>CM071841.1:39267073-49267073 GCA_036507285.1 Trichosanthes cucumerina
TCAAATTCATTATTTTGATATTTATGTCATTTATGAGATATAGGTGACATAATATCTTTGATGTGAATGAGATTCATAATAAACTATAGTATAGCCTAATTTATTAATTAGTGCTAATTGGAGAAATTGAAATGAGAGAATTTAAATTGAATGTGATTCAATTTATAATTCCACATTTATGCAAATGAGATTTGTATAATAAGGTATGAGATACCTTATATTATATAATATGCAAATGTGATTTGTATATTATATGGTTGTAGTAAAATTGTGATTTGGTGGAGGTTTAACTCCATCACACAATAGTATTTAAAGGCTTTGCAAGAAGCCTTTGGTGTGCTCATTGCCATTTTTAGATTTCCATCCAAAGAGAGCAATGCAATTCTCTCTAGAATTCTCTCATCTCTCTAAGACTTCTCCTCACCCAAAACCAAAGGTAGTCCCACTCACTCTCCCTCAACCTCCAGAACAACCAGAAGACATTTTGGAGGTGTCTCCTGTTCGGATCGAGGATCGAGTTCGAGGAGTTCGTTGATGAGAGAGATCGTGGCCAGGAGAAGGAAGCGTTGAAGAAGTGTTCTTCAAGAGGTTAGTATCCATTATACTTACTATTTTCTCTATTATTTTGCATGTTTAGCCTAGGATCTATGAGATAGATTCAATTTTAAGACACGTTTTATACAGCGGATCAGGCGTTTTCTGGCGTCTTCATTGAGAATTCAAAATCCTTCATAGACTAGCTTAAGAGGGTTTTTGTTTATGGTAGGATCATAGACTTGTTGTTGTTCATTAGAGGATCAATGGTGCTGGGAGCGAGAGATAATCACATGGGTAAGCGATAATTTACCCCCGTGATTGTTATTTGTGACAGTGGGTCGAGCTCATGGGTAATAATTATATCGATGGACACAATATAATCTACTGTTGAGGAGAGTGCAACTACATGTACTATAGTAAGTGACTTGTATTAATGAATATTGATTATGGGATCAAAGAGCGATCGATTAATCTCCTTATCATTGAGCTCATGAAGCTAGGTCTGTAGGTCCCTCTCCTGGCTCAACATGGTAATGTGAGGTATAAAGTTAGGAATGAAATTGAGTGTTCCAATTTCATATACGAGTGTTATATATTTTATATGTGATATAATTGATATAATATATAACTTTAATGTATTAGTTCTAACTATATACTAATGAGAAAATAAAAGGAGGATGGATGGTAATTTCCATCTTATTTTCCTATAAATAGTTGCATAGATGCAACTTTGATAAGGATGTGTGCAACCTAGATTTCACTCATTTGTGTGTGCGTTGGAAGAGTTCCAAACACTTCTCAAACTCCACATCTCATCCTAAGGAACCACCTTCCTCCTCACTAGAGAACAGCGGAGAAGATCTGGCCCGGATCTTCAAGCGATTCGGGTTTGCATTGTTGAGATTGTGATGCGTTGGAGAAAAGACGTGAAGAGAATGTTCTTCAAAAGGTATGATACCTTCTGTCTAATTAGAAATGCATGTAATCACTAAGTATTTAATTCTTGTTATAGAACCATGTAATGAAATCCAGAATGCGTGATTCACCGCCCTCGACGTGGTATTCAATCCGCTTCAATTAGTATTAGAGGCCAATTGTGTTCTAGATTTTGATCCTGATTTACCAAGCAACGTAGTCACGATTTATGCGATTAATTATCGGTTTACAAATGATATATTTCATATTTTGGCAAATGATTTACATTTTGACAAGTAGACAATTAAAGCCCTGTTTGGCATTTTATTGTATAAATCGGTATGCAATCGTATCGGCAAAGTAGTTCGAAGAGCGGAGAGAGCGAAATCGAGCAAAATTTAAAAGAGGACAATGTTTGTTCTGAATGGTGTTGCGTTGTTGGAGTTGGAAGCATTTCTACGTAGCGCGAAAGGCAGCGGCGCTTTGCGGTCATAAGCGGACAAAGAAAGCGCCGCCGAGGAAGACATTTCACGGCTTCAACGGATGGAAAATTATTTTTTATATATTAAATAAAAAAATTATATCTAATTTTATTTATTATTATTCATTTTAATGAATATAATTAGATATATTAATTGAAATTAATTTTAGAATTGCAAAATGGTCTAATTTTATATTAATTTATGCAATTGTTATATAATTTTATTGTCATAATGTATGCTTTTATTTAGATATTGCCTTAGGTTAACATTTCATGCATTTTATAAAATAAGGTGTTATATTATATAGTTTCATGTATAATTAATATAGGTGTTATATTAATTTTGACACATTGACATGCATATTATTCATTCATGAGATGATGTTATGTATGTTTTATTATTCATATGATGAATGATCAAACACATAACATAGAATGTGCATGTCACTAAGGTTAAATTCATTAGTTTTAAAATGTTTAGAACATGAAATTAATAGACCTTAGGTTATCTAGTACTATTAGATTAAATTGAACCATGTAATTTATAACAATGATTAAAAGAGGACTCATACACATCTACAAGGAAGGTTTGTCTGAAATGGGTTGGGGTATTTGGTCGAGCGGAACACAAACTGAACCTGAAATGAATTTGAGTAGAGTTTATAAAATTATAAGATGTGTAACGGCGATTAAGGTTAATAAACGAAACTTAGGTTTAATATA
Source organism: Trichosanthes cucumerina (assembly GCA_036507285.1). NCBI lineage: Eukaryota > Viridiplantae > Streptophyta > Magnoliopsida > Cucurbitales > Cucurbitaceae > Trichosanthes > Trichosanthes cucumerina. Next base: position 39,269,730 of record CM071841.1, read on the forward strand.
AAAAAAGTTTTATTAGAAACTTAGGATAAGATCAATATAAAGTTATATTGATTATGGATAAGAGTTATCTTGATAAGTTTGGTAAACTATAGGCGAGTTTAACCTACGCCAATTTCCTATAAAGTTAAAGTATCAGTGGGAGAAAGTGTATATGATACATATAATCCCATCTCTAGGAAGTTCTGCACAGTGTGAGACTCACTTGCCTGCGCGATGGCAGGAGAGCGCCCTCTCTCGATGGTGTTTGTTTGAGTCAATGGCAGGTGAATAGAGTACTATAGGTAGAGACGAGTTTTGAAACAAAAGCCTATGGTCTCCTTGGTCCTGCAGTGTGCTAGTAACTTTTGATGGGGCTAGTTTGCCTTTGAGACCGATATACCTTCGAAGGACTTGATTATAGGGGATCGAACATGGTGAACGAAGGATAAAGGATTTTTGATACATTTTCAACTAGTCTCCACTATCTGATTTTGTTGGATGGGCTCTGTGGCTCCAGACAAACCAGTTACTCTGAGGTACATAAAGTTATATCGACTAATAATGATAGTAATAAGCCTATAGGAATAAGAGTTATACTGCATTGATTTGGTCAAGAATGTCTTGATCGGAGGGTAGCGCTTTACCAGTTGTCATACACTCTACACCTTTGAGTATCATTACAAATGGAGTAGATAGTGTTTAGCGAGAAACATACAAGTATTTTTGTAAATTTCAACAAAATGTCTGGCTCATTTCCATATTGTTGTAAAATGGAGAGAGAACATAATGACTTGGAAACAAAATTACACTATATTTGTAGTGGACGATCTTAAGTTTGGCTTTATCGAGAGGTGTCCTCGTAATAGACTACCCATGCTGTGTTCATGATGCATATATTCGATAGATTAGGCCAATGATAAGGGCAGTATGGTTAAGTATGTGCTCGACATACCTTAGAAGCATGGCATGATGGCTAAAGGAAATAATGGATTAGCGTAGGCATGTTTGGACCTTGGTGCGGGCCCAAACATGCCTCTCATTATAACTCAAAGATGAGGGTTCATCATTTTGGGATCATGTCACGACATGATGGTACCTTGAATCGCGGGTCGAATGATGCTTCCATCGATCAATCGGGCAAGTCAATTCATTCTGAGAAACTCATATAGATAGATTTTATATGTATGACAATCTTACTTTTAATCTTACTCACTAAATGAACCAGCATCCAGTACACTTTGATGAATTGAGGATCGGAGGTGGGGCAAATGCAAGGAGGTTATCCCAGTTGACTGACTATCACCATCTTAACAAACATGAGAATGAAGAAGACCTCAGATTTGAGCAAAGAGCGTCGACTTATGAGATCGACTTGAGAGAATCTTGGCCTTCAAGTGTCTAGTAAGGAAGTGGGATGTCGAGGTTGACACAATTTTTCGTCCAGGATGTCACTTAGAGGCATGACAAGCCTGTGATTCATGATCATAATGGCTGCGCTACTATCTTAAGCGACAATCTTTTCTTGATAGTCATAGTGGCGATTAGCAAGTGGCGAGCTGCGTGGCACTTTTCTGCGTTGGGCGATCACTCAATGTGTGTTATGGTTCGGATTCCCGGATGCAAGTCACTTTAATGATAGGGCTTTGTTAAGGCGTGTATCCTTAACGCCTTGGTAGATCCGCGCCTTTGCCAAAAGGGCAAGGAAGTTGATGATAAAGAAAATATTTCGTTCATGTGGACAATGGAAAGGAAAGCCTATCCAAAGGGTGGAATTCAAAGCAAAGCGCGCCCAAAGGGAGGAAATGATATGAGAAAAATATTTCCACTACAACGCGAGGATGGACCTTTGAGAGCAGAACTATCAAAAGTACGACCGAAAAAGAAGAAAAAGGTGGCCAGAAAAGAAGAAAAAGGTAAATGATGATTTACTTTGATAGAAATATTTAGTGGATAATAATCCTATGGATACTTGATTGTTGTACAGCCAATCATGTGTTATCTTCTCATGGATTTGATCTCGGACTGACGAGGAGAAATAATATCACGGTTGAAATGGAATATCATCTTGTAGGTAGTAATGATTACGTTGATGTTTTTATTGCTGAGAATATATGTTGTTGACAATGTATTAGTGATAATAAAGAGTTTTACTAGAAACCTTATTTCAATTTGCAGATGAGGTAATAATCGATGATGTTTCATTTTCTTGAAATAGCATTTATTTCAAAAAAGTCAGGAAATATGTTGTTTCATTAGAAAATGGTTGTATGTTTGAGATAAATCAGATACCATTGCTTGACTAAATTATTTAAAACCATAAACTTAAATTAAACGCAGATTAAAGAAAATGTCATCTTAATCTTGTCATTGGTCATTAACTCAATAAGTCGAGAGATTGTAAGTGGACTTCTAAATTGAGCTAGTTAGATGCTTTACAGTTACATATGTGTGAATCCGCAAGAGCAATGACTAAAGATCTTAGTGGGCGTTATAGCAGAGCCTGTACACATGTTCAGTGTGGTCCGATGATGGAATATTAACAAAGAAGGTTATGAATATTTCATCTCAGAGATTATTATTAAGATTTGGGCATATTTACCTAATGCATCAAGTCTAAATCACGAAAAGTTCGAAATTCAGAAGATCAGTGTCAATTAGGTAAAATTTAACTGATCGATCGGTGAGTATATGGATTTAAAATTTCAAGGCTATATGATAAAACATGGAATTCATTACCATATTGTACATGCTCAAAGATAATGGTGTCAAAAAAATAGAACCTTGTTGGACATGGTTGATCAATGATGGGATCAGTCACCTAAACGCGTGTTTTAAGATCGAAATTGCTTGTTATTTTGGTTTACTAAATACCAATACGTTGACAAAAATAGGATAAGCATACAATTCCTAATCATTGGGCATGGAACTAAAACATACCAAACCTAAGCTTGTAAAATTAAATTAAAAGTAATAACAATTACTTTGTAGCTTTTTCCATGGCACGCTCCTCAGAATCTGATAAATATGCGGATAACTAACGAAAGAACTCTACATTTCTAATCTATAGACAACAATTAAAGGAAAATCTTTATCCTTTGATACTACTTGAATCTTTTGGGGAAAACTTCAACAATTTGGAAGGAGGAAATTGGAGAGAGAATTTTCTGCCATATTTCACCAATGCCATCAATGAAACCATCTCTCCATTGAGAGAGAGAATTGAGGGATAATCTACATCGACAGGTTGAGAAGTGGGAACATGTTTCTCATCGCTTTCATTTATTTAATATTAAAATTAAATAATAATAATTAATCTAATTAATTATATTAATTAAATCATATTTAATTAATCAAATTAAATATTTTATATTTAATTAAAGATTAAATCATATTAAATCATATTTTCTCTAACTTATAGTTTTAATGTACATCTTACACATTAAATTATAACCTATAGTTTTTAAATGAATCATATTCACATTTAAATTAATATTTGAACTCTTTCAAATATTTAATCTTCTTCATATTTAATATGAATCATATTCATTGAATTTATAATATAAGTTCAAACATGTTATAATGTATCTATATACATAAACATTTATTCTCAATGAATTTGAACATTTCAAATTCAAGCGATCTAAGAACCCTACACGGGCTGAGTGGACCTAATGGACTACGGATTAGAAGTCTAGCGATGCGAGAGATTATCTGCTAATCATTCCTAATCAACATTCGCAGACACCTCCACTAAAGTCACCTTGCCAGACTCTCACGCACGGTTATATTCTTGGTGTCCACTGATATTGACCATAAACCAGAAGTCAATCCTTCATGATGCCACATTGATCAAATTACCATTTACAGTTACATCTTATCCTAAATGAGTGTCTCAATAGACAATTTGTTTGTGGTCCTACCAACAAACAAAGTCTCGCCAATGGGAGAATCGCCCTTGTTTAAGTCTCTAGAGCACACCAAAGAGGACATTCATCTACTTAACTAGTAGCAAAAGTAGAATTCAATCTGCCTGTTCTGGCCTGCTACCGGCCTCCTCCCAGAGAAGAATGAAACCTCAACCGTGTGAATGAAGACGACAGACGTAGCCACACAGTGAAGTTGTCTGACAAAATTCGTAAAATCTATCACGCCCAGAAATAGGTTAAACATGCATACTAAGAAAGCGGTGTAGTTGCTAGTACTTAGCTGCATGGCCGTTATTCAGCTTTACACGCTCCATGTCTGCAGGGCCTCGATCAATGATCTCAAACTTTTCCAGAACGAGCGGAACACCACCACTGTCCCGCTTATTCAAGAATGAGGGGATCCTCTTGGGAGGAGAAAGAAAGAGTAAGAGAGGCGATGTCTCATTTGGTGAGATTTTCAAATGAGAGAAAGCACTTCTAACCTTCACAAAAAGTGTTTATATGGAGATAGTGAGTTAAATTCACCTATTACATCATTATTACCTATAGGTTATGCAAATCATATTGCATAACATATATAAATATCTCATATCTCATTTACAAATCTCATTTAATATTTGGATTTTTAAATTGAATCATCCAATTAAAAATATCTCAATCTAATTTCTTCTAATAGCCCTAATTCAATTAGCTAACCTTAGTTTATATGAATTTCATTCATATAAACTATATATTGATCATTCATATCTCATATAAATGACATAAATAATTTTTAATTAACAGAACACTTCATTCACAAAACAAGAACATTCATTTAATCGGCTTTAGCAGCTGAGGGACCTATGGACTGGTTGATGAAGAGCCCATGATCAGAGATTAACTATCAAACTCTTTTACTGATCAATCACACATGCTCAGTTAATACCCACTAAAACAGGTAGCTACTCCATGTCAAGATTAGATACGGTCACTAATATAACTAATGCCCATGAGTGAATCAGTTGGTGTCGTGAACGCGCTCGCCGAGTCAAATTACCATTTTCCGAGTTCTGCTTGCTTCATATGTCCTTTAAATGAACAGACAACAACGCTGTATTGGTCCACCACCATAAAACCCCTCCGCTCAGCCAGCTTGGAGAGCGGGCGCTGTCATGCCCCGGAACAACAAAGCAAGGGCAACCTAGGTTTCTTAGACGAACGGTGATTCCATCTCGTAGTTAAGTTTCAGCCACCTACAGTCGGTCCATGAGAAGATAGGCATATTAAGCAGCTACTTGGCGCGACTCCAGCATTTAGTCATGGACATCTCAACGTAGTTGAACGCCGAATTAGAGTGTCAGTCACTAATGGTCATTCAGAGGTTATTATACACACCGCACCGTTGTTACATCTTAGTCTAATTCAGTCAGCCTCTTGAATCTCATTGAAGATACCCCGCATGTCAACACACATGAACAAGTCAGGATCACCCGCTTGTATTTTTACATCGCATCCAACATATCCAGGATTAGGTCTCGACTCCATCCATCGTTTGTACTGCCGTTGCCGTCATTTACTCACGTGATCCTCACCTATGTCACCACCGCGTTCAAATTCTAGTTCTTCATAAACAATGACCCCGGCTTAGTTTATTGGACCAAAGTTTGTAATAAATGAGACAAAATGATGAAATAAAAATAACATTAATTTCAAATGTATATTTATAAAACAGATTGACAACATCATCCATGACTAGACTAAGCTAGAACAAATACATTTCAATGTATAAATTACAATGAAGTAATATACAATAAACAAGGGCATTGAATACAGCTTGGCTATATCTCACTTACTAGTCGAGAAGAGTAGGGAAGACCCTAGACTTCCGTGACTCCCACTTATGCAGCTGGTGAGGGACTTTGGGCTCGGATGAGCCTGTGCTCGAGCGCTATCTACGGTTGACATTGTCTGTCTGATACTAATCTCTCATCGATTGATACCAATGTGTTTGCTCTTATGTAACAAGGCTGCTCGAGGTTGACATTCTGCTGTCCAACAGTGGATTCAAAGATTCATATTTGAACAACTTCAATCAGGCCATGAATCAGCCACAAAAGTGTCATGACAAGTTTATAACAATTATATTAATATTATTTAATAAAATAATTAAAACATAAATTAAAATACATTTTAAAAAATATATAACAATTTGAAAAAAAGCATCAACAAGCACTTGTAATGCGCAGTGTCTGAACTTCCATCCGCAGACGACGTACATGTAACGGCCGCAACGCCGCGGCCAGTACTTAGGCCGCGTTGTCCACTCACTGCAGCGCCGTGGTCGGCGCTCGCTGGCAAACGGCGCTGTCCGTCAGCCGTCCCGGCCCCGCTACCTGACCCGAGTACGTTGGTTATGGCGCGTCGCTGCCCTATAAAACAGACCCTCGCTCATCGCTCTGCGCCTCTTGCCATTTTCACACATCAACTTCTAAGGTCCGATTGCATTTCACAAACAAATGCTTTAAAAACAGCACATTGATCTCCAACATAAATTGTAAATAAAAATGCAATAGAGTATCTATTATGCAAACCAACATTCATCATAATTGGGCATTACCACTAATTTTAATGAAAATGGTTGAACCACCAGCTTGCCTCCGTGCATTGAAGAGGAATGAAATCTCACAATGGACGCATTGAATAAATCAGTATCCACGATACGCAACTACTTTCGAAATTTCATTAACGACAACTTTAATCTAGGCTAAACATATCAAACTAAAGAAAAAGTGAGATGAGGTTGCATTGGTTGTTGAAGATCAGAGACTCAATTCCACTAACTTCAGCGATCTCTGAGAAATCGCCTAAGAGCGTTTTACACGACACAATCAGCAGGTCTTTTGAAAAGGAAGTGTGGACTTGCTGCTTGGCAGAGGAGAGATTTAGAGAGAGAAACTTTTCTTGGTGAGAATCCAAAGGAAATGCAAGGAGTTTTAAATAGGAAATGGATGGGTTAAAATCTCCATTATTACCACTTTAAATTATAGGTTAAAATCATTTGCATAACCATATTATAAGATATCTCATATCTCATATTACAAATCACATTTGCAATAATTAGGATTTATTAAATTGAATCACATTCAATTTAATTTCTCTCGATTAATTTCTCCATTAGCCCTAATTAAACAAATTGGGCTTTAGTTCATTATGAATCATTCATTAAACTATATATTATATCATTCATACCTCATATAATTGACATAAATGCTCTCTTAGTGAAATTGAACACTATTCCACCACAAAACATAACTTCTTTTGCTTAGCTTGATTGAAAGAGGCACCTAATGGACCTATGTACGACTCCAATGATGAAGAATTAACCTAAACTTTTTAGGCTGCTAATCAACATTCGTATGAACACTCCTAGTTCGTCTTTGTCTCCCGTCGCTGCACTGCGTGCAATGCCGCGGCGTAATCAGAACCGATATAACCAATAACCATGTGATCCTTTCCAGGTTGAGCGCTTGGTCAAGTACTTACCACCCTCGACCATCTTGTTCCTAAGTCCTGCTACTCCTGCCTGAGAGAACAACATATGCATGGTTCGACGCCACGCACCTCTGCCGCTTGGAGTAGAGGTGGTGTATTCGCCATGGGACAAGAACACTTTGTCCTCTGAAGCTTTCTAAGCGGAGAGCGAATTCCCATCTCACAGAAGGTTTAGCCCTCAGCCTACCACTGTCCGGTAGATAGGCATAGGCTTCTCACCACTCTCACCAGCATTCGCAGAGCCACGCCGGTCAGTGAACACACTGATTCAGTCACTAATGTTATACAGACGGTTATTAGTCATCTGCTTGATGATTATGATTATTACATCGGTAGTGAAGGTTACAATCATTCCGCATTCAGATCTTGCATAATCTCATGCGTGGATGCCCCTTTCATATCAACCACATGACACGGTTAGATCACCCGCTTAAGTATAATATAGGTTACATCATCCGGCCAAATATCATTAATCCCAGCCCTATCCATATATTCATGAGCAGCTAAGCGTGCTGTCGATCATCCCCATGTCCTACACGTAGTTCCGCTTCCAAATTCGCTCTGGAAGCAGTTTGAAAAAGTTTATTTATATATTACGAAGATACAAAGTGATGAAATAAATAACTCTTATTGATTTAGGTCGGTCATCGAATTACAAACACGAGATGAGCGCATCAACAAACTCTTGACTAATAAGGAAATACATTCATTGCAATTACATACTATGATATGATAAACTAGGCATTGAATGCAGCTACATCTCTTTGCTGACTGTTCAGAGGCTCAAGACTGGAACTTGTGACCCTGAAACATAGGGGTGGGCTTTGTAAATGGATGACGGCTCCCCGGCCTTCTCCTTTCTATTTTATCCACCGCGACGACTGTTGATTAATCTCCTATATCAGTGATACTGCCAATGTGTTTGCTCTTCTTGGCCGAGAGGCTGGTGTACATGCTGTTATCCTGCTGCACTATGACGATTGATGCATTATTAATTCTATTTGGACCTCATGTCGCACATCGCGATACAGCAACTTCTTTTGCTCGTACATATCATCATGGAACTTCTCCAATCATTGATGTATAGTGCCTCTGCGCCTCCATCTTATTAATTCCGAGGTCGTTTAGTCGCCCGCAGGAGAGTGACTGGTATCAGAGATCAAACCTTGCATACTGGTCAGAGAGTTCCTCGCTCTAAGATGCTGCAGTTGTACGTGTACGATTGATCTAACACACGGATTTGCTGATACCTAACTAATCTTTACAGGTATAAGGTGTCATTGGTACTGCCAGTATCATCAGCTAAGTGTGGCATGGGTTAGGCCTCTATATCCTCAGAACTGGTCTGAGGACCACCGATCATAAACAGAACTATGCCACGAAAGAAGTCTCTTCGAGTGTGATCGATTCATATCAGATCTTGTCAATATAAGACACCGAGACAAAGCTAGCGTCCACTGCTCTTCGCTTCACACACGCGGACTCAAGACATACGTGGAGCTCGAATCTTTCATTTCGAATTTGCTAGTCATTTCTTCCGCAAGGTAGTAGAGAAATTCTACGCCATTCCCTAATAATGAGAATATCATCCATACAACACAAAATGACATGGTGATAGCTTGTCACATTTTTCAGACCAGGCTGCAGCCGACATTTGATCAAGCCATAGATTTGATCCTATAAACTATATTCAGACTGGTCAGCTTTAAATTACATGAACAAGTAAGGCCTGAGAAAAACATTTGTGCGCTGGCAATGAACCTTCGGGTTGGTCCATATGCATGGTTTCACTGTTTCTTCCATCTGAAGTTCTTGCGCCCATGCCATACTCGTGAGTCATGTCACAGGCAGAGTGGGGGATCGACGATTATGGCGCAGGTACAGTAGCGTTTCAGGTCGACTTTCCGGGTAAAAACTTGCACAGCTTCCGCCAGTTCCGCACACACCTCACTCACGCCATACCGAATCTTCAACAGGTTCCTCATCGTTGATGCCGCAGCTCACGACAGGACTGGTATAGACTCCATTTACTGTCAGCTTTAATCCATTCATCTTTGTCAACATGACCATTGCGATCATAGTGATGGATCTCCCGCGGACCATATGAGGACAGAGGGTCGACAATTAAAACCCATAGTGTCGCCTGACCTCCATACGGTATTTCCTTGAGAACAGTTTGACTAGACGCATTTGCGATCATGACACTGTCGCGATTGCAGCCAACATGACCCCCTGTCATCTGGATACCCATTTCGCTAACAATTTTCCATGCTAAATGTCCACGTGGTCCCTGAAAAGTGTTTGCAGCCGAAGCTATTTTAGGAAAAGAATAGACCACCTAGTCTTTGCTTCACACTAATAGGCATAATTTTACGAGTTTCAACTTTGGTCTGACACCACCACGGTCTGTATCCCAAATTCTAAAATGGTAAGCCGCTACACGCATTCCTAGTTAAGGTGCTCTGAACCTTAGTAACTCAATGTAATGGTTACTTCTTCAGCCTCAGATTTGCGGGCAGGCTCATCATCAATGACATCACAGTTGTTCCCTCAGAATAATATGCGCGCAGGCATGAGCAAACAGTTTGGGACACAATTAGTGCTCTATCATATAGTCTTGGAATCATGTCCATATACTATCACCTATCGTCAGTGTTTTTAATTTACTCAATGTCAGCTCAGTCCTTGAACCTGAACTTTTCGTTTAGGATTTACGATGAGTATACCTATTTCAGTAATAATCAATGAAGAGTATCTCTATAACCTGGTGTTTAACATTCCTTCTGACAGGGTCAAATTGACCAGAGCTGGACTGGCTATATTTTCCATTAAAGGACGCTTGGTCATTGCCAGACCATAACACACTGCAGAGAAAGAGGTTCTCCACTTTCATGTCACCTCTTTGTCACCCAGAGTCCGACACTAACCTAGGAAGATGCAGAACAGAAGATAACAAAACCTCTTGTTGGCTCTGTATTATGCCAGACTTAACTTAAATGCGAACACATCATGTTTGAATAAAAGTTGAGCATATATACCATAAGACACATTCCACTTCCTTTACTATATTCTATAGTCATAAAGTTTCAAGTTTACAAACCCATCTAATATGTTCTCACTCTACAAACCATATACAAAGAGTGTATATACAGGGCTAAATGCGTGGTGCAATAGTCTGTGAAGCACATGAGCACTCGTGCGCGTCTGCCCGGGGAGTAGACATAAAAGCGTGAGGGGCTGAGTGTATCATCAACTCAAGGTGAAGCACATATAAATAGAGCATTATAAGTAGAAAATAGCACATAAACAAACCATGCTTCAATTCTCATGTGTAAGTCACCAACTTATATGAACACATAACTCATAATGTAGTATTATATTGAGTGTAGATCAATAATGGCTCATAACAATAAAACATAGCATGATACCACTGAACCATAGAGTTTGTAGAGTTACATTTGTACCAATAGGGTTCATACCTCCTCACGCCATAAAGTGGAATACTGACCCTTTGGTTTTAATAATACCTCTATATCCCGATGTGTCAGATAGGTAAGACCATTTACGACTCATCATTGTCCTTCAGTATCGAAATGATTCATCTCCAAGTACTCGATGTCCGGTGTGAGTTAACCAAGATCGGGCACTTTGTTTACCATGGAAATCATGTCTTTATAACACATACAATTCGACAATTCTATTCATCTAACATGTCCAATGGATTTAAAAACATTCTAAAGAAAGCATACTTTCATAATTTAGTTTCCATACTTGATTTATAGTTACAACTAATTTCAAAGCATGCTTAGGTTCCATCATGAACTTTATGTTAGAACTCCATGACTATAAAATTAGTTCAAACAGATTCAATGATCAACAATTGTTTTAAAAAATAGAGATAATAGTTCTAAGATAAGTCACCCGGTTTGATTAGAACACCTGCATGACCTATTTGCTCTGCCCACAAACAAACAACTCAATTAGAACCTCGAGCTCATGATTTTAACCTTAAAACTTGCAGAGAACACACTTTTAAATTTTCATTTCAGTTTTTTACCTTGATCGTGGATAATAACTTCTTCATTACTTATCCAAAAATAATGTAATTTATACCAAACTCTTCTTGACCTCTAAAAATCATGAACATAGTGAAATTCCAAGCAGATTTGTTGGAAATATAATGGCTTACTTCTCAAAGCAGTTTGCTGATTGAATTTCTTGCAACATTTAATCTGATATTTAAGACATCTTCTAGACATTTTCACGATTGCTTCGATTGTAGGAAATTCAATAAGCTTTCAAACCATACCAAAGGCTACCAAGTATGACCAAAACAGCAAAACATCGACTTGTGAACGATTGTTCGTGTGGCTTTCTCTTAACAAGAACATCAATTCCTTCCATACCTAAGAAACAGGTCTAATTCTAGTCCATAACTCAATTAGAATAGCCAACACACAATTGGTTTAAGGTATATAGAAATGGAAGAAATCCTTCAATCTTTAGAGTTTTTCCTCACCTAAACAGGTTCAACTTCCAGCCAGGTTCTAAAATTTATCACAACCACCAAATATTTTTTGATAAGCCTCAAGGACAACATCTTAACACCTCAAAATTTCAGCTTTAATTTCCTCAAGAGCTCAAACAGTGATCTCTCACTTTCCTAGAGAAACTTGACACACCTTCACTGTTCTACCTTCCGTCTTGGTATTTCTGCACAGCTGACCAGTTTCTGTATTCTACACTCAATTTATGAGTTGACAAAAATCATAGAATTTGGTCTAGTAGATGAGGAGAGATATGATCTGGATTATTTCCAACTGTTGTCTTAGTAGGATGTACCACCTTCCAAACTTAACTGAGCCTTCACTTGGCAGCTCTACAATTTACATCATAATCACCTTTAAAACAACAAAATAAGTTAAATAAACCTACATTTAGCCAACTTATCCTAAGTTTGTAGACATATGATCTTCCATTCAATACTTGATGCTAAACTCTCAATTTGCTAATGATTTGAACTTACTTCAATGCAACTTTTAATGCTTATTTCAATGGTTTACCTATCCTATGAAGTTTAGACATTGTAGCTCCATTCAATAGATTCCCAAACGATCACGACATTTAGTACCTATCGATTTTGCATATTCAAAACATCATGAACGAAAGTGCTCGATGATAAAAGAGAATAGGTTTGAACACATAATACCTCCCAGGTTGCTCAAGTATGCAGAGAGCAGTACACTCATTGTATCTTAAGCTTCCATATTCTCTCGCGTCCGTTGTGATGATTTCTCTCCACAAGACCTTAGGTGGTATGATTTGTTCCTAGTTGCTGATCAGTGCCTCAGGATTCTTCTCTCATATGATAGATTCCTAAGTTGTATTGTTCTTCACTGCACACATGGCGGACGGATCGGATATGTATCAACATTGATACATGAAACATTATAGTGCGGGAACACCCTACAGTAAACTGTCAATGCTGCATAAGAGGTATGGCTGCACCGCGGTCCTATCTATAGCCCATCGAGCCCGCCCTTTTCTTCGCCGACGCTGAATACTTATAGGATAGTCGAGAAACTTTGTTCTGATTTGAGATTCTAAATCTCTTTCCCGCTTATCCAGCATTACTTTGTCTATCTCCGTGCGTTCTCTGAGAAATTAATCCGTGGTACTGACCAACTAACCTCCTACTCTGACCTCTCTTTCTACCCAATAGAAATAGTTCATTTCTTCCATATAATGCAAATCACGTGCCATTACCGATGCTAGATAATATTGTGTATAACCCATCAATGATAGTGAGTCTCAGCCTTTCCTATTGAAAGACATGTTCAGCTTATATCTTGATCTGAGAGGTTCTTCGCATACATCCACTGCTAGGATGAAAATCTAACTAAGTGCAACTTAGTTCCAGGCCTTCGAGACTTCTACACACTGAGAATCAAATCTCAGGCGAATCGAATATCGTGGACAGACACAATCTCCACCACATATAATTTGTAAGTTTATCAGTAAAGTACACCAACGCGCGAAAGTTATCATGGTTTTAGTCAACTGTGCACCTTATCACCCAAATCTCAAGCCATAACCACTGTTGCAGTTAGGAAGTCAAATAAAATCCATCATCCATCACTCTGAGTGTTGGGTGGTTAGCTCCTGGTCATCTGGGTTTCTCGCTTTATCCTACGCAACTCCACACAAATTAGACATTTGAGACATACCGCTATTTCGCATTCACTCCCCATAATGGTTCTTAGAGAAATGCACATTCATCTCACGATGCACACAGATATCTTGCCTAGTCGTGATTCAAGTTTCATCTCAGATACAAAATTCACTATACATCGCCCCATCACTCTACCGAATAATCCTCTCGGAGTTCAGTTCTTCTTATCAATTTCTTCGGTGGCTTAGCTTGACTTGATATCATTAATTAAGGTGTTCTCCAAATGACTAACAAGTCTCCTTTGTCGCAACATACATTTTGCATTAATCTGGGTTCAACAACCACCATGCAGGTGAACCTCACTCGCTATTCGATTTCGGTCGTAATGACCACAACATTAGCCTTCGTTGGATGATCAAATAATATAATTTATCAATCTGCCTGGTGTCTCACCATCATGTAAGAATGTATTTTAAACTTAATGATTCCGAAGTATAACACTTTCCAGGTAGATGTATATGCCTCCAAATCTTTAAGTTACAACAAGCTAGCCGTTCTGTGAACTGAACTACCATCATGGTAGGATAATTGTTCATGTTTTTGTGTGAGGCATAAACAATCTTTCCATCTGCCGTAGTACACGGGCCGATGCGAGGGCATCGAGTAGACTCCTCAACTCTTTCTTGTAGTTGATGGGATTATTGGCCGTGACCAACTGTACGTCTTCTAACTTGAAAACTTTCCCTGCCACTGCCCTAACTTATTTTTCTCTGTCAGTCGGTTATCGGCACGGAAGGTATTCAACTCTGACAAAACGCCGATGAGAATATCCTATGAGGCCAACTCACTGATTGGTTAGTTTGCAGCAACATAACCGGTGGTACAATTGTGTGATCGGACTCACATCCAACCACTTCTACCCACTCATACACAAATTTCGCTTCGTCATCTTCTTCGTTGATTATATGTAGAGCGCGCAAATGAGATATCGTCGTGATGCTACTAGAGTACAAGATGTCAAATAAATCTTCTCAGTCAGTCAGGTAAGGATGAATTAAGATTCATGAGATCCATGAATGTTGCCAGCATTAGATTGGATGGCACGATTCATAATGCCAGCTCTCACGTGTCGCTGTTCGCGGTAATAGTAGAATCATTGATCCTTGTCATATCACGATGCAGAATATTTGAAACATCTTGCACCGAACTTAAGCTGATCGACATGTGTCATATAAAGAGGCAAGGATATTGTTCACGCATTGTTATATATACTTTGGTTAGCAGTAATGCATAATAAATCCTCCATTATAACAAACAACGAAATGTTCTAACCGATTTTAAACGTGATATACTCATAGACCTAGAGATCGAAGGTGGGTCCATTCTTCTACTTTCTGGTACATCACACGCGGTAAGATATACACTGGACATATATTCGCTCCCGCTCGAGGTTAATAGTGTACCTCCTCTTCATCTGGTTGGTCAAGTTACCCAGGGAGAACATCTAAATACTCATCCGAATGTCTTCAAAGGTTTTGTGATCCCAAATTTTTCATATGATACAAGAATGTATTTTCAATATTTTCTGACCTAGATTTGATATCACAGTGGCAATATCTTTGGTCACTTACTTACACACTCATCGATACCGATGATTTCTCTTTAGCAACCTGTAGACATTGGGCATGACCTACCTGAGACCAGATGTAAATGTCCTCAAATAGCTTGAACCGAGGTATAAGAGGTCGACTCCTTCATGGTCAGCCTGCTCTATACTTCCACCATACCATCGGTATAAACACTCTACAAACCACATCATATATCACAATGTAAACACACATGCCTGAACAATGCCTCATACAGATCTAGCATGTCTACAGATAAAGTGTACGAATAACCTTATTTTACCTACCGTGGCACACTAACTAGTGTCTTCTCCTCCAAGAGAAGTTCTCTCCAGGGGCATTCTTGAATGACCACCTAGCATTCGGGTTTAGTAATGCATGTTGGTGCAATGTCGCCTCTAGATTTGTGTCATGGCGTACCACTCACCGGTTTAGACAACCACGGTGTCAGCTGCCCACCTATTTTCTTCTTAGGTGAGCATATCACGATGCCTTCTCCTCCAATTTGTTCTCGTCCCCAGTTTGCCATTACGATGTAGTTCATTCGAGTGACCAACCGAACTCTGTCCCAAGTTACACGATTCTCTGTCCCAGTCACCCAATATGCCCACGGTGGTACAAGACCCTGATACTTTCCACAAGGTGAGGCATCCTTGTATACTTTCCACAGTCCATGCGAAGACTAGAAAACCCTGCCTCTGAGAAAACTTGTCCATCCTCTTTGGAGTTGATGCCCACCGATGGGGTTTAAAGCTAGAGATACCGGTCCTTGGACTGTGCCGGTCCTTGGGTAGCCGATGCGAGTCGGTCTCGTGGTAGTCCTACGTAATCACGAGTGTGTACACTTTCTACCAAGCTCGGCCCACTCGCTTAGAGACTGTTACTTCACGTCCCTGCCCTACTGAACCTCTTGCATCGATCATCTGCAACAACTAACAATCTCGATAACCTCGTACAAATGTTGTTGCTCGTGATATTCAATAGCTGTGATCCTGAAACTTCTCACACGATATGAGCTTGAACGACTAGAAACTTCGGCTGACACGGAGTTTCTCTTCACAATCATTTGCGCTCCTTTAGTCGATTGACCTGAAGGCATTCTCAATGGTCCTACCAATTCTCAATGGCGGGATTTAACCAAACCTCGGCTTACGGAGTTGGGATTGCACCTAAGCAGTCTTTCATACTAAGCCAGTACCACGGACATAGCACTAGGCTACCTTCCAAAAATCTGTTCCTCCATAAGGCTTTCGGTCTTTCACCTCTGACTGACTACTTACTCTCCTCGATACCTCTTCTCTAACCACCGTCATGTTTGAATAAGCTTCTTGAGTTCAGCACCTTGCAGCGCTCGTTTGCCATGGTCCTCGAGTCTAGGATGACTAGACCACTGAATTTAATGGTGGCTTCTTGATGAAAGGTGTATATACAAGGAGCTCATGCATACAAGCAAGTCCTGTCAAGGCACCGTGAAACTCTCCGCCTCGATACAGTTGTCTAGGAAGAGATGCAGACATAAAGACAAAGATGAGCGCCTGATTAACTCGCGTTATAAGTAGAAAATAGCCTTACTTGCCTCGCATTTGCTCATAACTCATAATGCATAGTCAGGTACCTTCTCGAATGTCCTTCAAGATTAGGGGTTAACCAAGATCAAGGCCATAACTTGTTTACCATGGAAATCATGTCTTTATAACACATACAACAATTTCTTGACAATTTCATATTATCATCTAAACATGTTCCCAAGTGGATTTACACAAAACATTCTCTAAAGGAAAGCATACTTTCATAATTTAGTTTTCATACTTGGATTTATAGTTACAACTAATTCAAAGCATGCTTAGGTTCCATCATGAACTTTATGTTAGGAACTCCATGAAGCTATACAAAATTAGTTCAAACAAGATTCAATGATCAACAATTATGTTTTTTAAGAAAAACATAGGCCAAGCATAGTTCTAAGATAGAGTCACTCATAGTATTAGAATTAGAAACTTGGCTTGTAAACTTGACCTATTTGCTCTTGGCCTGTCAAACAAACCAACTCAAACATTAGAACCTCGAGCTCATGATTTTTAACCTTAAAACTTGCAAGAAAACACACTTTTAAAGTTTCCAGCTTTTTCAGATTTTCTGCCCTGTATTCAGACAGCCATAACTTCTTCATTACTTATCCAAAAATAATGTAATTTATACCAAACTCTTCCTTTTTGAACCCTCTAAAAATAATATGAAGACATGAAATTGAAATTCCAAACGGATTTGTTCAGAAATACCTCGAAATCTACTTTTCTCAAAACAGACTTCTGCTGTTTTCAGATTCGGATTTCCTGCTGCACAACAAATTTAATCTGATATTTAAGACATCTTCTAGACATTTTCTACTCACAATTTCTTCACGGAAGTTGTAGGAAATTCAATAAGCTTTCAAACCATACCAATGAGAGCTTCTAACCCCAAGTATGCAGATCAGAACAACCAAAACATCAGAGACTTCCCGGATTTGACAGCATACTTCTGTCTTCTGCCTTCCTCTTAACAAAGCAGTAACATCAATTCCTTTCCTTATGCACCTAAGAAACAGGTCTAATTCAATCCCATAACTCAATTAAGAATAGCAATACACACAATTGGCTGTAAGGTATATAGAAATGGTAGAGAATCTCCTTCAATCTCTTGCTAGAAGTTTTTCCCTTTCACCTAAAATTACAGGTTCAACTTCCAGCTTGGGTTCCTTAAAATGTATCAACACAACCACCAAATATTTTTTGATAGACCTCAAGGACAACATCTTAGCTTACTTACCTCAAAATTGCAGCTTCTAATTCCTCCTCAAGAGCTCAAAACAGACTGATCTCCTCACACTGTTCTGCTACCCGAGAAACTTGAACACCCTTCACTGTTCTGCACTTTTCTCTTTCGTCCTCTTTGTATTTTCTGCAAAGCCGACCAGTTTCGTATTCTACACTCAATTTATGAGTTTTGGACACAAAAATCATCGGATTTGGTTTAGTAGACAGAGAGATATGATCGATTGAAATTGACCCATTTTCCAGCTGCTTGCTGTCTTAGTAAGAATTTGACACCACCTTCTTGCCAAACTTAACTTCGAGCCTTCACCTCCTTTGTCCAGCTCCTACTTCAGTATTTACATCATAATCACCTTTTTAAAACAACAAAATAAGTGTGTAAATAAACCCTAAGCATTTAGCCAACTTATCCTAAGTTTGTGAGACATATGATCTTCCATTCAATACTTGATGCACCTAAAACTTCTCCAATTTGCTAATGATTTGAACTTACTTCAATGCAACTTTTAATATGCTTATTTCAATGGTTTACCTATCCCCTTATGAAGTTTAGAAACATTGTAGCTCAAAATTCAATAGATTCCCAAATTCGATCACGACATCGTTTAGTGCAACCTATACGATTTTGCATATTTCAAAACATCATGAACGAGTGCTCAATGATAAAAGAGAATAGGGTTTAGGGCTTACAACTCTTCACTAGTCTCTCAATCCTATTGAGATTAATGTGGCCTAACCGTAGATGCCAAAGATGAACATTTTCTTTAGGAGAAACTTTCGCTCTTTTAGTTCGGGTTTCTGCCGTTTTAAACAATTCAGTATTCAAATCACTTTTGACCGAATTAGGTTTCGAAACATACAGATTATTCTCAAGTGAAGCTGAACAAATTAAGTTTCCATTTCGGGAAATAAACGCTTTATTGCCTTGGAAAGAAACGAAAATGCATTGTTCTAATAGGTAGGAAATAAAAACTAGGTTTCTAGTAAACCTTGGAACTATATACATATTGTCAAACAAAATGTAATTCCTGCGAAAATGTAGCTTCACCTTGTCGACCGCTGCAGCAGAGACAAGCTCCCCGAATCCAACCCATAGAGTCACCTCACCCTCTCGCAGCTGCTGCCAGGAATCAATCCCCTGAAAAGAAGAACAAACATGGTTAGTGGCGCCCGAATCCAATATCCAGGCAAAGTCACTACTCTCCACTAAAAAGGTTTATGTCACAAGTAAATCACATTTACCTTGATTCATCCTCTCGGCTATGAATTTGGGCAGTTCCACTTCCAGTGTCTTCCCCCACTACAGTGGAAACACCTTCATTTCTCTGTAACTTTCTTGACCTTTTTGCCCTTTTGCGCGGCAGCTCGGTCAATTTTACCCTTCTTCATCTTCTTTTTCTTCCCTTTCGGGTGAGAATGAGCTACAGGCTTTGTCCTAGAGGTCGAACCCCTGTGATAAGACCTAAAGGCAACATTTATCTCACTTCCGACGTCCTGATCCTCATCAAGGACTGGAAGGTTTGCAGCTCGTTAAGAAGAGTAGTCAGAGTGTAGTTTATCTTGTTCATAACAGCGTTGCTACGAAACTGAAGGAAACTCTTCAGAAGAGTCTCCAAGATAAAACTGACCTGGCTCGACTCGCCGATCGAAGCCCCGTTCATCTCTGCTAGATTAAAGTGGGTCATCATGTCCAGAACATGTTCACGGACAGATGACCCCTCTTTCATCCGTGCGTTGAAGACGTATTTGACCGAGTCATGTCGGACTTGAAAGGATTGTTGTCCAAACATTTTCTACAAGGACTCCATGATCTCCTTAGCGGTGACCATCAACTCATGCTTCTTTGCCAAATCATCAGACATATTGGCAATGATATAGACCTTGGCCTTTTCATTGGCCCTGATCCATCAATCGTATGCATCGCGAACACTTCGCGATGCAATCGAGCCCGGCATCTGAGGACACTCCTCAGAAAGCACGAACTTAATGTCGCCAGTTACCAAAATTGTGTTCAAGTTGTTTTTCCATGTTTGGTAATTATCAACCACTAATTTGTCAGACGCGAGTAAAGCTATTATTGAGCTAGACATGTTTTTAGCTGAAATAAAAAAAAAATTATGTTAGTCTCGCAAAAAAATTTTGAAATCCAATCATGTTTTAGCAAAAATTGTTTCATGATCCCTAGGTCATTCAAAAATTTGCAATGATATCCTAAAGGTTTAGAATGACCGCCACCGAAGGGTGAACAGAACACTCCTCCTCTAGGACTAGACTTTCTCGATCAAACCCTAATCCCAGAATAACTCTTATTCCATTAGGCGTCTAATTACCATTGTTCGGTCGAATTCATTAACTCTTAACGAATTCTGTGAGTGTCACACTCAATCTTTAAGTTTCCAAGTATCCGTCCAAACAATAGCCACCAAAGGGTGAACCAAGAAGGAAAACCAACTAGGAAATCAGATCCCTTTCTCGGAATTCACGGTGTTCCGACTCCCATGATCAAGCCCTCCGAAGGGATTGTCTGGTCAAGGCCAAACTAGCAGGCGGATCATAGGCATCTCACGGTGTGAATGGAAAGAAGAGACCATGGGTCCCGTTTTCACAAGTCTCGCTCCCACTCACTATAAGTACTCTCTCCATCCACGATGATATTGACCCATACAAATGCCATCCCAAGGGGGACGGTCCCATTTGCGTCACGAGGCCAAGTATGGATCTCACGGTGCAGACTTAACGAAGATTTGTGGTCGAAAATTTAATGTATCTTATACACTATATTTCCTCCCACTCAGCACTTTATTTTATTAGGGATTGACCTAGGTAAACCGGCTAAAATTTACCTAAATCTACCAATAAAACTCTTATATGGCATTAACCTAAGTATATAATCACATTATTACTTAGGTCTATGTGAGTAAATTAAAACACTTTTAATTAACGGCACTCACGATAAGTATAATCTAAGAATCTCTGGATCGAATTCTCTCTCAGGTCGGTTTCCAAGTAGGGGTGTTCCGCAAGCGTCAACTTAAATACCCCAGCCTTAGACATAACCTTCCTTAGACAGAGTTACTAATCAGGTCACCATTCATAGACTAAACTTTGATTTCCTAATTCTAATCTTATTACAACTAGAAAATCTAAGTCTAATTATTCAAGTTCTAAACTCTTTAAAATTAATAATTAACTTATGTTGCATGCATTTCTATGTTATAGTGCTTGATGATTTATCATATGAATAACTATATACTATAACAAAAATAATTCGTCACATGAATATTAATGTATGAGCATACTTTAATCTAAAAAATATAACACTTATATTAATTAAATTAAAACATGCATTTAATTAAATTATAACACTTATAACATAACCTATCATGCAAACTATATATTATAACTCTTAAAATATAAATGATGCATGAATATGTTTAACCTAAGGTGTGATTTTAAATCTATATGAAATACATTATGCATGTAGAATTTAATTAAATCATACATCACATGCATAAAATAATTAAATAGCAAAATGGACCGGTTTTTGGCATCTAGGGGCAATTATTTAATTAAATAACATTAATATAACAATTATATTAATATTATTTAATAAAATAATTAAAACATAAATTAAAATACATTTTTATAAAAAAAATAACAATTTAAAAAAAAAGCCCCATGATCAGCAAACTGCCCACGTTCTCGCGTAACTCCTCGCGATTTGCCCACTACGCGTGCGGCATTGCAACGCCGTCGGCAGCGTTGCAACGCTGCCACGTCCAGCGTCAACCCAGAGTTCTCAACGCCAGAGGCGTTGCAACATTGTCCTGCAGCGCGCCTTGCTCCCGCTGGTATAGCGCTGAGACGCCAATGAACAACGTCTCAACGTCGTCGCATGTACAGCAAACACCTTTGCTGCTTTACTTCAAATTTCGCCCGTTTCCGCTTCGATTTCTTCACATCAACTCTTGCTACTAAAGACTCGATTTACAACAAAATGTCCAAAAACAACGGGCCCTTACATTGATCTCATCAACATAAATTGTGAATCTAAAAAAATGCCAAAAATCGAAATTATCCATTATGCAAACCAATATTCATCTCATGAATTAAGGCAATTTACTTACCTTATTTTAACGAAAATCGGCAGATAACGAAGACCCATCAACTTGGCTCGATACCAATTGAAGGGAATGAGAATCCCCACGCTGATGGAAGACGATTGAATCGCCGAGGTATCGTTACGCTTACTCGAATTTCATTAAAACGATTTAACACTTAAATCTAGGCTAAAACATACAGAACGTAAAAGGAAAAAATAGTAAGTTGGCGTTACTTAGTTGTTGAACACCTTCTTCAAGAACTCCTTTCCAACAATTCACGAACTCTTCTTGCAACCCCGATCTCTACGAAATCTTCTCTCAAACTTTTCCCATGAACACAACCACTTGTAGTCTCGGTTGTTCTTCTTTTGGAAAGAAGGAAGTGGTGGGACTTTTGCTTTGGAGAAGGGGAGAGTTGAGAGATTTTAGAGCTTCTTTTCTTTTTGGTGAGAATCCAAAAATGAGGGAATTGCAAAGGGTTTAAATAGTGGAAATGGATAAAGTTAACATCCGCACATTATTACCACTTTACTATTAACTATAGGTTATGCAAATCACATTTGCATAACCATATATTATAAGATATCTCATATCTCATATTACAAATCACATTTGCAATAATTGTGGATTTATTAAATTGAATCCCATTCAATTTAATTTCTCTCAATTAATTTCTCCAATTAGCCCTAATTCACAATTAGGCTAACTTATAAGCTTATTATGAATCTCATTCACATTAAACTATAATTTACATAAATGATCTTTAAGTGAAATTGAACACTTCAATTCACACCAAAACATTAACCCTTCTTTAACCTGCATTGAACCAACCGAAGCGACCTAATGGACCTCTGATGAACGAGCTCCAATGATCCGAGATTAACCTATCAAACTCTTTTTGACCCGGTTAATCAACATTTATTAGCTACTGGTAACACTCCACTATAGCCCGTGTTTTGCACTCCCGTCGATCTGCAGAATATTACGTGTCCACTAATATAACCAATAACCATGAGTCGACCCTTCACAGGTTGTTCGTAGACACGGCTGGGTCAAATTACTCTTTTACCCCTGTGTCTAAATCTTGTTCCTTAAGTCCCCACTGCTCCTCTAATGAACAACATATTGTGATGGTCCAACCATACACAACACCCTTCTCGGGCTAGTGAGAAGGTGGGCGTCCGTTGTCCAAGCCCTGGAGATAACACTTAAGGGAACAACCCTTCTAGTTTCCCTAAAGGCAGGAACGAGTGAATTCCATCTCGCGTAGTTAAGTTCCCAGCTCCCTACTTGTTCTTGTCCCTTAGAAGATAGGCATATTGGGCGAGTAACTATGACCACCCTCACCCGTACTAGTCAAAAGTCAGACCCCCGCAGACCAAAGTCCGTAACACGCTCCGGATTCAGAGCGAGTCACTAATGGTCATCTACGAAGTTATTAGTCCTTACTGTCAACTGTGTTACATCAGTAGGTCTAATAATTCACGGTCCGGTCTTGTACAATCTCATTGCACAGGATGCCTCCACTCGCATGTCAACCACATGAACGAGTTAGATCACCTCGTTTGTATCTAATACAAAGCGGGCCGCATCCACAGCGTATCCAGGATTAGGTCTCCAACCCTATCCATATACTGTAGACCGTTCGGGTCATTAACTCGAACGTGATCCTCCCTGTGTGTCCACTACACACGGTTCAAGTGCAGGGAATGAGAATCTCGCGCAGTGGAAGACGACTGAATCGTCGAGGTATCAATATGCAACATGCTTTCATTAAAATCGATCTAACACTAGATCTAGGCTAAACATGCTTGTAAGAAGAAGAAAAATACAGCAAGAAGAATTTTACTTACTTGTTGAAGACTTTCTTCAAGGTTTCTTCTTCAAAATCACGAACTCTTCGTGCTACTCGTACACAACGAACGCCTCCAACGAAAGTGATTGAACACCACCAAAACGCCTTCTCGATTGTTCTCTTTTGGAGAAAGAAGGTTTGTGGGAACCTTTGAGTTTTGGTGAGGGAGGAGAAATGAGAGAGAGTTGAAAGAATTTCTCTTCTCTTCTTTGTGAAAATGTAAAAAATGAGAGAAGTCACCTACATCCTTCTTGCAAGAAGGGTTTATATAGTGGAATTGGTGGAGTTAAAATGTCCACTTAGTTACCACTTTACCACAATCTTAGGTTATGCAAATTTCATTTGCATAACCACATAATATAAGATATCTCATATCTCATATTGCAAATCCCATTTGCAATAATTGTGGATTAATTAAATTGAATCATATCCAATTTAATTTCTCTCAATCAATTTCTCCAATTAGCCCTAATTCAACAATTAGGCTAACCTATAGTTTATTATGAATCTCATTCACATTAAACTATATATTATATCATTCATATCTCATATAAATGACATAAATGCCCTTAAAGTGAAATTGAACACTTCAATTTCATACCAAAACTTTATCCTTTCTTAAATCCAGATGGAGCCAACCGAGGGACCTAATGGACCTACAGTGACGGGCTCCAATGATCCGAGATTAACCTGCCAAACTCTTTGACCCGGTTAACTAACATTCATTAGCTACGGTAACACTCCACTATAGCCCATAGCTGCACTCCCGTCAGTGCAGAATATTACGTGTCCACTGATATAACCAATGCCCATGAGTCGACCCTTCACAGGTTGTTCGTAGACACGGCTGGGTCAAAATACCGTTTTACCCTATGTCTACCTCTTGTTCCTTAAGTCCCCACTGCTCCTCTAATGAACAACATATTGTGATGGCCCAACCATACACAACACCCTGGAGACAGGTGGGCGCCCGTTGTCCAAGCCCTGGAGACAACACTTAAGGGAACAACCCCTCTAGTTTCCCTATAAGGCAGGAACGAGTGAATTCCATCTCGCGTAGTTAAGTTCCCAACTCCCTACTTGGTTTTGTCCCTGAGAAGATAGGCATATTGGGCGTAGTGGCGTGACCACCCTCACCCAGTACTAATCAAAGAACAAACCCTCGCATGGAGTCCATAACACGCTCGTGATTCGGTCGAGTCACTAATGGTCATCTACGGTTATTAGTCCCATCACATCAGCGGTGTTACATCGGAGGGTCTAATAATTCACGGTCCCGGTCTTGTACAATCTCATTGCAGGATGCCCCCACTCGCATGTCAACCACATGAACGAGTCGGATCACCTCGTTTGTATCTAATACAAAGCGGCCGCATCCACGGTGTATCCGTGGATTAGGTCTCCAACCCTATCCATATCGTGAGACCGTTCGGGTCATTAACTTGAACGTGATCCTCCCGTGTGTCCACTACACACCGCTCAAGTTCGATTCTCTCATAAATTCAATGACCACGGAGCTTAGTTTATTGGAAAAGTTTATAAATATTGCGAGACACAAAGTGATGAAATAAATAACTCTTATTGATTTCAAACAATATATTACAAACACGAGATTAGGACAGAAATCCCAACAAACTCCCACTTGGACTAAGCTAGTGGAGAAAATAAATTTTAGAAATGTACATAAATTATAACGAAGTAATACAATAAACTAGGGCATTGAATACCCGTTTACACATCTCCCACTTGCCCTAGTCAGGAAGCTCTCGAAGACCTAGACTCTCTAGGTGACCCTCAAACACCTTAGCCGTGAGGGGCTTTGTAAATGGATCACCACGTTGTGCTCTCACGCTATCTGCGTGACCGTCACGTCTCGCGATTGCACAATCTCCCGTGTCGGATGATACTTGCGCCAATGTGTTTGCCTCTCTTATGGCTCCGAGGCTCACGTGAGTTGGCTACTGCACAATTGTTATCAGTATCAGCGATTGTGATGGGCAAGTTCATGTTAGGAACAACTTCCAAATCTGTCATGAACTTCCTAAACCAAACAGCTTCCTTTGCAGCTTCACAAGCCGCAACATACTCCGCTTCCATAGTGGAATCAGCGATGCATCCCTGCTTGATGCTTCGCCATGCTACAACTCCTCCATTCAAAATTAAGGCTGACCCCGAGGTGGATTTCCTAGAATCCTTATCGGTCCGAAATCGAGAACTGTGTATCCCGTAAGGATCAAATCCCCACTACCATACACTAAGTTGTAGTTCCCGTTCTCCTAAGATACTTGAGGATTGCCTTTACGGTGTCCGGTGATCTTATCCCGGATTGGGTGATATCTCACCGACAATTCCCTCATGCATAACAGATGTCGGGCCTAGTAC
Source organism: Trichosanthes cucumerina (assembly GCA_036507285.1). Taxonomy (NCBI): domain Eukaryota; kingdom Viridiplantae; phylum Streptophyta; class Magnoliopsida; order Cucurbitales; family Cucurbitaceae; genus Trichosanthes; species Trichosanthes cucumerina. The sequence continues at coordinate 39,296,116 of CM071841.1, forward strand.
ACAGCATGGCATACATGAGGCTCCCTACAGCTGAAGCATATGGAATCCGTCTCATATCCTCAAGATCTTGAGGAGTCTTAGGACACTGATCCTTAGACAAGTGAACCCCATGCCCGAAAGGCGGCAAACCCCTTCTTGGAGTTCTCGTGATCTTATATCTAGACAACATCTTGTCAATATAAGACGCTGAGACAAGGCTAGCGTTACTGTTCTTAGGTTAGGACTATCGGATACCTAGAACATACTGAGCTTCTCCCAAATCTTTCATTTGGAATTGCGAAGCTAGCCACTTCTTAACGTCAGTTAGAAATTCTACCTCATTACCAATGAGAAGAATATCGTCCACGTACAACACCAAAAATGCGATGAGCTTTGTCAAGCGATTTTCTTGTAAACACAAGGTTCGTCGACATTTTGATCAAAGCCATAAGATTTGATTGCCTCATCAAACCTTATATTCCAAGACCTCGGCTCGCTTTTTGGTCCATAAATGGACCTATGAAGTCGGCAAACTTTTTGCTCTTGGCCTTGGGCAAGGAACCCTTTGGGCTGGTCCATGTAGATGGTCTCATCAAGTTTGCCATTCAGAAAGGCTGTCTTGACGTCCATCTGCCATACCTCGTAGTCATAATACGCGGCAATGGCTAGAAGGATCCTGATCGACTTTACCATGGCAACAGGAGAAAAAGTTTCCTCATAGTCAACCCCTTCAACCTGGGTAAAACCCTTTGCCACTAGTCGGGCTTTGAAGGTCTGCACCTTCCCATCTACGCCACGTTTACGCTTGTAGATCAATTTGCAACAAATAGGTTTTACCCCATCCGGTTGATCCACAAGCTCCCATACAGAATTGAAGTACATAGACTCCATTTCTTGGTCCATAGCTTTAATCCACTCGTCTTTGTCAACATCAACCATTGCCTAATCATAGGTCAATGGATCCTCACAGTCATCATAAGGAGCGACAACTGAGGTTTCAGCTAAACCCATGTAGCGATCAGGCTGTCTCACAGCCCTCCCACTACGTCGAGGCATTACCAACTCTTGGGAACGGATTTGACTAGACGTGCTAGGATCAACAACACTTGTTGATGTACTAGCCCCATCAGCAACTCTTGCTGATGTTTTCTCCATTTCATTTAATACAATTTTACTCCTTGGTAAATGATCCCTGACGTGGTCTTCCATTAGGAAAGTGGCGTTTGTCGACACAAGCACCCTATTTTCCCTAGGATCGTAAAATAGACCACCTCTAGTCTCTTTGGGGTAACCTACGAATAGGCACAATTTCGAACGGGGTTCCAACTTTTTCGGGTTTGACACCAACACATGGGTCGGGCATCCCCAAATCCTGAAGTGATGTAAACTGCTTTTACGTCCACTCCATAGCTCGAAAGGTGTTTCACAAACAGTCTTCGAGGGAACGTTGTTCAAAATATAAACCGCAGTCTCCACTGCGTACCCCCAAAAAGAATCAGGGAGACGAGCATAGCTCATCATCGACCAAACCATGTCCAACAAGGTTCTGTTTCTCCTCTCCGATACACCATTCTGCTGTGGCATACCAGGCGCTGAGAGTTGGAACGTAATTCCGTGTTCTATCATATAGTCCTGGAATTCAGTGTCCATATACTCTCCACCTCGATCCGATCGAAGTGTTTTAAGCGATTTACCTAAAAGGTTCTCAACCTCAGTCTTGTACTCCTTGAACTTTTCAAGAGTTTCAGACTTCTTAGGCATTAGGTAAATATACCCATAACTGGAGTAGTCGTCTATGAAAGACACAAAGTACTCATAACCGCCTCGAGCTTTAACATTCATCGGACCACAAAAGTCAGAATGCACTAACTCAAGAGGCTCTTTGGCTCTATATCCTTTTCCACTAAAAGGACGTTTGGTCATTTTTCCCTCAAGGCATGACTCACACACCGACAAAGAGTTTTCTTCCAACTCGTTTAGAAGTCCACTCTTCACTAGTTTCTCAATCCTATTGAGATTAATGTGGCCTAACCGAAGATGCCAAAGGTGGGCATTTTCTTTTGGAGAAACTTTTGCTTTCTTAGTTCGTGTTTCTGCTGTTTTAAACAATTCAGTATTCAAAACACTTTTGACCGAATTGGGTTTCAAAACATACAGATTATTTTGGAGTGAAGCTGAACATATAACATTCCCTTTGAAAGAAATAAACGCTTTATTAACTTCAAAAAAAACTGAAATATAATGTTCTATTAGGCAGGAAATTGAAACAAGGTTTCTAGTAAACCCTGGAACTATGTACAGATTGTCCAACAATAAGTACTTCCCGCCAAAGTTTAGCTTCACTGTGCCGATCGCTGCAGCAGAGACAAGCTCCCCGGATCCAACCCGTAGAGTCACCTCATCCTCTCGCAGCGGCTGCCAGGAATCAATCCCCTGAAAAGAAGAACAAATGTGGTTAGTGGTGCCCGAATCCAATATCCAGGCAGAGTCACTACTCTCCACTAAACATGTTTCAGTCACAAGTAAATCACATTTACCTTGATTCTTTCTCTCAGCCAGGAATTTAGGACAGTTTCTCTTCCAGTGACCGCCCCGATTGCAGTGGAAACACTTTCCTTTCTCTGCAACCTTCTTGACCTTCTTGCCCTTGTGGGCGGTAGCACGGTCAGTTTTACCCCTCTTCATTCTCTTCTTCCCTTTCGGGCGTGAAGGAGCAACAGGTTTCGTCCCAGAGGTCGAACCCCTGTGATAAGACCTGTAGGCAACATTTGGCTCAGATTCCTTGACCCTGTGCAAGGATTGGAAATTCTGTAGCTCATTGAGGAGGGTAGTCAGAGTGTAGCTAATTTTGTTCATAACAGCATTGCTATGAAACTGAAGGAATCTCTTCGGAAGAGTCTCCAAAATAAAACTTACCTGGCTCGACTCATCGATCGAAGCCCCATTCATCTCGACCAGATGGAAGTGGGTCATCATGTCTAGAACATGTTCACGGATTGCACGACACCTCTTTCATCCGTGCGTTGAAAGCGTATTTGAGCGAGTCATCTTGCGACACAGAAAATTCTGCCGCCCAAACATTTCCTACAAGGACTCCATGATCTCCTTAGCGGAAACCATCAGCTCATGCTTCTTTGCCAAGACATCAGACATGCTGGCAATTATATAGACCTTGGCCTTTTCATTGGTCCTGATCCAGCGATCGTACGTGTCGCGAACACTTCGCGACGCGGTCGAGCTCCGACATCTCGAGGACACTCCTCAGATAGCACGAACTTTATGTCGTCTTGTACCAAAATTGTATTAATGTTGTTTCTCCAACTTTGGTAATTATCTCCCACTAATTTATCTGAAGCGAGTAAAGCTATTATTGCGCTACACATTTTTAGCTGAAAAATAAGAAAAACCTTTGTATTAGTCTCTTAAAAACTTTTGAAAACCAATCAAGTTTTAGCAAAAATTGTTTCATGATCCTAGGTCATTCAAAGTTTTGCAATGATACCCTAAAGGTTTAGAATGACCGCCACCGAAGGGTGAACAGAACACTCCTCCTCTAGGACGAGACTTTCTCGATCAGACCCTAATCCCAGAATAACTCTTATTCCATTAGGCGTCCAATTACCATTGTTCGGTCGAATTCATTAACACTTAACGAGTCTCGTGAGTGTCACCCTCAATCTTTAAGTTTCCAAGTATCCGCCCAAACAATAGCCACCGAAGGGTGAACCAAGAAGGAAAACCAACCAGGAAACTGTATCCCTTTCGAGAATTCACGGTATTCCAACTCCCATGATCAAGCCCTCCGAAGGGATTTTCTCAGTCCGAGCCAAACTAGCAGGCAGATCATAGGCGTCTCACGGTGTGAATCGAAAGAAGAGACCGTGGGTCTCGTTTTCACAAGTCCCGCTCCCACTCACAATAAGTACTCTCTCCATCTCACGGTGCGGACTTTAAAGGAGATTTGTGGTTGGAAATTCAAATGTATCTCATACACTTTATTTCCTCCCACTCAGCACTTTAATTTTATTAGGGATTGACCTAGATAAACCGGCTAAAATTTACCTAAGTCTACCAATATAACTCTTATATGGTATTTAGCCTAAGTTTATAATCACATTATTAACTTAGGTCTATGTGAGTAAAATAATTAACTCTTAATTAACGGCACTCACGAGAATATAACCTAAGAATCTTCGGACCGAATTCACTCCCGGGGCGGTTTCGTGTAGGGGTGTTCGCAAGCGTCAACTTAAATACTGACCTTAGACAAAACCTTCCTTAGACAGAGTTACTTATCAGTCTCCATTCAAAGCTTATATTTGATTTCCTAAATTTCTAATCTCATTAGAAAATTAGAAAACCTAAGTCTAATTATTCAAGTTCTAAACACTTTAAAACTAATAATTAACTTAGGTTGCATGCATTTCTATGTTATGGTGCTTGATCATTCATCACATGAATAATACTATATACTATAACATAATATAATTCATCACATGAATTAAATGCATGAGCATGCTTTTAATTTAAAAATATCACACTTATATTTAAGTAAATTAAAACATGCATACATTATACTATAACTCTTATAATATAATCCTATCATGCATACTATATATTATAACTCTTATAATATAAAAATGATGCATGAAATGTTTAACCTAAGGTGGGATTTTAAATCTATATGACATACAATATGCACATAGAAATTAATTAAAATATACATCTCATGCATAAAATAATTAATAAGCAAAATTGGACCGATTTTTGGCACCTAGAGGCAATTATTTAATTAAATAACATTAATATAACATTTATATTAATATTATTTAATAAAATAATTAAATAAAAAAATTATTACATTTTATAAATAATAAAATAAATAAAAACCGAAAATAACTGCAGCCCATGATGCTTGATCCCACGTTCTTGCGAAATGTCTCCAGCAACCGCCCTCAACGCGTGCAGCGTTGCAACGTCGTGGGCAGCGTTGCAACGTTGTTGCCTGCAGCGTCGAGCTGCGTTCTCAACGCCGCCGCGTTCAACGTTACGCCAGCGTTAACGCTGACCGCAGCAATGCCTCGCCCGCGAAAACGGCGTTGAGACGCGTTGGGCGCGTCTCAACGCCATCGGCGTAAACAACAAATACTTTGCTGTTCTTGCATCGTTTTCCGCCTGTTTCGCTCCGATTTCTTCACAGCAACACTTGCCACGAACGACACGGACTTACAGACTCGATTTATTTTCTAAAATGCCCAAAACACACGGGCCCTTTACATTTGATCTCATCAAACAGAAAATAAATCTAAAAGTGCCAAAAACCGAAACATCCATTATGCAAACCAACAATTTATCACATAAATCATGGCAAAAACCCACCAAATTTTAATAAAACAGTGCATAATCGAAGAACCATCAACTTGGCTCTGAAACCAATTGAAGGGAATGAGAATCCCGCGCAGTGGAAGACGATTGAATCGTCGAGGTATCAATATGCAACATGCTTTCATTAAAATCGATCTAACACTAGATCTAGGCTAAACATGCTTGTAAGAAGAAGAAAAATACAGCAAGAAGAATTTTACTTACTTGTTGAAGACTTTCTTCAAGGTTTCTTCTTCAAAATCACGAACTCTTCGTGCTCCTCGTACACAACGAATGCCTCCAACGAAAGTGATTGAACACCACCAAAACGCCTTCTCGATTGTTCTCTTTTGGATAACCACTTAATATAAGATATCTCATATCTCATATTGCAAATCTCATTTGCAATAATTGTGGATTAATTAAATTGAATCATATCCAATTTAATTTCTCTCAATCAATTTCTCCAATTAGCCCTAATTCAACAATTAGGCTAACCTATAGTTTATTATGAATCTCATTCACATTAAACTATATATTATATCATTCATATCTCATATAAATGACATAAATGCCCTTAAAGTGAAATTGAACACTTCTGTTGGGATTTTTGTCCTAATCTCGTGTTTGTAATATATTGATTGAAATTAATAAGAGTTATTTATTTCATCACTTTGTGTCTCATAATATTTATAAACTTTTCCAATAAACTAAGCTCCAAGGTCATTGTATACATGAGAGAACTAGAACTTGAGCGGTGTGTAGTGGACACACAGGGAAGATCACGTTCGAGTTAATGACCGAACGGTCTCTGATATATGGATAGGGTTGGAGACCTAATCCACGGATACACCGTGGATGCGCCCGCTTTGTATTAGATACGAGACGAGGTGATCGACTCGTTCATGTAGTTGACATGCGAGTGGGGGCATCCTATGCAATGAGATTGTACAAGATCGGACCGTGAATTATTAGACCTCATCGATGTAACACCGCTGTGTGAAAGGACTAATAATTTCGTAGATGACCATTAGTGACTCGACTTGAATCTCGAGCGTGTTACGGACTCCTGTCTGCAGTGCTTCTTTGACTAGTACGGGTGAGGGTGGTCACGATTACTGCTCGCTCAATATGCCTATCTTCTCGGGGACGAGAACCAAGTAGGAAGTCGGGAACTTAACTACGCGAGATGGAATTCACTCGTTCCCGCCTTTAGGGAAACCGGAGGGTTATTCCCTTAAGTCTTGTCTCCGGGGCTTGGACAACTGGCGCCCACCTTCTCACCGCCCGAGAAGGGTGTTGTGTATGGTTGGACCATCACAATATGTTGTTCATTAGAGGAGCGGTGGGGACTTAAGGAACAAGAGGTAGACACGGGGTAAAGCGGTAATTTGACCCGGTAGTGTCTCACGAACAACCCTGTGAAGGGTCGACTCATGGGCATTGGTTATATCGGTGGACACGTAATATTCTCGTGATCGGCGGGAGTGCAGACTACGGGCTATAGTGGAGTGTTACCGTAGCTAATGAATGTTGGTTAACAAGGGTCAAAGAGTTTGGCGAGTTAATCTCGGATCATTGGAGCCCGTCACTGTAGGTCCATTAGGTCCCTCGGTTGGCTCCATCTGGATTTAAGAAGGGATAAAGTTTTGGTATGAAATTGAAGTGTTCAATTTCACCTTAAGGGCATTTATGTCATTTATATGAGATATGAATGATATAATATATAGTTTAATGTAAATGAGATTCATAATAAACTATAGGTTAGCCTAATTGTTGAATTAGGGCTAATTGGAGAATTTGATTGAGAGAAATTAAATTGGATGTGATTCAATTTAATAAATCCACAACTATTGAAAATGAGATTTGCAATATGAGATATGAGATATCTTATATTATATGGTTATGCAAATGAGATTTGCATAACCTATGATTGTGGTAAAGTGGTAAATATGTGGACATTTTAACTCCACTAATCCACTATATAAACCCTTCTTTCAAGAAGGATGGTGATTCATTCTCTCATTTTTTAGTTTTACACAAAAAGAGAAGAGAAACTCTCTCTATTCTCTCTCAAATTCTCCTCCTTCTCCAAAACCAAAAAGGTTCCCACAAGCCTCCTTTCTCCAAAAGAGAACAACCGAGAAGGCTTCTTGAAAGTGTTTTGACTCTCAATCGTTGGAGGAAATCGTTGTGTATGAGGAGCACGAAGAGTTCGTGGATTTGAAGAAGATATTGTGAAGAAAATCTTCAACAAGTAAATAAAATCCTTTCTTACTGTTTTTCTTCTTCTTAATTGCATGTTTAGCCTAGATCTATGTTTTAGATCAATTTTAACAAAGACGGTTTGCGTAATTGATACACCGACGATTCAATCGTCTTCCGCTGCACGGAATTTTCATTCCCTTCAACTTCAATTTCATACCAAAACTTTATCCTTTCTTAAATCCAGATGGAGCCAACCGAGGGACCTAATGGACCTACTGGTGGCGGGCTCGATGATCGAGATTAACTCGCCAAACTCTTTGACCCCGGTTAACCAACATTCATTACCTACGGTAACACTCCACTATAGCCCATATTTTGCACTCCGTCGCTGCAAAATATTACGTGTCCACTGATATAACCAATGCCCATGAGTCGACCCTTCACATGTTGTTCGTAGACACGGCTGGGTCAAAATACCGTTTTACCCCTGTGTCTACCTCTTGTTCCTTAAGTCCCCACTACTCCTCTAATGAACAACATATTGTGATGGTCCAACCATACACAACACCCTGGAGACAGGTGGGCGCCCGTTGTCCAAGCCCTGGAGACAACACTTAAGGGAACAACCCCTCTAGTTTCCCTATAAGGCGGGAACGAGTGAATTCCATCTCGCCTAGTTAAGTTCCCAACTCCCTACTTGGTTCTATCCCTGAGAAGATAGGCATATTGGGCGAGTAATTGTGACCACCCTCACCCGTACTAGTCAAAAAGAATGCACTCCACGCATGACGTGGAGTCCATAACACGCTCGAGATTGGTCGAGTCACTAATGGTCATCTACGAAGTTATTAGTCCTTCATTTGTCAGCGGTGTTACATCGGTGAGGTCTAATAATTCACGGCCCGGTCTTGTACAATCTCATTGCACAGGATGCCCCCACTCGCATGTCAACCACATGAACGAGTCCGATCACCTCGTTTGTATCTAATACAAAGCGGTCGCATCCACGATGTATCGGATTAGGTCTCCAACCCTATCCATATCGTAGACCATTCGGGTCATTAACTTGAACGTGATCCTCCCGTGTGTCTACTACACACACGTTCAAGTTCTAGTTCTCTCATAAATTCAATGACCCTGGAGCTTAGTTTATTGGAAAAGTTTATAAATATTGCGAGACACAAAGTGATGAAATAAATAACTCTTATTGATCTCAAACAATATATTACAAACACGAGATTAGGACAGAAATCCCAACATCAAGTTCTAGTTCTCTCATAAATTCAATGACCCTAGAGCTTAGTTTATTGGAAAAGTTTGTAAAATTTGTGAGACACGGAATAATAAAATGAATAACACTTTATTAATTTCAAACAATAATTTACAAACACGAGATTATGACAAAAATCCCAACATTGAGGATTGCATTTACGGTTGTCTAGTGATCTAATCCTGGATTGGATTGATACCTACGGACAATCCCTACTACATAACAAATGTCTGGCCTAGTACACAACATGGTATACATTAGGCTCCCTACAGCTGAAACATTGGGGATTTGTCTCATATCCTCAACCTCTTGAGTAGTCTTTGGACACTGATCCTTAGACAGTTGAACCTCGTGCCTAAAAGGCAACAAGCCCTTCTTGGAGTTCTACATCTTATATCTAGACAACATCTTGTCAATATAAGACGCTTGAGACATGGCTAGCGTTCTGTTCTTCCAGTTTCGGACAATCTGGATACCTAGAACATACTAAGCTTCTCCCAAATCTTTCATTTGGAATTGCGAAGCTAGCCAGGTTTTTATGTCAGTAAGAAATCCTACCTCATTCCCAATGAGAAGGATATCATCCGCGTATAATATCAGAAATGCAACAGTTTGGTCGACTATTTTCTTGTTGACACAAGGCTCGTCAACATTCTAATCAAAGCCATAAGATTTGATTGATTCATCAAATCTTATATTCCAAGACCTCGAGGCTTGTTTCAGTCCATAAATAGACTTATGAAGCCGGGAAACCTTTTGCTCTTGGCCTTGGGTTATGAACCCTTTGGGCTGGTCCATGTAGATGGTTTCGTCAAGGTTATCATTCAGAAAGGCGGTCTTGACATCCATCTGTTATACCTCGTAGTCATAATACGCGGCAATGGCCGGAAGGATCCTGATTGACTTTACCATGGCAACAGGTGAAAAGGTTTCCTCATAGTCAACCCTTTCGACCTTGGTAAAACCCTTTGCCACTAGTCGTGCTTTGAAGGTCTGCACCTTCCCATCTACGCCACGTTTACGCTTGTAGATCCATTTACAACCTATAGGTTTTACCCCACCCGGTTGATCCACAAGCTCTCCAGACAGAATTGAAGTACATCGACTCCATTTCCTGGTCCATAGCTTTAATCCATTTGTCCTTGTCAACATCTGCCATTGCCTGATCATAGGTCAATGGATCCTCGTAGTCATCATCAGGATTGACAACTTGGGTTTTAGCTAAACCCATGTAACGTTAAGGCTGTCTAACAGCCCTCCCACAACGTCGAGGCATTCCCAACTCTTGGGAACGGACTTGACTTGATGTGCTAGGATCAACAACACTTGTTGACGTACTAGCCCCATCAGCAACACTTGCTGACGTACTGTCCATTTCGTTTAACACGATTTTGCTACTAGGCAAATGATCCCTGATGTGGTCTTCCTCAAGGAAAGTGGCGTTTGTTGACACAAGCACCCTATTTTCCTTAGGATCGTAAAATATACCACCCCTAGTCTCTTTTGGGTAACCTACAAATAGGCACAATTTTGACGGGGTTCCAACTTCTTCGGGTTTGACACCAACACGTGGGTCGAGCATCCCTAAATTCTAGAATGGTGTAAACTACCTTTACGACCCTTCCAGAGTTCGAAAGGTGTTTCACAAACACTCTTAGACAGAACGTTGTTCAAAATATACATCGCAGTCTCTACTACATAACCCCAAAAAGAATCAGGGAGACGAGCGTAGCTCATCATCGACTGAACCATGTCCAACAGGGTTCTGTTTCTCCTCTCCGCTACACCATTTTGTTGTGGCATACCAGGTGCTGAAAATTGGGACGTAGTTCCATGTTCTATCATATAGTCCTGGAATTCAGTGTCCATATACTCTCAACCTCGATCAGATCGAAGTGTTTTTATGGTTTTACCTAATAGGTTCTCAACCTCAGTCTTGTACTCCTTGAACTTTTCAAGAGTTTCAGACTTCATATGCATTAGGTAAATATACCCATACCTCGAATAATTATCTATGAAAGATACAAAGTTTTCATAACCTCCTCGTGCTTTAACACTCATCGGACCACAAAGGTCAGAATGTATAAGCTCAAGGGGCTCCTTGGCTCTATATCCTTTTCCACTAAAAGAACGTTTGGTCATTTTGCCTTCAAGGCATGACTCACACACCGGTAAAGAGTTTTCTTCCAACTGACTTAGAAGTGCACTTTTCACTAGTCTCTCAATCCGATTAAGATTAATGTGGCCTAACCTTAGATGCCAAGGATGGGTATTTTCTTTTGGAGAAACTTTAACTCTTTTAGTTCGTGTTTCTGCAGTTTTAAATAACTCAGTGTTCAAAACGCTTTTGACCGAATTAGGCTTTAATACATACAAATTAGACTTAAGTGAAGCAGAACAAATAAGATTACCATTTTTGGAAATAAACGCTTTATTACCATGAAAAGAAATGGAAATACATTGTTCTAATAGACAGGAAACAGAAACGAGGTTTCTAGTAAACCCTAGAACTATGTACATATTGTCTAACAAAATGTAATTCCTGCCAAAGAAAAGCTTCACTTTGTCAATAGCTGCAGCAGAGACTACCTCCCCAGATCCAACCCATAGAGTCACCTAACCCTTTCGCATCTGCTGCCACGAATCAATTCACTGAAAAGAAGAACAAACGTGGTTGGTGGCGCCTAATCCAATATCCAGGCAGAGTCACTACTCTCTACTAAACAAGTTTCAGTTACCAGTAAATTATATTTACCATGATTCTTCCTCTCGGCAAGGAACTTGGGACAGTTTCTCTTCTAATGGTCATCCCCATTGCTGTGGAAACATTTTCCTTTTTTTGCAACTTCCTTGACCTTCTTGCCCTTTTGGGGGCCTGCTCGGTCAGCTTTACCCTTCTTTATTTTCTTCTTCCCTTTCGGGCGAGAAGGAGCGATAGATTTGGTCCCAGAGGTCGAACCCCTGTGATACGATCTGTAGGCAACATTTGCCTCAGCTTCCAGTGTCCTGATCCTCATCAAGGTCTGGAAGTTCTGTAGCTCATTGAGGAGGGTAGTCAGAGTGTAGCTAATTTTGTTCATAACAGCAGTGCTACGAAACTGAACGAAACTCTTCGGAAGAGCCTTCAGAATAAAGCTGACCTGGCTCGACTCATCGATCGAAGCCTCGTTCATCTCCGCTAGATTAAAGTGAGTCATCATGTCCAGAACATGTTAACGGACATACGTCCCTTCTTTCATCCGTGTGTTAAAGACGTGTTTGAGTGAATCGTGTCTGACCTGAAAGGACTGTTGTCCAAACATGTCTTGCAGCGACTCCATAATCTTCTTCGCGGTGACCATCAACTCATGCTTCTTTTCCAGAACTTCAGACAAGTTGGCAATTATATAAACCCTCGCCTTTTCATTGGCCCTGATCCATCGATCGTATGCATCACGAACACTTCGTGATGCATTCTAGGTCGGCAACTGAGGACACTCGTCAGTAAGCACGAACTTGAGGTCGTCGGTTACAAGAATCGTGTTTATATTATTCTTCCACGTTTGGAAGTTATCTCCCACTAATTTGTCGGAAGCGAGTAAAGCAATAATTGAGCTAGACTTTTTTTAGCTGAAAAAATCAAAATAATTTTGATTCAGCCTCGCATAAACTTTTTGAAAAGCCAATCAAGTTTTAGCAAAATTTAATCTTATGATCCCTAGGTTATTTAAAAATTGCAATGATATCCTAAAGGTTTAGAATGACCGCCGCCGAAGGGTGAAGAGCAACACTCCTCCACTAGCACGAGACTTTCTCGACCAGACCCTAATCCCAGAATAACTCTTATTCTATTAGGCGTCTAGTTACCATTATTTGGTTGAATTCATTAACACTTAACGAATCCCGTGAGTGTCACCCTCAATCTTTAAGTTTCCAAGTATCCGTTCAAACAATAGCCACTGAAGGGTGAACCACGAAGGAAAACCAACAAGGAAACTATATCCCTTTCGAGAATTCACGGTGTTCCGACTCCCATGATCAAGACCCGTCGAAGGGATTGTCTTGTTCAGGCCAAACTAGCAGGCGGATCATAGGGGTCTCACGGTGTAAATCGAAAGAAGAGACCGTGAGTCTCGTTTTCACAGGTCCTGCTCCCACTCACTATAAGGACTCTCTCCATCCACTTTGATATTGACCCATACAAATACCATCCGAAGGGGGATGCTCTCATTTGCGCCACGAGGCCGAGTATGGATCTCACGGTGCGGACTTAACGGAGATTTGTGGTCGGAAAATTAAATGTATCTTATACAGTTTATTTCCTCCCACTCAGCACTTTATAATTTTCGGGATTGACCTAGATAAACCAGCTAAAATTTACCTAAGTCTACTAATATATCTCTTATACGGTATTTAGCCTAAGTTTATAATCACATTATTACTTATGTCTATGTGAGTAAATTAATCAACTTTTAATTAACGACACTCACGAAAAATATAATCAAAAAATCTCCGGACCGAATTCACTCCCAGGTCGGTTTCCAGGTAGGGGTGTTCCGCAAGCGTCAACTTAAATATCCCAACCTTAGACAAAATCTTCCTTAGAAAGAGTTACTAATCAGTCATCATTCAAAGATTATATTTTGATTTCCTGATTCTAATCTTATTAGAACTATAAAACTTAACTCTAATTATTTAAGTTCTAAACACTTTAAAACTAATAATTAACTTAGGTTACATGCATTTTTATGTTATAGTGCTTGATCATTCATCACATGAATAATTATATACTATAACATAATAATTTATCACATGAAATTAAAATGCATGAGCATACTTTAATCTAAAAATATAACTCTTATATTTAATTAAATTAAAACATGCATTTAATTATATTATAACTCTTATAATATAACCTATCATGCAAATTATATATTATAACACTTATAATATAAATGATGCATGAAAATGTTTAACCTAAAATGGGATTTTAAATCTATATGGCATACATTATGTACATAGAATTTAATTAAATCATACATATCATGCATAAAAATAATTAAATAGCAAAAATGGACCGATTTTGGCACTTAGGGGCATTTATTAAATTAAATAATATTAATATAACAATTATATTAATATTATTTAATAAAATAAAATAAATAAATAATTATAAAATAAATACATTTTTCATTTTATAAATAAAATAATAAACAAAAACTGCTGCCCACGAAGTCACTTCCCATGCCCCACGAAAAACTCGTGTGCGCGCCTCACCCAACTACCCACTACGATGTAGTGTTGCAACGTCGTGGCCAGCGTTGCAACACTACGCACATCCAGCGTCACGCCCCGCGTGCTCCACGCTATTGGCGTTGCAACGCTGCTCTGTAGCTGGGCCTTCGTTCGCATGCGCAGCGTTGAGACGCTAATGAACAGCGTCTCAACACTATCGACAGAACAACAAGCTCCTCTTGCAGTTCTTTGTCGATTCTCGCCGTTTCCGCTCCGATTTCTTCACAGCATCCCATGCCACGAACGACTCGGACTTACAGACTCGATTTACATTGAAATGCCCAAAACAACGGGCCCTTACATTGATCAAATCAATATAAAATGCAAATCTAAAAATAATGCCAAAACCGAAAACATCCATTTTTGCAAACCAACATTCATCTCATGAATTAAAGGCAATACCCACCTAATTTTAACGAAAATCAGTGCACAACAAGAACCAACGAATGGCTCGGATACCAATTGAAGGGAATGAAACTCCTCGTGCAGCGGAAGACGATCGAATCGTCGTGGTGAAGTTGTGCAACTTAAATTCATTAAAACTATCTATCACATAGAAATAGGTTAAACATGCATACTAAGGAAAGAAAACAGTAAGGTTATGATACTTACTTGTTGAAGACGTTCTTCAAAGCTTCCGTTCCGTTCACGAACTCTTCATGCTTTCCTCGATCTCAAGGATCTCGAACTCTTCTCACGAACACCGACCGAACACCACCACTTGGTTTCTCGGTTGTTCTTCTTTTGGAAGAAGGAGGATTGTGGGATCCTTCTTTGGTTTGGGAGGATAAATTTTTTAGAGAGAATTGAGAGAGAGATCTCTTCTTTTGGTGAGATTTCCAAAAAATAAGAGAAAAGCCCTTACAACCCTTCTTGCGAAAAGGGTTTATATAATGGAGATAGGTGGTGTTGAAATCTCCACCTATTTACCATTTTACCACAACTATAGGTTATGCAAATCATATTTGCATAACCACATATTATAAGATATCTCATATCTCATTTTACAAATCACATTTGCAGTATTGTGGATTTTTAAATTGAATCACATCCAATTTAATATCTATCAATCTAATTTCTCCTAATTAGCCCTAATTCAACAATTAGGCTAACCTATAGTTTATTATGAATCTCATTCACATTAAACTATATATTATATCATTCATCTCTCATATAAATGACATAAATACCCTTTAGTGAACTTGAACACTTCAATTCACACCAAAACAGTAAACCTTCTTTTAATCCAGTTTGAGCCAATCGAGGGACCTTATGGACCTACAGTGACGAGCTCCAATGATCCCAGATTAACCTATCAAACACTTTGACCCGATTAATCACCATTCATTAGCTACGGTAACACTCCACTAAAGCCCGTAGTTGCACTCCCGTCAGTGTAAGATATTACGTGTCCACTGATTTAACCAATGCCCATGAGTCGACCCTTCACAGGTTGTTCGTAGACACTACTGGGTCAAATTATCGTTTTACCCCTGTGTCTACTTCTTGCTCCTTAAGTCCCCACTGCTCCTCTAATGAACAACAACGTTGTAATGGTCCAACCATACACAACAACCCTCTCGTGCCAGTGAGAGCGTGGGCGCCCGTTGTCCAAGCTCTGGAGACAGCACTTAAGGGAACAACCTCGCTAGTTTCCCTAAAGGCGGGAACGAGTGAATTCCATCTCGCGTAGTTAAGTTCCTAGCTCCCTACTTTGTCCTGTCCCTGAGAAGATAGGCATATTGGGCGAGTAACTGTGACCACCCTCACCCGTACTAGTCAAAGGACATACCCCAGCAGACAGGAGTCCATAACACATTCAGGATTCAGGTCGAGTCACTAATGGTTATCTACAAAGTTATTAGTCCATACTGTTAACGGTGTTACATCAGTAGGTATAATAATTCATGGTCCGGTCTTGTACAATCTCATTGTACAGGATGCCCCCACTCGCATGTCAACCACATGAACGAGTTAGATCACCTCGTTTGTATCTTAATACAAAGCGGATCGCATCCACAACGTATCAAGGATTAGGTCTCCAACCCCATCCATATACTATAGACCGTTCGGGTCATTTACTCGAACGTGATCCTCCTTGTGTGTCCACTACACACCGTTAAAGTTCTAGTTCTCTCATAAATTCAATGACCTTGGAGCTTGTTTATTGGACAAAGTTTGTAATAAATGCGAGACACAAAATGATGAAATAAATAACCTTTATTAATTTCAAATGTATATTTACAAACATAACGAGATTAGGAAAAACATCCCAACAGTCTCCAAGAAGGTAGGCATATTGAGTTGACGAATCTGGCCACTCTCACCCATACTAGTCAAAGGACAATCCCTCGCAAACTGGAGTTCGTAACCTACTCAGGATTCAGATCAAGTTGCCTAAGTCATCCTAGTGAAATAGAAACCTAGCTAGTCAACAGAGTTACATCTAGTGGTTACTATTTCGCGGTCCGGTCTTATGTACTTCATTACATAGGATATCCCCACTCACAAGTCATCTACACGAATACGTTAGGATCATAGTGTTTGTATCATATACAAAGTTGGCCACATCCATAGTGTTACCAGTGTAAGGTACCCAAACTTTATCCCCTTACTATAGACCCTTTAGGTTGTATCTCGAACCGAGATCCTTTATATGTACATTACATTCAGTTCAAGATACATTTTATAGCCTTGGTTGTTTAGTTTATTTGATTTAGGGTTAAAAGAAAGGGAAAAATCGTAAATAACGAACAATAACTTTTTATTGAAATAATAACTCTTTATTACAATAATTAGAACAAAATGAAAAACTACGAGTTTTAGGGCACAACCCCAACAAACTCCCACTTGAACTAAAACTCTAGTGGGGTACATCATAATTTAAAATAGTGGTTACAGAGATACAAATACAATAAACTAGGGCATCCATATACCCATTACATATCTCCCACTTGCCCTAGATTAGCCTATGTACATATCTCGTAGACTTAGACTTTCACGATGACCCTCGAACACTTTAGCTGTGAGAGTTTTTGTAAAAGGATCAGCAATGTTGTGCTCCGAAGCGATCTTCGTGACCGTCACATCTCCTAGTTGCACTATTTCTCGTATCATGTGATACTTCCTCTCGATGTGCTTACCTCGCTTATGGCTGCGAGGTTCCTTCTAATTGGCTACCGCATCACTGTTGTCACAATATAAGGTGATAGGAAATTCCATATTGGGAACAACTTCCAAATCAGTAAGGAATTTCCTTAGCAAAGCAGCCTCTTTAGCTGCTTCACAAACAGCGACATACTCACCCTCCATCGCGGAGTCAGCAATGCATGATTCTTGATGCTTCGCCATACTATAGCTCCCTCGTTAAAGGTAAAAACTGATCCCGATGTGGATTTTCTAGAATTCTTATCGGTCCAAAAAATCAGAATCAGTGTATCTAGTAAGGATCAAATCCTTAGTCCCATACACAAGCATATAATCCCTCGTTCTCCTAAGATACTTGAGGATATTTTTAACTGCAGTCCAGTGGTCTAACCCTGGATTGGATTGGTACCTACTGACTATTCCTACTGCATAACAAATGTCTGGCCTCATGTATGATAACTCACCATAAGTGAGTTATTTTACTAGAATTTTAGTGTTTAATCCACTTGAATTGCATCTAATTTAGTGATCCTCATGTTATTTTATACCTAAATTATGTGTGTTAGCTTTAAAATCTTGAATTTAAGCATTAGGTGCAAAAAGAATTAATTTTGATGTTTTTGTGCTTTAATTTAAGAAATTTAGGAAAATAAGCTAACAGTTAATTAAATACCAAAATTTGAGATTTTTCTCAACTCAAAAAATCCTTGCGTATTTTGATTTATAATTGACTTCATATATTTATTTGGGATTTTTCTGCGTGCAGGAGATTATAAAAATTACAAGAGTCCCTAAGGGCATTTTAGACATCTTTACCCGAAGGGTAAGATGGTCTTTCTACCCCTAAGGACATTTTTGTAATTTGTGGAATTAGGGCAACACCATCTTATATAAGGAAGCTAGGGTTCACAAGTGCAAAGTGGAGAGAAGATTTGCCACAAAAAGTAGAAAATACCGGGAGAGAAGGAGTTGCCACAAAAAGGGAAGAGAGCAAGAGAGAGAAGGGTGATTGCTACAACAAAGGTGTGCATTGAAGAGAAGAATCATGAAGGTGTCATTGTTGTAGCAATCGTGCGAGTGAAGAAAAAACCAAAGATTCAAGGTGCCATTAATGTAGCAAAAATCATACAGATTCAGTTTTTTCTGAGGCGACACTCACAAAATTATCATTTTCTGGCGTTTCAACCGTCGGATTGTGCTGCAATTTTGACAGCTTGTTTGAGACTCAAAGGGCTTTACTTTGAACGGTTAGATTGTCATTTTGAGCTTCGGTGCATCAGATATTTCTGTCACGTTGGGAGATCGGTGCAGTCCGATTTTTCATTGGCGGCACTCACAAAGATTTCGTTTTCCGGCGTTTCAATCGTTGGATTGTGCTGAAATTTTGACAGCTTGTTTTAGACTCACAGGCCGTCGTTTTGAACGGTTGGATCGTCATTCCGAGCTTTGGTTGATGAGATATTTCTGTCGCACGGAACCTGTAAAAACTAAAATCTGCTGCTATGATCTGCTTTGTCTTGGTGGTATCTCTTGGTGTTTTGCTTCGTGCCATTACCTCTCCTAATCTCTAATTGTTAATGCTGTTTTTCTGCTAGTGGACACATATTTAAGACTATTTTTGTTCACTATTTTAGACCGAATTCGTGATTGTTTTTAGGCTAGAATTGTGACTGATTTATGCTTAATTTGTGAACGTTGTTTTCTTGAATTCTTTGATCGATAAGAACATGCATCAATTAGAAGTTTGTGAGTTGATTTTTTGTCTGAACTAAATTGTCTTAGGCAAGGGTTAGGTTGTTTTAATGTAATTTTGGATTAAATTTATGGTTGATGTCATTGATTGAATTTATGAAATTTTATTGAATTTAACGTGGCATGAGAATTAAAATTGGCCTTTTTAATTTCTCTATAATTCATAAACTTGGGAAAGCTAATGAATTAGAAAACTAAAATTTCATTCTAGGATTATTGAGTTGATTAGGGATAATTAACCCACCTAGAACCTAAAATCATGGGCATAATTTAGATCACAATTGGGAAATTGTAGGTTTTAAAACTTAGTGATTTTGGAAAGAATCATTTGAATGCATGTGTAGGTAAATTCAAGGCATCACTCAAAATTTATTCCAATTGAACATTAGAACTCTAACCTAACCCGAGCCTATTTTTCATTACAAAACTCATCTCTTGCATCTGCTCTCTTGTTTGCATTCTCCTCTCCCCGCATTTAAATTCAGTTATTTTCTTTTGTCTTATTTTATCTTTCTTATCACATTAATTTATTTATTTACAATAGTAATTTGCACACTCATGCATTGCATTAAAATAAGGAAAATTTGCTAGGACACTCATTCATTTAGGTTTAGCTAGTCCTTGTGGGATCGATACTTTAACTTATCACTTGCTGCTCTCGACCGTGTATACTTGCACGTCGTATAAGTGTCGGAGTGTTGTTCTAATTTACATTAGTTTAAGGCACTCGATATTTTCGCATCAAGTTTTTGGCGCCGTTGTCGGGGACTAGTTTTGATTCTTATCGTGTTTGAGTTGATTTTAGCATTTTATCCTTGTTTCTTGTTGAGTGTGTCTTGTTGTCTTTGTTTTTGTGATTTTATCTTTGTTGAGTCTTGGTTATTCTTTCTGGTTGTGTTGGTGCAAATTGTGTTTATTAAGCCTGTTATAATTGATTAATTACTTTATTATGGCTTTTGATAACTTTGGGTGGTCTTCTGTGCCCAAAGAGCAACCACAATATAGTTCCTTTTCTTATGATTATCCCTATGCCAATTTAGAGTCTTCTAGTGAGGGGTATGGAGCTTATGGCTACCAAATGCCTAATTACTATCATACTGAATCTATGACTCATGGGAACCACATGTATGATAATAATCATAGCAATTGGGCCTATGAACCATATCCTAGGGGTTTTGAGCCATATCCTTCTTATATTCAAGAAACCCAGGTAGAAGACGAATCTTCCCTTAAAATATTGTTATTAGAATATATGAGAACCACAGAAGAGAGGAATAGGCAAATAGAAGAGATGAATATTCAAATAGGGGAGTCAATTCAACGCCTAACGGATACACTTACCTCCCTTAGAGAACAAATGTACTTAGACTCGTCTGAGGTTGAGCACCCTAGGGAAGAGAGTGAGGGAGGACCCACACCCTTACATAGTTCGGTGAGTCACTTGATCACTGACCCACTTATAGACCTTCAGGATCCTAGTCCTTCACATTTTTCTAAGTATGGGCATTTAGAGGATTGTGCTTTAGATGTAAAAGAACTAGAACCTTGTAGCACACACCAGGATAGAGTTAATGAGAGCGTGGAAGAAGTTGAGCCTGTTGAGTTAGGCCAGGAGGTAGAGTTTGAGGCTTTTGAGTCTATGACAGTTCTATCTTCTAATTTTTCTCTTATTGGTGAGTGTTTTTCTTTCTATTCTCTCAGTCGGTGTCTTTTTGTGAGTGTCTGTTCATTTTCTGTGCTTTTTCCTTCTTTTCTTTTATCAAACAAAAAACCAAAAATGTTTACTTTGTTGTTTTTCTTTCTTTTCGTTTAATATATAAAAAATCAAAAAATATATCTGTTTCAGGCTCTCATGAGAAGCTAGTATTCTTGCTAGCATTAATTTGTTTTGTAGATTCAAGAAAGGGAGGCCCGAAGAAGTGGGAGAATTTTTACGTACCTTGACGAGCCCACGTATACTACGTCAAGCTAATGACGTTAAATAAGCGCTTCTTGGGAGCCAACCCAAAGTTTATTTCATTTGTTTCGTCTTTAATTTTTTGTTTTTTTTTTTCTTTTGTTTCGTTTTTAGTTGTTTTGTTTTTAAATAAATAACCCTTGCCTATTTTGCGGCTCCCTTAGGGTTTGATGATTGATATGCGCTTTAGTGGAGGTCTCATCGATTCGAGCGCGATTGTTCTCCCTTCCATCTTTGTTAGTTGTCCTTAAGCATGCTTAAGTGAGCATTTTACATTAAGGGCAATGTATGCCTTAACCATGAGGGAGACATGTGTTGTTCGAAATCGATTTTGGGCTTGATTAAAAATTTTACATTGATGAGACTGTGTGTTGTTAGCGTTTATAGGGTGTTGCATGCCTTTGTGTTTATAAAGTTATTTACTTGCTTTAGGACTTTAAAATGATCTAATTTGACTACTGGATTCCATGTTTAGTTGTTGGTTTTCATGGTCTATGATATGCATGATGTAGGTAGTTGATTCATTATGGTTAAGCAAGTAAAAATAGGAAAGATGGTTGTTGTCCCTTGTTTAAAAATTAAGTTTCTGCATGTTTTTAATGGTAAAAACTTGGTTGTTTTTGGTAAAAACTTGTTACACATCTCATTGAAAATACAAAGTTAAGGTTAAATCTTAGGGTTAATGAAAATAAGAGTTGTTGCTTGTGTTTGAGGCAAGAGTATGCTATCTTGTTTGGTGTTTCTCAAGGTCAAGCTTGTCATTAAGGTTTTTTTTAGTGCACTTATTGTTAGTGTGTTAATCAAACTAGTTAGGATTCAACTCCTAGGCCAAAAAGTTCGAAAGCTAGAAGCCATGACAAGTTAGGTAACTCATACATCGTTTAGAATGTTCCAAAATGAGTAAACTCCAAATTTGTGATCATTTCAAGTTTTGGGGAGATACTCAACCTCCCTAACTCAATGAGGACATTGAGTACTATAAGTTTGGGAGGAAAGGTAAATTCTTCGTGTTTATTTTTAAGAAAAAAAATGAAAAAAAAAAAAGAAAGAAAAAGTGTGCAAACCTTTCATTTCCTTAAAACTCCATTAGGCTAAAAAAAAATGTGCTACTTCTTTTGTTATTTAGAGTCAGTTTAGGCAACTTGGTACTCGATGTCAGGGGGTCTTGGCACTAACCATGTTGGCCTCTTGGAGCGAAAGTATCAAGCGAGAAGCCTGTACCCATTGCTTTGATGAGCTGCGTTAACCACGTGTGTCATTCTAAGAACTACGGGAGAGCCTCATTGCTTAGGTGTGCTACGCTAACCACGTGTACCATTCTAAGAACTACAGGAGAGTCAAGAAGATAAAAAAAATGGTAAAAAGAAAAAAAAGAAAAAAAATAATAAAAAAAAACATAGCCCTAAGTAGTGAGTTTTATGGAAGTGGAGGAGAATAATGTAAATATCTGTTTTTATAAAAAATAAAATAAAATAAAAGGAATGATCATAAAATTGTAGTCATGCGAGTGTTGGAGTGTGACTTATCTTTAACTATGAGTTGCTTGATTTGAATGATTAGGATTCTAGTGGTTGCGCTTGAGGGTAGGTGTCGAATCCTAGTTGGTTTGCTCTTGGATATTGATGCATAAGTGTAGCTAGGAAACCCAAGGTGGGCCACTTAGAGATTCCTTGTTTAGTTAACCCAAATGATTTCAGTCTTTAAAAGACTTTAATGTGTTTAGGGAATAGAACTCATTGAGGACAATGAGTAGTTCAAGTTTGGGGGTTTGATAACTCACCATAAGTGAGTTATTTTACTAGAATTTTAGTGTTTAATCCACTTGAATTGCATCTAATTTAGTGATCCTCATGTTATTTTATACCTAAATTATGTGTGTTAGCTTTAAAATCTTGAATTTAAGCATTAGGTGCAAAAAGAATTAATTTTGATGTTTTTGTCGTTTAATTTAAGAAATTTAGGAAAATAAGCTAACAGTTAATTAAATACCAAAATTTGAGATTTTTCTTAACTCCAAAAATCCTTGCGTATTTTGATTTATAATTGACTTCATATATTTATTTGGGATTTTTCTGCGTGCAGGAGATTATAAAAATTACAAGAGTCCCTAAGGGCATTTTAGACATCTTACCCGAAGGGTAAGATGGTCTTTCTACCCCTAAGGACATTTTTGTAATTTGTGGAATTAGGGCAACACCATCTTATATAAGGAGGCTAGGGTTCACAAGTGCAAAGTGGAGAGAAAATTTGCCACAAAAAGTAGAAAATACCGGGAGAGAAGGAGTTGCCACAAAAAGGGAAGAGAGCAAGAGAGAGAAGGGTGATTGCTACAACAAAGGTGTGCATTGAAGAGAAGAATCATGAAGGTGTCATTGTTGTAGCAATCGTGCGAGTGAAGAAAAAACCAAAGATTCAAGGTGCCATTAATGTAGCAAAAAATCGTACAGTTCAGTTTTTCACAGACGACACTCACAAAATTATCATTTTCTGGCGTTTCAACCGTCGGATTGTGCTGCAATTTTGACAGCTTGTTTGAGACTCAAAGGGATTTACTTTGAACGGTTGGATTGTCATTTTGAGCTTCGGTGCATCAGATATTTCTGTCACGTTGGGAGATCAGTGCAGTCCGATATTTCACCGGCGGCACTCACAAAGATTTCGTTTTCTGGCGTTTCAACCGTTGGATTGTGCTGAAATTTTGACAGCTTGTTTTAGACTCACAGGCCGTCGTTTTGAACGGTTGGATCGTCATTCCGAGCTTTGGTTGATGAGATATTTCTGTCGCACGGAACCTGTAAAAACTAAAATCTGCTGCTATGATCTGCTGTCTTCGGTGGTATCTCTTGGTGTTTTGCTTCGTGCCATTACCTCTCCTAATCTCTAATTGTTAATGCTGTTTTTCTGCTACTGGACACATATTTAAGACTATTTTTGTTCACTATTTTAGACCGAATTCGTGATTGTTTTTAGGCTAGAATTGTGACTGATTTATGCTTAATTTGTGAACGTTGTTTTCTTGAATTCTTTGATCGATAAGAGCATGCATCAATTAGAAGTTTGTGAGTTGATTTTTGTCCTGAACTAAATTGTCTTAGACAAGCGTTAGGTTGTTTTAATGTAATTTTGGATTAAATTTATGGTTGATGTCATTGATTGAATTTATGAAATTTTATTGAATTTAACGTGGCATGAGAATTAAAATTGGCCTTTTTAATTTCTCTATAATTCATAAACTTGGGAAAGCTAATGAATTAGAAAACTAAAATTTCATTCTAGGATTATTGAGTTGATTAGGGATAATTAACCCACCTAGAACCTAAAATCATGGGCATAATTTAGATCACAATTGGGAAATTGTAGGTTTTAAAACTTAGTGATTTTGGAAAGAATCATTTGAATGCATGTGTAGGTAAATTCAAGGCATCACTCAAAATTTATTCCAATTGAACATTAGAACTCTAACCTAACCCGAGCCTATTTTTCATTACAAAACTCATCTCTTGCATCTGCTCTCTTGTTTGCATTCTCCTCTCCCGCATTTAAATTTGAGTTATTTTTTGTCTTATTTTATCTTTCTTATCACATTAATTTATTTATTTACAATAGTAATTTGCACACTCATGCATTGCATTAAAATAAGGAAAATTTGCTAGGACACTCATTCATTTAGGTTTAGCTAGTCCTCGTGGGATCGATACTTTAACTTATCACTTGCTGCTCTCGACCGTGTATACATGCACGTCGTATAAGTGTCGGAGTGTTGTTCTAATTTACATTAGTTTAAGGCACTCGATATTTTCGCATCAATGTACAACATAACATACATTAAGCTACCTATTGTAGAGACATAGGGAATATGTCTCATATCCTCCAACTTCTTGAGGTGTCTTAGGACACTGTTCCTTAGATAGATGAATTCCATGCCTGAAGGCAATAAGCCCCTATTGGAATTCTGCATCGAATATCGAACCAACATTTTGTCGATATAAGATGCTTGAGACAAACCTAGCGTTTTGTTCTTGCGATTCCTGAAAATTTAAATCCCAATAACATATTGCGCCTCTCCCAAATCTTTCATTTGGAATTGGGTCGCCAGCCATTTCTTTATGTCAGTTAGGTATCCTACATCATTCCCAATGAGTAGGAGGATATCATCCACATAAAGTACTAAGAAAGCTAATTTGTTGTTGATGATCCTCTTGTAAACATAAGGCTCATCAACATTTTGGTCAAAGCCATAAGACTTTATCGCAGTATCAAATCGTATGTTCCAAGATCTGGATGCTTGTTCAACCCATAAATGGAACGATTTAGCTTGCAAACTTTTTGCTCCTGACATTGTGTAATACCCTTCGGGTTGAGACATATAGATGCTCTCGTCGAGATTATCATTCAAAAAGGCAGTCTTGACGTCCATTTGCCAAATTTCATAATAATAAAAAGCGACTATGGACAATAGTATCCTTATAGACTTAAGCATAGCAACAGGGGAAAAAGTTTCCTCATAGTCAACTCCTTCCCTTTGGGTAAAACCCTTTGCTACAAGTCTGACCTTAAAGGCCTGTATCTTTCTAACTGCATCTCTCTTTCTCTTATAGATCCATTTACACCCTATGGGTCTTACCCCTTCAGGTTGGTCTACAAGCTCCCAAAATAAATTGAAGTACATTGACTCCATTTCAAGGTCCATGGCTTTGAACCATTGGTCCTTATCTACGTCATTCATTGCCTCTTTATAGGACAATGGATCCTCTACGCCATCATCAGGTATGACAACTTGAGTTTCAACTAAACCCAAGTAACGGTTATGTTGGGAAACAACCATCCCACTGCATCGAGGAATTCCCAACGATTGAGAAGGACGAGACTGACTCGATGTGTCGGCTTCTTTATCAACTCTTGATGAAGGTCCAACTTGATTAACAACTCTTGTTGACTCATCTTTAGCTTCATTTAATACTAACTTACTATGCGGTTTATGGTTCCTCATGTGATCTTCCTCCAAGAAAGTGGCGTTTGTCGATACAATCAGCTTGTTTTCTTGTGGGTCGTAGAAAATGCCACATCTCGTTTCTTTGGGGTAGCCAACAAATTGGCATAATCTTCAACGAGGTTTCAGTTTCTTTGGGTTCGTCACCAGCACATGTGTCGGACAACCCCAATCTGAAGTGTTGAAAACTAGGTTTACGCCCCTTCCACAACACAAAAGGTGTTTCTGAAACCATCTATGATGGAACAGTGTTCAAGATTTGAACTGCAGTTTCTATTGCGTAACCCCAAAACGAGGCAGGCAATTGAGCATAGCTCATCATAGATCGAACCATGTATAACAAGGTTCTATTTCTCCTTTAAGATACACCATTCTGCTGAGGTGTATTAGATGCCGAGACTTGAGATTGGATTCCATGTTCTATCAAATAATCCTGGAATCTTAGATCCATATACTTCCACCTCGATCGGATCGAAGTGTCTTAATGGTTTTCCCTAATGCATTCTCTACTTCAGCCTTATACTCTTTGAACTTTTCAAGAGCCTCAGACTTATGATGCATTAGGTATAGATAACCATACCTCGAATAATCATCTATGAAAAAGATCAAATATTCGTACCCTCCGCGAGCTTTAACATTCACCGGACCACAAAGATCCGAATGTATAAGCTCAAAGGGTTCTTTGGCTCTATAACCTTTTCTAGAAAATGGTCGCTTAGTCATTTTACCTTCAAGCATGATTCGCAAGGAGGTAGAAAATCATCTTCTAACTTATTTAGAAGTCCATTCTTTGATAGTGTCTCAATCTGGTTGAGATTTATATGACCAAGTCTTAGATGCCAAAGATAGGTATTATTATTTGGAGAAATTCTTTGCCTTTTACTTTGAGTATTTGCGGTTTTAAACATCTCATGATTTAAAATTACCTTTGTTTGATTCAGTTTAAGTACATACAAGCTGTTTTCTAACTTAGCAGAACAAATATTGACACCTTTCTTTGAACCAAACGCTTCATTAAATGAAAAGGTAATAAAATAGCCAAGTTCAATTAAGCAAGAGATAGAAATAAAGTTCATCTTAATCTCGGGAACTATGTACAGATTTTCTAAAAATATAAATTTATTTCTAAAAAACAGCTTGGCATCTCCCACTGCACAAGCTGAGACGACGTCTCCCATTCCGACCTTGAGCGTCATCTCACCCTCTTCGAGCTCCTTGAAGGAACTAGTTTCCTGTAAAAAAGAGCAAACGTGATTAGTGACTCCTGAATCAAGTATCCAGGTAAAATCATCATTTTCCACTAAGCAAGTTTCAAGAACAAGTAAATCAAATTTACCTTTCTTCTCTTTGAGCTCAGCACGGTACTTTGGGCAGTTTCGTTTCCAGTGTCCGTCCGGTTGCAATGGAAACACTTTTCTTTGTCTGGAACCTTGGCCTTTTCCTTGCCCTTATCAGCAACAGGTGCCTTCCCTTTCCCTCCGATCCTCTTCTTTTGGGTCTTTTTAAGGCCAGAAGATGGACCATAGGACTTAGTCTTAGAGGATGAACCCTTCTGGAACCTTCTGGAATGGGCAAACAGATTTGCCTCTCCATCAGCCTGTCCTTTATTCTTCATAAGAGACTGGAAAGTCTGCAGTTCATTGAGGAGAGTAGTCAGGTTGTACTCTATCTTGTTTATCACCGCATTGCTTGCAGATTTGCGGAAACTCTTCGGAAGAGATTCCAGGATGAACGACACCGGACTTTGCTCGTCTATGACTGCGTCGTTCATTTCAGCCACGTTGAAGTGGACCATCAGATCGAGAACATGTTCTCTCACTAACGATTCCTCCTTCATACGAGAGTTATAAACGTACTTGAGGAATTTGTGTCGAAGCTGTCCAGACGGTTGTCCAAACATATTCTGCAACGAACTCATGATCTCACCAGTGAGACCATGCCCTCGTGCTTTTTGGTCAGAACTTCAAAAACACTGGCCAGAATGTAGACCTTGGCCTTATCATTGGCCTTGATCCAGCGGTCGTACGCATCCTTAAAAGATTGAGGAGTGTTTCGAACAGGGACCTGAGGACATTCCTCAGTCAGTACAAACTGAAGGTCGTCAACAACGAGAATCGTATTCAGGTTGGACTTCCACGTAGAATAATTCTCGCCAGTTAAACGTTCGCTTTTGAGTAAGGCTATAATTGAGGACGACATGCTGAAATTTAAAAGGTAGTTCTAATTAGTTATGCCTTTAACCCATTACGAACCAATCAAATTTAGCAAAAATATTAAAAAACCATAGTGTTTAAATTAAACCTTTAATTTTGCAACGATACTTCAAGGGTTTAGAACAAAAGCCACCATCGGGTGGTCAGTCGTTCCTCCCTTGAATGGAGACTATCTAGCTAATTCTCACTACCAGTGTTGCGATTTATGCCCTAAACTTGTGTAATTTTGATCAATTAAATAAAGTGTTATTTGTTTTGATAAGATTACAATCTTGCTTTTATAAATCCAATAAACTAAGCTCCAAGGTTATAACATTTATCTTGAAATCAGTGTAGTGGACACTATTTGGGTTGAGTTTAAGAATATAACCTAAATGGTCTATGGTATAAGAATAAGGTTGGAAACCTCATTCTGGTAACACCATGGATGCGACCCACTTTGTAATTAGTACAAATGAGGTAATCCAACTCATTCATGTAGTTGACATACGAGTGGAGGCATCCTGTATGAAGAGTTCATATAAGACTGGATCGCAAATTATTAGTCTAACCAGTGTAACACCGTTAATAGGATAAGACTAGTAATTTATAGATGGTCATTAGTGACTCGACCTGAATCCTGAGCAAGTTAAGGACTCCTGCTTATAGGGGTTTCTCCTTAGACTAGTATGGGTGAGAGTGGACTGTAGCCGACTCAATAAGCCTACCTTCTCAGGGACAGAACCTCGTAGGTAGCTGGGAACTTAACTGTGCAAGATGGAATTCACTCATCCCTTAAGAACTGACTCCAGGTCTTGAACAACGGGGCCCCGCCCTCTATGAGGGTATGAGTCTAAGATAGGACCTTAGACTTCTTGTTCATTAGAGGATCAGTGGTGTTTAAGGAGCAAAAAGGTAATCACAGGGGTAAAACGATAATTTGACCCAGCTGTGATTACGAACAACCTGTGAAGGGTCAACTCATGGGTAATGACTATATCAGTGGACACAATAATATCTACAGTGGAGAGAGTGCAGCTACAAGTCTATAGTGAAGTGACTTGTAGTTAATGAATATTGATTAACTGGATCAAAGAGTTTGATCAGTTAATCTCACATCATTGGAGCTCATGAACTGTAGGTCCATTAGATCCCTCCGTTGGCTCAATATGGTAATATTAAGGGTATAAAGTTAGGAGTGAAATTGAAGTGTTCAATTTCATACATGAGGTGTTATATCAATTATATATGATATAATTGATATAATATATAGTTTTAATGTGAATTAGATTCATATATAAACTATATACTAAAGAGAGATTAAAGGAGGGGTAGGATGGACATTTCCATCCTATTTCTCTATATATATGGTTGCATGAGATGCAACAAGGAAAAGTCATTCTAAGGAATTACAAGCTCTCTCTTGTTTTGTTGTTGGAAGAGTTCCAAAGCACACATCTCTCTCAAAATACCTCACCTCTCCTAAAGGGAACCCACCTTCCTCCCTCACCTAGAGAACAACAGAGAAGATCCGGTGGTCGTGTCTTCGTACGTTGGAGTTCCTGTTGCTGAGATCGTGATCGTGGGAGAGAGGAGCACTCAAAGAAAGGTTCTTCAAAGGTAATTTCTTGTTGTCCATTCTATTTTATATGTTTAATCTAGTGTTTTATGTTCTTGAATAAATCGTTGTAACTAAATCAAGAGCGTGCGATTCGCAATCGCTTCCGCTGCGGGACTTCGATTCCCTTCAATTGGTATCAGAGCCCAATTGCGTTCTTGATTTATGTTCTAGATTTTTCAAGAACGAGGTGGGATTTGTTATTTTTGCATGAGATGTATGAACGGTTTTCAAAATTAGATGTTTTCAATTTTGGCACATAGATTTACAATTTCCATTGAATCGTTCAATGTAAGGGCCCGGAGTTTTGGGAAATTTTAATTGTAAATCGAGTATGTAAGTCCGGTGTTGATCGAGGCAAAGCGGTTGATGAGAAGATCGGAGCGAAAACGAGCAAGGAATAGTGGATTCTCATTGTTGTCTGTGTGCAGCATTGCAACGCTGCGCTTGCGGAAGGAGCGCGGAGAGGCAGCGGCGTGTAACTTTGTCATTGGCGTTTAAGCGAGAAGACAAGAAGCGCAGTAACGCGTGAGCCGTTTCACGCAAAGGAGCAACGAGCAGAAACGTTTTTTTAATTATATATTAAATATAAAAATTAGATTATATTAATTAAAATTAAAATTAGGGTGCCAAAATTGGTCTATTTTTGTTATTTTAATTATGCAATTGTTGTGTAATTATTGTCATGCATAGTGTATGCTTGTATTTTAGAAATCCCACCTTATGTTAAGTATTTTCATGCATCATTTATAATATAAGAAGTTATATTATATAGTTTGCATGATTAATTAATATAAAGTTGTTATATTAATTTATGGACAACATTAACATGCATTATATATCATGAGATGAATATGCTATGAATGTCTTATTATTCATGTGATGAATGATCAAGCACTATAACATAGTATGCATGTCACCTAAAGTTAATTATTAGTTTTAAAGTGTTTAGAACTTGGAAATAATAGACCTTAGGTTATCTCGTTCAAATTAGATTAGAATTAGGAACCAAGTAATTTATAAACTATGATTAAAAGAGGAACTCTATCTAAGGAAAGTTCTGTCTAGGCTAGGGTATTTAAGTTGACGGAAACGGAACACCCCTACTTGGGAACTGACCTAGGAGTGAAATTTAATTAGAAAGTTTTATATATTACAGTAACGTCAGCGGGTTTATTAAGGGGTTAATAAACTAGAAATCCTAAGTTTAATATAAGGGGTTATATTAACAAACTTAGGATAAAATCAATATAAGGGTTATATTGATTATCAATATAAGAGTTATATTAATAGAGTTAGGAAAAACCATTAGCTGGGTTTTTAGCCTAAGTAAGATTCCTATAAACTTTAAAGTATTCAGTAGGAGGAAAAAGTGTATGAGATACATATTTTTCCACCTACGCTATCTCCGGGAAGTTCACTCCGTGAGACTCATACTTGGCCTCGTGGCGCAAACGGGAGCGTCCCCCTTCGGATGGTGTTTGTATGAGTCAATATCAAGGTGAATGGAGAGGGTACTTATAGTGAGTGGGAGTAGGTTTAGTGAAAACAAAACCTATGGTCTCTTTTGTCGGTTTACATCGTTAGACCATTATGGTCAGCCTGCTAGTTTGGCCTGGACCAGACAATCCCTTCGGAGGGCTTGATCATAGGGGATCAAACAAAGTAGACACCCGAAAGGGATGAAGATTTCCTTAGACTATTTTCCAATCTAGTCCTCCCTTCGGTGGATTTTATTGGATCGAGACTCTGGGATCTAAAGACAGAGGGTTACACTCACAGGGTACATAAGTTGTGTATGTATCCAGACCGAAAAATGGTAACTAAAACCTATAGGAATAAGAGTTATTCTGGTATTAGGTTTTGGTCAAGAGTGTCTTGATCTAGAGGAGGAGTGTTTTTTTATTACCCTTCGGTGTCATACATTCTAAACCTTTGGAGTATCATTGCAAATTATAAATAGCCTAGGAATCATTTGATAATTAGCTAAAACATGATTATAGCAAGAAACTCATACAAGTTTGTTTGTAAAATTTTCAGCAAAATGTCTAGCTCTATGATTTCCTTATTGGGTGCGAAAAAGTTAACCGGAGAGAATATGATGACATGAAAAAACAAACTCAATACTATATTGGTAGTGGATGATCGAAGTTTGTGCTAACCGAGGAGTGTCCTCGTGTGCTGAGCTCGAATGCGTCACTTAAATGTTCGTGATGCATATGATCGATGGATCAAGGCCAATGATAAGGCCAAGGTCTACATGCCGCAAGTATGTCCGACATATTAGCCAAGAAGCATGAGGGCATGATTACCGCCAAGGAAATCATGGATTATGTGCACGGTATGTTTGGACAACAGTCCACACAAGCCCGACATAATGCCCTAAAGTGCATATTCAACTCGAGGATGCCAGAGGATACATCTGTTCGGGATCATGTCCTGGATATGATGGTGCACTTTAACATCGTGGAGTCGAATGGTGCTTCCATCGATGAGTCGAGTCAGGTCAGCTTCATTCTGGAAACCCTTCTAGATAGTTTCCTGCAGTTTAGAAGTAATGGTGTTATGAACAAGCTTACTTTTAATCTTCGAATGAAACTCGGACCTTTCAATCTTTGATGAAAATTCGGGGATCGAAAGGTGAGGCAAATGTTGCCAGTAGGAGTTATCACAGAGGTTCGACCTCTGGGACAAAAACAGTGGCTTCATCTTCTTCTAACCTAAGAGGAAAGAAGAAGAACATGAAGAAGGTTAGTAAAGGGAAACAGGCTGACAAAGTTGCCGCCTAGAAGGGTAAGAAAGTCAAAGACGTTGCTGACAAAGGAAAGTGTTTCCACTGCAACGAAGACGGGCATTGGAAACGGAACAGTCCGAAGTACATTGCAGAAAAGAAGAAGGAAGGTAAATATGATTTACTTTGCCTAGAATCTTGTTTAGTGGATAATGATAAAACAGCTTGGATACTTGATTCAGGCGCCACTAATCATGTTTGCTCTTCTTTTAATGGAATTGATTCTCTGGCAAAGACTACAACAATGAGAGATAACACTCGGGTTGGAAATGGAGAAGTCGTCTCGGTAGTAAAGAAGAGGCACAATGAAGCTTTATTTTGGCAAGAAATATGTATTGTTGGACAATATATTAGTGATACCAAGGTTTACTAGAAACCTTATTTCCATTTATTGACTTATAGAACAATGTATTTATGTCTCATTTTCTATGAATAAAGTGTTTATTTTGAAGAAAGGTTTAGAAATATGTTCAACTTCATTAGAAAATGGATTGTATGTTTTAAGGCCTAATTCAGTCAAAATGGTTTTGAACACTGAATTATTTAAAGCGCAACGCACAAACTAAGAAACGTAAAATTTCTCCTAAAGAAAATGCTCATCTTTGGCATCTAAGATTGGGTCACATTAATCTCAATAGGATTGAGAGATTGGTAAAGAAAGGACTTCTAAACGAGTTAGAAGAAAATTCTTTGCCATTATGTGAATCCTACCTAGAAGGCAAAATGACTAAAAGACCTTTTAGTGGAAAAGGTTATAGAGCCAAAGACCCTCTAGAGCTTATACATTCAGACCTTTATGGTCCGATGAATGTTAAAGCCAGGGGAGGATATGAATATTTTATTTCTTTTATAGATGATTATTCAAGATTTGGGCATATTTACCTAATGCACCACAAGTCTGAAGCACTTGAAAAGTTCAAGGAATCCAAGATTGAGGTTGAAAATCAATTAGGTAAACCTATTAAAACACTTCGATCGGATCGAGGTGGAGAGTACATGGATTTAAAATTCCAGAACTATATGATAGAACATGGAATTACATCCCAACTCTCAGCTCCCGGCACACCACAGCAAAACGGTGTATCGGAAAGGAGAAATAGAACCTTGTTGGACATGGTTCGATAAATGATGAGTAATGCTCATCTCCCTAGTTCCTTTTGGGGTTACGCAGTGGATACTGCAGTATACATTTTGGATAATGAGCCCTCCAAAAGTGTTTCTGAAACACCTTTTGAACTCTGGAAAGGACGTAAAGGTAGTTTATGTCACTTCAGAATATGGGGATATCCAGCACATGTGCTTGTGATAAATCCAAAGAAGTTGGATTCACGTTCAAAATTATGCCTATTCGTAGGATACCCAAAAGAAACAATAGGTGGTTTATTCTATGATCCTAAGGAAGATAAGGTTTTTGTGTCGACAAATGCCACTTTCTTGGAGGAGGACCACATAAGGGACCACAAACCAAAAAGCAAAGTAGTGTTGAGTGAGTTAGACGGAACAATAGCAAAGGTTGCTAATAAGAACACTAGTACGTCAACAAGAGTTGTTGATACTAGTTTGTCTAGTCAAGAGAGTCCATCTCAAGAGTTGAGTATGCCTCAACGTAGTGGGAGGGTTGTAATACAGCCTAACCGTTACATGGATTTAGCTGAAACCCAAGTTGTTATACTAGATGAAATCTGCGAGGATCCATTGACTTATAATCAAGCAATGATTGACACAGAGAAAGACAAATGGGTCATAGCCATGGACCAAGAAATGGAGTCGATGTACTTCAATTCTGTTTGAGATCTTGTAGATAAGCCTGATGGGGTAAAACCTATAGGTTGTAAGTGGATTTACAAGAGAAAACATGGTGTAGATGGGAAGGTGCAAACCTTTAAAGCTAGACTAGTAGCAAAGGGTTATACCCAGGTTGAAGGGGTTGACTATGAGGAAACCTTTTCACCTGTTGCTATGGTAAAGTCTAACCGTATCCTTCTTGCCATTGTCGCATATTATGACTATGAGGTATGACAAATGGATGTCAAGACAGCCTTTTTGAATAGCAATCTTGAGGAAACCATCTACATGGACCAACCCAAAGGGTTCATTGAACCAGGACAAGAGCAAAAGGTTTGCAGGCTTAAAAGGTCAATTTATGGACTGAAACAAGCCTCTAGGTCCTGGAATATGAGATTTGATGAGGCAATCAGATCTTATGGTTTTGACCAGAATGATGATGAACCTTGTGTCTACAAGAACTCATCAATAGTTCTGTCGCTTTCCTAATTCTTTATGTGGATGATATCCTACTCATTGAGAATGATGTAGGTTATCTTACTGACATCAAGGAATGGCTAGCTACGTAGTTCCAAATGAAAGATTTGGGTGATGCGCAGTTTGTTCTTGGGATCTAGATTGTCCGGAACCGCAAGAATAAAACACTAGCCTTGTCTCAAGCATCTTACATAGACAAAGTGTTGTCAAGGTTTAAGATGCAAGATTCTAAAAGGGGTTTGTTGCCTTTTAGACATGGAATTCATTTATCTAAGGAACAGTGTCCTAAGACACCTCAAGGAGTGGAGGATATGGAGGATGTTGGGAGCCCGATGTACGCCATGATTACTAGGTCCGACATCATTTTGCAGTTGGGATGGGGAGTATCAATCCAATCAGGACTTGAACACTAGACGCCATAAGTATCTTGGGTACTAGGAACTACATGCTTGACATCTAAGGATTTGCTTACAGGGATTGGGATGGTGGTGATAAAGGTATCGAAAATCCAATCACTCTTAACGGAGGAGTGTAGTATGGCGAGCGTCAAGCAAGGACTTTACACCATGGAGTCGAATATGTAGCGGTGTGAAGTGGCAAATTGGTTAAGGAAATTCATGCTAAAGAAGTTGTCACAATATGACTTTGCCCATCACGTAGAGCGGAAGTATCATGGCAAATGGAGATCGGAGTCACAAGCAGGGAAAGCACATAGAAATGAGTATCAACGTGGAGATCGGATCTTTGGGATCGTAAATGTGTTTGGGATCAGAATTGCTTGATTGTTTTTCTTAAAACAAAAACCAGTACATTGACAAAAATACAGAAAAAGCATATAATCAACTCTAATCTAATTAGGCATGGATTAATTGCATACAAACATACTAAGTTTAATAATTAAACTAAAGGGAAGAAGAAGAATACCTTTGTAGTTTCTAATTCTCCAGCACAGCAAATCTTTGCTCCTCTAAAAGAAATCAGCAACACGAGAACTTCCAAAGTTCTCTGTTTTTCTTCAACAGAACACCACAAACAGTGAACACCTTCTATATCTCTGAGTTCTTAGATCTTCCTTGGTGGGAAGGATCCAACAATTAGAAGGAATTTTTGGGAATTGAAAGTGAGAGAGAATTTTGAGCAACTGCAATTCTCCAATTGCAAAATCGATTTGATCGATCACCTCAATCAGCCACCCCCTTCTCCCTGTTAAACTGTCGATAGGGAGAAGGGGAGGGGTAGTGGGGAACGTGTCTAGATGACACGTTCCCTTATTTATTATTAATAATAATAATAATAATAATAATAATAATAATAATGTAATTAAATCAAATTTAATTATTCATTTAAATAATATTTAAATAATACAAATTAAATATCATATATTTAATTTGGATTAAATCTCATTTAATCACATTACCCCTTTAATCTATAGTTTTAATGTACAACCAGTGCACATTAAATTTTATCCTATAGTTTGCAAATGTGAATCACATTCACATTTAATATAATATTTTAACTCTTTCAAATATTCAATTCTCTCATATAATTTAATATGAATCATATTCACATTAAATTTATAAAATATAGTTCCAAAACTATATATTATATCATATCTAAATACATTAAATATATTCCCTAATGAATTTGAACATTTCAAATTCAAATGATCTAAGAACCCTTTACGAGCTAGAAGGTGGACCTAATGGACCTACTGGATCGTAAGCTCAATGATATGAGATTGTTCGGTTAATCTCATTAACCTCCCAATCAACATTCGTTAACTACGGAACACCTCCACTAAAGTCCCCACAGCTGCACTCTTCTCACTGTAGATATATTTCTGTGTCCATGGATATTGACCAATAACAGCAAGTCAATCCTTCACGAATGTTCGTAACACCAGCTGGGTCAAATTACCGTTTTACTCCTGGGTTACATCTTAAGCCTTAAGTACCAATGGTCCTCTAATGAACAATTTGTTTGTGGTCCTACCAACAAACAGAGTCCCTCTCGGGCCAATGAGAGGGTTGGGCCCTTTGTTCAAGTCCCGGAGACACCACTTAAGGGAACATTCCTCTACTTACCCTAGTAGGTGGGAAGGAGTGAATTCCATCTTGCTAAGTTAAGTGCCCAGCCGCTCACTCGGTCTTGTCCCCAAGAAGATAGGCATATTGAGTCGGTGAATCTGGCCACTCTCACCCGTACTAGTCAAAGGACAATCCCTCGCGAACAGGAGTTCGTGAATCCCTTTCAGATTGAGATCAAGTTGCCTAGGTCATCCTAGTGAAATAGAAACCTAACTAGTCAACTGAGTTACTGACTAGAGGTTACTATTTCGTGGTCCGGTCTTATGTAATCTCATTACATAGGATATCCCCACTCACATGTCATCTACACGAACACGTTAAGATCACAGTGTTTGTATCAAATACAAAGTGGGCCACATCCATAGCTTAACTAGGGTAAGGTACCCAAACCTTATCCCCTAACTATAGACCCTTTAGGTTGTATCTCGAACCTAGATCCTTTTTATGTACATTACATTTAGTTAAAGACTCATTTAACAGCCTTGGATGTTTAGTTTATTAGATTTAGGGTTTTTGATAAAGGCAAACTCGTAGATAACAAACAATAACACTTTATTGAAATAATAACACTTTATTGAAATAATAACACTTTATTATATTAAATAGAACATAATTACAAACTACGAGTTTTAGGGCACAAATCCCAACAAACTCCCACTTGAACTAAAACTCTAGTGGGGTACATCATAATCATAAACAGTGGTTACAAGAGATAGAAATACAATAAACTAGGGCATCCATATACCCCATTACATATATCCCACTTGCCCTAGATTAGCCTATGCACATATCTCGTAGACCCAGACTTTCCAGATGACCCTCGAACACTTTAGCCGTGAGAGTCTTTGTAAACGGATCAACAATATTGTGCTCCGAAGCGATCTTAGTGACTGTCACATCTCCTCATTGCACTATTTCTCGTATCAGGTGATACTTCCTCTCGATGTGCTTACCTCGCTTATGGCTGCGAGGTTCCTTCGAATTTGCTACCGCACCACTGTTGTCACAGTATAAGGTGATGGGAGATTCCATATTTGGAACAACTTCCAAATCAGTAAGGAATTTCCTTTGCCAAACAGCCTCCTTAGCTGCTTCACAAGCAGCGACATACTCAGCCTCCATTGTAGAGTCAGCGATGCATCCTTGCTTGATGCTTCGCCATACTATAGCTCCCCCGTTAAGGGTGAAAACTTATTCTGATGTGGATTTCCGAGAATCCTTATCGGTCTGAAAAGAATCAGTGTATCCAGTAAGGATCAAATCCTTAGACCCATACACATGCGTATAGTTCCTCGTTCTCCTTAGATACTTGAAGATATTTTTAACTGATGTCAAGTGGTCTAACCCTGGATTGGACTGGTACCTACTGACTATTCCCACTGCATAACAAATGTCCGGCCTGGTGCATAGCATAGCATACATTAAGCTACCTACTGCAGAGGCATAGGGAATATGTCTCATATCCTCAACTTCTTGAGTTGTCTTAGGACACTGTTTCCTAGACAGATGAACTCCATGCCTGAAGGGTAATGATCCCCTCTTGGAATTCTGCATCGAATATCTGGACAACATTTTATCGATATAAGACGTTTGAGACAGTGCTAGCATTCTGTTCTTGCGATTCCTAAAGATCTGAATCCCAAGAACATACTGGGCCTCTCCCAAATCTTTCATTTTGAATTGGGTCGCCAGCCAATTCTTTATGTCAGTAAGGTATCCTACATCATTCCCAATGAGTAGGATATCATCCACATAAAGTACTAACAAAGCTACTTTGTTGTTGATGATCTTCTTGTAAACACAAGGCTCATCAACGTTTTGGTTAAAGTCGTAAGACTTGATCGCAATATCAAATCTTATATTCCAAGATCTTGACGTTTGTTTCAATCCATAAATGGATCGATTAAGCTTGCAAACTTTTTTCTCCTGACCTTGGGCTATGAACCCTTCGGGCTGTGACATGTAGATGCTCTCGTCAAGATTACCAATTAAAAAGGGAGTCTTGACGTTCATTTGCCAAATTTCATAATCATAAAAAGTGGCTATGGACAAGAGTATTCGTATAGACTTCAGCATAACAACAGGGGAAAAAGTTTCTTCATAGTCAACTCCTTCCCTTTGGGTAAAACCCTTTGCTACAAGCCTAGCCTTAAAGGTCTGTACCTTTCCTAATTTGCATCCTCTTTCTCTTATAGATCCATTTACACCCTATGGGTCTAACCCCTTCAGGTTGGTCTACAAGTTCTCATACTCAATTGAAGTCCATTGACTCCATTTCTACGTCCATGGCTTTGATCCATTGGTCCTTGTCTACGTCATTCATTGTCTGTTTATAAGACAATGGATCTTCTACGCCGTCATCAGGTATGACAACTTGAGTTTCAGCTAAATGCAAGTAGCGGTCAGGTTGGGAAACAACCCTCCCACTGCGTCGAGGCATTCCCAACGATTAAGAAGGACGAGACTAACTTGAGGTGTTGGCTCTTCCATCAACTCTTGATGTAGGTCCTGCTTGATCAACAACTCTTGTTGGTTCATGTGTAGCTTCATTTAGTACTAATTTACTACGCGGTTTGTGGTTTCTCATGTGATCTTCCTCCAAGAATGTGGCGTTTATCGATACAATCACCTTGTTTTCTTGTGAGTCGTAGAAAAGACCACCTCTCGTTTCTTTGGGATAGCCAACAAATTGGCACAATCTTGAACGAGGTTCCAGTTTCTTTGGGTTTGTCACGAGCACGTGTGCTGGACAACCCCAAATCCTGATGTGTTGTAAACTAGGTTTACGCCCCTTCCAAAGTTCAAAAGGTGTTTCTGAAACACTTTTTGATGGAACACTGTTCAAGATTTGAACTACAGTCTCTACTGCGTATCCCCAAAATGAGGCAGGCAATTGAGCATAACTCATCATAGAACGAACCATGTCTAACAAGGTTCTATTTCTCCTTTCTGACACACCATTTTGTTGTGGTGTATTAGGTGCTGAGAGTTGAGATTTAATTCCATGTTCAATCATATAGTCCTGAAATCTCAAATTCATATACTCTCCACCTCGATCGGATCGAATCGTTTTAATGGTTTTCCCTAATGCATTCTCTACTTCAGCCTTATACTCTTTGAACTTTTCAAGAGCTTCAAACTTGTGGTGCATTAGGTATAGATAACCATATCTAGAATAATCATCTATGAAAGAGATGAAATATTCATACCCTCCTCGAGCTTTGACATTCACTGGACCGCAAAGATCTGAATGCACAAGTTCTAGGGGCTCTACGGCTCTGTAACCTTTTCCAGTAAAAGTTTGTTTGGTCATTTTACCTTCTAAGCAAGACTCGCAAGGCGGTAAAGAATCATCTTCTAACTTGTTTAGAAGTCCATTCTTAGAGAGTCTCTCAATCTGGTTGAGATTAATATGACCAAGTCTAAGATGCCATAGATAGGTATTATTATTAGGAGAAATTCTTTGCCTTTTATTTTGAGTGTTAGCATTTTTAAACATCTCATGATTTAAAATTGCTTTGGTTTTGTTCGGTTTCAGTACATACAAGCCATTTTTCAATTTAGCAGAACAAATATTGACACATTCTTTCAAAATGAACGCTTCATTAATTGAAAAAAGAAATACAATAACCAAGTTCTATTAAACAAGAGATAGAAATTAAGTTCTTTTAAGCTTAGGAACTATATAGAGATTTTTTAAAGAAAGAAATCTATCTCCGAAAAATAGCTTAGCATCTCCCACTGCAAGAGCTGAGACGACGTCTCTCGTTCCGACCCTGAGCATCATCTCACCCTCTTCGAGCTCCTTAAAGGAACTAGTTTCCTGAAATGAAGAGCAAACGTGATTAGTGGCTCCTGAATCAAGTATCTAGGTTAAATCATCATTTTCCACTAAACATGTTTCAAGAACAAGTAAATCTGATTTACCTTTCTTCTCTTTGAGCTCAGCAAGGTATTTTGGGCAGTTCCACTTCCAATGCCCATCCACGTTGCAGTGGAAACATTTTCCTTTATCTGCAACTTTGGCTTTTCCCTTGCTTTTGTCAGCAGCAGGTGCCTTCCCTTTCATTCCTATTTTCTTCTTTTGGGTCTTCTTAATCCCAAAAGATGAGCTACAAGACTTAGTCCCAGAGGATGAACCCTTCTGGAACCTTCTGGAATGGGCAAACAGATTTGCCACTCCATCAGCCTGTCCCTTATTCTTCATAAGAGACTAGAAAGTTTGTAGTTCATTAAGGAGAGTAGTCAGGTTATACTCTATCTTGTTCATCACCGCATTGCTGCGGAATTGTAGGAAACTCTTCGGAAGAGACTCCAGAATGAACGATACCTGACTTTGCTCGTCAATGACCGCTCCGTTCATCTCAGCCACGTTGATGTGGACCATCAGATCAAGAACGTGCTCTCTCACCGATGACCCCTCCTTCATACTGGAGTTATAAACGTATTTGAGGGATTCGTGCCGAATTTGTCCAGACGGTTGTCCAAACATTTCCTGCAGCGAACTCATGATCTCACAAGCTGAGACCATGCCCTCGTGCTTTTTGGCTAGAACTTCAGAAACACTAGCCAAAATGTAGACCTTGGCCTTATCATTGGCCTTGATCCAGCGGTCGTATGCCTCCTTAATAGATTGAGGAGCGTTACGAGCAGGGATCTGCGGACATTTCTCAGACAGTACAAACCGTAGGTCGTCAACAACGAGAATCGTATTCAAGTTGGACTTCCACGTAGTAAAAT
This sequence comes from Trichosanthes cucumerina, assembly GCA_036507285.1. NCBI lineage: Eukaryota > Viridiplantae > Streptophyta > Magnoliopsida > Cucurbitales > Cucurbitaceae > Trichosanthes > Trichosanthes cucumerina. The sequence goes on from CM071841.1 coordinate 39,337,747, forward strand.
TCTCACCAGTTAAACGGTCGCTTTTAATTAAGGCTATTATTGAGGACGACATGCTGAAAATCCAAAATAGTTCTAATTAGTTATGTCTTTTTAACCCATTGTAAAAACCAATCTAATTTAGCAAAATTATTAAAGAACCCTAGTGTTTAAACTAAACCCATTGTTTAAGTTAAACCCTTAATTTTGCAACGATACTTCAAGGGTTTAGAATAAAAGCCTCCGTCGGTCGGTCACTCATTCCTCCCTTGAATTGAGACTTTCTTAGTCAATTCTCACTACCAGAACATCTCATGTCCCAATGGTTCTTAGCTACCGTTTGTTTGGTCAAGGATTTGTTAACCAGCTTAACTCATCCCGTAAATGTGACCCTACCATTTTCAGATCCAATAGGCCCGAGCCTACAGACTACTATTAAGAAAGACAACTGCTAGCAAACAACCTAAGAGACCCTATCCATTTCTGGAGTTCGCGGTGTTCCGATCCCTATAGTCAGGCCCTCCGTAGGGTTTGGTACATTCCAGACAACCTAGCGAGCGGACTATAGAAATCTCACGGTGCGACCTAATGGGAGGAGACAGTAGATACGCGTTGACACGCGCCCCGCTCCCATTTACTATGGATACTTCCTCATTCACCTTGGTATTGAACCATGCAAACACATACCGTAAGGGGACGCCCTATTGACGCCACGTAGCCGAGCATGGAACTCACGGTGTGAACTCTTGAGGACGTGAGAGTAAACTCGATGCGAACATCTCGTTTTCTCCCACTGAAGTTCCTAAATTTAGGGTATAGGTTTAACTTAGTTGGATTCTGGCTAAAAGAATCTATCTAAGTCTATGCCTTTTATAACTATTATAACTAGGTCTTAAAACCTTATGTCTAGGTGAATAAACATTTTAATTACCTAGAGATAAAATAGAACTAAGGTTAATTCAACTCAGGTTCAAGGTCAGTTTCTAGGTAGGAGGTGTTAGTTGCTAATCGTCGACTTAAGTACCCCTGACCTTAGACAGTAACTTTACAGTGAGAGTTCCTTATAACCAAAGTCCTAAAGTCCTACTATATTTTAAACTATTTAAAATACTACGTAAGACTAATTTCTAATCCTATTAGAAATCAAAACTTAGGTCTAAATTAATTTTAAATGATTTAAAACTAATTAAATTTTAACCTAAGATCCTATGTTTGCATGCATTTCTTTATTATATGTTATGGTTTCTAAAACCCTTTAATTTATAACTTTTATAAATTTTAATGATTAACCTATGAAAGAAACTATATTATAAATCCAACAATCTATATTCAAATTTGAATTATAAAAGGAATTCAACTATTTGAATTATAAAATTACTTAAACAAAAAAACATTTATTTTAAACTAAGTAATTTCATGCTCCATGCAATTTATTTTCCATATAATCTAATTATGACACTTATAATTAATTACTCATGAAAAAAATAAATTAATCATGCATTCAACCATATTCATATAACATTTATATAAATAAAATGCATGAACATGCTTATCCTAAGGTGGGAATAATCTAAATGACATTCATAAAGACATAAAACTATAAAATCGGATTAATTTGGCCCCTAAATTGCAAAAAAAATAATAAATTACATTAATTTATTTCATAAAACCGGTCCAAAAATACCTTGAACCGGCCTTGAACCGCTCAAACCGGACCAAAAACAATTGAACCAACCGAACCGATCTGCAGCTGCTGGAATACTCCACGGCGTTGCAACGTTGATGCCAGCGTTGTAACGCCCGTTTCGTCGTCTTGCGCGCCTGGTATCGGGGTAGCGTTGCAACGCTGAGGGGCAGCGTTGCAACGCTGCTGACCCCTTGAGCGCCTGCGTCGATAGGGGGCACAGGCGTTGCGACGCCGTTCTTCAGCGTTGCAACGCTGATGAACGGTGTTGCAACGCTGCTGCTTCGGCAGTGGCAGAAACTCACGAACACAGCAGCTTCCTTCTGCAATTTCTCCTTCGACTCTCCACCGAATTGCATGAAATTGGTCCTGAACGACTCGTAACTCAATTACAAACTCAATTTTACACTTTTTGCCCAAAAACGCAGGGGCCTTTACATCTTAATTGATCAAAATCAAAGTAAACTAAGGCCAAAAAATTGCTAAACAAGTTTTACAACAAACCAAATGCATTTCCCACCAAATCAATGCAATTTTGTTTCAAAACAAAACAAATCAAGCATTGCTCTGATACCAATTGATGGAGATCGGATCTCCTTGAGCAGCGGAAACGTGTTTGGGATCGTAAATTGCATGATTGTTTTGCTTAAAACAAAAACTAGTACATTGACAAAAAATGCAGAACAAGCATATAATCAACTCTAATCTAATTAGGCATGGATTAATTGCATACAAACATACTAAGTTTAACAATTAAACTAAAGCGAAGAAGAAGAATACCTTTGTAGTTTCTAATTCTCCAGCACAGCAAATCTTTGCTCCTCTAAAAGAAATCAGCAACACAGGAACTTCCAAAGTTCTCTGTTTTTCTTCAACAGAACACCACCAACAGTGAACACCTTCTATATCTCTGAGTTCTTAGACCTTCCTTGGTGGGAAGGATCCAACAATTGGAAGGAATTTTTGGGAATTGAAAGTGAGAGAGAATTTTGAGCAACTGCAATTCTCCAATTGCAAAATCGATTTGATCGATCACCTCAATCAGCTACCCCCTTCTCCCTGTTAAACTGTCGATAGGGAGAAGGGAAGGGGTAGTGGGGAACGTGTCTGGATGACACGTTCTTTCATTTATTATTAAAATAATAATAATAATAATAATATAATTAAATCAAATTTAATTATTCATTTAAATCATATTTAAATAATACAAATTAAATATCATATATTTAATTCGGATTAAATCTCATTTAATCACATTACCCCTTTAACTTATAGTTTTAATGTACAACCAGTGAACATTAAATTTTATCCTATAGTTTGCAAATGTGAATCACATTCACATTTAATATAATATTTGAACTCTTTCAAATATTCAATTCTCTCATATAATTTAATATGAATCATATTCACATTAAATTTATAATATATAGTTCCAAAACTATATATTATATCATATCTAAATACATTAAATATATTCCCTAATGAATTTGAACATTTCAAATTCAAATGATCTAAGAACCCTTTACGAGCTAAAAGGTGGACCTAATGGACCTACAGATCAAAAGCTCCAACGATACGAGATTGTTCGGTTAATCTCATTAACCTCCCAATCAACATTCGTTAACTGCGGGAACACTCCACTAAAGTCCCACAGCTGCACTCTTCTCACTGCTGATATATTTCGGTGTCTATGGATATTGACCAATAACAGCAAGTCAATCCTTCACGAATGTTCGTAACACCAGCTGGGTCAAATTATCGTTTTACCCCTAGGTTACATCTTGTGCTTTAAGTACCAATACTCCTTTAATGAACAATTTGTTTGTAGTCCTACCAACAAACAGAGCCCCTCTCGGGCCAATGAGAGGTTGGGCCCTTTGTTCAAGTCCCGGAGACACCACTTAAGGGAACATTCCTCTACTTACCCTAGTAGGCGGGAAAGAGTGAATTCCATCTTGCTAAATTAAGTCACCAGCCGCTCACTCGGTCTTGTCCCTAAGAAGGTAGGCATATTGAGTCGGCGAATCCGGCCACTCTCACCCATACTAGTCAAAGGACAATCCCTCGCGAACAGGAGTTCGTAACCTGCTCAGGATTGAGATCAAGTTGCCTAGGTCATCCTAGTGAAATAGAAACCTAACTAGTTAACGGACTTACAGCTAGAGTTTACTATTTCGTGGTCCGGTCTTATGTAATCTCATTACATAGGATATCCCCACTCACATGTCATCTACACGAACACGTTAGGATCACAGTGTTTGTATCAAATACAAAGTGGGCCACATCCATAGCTTAACCAGGGTAAGGTACCCAAACCTTATCCCCTAACTATAGACCCTTTAGGCTGTATCTCGAACCGAGATCCTTTTTATGTACATTACATTCAGTTAAAGACTCATTTAACAGCGTTAGATGTTTAGTTTATTGGATTTAGGGTTTTAGATAAAGGCAAACTCGTAGATAACGAACAATAACACTTTATTGAAATAATAACACTTTATCACATTAATTAGAACATAATTACAAACTACGAGTTTTAGGGCACAAATCCAAACATCATCTCATCCGGGAGATTGTGCATAGAGGAGACGTGATTGTCACGAAGATAGCCTCAGAGCACAACATTGTTGATCCTTTTACAAAGGCTCTCACGGCTAAAGTATTTGAGAGTCACCTAGAAGGTCTAGGTTTACAAGTCTTCTCCGACTAGGGCAAGTGGGAGTATTTTGTACAAAAGGGTTTAAATGCTCTAGTTTATTGTATTTACATTACTGTAATGTTTAGTACTCAAAAGCTTTAGGTCAAGTGGGAGATTGTTGGGATTTATGCCCTATACTTGTGTAATTTTGATTAATTAAATAAAGTGTTATTTATTTTGATAAGATTGCAGTCTTGCTTTTATAAATCCAATAAACTAAGCTCCAAGGTTATAACATTTATCTTGAAATCAGTGTAGTGGACACTATTTGGGTTGAGTTCAAGAATATAACCTAAATTGTCTATGGTATAAGAATAAGGTTGGAAACCTCATTCTACATACCATGGGTGCAACCCACTTTGTAATTAGTACAAATGAGGTAATCCAACTCATTCATGTAGTTGACATGCGAGTGGAGGCATCTTGTATGAAGAGTTCATACAAGATTGGATCGCAAATTATTAGTCTAACCAGTGTAACCCCGTTAACAGGATAAGACTAGTAATTTATAGATGGTCATTAATGACTCGACCTGAATCCTGAGCAAGTTAAGGACTCCTGCTTATAGGGGTTTGTCCTTAGACTAGTATGAGTGAGAGTGGCCTGTAGCCGACTCAATAAGCCTACCTTCTCAGGGACAGAACCTCGTAGGTAGCTGGGAACTTAACTGTGCAAGATGGAATTCACTCATTCCTACACTAAGGAATTAGATAGGTTGTTCCTTAAGAACCGACTCTGTGTCTTGAACAACGGGGCCCCGCCCTCTATGAGGGTATGAGTCTAAGGTAGGACCTTAGACTTTTTGTTCATTAGAGGACCAGTGGTGCTTAAGGAGCAAAGAGGTAATCAAAGGGGTAAAACGGTAATTTGACCCAGCTGTGATTACGAACAACCTGTGAAGGGTCGACTCATGGGTAATGACTATATCAGTGGACATAATAATATCTTCAGTGAGGAGAGTGCAACTACAAGTCTATAGTGGAGTGACTTGTAGTTAATGAATATTGATTAATTGGATCAAAGAGTTTGATCAGTTAATCTCACATCATTGGAGCTCATGAACTGTAGGTCCATTAGATCCCTCCGTTGGCTCAATATGGTAGTATTGAGGGTATAAAGTTAGGAGTGAAATTGAAGTGTTCAATTTCATACATGAGGTGTTATATCAATTATATATGATATAATTGATATAATATATAGTTTTAATGTGAATTAGATTCATATATAAACTATATACTAAAGAGAGATTAAAGGAGGGGTAGGATGGACATTTCCATCCTATTTCTCTATATATAGGTTGCATGAGATGCAACTAGGAAAAGTCATTCTAAGGAATTACAAGCTCTCTCTTGTTGTGTTGTTGGAAGAGTTCCAAAGCACACATCTCTCTCAAAATACCTCACCTCTCCTAAAGGGAACCCACCTTCCCTCTCACCTAGAGAACAACGGAGAAGATCCGGTGGTCGTGTCTTCGTACGTTGGAGTTCGTTGCTGAGATCGTGATCGTGGGAGAGAGGAGCACTAGAAGAAAGGTTCTTCAAAGGTAATTTCTTGTTGTCCATTCTATTTTATATGCTTAATCTAGTGTTTTATGTTCTTGAATAAATCGTTGTAACTAAATCAAGAGCGCGCGATTCGCAATCGCTTCCGCTGCGGGACTTCGATTCCCTTCAACCAGGACATCTCATGTCTAAATTATCCTTAGATATCGTTTGCTCAGTCAAGGACTTGTTACTTAACTTATCCCGTAAATGTGACCCTACCATTTTCAGATCCAATAGGTGATAACTCACCATAAGGGAGTTATTTTACTAGAATTTTAGTATTTAATCCACTCGAATTGCATTTAATTTAGTCATCCTCATGTTATTTTATCCCTAAATAACGTGTGTTAGCTTTGAAATCATGAATTTAAACATTAGGTGCAAAAAGAATTAATTTTGATGTTTTTGTGATTTAATTCAAGAAATTTAGGAAAACAAGCTAACGGTTGATTAAAAACCGAAATTTGAGATTTTTCTTAACTCCAAAAATCCTTGAATATTTAGTTTCATTTATAATTGACTTCATTAATTTATTTGGAATTTTTCTGTGTGCAGGAGATGTTTAAAAATTACAAGAGTCCCTAAGGGCATTTTAGACATTTTATCCGAAGGGTAACATGGTCTTTTTACCCTTAAGGGTATTTTTGTAATTTGTGGAGTTAGGGCAACACCATCTTGTATAAGGAGGCTAGGGTTTACAAGTGTGAGAAGAGGAGAGAATTTTGCGACAAGAGGAAGAGGCCGAGAAGAGAAGGAGAACCAAGTGATTGCTACAACAAAGTGTGCGTTGGAGAGACAAATCATGATGGTGTCTTTCTTCAGAGCAATCGTGAGGTTCATCCGGGTGAGGCAATTGTTGGAGGCGGACCGAGAGGGGCTCAATTTTTGCTCTGACAAAGCCGAGGGAGCAGATTAGTGAGGGCATTCGGGAGAGCCAACCTACCACTTTGCTGTAGCAATTGCGAGGGACGACATTGGGAGAGTTGGCCCATCGATTTGCTGAAGCAATCGCGTGAGGTTGTGGGCGTTGGAGTCGTCGAGGTTTGCTGAACCAATCGCGTGAGGTTGCTGGCGTTGGGAGCTGTCGAGGTTTCTTTGAAGCAATCGCGTGAGGTTCTTTGGCGTTGGGAGCCGTCGAGGTTTCTTTGAAGCGGGCAATCGCCCCCGGTCGCCGTGAAGTAGGAACCCGAGAACCCTTTTGCTGAAGCAATTGGCTGATCTGTGCTGAGGCCATCCAAAGGGTTTTGCTCAAGCAAAGTGCCCTACTGCAGTCCATCGATAGAGGGTTGCTGCTAGGCAATTGCTGTAGCAAAACAAGGCCACTTGCTGTGTAAATTGTTTCCTTTCTTTTAGTGTTTTTGCCTATTATTTTGGCCAATTATCACTGCTTTTGTTGGGTTGTTTATACACTAATTAGAGGTTAATTTGCTCACTGTTTAGACAATTGTGTGACTATTTTCGTGCTGCTATTTATAAATCTCTTGATTAGTGAAAGCATGTTCAACTTAAAGATGTGCAATTTGACCCAAATCATGAACTAAAATTCTTCTAGGCACAGGTTAGGTTGCTCTTCAATGTATAAATTGTAATCAATTAATGGTTGATGCCATAGTTGGATTTATGAGATTTTAATGTTTGCAACGATGCATGAGGGTTAAAATTTGGCCAATTTAACTTCTCTTAAAATTCACGAACTTGGAAAAGCTAGTGAATTAGGAAATTAAAATTTCATTCTAGGATCTTGAGTTAATTAAGGATAATTAACCCACCTAGAACCTTAAAATCATGAGCGTAATTTAGGTCTCAATTGGGAAATTGTTGGTTTTAAAATTTAATGATTTTGGAAAAATTCACTTGATCACATGTGTAGGTAAATTCAAGGCATCAACCACATATTTGTTATTCTAATTATACATGAAACTTCAACTTAACCCTAGCCTATCTCTTAATCTAAAAGCCCCAGTTTTCTCTCGTTTAGTTTATGTTTTTAATGTTTTCACATATTTTGATTTATTGCATTAGTCTTAATTATATTTAACTCATTCAAACAACAAAAAAATCAAATTCCTATTATTGCATTCATTTATTCTTAACAAAAACTTGCATGCCCATGCATTGCACCAAAAATAAGGAGAAAAATTTCTAGGACACTCATTGGTTTATATTCTACTAGTCCTCGTGGGATCGATACTTTTCTTATCACTTGCTGCACTTGACCGTGTATACTTGCACGTCACAGAAGAGTCAGAGTCTCATCCTAATTTGCATTAGTTTAGGGCACTGATATTTTCGCATCAATAGGTCCGAGCCAACAGGCTACTATTAAGAAATACAACTGTTGGCAAATTACCTAAGAGACCCTATCCATTTCTGGAGTTCGCGGTGTTCCGACCCCTATAGTCAGGCCCTCCGTGGGGATTGGTTGTTCTAGGACAACCTAGCAGACAGACTATAGAAATCTCATGGTGCGACCTAATGGAGGAGACCGTAGAATATGTTGACACACGTCCTGCTCCCATTTACTATGGATACTTCCCTCATTCACCTTGGTATTGAACCATGCAAACACTTACCGTAGGGGGGCGATCTATTGACGCCACGTAGCCGAGCATGGAAGTCACTGTTGGGATGTATGTCCTAATCTCGTTTTGTTTGTAATATTACCATTTGAAATAAATAAGAGTTATTTCTTTCATCACTTTGAAGGGAATGAGAATCCCACGCAGCGGAAGACGATTGAATCGTCGAGGTATCACTATGCAACTTGTGTTTATTAAAATTGATCTAACACTTAGATCTAGGCTAAACATGCTTGAAGAAGAAGAAATTTACAGCAAATAGAGTTTTTACTTACTTGTTGTAGACAAACTCAGCAATTTCTTCCTCGGGTCACGAATTCTTCATGCTACTCGATCTCAACGAAATCTTCCCACAAAACGAACTCCAACACGACCAAATGGCTTTCTCGGTTGTTCTCTTTTGGAGAAGGAAAGTTGGTGGGAACTTCTTTGTGTTTTGGAGAGGGAGGAGAAATGAGAGAGTAGAGAGAATTCTCTTTCCTTCTCTTTGGTGAAAAACAAAAAATGAGAAGAGTGCTTACCAATCCCTTCTTGCAAAGGGTTTAAATAGTGGAATGAGGGAGTTAATATCTCCACATTATTACCACTTTACCACAACCATAGATTATGCAAATCTCATTTGCATAACCACATAATATAAGATATCTCATATCTCATATTGCAAATCTCATTTGCAGTAATTGTGGATTAATTAAATTCAATCATATCACATCTCATTTAATTTCTCCAATTAGCCCTAATTCAACAATTAGGCTAACCAATAGTTTATTATGAATCTCATTCACATTAAACTATATATTATATCATTCATATCTCATATAAATGACATAAATGCCTTTAAAGTGAAATTGAACACTTCAATTTCATACCAAAACATTAACCATTCTTTTAACCTAGGTGGAGCCAATCGAGGGACCTAATGGACCTATAGTGACGAGCTCCAATGATCCGAGATTAACCTGCCAAACTCTTTGACCCGGTTAACCAACATTCATTAGCTACGGTAACACTCCACTATAGCTCGTAGCTGCACTCCCGTCAGTGCAAAATATTACGTGTCCACTAATATAACCAACTTCCATGAGTCGACCCTTCACGGGTTGTTCAGTAGACAGACACACATTGGGTCAAATTACCGTTTTACCCTCGTGTCTACCTCTTGTTCCTTAAGTCCCCACTCGCTCCTCTAATGAACAACATATTGTGATGGTCCAACCATACACAACACCTTTCTCGGCAAGTGAGAAGGTGGGCGCCATTGTCCAAGCCACGGAGACAACATTTCAGGGAACAAACCCTCTAGTTTCCTAAAGGCGGGAGCAGTGAATTCCATCTCGCGTAGTTAAGTTCCCGACTCCCTACTTGGTTACGTCACGAGAAGATAGGCATATTGGGTGAGTAAGCGTGACCACCCTCACCCGTACTAGTCAGTCAAAACGGACTCTCTCGAGACAGAGTCCGTAACACGCTCGATTTGGTCGAGTCACTAATGGTCATCTCACGAAGTTATTAGTCATCTTCATCAGCGGTGTTACATCGCAGGTCTAATAAAATCACGTCGATCTTGTACAATCTCACAGACAGGATGCCCCCACTCGCGCATGTCAACCACATGAGCGAGTCGGATCACCTCGTTTGTATCTAATACAAAGCGATCCGCATCACGATGTGTATCCAGATTAGGTCTCCAACCCCTATCCATATATCGTGAGAGCCGTTCAGGTCATTAACTCGAACGTGATCCTCTCTGTGTGTGTCACTACACACCGTTCAAGTTCTAGTTCTCTCATAAATTCAATGACCCGGAGCTTAGTTTATTGGAAAAGTTTATAAATATTGCGAGACACAAAGTGATGAAATGAATAACTCTTATTAATTTCAAACAATATGTTACAAACACGAGATTAGGACAAAAAATCCCAACACACTATTGTGTCTCGCAATTTTACAAACTTTGTCCAATAAACTAAGCTCCAGGGTCATTGAATTTATGAGAGAACTAGTACTTAAACGGTGTGTAGTGGACGCACAGGGAGAATCACGTTCGAGTTAATGACGTGAATGGTCTACAGTATATAGATGGGGTTGGAGCCTAATCCTGGATACACTATGGATGCGACCCGCTTTGTATTAGATACAAACGAGGTGATCTGACTCGTTCATGTGGTTGACATGCAAGTGGGGGCATCATGTGCAATGAGATTGTACAAGACCGGACCGTGAATTATTAGACCTACTGATGTAACATCGTTAACAGTATAGGACTAATAACTTCGTAGATGACCATTAGTGACTCGACCTTAATCTTGAGCGTGTTACGAACTCCTGTCTGCGGGGGTCTGTCCTTTAACTAGTATGGGTGAGGGTGGTCACAGTTACTCACCCAATATGCCTATCTTCTCAGGGGCAGGACCACGTGGGGAGCTGGAAACTTAACTACGCGAGATGGAATTCACTGTTCCCGACTTTAGGGAAACTAGAGGGGTTGTTCCCTCAAGTGTTGTCTCCAGGGCTTGGACAACGGGCACCCACCCTCTCACTGGCCCGAGAGGGATGTTGCATATGGTTGGACCATTACAACGTTGTTGTTCGTTAGAGGAGCAGTGGGGACTTAAGAAGCAAGAAGTAGACACAGGGGTAAAACGGTAATTTGACCTAGCCGTGTCTACGAACAACCTGTGAAGAGTCGACTCATGGACATTGGTTATATCAATGGACACAACTTGTCCTACAGTGATGGGAGTGCAGATACGGGTTTTAGTGGAGTGTTACCGTAGCTCATGAATGTTGATTAACCGGGTCAAAGAGTTTGACAGGTTAATCTCGGATCATTGGAGCTCGTCACTGTAGGTCTATTACGTCCCTCGGTTAGCTCAAACTGGATTAATAGAGGGTTTATAGTTTTGGTGAGGATTTGAAGTGTTCAAATTCACTAAAGGGTAATTATGTCATTTACATGAGATATGATTGACATTATATATAGTTTAATATGAATGAGATTCATAATAAACTATAGGTTAGCCTAATTGTCTAATTAGGGCTAATTTGGAGAAATTGGATTGAGAGAAATTAAATTGAATGTGATTCAATTTAAAAATCCACAATTATACAAATGTGATTTGTATAATGAGATATGAGATATCTATTATGTATGGTTATGCAAATATAATTTGCATAACCTATGGTTGTGGTTAAATGGTAAATAGGTGGAGATTCAACTCCACCTATCACCATTATATAAACCCTTTGCAAGAAGGGTTTCATAGGCTTGTTGTTCATTTTTTGGATTCTCACCAAAAACAACAATCAAAATTCTTTTAACTCTCCTCTCTCAATCTCTCCTCCCTTCACCAAAAAGAAGTCCCACTCACTCTCTTTCTACCAAAGGAAGAACAACCGTGAAATCTAACGGAGGTGTCCAGTTCGGTTGTTCGTTTGAGTAGATCGAGATCGTTAAGAACGTGAACACGAAGGGTTCGTGACCGGAAGAGAAAAATGTGAAGACCGGTTCTTCAACAAGCATGTTTAACCTAGATACCATGTGATAGTTTCTATTTTAAGAAAGCATTTTTCGCAACGATACCACGAAGATTCAATCGTCCTTCCGCTGCGTGGGATTTTCATTCCCTTCAATTGGTATCAGAGCCAGGTTGGCTTTTCGTTGCGCAAATGTTTTTCTTAAAATTAGGTGGGTATTACTTCAATTCATGAGATCTAATTGTGGTTTGCATAAATTGGATGTTTTCGATTTTGGCTTTTTTCGTTTTAGATTTTTTTTGTTGATGAGGTCAATGTAAAGGCCATGTTTTGGGGGCATTTAAAAAATAAATTGAGTCTGTAAGTCCGGGTCTTTGGCGGCAAGAGTTGCTGTGAAGAAATCGGAGCGAAAACGGGCGAGAAACGATGAACAACAACAAAGGAGTTTGTTGTTCTGTTGACAGCGTTGAGACGCTGTTCTTCAGCATCTCAACGTTGTATGTGCGGGCGGAGGCTGTGCTGCAAAGCAGCGTTGCAACGCTAAGCGTAGCGTTGCAACGCCCTGGCGTGGAGCACGCGACGTGCGACGCTGAGTGCTGCAGCGTTGCAACGCTGCCCATGGCGTTGCGAATGTTGCGTGCTTTGAGGAGCAGTTCGCGGCAGTTTCGCGTGAGGACGTGGGCTTATGGAGTTTTTTCCCTTCGTGGGGCTTTTTATTTGTATTTTATTTTTTTAAATTTCTATGTAAAATGTAAATTTAGTTTTATTTAATTAAATTTATTAATTAATATTAATATAATAGTTATATTATGTTAATTAATTTATTTAATACCCTTAAGTGCCAAAACCGGTCCAATTTTGCTATTTAATTATTTTATGCATGAGATGTATGAAATATTTTATTTTATGTGCATAATGTATGTCATATAGATTTAAAATGTCACCTTAGGTTAAACATTTCATGCATCATATTTAATTATTAGTGTTATAATATATAGTATGCATGATAGGTTATATTATAAGTGGTATGATATAAGGTATGCAGGTTTTAATTTATTTAAATATAAGTGTTATATTTTTAGATTAAAAGCATGCTCATGCATTTAATTCATGTGATGAATGTATGTTATAGTGTAGTATTATTCATGTGATGAGTGATCAAGCACTATGAGATAGAATGCATGTAACCTAAGTTAATTATTAGTTTTAAAATGTTTAGAACATGAATAATTAGACTTAGGTTTTCTAGTTCTAATAAGATTAGAATTAGGAAATCAAATATGACCTTTGAATGGAGACTGATTAGTAGCTCTATTTAAGGAAGGTTTTGTCTAATGCTGGGGTATTTAAGTTGAAGCATTGTGGAACACCCCTACCTGGGAACCGACTTGGGAGTGACTTCAGTCTGGAGATTCTTAACTTATATTATCATGTGTGTCATTAATTAAAAGTTGATTAATTTACTCACATAGACTTAAGTTAATAATATGATTATAAACTTAGGTTAAATCAATATAAGAGTTATATTGGTAGACTTAGGTAAATATTAGCGGATTAATCCAGGTCAATCCTGAATAATATAAAGTGCTAAGTGGGAGGAAATAAAGTGTATAAGATACATTTGATTTTCCGACCACAAATCTCCATTAAATTCTGCACCGTGAGATCCATACTCGGCCTCGTGGCGCAAATGGGAGCGTCCCCTTCGGATGGTATTTGTATGGGTCAATATCAACATGGATGGAGAGAGTACTTATAGTGAGTGGGAGCGGGACCTGTGAAAACGGGACCCAAGGTCTGTTCTTTCGATTCACACCGTGAGATGCCCATGATCTGCCTCCTAGTTTCGCCTGGACCAGACAATCCCTTCGGAGGGCCTTGATCATGGGAGTCGGAACACCGTGAATTCCCGAAATGGATACAGTGGCATTGTTGATTTTCCTTCTTGGTTCACCCTTTGGTGTCTATTGTTTGGACGGATACTTGGAAACTTAAAGATTGAGGGTGACACTCACGAGATTCATTAAGAGTTAATGGATTCAGATCGAAAAATGGTAACTGGATGCCTAATGGAATAAGAGTTATTCTGGGATTCGGGTCTGGTCGAGAAAGTCTCGTCCTAGAGGGGAAGTGTTTCTGTTCACCCTTCGGTGGCAGTCATTCTAAACCTTTAGGATATCATTGCAAATTTTTAATGACCTAAGGATCATAGGATAAATATTTGCTAAAACTTGATTGGATTTCAAAAAGGTTTTTGCGAGACTGACACAAAGTTTTTATTTGATTTTTTCAAAAAATGTCTAGTTCAATAATAACATTACTAGCTTCCGACAAATTAGTGGGAGATAATTACTAGACTTGAAAAAACAATATAAACACGATTCTAGTAACTGACGACCTTAAGTTCGTGCTCACTAAGGAGTGTCCTCAAGTGTCGGGCTCGACCGCGTCACGAAGTGTTCGTGATGCGGTCGATTGGTGGATCACGGCCAATGAAAAGGCCAAGGTCTACATCATTGTCAGCTTATCTGAAGTATTGGCAAAGAAGCATGAGTTGATGGTCACCGCTAAGGAGATCATGGAGTCATTGCAGAAAATGTTTGGACAACAGTCCTTTCAGGTCCAGCATGACTCGCTCAAACACATCTTCGACGCCCGGATGAAAGAAGGGGCGTTTGTCTAAGAACATGTTCTAGACATGATGACCCACTTTAATCTGGCGAAGATGAGCGGGGCTACGATCGATGAGTCGAGCCAGGTCATCTTTATCTTGGAGACTCTTCCAAAGAGTTTCCTTTAGTTTCATAGCAATGTTGTTATGAAAAAAATTAGTTATACTCTGACCACCCTTCAGGTCCTATCACATGGGTTTTAGCTCTGAGACTAAACCTCTAGCTCCTTCTCACTCGAAACGGAAAATAAGAAGATGAAGAAGGGAAAAGTTGACCGTGGTGCCACCCAAAAGGGCAAAAAGGTCAAGAAAGTTGCAGAGAAAGGAAAGTGTTTCCACTGCAATGGGGACGGCCACTGGAAGCGTAACTGTCCCAAGTTCCTTGCCGAGAGGAAGAATACAGGTAAATGTGATTTACTACTAACTGAAACTTGTTTAGTGGAGAGTAATGACTCTTCCTGGATATTGGATTCGGGCACCACTAACCATGTTTATTCTTCTTTTTAGGAAATTAGTTCCTAGCAGTAGCTGTGAGAGGGTGAGGTGACTCTACGGGTTGGATCCGGAGAGATTGTCTTTGTTGCAGCGGTCGACATAGTAAAGCTCTTTTTTGGCAGGAATACATTTTATTAGATAATTTGTATATAGTTCCAGGGTTTACTAGAAACCTAGTTTCTATTTCCTGCCTGTTAGAACATTGTATTTCCGTTGAATTTTCTGGCAATAAAGCGTTTATTTCTAGAAATGAAAATTTATTGTGTTCTGCTTCACTTGAGTCTAATCTATACGTTTTGAAACCTAATTCGGTCAAAAGTGTTTTGAATACTGAATTGTTTAAAATGGCAGAAACACGAACTAAGAGAGTGAAAATTTCTCCTAAAGGAAATGACCATCTTTGGCATCTACGGTTAGGCCACATCAATCTTAATAGGATTGAGAGACTAGTGAAGAGTGGACTTCTAAACGAGTTGGAAGAAAACTCTTTATCGGTGTGTGAGTCATGCCTCGAAGGCAAAATGACCAAGCGTCCTTTTTAGTGGAAAAGGATATAGAGCCAAAGAGCCCCTTGAGCTTATACATTTTGACCTCTGTGATCCGATGAGTGTTAAAGCACAAGGTGGTTACGAATACTTTGTATCTTTCATAGATGACTATGCGAGATATGCGTATATTTACCTAACGCATAGGAAGTCTGAAACTCTTGAAAAGTTCAAGGAGTACAAGACTAAGGTTGAGAACCTATTAGGTAAAACGATAAAAACACTTCAATCGAATCGAGGTGGAGAGTATATGGACACTGAATCCTAGGACAATATGATAGAACATGGAATTACGTCCTAACTCTCAGCACCTGGTATGGAATGGTGTATCAGAGAGGAGAAACAGAACCCTTTTGGACATGGTTCGGTCGATGATGAGTTATGCTCGTCTCTCTGATTCTTTTTGAGGTTATGTAGTGGAAACTGCGGTGTATATTTTGAACAACGTTCCGTCGAAGAGTTTTTGTGCAACATCTTTCGAACTCTGGAATGGACATAAAGGCAGTTTACACCATTTTAGAATTTGAGGATGCCCGACCCACGTGTTGGTGTCAAACCCGAAAAAGTTGGAACTCCGTTTGAAATTGTGTTATTCGTAGGTTACCCAAAAGAGACTAGGGGTGGTCTGGTTTACGATCATAAGGAAAATAGGTGCTTGTGTCGACAAACGCCACTTTCCTTGAGGAAGACCACGTCAGGGATCATTTACCTAGAAGCAAAATCGTGTTGAACGAAATAGACAGTACGTCAGCAAGAGTTGTTGATGGGGCTAGTACATCAACAAGTGTTGTTGATCCTAGCACGTCTAGTCAAGTCCGTTCCCAAGAGTTGGGAATGCCTCGACGTAGTGGGAGAGTTGTGAGACAGCCTGAACGTTACATGGGTTTAGCTGAAACTCAAGTCATCACTCCTGATGATGGATGCGAGAATCCATTGACCTATGATCAGAGCAATGGCAGACGTTGACAAGGACAAATGGATTAAAGCTATGGACCAGGAAATGGAGTCGATGTACTTCAATTATGTCTGGGATCTTATGGATCAACCGGATGGGGTAAAACCTATAGGTTGTAAATGGATCTACAAGCGTAAACGTGGCTTAGATGGGAAGGTGCAGACCTTCAAAGCACGACTAGTGGCAAAGGGTTTTACCTAGGTCGAAGGGGTTGACTATGAGGAAACCTTTTCACCTGTTGCCATGGTAAAGTCGATCAAGATCCTTCTGGCCATTACCGCGTATTATGACTGCGAGGTATGGCAGATGGATGTCAAGACTGCCTTTCTGAATGGTAACCTTGATGAGACCATCTACATGGACCAGCCCAAGGGGTTCATTGCCCAGGGCCAAGAGCAAAAGGTTTGCCGGCTTCATAGGTCTATTTATGGACTGAAACAAGCCTCGGGGTCTTGGAATATAAGGTTTGATGAGGCGATCAAATCTTATGGCTTTGATGAGAACGTTGACGAGCCTTGTGTCTACAAGAAAATCGTCGACGAAACTGTCGCATTTCTATATTGTACGTGGATGATATCCTTCTGATTGGGAATGAGTTAGGATTTCTTACTGACGTAAAGAAATGGCTAGCATCGCAATTCCAAATGAAAGATTTGGGAGAAGCACAGTATGTTCTAAGTATCCAGATAGTTCGGAACCAGAAGAACAGAATGTTGGCCATGTCTTAGGCGTCTTATATTGACAAGATCTTGTCTAGATATAAGATGCAGAACTCCATGAAGGGATTGCTACCTTTCAGGCATGGGGATCACCTGTCTAAGGATCAATGTCCTAAGACACTTCAAGAGGTTGAGGATATGAGACGGATTCCCTATGCTTCAGCTGTAGGGAGTCTCATGTATGCCATGCTGTGTACTAGGCCCGATATCTGTTATACAGTTGGGATTGTCAGTAGTTATCAATCCAATCTAGGATTAGATTATTGGACGGTCGTAAGTGCAATCCTCAAGTATCTTAGGAGAACGAGGAACTACAACCTAGTGTATGGGAGTGGAGATTTGATTCTTACAGGATACACAGATTCTGACTTTCAGACTAATAAAGATTCTAGGAAATCCACTTCGGGGTCAGCCTTCATACTAAATGGAGAAGTTGTAGTATGGCGAAGCATCAAGCAGGGATGTATCGCTGATTCCACTATGGAAGTTGAGTACGTTGCGGCTTGTGAAGCTGCAAAGGAAGTTGTTTGGCTAAGGAAGTTCGTGACGGATTTGGAAGTTGTTCCAAATATGAACTTGTCGATTGATAGCACACAAAATGTGCTATCCTTAGGCTTAATTATTGCAAGTTTTATGATAATTTCAGGGTTTTGATGTGTTTAAATCATTGAATTTCAGGTAAATAGCTCAAACAGGACATTTGGAGACATTTTAGATCACTCGAGATCGAAACGAGGCTATTTGGAGCTTAAAATAACATCAATTGGAAGTAGAAGGATCAATGCAAGCTTGAAGACCCGAGGTGATGGCGTTGAGACGTTGTCCTTAGCGTTGCAACGCCGAGCGTGCGACTTTGGTGCGTTGAAGGCCTATGAAGGTAGCGTTGCAACGCTGCCTTTGGGCGTTGCAACGCTATCGCGATAAGAAAAATGAGCAGAAGACCCGTGCTGAGGGTGTTGCAACGCTGCTTTTAAGCGTCGCAACGTCGGGTCGACTCATGGGCATTGGTTATATAAGTGGACATGTAGTATTCAGCACTGACGGGAGTGTAGCTACGGGCTTTAGTGGAGTGTTACCGTAGCTAATGAATGTTGATTAACCGGGTCAAAGAGTTCGATAGGTTAATCTCGTATCATTGGAGCTCGTCATTGTAGGTCCATTAGGTCACTCGGTTGGCTCAAACTGGGTTAAAAGAAGGGTTAATGTTTTGGTGTGAAATTAAAGTGTTTAATTTCACTTAGAGGCATTTATGTCATTTATATGAGATATGAATGATATAATATATAGTTTAATGTGAATGAGATTCATAATAAACTATAGGTTAGCCTAATTGTTGAATTAGGGCTAATTGGAGAAATTAATTAAGAGAAATTAAATTGGATGTGATTCAATTTAATAAATCCACAATTATGCAAATGTGATTTGTATAATGAGATATGAGATATCTTATATTATATGGTTATGCAAATATGATTTTCATAACCTATGGTTGTGGTAAAATGGTAATAATATGGAGATTTTAACTCCATGTTCTCTCCATTATTTAAACCCTTCTTGCCAGAAGGGAGATAAGGAATTCTCTCATTTTTTGGATTTCACCAAAGAGAAGAGACTTGACTTTCTCTCAAATTCTCTCTCATTCTCTCCTCCTTTACCAAAACTAAAAGTTCCCACAAACTTCCTTCTTTCTAAAAAGAAGAACAACTGAGACTCCGATTGGTGGTGTTCTTGTTCGTGGGTAGAGTTCGAGTTTGAAGAGATCGAGATTGCACGAAGAGTTCGTGATTTCGCTGGAAAGGATTTTGAAAAGAGTCTTCAACAAGTAAGTAGTTCTACTTGCTGTATTTTTCTTTCCTTTAATTGCATGTTTAGCCTAGATCTAAGTGTTAGATTAATTTTAATGAAATCTAGTTGCACAATTTTCACCACAACGATTCAATCGTCTTCCGCTGGGTGGGATTCTCATCCCCTTCAATTGGTATCAGAGCCAATCGTTGGTTCTTCTTTGTGCATTGTTTTTCATTAAAATTTGGTGGGTAATGCCTTAATTTATGTGATAAATTGTTGGTTTGCAATTATGGATGTTTCGATTTTTTGCACTTTTAGATTTATTTTCTGTTTGATGAGATCAAATGTAAGGGCCCGTGTTTTTTGGGCAATTTAGAAAATAAATCGAGTCTGTAAATTCGTGTCGTTCGTGGCAAGGGTTGTTGTGAAGAAATCGGAGCGGAACGGGTGAGAAACGACGAAGAACAGCAAAGGAGTTTGTTGTTCTATCGACGGCGTTACGTTGTTCTTCGGCGTCTCAATGTTGTCCTTGCGCGGCGTTGCGTCATAGGTTTCTATCAATAATAGTTATGCGATAAACTTCTACCTATCTATTACCTATTACTCATAACTTTTCTATTAACTTCTTGTAATATGAGCAGCGAACTATCCATTCGAACTTCTTTCACAATCAGTTAATAAAATCATCAAAACACATCATCTCATCAACGTTCCAAAGGCGTTGTGAAGCGTCGTTGAGCGCAGCATGCGTTGCAACAACGTGGAGCACGCGGGGCGTGACGCGACGGCGCGTTCATGATCATATAACGCGCGATAGAAACAAAAATGAAGCACTATGCATGCGTTACACGCGCACGCGCGCGACTTGATCGAATACGCGTAGTAGGCGATTCTAGAGGCGGTTTCGTGAGACGTAGGAAGTTGGCTTTAGTGAGGCAGTTTATTTGTTTTATTTATTATTTAAATTGTAAAATGAATTTATATTTATTTACTTAATTTATTTTATTAAATAATATTAATATAATAGTTATATTAATGTTATTTAATTAAATAAATTGCTCCTAGGTGCCAAAAACCGGTCCATTTTTGCCATTTAATTATTTTATGCATGAGATGTATAATTTAATTAATTTCTATGTGCATAATGTATGTCATATAGATTTAAAATCTCACCTTAGGTTAAACATTTCATGCATCATTTATATTATAAGAGTTATAATATATAGTTTGCATGATAGGTTATATTATAAGTGTAATAATATAATTAAATGCATGTTTTAATTTAATTAATATAAGTGATTTTTTAGATTAAAGTATGCTCATGCATTTATATTCATGTGATGAATTAATTTTTGTTATAGTATATAGTTATTCATGCGATGAATGATCAAGCACTATAACATAGAAATGCATGCAACCTAAGTTAATTGTTAGTTTTAAAGTGTTTAGAACTTGAATAATTAGACTTAGGTTTTCTAGTTCTAATAAGATTAGAATTAGGAAATCAAAGTACAGTCTATGAATGGTGACTGATTAGTAACTTTGTCTAAGGAAGGTTTTGTCTAAGGTTGGGGTATTTAAGTTGACGCTTGCGGAACACCCCTACCTGGAAACCGACCTGGGAGTGAATTCGGTCCGGAGATTCTTAGATTATACTTATTGTGAGTGTCGTTAATTAAAAGTGTTTTAATTTACTCACATAGACCTAAGTAATAATGTGATTATAAACTTAGGTCAAATACCATATAAGAGTTATATTGGTAAACTTAGGTAAATTTTAGCCGGTTTATCTAGGTCAATCCCGAATTTTATAAAGTGCTGAGTGAGAGGAAATATAGTGTATAAGATACATTTAATTTCCAACCACAAATCTCCGTTAAGTCCGCACCGTGAGATCCATACTCGGCCTCGTGGTGCAAATAGAAGCGTCCCCCTTCGGATGGTATTTGTATGGGTCAATATCAACGTGGATGGAGAGAGTACTTATAGTGAGTGGGAGCGGGACCAGTGAAAACGAGACCCACGATTTCTTCTTTCGATTCACACCGTGAGACCCCTATGATCTGCCTGCTATTTTGGCCTGGACCAGACAATCCCTTCGGAGGGCCTTGATCATGGGAGTCGGAACATCGTGAATTTCCGAAAGGGATACAGTTTCCCTGTTGGTTTTCCTTCGTGGTTCACCCTTCGGTGGCTATTGTTTGGACGGATACTTGGAAACTTAAAGATTGAGGGTGACACTCACAGAATTCGTTAAGTGTTTATGAATTCGACCAAATAATGGTAACTGGACGCCTAATGGAATAAGAGTTATTCTGGGATTAGGGTCTGGTCGAGAAAGTCTCGTCCTAGAGGATGAGTGTTTCTGTTCACCCTTCGGTGGCGGTCATTCTAAACCTTTAGGATATCATTGCAATTTTTATATGACCTAGGGATCATAGGATTAAATTTTGCTAAAACATGATTGGTTTTCAAAAGGTTTATGCGAGACTGACACAAAATTTATTTGATTTTTTTTTTCAGCTAAAAATATGTCTAGCTCAATTATAGTTTTACTTGCTTCCAACAAATTAGTGGGAGATAAATTGCAAACTTGGAAGAATAATATCAACACGATCTTAGTAACTGACGGTCTAAAGTTCGTGCTTACTGAGGAATGTCCTTAGTTGCCGAGCTCGACTGCATCACGAAGTATTCGTGATGCTTACGATCGATGGATCAGGGCCAATGAAAAGGCCAAGGTCTATATAATTGCCAGCTTATCTGAAGTATTGGCAAATAAGCATGAGTTGATGGTCACTGCTAAGGAGATCATGGATTCTTTGCAAGACATGTTTGGACAACAGTCCTTTCAGGTCAGGCACGATTTACTCAAACACGTTTTCAAAGCCCGAATGAAAGAGGGGTTGTCTGTCCGAGAACACGTTCTAGACATGATGACCCACTTTAATTTGGCGGAGATGAACGGGGCTTCGATCGACGAGTCGAGCAGTCGACTTTATTCGGAGACTTTTTCAAGAGTTTCCTTGGGCCAGAGCAATCTTTGTTATGAACAAAATTAGCTACACTCTGACTACCCTCCTCAATGAGCTATAGAA
The DNA here is from genome assembly GCA_036507285.1 of Trichosanthes cucumerina. Lineage (NCBI taxonomy): Eukaryota > Viridiplantae > Streptophyta > Magnoliopsida > Cucurbitales > Cucurbitaceae > Trichosanthes > Trichosanthes cucumerina. The sequence goes on from CM071841.1 coordinate 39,359,976, forward strand.
TTTCCAGTCCTTGATGAGGATAAGAGCACAAGAATCCGAGGCAAATGTTGCCTACAGGTCTATCACAGGGGTTCAACCTCTAGGACTAAACCTGTTGCTCCTTCTCACACGAAAGGGAAGTAGAAAAAGATGAAGAGGGGTAAAGCTGACCGAGTTGCCGCCCAAAAGGACAACAAGGTCAAGGAAGTTGCAGAGAAAGGAAAGTGTTTCCACTGGGACGGCCACTAGAAGAGAAACTGCCCCAAGTTCCTTGCCGAGAGGAAGAATCAAGGTAAATGTGATTTACTGGTTACTGAAACATGTTTAGTGGAGAGTAGTGACTCTGCCTGGATTTTAGATTCGGGCACCACTAACCACGTTTGTTCTTCTTTTCAGGGAATTGATTCCTAGCAGCCGCTGCGAGAGGGTGAGGTGACTCTACGGGTTGGATCCGGGGAGATAGTCTCTGTTGCAGCGATCGGCAAAGTGAAGCTATATTTCGGTAGGAATTACTTATTGTTAGACAATTTGTATATAGTTCCAGGGTTTACTAGAAACCTCGTTTCTATTTCATGTCTTCTTGAACATTCAATTTCTGTAAATTTTTCTAGTAATAAAGCGTTTATTTCTAGAAATAGAAATTTCTTGTGTTCTGCTTCACTTAAGTCTAACTTGTATGTTTTAAAGCCAAATTCGGTCAAAATCGTTTTGAATACTAAATTGTTTAAAAATGCAGAAACGCGAACTAAGAAAGTTAAGGATTCTCGAAAGAGAATGCCCATCTTTGGCATCTAAGGATAGGCCACATTAATCTCAATCGGATTGAGAGACAAGTGAAGAGTCGACTTCTAAGTCAGTTAGAAGAAAACTCTTTATCGGTGTGTGAGTCATGCCTCGAAGGCAAAATGACCAAACGTCCTTTTAGTAAAAAAGGATATAGAGCCAAAGAGCCCCTTGAGCTTATACATTCTGACCTCTTTGGTCTGATGAATGTTAAAGCACGAAGTGGTTATGAATACTTAGTTTCTTTCATTGATGATTATTCGAGGTATGGGTATATTTACCTAATGCATAGGAAGTCTGAAACTCTTGAAAAGTTCAACGAGTACAAGACTGAGGTTGAGAACCTGTTAGGTAAAACGATTAAAACACTTCGATCGGATCGAGGGGAGAGTATATGGACACTGAATTCCAAGACTATATGATAGAACACGGAATTATGTCCCAACTCTCAGCACCTGGTATGCCACATCAGAATGGTGTATCGGAGAGGAGAAACAGAACCCTGTTGGACATGGTTCGGTTGATGATGAGCTATGCTCGTCTCCCTGATTCCTTTTGCGGTTACGCAGTGGAGACTGCGGTTTACATTTTGAACAATGTTCTGTCGAAAAGTGTTTGTGAAACACCTTTCGAACTCTTGAATGGTCGTAAAGGTAGTTTACACCATTTCATTATTTGGGGATGCCCGACCCACGTGTTGGTGTCAAACCCGAAGAAGTTGGAACCCCGTTCAAAATTGTGCCTATTCGTAGGTAACCCAAAAGAGACTAGAGGTAGTCTGTTTTTCGATCCTAAGGATAATAGGGTGCTTGTGTCGACAAACGCCACTTTCCTTGAGGAAGACCATATCAGGGATCATGTGCCTAGGAGCAAAGTCGTGTTAAACGAAATGGACAGTACCTCAGCAAGAGTTGCTGATAGAGCTAGTACGTCAACAAGTGTTGTTGATCCTAGCACGTCAAGTCAAGTTTGTTCCCAAGTGTTGGGAATGCTTCAACGTAGAGGGAGGGTTGTGAGACAGCCTGAACGTTATATGAGTTTAGCTGAAACCCAAGTCGTCAATCCTGATGATGACTGCGAGGATGTTGGGATTTATGCCCTAAACTTGTGTTAACAATTAAATAAAGTGTTATTTGTTTTGATTGAATTACAGTCTTGCTTTATCCAATAAACTAAGCTCCAAGGTTATAACTTTTATCTTGAACATCAGTGTAGTGGACACTATTTGGGTTGTCACACCCCCTCCCGAACCACCTGCTAACTTAGCCCAGAAGACGGGATGAAGCCAACAGACATTGTTACCTCTTAACAATACCTGTTGACCCTGCTATACCTGATAAACATACTATGCTCACATATTGAACACTTTAAACTTATCACAGTGGAAACTGGACAACTATTAAACATACATAAGGAGAAACTCTTCTTAAATCTCTCTCAAAAACTAAAACGGGCAAGAGCATCACAACTTAAAACATAACAACCACTGTTTATACAACCACTAATGTACAAACAGCTATAACTACATAGTCCTCTCAAAATAATTACAAAACATATGGACTTGCTATAGAACACCAGCCACGTACAAAATATCAAACTTATGAAGCTTCCAGCAGACTATGGCAGGATGTCAGGTACCAGGAGCTCGATCTCTACCTGAAAAGGTTGAAAAACATTGAATGAATGAGCTAAAAAGCTAGTGAGTGACTGTGTTTAAAATCTATAACTTGTAAAACATGTCATCTGAAAACTAATGAGCATATGCATCTGTAATCAAGCGTAAAATATAAACATGTAATCATAATAGCTTTTCAGAAAAACCAGCTAGTATATTGTTAAAATCTCGTAAGGCATGTAAATGATATAAACTCTTTTTAAAATATGTCACAATCTACGTTGTGTAGGGCACGCCCAGTACAACCAACATTTGTTCTACGATGTAGTGGGGCCCGCGCAGCACTCACGACAGCGCTGTTGTCACGGAGTACACTCAACGTCGACAACAGAAATGACCTATGTGCACACGGTACCATAAAGCCTCGGGATCAATATCTCAGAAGATCACATGAAAACATTTTAACATGCCTGCTTATCTTTTCTTTCATAAAACTCAAGCTTACTTAACTTGTTCATAAAACTGGAAATCTTTAAAAACATACTTGCTAAAACATACTTGCTTGAAATCATAACATTTCCATAAACTTCGAAAATTCAATAAACATATGCTCGTGTATAAATTTCATCAAGACATTTAGGCTCACCATGAACACTTTAAAACATTTCTAAGAAATCATGAATGTTCATAAACAAGTGTTCAAGGAAAACAAATAACATCTAAACCCTTTCATTCAAGCAAAACTTGTATTTCTTAAAACATAATTCAAGCATATAGAACATTTTTTAAGTTCGTTTTGTTACTCACAGTATTAAAACTAGAACCTTAGCCCGTACACTCGACCTATTTCCTCTTGGCCTGTCAAAGAAATCAAAACCAACTATTAGAACCTCGAGCTCATGCTTTTTAACCTTAAAATTACAAGAAAACACACTTTCTAATTTTCCAGCATTTTTAGATTTTCTGCCTTGTTTTCAGACAGCGATAACCTCTTCATTACTTATCCAAAAAGAATGTAATTTATACCAAACTCTTTCTTTTTGAACCCTCTAAAACTCTTATGAAGACATGAAAATGAGATTCCAAACGGATTTGTTCAAATTTACCTCGAAAGCGACTTTCCTCAAAACAACTTCCTGCTGTTCCAGTTTCATTTTTCTTGCTGCACAACAAATGTAACCTGAGATTTAAAACATCTTCTAGATATTTTCTACTCACGATTTCTTCACGAAACTTGTAGTAAATTCAATAAGCTTTCGAACCATACCAATTAGAGCTTCTGATTCCAACTCTATAGATCAGTACAACCAAAACACCAGAGACTTCTCGGATTTGACAGCAAATTTTGTCTTCTGTCTTCCTCTTCGCAAATCAGTAGCTTAAGATCCGAATTTGCTCGAGCTTCCTTCATGGATTTTGTTTCAGTATGAGTTAACTTTCACGAAACAAAACCTCAACTCTTACCTCTTCCTGTGGAGCTCGAGATGAACAGAAAACCAGAATAGGATTGAATTGATTAACTTGCTGTTATAAAGACATACCTTTAGTTCTTCTCCTCTCTTCTGCAACTTCAGCTCCAAAAATCACCTTCTTCCTCTTCCTTTCTGCTTCTCCCATGAAAACCCTTACTTTTACTTGATAAAATGAGAAGGAAATGAAATGAAATGAGTTAACTTAAAAAGACAAATGGTGGAGGGTCCCACCATCCACTTTCCTTTTCCCTTTTTCATTTTTCCTTTTCCTTTCTTTTCTTTTCTTTTATTTTAAAACAAAACAAAAACCAAACATTTCCTTCATTTTCTTTATTTCTTTTGTTTTGTTTTTTTTTTTACTTGATTTCCAAAGAATGATCTCGAGTTTATATGGGTTGAGTTCAAGAATATAACCTAAATAGTCTATGGTATAAGAATAAGGTTGGAAACCTCATTCTGGTAACACCATGGATGCGGCTCACTTTGTAATTAGTACAAATGAGGTAATCCAACTCATTCATGTCGTTGACATGCGAGTGGGTGCATCCTATATGAAGAGTTCATACAAGACTAGATCACAAATTATTAGTCTAACCAGTGTAACACCGTTAACAGGATAAGACTAGTAATTTATAGATGGTCATTAGTGACTCAACCTGAATCCTGAGCAAGTTAAGAACTCCTGCTTATAGGGGTTTATCCTTAGACTAGTATGGGTGAGAGTGGTCTGTAGGCGACTCAATAAGCCTACCTTGTCAGGGACAGAACCTCGTACGTAGCTAGGAACTTAACTATGCAAGATGGAATTCACTCATTCCTACACTAAGGAATTAGATAGGTTGTTCGCTTCAAAGACTCCAGGTCTTGAACAACGGGGCCCCGCCCTCTATGAGGGTATGAGTCTAAGGTAGGACCTTAGACTTGTTGTTCATTAGAGGATCAGTGGTGCTTAAGGAGCAAAGAGGTAATCACAGGGGTAAAATGGTAATTTGACCCGATCGTAATTACGAATAACCTGTGAAGGGTCGACTCATGGGCAATGACTATATCAGTGGACACAATATTATCTACAGTGAGGAGAGTGCAGCTACAAGTCTATAGTGGAGTGACTTGTAGTTAATGAATATTGATTAACTGGATCAAAAAGTTTGATCAGTTAATCTCACATCATTGGAGCTCATGAACTGTAGGTCCATTAGATCCCTCTGTTGGCTCAATATGGTAATATTGAGGGTATAAAGTTAGAAGTGAAATTGAAGTGTTCAATTTCATACATGAGGTGTTATATAAATTATATATGATATAATTGATATAATATATAGTTTTAATGTGAATTAGATTCATATATAAACTATATACTAAAGAGAGATTAAAGGAGGGGTAGGATGGACATTTCCATCCTATTTCTCTATATATATGGTTGCATGAGATGCAACTAGGAAAAGTCATTCTAAGGAATTCCTAGCATTTGTTGTATTTACATTACTGTAATGTTTTAATACTCCACAAGCTTTAGGTCAAGTGGGAGATTGTTGGGATTTATGCCCTAAACTTGTGTAATTTTGATTAATTAAATAAAGTGTTATTTGTTTCAATAGAATTACAGTCTTGCTTTATCCAATAAACTAAGCTCCACGCAACTTATCCTTTTGGAGCTAACGTAACAAACTACGCGAGCCTCCCAACGAAGCCAACAGAAATCCTATCCGAATAAAAAAAATAAAAGGCAGTTTCATTATGGTGGTATACCAGCCGCCCGTTCTGGAACTTCCAGTTCCAATCGAAGCATATAGATCCAAGGTTATAACTTTTATCTTGAACATCAGTGTAGTGGACAGTATTTGGGTTGAGTTAAAAAATATAACCTAAATAGTCTATGGTATAAGAATAAGGTTGGAGACCTCATTCTGGTAACACAATGGATGCGACTCACTTTGTAATTAGTACAAATGAGGTAATCTAACTCATTCATGTAGTTGACATGCGAGTGGGGGTATCCTGTATGAAGAGTTCATACAAGACTAGATCGCAAATTATTAGTCTAACCAGTGTAACATCGTTAATGAGGATAAGACTAGTAATTTGTAGATGGTCATTAGTGACTCGACTGAATCATGAGCAAGTTAAGAACTCCTGCTTATAGGGGTTTGTCCTTAGACTAGTATGGGTGAGAGTGACCTGTAGCCGACTCAATAAGCCTACGTTCTCAGGGACAAAACCTCGTAGGTAGCTAGGAACTTAACTATGCAAGATGGAATTCACTCATTCCTACACTAAGGAATTAGATAGGTTGTTCCCTTAAGAATTGACTCCAGGTCTTGAACAACGGAGGCCCGCCCTCTATGAGGGTATGAGTCTAAGGTAGGACCTTAGACTTGTTGTTCATTAGAGGATCGGTGGTGCTTAAGGAGCAAAGGGGTAATCACAGGGGTAAAATGGTAATTTGACCCAGTCGTGATTACGAACAACCCGTGAAGGGTCGACTCATGGGTAATGACTATATCAGTGGACACAATATTATCTACAGTGAGGAGAGTGCAGCTACAAGTCTATAGTGGAGTGACTTGTAGTTAATGAATATTGATTAACTGGATCAACGAGTTTGATCAGTTAATCTCACATCATTGGAGCTCATGAACTGTAGGTCCATTAGGTCCCTCCGTTGGCTCAATATGGTAATATTGAGGGTATAAAGTTAGGAATGAAATTGAAGTGTTCAAATTCATACATGAGGTGTTATATCAATTATATATGATATAATTGATATAATATATAGTTTTAATGTGAATTAGATTCATATATAAACTATATACTAAAGAGAGAATAAAGGAAGGGTAGGATGGTCATTTCCATCCTATTCCCCTATATATATGGTTTCATGAGATGCAACTAGGTCAAGTCATTCTAAGTGATTCCTAGCATTTTTTGTCGTTGGAAAGGTTCCAAGACAACAAACATCTCTCTCACTAAACACCTCACCTTTCCTAAAGGGAACCCACCTTCCTCCCTCACCTAGAGAACAACGGAGAAGATCCGGTGGTAGTGTCGGTGTTCGTACGAGTTCGTGTTGCTGAGATCTTGATCGTTAGAGAGGAGGAGCACTTGAAGAAAGGTTCTTCAAAGGTAATTTTCTTGTTGTCCATTATGTTCATATGCTTAATCTAGTTATATATGTTCTTGAATTATATCGTTGTAACTAAATCAAGAGCGCGTGATTCACAATCGCTTCCGCTGCAGGACTACGATTCCCTTCAATTGGTATCAGAGCCCAATTGCATTCTTGATTTATGTTCTGGATTTTTCAAGAACGAGGTGGGATTTACTTTTTTTGCATGAGATGTATGAACGGTTTTGCAAAATTAGATGGTTTCAATTTTGGCACTTAGATTTACAATTTTCATTGAATCGTTCAATGTAAGGGCTCGGTGTTTTGGGCAAATTTAATTGTAAATTGAGTCTGTAAGTCCATGTCGATCGAGGCAAAGTGGTTGCTGAGAAGATCGGAGCGAAAACGAGCAAGGAATGGGGATTCCAAGTTGCTGTCGTTGCAACGTTGAGGCATTGAGCAACGCTTGACGAGAGGCGTGTTTCAACTGGCAGAAGACGACAAGAAGCAGCGTTGCAACGCTAGATACGTTTCACGCAAAGGAGCAACGGGCGAAAATCAGTTTTTAATATATATATTAATTATAAAAAAGTTTTATATTTTATATATTTAATTTATATAATTTTAATTAATATAATTAGATTATATTAATTAAAATTGAATTTAGGGTGCCAAAATTGGTCTATTTTTGCTATTTAAATTATGCAATTGTTGTGTAATTATTACCATGCATAATGTATGCTTATATTTTAGAAATTCCACCTTAGGTTAAGTATTTTCATGCATCATTTATAATATAAGGAGTTATATTATATAGTTTGCATGATTAATTAATATAAAGTTGTTATATTAATTTATGGATAGCATTGACATGCATTATATATCATGAGATGAATATGCTATGAATGTTTTATTATTCATGTGATGAATGATCAAACACTATAACATAGTATGCATATCACCTAAGGTTAATTATTAGTTTTAAAATGTTTAGAACTTGGAAATAATAGACCTTAGGTTATCTAGTTCTAATTAGATTAGAATTAGGAACCAAGTAATTTATAAACTATGATTAAAAGAGGAACTCTGTCTAAGGAAAGTTCTATCTAGGTTGGGGTATTTAAGCTGACGGAAATGGAATACCCCTACCTGGGAACTGACCTGGGAGTGAAATTTAATCAGAGAGTTTTATAAATTACAGTAGCGTCAGTGGGTTTATTAAGGGGTTAATAAACTAGAAATCCTAGGTTTAATATAAGGAGTTATATTAACAAACTTAGGATAAAATCAATATAAGAGTTATATTGATTATCAATATAAAAGTTATGTTGATAGAGTTAGGTAAAGCCATTAGCCGGGTTTTAGCCTAAGTAAGATTCCTATAAACTTTAAAGTATTCAGTGGGAGGAAAAAGTGTATGAGATACATATTTTCCACCTACGTTATCTCTTGGAAGTTCACACCGTGAGACTCATGAAGGGATTTTGAATTCCCGCAGCGGAAAACGTTGTAAAACGTCGTTGATCCGTTGTGTAAAACGTGTCTTAAAATTGAATCTATCTCATAGATCCTAGGCTAAACATGCAAATAGGAGAAGAAAACAGTAAGGAAAAATGGTACTTACTTGTTGAAGAACACTTCTTCAATCCTCTTCTCCTCCGGTCACGATCTCTCTCGATCCAACGTTCTCCTCGAACGCGAACCTTGAACAGTGTTGCAAGACACTTCCAAAAAGTCTTCTCGGTTGTTCTCGGGAGGTTGAGGGAGAGTGAGTGGGACTCCCTTTGGTTTTGGGTGAGGAGAAATGTTAGAGAGAATTGAGAGAGAATGAGAGAAAGTCTTTTTGCTCTCTTTGGATGAAAATCCAAAAAATGGCAAATGGCTCACCAAAGGCTTCTTGCAAAGCCTTTAAATACTATTGTGTGATGGAGTTAAAACCTCCACCAAATCACAATTTTACCACAACCATATAATATACAAATCACATTTGCATATTATATAATATAAGGTATCTCATACCTTATTATGCAAATCTCATTTGCATAAATGTGGACTTATAAATTGAATCACATTCAATTTAATTTCTCTCAATTCAATTTCTCCAAATAGCACTAATTAATCAATTAGGCTATACTATAGTTTATTATGAATCTCATTCACATCAAACTATATATTATGTCATCTATATCTCATATAAACGACATAAATACCCAAATAATGAATTTGAACACTTCAAATTCACACCAAACTGTAAACCCTCAATTTGTCCAATTTGAGCCAACCGATGGACCTAATGGACCTACACGTGACGAGCTTCAATGATCTGAGACTAACCTGTCAAACTCTTTGACCCGGTTATTCAACATTCATTAGCTTTGGTAACACTCCACTAAAGCCCGTAGCTGCACTCTCATCACTGTAGGACAAGTTGTGTCCATCGTTATAACCAATACCCATGAGTCGACCCTTCACAGGTTGTTCGTAGTCACAGCTGGGTCAAATTACCGTTTTACCCCTGTGTCTACCTCTTGCTCCTTAAGTCTCACTGCTCCTCTAATGAACAACTACGTTGCATGGTCCAACCATAAACAACAACCCTCTCAGGCCAATGAGAGAGTGGGGCCCCGTTGTTCAAGCCTTGGAGACAAAGACAGCAGGGAACAACCCCTCTAGTTTCCCTAAGTCGGGGAGCAGTGAATTTCTTCTTGTGTAGTCAAGTTCCCGGCTCCCCACGTGGTCCCGCTTCGAGAAGATAGGCATATTGGGCGAGCAACGGTGGCCACCCTCACCCGCAGTACTAGTCAAAGGGACGGACCCCGCAGATGAGGAGTCCGTAACACGCTCAGGATTAAGGTCGAGTCACTAATGGTCATCTACGAATTTATTAGCTCTATACTGTTAACGGTGTTACATCAGTAAGTCTAATAATTCACGGTCCGGTCTTGTACAATCTCATTGCACAGGATGCCCCCACTCACATGTCAACCACATGAACGAGTCAAATCACCTCGTTTGTATCTAATACAAAGCGGGCCGCATCCACGGTGTATCGGGATTAGGTCTCCAACCCTATCCATATCATCAGAGACCGTTCGGGTCATTAACTCGAACGTGATCTTCCCTATGTGTCCACTACACAACGTTTAAGTTCTTAGTTCTCTCATAATACAATGACCTTGGAGCTTAGTTTATTGGATGATGTTTATGAAAAATGCGAGACACAAAGTTTAAATAAATAACTCTTATTTATTACACAATGTTGAAATAAATAACTCTTATTCATTTACAACTTGGAATATTACAAACTACACGAGATGAGGACATACATCCCAACAAACTCCCACTTGGACTAAGCTAGTGGAGTACATGATACATTTCTCAAATGTACAAAGAAAGTAATACAATAAAGTAATACAATAAACTAGGGCATTGAATACCCCCCCCCCCCTTACAATACTCCTACCTTCCCTAGTCATGAAGCACTCGAAGACCTAGACTCTCTAGGTGACCCTCAAACACCTTACATTTGTCACACCCCTCCCGAACTACTCGCTACTTAGCACGAAAGGCGTGAAACCAAACAGACATTGTTTACCTCTTAACAATACTCACGACCACTTTCTTCTCGATAAACATACTATGTTCGCATATGGAACATTTTAACATAACACACAACAGAAAACTGGACAACTATCAAACATACACAAGGAGAAACCCTTCATAAGTCTCTCTTGGAAACTAAAAGTCAAGTGCATCAAAACAACACAAGACAACTCATTGTTTATACAACCGCCAATGTACAAAACTTCTATAACTACATAACGACTTGCTATACAACACCGATCCACGTACAAACTAACAACTTATGAAACTTTCAGCATGGACTATGGCAGGATGTCAGTACTGCAGAGCTCGATCTACACGAAAAGGTTTGAAAACATTGAAAGAATGAGCTAAAAAGCTCGGTGAGTGTCTATCTTTAAAACATTATAAGCTCACGGGTGAATCATAATAATGGCAGATTATAAGTAGAAAATAGCTTAACATCTGTTTGTAAACATAAACAAACCATGCTTCCAATTTCTGAGTTTAAGTCACCACTTGTGCATAGCACACAACTCGAAATGTACTAACATATCGAGGGTAGATATATCAATAATATAGAAGCTCATAACAATAAAACACATGACATGATACCACATCAAACCATAGAGGTGGTAGAGTTACATTTATACCAATAAGGTTCATACCTCTCTCTCTCTCACGTGCACGTGGAATACCTTTGGTCGTTTGGTTTTCCTAATACCTTCTCTATGTCCTTGATATTAAGGTAAAACCATTTACTACCGAATACCTTCTCATTGTCCTTTGGTATTTAGGTAAAACCATTTACTTCCGGATACCTTCTCATTGTCCTTGATGATCGGGATATCATGATTCATTCCCCTAAGTACCTTCTCAAATGTCCTTGATATTAGGGGTTAACCCCAAACAAGGGCATAATTTGTGTACCATGGAAATCATGTCTTTATAACACATACAACAATTTCTTGACATTTTCACATTATCATCTAAATATGTTCCCAAGTGGATTTACACAAAACATTCTCTAAAGGAAAGCATACTTTCACAATTTAGTTTCCATATTTGGATTTATAGTTACAACTAACTTCAAGCATGCTTAGGTTCCATCATGAACTTTATGTTAGAAAATTCTATGAAGCCATTCATAACTAGTTCAAACAGGATGTAATTATCAACACTCATGTTCATGAAGAAAAACATAGGTCAAGCATAGTTCTAAGATAGAGTCACTCACAGTATTAGAATTGGAACCTTGGCTTGTAAACTTGACCTATTTGCTCTTGGCCTGTCAAACAAACCAACTCAACCATTAGAACCTCGAGCTCATGATTTTTGACCTTAAATCTACAAAGAAACACACTTTCAAATTTCCAGCATTTTCAGATTTTCTGTCCTGTTTTCAGAAAGCCATAACTTCTTCATTACTTATCCAAAAATAATGTAATTTATACCCAACTCTTCCTTTTTGAACCCTCTAAAAATCATATGAAGACATGAAATTGAAATTCCAAACGGGTTTACTCAGAAATACCTCGAAAGCTACGTTCCTCAAAACAGACTTCTGCTGTTTCCAGATTCGGATTTCCTGCTGCACAACAAATTTAACCTGATATTTAAAACATCTTCTAGACATTTTCTACTCACGATTTCTTCACGAAAGTTGTAGGAAATTCAATAATCTTTTGAACCATACCAATTAGAGCTTCGAACTCCATGTATTCAGATCAGAACAACCAAAACATCAGAGACTTCCCAGATTTGACAGCAAATTCTGTCTTCTGTCTTCCTCTTCACAAAACAGTAAGTTAACTTCAGTATTAGCTCGAGCTTCCTTCACAAACTTTGTTCCAAATTGAGTTAACTTTCATGTATCAAAAACCCAACTCTTACCTCTTCTTGTTGAGCTCGAAAAGACCAAAATATCAGAGCTGGTCTGAGTTGATCACCTTGCTACTATACAATTAAGCTTTGAGTTCTCCTCCTTTCTTCTGCAATTCCAGCTCCAAAATCACGAAAATGGCTTCCATTCTCTTCCTTTCTCCTTCTCCCACGAAGCTTCAGCTTTGGTTTTGATAAATGAAGAAGAAAATGGAGAAGATAAAGTTATTTTAAAAAAAAACAAACGGTGGAGGTGGTATTTGTCTTCTTCCCTTTTTGCTTTTTGCTTTTCTTTTCTTTTTTCTTTTTTTTTTCTTTCCTTTATCCCTTTCTTTCTTTCCTTTTCTTTTCTTTTCTTAACAAAACAAAACTTAATATATTAAACATTTGTTTCATTTCCTTTTCTTCTTTTGTCTTTAAAGCAATCCAAACCAAAATGGTTTAAACTTTCCTTCCTTGTTTTCCTTTTGTCTTTCACTTCATTTCTTTTCTTTTTAAAATATGGAAAACAAAGTTTTAAACATTCATCTCTTCTTTCTTTTTGTTGTTTGTTAATAAGGAAGTTCCAAAGAGATTGGGTTTACAACTTACCTCCCCTGAAGAAATTTCGTCCTCGAAATTGAGTAGTCTTTAAGTGAAAATCATCGGGTACTTCCTCCTCATTAGGTCCTCTAATTCCCGTGTAGCCTCCTCCACTCCGTGATGTCTCCAACGAACCTTCACGAGTGAGAGATCGTCTTATTTTTCAAAACTTGTTCTTTCTTGTCGAGGATTTAACTGCATCCTCTATGTAACTCATGTCTTCTTTCAACTCAACTGGTTGTGCTTGCAACACATGTGTCGGATCTGGATAATACTTCCTCAACATGGACACATGAAAAACATCATGTACTCGAGATAGTTCTGCTGGCCACTCCGATCGCAGAGGTTTCTTTGGCCTAATTCGCCCCGTTACTGGATAAGGACCAATATATCTAGGACTTAACTTACCTTTCTTGCCAAAACGAAGGACACCTCTCCACTGAGATAACTTCAAGAAAACTTGATCTCCGACACGGAATTCTAAGTCCTTTCGTCTCTTATCTCGTTACTCTTCTGACGGTCTTGTGCTACCTTCAGATTCTCTCTGATTACCTTAATATTATCCGTCGTAACTTGTACCAACTCAGGACCGATTAGCTTCCACTCTCCTACTTCATTCTAACATATGGGCGTTCTACTCGACCTTCCATACAGAGCCTCAAATGGTGCCATGCCAATACTTGACTAATTGTCGTTATTATAAGCGAATTCCATAAGTGATAGGTGTGTATCACAACTATCCTTAAATTGAAGGACACGTGCTCTCAACATATCCTCTAGGGTCTTGATGGTCCTCTCAGACTGACCATCTATCGAGGATGGAATGCTATACTAAAATTCAACTTTGTCCCCATAGCTTTACGTAGGCTAGGCCAAAACTTAGAAGTAAATCTTGGATCCCCTATACGAAACTATGGACACCTGCACTCCGTATTGACTCACAGTGCGCCGACGTATAAGCTTAGCTAGTGATCAAGCGTGAGCGTCGCTTTAATCGATATAAACCGTCTTTGTTTTAGTCGGTCTATCCACTATTATCGAAATACCATCATGTCCACTAGAAGTACGTGGTAATCCAAACAGAAAATCCATAGTGATATTCTCCTATTTCCATTCCGGCACTGGCAATGGATTAAGGAGTCCTCCTGGTCTCTGTTTAACTGGTTTAACCTGTTAGCAGATCAAACATTATCAACATATTCAGCTACCTCTCGCTTCATCCCAGGCCACCAATACGTTCCCTTTCAATGTCTTATACATCTTGGTGCTTCCTGGATGTATAGCGTAAGCTGAACTGTGAGCTTCTTCTAGAATAGCATCTTTAAGCTCACTAACACTAAGAACACATAGTCTTCCTTGCCTATCTATGGCTCCATCTGATCTTATTTTAAATTCTGCTTCTGGGCCCTGTTTGGACTTTCCAAACATTCTCTACAAGTTACTATCCTCTGGTTGTCTTCTCACAACCTTTGCTATGAGTGAAGACCTGACCTGGAATTGAGCTAAAAGATTCCCTGAACTCTCTGCATTCACAACTGCCTTAGAATCCCATAGAGTACTTAAAAATGTTGCTGCTCGAATACCACACAGGCGTCCTTAGGAAGTCTTGACTTCCTACTCAATGCATCTGCTACCACATTCGCCTTACCTGGATGGTATTCTATAGTACAATCATAATCTTTAATCAGTTCTAACCATCTTCTTTGTCTCACATTCAACTCCTTCTTATCAAAGATATATTTCAGACTCTTATGATCTGTGTAAATATGACACCTTTCACCAAACAAGTAATGTCTCCAGATTTTCAGTGCTAAAACAATTGTTGCTAACTCAAGATCATGGGTAGGGTAATTACATTCGTGCTTTTTCAATTGTCTTGACGCATAAGCTATTGCTTTTCCTTCTTGCACGAGCACAAACCCTAAACCTTGCCTCGGCGTCACAATAAATTACATACTCTATTCCGAATTCTGTGAAGTGTCGGAATAGGTGTTGTAACTAACCTCTTTTTCAACTTTTTGAAAACCACATTCACACTTATCTAACCATTCAAACTTAGCATTCTTCCTTGTCAAAATTGTTAATGGTAATGCTAATCGTGAGAAATCCTCAACAAACCGTCTGTAGTATCACCCAAGCCTAGGAAACTACGTACCTCATCATCTTGGGTGGTCTCTCCCGATTGACCACAACTTTCACTTAATGTGGATCCACACTAACTCCATTTCTTTGAAACAACATGCCCCAGAAACAATCTCGATTCAACCAAAACTCACATTTGGTGAATTTAGCATACAACTGCTTATCTTGTAGTGTTTGTAGAATAATCCTCAAATGTTCCTCATGAGTTTTCCTATCAATTGAGTAAACTAGTATATCATCAATAAATACTATCATGAACTGATCCAAATACTGGTGGAATATCCTATTCATGAGGTCCATGAAAACTGCTGGTGCATTCGTCAAACCGAACGACATTACTAAAAACTCATAATGCTCGTACCTGGTTCTGAATGCTGTCTTAGGAATATCTGATTCCCTAACCTTTAACTGATGTATCCTGATCTCAAATCAATCTTAGAAAACATTGATGCTCCTCGTAATTGGTCAAACAAGTCATCCATACGGGGTAAAGGATACTTATTACGTATCGTGACTTGTTTAACTATCTATAATCAATGCATAATCTAAGGGTACCATCTTTCTTCTTTACAAATAATACTGGAGCTCCCCAGGGTGATACACTAGGTCTGATGTATCCTTTATCAACTAGTTCTTGTAACTGCATCTTCAACTCCTCGAGCTCACTTGGAACCATTCTATACGGTAGCTTAGGAAATAGGTGTTGTTGTTCTGGTAGCAATTCAATAGTGAACTCAACTTCCCTATCAGTGGCAACCCCGAGCAGATCTCTTTGGAAAAACATCAAGAAATTCGTTCAAAACAAGAACATCTTACGGTTTTAACTCTTCTTTCCGCACCTCAACTACATGTGCAAGAAACGTCGTGCAACCTTTCCTCAATAACCACGAGCTTTGAATGTTGAAAATAAACTCGTAGGGATAATCTTTCTTTCATCCCATAAAACCACTTCAGCTAATCCTAGTTTCTTGAAAACAACTTCCTTTATATGGCAATCTCTGGAAGCATAATGAGTAAATACGAAATCCATCCTTAAGATTGCATCTCACACCTGCAAGTCTAGTGGTAGAAGATCCACTAACATAATAAGATCTTCTACAAAGATCTCACAGTTCCGCAACACTACATCGACTAAAATAACATCACCAACTAGAGTGTATATAACTAACCTTTTACATAAAGGTTCTAGCTTCCCATTCAACTTAGTCAAGAACATACTAAAAACAAAGAAATGTGTAGCACCTGGTTCTATTAAAACAGGTGCAGGTACATTTCAAATAGTAATCGTACCAGTAATCACATCTGGTGCATCCTCGACTTCTTCTTTGAGTCATAACGTAGACCTTTCCGTGTTCCTAGGCCTCCCTACAACTCTCTTTAGTCTAACACCACTGGTGCCCTCTCTTGCGACTCATGAAACTCTCATTTGCTCAACCATGCGGGACTCAACTCCCTAGTCCCTCTGTGTGTGGTTGCTCTCGGTGTGGACAATTCCTCTTAAAATGCCCCGGTTTGTCCCACACTGGTAACACACATCGACACCCACAAGACATTGGCCTCGATGATTCTTACCACAATTTATACATGGAGTTCTCCTTGTTGCACTTGCAATGAGACTCTTTTTGTCGGTGGTCTCTTCTTGTGGATCGGCAGATTGACTAGGTGCTCTTTGGCTCTGCCTCTGCTAGGCACCACTAACATGTGTTTGCCTCGATATCCGCCACCACTCGACTTTTAAAGTCCCGACGACTCAAAATATTCACTCCAGTGTGTGAATCGTCATTTGCTCACGACCATGGAAGCGTTCGCGTTGAAGGCCTCGAGTAGGCTTCACCCGCTGTTTGTGCCTCTGTTATACTACTGGCTCAACACGTAGAGCAGTCTCTACCAGCAGGAAAAAGTAAGCCCACTTTGCAATGCCTGAGCCTGGGGTTCGTATCTCAGGACGTAACCCTCTTTCAAATCTCCGACACCTGTCACTCTCAGATATCACAATCACATCAGCATACCATGACAGCTCGGTATACCTTCTCTCATACTCAGCCACTGAAAATAGCCCTTGCTTCAGTTCTAAAAATTCATCCCTCTTTGCCTCACGATACGTGCTAGGGTAATATTTATCTTCGAATATTCCTCTGAATGTTTGCCAATCCAGAGTACGTGCATCACTCCGTCTGGCTAAAATCGATTCCCACCATCCCTCTGCTTCTTTCTCTAGTAGGAATGTGGCTAGCTTGACTTCGCTCCTCAGAGCAACTCATTACATCAAAACATTTTGTAGCATATTCAGCCAAATCTCGGCATCAGCTGGATCTATGGAACCATCAAACACTGTGGCTCCTAATTTCTTCAGATGTTCTATTCTATACGTCTTTTTTTTGGATCACTTGGCCCTGCTCTCTCTGGCCCACCTGCCTCCTGTGAGAAACTAACATGTTGCTCATCTGTAGCCTCAGTTTAGACTCTCGGGGCACTAGATCCCCTCTCAGATTGGCCTTGGGTAGGATCCTCGCATCCCGCCCCGATCCCCGCACTGCGTCTGTCCGCTAGTGCGTGGTGGCATGACTCCAATAACATATCAATATATTAGACATACTATGGATATATAACTCTAATACGCAGTACTAAACTTCTATTCACATTTTAGCCCTAACTGGACTTACTCTTATTCTTACTTGGACCATACTTTACTAGTTTGATCTAAACTAACTCAATAACTTGCTATGACTTTTACTTTGTTCTCGTGAGCTAACTTGCCTGTCTCATTCCCATGGAGCTAATCGCTCTCGATACCAAGTTGTCACACCCTCCCGAACTACTCCGCTACTTAGCTTTGAAGGCGTGGAAACCAACAGGACATTGTTTACTCTCTTAACAATACCTGCGACCTTGTTCTCTGACGATAAACATACTATGTTCGCATATGGAACATTTTAACATAACACAGCAGAAACTGGACAACTATCAAACATACACAAGGAGAAACCCTTCATAAGTCTCTCTTGGAAACTAAAAGTCAAGTGCATCAAAACAACACAAGACAACTCATTGTTTATACAACCGCCAATGTACAAAACTTCTATAACTACATAACGACTTGCTATACAACACCAGCCACGTACAAACTAACAACTTATGAAACTTTCAAAGCAGACTATGGCAGGATGTCAGGTACCAGGAGCTCGATCTCTACCTGAAAAGGTTTGAAAACATTGAAAGAATGAGCTAAAAAGCTCAGTGAGTGTCTATCTTTAAAACATTATAAGCTCACAGGTGAATCATAATAATGGCAGATTATAAGTAGAAAATAGCTTAACATCTGTTTGTAAACATAAACAAACCATGCTTCCAATTTACAGGTTTAAGTCACCACTTGTGCATAGCACACAACTCGAAATGTACTAACATATCGAGGGTAGATAGATCAATAATATAGAAGCTCATAACAATAAAACACATGACATGATACCACATCAAACCATAGAGGTGGTAGAGTTACATTTATACCAATAAGGTTCATACCTCTCTCTCTCTCACGTGCACGTGGAATACCTTTGGTCGTTTGGTTTTCCCTAATACCTTCTCTATGTCCTTCAGTATTAAGGTAAAACCATTTACTACCCGAATACCTTCTCATTGTCCTTCAGTATTTAGGTAAAACCACTGGATACCTTCTCATTGTCCTTCAGTATCGAGATATCATGATTCATTCTCCCCCTAAGTACCTTCTCAAATGTCCTTCAGTATTAGGGGTTAACCCCAAACAAGGGCATAATTTGTGTACCATGGAAATCATGTCTTTATAACACATACAACAATTTCTTGACATTTTCACATTATCATCTAAATATGTTCCCAAGTGGATTTACACAAAACATTCTCTAAAGGAAAGCATACTTTCACAATTTAGTTTCCATATTTGGATTTATAGTTACAACTAACTTCAAGCATGCTTAGGTTCCATCATGAACTTTATGTTAGAAAATTCTATGAAGCCATTCATAACTAGTTCAAACAGGATGTAATTATCAACACTTATGTTCATGAAGAAAAACATAGGTCAAGCATAGTTCTAAGATAGAGTCACTCACAGTATTAGAATTGGAACCTTGGCTTGTAAACTTGACCTATTTGCTCTTAGCCTGTCAAACAAACCAACTCAACCATTAGAACCTCGAGCTCATGATTTTTTACCTTAAATCTACAAGGAAACACACTTTCAGATTTCCAGCATTTTCAGATTTTTTGCCCTGTTTTCAGACAGCCATAACTTCTTCATTACTTATCCAAAAATAATGTAATTTATACCAAACTCTTCCGTTTTGAACCCTCTAAAAATCATATGAAGACATGAAATTGAAATTCCAAACGGATTTGCTCAGAAATACCTCGAAAGCTACTTTTCTCAAAACAGACTTCTGCTGTTTCCAGATTCGGATTTCCTGCTGCACAACAAATTTAACCTGATATGTAAAACATCTTCTAGACATTTTCTACTCACGATTTCTTCACGAAAGTTGTAGGAAATTCAATAATCTTTCGAACCATACCAATTAGAGCTTCGAACTCCAAGTATTCAGATCAGAACAACCAAAACATCAGAGACTTTCCAGATTTGACAGCAAATTCTGTCTTATGTCTTCCTCTTCACAAAACAGTAAGTTAACTTCAGTATTAGCTCGAGCTTCCTTCACAAACTTTGTTCCAAATTGAGTTAACTTTCATGTATCAAAAACTCAACTCTTACCTCTTCTTGTTGAGCTTGAAAAGACCAAAACATCAGAGCTGGTCTGAGTTGATCACCTTGCTGCTATACAATTAAGCTTTGAGTTCTCCTCCTTTCTTCTGCAATTCCAGCTCCAAAATCACGAAAATGGCTTCCATTCTCTTCCTTTCTCCTTCTCCCACGAAGCTTCAGCTTTGGTTTTGATAAATGAAGAAGAAAATGGAGAAGATAAAGTTATTTTAAAAAAAAACAAACGGTGGAGGTGGTATTTGTCTTCTTCCCTTTTTGCTTTTTGCTTTTCTTTTCTTTTTCCTTTTTTTTTCTTTCCTTTATCCCTTTCTTTCTTTTCTTTTCTTTTCTTTTCTTAACAAAACAAAACTTAATATATTAAACATTTGTTTCATTTCCTTTTCTTCTTTTGTCTTTAAAGCAATCCAAACCAAAATGGTTTAAACTTTCCTTCCTTGTTTTCCTTTTGTCTTTCACTTCATTTCTTTTCTTTTTAAAACATGGAAAACAAAGTTTTAAACATTCATCTCTTCTTTCTTTTTGTTGTTTGTTAATAAGGAAGTTCCAAAGAGATTGGGTTTACATTAGTCGTGAGGGCCTTTGTAAATGGATCAGCAACGTTGTGCTCCGAAGCTATCTGCGTGATTGTCACGTCTCCACGGTGCACAATCTCCCATATCAAGTGATACTTACGCTCTATATGCTTGCCCCTTTTATGACTCCGAGGTTCTCTCGAGTTGGCTACTGCACCACTGTTGTCACAAAACAGTGTGATTGGCAAGTTCATATTTGGAACAACTTCTAAATCCGTCATGAACTTACAGAGCCAAGCGACTTCGCTTTGCGACTACAGTCGCAACATACTCGGCTTTCATCGTGGAATCAGCGATGCATCCCTGCTTGATGCTTCGCCACACTACAGCTCCTCCATTCAGAATGAAGGTTGACCCCAAAGTGGATTTCCTAGAATCTTTATCGGTCTGAAAGTTTGAATTTGTGTATCCCGTAAGGATCAAATCCCCACTCCCATACACAAGGCTGTAGTTCCTCGTTCTCCTAAGATACTTGAGGATTGCCTTTACGTTGTCCAGTGATCTAATCCTGGATTGGATTGATACCTACTGACAATCCCAACTGCATAACAGATGTCGGGCCTAGTACACAGCATGGCATACATCAGGCTCCCTACAGCTGAAGCATAGGGGATTCGTCTCATATCCTCAACCTCTTGAGGCATCTTAGGACATTGATCCTTAGACAGGTGAACCCCATGCCTGAAAGGCAACAAGCCCTTCTTGGAGTTCTGCATCTTATACCTAGACAACATCTTGTCAATGTAAGATGCCTGAGACATGGCTAGCGTTCTGTTCTTCCGGTTCCGGACTATCTGGATACCTAAAACATACCGAGCCTCTCCCAAATCTTTCATTTGGAATTACGAAGCCAGCCATTCCTTAATGTCAGTAAGAAATCCTACCTCATTCCCAATGATAAGGATATCATCCACATACAATATAAGAAATGCGACAGTTTTGTCGACGATTTTCTTGTAGACACAAGGCTCGTCAACATTTTGATCAAAGTCATAAGATTTGATCGCCTCATCAAACCTTATATTCCAAGACCTCGAGGCTTGTTTCAGTTCATAAATAGACCTTTTTTAGCCGGCAAACTCTTTGCTCTTGGCCTTGGGCAATGAACCCCTTGGGCTGGTCCATGTAGATGGTCTTTTGTCAAGGTTGTCATTCAGAAAGGTAGTCTTGACATCCATCTGCCATACCTCATAGTCATAATATGCGGCAATGGCCAGAACGATTCTAATCGACTTTACCATGGCAACAGGTGAAAAGGTTTCCTCATAGTCAACCCTTCCACCTGGGCAAAACCCTTTGCCACTAGTCGAGCTTTGAAGGTCTGCACCTTCCCATCTACGCCACGTTTACGCTTGTAGATCCACTTGCAACCAATAGGTTTAACCCCATCCGGTTGGTCCACAAGCACCTAGACGGAATTGAAGTACATCGACTCCATTTCCTGGTCCATGGCTTTAATCCATTCGTCTTTGTCAACGTTTGTCATTGCCTGATCATAGGTCAATGGATCCTCACAGTCATCATCATGAGTGACGACGTGGGTTTCAGCTAAACCCATGTAACGTTCAGGCTGTCTCACAACCCTCCCACTACGTCGAGGCATTCCCAACTCTTCAGAACGGACTTGACTAGACGAGCTAGGATCAACAACACTTGTTGACGTACTAGCACCATCAGCAACTCTTGTTGATGTACTGTCCATTTCATTTAACACAATCTTACTCCTTGGTAAGTGATCCCTGATGTGGTCTTCCTCAAGGAAAGTGGCGTTTGTCGACACAAGCACCCTATTATCCTTAGGATCGTAAAAGAAACCACCTCTAGTCTCTTTTGGGTAACCTACAAAGAGGCACAACTTTGAACAGGGTTCCAACTTCTTCGGATTTGACACCAACACATGGGTCGGGCATCCCAAATTCTCGAAATGACGTAAAGCGGTTTTACGACCATGCTAGAGTTCGAAAGGTGTTTCACAAACACTTTTCGACTGAATCGTGTTCAAAATGTAAACATGATCTCCACTGCGTAACCCCAAAAAGAATCAGGGAGACGAGCATAGCTCATCATCGACCGAACCATGTCCAACAGGATTCTGTTTCTCCTCTCCGATACACCAATCTGCTGTGGCATACCAGGTGCTGAGAGTTGGGACGTAATTCTGTGTTCTATCATATAGTCCTAGAATTCAGTGTCCATATACTCTCCACCTCGATTCGATCGAAGTGTTTTTATCGTTTTACCTAACAGGTTCTCAACCTCAGTCTTGAACTCCTTGAACTTTTCAAGTGTTTCAGACTTCCTATGCATTAAGTAAATGTACCCATACCTCGAATAGTCATCTATGAAAGATACGAAGTATTCGTAACCTCCTCGTGCTTTAACATTCATCGGACCACAGAGGTCAGAATGTATAAGCTCAAGGGGCTCCTTGGCGCTATATCCTTTTCCACTAAAAAGACGTTTGGTCATTTTGCCTTCAAGGCATGACTCACATACCGGTAAAGATTTTTCTTCCAACTCGCTTAGAAGTCCACTCTTCACTAGTCTCTCAATCCTATTGAGATTAATGTGGCCTAACCGTAGATGCTAAAGATGGGCACTTTCTTTTGGAGAAACTTTTAATCTCTTAGTTCGCGTTTCAGCTGTTTTAAACAATTCGGTGTTCAAAACACTTTTGACCGAATTAGGGTTCAAAACATATAAATTGCTCTCAAGCGAAGCAGAACAAATCAAATTTCCATTTCGAGAAATAAACGCTTTATTACTCTTGAAAGAAACAGAAATATTTTGTTCTAATAGGCAGGAAATAGAAACTAGGTTTCTCATAAACCCAGGAACTATGTACATATTATCCAATAATAAGTACTTCCCGCCAAAGAACAGGTTCACCGTGCCTATTGTTGCAGCCGAGACAACTCTATAGGATCCAACCCACGAGTGTTATCTCACTCTCTTGCAACTTGCATTGCCAGAACTTAATCCTTGAAAAGAAGAGCAAACATGGTTAGTGGCGCTGAATCCAATATCAAGCGAGTCATTACTCTCCACTAAACAAGTTTACGTGACAAGTAAATCACATTTACTGTCATCTTCTTTTCATCAAGGAATTTGAGACAACTCATTTTCAGGTTTTCGTCCCTGTTGCAGTAGAAACACTTTCTGGCAACATCCTTGATTTCTTTGCCTTTTAGAGCGACAACGCGGTCAACACTATCCTTTTTCAACTTCTCCCTCTTCTCTTTAGGGCCTGAAGAGCCTACAAACTTTGTCCCAGAGGTCATACCCCTGTGAAAAGATCTTAAGGCAACACTTGCCTCAGCTTCCTGTCTCCTAGTTTGCACCAAGGATTGGAAGGTTTGTAGATCGTTGAATAGGATTGTTGAACCGAGCACCTGAGGACCCTCATCAGTGAGCGCGAACTCTTGGTCGTCATTTACCAAAATCGTGTCTGTATTGTTTTTCCACGATATATTATCGCCGACTAACTTAACAGAAGCTAAAGGAGCGTTAAAAGCGTTTGACATTTTGTTGTTGAAATAAAATGAAAAACTTTGTATTAGTCTCGCAAAAACTTTTGAAAATCCAATCGGGTTTTAGCAAATTTTTATCCTATGATCCCTAGGTCATTCAAAATTTGCAATGATACCCTAAAGGTTTAGAATGACCGCCACCGTAGGGTAGACAAACCCACTCCTCCTCTAGGACGAGACTTTCTCGACCAGACTCTAATACCAGAATAACTCTTATTCCATTAGGCATCTAGTTACCATTTTTCGGTCTGAATCCATTAACTCTTAATGAATCTTGTGAGTGTCACCCTCAATCTTTAAATTTTCAAGTATCCGTCCAAACAATAGCCACCGTAAGGAGGACTAAGAAGGAAAACCAACAAGGAAATCGTATCCCTTCCGGGAATTCACGGTGTTCCGACTCCCATGATCAAGGCCCTCCGTAGGGATTGTCTAGTCCAGGCCAAACTAGCAGGTGGATCATAGGCGTCTCACGGTGTGAATCGAAAGAAGAGACCGTGGGTCCCGTTTTCACAGGTCCCGCTCCCACTCACTATAAGGACTCTCTCCATTCACGTTGATATTGACCCATACAAATGCCACCCGTAGGGGGACGCTCCCATTTGCGCCACGAGGCCGAGCATGGATCTCACGGTGCGAACTTAACGGAGATTTGTGGATGGAAAATTAACTATATCTCATACACTATATTTCCTCCCACTAAGCACTTTAAAATATTCGGGATTGACCTAGATAAACCAGCTAAAATTTACCTAAGTCTACCAATTAAATGTATCTCATACACTATATTTCCTCCCAACGCTGCACTGCAGCAGCCTCCAACAGCATGGATGGCGTCGCAACGCTGATGAACAGTGTCGCGACACTGATGAACTTCAAGCAAACAACTTTTGCTGTTTTTCACCGAAATCACCTGTTTTTGCTCCGTTTTCTTCACGACAACTCTTGTCACGAACAACACGGACTTACAGAATCAATTTACATTAAAAAATGCCCAAAACAACGGGCCCTTACATTGATCTCATCAACTTTAATGTAAATCTAAACTAGTGCCAAAAACTGAAAACATCCAAAATTGCAAACCATTAACATTCATCTCATGAAAATTAATGCTACCCACCTAATTTTAAGAATCCACAGAATACACAACGAAGAGCAACGATTGGCTCTCCTCACCCGTACTAGTCAAAGGACAGACCCCGCAGACAGGAGTCCGTAACACGCTCAGGATTAAGGTCGAGTCACTAATGGTCATCTACGAATTTATTAGCTCTATACTGTTAACGGTGTTACATCAGTAAGTCTAATAATTCACGGTCCGTTCTTGTACAATCTCATTGCACAGGATGCCCCCACTCGCATGTCAACCACACGAACGAGTCAGATCACCTCGTTTGTATCTAATACAAAGCGGGTCGCATCCACAGTGTATCCAGGATTAAGTCTCCAACCCTATCCATATACTGTAGACCATTCGGATCATTAACTCGAACGTGATCTTCCCTGTGTGTCCACGACACAACGTTCAAGTTCTTAGTTCTCTCATAATACAATGACCCTGAAGCTTAGTTTATTGGATTAAGTTTATGAAAAATGCGAGACACAAAGTTTAAATAAATAACTCTTATTTATTACACAATGTTGAAATAAATAACTCTTATTCATTTACAACTTGGAATATTACAAACTACACGAGATGAGGACATACATCCCAGCAACTCATATTTGTCCTCGTGGCGCAAACGGGAGCGTCCCCCTTCGGATGGTGTTTGTATGAGTCAATATCAAGGTGAATGGAGAGGGTACTTATAGTGAGTGGGAGCAGGTTTAGTGAAAACAAAACCAATGGTCACTTTTGTCGGTTTACACCGTTAGACCACTATGGTCAGCCTGCTAGTTTGGTCTGAACCAGACAATCCCTTCGGAGGGCTTGATCATAGGGGATCAAACACAGTAGACACCCGAAAGAGATAAGATTTCCTTAGACTATTTTTCAATCTAGTCCTCCCTTCGGCAGATTTTATTAGATGGAGACTCTAGGATCTAAAGACAGAGGGTTACACTCACGGGATACATAAGTTGTGTATGTATCCAGACCGAAAAATGGTAACTAAAACCTATAGGAATAAGAGTTATTCTGGTATTAGGTTTTGGTCAAGAGTGTCTTGATCCAGAGGAGGAGTGTTTTTTATTACCCTTCGGTGTCATACATTCTAAACCCTTGGAATATCATTTCAAATTATAAATGACCTAGGAATCATTTGATAATTAGCTAAAACATGATTGGATTAGAGTTATAGCAAGAAACTCATACAAGTTTGTTTGTAAATTTTTCAACAAAAAATGTCTAGCTCTATAATTTCCTTATTGGGTGCGAAAAATTAACCGGAGAGAATATGATGACATGGAAAAACAAACTCAATACTTATTGGTAGTGGATGATCTGAAGTTTGTGCTAACTGAGGAGTGTCCTTAGGTGCCAGGCTCGAATGCGTCACGAAATGTTCATGATGCATATGATCGATGGATCAAGGCCAATGATAAGGCCAAGGTCTACATGTTGGCAAGTATGTCTGACATATTAGCCAAGAAGCATGAGGGCATGATTACCGCCAAGGAAATCATGGATTCTGTGCAGGGTATGTTTGGACTGTTGGGTTTAATGTCCTAAAACTCGTGGTTTTGTAAACTGAATGTATATTCTATTTCACAATAAAGTTGTTATTGAAATTTATTCAGTAAAGGTGTTATTGACTATTGTGTATTATGTAACCTTAATCCAATAAAGAACCCTTGGCTATAGGATGAATACTTGAATTTTATGTGTGACATAAAAATGGATCAAGTTCAAGTTATAGCCAGAACAGTCTATAGTATAAGGATAGGATTGGGTACCTTATCCTGGGGACACTATGGACGTGGCCCACTTTGTAGATTACAAACGATGTGATCCTAAATCGTTCATGTGGAGACATGTGAGTGGGGGCGCCCTATGCAATGAGTTTGCATAAGATCGACATGAAATAGTCACTTAGACTTTTTTAACTCCGTTTATTGTCTTAATCGACTATATTCATACGATGACCTAGGTAACTCGATCTTAATCCTGAGCGTTCTATGGACTCCTGTTTATTCGGATTATCCTTAGATTTGCATGGGCGAGAGCGGCTCGAGATTGCCGACTCAATAAGCCTCCTATTTCAGGGATAAAACCGGGTAGATAGTGGAAACATAGTTCGCAAGATGAAATTCACTCCTACCCGCTTTAGGGATTAGTAGAGAGGTTGTTCCCTTAAATCATCGACTCGGGTCTTGAACAATAGGCCCACCCTCCGATTGGCTCGAGAGGGATTCGGTTTCTTTGGTTGGATCACAAACCAATTGTTCATTAGAGGATCGAGTGGGACTTAAGGAACAAGAGGTAATTCTGAGTGGGTAAAGCGGTAATTTTGACCCAAATTGTAATTACGAACGACCGATGAAGGATCAACTTACTAATCATGGTTATATATATCGAGTGGAATGAAATATATCTATAGTGAGGAAAATGCAGCCACTGGGCTATCGTGGAGTGTCATGGTGGTTAACGAATGTTGATTAGCTAGGCTAAAGAGTTTGGTCGGTTAATCTCGTATCGTTGGAGCTCATGATCTGTAGGTCCATTAGGTCCTCCTTACTAGCTCGGACTTAGCCTTATAACATTTTGAGAGAAAAGAATTTGAATTGTTCAAATTCGAGTTTGGAAGAAAGCGTTAATTATATGTGATATATTTAACGAATCATAGCTTAATTATGAATTAAACTATGATTAATAGGAGGTGGATATATTTAATTTGATTTAAATATTGGATCAGTTTATAGCATGAATAAGGATTCATGTTCGGAAAATCGATCGGGATCGGGTTATTTATTTAATTTAATATTTGATATTAAATTAAATTTAAAAATTAATTAATTAAATTAATTTTGAATTATTTAATTAATTATATTAATTTTAATTAAAAATCAATTTAATATTGATTTTAGAATTAAAATTAAATGCAAAATGAGGGATTTTCATGAAAATCAAGTTGCCAACTTGCCCAATCCTCCTCATTTTCAAAATTCACCAAAATTAGCCACCTCCATCTCAAACCATCCTCATCACACTTGAGTTGTCACTCTAATAAAGCTTAATGAAGCTTTATATAATGGTGATTTGAGGTGTTTGGTGAGAATTTTGCAGAAAATTCTAAATTCTCGAATTAGTGACCTTTGAGGCCTTTTCTTCCAAATTCTCTCATCCTAGGATCCCACAATCCGTTCTAAGGCCCGAGGATAGTAGGGAAGACTCTAACGGTTGTCCACGAAGTGTTCGTGTTGAAAACCATCCACCGGGTGAAGAGAATTTGATCTTCAAAGTTGAGTTTTCTATCCCTCTGTTTTCCAGCTTTGAGCATGCATTTTATTTTACAAAATTGATCAACTTAGAGTGTTCAAGATCCAAAATTGCTTCTGCTTTCTTAATCTAGACTCTTTCATGGACAACAGTCCACACAAGCCCAACATAATGCCCTAAAGTACACAAGCAAGAAATATGTATTGTTGGACAATATATTAGTGATATCAGGGTTTACTAGGAACCTTATTTCCATTTCTTGCCTTATAGAACAATGTATTTCTGTTTCTTTTTCTATGAATAAAGTGTTTATTTTGAAGAAAGGTTTAGAAATATGTTCGGCTTCATTAGAAAATAGATTGTATGTTTTAAGGCCTAATTCAGTCAAAATGGTTTTAAACACTGGATTATTTAAAACTGCAAACGCACAAACTAAGAAACGTAAAATTTCTCCTAAAGAAAATGCTCATCGAGTCATTCGAGCGTTGGTATGTTCTCATGAGAGGTTTATGTGAGGTTTGATCGTCTCTTGGCTGTTTAGTTGAGAGCAAGAGTGTATATAGTAACGGAGATGAAATACAGGCTGGATCCATCGATTGACTAATCTGTTAGCTGTGAAACACAGACACAAAAGATAATATATATTACGATCGTTGATGAGCATATGTTGTGTTGGATTGCGTATAAGTAGATACCTCCAGAGTAAAACTCTCAGACAAGGTGGATTGAAGTGCGTAGATGGGAAGGTGCCCTGTGTGCCAGTGAAGAAAGAGTAGTGATGGGTCAAGTGGCCAGGAAGAGCTTCCACTTGCACATATTATATTGGTCTCACTTGCATGTCGCACATGACCACGAGGGTAGCAGAATGGATGTCACACTGTGAATGGCAAATTCGAAACATATGGATCCGAGTCTACACGCAAGGGCAGCTGGGTGGGCCAAGCTCATATGGTTAGAGAGCCTGAGGTTCTGAATATAAGAGGAATGGATTATGGTTTGACAAAAATTATGATGAATGTTTGAATCATCACGCGTGCAAGATTTCATTCACGGATGATATCTATAGGATGCAGGTTTATTGCGATTACGAGTTAAATGGCCCAGAGAGCTTAGCAAAATGAATTGGTGATATAGGATGATCTTGCTGTGTTCTTCACATTAGCTTAAGACAGGGAAATAAACACTGTATCCGAAGATCACACAGACAAAGTGTCAGGGGTTTAAGATCTGAAGATTCGCCAGCTGCTTTAGACATGCGGAACTACTGTACCAGTGTAGTGAGTGCTCTCAAGCACATGAATGGTGATGGAGCCAGTTGACATCATTCATATGTCGCTATCGCCGTCAGGTACACAGCGCACGATATGGGATAGTCGGTGTATGATTATCAATCATGCATGCGCCTTTGGGTATTAAAATAAAATATCGCCTTTGGACAAGAATCATACAGCGGTGGCCGATGATTCGATCGCCCATGAAATTCACGGAGTGCCGGACTCGAGGGTTTCCGACAAGGTGTTTGCATCGAGGTCGGTATATTCCCACCGTAGAGGGGCTTGGTTACTTGCTACAGGATACCACCGTGATTGCTCCACGGATGAATACAAGCGTGGACTGTGAAGATGGCGGTTTGGTTGCTAGTTGAGATTAGCAACGAGTTCCAATGGCCCCCACCATCTACATGAATGAGTTAGATTACCTCATTTGTACTAAACAAGTGCACGTGATCATGCATGGTGTAATGTGTAGATGGGGTTCAATATTCTATACTTATGACCATTTAGGTTATATTCGAACTCGACAAATAGTGTCACTCTGGTCCAATAAATGTTATAACTCGGACTTAGCTCTGATTAAAGGGCTGAATCTTATCAAATAAAATAACACTTTGTTTAATTGATCAAAAACAAGTTTGTAGGAACAATAAATCAACAATCTCATGACCTAAAGTCAGTGGAGTACTAAACACTGATATAATGTAAATACAATAAACTGGGGCATTTAAACCTTTGTAAAAATACTTTCTTGCCTAGGGAGGACCTAGAATCCTAGACCTTAGTGACTAAAATGCTTTGTAAGGACCTTGTGTAAAGATCGCAATGTCATGGCCTCACGGAGAGGCTATCCGAGGCAATCACGTCTCTACCATACGCAGATTTCTTCGGATGAGATGATACATCTGTTCTCGGACTTGGTTCTCACCACCACATCTGCTGTTACATGCTGTCTGTCTGATCTGATAGTCTGCGTGACGTAGGGCCAAGTCATATTTGAACAACTTCCAATTGCATGATTTTAACGCTCCTACAGCTAGCTTCCAGCCGCACATCTCTATGGTGGAACCGATGCATTCGCTCGCGCCGCGCCATGCGCGGCGCTCCGTAGAGGTGAACGCCGATGTAGATTCAGAAGAGTTTATCACCGAACTAAGTGCGGTGTATCATGGGTCGAACTCAGCCACCATACAGCATGGTTCTCGTTCTCGATAAATACCAGGATTGTTTAACCGTGTCAGCTTGTCAAGTCACGGATGATTGATACACCTGCTAACCAACCATCCAACTGCAAGCGATGTCTGACTGGTCGCAACAACATATTCAGCGGCCGACATAAGATCGGCCTCACCAACTCTCTCGGTGTCTTAGGATATCTCACAAATGGATTCCATGCAAAGGCAAAGCTCTCTGAATTTGCATCTTAAACCTGACAAACATTGTCTATATAAATGCTCGAGAACAAGGCTAGTTTTATTGAGTCCGCCCAACCCATAATCGGATCCCAAGAGAAGAACAGCATAGATCACGATCATTTGGGGCTGCGCTAGCCATTCGATGTGTATGAATAATTCACATCATTTCGTATGATATCATCCACAAAAGTTAGAGTTACATAACATGATGATTTTCAGTAGAACGTTCATCATTCTAGTCAAACCATAAGATGGAGGTTGCCTCATCAAATCCGAGAACATTCCATAAATTGACTTTTTAACTCAGACCTTCCTGTGTCAATGAAACTCTCTGTGGTCCAGATGTTCCTCGAGATTGCCATTCAAAGGTTTGACATCCATTTGCCATACTATACATAATCAGAGCATGTGAAGAAGAGATGGATAGATTCTACTATAGGGGTTGTGAAGTTCAGTACCTTCACTGAGAGGTATAACCCTGCTGATTCAGCACAAGTTTTGCACTTTCCATCTACCTGCGCCTTCTCTTTAGATCCACACCTAGTTTACTCGCATGCTTTTATCTCTGAGATCCAGAGCCGAAGTTTACTGCACACTTCATTTCTCCGGCATTTATGTTTGTTTGTGTTTTAGCATTCGTGATATAAAGCGGATCTTCGCGGTGGGTTGTCATGCGGTATAACAACAGGGTGATTAAATAAACCCAATAACTGGTCGGTGTGTTACTCATTAGAGGCATCTCGAACTCTCGAGATGGACTCTCTGTAAGCTAAGTATCAACAACTCTGCTGTGTAGTTCTATTGCAACTTTGCAGTCCACTCAACTACTTTACGTTTTTGGTCCTTATCTCTCAGAAGTGTTTATTGTAAACAAACTTATCTTGTAGATCATAGAATAAAACTCATTCTGTTTTTTGTATCTCGAATAGCATGTTTTGGTAGATCAACTCTGGATTGTCAGCAGCACGTATCTTCGGAACAACCTCTGCTAGTGACATAGCTACTACGTCTACTTATTCAGTTCAAGTGTCGTAGAAACGGGGGGCATTATTCAAATAACCTCACGATCACGTCGGTTTCTCTCAACAGAGCAGGATAGGCATAATTCATCATTGATCGAACCATGTCAGCCAGGTTATTGTTCTCCTACTGCGCTGTTGTGGTGGTGGGGGCATGTGAGGTTGGATGTAATTCATGTTCTATCATAGTTAAATTTTAAATAGTATCTCACACTCGATCGTGTTGTTTTAATAGTTTTACTGATTTTTTCAAACCCAGGTCATGAATTTGAACTCTCAGTTGCGAGACTCACTTGGACTTGTGCATTAAGATAAATACCCATCTAGAATAATCATCTATAAGAAGAATATTCATATCTCAGCTTACATTCCCACCAACAGATTGAGAGATGGCTAACACACTTACTTACAAACTTTTCCTTAAGTCTTTTAGTCATTTGTTCTCGATTCTTCATCTGGCGAAAAGATCTAACTGTAAGTTTCCTAATCTCAATCTGCTAATTAATGCGATCTAGATGAGCATTTTCTTTGGAAATACGCTCTTCAGGTTGCTGTTTAAATTCGGTTGGTCAAACATTTATTAGTGATTGCTTAACATACAATCCATTTTCTAATGAAGGTGAACATATTTCTAAACCTTTCTTGAAAATAAACACTTTATTCATAGAAAAGGAGGCAAATACATTTGTTCTATAAGGCAAGAAATGGAAATGAGGTTTCTAGTAAACCACAGTATCACTTCTATATATTGTCAACAATACATATTTCTTGCCAAAATAAAGCTTCATTGTGGTAAGGTATGGGAGGTAAAATTAAAAGTAAGCTTGTTCATAACAACATTACTTCTAAACTTCAGAAACTATCCGAAGGGTTTCCGTAATGAAGTCGACCTCGCTCAGCTCCATCGATGGAAGCACCATTCGACTCGCAATGTTAAAGTGCACCATCATATCTGTGACATGATCCCAACAGATGTACCCTCCGAATCCTCGAGTTGAATATGTACTTTAGGGCATTATGTCGGGCTTGTGTGGACTTTTGTCCAAACATATCCCGCACAAAATCCATGATTTCTTTGGCGATAATCATGTCCTCATGCTTCTTGGCTAATATGTCGGACATACTTGCCAAAGATGTAGACCTTGACCTTATCATTGGCCTTGATCCATCGATCATATGCATCACGAACATTTCGCGTGACGATTCGAGCACGGCACTTGAGGACACTCCTCAGTTAACACAAACTTCAGATCATCCACCACCAATATAGTGTTGAGTTTATTTTTCCATGTCATCATATTCTCTCCAGGTTAACTTTTTCCGCACCCAATAAGGAAATTATAGAGCTAGACATTTTCTTTGAAAATTTTACAAACAAACTTGTATGAGTTTCTTGCTATAACTCTAATCCAATCATGTTTTAGCTAATTATCAAATGATTCCTAGGCCATTTATAATTTGCAATGATACTCCAAAGGTTTAGAATGTATGACACCGAAGGGTAATCAAAAAACACTCTCTCCTCCGGATCAAGACACTCTTGACCAAAACCTAATACTAGAATAACTCTTATTCCTATAGGTTTTAGTTACCATTTTTGATGCGGATACATACACAACTTATGTACCCCGTGAGTGTAACCCTCTGTCTTTAGATCCCAGAGTCTCGATCCAATAAAATTCGCCGAAGGGAGGACTAGATTGAAAAATAGTCTAAGGAAATCTTTATCCCTTTAGTGGTCTAACGGTGTAAACCGACAAAAGAGATCGTAGGTTTTGTTTTCACTAAACCTGCTCCCACTCACTATAAGTACCCTCTCCATTCACCTTGATATTGACTCATACAAACACCATCCGAAGGGGGACGCTCCCGTTTGCGCCACGAGGCCAAGTATGAGTCTCACGGTGTGAACTTCCTGGAGATAGCGTAGATGGAAAAATATGTATCTCATACCCTTTTTCCTCCCACTGAATACTTTAAAGTTTATAGGAATCTTACTTAGGCTAAAAACCCGACTAATGGTTTTTCCTAACTCTATCGATATAACTCTTATATTGATAATCAATATAACTCTTATATTGATTTTATCCTAAGTTTGTTAATATAACTCCTTATATTAAACCTAGGATTTCTAGTTTATTAACCCCTTAATAAACCCATTGATGTGTGATCTTGTAATTTATAAGACTCTCGATTAAATTTCACTCCCAGTGCCGTTCCCAAGTAGGGGTGTTCAAGTTTCACACCTTAAATACCTGACCTTAGACAGAGAACTTTCCTTAGACAGAGTTTCTCTTTTAATCATAACTTATAAATTACTTGGTTCCTAATTCTAATCGAATTAGAACTAGATAACCTAAGGTCTATTATTTCCAAGTTATAAACACTTTAAAACCAATAATTAACCTTAGGTGACATGCATATTATGTTATAGTGCTTGATCATTCATCACATGAATAATAAGACATTCATAGCATATTCATCTCATGATATATAATGCATGTCAATGTTGTCCATAAATTAATATAACAACTTTATATTAATTAATCATGCAGACTATATAATATAACTCCTTATATTATAAATGATGCATGAAAATACTTAACCTAAGGTGGGATTTCTAAAATACAAGCATACACTATGCATGGCAATAATTACACAACAATTGCATAATTAAAATAGCAAAATTAGACCAATTTTGGCACCCTAATTTTAATTATAATTAATGTAATCTATTTATATTAATTAAAATTAATTAATTAAATAAAAATTAAATATAAAACGTTTTTATATTTAATATATAATAAAAAAACGTTGCTGCTTTGCGTGAAACGGCTCTGGCGTTGCAACGCTGAAAGCAGCGTTGCAACCCTACTTCTTGTCGTCTTCTGCCAAGTGTTGCAACGCAGAGAGGTCGCTGGTAACGCCGCCTCCCGTGGCGCGCTCTTCTTCTCAAGCAGCGCAAGCATTGCAACGCCAATGAACAGCGTTGCAACGCTGCACACAGACAGCATTGAGAATTCTCCAATTCTTGCTCGTTTTCGCTCCGATCTTCTCAGCAACTGCTTTGCCTCGATCGACACGGACTTACAGACTCGATTTATAATTAAATTTGTCCAAAAACACCATGCCCTTACATTGAGCGATTCAATGAAATTGTAAATCTAAGTGCCAAAATTGAAAACATCTAATTTTGCAAAACCGTTCATACATCTCATGCAAAAACAGTAAATCCCACCTCGTTCTTGAAAAAATCCAGAACATAAATCAAGAACGCAATTAGGCTCTGATACCAATTGAAGGGAATCGTAGTCCCCGCAGCGGAAGCGATTGCGAATCGCGCGCTCTTGATTTAGTTACAACGATTAATTCAAGAACATAAAACACTAGATTAAGCATGTAAAATATAATGGACAGCAAGATAATTACCTTTGAAGAACCTTTCTTCGAGTGCTCCACTCTCCCACGATAACGATCTCAGCAACAGGAACTCCAACGCACGAAGACACGACCACCGGATCTTCTCCGTTGTTCTCTAGGTGGGGGAGGAAGGTGGGTTCCCTTTAGGAGATGTGAGGTATTTTGAGAGAGATGTGTGCTTTGGAACTCTTCCAACAACACAACAAGAGAGAGCTTGTAATTCCTTAGAATGACTTAACCTAGTTGCATCTCATGCAACCATATATAGAGAGAAATAGGATGGAAATGTCCATCCTACCCCTCCTTTAATCTCTCTTTAGTATATAGTTTATATATGAATCTAATTCACATTAAAACTATATATTATATCAATTATATCATATATAATTGATATAACACCTCATGTATGAAATTGAACACTTCAATTTCACTCCTAACTTTATACCGAGCCAACGGGGGGATCTAATGGACCTACAGTTCATGAGCACCAATGATGTGAGATTAACTGATCAAACTCTTTGATCCAGTTAATCAATATTCATTAACTACAAGTCACTCCACTATAGACTTGTAGCTGCATTCTCCTCACTGTAGATAATATTGTGTCCACTGATATAGTCATTAACCATGAGTCGACCCTTCACAGGTTGTTCGTAATCACAGCTGGGTCAAATTACCGTTTTACCCCTGTGATTACCTCTTTGCTCCTTAAGCACCACTGATCCTCTAATGAACAACAAGTCTAAGGTCCTACCTTAGACTCATACCCTCATAGAGGGCGGGGCCCCGTTGTTCAAGACCTAGAGTCAGTTCTTAAGGGAACAACCTATCTAATTCCTTAGTGTAGGAATGAGTGAATTCCATCTTGCACAGTTAAGTTCCCACTACCACGAGGTTACGTCACCCGAGAAGGTAGGCTTATTGAGCCTGGCCATGTGCCACTCTCACCCATACTAGTCTAAGGACACACCCCTATAAGCAGGAGTCCTTAACTTGCTCAGGATTCAGGTTGAGTCACTAATGACCATCTATAAATTACTAGTCTTATCTTGTTTAAGGGTCTTACACTGGTTAGACTAATAATTTGCGATCCAGTCTTGTATGAACTCTTCATACAGGATGCCCCCACTCGCATGTCAACTACATGAATGAGTTGGATTACCTCATTTGTACTAATTACAAAGTGGGTCGCATCCATGGTGTTACCAGAATGAGGTTTCCAACCTTATTCTTATACCATAGACCATTTAGGTTATATTCTTGAACTCAACCTAAATAGTGTCCACTACATTGATTTCAAGATAAATGTTATAACCTTGGAGCTTACTTTATTGGATTTATAAAAGCAAGACTGTAATCTTATCAAAACAAATAACACTTTATTTAATTGATCAAAATTACACAAGTTTAGGGCATAAATCCCAACAACACGGATTCTGACTTTCAGACCGATAAGGATTCTAGGAAATCCACTTCGGGGTCAACCTTCATTCTGAATGAAGGAGCTCTAGTATGGCGAAGCATCAAGTAGGGATGCATCGACGATTCCACTATGGAAGCAGAGTACGTTGCGGCTTGTGAAGCTTCAAAATAAGTTGTTTGGCTTAGGAAGTTCATGACCTAGTTGGAAGTTATTCCAAATATGAACTTGCCTATCACACTGTTCTGTGACAACAGTGGTGCAGTAGCCAACTCCAGGGAGCCTCGGAGCCATAAGAGAGGCAAACACATTGAGCGAAAGTATCATCTGATACGGGAAATTGTGCACCGCGGAGACGTGACTGACACGCAGATAGCGTCGGAGCACAACATAGCTGATCCATTTACAAAGCCTCTCACGGCTAAGGTGTTTGAGGGTCACCTAGAAAGTCTAGGTCTTCGAGTACTTCCTGACTAGGGCAAGTGGGAGATATGTAAATGGGTATTCAATGCCCTAGTTTATTGTATTACTTCATTGTAATTTATGTACATTTCATAAATGTATTTCTTTCACTAGCTTAGTCCAAGTGGGAGTTTGTGGGGATGTTTTGTCCTAATCTCGTGTTTGTAAATTACTGTTTGAAATTAATAACGTGTTATTCATTTCTTAATTTTGTGTCTCGCATTTTATACAACTTTGACCAATAAACTAAGCTCTAGGGTCGTTGAATACATGAGAGAACTAGAACTTGAACGGTGTATAGTTGACACACAGGGAGGATCACGTTCGAGTAAATGACCAGAACGGTCTACAGTATATGGATGGGGTTGGAGACCTCATGCTGGATACACTGTGGATGTGGCACGCTTTGTATTAAGATACAAACGATGTGATCTGACTCGTTCATGTGGTTGACATGCGAGTGGGGGCATCCTGTACAATGAGATTGTTCAAGACCGGACCGTGAATTATTAGACTCATCGATGTAACATCGTTGTGATGAAGGACCAATAACTTCGTAGATGACCATTAGTGACTCGACACGAATCCTCGAGCGTGTTACGGACTCCGCGTCTCATGGGTCCGTCCTTTGACTAAATACGGGTGAGGGTGGTCATAGTTACTCGCCCAATATGACTATCTTCTCATGGATAGAACCAAGTAGGGAGCTGGGAACTTAACTACGCGAGATGGAATTCACTCGTTCCTGCCTTTAGGGAAACTAGAGGGGTTGTTCCCTTAAGTGTTGTCTCCAGGGCTTGGACAACGGGCGCCCACCTTCTCACAGGCCCGAGAAGGGTGTTGTGTATGGTTGAACCATCACAATATGTTGTTCATTAGAGGAGCAAAGTGGGGACTTAATGAACAAGAAGTAGACACAGGGGTAAAACGGTAATTTGACCCGTTGTGTCACGAACAACCCGTGAAGGGTCGACTCATGGGCATTGGTTATATCGGTGGACACGTAATATTCTCGTGGCGACGGAGTGCAAAACACGGGCTACTGAGTGGAGTGTTACCGTAGCTAATGAATGTTGATTAAAGGTCAAAGAGTTTGATAGGTTAATCTCGTATCATTGGAGCTCGTCACTATAGGTCCATTAGGTCCCACGGTTGGCTCAAACTGGGTTAAAAGAAGGGTTAATGTTTTGGTGTGAAATTAAAGTGTTTAATTTCACTTAGAGGCATTTATGTCATTTATAATATATAGTTTAATGTGAATGAGATTCATAATAAACTATAGATTAGCCTAATTGTTTAATTAGGGCTAATTGGAGAAATTAATTGAGAGAAATTAAATTGGATGTGATTCAATTTAATAAATTCACAATTATGCAAATGTGATTTGTATAATGTGATATGAGATATCTTATATTATATGGTTATGCAAATATGATTTTCAGAACCTATGGTTGTGGTAAAATGGTAATAATATGGAGATTTTAACTCCATGTTCTCTCCATTATTTAAACCCTTTTTGCAAGAAGGGAGGTAAGGAATTCTCTCATTTTTTGGATTTCACCAAAGAGAAGAGACTTGACTTTCTCACAAATCCTCTCTCATTCTCTCCTCCTTCACCAAAACTAAAAGTTCCCACAAACTTCCTTCCTTCCAAAAAGAAGAACAACCGAGACTCCGATTGGTGGTGTTCTTGTTCGTGGGTAGAGTTCGAGTTCGAAGAGATCGAGATTGCACGAAGAGTTCGTGATTCGCTGGAAAGGATTTTGAAGAGGGTCTTCAACAAGTAAGTAGTTCTACTTGCTGTATTTTTCTTTCCTTTAATTGCATGTTTAGCCTAGATCTAAGTGTTAGATTAATTTTAATGAAATCTAGTTGCACAATTTTCACCACGACGATTCAATCGTCTTCCGCTGCGTGGGATTTTCATTCCCTTCAGTGTGTCCACTACACACCGTTCAAGTTCTAGTTCTCTAATATATTCAATGACCCTGGAGCTTAGTTTATTGGTCAAAGTTTGTATAAAGTGCGAGACACAAAATGAAGAAATGAATAACTTTTTATTAATTTCAAATAGTAATTTACAAACTAAACGAGATTAGGACAAACATCCTAACAAACTCCCACTTGGACTAAGCTAGTGCAGCAAATCAATTTATGAAATGTACATAAATTACAATGAAGTAATACAATAAACTAGGGCATTGAATACCCGTTTACATATCTCCCACTTGTCCTAGTGAGGAAGTACTTGAAGACCTAGACTCTCTAGGTGACCCTCAAACACCTTAGCCGTGAGGGGTTTTGTAAATGGATCAGCTACGTTGTGCTCCGATGTTATCTGGGTGACTGTCACGTCGCCGCTGTGCACAATATCCCGTATCAGGTGATACTTCCGCTCAATATGTTTGCCTCTCTTATGGCTTCGAGGCTCTCTGGAGTTGGCTACTGCACCACTGTTGTCATAAAATAGTGTGATCGGTAAGTTCATATTTGGAACAACTTCCAAATCTGTCATGAACTTCCTTAGCCAAACAGGTTTCTTTGCAGCTTCACAAGCCGCAACGTACTCCGCTTCCATAGTGGAATCAGCGATACATCCCTGCTTGATGCTTCGCCATACTACAGCTCCTCCATTTAGAATGAAGGTTGACCCCGAAGTGGATTTCCTAGAATCCTTATCGGTCTGAAAGCCAGAATCTGTGTATCCCGTAAGGATCAAATCCCCACTGCCATACACTAAGTTGTAGTTCCTCGTTCTCCTAAGATACTTGAGGATCGCCATTACGGCTGCCCAGTGATCTAATCCTGGATTGGATTGATACCTACTGACAATCGCTACTGCATAGCAGATGTCGGGCCTAGTACACAACATGGCATACATCAGGCTCTCTACAGCTGAAGCATTGGGGATCCGTCTCATATCCTCAACCTCTTGAGGAGTCTTAGGACACTGATCCTTGGACAGGTGAACTCCGTGCCTGAAAGGCAGTAAGCCCTTCTTGGAGTTTTGCATTTTATATCTAGACAACATCTTGTCACTATAAGACGCTTGAGACATGGCTAACGTTATGTTCTTCCGGTTCCGGACAATCTGGATGCCTAGAACATACTGAGCTTCTCCCAAATCTTTCATTTGTAATTGCGAAGCTAGCCATTTCTTTACGTCAGTAAGAAATTCTACCTCATTCCCAATGAGAAGAATATCATCCACGTATGATATAAGAAATGAGACAGTTTTGTGAACGATTTTCTTGTAGACACAAGGCTCGTCAACATTCTAATTAAAGCCATAAGATTTGATTGCCTCATCTTATATTCCAAGACCTCGAGGCTTGTTTCAGTCCATAAATAGACCTATGAAGCCGGCAAACCTTTTGCTCTTAGCCTTGGGCAATGAACCCTTTGGGTTGGTCCATGTAGATAGTTTCGTCAAGGTTGCCATTCAGAAAGGCGGTCTTGACTTTCATTTGTCATACCTCGTAGTCATAATACGCGACAATGGCCAGAAGGATCTTGATCGACTTTACCAAGGCAACGGGTGAAAAGGTTTCCTCATAGTCAACCCCTTCAACCTGGGTAAAACCCTTTGCCACTAGTCGAGCTTTGAAGGTGTGCACCTTCCCATCTACGCCACGTTTACGCTTGTAGATCCATTTACAACCTATAGGTTTTACCCCATCCGGTTGATCCACAAGCTCCCAAACATAATTGAAGTACATCGACTCCATTTCCTGGTCCATAGCTTTAATCCATTCGTCCTTGTCAACATCAGCCATAGTCTGATCATAGGTCAATGGATCCTCATTGTCATCATCAGGATTGACGACTTGGGTTTCAGCTAAACCCATGTAACGTTCAGGCTGTCTAACAGCCCTCCCACTACGTCGAGGCATTCCCAACTCTTGGGAATGGACTTGACTGGACGTGCTAGGATCAATAACACTTGTTGACGTACTAGCCCCATCAACAACTCTTACTGACGTACTGTACATTTCATTCAACACGATTTTGCATTTAGGCAAATGATCCCTGATGTGGTCTTCCTCAAGGAAAGTGGCGTTTGTCGACACAATCACCCTATTTTCCTTAGGATCGAAAAATAGACCACCTCTGGTCTCTTTGGGGTAACCTACGAATAGGCACAATTTTGAATGGGGTTCCAGCTTCTTCGGGTTTGACACCAACACGTGGGCCCGGCATCCCCAAATTCTAAAATGGTGTAAACTACCTTTACGGTCATTCTAGAGTTCGAAAGGTGTTTCACAAACACTTTTCGACGGAACGTTGTTCAAAATATACACCGCAGTCTCCACTACGTAACCCCAAAAAGAATCAAGGAGACGAGCGTAGCACATCATCGACCGAACCATGTCCACAAGGTTCTGTTTCTCCTCTCCGATACACTATTCTGTTGTTGCATACCAGGTGCTGAGAGTTGGGACGTAATTTCGTGTTCTATCATATAGTCCTGAAATTCAGTGTCCATATACTCTCCACCTCGATCCGATCGAAGTGTTTTTATGGTTTTACCTAACAGGTTCTCAACCTCAGTCTTGTACTCCTTGAACTTTTCAGGAGTATCAGACTTCCTATGCATTAGATAAATATACCCATACCTCGAATAGTCATCTATAAAAGATACGAAGTAGTCGTAACCTCCTCGTGCTTTAACACTCATCGGACCACAAAGGTTAGAATGTATCAGCTCAAGGGGCTTCTTGGCTCTATATCCTTTTCCACTCAAAGGACGTTTGGTTATTTTGCCTTCAAGGCATGACTCACACACCGGTAAAGAGTTTTCTTCCAACTGACTTAGAAGTACACTCTTCACTAGTCTCTCAATCCGATTGAGATTAATGTGGCCTAACCTTAGATGCCAAAGATGGGCATTTTCTTTTGGA
Organism: Trichosanthes cucumerina; assembly: GCA_036507285.1. Lineage (NCBI taxonomy): Eukaryota > Viridiplantae > Streptophyta > Magnoliopsida > Cucurbitales > Cucurbitaceae > Trichosanthes > Trichosanthes cucumerina. Next base: position 39,402,265 of record CM071841.1, read on the forward strand.
GAAACTTTAACTCTCTTAGTTCGTGTTTCTGCAGTTTTAAATAATTTAGTGTTCAAAACGTTTTTGACCGAATTAGGCTTTAAAACATACAAGTTAGACTCAAGTGAACCTGAACAAATCAAATTGCCTTTGAAAGAAATAAACGCTTTATTATACTCAAAGGAAATTGAAATACACTGTTCAATAAGAGAGGAAATAGAAACAAGGTTTCTAGTAAACCCTGGGACTATATACAAATTGTTTAACAATAAGTAGTTTCTGCCGAAGAAAAGCTTCACTTTGTCGATAGCTGCAGCAGAGACTATCTCCCCGGATCCAACCCGTAGAGTCACCTCACCCTTTCGCAGCTGCTACCAGGAATCAATTCCCTAAAAAGAAGAACAAACGTGGTTAGTGGCGCCCAAATCCAATATCCAGGCAGAGTCACTACTCTACACTAAACATGTTTCAGTCACAAGTAAATCACATTTACCTTGATTCTCCCTCTCGGTGAGGAACTTGGGACAGTTTCTCTTCCGATGGTCGTCCCCATTGCAGTGGAAACACTTTTCTTTTTCTGCAACTTCCTTGACCTTTTTGCCCTTTTGGGCGGCATCTCGGTCAGCTTTACCCTTCTTCATCTTTTTCTTCCCTTTCGGGCGAGAAGGAGCAACAGGCTTAGTCCTAGAGGTTGAACCCCTGTGATAAGACTTGTAGGCAACATTTGCCTCAGATTACAGTGCCCTGATCCTCATCAAGGACTGGAAATTCTGTAGCTCATTGAGGAGGGTAGTCAGAGTGTACCTTGTTCATAACAGCGTTGCTACGAAACTGTAGGAAACTCTTCGGAAGAGTCTCTAGAATAAAGTTGACCTGGCTCAACTCATCGATCGAAGCCGTTCATCTCCGCCAAATTAAAGTTGGTCATCATGTCTAGAACGTGTTCACGGACAGACGTCCCTTCTTTCATTCGGCGTTGAAGATGTGTTTGAGTGAATCATGCCTAACCTGAAAGGACTGTTGTCCAAACATGTCTTGCAGCGACTCCATGATCTCCTTGGCGGTGATCATCAACTCATGCTTCTTTGCCAAAACTTCAGATAAGCTGGCAATGATGTAGACCTTGGCCTTTTCATTGGCCCTGATCCATCGATCGTATGCATCACGAACACTTCGTGATGCAATCGAGCTCGGCAACTGAGGACACTCCTCAATAATCACGAACTTCAGGTCGTCAGTTACTAAAATCGTGTTTATGTTGTTCTTCCACGTTTGGAAGTTATCTCCCACTAGTTTGTGGGAAGCAAATAAAGCGATTATTGAGCTAGACATATTTTTAGCTGAAAAAATCAAATAATTTTGTGTAAGTCTCGCATAAACTTTTTTTGAGTCCAATCAGGTTTTAGCAAAATTTAATCCGATGATCCCTAGGTTATTTAAAAATTACAATGATATCTTAAAGGTTTAGAATGACCGCCATCGAAGGGTGAACAGAAACACTCCTCTTCTAGGACGAGACTTTCTCGATCAGACCCTAATCCAAGAATAACTCTTATTTCATTAGGCGTCCAGTTACCATTATTTGGTCGAATTCATTAACACTTAACGGATTCTGTGAGTGTCACCCTCAATCTTTAAGTTTTCAAGTATCCGTCCAAACAATAGCCACCGAAGGGTAAACCACGAAGGAAAACCAACAAGGAAACTGTATCCCTTTCGGGAATTCACGGTGTTTCGACTCCCATGATCAAGGCCCTCCGAAGGGATCGTCTGGTTCAGGCCAAACTAGCAGGCAGATCATAGGGGTCTCACGGTGTGAATCGAAAGAAAAGACCGTGGGTCCCATTTTCACAGGTCCGCTCCCACTCACTATAAGTACTCTCTCCATCCACTTTGATATTGACTCATACAAATACCATCCGAAGGGGGACGCTCCCATTTGCGCCACGAGGCCGAGTATGGATCTCATGGTGCAGACTTAAGGAGATTTATGGTCGGAAATTAAATGTATCTTATACACTATATTTCCTCCCACTCAGCACTTTATAATTTTCGGGATTGACCTAGATAAACCGGCAAAAAATTTACCTAAGTCTACCAATATAACTCTTATATGGTATTTAACCTAAGTTTATAATCACATTATTACTTAGATCTATGTGAGTAAATTAAAATCCTTTTAATTAACATCAGTCACGAAAAATATAATCTAAGAATCTCTGAACCGAATTCTCTCCCAGGTCGATTTCCAGGTAGGGGTGTTCCGCAAGTGTCAACTTAAATACCACAGCCTTAGACAAAACGTTCCTTAGACAGAGTTACTAATCAGTCACCATTCAAAGATTATATTTTGATTTCCTAATTCTAATCTTATTAGAACTAGAAAACCTAAGTCTAATTATTCAAGTTCTAAACACTTTAAAACTAATAATTAACTTAGGTTGCATACATTTTTATGTTATAGTGCTTGATCATTCATCACATGAATAACTATATACTATAACAAAATAAAATATTTCATCTCATGAAATTAAAATGCATGAGCATACTTTAATCTAAAAATATAACACTTATATTATTAAATTAAAACATGCATTTAATTACATTATAACTCTTATAATATAACCTATCATGCAAACTATATATTATAACTCTTATAAATAGATGATGCATGAAATGCTTAACCTAGGGTGGGATTTTAAATCTATATGACATACATTATGCACATAGAAATTAATTAAATCATACATCTCATGCATAAAATAATTAAATAGAAAAAATAGACCAGTTTTGGCGCTTAGGAGCATTTATTTAATTAAATAACATTAATATAACATTTATATTAATATTATTTAATAAAATAAATAAAAAAAATACATTTTACATTTTACATTTTATAAATTAAATAAAACATAAATTAAAAAAGCCCCACGAAGTTGAAACCCTTCCAACCGCCCACTACATGCGAACTGCTCGCTGCACACTTCAACTACGCGTGCAGCGTTGCAACGTCGTGGGTAGCTTTGCAACACTGCAGCGTCCAGCGTCACGGTCCGCGTGCTCCACGCCTCGGCGTTGCAACGCTGCTCTGCAGGCAGGCCTCCGTCTGCATGTGCAGCGTTGAGACGTCGATGAACAGCGTCTCAACGCTGTCGATAGAATAGCAAGCTCCTCTTGTTGTTCTTGGTAGATTCTCGCCCGTTTCCGCTCTGATTTCTTTACAGTAACTCTTGCCATGAACGACTCAGACTTACAGACTCGATTTACAACAAAATGCCCAAAAGCACAGGTCTTTACATTGATCTAATTAACATGAAATTGTAAATCTAAACTAGTGCCAAAACTGAAAACATCCATAATTGCAAACCAACAATTTATCTCATAGATTAAGGCAATACCCACCTAATTTCAACGAAAAATAGTGCACAGCATCGAACCAACGAATGACTCTGATACCAATTGAAGGAAATGAAACTCCCACGCAGCGGAAGACGATCGAATCGTCATGGTGAAGTTATGCAACTATTGTTCGTTAAATTAATCAACGCTTAGACTATAGGCTAAACATGCATAAATTGGAAGAAAATACAGCAAGTACTTACTTGTTGAAGACGTGCTTCAAAATTCTTCCAACGATCCACAAACTCTTCTTGCTATCTCGAACTCAACGATCTCGAACCCTTCTCTCTAACAAAAATCGAACACAACCATTTGACTTCTCGGTTGTTCTTCTTTTGGAAGAAGGAAGATTGTGGGATCTTGGTATTTTGGATTTTGAGTGGAGAAATGCTTGAGAGAATTTGAGAGAGAATTGATCTCTTCTTTTGGTGAAAATCCAAAAATGAGAGAATTTGAGAGAGAATTGATCCTTCTTTTGGTGAAAATCCAAAATTGAGAGAATTGCTTACCATCCTTCTTGCAAGAAGGGTTTAAATAATGGAGATAGGTGGAGTTGAAATCTCCACCTATTTACCATTTTACCACAACTATAGGTTATGCAAATCATATTTGCATAACTACATATTATAAGATATCTCATATCTCATATTACAAATCACATTTACAATATTGTGGATTTATTAAATTGAATCACATCCAATTTAATATTTCTCAATCTAATTTCTCCAATTATCCCTAATTCAACAATTAGGCTAACCTCTAGTTTATTATGAATCTCATTCACATTAAACTATATATTATATCATTCATATCTCATATAAATGACATAAATACCCTTTAGTGAACTTGAACACTTCAATGCACACCAAAACATTAACCCTTCTTTGAACCCAGTTTGAGCCAACCGAGGAACCTTATGGACCTACAGTGACGAGCTCCAATGATCCGAGATTAACCTATCAAACTCTTTGACCCGGTTAATCAACATTCAGTAGCTACCGTAACACTCCACTAAAGCCCGTAGCTGCACTCCCGTCAGTGCAAGAATATTACGTGTCCACTGATATAACCAATGCCCATGAGTCGACCTTTCACAGGTTGTTCATAGACATTGTTGGGTCAAATTACCGTTTTACCCCTTTGTCTACTTCTTGCTCCTTAAGTCTCCACTGCTCCACTAATGAACAACACCGTTGTGATGGTCCAACCATATACAACAACTCTCTCGTGCCAGTGAGAGAGTGGGCGCCTGTTGTCCAAGCCCTGGAGACAACACTTAAGGGAACAACCCCTCTAGTTTCCCTAAAGGTGCGAACGAGTGAATTCCATCTCGCGTAGTTAAGTTCCTAGCTCCTTACTTGGTCATGTCCATGAGAAGATAGGCATATTGGGCGAATAACTGTGACCACCCTCACCGTATTTAGTCAAAGGGACGGACTTCGCAGCACGGGACTCGTGAACACGCTCGTGGATTTGTGTCGAGTCAATAATGGTCATCTACGAAGTTATTAGTCTCATCACATCAGCGGTGTTACATCGTGAGGTCTAATAATTCACGATTCGGTCTTGTACAATCTCATTGTACATGATGCCCCCACTCGCATGTCAACCACATGAACGAGTCAGATCACCTCGTTTGTATCTTAATACAAAGCGGGTCGCATCCACAACGTATCCAGGATTAGGTCTCCAACCCCATCTATATACTGTATACCGTTCAGGTCATTTACTCGAACGTGATCCTCCCTGTGTGTCCACTACACACCATTCAAGTTCTAGTTCTCTCATATATTCAATGACCATGGAACTTAGTTTATTGGTCAAAGTTTGTATAAACTGCAGGACACAAAATGAAGAAATGGACAACTTTTTATTAATTTCAAATAGTAATTTACAAACTAAACGAGATTAGGACAAACATCCCAACACTAGTATGGGTGAGAGTGGCCAGATTTGCCAACTCAATATGCCTACCTTCTTGGAGACAAGACCGAGTGAGCGGTTGGGAACTTTACTTAGCAGGATGGAAATCACTCCTTCCCGCCTACTAGGGTAAGTAGATGAATGTTCCCTTAAGTGGTGTCTCCGGGACTTGAACAAAGGGCCCGACCCTCTCATTGACCCGAGAGGGACTTCTGTTTGTTGGTAGGACCACAAACAAATTGTTCATTAGAGGAGCACTAGTACTTAAGGTACAAGATGTAACCCATGGGTAAAATGGTAATTTGACCCAACTAGTGTTACAAACATTCGTGAAGGATTAACTAGTTGTTATTGGTCAATACCCGTGGACACAGAAATATATCTATAGTGAGAAGAGTGCAGTTGCGGGACTTTAGTAGAGTGTTCCCGCAGTTAACGAATGTTGATTAGGTGGTTAATGAGATTAACCAAATAATCTCGTATCGTTGGAGCTTCTGATCTGTAGGTCCATTAGGTCCACCTTCTAGCTCGTAAAGGGTTTTTAGATCGTTTAAATTTGAAATGTTCAAATTCATTAGTGAATAAATGTTTATGTATATAGATACATTTTAATATAAAGTTTTGGAACTTTATATTATAAATTTAATGTGAATGTGATTCATATTAAATTATATGAGAGAATTAAATATTTGAAAGAGTTCAAATATTAATTTAAATGTGAATATGATTCATATTTAAAAAGTATAGGTTATAATTTAATGTGCATAAGATGTGCATTAAAACTATAGGTTAGAGGAAAAAATATGATTAAATGTGATTTAATCTTAATTAAATATAAGATATTTAATTTGATTAATTAAATATGATTTAATTAATATAATTAATATAATTAATTATAATAATTATTATTATTTAATTTTAATATTAAATAAATGGAAACGTGTCAGGAGGACACGTTCCCCACTTCCCTCCAACTCCCTATCGATAGGGAGTGGGGGGAAGTTATCCCTCGTTTAATTCTTCCCAATGGAGAAGAAATGTGGGTTGATCGATCGATGGTTGGTGCAATTGGTGAAATTGCTGTGAAAACTCTCTCCCTCCAAAAATTCCCTCTCATTTCCAAATTGTTGGAAGCTTTCCCACAAAAGCTAAGATCTAAGTAGTATCCAGAGGATAGAAGGTTTTTCTCGTGGTGTTGTCCTGTTAGATAAAAAAGAACAGAGAAGTTTTTTTGGTGTTCCTGTGTTGTTGTATTCTTGGAGCAAGGAGTTGTTGTTGGAAAAACTATAAAAGTAATTGTCACCTACTTTTAATTTAATTCTTACACAGTATGTTTGCATGTTTTAGTTCCATGCCTAATTAGATTAGAATTGTATGCTTATCTCTGTATTTTTGCCAATGTATTGGTATTTCTAGTAAACCAAAACAATCAAGCAATTTTGATCTTAAAACAAGTTTCTGTTGCTCAAGGGGATCATATCTCCATCAATTGGTATCAGAGCCAAGTTTGTTTTGTTTTGGTTGAAACAAATTTACATTGGTTAGGTGGGAATTGCATTTGGTTTGCTGTAAAACTGTTTATGAAATTTTTGGCCTTAATTTTAATTGTGATTTGATCAACTTAAATGTAAAGGCCCCTGCGTTTTAGGCAATAAAGTGCATAATCGAGTCTGTAATTGAGTTATGAGTCGTTCGTGACAAGTTTGATGCAAATCGGATGAGATTCGGGTGAGAAATTAGCAATTGAAGTTGTTATGTTCGAAGGAAGAAGCTACTGTAGAAGCAACAACGTTGCAACACCATTCATCAGCGTTGCAACGCTGAGGAACAACATCGCAACGCCGAAGCCCCTATCGATACAAAGGTTCAAGGGGTCAGCAGTGTTGCAATGCTGCCCCTCAGTGTTGCAACGCTACCCCGATGCCTAACGCGAGCGCGAATGAAGCTGGCGTTGCAATGCTCCCCTCAGCATTGCAACGTCGTGGCAGCTGATGGTTCAAACAGACCGGTTCAAGGGCAGTTCGAGCGGTTCGGGTCGATTTTGGTCCAGTTCGAGCGGTCTGAGCCCAGTTCAAGGAGTTTTGGACTGATTTTTGTAATAAGATTAGTGTAATTTTATTAATTTTACACTTTAGGGGCCAAATTTTTTCGGTTTTACAGCTATTTTCTTTATGAATGTCATTCAGAGTATTTCCCACCTTAGGATAAGCATGTTCATGCATTTTTTTTATTTGTATAAGTGTTATATAAATGTGGTAGAAATGCATGATTAATTTATTTTTCATGAGTAATTAATTATAATTGTTATAAGTAGATTATATGGAAAATAAAAAGCATGGAGCATGAAATTACTTAGTTTAAAATAAATGTTATTTTAATTAAGTAATCTGCCTTATTCAATAAGTTGAATGTTATCTATAATTCCAATTTGAAATCGATGGTTGGTTTTATAAGATAGTTCCTTGTCATAGGTTAATTATTAAAATTTATAAAAGTTATAAATCAAGGGGTTTAAGAAACCATAACCTATAACAAAGAGCTGCATGCAAACATAGGAACTTGGGTTAATTAAAAATGAGTTTTAAATTGTTTAAATTAATTTAGACCTAAGTTTAATTTCTAATAGGATTAGAAGTTAGTCTTACATAGTATTTTAAATAGTTTAAAATTTAGTAAGACAATAGGACTTTGGTTATAAGGGAACTCTATCGGTGATGTTCTGTCTAAGGTTGATAAGTTGACGGTTAACGGAACACCTCCTACTTGGGAACTGACCTGGAACTTGATAAGATAATAAATGATCGAGGAGTCCATAACAAAAGTCTACAAAAAGAATCCAAAGCTCAACAAGCTTAATCCAGCTCCAAAGAAGCTCATATTCAAAAGCCAATGGAGTCAACTCAAATCCAACCCAATCATGAGACAATCATTATGCCACAAGGCCCAATGACAAGAGCTAGAGCTAAGAGACTTCAAGAGACATTGAATATTCATCTTCAAGCTAAGCTGTCAATACATAGTGAAGAGTTGCAACTTTTCAAGCTTGATAAGACACCTTTTCATCCAAGAGTCATAATGAATCTAAAAATCTAGATTCATTCACATCTTTAATACATTATGTACTTATTTAATTCATGTATTTACATTTAATATGGTTCATGTATGGACTTGAAAAGTTGAGAGTCGAATTTGGACTAATAGGTGAAGGGATGTGTCGTTTCATGATGTCATTTCAATTAGTATAAATAGGGTTGTATTTTGGTATTTGTAAGACGTGATTTGGTGAATGAAAATTGTTCTCTCAAAGATTGAGACCGTTCTTAGCTTTTCTTGTGATAGAAAGCAACCGAGTCATTCAATCCAACCTTGATCAAGTTAGATTGTGGAGGGACTCAATCTAGAACAAGATTTTTCAATCTTGCTTCTAGATCATCGATCTTAAGAGGTAATCAATTTCTAGCTTTATCTCTTGGTAGATCCAAAGTTCGTATAAGAAGGTGTTAATCTCTTAAATCAAGGGTTCTTGCTTAACTAAAGCTTGGACCTCCACATATCTCCACAATGGTATGATATTGTCCACTTTGGACATCAACCCTCATGGCTTTGTTTTTGGTTCCCCACAAAGTCCTCATACCAATGGAGATATTATCACTCACTTATATGCCCCATGATATTCCTCTTCTCTAACCAATATGGGACTTTGGTCGCACATCGGCTAGAGAAGAGGAAGATCATGGGATTAACACTTGGTCATACACGTCGCTCGTATATGGTCATACACTTGGTCATAGCCGATGTGGGACTTTGGTCGCACATCTTCCACTTCTCTCTGATTGCAACCTTTTGTGGCTTCATCAAACCTTAGGCGAGGTTCTTTCCCTCAACCAAGCTTCTCTATAACATGCAGCAAAATAACACTTGGTCATACACGTCACCCGTATGTGTATTTTCACTCAAACGCGACTCTAGCCGACTTGCCTCTACTCTAGGCCAAGTCCCAAGGCTCAACATTGCCTCTACACTAGGCCAAGGTCTTTAGAAAGCTTTTTCGCTTCTCAAGACATCATTCTCAACATCTTAAACATGTCCATCAAGGTCTCACATCGATCTGGGACTTCCCCGAGACTCATTCGGACCCTTCATAGGGCCAAAACGGCCTAAAAATGCTCAATCGGAGCTTACCAGGTGATTTCGGGACCTACCATGACTTACCTGGGCATTATAACGCTTAGCGAGGGCAAACATTGCAAACCAGAGCTTTTCGGGCCATTATAACACTTACCGGGACATAATGGGCAAATATCGAGCCAATCGGAAACTATCAGGTTCCACTGATGAATAGTGATGCCATCCCGAGCATCGGGAGGTCATCAGACTTAGCTGCTCGCTCGGACATGCTATCGAAACCTTCCCATGGCTTAACTTCATGATTGGGGCCTCTCGGACATCCATCCATTCGAGTCATCGGGGCATGGACCCTTCCAAATCCATGTCGAGTCATTAGCGTGTCGCGTGCCGCTACCGGGCCCTATGGTGCAACCTCGAGCTCATGGAGAAGGGCGCAATGTCGGCACACTCGTGTTGCCCGACACTGTCCTTGGAAAACATATTCCATAGGAAGACACCCCAAGTCACTCGTCTTGACACGCTCGCCCCAGCCATGACACACTTGCATGTGCCATGGGGTAGCTCACTTAGGCCATGAGGCCCAGGGGTGGTGGAGAGCCAATACCATGCCTCCCCCTATAGTAGATAATGAGGATTTTTAGCCTTGACACTCATGCACGTCATTTTGGCGAGGACTCATACGCCAGCGTAGAGTGCTTGTCTGGACTTTGATTGATACGAAATCTGGCGAGCTTTCATCTTGCCCATATACGGACAATCTAATTATGCGGAAGAGAATGGGACCTTGTTTATGGTGTCAAAGGGAGAAGAAGAGAGTCAAGATAGTATGTGGTATCTTGACAGTGGAGCCTCAAATCACATGTGTGAAAAACGCGAGATGTTTGCGGAGTTGAACGAGATGGAGAAAGGTAATATTGCCTTTGGAGACAATTCTTTGGCCGCCATCAAATGAATAGGTAAAATTCTTATTCGATTAAAAAATGGAAAAAAATCAATATATCTCTAATGTTTATTACATTGCCAAAGTAAAAAATAATATATTGAGCGTAGGGCAATTGTTAGAGAAAGGTTTTGAAGTTCAAATGAAAAACAATTGCTTGTATTTGAGGGATAATCATGAGAAACTTGTTGCTAAAGTTTCCATGACCAAAAACCGAATGTTTCCTTTGAATATATGTAATGATGTTCCAAAATGCTTGAAGACGTGTTATGAGGATCTCTCTTGGCTATGACATCTACGGTTCGGGCACCTCAATTTTGAAAGTCTAGAAGATTTGTCGAAGAAGAAGATGGTGCGGGGTTTACCGCACATTTACAAGCCGAATCAAGTTTGTGAAGGTTGCCTACTTGAAAAACATCATCGAATTAGTTTTCCAAAAGAGTCTATGACAAGGGCCAATAAGCCCCTAGAACTCATCCATGCCGACGTGTGTGGAATGATCAAATCGGAGTCTCATGGTAAAAGTAAATATTTCCTTCTCTTTATTGATGAATTTTCTAGAAAAACGTGGGTGTAATTTTTGAAGGAAAAATCATAAGTATTTGAGATCTTCAAAAGATTTAAGGCACGTGTGGAGAATGAAAACAACCTTACAATAAAGGCCATGAGAACTGATCGAGGTGGTGAATTCACATAAAATGAGTTCAAACAATTTTGTGATGAAAAAGGCATCCGACGGCCATTAATAGTGCCAAGGACACCACAACAAAATGGCGTGGTGGAAAGGAAAAATCGAACAGTCTTGAACATGGCAAGAAGCATGCTAAAAACGAAGAAGATGCCAAGGGAATTTTGGGCAAAGGTCGTAGCTTGTGCGATCTATTTGATAAATCGAGCCCCAACCAAAAGTGTGTTTGAAAAAACACCTCAAGAACCATGGAACGGAAGAAAACCCGAAATTGGTCCCTTCAAGGTGTTTGGGAGTATTGCATATGCTCATGTGTTAGAAGAAAAAAGGACCAAGCTTGACAATCGAAGCAAGAAACTCATTTTCATTGTCTATGATGCAAGTTCAAAGGGTTATCGCCTTTAAAATCCCTTGAAATAGGAAGGTAATTATTAGTCGTAATGTTGTTTTTTATGAGGAAGCTTCTTGGGATTGGAATATACAAGAGGAATAGTATGATTTATTTCCATACTTTCAAGAAGATGATGAAAATGAGCCAACTGGAGATGAAATGAGTGAAGTTTTGACCATTCTCATGCTACCACTTTCGTCAAATCCATCATCATCTGAAAGTTCATCCAGCGTCAGAGAACGAAATTGGTCCAAGAGGAACTCGAAGCCTACGGGAACTTAATGAGTTAAATGAAACTCAAGATGACATAATTCTCTATTGTCTTTTTGGTGATTGTGAGCCCATTAGTTTCCAAGAAACCATTGCAAACAAAAAAATGGAAGGAAGCAATGGATGAAGAAATTCGAGCGATAGAGAAAAATGACACATGTGAGTTGACCAAACTTCCAAAAGGACAGAAACTGATCGGAGTGAAGTGGGTATACAAGACAAAGAGAAATGAGCCCCAACCAAAAATCTTGTTCTCAATCCAACCCTCATTCTCAATCCAAAGATCCAAGCATTGGTTAAGCAAGAACCCTTGATTTAAGAGATTAACACCTCCTTATATGAACTTTGGATCTGCCAAGAGATAAAGCTAGAAATTGATTACCTCTTAAGATCAATGATCTAGAAGCAAGATTGAAAAATCTTGTTCTAGATTGAGTCCCTCCACAATCTAACTTGATCAAGGTTGGATTGAATGACTCGGTTGATTTCTATCACAAGAAAAGCTAAGAACGGTCTCAATCTTTGAGAGAACAATTTTCATTCACCAAATCATGTCTTACAAATGCCAAAAGACAACCCTATTTATCCTAATTGAAAGGACATCATGAAAGGACACATCCCTTCACCTATTAGTCCAAATTCGACTCCCAACTTTTCAAGTCCATACATGAACCATATTAAATGTAAATACATGAATTAAATAAGTACATAATGTATTAAAGATGTGAATGAATCTAGATTTTTAGATTCATTATGACTCTTGGATGAAAAGGTGTCTTATCAAGCTTGAAAGGTTGCAACTCTTCACTATGTATTAACACCTTAGCTTGAAGATGAATATTCAATGTCTCTTGAAGTCTCTTAGCTCTAGCTCTTGTCATTGGGCCTTGTGGCATAATGATTGTCTCATGATTGGGTTGGATTTGAGTTGACTCCATTGGCTTTTGAATATGAGTTTCATTGGAGTTGGATTAAACTTGTTGACCTTTGGATTCTTTTTGTAGACTTTTGTCATGGACTCCTCGATCATTTATTATCTTATCAGGATCATTATTTACTCTTAACGGAGGAGCGGTAGTATGGCGAATCGTCAAGTGATGCGAAAATATCGAGTGCCCTAAACTAATGTAAATTAGAATAAGACTCCGACACTTCTACGACGTGCAAGTATACACGTCGTCGAGCAAACAAGTGATAAGTTAAAGTATCGATCCCACGAGGACTAGCTAAACCTAAATAAATGAGTGTCCTAGCAAATTTTCCTTATTTTAGTGCAATGCATGAGTGTGCAAATTACTATTGTAAATAAATAAATTGATGTGATAAGTGTGCAAATACAGAATGCAAACAAGAGGGGAGATGCAAGAAATGAGATTTTTAATGAAAAATAGGCTCGGGTTAGAGTTCTAATGTTCAATTGGAATAAATTTTGAGTGATGCCTTGAATTTACCTACACATGCATTCAAATGATTTTTTCCAAAATCACTAAGTTTTAAAACCTGCAATTTCCCAATTGTGATCTAAATTATGCTCATGATTTTAGGTTCTAGGTGGGTTAATTATCCCTAATCAACTCAATAATCCTAGAATGAAATTTTAGTTTTCTAATTCATTAGCTTTCCCAAGTTTATGAATTATAGAGAAGTTAAAAAGGCCAATTTTAATTCTCATGCAACGTTAAATTCAATAAAATTTCATAAATTCAATCAATGACATCAACCATAAATTTAATCAAAAATTACATTAAAACAACCTAACCTTTGCCTAAGAAAATTTAGTTCAAGATTAAAATCGAGTCACATATCTCTAGTTTAAGCAAGCTTTTATTGATCAAGGAGTTCATGCAAAACAACCAACAATGTTCACTAAATTAGCCTAAATCAATCACAATTCTAGCCTAAAAGCAATCCACGAGTTATGCTTAAAACAAAGTGAGCAAAAGTAGTCTAAATCAAGACGTAAACAACCCAAAAATTCAGTATTAAATTGGTGGTTGACAACAAGCAAGAACACTTAGAGATAGGGAAAACGTTATAAACAGGTGGCCTTATTTTTCAAGTTCAGTTCGATAGCAATATCTCATCAACGGAAGCTCGAAACAACGATCCAACCATTCAAAACGAAGCCCTGTGAGTCTCAAAAAATCTGTGAAAATTTCAGCACAATCCAACGGTTGAAACTCGGGAATCGACAACTTTGTGAGCGCCACCGGTGAAAAATCGAATCGCATTGATCTCCCAACGCGTGGCGATATTCGACACGTGAAGCTCGTAACGACGATCCCGTTCAAAGTAGAGCCCTATGAGTCTCGAATAAGTGTCAAAATTTCAGCAAAATCCAACGGTGGAAACGCCAGCAACGCGATAACTTTGTGAGCGTTGTGCGTGAAAAACCGAATCGAGATTTTTGCTACAAGCACCTTGAAGCTTCGATTTATTCTTCACTCGCACGATTGCTACAACAATGACACCTTCATGATTCTTCTCTTCAATACACACCTTTGTTGTAGCAATAGCCCCTTCTCTCTCTCGCTCTCTTCCCCTTTTGTGGCAACTTCTTCTCTCCCCCTTTGCACTTGTGAACCCTAGCCTCCTTATATAAGATGGTGTTGCCCTAATTCCACAAATTACAAAAATGCCCTTAGGGGTAGAAAGACCATCTTACCCTTCGGGTAAGATGTCTAAAATGCCCTTAGGGACTCTTGTAATTTTTATAATCTCCTGCAAACAGAAAAATCTCAAATAAATATATGAAGTCAATTATAAATCAAAATACGCAAGGATTTAAGAAAAATCTCAAATTTTGGTCTTTAATTAACTGTTAGCTTATTTTCCTAAATTTCTTAAATTAAAGCACAAAAACATCAAAATTAATTCTTTTTGCACCTAATGCTTAAATTCAAGATTTTAAAGCTAACACACATAATTTAGGTATAAAATAACATGAGGATCACTAAATTAGATGCAATTCAAGTGGATTAAACACTAAAATTCTAGTAAAATAACTCACTTATGGTGAGTTATCATCAAGCAGGGATGCATTGTTGATTCCACCATGGAGGGTGAATATGTAGCGGCTTGTGAAGCAGCTAAAGATGTTGTTTGGTTAAGGAAATTCATATTAGATTTTGAAGTGGTTCCAAATATGAGTTCGCCTATCACGTTATACTGTGATAACAGTGGTGTTGTGGCAAATTCTAGAGAAGATCGAAGTCACAAGAGGGGTAAACACATTGAGAAGAAATATCATCTCATCTGGGAGATCGTGCATCGAGGAGACATGATCGTCACGAAGATTGCTTCCAAGCACAACATTGTTGATCCTTTTACAAAGGCTCTCACGGCTAAAGTTTTTGAGAGTCACCTAGAAGGTCTAGGTTTACAAGTCTTCCCTAACTAGGGCAAGTGAGAGTATATTGTACACAGGGTTTCATTGTCCTAGTTTATTGTATTTTACATTATTGTAATGTTTAATTATGTACTCCACAAGCTTTAGGCCAAGTGGGAGATTGTTGGGATATGTGCCCTAAACTTGTGTAATTTTAGTCAAATGAATAAAAAGTTATTTGATTTGATAAAATTATATTCTCGCTTTATAAATCCAATAAACTAAGCTCCAAGGTTATAATGAATCTTGAACATCAATGTAGTAGACACTATTTAGATTGTGTTCAAGAGTATAACCTAAATGGTTTATGGTATAAGAATGAGGTTGGAAACCTTATTCTGGTAACACCATAGATGCGACCCACTTTGTAGTTAGTACAAATGAGGTAATCCAACTCATTCATGTGGATGACATGCGAGTGGGGGCATCATGTATGAAGAGTTCATACAAAACCAGACTGCAAATTATTAGTCTAACCAGTATAACGTCGTTAACAAAATAAGACTGATAATTTATAAATGGTCATAGTGACTCGACCTGAATCTTGAGCAAGTTAAGAACTCCTGCTTATAGGGGTTTGTCCTTAGACTAGTATGAATGAGAGTGGCCTGTAGCCGACTCAATAAACCTACCTTCTCAGGGACAGAACCTCGTAGGTAGATGGGGACTTAACTTTGCAAGATGGAATTCACTCATTCCTAGACTAAGGAATTAGATAAATGATAAGCGCCGAATTTGTTGGTTTAACAAAGCTAGAGGTCCTTCTAGGATCTTTGCAAACGTCACGAACAAGGCTAACTTAACGAATTGATTCCAACCAAGAGTTTAGTTAGAGGATGAATCACTCTTAGATCAAACTTAGAATAAGGATGGTCACTCCTAGATCCTAAGACGACTCACTCCAGAATTAGCTTGATCGGGGCTAATCCAATGAATCGGTTAAACATCAAACCTAAAGGAAGATTTGAAAGAAAGTTAACACCAAATGGGGCTAAACAAAACACAAGTTTTTTTCATAAAAGTTCTGCCTTTTCCATGCCAATACAAGCCTTTAAATAGGCCAAAATGGTCGTGCAAAGCACCAAAGACCAAAAGTCTTTAAAAAGCATTAAATGTGAAATGAAGAAAAAATTGACCTAGGAATTTAAAACTTGATTGCACAACGTTTGAGAGCTCTAAATATGGAACAAAAACATAGAAATGCTTTAAATGGTCTTAATTATCTCATGTAGGATTCGCCATGCATGACTATTTCGTTTGACGAGGTTTGACATCACGAAATCCCAAGAGGTGCAATCTAGATGACCCACTGCTCACATTTTTCGCACACACTTTTTGTCCTCCATGTCATCTTTCAAACTAAGACAACTTTTCTCGTGTCATCTTCACTTCATTCTCATCTTAACTTGTTGTACTAACATTATAAAGAATTTTGGGCTCAAAAATCTTGGTCTCTCCTTGTGCATTCACGAGCTTTTGGAGATGCAATGTGAAAGCCTCTTGAATCTTCTTGGCCTTGCTCCTTGTTATTGCTCCTTCAGGTACATGCAATGGATCAATGATTTGATTCACATCATCCCCCTTTCTTTAAAAGGATTTGTCCTCAAATCAACGTCTTCATTTCCTACATCAAAAGGAGTCAAATCAGCCACATTAAAAGTAGAACTTACATTGTACTCACCTCGGAGATCTAGTTTGTATGCATTGTAATTGATCCGCTCTAATACTTGAAATGAACCATCTCCCCTTGGTTGAAGTTTAGACTTCCTTTGGTTCGGAAACCTTTCCTTTCGTAGATGAACCCAGACCCATTCACCCGGCTTAAAAATCAATTTCTTTCTCCCTTGGTTCTTTTGAGTGACTAGCTTTTGATTTTTCTTTTCAATTCTTTCGTTTACTTCTTTGTGCAGATTTTTGATGTATTCGGCTTTAGAAACAGCTGCATCACTAGAAAACATATTAGGTGATAAAGGTGATAAATCTAGAGGAGTTAAGGGATTAAATCCATACACAACCTCAAAAGGTGAACAATGAGTGGTGTTATGTATCACTCTATTGTATGCAAACTCCACAAAAGGTAGAGTCTCTTCCCAAGACTTAAGATTCTTAGAAATTAGCGATCTAAGTAATGCCCCTAAAGTTCTATTAACCACCTCGGTTTGCCCATCGGTTTGGGGGTGACAAGTTGTAGAAAACAAAAGCTTAGTTCCCAATTTACCCCACAAAACTTTCCAAAAATGACTTAAAAATTTGGCATCTCTATCACTTACAATGGTTTTGGAATGCCATGCAATCTAACCACTTCCTAAAGAATAGATTAGCTATATTAGTTGCATCATCTGTTTTGTTACATGGAATGAAATGTGCCATTTTACTAAACCTATCAACCACCACAAAAATGCTATCATGATGTCTCCTAGTCTTTGGCAATCCTAGAACAAAATCCATGCTAATGTCAACCCACGGTTCACTAGGAACATCTAAAGGTGTATAAAGTCCATGTGGTTGTGTCTTAGACTTAGCTTCCTTACATTTGAAACATTGCTTGCACACTTTATTCACATCCTTCCTCATTTTCAACCAATAAAAGTGTTCACACAACATGTTATATGTTTTAAATTCCCCAAAATGTCCCATAAGACCTCCCCCATGAGCTTCCTTCACAAGTAACTCTCGAATAGAACACTTAGGAATGCAAAGTTTACCCTTCCTAAAAAGCATACCATCAAATACAACATGATCATGTACGTTGTTTCCTCCTAAACAATGCATATACACATCATGAAATTCAGATTTCTCAACTTTGTAAAGCTCAATCATATGTTTAAAACCAAGAATCTTTGCACTAAGGGCAGAAAATAATGCATACCTTCTTGATAATGCATCGGCCACCACATTATCCTTACCTTTTTTGTAATAAATGACATAAGGAAATGTCTCAATGAACTCTACCCATTTTGCATGCCTCTTGTTTAGCTTTATTTGGCTTTTGAGGTGCTTCAAACTTTCATGATCAGTGTGGATGACAAACTCTTTTGGCCACAAGTAATGTTGTCAAACTTGCAAAGTCCTCACAAGTGCATGCAGTTCTTTGTCATATGTCGAGTAGTTGAGTTGTGCTCCATTTAGCTTCTCACTAAAGAACATGATTGGCCTCTTTTCTTGCATCAAAACAGCTCCTATACCTATCCCACTTGCATCACATTCAATCTCAAAAGATTTGTCAAAGTTAGGTAAAGCAAGACAAGGTGCATTGGTCAATTTATCTTTTAATTCATTGAATGCATCTTCTTGTTTTTTCTGTCCATTCAAATTTCACATGTTTTTTGACAAGTTCATTTAATGGTGAGGCTATACTACTGAAATTCTTAATAAACCTCCTATAAAAACTAGCCAAACCATGAAAAGATCTCACCTCATTTGCATTGGTAGGTGTTGGCCACTCTCGGATAGCCTTTACCTTTTCTTCATCAACTTGCACACCATTCCTTCCAACAATGAAACCTAGGAAATTGACTTGGTCTAGACAAAACTACACTTTTGAAGTTGGCATATAGCTTCTCTTCTCTAAGTTTAAGTAAAATTGTCTTAACATGCAAAATATGATCATCCAAGCTTTTTGAGTAAACAAGAATATCATCAAAGTACACAACAACAAATTTTCCAATGTACTCTCTCAACACATGATTCATTAGCCTCATAAAAGTACTTGGTGCATTAGTAAGGCCAAATGGCATAACAAGCCACTCATAAAGTCCAAATTTTGTTTTGAAAGCAGTTTTCCACTCATCTCCCACATGCATTCGAATTTGATGATAACCACTTTTAAGATCTATTTTTGAAAACAGATTAGCACCATGTAATTCATCTAGCATGTCATCCAATCTAGGAATGGGATGTCGATATTTTTATCGTTATCTTGTTGATGGCTCGACAATCAACACACATTCTCCATGTGCCATCCTTCTTGGGTACCAAAATCACCGGAACTGAGCAAGGACTCATGCTTTCTCTAACATAACCTTTATCCATGAGTTCTTCTACTTGCCGTTGAATCTCCTTAGTTTCGGTTGGATTGGTCCTATAAGCTGCCATATTTGGAAGAGTTGCCCCGGGTATGAAGTCAATTTGATGTTCAATCCCTCTTAAAGGAGGTAAACCCGTAGGTGCATCTTCATGTGGAAACATATCATTAAATTCCTGCAAAAGAGACTTAAAAGAACTTGGCAAAACATCATTAGATTTTGGGTTAGTTGTTAGACACATTCCTTTGCACATAAGTACAAATTTTGGTTGTTGTGTCAACAACACATTCCTCACTTCCCCCTTTCTTATAACCAAACTCACATTCTTTCTTTTTTCCTCAAAATCACTCTTTTTTCTCTCTTGGTTTTCACTCACCTTTTGCCCCTCACTTCTCTCTTTCTTTTCACTCTTCTCTTTTTCTTTTAGCTTCCTTTCTTCTCTCCTCTCTTGTTCTTCAAACTCTTTTCTTTTATTTTCTAATTTCAAATGATCACAATGTACTTCATATGGAGACAATGGAAGTAAAGTAAATTTCTTCCCGTTGAAAGTAAACGAATACTTATTTTTCACTCCATCAAATGTGACATCTCTATCATATTGCCAAGGTTGGCCTAACAATATATCCCCCGCATGCATAAGTAAAACATCACAAAGTACTTCATCCTTATATCTTTCCAAAGTAAAAGGAATAAGAACTTGAGAATTTACCTTAAGTTCTCCTTTATTTGTCAACCATTGAAGTTTGTATGGTTTTGGATGTGGACGGGTAGTAAGTTGAAGTCTCTTTACAAGAAAACTACTTACCATATTTGTGCAACTCCCACTATCAATCACCAAACTGCATGGACTTCCTTTAATTAGGCATCTTGTATGAAACAAGTTTTCCCTTTGGTCTTCAACTTTGTCTTCCTTGATTTGCATACTAAGGACCCTTCTTGTGATCAACGATATGGAGTTACCTTCTTCAACATACTCATCATCACATATTTCAGATTCTTCCTCAAATGGTGCATCATGCTCCTCACATTCATCCTCCGAATCAACTATACCATTTCTTATCACCATAACTCTTTTATTGACACATTCTTTGCTCATGTGTCCAAACCCTTTGCACTTTCAACATTGAATAGAACTAGACTTTTCCCTTACCTCCTTTGAAGCTTCATTCTTTTTAGCATTGGAGCTTTTCGGCCTCCACTCTTTTGCAAAGCAACAAACTTGCTTCTTTGTTGTGTAGGTTCATTCCTATTCACAAAACTATCCTTGTTCCATGCATTAGAGTTTGAAAAGGTACTAGCTTTAGGTGTATACCTTTTTGAATGCTCCTTTTCTTCCTTCAATTGAGCTTCAATTTTGATAGCATAATGATACATATGTTCAAGGTAAGGTGGTAGATTTCTATCAACCGGATGAGCAATTTCTCGATTCAAACCTCCAAGGAATCGAGACATGGTGTCTTCCTCTTCTTCTCGAATTTTTGCTCTTTCCATCAAGGACTCTATCTCTTGATAATATTTAGCAACACTTTTTGTTCCCTGTCTCAAAGATTGCAATTTAGTTTTCAAATCTCTTTCATAATGTTTTGGAACATACCTCTTTCTCATGGCTTCTTTAGGTTCTTCCCAAGTTTCTATTGGATCCTCCTCTTTCCTTCTTCTCTCGGATTTGAGATGTTGATACCATTCTCCCGCATGATTGGTGAATTCGGCAATGGCAAGTTTCATCTTCTTATTCTCACTATATGTATTACAATCAAATACATGTTCTATTTTTCTTTTCCATTGCAAGTATGCCTCGGAGTCCGCCGTACCACTAAAGGGTGGAATTCTGAGTTTCACTCCACTATCCCTTTCTTCATTCACTCTTTCCAATCTTCTAGGTTGCACAATGTTTGCAACGTTATTTCTTCCTCTTCCCCTCACATTTCCTCTTCCTCCTAAGTTTCTTTATTGTACCTGTAAATCAAACATGCCTTCATCTTCTTGCAAGATTCGTTATTCTCTTTGTTGTTGTGCTCTCCTTTCTTCCCTTTCTTCCCCCATCATCTCCATCATACCTTGAATTGCTTGAAGAATAGCCATATTTGGATCTACCACTTGCGGAACTTTTTCTTTATTATCTTGTGACATTTTTTTTTATAAGGACCTCTCCACACTTCTCACCAAGATATCACTCAAGGACACTCGTGTTTATCACTCAAGGGTAGGCTTTTGGTACTAGGTCAAAGATGTAAGGGTTGTTTAAATTAAAATTTGGTGCAACCTTGCTTTTCAACTTGATATAAAACTAAATCAATGATAACCTTTCACAAGCTAAGACTAGAGAAACTGATCCTAAGGATCTACAACTCAAAGTTTGAGTAAATACAATTCAAAAATAAGAACTTTTGTGTGCCTTGGATCCTTGATTACCTCTTTTTTTTTTTGCTACTGTTTTTTTTTTTGTTTTTTTTTTGCTACTATTTTTTTTTTAAACTTTTTGCTACTGATTTTTTTTTAATGATCCAAGAACAAAATACAAAGAAATTAAAGACACGTTGTAGGATGCCTTGTATTACACTTTGTAAATGCTTAAAAAAATGACAGAAAAAAGTAACAAAAATTGTAGATATTTCACCTCTAGAGAGCCGGCCAAAGGATGTTGACCAACGAGCTCTGATACCAAATGATAAGCGTCGAATTTGTTGGTTTAACAAAGCTAGAGGTCCTTCTAGGATCTTTGCAAACGTCACGAACAAGGCTAACTTAACGAATTGATTCCAACCAAGAGTTTAGTTAGAAGATGAATCACTCTTAGATCAAACTTAGAATAAGGATGGTCACTCCTAGATCCTAAGACGACTCACTCCAGAATTAGCTTGATCGGGGCTAATCCAATGAATCGGTTAAACATCAAACCTAAAGCAAGATTTGAAAGAAAGTTAACACCAAATGTGGCTAAACAAAACACAAGTTTTTTTCATAAAAGTTCTGCCTTTTTCATGCCAATACAAGCCTTTAAATAGGCCAAAATGGTCGTGCAAAGCACCAAAGACCAAAAGTCTTTAAAAAGCATTAAATGTGAAATGAAGAAAAAATTGACCTAGGAATTTAAAACTTGATTGCACAACGTTTGAGAGCTCTAAATATGGAACAAAAAACATAGAAATGTTTTAAATGGTCTTAATTATCTACTGTAGGATCCTCCATGCATGACTATTTCGTTTGACGAGGTTTGACATCACGAAATCCCAAGAGGTGCAATCTAGACAACCACCTGTTCACATTTTCTGCACACTTTTTTTGTCCTCCGTGCCATCTTTCAAACTAGAAAACTTTTCCCATTCCATCTTCACTCCATTCTCATCTTGACTTGTCGTACTAACATTATAAAGAATTTTGGGCTCAAAAATCTTGGTCTCTCCTTGTGCATTCACGAGCTTTTGGAGATGCAATGTGAAAGCCTCTTGAATCTTCTTGGCCTTGCTCCTTGTTATTGCTCCTTCAGGTACATGCAATGGATCAATGGTTTGATTCACATCAGGTTGTTCCCTTAAGAACTGAGTTCGGGTCTTGAACAACGGAGCTCCACCCTCTAAACTAGCTTAAGAGGGTTTGAGTTTATGGTAGAACCATAGACTTGTTGTTCATTAGAGGATCAGTGGTGCTTAGGGAACAAAGAGGTAATCAAAGGGGCAAAACGACATTTTGACCCAACTGTGATTACGAACAACCTATGAAGGGTCGACTCATTAATATCAATGGACACAATATAATCTATAGTGAGGAGAGTGCAACTACATGTCTATAGTAGAGTGACTTGTAGTTAATGAATATTGATTAACCGAATCAAAGAGTTTGATCAGTTAATCTCACATCATTGGAGCTCATGAACCATAGGTCCATTAGGTCCCTCCGTTGGCTCAACATGGTAATATTGAGAGTATAAAGTTAGGAATGAAATTGAAGTGTTCAATTTCATATATGAGGTGTTATATCAATTATATGTGATAAATTGATATAATATATAGTTTTAATGTGAATTAGATTCACAAATTAACTATATACTAATGAGAGAATGAATGAGAGATAGGATGGTAATTTCCATACTATTTCCCTATAAATAGTTGCATAAGATGCAACTTTGATAAGGATTTTGTGTGCAACCCTAGAGTTCCCACATTTGTGTTGTTGGAAAGAGTTCCAAACACAACTTCTCTCAAACCTCCACATCTTATCCTAAAGGAACTCACCTTCTTCCCTCACCTAGAGAACAACGAAGAAGATCTAGTGGCGGATCTTCACACGGTTCGGGTTCGCGTTGATGAGATCGTGATCGTTGGAGAAGGAACACGTGAAGAACGTGTTCTTCAAAGGTATGATACCTTACTGTCCTAATTAGAAATACATGCTTAATCACAAGTATTTAATTCTTGTTATAGATCCATGTAATGAAATCATGAACACACGGTTCACCATCGCTTCCGTTGTGGGATTCGATCCCTTTATAGCCAACTCTAAAAAACCTCGTAGCCACAAACGAGGAAAGCACATCGAGAGGAAATATCATCTCATTTGTGAGATAGTGCAACGAGGAGATATGATAATCACCAAGATCGCTTCAAGCACAACATTGTTGATCTGTTTACGAAGACTTTCACAACTGAAGTGTTCGAGGGTCATCTAGAGAGTCTGGTCTACGAGATATGTACATAATGTAATCTAGGGCAAGTGAGAGATATGTAATGGGTATAACGATGCCCTAGTTTATTGTATTTATGTAACCCACTGTTTTGGATTGTATGTACCCCACTAAACTAGAGTTTTAGTTCAAATGTGAGTTTGTTGGGGTTTATGCCCTAAAACTCGTAGTTTGTAATAATATTGTTCTATACAAATCAATAAAGTGTTGTTGTTTTTCTTCATGATTTCTCTATATTGCCTTATATTAACTCTAAATACAATAAACAAACATCCTAGGTTGTTATATGTCTCTTGAACTGGATGAAGTAGACATATAAGGATCTCAGTTCGAGACACAGTCTAAAGGGTCTATAGTAAAGAGATTAGGTTGGGTACCTGATCCTGGTGATACTATGGATATGACATACTTTATATATGATACAAACACAGTGATCCAACGTGTTCGTGTAGACGACATGTGAGTGGGGATATCCTATGTGATGAGATCACATAAGACCGGACCACGAAATAGTAACCAGTAAATGTAACTCCGTTACCTAGTTAGGTTTCTATTTCAATAAGATGACCTAGGCAACTTGATCTCAATCTTGAGCAGGTTACGATCTCCTGTTTGCGAGGGTTTGTCCTTTGACTAGTATGGGTGAGAGTGTCCTTGAAGAGATTTTGAATTCCCGCAGCGGAAGATGTTGTGAAACGTCGTTGATCCGTTGTGTAATTCCTATCTTAAAATTGAATCTATCTCATAAATCCTAGGCTAAACATGCAAAATAATAGAGAAAACAGTAAGTATAATGGATACTAACCTCTTGAAGAACACTTCTTTAACGTTTTCTCCTTCTCCAGTCACAATCTCTCTCGTACCAACGAACTCCTCGAACTTGATCCTCGATCCGAACAGGGAGACACCTCCAAAATGTCTTCTCGGTTGTTCTCGGGAGGTTGAGGGAGAGTGAGTGGGACTCCGTTTGATTTTTGGGTGAGGAGAGAATGAGAGAGAATCAGTTGATTTCTTTGGATGGAAATCCAAAAAATGGCAAATGACACACCAAAGGCTTCTTGCAAAGCCTTTAAATACTATTGTGTGATGGAGTTAAAACCTCCACCAACTCACAATTTTACCACAACCATATAATATACAAATCACATTTACATATTATATAATATAAGGTATCTCATACTTTATTATACAAATCTCATTTGCATAAATGTGGAATTATAAATTGAATCACATTCAATTTAATTTCTCTCAATTCAATTTCTCCAAATAGCACTAATTAATCAATTAGGCTATACTATAGTTTATTATGAATCTCATTCACATCAAACTATATATTATGTCATCTATATCTCATATAAATGACATAAATACCCAAATAATGAATTTGAACACTTCAAATTCACACCAAATTGTAAACCCTCAATTTGTCCAATTTGAGCCAACCGAGGGACCTAATGGACCTACACGTGACGAGCTCCAATGATCCGAGACTAACCTGTCAAATCTTTGACCCGGTTATTCAACATTCATTAGCTACGGTAACATTCCACTAAAGCCCATAGTTGCACTCTCATCACTGTAGGACAAGTTGTGTCCATCGATATAACCAATACCCATGAGTCGACCCTTCACAGGTTGTTCGTAGTCACAGCTGGGTAATTACCGTTTTACCTCTGTGTCTACCTCTTGTTCCTTAAGTCCCACTGCTCCTTTAATGAACAACTACGTTGCATGGTCCAACCATAAACAACAACCCTCTCAGGCCAATGAGAGAGTGGGGCTCCATTGTTCAAGCCTTGGAGACAAAGACTTAAGGGAACAACCCTCTAGTTTCCTAAGTCGGAACGCAGTGAATTCCTTCTTGCGTAGTCAAGTTCCCGACTCCCACGTGGTCCCGCCAAGAAGATAGGCATATTGGGCGCAACAGCGGTGGCCACCCTTACCCGTATTTAGTCAAAGGACGGACTCCATGAGACATGAGTCCGTAACACGCTCGGGATTAAGGTCGAGTCACTAATGGTCATCTACGAATTTATTAGCTTTATCATCGTTAGCGGTGTTACATCGATGAAGTCTAATAATTCACGGTCGATCTTGTACAATCTCATTGCAGGATGCCCCCACTCGCATGTCAACCACATGAACGAAGTCGATCACCTCGTTTGTATCTAATACAAAGCGGTCGCATCCATAGTGTATCCGAGGATTAGGTCTCCAACCCTATCCATATATCGTGAGACCGTTCGGGTCATTAACTCGAACGTGATCCTCCCTGTGTGTCCACTACACACCGTTCAAGTTCTTAGTTCTCTCATAATACAATGACCCTGGAGCTTAGTTTATTGGATTAAGTTTATGAAAAATGCGAGATACAAAATTTAAATAAATAACTCTTATTTATTTTCAACTTGGAATATTACAAACTACACGAGATGAGACATACATCCCAACAGTCCTGAGACACCGACTCAGTATGCCTACCTTTTTGGGGACAAGACCGAGCAGGCAGCTGGGGACTTAACCTAACAAGATGGAATTCACTCCTTCTCGATTTTAGGGTAAGTAGATGAATGTACCCTTAAGTGGCGTCTCTGGGACTTGAACAAAGGGTTCACCCCTCTCATTGGCCGAGACAGACTTCTGTTTACTGGTAGGACCATAAACAGATTGTTCATTAGAGGAACACTGGTACTTAAGGTAAAAGATGTAACCTAGGGGTAAAACGGTAATTTGACCCGACTGGTGTTACAAACATTCATGAAGGATTGACTTGATGTTATTGGTCAATATCCATGGACATAGAAATATATCTATAGTGAGAAGAGTGCAACTGCGAGACTTTAGTCGTGTGTTCCTGCAATTAATGAATGTTGATTACGGGGTTAATGAGATTAACCTAATAATCTTGTATCGTTGGAGCTTCTGATCTGTAGGTCCACTTCCTAACTCGAAAAAAGTTCTTAGATTATTAAATAATTATTAGAATTTGAAATGTTCAAATTTGATTTGGGAAATAACCTAATGTATGAAGATACATTATAATATAAAGTTTTTATGTATATTAAAACTTTATAGTAAAAATTTAATTTGAATGTGATTCAAAGTAAATTGATTGAGAGAATTAAATATTTGAAGGAGTTCAAATATTATTTAAATGTGAATGAGATTTATATTTAAAACTATAGGTTAAAATTTAATGTGTATAAGATGTACACTAAAACTATAGGTTAAAAAGGAGGATGATTAAATATGATTTAATAATTTATAACCTAAATTGAATATATGATATTTGATTAATTAATTTAAGAATTAAATAATTGAATTTAATTAAATATGATTTCGAAGACTTTCAACGAAGCTTATGAAATTTTGGAGAGAATTTCTATTAACAATTCTCAATGGGTTGATGTTTGTAGCAATCCTGGGAAGAAGAAGTAAGGAACACTTGAAGTTGACACATTATCCTCGATCAATGCACAGATTGCATCGATGACAAATATGCTTAAAAATTTAACAGTAGGGAATACTTCACAAAATGTTGTAGCAACTAATCAAGTCATAATTGAATCATGTGTTTATTGTGGGGAAACACATACATTTGAGTTTTGTCCTAGTAATCCTACTTCAGTTAATTATGTTGGAAATTTGAATATGCAGAAGAACAACCCATATTCCAACACCTATAATCTGGGATGGAGGAATCATCCAAATTTTTCTTGGAGTGATCAAAGCAACAAGGTTCCAAAAAATCAAGGACAACAAAGAATGCAACAATGTTCTCCAAAACTCTCATGAATTCGAGATTTTGTCCAAGATACAAGATAAGTTATGTGTGATGTCGGTTGTCTCAATTTACCAATGAGAAGAACAGTTCTAGAGTTGGTCTCACTATTTATTCAAATAAGTTTGATGGATATTCACTCAGAAAGATTCAAGTCTAAAAGACACATATC
Organism: Trichosanthes cucumerina; assembly: GCA_036507285.1. Taxonomy (NCBI): domain Eukaryota; kingdom Viridiplantae; phylum Streptophyta; class Magnoliopsida; order Cucurbitales; family Cucurbitaceae; genus Trichosanthes; species Trichosanthes cucumerina. The sequence continues at coordinate 39,430,030 of CM071841.1, forward strand.
CTGATTCATAAGTTGTCGTTTGCTCTAAACAATCTTGTTTGATTTTCAAACTTTCTTTCATGTGGAGGATTGTTGGATTTTATAGAAAAGGTTGTGAAAGAAGGTATTGATTTGAAACATAAAAAATCAATTGATGTTATTGTTACTTGACTTTAAATTCAAAAGTTTCGATGTTTATTTTAAATTTAAAAGTTTCAAAATGGTTTGAACCATCTAAATATGTTGATGTTTCTCTTACAAATTTAACTTAAAAGTTAAATTTGTGAGTTATGTTTGAATTTCTATAAGTAACTAATAATTGAGTTATTTTTTTATGTATGTTTCATATTATTTATGTTAATTTTATTTTTGGAGAGTTATTAAGTTGCTAGCCTACAAATAACAACTTAAATAACAATTTGTTTCTTCATTTGAAGCGTCTCATTCCATTCTATTTTGGAGTATCTCATTCCAATTGAAAAGTATTCCCTCATTTCTTTCTTCTCTTTAATCTTGAGTGGAGTTGAGAGCAAATATCCAAGAGTTCTGTTATATTCGAATAGTTTGGAGTTGGTGTTCTATCGGAGATAGTTGTTGTATCATGTTGAGACGATTGTTGTAGTTGAAGGGAAACGAAGTCCCCGCAGCGGAATCGATTGCGAATCGCGCGCTCTTGATTTAGTTACAACGGTAAATTCAAGAACATAATAAAAAAAATTAAGCATATAATACAGAAATGGACAACAAGAATTTACCTTTGAAGAACCTTTCTTCAAGTGCTCCTCTCTCCACGGTCACGATCTCAGCAACAAGAACTCCAACGTGCGAAGACACGACCACCGGATCTTCTCCGTTGTTCTCTAGGTGAGGGAGGAAGGTGGGTTCCCTTTAGGAGATGTGAGGTATTTTTGGGGGAGATGTTTGTGTTGTCTTGGAACTCTTCCAACAACAACAACAAGGGAGCTTGTCAAAAACCTTTTTACCTAGTTGCATCTCATGCACCCATATATATAGGGAAATGGGATGGAAATGACCATCCTACCCCTCCTTTAATCTCTCTTTAGTATATAGTTTATATATGAATCTAATTCACATTAAAACTATATATTATATCAATTATATCACATATAATTGATATAACTCCTCATGTATGAAATTGAACACTTCAATTTCACTCCTAACTTTATACCCTCAATATTACCATGTTGAGCCAACGGAGGATCTAATGGACCTCTGGATCATGAGCTCAATGATGTGAGATTAAGCGATCAAACTCTTTGATCCAGCTTAATCAATATTCATTAACTACAAGTCACTCCACTATAGACTTGTATTTGCACTCTCCTCACTCTGTAGATGATATTGTGTCCACCGATATAGTCATTACCCATGAGTCGACCCTTCACAGTTGTTAAGTAATCACGGTGGGTCAAATTATCGTTTTACCCTCGTGATTACCTCTTTGCTCCTTAAGCACCACTGATCCTCTAATGAACAACAAGTCTAAGGTCCTACCTTAGACTCATACCCTCATAGAGGGCGGGGCCCCGTTGTTCAAGACCTGGAGTCAGTTCTTAAGGGAACAACCTATCTAATTCCTCAGTAGAGGAATGAGTGAATTCCATCTTGCACAATTAAGTTCCCACTACCTACGAGGTTCGTCCCGAGAAGGTAGGCTTATTGAGCCTCGCCATGTGCCACTCTCACCCATACTAGTCTAAGGACAAACCCCTATAAGCAGGAGTTCTTAGCTTGCTCAGGATTCAGGTCAAGTCACTAATGACCATCTATAAATTACTAGTCTTATCTTGTTAACGGTGTTATACTGGTTAGACTAATAATTTGCGATCCAGTCTTATATGAACTCTTCATACAGGATGCCCCCACTCGCATGTCAACTACATGAATGAGTTGGATTACCTCATTTGTACTAATTACAAAGTGGGCCGTATCCATGGTGTTACCAGAATGAGGTTTCCAACCTTATTCTTATACCATAGACTATTTAGGTTATAATTTTGCATTCAACTCAAATAGTGTCCACTACACTAATTTCAAGATAAACATTATAACCTTCGAGCTTAGTTTATTAGATTTATAAAAGCAAGACTGTAATCTTATCAAAACAAATAACACTTTATTTAATTGATCAAAATTACACAAGTTTGGGCATAAATCCCAACAGTAGTCTATTGTAACTCGTGCATAACGAATAAATGTCTTTAGGACAACATTTTGTAAGCGTGTCTGACTATTATAATATTTTGTTTTTGAGTTTTGAATTGTTGTTATAGACAATGTATGTATGATTATTTACATTATAATTGTTTGTAGGCAGTTAAGTTGTAATCAATTTGCTAGTGTCACTTAGTTTTTAAACACAACAATGGATTATTATCCAACAAATGCTCTAGAATTGAAAAATATTATTGCGAGTGTACTCCAATTTTCTTAAGCAATTTTTTTCTTTAGAAAAAATAACAAACATGCATCTATTATAGAGCAACACGTGGCTTTGGAAATGCGTGAGAAACCTTTCTAATGACGATTGAAACGAAAACGTAATTGAAGGTGAAAATTGATACACTTATTCACGTTTGAGATCTAAATTGATGAGGGTTAAAATTGATACAACCTGCTAAGGAGATTTAAATGGATGAAATCGAAAGTTCATGGTCAAAATTGATACCATCTGCTAAGTTTCGGATGCAAAATGATTTTTCTCTTTCTCTTTTTAATAAAGAAGTTCTCCAACGTAGCCTTACGGCTCTGACAAACTCTCAAACCGTCTGAAATTGACCGATTTGTGTGTCTAGTCGGTCCATAATCACCCTAAAATTGACATTGTCGTTCGGGCAAAACTGACATGTTAGTGGTTGGTCGATGATCACTGATGATATGGATCACATAGATACAAATTTTTAAGTAATAAACTTATAATTTAATCCCACGTTTCTAATATTAAATTTTAAAAATCAAAATCTAAAAATATTGGGCGGGACAAAAATGATTTATGACCCAATTCCCAATTCGTTTTGGAAGAAAGATATCTGCATGGAAGTGGAAGAGGCAGTAAAGGAACAATGCTTAAATCCAAGAAGCAGAAGGTGAAACAATAATTTGCCATTCTCATAAACGATACACCCGAGGCCGTGTTCACAACGGACGAAGGGCCCCAAACCATTTGCCATTCTCCAATCCACGATCCTTCACCGTCTTTTTCACAGTATGCCAAAACCCAATTTCAACAAATCTTTGTTGCTATAAACCCTAAAACTCTGTTCCCAATTCAGCCCATGTCCATGAATTCCTCGCAATTCGATTCATACGCTATTCTCCATGGAATCCGCCATTCAAATTGTAAAGAAAGAGCACAAAACCTTCGTTAGACGACGATTACCGCCAACCCCACCACCGCCGCCTTCTCTTTCTTCTTCCTCTTCGGTTCCTACTCTAACCGCGAAGCCTGAACCCCCTTGTCCCAAAAAGAAAACTCGGGATTTGCCTAATTTTTCGGAATGTCATGCTTGTGGATTTCGTGTTGACGTCGTTGACGGTCGATCGAGGCTCAATTCACTCTACAGCGAGTGGCGGATTGTTCTTCTTTGTAAGAAGTGCTTCTCTCTTGTCGAATCTTCCCAGGTTTGTTCTTACTGTTTTTCTGACTCCAGAGGCGATTGTTTTAATTGCTGTGAGTGCAACCGTCAGGTTCATAGGGAATGTCTTTCCCAGTATAGTAGAGTTGCTCCTTGGTCGTATTCCTCGTCGGGTTCTGAGTTTTCTGTGTGTATTGATTGTTGGGTTCCTAAACCCATTGTGACTGCGAGGGCTATTTTGAAAAGTAGGAAAATTAGGAGAAAGAATATCCATGTTTCGGATTTGCGGAGTTCTAAGGTTTCAACCAGCGGAGGCTGCAAATCTTTGAGTGCAATAGTGAAGGATGCAAATTGTTTAGTGGAGAAGAAAGTTGATGCTGCGGTTAGAGCTAGGGAACAGGCGCTGAAAAAGGCTGCTGTGGCTAGGAGGGCTTCCGAATTGGCTAGCGATGCCTTAAATTTGGTTGCCCAAAGGGATGAAAGTGCTGCCAAAGAGTCTGGGGAATCTGCCGATGATGTTGAATTGGCCATTCAGTTACACCGAGCTATGAATAGTTCTCCAAGATTTTCCAAGAATTTCTGTTCGGTGAACTCAAACTACACAGCCTGTGAGAATATGAGGGTGGATGATGGCTACACATCAGTAGGAGCACTGTATAGCGAGGAGTTTGATTTCTTTAAAACCCCTCAAGTTTTGGTACATAACAATATATGCAACTCTCCTGATAATGCTGCTGCTTCTGAGCCTTCAGTCACAGCTAAAGATCACGTCTCACCGTTAGAAACTAATCATTTAGAATCTATGGGTAAAGATCCTATACCTATAAAGGGCAATGCTTGCCTGGTAAAGTGCGATACGGAGTCTGAGATTGGGGAATTGCCACCAAAAGAAGATTTGAGGAGCAGGTCAATTAAATTAATGAGTGCTGGTTGCAATCACGACAGGTTATGCTCTGAATCTCAACTGCCACACAAACAAGATAAGCATGCTCTGCCCGGGGATGAGAGATGCATTGCAAAGCCCTATCACTATTTCTTCAAGTATAGGAGGAGGGATACAACCAAACGCTATCTGTTGAAGTATAGCAAGCGAAATTCAAGACTGAAGAGAATGCCTGATTGCAAACCTAACATTCTTGTTGATGGAATGTGCTTGGGTGTTCCGTCATCATCTGCAGCAATTCTAATTAGTAGCACTGAAAAATTTCCAGTAATTTCAAATGCCTCATTTGGCTGCTGTGCTGTTCCTCTGCAAACTTCTGGCCTGGGTGTGAATGCAGTTCAAGAAATCAGTAACCAAGGAGGCAGGTAAGCATCATGCTTTTCTCTGTCGCTGATTATGTAAGGTTCCCCTTATATATAACTGTCTAGCTTGCACCATGATATAAACTGACATAGTATTAAAAGGAAAAACCATTTATTTGTTTTTAAGCTAGCTCTAAGTTGTGCATACAAATTTCAGAGTGAGTTTGCTAAGGGTAGAATCAAATTTGATTCAATATATGTTTTATGATGACTATTATCTGTATTGTAAATGGTTGCTTCTGGTGCAATGTGAAGAGCGTATATTACTAGTCCAGTGCCACCAAAATCGCCTTCAACCTCTCAGACAGTAGGGGTCCCTCCATAAAATTTATTGATGTATCTTCCCCTACTCAGTACAAGGGTTGGTGGTGGCTGCAAAAAGTGCCACAGGTGATATAGCTAACTTCTTAAATTGTTGGAAGATTGTACACTCTTCCACAATCTTACCTCATGCCTGACCGATACAATTTCCTTGTTTCTTGATGATATGCTTTAAAACTCTCGAATGCTCAGCCATCAAACTACTATGGAACCCAAGTAAAATCAATTTGAATAGTAGGTAACGTTGAGGGCTTACAATTCAGTTTTATATATTAGGACGAAACGCACCCCATAGTCGATAACTTCTTATGATGTTTCTAGTGAAGAGACATGTTAGTTGAAAAGACAATGAAATGAATAACAAAATTTTTTTTGCAAGAAATTTGAAATCTTAAGCCCCATTTGATAACCATTTGGTTTTTGGTTTTTGAAAATTGTACTTGTTTTCTCATCATTTCTTCATAATTCTGTACAATAACTTTCATCTTTCATAATAAAACATTTAAATTCTTAGCCAAATTTCAAAAACAAAAACAAGTTTTTGAAAACTATTTTTTTTTTTAGTTTTCAAAATTTGGGTTGGTTTTTGAGAACACATGTAAAAAGTGGATAACAAAACAAGAAAACTCATAGGTGGAAGTAATATTTTAGTTCTTAGTTAATCAAGTGTGTGACAGATACTTAACTTCAAGCTTTCTTTTCTTTTTGATTTTTTTTTTGAAAAAATACAAAATGCAAAATTTGGCAACAAATTAGAATCAATCGAGAGATCCCTCTCATTTGAACTTTTCATAAATCAATGAAAACTTGGAATGCTAAGTTTCTTATTTATTTATGTTTAAAATAGAGAGAATGAGTGGAGAGATCACATTCCAATGTTTCCAATTTTTTTGATTAAGGATGAATTTTCGAAGAAAATCTCAGAAATGGAAGTTCAAAGAAACACTAAGCACCATAGAAGCGTGAGAATTGGTAAAATTAAGGCGAAAAATTAATCATTCCTGTTATGTATAACTACATACATATGTGTGTGTGTGTGTGTGTGACACACACAGGAGAGCTAACTAAAGATTGAACTGTAATCTGTGCTCCACAATGTTTTTAATGAAAAGGGTACCATTGACAAGTACCTTAAGGAGACTTCATATGTGCCCAATTCCAAAGAAATCTAAAGCTTTCTCAATAATCAAGCTTTGACCTATTAGTTTGGAGTTTTGAGTCAGTTTAGGCCAACCTTTGGCTTACAGAATGTCAGCCTTTTCCCTATATCCAATCCCCCCTCATGGACAGGCTTAGTCACCACCTCCCATCCACAAGAATCCTAAAACGAGGCATGTAGTAGCTCGGGATACCACTAAGCCGGGCAGTTTAGGTCAAATGGGGCATGTTTGCCCCTTTTGCCATGCAAATGGGGAGTATCATTTTCATATCTTTTTTGGTTGGGCTTATTCGTTGAATTATTGGCTCAAGCTTCTTGCTCTTTTCAACGTGCATTGGATTTTTTCAAATTTTTTGAAGGACATTATTATTCAGCTTCTCATTGGTCTTCTTTTGGCCTCAAGGCCGAACCTCCTATGGGTAAATGCAATCATAGCTTTGTTTTCAGAATTATGGTTGGGAAGAAATCAAAGAAATTTTGAAGACAAGCATCTCCCTTGGTTTGAGCGTTTTGAGTATGCAAGATCAAAGGCTTTCTCATGGTGTTCTCTCTCCAAGTCTTTTGTTGATTTTTTACCAAATGATATTTGTTTGAATTTACATGCTTTTATCGTTCCTCTTTAATTTTTGTTTTTTAATAGTTTTTCTCTTCTCGCACCTCGATGGAGTTTGTATCTTTTAGCATTAGTCTCTTTTTATTATCTCAATGGAAAGTTTCGTTTCTTGTTAAAACAAAGGGAGAAGGGTCGTATTTGGGGTGCTAGACTATTCAAAGGTTTCTCTTGTAGGTCCTACTTTCAATCTTTGGTGGATCCCTTTCCCCTCTAGTGATTTTGTCTTTACCTTGTTGGGGAAGGTAAAAATTTCCAAGAAGGTTAAGTTTTTTTGTGTGGCAGGTCATGCACGTGTTGCATTCTTGGTAGGAGGATGTCAGAGGATCTTGATCATGTTCTTTAGATTTGTGATTTTGCTTGTACAGTTTGGAGTTGTTTCTTTGAGGTGTACGGATTGTGCTTTGCCAGACTTAGGAGTTGTAAAGAGATGATTGAGGAATTCCTTCTTCATTTGCAAAAAAGGAAGGTTTATATGGTGAGGCAGGGTGTGTATTGTTTTTTTGGGGTCTGTGGGTGAGAGGTATGGTAGAACCTTTAGAGGGCTTAGGAGAACTTCGTGTGAATTATGGTCCTTTGTAAGGTTTTGTGTTTCTCTTTGGGCTTTGGTGGTGAAATGTTTTTATAATTATTCTATAAGTCTCATTTTACTTGATTGGAACCCCTTTTCTGTGGGCTCTAACTTTGTATGCCTTAGTATTCTTTATTTTTTCTTAATGAAAGTTCAATTATTCAAAAAGAAAGAAAGAAAGAAAGAAAGAAAGTGTTAGATATCCGATTTCAATGACCTGCAACTTACTAAAAAACAAACTATAACGACAATATAGAGATTAATAGGAACCAACCCTTTGATAATAGAGTTTTCAATATGGAGGGGGGGGGGGGGGTTATTTCATTAAGCCGAGTAGATAGATCAAGAGCCAAACACTAACAAAGACTCCCAACAATCCGAGAGACTGGTTCTCTCCCACAAGCCAACTTCACTCAAAACCAAAACATACCTTCACTCAGATTGCACCCCTCTACAAAAACCATCACTCCCATTCTCCTTACCATACAAACAAAACGTTCATTCCCTAGTGGTCCTCGACTCCCTATTAACAATTACCATCTTACCCCTCTTTACATATTTCTTTATAATTGCGCCTAACAGAAAGATTCTGGAGCATTACGAGAATCTTCATTTTCTTGTATTATTATTCTTCCCACAATTAAAATGATGATTTTGTGTTTTGAATGTATTGAGGCTATATGACCATAACCTTATCATTTTAAATATGAGTTTCCATTAAATGAACCTGCAATTTTCTTAGAGTTGGCCTTTGCATTTCCTTTAGAAGATGGTATTGAAGAGGATTTTTTTTTTGAGTTTAACAACATTTGAGTTGGGGGATTCGAACCTATGGCCTCTTAGTCAAGGGTACATGCCAATTACCACTGAGCTAAGCTCACTTTGGCAGTTTTGAAGAGGATTTAGTGTGACTAGGCTTGAAAGATATTGCTTCAACTAGAATTTTTACAAATGGTGGGTCGAAATCCACACACAACTTTCTAGTGTTTCTCTATCTTAGCGAGCTTGTAAGCAACATTTGACCTCCTGCATAAGGTTGAAAATTTCAGGTTTGAAAATTTCAGGTTTTTATTCTCTAAGAAATCAAGCTTAGTCTATTCTTCTGCAACAAGATCACACTTCTACATAAATATATAAAATTCTACCATGTAATCTTCCACTGGGATTTTCAGAAAAGCATCTTGTTTGTAGTTGTGAGGAAGGTACCTTCTATCGAGCTTTGATGTCATCTTTTCCCAACTCACGTTCTAGCTTCTATTGTCATTAGTTGGTTTCGTGATATTTTTCCACCATAAAGAAACAAGATCTTTCTTCTAACTATTTAACAACAAAAGTTCTTTCATTATTGTATCTGGGCTATTCTCCATACCATCACTCAACATCACAACTCATGATTAAATAAACTCCATCGATAGAAGTTAACGGTTAGCAATTGCCACAGATAGCAACTAACTACGAGCAATTGTCTATGCTCACTCAACATGACTCAGCTCAATCTTGATAGGGTCACCATTGCTTAGCTATGCTAACTGACCATTCCCCCCAATTAGTATATAGTAACCTAACTACCTCCATCAACCACTCAGCTTCACCGAACGCAAGAGTTCACCTTTCACAACATAATGTCCTCGTGTGCGAACTAAGGCATGATTCTCAATCCTTTCATATTGGAAACCACCATAGCATACTCTATTCTAAGTATGCTTTATGCTTTCTTAATACTTGAGCTTTGTTGAGTTCATCTCTCACTTGTTGTAGTGCACTAACTTGATCATCAAAGTTACTTTGGTAAACACTATATCAATTTAAACATTCCATGGTTCTTCCTCTTTTGTAGATCGTCGGTTGTTAATGATAGATTTTCACATCTACAAACAGTAGGAAGCCAAGCCATTTGGTAAATTCATATGGATGACTTCCTTCAAAGTCTAGAAATTCCACTAACATTAAAAGAATGACATTCTGGACACATTGGAGGGAAATTCTCAGCAGAATGATGGCTGCAACTTCAATTGGAAGTATTGAAATTTTCTTCCTCCTTGCTTAGTGAATGCCAAATTCTTGATCTTCCCCATTAGGATCAACAACAGTTGCTGCTATAGTTGTTCCACTTGTTTTTGCATTTTTTTTTTGGGAGAGAAGAAACGAAACTTTTCATTAAGGAAATAAAAAGAGACTAATGCGCAAAAGATACAAACTCTAGTAGGAAGTGAAAAAGCAAAATGAAACATAAAGACTAATGAAAGATAAAAACATCTCGATGTAAGTAAATAACATTAAGAGAAAAAACAACAAAAGATTTGGAGAGAGAACACCAAGATGAAGCTTTCAAGCAAGTTGAATCAAAATGCTTGAACCATGGTAGACACTCGTTGTCGAAGATTCTGGAATTCATTTCCATCCAAAGTTTTGAAATATGGGCTTTGATTGCGTTGGAGCAAATACGGAAGGGCTTTGAAAGTAAAGAAGAATGTCCTAGAGAAGTTGAATTACATTATCCTTCAAAATTAACAAAAACACCCCATGCATCTTGAACATCGAGAACAACTTTAACCAACAACTCAAGGAATAGGAGCACCTAAAAAAGAGATGGTTAAGATAGTCCCCATCTTCAAAGGAAAGTGGACACACTGATGGCATAATAGTAGAAAGGCATTTTTCTTTCTAAAACCTCTGAATTATTAAGGCTCCCATTAAGAACAATCCAAAAAAGAATATTAATTTTCTTTGGACTCGTAGTTTTCTAAATCACCCAATACAATTCTTTAGTCAAGGGCGTAGATGAAGGCAACGTTCTAGTCAATGATCTTACTGTGAATATCCTGATGGTTCTGTAGACCAAACTCCCAATTTTAAAGGGTAAGAAATTGCCGCCATAAAATTTGAAAGAGACATGAATAGATGACTGAAGAGAGAGCCATGATCTCTCTCCCTCTCGTGCATCCCTCCAACCCAACCCACCACCTTTGACATCCATGATCAACCCCCCTTCGCCATCAGACACACTCCCCTAATCCCCTTTCGATGACTCTTATGGCACCCCCTCCCCCTTTAAAGAAACGATCCATAAAGACTGATAGGAAAACCTACTCGGTTGAGGTAGACAGTAGGTATCGAGGCATTATAGTCTATAGTAAAATTATTAGAGTTCACTCATGACAAAGCTTTCTTCCTATCATTGAATTGGGAAACTTTCCGTTGGTTGGTAGCCACAATCAAAGTCCTCTCTCTTGGCATCATTGACACAAATTCTTCAGAGTGGAACGGTTTATTGAATAGACCATTTGGGCTGAAAAACTTGTTAACAAGAAAGGAACGTTGGCTGAAATTTCTCTTCTTCATAGCAATGGAGGTCTCAATAAACTTTTTATCCCGGTTGGTGATGGTAGAAAAGGTTGGGAGTCCTTTTATAAGCTTATTGAAAACTACCCGCCTGCTCCCTCTGTAAAGCTCGTCCAACAACCAAAACCTCTCCCCCATTTGACCAAAAAAACCCGCATTAAAGACCGTTCCTCGGTAATTTCTCTATCATAAATGGGATACATAGGGGAAAAATCCACGCTACGCAAGACCTCCATCAATGAGTTCCTCTCTCGCCCTTTCTCTTGATTTTGATTATGGATTGTTTTAGTAGAATGCTTTCAAAGGTGGAAATAGATGGGTTTGTTAAAGGTTTTCATGTCAAAAACAAAGACATTTGCATTAATCACCTATTGTTTGCTAACGACACTATTCCCTTGATTGAATTGCTTGGTGATGCCTCTATATCGAACTTGCTTAAGGTTGTTGATGCTTTTGAAAATTCCTCCGGACACAACACAAACCTCCAAAAATTAGAGATCATTGGTAAAAATGTTGCTTCATTGATTATCGATGACCATGCAAAAAATATGGCGGCTAGAAGGGTGATTGGTCGAACACCTACTTGGGGCTTCCTCTCTATGCTTGGGGCTCATCCTATGCATCAAAAGTTGGTAGGCTCACACTTATCAAAACAACACATCCCAATCTTCCCAACTTTTTACACGTGTCTATTTGCGAGACCGAATAAGGTGCTTTTGGAAGTTGATTGTTTATATAAAAATTTCTTATGGAGAGATGAGCTTCATTTTGTTTGTTGGAGTGCGGTCAACTTTTCTACAAATCAAGGGGGTCTCGATCTTACATCTATGAGAGACAAAAACAAAGCCTTACTTGCTAAATGAGCTAGTCGATATTATCCTGAGGAAAATGCTTTAGGGAGGAAGCTTATCAGGGCCAAATACTATTCCTCCTCCTATACTACTTGTAAGTCTCTTCAACTCTAGTAATGGCCCTTGGAAGACCATCATCAAGCACCAATATCTCATCACTAGTGGAATCTGTCATCAGGTGGAGGATGGTAGAAATACCCTTATCGACCCATGGGTTTCCAACTTATCTTTAACGATACGATATCCCCTTCTCTATAGACTCATTTTGTAACACAACTATGGTGGAAGAAGTCTGGAATGGTGAAAATAACTTCTTGGACTTGCATCTTAGGAGAAATTTAAAGGATGCGGAAGCTGTTGAATGGGTTGACTTAAGCCTAGACCTTGCCCCAATGGCACTCACTTGAAGAAATGATTCTTTGAAATCGCTCCCAAGTGTGGATGGATCTTTCTCAACAAAATCTTTGTTGCTAGATATAGGGGACAAAACAACCATCTTGGACCCTTTTTTGCCCGATATCCATAAAAGTTAAAATCTTTTTTTTTGTGAGGTTGCCCTCAAAGCCATCGACAACAAGGAAAATCTTCAAAGAAGAATGCCATATATGGTACTATTCCCAAATTGGTGCTCTTTATGCAAAGAAAATGATGAATCATAGGACCGTGTTTTCATCCACGACTCTTATGCTTGAAGCTTAGATCAGGATTCTCAAAGTATGGGTTTCAACATTTAGACTTAAAATCGGGCAATTACCATCTACACTCGGCTCGAGGTCCTTGGAAGTATATTTTGAAGATGAAAAACCTGATTACAACAATTCTTGCTACAAGGTAGGCAATGGTTTGAGTACTTTGTTTTGGTCTGAGCCCTGGTTAGAAGATCGGCCTCTTAGGGATGGATACCCTCCGTTATTTTCCTTATCTCTCAAGCAAGATGCAAAAGTTGCTGATTTTTGGCTTCCTTCCTCGACAACTTAGACTTTTCACCTCTGCAGATCCCTCACCGAGCTCGAAATTGAAGAATGGGTTGTTCTTATTCAAAAGCTTGAACATTTTGTTATTAAAGATTCTCATGATTATTGGTGGTGGACCCTAGAAAAACATGGTGAATTCACAACAAATCTCTTGCCATCTCTATTTATTCTTGGGCCGATTCAGACACTAGGGGCCTATATAGAGAGCGATTTGGAAAGCACCTTATCCTAAAAAGGTGGAATTTTTCATGTGGGAGCTTAGCCATTCTTGCCTAAACACTCTAGACAGATTGCAAAGACGCCTTCCCCATATTGCCTTATCCCCATCTTGGTGTATCATATGCAAGCAAGGAAGGGAATCACACAGTCACCTCTTTATTCATTGCACACAAGCAGCTTATTTCTGGAGCTTTATTCTTGATGCTTTTGGTTGGCAAACTACTTTCCCCAATAGAATGAATGACTTCCTCGATTATATGTTGAATGGTCATCCTTTTCGAAAAGAAAAGAAGACTCTTTGGAGGAACTTTGTTCGGGCTTTCTTATGGGGTCTACTTGGTTAGAGCATTCCAGATTTTTTGCTGATCAGATACATGATTATCACTCTCTTCTCTCATCAACCACCTTTCTTACTCTTACTTGGTGTAAATTGGTTCCTCCTTTTTGTGATTATAGCTTATCTAATCTCATGACCAATTGGAAAAGTTTTTTGTAATCCATTGGATAGGACTTTATATTTTGTCCATTTCATATTATCAATGAAATTGACCAGTTTCCTATAAAAAAAGGATTCTCAAAGCTTTTGGATGGTACTTTACTTTCCCTTGGGAGGTAAAGGATTTTCTTATCACAGCTTTGACACACCATCCTTTTCAAAAGTGACAAAGCTCTGCTTTGGAAGAACTTCATCAAAGCTCTCTTCTGGATCCTATGGAAAGAGCGGAATCAAATAGTTCTTTTAGACAAGGAACAACCCCATGACAAGCTTTTTGATCTTGATATTTACCATGCTATATCTTGGTGTAAATTGTCAAACTCCTTTGCTTCATATAGCTATGCCTCCCTCTTAACAAATTCGGAAGGCCTTTTGTAATCATGGATTTCATATCCCTTTGGTAAATTTCATACATCAATGAAATTGTTTCTTATTAAAAAAATTAAAGGGTTAAATATAACCCATTAAAGAAGCAAAGGCTGCAATCTTCCCCTCCTTTAAAGGTCTTCTAAAAACAAAGTCCACGAAGAAGTATTAGGGTCCCACAAATCTGCCACTAAAACATCAAAAGATGATAAAAGAGATAACAAATGTGGAAAAAGATCCATTAAAGGAGAATTACCAACTTTGGGGCGAGTGCGGGTACCCCCAGGTATGGGGCAACAAAGCTGGTTATAAAAAAAGAGGAGGATTACCAACCTAATTATCCTTCTAGAATGAGATCTTATTATTCATCCCCAATGTGAATGTTATTTATTTATTTTTATTAAAAGACCTAGCTTTTATTGAGAAAAAAATGAAAGAAAACAAGGGCGTACAAAAAAACCAATCCACAAAAGAGAACGAGGGGGTGCTTACAACAAAGCGCTCCACCCAAGTAAAATAAAATCTAAAAGATTATTAAATACTAAAAGACTTAGCCATCGAGGTTTAGAGAGAAACATAGAATCTAGTAAGGGCTTAAATATCATGAGAGGATCACTCAATCTCTCGAAAGATTCTATTGTTTCTCTCCCCCCAAAGCCCCCAAAGGATACACAAACCCCCGCTTGCCACAAAAACAACCCTTCTCCCGATTGAACTCCTCCAACCTCTCACTACAAGCCCCTTCCCCCAGAAAAGGAAAGCCCAAACTCTCCGACAAAATGATTCTAGACATCCTGAGCCACCTCGCAACTCCAGAACAGATGGTCAATATCCTCTACTGCCCTCTTACAAAGAATACAACACCATGGACCAACCAAGGATAACATTCTTCTCGAGACCCTATCCAGAGTATTAACTCTTCCTTGAAAGACCTGCCAAACAAAAAAACTTAATCTTTTTTGGGATTCTCACCTTCCAAACTGAGGCAAAGACAGACTCCCTCCGTGAAGCAGAGGGAGAAGGATTAACCAAATAGAGGAAAACGGATAGACACGCGAATCCTGCAGACAGGTCGAGACTCCAACAACAAATGTCTTTCCTCCCTGGACTGCAGCGAAGGCCTTCCAACAAGGAGAGGAGGGACGTGGCATTAGACGCCTACCTATCAGACAAGACACGCTGAAAATTCAACGAAGGAGACGCAAGTGGACTCGAATGAAATAAAACATCAACCACCATCGTATGTTTAGACTAAGACAAGTGATAAAGACGCGGAAAAACAGAACAGAGAGGTCTATCCCTCAACCACCTATCTTCCTAGAAAAAGGTGTCCCCATTCCCCACACGACAATGGACAAACCTAGAGAAAAAAGGATAACCCTCTGCAATACCTGTCCAAGGACATCTAAAGGTACCTCTCCTACCACTACCAATCCACTCAAAAGGTGATCCCCATACTTGCTCACAATAACCCTATGCCAAAGAGTGAAAGTTTCGTTGTGAAAACGCCACAACCATTTCGCCAACAAGGCCCTATTGTGAGGTCTCAAATTTCCTATCCCCAATCCTCCGAGGTCCATAGGTTTAGAGATGATGGTCCAATTAACCAAATGATCGCCACCCCTTCTCCCACACCCTCCCACAAGAAGTCACACATTAACTTCTCAATACGCTTGCGCACCGAAACAGGGATCATAAAGAGAGACATGTAGTAGATAGGAATTCCACTCAGGACAGATTGAATCAGGGTGGGTTGACCTCTTTTAGAAAAGAAACTCCTCATCCACAAAGCTAACCTCTTTTTGATCTTTCCCACCACTGGGTCCCAAAATGAGAGAGACCTAGGGCTATGCGCAAGAGGAAGACCCAAATACTACGACGGGAAGGAACCCACCTCACACCCGACCAAATCAACCCATCTTCTCAGCTTCCCTGGGTCACAATTCACACCCAAAAGCTGGCATTTGCCCCTATTAATATGCAACCCGGAGACAGATTCAAAAAAGGCTAAGAAATTATTCAGATGCAAGGACTCCTCATTACCCGAGCAAAAGAACAAAGTATCGTCCTCGAACTGGAGATGAGGCACCAAAAAATTATCTCTACCTACCTTAAACCCTTCAAGAATCCCACTCTCCAATCCCTGCGAGATGACTCTACTTAGAACCTCAACCACCAAAGAGGAAGGGCGAAAGAGGATTCCCTTGTCTCAATCCTCTTGTAGCACTAATACGACCCCTCGGTCTTCCATTTACCAGAAAAGAGTATCTAACCGCCCTCACGCAACTCCACATCCACAATCTCCATTTATACCCAAACCCTTTCTTAGCCAAAACTTTATCCAGAAAATCCCAATCCACATGGTCATATGCCTTCTCAAAATCAATCTTAAAAAGAATTCTTTTCTGGTTGCGAGATCTGTAATTCTATAACCTCATTCGCAATCAAGGATTGGTCTAAGATCTGTCTTCTTTTCACAAAGGCTCCTTGCGAGTCAACAATGGATAGGCGAAAAACTTTCCTTCACCTACAAGCTAACACCTTAGCGATAATCTTGTACACGCTCGTTACCAGACTAATCGGCCTAAAGCTCCCACCTTCCTAGCCCCCTCCTTTTTAGGAATCAAACAAACAAGAGTGTCACAAAGGGAGCTGTCCTAAATCCCCTGCTCAAAGAACTCATTAAAAACCTTCCAAAGATCCTCTTTAATGGTTCCCCAACCATCTTCAAAGAAAGCCATAGAGAAATCATCAATACCAGGGGTTTCGCTTCTATCGAAACTAAAGATAACTTGACGAATCTCTTAAAGGATAAAGGGGCTAACAAGGTTCGAGTAAGCCTCATCAAGGACAGGGCTCCACTCCACCCCCTCCAGAAACCCACGCATGTAAACATGAGGGGCGTAAAGGCCCGTATAAAAAGAGATCATCTCCTCCTCAATCTCCCCCGCTCTTGTACTACATCACCTAAACCATTTTCCAAAGAGAGAATGACATTCTTGTTGCTTCTACCACTCGCAACTCTCTAGAAGTAAGCAGTATTGGCCTCGCCTTCCATAGCCCACTATATTTTGGTCTTTTGTCTCCAACTCGTTGTTTCTTTTCGAACTAGCTCCTCATACTCCTTTCCAATTAAATAGCGCTCCTTTCTGGGATCCTCACTCAAGCCCCTTTCCTCCTCTAGACTATCCAGGGTCTTAAGACGACCTAAGACCTCTTGCTTCCTCAACCTCACATCGCCAAACACTTCGCGATTCCAAGACCTCAAAACCTCCTTGAGGGTCCTAAGTTTGCCCATGAACCGATACCCTTCTCAATTACCAATCACCCTCCTCTGCCACCAAGCAGGGAGGGATGCCTTGAAAGACGGGTGCGTCAGCCACATTTCACAAATCTAAAGGGACATGGGCCCCACTTAGGCGAAGCAAAATAAAAAAATAACGACCATTGGTCGGAGGTGACCCTTGGACCTAAACTCAGGTTAGCATTAGAAAAGGAATCCATCCACTATTTGGACAATAAAACCCTATCAATACGACTCATAGCCCTCTCATTTACCCGGGTAAAACACCCATTCCGTAGAGGAGGGTCGAACAATTCACAGTCCTCTCATTTACCCGGGTAAAACACCCATTCCGTAGAGGAGGGTCGAACAATTCACAGTCCTCAATAAGCTTATTAAACATCTTCATAACTTATTGAACAGGACAAATTCCTCACCTCCCTCTTGCCAATCTTCCCACTCCTCCCACCCTTTGTAGAAGTTTCACTTTTCTTCGAGGTAGCCTGAGATGGCAAGATTCAGTCCAAGGGGACAACCTGAATACTTGTAGAGGTCAGGGAAGCCCATGACGCCCCCAAAAGGTAAAGGAAGAGAGGCCCCACTCGTGTTAACCCAAGGGGACCGAGACTGAAACTGATCACTCCCATTGGCCTCAGTAGCCAAAGGCAAGCATCCTCCCAAAAAAACTTCCACACATGACATTTGATCAAGGAACTAGGACCGGAGGATTTCCTCCCAAAAAGTTGAAAGGTAAAGTTGGAGAGGTACCATCCTTGGACTGAATGGCAAGAAAAAGACGACACAGAACTTGAAGGCTTCCCTTGACCTCCACCCGAGACCTCTCCAAAAGGAAAAAGGCCCACAACCCGTTGACCTAAACGGAACTAGACCCACTGACCCCGTGCCCCTTATGAATGGAAGGTAACAATCCCAGAGAAGGATAGCAAACCTGACTGGTCGACACCTCCAAGCGGCACTCCAGCTTGGGTTGAGAAGAGATCACCCCGACTTGGCCCGAGGCATTGCCATCCTTTGAAAGAGACAACCCCACCCTCGTCACTAACACCTCAACATCTGCCTACTGAGTGTCAGAGAGGTACCACCTAATTCGAATGTTGCATATGAATCCACCTGCTCCCAAATCTTAAAAATATTAATCTATGGGCTTAAGACAGTATTGTTCCAGCCGCGTGCCAATCATGAATAGAATAACTAGGAATGCTCTTCACTGCCATATGCCAAAGTGAGTGAGGTTGAAACATAAATCTCAAACCCCATTTTGCTAGAAGAGCCTCATTTTTGGTGCTTTAAGGCCCCTATATCAAGATATCCCTCCAATTGAGACTTCTAATCTAGATTCCAACACACCAGGTGTGTAGATTTACCACCATCACATCCCTCCCCAAAAAGAAAAAGTACGCATCCTAAATTCAAACTTACTTGAAAAGGCATTATGAAGGGACATATAATATAAATGAATGCTGGAAAGCACGTGGAGAGCACCTAGTTGCATAGGGCCAATTTCCATCCATGAGGAAGGTTAAATCGTTTCTAATGGTCCAACTTCTCAAGGACATTGTCCATGACTGGTTGCCAAAAAACTATCGTTTTGGGATTAGTTGAAACAGAGATTTTCTACCTTGCAATTCAACTTTGACACCATTTGAACTACCTTAGAATACTCCACATTAATGATTTTTCCCCATTCACCTTCTGACCGAAGCTCCATTAAAATAAGGCAATAGTTTGAGACAAAATATCAAACATATCATCATCATATTTACCAAACAACAACGTACAATTCACAAACTCAAGTAGAGAGACATGCATTTGATCACTACCCACAAAAAAACCTTCTTTAATCTTGATATTATGGGAATCTCTTACTCATTTTCGAGTTGGTAGTTACATGGAAGGAAGCCAGGGAAGAACCTAAGCTACCGTACTAATTTGATCTTGGATAGGGTTATGGAAATATGGAAAATTTTAAAGACATGATTAAAACAAAGACTCACATCCCAAAAGAAACTACCGATGAATGAAAATTTCACCATCGGAGGAATTTACTAAAGGGATATAGGGGTTCATCACTCACTATTCAATGGAATCCACCAAAGAGATCAAAGACCCACTTTTGAAGTTTTCTTCAAATGCATTTTCTGTAGCGACCCAACTTCTTAAACTGGAATTCTAGGAATCTCTACTTATGCATGCAAGATATGAACTTTTGAAAGCAAAGCGGAAGCTCAAGTATTATCCAAAACGAAAACATTTTATTATAAAAAATTGATTGGTCAAGATACTTTGAATCCGGGATCCCAATAAAACATTTATTTACAAAAGTTGACTTATTGTGAATATTTAATACTTTTAATGTAAATTTCTTCAACCTTTAAACATCAAAGCAACATCCATACAAAGAATTCCGTCGTGCTTTGACCTATAGGGAAACGGCATATGTTATCTCGTTATTGTATCTGATCAGTTAGTTTCAATTCTATCCTCATTTTCGTCCATTTCTTTCTTTCATTGCTTAGTTAGTCCTGTCACATCGAGTGGTTCCTAATTCTCCTCCCAGTGGAAGGTGGAGGTTCTAAAGAAGGTCATGTTCTTTGTATGGCAGATTTGGCATGGAAGTGTTAACACCCTGGATCGTTTGTTTGCTAGGGGTCCCCCTTGGTCGGCCACTTTGTTGTATCCTTTGCCGGAGGGCAACTGAGGACCTTGATCATATTCTCTGGAATTGTGACTTTGCTCGGGATGTTTGGAACAGTTAATTTCAGCAGTTCGATTTCAACTTAGTGGGGAACTTGAATAGAAGAGAGTTGTTCATGGAGCCTCTCCTTAGTTCGCCTTTTCGTGAGAAATGGTTGTTTGTGTAGCAGCCTAGGGTCTGTGCTATTTTATGAAATATATCGGGGGGAAATAATTGAATCTTTAGGGGATGTGACAGTTCTTTTAAGGAACTGTGGTCACTTATTAGATTCTCTGTTTCTCTTTGGGTTTCGGTGTCAAGGTTTTTTTTTTAACTATTTTTTAGGTCTTATCTTGCTTGACTCGAGCCCCCTGATTGTAGCTGGCTCCCCTTTTTTGTGGGATTTCTCTTTTGTATGCTATTCTTTCATTTTTATCTCAATGAAAGTTCGGTGCTTTATTAAAAAAAATCCTGATTTAGTCTTATTGGGCTTGTGATTGGGCTTGGATTTTGAAGTTCTGCATTTTCTTGACAACACATTATTTTATAAAATAACCTTGACTCCAAAGAAGTATTAAACAAAGCGATCCTATTTCTTCCATTTTACTCTAGTGGTGAATTTTTGTAGCCACTACTTTAGAGATGGATACTGTAGAGATTCAAAGGGAATTGATGCGAAGATTCAATAGAGCCTGCAGAGACGTGAGATTTCCTAATGAGAAGATTTTGTTCTTCTAGGTGACAAGATTAGTAAAATTCAGTAATCTGTCTCTACTTTGAGTTTGTTAAGGGGATTGAACTTGTGGAAATAATAATTGTCAGTAATGAGAGGCTTCGTGGGTACGTATCTCTCCTTGCTAATAAAGTTTAGGATATTTTGGGAAGAGTCTGTTGAGTAGTATACAGGGGAGTTCACTTTGGTGGCTGATTTACTGTCTAAGGCATCTAAAGCTTAGATTTGGGGAATTCATAACCATTGACGAGGAGAAATATGGTGCTAGTTACTTGCAAACTGTTTTGCATTCAAGCAGTATTCAATAATACCAAGTTTTATCCTGATATTTGGCTGTACCATTCTAAAACTTTATTTGGTTGTGTCGTTTGTAAATTTATTTCTTATAGTATTCACAATGATTGGCGCCATCGGTCATGGTTTAATCAAATCTCAGGATGCATGTTTGTAGAATATTTGGATGGGTTATCTCTACATATTTGTTCAATTATTTTTATTTTGTTTGATCAGATGCTCTTTCATCCGCTTGCTGCATAGTCCTTCCCTTTCATTTAACATTTGCCTTGCCCATCAGGAGGAATTTTAGGAGAGTTATTATCTCAAATTGCAAAGGCCTCTAAACTTTTCTCCCTTAGATTTTCATGTCGTTTAATATGACAGGCATTTAGACATTCTTAGTTCAACACATGATTAATATATTGCTGCTTATAAATTTGAAAACTGAGATTAGTGCCAATTTGCAAAGACGACTGGATGAGAAAAATGTTCGAAAATGTCGTCTCATCTGATTTACAGGTGTTGTTACAACGTAGTAATGTATATGTTGCTCGTATTGACAGGTAAGGGAGAATGCAGCTGCCACAAGAATCTTTCTGCAAAGGAAAAAGATAAATCTTCTTAAACATTGTGAATATGAAGGCTGCCTTTCCAATTTGCAAGCAACTCTTTGACAAGTAAAACTCAACTTCTGTCTCTCAAGAGTTATAAACATGGATGCTATTGTTGTTAATGCAAGAAAAATACTGTGATACGGGTTGTATTTGGTGGTCAAGAAGGTTGAGTTTGTAGCTTCGTTACTAAATAAAATGATTCAACTTCTTTGTGTGTCTTGGTTGGTTTCAACTCTATGTTGAAAATAAAATGAAAATTTCAATTTCTATGAAATCAAGGGCCCAAATACAAATCAAAGCACAGCTAAACTATCTGCGAGTATTTTTCCATGAGCATTTTAAGCCTCTGTTTATAATTTAAATCATCTAATCAAAACACATGCATGATTTGTTGTTGTCGATTATTGTAGGTAGTTTTATTTGTTTAGATATTTTCTATTTTTAGGTAGGAATAAATATTTAGTTATTTATTTGTTTTCAGTTCTATAGATCTTATATTTATTCTAAATAAGTTAGGATTGTTTATTTGTTTTAGATCTTAGATTTACTAAGTTAGAGTTGTATTGCTACAAATATATGTCATGAGACAGAAATAAGAGGAATCATCTTCCTCATCTTTTACGATCAATTAAAATCACCTTCAGTTGTGTTATTATTTTAACTTCTTTTATTCGGACAATGTTTAGTCTAATAGAATAAATTCCTTATTCCATGTCTTATGACAACACCTTACTTGGACATGATATCAAGTTTAGGTTCATGATGTTGATGGGCGCCTTATTCAGCTGACAAAAACTTCATCTTAGATACGAGCATTATCTTATAAACAGTTTTGATGATCTACGTAGGTTTCTTTTCCTATTTATCTAAAATTCACTTTAAAAAACATTCTAAACCCTAAAGTAATACAACCTACTATTAAATGTTTTGTTCTGTGTCAAATAACTCAAATTGTATTTATACTTGAAGTAATTGAAGCTTCTAAACAAATTTCCAATCCTTTTAGGAGGGGTTGTTTCATGTGTTGGAATTTGGTGGGCTAGGCTCCCTGAGCTCCTTGTTTGGAGAAGGTTTTGGAAGTTTTGGCTTCTTCATTCAGAACTTCCTTTTTATTTTATTTTAATTTATTCAATTTAAAATTAAACTAAATTAATAATTATGTTATTTTTTTAAAACTTTCTTTTATATCTTTAGTTTTTTTTAAAAAAAATTATTAGTAGTAGTTATCTTTTTAAACTCTTTTTTTCTTTTTTTCCCTTCTTCATTCTACCGTCTTTTATTTTCTTTTCCTTCAAATGTGTTACTTGCAATTCCATAAGGAATCTTTACATAATGTTTTTGGTTAATTTAAGGAATTTTTATGGTTAATTTAAGAAATTATTACACAGATAAATCGATTTAAAATAGACATTTACACATATATACGTTATATTTCATATTACATCTATAGGCTTTTTTAGTGATATTGGGTCAATTATATGTTTTCTCTCTCTTTATTAATTTCGTATGATACTTGATTCTTTTATTAATATTTTATTAAGTATTAACATGATCTTAGGTTTAATTGATTTTACTTTCCATATATGTTAAAGTTACATTGGAATATATTTTCCATAAACATCTAATTGTCTTTTCTTATTATTTTTCTTTATTCATTTCTGCCATCTCTAAGATCTTACTTAATTATCTCTATTCTTTGAATATTTTTATTCTTTTCGTTTTTATCTTTTACCTCATCCATTTACGTAATATACAACTCTTATTCCTCCTTGTTATTGCAATGAGTATGTTCTTTCTCTCTTATTATGTATTCCGTTATTTCTATATGCTCATTATGTCTTATATATTTGTTTACTTTTTTTGTTCTGATGGTATAAAATGTATTGTATCGGTTTCTATATTAACACGTGAAATTGTCAATAGTTACTATATCATCACACGAATATATGCTTTCATCACTAGAATAGTATGTATTAATCTAGCACTGTATATATAAACAATTTATTTTATACAATATATAATAGTTTGTACTACATATTATGTTGTATATGACATATATATACTATTCGGCATTTTGTAAAATAATTGATTAGATAGGTGTGTTTTTACCTACATTATATTGTGCATGTTGGAAGAAATATGATAAGTATAACATTACCTATAACACTATATTTTTTAATAAACAGATGTATATACTTCATATACTATCATAAATAACATAAATATACAATATGCTATATTGTAATATAATTGTATAGATAGTTGTGTTATACATATGCTACCTGGTGGATCTTGGAACGAGTCTGCTAATTATGTTAGTTACCAAGTATCTAAAATTTCATTGCATGATGAAATGATATTCATTGAGTTACAATAATGTACCATAGAAAAGTTGGGTAATGTAGGGCATATTGACTCGTTCGATATATATGTTTGAATAGGATCCCAATCTTTCATTTAGATTGATGCAGAAGAGAATACAAATACAAATGTTGAATGGTTATTTAGCATAATGCCATATGGTATGAATGAATATTGTGCCCTTAATAATTGATTCAAAGAACGCCTTATCAGTTATGTTGGACAACATACTCTATTTTTGGTTCAATTAGTAATAATCATCTGGTAGAAGAGCATGTTTACAACAATATTGATGTTACAAGGATATCATCCAACTTTACCATTCAGATTGATGAGATATATATTAGTAAAAGTGTATTACATAATGTTTTATGAGGTATTAAAATTAGAGATAGCTTCCAATACAAAACTGTAAAATCCAATGAATGAGATTAGAGGTTTCCTTACTGAAAATGGTTTAAGGATAACTTATTAGAAAGCTTAACGTGCATGTGAATTAACAATGAATGAGATTAGAGGTTCTCCATACGACTCTTACAAAATGATTTCATCATTTGCGCACATGTTGAAGATCAAAAACTGGTATTATTTTTTTTAAAAAATTATTAATCATATAACGTATTATATATTTAACTACATATGATATACACATATATACATCTTTATATATTATATATTTTGTAGGTTCCACCACAGAACTTAAACTTGATGATGATGGAAGGTTTAAATTCTTTTTTATGGCATTTGCTGCTTAACGTGCATGTGAATTAACAATGAATGAGATTAGAGGTTCTCCATACGACTCTTACAAAATGATTTCATCATTTGCGCACATGTTGAAGATCAAAAACTGGTATTATTTTTTTAAAAATTATTAATCATATAACGTATTATATATTTAACTACATATGATATACACATATATACATCTTTATATATTATATATTTTGTAGGTTCCACCACAGAACTTAAACTTGATGATGATGGAAGGTTTAAATTCTTTTTTATGGCATTTGCTGCTTGTATCTATGGTTGGAAACACTGTCAACTAGTTATTTCAGTTGATGACACCCATATGAAGAATAAATATGTTGGTACTCTAATAAAAACTTCTGCATATGATCCAAATGATTAAATATTTCCCATAACTTTTTGCGTTGTTGATTCAGAGAATAACAATTCATGACTATGGTTTTTCACTCAACTAAAACAAATAGTTATAAAACAAAATGAACTTGTGATTGTATCTGATAGACACAAAAGTATTGGTAAGACAATTCAGACAACATTCCCCAATTCATATCATTGTATGTCCATGGTTTATCTCTTGAAGAACCTAAAGCTGATATATAACTCGAAGATTAATGACATCATCTTTTATGCTTGTGCCAAAACTTATAATATTGTTGATTTTGAATATCAGATGTGTCAATTTGGAGGTAGGTGTGCGAGATATTTGTAATGAATTACAAACCATAGGATTGCCAAAATGGTCTCGTGCATTTGACCCCATAGTTGTTATAAGATGTGAAGGAGTCCGTATCAAGAAAACGAAAGTAATTTTGGATCTTAAGCACTCTAATTTGATCAATTTTTATCATACAAACAACATGCTCAAAACTGGAAAGTTGTAAGAAAACAAAGTGAGAAAGAACATTTGAAGACAAAATTCTTCAAACTCAGTGCAAATTTCTCCTCACGAATACTTCGTGGACCACATTTAGAGTCTTCCCTACTATCCTCATGCCTTGGAACGGATTGTGAGATCCTTTATTGAGAGAAACTTTAGAGAGAAAGAGCAATGGTCTATAAAAAGAATAAAAAATTTTCTGTAAAATTCTCTCTTCTCTCTACCATCTTCCGCATCTTTCTCTTGTGTTTCTTCTTCTATTTATAAGCAACTAACAAGCTTAATTTTAGCTTGGTGAAGAAGACAACACTTGATTTGATCACAAAGCTTAACTTAGCTCGTTGGAGAAGACTACACAAAAGAAGATAAGTTACTCACCAATCTTCATATAGCTTGGTGAAGAATTTTGGTGAATTTTAAAATCAAAAAAATTAATTTTAATTAAAAAAATAAAATTAATTAATAATTAATTATGTTTAATTTGAATAATTAATTTGATGTAATTTAATATCAAATATTAAATTAAATAATTAAACCAATTCCAATCTCAAAACTGGCCTCTCGAACATGAGTCCTTATTCATGTATTAGGTCATACCAATATTTAAATTATATTTAAATATGCCCATCTTTTTTTTGTTTATCATAGTTTAATTCATAATTAAACTATGAAACATTAAGTGTATTGCATATAATTAACGTTTTCTCTCAAAATCGAATTTGAACAATTCAAATTCTTTTCTCCCAAATTGTTACAAGGCTTAATCCAAGCTAGTAAGCCTAGCTAATAAACATTCGTTAACCACTAGGACACTTCACTAAAATCCAGTTGTTGCACTCTCCTCAGTGTAGATATATTTCTATCCACTCGATATAACCATGATTAGTAAGTCGATCCTTCACAAGTCGTTCGTAATTACAGCTGGGTCAACTAAACCGTTTTACTCCTGTAATTACTTATTGTTCCTTAACTCCTACTGATTCTCTAATGAACAATTAATTTGCGGTCCAACCAACAAACTGAATCTCTCTCGAGCCAAATAGAGGGTGGCCCATTGTTCAAGACCTGGAGTCAACACTTAGGAGAACAATCTCTCTACTAATCCCCTAAGCATGTAGGAGTGGAATCCTCCTCAGTGTAGATATATTTCTATCCACTCGATATAACCATGATTAGTAAGTCGATCCTTCACAAGTCGTTCGTAATTACAGCTGGGTCAACTAAACCGTTTTACTCCTGTAATTACTTATTGTTCCTTAACTCCTACTGATTCTCTAATGAACAATTAATTTGCGGTCCAACCAACAAACTGAATCTCTCTCGAGCCAAATAGAGGGTGGCCCATTGTTCAAGACCTGGAGTCAACACTTAGGAGAACAATCTCTCTACTAATCCCCTAAGCATGTAGGAGTGAATTCCATCTTGTAGAACTATGTTTCTATCTATCTACTCGGTCTTATCCCCAAAGTGGGAGGTTTATTGAGTCGACGATCTCAGGACACTCTCACCTATACAAATCAAATGATAATTCCGAATAAACAGGAGTTCATAGAGCGTTCAAGATTAAGATCGAGTTACCTAGGTCATCGTATGAATATAATCAGTTGAGACAGTAAACGAAGTTATAAAGTCTAATTGACTATTTCGCGGTACGATCTTATGCAAACTCATTGCATAGGACACCTCCCACTCGTATGTCTCCACATCAACGATTTAGGATCACATCGTTTGTACTATACAAAGTAGGCCACACTCATTGTGTCCCCAAGACTTAGTACCCAACCCTATCCCTATACTATAGACCATTTTGTCTATTACTTGAACTTGATCCACTAATGTCACACATAAAGTTCAAGTATACATCATATATCCAAGGGTTTTTAATTTATTGGATTTGGGTTATAACATACGTAATTCACTTTATTCAATAACAACTCTACTGAATAAACCTCAATAACAACTTTATTGTGAAATAAAATATACATTCAATTTAGAAACCACAAGTTTTAGGACATAAAACCCAACAAGATGATGACAACTAACATATTTGAAAGTTTGAATGTTGCCATAAAGAAAGCACGAGATCTACCCATTACATCTATGTTGAGGTTATGAGGATGATTATGCAAAGATGGTTTTATGAAAGGAGGAATGATTGTGCTTTTCAAGTAACTGTTTTTACTAAAGCCACAAAACAACATTTGAGAGAGCAAATAAAGATGGGTCGTTCTATGCAGGCAAAGTTTCATTTCATATATATATATATATATATATATATTCTCATGTATTTATTGTATACATATCAGGTGAATCCAGTTGACAATATGCATTTTTAAGTTATTGATGGGGCCCGTCAATACGATATGTATTTATCAAGCAAGAGATGCAGTTGTAGAATGTGGGATACATTGCAAATTCTTTGCTCTCGTGCATGTGTTGGTTTGACAACCAAATACATATCAACCAAGAAATATATATCACCATATTACATAAACAATACTCTCATCAATATATAGTGGCTTAATATATCCACTAGGTCATGAAGATAGTTGGGTTATCCCAGAAAATTTATGTCAAACCATTGTTCTCCCTCCAAATGTGAAACGTTCAGTTGGTAGGTCGAAGAAGAAAAGAATTCTTTCACAAATGGAGTTTCAAGTATTTTAGTGTCTGTTAGCATTAGGTTTTCTTAAAGATATGCTTAACTCTGTGTTGAAGATAGGAAAATCAAGTTCTAGAGGTTTCAGATCAATTTTAGTTGAAAATTCCCTTCTGTATAACATTGTGATGTTTGATGTTGTAGCATTTTTAACCTCATTTGGGAAAAAACAACCAATGCCTTCCTAAATTCTAGCCCCCTCTTTTTATCATTTTAGTGCGTGTTTAGCCTCTCAAATCTTTGCTTAAAGCTATATTTTACACTACTTAAGTCTCTCTTACTTTACTGCTTGATTTGATGATAGTTTCTAGTCATTTTTTGCAAGTTTAGTTGTGTTTTTTAGTTTATTTTATGCGTGTAAGTTTGTGCTTATTTTCAATAAATTCGCTAACTTTAGTTCTCGTGGGATTGACATTGTTTACCATTTGCTACCTGTGATTGCGTATGCTTGCGTAGTGAGTTTCACACAACGTGAGGATAAATGTGAGTTGGAGAGGATGTTTTAACATTTAATGAACAATCCATAAGTGAGGATAAATGTGAGATGAGTGGGGATGTAATTCCAAAAGTTGATGATTTAGACTTGCCAATTACAATAAGAAAAGAAGACATGAGTTAGATCATTCAAATATTTCTTTCAATCATTGATAATGTTCATGTACCAACCAATATTCATGAAGCATTAAAATATCCTGATTGGAGAAAAACTATGCAAGATGAGATTGAAGCTCTTGAGAAAAATGACATGTGGACAACAACCGATTTACCTAATGGAAAAAGAACGATTGGATGTAAGTGGATCTTTACAGTAAAACATAAGTGATTGAAGGACAAACTTATTGCTAGAGGATTCACTCAGTATTATGGAATTGACTACCAGGAAACCTTTGTACCTATAGCTAAACTCAACACCAAAAGAATTATCTTATCTCTAGCAATTAATCTTGATTGGAGTTTTCAACTGTTGAGTATTAAAAATATTTTTTTGAATCTATCTAGAAGAAGAAATATATATGAATATTCCTCCTAGTTGTGAAAAGAAATTCAATTCACTAAAGGTTTGTAAACTTAAAAAATCTCTCTATGGACTTAAGCAACCTTCACGCGCATGGTTTGATAAATTTACAAATTTTATTCTTAGTTCTGGATATTCACAAGACCAATTAGACTATACTTTATTTGTTAAAAAGAGTTCAGAAATTTTACTTGCTCTTTTAATAGTGTATGTTGATGATATCATTCTTTTTGGAAATGACGAATTAGAATTGAAAATGTTGAAAAAGCACTTGGCTCAAGAGTTTGAAATCAAAGATCTAGGAAACCTAAAGTATTTTCTAGGCATGGAGATTGCTCGGTCTAAAAAAGGTATAGTTGTATATGAAAGAGTCTAGATTAAGAAAGCGAAAGCAATTTTGGATCTTGAACACTCTAAGTTGATCAATTTTGTAAAATAAAATATATGCTCAAAGCTGGAAAAACAGAGAGATAGAAAACTCAACTTTGAAGATCAAATTCTCTTCACCCCGTGGATGGTTTTCAACACGAACACTTCGTGGACAACCGTTAGAGTCTTCCCTACTATCCTCGGACCTTAGAACGGATTGTGGGATCCTAGATTGAGAGAATTTGGAAGAAAAGACCTCAAAGGTCACTAATTCGGGAATTTAGAATTTTCTGCAAAATTCTCACAAAACACCTCAAATCACCATTATATAAAGCTTCATTAAGCTTTATTAGAGTGACAACTCAAGTGTGATGAGGATGGTTTTAGATGGAGGTGGCTAATTTTGGTGAATTTTGAAAATGAGGAGGATTGGGCAAGTTGGCAACTTGATTTTCATGAAAATCATGAAAATCCCTCCTTTTACATTTAATTTTAATTCTAAAATCAATATTAAATTAATTTTTAATTAAAATTAATATAATTAATTAAATATTCAAAATTAATTTAATTAATTAATTAATTTTTTAATTTAATTTAATATCAAATAAATAACCCGATCCCGATCGATTTTTCGAACATGAATCCTTATTCATGCTATAAACCGATCCAATATTTAAATCAAATTTAAATATATCCACCTCCTATTAATCATAGTTTAATTCATAATTAAGCTATGATTCGTTAAATATATCACATATAATTAACGCTTTCTTCCAAATTCGAATTTGAACAATTCAAATTCTTTTCTCTCAAAATGTTACAAGGCTAAGTCCGAGCTAGTAAGGAGGACCTAATAGACCTACAGATCATGAGCTCCAACGATACGAGATTAACCGGCCAAACTCTTTAGCCTAGCTAATCAACATTGCGTTAACCACCGGACACTCCACTAAAGCCCAAAGTGCGATTCTCCTCATTTGTAGATATATTTCGTCCACTCGATATAACCATGATTAGTAAGTCGATCTTCATGTGTCGCTCAGAATTATAATTTGGGTCAAAATTACCGTTTTACCCCTGTAATTACCTCTTGTTCCTTAAGTCCCATTGATTCTCTAATGACCAATTGGTTTGTGGTCCAACTAGCAAACCGAATCCCTCTCGGGCCAATGAGAGGAGTGGGCCCATTGTTCAAGACCCGGAGTCAGTACTTAAGGGAATAACCTCTCTACTAATCCCTAAAGTGGGTAGGAGTGAATTCCATCTTGCAGAACTATGTTCCCAGCTATCTACCCGGTTTTATCCCTGAAATGGGAGGCTTATTGAGTCGGCAGTCTCGAGCCACTCTCACCCATGCAAATCTAAGGATAATCCGAATAAACAGGAGTCCATAGAACGCTCAGGATTAAGATCGAGTTACCTAGGTCATCGTATGAATATAGTCAGTTAAGACAATAAACAGAGTTATAAAGTCTAAGTGACTATTTTGCGGTCCAGTCTTATGTAAACTCATTGCATAGGGCACCCCCACTCACATGTCTACACATGAACGATTTAGGATCACATCGTTTGTACTCTATAAAGTGGGCCGCGTCCATAGTGTTCCTAGGATAAGGTACCCAACCCTATCCTTATACTATAGACTGTTCTGGCTATAACTTGAACTTGATCCACTTTTATGTCACACATAAAGTTCAAGTATTCATCCTATAAGCAAGGGTTCTTTATTGGATTAAGGTTACACAATACACAATAGTCAATAACACCTTTACTGAATAAATTTCAATAACAACTTTATTGTGAAATAGAATATACATTCAGTTTACAAAACCACGAGTTTTAGGACATAAAACTGAATAATCTCCTACTTAGGCTAAAACGTCTGTGGAGTAAAACATGCTGAGCAAAGAAAAACATCCCTACTGTACAACCCGTAGTCCTAGACTCTCTAGGTGTCCTTAGAACACTTTAGCCGTGAGGGGCTTTGTAAACGGATCAACAATGTTGTGCTCCGAAGCGATCTGCGTGACGATCACGTCTCCTCGTTGCACAATCTCCCTGATGAGATGATATTTGCGCTCTATGTGCTTTCCGCGCTTATGGCTTCTAGGTTCTTTGGAATTTGCCACTGCACCACTATTATCACAATAAAGGGTAATTGACAAATTCATATTTGGAACAACTTCCAAATCAGTCAAGAACTTCCTAAGCCATACAAACTCTCCTTCATTTGTCATAAGTCGCGACGTACTCAACCTCTATGGTGGAGTCGCAATACAACCTTGCTTTATACTCCTCCATACTATAGTTCCTCCGTTAAGAGTGAACACTGATCCTGATGTAGATTTCCTCGAATCTACATCACTCTGAAAATCAGAGTCAGTGTATCCTGCAAGGATCAAATCCTTTGCATCATCATACACAAGCATTTAGTCCCTCATTCTCCTAAGATACTTGAGGATGTTCTTAATGGCAGTCCAGTGATCGTATCCTGGATTAGACTGATACCTGCTGACTATTCCCACTGCATAGCATATGTCGGGTCGAGTATATAACATGGCATATATCAGACTAGCGAAAAAAGATGCATAGGGAATGCGTCTCATATCCTACGAATAGGCATAATTTTGAACGATGTTCCAATTTCTTTGGATTGGACACCAACACATGTCGGACATCCCCAAATCTCAAGTGACGTAAACTCCTTTACGCCTTTTCCATAACTCATAGGGTGTTTTTGAAACACTCTTGAGGAACCATGTTCAAAATATATACAATGATTCTACCGCATATCCCCAAAACGACGACCAGGCAAATGTGGCGTAGCTCATCATAGATCGAACCATGTCTAACATGATTCTATTTCTCCTCTCAGATACACCATTCTGCTGAGGTGTATCAGGCGCTGAGAGTTGGGATACGATTCCATGTTCTATCATATAGTCTTGGAATCTTAAATCCATATACTCTCCACCTCGATCTGATCGAAGTGTTTTAATCGTTTTACCTAATGTGTTCTCAACCTCTGCCTTATACTCCTTGAACTTTTCAAGGATTTCGGAGTTATGATGCATTAGGTATAGATAACCATACCTAGAATAATCATCAATAAAACTGATGAAATATTCATATCCTCCTCGTGCCTTAACATTCATAGGACCACAGAGATCCGAATGCACGAGTTCCAAGGGCTCTTTGGCTCTATAACCTTTTGTCAGAAAAAGGTCTTTTAGTCATTTTTTCCTCAAGACAAGACTCACATGGTGGTAAGGAGCTGTCCTCTAACTGGCTTAGGAGACCACTCTTAACCAATCTCTCAATCCTATTGAGATTAATGTGACCTAGTCTCAAGTGCCAAAGATAGGTACTTGGAGAAAGCTTCTGCCTTTTATTTTGAGTATCAGCTGTTTTAAACATCTCAGTGTTCAAAATAGCTTTTACTTCTGTTGGTCTTAACACATATAAGTTGTTTTCAAGTTTAGCAGAACATATTCATACACCTCTTTTGCAAATGAACGCTTCATTATGATCAAAAGATACTTTATACATATGTTCAAGTAAACAAGAGATAGATATAAGATTTCTTTTGATTCCAGGAACCAAAAGTACATTTTCTAATAAAACGAATCTATCTCTAAACAACAAACTTTCATCGCTCCCCATTGCTTTGGCCGAGACAACCTCTCCTGCTCCAACCCCGAGAGTTATCTCCCCCCCATCGCAGCATTTCTTCGCCAGAACTAGTTTCTCAAAAGAAGAACAAACATGGTTAGTGGCTCCTGAATCTAATATCCAGGCGGAATCATCATGTTCCACTAAACATGTTTCAACAACAAGTAAATCATATTTACCTTGTTTTTCCTTCTCAGCTTTCTTTTTTGCAAGGTACTTTGGGCAATTCCTCTTCCAGTGCCCGTCACCACCACAATGGAAACATTTTCCTGTGGCCTTAGCCTTGCGTGTGGAAGCTGGTCCCTTCCCTTTGTCCTTCTTCTTCTTCTTCTGAATACCCTTATTCTTGGTAAAAGAAGGACCAGACTTGGTCCCTGAGGATGATCCTTTTAGGAACTTCTTCGAAGTGACAACATTTGCCTCCTTCTCTTTTCCTTTTGATTTCATTAGGGATTCAAAAGTCTGAAGCTCATTGAGGAGAGTAGTCAGGTTATACTCTATCTTATTCATCACCGCATTGGTGCGGAACGACAAGAAACTCTTCGGAAGAGATTCCATAATAAAGGTTACCTGACTTTTCTCATCTATGACCACCCCATTTACTTCAGCCACGTTGAAGTGGACCATCATGTCAAGGACATGTTCCCTAACAGAGGCTCCCTCCTTCATACGGGAATTGTAAACGTATTTGAGAGCATCATAATGGACCGATGAGGACGGTTGTCTGAACATCGCCTGTAATGATCCCATGATCTCCTTCGCGGTGACCATGCTCTCATGCTTCTTAGACAACACATCAGATATGCTGGCTAAGATGTAGACTCGGGCCTTCTCATTAGCCCTAATCCATCTGTCATATGCATCGCGAACAATTAGGTTTGCAGTCGAGTTGGGAGGGGAAGGACATTCCTCCATTAAGACGAACCTCAGATCATCAAGAACAAGAATCGTATTCAAGTTTGATTTCCAGGTTCCATAATTGTCGCCGCTGAGTTTATTGAAGGCGAGTAACTGGATAAAAGAGTTCGACATGCTGAAAAAGAATGAATTCTATTAGTGAATTGTTTGTAACCTATCCAATTTAAGAATTTAGCAAAGGTAATAATGTACCTATAAACTCATTATTATTTTTGCAGTGATACTTCAGTGAGTCGAGAGCCGCCGCTACCGAGGCGATAATCACTCCTTCACAGAACCAAGACATTCTTGACTAAATGCTAATACCAGAATAACTCTTATTCCTAGAACATTCTAGTTATCGCTACTTCGGTCAAGAATTTACTAACACTTAGCAATTTTTGTAAGTGTGACCCGCTATTTTCAGACCTCAGAGGTCGGCCCCAACAATGCTACCGAACTGGAGAGACAAAGTTGAGAATGGACCTAAGAGACCCTATCCATTTATGGAGTTTGAGTTGTTCTGAATCTCATGTTACATCCCTCCGAATGGATGACGCTACTTCGGGCAACCTGCAGGCGCAACATGGGAATCTCACGGTGCAACCTAATGGAGGAGACCGTAGGATGTGTTGACACACTTCCTTCTCCCACTTACTATAAATACTTTCTCCATTCACCTTGCTCTTGATTTATGCAAACACCATCCGAATGAGGATGCCCTATTGACATCACGAGGCCGAGCATAAATCTCACTGTGTGAACTTCGCGGAGAGCGTAAGAGGAAATTGATATATCATATATAGCTTTTCACTCCCACTAAGTATTTTAAACAATTTGGGTATACTTTTACTTAGGCATATTTCGGCTAAAACAATATGACCTAAGTCTACTAATATAACAATTATACTGGAATTACCTAAGTCTATTAACCATTTAATAAACCTAGGTCTATGAGTTCAATGTATTAACATTTAATAAACGCCACTCACGAAAGATAATTTATAAACCTATGGATTAAATTCACTCCTGTGTCGGTTTCTGTGTAGGGGTGTTCCGTTTCCGTCAGCTTAAGTACCCCAACCTAGCCAGAACCTTCCTTAGTCAGAGTCCCTCTTTAATCAAAGTTTATAAATTATTGGTTTCCTAATTCTAATCTTATTTGAACTAGATAACCTAAGGTCTAATTAATTCCAGTTCTAAAACCATTTTAAAACTAATTAATTTACCTTAGGTTACATGCATTTCTATATTATAAATTGTTTCATCATTCATCACATGAATAAACATACATTTATAACAAATCCATCACATGAATAAATGCATAGCAATTATATATTTAATTTTTAATTAATATAACCCTTATATTAATTATAATTAAAACATATAATATTTGTTTCATAAATTCATATAACTCTTATATTAATTCTTATGAAACCCAATAAACATGCACACAATATATTATAATACTTATAACATACTTTCAATGCATGGAGCATGCTTCCTATGGTGAGATTTTAAAATCTATATGACATACTTTATGCACATATAATCAGGGATTTTAATTAAAACATACATTCACAATGTATAATTAATTAAACACACTAAAGTGGACTGGTTTTGGCATCTAATGCAAGCAAACTACTAAATTATTACAATAATAATCTAGGATTAATATCGAACCACTTTGAACACTTCAAATTTGGGTCGAACCGGCTTGCAAATGTGTGAACCGGACCTTCAAAAGGTTGAGTCGGGCTGTAATAGGCTGAACCGAGCCTCCAATTGATGAAATGGACTCCCAAAATGAAAAAACCGGCCTCAAAATAGTCAGAACCGGTCTAAAATCATACGAACCGGACCAAAATCGTGTCGAACTGGCCCAAAATTGTTGAACCGATCAAAGTCAACCGAACCAGAAGTCAAAAGTCAATGATCAATGGAAAGTCAACTTCATCTTCCCAAAATTGAAATGCACGGGCTGAAGGTGAAAAAACATCATGAGCAGAATTTTTTTTTTCCAAAGAACTCTGTTTTTTCGATTTTTTACGGAC
This sequence comes from Trichosanthes cucumerina, assembly GCA_036507285.1. Taxonomy (NCBI): domain Eukaryota; kingdom Viridiplantae; phylum Streptophyta; class Magnoliopsida; order Cucurbitales; family Cucurbitaceae; genus Trichosanthes; species Trichosanthes cucumerina. The sequence continues at coordinate 39,466,077 of CM071841.1, forward strand.
CTCCGTGGCTTCTTTCATCAAATTGAAGGCTTTACCAAACTCAAAACGACTTGAAATTTTTACCGCTTATTCTACACACATTAATGATAAAACACACTTGAGAAATTTGAAAATAAAGCACAAATTGATGCTCAATTTAAATGCCAAAACAAGAAGAACACTTTAGACGCCTAGAAAAAATGTATTTTAAAGAACACCCACCACAAAACAAAATAGGTCAAATTGAGTGCTCAAAAGGGCTCTGATACCAATTGAAAGAGTCTAAATTAAGAAAGCGGAAACAATTTTGGATCTTGAACACTCTAAGTTGATCAATTTTGTAAAATAAAATGCATGCTCAAAATTTGGAAAACACAGAGGATAGAAAACTCAACTTTGAAGATCAAATTCTCTTCACCCGGTAAATGGTTTTCAACACGACACTTCGTGGACAACCGTTAGAGTCTTCCCTACTATCCTCGGGCCTTAGAACGGATTGTGAGATCCTAGGTTGAGAGAATTTAGAAGAAAAGACCTCAAAGGTCACTAATTCGGGAATTTAGAATTTTCTGCAAAATTCTCACAAATCACCTCAAATCACCATTATATAAAGCTTCATTAAGCTTTATTAGAGTGACAACTCAAGTGTGATGAGGATGGTTTGAGATGGAGGTGGCTAATTTTGGTGAATTTTGAAAATGAGGAGGATTGGGCAAGTTGGTAACTTGATTTTCATGAAAATCATGAAAATCCCTCATTTTACATTTAATTTTAATTCTAAAAGCAATGTTAAGTTGATTTTTTAATTAAAATTAATATAATTAATTAAATAATTCAAAATTAATTTAATTAATTAATTTTTTAATTTAATTTAATATCAAATATTAAATTAAATAAATAACCCGATCCCGATCGATTTTTTGTACATGAATCCTTATTCATGCTATAAACCGATCCAATATTTAAATCAAATTTAAATATATCCACCTCCTATTAATCATAGTTTAATTCATAATTAAGCTATGATTCGTTAAATATATCACATATAATTAACGCTTTCTTCCAAATTCGAATTTGAACAATTCAAATTCTTTTCTCTAAAAAATGTTACAAGGCTAAGTCCGAGCTAGTAAGGAGGACCTAATGGACCTACAGATCATGAGCTCCAACGATACGAGATTAACCGGCCAAACTCTTTAGCCTAGCTAATCAACATTCGTTAACCACCGGGACACTCCACTAAAGCCCAGTGGCTGCATTCTCCTCACTGTAGATATATTTCTGTCCACTCGATATAACCATGATTAGTAAGTCGATCCTTCACAGGTCGTTCGTAATTATAGCTGGGTCAAAATTACCGTTTTACCCCTGTAATTACCTCTTGTTCCTTAATTTCCACTGATCCTCTAATGAACAATTGGTTTGTGGTCCAACCAGAAAATTGAATCCCTCTCGGACCAATGAGAGGGGTGGGCCCATTGTTAAAGACCCGGAGTCAGTACTTAAGGGAACAACCTCTCTACTAATCCCTAAAGCGGGTAGGAGTGAATTCCATCTTGCAGAACTATGTTCCCAGCTATCTACCCGGTTTTATCCCTGAAATGGGAGGCTTATTGAGTCGGAAGTCTCGAGCCACTCTCACCAATGCAAATTTAAGGATAATCCGAATAAACAGGAGTCCATAGAACGCTCAGGATTAAGATCGAGTTACCTAGGTTATCGTATGAATATAGTCAGTTAAGACAGTAAACGGAGTTATAAAGTCTAAGTGACTATTTCGCGGTCCAGTCTTATGCAAACTCATTGCATAGGGCGCACCCACTCACATGTCTCCTCATGAACGATTTAGGATCACATCGTTTATACTCTATAAAGTGGGCCGCGTCCATATTGTCCCCAGGATAAGGTACCCAACCCTATCCTTATACTATAGACTGTTCTGGCTATAACTTGAACTTGATCCACTTTTATGTCACACATAAAGTTCAAGTATTCATCCTATAGCCAAGGGTTCTTTATTGGATTAAGGTTACACAATGCACAATAGTCAATAACACCTTTACTGAATAAATTTCAATAACAACTTTATTGTGAAATAGAATATACATTCAGTTTACAAAACCACGAGTTTTAGGACATAAAACCCAACAGTATACCAAAAGAAGTATGTTTTAGACCTTCTCAAAGAGACTGACATGTTAGGATGTAAACCAGCAGATTCTCCTACGGATCCTTAAAAAAAACTTGGACTCAATCATAAGAGCACTTAAGGGATTGAATTCTGCAACGGAAGCGATATGAATCGCCTTGCCCCGTTGTGGTAAATGAACTTGTTTAGAAACTTGTTTAGTGGATAATGATAAAACGGCTTGGATACTTGATTTAGGTCAAGTGGGAGATTGTTGGGATTTATGCCCTAAAACTTGTGTAATTTTGATCAAAGAAATAAAGAGTTATTTGTTTTGATAAAATTACAGTCTTGCTTTATAATTCCAATAAACTAAGCTCCAAGGTTATAACATATATCTTGATAATATATATATCTTGAACATTAGTGTAGTGGACACTATTTGGATTGTGTTCAAGAATATAACCTAAATGGTCTATGGTATAAGAATAAGGTTGCAAACCTTATTTTGGTAACACCATGGATGCGACCGACTTTGTAATTAGTACAAATGAGGTAATCTAACTCATTTATGAAGTTGACATGCGAGTGGGGGCATCCTATATGAAGAGTTCATACAAGACCGGACCACAAATTATTAGTCTAACCAGTGTAACACCATTAACAGGATAAGACTAGTAATTTATAGATGGTCATTAGTGACTCGACCTGAATCCTGAGCGAGTTAAGAACTCCTGCTTATAGGGGTTTGTCCTTAGACTAGTATGGGTGAGAGTGGCCTGTAGCCGACTCAATAAGCCTACCTTCTCAGGGACAAAACCTCGTAGGTAGCTAAGAACTTAACTGTGCAAGATAGAATTCACTCATTCCTACACTAAGGAATTAGATTGGTTGTTCCCTTAAGAACTGACTCCAGGTCTTGAACAACGGGGCCCCACCCTCTATGAGGGTATGAGTCTATGGTAGGACCTTGACTTGTTGTTCATTAGAGGATTAGTGGTGGTTAAGGAACAAAGAGGTAATCATAAGGGTAAAACGGTAATTTGACCCAGCTGTGATCACGAACAACCTGTGAAGAGTCGACTCATGGGTAATGAGTATATCAGTGGACACAATATAATCTATAGTGAGGAGAGTGAAGTTACAAGTCTATAGTGGAATGACGTGTAGTTAATGAATATTGATTAGCTGGATCAAAGAGTTTGATCAATTAATTTCACATCATTGGAGCTCATGAACTGTAGGTCCATTAGGTCCCTCTGATGGCTCAACATGGAAATATTGAGGGTATAAAGTTTGGAAGGAAATTGAAGTGTTCAATTTCATATATGAGGTGTTATATCAATTATATATGATATGATTGATATAATATATAGTTTTAATGTGAATTAGATTCACATATAAACCATATACTAATGAGAGAATAGAGGAGGGGTAGAAGGGTCATTTCCACCCTATTTGCCTATATATATAGTTGCATGAGATGCAACTAGGTTAAGCAATGAAGCTAAGCACTTGGTGAAACCTTAGCCTTTCTTACATTGTGTTGGAAAGAGTTCCAACTACAATTTCACAAAACACCTCACATCTCCTAAAGGGAACCCACTTTCCTCCCTCACCTAGAGAACAACGGAGAAGATCCGGTGGTAGTATCCGTGATCGTTCGGGTTCGTGTTGCTGAGATCTTGATCGTGAGAGAGGAGGAGCACTTGAAGAAAGAGTTCTTCAAAGGTATAATTCTTGTTGTCCATCTACTTTTATATGCTTAATCTAGTTAGTTTAGTTCTTGAATGTAATCGTGGTAACGAAATTGAGAACGCGTGATTCACAATCGCTTCCGCTGCAGGATTCGATTCCTTTCATAGTAATTGTTTCCAATGAGTTTTTCGGCAGCCAAAAGAGAAATAATTGAACGCGACATATTTGCTAAAATATAAGAAATACTTTGTATTATTTTCTCGCATTAAACCTATGTATAATCCAATCATGTTTTAGCAAAATTAATCTATGATCCCTAGGTTAATTAATTTGTAATGATACCCCACAGGTTTAGAATGACCGCCACCGAAGGGTAGTCGAATCACTCCTCCTCTAGGACGAGACAATCTCGACCAGACCCTATTACCAGAATAACTCTTATTCCCTATAAGTTCTAGCTACCATTTTTGGTTTGGATCCATTAACGTTTAATGTATCCTGTGAGTGTCACCTTCTAACTTTAGATCACAGAGTCCCGATCCAACAAAATCTGCCGAAGGGAGGACTAAGTTGGAAAATAAACTAAGGTAACCCTATCCCTTTCGGGAGTTCGCTATGTTCTGACTCCTATGATCAGGCCCTCGAAAGGGATTGTCTGGTCCAGGCCAAACTAGCAGGCGGATCATAAGAATCTCACGACGCAAACCATTAGAAGAGACCGTGAGACTCGTTTGCACAAGTCCCGCTCCCACTCACTATAAGCACTCTCTCCATTCACCTTACTTTTGACCCATACAAACACCATCCGAAGGGGGACGCTCCCATTGCGCCACGAGGCCAAGTATGGATCTCACGGTGTGAACTTAACGGAGATACGTAGGTGGAAATTAATGTATCATATACACTCATTTCCTCCCACAAGTACTTTAGAATTAACGGGATAACCTAGATAAATCCGGCTATAATTTACCTAAGTATACCAATATAACATTTATATTGGAATTTCCTAAGTCTATAAACCATTTATTAAAACTTAGGTCTAAAGTTTATTAACAATTTAATAAACGTCGCTCACGATAAACATAACCTATGAATCTCCGGACCAAATTCACTCCTAGGTAGGGGTGTTCCGTTTCCGTCAGCTTAGATACCCAGCCTAGCCAGAACTCTTCCTTAGACAGAGTTACTTATCGGTGACTATTCATAAGTTACATTAGAAAACCTAATTCTAATCTCATTAGAACTAGATAACATAAGTCTAATTAATAACAGGTTCTAAAACAATTTTAAAACTAGTTAATTAATACTTAGGTTACATGCTATTCTATGTTATAGTGCTTGATCAGTCATCACACGAATAAATTAAAACATATAACATAAATTATCACATGAAATAAATTATGGCTATGCTTTCAAAAACAATTAACATAACTCTTATATTAATTAAGCGTGCATACTATATAATATAACAACTTATATCATAAAATGATGCATTCATATGCTTAACCTAAGGTGGGATTTTAATCTAAATGACATACTTTATGCATATAATTAATACACAACATTTGCATAATTAAAATTGCAAAGTTAGACCATGATTTGGCATCCTAAACATTAATTACAATTAATATAATCAAATTATATTAATAATAATTAATTAAACAATAAAATCGAATTTTAAATAAAAAACGAAAAAATAAGCCCATGAAGTCCATTTCCCGCGAGTTTCGCGCGCGCCTTCAGCCACTATCGCAGAGGCGTTGCAACGCTATGGGCAGCATTGCAACGCTGCTGCTCTCAACGGCCGTCTGGCGTCTTCACGCTGAGCAGCGTTGCAATGCTGCTTCTAGTGTTGCAACGCTGCCCTTGCATCAGGCCTCCTACTACACGACAGACATTGCAACGCTGATGAACAGTGTTGCAACGCCATCGTCTGGACAACAACAACAACCTCTATTTTTCACCCAATTCCGCTCTGTTTCTTCACAACAACATTTTTCCACGAACGACACGGACTTACAGACTCGATTTATAATATATTTTGCCCAAAATACCGGGCCCTTACATTGAACTTTTCAATTGAATTGTAAATCTAAATGCCAAATCATGTAAACATCCACTTTTGCAAAACCACATGCAATTTCTCTAAATTGAATGCTATACCCACCTAATTTTAAGCAATTTCTAACACAATTAAGACCACGATTAGACTCTAATACTAATTGAAGGGAATTAAATCACGTGCGCAAGCGATTGATCGCATATGCACTTAATTGTGTTACATAGAAATTGCTCAAAACATAAATCTAGGCTAAACATACTAATTTGAAAGCAAAGGGAGATTAGAAGGATTACCTTTGAAGACCAATTCTTCAAGTAGTTCCTCGTTCTCACGACTTCTTCTTCTCTACTAACGATTTCTCGAACACCGCCAAAAAGCCTTTTCAGTTGTGCTCTAGGAGAGGGAGAGAGAGGTGGGATCTCCTTTTGGTTTACGGGTGTTTTGAGAGAGAACTTTGAGAGAACTCTTGTGTTTGCCTTAGATGCAAAACTACACAAATGGTTAAAGTGTCGCAAAATGTATCCAAAGGGATGCTTTTATAGGCAATGTGGGTGGAGACAAAATCTCCACCAATCTTGGCACTAACTCCACATATTATGCATAAATTCATAATATAAGGTGTCAAACACCCTATTATATGAATCATATTCATATAATGTGGAGAGATTGAATTTGAATAAGTCCAATTTCATTTCTCCAAAGTTCTACCATATATGTCCCAAGTCCATAATTAGACATAATTAAGTTCAATATGAATCATATTCACATTGAACTATATATTATATCAATCATATCACATAAAATTGATATAATCCCTAAATTAAACTTGAACATTTCAAATTCATTCCAAAACTTTATACCCTCCATAAATTCCATGTTAAGCCAATCGAGGGACCTAATGAACCTACAGATCATAAGCTCTAGCGATACGAGATTGACTAATCAAACTCATTGATCTCGTCAATCAACATTCGTTAACTAGGAGTCACTCCGTTAAAGACTCGTAGCTGCACTCTCCTCACTGTAGGACAAGTTGTGTCCATTGATTTAACCAATGCCCGTGAATCGACCCTTCACAAGTCGTTTGTGGTCACAGGTGGGTCCAATTACCATTTTACCCCTATGACTACTTCTTGCACCTTGAGCACCACTGATCCTCTAATGAACAACAAGTTTATGGTTTGACCATAAACATTATCCCTCTAGGGCAAGCAAGAGGGAGGGTCCCTGTTGTTCAAGACCTTGATATAACTCTTAAGAGAACAACCTATCTAGTTACCCTAGAACGGGGAACGAGTGAATTCCTTCTTGCGAAGTTGAGTCCCCAGCTCCCTACAAGGTTTCATCCATGAGAAGGTAGGCATATTGAGTCGACAATTGTGGCCACTCTCACCCGTACTTGTCAAGGGATAATCCCTGGCAGACAAGAGTTCGCAACTCGCTCAGGATTCAGGTTGAATCACTATTGGTCATCGTTTGAATCATTGGCCCTAACCTATCAACGATGTTACTAGATTAGTCTAACAATTCTTGGTCCAGTCTTGTACAAACTCTTTGCACAGGATGCCCCAACTCACATGTCAACTACATGAACGAGCTGGATTGCCTCGTTTGTATCAAATACAAAGTGGGTTGCATCCATAGTGTTAACAGGATAAGGTTCCCAACCTAATCCATCTACTATAGACCATTTGAGTGACATTCAAATGTGACCCTGGAGCTTAGTTTATTGGATTTAAGTTTATAATTGCGAGAATACAAGTTTAAAGGAAAAATAACAAGTTTATTTATTTCCTCAAGTAATTACAAATACACGAGTTTAGGGCATAAATCCCAGCAAGTTAGGTATCCTACATCATTCCCAATGAGTAGGATATCATCCACATAAAGTACTAAGAAATCTACTTTGTTCTTGATGATCCTCTTTTAAACACAAGGCTCTTCAACGTTTTGGTCAAAGCCATAAGACTTCATTGCAGTATCAAATCTTATGTTCCAAGATCTGGATGCTTGTTTCAACTTATAAATGGATTGATTCAGCTTGCAAACTTTTTTCTCCTGACCTTGGGTTATAAACCCTTTGGGCTGAGACATATAGATGCTCTCGTCAAGATTACAATTCAAAAAGGCAGTCTTGATGTCCAATTATCAAATCTCATAGTCATAAAATGCGGCTATGGACAAGAGTATCGTAATAGACTTAAGCATAGCAACAGGGGAAAACGTTTCTTCATAGTCAACTCCTTCCCTTTAGGTAAAACCCTTTGCTACAAGTCTAGCCTTAAAGGTCTGTACCTTTCCGACAACATCTCTCTTTTGCTGGGATTTATGCCCTAAACTTGTGTAATTTTGATCAAATAAATAAAGGATTATTTGTTTCGATAAAATTATATTCTTGCTTTATAAATCCAATAAACTAAGCTCCAAGGTTATAATATATCTTGAACATCAGTGTAGTGGACACTATTTGGATTGTATTTAAGAATATAACCTAAATGATCTATGATATAAGAATAAGGTTGGAAACCTTATTCTGGTAACACCATGGATGCGACCCACTTTGTAATTAGTACAAATGAGGTAATCCAACTCATTCATGTAGTTGACATGCGAGTGGGGGCATCCTGTATGAAGAGTTCATACAAGACCGAATTGCAAATTATTAAGTCTAATCAGTATAACACCATTAACAGGATAAAACTGATAATTTATAGATGGTCATTAGTGACTCGACCTGAATCCTGAGCAAGTTAAGAACTCCTGCTTCTAGGGGTTTTTCCTTAGACTTGTATGGGTGAGAGTGGCATGTAGCCGACTCAATAAGCCTACCTTCTCAGGGACAGAACCTCGTAGGTAGTTGAGGACTTAACTGTGCAAGATGAAATTCACTCATTCCTACACTAAGGAATTAGATAGGTTTTTCCCTTAAGAACTGACTCCAGGTCTTGAACAACGGGCCCCGCCCTCCATGAGGGTATGAGTCTATGGTAGGACTTTAGACTTGTTGTTCATTAGAGGATCAATGGTGCTTGAGGAACAAAGAGGTAATCATAAGGGTAAAACGGTAATTTGACCCATCATTGATTACAAACAACCTGTGAAGGGTCGACTCATGGGTAATTGTTATATCAGTGGACACAATATAATCTACAGTGAGGAGAGTACAACTACAAGTCTATTGTGGAGTGACCTGTAGTTAATGAATATTGATTAACTAGATCAAAGAGTCTGATCAGTTAATCTCACATCATTGGAGCTCATGAACTGTAGGTCCATTAGGTCCCTCTGTTGGCTCAACATGGTAATATTGAGGGTATAAAGTTAGGAATGAAATTGAAGTATTCAATTTTATGCATGAGGTGTTATATCAATTATATATGATATATTGATATAATATATGGTTTTAATGTGAATTAGATTTACATATAAACCATATAATAGTGGGAGAATATAAGAGGAATAGGATGATAATTTCCATCCTATTACCCTATATATATAGTTGCATGAGATGCAACTAGGTTAAGCAAGATATACAATCTCTTTGAGAAACCCTAGAGAACTCTCCCACATAGTGTTGGAAAGAGTTCCAACTAGAATCTCACAAACATCTCATCTCACCTAAAGGGAACCCACCTTCTTCCCTCACCTAGAGAACAAAGGAGAAGATCCGGTGGTAGTGTCTGTGATCGTGCGGGTTCGTGTTGCTGAGATCGTGAATGTGAGAGAAGGAGCACTTGAAGAAAGAGTTCTTCAAAGGTATTATTTTGGCTGTCCATCTTATATTATATGCTTAATCTAGATATAATCGTTCTTGAATGTAATTCATGTAATGAAATTAAGAATGCGCGATTCACTATCGCTTCCGTTGCTGGATTCGATTCCCTTCATCTTTCTCTTATAGATCCATTTGCACCCTATGGGTCTCATCCCTTCAGGTTGTTCTACAAGTTCCCAAACTGAATTCAAGTACATTGACTCTATTTCATGGTCCATGGCTTTGATCCATTGCTCCTTATCTACGCCATTCATTGCCTGTTTATAAGACAATGGATCCTCTACACCGTCATCCGGTATGACAACTTGAGTTTCAGCTAAACCCAAGTAGCGGTCAAGTTGGGAAACAACCCTCCCACTGCATCGAGGCATTCCCAACGATCGAGAAGGACGAGACTGGCTCGATAAACCGGCTTCTTCACCAACTCTTGATGAAGGTCAATCTTGATAAACAACTCTTGTTGACTCATCTATAACTTTATTTAATACTGACTTACTACGCGATTTATGGTTCCTCATGTGATCTTCCTCCAAGAAAGTGGTGTTTGTCGATACAATCACCTAGTTTTGTTGTGGGTCGTAGAAAAGACCACCTCTCGTTTCTTTGGGATAGCCAACAAATTGGCATAATCTTGAACGAGGTTCCAGTTTCTTTGGGTTCATCACCAGCACGTGTGCCAGGCAACCCCAAATTCTGAAGTTTTGTAAACTAGGTTTACGCCCCTTCCACAATTCAAAAGGTATTTCTGAAATACTCTTTGATGGAACAGTGTTCAAGATTTGAACTGCAGTCTCTACTATGTAACTCCAAAACGAGGCCGTCAATTGAGCATAGCTCATCATAGATCGAACCATGTCTAACAAGGTTCTATTTGTCCTTAAAAATACACCATTCTGCTGAGGTGTATTAGGTGCCGAGAGTTGAGATTGGATTCCATGTTCTATCAAATAGTCCTGGAATCTTAGATCCATATACTCTCCACCTCGATCGGATCGAAGTGTTTTAATGGTTTTCCCTAATGCATTCTCTACTTTAGCCTTATACTCTTTGAACTTTTCAAGAGCTTTAGACTTATGTTGCATTAGGTATACATAACCATACCTCGAATAATCATCTATGAAAGAGATGAAATATTCGTACCCTCCTCGAGCTTTAACTTTCACTGGACCACAGAGATCCGAATGTATAAGTTCTAAGGGTTCTTTGGCTCTATAACCTTTCCCAGTAAAAGGTCGCTTAGTCATTTTACCTTCCAAGCATGATTCACAAGGAGGTAGAGAATCATCTTCTAACTTATTTAGAAGTCCATTCTTTGATAATCTCTCAATCCGATTGAGATTTATGTGACCAAGTCTAAGATGCCAAAGATAAGTATTATTATTTGAAAAAATTCTTTGCCTTTTACTTTGAGTACTTGCAGTTTTAAACATCTCATGATTCAAAATTGCTTTAGTTTGGTTCGGTTTAAGTACATACAAGTCGTTTTCTAATTTAGCAGAACAAATATTGACACCTTTCTTTGAAATGAACACTTCATTACTCGAAAATGAAATACAATAATTATGTTCAATTAGACAAGAGATAGAAATTAAGTTCCTCTTTATCTTGGGAACTATGTACAAGTTTTCTAAAAATAGAAATCTATCTCTAAAAAACAGCTTGACATCTCCCACTGCACGAGCTGAGACGACGTCTCCGTTCCGACCCTGAGCGTCATCTCACCATCTTTGGGCTCCTTGAAGGAACTAGTTTCCTGTAAAGAAGAGCAAATGTGATTAGTGGCTCCTGAATCAAGTATCCTGGTAAAATCATCATTTTCCACTAAACAAGTTTCAAGTACAAGTAAATCGAATTTACTTCCTTCTCTTTGAGCTCAACAAGGTATTTTGGACAGTTTCGTTTCCAGTGTCCGTCCACGTTGCGGTGGAAATATTTTCTTTTATCTGCAACTTTGGCTTTTCCCTTACCTTTGTCTGCAACGACGGGTGTCTTCTCTGTCTCTCCTATCTTCTTTTTTTGGGTCTTCTTAAGCCTAGAAGATGGACTGCAGGACTTTGTCCCAGAAGATGAACCCTTCTGGAACCATCTGAAATGGGCAAACAAATTTGTCTCTCCATCAGTCTGTCCCTTATTCTTCATAAGAGACTGGAAAGTCTGTAGTTCATTGAGGAGAGTAGTCAGGTTGTACTCTATCTTGTTCATCACCGCATTGTTGCGGAATTGCAGGAAACTCTTCGAAAGAGATTCTAGGATGAACGACACCTGACTTTGTTCGTCTATGACTGCGTCGTTCATTTCAGCCACGTTGAAGTGGACCATTAGATCGATAACATGTTCTCTCACTGACGATCCCTCCTTCATACATGAGTTATAAACGTACTTGAGGGATTCGTGTCGAAGCTGTCCAGATGGTTGTCCAAACATATTCTGCAACGAACTCATGATCTCATGAGCTGAGACCATGCCCTCGTGCTTTTTGGCCAGAACTGCAGAAACACTAGCCAAAATGTAGACCTTGGCCTTGATCTAATTGTCGTACGCATCCTTAACAGATTGAGGAGCGTTTCGAGCAGGGAGCTGAGTACATTCCTCAGTTAGTACAAATTGAAGGTCGTCAACAACCAGAATCGTATTCAGGTTGGACTTGCACGTAGTATAATTTTCTCCAGTTAAACGTTCACTTTTGAGTAAGACTATTATCGAGGACGACATGCTGAAATTTCAAAGTTATGCCTTTAACCCATTATAAACCAATCAATTTTAGCAAAATTATTAAAGAACCCTAGTGTTTAAATTAAACCTTTAATTTTGCAACGATACTTCAAGGGTTTAGAATAAAAGCCACCGTCGGGTAGTCAATCACTTCTCCCCTGAATTGAGACTATCTCAGCTAATTCTTACTACCAGAACATCTTATGTCCCAATGATCCTTAGCTACCGTTTGTTTGGTCAAGGACTTGTTAACTTCTTAACTTATCCCATAAATGTGACCCTACCATTTTCAGATCCAATAGGTGCGAGCCAACAGGCTACTATTAAGAGACCCTATCCATTTCTGGAGTTCGCGGTGTTCTGACCCCTATAGTAAGACCCTCCGTAGGGATTGACTGTTTCAGGACAACCTAGCAGGTGAACTATAGAAATCTCATAGTGCGACCTAATGGAGGAGACCGTAGGATACGTTGACACGCGTCCGACTCCCATTTACTATGGATACTTCCCTCATTCACTGTGGTATTGAACCATGCAAACACTTACCGTAGGGGGCGCCCTATTGACGCCACGTAGTAGAGCATGGAACTCACGGTGTGAACTCTTGAGGACGTGAGAGCAAACACGATGCGAACATCTCGTTTTCTCCCACTAAAGTTCCTAAGGTTAGGGTTTAAGTTTAACTTAGTCGGATTATGGCTAAAAGAATCTACTAAGTCTAAGCCTATTATAACTATTATAACTAGGTCTCTTAACCTTATGTCTAGGTGAATAAACATTTTAGTTACCTTGATATAACACAAGACTATGGTTAATTCAACTCATGTTCCAGTCGGTCCTGTGTAGGAGGTGTTAGATTAACTGTCATCGACTTAAGTATCCTGACCTTAGACAAAACATCACTGGTAGAGTTCCCTTATAACCAATGTCCTATTGTCCTACTATATTTTAAACTATTTAAAATACTATGTAAGACTAACTTCTAATCCTATTAGAAATTAAACTTAGGTCTAAATTAATTGTAAACAATTTAAAACTAATTTTATTTAACCCAAGTTCCTATGTTTGCATGCAGTTCTTTGTTATAGGTTATGGTTTCTAAAACCCTTTTTATAACTTTTATAAATTTTAATTATTAACCTATGACGACGAACTATATGATAAATCCAACAAACGATTTCAAATTGAAAGTATATTCAACTAATTGAATCATGCTGGAATACTTAAATAAAATAATGGATTCTCTACACCGTCATCCGGTATGACAACTTGAGTTTCAGCTAAACCCAAGTAGCGGTCAAGTTGGGAAACAACCCTCCCACTACATCGAGGCATTCCCAACGATCGAGAAGGACGAGACTGGCTCGATGAACCGACTTCTTCACCAACTCTTGATGAAGGTCCATCTTGATAAACAACTCTTGTTGACTCATCTGTAGCTTCATTTAATACTAACTTACTACGCGATTTATGGTTTCTCATGTGATCTTCCTCCAAGAAAGTGGTGTTTGTCAATACAATCACCTAGTTTTGTTGTGGGTCGTAGAAAAGACCACCTCTCGGTTCTTTGGGATAGCCAACAAATTGACATAATCTTGAACGAGGTTCCAGTTTCTTTGGGTTCATCACCAGCACGTGTGCCAGGCAACCCCAAATTCTAAAGTTTTGTAAACTAGGTTTACGCCCCTTCCACAGCTCAAAAGGTGTTTCTGAAATACTCTTTGATGAAATAGTGTTCAAGATTTGAACTGCAGTCTCCACTGCGTAACCCCAAAACGAGGCCGACAATTGAGCATAACTCATCATAGATCGAACCATGTCTAACAAGGTTCTATTTGTCCTTTAAAATACACCATTCTGCTGAGGTGTATTAGGTGCCGAGAGTTGAGATTGGATTCCATGTTCTATCAAATAGTCCTGGAATCTTAGATCCATATACTCTCCACCTCAATCGAATCGAAGTGTTTTAATGGTTTTCCCTAATGCATTCTCTACTTTAGCCTTATACTCTTTGAACTTTTCAAGAGCTTTAGACTTATGTTGCATTAGGTATACATAACCATACCTCGAATAATCATCTGTAAAAGAGATGAAATATTCGTACCCTCCTCGAGCTTTAATATTCGTACCCTCATCTAGCCTTATACTCCTTGAGCTTTAACATCCAAAACTTTATATTATAATGTATCTATATACATTAATATTTATTCCCTAATTGAATTTTAACATTTCAAATTCAAACGATCTAAGAACCCTTTACGAGCTAGAAGGTGGACCTAATGGACCTACAGATCTGAAGCTTCAACGGTACGAGATTATTCAGTTAATCTCATTAACCTCCTAATCAACATTCGTTAATTGCGGGAACACTCTACTAAAGTCACACAGATGCACTCTTCTCACTGAAGATATATTTCTGTGTCCACGAATATTGATCAATAATAACAAGTCAATCCTTCACGAATGTTCGTAACACCAACTTGGTCAAATTACCATTTTACCCCTAGGTTACATCTTTTACTTTAAGTATCAGTGCTCCTCTAATGAACAATTTGTTTGTGGTCCTACCAACAAACAGAAGTCCCTCTCGGGCCAATGAGAGGGTCGGGCCCTTTGTTCAAGTCCCGGAGACACAACTTAAGGAAACATTCATCTACTTACCCTAAAAGGTGGGAAGGAGTGAATTCTGTCTTGCTAAGTTAAGTCCCCAGCCGCTCACTCGGTCTTGTCCCAAAGAAGGTAGGCATATTGAGTCGGCGAACCTAGCCACTCTCACCCATACTCGTCAAAGGACAATCCCTCGCAAAAAGGAGTTCTCAACCTGCTTAGGATTGAGATCAAGTTGCCTAGGTCATCCTAGTGAAATAGAAACCTAACTAGTCAACGGAGTTACATCTAGCGGTTACTATTTCGCAGTCCGTTCTTATGCGATCTCATCACATAGGATATTCCCACTCACATGTCGTTTACACGAACATGCTAGGATCACTGTGTTTGTATCAAATACCAGGGTAAGGTATCCAAATCTTATCCCCTTGCTATAGACCCTTTAGGTTGTATCTCGAACTAAGATCCTTTATATGTACACTACATCCAGTCCAAGAGACATTTTACAGCCCTGGATGTTAGTTTATTGAATTTCGGGTTAAAACAAGGGCAATATCGTAAATAACGAACAATAACTCTTCATTGAAAATAATAACTCTTTATTACATTAATTAGAACAAAATTTACAAACTACGAGTTTTATGGCACAAACCCCAACACTATTGTCATGAATGGGATCAATCAAGTTGTGGCTATGGATACTTAGAGGAGCAGCAAAATCAGTACCATCTGATTTCAGATTCAGATACGTCTCTTGAAGATATGGTGAAAAATATAATGTCTGGCGTTCAGACTTTGACACAGAAAATAGATGACATTAAGAAGCGGTGACAACAAGCTGAAATGAAGAGTTTTGAAAATCAACTCACCCAGATAGTTGATTCAGTAAGAAGAATGGAGAATAAACAAAAGCAACAATTAATTTACACTAAGAAGGTTGAAGCCTTAATGTACGAGGATGACGATGATGATGAGTTTGAGGATTTTATGCCATACGAGATCCAAGTTTGTGAGGTTAATGAGAAGTTTGAGCTTACACCTGAAAAGGTGATTCAGGTGATAGAGTTGGAAGCTAAAGGCTTTCGCCTGTTATGTCTCCTTGTATTTCTTTTGATTATGAATTATCTTTTCCTTATTCTCATGAGTCCATAGAGTCCTTTTTAATTCCTTTGTGTTAGTTAAGTCTGTTGAATCTTATTTTATATCTTTTATGCCTTATATGAAAATTTCCAAAAATAATGACCTGTTTAATACCATTAAGAAACAAGTGAGCCTTTTAGATTGTGAAAGCTATATTGATTCAAGCAACAAGGGACCAATGAAAAATGAGGAATTTTATGTACCCACACATGCACAAGAATATCGTCGAGCATAACGACGATAAAAAATTGCGCTTTTGGGAGACAACCCAAATTTTAGTATTTTGTTTGTTTTTTCTTTTTAGCTTTCTTTCTTTTTTATTTTTTTAATTCTTTAGTTTTGTTTATTCCTCTTTTGTTGGAGTTTAACTAAGAGGAAAAATTGAGGATATAGATGCACCATCACCCACCTATGTGCTTAAATTTTAGGGGAGGTTTTTTGTTCCCTTTATCTTTGTCCTTGCATGATTTTAGATTAATATATTATGGACAATGTATGAATTTAGGTTTAGGGTGGAGATTGTTTAATTTTAAGCTTTGAAGTTTAATTGTTTGGTTGAGTTCTTGAGCATTTGAGCTCAGACTATCTTTTGGTTGATTGTTATGCTTTTATGTTGAGTTCTTGAGCACCTGTATTCAGAATTTTGATTAATCGTGTTAAGCATGTAATATTTGAATATTTTGAGTCTTGATGGATGGATGATGTGGTTGCATATTTCATGACCAGGTCATCATATGATTTGCTTATATGTCTAAATGATTTGTTTTTAGTAAGATTTGAACATGTTGTTCTAATTTGAGCATATGTTTTGAAAATCTTCTTGTTTTTCTTGAAAATCTGAGCACGTATTAGTCTTGTCTGCATGGTTTCAAAGGACTAGAGTAGTTTTACTTGAACTAGATGCTTGGTGTCACTTCGATAACTCTAAATTAACTTGTAAGTGGTTTTTGCATGATTGCTTGAAATAAGAGATATGGGTACGTTTACCTAAAGCTTGAGGAGGTTATGAATACTTCTTCTCTTTTATAAATGACTATTCGAGATATGGGTACATTTATCTAATACATCATAAGTCTAAAGCTCTTGAAAAATTCAAGGAGTACAAGACTGAGGTTGCAAACCAATTAGGTAAAACGATCAATACACTTCGATCTGATCGAGGTGGAGAGTATATGGACCTTGAATTTTAGGATTATATGATAAAACATGGAATTACGTCCAAAATCTCAGTACCTGGTATGCAACGACAAAATGGTGTATCGGAGAGGAGAAATAGAACCCTGTTGGGCATAGTTCGATCGATGATGAGTGATGATGAGTTATGCTCATCTCCCTGACTTGTTTCGGGATTACGCAGTGGAGACTGTGGTTTACATTTTGAACAATGTTCAATCGAAGAGTCTCTCTGAAACACCTTTTGAACTCTATAATGGGTGTAAAGGTAGTTTACGTCATTTCAAAATTTGGGAATGTGCGACCCATGTATTGGTGACAAGCCCGAAGAAGTTGGAACCTCGTTCGAAGTTGTGCCTCTTTGTAGGTTACCCTAAGGAAACGAGTGGTGGTTTGTTTTTCGTTCCTAAGGAAAACAGAGTGATTGTGTCAACAAACGCCACATTCCTTGAGGAAGATCACATTAGGGATCACAAACCAAAATGTAAAATTGTGTTGAGTGATATTGATAGTTCATCCGCAAGAGTTGCTGATGGTGCTAGTACGTCAACAAGAGTTGTTGATGCCAGTTCGCCTAGTCAAGTACGCCCTTCTCTAGAGTTAAGAATGCCTCGATGTAGTGGGAGGATTGTTGGACATCCTGAACGTTACATGGGTTTGTATGAAACCCATGTCGTCATACCTGATGATGACTATGAGGATCCATTGACCTATGATCATGCAATGGATGATGTTGACAAAGATGAATGGATTAAAGTCATAGACCAAGAAATGGAGTCTATGTACTTCAATTTTGTTTAGGAGCTTGTGGACCAACATGATGGGTAAAACCTATAGGTTGCAAGTAGATGTACAAGCGAAAACGTGGTGTAGATGGGAAGATGCAGACCTTCAAGGCTAGACTCGTGGCAAAGGGTTTTACCCAGCGGGAAGGGGTTAACTATGAGGAAACCCTTACTCCTGTTGCCATGATAAAGTCTATCAGGATCTTTCTGGCCATTGTCGCATATTATGACTATGAGGTGTGGCAGATGGATGTCAAGACGACCTTTCTGAATGGCAATCTTGACGAAAACATCTACATGTCCCAACCTAAAGGGTTCATTGAGCAAGGTTAGGACCAAAAGGTTTGCAGGCTTAAACGGTCTATTTATGGATTGAAACAAGCCTCAAGGTCTTGGAATATAAGGTTTGATGAGGATATCAAATCTTGTGGCTTTTGTCACACCCCCTCTCGAACTACTCACCACCTGTTGACCCTGTCTTACCTGATAAACATACTATACTTGCATATAGAACACTTTAAACATAACACAGTGGAATATTGACAACTACTAAACATACGTAAGGAGAAATCTTCTGAAGTCTCTCTTGAAAACTAAAACGGGCAAGAGCATCACAACCAAGAACATTTTCTGACCATTGTTTACACAACCACAACTTCTAATGCACACACAACTTTAACTACATAGTCCCCTCAAAATTAACTATAACACATATGGACTTGCTATACAACTCCACCCACGTACAAAATATCAAACTTGTGGAGCTTTCAGCATACTATGGCAGGATGTCAGGCACCAGGAGCTCGATCTCTACATGAAAAGTTTGAAACATTGAAAGAATAAGTTATGAAGCTTAGTGAGTGACTGTGTTTAAAATCTAATAACTCATAAATCATATCACCTGACAACATATGAGCATAAGCAACTGTAACCAAGTGTTAAAAGTAAACGTGTAATCATAATAGCTTTTTCAGAAATCCAACAAGTATGACATTCAAATCTCATAAGGCATATCGATAATAATAACCCTTGTAAAAACATATAACAATCCACATTCTGTAGGGCGCGCCCAGTACAATCAACATTTACTCTACGATGTAGTGGGGCCCGCCCAGCACTCCCATCGTCTTTGTCGTAGTGGGGCTCGCCCAGCACTCACGACAACATTGTTGTCACGGAGTACACTCAACGTCGACAATAGAGAATGACCTGTGTGCACAGGGTACTATACAACCTCGGGCTCAATGTCTCAGTCATTTACTCATTCGAGTCTCAGAAAAGCACATAAACATACTTGAACTTGCCTGCTTATCTTATCTTTCGTAAAACTCAAGCTTACTCAGCTTGTTTATAAAAACTGGAAATCTTTAAATAATACTTGCTAGTACATGCTTGCTTGAAATCATAACATTTTCACTAAATTTCGGTAATCAAAGATTGCTTTGTAAACGATTCAACAACATTGTGCTCCGAAGTAATCTTCGTCGACAACAGAGAATGACATGTGTGCACCTTCCTCCCTCATCCATCGAAGAACAACCGAGAAGATATAAAGGAAGTTTCCTTGTTCGTTGATCATGTTCGTCGATTGACATTGTTGAGGAGATCGAGAGAGATCGTAGAGATCGTTGCCAAATTCTGGAGAAGGAACACGAAAAGAAAAATGTTTCTTCAAGAGGTAATTATCGCTGTAGATTCTTCCTTCTCATTAATGCTTTGTTGGGGTTTGTGCCCTAAAACCCGTAGTTTGTAATTATGTTCTAATTAATGTAATAAAGTGTTATTATTTCAATAAAGAGTTATTGTTCGTTATTTACGATTTTGCCTTTGTTTAAACCCTAAATCCAATAAACTAAACATCCAAGGTTGTTAAATGTATCTTTAACTGAATGTAGTGTACATATAAAGGATCTCGGTTCGAGATACAACCTAAAGGGTCTATAGATAGGGGATAAGGTTTGGGTACCTTACCCTGGTAAAACTATGGATGTGGCCCACTTTGTATATGATACAAACACTTTGATCCTAACGTGTTCATGTAGATGACATGTGAGTGGGGATATCCTATGTAATGAGATTACATAAGACCGGACCACGAAATAGTAACCTCTGGATGTAACTCCGTTGACTAGTTAGGTTTCTATTTCACAAGGATGACCTAGGCAACTTGATCTCAATCCTGAGTAGGTTATGAACTTCTATTTGCAAGGGATCGTCCTTAGACTAGTATGGGTGAGAGTGGTCAGATTTGCCGACCCAAAATGCCTACCTTCTAAGGGACAAGACCGAGTGAGCGGCTGGGAACTTAACTTAGCAAGATGGAACTCACTCCTTCCCGCCTACTAGAGTAAGTAGAGGAATGTTCTCTTAAGTGGTTTCTCCGGGACTTGAACAAAGGGCCCGACCCTCTCATTGGCCCGAGAGGGACTCTGTTTGTTGGTAGGACCACAAACAAATTGTTCATTAGAGGAGCACTGGTACTTTAGGTACAAGATGTAACCCAGGGGTAAAATGGTAATTTGACCCAGCTGGTGTTACGAACATTCGTGAAGGATTGACATGCTGTTATTGGTCAATATCCATGGACACAGAAATATATCTGCAGTGAGAAGAGTGCAGCTGCGGGACTTTAGTGGATTGTTCCCGCAGTTAACAAATGTTGATTGGGAGGTTAATGAGATTAACCGAGCACTCTCGTATCGTTGGAGCTTCTGATCTGTAGGTCCACTTTCTAGCTCGTAAAGGGTTCTTAGATCATTTGAGTTTGAAATGTTCAAATTCATTAGGGAATAAGTTTAATGTATATAGATACGATATAATATATAGTTTTGGAACTATATATTATAAATTTAATGTGAATATGATTCATATTAAATTATATGAGTGAATTAAATATTTTTAAGGGTTCAAATATTAAATTCAAATGTGAATATGATTCATATTTGAAAACTATAAGTTCAAATTTTAATGTGCATTTGATGTGCATTAAACTATAAATTAAGGGGTAAAATGATTAAATAAGATTTAATCATTCTGTATAATATAGTATTTAATTAAATTTGATTTAATTAAAGAAATTAATTATTTATTTTATTAATTAATTCGGGAACGTGTCATGATGACACGTTCCCACTACTCTCCAACTCCCCCTATCGGGAGTTACCCACTGAAGTGTACTTCTCCTGGTGAGAAGGGACAAGCTTCAACTGATCGATCAATTCATTGATTTTGAATCACACAGAAGAATTCTCTCTCACTGACTCTCTCAATTCTCCATCTTCCAATTGTTGGAATTCCTTCCCACAAAGGAGAGGTCTAAGTAGATCTTAGAGAATAGAAGGTTCTCCAAGTGGTAGTGTCTTGCTGGAGAAAACAGAGGAGTTCCTGTGTTGCTGTGTTGCTGTAAGCTTGGAGCAAGGAGTTTCTGTTGAGGAAAAACTACAAAGGTAATTCCTTTTGTTCCTTTTAGTTTTTATAGTTAAGCTTTGCATGTTTGCATGATTAGACTCCATGTCTAATTAGATTAGAAATGCATGTTTATCTCTTTTTTTCATCAATGTATTGGTTTTTGTATTTCAACCAAAACGAACTTGCAAATTACGATTCCAAACACGTTTCCGCTGCTCAAGGGGATTAGATCTCCATCAATTGTATCAGAGCAATGCTTGATTTGTTTTGGTTGAAGCAAAATTGCATTGATTAGGATGGATTTGCATTTGGTTTGCTGTAAAACTAGGTTAGGAATTTTTTTGCCATAGTTTACTCTTTGATTTGATCAAATTAATTGTAAAGGCCCCTGTATTTTTGGGCAATTAAGTGCATTTTCGAGTCTGTGTTCGGGTTAAGATTCGTTCGGGACAAGTTTCTTGCAATTCGGTTGAGAATCGAAGGAGAAATTGAAGTTGGAAGCTGTTGTGTTCGAAGGAGAAAGCTGATGCCGAAGCAACAGTGTTGCAACACCGTTCATCAGCGTTGCAACGCTGAGGAACGGCGTCGCAACGCTATGCCCTCCTATCGACGCGGAAATTCCAGGGGTCAGCAGCGTTGCAACACTGCCCCTTAGCGTTGCAACGCTACCTCGATAGCAGGCGTGCGCGCGGACAAAGCCCACATTGCAACACCCTCATTAGCGTTGCAACGCCAAGACGCCAATCTTGTTGCTGCAGACCAGTTCGAGCATCTTGGTTGTTTTTCGGTCCAGTTCGAGCGGCTCAGGCCCGGTTCAAGCTGTTTTGGACCGGTTTATGTAATAAAATTAGAGTAGTTTCATTAATTTGCACTTTAGGGGCCAAATTATTCTTAATTTACAACTGTATTTCTTTATGAATGTCATTTAGATTTTTCTCACCTTAGGATAAGCATGTTCATGCATTTTATTTGTAATAATTGTTATATGAATATGATTTAGATGCATGATTAATTTATTTTCATGAGTAATTAATTATAAATGTTATAATTAGATTATATGGAAAATAAATTGCATGGAGCATGAAATTACTTAGTTTAAAATAAATGTGATTTTATTTAAGTAATTTAATTATTCAATTAGTTGAATATATTTTTATAATTCCAATATTGGTTTTATAATATAGTTCTTTGTCGTAGGTTAATTATTAAATTTATAAAAGTTATCAATTAAAGGGGTTTTAGAAACCATAACCCATAACAAAGAAATGCGTGCAAACATAGGAACTAGTGTCAAAATTAAAATTAGTTTTAAATTGTTTAAAATTCATTTAGACCTAAGTTTTAATTACTAATAGGATTAGAAATTAGTCTTACATAGTATTTTAAATAGTTTAAAATATAGTAGGACATTAGAACTTTGGTTATAAGGGAACTCTATTGGTGAAGTTCTGTCCAAGATTGGGTGTACTTAAGCTGAAGATTAACGGAACACCTCCTGCCTGGGAACTAACCCAGAGCTTGAGTTGAATTAACCTTAGTTCTATTTTATATTTAGGAAATTAAATTGTTTATTCACCTAGACATAAGGTTAAAAGACCTAGTTATAATAGTTATAATAGGCATAGACTTAGATAGATTCTTTTAGCCAAAATCCGACTAAGTTAAACCTATACCCTAACCTTAAGAGCTTCAGTGGGAGAAAACGAGATGTTCGCATCGAGTTTACTCTCACGTTCTCAAGAGTTCACACCGTGAGTTCCATGCTTGACTACGTGGGGTCAATAGGGCGTCCCCCTAGGGTATGTGTTTGCATGGTTCAATACCAAGATGAATGAGGGAAGTATCCATAGTAAATGGGAGCAGGACGCGTGTCAAAGTATCCTACGGTCTCCTCCATTAGGTCGCACCGTGAGATTTCTATAGTCTGCCTGCTAGGTTGTCCTGGAACAACCAAACCCTACGGAGGGCCTGACTATAGGGATCGGAACACCGCCAACTCTAGAAATGGATAGGGTCTTTTAGGTAATTTGCCAACATTTATCTTTCTTAATAGTAGCCTGTTGGCTCGAACCTATTGGATCTGAAAATGGTAGGGTCACAATTACAGGATGAGTTAAGCTAGTTAACAAGTCCTTGACCAAACAAACAGTAGCTAAGGACCATTGGGACATGACTGACGCTCGACGGAGGCTTTTGTTTTAAACCCTTGAAATATCGTTGCAAAATTAAAGGTTTAATTTAAACACTAGGTTTAGTTTAAACAGTAGGGTTCTTTAATAATTTTGCTAAATTTGATTGGTTTTATGATGGGTTAAAAGACATAACTAATTAGAACTATTTTGGATATTCAACATGTCGTCCTCAATAATAGCCTTATTAAAAAGTGATCGTTTAACTGGTGCGAATTTTACTACGTGGAAGTCCAACCTGATACGATTCTCGTTGTTGACGACCTTCGATTTGTACTGACTGAGGAATGTCCTCAGATCCCTGCTCGAAATGCTCCTCAATCTGTTAAGGAGGCGTATGACCGCAGGATCAAGGCCAATGATAAGGCCAAGGTCTACATTTTGGCTAGTGTTTCTGAAGTTCTAGCCAAAAAACACGAGGGCATGGTCTCAGCTCGTGAGATCATGAGTTCGTTGCAGGATATGTTTGGACAATCGTCTGGACAGCTTCGGCACGAATTACTCAAATACGTTTATAACTCCCATATGAAGGAGGGGTCATCGGTGAGAGAAACGTTCTCGATCTGATGGTCCACTTCAACGTGGCTAAAATGAACGGAGCGGTCATTGACGAGCAAAGTGAGGTCTCATTCATCCTGGAATCTCTTCCGAAGAGTTTCCTGCAATTCTGCAGTAATGCGGTGATGAACAAGATAAAGTATAACCTGTTACTCTCATTAATGAACTACAAACTTTCCAATCTCTTATGAAGAATAAGGGACAGGCTGATGGAGAGGCAAATCTGTTTACCCATTCCAGAAGGTTCCAGAAGGGTTCATCCTTTGGGACTAAGTCTTGTGGTTCATCTTCTGGGTTTAAGAAGACCCAAAAGAAGAAGATAGGAGGGAAAAGGAAGGCACCTGCTACTGATAAAGGCAAGGAAAAAACCAAGGTTGCGGACAAAGGAAAGTGTTTCCACTGCAACATGGATGGGCACTGGAAGCGAAACTACCCAAAATACCTGACTGAGCTCAAAGAGAAGAAAGGTAAATTAGATTTACTTGTTCTTGAAACTTGTTTAGTAGAAAATGATGATTTTACCTGGATACTTGATTCAGGAGCCACTAATCACGTTTGCTCTTCGTTTCAGGAAACTAGTTCCTTCAAGGAGCTCGAAGAGGGTGGGATGACGCTCAGGATCGGAACGGGAGACGTCGTCTCAGCTCGTGCAGTGGGAGATGCCAAGTTGTTTTTCAGAGATAGATTTATTTTATTAAAAAATCTATATATAGTTCCTAAGATTAAGAGGAACTTAATTTCTATCTCTTGTTTAATAGAACTTGGATATTGTATTTCCTTTTAATTAAATGAAGCGTTCATTTTAACAGAGGGTGTCAATATTTGTTCTGCTAAATTGAAAAATGGATTGTATGGACTTAAATTGAATCAAACTAAAGCAATTTCAAATCATTAGATGTTTAAAACTGCAAATACTCAAAGTAAAAGGCAAAGAATCTCATAATAATACCTATCTATGGCATCTTAAACTTGGTCATATAAATCTCAACCGGATTGAGAGATTATCTAAGAATGGACTTCTAAATAAGTTAGAAGATGATTCTTTACCTCCTTGTGAATCTTGCTTGGAAGGTAAAATGACCAAGCGACCTTTTACTGGAAAAGGTTACAGAGCCATAGAGCCCTTAGAACTTGTACATTCGGATCTTTTTGATCCGGTGAATGTTAAAGCTCGAAAGAGGGTATGAATATTTCATCTCTTTCATAGATGATTATTCGAGGTATGGTTATCTATACCTAATGCATCATAAGTCTGAGGCTCTTGAAAAGTTCAAAGAGTATAAGGCTGAAGTAGAGAATGCATTAGGAAAAGCCATTAAAACACTTTGATCCGATCGAGGTGGGGAGTATATGGATTTGAGATTCAGGGACTATATGATAGAACATAGAATTAAATCTCAACTCTCAGCACCTAATATAACACAACAAAATGGTGTGTCAGAAAGGAGAAATAGAACCTTGTTGGACATGGTTCGTTCTATGATGAGCTATGCTCAATTGCCTGCCTCGTTTTGGGGATACGCAGTAGAGACTGCAGTTCAAATCTTGAACACTGCTCCATCAAAGAGTGTTTCAGAAACACCTTTTGAATTGTGGAAAGGGCTTAAACCTAGTTTACAACACTTCAGGATTTGGGGTTGTCCGACACACGTGCTAGTGACAAACCCAAAGAAACTGGAACCTCGTTCAAGATTATGCCAATTTGTTGGCTATCCCAAAGAAACGAGAGGTGATCTTTTCTACAACCCACAAGAAAACAAGGTGATTGTATAACAAATGCCACTTTCTTGGAGGAAGATCACACGAGGAACCATAAACCGCGTAGTAAATTAGTGCTAAATGAAGCTACAGATGAACCAACAAGAGTTGTTGATCAAGCTGGACCTTCATCAAGAGTTGATGGAGAAGCCAACACCTCAAGTCAGTCTCGTTCTTTCTCAATTGTTGGGAATGCCTCGACGCAGTGGGAGGGTTGTTTCCCAACCTGACCGCTACTTGGGTTTAGCTGAAACTCAAGTCGTCATACCTGATGACGACGTAGAAGATCCATTGTCTTATAAACAAACAATGAATGACATAGACAAGGACCAATGGATCAAAGCCATGGACCTTGAAATGGAGTCAATGGACTTCAATTCAGTATGGGAACTTGTAGACCAACCTGAAGGGGTTAGACCCATAGGGTGTAAATGGATCTATAAGAGAAAGAGAGATGCAGCCGGAAAGGTACAAACATTTAAGGCTATACTTGTAGCAAAGGATTTTACCCAAAGGGAAGGAGTTGACTATGAAGAAACTTTTTCTCCTGTGGCTATGCTGAAGTCTATAAGGATACTCTTTTCCATAGTCGCATTTTATGATTATGAAATCTGGCAAATGGACGTCAAGACTGCCTTTTTGAATGGTAATCTTGACGAGAGCATCTATATGTCTTAGCCCGAAGGGTTCATAACCCGAGGTCAGGAGCAAAAAGTTTGCATGCTCAATCGATCCATTTATGGGTTGAAACAAGCATCCAGATCATGGAATATAAGATTTGATACTGCGATCAAGTCTTATGGCTTTGACCAAAACGTTGATGAGCTTTGTGTTTACAAGAGGATCATCAACGACAAAGTAATTTTCTTAGTACTAGGATACCTAACTGACATAAAGAATTGGCTGGCGACCCAATTCCAAATGAAAGATTTGGGAGAGGCGCAATATGTTCTTGGGATTCAGATGTTCGGGAATCGCAAGAACCGATCGCTAGCTCTGTCTCAAGCATCTTATATCGACAAAATGTTGTCCCGATATTCGATGCATAATTCCAAGAGGGGCTTGTTACCCTTCAGGCATTGAGTTCATCTGTCTAAGGAACAGTGTCCTAAGACACCTCAAGAAGTTGAGGATATGAGACGTATTCCCTATGCCTCTACAGTAGGTAGCTTAATGTATGTTATGTTGTGCACGAGGCCAGACATTTGTTATGTAGTGGGAATAGTCAGTAGGTACCAGTCCAATCCAGGGTTAGACCACTAGACAACGTTAAAAATATCCTCAAGTATCTTAGGAGAACAAAGACTGTACGCTTGTGTATGGGACTAAGGATTTGATCCTTACTGGATACCCAGATTCTAATTTTCAGACCGATAAGGATTCTCAGAAATCCACATCGGGATCAGTTTTCACCCTTAACGGGGGAGCTATAGTATGGTGAAGCATTAAGCAAGGATGCATCGCTGACTCTACGATGGAGGCTGAGTATGTCGCTGCTTGTGAAGCAACTAAGGAGGTTGTTTGGCTGAGGAAACTTCTTACCGATTTGGAAGTTGTTCCAAACATGGAATTTCCCATCACCTTATACTGTGACAACAGTGGTGCGGTAGCCAATTCGAAGGAACCTCGCAGCCATAAGCGAGGCAAGCATATCGAGAGGAAGTATCACCTGATACGAGAAATAGTGCAACGAGGAGATGTGACAGTCACGAAGATCGTTTCGGAGCACAATATTGCTGATTCGTTTACAAACACTCTAACGGCTAAAGTGTTCGAGGGTCATCTGGAAAGTCTAGGTGTACGAGACATGTACATAGGCTAATCTAGGGCATGTGGGAGATATGTAATGGGTATATGAATGCCCTAGTTTATTGTATTTCTATCACTGTAACCACTGTTTTAGATTATGATGTACCCCACTTGTGTTTTAGTTCAAGTGCGAGTTTGTTGGGATTTGTGCCCTAAAACTCATAGTTTGTAATTATGTTCTAATTAATGTAATAAAGTGTTATTATTTCAATAAAGAGTTATTATTCGTTATTTACGATTTTACCTTTGTTTAAACCCTAAATCCAATAAACTAAATATCCAAGGCTGTTAAATGAATCTTTAACTGAATGTAGTGTACATATAAAGGATCTCGGTTCAAGATACAACCTAAAGGGTCTATAGTTAGTGGATAAGGTTTGGGTACCTTACCCTGGTAAAACTATGGATGTGGCCCACTTTGTATATGATACAAACACTGTGATCCTAACGTGTTCATGTGGATGACATATGAGTGGGGATATCTTATGTAATGAGATTACATAAGACCGGACCACGAAATAGTAACCTCTAGATGTAACTCCGTTGACTAGTTATGTTTCTATTTCACTAGGATGACCTAGGCAACTTGATCTCAATCCTGAGCAGGTTACGAACTCCTGTTTGCAAGGGATTGTCCTTTGACTAGTATGGGTGAGAGTGGCCCGATTCGTTGACTCAAAATGCCTACCTTCTTGGAGACAAGACCGAGTGAGCGGCTGAGAACTTAACTTAGCAAGATTGAATTAACTCCTTCCCGCCTACTAGGGTAAGTAGAGGAATGTTCCCTTAAGTGGTGCATCCGGAACTTGAACAAAGGGCCCGACCCTCTCATTGGCCCGAGAGGGACTCTGTTTGTTGGTAGGACCACAAATAAATTATTCATTAGAGGAGCACTGGTACTTAAGGTACAAGATGTAACCCAGGGGTAAAACGGTAATTTGACCCAGCTGGTGTTATGAACATTCGTGAAGGATTGACTTGCTGTTATTGGTCAATATCCGTGGACATAGAAATATAACTACAGTGAGAAGAATGCAGCTGCGGGATTTTAGTGGAGTGTTCCCGCAGTTAACGAATGTTGATTGGGAGGTTAATGAGATTAACCGAACAATCTCGTATTGTTGGAGCTTCTGATCTGTAGGTCC
This sequence comes from Trichosanthes cucumerina, assembly GCA_036507285.1. Classification (NCBI taxonomy): domain Eukaryota; kingdom Viridiplantae; phylum Streptophyta; class Magnoliopsida; order Cucurbitales; family Cucurbitaceae; genus Trichosanthes; species Trichosanthes cucumerina. The sequence continues at coordinate 39,495,003 of CM071841.1, forward strand.
ACCTTCTAGCTCGTAAAGGATTCTTAGATCATTTGAGTTTGAAATGTTCAAATTCATTAGGGAATAAATTTAGTGTATATAGATACGATATAATATATAGTTTTGGAACTATATATTATAAATTTAATGTGAATATGATTCATATTAAATTATATGAGAGAATTAAATATTTGAAAGAGTTCAAATATTAAATTCAAATGTGAATGTGATTCATATTTGAAAACTATAGGTTAAAATTTAATGTGCATTTGATGTGCATTAAACTATAAATTAAGGGGTAAAATGATTAAATAAGATTTAATCATTTTGTATAATATAGTATTTAATTAAATTTGATTTAATTAAATAAATAAATAAATTATTTTATTAATTAATTAGGGAACGTGTCATGATGACACGTTCCCACTACTCCCCAACTCCCCCTCGATAGGGAGTGGGGAGTTACCCACTGAAGTGTCCTTCTCCTAGTGAGAAGGGACAAGCTTCAACTGATCGATCAATTCATTGATTTTGAATCACACAGAAGAATTCTCTCTCAGTCACTCTCTCAATTTTCCATCTACCAATTGTTGGAATTCCTTCCCACAAATGAGAGGTCTAAGTAGAACTAAGAGAATAGAAGGTTCTCCAAGTGGTAGTGTCTTGCTGGAGAAAACAGAGGAGTTCCTGTATTGCTGTGTTGCTGTAAAGCTTGGAGCAAGGAGTTGCTGTTGAGGAAAAACTACAAATGTAATTCCTTTTCTTCCTTTTAGTTTTATAGTTAAACTTAGCATGTTTGCATGATTAAACTCCATGTCTAATTAGATTAGAAATGCATGTTTATCTCTGTTTTTTATTAATGTATTGGTTTTTGTATTTCAACCAAAACGAACTTACAAATTACGATTCCAAACACGTTTCCGCTGCTCAAGGGGATTAGATCTCCATCATGCTTAACCTACTCATAGCATGTGATGTATGTATTAATTTTAAGAACATTTCGAGTAACACAACGGGGCAACGCGATTCGTATCGCTTCCACTACGGGACTTAATTCCATCACAAGCAAGTAGATGATGTCATGCACTTGAGGTAGGTAAAACTCGAACTTTAGGAGAGTGAGCAATGAACCAAACTTGGAAAGAATGAAGCTCAAACTTTAGAAGAATGAGTGAGCAACAAATCGAACTTCAAGGAAATGAAGCTCAAAATTTAAATGAGCAACTTTTTTTGTATGCATCTAACTTGTAACATCTTTTTTTATGGAGATAGAAATATTTGTTTAGAGGAGAAGGCTGGATTTAAAGTTTTCTTTTCCTCTAAGTTGCCTGCATACTCTTTGAATGGAAGGGATCAAGTCAGAACGTAGTTCAAAAGATTTTTTTTTGGTCGTTCGCCTTTTAAGCTCATGCGAGCCAGGATCATCATGAAGTTTAGGCTCTTACGATGAGGAGCTCTTCAAATCTTAGATGATTTTGTTCTCACCATGGTTTTGACCAGATCCTTCATTTGTAAGATTTGTTATGATGACGAGATCCTTCTTCACCTTCAAGGAGCTCTCTATATTTATGAGAATGGAGAACTTTCTTTTCATACGTGAAAGAACGGTACTATGAATCTTGTTGTGGTTCACTTCATCAAACAGTTCTAGCTTTAAGGATTTCATCTTTCTTTCATGTTGATCGTTTGTTACTTTGAGGCAATAAAAAAAATGTTGAAGGTCGATCTTTCTTTGATTTGGAGATACTTAGCCTTTTGAAGATTTAAGGTAGATTGGGTCTAGAAGTTAGACTTTGATTTTCTTTGTTTGTTGTTGTCATACTCATCCTTTCGAAGGTTGAAGGTCGAGTAGTTGGAAGCTTGATGCAATCGAAGACGAAACCTCTTTGCTCGACTTTATTTGTCTCGTCAGCTTCTTCTACCTCAATGTAGTAAACACTTTAGAGTTTTCTTCCTTTTTTTCAGGAATGGGTTTCTAAATTAATTAATTACCAAGATATTAATTCTCAATTTTAGCTAAAGAAACATAACATGGATGGGTGATTGAAAGTAAAGACAAACAACAGACTAACACATGGAGACACGAATTGATAGATTTGAGGAAAGTGACTTTACAAGTTAATGACTTAATCAACACATGCATTCAACCAAAGAGATGACTTTATAAACAAGAAATAAGATACTCAAGAAAACCTCTCGATTCTTAGTGAGCCTTGCACATGCAATAAATTCTATAGTCTCCATATGAACCTATGACACACACGACATTAAGAAACTTCTTTATGTGTTTCCCTTAGACTTCTAGGTCGTTCTCATGCCAGACTCCTAAGGGTTTTGACAATTGTGCTCTAATTCAAGTTTTATCTCTCGAGTCCACTTAAACCAACAATATCAAGAGTTACGGAACGAATTGCCAAAAATAAGAACAAAACATGCTTCAATACATAACAAATAAGTCTTAACAAGCAAATCAAAACCTAACTACAACATTTAGCTACTCTAAATCACATGAAAACCAAGCTAAACATGTAGAAAACGTCTTAAAACGGTATTACAATCTGAAAGAAAAGGAAATTAAACTTATGTGTCGATGTCGGTCCTTCATCTCTGAGCTCCCGTCTTCGATCTCGAACCTCCACGAATGCTTTGGCTCCCAAAAACGCTCTCTTCTATCTTCTTAGAAAGTGTATTTCGAAAATAGGGTCAAAAGTCTATCAAATTCAACTCCCTCGTAATGAAAACAACATGTTCTATTTATAGGCTCAATCGGTACAACATTGCAACGCTACGGACAACGTTGCAACGTTGTACCCTAACCGCGTGGTATATATGGAAAATATCGATGGCGTTTGTAACGGCGAGGCGGCGTGGCAACGCCGCTACCCTAACGTGCGTGCCTTTCAATCGAAGTAGCATTGCAACGCCCTCTGTGCGGTCCTTCCTGCTTGTTCCCTTATCGATGTAGCGTTGCAACGCCCTAAGGTAGCGTTGCAACGCTACCTGCATATGCCTTCAACGCATCAACGCAACACGCTCGGCGTTGCAATGCCATCACTTTGCGTCTTCATGCTTGGATTGATCCTTTCACTTCTAATTGATGTTATTTAAGCTTCAATAGCCTCGTTTCGATCTCGAGTGATCCAAAATGTTTCTAAATGTCCTGTTTGAGCTATTTACTTGAAATTCAATGATTTAAACACGTTAAAGCCTTGAAATTATAATAAAACTAGCAATAATTAAGCCTAAGGATAACACATTTTGTGTGTTATCAAACACCCCCAAATTTAAACTTTTGCTAGTCCCGAGCAAAAACAGCCTTAAACATTAGATTGTTCTTATACATACATTTGATTCAAGCCTAAAAGATTTAAGAGAAAATTATGGTAATCAAAGGAAACATTCAAACATAATACTTCAATGAATAATTTAAAACTTTTCCTAAGTGTTCTTACGTGTGTGTGTGATTAGCCTATGTTCCCTTCATTTTTACTAAGCCCGGATCAACTTTATTAGGATCTCCATTCAACTTCCCCCTACACTTGTCATAATTACTAGTCTTTGAGCCTCCCCACATTCAAGAAAATAACTCTACTCATCACTTAATCACTTTTTACCACTTTTTCTCTTTTCTTCTTCTTTTTTTTTTTTTGTGCAAGGACACTATCTTTCACACATCGACTACAGGGACCCTACCTGGAGCACTCGCTCAATAAGTGGCCTAACTGATCACAGTGAAGGTAGCTCTTTTCGCCCTCACGAATTTTTTCTTTAGCAAACAAACAACAAAACCAAACTAATTCACATACTATACAGATCATGCATTTCATATTGTCATTCACCTTATCCTGTAGTTTAACTCTCAAATCAGATCTTAGACCTATCAAGGTGACATTAAACTTCTAAGCCTAATAACTTTGTTCTAAGCATTTCCAAACTACAAGAACACAGGCTATGTGCATAATAGTGCAGGAGAAGCTCAAGAAAATTTTTAAATTAACTCAAATTCATGTCATGCCTTCAGGTTTCAGTAGAATCACAAAGATTTAGGCTATCATGATCATACTTATGCAAAAGATCAATCAACAATTCAGCACATACTCAAGATAGTCACGACAAATAAACAACATCTCACCTCCAAACTTAAACTAAACATTGCCCCCAATGTTTCGCAGAAATAAGCACAAATTAAGTGTAAGGGTAAGAGTGAACAATACTGTCATGAGTTATGAAGGTCTTTCTGGGTTCCTTGGATAGCCAAAAACATGTGTGCTGGAGTTCCTCATAACGGGAGATTGGATTTCAAAAAGGGAAGACATCATCACAACCTATAAAGCAAACCAAACTAGTGAATAAACTAAGAACTGAAAAACATGTAAAACAAACTAAAGACAGAAAACAACAAAAATGTAAAGCTTGGGTTGCCTCCCAAGAAGCGCTTTGTTTAACGTCTTTAGCTAGACTATACTCCCTCAAGGTGTTTCTTTTTTATCCTGCAGCGCTCGGAGTGATGTGTTCATCTGGCCAATCTTTGTCTCAATATTCTTTATTGCAACTCCATGACTAGTCATTGTACAAGATAGACTGGTGATTGCATTCTCCAGCTAGTTGGTTCGACTTCTTGATTCAGCTATGAAAGAGTGCAATGTCTCTTCAAGAGATGGTTTTCTCTCTGATGTAGAATCATATCCTGTAGTAGGATTTAACACATTTTTATTATTAGCATAAGAGAAATTTTCATGATTCCTCAAACCTGGATTATAATGTGTTGGGAGGTTATTCTGAGTCTGGTTTCCTCCATAGTTGTTGCTTCTATTGTTCAGATAATGCAGTTGCTCCAAAGTGGATTCTCCATTTGGTTGGGAGCATTGAGAGGGAATCGTTGTTTGGGGTGATCCTGCAAAATTATTCAGAGTTTGAGTGAGGGATGCCATATGAGATCTAAGGGAAGTTACCTCATCCAATTGATACAATCCAGCTACTGGCTTAGATCTGTCATTGTCGGTAGGCCACTGGTAGCTGGCAGTTGACACTTCTTCGAGGACGGCACGTGCTTCTAGCACAGTCTTCGCCATGAAAGCCCCTCCAGTAGTGGCATCCATAATGGTCCTGGTCTTACCTTCCAGTCCATTATAAAACAGTTGTACCTGGAGCCATCCTGGGTAGCCATGCTGCGGGCACCCCCTAAGCATGTCCTTGTACCTTTTCCAGGCCTCAAATAGTTGTTTTCCCTCATGCTGCATGAATGCTCCTATTCCGTCCTTAACTTTGTAGCTTTCACAGGTGGAAAGAATTTGGTCATGAAGGCTTGGGCTAGCTCCTCCAAAGAAGTGATACTGCCTGAGGGAAGGGACCCTAACCATTCTTTAGCTCTACCCTGCAAGGAGAAAGGAAAGAGACGTAAACAAATATTATCAGCAGAGATACCATTCATTTTAATTGTACCAAAAATTTCTAAGAAATTTTTCCGGTGTGAGTTAGGATCTTCTGTGGCTAATCCTCTAAAAGCACCTTCCCTAACCATCTGTATAAGCCTTGTCTTAAGTTCAAAATTGTTAACATTTATGGGGGGATAAACTATTCCAGCTTGTTCAGAATCAAACACAGGTTGGAAATACTCCCTGATGGGTTTAGGGTTATTGATTACCTCTTGATCAACCATAGAATGAGGTTATGCTCTTCCTTCCCTTAGGAGTCTCCTACAGGTCCTCTCAATCTCAGGATCAAAAGGGTGCAAGCATGCAACTTTTCCTTGGGCATTCATCTGGAGATACAAAAAAAGAAAGAAATTAGACAAAAACACAAAAACTAGAAAACATAAAAAGAAGGAAAACAGAAAAACAGAGAACATAAAACATAAAACTTGGTTGCCTCCCAAGAAGCGCTTTCTTTAACGTCTTTAGCTAGACAGTGTCTTCATCAAGGCACATAAAATTGCTCATGTTTCTTCGGGCATAAAATTGCTCATGTTTCTTCGGGCCCTTCTTGCTCGAATTGATATAGCTTTCTAAGTCTAAAAGACTATCCTGTTTCTCCTCGGCACCAAATAAAAAACTATTTTTGGTATTTTTGTTTACTGGAATGAAAGAACAAAAATAAAATCAAGACTCGTGAGTGTAGAACAATTGGCTATGAAGATTAAAGGAAATTTCTTGAGACAAAAGGGGGAAGGACTTCTCAGCCTCGACCTCTATCACCTGAATCTCCCCCATGGAAGTGATTGCATCACCAATGTCTACCTCACCACCCTGACTATGGTGTGTCTCAATCTCCTCCAAACTATCCTCACTAGGGTGCGCATTCTCAGTGGTAAGGATAAGAAATTGTTCTTGTAAGGCCTTAAGGGAAATTACTAGCTGATTAAGATACTGAGCTCTATCATGTTCTATTTCCCAAAGTCCTACCACCTCAGCTTCTAACCTATCCAACCTCTTTGATTCATTATGAACCAAATTTTTATTTTTCAACTCTAAAGTATATTCCATTAGTTGATCCACAAGAGAAAATTTTTCTATGGGTTGGTCAGGGTGTAAAAAATTATGGTCCCAAGTGCCTAAATAACTACCATTATAAGAATGTTTATCAATTTCAGGTACAGAATGGTAAAAATTAGACATATGGTATTCAGAGAAATCATGATGCACATACCTAGGGTCCTAGGAGGGACAATAGAAAGATAGAGAATAAAAATCATGCAAAGTCATACTTGAAAAATTAGTAATTCAGATCAAGACTTCTACACAAAAGCACACAACCAAAAACAGGGGACAAATACTCAAAAACAACACATAAAACTAAAAATATGACAAAAATCAAACAAATAGCAAACACACAAATAACACAAATAAGGAAAACACAACACAAACACACTTTAGTCTAAAATCTAAAATTTTCTCCTAATATTAATTAATCTAAATAATCGTCATTCCACGACAACGACGCCAAAAGCTTGTTGCGTAAAATTATGATAATGCAATACCACAGTGTACGGGTCAAGTTTTAGTATATTGATTTAAGAGTCCAAGTATCGTCCTCGGGAATGAGTTTCTAGATTAATTAATTACCAAGATATTAATTTTAAATTTTAGCTAAATAAAAATAACATGGATAGGTGATTGAAAGTAAAGACAAACACCAAACTAACACATGGAGACACGAATTGATAGATTTGAGGAAAGTGACTTTACAAGTTAATAACTTAATCAACACATGCATTGAACCAAAGACATGAATTTATAAACAAGAAGTAAGATACTCAAGAAAACCTCTCGATTCTTAGTGAGCCTCGCACATGCAATAAATTCTATAGTCTCCACATGAACCTATGACATGCACGACATTAAGCAACTTCTTTATGTGTTTCCCTTAGACTTCTAGGTCATTCTCATGCCAGACTCCTAAGGGTTTTGACAATTGTGCTCTAATTCAAGTTTTATCTCTCAAGTCGACATAAACCAACAATATCAAGAGTTACGGAACAAATTGCCAAAAATAAGAACAAAACATGCTTCAATACACAGCAAATAAGTCTTAACAAGCAAATCAAAACCTAACTACAACATTTAGCTACTAAATCACATGAAAACCAAGCTAAGCATGTAGAAAACGTCTTAAAATGGTATTACAATCTGAAGGAAAAGGAAATTAAACTTATGTGTCGATGTCGGTCCTTCGTTTTCGAGCTCTCATATTCGATCTCGAACCTCCATGAATGCTTTGGCTCCCAAAAACGATCTCTTCTCTATTCTTACAAAGTGTATTTCAAAAATAGGGTCAAAAGTCTATCAAATTCGGTTCCCTCGTAATGAAAACAACATGTTCTATTTATAGGCTCAATCAGTACAACGTTGCAACGCTAGGGACAACGTTGAAACGTTGTACCCTAACCGCGGTATATATGGAAAATATCGATGGCGTTGCAACGCCGAGGCGTTGCGTTAACGCCGCTACCCTAACGCGCGTGTCTTTCTATCGAAGTAGCGTTGCGACGCTACAAAGCCGCGTTGCAACGCCCTCTGTGCAGTCCTTCCTGCTTGTTCCCTTATTGATGTAGCGTTGCAACGCCCTAAGGTAGCGTTGCAACGCTACCTGTATATGCCTTCAACGCATCAACGCAGCACGATCGGTGTTGCAACGCTAAGGCCAGTGTTGCAACGCCATCACTTCGAGTCTTCATGCTTGGATTGATCCTTTCACTTCCAATTCATGTTATTTTAAGCTCCAAATAGCCTCGTTTTGATCCCGAGTGATCCAAAATTTTTCCAAATGTCCTGTTTGAGCTCTTTACCTGAAATTCAATGATTTAAACACGTCAAATACCTGAAATTATCATAAACCTATCAATAATTAAGCCTAAGGATAACACATTTTGTGTGCTAGCAGTCACCGACTTCTAAGTTGAGAACATTTTTTATTTCTTTTCTTTCCGACTTAGGTTTTCTTGAATCCTTCTTTCTTTAATGTTTATCATTTCTTCTGAATGAGCAATGTTCTTTATGAACAACATGTCGTCTTGGTTTTTTTTGCTGGGGCATAGTAGTTAATCCTTAATCTTGATCTTTAATAAGCTTGACCATGTTTTAAAGTTTATTTCTTGGTGCCTCAGGTTGAAACCAAATAGATATAGGTTCCATGGTTCTAAATTGGACAAGACACACCCCATGATCATGAAGTGGTCCATAGTGTATTTGACTATCTGTATTTGTTGTCACTGCAACATGATTTGTTTGAGCTAAATCGTCGAGGTGTAGCTCAAGCTGTAGCTCAATTTTTCCTTCTTTAGCTAATCTTAGAATTTGCTCTTTTAGGACGAAGCATTGATGAGTGATGATTCGATGATACTTACAATAATTTGGATCATATATTTTGTTTATCTCTTTCTTCTGCCTACACTCTGGAAGATCAATCAGTCTTGTATCCAGTAGTTATTCTTGTTGGGATTTTTGTCCTAATCTCGTGTTTGTAATATATTGTTTGAAATCAATAAGAGTTATTTATTTCATCACTTTGTGTCTTGCAATATTTATAAACTTTTCCAATAAACTAAGCTCCAGGGTCATTGAATTTATGAGAGAACTGGAACTTGAACGGTGTGTAGTGGATACACAGGGAGGATCACGTTCAAGTTAATGACCCGAAACGGTCTCACGATGATATGGATAGGGTTGGAGACCTAATCCCACGGTACTGCTTGTGGATGCGCCCGCTTTGTATTAGATACAAACGAGGTGATCGACTCTTTCATGTGGTTGACATGCGAGTGGGGGCATCTGTACAATGAGATTGTACAAGACCGGACCGTGAATTATTAGACCTCACCGATGTAACACCGCTGATTGTGAGAAGGACTAATAACCGTAGATGATCATTAGTGACTCGACACGAATCTCGAGCGTGTTACGGACTCCTGCCTCTGCGAGTGTCCGTTTCTTTGACTAGTACGGGTGAGGGTGGTCACGATTACTCGCCCAATATGCCTATCTTCTCGTGGGACGAGAACCAAGTAGGAGGCTGGAAACTTAACTACGCGAGATGGAATTCACTGCGTCCCGCCTTTTAGGAAACTAGAGAGGTTGTTCCCTTAAGTGTTGTCCCCGTGGCTTGGACAACGAGCGCCCACCTTCTCACCGCCCGAGAAGGGTGTTGTGTATGGTCGGACCATCACAATATGTTGTTCATTAGAGGAGCGGTGGGGACTTAAGGAACAAGAGGTAGACACAGGGGTAAAGCGGTAAGTGGACCCGACCATGTCTACGAACAACCGTGAAGGGTCGACTCATGGGTATTGGTTATATCGGTGGACACGTAATATTCTCGCGCGCGGCGGGAGTGCGGCTACGGGCTATAGTGGAGTGTTACCGTAGCTAATGAATGTTGGTTAACAGGGTCAAAGAGTTTGTGAGTTAATCTCGGATCATTGGAGCCCGTCTTTGTAGGTCCATTAGGTCCCTCGGTTGGCTCCATCTGGATTTAAGAAACGATAAAGTTTTGGTATGAAATTGAAGTGTTCAATTCACTTTAAGGGCATTTATGTCATTTATATGAGATATGAATGATATAATATATAGTTTAATGTGAATGAGATTCATAATAAACTATAGGTTAGCCTAATTGTTGAATTAAGGCTAATTGGAGAAATTGATTGAGAGAAATTAAATTGGATATGATTCAATTTAATTAATCCACAATTATTGCAAATGAGATTTGCAATATGAGATATGAGATATCTTATATTATGTGGTTATGCAAATGAGATTTGCATAACCTATGGTTGTGGTAAAGTGGTAATTATGTGGACATTTTAACTCCACCAATTCCACTATATAAACCCTTCTTGCAAGAAGGATTTTGTCTCAAGCTCTCATTTTTTTGATTTTGCATCAAAGAAGAGAAGAAGAATTCTCTCAACTTTCTCTCATTTCTCCTCCCTCTCCAAAACCAAAAGGTTCCCACAAACCTCCTTTCTTCAAAAGTGAACAACCGAGAAGGCCATTTGATGGTGTTCAAGACCTTTCGTTGGAGGTGTTCGTTGAGTACGAGGAGAACGAAGAGTTCGTGATTTGAAGAAGAGATCTAGAAGAAAGTCTTCAACAAGTAAGTAAATTCTACTTGTTTTTCTTCTTCTTACAAGTATGTTTAGCCTAGATCTAGTGTTAGATCAATTTTAATGAAACCATGTTGCATATTGATACATCGACGATTCAATCGTCTTCCGCTGCACGGGATTTTTATTCCCTGCAATTGGTATCAGAGCCAAGTTCGATGGTTCTTCAATCATGCACTTTTTTGTTAAAATTTGGTGGGTGTTTTGCCATTATTCATGAGATGAATGTCTTGGTTTGCATAATGGATGTTTCGGTTTTTGGCACTTTTTAGATTTATTTTCTGTTTGATGAGATCAAATGTAAAGGGCCTGTGTTTTTGGGCATTTTAGAAAATAAATCGAGTCTGTAAGTCCGTGTCGTTCGTGACAAGTGTTGCTGTGAAGAATTCGGAGCGAAAACAGGCGTAAATCGACGAAGAACAGTTGGAGGCCCAACGACGTCTCAACGCTATCCTTGCAGTTGGAGGCCCCGCAGCAGAACAACGTTGCAACGCCGCTGGCATTGAGAACGCAACTTGACGCTGGAGGCGACAGCGTTGCAACGCTGCATGCGTTGAGGAGCAGTTCGCGGCAGTTACGCGAGGACGTGGGTTCAAGGCACAAGTTGGGCGGTTTTTACACGTTTTATTTTATTATTTATAAAATGTAATATTATTTTTTTTATTTATTATTTTATCAAATAATATTAATATAAATGTTATATTAATGTTATTTAATTAAATAATTGCCCCTAGGTGCCAAAAATCGGTCCATTTTTGCTATTTAATTATTTTATGCATGAGATGTATATTTAATTAATTTCTATGTGCATATTGTATGTCATATAGATTTAAAATCCCACCTTAGGTTAAACATTTCATGCATCATATTTATATTATAAGAGTTATAATATATAGTATGCATGATAGGATTATATTATAAGAGTTATAATATAATATATGCATGTTTTAATTTATTTAAATATAAGTGTTATATTTTAAAATAAAAGCATGCTCATGCATTTAATTCATGTGATGAATTATATTATGTTATAGTATATAGTATTATTCATGTGATGAATGATCAAGCACTATAACATAGAAATGCATGCAACCTAAGTTAATTATTAGTTTTAAAGTGTTTAGAACTTGAATAATTAGACTTAGGTTTTCTAATTTTCTAATGAGATTAGAAATTTAGGAAATCAAATATAACCTTTGAATGGAGGCGATAAGTAACTCTGTCTAAGGAAGGTTTTGTCTAAGGTGGGGTATTTAAGTTGACGCTATGAACACCCTACACAGAAACCAGGCACGGGAGTGAATTCGATCAGGAGATTCTTAGGTTATATTCTCGTGAGTGCCGTTAATTAAGTGTTAATTAATTTACTCACATAGACCTAAGTTAATAATGTGATTATAAACTTAGGTTAATACCATATAAAAGTTATATTGGTAGACTTAGGTAAATTTTAGCCGGTTTATCTAGGTCAATCCCTAATAAAAATTAAAGTGCTGAGTGGGAGGAAATAAAGTGTATGAGATACATTTGAATTTCTAACCACAAATCTCCTTAAAGTCCGCACCGTGAGATCTATACTCGGCCTCGTGGCGCAAATGGGAGCGTCCCCCTTCGGATGGCATTTGTATAGATCAATATCATCGTGGATGGAGAGAGTACTTATAGTGAGTGGGAGCGGGACTTGTGAAAACGAGACCCACGGTCTCTTCTTTCGATTCACACCGTGAGACGCCTATGATCTGCCTGCTAGTTTGGCCTGGACCAGACAACCCTTCGGAGGGCTTGATCATGGGAGTCGGAACACCGTGAATTCCCGAAAGGGATATAGTTTCCTAGTTGGTTTTCCTTCTTCGTTCACCCTTCGGTGGCTATTGTTTGGACGGATACTTGGAAACTTAAAGATTGAGGGTGACACTCGCTGAATTCGTTAAGTGTTAATGAATTCGACCGAACAATGGTAATTGGACGCCTAATGGAATAAGAGTTATTTCGGGATTAGGGTCCGATCGAGAAAGACTGCGTTCGGAGGAGAGGAGTGTTCATTCACCCTTCGGTGGCGGTCATTCTAAACCTTTAGGGTATCATTGCAAAATTTTGAATGACCTAGGGATCATGAAACAATTTTGCTAAAACTTGATTGGTTTTCAAAAGTTTTTTTGCGAGACTAATATAAAGGTTTTTCTTATTTTTCAGCTAAGAATTGTCTAGCGCAATAATAGCTTTACTCGCTTCGGATAAGTTAGTGGGAGATAATTACCAGAGTTGGAAAAACAACATTAATACAATTTTGGTACAAAGCGACATAAAGTTCGTCTTTGTTTGAGGAGTGTCCTCGGATGTCGGGCTCGACCAAGCGTCATGAAAGTGTTTGCGATGCGCACGATCATTTGGATCGGGGCCAATGAAAAGGCCAAGGTCTACATTATTGCCAGCATGTCTGATGTCTTGGCAAAGAAGCACGAGTTGATGGTTTTCGCTAAGGAGATCATGGAGTCCTTGCAGAAAATGTTTGGACAGCAGTCCTTTCAGGTCCGGCATGACTCGCTCAAATACGTTTTCAACGCACGGATGAAAGAGGGGTCGTCTGTCCGTGAACACGTTCTAGACATGATGACCCACTTCCATCTGGCCGAGATGAACGGGGCTTCGATCGATGAGTCAAGCCAGGTCAGTTTTATTTTGGAGACTCTTCCGAAGAGTTTCCTTCAGTTTCGTAGCAATTCTGTTATGAACAAAATTAGCTACACTCTAACTACCCTCCTCAATGAGCTACAGAATTTCCAATCCTTGAAGCAGGTCAAGGAATCTGAGGCAAATGTTGCCTCATGTGTCTTATCACAGGGGTTCGACCTCTGGGACGAAACCTGTTGCTCCTTCACGCCCGAAAGGGAAGAAGAGGATGAAGAGGGGTAAAACTGACCGTGTTGCCGCCCACAAGGGCAAGAAGGTTAAGGAGGTTGCAGAGAAAGGAAAGTGTTTCCACTGCAATGGGCGCGGTCACTGGAAGAGAAACTGTCCCAAATTCCTGGCCGAAAGGAAGAATCAAGGTAAATGTGATTTACTTGTGACTGAAACATGTTTAGTGGAGAGTAGTGGCTCTGCCTGGATATTGGATTCGGGCGCCACTAACCACGTTTGTTCTTCTTTTCAGGGGATTGATTCCTGGCAGCCGCTACGAGAGGGTGAGGTGACTCTACGGGTTGGATCTGGGAGCTCGTCTCTGCTGTAGCGATCGGCACGGTGAAGCATAACTTTGGCGGGAAGTACTTATTGTTGGACATTCTGTACATAGTTCCAGGGTTTACTAGAAACCTTGTTTCTATTTCCTGCCTTATTGAACAATGTATTTCAGTTTCTTTTGAATCGAATAAAGCGTTTATTTCTTTCAAAGGGAATGCGATTTGTTCAGCTTCACTTGAAAATAATCTGTATGTTTTGAAACCCAATTCGGTCAAAAGTGTTTTGAATACTGAATTATTTAAAACTGCAGAAACACGAACTAAGAAAGCAAAAGTTTCTCCAAACGAAAATGCCCATATTTGACATCTTCGGTTAGGCCACATTAATCTCAATAGGATTGAGAAACTAGTGAAGAGTGGACTTCTAAACGAGTTGGAAGAAAACTCTTTGCCGGTGTGTGAGTCATGCCTTGAGGGCAAAATGACCAAACGTTCTTTTAGTGGAAAAGGATATAGAGCCAAAGAGCCTCTTGAGTTAGTACATTCTGACCTCTGTGGTCCGATGAATGTTAATGCTCGGGGCGATTATGAGTACTTTGTGTCTTTCATAGACGACTACTCCAGATATGGGTATATTTACCTAATGCATAAGAAGTCTGAAACTCTTGAAAAGTTCAAGGAGTACAAGACTGAGGTTGAGAACCTGTTAGGTAAATCGCTTAAAACACTTCAATCGGTTCGAGGTGGAGAGTACATGGATACTGAATTCCAGGACTATATGATAGAACACGGAATTACGTCCCAACTCTCAGCGCCTAGTATGCCACAGCAGAATGGTGTATCAGAGAGGAGAAACAGAACCTTGTTGGACATGGTTCGGTCGATGATGAGCTATGCTCGTCTCCCTGATTCTTTTTGGGGGTACGCAGTGGAGACTGCGGTTTATATTTTGAACAATGTTTCGTCGAAGAGTGTTTGTGAAACACCTTTCGAGCTCTGGAGTGGACGTAAAGGCAGTTTACATCACTTCAGAATTTGGGGATGCCCGACCCATGTGTTGGTATCAAACCCGAAAAAGTTGGAACCCCGTTCAAAATTGTGCTTATTCGTAGGTTACCCTAAAGAGACTAGGGGTGGTCTGTTTTACGATCCTAGGGAAAATAGGGTGCTTGTGTCGACAAACGCCACTTTCCTAGAGAAAGACCACGTCAGGGATCATTTACCAAGAAGTAAAATTGTATTAAATGAAATGGACAGTACATCAGCAAGAGTTGCTGATGGGGCTAGTACGTCAACAAGTGTTGTTGATCCTAGCACGTCTAGTCAAATCCGTTCCCAAGAGTTGGGAATGCCTCGACGTAGTGGGAGGGTCGAGAGACGACTGATCGCTACATGGGTTTAATTGAAACCTCGATTGTCGCTCCCGATGATGATGTGAGGATCCATTGACCTATGATCGGGCAATGGTTGATGTTGACAAAGACGAATGGATTAAAGTGTGGACCGGGAATGGAGTCTATGAACTTCAACCTGTGATGGAGCTTGTGGATCAACCGGATGGGGTAAAACCTATTGGTTGCAAATGGATCTACAAGCGTAAACGTGGCGTAGATGGGAAGGTGCGGACCTTCAAAGCCCGACTTGTGGCAAAGAGTTTTACCCGAGTTGAAGGGGTTGACTATGAGGAGACTTTTTCTTTGTTGCCATGGTAAAGTCGATCAAGATCCTTACGGCCATTCTTTGCGTATTATGACTACGAGGTATGGCAGATGGACGTCAAGACAACCTTTCTGAATGGCAAACTTGATGAAACCATCTACATGGACCAGCCCAAAGGGTTCATTGCCCAAGGCCAAGAGCAAAAAGTTTGCCGGCTTCATAGGTCCATTTATGGACGAAAGCGAGCCGAGGTCTTGGAATATAAGGTTTGATGAGGCGATCAAATCTTATGGCTTTGATCAAAAAATGTCGACGAACCTTGTGTCTACAAGAAAATCGTTGACAAAACTGTCGCATTTTTGGTGTTGTACGTGGACGATATTCTTCTCATTGGGAATGAGATAGAATTTCTTACTGACGTGAAGAAGTGGCTAGCTTCGCAATTCCAAATGAAAGATTTGGGAGAAGCACAATATGTTCTAGGTATCCAGATAGTCCGGAACCGAAAGAACAGAACGCTAGCCTTGTCTCAGGCGTCTTATTTGACAAGATGTTGTCTAGATATAAGATGCAGAACTTCAGGAAGGGCTTGCTGCCTTTCAGGCATGGGGTTCACTTGTCTAAGGATCAGTGTCCTAAGACTCCTCAAGATGTTGAGGATATGAGACGGATTCCATATGCTTCAGCTGTAGGGAGCCTCATGTATGCCATGTTGTGTACTAGGCCGGCATGATGTTATGCGCAGAGGAATTGTCGGTGAGATATCGGTCCAATCCGAGATTAGATCACCGGACAGCGGTAAAGACAATCCTCAAGTATCTTAGGAGAACGAGGAACTACAGCTTAGTGTATGGTAGTGGGGATTTGATCCTTCGGGATACACAGATTCTGATTTTCAGACCGATAAGGATTCTAGGAAATCCATCTCGGGGTCACCTTCATTCGAATGGAGGAGTTGTAGTATGGCGAAGCATCAGCGAGGATGCATCGATTCCACTATGGAAGCGGAGTATGTTGCGGCTTGTGAAGTCGCAAGAAAGAAGCTATTTGGCTAAGGAAGTTCATGATGATTTGGAAGTTGTTCCTAACATGAACTTCCCCATCACACTGTTCTGTGATAACAGTGGTGCAGTAGCCAACTCATGTGAGCCTTGGAGCCATAAGAGAGGCAAACACATTGAGCGTAAGTATCATCGACACGGGAGATTGTGCATCGCGAGAGGCGTGGCGGTCACACGCAGAGATAGCGTCGAGCACAACGTAGTGATCCATTTACAAAGCCCCCCTCACGGCTAAGGTGTTTGAGGGTCACCTAGAGAGTCTAGGTCTTGAGAGCTTCCCGACTAGGGCAAGTGGGAGATGTGTAAACGGGTATTCAATGCCCTAGTTTATTGTATTACTTCGTTGTAATTTATGTACATTTCTGAAATGTATTTTCTCCACTAGCTTAGTCCAAGTGGGAGTTTGTTGGGATTTTTGTCCTAATCTCGTGTTTGTAAATATATTGTTTGAAATCAATAAGAGTTATTTATTTCATCACTTTGTGTCATAATATTTATAAACTTTTCCAATAAACTAAGCTCCAGGTCATTGAATTTATGAGAGAACTTGAACTTGAACGGTGTGTAGTGGACACACTGGGGAGGATCACGTTCAAGTTAATGACCGAACGGTCTACGATATATGGATAGGGTTGGAGACCTAATCCTAGATACACTATGGATGCCGCCCGCTTTGTATTAGATACAAACGAGGTGATCTGACTCGTTCATGTGGTTGACATGCGAGTGGGGGCATCCTATGCAATGAGATTGTACAAGACCGGACCGTGAATTATTAGACCCACCGATGTAACACCGTTGTGATGGGACTAATAACCGTAGATGACCATTAGTGACTCGACACGAATCGAGCGTGTTACGAGTTTACATCTGCGAGGGTCCATTTCTTTGTCAAATCACGGGTGAGGGTGGTCACAATTACTCACCCAATATGCCTATCTTCTCAGGGACAAAACCAAGTAGGGAGCTGGGAACTTAACTACGCGAGATGGAATTCACTCGTTCCCGCCTTTAAAGAAACTAGAGAGGTTGTTCCCTTAAGTGTTGTCTCCAGGGCTTGGACAACGGCGCCCACCTTCTCACCGCCCGAGAAGGGTGTTGTGTATGGTCGAACCATCACAATATGTTGTTCATTAGAGAGGAGCAAGTGGGGACTTAAGGAACAAGAGGTAGACACGAGGGTAAACGGTAATTTGACCCGGTAGTGTCTCTGAACAACCTGTGAAGGGTCGACTCATGTTTATTGGTTATATCAGTGGACACGTAGTATTCTGCACTGACGGGAGTGCAGCTACGGGCTATAGTGGAGTGTTACCGTAGCTAATGAATGTTGGTTAACCGGGTCAAGGAGTTTGACAGGTTAATCTCGGATCATTGGAGTCCGTCACTGTAGGTCCATTAGGTCCCTCGGTTGGCTCCATCTGGATTTAAGAAAGGATAAAGTTTTGGTATGAAATTGAAGTATTCAATTTCACTTTAAGGGCATTTATGTCATTTATATGAGAGATGAATGATATAATATATAGTTTAATGTGAATGAGATTCATAATAAACTATAGGTTAGCCTAATTGTTGAATTAAGGCTAATTGGAGAAATTGATTGAGAGAAATTAAATTGGATATGATTCAATTTAATTAATCCACAATTATTGCAAATGAGATTTGCAATATGAGATATGAGATATCTTATATTATGTGGTTATGCAAATGAGATTTGCATAACCTATGGTTGTGGTAAAGTGGTAATTATGTGGGCATTTTAACTCCATCAATTCCACTATATAAACCCTTCTTGCAAGAAGGATTTTGTCTCAAGCTCTCATTTTTTTGATTTTGCATCAAAGAAGAGAAGAAGAATTCTCTCAACTTTCTCTCATTTCTCCTCCCTCTCCAAAACCAAAAGGTTCCCATAAACCTCTTTTCTCCAAAAGGGAACAACCGAGAAGGCCATTTGGTGGTGTTCAAGGCCTTTCGTTGGAGGTGTTCGTTGAGTACGAGTCGCACGAAGAGTTCGTGATTTGAAGAAGAGATCTAGAAGAAAGTCTTCAACAAGTAAGTAAATTCTACTTGTTTTTCTTCTTCTTACAAGTATGTTTAGCCTAGATCTAGTGTTAGATCAATTTTAATGAAACTATGTTGCATATTGATTCATCGACGATTCAATCGTCTTCCGCTGCACGAGATTTTCATTCCCTTCAGTTCTAACATGTCAGGATGTCAGAATCTGAAAATGGATAGGCTTTGTTCTGTCATTTCTTTAAACTTAAGCGACGCTTTCCATTTTCTTGTCGCTTTTCGATCTTCTTGAAGACAACTTGAAAGGGGTTGTTGATAGGATCAAATCCCACTGTGGAAGCGAATTGAATCGCGTGTTCTTGAAATTCATTACGTAGATCAAATCAAGAACATGATAAAACTAAGATTAAGCATAAATTAAGAAATATGGACAACATATTATTACCTTTGTAGATCAAATCTTCTAGTGCTCCTTGCTCCTCTCGATCAACACGTTCTCAACGATCCAAACACAATCGATCCAACAGCTAGATCTTCTCCGTTGTATCTCTAGGAGAGGGAGGAAGGTGGGATTCCTCTTTTTAGAGTTAGGAGATCTTTTGAGAGATTAGAGAGAAGGAGTGTTTTGGAACCTTTCCACGACACACACTATGAGCACTTAGTTTACACAATTTCCTTAGCCTTTCCAATGTGCATCATATGCATCTATTTATAGGAAAATAGGATGAAAATTACCATCCTACCCCTATTGTTCAATATAGTACTCATAAGGTATGTTATACCTTATTATATAAATCACATTTATATAATATGTGTCACACCCCCTCCCGAACTACCTGCTACTTAACCCGAAAGGCGGCGTGAAGCCAACAAACATTGTTTACCTCTTAACAATACCTGCTGACCCTGTTCTCCTGATAAACATACTATGTTCGCATATGGAACATTTTAACATAACACAGCAGAAACTGGACAACTATTAAACATACACAAGGAGAAACCCTTCATAAGTCTCTCTTGGAAACTAAAAGTCAAGAGCATCAAAACAACACAAGACAACTCATTGTTTATACAACCACTAATGTACAAAACTTCTTTAACATCATAGTCCTCTCAAAATAATTTACAAAACATAGAGACTTGCTATACAAAACCAGCCACGTACAAAGTATTACAACTTATGGAGCTTTAGCAGACTATGGCAGTAACTCAGGTACCAGGAGCTCGATCTCTACTTGAAAACTTTGAAAACATTGAAAGAATGAGCTATGAAGCTCAGTGAGTGTCTATCTTTAAAACATTATAAGCTCACAGGTGATTCATAATAATGGCAGATTATAAGTAGAAAATAGCTTAACATCTGTTTGTAAACATAAACAAACCATGCTTCCAATTTCTGAGTGTTTAAGTCACCACTTGTGCATAGCACACAACTCGAAATGTACTATCATATCGAGGGTATATAGATCAATAATATAGAAACTAATAACAATAAAACACATGACATGATACCACATCAAACCATAGAGGTGGTAGAGTTACATTTATACCAATAAGGTTCATACCTCTCTCTCTCACGTGCACGTGGAATACCTTTGGTCGTTTGGTTTTCCCTAATACCTTCTCTATGTCCTTCAGTATTAAGGTAAAACCATTTACTACCCGAATACCTTCTCATTGTCCTTCAGTATTAAGGTAAAACTATTTACTACCCGAATACCTTCTCATTGTCCTTCAGTATCGGGATATCATGATTCATCCCCCCCTAAGTACCTTCTCGAATGTCCTTCAGTATTAGGGGTTAACCACAAACAAGAGCATGATTTGTTTACCATGGAAATCATGTCTTTATAATACATACTCTCATAATTTAGGTTCCATACTTGGATTTATGGTTACAAATTAATTCAAAACATGCTTATATTCCATCATGAACTTATGTTAGAAAACTCCATGAAGCTATACATAATTAGTTCAAACAGGATGTAATTATCAACACTTATGTTCTTGAAGAAAAACATAGGTCAAGCATAGTTCTAAAATAGTCACTCACAGTATTAGAATTAGAACATTGGCTTGTAAACTTGACCTATTTGCTCTTGGCCTGTCAAACAAACCAACTCAACCATTAGAACCTCGAGCTCATGATTTTTTACCTTAAAACTGCAAGAAAACACACTTTCAAATTTCCAGCATTTTAAGATTTTCTGCCCTGTATTCAGACAGCCATAACTTCTTCATTACTTATCCACAAATAAGGCAATTTATACCAAACTCTTCCTTTTTGAACCCCCTAAAAATCATATGAAGACATGAAATTTAAATTCCAAACGGATTTGTTCAGAAATACCTCGAAACCGACTTTCCTCAAAACAGACTTCTGCTGTAACCAGATTCGGATTTGCTGCTGCACAACAAATTTAACCTGATATTTAAAACATCGTCTAGACATTTTCTACTCACAATCTCTTTAGGAAAGTTGTAGGAAATTCAATAAGCTTTCGAACCATACCAATTAGAGCTTCTAACTCCAAGTATACAGATCAGAACAACCAAAACATCAGAGACTTCTCAGATTTGTTGCAAATTTGTCTTACATCTTCCTCTTAACAAAACAGTAACTTAACATAAAAATTTGTTCAAGCTTCCTTCATGAACTTTGTTAAAAAATGAATTAGCTTTCAAGAAAACTAAATCTCAACTCTTACCTCTTCTTTTGGAGCTCGATATGAACAGAAAACCAGAATAGGGTTGAGTTGATCACCTTGCTGCTATACAATCAAGCTTTGAGTTCTCCTCCTTTCTTCTGCAACTCCAGCTCCAAAATCACGAAAATGGATTTCTTCTTCTTCCTTTCTCCTTCTCCCACGAAGCTTCAGCTTTGGTTTGTAAGGATAGAGAAGAAAATGGAGAGAAGATAAAGCAAACGGTGGAAAAGGTAACATTTTGTCTTTTTCCCTTTTTGCTTTTTACTTTTCCTTTTCTTTTTCCTTTTCTTTTTCCTTTCCTTTATCCCTTTCTTTCTTTTCTTTTCTTTTCTTTTCTTTTCTTCACAAAACAAAACTTAATATGTTAAACATTTGTTTCATTTCCTTTTCTTCTTTTGTCTTTAAAGCAATCCAAACCAAAATGGTTTAAACTTTCCTTCCTTGTTTTCCTTTTCTCTTTCACTTCATTTCTTTTCTTTTTAAAACATGGAAAACCAAGTTTTAAACATTCATTTCTTCTCTCTTTTTGTTGTTTGTTAATAAGGAAGTTCAAAAGAGATTGAGTTTATAACTTACCTCCCCTTAAGAAATTTCGTCCTCGAAATTGAGTAGTCTTTAAGTGAAAATCATCAGGTACTTCCTCCTCATTTGGTCCTCTAATTCCCAGGTTGCCTCCTCCACCCCGTGATGTCTCCAACGAACCTTCACGAGTGAGATCGTCTTGTTTCTCAAAACTTGCTCTTTCCTGTCGAGGATTTGAACTGCATCCTCTATGTAACTCATGTCTTCTTTCAACTCAACTGGTTGTGCTTGCAACACATGTGTCGGATCTGGAATATACTTCCTCAACATGGGCACATGAAAAACATCATGTACTCGAGATAGTTCTGCTGGCAACTCCAGTCTGTAGGCTGCTGGCCCAACTCGTCCCGTTATCTAGGGCTTAGTTTACCTTTCTTGCCAAAACGAAGGACACCTCTCCACGGAGATAACTTCAAGAAAACTTGATCTCCGGCCTGGAATTCTAAGTTCTTTCCTCGCTTATCTGCATAACTCTTCTGACGGTCTTGTGCTACCTTCAGATTCTCTCTGATTACCTTAATATTGTCTGTCGTAATTTGTACCAACACAGGATCGATTAGCTTCCGCTCTCCTACTTCATTCCAACATACGGGCGTTCTACATGGTCTTCCATACAGAGCCTCAAATGGTGCCATGCCAATACTTGACTAATAGCTGTTATTATAAGCGAATTCCATAAGTGATAGGTGTGTATCACAACTACCCTTAAATTGAAGGACACGTGCTCTCAACATATCCTCTAGAGTCTTGATGGTCCTCTCTGACTGACCATCTGTCTGAGGATGGAACGCTGTACTAAAATTCAACTTTGTCCCCATAGCCTTCTGTAAACTAAGCCAAAACTTAGAAGTAAATCTTGGATCCCTATCTGAAACTATGGACACTTGCACTCCGTATTGACTTACAATTCTTTCGACGTATAGCTCAACAAGCTGATCAAGTGTAGATGTCGCTTTAATCGGTATAAACTGTGCTGTCTTAGTGAGTCTATCCCCTATAACCCTAATGCCATCATGTCCACATGAAGTACGTGGTAATCCAAAAAGAAAATCCATAGTGATATGCTCCCATTTCCATTCTGGCACTGGCAATGGATTAAGGAGTCCTCCTGGTCTCTGTCTAACTAGTTTAACCTGTTGGCAGATCAAACATTATTAACATATTCAGCTACCGCCCGCTTCATCCCAGGCCACCAATACGTTCCCTTTAAATGTCTTATACATCTTGGTGCTTCCTGGATGCATAGCGTAAGCTGAACTGTGGGCATCCTCTAGAATAACATCTTTAAGCTCACTAAAACATGGAACACATAGTCTTCTCTGCCTCTCTATGGCTCCGTCTGATCTCATTTTATATTCTACTTCTGGACCTTGTTTGGACTTTCCAAACATTTTCTGCAAGTTACTATCCTCTTGTTGTCTTCTCACAACCTCTGCTACGAGTGAAGACCTGACCTGGAACTGAGCTAAAAGACTCCTTGAACTCTCTGCATTCACAACTGCCTTAGAATCCCTTAGAGTACTTAAAAATGTTGCTCGAATACCACACAAGGCGTCCTTAGGAAGTCTTGACTTCCTACTCAATGCATCTGCTACCACATTCGCCTTACCTGGATGGTATTCTATAGTACAATCATAATCTTTAATAAGTTCTAACCATCTTCGCTGTCTCATATTCAACTCCCTCTGATCAAAGATATATTTCAGACTCTTATGATCTGTGTAAATGTGACACCTTTCACCAAACAAGTAATGTCTCCAGATCTTCAGTGCTAAAACAACTGCTGCTAGCTCGAGATCATGGGTAGGGTAATTACATTCGTGCTTTTTCAATTGTCTTGACGCATAAGCTATTACTTTTCCTTCTTGCATGAGCACACACCCTAAACCTGGCCTCGAGGCGTCACAATAAATTACATACTCTATTCCCGTTACAGGAAGTGTCAGAATAGGTGTTGTAACTAACCTCTTTTTCAGCTCTTAAAAACTCTGTTCACACTTATCTAACCATTCAAACTTAGCATTCTTCCTTGTCAAAATTGTTAATGGTAATGCTAATCGTGAGAAATCCTCAACAAACCTTCTGTAGTATCCTGCCAAGCCTAGGAAACTACGTACCTCTGTCATACTGGCTGGTCTCTCCCAGTTGACCACAACTTTCACTTTATGCGGATCCACACTAACTCCATTTCTTTGAAACAACATGCCCCGAAACACTACTCGATTCAACCAAAACTCACATTTGGTGAATTTAGCATACAACTGTTTATCTCGTAGTGTTTGTAGAATAATCCTCAAATGTTCCTCATGAGCTTTCCTATCAATTGAGTAAACTAGTATATCATCAATAAATACTATCACGAACTGATCCAAATATCGGTGGAATATCCTGTTCATGAGGTCCATGAAATCATTGGTGCATTCGTCAAACCGAACGACATTACTAAAAACTCATAATGCCTGTGCACAGTTCGAATCGTTTGTCTTAGGAATATCTCGATTCCCTAACCTTTAATCGATGGTATCTCGATCTCAAATCAATCTTAGAAACACCGATGCTCCTCAGAATCGGTCAAACAAGTCATCTATACGGGGTAAAGGATACTTGTTACGTATCGTGACTTGTTTAACTGTCTATAATCAATGCATAATCTAAGGGTACCATCTCTCTTCTTTACAAATAACACTGGAGCTCTCCAGGGTGATACACTAGGTCTGATGTATCCTTTATCAACTAGTTCTTGTAATCTGCGTCTTGAGCTCTTTGAGCTCGCTTGGAGCCATTCCATACGACACTTGCGAAATAGGTGTTGTTCCTGGTAGCAATTCAATAGTGAACTCAACTTCCCGATCGTGTGGCAACCCGACAGATGATCTCGTTGGAAAAACATCAAGAAATTCGCTCACCACAAGAACATCTCTACGGTTTTAGCTTTTCTTCCCGCACTCCACTACCACGTGTGCAAAAATGCCATGCAACCTTTCTCAACAACTTTTCGACTTTTAATGTTGAAATCAAGCTCGTAGGGATAATCTTCCTTTCACCCCGAAAACTACTTGGGTAATCCTGGTTTCTTGAAAACAACTTCCTTTTTCTATTTAGCACCCTTTGGTGCCTCTCTCGCAGCTTCTGGAACTCTTGGTCGCTCAACTATCTGGGACCCAACTCCCTGGTCCTCTGTGTGGTCGCTCACCGTGTGGACAATCCTCTAGGAATGCCCCAGTTGCCCACATTGGTAACACACATTGACACCAACCGGACATTGGCCTCGGTGATTCTTACCACAATTTGTACATGGAGTTCTCCTTGTTGCACTTGCAATGAGACTCTGTATTGCTCGGTGGTCTTACCTTGTGGATCCGCGATTGACAAGGTGCTCTTTGGCTCGCCTCGATAAGCACCACTAACATGTGTTTGCCTCGATGTCGCGGCGCCACTCGACTTTTAAAGTCCTCGGACGACTCAAAACATTCACTCTAGGTGTGAATCGTCACTGCTCACGACCATGGAAACTGCTCGTCGTTGAAGGCCCTCGAGTAGGCTCCACCACTGTTTGTGCCTCTGTTATACTCTGCTCAACACGTAGAGCACTCTCTACTAGCATGGAAAAGTCAGCCCACTTTGCAATGCCTGTGACTGGGGTTCGTATCTCAGGACATAACCCTCTTTCAAATCTCCGGCACTTGTCACTCTCAAATGTCACATTCACATCAGCGTACCGTGAAAGCTCGGTATACCTTCTTTCATACTCAGCAGCCACTGAAAGTGACCCTTGCTTCAGTTCTAAAAATCATCTCTCATCGCCTCGCGGTATGTGCCAGGGTAATATTTATCTTCAAATATGCCTCTGAAAGTTTGCCAATCTAAAGTGCGTGCATCACTGCGCCTAGCTCGTATTGACTTCCACCATCCCTCTGCTTCTTTCTCTAGTAGGAATGTGGCTAGCTTGACTTTGCTCCTCAAAGCAACTCATTACATCAAAACATTTTGTAGCATATTCAGCCAAACCTCGGCATCAGCTGGATCTATGGAACCTTCAAATACTGTGACTCCTAATTTCTTTAGACGTTCTATTCCGTATGTCTTCTCTGGGTCACTTGGCCCTACTCTCTCTGGCCTCCCACCTCATGTGAGAAGCTAACATGTTGCTCATCTCTAGCCTCACTTTGGACTCTCGGGGCACTAGATCCCCTCTCAGATTGGCCTTGGGTAGGATCCTTCATCCCGCATACGATCTGCTGCGCGTGCTGCCTGCTAGTACGTGGTGGCATGACTCCAATAACATATCAATATATTAGACATACTATGGATATCTAACTCCAATACGCAGTACTAAACTTCTATTTACATTTTAGCCCTAACTGGACTTACTTTTATTCTTACTTGGACCATACTTTACTAGTTTGATCTGAACTAACTCAATAACTTGCTATGACTTTTACTTTATTCTCAGAGCTAACTTGCCCTGTCTCATTCCCATGGAGCTAACTGCTCTGATACCAAGTTGTCACACCCCCTCCCGAACTACATGCTACTTAGCCCGAAAGGTGGCGTGAAGCCAACAGACATTGTTTACCTCTTAACAATACTCTGTGACTGCTTCTCTCGATAAACATACTATGTTGCATATGGAACATTTTAACATAAACACAATGTAAAACTGGACAACTATTAAACATACACAAGGAGAAACCCTTTATAAGTCTCTCTTGGAAACTAAAAGTCAAGAGCATCAAAACAACACAAGACAACTCATTGTTTATACAACCACTAATGTACAAAACTTCTATAACATCATAGTCCTCTCAAAATAATTTACAAAACATAGAGACTTGCTATACAAAACCAGCCACGTACAAAGTATTACAACTTGTGGAGCTTTAGCAGACTATGGCAAAGAACTTTCGTAAAGTACAGGAGCTCGATCTCTACGAAAACTTTGAAAACATTGAAAGAATGAGCTATGAAGCTCAGTGAGTGTCTATCTTTAAAACATTATAAGCTCACAGGTGATTCATAATAATGGCAGATTATAAGTAGAAAATAGCATAACATCTGTTTGTAAACATAAACAAACCATGCTTCCAATATACAGGTTTAAGTCACCACTTGTGCATAGCACACAACTCGAAATGTACTATCATATCGAGGGTATATAGATCAATAATATAGAAACTCATAACAATAAAACACATGACATGATACCACATCAAACCATAGAGGTGGTAGAGTTACATTTATACCAATAAGGTTCATACCTCTCTCTCTCACGTGCACGTGGAATACCTTTGGTCGTTTGGTTTTCCCTAATACCTTCTCTATGTCCTTCAGTATTAAGGTAAAACCATTTACTACCCGAATACCTTCTCATTGTCCTTCAGTATCGGGATATCATGATTCATCCCCCCCTAAGTACCTTCTCGAATGTCCTTCAGTATTAGGGGTTAACCACAAACAAGAGCATGATTTGATTACCATGGAAATCATGTCTTTATAATACATACTCTCATAATTTAGGTTCCATACTTGGATTTATGGTTACAAATTAATTCAAAACATGCTTATGTTCCATCATGAACTTGTGTTAGAAAACTCCATGAAGCTATACATAATTAGTTCAAACAGGATGTAATTATCAACACTTATGTTCTTGAAGAAAAACATAGGTCAAGCATAGTTCTAAAATAGAGTCACTCACAGTATTAGAATTAGAACCTTGGCTTGTAAACTTGACCTATTTGCTCTTGGCCTGTCAAACAAACCAACTCAACCATTAGAACCTCGAGCTCATGATTTTTGACCTTAAAACTGCAAGAAAATACACTTTCAAATTTCCAGCATTTTTAGATTTTCTGCCCTATTTTCAGACAGCCATAACTTCTTCATTACTTATCCAAAAATAATGTAATTTATACCAAACTCTTCCATTTTGAACCCTCTAAAAATAATATGAAGACATGAAAATGAAATGCCAAACGTATTTGTTCAGAAATACCTCGAAAGCTACTTTCCTCAAAACAGACTTCTGCTGTAACCAGATTCGGATTTCTTGCTGCACAACAAATTTAACCTGATATTTAAAACATCTTCTAGACATTTTCTACTCATGAGTTCGTCACGAAAGTTGTAGGAAATTCAATAAGCTTTCGAACCATACCAATTAGAGCTTCTAACTCCAAGTATACAGATCAGAACAACCAAAACATCAGAGACTTCTCAGATTTGTGACAAAGAAATGTCTTTCTGTCTTCCTCTTAACAAAACAGTAACTTAACATAAAAATTTGCTCGAGCTTCCTTCATGAACATTGTTCAAAAATGAATTAGATTTCAAAAAAACTAAACCTCAAATCTTACCTCTTCTTTTGGAGCTCGAGATGAACAGAAAACCAGAACAGGGTTGAGTTGATCACCTTGCTGCTATACAATCAAGGTTTGAGTTCTCCTCCTTTCTTCTGCAACTCCAGCTCCAAAATCACGAAAATGGATTTCTTCTTCTTCCTTTCTCCTTCTCCCACGAAGCTTCAGCTTTGGTTTGTAAGGATAGAGAAGAAAATGGAGAGAAGATAAAGCAAACGGTGGAAAAGGTAACATTTTGTCTTTTTCCCTTTTTGCTTTTTACTTTTCCTTTTCTTTTTCCTTTACTTTTTCCTTTCCTTTATCCCTTTCTTTCTTTTCTTTTCTTTTCTTTTCTTTTCTTCACAAAACAAAACTTAATATATTAAACATTTGTTTCATTTCCTTTTCTTCTTTTGTCTTTAAAGCAATCCAAACAAAAATGGTTTAAACTTTCCTTCCTTGTTTTCCTTTTGTCTTTCACTTCATTTCTTTTCTTTTTAAAACATGGAAAACCAAGTTTTAAACATTCATTTCTTCTTTCTTTCTGTTGTTTGTTAATAAGGAAGTTCCAAAGAGATTGGGTTTACAATATGTATAAATTGAATCAACATTCAATTTTTCATATTTCTCATAAGTATATTTTAGCATATAGTTTATTATGAACCAAAGTCATATTTAAATTATATATTATATCAATTATATCACATATAACTGATATGTCTCCTCATATATGAAATTGAACACTTTCATTTCACTCCAAACTTTATACCTTCAATATTTCCATGTTGAGCCAACGGAGGGACCTAATGGACCTACAAATCATGAGGTCCAACGATACGAGATTAACCGATCAAACTATTTGATCTAATTAATCGACATTCATTAACTATGAGTCACTCCCCTATAGACTCGTAGCTGCATTCTCCTCACTGTAGACTATGGTGTGTCCATTGATATAATCAATACTCATGAGTCGACCCTTCACAGGTTGTTCGTAATCACAGTTGGGTCAAATTATCATTTTACCCCTGTGATTACCTCTTCCTCCTTAAGCACCACTGATCCTATAATGAACAACAAGTCTATGGTCCTCCCATAAACATTATCCCTCTTGGGCCAGTAAGAGGGTGGGGCTCCGTTATTCAAGACTTGGATTCAGTTCTTAAGAGAACAACCTATCTGATTCCCTGATTTAGAAATGAGTGAATTCCATCTTGCAGAATTAAGTCTCCAGCTACCTACAAGGTTCTATCCCGGAGAAGGTAGACATATTGAGTCGGTTACAGGCCACTCTCACCCATATTAATCTAAGGGCAAACCACTATAAGTAGGAGTTCGTAACTTGCTTAGGATTCAGGTCAAGTCACTAATAATCATCTATAAAGTATTAGACTTATCATGTTAACTTTGTTACACTAATAAGCTAATAATTTACAATCTAGTATTGTACGATCTCATCGTACAGGATGCCCCCCACTCGCATGTCTACCACATGAACGAGTTGGATTACCTCGTTTGTACTTAATACAAAACGGGTCGCATGAAGGGATCGAATCCCGCTGGGGAAGCGATTGTGAATCGCGTGTTCATGATTTCGTTACACGGATCTAAAACAAGAACTAAATATAAAGATTAAGCATGCATTTCTAAGATAGGACAACAAGAAGATACCTTTGAAGAACACTTTCTTCACGAGTTCCTCCTCTAACGATCATGATCTCAGCAACGAACCCGAAACTTGTGAAGATCCACCACTAGATTTTCTCCGTTGTTCTCTAAGTGAGGGAGGAAGGTGGATTCCTTTTAGTATGAGATGAGGTGATATTTTAGAAATGTGTTTGGAACTCTTTCCAACACAAAAGAGAGAACTCTAGGGTTGTCAATTTTTTTTTCCAATGTTGCATCTTATGCAACTATTTATAGGGAAATAGGATGGAAATTACCATCCTATCCCTCCTTCATCTCTCATTAGTATATAGTTAATTTGTGAATTTTATTCACATTAAAATTATATATTATATCAATTATATCACATATAATTGATATAACACCTGATATATAAAATTGAACACTTCAATTTCATTCCTAACTTTATACCCTCAATGTTACCATGTTGAGCCAACGGAGTGACCTAATGGACCTACAGTTCATGAGCTCCAGTGATGTGAGATAAACTGATCAAACTCTTTGATCTGGTTAATCAGTATTCATTAACTACAAGTCACAACACTATAGACTTGTAGTTGCACTCTCCTCACTGTAGATAATATTTTGTCCATTGACATAATCATTACCCATGAGTTTGTTGGGATTTTGTCCTAATCTCGTGTTTGTAAATATACATTTGAAATTAATAATGTGTTATTCATTTCATCATTTTTGTGTCTCGCATTTAATACAAACGTTGACCAATAAACTAACCTCCAGGGTCATTGAATATAGGAGAGAGCTAGAACTTGAATGGTGTGTAGTGGACACATAGGGAGGATCACGCTCAAGTAAATGACCCAACGGTCTACAGTATATGGATAGGGTTGGAGACCTAATCCTGGATACGCTGTGGATGCGACCTGTTTTGTATTAAGATAAAAACGAGGTGATCTGACTCGTTCATGTGGTTGACATGCGAGTGGGGGCATCCTATACAATGAGATTGTACAAGACCGGACCGTGAATTATTAGACCTGCTGATGTAACACCGTTGACAATAAGGACTAATAACTTCATAGATGACCATTAGTGACTCGACCTGAATATGTCTATCTTCTCAGGGACAATATGCTTATCTTCTCAGGGAAAGAACCAAGTAGGGAGCTGGGAACTTAACTACGCGAGATGGAATTCACTCGTTCCCGCCTTTAGGGAAACTGGAGGGGTTGTTCGCTTAAGTGCTGTCTCCAGGGCTTGGACAACGGGCACCCACTCTCTCACTTGTACGAGAGAGTTGTTTTGTATGGTCGGACAATTACAACGTTGTTGTTCATTAGAGGAGCAGTGGGGACTTAAGGAGCAAGAAGTAGACATAGGGGTAAAACGTAATTTGACCCTGTCGTGTCTACGAACAACCTATGAAGGGTCGACTCATAGGCATTGAATATATCAGTGGACACGTAATATTCTGCACTGACGAGAGTGCAGCTACGGGCTTTAGTGGACGGTTACCGTAGCTAATGAAGGTTGATTAATCGGGTCAAAGAGTTTGATAGGTTAATCTCGGATCATTGAGCTCTAAATCCTTTGTAGGTCCATTAGGTCCCTCGGTTGGCTCAAACTGGGTTAAAAGAAGGATTAATGTTTTGCTGTGAATTGAAGTGTTCAATTTCACTTAAGGGCATTTATGTCATTTATATGAGATATGAATGATATAATATATAGTTTAATGTGAATGAGATTCATAATAAACTATAGGTTAGCCTAATTGGAGAAATTAATTGAGAAAAATTAAATTGAATGTGATTCAATTAACAAATCCACAATTATACAAATATGATTTGTAAAATGAGATATGGGACATTTTGTATTATATGGTTAAGCAAATATGATTTGCATAACCTATGGTTGTGGTAAAATGGTAATAATGTGGAGATTTTAACTCCATCATTTTCCATTATTTAAACCCTTCTGGCAAGAAGGAAAGCGAGGCATTCTCTCATTTTTTGGATTTTCACCAAAGAGAAGAGATTCAATACTCTCTCAAATCCTCTCAAATTTCTTCTCCTCCCTTCACCAAAACAAAGAAAGTCCCACAACTTTCCTTCTTCCAAAAGAAGAACAGTCGAGATTCCAAAGGGTAGTGTTCTTTCTTGATAGAGAGAAGAGTTCGAGAAGTTCGGGATCGGTGGGAGAATACAAAGAGTTCGTAACAGGAAAGGAAAAATTGAAGCACGTCTTCAAAGAGTAAGTGTTCTAGTACTTGTTGTGTTTTTCTTTCCATATTATGTATGTTTAGCCTAGTTTTAAGAGTCAGAATAATTTTAACAAAATCGAGTAGCATAACGATACCACGACGATTCGATCGTCTTCCGCTACGCTGGGATTATTATTCACTTCAATTGGTATCAGAGCCATATGTTGATTGTTTGTTGTTGCACTTAATTTTGTTAAAATTAGGTGGGTAAAGCCTTAATTTATGTGATAAATTGTTGGTTTTCAAAAATTGGATGTTTTTTGTTTTGGCACTTTTAGATTTATTTTCTGTTTGATGAGATCAAATGTAAGGGTCCGTATTTTTTGGGCAATTTAGAAAATAAATCGAGTCTGTAAGTCCGTGTCGTTCGTTGCAAGAGTTGCTGTGAAGAAATCGGAGCGGAATCGAGCGAAAAACGATGAAGAACAGCAAGGGGAGCTTGTTGTTCTATCGACAGCGTTGAGACGCTATTCATCGGCGTCTCAACGCTGCCATCAGAGGCAAGGCGCGCTGCAGAGGCGGCGTTACAACGACATTGGCGTTGGGGAACGCTGGCACAATGCTAGACACTGCACCATTGCAACGTTGTCCACGACGTTGCAACACTGCGTGCGATAGTGGGTAGTTCGCGAGGAGCATTCGCAGTTCGTGGGCAGTTGGACTTCGTGGGTAGTTATTTTATTTGAGTTTTATTTAAAATTAATTGGTAAAATGTATATTTTATTTTATAAATTGTTTATTTTATTAAATAATATTAATATAAATGTTATATAAATGTTATTTAATTAAATAAATGCCTCTAGGTGCCAAAACCGATCCATTTTTTAATTTAATTAATATAAGAGTTATAATGTAATTAAATGCATGTTTTAATTTAATTAATATAAGTGTTATATTTTTTAGATTAAAGTATGCTCATGCATTTATATTCATGTGATGAATTATTTTGTTATAGCATATAGTTATTCATGTGATGAATGATCAAGCACTATAACATAGAAATGCATGCAACCTAAGTTAATAATTAGTTTTAAAGTGTTTAGAACTTGAATAATTAGACTTAGGTTTTCTAGTTCTAATAAGATTAGAATTAGGAAATCAAAGTATAGTCTTTGAATGGTGACTGATTAGTAACTCTGTCTAAGGAAGGTTTTGTCTAAGGCTGGGGTATTTAAGTTGACACTTGCGGAACATCCCTACCTGGAAACCGACCTGGGAGTGAATTCGGTCCGGAGATTTTTAGATTATACTTATCGTGAGTGTCGTTAATTAAAAGTGTTTTAATTTACTCACATAGACCTAAGTAATAATGTGATTATAAACATAGGCTAAATACCATATAAGAGTTATATTGGTAGACTTAGGTAAATTTTAGCCAGTTTATGTAGGTCAATCTCGAAATTTATAAAGTGCTTAGTGGGAGGAAATATAGTGTATGAGATACATTTAATTTCCGACCACAAATCTCTGTTAAGTCCACACCGTGAGATCCATACTCGGCCTCGTGGCGCAAATGGGAGTGTCCCCGTTCTGATGGTATTTGTATGAATCAATATCAACGTGGATGGAAGAGTACTTATAGTGAGTGGGAGCGGGACCTGTGAAAACGGGACCCACGGTCTCTTCTTTCAATTCACACCGTGAGACCCCTATGATTCGCCTGCTAGTTTGGCCTGGACCAGACAATCCCTTCGGAGGGCCTTGATCATGGGAGTCGGAACACCGTGAATTCCCGAAAGGGATACAGTTTCCTTGTTGGTTTTCCTTCGTGGTCCACCCTTCGGTGGCTATTGTTTGGACGGATACTTGGAAACTTAAAGATTGAGGGTGACACTCAAAGAATTCGTTAAGTGTTAATGAATTCGACCAAATAATGGTAACTGGGCGCCTAATGGAATAAGAGTTATTCTGGGATTAGGGTCAGGTCGAGAAAGTCTCGTCCTAGAGGAGGAGTGTTTCTGTTCACCCTTCGGTGGCAGTCATTCTAAACCTTTAGGATATCATTGCAATTTTTTATATGACCTAGGGATCATAGGATTAAATTTTGCTAAAACTTGATTGGTTTTCAAAAAGTTTATGCGAGACTGACACAAAATTTTATTTGATTTTTCAGCTAAAAATTATGTCTAACTCAATAATAACTTTGTTAGCTTCCGACAAATTAGTGGGAGATAACTTCCAAACTTGAAAGAATAATATCAACAGGATCTTATAGCGGCGACACGAAGTTCTTGCCATCGAGGAGTGTCCTCGGTTGTCGAGAGTTCATTTGCATCACGAAGTGCTCGTGATGCTTACGATCGATGGATCAGGGCCAATGAAAAGGCCAAGGTCTATATAATTGTCAGCTTATCTGAAGTTTTGGCAAAGAAGCATGAGTTGATGGTCACCGCTAAGGAGATCATGGATTCGTTGCAAGACATGTTTGGACAACAATCCTTTCAGGTCTGGCACGATTCACTCAAACACGTCTTCAATGCACGGATGAAAGGGGGGTCGTCTGTCCGTGAACATGTTTAGACATGATGACCCACTTTAATCTGGCGGAGATGAACGGGACTTCTATCGACAAGTCGAGCCAGGTCAGCTTTATCTTCGTGACTCTTCCGAAGAGTTTCCTTCAGTTTCATAGCAATGTTGTTATGAACAAAATTAGCTACACTCTAACCACCTTTCTAAACGAGCTACAGAACTTCAAGTCCTTGATGAGGATCAAGGCACCGGAATCTGAGGCAAATGTTGCCTACAGATCTTATCACAGGGGTTTGACCTCTAAGACTAAACCTGTTGCTCCTTCTCACCCGAAAGGAAAGAAGAAGAAGATGAAAAAGGGTTAACCTGACCGAGCTGCCGCCCAAAAGGGCAAGAAGGTCAAGGAAGTTGCAGAGAAAGGAAAGTGTTTCCACTGCAATGGGGACGACCACTGGAAGAGAAACTGTCCCAAATTTCTTGCCGAGAGGAAGAATCAAGGTAAATGTGATTTACTGGTAACTAAAAAATGTTTAGTGGAGAGTAGTGACTCTGCCTGGATTTTAGATTCGGGTGCCACTAACCACGTTTATTCTTCTTTTCAGGGAATTGATTCCTGGCAGCCGCTGCGAGAGGGTGAAGTGACTCTACGGGTTGGATCCGGGGAGATAGTCTCTGCTGAAGCAATCGACAAAGTGAAACTCTATTTTGACAGGAATTATTTATTGTTGGACAATATGTATATAGTCAAAAGGTTTACTAGAAACCTTGTTTCTATTTCCTGAACCTTGTTTCTATTTCCTGACTCATTGAACATTGTATTTCAATTTTCTTTGATTCTAATAAAACGTTTATTTCTTTTAAAGGCAATTTGATTTGTTCAGCTTCACTTGAGTCTAACTTGTATGTTTTAAAGCCAAATTCGGTCAAAAGCGTTTTGAATTCTGAATTGTTTAAAACTGCAGAAACGCGAACTAAGAGAGTTAAGGTTTCTCTAAAAGAAAATGTTCATCTTTGGCATCTAAGGTTAGGCCACATTAATCTCAATCGGATTGAGAGACTAGTGAAGAGTGGACTTCTAAGTCAGTTGGAAGAAAACTCTTTACCGGTGTGTGAGTCATGCCTCGAAGACAAAATGACCAAACGTCCTTTTAGTGGAAAAGAATATAGAGCCAAGGAACCCCTTGAGCTTATACATTCTGACCTCTGTGGTCCGATGAGTGTTAAAGCACGAGGTGGTTACCAATACTTCGTTTCTTTCATTGATGATTATTCGCGGTATGGGTATATTTACCTAATGAAAAGGAAGTCTGAAACTCTTGAAAATTTCAAGGAGTACAAGACTAAGGTTGAGAACCTGTTAGGTAAAACCATAAAAACACTTCGATCGGATCGAGGTGGATAGTATATGGACACTGAACTCCAGGACTATATGATAGAACACGGAATTACGTCCCAACTCTCAGCACCTGGTATGCCATAGCAGAATGGTGTATCAGAGAGGAGAAACAGAACCGTGTTAGACATGGTTCGGTCGATGATGAGCTATGCTTGTCTCCCTGATTCCTTTTGGGGTTACGCAGTGGAGACTGCAGTTTACTTTTGAACAACGTTCCATCGAAGACTGTTTGTGAAACACCTTTCGAACTCTGGATTGGTCGTAAAGGTAGTTTACACCATTTCAGAATTTGGGGATGCCTGCCCCACGTGTTGGTGTCAAACCCGAAGAAGTTAGAACCTTGTTCAAAATTGTGCCTATTCGTAGGTTTCCCAAAAGAGACCAGAGGTGGTCTATTTTATGATCCTAAGGATAATAGGGTGCTTGTGTCGACAAACGCCACTTTCCTTGAGTAAGATCATATAAAGGATCACGTGCCTAGGAGCAAAATCGTGTTAAACGAAATGGACAGTACATTAGCAAGAGTTGCTAATGGGGCTAGTATGTCAACAAGTGTTGTTGATCCTAACACGTCAAGTCAAGTCCGTTCCCAAGAGTTGGGAATGCCTCGACGTAGTGGGAAGGTTGTGAGACAGCCTGAACGTTACATGGGTTTAGCTGAAACCTAAGTCGTCAATCCTGATGATGACTACAAGGATCCATTGACCTATGATCAGGCTATGGCTGATGTTGACAAGGACGAATGGATTAAAGCTATGGACAAGGAAATGGAGTCGATGTACTTCAATTCTATCTGGGAGCTTGTGGATCAACCGGATGGGGTAAAACCTATTGGTTGCAAATGGATCTACAAGCGTACATGTGGCGTAGATGGGATGGTGCAGACCTTCAAAGCACGACTAGTGGCAAAGGGTTTTACCCAGGTAGAAGGGGTTGACTATGAGGAAACCTTTTCACCTGTTGCCATGGTAAAGTCGATCAAGATCCTTCTGGCCATTGTCGCGTATTATTAGTAAAAGGTATGGCAGATGGATGTCAAGACCGCCTTTCTGAATTGCAACCTTGACGAAACCATCTACATGGACCAGCCCAAAGGGTTCACTACCCAAGGCCAAGAGCAAAAAGTTTGCCGGCTTCATAGGTCTATTTATGGACTGAAACAAGCCTCGAGGTATTGGAATATAAGGTTTGATGAGGCAATCAAATCTTATGGCTTTGATCAGAATGTTGACGAATGATATGAACCACCAGGGCATCAAATTGTTATTTTCTAATTTTTATATAATTCTATTATTTTTCCAATTTTATCCTTTTTATGACATTTTAAGTAGGGGTATTTTTGTCATTTGTCGTGATATGACATTTAGGGTTTTGGGAAGCTATTTAAAGCTTGGCCATTAGGTTGTACAAGGGAGTTTTTCGATGAATACAATTTTCATGTGATTTGTTGCAGAGCCACATTATCACCCTTTGCAATTCTTGAGTACAGGGTTGCAAGCTAGGAACATTCAGGTAGGTTTGATCAACTTGCTTGTGGAGTGTTCCATCCTTGAGTGAGGAACTAGTTTCCTTACCTCTTGGTCTTTGATCATAAGGTAATCCACATCTAGTCCTTTTCCTTGGGATTGAATCGAATCGATTTGGGGGGTTTTAGTGTTTGAGAATTAAGGGTTCACATAACCAAAGGGTTCCTAATTCCAATTCGTTAGGGTTTTCTTATCATTTG
The DNA here is from genome assembly GCA_036507285.1 of Trichosanthes cucumerina. Classification (NCBI taxonomy): domain Eukaryota; kingdom Viridiplantae; phylum Streptophyta; class Magnoliopsida; order Cucurbitales; family Cucurbitaceae; genus Trichosanthes; species Trichosanthes cucumerina. The sequence goes on from CM071841.1 coordinate 39,532,626, forward strand.
GTATCAGAGCTTTGGCTCTAGATCGGATCTATCCTTCTTTTTTGTTTTCTCTCATCTATATTCTGAATTTTTTGTTTCCAAAATCCTTGTCTCGTTTATTTAAAAAAAATACTTGCAATTTGATCTATGCGTTTCATCTTTCTAAACAAATAATTGTTTATGATCTATTCATGCATAATCTTTTCAAGCAATTATATTTTATTTGATCATATTTGGAGAAAACTTTAGCCATAAGCCTTTTTATTCAAACTTCAGAGAGTAGATTCCAAAAGCATACCTATTTTCTTAGAAATTTGTTCTTTGAGAATTTTTCTGTTGCACATCTACAGAATTGTTCTGATTTGGCCTATTTTTAGTTTAGTGTTTAGGACTCCAAATCAATTGATTCCAGTGCCTAATTTGAATCAAATCGACTTACGTTTGAAGAAAAAATATTGCTTCTGGAAAAGGTCGAAGTAAAATAGAAGAAAAAATCGTTTGTGTTCATACTGTTCAAATCTGGAAAATCTTATCTATCTAATTTGAATAATTTTTACCGAGATCAAACGATCATATTTTAAGCTCAAATTTTATATACTCGTTCTTTTGTGGATAAAATAACATCACAAATATTTTCGCTGAAAGAACCAGACCGAAGGATACTGAACCGGTCAAGCCAATTCGATTCTACAGCAGTCCAATTTCTTTTTTGCAACAACTTTTCTTTCTTAGCTTTTTGTTATCTAACATTCTTTCTTTTAAGCCTAATTTTTTTTCACGTGATTTTGATACATTTAGCTTTGAGTGTATTAAATTTCACTCAATGTTAAGAGCTCTAACTATTTTTACCAAATTTATCAATCTACCCCTGTCATAAACCATAGTCCCTATAGTTTTTGACATTGTGATCAAAGAAGGTATTTTTGTTGATTAGGGTTATTTTTTGAATTTGAGCATAAACTCTTTATTTATTCCAAACACTTGCAAGTAGTTCAGTACTTAAAAAAAAATTGTTTAGTTGTTTTCCTTTCTTTGTTCATCTTACATAATTCCCTGAATCTTGAATCTTAAATTCTTGATTCTAGATATCTTGTTTTGTTATTTTCTTTCTTAGTTTGTTGAATCTTGAGCATTAGGTTCTTGATTTCTAGTTTTCATTTTTTTTTATTCTACTATTCTTTGTTTGAGTTTGACACTTTACAATCATTCTTGCTTGGTTTGTTTCTAGTTTGCTTTTCTGATCTTGGTTGCAAAGTTTTGGCTCATCACTGTATCTTTGAGAGAAATTGAATATTTTGTGAGAGAGAGCTTCCAATAAAGAGAGTAAACACGAGTGAACTCCATCTGCTGAGTTAAACATGTGAGGGAGTGATTGTGAGGTCCACTTTTCTTTTACTTATTTTTATTTTGGTAGCCATGTACCAAACAAAGAGGCGTGTTATCGAAGTAGAGATGCAACACTTAGAGAAGCTAAACAGGAAGAATTGGTTGAACTACGTCATTCGATGAGAAAGTATGCTAGGGAACTCATCCAAGAATGGAGTTTATTTTACCAAGGCTCGAGAGAAAACCCCTTCCAAGAAGAACACGATTGACCCACCCAAGAAGAAGAACAAGTGCATCATCTAAAAGTACGAGAAGAAGATTTAAAGATAAATACTTCTGAAGATGAAGAAAGAAGATCCACTGAGAATAATGAGATATGCATTACTCAGTCAAAATTAGAGAAAGAGAATGAGGACGTAGGGACCTTAGAATAAGAGAATGTGAAAGAAGAATTAGGAAGCAATACACAAAGTAGTGAAAATGAAGAAGAGGTCAAAGGAATGAGTCCAATTTTGGAAGTTTGTGAGGATAAAATTATCTCCTCAAAACGATTCATCTTGGAGCTTGTACACAAGAGAACTTGTTATCTCTTAGGTGAAGGGAATCGAAGTCCCCGCAACGAAAGCGATTGTGAATCGCGCGCTCTTGATTTAGTTACATCGATAAGTTCAAGAACATACAAAACTAGATTAAGCATAAAAGTAAAATAGACAGCAAGAATTTACCTTTGAAGAACCTTTCTTCAAGTGCTCCACTCTCCCACGGTCACGATCTCAGCAACAGGAACTCCGACGTACGAAGACACGACTACCGGATCTTCTCCGTTGTTCTCTAGGTGAGGGAGGAAGGTGGGTTCCCTTTAGGAATAATGAGGTGTTTTGTGAGAGAGATCTTTGTTGTCTTGGAACCTTTCCAACAACAACAAAAAGGCTAGGATGCACTTAGTATGTCTTACCCTAGTTGCATCTCATGCAACCATATATATAGGGGAATGAGATGGAAATGACCATCCTACCCCTCCTTTAATCTCTCTTTAGTATATAGTTTATATATGAATCTAATTCACATTAAAACTATATATTATATCAATTATATCATATATAATTGATATAACTCCTCATGTATGAAATTGAACACTTCAATTTCACTCCTAACTTTATACCCTCAATACTACCATGTTGAGCCAACAGACGGATCTAATGGACCTACAGATCATGAGCTCCAATGATGTGTGATTAACTGATCAAACTCTTTGATCCAGTTGATCAATATTCATTAACTACAAGTCACTCCACTATAGACTTGTAGCTGCACTCTCCTCACTGTAGATATTATTGTGTCCACTAATATAGTCATTACCCATGAGTCGACCCTTCACAGGTTGTTCGTAATCACAGCTGGGTCAAATTACCATTTTACCCTTGTGATTACCTCTTTGCTCCTTATGCACCATTGATCCTCTAATGAACAACAAGTCTAAGGTCCTACCTTAGACTCATACCCTCATAGAGGGCGGGGACCCGTTGTTCAAGACCTGGAGTCAGTTCTTAAGGGAACAACCTATCTAATTCCTCAGTAGAGGAATGAGTGAATTCCATCTTGCACAGTTAAGTTCCCAGCTACCTACGAGGTTACGTCCCACGAGAAGGTAGGTAGGCTTAGTGAGACGATCACAGGCCACTCTCACCCATACTAGTCTAAGGACAAACCCCTATAAGCAGGAGTTCTTGACTTGCTCAGGATTCAGGTCGAGTCACTAATGACCATCTATAAATTACTAGTCTTATCCTATTAACGGTGTTATAGTGGTTAGACTAATAATTTGCGATCCAGTCTTGTTTGAACTTTTCGTACAGGATGCCCCCACTTGCATGTCAACTACATGAATGAGTTGGATTACCTCATTTGGACTAATTACAAAGTGGACCGCATCCATGGTGTTACCAGAATGAGGTTTCCAACCTTATTCTTATACCATAGACTATTTAGGTTATAATCTTGAACTCAACCCAAATAGTGTCCACTACACTGATTTCAAGATAAACTTTATAACCTTGGAGACAACACTTAAGGGAACAACCCCCTCTAGTTTCCCAAAAGGTGGGAACGAGTGAATTCCATCTCGCGTAGTTCAGTTCCCAGCTCCCTACTTGGTCCTGTCCCTCAGAAGATATGCATATTGGGTGAGTAACTGTGACCACCCTCACCCATACTAGTCAAAGGACAGACCCCCGCAGACAGAAGTCTTTAACACGCTCAGGATTCAGGTCGAGTCACTAATGGTCATCTACGAAGTTATTAGTCAATAGTGTTAACGGTGTTACATCAGTAGGTCTAATAATTCACGGTCCGGTCTTGTACAATCTCATTGTACAAGATGCCCCCACTCGCATGTCAACCACATGAACGAGTCAGATCACCTCGTTTGTATCTTAATGCAAAGCGGGCTGCATCCACAGCGTATCCAGGATTAGGTCTCCAACCCTAACCATATACTGTAGACCATTCAGGTCATTAACTCGAACGTGATCCTCTCTGTGTGTCCACTACACACCGTTCAAGTTCTAGTTCTCTCATATATTTAATGACCCTGAAGCTTAGTTTATTGGACAAAAGTTTGTATTAAATGTGAGACACAAAATGATGAAATAAATAACCTTTATTAATTTCAAATGTATATTTACAAACAGAACGAGATCAGGAAAAAAATCCCAACAAACTCCCACTTGGACTAAGCTAGTGGAGCAAATACATTTATGAAATGTATATAAATTAAATTGAAGTAATACAATAAACTAGGGCATTGAATACCCGTTGACATATCTCCCACTTGCCCTAGTCAGGAAATACTTGAAGACCAAGACTCTCTAGGTGACCCTCAAACACCTTAGTCGTGCAGGGCTTTGTAAATGGATCAGCTACATTGTGCTCCGACACTGTCTGCGGGACTATCACGTCGCCGCGGTGCACAATCTCCCGTATTAGGTGATACTTTCGCTCAATGTGTTTGCCTCTCTTATGGCTCCGAGGCTCTCTGGAGTTTGTTACTACACCACTGTTGTCACAAAACAATGTGATCGACAAGTTCATATTTGGAACAACTTCCAAATCTGTCATGAACTTCCTAAGCCAAACAGCTTCCTTTGCAGCTTCACAAGCCGCAATGTACTCCGGTTCCATAGTGGAATCAGCGATGCATCCCTGTTTGATGTTTCGCCATACTACAGCTCCTCCATTCAAAATGAAGGTTGACCACGAAGTGGATTTCCTAGAATCCTTATCGGTGTGAAAGTCATAATATGTATATCCTGTAAGGATCAAATCCCCACTTTCATACACTAAGTTGTAGTTCCTCGTTCTCCTAAGATACTTGAAGATTGCCTTTACGGTTGTCCAGTGATCTAATCCTGGATTGGATTTATACCTACTGACAATCCTTACTGCATAACAGATGTCAGGCCTAGTACACAACAGGGCATACATCAGGCTCCCTACAACTGAAACATATGGGATCCGTCTCATATCCTCAACCTCTTGAAGAGTCTTAGAACACTGATCCTTATACTGTCCAATTCATTCAACACAATTATGTTTCTAGGCAAATGATCCCTGGTGGTCTTCCTCAAGGAAAGTGGGGTTTGTCGACACAAACACCCTATTTTCCTCAGGATCGTAAAATAGACCACCTCTGGTCTCTTTTTGGTAACCTACGAATAGGCATAATTTTAAACGGGGTTCTAACTTTTTTGAGTTTGACACCAACACGTGGGTCGGGCATCCCCAAATTCTGAAATGGTGTAAACTACCTTTACGACCATTCCAAAGTTCGAAAGATGTTTCACAAACACTCTTCGACGGAACGTTGTTCAAAATATAAACCGCAGTCTCCACTGCGTAACCCCGAAATGAATCAGGGAGACGAGCATAACTGATCATCGACCGAACCATGTCCAACAGGGTTCTGTTTCTCCTCTCCGATACACCATTCTGATGTGGCATACCAGGTGGTGAGAGTTGGGACGTAATTTTGTGTTCTATCATATAGTCCTAGAATTCAGTGTCCATATACTCTCCACCTTGATCCGATCGAAGTGTTTTTATGGTCTTACCTAACAGGTTCTCAACCTTAGTCTTGTACTCCTTGAACTTTTCAAGAGTTTCAGACTTCCTATGCATTAGGTAAGGATACCCATACCTCAAATAGTGATCTATGAAAGATAAGAAGTATTTGGAACCACCTCTTGCTTTACCACTCATCGGACCACAGAGGTCAGAATGTATAAGATCAATGGGCTCCTTGGCTCATTAATCTTGTTATGATCAATTAGAATTGCCCAAAACACCGGACCCTTACATTGAACGATTCAATGGAAATTGTAAATCTAAGTGCCAAAATTGAAAACATCTAATTTTGCAAAACCATTCATACATCTCATGCAAAAACAGTAAATCCCACCTTGTTCTTGAAAAATCCAGAACATAAATCAAGAACGCAATTGGGCTCTGATACCAATTGAAGGAAATCGAAGTCCCCGCAGCGGAAGCGATTGCGAATCGCGCGCTCTTGATTTAGTTACAATAATTAACTCAAGAACATACATAACAAGATTAAGCATAAAATTAGAATGGACAGCAAGAATTTACCTTTGAAGAACTTTTCTTCAAGTGCTCCTCTCTCCCACGGTCACGATCACAACAACAGGAACTCTAACGTGCAAAGACACGACCACCGGATCTTCTCCGTTGTTCTCTAGGTGAGGGAGGGAGGTGGGTTCCCTTTAGGAAAAGTGAGGTGTTTTGTGAGAGAGATGTTGGTTGTCTTGAACCTTTCCAACAACAACAAAATGCTAGGAATCACTTGACCTAGTTGCATCGCATGCAACCATATATATAGGGGAATGGGATGGAATTGACCATCCTACCCCTCCTTTATTCTCTCTTTAGTATATAGTTTATATATGAATTTAATTCACATTAAAACTATATATTATATCAATTATATCACATATAATAGATATAACACCTCATTTATGAAACTGAACACTTCAATTTTATTCCTAACTTTATACCCTCAATATTACCATATTGAGCCAACGGAGGGATCTAATGGACCTACAGTTCATGAGCTCCAATGATTGAGATTAACTGATCAAACTCTTTTGACCCAGTTAATCAATATTCATTAACTATAAGTCACTCCACTATAGACTTGTAGTTGCACTCTCCTCACTGTAGATATTATTGTGTCCACTGATATAGTCATTACCCATGAGTCGACCCTTCACAGGTTGTTCGTAATCACATCTGGGTCAAATTACCGTTTTACCCCTGTGATTACCTCTTTGCTCCTTAAGTACCACTGATCCTCTAATGAACAACAAGTCTAAGGTCCTACCTTAGACTCATACCCTCATAGAGGGCGGGGCCGCGTTGTTCAAGACCTGGAGTCAAGTCTTAAGGGAACAACCTATCTAATTCCTCAGTAGAGGAATGAGTGAATTCCATCTTGTACAGTTAAGTTCCCAGCTACCTACGAGGTTACGTCATCCCCGAGAAGGTAGGCTTATTGAGTCGATTCATGTGCCACTCTCACCCATACTAGTTTAAGGACAAACCCCTATAAGCTGGAGTTCTTAACTTGCTCAAGATTCAGGTCGAGTCACTAATGACCATCTATAAATTACTAGTCTTATCCTGTTAACGGTGTTGCACTGATTAGACTAATAATTTGCGATCCATTCTTGTATGAACTCTTCATACAGGATGCCCCCACTCGCATATCAACTACATGAATGAGTTGGATTACCTCATTTGTACAAATTACAAAGTGGGTCGCATCCATGGTGTTACCAGAATGAGGTTTCCAACCTTATTCTTATACCATAGACTATTTAGGTTATACTCTTGAACTCAACCCAAATAGTGTCCACAACACTACTTTCAAGATAAATGTTATAACCTTGGAGCTTAGTTTATTGGATTTATAAAAGCAAGACTGTAATCTTATCAAAACAAATAACACTTTATTTAATTGATCAAAATTACACAAGTTTAGGGCATAAATCCCAACACTGATTCTTATCAATGACTGGAAGTTCTGTAGCTCATTAAGAAGGGTGGTCAGAGTGTAGCTTATCTTGTTCATAACAGCTTTGCTACGAAACTGAAGGAATCTCTTCGGAAGATTCTCCAGAATAAAGCTGACCTGGCTCGACTCGTCGATCGAAGCTCCGTTCATCTCCGCCAAATTAAAGTGGGTCATCATGTCCAGAACATGTTCACGGACAGACGTCCCTTCTTTCATTCGGGTGTTTAAGATGTGTTTGAGCGAATCGTGCCTGACCTGAAAAGACTGTTGTCCAAACATGTCCTGCAATGACTCCATGGTCTCCTTAGCGGTGATCATCAATTCGTGCTTTTTTGTCAAAACTTCAGATAAGCTGGCAATTATATAGACCTTGGCCTTTTCATTTGCCCTGATCCATCGATCGTATGCATCACGAACACTTCGTGATGTAGTCGAGGTCAGCAACTGAGGACACTCCTCAGTAAGCACGAACTTCTGGTTGTTAATTACTAGAATTGTGTTTATGTTATTCTTCCACGTTTGGAAGTTATCTCCCACTAACTTGTCGGAAGCGAGTAAAGCGATAATTGAGCTAGACATATTTTGCTGAAAAAAAATGAAAAATAATTTTGTGTCAGTCTCGCATAAACTTTTGAAATCCAATCAAGTTTTAGCGAAAATTATTCCTATGATCCCTAGGTCATTTAAAAATTGCAATGATATCCTAAAGATTTAGAATGACCGCCACCGAAGGGTGAACAAAAAAACTCCTCCTTTAGGACGAGACTTTCTCGACCAGACCCTAATCACAGAATAACTCTTATTCCATTAGGCGTCTAGTTACCATTATTTGGTCGAATTCATTAACACTTAACGAATCCCGTGAGTGTCACCCTCAATCTTTAAGTTTCCAAGTATCCGTCCAAACAATAGGCACCGAAGGGTGAACCACGAAGGAAAACCAATAAAGAAACTGTATCCCTTTCGGAAATTCACGGTGTTCCGACTCCCATGATCAAGACCCTCCGAAGGGATTGTCTGGTCCAAGCCAAACTAGCAGGCGGATCATAGGGGTCTCACGGTGTGAATCGAAAGAAGAGACTGTGGGTCTCGTTTTCACAGGTCCCGCTCCCACTCTTTATAAGTACTCTCTCCATCCACTTTGATATTGACCCATACAAATGGCATCCGAAGGGGGACGCTCCCATTTGCGTCACAAGGCCGAGTATGGATCTCACAGTGCGAACTTAACGGAGATTTGTGGTCGAAAAATTAAATGTATCTTATACACTTTGTTTTCTCCCACTCAACACTTTATAATTTTCGGGATTGACCTAGATAAATCGGCTAAAATTTACCTAAGTCTACCAATATAACTCTTATATTGTATTTAACCTAAGTTTATAATCACATTATTACTTAGGTCTATGTGAGTAAATTAATCAACTTTTAATAAACAACACTCACGAAAAATATAATCTAAGAATCTCAGGACCAAATTCACTCCCAGGTCGGTTTCCAGGTAGGGGTGTTCCGCAAGTGTCAACTTAAATACCCTAGCCTTAGACAAAACCTTCCTTAGACAGAGTTACTAATCAGTCACCATTCAAAGATTACATTTTGATTTCCTAATTCTAATCTTATTAGAACTAGAAAACCTAAGTTTAATTATTCAAGTTCTAAACACTTTAAAACTAATAATTAACTTAGGTTACATGTATTTCTATGTTATAGTGCTTGATCATTCATCACATGAATAACTATATACTATAACATAATAATTCATCACATGAAATTAAAATGCATGAGCATACTTTAATCTAAAAATATAACACTTATATTTAATTAAATTAAAACATGCATTTAATTATATTATAACACTTATAATATAACCTATCATGCAAATTATATATTATAACACTTATAATATAGATGATGCATGAAGATATTTAACCTAAGGTGGGATTTTAAATCTATATGACATACATTATGCACATAGAAATTAATTAAATCATACATCACATGCATAAAATAATTAAATAGCAAAAATGGACCGGTTTTGGCACTTAGATGCATTTATTTAATTAAATAACATTAATATAACATTTATATTAATATTATGTAATATAATAAATCATATAAAATAAATAAATGCATTTTACAAATGAAAAATAAATAATAAATAAATAAAATCCCCACATTGAATAACTCCTTCAACTGCCCACGTTCACGCGAAATGCTCGCTGCATTCATCCACTACGCATGTAGCATTGCAACGTCGTGGGCAGCGTTGCAACGCTGCAGCGTCCAGCGTCACGCCCCGCGTGCTCCACGCCTCAGCGTTGCAACGCTGCTCTGCAGCTAGGCCTCCGACTCCATGCGCAGCGTTGAGACACCGATGAACAGCGTCTCAACGCTGACGATAGAACAACAAACTCCTCTTGCTGTTCTTCGTCGATTCTCACCCGTTTCTGCTCTGATTTCTTCACAGCAACTCTTGCCACGAACGACTCAAACTTACAGACTCGATTTACATTAAAATGCCCAAAACAACGGGCCCTTACATTGATTACATAAACATAAAAATGTAAATCTACAAAAAGTGCCAAAACCGAAAACATCCATTATGCAAACTACAAATTATCTCATAAATTAAAGGCAATACCCACCTAATTTTAACAAAAATCAGTGCATAACAAGAACCAACGAATGACTCGGATACCAATTGAAGGGAATGAGAATCCCCGCGCGCGGAAGACGATCGAATTGTCGCGGTGATGTTGTGCTACTTAATTTCGTTAAAATCAATTATCACATAATCTAGGCTAAACATGCATACTATGAAAGGAAAAACAACAAGTGTATGATACTTACTTGTTGAAGACGTTCTTCAAAGCTTCCTTTCCGTTCTCGAAGTCTTCGTGCTTACCTCGATCTCAACGATCTCGAGCTCTTCTCACGAACACCGACCGAACACCACCACTTGGTTTCTCGGTTGTTCTTCTTTTGGAAGAAGGTGAATTGTGGGATTCTCTTCTTTTTGGTTTTGGAGGAGAGGATTTTTTAGAGAGAACTTGAGAGAGAGTTATACTTCTTTTGGTGAGAATTCCAAAAATGAGCTTCAAGCCTTCCAACCCTTCTTGCAAAAGGGGTTTATATAGTGGAGATAGGTGGAGTTGAAATCTCCACCTATTTACCATTTTACCACAATCATAGGTTATGCAAATCAAATTTGCATAACCACATATTATAAGATATCTCATATCTCATTTTACAAATCACATTTGCAATATTGTGGATTTTTTAAATTGAATCACATCCAATTTAATATCTCTCAATCTAATTTCTCCTAATTAGCCCTAATTCAACAATTAAGCTAACATATAGTTTATTATGAATCTCATCACATTAAACTCTATATTATATCATTCATATCTCATAGAAATGACATAAATGCCCTTTAGTAAACTTGAACACTTCAATTCACACCAAAACAGTAAACCTTCTTTTAATCCAGTTTGAGCCAACCGAGTGACCTTATGGACCCACAGTGACGAGCTCCTATGATCCGAGATTAACCTATCAAACTCTTTGACCCGGTTAATCAACCTTCATTAGCTACGGTAACATTCCACTAAAACTCGTAGTTGCACTCCTGTCAATGCAAGATATTACGTGTCCACTGATATAACTAATGCCCATGAGTCGATCCTTCACAGATTGTTCGTAGACACTGCTGGGTCAAATTACTATTTTACCCATGTGTCTACTTCTTGCTCCTTAAGTCCCCACTGCTCCTCTAATGAACAACAACGTTGTAATGGTCCAACCATATACAACGACTCTCTCAAGAGAGTGGGCGCTCGTTGTCAAAGCCTGGAGACAACCCTTAAGGGAACAACCCCTCTAGTTTCCCTAAAGGTGGGAACGAGTGAATTCCATCTTGCGTAGTTAAGTTCCCAACTCCCTACTTGGTCCTGTCGCTTAGAAGATAGGCATATTGGGTGAGTAACTGTGACCACCCTCACCCGTACTAGTCAAAGTGACCCGACCCCCTGCATGCGAGGAGTCGTAACACGCTCAGGATTCAGGCCGAGTCACTAATGGTCATCTACGAAGTTCTTAGTCCATACTGTTAACGGTGTTACATCAGTAGGTCTAATAATTCACGGTCCGGTCTTGTACAATCTCATTGTACAGGATGCCCCCATTCGCATGTCAACCACATGAACGAGTCAGATTACCTCGTTTGTATCTTAATACAAAGCGGGTCGCATCCACAGTGTATCCAGGATTAGGTCTCAAACCCTATCCATATACTATAGACCATTCGGATCACTAATTCGAACGTGATCCTCCCTGTGTGTCCACTACACACCGTTCAAATTCTAGTTCTCTCATATATTCAATGACCCTGGAGCTTAGTTTATTGGACAAAGTTTGTAATAAATGCGAGACAAAAAATGATGAAATAAATAACCTTTATTAATTTCAAATGTATATTTACAAACAGAACGAGATTAGGACAAAAATCCCAACATTTGCTTCTTGGTTTGTGATCCCTGATGTGGTCCTCCTTTAAGAAATTGACATTTTTTTGATACAAGTACCTTATCTTCCTTAGGATCATAGAATAATTCACCTCTGGTTTCTTTAGGGTAGCCTACAAATAGGCATAATTTCGAACATGATTCCAATTTATTTGGATTATTCACAAGCATGTGTTGGACATCCCCAAATTCTATAATGAAGTAAACTACATTTACGTCCTTTCAAGAGTTCAAATGGTGTTTCTGAAACACTCTTTGATGGAACGTTATTCAAAATATAACGACATAACCACATATAATACGATATCTCACACCTTATAACAAATCACATTTGTATAATTGTGGATTTTAAATTGAATCACATTCAATTTTATTTCTCTCAATTCAATTTCTCTAAATTAGCTCTAATTAAGCAATTAGGCTAACCTAGAGTTTATTATGAATCTCATTCACATTAAACTATATAATATGTCAATCATATCTCATACAAATGACATAAATACCCTTTTAATAAATTTGAACCCTTCAAATCCACACAAACTGTAAGCGCTCTATGTTTCCAGTTTGAGCCAACCGAGGGACCTAATGGACCTACAGATGACGAGCTCCAATGATCCGAGACTAACCTGTCAAACTCTTTGACCCGGTTATTCAACATTCATTAGCTGCGGTAAACATTCCATTAAATCTCGTAACTGCACTTCCATCACTGTAGGACAAGTTGTGTTCATTAATATAACCAATGCCCATGAGTCGACCCTTCACAGGTTGCTCGTAGATACTGCTGGGTCAAATTACCGTTTTACACCTGTGTCTACCTCTTGCTCCTTAAGTCCCCACTGCTCCTTTAATGAACAACAACGTTGTATGGTCCAACCATAAACAACACCCCTCTTGGGCTAGTGAGAGGGTGGGCGCCCGTTGTCCAAGCCTGGAGACAACACTTAAGGGAACAACCCCTTTAGTTTCCCTAATGTCGGGAACGAGTGGATTCCATCTCGCGTAGTCATGTTCCCAGCTCCCCACGTGGTCCTGTCCCTTAGAAGATAGACATATTGGGCGAGTAACTGTGACCACCCTCACCCGTACTAGTCAAAGGGCCGGACTTCGCAGCAGGAGTCCGTAACACGCTCAGGATTAAGGTCGAGTCACTAATGGTCATCTATGAAGTTATTAGTCCTATACTGTCAACTGTGTTACATCAGTAGGTCTAATAATTCACGGTCCAGTCTTGTACAATCTCATTTCACACGATGCCCCCACTCGCATGTCAACCACATGAACGAGTTCGATCACCTCGTTTGTATCTAATACAAAGCGGGTTGCATCCACAACATATCCAGGATTAGGTCTCCAACTCTATCCGTATACTGTAGAACGTTGGGTCATTAACTCGAACGTGATCCTCCCTGTGTGTCCACTACACATCGTTCAAGTTCTAGTTCTCTCATAATTCAATGACCCTGAAGCTTAGTTTATTGGACAAAGTTTGTAAATATGCGAGACACAAAGTGATGAAAAAATAAAGTTTGTAAATATGTGAGACACAAAGTGATGAAAAAATAACTCTTATTTATTTCAATCATGAATATTACAAACAAATACGAGATTAGGGCATACATCCCAACAAACTCCCACTTGGACTAAGCTAGTGGAGTACAAAATACATTTCTCAAATATACAATAAATTACAATAAACTTGGGCATTGAATACCCTTTACAATACTCCCACTTGCCCTAGTTAGGAAGCACTCGAAGACCTAGACTCTCGAGGTGACCCTCAAACACCTTAGCCGTGAGGGCCTTTGTAAATGGATCAGCAACGTTGTGCTCCGACGTTTTCTGCGTGACTATCACATCTTCGCGGTGCACAATCTCTCGTATCAGGTGATACTTCCGCTTAATGTCCTTGCCCCTCTTATGACTCCGAGGTTCTCTCGAGTTGGCTACTGCACCACTGTTGTCACAAAACAACGTGATCGACAAGTTCATATTTGGAACAACTTCCAAATCCATCATGAACTTCCTAAGCCAAACAACTTCCTTTACAGCTTCACAAGCCAGAACATACTCTGCTTCAATCGTGGAATCAACGATGTATCCCTTCATGATGCTTCACCACACTACAGCTCCTCCATTAAGAATGAAGGTTGACCCCGAAGTGGATTTCCTAGAATCCTTATCGGTCTGAAAGTCATAGTCTGTGTATCCCGTAAGGATCAAATCCTCAGTCCCATACACAAGGTTGTAGTTCCTCGTTCTCCTAAGATACTTGAGGATCGCCTTTACGGTTGTCCATTGATCTAATCCTGGATTGGATTGATTCCTACTGACAATCCAAACTACATAACAGATGTTGGGCCTAGTACACAACGTGGCATCCATGAGGCTCCCTACAGCTGGAGCATAGGGGATTCGTTTCATATCCTCAACCTCTTGAGGAGTCTTACGACATTGATCCTTAGACAGGTGAACTCCATGCCTGAAAGGCAATAAGCCCTTCTTGGAGTTCTACATCTTATATCTAGGCAAATTTTGTCAATATAAGACGCCTGAGACATGGCTAGCGTTCTGTTCTTCCGGTTCCAGACTATCTGGATGCCTAGAACATATTGTGCTTCTCCCAAATCTTTCATTTGGAACTGCGAAGGTAGCCATTTCTTAACGTCAGTAAGAAATTCTACCTCATTCCCAATGAGAAGGATATCATCCACATATAACATCAGAAATGCGACAGTGTTACGATTTTCTTGTAGACACAAGGCTCGTCAACATTCTGATTAAAGCCATAAGATTTGATCCCCTCATCAAACCTTATATTCCAAGACCTCGAGGCTTGTTTCAATCCATAAATAGACCTATGAAGCGGACAAACCTTTTGCTCTTGGCCTTGGGCAATGAACCCTTTGGGCTGGTCCATGTAGATGGTCTCGTCAAGTTTGCCATTCAGAAAGACTGTCTTGACATCCATCTGCCATACCTCATAGTCATAATATGCGGCAATGGCCAGAAGGATCCTGATCGACTTTACCATGGCAACAGGTGAAAAGGTTTCCTCATAGTCAACCCCTTCAACCTAGGTAAAACCCTTTGCCACTAGTCGTGCTTTGAAGGTCTACACCTTCCCATCTACGCCACGTTTACGCTTGTAGATCCATTTACAACCTATAGGTTTTACCCCATCCGATTGGTCCACAAGCTCCCATACAGAATTGAAGTACATCAACTTCATTTCCTGGTTCATAGCTTTAATCCATTCGTCTTTGTCAACGTCTACCATTGCCTGATCATAGGTCAATGGATCCTCGCAGTCATCATCAAGGGTGATGACTTAGGTTTCAGCTAAACCCATGTAACGTCAGGCTATCTCATAACCCTCCCACTACGTCCAGGCATTCTCAACTCTTGAGAACGGATTTGACTAGACGAGCTAGGATCAACAACACTTGTTGACGTACTAGTCCCATCAGCAACTCTTGCTGATGAACTGTCCATTTCATTTAACACAATTTTACTCCTAGGTAAATGATCTGTGATGTGGTCTTCCTCAAGGAAAGTGGCGTTTGTCGACACAAGCACCCTATTTTCCTTAGGATCGAAAAACAGACCACCCCTAGTCTCTTTTGGGTAACCTACAAAGAGGCACAATTTTGAACGGGGTTCCAACTTTTTCAGATTTGACACCAACACATGGGTCGGGCATCCCCAAATTCTTAAATGGTGTAAACTGCCTTTACGTCCATTCCAGAGTTTGAAAGGTGTTTCACAAACACTCTTCGACGGAACGTTGTTCAAAATATAAACTGCAGTCTCCACTACGTAACCCCAAAAAAGAATCAGGGAGACGAGCATAGCTCATCATCAACCGAACCATGTCCAACAAGGTTATGTTTCTTCTATCCGATACGCCATTCTGTTGTGGCATACCACGTGCTGAGAGTTGGGTCGTAATTCCATGTTCTATCATATATTCTTGGAATTCAGTGTCCTTATGCTCTCCAACTTGATCCGATTGAAGTGTTTTTATAGTTTTACCTAACAGGTTCCCAACCTCGGTCCTGTACTCCTTGAACTTTTCAAGAGTTTCAGACTTCCTATGCATTAGGTAAATATACCCATACCTTGAATAGTCATCTATGAAAGATACAAAGTATTCGTAACCTTCTCGTGCTTTAACACTCATCGGACCACAGAGGTTAGAATGTATAAGCTCAAGGAGCTCTTTGGCTCTATATCCTTTTCCACTAAAAGGGTGTTTGGTCATTTTGCCTTCAAGGCATGACTCACATACTGGTAAAGAGTTTTCTTCCAACTCGCTTAGAAGTCCACTCTTCACTAGTCTCTCAATCCTATTGAGATTAATGTGGCCTAACCTTAGATGCCAAAGATGGGCATTTTCTTTAGGAGAAACCTTTACTCTCTTAGTTCGTGTTTCTGTCGTTTTAAATAATTCAGTATTCAAAACACTTTTGACCGAATTAAGTTTCAAAACGTGCAAGTTATTCTCAAGTGAAGCAGAACACAACAAGTTTTCATTTCGGGAAATAAATGTTTTATTACCACTGAATGAAACAGAAATACAGTGTTCTAATAGGCAGGAAATAGAAACTAAGTTTCTAGTAAACCACAGAACTATATACAAATTATCTAATAAAATGTAGTTCCTGCCAAAAAACAGCTTCACCGTGTCGATTGCTGCAGCAGAGACAACCTCCCCGGATCCAACCCGTAGCGTTATCTCACCCTCTCGCAGCTGCTGCCAGGAACTAATTCCCTGAAAAGAAAAAAAAACATGGTTAGTGGCGCCCGAATCAAGTATCCAAGCAGAGTCATTACTCTCCACTAAACAGGTTTCTGTAGCAAGTAAATCACATTTACCTTCTTTCTTCTTGTCGGCAAGGAACTTGGGATAGTTACGCTTCCAGTGTTCGTCCCCATTGCAGTGGAAAAACTTTCCTTTCTCTGCAACTTCCTTGACCTTCTTGCCCTTTTGGGCGGCAGCACGGTCAGCTTTACCCTTCTTCATCTTCTTATTCTTCCCTTTCGGGCCTAAAGAGCCAACAGATTTAGTCCCAGAGGTCGAACCTCTGTGAAAGAACCTGAAGGCTACGTTTGCCTCAAGTTCCGGTGTCATGATCCTCATCAAGGATTGAAAGTTTTGTAGTTCATTGAGAAGGGTTGTCAGAGTGTAGCTAATTTTGTTCATAACATCATTGCTACGAAACTGAAGGAAACTCTTCGGAAGAGTCTCCAGAATAAAGTTGACTTAGCTCGACTCATTGATCGAAGCCCCGTTCATCTCTGCCAGATTAATGTGGGTCATAATATCCAGAACATGTTCACGGACTGACGTCCCTTCTTTCATCCGCATATTGAACATGTGTTTGAGGGAATCATGTCGGACTTGAAAAGACTATTGTCCAAACATTTCCTGCAAGGATTCCATGATCTCCTTGGCGGTGATCATCACCTCATGTTTCTTTGCCAAGACTTCAGACAACCTAGCAATGATATAGACTCTGGCCTTTTTATTAGCCCTGATCCATTGATCGTACGTGATAACTCGCCATGGAAGAGTTATTTTACTATAATTTTAGTGCTTAATGTACTTGAATTGCATAGAATTTATTGAGTCTCATGTTATTTTATCCCTAAATTATGTATGTTAGCTAAAAAGTCTTGAATTTAAGCATTAGGTTTGAAAAGAATTAATTTTGATGTTTTTATGCTTTAATTGATGAAATTTGGAAAAATAAGCTAACAAGTAATTAAAGACTAAAAGACGAGATTTTTAACTCCAAAAATCCTTGCATATTTAGTTTGATTTATAATTGACTTCATGAATTTATTTGAGATTTTTTTGTGTGCAGGAGATTATAAAAATTACAGGAGTCCCTAAGGGCATTTTAGACATTTTACTCGAAGGGTAAAATGGTTTTTCTATCCCTAAGGTATTTTTGTAATTTGTGGAGTTAGGGCAACACCATCTTATATAAGGAGGCTAGGGTTCACAAGTGCCAAGGTGGAGAAGGAGTTGCCATAAAAGGGGAAGAGAGCGAGAGAGAAGGGGTGATTCCTACAACAAAGGTGTGCATTGAAGAGAAGAATCATGAAGGTGTCATTGTTGTAGCAATCGTGCGAGTGAAGAAAAAATCGAAGCTTCAAGGTGCCATTGTTGTAGCAAAAAACGTGCAGTTCGATTTTTCACAGACGACCCTCACAAAGTTGTCGTTTCTCAAAGTTTGCACCGTTGGATTGTACTGCAATTTGGTCAGCTTATTTGAGACGCATAGGGCTTTAATTGGAACGGTTAGATCGTCGTTCAGAGCTTCTCTGTGTTGGATATCGCTGTCACGTTGGGAGATCAGTGCAGTTCAGTTTTTCACCGGCAGCGCTAACAAAGTTGTCCTTGTCCAGAGTTGAAACCGTTGGATTGTGCTGAAATGTTGACAGCTTGTTCGGGACTCATAGAGCTTCATTGTGAACGGTTGGATCATTGTGTCGAGCTTCCGTTGATGAGATATTTCTATCGAACTGAACTAGAAAAACAAGGCCACCTGCTGTGTAACGTTTTTCCTATCTCTAAGTGTTATTGCTTGATGTCAACCACCAATTTAATACTGAATTTTTGGGTTGTTTACGTACTGATTTAGACTACTTTTTCTCATTGTTTTAGGCATAACTCGTGACTGTTTTAGGCTAGAATCGTGGTTGATTTTGACTAACTTAGTGAACATTGTTGGTTGTTTTGCATGAACTCTCACTTTCCATCATGAACTAATTTGTCTTAGGCAAGGGTTAGGTTGTTTTAATGTAATTTTGAATTAAATTTATGATTGATGCCATTGATTGAGTTTATGAAATTTTATTGAATTTAACGTTGCATGAGAATTAGAATTAGCCACTTTGATTTCTCTAAAATTCATGAACTTGAGAGAGCTATTGAATTAGAAAACTAAAATTTCATTCTAGGATTATTGAGTTGATTAGAGATAATTAACTACCTAGAACCTAAAATCATGAGCATAATTTAGATCTCAACTGAGAAGTTGTAGGTTTTAAAACTTAGTGATTTCGAAAGAAATTCAGTTGAATACATGTGTAGGTAAATTCAAGGCATCAAACACATTTTCATTCTAACTTAGCATGAAAACTCCAACCTAACCTGAGCCTATTTTCATTAAAAATCTCATATCTTGCATCTCCCCTCTTGATTGCATTCTCCTCTCCCCATATTTAAACTTAGTTATTTTCTTGCATCTTTTCTTATCTTTCTTGCTTATCGCGTCAATATATTTATTTACAACAATAATTTGCATACCCATACATTGCACAAAATTAAGAAAAATTTGTTAGGACACTCATCAATTTAGGTCTAACTAGTCCTCGTGGGATCGATACTTTAACTTATCACTTGCTTCTCTCGACCGTGTATACTTGCACGTCGTAGAAGTGTCAGAGTCTCATTCTAATTTGTATTAATTTAGGGCACTGATATTTTCGCATCAGTACGCATCACGAACACTTCGTGTTGCAGTCGAGCTCGGCATCTGAGGACACTCTTCAGTGAGCACGAACTTTAGGTCGTCAGTTACTAGAATTGTGTTTATATTATTTTTCCACGTTTGGAAATTCTCCCACTAGTTTGTCTGAAGCTAAAAGGGCGATGATTGAGCTAGACATTTTTGCTGAAAACAAATAAAAACTTTGTATTAGTCTCGCAAAACTTTGAAAATCAAATCAGTTTTAGCAAAACTTTATCCTATGATCCCTATGTCATTAAAATTTGCAATGATACCCCTAAGGTTTAGAATGACCGCCACCGAAGGGTGAACAGAAACACTCCTCCTCTAGGACGAGACTTTCTCGATAAGACCCTAATAACAAAATAACTCTTATTTCATTAGGCGTCCAGTTACCATTTTTCTGTCTGAAGCCATTAACTCTTAATGAATCCCGTGAGTGTCACCCTCAATCTTTAAATTTCCAAGCATACGTCCAAACAATAGCCACGGAAGGGTGAACCAAGAAGGAAAATCAACAAGAAAGTTGTATCCCGTGTTCCGACTCCTATGATCAAGGCCCTCCGAAGGGATTGTCTGGTCCAGGCCAAACTAGCAGGTAGATCATAGGCGTCTCACGGTGGGAATCGAAAGAAGAGACTGTGGGTCCCGTTTTCACAGGTCCCGCTCCCACTCACTATAAGTACTCTCTCCATCCACATTGATATTGACCCATACAAATACAATCTCAAGAGGGACGCTTCCATTTGCGCCACGAGGCCGAGTATGGATCTCACGGTGTGAACTTTACGGTGATTTGTGTTCGAAAAATTAAATGTATCTTAACTGAATAATCTTGTATCGTTGGAGCTTCTGATCTGCAGGTCCATTAGGTCCACTCCCTAGCTCATAAAAGGTTCTTATATCATTTGATTTTGAAATGTTCAAATTCAATTAGGGAATAAGCATGTTATATAGAGATACATTATAATATAAAGTTTATATGTGCATTAAAACTTTATATTATAAATTTAAATTGAATATGTGATAGCACACAAAATGTGCCATCCTTAGGCTTATTTATTGCTAGTTTTATGATGATTTCAGGACTTTTACATGTGTAAATCACTTGATTTCAGGTTAAGAGCTTAAACGGAGCTATTGGAGACATTTTGGATCACTCGGGATCAAAACGAGGCTATTTAGAGCTCAAAATAACATCAATTGGAAGTGAAAGGACTAAACCAAGCTTGAAGACCCGAGGTGATGGCGTTGCAACGCCATGAAGAGCGTTGCAACACCGAACGTGCAACCAAGATGCGTTGAAGACCCCAGGCAATAGCGTTGCAACGTTGCTTTGCAGCGTCACAACGCTATCTCGATAAGAAGATGCGCATGAAGGACCGCACAACGAGCGTTGCAACGCTGCCTTGCAGCGTCACAACACCATTTCGATAAGGAGAGCGCGCGTTAGGGTAGCGGCGTTGCAACACTGTCCTCAGCGTTGTAACGCTGCTGACTATTTGCTTATTTACCAGTCACCTAGGGTACAACGTTGCAACGCTGTCCCTAGCGTTGCAACGCTTCACCGAATTCCTCTATAAATACAACCTTAATTCTTATTGCAAAGGGAGCCGAAGTTGATAGACAATCCACCCTAATTTCGAAATAAACTTTGTAAGAAGAGAGAAAAGAGCGTTTTTGGGAGCCAAAGCATCCGTGGAGGTTCGAGCTCGAAGACGGGAGCTCGGAGACGAAGGACCGGCATCGACACATAAGTTTAATTTCCTTTTCTTTCAAATTGTAATAGCGTTCTAAGACGTTTTCTACATGTTTAGTTTGATTTTCATGTGATTTAGAGTAGCTGAACATTGTAGTTAGGAATTGAATTACTTGTTACGACTTTCTTACCATGAATTGAAGCATGTTTTGTTCTTATTTTTGGCAATTCGTTCTTTACTTCTTAATCTGTTCGTTTAAGTGAACTCGAGAGATAAATCTTGATTAGAGCAAAATTATCAAATCCCTTAGAACTCTGGCATGAGAATGACCTAGAAATCTTAGGGAAACGCATAAAGAAGTTGCTTAATGTCATGCATGTCGTAGGTTCATATGGACACTATAGAGTTTATTGCATGTGTGAGGCTCACTAAGAATCGAGAGGTTTTCTTGAGTATTTACTTCTTGTCTATAATTTCATCTCTTTGGTTCAGTGCATGTGTTAATTGAGTCATTAACTTGTATAATCACTTCCCTCAATTCTATCAAATCGTGCCTCCTCATGTTCGTTTGTTTACTTGTCTTTACTTTCAACCAAATATCCATGTTATGTTTCTTTAGCTAAAATTGAGAATTAGTATCTTAGTAATTAATTAATCTAGAAACCCATTCTCGATGACGATACTTGGACTCATAAATCACTATACTAAAACTTGACCCGTACACTGCGGTATTACATATCCATAAATTATACGCAACGAGTTTTTGGCACTGTTGTCGGGGAATGGCGTGAAGGGAATCCAAGTCCCCGCAGCGGAAGCGATTGCGAATTGCGCCCTCTTGATTTAGTTACAACGATTAACTCAAGAACATACATAACAAGATTAAGGATAAAATCAAAATGGACAACAAGTATTTACCTTTGAAGAACCATTCTTCGAGTGCTCCTCTCTCCCACGATCACGATCTCAGCAACAGGAACTCCAATGTACGAACACACGACCACCAGATCTTCTCCGTTGTTCTCTAGGCGAGGGAGGAAGGTGGGTTCCCTTCGGGAGAGGTGAGGTATTTTTGTGAGTGAGATGTGTGTTTTGAAACTCTTCCAACAACACAACAAACGAGCTTGTAAAATTGCTTGACCTAGTTGCATCTCATGCAACCATATATATAGAGAAATAGGATGGAAATGACCATCCTACCCCTCCTTTAATCTCTTTTTAGTATATAGTTTATATATGAATCTAATTAACATTAAAACTATATATTATATCAATTATATCATATATAATTGATATAACACCTCATGTATGAAATTGAACACTTCAATGTCACTCTTAACTTTATACCCTCAATATTACCATGTTGAGCCATAGAGGGCGGGGCCCAGTTGTTCAAGAACTGAAGTCAGTTCTTAAGAGAACAACCTATCTAATTCCTCAGTAGAGGAATGAGTGAATTCCATCTTGCACAGCTTAAGTTCCCGGCTACTACTACGAGGTTACGTCCTAAGAAGGTAGGCTTATTGAGTCGATTCTTATGTGTCACTCTCACCCATACTAGTCTAAGGACAAACCATATAAGCAGGAGTTCTTAACTTGCTTAGGATTCAGGTCGAGTCACTAATGACCATCTATAAATTATTAGTTTTATCCTGTTAACGGTGTTACACTGGTTAGACTAATAATTTGCGATCCAGTGTTGTATGAACTCTTCATACAGGATGCCCCACTCGCATGTCAACTACATGAATGAGTTGGATTACCTCATTTGTACTAATTACAAAATGGGTCGCATCCATGGTTTTACCAGAATGAGGTTTCCAACCTTATTCTTATACCATAGACTATTTAGGTTATAATCTTGAACTCAACCCAAATAGTGTCCACTACACTGATTTCAAGATAAATGTTATAACCTTGGAACTTAGTTTATTGGATTTATAAAAGCAAGATTGTAATCTTATCAAAACAAATAACACTTTATTTAATTGATCAAAATTACACAAGTTTAGGGCATAAATCTCAACAATCTCCCACTTGACCTAAAGCTTGTGGAGTACTAAACATTACAGTAATGTAAATACAATAAACTAGGGCATTTAAACCCCTTTGTACAAAATACTCCCACTTGCCCTAGTTGGGGAAGACTTGTAAACCTAGACCTTCTAGGTGACTCTCAAATACTTTAGCTGTGAGAGCCTTTGTAAAAGGATCAGCAATATTGTGCTCTGAGGCTATCTTCGTGACAATCACGTCTCCTCTATGCACGATCTCCCAAATGAGATGATACTTCCGCTCTATGTGGTTTCCCCTCTTGTGACTTCGGGATTCCCTCGAATTTGCCACTGCACCACTGTTATCGCAATACAACGTGATGGGCAAAGTCATATTTGGAACAACTTCCAAATTTAACATGAATTTCCTTAACCAAACGACCTCTTGCATTTGCTTCACAAGTGCTACATATTCGACCTCCATGGTGGAATCGTGACGCATCCTTACTTTGACGCCGCCATACTACGACTCCTCCGTTAAGAGTGAATACCGACACGATGTAGATTCCGAGAATCTTTATCAGTCTGAAAGTCAGAATTCGTGTATCATGTAAGGATCAAATCCTTAACCCCATACACAAGCATGTAGTTCCTTGTTCTCCGAAGATACTTAAGGATTGTTTTTACCGCAGTCCAGTGTTCAAGTCCTGGATTGGATTGATACCTACTGACCATCCCAACTGCAAAACAGATGTCGGGTCTAGTACACAACATGACATACATCAGGCTCCCAACAGCTGAAGCATAAGGAATCCGTCTCATATCCCCAACTCCTTGAGGTGTCTTAGGACACTATTCCTTAGACAAATGGATTCCATGTCTAAAAGGCAACAAGCCCTTTTTGGAATCTTGCATCTTAAACCTTGACAACACTTTGTCTATGTAAGATGCTTGAGACAAGGCTAGTGTTTTATTCTTGCGGTTCCGGACAATCTGGATCCCAAGAACAAACTGCGCATCACCCAAATCTTCCATTTGGAACTGCGTAGCTAGTCATTCCTTGATGTCAGTAAGATAACCTACATCATTCCCAATGAGTAGGATATCATCCACATAGAGAATCATGAATGCGACAGAACTATTGATGATTTTCTTGTAAACACAAGGTTCATCATCATTCTGGTCAAAACCATAAGATCTGATTGCCTCATCAAATCTTATATTCCAGGACCTAGAGGCTTGTTTCAGTCCATAAATTGACCTTTTAAGCCTGCAAACCTTATGCTCTTGTCCTGGTTCAATGAACCCTTTGGGTTGGTCCATGTAGATGTTTTCCTCAAGATTGCCATTCAAAAAGGTTGTCTTGACATCCATTTGCCATACCTCATAGTTATAATATGCGGCAATGGCAAGAAGGATACGGATAGACTTTACCATAACAACAGGTGAAAAGGTTTCCTCATAGTCAACCCCTTCAACTTGGGTATAACCCTTTGCTACTAGTCTAGCTTTAATGGTTTGCACCTTTCCATCTACACCACGTTTTCTCTTGTAGATCCACTTACAACCTATAGGTTTTACCCCATCAGGCTTATCTACAAGATCCCAAACAGAATTGAAGTACATCGACTCCATTTCTTGGTCCATGGCTATGACCCATTTGTCTTTGTCTTTGTCAACCATTGCTTGATTATAAGTCAATGGATGCTCGTAGTTGTCATCTGGTATAACAATTTGGGTTTCAGCTAAACACATGTAACGGTCAGGCAGTATTACAACCCTCCTGTTGGGATTTTTGTCCTAATCTCGTGTTTGTAATATATTGTTTGAAATTAATAAGAGTTATTCATTTCATCACTTTGTGTCTCGCAATATTTATAAAATTTTCCAATAAACTAAGCTCCAGGGTCATTGAATTAATGAGAGAACTAAAACTTGAACGGTGTGTA
The DNA here is from genome assembly GCA_036507285.1 of Trichosanthes cucumerina. Taxonomy (NCBI): domain Eukaryota; kingdom Viridiplantae; phylum Streptophyta; class Magnoliopsida; order Cucurbitales; family Cucurbitaceae; genus Trichosanthes; species Trichosanthes cucumerina. Next base: position 39,557,714 of record CM071841.1, read on the forward strand.
GTGGACACACAGGGAGGATCACGCTCGAGTTAATGACCCGAACGGTCTCTGATGATATGGATAGGGTTGGAGACCTAATCCGGATACACTGTGGATGCGGCCCGCTTTGTATTAAATACAAACGAGGTGATCTGACTCGTTCAAGTGGTTGACATGCGAGTGGGGGCATCCTGTGCAATGAGATTGTACACGACCAGGACCGTGAATTATTAGACCTCATCGATGTAACACCGTTGATGTGATGAGATTAATAACCGTAGATGACCATTGCGACTCGACCGAATCTTGGCGTGCGCACGGACGACTCCATCATGGGGTGCATCCTTTGACTAGTACGGGTGAGGGTGGTCACGATTACTCGCCCAATATGCCTATCTTTTCAGGGACGAGAACCAAGTAGGAGGCGGGAACTTAACTACGCGAGATGGAATTCACCCGTTCCTTTAGGGAAACTAGAGGGGTTGTTCCCTTAAGTGTTGTCTCTAGGGCTTGGACAACGAGCGCCCACCTTCTCACTGGTCTGAGAAGGGTGTTGTGTATGGTTGGACCATCACAATATGTTGTTCATTAGAGGAGCGGTGGGGACTTAAGGAACAAGAAGTAGACACTGAGGTAAAGCGGTAATTTGACCCCACCGTGTCACGAACAACCTGTGAAGGGTCGACAAATGGGCATTGGTTATATCAGTGGACACGTAATATTCTGCACTGACGGGAGTGCAGCTACGGGCTATAATGGAGTGTTACCGTAGCTAATGAATGTTGGTTAACCGAGTCAAAGAGTTTGACAGTTAATCTCGGATCATGGAGCGATCGCCACCAGAGGTCCATTAGGTCCCTCGGTTGGCTCAATCTGGTTTAAAAGAAGAATTAATGTTTTGGTATGAAATTGAAGTGTTCAATTTCACTTTAAGGGCATTTATGTCATTTATATGAGATATGAATGATATAATATATAGTTTAATGTGAATGAGATTCATAATAAACTATAGGTTAGCCTAATTGTTGAATTAGGGCTAATTGGAGAATTTAATTTAGAGCAATTAAATTGGATGTGATTCAATTTAATTAATCCACAATTAATGCAAATGAGATTTGCAATATGAGATATGAGATATCTTATATTATGTGGTTATGCAAATGAGATTTGCATAACCTATGGTTGTGGTGAAGTGGTAATAATGTGGAGATTTTAACTCCATCATTCCACTATATAATCCCTTCTTGCAAGAAGGAATGTAACCATTCTCTCATTTTTTTGTTTTTCATCAAAGAAGAGAAGAAGAATTCTCTCTACTCTCTCTCAATTCTCCTCCCTCTCCAAACACTAAAGTTCCCACATAACTTCCCTTTTCCAAAAGAGAACAACCGAGACTCCAAGTGGTGGTGTTCGGGTTCCGTTCGTGGAAAGCATTCGTTGAGATCGAGAAGCACGAACAATTCGTGATTCGAGGAAGAAATTCTTGAAGTTTGTCTACAACAAGTAAGTACACTTCTTCTTGCTGTAAATTTCTTCCTTTTCTAGAATGTTTAGCCTAGATCTTTTAATTAGATCATTTTAACAAAACCAAGTAGCGTAATGATACCACGACGATTCGATCGTCTTCCGCTGCGCGGGGATTCTCATTCCCTTCAATTGGTATCAGAGCTATTTCGATGGTTCTTCATTTATGCACTGTTTTTGTTAAAATTAGGTGGGTAATTGCCTTAATTTCATGAGATGATTGATGGTTTGCTTAAATGGATGTTTCGGTTTTTGGTATTTTAGATTTATTTTTTGTTTGATGAGATCAAATGTAAAGGACCCGTGTTTTTGGGCATTTTAGAAAATAAATCGAGTCTGTAAGTCCGGGTCGTTCGTGGCAAGAGATGCTGTGAAGAAATCGGAGCGAAAACATGCAGAAATCGGTGAAGAACAACAAAGTGTTTGTTGTTCTGTCGATGGCGTTGAGACACTGCCCTTCGGCGTCTCAACGCTATCGTTGCGAATGGAGGCCCTGCAGCAGAGCAGCGTTGCAACGCTGGGCGTAGCGTTGCAACGTCGTTGGCATTGAGAACGTTGGTCGACGCTGGAGGCGGCAAGCGTTACTAACGCCGCGCGTTGAGGAGCGATTTGCGCCGATTCGCGAGGCGACGGGCGATTTTGGATTAATGGGGTGGTTATTTTCGGTTTTTTATTATTTTATTATTTGTAAAATGTAAATATTTTATTCATTTAATTATTTTATTAAATAATGTTAATATAAGTGTTATATTAATATTATTTAATTAAATAATTGCCCCTAGGTGCCAAAAATCGGTCCATTTTTGCTGTTTAATTATTTTATGCATGAGATGTATATTTTAATTAATTTCTATGTGCATAATGTATGTCATATAGATTTAAAATCTCACCTTAGGTTAAACATTTCATGCATCATATTTATATTATAAGAGTATAATATATAGTATGCATGATAGGATTATATTATAAGAGTTATAATATAATGTATGCATGCTTTAATTTAATTAAATATAAGTGTTATATTTTTAAATTAAAAGCATGCTCATGCATTTTATTCATGTGATGAATTATATTATGTTATAGTATATAGTTATTCATATGATGAATGATCAAGCACTATAACATAGAAATGCATGCAACCTAAGTTAATTATTAGTTTTAAAGAGTTTAGAACTTGAATAATTAGACTTAGGTTTTCTATTTTCTAATGAGATTAGAAATTAGGAAATCAAATATAACCTTTGAATGGAGACTGATAAGTAACTCTGTCTAAGGAAGGTTTTGTCTAAGGCTGGGGTATTTAAGTTGACGCTTGCATGAACACCCTACCAGAAACCGACATGGGAGTGAATTCGGTCCGGAGATTCTTAGGTTATATTCTCGTGAGTGCCGTTAATTAAGAGTTAATTAATTTACTCATATAGACCTAAGTTATAATGTGATTATAGACTTAGGTTAATACCATATAAGAGTTATATTGGTAGACTTAGGTAAATTTTAGCCGGTTTATCTAGGTTAATCCCTTTTAAAATTAAAGTGCTAAGTGGGAGGAAATATAGTGTATGAGATACATTTGAATTTCCAACCACAAATCTCCGTTAAGTCCGCACCGTGAGATCTATACTCGGCCTCGTGGCGCAAATGGGAGTGTCCCCCTTCGGGTGGCATTTGTATAGGTCAATATCATCGTAGATGGAGAGAGTACTTATAGTGAGTGGGAGCGGGACTTGTGAAAACGAGACCCACGGTCTCTTCTTTCGATTCACACCGTGAGACGCCTATGATCCACCTGCTAGTTTGGCCTGGACCAGACAATCCCTTCAGAGGGCATGATCATGGGAGTCGGAACACCGTGAATTCCCGAAAGGGATACAGTTTCCTGGTTGGTTTTCCTTCTTGGTTCACCCTTCGGTGGCTATTGTTTGGACGGATGCTTGGAAACTTAAAGATTGAGGGTGGCACTCACAGAATTCGTTAAGTGTTAATGAATTCGACCGAACAATGGTAATTGGACGCCTAATGGAATAAGAGTTATTCTGGGATTAGGGTTTGATCGAGAAAGTCTCGTCCTAGAGGAGGAGTGTTCTGTTCACCCTTCGGTGGCGGTCATTCTAAACCTTTAGGGTATCATTGCAAAATTTTGAATGACTTAGGGATCATCAAACAATTTTGCTAAAACCTTATTGGATTTCAAAAGTTTTTTTGCGAGACTAATACAAAGTTTTTCTTATTTTTCAGGTAAAAATGTCTAGCGCAATAATAGCTTTACTCGCATCCGATAAGTTAGTGGGAGATAATTACCAAAGTTGGAAAAACAACATTAACACGATTTTGGTAATCGATTTACATAAAGTTCGTCTTTGTCGAGGAGTGTCCTCGGATCTTGGGCTCGACCCTGCGTCGCGAAGTGTTCGCGATGCATACGATCGGTGGATCAGGGCCAATGAAAAGGCCAAGGTCTACATAATTTCCAGCATGTCTGATGTCTTGGCAAAGAAGCATGAGTTGATGGTTTCCACCAAGGAGATCATGGAGTCCTTGCAGGAAATGTTTGGACAACAGTTCTTTCAGGTCCGGCATGACTCGCTCAAGTACGTCTTCAACGCACGGATGAAAGAGAAGTCGTTTGTCTGTGAACATGTTCTAGACATGATGACCCACTTTAATCTGGCCGAGATGAACGGGGCTTCAATCGACGAGTCGAGCCAAGTCAGTTTTATTTTGGAGACTCTTCCGAAGAGTTTCCTTCAGTTTCGTAGCAATGTTGTTATGAACAAAATTAGCTACACACTGACTACCCTCCTCAATGAGCTACAAAATTTCCAATCCTTGAGCAGGTCAGGAATGCGAGGCAAATGTTGCCTCACTGAGGTCTTATCACGGGGTTCGACCTCTGGGACGAAACCTGTTGCTCCTTCACGCCCGAAAGGAAAGAAGAGGACGAAGAGGGGTAAAACTGACCGAGTTGCCGCCCACAAGGGCAAGAAGGTCAAGGACGTTGCAGAGAAAGGAAAGTGTTTCCACTGCAATGGAGGCGGACACTAGAAGAGGAACTGTCCCAAATTCCTGGCCGAGAGGAAGAATCAAGGTAAATGTGATTTACTTGTGACAGAAACGTGTTTAGTGGATAGTAGTGACTCTGCCTGGATATTGGATTCGGGCACCACTAACCACGTTTGTTCTTCTTTTCAGGGGATTGATTCCTGGCAGCCGCTGCGAGAAAGTGAGGTGGCTCTACGGGTTGGATCCGAGGAGCTTGTCTCTGTTGCAGCAATCGACATGGTGAAGCTACACTTTGGCAGGAAGTACTTGTTGTTGGACAATTTGTACATAGTTCCAGGGTTTACTAGAAACCTTGTTTCCATTTCCTGCTTAATTGAACATTGTATATCTGTTTCCTTTGAATCAAGTAAAGCGTTTATTTCTTTCAAAGGCAATCTTATTTGTTCAGCTTCACTCGAGCATAATCTGTATGTTTTGAAACCTAATTCAGTCAAAAGTGTTTTGAATACTGAATTGTTTAAAACTGCAGAAACACGAACTAAGAAAGCAAAAGTTTCACCAAAAGAAAATACCCGTCTTTGGCATCTACGGTTAGGCCACATTAATCTCAATAGGATTGAGAAACTAGTGAAGAGTGGACTTCTAAACGAGTTGGAAGAAAACTCTTTGCCGGTGTGTGAGTCATGCCTTGAGGGCAAGATGACCAAACATCCTTTTTTGTGGAAAAAGGATATAGAGCCAAAGAGCCTCTTGAGTTAGTACATTATGACCTCTGTGGTCCGATGAATGTTAAAGCTCGGGGCGGTTATGAGTACTTTGTGTCTTTCATAGACGATTACTCCAGATATGGGGATATTTACCTAATGCACAAGAAGTCTGAAACTCTTGAAAAGTTCAAGGAGTACAAGACTGAGGTTGAGAACCTCTTAGGTAAATCGCTTAAAACACTTCGATCGGATCGAGGTGGAGAGTACATGGACACTAAATTCTAGGACTATATGATAGAACACGGAATTACGTCCCAACTCAACTCTCACTTTGGTATGCAACAATGAGAATGGTGTATCGGAGAGGAGAAAGCGAGAACCTTGTTGGACATGGTTCGGTCGATGATGAGCTATGCTCGTCTCACGATTTTTTAGGGTACGCAGCGGTGGATCTGCGGTTTATATTTTGAACAACGTTCCGTCGAAGAGTGTTTGTGAAACACCTTTCGAGCTCTGGAGTTGACGTAAAGGCAGTTTACATCACTTCAGGATTTGGGGATGCCCGGCCCTCGTGTTGGTGTCAAACCCGAAAAAGTTGAAACCCCGTTCAAAATTGTGTCTATTCGTATGTTACCCTTAAGAGACTAGGGGTGGTCTGTTTTTGGATCCTAAGGAAAATAGGGTGCTTGTGTCGACAAACGCCACTTTCCTAGAGGAAGACCACGTCAGGGATCATTTACCAAGGAGTAAAATTGTGTTAAATGAAATGGATGATGATATCGCCAAGAGTTCTTTGATGGGGCTAGTATGTCAACAAGCGTTGTTGATCCTAGCACGTCTAGTCAAATCCATTCCCAAGAGTTGGGAATGCCTCAACGTAGTGGGAGGACTGTGAGAAAGCCTGATCGCTACATGGGTTTAGCTGAAACCTCAGTTGTCACTCCTGATGATGATTGTGAGGATCCATTGACCTATGATCAGGCAATGGTTGATGTTGACAAAGACGAGTGGATTAAAGCTATGGACCAGAAATGGAGTCTATGTACTTCAATTGCATGCGGGAGCTTGTGGATCAACGAGATAGGGTCAAACCTATTGGTTGCAAATGGATCTACAAGCGTAAACGTGGCGTAGATGGGAAGGTGCAGACCTTCAAAGCCCGACAAGTGGCAAAGGGTTTTACCCAGGTTGAAAGGGGTTAACTATGAGGAGACTTTTCACTGTTGCCATGGTTAAGTCGATCAGATCCTTCCGGCCATTGCGCATATTATGACTACGAGGTATGGAAGATGGACGTCAAAGCGACCTTTACGAATGACAAACTTGATGAGACCATCTACATGGACGGCCCAAAGGGTTCATTGCCCAAGGCCAAGAGCAAAAGGTTTGTCGGCGCCATAAGTCCATTTATGGACCAAAGCGAGCTTCGAGGTCTTGGAATATAAGGTTTGATGAGGCGATCAAATCTTATGGCTTTGATCAAAATGTCGACGAGCCTTGTGTTTACAAGAAAATCGTTGACAAAACTGTCGCATTTTTTGTGTTGTATATGGACGATATTCTTCTCATTGGGAATGAGGTAGAATTTCTTACTGACGTTAAGAAGTGGCTAGCTTCGCAATTCCAAATGAAAGATTTGGGAGAAGCTCAGTATGTTCTAGGTATCCAGATAGTCTGGAACCGGAAGAACAGAACGCTAGCCTTGTCTCAGGCGTCTTATATTGACAAGATGTTTTCTAGATATAAGATGCGGAACTCCAAGAAGGGCTTGCTGCCTTTCAGGCATGGAGTTCACTTGTCTAAGGATCAGTGTCCTAAGACTCCTCAAGATGTTGAGGATATGAGACGGATTCCATATGCTTCGGCTGTAGGGAGCCTGATGTATGCCATGTTGTCAGTAGATATCATCCCAATCCTTGATTAAATCACGGGACAGCCGTAAAGGCAATCCTCAAGTATCTTAGAAGAACGAGGAACTACAGCTTAGTGTATGGCAGTGGGGATTTGATCCTTACGGGATACACGGATTTTGATTTTCAGACCGATAAGGATTCTAGGAAATCCACTTCGAGTTCAGCCTTCATTTTGAATGGAGGAGTTGTAGTATGGTGAAGCATCAAGAAGGGATGCATCGCTGATTCCACTATGGAAGCAGAGTATGTTGCGGCTTGTGAAGCTGCAAAGGAAGCTATTTGGCTTAGGAAGTTCATGACGGATTTGGAAGTTGTTCCAAATATGAACTTGTCGATCAGACTGTTCTGTGATAACATTGGTGCAGTAGCCAACTCACGTGAGCCTCGGAGACATAAGAGAGGCAAACACATTGAGCGCAAATATCATCTGTCACGGGAGATTGTGCACCGCGTGACGCGTGTGATCACGCAGATAGCGTCGAGCACAACGTGGCTGATCCATTTACAAAGCCCCTCACGGCTAAGGTGTTTGAGGGTCACCTAGAGAGTCTAGGTCTTCCAGAGCTTCCTGACTAGGGCAAGTGGGAGATGTGTAAACGGGTATTCAATGCCCTAGTTTATTATATTACTTCATTGTAATTTATGTACATTTCGGAAATGTATTTTCTCCACTAGCTTAGTCCAAGTGAGAGTTTGTTGGGATTTTTGTCCTAATCTCGTGTTTGTAATATATTGTTTGAAATTAATAAGAGTTATTCATTTCATCACTTTGTGTCTCGCAATATTTATAAACTTTTCCAATAAACTAAGCTCCAAGGTCATTGAATTTATGAGAGAACTAAAACTTGAGCGGTGTGTAGTGGACACATTGGGGAGGATCACGTTCGAGTTAATGACTCGAAGCGGTCTCACGATATATGGATAGGGTTGGAGACCTAATCCACGGATATACACCGTGGATGCGCTCACTGATAACTCACCATAAGTGAGTTATTTTACTAGAATTTTAGTGTTTAATCCACTTGAATTGCATTTAATTTAGTGATCCTCATGTTAGTTTATCCCTAAATTATGTGTGTTAGCTTTAAAATCTTGCATTTAAGCATTAGGTGCAAAAAGAATTAATTTTGATGTTTTTTATGCTTTAATTTAAGAAATTTGGAAAAATAAGCTACTTGATAATTAAAGACTAAGAAAAATGAGATTTTTAATTCTAGAAAAATCATATCATATTTATTGGGTCCATATTTTAATTAATGAATTTATTAGGATTTTTCGATGTGCGGAGATGTTTGAAAATTACAGGAACCCTAAGGGCATTTTAGACATTTTACCCAAAGGGTAAGATGGTCTTTTTACCCCTAAGGGCATTTTTGTAAATTATAGAGTTAGGGTAACACCATCTTGTATAAGGAGGCTAGGGTTCACAAGTGCCAAAGAGGAGTTGGGGGAGAGAATTGGCGACAAGGGAAAGAGACCAAGAGAGAACGGGTGATTGCTACAGCAAAAGTGTGCATTGGAGAGAAAAATTGTGAAGGTTCCATTGCTGTAGCAATCGTGTGAGTGAGGAAAAATTGAAGCTTAAAGGTGTCATTGCTGTAGCAAAACCGAGACCCATTGTTGTAGCAAAAATCGAGAGCATCACTGCAGTTCGGTTTTCACAGACGTCTTTCACGAAATTTGTGATTTCCGGCTATTCAACCGTTGGATTTTGCCACAATTTTATCCTCCTGTTGGAGACTCATAGAGCTTCGGTTTTAACGGTTGGATCGTCGTTTGGAGGTTTTCTGTGTAAGATATTGCTGTCACGTTGGGGGACCACTGCAGTTCGGTTTTTCACAGACAACGCTCACAAAGTTGTTCTTTGCCGGAGTTTCAACCGTTGGATTGTGCTAAAATTTTGTCAGAATGTTTGAGACTCATAAGCCTTCCGTTTGAACGGTTGGATCATCATTCGGAGCTTTGGTTTATCCGATATCACTGTCGGACAGAACCTAAAAAAAACTGTTGCGATTGAGCCATTTGCTGAAGCAATTGGCACACTGTTGCTGAAACCAACCAAAGGGTTTTGCTGAAGCAAAGTGCCCTGGTGCAGACCATCGACAGAGGGTTGCTGCTAGGCAATTGCTGTAGCAAAAGCAATGCCACCTACTGTATAACTTTTTCCTATCTTGAAGTGCTCTTGTTCACTATTTTTGCTAAATTAACATTGATTTTGTTGGATGCTTTACATTAATTAGGAGTCGATTTTCCCCTTTGTTTAGACGAATTGTGTGGTTGTTTTTGGACTGTTATTTTTATACAATTCCATTGATTAGTGAAAGCATGCTTAACTTAAAGATGTGTAATTTGACTCCAAGCATGAGCTAAATTCTTCTAGGCACGGGTTAGGTTGTTCTTCAATGTATAAATTGTAATAAATTAGTGATTGATGTCATGGTTGGATTTATGAGATTTTATTGTTTTTAGCGATGCATGAGTATTAAAATTTGGCCACTTTAACTTCTCTAAAAATTCACGAACTTGGGAAAGCTAGTGAGTTAGGAAATTAAAATTTCATTCTAGGATCTTGAGTTAATTAGGGATAATTAACCCACCTAGAACCTAAAATCATGAGCATAATTTAGATCACAATTGGGAAATTGTAGGTTTTAAAACTTAGTGAATTTGGAAAGAATCATTTGAATGCATGTGTAGGTAAATTCAAGGCATCACATAAAATTTATTTCAATTGAACATTAGAACTCTAACCTAACCCGAGCCTATTTTTCATTACAAATCTCATCTCTTGCATCTTCCCTCTTGTTTGCATTTTTCTATCCTCCCGTTAATTTTAATTATTTTCTTGCATGTTGTTCCATTATCTTTATTTGTCCCATCAAAATTAGAAAATCCAATTCCTATTCGTGTTTTTATTTATTTTCAACAAAAATTTCATGCCCATGCATTGCACAAAAAATAAGGAAAATTTGCTAGGACACTCACTAACTTAGGTTCAGCTAGTCCTCGTGGGATCGATACTTTAACTAACACTTGCTGCTCTCGACCGTGTATACTTGCACGTCGTAAAAGTGTCGGGGTTTTATTCTAATTTGCATTAGTTTAGGGCACTTGATATTTTCGCATCAAGTTTTTGGCGCCGTTGCCGGGGACTAGTTTTGGTTCTTATTTTGTTTGAGTTGATTTTAGTGAATTTTATCCTTATTTATTTATTTTTTTTTGGTTGGGTGTGTATTGTTATTTTTGTTTTGTGTTTTTATTTTTGTTGAGTTTTGGTTATTCTTTCTGGTTGTGTTAGTACATATTGTGTTTGTTGAGCCTATTATAATTGATTCATTACTTTATTATGGCTTATAATAATTTTGGGTGGTCTTCTGTGCCTAATGAGCAACCACAATATAGTTCTTTTTCCTATGATCATCCCTTTGCTAATTTAGAGTCTTCTAGTGAGGGGTATGGAGCTTATGGCTATCAAATGCCTAATTACTATCATACTGAACCTATGACTCATGGGAACCACATGTATGATAATAATCAGAGCAATTGGGCCTATGAACCATATCCTAGGGGTTTTGAGCCATATCCTTCCCAAATCCAAGAACCCCAGGTAGAAGATAAATCTTCCCTTAAAACGTTGTTATTAGAATATATGAGAACATCAGATGAGAGGAATAGGCAAATAGGAGAGTCAATTCAACACCTAACAGATACACTTGTCTCCCTTAGAGAACAAATGTATTTAGACTCATCTGAGGTTGAACATCCTAGGGAAGAGAGTGAAGGAGGACCCACACCCATAGATAGTTCGGTGAGTCACTTGATCACTTATCCGCTAATAGACCTTCAGGATCCTAGTCCTTCACATTTTTCTGAGTATGGGCAATTAGAGGATTGTGCTTTAGATGTAAAAGAACTAGAACCTTGTAGCACACACCAGGATGGAGTCAATGAGAGCGTGGAAGAAGTCGAGCCTGTTGAGTTAGGCCAGGAGGTAGAGTTTGAAGCTCTTGAGTCTATGTTAGTTCTATCTTCTGATTTTTCTCTTATTGGTGAGTGTTTTTCTTTCTATGCTCTTGAGTCAGTGTATTTTTGTGAGTCTGTTCATTTTCCTGTTTTTCCTTCTTTTCTTTTATCAAATAAAAAACAAAAAAATATTTACTTTGTTGTTTTTCCTTTTCTTTTATTATATAAAAAATCAAAAAATATATCTGAATCGGGCTCTCATGAGAAGCTAGTATTCTTGCTAGCATTAATTTGTTTTGTAGATTCAAGAAAGGGAGGCCCGAAGAAGTGGGAAAATTTTTACGTACCTTGACGACTCCACGTATACTACGTCAAGCTAATGACGTTAAATAAGCGCTTCTTGGGAGGCAACCCAAAGTTTATTTCATTTGTTTCGTCTTTAATTTTTTTTGTTTTGCTTCTTTTTTAGTTGTTTTTGTTTTTAAATAAATAACCCTTGCCTATTTTGCAGCTCCCTTAGGGTTTGATGATTGATATGCGCTTTAGTGGAGGTCTCATCGATCGATTAAGCGTGATTGTTCTCCCTTCCATCTTTGTTAGTTGTCCTTAAGCATGCTTAAGTGAGCATTTTTTTTTTTACATTAAGGGCAATGTATGTCTTAACCATGAGGGAGACATGTGTTGTTCGAACTCGATTTTGGGCTTGATTGAAAATTTTTCGTTGATGAGGTTTTGTGTGTTGTTAGCGTTTATAGGGTGTTGCATGCCTTTGTGTTTATAAAGTTATTTACTTGCTTTAGGACTTTAAAATGATCTAATTTGACTACAGATTCCATGTTTAGTTGTTGGTTTTCATGGTCTATGATATGCATGATGTAGGTAGTTGATTCATTATGTTTAAGCAAGTAAAAATAGGAAAGATGGTTGTTGTCCCTTGTTTAAAAATTAAGTTTCTGCATGTTTTTAATGGTAAAAACTTGGTTGTTTTTGGTAGAAACTTGTTACACATCTCATTGAAAATACAAAGTTAAGGTCAAATTTTAGGGTTAATGAAAATAAGAGTTGTTGCTTGTGTTTGAGGCAAGAGTATGCTATCTTATTTGGTGTTTCTCAAGGTCAAGCTTGTCATTAAGGTTTTTTTTAGTGCACTTATTGTTAGTGTGTTAATCAAACTAGTTAGGATTCAACTTCTAGGCCAAAAAGTTCGAAAGCTAGAAGCCATGACAAGTTAGGTAACTCATACATCGTTTAGAATGTTCCAAAATGAGTAAACTCCAAATTTGTGATCATTTCAAGTTTGGGGGAGTTACCCGACCTCCCTAACTCAATGAAGACATTGAGTACTCTAAGTTTGGGGGAAAAGGTAAATTCTTCGTGTTTATTTAAAAAAAAAAATGAAAAAAAGAGAAACAAAGAAAAAGTGTGCAAACCTTTCATTTCCTTAAAACTCCATTGGGCTAAAAAAAATGTGCTACTTCTTTTGTTATTTAGAGTCAGTTTAGGCAACTTGGTGCTCGATGTCAGGGGGTTCTGGGCATTAACCATGTTGGCCTCTTGGAGCGAAGGTATCAAGCAAGAAGCCTATTCTCATTGCTTAGGTGTGTTGCGCTAACCACGTGTGCCATTCTAAGAACTACGGGAAGTCCCATTGCTTAGGTGTGCTACGCTAAACACGTGTGCCATTCTAAGAACTACGGGAGAGTAAAAAAAAATATATAAAAATAAAAAAAGTAAAAAACAAAAAAAATCTTGCCCTTAGCAGTAAGTTTTACGGAAATTGAGGGGAATAATGCACATATCTATTTTTTTTAAAATATATATATATATATATATATATAAAGGAATGATCATTAAATTGTAGCCATGCGAGTTTTGGAGTATGACTTATTTTTAACTATGGGTTGCTTGATTTGAATGATTAGGAATCTAGTGGTTGAGCTGGAGGATAGGTGTAGAATCCTAGTTGGTTTGCTCTTGGTTATTGATGCATAAGTGTAGCTAGGAAACCCCAGATGAGCCACTTAGAAAGCATGAAATAAATGGTCACTTGTAGCTTAGAACATAAGTATTCAACCCTTGTTTAGATACTCTTAATGATTTGAGTCTTTAAAGGTCTTTTAAGTCTTTATGGAATAGAACTCATTGAGGACAATGAGTAGTTCAAGTTTGGGGGTTTTTGATAACTCACCATAAGTGAGTTATTTTACTAGAATTTTAGTGTTTAATCCACTTGAATTGCATTTAATTTAGTGATCCTCATGTTAGTTTATCCCTAAATTATGTGTGTTAGCTTTAAAATCTTGCATTTAAGCATTAGGTGCAAAAAGAATTAATTTTGATGTTTTTTATGCTTTAATTTAAGAAATTTGGAAAAATAAGCTAACAGTAATTAAAGACCGAAAAACGAGATTTTTAATTCTAGAAAAATCATATCATATTTATTGGGTCCATATTTTAATTAATGAATTTATTAGGATTTTTCGATGTGCAGGAGATGTTTGAAAATTACAGGAACCCTAAGGGCATTTTAGACATTTTACCCAAAGGGTAAGATGGTCTTTTTACCCCTAAGGGCATTTTTGTAAATTATAGAGTTAGGGTAACACCATCTTGTATAAGGAGGCTAGGGTTCACAAGTGCTAAAGAGGAGTTGGGGGAGAGAATTGGCGACAAGGGAAAGAGACCAAGAGAGAACGGGTGATTGCTACAGCAAAGGTGTGCATTGGAGAGAAAAATTGTGAAGGTTCCATTGCTGTAGCAATCGTGTGAGTGAGGAAAAATTGAAGCTTAAAGGTGTCATTGCTGTAGCAAAACCGAGACCCATTATTGTAGCAAAAATCGAGAGCATCACTGCAGTTCGGTTTTCACAGACGTCTTTCACGAAATTTGTGATTTCCGGCTATTCAACCGTTGGATTTTTCCACAATTTTATCCTCCTGTTGGAGACTCATAGAGCTTCGGTTTTAACGGTTGGATCGTCGTTTGGAGGTTTTCTGTGTAAGATATTGTTGTCACGTTGGGGGACCACTGCAGTTCGGTTTTTCACAGACAACGCTCACAAAGTTGTTCTTTGCCGGAGTTTCAACCGTTGGATTGTGCTAAAATTTTGTCAGAATGTTTGAGACTCATAAGCCTTCCGTTTGAACGGTTGGATCATCATTCGGAGCTTTGGTTTATCCGATATCACTGTCGGACAGAACCTAAAAAAAACTGTTGCGATTGAGCCATTTGCTGAAGCAATTGGCACATCGTTGTTGAAACCAACCAAAGGGTTTTGCTGAAGCAAAGTGCCCAGTGTGCAGACCATCGACAGAGAGGGTTGCTGCTAGGCAATTGCTGTAGCAAAAGCAATGCCACCTACTGTATAACTTTTTCCTATCTTGAAGTGCTCTTGTTCACTATTTTTGCTAAATTAACATTGATTTTGTTGGATGCTTTACATTAATTAGGAGTCGATTTTCCCACTGTTTAGACGAATTGTGTGGTTGTTTTTGGACTGTTATTTTTATACAATTCCATTGATTAGTGAAAGCATGCTTAACTTAAAGATGTGTAATTTGACTCCAAGCATGAGCTAAATTCTTCTAGGCACGGGTTAGGTTGTTCTTCAATGTATAAATTGTAATAAATTAGTGATTGATGTCATGGTTGGATTTATGAGATTTTATTGTTTTTAGCGATGCATGAGTATTAAAATTTGGCCACTTTAACTTCTCTAAAAATTCACGAACTTGGGAAAGCTAGTGAGTTAGGAAATTAAAATTTCATTCTAGGATCTTGAGTTAATTAGGGATAATTAACCCACCTAGAACCTAAAATCATGAGCATAATTTAGATCACAATTGGGAAATTGTAGGTTTTAAAACTTAGTGAATTTGGAAAGAATCATTTGAATGCATGTGTAGGTAAATTCAAGGCATCACATAAAATTTATTTCAATTGAACATTAGAACTCTAACCTAACCCGAGCCTATTTTTCATTACAAATCTCATCTCTTGCATATTCCCTCTTGTTTGCATTTTTCTATCCTCCCGTTAATTTTAATTATTTTCTTGCATGTTGTTCCATTATCTTTATTTGTCCCATCAAAATTAGAAAATCCAATTCCTATTCGTGTTTTTATTTATTTTCAACAAAAATTTCATGCCCATGCATTGCACAAAAAATAAGGAAAATTTGCTAGGACACTCACTAACTTAGGTTCAGCTAGTCCTCGTGGGATCGATACTTTAACTTATCACTTGCTGCTCTCGACCGTGTATACTTGCACGTCGTAAAAGTGTCGGGGTTTTATTCTAATTTGCATTAGTTTAGGGCACTTGATATTTTCGCATCACCCGCTTTGTATTAGATACAAACGAGGTGATCTGACTCGTTCATATGGTTGACATGCGAGTGGGGGCATCCTGTGCAATGAGATTGTACAAGACCGGACCGTGAATTATTAGACCTACTGATGTAACACCGTTGTGATGAAGGACTAATAACTTCGTAGATGACCATTAGTGACTCGACACGAATCTCGAAAGCGTGTTACGGACTCCTGTCTGCAGAAGTGTCCATCCTTTGACTAATACGGGTGAGGGTGGTCACGATTACTCGCCCAATATGCCTATCTTCTCGGGTGACGAGAACCAAGTAGGGAGCTGGGAACTTAACTACGCGAGATGGAATTGACTCGTTCCCGCCTTTAGGAAAACTAGAGGGGTTGTTCCCTTAAGTGTTGTCTCCAAGGCTTGGACAACGGCACCCACCTTCTCACCGCCCGAGAAGGGTGTTGTGTATGGTTGGACCATCACAATATGTTGTTCATTAGAGAGCAGCGGTGGGGACTTAAGGAACAAGAAGTAGACACGAGGGTAAAGCGGTAATTTGACCCGGTAGTGTCTCACGAACAACCTGTGAAGGGTCGACAAATGGGCATTGGTTATATCAATGGACACGTAATATTCTCGTGAGCGACGGAGTGCGACTACGGGCTATAATGGAGTGTTACCGTAGCTAATGAATGTTGGTTAACAGGGTCAAAGAGTTTGTGAGTTAATCTCGGATCATTGGAGCCCGCCATTTGTAGGTCCATTAGGTCCCTCGGTTGGCTCAATCTGGGTTAAAAGAAGGGTCAATGTTTTGGTATGAAATTGAAGTGTTCAATTTCACTTTAAGGGCATTTATGTCATTTATATGAGATATGAATGATATAATATATAGTTTAATGTGAATGAGATTCATAATAAACTATAGGTTAGCCTAATTGTTGAATTAGAGCTAATTGGAGAATTTAATTGAAAGCAATTAAATTGGATGTGATTCAATTTAATTAATCCACAATTAATGCAAATGAGATTTGCAATATGAGATATGAGATATCTTATATTATGTGGTTATGCAAATGAGATTTGCATAACCTATGGTTGTGGTAAAGTGGTAATAATGTGGAGATTTTAACTATATAATCCCTTCTTGCCAGAAGGAATGTAACCATTCTCTCATTTTTTTGTTTTTCATCAAAGAAGAGAAGAAGAATTCTCTCTACTCTCTCTCAATTCTCCTCCCTCTCCAAAACACTAAAGTTCCCACATAACTTCCCTTTTCTAAAAGAGAACAATCGAGACTCCAAGTGGTGGTGTTCGGGTTTCGTTCGTGGGAAGCATTCGTTGAGATCGAGAAGCACGAAGAGTTCATGATTCGAGGAAGAAATTCTTGAAGTTTGTCTACAACAAGTAAGTAAACTTCTTCTTGCTGTAAATTTCTTCCTTTTCTAGCATGTTTAGCCTAGATCTTTTAATTAGATCATTTTAACAAAACTGAGTAGCGTAATGATACCACGACGATTCGATCGTCTTCCGTTGCACGGAGATTCTCATTCCCTTCACCTCCCACTACGTCGAGGCATACTCAACTCTTGAGATGGACTTTCTTGACTAGACAAACTAGTATCAACAACTCTTGTTGACGTACTAGTGTTCTTATTAGCAACATTTGCTAATTTTCCGTCTAACTCACTCAACACTACTTTACTTTTTGGTTTGTGGTCCCTTATTTGGTCCTCCTCCAAGAAAGTGGCATTTGTCGACACAAAAACCTTATCTTCCTTAGGATCATAGAATAAACCACCTCTTGTTTCTTTTGGGTATCCTACGAATAGGCATAATTTTGAACGTGAATCCAACTTCTTTGGATTTGTCACAAGAACATGTGTCGGACAACCCCATATTCTGAAGTGACATAAACTACTTTTACGTCATTTCCAGAGTTCAAAAGGTGTTTCAGAAACACTTTTGGTGGGCACATTATTCAAAATATATACTACAGTCTCCACTGCGTAACCCCAAAAGGAACTAGGGAGATGAGCATAACTCATCATTGATCGAACCATGTCCAACAAGGTTCTATTTCTCCTTTCCGATACATTTTTTGCGGTGGTGTGCGGGGAGTCGAGAGTTGGGATGTAATTCCATGTTCTATCATATAGTTACGGAATTTTAAATCCATGTACTCTCCACCTCGATCCGATCGAAGTGTTTTAATGATTTTACCTAATTGATTTTCAACCTCGGTCTTGAATTCCTTGAACTTTTCAAGTGCTTGGACTTGTGGTGCATTAGGTAAATATGCCCAAATCTAGAATAGTCATCTATAAAAGAGATGAAATATTCATATCCTCCCTCGGCTTTAACATTCATCGGACCACAAAGGTGCAATGTATAAGCTCTAGAGGTCTTTGGCTCTATAACCTTTTTCCACTAAAAGGTCTTTTAGTCATTTTGCCTTCTAGGCATGATTCACATCTTGGCAAAGAATTTTCTTCTAACTCGTTTAGAAGTCCGTTCTTTACCAATCTCTCAATCCTATTGAGATTAATGTGACCTAATCTTAGATGCCAAAGATGAGCATTTTCTTTAGGAGAAATTTTACGTTTCTTGGTTTGTGCGTTTGCGCTTTAAATAATTCAATGTTCAAAACCACATTTGGTCGAATTAGGCCTTAAAACATACAATCCATTTTCTAATGAAGCCGAACATATTTCTAAACCTTTCTTCAAAATAAACACTTTATTCATAGAAAAGGAAACAAAAATACATTGTTCTATAAGTCAAGAAATGGAAATAAGGTTTCTAGTAAACCCTGGTATCACTAATATATTGTCCAACAATACATATTTCTTGCAAAAATAAAGCTTCATTGTGCCTACTGCTACAGCTGAGACGACTTCTCCATTTCCAACCCGAAGCGTTATCTCTCCTTGTTGTAGCTGCTGCCAGGAATCAATTCCCTGAAAAGAAGAGCAAACATGATTAGTGGCGCCTGAATCAAGTATCCAAGATGTTTTATCATTATCCACTAAACAAGCTTCTAGGCAAAGTAAATCATATTTACCTTCCTTCTTCTTTTCTGCAATGTACTTTGGACAGTTCCGTTTCCAATGCCCGTCTTCATTGCAGTGGAAACACTTTCCTTTGTCAGCAACGTCTTTGACTTTCTTGCCCTTCTGGGCGGCGGCTTTATCAGCCTGTTTCCCTTTACCAACCTTCTTCATGTTCTTCTTCTTACCTCTCAGGTTAGAAGAAAGATGAAGCCATTGTTTTTGTCCCAAAGGTCGAACCTCTGTGATAACTCCTACTGGCAACATTTGCCTCGCCTTTCGATCCCTGAAGTAAAAGTAACCTTGTTCATAACAGCATTACTTCTAAACTTCAGGAAACTATCTGGAAGGATTTCCAGAATGAAGCTGACCTGACTCGACTCATCGATGGAAGCACCATTCGACTCCGCGATATTAAAGTGCATCATCATATCCAGGACATGATCCCGAAAAGATGTACCCTCTGGCATCCTCGAGTTGAATATGTACTTTAGGGCATTATTTCGGGCTTGAGTGGACTGTTGTCTAAACATATCCTGCACATAATCCATGATTTCCTTGGCGGTAATCATGCCCTCATGCTTCTTGGCTAATATGTCAGACATACTTGCCAACATGTAGACCTTGGTCTTATCATTGGTCTTGATCCATCGATCATATGCATTACGAACATTTCATGACGCATTCGAGCCTGGCACCCGAGGGCACTCCTTAGTTAGCACAAACTTCAGATCTTCCACTACCAAAATAGTGTTGTGTTTGTTTTTCCATGTCATCATATTCTCTTCAGTTCACTTTTCCGCACCCAATAAGGAAATTATAGAGTTAGACATTTTTACTGAAAATTTACAAACAAACTTGTATGAGTTTCTTACTATAACTCTAATCCAATCATGTTTTAGCTAATTATCAAATGATTCCTAGGCCATTTATAATTTTCAATAATACTCCAAAGGTTTACAATGTATGACACCGAAGGGTAATCAAAAACATTCTTCCTGTGGATCAAGACATTCTTGACCAAAACCTAATACCAGAATAACTCTTATTCCTATAGGTTTTAGTTACCATTTTTTGGTCTGGATACATACACAACTTATGTACCCCGTGAGTGTTACCCTCTGTCTTTAGATCCCAGAGTCTCGATCCAATAAAATCCGCTGAAGGGAGGACTAGATTGGAAAATAGTCTAAGGAAATCTTTATCCCTTTCGGGTGTCTACTGTGTTTGATCCCCTATGATCAAGCCCTCCGAAGGAATTGTCTGGTCCAAGCCAAACTATCAGGATGACCATAATGGTCTAACGGTGTAAACCGACAAAAGAGACCGTAGGTTTTGTTATCACTAAACCTGCTCTCACTCACTATAAGTATCCTCTCCATTCACCTTGATATTGACTCATACAAACACCATCCGAAGGGGGACGCTCCCGTTTGCGCCACGGGGCCAAGTATGAGTCTCACGGTGTGAACTTCCTGGAGATAGCGTAGGTGGAAAATATGTATCTCATACACTTTTTCCTGCCACTGAATACTTTAGAGTTTATAGGAATCTTACTTAGGCTAAAAACTCGGCTAATGGTTTTACCTAACTCTATCAATATAACTCTTATATTGATAATCAACATAACTCTTATATTGATCCTAGGATTTCTAGTTTATTAACCCCTTAATAAACCCGCTGACGCTACTGTAATTTATAAGACTCTCTGATTAAATTTAACTCCCAGGTCAGTTCCCAGGTAAGGGTGTTCTGTTTCCTTCAGCTTAAATACCCAAGCCTAGACATAACTTTCCTTAAACAGAGTTCCTCTTTTAATCATAGCTTATAAATTATTTGGTTCTTAATTCTAATCTAATTAGAACTAGATAACCTAAGGTCTATTATTTCAAAGTTCTAAACACTTTAAAACTAATAATTAACCTTAGGTGACATGCATACTATGTTATAGTGTTTGATCATTATCACATGAATAATAAGACATTCATAGCATATTCATCTCATGAAAAATAATGCATGTCAATGCTGTCCAAAAATTAATATCACAACCTTATATTAATTAATCATGCAAACTATATAATATAACTCCTTATATTATAATGATGCATGAAAATGCTTAACCTAAGGTGGGATTTCTAAAATACAAGCATGCATTATGCATGACAATAATTACACAACAATTGCATAATTAAAATAGAAACAATTAGACAAATTTTGACACCCTACAAATAATTTTAATTAATACAATCTAATTATATTAATTACAATTAAATATATTAAATATAAAACGTTTTTATAATTAATATATATTAAAAAATCCATTTTCTGCCCCTTGCTCCTTGCGTGAAATGTATCTGGCGTTGCAACGCTGCTCCTTGTCGTTTTCTGCCAAGCGTTGCAACGCTACCTCCTGTGCGCGTCTTCTCCTGCAAGCGCAATGATTAACGTAACGCCGATGAGCAGCGTTGCAGCAGCGCATTACGATAAACAACTTGGAACCTCCATTCCTTGCTCGCGTTTCGCCCGATCTTCTCAAAGAACCGCTTTGTCTCGATCAACACGGACTTACAGACTCGATTTACAATTAAAATTGCCCAAAACACCGGGCCCTTACATTAAACGATTCAATGGAAATTGTAAATCTAAGTGCCAAAATTGAAAACATCTAATTTTGCAAAACCGTTCACACATCTCATGCAAAAACAGTAAATCCCACCCTATTCTTAAAAAATCTAGAACATAAATCAAGAACACAATTGGTCTCTGATACCAATTGAAGGGAATCGAAGTCCCCGCAGAGGAAGCGATTGCGAATCGCGTGCTCTTGATTAAGTTACAACGATTAACTCAACAACATACAAAACAAGATTAAGCAAAAAATCAGAATGGACGGCAAGTATTTACCTTTGAAGAACCTTTCATCGAGTGCTCCTCTCTCCCACGATCACGATCTCAGCAACAGGAACTCTAATGTACGAAGACACGACCACCGGATCTTCTCCGTTGTTCTCTAGGCGAGGGAGGAAGTTGGGTTCCCTTTAGGAGAGGTGAGGTATTTTGTGAGAGAGATGTGTGTTTTGGAACTATTCCAACAACACAACAAAATAGCTTGTAAAATTGTTTGACCTAGTTGCATCTCATGCAACCATATATATAGAGAAATGGGATGGAAATGACCATCCTACCCCTCCTTTAATCTCTCTTTAGTATATAGTTTATATATGAATCTAATTCACATTAAAACTATATATTATATCAATTATATCATATATAATTGATATAACACCTCATGTATGAAATTGAACACTTCAATTTCACTCCTAACTTTATACCCTCAATATTACCATGTTGAGCCAACGGAGGGATCTAATGGACCTACAATTCATGAGCTCCAATGATGTGAGATTAACTGATCAAACTCTTTGATCCAGTTAATCAATATTCATTAACTACAAGTCACTTCACTATAGACTTGTATTTGCACTCTCCTCACTGTAGATATTATTGTGTCCATCGATATAGTCATTACCCATGAGTCGACCCTTCACAAGTTGTTCGTAATCACAGCTGGGTCAAATTACCGTTTTACCCCTTACCTCTTTGCTTCTTAAGCACCACTGATCCTCTAATTAACAACAAGTCTAAGGTCCTACCTTAGACTCATACCCTCATAGAGGGTGGGGCCCCGTTGTTCAAGACCTCGAGTCAGTTCTTAAGAGAACAACCTATCTAATTCCTCAGTAGAGGAATGAGTGAATTCCATCTTGCACAGTTAAGTTCCCAGCTACCTACGAGGTTATGTCCCTGAGAAGGTAGGCTTATTGAGTCGGTTACAGGCTACTCTCACCCATACTAGTCTAAGGACAAACCCTATAAGCAAGAGTTCTTAACTTGTTTAGGATTCAGGTCGAGTCACTAATGACCATCTATAAATTACTCGTCTTATCCTGTTAACGGTGTTACACTGGTTAGACTAATAATTTTCGATCCAGTCTTGTATGAACTCTTCATATAGGATGCCTCCACTCGCATGTCAACTACATGAATGAGTTGGATTACCTTATTTGTACTAATTACAAAATGGGTCGCATCCATGGTGTTACCAGAATGAGGTTTCCAACCTTATTCTTATACCATAGACTATTCAGGTTATAATCTTGAACTCAACCCAAATAGTGTTACACTGATTTCAAGATAAATGTTATAACCTTGGGGCTTAGTTTATTGGATTTATAAAAGCAAGACTGTATTCTTATCAAAACAAATAACACTTTATTTAATTAATCAAAATTACACAAGTTTAGGGCATAAATCCCAACATGACAATTATTTAGATTAATTAATATTAGGAGAAAATTTGAAATTTTAGACCAATGCTTGTTTGTGTGTTTTTCCTTATTTGTTCTTTTTGTGTGTTTGTTTGTTTCCGTATTTGTTTTATTTTAGTTTTGTGTGTTTTTGAGTCTTTGTCCCATTTTTTGGTTGTGATGCTATTGTGTAGAAGTCTTGATCTGAATTATTATTTTTTTCAATCATGACTTTGCATGATTTTGATTCTCCACCATTCTATTGTCCCTCTCAAGACCCTAGGTATGTGCATCATGATTTCTCTAAATTTAATTTTTCTAATTTTTACCATTCTGTACCTGAAATTGATAAACATTCATGTAATGGTAATTATCTAGGAAGTTGGAACCATAGTTTTTCGTACCTTAATCAACCCATAGACAAATCTTCTCTTATGGACCAATTGACAGAATACACCTTAGAATTGAAATTTAAAAATTTGGTTCATAGTGAATTAGAGAGGTTGGATAAGTTAGAAACTGAGGTGGTAGGACTTTGGAAAATAGTACAAGATAGAGTTCAGTACCTTGACCAACTAGTAATTTCCCTTAAGGCCTTACAGGAACAATTTCTTATCCTTACCACTCAGGACATGCCACCTAGGAGGATTTGTTCAGATGATAATGAAGATAGTTTGGGGGAGACTGAGGCACACCATGATCAGGTTAGTGAAGAAGGCAGTGGTGATACACTTAGTTCCACAGGGGAGATCCAGGTGATAGAGTTAGAGACTGAGAAGTCTTCTTTCCTTTTTTCCCCAGAAATTTTCTTTATTTTTTATGACCATTTGTCTTGTACTCACGAGTCTTGCTTTGATTTCAATTCTTTCATTTCATTTAACAAAAATACCAAACATAATTCTATCTCTGGTGCCCATGAAAAGCAGGATAGCCTTTTAGACTTAGAAGGCTATATCAATCGAGCAAGAAGGGCCCGAAAAAATATGAGTAATTTTATGTGCCCTGATAAGTCACTGTCTAGCTAAAGACGTAAAAGAAAGCGCTTCTTGGGAGGCAAGCCAAGCTTTTATGTTTCATGTCTTTATTTTCTTTTTTTTTTTGTTTTATTTTTTAGTTGTTTGTGTTTTTTGTCTAATTTCTTCCCTTTTGTTCCTCCAGGTGTATGCCCAAAGGGGGAGTTGCAAACTTGCACCCTTTTGATCCTGAGATCGAGAGGACCTGTAGGAGACTCCTAAGGGAAGGAAAAGTATAAACTCATATTATAGCTGATCAGGAGCTCAGCAATAACTCTAAACCTATCAGGGAGTATTTCCAACCTGTGTTTATTTATGAGCAGGCTGGAATAGTCCATGCCCCTATAAATGCTAATAATTTTGAACTTAAGACACGGCTAATACAAATGGTTAGAGAAGGTGCTTTCAGAGGCTTAGCCACAGAAGATCCTAACTCTCATCTTCAAAATTTCTTTGGTACATTTAAAATGAATGGTATCTTTGTTGATAGTATTCGTTTACGTCTCTTTCCTTTCTCTTTGCAGGGTAGAGCCAAAGAATTGCTAGGGTCCCTTCCCTTAGGTAGTATCACTTCCTGGGAGGAGTTGGCCCAAGTCTTCATGACCAAATTCTTTCCACCTGTTAAGGCTGCAAAGTTAAGGACTGAGATAGGAACATTCGAGCAGCAAAGAGAGGAGAGAGCAATACTATTCGAGGCATGGGAAAGGTACAAGGACATGCTCGGGAGGTGCCATGATGATGGCTACCAGATTGGCTTGAGTGTACAACTGTTTTATAATGGGTGGAAGGTAAGACCGGGACCATTCTGGATGCCACTACTGGAGGGGCTTTCATGACGAAGACTGTGCCAGAAGCATGTGCCCTCCTCGAGGAAGTGTCAACTGCCAACTACCTGTGGCCTACAGACAATGACAGATCTAAGTCAGTAGCTGGATTATATCAACTAGATGAGGTAACCTCCCTTAGATCTCATATGGCGTCTCTCACTCATGCTCTGAATAATTTTGCAGGATCATCACAAAAAAGGATGTCCTCTCAATGCTCCCAGCCAATTGGAGAATCCACTATGGAGCAATTGCACTACCTGAACAACAGAAGCAACACCTATGGAGGAAATCAGACTCAGACCAACCTACCAACACATTACAATCCAGGTTTGAGGTATCATGAAAATTTCTCTGATGCTAACAACAAAAATGTGTTGAATCCTCCTACAGGGCATGCTTTTACATCAGAGAGGAAACCATCTCTAGAAGACATTGCACTCATTCATAGTTGAATTCAGAAGTCGGTCCAACCAGCTGGAGAATGCAGTCACCAGTCTATCTGGTATTGTTACTAGTCATGGAGCTGCGATAAAGAATATAGAGACCCAGATTGGTCAAATGAAAACATCACTCCAGGAACTGCAAGCAAGGAATGAAACACCTTGAGGGAATACAGTCTAGCTAAAGACGTTAAACAAAGTGCTTCTTGGGAGGCAACCCAAGCTTTACTTACTTTTGTTTTTCTATCTTTAGCTTGTTTTAGTTTGTTGTTTTTCAATTCGTAGTTAGTTGTTGTTTTGCTTTGTAGGTTGTGACGATGCATTTCTTCGTTGAAATCCATGCTCCCGTTCTGAGGAACTCCAACACACATGCTTTGGCTATCCAAGAAACTCAGAAAGATCTCCATTACCTAGGACAGTATTGTTCACTCTTACCCTTATACTTAATTTGTGTTTAATTCTGCAAACATTGGGGACAATGTTTAGTTTAAGTTTGGGGGTGGGATGTGTTTATTTGTTGTGACTGTCCTGAGTATGTTCTGAATTGTTGATTGATCTTTTACATAAGTATGATCATGATAGCCTAGGATGAGATTTAATTGAAATATTTGTGATTCTGCTGAAACTTGAGAGCATGACATGAATTCGAGTTAATTTAAAAATTTTCTTAAGTTTCTCCTGCATTATTATGCACATAGCTTGTATTCCTGTAGTTTTGAAATGCTTAGAACAAAGTTATTAGGTTTAGAAGTTTGATGTCACCTCGATAGGTCTGAGAACTGATTTGAGAGTTAAACTGCAGGATAGGGTGAATAATAATATGAAGTGCACGACCTATATAATATGTGAATTAGATGACTTTTGTTACTTTTTTTGCTAAAGAAAAAATTCGTGAGGGCAAAAAGAGCTACCTTCATTGTGATCAGTTAGGCCACTCATTGATCGAGTGCTCTGGGTAAGGGTCCCTGCAGTGGATATGTGAAAGCTAGTGTTCTTGCACAACAAAAGAAGAAAATTGAAAAATTGAAAAAAAAAAGTGAGTAAGTACTGAGTAGAGTTATTTAATTCTTGAATGTAGAGAGGCTCAAAGATTAGTAATTAAGACCAGTGTAGGGGGAAGTTGAATGGAGAACCTAATCAAATTGATCCAGGCTTAGTAAAAATAAAGGGAACATAGGCTAATCACACACACACGTAGGAACACTTAGGAAAAGTTTTAGATTGTTTGTTGAATTGTTATGTTTGAGTGTTTCCTGTGATTACCAGATTTTCTCTTAAATTTTTAAGGTTTGAATCAAATGTATGTATAAGAACAATCTAATGTCTATGTCTGTTTTTGCTCGGGACTAGCAAAGGTTAAAGTTTGGGGGTGTTTGATAGCACACAAAATGTGTTATCCTTAGGCTTATTTATTGCTAGTTTTATGACGATTTCAGGACTTTTACGTGTTTAAATCACTCGATTTCAGGTTAAGAGCTTAAACGGAGATATTGGAGACATTTTGGATCACTCGGAATCGAAACGAGGCTATTTGGAGCTCAAAATAACATCAATTGGAAGTGAAAGGACCAAACCAAGCTTGAAGACCCGAGGTGATGGCGTTGCAACGCCATGAAGAGCGTTGCAACGCCGAACGTGCAGCCAAATGCGTTGAAGACCCCAGGCGATAGCGTTGCAATACTGCTTTGCAGTGTCGCAACGCTATCTCAATAAGAAGATGCGCATGAAGGACCGCACAACGGGCGTTGCAACGCTGCCTTGTAGCGTCGCAACACCATTTTGATAAGGAGAGCGCGCGTTAGGCTAGCGGTGTTGCAACACTGCCCTCAGCGTTGCAACGTTGCCGACTGTTTGCTTATTTACCAGCTGCCTAGGGTACAACGTTGCAACGTTGTCCCTAGCATTGCAACGCTTCACCGAATTCCTCTATAAATACAACCTTAATTCTTCTTGCAAAGGGAGCCGAATTTGATAGACAATCCACTCTAATTTTGAAATACACTTTGTAAGAAGAGAGAAAAGAGCATTTTTGGGAGCCAAAGCATCCGTGGAGGTTCGAGATCGAAGACGGGAGCTCGGAGACGAAGGACCGGCATCGACACATAAGTTTAATTTCCTTTTCTTTCAAATTGTAATAGCGTTCTAAGACATTTTCTACATGTTTAGTTTGATTTTCATGTGATTTAGAGTAGCTGAACATTGTAGTTAGGAATTGAATTACTTGTTATGACTTTCTTACCATGAATTGAAGCTTGTTTTGTTCTTATTTTTGACAATTCGTTCTTTACTTCTTAATCTGTTGGTTTAAGTGGACTCGAGAGATAAAACTTGAATTAGAGCAAAATTTTCAAAACCCTTAGAAATCTGGCATGAGAATAACCTAGAAATCTTAGGAAAACACATAAAGAAGTTGCTTAATGTCATGCATGTCGTAGGTTCATATGGAGACTATGGAGTTTATTGCATGTGTGAGGCTCACTAAGAATCGAGAGGTTTTCTTGAGTATTTTACTTCTTGTTTATAATTTCATCTCTTTGGTTCAGTGCATGTGTTAATTGAGTCATTAACTTGTATAATCACTTCCCTCAATTCTATCAATTCGTGCCTCCACATGTTCGTTTGTTTGCTTGTCTTTACTTTCAACCAAATATCCATGTTATGTTTCTTTAGCTAAAATTGAGAATTAGTATCTTAGTAATAATTAATCTAGAAACCCATTCCCGAGGACGATACTTGGACTCATAAATCACTATACTAAAACTTGACCCGTACACTACGGTATTTCATATCCATAAATTATACGCAACAATATTATTCATATTAAATTAATTGAGAGAATTAAATAATTGAAAAAGTTCAAATATTATTTAAATGTGAATGAGATTCATATTTAAAACTATAGGTTAAAATTTAATGTGCATAAGATGTACATTAAAACTATAGGTTAGAGGGAAAATGATTAAATGTGATTTAATCATAATTAAACATATGATATTTAATTTGATATTAATTAAATATGATTTAATTAATTATATTATATTATTTAATAACTAATTTGATTAATTATTAAATTAAATAAAAAGTAAATAAAATTAGAAACGTGTCAGGATGACATGTTCCCCACGTCTCCCAACTCCCCATCCATAAGGAGTGGGGAGTTGTCCCTCTTGGCTTCTTCTTCTCGTTTTGTAGAAGGTAGAAGGTGGATAATGCAGGGTGTGAAATTGGTTTTCACTTGAATTGCATAAAAACTCAAAAAGTTGTCTCTCTCACAAAATTCCCAATTCCAAATTGTTGGAGCTTTCCCACCAAAGCTTAGATCTAAGACTTAGAGTCATATAAAGTGATCTCTCGTGGTGGTGTCTTATTTTTCCAAAGGAAGAGGAGGTACTGTGTTGTTTGGAACTTGTTGCAATTGGAGATTTGCAAGGAGTTGTTGAATTGTGGAACTACAAAGGTAATTACCTATTTCCTTTTAGTTTAGTAATCCTCACAGCCTGTCTAATTTGTTCAATCCATCCTTTAATTTGCTTATCTCTGTTATTTACCAATGTACTGATTTTTGGAGTAAACCAAAAACAAACAAGCAATTATGATCTATCACACGTTTCCGTTGCTCAAGGGAATTCAGATTCCTTCAAATGGAATCAGAGCAATGTTTGTTTATGTTTTGGTTGAAACAAATTGCATTGGTTGGTAGAAATTTTGCATTTTGGTTTGTTGTTAAATTGTTTAGGAGTTTTTTGCCTTAGTTTACTTTTGATTTTGATCAAATAATGTAAGGGTAACTGTCTTTTTGGGCAATAATTGTGCAAATCGAGTCTATAAATTAGTTTACGAGTCGTTCGTGATCTTTTGGGAGCATATCGGATGTTTTTCGGTGCCAAATTGTTACTAATTGTTGTTGGTTTTCGAAAAGAACAACTATTGTTGCAGACCAGCGTTGCAACCCCATTAGTGGCATTGCAACGCTAAAGGATGACATTGCAACGTCGTGGTTCCTATCGATAAGGAATCCATGGGGCTTCAGTGTTGCAACGTCATTTCATGGCGTTGCTGCCACTGCGATGTTGGGCGCGAGCACGAGGGGTTACGGCGTTGCAACGTTGTGTCATTTTCATATGCAAGTTGGTCGGTTCTGTGATGGTTCGAGCGATTCGGTTCGTTTCTGATCCAATTCGAGCAGTTCGGCTTTGGTTCAAGGTGTTTTGGACTGGTTTAGATATAGAATTATTGTAATTTTATATTTTTTGCACATTAGGGGTCAAAAATTTCGGTTTAATGGCTATTTATTCTTTATGAATGTCATTTAAATGTTTTCCCACCATAAGATAAGCATGTTCATGCATTTTATTTATATAAGTGTTATATGAGTAAGATGACAATGCACGAAATTTTTCATGAGTAATTTGTTATAAGTGCTATAATTTGGTTATAATTTAAAGTATAGTAGAACTAAATAGGACTTTGGTTATAAAGGAACTCTACTGGTGATGTTCTGTCTAAGGTTGGGGGTACTTAAACTAACGGTTAACAGAATACCTCCTACCTGGAAACTGGCCCGGAACTTGAATTGAATTAACCATAGTTTTGTTAGCATGCAATATATCTAAGTAATTAAAATGTTAATTCACCTAGACATAGGCTAAAAGGCCTAGTTATAAGAATTATAATAGGCATAGACTTGGATAGATTCTTTTAGTCAGAATCCAACTAGGTTAAACCTAAACCCTACTTCTTTAGGAACTTTAGTGGCAGAAAACGAGATGTTTGCATCGAGTTTACTCTCACGTCCTCAAGAGTTCACACCGTGAGTTCCATGCTTGACCTCATGGCATCAATAGGGTGTCCCCCTACGGATGGTGTTTACATGGTTCAATACCAAGGTGAATAAGGGAAGTCTCCATAATAATTGCGATCAGGACGTGTGTCAACGTATTCTACGGTCTCCTCCATTACGTCGCACCATGAGATTTCTATAGTCCTCCTGTTAAGTTGCCCTGGAGCAACCAAACCCTACGGAGGGCCTAACTATAGGGATCGGAACACCGCGAAACCTAAAAATGGATAGGGTCTCCTAGGTAATTTGCCAATAGTTTTCTTTCATAATAGTAGCCTTTTGGCTCAGACCTATTGGATCTGAAAATGGAAGGGTCACATTTACGGGATATGTTAAGCTAGTTAACAAGACCTTGACCAAATAAATGGTAGATAAAAATCATTCGGACATGAGATGTTCTGGTAATGATGATTAGCTGAGATAGTGTCAATTCAGGGGAGGAGTGTTGACCACCCGACGGTGGCTTTTATTCTAAACCCATGAAGTACCGTTGCAAAATTAAAAGGTTTAAGTTTAAACACTAGGGTTCTTATTAATTTTGCTAAATTAAATTGGTTTTAGTAATGGGTTAAAAGGTGTAACTAATTAGAACTTTTTTCCATTTCAACATGTCGTCCTCGATAATAGCCTTATTAAAAAGTGAGCGATTAACTGGGGAAAATTACATTACTTGGAAGTCCAACCTGAATACTATTTTGGTTGTAGGCGACCTTCGGTTCGTACTGACAAAGGAATGTCCTCAGGTCTCTGCTCGAAACGTGTCTCAATCTATTAAGGACGTGTATGACCATTGGATCAAGGTCAATGATGAGGCCAAGGTCTACATTTTGCCAAGTATTTCCAATGTTCTAGCGAAAAAGCACGAGGGCATTGTTTCAGATCGTTAGATCATGAGTTCGTTGCAGAATATGTTCGGACAACCGTCTGGACTACTTCGGCATGAATCCCTTAAATACGTTTATAACTCCCGTATGAAGGAGGGAACTTCAATGAAAGAACACGTTCTAGACCTAATGGTCCACTTCAACGTGGTAGAAATGAACGGGGCGATCATTCTAATTCAGGTGTCGTTCATCCTTGAATCTCTTCCAAAGAGCTTCCTGTAATTCCGCAGCAATGCGATGATGAACAAAATAGAGTATAACCTGACTACTCTTCTGAACGAACTGTCGACTTACCGACTTTTATGAAGAATAAGGGGCAGGTTGATTGAGAGGCAAATATGTTTGCCCATTCCAGAAAGTTCCAGAAGGGTTTAGGAATAAATTCTTGTTTTTAGAAAAACTTGTACATAGTTCCTAAAATTAAGAGGAACTTGATATCTATCTCTTGTTTAATTGAACTCGGATATTATATTTCTTTTTCGTTCAATGAAGCATTCATTTCGAATAAGGGTGTCAATATTTGTTCTGTTAGATTAGAAAACAACTTGTGTGCATTAAGACCGAATGAAACTAAAGCTATTTTAAATCATGAGATGTTTAAAACTGCTAATACTCAAAGTAAAAGGAAAAAGACTTCTCTGAATAAAAAAATATTTCTTTAGCATCTAAGACTAGGTCACATAAATCTCAACCGGATTGAGAGATTAGTAAAGAATGGACTTCTAAACGAGTTAAAAGATGATTCCTTACCTCCATATGAATCATGTCTAGAAGAAAAAATGACTAAACGACCTTTTACTGGAAAAGGTTATAGAGCCAAAGAGCCCTTATAACTTATACATTCGGACCTTTTTGGTCCCATGAATGTAAGAGCTTGGGGAGGGTATGAATATTTCATCTTTCATAGATGACTATTCGAGGTATGGTTATCTATATCTAATGCATCATAAGTCTGAGGCTCTCAAAAAGTTCAAAGAGTTTAAGGCTGAAGTTGAAAATGCATTAGGCAAAACCATTAAGACACTTCGATCCGATCGAGATGGAGAGTATATGAACTTAAGATTCCAAGACTATTTGATAGAACATGGAATCCAGTCACAACTCTCAGCACCTAATACACCACAACAGAATGGTGTGTCAGAAAAGAGACATAGAACCTTGTTAGACATGGTTCGATCTATGATGAGCTATGCTCAGTTTCCTGACTCGTTTTGGGTTACGCAATAGAGACTGCAGTTCAAATCTTGAACATTGTTCCATAAAATAGTATTTCAGAAACACCTTTTGAGCTGTGGAATGGGTGTAAACCTAGTTTGCGTCACTTCAAGATTTGGGGTTGTTCGGAACACGTGCTAGTTGTAAGCCCTAAACTCTCTTTTGAACATATTGGGTTCATACATGATGTTTTGACATATGCAAATTATATAGGTTGCACTAAAGGATGTGGTGATGGAATTTGGGAATATTTTGAATTGTGGACTATAATGTGTATAAAATTTCATGAGGAGATAGGTAAGCCATTGAAATAAGCATATTAAGAGTTGAATTGAAGTAAGTTCAGGTTATTAACAAGTTGGGTAGATTTTAGGTGCATTATGTATTGAATGAAAAGTTCTCATTCTCACAAACTTAAGTAAGTTGGCTAAATGTGATAGGTGAATTTATTTACTTATTTTGATGTTTTAAAAAGGATTAAGATGTAAATAAGGAAGTAGGAGTTGGGCAAAGGTTATGGAGGCACGAATTTAAAATTAGGAAGTAGGTGTTGTCTATTTCTTGTTAAAACAGCGAGCAACTGCAAAGAGGATCAACTTCAAATAGTCATATCTCTTAATTTACTAAACCAAATTCAATTATTTTTTATTCAAAATATCAGAAATTGAGTGGAGAACACTGCAGAGTTGATTGTTTGGAAAATGAAAAAAGAAAGGTGGTGCAAATTGCAGAAAACCGAGAGGTGTTCACAGTTCTCGGATAGCAGAATAGTGTGTAGAAATCAGTTGTTCTTGAGGTTTTGACGAGAAATTAGAAGCTGAAACTTTGAGGTAAGTAAGCTAAGATGTTTTACATGAGGTTTATCAAATAAAAAATAGGTTGTTGTTTTGCTAAATTGTGAAGAACCAAAGCTAAAAGTTGAACATGGAATTTTAGGTACAAGGGAAGAACTGCTAGCAAGAGATTGAAGGAGATGTGCTTCCATTTCTATATACCTTACAACCAAGTGTGTATGGTTATTATGAATTGAATTATGGAACTGAATTAGATCTATTTTTAAGGTAAATAAGGAAAGGAATTAACGTTATTAATTTCATTTTCAGGGCAAATGAAGATGGGAATAACTTATAATCCTTGGAACTCTTTTGGTGATTGTGAGTGATTCTATTTTAGAACTATTCTTTACCTTTGTTTTTCTTTAAAGGCATAAATTTTGAACAATGAATCATGTTAGACTTACTTTCTGTCTATTTTTCATGGTTTTCATGGAGTTTTTAATAGAATGTCATTAATGGAACTTAAGCATGATTTGAACCAGTTTGTAATTACACATTCAAGCATGGAAACTAAATTATGAAGTATGTTTTCCTTTGGAAAATGCCTTGTGTAAACCCACTTGGAAACATGTTTAGAAAGGAAATATGCAAATGTTGAGGATTTGTTGTATGTGTTTTCAAAACATGATTTCCATGGTAGACAAAGTATGCCCCTGTATGTATTAACCCCCAGTACTGAAGGACATTGAGAAGGTACTTGGGAGGGAGGAATCATGATTTCCCGATACTGAAGGACAGTGAGAAGGTATTCAGATAGTAATTGGTCTGACCTCAATACTGAAAGACATAGAGAATGTATTAAGGAAGACTAGTGTGTCCAATTGTATTCCGCGTGCACGTGAGAGAGAGGTATGAACGTTGTTGGTATAGAGATGACTCTACCACAACTAAGGTTCGAAGCGGTATCATGCCTGATGGGAATCGAATCCCGCAGCGGAAGCAAGTGTGAATCACACGTTCTTAATTTCGTTACATGGATTACATTCAAGAACAATTTAACTAAGATTAAGCATATATTAACTAGATGGACAGCGAGAATAATACCTTTGAACAACTTTTCTTCGAGTGCTCCTTCTCCCACGATCACGATCTCAGCAACACAAACCCAAGCGATCACGAACACTAACACCGGATCTTCTCCGTTGTTCTCTAGCTGAGGGAGAAAGGTGGATTCCCTTTAGGTGAGATGAGATGTTTGTGAGAGAGATTATGTTTTGGAACGTTTCCAACAACACAACAAAATGACACACTAGGGTTTTCCAAGGCTTAGGTCAAAGTTGCATCTCATGCAACTATATATAGGGAAATAAGGTGGAAATTACCATCTTATCCCTCTTTCATTCTCTCTTTAGTATACAGTTAATATGTGAATCTAATTCACATTAAAACTATATATTATATCAATTATATCACATATAACTGATATGACATCTCATACATGAAATTGAACACTTCAATTTCATTCCTAACTTTATACCCTCAATATAACCATGTTGAGCCAACGGAGGGACCTAATGGACCTACAGTTCATGAGCTCCAATGATGTGAGATTAATTGATCAAACTCTTTGATCCAATTAATCAATATTCATTAACTACAAGTCACTCCACTATAGACTTGTAGCTGCACTCTCCTTACTGTAGATATTATTGTGTCCACTGATATAGTCATTTTCCATGACTCGACCCTTCACAGGTTGTTCGTAATCACAGTTGGGTCAAATTACCATTTTACCCCTGTGATTACCTCTTTGCTCCTTAAGCATCACTGATCCTCTAATGAACAACAAGTCTAAAGTCCTACCTTAGACTCATACCCTCATAGAGGGCGGGGCCCCGTTGTTCAAGAACTGGAGTCAGTTCTTAAGGGAACAACCTATCTAATTCCTCAGTAGAAGAATGAGTGAATTCCATCTTGCACAGTTAAGTTCTCAGCTACCTACGAGGTTCTGTCCCTGAGAAGGTAGGCTTATTGAGTCGGCTAAAGGCCACTCTCACCCATACTAGTCTAAGGACAAACCCCTATAAGCAAGAGTTCTTAACTTGCTCAGGATTCAGGTCGAGTCACTAATGACCATCTATAAATTATCAGTCTTACCCTGTTAACGGCGTTATACTAGTTAGACTAATAATTTACAATCTGGTCTTGTATGAACTCTTCATATAGGATGCCCCCACTCGCATGTCAACCACAGTTTATTGTATTGCGATGCAACTAGATTAAAAACAAAAAAGAGTAAGTGCATCCTAGCCTTTTTGTTGTTGTTGGAAGAGTTCCAAGACAACAAAAACATCTCTCTCACAAAATACCTCACATCTCTTAAAGGGAACCCACCTTCCTCCCTCACCTAGAGAACAATGGAGAAGATCCGGTGGTCGTGTCTTCGCACGTTGGAGTTCTTGTTGCTGAGATCGTGACCGTGGAGAGAGGAGCACTTGAAGAAAGGTTCTTCAAAGGTAAATTCTTGCTGTCCATTTCACTTTTATGCTTAATCTAGTTTTGTATGTTTTTGAATTTATCATTGTAACTAAATCAAGAACGCGCGATTCGCAATCGCTTCCACTGCGGGGACTTCGATTCCCTTCAACTAAAACCTATAGGAATAAGAGTTATTCTGGTATTAGATTTTGGTCAAGAGTGTCTTGATCCAGAGAAGGAGTATTTTTTATTACCCTTCGGTGTCACACATTCTAAACCTTTGGAGTATCATTGCAAATTATAAATGACCTAGGAATCATTTGATAATTAGCTAAAACATGATTGGATTAGAGTTGTAGCAAGAAACTCATACAAGTTTGTTTGTAAATTTTCAGCAAAAATGTCTGGCTCTATAATTTCCTTATTGGGTGCGGAAAAGTTAACCGGAGAGAATATGATGACATGAAAAAACAAACTCAACACTATATTGGTAGTGGATGATCTGAAGTTTGTGGTAACTGAGAAGTGTCCTCAAGGTCCAGGCTCGAATGCATCACGAAATGTTCGTGATGCATATGATCGATGGATTAAGGCCAATGATAAGACTAAGGTCTACATGCTGGCAAGTATGTCTGACATATTAGCCAAGAAGCATGAGGGCATGATAACCGCCAAGGAAATCATGGATTCTGTGCAGGGTATGTTTGGACAACAGTCCACACAGGCCCGACACAATGCCCTAAAGTACATATTTAACTCAAGGATGCCAGAGGGTACATCTGTTCGGGATCATGTCCTGGATATGATGGTGCACTTCAACATCGCAGAGTCGAATGGTGCTTCAATCGATGAGTCGAGCCAGGTCAGCTTCATTCTAGAAACCCTTCCATATAGTTTCCTACAGTTTAGAAGTAATGCTGTTATGAACAAGCTTACTTTTAACCTCACCTCCCTTTTGAATGAACTCCAGACCTTTCAATCTTTGATGGAAATTCAGGGATTGAAAGGTCAGGCAAATGTTGCCAGTAGGAGTTATCACAGAGGTTCGACCTCCGAGGACGAAAACGAGAGCTTCATCTTTTTTAACACGAAAGGGAAGAAGAAGAACATGAAAAAGGTGGTAAAGGGAAACAAGTCGACAAAGTCGTCGCGCCCGGTAAGGGCAAGAAAGTCAAAGAAGTTCTTGACAAAGAAAGTGTTTCCACTGCAACGAAGACGGGCATTGGAAACGAAACTGTCCGAAGTACATTACAGAAAAGAAGAAGGAAGGTAAATATGATTTACTTTGCCTAGAAGCTTCTTTAGTGGATAATGATAAAATTGCTTGGATACTTGATTCAGACGCCACTAATCATGTTTGCTCTTCTTTTCAGGAAATTGATTCCTGGCAGCACCTACAGAAAGGATAGATAACGCTCCGGGTTGAAAATGGAGAAGTCGTCTCGGTTTGAAGTGAGAGAGGCACGATGAAGCTTTATTTTGGCAAGAAATATGTATTGTTGGACAATATATTAGTGATACCAGGGTTTACTAGAAACCTTATTTCCATTTCTTGCCTCATAGAACAATGTATTTCTTTTTCTTTCTCAATGAATAAAGTGTTTATTTTGAAGAAAGGTATAGAAATATGCTCAGCTTCATTAGAAAATGGATTGTATGTTTTAAGGCCTAATTCAGTCAAAATGGTTTTGAACACTGAATTATTTAAAACTGCAAACGCACAAACTAAGAAACGTAAAATTTCTCCTAAAGAAAATGCTCATCTTTGGCATCTAAGATTTAGTCACATTAATCTGAATAGGATTGAGAGATTGGTAAAGAACGGACTTCTAAACGAGTTAGAAGAGAACTCTTAGCCAGTATGTGAATCCTGCCTAGAAGGAAAAATGACTAAAACACCTTTTAGTGGAAAAGGTTATAGAGCCAAAAACCCTCTAGAGCCTATACATTCAGACCTTTGTGGTCCGATGAATGTTAAAGCCAGGGGAGGACATGAATATTTCATCTCTTTTATAGATGATTATTCTAGATTTGGGCATATTTACCTAATGCACCACAAGTCTGAAGCACTTGAAAAGTTCAAGGAATTCAAGACTGAGGTTGAAAACCAATTAGGTAGAACTATTAAAACACTTCGATCGGATCGAGGTGGAGAGTACATGGATTTAAAATTCTAGAACTATATGATAGAACATGGAATTACATCTCAACTCTCACTCTCAAGACACCACAACAAAAAGCGGTGTATCGGAAGGAGAAATAGAACCTTGTTGGACATGGTTCGATCAATGATGAGTTATGCTCATCTCCTAGTTCCTTTTGGGGTTACGCAATGGAGAGGCTGCAGATACATTTTGAATAATGTGCCCTCAAAAAGTGTTTCTGAAACACCTTTTGAACTCTGGAAAGGACGTAAAGGTAGTTGATAGCACACAAAATGTGTTATCCTTAGGCTTAATTATTGCTAGTTTTATGATGATTTCAGGGCTTTTACGTTTTTAATTCATTCAATTTCAGGTGACGAGCTTAAACGGAGCCCTTGGAGACAATTTGGATCACTCGGGATCAAAACGAGGCTATTTGGAGCTAAAAAGAATACCAATTGGAAGAGAAAGAACAAATCCAAGCATGATGACCCAAGGCGATGGCGTTGCAACGCTGTTTATAGTGTTGCAACGCCGAATGTGCAGCCAAGACGCGTTGAAGACCCCAGGCGATAGCGTTGCAACGCTGCCTAGCAGCGTCGCAACGCTATCTCGATAAGAAGGCATGCACGAGGAACCGCACAGCGGGCGTTACAACGCTGCCTCGCAGCATCGCAACGCCATTTCGACATGGAGCGCGCGCGTTAGGGTAGTGGCGTTGTAACGGCGCCTCGGCGTTACAACGCCATCGATTATTTTCTTAAGTACCCGGCCGCTTAGGCACGCGGCGTTGGTAACGTTGTCCCTAGCATTGCAATATTTGCGCCGATAATGCCTATAAATACAACATGTTGTTTTCATTACAAAGGAGCCGAATTTGGTAGAGTTACGCCTAATTTGAAATACACTTTGTAAGAAGAGAGAAAAGAGCGTTTTTGGGAGCCAAAGCATTCGTGGAGATTCGAGATCGAAGACGGGAGCTCGGAGACGAAGGACCGACATCGACACCTAAGTTTAATTTCCTTTTCTTTCAATTTGTAATAGTGTTCTAAGACGTTTTCTACTTGTTTAGTTTGATTTTCATGTGATTTAGAGTAGCTAAACATTGTAGTTAGGATTGATTTGCTTGTTATGACTTTATTACAATGAATTGAAGCATGTTTTGTCCTTATTTTTGACAATGCGTTCTTGACTTCTTAATTTGTTGATTTAAGTGGACTCGAGAGATAAAGCTTGAATTAGAGCAAAATTGTCAAAACCCTTAGAATTCTGGCATGAGAATGACTTAGAAATCTTAGGGAAACACATAAAGAAGTTGCTTAATGCCATGCATGTTGTAGGTTCGTATGGAGACTATGAGTTTATTGCATGTGTGAGGCTCACTAAGAATCGAGAGATTTTCTTAAGTATTTTACTTCTTGTTTATAATTTCATCTCATTGGTTCAATGCATATGTTAGTTAGGTCTTTAACTTGTAAAATCACTTCCCACCATTCTATCAATTAGTATCTCCACATGTTTGTTTGTTTGCTTGTTTTCAATTCAACTATCCATGTTATGTTTCTTTAGCTACAATTGAGAATTAGTATCTTAGTAATTAATTAATCTAGAAACCCATTCCCGAGGACGATACTTGGACTCATAAATCACTATACTAAAACTTGACCGGTACACTGCGGTATTGCAATATCATAAATATCACGCAACAAGTTTTTGGCGCCGTTGCCGGGGAATGACGATTATTTAGATTAATTAATATTAGGAGAAAATTTGAAATTTTAGACTAAAGCTTGTTTGTTTGTCTTTCCTTAATTATTTTGTGTGATTGTTTGTTTCCTTATTTGTGTTATTTTAGTTTTGTGCATTTTTGAGTCTTTGTTTCCTGTTTTGGTTGTGTTGATATTGTGTGAAGTCTTGTTGTGAAATTACTGATTTTTCAAGTATGACTTTGCATAATTTTGAGTTTCTACCATTCTATCACTCCTCTCAGGACCCTAGTTTTGTGCATCATGATTTTTCTGAATACCATGTGTCTAATTTTTACCATTTTGTACCTGACATATATGAAAATTCACATGAGGGTAGTTATTTAGGAACTTGGAACCAGAATTTTTCGTACCTTAACCAACCTTTAGAAAAATCTTCTCTAATGGACCAATTGGTTGAATACACATTAGAATTAAAATTAAAAAATTTGATCCATAGTGAATTAGAGAGGTTGGATAGGTTAGAAACTGAGGTGGTAGGACTTTGGAAAATAATACAGGATAGAGCTCAATATCTTAACCAGCTAGTAGTTTCCCTTAATGCCTTACAGGAGCAATTTCTTATCCTTACCACTCAAGAGATGCCACCTAGGAGAATTTGTTCAGAAGATAATGAGGATAGTTTGGGGGAGACTGAGGCACACCATGATCAGGGTAGTGAGGAGGACACTGGTGATACACTTAGTTCCACAAGAGAGATCCAGGTGATAGAGTTAGAGGCTGAGAAGTCTTCTTTTATTTTATCCCCATAAATTTCCTTTATTTTTAATAACCATTTGTCTTACACTCACGAGTCCTGCTTTGATTTCAGTTCTTTTCTTTTGATAAATAAAAGTCCCAAAAATAATTTTCTGTCTGGGGCTGAAGAAAAACAGGATAGCCTTTTAGACTTAGAAGGCTACATCGATTCGAGCAAGAAGGACCCGAAGAAATATGAGCAATTTTATGTGCCCTGATAAGCCACCGTCTAGTTAAAGACGTTAAAGAAAGCGCTTCTTGGGAGGCAACCCAAGTTTTATGTTTTATGTCTTTATTTTTTGTTTTATTTTCTAGTTGTTGGTGTTTTTTTTTTTTTATCTAATTTCTTTCTTTTTGTTCCTCCAGGTGTATGCCCAAAGGGAGAGTTGCAGACTTGCACCCTTTTGATCCTGAGATCGAGAGGACCTGTAGGAGACTCCTAAGGGAAGGAAGAGCAGAAACACAGACTATGGATGATCAGGAGCTCATCAATAACCCTAAACCTATCAGGGCGTATTTCCAACCTGTGGTTAATACTGAGCAGGCTGGAATAGTCCATGCCCCTATCAATGCTAATAATTTTGAACTTAAGACAGGGCTGATACAAATGGTTAGGGAAGGTGCTTTCAGAGACTTAGCCACAGAAGATCCTAACTCTCATCTTCAAAACTTCTTAGAAATCTGTGGTACAGTTAAAATGAATGGTATCTCTGCTGATAGTATTCGCTTACGTCTTTTTCCTTTCTCTTTGCAGGGCAGAGCCAAAGAATGGCTAGGGTCCCTTCCCTCATGGAGTATCACTTCTTGGGAGGAGTTGGCTCAAGCCTTCATGACCAAATTCTTTCCACCTGTAAAGGCTGCAAAGTTAAGGACTGAGATTGGAACATTCAGCAAAGCGAAGAGGAGGAGAGCAACTATTCGAGGCACGGAGGCGGTACAAAGACATGCTCGGGAGGTGCCCACAAGATGCATGGCTACCTGAATGGCTCCAGTACAACTATTTTATAATGGTGGAAGGTAAGACCAGGACCATTCGGATACCACTCACTGGAGGGGCTTTCATGGCGAAAGATCGTGCTGTAGCACGTGCCCTCCCGGAGGAATGTCAATTGCCGGCTACCGGTGGCTCTACAGAAAATGATGATCTAAGCCGATGTTCTGGATTATATCAACCGGACGAGGAAACCTCTCTTAGATCTCGGATGGCATCTCTCACTCATGCCCTGAATAATTTTGCGGCAGATCACCACAGATGCAGGATGTCCTCTCAATGCTCCCAGCCAATTGGAGAATCCACTATGGAGCAATTACACTACCTAAACAACAGAAGCAACACCTATGGAGGCAATCAGACTCAGAACAACCTCCCAACACATTGCAATCTAGGTTTGAGGTATCATGAAAATTTTTCTTATGCTAACAACAAAAATGTGTTGAATCCTCCTACAGCAGCGGCTTCTACACATCGTGAGAGGAAACCATCTCTGGAAGACACATTGCACTCCTTCATAGCTGAATCCAGAAGTCGGTCCAACCAGCTAGAGAATGCAGTCACCAGTTTATCTGGTATAGTGACCAGTCATGGAGCTGCAATAAAGAACATAGAGACCCAGATTGGCCAAATGAACACATCACTCCAAGCGCTGCAAGTAAGGAAAGAAACACCTTGAGGGAGTACAGTCTAGCTAAAGACGTTAAACAAAGCGCTTCTTGGGAGGCAACCCAAGCTTTACTTACTTTTGTTTTCCTGTCTTTAGTTTGCTTTAGTTTGTTGTTTTTCAATGCTTAGTTAGTTGTTGTTTTACTTCGTAGGTTGTGGAGATACCCGTCTTCGTAGAAATCCATGCTCCCATTCTGAGGAACTCCAACACACATGCTTTGGCTATCCAAGAATCTCAGAAAGATCTCCATTACCCAGGACAGTATTGTTCACTCTTACCCTTATACTTAATTTATGCTTAATTCTGCAAACATTGGGGACAATGTTTAGTTTAAGTTTGGGGGTGGGAGGTGTTTATTTGTGTTTATCTGTTGTGACTGTCCTGAGTATGTGTTGAATTTTTGGTTGATCTTTTACATAAGTATGAGTATGAT
Organism: Trichosanthes cucumerina; assembly: GCA_036507285.1. Lineage (NCBI taxonomy): Eukaryota > Viridiplantae > Streptophyta > Magnoliopsida > Cucurbitales > Cucurbitaceae > Trichosanthes > Trichosanthes cucumerina. The sequence goes on from CM071841.1 coordinate 39,599,689, forward strand.
AGCCTAGGATGAGATATAATTAGAAATCTTTGTGATTCTGTTGAAACCTGAGAGCATGACATGAATTTGAGTTAATTTAAAAATTTTTCTTGAGTTTTTCCTGCACTATTATGCACATAGCATGTGTTCCTGTAGTTTTGAAATGCATAGAACAAAGCTATTAGGCTTAGAAGTTTGATGTCACCTCGATAGGTCTAAAAACTGATTTGCGAGTTAAACTGCAGGATAGGGTGAATGACAATATGAAATGCATGATCTGTATAATATGTGCATTATGTGAAAAAGTTTGTTTTTGTTGTTGTTTGTTTGTTAAAAAAAATCGTGAGGACAAAAAGAGCTACCTTCACTGTGATCAGTTAGGCCACTCATTGAGCGAGTGCTCTGGGTAAGGGTCCCTGCAGTGGATGTGTGAAAGCTAGTGTCCTTGCACAAAAAAAAAATAGAAAAAGTGGCATCAAAAGAGTAATTAAGTGCTGAGTAAAGTTGTTTATTTCTTGAATGTGGGGAGACTCAAGGATTAGAAACTATGACCAGTGTAGGGGGAAGTTGAATGGAAAACCTAATAAAGTTTATCCGGGCTTAGTAAAAATGAAGGGAACATAGGCTAATCACACACACACACGTAGGAACACTTAGGAAAAGTTTTAAATACTTGTTGAAGTGTTATGTTTAAATGTTTCCTGTGATTGCAAAATTTTCTCTTAAACCTTTGAGGCTTGAATCAAATGTATGTTTAAGAACAACCTAATGTTTAACTCTGTTTTTGCTTGGGACTAGCAAAAGTTTAAGTTTGGGGGTGTTTGATAGCACACAAAATGTGATATCCTTAGGCTTAATTATTGTTAGTTTTATGATGATTTCAGGGCTTTTACGTGTTTAATTCATTCAATTTCAGGTGACGAGCTTAAACGGAGCCCTTGGAGAAAATTTGGATCACTCGGGATCAAAACGAGGCTATTTGGAGCTAAAAAGAATACCAATTAGAAGAGAAAGAACCAATCCAAGCATGATGACCCGAGGCGATGGCGTTGCAACGCCGAATGTGCAGCCAAGGCGCGTTGAAGACCGGGGCGATAGCGTTAACGCCGCTAGCAGCGGCCGCAACGCTATCTCGATAAGAAAGGATGCACGAGGAATCGCGGCGTGGCGTTGTAACGCCGCCTCGCAGCGTCGCAACGCCATTTCGACAAGGAGCGCGGGCGTAAGGGTAGCGGCATTGCAACGCTGCCCTCAGCGTTGCAACGCCATCGATTATTTCCTTAAGTGCCAGCCGCCTAGGTCAATTTATGGACTGAAACAAGCCTCTAGGTCTTAGAATATAATATTTGATGAGGCAATCAAATCTTATGATTTTGACCAGAATGATGATGAACCTTGTGTCTACAAGAAAATCATCAATAGTTCTGTCGCATTCCTAATTCTCTATGTGGATGATATCCTACTCATTGGGAATGATGTAGGATATCTTACTGACATTAAGGATTGACTAGCTATGCAATTCCAAATGAAAGATTTGGGTGATGCACAGTTTGTTCTTGGGATCTAGATTGTCCGGAACTGCAAGAATAAAACACTAGCCTTGTCTCAAACATCTTACGTAGACAAAGTGTTGTCAAGGTTTAAGATGCAAGACTCCAAAAAAGACTTGTTGCCTTTTAGACATGGAGTCCATTTTTCTAAGGAACAGTGTCCTAAGACACCTCAAGGAGTTGAGGATATGGGACAGATTCCTTATGCATCAGTTGTTGGGAGCCTAATGTACGTCATGTTGTTTACTAGGCCTGACATCTGTTTTGCAGTTGGAATGGTCAGTAGGTATCAATCTAATCCAAGACTTGAACACTGGACAGCGGTTAAAACAATCCTTAAGTATCTTCGGAGAACAAGGAACTACATGCTTTTGGATGGGGCTAAGGATTTGATCCTTACAAGATACACGGATTCTGACTTTCAGACTGATAAAGATTCTCGAAAATCTACATCAGGGTAAGCATTTACTCTTAACGGAGGAGTTGTAGTATGGCGAAGCATCAAGCAAGGATGCATCGCAGATTCCACCATGGAGGCCGAATATGTAGAGCTTGTGAAGTAGCTAAAGAGGTCGTCTGGTTAAGGAAATTCATGCTAAATTTGGAAGTTGTTCCAAATATGACTTTGCCCATCACGTTGTATAGCGATAACAGTGGTGCAGTGGCAAATCCGAGGGAACTCCGAAGTCACAAGAGGGGAAAGCACATTGAGCGGAAGTATCATCTCATCTGGGAGATCGTGCATACAGGAGACGTGATTGTCACGAAGATACCCTCAGAGCACAACGTTGTTGATCCTTTTACAAAGGCTCTCACGGCTAAAGTATTTGAGAGTCACCTAGAAAGTCTAGGTTTACAAGTCTTCCCCAACTAGGGCAAGTGGGAGTATTTTGTACAAAGGGTTTAAATGCCTTAGTTTATTGTATTTACATTACTATAATGTTATATACTCCACAAGCTTTAGGTCAAGTGGGAGATTGTTGAGATTTATGTCCTAAAATTGTGTAATTTTGATCAAAGAAATAAAGAGTTATTTGTTTTGATAAAATTACAATCTTGCTTTATAAATTCAATAAACTAAGCTCCAAGGTTATAACATATATATATATATCTTGAACATCAGTGTAGTGGACACTATTTGGATTGTGTTCAAGAATATAACCTAAATGGTCTATGGTATAAGAATGAGGTTGGAAACCTCATTCTGGTAACACCATGGATGCGACCCACTTTGTAATTAGTACAAATGAGGTAATCCAACTCATTCATGTAGTTGACATGCGAGTGGGGGCATCCTATATGAAGAGTTCATACAAGACCGGACCGCAAATTATTAGTCTAACCAACACCGTTAATAGGATAAGACGAGTAATTTATAGATGGTCATTAGTGACTCGACCTGAATCCTAAGCAAGTTAAGAACTCCTGCTTATAGGGGTTTGTCCTTAGACTAGTATGGGTGAGAGTGGCCTGTAGCCGACTCAATAAGCCTACCTTCTTAGGGTGAGAACCTCAGGTTCTTTGGGAACTTAAGCTGCACAAGATGGAATTCACTCATTCCTACACTAAGGAATTAGATAGGTTGTTCCCTTTAAGGCGACTCCAAGTCTTGAACAATGGGGCCCCGCCCTCTATGAGGGTATGAGTCTATGGTAGGACCTTAGACTTGTTGTTCATTAGACGATCAGTGGTGCTTAAGGAACAAAGAGGTAATCATAGGGGTAAAATGGTAATCTCATGCAACCATATATATAGGGGAATAAGATGGAAATGACTATCTTACCCCTCCTTTAATCTATCTTTAGTATATAGTTTATATATGAATCTAATTCACATTAAAACTATATATTATATCAATTATATCATATATAATTGATATAACTCCTCATGTATGAAATTGAACACTTGAATTTCACTCCTACCTTTATACCCTCAATATTACCATGTTGAGCCAACAGAGGGATCTAATGGACCTACAGATCATGAGCTCCAATGATGTGAGATTAACCGATCAAACTCTTTGATCCAGCTTAATCAATATTCATTAACTACAAGTCACTCCACTATAGACTTGTATTTGCACTCTCTCATCTTGTAGATATTATTGTGTTCACTTCGATATAGTCATTTTCCATGACTCGACCCTTCACAGGTTGTTCGTAATCACAGTTGGGTCAAATTACCGATTTACCCCTGTGATTACCTCTTTGCTCCTTAAGCACCACTGATCCTCTAATGAACAACAAGTCTAAAGTCCTACCTTAGACTCATACCCTCATAGAGGGCGGGGCCCCGTTGTTCAAGAACTGGAGTCAGTTCTTAAGGGAACAACCTATCTAATTCCTCAGTAGAAGAATGAGTGAATTCCATCTTGCACAGTTAAGTTATCAGCTACCTACGAGGTTCTGTCCCTGAGAAGGTAGGCTTATTGAGTCGGCTATAGGCTACTCTCACCCATACTAGTCTAAGGACAAACTCCTATAAGCAGGAGTTCTTGACTTGCTCAGGATTCAGGTCGAGTCACTAATGACCATATATAAATTACTAGTCTTATCCTGTTAACGGTGTTATACTGGTTTGACTAATAATTTGCGATCCAGTCTTGTATGAACTTCCTACAGGATGCCCTCACTCGCATGTCAACTACATAAGTGAGTTGGATTACCTCATTTGTAGTAATTACAAAGTGGGTCGCATCCATGGTGTTACCAGAATGAGGTTTCCAACCTTATTCTTATACCATAGACTATTTAGGTTATAATCTTGAACTCAACCCAAATAGTGTCCACTACACTGATTTCAAGATAAACTTTATAACCTTGGAGCTTAGTTTATTGGATTTATGAAAGCAAGACTGTAATCTTATCAAAACAAATAACACTTTATTTAATTGATCAAAATTAAACAAGTTTAGGGCATAAATCCCAACAATCTCCCACTTGACCTAAAGCTTGTGGTGTACTAAACATTACAGTAATGTAAATACAATAAACTATGGCATTTAAACCCTTTTGTACAAAATACTCTCACTTGCTCTAGTTGGGGAAGACTTGTAAACCTAGACCTTCTAGGTGACTCTCAAAAACTTTGGCCGTGAGAGCCTTTGTAAAAGGATCAGCAATGTTGTGCTCTGAGGCTATCTTCGTGACAATCACGTCTCCTCTAGGCACGATCTCCCGAAGGAGATGATATTTCCGCTCTATATGTTTTCCCCTCTTGTGACTTTGGGGTTCCCTCGAATTTGCAACTGCTCCACTGTTATCGCAATACAGCGTGATGGGAAAAGTCATATTTGGAACAACATCCAAATTTAGCATGAATTTCCTTAACCAAACGGCCTCCTTAGCTGCTTCACAAGTCGTTACATATTCGGCCTCCATGGTGGAATCGCAATGCATCCTTGCTTGACGCGCCGCCATACTACGACTCCTCAGTTAAGAGTGGAAAATCGACACGATGTAGATTTTCAAGAATCTTTATTAGTCTGAAAGTCAGAATCCGTGTATCCTGTAAGGATCAAATCCTTAGCCCCATACACAAGCATGTAGTTCCTTGTTCTCCGAAGATACTTAAGGATTGTTTTAATTGTTGTCCAGTGTTCAAGTCCTAGATTGGATTGATACCTACTGACCATCCCAACTGCAAAACAGATGTCAGGCCTAGTACTTAACATGGCATACATCAAGCTCCCAACAGCTGATGTGTAAGGAATCCGTCTCATATCCTCAACTCCTTGAGGTGTCTTAGGACATTGTTCCTTAGACAAGTGGATTCCATGTCTAAAAGGCAACAAGCCCTTTTTGGAATCTTGCATCTTAAACCTTGACAACACTTTGTCTATGTAAGATGCTTGAGACAAGGCTAGTATTTTATTCTTGCGGTTCCTGATAACGGATCCCAAGAACAAATCTGCGCATCACCCAAATCTTTCATTTGGGGCTGCGTAGCTAGCCATTCCTTGATGTCAGTAAGATAACCTACATCATTCCCAATGAGTAGGATATCATCCACATAGAGAATTAGGAAAGCGACAGAACTATTGATGATTTTCTTGTAGACACAAGCTTCATCATCATTTTGGTCAAAACCATAAGATCTGATAGCCTCATCAAATCTTATATTCCAGGACCTAGAGGCTTGTTTTGATCCATAAATCGACTTTTAAGCCGCAAATCTTTTGCTCTTGTCCTGGTTTAATGAACCCTTTGGGTTGGTCCGTGTAGATGGTTTCCTCAAGATTGCCATTCAAAAAAGTTGTCTTGACATCCATTTGCCATACCTCATAGTCATAATATGGGGCAATGGCAAGAAGGATACGGATAGATTTTACCATAGCAACAGGTGAAAAGGTCTCCTCATAGTCAACCCCTTCAACCTGGGTATAACCCTTTGCTACTAGTCTAGCATTAAAGGTTTGCACCTTCCCATCTACACCACGTTTTCTCTTGTAGATCCACTTATAACCTATAGGTTTTACCTCATCAGGTTTGTCTACAAGATCCCAAACAGAATTGAAGTGCATAGACTCCATTTTTTGGTCCATGGCTATGACCCATTTGTCTTTGTCAATGTCAACCATTGCTTGATTATAAGTCAATGGATCCTCGCAGTTGTCATCTGGTATAACAACTTGGGTTTCAGCTAAACCCATGTAACGGGTCAGCAAAATATCACAACCCTCCCACTACGTCGAGGCATACTCAACTCTTGAGATGGACCCTCTTGACTAGACAAACTAGTATCAACAACTCTTGTTGACATACTAGTGTTCTTACCTTTACTATTGTTCCGTCCAACTAACTCAACACTACCTCACTTTTTGGTTTGTGGTCCCTTATGTGGTCCTCCTCCAAGAAAGTGGCATTTGTCGACACAAAAACCTTATCTTCCTTAGGATCATAGAATAAACCACCTCTTGTTCTTTTGGGTATCCTACGAATAGGCACAACTTTGAACGTGAATCCAACTTCTTTAGATTTGTCACAAGCACATGTGCTGGACAACTCCATATTCTAAAGTGACATAAACTACCTTTACGTCCTTTCCAGAGTTCAAAAGGTGTTTCAGAAACACTTTTGGAGCGCACACTATTCAAAATGCATAACCCCAAAAGGAACTAGGGAGATGAGCATAACTCATCATTGATCGAACCATGTCCAACAAGGTTCTATTTCTCCTTTCTGATACACCATTTTGTTGTGCTGTGTCGGGAGCTGAGAGTTGGGATGTAATTCCATGTTCTATCATATAGTTCTGGAATTTTAAATCCATGTACTCTACACCTCGATCCGATCGAAGTGTTTTAACTCTTTTACCTAGTTGATTTTCAACCTCAGTCTTGAATTCCTTGAACTTTTCAAGTGCTTCAGACTTGTGGTGCATTAGGTAAATATGCTCATATCTGGAATAATCATCTATAAAAGAGATGAAATATTTATACCCTCCCCTAGCTTTAACATTCATCGGACCACAAAGGTCTGAATGTATAAGCTCTAGAGGATCTTTGGCTCTATAACCTTTTGCACTAAAAGGTCTTTTAGTCATTTTGCCTTCTAGGCAGAATTCACATACTGGCAAGGAATTTTCTTCCAACTCGTTTAGAAGTCTATTCTTTACCAATCTCTCAATCCTGTTGAGATTAATGTGACCCAATCTTAAATGCCAAAGATGAGCATTTTCTTTAGGAGAAATTTTGCGTTTCTTAGTTTGTGCATTTGCAGTTTTAAATAATTCAGTGTTCAAAATCATTTTGACTGAATTAGGCCTTAAAACATACAATCCATTTTCTAATGAAGCTGAACATATTTCTAAACTTTTCTTCAAAATAAACACTTTATTCATAGAAAAGGAAACAGAAATAGACTGTTCAATAAGGCAAGAAATGGAAATGAGGTTTCTAGTAAACTCTGGTATCATTAATATATTGTCCAACAATATATATTTCTTGCCAAAATAAAGCTTCATTGTGCCTACTGCTACAGCTGAGACGACCTCTCCATTTCTAACCCGAAGCATCATCTCTCCTTGTTGTAGCTGCTGCCAAGAATCAATTCCCTGAAAAGAAGAGCAAACATGATTAGTGGCGCCTGAATCAAGTATCCAAGCTGTTTTATCATTATCCACTAAACAAGCTTCTAGGCAAAGTAAATCATATTTACCTTCCTTCTTCTTTTTCGCAATGTACTTGGACGAGCCCGTTTCAATGCCCGTCTTCGTTGCAGTGGAAACACTTTCCTTTATCAGCAACGTCTTTGACTTTCTTGCCCTTTTGGGCGGCAGCTTTGTCAGCCTGTTTCCCTTTACCAACCTTCTTCATGTTCTTCTTCTTACCTCTCAGGTTAGAAGAAAGATGAAGCCATCGCTTTTTGTCCTGCAGGTCGAACCTCGTGATAGCTCCTACGGCAACATTTGTCTCACCTTTCGATCCACGAATTTTCATCAAAGACCGAAAGGTGCGGAGTTCATTCGAAGGAGGTAAGATTAAAAGTAAGCTTGTTCATAACAACATTACTTCTAAAATCAGAGGATACTATCGGAAGGGTTTCGTAATCAAGTCGACTGGCTCGACTCATCGATGGAAGCACCATTCGACTCTGCGATGTTAAAGTGCACCATCATATCAAGGACATGATCCCAAACAGATGTACCTTCTGGCATCCTCGAGTTGAATATGTACTTTAGGGCATTATGTCGGGCTTGTGTGGTCGTTGTCCAAACATACCGCACGTAATCCATGATTTCCTTGGCGGTAATCATGCCTCATGCTTCTTGGCTAATATGTCAGACATACTTGCCAGCATGTAGACCTTGGCCTTATCATTGGCCTTGATCCATCGATCATATGCATCACGAACATTTCGTCACGCATTCGAGCTTGGCACCTGAGGACACTCCTCAGTCAGCACAAACTTCAGATCATCCACTACCAAAATAGTGTTGAGTTTGTTTTTCCAAGTCATCATATTCTCTCCGGTTAACTTTTCCGCACCCAATAAGGAAATTATAGACTAGACATTTTGCTGAAAATTTACAAATAAACTTGTATGAATTTCTTGCTATAACTCTAATCCAATCATGTTTTAGCTAATTATCAAATGGTTCCTAGTTCATTTATAATTTGCAATGATACTCCAAAGGTTTAGAATGTATGACACCGAATGGTAATCAAAAACACTCCTCCTCTGGATCAAGACACTCTTGACCAAAACCTAATACCAGAATAACTCTTATTCCTATAGGTTTTAGTTACCATTTTTCTGATGCGGATACATACACAACTTATGTACCCCATGAGTGTAACCCTTTGTCTTTAGATCCCGAGTCTCGATCCAATAAAACCCACAAGGGAGGACTAGATTGGAAAATAGTCTAAGGAAATCTTTATCCCTTTGGTGTGTCACTGTGTGTTAGATCCTCTATGATCAAGCCCTCAGAAAGGATTATGCAGTCCAGGCCAAACTAGCAAGCTGACCATAGTGGTCTAACGGTGTAAACCGACAAAAGAGACCGTAGGTTTTGTTTTCACTAAACCTGCTCCCACTCACTATAAGTACCCTCTCCATTCACCTTGATATTGACTCATACAAACACCATCCGAAGGGGACACTCCGTTTGCGCCACGAGGCCAAGCATGAGTCTCACGGTGTGAACTTTCGAGAGATAGCGTGAGGCGAGAAAAATATGTATCTCATACACTTTTTTTCTCTCACTGAATACTTTAAGTTTATAGGAATCTTTCTTGGGCTAAAACCCGGCTAATGGTTTTACCTTACTCTATCAACATAACTCTTACATTGATAATCAATATAACTCTTATATTGATTTTATCCTAAGTTTGTTAATATAACTCCTTATATTAAACCTAGGATTTCTAGTTTATTAACCCCTTAATAAACTCACGACGACGCTTCTTGTAATTTATAAGACTCTCTCGATTAAATTTCACTCCCAAGTCGAGCACCAGTGTAGGGGTGTTGTTCCGCTTCACACCTTAAATACCCTAGCCTAGACAGAACTTTCCTTAGACAGAGTTCCTCTTTTAATCATAGCTTATAAATTACGTGGTTCCTAATTCTAATCTAATTAGAACTAGATAACCAAAGGTCTATTATTTCCAATTTCTAAACATTTTAAAACTAATAATTAACCTTAGGTGACATGCATACTATGTTATAGTGCTTGATCATTCATCACATGAATAATAAGACATTCATAGCATATTCATCTCATGAAAAGTAATGCATGTCAATGCTGTCCAAAAATTAATATAACAACATTGTATTAATTAATCATGCAAACTATATAATATAACCCCTTATATTATAAATGATGCATGAAAATGTTTAACCTAAGGTGAGATTTCTAAAATACAAGCATACACTATGCATGGCAATAATTACACAACAATTGCATAATTAAAATAGCAAAATTAGACCAATTTTGGCACTCGAAATTTAATTTTAATTAATATAATCTAAATTAAAATTAATTAATTAAATATAAATTAAATATAAAATATTTTTATATTTAATATATATAATAAAAAAACGTTTCTGCCTGTTTTTGCTTTGCGTGAAACGGCTATGGCGTTGCAACGTTGATAGCAGCGTTGCAACGCTGCTTTTGTTGTCTTCTGTCGAACGTTGCAACGCTGCCTCCTGTGCGCGCCTTTTCCCGCAAGCGAGGTGTTAGAACGCCGATGAATAGCGTTGCAACGCTGCACACAGACAACAATGTGAATCCACTATTCTTTACTTGTTTTTGCTCCGTTCTTCTCAGCAACCACCTTGCCTCGATCGACACGGATTTACAGACTCGATTTACAATTAAATTTGCACAAAACACCGGACCCTTACATTGAACATTTCAATGAAAATTGTAAATCTAGGTGCCAAAATTCAAAACATCTAATTTTGCAAAACCGTTCATACATCTCATGAAAAAACAGTAAATCTCACCTTGTTCTTGAAAAATCCAGAACTTAAATCAAGAACGCAATTGGGCTCTGATACCAATTGAAGGGAATCGAAGTCCCCGCAGCGGAAGAGATTGCAAATCGCGCGCTCTTGATTTACTTACAATAATAAATTCAATAACATACAAAACTAGATTAAGCATAAAAGTGAAATGGACAGCAAGAATTTACCTTTGAAGAACCTTTCTTCAAGTGCTCCTCTCTCCACGGTCACGATCTCAGCAACAAGAACTCCAACGTGCGAAGACACGACCACCGGATCTTCTCCGTTGTTCTCTAGGTGAGGGAGGAAGGTGGGTTCCCTTTAAGAGATGTGAGGTATTTTAAGAGAGAGATGTTTTTGTTGTCTTGGAACTCTTCCAACAACAACAAAAATGCTAGGATGCACTTACTCTTTTTTTTTTTTAACCTAGTTGCATCTCATGCAACCATATATATAGGGGAATGGGATGGAAATGACCATCTTACCCCTCCTTTAATCTCTCTTTAGTATATAGTTTATATATGAATCTAATTCACATTAAAACTATATATTATATCAATTATATCATATATAATTGATATAACTCCTCATGTATGAAATTGAACACTTCAATTTCACTCCTAACTTTATACCCTCAATATTACCATGTTGAGCCAACGGAGGATCTAATGGACCTCTGGATCATGAGCTCCATGATGTGAGATTAATCGATCAAACTCTTTGATCCAGTTAATCAATATTCATTAACTACAAGTCACTCCACTATAGACTTGTAGTTGCACTCTCCTCACTGTAGATATTTTTGTGTCCACTGATATAGTCATTTCCCATGAGTCGACTCTTCACAGGTTGTTCGTAATCATAGTTGGGTCAAATTACCGTTTTACCCCTGTGATTACCTCTTTGTTCCTTAAGCACCACTGATCCTCTAATGAACAACAAGTCTAAAGTCCTAACTTAGACTCATACCCTCATAGATGGCGGGACCCCGTTGTTCAAGACCTAGAGTCAGTTCTTAAGGGAACAACCTATCTAATTCCTCAGTAGAGGAATGAGTGAATTTCATCTTGCACAGTTAAGTTCTCAGCTACCTACAAGGTTCTGTCCCTGAGAAGGTAGGCTTATTGAGTCGGCTACAGGCCACTCTCACCCATACTAGTCTAAGGACAAACCCCTATAAGCAGGAGTTTTTGACTTGTTCAGGATTTAGGTCGAGTCACTAATGACCATCTATAAATTACTAGTCTTATCACAGTAGCGGTGTTATCTTTGGTTAGACTAATAATTTCATGATCCCGATCTTGTATGAACTCTTCATACAGGATGCCCCCACTCGCATGTCAACTACATGAATGAGTTGGATTACCTCATTTGTGCTAATTACAAAGTGGGTCGCATCCATGGTGTTACCAGAATGAGGTTTCCAACCTTATTCTTATACCATAGACTATTTAGGTTATAATCTTGAACTCAACCCAAATAGTGTCCACTACACTGGTTTTAAGATAAACTTTATAACCTTGGAGCTTAGTTTATTGGATTTATGAAAGCAAAACTGTAATCTTATCAAAACAAATAACACTTTATCCTATGTTTTCTAATATAACTCTTTATATTAAACCTAGGATTTCTAGTTTATTAACCCCTTAATAAACCCGCTGACGCTACTGTGATTTATAAACTCTCTTCTTAAATTTCACTCCCGTGTCGGCTTTTAGGGTAGGGGTGTTTCGCTTCCTTCAAACTTAAATACCCAACTGACCTAGACGGAGAACCTTCCTTAGACAGAGTTTCTCTTTTAATCATAGCTTATAAATTACTTGGTTCCTAATTCTAATCTAATAAGAACTAGATAACCTAAGGTCTATTATTTTCAAGTTCTAAACATTTTAAAACTAATAATTAACCTTAGGTGACATATATACTATGTTATAGTGCTTGATCATTCATCACATTAATAATAAGACATTCATAGCATAATCATCTCATGATATATAATGCATGTCAATGTTGTCCATAAATTAATATAACAACTTTATATTAATTAATCATGCAAACTATATAATATAACTCCTTATATTATAAATGATGCATGAAAATGCTTAACCTAAGGTGAGATTTCTAAAATAAAAGCATACATTATGCATGGCAATAATTACACAACAATTGCATAATTTAAATAGCAAAATTATACCAATTTTGGCACCCTAAATTCAATTTTAATTAATATAATCTAATTATATTAATTAAAATTAAATAAATTAAATATATTGAATATATTGAATATAAAACGTTTTTATAATTAATATATATAATAAAAACAAATTTTCGCTCGTTGCTCCTTCACCTGAAACGCATGTGGCGTTGCAACGCTGCGCCTTGTCCGTTTATGCACGTTGGAGCGCGTTGCGAAACGCATTCGGCGTTGCAACGCTGCCTCTGATGCGCGCCTCCTTCCGCAAACGCAGCGTTGCAACGCCAATGAACAGCGTTGCAACACTACACACAGACAGCACATGGAATCTGCTATTCCTTGCTCGTTTTCGCTCCGATCTTCTTAGCAACCTCTTTGTCTCGATCGACACGGACTTACAGACTCGATTTATAATTAAAATTGTCCAAAACACTTGGCCCTTACATTGAACGATTCAATGGAAATTGTAAATCTAAGTGCCAAAATTGAAACCATCTAATTTGCAAAACCGTTCATACATCTCATGCAAAAACAGTAAATCCCACCTCGTTCTTGAATAATCTAGAACGTAAATCAAGAACGAAATTGGTCTATGATACCAATTGAAGGGAATCGAATCCCGGAGCGGAAGCGATTGTGAATCGCGCGCTCTCGATTTAGTTACAACGATTTCATTCAAGAACATAAACAATTAGATTAAGCATAAAATAGAATATGGACAGCAAGAAATATTACCTTTGAAGAACCTTTCTTCAAGTGCTCCTCCTCTCTCACGATCAAGATCTCAGAAACACGAACCACGAATGGACTAAGACACGACCACTGGATCTTCTCCGTTGTTCTCTAGGTGAGGGAGAATGTGGGTTCCCCTTAGGTAAGATGAGATGTTGTGAGAGAGAGAGATTGTGTTTTGGAACCTTTCCAACAACACAACAAAGCCTTAGGTTAACTTAACCTAGTTGCATCTTATGCAACTATATATAAAGAGATAGGGATGGAAATTACCATCTTATCCCTCTTTCATTCTCTCTTTAATATATAGTCAATATGTGAATCCAATTCACATTAAAACTATATATTATATCAATTATATCACATATAATTGATATGACATCTCATATATGAAATTGAACACTTCAATTTCATTCATACATTATACCCTCAATATTACCATGTTGAGCCAACGGAGGGACCTAATGGACCTACAGTTCATCAACTCCAATGATATGAGATTGACTGATCAAACTCTTTGATCTAGTTAATCAATATTCATTAACTAAAAGTCACTCCACTATAGACTTGTAGATGCACTCTCCTCACTATAGATTATATTGTGTCCACTGATATAATCATTACCCATGAGTCGACCCTTCACAGGTTGTTCGTAATCACAGCTTGGTCAAATTACCATTTTACCCCTGTGATTACCTCTTTGTTCCTTAAGCACCATTGATCCTCTAATGAACAACAAGTCTAAAGTCCTACCATAGACTCATACCCTCATAGAGGGCGGGGCCCCGTTGTTCAAGACTTGGAGTCAGTTCTTAAGGGAACAACCTATCTAATTCCTTAGTGTAGGAATGAGTGAATTCCATCTTGCACAGTTAAGTTTCCAGCTACCTACGAGGTTTTGTCCCAAAGAAGGTAGGCTTATTGAGTCGGCTACAGGCCACTCTCACCCATACTAGTCTAAGAACAAACCCCTATAAGCAGGAGTTCTTAACTTGCTCAGGATTCAGGTCGAGTCACTAATGACCATCTATAAATTACTAGTCTTACCCTGTTAACGGTGTTACACTGGTTAGACTAATAATTTGTGGTCCGATCTTGTATGAACTCTTCATAAAGGTTGCCCCCACTCGCATCTCAACTACATGAATGAGTTGAATTACCTCATTTGTACTAATTACAAAGTGGGTCGCATCCATGGTGTTACCAGAATGATGTTTCCAACCTTATTCTTAAACCATAGACCATTTAGGTTATATTCTTGAACTCAACCACAATAGTGTCCACTACACTGATGTTCAAGATATATGTTATAACCTTGGAGTTTAGTTTATTGGATTTATAAAGCAAGACTGTAATTCTATCAAAACAAATAATCATTTATTTAATTGATCAAAATTACACAAATTTAGGGCATAAATCCCAACTCTGGATCAAGACATTCTTGGCCAAAACCTAATGCCAGAATAACTCTAATTCCTATAGGTTTTAGTTACCATTTTTCGGTCAGGATACATGCACAACTTATGTACCCCGTGAGTGTAACCCTCTGTCTTTAGATCCCAGAGTCTCCATCCAATAAAATTCTTCGAATGGAAGACTAGATTGAAAAACAGACTAAGGAAATCTTTATCCCTTTAAGGTGTCTCGTGTTCGATCCCCTATGATCAAGCCTCCGAGGGGATTGTGCAGTCCGAGCAAAACTAGCACTGACCATAGTGGTCTAACGGTCTAAACCGACAAAAGAGACTGTAGGTTTTGTTTTTCACTAAACTTGCTCCCACTCACTATAAGTACACTCTTCATTCAACTTGATATTGACTCATACAAACACCATCCGAAGGGGGACACTCCCGTTTGCGCCACGAGGCCAAGTATGAATTTTCCGGAGATAACGTAGGTGGAAAAATATGTATCATATACACTTTTCCTCTCACTTGATACGTTAAAGTTATAGAATCTTACTTAGGCTAAAGCCCGGCTAATGGTTTTACCTAACTCTATCAATATAACTCTTATATCGATAATCAATATAACTCTTATATTAATTTTATCCTAAGTTTGTTAATATAACTCTTTATATTAAACCTACGATTTCTAGTTTATTAACCCCTTAATAAACCTCATTGACGCCATCTTGTAATTTATAAACTCTCTCGCTTAAATTTCACTCCCGTGTCGCCCTCCTGTAGAGGTGTTAGTTTCAAGTCGACTTAAATACTGACCTAGACAGAACCTTCCTTAGACAGAGTTTCTCTTTTAATCATAGCTTATAAATTACTTGGTTCCAAATTCTAATCTAATTAGAACTAGATAACCTAAGGTCTATTATTTCCAAGTTTTAAACATTTAAAAACTAATAATTAACCTTAAGTGACATGCATACTATGTTATAGTGTTTGATCATTCATCACATGAATAATAAGAAATTCATAGCATAATCATCTCATGATATATAATGCATGTCAATGTTGTCCATAAATTAATATACCAACTTTATATTAATTAATCATGCAAACTATATAATATAACTCTTTATATTATAAATGATGCATGAAAATGCTTAACCTAAGGTGAGATTTCTAAAATAAAAGCATACATTATGCATGATAATAATTACACAACAATTGCATAATTTAAATAGCAAAATTAGACCAATTTTGGCATCCTAAATTCAATTTTAATTAATATAATCTAATTATATTAATTAAAATTAAATATATTAAATATAAAACGTTTTTATAATTAATATATAATTAAAAAATGTGTTTCTGCCTGTTGCTTCTTTGCGTGAAACGTCTGTGGCGTTGCAACGCTAATACCAGCGTTGCAACACTGCAGTTTGTACTCATCTAATGGTTGAAGCGCGTCTCTCGGCTAGCGTTGCAAAGCTGAGGGAAGCGTTGCAACGCTGTCGTCTTCTACAGCCACGCGCCTGCCGACGTGGCGTTGCAACGCCAATGAACAGCGTTGCAATGCCATTCACAGAACAACAACAATCTCCATTGTTTTGGCTCGTTTTTGCTTTGTTCTTCTTGGAAACCACCTTGCCTCGATCGACACGGATTTACAGACTCGATTTACATAATAAAATGCCCAAAACAATAGGCTCTTACATTGAACAATTCAACGAAATTATGTAAATCTAAGTGCCAAAATAGAAAACGTCTAAATTCTAAATCGTTCATACATCTCATGCAAAACAGTAAATTTCACCTCGTTCTTGAAAAATCCAGAACGTAAATCAAGGACGCAATTGGGCTTTGATACCAATTGAAGGGAATCCAATCGCGCAACGGAAGCGATTGTGAATTGCACATTCTCAATTTAGTTACAACGATTACATTCAAGAACGAAGCAACTAGATTAAGCATATAAACATAATATGGATAGCAAGAAATATTACCTTTGAAGAACCTTTCTTCAAGTGCTCCTTCTCCCACTGCTACAATCTCAACAACACGAACCCAAGAGATTACGAATACTACCATCGGATCTTCTCCGTTTTTCTCTAGGTGAGGGAGGAAGGTGGGTTTCCTTTAGGTGAGATGAGATGTTGTGAGAGAGAGATTGTGTTCTGGAACCTTTCCAACAACACAACCAAATGGCATACAATATCTTAACCTAGTTGCATCTCATGCAACCATATATATAAGGAAATAGGATGGAAATGGCCATCCTACCCTTCCTTTATTCTCTCATTAGTATATGGTTTATATGTGAATCTAATACACATTAAAACTATATATCAACTATATCATATATAATTGATATAACACCTGATGTATGAAATTGAACACTTCAATTTCATTCCTAACTTTATACCTCAATATTACCATGTTGAGCCAACGGAGGGACCTAATGGACCTACAGTTCATGAGCTCCAATGATATGAGATTAACTGATCAAACTCTTTGATCCAGTTAATCAATATTCATTAACTACAAGTCACTCCACTATAGATTTGTAGCTGCACTTTCCTCATTGTAGATAATATTGTGTCCACTGATATAGTCACTACCCATGAGTCGACCCTTCACAGGTTATTCGTGATCACAGCTTGGTCAAATTATCATTTTACCCCTGTGATTACCTCTTTGTTCCTTAAGCATCACTGATCCTCTAATGAACAACAAGTCTAAGGTCCTACCATAGACTCATACCCTCATAGAGGGTGGGGCCCCGTTGTTCAAGGCCTAGAGTCAGTTCTTAAGGGAACAACCTATCTAATTCCTTAGTGTAGGAATGAGTGAATTCCATCTTGCACAGTTAAGTTCCCAGCTACCTACGAGGTTCTGTCCCTGAGAAGGTAGGCTTATTGAGTCGGCTACAGGCCACTCTCACCCATACTATTCTAAGAACAACCCCCTATAAGTAGGAGTCCTTAACTTGCTCAGGATTCAGGTCGAGTCACTAATGACCATCTATAAATTACTAGTCTTATCCTGGTAACGGTGTTATACTGGTTAGACTAATAATTTGTGGTCCGATCTTGTATGAACTCTTCATACAGGATGCCCCCACTCGCATGTCAACTACATGAATGAGTTGGATTACCTCATTTGTACTAATTACAAAGTGGGTCGCATCTATGGTGTTATCAGAATGAGGTTTTCAACCTTATTCTTATACCATAGATCATTTAGGTTATATTCTTGAACACAATAATCCAAATAGTGTCCACTACACTAATGTTCAAGATATATATATATATATGTTATAACCTTGGAGCTTAGTTTATTTGATTTATAAAGCAAGACTGTAATTTTATCAAAACAAATAACTCTTTATTTCTTTGATCAAAATTACACAAGTTTTAGGGCATTAATCCCAACAACTTTGATATCCTTCTTTCAATAGATATTCACTTAGGCGATTATACCACATTCGTCCTGATTGTTTTTAATCCATATAATGATCTCTGTAATTTTATTGAATACAATTCCCGAGAACTTGATTCATACGTTTCTGGTATTTTAAATCCTTCCGAGATTTTCATGTAAATGTCATTATCCAGAGATCCATGTAAATACGTCGTGACTACATCCATTTGATGCATATCAAGTTTTTCATATACAGTTAGGTCAATCAAATATCTTAGCGTTATTGCATCCACCACTAGAGAATATGTCTCCTCATAATCAATATCAGGCCTTTGTGAGAATCCTTGTGCAACAAGTCTCGCTTTATATCTTGTGACTTCATTCTTTTCCTTACAAATACCCATTTATATCCCAAAGGTTTGACGTTTTTCGGTGTTGGGACTACTGGTCCAAAAACATCACGTTTTGAAAGTGAGTTCAACTCTGCTTGGATTACTTCTTTCCAATTCGACCAATCTTTTCTACGTTGACATTTTTTGATAGATTTTGGATCAAGATCGTCACTTTCATGAAATATCGTGAGCAACATTATAAGCAAAAATGTTGTCAACAATGATATCATTTATGTTCTATCTTTTTCCTGTTGTAACATAGTTTATAGAAATTTCATTATTATCCTCAAGCAATTGATTTTCTTCAATACTCTTTTGAGTAGTTGTATTATGAATTTCTTCTAGAGCATTCAGACCTTTTATTGAATCATTTGATTCTCAACTACTTTTCTTTTTCGAGAACTTTTATCTTTGGAACCCATTGGTCTACCACGCTTCTGGCGTACTCCAGACTCATTATTGACAACTTGTTCCTTTGAGATATCAATTTTTGATAGAGCATTTACAACTGATCTATATGATTTAGTCACTCTTTTAGCATCTGTGAATGCATCTGTTAATTGATTTGCTATATTTTGCAAATGAATTATCTTTTGAACTTCAAGTTCACATTGATCTCTATAAGAATCTAAATAAGATAATAATGATGCATTCCATGTAATTTCTTTTTCCAACTTCTTAATTCCTCCCCCTAATGTTGGAAAATTTGTCTCATTAAAGTGACAATCGGCAAATCGTGCAATAAATACATCACCCGTCAGGGGTTCAAGATATTTAATAATTGATGGGGAATCATATCCAACATATATTTCAAACCTCATTTAAGGACCCATCTTAGTATGTTGTGATGATGCAATTGGAACATATACTGCACATCCAAAAGTTCTCAAATGAGATATATTTGGTTGTTGGTCATAAGCTAATTGCATAGGAAAATACTTATTATAGGCTACTGGCCTAGTACGTAATAATGATGCAGCGTGCAAAATAACATGGCTTCATATAGATGTAGGAAGTTTAGCTCTCATAAGCAATGGTCTTGCAATTAGTTGCAGACGTTTTATAAATGATTCTGCTAGACCATTTTGTGTATGAACGTGAGCTACAGAATGTTCAACACTTATCCCAATTGGCATACAATAATTATTAAAAGTTTCGAATGTAAATTCACCAGTATTATCAAGTCAAATGGTCTTAATTGTATAATCAGGAAATTGTGCTCTTAACTTAATTATTTGTGCAAGTAATCTTGCAAATGCAAGATTTCAACTTGATGATAAGCATACATGTGACCATCTGCTGGTGCGTCAATTAATACCATAAAATATCTAAATGGGTCACTTGGTGGGTTAATAAGTCCACAAATATCACCTTGAATTCGCTCTAAAAATCTAGGTGATTCAATCCCCACTTTAGCTGGTGATGGTCTAATAATTAATTTTCCTTTAGAGCAAGCATCACATGACAACACATTGGATTGAAGAATCTTTTGGTTCTTTAAAGGATGCCCATGTGAATTTTCAATAATTTTTCTCATAATTATCGATCATGGATGACCCAGTCGATCATGCCAAACACTGAATAACTCTGGATTTATGAACTTCTGGTTCATTATTGCATATATTTCGATTACTCGAATATGAGTATAATATAATTCAGAAGGAAAAGCAGGTAGAGTTTCTAATATACGTTTTTCATGTGAAACAATAGATGTTATATAGAGACACTCTATATTCTTTTTACAATTAGTTTCAACATGATAATTATTTTCACGTATATCTTTAAAACTCAATAAGTTTCTTTTTGATTTGCTAGAGAATATAGAATTATTAATTGTAAAACTTATTCCTCTAGGCAAAATAAAGTTTGTTTTTCCAAAACCTTCAATATAGTATTGACTTTTGCTTCCAACATTGTCAATCTAGTAAAATATTTTCTACTAATGAGTATCATGTGTGTAGTTGCACAGTCTGCCAAACATAAATCCTCATTGCTCATTTTCGAGTTACTCAACATATTGAAATTATCCATATTTCTTCATTGAAAAGAAAAGAAAAATGATTACAATGAGTCTTAAATATACAAACAAAACAATAAAAATATACTAGAATTTCAAGCAGTACTCAATTATATATTTTTCATAAAAAACATCCTCTACTTGTTTGATTGCATCAATTCTCTCTCCAAAAGATTCAAAATAATCATCCACATCAAGATGCATCATATTGGAGGGATCAAACACATCATGTTCTTAAATGACAAGATTTACCTCCACATTTTTTCCTTCAGGGAAGCTTGATGGAGATCAACAAGGTGTTTTGATGTACGACAAGTACGTGACCAGTGCCTAGTCATTCTGCACAAAAAACATTTATGTTCATCACCTTTCGAACTCTTATCTTGTAGAGCTTTTCCATTATGATCACTTCGTGTGGATTTCTTAAAATTATAATGTCTACCACGAAAATAGGTATTTCTTCCTCTACCGCGGTTCTAACCTTGACCATGACCACAACCTCGACCACGATTATTGAAATTCACAGCATTCACTTCAGGAAATAGTGTTGCTCCAGTTGGTCGGGATTCGTGGTTTTTCATCAATAACTCGTTATTTTGTTCAGCAACGAGAAGACATGAGATAAGTTCATAGTATTTTGTAAAACTCTTATCTCGATATTGCTACTGCAAGAGCATATTCGAGACGTGAAAAGTGGAAAATGTCTTATCTAACACATCAATATCAGTAATCTTTTCTCCGCACAATTTTAATTTTGAACTAATTCTGAATAGTGTGGATTTATACTCACTTATTGATTTGAAGTCCTGCAACCTCAGGTGCATCCAATCATAATGAGTTTTGGAAGAATAACTGTTTTTTGATGAGTGTACCTTTCTTTCAAACCTTGTCATATAGAATATGGGGATCTTTTACTGTAAGATACTCCATTTTCAATCTCTCGTGAAGATGATGGCGAAGGAAGATCAGGGCTTTTGCTTTTTCTTAATTTGATGTATATTTCCTTCTTTAATTATTTCTCCAAGATTCATGGAATCTAAATGGATCTCAGCGTCAAGGACCCATGACAATAGTTATTTCCATTAATATCTAGGATCGCAAATTCTAGATTTGTAAGGTTTGCCATAACACTATCAAAATAATATTATATATTCATATTAGAAATTTAACATAAACCAAATTTGTAAAAT
This sequence comes from Trichosanthes cucumerina, assembly GCA_036507285.1. NCBI lineage: Eukaryota > Viridiplantae > Streptophyta > Magnoliopsida > Cucurbitales > Cucurbitaceae > Trichosanthes > Trichosanthes cucumerina. Next base: position 39,621,520 of record CM071841.1, read on the forward strand.
AATAAAAACATGGTTTACCTCTAAGACTTACATCCGACAGAGCTTCGTGTTGATAACGTATTGTAAAAATTAGAAGCAAAACCAGACATCAAAACTTTACGAAAACATATAATAAAAAAAAAATGGATGAACAATATATATAATATAAATAAAAGATAGTGGAATTGCTTGGCAAAAAATTAAATAAACAAATAAAAGAGAAAGTGGAGGAGAAGGAAGTGAATTAGAGAGTTTTTCACTAGTGGTCTTTTTCATTATCCACCAAAAGTCACAATTTATAGGCTATTTGGCATGAAGCAAGTGGATTGTTTTGGACACCAAACATGAATAATTTTGTGACGTATGGAAAGCACATGACCAATGGAGGGCATGACACATCGGTATATCGGAAATTGGCATCTACTTTCCAATGCATTTATAATAAAATACATTTTAATGTCTTGATTTTTTTTTCTTTCAACGATTTTAAACATAAAAGGAGATAATCTCGAAATGAAAACAGAGAGTATAAATGAAGTAATTCAATTATTTGAACTGAAATACTTTGATTATTCTGAGTTATTAAAATTGTTAATTAATATATTTAATTTGTTGGTTTTTGGTTTCTCTTTATTTTTCTCTTTTTTTTTTTTTGTTTTTGTTTCTCTCTTTATTTTTCTTCAATTTTCTCTTTATGATGTTTCTCATTTCAATAAATTTGTAATTAAAATTTATTGAAAGTGAGATCTCGATTTTTCTTTAAAAATAAAAGATTTGATGATCATGTCAGAAGAAATCATATTGAAGAACCATAGCATTTAGTGATTCATTGATAAATCAACTTTGATTCTCTATCAACCAATAATGTGGGACCATTAACATGGTTAAAGCTAAACCGTTTGAAGTCCGGACGCAGCATGGTACTCTTTCTACTACTATGTTAATACATAAATCGTTTCAAATAGTTGGGATTTTTTTTTCGATATAGAACACTCGTGTCGATAAAATGATTTGAACCCCTTTTTTTATTATTTTCTTAGAATTTTTTTGTAAAAAATTAGAAAAACGAGGATTTCACCCTCATTTTTTTGTTTTTTATCCAATGCTGAATCGATGACCTATGTTATGTATAAAGTAAGAAAAATTCTTTGGATTTGAAGAAAAAAAAAAGAAACAACTTTGCTGACAATTGTTTGTTTGGTCAGAAGAGTCCTCCGAATATTTGGGTCTTGGATTAATGATCAAATTTGATTTTTAGAAAATTATTTCAAATTTCAAATCTTTTAGTTTTCCAAAAGAAAAATATTGTATATAAACTTGGAGAGTTTCCTAAAAAGAACGATATAGATAATTTTAATACTTACTATTGCATTGTATGACTTAATCGTTTCAAATTGTTTATTTGGGTAATTATATTAAACTACTTTAAGAATAATAATTATTAAATTGTATTGAAAAATGACTTAATACTTTTGTTGGGATTTATGCCCTAAAACTCGTAGTTTGTAATTATGTTCTAATTAATGTAATAAAGTGTTATTATTTCAATAAAGTGTTATTGTTCGCTATCTATGAGTTTGCCTTTATTTAAAACCCTAAATCCTAAACTAAACATCCAAGGCTGTTAAATGAATCTTTAACTGAATGTAATGTACATAAAAAGGATATCGGTTCGAGATACAGCCTAAAGGGTCTATAGTTAGGGGATAAGGTTTGGGTACCTTACCCTGGTAAAACTATGGATATGGCCCACTTTGTATTTGATACAAACACTGTGATCCTAACGTGTTCGTGTAGATGACATGTGAGTAGGGATATCCTATGTAATGAGATTACATAAGACCGGACCACGAAATAGTAACCTCTAAAATTGTAACTTCGTTGACTAGTTAGGTTTTTATTTCACTAGGATGACCTAGGCAACTTGATCTCAATCTCGAGCAAGTTTACGAACTCCCCTGCTCGCAAGGGATTGTCCTTTGACTAGTATGGGTGAGAGTGGCGGTTCGCCACGACTCAATATGCCTACCTTCTTGGGGACAAGACCGAGTGAGCGGCTGGGAACTTAACTTAGCAAGATGGAATTCACTCTTTCCCGCCTACTAGGGTAAGTAGAGGAATGTTCCCTTAAGTGGTGTCTCCGGGACTTCAACAAAGGGCCCGACCCTCTCATTGGCCCGAGAGGGACTCTGTTTGTTGGTAGGACCACAAACAAATTGTTCATTAGAGGAGCACTGGTACTTAAGGCACAAGATGTAACCTAGGGGTAAAACGGTAATTTGACCCGGTGGCGGCGCACGAACATTCGTGAAGGATTGACTTGCTGTTATTGGTCAATATCCATGGACACAGAAATATATCTGCAGTGAGAAGAGTGCAGTTGTGGGACTTTAGTGGAGTGTTCCCGCAGTTAACGAATGTTGATTGGGAGGTTAATGAGATTAACCGAGCAATCTCAGTATCGTTGGAGCTTACGATCCAGAGGTCCATTAGGTCCACCTTCTAGCTCATAAAGGGTTCTTAGATCATTTGAATTTGAAATGTTCAAATTCATTAGGAAATATATTTAATGTATATTGATACGATGAAATATATAGTTTTGGAACTATATATTATAAATTTGATGTGAATATGATTCATATTAAATTACTTGACAGAATTGAATATTTGAAAGAGTTCAAATATCAAATTCAAATGTGAATGTGATTCATATTTTTGAAAACTATAGGTAATAATTTAATGTGCATAAGATGTACATTAAACTATAGGATAAAGGATAAAATGATTAAATGTGATTTAATCATTTATTTAATATTATATATGAATTAAATATGATTTATTTTAATGTATTTAACTATTAATATAATATTAAATGGGAACGTGTCAAGAGGACACGTTCCCACCACTCCCCATCTCCCTCTCGATAGGGAAGTGGGGAGTTACCCAATGAATCCTTCTTCTATAGTAGAAGAAGGGATTGATCGATCAATCACTTGAGACTGATTTTTTGGAGAATTGCTCTCTCTCTCTTAAATTCTAGAATTTTCAAAAGTTCTTTCCAACTGTTGGAATCCTTCCCACCAAGGAGGATCTAAGTAGAACTCAGAGATTGAGAAGGTGATCCAATTGGTGATGTTCTGTAAAAATAGAGAAACTTAAGGTTCTTGGGTTGCTGTACTGATTGGAGCAAGGAGTTGCTGTTGGAAAAAGTCTACAAAGGTAATTTTTCTTTCTCTCCTTTAGTTTAAACGTTAAACTTATAGCATGTTTGTATGCAAATTAATCCATGCCTAATTAGATTAGAGTTAATAATGCTTGTTCTGTATTATTTATCAATGTACTGGTTTTTGGTTCAATTAAAATAATCAAGCAATAACGATCCCAAACACGTTTCCGCTGCTCAAGGAGATCAGATCTCCATCAACTTTATCAATAGTTTTTTCTTATAAACATAAACGACCATATTATTTAATATGTATTCAACAATTTCTTAAAAAAGCTTGCATTTAATATATGATGAAAATAAAATAGAAATGTCGCGTGCAAGACACGTACTAAAGATTAGTACCAAAAAAACGTTTGATAAAAACTAGTGTAAATGAGCTAAAATCGAGTAATATCCATGTCTTTCCTAAAGTTAAGAAAAATCTCATTCTATTAGAAAACCAATTATGGGTGATAATTATTGTATTATTTTTAATGTGCATGCTTTCGTAATTGATAACAAGTAAGGACAAACCTGGGATAAAACGAGAAAGTTTGAATGCATTTAGGGTATATTTGGCCCACTGGTTATTATAACCTGTGAAATACTTTGCATCCCAAACACAGACTATTATAACCCCAAACTATACTACTCTGCATTTTAAATAATATTATATGTTTCACAGATTATAATAACCCACAAACTATTATAATCCCCTGTTATTATAACCCACTCAACGCCCCAACAACCCCGTGAATCAAGCCAAGAAGCCTTCAAAAGATACATTTTAATTCTCATTTGCTTAATGTTAAATCTTTTTAATTCTCATTTGCTTAATGTTACTAATTAGATAGATAGTGAGCAAACTCAATAATGCAACCCCTTCTCATTAATCTCAAAAGATACATTGTGCTTTGTGGAAACCATCTACTATTCTTTCTTGCCAACTGCTTAAGTTTTGTAGGTGATTTTGTTAGATTATTTAAATATAAAATAATCATTAATGTGGCTCATTAACATTTATTTACATCTTATGTTTTGGGGTCTACTAATAAATTGAGTCAATTAAGTAAAAGATAATTTTCCTAATTAAATATCATGATGGAAAGGTGTATATATAAAGACAAAACTCTAGGAATGATCCTCTCTCTGCCTAATGAAGTAGAAGTTTCTCTCCATCAAGAAATCTAATCAAGTTCTAAATGAAGGTCAAGAGAGAGAAACACAATTCTTCTCTACGAGATTAATATCATGGATTAAAGTATGTTATTCTAACTAATGTTATTATGGCCAACAAGAGCATAACTCAACTGGCATTAAATATGACTTATGACTAAGAAGTCATGAGTTCGAATCTCTCACTTCCAATTGTTGATGTACTAAAAAAAAACTTATGTTATTATGAAAATCTAATATCTTGACTTTTATTAATCTATACAATGTTAGAGTAATCATGTAATATAAAGTTAACCGATTTTTTTAGATTTGGCTAGTTGTACCATTTTAAAAAGAATTTTTTCTTATCTTGTTTTATCAAGTTTAAAAAATGGGCGGAGAACCATTTTGAAAGAAAAACACACAAGTGCTTTCGAAGTGCTGGAAGAGGCAAACTCTATTTGAACAAAGATGAATAATTATACATCAATTTTCTTGTCCACGCACTTCAAAAACAAAATGATATAATTAGAAGAAAACAATAAGCACACTTTAGAAATGGTCCCCTCAATTTTCAATCAAAAGTCCTTTTTTTAAAAAAATAAATAAATAAGACCAAAAGTCCCTTTTAAATATTAGGTTGATGTGTTTTCATAAATGGAATGCATAGCAAATCTCTTAATATGAATCTTTTTTTTTAGTTCAATCATAAGTGGGTTAGGAGATTCAAACCTCTAATCTTTTTATCAAAGACACATGCCATATGCTAGTTGAACTATGCTTAATTGGGATGATATCTTCTTTCGTTGATCTTTTGGATTAAGGGTTCATATTGGATTAATTAACCCAACTTGCATCACCTAAGAATAACAATTAATTTGAGTAAGTGTTCATATTGGATTTGAAATCTTGTCTCCCCGAGTTATTATTTGCTTATGAGAATGATGTATGGTTTGTGTTATGGGTGAAATTGAACCAATACATAAATGTGAATTACAAAGAAATCTTGGAAGATAAGATTAACCTTTTTAAATCTCATTCCTAGATAGAAATGGAAATCTATTTAAATCTTTATCTGAAAAAGGAATAGGGAAGTCAAAAATCTTATAAATAGGTTATTATGACTCAAAGTCAGACAGTTCAACTTAATCCTCATTCTCTAAATTATAATTTCTCACACTTTTCTTCCTAAATTATGGTTGGCTACACTTTTCTTCCTTCTCCGACTTAAGCATTAGAACTGGTGTGACGCTCCCAGGTTTTTCCTTGTCTTGCAGACCACATTCTTCGCCAAAGAATACAAATTTACCGTGGTTGTCACGTGGAGGTCAGACACGTTTTCCTGTCCAAAACTTGACAATAACAGTTGGCGAAATTTGCGGAGAACGACAATGCTTGCTTGGAGAACCTAGTGTTTGAGTCAATCTTCCAAAAGAGATGAGAAGAATGCAAAAAAAAAAAAAAGTGCTTGAATGAGAAGAAACGCAATTCCGAACAGGATCGTCGTCTACGACGAACGCGAGAGAGCATGCCTCTTGCCTCATACTAAGGTCGAGGTTGACCATAAGGAGGTCGAGATCAACCACATCGTTCAAAACTATATGGCCACACCGATAAGAAAGATCATGTGAAGATGATGACCTGTGCTTGTTGGTCGAGGTCGACCACAAAAAGGTTGAGGTTGACTGACATCAGAAGGTCGGGGTCGACCTAATCGTTCAAGCTACATGGTAGTGCAGATCAGAAGGATTACAAGAGGAAGCGACAAAGAAGACAACCAACCAACTCCTCACTTCCGAAGAGACTAAGGTTGATCAAAGATGAGCTATCTCTCGTGCGAGACCCAAGAAAAGGGAAAACAAAGGTTGTTGAGAGGATGGGAGAATCAAAATCCCATATCCAAAAATATACCGATAAGCTGATCCTTGGAGAAAACGACAAGCCCCGTCAACCCTCGGTCAAAAGCAAGGTAAGTAAGGTAGGTAAGTTGAAATCTCTTGTGTAGATAGCCTCGCATGCTGATGGTCGAGGCCAACCAGACACCCTTGAAGCGACGATCGAGAAGAGTTCTGAAGCGACATTAGACTTGCGAGAGTCTGATTAACCAGAGGTTGGGCGAGATCGAGGTTTCACTTAATCCAAAAGATCAACGAAAAAAGATTTCATCCCAAAATTATAAAATTTAGGCCCCGTTTGATAACATAGTTTTTGGTTTTTTGGGTTTGAAAATTATGCTTGTTTTTCTACAAGTTCACCTCATCTTCTATACAATGATTTGACTTTCTTAAGCTACCATTTAATAATCAAATTTCAAAAGCATACACAAGATATTGAAAGTTACGGTCCCATTTGATAACCATTTTGTTTTTCGTTTTTAATTTTTGAAAGTTAAGCTTATTTTCACCTAATTTCTCTACAATGGAGATCATCTCCCTTAAGTAAACATTTGAACTCTAAGCCAAATTCTAAAAACAAAGTTAAGTTTTTGAAAGCTAATTTTTTTAGTTTTCAAAAGTTGGCTTAGTTTTTGAAAATATAGGTACAAAGTAGATAAGAAGACATATAAACTCATTGGTAGAAATAGTATTTTTAGGTTTAAATTTCAAAAACTAAAAACCAAAAACAAAATGGTTATCAAACGGGGTCTACTTTTTTTAGTTTTCAAAACTTAACTTGGTTTTTGAAAATATAGATACAAAGTAGATAAGAAAACCTAGAACCTCATTGAGAAAAATAGTATTTTAAACTTAATTTTCAAAAACCAAAAACCAAAAATCAAATAGTCATCCATGGACGCCTTAAAATTTTAAATTTTGTTTTCGAATGTTGGGATATTTTTAGGTGCAGGATTTGAAAATTTATGCCCCAAAAAAGGGGCAGAATTAGAAAATTAAAAAATTTCTTGCCACATTTTTCAGCTAAATTTAATTTGTAGACATTTTTTAAATCCACCTCTTCCATTTGGTGCTACGCTCAGTTGTCCTAATGAAAGTTAGAAAGTTTGAGGCAAATATGAAAATTACAATGTTAGAGGCCCAGAAGTTAAGCCCATAAACTGGGAGCGATTCGGCTATTCGACTTCAAAGTTCAACACATATTAGGGTTTCTTCGGGCCTCCCTCGGTTTGTGCAATCCACAAGCCCACCAGAATTCTCCAGTGATGTTTCTTTGTAGATTGGTTCGTGGTTTTTTCTCGCTCTAGATCGTTAAAATTTGTATAATCATCCTGATCCTTTGCCTTTGGTTCTGTTAATATGGTGCACTGCAGGCTCCTGAGAAGAAGTTATCGATCCCCATGAGGGTTATTAAGCTCCACAATCTCGTCTGAGTAGCTGAGCTGCTGCAAAGGTACTGATTTCCACCTACTTGTACTTCTACCTCTACTTTTACTGATGTGCTCGTTCCTGTTTGATTTGATTTTTATTATCTTCTAATCTCTCAATAATAGTGTGGATGGATTTTATTTTTTATTTTATTTTATCGAGAGGCATTAATTGTTTTGTTTGATTTCTTTCGATGAGAATGCATAGATTAGTTTTCGAGCTGATGGAATTGGTCTAACTCCAAAAATTCAAATCATGATTATCATGATTATCGTGAATTCTTGAAGTTCTTGGTTGTTTTTCTAGCTACGATTGCCTTTCAAAAATGGGTTCTGTTATGCTTTTTCTTTGCTTCAATCATTTTATTGAAGTGTTTGCATATTTTTTAGCTGCATTCTGATTTCATTCACTTACTGGATTGTGACAGGTTTTGGAACATAAATTGATCAAATATCTTAAAAGAATGGTGCGTAAATATTCTACAAAATTTTTGAATATTTGTGTTGCCTCATTTTGTAAATCTCAGCAAATGCAGAAAGCTGAAGCTGTCATCATAGACGGCATACGTTTAGGAGTTCTCCCTGATGTAGTAACTTACAATACGTTGATTGATGGATATTGTCGATTTAGTGGCATGGATGCTGCTTATTCTGTTCTTTATAGAATGAGGGAAGCTGGTATAAACCCAGATGTCATTACTTACAATTCTTTGATAGCTGGTGCAACTAGGAATTGCTCATTAGAACAATCTCTTGATCTGTTTGAAGAAATGCTTCAATCGGGCATCACTCCTGATATATGGAGTTACAACACTTTGATGCACTGTTTGTTCAGATTAGGAAAGCCAGATGAAGCCAATAGAATTTTCAAGGACATTATACTTAAAGACCTCTCTCCTCATCCGGTTACGTTTAATACGATGATTAACAGCCTTTGTAAATATGGATATACAAGTAATGCCATTATGTTTTTCAGAAATTTACAGCGCCATGGATTTGTTCCTCAATTAGTTACATATAATATTCTTATAAATGGTCTTGGCAAGGTAGGTAGGTTGAAGGCTGCTAGGAGGATGCTCAATGAAGCCATGGATTCCGGTTTTGAGCCTGATGCCGTAACATACACTACATTGATGAAAAGCTGCTTTAGATGTAGGCAATATAAACATGGATTTGAGATTTTTTTCGAGATGAAAAACAAAGGATATGCTTTTGATGGCTTTGCTTACTGCACAGTTATTGGTGTTTTTCTTAAGTTAGGTAGGTTGGAAGAGGCAAATGTTTGCATGGAACAGATGATAAAGAATGGCGTGGGAATTGATTTAGTTTCTTGTAACACATTTATTAATTTGTACTGTAAAGAAGGTAAGTTAGAGGCTGCATATAAGTTGTTGGATGAGATAGAGTCACGGGGACTAGAATGTGATGATTACACACATTCTATAATAATTGATGGGTTGTGCAGGGTTGGTAATATTGAGGGGGCTCGACAACATTTGAATTACATGTATCCAACGGGTTGTGCTTCAAACTTGGTAGCCTTAAATTGTCTGATTGACAGATTGTGTAAGGCTGGGCAGATTGACCACGCAATGAAATTGTTTGACTCGATGGAAATGAGGGATTCTTTTACCTATACCTCCTTAGTGCACAATCTTTGCAAGGCAAGGAGGTTCCTTTGTGCGTCAAAATTATTGCTTTCATGTTTAAGAGGTCGCATGAAGGTTCCTAAGTCCACACAACGTGCAGTCATTCATGGTCTTTGTTCTTCGGGATTTACAAGTGAAGCAAGGAAGCTCAAATCAAAATTACGTTTGGCTCGACTCTTCCGTTGATCATCTGGATTTGAATGCTATACAAGATAAGAAAATGACTTTTAACTTTGATTCGTGGGCAATACAAGCACCATGTGCCATAAGGTCACCCTCTCTCTCTCAAAAGAATATACACATCAGAGGATCTTCAATGATACTAGGAAGCCTTGGGAAGTCTGTTTTGAAGCCATGCACCTAAAGGCATCGGCTTGGAGTTCTTTATCAAGGGCATTTACTGGGTTCTCAGTTTCTGATATTCAAGTTAATTGGGAGGCTTTTGTTTTTCCTGTTTAATTATCTTTTGTTGCTTTAGGATGCAATTCTATCTTATGGGATGTAAGACATGTTTGGACTTGTATGTTTTCATTATCTTAATGAAATTCTATTGTTACCTTTTCAAAAAAAAAAAAAAAAAAAGAATATACACATCGTAATTCAGTCTTCTATTGTTCTGAATATCATTCCTCATTTGTACTCTTCTATATAACTAGTTTGTTTGACTTTGGTCATCCTTCTCCGATATATATAGGGAAGTTTCACGATTCTTCCCTGTGTGAGAAATTGTTGCTTTTCCTTATTCCGGAACCTGGATTGCAGGTGCGGTCCTGTGGACACTTTATATTGCTAGTTAATGTGATTGCAGAATGTTTGACAAAAGCCATCACTCATCTTCTGAAGATACTAGACGAAAAATCATGGGAGGAGGACTACCCAACTATTTTAAATGATTGGCCGCGGCGCGGAGGAGAAATAATGGTCGCAACAGAGAGTTCGACCTCAACAGAGATCATTGCAGATGATTATTAGGCAGTTTTGGGACTGGTAAGCCTTTTGAATTCGATATGGATTCTTTTTTGGTGTTGAAGTGTTAAAAGCAAAGAACAATGTTTCTTATGTAAAAGGCTAAATATATCGAGTGTTCCCTAAAGTCTTTTTCCTCAATTTAGTCCTTAATCTTTTAAAATTCTCAATTAAGTTCCTTCTATAAAAAAATTGTTAAGAGTTTTATTTTTTATTAATATATTTGAGCATGTGGACCTGCTCTCTAATGCTACTTGACACATGAAGCTGATAGAACCTAAATATATTGAAATGTAAAAGATAACCAAGCTACAAGATAAACCAAGTGTTCGAGGTAACCCTCCCTAACTTGAGATCACTCAAGCCCTAAACCAAATTGACTGAATCAATGCTTATCTTCCCCCTTTCTCCCTTCCTTTATTGATAACCAAATACTCTAAACAACTCCCTACTATTTCTAATATACCCTTATAATATCCCGAATTTCCCTCCAATGGCATTCCTATCGTTACTCACACATAAAGCATACCTTGTCCACAAGGTGTGGTTGCACAAAAAATTCCCAAAAACAATCCGAAAATATAATCTTTTTTTTAATGCTTTCACACCCTTTGCTTTTTGTAATACAAAACCTAATTGATCGATGTACTAGGGATCGTGTGCGGTGGAAGGTAGCGAGCGACGACGGTCGACAATGGCAGTACAAGCAGCAACAATTGGTGGCGATAGCACAAACGACACTGGAGTAGTACAAAAGCAAGGGTATGTGTAGGGGAAGCAGGTGAGCGCTAACGACAGAGTGCTGTGACGACAAGGATTTATTCCTTCAGATGGTGGTTGGGTTATGGGTTGACCTAAAACCCAACTTGTATAGCATGAGCTATATTTTTTGCTTTAAAAAAATTGGACCTCCAAGAGGTTAATAAATTTGAGCGCATATGAAATCAATTTTGTTAGCCCATGCCAAAGACTAACAAACTTACTTCCAGATTCTTCTTTATTCTGACGACTTGCGTGACCACCAACGAGTTCATCTTCACAAAACTTGCAGCGGTACCTTTTGAGGACTTCAACTTCAACCAGACTTCCACTTGCCGCTGACATTGGTCTCCTTTAGGCTCAAGTTGTCTTTTAATTCCTTTTTCTACATGCCCATCAACCTTTGATTCCTCTACTGTCTCTTTACGACGTTTTGCGTCGGCATCTCTGCTAGGTTTTCATCTCTAGGCAAAGAAGCAACAACCAATGATGACCTCTCTTTGAACATCCACTACTGACAATCTTTCCTTGTCTGCGAGTTTTCCTGGGACATTTCACCTCCATTGCTTTAAAAGCCTTCCCATCCCCATCGTGCCAGATTTTTGAATACGTGCAGATTATCGACCAACCACCCCAATCCTTCATCGATGTTGTCCAGCGAACATGATTCTCAATTCATCCTATACTCCTCTCCTATGATTTCGTACGGTTTGTTCCTTTCTCATTTTCTCGCTTTTTTTCTTTGTTGATTTCCTTTGAGGATATGATGGTTCTTTCTTCTTTGTGGTTGTCTCACTCTCTTAATCATCAATCTTCTCAGTATTTTTTCAATTTCTTTCTTGATGAAATACCAGATTCGCAGAATTTCTGCCTCTTTGATTTTCCTATCTCATTTCTTTCTTTGTTTATGGATTTTTTTTTTCTCTACCCTACTCTCCCCAATTTCTTTGAAACACTCTTTAGAGTTTCATTCTTTGAAATACTCTTTAATTTCCTTGAAACTCTGCTTCATTTCATCATAAAAAGATTGGAATATTGACTTCATTTGTTCTTGACATTTTCATTTGATCCTGTAACGACCCTAAAACTTGGGACGAACCTAGTTAGGGAAGTTACTCCGCCTCACCGTCTGCGCTGAAATTTCGACAACATAATGGCGTAACTAGGAGAAAATAAAAAATTTCTCGGAACCTATAAATCCAAACAGACTAAATAAATGCCCATCCTCCACCAAACTTCAATCAAGATTATTAGGTTGGGCTCCAAAGCACAATCTCTAACAAGCACACCACTTATAAACAACCAGACCAAGAGATCAACTAATTAGAATCTAACAAGCTAAGAGGCAATCGGGAAGCTACACTCAGAAGTTTAGAAACATTCTAGAGGTTCAGAAACTAACAACCACACAACCAACACAAAACGAGAACTAAGTCAAAGTTGCTAAGCAATTACAATTACAATGCTCCCTAAGGAAAGAAAACTAGGCCTAAAGACAAGAAAGGGGTTCTACAGCCTCGCCAGGTTGTCGTCGTCATCGCCAGCTGCCTCATGGTTTTCTACCTGCAACCAAAAACATCAAAATAGACGGGTGAGTGGAAACATACTTAGTAAGCAACCCACTCATGTTCAAACAACACTAGGAAGTACCAAAACAAACTTTCGCCTAAGTCAAGACTCGAGACAACCAAGCATCACGCCCCGGACCCGATACTTCCAGTTTTATCCCTGGTCCCATAACTTAGGTCAGCGAATGCAATGGGGATTCACCCCTCATGTCAAGTATATTGGACCGAGGGACACGTTCATGTGACCCTTAAGCTCGTCAGGAATCACTCTTAAGCCCTCTCGTTGGACAAAGGATCATGCCCACCACCCTTGCTTGTCAGGGTAACGCACTTAAATCATCTCGTCGGATTGAAGGTCTCACCTAACCATTCGTGCTCGTCGGGATAACACCCCTAATCTGTCTTGTCAAATGGAGGGTCTCTCCCAACCACCCGTGCTCGTCGGGGTAACGCCCCTTAGCCATCTCGTCGAATGGAAGGCCTCGCCCAACTATCCCATCTCCGCTTCGCCAACCCGAGGCCTTAGGTTAACTAGGGGATCTTGAGGTTCGTGGATTCACTCCTAACAAGCTAGGCTAGTAAGTCTAAGGCTCTCTACCCTTGGGCTCTTCCTTTGGCCTAACCTTGGCCCTGTCACCTACTCGACAATAACTTAAGAAGCACGGACACGGACACGGGACACGGACACGACACGACGATACGTCAATTTTTAATAAAGTAGGACATAGACACGTTGGGGATACATTCTTTTTTATTATTATTTTAGGATATATGTACATTTAACATAAAATACTAAAGTTAATCCACTAAAAAACATAAAATGCCAAGTTAATTAACCATAGTAATTGTACAAAACACATTATCTAACATTCAATAAACAAAGTTTTCAAATGAAACTAGAGTAAATACCCAAAAAAATGAAAACAGTTTTATATACAAAAAGAAAATAGAAAACATGTTTTGTTCGTGAGTGGTAGAAGAGTTTTTAATTTTTAGTCTTATTATTTATGTTTTTATTGTCTTTTTTGTGTTTAAAATTTAAAATTAAATGAGCTCTTAACTTTGGGATAAAAGAAAAATGGGTTAACCCTTTTTTTTGGTTAAAAATTTACCCAGCATGTCCAATGGGTGCCCACAACGTGTCCGTCGCGTGTCCATAAGGTGTCCAAAATTAAAAATAAGAAAAATAATAAGGGACACGTAAATTGACATGTCCGACACGTGTCTGGAGCGTGCCCGTGTTCGACACGTGTCTGACACGGACACTCTGTCTAAAATAGAGTGTCCGTGCTTCTTAGACAATAACACCATCACACCCTTGACCCGTCTAACAACGTAACAAGCTAGGCACAAGCAAGCATAAACAGTCTAGATAGTTTAAACTCGAGAGAACAAACACTAGCCAAGGTTCCACAACAAGCCAACAATACAATTTCAATCCAGATAGATAGTCAGATACTTGGATTTCTAGGCAAGTCAAATAACGCTTAAAGTTGTACAACCAAAGCCAGATAAACACGATACATGAACTCGTTTCTACACAGGTACACATGCTACTGGGTTCAACAAGCAACACAAAATAGAATAACCACTAAGCCACGCAGGTTCCCTTGCTTACGAGCCTGCGTGCGAATCTAAATGGCTACTTACCTCAAATTGGGCATACGAAACCGCTACTCCTTCCTTAGCTAAGCAACCAACTTGCCTACAACATGCAAAGAGGGAAACTAACCTTAAGCGTTATCTTAAGTCAATAGAACCTTCGAAGCTTACCTTACACATGCGTGCCGACAACACTAAACCAACCTCTACTTGGAGAACGAAAGGCCGAACCCGAGCAAGGTCGAACCACGTTTATGCTCGCTGCCCTGCCCAATAGAAACAACCAAACACACGGTTATCACTTCCCAACCACATAAATACAAACCAAACATTCAATCATGTAGGTCTCAAGCTCACAATAAAAAATTGAAGGCCATCGATGCTTACCCAATGCGTGAGTCGAACGTAAAACCAACCCCAACAACCTGTTGATCTCGACCTCGAGCTTTTTCCAAGACAACCTTTAAGCAACCTCAAACCCCTGTCCAAAAACAACACGAATCGGTTAGCCACGAATAGGAGCGAGACCTAAACCCAATTGATAGGTAGGAAGGGGTTCGATCAGCGGCTAGGCGAGGCCCAAAAGAATGGAGATGGATCAACCAGCTGTGGTTCGACTTAAGGAAGAAGGTAGGGGCGGTCGAGATCTAAGGCTAACCATACAAAACAGAAAAGGGAAAAGGAAAGAGAACTCACTGGCGCTGGCATTGATTGATGGAGCTCGCAACGCGCACACGGACGCCGGATGCTACGCTTAGCAGGGCTCGACTTCAATTTTGGTTGCAGATGCGAGCAAAGATCTACCAGCAGATTGGGGCGACGAATGAAGGAGAAGATGGGGAACGTTAGAGTCGCGATCGAAGGGGAGAAGAAAATGGATGGAGCCGATGGTCGTTTATTGGCCGGTGAATCGAATGACTGGCTACGGGGAGGGCAACGCGAGGAAGAGAGGTTCGGGAGGGTCCTTCGGCTAGAGAGAGGAGAAATAAAAAAAATTAAGAAAAAGAAAAAGAAAGAAAGAAAAGGAAAAATGAGAGAAAAGAAAGAAGGAAAGGAAAAAATTGCCCACCTGAACGTTTTCGATATGCGATTGATTTGCAGGAAACCAACACGAACTCAAATGGGTAAGAGAGCGAGAGATCAAGAAAGCTTATTCTTCAGACTATATGCGACCTAAATTAAATAGATCCAGGTGGGTTTGTTAGGGTCCTTTTTGAAAAACAAAACAACGGACCTGCCCTGGACATTTTGTAATTCTAAATTTTGGCCAAACTCACTAAGTAACTTCTACTTGAGTCGGGAAAATTTTAAATTGAACCTAAAATCCAACCTTAACATACCTGATATAATCGGGCGTCACAGATCCATCTCTTCTTGCAAACCCATAAAAAATTCTTCACATAAAAACTTTGACAACTCCTAACCCTCATTTGCACCCAACTCCATGGCCAGAATCGATTGCTCTGGTGCCAATTGATAGAACTCAAATGTATTGAAATGTAAAAGATAACCAAACTACAAGATAAACCAAGTGTTCGAGGTACTTGGATTCTCTCTAACTTGAGATTCCTCAAGTTCGAAACTAAATTCACTGAATCAATGCTTAGCTTCCCCCTTCCCCTTCCCTCTATTTATAACCAAGTACTCTAACGAACTCCCTACTATTTACTAATATACCTTTATAATATCCTTAATTCCCCTCTAAAGGTATTCCTATCAGAAACCCAACCCACTCATCAATAACTATTAATACAACATTAATTTAATGATAAATTAACTTTTTGTCAACAAAATTTACAATTTTCATATAGAAGGGTCTACCTGAGTTTTTTTTTTTTTTTTTTTGATACGAATCTAACTGAGAATTTTTTTAATACCCTAAATAAGGTTAAATTGAGAATATTAAAACATTTGGACCAAATGGAGAAAAACCTAAAAGACTAGTACCCTTTGATATGTATAGTCTAAATAAAATTGTGAATAAAAGCAACTTTTCTGTAACGAAAGTCATGGGTGATTTAAATAAATACAATTTTATTAAGAGATTTTGTTTTAAAAAAATTAAACTAAATACTTTTAAAAGAGTGTTTAAAGTTAAAGTAATGCCAAACGGTTGCATTCTCATGGTGTTCATTCCACAGGCCTTGTTCTGGTAGTTCACTCCTTTTTTTTAATTATTTACTTAAGGCTAAATTATAAAAAAAAATACCTTTGAACTTTGTATTTTATTTAAAATAAATTTCATTAATACCCTTAAACTTTAAAAAAAAGTTCAAAAATATCCCTATTGTAAGTTTTGGATGGAAATTGTTCGTACTTTATTTAAAAAATACCTCTACACTTTCAAAAAGCTTCATTAATACCCTTAAACTTTAAAAAAAATGTGAAAAAAGAACCTTACTGTTATAAAATAACAGAAATTGTTAGTATCTCGTTTTACAAATACCTCTAAACTTTCAAAAGTTGCATTAATACACTTACCCTTAGAAAAAAGGTTTAAAAATGCCCTTATCATTAGTTTACAGGTGAAAACCATTCATTTACACCCCATTAGCTCCTGTCTCTATTTCTTCTCTCTGCACTTGCTTCAATCTATGACCTAACACTCCTCTATTTTTTCCTTTCTTTTTCAATGCCCTCTTACTCTTTTCTTCTATTTTTTAATCTCTAAAACTACCCATTTCAATCCAGCTATATAAACTAGCAAGAAGAAAGGAGAATAATGAAATTACCAAGGGATCTTAGGACTTAAATGCTTTAACAAGGAAGGTTATATGTTTGTAATTTGAGTTGGTACGTTACTACGTTTGAGTTTAATACACAACAAGAGAGACATGTTGATAATTTGGGCCATAATTTTGAAGGCATCTGATTGGAGGGAAAAGAAAGAAAATGTTGTTGGCTTTTTGGCCCTTAATCTAAAATTAATTAATTTTAATTATTAATTAATTAATATTTTGATGATAACAAACCTGCTATTAATTACTAATAATTTAATTGTTTTGAAGTGTCTATTGCATAGAGCTAGGAATAACGATTCCAACGCCTCTTGAATCACTCAGATCGAAGCTAAAATGAAGAAGTTATGACCAAAACAAGTTTGAACGGAATTTTCCCGACGCGATGACGTAGCGGCCAAGTCACCATTGTAGACCAATTAAAGTGTGCCATGTGGACCTATGGAAGAGTAACATTTGGTGGGATTTTGGTTGTTTTAAAATAAAAAAAAAAATAAAATAAAAATATTATACATATATATATGTATAACCGTTGGAGGTTTAAAAAAAAAAAAAAAACAGAATTGAATTAAATGCAAATTCTGACCGTTGGAAGTTTAAAAAAAAAAAATCAAATTTTTTTTATGTTTTCGTTACTCACATAAATATATATAATAATAATAATAATATTATTATTATTATTATTATTATTAATTCTTTTAATAATTATTTTCTTTTTACTTTTAATCTCCACCATCCATTTCTCTTTTACTACAATCCATTGGTCCAAATTAAAATTTGATTTTTACCCCATTTCTCTCTCTTTTTATACCATCTTCTTCTCCAAAATTTTATAACAAGTTTTGGCATTTTACAATCCTTCAAAAATCAAAAGCCTCCATTGTTGCTCTCTCCAAGCTCTCAATTTTTTTCTTTTCATCTCTTTCTTGAGAGAGTTTTGTTATTTTGTGAGGATTATTTTGTGAGAGTTAAAATTTGTGAATCTACTCTATCAAGAGAGTGTATTAGTGTGTTATTCAAATATTTACCAAACTTTGTAACGGTTTGATCCTAAGCCGTGGAAAGAATCGGGTTTGCTCTTGAACCCGTAAAAAGAGTGGTGTAGCGGTTGAGCTCTAATCCGTGGAAAGAGTCGGTGCAATTTTTTTTTTATTCAAATTCCCAAGAGGTGCTTGGGGAGTGGAGTAGGTCGAGTTTGACCGAACCACTATAAAATTACGGTGTCATCTTCTCTAACTCTTTCCTATTTATTTTTGCAATTACTTGTAGTAGTTTATGCATGCTTTAATTTGTTTCTTAATTAATTGCTAAGTATTGGATAAAACTCATTTTTATTATACTTTTTATCTATCTTGCATATTGTATTAATTTCTCTTAATTATTTTTTTTAATTGTTTCTTAAAAAGTTTGTTAATTAGATAATTTGGGCATATTTAGTAAAAAGTGTAATTAAACCCTATTCACCCCTCCCTAGGGTTGCCATACCGATCCAACAATTGGTATTAGAGCGAGGTTGCTCTTTTAGAATTTTGTTTATAAACTTTATTGTTTGAGCTTTATGGCAAACCTAGTAGTAAATGGTGTTATTGAAGAACAATCCACCTCTAGGCCTATTCTTATTGGAAGGCTAGAATGAAAATTTATTTGCAATCCGTTGACTATAGTTTATGGTTAAATGTGGTTAATGGTCCTTATATTCCCATGAAAATTGTTAATGAAAATGATGTGCTAAAATTAGAAAATGAATATGATGAAATTGATTTGAAAAAGTGTGGTCTTAATGCTAGAGCTATAAATTGTTTTTATTGTGCTTTGAGTAAGGATGAATTTAATAGGATTTCTATGTGCTCTTCGGCTAAAGAAATATGAAATATTCTTGAAGTGACTCATGAGGGAACTAATCAAGTTAAAGAATAAAAAATTAGCATGCTAGTTCATAATTATGAATTGTTTAAGATGGATGCTAATGAATCTATTACCGAGATGTTTACTAGATTTACTAACATTACAAATACTTTGAAAGGTCTTGGTAAAGTTTATACTAACTCGGAAAATGTTAGAAAAATTCTTAGATCTCTACCTAAGATTTGGGAAGGTAAGGTGACGGCAATTGAAGAAGCAAAGGATCTCACCAAACTTTCTTTGGAGGAACTTATTGGCTCTCTCATGCACATGAGATCACTATGAAGGAACACATGGAGGATGAGTCCAAAAAGAAGAAAGGTATTGCTTTAAAGACTTTATCCTTGGAAGTTGAGTCCGAAGATGAGGGCGTTCTTGATGAAGAAGATATTGCATATTTTTCACGTAAGTATAAAAAGTTCATTAAGAGGAAGAAACAATTCAATAAACATATTTCAAACCAAAAAGAGTCAAATGGTGAAAAGAGTAAAAAGGATGAGGTCATATGCTATGAATGTAAGAAATCGGGTCACATAAGAACGGATTGCCCTCTCCTCAAATCATCCAAGAAATTCAAGAAGAAAGCAATGAAAGCCACTTGGGATGATAGTGATGAAAGTGGAAGTGGAAGTGAAAATGAAGAAGTAGCAAACTTTTGCTTCATGGCTCATGGTGACAAGGGTGATGAACAAGATGATGAGGTAACTCTAGAACCCCTTTCTTATGATGAATTATTTGAAGCTTTTGAAAACATGCAAAATGACATAGAAAAGCTTGGTTCTAAATATGTTGTGCTTAAAAAGAAATATAGTACTCTAACTAGTGAAAATAAGTCTTTACTTAATGAAATTGCTTATTTAAAAGAAAATGAGCATAATGTTGTGAAAATTGATGAAATGAATATCTCTTGTGATAAGCATGCTTTTGATTGTGATGAGAAAAATGCCTTGCTTGATAAAGTTAGATTTCTTGAGCATGATAGTTATGAAAAAGATAATTTGATTAAATTGCTTAAGGAAAATGAATTAAATGCTTTGCAAGAACTTGGTAAGGCAAAAGAGTCCATTAAAAAGTTGACAATAGGTGCTCAAAGATTGGACAAAATAATTGAAGTTGGCAAATCTTATGGTGATAAAAGAGGTTTAGGCTATATTGATGAATGTTCTACTCCTTTAAGTTCTAAAACCATCTTTGTTAAAGCATCTCCCATTGTACCTAATCATAATATGCCTAAGATTGGGTCTAAGCATGATAAATCTAGTTTTGTGCATATATGTCATCATTGTGGTGTTGAAGGTCATATTAGACCAAATTGCTTTAAATTAAAATATGTTCATACTACTTCTTCAAGAAGAAATTTTTCTCAAAGAACAAAGTTTCACAATGCTCCAAGAAAGAATTTCTCTAAGAAAAGTAGAGTGCATAAATTTGTCGTAAGAGATAAATCTTTGCATAATGTTGTTTGTTTCTCATGTGGCAAGTATGGACATAAAGCTTGTTTTTGTTATTTGTCTAAATCCAATGCTTTAAATGTGAATGCAAAAATATGGGTTCCCAAGTTTGTAAATGCTAACCTTCTAGGACCCAAACAAGTATGGGTACCAAAAGATCAATCTTGAATAATTTTGTTTGTAGGTATGTTTGAAAGTCTCCAAGAAAAACAAATGGTACTTGGATAGTGGTTGCTCGAGGCATATGACGGGAGACCAATCCAAGTTTGTCAATCTTTCCAAAAAGGATGGAGGTTTAGTAACTTTTGGTGACAACAAGAAAGGTAAAATTATTGGTAAGGGTAGTATAGGTAATAGTTCTTCTACTTTGATTGAAAATGTACTTTTGGTTGATGGTCTAAAGCATGATTTACTTAGTATTAGTCAATTATGTGATAAAGGTTTTAGAGTTGTGTTTGATAAAAAGAATTGTATCATTGAAAATGCTAGTGATAGAAAAGTCTTGTTTGTTGGTAATAGGGATGAAAATGTGTATACTATTGATTTGAATGATTGCCCTATTAGTGATAAATGTTTTTCGGCTTTGCATGATGATTCTTGGTTATGACATAGAAGACTAGGACATGCTAGCATGCACTTAATTTCAAATATTTCCAAGAATTCTTTAGTTAGAGGTCTACCTAAATTTAAATTTGAAAAGGATAAAGTTTGTGATGCTTGTCAAATGGGTAAGCGAACCAAGTCCTCTTTCAAATCTAAAAATGTGATATCTACATCTAGACCCCTTCAACTATTACACATGGACTTATTTGACCCTTCTAGAATTGCTAGTTTTGGAGGAAATTATTATGCTTTTGTGATAGTTGATGATTTTTCAAGATTTACTTGGGTTTTAATGTTAAAACATAAAGATGATGCTTTGAAAAGTTTTTCTAGTTTTGCAAAAAGAGTTCAAAATGAAAAAGGATTATTTCTAAAATTAGGAGTGATCATGGAGGAGAATTTGATAATATTGCTTTTGAAAATTTTTGTGAAGAAAATGGTTTTTCTCATAATTTCTTCGCTCCAAGAACTCCTCAACAAAACGGTATGGTTGAAAGGAAAAATCGTACTTTGCAAGAATTTGCTAGGTCAATATTGCATAAGTATGATTTACCTAAATACTTTTGGGCGGAAGCCGTTAACACCGCTTGTTATGTTTTAAATAGAGTTTTAATTAGACCTTCTTTAGATAAAACTCCTCATGAGCTTTGGCATAACAAAATCCCAAATATTGGGTATTTCAAAGTTTTTGGTTGCAAATGTTTTATTTTGAACAACAAAGAAAAACTTGGAAAATTTGATTCTAAGACGGATGTTGGTATTTTTCTAGGTTATTCATCTACTAGTAAAGCCTATAGAGTTTTCAACAAGAGAACTTTAATTATTGAGGAATCTATGCATGTTGTATTTGATGAATCTTGCAATAATGTTTCTAATGAGTCTATTTGTAGTGATGATTTAGAAATGAATTTTGGAGATTTACTTGTTAGTGACAAAGGCAAGGAAATTGACTCAAGTAAGCAAGAAGTGAGCTTGAATGAAAAGAAGGAAAATGGTTCTTCATCTATGTCTAAAGAATGGAGGTATGCTCCATCCCATCCTAAGGACTTGATTCTTGGTGATCCCGAACAAGGTGTGAAAACTCGTTCCTCTCTTAATTTGTTTAATAATCTTGCTTTTGTTTCTCAAATTGAACCTAAAAGTTTTAAAGATGCGGAAAATGATGAATTTTGGATTTTAGCTATGCAAGAAGAATTAAACCAATTTGAAAGGAACAAAGTTTGGGAATTAGTCCCTAGGCCTTCTAATGCTTCTATTATTGGGACTAAATGGGTATTTAGAAACAAAATGGATGAAAATGGAAACATCATTAGAAATAAAGCTAGACTTGTAGCTCAAGGTTATTGTCAAGAGGAAGGTATAGATTATGAAGAGACTTTTGCACCCGTTGCTAGATTAGAAGCTATTAGAATGTTACTTGCTTTTGCTTCCTATAAAAATTTTATCTTGTATCAAATGGATGTGAAAAGTGCCTTTTAAATGGTTATATTATGGAGGAAGTTTATGTAGAACAACCTCCGGGCTTTGAAAGTTTTGATTTGCCTAATCATGTCTATAAGTTGAAAAAGGCTCTTTATGGCTTAAAACAAGCTCCAAGAGCTTGGTATGATAGGCTTAGTAATTTTCTTTCTTCGTAATGGTTTTAAAATGGGTAAACTTGACACTACTCTTTTTATTAAGACTAAGGAAAATGATATGCTTTTAGTACAAATCTATGTAGATGATATTATCTTTGGTTCTACTAATCCTTGTTTGTGTGAAGAATTTTCTAAATGTATGCATAGTGAGTTTGAGATGAGTATGATGGGAGAACTTAGTTTCTTCCTTGGACTTCAAATCAAACAACTCAAGGATGGTATCTTCATAAGTCAAGAGAAATACACAAAAGATTTGCTCAAAATGTTCAAGTTCAATGAAGGTAAAATTGCAAAAACTCCTATGAGCACATCCACTAAGCTTGACAAGGATGAAAAAGGTAAATGTGTAGACATAAAAACTTATCGAGGTATGATAGGATCTCTACTTTATTTAACCGCTAGTAGACCCGATATCATGTTTAGTGTATGTATTTGTGCTAGATTTCAATCTTGTCCTAAGGAATCCCATTTTCATGCAGTTAAGAGAATATTTAAATATTTGCTTGGGACTATTGATTTAGGTTTATGGTATCGTAGAAATGTTGAGCTTAATTTGATAGGATATTCCGATGCGGATTTTGCCGGAAGCTTACTTGACCGTAAAAGTACTAGTGGAACTTGTCAATTTCTTGGTAGCTCTTTAGTATCTTGATTTAGTAAAAGCAAAATTCGGTTGCCTTATCCACTCACCAAGCGGAATATATTGCGAGTTGCTAGTTGTTGTGCTCAAATTCTTTGGATGAAACAAACTCTTTGTGATTTTGGATTAAAGTTTGATAATGTGCCTATATTTTGTGATAATACTAGTGCTATTAATTTGACTAAAAATCCTATTCATCATTCTAGAACTAAGCATATTGATATTAGACATCACTTTATTAGAGAACATGTGCAAAATGGTCATATTATTCTTGATTATGTGAGCTCTAATAATCAATTAGCGGATATTTTCACCAAGCCTTTGAATGAAGAAAACTTTTGCAAAAATAGGCTTGAGCTTGGTATTATTCGTTGTGATGCCTCTTGAATCTATAATTTTAGTTTTCTATGACATATTGATAGGGAAGTTATGTAAAGTATGTATTCATGTTCTTAGGGGGAGCTTGCATGTAGTGCTTAATCTTTCATAATTATGTCTTTTTGATGATTCCAAAGGGGGAGAAGTTTAAGAAAAATAGGTTCTAAATTTTGTATCATGTTTTAGTTTTGCATTAATTTAGGGGGAGAATGATATATTATATTTATTTGAGTGATTATTCAAGTATGAGCTTTATGGTGACACATTGGACTTTATATTGAAATTATTACTTGAATACTTGACTTATTTTATTTTTTATGAAGTTCAAGTTATTTTTCTTTAATGGTTTGTCATTATCAAAAAGGAGGAGATTGTTGGCTTTTTGGCCCTTAATCTAAAATTAATTAATTTTAATTATTAATTAATTAATATTTTGATGATAACAAACCTGCTATTAATTACTAATAATTTAATTGTTTTGAAGTGTCTATTGCATAGAGCTCGCAATAACGATTCCAACGCCTCTTGAATCACTCAAATCGGAGCTAAAACGAAGAAGTTATGACCAAAACAAGTTTGAACGGAATTTTCCCGACGCGATGACGTGGCGGCCAAGACACCATTGTAGACCAATTAAAGTGTGCCATGTGGACCTATGGAAGAGTAACATTTGGTGGGATTTTGGTTGTTTTAAAATAAAAAAAAATAAAATAAAAATATTATATATATATATATATATATGTATGGTTGTTGGAGGTTTTAAAAAAAAAAAAAAAACAGAATTGCATTAAATGAAAATTCTGACCGTTGAAAGTTTTAAAAAAAAAAAATCAATTTTTTTTTATGTTTCCGTTACTCACATAAATATATATAATAATAATAATATTATTATTAATATTATTATTATTAATAATTCTTTTAATAATTATTTTCTTTTTACTTTTAATCTCCACCATCCATTTCTCTTTTACTACAATCCATTGGTCCAAATTAAAATTTGATTTTTAACCCATTTCCCTCTCTTTTTATACCATCTTCTTCTCCAAAATTTTATAACAAGTTTTGGCATTTTACAATCCTCCAAAAATCAAAAGCCTCCATTGTTGCTCTCTCCAAGCTCTCAATTTTTTTTCTTTTCATCTCTTTCTTGAGAGAGTTTTGTTGTTTTGTGAGGATTATTTTGTGAGAGTTAAAATTTGTGAATCTACTCTATCAAGAGAGTGTATTAGTGTGTTATTCAAATATTTACCAAACTTTGTAACGGTTTGATCCTAAGCCGTGGAAAGGATCGGGTTTGCTTTTGAACCCGTAAAAAGAGTGGTGTAGCGGTTGGGCTCTAATCCGTAGAAAGAGTCGGTGCAAATTTTTTTTTATTCAAATTCCCAAGAGGCGCTTGGGGAGTGGAGTAGGTCGAGTTTGACCGAACCACTATAAAATTACGGTGTCATCTTCTCTACCTCTTTCCTATTTATTTTTGCAATTACTTGTAGTAGTTTATGCATGCTTTAATTTGTTTCTTAATTAATTGCTAAGTATTGGATAAAACTCATTTTTATTATACTTTTTATCTATCTTGCATATTGTATTAATTTCTCTTAATTATTTTTTTTAATTGTTTCTTAAAAAGTTTGTTAAGTAGATAATTTGGGCATATTTAGTAAAAAGTTTAATTAAACCCTATTCACCCCCTCTAGGGTTGCCATACCGATCCAACAAATGTATCCATTACAAAATTTATTAATCCTTTTTGTAGTTCACATTATTCTATTTGTTGTGGTCAGTTAAGAAGGTTCCCATGAAAAAAATTGGACAAATGGAGGAAAAATGAGAGTATCTATATGAAAAAAAAATGAGACTATCTATATGAGTTGTTTTCAAATTGGTTCTTTTCTAACTCAAGATAACTTAAAAAATATTGACTATTTGAGTGTTGAAATTTCTTATATTTATGTTTAGGTATGCTTAGAAAGGAGAGAGCTCCTCTCATTTATTTGAAGTTCTAATATTTAAGAAGAAGAGAGAAATGGGATAAATTGAAAAATGGAGGAAGAGAGTAAGAGGGTATTAAAATAAAGAGAAAAAAGAGAAGTGCTAAGCCATAGATTAAAGCAATCAAGAGAAAGAAGAAATATAAGGGAGAGGTAATGGAGTGTAGGTAAACAATTTTCGTCCATATACAACGGTAACGACATTTTTTAACTTTTTTTTTAAGGTTAAGGGTATTAATGCAACTTTTGAAAGTTCAAAGGTATTTTTAAAACGAGGTACTAACGATTTTTATCTATTTATTAACTGTAAGGGTATTTTTGAATTTTTTTTTTTAAAAGTTTTAGGATATTAGTGAAACTTTATGAAAGTTTAGGGATATTTTTGAAACAAAGTATTAGTCGTTTCCATCCAAACTAACGGTAAGGATGTTTTTGAATTTTTTTTTTGGTTTAATGAAATTTTTGAAAGTTTAGGGGTATTTTTGAAACAAAGTACAAAGTTCACAGGTATTTTTTTTATTTATAATTTAGCCTTTATTTAAATTGTAAATAGCGGAGTTTTGTTGATTTGAATCGATTTGTGATTATCTGTGTAATGTATCTAATGAGTTGGTTCTGCTGTTGTTCATAGTTTCCAGATGATAGCTCGGAACAGATCCAGAAGGCCTATTATAATTGCATGGAAGAGTGCCATCCAGACTTGAGTGGCAATGATCCAGACACCACAAATCGAAGCATGTTCATTAATGAAACCTATGAGGTAGGATTTCAAATTCAAAGGATGCTAAATACTAAGTCTTTGTTTCATAACCGTTGATTTTTAGTGTTTGAAACTTAAGCTTATAAACACTATATTCACCACTTAGTTTCTTTATTTTGTTATCTACTCGTCAAAATATTTTTAAAATTCAAGCCAAATTTCTTAAAACAAAATAAAGTAGGTTTTGTCTTTGGAATTTGGATAAGAAATGTGAAAATCATAGAAAAATATTTTTTTAGCAAACCAAGCATAATTTAAAAAAGTAGAAAACTAAAAATGAAATTGTTATTAAAAGGACCTAAGCTTTGTATTACAAAAAAAAAAAAAGAAACAAAATTATGAACAAGAGTAGAGGAACCTACGATAAAAAAATGGGTAGAAGAGTTTTCAAATGCAAAATATACACACATT
The DNA here is from genome assembly GCA_036507285.1 of Trichosanthes cucumerina. NCBI lineage: Eukaryota > Viridiplantae > Streptophyta > Magnoliopsida > Cucurbitales > Cucurbitaceae > Trichosanthes > Trichosanthes cucumerina. Next base: position 39,648,233 of record CM071841.1, read on the forward strand.
ATACGTGTATGCCTAACAAAAATCCATATAGCGAGGGTGTTGCTCCTACACCCTCAGGGGTCAATCCTTAACTATGGTCTTGTGCCGATCAGCTACAACCATCGAGTTCATTCTCATTTATAAAATGTTACATACTGGGCTTCTGAGATCGGATTGTAAAGAATTCGAGTGAACCATATTTAACTCTTAGAAAAAAGTTGCTTCCTGACCTTTGTCATAGATAAACTGCTACATTGCAGGTGCTTAGTGATCCAGTGCAGTGGATGGCTTATGATGAAATTTATGGATCATATGCTTTGACTGCAATCAACCCTTTTTATAAACAATTTAAGCACAAAGGATCTCGCTTTTGTTGATGAATTCAGGCGGATAGGATCATAGGTACGTGAGAGTCTTCTCACAGTTTAGTTTATTCTATCCACATGCTTCTCTTGATATTTCTTTAATTTGTTCATAAAGTGTTTGCATCATGTCACAATGGACTTGCTAAATCAAGCAAAGACAAAAGTAAAGGCCATACATTGCAACGAGATATTGGTGTCTTGAGAGGCTGCATTATATATTTAAGCAAACCAATGACTGGATCATAAAAAACTCTTGTCAATTTAGTTTTAGGCTTGTTTGTGCCAATTTTTAGATCGAAACTGTTGTGTATGATGTGTCCCGAGCATTTTGTGCTATGATTTGGTTAAGAGAGAGAATGAATTACCTTGACATTCTTCATTTTCAATCAGTTTAAGTCCAAAATCTCGTTCAAAATATTCTCTTCATTATGAGGCATTATTTATGGATCTAATTCGAATATTGATTTTCTGTATTCATGTTTATTCATTTGTCTGATGGTACTATTGATGGTAACATAATATGTTCATTTTATAGAGTTGAAGACCATTGACTAATATTTTCCTCTGCCTTGCCAGCCCAGTCGATTGCATTCACTGGACTTCAGCTGTTCCATTATCTGAGGGTCAAAAGAATGAATTAGTGTTATGTAATGCACCAATATGTTTAACTTTCTTTATCCTGAATTTTCAATTTCTAATCAGAATTCTACTTCTAAACATAGAAGAAAAGTTTTTATCAGGCATCCTATTCCTTAAAGTTATCAGAAATATTAACTTTGAAGAAAAGTTCTAATCAGAATTTTACTTCTTAAAAACTCATTGAAGGTTTTCAACAGATGTCTTAAAAACACATTGAAGGTTTTCAACAGATGGCTTACTTTTCTGGTGCTTCATTTTCTTTTCTCCTAAGGTTAGGCTTACTTTTTTCTGGTTGATTTACATTCGATATTGTTGAATAATAAATTTTGAACCATCACACATTGTCACGTAATTAATTTAAATGCATAATAAAAAAAACTTGAGATCAAATATAAATATACGTGTCCTTAAATAAAATTAAAAGACATGAAAAATTGACAAATCAAATAATGCCTACTATCCAATATTTGATCCATTGGATGACTTAAACTAGTTCAATTAAATTATATCATGTGGTGGTGTATGACTTAAAAGCTAATTTAGTCCGAGAAGAGCACTAAAAATAGATTGGGTCAAATTTCAATAATCCAAGTCTATTAAAAAAATTGGATTAAACTCTAATAAGCTAATTTCAAAAGTTGGATCCAAAGTCAATCAAGTTCAAGTCTAGGTTCATACAAGATTCACCAAATTCTATAAATAGAGGCCACTCTTCATTTATGGGTATTTAGAGGAGTTAGAATCTAAATCATTCAAGTAGAGAGTTCATAATCTCTTAGAGTTGGATTTTAGAATTTCAAGTTTAGTTAGAAGATCCTGAGATTTCAGAAGATCGAAGAGTTAGATTTTGATTACTGGTGAAAATCAGTAATCTAGAGCTCTATTTACTCATGCATTTGCTCATTTTATCGTTGGATTTTAAAAATTAAAGTTTAGTTAGAAAATCCAGAAATTTTAGAAGATCGAATAGTTAGAATTTGATTACTAGTGAAACCCAGTAATCTAGAGCTCTATTCATCAAGTTTTTCCCACCCTAGTGCTATGAATATCTGATACTAGCGCATAATGAGAAAGGCTAAAGGTTATTTTTGCAACATAAAGGAAAGCACATGGTAGACGGATGAAGATCCAATGATGCGTCGGTCCAGTTGGAGGACACAAAGAGGGTGGTGCGTTCACTACCTGCGTCAAAAAGGACAATGCACATGCAGACAACTATTCTGAAAAGTTTGATCAAGTGCAGATGGCAGAAGAGGGGACCACTGACGCATCGGCCGTACTGCGAGTAGGAAAAGAAGACGCGCGTGTGAAAGGAGAATATTGTGGCCTATAAATATCCAACTTGCACGAAAAGAGTCATTCCTTTTAGCTTTTTAGGAGTTTTAGTTTTTAGGTTTTTGTGAGAAAAGAAAGGAAGAAAGGAGAAATCATTCTCGAAAGGAGTGAACCAGAGCTGAAAGGGAAGTGACCAACTTCTGAGAAGGAGGGATCCCCATTGGAAAAGTCGTTAGAAGGCTAATTTGAAGCGACTTACGACCCCAAAAGCAACGTGACAACCTAATTTTCTTCCCTTCTCATTTTCAATTATGTTGCTTATTTTCAGTTTGTTGTTCACCTTTTCTATGTATTGCGGTAGCTAATTTAGTTATCAAGATTAGGCCAACGACCCTCATGTTTTTTTAAACTCATTAATGTGTGAATAAAAGGAATGCATGCAGGATATATTGGCAGTTGTTTTCTCCATTGTTTTTGTTGTTAAATGCTTAGATAATTATTGACCATTTTTATTTGAATAATAACATAGTTGGAGACCGGGAGGTTTCTTTTTTAATGTGGAAAAAGGTGGAGAGAAGTAAGGGTGATACATAATCGCCATAATAAGTTAGGGATAACTGATGGAATCGAAATTTCAATTGCACAACGGAAGCTCAATTGAATCGATTTACTCGTTTTCATTTAGCAAATGGGAAAAACCAGTACATTGACAAAAATTAAGATAAACATGTAATCATGGATTTATAAATATAGAAGCATGTTGAAACATTTTCTAAACTAAAAGGGCATGTGAATTATACCTTTTGGCTTTTGATAAATCGTGATGCAATATACACCTTACTGTGAACCATCCCTCCTATTCTATGAGTTTCTAAGATTGAGGCTTTGTGGGAAAACCTCTCTTGATTCTACCTTTTTTTTCTTTGGAAAATTACACAGAGAGTGAGGAGAATTAATTATAATCAATCAACCCTTTCTCACCTCAACATCCTTTGTTTTATCGATAGAGGAAGGAGTGGATTGAGGGAGAGATGGAGAGATATGGGGAGCGTGTCTATCACACGTTTCTCATTTAATTTAATTAATTAATAAAATATTAATTAACTGGGGAGTGTGTCTATCACACGTTCCTCATTTAATTTAATTAATTAATTAAATATTAATTAATTGGAGAACGTGTCTATCACACATTCCTCATTTAATTTAATTAATTAATTAAATATTAATTAAATAATTAATTTAATTATCATTTAATTGAATTAAAATGCATTTACATTTAAATCATATTTAAATGCATATCTCACCTAACCTATAGTTTTAATTGATTTAATTAAACCAAATTTAATTAAATATACTAGAGTTAATTAATTTAATTAAAGTCACAAATTAATTAATTCATAAATTAAATATCACATATTCAATTTTGGTTATGATAATTAAATCATATTTAATCAACCTCTCTTTAATTTATAGTTTTAATGTACATCTAATATCCATTAACAATTAATCTATAGTTCAATATGAATTTCATTCACACTATAACAATATTCGAACTCTTTCAAATATTTAATTCTCTCGTAAATTAACTTTTGAATCATATCCAAAATTAAATTTATATAATAAAGTTTTAATGTACATAAAAAATTTATATTATAATGTATCTTCATACATTAAATTAATTCCCAAAGTAAATTTGAACATTTCAAATTCTAATCAAGATCAAGCAATCTTAGAACGCTTTACGAGCTAAGAAGTGGACATAATGAACCTACAGATCAGAAGCTCTAACGATACAAGATTAATTGGCTAATCTCATTAACCGCTTAATCAACATTTTAACTACGGGTACACTCGACTAAAGACTCACAACTGCACTCTTCTCACTTTAAATACTTTTCTTGAGGGGAATGAAAATCCCCGCGTAGCGGAAGACGATCGAATCGTCATGGTATCATTATGCTACTCGAATTTTGTCAAGACGATCTAACTATTAGATCTAGGCTAAACATGCTAGAAAGGAAGAAATTACAGCAAGAATAGTGTACTTACTTGTTGAAGACTCTCTTCAAGGTTTCTTCTTCGGTCACGAACACTTCGTGCTTCTCGATCTCAACGAACGCTTCCCACGAACGGAATCCGAATACTACCACTTGGAGTCTCGGTTGTTCTTCCTTTGGAAAGAAGGAAGATTGTGGGATCTTATGGTTTTGGATAGGGAGGAGAGTTGAGAGAGTTGAAAGAGAATTCTCTTCTTTTTGGGTGAGAATCCAAAAAATGAGAGTGTTGCTTGATTTCCTTCTGGCAAGAAGGGTTTAAATAGTGGAAATGATGGAGTTAAAATTTCCACATTATTACCACTTTACCATAACCATAGGTTATGCAAATCTCATTTGCATAATCACATAATATAAGATATCTCATATCTCATATTGCAAATCTCATTTGCAATAATCGTGGATTAATTAAATTGAATCACATCCAATTTAATTTCTCTCAATTAATTTCTCCAATTAGCCCTAATTCAACAATTAGGCTAACCTATAGTTTATTATGAATCCCATTCACATTAAACCATATATTATATCATTCATATCTCATATAAATGACATAAATGCCCTTAAAGCGAAATTGAAAACTTCAATTTCATGCCAAAACATTAACCCTTCTTTTAACCCAGATTGAGCCAATCGACGGACCTAATGGACCTACAGTGACGGGCTCCAATGATCCGAGATTAACTGTCAAACTCTTTGACCCGGTTAATCAACATTCATTAGCTACGGTAACACTCCACTATAGCCCGTAGCTGCACTCCCGTCAGTGCAGAATATTACGTATCCACTGATATAACCAATGCCCATGAGTCGACCCTTCACAGGTTGTTCAGAGACACGGTGGGTCAAATTACCATTTTACCCCCGTGTCTACCTCTTGTTCCTTAAGTCCCCACTTGCTCCTCTAATGAACAACATATTGTGATGGTCCAACCATACACAATGACCTTCTCGGGCGGTGAGAAGGTGGTGGACGCCGTTGTCCAAGCCACGGAGACAACACTTAAGGAACAACCCCTCTAGTTTCCCTAAAGGCGGAACGAGTGAATTCCATCTCGCGTTGTTAAGTTCGGCTCCCTACTTGGTCTGTCAGTATCGAGATTAGGTCTCCAACCCTATCCATATATCATCGACTGGATTCGGGTCATTAACTCGACGTGATCCTCCCTGTGTGTCCATTACACACCGTTCAAGTTCTAGTTCTCTCATAAATTCAATGACCCGGAGCTTTGTTTATTGGAAAAGTTTATAAATATTGCGAGACACAAAGTAATGAAATAAATAATTCTTATTAATTTCAAACAAGAATTTACAAACACGAGATTAGGACAAAAATCCCAACAAACTCCCACTTCGACTAAGCTAGTGGAGAAAATACATTTCGAAATGTACATAAATTACAATGAAGTAATACAATAAACTAGGGCATTAAATACCCGTTTACACATCTCCCACTTGCCCTAGTCGAAAGCTCTCGAAGACCTAGACTCTCTCAGGTGACCTCAAACACCTTAGCCATGAGGGGCTTTGTAAATGGATCGACTACGTTGTGCTCGACGCGCTATCTCGCGTGATCGCCACGTCTCGCGGTGCACAATCTCCGTATCGGATGATACTTGCGCTCAATGTGTTTGCCTCTCTTATGGCTCCGAGGCTCACGTGAGTTGGCTATTGCACCACTGTTATCACAGAACAGTGTGATCGACAAGTTCATATTTGGAACAACTTCCAAATCCGTCATGAACTTCTTAAGCCAAACGACTTTCGCTGCGACTTCACAAGCGCGCAACATACTCCGCTTTCATAGTGGAATCGATGCATCCTTGCTTGATGCTTCGCCATACTACAACTCCTCCATTCAGAATGAAGGCTGACCCCGAAGTGGATTTCCTAGAATCCTTATCGGTCTGAAAGTTAGAATCCGTATATCTCGTAAGGACCAAATCCCCACTACCATACACTACGATGTAGTTCCTTGTTATCCTAAGGTACTTGAGGATTGCCTTCACGGCTGCCCAGTGATCTAATCCTGGATTGGACTGATATCTACTGACGATTCCTACTGCATAACAGATGTCGGGCCTAATACACAACATGGGATACATCAGGCTCCCTACAACCGAAGCATATGGAATCCGTCTCATATCCTTAACATCTTAAGGAGTCTTAGGACACTGATCCTTAGACTTAGACAAGTGAACCCCATGCCTGAAAGGCAACAAGCCCTTCTTGGAGTTCTGCACAAGGCTAGCGTTCTGTTCTTCCAGTTTCGGACAATCTGGATACCTAGAACGTACTGAGCTTCTCCCAAATCTTTCATTTGGAATTGCGAAGCTAGCCACTTTTTAACGTCAGTAAGAAATTCTACCTCATTCCCAATGAGAAGAATATCGTCCACATACAACACCAAAAATGCGACAGTTTTGTCAATGATTTTCTTGTAGACACAAGGCTCGTCGACATTTTGATCAAAGCCATAAGATTTGATCGCCTCATCAAACCTTATATTCCAAGACCTCGAAGCTTGTTTCAGCCCATAAATAGACCTATGAAGCCGACAAACCTTTTGCTCTTGACCTTGGGCAATGAACCCTTTGGGCTGGTCCATGTAGATGGTCTCATCAAGTTTGCCATTCAGAAAGGCTGTCTTGACGTCCATCTGCCATACCTCGTAGTCATAATATGCGACAATGACCAGAAGGATCCTGATTGACTTTACCATGGCAACAGGTGAAAAGGTCTCCTCATAGTCAACCCCTTCAACCTGGGTAAAATCCTTTGCCACTAGTCGGGCTTTGAAGGTCTACACCTTCCCATCTACGCCACGTTTACGCTTGTAGATCCATTTGCAACCAATAGGTTTTACCCATCCGGTTGATCCACAAGCTCTCAGACAGAATTGAAGTACATAGATTCCATTTCCTAATCTATAGCCTGATCATAGGTCAATGGATCCTCACAGTCATCATCGGGAGAGCGACAAGCGAGGTTTCGCTTAAACCCATGTAGCGATCCTGGTCGTCTCACGACCCTCCCACTACGTCGAGGCATTCCCAACTCTTGGGAACGAATTTGACTAGACGTGCTAGGATCAACAACACTTGTTGACGTACTAGCCCCATCGCAAGCAACTCTCTGGCGATATATCATCCATTTCATTTAACACAATTTTACTCCTTGGTAAATGATCCCTGACGTGGTCTTCCTCTAGGAAAGTGGCGTTTGTCGACACAAGCACCCTATTTTCCTTAGGATCGAAAAACAGACCACCCCTAGTCTCTTTAGGGTAACCTACGAATAGGCACAATTTCAAACGGGGTTCCAACTTTTTTGGGTTTGACACCAACACGTGGGTCGGGCATCCCCAAATTCTGAAGTGATGTAAACTGCCTTTACGTCCACTCCAGAGCTCGAAAGGTGTTTCACAAACACTCTTCGAGGGAACATTGTTCAAAATATAAACCGCAGTCTCCACTGCGTAACCCCAAAAAGAATTAGGGAGACGAGCATAGCTCATCATCGACCGAACCATGTCCAACAAGGTTCTGTTTCTCCTCTCCGATACACCATTCTGCTGTGGCATACAAGGTGCTGAGAGTTGGGACGTGATTCCGTGTTCTATCATATAGTCCTGGAATTCAGTGTCCATGTACTCTCCACCTCGATCTGATCGAAGTGTTTTAAGCGATTTACCTAAGAGGTTCTCAACCTCAGTCTTGTACTCCTTGAACTTTTCAAGAGTTTCAGACTTCCTGTGCATTAGGTAAATATACTCATATCTCGAGTAGTCGTCTATGAAAGACACGAAGTACTCATAACCGCCCCGAGCTTTAACATTCATTGGACCACAGAGGTCAGAATGTACTAACTAAAGAGGCTCTTTGGCTCTATATCCTTTTCCACTAAAAGGACGTTTGGTCATCTTGCCCTCAAGGCATGACTCACACACCGACAAAGAGTTTTCTTCCAACTCGTTTAGAAGTCCACTCTTCACTAGTTTCTCAATCCTATTGAGATTAATGTGGCCTAACCGTAGATGCCAAAGATGGGCATTTTCCTTAGGAGAAACTTTCGCTTTCTTAGTTCGTGTTTTTGCAGTTTTAAACAATTCAGTATTCAAAACACTTTTGACCGAATTAGGTTTCAAAACATACAGATTATGCTCAAGTGAAGCAGAACAAATAAGATTACCATTTCTGGAAATAAACGCTTTATTACCATGGAATGAAACAGAAATACACTGTTCTAAAAGGCAGGAAATAGAAACTAGGTTTCTAGTAAACCCTGGAACTATGTACAAATTGTCCAACAAAATGTAGTTCCTGCCAAAATGTAGATTCACCGTGCCGATTGCTGCAGTAGAGACAAGCTCCCTGGATCCAACCCGTAGAGTCACCTCACTCTTTCGCATGTGTTTGCCAGAATCAATCCTCAAAAGAAGAACAAACATGGTTAGTGGTGCCCGAATCCAATATCAGCAGAGTCACTATTCTCCACTAAGCGAGTTTACATCACAAGTAAATCACATTTACCTTGATTCTTCCTCTCGGCCCAGAATTTGAGTGCAGTTCCTCTTCCGATTGTCGCGCCCCATTGCGGTGGAAACACTTTCCTTTCTCTCGCAACGTCCTTGACCTTCTTGCCCTTGTGGCGGCGGCTCGATCGATTTTACCCTTCTTCATCCTCTTCTTCCATTTGGGCGTGAAGGAGCAACGAGTTTCGGCCCTGCAGGTCGAACCCCGTGATAAGACTTGTAGGCAACATTTGCCTCGATTAGATGCCTTGACCTGTTCAAGGGTGGAAATTCTGTAGCTCATTGAGGAGGGTAGTCAGAGTGTAGCTAATTTTGTTCATAACAGCATTGCTACGAAATTGAAGGAAACTCTTCGAAAGAGTCTCCAAAATAAAACTTACTTGGCTCGACTCATCGATCGAAGCCTCGTTCATCTCAGCCAGATTAAAGTGGGTCATCATGTCTAGAACATGTTCACGGACAGACGACCCCTCTTTCATCCGTGCGTTGAAGACGTATTTGAGCGAGTCATGCGGACTGAAGGATCGTTGTCCAAACATTTCCTCCAAGGACTCCATGATCTCCTTGGCGGTGACCATCAGCTCATGCTTCTTTGCCAAAACATAAGACATGCTGGCAATGATGTAGACCTTGGCCTTTTCATTTGCCTTGATCCATCGATCGTATGCATCGCGAACACTTCGCGACGCTGTCGAGCCCGACATCTGAGGACACTCCTCAGAAAGCACGAACTTAATGTCGTCAGTTACCAAAATTGTGTTTATGTTGTTTTTCCAACTTTGGTAATTATCTCCCACTAATTTATCGGACGCGAGTAGAGCTATTATTGCGCTAGACATGTTTTAAGCTGAAAAATTAAGAAAACTTTGTATTAGTCTCGCAAAATACTTTTGAAATCCAATCAAGTTTTAGCGAACATGTTTCATGATCCCTAGGTCATTCAAAATTTTGCAATGATACCCTAAAGGTTTAGAATGACCGCCACCGAAGAGTGAACAGAACACTCCTCCTCTAGGACAAGACTTTCTCGATCAAACCCTAATCCCAGAATAACTCTTATTCCATTAGGCGTCCAATTACCATTGTTCGGTCGAATTCATTAACACTTAACGAATTTTGTGAGTGTCACCCTCAATCTTTAAGTCTCCAAGCATCCGTCCAAACAATAGCCACCGAAGGGTGAGCCAAGAAGGAAAACCAACCAGGAAACTGTATCCCTTTCAGGAATTCACAGTGTTCCGACTCCCATGATCAGGCCCTCCGAAGGGATTGTCTGGTCCAGGCCAAACTAGCAAGCGGATCATAGGCGTCTCACGGTGTGAATCGAAAGAAGAGACCATGGGTCTCGTTTTCACAAGTCCCGCTCCCACTCACTATAAGTACTCTCTCCATCCACTATGATATTGACCTATACAAATGCCACCCGAAGGGGGACGCTCCCATTTGCGCCATGAGGCCGAGTATAGATCTCACGGTGCGGCCTTAACGAAGATTTGTGGTTGGAAAATCAAATGTATCTCGTACACTTTATTTCCTCCCACTCACCACTTTAATTTTAATAGGGATTGACCTAGATAAACCGGCTAATTACCTAAGTCTACCAATATAACTCTTATATGGTATTAACCTAAGTCTATAATCACATTATAACTTAGGTCTATGTGAGTAAATTAAAACACTTTTAATTAGCGACACTCACGATAAGAATAATCTAAGAATCTCCAGACCGAATTCACTCCCAGGTCGATTTCCAGGTAGGGGTGTTCCGCAAGCGTCAACTTAAATACCCCAGCTTTAGACAAAACCTTCCTTAGACTGAGTTACTAATCAGTCTCCATTCATACACTAAACTTTGATTTCCTAATTTCTAATCTCATTAGAAAATAGAAAACCTAAGTCTAATTATTCTAGTTCTAAACTCTTTAAAACTAATAATTAACTTAGGTTGCATGCATTTCTATGTTATAGTGCTTGATCATTCATCACATGAATAACTATATACTATAACATAATATAATTCATCACATGAATATAAATGCATGAGCATTCTTTAATCTAAAAAATATAACACTTATATTAATTAAATTAAACATGCATTTAATTATATTATAACTCTTATAATATAACCTATCATGTAAACTATATATTATAACTCTTATAATATAAATGATGCATGAAATATTTAACCTAAGGTGGGATTTTAAGTCTATATGACATACATTATGCACATAGAATTTAATTAAATCATTCATCTCATGCATACAATAATTAAATAGCAAAATTGGACCGATTTTGGCACATAGGGGCAATTATTTAATTAAATAACATTAATATAACACTTATATTAATATTATTTAACAAAATAATTAAATAAATGAATTAAAATACATTTTACAAATAAATAAAATAAAAATACAAAAAAAGCTGGATTAAAAACGCCCCACTATCTCCACAGCTGCCCACATTTGGAAACTTCTCGCGAACTGCTCCTCAACGCGTGCAGCGTTGCAATGCTGTCGCTCCCAGCGTCGACTCAGCGTTCTCAATGCCAGCGGCGTTGCAACGCTGTCCTGCAGCGCGCCTTGCTCCCGCTGGCACAACGTTGAGATGCCAAGGAGCAGCGTCTCAACGCCGTCGCTTGTACAGCAAACACCTTTGCTGTTTGTGCTTTGAAAAACGCCCGTTTTCGCTCCAATTTCTTCACAGCAACACTTGCTACGAACGACACAGACTTACAGCCTCGATTTATTTTCTAAATTGCCCAAAAACACAGCCCTTTACATTTGATCTCATCAAACAGAAAATAAATCTAAAAGTGTCAAAAAACCGAAACATCCAAAATTGCAAACCAACATTCATCTCATGAATTCAAAGTAAATTATCCACCTATTTTAACAAAAAATAATGCATAATGAAGAACCATCGAAATGTCTCTGATACCAATTGAAGGGAATGAAAATCCCCGCGCAGCGGAAGACGATCGAATCGTCATGGTATCATTATGCTACTCGAATTTTGTCAAGACAATATAATTATTAGATCTAGGCTAAACATGCTAGAAAGGAAGAAATTACAGCAAGAATAGTGTACTTACTTGTTGAAGACTCTCTTCAAGGTTTCTTCCTCGGTCACGAACACTTCGTGCTTCTCGATCTCAACGAATGCTTCCCACGAACGGAATCCGAATACTACCGCTTGGAGTCTCGGTTGTTCTTCCTTTGGAAAGAAGGAAGATTGTGGGATCTTATGATTTTGGATAGGGAGGAGAGTTGAGAAAGTTGAAAGAGAATTCTCTTCTTTTTGGGTGAGAATCCAAAAAATGAGAGTGTTGCTTGATTTCCTTCTTGCAAGAAGGGTTTAAATAGTGGAAATGATGGAGTTAAAATCTCCACATTATTACCACTTTACCACAACCATAGGTTATGCAAATCTCATTTTCATAATCACATAATATAAGATATCTCATATCTCATATTGCAAATCTCATTTGCAATAATCGTGGATTAATTAAATTGAATCACATCCAATTTAATTTCTCTCAATTAATTTCTCCAATTAGCCCTAATTCAACAATTAGGCTAACCTATAGTTTATTATGAATCTCATTCACATTAAACCATATATTATATCATTCATATCTCATATAAATGACATAAATGCCCTTAAAGTGAAATTGAACACTTCAATTTCATACCAAAACATTAACCCTTCTTTTAACCCAGATTGAGCCAATCGAGGGACCTAATGGACCTACAGTGACGGGCTCCAATGATCCGAGATTAACCTATCAAACTCTTTGACCCGGTTAATCAACATTCATTAGCTACGGTAACACTCCACTATAGCCCGTAGCTGCACTCCCGTCAGTGCAGAATATTACGTGTCCACTGATATAACCAATGCCCATGAGTCGACCCTTCACAGGTTGTTCGTAGACACGGCTAGGTCAAATCAACCACATGAACGAGTCAGATCACCTCGTTTGTATCTAATACAAAGCGGGCCGCATCCACAGTGTATCCAGGATTAGGTCTCCAACCCTATCCATATACTGTAGACCGTTCGGGTCATTAACTCGAACGTGATCCTCCCTGTGTGTCCACTACACACTGTTCAAGTTCTAGTTCTCTCATAAATTCAATGACCCTGGAGCTTAGTTTATTGGAAAAGTTTATAAATATTGCGAGTCACAAAGTAATGAAATAAATAACTCTTATTAATTTCAAACAGTAATTTACAAAGACGAGATTAGGACAAAAATTCCAACATTTCTGTGACCATGGATAAAAGACCAATAACAGCAAGTCAATCTTTCACGAGTGTTCGTAACACCAACTGAGTCAAATTATCGTTTTACTCCTGGGTTATATCTATGGTCTTAAGTATCAATGCTCCTCTAATGAACCTGTTTATGGTCCAGGCTAGGGCCTTTTGTTCAAGTCCTAGAGGCATAACTTAAGGGAACACTCATCTACGTATCCTTAGATAAGAAGGAGTGAATTCCATCTTGCTAAGTAGTCCCCAGTTGCCCACATGGTTTTGTCCCCAAGAAAATAGGCATATTGAGTCGGCGTCTCAAGCCACTCTCACCCATACTTTTCAAAGGACAATCTCTTGTAAACAAGAGTTCGTAACCTACTCAAGATTAAGTTCAAGTTTCCTAGATCATTCTATTGAAATAGAAACCTAAATAGTTAACGGAGTTACATCTATTGGTTACTATTTCGCGGTCCCGTCTTATGTAAACTCATCACATAGGATACCCCCACTTGCATGTCACCTACACGAACACGTTGGATCATTGTGTATGTATGAAATACAAAGCGGGTTGTATCCATAGTGTCACCTGGATAAGGTACCCAACCTCATCCTTATACTATTAACCATTTAGACTATTTCTTGAGCCTTGATCCCCGTATGTCCATACATGCAGTTCAAGAGACACAATACAACCTAGGATCGTCCAACAAGTGCTTCTCCAAGGTCCTATTTATAATGGTATGTGGTGGAGGTAAAATCTCCACCAATTTATCATTTTACCACAAGTATATAATATGCAAATCATATTAGGGGTGAGTAAAAGAAGACCGAAAATCGATTCGACCGATCGAAACCGACCGAACCGGAGGCGATGGTTTATTTTCGGTCTTCTTCGATCGGGGTCGGTCGGTCGATTTTGCCCTAAACCGACCAATATTTTAAAAAAAATTATATATAATAATAATAATAATAATAATAATAATAATTAAAAAATAAAAAACTAAAAAGATTTTCTCAAAATATATTAAATAATAAAAAATAATAAAAAAATAATTATAAATTATTAAATAATAATAAAATAATTATTATAAATATTAAATAATTAATTAAATAAATATTTAAAAAGATATATAAAAATTGACCGACCGAACCGACCGGTCAATCGGTCGATTTTGGTAATTTTTTTTTTTAAAAAAAATTGGCCCGACCAAAGCGACCGACCTTGGCGGTTTGGGGTCGGTTGGGGTCGAAAACCGACACCGACCGACCGATGCTCACCCCTAAATCATATAATATAAGGTATCACATACCTTATTATACAAATCTCATTTGCATAATTGTGGAATTAAATTGAATCACATTCAATTGAATCACATTCAATTTAATTTCTCTCAAATTCAATTTCTCCCACTAAGCCTTAATTTCATAATTAGGTTAAGCTATAGTTTATTATGAATCTCATTCACATTAAACTATATATTATGTCAATCATATCTCATATAAATGTCATAAATACCCTTTTCATGAATTTGAACTCTTCAAATCCACTCCAAATTGTATACCCTCATTAAGTCCAAATTGAGCCAACCGAGAGACCTAATGGACTTACAGATCGTGAGCTCCAATGATCGATTACTTGATCAAACTCTTTGACCCGGTCAATCAACATTTATTAACTAGGTGGGTATCAGAGCCAGTCATTGCTCTATGAATGTAATTGTTATGTTCAATTTTAAAATACGAATTACACAACGAAACAACGACGTTTCACAACGTCTTCCGCTACGGAAATTCAAATCCCTTCAATTGGTATCAGAGCCAATTATTGCTCTACGTTGTGTATTCTGTAAATTCCTAAAATTAGGTGGGTAGCATTAATTTTTCATGAGATGAATGCTAATGGTTTGCATTTTTGGATGTGTTCGGTTTTTGACATTTAGTTTAGATTTACATTAAAGTTGATGAGATCAATGTAAGGGCCCGGTGTTTTGGGCATTTTTAATGTAAATCGAGTTTGTAAGTCCGTGTTGTTCGTGGCAAGAGTTGTTGTGAAGAAAACAGAGCAGAAACGGGAGATTTCGTCGAAAAACAGCAAGCTGTGTTGTTGGAATTTCATCGGCGTCGCGATTTTGTTCTTCAACGTTGCGACGCCATCCATGTTGTTGGAGAAGCTGCAACAGTGCAGCATTGCGACGTTAGGGGTTGCGTTGCAACGCCGCAACGTTGAGAACGCTACGCTTGACGCTGGAGGTTGCAGCGTTGCAACGCTGGACACAGTGCTGCAACGCCATCGCGTAGTGGGCATTAGTTCGCGAGAAATTCCAGCGTAGTGGCAAGGTGGCTTTCGTGGGACTTCAAGGTCGGTGGTTCGAGGCCTACTGACAACCGATTTTTATTTTAATTTATTTCTTTTGTAAAATAAATTTTTATTTAATTTAATTTTAATTTTAATTAATATATTCTTATATTAATGTTAATTAATTAAATTAAAGTCCCTAAGGTGCCAAAAATCGGTCCAATTATGCAATTTATTAATTTATGCAATTGTTGTATGATTTAATTTTTTTCTATGTGCATAATGTATGTCATATAGATTAAAATCCCACCTTAGGTTAAACATTTCATGCATCATTTATATTATAAGAGTTATAATATATAGTATGCATGATAGGATTATATTATAAGTGTTATAATGTAATGTATGTATTTTAATTTAATTAATATAAGAGTTATATTTCTTAGATTAAAAGCATTGACATGCATTTATACATGAGATGTATGTATGTTATATAGTTTAATTATTCATGTGATGAATGATCAAGCACAATAACATAGAAATGGATGTAACCTAAGTTAATTATTAGTTTTAAATTGTTTAGAACTTGAATAATTAGATTTAGGTTTTCTAGTTCTAATAAAATGGAACTAGGAAATCAATATGACTTATGAATGGTGACTAATTAGTAACTCTGTCTAAGGAAGGTTATGTCTAAGACTGGGGTATTTAAGCTGACGGTTTGCGCAACACCCCTACCTGGGAACCGACCTGGGAGTGAATTTGGTCAAGAGATTCATAGGTTATATTCTCGTGAGCGCCGTTAATTAAGATTTAATTAATTTACTCACATAGACCTAAGTTAATAATGTGATTATAGACTTAGGCTAATCTAATATAAGTGTTATATTGGTAGACTTAGGTAAATTATAGTCGGTTTATCTAGATCAATCCCGATTATTTTTAAAGTACTGAGTGGGAGGAAATAAAGTGTATGAGATATATTTAATTTTTCATACACAAATCTCCGTTAAGTTCACACCGTGAGATCCATACTCAGCCTCGTGGTGCAAATGGGAGCGTCTCCCTACGGGTGGTATTTGTATGAGTCAAAATTCAACGTGAATGGAGAGAGTACTTATAGTGAGTGGGAGCGGGACCTGTGAAAACGGGACTCACGATCTCTTTTTTCGATTCACACCGTGAGACGCCTATGATCCGCCTGCTAGTTTGGCCTGTACCAGACAATCCCTACGGAGGGCCTTGATCATGAGAGTCGGAACACCGTGAATTCCCTAAAGGGATACGATTTCCTTGTTTGTTTTCCTTCGTAGTCCTACCTATGGCAACTATTGTTTGGATGGATACTTAGAAATTTAAAGATAGAGGGTGACACTCATAGGATTCATTAAGAGTTAATGGATTCAGACCGAAAAATGGTAACTGAAGGCCTAATAGAATAAGAGTTATTCTGGTATTAGGGTCTGGTCGAGAAAGTCTCGTCCTAGAGGAGGAGTGGCTTTGTCAACCCTACGGTTGCGGTCATTCTAAACCTTTGGAGTATCATTGCAATTTTTAATGACCTAGGGATCATGGGATAAAAATTTGCTAAAACCTGATTGGATTTTCAAAGTTTTTGCGAATCTAATACAAAGTTTTTCATTTTCAGCAACAAAATATCAAACTCCTTTAATGCCCTTTTAGCTTATGATAAGTTAGGCGGCGATATTTTTCAAACGTGGAAAGACAATATTGACACGATTTTGGTAAATGACGACCTAAAGTTCGCGCTCACTGAAGAGTGTCCTCAAGTGCCCGGTCCAACAATCCTATTCAACGAACTACAAACCTTCCATTCCTTGGTGCAAATCAAGGGACAGGAAGCTGAGTCAAGTGTTGCCTTCAGATTTTTTCACAGGGGTTCGATCTCTGGGATAAAGTTTGTAGATTCTTCAGGCCCGAAAGGGAAGAAGAAGTTGAAGGAGGTTAGGGTTGACTGCGTTGCCGCCCAAAAGGGCAATGAGATCAAGGAAGTTGCAAGAAAGTGTTTCTACTGCAACGAGGGTGATCACCTGAAAAGAAGTTCTCCCAAGTTCCTTGTTGAAAAGAAGGAAGGTAAATGTGATTTACTTGTTACAGAAACTTGTTTAGTGGAGAGTAATGACTCTGTCTGGATACTGGATTTAGGCACCACTAACCATGTTTGCTCTTCTTTTCAAGGATTAAGTTCCTGGCAGCGACTACAAGAGGGTGAGATAACACTCAGGGTTGGATCCGGAGAAGTTGTCTCAGCTGCAACAATTGGCTCGGTGGAGTTGTTCTTTGTCGAGAAGTACTTATTATTAGATAATATGTACATAGTTCCAAGGTTTACTAGAAACCTAGTTTCTATTTCCTGTCTATTAGAACAAAATATTTTCGTTTCTTTCATGAGTAATAAAGCGTTTATTTCTGGAAATGGAAATTTATTATGTTTTGCTTCGCTTGAGAGAAATTTGTATGTTTTAAAGCCTTATTCGGTCAAAAGTGTTTTGAATACTAAATTGTTTAAAATAGTAGAAATGTGAACTAAGAGAGTAAAAGTTTCTCCAAAAGAAAGTGTCCATCTTTGGCATCTAAGATTAGGCCACATAAATCTCAATAGGATTGAGAGACTAGTGAAGAGTGGACTTCTAAGCGAGTTGGAAGAAAACTCTTTACCGGTTTCTGAGTCATGCCTTGAAGAAAAAATGACCAAACGTCCTTTTAATGGAAAAAGATATAGAGCCAAAGAGCCTCTTGATCTTATACATTATGACCTCTGTGGTCCGATGAATGTTAAATCACGAGAAGGTTACGAACACTTTGTATCTTTTATAGATGACTATTCGAGGTATGGGTACATTTACCTAATGCATAAAAAGTCTGAAACTCTTGAAAATTTCAAGGAGTACAAGACTGAGGTTGAAAACCTGTTAGGTAAAACTATTAAAACACTTCGATCGGATCGAGGTGGAGAGTATATGGACACTGAATTCCAGGACTATATGATAGAACATGGAATTACGTCTCAACTCTCAGCATCTGGTATGCCACAGCATAATGGTGTATCAGAGAGGAGAAAAAGAACCCTGTTGGACATGGTTCGGTTGATGATGAGCTATGCTCGTCTCCCTGATTCTTTTTGGGGTTACGTAGTGGAGATTGTGGTATACATTTTAAACACAGTTCTGTCGAAGAGTGTTTATGGAACACCTTTCGAACTCTGGCATGTTGTAAAACCAGTTTACGACATTTTAGAATTTGAGGATGCCCGTGTAGGGAATCGAAGTCCCCGCAGCGGAAGCGATTGCGAATCACGCACTCTTAATTTAGTTACAACGGAAAATTCAAGAACGTAAACATAGATTAAGCATATATAAAAGAATATGGACAACAAATATATATCTTTGAAGAACCTTTCTTCAAGTGATTCTCTCTCCACGGTCACGATCTCAGCAACAAGAGCTCGTACGAACACCGACACCACCACCGGATCTTCTCCGTTGTTCTCTAGGTGAGGGAGGAAGGTGGGTTCCCTTTAGGAGTGGTGAGGTATTTTGTGAGAGAGATTTGTGTTTTGGAACTCTTCCAACAACACAACAAGGAGGCTAGGAATACTTTTTGGAAGTCTTAACCTAGTTGCATCTCATGCAACTATATATATATAGAGGAATGGGATGGAAATGACCATTCTATCCCTCCTTTAATCTCTCTTTAGTATATAGTTTATATATGAATCTAATTCACATTAAAACTATATATTATATCAATTACATCATATATAATTGATATAACTCCTCATGTATGAAATTGAACACTTCAATTTCACTCCTAACTTTATACCCTCAATATTACCATGTTGAGCCAACGGAGGGATCTAATGGACCTATAGATCATGAGCTCCAATGATATGAGATTAACTGATCAAACTTTTTGATCCAGTTAATCAATATTCATTAACTACAAGTCATTCCACTATAGACTTGTAGTTTGCACTCTCTCCATCTGTAGATATTATGTGTGTCCACCGATATAGTCATTACCCATGAGTCGATCCTTCACGGGTTGTTCGTAATCACGGCTTGGTCAAATTATCGTTTTAGCACCGTGATTACCTCTTTGCTCCTTAAGCACCACCGATCCTCTAATGAACAACAAGTCTAAGGTCCTACCTTAGACTCATACCCTCAGCAGAGGCGGGCCCGTTGTTCAAGACTTGGAGTCGGTTCTTAAGGGAACAACCTATCTAATTCCTCGAAGAGAGGAATGAGTGAATTCCATCTTGCACGTTAAGTTCTCAACTACCTACGAGGTTACGTCCCTGAGAAGGTAAGCTTATTGAGTCGGCTACAGGCCACTCTCACCCATACTAGTCTAAGGACAAACACCTATAAGCAGGAGTTCTTAACTTGCTCAGGATTCAGGTCAAGTCACTAATGACCATCTATAAACTACAAGTCTTATCCCGTTAACGGTGTTATACTGTATGAACTCTTCATATAGGATGCCCCCACTCGCATGTCAACTACATGAATGAGTTGGATTACCTCATTTGTACTAATTACAAAGTGAGCCGCATCCATGGTGTTACCAGAATGAGGGTTCCAACCTTATTCTTATACCATAGACTATTTAGGTTATAATCTTGAACTCAACCCAAATAGTGTCCACTACACTGATTTCAAGATAATGTTATAACCTTGGAGCTTAGTTTATTGGATTTACAAAAGCAAGACTGTAATCTTATCAAAACAAATAACACTTTGTTTAGTTGATCAAAATTACACAAGTTTAGGGCATAAATCCCAACAGCCCGACCCATGTGTTGGTATCAAATCCAAAGAAATTGGAACCACGTTCAAAGTTGTGCCTCTTTGAGGTTACCCAAAAGAGACTAGGGGTTGTTTGTTTTACGATCCTAAGAAAAATATGGTGTTTTTGTCGACAAACGCCCTTTCCTTGAGGAAGACGACATCAGGGATCACTTACCAAGGAGTAAAATTGTGTTAAATGAAATAGGCAGTACATCAACAAGAGTTGCTGATGGTGCTAGTACGTCAACAAGTGTTGTTGATCCTAACTCGTCTAGTCAAGTCCATTCTCAAGAGATGAGAATGTCTCGACGTAGTGGGAGGGTTGTGAGACTGCCTGAACGTTACATGGGTTTGGCTGAAACTCAGGTCGTCACCCCTAATGATGATTGCGAGGATCCATTGACCTATGATCAGGCAATGGCAGACGTTGACAATGACGAATGGATTAAAGCTATGGATCATGAAATGGAGTCGATGTACTTCAATTCTGTCTGGGAGCTTGTGGACCAACCGGATGGGGTTAAACCTACTGGTTGCAAGTGGATCTACAAGCGTAAACATGGCGTAGATGGGAAGGTGCAGACCTTCAAAGCTAGACTAGTGGAAAAGGGTTTTACCCAGGTTGAAGGGGTTGACTATGAGGAAACCTTTTCTCCTGTTGCCATGGTAAAGTCTATCAGAATCCTTCTGGCCATTGTCGCATATTATGACTATGAGGTATGGCAGATGGTTGTCAAGACGGTCTGTCACACCCCCTCCCGAACCTCCTGCTAACTTAGCCCGAAAAAAGGCATGAAGCCAACAGACATTGTTTACCTCTTAACAATATCTGAAGACCCTGTTCTACCTGATAAACATACTATGCTCGTATATGGTAAACTTTAACATCACACAGCGGAAACTTGATAACTACTAAACATACATAGGGAGAAACATTTTTAAGTCTCCCATTTGAAAACTTAAACAAGCAATAGCATCACAACCCAGAACATGCCAACCCACTGTTTATACAACCTCTTATGACAAACAACTATAACTACATAACGACTTGCTATACAACACCAGCCACGTACAAAATACCAACTTATGAAACTTCCAGCAGACTACTATGGGATGTCGGTACCAGAGCTCGATCTCTACACGAAAATGTTTGAAAACATTGAAAGAATGAGCTGAAAAGCTCAGTGAGTGTCTATCTTTAAAACATTATAAGCTCACAGGTGATTCATAATAATGGCAGATTATAAGTAGTGAATAGCTTAACATCTGTTTGTAAACACAAACAAACCATGCTTCCAATTTACAGGTTTAAGTCACCACTTATGCATAGCACACAACTCAAAATGTACTATCATATTGAGGGTAGATAGATCAATAATATAGAAGCTCATAACAATAAAACACATGACATGATACCACAATCAAACCATAGAGGTGGTAGAGTTACATTTATACTAATAAGGTTCATACCTCTCTCTCTCACGTGCATGTGGAATACCTTTGGCCGTTTGGTTTTCCCTAATACCTTCTTTATGTCCTTCAGTATTAAGGTAAAACCATTTACTACCCGAATACCTTCTCATTGTCCTTCAGTATCGGGATATCATGATTCATTCCCCCCCTAAGTACCTTCTCGAATGTCCTTCAGTATTAGGGGTTAACCACAAACAAGAGCATAATTTGTTTACCATGGAAATCATGTCTTTATAATACATACTCTCATAATTTAGGTTCCATACTTGGATTTATGGTTACAAATTAATTCAAAACATGCTTATGTTCCATCATGAACTTATGTTAGAAAACTCAATGAAGCTATACATAATTAGTTCAAACAGGATGTAATTATCAACACTTATGATCTTGAAGAAAAACATAGGTCAAGCATAGTTCTAAAATAGAGTCATTCACAGTATTAGAATTAGAACCTTGGCTTGTAAACTTGACCTATTTGCTCTTGGCCTGTCAAACAAACCAACTCAACCATTAGAACCTCGAGCTCATGATTTTTAACCTTAAAACTACAAGAAAACACACTTTCCAATTTCAAGCATTTTCAGATTTTCTGCCCTGTTTTCAGACAGCCATAACATCTTCATTACTTATTAAAAAATAATGTAATTTATACCAAACTCTTCCTTTTTGATCCCTCTAAAAATCATATGAAGACATGAAATTGAAACTCTAAACGGATGTGATCAGAAATACCTCGAAAGCTACTTTCCTCAAAAGCGGACTTTCTGTTTGTTTCAGATTCGGATTTCTGCTGCACAACAAATTTAACCTGATATTTAAAATATCTTCTAGACATTTTCTACTCACGATGTCTTCACGAAAGTTGTAGGAAATTCAATAAGCTTTCGAACCATACCAATTAGAGCTTCTAACTCCAAGTATACAGATCAGAACAACCAAAACATCAGAGACTTCTCAGATTTGACAGCAAATTTCATCTTCATCTTCCTCTTAACAAAACAGTAACTTAACATAAAAATTTGCTCGAGATTCCTTCATGAACTTTGTTAAAAATGAATTAGATTTCAAGAAAACTAAACCTCAACTCTTACCTCTTCTTTTGGAGCTCGAGATGAACAGAAAACCGTAGCAGTGGTTGAGTTGATCACCTTTGTCGCTATACAATCAAGCTTTGAGTTCTCCTCCTTTCTTACGCAACTCCGGCTCCAAAATCACGAAAATGGATTTCTTATTCTTCCTTTCTCCTTCTCCCACGAAGCTTCAGCTTTGGTTTGTAAGGATAGAGAAGAAAATGGAGAGAAGATAAAGCAAACGGTGGAAAAAGTAACATGTTCGTGTAGATGACATGTGAGTGGGGATATCCTATGTAATGAGATTACATAAGACCGGACCACGAAATAGTAACCTCTAGCTGTAACTCCGTTGACTAGTTAGGTTTCCATTTCACTAGGATGACCTAGGCAACTTGATCTCAATCTCGAAAGGAGTTACGAACTCCTCGTTCGCGAGGGATTGTCCTTTGACTAGTATGGGTGAGAGTGGCGATTCGCCCGACTCAATATGCCTACCTTCTTGGGGACAAGACCGAGTGAGCGGTGGGAACTTAACTTAGCAAGATGGAATTCACTCCTTCCCGCCTACTAGGGTAAGTAGAGGAATGTTCCCTTAAGTGGTGTCTCTGGGACTTGAACAAAGGGCCCGACCCTCTCCTTTGGCCCGGGAGGACTCTGTTTGTTGGTAGGACCACAAACAAATTGTTCATTAGAAGAGCACCGGTACTTAAGGTACAAGATGTAACCTGGGGTAAAACGATAATTTGACCCGGTGGTGTTACGAACATTCTGTGAAGGATTGACTTGTTGTTATTGGTCAATATCGATGGACACAAAAATATATCTGCAGTGAGAGAGAGTGCGTTTGTGGGACTTTAGTGGAGTGTTCCCGCAGTTAACGAATGTTGATTGGGAGGTTAATGAGATTAACCGAGTAATCTCGTATCATTGGAGCTTCTAATCTGTAGGTCCATTAGGTCCACCTTCTAGCTCGTAAAGGGTTCTTAGATCATTTGAATTTTAAATGTTCAAATTCATTAGGGAATATATTTAATGTATTTAGATACGATATAATATATACTTTTGGAACTATATGTTGTAACTTTAATATGAATATGATTCATATTAAATTATATGAGAGAAATGAATATTTGAAAGAGTTCAAATATTATATTAAATGATTTGAAAACTATAGGTTAAAATTTAATGTGCACTGAATGTACATTAAAACTATAGGTTAAAGGGGTAATATGATTAAATGAGATTTAATCCAAATTAAATATATGATATTTAATTTGTATTATTTAAATTAATAATTAAATTTGATTTAATTATTATATTATTATTATTATTTTAATAATAAAATAAAGGAGCGTGTCATCCAGACACGTTCCCACTACCCCCCCTACTTTCCCTATCGATAGTACAACAAGGGGAAGGGGGTACTCTTGGAGATTGATCGATCAAATGAGTTGTTCAAGCAATTGGAGAATTGCTCTCTCTCTCTCTCTCTCACTCTCACATTCCCAAACCTTTTCCAATTGTTGGATTACCTTCCCACCAAGGTTGATCTAAGTGGAATACAGAGAATAGGAGGTTTGCCATTTTGGTCGTGTCCTATTGCTGGAAGAAAACATAGAAGTTTAGTTCTTGTGTTGCTGAAAAGCTAGGAACAAGGTGTTGCAGGAGAATTAGAAACTACAAAGGTAATTCTTTTCTCTTCTTAATTTAACAGTTAAATATAGGAATGTTTGCATGTACATCTCCATGTCTAATTAGATTAGAATTAGCATGCTTGTTTTGTATGTTTTTGTCAATGTACTAGTTTTTGTTTCAATTAAAACAATCAAGCAAATTACTATCCCAAACACGTTTCCGCTGCTCAAGGAGATCTGATCTCCATCAATTGGTATCAGAGTAATGCTTTATTTGTTTTGATTAAAACAAAATTTCATTGATTTTGGTGGGAATTCGATTAGTTTGCTATAAAACTGTTTAGGAGTTTTTTGGCCATAGTTTACTTTTGATTTGATCAAATTATTGTGAAGGCCCCTGCATTTTTGGGCAAATAAAGTGCATAATTGAGTTTGTATTTGAGTTTTGAGTCGTTTGGGACCAGTTTCAAGCAATTCAGTGGAGATTGAAAGGAGAAATTGCAATTGAAAGCTGCTGTGTTCGTGGATTTCGCCATCGCCGAAAGCGGCGGCGCGGTAACGCGCCGTTCATCGGCGTTACGCGCTATAGAAACGGCGTCCGCAACGCCAACGCTCCCTATTGACGCGGGCACTCAAAAAGTGGTCGGTGGCGTTGCTGTAACGCGCCTCGGCGTTGCAACGCCACCCCGATAGCGCGGCGTAGCGAGGATGAAGCGGGCGTTGCAACGCTAGCATCAGCGTTGCAACGCCGTGACGCTTTACAAGCAGATACAGGCCGGTTCAGCTGGTTCGTTGATTTTGGTCCGATTCGAGCGGTTCAAGGTCGGTTCAAGGTGTTTTGGACCAGTTTTATGTAATAAAATTAATGTAATTTTATTATTTTATACTTTTTGCACTTTAGGGGCCAAAATATTCCAGTTTTACAGTTTTATGTCTTTATGAATGTCATTTAGAATATTCCCACCATAGGATAAGCATGTTCATGCATTTTATTTGTATAAATGTTATATGAATATGATTGAAAATGCATGATCAATTTATATTTCATGAGTAATTAATTATAAGTGTTATAATTAGATTATATGAATATAAATTGCATGGAGCATGAAATTACTTAGTTTAAAGTAATTGTTATTTCATTTAAGTAATTTTATAAATCAATTAGTTGAATTCCTTTCATAATTCCAATTTGAAAAATTAATTGTTGGATTTATAATATAGTTTCTTTATCATAGATTAATAATTAAATTTATAAAAGTTATAAATTAAAGGGGTTTTAGAAACCATAACCTATAATAAAGAAATGCATGCAAACATAGGAACTTGGGTTAAAATTTAAATTAGTTTTAAATCATTTAAAATTAATTTAGACCTAAGTTTTAATTTCTAATAGGATTAGAAGTTAGTCTTACGTAGTATTTTAAATAGTTTAAAATCTAGTAGGACATTAGAACTTTTGTTATAAGGGAACTCTACCGGTGAAGTTCTGTCTAAGGCTGGGGGTACTTAAGCTGACGGTTAACAGAACACCTCCTACCTGGGAACTGACCTGGAGCTTGAGTTGAATTAAACTTAGTTCTATTTTATCTCTAGGTAATTAAAATGTTTATTCACCTAAACATAAGGTTTTAAGACCTAGTTATAATAGTTATAATAGACATAGACTTAGATAGATTCTTTTAGCCAGAATTCGACTAAGTTAAGCCAATACCCTAATCTTAGGAGCTTCAGTGGGAGAAAACGAGATGTTCGCATCGAGTTTACTCTCACGTCCTCAAGAGTTCACACCGTGAGTTCCATGCTCGGCTACGTGGCGTCAATAGGGCGTCCCCCTACGGTATGTGTTTGCATCGTTTAATACCAATAGTAAATGGGAGTAGGACGCGTGTCAACGTATCCTACGGTCTCCTCCATTAGGTCGCACCGTGAGATTTCTATAGTCCGCCTGCTAGGTTGTCCTAGAACAGCCAAACCCTACGGAGGGCCTGACTATAGGGATCGGAACACCGCGAACTCCAGAAATGGATAGGGTCTCTTAGGTTATTTGCCAATAGTTGTCTTTCTTAATAGTAGCATGTTGGCTCGGGCCTAGTGGATCTGAAAATGGTAGGGTCACATTTACGGGATGAGTTAAGTTAGTTAACAAGTGTTTGACCAAATAAACGGTAGCTAAACCATTGGGACATTAGACGTTCTGGTAGTGAGAATTGGCTGATAAAGTCTCAATTCAAGGGAGGAATGACTGACCGCCCAACGGAGGCTTTTGTTCTAAACCCTTGAAGTATCGTTGCAAAATTACGGGTTTAGTTTAAACACTAGGGTTCTTTAATAGTTTTGCTAAATTTGATTGGTTTTTACAATGGGTTAAAAGGCATAACTAATTAGAACTATTTTGGTTTTCAACATGTCGTCCTCAATAATAGCCTTACTTAAAAGCGATCGTTTAACTGGTGAGAATTTTACTACGTGGAAATCCAACCTAATACGATTCTGGTTGTTGATGACCTATGGTTTGTATTGTCTGAGGAATGTCCTCAGGTCCCTGCTCGTAACGCTCCTCAATCTTTTAAGGAGGCGTACGACTGCTGGATCAAGGCCAATGATAAGGCCAAGGTCTACATTTTGGCTAGTGTTTCTGAAGTTCTGGCCAAAAAACACGAGGGCATGGTCTCAGCTCGTGAGATTATGAGTTCGCTGCAGGAAATGTTTGGACAACCATATGAAGGAGGGGTCGTCGGTGAGAGAACATGTTCTCGATCTGATGGTCCACTTCAACGTGGCTGAGATGAATGGAGCGGACATTGAGGAGCAAAGTCAAATCATATTTAATATTAATTTAAACGAGGGATCACCTCCCCACTCCCTATCGATGGGGAGGGAGGTGGGAAACGTGTCCTTCTGACACGTTCCCATTAATTTAATATTAATTTAAATTAAATATTAATTAAATCATATTTAATTAATTAAATTAAATATTTCATTAAGATTAAATCATATTTAATCATATCCTTCCCTCTAACCTATAGTTTTAATGCACATCTAATGCAAATTAAATTTTAACCTATAGTTTTCAAATATGAATCACATTCAAACTTGAATATAATATTTGAACTCTCTCAAATATTCAATTCTCTCATATAATTTAATATAAATCATATTCACATTAAATTTATAATATATAGTTCCAAAACTATATATTATATCGTATCTAAATACATTAAATATATTCCCTAATGAATTTTAACATTTCAAATTCAAATGATCTAAGAACCCTTTACGAGCTAGAAGGTGGACCTAATGGACCTACAGATCAGAAGCTCCAACGATACGAGATTGCTCGGTTAATCTCATTAACCTCCCAATCAACATTCGTTAACTGCGGGAACACTCAACTAAAGTCCCACAGCGCTTCTTACTGCAGATATATTTCTGTGTCCATGGATATTGACCAATAATAGTAAGTCAATCCTTCACGAATGTTTGTAACACCAGCTGGGTCAAATTACCGTTTTACCTCTGGGTTACATCTTGTACCTTAAGTACTAGTGCTCCTCTAATGAACAATTTGTTTGTGGTCCTACCAAAAAACAGAGTCCCTCTCGGGCCAATGAGAGGGTCGGGCCCTTTGTTGAAGTCCCGGAGACACCACTTAAGGGAACATTCCTCTACTTACCCTAGTAGGCGGGAAGGAGTGAATTCCATCTAGCTAAGTTAAGTTCCCAGACGCTCACTCGGTCTTGTCCCCAAGAAGGTAGGCATATTGAGTCGGCAATCTGGCCACTCTCACCCATACTAGTCAAAGGACAATCCCTCGTGAACAGGAGTTCGTGAATTTCTTTCGAGATTGAGATCAAGTTGCCTAGGTCATCCTAGTGACATAGAAACCTAACTAGTCAACAGAGTTACAACTAGAGGTTACTATTTCGTGGTCCGGTCTTATGTAATCTCATTACATAGGATAACCCCACTCACATGTCATCTACACAAACACGTTAGGATCACAGTGTTTGTATCAAATACAAAGTGGGCCACATCCATAATTTAACCAGGGTAAGGTACCCAAACCTTATCCCCTAACTATAGACCCTTTAGGCTGTATCTCGAACCAATATCCTTTTTATGTATATTACATTCAGTTAAAGATTCATTTAACAACCTTGAATGTTTAGTTTATTGGATTTAGGGTTTAAATGAAGGCAAACTCGTAGATAACGAACAATAACACTTTATTGAAATAAGAACACATTATAACATTAATTAGAACATAATTACAGACTACGAGTTTTAGGGCCCAAATCCCAACAAACTCCCACTTGAACTAATTTCTAGTGGGGTACAAAAAAATCTAAAACAGTGGTTATAGAGATATAAATACAATAAACTAGGGCATCCATATACCCCATTACATATCTCCCACTTGCCCTAGATTTAGCCTATGTACATATCTCGTAGACCCAGACTTTCCAGATTACCCTCGAACACTTTAGCCGTGAGAGTCTTTGTACACGGATCAGTAATATTGTGCTCCGAAGCGATCTTCGTGACTGTCACATCCCTTCGTTGCACTATTTCTCGTATCAGGTGATACTTCCTCTCGATGTGCTTACCTCGCTTATGGCTGCGAGGTTCCTTCGAATTGGCTACCGTACCACTGTTGTCACAGTATAAGGTGATTAGAGATTCCATATTCGGAACATCTTCTAAATCAGTAAGTAATTTCCTTAGCCAAACAAACCTCTTTAGCTGCTTTACAAGCAACGACATACTCAACCTCCATCGTGGAGTCAGTGATGCAACCTTGCTTGATGCTTTGCCATACTATAGCTCCCCCGTTAAGGGTGAAAACGGATCCCGATGTGGATTTTTGAGAATCCTTATTCGTCTGAAAATCAGAATCAGTGTATCCAGTAAGGATCAAATCCTTAGACCCATACACAAGCGTATAGTCCCTCGTTCTCCTTAGGTACTTGAGGATATTTTTAGCTCTTTGCCCCGGTGGTCTAACCTTGATTGGGTGGTACGTCATCGACTATTCCCACTGCATAACAAATGTCCGGCCTCGTGCATAGCATAACATACATTAAGCTACCTACTGCAGAGGCATAGGGAATATGTCTCATATCCTCAACTTCTTGGGGTGTCTTGGGACACTGTTCCCTAGACAGATGAACTCCATGCCTGAAGGGTAACAAACCCCTCTTGGAATTCTGCATCGAATATCTTGACAACATTTTGTCGATATAAGACGCTTGAGACAGTGCTAGCGTTCTGTTCTTGCGATTCCTGAGGATCTGAATCCCAATAACATATTGTGCCTCTCCCAAATCTTTCATTTGGAATTGGGTCGCCAGCCAATTCTTTATGTCAGTAAATTATCCTACATCATTCCCAATGAGTAGGATATCATCCACATAAAGTACTAACAAAGCTACTTTATCGTTGATGATCCTCTTGTAAACACAAGGCTCATCAACGTTTTGGTCAAAGCCGTAAGACTTGATCGCAGTATCAAATCTTATATTCCAAGATCTTGACGCTTGTTTCAACCCATAAATGGATCGATTGAGCTTGCAAACTTTTTGCTCCTGACCTTGGACTATGAACCCTTCGGGCTGAGACATATAGATGCTCTCGTCAAGATTACCATTCAAAAAGGCAGTCTTGATGTCAATTTGCCAAATTTCATAATCATAAAATGCGGCTACGGACAAGAGTATCCTTGTAGACTTCAAAGATAGCAAATGGGGGAAAAAGTTTCTTCATAGTCAACTCCTTCCCTTTGGGTAAAACCCTTTGCTACAAGTCTAGCCTTAAAGGTCTGTATCTTTCCGGCTGCATCTCTCTTTCTCTTATAGATCCATTTACACCCTATGGGTCTAACCCCTTCAGGTTGGTCTATAAGTTCCCATACTGAATTGAAGTCCATTGACTCCATTTCAAGGTCCATGGCTTTGATCCATTGGTCCTTGTCTACGTCATTCATTGCCTGTTTATAAGATAATGGATCTTCTACGCCGTCATCAAGTATGACAACTTCAGTTTCAGCTAAACTCAAGTAGCGGTCAGGTTGGGAAACAACCCTCCCACTGCATCGTGACATTCCAAATGATTGAAAAGGACGAGACTGACTTGAGGTGCTGGCTCTTCCATCAACCCTTGATGAAGGTCCAGCTTGATCAACAACTCTTGTTGGTTCATGTGTAGCTTCATTTAGTACTAATTTACTACGCGATTTGTGGTTCCTCATGTGATCTTCCTCCAAGAACGTGGCGTTTGTCGATACAATCACCTTGTTTTCTTGTGGGTCGTAGAAAAGACCACCTCTCGTTTCTTTGGGATAGCCAACAAATTGGCACAATTTTGAACGAGGTTCCAACTTCTTTGGGTTTGTCACGAGCACGTGTGCCGGACAACTCCAGATCCTGAAGTGTTGTAAACTAGGTTTACGCCCCATCCATAGTTCAAAAGGTGTTTCTGAAACACTTTTTGATGGAACACTATTCAAGATTTGAACTGCAGTCTCTACTGTGTATCCCCAAAACGAGGCAGGCAACTGAGCATAGCTCATCATAGAACGAACCATGTCCAACAAGGTTCTATTTCTCCTTTCTGACACACCATTTTGCTGTGGTGTATTAGGTGCTGAGAGTTGAAATTTAATTCCATGTTCTATCATATAGTCCTGGAATCTCAAATCCATATACTCTCCACCTCGATCGGATCGAAGTGTTTTAATGGTTTTCCCTAATTCATTCTCTACTTCAGCCTTATACTATTTGAACTTTTCAAGAGCCTCAGACTTGTGATGCATTAGATATAGATAACCATGTTGGGATTTGTGCCCTAAAACTCGTAGTTTGTAATTATGTTCTAATTAATGTAATAAAGTGTTATTGTTCGTTATCTACGAGTTTGTCTTCATTTAAACCCTAAATCCAATAGACTAAACATCCAAGGTTGTTAAATGAATCTTTAACTGAATGTAATGTACATAAAAAGGATCTCGGTTCGAGATACAGCCTAAAGGGTCTATAGTTAGGTGATAAGGTTTGGGTACCTTACCCTGGTTAAACTATGGATGTGACCCACTTTGTATTTGATACAAACACCGTGATCCTAACGTGTTCGTGTAGATGACATGGGAGAGGCACAATATATTCTTGGGATTCAGATCCTCATGAAAGATTTGGAGAGGCACAATATGTTCTTGGGAGAGGCACAATATGTTCTTGGGATTCAGATCCTCAGAAATCGTAAGAACAGAACGCTAGCATATTCACAAGCGTCTTATATCGACAAAATGTTGTCAAGATATTCGATGCAGAATTCCAAGAGGGGTTTGTTACCCTTCAGGCATGGAGTTCATCTGTCTAGGGAACAGTGTCCCAAGACACCTCAGAAGTTGAGGATATGAGACATATTCCCTATGCCTCTGAAGTAGGTAGCTTAATGTATGCTATGTTGTGCACGAGGCCAGACATTTGTTATGCAGTGGGAATAATCAGTAGGTACTAGTCCAATCCAGGGTTAGACCACTGGACAACAGTTAAAAATATCCTCAAGTATCTAAGGAGAACGAGGGACTATACGTTTGTGCATGGGGATTTGATCCTTACTGGATACACTGATTCTGATTTTCAGACCGATAAGGATTCTCGGAAATCCACATCGGGATCAGTTTTCACCCTTAACGGGGGAGCTATAAGATGGCGAAGCATTAAGCAAGGATGCATCACTAACTCCACGATGGAGGCTTAGTATGTTGCTGCTTGTGAAGCAGCTAAAGAGGCTGTTTGGCTAAGGAAATTCCTTACTGATTTGGAAGTTGTTCCAAATATGGAATCTCTCATCACCTTATGCGACAACAGTGGTGCGGTAGCCAATTCGAAGGAACCTCGCAGCCATAAGCGAGGTAAGCACATCGAGAGGAAGTATCACCTGATACGAGAAATAGTGCAACGAGAAGATGTGACAGTCACGAAGATCGCTTCGGAGCACAATATTGTTGATCCGTTTACAAAGACTCTCACGGCTAAAGTGTTCGAGGGTCATCTGGAAAGTCTGGGTCTACGAGATATGTACATAGGCTAAATCTAGGGCAAGTGGGAGATATGTAATGGGGTATATGGATGCCCTAGTTTATTGTATTTATATCTCTCTAACCACTGATTAGATTATGTTGTACCCCACTAGAGTTTTAGTTCAAGTGGGAGTTTGTTGGGATTTGTGCCCTAAAACTCGTAGTTTGTAATTATGTTCTAATTAATGTAACAAAGTGTTATTATTTCAATAAAGTGTTATTGTTCGTTATCTACAAGTTTGCCTTCATTCAAACCCTAAATCCAATAAACTAAACAACCAAGGTTGTTAAATGAATCTCTAACTGAATGTAATGTACATAAAAAGGATCTCGGTTCGAGATACAACCTAAAGGGTCTATAGTTAGGGGATAAGGTTTGGGTACCTTACCCTGGTTAAACTATGGATGTGGCCCACTTTGTATTTGATGCAAACACAGTGATCCTAACGTGTTCGTGTAGATGACATGTGAGTGGGGATATCCTATGTAATGAGATTACATAAGACAGGACCACGAAATAGTAACTTTTAGCTGTAACTCCGTTGACTAGTTAGGTTTCTATTTCACTAGGATGACCTAGGCAACTTGATCTCAATCTCGAAAGAAGTTACTGAACTCCTGTTCGCGAGGGATTGTCCTTTGACTAGTATGGGTGAGAGTGGCCAGATTCGCCGACTCAATATGCCTACCTTCTTGGGGAAAAAAAAACCGAGTGAGCGGCTGGGAACTTAACTTAGCTAGATGAAATTCACTCCTTCCCGCCTACTAGGGTAAGTAGAGGAATGTTCCCTTAAGTGGTGTCTCCGGGACTTGAACAAAGGGCCCAACCCTCTCATTGGCCCGAGAGGGACTCTATTTTTTGGTAGGACCACAAACAAATTGTTCATTAGAGGAGCACTAGTACTTAAGGTACAAGATGTAACCGAGGTGTAAAACGGTAATTTGACCCAGCTTGTGTTACGAACATTCGTGAAGGATTGACTTGCTGTTATTGGTCAATATCCATGGACACGGAAATATATTTGCAGTGAGAAGAGTGCAACTGTGGGACTTTAGTGGAGTGTTTCCGTAGTTAATGAATGTTGATTGGGAGGTTAATGAGATTAACCGAGTAATCTCGTATCGTTGGAGCTTCTGATCTGTAGGTCCATTAGGTCCACCTTCTAGCTCGTAAAAGGTTCTTAGATCTTTTGAATTTGAAATGTTAAATTCATTAGGGAATATATTTAATGTATTTAGATACGATATAATATATAGTTTTGGAAATATATATTATAACTTTAATATGAATATGATTCATATTAAATTATATGAGAGAAATGAATATTTGAAAGAGTTCGAATATTATATTAAATGATTTGAAAACTATAGGTTAAAATTTAATGTGCACTGGATGTACATTAAAACTATAGGTTAAAGGGGTAATATGATTAAATGAGATTTAATCCAAATTAAATATATGATATTTAATTTGTATTATTTAAATTAATAATTAAATTTGATTTATTATTATATTATTATTATTATTTTAATAATAAAATAAGGAAACGTGTCATCCAGACACGTTCCCACTATCCCCCCTACTTCTCCCTATCGATAGTACAACAAGAGAAAGGGGGTTGCTCTTGGAGATTGATCGATCAACTGAGTTGTTCAAGCAATTGGAGAATTGCTCTCTCACTCTCTCTCACTCTCATATTCCTAAACCTTTTCCAATTGTTGGATTACCTTCCCACCAAGGTTGATCTAAGTAGAATCCAGAGAATCGGAGGTTTGCCATTTTGGTGGTGTCCTGTTGCTGGAAGAAAACAGAAAAGTTTAGTTCTTGTGTTGCTGAAAAGCTAGGAACAAGGTGTTGCTGGAGAATTAGAAACTACAAAGGTAATTCTTTTCTCTTCTTAATTTATCAGTTAAATTTAGGAATGTTTGCATGTACATCTCCATGTCTAATTAGATTAGAATTAGCATGCTTGTTCTGTATGTTTTTGTCAATGTACTGATTTTTGTTTCAATTAAAACAATCAAGCAAATTACGATCCTAAACACGTTTCCGCTGCTCAAGGAGATCCGATCTTCATCAGCGGTAGAGGTCGCTGGTGATGGTCAAGCTAGCAAGAAAGACAGGAGCGCACCTTCAACCGACAAAGCATTTATTTCCTGCTTTTCCTGCTTGGCCAAGATGTGTTAAACAGAACCTTCTTCAAAAATGTCTCCGAAAATGCCTCGACTTTTTTATTCTCTATGGATTCTGGGCTAGGTACCTAAGTTAGTAACTAGTATGGGGGAGGGGGGCGGGGGAAGCCTAACACAAAGAGTATTGAACCTTAATAAAAGCATAAGTCCGCCCCATGCTCCTTCGGTATGTTCTTTATTTCGTCTTTTCTTGGTGCTTGTCGATGCAGAATCATGTACCATTCATTCAATAGAAAATTCTAAAAATTCCTATATGTAGTATAAGGGTTTTCTCGGTTATTGGCTTCTGGTTAGAAACCGAAGATTGGGCAAAATGTGAATCCGACTGGTTGGTTTATAACAATTCAGGAAGCAGATTCTCATAGTGTCAAAATTCAATTAAATTAGACGTGAAATGTAGAAATATTTCTTTTGTCGCCGTGGTAGTAATGTTAGGAGCTCGCACTCATGGGAGGCAATCGATCGGAAAGTCATAAAGGGATGTTAAACGAGTCGGTGTGGCCACAATCTTATATATATATGCCTATTGTTGACCTATCGAATGTAAAATCAAAACAAGACTCGTGAGTATAGGACAAATGGCTATCAAGATGAAAGGAAATTTCTGAAGATAAAGGGGAAAATGAATTTTCAGCCTCGAACTTTATCACCTGAAATTCCTCCATGGAAGTGATTATCTCACCATTGTCTATCTCACAAACCTGTCTCTGGTGTGTTTCAATCTCCTCCAATCCATCCTCACTATCGTACGAATAAGTCCTCCTAGATGGCACCTCATCAGTGGTAAGAATAAGAAATTGTTCCTGTAAGGCCTTAAGGGAAATTACTAGTTGATTAAGATAATAAGCTCTTTCCTGTACTATTTCCCAAAGTCCTACCACCTTAGCTTCTAACCTATCCAACCTTTCTAATTCATCATGAACCAAATTTTTAATTTTTAATTCTAACGTATATTCCATTAATTGGTCCACAAGAGAAGATTTTTCTATAGGTTGGTTGGGATAAGAGAATTTTGGTTCCAAGTGCCTAAATAATTACCATCAAGATAATTTTCATCAATCAGAGAGTCACAATGGAAAAGATTAGACAAATGGTATCCAGAAAAATCATGATGCACATACCTAGGGTCCTGAGAGGGACAATAAAATGATGGAGAATCAAAATCATGCAAAGTCATACTTGAAAAATTAATAATTCAAATCATGACTTTTACACAATAGCAACACAACCAAAACAAGGAACAAAGACTCAAAAACACACAAAACTAAAATAGAACAAACAAGGAAACAAACAAACAAAGACACAAAAAACAAATAAGGAAAGACAACACGAACAAACTTTAGTCTAAAATCTTAAATTTTCTCCTAATATTAATTAATCTAAATAATCGCCATTCTCCAGCAATAGCGCCAAAAACTTGTTGCGTATAATTTTGATAATGCAATACCGCAAGTGTACGGGTCACGTTTTAGTATAGTGATTTAAGAGTCCAAGTATCGTCCTCGGGAATGGGTTTCTAGATTAATTAATTACCAAGATACTAATTCTCAATTTTATCTAAAGAAACATAACATGGATAGGTGGTGAAACAAAGATAAAGGACAAACAAACACGTGGAGACACGAATTAATAGATTTTGAGGGAAGTGAATTCACAAATTAATGACTTAATTAACACATGCAATGAACTAATGTGATGAATTTATAAACAATAAGTAGAATACTCAAGAAAATCTCTCGATTCTTAGTGAGCATCGCACATGCAATAAATTCTATAGTCTCCATATGAACCTACAACATGCACGGTATTAAGCAGCCTCTTTATGTGTTTCCCTTAGACTTCTAGGTCATTCTCATGCCAGACTTCTAAGAGTTTTGACAACTTTGCTCTAATCTAAGCTTTATCTCTCGAGTCCACTTAAACCAACAATATCAAAGAGTTAAAGAACAAATTGCCAAAAGTAAAGAACAAAACATACTTCAATACATAGCAAATAAGTCTTAACATGCAAATCAAATCCTAACTACAACATTTAGCTACCCTAAATCACAATAAAACCAAACGAAAAGTGTAGAAAACGTCTTAAAACGGTATTAGAATCTGAAAGAAAAAAAAAATTAAACTTACGTGTCGATGTCGGTCCTTCGTCTCCGAGCTCCTGTCTCGATCTTGAACCTCTATGAATGCTTTGGCTCCCAAGGAATGCTCTCTTTTCTCTTCTCACAAAGTGTATTTCGAAATTAGGGTGAATTCTCTATCAAATTCGGCTCCCCTTGTAAGAAGGCATAATGTTCTATTTATAAGGATTTCCGGTACAACGTTGCAACGTTGTACCCTAAGTGCGTATTATATATGGAAACTATCGATGGCGTTGCAACGCTGAGGACAGCGTTGCAATGTTGCTACCTTAACAAGCGTGTTGTTATCGATCTAACGTTACGACGCTGCCAATGCCCTCTGCGCGACCTTCCAGCTTGTACTCTTATCGAGATAGCGTTGCGACGCTGCAAGGAATGGTTGCAACGCTATCGACAGGGTTCTTCAACGCTTCAAAGCAGCACGCTCGGTGTTGCAACGTCTGCATGGCATTGCAACGCCATCACCTCGGGTCTTCAAGCTTGGATTGATCCTTCTACTTCCAATTAATGTTATTTTTAGCTCCAAATTGCCTTGTTTCGATCCCGAGTGATCCAAAATGTCTCAAATTATCCTGTTTAAGCTCTTTCCCTGAAATTGAGTGATTAAAACACGTAAAAGCCTTGAAATCATCATAAAACTAGCAATAATTAAACCTAAGGATAACACATTTTGTGTGCTATCAGACCCACTTTGTATTAGATACAAACTAGGTGATCCAACTCGTTCATGTGGTTGACATGCGAGTGGGGGCATCCTGTTCAATGAGATTGTATAAGACCGGACCGTGAATTATTAGACTTACTGATGTAACACCGTTGATAGTATAGGACTAATAAATTCGTAGATGACCATTAGTGACTCGACCTTAATCCTGAGCGTGTTACAGACTCCTGTCTGCGGGGGTCGTTCCTTTGACACTAGTACGAGTGAGGGTGATCACAGTTACTCGCCCAATATGTCTATCTTCTCAGGGACAGGACCACGTGGGGAGCTGAAAACTTGACTACGCGAGATGGAATTCAGTCGTTCCCGAATTAGGGAAACTAGAGGGGTTGTTCCCTTAAGTGTTGTCTCCAGGGTTTGAACAATGGGGCCCCACCCTCTCGACCTGAGAGAGTTGTTGTTTATGGTTGGATCATGCAACGTAGTTGTTCATTAGAGGAGCAGTGGGTCTTAAGTAGCAAGAAGTAGACACAGGTAAAACGATAATTTGATCCAACTGTGACTACGAACAACTTGTGAAGGGTCGACTCACAGCATTGGTTATATCGATGGACACAACTTGTCCTACAGTGATGAGAGTGCAGCTACGGGCTTTAGTGGAGTGTTATCGTAGCTAATGAATGTTGAATAACCGAGTCAAAGAGTTTGACAGGTTAATCTCGGATTATTGGAGCTCGTCATCTGTAGGTCCATTAGGTCACTCGGTTGGTTCAAATTGGACATATTAAGGGTTTACAGTTTGGTGTGAATTTGAAGTGTTCAAATTCATTATTTGGGTATTTATGTCATTTATATGTGATATAGATGATATAATATATAGTTCAATGTGAATGAGGTTCATAATAAACTATAGTATAGCCTAATTGATTAATTAGTGCTAATTGGAGAAATTGAATTAAGAGAAATTAAATTGAATGTGATTCAATTTAAAATTCCACAATTATGCAAATGAGATTTGTATAATATGGTATGAGATACCTTATGTTATGTGATATGCAAATATGATTTGTATATCATATAGTTGTGGTAAAATGGTGATTTGGTGGAGGTTTTAACTCCACTACATACTAATATATAAAGGGCTTGCGAGAAGCCTTTGGTGAGACTTTTTCCATTTTTTGGATTTTCATCCAAAGAGAGCAAGTCTAATTCTCTCTAATAAACTCTCTCTCAATTCTCTCTCAAACTCTCTCTAACCCAAAACATAAGGGAGTCCGACAACTCTCCCTCAACCTCCCGAGAACAACCGAGAAGATCCTTTGGAAGTGTCTTGTTGTTCGGTTCGAGAATCGAGTTCATAGAGGTCGTTGGTTCGAGAGGGATCGAGATCGAGAAGGAGAAAACGTTGAAGAAGAGTTCTTCAAGAGGTTAGTATTTTTACCCTGTTTTCTCTTACTTTTAAGCATGTTTAGCCTATAATGTAATTGTTATGTTCGATTTTAAGATACGAATTACACAACGAAACAACGACGTTTCACAACGTCTTCCGCTGCGGGAATTCAAATCCCTTCAAGGTTTGGTTGGGGAATGACTTCTCGTCCTCATCCCCGCCCCCCATTTCATTCCTTGTCCCCGCGAAATTTCACATCTAATTTCGCGGGGAATGGGGTGGAGATTCCCGCGAGGAATAATTCCTCATTTATCATTTCTATTTTTCTAAATTTTATTACATAATTTATTTTTTTGTTTGAAACTTTTTATTTAAATGGTTAATTACTACTTAAAGATTTTTGTTTAAGAAACATTTTTTTCACTTTTCTTAAAAGACTAAAATGATATTTAATAATAATAAATCGAGGCGGAGGCAGGCACGAGGTCGGGGAATATTCCCCATCCCCGTCCCCGTTTAGCTAACGAGAAATAATTCCTCCCTGTTCCCTCCTTATTCCCCGCCTAAACCGTGATTCCTCGCCCCCGCAGGGAAAATCAACATCCCTACTCGCTACTTAGTCTTATCTGCAAACAAAAACAATAAAGTAGACAGGTGAGTATTAGAATACTCAGTAAGTAACCTACTTACGTCCAAGCTACTACTGCATAAACAGGGAATGCCACACTCTCCCTAAACTCTTTCTAGGCACCCTAAACTCAACTATGTGCCCCGAGCTTGCACATCTCATCCTAAGCCCCCTGCGTAACAACTCGAGCTCTACCCTCGATCCAAGAACATAGGTGCTTGGGACGGGGACAGGAAAACACCCTAATGCAAAGGAGACAACCCTCTAATGCTCAAGTATAAACTCGTCATTCTAGAGGTTAAGACTCGCTCAAGGGCAACTCAACGGTCGGTAGTGCTAGCCTAACATGTTGGATTCTCTCTCAACCACTAGGTCGCTATGTTGGGATGTTTGTCCTAATCTCGTGTAAGTTTGTAATATTCCAAGTTGAAATAAATAAGAGTTATTTTTTCATTATTTTTTGTCTCACATATTTATAAACTTAATCCAATAAACTAAGCTTCAAGGTCATTGAATTATGAGAGAACTATAACTTGAACGGTGTGTAGTAGACACACAGGGAGGATCACACTCGAGTAAATTACCTGAACGGTCTATAGTAAACGGATAGGGTTGGAGACCTAATCCTGGATACGCTGTGGATGTGGCCAGCTTTGTATTAGATACAATCGAGGTGATCGAGCTCGTTCATGTGGTTGACATGCGAGTGGGGGCATTCTGTGCAATGAGATTGTACAAGACCGGATCGTGAATTATTAGACTTACTGATGTAACATCGTTAACAGTATAGGACTAATAAATTTCGTAGATGACCAACAGTGACTCGATCTTAATCCTGAGCGTGTTACGGACTCCTGTCCGTAGGGGTCTGTCCTTTGACTAGTACGGGTGAGGGTGGTTATAGTTACTCGCCCAATATGCCTATTTTCTCAGGGACAAGACCACGTGGGGAGCTGGGAACTTGACTACGCGAGATGGAATTCACTCGTTCCCGAATTAGAGAAACTAGAGGGGTTGTTCCCTTAAGTGTTGTCTCCAGGGCTTAGACAACGGACACCCACCCTCTCACTAGCCCGAGAGCGATATTATTTATGGTTGGACCATACAATGTTGTTATTCATTAGAGGAGTAGTGAGACTTAAGGAGGAAGTGATAGACACAGGGGTAAAACGGTAATTTGATCCAGTTGTGACTACGAACAACCTGTGAAGGGTCGACTCATGGGTATTGGTTATATTTCAATGGACACAACTTGTCCTACAGTGATGGGAGTGCAACTACGGGCTTTAGTGGAGTGTTACCGTAGCTAATGAATGTTGAATAACCGGGTCAAAGAGTTTGACAGGTTAATCTCGAATCATTGGAACTCGTCATCTGTAGGTCCATTAGGTCCCTCGGTTGGCTCAAACTGGATAAATTGAGGGTTTAGAGTTTGGTGTGAATTTGAAGTGTTCAAATCATTATTTGGGTATTTATGTCATTTATATGTGATATAATTGACATAATATATAGTTTGATGTGAATGAGATTCATAATAAACTATAGGTTAGCCTAATTGGTTAATTAGTGCTAATTTGAAAAAATTGGATTGAGAGAAATTAAATTGAATGTGATTCATTTAAAATTTCACAATTATACAAATGAGATTTGTATAATAAGGTATGAGATACCTTATTATATGTAATATGCAAATATGATTTGCATATTATAAGGTTGTGGTAAAATGGTGATTTGGTGGAGATTTCAACTCCATCACTCACCATTATATAAAGGCTTGGTGAGAAGCCTTTTGGATATCATAAGTTCATTTTTTGGATTTGTTGTTCCAAGATCAAAGAGCTCTCTCTCAAATTCTCTCTACTTTCACCAAACTCTCTCAACCCAAAAACCAAAGGGAGTCCCACCACTCTCCCTCAACCGATCGAGAACAACCGAGAAGACTATTTGGATGTGTCCAAACTATTCGGTTCGTGAGATCGTGTGTAGAGATCATTGAAATGAAAAGAGATCGTGATTAGAGAAGAAAACGACGAAGAAGAGTTCTTCAACAAGTAAGTACATACTTTTTGGTTTTCTTCGTTAATCAGCATGTTTAGCCTAGAATTAAAGTAGTTTAATTCAATTTTAAGAAAAGAATTTCACAATGAAAACCACGACGTTTCATGTCATTTTCCGCTGTAGGAATTTCAATCTCATCAATTGGTATCAGAGAAAATTGTTGGCTATTTCGTTGTGCGTTCTGTTATTCTTAAAATTAGGTGGGTATGCTTTAATTCATGTGATGAATTGATGGTTTGCATGTTGGATGTTTTCGATTTTGACACTTAAATTTTAGATTTACAATTTCATTGATGAGATCAATGTAAGGGCTCGTTGTTTTGGGCAAATTGTATGTAAATTGAGTCTGTAAGTCCGTGTCGTTCGTGGCAAGAGTTGTTGTGAAGAAATCGGAGCGAAAACGGGCAAAAAACGACGAAGAACAGTAAAAGAGTTTGTTGTTCTATCGATGGCGTTGAGACGCTGTTCTTCGGCGTCTCAATACCCTCCGTGCGAAATCAAGCGCACTACAGGCGCGACGTTGCCACGCTATGGGCGTTACGCACGCTACCAAGGCGTTAGGCAGCACAACGTTGCAACGCTGCCCACGGCGTTGCAACACTGTCGTGTAATGGCAGTTTCAACAAGCCGTTCATGCAAAGTGGATTAAATGGGGTGTTTTCAAACATTTTTTTTTGTTTTTTAATCAATTTATTTCAATTTTAATTTTGTAAAATGCAGTTATAAATTAATTTTATTAATTACTATTGATATAAATGTTATATAAATGTTAATTAATTAAATTAAAGTCCCTAGGATGCCAAAATCGATCCAATTTTGTTGTTTAATTAATTGTATGCATGTGATGTATGAAATTTAATTTTCTATGTGCATAATGTATGTCATATAGATTAAAATCTCACCTTAGGTTAAACATTTCATGCATCATATTTATATTATAAGAGTTATAATATATAGTATGCATGACAGGATTATATTATAACAGTTATAATGTAATATATATTTTAATTTATTAAATATAAGTGTTATATTTCTTAAACTAAAAGCATTGACATGCATTAATACATGTGATGTATATATATTATATAGTTTAATTATTCATGTGATCAGTGATCAAACACTATAATATAGCAATGCATGTAATCTAAGTTAATTATTAGTTTTAAATGGTTTAGAACTTGAATAATTTTTCTAGTTCTAATAAGATTAGAATTAGGAAATCAATATGACTTATGAATGGTGACCAATTAATAACTCTGTCTAAGGAAGGTTCTGTCTAGGGCTAGGGTATTTAAACTGACGTTATGCGGAACACCCCTACCTAGGAACCGACCTGGGAGTGAATTTGGTCCGGAGATTCATAGGTTATATTCTCGTGAGTGACGTTGTTGCGTAAAATTATATTGCAATACCGCAAGTGTACGAGTCAAGTTTTAATATAGTGATTTAGAGTTCTAAGTATCGTCCTTGGGAATGAGTTTCTAGATTAATTAATTACCAAGATAATTATTCTTAATTTTAGCTCAAGCAACAAAACATTGATGGATAGTGAAAACAAAGATAGAAAATAAATTTTCAATTGGGACACGAATATGATAGAATTGAAGGAAGATGATTTCACAAGTTAATTCTTTATTTAACAGATGCAATGAACTAATTTTATGAAAATACTCAAGAGAATCTCTTGATCCGTAGTGAGCCTCGCACACACGATAAATTCTAAAGTTTTCTTATGAATTTTAAAAGCATACACGACATTAAGAAACTTTTTTATGTGTTTTCCAAAGAACTCTAGGTCATTCTCATACCAGATTTCTAATGATTTTGACAACTTTGCTCTAATATAAGTTTCTTTCTCTCGAGTCCACTTAAACCAACAAGATTTATGAAATTAAGAACGAATTGCCAAAAATAAATAATATAACAAAGTTCAATACGTAATCAAATAAATCTAAAACATGGTAATCAAATTCCAACTACAACGTTTAGCTACTCAAAATCACCATAAAAACAAGCTAAAGTCATAGGAAAAGTCTTTAAACTCAATTACAAACTAAAAGAAAGAGAAATAAACTTATGTGTCGATGTTGGTCCCTCGTTCCCGAGCTCCCATCACGATCTCGAACCACCACAAACGCTTTGGCTCCTAAGGAATGCTCTTTTTTCTCCCCTTAGAGTGTGTATTTCGAAATTAGGGCTAAAAACTATTAAATTCGGCTCCCTTTGCAATGAAAACAACATGTTATATTTATAGGGATTTTCGGTACGACGTTGCAACGTCTGTACTCACGCCACCAAATTTACTCGCAACCATTTTTTTGTCATATCTTTTCGCTCGGGTGTCCAAATGACCTCCAGTTTGATGCGTTGAAATCGTGATTCGATGTAGAATCTCTCAGTATATTTTTTATACTCAAGATATATCTATATTTTTCTTGGGTCTTCAATTAAGCATACACATGTTCCAAATTACACCAAAATAGTCTCAAAACACTTAATTTTTGCTTCTAAAGCTCAGTTCCCTGAAATTAACCATAAAATGTCATGGAAGCTTATGTTTTAAGTATAAAAACTAGTTAAAATATAGAAATAAGATAGCATATTTACATGCTATGAAATGCCCCCACACTTAAGCTTTTGCTAGTCCCGAGCAAAACAAAATGAAACTATAAGATCTTTCTTATGCATATATCGGACTCAAGCCTCAGAGATTTAAAAGGAAATTTCAGTAATCACGGGTAACAATCAAACATGATACTTCAACAAGCAATTTAAAACATTTTCTAAGTGTTCCTACGTGTGTGTGTGATTAGCCTCCGTTCCTTTAATCTTTACTAAGCCAGGAACAACTTTATTAGGTTCTTCATTCAACTTCCCCTTACACTGGTCATAATTTCTAATCCTTGAGTCTCCTCATATTCAAGAAATAAACAACTTTACTCAGTACTTAATCACTTTTTTTAATGTCACTTTTTCTATTTTCTTCTTTTTTGTGCAAGGGCACTAGCTTTCTGACATCCACTGCAGGGACTCTTATCCAGAACACTCGCTCAATGAGTTTGGCCTAACTGATCACAGTGAAGGTAGCTCTTTTTGTCCTCACGATTTTTTTTAACAAACAAACAAAAAAAAACAAACTTTTTCACATAATGCACATATTATATAGATCATGCACTTCATATTGTTATTTACCCTATCCTGCAGTTTAACTATCAAATCGGTTCTTAAACCTATCGAGGTGACATCAAACTTATAAACCTAATAACTTTGTTCTAAGCATTTGAAAACTACAGAAACATAGG
This sequence comes from Trichosanthes cucumerina, assembly GCA_036507285.1. Classification (NCBI taxonomy): domain Eukaryota; kingdom Viridiplantae; phylum Streptophyta; class Magnoliopsida; order Cucurbitales; family Cucurbitaceae; genus Trichosanthes; species Trichosanthes cucumerina. The sequence goes on from CM071841.1 coordinate 39,693,085, forward strand.
CTATGTGCATAATAGTACAGGAAAAACTCAAGAAAATTTTTAAATTAACTCAAATTCATATCATGCTCAAAAGTTTCAGCAGAATCACAAAAAGTTTCAATTAATTCTCATCCTAGGCTATCATGATCATACTTATGCAAAAGATCAATCAGAAATTCAGCATATACTTCTTCGGGCCTCTCTTTTTTGAATCTACCAAACAAATCAGAGCTAGCAAGAATACTAACTTCTCGTGAGAGCCCGAAACAGATATATTTTTTGATTTTTTATCTAATAAAAGAAAAGAAGGAAAAACAACAAAATAAACATTTTTTGGTTTTTTATCTGGTAAAAGAAAAGAAGGAAAAATAGAAAAATGAACAGACTCACAAAAAGACACTGACTCGAGAGCATAGAAAGAAAAATATTCACCAATAAGAGAAAAATCAGAAGATAGAACCGACATAGACTAAAAAATCTCAAACTCTACCTCCTGACCTAACTCAACAGGCTCGACTTCTTCCACACTCTCACTAACTCCATCCTGGTGTGTGCTAAAAGGTTCTAGTTCTTTTACATCTAAAGCACAATCCTCTAAATGCCCATACTTAGAAAAATGTGAAGGACTATGATCGGTATATCAGTGGGTCAGTGATCAAGTGACTCACCGAACTATCTAAGGGTGTGGGTCCTCCTTCGCTATCTTCCCTAGGGTGCTCAACCTCAGATGAGTTTGAATACATTTGTTCTCTAAGGGAGACAAGTGTATTCATTAGGCGTTGAATTGACTCCCCTATTTTCCTATTCCTCTCATATGTGGTTCTCATATATTCTAATAACAACGTTTTAAGGGAAGATTCGTCTTCTACTTGGGTTTCTTGAATATAGGAAGATATGGCTCAAAACCCTTAGGATATGATTCATATGCCAAATTGCTCTGATTATTATCATACATATGGTTCCCATAAGTCATAGGGTTAGTATGATAGTAATTAGGCATTTAGTAGCCATAAGATTCACCTCACTAGAAAACTCTAAATTGGTAAAGGGATTATCATAAGAAAAAGAACTATACTGTGTTTGATCATTGGGCATGAAGACCACCCAAAGTTATCATAAGCCATAATAAAGTAATGAATCAATTATAACAGGTTCAACAAACACAATATGCACCAACACAACCAAAAGAATAACCAAGACTCAACAAAGATAAAAACACGAAACAAAAATAACAAGACACACCCAACAAGAAAAATGTAACGCCCCTAATTTTCTACACAAATCCAACTAGGGGCGTCACTAGATAGCACCCTCTGCTGTAGAAATTTGACAAAGATAACGGCGCTATCTGGATTTGAACTCAAAAATTTCCTTAACTGTTTTAAGCAAGAAACACTTCTAAAAGTCTTTCTCAACGCCCGACCTCCTCCCATACTACAACAAAGCAGGTCGGGCTCCAGCAGAACACACAACAGGGGCAACGAAAGCACTTGAACAGAAATATAAACGAGCATACTGAACACGGAAACTAAAGGAATAAATGACATGCTCAACAGTACAAAAGTTCAGAAAAATCAACAAGTGAAAAACAGGAGTCATGTAACAACTTAAAACTACACGAACTCCCTAAGTTCCAACATAAAAATCTCTTTAAAGCAAGTAAGGTCTCATAGCCCCGTCATGTCGCCACCGCGCCCTCCAGCTCACTGTTTGCCCTTACCTGCAACCAAAACAATAAAGTAGACGGGTGAGTATGAGAATACTCAGTAAGTAGCCCACTCACGTCCAAGCTACTAACATTCACATGTGCACACATAGGGTAAAACAGATTCGTAACCAAAGTATCTTAGGGACTCAAGACTAGGCGCTCACGTGTCTACCTCACCCCGAGACTCACCGACGATCCAGAAACCTAGGCGGCCATAGACGGGGACGCGCCCCAATGCGAAAGAGTAATCACTCTAACGCCCACACAGAACGCAATAGAGCCTCGACTCTAAAGCCCACACAGATCGCACAAGGGCGGCCCACCCAAGTGCCCACACAGAGATCACATAGGGTGCTCGACCCCATGTCCACACAGCTCGCAAAAAGGGTGCACTCGACCCTAATGCCCACACAGCTCGCATAAGGGCGCACTCGACCCTAATGCCCACACAGAGATGCCAGCCTAAAGGTTTTGTCTCGCTCGGGGTCACTCAGTGGGTTTGGTAACGCTAGCCTAGGAGGTTAAGCTCCAACGTTTCTCCTAGGTTTCCCCTAAACCGTTCCAAGGTCGTCTTGAAACCGAGTCCTTAACCAACAGCCTGACCAGCCAAACACACAGCAAACTCTTGGCCAGTCAAAACCACCCCACAGCTCATCATGTTCCGTTCCAGGGGTCAACCACCCAACTCGCCCTACTATACAGACTCGAATTTCACTCAGCAACCAATCCCGAGTCATAAGACCACAAACATGAATTAAGCAATACATTCAGGGCACACAAGTGATTCAACCATAAAACTTACAAGGTGTACAGGGCATTCACTACTAGAATAGGATAATCAGAGTCTCATGCACCAAACAACGATTAACGGTCCACATAATTGATTTATAAAGTCTACCACAACGACCCCGTACTCAAGCTCATTCACTTATGAGCTTGATACTTAACCAAACAGCTACTTACCTCGAATAGAGTGCGTAAAAAGGGAGGTCCTTACTCCTGCTAGCAGCCCTAAGCACCTAAAGAACACACAAACGATGCACAGGTTCAGTTGTGAATCAACCTTTTGGCTCTACCCTTAAGGTACAACTCCGAACGAACTTAATCGAGCTAACAGGACACCTATTGTGCATCTAACTGGTAAACACAACCGAAACAACAAGTTCTAAACTCAAAATTCAGAACCAAAAAGATTCAGAATGAGTCTTACCCACGATTCTGGTGAAACGATCCCCTGCTCGTCCTTAGCCACAAGATTCCTTCAAAGATCTACTCCGTAGCCGACGGATCTGGTCCTGTCCAACAAAACCAACACAAATCAGCGAGAGAAAGATTCGATTAGGGACAAATCGGTTCAGATCCGAGAGAGAGAGAGACACAGATCTGAAGGGAGGTCGGATCTGAGGGAGGGAGAGAGAGAATGAACCGAAAGGAGAGAGAGAGAGAGAGAGAGAGAGGGGCCGAACGGAGCAGGGAGAAAGGAATCGATCGAGGGGGAGAGAGGCGAGTCGACGGAGCGGCGGAGACGGATCGACGAGGTTTCGGTTGGCAAACGGCGACGGAGGAGGAGAAGGAGGCGACGAAGAAGGGGCGATCGAATGAGAGAAGCGAAGCGGAAAGGGGAAGTGAAATCGCGAGAGAGAGAGAGAAGAGAGAGACCGACGGGGAGGGAAGATCGAGCGGGCGTGACGGAAACGAAGGAGGAGAGGGAGGGCCGCCGGCCGCCGGTTCGACCTCGCCGCCGCGCGTACCCTGCACTCACGCCGCGAAGAGGAGGCGGGTGGAGCGCGCCTCGCGAATCCCTTCAGCGTTTTTTTTTTTTTTTTTTTTTTTTTTTTTTAAACCCTAAACTTAAAGGAAAGAAAAGAGTAAACTTACCTTGACTCTTTTCTCCCAAAACGCTCGATAGGAAGCTCAAGAGTGTCTACCCCAATTTAAAGCGAGATTTAGAATTATTTGGGCTCTGCAAGATCCAAAGTTAATTTTCTTGGCCCAACACATTTAAAACTAAAACAAGTCCAAAATTAACTCGAAAAGGACCAAGAACTTACTTGAATTTACCGGGCGTCACATCCTCCCCACCTTAAGAACTTTCGTCCTCGAAAGTGGTTAGTTCTCGAACAGCTCCGGATAGTTCGCTCTCATCTCATCCTCACGCTCCCAAGTAGCCTCTTTAAGCTGCTGATTTTTCCATAAGACCTTAACAAGGTCGATTTCTCTATTTCTCAACACCTTCTTCTCTCGAGCCAAGATTTCCACTGGCTTCTCCTCGTAGCTTAGATTCTCATCAACTTGCAGTGGCTTGTAGTCAATCACGTGGGATGCGTCTGGCACGTAGCCTCTCAGCATCGACACGTGAAACACGTCGTGAGAACGGCCGCTAGCTAGCGGCGGTGGTAAAGCTAAACGATATGCCACCGGGCCAATACGCTCCAAAATCTCGAATGGTCCAATGAACCTAGGGCTCAGCTTCCCTTTCTTGCCAAATCTGAGCACACCTTTCATAGGTGCAACTTTCAGGAACGCGTACTCTCCAACTGCGAACTCCAAGTCCCTACGCCTCACATCGGCGTAACTCTTCTGTCTGCTCTGAGCCGTTAACATTCTCGCTCTAATCTTCTGCACAGCGTCATTAGTAACTTGGACCAGCTCGGGTCCCAAAAGCTTACGCTCACCAACTTCTCCCCAATAAACTGGGGACCTGCACCTCTTCCCATACAAGGCCTCGAAAGGCGCCATCCCGATCGTGGCCTGATAACTGTTGTTATAGGCGAACTCCATCAAGTGAAGGTGCGTATCCCAACTCCCTGTGAAATCAAGGGCACAAGCTCGGAGCATATCTTCCAAGATCTGATTCAACCTCTCGGTCGACCACCATCCGTCTCGAGGGTGAAATGTCAGATCTTGAAATTACATTCCGCTCCTAAAGCCTTCTGAAAACTCATCCAGAAGTTAGATGTGAAACGAGGGTCCCTATCCGAGACAATCTTCACCGGGACTCCGTGTAGCCTGACAATTTCCTCCATAAACAGCTTCGCCCACTTCTCCACCGTATAAGTCGGTTTTCCAGGAAGGAAATGTGCCGACTTTGTCAGCCTATCAACGATCACCCAAACCACCGTGAATCCTCTAACGGTTGGGGTAGACACGAAATGAAATCCATCGAAACTTCTTCCCATTTCCGAGAGAACCTCTAAGGGTTGCGGTAGCCTCTGCCGCGGCTTTTGCCTCGGGGCTTTAACTTGTTGGCGGACTAAACATCGCACGACAAACTCCGCTACGTCTTTCTTCATTCCACTCCACCGTGAGAACTGCTTTGAGTGTCCCGATACATCTTAGTCTTCGCCGGGATGCACCGAGAATGGGGAACCGTGAGCCTCGGCTAGAACTTCCTCCTTGAGGCCACTTACATCCGGAACGCATAACCGTCCTCTAAACAACAAGCCCCCATCTGACGACACTGTGAACTCGCTCTCTTGGCCCGACACGGCTGTTCCCACCAATCCACAAGACGGGGTTCCCTGTTGGGAAACTAGAACTCCGTTGTCTCGAGTCGGTTGCACGCGACAAGCCCGGTTAAACCGAGCCATGACACGCCCTACCATCACGGCAATACAAGACGCTCCATATCGACTCGCAAATGGAACTCTTTTCGTAACTAAGGCCGACGTGTGAGCTACCTTTTCTCGAGGGCATCAAGAACCACATTTGCCTTACCGGGTGATACAAGATCTCAATCTCGTAATCCTTTACCAACTCCAACCACCTACGTTGTCTCATGTTCAATTCTTTCTGCGTGAACAAGTATTTCAAGCTCTTGTGGTGCGTATACACATCGGATCTTCTCACCGCATACAAATAGTGTCTCCAGCATTTTTAAGGCAAAGACCACTTGCCGCTAACTCTAAGTCGTGGGTCGGGTAGTTTTTCTCATAGTCTTTCAACCGTCGGGAGGCATAAGCAATTACCTTCCGTTCGCATCAAAACACACCCAAGCCCTTCTTGGAAGCATCACCTGTAAACCACAAAGTTTCCCGATCCATCCGCAATCGTAAGCACCGGAGTGAAATCAACCTCTGCTTCAAATCAAAGCTTGCCTCGCACGCCTCACCCACACGAAGGCATTCCCTTCCGTGTTAAGCGAGTAAGGGTGTGGCAATCTTGGAAAAGTCTTTCACAAAACGCACGGTAGTAGCCACCAAACCCAAGAAACTACGAACTTGGTGTGCGATCTTGGGTCGAGGCCAATCAAATCGCTTTCCACCTTCGACGGATCTCTGAGAGACACCCTCCTTAGATACTCGTGCCTAAGAAGGACACTGCGACAAACGGAACTCGCATTTGGAGAACTTGGCGTACAACTGATTCTCTCTTAAAGCGGTCAAGACTTTCCTCAGGTGGCTCTCGTGCTCTTCGCTCGACTTTGAGTAAACTAGGATGTCGTCTATGAACACAATTACAAAGGTGTCCAGAAACTCCTTGAACACCCGATTCATCAGGCCCATGAACACAGCCGGGGCATTTGTCAAACCGAACGACATCACAGTAAACTCGTAATGTCCATACCTGGATCTGAAGGCTGTCTTTGGGATATCTTCTTCTTTTATTCGCAACTGGTGGTAGCCCGAACGCAAATCAATCTTAGAGAACAAAGTGGCTCCCTGCAGCTGGTCAAACAGATCATCAATTCTGGGGAGCGGGTACTTATTCTTTACCGTCACCTTATTTAACTCTCGATAGTCAATGCAAAGGCGCATCGACCCATCCTTCTTTTTCACAAAAAGCACCGGCGCACCCCAAGGAGAGACACTAGGGCGAATGAAGCCCTTGTCTAACAACTCCTGCAATTGCGTCTTAAGCTCCTTTAACTCGGCTGGGGCCATTCTGTACGGAGCTTTCGATAATGGTGCAAAGGTCGGCTCCAACTCGACATCGAAATCCACCTCCTCGACCGGGAGGCAAACACGGCAAATCCTCGGGAATACATCAGCCGAACTCCACGACATCGCGCGCGGCGACACGTCTTCTTTCTCACTTCTCAAGTCCGTCACACTTGCTAAGATGGCCCAAGCCCCTTGACCAACCAACTTACTCGCCTTAAGTGCTGAGATCACCTTGGGAACCGATTTTGACTCGCTCCCTTTAAATTTGAAACTTCGGTTCGACGGAGGCTGAACACAACCTCCCTGCGGTGACAATCGATGTTGGCATGATTTGGCGCTAACCAATCCATGCCCGAGGATTACATCAAAGTCACTCATCTCCAGGACAATCAGGGTCACTTCCAACGAGCGACCCTCCACCAAGACTGGCCGGTCTTCACCTTTTCCGTGTCACTAACTCTGCGCCTGCTGGGGGTTGCAGCTGACAGCTAAAACCTAAGGGCTCTACTTCTACCGGGCTTGTCCCACAAGCACAATGAGAAATAAAGGAGTGCGTGCAGCCAGAATCAAAAAGTACAAAAGCCAAATGACCGAGAATAGGTAAGGTACCTGTGACGACTTTACCAGCACCCTCCGCGGCTCGGCCAGCATTAGCATACGCTCCTCCTCTCTGGCGACCTTCCTGGTTCCCAGCATTTCTGTTATCCGGGCACGCTGAGGCCACATGGCCTTCCTTCCGGCATATATAACACACTCTCAAGTCAGGTCTCTTCTTCTGCCTGCACACTGACGCCATATGGCCCACCTTGCCACAATGGAAGCAAACTTTGGTGGCTGCCGGGCAAGCTCCTCTGTTATGTTGCCCTCCACAGTTAGGGCACGCGCCTCTGCCTGCTCCTTGGGCCCACTGTTGCCCCTGCGCTCCAGGTCGGGTTGGCCTAGGGAAGGCCTGATCGTGTCTCTCTCTCGACTGACCCGAAGTCCCCTCGCCACGACGCCTCGCCAACACTATTCCTCGTTGTTTTGAATGCTGATCGATCAAGGTGGCCACTCGAACCACGCGCGGCATACGTCTTTGGGTCATGGGCGCTCTCTGAGAACCACGTAACCCTCCACGCAGACCTGTGAGGAACCGTTCAATCTTCTTCTTGTCTGTGTCCACCAATTCTGCAGCAAACCGGGACAACATTGTGAACTCGTGTTCATACTCTTCGACCGACTGATTCGGTCCTTGCTTCAGTCGCGAAACTTCGGCTGTTTTCGATTCTCATCGCGCGGTGGTAGTACTTCTCATAGAATGCTTCACGAATCTGCGCCCGAGTTATAGGCCCTTCACTCACGTCAATGGACCGCGAGGCGCACTTCCACCATACATAGGCCCGTCCTGCGAGTGTGTAAATCGCGCAGACTGGACTCTCTGTCGTCGTCGATCGGCGGCAAACACATGCGCTCAAATATGTCTTCCACCATCCCGAACCATGCCCTCTGCAGCCCACATGGTCAACTCCTTGCCCATCAAGAGAGGCGGCTCGTATTTCTCAAGTCCCGAAGGTATCTAGCCTCCTCTCGTAGTGGCTCCGCGTGTCCGCGATCTCTCTTTCGTTCGAGTGGAGCCGCTGGTTTGCAGTTCTGCGCTCCCGATTTTGATTAGCCATCACCCCCGAACTTGGGTGACACTGGTTAAGCGGCCGCCGCCGACGACTAGCAAAGTTGCTGCGCAGGATCTCCCGGAGTCCGCTATAGTTCTGAGGAGCCGGGCCGCATGCGGCTCGGTCGTTCCTCGCTCCCGAGGGTTTTCATCAACATGTTACGCGGCTCCCGACACGGTGGCGTCTGATTAAGCTCCTCCCGATGTTCGGAGTGCTCATCCATTGGTGGGTCCACCACCGGGCACCGCCACGGGCTCCACGACCTCGGCCTCTTCGGCCTCCACGACCACGCCCACCACCCACGGCTCTACCACGCCCACGCCCACGCGCCATACTGAGAGTTAACCACAACAAACTTTAAAACACAGCACCAAGGTCTTAAACAAGCACGATTTCAAGCATCCAGAGGCAAACAACTTACTAAACCCGACTTACTTTACAAGAATAAAACAAGCAAACCTGGAGGTGACGAGGCGACATTCTGCGAGAGGCTATGAGAACCTGGTACCTCACGATGTAGGCAAGTATCTGAGGACCTAAAAACTTTGCTCGATACCAACCGTAACGCCCTAATTTTCTACACAAATCCAACTAGGGCGTCACTAGATAGCACCCTCTCTCGCACAAATTTGGCAAAGATAATGGCGCTTATCCGGGACGAAACCAAAAATTTCCTTAACCTGTTTAAGCAAGAAACACTTCTAAAAGTCTTTCTCAACGCCCGACCTCCTCCCATACTACAACAAAACAGGTCGGGCTCCAGCAGAACACACAACAGGGGCAACGAAAGCACTTGAACAGAAATATAAACGAGCATACTGAACACGGAAACTAAAGGAATAAATGACATGCTCAACAGTACAAAAGTTCAGAAAAATCAACAAGTGAAAAACAGGAGTCATGTAACAACTTAAAACTACACGAACTCCCTAAGTTCCAACATAAAAATCTCTTTAAAGCAAGTAAGGTCTCATAGCCCCGTCATGTCGCCACCGCGCCCTCCAGCTCACTGTTTGCCCTTACCTGCAACCAAAACAATAAAGTAGACGGGTGAGTATGAGAATACTCAGTAAGTAGCCCACTCACGTCCAAGCTACTAACATTCACATGTGCACACATAGGGTAAAACAGATTCGTAACCAAAGTATCTTAGGGACTCAAGACTAGGCGCTCACGTGTCTACCTCACCCCGAGACTCACCGACGATCCAGAAACCTAGGCGGCCATAGACGGGGCGCGCCCCCAATGCGAAAGAGTAATCACTCTAACGCCCACACAGAACGCAATAGAGCCTCGACTCTAAAGCCCACACAGATCGCACAAGGGCGGCCCACCCAAGTGCCCACACAGAGATCACATAGGGTGCTCGACCCCATGTCCACACAGCTCGCAAAAAGGGTGCACTCGACCCTAATGCCCACACAGCTCGCATAAGGGCGCACTCGACCCTAATGCCCACACAGAGATGCCAGCCTAAAGGTTTTGTCTCGCTCGGGGTCACTCAGTGGGTTTGGTAACGCTAGCCTAGGAGGTTAAGCTCCAACGTTTCTCCTAGGTTTCCCCTAAACCGTTCCAAGGTCGTCTTGAAACCGAGTCCCTAACCAACAGCCTGACCAGCCAAACACACAGCAAACTCTTGGCCAGTCAAAACCACCCCACAGCTCATCATGTTCCGTTCCAGGGGTCAACCACCCAACTCGCCCTACTATACAGACTCGAATTTCACTCAGCAACCAATCCCGAGTCATAAGACCACAAACATGAATTAAGCAATACATTCAGGGCACACAAGTGATTCAACCATAAAACTTACAAGGTGTACAGGGCATTCACTACTAGAATAGGATAATCAGAGTCTCATGCACCAAACAACGCTTAACGGTCCACATAATGATTTATAAAGTCTACCACAACGACCCTCGCACTCAAGCTCATTCACTTATGAGCTTGATACTTAACCAAAAAAAACTACTTACCTCGAATAGAGTGCGTAAAAAGGAGGTCCTTACTCCTGCTAGCAGCCCTAAGCACCTAAAGAACACACAAACGATGCACAGGTTCAGTTGTGAATCAACCTTTTGGCTCTACCCTTAAGGTACAACTCCGAACGAACTTAATCGAGCTAACAGGACACCTATTGTGCATCTAACTGGTAAACACAACCGAAACAACAAGTTCTAAACTCAAAATTCAGAACCAAAAAGATTCAGAATGAGTCTTACCCACGGTTATGAAACGATCCCCTGCTCGTCCTTAGCCACAAGATTCCTTCAAAGATCTACTCCGTAGCCGACGGATCTGGTCCTGTCCAACAAAACCAACACAAATCAGCGAGAGAAAGATTCGATTAGGGACAAATCGGTTCAGATCCGAGAGAGAGAGAGACACAGATCTGAAGGGAGGTCGGATCTGAGGGAGGGAGAGAGAGAATGAACCGAAAGGAGGGGAGAGAGAGAGAGAGAGAGAGAGAGGGGCCGAACGGAGCAGGGAGAAAGGAATCGATCGAGGGGGAGAGAGACTGGAGTCGACGGAGCAGGGAGACGGATCGACGAGGTTTCGGTTGGCAACCAGCGACGGAGGAGGAGAAGGAGGCGGACGAAGAAGGCGATCGAATGAGAGAAGCGAGAGCGGAAAGGGAAGTGAAATCGCGAGAGGAGAGAGAGAGAAAGAGAGAGACCGACGGGGAGGGAAGATCGAGGCGCGAACGAAACGAAGGAGAGAGGGAGGGAGCGCCGGCGCACGGTTCGGCCTCGCGGGCGCGCGTACCCGCATTGCCCATGAAGGAGGCGGCGGGGGGCGCCTCTCGCGAATCCCTTCTTTTTTTTTTTTTTTTTTTTTTTTTTTTTTTTTTTAAACCCTAAACTTAAAGGAAAGAAAAGAGTAAACTTACCTTGACTCTTTTCTCCCAAAACGCTCGATAGGAAGCTCAAGAGTGTCTACCCCCAATTTAAAGCGAGATTTAGAATTATTTGGGCTCCTGCAAGATCCAAAAGTTAATTTTCTTGGCCCAACACATTTAAAACTAAAACAAGTCCAAAATTAACTCTGAAAAGGACCAAGAACTTACTTGAATTTACCGGGCGTCATAGACTAAAAAATCTCAAACTCTACCTCCTGACCTAACTCAACAGGCTCGACTTCTTCCACACTCTCACTAACTCCATCCTGGTGTGTGCTAAAAGGTTCTAGTTCTTTTACATCTAAAGCACAATCCTCTAAATGCCCATACTTAGAAAAATGTGAAGGACTATGATCGGTATATCAGTGGGTCAGTGATCAAGTGACTCACCGAACTATCTAAGGGTGTGGGTCCTCCTTCGCTATCTTCCCTAGGGTGCTCAACCTCAGATGAGTTTGAATACATTTGTTCTCTAAGGGAGACAAGTGTATTCATTAGGCGTTGAATTGACTCCCCTATTTTCCTATTCCTCTCATATGTGGTTCTCATATATTCTAATAACAACGTTTTAAGGGAAGATTCGTCTTCTACTTGGGTTTCTTGAATATAGGAAGATATGGCTCAAAACCCTTAGGATATGATTCATATGCCAAATTGCTCTGATTATTATCATACATATGGTTCCCATAAGTCATAGGGTTAGTATGATAGTAATTAGGCATTTAGTAGCCATAAGATTCACCTCACTAGAAAACTCTAAATTGGTAAAGGGATTATCATAAGAAAAAGAACTATACTGTGTTTGATCATTGGGCACAGAAGACCACCCAAAGTTATCATAAGCCATAATAAAGTAATGAATCAATTATAACAGGTTCAACAAACACAATATGCACCAACACAACCAAAAGAATAACCAAGACTCAACAAAGATAAAAACACGAAACAAAAATAACAAGACACACCCAACAAGAAAAATAAGGATAAAATGCTAAAATCAACTCAAACAAAATAAGGATCAAAACTAGTCCCCGACAACGGTACCAAAAACTTGATGAAAAAATATCGGGTCCCCTAAACTAATGCAAATTAGACTGAGACTCCGATACTTCTACAACGTGCAAGTATACACGGTCGAGAGCAGCAAGTGATAAGTTAAAGTATCGATCCCACGAGTACTAGCTAGACCTAAATGAATGAGTGTCCTAGCAAATTTTTCTTATTTTAGTGCAATGAATGAGTGTGCAAATTAATGTTGTAAATAAATAAATTAATAAGAAAGATAAGATACGATACAAGAAAATAACTAAATTTAAATGCGGGGAGAGGAGAATGCAAACAAAAGGGCAGATGCAAGAGATGAGATTTGTAATGAAAAATAGGCTCAGGTTAGGTTAGAGTTCTAATGTTCAATTGGAATAAATTTTGAGTGATAGCCTTGAATTTACCTACACATGCATTCAAATGATTCTTTCTAAAATCACTAAGTTTTAAAACCTACAATTTTCCAATTGTGATCTAAATTATGCCCATGATTTTAGGTTCTAGGTGGGTTAATTATCCCTAATCAACTCAATAATCCTAGAATGAAAATTAGTTTTCTAATTCATTAGCTTTCCCAAGTTTATGAATTATAGAGAAGTTAAAAATACCAAATTTAATTCTCATGCAACGTTAAATTCACGGTGTTCCAACTCCCATGATCAAGGCCCTCCGAAGGGATTGTCTAGTCCAGGCCAAACTAGCAGGCGGATCATAGGGGTCTCACGGTGTGAATCGAAAGAAGAGACCGTGGGTCCCGCTCCCACTCACTATAAGTACTCTCTCCATCCACTATGATATTGATCCATACAAATACCATCCGAAGGGGGACGCTCCCATTTGCGCCACGAGGCCGAGTATGGATCTCACGGTGCGGACTTTACGGAGATTTGTGGTCGGAAATTAAATGTATCTTATACACTATATTTCCTCTCACTCAGCACTTTATAACTTTTTGGATTGACCTAGATAAACCGGCTAAAATTTACCTAAGTCTACCAATATAACTCTTATATGGTATTTAACCTAAGTTTATAATCACATTATTACTTAGGTCATTACTTAGGTTTATGTGAGTAAATTAAAACAATTTTAATTAACGACACTCACGATAAGTATAATCTAAGAATCTCCAGACTGAATTCACTCCTAGGTCGGTTTCCAGGTAGGGGTGTTCCGCAAGCGTCAACTTAAATACCCCAGCCTTAGACAAAACCTTAGACAGAGTTACTAATCAGTCACCATTCATTGACTATACTTTGATTTCCTAATTCTAATCTTATTAGAACTAGAAAACCTAAGTCTAATTATTCAATTTCTAAACACTTTAAAACTAATAATTAACTTAGGTTGCATGCATTTCTATGTTATAGTGTTTGATCATTCATCACATGAATAACTATATACTATAACAAAATAATTCATCACATGAATATAAATGCATGAGCATACTTTAATCTAAAAATTTAACAATTATATTAATTAAATTAAAACATGCATTTAATTACATTATAACTCTTTATAATATAACCTATCATGCAAACTATATATTATAACTCTTATAATATAAATGATGCATGAAATGTTTAACCTAAGGTGGGATTTTAAATCTATATGACATACATTATGCACATAGAAATTAATTAAATCATACATCTCATGCATAAAACAATTAAATAGCAAAAATGGACCAGTTTTTAGGACCTAGGGGCACTTTATTTAATTAAATAACATTAATATAACTATTATATTAAATTATTTAATAAAATTAATAAAATAAAATACATTTTACAAATGAATTTTAAATAAAACAAAAAATGAAAACTGCCCACGAAGGTAACTCCCCATGATCTCGCAAAAGCGCCTCGAAGCGCCACTACGCGTGCGGCGTTGTAACGCTGTAAGGGCGATGTTACTGCTATTGCGCGTCGGCGTCGTCACGCCCGCGTGCTCAACGTCGTGGCATTGCAATGCTGCTCTGCAGCCAAGCCATCGCCCACAAGGGCATCGTTGAGACGCCGAAGAACAGCGTCTCAACGCCGTCGACAGAAAGCAAACTCCTTTGCTGTTCTTCGTCGTTTTTCGCCCATTTCTGCTCCGATTTCTTCACAGCAACCCTTGCCACGAACGACACGGACTTACAGACTCGATTTATTTTCTAAATTGCCAAAAAAACACGCGCCCTTACATTTGATTTCATCAAACAGAAAATAAATCTAAAAAGTGCCAAAAACCAAAACATCCATTATGCAAACCAAACATTTATCTCATAAATCAAGGCTTTACCCACCTAATTTTAATGAAAAACAGTGCACAACGAAGAACCAAAACCTGGCTCTGATACCAATTGAAGAGAATGAGAATCCCCGCGCAGCGGAAGACGATCGAATTGTCGTGGTATCGTTATGCTACTCAATTTCATTAAAATCAATTATCTAATAATTTAGGCTAAACATGCTTAAACTGGAAAGAAAAACAGTAAAGTTTAGATACTTACTTGTTGAAAACCCTCTTCAAAAATTCTTTCCAGGGAATCACGAACTCTTCGTGTTCTCCCAACGATCCCGAACTTCTCGAACTCTTTTCTCGAACAAAGGTCGAACACAACCAATCGGAGTCTCGGTTGATCTTCTTTTTGGAAGAAGGAAAGTTGTGGGACTTTTTGTTTTGGAGAAAGGAAGGAGAGTAATTGAGAGAGAATGCTTTCTCTTCTTTTGGTGAAAATCCAAAAATGAGAGAATCGGTTAAGTTCCTTCTTGCAAGAAGGGTTTAAATAGTGTAAAATGATGGAGTTAAAATCTCCACATTATTACCATTTTACCACAACCATAGGTTATGCAAATCATATTTGCATAACCATATAATATAAGATATCCCATATCTCATCTTACAAATGATATTTGTATAATTGTGGATTTATTAAATTAAATCACATTCAATTTAATTTCTCTCAATTAATTTCTCTAATTAGCCCTAATTCAACAATTAAGCTAACCTATAGTTTATTATGAATCTCATTCACATTAAACTATATATTATATCATTCATATCTCATATAAATGACATAAATGTCCTTTTAGTGAAATTGAACACTTCAATTCACACCAAAACATTAACCCTTCTTTTAACCCAGTTTGAGCCAACCGAGGGACCTAATGGACCTACAGTGACGAGCTCCAATGATCCGAGATTAACCTATCAATCTTTTTGACCCGGTTAATCAACCTTCATTAGCTACGATAACACTCCACTAAAGCCCGTAGTTGCACTCCCGTCAGTGCAAAATATTACGCGTCCACTGATATAACAAATAACCTTGAGTCGACCCTTCACAGGTTGTTCGTAGAGACTGCTGGGTCAAATTACCATTTTACCCCTGTGTCTACTTCTTGCTCCTTAAGTCCCCACTGCTCCTCTAATGAACAACAACGTTGTAATGGTCCGACCATACACAAAAACTCTCTCGTGCCAGTGAGAGAGTGGGCACCCGTTGTCCAAGCCCTAGAGACGTGCTAGGGAACAACCCCTCTAGTTTCCCTAAAAGCGGGAACGAGTGAATTCCATCTCGCGTGGTTAAGTTCCCACCCCTACTTGGTTACGTCACACGAGAAGATAGGCATATTGGGCGAAAGCGTGACCACGCTCACCCGCACTAGTCAAAGGGCGGATGCACTCGCAGATAGGAGTTCGTAACACGCCGTGGATTGTGTCGAGTCACTAATGGTCATCTACGAAGTTAGTAGTCCTTACTGTCAACGGTGTTATATCAGTAGGTCTAATAATTCACGGTCCGATCTTGTACAATCTCATTGCACAAGATGCCCGCACTCTCATGTCAACCACATGAACGAGTCAGATCACCTCGTTTGTATCTTAATACAAAGCGGGTCGCATCCACAGTTTATCCAGGATTAGGTCTCCAACCCTATCCATATACCGTAGACCGTTCGGGTCATTTACTCGAACGTGATCCTCCCTGTGTGTCCACTACACACCGTTCAAGTTCTAGTTCTCTCATATATTCAATGACCCTGGAGCTTAGTTTATTGGTCAAAGTTGTATAAAATGTGAGACACAAAATAATGAAATGAATAACACTTTATTAATTTCAAACGGTAATTTACAAACATGAGATTAAGACAAAAATCCCAACAAAAATGCCCTTAGGGACTCTTGTAATTTTTATAATCTACTGCACATAGAAAAATTCCAATTAAATTCATCAATTAAATTATAAATCAAACTAAATATGCAAAGATTTTTTGAGTTAAAACTCTCGTCTTCCGGTCTTTAATTAATAGTTAGCTTATTTTCATAGATTTCTTAAATTGAAGCACAAAAACATCAAAATTAATTCTTTTCGAACCTAATGCTTAAATTCAAGACTTTTTAGCTAACATACACAATTTAGGGATAAAATAACATGAGACTCAATAAATTCTATGCAATTCAAGAACAATAAACATTAAAATTCAAGTAAAATAACTCTCCTATGACGAGTTATCGATGGGCAAACTCATATTTGGAACAACTTCCAAATTTAGCATGAATTTCCTTAACAAAACGACCTCTTTAGCTGCTTCACAAGCTACTACATATTCGGCCTCCATGGTGGAATCAACGATGCATCCTTGCTTGACGCTTCGCCATACTTCAACTCCTCCGTTAAGAGTAAATACTGACCCTGATGTAGATTTATGAGAATCTTTATCAATCTGAAAGTCCGAATTCGTGTATCCTGTAAGGATCAAATCCTTAGCCCCATACACAAGCATGTAGTTCCTTGTTCTCCGTAGATACTTAAGAATTGTTTTAACCGCTATCCAGTGTTCAGGTCCTGGATTGGATTGATACCTACTGACCATTCCAACTGCAAAATAGATGTCTGGCCTAGTACACAACATGGCGTACATCAGGCTCCCAACAGCTGATGCATAAGGAATCTGTCTCATATCCTCAACTCCTTAAGGTGTCTTAGGACATTGTTCCTTAGACAAATGAACTCCATATCTAAAAGGCAATAAACCCTTTTTGGAGTCTTGCATCTTAAACCTCAAAACCACTTTGTCGATGTAAGATGTTTGAGAATGGGCTAGTGTTTTATTCTTGCGGTTCCGGACAATCTGGATCCCAAGAACAAACTGCGCTTCACCCAAATCTTTCATTTAGAATTGTGTAGCTAGCCAATTCTTAATGTCAGTAAGATAACCTACATCATACCCAATGAGTAGGATATCATCCACATATAGAACTAGGAATGCGACAGAACTATTGATGATTTTCTTGTAGACACAAGGTTCATCATCATTCTGTTAAAAGCCAAAAGATTTGGTTGTCGCATAAATTCTTATATTCCAGGACATAGAGGCTTGTTTCAGTCCATAGATTGACCTTTTAAGCCTACAAACTTTTTGCTCTTGTCCTGGATCAATGAACCCTTTGGGTTGGTCCATGTAGATGCTCTCGTCAAGATTGCCATTCAAGAATGTTGTCTTGACATCCATTTGTCATACCTCATAGTCATAATATGCGGCAATGGCAAGTAGGATATGGATAGACTTTACCATAACAACAAGTGAAAAGTTTTCCTTATAGTCAACCCCTTCAACCTGGGTATAACCCTTTGCTACTAGTCTAGCTTTAAAGGTTTGCACATTTCCATCTGCACCACGCTTTCTCTTGTAGATCCACTTATCTACAAGAGAAAGCGTGGTCTGGTATAATGATAGCACACAAGATCCCAAACAGAATTGAAGTACATAGACTCCATTTCTTTGTCCATGGTTATGACCCATTTGTGTTTGTCTTTGTCAACCATAGCTTGATTATAAGTCGATGGATCCTCACAGTCGTCATCTGATATAATGATAGCACACAAAATGTGCTGGTATAATGATAGCACACAAAATGTGCTATCCTTAGGCTTAATTATTGCTAGTTTTGTAATGATTTCAGAGGTTTTACGTGTTTAAATTACTCAATTAAAGGTTAAGAGCACAAACAAGACAATTGGAGACATTTTGGATCACTCGGGATCAAAATGAGGATTTTTGGAGCTAAAAATAATATCAATTGGAAGTAAAAGGATCATCGCAAGCTAGAAGACCCGGAGTGATGGCGTTGCAACGCTGTACTCAGCGTTGCAACGCCGAGTGTGTTGTGAAGATGCGTTGAAGGCATATGCTGGTAGCATTGCAACGCTGCCTTAGGGCGTTGCAACGCCACATCGATAGAAAGGCGCGCGCGTTAGGGTAGCGGCGTTGCAACGTTGCCCTCAGCGTTGCAACGCCATCGAGATATTCCATATATGACCAGCCGCCTAGGGTACAGCATTGCAACGCTGTCCCTAGCGTTGCAACGCTGTGCCGATTGAGCCTATAAATAGAACATGTTGTTCTCATTACAGGGGAGCCGAATTTGCTAGATTTTTGCCCTATTTTTGAAATACACTTTGTAAGGAGAGAAAAGAGAGCATTTTTGGAGCCAAAGCATTCGTGGAGGTTCGAGATCGAAGACAGGAGCTCGGAGACGAAGGACCGACATCGACACATAAGTTTAATTTCCTTTTCTTTCAGATTGTAATACCGTTTTAAGACGTTTCCTACATGTTTAGCTTGGTTTTCATGTGATTTAGAGTAGCTAAATGTTGTAGTTAGGATTTGATTTACTTGTTAAGACTCAATTGTTATGTATTAAAGCATGTTTTGTTCTTATTTTTGGCAATTCGTTCTTTAACTCTTAAATTTGTTGGTTTAAGTGGACTCGAGATATAAAACTTGAATTAGAGCAAAGCTGTCAAAACCATTAGGAATCTGGCATGAAAATGACTAAGAAACTTAAGGAAAACACATAAAGAAGTTGCTTAATGCCATGCATGTCGTACATATGGAGACTATGGAGTTTATTGCATGTGTGAGGCTCACTAAGAATCGAGAGGTTTTCTTGAGTATTTTGCTTCTTATTTATAAATTCATCTCATTGGTTCATTGCATGTGTTAGTTAAGTCTTTAACTTGTAAAATCACTTTCCTCAAATCTATCAATTCGTGTCTCCACATGTTAGTTTGTTGTTTGTCATTACCTTGATCACCTATCCATGTGTTGTTACTTTAGCTAAAATTGAGAATTAGTATCTTAGTAATTAATTAATCTAGAAACCCATTCCCGAGGACGATACTTGGACTCATAAATCACTATACTAAAACTTGACCCGTACACTGCGGTATTGCATATCATAAATTATACGCAACATATAACAACTTGGGTTTCAGATAAACCCATGTAACAATCAGGTTGTGTTATAACCCTCCCACTACGTCGAGGCATACTCAACTCTTGAGATGGACTCTCTTGACTAGACAAGCTAGTATCAACAACTTTTGTTGACGTACTAGTTTTATTAACAACCTTTGCTATTGTTCCGTCTAACTCACTTAACACAACTTTACTTCTTTGTTTGTGGTCCCTATGTGGTCTTTCTCTAAAAAAGTGGCATTTGTCGACACAAATACCTTATCTACCTTAGAATCATAGAATAATCCACCTTTTGTTTCTTTTGGGTAGCCTACGAATAGGCACAATTTTGAACGTGAATCCAACTTCTTTGGACTTGTCACAAGCACATGTGCTGGACAACCCCAAATTCTGAAATGACATAAACTACCTTTACGTCCTTTCCAGAGTTTAAAAGGTGTTTCAGAAACACTATTTGATGGCACATTATTCAAAATGTATCTTGCAGTCTCTACTGCGTAACCCCAAAAGGAATTAGGGAGATGAGCATAACTCATCATTGATCGAACCATGTCCAACAAGGTTCTATTTCTCCTTTTCGATACACCATTTTTTTGTGGCGTACAGGGAGCTGAGAGTTGGGATGTAATTCCATGTTCTATCATATAGTTCTTGAATTTTAAATCCATATACTCTCCACCTCGATCTGATCGAAGTGCTTTAATTATTTTACCTAATTAATTTTCAACTTCAGTCTTGAATTCCTTGAACTTTTCAAGTGCTTCAGACTTGTGATGCATTAGGTAAATATGCTCAAATCTAGAATAATCATCTATAAAAGAGATGAAATATTCATAACCTCATCTGGATTTAACATTCATCGGACCACAAAGGTCTGAATGTATAAGCTCAAGAGGTTCTTTGGCTCTATAACCTTTTCCACTAAAATGTTTTTTAGTCATTTTGCCTTCTAGGCAGGATTCACATACAGGTAAAGTATTTTCTTCTAACTCATTTAGAAGTCAATTCTTTACCAATCTCTCAATCCTATTAAGGTTAATGTGACTCAATCTAAGATACCAAAGATGAGTATTCTCTTTAGGAGAAATTTTACGTTTCTTAGTTTGTGTGTTTGCAGTTTTAAATAATTCAGTGTTCAAAACCATTTTGACTGAACTAGGCCTTAAAACATACAACCCATTTTCTAATGAAGCTGAACATATTTCCACTCCTTTCTTTAAAATAAACACTTTATTTAAAGAAAACGAAATAGAGATACATTGTTCTATAAGGCAAGAAATTGAAATAAGGTTTCTAGTAAACCCTGATATCACTAATATATTGTCTAACAACATATATTTCTTGTCAAAATTAAGCTTCATCGAGTCTTTCGCTACAACTGAGATGACTTCTCCATTTCCAACCCGGAGTGTTATCTCTCCTTTCTATAGCTGCTGCCAGGAATCAATTCCCTGAAAAGTAGAGAAAACATGATTAGTGACGTCTGAATCAAGTATCCAAGCAGTTTTATCATTATCCATTAAACAAGCTTCTAAGCAAACTAAATCATATTTACCTTCCTTCTTCTTTCCTGCAATGTACTTCGGACAGTTCTGTTTCCAATGCATTTCTTCATTGTAGTGGAAACGTTTTCCTTTGTCTGTAACTTCTTTGACCTTCTTGTCCTTCTGGGCGGCAGCTTTGTCAGCTCGTTTCCCTTTACCGACCTTCTTCATGTTCTTCTTCTTCCCTTTCAGGTTATAAGAAAATGAAGCCACTGTTTTTGATCCAGAGTTCGAACCTCTATGATAATTCCTACTGGCAACATTTGCCTCACCTTTCGATCCCTGAATTTTTATCAAAGATTGAAAGGTCTGGAGTTCATTCAGAAGGGAGGTAAGATTAAAAGTAAGCTTATTCATAACATCATTACTTCTAAACTGTAGGAAACTGACTGGAAGAGTTTCCAGAATGAAGTTGACCCGACTCGATTCATCGATGGAAGCACCATTCGACTCCGCAATGTTAAAATGTACCATCATATCCAGGACATGATCCCGAACAGATGAACCCTCTGGCATCCTCGAGTTGAATATATACTTAAGGGCATTGTGTCGGGCCTGTGTAGACTGTTGTCCAAACATACCCTGCATTGAATCCATGATTTCCTTAGCGGTCATCATGCCCTCGTGCTTCATGGCTAATATGTCAGACATACTAGCCAGCATATAAACCTTGACCTTATATTGGCCTTGATCCATCGATCATATGCATCACGAACATTTCGTGTAGAATTCGAGCCTGGCACCTGAGGACACTCCTCAGTCAACACAAACTTCAGATCATCCACTACCAATATAGTGTTTGAAAGGATCAAATCTCGCAGTGGAAGCGATTGTCAATCACGCGTTCTTAATTTAGTTACATGGATTACAATCAAGAACAAATCTAACTAGATTAAGCATGCATTTCTAAAAGATGAGCAACAAGATATTACCTTTGAAGAGCTCTTTCTTCAAGTGCTCCTCCTCCCACGATCACGATCTCAACCACTCAAACCCGAGCGATCATGGACACTACCACCGGATCTTCTCCATTGTTCTCTAGGTGAGGGAGGAAGGTGGGTTCCTTTTAGGTGAGGTGAGATGATCTTATCAAGATGTAGTTGGAACTCTTTTCAACACTATGAGAGAATGCACTAGGGTTTCTCCAAGAGATTAGTCAACAAGTTGCATCTCATGCAACTATATATATAGGGAAATAGGATGAAAATTACCATCCTATCCCTCCTTTATTCTCCCACTATTATATGGTTTATATATGAATCTAATTCACATTAAAACCATATATTATATCAATTATATCATATATAATTGATATAACACCTCATGCATGAAATTGAACACTTCAATTTCATTCCTAACTTTATACCCTCAATATATAACCATATTGAGCCAACGGAGGGACCTAATGGACCTCATGTTCATGAGCTCTAATGATGTGAGATTAACTAATCAAACTCTTTGATCCAGTTAATCAATATTCATTAACTACAAGTCACTTGACTATAGACTTGTAGCTGCACTTTCCTCACTGTAGATTATATTGTGTCCATTGATATAATCATTACCCATGAGTCGACCCTTCACAGGTTGTTCGCAATCACGGGAAACCCCTGTGATTATCTTTTTGTTCCTTAAGCACCACTGATCCTCTAATAAACAACAAGTTTATGGTTCTACCATAGACTCATACACTCTTAAGTCAGTTAGAGGGCGGGACCCCGTTGTTCAAGACCTGGAGTCAGTTCTTAAGGGAACAACCTATCTAATTCCTTAGTGTAGGAATGAGTGAATTCCATCTTGTATAGTTAAGTCCCCAGCTACCTACGAGGTTCTATCCCTGAGAAGGTAGGCTTATTGAGTCGGTTATAGGCCACTCTCACCCATACTAGTCTAAGGACAAACCCCTATAAGTAGGAGTTCTTAACTTACTCAAGATTCAAGTCGAGTCACTAATTACCATCTATAAATTATCAGTCTTATCCTGTTAATGGTGTTATACTGGTTAGACTAATAGTTTGCAGTTCGATCTTGTATAAACTCTTCATACAGGATGCCCCCACTCGCATGTCAGCCACATGAATGAGTTGGATTTCCTCATTTGTACTAGTTACAAAGTGGGTCGCATCCATGGTGTTACTAGAATAAGGTTTCCAACCTTATTCTTATACCATAGACCATTTAGGTTATATTCTTGAACACAATCCAAATAGTGTCTCCTACACTGATGTTCAAGATACATTATAACCTTGGAGCTTAGTTTATTGGATTTATAAAGCAAGAATATAATTTTATCAAAACAAATAACTCTTTATTTATTTGATCAAAATTACATAATTTTAGGGCACAAATCCCAACAATCTCCCACTTGACCCAAAGATTGTGGAGTATTAAAACATTATAGTAATGTAAATACAATAAACTAGGGCATTAAACCCTTTGTACAGAATACTCCCACTTGCCCTAGTTGGGGAAGACTTGTAAACCTAGACCTTCTAGGTGACTCTCAAATACTTTAGTCGTGAGAGCTTTTGTAAAAGGATCAGCAACGTTCTGCTCTAAGACAATCTTCGTGACAATCACGTCTCCTCGATGCACGATCTCCCGGATGAGATGATATTTTCGCTCAATGTGCTTTCTCCTCTTGTGACTTTGGGGTTCCCTTGAATTTGCCACTGCACTACTGTTATCACAATACAACGTGATGGGCAAAGTCATATTTGGAACAACTTCCAAATTTAGCATGAATTTCCTTAACAAACCGACCTCTTTAGCTACTTCACAAGCTGCTACATATTCGGCCTCCATGGTGGAATCAACGATGCATCCTTGCTTGACGCTTCGCCATACTACAACTCCTCCGTTAAGAGTAAATACTAATCCTGATGTAGATTTCTAAGAATCTTTATCAGTCTGAAAGTCCGAATTCGTGTATCCTGTAAGGATCAAACCCTTAGCCCCATACACAAGCATGTAGTTCCTTATTCTCCGTAGATACTTAAGGATTGTTTTAACCGCTATCCAGTGTTCAGGTCCTGGATTGGATTGATACCTACTGACCATTCCAACTGCAAAAAAGATGTCTGGCCTAGTACACAACATGGTGTACATCAAGCTCCCAACAGCTGATGCATAAGGAATCCGTCTCATGTCCTCAACTCCTTGAGGTGTCTTAGGACATTGTTCCTTAGACAAATGAACTCCATATCTGAAAGGAAATAAGCCCTTTTTAGAATCTTGCATCTTAAACCTCGACAACACTTTGTCTATGTAAGATGTTTGAGACAAGGCTAGTGTTTTATTCTTGCGGTTCCAGACAATCTGGATCCCAAGAACAAACTGTGCATCACCCAAATCTTTCATTTTAAATTGCGTAGCTAGCCAATTCTTAATATCAGTAAGATATTGTACACCATTCCCAATGAGTAGGATATCATCCACATATAGAACTAAGAATGCGACAGAACTATTGATGATTTTCTTGTAGACACAAGGTTCATCATCATTTTGGTCAAAACCAAAAGATTTGATTGTCTCATCAAATCTTATATTCCAGGACCTAGAAGCTTGTTTCAGTCCGTAGATGGACCTTTTAAGCATGCAAACTTTTTACCCAATTGATCATAACTCATCATTGATCGAACCATGTCCAACAAGGTTCTATTTCTCCTTTCTGATACATCGTTTAGTTGTGGCGTACCGAGAGCCGAGAGTTGGGATGTAATTCCATGTTCTATCATATAGTTCTGGAATTTTAAATCCATGTACTCTCCACCTCGATCTGATCGAAGTGTTTTAATTTTTTTACCCAATTGATTTTCAACTTCAGTCTTGAATTCCTTGAACTTTTCAAGTGCTTCAGACTTATGTTGTATTAGGTAAATATGCCCAAATCTAGAATAATCATCTATAAAGGAGATGAAATATTCATAACCTCCTCTGGCTTTAACACTCATCGGACCACTAGGGTCTGAATGTATAAGCTCAATAGGTTCTTTGGCTCTATAACTTTTTCCACTAAAAGGTCTTTTATTATTTTGCCTTCTAGGCAGGATTCACATACAAGTAAAGCATTTTCTTCTAACTCATTTAGAAGTCCATTCTTTACCAATCTCTCAATCCTATTGAGGTTAATATGACCCAATCTAAGATGCCAAAGATGAGCATTTTCTTTAGGAGAAATTAGTTCGTGTACTTGCAATTTTGAATAATTCACTGTTTAAAACTATTTTAACTGAATTAAACCATTGCAAATAATTCTCAAGAAGAACAACACATAGTCCAATACTTTTCCAAAGAAATAAACACTTTATTTAATTGAAAAGAAATTGAAGTACAATGTTCGCTAAGGCACGAAATGGAAATGAGGTTTCTAATAAACCCTGAACCTACATGGTATCAAATAACAGCTTTTTCTTGTCAGACGATTGCTCTTTATTTGTTTCTTTTTCTTTTCTTCTGTATCTTCTTAAGTTCAGAAGTATGACTGCAGTTCTTAGTTCCAGAGGATGAACCCTTCTGAGAACTTTTGGAATGGGCAAACAAATTTGCCTCTCCATTCTGTTGTCTCTTATCATACATAAGAAACTGATAATTCTCTAGCTCATTTAGCAAAGAAGTCAGATCATACTCTATGTTGTTCATCGTTGCATTGCTGCGGAATTGCAGAAAACTCTTCGAAAGAGATTCTAGGATGAACGAAACCTAACTTTTCTCATCTATGACCGTCCCGTTTAATTCTGCTATGT
Source organism: Trichosanthes cucumerina (assembly GCA_036507285.1). Lineage (NCBI taxonomy): Eukaryota > Viridiplantae > Streptophyta > Magnoliopsida > Cucurbitales > Cucurbitaceae > Trichosanthes > Trichosanthes cucumerina. The sequence continues at coordinate 39,718,786 of CM071841.1, forward strand.
TGAAGTGAGCCATCAGATTGAGAACATGTTCTCTTATTGACGTTCCCTCCTCCATGTGCGCGTTGTAAACGTACTTTAGGGCTTCATGTCGAATTTGTTTGGACGGTTGTCTAGACAAATTTAGCACAAAATCCACGATCTCACGAGCTGAGACCTTGCCCTCCAGCCTCCTAGCTAAAACATCAGGTATGCTAGCCAGGATATAGGATTTTGCCTTTTCATTGGCATTGATCCAGCGGTCATATGCATCCTCAATAGATTGAGGTGTGTTTTGAGCAGGGAATTGAGGACACTCCTCATTGAGAACGAACTTAAGATCATGTGCTACCAATACAATGTTGAGTGTATTCCTCCAAGTCATTATGTTTTGTCCGATTAATTTTTCCACACCCAGTAAGGAAATAATTGAGCTAGGCATTTTGCTGAAAAATTTAGAAATAAAACTTGTAGAAGTTTGTTGCTTTAATTTTCTAATTCAGTCATGTTTTAGCTAATTATCAAATGATTCCTAGGTGATTTATAATTTTCAATGATACTCCAAAGGTTTAGAATGTATGACATCAAAGGGTAATAAAAAACACTCCTCCTCTGGATCAAGACACTCTTGACCAAAACCTAATGTCAGAATAACTCTTATTCCTATAGGTTTTAGTTACCATTATTCGGTCAGGATACATACACTTCTTATGTACCTTGTGAGTGTAACCCTTTGTCTTTAGATCCCAGAGTTCCCATCCAATAAAATTCACCGAAGGGAGAACTAGATTGAAAAACAGACTAAGGAAATCTTTATCCCTTTTGGGTGTCTACTGTGTTCAATCCCCTATGATCAAGCTCTCCGAAGGGATTGTCTGGTCCAGGCCAAACTAGCAGGCTGACCATAGTGATCTTACGGTGTAAACCGACTAAAGAGACCATAGGTTTTGTTTTCACTAAACCTGCTCCCACTCACTATAACTACCCTCCTCATTCACCTTGATATTGACTCATCCAAACACCATCCAAAGGGAGACGCTCCCGTTTGCGCCACAAGGCCAAGTATGAGTCTCATGGTGTGAACTTTTAAGAGATACGTAGATGAAAAAATATGTATCATATACACTTTTTCTCCCACTTGATACTTTAAAACTATAGGAATCTTACTTAGGCTAAACCTGGCTAATGATTTTACCTAAACTTTATCAATATAACTCTTATATTGATAATCAATATAACTCTTATATTGATTTTATCCTAAATTTTCTAATATAACTCTTTATATTAAGCCGAGAATTTCTAGTTTATTAACCCTTTAGTAAACCCGCTGACGCTACTATAATTTATAAACTCTCTGATTAAAATTCACTCCCAGTCGGTTCTGTGTAGGGGTGTTCAGATTCCATCGACTTAAATACTGACCTAGACAGAACTTTCTTTAGATAGAGTTCCTCTTTTAATCTTTGTTTATAAATTACTTGGTTCCTAATTCTAATCTAATTAGAACTAGATAACCTAAGGTATATTATTTCCAAGTTCTAAACATTTTAAAACTAATAATTAACCTTAGGTAACAGACATACATAGCATAATCATCTCATGAAATATAATGCATGTCAATGTTGTCCATAAATTAATATAACACCTTATATTAATTAATCATGCAAACTATATAATATAACTCTTTATATTACAAATGATGCATGGAAATGCTTAACCTAAGGTGAGATATCTAAATTAAAAGCATACATTATGCATGGCAATAATTATACAACAATTGCATAATTTAAATAACAAAATTTGACCAATTTTTGCACCCGAAATTCGTATTTAATTAATATAATCTAATTATATTAATTAAAATTAAATAAATTACAAATAAATTAAATATAAAATGTTTTTATATTTAATATATAATTAAAAATACGTTTTTCCGTCCGTTTGAAGCTGCTGAAAAACGCCTTCGGCGTTGCAACGTTGCGCCTTGTCCGTTTCTGCCCGTTGGAGCGCGTTGCGAAACGCCTTCAGCGTTGCAACGGTGCCTCTGATGCGCGCCTCCTTCCGCAAGCGCAGCGTTGCAATGCTGCACACAGACAACAAGTAAGATTCTCCATTTCTTGCTCGTTTTTGCACCGTTCTTCTCAGCAACCACCTTGCCTCGATCGACACGAACTTAGAAACTCGATTTACATAATAAAATGCCCAAAACAATAGGCCCTTACATTGAATGATTCAACGAAATTATGTAAATCTAAGTGCCAAAATTGAAAATATCTAATTTGCAAACCGTTTACTCATCTCATGAAAAACAGTAAATCCCACCTCGTTCTTGATAAATCCAGAACAAAAATTAGGAACACCATTGGGCTCTAATACCAATTGAAGGGATCGAATCCCGCAGCAGAAGCGATTGTCAATCGCGCGTTCTTAATTTAGTTACATGGATTACAATAAAGAACTAATCTAACTAGATTAAGCATGCATTTCTACAAGATGGACAACAAGATATTACCTTTGAAGAACTCTTTCTTCAAGTGTTCCTCCTCCCACGATCACGATCTCAGCAACTCGAACCCGAGCGATCACGGACACTACCACCGGATCTTCTCCGTTGTTCTATAGGTGAGGGAGGAATGTGGGTTCCTTTTAGGTGAGGTGAAATGATCTTATCAAGATATAGTTGGAACTCTTTCCAACACTATGAGAGATTGCACTAGGGTTTCTCCAAGAGATTAGTCAACAAGTTGCATCTCATGCAACTATATATATAGAGAAATAGGATGGAAATTACCATCCTATCCTCCTTTATTCTCCCACTATTATATTGTTTATATGTGAATCAAATTCACATTAAAACCATATATTATATCAATTATACCATATATAATTGACATAACACCTCATGCATGAAATTAAACACTTCAATTTCATTCCTAACTTTATACCCTCAATATATAGCCATATTGAGCCAACGGAGGGACCTAATGGACCTACAGTTCATGAGCTCCAATGATGTGAGATTAACTGACCAAACTCTTTGATCCAGTTAATCAATATTCATTAACTACAAGTCACTCCACTATAGACTTGTAGTTGCACTCTCCTCACTGTAGATTATACTGTGTCCATTCATATAATCATTACCCATGAGTTGACCCTTCACAGGTTGTTCGTAATCACGGCTGGATCAAATTACCGTTTTACCCCTGTGATTACCTCTTTGTTCCTTAAGCACCACTGATCCTCTAATGAACAACAAGTCTAAGGTCCTACCATAGACTCATACCCTCTAAAGTCAATTAGAGGGCGGGGCCCCGTTGTTCAGGACCTGGAGTCAGTTCTTAAGGGAACAATTTTTCTAATTCCTTTGTATAGGAATGAGTGAATTTCATCTTGTATAGTTAAGTCCCCAGCTACCTAGAGGTTCTGTCCTTGAGAAGGTAGGCTTATTGAGTCAGCTACAGGCCTCTCTCACCCATGCTAGTCTAAGGACAAACCCCTATAAGCAGGAGTTCATAACTTACTCAAGATTCAGGTTGAGTCACTAATGACCATATATAAAGTATCAGTCTTATCCTGTTAACGGTGTTATACTGGTTAGACTAATAATTCGCAGTCCGGTCTTGTATGAACTCTTCATACAGGATGCCCCCACTCGCATGTCAACCACATGAATGAGTTGGATTTCCTCATTTGTACTAATTACAAAGTGGGTCGCATCCATGGTGTTACCAGAATAAGGTTTCCAACCTTATTCTTATACCATAGACCATTTAGGTTATATTCTTGAACACAATCCAAATAGTGTCTACTACTAATCGATGTTCAAGATACATTATAACCTTGGAGCTTAGTTTACTGGATTTATAAAGCAAGAATATAATTTTATCAAAACAAATAACTCTTTATTTATTTGATCAAAATTACATAAGTTTAGGGCACAAATCCCAACAGTGTTGAGTTTATTTTTCCAAGTCATCATGTTCTCTCCGGTTAATTTTTCCGCACCCAATAAGGAAATTATAGAGCTAGACATTTTGTTGAAAATTTACAAAAAAAAAACTTGTATAAGCTTCTTGCTACAATTTTCTAGTCCAATCATCTTTTAGCTAATTATCAAATGATTCCTAAGTCATTAATAATTTGCAATGATACTCCAAAGGTTTAGAATGTATGCCACATGAGGGTAATCAAAAACACTCCTCCTCTGGATCAAGACACTCTTGACCAGAACCTAATGCCAGAATAACTCTTATTCCTATAGGCTTTAATTACCATTATTCGGTAAGGATACATACACTTCTTATGTACCTTGTGAGTGTAACCTTTTGTCTTTAGACCCCAGAGTCCCCATCCAATAAAATTCGTCGAAGGGAGGACTAGATTGAAAAACAGACTAAGGAAATCTTTATCCTTTTCGGGTGTCCATTGTGTTCGATCCCCTATGATGAAGCCCTCCGAAGGGATTGTCTGGTCCAGGCCAAACTAGCAGGCTGACCATAGTGATCTTACGGTGTGAACTGACAGAAGAGACCATAGGTTTTGTTTTTCACTAAACCTGCTCCCACTCATTATAAGTACCCTCTCCATTCATCTTGATATTGACTCATACAAACACCATCCGAAGGGGGACGCTCCCGTTTGCGCCACGAGACCAAGTATGAGTCTCATGGTGTGAACTTTCCAGAGAAACATAGGTGGAAAAATATGTAGATTAAGAAAGCAGAAGCAATTTTGGATCTTGAACACTCTAAGTTGATCAATTTTGTAAAATAAAATGCATGCTCAAAGCTGGAAAAACAAAGGGATAGAAAACTCAACTTTGAAGATCAAATTCTCTTCACCCGGTGGATGGTTTTCAACACGAACACTTCGTGGACAACCGTTAGAGTCTTTCCTACTATCCTCGGGCCTTAGAACGGATTATAGGATCCTAGGTTGAGAGAATTTGGAAGAAAAGACCTCAAAGGTCACAAATTCGGGAATTTAGAATTTTCTGCAAAATTCTAATAAAACACCTCAAATCACCATTATATAAAGCTTCATTAAGCTTTATTAGAGTGACAACTCAAGTGTGATGAAGATGGTTTGAGATGGAGGTGGCTAATTTTGGTGAATTTTGAAAATGAGGAGGATTGCGCAAGTTAGCAACTTGATTTTCATGAAAATCATGAAAAACCCTCATTTTACATTTAATTTTAATTCTAAAATCAATATTAAATTGATTTTTAATTAAAATTAATATAATTAATTAAATAATTCAAAATTAATTTAATTAATTATTTTTTAATTTAATTTAATATCAAATATTAAATTAAATAAATAACCCGATCCCGATCGATTTTCCGAACATGAATCCTTATTCATGCTACAAATCGATCAAATATTTAAATCATATTTAAATACATACACCTCCTTTTAATCATAGTTTAATTCATAATTAAGCTATGATTCGTTAAATATATCACATATAATTAACGCTTTCTCCCAAACTCGAATTTGAACAATTCAAATTCTTTTCTCTCAAAATATTACAAGGCTTAGTCTGAGCTAGTAAGGAGGACCTAATGGACCTACAGATCATGAGCTCCAACGATACGAGATTAACTGGCTAAACTCTTTAGCTTAGCTAATCAACATTCGTTAACCACCGGGACACTCCACTAAAGCCCAGTGGTTGCACTCTCCTCACTATAGATATATTTCTGTCACTCGATATAACCATGATTAGTAAGTCGATCCTTCACAGGTCGTTCGTAATTACAGCTGGGTCAAAATTACCGTTTTACTCTTGTAATTACCTCTTGTTCCTTAAGTCCCACTGATCCTCTAATGAACAATTGGTTTGTGGTCCAACCAGCAAACCGAATCCCTCTCAGACCAATGAGAGGGGTGGGCCCATTGTTCAAGACCCGGAGTCAGTACTTAAGGGAACAACCTCTTTACTAATCCCTAAAGCGGGTAGAAGTGAATTCCATCTTGCAAAACTATGTTCCCAGCTATCTACTCGGTTTTATCCCTGAAATGGGAGGCTTATTGAGTCAGCAGTCTCGAGCCACTCTCACCCATGCAAATCTAAGGATAATCCGAATAAATAGGAGTCCATAGAATGCTCAGGATTAAGATCGAGTTACCTAGGTCATCGTATGAATATAGTCTGTTAAGATAGTAAACGGAGTTATAAAGTCTAAGTGACTATTTCGCGGTCCAGTCTTATGCAAACTCATTGCATAGGGCGCCCCCACTCACATGTCTCCACATGAACGATTTAGGATCACATCATTTGTACTCTATAAAGTGGGTCGCGTCCATAGTGTCCCCACGATAAGGTACCCAACCCTATCCTTATACTATAGATTGTTCTGGCTATAACTTGAACTTGATCCACTTTTATGTCACATATAAAGTTCAAGTATTCATCTTATAGCCAAGGGTTCTTTATTGGATTAAGCTTACACAATACACAATAGTCAATAACACCTTTACTGAATAAATTTCAATAACAACTTTATTGTGAAATAGAATATACATTCAGTTTACAAAACCACGAGTTTTAGGACATAAAATCCAACATCATATACACTTTTCCTCCCACTGGATACTTTAACTCTATAAGAAATTTACTTAGGCTAAATCAGGTTAATGGTTTTACCTAAACTTATCAATATAACTCTTATATTAATAATCAATATAACTCTTATATTGATTTTATCCTAAGTTTTCTAATATAACTCTTTATATTTGCCTAGGATTTCTAGTAACCCTTTAATAAACCCGCTGACGCTACTATAATTTATAAACCCCTCGATTAAATTCACTCCCAGGTCAGTTCCCAGGTAGAGGTGTTTCGTTTTCGTCAGCTTAAATACCCCAGCCTAGACAGAAACTTCCTTAGACAGAGTTCCTCTTTTAATCATTATTTATAAATTACTTGATTTCTAATTCTAATCTAATTAGAACTAGATAACTTAAGGTCTATTAATTCCAAGTTCTAAATATTTTAAAACTAATAATTAACCTTAGGTGACATGCATACTATGTTTATAGTGCTTGATCATTCATCTCATGAATAATAAATCATACATAGCATAATCATCTCATGAATTATAATGCATGTCAATGCTGTCCATAAATTAATATAACACCTTATATTAATTATACATGCAAACTATATAATATAACACTTTATATTATAAATGATGCATGGAAATGCTTAACCTAAGGTGGGATATCTAAAATAAAAGCATACATTATGCATGGCATTAATTATACAACAATTGCATAATTTAAATAGCAAAATTAGACCATTTTTAGCACCCTAAAATTAATTTTAATTAATATAATCTAATTATGTTAATTAAAATTAAATTAAATTAATATAATTAAATATAAACGTTTTAATATTTAATATATATTAATAAAAATGTTTTTCCGCCCATTGTGAAACTCCTGAAACACCTTCGGCGTTGCAACGCTAATGGCAGCGTTGCAACGCTGCACCTTGTCTGTTTCTTCCTGTTGAAGCGTTACTCCAGCAGCGTTGCAACGTTGAGGATCGCGTTGCAACGCTGACTCCTTCATGTCGTGCGCCTCAGCTGCTTCGGCGTTGCAACACCTGCACTGGCATTGCAACACCATCGTCTCTACATCCTGGCGTTGCGACGCTAAGTGGAGCGTTGCAACGCTGCACCTCCTGCAGCTTGAAGACCGCCTCAATCGCGTTGCAACGCTGCACACAGTATAGCAAACAGTCTCCACTATTTTGGCTCGTTTTCGCTCCGTTCTTCTTAGCAACCACTTTGCCTCGATTGACACAGACTTACAGACTCGATTTACATAATAAAATACCCAAAACAATAGGCCCTTACATTGAACAATTCAACGAAATTATGTAAATCTATGTGCCAAAATGAAAACATCTAATTTTGCAAACTGTTCATTCATCACATGAAAACAGTAAATCTCACCTTTGTTCTTGAGAAATCCAGAACAAAATCAAGAACACGATTGGGCTCTGATATTAATTGAAGGGAACGAATCCCGCAGCGGAAGCGATTGTGAATCGCGTGTTCTTTATTTTTGTTACACAGATTTCAATCAAGAACGATATATCTAAGATTAAGCATGTTTTACAACAAGGACAACAAGAAAATTACCTTTGAAGAACGCTTTCTTTTCGAGCTCCTTCTCACACGATCACCATCTTAGTAACTTGAACCCGAACGTATGAAGATTCCATCACTAGATCTTCTCCGTTGTTCTCTAGGTGAGGGAGGAAGATGGGTTCCTTTAGGGTGAGATGTGAAGATTATGAGAGAAGTTGTGTTTGGAACTTTTCCAGCAACACAATAATATGGTACTCTAGGGTTACCAAAAGTTAGTCTCAAAGTTGCATCTCATGCAACTATTTATAGGGAAATAGGATGGAAATTACCATCATATCCCTCCTTCATTTTCTCATTAGTATACAGTTAATATGTGAATCTAATTCACATTAAAACCATATATAATATCAATTATATCACATATAATTGATATAACACCTCATATATGAAATTGAACACTTCAATTTCATTCCTAACTTTATACCCTCAATATTACCATGTAGAGTCAACGAAGGGACCTAATGGACCTACAGTTCATGAGCTCCAATGATGTGAGATTAACTGATCAAACTCTTTGATCCAGTTAATCAATATTCATTAACTACAAGTCACTCCACTATAGACTTGTAGTTGTACTCTCCTCACTGTAGATTATATTGTGTCTATTGATATACCCATGAGTCGACCCTTCACAGGTTGTTCGTAATCACAGTTGGGTCAAATTATCGTTTTACCCCTGTGATTTCCTCTTTGTTCCTTAAGCACTACTGATCCTCTAATGAACACCAAGTCTATGGTCCTACCATAGACACATACCCTCTTAAGTCAGTTTAGAGGGGGGGTCCGTTGTTCAAGACCTGGACTCAGTTCTTAAGGGAACAACCTATCTAATTCCTTAGTGTAGGAATGAGTGAATTTCATCTTGCATAGTTAAGTCCCCAGCTACCTACGATGTTCTGTCCCTGAGAAGGTAGGCTTATTGAGTCGGCTACAAGCCACTCTCCCCCATACTAGTCTAAGGGCAAACCCTTATAAGCAGGAGTTCTTAACTTGCTCAGGATTCAGGTCGAGTCACTAATGACCATCTATAAATTATTAGTCTTATCCTTTTAACAGCGTTATACTGGTTAGACTAATAATTTGCAGTTCAGTCTTGTATGAACTCTTCATGCAAGATCCCCCCACCCGCATGTCAATCACATGAATGAGTTGGATTACCTCATTTGTACTAATTACAAAGTGGGTCGCATCCATGGTGTTACCAGAATAAGGTTTCAAACCTTATTCTTATACCATAGACTATTTAGGTTATACTCTTAAACACAATCCAAATAGTGTCTACTACACTGATGTTCAAGATACATTATAACCTTGGAGCTTAGTTTATTGGATTTATAAAAAAAAGAATATAATTTAACCAAAAAAAATAACTCTATATTTATTTGATCAAAATTACATAAGTTTAGGGCACAAATTGTTGGGATTTGTGCCCTAAAACTCGTAGTTTGTAATTATGTTCTAATTAATGTAATAAAGTGTTATTATTTCAATAAAGTGTTATTATTCGTTATCTACGAGTTTACCTTTATTTAAACTCTAAATCCAATAAACTAAACATCCAAGGCTGTTAAATGAATCTCAAACTGAATGTAATGTACATAAAAAGGATCTCGGTTCGAGATACAGCCTAAAGGGTCTATAGTTAGGGGTTAAGGTTTGGGTACCTTACCCTAGTTAAACTATGGATGTGGCCCACTTTGTATTTGATACAAACCCAGTGATCCTAACGTGTTCGTGTAGATGACATGTGAGTAGGGATATCCTATGTAATGAGATTACATAAGACCGGACCACGAAATAGTAACCTCTAGTTGTAACTCTGATGACTAGTTAGGTTTCTATTTCACTAGGATGACCTAGGCAACTTGATCTCAATCCTGAGCAGGTTACGAACACCTATTCGCGAGGGATTGTCCTTTGACTAGTATGGGTGAGAGTGGTCAGATTCGTCGACTCAATATGCCTACCTTCTTGAGGACAAGACCGAGTGAGCGGCCAGATTCGTCGAAATAGTAACCTCTAGTTGTAACTCCGTTTTACCCCTGGAATTCACTTCTTCCCGCCTACTAGGGTAAGTAGAGGAATGTTCCCTTAAATGGTGTCTCTGGGACTTGAACAAAGGGCCCGACCCTCTCATTGGCCCGAGAGGGACTCTGGTTGTTAGTAGGACCACAAACAAATTGTTCATTAGAGAAGCATTGGTACTTAAGGCACAAGATGTAACCCAGGGGTAAAACGGTAATTTGACCCAGCTTGTGTTACGAACATTCGTGAAGGATTGACTTGCTATTATTGGTCAATATCCATGGACACGTAAATATATCTATCTGAGAGAAGAGTGCGTTGTGGGACTTTAGTGGAGTGTTCCATGCAGCTTAACGAATGTTGATTGGGAGGTTAATGAGATTAACCGAACAATCTCATATCGTTGGAGCTTCTGATCTGTAGGTCCATTAGGTCCACCTTCTAGCTCGTAAAGGGTTCTTAGATCATTTGAATTTGAAATGTACAAATTCATTAGGGAATATATTTAATGTATTTAGATACGATATAATATATAGTTTTGGAACTATATATTATAAATTTAATGTGAATATGATTCATATTAAATTATATGAGAGAATTGAATATTTGAATAGTTCAAATATTATATTAAATGTGAATATGATTCACTTTTGCAAAATATAGGATAAAATTTAATGTGCACTGGTTGTACATTAAAACTATAGGTTAAAGGGGTAATGTGATTAAATGAGATTTAATCCAAATTAAATATATGATATTTAATTTGTATTATTTAAATATGATTTAAATGAATAATTAAATTTGATTTAATTATATTATTATTTTATTTATTTATTTTAATAATAAATGAGGGAACGTGTCATCCAGACACGTTCTCCACTACCCCTCCCCTTCTCCCTATCGACAGTTTAACAGGGAGAACGGGGTTGCTCATAGGTATGATCAATCGATCAATTTGTTGAAAGACTACAAGAATTTTCTCTCTCTCTCAATTCTAGAATTCCCAAAACCTTCCAATTGTTTGGATCTTTCCCACAAAGAATTTTGTTCTAAGAACTCAGAGATATAGAAGGTTTTCTCTGTTGGTGGTGTCCTGCTTGGAAATACAGAGGAGTGCCTGTGTTGTTGCTTTGTTGATTTCTCTAGGAGCAAGGAGTTGTTGTTCTGCGAATCTGCAAAGGTATTCTTCTTCCCTATTGTTTAATTGTTAAACTTAACATGTTTACATGTATGCAATTAATTCATGTCTAATAGGATTAGAATTTCCATGCTTGTTCTGTATTTTTGGTCAATGTACTGGTTTTTGTTTTAAGCAAAACAATCAAGCACATTAACGATCCCAAACACGTTTCCGCTGCTCAAGGAGATCATATCTCCATCAATTGGTATCAGAGCAATTCTTGATTTGTTTTGTTTTGAAACAAAATTTCATTGATTTGGTGGGAAATGCATTTGGTTTGCTATAAAACTGTTTAGGAGTTTTTTTGCCATAGTTTACTTTTATTTTGATCAATTAGTATGTAAAGGCCCATGCGTTTTTGGGCAAAAAGTACATAATTGAGTCTGTAATTGAGTTACGAGTCGTTTGGGACCAGTTTCATTCAATTCGGTTGAGAATCAAAGGAGAGATTGAAGAACGAAGCTGCTGTGTTCGAAGATGAAAGCTGCTGTCGAAGCAACATCGTTGCAAGGCCGTTCATCAGCGTTGCAACGCTGAAGAACGGCGTCGCAACGCCAGCATTCCCTATCAACGCGGGCGCTCAAGTGGTCAGCGGCGTTGCAACGTTGCCCCTCAGCGTTGCAACGCCATCTCGATATAAAGTGCGCGCATACGCACGAAAGCGGGCGTTGCAGCGCTTGGCATCAGCGTTAGCAACGCGTTGGGCATTCCAGCAGCTGCAGACCGGTTCGACTAGTTCATTGGTTTTAGTCCGGTTCGAGCGGTTCAAGGACGGTTCAGGGTGTTTTTGGACCGGTTTCATGAAAGAAAATTAATGTAATTTTATTTTTAGCACTTTAGGGGCCAAATTATTCCGGTTTTACAGCTGTTTATCTTTATGAATGTCATTTAGATTTTTCCCACCTTAGGATAAGCATGATCATACATTTTATTTATATAAATGTTATATGAATATGGTTAAATGCATGATTGATTTATTTTTCATGAGTAATTAATTATAAGAGTTATAATTAGATTATATGGAAAATAAATTGTATGAAGCATGAAATTACTTAGTTTAAAATAAATGTTATTTTATTTAAGTAATTTTATAATTCAATTAGTTGAATTCCCTTTATAACTCCAATTTGAATGATGATTGTTGGATTTATAATATAGTTTCTTTACCATAGGTTAATTATTAAAATTTATAAAATTTATAAATTGAAGGGGTTTTAGAAACCATAACCTATAATAAAGAAATGCATGCAAACATAGGAACTTGGGTTAAAATTTAAATTAGTTTTAAATCGTTTAAATTTAATTTAGACCTAAGTTTTAATTTCTAATAGGATTAGAAATTAGTCTTACGTAGTAATTTAAATAGTTTAAAATACAGTAGAACTTTAGAACTTTGGTTATAAGGGAACTCTACCGGTGAAGTTCTATCTAAGGTGAGGGTACTTAAGTCAATGGTTAATCTTAACACCTCCTACCGGGAACCGACTTAAACACGAGTTGAATTAACCTTAGTTCTACTTTATCTCTAGGTAATTAAAATGTTTATTCACCTAGACATTGTTGGGATGTATGTCCTCATCTCGCGTAGTTTGTAATATTCCAAGTTGTAAATGAATAAGAGTTATTTATTTCAACATTGTGTAATAAATAAGAGTTATTTATTTAAACTTTGTGTCTCGCATATTTCATAAACTTAATCCAATAAACTAAGCTCCAGGGTCATTGTATTAATGAGAGAACTAAAACTTGAACGGTGTGTAGTGGACACACAGGGAGGATCACGTTCGAGTTAATGATCCAAACGATCTACAGTATATGGATAGGGTTGGAGACCTAATCCTGGATAAACTGTGGATGCGGCCCGCTTTGTATTAGATACAAACGAGGTGATCTGACTCGTTCATGTGGTTGACATGCGAGTGGGGGCATCCTGTGCAATGAAATTGTACAAAACTAGACCGTGAATTATTAGACTTACTGATATAACACCGTTAACAGTATAGAGCTAATAATTTCGTAGATGACCATTAGTGACTCGACCTTAATCCTGAGCGTGTCACGAACCCTGTCTGCGGGGGTCTGTCCTTTGACTAGTATGGGTGAGGGTGGCCACTGTTGCTCGCCCAATATGCCTATCTCTCTCGGGCGGGGACCACGTGGGAGTCGGGAACTTGACTACGCAAGAAGGAATTCACTGCGTTCGACTTAGGAAACTAGAGAGGTTGTTCCCTTAAGTCTTCGTCTCCAGGGCTTGAACAACGGGGCCCCACTCTCTCATTGGCCTGAGAGGGTTGTTGTTTATGGTTAGACCATGCAACGTAGTTGTTCATTAGAGGAGCAGCGGGACTTAAAGAGAAAGAGGTAGACACAGGGGTAAAACGGTAATTTGACCCAGCTGTGACTACGAACAACCTGTGAAGGGTCGACTCATGGGTATTGGTTATATCGATGGACACAACTTGTCCTCTGATGATGAGAGTGCAAACACGGTCTTTTAGTGGAGTGTTACCGTAGCTAATGAATGTTGAATAACCAGGGTCAAAGAGTTTTGTGAGTTAGTCTCTCGGATCATTGGAGCTCGTCACGTGTAGGTCCATTAGGTCCCTCGGTTGGCTCAAATTGGACAAATTGAGGGTTTACAGTTTGGTGTGAATTTGAAGTGTTCAAATTCATTATTTGGGTATTTATGTCATTTATATGAGATATAGATGACATAATATATAGTTTGATGGGAATGAGATTCATAATAAACTATAGTATAGCCTAATTGATTAATTAGTGCTAATTGGAGAAATTGAATTGAGAGAAATTAAATTGAATGTGATTCAATTTAAAATTCCACATTTATGCAAATGAGATTTGTATAATAAGGTATTAGATACCTTATATAATATGCAAATGTGATTTGTATATTATATGGTTGTGGTAAAATTGTGATTTGGTGGAGGTTTTAACTCCATCACACAATAGTATTTAAAGGCTTTGCAAGAAGCCTTTGGTGTGCCATTTTTCCATTTTTTGGATTTTCATCCAAAGAGAGCAAAAAGACTTTCTCTCATTCTCTCTCAATTCTCTCTAAAACTTCTCCTCACCCAAAACCAAAGGGAGTCTCACCTACTCTCCCTCAACCTCCCGAGAACAACCGAGAAGACCCTTTGGAGGTGTCTCCCTGTTCGGATTGAGGTTCGTGTTCGAGGAGATCGTTGGATCGAGAGAGATCGTGACCGGAGGAGAAAAGCGTTGAAGAAGAGTTCTTCAACAAGTAAGTATCTTATAATTCCTTACTGTTTTCTTCTCTTATTTGCATGTTTAACCTAGGATCTATGCGATAGATTCAATTTTAAGACACGTTTTACACAACGGATCAACGACGTTTCACAACGTCTTCCGCTGCGAAAATTCAAAATCCCTTCAGACATAAGGTTCTAAGACCTAGTTATAATAGTTATACTAGGCATAGACTTAGATAGATTCTTTTAGCCAGAATCCGACTAAGTTAAACCTTTACCCTAATCTTAGGAACTTTAGTGGGAGAAAACGAGATGTTCGCATCGAGTTTACTTTCACGTCCTCAAGAGTTCACACCGTGAGTTCCATGCTCGGCTACGTGGCGTCAATAGGTCGTCTCCCTACGTTATGTGTTTGCATGGTTCAATACCAAGGTGAATGAGGGAACTATCCATAGTAAATGGGAGCGGGACGCGTGTCAACATATCCTACGGTCTCCTCATTAGGTCGCACCGTGAGATTTCTATAGTCCGCCTGCTAGGTTGTCCTGGAACAGCCAAACCCTATGGAGGGCCTGACTATAGGGATCGGAACACCGCGAACTCCAGAAATGGATAGGGTCTCTTCGGTTGTTTGCCATCAGTTGTCTTTCTTAATAGTAGCATGTTGGCTTGGGCCTATTGGATCTGAAAATGGTAGGGTCAAATTTACGGGATGAGTTAAGCTAGTTAACAAGTCCTTGACCAAACAAACGATAGCTAAGGACCATTGGGACATGAGATGTTCAGTAGTGGGAATTGGTGAGAAAGTCTCAATTCAAGGGAGGAATGACCATCTTGCTTGACTGGGAGCTTTTTTGTTCTAAACCCTTGAAGTATCATTGCAAAATTAAAGGTTTAATTTAAAACAGTGGGGTTTAGTTTAAACACTAGGGTTCTTTAATAATTTTGCTAAATCTGATTGGTTTTTACAATGGGTTAAAAGACATATCTAATTAGAACTATTTTGGATTTTAAGCATGTCATCCTCAATAATAGGCTTACTTAAAAGCGACCGTTTAAGCGGTGAGAATTTTACTACGTGGAAATCCAACTTCGAATACGATTCTAGTTGTTGATGACCTACACGTTTACATCGCATCGAGGAATGTCCTCGGATCCATGCTCGTAACGCTCCTCAATCATTAAGGAAGCGCACGACCATTTGGATCAAGGCCAATGATAAGGCCAAGGTCTACACATTTTGGCTAGTGTTTCGAAGTTTCGCCAAAAGCACGAGGGCATGGTCTCACTCGTGAGATCATGAGTTCATTTGCAGAAATGTTTGGACAGCCAAATGCGGGGCGATTCGGAACGAATCCCTCAAATACGTTTATAACTCCCGTATGAAGGAGGGGTCATCGGTGAGAGAACGCGTTCTTGATCTGACTACTCTCCTTAATGAACTACAAACTTTCCAGTCTCTTATGAAGAATAAGGGGGCGGTGATGGAGAGGCAAATGTTTTTGCCCATTCCGAGAAAGGTTCGGAAGGGTTCATCCTGCGGGACTAAGTCTCAGTAGCTCATCTTCTCCGGGCTTAAGAAGACCCAAAAGAAGAAAATAGGAGGAAAGGAAAACACACTGCTGTGACAAAGGCAAGGAAAAGCCAAGGTTGCAGATAAAGGAAAATGTTTCCACTGCAACATGGATGGGCACTGGAAGCGAAACTGCCCAAAATACCTTGTTGAGCTCAAAGATAAGAAAGGTAAATCAGATTTACTTGTTCTTGAAACTTGTTTAGTTGAAAATAATGATTTTACCTAGATACTTGATTCAGGAGCCACTAATCATGTTTGCTCTTCATTTCAGGAAACTAGTTCCTTCAAAGAGCTCGAAGAGGGTGAGATGATGCTCAGGGTCGGAACGGGAGACGTCGTCTCAGCTCGTGCAGTGGGAGATGCCAAGCTATTTTTCGGAGATAGATTTCTTTTATTAAAAAATCTGTATATAGTTCCTAAGCTTAAAAGGAACTTAATTTCTATCTCTTGTTTAATAGAACTTGGATATTGTATTTCTTTTTCGATTAATGAAGCGTTCATTTTGAAAGAGGGTGTCAATATTTGTTCTGCTAAATTGAAAAATGGCTTGTATCGAACAAAACCAAAGAAATTTTAAATCATGAGATGTTTAAAAATGCTAGTACTCAAAATAAAAGGCAAAGAATTTCTCCAAATAATAATACCTATCTATGGCATCTTAGACTTGGTCATATTAATCTCAACCGGATTGAGAGGCTCTCTAAGAATGGACTTCTAAACAAGTTAGAAGATGATTCTTTACCTCCTTGTGAATCATGCTTGGAAGGTAAAATGACCAAGCGACCTTTTACAAGAAAAGGTTACAGAGCCATAGAACCCTTAGAAGTTGTACATTCAGATCTTTGAGGTCCGGTGAATGTTAAAGCTCGAGGAGGGTACGAATATTTCATCTCTTTCATAGATGATTATTCGAGGTATGGTTATCTATATCTAATGCATCACAAGTCTGAGGCTCTTGAAAAGTTCAAAGAGTATAAGGCTGAAGTAGATAATGCATTAGGGAAAACCATTAAAACACTTCAATCCGATCAAGGTGGAGAGTATATGGATTTGAGATTCCAGGACTATATGATAGAACATGGAATTAAACCTCAACTCTCATCACCTAATACACCACAACAAAATGGTGTATCAGAAAGGAGAAATAGAACCTTGTTGGGCATGGTTCGTTCTATGATGAGCTATGCTCAGTTGCCTGCCTCGTTTTGGGGATACGGAGTAGAAACTACAGTTCAAATCTTGAACAGTGTTCCATCAAAAAGTGTTTTAGAAACACCTTTTGAACTTTGGAAGGGGCGTAAACCTAGTTTACAAAACTTCAGGATTTGGGGTTGTCCGGCACACGTGCTCGTGACAAACCCGAAGAAACTGGAACTTCGTTCAAGATTGTGCCAATTTGTTGGCTATCCCAAAGAAACGAGAGGTGGTCTTTTCTACGACCCACAAGAAAACAAGGTGATTGTATCGACAAACACCACGTTCTTGGAGGAAGATCACATGAGGAACCACGTACCGCGTAGTAAATTAGTACTAAATGATGCTACTCATGAACCAACAAGAGTTGTGGATCAAGCTGGACCTTCATCAAGAGTTGATGAAAGAGCCAGCACCTCAAGTCAGTCTCGTCCTTCTCAATCGTTGGGAATGCCTCGACGCAGTGGGAGGATTGTTTCCCAACCTGATCGGTACTTGGGTTTAGCTGAAACTCAAGTTGTCATACCTGATGACGGCGTAGAAGATCCATTGTCTTATAAACAGGCAATGAATGACGTAGACAAAGCCCAATGGATCAAAGCCATGGACCTTGAAATGGAGTCAATGCACTTCAATTGAGTATGGGAGCTTGTAGACCAACCTGAAGGGGTTAGAGCCATAGGGTGTAAATGGATCTATAAGAGAAAGAGAGATGCAGCCGGAAAGGTACAGACCTTTAAGGCTAGGCTTGTAGCAAAGGATTTTACCCAAAGGGAAGGAATTGACTATGAAGAAACTTTTTCCCCTGTTGCTATGTTGAAGTCTATAAGGATACTCTTGTCCATAGCCGCTTTTTATGATTATGAAATTTGGCAAATGGACGTCAAGATGCCTTTTTGAATGGTAATCTTGACGAGAGCATCTATATGTCTCAGCCCGAAGGGTTCATAGCCCAAGGTCAGGAGCAAAAGGTTTGCAAGCTCAATCGATCCATTTATGGGTTGAAACAAGTGTCAAGATCTTGGAATATAAGATTTGATACTGCGATCAAGTCTTACGGCTTTGACCAAAACGTTGATGAGCCTTGTGTTTACAAGAGGATCATCAACGACAAAGTAGCTTTGGTAGTACTTTATGTGGATGATATCCTACTCATTGGGAATGATGTAGGATACCTCACTGACATAAAGAATTGGCTGGCGACCCAATTCCAAATGAAAGATTTGGGAGAGGCGCAGTATGTTCTTGGGATTCAGATCTTAAGGAATCGCAAGAACAGAACGCTAGCACTGTCTCAAGCGTCTTATATTGACAAAATGTTGTCCAGATATTCGATGCAGAATTCCAAGAGGGGTTTATTACCCTTCAGGCACGGAGTTCATCTATCTAGGGAACAGTGTCCCAAGACACCTCAAGAAGTTGAGGATATGAGACATATTCTCTATGCCTCTGCAGTAGGTAGCTTAATGTATGTTATGTTGTGCACGAGGCCAGACATTTGTTATGCAGTGGGAATAGTCGGTGAGGTACCACCCAATCCAGGTTAGACCTTCGGACAACGATTAAAAATATCCTCAAGTATCTAAGGAGAACAAGGGACTATATGCTTGTGTATGGGTCTAAGGATTTGATCCTTACTGGATATACTGATTCTGATTTTCAGACCGATAAGGATTCTCGGAAATCCACATCGGGATCAGTTTTCACCCTTAATGGGGGAGCTATAGTATGGCGAAGCATCAAGCAAGGATGCATCGCTGACTCCACAATGGAGGTTGAGTAAGGAAATTCCTTACTGATTTAGAAGTTGTTCCAAATATGGAATCTCCCATCACCTTATACTGTGACAATAGTGGTGCGGTAGCCAATTCGAAGGAACCTCGCAGTCATAAGCGAGGTAAGCACATCGAGATGAAGTATCTACTAATACGAGAAATAGTGCAACAAGGAGATGTGACAGTCACGAAGATCGCTTCGGAGCACAATATTGCTGATCCGTTTACAAAGACTCTTACGGCTAAAGTGTTCGAGGGTCATCTGGAAAGTCTGGGTCTACGAGATATGTACATAGGCTAAATCTAGGGCAAGTGGGAGATATGTAATGGGGTATATGGATGCCCTAGTTTATTGAATTTATATCTCTGTAACCACTGTTTTAGATTTTGTTGAACCCTACTAGAGTTTTAGTTCAAGTGGGAGTTTGTTGGGATTTGTGCCCTAAAACTCGTTGTTTGTAATTATGTTCTAATTAATGTAATAAAGTGTTATTATTTCAATAAAGTGTTATTGTTCGTTATCTACGAGTTTGCCTTTATTTAAACCCTAAATCCAATAAACTAAACATCCAAGGTTTGTCAAATGAATCTCTAAATCAGAATGTAATGTACATAAAAAGGATCTCGGTTCGAGATACATGACCTAAAGGGTCTATAGTTGGGGATAAGGTTTGGGTACCTTACCTGGTTAAACTATGGATGTGGCCCACTTTGTATTTGATGCAAAACACGGTGATCCTAACGTGTTCGTGTAGATGACATGTGAGTGGGGATATCCTATGTAATGAGATTACATAAGACCGGACCACGAAATAGTAACCTCTAGTTGTAACTCTGTTGACTAGCTAGGTTTCTATTTCACTAGGATGACCTAGGCAACTTGATCTCAATCTCGAGAAAGTGTTCACGAACCATTCGCGAGGGTTGTCCTTTGACTAGTATGGGTGAGTGGCGGATTCGCCGACTTAATATGCCTACCTTCTTGGGGACAAGACCGAGTGAGCGGCTAGGAACTTAACTTAGCAAGATGGAATTCACTCCTTCCCGCCTACTAGGGCTAGAGGAATGTTCCCTTAAGTGGTGTCTCGGGACTTGAACAAAGGGTCCGACCCTCTCTCATTTGCCCGAGAGGGACTCACATTTGTTGGTAGGACCACAAACAAATTGTTCATTAGAGAGCACTTGGTACTTAAGGCACAAGATGTAACCTGGGGTAAACGAAGAATTTGACCTAGCTGGTGTTACGAACATTCGTGAAGGATTGACTTGTTGTTATTGGTCAATATCCATGGACACAAAAATATATCTGCAGTGAGAAGAGTGCAGCTGTGGGACTTTAGTGGAGTGTTCCCGCAGTTAACGAATGTTGATTGGGAGGTTAATGAGATTAACCGAACAATCACGTATCGTTGGAGCTTCTGATCTGTAGGTCCATTAGGTCCACCTTCTAGCTCGTAAAGGGTTCTTAGATCATTTAAATTTGAAATGTTCAAATCCATTAGGAAATATATTTAATGTATTTAGATACGATATAATATATAGTTTTGGAACTATATATTATAAATTTAATGTGAATATGATTCATATTAAATTATATGAGAGAATTGAATATTTGAAAGAGTTCAAATATTATATTAAATGTGAATATAATTCACATTTGCAAACTATAGGATAAAATTTAATGTGCACTGGTTGTACATTAAAACTATAGGTTAAAGGGGTAATGTGATTAAATGAGATTTAATCCAAATTATATTATTTAAATATGATTTAATTATATTATTATTATTATTATTATTATTATTTTAATAATAAATGAGGGAACGTGTCATCCTGACACGTTCCCCACTACCCCTCCCCTTCTCCCTATCGACAGTTTAACAGGGAGAAGGGGGTTGCTCATAGGTATGATCAATCGATCAATTTGTTGAAAGACTGCAAGAATTTTCTCTCTCTCTCAATTCTAGAATTCCCAAAACCTTCAAATTGTTGGAATCTTTCCCACAAAGAATTTTGTTCTAAGAACTCAGAGATATAGAAGGTTTTCTCTGTTTGTGGTGTCCTGCTTGGAAATACAAAGGAGTGATTGTGTTGCTGCTTTGTTAATTTCTCTAGGTGCAAGGAGTTGTTGTTCTGCAAATCTGCAAAGGTATTCTTCTTCCCTATAGTTTAATTGTTAAACTTAACATGTTTGCATGTATGCAATTAATCCATGTCTAATAGGATTAGAATTTCGATGCTTGTTCTGTATTTTTGGTCAATGTACTGATTTTTGTTTTAAGCAAAACAATCAAGCACATTAACGATCCCAAACACGTTTCCGCTACTCAAGGAGATCAGATCTCCATCACAAATCCCAACAATGCTCATGCCAGATTTCTAAGGATTTTGACAACTTTGCTCTAATCTAAGTTTCTTTCTCTCGAGGCCACTTAAACCAACAAGATTTATGAAATTAAGAACGAATTGCCAAAAATAAATAACATAACAAAGTTCAATACGTAATCAAATAAATCTAAAACATGTTAATCAAATTCCAACTACAACGTTTACCTACTCAAAATCACCATAAAACAAGCTAAAGTCATACGAAAAGTCTTCAGACTCAATTACAAACTAAAAGAAAGAGAAATAAACTTATGTGTCGATGTCGACCCCTCGTTCCCGGGCTCCCGTCACAATCTCGAACCACCACAAACGCTTTGGCTCCTAAGGAATGCTATTTTTTCTCTCCTTAGAGTGTGTATTTCGAAATTAGGGCTAAAAACTATCAAATTCGACTCCCTTTGCAATGAAAACAACATGTTATATTTATAGGAGTTTTCGGTACGGCGTTGCAACGCTGTGCCTGCGGCCAACCAACCCAATGCAACCATTTTTGTCATATCATTTCGCTCGGGTGTCTAAATGACCTCCGGTTTGATGTGTTGCAATCGTGATTCGATGTAGAATCTCTCAGTATATTTTTTATTCTCAAAATATATCTAGATTTTTCTTAGGTCTTCAATTAAGCATACACATGTTCCAAACTCCACCAAAATAGTCTCAAAACACTCAATTCTTGCTTCTCAAGCTCAGTTCCCTGAAATTAACCATAAAATGTCATGAAAGCTTATGTTTTAAGTATAAAAACTAGCGAAAATATAGAAATAAGATAGCATATTTGCATGCTATCAGACGTTTAATTAAAAGTTGATTAAATTACTCACATAGACCTAAGTTAATAATATGATTATAGACTTAGGCTAATCCAATATAAGTGTTATATTGGTAGTGTAAACTCGAGATCTTTCTTTGGAACTTCCTTATTAACAAACAACAAAAAGAAAGAAGAAATGAATGTTTAAAACTTGGTTTCCCATGTTTTAAAAAGAAAAGAAATGAAGTGAAAGACAAAAGGAAAACAAGGAAAGAAAGTTTAAACCATTTTGGTTTGGTTTGCTTTTAAAGACAAAAGAAGAAAAGGAAATGAAACAAATGTTTTATATATTAAGTTATTTTGCTTTGTTTTGAAAAGAAAAGAAAAGAAATGGAAGAAAAGGATAAAGGAAAGAAAAAGAAAAGGAAAAAGAAAAAGAAAAAGCAAAAAGAAAAAAGGGAAAAAGACAAAACAACACCTTTTTCCACCGATTGTTATTATTTTAAAAGGGTTTTCTCTCCATTTTCTTCTCTTTCATCACAAACTAAGGCTGAAGCTTCGTGGTTGAAGGAGAAAGGAAGAAGAAGGAGGCCATTTTTGATGATTTTGAGCTGGAGTTGCAGAAGAAAAGAGGAAAACTCAAGGGGATTCTTTATTGCAGCAAGTTGATCAATTCAGACCAGTCCTGATGTTTTGATCTTCTCGAGCTCCACAAGAAGAGGTAAGGGCTGAGGCTTAGTTTTCTTGAAAGCTAACGCATTTTTAAACAAAGTTTATGAAGGAAGCTCGAGCAAATTCTTATGTTAAGTTGCTGTTTTGTTAAGAGGAAGGCAGAAGACAGAAATTTGCTGTTAAATCCGAGAGGTCTCTGATGTTTTGGTTGTTCTGATCTGTATACTTGGAGTTAGAAGCTCTAATTGGTATGGTTCGAAAGCTTATTGAATTTCCTACAAGTTTCGTGAAGGAATCGTGAGAAGAAAATGATTGGAAGATGTTGTAACCATCAGGTTTAGTTTCGGGTTGCAGCAGGAAGTGAAATCTGGAACAGCAGCAGGATCATTTTAGGGGTTAAGCTACTGAGGTATTTTCTAACCCATACGTTAGGAATTTCATTTTCATGTCTTCATAATAGTTTTAGAGGGTTCAAAAAGGAAGAGTTTGGTATAAAGTAAATTTTTTTTGGATAAGTAATGAAGAAGTTATGGCTGTCTGAAAACAGGGCAGAAAATCTGAAAATGCTAGAATTTTTGAAAGTGTGTTTTCTTGTAGTTTTAAGGTTAAAAACCATGAGCTCGAGGTTCTAATACATGAATTTGGTTTGTTTGACAGGCCAAGAGCAAATAGGTCGAGTATACGGGCTAAGATTCTAGTTCAAACACTGTGAGTGATAAAACGAACTTCAAAAGTGTATATATGCTTGAATTATGTTCAAGAAATGCAAGTTTTGCTAGAATAAAAGTTTTCAATGCATTATGCTTTCTTTTGAACACATCTTTATGAGTATTCATGTTTTTCCTAGAAATGTTTCAAGTGTTCATTGTGACCCTAAAAGTCTTTATAAAGTTTATACATGAGCATATGTCCAATGGTTGCAAAATTTATGGTAATGTTATGATTTCAAGCAAGCATGTACTAGCAAGTATGTTTTAAAGATTTCCAGTTTTATGAACAAGCTGAGTAAGCTTGAGTTTTATGAAAGAAAAGATAAGCAGGCATGTTCAAATGTTTTCATGTGAATTTCTGAGATATTGAGCCCGAGGCTTTATGGTACCGCGGCGCTTTGCAGTCTTATTCTCGTTGTTGACGTTGAGTGTACTCCGTGACAACAAATATTGCCGTGAGTCCGGGCGGGCCCCACTACAACAAAGACGATGGGAGTGCTGGACGGGCCCCACTACATCGTAGAGTAAACGTTGGTTGTACTGGGCATGCCCTACACAACGTGGATTGTGACATGTTTTTAAAAGAGTTTACCTCATTTACATGCCTTACGAGATTTTGATGATATACTTGTTGGTTTTCTGAAAGTCTATTATGATTCTACGTTTACTTTCAATGCTTGAATACAAATGCATATGCTCATAGTTTTGTGTCACATGTTTTACAAGTTATAGATTTTAAACACAGATCACTCACCGAGCTTCATAGCTCATTCTTTCTATGTTTTCAAACTTTGTGTAGAGATCGAGCTCACGGCTTTTGAGTTCACGCCATAGTCTCTTGAACCTTCATAAGTTAAATACTTTGTACGTATTGGTTTTGTCTAGCAAGTCTCTATGTTTGTAAATTATTTGAGAGGACTTTGGTGTTATAGTTGTTTGTACATTAGAGGTTGTATAAACAATGGTTTGTCTTGTGTTGTTTCTGATGCACTAGACTTTTAGTTTCCAAGAGAGACTTGTGAATGGTTTCTCCTTGTATATGTTTAATAGTTGTCAAGTTTCCGCTATGTCATGTTTAAGTGTTCCATTTTCGAACATAGTATGTTTATCAGTGTATCGTGGTCTCTGTGTATTGTTAAGAGATAAACAATGTCTGTTGGCTTTTCACGCCTTTTCGAAATGTGAGTTAGCGGGTAGTTCGGAGGGGGTGTGTGTGAGACTTAGGTAAATTATAGTTGTTTTATCTAGGTCAATCCCGATTAACTTTGAGTGTTGAGTTGGAGGAAATAAAGTGTATGAGATATATTTAATTTTCCATCTACAAATCTTCGTTAAGTTCACACCGTGAGATCCATACTCGGCCTCGTGGCGCAAATGGGAGCGTCCCCCTTCGGATCGCATTTGTGTGGGTCAATATCAAAGTAAATGGAGAGAGTACTTATAGTGAGTGGGAGCGGGACTTGTGAAAACGGGACCCACGGTCTCTTTTGTTGATTCACACCGTGAGACATCATGATCCGCCTGCTAATTTGGCCTGGACCAGACAATCCCTTCGGAGGGCCTTGACATGGGTGTTGGAACACCGTGAATTCCCGAAAGGGATATAATTTCCTTGTTGGTTTTCCTTCATAGTTTTCCCTTCGGCGGCTATTGTTTGGACGGATACTTGGAAATTTAAAGATAGAGGGTGACACTCACGGGATTCATTAAGAGTTAATGGATTCATACCGAAAAGTGGTAACTGTATGCCTAATGGAATAAGAGTTATTCTGGTTTTAGGGTTTGGTCGAGAAAATCTCGTCCTAGAGGAGGAGTGTTTCTGTCTACCCTTCGGTGGCAGTCATTCTAAACCTTTGGGGTATCATTGCAAATTTTTATGACCTAGGGATCATAGGATTAAAAATTTGCTAAAACCTGATTGGATTTTCATAGTTTTGCGAGTCTAATACAAATTTTTTCTATTTTCAGCAACAAAAATGTCAAGTTCAATTATCACCCTTTTAGCTTCTAATAAACTCGTAGGCGACAATTTTCAAACATGGAAAATAATATCAACACAATATTAGTAACTAACGACCTAAAGTTCGTGCTCACTGAGTAGAGTCGTCAGGTGACAGGCTCGAACGCATCACGAAATGTTCGTGATGCGTACGATCGGTGGATCAGGGCCAATGAAAAGGCCAAGGTCTACATAATTGTCAACTTGTCTGAAGTCTTGGCAAAGAAGCATAAGGTAATGGTCATCGCGAAAGAGATCATGGAATCGTTGCAGGAAATATTTGGACAACAGTCCTTTCAAATCCGACACGATGCCCTCAAACACGTTTTCAATGCAAGGATGAAAGAGGGGGTGTCTGTCCGTGAACATGTTATGGACATGATGACCCACTTTAACCTGGCAGAGATGAACGGGGCTTCGATCGACAAGTCGAGGCAGGTCAGCTTTATCATGGAGACTCTTCCAAAGAGTTTTCTACAGTTTCGTAGCAATGTTGTTATGAACAAAATTAGCTACACTCTGACCACCTTACTCAACGAACTATATGTTGGGTTTTATGTCCTAAAACTCGTGAGTTTGTAAATTGAATGTATATTCTATTTTGTAATAAAGTTGTTATTGAGATTTATTTAGTAAAGGTGTTATTGAATAAAGTGAATTGTATATTTTGAAGCCCTAATCCAATCTAGAACCCATGGGTATAGGATGTAGACTTGAACTTTATGTGTGACATAAAAGTGGATCAGGTTCAAGTTATAGCCAGAACGGTCTATAGTATAGGGATAGGACTGGGTACCTTATCCTGGGGACACTATGGACGCGACCCAGTTTGTAAAGTACAAACGATGTGATCCGAAATCGTTCATGTGGAGACATGCGAGTGGGGGCATTCTATGCAATGAGTTTGCATAAGACTGGACTGAGAAATAGTCACTTAGACTTTATAACTCCGTTTACTGTCTTAACTGACTATATTCATACGATGACCTAGGTAACTCGATCATAATCCTGAGCGTGCCATGAACTTCTGTTTATTCGGATTATCCTTAGATTTTCATGGGTGAGAGTGGCCTGAGATTGCCGACTCAATAAGCCTCCCATTTCAGGGATAAGACCAGGTAGATAGCTGGGAACATAGTTCTGCAAGATGGAATTCACTCCTACCCGCTTAAGGGATTAGTAGAGAGGTTGTTCCCTTAAGTGTTGACTCCGGGTCTTGAACAAAGGGCCCACCCCTCTCATTGGCTCGAGAGGGATACGGTTTGTTGGTTGGACCACAAACCAATTGTTCATTAAAGGATCAGTGGGACTTAAGGAACAATAAGTAATTATAGGGGTAAAACGGTAATTTTGACCCAGCTGTAATTACGAATGACCTGTGAAGGATCAACTTACTAATCATGGTTATATCGAGTGGACAAAAATATATGTACAGTGAGGAGAGTTCAGCCACTGGGCTTTAGTGGAGTGTCCCGGTGGTTAACGAATGTTGATTAGCTAGGTTAAAGAGTTTGTTCGATTAATCTCGTATCATTGGAGCTCATGATCTGTAGGTCCATTAGGTCCCCTTACTAGCTCGGACTAAGTCTTGTAACATTTTGAGAGAAAAAATTTGAATTGTTTAAATTCGATTTTCGGAGAAAACGTTAATTATATGTGATATACTTAACGTGTCACAGTTTAATTATGAATTAAACTATAATAAAGAAGAGGTGAAAATATTTAATATGATTTAAATATTAGTTCGGTTTATAACATGAATAGGGATTCATATTTGAACGGTCGATTTGAGAAATCGGGATTGGTCCAATTATTTAATTTGATATTTGATATTAAATTAAATAAATTATTTAAAATTAATTAATTAAATTAATTTTAATTTAAAATTAATTTTATATTAATTTTGAATTTAAAATTAATTTTATATTAATTTTTAATTTAAAAATAAATGAAAATTCAAAATTGATTTTGAAGTTTCAATTGGACCAAAATGAAAAAGGGTGAACAAGCTTCTTTGAATGTCAAATTCACCATAATTGAGCACCTCCTTCTTGTTTAATCCTTCTCATCTTCTTGCTATCATCTTCTCCTAGCTTGAAGAAGCTTTTGGTTTCTTTAATTGAAGAAGAAACCATTAGATTAATGAGGATTTATCAGAAGTTTTATCATTCACGTTTTTCAGACCTTTCTCCCATCTCTCTTCAAATTCTCTCTATCAAAGATCCCACAATCTGTTCCAAGGCCTGAGGATAGTAGGGAAGACACTAGAGGTTGTCCACAAAGTGTTTTTGACAAGAAATTGCCCACGGATTGGGAAAATTTTGAACAACAAAGGTATGTGTTCATACACTCTGTTTTTCCAGATTTGAGCATGCTCTTTATTTCGTAAAATTGATCAACTTAGAGTGTTCAAGATCCAAAATTGCTTCCGCTTTCTTAATCTACACTCTTTCAATTGGTATCAGAGCAATTTGGAGCACTCAATTTGATCAACTATGTCTTGTGGTGGGTATTTTTTGAAATACAATTTTTCTGGGCGTCTAAAGTGTTCTTCTGGGTTTGGCATTTAAATTGAGCATCGATTTGTGCTTTATTTTCAAATTCCTCAAGTGTGTTTGAGCATTAATGTGTGTAGAATAAGCTTTAAAAATTTCAAGTCGATTAGAGTTCGGAAAGGTCCTCAATTTGAAGAAAGAAGCCTCGGAGGTCCTAAAAATGCAAAACAGAGACTGTTGGTTTGTTTTTAATTATACTACAGTAATTTCAATCTACAACCCGCGATTTTGAAATTCAAAAGGACGAAGAAGGTTCTCCGTTGACTTGACCGGTTCAATTAATTTTGGACCAGTTCGGCTCGATTTTGGTCCGGTTCGGGGGGTTTTAGACCGATTCTGACTAATTCGAGGTCGATTTTTCCATTTTGGAGGTCTGTTTCATCATTTGGAGGCCTGGTTCAACCTTTTACAGCCCGGTTCAACCTTTTGAAGGTCTGGTTCACACATATGCAAGTTGGTTCGAAGTGGTTCGATTTTAATTCTAGATTATTATTGTAATAATTTAGTTATTTGCTTGCATTAGATGCCAAAACCAGTCCACTTTAGTGTGTTTAATTAATTATGCATTGTGAATGTATGTTTTAATTTAAATCCGTGATTGAATGTGCATAAAGTATGCCATATAGATTTTAAAATCTCACCATAGGAAGCATGCTCCATGCATTGAAAGTATGTTATAAGTGTTATAATATATAGTATGCATGAATTAGGGTTTCATAGGATTTAATATAATTGTTATATTAATTTATGAAACAAATATTATATGTTTTAATTATAATTAATATAAGGGTTATATTAATTAAAAACTAAACATATAATTGTTATGCATTTATTCATGTGATGGATTTGTTATAAATATATGTATATTCATGTGATGAATGATCAAGTAATTTATAACATAGAAATTCATATAACCTAAGGTTAATTAATTAGTTTTAAAATGGTTTTAGAACTGGAAATTAATTAGACCTTAGGTTATCTAGTTCTAATAAAATTAGAATTAGGCAACCAATAATTTATAAACTATGATTAAAGAGGGACTCTGTCTATCTAAGGAAGGTTACAGCTGCTATTTTGGGGTATTTAAGTCGATTGGAAACGGAACACCCCTACCTGGGAACCAACCTGGGAGTGAATTTAATCCAGAGGTTTATAAATTATTTTCGTGAGTGGCGTTTATTAAAAGTTAATAAATTAACCTCATAAACCTAGGTTTATTAAAATGTTAATAGACTTAGGTAATTCCAGTATAATAGTTATATTGATAGAATTAGGTCATATTGTTTTAGCCGAAATATGCCTAAGTAAAAGTATACCCAAACTGTTTAAAATACTTAGTGGGAGTGAAAGGTATATATGATATATCAATTTCCTCTTACGCTCTTCGCGAAGTTCACATCGTGAGATTTATGCTCGGCCTCGTGATGTCAATAGGGCATCCCCATTTGGATGGTATTTGCATAAAATCAAGAGCAAGGTGAATGAAGAAAATATTTATAGTAAGTGGGAGAAGGAAGTGTGTCAACACGTCCTATGGTCTCCTCCATTAGGTTGGACCGTGAGATTCCCATGTTGCACCTGCAGGTTGCCCGTAGTAGCACCATCCATTAGGAAGGATGTAACATGGGATTCGGAACAACTCAAATGATAGAGATCGGATCTCCTTGAGCAGCGGAAACGTGGTTTGGAATCATAATCGCTTGATTGTTTAGGTTGAAGCAAAAACCAGTACATTGACCAAATACAAAACAAGCATACATCATTTAATCTAATTAAAGCATGGAGTAGTACATGCAAACATGCTACAAGTTTAACAATTAAACTAATAAAGAAAGAGGAATTACCTTTGTAGTTTTCCTCAGCAGCAACTCCTTGCTCTAATCAGTACAGCAACATAAGAAGCTTTAGTTTCTCTGTTTTTACAGAACACCACCAAAAGAGTAAACCCTCTATCCTCTGAATGCTTAGATCTTTCCTTTGTGGGAAGGATTCCAACAGTTGGAAGAGCAAGGGAATTGAGAGTGAGAGAGAATTTTTTACTTCTTGGAGAACGATTGATCAATCGATACAACAATCCTCTTCTCTCCTGTTAAACCGCCGATAGGGAGAAGAAGGAGGAGGGGTAGGGAACGTGTCGGATGACACGTTTCCTTATTTTATTATTAAAATAATAATAATAATAATAATTAAATCAAATTTAATTATTAATTTAAATAATACAAATTAAATATCATATATTTAATTTGGATTAAATCTCATTTAATCATATCACCCCTTTAACCTATAGTTTTAATGTACATCCATTGCACATTAAATTTTAACCTATAGTTTTCAAATGTGAATCACATTCACATTTAATATAATATTTGAACTCTTTCAAATATTCAATTCTCTCATATAATTTAATATGAATCATATTCACATTAAATTTATAATATATAGTTCCAAAACTATATATTATATCGTATCTAAATACAAAATATATTCCCTAATGAATTTGAACATTTCAAATTCAAGTGATCTAAGAACCCTTTACGAGCTAGAAGGTGGTCCTAATGGACCTACTGGATCGTAAGCTCCAACGATACGAGATTGCTTGTTAATCTCATTAACCTCCCAATCAACATTCGTTAAGCTGAGAACACTCCACTAAAGTCCAACAGATTTGCACTCTTCTCTCACCGCAGATATATTTCTATGTCCATGGATATTGACCAATAAGAGCAAGTCAATCCTTCACGAATGTTCGTAACACCAGCTGGGTCAAATTACCGTTTTACCCCTAGGTTACATCTTGTACCTTAAATACCAGTGCTCCTCTAATGAACAATTTGTTTGTGGTCCTACCAACAAACAGAGTCCCTCTCGGGCCAATGAGAGGGTCAGACCCTTTGTTCAAGTCCCGGAGACACCACTTAAGGGAACATTCCTCTACTTACCCTAGTAGGCGGGAAGGAGTGAATTCCATCTTGCTAAGTTAAGTTCCCAGCCGCTCACTCGGTCTTGTCCCCAAGAAGGTAGGCATATTGAGTCGGTGAATCTGGTCACTCTTACCCATACTAGTTAAAGGACAATCCCTCGCGAACAGGAGTACCTGCTCAGGATTGAGATCAAGTTGCCTAGGTCATCCTAGTGAAATAGAAACCTAACTAGTCAACGGAGTTACAGCTAGAGGTTACTATTTCGTGGTCCGGTCTTATGTAATCTCATTACATAGGATATCCTCACTCACATGTCATCTACACGAACACGTTAGGATCATTGTGTTTGCATCAAATACAAAGTGGGCCACATCCATAGTTTAACCAGGGTAAGGTACCCAAACCTTATCCCTTAACTATAGACCTTTTAGGTTGTATCTCGAACCGAGATCCTTTTTATGTACATTACATTCAGTTAGAGATTCATTTAACAACCTTGGATATTTAGTTTATTGGATTTAGGGTTTGAATGAAGGCAAACTCGTAGATAACGAACAATAAACTTTATTGAAATAATAACACTTTATTACATTAATTAGAACATAATTACAAACTACGACTTTTAGGGCACAAATCCCAACAAACTTTCACTTGAACTAGAACTCTAGTGGGGTACATCATAATCTAAAACAATGGTTATAAGAGATAGAAATACAATAAACTAGGGTATCCATATACCCCATTACATATCTCCCATTTGCCCTAGATTTAGCCTATGTACATATCTCGTAGACCCAGACTTTCTAGATGGCCCTCGAACACTTTAGCCGTGAGAGTCTTTGTAAATGGATCAGCAATATTGTGCTCCGAAGCGATCTTCGTGACTGTCACATCTCTTTGTTGCACTATTTCTCGTATCAGGTGATACTTCCTCTCGATGTGCTTCCCTCGCTTATGGCTGCGAGGTTCCTTCGAATTGGCTACCGCACCACTGTTGTCACAGTATAAAGTGATGGGAGACTCCATATTTGGAACAACTTCCAAATCAAGAAGGAATTTCTTAGCCAATGACCTCTTTAGTCGCTTCACAAGCGGCGACATACTCGACCTCCATCGTGGAGTCGGTGATGCATCCTTGCTTGATGCTTCGCCATACTATAGCTCCCCGTTAAGGGTGAAAATCGATCCCGATGTGGATTTACGAGAATCCTTATCGGCCTGCGAAAATCGTAATCAATGTATCCGAAGGATCAAATCCTTAGACCCATACACAAGCATATAGTCCCTCGTTCTCCTTAGATACTTGAGGATATTTTTAATCGTTGTCCGATGGTCTAACCTGGATTGGGTCGGTACCTCACCGACTATTCCCACTGCATAACAAATGTCCGGCCTCGTGCACAACATAACATACATTAAGCTACCTACTGCAGAGGCATGGGGAATATGTCTCATATCCTCAACTTCTTGAGGTGTCTTGGGACACTGTTCCCTAGACAGATGAACTTCATGCCTGAAGGGTAACAAGCCCCTCTTGGAACTCTGCATCGAATATCTTGACAACATTTTGTCGATATAAGACGCTTGAGACAGTGCTAGCGTTCTGTTCTTACGATTCCTGAGGATCTGAATCCCAAGAACATATTCTGCCTCTCCCAAATCTTTCATTTGGAATTGGGTCGCCAGCCATTTCTTTATGTCAGTAAGGTATCCTACATCATTCCCAATGAGTAGGATATCATCCACATAAAGTATTAACAAAGCTACTTTGTCGTTGATGATCCTTTTGTAAACACATGGCTCATCAACGTTTTGGTCAAAGCCGTAAGACTTGATCGCAGTATCAAATCTTATATTTCAAGATCTTGACGCTTGTTTCAAAAATGGATCGATTGAGCTTGCAAACGTTTTGCTCCTGACCTTGGGCTATGAACCCTTCGGGCTGAGACATATAGATGCTCTCATCAAGATTACCATTCAAAAAGACGTCTTGACGTCCATTTCCCAAATTTCATAATCATAAAATGCGGCTATGGACAAGAGTATCCTTATAGACTTCAGCATAGCAACAGGGGAAAAAGTTTCTTCATAGTCAACTCCTTTCCTTTGGGTAAAACCCTTTACTACAAGTCTAGGCTTAAAGATCTGTACCTTTCCGGCTGCATCTCTCTTTCTCTTATAGATCCATTTACACTCTTTGGGTCTAACCCCTTCAGGTTGGTCTACAAGTTCCCATACTGAATTGAAGTCCATTGACTCCATTTCAAGGTCCATGACTTTGATCCATTGGTCCTTGTCTACGTCATTCATTGCCTGTTTATAAGACAATGGATCTTCTACGCGTAATCATCGGGTATGACAACTTGAGTTTCAACTAAACCCAAGTAGCGGTCAGGTTGGGAAACAACCCTCCCACTGCGTCGAGGCATTCCCAACGATTGAGAAGGACGAGACTGACTTGAGGTGTTGGCTCTTCCATCAACTCTTGATGAAGGTCCAGCTTGATCAACAACTCTTATTGGTTTATGAGTAGCTTCATTTAGTACTAATTTACTACGCGGTTTGTGGTTCCTCATGTGATCTTCCTCCAAGAACGTGGCGTTTGTCGACACAATCACCTTGTTTTCTTGTGGGTCGTAGAAAAGACCACCTCTCGTTTCTTTGGGATAACCAACAAATTGACACAATTTTGAACGAGGTTCCAACTTCTTTGGATTTGTCAGGAGCACGTGTGCCAGACAACCCCAGATCCTGAAGTGTTGTAAACTAGGTTTACGCCCCTCCCATAGTTCAAAAAGTGTTTCTGAAACACTTTTTGATGGAACACTGTTCAAGATTTGAACTGCAGTCTCTACTGCGTATCCCCAAAACGAGGCAGGCAATTGAGCACAACTCATCATAGAACGAACCATGTCCAACAAGGTTCTATTTCTCCTTTCTGACACACCATTTTGTTGTGGTGTATTAGGTGCTGAGAGTTGAGATTTAATTCTATGTTCTATCATATAGTCCTGGAATCTCAAATCCATATACTCTCCACCTCGATCGGATCGAAGTGTTTTAATGGTTTTCCCTAATGCATTCTCTACTTCAGCCTTATACTCTTTGAACTTTTCAAGAGCCTTAGATTTGTGATGCATTAGATATAGATAACCATACCTCGAATAATCATCTATGAAAGAGATGAAATATTCGTACCCTCCTCGAGCTTTAACATTCACCAGACCACAAAGATCCGAATGTACAAGTTCTAAGGGTTCTATGGCTCTGTAACCTTTTCCTGTAAAAGGTCGCTTGGTCATTTTACCTTCCAAGCAAGACTCGCAAGGCGGTAAAGAATTATCTTCTAACTTGTTTAGAAGTCCATTCTTAGAGAGTCTCTCAATCCAGTTGAAATTAATATGACCAAGTCTAAGATGTCATAGATAGGTATTATTATTAGGAGAAATTCTTTGCCTTTTATTTTGAGTGTTAGCATTCTTAAACATCTCATGATTTAAAATTGTTTTCGTTTTATTCGGTTTCAGTACTTACAAACCATTTTTCAATTTAGCAGAACAAATATTGACACCCTCTTTCAAAATGAACGCTTCACTAATTGAAAAAGAAATACAATATCCAAGTTCTATTAAACAAGAGATAGAAATTAAGTTCCTTTTAAGCTTAGGAACTATATACAGATTTTTTAATAAAAGAAATCTATCTCGAAAAAAGATTTTGACATCTCCCATCGCACGCAGTGAGACGACGCGTCTCCGTTCCGACCCTGAGTGTCATCTCACCCTCTTCGAGCTCCATGAAGGAACTAGTTTCCTTAAATGAAGAGCAAACATGATTAGTGGCTCCTGAATCAAGTATCCAGGTCAAATCATCGTTTTCCACTAAACAAGTTTCAAGAACAAGTAAATCTCATTTACCTTTCTTCTCTTTGAGCTCAATGTCTGCAGTGGCAGAAGCTTTCCCTTTTCCTCCTTTCCTCTTCTTCCGAGTCTTCTTGATCCTAGAAGAAGAACCAAAGGACTTAGTCCAAGAGGATGAACCCTTCTGGAACCTTCTGGAATGGGCAAACAGATTTGCCTCTCCATCAGCCTGTCCCTTATTCTTTATAAGAGACTGGAAAGTTTGTAGTTCATTTAGGAGGGAAGTCAGGTTATACTCCTTTTTGTTCAAGGAATGGCAGGAAACTCTTCAGAAGAGATTCCAATATGAAGAATACCTGAATTTGCTCATTTATGACCGCTCCGTTCATTTCGGCCATGTTGAAGTGAACTATAAGATCGAGAACATGTTCTCTCACTGAAGTTCCCTCCTTCATGCGCGCGTTATAAACGTACTTGATGGATTCGTGCCAAATTTGTTCAGACGGTTGTCCAGACAAATTTTGTAGATAGCCCATGATCTCACGAGCTGAGACCATACCCTCCAATCTCCTGGCTAAAACATCAGATATCTCAGCCAGGATATAGGCCTTGGCTTTTTCATTGGCCATGGCCCAGCGATCAAACGCATCCTTAACTGATTGAGGTGCGTCTTGAGCAGGAATCTAAGGACATTCCTCAGTTAGTAGGAACCGAAGGTCGTCAACAACAAGGATCGCATCCAGGTTTGACTTCCACGTAGTAAAGTTTTCACCAGTTAAACGTTCCTTTTTTAGTAAGGCTATATATGAGGACGACATGCTGAAAACCAAAATAGTTCTAATTAGTTATGTCTTTTAACCCATTGTAAAAACCAATCATATTTAGCAAAATTGTTAAAGAACCCTAGTGTTTAAACTAAACCCAATGTTTAAATTAAACCTTTAATTTTGCAACGATACTTCAAGGGTTTAGAACAAAAGCCTCCGTCGGGCGGTCAGTCATTCCTCCCTTGAATTGAGACTTTCTCAGCCAATTTCCACTACCAGAACATCTCATGCCTCAATGGTTCTTAGCTACCGTTTGTTCGGTCAAGGACTTGTTAACTAGCTTAACTCATCCCGTAAATGTGACCCTACCATTTTCAGATCCAATAGGCCCGAGCCAACAGGCTACTATTAAGAAAGACAACTGTTGGCAAATAACCTAAGAGACCCTATCCATTTCTGGAGTTCGCGGTGTTCTGATCCCTATAGTCAGGCCCTCCGTAGTGTTTGGCTGTTCCAGGACAACCTAGCAGGCGGACTATAGAAATCTCCCGGTGCGACCTAATGGAGGAGACCATAGGATACGTTGACACGCGTCCTGCTCCCATTTACTATGGATACTTCTCTCATTCACCTTGGTATTGAACCATGCAAACACATACCGTAGGGGGACGCCCTATTGACGCCACGTAGCCGAGCATGGAACTCACGGTGTGAACTCTTGAGGACGTGAGAGTAAACTCGATGCGAACATCTCGTTTTCTCCCAATGAAGCTCCTAAGATTAGGGTATAGGTTTAACTTAGTCGGATTCTGGCTAAAAGAATCTAAGTCTATACCTATTATAACTATTATAACTAGGTCTTAAAACCTTATGTCTAGGTGAATAAACATTTTAATTACCTAGAGATAAAATAGAAATAAGGTTAATTCAACTCAGCTCCGGTGGGTTCCGTGTAGGAGGTGTTAGTTAACTGCAATTAAACTTAAGTACCCCACTAACTTTAGATAGAAATTCACTGGTAGAGTTCCCTTATAACCAAAGTTCCAACGTCCTACTAGATTTTAAACTATTTAAAATACTACGTAAGACCAATTTCTAATCCTATTAGAAATTAAAACTTAGGTCTAAATTAATTTTAAACTATTTAAAACTAATTTAAATTTTAACCCAAGTTCCTATGTTTGCATGCATTTCTTTATTATAGGTTATGGTTTCTAAAACCCCTTTAATTTATAACTTTTATAAATTTAATTATTAACCTATGATAAAGAAACTATATTATAAATCCAACAATCATTATTCAAATTGGAATTATGAAAGGAAATTCAACTAATTGAATTATAGAATTACTTAAATAAAATAACAATTACTTTAAACTAAGTAATTTCATGCTCCATTTAATTTATATTCATATAATCTAATTATAACTCTTATAATTAATTACTCATGAAATATAAATTGATCATGCATTTTCAATCATATTCATATAACATTTATACAAATAAAATGCATAAACATGCTTATCCTAAGGTGGGAAAAATCTAAATGACATTCATAAAGATAAATAGCTATAAAACCGAAATAATTTGGCCCCTAAAGTGCAAAAAATAAAATTACATTAATTTTATTTCATGAAATCGGTCCAAAACATCATCGAACCGGCCTTGAACCGCTCGAGCCAGGACCAAAACCAACGAACCAATTGAGGCAGTGCGCAGCTGCTGAAAATGCCTCACGGCGTTGCAACGCTGATGCTAGCGTTGCAACGCCCGCTTTGTCCTATGCGCGCCTGCTATCGGGGTGGCATTGCAACGCTGAGGGGCAGCGTTGCAACGCCGATGACCCCTTGAGCGCCTGCGTCGATAGGGGACGCTGGCGTTTCGATGTCGTTCGTCAGCGTTGCAATGCTGATGAACGGCGTTGCTGTAACGCCGATCGCGTTACAGTAACTGCGCCGCTTTCGGCAGACTTTCTTCCACGAACACAGCAGCTTCAACTTGCAATTTCTCCCTCGAATCTCCACCGAATTGCTTGAAATTGGTCCCGAACGACTCGTAACTCATTTACAGACTCAATAATGCACTTTTTTCCCAAAAAACGCAGGGGCCTTTACATACAAATTGATCAAAATCAAAGTAAACTAAGGCCAAAAAATTCCTAAACTAGTTTCACAGCAAACCATATGCAATTCCCACCAAAATCAATGCAATTTTGTTTCAATTAAAACAAATCAAGCATTGCTCTGATACCAATTGATGGAGAACGGATCTCCTTGAGCAGCGGAAACGTGGTTTGGGATCGTAATTGCTTCATTGTTTAGGTTGAAGAAAAAAACAGTACATTGACAAAATACAGAACAAGCATACATCATTTAATAAATTGCTCCTCGATATACCGCGAAGAGAATTAGGATCGTTTACAAGGCTTAAGAGAGCGTGGAAGTGTTTCAAACTTTAGAAGAAAGCTCGAAAGTTTTTCGATGCCCTTTGATTACAAGATTGAAGTCTTTTATAGACTCCGGATTTGAAATTACAATACAATGCAAAAACTAAAAGATAAGATTCAATCCGACAGGACAAGACCCCGATTTGGATTGATATGACAAAAGATAAAATGATTACAAAAAACAAAATGTACGAAAAGTAAAAGATTCGATTCCTTACAATAATGCACACTACTACTCAATTACTTTTACACTAATGCGTACTAATATTCCTCCACCATCTTTTGTCGTATCCCTTTATTAAAGTGACTTTAATAAAGATGATATTTGTTGTCCTTATCTGATAGGTTCGAATATCATGTCAAATCACTTTTCAGACGTGAAGGCAAGATATCTGTGACCAACGGATTTATTACTCATCTCGAGAGATTTATTAAGGACCACACACCACATATGATCCTTCGCGATCGAGTCCTTTATGGTGATTCTTCATAATTTTCTTCCGCTACAAGATTCGGCATTTTCCTTACGTTCTGATGTGGAGTTTATAATTTACAATTTATTATAATGTACATTTTATTATACAACACTTTTTTTTTTACATTGGTTGGGAATCTAAAAACGGGTCATTGATATCATATTCATCATCTTCTTCCACTTCAGAGTTTTGTGGAGAAGACGAAGATGCTATCGAAGTAACTTGATTCAAATTTTTTTATAATTCTGCCTCTGTTGTTGTTTGTGTGCTAAAGTGACTAGCATGACTTTGATTTGGAATTGAGGAACTCTGCATTTTTCTTCTTAGACAGGTCTTGGAGGTAGCCATTATCGGCAAACCATTGTTTCACTTCTTTGATTCCTCCGTGAGAAAAGTTGTACTTGTCCCACCATTTGATTTGTAAAACTTTTACGATTTGTTTGTAATAGGTGTATGTATTGATTTGGAAATTCCAACAGAATATCCAAGGGGTTTGAAAGTATAAACAAAAACGCATTGTGAGTGGGAATGCATTTTTGTGTATTGTTTGTGAAAAATAATGGAATGATTCTTGAATAGGAACTGGGAAGATTTCTTCTGATAGGCCGAAAGTCTTCCACCATTTGATAAACCAGAATGAGTAATCTATTTTGTAAGCATTTTGACATAATTGAATGAACCAAGAATGCTCATAATTTTTGTACCACATTACTTTGTACCAAGCTTCAACATAATCTCGGTACGAGTATGTCTGGGGATTGAATGGTTTTGAAAGTGTTCTTTCTGTGAAGATACTTTGATTCCAATTGGTAGGGTTTAAGACTTTAAAAATTTTTAGTTTTGAGTAAGCAATTTTTGAAGAATCATTTCTGTCCGGGATATGAGTTATCTGGACAGATTTTGAATCTACAAGGATGAATTCATAATATTTCCTTGTTTTGATCAAGGATTCTGGTAGGAAGTAGAATCCTTGACGATACATATTTTGAATAATTTCAACAATTGAACTACCATCGAATTCAACTTCGACAATTGGCTCAGAAATTTGAAGTGGTTTTTCGAAATAATTTTTGATTTCAGGTTTAGGGATAAACCTTTTGGGAGGATTGACGGCTTCAACAAAGGTTGTAGGGATTGAAGATCCCTGTTGAGATGAGGACGGAGTAGTAGGTGAGACGGAAGGTCTCATTGGTGTAATGCAGCGAGGTCGTATGAGGAGGCCGATGGCCTTGGTGGTGGAGTTAATGACTCCATTGAATCTCTTATTTGAATCGATGCGCTCACGGTTCTTGGGTGATTCACTTGAGTGAAACCGGATCCATTGCGATTGATCGGCGCTCATGGGAGCTGGAATGTTTGAAGAAGAGGTTGGGCTTTTGCCCTTTGAAGATGAGGCTTTGCCTCGCTGATCACTCATGCTTCGAAATAGAGAGAGAAGAAGTTTTCTTTGTGAGAAATTCCCTTGAGAGATAATCTGCAAGGGGGTTTTGAACTTCTTTTATAGGCAAGATTTGGAAATCAAAGCATGATAAGATAGCTTGCCATCTTGCAAAAATTTGTTTTGAAACAAGATTTTTAACATCCTTTTCTAAAACGAATTTTAGAAGCTCTTGAATCCGTTTTAATTGTAAAATGTTTATTAATTAAATCTCCTTGAAATTTTTGAACACACAAAACTATTGCTAAAATCTCCTTTTTTACTGTTGAATAATTTTTTTGAGTACTATTCCATATTCCAGAATGAAATCGAATAATTGATTCGTTCTTATCTATACACTGTTTTAGGATTCCTCCATATCCTATGTCGGATGCGTCGGATTCCACTATTAAATTTGCTTTTGGATTTATCGGACTTAAACAGGAATTGATATGACTAAAGCTTTAATTGATTTGACAAACATTTGTATGCTTATCAGACCATGGCTCTGGATTCTTTTTAGCCTTTGAAAAAAGTGTCTTACATATAGGCCTTAGGTTTTGAATAAAGTCGAAACATAATTGAGACATCCTAGAAATCTTTGCAATTGAGTTTTATCTAAAATTTGATCGGGGAAATTTGCTTAATTCAATTGATCTTTGTATCGGTTTTACTAAACCCAATGAATATCAAATCCTAAAAATCGGATTTGGGTTTGAAAAAGTTTAATTTTTGGGAGTGATACTACTAAACCATTTCGTTTAATAATATCAAGAAATATATTGAGGTGTTTAAAATGTTGGTCTATATTTTGAGAAAATATTAGGACATCGTCGATGTAAACAATTGAAAATTCTTGAAAAAGGTTGAATATATCGTTCATAATTTTTTGAAATTCTGATGGAGCATTTTTTAATCCGAATGGCATAACATTCCATTCATATTGGCCAAAAGGGACATTGAAGGCGGTTTTGTATCGATCCTTTTCAGAAATTTGTATTTGCCAGAATCCCAATTTCATATCAAATTTTGAGAAAATTTTTTAGTTTGAAATTCTTTTAAGTAAATCTTGTTTATTTGGAATTGGATATCTTATCCAATCTAAGACTTTATTGAGTGGTTTGTAATTAATAACCAACCTTGGAACTCCTCGTTCCTTTTCTGCTTGATTATTGACATAGAAGGCGGCGCAAGACCAAGGGCTTTTGGACGGTCTGATGAGTCCTTTCTGTAAAAGATCATCTATTTTCTTCTTGCAATGGGTTAATAATTCATAATTCATTTGAATTGGCCTAGCTTTTGTTGGAATTTTCTCTTCATTGAAGTCTTTGGTATAAGGGAGATTAACTATATGTTGTTTTCTTTTCCAAAAGGCATTTGGAAGATTTGAATAAACCTCATTCTCTAATTTTGTTTTGAAATTAGATATTTTGTCTTGTATTGATTTTCTTTTTAATTCTCCATCTATTTTCTTGTATGAGATTTCTTCCTTTAAGAATTGAATTTGTTTTTGATTGCTCTCTATAATATTTATGGTTTTTTGGACCGTTGTTTGTTGTAAATTATGGATTTCATGGCGGGTTATTGGACTCGTAAACTTGAATATTATTTCTTGTCCCAATATATTGGATATCATACCTTCTTCCGATATTGATATTGGGTATAATTGAGTAAGAAATGGCGTCCCTAAAATCAACTCTTGACCTAGGTCTTTGACTAACAAGAAAGAGTTTACAAAACAGACTCCCTTGTTGCAAACATGGACTTTTGACAATTTGTAATTAATCATTAATTGTTGATTATTTGCACCTCGGAGCATTTCTGATGTCTTTTCAAAGTAAATTGAGGGTATTAATCCTTCTTGAATGCAGTTTTGATCTGCACCTGAATCAATTAAGGCACGTAAAGTGATTTTAAAGTCATGAATTTTGAGGGTCACTAAAGAGTACCATTTTTGAAATCGAATGCTTGAGATAGCTCCAACGAAAGATTCTTCTTCTTCATTTGGAGTTTCTTCAGCTTGGGATTTCATTTGAGACATCTCTAATCGGAGATGAAATATCTCACGATCAGTGTCATTTTTTATTTTTTGACTTCTCTTTTTAGGTTATTAATTTCTGCTTGAAGATCTTGAATAGTGATTGGTTTTGGTTCCTCGAATTTTTTGATAACGTTTATTGTGGGAGTTGTTTTTGAAATATGAAGGGTGTTTAGCTTTTCTTCTATTAAAGCTAAAGTTTCTTCTTCTTTAGTTCTTATTTTAATTTTGCTATCAATGATTGTAGGTTTAAATAAAGGAATTGATTCATCTATTGGAGGTATTAATATTCCTCCATTTGAAGACGAAGCAATGGAAGGTTTTGATATTTTTCCCTCAATCTTTTCTACTTGATTTGCTATTGTGGAAAGAATTTTATTGGAAAAATTATTTTGAAGTTGAATATTTTTTATATCGTTGAGGGTAGGAACATTTTTCTCTTCCTTCTCACTAATATTTTTAAATGGACTAGCTTTGACCTTTTCTCCATAAATTGTTTCAAATTCTATCTCTTCTAGAGGAGGATGAGTTGAGTGAATATTTCCTCTTTGGCTTGTTTTCCATGTTTCTAGCAACATATTAATTTCATTTTCAGATTATCTCATCCATGTAAAAAATGGAATATTTTGCTCTATTTCTTCCATAAATGAATACCATTTTGACCTGATTTCAGATCTTTGGTTTTTATCATATTTTTGGAAAAAGGCATTCCTCTTTGTTTTGTTTTTTATTGAAAGGAAATCCTTTTTTAGTGCTTCTTTGTTAATTGAAAATCCTTCAATAAGAACATTTAATTGACTAGAGAACATAGATCGATTATCCATGTCTTTTTGGGTTGGAGATTGTGGTTGTGCTTCATAATGAACATTTGCTACATTTTGTTCTATATTGGTGATTTTACTCAAGTAACGAGTTAGATCGATCAAAATAGAATTTTGAGTCGCTTCGAGAGGTCAGCAGAGGTTCGAGAGGTACTTGGTCTTGAGGACATGAATTCCTTGACTTTAGTAACCTCTGTTTCTTCTGAGAATTGTATTTCAACGGCCCCATCTGTATGTTCGATAATTTGGGCTAAATTTGAATTTCTTTTTGGTGGAGTGAAAGCTTCTGTAAGCTTCCACGTTGGATTTCTAGTGATTTGTTCCCAAGATAAACTTTTGGGACAAGATGAATTGAGGACTTATCTAGATTTGCTTCTATAAGGATTGTTGATCCCTTTGGGAAGACCTTAAAACTCTCGGAGAAATGTTTGTATTCATTAATTTGTAACAAATTCTAAAAATCATCACATCATGAGTGAGATTCTTCTTGAATATTAAGATTTTGTGTATAAACATCGGCTATCAAGGAAGATAGGATGTTTGGATCTTGTAAGGAAAGGGTAAATTTTGGGTAACAATTGAAGAAAATTGGTCCTTTTTCGAGGTTAGACCGAACTACCCCGAGAAGAGAGTTTGAGAAATTAAAGTGTCTTTTATCTCTTAAAGAGACTAAGACAGGTATATCTAAGCCTAATCTGAATAAAGGCTTGATGGCAATTTGAACTAATCCTATGTGAAGATAATTAAATTCTTCACGGTGTTGTAGAATAAGCTTTTTTTGAAAAGAGATTTATTGATTCATGGTCATTGTTTATAGGAATGTTTTTCTCATAAATTTTTACACAATTTCTCTCCGAGTGAGATTGAAAGTACTATGGTAATAGACCATTTTGGATCTATCTTTGGGATACTCCATTGATGAAGTTTGTCTTCTATTTTTGCTATTGATAGCTCTTGATTAGTTAATTTAGAAAGTATTGTATTTGAATCACCTTTGTAATCTTCATGGTCATCTGAAATTGAAATAGCTTTTCCTTTGACTCCGGGACTCATTATTTTTTTCAAAATTTTAGACATAATTAACTTCTTTTATGCATAACTTAAAATAGATTAGAAATAATTTTCTTTCTTTTTCAAAACTTGTAGAAAATACAACAATTATATCAAGTACTAGTTCTTGGGGAGCAGGAGCTTACCAACGGACTTACACTTCTGTCACGGAACACAACCT
This sequence comes from Trichosanthes cucumerina, assembly GCA_036507285.1. NCBI lineage: Eukaryota > Viridiplantae > Streptophyta > Magnoliopsida > Cucurbitales > Cucurbitaceae > Trichosanthes > Trichosanthes cucumerina. The sequence goes on from CM071841.1 coordinate 39,762,958, forward strand.
TTACCAACCAAATTTATCGACTAATGGACGCAAGATATAATGGATGAGTTTCCAAAGTTTAAAAAATAGATTGAAAATTTTTTCTTTTCTAGCAAAGGATGAGTAAAAGAAGGTAATTTTATTGAATAAGGCTTTGATACCAATTGCTCCTCGATATACCGCGAAGAGAATTAGGATCGTTTACAAGGCTTAAGAGAGCGTGGAAGTGTTTCAAACTTTAGAAGAAAGCTCGAAAGTTTTCTGATGCCCTTTGATTACAAGATTGAAGTCTTTTATAGACTCCGGATTTGAAATTACAATACAATGCAGAAAACTAAAAGATAAGATTCAATCCGACAAGACAAGACCTCTGACTGGATTGATATGACAAAAGATAAAATGATTACAAAAAACAAAATGTACGAAAAGTAAAAGATTCGATTCCTTACAATAATGCACACTACTACTCACTTACTTTTACAAATGAAATATCATATATTTAATTTGGATTAAATCTCATTTAATCATATCACCCCTTTAACCCATAGTTTTAATGTACATCCAGTGCACATTAAATTTTAACCTATAGTTTTCAAATGTGAATCACATTCACATTTAATATAATATTTGAACTCTTTTAAATATTCAATTATCTCATATAATTTAATATGAATCATATTCACATTAAATTTATAATATATAGTTCCAAAACTATATATTATATCGTATCTAAATACAAAATATATTCCCTAATGAATTTGAACATTTCAAATTCAAGTGATCTAAAAACCCTTTACGAGCTAGAAGGTGGACCTAATGGACCTACAGATCAGAAGCTCCAACGATACAAGATTGCTCGGTTAATCTCATTAACCTCCCAATCAACATTCGTTAACTGCGAGAACTCTCCACTAAAGTCCCACAGTTGCACTCTTCTCACTGCAGATATATTTCTGTGTCCATGAATATTGACCAATAACAACAAGTCAATCCTTCACGAATGTTCATAACACCAGCTGGGTCAAATTACCGTTTTACCCCTGGGTTACATCTTGTACCTTAAATACCAGTGCTCCTCTAATAAACAATTTGTTTGTGGTCCTACCAACAAACAGAGTCCCTCTCGGGCCAATGAGAGGGTCGGGCCCTTTGTTCAAGTCCCGGAGACACCACTTAAGGGAACATTCCTCTACTTACCCTAGTAAGGGGAAAGAGTGAATTCCATCTTGCTAAGTTAAGTTCCCGGTAGCTCACTTGGTCTTGTCCGCAAGAAGGTAGGCATATTGAGTCGGCGAACCGCCACTCTCACCCATACTAGTCAAAGGACAATCCCTCATGACAGGAGTTCGTGAATCCGCTCGAGATTGAGATCAAGTTGCCTAGGTCATCCTAGTGAAATAGAAACCTAACTAGTCAACTGAGTTACAAACAGAGGTTACTATTTCGTGGTCGTCTTATGTAATCTCATTACATAGGATATCCCCACTCACATGTCATCTACACGAACACGTTAGGATAAGCGTGTTTGCATCAAATACAAAGTGGGCCACATCCATAGTTTAACGGGGGTAAGGTACCCAAACCTTATCCCCAACTATAGACCCTTTAGGTTGTATCTCGAACCGAGATCCTTTTTATGTACATTACATTCAGTTAGAGATTCATTTAACAACCTTGGATGTTTAGTTTATTGGATTTAGGGTTTGAATGAAGGCAAACTCGTAGATAACGAACAATAACACTTTATTGAAATAATAACATTTTATTACATTAATTAGAACATAATTACAAACTACGAGTTTTAGGGCACAAATCCCAACATCAAACTCCAGAAATTGATAGGATCTCTTAGGTCCATTCCCAGCTTTGACTTTCCTATTCGATAGCATTGTTGGGGCCGACCTCTGAGGTCTAAAAATGGTGGTTCACACTTACAAGAATTACTAAGTGTTAGTGAATTCTTGACCAAAGTAGCGATAATTAGAATGCTATAGAAATAAGAGTTATTCTGGTATTAGCATTTAGTCAAGAATGTCTTGGTTTGGTGAAGGAGTGATTGACTACCTCTCGGTAGCGGTTACTCTGACTCACTAAAGTATCGTTGCAAAAACAATAATGAGATTATGGGTACATTATTACTTTTGCTAAAATTCTTAAATTGGATGCATGTTATGGGTTAAAAGCAATTCACTAATAGAATATGTTCTATTTTCAGCATGTCGAGCTCTTTTATTCAATTACTCGCCTCCGACAAACTTAACGGTGATAACTTTGGAACATGGAAATCAAACTTGAATACGATTCTTGTGATTGATGATCTAATGTTCGTCTAAACGGAGGAATGTCCTCCTGAAGGGAATGAGAATCCCCGCGCAGCGGAAGACGATCGAATCGTCGTAGTATCATTATGCAACTTGGTTTTGTTAAAACGATCTACAAAAGATCTAGGTTAAACATGCTTGAAAAGGAAGAAAAACAGCAAGTTTAATGGTACTTACTTGTTGAAGACTCTCTTCAAGGTTTCTTCCTCAGATCGCGAACTCTTCGTGCTTCTCGATCTCAACGAACTCTTCCCACGAACAGAACCCGAACACCACCACTTGGAGTCTCGGTTGTTCTCTTTTGGAGAAGGGAAGTTTGTGGGAACTTTTTGGAGTTTTGGAGAGGGAGGAGAATAGAGAGAAAGTAGAGAGAACTTTCTTCTTCTCTTTGGTGAAATTCTAAAAAATGAGAGAATGCACACTATCCTTCTTGCAAGAAGGGATTATATAGTGGAATTAATGGAGTTAAAACCTCCACATTATTGCCACTTTACCACAACCATAGGTTATGCAAATCTCATTTGCATAACCACATAATATAAGATATCTCATATCTCATATTGCAAATCTCATTTGCAATAATTGTGGATTAATTAAATTGAATCACATCCAATTTAATTTCTCTCAATCAAATTCTCCAATTAGCCCTAATTCAACAATTAGGCTAACTTATAGTTTATTATGAATCTCATTCACATTAAACTATATATTATATCATTCATATCTCATATAAATGGCATAAATGCCCTTAAAGTGAAATTGAACACTTCAATTTCATACCAAAACATTAACCCTTCTTTTAACCAAAATTGAGCCAACCGGGGACCTAATGGACCTACAAAGTGATTTGCTCCAATGATCCGAGATTAACTGTCAAACTCTTTGACCCAGCTTAACCAACATTCATTAGCTCTGTAACACTCCACTATAGCCCGTGTAGTTGCACTCCCGTCGGTGCAGAATATTACGTGTCCACCGATATAACCAATGCCCATGAGTCGACCCTTCGGGTTGTTCGTGAGACACGGTGGGTCAAATTACCGCTTTACCCTCGTGTCTACTTCTTGTTCCTTAAGTCCTCACTTTGTTCCTCTAATGAATAACATATTGTGATGGTCCAACCATACACAACACCCTTCGGGCGGTGAGAAGGTGGGCGCCGTTGTCCAAGCCCGGAGACAAAGACTTAAGGGAACAACCCTCTAGTTTCCTAAAGGCGGGAACGAGTGAATTCCATCTCGCGTAGTTATTCCCAGCTCCCTACTTGGTCCCGTCTCTCAGAAGATAGGCATATTGGGCGAGTAATCGTGACCACCCCCACCCGCATTAGTCAAAGGACGGACCCCTGCATGGAGTCCGTAACACGCCCGTGGATTCGTGTCGAGTCAATAATGGTCATCACGAAGTTATTAGTCCTCATCGTCAACGGTGTTACATCGTGAGGTCTAATAATTCACGGTCCGGTCTTGTACAATCTCATTGCACATGATGCCCCACTCGTATGTCAACCACATGAACGAAGTCGGATCACCTCGTTTGTATCTAATACAAAGCGGTCGCATCCATGTATGTATCCGTGGATTAGGTCTCCAACCCTATCCATATATGTGAGACCGTTCGGTCATTAACTCGAACGTGATCCTCCCCGTGTGTCCACTACACACCGCTCAAGTTTTAATTCTCTCATAAATTCAATGACCCTGGAGCTTAGTTTATTGGAAAAGTTTATAAATATTGCGAGACACAAAGTGATGAAATGAATAACTCTTATTATTTTCAAACAATATATTACAAACACGAGATTAGGACAAAAATCCCAACACCTCCTCCTCTCATCTCGTCTGCAACCCGAACAGTTTGGGATGCATTTGACAAATGGACTAAGGCTAATGATAAGGCCCGAGTCTACATCTTAGCCAGCATATCTAATGTGTTGTCTAAGAAACATGAGGGCATGATCACCGCTAAGGAGATCATGGGATCATTACAGGCCATGTTTGGACAACCGTCCTCGTCGGTCCGTTATGATGCTCTCAAGTACGTTTACAACTCCCGAATGAAGGAGGAACTTCTGTTAGGGAGCATGTCCTTAATATGATGGTCCACTTCAACGTCGCAGAGGTAAACGGGGTTTTCATAGATGAGAACAATCAGGTTAGCTTTATAATGGAATTTCTTCCGAATGGTTTCCTGCAGTTACACACCAATTCGGTGATGAACAAGATAGAGTATAACCTGACTACTCTACTTAACGAGCTCCAGACATTCGAGTCGGAAAAGAGAATGAGGCAAACGTTGTCACTTCGAGGAAGTTCCTGAGAGGATCATCCTCAGGGACTAAGTCTGGTCCTTCTTTTTCTAAGAATAAGGGTATTCAGAAGAAGAAGAAGGATAAAGGGAAGGAAAAAGCTCCCATACGCAAGGTTAAAGCCACATGAAAATGTTTCTATTGTGGTGAAGACTGGCACTGGAAGAGGAACTGCCCGAAGTACCTTGCGGAAAAGAAAGCTGAGAAAGAAAAATAAGTTAAATATGATTTACTCGTTGTTGAAACATGTTTAGTGGAACATGATGATTCCGCTTGGATACTGGATTCAAGAGCCACTAACCATGTGTGTTCTTCTTTTCAGGAAACTAGTTCCTGGAGCTAGCTTACTGATAGTGAGATAACTCTCAGGGTTGGAACAGGAGAGGTTGTCTCAGCTAGAGCAGTGAGAGCAGTGAAGTTGTTATTTAGAGATAGATTCGTTTTACTAGAAAATGTACTTTTGGTTCCTGGAATCAAAAGAAATCTTGTATCTATCTCTTGTTTACTTGAACATATGTATAAAGTGTCTTTTGATTATAATGAAGCGTTCATTTGCAAAAGAGGTGTACGAATATGTTCTGCTAAACTTGAAAACAACTTATATGTGTTAAGACCAACAGAGATAAAAGCTATTTTGAACACCGAGATGTTTAAAACAACTGATACTCAAAATAAAAGGTAGAAACTTTCTCCAAGTACCTATCTTTGGCACTTAAGACTAGGTCACATTAATCTTAATAGGATTGAGAGATTGGTTAAGAGTGGTCTCCTAAGTCAGTTAGAGGACAACTTTTTACCACCATGTGAGTCCTATCTTGAGGGAAAAATGACTAAACGACCTTTTTTCTGAAAAAGGCTATAGGGCCAAAGAACCCTTGGAACTCGTACATTCGGATCTCTATGGTATAATGAATGTTAAGGCACGAGGAGGGCATGAATATTTCATTAGTTTCATTGATGATTATTCTAGGTATGGCTATCTTTACCTAATGCATCGTAAGTCTGAAACCCTTGAAAAGTTCAAGGAGTATAAGGCAGAGGTTGAGAACTCGTTAGGTAAAACGATTAAAACACTTCGATCAGATCGAGGTGGAGAGTATATGGATTTGAGATTCCAAGACTATATGATAGAATATGGAATCGTATCCCAACTCTCAGCACCCGATACACCTCAGCAGAATGATGTATCTGAAAGGAGAAATAGAACCCTATTAGACATGGTTCGATCTATGATGAGCTACGCTCAGGTGCCTAGTTCGTTTTAGGGATATGTAGTAGAAGTTGTTGCATATATTTTGAACATGCTTCCCTCTAAGAGTGTTTCAGAAATACCCTATGAGTTATGGAAAGGGCGTAAAGATAGTTTACGTCACTTCAGGATTTGGGGATGTCCAGCACATGTGCTAGTGTCCAATCCAAAGAAACTGAAACATCGTTCAAAATTATGCCTATTCGTAGGATACTCCAGAGAAACGAAAGGTGGTTTGTTTTATGATCCTCAGGAGGACAAGGTGCTTGTGTCGACAAATGCCATGTTCTTAGAGGAAGACCACATGAGAGATCATCGGCCTCGTAGCAGAATTGTCTTGAGCGAAATTTCCAAGGAAGCTACAGATAAATCAACAAAAGTTGTTGATCAAGCTGGTTCTTCTCAAGAGTTGAGAATGCCTCGACGTAGTGGGAGTGATGTTAGACAACCCGACCGTTACATGAGTTTGACTGAAACCCAGGTCGTCATACCTGATGATGGCATAGAGGATCCATTGACCTATAAACAGGCAATGAATGATATAGATAGGGACCAGTGGATTAAAGCCATGGACCTCGAAATGAAGTCAATGTACTTCAATTCAGTCTGGGAACTTGTAGATCAACCAGATGGTGAAAGACCTATCGGTTGCAAGTGGATCTACAAGAGGAAACGAGATCAAGCCGGTAAGATGCAAACCTTTAAGGCTCGACTTGTGGCAAAGGGTAACCCAACGGGAAGGGGTGAACTATGAAGAAACCTTCTACCCTGTTGTCATGCTTAAGTCGATTAGAATACTCTTGTCCATTGCCACATTTTATGATTATGAAATTTGGCAATGGATGTCAAGACAACCTTTCTGAATGGCAATCTTGAAGAGAGTATCTATTGAAAGAGTCTAGATTAAGAAAACGGAAGCAATTTTGGATCTTGAACGCTCTAAGTTGATCAATTTTGTAAAATAAAATGCATGCTCAAAGCTGGAAAAACAGAGAGATAGAAAACTCAACTTTGAAGATCAAATTTTCTTCACTCGGTGGATGGTTTTCAGCACGAACAATTCGTGGACGACCGTTAGAGTCTTCCCTACTATCCTCAGGCCTTAGAACGGATTGTGGGATCCTAGGATGAGAGAATTTGGAAGAAAAGACCTCAAAGGTCACTAATTCGGGAATTTAGAATTTTATGCAAAATTCTTTCATATTACCTCAACACCATTAAATAAAGCTTCAACAAGCTTCATTAGAGTGACATCTCAACAGTCATAAGGATTGATTGAGGTGGAGGTGGCTAATTTTGTACAATTTTGAAAATGATGAGGATTAGGCAACTTGTCAAGTTGATTTTCATGAAAATCATGAAAATCTATTTATTTTTTATTTAATTTTAATTCAAAAATCAATATTAAATTGATTTTAAATTAAAATTAATTTAATTAATTAAATAATTCAAAAATTAATTTAATTTTTAATTTTTAATTTAATTTAATATCAAATATTAAATTAAATAAATTGCCCAATCCGGATCGTTTTCCCGAACATGAATCTTTATTCATGCTATAAACCGATTCAATATTTAAATCATATTTAAATATATCCACCTCCTATTAATCATAGTTTAATACATAATTAAGCTATGATTCGTTAAATATATCACATATAATTAACGTTTTCTTCCAAACTCGAATTTGAACAATTCAAATTCTTTTCTCTCAAAATGTTACAAGGCTTAGTCCGAGCTAGTAAGGAGGACCTAATGGACCTACAGATCATGAGCTCCAACGATACGTGATTAACCGACCAAACTCTTTAGCCTAGTTAATCAACATTCGTTAACCACCGAGACACTCCACTAAAGCCCAGTGGTTGCACTCTCCTCACTGTAGATATATTTCTGTCCACTCGATATAATCATGATTAGTAAGTCGATCCTTTGGGTCAAAATTACCGTTTTACCCCTGTAATTACCTCTTGTTCCTTAAGTCCCACTGATCCTCTAATGAACAATTGGTTTGTGGTCCAACCAGCAAACCGAATCCCTCTCGGGCCAATGAGAGTGGTGGACCCTTTGTTCAAGATCCGGAGTCAGCACTTAAGGGAACAACCTCTCTACTAATCCCTTAAGCGAGTTCGAGTGAATTCCATCATGCAGAACTATGTTCCCAGCTATCTACCCAATTTTATCCCTGAAATGGGAGGCTTATTGAGTCGGCAATCTCGAGCCACTCTCACCCATGCAAATCTAAGGATAATCCGAATAAACAGGAGTCCATAGAACGCTTAGGATTAAGATCGAGTTACCTAGGTCATCGTATGAATATAGTCAGTTAAAATAGTAAACGGAGTTAAAAAGTTTAAGTGACTATTTTCATGATCGAGTCTTATGCAAACTCATTGCATAGGGCGCCCCCACTCACATGTCTCCACATGAACGATTTAGGATCACATCGTTTGTACTCTACAAATTGGGTCGCGTCCATAGTGTCCCCAGGATAAGGTACCCAGCCCTATCCTTATACTATAGACTATTCTGGCTATAACTTGAACTTGATCCACTTTTATGTCACACATAAAGTTCAAGTATTCATCCTATAGCCAAGGGTTCTTTATTGAATTAAGGTTACACAATACACAATTCACTTTATTCAATAACACCTTTACTGAATAAATCTCAATAACAACTTTATTGCAAAATAGAATATACATTCAGTTTACAAAACCACGAGTTTTAGGACATAAAACCCAACATCTATATGGATCAACCAGAGGGGTTCATACTTCAGGGTCAAGAGCAAAAGGTTTGCAAGCTGAAACGATCCATCTATGGATTGAAGCAAGCATCTAGATCCTGGAATATAAGATTTGATACTGCGATCAAATCTTATGGCTTTGAACAGAATATTGGCGAGCCTTGTGTCTACAAGAAGATAGTCAATACTACTGTAGCTTTCTTAGTTATATACGTAGATGATATCTTGCTCATTGAGAATGATGCAGGATTCATGACTGGCGTTAAGCAATGGCTAGCGACCCAATTCCAAATGAAAGATTTGGGAGAGACTCAGTTTGTCCTTGGAATCTAAATTGTTCGGAATCACAAGAACAAAACGTTAGCGCTGTCTCAGGCATCTTATATAGACAAGATGTTGGTTAGATATAAGATGCAGAATTCTAAGAAGGGTTTATTACCTTTTAGGCATGAAATTCATCTGTCTAAGGAACAGTGTCCTAAGACACCTCAAGAAGTTGAGGATATGAGACGCATTCCCTATGCATCAGTTGTCGGTAGTCTGATGTATGTCATGCTATGTACTCGACCCGACATATGCTATGCAGTGAGAATTGTCAACAGGTATCAGTCCAATCCTGGATATGATCATTGGACTGCCGTTAAGAATATCCTCGAGTATCTAAGGAGAACGAGGGACTATATGCTTGTGTATGGAGCGAAGGATTTGATCCTTGCAAGATACACAGACTCTGATTTTCTGACTGATGTAGATTCGAGGATATCCACATCAAGATCAGTGTTTACTCTTAACGGAGGAGCTATAGTATGGAGGAGTATAAAGCAAGGTTGTATTGCTGACTCCACCATGGAGGTTGAGTATGTCGCAGCTTGCAAAGCACTGAAAGAGGCTGTATGGCTTAGAAAGTTCTTGGCTAATTTGAAAGTTGTTCCAAATATGAATTTACCTATCACCCTTTATTGTGATAATAGTGGTGCAGTGGCAAATTCTAAAGAACCTAGAAGTCATAAGCGCGGAAAGCATATAGAGTGCAAATATCATCTCATTAGGGAGATTGTGCAATGAGGAGACGTGATCGTCACGCAGATTGCTTCGGAGCACAACATTGTTGATCCATTTACAAAGCCCCTCACGGCTAAAGTGCTTGAGGGACACCTAGAGAGTCTAGGACTATGGGTTGTACAGTAGGACAGTTTTCTTGCTCAGCATGTTTGACTCCACCGACGTTTTAGTCCAAGTGGGAGTTTGTTGGGTTTTATGTCCTTAAACTCGTGAGTTTGTAAATTGAATGTATATTCTATTTTGCAATAAAGTTGTTATTGAGATTTATTCAGTAAAGGTGTTCTTGAATAAAGTGAATTGTATATTTTGAAACCCTAATCCAATATAGAACCCATGGCTATAGGATGTAGACTTGAACTTTATGTGTAACATAAAAGTGGATCAGGTTCAAGTTATAGCCAGAACGGTCTATAGTATAGGGATAGGACTGGGTACCTTATCCTGGGGACACTATGGGCGTGACCCACTTTGTAAAGTACAAACGATGTGATCCTGAATCGTTCATGTGGAAACATGCGAGCGGGGGTGTCCTATGCAATGAGTTTGCATAAGACTGGACCGAGAAATAGTCACTTAGACTATATAACTCCGTTTACTGTCTTAACTGACTATATTCATACGATGACCTAGGTTACTCGATCTTAATCTTGAGCGTGCCATGAACTCCTGTTTATTCGGATTATCCTTAGATTTGCATGGGTGAGAGTGGCCTGAGATTGCCGACTCAATAAGCCTCCCATTTCAGGGATAAGACTGGGTAGATGGTTGGGAACATAGTTCTGCAAGATGGAATTCACTCCTACCCCCTTAAGGGATTAGTAGAGAGGTTGTTCCCATAAGTGCTGACTCCGGGTCTTGAACAAAGGGTCCACCCCTCTCATTGGCCCGAGAGGGATACGGTTTGTTGGTTGGACCACAAACCAATTGTTCATTAGAGGATCAGTGGGACTTAAGGAACAAGAAGTAATTATAGGGGTAAAACTGTAATTTTGACCCAACTGTAATTACGAACGACCTGTGAAGGATCGACTTACTAATCATGGTTATATCGAGTGGACAGAAATATATCTACACTATAGAACTTCCAGTTCTTGATGAGGATCAGGGGACAGGAAGCTGAGGCAAATGTTGTCTTCAAGTCCTATCACAGGGACTCGACCTCTGGGACTAAATCTTTAGGTTCTTCAGGCCTGAAAGGGAAGAAGAAGAAGTTGAAGAAGGGTAAAGTTGATCGTGTTGCCGCCCAGAAGGGAAAAAGGTCAAGAAAATTGCGGAGAAAAGAAAGTGTTCCCACTGCAACGGGGATGGTCACTGGAAGAGAAACTGCCCCAAGTTCTTTGCTGACAAGAAGAAACAAGGTAAATATAATTTACTTGTTACAGAAACCTGTTTAGTGGAGAATGATAACTATGCCTGGATATTGGATTTAGGTGTCACTAACCATGTTTGTTCTTCTTTTCAGGGAATTAGTTCTTGGCAGCAACTGCGAAAGGGTGAGAAAAAACACTACGGGTTGGATCCGGGGAGGTTGTCTCTGCTGCAGCGATCGGCACGGTGAAACTAATTTTTGGCGGAAATTACTTATTATTAGATAATTTGTACATAGTATTAGGGTTTACTAGAAACCTGGTTTCTATTTCCTACCTTATTGAATATTGTATTTCAATTTCTTTTGAATTAAATAAAGCGTTTATTTCTTTCAAAGGCAACTTGTTATGTTCAGCTTCACTTGAGAATAATTTATACGTTTTAAAGCCTAATTTGGTCAAAAGTGTTTTGAATACTGAATTGTATAAAACGGTTGAAACACGAACTAAAAGAATAAAAGTTTCTCCAAAAGAAAATACCCATGTTTGGCATCTAAGGTTAGGCCACATAAATCTCAATAGGATTAAGAGACTAGTGAAGAGTGGACTTCTAAGCGAGTTAGAAGAAAACTCTTTACCAATTTGCGAGTCATGCCTTGAAGGCAAAATGACCAAACACCCTTTTAGTGGAAAAGGATATAGAGCCAAAGAGGCTCTTGAGCTTATACATTCTGACCTCTGGGTCCGATGAGTGTTAAAGCACGAGGAGGTTACGAATACTTTGTATCTTTCATAGATGACTATTCAAGGCATGGATACATTTACCTAATGCATAGAAAGTCTGAAACTCTTGAAAAGTTCAAGGAGTACAAGACTGAGGTTGAGAACCTGTTAGGTAAAACGATTAAAACACTTCGATCGGATCGAGGTGGAGAGTACATAGGCACTGAATTCCAGGACTATATGATAGAACATGGAATTACGTCCCAACTCTCAACACCTGGTATGCCACAACAGAATGGTGTACCTGAGAGGAGAAACAGAACCTTGTTGGACATGGTTCGGTCGATGATGAGTTATGCTCGTCTCCCTGATTTTTTTGGGGGTTATGCAGTGGAGACTATGGTTTACATTTTGAACAACGTTCCGTCGAAGAGTGTTTGTGAAACACCTTTCGAACTCTGGAATGGACGTAAAGGCAGTTTACACCATTTATGAATCTAAGGATGCCCAACCCATGTGTTGGTGTCAAACCCGAAGAAGTTAGAACCCGTTCAAAGTTGTGCCTCTTTGTGTTGGGATTTATGCCCTAAACTTGTGTAATTTTGATCAATTAAATAAAGGATTATTTGTTTTGATAGAATTACAGTCTTGCTTTATAAATCCAATAAACTAAGCTCCAAGGTTATAATATATATCTTGAACATCAGTGTAGTGGACACTATTTGGGTTGAGTTCAAGAATATAACCTAAATGGTCTGTGGTATAAGAATAAGGATGGAAACCTCATTCTGGTAACACCATGGATGCGGCCCACTTTGTAATTAGTACAAATGAGATAATCCAACTCATTCATGTAGTTGACATGCGAGTGGGGGCATCCTGTATGAAGAGTTCATACAAGACCGGACTGCAAATTATTAGTCTAACCAGTGTAACACCGTTAACAGGATAAGACTAGTAATTTATAGATGATCATTAGTGACTTGACCTGAATCCTGAGTAAGTTAAGAGCTCCTTCTTATAGGGGTTTGTCCTTAGACTAGTATGGGTGAGAGTGGCCTGTAGCCGACTCAATAAGCCTACCTTCTCAGGGACAGAACCTCGTAGGTAGCTGGACTGTGCAAGATGGAATTCACTCATTCCTACACTAAGGAATTAGATAGATTGTTCACTTAAGAATTGACTCCAGGTTTTGAACAACGGGGCCCCGCCCTCTATGAGGGTATGAGTCTATGGTAGAACCGTAGACTTGTTGTTCATTAGAGGATCAGTGGTGCTTAAGGAACAAAGAGGTAATCACAGGGGTAAAACGGTAATTTGACCCAGCTGTAATTACGAACAACCTGTGAAGGGTCGACTCATGGGTAATGATTATATCAGTGGACACAATATAATCTACAGTGAGGAGAGTGCAGCTACAAATCTATAGTGGAGTGATTTGTAGTTAATGAATATTGATTAACTGGATCAAAGAGTTGAAGGGAGTACGAGTCCCGCAGCAGAAGCGACTGTGAAACGCGCGCTCTTGATTCAGTTACAACGATTTTATTCAAGAACAAATACAACAAGATTAAGCATGTAAATATAATGGACAGCAAGGAAAATTACCTTTGAAGAACCTTTCTTCAAGTGCTCCTTCTCTCTCACGATCAAGATCTCAGCAACACGAACTCGAACGAACACCGACACTACCACCGAATCTTCTCCTTTGTTCTCTAGGTGAGGGAGGAAGGTGGGTTCCCTTTAGGAGAGGTGAGGTGTTTTGTGAGAGAGATGTTTGTGTCTTGGAACTTTTCCAACCACACAACAAAAGCTTTGAATCACTTAGCCTAGTTGCATCTCATGCAACCATATATATAGGGAAATAGGATGGAATTGACCATCCTACCCCTCCTTTATTCTCTCTTTAGTATATGGTTTATATGTGAATCTAAGTCACATTAAAACTATATATTATATTAATTATATCATATATAATTGATATAACACCTCATGTATGAAATTGAACACTTCAATTTCATTCCTAACTTTATACCCTCAATATTACCATGTTGAGCCAACGGATGAACCTAATGGACCTACAGTTCATGAGCTCCAATGATGTGAGATTAACTGATCAAACTCTTTGATCCAGCTTAATCAATATTCATTAACTACAAGTCACTCCACTATAGACTTTGCGTGTGCACTCTCTCTCATCTGTAGAAAATATTGTGTCCACTGATATAGTCATTACCCATGAGTCGACCCTTCACAGGTTGTTCGTAATTACAGCTGGGTCAAATTACCGTTTTACCCCTGTGATTACCTTTTTGTTCCTTAAGCACCACTGATCCTCTAATGAACAACAAGTCTAAGGTTCTACCTCAGAATCATACCCTCATAGAGGGCGGGGCCCCGTTGTTCAAGACCTAGAGTCCGTTCTTAAAGGAACAACCTATCTAATTCCTTAGTGTAGGAATGAGTGAATTACATCTTGCACAGTTAAGTTCCCAGCTACCTACGAGGTTTTGTCCCTGAGAAGGTAGGCTTATTGAGTCGGCTACAGGCCACTCTCACCCATACTAGTCTAAGGACAAACCCCTATAAGCAGGAGTTCTTATCTTGCTCAGGATTCAGGTCAAGTCACTAATGACCATCGATAAATTACTAGTCTTATCTTGTTAACGGTGTTACACTGGTTAGACTAATAATTTGCGATTCGGTCTTGTATGAACTCTTCATACAGGATGCCCCCACTTGCATGTCAACTACATGAATGAGTTGGATTACCTCATTTGTACTAATTACAAAGTGGGTCGCATCCATGGTGTTACCAGAATGAGGTTTCCAATCTTATTCTTATACCATAGACCATTTAGGTTATATTCTTGAACTCAACCCAAATAGTGTCCACTACACTGATGTTCAAGATAAATGTTATAACCTTGGAGCTTAGTTTATTGGATTTATAAAGCAAGACTGTAATTCTATCAAAACAAATAACCCTTTATTTAATTGATCAAAATTACACAAGTTTAGGCATAAATCCCAACAAGAGTTTGATCAGTCAATCTCATATCATTGGAGCTCATGAACTGTAGGTCCATTAGGTCCCTCCGTTGGCTCAACATGGTAATATTGAAGGTATAAAGTTAGGAATGAAATTGAAGTGTTCAATTTCATATATGAGATGTCATATCAATTATATGTGATAAAATGGATATAATATATAGTTTTAATGTGAATTGGATTCACATATTAACTATATATAGTTTCCATCCCTATCTCCTTATATATAGTTGCATAAGATGCAACTAGAAAAAATTAACCTAAGGCTTTGTTGTGTTGTTAGAAAGGTTCCAAAACACAATCTCTCTCTCTCACAACATCTCATCTTACCTAAGGGGAACCCACATTTCTCCCTCACCTAGGGAACAATGGAGAAGATCCAGTGATCGTGTCTTAGTCCGTTCGTGGTTCATGTTGCAGAGATCTAGATCGTGAGAGAGGAGGAGCACTTGAAGAAAGGTTCTTCAAAGGTAATATTTCTTGCTGTCCATATTCTATTTTATGCTTAATCTAGTTGTTTACGTTCTTGAATGAAATCGTTGTAACTAAATCAAGAGCGTGTGATTCACTATCGCTTTCGCTGCGGGATTCGATTCCCTTCACTTTGTAGGTTACTCAAAAGAGACTAGGGGTGGTATGTTTTACGATCCTAAGGAAAATAGGGTACTTGTGTCGACAAACACTACTTTCCTTGAGGAAGACCACATCAGGGATCACCTACCAAGGAGTACGATTGTGTTAAACGAAATGGACAGTACATCGACAAGAGTTGCTGATGATACTAGTGCATCAACAACTGTTGTTGATCCTAGCTCGTCTAGTCATGTTCGTTCTCAAGAGTTGAGAATGCCTCGACGTAGTGGGAGGGTTGTGAGACAACCTGAATGTTACATGGATTTGGTTGAAACCCAATGTTGGGATTTTTGTCTTAATCTCGTGTTTGTAAATATACATTTGAAATTAATAAAGTGTTATTTATTTCATTATTTTGTGTCTCGCATTTTATACAAACTTTGACCAATAAACTAAGCTCTAAGGTTATTGAATATATGAGAGAATTAGAACTTGAACAGTGTGTAGTCGACACACAGAGAGGATCACGATCGAGTTAATGACCCGAACGGTCTACAGTATCTGGATGGGGTTGGAGACCTAATCCTGGATACGCTGTGGATGCGGCCCACTTTGTATTAAGATACAAACGAGGTGATCTGACTAGTTCATGTGGTTGATATGCGAGTCGGGGCATCCTGTACAATGAGATTGTACAAGACCGGACCGTGAATTATTAGACTCACCGATGTAACACCGTTGACAATAAGGACTAATAACTTTGTAGATGACCATTAGTGACTCGACACGAATCTCGAAGCGTGTTACGGACTCCCGCCTCACTGTGGGTCCGTCCCTTTGACTAGTACGTGGTGAGGGTGGTCACGATTACTCGCCCAATATGCCTATCTTCTCAGGGACAGGACCAAGTAGGGAGCTGGAAACTTAACTACCCGAGACGGAATTCACTCGTTCCCGCCTTTAGGGAAACTAGAGGGGTTACGTCCCTTAACTGTTGTCTCCAGGGCTTGGACAACGGGCGCCCACCCTCTCAATGATCCGAGAGGGTTGTTGTGTATGGTTGGGTCATAACAACGTTGTTGTTCATTAGAGGAGCAGTGTGGATTTAAGGAGTAAGAAGTAGACACAGGAGTAAAACGGTAATTTGACCCAGCAGTGTCTACGAAAAACCTGTGAATGTCGACTCATAGGCATTGGTTATATCAGTGGACACGTAATATTCAGCACTGACATGAGTGCAGCTACGAGCTTTAGTGGAGTGTTAACGTAGCTAATGTATGTTGATTAACCGGGTCAAAGAGTTTGATAGGTTAATCTCGGATCATTGGACCTCGTCACTGTAAGTCCATTAGGTCCCTCGGTTGGCTCAAACTGGGTTAAAAGAAGGTTTACTGTTTTGGTGTGAATTGAAGTGTTCAATTTACTAAAAGGGCATTTATGTCATTTAAATGAGATATGAATGATATAATATATAGTTTAATGTGAATGAGATTCATAATAAACTATAGGTTAACCTAATTGTTGAATTAGGGCTAATTGGAGAAATTAGGTTGAGAGATATTAAATTGGATGTGATTCAATTTAATAAATCTACAATATTGCAAATATGATTTGTGATATGAGATATGAGATATCTTATAATATATGGTTATGAAAATATGAAAGCAAGTAATTCTCTCATTTTTTGGATTTTCACCAAAAAGAAGAGAAAGCTCTCTCTCAATTATCTTTCAATTCCTCTCCTCCCTTCACCAAAAACAAAAGTTCCCACCAACTTCCTTCTTCTAAAAGAAGAACAACCGAGAAGCCTTTGGTGTTGTTTTTGTTCGTGAGAAGAGTTCGAGTTCGTAGAGATCGAGGAGCACACGAAGAGTTCGTGAATCTGGAAAGGATTTTGAAGAGGGTTTTCAACAAGTAAGTACATATTGTTTTTCCTTTCCATTTAAGCATGTTTAGCCTAGACTTAATAGTTAAATCATTTTAATGAAATTCAATTGCGCAACTTCACCATGACGATTCAATCGTCTTCCGCTGCGTGGGAGTTTAATTCCCTTCACCCAAGTCGTCACCCCCTAATGATGACTGCGAGAATCTATTGACCTATGATCAAGCAATGGAAGATGTTGACAAAGACGAATGGATTAAAGGTATGGACAAGAAAATGGAGTCAATGTACTTCAATTCCGTCTGAGAACTTGTGGACAAACTGGATGGGGTCAAACCTATTGGTTGCAAGTGGATCTACAAGCGTAAATGTGGCGTAGATGGGAAGGTGCAAACCTTCAAAGCCAGACTAGTGGCAAAGGGGTTTACCCAGGTTGAAGGGGTTGACTATGAGGAAACTTTTTCTTCTGTTGTCATGGTAAAGTCTATCAGGATCCTTCTAGCCATTTCTGCATATTATGACTATGAGGTATGGAAGATGGATGTCAAGACGACCTTTCTGAATGGCAATCTTGATGAGACCATCTACATGGACCAACCACAGGGGTTCATTGCCCAAGGCCAAGAGCAAAAGATTTGCTGGCTTGAGAGGTCTATTTATGGACTGAACAAGCCTCGAGGTCGTGGAATATAAGGTTTGATGAAGCAATCAAATCTTATGGCTTTAATCAGAATGTTGATGAGCTTTGTGTCTACAAGAAAATCGTCAACAGTACTGTTGCATTTCTGATATTGTATGTGGACGATATCCTGCTCATTGGGAATGTCGTAGGATTTCTTACTGGCATTAAGAAATAGCTACGGATCAATGTCCTAAGACGCCTCAAGAAGTTGAGGATATGAGACGAACCCCATATGCTTCAATTGCAGGGAGCCTCATGTGTGCCATGTTGTGTACTAGGCCCGACATCTGTTATGCAGTTAAGATTGTCAGTAGGTATCAATCCAATCCAGGATTAGATCATTGGACAGTCGTTAAGGTAATCCTCAAGTATCTTAGGAGAACGAGGAACTACAGCCTTGTGTATGGGAATGTGGATTTGATCCTTACGGGATACACAGATTCTGACTTTCATACCAATTAGGTGTAAACCCGAGATCTCTCTTTGAAATTTCCTTACAAAAAAAAAACAAAATAAAAGAATAAAGGAAATGTTTATTATACTTGGTTTGCTTTGTTAAAAAAAAGAAAAGAAAAAGGAAGAAAGAGATAAAGAAAGGAATAAAAAAAAGAAAAAGTAAAAGGGTAAAAGACAAACCACTCCACCGCCTAATCTTTCTCTTTTAATTTAACTCATCTTCTCTCCATTTCCTTCTAATTTTTTATCAAATTAAAGTAGAAGGTTTCGTGGGAGAAGGGTGAGGGAAGAGGAAAAAAGAGACTTCTGGTTTTAAGGTTGAAGAAGAAAGGAGAAAGGTCATTCAATTTCCATGACAATTCTATGATCAATTCAGCCCAGTTCTGATTTTTTGATCCTTTCAAGCTCCATAAGAAGAGGTAAGAGGTGAGGTTTGATTTTCTTGAAATTTAACTCATATTTGAACAAAATTTGTGAAGGAAGCTCGAGCAAATTCTGAATCTAAGTTACTGATTTGTGAAGAATAAGGCAGAGGAAAGATTTTGCTGTCAAATCTGAGAACCCTCTGGTTTTTGGATCGTGCTAACCAGTAAGATTCGAAATAGAAGCTATAATAGGTATGGTTGGAAAGCTTATTCAATTTTCTACAACTTTAATGAAGAACTCGTGAGTAGAAAACGACTGGAAGATGTTTTAAATTTCAGGTCAAGTTCAAGGTAGAGTAGGAAATCGAATCTGTAAATAGCAGAAGTTACTTTTTAAGAAGACAATATTCGAGGTATTTTCGAACCAATCCGTTTGGAATTTCAATTTCATTTCTTCCGATGAGTTTTAGAGGGTTCAAAAAGGAAGAGTTTGGTATAAAGTACATCCTTTTTGGCTAAGTAATGAAGAAGTTATGATTGTGTGAAGCAGGGTATGAAATCTGTAAAAATGTTGGGAAATTAGATGGTGTGGATTTTTGGAATTTCAAGGTTGAAATTCATGAGCTTGAGGTTCTAATGCTTGATTTTGGTTTGTTTGACAGGGCAAGAGGAAATAGGTCAAGTGTACGAGCCAAGGTTCTAGTTCTAACGTTGTGAGTGGTAAAACGAACTTAAAAAACGATCTATATGCTTGTATTATGCTTATGAAAATACAAGATTTTGCTAGAATGAAATGGTTTCAATGCTTATTGTTTTCCTTTGAACACATACTTATGAGCATTTATGTTTTCCTAGAAATGATTTCAAGTGCTCGTTGTGAGCCTAGATTTCCCGATGAAATTTATATGTTAGCATATGTTTGTTGGTTACTGAAATTTAGTGAAAATGTTATGATTTCAAGCAAGCGTGTACTAGCAAGAATGATTTTAAAGATTTTCAGTTTTTATGAACAAGCTGAGTAAGCTTGAGTTTTACGAAAGAAAAGATAAGCAGACATGTTCAAGCATTTTTATGTGTTTTTCTGGGACTCGAATGAGTAAATGACTAAGATATTGAGCCCGAGGTTGTACAGTACCGTGTGCACACAGGTCATTTTCTGTTGTCGACGTTGAGTGTACTCCGTGACAACAATGTTGTCATGAGTGTTGGGCGGGCTCCACTACGACAAAGACGATTGGAGTGTTGGGCGGGCTCCACTACATCGTAGAGTAAACGTTTGGTGTACTGGGCGTGCCCTACACAACGTAGATTTCCATATGTTTTAAATGGTTAATATTATCGATATGCCTTACGAGGTTTTAAAGACATACTTGTTGGATTTCCGAAAAACTATTATGATTACACGTTTGCTTTTAACGCTTGATTACAGATGCGTATGCTCATAGGTTGCCAGGTGATATGATCTACGAGTTTTTGATTTTTAAACTCAGTCACTCACTTAGCTTCATAACTCATTCTTTCAGTGTTTCAAACTTTTCAGGTAGAGATCAAGCTCCCGGTGCTTGACATCCTGCCATAGTCTGCTGAAAGCTCCACGAGTTTGATTTGTACGTGGGTGGAGTTGTATAACAAATCCATATGTGTTGTAGTTAATTTTGAGGGGACTATGTAGTCATAGTTGTGTGTGTCCATTAGAAGTTGTGGTTGTGTAAACAATGGTTTGGCATGTTTTTGGTTGTGATGCCCTTGCCTATTTTCAGTTTTCAAGAGAAATTTAGAGCATGTTTGGGAGTGATTTTAGAGTGACTAAAATCACTTTTGACATGTTTAAAATCATTTTTCTACCAAAGTGTTATGTTTGACAATATTAACCAAGTGATTTTGGAAGAATCCAAAATCATTTAAATTGATTCCCTTTCAATCACTTGGGAGGTGATTCCCAAGTGATTTTTGTCAATTGATTGTAATTTAAAATGACTATTATTCATTTTTGGAAATAGTATACTTTTGATGACGAGTAAAAACCGTCATCTATTGTCAAAATTCATAAATTTTCATAAAAAAGTATTTTTTTTCAAAACCAAAATCACTATTAAAAGTATAGAACCAAACATGAAAATGAGTATATGAAAATCACTTTTAATAAATCAATTATAGGCAAATCAATTATACTAAAATCAATATTTCTAAAATCATTCTCAAACATGCACTTAAGAATAGTTTCTCCTTACGTATGTTTAGTAGTTGTCAATGTTCCGTTGTGTTATGCTTATAGTTTTCCATATTGTTGCGTATAATTTATGATATGCAATACCGCAGTGTACGGATCAAGTTTTAGTTTAGTGATTTAAGAGTCCAATTATCGTCCTCGGGAATGGGTTTCTAGATTAATTAAGTACTAAGTTACTAATTCTCAATTTTAGCTAAAGCAACAAAACATGGATAGGTGATTGAAAATAAAGACAAACAACAAACTAACACGTGGAGACACGAATTGATAGATTTGAGGAAAGTGATTTTACAAGTTAATGACTGAACTAACACATGCAATGAATCAATGAGATGAATTTATAAACAAGAAGCAAAATACTCAAGAAAACCTCTCGATTCTTAGTAAGTCTCTCACATGCAATAAACTTCATAGTCTCCATATGAACCTACGACATGCATGGCATTAAGCAACTCCTTTATGTGTTTCCCTTAAGTTTTTTAGTCATTCTCATGCCGATTCCTAAGGGTTTTGACAACCTTGCTCTAATTCAAGTTTTATCTCTCAAGTCCACTTAAACCAACAACAATAAGAGTTAAAGAACGAATTGCCAAAAATAAGAACAAAACATGCTTCAATACATAGCAATTGAGTCTTAACAAGTAAATCAAATCCTAACTACAACATTTAGCTACTCTAAATCACATGAAAATAAAGCTAAACATGTAGGAAACATCTTAAAACGGTGTTACAATTTGAAAGAAAAAGAAATTAAACTTATGTTTCGATGTCGGTCCTTCGTCTCCGAGCTCCCGTCTTCGATCTCGAACCTCCACGAATGCTTTGGCTCCCAAAAATGCTCTCTTTTCTCTTCTTACAAAGTGTATTTCGAAAATAGGGCAAAAATCTAGCAAATTCGGCTCCCCCTGTAATGTGAACAACATGTTCTATTGATAGGCTCAATCGGTACAGCGTTGCAACGTTGTACCCTAGGAATATCGTCATATATGGAATATCTCGATGGCGTTGCAATGTTGAGGGTAGCGTTGCAACGCCGCTACCCTAACGTGCGCGCCTTTCTATCGATGTGGTGTTGCGACGCTGCAAGGAACCGTTGCAACGCCCTCTATGTGGTCCTTCATATATGCTTCCTTATCGAGATAGCGTTGCGACGTTGCAAGGCAGCATTGCAACGCTATCGGCAGTGGTCTTCAACGCCTTTAAACAGCACGCTCGGCGTTACAATGCTATGAGCAGCGTTGCAACGCCATCACTTCAGGTCATCATGCTTGGATTGATCCTTCTACCTCCAATTGATGTTATTTTTAGCTCCTAATAGCCTCGTTTCGATCTCGAGTGATCCAAATTGTCTCCAATAGTTCTGTTTAAACTCTTAACCTGAAATTGAGTGATTTAAACATGTAAAAGCCCTGAAATTATCATAAAACTAGAAATTACTAAGCCTAAGGATAGCACATTTTGTATGCTATCAAACACCCCCAAACTTAAACTTTTGCTAGTCCCGAGCAAAAACAGAATTAAACATTAGATTGTTCTTATACACGCATTTGATTCAAGCCTCAAAGATTTAAGAGAAACTCTAGTAATCACAGGAAACATTCAATCATAACACTTCAACAAGCAATTTAAAACTTTTCCTAAGTGTTCCTACGTGTGTGTGTGATTAACCAATGTTCTCTTCATTTTTACTAAGCCCGGATCAACTTTATTAGGCTTTCCATTCAACTTCCCCCTACACTGGTCATAATTACTAATCCTTGAGCCTCCCCACATTCAAGCAATAAACAACTCTACTCCGCACTTAATCATTTTTTTTACTACTTTTTCTATTTTCTTTTCTTTTTTTTTTGTGCAAGGACACTAGCTTTCACACATCCACTGCAGGGACCCTTACCCAGAGCACTTGCTCAATGAGTGGCCTAACTGATCATAGTGAAGGTAGCTCTTTTTGCCCTCACGAATTTTTTCTTCAACAAACAAACAACAAAACCAACTATTTCACATATTATACAGATCATGCACTTCATATTGTCATTCACCTATCCTGCAGTTTAACTCTCAAATCAGTTCTTAGACCTATCGAGGTGACATCAAACTTCTAAGCCTAATAACTTTGTTCTAAGCATTTCAAAACTACAGGAACACAGGCTATGTGCATATGGTGCAGGAGAAACTCAAGAAAAAATTTAAATTAACTCAAATTCATGTCATGCTTTCAGGTTTCAGCAGAATCACAAAGATTTCCAATTATATCTCATCCTAGGCTATCATGGTCATACTTATGCAAAAGATCAATCAACAATTCAGCATATATTCAAGACAGTCACAACAAATAAACAACATCCCACCCCCAAACTTAAACTAAACATTGTCCCCAATGTTTGCAGAAATAAGCACAAATTAAGTATAAGGGTAAAAGTGAACAATATTGTCCTGAGTTATGGAGATCTTTCTAAGTTCCTTGGATAGCTAAAGCATGTGTGTTAGAGTTCCTCAGAACGGGAGCATGGATTTCAATGAAGAATTACATCATCACAACCTACAAAGTAAGACAAACAAACTAGTAAATAAACTAAGAACTGAAAACAACTAAAACAAACTAAAGACAGAAAATAGAAAAAATGTAAAGCTTGGGTTGCCTCCCAAGAAGCAGTTTGTTTAACGTCTATACCTAGACTGTACTCCCTCAAGGTGTTTCTTTCCTTGCTTGAAGTGCCTGGAGTGATGTGTTCATTTGGCCAATCTGGGTCTCTATAATCTTTATTGCTGCTCCATGACTAGTCACTATACCAGATAGACTGGTGACTGCATTCTCCAGCTGGTTGGACCGACTTCTGGATTCAACTATGAAGGAGTGCAATGTCTCTTCCAGAGATGGTTTCCTCTCTGATGTAGAAGCATGCTCTGTAGGAGGATTCAACACATTTTTGTTGTTAGCATAAGAGAAATTCTCATGATACCTCAAACCTGGATTGTAATGTGTTTGGAGGTTATTCTGGGTCTGGTTTCCTCCATAGTTGTTGCTTCTGTTGTTCAGGTAGTGCAATTGCTCCATAGTGGATTCTCCATTGGGCTAAAAGCATTGAGAGGACATCCCTGTTTGTGGTGACCCTGCAAAATTATTCAGGGCATGAGTGAGAGATGTCATATGAGATCTAAGGGAAGTTACCTCATCCAGTTGATATAATCCAGCTACTGGCTTAGATCTGTCATTGTCTGTAGGCCACTGGTAGTTGGCAGTTGACATTTCCTCGAGGAGGGCACATGCTTCTGGCACAGTTTTCGCCATGAAAGCCCCTCCAGCAGTGGCATCCAGAATGGTCCTGGTCTTACCTTCCAGTCCATTATAAAACAGTTGTACCTGGAGCCAATCTGGGTAGCCATGCTATGGGCACCTCCTGAGCATGTCCTTGTACCGTTCCCATGCCTCAAATAGTTGCTCTCCCTCTTGCTGCCTGAATGTTCCTATCTTCGTTCTTAACTTTGCAGCCTTCACAGGTAGAAAGAATTTGGTCATGAAGGCTTGGGCCAACTCATCCCAAGAAGTGATACTTCCTGAGGGAAGGGACCCTAGCCATTCTTTGGCTCTACCCTACAAAGAGAAATGAAAGAGACGTAAACGAATATATCAGAAGAGATATCATTCATTTTAAATGTACCACATATTTCTAAGAAATTTTGCAGGTGTGAGTTAGGATCTTCTATAGCTAATCCTCTGAAAGCACCTTCCCTAACCATTTGTATAAGCCATGTCTTAAGTTCAAAATTGTTAGCATTTATAGGGGCATAGACTATTCCAGCCTGCTCAGAATCAAACACAGGTTGGAATACTCCCTTATGGGTTTAGGGTTATTGATGAACTCCTGATCAGCCATAGTCTGAGGTTCTGCTTTTTCTTCCCTTAGGAGTCTCCTACAGGTCCTTTCGATCTCAGGATCAAAAGGTTGCAAGTCTGCAGCTTTCCCCTTGGGCATACACCTGGAGGTAAAGAAAGAAATTAGACAAAAACACAAACAACTAGAAAATAAAATAAAACATACAAGAAGAAAAATACAAAAATAAAGACATAAAACATAAAACTTGGGTTGCCTCCCAAGAAGCGCTTTCTTTAACGTCTTTAGCTAGACGGTGACTTATAAGGGCACATAAAACTACTCATACTTCTTTGGGCCCTTCTTGCTTGCATCGATATAGCCTTCTAAGTCTAAAAGGTTATCTTGTTTCTCATGGGCACCAGATAGAAAATTATTTTTGGTATTTTTGTTTAATGAACTGAAATAACAAAAATCAAAACAAGACTCGTGAGTGTAGGACAAATGTCTATGAAGATTGAAGGAAAGTTCTGGGGATAAAAGAGGCAAGGACTTCTCAGCCTCTACCTCTATCACCTGAATCTCCCCTGTAGAAATAATTGTATCACCCATGTCTACCTCACTAACCTGATTATGGTGTGCTTCAGTCTCCCCCAAACTATCCTTACTATCATATGAACAAAACCTCCTAGGTGACACCTCCTGAGTGGTAAGGATAAGAAATTGTTCCTGTAAGGCCTTAAGGGAAATTACTAGCTGATTAAGATATTGAGCTCTATCCTGTACTATTTCCCAAAGTCCTACCACCTCAGCTTCTAACCTATCCAACCTCTCTAATTCACTATGAACCAAATTTTTAATTTTCAATTCTAAGGTATATTCCATTAATTGGTCCACAAGAGAAGATTTTTCATTAGGTTGGTCAAGGTACGAAAAATTATGGTTCCAAGTGTCTAAATAGCTACCATCACATGAATTTTCATCAATTTTAGGTACATAATGGTAAAAATTAGACACATGGTATTTAGAGAAATCATGAAGCACATGCCTAGGGTCCTGAGAGGGACAATAGAATGGTGGAGAATCAAAATCATGCAAAGTCATAATTGAAAAATTAGTAATTCAGATCAAGATTTTTACACAATATCAACACAACCAAAAATAGGGGAGTAAGACTAAAAAACACACAAAACTAAAATATGACAAAAAAGGAAAAGCACACAAAACTAAAATATGACAAAAAAGGAAAGAAATAGCAAACATTAAAAGAAAACAAAAAGAAAACACAACACAAACACACTTTAGTCTAAAATCTCAAATTTTCTCCTAATATTTATTAATCTAAATAATCGTTATTCCCCAGCAACGGCGCCAAAAACATGTTGCGTATAATTTATGATATGCAATACCGCAGTGTACGGGTCAAGTTTTAGTATAGTGATTTAAGAGTTCAAGTATCGTCCTTGAAAATGGGTTTCTAGATTAATTAAGTACTAAGTTACTAATTCTCAATTTTAGCTAAAGCAACAAAATATGGATAGGTGATTGAAAATAAAGACAAACAATAGACTAACACGTAGAGACACGAATTGATAGATTTGAGGAAAGTGATTTTACAAGTTAATGACTGAACTAACACATGCAATGAACCAATGAGATGAATTTATAAACAAGAAGCAAGAAAACCTCTCGATTCTTAGTGAGCCTCACACATGCAATAAACTTCATAGTTTCCATATGAACCTACGACATGCATGGCATTAAGCAACTTCTTTATGTGTTCCCCTTAAGTTTCTTAGTCATTCTCATGCCAGATTCCTAAGGGTTTTGACAACCTTGCTCTAATTCAAGTATTATCTCTCGAGTCCACTTAAACTAACAACAATAAGAGTTAAAGAACGAATTGCCAAAAATAAGAACAAAACATGCTTCAATACATAGCAATTGAGTCTTAACAAGTAAATAAAATCCTAACTATAACATTTAGCTACTCCAAATCACATGAAAATCAAGCTAAACATGTAGGAAACATCTTAAAACGGTGTTACAATCTGAAAAGAAAATTAAACTTATGTGTCGATGTCGGTCCTTCATCTCCAAGCTCCCGTCTTCGATCTCGAACCTCCACGAATGCTTTGGCTCCCAAAAATGCTCTCTTTTCTCTTCTTACAAAGTGTATTTCGAAAATAGGGCAAAAATCTAGCAAATTCGGCTCCCCCTGTAATGAGAACAACATGTTCTATTTATAGGCTCAATCGGTCATGACAGTTGTTGTAACGCTAGGACGGCGTTGGTAACGCTGCACCTAGGCGGCCTGGTCATATATGGA
This sequence comes from Trichosanthes cucumerina, assembly GCA_036507285.1. NCBI lineage: Eukaryota > Viridiplantae > Streptophyta > Magnoliopsida > Cucurbitales > Cucurbitaceae > Trichosanthes > Trichosanthes cucumerina. Next base: position 39,790,039 of record CM071841.1, read on the forward strand.
ATATCTCAATGGCGTTGCAACGCTGAGGGCAGCGTTGTAATGCCGCTACCCTAACGCGTGCGCCTTTCTATCGATGTGGCGTTGTAACGCGCTGCAAGGCGGCGTGCAACGCTCTCTGCGATCCTTCATATATGCTTCCTTATCGAGATAGCGTTGCGATGTTGCAAGGCAGAGTTGCAACGCTATCGACAGTGGTCTTCAACGCCTTTAAACAGCACGCTCGGCGTTGCAACGCTATGAGGAGCATTGCAACGCCATCACTTTGGGTCATCATGCTTGGATTGATCCTTCTACCTCCAATTGATGTTATTTTTAGCTCCTAATAGCCTCGTTTCGATCCCGAGTGATCCAAATTGTCTCCAATAGGTTTGTTTAAACTCTTAACCAAAAATTGAGTGATTTAAACATGTAAAAGCCCTGAAATTATCAGAAAACTAGTAATTATTAAGCCTAAGGATAACATATTTTGTGTGTTATCACATATACAAGTATAGTATGTTTATCAGGTAAAACATGGTCAACAGGTATTGTTAAGAGCTAAGCAATGTCTGTTGGCTTCACGTCGTCTTCTGGGCTAAGTAGTGAGCAGTTCGGGAGGGGGTGTGACATTAGGATTCTAGAAAATCCACTTCGGGGTCAACCTTCATTTTGAATGGAGGAGTTGTAGTGTGGCGAAGCATCAAGTGGGGACGCATCGCTAATTCCACGTTGGAAGCCAAGTATGTTGCGGCTTGTGAAGCTGCAAAGGAAGTTGTTTAGCTGAGGAAGTTCATACTTGATTTGGAAGTTTTTCCAAATATGAACTTGCCAATGACCCTATTTTGTGACAACAGTGGTGCAGTAGCCAACTCGAGAGAACCTTAGAGTCATAAGAGGGGGCAAACATATTGAGCGGAAGTATCACCTGATACGAAAAATTGTGCACCGCATAGACGTGACAGTCACGCAGATAGCGTCGGAGCACAATGTTGTTGATCCATTTACAAAGGCCCTCGCGGCTAAGGTGTTTGAGGGTCACCTAGAGAGCCTAGGTCTTTGAGTGCTTCCTGACTAGGGCAAGTGGGAGTATTGTAAAGGGGTATTCAATGTCATAGTTTTTTGTATTATTGTTGTACATTTGAGAAATGTATTTTGTACTCCACTAGCTTAGTCCAAGTGGGAGTTTGTTGGGATGTTTGTCATAATCTCGTGTAAATTTGTAATATTCCAAGTTGAAATAAATAAGAGTTATTTTTTCATTATTTTTTGTCTCGCATATTTATAAACTTAATCCAATAAACAAAGCTCTAGGGTCATTGAATTATGAGAGAACTATAACTTGAACAGTGTGTAGTGGACACACAGGGAGAATCACGTTCGAGTAAATGACCCGAACGGTCTACAGTAGACGGATAGGGTTGGAGACCTAATCCCTGATACGTTGTGGATGTGACCCGCTTTGTATTAGATACAAACGAGGTGTCCAACTTGTTCATGTCGTTGACATGCGAGTGGGGGCATCCTGTGCAATGAGATTGTACAAGACCAGACCGTGAATTATTAGACTTACTGATATAACACCGTTAACAGTATATGGCAAATAAATTTCGTAGATGACCAATAGTGACTCGATCTTAATCCTGAGCGTGTTATAGACTCATGTCCGCGGAATGAGGTTCCAATGGAAAAGAAGTAGGCATAAATGAGGTTCCAAAATAGTTACAACCATTCCACGAGTATGCGAAAACTAAACTTCACAAGGAACTAGTCCTAAGGCACGATGGAAGGGTCCTAAGCATAGGATAAGGTCCTCAAGCCTCGTCAAGTAATAACCATCTTCATCCAGCTCACTGCTAGAGATGTCCACGGGGTGGGTTAGGATTGGGGAATGACTTCTCGTCCTCATCCCCGCCCCCTATTTTATTCCTTGTCCCTACAAAATTTCACATTTAATTTCACGGGGAATGGGGTGGGGATTCCCCGCAAGGAATAATTCCTCACTTATCATTTCTATTTTTCTAAATTTTATTACATAATTTATTTTTTTAAAAAAAATTATTTAAATGGTTAATTACTACTTAAAGATTTTTGTTTAAGAGACATTTTTTTCAATTTTCTTAAAAAACTAAAATGATATTTAATAATAATAAATCGAGGCGGAGGCGGGCACGAGGTCGGGGAATATTCCTCGTCCTCGTTTAGCTAACGGGAAATAATTCCTCCCCGTACCCTCCTCATTCCCTGCCTAAACTGTGATTCCCCGTCCCCGCAAGGAAAATGAGCATCCCTACTCGCTGCTTAGTCTTATCTGCAAACAAAAACAATAAAGTAGATAGGTGAGTATTAGAATACTCAATAAGTACCCACTTACGTCCAAGCTACTACTGCACAAATAGGGCATGTCACACTCTCCCTAAACACTTTCTGGGCACCCTCAACTCAACTACGTGCCCCGACCTTGCACATCCCATCCTAAGCCCCCCTGCATAACAACTCGAGCTCTACCCTCGATCCAAGAACATAGGTGCTTGGGACGGGAACATGAACACACCCTAATGCAAAAGAGACAACTCTCTAATGCTCGAGTATAAACTCGTCACTCTAGAGGTTCAGACTCGCTCAGGGGCAATTCAAGGGTCGATAGTGCTAGCCTAACAAGTTGGGTTCTCTCTCAACCACTAGGTCGCTCTGTTGGGATGTTTGTCCTAATCTAGTGTAATTTTGTAATATTCCAAGTTGAAATAAATAAGAGTTATTTTTCATTATTTTGTGTCTCGCATATTTATAAACTTAATCCAATAAGCTAAGCTCCATGGTCATTGAATTATAAGAGAACTATAACTTGAAAGGTGTGTAGTGTACACACGGGAGGATCACACTCGAGTAAATGACCCGAATGGTCTACAGTAAACGGATAGGGTTGGAGACCTAATCCTAGATACGTTGTGGATGCGACTCGCTTTGTATTAGATACAAACGAGGTGATCCAACTCATTCATGTGGTTGACATGCGAGTGGGGGCATCCTGTGCAATGAGATTGTACAAGACCGGACCGTGAATTATTAGACTTACTAATGTAACACCGTTAACAGTATAGGACTAATAAATTTCGTAGATGACCAATAGTGGCTCGATCTTAATCCTGCGCGTGTTATGGACTCCTGTCCGTGGAGGTTTGTCCTTTGACTAGTACGGGTGAGGGTGGTTATAGTTACTCGCCTAATATGTCTATCTTCTCAGGGACAGGACCACGTGGGGAGCTGGGAACTTGACTATGCGAGATGGAATTCACTCGTTCCCGAATTAGGGAAACTAGAGGGGTTGTTCCCTTAAGTGATGTCTCTAGGGCTTGGATAACGAGCGCCCACCCTCTCAATTGCCCGAGAGCGATGTTGTTTATGGTTGGACCATACAACGTTATTGTTCATTAGAGGAGCAGTGGGACTTAAGGAGCAAGTGGTAGACACAGGGGTAAAATGATAATTTGATCCAGCTGTGACTACGAACAATCTGTGAAGAGTCGACGCATGGGTATTAGTTATATCAATGGGTACAACTTGTCTTACAGCGATGGCAGTGCAACTACAGGCTTTAGTGGAGTGTTATCGTAGCTAATGAATGTTGAATAACCGGGTCAAAGAGTTTGACAGGTTAATTTCTAATCATTGGAGTTCGTCGTCTGTAGGTCCATTAGGTCTCTCGGTTGGCTCAAACTGGATAAATTGAGGGTTTACAGTTTGGTGTGAATTTGAAGTGCTCAAATTCATTATTTTGGTATTTATGTCATTTATATGTGATATAATTGACATAATATATAGTTTGATGTGAATGAGATTCATAATAAACTATAGGTTAGCCTAATTTGTTAATTAGTGCTAATTTGGAGAAATTAGATTGAGAAAAATTAAATTAAATGTGATTTAATTTAAAATTCAACAATTAAACAAATGAGATTTGTATAATAAGGTATGAGATACGTTATTATATGTAATATGCAAATATGATTTGCATATTATAAGGTTGTGGTAAAATGGTGATTTGGTGGAGATTTCAACTCCACCACTCACCATTATATAAAGGCTTGGTGAGAAGCCTTTTGGATATCATAAGTTCATTTTTTGGATTTGTTGTTCTAAGATCAAAGAGCTCTCTCTCAAATTCTCTCTACTTTCACCAAACTCTCTCCACCCAAAAACCAAAGGGAGTCCCACCACTCTCTCTCAACCGATCGAGAACAACCGAGAAGACTATTTGGAGGTGTCCAAACTATTTGGTTCGTGAGATCGTGTGTGGAGATCGTTGAAACGAAAAGAGATCGTGATCGGAGAAGGAGACGACGAAGAAGAGTTCTTCAACAAGTAAGTACCTTTACTTTCTGGTTTTCTTCTTTAATCAGCATGTTTAGCCTAGAACTAAAGTAGTTTAATTCAATTTTAAGAAAAGAATTTCACAACGAAAACCACGACGTTTCATGTCATTTTTCGTTAGGGAATTTCAACCTCATCACGCTCCTATCTGGCCAACTTAACCAATCCTTGCACCTATTCTAAGGGTCCTTACTCCCACCGATCACTTGACCTAACCAAACACACAACTCAAAACTGTAATTCCCCAAAAGTTTAAACTATTCTAAGGAAACGTTACTAAATTTACAACCGTTATGTCTCGAAAATTTTAGCAACATAACGACGTAACTATGTCTTAACAAAAAAAAATTATAAGTACCTAATACACAAAAACACACTTCTAAAGATCCAATAACCAGATAACCAACTCAACCTCAAGTCACTAACCATTGTAACGAGTCAGAAGGTTCGCAACACACCCAGGAACATAAGTAAACTAAACTTTTGCATAACTTTCACAACAAAAAAACTTTTCAAACGTAAAATAAGCCTGAACATTTTCTAACTATAACTCAATTCAAACTAGCCAACGATTAGTAAGCCTACTCAAAGGAAGTAAGAAACAACAGAACCAAACCACAAGATAAAGTTTATTACAAGACTACTTAAGTGAAACTAAATGTAACAAAAATGTTAAATCATAAATAACTATTCAACTATGGTCTTTCTCTTCTCACGCCTCCTCTCCAGCATCACCAAGGTTAGTACTCGTCATTATCTATAAAATCTGTGGGTGAGTTAGTACAAATTGCATACTGGTAAGTATCTCACATCTGATGAGCCACCAAACAACATACAACATACAAAACAACATCATGCTACTCATCTCCAACTGTAAAACATGTTTTTTATACATTAAACAAGCAAACACGTGCAATACATAATGTAAAACATCAAACCATGCACACTCGAGTCACAAACTAACTTCACGAACTCAATAGACTCCACTAAACTACTTAACGTTCGTGACTTAGCTCTTATAAGATTTTCTCCAAGCCTTACCCTTCGAGCTACATTAACCCGATCATGTATAACCAAGCTACTTGAGACTAATTCCTTCGAGACCTGCCAACCCTTGCCCATTTTTACCCAGGGCCTCAACATTCCTCTACAACGCTCAACGTTCAACCCTTGACTATTTTTACCAAGACCTCGAACTGTGCATCGCTCCCTCGACCATTTTTACCCAAGTCAAATGATGGGTTGACTGTTGTGTTATATGACCTAAAACTCGTGGTTTTATAAACTGAATGTATATTCTATTTTACAATAAAGATGTTATTGAGATTTATTCAGTAAATATGTTATTGAATAAAGTAAATTGTGTATTGTGTAACCCTAATCCAATAAAGAACCCTTGCCTTTAGGATGTATACTTGAACTTTATGTGTGACATAAAAGTGGATCAGGTTCAAGTTATAGCCAGAACGGTCTATAGTATAGGGATAGGGTTGGGTACCTTATGTTGGGGACACTATGAACGCGACTCACTTTGTTACAAACGATATGATCTCGAATCGTTCATATCGAGACATGCGAGTAGGGGCGTCCTATGCAATGAGTTTGCATAAGACTGAATCGAGAAATAGTCACTTAGACTTTATAACTCCGTTTACTATCTTAACTGACTATATTCATACGATGACCTAGGTAACTTGATCTTAATCCTGAGCGTGTCATGAACTCCTGTTTATTCGGATTATCCTTCGACTTGCATATGTGAGAGTGGTCTGACATTGTCGACTCAATAAGCCTCCTATTTCAGGGATAAGACCGAGTGGATAGCTGGGAACATAGTTCTGCAAGAGGGAATTCACTCCTACTCGCTCTAGTGATTAGTAGAGAGGTCGTTCCCTTAAGTGTTGACTCCGGGTCTTGAACAAAGAGCCCACCCCTCTCATTGGCCCGAGAAGGATTCAGTTTATTGGTTGAACCACAAACCAATTGTTCATTAGAGGATCAGTGGGACTTAAGGACACAAGAAGTAATTACTAATTGAAGATGAATTGAAGAGGATAAATGGAATTTTGCATAAAATTCATATGATTCTCGATTTTGACCATTTGTCACTCTTCTTCCAAATTCTCTCAACTTTGGATCCCACAATCCGTTCCAAAGCCTGAGGATAGTAGGGAAGATACTAGAGGTTGTCTAGAAAGTGTTTGTAACAAGCAATTGCCCACAGATTTGGAGAATTTTGAGCTACAAAGGTATAAGTTCTTATTCTCTGTGTTTTCCAGATTTGAGCATACTTTTCATTTTGTAAAATTGATCAACTTAGAGTATTCAAGATCAAAAATTGCTTCCGCTTTCTTAATATAGACTCTTTCATTGACCACATCGACCTTTGACCATTTTTACCCAATGCCTCGATGACTCAATCCACATCGACCCTTGACCATTTTTACCCAAGGCCTTGATGTTTTCCTAAATCCCATGGTGGCATACTATCCTTCGACCATTTTTACTCGAGTCGCAGTAGTAATCACTTAACTTTTCTTTATCTCATTCAAGGTTTCTAACCTCACCTAAGCTTATTAGGGACACACTGAATCTACACATCATGCTCCTAGCTCATATTCATGTCAGATTTCACATAACCCACATGTGACATGTTGTTACCATCAATGTTCACAATACATTAAGTGTACATATCATGATAACAAACCAACCTCAACGAGGCATATGCTTATCACAAGAATACAATGCAACATGCTCCACATTCACAACAACTCAACAACAACTTAACACAAAAGCAACTCAAAATATATATAGATTCAAGAATAGTCACAAGCATAATATAACAAAGTTAAACACACAACATGTTAGCACACAAACAAACAAACCCCACAGATAGAATTCTACTTACCTAACATGCTTTAAAGCTTTCCCAAGAGTTTCCAAATTTTGCCTTAGTTGCTACTTGAGCACCCAAAACTAGTTCGAACCCCAAAAGGACTTCAACCTTATTAGGCGGTACTATAAGGTATTTGAACTTATTCGAAACTACAAATAAAAAAGTTTTACAAGTTAGAACCCACATTACAACACTTTAAAAGTTGCATAAAGGGTTAAATACACAACCTTAAAGCCTTAAACTCAATAAATAGTTCAACCTTCGGAGAAAGGTGTTCGAAACTGCAAATAAAGAGCATCCAAGCACTATAAACTAGGTGTTCGAAACTGTAAATAAAGAGCATCCAAGCACTATAAACTAACCTAACGTATTCTAATTCAACCTTAAATGAATTTAAAGAGGGATCACCTCATGAAAAGATTCCAACCGCCTTGCTAGAAACGTGTCGAAGGGTGTCTGAATCACCCTCAAACTACAAATCGAAGGTTCATACGTGTTAGAGCCACATCTACATTACTCAAATAGACTTACGAAAGATTTAAATTGGCTAAAACTTTTCGATCAACCCAAAATGACTGAAAAGTTTGATGGTTGTTGTTTGAATAGGCTCAACTTCACCACACCAAACTCTTTAAATAATGGGTACTCCAAATTAAGGTTGATTTAAGTGTGGGTCTCGACTCGAAAATGATTTGAGGTTCAAAATTGATTGGGCAATGCTTGAAATCCCCTTTTTTTGATAGTAAATGACTATGAAAGTGGGCTATTCGGAGTCTAAACAAGCTAAAAACGTAATTAAGTGATCTTTAGGGCATGGGTATACTACAACTAGGGTTGAATATGTTGTGGGTCTTGAAATCAAAGTTGTTTAAGGTTAAAAAAACAAATGGGCACTGCTGTTAATCTCCTTTTTTTTTGCATTAATCGGTCTCAGAAATAGGTTGTTTGACATCCAAACGAGTTAAAAACACAACCAAGAAAGGCTTAAGGCATGGGTGAACCAAAAATCAAGATTAATTGACAAGAAAACAATTAAAACCTTGCCAAAAAGTAAAAACACACGTAGGTGTTGTTGGAAAATGCAAGGGTTTTGAGAATGAGGCTTCTACACCCACGAGCAAGCTTGAATCACACTGCCTGACGTGTTTGGTTGCACGTAAAAAGGCATTAGGAAGAAGGGGAGTTGCCACGATGGAGGCTTACTAGAGAATAGAAGAAAATGAGAGGAGATGGGGTGTTTTTTCGTGAAGGAGAAGGGAGGAAGAGAGAAAAAAAGAAATGGGAAAAGAAAGAATTTTAGGACTTTTGTCTAAATCCTTTTCTCCTTTTAATTTACAAAGAAACCAAAGACCAAATAGAGTAAAATAACATTAATAGCTATCTAAAATTTCAAACTCTTTTCTTTTCTTCTATAAATCAAAAACCAAATAAGGAACCTAGAATATTTGGGTTAAAATTCTATTCTAGGGGATTTGGGTTCCTTTTAGAACTTGAGAATAAGATAAAAATTAATTTCTTAAACCTTGGAATTAAAGATTTAGTCAAAATCTCTTTCTCAAAAAATTTGGGGAACTTAATTTTATTAAACTCATAGATTACCTTAAATTCTAATTTTATTCAAATTAGAATTGTAACTAATGACTACACCTTATTAAATAGGTTAATTTCATAACGTGGGGCATTACAAAAACATTCGACTTTAAGAGGTTTGAACCCAAGCAACCAACATCTTGAAGGGAATCGAAGTCCCGCAGCGGAAGCGATTGTGAATCGCGCGCTCTTGATTTAGTTACAACGATTATATTCAAGAACATGTACAACTAGATTAAGCATATATGTAATGGACAGCAAGAAAGTTACCTTTGAAGAACCTTTCTTCGTGTGCTCCTCTCTCCCACGATCACGATCTCTGCAACAGGAACACGAACGCATGAAGACACGACCACCGGATCTTCTCTGTTGTTCTCTAGGTGAGGGAGGAATGTGGGTTCCCTTTAGGAGAGGTGAGGTATTTTGTGAGAGAGATGTGTGTGTCTTGGAACCTTTCCAACAACACAACAAAGAGCTTGAAAATTCCTTCTTCTTTTAGTTGCATCTCATGTAACCATTTATATAGGGAAATAGGATGGAAATGACCATCTTATCCCTCCTTCATTCTCTCTTTAGTATATAGTTTATATATGAATCTAATTCACATTAAAACTATATATTATATCAATTATATCATATATAATTGATATAACACCTCATGTATGAAATTGAACACTTCAATTTCATTCCTAACTTTATACACTCAATTTTACCATATTGAGCCAACGAAGGGACCTAATGGACCTACAGTTCATTAGCTCCAATGATGTGAGATTAACTGATCAAACTCTTTGATCCAGTTAATCAATATTCATTAACTACAAGTCACTCCACTATAAACTTGTAGCTGCACTCTCCTTACTGTAGATAATATTGTGTCCACTGATATAGTCATTACCCATGAGTCGACCCTTCACAGGTTGTTCGTAATCACAGTTGGGTCAAATTACCATTTTACCCATGTGATTACCTCTTTGCTCCTTAAGCACCACTGATCCTCTAATGAACAACAAGTCTAAGGTCCTACCTTAGACTCGTACCCTCATAGAGGGCGGGGCCCCGTTGTTCAAGACCTGGAGTCAGTTCTTAAGGGAACAACCTATCTAATTCCTTAGTGTAGGAATGAGTGAATTCCATTTGCACAGTTAAGTTTCCAGCTACCTACGAGGTTACGTCTGCGAGAAGGTAGGCTTATTGAGCCTGGCCATGTGCCACTCTCACCCATACTAGTCTAATGACAAACCCTTATAAGCAGGAGTTCTTAACTTGCTCAGGATTCAGGTCGAGTCACTAATGACCATCTATAAATTACTAGTCTTATCCTGTTAACGGTGTTACACTGGTTAGACTAATAATTTGCGATCCAGTCTTGTATGAACTCTTCATACAGGATGCCCCCACTCGCATGTCAACTACATGAATAAGTTGGATTACCTCATTTGTACTAATTACAAAGTGGGTCGCATCTATGGTGTTACCAGAATGAGGTTTCCAACCCTATTCTTATACCGTAGACCATTTAGGTTATATTCTTGAACTCAACCCAAATAGTGTCCACTACACTGATGTTCAAGATAAATGTTATAACCTTGGAGCTTAGTTTATTGGATTTATAAAGCAAGACTGTAATTCTATCAAAACAAATAACACTTTATTTAATTGATCAAAATTACACAAGTTTAGGGCATAAATCCCAACAATCTCCCACTTGACCTAAAGCTTGTGGAGTACTAAACATTACAGTAATGTAAATACAATAAACTAGGGCATTTAAAACCCTTTTTACAAAATACTCTCACTTGCCCTAGTTGGGGAAGACTTGTAAACCTATACCTTCTAGGTGACTCTCAAATACTCTAGCCGTGAGAGCCTTTGTAAAAGGATCAACAACATTGTGCTCTGAGGCTATCTTCGTGACAATCACGTCTCCTCTATGCAGATCTCCCAGATGAGATGATACTTTCGATGAGATGATACTTTCGCTCTATGTGCTTTCCCCTTTTGTGACTTCGGGGTTCCCTCGAATTTGTCACTGCACCACTGTTATCGCAATACAGCGTGATGGGCAAAGTCATATTTGGAATAACATCCAAATTTAGCATGAATTTCCTTAACCAAACGGCCTCCTTAGCTGCTTCACAAGCCGCTACATACTCGGCCTCCATGGTGGAATCAGCGATGCATCCTTGCTTGACGCTTCGAAATACTACAGCTCCTCCGTTAAGAGTGAATACTGACCCTGATGTAGATTTCCGAGAATCTTAATCAGTCTGAAAGTCAGAATCCGTGTATCCTGTAAGGATCAAATCCTTAGCCCCATACACGAGCATGTAGTTCCTTGTTCTCCGAAGATACTTAAGGATTGTTTTAACCGTTGTCCAGTGTTCAAGTCCTAGATTGGATTGATACCTACTGACCATCCCAACTGCAAAACAGATGTCGGGCCTAGTACACAACATGGCGTACATCAGGCTCCCAACAGCCGAAGCGTGAGGAATCCATCTGATATCCTCAACTCCTTGAGGTGTCTTAGGACACTGTTCCTTAGACAATGTATTCCATGTCTAAAAGGCAACAAACCCTTTTTGGAATCTTGCATCTTAAACCTTGACAACACTTTGTCTATGTAAGATGCTTGAGACAAGGCTAGTGTTTTATTCTTGCGGTTCCGGACAATCTGGATCCCAAGAACAAACTGCGCATCACCCAAATCTTTCATTTGGAACTGCGTAGCTAGCCATTCCTTGATGTCAGTAAGATAACCTACATCATTCCCAATGAGTAGGATATCATCCACATAGAGAATTAGGAATGCGACAGAACTATTGATGATTTTCTTGTAGACACAAGGTTCATCATCATTCTGGTCGAAACCATAAGATCTGATTGTCTCATCAAATCTTATATTCCAGGACCTAAAGGCTTGTTTCAGTCCATAAATTAACCTTTTAAGCCTGCAAACCTTTTGCTCTTGTCCTGGTTCAATGAACCCTTTGAGTTGGTCCATGTAGATGTTTTCCTCAAGATTGCCATTCAAAAAGGCTATTTTGACATCCATTTGCCATACCTCATAGTCATAATATGTGACAATGGAAAGAAGGATACGGATAGACTTTACCATAGCAACAGGTGAAAAGGTCTCCTCATAGTCAACCCCTTCAACCTGGGTATAACCCTTTGCTACTAGTCTAGCTTTAAAGGTTTGCACCTTCTCATCTACACCACGCTTCCTCTTGTAGATCCACTTACAACCTTTAAGTTTTACCCCATCAGGCTTATCTACAAGATCCCAAAAAGAATTGAAGTACATAGACTCCATTTGTTGGTCCATGGCTATGACCCATTTGTCTTTGTCTTTGTCAACCATTGTTTGATTATAAGTCAATGGATCCTCCCAGTTGTCATCTGGTATAACAACTTGGGTTTCAGCTAAACCCATGTAACGGTCAGGCTGTATTACAAACCTCCCACTACGTCGAGGCATACTCAACTCTTGAGATGGACTCTCTTGACTAGACAAACTAGTATCAACAACTCTTGTTGACTTACTAGTGTTCTTTTTAGCAACCTTTTCTATTGTTCCGTCTAACTCACTCAACACTACTTTACTTTTTGGTTTGTGATCCCTTATGTAGTCCTCCTCTAAGAAAATGGCATTTGTCGACACAAAAACCTTATCTTCCTTAGGATCATAGAATAAAACACCTCTTGTTTCTTTTGGGTATTCTACGAATAGGCATAACTTTGAACGTGAATCCAACTTCTTTGGATTTGTCACAAGCGCATGTGTTGGATAGCCCCAAATTCTGAAGTGACATAAACTACCTTTACGTCCTTTCCAGAGTTCAAAAGGTGTTTCAGAAACACTTTTGAGGGCACACTATTCAAAATGTATATTGCAGTCTCCACTACATAACCCCAAAAGGAACTAGGGAGATGAGCATAACTCATCATTGATCGAACCATGTCCAACAAGGTTTTATTTCTCCTTTCTGATACACCGTTTTGTTGTAGTGTGCCGGGAGCTGAGAGTTGGGATGTAATTCCATGTTCTATCATATAGTTCCAGAAATTTAAATCCATGTACTCTCCACCTCGATCCGATCGAAGTGTTTTAATAGTTTTACCTAATTGATTTTCAACCTCAGTCTTGAATTCCTTGAACTTTTCAAGTGCTTCAGACTTGTGGTGCATTAGGTAAATATGCCCAAATCTAGAATAATCATCTATAAAAGAGATGAAATATTCATATCCTCCCCTGGCTTTAACATTCATCGGACCGCAAAGGTCTGAATGTATAAGCTCTAGAGGGTCTTTCGCTCTATAACCTTTTCCACTAAAAGGTCTTTTAATCATTTTGCCTTCTAGGCATGATTCACATACTGGCAAAGAATTTTCTTCTAACTCGTTTAGAAGTCTGTTCTTTACCAATCTCTCAATCCTATTGAGATTAATGTGACCCAATCTTAGATGCCAAAGATGAGCATTTTCTTTAGGAGAAATTTTACGTTTCTTAGTTTGTGCGTTTGCAGTTTTAAATAATTCAGTGTTCATAACCATTTTGACTGAATTAGGCCTTAAAACATACAATCCATTTTCTAATGAAGCTGAACATATTTCTAAAGCTTTCTTCAAAATAAACACTTTATTCATAGAAAAGGAAATAGAAATACATTGTTCTATAAGGCAAGAAATGGAAATAAGGTTTCTAGTAAACCCTGGTATCACTAATATATTGTCCAACAATACATATTTCTTGCCAAAATAAAGCTTCATTGTACCTACTGCTACAGCTGAGACGACTTCTCCATTTCTAACCCGGAGCGTTGTCTCTCCTTGTTGTTGTATTCTTGCTGCCAGAATCAATTCACGAAAGAAGAGCAAACATGATTAGTGGCGCCTGAATCAAGTATCCAGGTTGTTTTATCATTATCCACTAAACAAGCTTCTAGGCAAAGTAAATCATATTTATCTTCCTTCTTCTTTTCTGCAATGTACTTCAGACAGTTCCGTTTCCAATGCTCGTCTTCGTTGCAGTGAAAATATTTTCTTTTATCAAAGAACGTCTTTGACTTTCTTGCCTTCCAGGCGCGGCTTTGTGTCACTGTTTTCCTTTACCAACCTTTCTTCATGTTCTTCTCTTCTTCCTCTCAAAAGGTTAGAAGAAGATGAAGCCACTGTTTTTATCCCAAATGTTGAACCTCTATGATAACTTCTACTGGCAACATTTGCCTCACCTTTCGATCCCTGAATTTTCATCAAAGACTGAAAGGTCTGGAGTTCATTCGAGAAGGAGGTAAAATTAAAAGTAAGCTTGTTCATAACAAAGATTACTTCTAAATCTGGAAACTATTTGGAAGGGTTTTCGAATGAAGTCGACTGGCTCGACTCATCGATGGAAGCACCATTCGACTCGCGATGTTAAAGTGCACCATCATATCCGTGACATGATCCCGAATAGATGTACCCTCCGGCATCCTCGAGTTGAATATGTACTTTAGGGCATTATGTCGGCCTGTGTGTGGATGTTGTCCAAACATACCGCATGAGTAATCCATGATTTCTAGGCGGTAATCATGCCCTCATGCTTCTTGGCTAATATGTCGCATATACTTGCCAAAGCATGTAGACCTTGGCCTTATCATTGGCCTTGATCCATCGATCATATGCATCACGAACATTTCGTGGACGCATTCGAGCTTTCGCACACCGAGGACACTCCTCGATTAGCACAAACTTCGGATCATCCACTACCAATATAGTGTTGAGTTTGTTTTCCATGTCATCATATTCTCTCCTGGTTAACTTTTCCGCACTCCAATAAGGAAATTATAGAGCTAGACATTTTTCTTTGAAAAGTTTACAAACAAACTTGTATGAGTTTCTTGCTATAAATCTAATCCAATCACGTTTTAGCTAATTATCAAATGATTCCTAGGCCATTTATAATTTGCAATGATACTCAAAGGTTTAGAATGTATGACATCGAAGGGCAATCAAAAACACTCCTCCTCGAATCAAGACACTCTTGACCAAAACCTAATACAGAATAACTCTTATTCCTATAGGTTTTAGTTACCATTTTTCACGGATACATACACAACTTATGTACCGTGAGTGTAACCTTACGTCTTTAGATCTCGAGTCTCCATCCAATAAAATCACGCAGAAGGGAGGACTAGATTGGAAAATAGTCTAAGGAAATCTTTATCCCTTTCGTGTGTCTATCTGTGTTCGATCCCCTATGATCAAGCCCTCCGAATGGATTGTGCAGTTCAAGCCAAACTAGCGGTGACCATAGTGGTCTAACAGTGTAAACCGACAAAAGAGATCGTGAGGTTTTGTTTTTACTAAACTCGCTCCCACTCACTATAAGTATCCTCTCCATTCACCTTGATATTGACTCATACAAACACCATCCGAAGGGGGACGCTCCCGTTTGCACCACGAGGCCAAGTATGAGTCTCATAGTGTGAACTTCCCGGAGATAGCGTAGGTTGAAAAATATGTATCTCATACACTTTTTCCTCCCACTGAATACTTTAAAGTTTATAGGAATCTTACTTAGGCTAAAAACTCGGCTAATGGTTTTAACTAACTTTATCAATATAACTCTTATATCGATAATCAATATAACTGTTATATTGATTTTATCCTAAGTTTGTTAATATAACTCCTTATATTAAACCTAGGATTTCTAGTTTATTAACCCCTTAATAAACCCATGAGACGCCATCTTGTAATTTATAAAACTCTCTCGATTAAATTTCACTCCCTGTGTCGGTTCCCAGAGATAGGGGTGTTAGTTTCAGTCAACTTAAATACCCTCACCTTGCATGACAGAACTTTCCTTGAGACAGACTTCCTCTTTTAATCATAGCTTATAAATTACTTGGTTCCTAATTCTAATCTAATTAGAACTAGATAACCTAAGGTCTATTATTTCCAAGTTCTAAACACTTTAAAACTAATAATTAACCTTAGGTGACATGAATACTATGTTATAGTGTTTGATCATTCATCACATGAATAATAAGACACTCATAGCATATTCATCTCATGATATATAATGCATGTCAATGTTGTCCATAAATTAATATAACAACTTTATATTAATTAATCATGCAAACTATATAATATAACTCCTTATAGTATAAATGATGCATGAAAATACTTAACCTAAGGTGGGATTTCTAAAATATAAGCATACATTATGCATGGTAATAATTACACAACAATTGCATAATTTAAATAGCAAAATTAGACCAATTTTGGCACCCTAGAAATAATTTTAATTAATATTATCTAATTATATTAATTAAAATTAAATATATTAAATATAAAACATTTTTATAATTAATATATAATAAAAAAAACGTTTTCTGCCCGTTGCTGAAATGCACGAAACGTCTCTGGCGTTGCAACGTTGCTTCTTGTCATCTTCTACTAAGCACGCCTCAACGTTGCAACGCCGATGATAGCGTTGCAACGCTGTCGTCTTCTGCGCGCTCCTTCCGCAAGCGCAGCGCGTTGCAACGCCAATGAACAACGTTGCAACGCTGCACACAGACAGCACATGGAATCTGCTATTCCTTGCTCGTTTTCGCTCCGATCTTCTCAGCAACCATTTTGTCTCAATCGACACGGACTTACAGACTCGATTTACAATTAAAAATGCCCAAAACACTGGGCCCTTACATTGAACGATTCAATGAAAATTGTAAATCTAAGTGCCAAAATTGAAACCATCTAATTTGCAAAACCGTTCATACATCTCATGCAAAAACAATAAATCCCACCTTGTTCTTGAAAAATCCAAAACATAAATCAAGAACGCAATTCGGTGATATCAATTGAACAGAATCGAAGTCCCGCAGCGGAAGCGATTGTGAATCGCGCGCTCTTGATTTAGTTACAACGATTATATTCAAGAACATGTACAACTAGATTAAGCATATATGTAATGGACAGCAAGAAAGTTACCTTTGAAGAACCTTTCTTCGAGTGCTCCTCTCTCCCACGATCACGATCTCTGCAACAGGAACACGAACGCATGAAGACACGACCACCGGATCTTCTCTGTTGTTCTCTAGGTGAGGGAGGAATGTGGGTTCCCTTTAGGAGAGGTGAGGTATTTTGTGAGAGAGATGTGTGTGTCTTGGAACCTTTCCAACAACACAACAAAGAGTGTGAAAATTCCTTCTTCTTTTAGTTGCATCTCATGTAACCATTTATATAGGGAAATAGGATGGAAATGACCATCTTATCCCTCCTTCATTCTCTCTTTAGTATATAGTTTATATATGAATCTAATTCACATTAAAACTATATATTATATCAATTATATCATATATAATTGATATAACACTCATGTATGAAATTGAACACTTCAATTTCATTCCTAACTTTATACACTCAATTTTACCATATTGAGCCAACGAAGGGACCTAATGGACCTACAGTTCATTAGCTCCAATGATGTGAGATTAACTGATCAAACTCTTTGATCCGGTTAATCAATATTCATTAACTACAAGTCACTCCACTATAGACTTGTATTTGCACTCTCTCTCTCATCGTAGATAATATTGTGTCCACCGATATAGTCATTACCCATGAGTCGACCCTTCACGGGTTGTTCAGTAATCACGGTTGGGTCAAATTACCATTTTACCCATGTGATTACCTCTTTGCTCCTTAAGCACCACCGATCCTCTAATGAACAACAAGTCTAAGGTCCTACCTTAGACTCGCACCCTCATAGAGGCGGGGCCCCGTTGTTCAAGACCGAGTCGAGCTTCTTAAGGGAACAACCTATCTAATTCCTTAGTGTAGGAATGAGTGAATTCCATTTGCACGCTTAAGTTTCCAACTACCTACGAGGTTACGCTCTCGAGAAGGTAGGCTTATTGAGTCGGCCACAAAGCCACTCTCACCCATACTAGTCTAATGACAAACCCTTATAAGCGAGGAGTTCTTAACTTGCTCGAGATCAAAGTCGAGTCACTAATGACCATCTATAAATTACTAGTCTTATCCTGCTAACTGTGATTGTTACACGTTAGTTAGACTAATAATTTTGCGATCCATCTTGTATGAACTCTTCATACAGATGCCCCCACTCGCATGTCAACTACATGAATGACTTGGATTACTTCATTTGTACTAATTACAAAGTGGGTCGCATCCATAGTGTTACCAGAATGAGGTTTCCAACCTTATTCTTATACCATAGACCATTTAGGTTATATTCTTGAACTCAACCCAAATAGTGTTCACTACACTGATGTTCAAGATAAATGTTATAACCTTGGAGCTTAGTTTATTGGATTTATAAAGCAAGACTGTAATTCTATCAAAACAAATAACACTTTATTTAATTGATCAAAATTACACAAGTTTAGGGCATAAATCCCAACACATCTAACCACACACCCAAACATAGGGTCACATAGTCACATGGTTACACAATTACACAGTAACATAGAACTAATTTTTCGATCATACTCATAGGCATGCCAAACATACAGAAATAAAACACATGTCGGGTAGTCCATTATGTTGGGATGTATGTCCTAATCTCATTTATTTTGTAAATTTAACATTTGAAATTAATAAAAGTTATTTATTTCATCTTTTTGTGTCTCGCAAATTTTACAAACTTTGTCCAATAAACTAAGCTCCAAGGTCATTGAATATATGAGAGAACTAGAACTTGAACGGTGTGTAGTGGACACATAGGGAAGATCACGTTCGAGTTAATGACTCGAACGGTCTATAGTTTATGGATAGGGTTAGAGACCTAATCCTGGATATGTTGTGGATGCGACCCGCTTTGTATTAAGATACAAACGAGGTGATCTGACTCGTTCATGTGGTTGGCATGCGAGTAGGGGCATCTTGTACAATGAGATTGTACAAGAGACCGACCGTGAATTATTAGACCTCATCGATGTAACACGCGGGTGCGGTATGGACTAATAACTTCATAGATGACCATTAGTGACTTGACACGAATCACGAGCGTGTTACGGACTCTCATGCAGGTCCGTCATTTGACTAGTACGGGTGAGGGTGGTCACAGTTTCTCGCCCAATATGTCTATCTTCTTAGGGACAGGACCAAGTAGGAAGCTGAGAACTTAACTACGCGAGATGGAATTCACTCGTTTCCGCCTTTAGGGAAACTAGAGGAGTTGTTCCCTTAAGTTCTGTCTTCAGGGCTTGGACAACGGCCGCCCACCCTCTCACTGGCCCGAGAGGGTTGTTGTGTATGGTTGGACCATTACAACGTTGTTATTAATTAGAGGAGCACTGATAAAACAGACACAGGGGTAAAACAGACACAGGGGTAAAACGGTAATTTGACCCAGCAGTGTCTACGAACAACCTGTGAAGGGTCGACTCATGGGCATTGGTTATATCAGTGGATACAACTTATCTTACACTGACAGGAGTGCAGCTACGGGTTTTGGTGAAGTGTTACCGTAGCTAACGAATGTTGATTAACCGGGTTAAAGAGTTTGACAGGTTAATCTCGAATCATTGGAGCTCGTCACTGTAGGTCCATTAGGTCTCTCGGTTGGCTCAAACTGGATTAATAGAAGGTTTACATTTTTGGTGTGAATTCGAAGTGTTCAAGTTCACTAGAAGGGTAATTATGTCATTTATATGAGATATGAATGATATATTATATAGTTTAATTTGAATGAGATTCATAATAAACTATAGGTTAACCTAATTGTGGAATTAGGGCTAACTTGGAGAAATTAGATTGAGAGATATTAAATTGAATGTGATTTAATTTAAAAATCCACAATAATACAAATGTGATTTGTAAAATGAGATATGAGATATCTTATTATATGTGGTTATGCAAATATGATTTGCATAACCTATGGTTGTGGTAAAATGGTAAATAAGTGGAGATTTCAACTACACCTATCACCATTATATAAACCCCTTTGCAAGAAGGGTTCATTGATCATTTGCTCATGTTTTGAATTCTCACCAAAAGAAGCAAAGTGAATTCTCTCTAAACTCTCTCTCACAAAATCTCCTCCCAAAACCAAAGAAGGATCCCAGCATCCTCCTTCTACCTAAAGTAGAACAACCGTGTATCCAAGTGGAGGTGTCCGATTCGTTGTTCGTGTGAGGAGATTGATAACTCACCATAAGTGAGTTATTTTACTAGAATTTCAATGTTTAATCCACTTGAATTGCATTTAATTTAGTGATCCTCATGTTATTTATCCCTAAATTATGTGTGTTAGCTCTAAAATCTTGAATTTAAGCATTAGGTTAAAAAATAATTAATTTTGATGTTTTTGTGCTTTAATTTAAGAAATTTAGGAAAATAAGCTAACGGTTGATTAAAGACCGAAATTTGAGATTTTTCTTAACTCCAAAAATCCTCGCGTATTTAGTTTCTTTTATAATTGACTTTATAAATTTATTTGGGATTTTTACGTATGTGGAGATGTTTAAAAATTACAAGAGTCCTTAAGGGCATTTTAGACATTTTACCCAAGGGTAAGATGGTCTTTTACCCTTAAGGGTATTTTTGTAATGTATGGAATTAGGCAACACCATCTTGTATAAGAAGGCTAGGGTTTTACAGTGAAAAGGGGCGGAGGATTGGCGACAAGAGAAAGAGACCGAGGAGAGACAAATCATGAAGGTGTATTTCTTTGTAGCAATCGTGTGGTCCATCCATTCTTTGAAGCAATCGTGGTTGGTGTGGTGAGAATTGCACAAAGAAAGCCAAGAGAGGATTCGTGAAGGGCTTGATTTCTTTGAAGCATTTGGAGGACAGAGAGGCACTTCGATTTGTTGTAGCAAT
This sequence comes from Trichosanthes cucumerina, assembly GCA_036507285.1. Classification (NCBI taxonomy): domain Eukaryota; kingdom Viridiplantae; phylum Streptophyta; class Magnoliopsida; order Cucurbitales; family Cucurbitaceae; genus Trichosanthes; species Trichosanthes cucumerina. Next base: position 39,810,713 of record CM071841.1, read on the forward strand.
TTTGAGGAAGCGAGATCGAGAGAGTCGACCCATCAATTTTCTTTGAAGCAATTGTGAAGGAAGGTCAAAGGAGCGACGGTGAAGCAATATGCATGAGGTTCTTTGATTGCCAAGAGTTGTTGAAGCAATCATTGGAAGAAAAATGATTTGCCGAGAGATTTCTTTCAAGCAATCTTGTGAAGGGACCGTCGTTGGGGGCTGTCGAGGATTCTTTGAAGCAATCACGTGAGGTTACTAACATTGGGAGTTGTCAGGATTTGCCAAGCAATCACGTGAGGTCAGCTGCGATTGTGTTGCTCTTTGTTTCTTTGAAGCAATCCGTGGATCAAGGGGTTATTCTTTCTTTGTTGCTTGCCTTTCTTTGAAGCAATTCTTTGATTATTCTTGAAGCCAACCCAAGGGCTTTCTTTGAAGCAAAGTGCCCCGCGGACCATCGGCATGAGGCCTCGCATCTAGGCAATTCTTTGTAGCAAAACAAGGCCACTTCTTTGTGTAAATTGTTCCCTTTCTTTTAATGCTTTTGTCGATTATTTTTGCCAATTATCACCGCTTTTGTTGGGTTGTTTATACACTAATTAGAGGTTAATTTGCTCACCGTTTCTAAGCGGTTTGTTTGGTTGTTTTGGGTTATTTTTATATGTGAACTTCTTGATTAGTGAAAACATGTTCAATTTAAAGATGTGTGATTTGATTCCTATCATGGACTAAATTATCTTAAGCAAGGGTTAGGTTGTTTTAATGTAATTTTTGATTAAATTTATGGGTGATGCCATTGATTGAATTTATGAAATTTTATTGAATTTAATGTTGCATGAGAATTAAAATTGGCCTTTTTAACTTCTCTATAATTCATAAACTTGGGAAAGCTAATGAATTAGAAAACTAAAATTTCATTCTAGGATTATTGAGTTGATTAGGGATAATTAACCCACCTAGAACCTAAAATCATGGGCATAATTTAGATCACAATTGGGAAATTGTAGGTTTTAAAACTTAGTGATTTTGGAAAGAATCATTTGAATGCATGTGTAGGTAAATTCAAGGCATCACTTAAAAATTTATTCCAATTGAACATTATAACTCTAACCTAACCCAAGCCTACTTTTTCATTACAAATCTCATCTCTTGAATCTACCCTCTTGTTTGCATTGTCCTCTTCCCGCATTTAAATTCAGTTATTTTCTTTTGTCTTATCTTATCTTTTTTACTTATAAATTTATTTATTTACAAGAATAATTTGCACACTCATGCATTGCACTAAAATAAGGAAAATTTGTTAGGACACTCATTCATTTAGGGTCTAGCTAGTCCTCGTGGGATCGATACTTTAACTTATCACTTGCTGCACTCGACCGTGTATACTTGCACGTCGTAGAAGTATTTGAGTCTCATTCTAATTTGCATTAGTTTAGGGCACCCGATATTTTCGCATCAGAGATCGAGATCGTTGAGAACGAGTACACGAAGAGTTCGTGATCTACGGAAGAAAAGCTTGAAGACTGTCTTCAACAAGTAAGTACCATTCTAACTTGTTGTTTTCCTTCAAGAAAAACATGTTTAATCTATACTATTAGATAGTTAATTTTAACAAAATCGAAATTGCACAATGATACCACAACGATTCGATCGTCTTCCGCTGCGCGGGGATTCTCATTCCCTTCACATTATTCAAACAGATTATCAACCAACAACTTACACAACAAGAAAATAATAACTTCAACATACAAACGACCCTTGTGCACCCAACTCCTTCACTTACGAGCTCTGTGCTAAACCAACTGGTTTCTTAGCTTTACTCACGTAGACCGCCAAAACAGTGGCCCATTTAACTAAGTGAAGTTAGGGGCTCGTTCTCAGACAATCTACGATACCTAAGCCTACTAGAATCAAGCACCACACTACCAAGGTCATAAGTTTACTTACCTAGTCACGTATTCCAACAATCCATACCAAAATTCTGTTCGGCAAGGTCGCTGTCCAACCGCCAATCTACACGTTGCCCTCAGTTTACACACTTCCAGGTACTGTAAATTAAGTCCCAAATTCGTAAGCATAGGGAAAATGAAGGGCATAATGAAAGGTAGAGGGCTTGGGTTGGTTCGGCTGATGGAAAAAAGGGGAGAGGGAGAAAGCAAACAGGGGGCACGACTTCAGTTACGTTCGGGAGGGGCGTTCGAATGGTGGCTGGATTGAGAGGAAAAAGGCGCCAATGATGAGAGAAGAGGGAGAAGAAGTCGTAAGGAGAGGGGCTCGGTTGGGTCGACTTGGCAGAGGGAGAAGTGAATGGGTTGTTGGTTGTTGGAGCATGAGAGGAGTCGGACGAGCGGTCGGTGCACCAACCGACTTTTGAGAGAGGCACCAACGAGGGGGAGAGGTCGTGTGGCGACTGACGACGTGAAGGGTTTCGCAGAACCTTTCTTTTTTTATTTTCTATTTTTTTAAAAACAAGCTTACAAAACCCCAACTAAAATAAAAGAAAGAAAGGGAAAGAGAGAATGCTTACCTCAACTTCTCCAGCTCGACACAATCGATACGAGCTTTTGGGATTGCTAGCAGCTTGAATTTATAGGCGAAGGCTATTAATTCAACCCCTGTAAGGTCCAATTATTATCCTCCTGACCCAAAATTAAAAAGAACTCAACTTTGACCCGATTTGTTTTTAATTTCGAAACGAGAAAAGGGAGTATATTTCGCGAATACAAACATTTACCTTATTTTATTGGAATGTTACAAATGAGTTGAATTAATAAAGTCTGTATTTTGGGTGCAGAGTTGAGTTGAATTGTTAGATGTATTCAGTGCAAATTTTTGTAACGACTGTGTTTTTAGCTAATTGCTTTTGTTTCCTTTATTTTTATTTTTTTCCAACCATTTATCTAAAAATATATTTTTCCAACTTTTCAATGGTAAATTCAGATGCCCACTTCAAATATAATTATATATATATATATATATATATATATATATCAACATTGGTCTTTAGGAAAAACATCATTTTTTATCTTTCTTTGTTTTTAGAAATTGACTTCTTCCAAACTATATACAATGTAACATTGTTTTCTCTTCTTACTACACATTGATCTTCTTTCAATTTGTAGAAATCAAACATTTGCATTACACAACGAACTTCTTTCAATTTATAAAAATCAAATGTTTCATTCTTTATAACAACAAATCAATTGATGCCAACTTTTCAATGATAAATTCAGATGCCCACTTCAAATATATATATATATATATATATATATATATTTCAACATTGGTCTTTAGGGAAAACATCATTTTTTATCTTTATTTTTTTAGAAATTTACTTATTCCAAACTATAGACAATGTAACATTGTTTTCTCTTCTTACTACACATTGAACTTCTTTCAATTTATAAAAATCAAATGTTACATTCTTTATAACAACAAATCAATTGATGAATAAAAAAAGACAGTGTACTTATATTTTTTTTTTCTTTAAACACAAATTAAACATCTATCAAAATATAGAAATCTAAAGTTTCATTTTCTAAACACATATATTACTTTTTCAAAACTTACAATTGAGGAACTTATTAGGACCTTTTTCATCAATACGTTTTTTTTAATTGTGAGATTTTTTTTTTTAAAAAACACATTGACAAATACGTTAAGGAACATTTTTTTGTTTACAATCATTTAATTATATGTACTAAAAATTGAACATGTTTGAAAAAAAGAATGACAGTATTTTACTTTTTCAAGATAACAAGAAACGACTATATAATTCAACATTAGTGTCGTGTAGGGAGTGAAACATTCACAAAATATTAGTTGGTCAACAAGGGTTTATTTACATAATTCATATGATGTGCATTTCATATTATTTTGAACCATAAGAGTGCCTTGATCGTTGGAAATTGTTGTTGGTAATATTTATTGATTGCTAAATATGGTCGCCAATGATTGTCGTCAATCATAAAAAAAAGTCATCGGAGGTGGCTACCGATCACAAAGAAAGTCATCGGAGGTGGTCGTCGATCTCCGACAGTGGCAGTCAGCTGGAGAAATAGTGATAAAATATGTTAACAATGTTACTAGTAATAATATCCTACCGCCAAAAGAGCATATCCTATCGCTAACAAGAGCATAATTTAACTGGTATTAAGTAAGACTTATTACGTTTTAATCTCCAAATAAATGTTGTTCTACTAAAAAAAATAAAATAAATATCCTACCAAGTAGATAGAGCTATTTTTTTTATGGAATTAATTTATTCCTGGCCAAACGGTGAGTTGGATTAAACCCAACTCATTGTTTTCGTCGTTTTCAATATTCATACTCCCTTGGTGGTAGAAGAAGGGGGTTTAAAGGGTTTGGGCGCAATAGCAATACTAAGTGTTTTCAGTCCAGACTCGGAGCTTCGCCTGAGGCAATATCTCTGCTCTGTCCGTATTCTTAATCATCAGTTCTGAAGAAGAAGTAATTGGAAAAGGGAGAGATTAGATTAGACATTAGAGTAAATGTGGTATCTCTGTGTGTTCTATCACAGGCTATTGGATTACAGGAAGGCCGAGGTCGAGTCTCTGGCCGAGTTGTTCGCTGAAAATGGCGACCACAAAGGAGGGAAGTTGGAATGGAGGCTTCCCCTGCACCATCATCCCGATTCTCCTTTCCATTTCGTCGACCTCTCTTCCGACGACCTCGCTCGGAAAATCGCCAAACGAAGTCAGCCATTTCCTTCCCTTTTTGGTTTTCATCTTAATTGGCTCCAGTTTCTATCATTTCATTTCATTTCGTTTCGTTTTGTTTAGGTATACTTGTGAAGGGGATTTATGAACTCTGGGGTGAAGGAAGTGACTACGAGGAGCTGGAGGAGTCTATTACAAACTATCCGGAACAACGGAAGTCGCCATACTTACAACCCGGAAGCTCTTTCAAGATTTTTGTTGAGAGCTTTGGGAAGGCTATCAGCTTCCAGGAACAGAATGAACGTATTCAGGGGCTAGCTTACATCCCTTTCAAGGTCTAGTAGCCTTTCGGTAGTCTAGTTTTCTGCTCTTTTTTATTTTTTCTTTCCATACTTCTGCTTTTGTGATTGAAATTCAATCGTTCTGTTTATCATGGATACTATGGTGTGCAATGCTCATTTCAGTGAATGGGGGTGGATGGCATCAAATTAATGTGGCAAGAAACTCTGACAGTGGGCACAATCATGTTGAGCTTGAAGAGTTGGGTTAAGTGTGATGAATTAGAGGCAAAAATGCTAGAATTTACCAATTGTGGCACCACTAATTTTTTAGGTAGAAAATTGATAGATGACTAATTGCAAAAGCAATTTGAGAAGTGAAACTATCCACAAGCTATAAGCACTAGGTTTAAATTGAAGATGTTATAGCAATATCATAGTCGCTCAGTGGCATATTAAGAAAGGGGGAGGGGTCCAAAAAGAATGGCTGGGACGTTTATATCTCCTAGTTGGTAAAGGATTTTTTTTAACAATATTTTTTTTTAAAAAAAATTATACAAGAAACAAAAACTTTGATTTCTTTCCAACCAAATATTCAAATGGCTGTGGAAGTGTTGATCCATAATAATTTAGCTTTGATGGGCATATCCAAAACACGTAATAGCTGAACGACATTAGATCTTGAATCCTCTCCAAAGACCCAACTCATATAGAATTGAGAAAACATAGAGTTCCAACAATGACTTGAATAAAGGCACTGAACATATATATGAATCTGGTCTTCAATGCCTTGTAAGCACAATGGGTCGAAAGAGATAAGGCCATGAAGGGAAGTTTCTTTCTATGTTTGTCGAGATATTGACGCCTCCATAAATCAAAATCCATGTGAAAAAACTCACCTTCTTTGTATTTTTGGATTTCCAGATAACCTCGAGTAAAAGGCAAAGCTGAATAATTGGCAAATTCTTGAGATAAGGACTTTACCATAAAGGAGCCAAAAGAATCAAGCAACCAGACTTTAATATCAAGTCTAGAGCATAAGCATAAGAGCACTGAATTGTTTAATCTTATATTCTTATCATTTTTCAAGTTTGTTCTTAACAAAATTTTCCAAGAATGGCTTAGTCGATCCCGTGAATCAACCGTTGAGCAGCTGAGATTTGTAGTAACTTGAAGGAACTCTGGACATTTAATAAATTTTTCAATCCAAATTTCTTTCCAAAAATATTGCCACATCTCAATTTGAAGTTGGAGAAAGAATCCACAATGATTTGTTTACAAGTGTTCACCCAAAGACTTCTGTGACTTCCAGCTTTTGGGATATTAGAAGACCAACTAAAATAAGGTTGTCCATGTAGGCATTCCCTAAGGTGATCCATTATCTCCCTTCCTCTTTTTTTTTGGTTTCTGATTGTCTTAGTCATCTTTTGGAGCATAGTGCAAGTTTGGTTAATATATCCTCTCACTCGATTGGTGCTTCATCTCTTTCCTTAAACCATCTGCAATTTGCAGATGACACTCTACTTTTTTCTACATCTGATCCATCTGTATTGCAACACCTTTTTGAAGTGATTAAGATTTTTGAGAGGGCTTCTGGTTTACGGATTAGCTTGGCAAAGAGCAAGATGATGGGGATCCATATTGATCAATCTGAAATGGATAGGATATTGATGATATTTGGTTGTGAAGAAGGTTTTTGGCCAACCACTTATCTGGGGCTACCATTGGGAGAACATTCCCATTCTCTTTCAGTGTGGCAGTCTATTATAGAACGATTGAAACAAAAACTTCATAATTGAAAATATGCTTTTATTTCCAAATGTGGACGACATATCCTTAGTTAGGTTATGTTGTCTAGTATGCCTACATATTACATGTCTCTTTTTAAACTCCCTTCCAAAATTACCTTAATTTTAAATAAGATCATTTGTGATTTTTTTTTGGGAAGGAGCATAAGGAGATGGTGGATTTCACAACGTGAATTGGGCAACTACTCAACTTCTTAAACTCATGGGAGGTCTTGGGATTGGTAATTTTGCGCATCGAAACTCGACCCTCTTGGTTAAATGGATTTGGAGATTTACTCAGGAACTTAACTATGGAGGAATCTTATTGTTGCAAAATACTATGGTACTGTGACATCAAATGATTGGCCTCAGGCTATTATGAGTGCATCACACAAGTCCCCATAGAGTTACATTTGATCTTCGAGATTTGGTCATTAGACTTTTTGTACGACGTATTGGGAATGGCTGTTCCATGGTTTTTTGGATTGATTCATGGCTCAGTTGTGGTCCTATTGCTAATGCTTTTCCACGGCTATATAGGCTTGCTTCGCTCCCAGATTTGATAGTGTCTCGTATGTGGAATCCTACTAGTTCAATTTGGGATTTGCAGCTTTGCCATAATTTAACAGAGTTGAAAAACAATGAATGATCATCTCTATCTCAATTGTTGTCTCTGGTTCGACTGTTGAATAGATTGGATTCATGGGCTTTGCCTTTAGAGTCTCAGGTTATTTCTCTGTTAAATCTCTTTTTTTTTTTGACAAGGAAACAAAAATTTCATTAAAATAATGAATAAAGACTAACGGTCAAAATATAAACTCCATAAGCGACCTTGCTGGTTTTTTTTGATTAAATTGTTCTTAGTAGCCTCTTGTGACGTTTGGTATTTTGTCGAAGTTTGGGCTAGTTTCGTTTTTGGGTTTTCCGCTCTTCACTGATGCCTTGGCTAATTTGTTGGTTTTGCTTGCTTCGAGGGCAGGGTGTGTTAAGGTGTCCTTGTTTTGTTGATGTTGGTTGTTGAAGGTTTGGGTCTGCCCCTTTGTTGGCTTCGTTTTGGAGTGTCCTCTTCATCAGCGTTTTTGGCTTCTCTTGCTCAGTCTCCTGTAGAATTTGTTCTCTAATTTTTCTTTGGTTCTTGAAAAGCTTTTGATTTTTCTTGTTCTTGTTTTCTTTTTGTTTGCTCTTGGTGAGGTGTTGCTTCTCTTTTGTTCTTCCTTTATTTTTGATTGGTTTCTTCTCTATTTTGTCCTCCTCTTGGAGTTATACTTTGAGCATTAGTCTCATTTTCATTTTTTCAAATGAAATTTTGTTGTTTCCATGTCAAAAGAAAAAAAAAACTCCTGACAACTCAAACCGTTGTGAATTTATAGACATCTTGCTTCAATACCGTTGTGAATTTATCAAATCAAGCTCGTGGTGATTGTTTTAGCTCATAAAGAGATTTCTTGAGTTTACATACCTTTCCTCTAGTATATCGGTCTTCAAATCCAGGAGGTATATCCCTATAGACTTCTTCAACTAGATCACCATTTAGAAACACATTTTTTACATCAAGTTGAAACAATGGCCAGTCTAGATTAGTTGCAATAGAGAGAAGTTCCCGAATAGTATTTAACTTGGCGACTGGAGCAAATGTTTCTTGATAGTCGATCCCATAAGCTTGAGTGAATCCCTTAGCCACAAGCCAAGCTTTGAATCGTTCTATACTGCCATATGGTTTCTGTTTGGTGGAGAATATCCATCTACATCCAACTGTGTGCTTGCCTGGAGGCAAATTTGTAAGAATCCATGTTCCATTTTTTTCAAGTACTCACAACTCCTCTAGAGTGGCTGCTTTCCATTCAGATCTCTTTAATGCTTCCTGTACTGTGTTGGGAGTTTGTATATGATCTAGTGAAGTCACAAATGCTTTAAATATTGGTGACAAATTAGTATAAGATAAATGGTACCGCATAGGGTGTTGAGTACATGAGCGAACACCTTTCCTTACAGCTATAGGTTTGTCTATATCATCTTCTGTAGTTTCGTGTACTATTTCAGAGACCAGTGTTTTGATTTGATCCATCTTTCCAATATCTTCTAACATCAAATCTAAACAATGAGCAACACATGATGTCCAATATAAATGTGACCGTTTCGCTTCTAAGTATTTACCAGTTAGAACATAATTTGAGGCATTATCAGTAACAACTTGGATGACATTTTCTTCTCCAATCTTCTCTACCATCCATCCAAGAGTTCAAATACTTTTTCACCAGTTTTGATGCATGAAGATGCATCAATGGATTCCAAAAATAATGTTTCGGTTGCAGAATGAACTAAAAAGTTTATTAAAGTTCTATCTCTTCTATCTGTCCACCCATTTGACATCAACGAACATCCATTTTATTCAATTCAACCTCATGATTACTAACTATTGTTTTAGTAAATTCTACCTCCATTTTCAAACATGTAACTCTAGCCTCATGATAAGAAGGAGGCTTCAAACCGGGACCAAATTGACCAACTGCTTCTAACATTACATGAAAGCTTCTTAAGCGAATGGTGTTTAACGGGATACCTGCTTGATAAATCCAACACATGATGAATTGAATCGCTGTATCTTTTCCCTCTTTGTTATATTTTTCTGTAATGCTAGATTGCTTCAACTTCTTCATTTTATTCCTATCATCAACAACTTTGGTTGGATCGGGGTAAACAAATTTATCCATTGCCCCCTTTTGTCGTGGTGGCGTCAAGTTCAATTGTGATCGACTTCCACTAGATCCCTCTCCACTGCCAAGAGCTCGCTTTCTAGACGTTCCAGAACTTGAACTCGATCCTCCAATGACATCCATCTCATCCTTTTCATCAATTGCATTCAAATCATAATCCTCAAAGTTTGTTAGTGCATTACTTTCTTCTCGCTTTGCTTTTGTTTTTGTTTGATAATCCTTCAATTCCTCTCTTAGATTAGTTGGGCACTTTAAACATGCTTTGACATTTCAATTCCCACCAACTAAATGATGAGTTGCTCGACAAATTCCATCTTTTGTGATTTTTTCACAAAATGTACATTTGCAAGAATTTGTGTCCTTCTCATCCTCCAAAACGACATATTTCCAACTGGGATGCTTTCTTTTTGTCTCAACTTCTCCCATCTTGATTCCTAAAAGTTGATCTCACGGAATGTTAGATACTCAACCAAGCTCCAATGTGAATTGCACTGCTGAAAAAGAATAGAAGAAGGATAATTGAAGAAGAATAAGAAGTTAGTTGAAGGAGGTTGCAGCAGTGTTGAATAGAAGAAGAGGAATTGAGGAATGCTAAATGCAGAATATTGAAGTCCTTACCTGATGGAGAAGAAACAAGCAGGAGAAGAAGATATGATTTTTCTTGATAGTTGATGAAGGTTGCTTCCTTGGTAGTCGATGAAGGGAGTTGGTACTTGGTAGTCGAAGAAGGCTGCTTTCTTGGTAGTTGATGAAGGCTTCTTTGTTGGTAGTCGATGAACGGATGAAGGCTGATTGCTGAAGCACGGATGAAGACTGTCGATGAAGCAGGAGCAACCTTTTCTTGTTGTCGATGAAGGTCATTGCGATCGGTCGGAAGAGAAACCGAAGCGCGAAACTTAAGAAGTAGTCGATGAATTGAAGCAGACAATATAGCTATCGATCGACTAGCATAGGAATTCGAATAGAAGGTCAAGGTCAAGGTCATGTCGATGAAGCGAAGCGGCAAATTTGTTAAGTAAAGAGATTGAATTCGAATCGAAGGGGAAGGGATTGGAGTCGATTCGATAGCTTGTCGATAGATGGAAATATGGATAGTTGTCGTTTTCATTAAATAAATAAAGAAACGACAACTCTGCATGCATGTAGGTGGGGTTGTATGTGGGCTGACTATTTAGGGTTACTTGAAAATTAAGTTAAGCAATTTTTTTTTTTTTCTTTTTTAAAAGATAAACCTGCGGAAAATCGCAGGCCATCGCCTGCGTCTGAGGCGCTGCCACAGCCGAGCGCAACAAGGCGCAACAGAGGCGCCTCGTGCAATGGTGTGGCACATACCCCCATAATGGCCTCGCCTTGCGCCTCAGGCGAGCGCCCGGATGTGCCTCGTAATCACTGTCAGAGACATTAGGATTTTGGTTTAGATCTTGGCTCTGTTGAACATGTGAAGGTTGCACTTCAAGTTGTTTCGTTCTTCGCGAATAAACTTGTAATTCAGTCTGAGGGATTGACTCGGATGAGGATTCATAAGGTTTTTCAGATGGGTTAGGAGGAAAATAAGGTATGCAATCCCAATTCTGTGATTCGATGTCATAATGCTCCCCCTGAAGTGCAGAGTTGGAGAAATATGATTGATTTTCGAAGAAGGTTACATCCATGGTATGAAAGAATTGATGAGTTGGAGGATAATAACATTTATATCCTTTCTTATTTGGCGAGTAACCTAGAAAGATACATTTCATGGATCAAGCATCAAGTTTACTACAATGGTGAGGGTAGATATGGACAAATACAGGACATCCAAATATTTTAAGTGGTAGCTGAGACACCAGGTGAGATGTGGGATAAAGTGTAAGTAAACTTTGCAAATGTGTTTTGAATTTGAGAATGCGAGATGGCATGCGATTTATTAGATAAGTAGTTGCTAGAACAACTTCACCCCAAAAAGTTTTCGGTACATTTGAAGTAAACATGAGGGAACGAGCTACATCAAGAAGAAGGTGACAATTCTTGCGCTCAACTACACCATTTTGTTGTGGTGTGTCGACACAAGAATTTTGATGAACAATGCCGTGAGATTGAAGATAAGGTCTAAGAGTAGAGTTGAAGAAATCTTGAGCATTATCAGTTTTCAGAATTTTGATATTGGCTTGAAACTGATTTTGGATCATTTTATGAAAGATTGTGAATAATTGACTAGTCTCAGACTTCTCTTTTATTAGAAATGTCCAACTCAAACAAGTGTGATCATCAACAACTAAAAGGAACCAACGTGCCTCATTGACATTTTTTACTCTCGAAGGTCCCCAAATGTCTCCATGGATAAGAGAGAAAGGTTGAGAAGGAATATAAGAATGAGGTGAAAAATGAGTGCGGTGTGTTTGGAGAGTTGGCAAATCTCATATTGGTAAAGCTTACTCTTTTTATTGATAAATAATGAAGGAAACAAATGCTCAAAATAGGCAAAATTTGTATGACCTAGACGATAATGCCACATCATGACAAGATTATCTTTGTGATTTAAAGATTTTGAAACATAAGCTAACTCATAACTAGACTGAATGACAAGTTTATTGCATCCCTTTGTTGGTGGTGGATTCTTTACTTTGAGAAGATACAACCCTGCACATAATTCAACATTGCCAATCGTCTTCCCCGATCCCAAGTCCTGAAAAACACAAGAGTTTGCGAGAAATTTAGTTTCACAGTTCAAGTCCTTATTCAGCTTACACACAGATAGTAGATTATATTCTAGTTTTGGCACAAACAATATAGACTCAAGAATCAAGGAGCTTGATATTTGAATACTTCCAATTCCAATTACTTTAGTAGGAGTGCCATCAACAATTCGGACAAAAATGTCACCCTTATAAGGAGAAAATAGTGAGAATAAGGATCTATCACCTGTCATATGATCGGAGGCTCTAGAGTCTACTATCCATTCAGATGTAAGAGTTTGACTATGAAGAGTAAGAGAGTTTTGGTTACCTTGTTGTTGCATACTCCCAGAACCACTTACAGTTGTTGGATTTGTTTTGTTCAATAATTGTTGTAGCATATCCAAAATATCTTTGAAGAGTGGTGAGTGGTTAGAAGCTTCTGAAATGGCAACATTACCCTTAGTTTATCGATCAAATTTGGCAGTATTTGGTTTCCAATTTGCTGGCTTTCCGGGTATTTTCCAACCGTCTTTAACATGTCCATGTTTGTGACAATGGTCACACCATGGTCTCCCTTTGCGTGACCTACTATCACCATGCACTTGAGAATTTCCACGAGCCACAAGAGCTAGTCCATTTTGAATGGTAGAATGTTCAATTGGCCCCATCATGACTTGTTTTGGACTTTCTTCGCAGCGAACCTCAAAGAAAACTTCACGAATACTAGGTAAAAGTTTAGTACCAAGGATACGACCACGAATTTCATCAAGAGATTTATTTAGACCCATAAGAAATTTGAAAATCCTCTTCTTCACAAATTTGCAGAATAGAGAGCCATCTTCAGAGCATTGCCGATCATGCGTTTCAAATAAGTCTAGTTGTTGCCAATAAGGAGATAAAATTGTGAAATAAGTTGTTACTAATAATTCACCTTGTTTGATATCGTGGATAGAAGTCTCGATTTGAAACAATTCAACAGTGTTTTCTTGACTGGAGAATGTATCACGAACAACCTCCCAAATTTCTTTGGCAGTTGAATATAGGAGAAAATTCTCTCCAATTTCGGTGTTCATAGAATTGATCAACCAACTCATGACTTGATTATTTTCAGCCCAACGTATGCAAAATTTTGGATCCTCTGGTTCAGGTGGAGTTGATTTGTCGGTGATATAGTCTTCCCATCCACGACCATATATGAACATCATCACAGATTGAGACCATTGAAGATAATTGTGGCCTTTTAGTTTGTGACATGTGATACATGTGAGGTTGTTCTTATTGATGGTAATGTGAGAGTTTGTCATTTTGAGAATAACATAAAAAAAACCCAAAAGAAGTGAGTTATGAAACAGAAACCCTAAAAATTTTTTTACCTTTTTAGATCTGGAACAGGGGCAGATCTGGAATGGAGTTGTTGCCGACGGTGGTGGCAGTGGCTGTAGCGAGCAGAGAAGGTGAAGATCTGTGCAAAACTTGCGAGGATTGGGAATGAGGATGAAGATCTGTTGATTTTCAACTTACGAATTGTGAAGGAAGAAGACTTGCGAGGATGAACAATTCACGGACTTGCAGACTTACGAGGATGACTTGTCGACAACTTCTGGGTTGTGTGGGAGAACGACGGTTAGAACTGGGTGCGTGCACTGTGCAATGCGACCACAAGCTTGCTTGATGAGGCTGCTGCAGCGAAGGGCTCGGATAAACGGACGACCAACGTGGAATGTGACTTCCGGCGAGTTGCAGCGTGCGACTTCAAAGATTGCGACTAGGGTTCCAGCGATTTGGGCTTCGATCTGCGACTGCTAAAACGACCAGCAACTCTCAGACCTATCGACTGGTTGGAGAGGCAACGAGGATTCCGGCGACGGCGGCTGGGGTTATGGCGATGGCGAATAGGGTTCCAGCGACAACAGCTAGAGTTTGATTAGTTTCAAGGCTCTGATATCATGAAGATATGTATAGAGATAGATAATATATTTTTCTGTATTTCATTGAGTATAGGAATGTTACATTTATACGAGAAACTCTCAATCTAAATAAGCTGAAAATATGCAATCAATCTTAACCTATATGGAACAAGGAAACAATCCAAATATAATGCCCTAAATTAGGGCTTGATTTTCTACCCTAAATATAGTTTCTTTTTTCATTAGGACATAGGAAACAAGAAATGAGAAATAACAAACAAGAAACGAGAATATTACGAAATGCCAGCCATGCAACCCTTTAAAGTGATTTGTAATCTTATGCCTTGCCACTTACAACACATCTGAGTTGAACTTTCTACTCTTATATGACACGTGACAATCGAAGGTATGTAGACAAAGCCCTTAGGTATTTCTCACGGGAAGGAGGGGCAGGAGAACGAAAGTCATCTTGTCAATTGGAACTAAGGAGGCTTAGGAATTGGCAACTTAATAGGAGAAAGGCCTAGCCTCTTTGTCAAAATGGGTGTGGAGATTTCCTTGGAGGAAAACAGTCTTCCAAACAAGATTATTGATGGTAAGTATGGGAAGGAAGTTAGACGATAGTTTACAGCTACTAAAAAAGCAATAAAATTAAGATGCCCCTGGAATTTCATCTCTAAAACGAAATGCTGGTTTGAAAACTATTTCCTTTGACCTCGTGCAGATCTCCCTTAAAAGGATAGAGAACAATCCCTTTGAAACAATGTGTGATCAACTTACATTGTTGGAATCCATTCGTATTGGTCATCCGTTTAGTAAGGAAAAGAAAGGAAAAGAAAGTCTTGTGGTTAAACTTCACCAGGGCTTTCTTTTGGCTGACATGGTTGGAGAGGAATATTCATCTTTTATGACAGGGCATTGGATTTTGAATCTTTCGTTCATCCTTTATCTTTTGTTGCCCTCTCCTAGTGTAAATTCTCCTCCTTTATTAATAGCTATAGTCTCTCATCACTCACTGCCCACTGGAAATGTTTTTTGTAATTCCTATGGCTCTCTAACCTTTTGTGATTTCATTTATTCAATGAAATGATAGTATTACTGTTTCTCATAAGAAATAAATAATAATAAAATTAAGGCTCTTCTTTGAGAGTTGTTAAAAAGAAAAAGAAGATTTTTTTCAGCATATTTGTGTTAACAATTACATCTTTTGGGAAAGAGTGATTAATCTAACCTCCAAATGGAGTTCACTTTATAAACCTTTTTGTAGTTGTGCTCTTTTAGATATGGGCACTGATTGGACTGCTTTCATGTATGCTTGTAGGCGTTCTTGAGGATTTCTCCTCATCCCTTTTGCATTCTTTCATTAAAAAATGAAAGATGTTTCTTTTTCGAAATAATAATAATAATAATAAAAATAAAACTTGAAGGTATATAACTTAATTCCTGCACGCGAGTTTAATGGAGAAAGTATTATCAGTACTAACTTTTTACTTGTTTCATGCATGCAAATTTGATTGAAAAAATATAACTACTTTGATTGAAGCAGACCCAATTGTACATTTATTTTCATCATGTTTGACATTCTAACCCGAGAATCTTACTCTCTTTGAAGAAACTCAGAGGCATGTTGATCCATTGGGGCAGCTATGTTACCTCATGCTTCATTTATGTTACAACCGCATCTGCTTTTACATTTACTTCTTAACTTAAGACCTGGTCTTATGCAATTATCATGGCTTCACATCGTAAATGGTATCAATCAAGTTGTATAAGTCCTATCAATGTCATTTTCCTATGTTAACTCTTCTAGGTTTGCAGGTAATGCCTGAATTTTAACACTGTTTTTAATCATTCATTTGTCACTCAAACTCTAGGGCATGTCAATGTCTTCATTTTTTAGTGAATGGATATGGTGGAATATTTCAGGGTCAAGTGAATTTAAGAGATCCAGATCATAAGTTCTGTCTGATGGAAACGGCTGATTATGGACTGAATAATGGACTTCCACCAATTGCTCAAAGGAGGATTTTTTTTGGTCGGGAGGTTGGTGGTGCTGATAGGAAGCTTATACCAACGTATCAATTAAAAAGTCGCACTTATCTTGGGCCAACTGCCATGGATGCTGAAATGGCTTTCTTAATGGCCAACCAAGCCTTAGCGACAGCAGGGAAACTTGTCTATGACCCTTTCGTTGGCACTGGGAGCATTCTAGTTGCTGCAGCTCATTTTGGAGCAATGACAATGGTATTTACTTCTGCTTTGTGTAATTAGAAAAAAATTTATATCTGTGGGTATTTGGGCTATCTTAAATTTGTCTAAATTTTGTTATCATAAATTGCATTTAGAGAACTTAATTCATGGTTGATTCCAATTCCCATAGTAATGCGTGTGTGTGGGAGAGAAACAATTTCAGTTCAAACTGACCAAAATGTCTCAGGGTGCAGACATTGACATAAGGGTGGTACGTGATGGTCGTGGCCCTGATTGCAATGTTTGGAGCAATTTCAAGCAGGTAAGATTCTATGTTTAGATTTTTTTTTTTCGTGGTGCAAGTCTTAGTTTGTATTGAACACTGACCAAGTAGTTTACTATGTTAAAAGTTTGAAACTTTATGTAGACATGAAGCGACTATTAAAATACATGTGTGGGTGACAGACATTATAAAGAAAAAAAATGTACTGTTAGCAATTGCTTGTGCAATTTTTTGAGATTCAGCTGATTACTATGATATCAAGTTTTGATGTTTCGTGTTCCTATGCATGTAATTATGCTCTTATGATGTTTCATGCAGTAATGTACTCATCTGTTATTACTTCTTGCAGTATGGACTACCACCGCCAATTGCACTGTTAAGAGCAGATAATAATCTTCCTCCCTGGCGTACAGGACTGAAGGAGGTACGGCAGTAATACTTAGCACGTATACTGTATACTTTATTTTTCCCTTCTGTTTCTGTCTGGTTTGAAGTCCTACTGCCATTGTTATATTCTGATGCTTACTGATTGATGTGGATATTCACCGCTTAAGTGCTTAACATCTACTTACAGATTTGCAATCATGTATGTAATCAAGGATATTTGGCAAAGCAGGATTTGTAGGGAACTTTGATCACTTGGGTTCAATCCCTATAAGTAACTGTGGGTAATCGTTAGTTAGCATATAATCAGGTAAAAGTGAAAAAATGTATGGTGAACTCACAATGGGGCACTTTATAGTTTCTATTTTCCTAAAATAATCCTACATCAATTTTCTCCCAAGGTAGAATAGTATCATCTTAATTTTCAACAATCAATATGCTCATGTTGTTCTCTCCCTTGCTTTCAACATGTTAACCACCCTTCTCTGACGAGCCTCCCATGGCATCTCTTACCATCGATTGAAAGTCTTTCTATAGAATTTGACGGTAAGTACAGAGACAATTGTGCTAGTATATTTGAACATGGACGTGACAACATGCTTTCCTTCACTCTTCAATGAAGCTCTCTTTCCTTGATCTTAGATGTTTCGTCTCTCCCCTAGACCACAAGCTCTTCGAGTAATGCAGTATAAATGACACTCTCCTTGAGTTTTATTTTTGTCCTTCTGACATTGAAATTAATAAATTATTAAGCTCTCCATTTGGCCATAAACAATCAGCCTTTTTCTTTAAGAATCCTCTATCCTCTTTCCCCACCTCAACTTCAGAATTCCTTTCTCCTTGGCTGCTCTCACTTACTAAAGAATCATCTGATTCCCCAAAAAGCAGCTCTCCATCTCTGACTACTTTCAATTGGTTACCTGAGGACTTTATTGATCTAATAATTATTGGTCCACCATTTTTTTTCTACGTTTGTGAGTGTCCTGGCCATTGTTTCTAAAACCGTGAGGTGCGCTAAAGAGATTATTGAGAGAACTTAATCTTAAATGATAAAGATGATAGAAACTTTAAGAAGTCACAGGCTTTTTAAGGAGATTATTGAGAAAAATTAATTAGAGTTTTTGGGAGTTTATTGAGTTCTTGACATTTTTTAAGTGTTAATTGATTTATTTGTAAAATATTTTAAAAGGAGATTAAGGCCTAGAGGCCGCATGACCTTGCCTCACCTTCTTTATGGCATGGTTTTGAAAAGAGTGATTTAAACCAACGTACATATATCTCGAGTAATCGCCTGACCTTATAACATTTGGTTGCCATGAAAACTCATATGATTTTAAATTTTAAGTAGATTGCCACTATGATTTGGAACCATTTCCTTTAAGCCCATTTGCATTTTTATTGGTCCTAAATTCCTAATGACTATTAGGCCAATTGATGGTGGTTAATTATTGATCCATCATTAAAGAAATTATTGAAGTGATGGCCTTCTGTTCTCTCTCTCCCTCCGCCTCCCCCTTCCGCTCGCCGACCCTCCCACCATGATCATCTCTTCAACCAACCATTCCGCTGCCAACCTCACCAAACTTCTTTCTCCCCTTCACTCCCTTCCATGGCCACCGAACATCGATCCTTCTCCTTCGACCGAAAAACTTTCTTCATCGATCTTGAGCCTCCCTTCCACAAACAAAGGTACCGTCTCACCGAAAAACAGAGAGATCGATCCTTTTCCTTTGTTTCCCCCCAATCAGTACTCACCTGGTTCCATGTCACCATATCACAGCTCACAAACCACCCCCTCAACCAAAAATTTTTCCGTGAACATAGAAACAAAGGAAGTGTCTTCTGGATTGAAAAGCATTCCACCAGAAGAGGTCATTGTGTCGAACTAGCCAAGTTGGCTTCCAACGGAGGCTGTACCAAACTCATCTTCCCCGCTGGCAAAAATCGAAAAGGATGGCTTCAGCTATTGGACCTTTTGTCCCCCTCCCTCCCCTCCATCCATCGGCCTTCATCTTCAATCCCAAGCCCGTCCCACATGTCAACCACCCAACCTCGTTCTTTTAAAACTGTCTTGCTGCATCAAACACAACCTCCATCCTTACCTCCCACTCCCCCCCTTCCCACCCCTGTACAGAGGAACAAACTACTCTCCACGACCCAGATCTTGCCATCCTTAACCTGACTGCAACCTTGATTGTCGAGTGCCAACACTTTCACGATGGATGGTTGTCGATTAGAGCAATCCTATAGGAACATATTAGTGATCTTTGCGCTATCAACCCCATCCTCCCCAACAAGGTTGTTAGGTATCTAACCTTCACCTGCACGCAGAAAAGCTCACACAAACAATAGACTAAAGATAATAATCAAGAGACGATGATGAAAGGAGCCAACTCCCCTCTATTGATAGTTCTTCAATAGGGAGAAATGGTTATTTCCTCCGTTAATATTGATAAGAAACCAAAACACTCCACAACATTCGAGAGGCTGGGTCTCTCCTACAAACTTATGTTCACAAAATATTCGACAAAAGAAACAGACTACACAGAGCAGTACAAATACTTGCTTCCCACAATCCCAAGCGCAACTAACTTGGGTGGTCCCTATTCTCTCTCATCTCAATTACTTTCTTACCCCTCCTCGTGTATTTCTTTATAATTGGAGGCCTTACAATACCGCGGTGGTCGACTACCACCTTGTCCTCAAGGTGAAATTCTGGAAATTGTCTTTTTATGTCTTCATACGCTTCCCATGTAGCATCAGAAGTGATCTGGTTCTCCCACTTGATCAAGCATTCCCATCTCTGCTCTCCTTCGTTCCATCTTGCCCCCTAACAACTCCTCAGGGCTAGCAGACTATTCGTAATTCTCTGATAGATCAGGAACTTTTGATTGCACCGAACCCTTGAATCCCATTGCCTTTTTTAGTTGTGAAACATGAAAAACTGGATGGATAGTGGCCTTCACTGGAAGTTGCAACCTGTAGGCCACAACTCCTATTCGTTCAATAACTTCATAAGGCCCGAAAAATTTTGGTGAGAGTTTTTCACAGCGTCTTTGGGCCACGGATCTTTGACGATAGGGTCGTAGTTTCAGATAAACCCAATCCCCAACTTGGAATTCCAATTCTCGTCGATGTTTATCAGCTTGCTTTTTCATACGATCCTGTGCCATCCTCAGTTGGTCGTTTAGAGCTGCAAGGGCTCTATCCCGATCCATCAGTTGCTGCTCGAGTGTGTCATTCGTGGTCTTCGGTTCACTGTATGAGATAAGGGGAGGTGGGGGCCTACCGTAAACGACATGAAAAGATGTAGTGTTGAGAGAGGTATGAAAATTGGTATTATACCAATACTTTGCCCAGGCTATCCACTGTTCCCATTTCTTTGGATGTTCGTTGAAGTAGCACCTCAGAAATGTTTCAACGCAATGATTCACTCGTTCGGTCTGCCCATCCGTTTGGGGATGGAAGGCCGTGCTTCTCTTTAGCTTAGTCCCCTGCATTCAAAAGAGCTCCTTCCAGAAGTTACTCATAAAGATCACATCTCTATTCGAAACTATAGATTTGGGATATCCATGCAGGCGGACCACTTCCTGAATAAACTGATAAGAAACCTCTTTGGCCGAATAGGGATGCTTGAGCGTTAGGAAATGGGCATACTTACTCAGCCTATCCACCACCACTAACAGGGAGTCCTTTCCGTTTGATTTTGGGAGACTGTCAATAAAATCCATGCTGATGTCCTCCCAAATTCTATCCGGGATTGGAAGTGGTTGGAGCAACCCTGCTGGAGAAATAGCTTCAGTTTTATTTTGCTGGCAAATTCCACATTCTGCAACGTACTTTTTGACACCCTGTTTCATACCTCTCCAATATAGTTCCCCAGTAAGACGTTTATAGGTTCGCAGAAAGCCAGAATGTCCTCCCAGCACTGAATCATGGAACATTTGAAGTATTGTAGGGATTAATTTGGACTTATTAGATAAAACTAACCTGTCCTTGTATCGTAATTGTCCCTGGTGCAAGGGGAACTTCGGGTGGCTTAGCGGGTCACTTTCCACTTCCGTCGTAATCTTGTGCAATTCTTCATCCTCTTTGACTTCCTTCGTGATTAATGAGACATCAATAATGTTCGGTGCTGTCATTGAGGAACATTCCCCTTTTTGCCTTAATCTAGAGAGAGCATCCGCTGCCTTGTTCAAAATTCCCGCCTTGTATCGAATTTCAAAGTCATAACCTAACAGTTTCGTCAACCATCTCTGATACTCGGGCTGCACCTCTCTCTGCTCAAGTAAATTCTTCAGAGCTCTCTGGTCAGTCATTACTACAAACTTTTGGCCTAACAAATAATGCCTCCATTTCTGAACAGCAAAAACTATAGCCATCAGCTCACGCTCATAAATAGGCTTCAATTTCGCATTCTCGGATAAGGCCTGGCTAAAGTATGCAATGGGTCTTCGATTTTGTGTTAACACAACTCCCAATCCTGTGCCGGATGCATCTGTCTCTATGATAAATGGTAGCGAGAAATCCGTCAATGCCAGTACTGGCACCATTGTCATTGCCCTTTTTAACTGCTCAAAGGCCGTTAAGGATTCCAGATTCCATTGGAACACATTCTTTTTTAACATACTATGCAACGGAGCGGCAATTTCGTCATAATTCAAAACGAATCGCCTATAGTAACCCGTTAAACCCAAAAATCCCCTGAGTTCTTTCAAGGATTCAGGTGTCGGCCAATCCAACATAGCTTTTATTTTTCCCCTATCTGCTTCGACTCCCTGCCCAGAAATCCAGTGGCCCAGATATTCTACCTTACACTGTCCGAAAACACATTTTTTTTCATTCAAAGTCAAGCTATTCTCTCGCAACACGTTAAAAACCATTTCTAAGTGTGATAAATGAGTTTGATAATCAGGGCTGTAAACCAGAATGTCATCAAAGAAGACTAAGACGCACCTTCTTAGGAATGGGCGAAAGACCTTGTTCATTAAAGATTGGAATGTTGCCGGCGCGTTCGTGAGACCCAAAGGCATAACGAGAAATTCGTAATGTCCTTCATGTGTGCGGAACGCTGTTTTTTTTATGTCTTCTTCCTTCATTCAGATCTGGTGATACCCAGATTTCAGGTCTAATTTAGAGAAGATCGTCGCACCGTGCAACTCGTCTAAGAGCTCCTCTATAACTGGAATTGGGAATTTGTCAGGTATGGTCCCCCTGTTCAAAGCCCTATAGTCAACACAGAACCGCCACCGTCCATCTTTTTTCTTAACCAGTAGCACGGGGCTAGAGAAAGGACTGGTGCTCGGACGTATTATCCCGGATGAGAGCATTTCCATAATCATCTTCTCAATTTCATTTTTTTGACTGTGCGCGTACTTGTATGGTCGCACATTAATCGACCCTTTTCCTTCGGCTAGAGTAATCTGATGATCAACTTCTCTCGGCGGTGGAAGTCCTTCCTTTAAGAAGAACAAATCATTATACTCCACCTTCATTTGTTCAATCTCTAGCCAGGTCCTCAACTCTTCCCCGTTTTCTATCCCGATTCCCTCGACTCTTTCATCAGCATCCCTCACTTCTTGTAATTCTATCATGCAACCTTGATCCTCCACTTCCCACTCACTCCTCATCATTTTTAAGGATATTTGCGACCGGGTCAACGACGGATCACCCCTCAGGGTCACCTGCCCTTCTTCGGTCATGAACGTCATGGATAATTGCTTCCAGTCTACTTCCATCATTCCTATTGATTTCAACCAGGACATTCCAAATATGATATCTACTCCCCCCAACTCAATTGGTAAGAAATCTCTCTGTAAGCGTAGTCCTTGAGCCGTATGGTTACCCCCTTACAGACTCCTTGGCCTTGAGTCACTTGGCCATTATCCATCACTATTTCGAACGCTCTTGTGTCAACCTGGGGAAGTGCCAGCTCGAAAGCTAGTTTCATAGATATGAAATTATGTGTCGCCCCACAATCCACTAATATCACCACGTCGCGACTCTCCAAGCTCCCATGCAACTTCATCGTTTCAGGAGCAGAAAAACCCACTAAAGTCTTGAAATCCAGTTGCACCCCTTCTCCCGTGAGTGCTCGAAACTCTGTTTCAGCCAATACCCGCTCCTCCTCCGTATCAGCGACTTCTTGGCTAACTTCGACTTCTCCAAGCTCACTTTCCCATATTACCCTCAACTCTCGAAATTCTATTTTCTTGCATCTGTGATCTTTCGAATACTTCTCGTCACAACGGAAGCATAGGCCAACCTCCCTCTTGGCTTGGAACTCCGCATCCGACAAATGTCTTGGAAGGGGTGGACGTCTCTCCGTATTATTCCTCTCAGGAATCGACACGGGTCGCACGTCCTGAGGAGTTCTGTGCACTCCTCTGATGTTACCGATCCCAGGTGTCTCCACTTTTGGGCCGGGCCCAACTTTTCGGTTCTCTTCTCTTGGGCTACTTTTGCTATCTGTTCGGAATATGGATAGGGCCAACTCCCGATCCTCTATCAATTGGGTCTGCTTCATGATTTCTTCCAGCCCCTTTGGTTCACGACTAATGACCACCGCCCTGATCTCCGGTGACAATCTGTTGAGGAATGTATTCTCCAAGACATCTTCTGGTAATCCCGGAAGAGGCCCTGAGAATGACTCAAACTTCTTGCGAAACTCACTCACTGTTCCCTCTTGTTTAATCGACAAGAATCTAGCACATAAATTTCCTTCTTGGGTCGCTCAATATCGCAGAAGGATCCGCTCTCTAGCGTCTTCCCATGGATTTATCTTCTTTCTGTTGTTTGTCCATCTGTACCATTCGACCACGTCCGAGTCGAAGCTTACTATTGCTACGTTCATTTTCTCCAGGTCACTTAATTGATGCACCTCAAAATAAGTTTCGGCTCTCAGCATCCACGCGTCCGGATTAGCTTCGGTGAACACAGACATCTCCAGCTTCTTATACTTTCCTCTGTCGGACCCATTATCACTACGACGGTCCTGGTTCGAGTTGGTCTCTTCACGCGTTCCGGGATTCGTCACTCCCTCCGATACCCCTCCCTTGGAACCACTCGACTCTGCTACGCTTCCCTTTCCTTTTCCGATTGACCCTTCAGCTATCATCATCACCAGTGCTTTCTGGTTCTCTCGCATTTCGGCTGCTACTCTTTCCTAGCCTTTTTCTAAATTGGTTTCCAACCTCTGAAACCTCTCTTTCATTTCTATCACTTCCGACTCTATTCCTGATAGTCGTTCTTCCATTGCCATTCTTCTAGTTTTTTCCAGGTCGACGTGCTCTGATACTAAGTTGTTAGGTATCTAACCTTCACCTGCATGCAGAAAAGCTTACACAAACAATAGACTAAAGATAATAATCAAGAGACGATGATGAAAGGAGCCAACTCCCCTCTATTGATAGTTCTTCAATAGGGAGAGATGGTTATTTCCTCCGTTAATATTGATAAGAAACCAAAACACTCCACAATATTCGAGAGGTTGGGTCTCTCCTACAAACTTCTGTTCACAAAATATTCGACAAAAGAAACAGACTACACAGAGCAGTACAAATACTTGCTTCCCACGATCCCAAGCCCAACTAACTTGGGTGGTCCCTATTCTCTCTCATCTCAATTACTTTCTTACCCCTCCTCGTGTATTTCTTTATAATTGGAGGCCTTACAAAGGCCCTTGTTGTGTGCGATAACGAAACACAAGCCTGACCTCTCTTCTTGCAGCACATGGAAAAAAGTTGGTGAATATTGGTTGAAATTTGAGAAATGGAGCCATGAAGCATATTTGCGAGAACCAAAAGTCCCATCCTATGGTGGATGGATAAAGGTTCGGAATCTTCCTGTGGATCTATGGAGTTTGAACATTTTCAGGCACATCGGGGATGCTTGTGGAGGCTTCAGAGAGGTTGCGAAAAAATCACTCTCTCGGCTCGACATAATGGAAATCAATATCAAAGTTGCGGAAAACTCATCCGACTTCCTGTCTGCAACTGGGCAAGTGGCTTCCTCACCCTCTTCGTCTCTGTCTATGTCCATTGAACCTTTCTTCAACGCCAAGTTCCACACAGGTTTCATCATCAGAGTTCATGGGAAAAAGACCCCTACACGCCGGCCACAAAACCCTTCCTCTTTCGACACCAACACGCGCCACCAGCCCGCGACTTTTCCTGCTACAAAACCCAAGGCCACGCGCCCCCTACCCTCTGACTAGACGCCTGAAGTCACCAACCCACGCACTGACACCGACGATTGTCCTCGTACTCTGTTAATTCACATTCCCCCTGCTGTCAAGTCTCTTTCAACCCTGATTGACCCTAAGCCTCCACGTGCCTTTCTTTACATCTACCCCGAGGCCCAATCCCTTACAACCCACTTGTAATCTGTAAGGTATCCAGTCGAATTCACCTGTTAACAGAACCACACAACACAAACACAAGAAAGAACAAGGAAAATACTGTTGTATTGATAATTCCTCCCAGAAAAAAGAATACCTCTGGGTTCAAACCTTCGTTAAACAAGATGCAAACAACACAAGATAGCAAAACACTCATTTGTTAGAGAGAGTCGAGAACCTCTCTCCGACCTATCTTCCTTCTAACCAAAGTGCGCTAAAGAAAAGTAAAGGATCGCCCCATGAATAAAAAAAAAGTGACCACACAAGGGACGTACAACCATACCCATGATCCTAAAAGTGGTCCCCTAGGAACCGTTATTCAACATTCTCCCTTTCTCTCTTTTACCCTTCCTACTATAAGTTTTCGTGATAGGAGGCTCTAACAATACCAGGGGCAGTGAAGACTTGTCCTCAAGGTGAAAATCTGGGAACAACCGTTGGAAGGCTTTTAACTGATTCCCACGTCGCGTCACATTCGGGCTCTCCTTGCCACTTAACGAGCCATTCCTCCTCTCCCAGTTCTGAATTCCATCGAATCCCAAGCACCTCCTGTGGGTTTGCCTTCCACTCATAGCAGTCAGTCAGATCAGGGGCTTGTGGATGCACTGTTAGGCCATCGCCAACCATTTTTTTGAGGAGAGACACATGAAAAACATCATGTACCAAGGCTTCCTTGGGGAGCTCCAGCCGGTAAGCAACTGGACCGATTCTTTCCAGTATTTTAAAGGGGCCGAAATACTTGGGTGACAGCTTCTCACAACGTTTTCTTGCCAGAGACTTAAGACGGTACGGTCGGATCTTCAAAAATACAAACTCCCCTTCATTGAACTCGAGTTCCCTCCTTTTCTTATCGGCCTGTTTCTTCATTCGTTCTTGTGCTAAACGCAAATGTTCTTTCAGGGCTACCAAGGCCAGATCTCGGTCTTTCAGCTGTTGTTCAAGAGAGTCGTTCGTTGTCCGATAAGTGCCATAAGAGACAATCGGCGGCGGAGGGCGACCGTAAACCACATGGAAAGGGGTGGTGTTGATGGAGACGTGGTATGTAGTATTATACCAAAATTCAGCCCAAGGAATCCATTGTTCCCACTTTCTTGGATATTCCCCACAGAAACAACGTAAGTATGTTTCTAAGCATCGGTTAACTCGTTCCGTTTGGCCATCTGTTTGTGGATGGAAAGCGGTGCTCCTTTTCAATTGCGTTCCCTGCAACTTGAACATCTCATTCCAGAAATGACTTATAAAAATCTTATCTCGGTCCGAGACGATTGACTTTGGAAAACCATGCAACCGAACAATCTCCTGGATGAACAAGGCTGCTATATTCTTTGCTGAAAAAGGATGCTTGACCTTCAGGAAATGACTGTACTTACTTAATCGATCCACCACCACTAGTATGGAGTCAAATCCCATAGATTTCGGTAGCCCCTCAATGAAATCCATCGATATATCTTCCCATATCAAGTTCGGAATCGGCAAAGGCTGTAACAACCCCGCAGGGGCCACTGCTTCCACCTTATTGCGCTGGCATGTTGAGCACCTTTCCACATACCGTTTAACCTCTGTCTTCATGTTCTTCCAAAACAGTTCACTGGTTAATCGTTTGTAGGTCCTCAAGAACCCCGAGTGGCCCCCAAGAACTGAGTCATGGTACATATGCAATATGGAGGGAATTAAAGTCGACTTATTGGATAGCACCAACCGCCCTTTATAGAGTAACTTTCCCTGCTGCAGGGTGAATTTGGGGTGTGACAACGGATCTCTCTCTAAATCTTCACAGATCTTTCGTAACTCAGGATCTTTCTCCACTTCGTTGTTAACTGTGGTTATGTCCAGGACATGCGGAACTGAGATAGATCGGAGTTCTCCTTCATACTCCACTCTTGATAGTGCGTCGGCAGCCTTGTTCAACTGTCCCGGATTGTACTTTATCTCAAAGTCGTATCCCAACAATTTTGTGAGCCATCGCTGGTACTCCGGTTGCACTTCCCGTTGTTCGAGTAGGCTGCCTAAAGCTCTCTGATCCGTCAGTACAGTGAACCTCTGCCCCAATAAGTAATGCCTCCACTTCTGCACTGCCAGAACAATAGCCATTAACTCCCTCTCGTAAATTGGCTTTAACCGCGACCTTTGAGATAGTGACTGACTAAAGAAGGCTATCGGTCTTTGCTTCTGAGACAACACCGCCAACCCCATTTCTCGATCGTCCGTTTCGATCACAAATGGTTGGGAGAAATCGGGCAAGGCCAACACTGGAATGGTAACCATGGCGTGCTTCAGGGTTTCAAAAGCTGTGGTGGCTGCATTCGACCATTGGAAGGCATCCTTTCTTAGTAGTTGGGTTAATGGCTCGGCAATGCTGCCATATCCCATCACAAACCTTCGGTAATACCCTGTCAATCCGAGGAAACCTCGAAGTTCCTTAATGGTTTTAGGCATTGGCCAATTTAACATGGCCTTAATTTTTTCTCCGTCGGCTTCAACCCCTTCTACGATATTATATGGCCTAGATAGGCTATTCGAGATTGCCCAAAGACACACTTATTTCTGTTTGCAAACAGGGCATGTTCCCTCAAAGCTTCCATGGTGATTTCCAGATGTTTGAGATGTGTTGAATAGTCTGAACTATAAATAAGTATGTCATCAAAAAATACAAGAATGAATCTTCGAAGGAAAGGACGAAAAACCTGGTTCATAAGCGATCAAGCGTTCTTTGGGGCGTTTGTAAGTCCGGAAGGGCATTACCATGAATTCATAGTGGCCTTCATGAGTACGAAAAAAGTCGTCTTGGTATGTCTTCTTCCTTCATTCGAATTTGGTGGTAACTTTGATTTCAGTCCAAACTTGGAAAAAACTTTAGAGCCATGGAGCTCATCCAAAGAGTTCCTCGATCACCTGGTATTGGAAATTTATCGGGGATAGTCACCCTGTTCAACGCACGATAATCAATCTGAAGCGCGCCATTTCATCTTTTTTCTTCACCAACAGGACAGGGCTAGAGAAAGGAGAGTTACTGGGTCGAATGATCCCTGAAGCCAGCATTTCTTTTATCAAACGCTCAATCTCCGATTTCTGAGCGTGGGCATATCTATAGGGTCTAACATTCACTGCCTGTTGGTCCCCCTGGAGTAAAATTCGATGGTCAACTGCTCGTCTCGGTGGTAAACCATGAGGGGCATCAAAAACAGAGGAGAACTCAGTCAGAAGATTCTGTATTTCAATTCCCATCGGTGTGACTTCCGCTAAGCTCCCTTCATACTCACTCTTAGTTTGATCTTCTAAATTCAACCCCCTCAGCTCCACCAGATAGCCTTGGTCTTCTTCTACCCAGGTTTTGGCTAACATTTTTAACGAAACTTCTGCCCGAGTCAACGAGGGGTCCCCATGGAGGACTACTTGTTGCCCCTTTAAATCGAATGTCATTCTTAAAGCTGCCCAGTCCACGTTCATTTCTCCCATCGTCCGAAGCCACTGCATTCCCAATATAACTTCTACATTTCCCATTTCTAATGGTAAGAAGTCTTCACACACTGTAAGCTCCGGTAAAGACACCACCAGCGATTTACAAACACCCTTACCCTTCGTGGCTATACCGTTGCCCATTACAATTCCATAGTTGGAGGTGTCTACCGTCGGTACCTGTAATTCTTCGACCAACTTCTGTGAAATAAAGTTGTGGGTAGCCCCACAGTCGATCAACACAATCACTTCCTTCTCGCCTATCAACCCTTTTAACTTCATTGTTCCCGGTGTGGAGAAACCAATTACTGATTTTAAATCCAACTCAACCAGATCGCCCACCAGCTTGGTCGGAGTTTCTTCTTCCTCGGGTCCCCCGTCTCTCTGGATGAGTTCGATCTCGTCAACTCCGTTCACCAACAGCACTCGTAGCTCTCTGACTTCTCGATTCTTACAGACATGGTCCTTCGAGTACTTCTCGTCACACCGAAAACATAAGCCTCGAGCTCTCTTTGCTTGGAATTCGGCGTCCGATAACCGTTTCGGAGGAAACTCTCTCTTTCCCAACGTTCCTTTTTCGGGTAGGGTTACAGTGCGCGTACCCGAGGGATCGCCTGTTTTTGGGTTTGTCTTCATAATTGGGCCTGGGCTCCCCTTACTATTTCCTGCCGTTCGAGACCCATGAGGACTTGGGCTTAGCCTCGCTTTCTTCCTCAATTGCCAGACGAAGGGCCTCTTCTCTATCTTCGATTAATTGGGCCTGTCTAATTATGTCTTCAAGCCCGCTTGGTTGTCTACTCTTCACTGAAGCCCTGATGGTAGGTTTGAGTCCGTTAAGGAACGTATTCTCGAGGACGTCCTCCGGCAGCCCAGGTAGCGGCGATGAATAAATCTCGAACAGCTTCCGATATTCTGCCACCGTACCTTCTTGTTTCACGGCGAGGAAGCGGGCACACAAACTTCCTTCTTGTGACGGTCGAAAACGCTCGAATATACGCGCCTTCAAATCATTCCATCCTTGTATCTTCTTTCTATTCTCCGTCCATCGGAACCACTCCACCACGTCCGGCTCGAAACTGATAATCGACACCATAATTTTCTCCTTATCCGTCAACTGATAAATGTCGAAATAATGTTCCGCCCTGAAGACCCATGAATCTGGCTTCTCTCCGGTAAATATCGGCATTTCCAGACGTTTCATTTTTCCTCTTTCGCCTCCCGGTTCTTTTCTTCCTAAGGAAGACTCGCCTTCCTCCGTTTCCTTCTGTTCCGACACTTCCCCTCGATTTTCATCCTCCGGGTACTTTTGGCCAGAAGCCTCCGTGAGCACGGATTTCCCTTTGGACAACGTGAGCTCAGTGATCACATAGGTTAGTTTCTCGAGAGCCTTCTCCATGTTCTGGACCGAAACCTTCACCTCCCCGATGTCCTTCTCACATCCCGACACTCTTTCCTCTATCTCTTGCTTCGCCATTCTTCTTGTCTTACCCAGGATGACGGGCTCTGATACCAATTTGTAAGGTATCCAGTCGAATTCACCTGTTAACAGAACCACACAACACAAACACAAGAAAGAACAAGGAAAATACTGTTGTATTGATAATTCCTCCCAGAAAAAAGAATACCTCTGGGTTCAAACCTTCGTTAAACAAGATGCAAACAACACAAGATAGCAAAACACTCAGCTGTTAGAGAGAGCTGAGAACCTCTCCTGACCTATCTTCCTTCTAACCAAATTCTGCCTAAAGAAAAGTAAAGGACTGCCCCATGAATAAAAAGCAGCAGCCACACAAGGGACGTACAACCATACCCATGATCCTAAAAGTGGTCCCCTAGGAACCGTTATTCAACATTCTCCCCTTTCTCTCTTTTACCCTTCCTACTATAAGTTTTCGTGATAGGAGGCCTAACATAATCAACCTATTACACATTCAAGCCCACTTAAGCCCACATTATCCATTAACCCTGTCGTCAATTCAAGCCCACATAAGCCCACCTTATCCATTTAACCCTGCCGTTTTTCCATAGTCCACTTCGGCTTCCATTGCTCGACCTACAAAGCAACGGGACACAACAACCTTAGCCAAAAAAGCCGTTATCATCAAAGGAAGACAAACCTTGCTCCTCCAAGGTACGAAAAACATTTCTTCCTCTTCTCTCACACATCTTTCTGAATCGGAAGAAGAGTTTCTAAGATTTTCTAAGACGATTGTCCTCGTACTCTGTTAACTCACATTCCCCCTGCTGTCAAGTCTCTTTCACACAGGTTTCATCATCGGAGTTCATGGGAAAAAGACCCCTACACGCCGGCCACAAAACCCTTCCTCTTTCGACACCAACACGCGCCACCAGCCCACGACTTTTCCTGCTACAAAACCCAAGGCCACGCGCCCCCTACCCTCTAACTAGACGCCTGAAGTCACCAACCCACGCACTGACACCGACGATTGTCCTCGTACCCTGTTAACTCACATTCCCCCTGTTGTCAAGTCTCTTTCAACCCTGATTGACCCTAAGCCTCCAGACCACGTGCCTTTCTTTACATCTACCCCGAGGCCCAATCCCTTACAACCCACTTGTAATCAACCTATTACACATTCAAGCCCACTTAAGCCCACATTATCCATTAACCCTGTCGTCAATTCAAGCCCACATAAGCCCACCTTATCCATTTAACCCTGCCGTTTTTCCATAGCCCACTTCGGCTTCCATTGCTCGACCTACATAGCAACAGGACACAACAACCTTAGCCAAAAAAGCCGTTATCATCAAAGGAAGGCAAACCTTCCTCCTCCAAGGTACGAAAAACATTTCTTTCTCTTCTCTCACACATCTTTCTGAATTGGAAGAAGATTTTCTCTCCAGCCCTTGCCCTGATTCCATTAACACGCTTCTCACCCTCCCTCATTCCCCTCCTTATTCCATTGTCCCTTTAACCCTCTTTCCCGAAGAAGGTTGTGCAGAACCCACACCCATCGGGGCTTCACAAGATTACTCTCCCACTTATCCACCCTCCCTCCCGTTGGTTGTAACTGATGAACCTGTTGAACACTTCGAACCTATTGAAGACGACATTTTCCTGAAAAAATTGGCTCCATGGTTGATTGAGAATGGTCTTTGTATTACAACCATTCCAAATAGATTGAAGAAAGGCAAAACCCCGGCCAAGACCACAAAATTGTAGTTAAGAACTTAATCACAGCAGTGAACTATGAAAAGATCCACAAACCTTTTGCTACTGATTCAGGGTCGCCCCACCCCCACCCCCACCCCACGCATTATGATCATCCTATCATGGAACATTCGAGGCTTGGGCTCCCCGGAAAAAGAGCTCTCATCAAACAATTCCTCCAACAAGAAAATGCTACAATTGTTATTTTACAGGAAACAAAGCACATTACTATCAATAATTTTTTTTATCAAATCTTTATGGAGGTCTCAAAACATAGCATGGTCGGCTCTTGGCGTTGAAGGTAGGGCTGGGGGAATCCTAATCATGTGGAATGATCCATCCATAAATGTCCTTGAAACCATTGAAAGTACACATTTCTTAACTCTCCATATTTCTCTCACTGACGATTACAGATTTTGGATTTCTGGTGTTTATGGACCATCAAAGGCAACCCTTAGACAATCCTTATGGGATGTACTAATGGATCTCTCATACTTTTGCTCTGATCATTGGATCTTCGGTGGCGATTTCAACGAGACTAGATGGTCCTTTGAGAAATCAAGCGGCAAACCGATAACCAAAAGCATGAATTTGTTCAACAAGCTTATTGAAGATTGTAATCTAATCGATCCCCCTCTCTCTAATGGGCTTTACACATGGTCCAACCTCCGAGACAACCCTGTGATGACCTTTATTGACCGTTTTCTTTTAACGGGCCCTTGTTTAGACAAATTTAATAGTGCCTTTGTCAAGAGGTTTCCCCGAATCACTTCAGACCACTATCCGATCTCTCTAACTCTCGGTTTACAAAAATGGGGACCCAACTACTTCAAGTTTGAGAATAACTGGTTGACTCACCGAACTTTCGAGCCTCTCCTTAACCATTGGTGGAAGAACAATCATCTTACTGGCTGGCTGGGGCACGACTTTATCAGAAAATTGAAAGAATTCAAAGGCTTTGTTCGTAAATGGAATAGGGATACCTTCGGATGCTTACAAACAAAAAAGGTTGATCTCACCAATGAACTTTCCGGGATTGATAATCTTGAGGAAGAAAATCAGCTTCTGCCAGCCCACATTCAGAAAAGAAAAGACATTAAGCTTGACCTCTTAGATTTATCCATTAAGGAAGAAATCTCCTGGAGACAGAAATGCAAAGTTAAATGGACACTAGAAATCTCCTGGGGCACGACTTTATCAGAAAATTGAAAGAATTCAAAGGCTTTGTTCGTAAATGGAATAGGGATACCTTCGGATGCTTACAAACAAAAAAGGTTGACCTCACCAATGAACTTACCGGGATTGATAATCTTGAGGAAGAAAATCAGCTTCTGCCAGCCCACATTCAGAAAAGAAAAGACATTAAGCTTGACCTCTTAGATTTATCCATTAAGGAAGAAATCTCCTGGAGACAGAAATGCAAAGTTAAATGGGCACTAGAAGGGGATGAAAACAGTTCCTTCTTTCACCGAATTACATCAGCCGGGAAGAGGAAAAATACCATTGTCGAGCTACTCTCTAGAAAAGGAGATAGCTTGGTTATTGACAAACACATTGAAGACGAGTTCATTGACTTTTGCACCCATCTATACTCCAAAACACTAGGGCTTCACTATCTTCCTTCTGTTGACACATGGAGTCCAATAACACTTGAACAAGCTTTACACATAGAAGTACCTTTCATAGAAGAGGAAATTCACAAAGCGGTACAAAACCTTGGCACTAATAAATCACCGGGCCCCGATGGTTACACAACGGAATTCTTTAAAAAGCATTCGAACATCCTTAAGGATGATATCAAAAGGGTGTTCCAAGATTTTTTTGAGCATGACATCATTAATGCAAACGTCAACGAAACTTACATTTGCTTAATCCCAAAAAAGCTTGAGGCAAAAACAGTGGGAGATTTTAGGCCCATCAGCTTAACCCCTTGCCTTTACAAGGTGATTGCCAGAGTTCTTTCTGAAAGGCTCAAGTCGGTTCTTCATCAAACTATCTCTGAGTTTCAATTTGCTTTTGTGGCTGATAGACAGATTATAGATGCTTCCCTTATAGCCAATGAACTAATAGAGGACTAAACACAAGAAACAGGGAGTGGTTATCAAATTAGACATGAAAAAGCTTTTGATATGGTGGACTGGGATTTTCTCGACTCTATACTTGCTGCAAAAGGATTTGGTGAGAAATGGAGAAAATGGATCCATGGTTGTATCTCAACGACAATTTCTTCTCTTATTATTAATGGCGAACCTCGAGGGAAAATCAAAGCATCTAGAGGACTAAAGCAAGGTGACCCCCTTTCACCATTTCTATTCATTCTCATCATTGATTGTCTTAGTAGATTATTGTCCACACAGGCTGAAAAAGGGACTCATTTGTGGTTTGGAAATTGGTAGAGAAAAATTGGCCATCAACCACCTCTTATTCGCAGACGACACCATCCTTTTCTCTTCTCCTAAGAAGGAGAATGTTATTGCTCTTTTTGATACGGTGAAATTATTTGAAGATGCCTCGGGATTGAGAATCAACCCTCTCAAATCCGAGCTTATGGGACTACATGTTGACAATGTTGTTGTTCATGATTTAGCCACGGTGTTTGGATGCAAAACAACCACATGGCCTTCTACTTACCTAGGGCTGCCCCTCAATGGAAAGGCATCCAAAAAGTCATTATGGGACCCGATTATCGAAAGGATTGAGAGGCGTTTGAAAGGCTGGAATGGGTCTCACATTTCAAAGGGTGGTAGACTTACCCTCATACAAGCCACATTATCCAACCTCCCCACTTATTACCTTTCCCTTTTCAAAATATCAACAGAGGCTGCAAATTCTATTGAAAAACTCTTCCGCAAGTTCCTATGGAGTGGCTGCAAAGAGACTAAATTGATAAACTGTTTGCCGTCCATTAGAGGAAGGGGGCTTGGTATAATCAATATCAAATCAAAAAATCAAAGCCTTTTAGCCAAATGGGTTTGGAGATACCATTTAGAAAAACAGTCACTGTGGAGGCGTGTGATGGCCTCAAAATATGGCTCATCTCATTTCGATATGCATCCAGATTCTAGAAGACCTAGATATCACCGTGGGCCTTGGAAATACATTATTAGAGAACAAAGGCTTATTTTTGACAACATTTCTTGTGTGGTGGGAAACGGACGACACACTTCCTTTTGGCATGATTGTTGGGCTGGTGATGCTCCATTAAAGATCTCATCTCCCCTTCTTTAAGACCAGTAAATGAAATATATCTAACCAGTGAGCACTCTTAGGACCTTGGAATCCGTCGAAATCTGAATGATGAAGAAATTAGTGAATGGACAATCCTTACAACCATCCTCCCATCCACCATTAACTCACTGGTTGAAGATTCCTGGAAATGGAGGCTAGATAGCAAAGGCATTTTCACAACAAAGTCTCTCACTCACAATTTATCTTCTATAGGCCATCTTCATCCTTACAGAAGCATATGGAAAGGTCCTGTCCCCAAAAAAATTCGGTTCTTTCTAGGGGAAATCAGCCATGAGGGACTTAACACTGCAGATACACATAAAAAAAGGCCCTATGGTTAGTTTCTGCCCCAAATTGGTGTGTTCTTTGCAAAAGCGCGTGTGAATCTATGGGCCATATCTTCTCCACCTGCTCATACACATCCAACATCTGGTCTAGAATCTTAATGGCTGCCAAATTGCATTTTGTCTTCCCACACTCTATGATTACTTTCCTCAAGGCTCTCCTTTTGGGTCATCCATATACCCAAGGAAAGGCTTGCATTTGGGAAAACATCGTCAAAGCTCTTTTATGGTCCATTTGGCTTGAACGAAACAATAGGCTCTTTAACAATATCGAGAGGGAACCACACATTGTTCTTGAACACCTTCTCTACCTTGCTTTCTCTTGGTGTAAATTCACAATTTTTTTTGGCGACTATAGTCTTACTCCCCTCATTAGTAATTGGAAAAATCTTTTGTAATTGGGCACCCTCTTACACGGGCTCCTTTGTACATTTCATACCATCAATGAAATGATCATATGTTTCTCATCAAAAAAAAAAAATCCATCATTAAATGTAGGATCTTCTCCGAGGGGTTTCAGTCTGTTTTCTTTGTTTGTCTTTTTCCTTTATTTTATTTTTTGTACCTTCTTTTATTGCTATAATTGCTGTGGTCACTATTTTTTAAAGTAGTTGCCATTAGAGTTCCATTAAAGGATGCCTCCATGGTCCCTTGTTAGATATCATACCTCTCTTTGGCTCTTTGTTTGTAAAAACTTTTGTAATTATATAAATTTTTGGTCCCTTGTTAGATAAATTTAATTATATCAATATTTTAAGATATTGAGTAATGTGTTGTTGTATGGGCAAAGTTTTTTTTTTTTGGGAAAAACCCAAGTTATGCAAGTTAATGCGGCAGACGTGGTTTCTATTTGGGGAATATGGATAATAAGGATCATGAAGCTTTTTAAAGATAAGAATAAGTTGAGAGATTGTTGATATAGGTAAATTTTGAGCCTCTTGTTTGTGTGCAGTGTGCACCATCAAATTCCTTTTGTAATTGTAATCTCTTTGTTGTTACACATAATTTGAGTTTCCTTTTTCGTAACTTTGATAAGTAGTCCTTTTCACCCTATCACTAAAAAGAGTTTCTTTTGTATTTTTTTTTGTTTTTAACCATGACATTTATAATTTGTTAAAACTTGTACTTTTATGGGTTGTTTGAACTTTAAAAGATATCACCAGGCACAACAAAGAAGCGATATGGCAAAAGCAACATATCCTTCCAAAGTAGAACATTTTAAATCCTTGTTGATGAGATGCTTATTAAAAGTTATAACATTATATTGTCTGTCCTGAGTCTTCAAATCTGAGGCTTGTCATTCGGCTACTGAGACTTTTCAATGCTGATTCTGATGCATTTTTATAACTTGTTTCTCTACCCAGATATTTGATGCAATCATTTGTGACCCTCCTTATGGAGTGCGTGCCGGGGGGCGTAAATCCGGTGGTCGGAAATTGTTAAAAGGAACTGTTGCTCCTTACACCGTTCCTGATGACAAGAGAACAGACCATATACCATCAACTGCAGCTTACAGCCTTGTTGAGTGTGTGCATGATTTACTTGACCTTGCTGCCAGGATGCTTGTAATGGGTGGCAGGCTTGTTTTCTTCTACCCTGTGTTGAGGGAAGAAGATTGTGTGTTTAATCAATTCCCAGAGCATCCTTGTTTTACTTTAATCAGTTCTTCTGAGCAGATATTGAGCTCTCGATACAGCCGGGTGTTGCTAACTATGGTCAAAAGAAGTTCATACACTGAAGAAATGGCGGAGGCAGCAAGATTAAAACATGAAGAATTCAGGGAGAACCATTTGAAATGGTTAGAGGATGGTAATCTTCATTCTGCTGTTTTCAGTCCGGCCGCAGATCCTGAGCTTGCAGGTGCTGGTAATGGCAATGTGAGCAAAGACCCGAAACCAAAATACAGAGGGAAGTATGTATAAATGGAAGTTAGTGTAGGTGCTGGTTTGCTCGTTCTCTGAATTATCTAAGCCCCATGGATTTTGGTTCATATGTGCCCTGTTTTCTCTGGGAGTAGGATAGTAGGAAGGATCTATGATATTAGCTTTCTCCCATATCGACGCAAGTTCTCAGATTCTCTTCGAATCTTTCAAGTTACGTCATTGGAGAGAAGCCTAGCATTGAAATTATCTCAGCATGCATGGTTTAGTTGCAATGCCGACCGCTAGTGTCTCTAAACCCTACTAAAAATGAGTTTTTTTTTTTTTTGTTTTTTCAATTAAAAGAATTTAATTAAACTTTTAGCTTAATAATTAGAAACAATCAGCTTCCCACTTAAATTGGTAAGTTTTTTGCTAATTTAGACTTTTTGGAGAAAAAAACATTGGTGGGAGTGAAACTTATGCATGGTAATTAAAGTCATTATTTTATATAAAAACATTGCAAATGTTATTTTATGTGTTGCTTTAAATATATATATATTTCAGTCATTTAGTTAATAAGTTCATAACAAAAACGCCTAAATTCAAAAGAGAAGCAAGAGAAAGATATTAGAATAAGGTTGCATGTCAACACTCATTTTTGATATGATGTCCATAATTTCGAGTTTTGAGTTTCTTCTTGGCTCTTCAAAATTCTCCTCTAAGCCCTTAGATCGTGTAGCAATCGAGATTAGGGTATTCGTCTCTAAAAAATGTAGAGTCGAGACATTGTTGTAATGTTAGCAATGCTATCCCTTCAAATTTTGTAAAAAAAGAAAATATCAATTTGGGTAGCATTGTAATGTTATGGATAACGTTGTAATGCTATGCTTGCTATTCTTCTAGGTTGAATGCTTTTCGAATGGCGTTGCAATGCTATAAGTAGTGTTGCAACGCTATGCCCTTGGGTCCAAAGCCTTGTACTTTCGTTTCAACATTTGAATCCTCAAATATAGCCTTAAGTTGCTCAAATTTTTCCAAATATCTCATGAAAGCACACATAATCATAAGAAAACTAGCATAAAATTAAACCAAGAAATGCCATTATTTTTCATGCTATCAAGCCCCTAAACAAACTTACTGAAGGGATCGAAATCCACGGAAGCGATTGAATCACTTTGCTCTCGATTTATATTACATGAATTTACACAAAAATAGAAAAATAGTTGAGCATACAAGGTAGAAAGAAAGTTTACCTTTGAATAACACTTTCTTCTTGTAATCCTTTCATTCTTCCTATTTGATCCTCTCGATCTCTACAAACTCAACACGATCTTAAACCAAACACTTCCACTTGATCTTCTCGGTTGTTCTCTAGGAGAGGGAGAACGATGGGAGTTCCTTTTGGGAGAAAGGGAGAGCTTTTTGAGGATTAGAGAGAATTGAGAGTTATGAGAATCTCAATTTCTAAAAAGTGGCTTGCTTGGTTGCAAAATGCATCTAAATGCATGTTTTTATAAGGAGTGAGGGTGGAGATAAATTCTCAACCCATTCACCCACTAAATCCACATATTATGGATCGTGAAAATCACATTTTCATAATTGCATAATATAAGTTATCTTATACCTCATTATGCAAATCATATTTGCATAATGTGGATAATAGATTGAATCATATTCAATTTTCTTATCTCTCATATTTAATTCCTCTAATTATGAAATTGTTTCATAATTAAGCAATAATATAGTTTATCATGAATCATATTCACATTAAATTATATATTATATCAATTATATCACATATAATTGATATAAGTTCCTTATATGAATTTGAACACTTCAAATTCATTCTAAAACTTTAAACCCTCTTGAATTTCCACATCGAGCCAACATAGGGACCTAATGGACCTACAGATCATGAGCTCCAATGATACGAGATTAACTGATCAAACTCTTTGATCATGTTAATCAACAATCATTAACTACGAGTCACTCCACTATAGACTCGTAGCTCCACTCTCCTCACTGTAAGACAAGTTGTATCCATCGATATAACCTATGCCCGTGAGTCAACCCTTCACAAGTCGTTCGTAGTCACAGTTGGGTCAAATTATCGTTTTACCCCTGTGACTACTTTTTGCTCCTTAAGTACCACTAATCCTCTAATGAACAACAAGTTTATGGTCCTACCATAAACAATGTCCCTCTCGGGCCAGTGAGAGGGTGGGGCCCCGTTGTTTAAGACCTGGATTCAACCCTTAAGGGAACAATCTATCTAAATTTCCTAGCGCGAGAATGAGTGAATCCTTCTTGCGGAGTTAAGTTCCCAGCTCCCTACGAGGTTTCGTCCCTGAGAAGGTAGGCGTATTGAGTCGGCAAGTCTGACCACTCTCACCTATACTAGTCTAAGGACAAACCCCCGCAGACAGGAGTTCGTAACTCGCTCAGGATTTAGATCGAGTCACTAATGGTCATCTGCGAATTATTAGTCCTAATCTGTCATGGTGTTACTACAGTAGTCTAATAATTCTCGATCTGGTCTTGTAAAATCTCATCACATAGGATGCCCCCACTCGCATGTCAACTACATGAACGAGTTGGATCATCTCGTTTGTATCGAATACAAAGTGAGTCACATCCACAGTGTTACCAGGATAAGGTTCCCAACCCTATCCATGTACTATAGACTATTCGAGTGAACATGATCCTACCTATGTGTCCACTACACATTGTTCAAGGTCTCATAAACATGACACTGAAGCTTAGTTTATTGGATTTAAGTTTTGATTGCGAGATTACTAGATTTGAGGAAAAATAACATTCTATTTATAACCATCAAATAATTGCAAACTACACGAGTTTAGGGCATAAATCCCAACACTTAGGTCCCCTAAATCCCAATTTACTCAACTTAGCATCAAGTTAATTAGCCAAATCAACCTAATTAGCTAGGTATGATAGCGTTTTATACTGATATAGTTAATCGCCTCAAGTTCAAGAGATTGATTAAGACTAATTAATTAAACTATGCACATGTATTTCTAATTTAATTTATTAGCCCTCTTGATTCTTAGTTCCTATCGTGCAATCTACATGAGAGGCTAGCCTCTACGATATAAATACAAGTCGGTCCTATTGCTAGCTAAAATTATCAGTCATGTATTCAAACGATGCGAATAGGTTTTCAATCTATCAATAAAAGAATACATGCTATGGGCATTCAAGCAAAATCAAGAAATCATAGAACATGCTAGAAAATATGAAATAAATCTCACAAAAATACATAATACCTGATTTACAACTCAAAACGTTGTCGATAGTCTAGTCGCACATCGTTACAATATTGCCCGACACCAAAGAGTAACAAAAAACTCCTAAATTATCCTATTATACTGAAGGCTCTATCAAATATATTTATAAACCTAGACCTCTTAAATTTACAATAAAAGTGGTTAGGATCAATCACATGGACTAGATTTCTGATTTAAATTAAGTACTAATGCTCAATTTTATCTAGAAATTTAAGAGTTGAGATAAAGTCAAATTACAAACTAAAATAATTATTTATAAGATTAAAGACAATTTTAGAAAAAATTCATGCAAATAATATTTTATCCATGAAGCATCATTTGATTTAATTTAAGACAAATAAAAACATACCGTAATTATAAGCCAAGAGAATCACTAAAATTTGTTAAATGACTTTTCCAAGCTCGAATAAAATCATGCTAAATTGAATCCTTAACCTTCCAATCTAAATCTTTAATTAAGCATGCCAATATTGAAAATATGAAATAAATCTCACAAAAATACATAATACCTTATTTACAACTCAAAACGCTGTCGATAGTCTAGTCGCGTTACAATATTGCCCAACACCAAAGAGTAACGAAAAACTCCTAAATTATCCCATTCTACTGAAAAATAGAGAGAAATGGCCTTAACATGGTCTCTTTGCTGCTAGAAACCGAGACCAAACGACCTAAATCACAAAAGAATCAATTTATACAAATCGACGGAGCATCTAAACGCTTCCCAACGTCACAAGGGCTGATGAAGAGCTTATCAAAAGCTCTATCAAATATATTTATAAATCTAAACCTCTTAAATTTACAATAAAAGTGGTCAGGATCCTTCACAAGTACTAGATTTCTTATTTAAATTAAGTACTATAATTATTAATGCTCAATTTTATCTAGAAATTCAAGAGTGGAGATGAAGTCAAATTACAAACTAAAATAATTATTTACAATATTAAAGACAATTTTAGAAAAAATTCATGCAAATAATATTTTATCCATGAAGCATCATTTGATTTAATTAGAGACACATAAAGACATGCAATAATTATAAGACAAGAGAATCACTAAAATTTTTTAAATGACTTTTCCAAGCTCAATAAAATCATGCTAAATTGAATCCTTAACCTTCCGGTCTAAATCTTTAATTAAGCATGCCAACAACGTAATTATTTTACGCCTTCTAATAATAAATCATCCATTCTCATGCAAGAATGAACTATTAGTTATGAGTCCACACTAAATGTAACAACCGTAATTTTTTTTATATTTTATTTATTTTAAAGAATTTAATCAATCCTTTTGAGAATAGGATTGTATTTTCTTTTTAAATTAAGATTTAAATCTTTTTATCTCGTTTTATTTTTAAAAAAGGAAACATTATCTTTTTAAGAGTTGTAAGTTAGAATTTCTTATAAAAAGGTCTCTTGAAGCCTTAATCTTTTTTACAAAATTGTTTTGACGGCCACAATAAAGAAAAAGACATTTTGCATTTTCCTCTCTAAAGAAATGCAGTAAGTTTTTCTTTATTCCTCTTGTTGATTTATTTTCTTTTCTTAATTATTAAAGTTTTCTTTCAAAATTTTGAGTTTTATTTTTGTTCTTGATTGGTTAGAAGAAAAGATTCTTGAAATCCTTTTCCCAAAAAGTTTCTAGGTTTTGTTTGCTTAAATTTTTATCAAAGTTTTTCCTCTTATGATTTTTAAATTAAATTGAAGGTTTTGATGATGGAAAACTTTCCAGATTTTTTTCGCTTTTATTTTCTGTAAAATTGGGATTGTTTTAAGTGTATTTTAGATTCTTTTTGTACCAAAAATTTACCAAATGATTGTTAATTCAATGTATGATTTATACCTTTGATTTCCACATGAAAAGAGTATTACGACAGTTTTAATTACTTTACATATCTGATTTTATTTGTAAAATAGTAGAAGTCTTGATTCTTTTAGATCAAAAACTCTTGAAAAGTTTTGTTTTATGAGCAGAAAATTTTATGGGTTTTTGTCCCTAATTTATGATAGTTTTGAAGGTTTTAAAAGTTGAAGAATTAAAAAGTTGTTTGGTATTTTATAATACTTTGAAAAGCATTGATTTTATCAATTTTAGTACGTTTTTAATTGGGTTTTAAAGTGTTTTAACTCAGTTTTTCAATGCTGTAATTTTTTATCCAAGAACCCTATTTTTCCATACTTTTTACATAGAAAATTATTTCTAATGGAAAAATTTGGGTGGATAAGTTTGTCTAGCTTTTAGATAACCTTTTGGAACTTTAAGATAGAATTTTGGATTCTAATAAGTGTACATATTTGGACTTCTAGGAGAAGTTGATTGTGCAAGAAAGTGGAGTTAGGTTTGAATTTTGAGATTGAGATTTGTAAGGATTACGATTGAGGTAAGTAGTTTCCACATCCCTTCAAAATAATTATGTTTTGATTTGATAAAATACCTGAAAGCATGGTTTTATGTGAATTGCATTTGTTTTGAATTGTTTTGTTA
This sequence comes from Trichosanthes cucumerina, assembly GCA_036507285.1. Classification (NCBI taxonomy): domain Eukaryota; kingdom Viridiplantae; phylum Streptophyta; class Magnoliopsida; order Cucurbitales; family Cucurbitaceae; genus Trichosanthes; species Trichosanthes cucumerina. Next base: position 39,853,817 of record CM071841.1, read on the forward strand.
AGCGAAAGTATTTGTTACCTTTTGATTATCTGAAAAGTATTTTGTTCGATTTGTTAGATTTATCCGGATATACTAATTTTTCTATTTTGAGATGGCATGTCTTTTTGTATAGTAGCCAAATTTGTATTTGTAAGTTCTGGTCGGTTGTATCGACAACCTCTGATCTGTTAAGGCTTATTTTTGGGAAGACACTGTAGTGATTTGGCGTTCCTTGGAATGCAGATTCATGTGTGGGTTACACTCACATGGCCTCACATTTTAGTGATTTGTTCTGTAAGTTCTGATCGGTTTCTAATTGACATCTCTGAATGATCTGTGTTATTGACGAGCAATAATATTTGTCTGGGCTACTACATATATGCATCTTTCTCACTCTATATTTGAAAGTTTGAAATGAATGAAAGATTTGCTTATGATTTGTCCGACCACTATTTGTATGTTTTGTTTTTAAGGAAAATGAATTTTCAAACTCGATTGTGGTTATTGCTGCATCGGGTATTTTGTACTAATTTTTGTTTTTCAAAATGCTTTCAGATGATAAATCAAGAGATAGTTCTGACAGTGAGTGAGGTCTAGCGTTCAATCAGGAAGAAGGAATTTTCTTAGGGTTTTCCTAGCATTTGTAGTTTTGGTCCCTGTTGGACTTAGTATTAATTATTCTTTACTTTAATTCGTTTCTTTTAGTTAGTATTTAGCTTTTGACTCTTGTGTCTCAGCTTGGCTTATGTTGGTTTTGAAGTTCAGTTATTTTGCTTCTGCACTTTTATTAGTTTGACCGTATATCTAAATGCGGGTTGTTACAGTTGGTATCAGAGTAAAAAGTTATAAGGTTATGTAGACTTTAGAAACTTTTTTTTTTGTAAGTTGTTGGTTTTTGAAAAGAGTTCTGCCAGGACATTAGGTTTGGTTGTCAGCTGGTTAAGTTTTATCTCATGGTGTTAAGTCACCATAGTGTTATTCTTTTTTTCTATTCTTCTAAATGTTTTCGTCGTTCACTTGTAGAGCAATGCCTCATCGAAGAGCTGTTTATCGTAGAGGCGAAAATGTTGGAGATGAAAATGCTGGAGATCATGATCAGATTCCTCATGTTCCGCATGCTCCAAGGACTAATAGGCATGCCTTTACCAACGATGGAATCAATCGTGTCGTCGAACAATTTAGGAAGCTTTATCCACCTATGTTTGATGGTACAAGCACAAACCCGATCGTTGCTGATGAGTGGATAGAGGAGATAGAGAAGACTTTTGGCTTCATGGAGTGCAATGACCGCCAGAAAGTAACTTGTGCTGCTTAGTTGTTGAAGAAAGGGGCGAACAAGTGGTGGAACTTAACTCGCAACACTTGGAATGTTGCAGAGAACCCGTTGAGTTGGGAAAGATTCAAAGAACTGTTCTTTGAGAAGTTCTTTCCCCCTACTGCAAGACAAGACAAAGAGGCTGAATTTATTAAATTGGAACAAGGAAAGTTGTATTTGCTGGAGTATGAGAAGAAATTTGATGAACTTTCCCAATATGCCCCACATCTGGTAGACACCGATTGGAGAAAGGCGAGACAGTTCGAGAAATGCCGAAGACCAGAATTAAGAAAGCATGTGGCTACTTTTAGATTGAAGACGTATGTTGAGGTTTTACAAACAACACAAATTTTGTCTAAAGATAATGATTTTGACAAGCCACCATCCAAGGATGGAAGTTTCGAAAGGAAGTTCCATGCAAGAGAAAGTTCTAGTCAATCGAGGAGGAAGGTAAGTCTTAGCACCGGTGGCTAGAGGCAAGTGTGTAAGAGTTGTGGAAAGTTGGAAATTGAGGTGACATCAGAGGATGCAATGCCAATGTTGGCAAAATTGGTAGTCGAACCATTATTGATTAACAGAATCAAGCAAGCTCAACTTCTGGACCCAACTTTGAAGAGAGTTATGGTTGATGTCAGGAAGGGAAAACGGTCTGAGTTTTCAGTGTCAAGTGATGGAGTTTTGTGGTTGGTGATCGTTTTTGCGTTCTCAATGACCTAGTTGTTAAAAAAGAGATTATGACGGAAGCTCATAACACTCCTTACTCAATTCATCCAGGGAGCACAAAGATGTACCAAGACCTTCGAAAAACATTTTGGTGGGTAGGTATGAAGCGTGATGTTGCAAATTTTGTTAGTCATTGTCTAACATGTCAACAAGTGAAGATTGAACTTTAAAGACCATCAGGACCTCTCCAACCCTTGTTTATACCTGAATGGAAATGGGAGAATATCTCAATGGACTTTGTGACTGGTTTGCCCAAGAGACAGTTAGGATTAGATACTGTATGGGTTATCGTCAATCGATTAACAAAATCAACTCACTTTTTACCTAGAAAGACCATATTTACAACAAAAAGATGGGCTCAAATTTATGTAAAAGAGATAGTTCGTCTTCACGGTATACCTATCTCTATAGTGTCTGATCGAGATCCCAAGTTTATATCTAAACTTTGGAAAATAATGCAACATTGAGACGCTGTGCGCAACGTTTCAATGCTACGTACATCATTGACGCAAACAACACGCATTTCGGCATTGCGATGCTGCAAGGCAACGTCTCAACGCCGTTTTCACGCTTCTTCAACCCAAATCTTCTCATGGGATGGCATTGCAACACCATCTGTGGCGTCTCAACGCCATGCCCTCGGATCCAATGGCTTATTTTGCTCTTGTTCTTCCAAAATCTCTTCATCTTTTGTGCTTCATTGGCTCCCATTTAAGCCCTAATTCTTCATGATATCTCCATTTGCGCCATTCTTACACGTTACCTAAAATCCAATAATTTAAACACGTGAAAGCGCTGAAATTAACACAAAAACTAACAAAATCTAAGTCTAAGAATAACACATTTTGTGTGCTATCAAATACTCCCAAACTTAAACTTGTGCTAGTCCCGAGCAAAAACATAACAAAACCATAAATGATCTCTCTTATACATACATCAGATTCAAGCCTCAAAAATTAAAAGGAAAATTTCAACAAACATAGTTTAACAATTAAACATAACACTTCAACAAGCAGTTCAAAACTTTTCTTAAGTATCCCTGCGTGTGTGTGTGATTAACCTTCGTTCCCTTCATCTTTACTAGCCCGGATCAACTTTACCAGATTCTCCATTCAACTTCCCCTACACTGGCCATAAGTCCCAATCCTTAAGTCTCCCCACAATCAAGACACAAATAACTTCATTCAATACTTCATTTTTTTTCTTTCAACATTGAATTCTTCTTATGCAAGGACACTAGCTTTCACACATCCACTACATGGACCTTTACCTAGAGCACTCGCACAATGAAGGTAACTCTTTTTTTCCTCGATTCTTTTAAGCATAATTCAATAGCAACATACAACGTATATAATTTTTTTTTCAATACACACAAACATTCCAGAGCATGCACTTCATATTGTCATTGATATTATCATGCAGTTTAACTTTCAAATCAGTCCTTACTCTTATCGAGGTGACATAAAACTTATGAACCTGATAACTCTATTCTAAGCATTCAAAACTACAGGAACAAAGGCTATGTGCATAAACAGTGCAAGAAAACTCAAGATTTTTTTTTTAAATTTACTTAAATTCATGTCATGCTCTCAAGTTTCAACAAGATCACAGAAATTTCAATTAAAACTCATCATTGGTTATCCTAATCATACTTATGCATAAGATCAATCAACAATTCAACACATACTCAGGAGTTCTAAAAAAATTCAAAATAACACACTCCCATCCCCAAACTTAAACTCAATGTTTGCTTAAATATGTTCAAGTAATGAAAGAAAGGTAAGAGAGTGAACAATAATGTCTTGAGTAATGGAGATCTTGTTTTCCAAGTTCCTTATTGGTCAAATCATGAGAGGTTGACTCCTACACAAAAAAAACCCAGATCAAAGGAAGGACACCAACACCACAAACTAAACTAAACAAACAAAAACAAACAAAATTAAATGAAAAGCTTGGGTTGCCTCCCAAGAATCACTTTCTTTAACGTGTTTAGCTAGACTGGCTCTTCATTTACGCTCAAGGTGGTCTCATCTTTATGTCCAGTGCCTGCAGATCTGTAGTTCTTCCCTTTTCAACCTGATCCAAAGACTCACTTAACAGAATGTTATTTCCATAATCAATAGGCAAGGCATTTTCTACTTCAATTTTCAAACATATACTTATCTCAAGGTCATCCTTTTGAGGAGTAAAGATTTTAAATTTAACCTCCTCTTGTCTTACGTGCAACGTCAGTGTGCCCTTATGCATGCTTATAGCCTTGTTGGTGGCCAGAAAAGGTCTTCCCAAAATGATGGAAATCTCAGCATGCTCTTACATGTCCAGGACAAGGAAATCCACAGGGAACACGAACTTGTCCACCTTAACAAAGACATCCTCCACTACTCCCCGTGGATAAGTAATTGACCTGTTTGCTAGCTGTAGAGACGCTGTTGTGGGTTTGACCTCCCCTAAACTTAGTCTCATGAAAACAGAATAAGGCATCAAATTAATACTGAAACCTAAATCTGATAAAGCCTTAAACTTACAGTTGCCAATAGAGCAGAGACAATAAAACTCTCTAGATCCTTCAATTTTTGTGGTAACTTGCGCTGCAGAATAAGTTGATTGTCTCATATTCCTTCAACTTTTGCTTTTTGTACAGGATTTGTTTCATGAACCTCACATAGTTGGGTACCTGTTCCAAAGCATCAGAGAAAGAAATACTAATGTTAAGCTTTTTGAAAACATCTAAAAATTTATGAAATTGCATATCAGTATTTTTCTTTAAAAAGCGTTGTGGATAAGGAATAAAATTAAGATTAGAAGGGATAGAAGTCTTAGTCTGTTTCTCCTGAATGGTGTCACTAGTAAGTTGTGGCTCCCAAGTTGTCACCTCAGGAGTCTTTTCCTGTTTAGCTTATTCCCTAATGAGCTCATTTCCACTTCTTAGTGTTGCAGGCTTACAGGTTCTCTCTGAATGGAATTGAATCCCGTGCGGAAGCGATTGATCCCATATGCCCTTAATTGTGTTGCATAGAAGTTGCCCAAAACATAAATCTAGGCTAAACATACTAATTTGAAAGCAAAGAGAGATTTAGAAGGATTACCTTTGAAGACCAATTGTTCAAGTAGTTCCTCGTGTCTACGACTTTTTCTTCTCTACGAATGGTTTCTCGAACACCACCAAAAAACCTTCTCAGTTGTTCTCTAGGAGAGGGAGAGAGGTGTGGTCTCCTTTTGGTTTAGGGCTCTTTTGAGAGAGAACTTTGAGAGAACTCTTGTGTTTTCCTTAGATGCAAAACTACACAAATGGTTTAAATATTGCAAAATGCATCCAAATGGATGCTTTTATAGACAATGTGGGTGGAGACAAATTCTCCACCTATCTTGCCACTATCTCCACATATTATGTATAAATGCATAATATAAGGTGTCAAACACCTTATTATATGTATCATATTCATATAATGTGGAGAGATTGGATTTGAATAAGTCCAATTTCATTTCTCCAAAGTTCTACCATATATGTCCCAATTCCATAATTAGACATAATTAAGTTCAATATGAATCATATTCACATTGAACTATATATTATATCAATCATATCACATATAATTGATATAATCCCTAAATTGAACTTGAACATTTCAAATTCATCCAAAACTTTATACCCTCTATAAATTCCATATTGAGCCAACCGAGGGACCTAATGGACCTATAGATCATGAGCTCCAACGATACGAGATTGACTAATCAAACTCATTGATCCCGTCAATCAACATTCGTTAACTACGAGTCACTCCACTAAAGACTCGTAGCTGCACTCTCCTCACTGTAGGACAAGTTGTGTCCATTGATTTAACCAATGCCCGTGAATCAACCCTTCACAGGTCGTTCATAGTCACAGCTGAGTCAAATTACAGTTTTACCCCTAGTACTACTTCTTGCACCTTAAGCACCACTGATACTCTAATGAACGAGTTTATGGTCTGACCATAAACATTATCCCTCTCGGGCCAGCAAGAGGTAGGGGCCCCGAAGTTCAAGACCTGGATACAACTCTTAAGGGAATAACCTATCTAGTTACCCTAGAATGGCGAACGAGTGAATTCCTTCTTGCGAAGTTGAGTCCCCAACTCTCTACAAGGTTTCATCCCTGAGAAGGTAGGCATATTGAGTCGGCAACTGTGGCCACTCTCACCCGTACTAGTCAAGGGATAATCCCCGACAGACATGAGTTCGCAACTCGCTCAGGATTCAGGTTGAATCATTATTGGTCATCGTTTGAATCATTAGCCCTAACATATCAACGACGTTACTGGATTAGTCTAACAATTCTTGGTCCGGTCTTGTACAAACTCTTTGCACAGGATGCCCCCACTCACATGTCAACTACATGAACGAGCTGGATTGGCTCGTTTCTATCAAATACAAAGTGGGCCACATCCATAGTGTTACCAGGATAAGGTTCCCGACCTAATCCATCTACTATAGACCATTTGAGTGAAATTCTAAATGTGACCCTGGAGCTTAGTTTATTGGATTTAAGTTTGTAATTGCGAGAATACAAGTTTAAAGGAAAAATAACAACTTTATTCACTTCCTCAAATAATTACAAATACAGGAATTTAGGGCATAAATCCCAACAAACTCCCACTTGTCCTAAAGCTAGTGAGGTACATTAAAACATTACAATAATGCAAATACAATAACTTAGGGCATTGAATACCCTTTGATAGAATACTCCCACTTGCCCTAGTCAAGTTCTAATGTGTAAACCTAGAGTTTCTAGGTGACCCTCGAACACTTTTGCCGTGAGAGTCTTTGTAAACGGATCAAAAACGTTGTGCTCCGATGCTATCTTCGTGACGATCACGTCTCCTCGGTGCACAATTTCTCGTATCGAGTGAACTTTCGTTTGATGTGTTTTCCCCTTTTGTGACTATGAGGTTCTCTCGAGTTGGCCACGACACCACTGTTATCACAATAAAGGGTGATCGGGAGGTTCATATTTGGAACGACTTCCAAATCAGTCATGAACTTCCTAAGCCATATTTCCTCTTTAGCCGCTTCACAAGCTGCTACATACTCTTATCGGTTTGGAAGTCAGAGTCCGTGTATCCTATAAGGATCATATCCTTAACCCTATACACGAGCACATAGTTCCTCGTTCTCCTAAGATACTCGAGGATTGATTTTACCGCAATCCAGTGATCTAATCCTGGGTTGGATTGATACCTACTGACAATCCCAACTGCATAACAGATGTCGGGTCGAGTACACAACATGACATACATGAGGCTACCTACAGCTGATGCATAAGGGACTTGTCTCATATCCTCAACCTCTTGAGGTGTCTTAGGACATTGTTGCTTAGACAAGTAAACCCCGTGCCTGAAAGGCAATAAACCCTTCTTGGAGTTTTGCATCTTATATCGAATCAACATTTTGTCGATGTACGATGCTTGAGATAAGGCTAGTGTTTTGTTCTTGCGGTTCCGGACAATCTAGATCCCGAGAACAAACTGCGCTTCTCCCAAATCTTTCATTTGGAATTGCGTAGCCAACCAATTTTTGACGTGAGTCAGGAATCCTACATCATTCCCAATGAGTAGGATATCATCCACATACAACACTAGAAAATCGACAGTATCGTTGATTATCTTCTTGTATACACAAGGTTCATCAACATTTTGATAAAAGACATAGGATTTGATAGCTTCATCAAACCTTATATTCCAAGACCTAGAGCTTGTTTCAACCCATAAATGGATCGTTTCAGCCTACAAACCTTTTGCTCATGACCTTGTTGAATGAACCCTTTGGGTTGATCCATGTAGATGTTTTCGTCAAGATTGTCGTTCAGAAAGGTCGTCTTGACATCCATTTGCCATACTTCATAGTCATAATATGAAGCAATGGCAAGAAGGATCGGTATAGACTTAATCATGACAACAGGAGAAAAAGTTTCTTCATAGTCAACCCCTTCTCGCTGGGTATAACCCTTTGCCACGAGTCTAGCTTTGAAGGTCTGTACCTTTCCATCTACACCACGTTTTCTCTTGTAGATCCATTTACAACCTATGGACTTAACCCCATCAGGTTGATCCACAAGATTCCAAACGGAATTGAAGTACATAGACTCCATTTCCTTGTCCATGGCTTTTATCCATTTGTTTTTATCAATGTCATCCATTGCTTGATCATATCACAATGGGTCCTCGCAGTCATCACTAGATGTGACAACTTGGGTTTCAGTTAAACCCATGTGATGGTTAGGCTGTGTAACAACCCTCCCACTACGTCGAGGCTCTCTCAACTATTGAGATGGACAACTTTGACTAGACGAGCTAGGGTCAACAACTTTTGTTGGTTTCTTAGCATTGTGAGTAACTTTTACTGACATACTGTCTAACTCTTTTAACACGATTTTACTTTTAGGCTTGTGATCCCTGATGTGGTCTTCCTCAAGAAAAGTGGCGTTTGTCGATACAAGCACCCTATTTTCTTTAGGATCGAAGAATAGTCCACATCTCGTTTCTTTAGGGTAACCCACAAATAGGCTTAATTTTTAACGAGGTTCCAATTTCTTTGGATTTGTCATTAGTGTTGGGATTTGTGCCCTAAAACTCGTAGTTTGTAATTATGTTATAAGTAATGTAATAAAGTGTTATTATTTCAATAAAGAGTTATTGTTCGTTATCTACGAGTTTGCATTTATTTAAACCCTAAATCCAATAAACTAAACATCCAAGGCCGTTATATGAATCTTTAACTGAATGTAGTGTACATATAAAGGATCTCGGTTCGAGATCTGACCTAAAGGGTCTCTGATTGGGGATAAGGTTTGGGTACCTTACCTGGTAAAACTATGGATGTGACCCACTTTGTATTTGATACAAACACCGTGATCCTAACGTGTTCGTGTAGATGACATGTGAGTGGGGATATCCTATGTAATGAGATTACATAAGATCGAGGACCACGAAATAGTAACCTCTAGTCAGAACTCGTTGACTAGTTAGGTTTCTATTTCACTAGGATGACCTAGGCAACTTGATCTCAATCTCGAGCAGTTACTAACTCTCGCTCGCGAGGGATTGCCCTTTGACTAGTATGGTGAGAGTGGCCGATTCGCCACTCATTATGCCTACCTTCTTGGGGACAAGACCGAGTGAGCGGCCGAGAACATAACTTAGCAAGATGGAATTCACTCATTTCGCCTATTAGGGTAAGTAGAGGAATGTTCCCTTAAGTGGTGTCTCAGGGACTTGAACAAAGGGCCCGACCCTCTCATTGACACGAGAGGGACTCTCTGTTTTGTTGGTAGGACCACAAACAAATTGTTCATTAGAGAAGCATCGGTACTTAAGGCACAAGATATAACCTGTGGGTAAAACGGTAATTTGACCCGGTGGTGTTACGAACATTCGTGAAGGATTGACTTGTCGTTATTGGTCAATATCCGTGGACACGTAAATATATCTGCAAAGTGAGAGAAGAGTGCATTTGCATGGACTTTAGTGGAGTGTTCCGCAGCTTAACGAATATTGATTGGGAGGTTAATGAGATTAAGCAAGAGCAATCTCGTATCGTTGGAGCTTCGATCCGTAGGTCCATTAGGTCCACCTTCTAACTCGTAAAGGGTTATTAGATCATTTGAATTTGAAATGTTCAAATTCATTAGGGAATATATTTAATGTATATGGATACAATATAATATATAGTCTTGGAACTATATATTATAAATTTAATGTGAATATGATTTATATTAAATTATGTGAGAGAATTAAATATTTGAAAGAGTTCAAATGTTAAATTCAAATATGAATGTAATTCATATTTTTGAAAACTATAGGTTAAAATTTAATGTGCATAAGATGTACATTAAAACTATAGGTTAAAGGGGTAATATGATTAAATGAGATATAATCCAAATTAAATATATGATATTTAATTTATTTTATTTAAATATGATTTAAATTAGTAATTAAATTTGATTGAATTAATTAAATTTAATTATTATTATTATTTTAATAATAAAATAAGGGAACGTGTCATCTAGACACGTTCCCACTACCCTCCTTCTTTTCCCCATCGATAGTTTAACAGAGAGAAGAGGGTTGAAGGATGAAGATGATCGATCTGTAAATTTTTGGAAAAAAGTTCTCTTTGCAAGAATACTCTCTCTCACTCTCTAATTCCCCAATTCTTCCAAATTGTTGGAATCCTTACCACAAAGGAGAGGTCTAAGTAGAACTCAGAGACATAGAAGGTGCTCTCTGTTGGTGGTGTTCTGTTGGTGAAAAAATAGAGAACTTTTGAAGTTCCTGAGTTGCTGAACATTGGAGCAAGGAGTTGTTGTTCTGCAAAATTACAAAGGTAATCCAATTAACTCTTTATTAATTTAATTGTTAAATTAATTTAAGCATGTTTGCATGTAAAACCTTCATGTTTAATTAGATTAAAGAGCATGTTTATTCTGTATGTTTTTGTCAATGTATTGGTTTTTGTTTCAACTAAAACAATCAAACAAATTACGATCCCAAACACGTTTCCGCTGCTCAAGGAGATTAGATCTCCATCAATGGACATCCCCAAATTCTGAAATGACATAAACTGCCTTTACGTCCTTTCCAGAGTTCGTAAGGTGTTTCAGAAACACTTTTCGAAGGAACATTGTTCAAAATGTATACTGTAGTCTCCACTGCATAACCCCAAAACGAGTCAGGGAGATAAGCATAACTCATCATCGATCGAACCATGTATAACAGGGTTCTATTTCTTCTTTCCGATACACCGTTTTGCTGTGGCATACCAGGTGATGAGAGTTGGGACTTTATTCCATGTTCCATCATATAGTCCTGGAATTCATGATCCATATACTCACCACCTCGATCAGATCGAAATGTTTTGATGGATTTACCTAAAAGATTATCCACCTCAGTTTTATATTCCTTGAACTCTTCAAGTGCCTCAGATTTCTGATGCATTAGGTAAATGTATCCATATCTTAAATATTCATCTATAAAAGAGATAAAGTATTCATACCCACCTCGGGCTTTAAAACTCATTGGACCACAAAGGCCTGAGTGTACAAGCTCCAACGTTTCCTTGGCTCTATAACCATTTCCACTAAAAGGTCGTTTGGTCATTTTGCCTTCAAGGCATGATTCACATACAGGTAGAAAATTTTCTTCTAACTCGTTTAGAAATCCGTTCTTTACCAAACCCTCAATCGTATTGAGGTTTATATGACCTAATCTTAGATGCCAAAGATAGACATTTTGTTTAGGAGAAACATTTTGCTTTTTATTAGTTCGTGTATTTGCTGTTCTAAATAATTCACTGTTTAAAACCATTTTAACTGAATTAGGCCTTAAAACATACAAATTATTTTCAAGTAGAGCTGTACACAATTCTAAACCTTTCAATGAAATAAACGCTTTATTAAATTGAAACGAAATTGAAATACATTGGATAATAAGGAAAGAAACAGAAATGAGGTTTCTAGCAAACCCTAGAACTATATACACGTTATCTAATAACATTATTTTCTTGCCAAATAGTAGCTCCACTGTGCCCACTGCTATAGCTGAGACAACATCTCCATTTCTAACTCTGAATGTTATCTCCCCTTTTTGAAGTTGTTGTCGGGAACTAGTTTCCTGAAAAGAAAAGCAAATGTGGTTAGTGGCCCCTTAATCCAATATCCATGTAGAGTTATCACTCTATACTAAGCATGTTTCAACACAAAACAAATCAAATTTACCTTATTTCTTCTTATCAGCCAGGTATTGGGGGCAGTTACGCTTCCAGTGCCCATCTACGTTGCAGTAGAAACATTTTCCTTTTTCTGCAGCGTCCTTGACCTTCTTGCCCTTCTGGGCGGCAACGCGGTCAGCTTGTTTCCCTTTGGCCACCTTTTTCATATTCTTCTTCTTTCCTTTCGGGCCTGAAGAAGATGAGGCTACAGATTTGGTCCCCGAGGACAAACCTCTCTGAAAAGACCGTTGGGCAACATTTGCCTCACCCTCCTGTCGCCTGACTTTGATCAGAGACTGGAAGGTTTGTAGCTCATTGAGCAAAGTAGTTAAGGTGTAGCTCAACTTGTTCATAACAGCGTTGCAACAGAATTGCAAGAAACTATCTGGTAGAGTTTCCAAAATGGAGTTGACCTGACTCGACTCATCGATAGATGCTCCATTCATCTCTGCCACGTTGAAGTGGACCATCATGTCGAGAACATGTTCCCTGACAGACGCCGCTCCTTCATTCTGGTATTGAAAATGTGCTTGAACGCATCGTGCTTGACCTGAAAGGATTGTTGTCCAAACATGTCTTACAGCGATGCCATGATCTCCTTGGCGGTGACCATGTTCTCATGCTTCTTAACCAATATATCAGATATATTGGCTAAGATGTAGACCTTGGCTTTGTCATTGGCCTTGGTCCATCTATCGAATGCGTCACGAACACTTCGTGCCGCAGTCGGGTAACACTTGAGGATAGTCCTCAGTGAGTACGAACTTCAGGTCACCCACAACTAAAATCGTATTAATGTTCTTTTTCCATGTTTGGTAATTGTTTCCAATGAATTTTTCAGCATCCAAAAGAGAAATAATCGAACTCGACATATTTGCTGAAATTTAAGAAAAAACTATGTATTATTTTCTCGCATTAGACCTATGTATAATCAAATCATGTTTTAGCAAAATTAATCTATGATCCCTAGGTCAGTTAATTTGCAATGATACCCCACAGGTTTAGAATGACCACCACCGAACTGTAGTCGAATCACTACTCCTCTAGGACGAGACAATCTGGACCAGACCTTATTACAGGAATAACTCTTATTCCCTATAAGTTATGGGTACCATTTTTGGTCTGGATCCATTAACTTTTAATGTATCTCGTGAGTGTCACCCTCTAACTTTAGATTCCAGAGTCTCGATCCAACAAAATCCACCGAAGGGAGGACTAAGTTGGAAAATAAACTAAGGTAACCCTATCCCTTTCGGGAGTTCGCTATGTTCCGACTGCTATGATCAAACCCTCCGAAGGGATTGTCTGGTCCAGGCCAAACTAGCAGGCGGATCATAAGAATCTCACGGCGCAAACAATTAGAAGAGATCGTGGGACTCGTTTGCACAAGTCCCGCTCCCACTCACTATAAGCACTCTCTCCATTCACCTTGCTTTTGACCCATACAAACACCATCCGAAGGGGGACGCTCCCATTTGCGCCACGAGGCCAAGTGTGGATCTCACGGTGTGAACTTAACGGAGATGTGTAGGTGGAAATTAATGTATCATATACACTCATTTTCTCCCACTAAGTACTTTAGAATTGACGGGATGACCTAGATAAATCCGACTATAATTTACCTAAGTCTACTAATACAACATTTATATTGGAATTTCCTAAGTCTATAAACCATTTATTAAAACTTAGGTCTAAAGTTTATTAACAATTTAATAAACGTCGCTCACGGTAAACATAACCTATGAATCTGCAGACTAAATTCACTCCCAGGTAGGTTCCCAAGTAAAGGTGTTCCGTTTCCGTCCGCTTAAATACCCAACCTAGCCAGAACCTTCCTTAGACATAGTTACTTATCAATCACCATTCATAAGTTACATTAGAAAACCTAATTCTAATCTTATTAGAACTAGATAACCTAAGTCTAATTAATAACAGGCTCTAAAACAATTTTAAAACTAGTTAATTAATACTTAGGTTACATGCATTTCTGTGTTATAGTGCTTGATCATTCATCACATGAATAAATTAAAACATATAACATAAATCATCACATGAAATAAATGCATGGTTATGCTTTCAAAAATAACTAACATAACTCTTACATTAATTAAGCATGCATACTATATAATATAACAACTTATATCATAAAATGATGCATGAATATGCTTAACCTAAGGTGGGATTTTAATCTAAATAACATACTTTATGCACATAATTAATAAACAACAATTGCATAATTAAAATAACAAAGTTGGACCATGATTTGACATCCTAAAAATTAATTATAATTAATATAATCAAATTATATTAATAATAATTAATTAAAAAAATAAAAAATTCGAAATATAAATAAAAAAACGAAAATAACGCCCATGATGTCCATTTCCCGCGAGCTTCGCGCGCCTTCAGCCACTATCGCAACGACGTTGCAACATTGTGGGCAACGTTGCAACGTTGCCGCTCTCAACGCCCGCCTGGCATCTTCACGCTGAGCGGCGTTGCAACGCTGCCCCTGCATTAGGCCTCCTACCGCACGCCAGGCGTTGCAATGCTGATGAACAGCGTTGCAACACCATCGTTTGGACAACAACAATAGTCTTTGATTTTCACCCAATTTCGCTCCATTTCTTCACATCAACACTTTGCAACGAACGACACGGACTTACAGACTGGATTTACAATACATTTTGCCCAAAACACCGAGCCCTTACATTGAACTTTTCAATTGAATTGTAAATCTAAATGCCAAATTCATGTAAACATCCACTTTGCAAAACCACATACAATTTCTCTAAATTGAATGCTATACCCACCTAATTTTAAGCAATTTCTAAACAATTAAGAGCACGATTAGGCCTTGACACCAATTTAAGGGAATTGAATCCCGTGCCGAAGCGATTGATCATATATGCCCTTAATTGTGTTACATAGAAGTTGCTTAAAACATAAATCTAGGCTAAACATACTAATTTGAAAGCAAAGAGAGATTTAGAAGGATTACTTTTGAAGACCAATTCTTCAAGTAGTTCCTCGTCGTCTACAACTTCTTCTTCTCTACGAATGGTTTCTCGAACACCGCCAAAAAGCCTTCTCAGTTGTTCTCTAGGAGAGGGAGAGAGATGGGATCTCTTTTTGGTTTAAGGGTGTTTTGAGAGAGAATTTTGAGAGAACTCTTGTGTTTGCCTTAGATGCAAAACTACACAAATGGTTCAAGTGTTGCAAAATGCATCCAAAGGGATGCTTTTATAGGCAATGTGGGTGGACACAAATTCTCCACCCATCTTGCCACTATCTCCACATATTATGCATAAATGCATACTATAAGGTGTCAAACACCTTATTATATGAATCATATTCATATAATGTGGAGAGATTGGATTTGAATAAGTCCAATTTCATTTCTCCAAAGTTCTACCATATATGTCCCAATTCCATAATTTGACATAATTAAGTTCAATATATATCATATTCACATTGAACTATATATTATATCAATCATGTCACATATAATTGATATAATCCCTAAATTGAACTTGAACATTTCAAATTCATTCCAAAACTGTATACCCTCTATAAATTCTATGTTGAGCCAACCGAGGAACCTAATGGACCTACAGATCATGAGCTCCAACGATACGAGATCGACTAATCAAACTCATTGATCCTGTCAATCCCCATTTGTTAACTACGAGTCACTCAACTAAAGACTCGTAGCTGCACTCTCCTCACTATAGGACAAATTGTGTCCATTGATTTAACCAATGCCTGTGAATCAACCCTTCACAGATCGTTCGTAGTAACAGCTGGGTCAAATTACCGTTTTACCCCTATGACTATTTCTTGCACCTTAAGCACCATTGATCCTTTAATGAACAACATGTTTATGGCCTGACCATAAACATTATCCCTCTCGGGCCTGCAAGAGGGAGGGGCCCCGTTGTTCAAGACTTGGATACAACTCTTAAGGGAATAACCTATCTAGTTACCCTAGAACGGGGAATGAGTGAATTCCTTCTTACGAAGTTGAGTCCCCAGCTCCCTACAAGGTTTCATCATTGAGAAGGTAGGCATATTGAGTCGGCAACTGTGGCCACTCTCACCCGTACTAGTCAAGGGATAATCCCCGGCAGACAGGAGTTCGCAACTCGCTCAGGATTCAGGTTGAATCACTACTGGTCCTCGTTTGAATCATTAACCCTAACATATCAACGACGTTACTGAATTAGTCTAACAATTCTTGGTCCGGTCTTATACAAACTCTTTGCACAGGATGCCCCCACTCGCATGTCAACTACATGAACGAGCTGGATTGCCTTGTTTGTATCAATAAAAATTGGGTCGCTTCCATAGTGTTAATAGGATAAGGTTCCCGATGTAATCCATCTACTATAGACCATTTGGGTGACATTCTAAATGTGACCCGAGAGCTTAGTTTATTGGATTTAAGTTTGTAATTGCGAGAATACAAGTTTAAAGGAAAAATAACAACTTTATTCATTTCCTCAAATAATTACAAATACACGAGTTTAGGGCATAAATCCCAATACCCTCGGGTTTACCTCTATGTCACTAGGGAACTTACCTTTTTGAAGGTTGTGGATCACTGTGCCCATCTGACTGATCTGAGTCTCTATGTTTTTTATGGAAGCTCCCTGACTGCTCACCATGCCACTCAGATTGGTGAATGCATTCTCTAGTTGGTTTTCCCTATTTCTGGATTCAGTCATAATCGAGCTTACCGCTTCCTCTCAGCTTGGTAGGAAGTAGAAGCATACCTGAGGGAGAATTAAACACATTCTTATTATTAGCATATGAAAAGTTTTCATGAGATCTCAAACCTAGATGGTAATGTGTTGGGATGTTATTCTGAATTTGATTTCCCCCATGGCTATTGCTTCTGTTATTCAAATAATGTGTCTGCTTTATGTTGAATTCTCCATTAGGCTGGAAGCACTGAGAGGTAGCCATAGAAGCTATAGATTGTGAAGGTCTTGCAAGTTTAGAAAGAGCATGAGTGAGAGATGCAATTTGTGAATTCAGAGTTGTTACCTCATCAAGTTCATACAATCCAACCACTGGTCTAGGCTTTTCTCTTTCCATAGGCCATTGGTAGCTGACAATTGTCATCTCTTCCAGGAGGGCTCGAGCTTCTAGCATAGTCTTGGCCATTATTGCCCCTCCAGCAGTGACATCCAGAATGGTCCTCGTTTGACCCGAAATTCCATTATAAAATAATTGGGTCTGTAACCAATCTAGATACCCATGCGGTGGGCACCTTCTCAACATGTCCTTGTAACGCTCCCAGGCCTCAAATAGCTGCGCTCCCTCATACTGTTTGAAGGTCCCTATCTCCGTCCTCATTTTTATAGCCTTTACAGGTGGGAAGAATTTTTAAGGAAGGCTTGGGCTAATTCCTCCCAGGAAGTGATACTTCCTAGTTGAAGGGATCCCAACCAGTCCTTAGCTCTATCCTGCAAAGAACAGGGAAAGAGACGTAAGCGAATAGAGTCAGCAGGAATACCATTTAGTCTAACTGTACCACAGATTTCTAAAAAATTTTGCAAGTGCGAATTTGGGTCCTCCGTGGCTAGCCCCTAAAGACACTCTCACTAACCATATGAATTAACCTTATTTTCAATTCAAAATTGTTAGCATTAATAGGGGCATGGACTATTCCAGCCTGCTCAGGAGTAAACACAAGTTGGAAATACTCCCTGATGGGTTTAGGGTCATTTTCAACTCTTTGGTCTACCATTTGAAGATTATCCACTCTATTCTCCCTCAAAAGTCTCCTGCAGGTTCTTTCACTTTCAGGGTCCAAAGGTACAAGGTATGCACCCTTGTCCTCTCGCATACACCTCGAGATCAAAACAAAGAAAACAAAAATAAATACAAAAACAAGTCTAAAACCAAGAATTTTCTCCTAATATTAATCAATCTAAATACTCGCCATTCCCCGACAACAACGCCAAAAACTTGTTGCATTGAGATTTGCAATACCGCAAGTGTACGAGTCTAGTTTTAATATGGCGATTTGAGATTTCGAGTATCGTCCACAGGAATAGTTTCTAGATTGATCAACTACCAAGATACTAATTGCTAACTTTATCTAAAGAAGACAAAACTTGTCAAAGTGGAATGAAAATAACACTAAATATGCAAGTGGAAACACAAAGATGAGAAAAGCGTTAGGGAATTGATTTCACTACTTCTTTCATTAATTTAACGCATGAAATTGACTTTGGTTGTGAGATTATAAACAAGAAGTAAAGGTAATCAAAAGACTCTCTCGAGCTCTAGTGATCTCATACATAACAATAATCCTAAAGTCTCCAATTAGATTTTAAAAGCATGCAAGGCATTAAGCAACTTATTTAAAATGTTTCCCACCCTTCACTCTTGGATAAGGATTTACTAAGGGTTTTGACAATTTAAATCTAATCTAAGTCTATTCTCTCGAATTAAACTTAAACCAATAAATCATGCAATTCTTGGCCAGAAAAAACAAGCATTAAGAAAGAATTACGAAAAATAACGCAACACAACAAAATATTCAAATCAATTATTAAAATAAATTCATAACTAGCTACATCAATTCCCTAACTATCAAGTTTAGCTACTCATATCACTACAAAACATGCTAAATCCATGATAGAATCCATAAAACAAAACTACAAGATTAAAAGAAAAGGAAGAAGAATGCTTTGGTGTCGATACCAATCCTCGTCTCCAAGCTCCCGTTACAATCTCGAGCCTCCACTCTCGTGCTTGACCTCCAAATTAAAGAATCCTTTCCAGCTCCCTCAATAGTGTATGTTTCAAAATTAAGGGTAAAAATCTCTCAAATTCGACTCCTCCTCAATTGGTCACAAAATTACATATATATAACATTATTGGCATGACGTTGCAACGCTAAGCACAGTGTTGCAACGTCGTGCCCTAGGGCACTGATTATTTAAGGAAAATAATGCAGCGTTGAGACGCTACATACATCATTGACGCAAACAACACGCATTGTGGCGTTGTGACGGTGCAAGGCAACGTCTCAATGCCATCTTCACAGTTCTTCAACCCAAATATTCTCATGGCATGGCGTTGCAACGTCATTAGTGGCGATGGCGTTGCAACGCCATGCCCTCGGATCCAATGGCTTATTTTGCTATTTTTCTTCCAATCTTTTCATATTTTGTGCTCCATTAGCTCCCATTTAAGCCCTAATTCTTCATGATTTCTCCATTTGCTTCATTCTTACTCGTAACCTAAAATCCAATAATTTAAACACGTGAAAGCCCTGAAATTAACACAAAAACTAGTAAAATCGAAGCCTATGTGCTATTAGAATTCTCTGTGGAGCTCATCCTAATTCTACCTCAATTAATTAACGAAAAAAATCTAAAGGAATTAAGTCAAGGATGCACAAATGAATATGAACACTAATTAAACCACAATTACACGACCAAATTAAGCAATATTAAGTGCAATGGTCAAAGAATTACAACAATCCATAGAATTTAAGGGTCTAGCTGAACATAATCACTAATTAGAGTTTAAATCCCTTAATTACAACTACAAAAAGTTCAACTAAATTTAAAGAAAAAGGGAAAGAAATTTCAAACAAGTGTCGATCTCGCATTCCAGATGTGATCAATCTCAAACCTAAGCCTCCAAATATTCAAATCAACTCCAAATGCCCACAAGTTCTCCCAAAACACTCTCAAAGCAGTCTCAAATCGAGCTTAGGATATAAACCCTCAAATTGGCCTCCTCTTTTACGAATGAAAAAGATGATTTGATACTGCTTTCGTAGCGTCAAGACGCTAGGCACAACGTCTCGATGCTGTGCGAA
Source organism: Trichosanthes cucumerina (assembly GCA_036507285.1). Taxonomy (NCBI): domain Eukaryota; kingdom Viridiplantae; phylum Streptophyta; class Magnoliopsida; order Cucurbitales; family Cucurbitaceae; genus Trichosanthes; species Trichosanthes cucumerina. The sequence continues at coordinate 39,873,424 of CM071841.1, forward strand.
ATGCACCAATTTGTACTGCGTGCAAATGGGTAGCGTTGAGACGTTGAGGGCATCGTCTCAATGCTCAGATGGAATTTAGACGCGTACTTTCTTAGCCAACATCTCAACATTGAGGGCAATGTCTCGACTGTTGGGGTTTGTGCCCTAAAACTCGTAGTTTGTAATTTTGTTCTAATTATTGTCATAAAGAGTTATTATTTGCAATAAAGAGTTATTATTTAATCTTTACATTATTGCCCTTGTTTTAACCTTAAATCCAATAAACTAACATCTAAGGTTGTAAAATGTCTCTTGAACTGAATGTAGTATACATATAAAGGATCTCGGTTCGAGATACAACCTAAAGGGACTATAAGGGGATAAGGTTTGGGTACCTTACCCTGGTAATACTATGGATGTGACTCACTTTGTATATGATACAAACATTGTGATCCTAACGTGTTCGTGCACATGACATGTGAGTGGAGATATCCTGTGTAATGAGATTACATAAGACCGGACCGCGAAATAGTAACCACTAGATGTAACTCCGTTTACTAGCTAGGTTTCTATTTCACTAGGATGACCTATGCAACTTGATCTCAATCCACGAAAGAAGAGTTACAATTTGCTTGCGAGGGATTGTCCTTTGACTAGTATGGGTGAGAGTTTCCAAATTCGCCGACTCAATATGCCTACCTTCTTGGGGACAAGACCGAGTGAGCAGCTAGGGACTTAGCCTAACAAGATGGAATTCACTTCTTTTCACCTACTAGGGTAAGTAGAGGAATGTTCCCTTAAGTGGTGTCTTCGGGACTTGAACAAAGGTCCTGACCCTCTCATTGGCCCGAGAGGGACTCTGTTTGTTGGTAGGACCACAAACAAATTGTTCATTAGAGAAGCACTGGTACTTAAGGTACAAGATGTGACCTAGGGGTAAAACGGTAATTTGACCCAGCTGGTGTTACGAACATTCGTGAAGGATTGACTTGGTGTTATTGGTCAATATCCATGTACATAGAAATATATCTGCAGTGAGAAGAGTACAACTGCGTGACTTTAGTGGAGTGTTCCCGTAGTTAACAAATGTTGATTAGGAGATTAATAAGATTAACCGAGTAATCTCGTATCGTTGGAGCTTCTGATCTGTAGGTCCATTAGGTCCACCTTCTAGCTCATAAAGGGTTCTTAGATCGTTTGAATTTGAAATGTTCAAATTTATAAGAAAATAAATTTAATGTATATAGATACGATATAATATATAGTTTTGGAATTATATATTATAAATTTAATATGAATATGATTCATATTATATTGAATGAGAGAGTTAAATATTTAAAAGAGTTCAAATATTAAATTCAAATGTGAATGTGATTCATATATGAAAACTATAGGTTAAAATTTAAAGTGCATGAGATATACATTAAACTATAGAATAAATGGTAAAATGATTAAATGTGATTTAATAATTTAATTAATTAATATGATATTTGAATTAAATATGATTTAATTTAATTTAATTAATTAATAGTTAATTAATTAATTATTATTTTTTTATTAATTAATTGGGAACGTGTCAAGATGACAGGTTCCCACCACTCCGCAATTTCCTCTCGATAGGGAGTGGGGAGTTACCCAGAGAACTCCTCTTCTCCTGGTGAGGAAGGAGATGAATCGATCGACCAATCCTATGATTTGCACAGTGCTCTCTCTCTCAAAATACTATATTTTTCCCTTTCTACCAAATCGTTGGAGGTTTTCCACCAAACCTTGATCTAAGTGGATACTCAGAGGATAGAAGATTTTTCAAGTGGTGCATCTTGTTGGAAAGAACAGAGGAGGAGAACATTACTCAGTTGTTGTACAAAAGGAGCAAGGAGTTGCTATTCAATTTGATCTACAAAAGTAATTGTGAATTCCCTCTTAGTTTAGCCATCATTTAAAGCATGTTTGCATGATTATTCCATGTCTAATTAGATTAGAAGTGTGTGATTATCTCTGTTTTTACACCAATGTACTGGTTTTTATTTTTCAAGCAAAACGAACTTGCAATTACGATTCCAAACACGTTTCCGCTGCTCAAGAGGATTAGATCTCCATCAATTGGTATCAGAGCAATGCTTGTCTTGTTTTGGTTGAAACAAAATTGCATTGGATTAGGTGAAAATTGCATTTGGTTTACTGTAAAATTGTTTAGGAATTTTTGGCCTTAGTTTTCTTTTTATTTGATCAAATTAAATGTAAAGGTCCCTGTGTTTTTGGGCAATTAAGTGCATAATAGAGTATGTAATCGAGTTAAGAGTCATTGGGGACGAATTTCGCTCAATTCGGATCAGTATCGAGGGAGGTCCGGTTGCAGACTAGTCTGGGCGATTCGGTTGGTTTTCGGTCCGGTTCGAGCCCGGTTCAAGGAGTTTTGGACCGGTTTTGTAATAAATTTAGAGTAATTTTATTGTTTGTGCACTTTTGGGGCCAAATTATTTCGATTTTACAGTTATTTTTCTTTATAAATGTCATTTAGAATTTTTCCCACCTTAGGATAAGCATGTTCATGCATTTTATTTGTATAATTGTTATATAAATATGATAGAAATGCATGATCCAATTTATTTTTCATAAGTATTTATTTATAATTGTTATAATTAGATAAATGTGGAAAATAAATTGCATGGAGTATGAAATTACTTAGTTTAAAATAATTGTTATTTTATTTATGTAATTTAATTATTCAATTAGTTGAATAATTTTATAAATCCAATTTGAAATTTATTGTTGGTTTTATAATATAATTCTTTGTCATAAGTTAATTATTAAAATTTATAAGTGTTATAAATTAAAGGGGTTTTAGAAACTACAACCTATAACAAAGAATAACATGCACACATATAAACTTGGGTTAAAATTAAATTAGTTTAAAATTTTTAAAAATTAATTTAGACCTAAGTTTTAATTTCTAATAAGATTAGAAATTTGTCTTACATAATATTTTAAATAGTTTAAAATATAGTAGGACATTAGAACTTTGGTTATAAGGGAACTCTACTGGTGAAGTTCTGTCTAAGGTTGGGGGTACTTAAGCTGACGGTTAACGGAACACCTCCTACCTAGGAACTGACCCGGAGTCTGAGTTGAATTAACCATAGATCTATTTATATCTAGGTAATTAAAATGTTTATTCACCTAGACATAAGGTTAAAAGACCTAGTTATAATAGTTATAATAGGCTCAGAATCCGACTAAGTTAAACCTATACCCTAACCTTAGGAGCTTCAGTGGAAGAAAACGAGATGTTCGCATCGAGTTTACTCTCACGTCCTCAAGAGTTCACACCGTGAGTTCCATGCTCGGCAACGTGGCGTCAATAGGGCGTCCCCCTACGGTAAGTGTTTGCATGGTTCAATACCAAGGTGAATGAGGGAAGTATCCATAGTAAATGGGAGTAGGACGTGTGTCAACGTATCCTACGATCTCCTCCATTAGGTTGCACCGTGAGAATTTTATAGTCCGTCTGCTAGGTTGTCCTGGAACAGCTAAACCCTACGGAGGGTCTGACTGATGGAGATCTGATCTCCTTGAGCAGCGGAAACGTGTTTGGGATCTTAATGTGCTTGATTGTTTTAATTGAAACAAAAACCAGTACATTGATAAAAATACAGAACAAGCATGAATTCTAACCCTATTAGACATGGATTAATTGCAAACATACAAACATATATTAAGTTTAGCTATTAAACTAAAGGGAAGAAGAATTAATACCTTTGTAGACTTTCTCCAACAGCAACTCCTTGCTCCAAACAGTACAACAACAAAGGAACTTCTCTGTTTTTACAGAACAACAATACCACCACTTGGATCACCTCCTATGTCTCTGAATACTTAGATCCTCCTTGGTGGGAAGGATTCCAACTTTTGGAATGAGAAGGGAATTTGAGATTGAGAGAGAATTTTTCTTCTGTGAGCACACCAAAATGATCGATCAAGCTATCTTCCACCAATCCCCAGGAGAAGAAGAAGCTTCAAATGGGCATCTCTCACTTCCTATCGAATAGGAAGTTGGGAGAGAGAGGGAGAACGTGTCCTCCTGACACGTTCCTTATTTATTTAATTAAATTAATTAAATAATCAAAATTAAATATCTTATATTTAATTTATATTAATCACATTTAATGAAATATCCCTCTATCCTATAGTTTTAATGTACATCTAATGCACATTAATTTTTATCCTATAGTTTGCAAATGTGAATCACATTCACATTTAATATAATATTTGAACTCTTTCAAATATTCAATTCTCTCATATAATTTAATATGGATCATATTCACATTAAATTTATAATATATAGTTCCAAAACTATATATTTTGTATCAATATACATTAAATATATTCCCTAATGAATTTGAACATTTCAAATTCAAATGATCTAAGAACCCTTTACGAGCTAGAAGGTGGACCTAATGGACCTACAGATCAGAAGCTCCAACGATACGAGATTACTCGGTTAATGTCATTAACCTCCCAATCAACATTCGTTAACTGCGGGAACACTCCACTAAAGTCCCACAGTTGCACTCTTCTCACTGCAGATATATTTCTGTGTCCATGGATATCGACCAATAACAGCAAGTCAATCCTTCACGAATGTTCATAACGCCAGCTGGGTCAAATTATCGTTTTACCCCTGGGTTACATCTTATGCCTTAAGTACCAGTGCTCCTCTAATGAACAATATGTTTGTGGTCCTACCAACAAACAGAGTTCCTCTCGGGCCATTGAGAGGGTCGAGCCCGTTGTTCAAGTCCCGGAGACACCACTTAAGGGAACATTCCTCTACTTACCCTAGTAGGCGGGAAGGAGTGAATTCTATCTTGCTAAATTAAGTTCCCAGCCGCTCACTCGGTCTTGTCCCCAAGAAGGTAGACATATTGAGTCGGCGAATCTGGCCACTCTCACCCATACTAGTCAAAGGGCAATCACTCATGACGAGAAGTTCGTGAACCGCTCGAGATTGAGATCAAGTTGCCTAGGTCATCCTAGTGAAATAGAAACCTAACTAGTCAACGGAGTTACAACTAGAGGTTACTATTTCGTGGTCCGGTCTTATGTAATCTCATTACATAGGATATCCCCACTCACATGTCATCTACACGAACACATTAGGATCACAGTGTTTGTATCAAATACAAAGTGGGTCACATCCATAGTTTAACCAGGGTAAGGTACCCAAACCTTATCCCCTAACTATAGACCCTTCTAGGCTGTATCTCGAACCGAGATCCTTTTTATGTACATTACATTCAGTTAAAGATTCATTTAACAACCTTGGATGTTTAGTTTATTGGATTTAGGGTTTAAATAAAGGCAAACTCGTAGATAACGAACAATAACACTTTATTGAATTAATAACACTTTATTACATTAATTAGAACATAATTACAAACTACGAGTTTTAGGGCATAAATCCCAACAAACTCCCACTTGCACTAAAACTGTAGTGGGGTACAACATAATCTAAAACAGTGGTTACAGAGATATAAATACAATAAACTAGGGCATCCATATACCTCATTACATATCTCCCACTTGCCCTAGATTAGCCTATGTACATATCTCGTTGACCCAGACTTTCCAGATGACCCTCGAACACTTTAGTCGTGAGAGTCTTTGTAAACGGATCAACAATATTGTGCTCCGAAGCGATCTTCGTGACTGTCACATCTCCTCGCTACACTATTTCTCGTATCAGGTGATACTTCCTCTCGATGTATTTTCCTCGCTTATGGCTGCGAGGTTCTTTCGAATTTGCTACCGCACCACTGTTGTCACAGTATAAGGTGATGGGAGATTCCATATTTGGAACAACTTCCAAATCAGTAAGGAATTTCCTTAGCCAAACAACCTCCTTAGTTGCTTCACTGGCGACATACTCAACCTCCATTGTGGAGTCGATGATGCATCTTGCTTGATGCTTCGCCATACTATAGCTCCCCGTTAAGGGTGAAAATCGATCCCGATGTGGATTTTCGAGAATCTTATCGATCCGAAAATCGTAATCGGTGTATCCGGTGAAGGATCGAGATCCTTAGACCCATACACAAGCATATAGTCCCTCGTTCTCCTTAGATACTTGAGGATATTTTTAACTGTTGTCCAGTGGTCTAACCCTGGATTGGATTGGTACCTACTGACTATTCCCACTGCATAACAAATGTCTGGCCTCGTGCACATCATAGCATACATTAAACTACCTACTGCAGAGGCATAGGGAATATGTCGCATATCCTCAACATCTTGAGGTGTCTTGGGATACTGTTCCCTAGACAGATGAACTCCGTGCCTGAAGGGTAATAAGCCCCTCTTGGAATTCTGCATCGAATATTTGGAAAACATCTTGTCGATATAAGACGCTTGAGACAGAGCTAGGGTTCTGTTCTTGCGATTCCTAAAGATCTGAATCCCAAGAACATACTGCACCTCTCCCAAATCTTTCATTTGGAATTGGGTCGCCAACCAATTCTTTATGTCAGTTAGGTATCCTACATCATTCCCAATGAGTAGGATATCATCCACATAAAGTACTAACAAAGCTACTTTGTCGTTGACGATTCTCTTGTAAACACAAGGCTCGTCAACGTTTTGATCAAAGCCGTAAGACTTGATCGCAGTATCAAATCTTATATTTTAAGATCTTGATGCTTGTTTCAATCCATAAATGGATCGATTAAGCTTGCAAACTTTTTGCTCATGACCTTGTGTTATGAACCCTTCGGCTGAGACATATAGATGCTCTCGTCAAGATTACCATTCAAAAAGGCAGTCTTGACGTCCATTTGCCAAATTTCATAATCATAAAACGCGGCTATGGACAAGAGTATCCTTATAGACTTCAGCATAGCAACAGGGGAAAAAGTTTCTTCATAGTCAACTCCTTCCCTTTGGGTAAAACCCTTTGCTACAAGTCTAGCCTTAAAGGTCTGTACCTTTCCGGCTGCATCTCTCTTTCACTTATAGATCCATTTACACCCTATGGGTCTAACCCCTTCAGGTTGGTTTACAAGTTCCCATACTGAATTGAAGTCCATTGACTCCATTTCAAGGTTCATGGCTTTGATCCATTGGTCCTTGTCTACGTCATTCATTGCCTGTTTATAAGACAATGGATCTTCTACGTCGTCATTAGGTATGACAACTTGAGTTTCAGCTAAACCCAAGTAGCGGTCAGGTTGGGAAACAACCCTCCCACTGCGTTGAGGCATTCCCAACGATTGAGAAGGACGAGATCGACTTGAGGTGTGCGACTCCTCCATCAACTCTTGATGAGGTCCAATTTTGATCAACAACTCTTGTTGGTTCATGTGTAGCTTCATTTAGTACCAATTTAGTACGCGGTTTATGGTTTCTCATGTGATCTTCCTCCAAGAACGTGGCGTTTGTTGATACAATCACCTTATTTTCTTGTGGATCGTAGAAAAGACCGCCTCTCGTTTCTTTGGGATAGCCAACAAATTGGCACAATCTTGAACGAGGTTCCAGTTTCTTTGGGTTTGTCACAAGTACGTGTGCCGGACATCCCCAAATCCTGAAGTGTTGTAAACTAGGTTTACGCCCCTTCCAAAGTTCAAAAGGTGTTTCAAACACTTTTTACTTTAACACTCGTTCAAGATTTGAAGCTGCAGTCTCTACTGCGTATCCCCAAAACGAGGCAGGCAATTGAGCATAGCTCATCATAGAACGAACCATGTCTAACAAGGTTCTATTTCTCCTTTCTGACACACCATTTTGTTGTGGTGTATTAGGTGCTGAGAGTTGAGATTTAATTCCATGTTCTATCATATAGTCCTGGAATCTCAAATCCATATACTCTCCACCTCGATCGGATCGAAGTGTTTTAATGCTTTTCCCTAATGCATTCTCTACTTCAGGCTTATACTCTTTGAACTTTTCAAGAGCTTCAGACTTGTGATGCATTAGGTATAAATAACCATACCTCGAATAATCATCTATGAAAGAGATGAAATATTCGTACCCTCCTCGAGCTTTAACATTCACCGGACTACAAAGATCCGAATGTATAAGTTCTAAGGGTTCTACGGCTCTATAACCTTTTCCAGTAAAAGGTCATTTGGTCATTTTACCTTCCAAGCAAGACTGCATAGGCAGTAGAGAATCATCTTCTAACTTGTTTAGAAGTCCATTCTTAGAAAGTCTCTCTCAATCCGGTTGAGATTAATATGACCAAGTCTAAGATGCCACAGATAGGTATTATTATTTGGAGAAATTCTTTGCCTTTTATTCTGAGTGCTAGCGTTCTTAAACATCTCATGATTTAAAATTGCTTTGGTTTTATTCGGTTTTAGTATAAGCCATTTTTCAATTGAGCAGAACAAATATTGACACCCTCTTTCAAAATGAACGCTTCATTGATTGAAAAAGAAATACAATAACCAAGTTCTATTAAACAAGAGATAGAAATTAAGTTCCTTTTAAGCTTAGGAACTATATACAGATTTTTCATTAAAATAAATCTATCTCAGAAAAATAACTTGGCATCTCCCATCTGCATGTGAGTGAGACGCAGCGTCTCCGTTCAGACCACGAGGCGTCATCTCACCTCTTTGAGCTCCTTGAAGGAACCGGTTTCACGAAATGAAGAGCAAACGTGATTAGTGGCTCCTGAATCAAGTATCCAGGTTAAATCATCATTTTCCACTGAACAAGTTTCAAGAACAAGTAAATCTAATTTACCTTTCTTCTCTTTGAGCTCAACAAGGTATTTTGGACAGTTTCTCTTCTAGTGCCCATCCATGTTGCAGTGGAAACACTTTCCTTTATCTGCAAGCTTGGCTTTTTCCTTGCCTTTGTCGATGAGTAGCAGGTGCCTTCCCTTTCCCTCCTATTTTCTTCTTTTGGGTCTTCTTAAGCGCAGAAGATGAGCTACAGGACTTAGTCCCAGAGGATGAACGCTTCTGGAACCTTCTGGAATGGGCAAACAGATTTGCCTCTCCATCAGCCTGTCCCTTATTCTTCATAAGAGACTGGAAACTCTGTAGTTCATTAAGGAGAGTAGTCAGGTTATACTCTATCTTGTTCATCACTGCATTGCTGCAGAATTGCAGGAAACTCTTCGGAAGAGATTCCAGGATGAACGATACCTGACTCTGCTCGTCAATGACCGTTCCGTTCATCTCAGCCACGTTGAAGTGGACCATCTGACCAAGAACGTGTTCTCTCACCGATGACCCCTCCTTCATACGGGAGTTATAAACGTATTTGAGGGATTCGTGTCGAATCTGTCCAGACGGTTGTCCAAACATTTCTTGCAGTGAACTCATGATCTCACGAGCTGAGACCATGCCCTCGTGCTTTTTGGCCAGAACTTCAGAAACACTAGCCAAAATGTAGACCTTGGCCTTATCATTGGCCTTGATCCAGCGGTCGTACGCCTCCTTAACAGATTGAGGAGCGTTACGAGTAGGAATCTGAGGACATTCCTCAGTTAGTACGAACCGAAGGTCGTCAACAATGAGAATCGTATTCAAGTTGGACTTCCACGTAGTAAAATTCTCACCAGTTAAACGACCGCTTTTAAGTAAGACTATTATTGAGGACGACATGCTGAAAATCCAAAATAGTTCTAATTAGTTACGCGTTTTAAACCCATTATAAAAACTAATCTAATTTAGCAAAATTATTAAAGAACCCTAGTGTTTAAACTAAATCTCATTGTATAAGTTAAACCTTTAATTTTGCAACGATACTTCAAGGGTTTAGAATAAAAGCCTCCGTCGGGCGGTTAGTCATCCCTCCCTTGAATTGAGACTTTCTCAGCCAATTCCCACTACCAGAACATATCATGTCCCAATGGTCCTTAACTACCGTTTGTTTGGTCAAGGACTTGTTAACTAACTTAACTCATCCCGTAAATGTGACCCTACCATTTTCAGATCCAATAGGCCAGAGCCAACAAAGCTACTATTAAGAAAGACAGCTGGCGGCAAACAACCTAAGAGACCCTATCCATTTACAGAGTTCGCGGTGTTACGATCCCTATAGTCGGGCCCTCCGTAGGGTTTGGCTGTTCGGGACAACCTAGCAAAGCGGACTATAGAAATCTCGCGGTGCGACCTAATGGAGGAGACCAGTAGGATACGTTGACACGCGTCCCGCTCCCATTTACTATGGATACTTCCTCATTCACCTTGGTATTGAACCATGCAAACACATACCGTAGGGGACGCCCTATTGACACCGCGTAGCCGAGCATGGAACTCACGGTGTAAACTCTTGAGGACGTGAGAGTAAACTCGATGCGAACATCTGGTTTTCTCCCACTGAAGTTCCTAAAATTGGGGTATCGATTTAACTTAGTCGGATTTTTGCTAAAAGAATCTATCTAAGTCTATGCCTATTATAACTATTATAACTAAGTCTTAAAACCTTATGTCTAGGTGAATAAACATTTTAATTACCTAGAGATAAAACAGAACTGAGGTTAATTCAACTCAGTTCCGGTCATTTCCGTGTAGGAGGTGTTAGATAACAAGTCGGTTTAAGTACCCCCTGACCTTAGAGCGAGAACTTCACCTAGCAGAGTTCCCTTATAACCAAAGTCCTAAAGTCCTACTATATTTTAAACTATTTAAAATACTACGTAAGACTTATTTCTAATCCTATTAGAAATTGAAACTTAGGTCTAAATTAATTTTAAACGATTTAAAACTAATTAAATTTAACTCAAGCTCCTATGTTTGCATGCATTTCTTTATTATAGGTTATGGTTTCTAAAACCCCTTTAATTTATAACTTTTATAAATTTTAATAATTAACCTATGATAAAGAAACTATATTATAAATCCAACAATCAATATTCTAATTGGAGTTATATAAGAAATTCAACTTCTTGAATTACAAAATTACTTAAACAAAATAACATTTATTTTAAACTAAGTAATTTCATGCTCCATGCAATTTATTTTCGATATAATCTAATTATAACACTTATAATTAATTACTCATGAAAAAAATAAATTAGTCATGCATTGAACCATATTCATATAACATTTATATAAATAAAATGCATGAACATGCTTATCCTAAGGTGAGAATAATCTAAATGACATTCATATAGACAAATAGCTGTAAAACCGGAATAATTTGGCCCCTAAAGTACAAAAAAAATAAATTACATTAATTTATTTCATGAAACCGGTCCAAAAATATCCTGAACCGGCCTTGAACCGCTCCAACCGGACCAAAACTAACGAACGGCTCGAACCGGCTCACATCGCTTGAATCGCTCGACAATGCGTTGGTAACGGCGATGCTAGCGCGTTAACGCTCGCTTCATCCCTCGCGCTACCGCTATCGGGATGGCGTTGCAGCGCGCGCGAGCGCGCGTCGATAGGGTGTCTTTGGCGTTGCGACGCTGTTCTTCGGGCGTTGCGACGACGAGCTGATGAACAAAGCGTTACCGCGCGCTACCGGTAGCGTTGAAACGCCGCGCGCCCGGCAACAACCTGCTTCCACGAACACAGCAGCTTCAACTTTCAATTTCTCCTTCGATTCTCAACCGAAATGTATGAAATTTGTCCCGAATGACTCGTAACTCAATTACAGACTCAATTTTGCACTTTATGCCCAAAAACGCAGGGGCCTTTACATCCAATTTGAACAAAAAAGAAGTAAACTAAGGCCAAAACATTCCTAAACTAGTTTTACAGCAAACCAAATGCATTTTCCACCAAATCAATGCAATTTTGTTTAAAAAACAAAACAATACAAGCATTGCTCTGATACCAATTGATGGAGATCTGATCTCCTTAAGCAGCGAAAACGTGTTTGGGATCTTAATGTGCTTGATTCTTTTAATTGAAACAAAAACCAGTACATTGATAAAAATACAGAACAAGCATGAATTCTAATCCTATTAGACATGGATTAATTGCATACATATAAACATATATTAAGTTTAACTATTAAACTAAAGGGAAGAAGAATTAATACCTTTGTAGACTTTCTCCAACAACAACTCCTTGCTCCAAACAATATAGCAACAAAGGAACTTCTCTGTTTTTACAGAACAACAACACAACCACTTGGATCACCTCCTATGTCTCTGAATACTTAGATCCTCCTTGGTGGGAAGGATTCCAACTTTTGGAATGAGAAGGGAATTTGAGATTGAGAGAGAATTTTTCCTCTGTGAGCACACCAAAATGATCGATCAAGCTATCTTCCACCAATCCCCAGGAGAAGAAGAAGCTTCAAATGGACATCTCCCACTTCCTATCGAATAGGAAGTTGGGAGAGAGAGGGGGAACGTGTCCTCCTGACACGTTCCTTATTTATTTAATTAATCACATTAATTAAATAATCAAAATTAAATATCTTATATTTAATTTATATTAATCACATTTAATGAAAACTCTATCCTATAGTTTTAATGTACATCTAATGCACATTAATTTTTATCCTATAGTTTGCAAATGTGAATCACATTCACATTTAATATAATATTTGAACTCTTTCAATTCTCTCATATAATTTAATATGAATCATATTCACATTAAATTTATAATATATAGTTCCAAAACAATATATTATATTGTATCAATATACATTAAATATATTCCATAATGAATTTGAACATTTCAAATTCAAATGATCTAAGAACCCTTTACGAGCTAGAAGGTGGACCTAATGGACCTACAGATCAGAAGCTCCAACGATACGAGATTCCTCGGTTAATCTCATTAACCTCTCAATCAACATTCGTTAACTACGGGAACACTCCACTAAAGTCCCACAGTTGCACTCTTCTCACTGCATATATATTTCTGTGTCCATGGATATTGACCAATAACAGCAAGTCAATCCTTCACGAATGTTCGTAACGCCAGTTGGATCAAATTACCGTTTTACCCCTGGGTTACATCTTATGCCTTAAGTACCAGTGCTCCTCTAATGAACAATTTGTTTGTGGTCCTACCAACAAACAGAGTCCCTCTTGAGCCATTGAGAGGGTCGGGCCCGTTGTTCAAGTCCCAGAGACACCACTTAAGGGAGCATTCCTCTACTTGCCCTAGTAGGCGATAAGGAGTGAATTCCATCTTGCTAAGTTAAGTTCCCAGCCGCTCACTCGGTCTTGTCCCCAAGAAGGTAGGCATATTGAGTCGGCGAATCTGGCCACTCTCACCCATACTAGTCAAAGGACAATCCCTCGCGAACAGGAGTTAAGTAACTCGCTTTCGAGAGATTGAGATCAAGTTACCTAGGTCATTCTAGTGAAATAGAAACCTAACTAGTCAGCGGAGATACAAACTAGAGGTTACTATTTCGTGGTCCGGTCTTATGTAATCTCATTACATAGGATATCCCCACTCACATGTCATCTACACGAACACGTTAGGATCACATGTTTGTATCAAATACAAAGTGGGCCACATCCATAGTTTAACCAGGGTAAGGTACCCAAACCTTATCCCCTAACTATAGAACCTTTTAGGCTGTATCTCGAACCGAGATCCTTTTTATGTACATTACATTCAGTTAAAGATTCATTTAATAGCCTTGGATGTTTAGTTTATTAGATTTAGGGTTTAAATAAAGGTAAACTCGTAGATAACGAATAATAACACTTTATTGAATTAATAACACTTTATTACATTAATTAGAACATAATTACAAACTACGAGTTTTAGGGCATAAATCCCAAAACTGACTATAAGGATCGGAACACACCACGAACTCCATAAATGGATAGGGTCTCTTAGGTAATTTGCCAACATTTTTCTTTCTTAATAGTAACATGTTGGCTTAGACCTATTGGATTTGAAAATGGTAGGGTCACATTTACGGTATAAGTTAAGCTAGTTAACAAGTCTTTGACCAAACAAACGGTAGCTAAGGACCATTGGGACATGAGATGTTCTGGTAGTGAGAATTGGCTGAGAAAGTCTCAGTTCAGGGGAGGAGTGACTGACCACCCGACGATGGCTTTTACTCTAAACCCTTGAAATATCGTTGCAAAATTAAAAGGATTAATTTAAACACTGGGTTTTAGTTTAAACACTAGGGTTCTTTAATAATTTTGCTAAAATTGATTGGTTTATAAAGGGTTAAAAGCAAAACTAATTAGAACTATTTTGAAATTTTCGCATGTCGTCCTCAATTATAGCCTTACTAAAAAGCGATCGATTAACTGGCGAAAATTTTACTACGTGGAGTCCAACAAGAATACGATTCTTGTTGTTGACGACCTTCGGTTTGTACTGACTGAGGAATGTCCTAAGTTCCCTGCTAGAAACGCTCCTCAATCTGTTAAGGAGGCGTACAACTGCTGGATAAGGGCCAATGATAAGACCAAGGTCTACATCTTGGCTAGTGTTTCTGAAGTTTTAGCCAAAAAGCACGAGGGCATGGTCTCAGCTCGTGAGATCATGAGTTCGTTGCAGGATATGTTTGGACAACCGTCTGGACAGCTTCGGCACAAATCCCTCAAGTACGTTTAAAACTCCCGTATGAAGGAAGGGTCATCGGTGAGAGAACACGTTCTCGATCTGATGGTCCACTTCAATGGGGCTGAAATGAACGGTGCGGTCATTGACAAGCAAAGTCAGGTCTCGTTCATCCTGGAATCTCTTCCGAAGAGTTTTTTGCAATTCCGCAGCAATGAGGTGATGAACAAGATAGAGTATAACCTGACTACTCTCCTTAATGAACTACAAACTTTCCAGTCTCTTATGAAGAATAACAGACAGGCTGATGGAGAGGCAAATCTGTTTGCCCATTCAGAAAGGTTCCAGAATGGTTCATCCTCTTGGACTAAGTCTTGTAGTTCATCTTCTGGCTTAAGAAGACCCAAAAGAAGAAAATAGAAGGGAAAGGGTGTTGGGGTTTATGCCCTAAAACTCATAGTTTGTAATTATGTTCTAATTAATGTAATAAAGTGTTATTATTTCAATAAATAGTTATTGTTCGTTATCTACGAGTTTACCTTTGTTTAAACCTTAAATCCAATAAACTAAACATCTAAGGTTGTTAAATGTAATTTTAACTTAATGTAGTGTACATATAAAGGATCTCGGTTCGAGATACAACCTAAAGGGTCTATAGTTAGGGGATAAGGTTTGGGTACCTTACCCGGGTAAAACTATGGATGTGGCCCACTTTGTATATGATACAAACACTGTGATCCTAACGTGTTCGTGTAGATGACATGTGAGTTGGGATATCCTATGTAATGAGATTACATAAGACCGGACCACGAAATAGTAACCTCTAGTTGTAACTCTGTTGCCTAGTTAGGTTTCTATTTCACTAGGGTGATCTAGGAAACTTGATCCCAATCCTGAGCAGGTTACGAACTCCTGTTCGCGAGTGATTGTCCTTTGACTAGTATGGGTGAGAGTGGCCAGATTCGCCGACTCATTATGCCTACTTTCTTGGGGACAAGACCGAGTGAGCGGCTGAGAACTTAACTTAGCAAGTTGGAATTCACTCCTTCCCGTCTACTAGGGTAAGTAGAGGAATGTTCCCTTAAGTGGTGTCTCCGGGACTTGAACAAAGGGTCCGACCCTCTCATTGGTTCGAGAGGGGCTCTGTTTGTTGGTAGGACCACAAACAAATTGTTCATTAGAGGAACACTGGTACTTAAGGTATAAGATGTAACCCAGGGGTTAAACGATAATTTGACCCAGCTGGTCTTACGAACATTCGCGAAGGATTGACTTGCTGGTAATGGTCAATATCCGTGGACACAGAAATATATCTGTAGTGAGAATAGTGCAGCTGCGAGACTTTAGTGGAGTGTTCCCGCAATTAACGAATGTTGATTGGGAGGTTAATGAGATTAACCGAGCAATCTCATATCGTTGGAGCTTCTGATCTGTAGGTCCATTAGGTCCACCTTCTAGCTCGTAAAGGGTTCTTATATCGTTTGAATTTAAAATGTTCAAATTCATAAGGGAATAAACTTCATGTATATTGATACGATATAATATATAGTTTTGGAACTATATATTATAAATTTAATGTGAATATGATTCATATTAAATTATATGAGAGAATTAAATATTTGAAAGAGTTCAAATGTTAAATTCAAATGTGAATGTGATTCATATTTGTAAACTATAGGTTAAATCCTAATGTGCATGAGATGTATATTAAACTAAAGGATAAAGGGTAAAATGATTAAATGTGATTTAATCATTTAATTAATATTATATTTAAATTAAATATGATTTAATTTATTAAAATTAATTAATTAATTAGTTAATTAATATAATATTAAGTGGGAACGTGTCAGGAGGACACGTTCTCACTACTCCCCATCTCCTCCTCGATAGGGAGTGGGGAGTTACCCACTAAACTACTTCTCCTGGTTAGAAGGGCATAATCCATCGATCAATCAATTCGATTGAATTGAGCCTCACAGAAGAATTCTCTCTCTCACATTCTGCTAGAATTCCCCATCTTCCAATTGTTGGAACTCCTTCCCACAAAGTAGAGGTCTAAGTAAAACTCAAAGAATAGAGGGTTCTCCAAGTGGTAGTGCCTTGCTGGAGAAAGCAGAGAAGTCTTTGTTGCTGAGTTGTTGATTTCTTTTGGAGCAAGGAATTGTTGTTTCAAGGAAAAACTACAAAAGTAATCACTTTTGTTCCTTTTATTTTCAGTTTGTTTGCATGTATATCTCCAAGCCTAATTAGATTAGGATTTACATGTTTGTTTTGTTTTTGTCAATGTATTGGTTTTTTCATTTCTAACCAAAACAATTAAGCAATTACGATTCCAAACTCGTTTCCGCTGCTCAAGGGGGTTAGATCTCCATCAAAGGGAAGACACCTACTACTGATAAGGCAAGGGAAAAGCCAAGGTTGCAGACAAAGGAATGTTACGGGAGTGCAGCTACGGGCTTTAGTGGAGTGTTACCGTAGCTAATGAATGTTGATTAACCGGGTCAAAGAGTTTGATAGGTTAATCTCGGATCATTGGAGCTTGTCACTGTAGGTTCATTAGGTCTCTCAGTTGGCTCAAACTGGGTTAAAAGAAGGTTTATTGTTTTGGTATGAATTGAAGTGTTCAATTTCATTAAAGGGCATTTATGTCATTTATATGAAATATGAATGATATAATATATAGTTTAATGTGAATGAGATTTATAATAAACTATAGGTTAGCCTAATTGTTGAATTATGGCTAATTTGGAGAAATTAGATTGAGAGAAATTAAATTAAATGTGATTTAATTTAATAAATCCACAATAATGCAAATGTGATTTGTAAAATGAGATATAAGATATCTTATAATATATGGTTATGCAAATATGATTTGCATAACCTATAGTTGTGGTAAAATGGTAAGTAGGTGGAGATTTCAACTCCACCTATCACCATTATATAAACTCCTTTGCAAGAAGGGTTCATCAAGCAAATCCTCATTTTTTTTTTGGAATTCTCACCAAAAGAAGGATTTTCTCTTCTCTCAAAACTCTCTCAAGTTTTCTCTGATGGAGATCGGATCTCCTTGAGCAGCGGAAACGTGTTTGGGATCATAATTGCAAGATTGTTTTGCTTGAAACAAAAACCGATACATTGACAAATACAGAACAAGCATGGAAATTCTAATCCTATTAGACATGGATAATAGCATACATGCAAACATGCTACAAGTTTAACAATTAAACTAAAGGAAAGAAGAAGAATACCTTCGTAGTTTCTAATTCTCCTGCACAGCAACTCCTTGCTCCTAGAGAAATCAGCAAAGCAGCAACACAGGCACTCCTCTGTATTTCCAAGCAGGACACCACCAACAAAGAAAACCTTCTATATCTCTAAGTCCTTAGAACAAAATCCTTTGTGGGAAGGATTCCAACAATTGGAAGAGGAAGAGAATTATTGCAGATTGAGAGAGAGAGAATTTTTGCAGCAATTCTCCAATTGCATCAAAATTGATCGATCGAGAGAGCAACCCCCTTCTCTCTGTTAAACTGTCGATAGGGAGAAGCGGAGGGGTAGTGGGGAACGTGTCTGGATGACACGTTCCCTTTTTATTATTAAAATAATAATAATAATATAATAATTAAATGAAATTTAATTATTAATTTAAATCATATTTAAATAATACAAATTAAATATCATATATTTAATTTGGATTAAATCTCATTTAATCATATTACCCCTTTAACCTATAGTTTTAATGTACATCCAGTGCACATTAAATTTTAACCTATAGTTTTCAAACATGAATCACATTCACACTTGAGTTCAATATTTGAACTCTTTCAAATATTTAATTCTCTCACAAAATTTAATATGAATCATATCCACATTAAATTTATAATATATAGTTCCAAAACTATATATTATATTGTATCAATATACATTAAGTTTATTCCCTAATGAATTTGAACATTTCAAATTCAAATGATCTAAGAACCCTTTACGAGCTAGAAGGTGGACCTTATGGACCTACAGATCAAAAGCTCCAACGATACAAGATTGCTCGGTTAATCTCATTAACCTCCCAATCAACATTCGTTAAGCTGGGAACACTCCACTAAAGTCCCACGATTTGCACTCTTCTCTCGCTGAGATATATTTCTATGTCCATGGATATTGACCAATAACAACAAGTCAATCCTTCACGAATGTTCGTAACAACAGCTGGGTCAAATTACCGTTTTACCATTGGGTTACATCTTGTTCCTTAAGTACCAGTGCTTCTCTAATGAACAATTTGTTTGCGGTCCTACCAACAAACATAGCCCCTCTCGGGCCAATGAGAGGGTCAGGCCCTTTGTTCAAGTCTTGGAGACACCACTTAAGGGAACATTCCTCTACTTACCCTAGTAGTCGGGAAGGAGTGAATTCTATCTTGCTAAGTTAAGTTCCCAGTCGCTCACTCGGTCTTGTCCCCAAGAAGGTAGGCATATTGAGTCGGCGAATCTGGCCACTCTTACCCATACTAGTCAAAGGACAATCCCTCACGAACAGAAGTTTGTAACCTGCTCAGGATTGAGATCAAGTTGCCTAGGTCATCCTAGTGAAATAGAAACCTAACTAGTCAACGGAGTTACAGCTAGAGGTTACTATTTCGTGGTCCGGTCTTATGTAATCTCATTACATAGGATATCCCCACTCACATCTCTTCTACACGAACACGTTAGGATTACAGTATTTGTATCAAATACAAAGTGGGCCACATCCATAGTTTAACCAGGGTAAGGTATCCAAACCTTATCCCCTAACTATAGACCCTTTAGGTTGTATCTCGAACCGAGATCCTTTTTATGTACATTACATTGATTAAAAATTCATTTAATGACCTTGGATGTTTAGTTTATTGGATTTAGGGTTTAAATAAAGGCAAACTCGTAGATAACGAACAATAATACTTTATTGAAATAATAACACTTTATTACATTAATTAGAACATAATTACAAACTACGAGTTTTAGGGAACAAATCCCAACATTCTCCTCCCAAAAACCAAAACCTAGAATCCCATCATTCTTTTTCTTTCAAAATAAGAACAACCGAGAAGCCAAGTGGTGGTGTTCGGTCTTTGTTCGTGAGAAGAGTTCGAGTTCGTTGAGATCGAGGAAGCACAAAGTGTTCGTGGATCTAGAAAGGAATCTTGAAGAAGGTCTTCAACAAGTAAGTACTACTCATAATCTTACTGATTTCTTTCTTAAATTTGCATGTTTAGCCTAATTCTAAGTGTTAGATAATTTTAACAAAATTGAGTTGCACAACTTCACCACGACGATTCGATCGTCTTCCGCTGCGCTGGGAGTTTGATTCCCTTCAAAGCGAAGGTCATCCATAACCAGAATCGCATCCAGGTTGGACTTCCACGTAGTATAATTTTCGCCAGTTAAACGTTCGCTTTTGAGTAAGGCTGTTATGGAGGACAACATGCTGAAATTTCAAAAACAATTCTAATAAGTTATGCCTTTAACACATTACAAACCAATCAAATTTAGCAAAATTATTAAAGAACCCTAGTGTTTAAATTAAACCTTTAATTTTGCAACGATACTTCAAGGGTTTATAACAAAAGCCACCGTCGGGTGGTCTGTTACTCCGCCACTGAATTGAGACTATCTCAACTAATTCTCACTCCTCCCCTGAATTGAGACTAAAGCTCCTAAGATTAGGGTATAGGTTTAACTTAGTCGGATTCTAGCTAATAGAATCTATCTAAGTCTATGCCTATTATAAATATTATAACTAGGTATTTTAACTTTATGTCTAGGTGAATAAACATTTTAATTACCTAAATATAACATAGGACTATGGTTAATTCAACTCAAGTTCCAGGTCAGTTCCCAGGTAAGAGGTGTTCCGTTAACCGTCAGCTTAAGTACCCCCAACCTTAGACAGAACATCACCGATAGAGTTCCCTTATAACCAATGTCCTATTGTCCTACTATAATTTAAACTATTTAAAATAATATGTAAGACTAATTTCTAATGCTATTAGAAATTAAACTTAGGTCTAAATTAATTTTAAACAATTTAGAACTAATTTAATTTAACCCAAGTTCCTATGTTTGCATGCAATTCTTTGTTATAGGTTATGGTTTCTAAAACCTGTTTATTTATAACTTTTATAAATTTTAATAATTAACCTATGACAAGGAAGTATATTATAAAACCAACAAACGATTTCAAATTGGAATTATAAAGCATAATCAACTAATTGAATAAAGCAAATTACTTAAGTAAAATAACATTTATTTTAAACTAAGTAATTTCATGCTCCATGCTCTTTATTTTCCATATAATCTAATTATAATAATTATAATTAATTACTTATGAAAAATAAAATAAATCATGCATTTCTACCATATTTATATAACATTTATACAAATAAAAATGCATGAACATGCTTATCCGAAGGTGGGAAAAAATTCTAAATGACAGTCATGAAGAAAATGGTCGTAAAACTGGAGAAATTTGACCCCTAAAGTGCAAAAATAATAAAATTACATTAATTTCATGATAAAATCAGTCCAAAACTTCTTGGACCAGGCTCAGACCACTCGAATCAGACCAAAAACGACCCAAACCGCTTCTGAACCGGTCTGCACCTTCAGGTTGTCATCACGGCGTTGCAACGCTGAGGAGAGCGTTGCAACACCGCCTCATCTAGTGTGTGCACCTGGCATCGGGGTAGCATTGCAACGCTGAGGGGCAACGTTGCAACACTGCTGACCCCTCGCATTTCCGTATCGATAGGGGCTTCGGCGTTGCGATGTCGTTCCTCAGCGTTGCAATGCTGATGAACGGCGTTGCAACCTTGTTGGTACCGTTGCAACGCTACTGGTTCTGCCGGTAGCGAAATCCTTCGAAATTAGCAGCTTCAATTGCCAATCTCTCACTCGATACTCATCCAATTTGCACGAAATTTGTCACAAACGACTCATAACTTAATTACATACTCGATTATGCACTTAATGCCCAAAACACAGGGGCCTTTACATTTAATTTGATCTAATAAAAAATAAATCTAAGGCCAAAATTTTCCTAAACAGTTTTACAGCAAACCAAATGCAATTCCCACTTATCCAATGCAAATTTGTTTCAACCAAAACAAAACAAACATTGCTCGGATACCAATTGATGGGAATCAGATCCCCTAGAGCAGCGAAAACGTGATTAAAATCGTAATTGCTTGATTGTTTTGGTTTACTAGAAATACCAGTACATTGGATAAAACAAAGAATAAACAGTAATCTAATCTAATTAGGCATGGATCTACAACATGCAAATAAAATAATTAAACTAAAGGAAATTGGAAATTACTTTTGTAGTTTTTCAATCCAACAACTCTTGCTCAAATTGCACACCAACAAAGCAACCCAAAAGAACTTCTCTGTTTTACAGAACACTAGCACTTGGCAAACCTTCTATTCTCTGAGTTCTTTTGATCAATCCTTGGAGGGAAGGATTCCAACAGTTGGAAGAGAATGAGAATGGAATTAGAGAGAGAGAATTGAGAAAAGTGAAGGGAATGAAATCCCGTGCAGCGGAAGGGTGATTGAATCACCGTGGTATCGTTGCGAAAAACCGTTTTCTTAAAACTATTTCTATCCTATAGAAACTAGATTAAACATGTAATAAGGAAAAACAGTGAGGGAACACTTACTTGTTGAAGAACGACTTCAAGTTTTCCTTCTCCTTTCACGAACGCTTCGTGATCACGATCTCAACGTCCTCGATCTCCTCAAACGAACAAGCGAACCGGATACTTCCACACGGTTTCTCGGTTGTTCTACGTTTGGTAGAATGAGAGAAGTGGATCTCCTTTTGGTGAGAGAGGAGGAGAGATTGAGAGAGAGTTGAGAGAATTCTAGTTTCCTTTTGGTGTGAAATCCAAAAAATGAAAACTAAACTTAAGAAATCCTTCTTGCAAAGGGTTTATATAATGGTGATAGGTGGAGTTGAAATCTCCACCTATTTACCATTTTACCACACTCATAGGTTATGTAAATCATATTTGCATAACCACATATAATAAGATATCTCATATCTCATTATACAAATCACATTTGTATAATTGTGAATTTTTCAACTAAATCACATTCAATTTAATTTCTCTCGATCTAATTTCTCCAAATTAGCCTTAATTCAACAATTAGGCTAACCTATAGTTTATTATGAATCTCATTCACATTAAACTATATAATATGTCATACATATCTCATATAAATGACATAATTACCCTCTAGTGAACTTGAACACTTCAAATTCACACCAAAACTGTAAACCTTCTATTAATCCAGTTTGAGCCAACCGATGGACTTAATGGACCTACAGTGACAAGCTCCAATGATCCGAGATTAACCTGTCAAACTCTTTCACCCGTTAATCAACATTCATTAGCTACGGTAACACTCCACTAAAGCTCGTAGCTGCACTCCCGTCAGTGTAAGACAAGTTGTGTCCACTGATATAACCAATGCCCATGAGTCGACCCTTCACAGGTTGTTCGTAGACACTAGTGGGTCAAATTACTGTTTTACCCATGTGTCTACTTCTTGCTCCTTAGTTTATTGGATTTAAGTTTGTAATTGCGAGAATACAAGTTTAAAGGAAAAATAACAACTTTATTCATTTCCTCAAATAATTACAAATACACGAGTTTAGGGCATAAATCCCAACAAACTCCCACTTGTCCTAAAGCTAGTGGAGTACATAGAACATTACAATAATGCAAATACAATAAACTAGGGCATTGAATATCCTTTGATACAATACTCCCACTTGCCCTAGTCAAGTTCTAATGTGTAAATCTAGAGTTTCTAGGTGGCCCTCAAAAACCTTAACCGTGACAGTTTTTGTAAATGGATCAACAGCGTTGTGCTCCGATGCTATCTTCGTGACGATCAAGTGATATTTCTGTTCGATGTGTTTTCCCCTTTTGTGACTTCGAGGTTCTCTCAAGTTGGCCACGACACCGCTGTTATCACAATAAAGGGTGATCGGGAGGTTCATATTTGGAATGACTTCCAAATAAGTCATGAACTTCCTAAGTCATACTGCCTCTTTAGCCGCTTCACAAGCTGCTACATACTCAGCCTCCATAGTGGAGTCAGCAATGCATCCTTACTCGATGTTTCGCCAGACTACTACCCCTCCATTAAGAGTAAACACTGACCCCGAAGTGGATTTCCTAGAATCCTTATCGGTTTGAAAGTCAGAGTCCGTGTATCCTGTAAGGATCAGATCCTTATCCCCATACACGAGCATATAGTCCCTCGTTCTCCTAAGATACTTGAGGATTGCTTTTACCGCAGTCCAGTGATCTAATCCTGCGTTGGATTGATACCTACTGACAATCCAAACTGCATAACAAATGTCGGGTCGAGTACACAACATGGCGTACATGAGGCTACCTACAGCTGATGCATAAGGAATTCGTCTCATATCCTCAATCTCTTGATGTGTCTTAGGACATTAATCCTTAGACAAATGAACCCTGTGCCTCAAAGGCAATAAACCCTTCTTGGAGTTCTGCATCTTATATCGAATCAACATTTTGTCGATGTACGATGTTTGAGACAAGGCTAGTGTTTTATTCTTGCGGTTCCGAAAAATCTGGATCCCGAGAACGAACTGCGCTTCTCCCAAATCTTTCATTTGGAATTGCGTAGCCAGCTAGTTTTTAACGTTAGTGAGGAATCCTATATCATTCCCAATGAGCAGGCTATCATCTACATACAACACTAGAAAAGCGACAGTACTGTTGATTATTTTCTTGTATACACAAGGTTCATCAACGTTTTGATAAAAGCCATAAGATTTGATAACCTCATCAAACCTTATATTCCAAGACCTAAAGGCTTGTTTCAACCCATAAATGGATCGTTTCAGCCTGCAAACCTTTTGCTCATGGCCTTGTTCAATGAACCCTTTGGGTTGGTCCATGTAGATGTTTTCATCAAGATTGTCATTCAAAAAGGTCGTCTTGACATCCATTTGCCATACTTCATAGTCATAATATGCAGCAATGACAAGAAGGATCCATATAGACTTGATCATGGCAACAGGAGAAAAGGTTTCCTCATAGTTAACCCCTTCTCGTTGGGTATAGCCCTTTGCCACGAGTCTAACTTTGAAGGTTTGTACCTTCCCATCTACACCACGTTTTCTCTTATAGATCCATTTACAACCTATGGGCTTAACCCCATCAGGTTGATCTACAAGATCCCAAACGGAATTGAAGTACATAGACTTCATTTTTTGGTCCATGGCTTTTATCCATTCGTCTTTGTCAATATCATCCTTTGCTTGATCGTATGACAATGGGTCCTTGCAGTCATCACTTGATGTGACAACTTGGGTTTCAGTTAAACCCACATAACGGTCAGGCTGTGTAACAACTCTCCCACTACGACGAGGCTCTCTCAACTGTTGATATGGACAACTTTGACTAGACGAGCTAGGGTCAACAACTTTTGTTGGTTTCTTAGCATTGTCAGTAACTTTTATTGACATACTGTCTAACTCTTTTAACACGATTTTTACTTTTAGGCTTGTGATCCCTGATGTGGTCTTCCTCAAGAAAAGTGGCGTTTGTTGACACAAACACCTTATTTTCTTTATGATAAAAAAATAGACCACCTCTCGTCGCAACGTTGCACTGTAGCAAGGCCTCCTCCCGTTTGGATAGCGTTTTGATGCTGATGAACAACGTCGCAACGCTGTCCTTTATACAGCAACACAGCTAGCTGGAAATCGCTCGTTTCCGCTCCGTTTCTTCACAACATCTCGTGCCACGAACGACACGGACTTATAGACTCGATTTACTTTCTAAAATGCCCAAAAACAATAGGCATTTACTGTTGGGGTTTGTGCCCTAAAACTCGTTGTTTGTAATTTTTGTTCTAATTATTGTAATAAAGAGTTATTATTTTCAATAAAGCATTATTGTTCATTAATTACTGTATTGCCCTTGTATTAACCCTAAATCTAATAAACTAACATCCAAGGCTGTAAAATTTCTCTTGAACTGAATGTAGTGTACATATAAAGGATCTCAGTTTGAGATACAGCCTAAAGGGTCTATAATAAGGGGATAAGGTTTGGGTACCTTACCCTGGTAATACTATGGATATGGCCCATTTTGTATTTGATACAAACACAGAGATCCTAGCATGTTCGTGTAGACGACATGTGAGTGGGGATATCCTATGTGATGAGATCTGATAACTCACCATAAGGGAGTTATTTTACTTGAATTTTAGTGTTTAATCTACTTGAATTGCATTTAATTTAGTGATCCTCATGTTATTTTATCCCTAAATTATGTGTGTTAGCTTTAAAATCTTGAATTTAAGCATTAGGTGCAAAAAGAATTAATTTTGATGTTTTTGTGCTTTAATTTAAGAAATTTAGGAAAATAAGCTAACGGTTAATTAAAAACCGAAATTTGAGATTGTTCTTAACTCCAAAAATCCTTGCGTATTTAGTTTGATTTATAATTAACTTCATAAATTTATTTGGGATTTTTCTGTGTGCAGGAGATGTTTAAAAATTACAAGAGTCCCTAACGGCATTTTAGACATTTTACCCGAAGGGTAATATGGTCTTTTTACCCTTAAGGGTATTTTTGTAATTTGTAGAGTTAGGGCAACACCATCTTGTATAAGGAGGCTAGGGTTTACAAGTGTGAGAGTGGGAGAAGGAGTAGTGGCAAAAGAGGAAGAGACCAAGAGAGAACGGGCGATTGCTACAGCAAAGGTGTGCATTGGAGAGGAAAATCGTGAAGGTTCCATTGTTGTATCAATCGTGGGAGTGAGGAAAAATTGAAGTTTCAGGGTGTCATTGCTATAGCAAAACCGAGATGCCATTGTTGTAGCAAAAAAAGAGAGCATTAGTGTAGTTTAGTTTTCACAGACGTCGATCACGAAGTTTGCGATTTCTAGACATTGAACTGTTGGATTTTACTACAATTTTATCAGCCTGTTGGGGACTCATAGCGCTTCATTTTTAACCGTTGGATCGTCGTTTGGAGCTTCGTTGTATCGGATATCGCTGTCACGTTGGGCGACCACTGCAGTTCAGTTTTTCACAGACGATGCTCACAACGTTGTCGTTTGTCGTAGTTTCAACCGTTGGATTGTGCTGCAATTTTGTCAGCGTGTCAGAGACTCATAGGCCTTCGGTTTGAACGGATGGATCGCCGTTTTGAGGTTCGGTTTATCCGATATCACTGTCAGACAGAACCTAAAAAAACTGTTGCGCTTGAGCCCTTTGCTGAAACCAACCAAAGACTTCAGACCATTGACAGAGGGTTGCTGCTAGGCAATTGCGGTAGCAAAAGCAATTCCACCTGTTGTGTAACTTTTTCCCTATCTCTAAGTTTTATTGCTCGTTGTAAACTACCAATTTAATACTGAATTCTTGAGTTGTTTATATACTGATTTACACTACTTTTGCTCACTATTTTAGGTCGAACTCGTGACTGTTTTAGGCTAGAATTGTGGTTGATTTAGGCTTTTTTAGTGAATGTTGTTGGTTGTTTTGCATGAACTCATTGATCAATAAAAGCATGCTTAATTTAGAGATGTGTGACTCGATTTTAATCATGAACTAAATTGTCTTAGGCAAGGGTTAGGTTGAGTTCAAATGTAAATTTGGAATAAATTTATGGTTGATATCATTGATTGAATTTATGAAATTTTATTGAATTTAATGTTGCATGAGAATTAAAATTGGTCATTTTAACTTCTCTAGAATTCATAAACTTGGAAGAGCTAATGAATTAGAAAACTAAAATTTCATTCTAGGATTATTGAGTTGATTAGGGATAATTAACCCACCTAGAACCTAAAATCATGAGCAATTTAGATCTCTATTGGAAAATTGTAGGTTTAAAAACTTAGTGATTTTGGAAAAAATCATTTGAATGCATGTGTAGGTAAATTCAAGGTATCACTCAAATTTTCATTCCAATTAAACATTAGAACTCCAACCTAACCCGAGCCTGTTTTTTCATTAAAAATCACATCTCTTGCATCTCCCCTCTTATTTGCATTCTCCTCTCCCCGCATTTAAATTTAGTTATTTTCTTGAGTCTAGTCTTATCTTGTCTTACTTATCACATATGTTTATCTACTACAATAAATTGCACACCCATGCATTGCACTAAAATAAGGAAAATTTGTTAGTACACTCATCCATTTAGGTCTAACTAGTCCTCGTGGGATCGATAGTTTAACTTATCACTTGTTGCTCTCGACCGTGTATACTTGAACGTCATAAAAGTGTCGGAGTTTTATTCTAATTTGCATTAGTTTAGGGCACTCGATATTTTTGCATCAAGATCGCATAAGATTGCACCGCGAAATAGTAACTGCTAGATGTAACTCCGTTGACTAGTTAGGTTTTTATTTCACTAGGATGACCTAGGAAACTTGATCTCAATCCTGAGCAGGTTACGAACTACTGTTTGGGAGAGATTGTTCTTTGACTAGTATGGGTGAGAGTGGTCAGATTCACCGACTCAATATGTCTACCTTCTTGGGGACAAGACCGAGTGAGCGGCTGGGGACTTAACTTAGCAAGATCGAATTCACTCATTCCCGCCTATTAGGGTAAGTAGATGAATGTTCCCTTAAGTGGTGTCTCCGGGACTTGAACAAGTGGCCCAACCCTCTCATTGGCCCGAGAGGGACTTCTGTTTGTTGGTAGGACCACAAACAAATTGTTCATTAGAGGAGCACTGGTACTTAAGGTAAAGAATGTAACCTGTGGGTAAAACAGTAATTTGACCCAGCTGGTGTTACGAACATTCGTGAAGGATTGATTTGTTGTTATTGGTCAATATCCGTGAACATAGAAATATATCTGCTGTAAGAAGAGTGCAGCTGCGGAACTTTAATGGAGTGTTCCTGCAGTTAACGAATGTTGATTAGGAGGCTAATGAGATTAACCGAGTAATCTCGTATCGTTGGAGCTTCTGATCTGTAGGTCCATTAGGTCCACCTTCTAGCTCGTAAAGGGTTCTTAGATCGTTTGAATTTGAAATGTTCAAATTCAATTAGGCAATAAATTTAATGTATATAACTACGTTATAATATAAAGTTAGGGAATAAATTTATAGGGTTGTAACCCAGCCTAACCGTTACATGGATTTGACTGAAACCCAAGTCGGCATACCTGATGATTGAGATCGATAGGGGAATTTCACCTTCTTCCCTCTCCTAGAGAACAATAGAGAAGGCATTTTGGAGGTGTCCAAATCGTTTCGTTGAGATCGAGATCGAGGATCGTGAATCGTGGAGAACGAAAAACATGAAGAGGAAATCTTCAAAGGTATTTTTTTCTGGTTTTTTCTTCCTCACTTAGAAAGCATGCTTAATTAACTTAGTAATTTGATTACCTAGTTTAGGTTTCTTAAACACAAAATTGGTACATTGCATTTTCAAACTCGATAGGCGATTCTTCCGCATCGAAAATTTGATTGCCTTCACAGTCTACCTCACTGTGTCAAATTAGAAAAGTTCTACAGTGGGTTGAACAAAAATGCTCAAGTATTAGCAAACACATCAGCTGGAGGTGCGTTGTTGAGGAAAACATACAACGAGGAATATGAAATCCTTAATCACATGGCAAAGAACAACTATGAATGGAGATCTACATAACAAATAAATAAGGCATCAACAAAGTTTGGTGCCCCAGGTGCATATGAATTAGATCAAATTACATCGATGCCAGCTTAGATTACCGCCTAGACCAATCTAGTGAAGAATTTTTCGATTCAAGCGACATCTACAACAGTAAATCAAGTAGCAGCATTGAAATGTACATTTTTTTGGAGATAGTCATTGAGGTGATTAATGTGCCAATAATCTAGAATCAATCTATTACGTATGATAACAAGGCAACATGACATATAGCCCTTGTTGGTGGAATCACCTCAAATTTTCATGGGGAAGGAATAAAAAAGGAAACAACATTGCTTCATCAGGGAGTAAACCCTTTTCTGGTTTTAATAATTTTAACAAAAGTTATTATTTTTCTAATCAGTAGGGCTATCATCGAAACAACCAAGGCTATGAAGCTCCTAGCGCTTCAAACTCATCACCTCTGTTTTTCATGTTATAAAATCAGATTGTAACTCCTTTCAATTACACATTGACTATAGATCATTCAATTTGGAAGAGTTATTTGTTGGAATATTGCATTAGTTGTTGGTGTTTAATATTGTAACTTCTATACCCTTGGTCTCATTCCATCTCTTATCCTTCCATTTTTTTTGTTACAATTCTGTCATTTTCTTTCTTTCCTAACTTGTTTCTTATTCGATATTCGTTTTGCTCCATATTTATGCTATTTTATTTTCTTAGTGTGTTGTCTATCACTTGATTGCAAACTTTGCTTATTGGCTCATGCGAGTGAAATTGTGAGTTTGTTGAGAGCGTTTTTCTTTTTTGAGTGTAAACACGAGTGACTATACCTTAACGAGTGAAAACACGTGAGGGAGTGCTTGTGAGGTCCATTTTTGTGTTACTTTTTTTTAGTTTTGCAGAAACAAACCAAAAAAAAAACATGAAGCTAAAATTTCCTAAATTCTATGGAAGTACAAATCCGACCGAGTACATTCAATGGGAAAGACAAGTTGATCATGTCTTTGATCATGACACTTTGAATGAGGAGAAAAAGGTAAAACTCATTGTTTCTCATCTTAGAGATTATGTCATTACTTGGTGGGATAAATTGTTTGTGAGTAGGAGGAACCTTAACCGTTCAATTGAATCATGGAATCTTCTTAAGAAAATAATGCGGGAGCACTTTGTTCCTAAGTTTTTCCATAACTTGCGAACTTTGAGACAAGGGAGCAAAAGTGTGGAGGCTTACTACATGGAGATGCAAACGTGTTGCTTGAAGATCTCGAAATTTATGAGGATGAAACAGTTACAATGGCTCGATTCTTTAGAGGACTTAACAAGGAGATTGCAATTCAGCTTGATCTTCAACCTTATGAGGATTTGGAGAGGATGGTGCACATAGCCATAAAGATTGAAAAACGTCTCCAAAGGAAGTCTACAAGGTACACTAAACTTCCAATTTAAAATGTTCATTCAACTTTGGAAAATGTTAGTTTACCTACTGAAAATAAGTCTATTGTTGAGGTAGAACGTGATAAGATTCAAAATGAAATGCTTTGTAATTTAGTGTCAACACATGCTAGTGAGTTTCCTAGGATATTAGATTGCAAAGACTTGTTTGTTTGTAACACTTCTACTATTGTAACAACTACTCTCGATGAAGTGCATGTTGATGTGTGTGAGTTAGGGAAAAAGGCAAAAAAGGTTGAGACAAAAACATATGAAATGTTTGAACAAGAATCTTATGAGAAAATGAGTGATAGAGAAAAGCATGAGATTAGTCTATGGCCTATAGAGAGAAATGAGAGAAAAGCCAATAATGTGAGCTTGTGTGAAAGAGGTTGTGAGTTTAAATATATTTTGTTATCAAAGCAAAATATTTTTGATCTTCTATATAAAGGAACTTGTTTTTTAACGGGTGAGCTCAAACCATGTTTCTCTAGTGTTTCTTTGAAGTTCTTACAAGAGACCAACATACTCATACAACATCTTGATTCAAGGATTCCTTCTAAAGTCAATCAACACATGGGCATCAATTCCAATATATTTATTGAGAGACAAGACTTCAAAATTACTTCTAAATGCATCCATGGCAGCAAGCATAAGGTGTTCAAATCGGGTGATTGGGTTTGGAGACACTTTTGGAAGGATCGTTGTTCAATTCACAAGAAACCTAAGTGGAATTCAAGAGAAAGTTTACCTCTGACATCCCATGACTACAAAATTGCTCTACAAGGAGAAGAGGTCAATTACATTTATAACGTTGTTGATTTCCGTCCATTTGATGTTGGAGACCCTTTTTATTCGAGGACGAATCCTTTTGAAGAAGGGGAGGATGATATGAATCCTACAACGCTAGTCAAGACTAAAGAAGAGCTAAAAATGGAGTTGCATTTAATGCATCAAGACTTCATTTATGGTAAACTCAAGTTGCATTAAAGTTGAAGTCAAGTTGCATTGAAAGAACTTAAGTTGCAATTAAATGAAATTAAGTGAATCTCAAGCTTCATTTAATGCAAGTCAAGTATCAATTAATGGGACTACACTTCAAGTTACTTCAAGTTGAGCTAATACACCTTGGGAGGTTACAAAGACTAGAATTGTTGATAGGAGATTCAATTCTCGGATTTATGGCTAATTTGATGTAAATTTCAGTTTTAAAGTTTGTATTTCAATGTTTTTAGGTTACATTTGAGTAGTGGATAGTTATAACATTGATGTAAGGGAAGTTACATTCTCAAACATGTCATTTTAGGTTAGTTTAGGTTACAATTGTAAGGCTATATAAAGCCATCTAAGATGTATTGAAAAGGGGACTTTGAATCATGTTTTAAATGAAAAGTTGCATGTTTGCTTCTTAAGCCATGAGCTTGTTTCTTTGCATATCTTGTGTTCAGATTTGCATGCTAGGATCACTCAAGTAGCGTTGATCAAACTACTTGTGGAGTGATTCGAATCTTGAGTTTAGAAACAAGTTTTCTCTACTTTTGATCTTGATCATCAAGGTAAATCCGTTTCTATCTTCTTCCTTGGGATGAAATCATCTAGATTTGGGGTTTTTGAGTTTTAGATCTAAAGGTTTTGTTCTTCAACAAGGTTGTTAGATTTAAATTCTCAAGGGTTACTTATCAAAAGAGAGTATACGATGAAGAATGATGCACATCCAAAGTCAGACATCAACTCTGTGTAACTTGGAGATCCAAGTTGGGCAGTTAGTTGATGAACTTAAAAAGTAGACTTGTTGGGTGGTTGCCAAGCAACACTAAGGTGCCAAGGAGGGATGGAAAAGGTTAATGTAATGCGCTGACTCTGAGAAGCGAAAAGCAATTACCGAAGGTGTCAAAGGAAAAGAAGGATAAGAAGAAAGAATAAGAGAATGCAATCAGAAAGGAAAATGTTGTGATAGCAAGGAATCAAACTAATGAGTTGGCGACAGTAGAAGAGAAGCAAGATGACGTGTTGGATAAATAACCTAAGATAAACTCAAAAGACCTGAACAACCGACACAAGCTATAGACCACCACCACTGTACCCTCAGAGGTTAAGGAAGAAAAATGACGAGAAGCAGTTTGAAAGAGTTTTAGGCGTGTTGAAGCAATTTTACATTAATATTACCCCCCGTAGAAGCACTTGAATAAATGTCCATTTGGGTTTAATTTCTAAAGGGCATACTCTCAAACAGGAGGTCATGGACGTAATTTTCCACTGTTGCACTAATTACCAATGGATGTTGGGCGTGGGTGACAAATAAACTTCCACTCAAGCCTAAGGATCCAGGGAGTCTTACAATTTCTTGCTTAATAGGAGGAGTTGACTTAGGGAGAGATTTATGTGATTTTGGTGCAAGTATTAACCTAATGTCTCTATCTGTTTTTAAAAGGTTAGGAATTGGAGAAGCACGCCTAACTACTATGACGCGACAGGCAGCAGATGGGCAGTTGCTGCATTCTAAGGGAAAAATTTCAGATGTACTGGTGAAAATGGATAAATTCATCTTTCTAGCGGACTTCATTATTTTAGATTACGAGGCAAACAATGAGGTGTCCATTATTCTGGGGCATCCATTCCTGGCCACCGAAGATACCATCATCAACGTAAAAAAAAAAAAAAAAAAAAGAGAGCTTAGGATGCACATTATTGATGAAGAAATTTCATTTAATTTGCTAAACCCACTGAAGCACCCTGATGAGGTAGATGATGGAGAATTCATGGGCCAAGTAGTCTCGGTAGCAACTCTTATGGGAGATGAAGAAGATGATCAAATTAGAGAGGATCACAAAGTTGAATTATGATAAGGAATCTTCGTTGAAGCAAGTGTTGAGTAGGCATACAGGGGCGATAGGGTGGAGCTTAGCAGATATTAAAGGAATCAACCCTTCTTACTGCAAGCACAAAATCATAAGGGAAGAAAGACATAAGGATTTGTGGTACATCAACACCACCTTAACCTAACCATGATGGAAGTCGTAAAGAAACAAATAATTAAGTGAAATGACGCTGAAATTGTTTATCCAATGGAAAACAACAAGTGGGTGAGCCCAGTTGAATGTGTTTTATGAAAGGGGGCATGACAGTGATTACTAGTGAGAAAAATAAGCTCATCCCAATGTGTACAGTAACTGGTTTGCACGTCTACATGGATTACAGATGGCAAAATGCATCAATAAAGAAATACCACTTTTCTCTCTCTTTCATGATTCTGATGCTTGATCGCTTAGCTAGAAAGGTGTATTACTGCTTCATTGATGGATACTCAGGGTATAATCAGATAACGATCATGCCAGAAGATCAAGAGAAGGTAACGTTTACCTACCCTTATGGCACTTTTTCCATCTGAATGATGCCCTTCAAGTTGTGTAATGTGTTTGAGACTTTCTAATGGTGCATGATGGAAATATTTTCTGACTTGCTAGTGCATCAGTACACATGTTAGGTGATCTATGTTGTTTCTTGTTTCTATTTTTTTTTTAGAAAAAAACATTGAAAGTAAAGTAAAATTTTAAATACTACAAACAATAGATTTTACGCCAAATAGAGTATAGCGCAACTAACATATCGAATGTGTTGACGACCACAGTCTATAATTCAAATTCGCCCAACCACTATTACTAAAAAAGAGTAGACTTCTGATGCCATCAAGTTTTGTTTGCATTCTCTCTATAATGCATTGAAATTTCTCTCTCTAATGTATTACCGATCCCTCTCTCTTGGGTTACTTTTAACTCCCTCTCTATCTAATCATTAAACTCACCCCCTCTTTGATGCGCTACCACTCTTG
Source organism: Trichosanthes cucumerina (assembly GCA_036507285.1). Classification (NCBI taxonomy): domain Eukaryota; kingdom Viridiplantae; phylum Streptophyta; class Magnoliopsida; order Cucurbitales; family Cucurbitaceae; genus Trichosanthes; species Trichosanthes cucumerina. Next base: position 39,907,803 of record CM071841.1, read on the forward strand.
CTCAAAAAATTATTCGAGATTGCTATGATATGACTGGGCTAGTAGTTTCACATCGTTGGATGTATGAGAGATAAACTACTGAAGTACTTCAAATTCATATCCAAAGATTATTAGGAGACATACAAATTTTCGAATCTACATCTCACAGTTATTAAGATACAACCACATTGTGGTTGTGGCATTGTGGTAGTCCATTGAATAAATTTTTCTTTATGCCTTACTTTAACTCCCTCTTTCATTATTATTAATAATGTTTATTTTTGCATTATTCTCTTAAGAACTATTCTTTTTTTCATTTTAAGCCAATATCTTATTATCTCTTGATATGACTTAACAATTTTGAAAAGAAAAATAAAACATTCTCTCCCTATTTTAGACTTCAGTGTATATTGCTGGAAAAATATAAAAAACAAGAGATTCATGCAAATAATTTAAATGAAGGCTAAATTACAAAACATACTCATAAATTTTGCCCTATTTAAAATTACTCATATTCTTTTAAAAGTTGCAATTATATTTGTAGCATGATTAGAACCTTTGCTCGAATAAAGTTTGAAAGAACAACGTTTCACCCTGTCAAATTTTCACATTTTTGTATATTTTATCCATAAACTTTATGAAGTATCTATAGCTCCTAAAATTTAAATTTATGTTTGGTATCTCTAAATTTTAAAAAGCGTCTAATATGTACTTGAAATTTCAATTTTGTGTCTAATCTCTTCGACCTTGTCATTATTTTCTAAAATTCACAAACTTACTAAACACAAAATTGAAGGTTTGGAGTTCGTTAAACATACATTTGAAAGTTGAGAAACTTATTAAAGACTAAACTTGTAATTTAACAACAAAGCATTTTTTAAACCTACAACTTTTTCAAATGCTTTACATTTACCTTGACTAAAATTTAACATTTGAAAGTACAAAAACTAAAATGGAATGAAACTCATAGAACAAGAACCAAAATCATAAATGTGAAAAAACAATTATACTTATCTTTTAAGATTGACGTGATCTTCCTTTAAAAGATTATAAACTTATACCCCGTTTTACTTATTTATTTTTTATTAATTATTACTTATTGATATCAATTAATTCAATAAAATAAAATCCATAGTTATTAAACAATATAACAATAAAAATGAATAACACTTCTAAGAAATAATTATATGGTGGAGCTTCATTTTGCCAAAAAAAAAAAAAAACCTTGGTGAGCTACTAGTAATTATATTTAATATCAAAGAATAATTAAGATGCATTTCATTACTATTAAATGACAATAATTAAAATTCTCTATCAGTAATTATTCTTTTAATTAAAAATAATACTGACATGTTTTTTTCACACTACATGAACTTAGGTAAGATGTAAAAGGATCGGTATAATTAAATACCATAAGCAATTTAGAAAATGAAAAAACTATACATTAAAATTAGGTAAGATGTAAAAGACAAACAGCTAACTGCAAGGAAGAATTTCTCGAACAAGATTGCAGTTAAGCCGCCGAAGGGTCATTTATCACACCCAAGAAATCATCTTTGATGGTTCCAATACAAAACTGCAAACGAAAACAATAGTTAAATGAGCCAGCAAAGTCCAAGAAAAAAAAAAAGTTATTCTGTCGATCTGAGAATAGCTCAACTAGTCAAGGTATATACTCTCGACCAAGCCTAAAGGTTCAAATCTCCCACCTCCATATATTGTTGAACTCTAAAAAGCTAGGATTCCAGAATTTGACAGTGGCAGGTAATTAGTGAACATGGAGTATCAATTTGAATATTTTCACTTCAGAGAATATGCAAAATAGATAAATTGTACTAGTCCTCACAACTTTGTAACTTCTATGTACGAAGTTAATAAGGCCCCGTTTGATAACCATTTGGTTTTTAATTTTTGGTTTTTGAAAATTAAGTCTATAAATACTGCTTCCACCCAAGAAATGTGTTTTAAAAAACCAAGCCAAATTTTGCAAACTAAAAAACAGTAGTTTCCAAAAACTTGTTTTTGTTTTTGAAATTTAGCTAAGAATTCAAGTATTTTCTTAAGAAAGATGTCCATGGTAGGGAGGATGAAAACCATTGTAGAGAAATAGTGAGAAAACAAGTACAATTTTCAAAAACCAAAAACTAAATGGTTATCAAACGGGGCCTTAGTTTTTTGTTTTTGGTTTTTGAAAATTGTGTTTGTTTTCTCTCGATTTCTCTACAATGGACACCATCGCTACAATTGTTTCCATCTTTCTTAAGAAAATATTGAAGTTTCTAGCCAAATTCCAAAAATAAAAACTACTTTTTGAAAACTACATTTTTTAGTCTTTAAAATTTGGCTTGGTTTTTTAAAATATAATTAAAAAGTAGATAAGAAAACATGCAAAGTATTACCTCCATAAGAGGCAAAGTGTTGTGCAAAGAAGGTGAGCTGCCACAACACTTTGTCTCTCTCCCTAAATGGAGGATGCAAAAGCACCTCCTCCAACAAAGATCACTGATAGGATTGTTTGTAAGGGTATATTAGTAAATAGTTAGGGAGTTTGTTAGGGTATTTGGTGATAAATAGAAGAAGTAGGTTAGGGAGAAGGTAGGCATTAATTCAGCGAGTCTTGGTTTAGGGCTTGAGTGAGAGTGCTCAAGAAAGGGGAGAGTCCAAGTTCCTCTAATTACTTGTTCATTTTACTGTTTTGTTATATTCATATTTCAATCTATTTGGGTTCTATCAGTTTGGTATCAGAGTTGTTCGGTTTTGGATGTGGAGTTAAATGTAAATGCCCATGAGGAGTTGTTGAAGTTTGTTGATCGTTTCGATTCGATTCTCAACTCATTTCAAGTTGAATGGAGGCAGAGTTACAAAGAAATTCGAGAGAGCATGGATTCGTGTCAAGCTACTATGAAAGAGAGTTGCAGAGAAATGAAACAGAATCACATAAAATTAGCAAAGAGTTTGGTTGAAATAAAAGAGGAGATTATATTGATAGAGAGAAAAGAAGAGACAACAGAGAATGAAACAAAGGCAATCAACGAAGTAAAGATGAAGAAACAAGGAGCACTGAAATCAGATTCTGGGCTAGCGAAGGAGAGAAATCAATACAGTGGAAGTAAATTAGGGCTGAAGAAGACAGATAATCGAAGGCCAAAAGTTGTCGAGCGTTCAATGAGGATGAGATAATCGAAGGCCAAAAGCTGTCGAGCGTTCAATGAGGATGAGAAACTTCAAATACAGAGGACAAGCATACCTTGGAATCCGAGATGGAGCATTTCAGAATCGTCGGAGGACTCGATACTAAAAAATAAGAAAGAATAGGTTGAAGAGAATGAGGAAAAATAGGAATCCGTTGATGAAGAAAGAGATTGGAAGGAAGCTGTCGAGTAGAAGCCGACTAGTATTCGGTTGGAGGTTGAAGGCCAAGCGTAAAAAGGCTGAAGAGAAACTCGACGAAATGAAGGTTGGATTTTTGGCAAAAGATCGGCCATGAATGCTTTCATGGCAAGAGGCAACATCGGGAAGAGGACGACGCTACAACAACTGCAAGGGTAATATATATATATATATATATAGCAAAGGTTGTCACCGGCAACAGTCGGAGATGAAGAGGGGAAGCAACGCAACTTTCGTGAAGAGAGAATTGTGGATATGAAGGCTAGCACGTGGGTTGTCAAAAGAAGGAACAAATCAGGAAGTAATTGAAATAATGGGCTTAGGAAACTATCTCTAAGTGGGTTGGGTTTTATTAAGTTGGCCCATTTTCTTTCTTGCTGCTGTAAGACACTGGTATCAACCCATCAATTTTTTTTTCCTTCTTCCAGCGGCACTATCGCCAATCATATCCAACTGCTACCGCCAACCAACACCTGGGTTGTTGTTGCCATCCACCACTGCTACACTTTATTAAAAAAAAAAAAGGGCCATATTTTGATCTTCCCCCATTTTTGTTTTTTTCTTGATAACCACACCTTGAGGACAAGGTGTGTTTTAGGGGCGGGTAATGATAGGATTGTTTGTAAGGGTATATTAGTAAATAGTTAGGGAGTTTGTTAGGTATTTGGTTATAAATAGAAGAAGTAGGTTAGGGAGAAGGTAGACATTAATTCAGTAAGTCTTGGTTTAGGTCTTGAGTGAGAGTGCTCCAAGAAAGGGGAGGGTCCAAGTTCCTCTAATTACTTGTTCATTTTACTGTTTTGTTATATTCATATTTCAATCTATTTGGGTTCTATCAATCACCCATCTCTATTGCACACCCCACTAACCCCAAACAAGTTCCGAACTAGCATTCTCAAAGCATATGAATCAAGCCCTCCTCATATCTCCTACAAAGGATGCACCATTGCGGGGTACAAAACTAGGGAAGAGTATCTTTGATTGGGATCCAAAGTATTAGCATTCTCAAGTAAAACTTGCCATGGAAAAAAACTTCACCTTCTTAGGACTTTTAATCTTCCAGAGAGAGACAAAGATAGAAATCTACAAGGCATCAACCAAGGCATGAGGATAGAGACGGAGTGGAAATAGGAGTGGCAAGAAAAATCCCTAGAAGGAGCGAGGTTCCAAGCTCTTTTATCTCTCCTCCCATAAGTAATAAACTGATCTTGAAAGATGGAAATGAGACCCATCACATCAATAACCTCCCTATCAGTAAGAGGACGACAAAAACATAAGGAGAACAATGCAAAAAGGAGGAGAGTGATAGACCCCAAATTACAAACTATGAAGCACAAACATTCTATTTTAGGCAGTGTCCCAGACACTGACACGTGTTGACACACCAATTAACAAGTCCCTTATTATTTTGTTTTTTTAATTTCGGACACGCATGGGACACGTTGTGGATACATATGGGACATGCTGGAAAAATTTTTAACCAAAAAAGGGTAACCCATTTATTTTGAGTCCAAGTTATAACCTTATAATTTTAAACACACAAAAAGACATTAAAAAAAAATTAAATAATAAAAATTAAAAGTAAAAACTCTTCTACCGTAACAAAACATGTTTTCTAACCTTTTGTATGTAAAACTGTTTTCCATTTCCTTTTTGTATTTACTCTTCTTTGTATTGAAAACTTTATTGGATGAATGTTGGATAATGTATTTTGTATTATTATTATTATTAATTAACTTGACATTTTATGCTTTTTAGTGAATTACATTTAGTATTTTATGTTACATATATCCTAGAAAATAATAAGAAAGATCATATTTCCAACATGTATGTGTCCTAGTTTCTTAAAAATTGGCATATTGCCATATCTTGTCGTGTCCCTGTCCATATTCACTTGCTTCTTAGATTACCAAAGTGTATACATGTAAAAGAGAAAAGAGAGAGGGACCGAGTGATGTAATTAATTGAAAGTTAAGGTGAGGTTTGCAATTCAAGAGGGAGTGTGTTGTATTGTTGTGGGGCCAGTAGACGCGGTTAGTTATATTTTGGGGTGTGATTTTGTTAGAGGAGTACTTAAGGTTGTCTACGTTAGGGAGAGGGCATCTTTTTGCATTTTGTTAAATTGTAGCTCTTGTTGAGCATTTTAGAGAGAAGGGAACTCTTGAAACTCCTTTGGCGATTGCCAAAAATAGAGAATACATAATTTGAGGTTTATCAGAGAGGTATTAGGAGAGGTGACGGGAGGAGACAACACAAAGCCTACCGAATGCAATCTTTGCACTGAAAGGTCGTAGACACGAGTAAATAAAATGCAAATAGGTTTATCACCCACCCAATGGTCCCCCCAAAAATAAACCCCAACATAGTGTTAGGCCTCCAATTGAGAAAGTATATCAAAGGAAGGGTAAAAGGGGTATTTGACTGAAAAGTTAGTTATTGAGGGGTAGTGGAGGGTGACTCTTTGTACGGGGAGGGGACCATTAGGAGAGAGAGGGTAGTTAAGGTTTTGGGAGGGGCTTATCTGGGAGGTGAAGGGGGGAAGAGAGTTTTTATCGTCTTTTTAGTTAAGGTTTTGGGTGTGGTAAGCTTTGGAGAGACCAGGCCCTCTCGAATTGGCTGGAATTTTCCTTGCAATCGCTCGAATATAGTAATTGTAGGGGGAATCCTTACAAATTGGTATCAGAGCATTCACCTGGGCACTGGAGAAAGGGAAGATGACGCAGAAGAAGACGGAAGAAAGATTGGAAATGGCAGAAAGGGAGAGAGAGGAACTGAAAGCTGACGTTGAACGTATCCGAGAGCAGTTGACGCGGATTCCGACGATGGAGGAAGGGATTGCCTCATTGTCGAAAACGATATTGATCCTATTGAGCGAATGGGCAGGGATGAGGGTGTAAATCACCAATTAACCCAAAAACTTAAGCTAAGAGTTTGGAGTAAATTTAATTATATCACATAGTCTAACACTCCCCCTCACTTGTGGGCTTGGAAATTTGATGAAAAGCCAAACAAGTGAAATTAATATTAAATAGGGAGAAAACTGACTTTGCAGGGGCTTGAACCAAGACCTCCTAAACCCACCTGCTCTGATACCATCTTAAATCACCAATCAAACTAAAAGCTTAAGCTTTTAGGTTAATTGGTGATTTATATGGTATCAGAGCAGGAGGTCCTGTGTTCGAACCCTGGTGAAGTCGTTTTCCCCCAATTAATATCGATCTGTACTTGTTGGGCTTTTGTTCAAATTTCCAAGCCCACAAGTTAGGGGGAGTGTTTGATTTCCACTTGTTGGGCCTTTGTTCAAATTTCTAAACCCACAAGTGAGGGGGAGTGTTGGTATTGATATAATTAAATTTGTCATAACCTATCAGCTTAAGCTTTTGGGTTGATTGGTGATTTACAGAGGGAACGATCGGGACGGTCTGAGGGGGAAAGCTCAGCACTCAGCCGCGATAACACGAAGGAATCGATCATGCCTACTGAGACGAAGAAACTCGAAACATGGGTAGAGGAACCTAAGAGGAAGGATGAGCCGAGCGTAATGGAAGGAGGAAATGAGAGAAGTAAATTCAAGAAAATTGAAATGTCAGTGTTCGATGGAGAGGAGCCGGACTCGTGGTTGTTTCGAGCTGATCGGTATTTCCAAATCCATAAACTGACCGACGCTGAGAAAATGATTGTGGCTGCGATTAGTTTCGAAGGGGTAGCCTTAAATTGGTTCTGAGCGAAGGAGGAGAGGGAACCCTTTGCGAGTTGGGAGGATCTCAGGATCCGACTTCTGAATCGCTTCCGAAAAAAGAAAATAGGGAGTGTGTTGGGACGATTGTTGGCCGTTAAGCAAGAGACAACGGCGTCAGCTTACTGCTAGGAATTCAAACGATTAATGGCGCCTCTCCCTGGAGTCGCTAAGGATGTGTTGGAGAACACTTTCTTGAATGGGTTGAAACCATTAGTGAGGGTCGAAGTCTTGAGGACACGACCAAGGGGACTAGACGAAATGATGGACATGGCTCAGTTGACAGAGGACTGTGAAGAGGCAAGGTGGGAGGAGTCAGAGCATAGTCGATCAGGAAGGGGGTGAGGCCAAGTCCTTCCTCTAAAACCGATAGGTGGAGGAGCTAAGGACTATTCGAAACTAGTAGAACAGATGGCCACGCGAACGATTACTCTATCTGGGAGCTCGGCGAATGACCCCAAGAGGCAGGGACCCAGAGGAGATTGTCAGATGCAGAATTCCAAAACCGAAGAGCGAAAGGACTATGTTTCAGAGAAATATACCGTGGGCCATAAGTGCCAAAGAATTAAGGGCTATGGTGGTGCAGGCCAGTGGGGAAGAAGTGGAAATTATAGGAGAAGGCTAGAAGCAATTCAGAGAGGAAGACCAATATGCGGAGGTAGAAACAGAGGCAATTGAACTCTCACTGAATTCTGTGATTGGACTAACTCCTCCTGGAACCATTAAAATGAGAGGGCAAATCGAGGAAAAAGAGGTAATAGTATTGATTGATTGTGGAGCCACTCATAATTTCATATCGAAACAATTGGTTGAAGAGTTGAAGATCCCAATCACTGAAACGTCGAATTATGGGATCATATTGGGTGGTAACGTGGCCATAAAAGGAAAGGGAGTATGTAAAAATGTAGTGCTGCTCTTGGGGGAGTTGACAGTTGCGGAGAATTTCATACCTCTAGAGTTAGGAGGAGTAGAAGTAGTGTTGGGAATGACTTGGCTTAACTCTTTGGTCGAAACCTACATCCACTGGCCCTCACAGACCATTAGAGTCGAAGTGGAAGGAAAACAAATCACCCTCGAAGGAGATCCAAGTTTGACTAAGACAAGGGTGTTCCTGAAGAAGATGATGAAGCTTTGGGATGCAGGAGACCAAGGATTCTTGGTAGAGTTTAAGGCGATGGAAACAGAGGAAGGGGAAGGCCGTGAGGTCAGTGAAACAGAGGATGTGGAAATGCCGACTGAAATTCAAGATATACTAAGAAGGAGTCAGGAAGTTCTCAGGGACCCTGAAGGATTACCTCCCCAAAGAGAAGTTGAACATCACATCCACCTAAAAGAAGGCACCAACCCAATTAATGTGAGGTCGTATAGATACGCACAAGCCCAGAAAACAGAGATTGAGAGGATGGTAGAGGAAATGTTGAAGAGTGGGGTGATTAGACCGAGTACTAGTCCCTATTCAAGCCCTGTTTTGTTAGTGAAGAAGAAGGATGGGGGCTGGCGATTTTGCGCGGATTATAGAGCATTAAACTCAGCTACCATCCCTGATAAATTTCCCATTCCAGTAGTGGAGGAGCTTCTCGATGAGTTGCACGGATCAATCATCTACTCTAAGCTGGACTTGAAAGCTGGGTATCACCAAATTAGAGTGAATGAACGAGACGTAGAGAAGTAAGCTTTCAGGACTCATGAGGGTCACTACGAGTTTGTAGTAATGCCCTTCGGATTGACCAATGCTCCATCAACCTTTCAATCACTCATGAACAAGATATTCAGACCATACTTACGTAAGTTCATACTCGTCTTTTTTTATGACATTCTTGTCTATAGCCCTACGTATGAACTACACCTTGAACATTTATCTCTGGTATTTGAGGTGTTGAGGCATCACCAATTGTATGCAAATCGAAAGAAATGTCAATTTGCAAGGTCGAGGATTGAATATTTGGGACATTGGATCTCAAAAGAGGGAGTGGAAGCTGACAAAGAGAAGGTGAGTGCGATGTGGAATTGGCCCGAGCCTAAAAATGTGGGGGAACTACGAAGTTTCCTGGGACTGACTGGATATTACCGGAGGTTCGTCCAGAATTATAGCAATGTTGCAGCGCCCGTGACTCAATTGTTGAAGAAAGGGGGGTTTGAGTGGAGTACAGGGGCCTCGGAATCATTCAATGAGCTGAAGAAGGCTATGGTAACTCTTCCAGTTCTCGCACTTCCTGATTTTACTCAACCCTTTGTTGTAGAAACAGACCAGATGCGTCTGGCACAGGACTAGGGGCAGTGTTGTCTCAGAATGGAAGGCCAATTGCGTTCTATAGTCACTCGCTATCCCCTGGAGCTCAAATGAAGTCTATCTATGAAAGGGAGCTCATGGCAATTGTGCTAGCGGTCCAGAGGTGGCGGCCATACTTGCTCGGTCAGAAATTAAAGGTCCAAACGGATCAGAGGGCCCTGAAATTCCTCTTGGAACAACGAGTGATACAACCCCAATTTCAGAGGTGGATAGCCAAGTTAATGGGGTATGATTTTGAAGTACAATATAGACCTGGTTTGGAGAATAAGGCAGCAGATGCCCTGTCCCGTTTGCCTGCTAACATACAAATGAATCAAATGGCAGTTCCAATGATTTTAGATGTGGAAGAGGTAAGAAAAGAGGTGGCAGCTAATGGAGGCTTACAAAAGATTGTGTAGCAAGTGCTCGAAGGTTGTGATGAGCGATCTAAATATTCAATGGCACAGGGGAATTTATTCTACAAGGGACGATTGGTCCTAACCAAAACTTCCAACTTAATTCCAGCCATCCTACAGGCTTTCCATGACTCTGTGGTTGGAGGGCATTCGGGGTTCTTAAGAACCTATAAACGCTTAACAGGGGGAACTCTATTGGGAAGGAATGAAAGGAGATGTGAAGAAGTATGTGGAAGAATGTTTGGGTTGCCAACGAAATAAACAATTAGCAACTTCTCCCGCGGGCCTACTTGTTCTTTGGACTTGTTCTTTGGAGATACCACAACGAATTTGGGAGGACATTGCAGTGGATTTCATTGAAGGATTGCCACTTTCGGAAGGATTCAGTGTTATCATGGTAGTTGTGGATCGCTTGAGCAAGATGTCCCATTTGGTAGCCCTCAAACATCCCTACAATGCAAAAATAGTAGCTGAAGCATTTGTGACTAATATTGTAAAGCTCCATGGGTTCCCTAAGTCTATAGTGTCCGATAGAGACAAGATCTTCTTGAGTAAGTTTTGGACTGAACTCTTCAGGGCAAGTGGCACCAAATTGTTCAGAAGTTCAGCTTATCACCCACAGTCGGACGGACAAACTGAGATAGTTAACAAGTGTGTGGAAACATATTTGAGATGTTTTTGTAATGAGAAACCAAAGCAATGGAAAAAATGGTTGTGTTGCGCAGAGTTCTGGTATAATACCACCTTCCACAGCTCCATCGACATGACCCCATTCCAGGCAGTGTATGGACGACCTCCACCCCCTATAATCTCCTATGGGGATAAAAAGACTGCAAATGATTCAGTAAAACAGCAGCTTATCAACAGAGACCAAATGTTAGAAAAGTTGAAGTCTCATCTCAAGGAGGCTCAGGAAAGGATGAAAAAGTATGCTGATAGAAAACAAAGGGAAGTACATTTTGAAGCTGGCGATTGGGTCTTCTTGAAAATTAGACCTTATAGGCAGATTATGGTGGCAAAGAGGAGGAATGAGAAACTCCCTGCTAAGTATTTTGGGCCCTTCTGTATTGTTGAAAAGATAGGAGAGGTGGCCTATCGACTAGCCCTGCCAGCGGATGCAGTCATCCACCCTGTGTTCCATGTTTCACAGCTACGGAAGGTATTAGGGAAGCAGGGACTACCATTATTTATCTGAAGAGGGTATTAGGGAAGCAGGGACTACCATTATTTATCTGAAGAGTTAGAGTGGAAAGCAGAAGCGAAGGAAGCTTATGCTTTCAGGAAGAATGAATAGAAGGAAGAAGTCTTGATTAAATGGCGAGGACTACCCGAGCATGAAGCCACTTGGGAAAAGGTTGCAGATTTCAAGCTGCAGTTTCCAAACTTCAACCTTGAGGACAAGGTTGTTTGGGAACCGGCGGGTAATGTTAGGCCTCCAATTTAGAAAGTATATCAAAGGAAGGGTAAAAGGGGTATTTGACTGAAAAGTTAGTTATTGAGGGGTAGTGGAGGGTGACTCTTTGTACGGGGAGGGGACCATTAAGAAAGAGAGGGTAGTTAAGGTTTTGGGAGGGGCTTATCTGGGAGGTGAAGGGGGGAAGAGAGTTTTTATCGTCTTTTTGGTAAGGTTTTGGGTGTGGTAAACTTTGGAGAGACCAGGCCCTCTCGAATTGGCTGGAATTTTCCTTGTAATCGCTCGAATATAGTAATTGTGAGGGGAATCCTTACACATAGCATCTGATAAACTGAGAAAAGGAAGAAAAACAAGAAGAGATAGCTCTCCAGACCTTTTTGTTGAGGCCCCTTGACTCCCCCCTTCGAGACTCACTCAAAAGGGTGAGAGTCATACCTACTCACAATCACTCTATACCATAGAGAGTTTGTTTATGTAAAAAAACCGCCACAATCACTTAACCAACAGAGTCTCATTGCGTAAACTCAAACTCCCAATATCCAAGCCACCCGCTCGACAGGCTTCAACACCAACTCCAATCACCAAATGAGATCTACCTCACTTACCTCCCACATCCAGGACGGAAGAATTAGAATCTCTAACGAGGTCAAGTGTATATGTGTTAGCCAATTCATCTATGCTCAGGTTCGCAAGTCCATCCAAATAGTGTAAGAATAAAGAAAAAGCATACAGGAGTGTGCAGAAGAAAAAAAACAAATTAACAAGCAGCATGCAGTGAACAGAACAAATAAATTTAAAATCATGGTCGTGATTGAACTACCAATAGATAAATCTATAAACAATATTAAATAAGGAAAAGACATACAATTTCAGTTGCATCTACTCGAGTCCCAATTATCTTTAATCGAACTTCACTGTCCTTCTGAATCTTAACCTACAAGAGAGAACACAAGTAACTTAGCAAATTTAACACAATTAGAGAACATTAGTAGTGGATGTTAGAGAAGGCATGTAAAGTAGAAATATACTGATCCATCCGAAGTGGTATAGTTTGGCACATCTCCAGACTGGAACTCCATATCATCTGGTATCAACTGAAACACAAGATATGCAAGATATGAGATAAGTTCATTATGAGGCCCATTTATTTTCTTGGGGTTGGGGAGGTAATATATAATACAATGGGAATAAAAATCAAGATGTTGGTGTTGCAAATACAGTTAAGAGGAGTAAAATTCAAGTAGGAGGCATTTGGTATGTTGGCAACGATCATGGAGGCTAAGTGAATTATGAATAAGAAGTTGTATTTAGGACAGAATATGATTTGCATTGATATGAAATTATTAAAAAAAAAGTCCAAGCCCCAAGCCCAGATATTTGGTGGTTTGAAACATCAGAGAGAGGAAAAAGAAGATAATTGGAATAGTTCATAAATATATGCTTACATGATTTGAAACAAAAATCTGAACAGGTCCAGCTTCAGCAAAGAAACCCATCTACAATAGATGCAATTGTGGTCATATGCATATTTATCATTTTAAAAAACTTCATTAAATACTCGCTAGATAGCAAAAAAAGGTGTAGAAATATACCTACCTTATTTACCATAGTAACAACTGCTTCTAAGATTTCTCCCTTGAAGGGCCGGAACACAACACATTGGTATTTAACAGGAAAAGTGACAAAACCTGTCCCATCACGAATCAATCCTTTCCCAACATTCTCGATTCCTGTAATTGCCACTACAAAACCATGTCGGCCGCTGTGTCAAAGCACCATAAGTTTTTTATTAACGAAATCCCTTTAGTTGTTCGGTAATGGAAAGAGTTTAACTGGTTTCTTAAATGAGAAACCAAAGTTCAAAAATAAATGGAAAAAAAAAAACCAACCCCAAAAGGGGTCAAAACTAACACAATAAGGGGCACCAATCGAATTGTTTTTATTTGCTTTCATCAGTTCATGAACTGACATACAAATGCAGCACAAGAAAAATGCAACGGAACAAAATTTAAACCACTCTATCCCATTAATCCCATTAATGCAATAAAAAGAGACGATCTTAATAATTTTGAGCCTCGACTGAAAAGGTGAAGGTGGGAATTAGGCGGCAGGGCAATAAGTTTACACGATTTAAGGAACTTACTTTAGAATCTACTATCAATTATGACAGACTTCTACTGAACCGAAGGGCCCTTAGTTTCTTAAAAAAAGATTCCCTCTCGGAATATCAAGTCTGTAAGCAAATCTGGCGTTCAAAATATAATATGAAATGTAGCATATTTTATCTGAGGCAATTTTTCTGTAAAAGTAAACAAAAAGAAAAAGGTGGAGAAGTTAAGAAACCTGCAAGTGCCCTCGACATCTTTCATGAGTTTGCTTACGAGGTTGTCACGGAGATTACGGCCAAAGTGCCGTGGATGCAACTGCATATTCCTCTCCAAAATTATGTGGAAGAACATTGTAGCTTCCTCCACCTCAGTGATTAGCGGCTGCAGCAGAACAATTAAAGCAACACCCCCTTTCATTCATTAGATATGTCCTAATTTCAGTTAGCAGAGAAGAAAGACTTAGATGGAGATTGAGAGAATACCGGTAACAAGAGAGAAGAAAACCGGCGGCGGAGGCAGCGGCGACGACGACAGTTAACGGAGAGAGGCAGCGACGCCGTGATGGAGACACCAGGGGAGAGGGAGAGCAAAATCAAACGTGGGGAAACTAGGTTTTCTTTTTCTTTTAGTTTTTTTTTATTTTATGAAAATCGCCATCAGTATACTGTTTAAAGAAAATAATTAAAGATTTTTTTTTTGTTGTTGTTAAAACACTCTTTTGGGGTGTTTGGATCGCAGAGTTGAATTGAGTTGGGTTGTGCAGAGTTGTTTTGTCGGTGAGTTCTGAAAATCAATGTTTGGTTTGGAGAGTTGAGTTGAGTTGAGTCAGGAAGTCAGTGTTTAGTGGTTTGCAGAGTTGAGTTATTATGTCAGTGGTATTTGGTGCGTAAAGTGAATAAGTCTGATTTTTTGTGATTTTTTTTTTTTACTTTTTTTGTTTTCACCAAATCAATTGCAAACATATTTGTTTACAATTTCAAAACTTCGTTATGAGATCAATTACAAATTTACAATATATATTACCATTTGCAAGATATATGAGATATATATTAAGAACAGTACTGGATATTGAGATTGATATCAATTTTTCTTCTCCTCTAAAAATCATTTTTATCTTATGTAAAGTGAAAAATCTGATTTTTTTGTGACTTTTTTTCCTTACTTTGTTTTCACAACAAATCAAATACAAACACGTTTGTCTACAATTTCAAAATTCAATTATGTGATCAATTATAAAATTACAATATGTATTACCATTTGCCAAATGTCTGTTACGGGTATTTGCAAAAGTAATGGATATTGGGTTTGATATCAATATTTCTTTTCCAATAAAATTCATTATTTAGAACTTTTACTCTTCTATATGAACTTTATTCCCTTTTTTATATACATGTTCACCACTACTTTTTTTTATTTTAATTTAGGTATGTATTAATTTAGTATTAATATTTTGCATATGAAGAGTGTTTATTTAAATTTGTCTAAACACATGCATTGTCTATGGACATATTTAGAATGGAATAAATAGTTTACCTTGTGGAGATGTTAAAAATATGTCAACATATTTAAATATTTTATGTCATATTGAAGTTGCATATGTACAAAATATTAGATATGTCATCAAGGTCCTAGTAGCGTCGTTATGCTACCGAAATTTTCGGTGTAGGCAATTTTGCTTAGTAACGTCCCTAGGAAATTTTGAGTTTAAAAATTAGGGTTATTCTGATTTGGTATCGAGCATGAGTTTTAGATTCTGCATACTCGCCTACATCGTAGGCAACGATCATTATAGCCTCTCGCAGGAAGTCTAGTTAAAGTTATTTGAGTTGCTTGTGTGTTGACATTTGTTATGCTATACTTTTGACTTCTTTGTTCTTGTGCAAATGTAGTTTAGAGTTTAAGTTTAGATTATGACTCGAAGATGTGACCGTTGTAAAGTTCTAGCAACTTTCGAGGACGAAAGTTTTTCTTGGATGGGTATATTGTGGCACCCCATAAAATTAGGTGGTTTAATTGTATTTGATTTAAATTGGAATCTTTGGATAATCAAAACAGGATTAGGAAATGATGTTTCAAAGTTTAAAAAATGATTAAGATTTCTGTTTGTTTAGGATTTCTTTTTCTAAAAAGATTAGAATTCCTTGTTCTAAAAGGATTAGGACTTTTTGGTGTCTATTTAACCTAGAGTATTAGCAACTTAAAGACACACTTCAAAACTCTCCTCATCTTTTTCTTTTCTCCACTTTCTTCATCTCGTCGGACCGTCGTCGGAGAAGTCGTCGGAGAGTTGCCAGACCGTCGTCGGAGAAGTCGTCGGAGTGTCGTCGGAGAGTTGCTGGACCGTCGTTAGAAAGTTGTCGGACCGCCGCCGGAAAGTACCGTACGGTTGAGTTATTAAGTCACCAGTTATAATGGTTGGTGAAACAAACAAGGAGTTGGGTTATTAACCCAACTCAACTCAACCCAACCCCATAAACCAAACACCCCCTTTGTGTTTTTTTTTGAGGTTGCAGACTTGAATTGAGTTGGGCTTGCAGACTTAAATTGAGTTGGACTGAGTTGAGTTTTGCATAATTGTTTTGTCAGTGGGTTCAGTAAATTTGTGTTTGCAATGCAGAGTTGAATTGAGTCAGTCAGAAAGTTTGTGTTTGGGGTGTAGAGTTTAGTTATTATGTCAAGTGTATCTGGTGCAGTTTTTTTTTTAACTTGAATAAGTCTAATTATTTTGTGACTTTTTTTTTCCAACAAAACAATTGCAAACACATTTGTCTACAATTTCAAAACTTAATTATGAGATCAACTACAAAATTACAATATATATTACCATTTGTCAAATTTATGTTAGGGATATTTGCAAAAGTAATGGATATTAGGATTGATATCAATTTTTCTTTTCCAATAAAATTCATCTAGAACTAATTTTTTTTTCATATTTGTAACACTCAATTCAAATGTCTACTACAAAAATAAAAAAAATAAAATAATAAAATTGATTGGTTTGTAATGGGTTAAAGGCATAACTAATTAGAACTATTTTTTAAATTTTAGCATGTCGTCCTCAATTATAGCTTTACTCAAAAGTGAACGTTTAACTGGCGAGAATTATACTACGTGGAAGTTCGACCTGAATACAATTCTGGTTGTTTACGACTTATGGTTTGTACTTACTGAGGAATGTCCTCAGGTCCTTGCTCGAAACGCTCCTCAATTTGTTAAGGAAGCGTACGGTCGTTGGATCAAGGCCAATGACAAGGCCAAGGTTTACATTTTGGCTAGTGTTTCTGAAGTTCTGGCAAAAAAGCACGAGGACATGGTCTCAGCTCGTGAGATCATGAGTTCATTGCAGAATATGTTTGGGCAACCGTCTGGACAGCATCGACACGAATCCCTCAAGTACATTTATAACTCTCGTATGAAGGAGGGATCGTCGGTGAAAGAACATGTTATCAATCTGATGGTCCACTTCAACATGGCAGAAATGAACGACGCGGTCATCGACGAGCAAAGTCAGGTGTCCTTCATCCTGGAATCTCTTCCAAAGAGTTCCTGCAATTCCGCAACAATGCGGTGATGAATAAAATAGAGTACAATCTGACTACTCTCCTCAATGAGCTGCAGACTTTCCAGTCCCTTATGAAGAATCTGTTTGCCCATTCCAGAAGGTTCTAGAAGGATTCATCCTTTGGGACTAAGTCTTGCGGTCCATCTTCTAGGCTTAAGAAGACCCAAAAGAAGAAGATAGAAGGGAAAGGAAAGGCACCCGCCGCTGCAGACAAAGGCAAGGAAAAAGCCAAAGTTGCAGATAAAGGAAAATGTTTCCACTACAACGTGGATGGGCACTGTAAGCGAAACTGTCCAAAATACCTTGTTGAGCTCAAAGAGAAGAAAGGTAAATTCGATTTACTTGTTCTTGAAACTTGTTTAGTGGAAAATGATGATTTTACCTGGATACTTGATTCAGGAGTCACTAATCATGTTTGCTCTTCATTACAGGAAACTAGTTCCTTCAATGAGCTTGAAGAGGGTGAGATGACGCTCAGGGTCGGAACGGGAGACGTCGTCTCAGCTCGTGCAGTGGGAGATGTCAAGCTGTTTTTTAGAGATAGATTTTTATTATTGCAAAATCTGTATATAGTTCCTAAACTTAAGAGGAACTTGATTTCTATCTCTTGTCTAATTGAATATAGTTATTGTATTTTCTTTTCTAGTAATGAAGCGTTCATTTCAAAGAAAGGTGTCAATATTTGTTCTACTAAATTAGAAAACGGCTCGTATGTACTTAAACCGAACCAAACTAAAGCAAATTTAAATCCTGAGATGTTTAAAACTGCAAATACTCAAAGTAAAAGGCAAAGGATTTCTCCTAATAATAATACCTACCTTTGGCATCTTAGACTTGGTCATATAAATCTCAACCGGATTGAGAGACTATCTAAGAATGGACTTCTAAACAAGTTATAAGATGATTCTTTACCTCCTTGGGAATCATGCTTGGAAGGTAAAATGACTAAGCAACCTTTTACTAGAAAAGGTTATAGAGCCAAAGAACCCTTAGAACTTATACATTCGGATCTTTGTGGTCCGGTGAATGTTAAAGCTCGAGGAGGGTACGAATATTTCATCTCTTTTATAGATGATTATTTGAGGTATGGTTATCTATACCTAATGCATCATAAGTCTGAGGCTCTTGAAAAGTTCAAAGAGTATAAGGTTGTTGCGTATAATTTATGATATGCAATACCGCAGTGTACGAGTCAAGTTTTAGTATAGTGATTTAAGAGTCCAAGTATAGTCCTCGAGAATGGGTTTCTAGATTAATTAATTACTAAGATACTAATTCTCAATTTTAGCTAAAGTAACAACACATGGATAGGTGATTGAAAGTAAAACTAGCAACAAACTAACATGTGGAGACACAAATTGATAGATTTGAGGAAAGTGATTTTACAAGTTAAAGACTTAACTAACACATGCAATGAACCAATGAGATGAATTTATAAACAAGAAGTAAAATACTCAAGAAAACCTCTGGATTCTTAGTGAGGCTCGCACATGCAATAAACTCCATAGTCTCCATATGAACCTACGACATGCACGACATTAAGCAACTTCTTTATTTGTTTCCCTAAGATTTCTAGGTCACTCTCATGCCAGATTTCTAAGGGTTTTGACAACTTTGCTCTAATTCAAGTTTTATCTCTCGAGTCCACTTAAACCAACAAATTAAGAGCTAAGAACGAATTGCCAAAAATAAGAACAAAACATGTTTCAATACATAGTAAGAAAGTCTTAACAAGTAAATCAAATCCTAACTACAACATTTAGCTACTCTAAATCACATGAAAATCAAGCTAAACACCTAGGAAACGTCTTAAAACG
Source organism: Trichosanthes cucumerina (assembly GCA_036507285.1). NCBI lineage: Eukaryota > Viridiplantae > Streptophyta > Magnoliopsida > Cucurbitales > Cucurbitaceae > Trichosanthes > Trichosanthes cucumerina. The sequence goes on from CM071841.1 coordinate 39,926,494, forward strand.
ATGTTACAATCTGAAAGAAAAGGAAATTAAACTTATGTATCGATGTCGGTCCTTCGTCTCCGAGCTCCCGTCTTCGATCTCGAACCTCCACGAATGCTTTGACTCTCAAAAACGCTCTTTTCTCTCTTCTTACAAAGTGTATTTCGAAAATATGGTGGATTGTCTATCAATTTTGGCTCCCTTTGTAAGAGAATGTAAAGATATATTTATAGTGTTCTTTGGTACAGTGTTGCAACGCTGTACCCTAACCGAGTGGTAAATATGGAAATAGTCGACATCGTTACAACGCTAGGGACAACGTTGCAACGCTGCTACCTTAACGCGCATACTCCTATCGATCCGGCGTTGCGACGCTTGAAGGCAGCGTTGCAATGCCCTCGGCACGGGTCTTCTGCTCATTGTTCTTATCGTGATAGCATTGCAACACCCTAAGGCAGCGTTGCAACGCTATCGCCTGGGATCTTCAATGCCTCTAAACAGCAAGAATGGCGTTGCAACGCCATCACCTCGAGTCTTCAAGCTTGGATTGATCTTTCTACTTCTAAATGATGTAATTTTTAGCTCCAAGCAACCTCGTTTCGATCCCGAGTGATCCAAAATGTCTCCAATTGTTCTGTTTACGCTCTTAACCTGAAATTGAGTAATTTAAACATGTAAAAGCTCTGAAATCATTACAAAACTAGTAATAATTAAGCCTAAGGATAACACATTTTGTGTGTTATCAAACATCCTCAAACTTAAACTTTTGCTAGTCTCGAGCAAAGACAGAATTAAACATCGGATTGTTTTTATACATACATTTGATTCAAACCTCAAAGATTGAAGAGAAAATCTGGCAATCACAGGAAACACTCAAACATAACACTTCAGGAAGCAATTTAAAACTTTTCCTAAGTGTTCCAACGTGTGTGTGTGGTTAGCCTACGTTCCCTTCATTTTTACTAAGCCCATATCAACTTTATTAAGCTCTCCATTCAACTTCCCCCTACACTGGTCATAATTACTAATCTTTTGAGTTTCCCCATATTCAAGAATTAAATAACTCTACTCAGCACTTACTCATTTTTTATCAATTTTTTTTAATTTTCTTCTTTTTTTTGTGCAAGAACACTAGCTTTCACACATCCACTGCAGGGACCCTTACCCAGAGCACTCGCTCAATGAGTAGCCTAACTGATCACAATGAAGGTAGCTCTTTTTGCCCTCACGAATTTTTTTCTTTAGCTAACAAACAACATAAACAAAACAAAAAAATTCACATAATGCACAAATTTTACAGATCATGCACTTCATATTGTCATTCATCCTATCCTGTAGTTTAACTCTCAAATAAGTTCTCAGATCTATCGAGGTGACATCAAACTTCTAAACCTAATAATTTTCTTCTAAGCATTTCAAAACTACAGGAACACAGACTATGTGCATAATAGTGCAGGAAAAACTCAAGAAAATTTTTAAATTAACTCGAATTCATACCATGCTCTCAAGTTTCAGCAGAATCACAAGAATTTCCAATTAAATCTCATCCTAGGCTATCATGATCATACTTATGTAAAAGATCAATCAACAATTCAACACATACTCAGGACAGTCATAACAAATAAACAACATCCCACCCCCAAACTTAAACTAAACATTGTCCCTAATGTTTGCAGAAATAAGCACAAATTAAGTATAAGGGTAAGAGTGAACAATACTGTCCTGGGTGATGGAGATCTTTCTGAGTTCCTTGGATAACCAAAACATGTGTGCTGGAGTTCCTCAGAACGGGAGCATGGATTTCAACGAAGGATGGCATCATCAAAACCTACAAAGCAAAACAAACAAACTAGTAAATAAACTAAGATCTGAAAAACAACTAAAACAAACTAAAGACAGAAAACAACAAAGATGTAAAGCTTGGGTTGCCTCCCAAGAAGCGCTTTGTTTAACGTCTTTAGCTAGACTGTACTCCCTCAAGGTGTTTCTCGTCTATCTTGCAGTACTGTGAGTGATGTGTTTATCTAGCCAATCTGGGTCTCAATATTCTTTATTGCAGCTCCATGACTAGTCACTATACCAGATAGACTGGTGACTGCATTCTCCAGCTGGCTGGACCGACTTCTAGATTCAGCTATGAAGGAGTGCAATGTCTTTTCCAGAGTTGGTTTCCTCTCTGATGTAGAAGCATGCCTTGTAGGAGGATTCAACACATTTTTGTTGTTAGCATAAGAGAAATTTTCATGATACCTCAAACCTGGATTATAATGTGTTGGGAGGTTATTATGAGTCTGGTTTCCTCCATAGTTGTTGCTTTTGTTGTTCAGGTAGTGTAGTTGCTCCATAGTGGATTCTCCATTGGGTTGAGAGCATTGAGAGGACATCCTTGTTTGTGGTGACCTCGCAAAATTATTCAGAGCATGAGTGAGAGATGCCATATGAGATCTAAGGGAAGTTACCTCATCCAGTTGATATAATCCAACTACTGGCTTAGATATGTCATTATCTGTAGGCCACTGGTAGCTGGAAGTTGACACTTCCTCTAGGAGGGCACGTGCTTCTGGCACAGTCTTCGCCATCAAAGCCCCTCCAACAGTGGCATCTATAATGGTCCTGGTCTTACCTTCCAGTCCATTACAAAATAATTGTACTTGGAGCCAATCTGGGTAGTCATGCTGTGGGCACCTCCTGAGCATGTCCTTGTACCTTTCACATGCCTCAAATAGTTGTTCTCCCTCCTATTGCCTGAATGTTCCTATCTCAATCCTTAACTTTGCAGCTTTCACAGGTGGAAAGAATTTGGTCATGAAGGCTTGGGCCAACTCCTCCCATGAAGTGATACTGCCTGAGGGAAGGGACCCTAGCCATTCTTTGGCTCTACCCTACAAAGAGAAAGGAAAGAGACGTAAGAAAATATTATCAGCAGAGATACCATTCATTTTAAATGTACCACATATTTCTAAGAAATTCTGTAAGTGTGAGTTAGGATCTTCTGTGGCTAAGCCTTTGAAAGCACCTTCTCTAACCATATGTATAAGCCATGTCTTAAGTTCAAAATGTTAGCATTTATAGGGGGCATAGACTATTCCAGCCTACTCAGAATCAAACACAGGTTGGAAGTGTTGAGATTTTTGTCCTAATCTCGTGTTTGTAAATTACTGTTTGAAATTAATAAAGTGTTATTCATTTCATTACTTTGTGTCTCGCAATTTTTACAAACTTTTCTAATAAACTAAGCTCCAGGGTCATTGAATTTATGAGAGAATTAGAACTTAAACGGTGTGTAGTGGACACACAGGGAGGATCGCGTTCGAGTAAATGACCGGAACGGTCTACGGTATATGGATAGGGTTGGAGACCTAATCCTGGATACACTGTGGATGCGACCTACTTTGTATTAAGATACAAACAAGGTGATCTGACTCGTTCATGTGGTTGACATGCGAGTGGGGGCATCCTGTGCAATGAAATTGTACAAGGCCAGGACCTGAATTATTAGACCTCACGATGTAACACCGCTGTTGTGATGAGACTAATAACCGTAGATGACCTAGTGACTCGACACGAATCACGAGCGTGTTACGGACTCGCATGCTGCGAAGTGCGTCTTTTGACTAGTCACGGGTGAGGGTGGTCACGATTACTCGCTCAATATGCCTATCTTCTCGGGAAAGAACCAAGTAGGAGGCCGAGAACTTAACTACACGAGATGAAATTCACTCGTTCCGCCTTTAGGAAGCCGGAGGTTGTTCCCTTAAGTCTTTGTCTACAGAGGCTTGGACAACGGGCGCCCACCTTCTCATTGGCCCGAGAAGGGTGTTGTGTATGGTTGGACCATCACAATATGTTGTTCATTAGAGAGCAGTGGAGACTTAAGGAGCAAGAAGTAGACACAGGGGTAAAACGGTAATTTGACCCAGCAGTGTCTACGAACAACTTGTGAAGAGTCGACTCATGGTTATTGGTTATATCAGTGGACACGTAATATTCTGCACTGACGGGAGTACAACTACGGGCTTTAGTGGAGTGTTACCGTAGCTAATGAAGGTTGATTAACCGGGTCAAAGAGTTTGATAGGTTAATCTCGGATCATTAGAGCTCGTCACTGTAGGTCCATTAGGTCCCTCGGTTGGCTTAATCTGGGTTAAAAGAAGGGTTAATATTTTGGTGTGAATTGAAGTGTTCAATTTCACTTAAGGGGCATTTATGTCATTTATATGAGATATGAATGATATAATATATAGTTTAATGTGAATGAGATTCATAATAAACTATAGGTTAGCCTAATTGTTGAATTAGGGCTAATTGGAGAAATGAATTGAGAGAAATTAAATTAAATGTGATTCAATTTAATAAATCCACATTATTGCAAATGTGATTTGTAATATGAGATATGAGATATCTTATAATATATGGTTATGCAAATATGATTTGCATAACCTATAGTTGTGGTAAAGTGGTAATAATGTGGAGATTTTAACTCCATCAATTTCCACTATTTAAACCCTTCTTGCAAGAAGGAACTTAACTCATTCTCTCATTTTTTCGATTCTCACCAAAAAGAAGAGAACCATTCTCTCTCAACTCTCTCAATTCTCCTCCTTCACCAAAACTCAAAGTCCCACAACTTTCCTTCTTCCAAAAAGAAGAACAACCGAGACTTCGATTGGTGGTGTTCTTGTTCGTGGGAAGAGTTCGAGTTCGAGTTCGAAGAGATCGAGATTGCACGAAGAGTTCGTGATTCGCTGGAAAGGATTTTTAAGAGGGTCTTCAACAAGTAAGTATCTTCTGCTTGCTGTTTTTCTTTCCTTTTGTGCATGTTTAGCCTAAATTATTTGATAGTTAATTTTAGTGAAATTCGAGTAGCGTAACGATACCACGACGATTTCGATCGTCTTCTGCTGCGCGGGGATTCTCATTCCCTTCAATTGGTATCAGAGCTAGGTTTTGGTTCTTTGTTATGCACTGTTTTTCATTAAAATTAGGTGGGTAATGCCTTAATTCATGAGATGAATGTTGGTTTGCAATTTTGGATAATTTCGGTTTTTTGACACTTTTAGATTTACAATTTTTATGTTGATGAGATCAATGTAAGGGCCCCTTGTTTTTGGGCATTTTGTTGTAAATCGATTCTGTAAGTCCGTGTCGTTCGTGGCAAGGGTTGCTATGAAGAAATCAGAGCGAAAACGGGCGAAAATCGACGAAGAACAACAAGTGGAGATGTTGTTCTGTCGATGGAGTTGAGACGCTGTTCTTCGGCGTCTCAACGCCATTCTTGCGAACGGAGGCCCTGCTGCAGAGCAGCGTTGCAACGCCACGGCGTGGAGCACGCTTACCTCGACGCTGGACGCTGTAGCGTTGCAACGCCTTACGCGTAATGAGCAATTGCTGAGGCAGTTTCGCGAGACGTGGGCAGTTGTTTGTGTTAATGGGCCGGTTTTTCCGAATTATTATTATTTTTAATTGTATAAAATGTATTTTATTTATGTTTTTAATTATTTTATTAAATAATATTAATATAATTGTTATATTAATGTTATTTAATTAAATAAATTGCCCCTAGGTGCCAAAACCAGTCCATTTTTGCTATTTAATTATTTTATGCATGTGATGTATGATTTAATTAAATTTCTATGTGCATAATGTATGTCATATAGATTTAAAATCCCACCTTAGGTTAAACATTTCATGCATCATTTATATTATAAGAGTTATAATATATAGTTTGCATGATAAGTTATATTATAAGTGTTATAATATAATTAAATGCATGTTTTAATTTAATTAATATAAGTGTTATATTTTTTATATTAAAGTATGCTCATGCATTTATATTCATGTGATGAATGATCAAACACTATAACATAGAATGCATGCAACCTAAGTTAATTATTAGTTTTAAAGGGGGCGTTTGGATCGCAGAGTTGGGTTGAGTTGAGTTGGGTTGAGTTGTGTAGAGTTGTTTTGTCAGTGACTTCTGGAAATCAGTGTTTGGGGTGTAGAGTTGAGTTGAATTGAGTCAGGAAGTGTTTGGGGTGCAGAGTTGAGTTATTATGTCAAGGGTATCTGGTGCAGTTTTTTTGTAAAGTGAATAAGTTTGATTTTTTGTGACTTTTTTCCTTACATTTTGTGTTTCCATAAAATCAATGACAAACATATTTGCCTACAATTTTAAAACTTCATTATGAGATCAACTACAAATTTACAATATGTATTACTATTTGCAAGATTTATGAGATATTTAGAAAAGTATTAGATATTGGGATTGATACCAATTTTTTTCCCAATAAAATTTATTTTTTATCTTATGTTATTGAGAACATATTCTTCAATATGAATGAGTTTCTTCTTTGTAAGCACATGTTCACCATTAATCTATTTATTTTAATGTACTTAGGTATTAGTATTAATACTTTGCAAGAAAAACATGTATTTATTGTCTACAAATCAAATACAAACACATTTGTCTACAATTTCAAAACTCAATTATGTCATCAATTATAAAATTACAATATATATTACTATTTTTCAAATGTATGTTAGGGATATTTGCAAAAGTAATGGATATTGGGTTTGATATGAATATTTTTTTTCCAATAAACTTCATTATTTAGAACTTTTACTCTTCAATATGAATTTTATTCTTTTTTTTATGCACATATTCACCACTACTTTTTTATTTTAATTTAGGTAGGTATTAGTATTTATACTTTGCCCGTTTGATAACATTCTCGTTTCCTGTTTCTTGTTTCTGTTTCTCATTTTTTAAGAAACAGACTTGTTTGATAATCCATCCCATTTCTTGTTTCCAAAATTTGAGAAACGTTTCTAAAATTTGGACTAAATTTTAGGAACTACATAAACTAGTTTCTTTCTGTTTTGTTTCTTTTTATTTTTAAATGTTCCAAGTTTTCTAAGGTGATTCTTTAGTTTGTTGGTAAAATGCTTGTCAGTTTTTATCTCTCCTTCCTAACCATTCTTCAGTTCGATCCCTAGAGAGTACAAATCATTTTTTTTATATGAATTTCAGATTTTTGCAATATATATAATTTTAGTTTTTATAAATAATAATAATATATTATATATAAATTTATTTATATTTATTTTATTTCTTAATTTTACCATCTGTATATTTATATTATTTTAATTTTGCAATCTTTATATTTATATATTATTGAAATTTTGCAATAAATAAATTTTGTTCACTAAAACATGTCTTTAGCCTCATTTTAATATTTTACAACCACTACATTTAACAATATAATTGAGTTTGATCTGAGTCGACATGATTTAAGACGAATGACTCGAGTAAGAGATAATTAGATTACAATTCAAATTTGAACAACATTTAAAGGATAAAGCACTTTTATTTATTTACTTTTATTATTAGTTATTTTTGTATCGAGACTTGTTGGTATTTGATAATATAAATTTGTTATAATTAATTGTATATTTGTATATACAAGAAACAAGAAAGAGTTATCAAACAAGTTTATGTTTCTATTCCTTATTTTCAAAGAAACAAGAGACAAAAATAGTTATCAAACATATTCTTGTTTCTTATTCTTAAAAAATGAGAAACAAGAAACAAAGAACAAGAAAAAAGAAACAGGAAACAGGAAACAAGAACGTTATCAAACGGGGCCTAAATTTTTCTAAACACAAGCATTGTCTATGAACATCTTTAGAATGAAATAAATAGTTTACCTCGTGAAGATGTTAAAAATATACATGCCAACATACTTAAATATTTTATGTCATATTGAAGTTGCATATCTACAAAATATTAGATATGTCATCAATGTTCTAGCAACGCCGTTATGCTGCCAAAATTTTCGGTGCAGGCGGTGTTGCTTAGTAACGTCCCTAGGAAATTTTGGGTTTGAAAAATTAGGGTCGTTATAGTTGGTATCAGAGCATGAGTTTTAGATTTTGCATACTCGCCTACATCGTAGGTAACGATCATCATAGCCTCTCATAGGGAGTCGCCTCATCAGCTCCAGGTTTGCTTTTATTTTTTAAAGTAGTTAAAGTTATTTGAGTTGCTTGTGTGTTAACATTTGTTATGCTATGCTTTTGACTTCTTTGTTATTGTGATAAGGTAGTTTAGAGTTTAAGTTTAGATTATGGTTCGAGAACGTAGCCGTTATAAAGTTCTAGCAACTTTCGAGAACGAAAGTTTTTCTTAGATAGGTATATTGTGACAACCCGTAAAATTAGGTGCTTTAGTTGTATTTGTTTTCAATTTGAATGTTTGGATGATCAGATCAGGATTAGGAAATGGTGTTTTAAAGTTTAAAAAAATATTAGAATTTCTGTTTTCAAAAGGTTTAGGATTTTTTTTGTCTAAAAGGATTAGAATTCTTTGTTTTAAAATGATTAGGACTTTTTGGTGCCTATTTAAACTAGAGTATTATCAATTTAAATACACACTTCAAAACTCTCCTCTTCTTCTGCTTCTTCTCCTTTTCTTCACTTTTTCTTCATCTCGCCGGACTGTCGTTGGAAAGTCGCCAACCTTCGTCGGAAGGTCGTCGGACCTTCGTCGGAAAGTCGCCGGACCTTCGTCGGAAAGTTGTCAGACCAACACCGGAAAGTACTGTACGGTGAGTTAATAACTCAACTCCATGGGGTTGAGTTATTAAGTCACCGGTTATAATTGTTGGTGGCCCAAACAAGCAGTTGAGTTATTAACCCAACCCATCTCAACCCCATCAACCAAACACCCCCAAAGTGTTGAGAACTTGAATAATTAGACTTAGGTTTTCTAGTTCTAATAAGATTAGAATTAGAAAATCAAAGTATAGTCTATGAATGGTGACCTGATTAGTAACTCTGTCTAAGGAAGGTTTTGTCTAAGGCTGGGGTATTTAAGTTGACGCTTGCGGAACACCCCTACTTGGAAACCGACCTGGGAGTGAATTCGACCCAGAGATTCTTAGATTATACTTATCATGAGTGCCGTTAATTAAAAGTGTTTTAATTTACTCACATAGACCTAAGTAATAATGTGATTATAAAGTTAGGTTAATGTCATATAAGAGTTATATTGGTAAACTTAGGTAAATTTTAGCCGGTTTATCTAGGTCAATCCCTAATAAAAATAAAGTGATGAGTGGGAGAAAATATAGTGTATAAGATACATTTAATTTCTGACAACAAATCTCCGTTAAGTCCGCACCGTAAGATTCATACTCGGCCTCGTGGCACAAATGAGAGTGTCCCCCTTCAGGTGGCATTTGTATGGGTCATTATCATTGTGGATGGAGAGAGTACTTATAGTGAGTGGGAGCGGGACCTATGAAAACGGGACCCACGGTCTCTTCTTTCGATTCACACCGTGAGACGCCTATGATCTGCCTGCTAGTTTGGCATGGACCAGACAATCCCTTCGGAGGGCCTGATCATGGGAGTCGGATCACTGTGAATTCCCGAAAGGGATACAGTTTCCTAGTTGGTTTTTCTTCTTGGTTCACCCTTCGGTGGCTATTGTTTGGACGGATATTTGAAAACTTAAAAGATTGAGGGTGACACTCACAGAATTCGTTAAGAGTTAATGAATTCGACCGAACAATGGTAATTGGACGCCTAATGGAATAAAAGTTATTCTGGGATTAGGGTCTGATCGAGAAAGTCTCGTCCTAGAGGAGGAGTGTTCTGTTCACCCTTCGGTGGCGGTCATTCTAAACCTTTAGAATATCATTGCAAATTTTGAATGACCTAGGGATCATGAAACATATTTGCTAAAACATGATTGGTTTTCAAAAGTTTATGCGAGACTGACACAAAGGTTTTTGATTTTTCAGCTAAAAACATGTCTAGCTCAATAATAGCTTTACTCGCGTCTGACAAATTAGTGGGAGATAACTATTAAATGTGGAAAAACAACTTAAACGCGATTTTGGTAACTGACGACATAAAGTTCGTGCTCTCTGAGGAGTGTCCTCAGATGTCGGGCTCGACTGCATTGCGAAGTGTTCGTGATGCATACGATCGATGGATCAGGGCCAATGAAAAGGCCAAGGTCTATATCATTGCCAACATGTCTGATATTCTGGCAAAGAAGCATGAGCTGATGGTCACCGCTAAGGAGATCATGGAGTCCTTGCAGGAAATGCTTGGACAACAGTCCTTTCAAGTCCGACATGACTCACTCAAATACGTCTTCAACACACGGATGAAAAGAGGGTTAAATGCGTCCGTGAACATGTTCTAGACATGATGACCCACTTTAATCTAGCGGAGATGAGCAGGGCTTGATTGACGAAGCGAGCCAAGTCGATTTTATCTTGGAGACTCTTAGAAGAGTTTCCTTGGGCCAGAGCTATTTGTTATGAACAAGATAAACTACACTCTGACTACTCTTCTTAACGAGCTGCAAATCTTCCAGTCCTTGATGAGGATCAGGACGTCGAAAGCTGAGACAAATGTTGCCTTTAGGTCTTATCACAGGGGTTCGACCTCTGGGACAAAGCCTGTAGCTCCTTCTCACCCGAAAGGGAAGAAGAAGAAGATGAAGAAGGGTAAAACTGACCGAGCTGCCGCCCAAAAAGGCAAGAAGGTCAATGAAGTTGCCGGAAAAGGAAAGTGTTTCCACTGCAATGGGGACGACCACTAGAAGAGAAACTGTCTCAAATTCCTAGCCGAGAGGAAGAATCAAGGTAAATGTGATTTACTTGTGACTGAAATCTGTTTAGTGGAGAGTAGTGACTGATTTGGATATTGGATTGGGCGCCACTAACCATGTTTGTTCTTTTTTGGGGATTGATTCACAGTAGCAGCTGCGAGAGGGTGAGGTGACTCTACGGGTTGGATCCGGAGAGCTTGTCTCTACTGCAGCGGTCGGCACGGTGAAGCTACATTTTGGCAGGAATTACATTTTATTGGACAATATGTATATAGTTCCAGGATTTACTAGAAACCTTGTTTCTATTTCTTGCATGTTAGAACAATGTATTTCCGTTTCTTTTCAAGGCAATAAAGCGTTTATTTCCCGAAATTGAAACTTAATTTGTTCAGCTTCACTTGAGAATAATTTGTATGTTTTGAAACCTAATACGGTCAAAAGTGTTTTGAATACTTAATTGTTTAAAACGGCAGAAACACGAGCTAAGAGAGCGAAAGTGTCTCCTAAAGAAAATGCCCATCTTTGGCATCTACGGTTAGGCCACATTAATCTCAATAGGATTGAGAGACTAGTGAAGAGTGGACTTCTAAGTCAGTTGGAAGAAAACTCTTTACCAGTGTGTGAGTCATGCCTTGAAGGCAAAATGACCAAACGTCCTTTTAGTGGAAAAGGATATAGAGCCAAGGAGCCCCTTGAGCTTATACATTCTGATCTCTGTGGTCCGATGAATGTTAAAGCACGAGGTCGTTATGAATACTTCGTGTCTTTCATAGATGATTACTCGAGGTATGGGTATATTTACCTAATGCATAAGAAGTATGAAACTCTTGAAAAGTTCAAGGAGTACAAGACTGAGGTTGAGAACTTGTTAGGTAAAACCATAAAAACACTTCGATCGGATCGAGGTGGATAATATATGAACACTGAATTCCAGGACTATATGATAAAACACGGAATTACATCCCAACTCTCAGCACCTGGTATGCAACAACAGAATGGTGTATCAGAGAGAGAGAAGCAGAACTCTGTTGGACATGGTTGATCGATGATGAGCTATGCTCGTCGTCTCCCGATTCCTTTGAAGTGCGGTGGAGATGCGGTTTACATTTTGAACAACGTTCCGTCGAAGAGTGTTTGTGAAACACCTTTCGAACTCTAGAGTGGATGTAAAGGTAGTTTACATCACTTTAGAATTTGGGAATGCCCGACCCTCGTGTTGGTGTCAAACTCGAAGAAGCTGGAACCCTGTTCAAAATTATGCCTATTCGTAGGTTATCCAAAAGAGACCAGAGGTGGTCTGTTTTACGATCCTAAGGATAATAGGGTGCTTGTGTCGACAAACGCCACTTTCCTTGAGGAAGATCATATCAGGGATCATTTAGCAAGGAGTAAAATTGTGTTAAACGAAATGGATCGTACATCAGCAAGAGTTGCTGATGAGGCTAGTACATCAACAAGTGTTGTTGATCCTAACACGTCTAGTCAAATCCGTTCCCAAGAGTTGGGAATGCCTCGACGTAGTGGGAGGGTTGTGAGACAACCTGATCGTTACATGGGTTTAGCTGAAACCTCAGTCGTCACTCCTGATGATGACTGCGAGGATCCATTGACCTATGATCAGGCAATGACTGATGTTGACAAGGACGAATGGATCAAAGCTATGGACTAGGAAATGGAGTCGATGTACTTCAATTCTGCGTGGGAGCTTGTGGATCAACCTGATGGGGTAAAACCTATAGGTTGTAAATAGATCTACAAGAGTAAACGTGGCGTAGATGGGAAGGTGAAGACCTTCAAAGCCCGACTAGTGGCAAAGGGTTTTACCCAGGTTGAAGGGGTTGACTATGAGGAAACCTTTTCACATGATGCCATGGTAAAGTCGATCAGGATCCTTCTGTCCATTTCCACGTATTATGACTATGAGGTATGACAGATGGACGTCAAGACAGTCTTCCTAAATGGCAAACTTGATGAAACCATCTACATGGACCAGCCCAAAGGGTTCATTGCCCAAGGCCTAGAGCAAAAGGTTTGCCGGTTTCATAGGTCTATTTATGGACTGAAACAAGCTTCGAGGTCTTAGAATATAAGGCTTGATGAGGCGATCAAATCTTATAGCTTTGATCAAAATGTCGACGAGCCTTGTGTCTCTTGACAAAACTGTCGCATTTTTAGTGTTGTATGTGGATGATATTCTTCTCATTGGGAATGAGGTAGAATTTCTTACTGACGTGAAGAAATGGCTAGCTTCGCAATTCCAAATGAAAGATTTGGGAGAAGCTCAGTATGTTCTAGGTATCCAGATAGTCCGAAACCGGAAGAACAGAACGCTAGCTATGTCTCAAGCGTCTTATATTGACAAGATGTTGTCTAGATATAAGATGCAGAACTCCAAGAAGGGCTTGCTGCCTTTCAGGCATGGGGTTCATTTGTCTAAGGATCAGTGTCCTAAGACTTCTCAAGAGGTTGAGGATATGAGACGGATCCCATATGCTTCAGCTGTAGGGAGCCTGATGTACGCCATGTTGTGTACTAGGCCCGACATCTGTTATGCAATAGGGATTGTCAGTAGGTATCAATCCAATCCAGGATTAGATCACTGGACAGCCGTAAAGGCAATCCTCAAGTATCTTAGGAGAACGAGGAACTACAACTTAGTGTATGGAAGTGGGGATTTGATCCTTACGGGATACACAGATTCTGACTTTCAGACCGATAAGGATTCTAGGAAATCCACTTCGGGGTCAACTTCATTCTGAATGGAGGAGCTGTAGTATGGCGAAACATCAGCGAGGATGCATCATCGATTCCACTATGGAAGCGGAGTGCGTTGCGGCTTGTGAAGCTGCAAAGGAAGCTGTTTTGGCTTAGGAAGTTCATAACAGATTTGGAAGTTGTTCCAAATATGAACTTGTCGATCACAATGTTTTGTGACAACAGTGGTGCAGTAGCAAACTCCAGAGAGCCTCGGAGCCATAAGAGAGGCAAACATATTGAGCGAAAGTATCACCTGATACGGGAGATTATGCACCGCGAGACGTGACAGTCACGCAGATAGCGTCGGAGCACAACGTAGCCGATCCATTTACAAAGTCCCTCACGGCTAAGGTGTTTGAGGGTCACCTAGAGAGTCTAGGTCTTCGAGTACTTCCTGACTAGGGCAAGTGGGAGATATGTAAACGGGTATTCAATGCCCTAGTTTATTTGTATTACTTCATTGTAATTTATGTACATTTCAGAAATGTATTTTCTCCACTAGCTTAGTCAAAGTAGGCGTTTGTTGGGATTTTTGCCCTAATCTCGTGTTTGTAAATTACTGTTTGAAATTAATAAAGTGTTATTCATTTCATTACTTTGTGTCTCACAATTTTTACAAACTTTTCTAATAAACTAAGCTCCAGGGTCATTGAATTTATGAGAGAATTAAAACTTGAACGTTGTGTAGTGGACACACAGGGAGGATCACGTTCGAGTAAATGACCCGAACGGTCTACAGTACATGGATAAGGTTGGAGACCTAATCCTGGATACACTGTGGATGCGACCCACTTTGTATTAAGATACAAACGAGGTGATCTGACTCATTCATGTGGTTGACATGCGAGTGGGGGCATCGTGTGCAATGAGATTGTACAAGACCGGACCGTGAGTTATTAGGCCTACTGATGTAACACCGTTGACAGTAAGGACTAATAACTTAGTAGATGACCATTAGTGACTCGACCTGAATCCTGAGCGTGTTACGGACTCCTGTCTGCGGGGGTCTATCCTTTGACTAGTACGGGTGAGGGTGGTCATAGTTACTCGCCCAATATGCCTATCTTCTCAGGGACATAACCAAGTAGGGAACTGAGAACTTAACTATGCGAGATGGAATTCACTCGTTCCCGCCTTTAGGGAAACTAGAGGGGTTATTCCCTTAAGTGCTGTCTCCAGGGCTTGGACAACGGGCGCCCACCTTCTCATTAACCCGAGAAGTGTGTTGTGTATGGTTGGACCATCACAATATGTTGTTCATTAGAGAGCAGTGGGGACTTAAGGAGCAAGAAGTAGACACATGGGTAAAACAATAATTTGACCCAACAGTGCCTATGAACAAATTGTGAAGGGTCGACTAATGGTTATTGGTTATATCAGTGGACACGTAATATTCTGCACTGACGGGAGTGCAGCTACGGGCTTTAGTGGAGTGTTACCGTAGCTAATAAAGGTTGATTAACCGGGTCAATGAATTTGATAGGTTAATCTCGGATCATTGGAGCTCGTCACTGTAGGTCCATTAGGTCCCTCGGTTGGCTCAATCTTTGTTAAAAGAAGGGTTAATGTTTTGGCGTGAATTGAAGTGTTCAATTTCACTTAAAGGGCATTTATGTCATTTATATGAGATATGAATGATATAATATATAGTTTAATGTAAATGAGATTCATAATAAACTATAGGTTAGCTTAATTGTTGTATTAGGGCTAATTGGAGAAATGAATTGAGAGAAATTAAATTAAATGTGATTCAATTTAATAAATCCACATTATTGCGAATGTGATTTGTAATATGAGATATGCGATATCTTATAATATATGGTTATGCAAATATGATTTGCATAACCTATAGTTGGGGTAAAGTGGTAATAATGGTGGAGATTTTAAGTCCATCAATTTCCTATTTAAACCCTTCTTGCAAGAAGGAACTTAACTCATTCTCTCATTTTTTCGATTCTCACCAAAAAGAAGAGAACCATTCTCTCTCAACTCTCTCAATTCTCCTCCTTCACCAAAACTCAAAGTCCCAAAACTTTCCTTCTTCCAAAAAGAAGAACAACCGAGACTCCGATTGGTGGTGTTCTTGTTCGTGGGAAGAGTTCGAGTTCGAGTTCGAAGAGATCGAGATTGCACGAAGAGTTCGTGATTCGCTGGAAAGGATTTTTAAGAGGGTCTTCAACAAGTAAGTATCTTCTACTTGCTGTTTTTCTTTCCTTTTGTGCATGTTTAGCCTAAATTATTTGATAGTTAATTTTAGTGAAATTCGAGTAGCGTAACGATACCATGACGATTCGATCGTCTTCCGCTGCGCGGAGATTCTCATTCCGTTCAATTGGTATCAGAGCCAGGTTTTGGTTCTTCGTTATGCACTTACAACCAACAGGTTTTACCCCATCCGGTTGGCCCACAAGCGCCTAGACGGAATTGAAGTACATATACTTCATTTCCTAGTCCATGGCTTTAATCCATTTGTCTTTTTCAACGTCATTCATTGCTTGATCATATGTCAATGGATCCTCACAGTCATCATCAGGTATGACGACTTGGGTCTCAACCAAACCCATGTAACGTTCAGGCTGTCTCATAGCCCTCCCACTACGTCGAGGCATTCTCAACTCTTTAGAAGGACGTATTGACTAGACGAGCTAGGATCAACAACACTTGTTGACGTACTAGCACCATCAACAACTCTTGCTGACGAACTGCCCATTTCGTTTAACACAACCTTGCTCCTTGGTTTATGATCCCTTATGTGGTCCTCCTCAAGGAATGTGGTGTTTGTCAACACAAGCACCATATTTTCCTTAGGATCGTAAAATAGACCACCATTCGTCTCTTTTGGGTAACCTACGAAGAGGCACAAATTCGAACGAGATTTCAGCTTCTTCGGGTTTGACACCAACACATGGGGCGGGCATCCCCAAATCCTGAAATGACGTAAACTGCCTTTACGACCATTCCAGAGATCGAAAGGTGTTTGAGAAACACTCTTCGACGGAACTCTGTTCAAGATGTATACAGCAGTCTCCACTACGTAACCTTAAAATGAGTCAGGGAGATGAGCATAACTCATCATCGACCGAACCATTCCCAACAAGGTTCTATTTCTCCTCTCTAATACACCATTCTGTTGTGGCATACCAGGTGCTGAGAGTTGGGACGTAATTCCATGTTCTATCATATAGTCCTGGAATTCAGTGTCCATATACTCTCCACCTCGATCCGATCCAAGTGTTTCAATCGTTTGACCTAACTGGTTCTCAACCTCAGTCTTGTACTCCTTGAACTTTTCAAGAGCCTTAGACTTGCGATGCATTAAGTAAACGTACCCATATCTCGAATAGTCATCTATAAAGGAGATGAAGTATTCGTAACTTTCCTTAGCTTTAACACTCATCGGACCACAGGGGTTAGAATGTATAAGTTCAAGAGGCTCTTCGGCTCTATAACTTTTTCCACTAAAAGGTCGTTTGGTCATTTTGCCTTCAAGGCATGACTCACAAATCGGTAAAGAATTTTCTTCTAACTCACTTAGAAGTACATTCTTCACTAGTCTCTCAATCCTATTGAGACTTATGTGGCCTAACCTTAGATGCCAAAGATTGGCGTTTTCTTTCGGAAAAACGTTTAACCTTTTTGTTGCGTTTCAGCAGTTTTAAACAATTCAACATTCAAAACACTTTTGACCGAATTAGGCTTTAAAATGTATAGATTATTATCAAGTGAAGCAGAACACAACGCATTTCCTTTGAATGAAATAAACACTTTATTGCAATCAAAATGAACGAAAATACAATGTTCAATCAGACAGGAAATAGAAACAAGGTTTCTAGTAAACCCTGGAACTATGTACAAATTATCTAATAATAAGTACTTCCTGCTAAAGAAAAGCTTCACCGTGCGCACAACTGTAGCTGAGACAATTTCTCCGGATCCAACCCTAAGTGTTATCTTTCCCTCCTACAATCGCTTCAAGGAACTAATTCTCTGAAAAGGAGAACAAACATGGTTAGTGGTGCCTGAATCAAGTATCCAGACAGAGTCACTACTCTCCACTAAACAAGTTTCTATAACTAGTAAATCACATTTACCTTCTTTCTTCTTGTCGGTAAGGAATTTAAGACAGTTCCTCTTCCAGTGTCCGTCTCCGTTGCAGTAGAAACACTTTCCTTTTTCTTCAACCACCTTGACCTTCTTGCCCTCCTGGGGGCAGCGCGGTCAGCTTTCCCGACTTTCTTCAACTTCTTCTTCTTCCCTTTCGGGCCTGAAGATGAACCAACATACTTTGTCCCACAAGTCGAACCCCTGTGAAAGGACCTGAAGGCAACGTTTGCCTCAGCTTCCTGTCCCTTTGATAGCACACAAAATGTGCTATCCTTAGGCTTAATTATTGCTAGTTTTATAATGATTTTGGGGCTTTTACGTGGTTAATTTATTCAATTTCAGGTTAAGAGCTTAAACAGAGCTATTGGAGACAATTTGGATCACTCGGGATCAAAACGAGGCTATTTGGAGCCAAATAGAACATCAAATGGAAGTGAAAGAATCAAACTAAGCTTTAAGACTCGAGGTGATGGCGTTGCAATGCCATATAGAGCGTTGCAACGCCGAACGTGCAGCCAAATAACTTTGAAGATCATCATGCCGATAGCGTTGCAGCGCGCCTGCTTGCAGCGTCGCAACGCCGATTCGATAAGAGGCGCACGCATGAGAAGCGCGACAGAGGCGTTGCAGTAACGCTGCGCGCGTCGCAATGCCGGATCGATAAGAAGCGCGCGTTAAGGTAGCAGGCGTTACAATTTGTCCCCTAGCGTTGCAACGCGCCGATAGTTTCCATAGTTACCACGCGTTTTAGGGTACAACGTTGCAACGCTGTCCCTAGCGTAGCAACGCTGCCCCATTGATGCCTATAAATACAACCTTATGATTCTTTCAATGAGGAGCACAATTTGGTAGAGTTTTGCCCTAAATTCGAAATACACCTTGTAAGAAGAGAGAAAAGAGTGATTTTGGGAGCCAAAGCATTCGTGGAGGTTCGAGATCGAAGAGCGGGAGCTCGAAGGCGAAAGACCAAGCATCGACACCTAAGTTTATTTCTCTTTCTTTCAATTTGTAATAGCGTTCTAAGACGTTTTCTACTTGTTTAGTTTGTTTTTCATGTGATTTAGAGTAGCTAAACATTGTAGTAGGATTTGATTTACTTGTTATGATTTTCTTGTGATGTATTGAAGCATGTTATGTCGTTATTTTTGGCAATTCGTTCTTTACTTTTTAATTTGTTGATTTAAGTGGACTCGAGAGAGATAAAGCTTGAATTAGAGCAAAATTGTCAAAACCCTTGGAAGTCGCACGCAGAGTGACCTAGAAATCTTAGGGAAACACATAAAGAAGTTGCTTAATGCCATGCATGTTGTAGGTTCATATGGAGACTATGAGTTTATTGCATGTGTGAGGCTCACTAAGAATCGAGAGATTTTCTTGAGTATTTCACTTCTTGTTTATAATTTCATCTCATTGATTCAATGCATGTGCTAGTTAGGTCTTTAACTTGTAAAATCACTTCCTTTAATTCTATCAATTCGTGTCTCCACATGTTTGTTCGTTTGTTTGTATTTACTTAAAAAAACTATCCATGTTATGTTTCTTTAGCTAAAATCGAGAATTAGTACCTTAATAATTAATTAATCTAGAAACCCATTCCCGAGGACGATACTTGGACTCATAAATCACTATACTAAAACTTGACCCGTACACTTGCGGTATTGCAATATAATTTCACGCAACACCCTGACTAGCATCAAACACTGGAAGGTCTATAGTTCATTGAGGAGGGTGATCAGATTGTAGCTAATTTTGTTCATAACAACATTGCTACGAAACTGAAGAAAACCTTTCAGAAGAGTCTCCATGATGAAGTTGACCTGGCTCGACTCATCGATAGAAGCATCGTTTATCTCTGCCAAGTTAAAGTGGGTCATCATGTCGAGAACATGTTCCCTAACAGACATTCCCTCCTTCATCCTAACATTGAACACATGCTTGAGAGCGTCGTGCCTAAATTGAAAGCACTATGATTAAACTAGACATTTTGTTGAAAGAAAAACAACTTTATATTAATTCTCACAAAAAACTTTTAAAAATCCAATCATTTTTAGAAAATTTTAATCCATGATCCCTAGGTCATTTAAAATTGCAATGATACCCCAAAGGTTTAGAATGACCGCCACCGAAGGGTAGACAAAATCACTCCTTCTCTAGGGCGGGACTTTCTCCACCATACCCTAATTTAAGAATAACTCTTAATGATTCCCGTGACTGTAACCCTCTATCTTTAAATCTCCAAAGTTTCCATCCAAACAATAGCCGCCGAAGGGAGGACTACAAAGGAAAATAAACTAAGGAAATCGTATCCCTTTCGAGAATTCACGGTGTTCTGACTCCCATGATCAAGGCCCCCCGAAGGGATTGTCTGGTCCGGGCCAAACTAGTAGGCGGATCATAAGCGTCTCATGGTGTGAATCGATTGAAGAGACCGTGGCTCCCGTTTTCACAGATCTCGCTCCCACTCACTATAAGTACTCTCTCCCGTTTTCACAGATCTCGCTCCCACTCACTATAAGGGGGACGTTCCCATTTTCGCCACGAGGCCGAGCATGTATCTCACGGTATGAACTTAACGGAGATTTTGTTGGGATTTGTGCCCTAAAACTCGTAGTTTGTTATTATGTTCTAATTAATGTAATAAAGTGTTATTATTTCAATAAAGTGTTATTGTTCGTTTTCTACGAGTTTGCCTTTATTTAAACCCTAAATCCAATAAACTAAACATCCAAGGCTGTTAAATGAATCTTTAACTGAATGTAATGTACATAAAAAGGATCTCGGTTCGAGATACAACCTAAAGGGTCTATAGTTAGGGGATAAGGTTTGAGTACCTTACCCTGGTTAAATTATGGATGTGGCCCACTTTGTATTTGATACAAACACTGTGATTCTAATGTGTTCGTGTAGATGACATGTGAGTGGGGATATCCTATGTAATGAGATTACATAAGACCAGATCACGAAATAGTAACCTCTAGCTGTAACTCCGTTGACTAGTTAGGTTTCTATTTCACTAGGATGACTTAGGCAACTTGATCTCAATCCTAAGCGAGTTACGAACTCCTTCGCGAGGGATTGTCCTTTGACTAGTATGGGTGAGAGTGGCAAGATTCGCGGCGACTCAATATGCCTACCTTCTTGGGGACAAGACCAGTGTGGCGGTGGGAACTTAACTTAGCAAGATGGAATTCGCTCCTTCCCGCCTACTAGGGTAAGTAGAGGAATGTTCCCTTAAGTGGTGTCTGCAGGACTTGAACAAAGGGCCGACCCTCTCATTGCCCGAGAAGGACTCTGTTTGTTGGTAGGACCATAAACAAATTGTTCATTAGAGAGCTTTGGTACTTAAGGCATAAGATATAACCTGAGGGTAAAACGATAATTTGACCCAAGCTGGTGTTACGAACATTCGTGAAGGATTGACTTCTTTGTTATTGGTCAATATCCATGGACACGAAATATATCTGCGGTGAGAGAAGAGTGCGCTCTGCGGGACTTTAGTGGAGTGTTCCATGATTAACGAATGTTGATTGGGAGGTTAATGAGATTAACCGAGCAATCTCGTATCGTTGGAGCTTCTGATCTGTAGGTCCATTAGGTCCACCTTCTAGCTCGTAAAGGGTTCTTAGATCATTTGAATTTGAAATATTCAAATTCATTAGGGAATATATTTGATGTATTTAGATACGATATAATATATAGTTTTGGAACTATATATTATAAATTTAATGTGAATATGATTCATATTAAATTATGTGAGAGAATTAAATATTTGAAAGAGTTCAAATATTAGATTAAAATGTGAATGTGATTCATATTTAAAAACTATAAGTTAAAATTAATGTGCATTAGATGTACATTAAAACTATAGGATAGAGGGATATTTCATTAAATGTGATTAATATAAATTAAATATAAGATATTTAATTTTGATTATTTAATTAATGTCATTAATTAAATAAATAAGGAACGTGTCAGGAGGACACGTTCCCCCTCTCTCTCCCAACTTCCTATTCGATAGGAAGTGGGAGATGCCCATTTGAAGCTTCTTCTTCTCCTGGGGATTGGTGGAAGACAGCTTGATCGATCATTTTGGTGTGCTCACAGAAGAAAAATTCTCTCTCAATCTCAAATTCCCTTCTCATTCCAAAAGTTGGAATCCTTCCCACCAAGGAGGGTCTAAGTATTCAGAGACATAGGAGGTGATCCAAGTGGTGGTGTTGTTGTTCTGTAAAAATAGAGAAGTTCCTTTGTTGCTGTACTGTTTGGAGCAAGGAGTTGCTGTTGGAGAAAGTCTACAAAGGTATTAATTCTTCTTCCCTTTAGTTTAATAGTTAAACTTAATATATGTTTGTATGTATGCAATTAATCCATGTCTAATAGGATTAGAATTCATGCTTGTTCTGTATTTTTATGAATGTACTGGTTTTTGTTTCAATTAAAACAATCAAGCACATTAAGATCCCAAACACGTTTTCGCTGCTCAAGGAGATCAGATCTCCATCAATTGGCATCAGAGCAATGCTTGTATTGTTTTGTTTTGAAACAAAATTGCATTGATTTGGTGGGAATTGCATTTGGTTTGCTGTAAAACTTGTTTAGGAATGTTTTGGCCTTAGTTTACTTTGATTTTGATCAATTAGTATGTAAAGGCCCCTGCGTTTTTTGGGAAAAAAGTGCAAAATTGAGTCTGTAATTGAGTTACGAGTCGTTCCGGACAAGTTTCATTCAATTTGGTTGAGAATCGAAGAAGAAATTGAAGAACGAAGGTGCTGTGTTCGTGGAAGAAGGCTGCTGCCGAAGCAGCAGCGTTGCAAAGCTACCAGCGGCGTCATCAGCGTTGCAACGCTGAAGAACAACGTCACAATGCCAGCGTTCCCTATCGACGCGGGCGATCAAGGGGTAAGCGGGGGCAGCGTTGCAACGCCATCCCGATAGCAGGCGCGTGCGAGGATGAAGCGGGCGTTGCAACACTAGCATCAACGTTGCAACGCCGTGAGGCGGTTCAAGCAGTAGCAGACCGATTCGAGCTGGTTCGTTGGTTTTGGTTAGGTTCGAGCGGTTCAAGGCCGGTTCAGGGTATTTTTTGGACCGGTTTCATGAAATAAATTAATGTAATTTTTTTTTTTTGCACTTTAGGGGCCAAATTATTCCGGTTTCACAGCTTTTTATCTATATGAATGTCATTTAGATTATTCCCACCTTAGGATAAGCATGTTCATGCATTTTCTTTATATAAATGTTATATGAATATGGTTAAATGCATGACTAATTTATTTTTTCATGAGTAATTAATTATAAGTGTTATAATTAGATTATATGGAAAATAAATTGCATGGAGCATGAAATTACTTAGTTTAAAATAAATGTTATTTTATTTAAGTAATTTTATAATTCAAATAGTTAAATTTCTTTTATAATTCCAATTTGAATATAGATTGTTGGATTTATAATATAATCTCTTTATCAAAGGTTAATTATTAAAATTTATAAAAGTTATAAATTAAAGGGGTTTTAGAAACCATAACCTATAATAAAGAAATACATGCAAACATAGGAACTTGGGTTAAATTTAATTAGTTTTAAATCGTTTAAAATTAATTTAGACCTAAGTTTCAATTTCTAATAGGATTAAAAATAAGTCTTACGTAGTATTTTAAATAGTTTAAAATATAGTAGGACTTTAGGAGTTTGATTATAAGGGAACTCTACCGGTGAAGTTCTGTCTAAGGCTGGGGGTACTTAAGCTGACGGTTAACGAAACACCTCCTACTTGGAAACTGACCCGGAACCTGAGTTGAATTAACCTCAGTTCTGAATTATCTCTAGGTAATTAAAATATTTATTCACCTAGACATAAGGTTTTAAGACCTAGTTATAATAGTTATAATAGGCATAGACTTAGATAGATTCTTTTAGCCAGAATCCGACTAAGTTAAATCCATACCCTAATTTTAGGAACTTGGTGGGAGAAAACCGGATGTTTCGCATCGAGTTTACTCTCATGTCCTCAAGAGTTCACACCGTGAGTTCCATGCTCGGCCACGCGGCGTCAATAGGGGCGTCCCCTACGGTATGTGTTTGCATGGTTCAATACCAAGGTGAATGAGGGAAGTATCCATAGTAAATGGGAGCGGGGACGCGTGTCAACGTATCCTCACGGTCTCCTCCATTAGGTCGCACAGTGAGATTTCTATAGTCCACTTTGCTAGGTTGTCTGGAACAACCAAACCCTAGGAGAGCGACTATAGGGATCGGAACACCGCATGAACTCGAGAAATGGATAGGTCTCTAGGTTGTTTGCGCCAGATTGTCTTTCTTAATAGTAGCATGTTGGCTCGGGCCTATTGGATCACGAAAATGGCAGGTCACATTTACGGGATGAGTTAAGTTAGTTAACAAATCCTTGACCAAACAAAGCGGTAGCTAAGGACCATTGGGACATGAGATGTTGCAGTAGTGGGAATTGGTGAGAAAGTCTCAATTCAAGGGAGGAATGACTGATGCGCCCGATGGAGGCTTTTGTTCTAAAACCCTGAAGTATCGTTGCAAAATTAAAGGTTTAACTTAAGCGGTGGGTTTTAGTTTAAACACTAGGGTTCTTTGATAATTTCTCTAAATTAGATTTGTTTTTTACAATGGGTTTAAAAGGCTTAACTAATTAGAACTATTTTTGATTTTCAAGACATGTCGTCCTCATTTATAGCCTTACTAAAAAGGAACGTTTAACTTGTGAAAACTTTACTACGTGGAAGTCAAACACGGATGCGATCCTTGTTGTTGACGACCTTGGTTAAATACTAAGCGAGGAATGTCCTCGATTCGCTCAAGACGCACCTCAATCGATTAAGGATGCGTTTGACCGCTAGGCCAAGGCCAATGAAAAGCCAAGGCCTATATCCCGGTGGGATATCGATGTTTTAGCCGGGAGATTGCGGGGTATGGTCTCACTCGTGAGATCATGGGCTATCTCTGCAAAATTTATCTAGACAACGAACGAACAAATTCGACACGATTCCATCAAATACGTTTATAACGCGCGCATGAAGGAGGGAACTTGGTGAGAGAACATGTTCTCGATCTTATAGTTCACTTCAACGTGGCGAAATGAACGGAGCGGTCATAGATGAGCAAATTCATGTATTCTTCATCCCGGAATCTCTTCCAAAGAGTTTCCGCCATTAAAAGAAATGCGAAGTTGAACAAAAGGAGTATAAACGACTTCCTCCTAAATGAACTACAAACTTTCGAGTCTCTTATTAAGAATAAGGGTCAGGTGATGGAGAGCCAAATCTGTTTGCCCATTGAAAAGGTTCGAATGGTTCATCCTGCAGGACTAAGCCCGTGGTTCAACTCGGAAGAAGAAGAAAAGGAGGAAAGGGAAAACACGCGCTGCAGACATCGAGCTCAAAGAGAAGAAAGGTAAATTAGATTTACTTGTTCTTGAAACATGTTTAGTGGAAAATAATGATTTTACCTAGATACTTGATTCAGGAGCCACTAATCACGTTTGCTCTTCATTTCAGGAAACTAGTTCCTTCAAGGAGCTCGAAGAGGGTGAGATGATGACGCCGTGGTCGGAGCGGAGGCGTCGTCTCATTTCATGTGATGGGAGATGCCAAGTTATTTTTCAAGAGATAGATTTATTTTAATGAAAAATCTGTATATAGTTCCTAAGCTTAAAAGGAACTTAATTTCTATCTCTTGTTTAATAGAACTTGGTTATTGTATTTCTTTTTCAATCAATGAAGCGTTCATTTTGAAAGAGGGTGTCAATATTTGTTCTGCTAAATTGAAAAATGGCTTATACGTACTAAAACCGAATAAAACCAAAGCAATTTTAAATCATGAGATGTTTAAGAATGCTAGCACTCAGAATAAAAGGCAAAGAATTTCTCCAAATAATAATACCTATCTGTGGCATCTTAGACTTGGTCATATTAATCTCAAACGGATTGAGAGACTTTCTAAGAATGGACTTCTAAACAAGTTAGAAGATGATTCTCTACCGCCTTGCGAGTCTTGCTTGGAAGGTAAAATGACCAAACGACCTTTTACTGGAAAAGGTTATAGAGTTGTAGAACCCTTAGAACTTATACATTCGGATCTTTGTGGTCCGGTGAATGTTAAAGCTCGAGGAGGGTACGAATATTTCATCTCTTTCATAGATGATTATTCGAGGTATGGTTATTTATACCTAATGCATCACAAGTCTGAAGCTCTTGAAAAGTTCAAAGAGTATAAGCCTGAAGTAGAGAATGCATTAGGGAAAAGCATTAAAACACTTCGATCCGATCGAGGTGGAGAGTATATGGATTTGAGATTTCAGGACTATATGATAGAAGATGGAATTAAATCTCAACTCTCTGCACCTAATACACCACAGCAAAATGGTGTGTCAGAAAGGAGAAATAGAACCTTGTTAGACATGGTTCGTTCTATGATGAGCTATGCTCAATTGCCTGCCTCGTTTTGGGGATACATAGTAGAGACTGCAGTTCAAATCTTGAACAGTGTTCCGTCAAAAAGTGTTTCAAAAACACCTTTTGAACCTTGGAAGGGGCGTAAACCTAGTTTACAACACTTCAGGATTTGGGGATGTCCGGCACACGTACTCGTGACAAAACCCAAAGAAACTGGAACCTCGTTCAAGATTGTGCCAATTTGTTGGCTATCTCAAAGAAACGAGAGGTGGTCTTTTCTACGACCCACAAGAAAATAAGGTGATTGTATTGACAAACGCCACGTTCTTGGAGGAAGATCACATGAGAAACCATAAACCGCGTAGTAAATTGGTACTAAATGAAGCTACACATGAACCAACAAGAGTTGTTGATCAAGCTGGACCCTCATCAAGAGTTGATGGAGGAGTCAGCACCTCAAGTCAGTCTCGTCCTTCTCAATCGTTGGGAATGCCTCGACGCAGTGGGAGGGTTGTTTTCCAACCAGACCGCTACTTGGGTTTAGCTGAAACTCAAGTTGTCATACCTAATGACGGCGTAGAAGATCCATTGTCTTATAAACGGGCAATGAATGACGTAGACAAGGACCAATGGATCAAAGCCATGGACCTTGAAATGGAGTCAATGGACTTCAATTCAATATGTGAACTTGTAGACCAACCGGAAGGGACTAGACCCATAGGGTGTAAATGGATCTATAAGAGAAAGAGAGATGCAACCGGAAAGGTACAGACCTTTAAGGCTAGACTTGTAGCAAAGGGTTTTACCCAAAGGGAAGGAGTTGACTATGAAGAAACTTTTTTCCCTGTTGCTATGCTGAAGTCTATAAGGATACTCTTGTCCATAGCCGCATTTTATGATTATGAAATTTGGCAAATAAACGTCAAGACTACCTTTTTGAATGGTAATCTTGACGAGAGCATCTATATGTCTCAGCCCGAAGGGTTCATAGCACGAGGTCAGGAGCAAAAAGTTTGCAAGCTTAATCGATCCATTTATGGATTGAAACAAGCATCAAGATCTTGGAATATAAGATTTGATACTGCGATCAAGTCTTACGGCTTTGACCAAAACGTTGACGAGCCTTGTGTTTACAAGAGGATCGTCAACGACAAAGTAGCTTTGTTAGTACTTTATGTGGATGATATCCTACTCATTGGGAATGATGTAGGATACTTGACTGACATAAAGAATTGGCTGGTGACCCAATTCCAAATGAAAGATTTGGGAGAGGCGCAGTATGTTCTTGGGATTCAAATCTTTAGGAATCGCAAGAACAGAACGCTAGCTATGTCTCAAGCGTCTTATATCGACAAGATGTTGTCCAAATATTCGATGCAGAATTCCAAGAGGGGTTTATTACCCTTCAGGCACGGAGTTCATCTGTCTAGGGAACAGTGTCCCAAGACACCTCAAAGATGTTGAGGATATGAGACATATTCCCTATTCCTCTGCAGTAGGTAGCTTAATGTACCCCACTAGAGTTTTAGTGCAAGTGGGAGTTTGTTGGGATTTGTGCCCTAAAACTCGTAGTTTGTAATTATGTTCTAATTAATGTAATAAAGTGTTATTATTTAAATAAAGTGTTATTGTTCGTTTTCTACGAGTTTGCCTTTATTTAAACCCTAAATCCAATAAACTAAACATCCAAGGCTGTTAAATGAATCTTTAACTGAATGTAATGTACATAAAAAGGATCTCGGTTCGAGATACAACCTAAAGGGTCTATAGTTAAGGGATAAGGTTTGGGTACCTTACCCTGGTTAAACTATGGATGTGGCCCACTTTTATTTGATACAAACACTGTGATCCTAACGTGTTCGTGTAGATGACATGTGAGTGGGGATATCCTATGTAATGAGATTACATAAGACAGGACCACGAAATAGTAACCTCAGTTTGAACTCAGTTGACTAGTTAGGTTTCTATTTCACTAGGATGACCTAGGCAACTTGATCTCAATCTCGAGCGAGTTCTACGAACTCCATTCGCGAGGGATTGTCCTTTGACTAGTATGGGTGAGAGTGGCCAGATTCGCCGACTCAATATGCCTACCTTCTTGGGGACAAGACCAAGTGAGCGGCTGGGAACTTAACTTAGCAAGATGGAATTCACTCATTCTTGCCTACTAGGGTAAGTAGAGGAATGTTCCCTTAAGTGGTGTCTCTGGGACTTGAACAAAGGGCCCGACCCTCTCATTGGCCCGAGAGGGACTCTGTTTGTTGGTAGGACCACACACAAATTGTTCATTAGAGGAGCACTGGTACTTAAGGCATAAGATGTAACCCAGGGGTAAAACGGTAATTTGACCCAGCTGGTGTTACGAACATTCGTGAAGGATTGACTTGCTGTTATTGGTCAATATCCATGGACACAGAAATATATCTGCAGTGAGAAGAGTGTAGCTCTGGGACTTTAGTGGAGTGTTCCCACAGTTAACGAATGTTGATTGGGAGGTTAATGAGATTAACCGAGCAATCTCGTATCGTTGGAGCTTTTGATCTGTAGGTTCATTAGGTTCACCTTCTAGCTCGTAAAGGGTTCTTAGATCATTTGAATTTGAAATGTTCAAATTCATTAGGGAATATATTTGATGTATTTAGATACGATATAATATATAGTTTTGGAACTATATATTATAAATTTAATGTGAATATGATTCATATTAAATCATGTGAGAGAATTAAATATTTGAAAGAGTTCAAATATTAGATTAAAATGTGAATGTGATTCATATTTAAAAACTATAGGTTAAAATTAATGTGCATTAGATGTACATTAAAACTATAGGATAGAGGGATATTTCATTAAATGTGATTAATATAAATTAAATATAAGATATTTAATTTTGATTATTTAATTAATGTCATTAATTAAATAAATAAGGAACGTGTCAGGAGGACACGTTCCCCCTCTCTCTCCCAACTTCCTATTCGATAGGAAGTGGGAGATGCCCATTTGAAGCTTCTTCTTCTCCTGGGGATTGGTGGAAGACAGCTTGATTGATCATTTTGGTGTGCTCACAGAAGAAAAATTCTCTCTCAATCTCAAATTCCCTTCTCATTCCAAAAGTTGGAATCCTTCCCACCAAGGAGGATCTAAGTATTCAGAGACATAGGAGGTGATCCAAGTGGTGGTATTGTTGTTCTGTAAAAACAGAGAAGTTCCTTTGTTGCTATACTGTTTGGAGCAAGGAGTTGCTGTTGGAGAAAGTCTACAAAGGTATTAATTCTTCTTCCCTTTAGTTTAATAGTTAAACTTAATATATGTTTGTATGTATGCAATTAATCCATGTCTAATAGGATTAGAATTCATGCTTGTTCTGTATTTTTATGAATGTACTGGTTTTTGTTTCAATTAAAACAATCAAGCACATTAAGATCCCAAACACGTTTCCGCTGCTCAAGGAGATCAGATCTCCATCAGATTTGTAGGTGAAATTTAAATGTATCACATACACTTTAATTCCTCTCACTAAACACTTTAGTTTAACGGAATTGACCTAGATAAACCGACTATATTTACCTAAGTCTACCAATATGATTCTTATATTGGATTAGCCTAGGTCTATAACAAATTATTAACTTAGGTCTATGTGAGTTTATTTAATTAACACTTAATTAACGCCACTCACTAAAAATTTTGTTGGGATGTATGTCCGAATCTCGTTTAGTTTGTAAATTTAACATTTGAAATTCATAAAAGTTATTTATTTCATCATTTTTTGTCTCGCAAATTTTACAAACTTTGTCCAATAAACTAAGCTTCAGGGTCATTGAACATATGAGAGAAATAGAACTTGAACGGTGTGTAGTGTACACACAGGGAGGATCACGTTCGAGTTAATGACCCGAACGGTCTATAGTATGTGGATGGGGTTGGAGTTCTAATCGTGGATACGGTGTGGATGCGACCCACTTTGTATTAAGATACAAACGAGGTGATCGTCACTCATTCATGTGGTTGACATGCGAGTGGGGGAATCCTGTAAAATGAGATTGTACAAGACAGGACCATGAATTATTAGACCTACTGATGTAACACCGTTAACAGTATGGACTAATAACTTCGTAGATGACTATTAGTGACTCGACCTGAATCCTGAGCGTGTTACAGACTCCTGTCTGCAGAGGTTTGTCCTTTGATTAGTACGGGTGAGGGTGGTCACAGTTACTCGCCCAATATGCCTATTTTCTCAGGGACAGGACCAAGTAGGGAACTAGGAACTTAACTACGCGAGATGGAATTCACTCGTTCCCGCCTTTAGGGAACTAGAGGGATTGTTCCCTTAAGTGCTATCTCCAGAGCTTGGACAACGGGTGCCCACCCTCTCATTGGCTCGAGAGGGGTGTTGTGTATGGTTGGGCCATTACAACGTTTTTGTTCATTAGAGGAGCAATGGGGACTTAAGGAGCAAGAAGTAGACACAGGGGTAAAACGATAATTTGACCCAACAATGTCTACGAAAAACCTGTGAAGGGTCGACTCCTGGGAATTGGTTATATCAGTGGACACAACTTGTCTTACACTGACAGGAGTGCAGTTACGGGCTTTAGTGGAGTGTTACCGTAGCTAATGATTGTTGATTAATCGGGTCAAAGAGTTTGGAAGGTTAATCTCGAATCATTGGAGCTCGTAACTGTCGGTCCATTAGGTCCCTCGGTTGGCTCAAACTAGATTAATAGATGGTTTACAAATTTGGTGTGAATTTGAAGTGTTCAAGTTCACTAAAGGGTAATTATGTCATTTATATGAGATATGAATGATATATTATATAGTTTAATGTGAATCATAATAAACTATAGGTTAGCCTAATTATTGAATTAGGGCTAATTTGGAGAAATAAAATTGAGGGAAATTAAATTGAATGCGATTCAATTTAAAAATCCACAATAATACAAATGTGATTTGTAAAATGAGATATGAGATATGTTATTATATGTGGTTATGCAAATATGATTTGCATAACCTATGGTTGTGGTAAAATGGTAAATAGGTGGAGATTTCAACTCCACCTATCTCCATTATTTAAACCCCTTTGCTAGAAGGGTTCTTGATGTATTTGCTCATTTTTGGAATTCTCACCAAAAGAAGCAAAGTGATTTCTCTCTTAAATCCCTCTCTCTCTCAAAGTCTCCTCCCTAAACCAAACTAAGAATCCCACCATTCTCCTTCTACCTAAGGTAGAACACTCGAGAAACCAAGTGGAGGTGTCTGTTCGTTTGGATTGTTCGAGGAGTTCGAGATCGTTGAGAAGAGCACGCAGAGTTCGTGATCGGAAGAAGGAAATTTGAAGACAGTCTTCAACAAGTAAGTAACTCTAACTTGCTGGTTTTTCCTTCTTAGTATGCATGTTTAACCTATACTATTAAATAGTTTTATTTTAACGAAATCGAATTGCACAACGATACTACGACGATTCGATCGTCTTCCGCTGCGCGGGGATTCTCATTCCCTTCAAATGGTATCACAACCAATCGTTGGCTTCTTCTTGTGCATTTGATTTTCTTAAAATTAGGCGAATATATGCTTTAATTCATGAGATGAATTGTGGTTTGCAAAATGGGCGTGGAGGGCGCGAGGTGTGATGCTGGGCGCTGCAGCATTGCAATGCTGCTCACGACGTTGCAACGCTGCAAGCGTAGTGGACAGGTGCAGCGAGCAGTTCGCGTGTACGTGGGAAGTTGGAAGGTTTTTTCAACGTGGGCCTTTTTATTATTTAGTTTTATTTATTTTTAATATGTAAAATGTATTTTGTATTATTTATTTTATTAATTAATATTAATATAAAAGTTATATTAATGTTAATTAATTAAATAAATGCCTCTAAGTGCCAAAACCGATCCATTTTTGCTATTTAATTATTTTATGCATGAGATGTATGATTTAATTAAATTCTATGTGCATAGTGTATGTCATATAGATTTAAAATTCACCTTAGGTTAACCATTTCATGCATCATATTATATTATTAGTGTTATAATATATAGTTTGCATGATAGGTTATATTATAAGTGTTATAATATAATTAAGAGCATGTTTTAATTTATTTAATATAAGAGTTATATTTCTTAAATTAAAAGTATGCCCATGCATTTAATTTCATGTGATGAATATTTTTGTTATAGTCTATAGTTATTCATGTGACGAATGATCAAACACTATAACATAGAAATGCATGTAACCTAAGTTAATTATTAGTTTTAAAGTGTTTAGAACTTGAATAATTAGACTTAGGTTTTCTAGTTCTAATAAGATTAGAATTAGGAAATCAAAATATAATCTTTGAATGGTGACTGATTAGTAACTCTGTCTAAGGAAGGTTTTGTCTAAGGCTGGGGTATTTAAGTTGACGTTTCCGGAACACCCCTACCTGGAAACCGACCTAGGAGTGAATTCGGTCCAGAGATTCTTAGGTTATATTTATTGTGAGTGGCGTTAATTAAAAGTTGATTAATTTACTCACATAGACCTATGTTAATAATGTGATTATAAACTTAGGCTAAATACAATACAAGAGTTATATTGGTAGACTTAGGTAAATTTTAGTCGGTTTATTTAGGTCAATCCCGATTAATATAAAGTGTTGAGTGGGAGGAAATAAAGTGTATAAGATACATTTAATTTTTCGACCACAAATCTCCGTTAAGTCTGCACCGTGAGATCCATACTCGACCTCGTAGCGCAAATGAGAGCTTCCTCCTTCGGATGGTATTTGTATGGATCAATATCATCGTGGATGGAGAGAGTACTTATAGTGAGTGGGAGCGGGACCTGTGAAAACGGGACCTACGGTCTCTTCTTTCGATTCATACCATGAGACCCCTATGATCCGCCTACTAGTTTGGCCTGGACCAGACAATCCCTTCGGAGGGTCTTGATCATGGGAGTCGGAACACCGTGAATTCTCAAAAGGGATACAGTTTCCTTGTTGGTTTTCCTTCGTGGTTCACCCTTCGGTGGCTATTGTTTGGACGGATACTTGGAAACTTAAAGATTGAGGGTGACACTCATAGAGTTCATTAAAAGTTAATGGATTCGATCAAATAATGGTAACTGGACGCCTAATGTAATAAGAGTTATTCTGGGATTAGGGTCTGGTCGAGAAAGTCTCGTCCTAGAGGAGAAGTGTTTTTGTTCACCCTTCGGTGACGGTCATTCTAAACCTTTAAGATATCATTACATTTTTAAAATGATCTAGGGATCATAGGATTAAATTTTGCTAAAACTTGATTGGACTTCAAAAAGTTTTTTGCGAGACTAATACAATTTTTTTTAATTTGATTTTTCAGCGAATATGTCTAGCTCGATTATAGCTTTACTCGCTTCAGATAAATTAGTGGGAGATAACTTCCAAACTTGGAAGAACAATATAAACACGATACTTGTAACCGACGACCTAAGTTCGTGCTTACTGAGGAGTGTCCTAAGTTGCCGACCTCGACTGCATCACGAAATGTTCGTGATGCATATGATCGATGGATCAGGGCCAATGAAAAGGCCAAGGTCTATATCATTGCCAGCTTGTCTGAAGTTTTAGAAAAAAAGCACGAGTTGATGATCACCGCTAAGGAGATCATGGAGTCGTTGCAAGACATGTTTGGACAACAGTCCTTTCAGGTAAGGCATGACTCACTTCAACACGTCTTCAACGCCCGAATGAAAGAAGGAACATTTGTCCGTGAAACATGTTCTGGACATGATGACCCACTTTAATTTGGCAGAGATGAACGGGGATTCGTGAAGGGAATGAGAATCCCCGTGCAGCGGAAGACGATCGAATCATCATGGTATCGTTATGCTACTAGAATTTCATTAAAACGATTTAACACTTAAATCTAGGCTAAACATACAAAAAGGAAAGGAAAAACAGTAAGTTTGTTGGGATTTATGTCCTAATCTCGTGTTTGTAAATTACTATTTAAAATTAATAAGAGTTATTTATTTCATTACTTTGTGTCTCGAAATATTTACAAACTTTTCCAATAAACTAAGCTCATGGGTCATTGAATTTATGAGAGAACTAGAACTTGAACGGTGTGTAGTGGACACAAAGGGAGGATCACGTTCGAGTTAATGACCCAAATGTTTAACCTAGATTTATAAGAAAGGATTTGAAGAAGATCTAAACATGCAATTAAGAAGAAGAATAACAATAAGAAAGGATTTTACTTACTTGTTGAAGACTTTCTTCACAATATCTTCTTCAAATCCACGAACTCTCCGTGCTCCTCATACACAACGATTTCCTCCAACGATTGTAAGTCAAACACTACCAAGAAGCCTTCTCGGTTGTTCTCTTTTGGAGAAAGGAGGCTTGTGGGAACCTTTTTGGTTTTGGAGAGGGAGGAGAATTTGAGAGAGAATAGAGAGAGTTTCTCTTCTCTTTTTTTGTGTAAAACCAAAAATGAGAGAGTGAAGTACCATCCTTCTTGAAAGAAGGGTTTATATAGTGGGATTAGTGGAGTTAAAATATCCACATTATTACCACTTTACCACAACCATAGGTTATGCAAATCTCATTTGCATAACCACATAATATAAGATATCTCATATCTCATATTGCAAATCTCATTTGCAATAATTGTGGATTTATTAAATTGAATCACATCCAATTTAATTTCTCTCAATCAAATTCTCCAATTAGCCCTAATTCAACAATTAGGCTAACCTATAGTTTATTATGAATCTCATTCACATTAAACTATATATTATATCATTCATATCTCATATAAATGACATAAATGCCCTTAAGGTGAAATTGAACACTTCAATTTCATACCCAAACTTTATCCCTTCTTAAATCCAGATGGAGCCAACCGAGGGATCTAATGGACCTACAGTGACGGGCTCCAATGATCCGAGATTAACCTGCCAAACTCTTTAACCCGATTAACCAACATTCATTAGCTACGGTAACACTCCACTATAGCCCGTGAAGTTGCACTCCCGCCGATGCGAGAATATTACGTGTCCCGCGATATAACCAATACCCATGAGTCGACCCTTCACAGGTTGTTCGTAGACACGGCTGGGTCAAATTACCGTTTTACCCCTGTGTCTACCTCTTGTTCCTTAAGTCCCCACTGCTCCTCTAATGAACAACATATTGTGATGGTCCAACCATACACAACACCCTTCTCGGGCGGTGAGAAGGTGGGCGCCGTTGTCCAAGCCGGAGACAACACTTAAGGGAACAACCCTCTAGTTTCCTAAAGGCGGGACGCGAGTGAATTCCATCTCGCGTAGTTAAGTTCCCGGCTCCTACTTGGTTACGTCCACGAGAAGATAGGCATATTGGGCGAGTAAAGCGTGACCACCCTCACCCGTACTAGTCAGTCAAAGAATGCACTCGCAGATGTGGAGTCCGTAACACGCTCGAGGATTCAGTCGAGTCACTAATGGTCATCTACGAAATTATTAGTCCTCACACATCAGCGGTGTTACATCGTGAGGTCTAATAATTCACGGTCCGGTCTTGTACAATCTCATTGCACAGGATGCCCCCACTCGCATGTCAACTACATGAACGAGTCAGATCACCTCGTCTGTATCTATACAAAACGGGTCGCATCCACAATATATCCAGGATTAGGTCTCCAACCCTATCCATATACTGTAGACCATTCGGGTCATTAACTCGAACGTGATCTTACCTGTGTGTCCACTACACACCGTTCAAGTTCTAGTTCTCTCATAAATTCAATGACCCTGGAGCTTAGTTTATTGGAAAAGTTTATAAATATTGCGAGACACACAGTGATGAAATAAATAACTCTTATTAATTTCAATCAATATATTACAAACACGCGATTAGGACAAAAATCCCAACACTACTTTGGCAGGAATTACTTATTGTCAGACAATTTGTATATAATTCCAGTGTTTACTAGAAACCTTGTTTCTATTTCCTGTCTTCTAGAACATTGTATTTCTATTTCTTTCAATGGCAATAAGGCGTTTATTTCCAGAAATGGTAACTTAATTTGTTCTACTTTGCATAAGTCAAATTTGTATGTTTTGAAACCTAATTGAGTCAAAAGCGTTTTGAACACTGAATTATTTAAAACTGCAGAAACTCGAACTAAAACAGTAAAAGTTTCTCCAAAAGAAAATGCCCATCTTTGGCATCTAAAGTTAGGCCAAATTAATCTTAATAGGATTGAGAGACTAGTGAAGAGTGGACTTCTAAGTTAGTTAGAAGAAAACTCTTTACTAGTGTATGAGTCATGCCTCGAAGGAAAAATGACCAAACGTCCTTTTAGTGGAAAAAGATATAGAGCCAAAGAGCCCCTTGAGCTTATACATTGTGACCTCTGTGGTCCGATGAGTGTTAAAGCACGAGGTGGTTACGAATACTTCGTATCTTTCATAGATGGCTATTTGAGGTATGGGAATATTTACCTAATGCATAGGAAGTCTGAATCTCTTGAAATGTTTAAGGAGTACAAGACTGAGGTTGAGAACCTATTAGGTAAAACCATAAAAACACTTCGATCAAATCGAGGTGGAGAGTATATGGACACCGAATTCCAGGACTATATGATAGAACACGGAATCACGTCCCAACTCTCAAAGACTGGTATGCCCACAGTGAGAATGGCGTATCAAAGAGGAGAAACAGAACCCTGTTGGACATGGTTCGGTCGATGATGAGCTATGCTCGTCTCTCTGATTCTTTTTGGGGTTACGTAGTGGAGACTGCGGTTTATATTTTGAACAACGTTTCGTCGAAGAGTGTTTGTGAAACACCTTTCGGACCCTGGAATGGACGTAAAGGTAGTTTACACCATTTTATAATTTGGGGATGCCCGACCCATGTGTTGGTGTCAAACCCAAAAAAGTTGGAACACTGTTCAAAATTGTGCCTATTCGTAGGTTACCCAAAAGAGACTAGGGGTGGTCTATTTTTCGATCCTAAGGAAAATATGGTGCATGTGTCAACAAACGCCACTTTTCTTGAGGAAGACCACGTCAGGGATCATTTGCCTAGGAGCAAACTCGTGTTGAACGAAATGGACAACACATCAGCAAGAGTTGTTAATGGGGCTAGTACGTCAGCAAGTGTTGTTGATCCAAGCACATCAAGTCAAGTCCGTTCCCAAGAGTTGGGAATGCCTCGACGTAGTGGGAGGATTGTGAGACAACCTGAACGTTGCATGGGTTTAGCTGAAACCCAAGTCGTCCCCCTTGATGATGACTGCGAGGATCCATTGACCTACGATCAGGCAATGACAGACGTTGACAAGGACGAATGGATTAAAGCTATGGACCAGGAAATGGAGTCGATGTACTTCAATTATGTCTGGGAGCTTGTGGATCAACCGGATGGGGTAAAACCTATAGGTTGCAAATGGATCTACAAGCGTAAACGTGGCGTAGATGGGAAGGTGCAGATCTTCAAAGCACGACTAGTGGCAATGGGTTTTACCTAGGTCGCAGGGGTTGACTATGAGGAAACCTTTTCACCTGTTGCCATGGTAAAGTCGATCAGGATCCTTCTGGCCATTGTCGCATATTATGACTATAAGGTATGGCAGATTGATGTCAAGACCGCCTTTCTGAATGGCAACCTTGACGAAACCATCTACATGAACCAACCCAAGGGGTTCATAACCCAAGGCCAAGAGCAAAAGGTTTGCTGGCTTCATAGGTCCATTTATGAACTGAAACAAGCCTCGAGGTCTTGGAATATAAGGTTTGATGAGGCGATCAAATTTCATGGCTTTAATCAGAATGTTGACGAACCTTGTGTCTACAAGAAAATCGTCGACAAAACTGTTGCATTTCTGATATTGTACGTGGATGATATCCTTCTCATTGGGAATGAGGTAGGATTTCTTACTGACGTAAAGAAATGGCTAGCTTCGCAATTCCAAATGAAAGATTTGAGAGAAGCACAGTATGTTCTAGGTATCCAGATAGTCCGAAACCGGAAGAACAGAACTAGCCATGTCTCAAGCGTCTTATATTGACAAGATGTTGTCTAGATATAAGATGCAGAACTCCAAGAAGGGCTTGTTGCCTTTCAGGCACGTGGTTCTCTAGTCTAAGGATCAATGTCCTAAGACTCCTCAAGAGGTTGAGGATATGAGACAGATCCCCAATGCTTCAGCTGTAAGAAGTCTGATGTATGCCATGTTGTGTACCAGGCCTGACA
This sequence comes from Trichosanthes cucumerina, assembly GCA_036507285.1. Taxonomy (NCBI): domain Eukaryota; kingdom Viridiplantae; phylum Streptophyta; class Magnoliopsida; order Cucurbitales; family Cucurbitaceae; genus Trichosanthes; species Trichosanthes cucumerina. The sequence continues at coordinate 39,964,580 of CM071841.1, forward strand.
TCTGTTATGCAGTAGGGATTGTAAGTAGGTATCAATCCAATCCAGGATTAGATCACTAGACAGTCGTAAAGGCAATCCTCAAGTATCTTAGGAGAACGAGGAACTACAGCTTAATGTATGGCAGTGGGGATTTGATCCTTACAAGATACACAGATTCTGACTTTCAGACCGATAAGGATTCTAGGAAATCCACTTCGGGGTCACCTTCATTCTGAATGTAGGAGCTATAGTATGGCGAAGCATCAAGCAGGGATGCATCGCTGATTCCACTATGGAAGCAGAGTACGTTGCGGCTTGTGAAGCTGCAAAGGAAGTTGTTTGGCTTAGGAAGTTCATGGCCGATTTGGAAGTTGTTCCAAATATGAACTAGTCGATCACAATGTTTTGTGACAACAATAGTGCAGTAGCCAGCTCTAGAGAGCCTCGGAGCCATATGAGAGGCAAACACATTGAGCGAAATTATCACCCGATACGGGAGATTGTGCACGCGACGATGTGACAGTCACGCAGATAGTGTCAGAGCACAATGTTTCTGATCCATTTACAAAGCCTTGCACGTCTAAGGTGTTTGAGGGTCACCTAGAGAGTCTAGGTCTTCGAGTGCTTCCTGACTAGGGCATGTGGGAGAATTGTAAACGGGTATTCAATGTCCTAGTTTATTGTATTACTTCATTTTAATTTATTGTACATTTCAAAAATGTATTTGCTCTAGTAGCTTAGTCCAAGTGGGAGTTTGTTGGGATGTATGTCCTAATCTCGTTTAGTTTGTAAATTTAATATTTGAAATTAATAAAAGTTATTTATTTCATCATTTTGTGTCTCGCAAATTTTAGAAAACTTTGTCCAATAAACTAAGCTCTAGGGTCATTGAACATATGAGAGAACTAGAACTTGAATGGTGTGTAGTGGACACATAAGGAGGATCACGTTCGAGTTAATGACTCGAACGGTCTACAGTATATGGATGGGGTTGGAGACCTAATCCTGGATACGCTGTGGATGCGATCCACTTTGTATTAAGATACAAACGATGTGATCTGACTCGTTCATGTGGTTGACATGTGAGTGGGGGCATTCTGTAGAATGAGATTGTACAAGACAGAACCGTGAATTATTAGACCTACTGATGTAACACCGTTAACAATATGGACTAATATCTTCGTAGATGACCATTAGTGACTCGACCTGAATCCTGAGCGTGTTACGGACTCCTGTCTGCGGGGGTCTGTCCTTTGACTAGTACGGGTGAGGGTGGTCCAAGTTACTCGCCCAATATGCCTATCTTCTCAGGGACATGACCAAGTAGGGAGCTGGAAACTTAACTACGCGAGATGGAATTCACTCGTTACTGCCTTTACGGAAACTAGAGGGGTTGTTCTCTTAAGTGTTGTCTCGAGGGCTTGGACAACGGGCACCCACCCTCTCACTAGCCCGAGAGGAGTGTTGTGTATGGTTGGACCATTAAAACGTTGTTATTCATTAGAGGAGCAGTGGGGACTTAAGGAGCAAGAAGTAGACACAGGGGTAATACGGTAATTTGACCCAGTAGTGTCTACGAACAACCTGTGAAGGGTCGACTCATGGGCATTGGTTATATCAGTGGACACAACTTGTCTTACACTGACGGGAGTGCAACTACGGGCTATAGTGGAGTGTTACGTAGCTAATGAATATTGATTAACCGGGTCAAAGAGTTTGACAGGTTAATCTCGAATCATTGGAGCTCGTCACTGTAGGTCCATTAGGTCCCTCAGTTGGCTCAAACTGGATAAATAGAATGTTTACAATTTTGGTGTGAATTTGAAGTGTTCAAGTTCACTTAAGGGTAATTATGTCATTTATATGAGATATGAATGATATATTATATAGTTTAATGTGAATGAGATTCATAATAAACTATAGGTTAGGCTAATTGTTGAATTAGGGCTAATTTGGAGAAATAAGATTGAGAGAAATTGAATTGAATGTGATTCAATTTAAAAATCCACGATAATACAAATGTGATTTGTAAAATGAGATATGAGATATCTTATTATATGTGGTTATGCAAATATGATTTGCATAACCTATGGTTGTGGTAAAATGGTAAATAGGTGGAGATTTCAACTCCACCTATCTCCATTATTTAAACCCCCTTGCAAGAAGGGTTCTTGATGCATTTGCTCATTTTTGGAATTCTCACCAAAAGAATCAAAGGGATTTCTCTATCAAATCTCTCTCTCTCTCAAAGTCTCCTCCCTAAACCAATCTAAGAATCCCACCATTCTCCTTCTACCTAAGGTAGAACAACCGAGAAACCAAGTGGAGGTGTCCGTTCGTTAGGATTGTTCGAGGAGTTCGAGATCGTTGAGAAGAGCACGAAGAGTTCGTGATCGGAAGAAGGAAATTTGAAGACAGTCTTCAACAAGTAAGTAACCCTAACTTGCTGGTTTTTCCTTCTTAGTATGCATGTTTAACCTATACTATTAGATAGTTTTATTTTAACAAAATCGAATTGCACAACGATACCACGACGATTCAATCGTCTTCCACTGCGCGGGGATTCTCATTCCCTTCAAATATAACCTATGAATCTCTGAACAAAATTCACTCCCAGGTCGGTTCCCAGGTAGGGGTGTTCCGTAAACCGTCAGCTTAAATGCCCCAATCTTAGACAAAATCTTTCTTAGACAAAGCTACTAATTAGTCACCATTCATAAGCTACATTTTGATTTCCTAATTCTAATCTTATAAGAACTAGAAAACCTAAGTCTAATTAATCAAGTTCTAAACCATTTAAAATTAATTAATTAACTTAGGTTACATGCATTTCTATGTTATGATGCTTGATCATTCATCACATGAATAACATACTGTATAACATACATATATCACATGTATAAAATGCATGTTAATGCTTTTTATCTAATTAATATAACACTTATATTAATTAAATATAACATACATCATATTATAATACTTTAATATAACCTAGTCATGCATACTATATATTATAACACTTATGATGTAAACATGATGCATGATATGCTTAACCTATAGTGGGATTTTAAACTATATGACATACATTATGCATATAATATTTCATACAACACTTGCATAAAATTAAATAGCAAATTGGACTGGTTATGGCATCCATAGGGACATTAATTTAATTAATTAACATTAATATAACACTTATATTAATATTAATTAATATAAATTAATTAAATTAACTTAATATAATAAAAGAAATTAATTTAAATTACAATTTTTGGTAAAAACCGAAATCATCTGCCCTCACGACCACTCCTTCGCGAAAAAGCCTCGTCAACTGCCCACTACGCACATGGCGTTGCAACGCCGTGCACCTCAACGCCATAACGCGCGTCTCAACCCCAATGGTGTTGCAGGACTGGTCTGCAACACGAAACTTTTCGCAAGCGCTGTGTTGCAACCGCATCGAACACCGTTGCAATGTCGTGCTCTGTACAACATTGAAAGTTGTTGTTTTTCACCCGTTTTCGCTCCGTTTCTTCACAACAACGCTTTGCCACGAACGACACAGACTTACAGACTCGATTTACACTAATAATGCCAAAAAAAGGGCCCTTACATTGATCTCATCAACATAAAATGTAAATCTATCTAGGTGCCAAGAACCGAAAACATCCAATTGCAAAACCACTAATTATCATCACATGAAAATTATTGCAACCCACCTAATGGGCCTACTATTCTCATTTTTGACAACAAGAGTGCTATCCAAATAGCACACAATGATGTGTTTCATGAGCGAAAAAAACATATCGAAATAGCCTTACTCACTTAGGGCACTTCGTTCGCCATCACTTTCTACAGGGTTCAATGCCATACATTTTAAGAAATTTACAGAATATACAACGAATTGCAACTTGGCTCTGATACCAGTTAATGGGAATGGATTTCCCCCAGCGAAAGTGCAATGTGAATCACTGTTATTTCGTTGTTGTTCTAAATTTCTTAACATTGAAAGAATCAAATTCTATCTAGATTAAGCATGCAATTAAGAGAAGAAAAACATAAAGGTTTCAAAAACCAACCTCTTGAAGAACCGTTCTTCGAGCTTTCTTTCTCCGGTCACGATCTCAACAATCCAACGAATTCTCCAATCACAAACCACAAATCTGATCAATTGGACACCTCCACTTGATCATCTTAGTTGTTCTCGAGAGGATAAGGGATAGTTGTGGGACTCCCTTTGGATTTCGGGCTAGAGAACTGGTAGAGAGAAAAAAGATATTTCTAGAGAGAAAACACTTTTCTCTTTTGGTGGATTTCAAAAAATGAGAGTGAGAGTTCCATAATGACTTTCAATCCACCTATTTATAATGATGTGTGGTGAACTTAAAATCTCCACCAATTCACCAAAATACCACAACTATATAATATGCAAATCATATTTGCATATCATATAATATAAGGTATGTCATACCTTATTATACAAATCACATTTGCATAAAGTATTTAAAATTGAATCTTATTCAATTCAATTTCTCCAAATAAGCCCTAATTAAAAAAATTAGGCTACACTATAGTTTATTATGAATCTCATACACATTAAACTATATATTATGTCCATTATATCACATATAAATGACATAAATACCCTTTTAATGAATTTGAACACTTCAAATCTACTCCAAACTGTAAACCCTCATTTAGTCCAAGTTGAGCCAAACCGAGGGACATAATGGACCTACAGATCATGAGCTCCAATGATGCAAGATTAACAGATCAAACTCTTTGACTCGATTAATCAACATTGATTAACTACAAGGACACTCCACTATAGCCCCGTAGTTGTCCTCTCCTCACTGTAGGACAAGTTGTGTCCATCGATATAACCAATGCTCGTGAGTCGGCCCTTCACAGGCTGTTCGTAGTCACAGTTGTGTCAAATTACTGTTTTACCCTTGTGTTTACCTCTTGTTCCTTAAGTCCCACTTATCCTCTAATGAACAACTCTGTTGCATGGTCCAATCATAAACAACATCCCTCTCGGGCCAGTGAGAGGGTGGGACCCCGTTGTTCAAGCTCTATAGACAACACTTAAGGGAACAACCCCTCTAGTTTCCCTAACTCGGGAACGAGTAAATTTCTACTTGCGTAGTTAAGTTCCTAGCTCCCTACGTGGTTCTTCCCCTAAGAAGATAGGCATATTGGGAGAGCACTCAGGCCACGTTCACCCGTACTAATCAAAGGACAGACCCCCACAGACAGGAGTCTGTAACACACTCAGAATTAAGGACGAGTCACTAATGGTCATCTACGAATATGTTAGTCCTATACTGTTAACAGTGTTACATCAGTAGGTCTAATATTTCACGGTCCGGTCTTGTACAATCTCATTGTACAGGATGCCCCCACTCGCATGTCAACCACATGAACGAGCTAGATCACCTCGTTTGTATCTAATACAAAGAAGGTCACATCCACAGTGTTGCCAGGATGAGGTTCCCAACCCTATCCATATACTGTAGACCGCTCGGGTCAACTCAAACGTGATCCTCCCTGTGTGTCCACTACACACCGTTCAAGTTCTTTTAACTATGACCCTGGAGCCTAGTTTATTGGATTAAGTTTATAAAATGCAAGATACAAAGTTTGATTAATAAACAACCTTTATTAATTCAACAATTATTACAAACTACAAGAGATTAGGGCATACACCCCAACAAAGTGTAACCGTCTTATATCTATGAGTTTTTTGTGATTTGGTTTGTGGGAACCAATCTCGATTGGGAAGGGAATGATTGTAAGTTTTTAGAGAGAAAAAGAAAAAAGTTTTTGGGAGAGTTTTCACAGGGAGAGCAAGAATTCAATCAATCCACATTCTACCATTCTCTACCTTTCTTATCGATAAGAAAACAGGGCATGTGAGAACAAAAGGTGGGGAAGCCACATTTTACATGTTGGAAGTTACATATTTAAATTTAAATTTAAATTAATTTAATTAAATAAATAATATTAATTTAATTAACAATTAATTAAATCAATAATAATTAATTAAACCAAATTTAATTAATATTCATTTAAATCATATTTAAATGAACATCTCTCATATAACCTATAGTTTTAATTCAACTAAATTTAATTAAATCAAATTTAATTAAATTTAATTAAATCAACTAATGAATTAATCACTAAATTAAATATCATATATTTAATTTAGACCTTATAATTGAATCATATTCAATTATAATTCTCCTATAACCTATTGTTTTAATGTACATTAAGTGTGCATTAAATCTATAGTTTTAATATGAGTCCAATTCACATTAAAATAATACTTGAACTTCCTCAAATATTTATCTCTGATAGATTTTGAATCACATCCAAAATTAAATTTATATTATAAAGTTTTAAGCAAAATATAAACTTTATATTATAATGTATCATTATACATTATAATGATTCCCTAAGTGAATTTGAACATTTCAAATTCCAATTAAGACCAAATAACCTCAACATCCTTTACGAGCTAGGAAGGGGAACTAATGGACCTACAGATCAGAAGCTCCAACGATACAAGATTAATGGACTACTCTCATTAACCACATTGTCAACGTTCGTTAACTGCAGGTACACTCCACTAAAGACCTACAATTGCACTATTCTCACAGTAGATATATTTATGTGCCCACGGATATAGGCCAATAACAACAAGTTAATCCTTCACGAGTATTCATAACGTCACCTGCGTCAAATTATCGTTTTACCCCTAGGTTACATCTATGACCTTAAGTACAAGTGCTCATCTAATGAACAACCATTTATGGTCCAATCATTAAACAAAAAAACCCCTCTCAAGCCAATGAGAGTGTAGGGCCCTTTGTTCAAGTCCCGAAGACACCACTTAAGGGAACACATATCCACTTTTCCATAAAGTAGGGAAGGAGCGGATTCCATCTCGTGTAATTATGTTTCCAGCTCCCCACTCGGTCTTATCCCAAAAAATGTAGGCATATTGAGTTGAAAATCTGGACACTCTCACCCATACATATTGAAGGACAGTTCCTCGGGAACAGGAGTTCATAATACACTCAGGTGTAAGATTAAGTTGCCTAGGTCATCCTACTGAAATAGAAATCCAAATAGTCAACGAAGTTACATCTATTGGTTACTATTTCGCGGTTCGGTCTTATGCAAACTCATTGCATAGGATCTCCCAATTTGCATGTCACCTACACAACGCGTTGGATCATTGCGTTTGTATCAAATACAAAATGGGTCGTATTCATAGTGTCACCAGGATAAGGTACCCAACCTCATCCCTATACTACATACCCTTTAGGTTGTTTCTTGAACATTGATCCCGTACGTCTCCACATACTGTTCAAGATACATAATACAATCTAGGATGTTAGTTTATTGGATTTAGGGTTATTTTAAAGGAAAACTAATATAAAATTCAACAACACTTATTGAATGAATGGAATAACACTTTATTGATAATAAGGAACAATTTACATTTATAATCTACGAGTTTTAGGGCATAAAACTCAACAAGAACCTTGTTATAAATTATGTCTATTTGTAGCTTACCCAAAGGAAACGAGGGGTGGTTTATTTTATGATCATAAGGAAAATAGGGTACCTGTATCGACAAATTCAACTTTCCTAGAGGAGGACTACATCAGGGATCATAAACCATGCAACAAGAACATGTTGAACAATTTGGACAGTACATCAACAAAAGTTACTGATGATGCTAGTACGTTGGTAAGAGTTGTTGACGACAGTAGCTCGTCTAGTAAAAGACGTCTATGTTGGGATGTATGTCCTCATCTCGTGTAGTTTGTAATATTCCAAGTTGTAAATGAATAAGAGTTATTTGTTTCAACATTGTGTAATAAATAAGAGTTATTTATTTAAACTTTGTGTCTCGCATTTTTCATAAACTTAATCCAATAAACTAAGCTCCAAGGTCATTGCATTATGAGAGAACTAAGAACTTGAACGGTGTGTAGTGGACACACAGGGAGGATCACGTTCGAGTTAATGACCCGAACGGTCTACAGTATATGGATAGGGTTGGAGACCTAATCCGGATACATTGTGGATGCGCCCGCTTTGTATTAGATACAAGCGAGGTGATCTAACTCGTTCATGTGGTTGACATGCGAGTGGGGGCATCTGTGCAATGAGATTGTACAAGACCAGGACCGTGAATTATTAGACTTCATCGATGTAACACCGTTAATGATATAGAGCTAATAAATTCGTAGATGACCATTAGTGACTCGACCTTAATCACGAGCGTGTTACAGAGACTCGTGTATGGGGGCCTGTCCTTTGACTAGTACGGGTGAGGGTGGCCACTGTTGCTCGCCCAATATGCCTATCTTCTCAGGGGCAGGACCACGTGGGGAGCTGGGAACTTGACTACGCAAGAAGGAATTCACTCGTTCCCGACTTAGGGAAACTAGAGGGATTGTTCCCTAAGTGTTGTCTCCAGGGCTTGAACAACGGGGCCCCACTCTCTCATTGGCCTGAGAGGGTTGTTGCTTATGGTTGGACCATGCAACGTAGTTGTTCATTAGAGGAGCAGTGAGACTTAAGGAGCAAGAGGTAGACACAGGGGTAAAACGGTAATTTGACCCAGCTGTGACTACGAACAACCTGTGAAGGGTTGACTCATGGGTATTGGTTATATCGATGGACACAACTTGTCCTACGGTGATGAGAGTGCAGCTACGGGCTTTAGTGGAGTGTTACCGTAGCCAATGAATGTTGAATAACCGAGTCAAAGAGTTTGTGAGTTAGTCTCGCATCATTGGAGCTCGTCACGTGTAGGTCCATTAGGTCCCTCGGTTGGCTCAAATTGGACAAATTGAGGGTTTACAGTTTGGTGTGAATTTGAAGTGTTCAAATTCATTATTTGGGTATTTATGTCATTTATATGAGATATAGATGACATAATATATAGTTTGATGTGAATGAGATTCATAATAAACTATAGTATAGCCTAATTGATTAATTAGTGCTATTTGGAGAAATTGAATTGAGAGAAATTAAATTGAATGTGATTCAATTTATAATTCCACATTTATGCAAATGAGATTTGTATAATAAGGTATGAGATACCTTATATTATATAATATGCAAATGTGATTTGTATATTATATGGTTGTGGTAAAATTGTGATTTGGTGGAGGTTTTAACTCCATCACACAATAGTATTTAAAGGCTTTGCAAGAAGCCTTTGGTATGCATTTTGCCATTTTTTGGATTTTGATCCAAAAAGAGCAAGTGACTTTCTCTCATTCTCTCTCAATTCTCTCTAAAACTTCTCCTCGCCCAAAAACCAAAGGGAGTCCCACCTACTCTCCCTCAACCTCCCGAGAACAACCGAGAAGAATCTTTGGAGGTGTCTCCCTATTCGGATCGTGGTTCGTGTTCGAGGAGAACGTTGGATCGAGAGAGATCGTGACCGGAGAAGGAGAAAACGTTGAAGAAGTGTTCTTCAAGAGGTTAGTATCCTTTATACTTACTGTTTTCTCTACTTTTTTGCATGTTTAGCCTAGGATCTATGAGATAGATTCAATTTTAAGATAGGAATTACACAACGGATCAACGACGTTTCACAACGTCTTCCGCTGTGGGAATTCAAAATCCCTTCAGTCTATCTCAAAAGTCGAGAGTGCCTCGGCGTAGTGGGAGGGTTGTAACCCAGCCTGGCCGTTACATGGGTTTAACTAAAACCCAAGTCACATGCGTGATGATGACTTTGAGGATTCATTGTCTTACGAGCAAACAATGAATGACGTTAACAAAGACGAATGAGTTAAAGCCATGGACCAGGAAATAGAGTCTATGTACTTCAATTTCGTATGGGAGCTTGTGGACTAACCTGATGGAGTAAAACCTATTGGTTTCAAGAGGATCTACAAGAGGAAACAAGGTGTAGATGGGAAGGTACATACCTTCAAAGCTAGACTCGTGGCAAAGGGTTATACCCTGCGAGAGGGGGTGGACTATGATTAAACCCTCTCTCCTATTGCAATGATAAAGTCTATCAGGATCCTTTTGGTTAGAGCCACATATTATGACTGTGATGTATGGTAGATGGATGTCAAGATTGAAGGGATCGAATCCCGCAGCGGAAGCGATTGTGAATCGCGTGTTCATGATAGTGTTACTTAGATTCATATCAAGATTAATATATCGAAAATTAAGCATACATCACAAATTAGGACAACAAGAAATTTACCTTTGAAGAACACTTTCTTCACGAGCTCCTTCTCCAACGATCACGATCTCTGCAACGCGAACTCGAACATGTGAAGATCCACCACTAGATCTTCTCCGTTGTTCTCTAGGTGAGGGAGGAAGGTGTTGGGATGCATGTCCTAATCTCGTATATGTTTGTAATATTCCTTATTGAAATAAATAAGAGTTATTTTTTCATCACTTTATGTCTCGCATATTTACAAACTTAATCCAATAAACTAAGCTCCAGGATCATTGCATAATGAGAGAACTAGAACTTGAACGGTGTGTAGTGGACACACAAGGAGGATCACGTTCGAGTAAATGACCCGAATGGTCTACAATATACGGATAGGGTTGGAGACCTAATCCTGGATACATTGTGGATGCGACCTGCTTTGTATTAGATATAAACGAGGTGATCCAACTCGTTCATGTGGTTGACATGCGAGTGGGGGCATCCTATCCAATGAGATTGTAGAAGACTGGACCATGAATTATTAGACTTGTTGATGTAACACCGTTAACAGTATAGGGCTAATAACTTCGTAGATGACCAATAGTGACTCGACCTTAATCCTGAGTGTGTTACGGACTCCTGTCTGCGGGGGTCTGTCCTTTCCCAAGTACGGGTGAGGGTGGTCAAAGTTACTCATCCAATATGCCTATCTTCTCAGGGAAAGGACCACGTGGGGAGCTGGGAACTTGACTATGCAAGATGGAATTACTCGTTCCTGATTTAGGGAAACTAGAGGGGTTGTTCCCTTAAGTGCTGTCTCCAAGGCTTGGACAATGGGCGCCCACCCTCACACTGGCCCGAGATGTTGGGATGTATGTCCTAATCTCGTTTTTGTTTGTAATATTATCATTTGAAATTAATAAGAGTTATTTCTTTCATCACTTTGTGTCTAGCATTTTTACAAACTTTGTCCAAAAAACTAAACTCCAGGGTCATTGAATTTATGAGAGAACTAGAACTTGAACGATGTGTAGTGGACACACAGGGAGGATCACGTTCGAGTTAAATGACCCGAACGGTCTACAGTATATGGATAGGGTTGGAGACCTAGTCCTGGATACGTTATGGATGCGACCAGCTTTATATTAGATACAAAAGAGGTGATCTGACTCGTTCATGTGGTTGACATGCGAGTGGGGGCATCTTGTGCAATGAGATTGTACAAGACCAGACCGTGAATTATTAGACCTACTAATGTAACACCGTTAACAGTATGGGACTTATAACTTCGTAGATGACCATTAGTGGCTCGACCTGAATCCTGAGTGTGTTACAGACTCCTATCTGCGAGGGTCTGTCCTTTGACTAGTACGGGTAAGGGTGGTCACAGTTACTCGCCCAATATGCCTATCTTCTCAAGGAATGGACCACGTGGGGAGCTGGTAACTTAACTACGCGAAATGGAATTCACTCGTTCCGGACCTTAGGAAAACTAGAGGGGTTGTTTGCTTAAGTGTTGTCTCCACGACTTGGACAACGGGCACCCACCCTCTTACTGGCCCGAGAGCGGTGTTGTGTATGGTTAGACCATTTTAATGTTGTTGTTCATTAGAGGAGCAGTGGGGATTTAAGGAGCAAGAAGTAGACACAGGGGTAAAATGGTAATTTGACCCAGTAGTGTCTACGAACAACCTGTGAAGGGTCAACTCATGGGCATTGGTTATATTAGTGGACACAACTTGTCTTACACTGACGGGAGTGCAGCTACGGGCTTTAGTGGAGTGTTACCGTAGCTAATGAATGTTGATTAACCGAGTCAAAGAGTTTGACAGGTTAATCTCGGATCATTGGAGCTCGTCACTGTAGGTCCATTAGATCTCTCGGTTGGCTTAAACTGGATTAATAGAGGGTATACAGTTTTGGTGTGAATTTGAAGTGTTCAAGTTTACTAAAGGGTAATTATGTCATTTATATGAGATATGAATAACATATTATATAGTTTAATATGAATGAGATTCATAATAAACTATAGGTTAGCCAAATTATCTAATTAGGACTATTGGAGAAATTAGATTGAGAGAAATTAAATTGAATGTGATTCAATTTAAAAATTCACAATTATACAAATGTGATTTGTATAATGAGATATGAGATATCTTATTATATGTGGTAATGCAAATATGATTTGCATAACCTATGGTTGTGGTTAAATGGTAAATAGGTGGAGACTTCAACTCCACTTATCACCATTATATAAACCATTTGCAAGAAGGATTTCTTAAACCTTTGGTTTCATTTTTTGGATTTCACACCAAAGAATCTAGCTTTCTCTCTCAAATCTCTTCTCTCAATCTCTCCTTCCCTCACCAAAAAGGAGTTCTACTACTCTCCTTCTACCAAAGGTAGAACATCCGAGAAACTATGTGGAGGTGTCCGGGTTACTCACTGTTCGAGGAGATCGTGATCACGAAGGGTTCATGAACGGAGAAGGAAAACTTGAAGACGGTTCTTCAACAAGTAAGTAGACTTGTTGTTTTTCTTCTTATTTTTATGTTTAGCCTAGTTTTTATGTGATAGAAACGATTTTAAGAAAATAAATTTCGCAACGATACCACGGTGATTCGATCACCCTTCCGCTGCGTGGGATTTTATTCCCTTCAATTGGTATCAGAGACAATCGTTGGCTTTCTCGTTGTGCATCTGTTTTTCTTAAAATTAGGTGGGTAATTCTTCAAATTTCATGAGTTGATTTTGGTTTGCATAATTGGGCGTTTTCGATTTTGGCACTAGTTTAGGTTTATTTTCTGTTTGATGAGATCAAATGTAAAGGCCCGTATTTTTTGGGCAAATTAGAAAATAAATCGAGTCTGTAAGTCTAGGTCTTTGGCGGCAAGAGTTGTTGTTCTGTCGACGACGTTAAGACGCTGTTCTACGACGTCTCAACACTGTCCGTGCGGAGGATGACCTGCTGCAGATCAGCGTTGCAACACTCTGGCGTGGAGCACGCGACGTGCGACGCTGAGTGTTGTAGCGTTGCAACGCTGCGTGCGTTGAGGAGTAGTTCGAGCGGTCGTTTCGCACGAAACGTGGGCTGAAGGCATTTGTTGCTTCGTGGGGTGTTTTACTTCGTTTTTCATTTAGTTATTAATTTGTAAAATGTAAATTAGTTTTTATTTAATTAAATTAATTAATTAATTAATATTAATATAAATGCTATATTAATGTTAATTAATTTATTTAATGCCCCTAAGTGCCAAAATCGGTCTAATTTTTGCTATTTAATTATTTTATGCATGAGATGTACGAAATATTTTTATTCTATGTGCATAATGTATGTCATATAGATTTAAAATCCTACCTCAGGTTAAACATTTCATGCATCATATTTATATTATAAGTGTTATAATATATAATATACAAGATAGGTTATATTATAAATGTTATAATATAATTAAAAGCATGTTTTAATTTATTTAATATAAGAGTTATATTTCTTATTTTAAAAGTATGCTCATGCATTTAATTAATATAATGAATATTTGTTATAGTATATAGTTATTCATGTGATGAATGATCTGAAAGAGTCTAGATTAAGAAAGCGGAAGCAATTTTGGATCATGAACACTCTAAGTTCATCAATTTTGTAAAATAAAATGCATGCTCAAAGCTGGAAAAACAGAGGGATAGAAAACTCAACTTTGAAGATCAAATTCTCTTCATCCGGTGGATGGTTTTCAACACGAACACTTCGTGGAAAACCGTTAGAGTCTTCCCTACTATCCTCAGGCCTTATAACGGATTGTGGGATCCTAGATTGAGAGAATTTGGAAGAATGTCCTCAAAGGTCACAAATCGAGAACTTTTTATGTTTTTTCAATATTCTATCAAAATACATCAAATCACCATTATATAAAGCTTAACCAAGCTTCATTAGAGTGACATCTCAACAGTGATGAGGATGGATTAAGGTGGAGGTGGCCAATTTTGGCCAATTTGAAGATGAGAGGGATTGGGCAAGTTTCCAACTTGATTTTCATGAAAATCATGAAAATCCTTTATTTTTCCATTTAATTTTAGTTCAAAACTCAATATTAAATTGATTTTAAATTAAAATCAATTTAATTAATTAAATAATTAAGAAAAATTTAATTAATTAATTTTTAATTTAATATGAAATATTAAATTAAATAAATTACCCAATCCCGGTCGATTATCCGAACATGAATCCTTATTCATGCTATAAACCGATCCAATATTTAAATTATATTTAAATATATCCACCTCCTTTTAATCATAGTTTAATTCATAATTAAGCTATGACTCGTTAAATATATCACATATAATTAACGCTTTCTTCCAAACTCGAATTTGAACAATTCAAATTCTTTTCTCTCAAAATGTTACAAGGCTTAGTCCGAGCTAGTAAGAAGGACCTAATGGACCTACAGATCATGAGCTCCAACGATACGAGATTAACCGACCAAACTCTTTAGCCTAGCTAATCAACATTCGTTAACCACCGGGACATTCCATGAAGGGAATGAAAATCCTCGCGCAGCGGAAGACGATCGAATCGTCATGGTATCATTACGCTACTAGATTTTGTCAAAATGATCTAACTATTAGATCTAGGCTAAACACGCAAAAGAAGGAAGAAATTACAGCAAGATAAAACTACTTACTTGTTGAAGACTCTCTTTAAGGTTTCTTCCTTGGTCACGAACACTTCGTGCTTCTCGATCTCAACGAAAACTTTCTCGAACAAAACCCGAACACCACCAACGACCTTCTCATTTGTTCTTCCTTTGGAAGAAAAAAGTGGTGGGACTTTTGGTGTTTTGGAGAGGGAGGAGAGTTGAGAGAAAGTGAGAGAGAATTCTCTTCTTTTTGGGTGAGAATCCAAAAAATGAGAGATTACTTGAATTCCTTCTTGCAAGAAGGGATTATATAGTGGAATAATCATGGAGTTAAAATCTCCACATTATTACCACTTTACCACAACCATAGGTTATGCAAATCTCATTTGCATAACCACATAATATAAGATATCTCATATCTCATATTGCAAATCACATTTGCAACAATTGTGGTTTAATTAAATTGAATCACATCCAATTTAGTTTCTCTCAATTAATTTCTCCAATTACCCCTAATTCAACAATTAGGCTAACCTATAGTTTATTATGAATCTCATTCACATTAAACTATATATTATATCATTCATATCTCATATAAATGACATAAATGCCCTTTAAGTGAAATTGAACACTTAGATTTCATACCAAAACATTAACCCTTCTTTTAACCCAGATTGAGCCAACCGAGGGACCTAATGGACCTACAGTGACGGGCTCCAATGATCCGAGATTAACCTGTCAAACTCTTTGACCCGGTTAATCAACATTCATTAACTACGGTAACACTCCACTATAGCTCGTAGCTGCACTCCCGTCAGTGCAGAATATTACGTGTCCACTGATATAACCAATGCCCATGAGTCGACCTTTCACAGGTTGTTCGTAGACACAGCTGAGTCGACCCTTCACGGTCCGGTCTTGTACAATCTCATTGCACAGGATGCCCCCACTCGCATGTCAACTACATGAACGAGTCAGATCTCCTCGTTTGTATCTAATACAAAGCGAGCCGGATCCACAGTGTATCCAGGATTAGGTCTCCAACCCTATCCATATACTTTAGACCGTTCGGGTCATTAACTCGAACATGATCCTCCCTGTGTGTCCACTACACACCGTTCAAGTTCTAGTTCTCTCATAAATTCAATGAACCTGAAGCTTAGTTTATTGGAAAAGTTTATAAATATTGCGAGACACAAAGTGATGAAATAAATAACTCTTATTAATTTCAAACAGTAATTTACAAACACGAGATTAGGACAAAAATCCCAACAAACTCCCACTTAGACTAAGCTAGTGGAGAAAATACATTTCTGAAATGTACATAAATTACAATAAAGCAATACAATAAACTAGGGCATTGAATACCCGTTTACACATCTCCCACTTGCCCTAGTCAGGAAGCTCTCGAAGACCTAGACTCTCTAGGTGACCCTCAAACACCTTAGCCGTGAGGGGCTTTGTAAATGGATCAGCTACGTTGTGCTCCGACACTATCTGCATGATCGTCACGTCTCCGCAGTGCACAATCTCCCATATCAGATGATACTTGCACTCAATGTGTTTGCCTCTCTTATGGCTCCGAGGCTCACGTGAGTTTGCTACTGCACCACTGTTATCACAGAAGAGTGTGATCGACAAGTTCATATTTGGAACAATTTCCAAATCCGTCATGAACTTCCTAAGCCAAACAACTTCCTTTGCAGCTTCACAAGCCGAAACATACTCCGCTTCCATAGTGGAATCAGCGATGCATCCCTGCTTGATGCTTCGCCATACTACAACCCTTCCATTCAGAATGAAGGTTGATCCCGAAGTGGATTTCCTAGAATCCTTATCGGTCTGAAAGTCAGAATCTGTGTATCCCGTAAGGATCAAATCCCCACTGCCATCACTAAGCTGTAGTTCCTCGTTCTCCTAAGATACTTGAGGATTGCCTTTACGACTGTCCAGTGATCTAATCTTGGATTGGACTGATATCTACTGACAATTCCTACTGCATAACAGATGTCGGGCCTAGTACA
Organism: Trichosanthes cucumerina; assembly: GCA_036507285.1. Classification (NCBI taxonomy): domain Eukaryota; kingdom Viridiplantae; phylum Streptophyta; class Magnoliopsida; order Cucurbitales; family Cucurbitaceae; genus Trichosanthes; species Trichosanthes cucumerina. The sequence continues at coordinate 39,981,430 of CM071841.1, forward strand.
CAACATAGCATACATCGGGCTCCCTACAGTCGAAGCATATGGAATCCGTCTCATATCCTCAACATCTTGAGGAGTCTTAGGACACTGATCCTTAGATAAGTGAACCCCATGCCTGAAAGGCAGCAAGCCCTTCTTGGAGTTCTGCATCTTATATCTAGACAACATCTTGTCAATATAAGGCGCTTCGAGACAAGGCTAGCGTGCTGTTCTCTTCCGATTCAGGACAAACTGGATACCTAGAACATACTGAGCTTCTCCCAAATCTTTCATTTGGAATTGCAAAGCTAGCCACTTCTTAATGTCAGTAAGAAATTCTACCTCATTCCCAATGAGAAGAATATCGTCCACATACAACACCAAAAATGCGACAGTTTTGTCAACGATTTTCTTGTAGACACAAGACTCGTCGACATTTTGATCAAAGCCATAAGATTTGATCGCCTCATCAAACCTTATATTCCAAGACCTCGAAGCTTGTTTCAGTCCATAAATGGACCTATGAAGCTGGCAAACCTTTTGCTCTTGGCCTTGGGCAATGAACACTTTTGGCTGGTCCATGTAGATGGTCTCATCAAGTTTGCCATTCAGAAAGGCTGTCTTGACGTCCATCTGCCATACCTCGTAGTCATAATACGCGACAATGGCTAGAAGGATCCTGATCGACTTTACCATGACAACAGGTGAAAAGGTCTCCTCATAGTCAACCCCTTCAACCTGGGTAAAACCCTTTGCCACTAGTTGGGCTTTGAAGGTCTGCACCTTCTCATCTACGCCATGTTTACGCTTGTAGATCCATTTGCAACCAATAGGTTTTACCCCATCCGGTTGATCCACAAGCTCTCAGACAGAATTGAAGTACATAGATTCTGTTGCGTATAATTATATTGCAATATCGCAAGTGTACGAGTCAAGTTTTAGTATAGTGATTTATGAGTCCAAGTATCGTCCTCGAGAATGGGTTTCTAGATTAATTAAGTACTAAGATACTAATTCTCAAATTTAGCTAAAGCAACAAAACATGGATAGGTGTTTGACGAATAAGACAACTAAACAAACAAACATGTGGAGACACGAATTGATAGAATTAAAGGAAGTGATTTTACAAGTTAATAACTTAACTACACATGCATTGACCTCATGAGATGAATTTATAAACAAGAAGTAAATTACTCAAGAAAACCTCTCGGTTATTAGTGAGCCTCACACATGCAATAGAATTCATAGTCTCCATACGAACCTACAACATGCATGGCATTTAGTAACTTCTTTAAATGTTTCCCTAAGAATTCTAGGTCACTCTCGTGCCAGACTACTAAGGGTTTTGACAATTTTGCTCTAATTCAAGGTTTATCTCTCGAGTCCACTTGAATCAACGAATTAAGGAGTGCAGAGCGAATGACCAAAAATAAGAACAAAACATGCTTCAATATATTGTAATAAAGTCATAACAAATAAATCAAATCCTACTACAATGTTTAGCTACTCTAAATCACATGAAAAACAAACTAAACAAGTAGAAAACATCTTAGAACGCTATTACAAATTGAAAGAAAGAGAAATAAACTTAGGCGTCGATGCCGGTCCTTCGTCTCCGAGCTCCCGTCTTCGATCTCGAACCTCCACGAATGCTTTGGCTCTCGAAATCACTCTTTTTCTCTCTTTTACAAGGTGTATTTGAATTTAGGCAAAAACTCTACCAAATTGTGCTCCCATTGCAAGAATCATAATGTTGTATTTATAGGCATCAATGGGGGGGGCGTTGCAACGCTAGGGACAACGTTGCATCGCTGTACCCTAAACGCGTGGTAAATATGGAAACTATCGGCAGCGTTGCAACGCTGCTACCCCCGCGCGCGCCTCCTTATCGTTATGGCGTTGCGGCCGCTGAAAGCGGCGTTGCGCGCGTTAGCAGCGCTTCTCATGCGTGCTTTCCTATCGAGATAGCGTTGCGATCTTTGTTAGGCGGCGTTGCTGCAACGCTTATCGCTGAAGGTCTTCAACGGCTTGGTTTGCATATTCGGCGTGCAGCGCTATAAGCGGCGTTATAGCTGCAACGCCATCGCCTCGGTCATCATGCTTGGATTGGTTCTTTCTCTTCCAATTGGTATTTTTTTTAGCTCCAAATAGCCTCGTTTTGATCCCGAGTGATCCAAATTGTCTCCAAGAGCTCCGTTTAAGCTCGTCACCTGAAATTGAATGAATTAAACACGTAAAAGCCCTGAAATCATCATAAAACTGGAAATAATTAAGCTTAAGGATAACACATTTTGTGTGCTATCAAACACCCCCAAACTTAAACTTTTGCTAGTCCCGAGCAAAACCATAGTTAAACATTAGATTGTTCTTAAACATACATTTGATTCAAGCCTCAAAGATTTAAGAGAAAATTTTGCAATCACAGGAAACACTTAAACAAGTAATTTAAAACTTTTCCTAAGTGTTCCTACGTGTGTGTGTGATTAGCCTATGTTCCCTTCATTTTTACTAAGCCCGAATCAACTTTATTAGGTTCTCCATTCAACTTCTCCCTACACTAGTCTTAATTACTAATCTTTGAGCCTCTCCACATTCAAGAAATAAACAACTTTACTCAGCACTTAATCACTCTTTTGATGCCATTTTTTCTATTTTCTTCTTTTTTTTTTTGTGCAAGGACACTAGCTTTCACACATCCACTGCAGGGACCCTTACCCAGAGCACTTGCTCAATGAGTGGCCTAACTGATCATAGTGAAGGTAGCTCTTTTTATCCTCACGATTTTTTTTAACAAACAAACGAAAAAAAACTATTTCACAAAATGCACCTACTATACAGATCATGCACTTCATATTGTCATTCACCCTATCCTGCAGTTTAACTCTCAAATCAGTTCTCAGACCTGTCGAGGTGACATCAAACTTCTAAGCCTAATAACTTTGTTCTAAGCATTTCAAAACTACAGGAACACATGCTATGTGCATAATAATGCAGGAAAACCCAAGAATTTTTTTTTAAATTAATTCAAATTCATGTCATGCTCTCAGGTTTCAACAGAATCACAAAGATTTCCAATTATATCTCATCCTAGGCTATCATACTCATACTTATGTAAAAGATCAACCAACAATTCAGCACATACTCAGGACAGTCACAACAAATAAACACAAATAAACACATCCCACCCCCAAACTTAAACTAAACATTGTCCCCAATGTTTGTAGAATTAAGCATAAATTAAGTATAAGAGTAAGAGTGAACAATGTTGTCCTGGGTAATGGAGATCTTTCTGAGATTCTTGGATAGCCAAAGCATGTGTGTTGGAGTTCCTCAGAACGGGAGTATGAATTTCAACGAAAAAGGGCATCTCCACAACCTACAAAGCAAAACAACAATTAACTAAGCATTGAAAAACAACAAACTAAAGCAAGCTAAAGACAGGAAAACAAAAGTAAGTAAAGCTTGGGTTGCCTCCCAAGAAGCGCTTTATTTAACGTCTTTAGCTAGACTGTACTCCCTCAAGGTGTTTCTTTCCTTGCTTGCAGTGCCTAGAGTGATGTGTTCATTTGGCCAATCTGGGTCTCTATGTTCTTTATTGCGACTCAGATTGGTCACTATACCGAGATAAAGTGGTGATTTGCATTCTCCGGTGGTTGGACCGACTGACGGATCAAACTATGAAGGAGTGCAATGTGTCCTCCAAAGATGGTTTCCTCTCTGATGTAGAAGCATGCCCTGTAGGAGGATTCAACACATTTTTATTGTTAGCATAAGAAAAGTTTTCATGGTACCTCAAACCTGGATTGTAATGTGTTGGGAGGTTATTCTGATTCTGGTTCCCTCCATAGTTATTGCTCCTGTTGTTCAGGTAGTTCAATTGCTCCATAGTGGATTCTCTATTGGGCTGGGAGCATTGAGAGGACATCCCTGTTTGTGGTGATCCTGCAAAATTATTCGGGGCATGAGTGAGAGATGCCATATGAGATCTAAGAGAAGTTACCTCATCCGGTTGATACAATCCACTCATCGGCTTAGATCCATCATTATCTGTAGGCCGGTAGTGGTGGCGGTTGACACTTCCTCAAGGAGGGCACGTGCTTCCGCACGATCTTCGCCATGAAAGCCCCCTCCAAAGAGTAGCATCGAGAATGGTCTGGTCTTACCTTCAGTCCATTATAAAACAGTATACTGGAGGAGCCACCAGGTAGCCATCTTTGTGGGCACCTCCGAGCATGTCCTTGTACCTTTCCTGTGCCTCAAATAAGCGCTCTCCTCTCTGCTTTGCTGAATGTTCCTATCTCGGTCCTTAACTTTGCAGCTTTAATGTGGAAAGAATTTGGTCATGAAGGCTTGGGCCAACTCCTCCCAGAAGTGATACTCCACGAGGGAAGGACCCTAGCCATTCTTTGGCTCTACCCCGCAAAGAAAAAGGAAAGAGACGTAAGCGAATACTATCAGCAGAGATACCATTAATTTTAAATGTACCATGATTTCCAAAAATTTTGAAGATGAGAGTTAGGATCTTTCGTGGCTAGGCCTTTGAAAGCACCTTCCTAACCATTTGTATCACTACTGTCTTAAGTTCAAAATTATTGGCATTGATAGGGGCATGGACTATTTCCACTGCTCGAGAATTAAACACGGGTTGGAAATACTCACGATAGGTTTAGGGTTATTGATGAGCTCTGATCGGCCATAGTCCGAGCTTACGCTTTTCCTTCCTTAGGAGTCTCCTCTGAGTCCTCTCGATCTCAGGATCAAAAGGGTGCAAGTCTGCACTCTCCCTTTGGGCATACACTGGAGGAACAAAAGAAAGAAATTAGATAAAAAAAGAAAAACACCAACAACTAGAAAATAAAACAAAAAATAAAGACATAAAACATAAAACTTGGGTTGCCTCCCAAGAAGCGCTTTCTTTAACGTCTTTAGCTAGACGGTGACTTATCGGGGCACATAAAATTGCTCATATTTCTTGGGCCTTTCTTGCTCGAATCGATGTAGCCTTCTAAGTCTAAAAGGCTATCTGCTTTTTCTTCAAATTTTGACAAAATTATTTTTGGGATTTTTATTTATCAAAAGAAAAGAAGCTGAAATCACAGCAGACTCGTGAGTGTAAGACAAATGGTTATAAAAAATAAAAGAAATTTCTGGAGATAAAATAAAAGAAAACTTCTCAGCTTCTAACTCTATCACCTGGATCTCTCCTGTGGAACTAAGTGTATCACCAGTGTCCTCCTCACTAACCTGATCATGGTGTGCCTCAGTCTCCCCCAAACTATCCTCATTATCTTCTGAACAAATCCTCCTAGGTGGCATCTCCTGAGTGGTAAGGATAAGAAATTGTTCTTGTAAGGCATTAAGGGAAACTACTAGCTGGTTAAGATATTGAGCTCTATCCTGTATTATTTCCCAAAATCCTACCACCTCAGTTTCTAACCTATCCAACCTCTCTAATTCACTTTGAACCAAATTTTTAAATTTCAATTCTAATGTGTATTCAGCCACTTGGTCCATAAGAGAAGATTTTTCTAAGGGTTGGTTAAGGTACGAAACATTCTAGTTCCAAGGGCCTAAACAACTACCCTCATGTGAATTTTCAGATATGTCAGGTATAGAATGGTAAAAATTAGACACATGGTATTCAGAAAAATCATGATGCACAAAACTAGGGTCCTGAGAGGGACAATAGAATGGTGGAAACTCAAAATTATGCAAAGTCATACTTGAAAAATCAGTAATTTCACAACCAGACTTCACACAATATCAACTCAACCAAAACAGGAAACAAAGACTCAAAAACACAAAACTAAAATAACACAAATAAGGAAACAAACAATCAAACAAAACAATTAAGGAAAGACAAACAAACAAGCTTTAGTCTAAAATTTTAAATTTTCTCCTAATATTAATTAATCTAAATAATCGCCATTCCCCGGCAACGACGTCAAAAAATTATTGCGTAAAATTATATTGCAATACCGCAAGTGTACGGGTCAAGTTTTAGTATAGTGATTTATGAGTCCAAGTTTCGTCCTCGGGAATGGGTTTCTAGATTAATTAAGTACTAAGATACAAATTCTCAAATTTAGCTAAAGCAACAAAACATGGATAGGTGTTTGACGAATAAGACAACCAAACAAACAAACATGTGGAGACACGAATTGATAGAATTAAAGGAAGTGATTTTACAAGTTAATAACTTAACTACACATGCACTGACCTCATGAGATGAATTTATAAACAAGAAGTAAATTACTCAAGAAAACCTCTCGGTTCTTAGTGAGTCTCACACATGCAATAGAATTCATAGTCTCCATACGAACCTAGGGACTGTGTTGCAACGCTAGGGACTGTGTTGCAACGCTGTACCATAAACGCATGGTAAATATGGAAACTATCGGCAGCGTTGCAACGCTGCTACCCCTGCGCGCGCCTCCTTATCGATATGGCGTTGCGACGCTGAAAGGCAGCGTTGCAACGCCCGTTGTGCGGCTTCTCATGCGTGCTTTCCTATCGAGATAGCGTTGCGACGCTGTTAGGCAGCGTTGCAACGCTATCGCCTGGGGTCTTCAACGCGGCTTGGCTGCACATTTGGCGTTGCAACGCTATAAACAGCGTTGCAACGCCATCGCCTCGGGTCATCATGCTTGGATTGGTTCTTTCTCTTCCAATTGGTATTCTTTTTAGCTTCAAATAGCCTCGTTTTGATCCCGAGTGATCCAAATTGTCTCCAAGAGCTCCGTTTAAGCTCGTCACCTGAAATTGAATGAATTAAACACGTAAAAGCCCTGAAATCATCATAAAACTGACAGTAATTAAGCCTAAGGATAACACATTTTGTGTGCTATCATACTCCATTTCCTGGTCCATAGCTTTAATCCATTCGTTTTTGTCAACATCAACTATTGCCTGATCATAGGTCAATGGATCCTCACAGTCATCATCGGGAGCGACAACTAAGGTTTCAGCTAGACCCATGTAGCGATCAGGCTGTCTCACAGCCCTCCCACTACGTCAAGGCATTCCCAACTCTTGGGAACGAATTTGACTAGACGTGCTTGGATCAACAACACTTGTTGACGTACTAGCCCCATCAGCAATCTTGCTGATGTACTGTCCATTTCATTTAACACAATTTTACTCCTTGGTAAATGATCCCTGACGTGGTCTTCCTCTAGGAAAGTGGCGTTTGTCGACACAAGCACCCTATTTTCCTTAGGATCGTAAAACAGACCACCCTTAGTCTCTTTAGGGTAACCTACGAATAGGCACAATTTCGAATGAGGTTTCAACTTTTTCGGGTTTGACACCAAAACGTGGGTCGGGCATCCCCAAATTCTGAAGTGATGTAAACTGCCTTTACGTCCACTCCAGAGCTCGAAAGGTGTTTCACAAACACTCTTCGACGGAACGTTGTTCAAAATATAAACTGCAGTCTCCACTGCGTAACCCCAAATAGAATCAGGGAGACGAGCATAACTCATCATCGACCGAACCATGTCCAACAAGGTTCTGTTTCTCCTCTCCGATACACCATTCTACTGTGGCATACAGTCTTTGAGAGTTGGGGCGTGATTAAAGTGTTCTATCATATAGTCCTGGAATTCAGTGTCCATATACTCTCCACCTCGAACTCATCGAAGTGTTTTAAGCGATTTACCTAAGAGGTTCTCAACCTCAGTCTTGTACTCCTTGAACTTTTCAAGAGTTTCAGACTTCCTGTGCATTAGGTAAATATACCCATACCTCGAGTAATCGTCTATGAAAGACACGAAGTACTCATAACCGCCCCGAGCTTTAACATTCATCGGACCACAGAGGTCAGAATGTACTAACTCAAGAGGCTCTTTGGCTCTATATCCTTTTCCACTAAAAGGACGTTTGGTCATCTTGTCCTCAATGCATGAATCACACACCGGCAAAGAGTTTTCTTCCAACTCGTTTAGAAGTCCACTCTTCACTAGTTTCTCAATCCTATTGAGATTAATGTGGCCTAACCGTAGATGCCAAAGATGGGCATTTTCTTTAGGAGAAACTTTCGCTTTCTTAGTTCGTGTTTCTCATAGATTTTAAACAATTCAGTATTCAAAACACTTTTGACCGAATTAGGTTTCAAAACATACAGATTATGCTCAAGTGAAGTAGAACAAATAAGATTACCATTTCTGGATATAAACGCTTTATTACCAAGGAATGAAACGGAAATACACTGTTCTAAAAGGCAGGAAATAGAAACTAGATTTCTAGTAAACCCTGGAACTATATACATATTGTCCAACAAAATGTAGTTCCTGCCAAAATGTAGCTTCACCGTGCCGATCACTACAGCAGAGACAAGCTCTCTGGATCCAACCCGTAGAGTCACCTCACCCTCGCGCAGCGGCTGCCAGGAATCGATCCCCTGAAAAGAAGAACAAACATGGTTAGTGGCGCCCGAATCCAATATCCAGGCAGAGTCACTACTCTCTACTAAACAGGTTTCCGTCACAAGTAAATCACATTTACCTTGATTCTTCCTCTCTGCCAGGAATTTGGGACAGTTCCTCTTCCAGTGTCCGCCTCCATTGCAGTGGAAACACTTTCCTTTCTCTGCAAAGTCCTTGACCTTCTTGTCCTTCTGGACGGCAGCTCGGTCAGTTTTACCCCTCTTCATCCTCTTCTTCCCTTTCGGGCGTGAAGGAGCAACAAGTTTCGTCCCAGAGGTCGAACCCTTGTGATAAGACCTGTAGGCAACATTTGCCTCAGATTTCGATGCCTTGACCCTGTTCAAGGACTGGAAATTATGTAGCTCATTTAGGAGGGTAGTCAGAGTATAACTAATTTTGTTCATAACAACATTGCTACGAAACTGAAGGAAACTCTTCGGAAGAGTCTCCAGAATAAAACTGACTTGGCTCGACTCGTTGATCGAAGCCCCGTTCATCTCAGCCAGATTAAAGTGGGTCATCATGTTTAGAACATGTTCACGGATAAACGACCCCACTTTCATCCGTGCGTTGAAGACGTATTTGAGTGAGTCATGCCGGACCTGAAAGGACTGTTGTCCAAACATTTCCTGCAAGGACACTATGATCTCCTTGGCGGTGACCATCAGCTCATGCTTTTTTGCCAGAACATCAGACATGTTGGCAATGATGTAGACCTTAGCCTTTTCATGGGCCCTGATCCATCGATCGTATGCATCGCGAACACTTCGCGACGCAGTCGAGCCCGACATCTGAGGACACTCCTCGGGCAAAGACGAACTTAATGTCGCGATTACCAAAATTGTGTTTATGTTGTTTTTCCAACTTTGGTAATTATCTCCCACTAATTTATCGGACTTGAGTAGAGCTCTTAGTGCGCGCTAGACATGTTTTAATTTGAAAAATTAAGAAAACTTTGTGTTAGTCTCTTAAAAAACTTTTGAAATCCAATCAAGTTTTAGCAAAATTGTTTCATGATCCCTAGGTCATTCAAAATTTTGCAATGATACCCTAAACGTTTAGAATGACCGCCACCGAAGGGTGAACAGAACACTCCTTCTCTAAGACGAGACTTTCTCGATCAGACCCTAATTCCAGAATAACTCTTATTCCATTAGGCGTTCAATTACCATTGTTTGGTCGAATTCATTAACACTTAACGAATTTTGTGAGTGTCACCCTCAATCTTTAAGTTTCCAAGCATCCGTCCAAACAATAGCCACCGAAGGGTGAACCAAGAAGGAAAACCAACCAGGAAACTGTATCCCTTTCGAGAATTCACGGTGTTCCGACTCCCATGATCAGGCCCTCCGAAAGGATTGTCTGGTCCAGGCCAAACTAGCAGGTGGATCATAGGCGTCTATCGGTGTGAATCGAAAGAAGAGACCGTGGGTCTCGTTTTCACAAGTCCTGCTCCCACTCACTATAAGTACTCTCAACATCCACGATGATATTGACCTATACAAATGCCACCCGAAGGGGGACGCTCCCATTTGCTCCATGAGACTGAGTATAGATCTCACGGTGCAGACTTAAAGGAGATTTGTGGTTGGAAAATCAAATGTATCTCATACACTTTATTTCCTCCCACTCAACATTTTAATTTTAATAGGGATTGACCTAGATAAACCGACTAAAATTTATCTAAGTCTACCAATATAACTCTTATATGGTATTAACCTAAGTCTATAATCACATTATAACTTAGTCTATGTGAGTAATTAAAACACTTTTAATTAGCGACACTCACGATAAGTATAATCTAAGAATCTCCGGACCGAATTCACTCCCAGGTCGGTTTCCAGGTAGGGGTGTTCCGCAAGCGTCAACTTAAATACCCCAGCCTTAGACAAAACCTTCCTTAGATAGAGTTACTAATCAGTCTCCATTCATAGACTAAACTTCAATTTCCTAATTTCTAATCTCATTAGAAAATAGAAAACCAAAGTCTAATTATTCAAGTTCTAAACTCTTTAAAACTAATAATTAACTTAGGTTGCATGCATTTCTATGTTATAGTGCTTGATCATTCATCACATGAAAACTATATACTATAACACAATATAAATCATCTCATGAATATAAATGCATGAGCATACTTTAATCTAAAAAATATAACACTTATATTAATTAAATTAAACATGCATTTAATTATATTATAACTCTTATAATATAACCTATCATGCAAACTATATATTATAACTCTTATAATATAAATGATGCACGAAATGTTTAACCTAAAGTGGGATTTTAAATCTATATGACATACATGATGCACATAGAATTTAATTAAATCATACATCTCATGCATAAAATAATTAAATAGCAAAATTGGACCGATTTTGGCACCTAGGGCCAATTTTTTAATTAAATAACATTAATATAACACTTATATTAATATTATTTAGCAAAATAATTAAATAAATAAATAAATGCATTTTACAAATAAAGAAAAATGAAAATACAATTTAAAAATCGAAAAAAAAATACCCACTAAGCATCAGTTTGCCCACGTTGCGAAACTACCTCAATGGCGCCTCAGCGCGTGCGGCGTTTGTAACGCCGTGGCGGCGTTGTTGCTGTATTTGCGCTTCGGCGTCGACCAAGCGTTCTCAGCGCAACGCCAGCGTTAGGTAACGCTATCTGCGCGCGCTTGCTCCCTCCGCTGGCACAACGTTGAGACGCCAAAGAGCAGCGTCTCAACGCCGTCGCCTGTACAACAAACACCTTTGCTGTTTGTGCTTCGAAATTCGCCATTTTCCGCTCCGATTTCTTCACAGCAACACTTGCTACTAAAGACTCGGACTTTACAGACTCGATTTACAACAAAAATGCCCAAAAACAACGGGCCCTTACATTGATCTCATCAACATAAATTGTAAATCTAAACTAGTGCAAAAATCGAAAACATCCAAATTCGCAAACCAACATTCATATCATGAATTCAAAGTAAAATACTCACCTATTTTAACAAAAAAACAGTGCATAATGAAGAACCATCGAAATGGCTCTGATACCAATTGAAGGGAATGAAAATCCCCGCGCAGCGGAAGACGATCGAATCGTCATGGTATCATTACACTACTAGATTTTGTCAAAATGATCTAACTATTAGATCTAGGCTAAACATGCAAAAGAAAGAAGAAATTACAACAAGATAAAACTACTTACTTGTTGAAGACTCTCTTCAAGGTTTCTTCCTCGGTCACGAACACTTAGTGCTTCTCGATCTCAACGAAAACTTTCTCAAACAAAACTCGAACACCACCAACGACCTTCTCGGTTGTTCTTCCTTTGGAAGAAGGAAAGTGGTGGGATTTTTGGTGTTTTGGAGAGGGAGGAGAGTTGAGAGAAAGTGAGAGAGAATTCTCTTCTTTTTGGGTGAGAATCCAAAAAATAAGAGATTGCTTGAATTCCTTCTTGCAAGAAAGGATTATATAGTGGAATAATCATGGAGTTAAAATCTCCACATTATTACTACTTTACCACAACCATAGGTTATGCAAATCTCATTTGCATAACCACATATCTCATATCTCATATTGCAAATCACATTTGCAACAATTGTTGTTTAAATAAATTGAATCACATCCAATTTAATTTCTCTCAATTAATTTCTCCAATTAGCCCTAATTCAACATTTAGGCTAACCTATAGTTTATTATGAATCTCATTCACATTAAACTATATATTATATCATTCATATCTCATATAAATAACATAAATGCTTTTTAAGTGAAATTGAACACTTCAATTTCATACCAAAACATTAACCCTTCTTTTAACCCCATTGAGCCAAGCGAGGACCTAATGGACCTATAGTGGCGGGCTCCAATGATCCGAGATTAACTGTCAAACTCTTGACCGGTTAATCAACATTCATTAGCTCTGATAACACTCCACTATAGCTCGTATTTGCACTCCGTCGGTCGCGAGAATATTACATGTCCACTGATATAACCAATGCCCATGAGTCGACCCTTCACAGGTTGTTCGTAGACACAACTGTGTCAAATTACCATCTTACCCCTGTGTCTACCTCTTGTTCCGTAAGTCCCCACTGCTCCTCTAATGAACAACACATTGTGATGGTCCAACCATACACAACACCCTTCTCGGGCTAGTGAGAAGGTGGACGCCCGTTGTCCAAGCCCTGGAGACAGCACTTAAGGGAACAATCCCTCTAGTTTCCCTAAAGGCGGGAGCGAGTGAATTCCATCTCGCGTAGTTAAGTTCCCGGCTCCCTACTTGGTCCTGTCCCGAGAAGATAGGCATATTGGGCAGTAATCGTGACCACCCTCACCCGCAGTACTAGTCAAAGGACGGACCCCACGCATGTGGAGTCCGTAACACGCTCGGGATTCATGTCGAGTCACTAATGGTCATCTACAAAGTTATTAGTCTCACTTGTCAGCGGTGTTACATCGGTAGGTCTAATAATTCACGGTCCAGTCTTGTACAATCTCATTGCACATGATGCCCCCACTCGCATGTCAACCACATGAACGAGTCAGATCTCCTCGTTTGTATCTAAAACAAAGCGGGCCGCATCCATAGTGTATCCAGGATTAGGTCTCCAACCCTATCCATATACTGTAGACCGTTCGGGTCATTAACTAGAACGTGATCCTCCCTGTGTGTCCACTACACACCGTTCAAGTTCTAGTTCTCTCATAAATTCAATGACCCTGGAGCTTAGTTTATTGGAAAAGTTTATAAATATTGCGAGACACAAAGTGATGAAATAAATAACTCTTATTAATTTCAAACAGTAATTTACAAACACGAGATTAGGACAAAAATCCCAACACTTCACTAAAGCCCAGTGGTTGCACACTCCTCAGTGTAGATATGTTTCTGTCCACTCGATATAACCATGATTAGTAAGTCGATCCTTCACAGGTCGTTCGTAATTGTAGCTGGGTCAAAATCCCTGTTTTACCCCTGTAATTACCGTTTGTTCCTTAAGTCCGATTGATCCTTTAATGAACAATTGGTTTGTGGTCCAACTAACAAACCGAATCCCTCTCGGGTCAATGAGAGGGGTGGGTCCTTTGTTCAAGACCTAGAGTCAGCACTTAAGGGAACAACCTCTCTACTAATCCTTAAAGCGGGTTGGCATGAATTCCATCTTGTAGAATTATGTTCCCAGCTATATACCCGGTTTTATCCCTGAAATGGGCGGCTTATTGAGTGACAATCTCGGGTCACTCTCACCCATGCAAATCTAAGGATAATCCGAATAAACCAGAGTTAATAGAACGCTTAGGATTAAGATCGAGTTACCTAGGTCATCGTATGAATATAGTAAGTTAAGACAGTAAACAGAGTTATAAAGTCTAAGTGACTATTTCGCGGTCCAGTCTTATGCAAACTCATTGCATAGGACGCCCCCACTCACATGTCTCCACATGAACGATAGGATCACATCGTTTGGACTCTACAAAGTGGGTCGCGTCCATAGTGTCCCCAGGATAAGGTACCCAACCCTATCCTTATACTATAGACCGTTCTGGCTATAACTTGAACTTGATCCACATAAAGTTCAAGTATTCATCCCATAACCAATGGTTCTTTATTGGATGAGGGTTACACAATACACTTTATTCAATAACACCTTTACTGAATAAATTTCAATAACAACTTTATTGCAAAATAGAATATACATTCAGTTTACAAAACCACGAGTTTTAGGACATAAAACCCAACAAACTCCCACTTGGACTAAAACGCGTCGTGGGGTAAAAATCTTTGAAAAAGAAAAAGCGGCCTCATTGTACAACCCGTAGTCCTAGACTCTCTAGGTTTCCCTCAAACACTTTAGCCATGAGGGGCTTTGTAAAAGGATCAGCAATGCTGTGCTCCGAAGCGATCTGCGTGACGATCACGTCTCCTCGTAGCACAATCTCCTTGATGAGATGGTATTTGCGCTCTATGTGCTTTCCGCGCTTATGACTTCTAGGTTCCTTAGGATTTGTTACTGCACCACTATTATCACAATAAAGGGTGATAGGCAAATTCATATTTGGAACAACTTCCAAATCAGTCAAGAACTTCCTAAGCCATACAACCTCCTTCGCTGTTTCGCAAGCTGTGACATACTCAACCTCCATGGTGGAGTCAACAATACAACCTTGCTTTATGCTCCTCCATACTGTAGCTCCTCCGTTAAGAGTGAACACTGATCCTGATGTGGATTTTCTCGAATCTACATCTGTCTGAAAATCAGAGTCAGTGTATCCTATAAGGATCAAATCCTTTGCTTCATACACAAGCATATAGTCCCTCGTTCTCCTAAGATACTTGAGGATGTTCTTAACGACAGTCTAATGATCATATCCTGGATTAGACTGATACCTGCTGACTATTCCCACTGCATAGCATATGTCGGGTCGAGATCATAGCATGGCATACATAAGACTACCTACAGCAGATGCATAGGGAATGCGTCTCATATCCTCAACTTCTTGAGGTGTCTTAGGACACTGTTCCTTAGACAAATGAATTTCATGCCTGAAAGGTAAAGAACCCTTCTTGTAATTCTGCATCTTATATCTAACCAACATTTTGTCAATATAAGATGCCTGAGACAATGCTAGTGTTTTGTTCTTGCGATTCCGAACAATTTGGATTCCAAGAACAAACTGAGCCTCTTCCAAATCTTTCATTTGGAATTGGGTCACTAGTCATTGCTTAACGCCAGTCAGGAATCCTGCATCATTCCCAATGAGCAAGATATCGTCTACGTAAAGAACTAAGAAAGCTACAGTGGTATTGACTATCTTCTTGTAAACACAAGGCTTGTCAATATTCTGTTCAAAGCCATAAGATTTGATCGCAGTATCAAATCTTATATTCCAGGATCTAGATGCTTGTTTTAATCCATAGATGGATCGTTTAAGCTTGCAAACCTTTTGCTCTTGACCCTGAACTATGAACCCCTCTGGTTGATCCATATAGATACTCTCATCAAGATTGCCATTAAGAAAGGCTGTCTTGACATCCATTTACCAAATTTCATAGTCATAAAACGTGGCAATGGACAAGAGTATTCTAATGGACTTAAGCATGGCAACAGGGGAGAGGTTTCTTCATAGTCCACCTCTTCCCTTTGAGTACAACCCTTTGTCACAAGTCAAGCCTTAAAGGTTTGCACCTTACCGGCTTGATCTCGTTTCCTCTTGTAGATCCACTTGCAACCGATAACTCTTTCACCCATCGGTTGATCTACAAGTTCCTGCATCGAATTGAAGTACATTGACTCCATTTCGAGGTCCATGGATTTAATCCACTGGTCCCTATCTATATCATTCATTGCCTGTTTATAGGTCAATGGATCCTCAATGCCATCATCAGGTATGACGACTTGGGTTTCAACCAAACCCATGTAACGGTCGGGTTGTCTAACATCCCTCCCACTACGTCGAGGCATTCTCAACACTTGAGAAGAACCAGCTTGATCAACAACTTTTGTTGATTTATCTGTAGCTTCCCTGGAAATTTTACTTAAGATAATCCTGTTACGAGGCTGATGATCTCTCATGTGATCTTCCTATAAGAACGTGGCGTTTGTCGACACAAGCACCTTGCCCTCTTGAGGATCATAACCTTTAGTTTCTTTGGAGTATCCTATGAATAGGCATAATTTTGAACGATGTTCCAATTTCTTTGGATTGGACACCCACACATGTGTCGGACATCCCTAAATCCTGAAGTGACGTAAACTACCTTTACGCCCTTTCCATAACTCATAGGGTGTTTCTGAAACACTCTTAGAGGGAACCATGTTCAAAATATATACAACAACTTCTACTGCATATCCCCAAAAAGAACTAGGCAGCTGAACGTAGCTACTCCTAGATCGAACCATGTCTAACAGGGTTCTATTTCTCCTATAAGATACACCATTTTGTTGAGGTGTACCGAGCGCTGAGAGTTGGGATACAATTCCATGTTCTATCATATAGTCTTGGAATCTCAAATCCATATACTCTCCACCTCGATCTGATCGAAGTGTTTTAATCGTTTTACCTAATGTGTTCTCAATCTCTGCCTTATACTCCTTGAACTTTTCAAGGATTTCAGACTTATGATGCATTAGGTAAAGATAGCCATACCTAGAATAATCATCAATAAAACTGATGAAGTATTCATACCCTCATTGTGCCTTGACATTCATAGTACCACAAAGATCTGAATGCACGAGTTCCAAGGGCTCTTTGGCCCTATTACCTTTTTCAGAAAAACGTCTTTTAGTCATTTTTCCTTCGAGACAGGACTCACATGGTGGTAAAGAGTTGTGCTCTAACTGACTTAGGAGACCACTCTTGACCAATCTTCCAATCCTATTGAGATTAATGTGACCTAGTCTCAAGTGCCAAAAATAGGTACTAGGAGAAAGTTTCTGCCTTTTATTTTGAGTATCAGCTGTTTTAAACATCTCGTTGTTCAAAATAGCTTTTACTTCTGTTGGTCTTAACACATATAAGTTATTTTCAAGTTTAGCAGAACATATTCGTACACCTCTTTTGTAAATGAACGCTTCATTATGAACAAAAGATACTTACATATGTTCAAGCAAACAAGAGATAGATACAAGTTTTCTTTTGATTCCAGGAACCAAAAGTACATTTTCTAATAAAATGAATCTATCTCTAAACAACAACTTGACTGCTCCCCTTCGCTTGGCATTTGAGACAACCTCTCCGTTCCAACCCGAGTTATCTCCCCATCGCAAAGCTTCTTTGCAGAACTAGTTTCTTGAAAAGAAGAACAAACAAGGTTAGTGGCTCCTGAATCTAATATCAAGAGGGAATCATCATGTTCCACTAAACATGTTTCAACAACAAGTAAATCATATTTACCTTATTTTTGATGGAGATCCGATCTCCTTGAGCAGCGGAAACGTGATAGAAATCGTAATTTTGCTTGTTTGTTTTGGTTGAAAAACAAATACCCATACATTGGTAAAAATACAGAATAAGCATACAAAAATCCTATTTAGGCATGGAGTATACATGCAAACATGCTGTGTAATTAAACTTAATTAAACAAGGGATTCAAAAATACCTTTGTAGTTTTCCTCAACAGCAACTCCTTGCTCCAAATTGTACAGCAACACAGGAACCTTAAGCTTCTCTGCTTTTACAAACAGGACACCACCAAAAGAGAGAACCTCCTATTCTCTGAGTGCTTAGAACAATTCCCTTGTGGGAAGGAATCCAACAATTGGAAGTGTTTGGGAAATTGAGAGGGACAGAGAATTTTTATTCTGAAAATTTAATCCCGAGAATGATTGATTAGCCTATCTTGCTCTCACCAGGAGAAGAGGAACATGTAGTGGGCATCTTCCCACTCCCTATCGACTAGGGAGTTGGGAGAGATGGGGAACGTGTCCTCCTGACACGTTCCCTCTTTTTTCTTTTTATTTAATTAAATCATCAAAATTATGAATTAAATAATATATAATTAATTAAATCATATTTAATTAATCATAATTAAATATCATATATTTAATATAGATTAAATCACATTTAATCAATTATTCCTCTAATCTATAGTTTTAATGCACATCTAATGCACATTAAATTTTAACCTATAGTTTTCAAATATGAATCACATTCACATTTGAATTTAATATTTGAACTCTTTCAAATATTTAATTCTCTCATATAATTTAATATGAATCATATTCACATTAAATTTATAATATATAGTTTCAAAACTATATATTATATCGTATCTATATACATTAAATTTATTCCTTAATGAATTTGAACATTTCAAATTCAAATGATTTAAGAACCCTTTACGAGCTAGAAGGTGGACCTAATGGACCTACAGATCAGAAGCTCCAACGTTACGAGATTACTCGGTTAATCTCATTAACCTCCTAATCAACATTCGTTAACTGCGGAAACACTCCACAAAAGTCCCGCAGTTGCACTCTTCTCACTGCAGATATATTTTTGTGTCCACGGATATTGACCAATAACAACAAGTCAATCCTTCACGAATGTTCGTAACACCAGTTGGGTCAAATTACCGTTTTCCCCCTTGGTTACATCTTGTACCTTAAGTACTAGTGCTCCTCTAATGAACAATTTGTTTGTGGTCCTACCAACAAACAAAAGTCCCTCTCGGGCCAATGAGAGGGTCGACCCCTTTGTTCAAGTCCCGGAGACATCACTTAAGGGAACATTTATCTATTTACCCTATTAGGTGGGAAGAAGTGAATTCCATCTTGCTAAGTTAAGTTCCCAGCCGCTCACTCGGTCTTGTCCCCAAGGAGGTAGGCATATTGAGTCGGCGAATCTGGCCACTCTCACCCATACTAGTCAAAGGACAATCCCTCACAAACAAGAGTTTGTAACCTGCTCAGGATTGAGATCAAGTTGCTTAGGTCATCCTAGTGAAATAGAAACCTAGCTAATCAACGGAGTTACATATAGAGGTTACTATTTCGTGGTCCGGTCTTATGTAATCTCATTACATAGGATATCCCCACTCACATGTCATCTACACGAACACGTTAGGATCACAGTGTTTGTATCATATACAAAGTGGGCCACATCTATAGTTTTATCAGGGTAAGATACCCAAACCTATCCCCTTACTATAGACCCTTTAGGCTGTATCTCGAACTGAGATCTTTTATATGTACACTACATTCAGTTAAAGATACATTCTACAACCTTGGATGTTTAGTTTATTGGATTTAGGGTTAAAACGAAGGCAATATCATAAATAACGAACAATAACTCTTTATTGAAATAATACTTTATTACATTAATTAGAACATAACTCCAAACTACGAGTTTTAGGGCACAAATCCCAACAGTTTTTCCTTCTCAGCTTTCTTTTCTGCAAGGTACTTTGGGCAATTCCTCTTCCATTGCCAGTCACCACCACAATGGAAACATTTCCTGTGGCCTTAGCCTTGCGTGTGGGAGCTTGTCCCTTCCCTTTGTCCTTCTTCTTCTTCTGAATACCCTTATTCTTGGTAAGAAGGACCAAACTTGGTCCCTGAGGACAATCCTTTTAGGAACTTCGTCGAATTGACAACATTTGCCTCTTTATCTTTTCCCTTTGATTTCATCAGGGATTCAAAAGTCCGAAGCTCATTGAGGAGAGTAGTCAGGTTATACTCTATTTTATTTATCACCGCATTGGTGCAGAATGACAGGAAACTCTTCAGAAGAGATTCCATAATAAAGGTTACCTGACTTTTCTCATCTATGAGAACCCCATTTACTTTAGCCACGTTTGAAGTGGACCATCATGTCAAGGACATGTTCCCTAACAGAGGCTCCCTCCTTCATACGGGAGTTGTAAACGTATTTGAGAGCATCATAATGGACTGATGAGGACGGTTGTCTGAACATCGCCTGTAACGATCCCATGATCTCCTTCGCGGTGACCATGCTCTCATGCTTCTTAGACAGCACATCAGATATGCTGGCTAAGATGTAGACTCGGGTCTTCTCATTAGCCTTAATCCATCTGTCATATGCATCCCGAACAATTCAATTTGCTGTTGAGCTGGAAGGGGGAGGACATTCCTCCGTTAAGACGAACCTTAGATCATCAAGAACAAGAATCGTATTCATGTTTGATTTTCAGGTTCCATAATTGTCGCCGCTAAGTTTATTGAAGGCGAGTAACTGGATAAAAGAGCTCGACATGCTGAAAAAGAATGAATTCTATTAGTGAATTGTTTGTAACCTATCCAATTTAAGAATTTAGAAAAAATAATAATGTACCCATAAACTCATTATTGTTTTTGCAACGATACTTTAGTGAGTCAGAGCAACCGCTACCGAGGGAAAACCAAACACTCATTTACTGAACCAAGACATTCTTGACTAAATGCTAATACCAGAATAACTCTTATTCCTATAATATTCTAGTTATTGCTACTTTGGTCAAGAATTTACTAACACTTAGCAAATCTTGTAAGTGTGACCCGCCATTTTCAGACCTCAGAGGTCGACCTCAACAATGCTACCGAATTGGAGAGACAAAGCTGGGAATGGACCTAAGAGACCCTATCCATTTCTGGAGTTTGAGTTGTTCCGAATCCCATGTTACATCCCTCCGAATGGATGGTGCTACTTCGGGCAACCTGCAGGCGCAACATGGGAATCTCACGGTCCAACCTAATGGAGGAGACCGTAGGGTGTGTTGACACACTTTCTTCTCCCACTTACTATAAATACTTTCTTCATTCACCTTGCTCTTGATTTATGCAAACACCATCCGAATGGGGATGCCCTATTGACATCACGAGGTCGAGCATAAATATCACGGTGTGAACTTCGCGGATAGCGTAAGAGGAAATTGATATATCATATATACCTTTTCACTCTCACTAAGTATTTTAAACAGTTTGGGTATACTTTTACTTAGGTATATTCCAGCTAAAACAATATGACCTAAGTCTACCAATATAACAATTATACTGGAATTACCTAAGTCTATTAACCATTTAATAAACCTAGGTCTATGAGTTCAATTTATTAACTTTTAATAAACGCCACTCATGAAAGATAATTTATAAACCTATGGATTAAATTCACTCCCAGTCGGTCTCGTGTAGGGGTGTTCCGTTTCCGTCAGCTTAAGTACCCCAACCTAGCCCAGAACCTTCCTTAGTCAGAGTCCCTCTTTAATCAAAGTTTATAAATTATTAGTTTCCTAATTCTAATCTTATTAGAACTAGATAACCTTAGGTCTAATTAATTCCAGTTCTAAAACCATTTTGAAACTAATTAATTAACCTTAGGTTACATGCATTTCTATGTTATAAATTACTTGATCATTCATCACATGAATAAACATACATTTATAACAAATCCATCACATGAAAAATTCATAGCAATTATATGTTTAATTTTTAATTAATATAACTCTTATATTAATTATAATTAAAACATATAATATTTGTTTCATCAATTAATATAACTCTTATATTAATTCTTATGAAACCCATTAAACATGCATACAATATATTATAACACTTATAACATACTTTCAATGCATGAAACATGCTTCTTATGGTGGGATTTTAAAATCTATATGGCATACTTTATGCACATACAATCAGGGATTTTAATTAAAACATATATTTACAATGCATAATTAATTAAACACACTAAAGTGGATTGGTTTTGGCATCTAATGCAAGCAAACAACCAAATTATTACAATAATAATCTAGAATTAACATCGAACCACTTCAAACTCTTCGAATTTGGGTCGAACTAACTTGCAAATGTGTGAACCGGACCTTCAAAAAGTTGAATCGGGCTGTAAAAAGGCTGAACCGGGCCTCCAATTGGTCAAACAGACCTCCAAAATGGAAAAAAAAATGACCTTGAAATAGACAGAATCGATCTAAAAATACCTGAACTGGACCAAAATCGAGCCGAATCGGTCAAAGTCAACTGGATCGGTCAAAGTCAAGGTCAAAAGTCAACTTTTCCTCTTTCATTTTGAAAAAAACACGGGCTGAACAAATTTTTCACTGTAGCAGAAAGAGGATTTTTTTTCAGCAGCTTACTCTCTGTTTTTCATTTCAGTGACCTTTCGAGCTTCTCTCGTCAAATTGAAGGCCTTTCCGAACTCCAATCGAGCCGAAACTTTTATAGATTATTCTACACACATTGATGCTCAAATACACTTGAGCAATTTGAAAATAAAGCACAAATTGATGCTCAATTTAAATGCCAAATCTAGAATTTCACTTTAGACACCCAGAAAAAATAGATTTCAAAGAACACCCACTACAGAACAAAATAGATCAAATTGAGTGCTCAAAATTGCTCTGATACCAATTGAAAGAGTCTAGATTAGGAAAGCGGAAGCAGTTTTGGATCATGAACACTCTATGTTGATTAATTTTGTAAAATAAAATGCATGCTCAAAGCTGGAAAAATAGAGGGATAGAAAACTCAACTTTGAAGATCAAATTCTCTTCACCCAGTGGATGGTTTTCAACACGAACACTTCGTGGACAACCGTTAGAGTCTTCCCTACAACCGTTAGAGTCTTCCCTACTATCTTCAGGTATTATAACGGATTGTGGGATCCTAGATTGAGAGAATTTGGAAGAAATGTCCTCAAAGGTCACAAACCGAGAACTTTTTAACTTTTTACAAAATTCTACCAAAATACCTCAAATCACCATTCTATAGAGCTTCAACAAGCTTCATTAGAGTACATCTCAACAGTGATAAGGATGGATTAAGGTGGAGATGGCCAATTTTGGCCAATTTGAAGATAAGAGGGATTGGGCAAGTTGCCAACTTGATTTTCATGAAAATCATGAAAATCCTTTATTTTTCCATTTAATTTTAATTCAAAAATTAATATTAAATTGATTTTAAATTAAAATTAATTTAATTAATTAAATAATTTTAAAATAATTTAATTAATTAATTTTTAATTTCATTTAATATCAAATATTAAATTAAATAACTTACCCAATCTCGATCGATTATCCGAACATGAATCCTTATTCATGTTATGAATCGATCCAATATTTAAATTATATTTAAATATATCCACCTCCTTTTAATCATAGTTTAATTCATAATTAAGCTATGACTCGTTAAATATATCACATATAATTAACGCTTTCTTCCAAACTCGAATTTGAATAATTCAAATTCTTTTCTCTCAAAATGTTACAAGGCTTAGTCCGAGCTAGTAAGGAGGAACTAATGGACCTACAGATCATGAGCTCCAACGATACAAGATTAACCGGTCAAACACTTTAGCCTAGCTAATCAACATTCGTTAACCACCGGGACATTTCACTAAAGCCTAGTGGTTGCACTCTCCTCAGTGTAGATATATTTCTGTCCACTCGATATAACCATGATTAGTAAGTCGATCCTTCACAGGTCGTTCGTAATTGTAGCTGGGTCAAAATTACTGTTTTACCCCTGTAATTACCACTTGTTCCTTAAGTCCGACTAATCCTTTAATGAACTTGGTTTGTGGTCCAACCAGCAAACCGAATCCCTCTCGGGCCAATGAGAGGGGTGGGTCCTTTGTTCAAGACCCGGAGTCAGCACTTAAGGGAACAACCTCTCTACTAATCCCTAAAGCGAGTAGGAGTGAATTCCATCTTGCAGAACTATGTTCCCAGCTATCTACCCAGTTTTATCCCTGAAATGGGAGGCTTATTGAGTGGCAATCTCGGGCCACTCTCACCCATACAAATCTAAGGATAATCCGAATAAACAGGAGTTCATAGAACGCTCATGATTAAGATCGAGTTACCTAGGTCATCGTATGAATATAGTCAGTTAAGACAATAAACAGAGTTATAAAGTCTAAGTGACTATTTCGCGGTCCAGTCTCATGCAAACTCATTGCATAGGACGCCCCCACTCACATGTCTCCACATGAACGATTTAGGATCACATCGTTTGTACTCTACAAAGTGGATCAGCAACATCTATATGATATACAAATCATATTTGCATATGATATAATATAAGGTATCTCATACCTTATTATACAAATCTCATTTGCATAATTGTTGAGTTTTAAATTGAATCACATTCAATTTAATTTCTCTCAATTCAATTTCTCCAATTAGCACTAATTAATCAATTAGGCTATACAATAGTTTATTATGAATCTCATTCACATCAAACTATATATTATGTCATCTATATCTCATATAAATGACATAAATATCCAAATAATAAATTTGAACACTTCAAATTCACACCAAACTGTAAACCCTCAATTTGTCCAATTTGAGCCAACAGAGGGACCTAATGGACCTACACGTGACGAGCTCCAATGATCCGAGACTAACCTGTCAAACTCTTTGACCCGGTTATTCAACATTCATTAGCTACGATAACACTCAACTAAACCCCGTAGCTGCACTCTCATCACTGTAGCACAAGTTGTGTCCATCGATATAACCAATACCCTTGAGTCGACCCTTCACTGGTTGTTCATAGACACTGCTGGGTCAAATTACTGTTTTACCCCTGTGGGCTACCTCTTGCTCCTTAAGTCCCAATGCTCCTCTAATGAAAAACTACGTTACATGGTCCAACCATAAACAACAACCCTCTCAGGCCAATGAGAGAGTGGGGCCCTGTTGTTCAAGCCCTAGAGGCAACACTAACCCCTCTAGTTTCCCTAAGTTGGGAACGAGTAAATTCCTTCTTGCGTAGTCAAGTTCCCAGCTCCCCACGTAGTCCTGTCCCTGAGAAGATAGGCATATTGGGCGAGCAACAGTGGCCACCCTCACCCGTACTAGTCAAAGGACAGACCCCCGCAAAGAGGAGTCCGTAACATGCTCAGGATTAAGGTCGAGTCACTAATGGTCATCTACGAAATTATTAGCCCTATACTGTTAACAGTGTTACATCAGTAAGTCTTGAAGGGAATCGTGTCCCGCAGCAGAAGCAATAGTGAATCTCGCGCTCTTGATTTAGTTACAACGATTTTATTCAAGAACATATACAACTAGATTAAGCATATAAACATAATGGACAACAAGAATTATTACCTTTGAAGAACCTTTCTTTAAGTGCTCGTCTCTCCCACTATCACGATCTCAGCAACAAGAACACGAACGGACGAAGACACGACCACTAGATCTTCTCCGTTGTTCTCTAGGTGAGGGAGGAATGTGGGTTCCCTTTAGGAGAGGTGAGGTATTTTTTGAGAGAGATGTTTGTGTTTTGGAACTTTTCCAACAACACAACAAAAGCTTGGAATCACTTAACCTAGTTGCATCTCATGCAACCATATATATAGGGAAATAGGATAGAAATGACCATCCTACCCCTCCTTTATTCTCTCTTTAGTATATGGTTTATATGTGAATCTAATTCACATTAAAACTATATATTATATTAATTATATCATATATAATTGATATGACACCTCATGTATGAAATTGAACACTTCAATTTCCTTCCTAACTTTATATCCTCAATATTACCATTTGAGCCAACGGAGAGACCTAATGGACCTACAGTTCATGAGCTCCAATGATGTGAGATTAACTGATCAAACTCTTTGATCCAGTTAATCAATATTCATTAACTACAAGTCACTCCACTATAGACTTGTAGCTGCACTCTCCTCACTATAGATAATATTGTGTCCACTGATATAGTCATTACCCATGAGTCGACCCTTCACAGGTTGTTCGTAATCACGGCTGGGTCAAATAACCATTTTACCCCTGTGATTACCGCTTTGCTCCTTAAGCACAACTGATCCTCTAATGTACCACAATTCTAAGGTCCTACCTTAGACTCATACCCTCATAGAGGGTGGGGCCCCGTTGTTTAATACCTGGAGTCATTTCTTAAGGGAACAACCTATCTAATTCCTTAGTGTAGGAATGAGTGAATTCCATCTTACACAATTAAGTTCCCAGCTACCTACGAGGTTCTCGTCCCTCAGGAGGTAGGCTTATTGAGTCGACTCATGTGCCACTCTCACCCATACTAGTCTAAGGACAAACCCCTATAAGTGGGGAGTTCTTAACTTGCTTAGGATTGAGTCGAGTCACCAATGACCATCTATAAATTACTAGTCTTATCCATTAGCGATTGTTACAATTGGTTAGACTAATGATTTCTTGATCCGGTCTTGTATGAACTCTTCATACAGGATGCCCCCACTCGCATGTCAACTACATGAATGAGTTGGATTACCTCATTTGTACTAGTTACAAAGTGGGCCGTATCCATGGTGTTTACTGTGAATGAGGTTTCCAACCTTATTCTTATATCATTGACCATTTAGGTTATTATTCTTGAACACAATCCAAATAGTGTCCACTACACTGATGTTCAAGATATATGTTATAACCTTGGAGCTTAGTTTATTGGATTTATAAAGCAAGACTGTAATTCTATCAAAACAAATAACCCTTTATTTAATTGATCAAAATTACACAAGTTTAGGGCATAAATCCCAACAATCTCCCACTTGACCTAAAGCTTGTGGAGTACTAAAACATTATAATAATGTAAGTACAATAAACTAGGGCATTTAAACCCCTTTGTACAAAATACTCCCACTTGCCCTAGTTGGGGAAGACTTGTAAACCTAGACCTTCTAGGTGACTCTAAATACTCTAGCCGTGAGAGCCTTTGTAAAAGGATCAACAATGTTGTGCCTGAGGCTATGTTCGTGACAATCACGTCTCCTCTATGCACGATCTCCCGGATGAGATGATATTTCCGCTCAATGTACTTTCCCCTCTTGTGACTTCGGGGTTCCTTCGAATTTGCCACTGCACCACTGTTATCGCAATACAGCGTGATAGGCAAAGTCATATTTGGAACAACTTCCAAATTTAGCATGAATTTTATTAACCAAACGACCTCCTTAGCTGCTTCACAAGCCGCTACATATTCGCCTCCATGGTGGAATCGATGCATCCTGCTTGACGCCGCCATACTACTGACTCCTCCGTTAAGAGTGAATACCGACCACGATGTAGATTTTTAGAATCTTTATATCACCGAAAGTCGTAAGAAAACGTGTATCCTGTAAGGATCAGATCCTTAGCCCCATACACAAGCACGTAGTTCCTTGTTCTCCGAAGATACTTAAGGATTGTTTTAACCGTTGTCCAGTGTTCAAGTCCCGGATTGGATTGATACTCTCGACCATCCCAACTGCGCAAAAGCGGATGTCGGGCCTAGTACACAACATGGCGTACATCAGGCTCCCAACAGTTGATGCGTAAGGAATCCGTCTCATATCCTCAACTCCTTGAGGTGTCTTAGGACACCGTTCCTTAGACAAATGGATTCCATGTCTAAAAGGCAACAAACGCTTTTTGGAATCTTGCATCTTAAACCTTAACAACACTTTGTCTATGTAAGATGCTTGAGACAAGGCTAGTGTTTTATTCTTATGATTCGGACAATGCGGATCCCAAGAACAAACTGCGCATCACCCAAATCTTTCATTTGGAACTGCGTAGCTAGCCATTCCTTGATGTCAGTAAGATAACCTACATCATTCCCAATGGCTAGGATATCATCCACATAGAGAATCAGGAATGCGACAAAACTATTGATGATTTTCTTGTAGACATAAGGTTCATCATCATTCTGGTCAAAACCATAAGATTTGATTGCCTCATCAAATCTTATATTCCAGGACCTAGAAGCTTGTTTCGGTCCATAAATAGACGTTTTAAGCCTGCAAACCTTTTGCTCTTGTCCTGGTTCAATGAACCCTTTGGGTTGATCCATGTAGATGTTTTCCTCAAGATTGCCATTCAAAAAGGTTGTCTTGATATCCATTTGCCATACCTCATAGTCATAATATGCGGCAATTGCAAGAAGGATACGTATAGACTTTACCATAGCAACAGGTGAAAAGGTCTCCTCATAGTCAACCCCTTCAACCTGTGTATAACCCTTTGCTACTAGTCTATCCTTAAGGGTTTGCACCTTCCCATCTACACCACGCTTTCTCTTGTAGATCCACTTACAACCTATAAGTTTTACCCCATTAGGCTTATCTACAAGATCCCAAACAGAATTGAAGTACATAGACTCCATTTCTTAGTTCATGGCTATGACCCATTTGTCTTTGTCTTTGTCAACCATTGCTTGATTATAAGTCAATGGATCCTCGCAGTTGTCATCTGGTATAAAAACTTGGGTTTCAGCTAAACCCATGTAACGGTCAGGCTGTATCACAACCCTCCCACTACGTCGAGGCATACTGAACTCTTGAGATGACCTCTCTTGACTAGACAAACTAGTATCAACAACTCTTGTTGACGTACTAGTGTTCTTATTAGCAACCTTTGCTATTGTTCCGTCTAACTCACTCAACACTAATTTACTTTTTGGTTTGTGGTCCCTTATGTGGTCCTCCTCTAAGAAAATGGCATTTGTCGACACAAAACCTTATCTTCCTTAGGATCATAGAATAAACCACCTCTTGTTTCTTTTGGGTATCCAACGAATAGGCATAACTTTGACGTGAATCTAACTTCTTTGGATTTGTCACAAGCACATGTGCTGGACAACCCCATATTTTGAAGTGACATAAACTACCTTTACGTCCTTTCCAGAGTTAAAAAGGTGTTTCAGAAACACTTTTTGAGGGCACATTATTCAAAATGTATACTGCAGTCTCTACTGCGTAACCCCAAAAGGAACTAGGGAGATGAGCATAACTCATCATTGATCGAACCATGTCCAACAGGGTTCTATTTCTCCTCTCCGATACACCATTTTGTTGTGGTGTGCCGGGAGCTGAGAGTTGGGATGTAATTCCATGTTCTATCATATAGTTCTGGAATTTTAAATCCATGTACTCTCTACCTCGATCCGATCGAAGTGTTTTAATAGTTTTACCTAATTGATTTTCAACCTCAGTTTTGAATTCTTTGAACTTTTCAAGTGCTTCAGACTTGTGGTGCATTAGGTAAATATGCCAAAATCTAGAATAATCATCTATAAAAGAGATGAAATATTCACATCCTCCCCTGTCTTTAACATTCATCGGATCGCAAAGGTCTGAATGTATAAACTCAAGAGGCTCTTTGGCTCTATAACCTTTTCCACTAAAAGGTCGTTTAGTCATTTTGCCTTCCAGGCAGGATTCACATACAGGTAAAGTATTTTCTTCTAACTCATTTAGAAGTCCATTCTTTACCAATCTCTCAATCCTATTGAGATTAATATGACCCAATCTTAGATGCCAAAGATGAGCATTTTCTTTAGGAGAAATTTTACGTTTCTTAGTTTGTGCGTTTGCAGTTTTAAATAATTCAGTGTTCAAAATCATTTTGACTGAATTAGGCCTTAAAACATACAACCCATTTTCTAATGAAGCTGAACATATTTCCATACCTTTCTTCAAAATAAACACTTTATACATAGAGAAAAAAACAAAAATACATTGTTCTATAAGGCAAGAAATGGAAATAAGGTTTCTAGTAAACACTGGTATCACTAATATATTGTCCAACAATACATATTTCTTACAAAAATAAAGCTTCATCGTGCCTACTGCTATAGCTGAGACGACTTCTCCATTTCCAACCCGGAGCGTTATCTCTTATTTCTGTAGCTGCTGTCAGGAATCAATTCCCTGAAAAGAAGAGCAAACATGATTAGTGGCGCCTGAATCAAGTATCCAAGCAGTTTTATCATTATCCACTAAACAAGCTTGAGGCAAAGTAAATCATATTTACCTTCCTTCTTCTTTTCTCGCAATGTACTTGGACGATTCGTTTCAATGCCCGTCTTCGTTGCGGTGGAAACACTTTCCTTTGTCAACAACGTCTTTGACTTTCTTGCCCTTACGGCGCGGCTTTGTCAACTGTTTCCCTTTACGAACCTTTCTTCATGTTCTTCTTCTTCCCTTTCGAGGTTAGAAGAAGATGAAGCCACTATTTTTGTCCTGTGAGGTCGACCTGCTGTGATAACTCCTACCGGCAACATTTGCCTCACCTTTCGATCCACGAATTTTCATCAAAGATTGAAAGGTCCGGAGTTCATTCGAAGGAGGTAAGGTTAAAAGTAAGCTTGTTCATAACAACATTACTTCTAAACTGCAGGAAACTATCGGAAGGGTTTCGAATGAAGTCGACCTGGCTCGACTCATCGATAGAAGCACCATTCGACTCCGCGATGTTAAAGTGCACCATCATATCAGGGACATGATCTTGAAAAGATGTACCCTCTGACATCCTTGAGTTAAATATGTACTTTAGGGTATTATGTCGGGCCTGTGTGGACTGTTGTCCAAACATACCCTGCACAGAATCCATGATTTCCTTGGCGGTAATCATGCCCTCATGCTTCCTTGCTAATATGTCAGACATACTTGCCAGCATGTAGACCTTGGCCTTATCATTGGTCTTGATCCATCGATCCTATGCATCACGAACATTTCGTGACGCATTCGAGCATGGCACCTGAGGACATTCCTCAGTTAGCACAAACTTCAGATCATCCACTACCAATATAGTGTTGAGTTTGTTTTTCCATGTCATCATATTCTCTCCGGTTAATTTTTCCGCACCCAATAAGGAAATTATAGAGCTAGACATTTTTGCTGAAAATTTACAAACAAACTTGTATGAGTTTCTTTCTATAATTCTAATCCAATCATGTTTTAGCTAATTATCAAATGATTCCTAGGTCATTTAGAATTTGCAATGATACTCCAAAGGGTTAGAATGTATGACACCGAAGGGTAATCAAAGACACTCCTCCTCTGGATCAAGACACTCTTGACCAAAACCTAATACCAGAATAACTCTTATTCCTATAGGTTTTAGTTACTATTTTTCGGTCAGGATACATATACAACTTATGTACCCCGTGAGTGTAACCCTCTGTCTTTAGATCCCAGAGTCTCCATCCAATAAAATCCCAAGAAGGAGGACTAGATTGAAAAATAGTCTAAGGAAATCTTTATCCCTTTCGGGTGTCTACTATGTTCGATCCCTTATGATCAAGCCTTCCGAAGGGATTGTCTGGTCCAGGCCAAACTAGCAGGTTGACCATAGTAATCTAACGGTGTAAACCGACAAAAGAGTCCGTAGGTTTTGTTTTCACTAAACCTGCTCCCACTCACTATAAGTACCCTCTCCATTCACCATGTTATTGACTCATACAAACACCATCCGAAGGGGGACGCTCTCGTTTGCACCACGAGGTCAAGTATGAATCTCACAGTGTGAACTTCCCGGAGATAGCGTAGGTGGGAAAATATGTATCTTATACACTTTTCCTCCCACTGAATACTTTAAATTTTACAGGAATCGTACTTAGGCTAAAACCCGACAAATGGTTTTACCTAACTCTATCAATATAACTCTTATATCTATAATCAATATAACTCTTATATTGATTTTATCCTAAGTTTGTTAATATAACTCCTTATATTAAACCTAGGATTTCTAGTTTATTAACTCCTTAATAAACCCGCTGACGCTACTGTAATTTATAAACTCTTTGATTAAATTTCACTCCAAGGTCAGTTCCCAGGTAGGGGTGTTCCGTTTCCGTCAGCTTAAATACCCCAACCTAGACAAAACTTTCCTTAGATAGAGTTCCTCTTTTAATCATAGCTTATAAATTACTTGGTTTCTAATTCTAATCTAATTAGAACTAGATAACCTAAGGTCTATTATTTCAAAGTTCTAAACACTTTAAAACTAATAATTAACCTTAGGTGACATGCATACTATGTTATATTGCTTGATCATTCATCACATGAATAATAATACATTCATAGCATAATCATCTCATGATATATAATGCATGTCAATGTTTTCCATAAATTAATATAACAACTTTATATTAATTAATCATCAAAACTATATAATATAACTCTTAATATTATAAATGATGCATGAAAATGCTTAACCTAAGGTGGGATTTCTAAAACAAAAGCATACATTATGCATGACAATAATTACACAATAATTGCATAATTAAAAAAGTAAAATTAGACCAATTTTGGCACCCTAAATTCAATTTTAATTAATATAATCTAATTATATTAATTAAAATTAAATAAATTAAATATAAATAAATATAAAACGTTTTTATATTTAATATATATAAAAAATACGTTTTCCGTCCGTTTGAAGTCTCTTAAAACGCCGCCGGCCAGGTAAGCGCCAATGGCGGCGTTGCGGTAACGCGCCTTGTCCGTTTTCGGCCGTTAGAGGCGCGTTGAAACGCCTTGCTGCAACGCGCGCGCGCCTCTATGCGGCGTCTCCTTCCGCAAGCGTAGTGTTGCAACGCCAATGAATAGGGTTGCAACGCTACACACAGATAGCAAAGAAAATGCTTCATTTCTTACACGTTTTCACTCCGATCTTCTCAGCAACCACCTTGCCTCGATCGACACGGACTTACAGACTCGATTTACATAATAAAATGCCCAAAATAATAGGGCTTTACATTGAAAAATTTAACGAAATTATGTAAATCTAAGTGCCAAAATCGAAACCATCTAATTTGCAAAACCGTTCATACATCTCATGCAAAAACAGTAAATTCCACCTCGTTCTTGAAAAATCCAGAACGTAAATGAAGAACGCAATTGGGCTCGGATACCAATTGAAGGGAATCGTGTCCCGCAGCGGAAGTGATTGTGAATCGCGCGCTCTTGATTTAGTTACAATGATTTTATTCAAAAACATATACAACTAGATTAAGCATATAAACATAATGGACAACAAGAATTATTACCTTTGAAGAACCTTTCTTCAAGTGCTCCTCTCTCCCACAATCATGATCTCAGCAACAGGAACACGAACGGATGAAGACACGACCACTGAATCTTCTCCGTTGTTTTCTAGGTGAGGGAGGAATGTGGGTTCCCTTTAAGAGAGGTGAGGTATTTTGTGCGAGAGATGTTTGTGTTTTGGAACTTTTCCAACAAGACAACAAAAGCTTGGAATCACTTAACCTAGTTGTATCTCATTGCAACCATATATATAGGGAAATAGGATGAAAATGACCATCCTACCCCTCCTTTATTCTCTCTTTAGTATATAGTTTATATATGAATCTAATTCACATTAAAACTATATATTATATCAATTATATCATATATAATTGATATAACTCCTCATGTATGAAATTGAACACTTCAATTTCACTCCTAACTTTATACCCTCAAAATTACCATGTTGAGCCAACGGAGGGATCTAATGGACCTACAGTTCATGAGCTCCAATGATGTGAGATTAACTTATCAAACTCTTTGATCCAGTTAATCAATATTCATTAACTACAAGTCACTCCACTATAGACTTGTAGTTGCACTCTCCTCACTGTAGATAATATTGTGTCCACTGATATAGTCATTACCCATGAGTCGACCATTCACAGGTTGTTCATAATCACGGCTGGGTCAAATTACCGTTTTACCCCTGTCATTACCTCTTTACTCATTAAGCACCACTGATCCTCTAATGAACAACAAGTCTAAGGTCCTACCTTAGACTCATACCCTTATAGAGGGTGAGGCCCCGTTGTTCAAGACCTGGAGTCAAATCTTAAGGGAACAACCTATCTAATTCCTTAGTGTAGGAATGAGTGAATTCCATGTTGCACAATTAAGTTCCCGACTACCTCACGAGGTTACGTCCCACGAGAAGGTAGGCTTATTGAGTCGGCCTGAGCCACTCTCACCCATACTAGTCTAAGGACAACCCCTATAAGCGGGAGTTCTTAACTTGCTCGAGGATTCAGGTCGAGTCACTAATGACCATCTATAAATTACTAGTCTTATCCTGTTAACGGTGTTACATTGGTTAGACTAATGATTTGCGGTTCGGTCTTGTATGAACTCTTCATACAGGATGCCCACACTCGCATGTCAACTACATGAATGAGTTGGATTACCTCATTTGTACTAATTACAAAGTGGGTCATATCCATGGTGTTACCAGAATGAGGTTTCCAACCTTATTCTTATACCATAGACCATTTAGGTTATATTCTTGAACACAATCCAAATAGTGTCCACTACACAACCTTGGAGCTTAGTTTATTGGATTTATAAAGCAAGACTGTAATTCTATCAAAACAAATAACCCTTTATTTAATTGATCAAAATTACACAAGTTTAGGGCATAAATCCCAACAAGTTTAATAATTCACGGTCCAGTCTTGTACAATCTCATTGCACAGGATGCCCACACTCGCATGTCAACCACATGAACGAGTCAGATCACCTCGTTTGTATCTTAATACAAAGTGGCCTGCATCCACAGCGTATCCAGGATTAGGTTTCCAACCCTATCCATATACTGTAGACCGTTCGGGTCATTAACTCGAACGTGATCCTCCCTGTGTGTCCACTACACACCGTTCAAGTTCTAATTCTCTCATTAATACAATGACCCTGGAGCTTAGTTTATTGGATTAAGTTTATGAAATATGCGGGACACAAAGTTCAAATAAATAACTCTTATTTATATCACAAAGCTCAAATAAATAACTATTATTTATTTACAACTTGGAATATTACAAACTACACGAGATGAGGATATGCATCCCAACACCATTGTCTTACAAACAGGCAATGAATGATGTAGATAAGGACCAATGGATCAAAGCCATGGACCGTGAAATGGAGTCAATGTACTTCAATTCAGTATAGGAACTTGTAGACCAACCTGAAGGGGTAAGACCCATAGGGTGCAAATGGATCTACAAAAGAAAGAGGGATGCAGCCGGAAAGGTACAAACCTTTAAGACAAGACTTATAACAAATGGTTTTACCTAAAGGGTAGGGGTTGGCTATGAGGAAACCTTTTCCCCTGTTGCTATGCTTAAGTCTATCAGGATGCTCTTGTCCATAGCCACATTTTATGATTATGAAATTTGGCAAATCGACGTCAAGACTGCCCTTTTGAATGGTAATCTTGACGAGAGCATGCGCATCTATATGTCTCAGCCTGAAGGGTTCATAACCCAAGGTCAGGAGCAAAAAATGTGCAAGCTCAATCGATCAATTTATGAGTTGAAACAAGCATCCAGATCTTGGAACATAAGATTTGATACGTCGATCAAGTCTTATGGCTTTGACCAAAACGTTGATGAGCCTTGTGTTTACAAGAGGATCATCAACAACAAAGTAGCTTTCTTAGTGCTTTATGTGGATGATATCCTACTCATTGGGAATGAAGTAGGATACCTAAATGACATAAAGAATTGACTGGCGACCCAATTCCAAATGAAACATTTGGGAGAGGCGCAATATGTTCTTGGGATTCAAATCTTATGTTCCAAGATCTGGATGCTTGTTTCAACTCATAAATTGATCGATTGAGCTTGCACATTTTTTGCTCCTGACCTTGGGTTATGAACCCTTCAGGCTGAGACATATAGATGCGCATGCTCTCGTCAAGATTACCATTCAAAAGGGCAGTCTTGATGTCGATTTGCCAAATTTCATAATCATAAAATGTGGCTATGGACAAGAGCATCCTGATAGACTTAAGCATAGCAACAGGGGAAAACGTTTCCTCATAGCCAACCCCTACCCTTTGGGTAAAACCATTTGCTACAAGTCTTGTCTTAAAGGTTTGTACCTTTCCGGCTGCATCTCTCTTTCTTTTGTAGATCCATTTGCACCCTATGGGTCTTACCCCTTCAGGTTGGTCTACAAGTTCCTATACTGAATTAAAGTACATTGACTCCATTTCAAGGTCCATGGCTTTGATCCATTGGTCCTTATCTACATCATTCATTGCCTGTTTGTAAGACAATGGTGTTGGGATATATGTCCTCATCTCGTGTAGTTTGTAATATTCCAAGTTGTAAATAAATAAGAGTTATTTATTTGAGCCTAGTGATATAAATAAGAGTTATTTATTTGAACTTTATGTCTCACATATTTCATAAACTTAATCCAATAAACTAAGCTCCAGGGTCCTTGTATTAATGAGAGAACTAGAACCTGAACGGTATGTAGTGGACACACAGGGAGGATCACGTTTGAGTTAATGACCCGAACGGTCTACAGTATATGGATAGGGTTGGAGACCTAATCCTGGATACGTTGTGGATACGACCCGCTTTGTATTAAGATACAAACGAGGTGATCTGACTCGTTCATGTGGTTGACATGCTAGTGGGGGCATCATGTGCAATGAGATTGTACAAGACCGGACCGTGAATTATTAGACTTACTGATGTAACACCGTTAATAGTATAGGGCTAATAATTTAGTAGATGACCATTAGTGACTCGACCTTAATCCTGAGCGTGTTACGAACTCCTGTTTGCGGGAGTATGCCCTTTGAATAGTACGGGTGAGGGTGGCCACTGATGCTCACCCAATATGCCTATCTTCTCAGGGACAGGACCACGTGGGGAGCTGAGAACTTGACTACTCAAGAAGGAATTCACTCGTTCCCGACTTCGGGAAACTAGAGGGGTTGTTCCCTTAAGTGCTATCTCCAGGGCTTGAACAACGAGGCCCCACTCTCTCATTGGCCTGAGAGGGTCGTTGTTTATGGTTGGACCATGCAACGTAGTTGTTCATTAGAGGAGTAGTGGGACTTAAGAAGCAAGTGGTAGACACAGGAGTAAAACGGTAATTTGACCCAGCAGTGTCTACGAACAACTAGTGAAGGGTAGACTCACGGGTATTGGTCAATCGATGGACACAACTTGTCCTACAGTGATGAGAGTGCAACTACGGGCTTTAGTGTAATGTTACCGTAGCTAATGAATGTTGAATAATCGGGTCAAAGAGTTTGACAGGTTAGTCTCGGATCATTGGAGCTCGTCGCGTGTAGGTCCATTAGGTCCCTCGGTTGGCTCAAATTGGACAAATTGAGGCTTTACAGTTTAGTGTGAATTTGAAGTGTTCAAATTCATTATTTGGGTATTTATGTCATTTTTATGTGATATATGTGACATAATATATAGTTTAATGTGAATGAGATTCATAATAAACTATAGTATAGCCTAATTGATTAATTAGTGCTAATTGGAGAAATTCAATTGAGAGAAATTAAATTGAATGTGATTCAATTTAAAAATCCACAATTATCCAAATGAGATTTGTATAATAAGGTATGAGATACCGTATGTTATATGATATGTAAATATGATTTGTATATCGTATAGTTGTGGTTTAATGGTAATTTAATGGAGATATTAACTCCACATCTCACCATTATTTAAAGGCTTAGTGAGAAGCCTTTGGTAAGGTTTTTTTCTCATTTTTTGAAATTCAAGTTCCAAGAGACCTCTATTCTCTCTCAACTCTCTCAAATCTCTCTTCACCCAAAATCCAACGGGAGTCCCACATACTCTCCCTCAACCTCCCGAGAACAACCAAGAAGACGTTTTGGAAGTGTCTTGCAACACTGTTCGAGGTTTGATTCGAGGAGATAGCTGGTTCGAGAGAGATCGTGACCGGAGGATGAAAGCATTGAAGAAGTGTTTTTCAACAAGTAAGTACCATTTATCCTTACTGTTTTTCCACTTCTTTTGCATGTTTAGCCTAGAATTAAAGTAGTTTAGTTCAATTTTAAGATAGAATTACACAACGGATCAACGACGTTTCACAACGTCTTCTGCTGCTGGAATTCCAAATCCCTTCAAATGGATCCTCTACACCGTCATCAGGTATGACAACTTGAATTTCAGCTAAACCAATGTAGCGGTCAGGTTGGGAAACAACCCTCCCACTTCGTCGAGGCATTCTCAATGATTGAGAAGGACGAGACTGACTTGATGTGTTAGTTTCTTCATCAACTCTTGATGAAGGTCCAGCTTGATCAACAACTCTTTTTGGTTCATCTGTAGGTTCATTTAGTACTAGTTTACTACGTGGTTTATGGTTCCTCATATGATCTTCCTCCAAGAATGTGGCGTTTGTCGATACAATCACCTTGTTTTCTTGTGGGTCGTAGAAAAGACCACCTCTCATTTCTTTGGGATGACCAACAAATTGACATAATCTTGAACGAGATTCTATTTTCTTTGGGTTTGTCACCAGCACGTGTGTCGGACAACTCCAAATCCTGAAGTGTTGTAAACTAGGTTTACGCCTCTTCCATAATTCAAAAGGTGTTTCGGAAACACTCTTTGAAGGAACAGTGTTCAAGATTTGAACTGCAGTCTCTACTGCGTATCCCCAAAACAAGGTAGGAAATTGAGCATAGCTCATCAAAGATCGAACCATGTCTAACAAGGTTCTATTTATCCTTTCTAACACACCATTTTGCTGTGGTGTATTAGGTGCTGAGAGTTGAGATTTAATTCCATGTTCTATCAAATAGTCCTGGAATCTCAAATCCATATACTATCCACCATAATCAGATCGAAGTGTTTTAATGGTTTTCCCTAATGCATTCTCTACTTTGAACTTTTCAAGAGCCCCAGACTTATGATGCATTAGGTATAGATAACCATACCTCGAATACTCATCTATGAAGGAGATGAAAAATGTGTACCCTCGTCGAGCTTTAAAATTCACTAGACCACAAAGATCCGAATGTATAAGCTCCAAAGGCTCTTTGGCTATATAACCATTTCCAGTAAAAGGTCGCTTAGTCATTTTACCTTCCAAGCAAGATTCGCAAGGAGGTAAGGAATCATCTTCTAACTTGTTTATAAGTCCATTCTTAGATAGTCTCTCAATCCAGTTGAGATTTATATGACCAAGTCTAAGATGCCAAAGATAAGTATTATTGTTTGGAGAAATTCTTTGCCTTTTACTTTGAGTATTAGCAGTTTTAAACATCTCATGATTTAAAATTGCTTTAGTTTGATTCAGTTTAAGTACATACAAGCTGTTTTCTAACTTAGCAGAACAAATATTGACACTTTCCTTTAAAATGAGCGCTTCATTAAACGAGAAGGTAATACAATAGCCAGGTTCAATTAAACAAGAGATAGAAATTAAGTTCCTCTTAATTTTAGGAACTATGTACAGATTTTCTAAAAATATAAATCTATCTCTAAAAACGACTTGGCATCTCCCATTTGCAAGTCGAGACGACGTCTCCCATTCCGACCCTAAGCGTCATCTCACCCTCTTCGAGCTCCTTGAAGGAACTAGTTTCTTGTAAAGAAGAGAAAACATGATTAGTGGCTCCTGAATCAAGTATCCAGGTTAAATCATCATTTTTCACTAAACAAGTTTCAAGAACAAGTAAATTGGATTTACCTTTCTTCTCTTCGAGCTCAATGTCTAAAGTAGCAGAAGCTTTCCCTTTTTCTCCTTTCCTCTTCTTCCGAGTCTTCTTAATCCCAGAAGAGGAACCGCAAGGTTTGGTTCCAGAGGATGAACCAATCTGGAACCTTTTGGAATGGGCAAACTGATTTGCCTTTCCATCAACCTGTCTCTTATTCTTCATAAGAGACTGGAAAGTCTGCAGTTCATTAAAGAGAGTAGTGAGGTTGTACTCTATCTTGTTCATCACCACATTGTTGCAGAATTTCAGGAAACTCTTCGAAAGAGATTCCAAGATGAGCAACACCTGACTTTTCTCATCTATGATCACGCCGTTCATTTCAGCCACGTTGAAGTGGACCATCAAATCGAGAACGTGTTCTCCCACCGACGACCCCTCCTTCATACGGGAGTTATAAACATACTTGAGGCATTCGTGTCGAAGCTGTCCAGACGGTTGTCCAAACATGTTCTGCAATGAACTCATGATCTCACGAGCTGAGACCATGCCCTCGTGCTTTTTGGCCAGAACTTTAGAAACACTAGCAAAAATGTAGTCATTGGCCTTATCATTGGCCTTGATCCAGCGGTCATATGCTTCCTTAACAGATTGAGGAGCGTTTCGAGCAGGGACCTGAGGACATTCCTCAGTCAGTACAAACCGAAGGTCGTAAACAATAAGAATCGTATTTAGGTTGGACTTCCACGTAGTATAGTTTTCAGCAGTTAAACGTTCGCTTTTGAGTAAGGCTATAATTGAGGACGACATGCTGAAATTTCAAAAGTAGTTCTAATTATTTATGCCTTGAACCCATTATAAACCAATCAATTTTAGCAAAATTATTAAAGAACCCTAGTGTTTGAATTAAACCTTTAATTTTGCAACGATACTTCAAGGGTTTAGAACAAAAGCCACCGTTAATTTTGCAACGATACTTCAAGGGTTTAGAATCCTATCTCAACCAATTCGCACTACCAGAACATCTCACGTCCCAATGATCCTTAGCTACCGTTTGTTTGGTCAAGGACTTGTTAACTAGCTTAACTTAATCCGTAAATGTGACACTACCATTTTCAGATCCAATAGGTCCGAGCCAACATGCTACTTTTAAAAAAGACAACTGTTGGCAAATTACCTAAGAGATCCTATCCATTTCTAGGGTTCGCGGTGTTCCGATCCCTATAGTCAGGCCTTCCGTAAGGATTGGCTATTCTAGGACAACATAGCAGGCATACTATAGAAATCTCACGGTGCGACCTAATGGATGAAGGGAATGAGAATCCCCGCGCAGTGGAAGACGATCGAATCGTCAAGGTATCGTTACGTTACTAGAAATTCGTTAAAACGATCTAACACTTAGATCTAAGTTAAACATACAAATTAAAGGAAGAAAATTACAGCAAGAAGAACATACTTGTTGAAGACAATTCTTCAATCTTTCTTCCTTGCTTACTAACACTTCGTGCTTCTCGATCTCAACGAACTCGAACTCACGAACAAGATCCGGTCACAACCACTTGGAATCTCGATTGTTCTTCTTTTGGAAAGAAGGAAGATGGTGGGATCTTTGTGTTTTGGAGAGGAAGGAGAGTTGAGAGAAAAGTTTGAGAGAGAATTCTCTTCTTTTGGTCAAAATTCCAAAAATGAGAGAAAAGCTTGAGAAGCCCTTCTTGCAAAGGGTTTAAATAGTGAAAGAACATGGAGTTAAAATCTCTACATTATTACCACTTTACCACAACTGTTGACCCAGTTAATCAACATTCACTCCCTATCGAGAGGGAATTGAGGAGTGGTGGGAACGTGTCATCTTGACATGTTTCCAATTAATTAATAATAATAAATTAATTAACTATTAATTAATTAAATTAAATTAAATCATATTTAATTTAAATATCACAATAATTAATTAAATGATTAAATCACATTTAATCATTTTACTATTTATCCTAGTTTAATGTACATCTTATGAACATTAAATTTTAACCTATAGTTTTCAAATATGAATCACATTCACATTTAAATTAATATTTGAACTGTTTCAAATATTTAATATTCTCATATAATTTAATATGAATCATATTCATATTAAATTTATAATATATAGTTCCAAAACTTTATATTATATCGTATCTATATACATTAAATTTATTCCCTAATGAATTTGAACATTTCAAATTCAAACGATCTAAGAACCCTTTACGAACTAGAAGGTGGACCTAATGGACCTACAGTTCAGAAGCTCTAACGATACGAGATTACTCGGTTAATCTCATTAACCTCCTAATCAACATTCGTTAACTGCGGGAACACTCCACTAAAGTCCCGTAACTGCACTCTTCTCACTTCAGATATATTTCTGTGTCCACTGATATTGACCAATAATAGCAAGTCAATCCTTCACGAATGTTCGTAACACTAGTTAGGTTAAATTACCATTTTAACCCTGGGTTACATCTTGTACCTTAAGTACCAGTGCTTCTCTAATGAACAATTTGTTTGTGGTCCTACCAATAAACAGAAGTCCCTCTCGGGCCAATGAGAGGGTCAGACCCTTTGTTCATGTCCCAGAGACACCACTAAAGGGAACATTCATCTACTTACCCTAGCAGTCGGGAAGGAGTGAATTCCATCTTGCTAGGCTAAGTCCCCAGCTGCACACTCGGTCGTGTCCAAAAGAAGGTAGACATATTGAGTCGACGAATCTGGCCACTCTCACCTATACTAGTCAAAGGATAATCGCTCGCAAACAAGAGTTCGTAACCCGCTCAGGATTGAGATCAAGTTGCCTAGGTCATCCTAGTGAAATAGAAACCTAGCTAGTCAACGGAGTTACATCTAGTGGTTACTATTTCGCGGTTAGTTCTTATATAATCTCATTACATAGGATATCCCCACTCACATGTCATCTACATGATCACGTTAGGATCACAGTGTTTGTATCATATACAAAATGGGTCATATCCATAGTGTTACCAGGGTAAGGTACCCAAACCTTATCCCCTTACTATAGACCCTTTAGGTTGTATCTCGAACCGAGATCATTTATATGTAGACTACATTCAGTTAAAGATACATTTAACACCTTGGATGTTTAGTTTATTGGATTTAGGGTTAAAACATGGGCAATATCGTAAATAACGAACAATAATTCTTTATTGAAATAATAACGATTTATTACAATAATTATAACAAAAAAAATACAAACTATGAGTTTTAGGGCACAAACCCCAACAAACTCCCACTTAACCTAAAACTCTAGTGAGGTACATCATAATCTAAAACATTGGTTACAGAGATACAAATACAATAAACTAGGGCATCCAAATACCCATTACATATCTCCCATTTGCCCTAGATTAGCCTATGTACATATCTCGTAGACCTAGACTTTCCAGATGACCCTCAAACACTTTAGTCGTGAGAGTCTTTGTAAACGGATCAACAATGTTGTGCTTCGAAGCGATCTTTGTGACTGCCACATCTACTCGTAGCACTATTTCTCGTATTAGGTGATACTT
Source organism: Trichosanthes cucumerina (assembly GCA_036507285.1). Taxonomy (NCBI): domain Eukaryota; kingdom Viridiplantae; phylum Streptophyta; class Magnoliopsida; order Cucurbitales; family Cucurbitaceae; genus Trichosanthes; species Trichosanthes cucumerina. The sequence goes on from CM071841.1 coordinate 40,024,088, forward strand.
CCTCTCGATGTGTTGGCCTCGCTTATGGCTACGAGGTTCCTTCGAGTTGGCTACCGCACCACCATTGTCACAGTATAAGGTGATGGAAAATTCCATATTTGGAACAACTTCCAAATAAGTAAAGAATTTCCTTAGCCAAACAACCTCTTTAGCTGCTTCACAAGTAGCGACATACTCAACCTCTATTGTGGAGTCAGTGATGCATCCCTGCTTGATGCTTCACCATACTATAGTTCTCCTGTTTAGGGTAAAAACTGATCCCAATGTGGATTTTCCAGAATCCTTATCGGTCTGAAAATAAGAATCAGTGTATCTAGTAAGGATCAAATCCATAGTCCCATACACAAGCGTATAGTCCCTCGTTCTCTTAAGATACTTGAGGAGATTTTTAACTGCGGTCCAGTGGTCTAACCCTGGATTGGATTGATACCTACTGACTATTCCCACTGCATAACAAATGTCTGGCCTTGTGCACAAGATAGAATACATTAAGCTACCTACTGCAGAGGCATAGGGTTACGTCTCATATCCTCAACTTCTTGAGGTGTCTTAGGACACTGTTCCTTAGATAGATAACTCCATGTCTAAAGGGTAATAAGCCACTCTTGGAATTCTGCATCGAATATCGGGTCAAAATTTTATCGATATAAGATGCTTGAGACAGAGCTAGCATTATGTTCTTGCGACTAGTATGGGTGAGAGTGACTTGTAGCCGACTCAATAAGCCTAACTTCTCAGGAACATAACTTTGTATGTAGCTGAGAATTTAACTATGCAAGTGTTTGGGTGTATGCCCAAATCTCGTGTGGTTTGTAATATTCAAAATTGAAATAAATAAAAGTTATTTTTTAAATACTTTGTGTCTCGCATATTTCATAAACTTAATCTAATAAACTAATCTCCAGGGCCATTGTATTATGAGAGAACTAAAAACTTGAACGGTGTGTTGTGGACACACGGGGAGGATCACGTTCGAGTTAATGACCAGAACGGTCTACAGTATACGGATAGGGTTGGAGACCTAATCCTGGATACGCTGTGGATGTGTCCCGCTTTGTATTAGATACAAACGAGGTGATCCAGCTCATTCATGTGGTTGACATGCGAGTGGAAGCATCATGTGTAATGAGATTGTACAAGACAGGACTGTGAATTATTAGACTTATTGATGTTACACCGTTAACAGTATAGGACTAATAAATTCATAGATGACCATTAGTGACTCGACCTTAATCCTGATTACGGACTCCTGTTTGCGAGAGTCTATCCTTTGGCTAGTACGGGTGAGGGTGGCCACTTTTACTCGTCCAATATGCCTATCTTGTTGGGGTTTGTGCCCTAAAACTCGTAGTTTTTAATTATGTTCTAATCAATGTAATAAAGTGTTATTATTTCAATAAAAAGTTATTGTTCGTAATTATATTGCCTTTGTTTTAACCCTAAATCCAATAAACTAAACATCTAAGGCTGTAAAATGTATCTTTAACTGAATGTAGTGTACATATAAAGGATTTCGATTCGAGATACAACCTAAAGAGTCTATAGTTAGGGGATAAGGTTTCGGTATCTTACCGTGGTAAAATTGTGGATGTGGCCCACTTTGTATATGATAGAAACACTGTGATCCTAACGTGTTCGTGTAGATGACATGTGAGTGGGGATATTCTATGTAATGAGATTACATAAGACCGGACCACGAAATAGTAACCTCTAGATGTAACTCCGTTGACTAGTTAGGTTTCTATTTCACTAGGATGGCCTAGGAAACTTGATCTCAATCCTAAGCAGGTTACGAACTCCTATTCGCGAGGGATTGTCCTTTGACTAGTATGGGTGAGAGTGGCCAGATTCGCCGACTCAATATGCCTACCTTCTTGGGGACAAGACCGAGTGAGCGGCTGAGAACTTAACTTAGCAAGATGGAATTCACTCCTTCCCGCCTACTAGGGTAAGTAGAGAAATGTTCCCTTAAGTGGTGTCTCCGGGACTTGAACAAAGGGCCCGACCCTCTCATTGGCCCGAGAGAAACTTTGTTTGTTGGTAGGCCCACAAACAAATTGTTCATTAGAGGAGCACTGGTACTTAAGGTACAAGATGTAACCCAGGGGTAAAACGGTAATTTGACTCATTTGGTGTTACGAACATTCGTGAAGGATTGACTTGTTGTTATTGGTCAATATTCGTGGACAAAGAAATATGTCTCCAGTGAGAAGAGTGCAGCTGCGAGACTTTAGTGAAGTGTTCTCGCAGTTAACGAATGTTGATTGGGAGGTTAATGAGATTGACCGAGCAATCTCGTATCGTTGGAGCTTCTAATCTGTAGGTCCATTAGGTCCATCTTCTAGGTCGTAAAGGGTTCTTAGATAATTTGAGTTTGAAATGTTCAAATTCATTAGGGAATAAATTTAATGTATATAGATACGATATAATATATAGTTTTGGAACTATATATTATAAATTTAATGTGGATATGATTCATATTAAATTTTGTGAGAGAATTAAATATTTGAAAGAGTTCAAATATTAAATTCAAATGTGAATATGATTCATATTTTTAAACTATAGGTTAAATCTTAATGTGCATAAGATGTACATTGAACTATAGGATAAAGGGTAAAATGATAAAATGTGATTTAATCATTTAATTAATATTATATTTAAATTAAATAAGATTTAATTTAATACAATTAATTAATTAATTATAATATTAATTGAGAACGTGTCAGGAGGACACGTTCCCACTACTCCTCAAGTCTCCCTCGATAGGGAGTGGGGAGTTGCCCACTGTGATGCTTTTCTCCTTGTGAGAAGGGCAAAAACGATCGATCAATCATTCACTGAATTGATTGAATTTCTTACAGAATAATTCTCTCTATCTCACTATCTGAATTCCCAATCTACCAAATTTATTGGAGGTTTTCCACCAAAACCTAGATCTAAGGAGAAACTCAGAGAATAGAAGGTTCTCCAAGTGGTTGTGTTTTTGCTGGAGAAAAACAAAGAAGTCCCTGTTCTGCTGTGTTGCTGTAAAGCTTGGAGCAAGGTGTTGCTGAGGAAAATCTACAAAGGTAATTATGAATTCCTTCTTTGGTTTTAGTTATTTTCCTAGCATTTTTGCATGATAAATCTCCATGTCTAATTAGATTAGAATTGCATGTTTATTCTATTTTTCATCAATGTACTGGTTTTTTATTTTCAACCAAAACAAGCTTGCAAATTACGATTCCAAACACGTTTCCGCTGCTCAAGAAGATCGGATCTCTATCAATTGGTATCAGAGCAATGGTTGATTTATTTTGGTTGAAACAAAATTGCATTTATTTGGTGGGAAATTCATTTTGGTTTGTTGTAAATCTGTTTAGGAGTATTTGTCCATAGATTACTCTTTGATTTGTTCAAATTAATTGTAAAGGCCCCTGTGTTTTTGGGCAATTAAGTGAATTATCGAGTTTGTATTCGAGTTAAGAGTCGTTCGGGACCAGTTTTGTGCAATTCAGTTGAGAATCGAAGCAGAAATTGAAGATTTAAGTTGTTGTGTTCGAAGGAGAAAGCTGTCGCCGAAGCAGCAGCGTTGCAACGCAACCAGCAGCGTTGCAACGCAACCAGCAGCGTTGCAACGACGTTCATCAACGTTGGAACGCTGAGGAACGGCGTCGCAACGCCAACATTGCCTATCGACGCGAGAGCTCCGTGGTCGCCAGCCGTAACGCTACCCCCGATAGCAGCAAGCGCAGCGCATGACAAAGTCGGCGTTGCAACGCCAACATCAGCGTTGCAACGTCGTAATACCATTTCAGAAGTTGTAGACCGATTCTGTTTTTGGGTTGGTTTTCAGTCCAGTTCGAAAGGTTCAAGGCCGGTTCAAGGAGTATTGGACCGGTTTATGTAATAAATTAGAGTAATTTTATTATTTTGCACTTTAGGGGCCAAATTATTCCTGTTTCACAGCTGTATTTCTTTATGAATGTCATTTAGAATATTTCCCACCTTAGGATAAGCATGTTCATGCATTTTATTTGTATAATTGTTATATGAATATGGTTTAGATGCATGATTAATTTATTTTTCATGAGTAATTAATTATAATTGTTATAATTAGATTATATGGAAAATAAATTGCCTGAAGCATTGAATTACTTAGTTTAAAATAAATGTTATTTTATTTAAGTAATTTTATTATTCAATTAGTTGAATATTTTATTTATATTTCCAATATTGGTTTTATAATATAGTTTCTTTGTCATAGGTTAATTAATAAATTTATAAAAGTTATAAATTAAAGGAGTTTTAGAAACCATAACTTATAATAAAGAAATGCATGCAAACATAGGAACTTGGGTAAATTAAATTAGTTTAAAATTGTTTAAAATTAATTTAGACCTAAGTTTTAATTTCTAATAGGATTAGAAGTTAGTCTTACTGTTACATAGTATTTTAAATAGTTTAAAATATAGTAGGACATTAGAACTTTGGTTATAAGGGAACTCAACTTGTGAAGTTTTGTCTAAGGTTGGGGGAACTTAAGTTGACGGTTAACGGAACACCTCCTACCTGGGAACTGATCCAGAACTTGAGTTGAATTAACCTTAGTTCTATTTTATATCTAGGTAATTAAAATGTTTATTCACCTAGACATAAGGTTAAAAGACCTAGTTATAATAGTTATAATAGGCATAGACTTAGATAGATTCTTTTAGCTAGAATCCGACTAAGTTAAACCTATACCCTAACCTTAGGAACTTCAGTGGAAGAAAACGAGATGTTCGTATCAAGTTTACTCTCACGTCCTCAAGAGTTCACATTGTGAGTTCCATGCTCGGCTACGTGGCGTCAATAGGGCGTCCCCCTACGGTATGTGCTTGCATGGTTCAATACCAAGGTGAATGAGGGAAGTCATAGTAAATGGGAGCAGGACGCGTGTCAACGTATCCCACGGTCTCCTCCATTAGGTCGCACCGTGAGATTTTTATAGTCTGCCTGCTAGATTGTCCTGGAACAACCAAACCCTACAGAAGGCCTGACTATAGGGAGCGGAACACCGCAAACTCCAGAAATGGATTGGGTCTCTTAGGTAATTTGCCAACAGTTGTCTTTCTTAATAGTAGCCTGTTGGCTCGGACCTATTGGACCTGAAACTGGTAGGGTCTGAAGGGAATCGAATTCCCGCAGCGGAAGCGATTGCGAATCACGCGCTCTTGAGTTAGTTACAACGGTAAATTCAAGAACATGAAACACTAGATTAAGCATAAAATTAGTATTGACAGCAAGAAATTACCTTTGAAGAACCTTTCTTCAAGTGCTCCTCCTCTCTCATGATCAAGATCACAACAACTCGAACTCGCATTTAACAACGACACAATCGCCACCACCAGGATCTTCTCCGTTGTTCTCTAGGTGAGGGAGGAAGGTGGGTTCCCTTTTGGAGTGGTGAGGTATTTTGTGAGAGAGATGTGTGTTTTGGAACTCTTCCAACAACACAGCAAGGGAGCTTGTAAAACCTTAGAATATCTTAACCTAGTTGCATCTCATGCAACCATATATATAGGGGAATGGGATGGAAATGACAATCCTACCCCTCCTTTAATCTCTCTTTAGTATATAGTTTATATATGAATCTAATTCACATTAAAACTATATATTATATCAATTATATCATATATAATTGATATAACTCCTCATGTATGAAATTGAACACATCAATTTCACTCCTAACTTTATACCCTCAATATTACCATGTTGAGCCAACGGAGGGATCTAATGGACCTACAGATCATGAGCTCCAATGATGTGAGATTAACTGATCAAACTCTTTGATCAAGTTAATCAATATTCATTAACTACAAGTCACTCCACTATAGACTTGTAGCTGCACTCTCCTCACTGTAGATATTATTGGGTCCACTGATATAGTCATTACCCATGAGTCGACCCTTCATAGGTTGTTCGTAATCACAGTTGGGTCAAATTACCGTTTTACCCCTGTGATTACCTCTTTGCTCCTTAAGCACCACTTATCCTCTAATGAACAACAAGTCTAAGGTCCTATCTTGGACTCATACCCTCATAGAGGGCGGGGCCCAATTGTTCAAGACCTAGAGTCAGTTCTTAAGGGAACAACCTATCTAATTCCTCAGTAAAGGAAGGAGTGAATTCCATCTTGCACAGTTAAGTTCCCAACTACCTACGAGGTTTTGTCCCTGAGAACGTAGGCTTATTGAGTCGGCTACAGGCCACTCTCACCCATACTAGTCTAAGGACAAACCCCTATAAGCAGGAGTTCTTAACTTGCTCGAGATTCAGTCGAGTCACTAATGACCATCTACAAATTACTACTCTTATCCACATTAGCGATTGTTATCTTTGGTTAGACTAATAATTTGCGATCCAGTCTTGTATGAACTCTTCATACAGGATGCCCCCACTCGCATGTCAACTACATGAATGAGTTGGATTACCTCATTTGTACTAATTACAAAGTGGGTCGCATCCATGGTGTTACCAGAATGAGGTTTCCAACCTTATTCTTATACCATAGACTATTTAGGTTATAATCTTGAACTCAACCCAAAAAGTGTCCACTACACTGATTTCAAGATAAACGTTATAACCTTGGAGCTTAGTTTATTGGATTTATAAAAGCAAGACTGTAATCTTATCAAAACAAATAACACTTTATTTAATTGATCAAAATTACACAAGTTTAGGGCATAAATCCCAACAGGGTCACATTTACGGGATGAGTTAAGGTAGTTAACAAGTCCTTGACCAAACAAACGGTAGCTAAGGACCATTGGGACATGAGATGTTCTGGTAGTGGAAAGTGGTTGAGAAAGTCTCAATTCAGGGGAGGAATGACTGACCGCCCGACGGAGGCTTTTGTTCTAAACCCTTGAAAAATCGTTACAAAATTAATAGTTTAATTTAAACACTGGATTTAGTTTAAACACTAGGGTTCTTTAATAATTTTGCTAAATTTGATTGGTTTTATAATGGGTTAAAAGGCATAACTAATTAGCATTATTTTGGATTTTCATCATGTCATCCTCAATAATAGCCTTATTAAAAAGCGATCGTTTAACTGGTGAGAATTTTACCACATGGAAGTCCAACCTGAATACGATTCTCGTTGTTGACGACCTTCGGTTTGTACTGACTGAGGAATGTCCTTAGATCCCTGCTCGAAACGCTCCTCAATCTGTTAAGGAAGCATCGACCGCTGGATCAAGGCCAATGATAAGGCCAAGGTCTACATTTTGGCTAGTGTTTCTGAAGTTCCAGCCAAAAAGCACGAGGGCATGGTCTCAGCTCGTGAGATCATGAGTTCGTTCCAGGATATGTTTGGACAACCGTCTGGACAGTTTTGACACGAATCCCACAAATACGTTTATAACTCCCGTATGAAGGAGGGATTATCGGTGAGAGAACACGTTCTCGATCTGATGGTCCACTTCAACATGGCTGAGATGAACGGAGCGGTCATTGACAAGCAAATTCAGGTCTCGTTCATCCTGGAATCTCTTAGAAGAAGAGTTTCCTGCTGATTCGCAAACAATGCGATGATGAACAAGATAGAGTATAACCTGACTACTCTCCTTAATGAACTACAAACTTTCCAGTCTCTTATGAAGAATAAGAGACAGACTGATGGAGAGGCAAATCTGTTTGCCCATTTCAGAAGGTTCCAGAAGGGTTCATCTTCTGGGCTTAAGAAGACCCAATAGAAGAAGATAGGAGGGAAAGGAAGGCACCTGCTGCTGACAAAGGTAAGGGAAAAGCCAAGGTTACAGACAAAAGAAAGTGTTTTCACTGCAACGTGGATGGGCACTAGAAGCGAAACTGCCCAAAATACCTTGCTGAGCTGAAAGAGAAGAAAGGTAAATTAGATTTACTTGTTCTTCAAACTTGTTTAGTGGAAAATGATGATTTTACTTGGATACTTGATTTAGGAGCCACTAATCACGTTTGCTTTTCATTTCGGAAAACTAGTACCTTCAAGGAGCTCGAAGAGGGTGAGATGACGCTCAGGGTCGGAACGGGAGACGTCGTCTCAGCTTGTGCAGTGGGAGATTCCAAGCTGTTTTTTAGAGATAGATTTATTTTATTAAAAAATCTGTATATAGTTCCTAAAATTAAGAGGAACTTAATTTCTATCTCTTGTTTAATAGAACATGGATATTGTATTTCCTGTTCATTAAATGAAGTGGTCATTTTAAAAGAGGGTGTCAATATTTATTCTGTTAAATTGAAAAACAGATTGTATGTACTTAACCCGAATCAAACTAAAGCAATTTTAAATCATGAGATGTTTAAAACTGCATATACTCAAAGTAAAAGGAAAAGAATTTCTCATAATAATACCTATCTTTGGCATCTTAGACTTGGTCATATAAATCTCAACCGGATTGAGAGATTATCTAAGAATGGACTTCTAAACAAGTTAGAAGATGATTATTTACCTCCTTGCGAATCATGCTTGGAAGGTAAAATGACTAAGCGACCTTTTACTGGAAAAGGTTACCAAGCCATAGAGCCCTTAGAACTTATACATTCGGATCTTTGTGGTCCGGTGAATGTTAAAGCTCGGGGATGGTATGAATATTTCATCTCTTTCATAGATGATTATTCGAGGTATGGTTATCTATACTTAATGCATCACAAGTCTGAGGCTCTTGAAAAGTTCAAAGAGTATAAGGCTGAAGTAGAAAATGCATTAGGAAAAACTATTAAAACACTTCGATCCGATCGAGGTGGAGAGTATATGGATTTGAGATTCCAGGATTATAGATAGAACATGGAATTAAATCTCAACTCTCAGCACCTAATACACCATAGTAAAATGGTGTGTTAGAAATGAGAAATAGAACCTTGTTGGACATGGTTCGTTCTATGATGAGCTATGCTCGATTGCCTACCTCGTTTTGGGGATATGCAGTAGAGACTGCCGTTCAAATCTTGAACACTGTTCCATCAAAGAGTGTTTCAGAAACACCTTTTGAATTGAGGAAGGGGCGTAAACCTAGTTTACAACACTACAGGATTTGGGGTTGTCCAACACACGTGCTAGGGACAAACCCAAAGAAACTGGAAGCTCGTTCAAGATTATGCCAATTTGTTGGCTATCCCAAAGAAACGAGAGGTGGCCTTTTCTACGACCCACAAGAAAACAAGGTGATTGTATTGACAAACACCACTTTCTTGGAGGAAGATCACATGAGGAACCATAAACCGCGTAGTAAACTAGTGCTAAAAGAAGCTACAGAGGAACCAACAAGAGTTGTTGATCAAGCTGGGCCCTCATCAAGAGTAGATGGAGGAGCCAACACCTCAAGTCAGTCTCGTCCTTCTCAATCGTTGGGAATGCCTCGACGCAGTGGGAGAGTTGTTTCCCAACCTGACCGCTACTTGGGTTTAGCTGAAACTCAAGTCGTCATACCTGATGACGCCATAGAAGATCCATTGTCTTATAACCAGGCAATGAATGACGTAGACAAGGACCAATGGATCAAAGCCATGGACCTTGAAATGGAGTCAATGGACTTCAATTCAGTATAGGAACTTGTAGCCCAACCTGAAGGGGTTAGACCCATAGGGTGTAAATGGATCTATAAGAGAAAGAGAGATGCAGCCGAAAAGGTACAAACCTTTAAGGCTAGACTTGTAGCAAAAGGTTTTATCCAAAGGGAAGGAGTTGACTATGAAGAAACTTTTTCCCCTGTTGCTATGCTGAAGTCTATAAGGATACTCTTGTCCATAACCGCGTTTTATGATTATGAAATCTGGAAAATGGACGTCAAGACTGCCTTTTTGAATTATAATCTTGACGAGAGCATCTATATGTCTCAACCCGAAGGGTTCATAACCCAAGGTCAGGAGCAAAAAGTTTGCAAGCTCAATCGATCCATTTATGGGTTGAAACAAGCATCAAGATCTTGGAATATAAGATTTGATACTGTGATCAAATCTTATGGCTTTGACCAAAACGTTGATGAGCCTTGTGTTTACAAGAGGATCATCAACGACAAAGTAGCTTTCTTAGTGTTTTATGTGGATGATATCCTACTCATTGGGAATGATGTAGGATACCTAATTGACATGAAGAATCTGCTGGCGACCCAATTCCAAATGAAAGATTTGGGAGAGGCGCAATATGTTCTTGGGATTCAGATCTTCTGGAATCACAAGAACAAATCGCTAGCTCTGTCTCAAGCGTCTTATATCGACAAAATGTTGTCCCGATATTCAATGCAGAATTCCAAGAGGGGCTTGTTACCCTTCAGGCATGGAGTTCATCTGTATATGACAGTGTCCTAAGACACCTCAAGAAGTTGAGGATATGAGACGTATTCCCTATGCCTCTGCAGTAGGTAGCTTAATGTATGCTATGTTGTGCACGAGGCCAGACATTTGTTATGCAGTGGGATTAGTCTGTGGATACCAATCCAATCCAGGGTTAGACCATTGGACAACAGTTAAAAATATCCTCAAGTATTTTAAGAGAACGAGAGACTATACGCTTGTGGGGACTAAGGATTTGATCCTTACTGGATACAGTGATTCTAATTTTCAGACCGATCAGGATTCTCGAAAATCCACATCGGGATCAGTTTTCATCCTTAACAGGGGAGCTATAGTATGCCGAAGCATCAAACAAGGATGCATCGCTCACTCCACGATGGAGGCTGAGTATGTCGCTGTTTGTGAACCAACTAAGGAGGCTGTTTGGCTAAGGAAATTCCTTACTGATTTGGATGTTGTTCCAAATATGGAATTTCCATCACCTTATACTATGACAACAGTGGTACGGTAGCCAATTCGAAACAACCTCGCAGCCATAAGCGAGGCAAGCACATTGAGAGGAAGTATCACCTGATATGAGAAATAGTGCAACGAGGAGATGTGACAGTCACGAAGATCGCTTCGGAGCACAATATTGCTGATCTGTTTACAAAAACTCTCACGGCTAAAGTGTTCGAGGGTCATCTGGAAAGTCTAGGTCTACGAGATATGTACATAGGCTAATCTAGGGCAAGTGAGAGATATGTAATGGGGTATATGGATGCCCTAGTTTATTGTATTTGTATCCCTGTAACCACTGTTTTAGATTATGATGTACCCCACTAGAGTTTTAGTTCAAGTGGGAGTTTGTTGGGGTTTGTGCCCTAAAACTCGTAGTTTGTAATTATGTTCTAATTAATGTAATAAATTGTTATTATTTCAATAAAGAGTTACTGTTCATTATTTGTGATATTGCCTTTGTTTTAACCCTAAATCCAATAAACTAAACATCCAAGGCTGTAAAATGTATCTTTAACTGAATGTAGTGTACATATAAAGGAACTCGGTTCGAGATACAACCTAAAGGGTTTATAGTTAGGGGATAAGGTTTGGGTACCTTACCCTTGTAAAACTATGGATCTGGCTCACTTTGTATATGATAGAAACACTGTGATCCTAACGTGGTCTTGTAGATGACATTTGAGTGGGGAGATCCTATGTAATGAGATTACATAAGACCGGACCACGAAATAGTAACCTCTAGATGTAACTCCGTTGACTAGTTAGGTTTCTATTTCACTAGGATGACCTAGGCAACTTGATCTCAATCCTGAGCAGGTTACGAACTCCTGTTCGCGAGGGATTGTCCTTTGACTAGTATGGGTGAGAGTGGCCAGATTCACTGACTCAATATGCCTACCTTCTTGGGGACAAGATCGAGTGAGCGGCTGAGAACTTAACTTTGCAAGATGGAATTCAATCCTTCCCGCCTACTAGGGTAAGTAGAGGAATGTTCCCTTAAGTGGTGTCTTCAGGACTTGAACAAAGGGCCCAACCCTCTCATTGGCCTGAGAGGGACTCTGTTTTTTGGTAGGACCACACATAAATTGTTCATTAGAGGAGCACTGGTACTTTAGGTACAAGACACAACCCAGGGGTAAAACGGTAATTTGACTCAGCTGGTGTTACGAACATTCGTGAAGGATTGACTTGCTGTTATTGGTCAATATCCGTGGACATAGAAATATATCTGCAGTGAGAAGAGTGCAACTGCGAGAATTTAGTGAAGTCTTCCCGCAGTTAACGAATGTTGATTGGGAGGTTAATGAGATTGACCGAGCAAGCTCTTATCATTGGAGCTTCTGATTTGTAGGTCCATTAGGTCCACCTTCTAGCTCGTAAAGGGTTCTTAGATCATTTGAGTTTGAAATATTCAAATTCATTAGGGAATAAATTTAATGTATATAGATACGATATAATATATATTTTTGGAACTATATATTACAAATTTAATGTGGATATGATTCATATTAAATTTTGTGAGAGAATTAAATATTTGAAGAGTTCAAATATTAAATTCAAATGTGAATATGATTCATATTTGTAAACTATAGGTTAAATCTTAATGTGCATAAGATGTACATTAAACTATAGGATAAAGGGTAAAATGATTAAATGTGATTTAATCATTTAATTAATATTATATTTGAATTAAATAAGATTTAATTTAATAAAATTAATTAATTAATTGTAATATTAATTTGGAACGTGTCAGGAGGACACGTTCCCACTATTCCCCAACTCCCCCTCAATAGGGAGTGGGGAGTTGCCCACTTTGATGCTTTTCTCCTTGTGAGAAGGGCAAAAACGATCGATCAGTCATTCACAGAATTGATTGAATTTCTTACAGAAGAATTCTCTCTCTCTCACTCTCTGAATTCCCAATCTACCAAATTTGTTGGAGGTTTTCCACCAAAACCTAGATCTAAGGAGAAACTCAGAGAATAGAAGGTTCTCCAAGTGGTTGTGTTTTTGCTGGAGAAAAACAGAGAAGTCTCTGTTCTGTTGTGTTGCTGTAAAACTTGGAGTAAGGTGTTGCTGAGGAAAATCTACAAAGGTAATTATGAATTCCTTCTTTGGTTTTAGTTATTTTCCTAGCATGTTTGCATGATAAATCTCCATGTCTAATTAGATTAGAATTGCATGTTTATTCTGTTTTTCATCAATGTACTGGTTTTTTATTTTTAACCAAAACAAGCTTGCAAATTACGATTCCAAACACGTTTTCGCTGCTTAAGAAGATCGGATCTCCACCATATCTTCTCAAGGAAAGGACCACGTGGGGAGCTGGGAACTTGACTACGTGAGATGGAATTCAGTCATTCCCGATTTAAGGAAACTTGAGGGGTTGTTCCCTTAAATGTTGTCTCCAAGGCTTGAACAACAGGGCCCCACCCTCTCTCTGGCCCGAGATGGTTGTTGTTTATTGTTGGACCATACAATGTTGTTGTTCATTAGAGGAGCAGTGGGGACATAAGGAGCAAGAGGTGGACACTTGGGTAAAACAGTAATTCGACCCAACAGTGTCTATGAATAACCTGTGAAGGGTCGACTCACAGGCATTGGTTATATCGATGGACAAAACCTGTTTTACAGTGATGAGAGTGCATCTACGGGCTTTAGTGGAGTGCTACCGTAGCTAATGAATGTTGAATAATCGGGTCAAAGAGTTTGACAGGTTAGTCTCGGATCATTGGAGCTCGTCATCTGTAGGTCCATTAGGTCCCTCGGTTGGCTCAAATTGGACATATTGAGGGGTTTATAGTTTAATGTGAATTTGAAGTCTTCAAATTCATTATTTGGGTATTTATGACATTTATATGTGATATAGATGACATAATATATAGTTTGATTTGAATGAGATTCATAATAAACTATAGTATTGCCTAATTGGTTAATTAGTGCTAATTTGAGAAATTGAATTGAGAGAAATTAAATTGAATGTTATTCAATTTAAAATTCAACATTTATGCAAATGAGATTTGTATAATAAGGTATGAGATACCTTATATTATGTGATATGCAAATATGATTTGCATATCATATAGTTGTGTTAAAATGATGAATTGGTAGAGATTTTAACTCTGCCACACACCATTATAAATAGGTGCATTCAAAGGCATCTCATTAAGCCATTTGCCATTTTCTGGATTTTCATCCAAAAAGAGCAAAAGAAATTCTCTCATTCTCTCTCAATTCTCTCAAGAATTCTCCTCACCCAAAACCAAAGGGAGTTCCACATACTCTCCCTCAACCTCCCGAGAACAACCGAGAAGACATTTTTAAAGTGTCTCACTGTTCGGTTCGAGGATCGAGTTCGTAAAGATCGTTGGTTCGATCGAGATCGTGATGGAGAAAACGTTGAAGAAGAGTTCTTGGAGAGGTGAGTAGCATTTTACCTACTGTTTTCTCTTAATCTATGCATGTTTAGGCTAGAATTAAAGTAGTTTAATTCGATTTTAAGATATGAATTACACAACGAAACAACGACGTTTCACAACGTCTTCTACTGGGGGAATTCCAAATCCCTTCAGCAAGATGGAATTCATTCATTCCTAAATTAGGGAATCAGATAGGTTGTTCTCTTAAGAACAGAATTCGAGTCTTGAACAATGGGGCCCCGCCTTCTTACTGGCCTAAGAAGGATCAAGTTTTGTTGGGATATGTGCCCTAAAACTTATGTAATTTTGATCAAATAAATAAAAAGTTATTTGTTTTGATAAAATTATATTCTTGTTTTATAAATCCAATAAACTAAGCTCCAAGGTTATAATATATCTTGAACATCAGTGTAGTAGACACTATTTGGTTGGGTTCAAGAGTATAACCTAAATGGTCTATGGTATAAGAATAAGGTTGGAAACCTTATTCTGGTAACAACATGGATGCGACCCACTTTATAATTAGTACAAATGAGATAATCCAACTCATTCATGTGGATGACATGCGAGTGGGGGCATCCCGTATGAAGAGTTCATACAAGACCAGACTGAAAATTATTAGTCTGACAAATATAACGCCATTAACAAGATAAGACTGATAATTTATAGATGGTCATTAGTGACTCGACTTGAATCAGGAGGAAGTTAAGAACTTCTGCTTATAGGGTTTGTCCTTAGACTAGTATGGGTGAGAATGACCTGTAACCAACTCAATAAGCCTACCTTCTTTGGGACAGAACCTCGTAGGTAGCTGGGGACTTAACTATGTAAGACGGAATTCACTCATTCCTACACTAAGGAATTAGATAGGTTGTTCCCTTAAGAAATGAGTCCATGTCTTAAACAACGGGGCCCCACCCTCTAAACTGACATAAGAGGGCATGAGTTTATGGTAGGACCATAGACTTGTTGTTCATTAGAGGATCAGTGGTGCTTAAGTAACAAAGAGGTAATCACAGGGGTAAAACGATAATTTGACCCAAGTGATTACGATCAACCTGTGAAGGGTCGACTCATGGGTGATGATTATATCAATGGTCACAATATAATCTACAATGAGAAGAGTGCAACTACAAGTCTATAGTGGAGTGACTTGTAGTTAATGAATACTGATTAACTGGATCAAAGAGTTTGATCAGTTAATCTCACATCATTGGAGCTCATTGGAGCTCAATGGTCATTTCCACCCTATTTCTCTATAAATATGTGCATGAGATGCACATTTGTTAACCTAATTCAAAAAGGCAACCCTAGTGCTCTCTTTGACAAGTGTTTTGTTGGTAGAGTTCCAAAACACTTGTTTTCCTCAAAATCCCTCACAACTCCAAAAGAGGTTCCACCACCTTCCCTCTCCTAGAGATACAACGGAGAAGATCTAGCGGGTGGATCAAAACTACTTCGTAGTTTGTGGAGAACGCGAGATCGTTAAGATCGTTAAGATCGTGAGAACGAGAGGATCAAAAGGAGCACATGTTTCTTTTGTCTTCAAAGGTAATACAACTACTGTCAAATCTTGATTAACGTGCTTAACTGCTTTAGATATATGTTTTGATTAGATCATGTAACTTCTTACTAGAACACGCGATCGAAATCGCTTCTGCTACGAGATTCAATCCTATCAGAATAAACATTAATGTATATAGATACATTATAATATAAAGTTTTGGAACTTTATATTATAAATTTAATGTGAATATGATTCATATTAAATTATATGAGAGAATTAAATATTTGAAAGAGTTCAAATATTAATTTAAATGTGAATGAGATTCATATTTGAAAACTATAGGTTAAAATCTAATGTACATAAGATATGCATTAAAACTATAGGTTAAGGGGTAAAATGATTAAATGTGATTTAATCATTTAATTAATTAATGTGATATTTAAATGTTTTAATTAAATATGATTTAATTAAAATAATTTAATTTAATTAATTATTAATTGGGAACGTGTCAAGATGATACGTTCCCACCACTCCCCAATTCTCTCTCGATAGGGAGTGGGGAGTTATCCTGCTATTCCTTCTTCTTCTCCTGGTGAGAAGAGTTGGAGATTGATTGATCAATTGAGCAATTGAGAATTGCTGTGAAAACACTCTCAACCAAAAATTTTCTTTCCTCTCCAAAAAGTTTGTCCCTTCCCACAAAGGGTTGATCTAAGTAGAACTCAGAGTCATAGAGGGTTTTCCTTTTTGGTTATGTCCTGTTGGAAAAGAAGAACAGATGAATTCTGGGTTTCTGTTGTTGTACTGAAAATTGAAAGTACAAAGGTAATTTCAAATTCTCTTTTAGTTTCGAATTTTTACAACATATTTGTATGCTTAAATCCATGCTTTAATTAGATTAAATTGCTTGTTCTTTTTTTTTTTTAACAATGTATTGGTATTTGGAGTAAACCAAAACAATCAAGTAAATCGATCTATAAAATCACGTTTTCACTGCTCACGGGGATCAGATTCCCTTAAAGAGAGTGGATGGAGGAAGTTACCTCCATCCTAACTCATTATAAATAGGTGTGTTTGGAAGCACTTGTATAACAAGTCGTTCATTTTTTTGGATTTGAGAATTTCATAACTCTCTAAACTCCCTCAACATTTCCTTTCCTAGAATACTATTCAGAGAATTGTCTACCCTATTTCAAAAGAAGATCCCTCATCTTCATTCTCCTAGAGAACAATAGAGAAGCCTTTTTGGAGGTATTCAACGTGTTCGTCGTTGAGATAGAGATCGAGAAATTCGCGTGGATTGGATCACTAGAAGAAGGAGGTTTTTTCAAAGGTATTTTCTTCTCCCTTTATATATGCTTAACTTTACTTTTTTTTATATGGTTATTAACAACGATTTTGAAAGCAAAGTGATTCAAACACTTCCACATCTGGATTTGATCCCTTCAAGCGGTTTATGTTTTTAGAAAAAAATCACAATAAATTAAGAGTAGGACCCAATTTTAAGCTTTATTGAAAGTATAGAGAGACTAAAATTTGATATTTCAAAGTACATTGACCAAAATGGAATAAAATCTAAAGTATAGTGATCAAAATTGTATTTTAATCGCTTAATTATTAAGAATACTCGAAATAAGAATTATTTTAAGAAAAATGCTAAATAAAAGGATGTTTTGAGATTAATCTAAACAAGAAAAAAATTAAAAAAACAAAGATAACAATTTAGGAAAATTTAAGAGACCAGACACAATTTAGGTTGTAGTTTGGCAAAACATCAAGCAAGGATGCATCACGGACTCCACGATAGAGGTCGAATATGTAGCGGCTTGTGAAGAAGGTAAAGAGGCGGTTTGACTTCGAAAATTTACTGATTTGGAAATTGTTCCAAATATGAATTTGTCTATCACCTTTTATTGTGATAATAGTTGTGTTGTGGTGAATTTGAAAGAACTTCGTAGTCATAAGATAGGATAGCATATCTACCGGAAGTATACCTGATATGGGAATAGTACATCGAGGAGACGTGATCTTCCCGAAGATTGCTTTGGTCCAAAACATTGTTGATCCATTTATGAAGGCTCTCAAGACTAAGGTACTTAAGAGTCTGTTGGGATTTATGCCCTAAACTTGTATAATTTTGATCAATTAAATAAAGTGTTATTTGTTTTGATAAGATTACAGTCTTGCTTTTATAAATCCAATAAACTAAGCTCCAAGGTTATAACATTTATCTTGAAATCAGTGTAGTGGACACTATTTGGGTTGAGTTCAAGAATATAACCAAAATGGTCTATGGTATAAGAATAAGGTTGGAAACCTCATTCTGGTAACACCATGGATGCGACCCATTTTGTAATTAGTACAAATGAGGTAATCCAACTCATTCATGTAGTTGACATGCGAGTGGGTGCATCGTGTATGAAGAGTTCATACAAGACTGGATCGCAAATTATTAGTCTAACTAGTGTAACACCGTTAACAGGAAAGACTAGTAATTTATAGATGGTCATTAGTGACTCGACCTGAATCCCGAGCAAGTTAAGGACTCCTGCTTATAGGAGTTTGTCCTTAGACTAGTATGGGTGAGAGTGGCCTGTAGCCGACTCAATAAGCCTACCTTCTCAGGGACAGAACCTCGTAGGTAGCTGGGAACTTAACTGTGCAAGATGGAATTCACTCATTCCTACACTAAGGAATTAGATAGGTTGTTCCCTTAAGAACTGATTCCAGGTCTTGAACAACGGGGCCCCGCCCTCTATGAGGGTATGAGTCTAAGGTAGGACCTTAGACTTGTTGTTCATTAGAAGATCAGTTGTGCTTAAGGAGCAAAGAGGTAATTTGACCCAACTGTGATTAAAAACAACCTGTGAAGGGTCGACTCATGGGTAATGACTATATCAGTGGACACAGTAATATCTACAGTGAGGATAGTGCAGCTACAAGTCTATAGTGGAGTGACTTGTAGTTAATGAATATTGATTAACTGGATCAAAGAGTTTGATCAGTTAATCTCACATCATTGGAGCTCATGAACTGTAGGTCCATTAGATCCCTCCGTTGGCTCAACATGGTAATATTGAGGGTATAAAGTTAGGAGTGAAATTGAAGTGTTCAATTTCATACATGAGGAGTTATATCAATTATATATGATAATTGATATAATATATAGTTTAAATGTGAATTAGATTCATATATAAACTATATACTAAAGAGAGATTAAAGGAGGGGTAGGATGGTCATTTCCATCCTATCTCTCTATATATATGGTTGCATGAGATGCAACTAGGTAAAGGTTACACAAGCTCTCTTGTTGTGTTGTTGGAAGAATTCCAAAGCATACATCTCTCTCAAAATACCTCACCTCTCCTAAACGGAACCCACCTTCCTCTCTCACTAGAGAACAACGGAGAAGATCCGGTGGTCGTGTCTTCGCACGTTGAAGTTCCTGTTGCTGAGATCGTGATTGTGGGAGAGAGGAACACTAGAAGAAAGGTTCTTCAAAGGTAATTTCTTGTTGTCCATTCTGATTTTATGCTTAATCTTGTTATGTATGTTCTTGAATTTATCGTTGTAACTAAATCAAGAGCGCGCGATTCGCAATCGCTTCCGCTGCGGGGACTTCGATTCCCTTCAATTGGTATCAGAGCCCAATTGCGTTCTTGATTTATGTTCTAGATTTTTCAAGAACAAGGTGGGATTTACTGTTTTTGCATGAGATGGTTGAACGATTTTGCAAAATTAGATGTTTTCGATTTTGGCACTTAGATTTACAATTTCCATTGAATCGTTTAATGTAAGGGCCCGGTGTTTTGGGCAATTTTAATTGTAAATCGAGTCTGCAAGTCCGTATCGATCGAGGCAAAGCAGTTCTGAGAAGATCGGAGTGAAAACGAGCAAAAAATAGTGGATTCTTATTGTTGTCTGTGTGCAGTGTTGCAACGCTGTTCATCGGCGCGGCAACGCGCGCGCTTGCATGGAGAAAGCGCAAGATAGGAGGCGGCGCAACGCCGCGTGGCGTTGCGCAACACACGACGAAGACGACAAGGAGCGTTAGCGCTGTAACGCCGCTATCTATTAGTAACGCCGCGGATCGTTTCACGCGCAAAGAGCAGCGGCGAAAACGAATTTCTTATTATATATTAATTATGAAAACGTTTTATATTTAATATATTTAATTTTAATTAATATAATTAGATTATATTAAATAAAATTATTTCTAGGGTGCCAAAATTGGTCTAATTTTTGCTATTTTAATTATGCAATTGTTGTGTAATTATTGCCATGCATAATGTATGCTTTTATTTTAGAAATCCCACCTTAGGTTAAGCATTTTCATGCATCATTTATAATATAAGGAGTTATATTATATAGTTTGCATGATTAATATAAGGTTGTTATATTAATTTTTGGGCAGCATTGACATGCATTATATTTCATGAGATGAATATGCTATGAATGTCTTATTATTCATGTGATGAATGATCAAGCACTATAACATAGTATGCATGTCACCTAAGGTTAATTATTAGTTTTAAAGTGTTTAGAACTTGAAAATAATAGACCTTAGGTTATCTAGTTCTAATTAGATTAGAATTAGGAACCAAGTAATTTATAAGCTATGATTAAAAGAGGAACTCTGTCTAAGGAAAGTTCTGTCTAGGCTGGGGCATTTAAGCTGACGGAAACAGAACACCCCTACCTGGGAACTGACCTGGGAGTGAAATTTAATCAAAGAGGTTTATAAATTATAGTAGCGTCAACGGATTTATTAAGGGGTTAATCAACTAGAAATCCTAGGTTTAATATAAGAAGTTATATTAACAAACTTAGGGTAAAATCAATATAAGAGTTATATTGATTATCGATATAAGAGTTATATTGATAGAGTTAGGTAAAACCATTAGCCGGATTTTTAGCCTAAGTAAGATTCCTATAAACTTTAAAGTATTAAGTGGGAGGAAAAAGTGTATGAGATACATATTTTTTCACCTACGCTATCTCCGGGAAGTTCACACCGTGAGACTCATACTTGGCCTCGTGGCGCAAACGGGAGCGTCCCCCTTTGGATGGTGTTTGTATGAGTCA
Organism: Trichosanthes cucumerina; assembly: GCA_036507285.1. Lineage (NCBI taxonomy): Eukaryota > Viridiplantae > Streptophyta > Magnoliopsida > Cucurbitales > Cucurbitaceae > Trichosanthes > Trichosanthes cucumerina. The sequence goes on from CM071841.1 coordinate 40,044,896, forward strand.
ATATCAAGGTGAATGGAGAGCGTACTTATAGTGAGTGGGAACAGGTTTAGTGAAAACAAAACCTATGGTCTCTGTTGTCGGTTTACACCGTTAGACCACTATGGTTAGCCTGCTAGTTTGGCCTGGACCAGACAATCCCTTCGGAGGGCTTGATCATAGAGGATCTAACACAGTAGACACCCGAAAGGGATAAAGATTTCCTTAGACTATTTTCCAATCTAGTCCTCCCTTCGGCGGATTTTATTGGATCAAGACTCTGGGATTTAAAGACAAAGTGTTACACTCACGGGGTACATAAGTTGTGTATGTATCCAGACCGAAAAATGGTAACTAAAACCTATAGGAATAAGAGTTATTCTGGTATTAAGTTTTGGTCAAGAGTGTCTTGATCCAGAGGAGGAGTGTTTTTGATTACCCTTCGGTGTCATACATTCTAAACCTTTGGAGTATCATTGCAAATTATAAATGGTCTAGGAATCATTTGATAATTAGCTAAAACACGATTGGATTAGAGTTATAGCAAGAAACTCATACAAGTTTGTTTATAAAATTTTCAGCAAAATGTCTAGCTCTATAATTTCCTTATTGGGTGCGGAAAAGTTAACCGGAGAGAATATGATGACATGGAAAAACAAACTCAACACTATTTTGGTAGTGGATGATCTGAAGTTTGTGCTAACTGAGGAGTGTGCTCAGGTGCCAGGCTCGAATGCATCACGAAATGTTCGTGATGCATATGATCGATGGATCAAGGCCAATGATAAGGCCAAGGTCTACATACTGGCAAGTATGTCTGACATATTAGCCAAGAAGCATGAGGGCATGATTACCGCCAAGGAAATCATGGATTCTATGCAGGACATGTTTGGACAACAGTCCACACAAGCCCGACATAATGCCCTATAGTACATATTCAACTCGAGGATGGCAGAGGGTACATCTGTTCGGGATCATGTCCTTGATATGATGGTACACTTTAACATCGTAGAGTCGAATGGTGCTTCCATCGATGAGTCGAGCCAAGTCAGCTTCATTCTGGAAACCCTTCCAGATAGTTTCCTGCAGTTTAGAAGTAATGTTGTTATGAACAAGCTTACTTTTAATCTTACCTCCCTTCTGAATGAACTCCAGACCTTTCAGTCTTTGATGAAAATTCAGGGATCGAAAGGGAAACAGACTGACAAAGTTGCCGCCCTGAAGGGCAAGAAAGTCAAAGACGTTGCTGACAAAGGAAAGTGTTTCCACCGCAACGAAAGCGGGCATTGGAAGCAGAATATCTCAAGTACATTGCGAAAAAAGAAGAAGGAAGGTAAATATGATTTACTTTGCCTAGAAGCTTGTTTAGTGGATAATGATAAAACAACTTGGATACTTGATTCAGGCGCCACTAATCATGTTTCCTCTTCTCTTTCGTGGAATTGATTCCTAGCAGCAGAATTCTGATGGGGACAGAGATAACGCTCGGGTTGGAAATGGAGAAGTCGTCTCGGTGTAGCAAAGAGGCACAATGAAACTTTATTTTGGCAAGAAATATGTATTGTTGGACAATATATTAGTGATACCAGGGTTTGCTAGAAACCTTATTTCCATTTCTTGCCTTATTGAATAATGTATTTTTGTTTCCTTTTCTATGAATAAAGTGTTTATTTTGAAGAAAAGTTTAGAAATATGTTCAGCTTCATTAGAAAATGGATTGTATGTTTTAAGGCCTAATTCAGTCAAAATGGTTTTGAACACTGAGTTATTTAAAACTGCAAACACACAAACTAGGAAACATAAAATTTCTCCTAAAGAAAATGCTCATCTTTGGCATCTAAGATTGGGTCACATTAATCTCAATAGGATTGAGAGATCGATAAAGAACGAACTTCTAAACGAGTTAGAAGAAAATTATTTGCCAGTATGTGAATCCTACCTAGAAGGCAAGATGACTAAAAGACCTTTTAGTGGAAAAGGTTATAAAGCCAAAGACCCTCTAGAGCTTATACATTCAGACCTTTGTGGTCCGATGAATGTTAAAGCCAGGAGAGGATATGAATATTTCATCTCTTTTATAGATGATTATTCTAGATTTGGGCATATTTACCTAATGCACCACAAATCTGAAGCACTTGAAAAGTTCAAGGAATTCAAGATTGAGGTTGAAAATCAATTAGGTAAAACTATTAAAACACTTCGATCGGATCGAGGTGGAGAGTACAAGGATTTAAAATTCCAGAACTATATGATAGAACATGGAATTACATCCCAACTCTCAGCTCCCGACACACCACATCAAAACGGTGTATCGGAAAGGAGAAATAGAACCTTGTTGGACATGGTTCGATCAATGATGAATTATGCTCATCTCCCTAGTTCCTTCTGGGGTTACGCAGTGGAGACTGCAGTATACATTTTGAATAATGTGCCCTCCAAAAGTGTTTCTAAACACCTTTTGAACTCTGGAAATGACGTAAAGGTAGTTTATGTCACTTCAGAATATGGGGTTGTCCGACACATGTGTTTGTGACAAATCCAAGGAAGTTGGATTCACGTTCAAAATTATGCCTATTCGTAGGATACCCAAAAGAAACAAGAGGTGGTTTATTCTATGATCCTAAGGAAGATAAGGTTTTTGTGTCGACAAATGTCACTTTCTTGGAGGAGGACCACATAAGGGACCACAAACCAAAAAGCAAAGTAGTGTTGAGTGATTTAGATGGAACAATAGCAAAAGTTGCTAACAAGAACACTAGTACGTCAACAAGAGTTGTTGATACTAGTTTGTCTAGTCAAGAGAGTCCATCTCAAGAGTTGAGTATGCCTCGACGTAGTGGGAGGGTTGTGATACAGCCTGACCGTTACATGGGTTTAGCTGAAACCCAAGTTGTTATACCAGATGACAACTACGAGGATCCATTGACTATAATCAAGCAATGGTTGACAAAGACAAAGACAAATGGGTCATAGCCATGGACCAAGAAATGGAGTCGATGTACTTCAATTCTGTTTGGGATCTTGTAGATAAGCCTGATGGGGTAAAACCTATAGGTTGTAAGTGGATCTACAAGAGAAAACGTGGTGTAGATGGAAAGGTGCAAACCTTTAAAGCTAGACTAGTAGCAAATGATTATACCCAGGTTGAAGGGGTTGACTATGAGGAGACCTTTTCACCTGTTCCTATGGTAAAGTCCATCTGTATCCTTCTTGCCATTGCCGCATATTATGACTATGAGGTATGACAAATGGATGTCAAGACAACCTTTTTGAATGGCAATCTTGAGGAAACCATCTACATGGACCAACCGAAAGGGTTCATTGAATCAGGACAAGAGCAAAAGGTTTGCAGGCTTAAAAGGTCAATTTATGGACTGAAACAAGCCTCTAGGTCCTAGAATATAAGATTTGATGAGGCAATCAGATCATATGGTTTTGACCTGAATGATGATGAACCTTGTGTCTACAAGAAAATCATAATAGTTTTGTCGCATTCCTAATTCTCTATGTGGATGATATCCTACTCATTGGGAATGATGTAGGTTCTCTTACTGACATCAAGGAATGGCTAGCTACGCAGTTCCAAATGAAAGATTTGGGTGATGCGCAGTTTATTCTTGGGATCCAAATTGTCCTAAACCGCAAGAACAAAACACTAGCCTTGTCTCAAGCATCTTACATAGACAAAGTGTTGTCAAGGTTTAAGATGCAAGATTCCAAAAAGGGCTTGTTTCCTTTTAGACATGGAATCCATTTGTCTAAGGAACAGTGTCCTAAGACACCTCAAGGAGTTGAGGATATGAGACGGATTCCTTACGCATCAGCTGTTGGGATCCTAATGTATGCCATGTTGTGTACTAGGCCCGACATCTATTTTGCAGTTAAGATGGTCAGTAGGTATCAATCCAATCCAGGACTTGAACACTGGACAACGGTTAAAACAATCCTTAAGTATCTTCGTAGAACAAGGAACTACATGCTTGTGTATGGGGCTAAGGATTTGATCCTTACAGGATACACGGATTCTAACTTTCAGACTGATAAAGATTCTCAGAAATCTACATCAGGGTCAGTATTCACTCTTAACGGAGGAGCTGTAGTATGCCGAAGCGTCAAGCAAGGATGCATCGCTGAATCCACCATGGAGACCGAATATGTAGCAGCTTGTGTAGCAGCTAAGGAGGTCGTTTGGTTAAGAAAATTCATGCTAAATTTGGAAGTTGTTCCAAATGTGACTTTGCTCATCACATTTGACATTGCGATACTTGGTGGTGCAATGGCAAATTCGAGGGAACCCCGAAGTCACAAGAGGGGAAAGCACATAGAGAGGAAGTATCATCTCATCCGGGAGATCGTGCATAGAGGAGACGTGATTGTCACGAAGATAGCCTCATAGCACAACATTGCTGATCCTTTTACAAAGGCTCACACGGCTAAAGATTCACCTAGAAGGTCTAGGTTTACAAGTCTTCCCCAACTAGGGCAAGTGGGAGTATTTTGTACAAAGGGGTTTAAATGCCCTAGTTTATTGTATTTACATTACTGTAATGTTTAGTACTCCACAAACTTTAGGTCAAGTGGGAGATTGTTGGGATTTATGCCCTAAACTTGTGTAATTTTGATCAATTAAATAAAATGTTATTTGTTTTGATAAGATTACAGTCTTGCTTTTATAAATCCAATAAACTAAGCTCCAAGGTTATAACATTTATCTTGAAATCAGTGTAGTGGACACTATTATGATTTTATGCTTAATCTTGTTATGTATGTTCTTGAATTTATCGTTGTAACTAAATCAAGAGCGCGCGATTCGCAATCGCTTCTGCTGCGGGGACTTCGATTCTCTTTCTTCTATAATGTCTAGGTCTATGAAATGTACCCATATTAGGGCAAGTGGGAATATTGTAAAGGGTATGTGATGCCCTAGTTTATTGTATTTGTGGAACATTATTTGTAATATTGTACTCTGCTAGCTTTAGGTCAAATGGGAGTTTGTTGGGATGTCTGCCCTAAACTTGTAGATTTGTAAATGTTTGATGAATTAATAAAGAGTTATTTTCATATTTTCTTGTACTCGCATTTAAACTTAAATCGAATAAACTAAGTTCCAAGGTTATATGCTTTAAGAGAACTTGAACAGTAGATAGTTGACATACAAGTAGGATCATGTTCAAGTTAATAATCCGAACAGTGTATAGTATACGGGTAAGGTTTGGAACCTCATCCTAGCTAGTGACATTATCGATGCAACTCACTTTGTATTTGATACAAACGAGGTGATTCAACTTATTCATGTAGTAGCCATGTGAGTGGGGGCATCCTGTGTAATGAGTTCGTACAAGACCAGACCGCGAAATATTAACCAACTGATGCAACACCGTTAACAAATTAGGTTTAATAATTCATTAGATGACCAATAGTAATTCCACCTTAATCATTGAGCTGGTTGTGGACTCTAGTCTGCGAGGGGTTGTCTTTTGACTAGTATGGGTGAGAGTGACCCGAGTTTGTTGGTGGTTTATGCCCTAAACTCGTGTAGTTTGTAAATATCCAATGAAATTAATAAAGAGTTATTATTCATCATTTCTCGTGTTCTAGCATTTAAAACTTAAAATCCAATAAACTAAGCGTTATGGTTATGAGAACTTGAACATTGTGTAGCAGACACAAAGGTAGGATCATGTTCAAGTGTGTAACCCAAATGGTATATAGTATATGAATAAGGTTGGAAACCTCATCCTGGTAACACTATGGATGCAACCTACTTTGTATTTGATACAAACGAAGTGATCCAACTCGTTCATGTAGCTGACATGCGAGTGGGGGCATCATGTGCGATGAGTTCGTACAAGATCGGACCGCAAATTATTAGCTTACCGATGTAACATGATTAACATATTAAGTATAATAGTTTATAGATGACCATTAGTGACTCGACCTAAATTCTGAGCGGGTTACAGACTTTTGTCTGCGGGGGGTTGTCCTTAGACTAGTATGGGTGAGAGTGACCAGAGTTGTCGACTCAATATGCCTATCTTCTCAAGGACAAAACCTCGTGGGGAGCTGGAAACTTAACACGCGTGATGAAATTCACTCGTTTCCGAGTTAGAAAATTTAGATAGGTTGTTCTCTTAAAGGTTGTATCCAGGTCTTGCTCAACGGGTACCCACCCTCTCTTTGGTCAGAGAGCGACTTTGTTTATAGTAGGACCATAAACTAGTTGTTTATTAGAGGACCGGTGATACTTAAGGAGCAAGAGGTAATCACAAGGGTAAAACGATAATTTGACCCAGTTGTGATTACGAACACCTGTGAAGGGTCGAGTCATGGGCATTGGTTAAATCAATCGACACAACTTGTCTTATAGTGAGAAGAGTGCAGCTACGAGTCTATAGTGAAGTGACTTGTGGTTAAAGAATGTTAGTCAACCGGGTCAAAGAGTTTGATCGGTTCACATCGTATCATTGGAGCTCATGAACTGTAGGTCCATTAGGGCCCTCCGTTGGCTCAACATGGATATATCGAAGGTATAAAGTTTTGCAGCGAACTTGAAGGGTTCAATTTCATAAATGAGAATTACATCGATTAAATGTGATATAATCGATATAATATATAGTTTAATGTGAACATGATTCATAATAAACTGTGTATTATATTTAGATTAATTTCCAAATATAATTTTAGTGTGAAATTGTTTCATATTAAATATTAGAGGAAATAATTGAATTGAGAGCAAAATTGAATATGATTCAATAACGCAAATATGTAATAATGATTTGCATAATAAGGTATGAGATACCTTATATTATGCAATTATACAAATATGATTTGCATAATGCATAATTTATGCATTTAGTGGGATAATGGGTGGAGGAAGTTATCTCCACCCTCACTCCCTATATAAAGATGCATCTAGATGCATTTTGAGGTTGATCATCTCATTTTTGGAAATAGGGATTTCCAAATCACTCAAACTCTCTCAATTCTCTCTACAATCTATTCTCTCCCAAACCCAAAAGGAGATTCCACCATCTTCCCTCTCCAAGAGAACAATGGAGAAGCCTTAGTAGAAGTGTTTGGGTTGATCGTTGAGATCGAATTGCAAGTACGAAATTGGAGAAAGATCACTAGAAGAGGTCTCTTCAAAGGTAATTCCTCTTTTTCAAATTATGCTTACCCTTAATTTTCTGTTTTTGTGCATAATCCAAAACGTAATTGCGGAAAAAAGTAATTCCAACGCTTTGGTTACGGGATTCGATCCCTTCAGCTGACTCAATATGTCTACCTTTTTTAGGACAAAACTGCGTGAGGAGCTGGGAACATAAATCCGCGAGATGTTCACTCATTCCCAAGCTAGGACAATTAGATGGGTTGTTCCCTTAAGTGCTGACTCCAAAACTTGAACAACGGGGCCTTACCCTCTCATTAGCCAGAGAGAGACTTTGTTTATGGTAGGATCATAAACATGTTTTTCATTAGAGGATCATTGGGATTTAAGGAGCAAGAAGTACTTAGAGGAGTAAAACGATAATTTGACCCAAATGTGAATACCAACAACTCGTGAAGAGTCGACTTATGAGCATTGGTTAAATCAATGGACACAACTTGTCCTACATTGAGGAGAGTGCAACTACGAGTCTATAGTGTAGTCACTCGTAGTTAATGAATGTTGGTCGTCAAGGTCAAAGAGTTTGATCGGTTAACCTTGTATCATTAGAGCTCATGATCTGTAGGTCCATTAGATCCCTCTGTTGGCTCAATATGGATTTATTCGATGGTATAAAATTTCGGAGCAAATTTGAAACGTTCAAGTTTGTAAAAGGGGTTTATATTGGTTATATATGATATAATCGATATAATGTATAGTTTGATGTGAATATGATTCATAATAAACTATATACTATATTTGGATTAATTTCCAAGTATTAATTTAGTATGAAATAGTTTTATATTAAATACTATAGGGTATATGTTAGAGACACACAATTGAATATGATTCAATATATGTTAAATAAAGTATATGATACTTTATAATATGCAATATGCAAATATTATTTTCATAATGCATTTATGGTGGAGTTAATGGGTGAGTGGATGGAGGAAGTTACCTCCATCCTCACTCATTATAAATAAGTGCATTTGAATGCACTTTGTTGGTTGGTTGATTTATTTTTTGGAATTGGAGAATTCCATAACACTCCAAACTCTCTCAATTTTTCCCAATCTCAAATTCCCTCAAGAGAATTCCATCTCCCAATCCAAAAAAAGATCCCACCATCTTTCCTCTCTTAGAGAACAACGGATAAGACTTTTTGAAAGTGTTCGGGTGAACTGTTGAGATCGAGATCGAGAAGTTCGTGGAGAAAGGATTATAAGAAGAAGTTTCTATAAAGGTAATTTCTTCTCCCTTTATCATATGATTAACTTTATGTTTTTGTGTAATTTTGCCCAACGATTTTCAGAGCAAAGCTGCTTTCGATCCCTTCAAAAGGTACATGTTTTTAGGAAAAATTCAAAATAAACTAAGAGTAGAGACCAATTTTAAGCTTTATTGAAAGTATAGGAGGACTAAAATTTGATATTTCAAAGTACATTGACCAAAATAGAATAAACCCTAAAGTATAGGGACCAAAATGGTATTTTACTCAATTACTTATTAAGAATACTCCAATAAGAAGTATTTTGAGAAAATGCTAAATAAAATGATGCTTTGAGATTAATCTAAACAAGGAAGCAATGAAAAAAACGAAGATAACAATTTAAGAAAATTTAGGAGATCAGACACAATTTAGGGTTGTAGTTACGAATAACCGAATATGCCAATTAATTGATTCTTGCTAATTCATAAGCCTATAGTTAAATCAGCCGAAATCTTCTCTTGGTCTCATTTCAACATGCTCAACTAATTATTATCCTATGTGTCACTACAAGAATTTTGGCTTTTCCCGACCCTCAAAAGCGTCGGGAAAAGCAACCAAACGCGTCGGCAATTTCTTTCCTGACCAAAAATTCAGCGTCGGCATTTCCATCGGGGTAGCTGATGCCGACGGTATTTTGCAATTAGTCGACCTTTTTGGCAAGCCCCCGACAACAGTGAATGTGGTTGGCCTTTAGGAGATAAGTCGACCCTTTTGTTTCGGTCGACCTTTTGGAGGTATGGTCGATGGTTTGATGTTTGGTCGGTCTTTTCTTATAAAGGCCGCGCTTTTAGTTGGTCGGTGAATCAAATGAATGGGCGACCAAATGGAAAAGCGTCGACCTTTAGATGAATGGGCAACCAACTGGAAAAACGTCGAACATTAGATGAATGGTCAACCAAATGGAAAAGCGTCGACCTTTTGAACGAATGGTCGACCAAAGCGAAAAAGTGTCGACCTTTAGAATGAATGGCCGACCAAATGGAAAAGCGTCGGCCTTTTGAATGAATGGCCAACCAAATCGTAAAAGAGCCGACCTTTAGAATGAATGGCCGACCAAATCTTAAAAGTGTCGGCGTTTCTTTAATAGGCTAGTTTAAAAGCGTCGGCCTTTCCCAAAAATTCAATCATATATTGGTTAGCAAAGATGCAAGTGAGTGTTGTTATAAAATTCAATATTTATTTATATAGAATTTAATTACAAATTACAATCTGATGTACCACCTAAAAAAGTTATATATAAACATCAAATATAACCATTTCTATCAAATAAAAGATTCAACACACGGTTCATATAGGTAATTTTAAACAAAATAAAATATAACAATTAGTTTTACACAAAAAAAAACTAAATTATAAGTATTCATCAGTTTAAATAGGTAATTAAGCACAAATTTGATTACATTTTTTTGTTCGAAAAATTTCAAAAGCTGGTGTCAACCTATCCTGCGAAACAAAGAAAAACAAAAACAAAAGTTCAAAAGTTACCAAACTAATTCAACACAATTCAAACTTACTTGAAACTTATTCAAGAATATTAACCTAATCGATACTTATGAACAAAATCAAAAAAACTTAATTATAACTAACTAAAACAATCAAATCTTGAATTCAAAAGTATACGAGTGAACTTAAGAACCATCAAAACTTTAAAATAACATTGCCAAATTTATTATAGAGGTATTATTGAAAATGAAAAATAAAAACCAAATTCATCCCAAGGAAATGAGACATACTGCTTGATTCCTTGAAGCATGATTCACCATTGCTTGAACTAGCTTTCCAAAAGAGGTTTTCCTTCATTGATTTAACTGGCAATCTGAAATGGAGGAGAGGCAATAGAGTAAGTTTTTTTGACAAAGTAACAAAATATATTCATTGAAGTAATGAAAAGAGTCGGAGCTCACAGTACAAAACAAGAGACTAATGCTCGACGTACAAACAAACTAGAAAAATTTTAGACTAATGCTCGTCAACATGAAAATGATGATGTCCCGAAAATTTCAGTTATAAATCAACTGGGCAAAACTTCAGTTATAAATCAAACAAAAATACTCCCCGGGCAAAACTTGAGTTATAAATCAACAAAAATACTCTCATAGACCTACCCAACTCCTTAGCCATAGGGAACAATTTTAAACTGACAACCATGATGTCCCGAAAATTTCGACAGCATAACGACGTAACTACAACATTGCCAAAATTTTTCAAGTACTTGTTAATAAAGATAAACACACTTCTAAACAGAAAAATCCAATACTTGTTCTAACTCCATGTAACGCCCCTACTTTTTAATGACCAACTCCTAGGGACATTACTACACATGCATGCATTTATAGGCCGAGAGATAAAAGAACTTAAAAGAAATTTCCAAGTAACGTAAATAGTTCCAGGGATCCCAAAAACAAAACATTAAAATCAGGTAAAACATCAATTCAGCTTGGCCTATTAAAACCGTAAATACGTTTAACTCCAATTAAAAACATAGAGACAACAACGATTCGACACAAGAATATGCGGAAATCATCTTTGGTTCCCATGGTCTTAGTAACGCTCCTCCGTCACACGCATACGCACGCCCTTTCCTTTACCTCAAAACATTTTAAAAGAAAAGGGTGAGTATTGCAAAACAATACCAGATAAGTAACCTCGCTCATCGAGGGTTGGGATATGCATACACATACAATCATGATCTCTAAACTCATTCGTAACATACATATATGGGACCTAAAACTTTCTAGTATTGTCGAGTCTTTAATCCATGATTTATTTATTTAATTATCGTCGCCTTTAATCCATGACTGCTTATTTAGTTGTCAGGTCTTTAATCCATGACTGCTCATTTAATTGTCAGGTCTTTAATCCATGACTGCTCATTTAATTGTCAGGTCTTTAATCCATGATCGCTCATTTAATTGTCAGTCTTTAATCCATGATTGCGTATTTAATTGTGGGGCCGACTGGTCATCCTGAGTCATTTCGTTTTGAGTCCCTTACTGACCCCTGTACTTTGACCCATAGGTCTCTATTGCATGTTTGACCATGCACATAATGATCTCAGGATAACTAATGTCCACACTATTCACTAATTCATTCCGTGGCATACAAAACATGCATGAGGTCCCATCGGTCACATAATAATAGAGTACATGTCACATACATCATCATCAATATATCAATCATACTTTCTCATGGGCGGTTTGAAGATCATACTTTTGTAAGAAAACATGTACCATTCTCATACAAACTCATTCTATTCTCACATGAAATAATGGAATACCTTTACATAGCATACGAGAATAATCTCACATAAAATAATGGGTTATTTCCACTTGATGCATCGAAGTATTTCCACATAAAATATTACGTATTCTCACATGAATATCAGTATATTTTCGTATAGAAAATCATAAACTATTTTCGCATGAAATCGTAAAAATCGTTTTCATTTAATCCCATTAAAAATTCGGCACAAGGTCCCTTACCTCGAGCTTTGATCTCACTATTTCCTTCTAATTCTTAATTTAACGGTCTCCTCCAAATAACCTGAAACCAAGAATTCTTCTATTCGTTATCCTACTACACAGTTCCATCAACATAAAGAATCTAAGTACGAAAGCGTCTATCATTCTCACTTTGCTCCAATTACCTCGACTCCGAATAATAATCCGAACGTGGGTTTGGTTGCTCCAAAGCTTGGAAATCTTGATCCTACACTTCAGTTCGTTCCTACAAATCGTGTTTCGAAACCGTAGTTTTACACTCTCAATTAGACTCTTAGATAAATGATAGGTCACAAATAATCCTTCAACAAAAACGGAACTCAACACGACACTCTCACCGGTTGTAAATTCAGTGTCGAACGAGGCCGGATTCCGCTACTGTGCTCGACCGGACGAGCACTCAAAGGGACGGCTGCGGCTGTTCGGAGCTCACGGATGGACGTGCGTGGAATCCGGCGAACCTGCTGCTACGGACGGTCGGCTGGGGCTTCACGTAATCCTTCGGCGCTGCGGTCACCAACGATCGGAACGGATCTGCGCGGCAAAGACGATTTTTCGGCGGTGGGGCCTTCTTTTGACCGGGCGTGCGTGGCGTGCGAGCGGCGCTTGTGGGTCGTCGCTCGCTGTTTTGTTTCCGCGTGAGCGTGGCGTACCACGAGGAGGACCGGCTGGACGGGAATTGCACTCGCGAGCGGTGATGCGACCGGAGCCCTGGAGTGAGTTGGAGGCGTCGGCGCTTTCTCCGTTCGTGAGCTGCAGATGATAGCTCCGCTCGTGGTTCCGACCGGCGGCAGGGCAGCGACCAAGAGGAGAGGGAGCGGTCGGCTAGGGGCAAAAAAAAAAACGAGAGAAGAAGGAGGTGATGGAAGATTAGGGTTAGGGTTTGAGCTAGGGTTAGGGTTTTGCTCTAGGGTTTGATTCTTCCTCCTTTTTGATTGAGACTTAAGGATATTTAAATACCATACCTTAGGTTAAAATTTCAAATGCCAAATACACCCTCCTTTAGACATTAATAACTAGAACGCCCTTGCAATTTCCTCTTCCTTTAATTTCATAAATAATCTTATCTTAGAAGGAACCATTCCCTTAAACTAAACAAAATTACGGCCTCACTCTCGCCGAGCTTGATTAAAATCACTAATCCAGCTAAACACAGCGGTTAATAGAGTGTTAAATAAATTAAGTAATAGTACCTGTGGTGATGGTCGTCACAATCTTCCCTCCTTAAGAACTTTCGTCCTCGAAAGTTCCTATTCTTGAAATAACTCTGGGTATTTAGCTCGCACTTCCTCTTCTCGCTCCCAGGTAGCTTCTTCCGTGCGGTGGTTTTGCCACAACACTTTGACTAAGCTGATCTCTCGGTTACGGAGGGTTTTTCGATCTCGTGCAATAATTTGAACCTGGTCGTCATTTGTAACTCGGATCCTCTCGCTAATTGTAATGGTTGAAGTCTCACGACATGAGTCGGGTCCGGGAACGTACTTTCTCAACATGGAGACATGAAACACGTTATGAACCATTGAAAGAGAGGCGGCAGTGTGCTAATCAGAGGCCTTTGCACCAATCTTCTCTAAAATCTCAAATGGTCCAGATGAATCGCGGACTTAACTTCCCTTTTCGGCCAAACCTTAGAATTCCCTTCATTGGGGCCACTTTAAGGAATACGTGGTCCCCAACACCGAATTCTAGGTCTCTTCGCTCGTGTCGGCATAATTCTTTTGTCCGACTTGGGCGATCTGCATTCGTGCCTAATCTTTTGCATTGCTTCATTAGTGACTGTACTACTCGGACCCAACAATCTGGCGTTCACCAACCTCCTCCTAAAGCGGGAGTTCTCGCAGCGTTTTCCATAGAGAGCTTCAAATGGAGCCATTCGGATGGTCGATCGATAATCATTATTGTAAGCAAACTCCATCAAATGCAAATGAGTGTCCCAACCGCTCAGGAAGTCTAAAGTGCAAGCTCGCAACATATCTTCCAATATCTGGTTTAAGCGCTCCGTCCTCCCATCCATCCGCTCGTGGATGGAAAGGCATCTTGAAGTTCAGCTGCGAGCCTAACGCTCTCTGTAAACTCCTCCGGAAGTTGGAGGTGAAGCGTGGATCCTCATCGAAATAATCTTATTTGGAATCCCATGCAAACGGACTATCTCTTCCAGTAAAGCTGCGCCACTTATCTCGTAGAATAGGTGGGTTTCCCACAGTATGAAATGTCTTGACTTTGTTAATCTGCCCACTATGACCCAAATTACCAGGTGTAACCTCGCAGGTTCTAGGCGATCCGACTATAAAATCCATAGAGATCTCCTCCCATTTCCACTGAGGCACATGTAAAGGTTGCAGCAATCCCGCGGGCCTCTGTCTGCAGGTGCCTTCACTGGCGACAAGTCAAACACTTGGCGACAAACTCGCGCACGCCGCGTCGCGCTTCATGTTGCACCACCAAAAGCATCGCTTCGGATCTCGGTACATCTTGGTACCGCCAGGATGCATAGAAAATGGTGAGTTATGGGCTTCACTCAATATTTCAGTTTGCAGTTTGTTGTCGCCTGGCACACATAATCGACCTTGAAATAGTAATCCTCCATCTGAGGGTAGGGCAAACTCTGTCAACTCACCTGTAGTCACTGCAGTACGCTTTTCTACTAACTGAGGGTCCACCCACGAGCCTCAATGATACGTTGCCTCAAGGTCGGTTGTCATCGTTAATCGGGCTAAGCGAGCCGTGGTCTTTCCTACTAGTCATCGCAATTTCGGCTCGAGCAAACTCTGCCTGTAACTCTGCGCTGTCTGTCACTCGCGCAGAAGTATGCACTGGCTTCCTACTGAGGGCATCGGCCACTACGTTGGCCTTACCGGGATGGTATTGTATGTCAATATCATAATCCTTCACTAATTCCAACCATCTGCGTTGCCTCATGTTCAATTCCTTACGGGTGAGCGGATACTTGGACTCTTGTGATGCGTGAAAATCGAATCTTCTCGCCATACTGTAGGTAGTGTCTCCGGATCTTTAATGCAAGACCACCATCTTTGCTAGTTCCAGTCATGAGTTGGATAGTTCCTCTCGTGCGTCTTCAATTGTCGGGATGCATAAGCTATTACTTTACCGTGCTGCATCAGTACACAGCCCAACCCTTTCTTAGAAGCATCACTGTAAACCACAAAACTCCCTGTTCCCTCGGGAACTGTAAGGATCGGGGCCGACACTAATCTGTGCTTGAGTTCCTGGAAGCTCGCCTCACAAGCATCATTCCAAATAAATGAGTTTCTTGCGCGTCGGTGAGTCATAGGCATGGCTATCTTGGCAAAAATCTCGCACTAAACGCCTATAGTATCCTGCAAGACCCGAGAAAACTACGTACCTGCATAGCGGTGGTCGGACGAGGCCACTGTGTGACGGCCTCTACTTTCGCTGGATCAACAGAGACCCCAGCTTCGGACACCACATGCCCTAGGAAAGATACTTGTCTGAGCCAGAACTCACACTTGGAAAATTTTGCATATAACTTATTCTCCCTTAGCGTGAGTAACACTTTCCTCAGGTGCATTTCATGCTCTTCATCACATCTGGAGTATATCAATATATCATCGATGAACACAATCACGAACGTATCAAGAAACTCCTTGAATAAGCGGTTCATCAAGTCCATGAAAGCGCAGGGCGTTGGTCAAACCAAGCGGCATCACTTTGTGAACTCGTAATGCCCATAACGTGATCTCGAATCTTTGTTTTTTAGGAATATCCTCTTGGCCGATCCTCAATCGATGGTAGCTTCGATCTCGGATCGATCTTGGAGAACACCGTTGCTCCTCAGAATCGATCGAACAAGTCATCTATTTGGGAGAGGGTATTTATTCTTGATTGTAACTTTATTCAACTCCTCGTAATCTATACACAGCGCATGGATCCGTCTTTCTTCTTCACGAACAAGCAGCAGTGCTCCCAGGTATAAACGCTTGGGCGTATAAACCCTTTGTCTAGCAAGTCTTGTAATCGTATTTTTTAGTTCTTTCAACTCTGCTAGCGCGCCATTCTCAGACGGGGCCTTGGATATCGGGGTCGTCCCCAATTCCAATCCAATGTTAAAATCTACCTCTCGACATTTGGAGGTATTAGGGAGATCCTCGGGGAAGACGCGTCAGTAAACTCATTCACTCATCGTATCGATGTCTTTGAGATCTCTGCGCACCTTGCATCTAATATGCAAGCTAGACGCCCAAGCTCCCCGATGCAATAACTTCCGGCCTTAAGGGGCGTAATCACCTTAGGCCTACTTCTCTGTTATCGTGCCTCAACACAGTAGCGTGTTGGTCGGGAGGGGTGAACACTACCTCTTTTCTGAAACAATCAATGCACGCATGGTTCTGCGCTAACGATCCATGCCCAATATTACATCAAAGTCAAACATGTCTAAGACCACCAGATTCACTGCTAGCTCATGGTCTGCGATGGTCACACTACCATCCTTGACTTTCATATTGGCTAACAAATTTATTCCCGCAGGAGTGGAGACAGATAGGGCATATCGTGAATCGTTCTAGTTCTAACTAACTTCGACTTGACTTACAAAGGATGCGAGAAATAAAAGAGTCGTAGGAACAGTAATCAAATAATACAAAGGCAAGGTGCCCTCAAAGAATGGAAGTGTACTGTAACCATCGAGTCCGAGCCATAGATGTCTCTACTGGTGCTTGCATAGGCTCTCCCACGATGTATAACCGGCTTCACAAAGCAGCCCACTATTTATAACTCGAGGTGGCTAGTGTTGGCTTGACTCGAGGCAACTTATTAGCTCTGTGCCCTTCCTTTCCGCTTTGAAACACACCCGGACCGGGGCAAACACTTGCCCAAAGGTCGCTACCACATTCTTTGCTTTGCACCGTGGCCTATCTCCGCCGCTATTTCCGATCCGTTGGTGGTGGTTTCGATCGACCGCATCTGAAAATGCCCTTGTCTATGCGGTGTGTACGCTGGGCGCCGTGAGTGGAATTGGGCTGGTCCCACTTCCTCTTATGATTTGCTATGGGTGCCCGGGTTAACTACTACTGCCTTGGTGCGATGCTGTACTGCACCCAAATCAATTCCGCCACTCTCGCTGCGGGCGTAATCGGGAGGTGCTAATGCTTGGATAAAGCCTCGAACATTCTCATCCGGCCCCATAATGAAGCGCTCTGTTTTCTTTGCCTCTGTATCTACCCGGCTCACGGAGCAAAACGGGACAAACGGGTAAATTCCCTCTCATACACCTCCACCGCCCTCCGGTTCGCGCACATTTGTAAGAATTTCGCCGCTTCTGTAACGAGTGCAGCAGCAGGATAAAATTTCCGCTGAATGCTTCTTTGAGCAGATTCTGTGTAATCGTTTCTCCGCGGCAACAATGGTTTCCACGGGCGGACTCCCACCATAAATACGCGTCATCCCTCAGCATAAAGGTAGCACAGGACACCCTCTGGTCCTCAGGGCAGTTCATCAGTCTGAAGATGGTCTCAATGGAGGACAGCCACAACTCCGCCACAGTGGGGTCACTGGAAGACCCATTGAAAGATCTAGGATCATACTTCACGAAGTCCTTCGGTAACGAGACTCCAGAGTTGCATCGTTTCGCCCCTGGCTTGCTTGGGCCAGCTGGGTGGTTACTGTAGCTCGCACCAGACTCTGCATAGCCTCCACCATCATAGTCATAACATTGGCGTTCCCTTGATCTGCCACTGGGGCAAGCTGCAGTACATTCTCTGGCGGCCGCCGGGTCTGGGGAGGTCTCGAGCGGGTGGAGTAACCTCTTCACGATCTAGGGTAATTCCGGTTGGGCGTCAACGTTTTCCCTTGCCCTCCGGCCCCTACCACGTCCCCTACCTCTCCCTCGGCCTCTAGGTGGCATTTTGTCAAAACTACAATATAGAGAGTTTCTAACTCAGTTTTCTTTACTTTCAAATCATAAGATAGGATCACCCCTTGGGGCTTTTAAGGTTACATATATGCATAAAACAGTATTATATCATAATCATTTACTTTCTCAATAAAATATCAGAACGTACCTGGCGGTGACTGGAAGCGTTGTTAAACCATGGGAACTACTCTGTGCTTACTCTGTAAGCAAGTCTCTGTAACCCTTAAACCTAGGGCTCGATACCAACTATGAACGCCCTACTTTTTTTAATGACCAACTCCTAGGGACATTACTACACATGCATGCATTTATAGCCGAGAGATAAAAGAACTTAAAAGAAATTTCCAAGTAACGTAAATAGTTCGAGGATCCCAAAACAAAACATTAAAATCAGGTAAAACATCAATTCAGCTTGGCCTATTAAAACCGTAAATACGTTTAACTCCAATTAAAAACATAGAGACAACAACAGTTCGACACAAGAATATGCGGAAATCATCTTTGGTTCCCATGGTCTTAGTAACGCTCCTCCCACACGCCCGCACGCGTCCTTTCCTTTACCAGTAAAACATTTTAAAAGAAAAGGGTGAGTATTGCAAAACAATACCTGATAAGTAGTAACTCGCGCTACCGAGGGTTGGGATATGCATACACATACAATCATGATCTCTAAACTCATTCGTAACATACATATATGGGACCTAAAACTTTCTAGTATTGTCAGGTCTTTAATCCATGACTGTTTATTTAATTGTCAGGCCTTTAATCCATGACTGCTTATTTAGTTGTCAGGTCTTTAATCCATGACTGCTCATTTAATTGTCAGGTCTTTAATCCATGACTGCTCATTTAATTGTCAGGTCTTTAATCCATGACTGCTCATTTAATTGTCAGGTCTTTAATCCATGACTGCGTATTTAATTGTGGGGCCGACTGGTCATCCTGAGTCATTTCGTTTTGAGTCTTCATCGACCCGCATTACTTTGACCCATAGGTCTCTATTGCATGTTTGACCATGCACATAATGATCTCAGGATAACTAATGTCCACACTATTCACTAATTCATTCCGTGGCATACAAAACATGCATGAGGTCCCATCAGTCACATAATAATAGAGTACATGTCACATACATCATCATCAATATATCAATCATACTTTCTCATGGACAGTTTGAAGATCATACTTTTGTAAGAAAACATGTACCATTCTCATACAAACTACTGTCCTATTCTCACATGAAATAATGGAATACCTTTACATAGCATACGAGAATAATCTCACATAAAATAATGGGTTATTTCCACTTGATGCATCGAAGTATTTCCACATAAAATATTACGTATTCTCACATGAATATCAGTATATTTTCGTATAGAAAATCATAAACTATTTTCGCATGAAATCGTAAAAATCGTTTTCATTTAATCCCATTAAAAATTCGGCACAAGGTCCCTTACCTCGAGCTTTGATCTCACTATTTCCTTCTAATTCTTAATTTAACGGTCTCCTCCAAATAACCTGAAACCAAGAATTCTTCTATTCGTTATCCTACTACACAGTTCCATCAACATAAAGAATCTAAGTACGAAAGCGTCTATCATTCTCACTTTGCTCCAATTACCTCGACTCCGAATAATAATCCGAACGTGGGTTTGGTTGCTCCAAAGCTTGGAAATCTTGATCCTACACACTTGATTCGTTCCTACAAATCGTGTTTCGAAACCTTAGTTTTACACTCTCAATTAGAATCTTAGATAAATGATAGGTCACAAATAATCCTTCAACAAAAACGGAACTCAACACGACACTCTCACCGGTTGTAAATTCAGTGTCGAACGAGGCCGGATTCCGCTACTGTGCTCGACCGGACGAGCACTCAAAGGGACGGCTGCGGCTGTTCGGAGCTCACGGATGGACGTGCGTGGAATCCGGCGAACCTGCTGCTACGGACGGTCGGCTGGGGCTTCACGTAATCCTTCGGCGCTGCGGTCACCAACGATCGGAACCAGATCTGCGGCAAAGACGATTTTTATCAGCGGTGGGGCCTTCTTTGATCGACGGCGTGCGTGGCGCGGAGCCGCTTGTGTGGGTCGTCTGCTCGTGTTTCCTTTCGCCGGCGTGAGCGTACCACGAGGAGGACCGGCTGGACGGGAATTGCACTCGCGAGCGGTGATGCGACCGGAGCCCTGGAGTGAGTTGGAGGCGTCGGCGCTTTCTCCGTTCGTGAGCTGCAGATGATAGCTCCGCTCGTGGTTCCGACGGCGCAGGCGGCGGCCGACAAGAGAGAGGGAGCGGTCGGCTAGGGCAAAAAAAAAAACGAGAGAAGAAGGAGGTGATGGAAGATTAGGGTTAGGGTTTGAGCTAGGGTTAGGGTTTTGCTCTAGGGTTTGATTCTTCCTCCTTTTTGATTGAGACTTAAGGATATTTAAATACCATACCTTAGGTTAAAATTTCAAATGCCAAATACACCCTCCTTTAGACATTAATAACTAGAACGCCCTTGCAATTTCCTCTTCCTTTAATTTCATAAATAATCTTATCTTAGAAGGAACCATTCCCTTAAACTAAACAAAATTACGGCCTCACTCTCGCCGAGCTTGATTAAAATCACTAATCCAGCTAAACACAGCGGTTAATAGAGTGTTAAATAAATTAAGTAATAGTACCTGTGGTGATGGTCGTCACACTCCAATTCACAAGCTCTCCACTTAAAGACACAATTAAACAAACATTCCAACTCCAATCCAACCACTAAGTTGCAAACCTAAAAGCACTAACTTAAAGACACAATGAAACAAACATTCCAAGGAGAGAGTTCACCTAGCTTCAAAGAATGTCATACAAACCATATAAGATCAATGCATTTGCTACCATAACTGCAGGATAGCCACAAACAATTTTTCTCGCTATACTTAAACCTCCTCTTTTCTCAATATACTTAAATCATTGGCTATCTTTGCTGCAGGATAGTCATCCACAAAAAGTTAGTAGAGAGATCATACCTATTTCGGCGGTTTTCCCTGTGAATGCATGAATTTCATAAACATTGCTTCTATGCTAGCCAACTTCGCATCTTGTGTTGTAGTTCGGGTCTCGAACTCTTCTCTTGTACGCTGAATAAAAGTTTGGGCACGCGTCAACTCTTCCTTTGTCATATTCAGCTCTTCCTTCTTTTGTTCGTTTTCCGTACGTAGTTTTTCCAATTCCACTGCCAACTCATGCTCACGTCTTGTTTCTCCACTTGATGACGAAGAAGACAATCTCCCTTTTTTGGCTTCGGTCCCCACCCCATGCCTTTTACATGGCCCGGTCGCGGACCTAAAACAGCCATAACAATCTCCTTTTCTGCAAGTGGTTGGGATCCTTCTGATGTGGATGTCTCCTGCAATTGTATCATTTTACTGTGCAAGAAAAATTAAAATAAGCTTTTATGGAGTAATAAATTTATAAGGTGTAGAAAACTTACATAACCTTATGAATTAGTGAATTGAATTAAGCATACCCATATTAAGCCTCACCCATCATTTGTTTATTTATGCCACATCGAGAAATTCAAGGTGTTAATTGGATTAATTCTATCATAATTTCTCTTTTCGAAGCCCAAATGGTCAGTGGATTAGAAGAATTAAACACCAACTAATTAAATGAATCAAAACAAGAGCATTGCCACTCGAAATTTGTGGACTCGAGTCTTGAGATGCTCCCCAACACTTCAAATTTCCTTCTGCAGGTCCTAAAAAAGGTAAGTAATTGTAAAACAGGACTAAAAATCTTAAATTGGTCTCTCCAAAATTGATATCAAAATGATGAATATATAGCAAATCTCGATGCAATCTCTCGATGATGTACCAAATGCACGATTTCATTAGCGCGTGCACCGACAAGAGGGTAGCGTCACAACACTCCAAATGAGGAACGTCATACACGTGTTTTTCTACATTGAGACGCCATAGAACAACATCTCAATGTTAGTTCTCAAGTTTGCATCAGTACATATAATGTCGACACTATTTTTAAAATCTCGATGCTATCTTCTTTTCTCCAACAGCTTGCAAGCCAATTCTCCATAATTAGCCTACAAAAAAGATCCCTTTAAGCTCCAAAATAAATACTAAGCGAAAAACTCACTTAGTTCATTTCAAACTACTCGGTTTCTTAAAATACATGAATAAATTCACATGAAAACTCACATTTATAACACATCTAGCAAGAACTTAAAGGCTAAATTATAACACTAAATTACTGCTATAAGGTCTTAAAGCCACTCTGAGGCACTACATGAATTTCATGTTTTGAAACAATTGTGAAGACCATAGGATGCGTTGTCACACATCGCTCACCTACTTGTTATTTTTAAAATAGGGTTTTCTAGTACTTAAAAATTAAACTAATCTTATTTATCTAAATTTTCAATCTACCATTTCATAACCCTCATGTTTTTTTAGATTGATGTGAATTCCCTACTTTGTAAGCTATTTATGAAAAACACAACTAATCACATTATGAGGTTGCTTTTTGTGATATTAAATAAAATTTGATTAATTCAATTTAAAGGTAGGTTTTTAGATATGGGTGTTCCCTCTAAGTCAACTTAAATAGCTCATGAACATACGTGAACTATTAGACTCTACTTTTAATCCTATTAAAATTAATTAACTTAAGGGATAATCTTTAAAGTCAAACCAATTTAAACTCTTTAAACTAAAATTAAAAGATTATCCTAAATATAATATTATAATTCTATTTAGAAAATAATAAGATAAACTAATTTAAAATTGTGAACAATTTAAAGTGTGAATTAAAATATCTCTATATGGTGACATAATCTTATTAGAAAATTAAGTACAGATCTAATCTAATTAGGAAAACATCTAATCTTATTTAAAAAACATATATCTTATTAGGGAATATATTAATCCTATTATTCTAAACATTACAATTATCTTCATAATGACCAACAATTAAAATAATGCATTACACCCTTAACTCGGGGTAGAATTTTAATCTAAATAGTATATTTTATGCAACAATCAATTAATTTATAACATACCATATCATAGTTATAAATTAAAAATAAAATTAAATTGGCCGACATATTTAACAAATCCTAAAAATTAAAAGCAAAATTAAATTGACGGACATATTTAACATATCCTAAGAATTAAAAATTAAATTCAAAACTACATAATTTAAATTTTAAAGACGTATCTCGATCTTCCATTTCTTTCTTGGGTTGGACATCCCTATATAGGGCAAAGAAGAAGGCGGAAAAAAAAACACTTCGGAGTTGTTTGCGGTGCAGGATCGGAATCAGAATCCTGAGGGATTTGCCCCTGAGGAGTTATGAAGCTTGGGAATTAGAAAATTGTATTTGGGGTGCAGTGTTCTGAACTCTTCGAATCAGAAACCTGTGTTTGGGGTGTAGTGTTCTGATGTCTGGGAATCAGAAAGTTGTGTTTTGGGTGTAGTTTTCTAAACTCTTGGTTTGGTACAGTTTTGTTTCACATTTTTCCTTTTAGCTATTTTATTCCTTTTAAATTTTGTGGTGTGAATTGTAGAAACTACTTTCTAACATGGATCAATTTTTTACGTAACTTTTCGATGAACTTTCAATTTATGTTGGAGTTGAAGAATAAAAAAAGAGTTTTAAACATTTAGAACAATTTTTAGCATTCAGAGAGAAGTAAGCATAGCATGCCACGAGTTAGATGTGTTTGTAGGTTAGGTTGGGTCGGTATGAGGTACTTTTTAGATTCAACCCAACTATTCGGGTTGCAAATATCTTCAATCCAAACAACTTTTATTAAGTGATAAACTCAAACCAACCCAACCACGAAACATTTGGATTGGGTTGGTTCAGTTCAGGTTGGTCGAGTTATATACTTAAAATTTTATTTTTTAAAAAAGTGAAGTGTTGATATGTAATATATATATATATATATATATATATATATTAATATTGAATTAAGATTAACAACTTCATTTTAAATTATATTATGAATTTTTACCTTCCAAAGACTAAAAAATTATTTTAAAAAGTTATTGAAGAATAAGTAATCTAAAACTAAGTATAAAATTAAAATAAGTATATGTACATATAGTTGTAATATTAGTACAAAAATGTTTTTCTAAAATTGATATGAAGTTCGAGTTCGTTCGATTGTAGGTTCAACCCAAACTAATTTTCGTGAACCTACGAATCAACCCAACCTATAAAGTTTTTTTTTTTAACTCAACCCAACCCAAACAAGTTGATAACCCAACCCAAACCGCAGAATTGGGTTGGGTTGATCGGGTTCTTCAGGTCATCAGTTTTTTAAATGCCTCTACCACGAGTTCACACATACAGTTTGGTCGAATTGTCGAAACCCTCTTACTGGTTTTCTAGATATAACTTGTAGAAATAGTAAACCAGGTTGAATCTCAAGAGAACCAATCGAATTAATTTCTCAAAGTTAAAAATAATAATGATAACAAAAATAAAGGGGGGTTTGAATTGTCGAACGAAAAATGAAATTAAAAAAAAGTAAAAAGATAATTTTATGCAACTTCCAATTCAAGGATGTAAATTTCATCCAATTGTAATCTTGATCGTAGGCTTCAAAAGGAAAAAAAGAATCAAATTTAATTTTGCTAATTTAAGAACTGAATCAATTTACTCGGAAAAGCCGCAATAAATATAAACTCTCCTAATTTAATTGATCTTAACCAAGCATCAAAATCAAAACTTATAAATTAATCCATTGGGTAGATAGCGTTCCATATTGATTAAATAATAACATTAAAAGCAATGAGTTAACTAATTGAGATAACTACAAATTAATTAATTTTGTTTCTTTGTTTCCCTAGAGTCTATTATGCAAGCTATGTAAAATGGAAAAGTCATTAATTACACACACATAATCCAACCTCTTGCTACATTTTTTCAATCATTTGTGACAATTACGGATCAAAAAATCATGGATAGTAATAAATTGATTGAAACTAAATTAAGTCGTCAATTGAATTAGTAACGATCAATCATAAAAATAAAACAAGAAACAAATAATTTTTGAATTAGAAACAAAATTTCAATTAGGTCTAAAGCCTCACAAAATTACAATTGGAAATGAAATGACCATTGAATCAGAAATTAAAGCTTAGCCACACATGGTGGAAAAGCAAGAATAATTGTAAAGGAGAGAAAACATAAAATAAAAAGGTTAAAAACAGAGAACTATTACACTCTCTAAACTTTTGTTTTTGTAGAGAACACAAACTATTCACTCCCTTTGCTCAATGCATTGCCCTCATTTTATACTTGAAAATGAGAAAACAAATAGGTCCCTCATATGTGCCATTTCTTGCTCCACAATATGTGTCAAGCCACAAGACAATTTCTCATTTGCATTTCTCAAGAAGACTCCATGCCTGTATGCCACCTACACAAAGAAATAAACAAAAGAAAAAATTAGATAATAAGCTTTCCTCTTTTTCCCTTTCATTTTCTTATGTTTTTTTTCTAATTTCTTTAATTCTTTTTTTTTTAATTTTCAATTCTCTCATTCTTTCGTTTTCTAATTTTTTAATTTTTATTTTAATTTATAGATTTGAACTAAAATATGTTTTTTAGACTAGTTCCACTAAAAAATCGATAATTTATCACCTAAACTAAATTGGACACAATTTCAACAATTAAACATATTATTCACTTAGAATGTAAGTAAATTATATATAATAAGTATAATTAATTTTTACTCGTCACATTCCCCCACACCTAATCCATGCTCGTCTTCAAGCATGCCTTAACTCAACATATGAACCTCCTCTTTACTCCCTTTTCATATTTCTAAATATCCAAAACTACCAATAAAGCCAATTACCATCAATGTTGAATTGTACTGACAATCAAAAGAATGAGCACTCATAGAAAATATTTTATAAAAAACTCAACATCTCATCAAAACTCCAAAATCACATGCAACAAGACTTAACACTCTCGCGTGGTTTCACTCAATACGCTCAAAGTATTTAGGGTGCTTTTACTCTCAAAATCAAAACTTAGCTTGTTATTACCATAGGCTTGCAAATAAATCAAATCTCTACCACTTAGATGAATTGAATGCAAAAATCAAAGGGACTTAATAAGGGTTGTAATGGGGCTTAGGTAAAGGTATGGTAGGAGGAAAATTTTAGGTGTTTCACAATCAAGACCAAGAGTTGTATACATGATATCAATGTTACATAACAATCACACATTACCCAAGACATTGAACCTTATTCCTGCATCTCATTTCATGCACTCAGAATGTTGGAGAAGTAACATTTTAATAATTCCAATATTTTTGGCAAATTTTTCTCCAAAATTTTTCTTCTTTTTTTTTTTTGTTTTTTTTCTATTCTCCTCTTCTTCTTCTTCTTCTTTTGTTTTTCACAAATTTTCTCTCTTTTTTTTCATTATTATTTTTTTCTTCCCTCAAACATTAACTACCATGCAATATTTTCTCTTGTCTTTACAAAAGGTACAAATATTGAGGCTTACAAACAAAATGGTCTTAGGCTTAATAATGTGTTTGAATCAAGAAAAAAAAATGGGACAAGGCTCAAAATGGCCAAGTAGAGAGAAAAACATAAAGATGGATATTTTGAGAGGTCCAAAAACTAGTTAATCCTAATTTGCCATTATCATATTAATGCATCAATCCAAAAAATGTAGTCTCAAAATGTATTCACAAGCATGTTCTAGAATAAGCATACTAAGTTTGACAACACTGAACGACAAATAAATTGAGCAAAATATAATGAAATGCTCATAGGCTCAAATACTCACTAGGATGTGTAATTTGCATCAAGCCTTGTACACTTTTCAATCAACAAATCAATGAGACACTAGCATATAATTTTTAAAGAAAAATACTATTCATGCTCATCTCTCTCATGCATTGGAAATTCAAACTAACGATGCATCCTTAACTTACAAAGCATTAAAAGATATTAATAAACATTGAAGGTTTCAAAAGAAAAATTAACATGTACGAATTAAGACATGTTAAATTCAAAGCAAAAAAATTAATATTTTTTTGTAATGAATTGTATAATAAAAGCCTCCCCCACACCTAAACTATACATTGTCCTCAATGTATAAATAGAATATTGCTCACAAAAGAAAAGAAAGAAAATTAAACTCCCCTGATTTTTTAACAACTTGAACTGGTATAGTTTAGGGTGTTGAAAGAATGGGTGGTCATGCTTTATTAAAAACTAATGCCCTGCAAAAAAATAGAATTAGGAAAAATTGAAAGAAGAAATAAAGAAAAAAACTAACAATAAAGAGAAGAAAAAGTAAGGAAAACATTGGGTTGCCTCCCAATAGCGCAATTATTTAACGTCGTTTTGCTCGACGAGACTCTTGAAAGGTCTCTGTCATCCAAATAAGTTGAGTGATCCAATCGGAAGCTAATGAGACATGGAACAATTTCACCCCCATGAAAAATCTTCAATATATAACCATTCACCTTGAAAATTTTGTCTGAATCCAAGCTTTTGATTTCCACTGCACCATAAGGAAATATATTAGTAATAACAAATGGGCCAATCCATCGAGAACGAAACTTACCAGGCATAAACTTCAATCGAGAATTATATAACAAAACTTTTTGACGAATCTCAAATTGTTTTCGAATAAACATTTTGTCATGAAACAACTTGGATTTCTCTTTATAATTCCTCGAATTCTCATAAGCATCAAGCCGCAACTCCTCCAATTCTTGGAATTGTAGTAACCTTGAAGCTCCAACTTTGTCTAGATCCATGTTGCATCGTCAAACCGCCCAATAAGCTTTATGCTCAATTTCCACGGGTAAATGATATGCCTTACCAAAAATCAACCGGTAGGGAGACATCCCAATAGGAGTCTTATAGGTTGTTCGATAAGCCCACAGTGCATCGTCTAAACGAAGGTTAAAATCTTTTCTTCCTGGATTCACTGTTTTCTCTAAAATGGTTTTAACTTCTCTGTTGGAAACTTCAGCCTGCCCATTGGTTTGAGGGTGGTAGGCGGTGGCCACTCGGTGTTTCACTCCATACTTACTCATCAAAGCTTCAACAACTCTATTGCAAAAATGAGTTCCTTGATCACTGATAATGTCTCTTGGAATTCCAAACCTATTAAAGATGTTAGCCTTGATAAAACCTACAACAGCTTGAGAGTCATCTGTTTTGTTGGCTTTTGCTTCCACACATTTTGACACATAATCTACAACCAAAAGTATATAAGAAAAACCACAAGAAGAAGGCAAAGGACCCATGAAATCAATGCCCCACACATCAAACATTTCACAAATAAGAATTGGAACCTGAGGCATTTCATTCTTACGTGTTATTGCTCATACTTTTTGGCATTTCTCACAACTCTTGCAAAATTGATATGCATCTTTAAACATAGACTCCGAATACAAACCACTATCTAAGATTTTTCTAGCAGTTCGTCTAGGTCCAAAATTCCCTCCACATGCAAAATCATGGCAAAAAGTTAAAAAATAGATTGAAATTCATTTTCAGGTACGCATCTCCTAATCACTTGATCAGAGAAAAATTTCCATAGGAAAGCATCATCCCAAACATAATATTTTGACTCATTTTTTATTTTTTCTTTCTTAGACTTACTAAGACAATGAGGTAGATTTTTTGTGACTAAATAATTAACCACATCAGTGTTGAGGTTTGTGCCCTAAAACTCGTAGTTTGTATTTCTGTTCTAATTATTGTAATAAATTGTTATTACTTCAATAAAGTGTTATTATTCGTTATTTACGACACTGCCTTTGTTTAAACCCTAAATCCAATAAACTAAACATCTAAGGTTGTTAAATGTATCTTTAACTGAATGTAGTGTACATATAAAGGATCTCAGTTCGAGATACAACCTAAAGGGTCTATAGTAAGGGGATAAGGTTTGGGTACCTTGCCCTGGTAAAACTATGGATGTGACCCACTTTGTATATGATACAAACACTGTGATCTTAACGTGTTCGTGTAGATGACATGTGAGTGGGGATATCCTATGTAATGAGATTACATAAGACCAGACCACGAAATAGTAACCTTTAGATGTAACTCCGTTGACAAGTTAGGTTTCTATTTCACTAGGATGACCTAGGAAACTTGATCTCAATCCTGAGCAGGTTACGAACTCCTGTTCGCGAGAGATTATCCTTTGACTAGTATGGGTGAGAGCTGCGAGATTCGCCGACTCAATATGCCTACCTTCTTGAGGACAAGACTGAGTGAGCGGCTGGAAACTTAACTTAACAAGATGGAATTCACTCCTTCCCGCCTACTAGGGTAAGTAGAGGAATGTTCCCTTAAGTGGTGTCTCCGGGACTTGAACAAAGGGTCTGACCCTCTCATTGGCCCGAAAGAGACTCTGTTTGTTGGTAGGACCACAAACAAATTGTTCATTAGAGGAGCACTAGTACTTAAGGTACAAGATGTAACCTAGGGGTAAAACGGTAATTTGACCCAGCTGTTTTTATAAACATTCGTGAAGGATTGACTTACTGTTATTGGTCAATACAGTGGACACATAAATATATCTGCAGTGAGAAGAGTGCAGTTGCAGGACTTTAGTGGAGTGTTCCCACAGTTAACGAATGTTGATTGGGAGGTTAATGAGATTAACCAAGCAATCTTGCATCGTTATAGCTTCTGATCTGTAGTCCATTAGGTCCACCTTCTAGCTCGTAAAGGGTTCTTAGATCATTTGAGTTTGAAATGTTCAAATTTATTAGGGAATAAATTTAATGTATATAGATACGATATAATATATAGTTTTGGAACTATATATTATAAATTTAATGAGAATATGATTCATATTAAATTATATGAGAGAATTAAATATTTGAAAGAATTCAAATGTTAAATTCAAATGTGAATGTGATTCATATTTGTAAACTATAGGTTAAATCTTAATGTGCATGAGAGGTACATTAAACTATAGGATAAAGGGTAAAATGATTAAATGTGATTTAATCATTTAATTAATATTTGAATTAAATGTGATTTAATTTAATATAATTAATTAATCGTTAATTAATTATTATATTAATTAATTAGAGAACGTGTCATGATAACACGTTCCTACTACTCCCAACTCTCCCTCGATAGGGAGTGGGGAGTTACCCACTGAAGTGTCCTTCTCCTGGTGAGAAGGGCAGGGATGATCGATCATTCATTGACTCAATCGATTCAATTGCTCACTCTAGAATTCTTTCTTCTCTCTCTCAATTCCCTATTGCATTCTTCTAATTGTTGGAATTCTTTCCCACAAAGAAGAGGTCTAAGTGGAACTCAGAGCCATAGAAGGATTTCCTTGTGGTGTTGTCCTGTTGGAGAAAACAGAGAAGGTTGTTAAGTTACTGATTTCTTTTGGAGCAAGGAGTTGCTGCAAATCTACAAAGGTAACCTATCTTCTTTTTAATTTAATTGTTAGACAAATCATGTTTGCATGTTAATTTCCATGTCTAATTAGATTAGAAAGTATGTTTATCTCTGTTTATTTTCAATGCATTGGTTTTTGTTTTTCAACCAAAATAAGCTTGCAATTACGATTCCAAACTCGTTTCTGGTGCTCAAGGGGATTAGATCTCCATCAATCAGCATACCAAGGAATCATACCTTTGAGTTGGAACAAATGTTCATCTGGAAAATTATCACTGAATGGTAGATCATCTTCTTCTCTGACCAATCTACTCAAGTGGTCTGCAACAGGATTCTCCACTCCTTTTCGGTCTTTGATTTTCAAGTTGAACTCTTGAAGAAGCAAAATCCATCGAAGCAACCTCGGTTTCGATTCTTTCAAAGTTGCATGATCAGAAAACACAAGAACTTCAGAACCAAGTACATAAGATCGAAATTTATCTAAAGAAAAAACAATTGATAAAAGCTCTTTTTCCGTAGTGGAATAATTGCATTGAGCAAGATTCAAAGTTCTGGAAGCATATTAAATGACGTGGCTTTTCTTGTCAACTCGTTGGCCTAGAACTGCTCCCATTGCATAGTTGCTTGCGTCACACATAATTTCAAAGGGCAAGTCCCATCGAGGTGGTTGAGTAATAGGCACGCTTGTCAACAACTCTTTTAGCTTATCAAACGCCTCTTTGCATTCTTCTCCAAATTCGAATTGAACTTCCTTTTGCAGTAAATTTGTCATTGGCAAAGCAACTTTTGAAAAGTCCTTGATAAACCTGCGATAAAATCCTGCATGTCCAAGAAAGGAACGCACTCCCCTAACATTGGTAAGGTAGGGTAAGTTTGCAATAATATCAACTTTCGCTTTATTGACCTCTATACCCCTAGAAGATACAACATGCTCTAATACAATGCCTTGAGTGGCCATAAAATGACATTTTTCATAATTTAAAACCAAGTTAGTTTCAATACATTTTTTCATAATCTTGGTCAAATTATCCAAGCATACATCAAATAAATCCCCATATACAGTAAAATCGTCCATAAATACTTCAATGCATTTCTCAATATATTCAGAAAAAATCTTCATCATGAATCTCTGAAACGTACCTGGGGTATTATAGAGACCAAAAGGTATTCACCAATAAGCATAGGTGCCAAATGGACATGTGAATGTCGTCTTTTCCTGGTGTTCTTGTGCAATAGGGGTTTGATAGAAACCTAAAAAGTCATCAAGAAAACAATAAAAGGGTTTACGAGCTAATCGCTCTACCATCTGATCAATGAAAGGTAAAGGAAAATGATCTTTTCTAGTTACTTGATTAAGTTTTCTAAAATCAATACACATTCTCCAACCATTTTGCACACGCATGGGTACAAGTTCATTTTTTTTATTCCTTACCATAATTATTTCAGTTTTCCTTGGAACTACATGAATTGGACTTACCCACTCACCATCTGAAGATTCGATAGATGATATCTGCATCCAACAACTTGAGTATCTCTTTCATTACCACTTCTTTCATAGTTGGATTCAACCTTCTTTACGACTCCCTTGATGTTTTGGTATTGTCCTCAAGTAGAATTCTGTGCATGCAAATTGATGGACTAATGACTTTTATGTCAGCCAAAGTCCATCATCCAATTACAAGCTTGTATTCTTTCAAGGTTCTCACCAACTTCTCTTCTTGTTCCATTGTGAGACCTTTTGAGATGATGACAGGCAATGTATCAACCTCACCCAAATATACGTATTTAAGGTGATTCTACAAAGCTTTCAACTCCAGTTTTGGTGCCTGTATGACGACAGAAGATAACATTTTGTTAGTTGAAGTAGAAATTTTGACATTTGAATGTATTGATTCTGATAAAAACGAATTTTCTACATCAATTATATCATCAAGGTCTTCCAAACTAGATTGTGTATTTAATTCATGCTCCTGTTCAACACTTTCCTCCTCTGTGAATACATCTTGTACAATGGAATCAAACACATCAATATGACAAGGAGAATGTTCATCACAGTTAATTTCTACTCATCACAATTACACAGTCCAAAGGCTTTGCATATGACATGAAACAAAATGACATAACACGCCTCTGTGCGAAAGAAAAAAATATTTCATTTTTTTCGAACTTTCAAAAAAGAAATTACAAAATTGAGCCATTTGAGTGTACATTAAACAAAAAAAATGAACAAAAATACAAAGTTGTTTTTCTTTTTTTGTAAAAAATTTACAAAATTCAAAGGTTTTCAGAGTATAATTGCATGTTATTATGCAAAAAGATTGTTTAATAGTTATTTCTTAGTTTTATTTTAACCATTTAAAAATTAACTAAATTCTCGGGTTATTGGGGTGGTCGAGTTGATGAGGTGGTTAGATTGTCAAGGAGGCTGCAAAAGTTGTTATTGTCGGTGGTGATTGGGTGGTCGCCGGAGTTATTGTCGAAGAGGTCGTCGAAAATGAAAACCAAGTGTTCGCTTTAGGCAGTCGTAAGTGATGGCGAGGCACCGGTGTGGTCGTCGGAGTTATCGTTGTCTGTGGTTGCGGGAGTTGTCACTGAAGTTGTTGTCAAAGTGGTGATAAAAAATGGAAATAACAAATGGAAGAGAAAATGAAAAATCAAGCGGTCGGAAGAGACAGCCGTCAACGGAGATCGAGTTCTCGGTGTGGTGGTCGGAGTTGTCGTTGTCGGTGGTTGTCGGAGTTGTCATTGGAGTTTTTGTGAAAGTGATCACCAAAAATGGAAAATGACAAATTGAAGAGGTAATGGAAAATAAAGTATTCGTCGGAGGCAGTCGTTAGCGATGGTCGAGTCGCCGGTATGGTCGTCGGAGTTGTCATTGTCGGTGATTGTTGGGTGGTCGTCGAAGTTGTCAACGAAGCTGTTGTCCATGTGATCGTCGAAAATGAAAAATCAAGTGGTCGCCGGAGGCAGTCATCAGCGATGGTCGAGTCACCGGTGTGGTCGTTAGAGTTGTCATTATCGGTTGTTGGTGGTCGTCGGTGTTGTCACTGGAGTTTTTGTCGAAGTGGTCGCCGAAAATGAAAAATCAAGTGGTCGCCGGAGGTATCCGCCAATAGTGGTCGAGTCGCAGTATGGTCATCGAAATTGTGTTGTCGGTGGTCGCCGGGTGGTCGCTAGAGTTTTCACCGGAGCTATCAAAGTAATTGACAAATGAAGGAGAAAAATATGGAACAGATTCGATGGGATTGCACTGTTAAAATCCATGGGGTTGCACTGTTGTAACCCATGGAGTTGAGTTTTAAAGCCAAGAGTTTTAAACACCTTACTCCAAACATGGATTTGGATTTGGAATCAAATCCAAACTAATCCAAATCCAAATCTATGTGTCAAACACATCCTTCCTGCAATCCACTAACTCAAGCAAGCGCCTTCTAAATATCACCGTTCCCATGAGACAAAACTTTCAGACAAAAGAAGAATTTCACGTTCATGGTGATCATCATGCCACCAACACCCCAAAAGTGCCAATATCGTCGATGAATGTATTCTTATTGCCTTTTTTTTTTAATACAAAAATTACAACAAACTTTAATCTTTACGGGATTTACAAATGTCTAATAAAAGTTGTAAGTCTAATATCAAGTCGTCTAAACAGTCCATTTGTAAACAAATATATGTCATATGTATGAAAAAGTTAAAATACCAACAATATCTTCCTTGCTATGACTGGAACACACAACCAAAGCTTGTGAGCCGAAAGAGAAAAATTGATCATTCACGAATTGTTCATAATTATAATTCGGCCAAAAGCTTGTTTTACCTATGTAATTACATCGATACTTTAAGTACCACTAATATGGTGGTCGTCCCCACCATGATACTTTCTCTCAATATCTTTCTCCACATATAGGTTTTATTTTAAGTTCCTTAGCCTATGCGCCACCATTATCCTATTAAAGTGTTGTTGACTTAATCATATTTGAAACACACTTTTTCACATTATTAATAAAATATTCGAGCTATACAAGTTCTTTTATTCTTTCCTAAGCAAAACTATTTAACTTGTATACCAACATTTTAGGAGTCTTAGGTTACTCTTTCTTAAACAAATCTAACTTAATGGTAGAAGGATACATTTATTATTCTTTGAAGTTCCACATCAAATACTTAATTGCAATTTTGTTAATAAGATAATGGTGGAGACAAAGTTAATATTTTGTCCTCAAAACCTTCATTTGGACATATAAAACAAATTAATTCATTCTAAAAAATTCATTTCAAATTTGTTAGGTAAACTTTTTTTCATAAATAAAATGTCATCAACATGAAACATGAAAAAATAACTAAGCAATTATTGTTTAATACAAAATTTTTTGATATATATTTATGCCATTCTTTGTTCAAGGGTTTTCCCATTTTAAAGCCACAACGACACTTTTTTTTAAAATTTAATTCATAACATTGTATATGATTTTGTTGTTAGATCTAATTTATTTTTTATTCATTAACTTATAAAAATTTACGAATAAACTTAAAAAATCAAATAAATATATCTTATGTTTATTACAAAATTTATTTTTGTTTTTTATTTCTTCTCTCAATCACGGTTGAATTACTTTTCAAGTCTATATTGAGCTACTGAAAAATTAGACTATATAGGAATTGTTACAGGTAAATTTAGACAATCAGGTTAAACCCATTGTGCCAAATACATGCCAAATTTGAGATCCAGAATGGAATCAGGCTTAAGGAGTGAGAAAGCAGATAAGATGGGCGAGATAATTAGCTCACTTGAGCAGGGTTGAGTTGAGTCGAGTCGAGCCAAACCAATTTGACCAGTTCGATTATGTTTCCTTCCTTCCTGCACGTGCCACTTACAAATTTGGCCTCTTTCACTAAAACTTTAATCAAATTAAGGTCAAGAAAATACCTCTCATATAAATACATCGCTACAACTCCATGAGAAATAACCTAACACACTCTGTGTCTTCTATTTGCTTGCTACTAAAAGGATTGAATCTCGAAATAGAGGGGGTCGGTTTGAATCGCTTTTTGCAATATTGTTATGAATGTTTCACAAAACCCTAAGATTAAGCATGCTTTTGTGAAAGACAAAAGGAATAACAAAAATTACCTTTGAAGAACTCCTTCTTCTTGTGATCAACTCCACGATCTCAATCTTGAAATTAATTGGACACCTCCAAAAGAGCTTCCCCGTTGTTCTTTAGGAGGGGAAAGATTGTGAGATCTCTTTTTGGAATAGGAAGATGGACTTTCTAGAGAGAATTTTAGGGAGGGAAAAGTGGAGAGAATTCAAGTTATGAAATTCTCAATTCCAAAATTGAAGCATTAGTCTCACAAGTGTATCCAAATGCACCATTTTATAATAAAGGAGGATGGAGGCAACTTCCTCCATCCACTCACCTATTTTCTCCATAATATATGGATTATGCAAATCATATTTGCATATTGCATATTATAAAGTATCATATACTTTACCAAATATCGATTGAATCATATTCAATTGTGTATCTCTCAATTATAACCTATAGTATTTAATATGAAACTCTTTCCTACTAAATTAATATTTTAAACTTAATCTAAATAAAGTATATAGTTTATTATGAATCATATTCAGATCAAACTATATATTATATCGATTATACCACATATAATTGATATAAATATTTTTTATGAATTTGAACATTTCAAATTCATTAATAACTTTATACCCTCGTATGTATCCATATTGAGCCAACGAAGGGACCTAATGGACCTATAAATTATGAGTTCCAATGATACTAGGTTAACTGATCAAACTCGTTGATCGAGCTAACCAACATTCATTAACAACGAGTCATTCTATTAAAGACTCGTAGTTGCACTCTCATTGTAGGACAAGTTGCGTCCATTGATTTAACCAATGCCCGTAAGTCGAACCTTCACAAGGTTGTTCATAATCACAATTGGGTCAAATTGTCATTTTACCCTTGTGATTACTTCTTGCTCCTTAAGTTCCACTGATCCTCTAATGAACAACATGTTTATGGTCCTACCATAACACAAAGTCACCCTCAGACCAATGAGAGGATGAGACCTAATTGTTCAAGACCAGGAGTCATCACATAAAGGAACTGTAGGTTTTTGACAATATATTAGAAGTGAAAATTACCCCCCACATTGGAAATGTGCAAAGAAGTAATGGGCTCCTAGCACTATAAAAGGAGCCTATGCCTTTGGTTCCAAAGCATCCTAGTTAGAAACACTTTAAGCTTTGTGTACTAGCTATAGTTAAATTCTTCTTTTATATTCTCTTGCTTGAGAGTAGAAAAAAGGGTGTGAGCGGTGTAAAACTTTGGGAGAGTGTTAGGGTCGGGGAGAGAATTTCGTGTGATTGTAATAATTTTTCACATAGTGAGATTTCTTTCTGTTCATTTTTTTTCTAGTGTTTCTTATTTTGTTGCTTTCTTTTAATTTGTCAGTTATTGTGCTTATTTCTGTAGTAGTAGTGGGAGGTATTTTCCTAACAAGAACAACCTATCTAATTTTCCTAGCTCAAGAGTGAATAAATTCCATCTTGCAGAGTTAAGTTCCCAGCTCCCACACGATTTTTTCTCTAGGAAGGTAGGCATATCGAGTCAGCAACTCTCACCACTCTCACACATACTAGTCAAAGGACAATCCCTCGAAAACAGGAGTTCGTAGCCTGCCCAGGATTCAGGCCAAGTTGCAATGAATCATCTATGAATTTTTAATCTTAATTTGTTAACGACGTTATATCAGTTGGTTAATAATTCGCAGTCTGAACTTATACGAATTCATCGCATAGGATGCCCCATTTGCATCTCTACTACATGAATAAGCTAGATCGCCTCGTTTGTATCAAATACAAAGTAAGTCGCATCCATAATGTCACCAAGATAAGGCTCCCAACCTCATCCGTAGACAATAAATCGTTCGGGTTAATAACTTGAACACGATCCTACTTGTATGTCCACTACATACAGTTAAGTTGTCATAATTCATATAACCCTAGAACATAATTTATTGGATTTAAGTTTAAATTTAAATACATAAGAAAAAATGAAATAATACTTTATTGATTCAACTAAAATCTCTCTGACTCAAGCATCAGAGTGGTTGTGGCAAACACACACCTCTGTGCAAGTTTTTCTTTGTTTTGCAGACTAACTCTTTCCCCAAAGAATACAAATTCACTGTTGGCCTCGCGTACAAATCAGGTGTGGCCCTCCATCCGAATTTGTGCATCAACAGTTAGCGTCGTTTGTGGGGACCAAGAAGGTTTTAATTAAGGAACTTGCATACCGGTGTTGAGAATGAATCCAAAATCTAGAGATCAAAGTCGTGCCATGGAATAAGGGTTTAATTGTTTATGCATGTTCTACTATTATTCATGATCATGATTTGCACTTTTCATGTTGATTGATCGTGTAGCAATAGAGTTTTAAATGTGTGTGATTTTGTGGGTTTCCATGAATTCATAGTTAGCATGTTTGACTCTGAGAAATTTAGGAAGCATGTTAATTGGATTAATCTAATTAAGGTGTCTTGGTCCTTCCAAAGTTCTTAATGTATCTATCCTAATCATTTGGGAATGTTCGTATAAATTATTAGGATAACTGAAATTAATTTACGCATTTGTATAGTTAATGAAGGTAGGAAATTTATTTCTTTTTAGGGTTTCCATTAAGCTAACCAAGTGTTTGCTTAGCTTATTGAAATTCAATTTTTTAGTGTCTTTGATCTATATTGCATTTGGGACAAACTGTACTTATGAATTGAAATTTGATAAGATTGGTTTCGTAATGAAATTTAATTTTGGAAAAGTAAAATTTCTGGCTCCCTTGGAAAATTGACCTGGTCCACTATTTGTACAAATTAGAGTAGTGTTGGGGTTTTAGGTTTTATGCCCTAAATTGTACTCGTGTAGTTTTTAAATGTTCAATGAAATCAATAAAGAGTTATTATTCATCATTTCTCGTGTTCTTGCATTTAAAACTTAAATCCAATAAATTAAGCTCCAAGGTTATAATTATGAAATTTGAAAGTGTGTAGTAGACATATAGGTAGGATCGTGTTCAAGTGTGTAGCCCAAAGGGTTTATAATATATGGATAAGATTGGGAACCTCATCGTGGTAACACTATGGATGGGGCCCACTTTGTATTTGATACAAATGAGGGTGGCATCTTGTGCGATGAGTTCGTACAAGACCGTACCGCGTATTATTAACCTACTGATGTAACAACATTAGCAGATTAGGTCTAATAGTTTATAGATGACCATTAGTGACTCGACCTAAATCCTGAGCGGGTTATGAACTCCTATCTGTGGGGGTTTGTCCTTAGTGAAGGGAATGAAACTCACGCAGCGGAAACAACTTTGAATCGTCTTGGTGTTTGTTGTGAAAACGTTTTCTTAAAATTGAATTTATCATATAAATCCTAAGCTAAACATGCTCATAAAGAAGGAAAAATAGTGAGCAATAATTACTTACTTGTTGAAGAACACTTCTTCGCCAATTCCTTCTCCGATCACGAACTCTTCGTCACTTCAATCTCTACAATCACGATCTTCCAAACCAAACAATTTGGACACTTCCAAAGCTATCTTCTCGGTTGGTTGAGGGAGAGTGGTGGAACTCCCTTTGGCTTGGGGTAGAGAGAATTTGAGAGAGATTAAGAGAATGAGAGAGAACTTTTCGGTGAGATTCCAAAAAAATGATAAATCACTTAAGAAATCCTTCTTGTAAAGGTGCTTTTATAATGGTGATAGGTGAAGTTGAAATTTCTACCTATTTACCATTTTGCCACAGCATTAGGTTATGCAAATAATATTTGCATAACACATATAATAAGATATTTCATACCTTATTATACAAATCACATTTGTATAATTGTGGATTTTAAATTGAATCACATTCAATTTAATTTCTCTCAATCCAATTTCTCCAAATTAGCACTAATTAATCAATTAGGCTAATCTATAGTTTAATATGAATCTCATTGACATTAAAACTATATATTATGTCTATCATATCTCATATAAATGACATAACTACCTTTTTAATGAATTTGAACAATTCAAATCCACACCAAACTGTAAATCCTCAATTTATCAAGTTTGAGCCAACCGAGGGGCCTCTTGGACCTATAGATGACGAGCTCCAATGATCCGAGACTAACCTGTCAAACTCTTTGATCTGGTTATTCAACATTCATTCGCTACGGTAACATTCCATTAAAGCTCGTAGTTGCACTCTCATCATTGTAGGACAAGTTATGTCCATTGATATAACTAATACCCGTGAGTCGACCCTTCACAAGTTGTTCGTAGACACTGCTAGGTCAAATTACCATTTTACCCATGTGTGTACCTCTTGCGCCTTAAGTCTCACTGCTCCTCTAATGAACAACAACGTTGCATTGTCCAACAATAAACAACATACCTCTCGGGTCAGTGAGAGGGTGGTCACCCGTTGTCCAAGCCCTGGAGACATCACTGAATGGAACAACCCCTCTAGTTTCACTGAGTCAGAAACGAGTGAATTCCATCTCGCGTAGTCAAGTTCCCAGCTCCCCACGTGGTCCTGTCCCTTAGAAGATAGGCATATTGGGTGAGTAACTGTGACCACCCTCACCCGTACTAGTCAAAGGACAGGCCCCCGCAGACACGAGTCCGTAACACGCTCAGGATTAAGGTCGAGTCACTATTGGTCATCTAGGAAGTTATTAGTCCTATACTGTTAACGGTGTTACATCAGTAGGTCTAATAATTCACGGTCCGGTCTTGTACAATCTCATTGCACAGGATGCCCCCACTCGCATGTCAACCACATGAACGAGTTGGATCACCTCGTTTGTATCTAATACAAAGCGGGCCACATCCATAACGTATCCAAGATTAGGTCTCCAACCCTATCCGTATACTGTAGATCGTTCGGGTCATAAACTTGAACGTGATCCTCCCTGTGTGTCCACTACACACCGTTCAAGTTCTAGTTCTCTCATAATTCAATGACCTTGGAGCTTAGTTTATTGGACAAAGTTTGTAAATATGCGAGACACAAAGTGGTGAAAAAAAATAACTCTTATTTATTTCAATAAGTAATGTTACAAACATATACAAGATTAGGACATGCATCCCAACACTTAGACTAATATGGGTAAGAGTCGCGAGAGTTATTGACTCAATAAGACTACCTTCTCAGGGACGAAACCTCGTGGGGAGTTGGGAACGTAACTCCGCGAGATGAAATTCACTCGTTCTTGAGCAAGGGAATTAAGATAGGTTGTTCTCGTAAGGGTACTTAAGGAGCAAGAAGTAATCATAGCGGTAAAATGGTAATTTGACCCAACTGTGATTACGAACAACCTGTGAAGAGTCGACTCACGGGCATTGGTTAAATCAATGGACATAACTTGTCCTACAGTGAGGAGAGTGCAACTACGAGTCTATAGTGGAATTACTCATAGTTAATGAATGTTTGTTAATGGGATCAAAGAGTTTGATCAGTAAATCTCGTATCATTAGAGCTCATGATCTTTAGGTCCATTAGGTCCATGTGTTGACTCGATAGGGATACAAAAGAGGGTATAAAGTTTTAGAATTAATTAGAAGTGTTCAAATTCATATAAGGGATTTATATTAATTGAAGATGATATAATTGATATAATATATAGTTTAATGTGAATATAACCATACTAACCTATATAGTATATTTAGATTAATTTCTAAATGTTGTTTTAGTATGAAATTGTTTCATATTAAATACTAAAGGAAATAATTGAATTGAGAGATATGCACAATTGAATATGATTCAGTTTATATAAAATGTGCATTATACAAATATAATTTGCATAATAAGATATTGGATATCTTATATTATGCAATTATGCAAACATGATTTGCATAATGCATAATTTGTGCATTTAGTAGAATAATGGAGGGAGGAAGTTATCTCTACCCTCATTTCCTATATAAGGATGCATACAGATCCATTTGGTAAGGAATTTTGCTCATTTTTTGAAATAAAGATTTCCATATTTCATAACTCTCTCAAAGCCCACTCTAGAAACTCTCCCCCTTTCTCTAAAAAGAGATCCCACCATCTTCCCTCTCCTAGCTAGAGTACAACGGAGAAGATCTTGTGGAAAGTGTTCGAGAATTCTTGTTCGAGTTGATCATTGAGAATGAAAGATTGGAGAAGGATTACTAGAAGAAAGATTCTTCAAAGGTAAAAAAACATTTCTTCTCCTTTTTTGCTTAACCTTAGTTGATGTTTTTGTGCAAATTCTAAAACATAATTGCGAGCAAAAGTGATTTCCAATGCTTCCGCTACGGGATACGATCCCTTCAAGAAGATCGTTCAATGAAGCTCAAGAAAATAATAACATTTTTAAGGGTCATATAGCACCCATCATTCACCTTGCTGACATTTGAGCATGAGTTCATATTCATAAATCTACACCAATTTAGGATAAACAAATAAGGCATGAATAACTAAAATTAATCGGTAAAGTTTTCATATATAATTTTACTTAAAAGCATCATATATTAACAATATGATATTACAAACTAAAACTCAAAAATAGAAATAGAAAAATATCTCTCCACCTGAACTTATTTAAAAAACTTACCATAGCCAATTTATTATCCCAACATTGCCATGCCCCATACTTGTGAAGAAACCCACCAAGATAATAAAATTATCACTCTAAACTTTCAAAACCAAACAGTGTCCTCTATTAAAATAATATGGGGAAAGTTACTCCAACAACATATTCGATTTTTGTTTTTCTAAAACAACAAATAGAAAACAACTAACACTAAAGAAAGCAAAGAAAAAAAAAACACCACACAAAACCAAAACAGAAGCTCCAATTCTATTCATTACTTGAGCGCTCCCGACCATTTTTTTATCGCCTTTATAAACCATTAAAAACTCAACTACTTGATGATAGAATGTTGTTACTCACATGGTTTTTTTAATGTCATTAAAGGTATAATTTATTGTAGTGAACATTAATGTTCTAATAGATGTTTGGAGTTAATAACTCTATATTATGGATAAATTGGCATATCGAATGTGTTAACAAACACAAAGTATATGGTTTGAATCCCCCAACCACCATTGTACTAAAAAAAAGAAACTCTTTATTCTAGAGGGAGAAACAAGCATGAGAGATGCAATTTAAGTACTTTGAGAGAGGCAACATGAGAAACTAATTGCTCTTTTGTATTCAACAAACTTCCACTTAAGCATCAATTGTTCATTTTTCTTTCACTCCAAAGAAACTCAAGTGGATGAAAACCTATACACTGAATATGCCCTTCATGAAACTTAAAATCATGCAACTTTTTTCCAGTAGTTTGATCCCACACATGTTCAAAAGAAACTCTGAATTATGGCTATTATAATAATGACAATAGAAAGTTACACTATTTATAGTGGGACTCGTTATTAATGACTTGAAAGAGTGCGAACCATTACACTTCAATAACATTGCAAAGATCAGAAGTTATCAATGAAGGAAAGCAATCTTATGCTTTTATATACAATTGAAGATAGAAATCAGAATGTATTATAAATGAACAATGAAAGGCCATCATGAAAACCATGTTTATTAAATAGGTGCTCATTAACATAACTCGGTGCCAAAACAACATTATTTCTCTTAAAATTTAGTTAACTATGTGTGTATATTTGTCAAACATAGGTTTGATTGATAATTTAACTAGCAATAAATGTAAGTTAAAAAGTAGACATATCAGTCCAAGTAAGAAATTCATCCAATAAACTTACTTTTAGCCTCTTCAAGATCCCACAACTTTATTGCACCAGAAGAAGCTCTAGCAAGCACCAAAATTTCA
The DNA here is from genome assembly GCA_036507285.1 of Trichosanthes cucumerina. Classification (NCBI taxonomy): domain Eukaryota; kingdom Viridiplantae; phylum Streptophyta; class Magnoliopsida; order Cucurbitales; family Cucurbitaceae; genus Trichosanthes; species Trichosanthes cucumerina. The sequence goes on from CM071841.1 coordinate 40,087,995, forward strand.
GCTGAATCAAAAGCTATTGATTCAACTGGATTAATATGACCACAAAGACTGCACAAGATTATGAAAAAACTCCAAGTCTACCACTAGAGAAATCACAACCATGGACCACATGTGCTAAAAAATAATCCAGAAAGAATGTCAACAACAAATCTCAAGGGGCCCAATTATTTTCTAAATTCTAAATTTAAGCCTTAAAAAGCAAATTTTCATCTAACATGAGGATAAAAAAATTATCTGAAGATTGACCATGGGAATGGCACCAATCAAATATACAATTCTTTTATTCAATCATCAAATACATTCATGAATAAATTCAAAAAATAAGAAATTTGTGAATTTATGGCATGTAATATTATAAACCTAATTTTCTGATTGTGTACAATAAGATGGAAGATGAGGCATTCAACAGATCATCAAAGAATTTAAGACAAAAGTACTTACTTTGAGAAAATGACAGTTCTTGATATAACAGGAGTATTCAACGATTTCATGGATATAGAAACTGAGAACTTAAAATATGAAATCAGAGCTTGCAACATAAATAATCTATTCCTTGGCCCATAGTTGATCATCCATTGATTTTTGCAACACAAAACAATGTAGTTAAAAAGAAAACAATGTAGTTAAAAAGTTGTTGAAAGTTAAAACAAAAAATCAAGTCCAAACAGTATGCTAACACTAAGAAGGAATAGGCATTGTCCATGATTATTTTACTTCTATCTCAACTTAAGGATGAGAAAATACTGTGATAGATGACGTTAGGTGGAGGTAAAAAAAAAATAGATAGACCACGAGAAGAAACAAAAACTTGAGGTTGTTGATGACCAGAAGCTTTGAGTATGCAACTATGAAAACCTCTTAAAGCTTTGGAGAAGAAGGAGAAAAATGTCAATTCTACTGAAAAAAATGGTGAGAATTCTGAGAATTCACCTACTTATCGTCAGATCTGAAAATAAAAATACATCTGCTGGCTTAGATCTTAAAAGATTCGGTAACTCCAATCAAATATAAAAAATTTGGTGCACGTATTTGTAACCGTGCAAAACTGCAAGTGTACAGTGTCAAGTTTTAATATATTGATTTAAAGTCCAAGTATCGTTCTCAAGAATGGTTTTCTAGATTAGTTGATTACTAGAATATTCACTTCCAATTTTATATCTAAAGAAACCTTCTAATTTTCAATTGAGACGAAATTATGAAATAAAAAAAAAAGATGTAAAGAAACATTTATGAGAGGAACGTTAGGAGATTGATTTCACCAATCGATTTATTATCTTACCTAATTAACTTAGTTTTGGTTGTGAAATTATAAGTAAGAAGGTAAATTTAAGCAAAAGACTCTCTTGAGTTTAATTGACTTCAAGCATAACTATAAACCTAGAGTACCCATTTAAATTTAATAGCATGCAAGGCTTTAAAAAAGTTGTTTTAATTGCCTCTTAAAAAACCCTTCACTCTCGTGCAAGAATTTACTAAAAAGTCTTAGTGATCCAATTCTAGTAGAAAAATTATTTTATCAAATAATAATTAAACTAATCAAACATGCAATTCTTAGTCAAAGAAAAAAAAACATTAAACATAAAATACCAAAAATAATTTAACTGACCAAATCTTAATTAATTTCTAAAATATTAAAACATGGCTACATCAATCCTTTAACTACGAAATTTGCTACTAATCATCACTAAAAACATGCTAAGTTCGTATTTAAGGTTCATAAGTCGAACTACAAATCTAAGAGAAAATGAAGAAAGAACTCTAGTTGTCAATGTCGGTCCTCACATCTAAGCCCTCGTCACGATCTCGAGCCTCAACTATCATTTGTGACCTCCCAAAATAGTCTTCTAGCTCCCTCAGTATTGTAGAAATCGAATTTAAGGTGAAATTTTTCTAAAAAACGGTTCAACCTTCTAATGGCATAAAATATATGTATATATAGGAAATCGGCATAACATTGAGACGGTAGGAAAGCGTCGCAATATTGTGCCGCATAAAACAACGCCTTTTTGCATATCTCATAGCGTTGAGATGCAAGAGACAGCGTCTCAACGCTACCCTTGCAGCAGACAACTGATTGCAACTATTTTTTTCATATCTTTTCGCTCGGTGTCTGAATGACCTCCGATTTCATGCGTTGAAACCGTGATTTGATATAGAATCTTATTTCTTATGCTCAAATTACATCTATATTTTGCTTGGATCTTAAATTAAGCAAACAAAGGCTCTCAATTGCACCAAAATAGTCTCGAACACTCTATTTTTGCTTTTCAAGCTCAACATCCTGAAATTAACCATAGATGCCATGAAAACACACATTTTAAATATTAGACTAGTTGAAATATAAAAAATAAAATAGCATATTCACATGCTATAAAAACTCTGCCCACGAACATCCACCATAGTGACTATTGACGACCCTACTCACAACTGCAACCAACGACTTTAGATCTACTATCAATTGAGTCAGATCTGCTAAACATGATAAATCATGCTGTAAATTTCCTAAACTAAAAATAAATATAGATTTACCTTTGTAGTTCAAATTTCCCACAGCAACTCCTTGCTCCTTTGAATCTACAACAACACAGTAACCTCTGTCCTTTCAATAGGACACTACCACTCAACAAACCCTCTATTCTCTGAGTGTCTTAGATCAATAAATTTGTGGGAAGGCTCCAACCATTTGGAAGAAGAAAAAAAAAGGGAATTTTATGTTTGAGAGAGAATTTCTTTTCAGAATTCTTAATTGCACCAAAAAGGAACGATCAGTCCATTCCTTCTCCCAATTGGAGAATAAATAGACAGTGAGAAGGGTAACTTCCCACTCCCTATTGATGGGGTGTTGGGAGACATGGGGAGTGTGTCCTCCTGACACGTTCCCCTTTTTTTTTTAATTTTATTATTATTTAATTAATTAAAATTAATCAAATTAATTAAATTAAACTAATTTAATTATATTAATATTTTGATTAAATCACATTTACTCAATTTTCCCTCTAACCTATAGTTTTAATGCACATCTTATGCACATTAAATTTTAACCTATAGTTTTTAAATATGAATCTCATTCACAATCAATATTAATATTTGAACTCTTTCAAATATTTAATTCTCTCATTTAATTTAATATGAATCATATTCAAATTAAATTTATAATATAAAGTTCTAAACCTTATATTATAATTTATCTTTATACATTAATGTTTTTTTCCCTAATTGAATTTGAACATTTCAAATTCAAATGATCTAAGATCCCTTTACGAGCTAGAAGGTAGACCTAATGGAACTACAGATCAAAAACTCCAATGATACGAGATTATTCGGTTAATCTCATTAATCTCCTAATCAACATTCGTTAACTGTGGGAACACTTCACTAAAGTCTCGCAGCTGCACTCTTCTCACTTCTCAAACAGAAGTTTCTCTCAGGCCAATGAGAGGGTCGGACCCTTTGTTCAAGTCCCAGATGTTGGGGTGTTTGCCCTAATCTCTGTTGGGATGTATGTGCTCATCTCGTGTAGTTTGTAATATTTCAAGTTGTAAATAAATAAGAGTTATTTATTTCAACATTGAACTTTGTGTCTCGCGTATTTCATAAACTTAATCCAATAAACTAAGCTCCAGGGTCATTGTATTAATGAGAGAACTAAGAACTTGAACGGTATGTAGTGGACACACAGGAAGGATCACATTCAAGTTAATTACCCGAACGGTCTACAGTATATGGATAGAGTTGGAGACCTAATCGTGGATACACTATGGATGCGGCCCGCTTTGTACTAGATACAAACGAGGTGATCTGACTCGTTCATGTGGTTGACATGCGAGTGGGGGCATCCTGTGCATTAAGAATGTACAAGACCGGACCGTGAATTATTAGACTTACTGATGTAACACCGTTAACAATATAGGGTTAATAATTTCGTAGATGACCATTAGTGACTTGACCTTAATCTCGAGCATGTTACGGACTCATATCTGTAGGGGTCTGCCCTTTGACTAGTACGGGTGAGGGTGGCCACTGTTGCTCGCCCAATATGTCTATCTTCTCAGGGATAGGACTACGTGGGAAGCTGGGAATTTGACTACGCAAGAAGGAATTCACTCGTTCCCAACTTAGGGAAACTAGAGGGGTTGTTCCCTTAAGTGTTGTCTCCAGGACTTGAACAACAGGGCCCCACTCTCTCATTGGCCTGAGAGGGTTGTTGTCTATGGTTGGACCATGCAACGTTGTTGTTCATTAGAGGAGCCGTAGGACTTAAGGAGCAAGAGGTAGACACATGGGTCAAATGGTAATTTAACCCAACAGTGTCTACGAACAACTTGTGAAGGGTTGACTCATGGGTATTGGTTATATCGATGGACACAACTTGTCCTACAGTGATGAGAATGCAACTACGGGCTTTAGTGGAGTGTTACCGTAGCTAATGAATGTTGAATAACCGGGTCAAATAGTTTGATAGGTTAGTCTCGGATCATTGGAGCTCGTCACGTGTGGGTCCATTAGGTCCCTAAGTTTGCTCAAATTGGACAAATTGAGGGTTTACAGTTTGGTGTAAAGTTGAAGTGTTCAAATTAATTATTTGGGTATTTATGTCGTTTATATGAGATATATATGACATAATATATAGTTTAATGTGAATGAGATTCATAATAAACTATAATATAGCCTAATTGATTAATTAGTACTAATTGAAGAAATTGAATTGAGAGAAATTAAATTGAATGTGATTCAATTTAAAATTCCACATTTATGCAAATGAGATTTGTATAATAAGGTATGAGATACCTTATATTATGTGATATGCAAATATGATTTGCATATCATATGGTTCTGGTAAAATTGTGATTTGGTGGAGATTTTAACTCCATCACACATTAGTATTTAAACGCTTTGCAAGAAGCTTTTCGTGAACGAATTGTCATTTTTCAGATTTTCATCCAAAGAGAGCTTCTCACCCTTCTCTCACTCTCTCTCAATTCTCTCTAAGAATTCTCCTCACCAAAAACCAAAAGGTGTCCCACCTACTCTCCCTCAACCTCCCAGAAAAACTGAGAAGACGTTTTAGAAGTGTCTTGCAACACTGTTCGAGGTTTGATTCGAGCAGATTGTTGGTTCGAGAGAGATCCTGACAAGAGGAGGAAAGTATTGGAGAAGTGTTCTGTAACAAGTAAGTACCGAGATACCTTACTGTGTTCTTCTCCTATATGCATGTTTAACCTAGGATTAAAGTAGTTTAATTTGGTTTTAAGATAAGAATTACACAACGAATGAACGACGTTTCACAACGTCTTCCGCTGCGGGAAGTCCAAATCCCTTCAATCTCGTGTAGTTTGTAATACAATTGTTATAAATGAATAAAAGTTATTGATTTTTCAAACTTTGTATCTCGCATTTTATAAAACTTAATCCAATAAACAAAGCTCTAGGGTCATATTATAGTACTTGAACGGTGTGTAGTTGACACACGGGGAGGATCACATTTGAGTTAGTGACCCGAACGATCTACAATATCCATGGATAGGGTTGGAAACCTATAGAATAGCCTAATATGTGATATAGTTGACATAATATATAGTTTGATGTGAATTAGATTCATAATAAACTCTTGAATAACCTAATTGATTCATTAGTGCTAAATTGGAGAAATTGAATTGAGAGAAATTAAATTGAATCTGATTCAATTTTTTATTCCACAATTATGTAAATAAGATTTGTACAATAAGGTATGAGATACCTTATATTATGTGATATGCAAATATGATTTGCATATCATATGGTTGTGTTAAAATGGTGAATTGGTGGAGATTTTAACTCCACCACACACTATTATAAATAGGTGCTTTGTGAAGCACTTAAGATAACAAGAATTCATTTTTGGAAATTCCATCAAAGAGATAGATCAAATTCTCTCTAGCTTCTCTCAATTCTCAAAAATCCTTTCTCCATCCCAAATTCCAAAGGGAGTTCCACAACCCTCCCTCAACCTCCCGAGAACAACCCAGAAGAGCTTCTGGAAGTGTCTTTGATCGTGAGGTTCGTTGGATCGAGAGAGATCGAGAAGGAACTGCAAGAAGTTGTCTACAAGAGGTTAGTAAAATGTTTACTTTCTGTATTCCTTCTCAAATCAACATGCTTAACTTATATTTTATGAGATAAATTCTATTTTTTTAAGAAATTACACACACAACGAATCAACGACGTTTCACAATGTCTTCTGCTGCGAGAAATCGATTCCCTTCACCAGATATACCACTTAAGGGAACATCCACTTATTTACCCTAATAGGTGAGAAGGAGTGAATTCCATCTTGTTAGGTTAAGTCCCCAGCTGCCTCCTCGACCTTGTCCCCAAGAAGGTAGGCTTATTGAGTCGACGACTCGGGCGACTCTCACCGATAATAGTCAAAGGACAATCCCTCGCAATCAGGAGTTCGTAACCTGCTAAGGATTGAGATCAAGTTGCCTAGGTCATCCTAGTGAAATAGAAACCTAACTAGTCAATGGAGTTCCACCTAGCGGTTACTATTTCGTGGTGCGATCTTATACAATCTCATCACATAGGATATCCCCACTCACATGTCGTCTACACGAACACTTAGGATCACTGTGTTTGTATCACATACAAAGTGGGTCATATTCATAGTATTACCAAGGTAAGGTACCCAAGCCTTATCCCCTTACTATAGACCCTTTAGGTTGTATCTCGAATTGAGATCGTTATATGTACACTACATTCAGTTCAAGAGACATATTACAACCTTCGATTTTAGTTTATTGGATTTAAGGTTAATAAAAGGGCAATATCGTAAATAATGAACAATAACTCTTTATTGATAATAACAACTCTTTATTACATTAATTATAACATTATTTATAAACTACGAGTTTTAGGGCACAAATCCCAACAAAAAGTTTTGTAGTAGAAGCAGTAAGCAAGAGGAAATAACAAGAGAAGTCTTGGGTAAATGGAAGAAAAAGAAACCCATAAAAAAACCCATAAAAGAAGCCGCATAATGAAAGAGTCGATCGAACATATTCAATTTTCGAAAGTAGAAACGACAGTAGATAGAAATATATATCTCAAATGAGACAAGCCTTAAGGAACCGGTAAGCAAGATGAAAGAACAACAAGAGAAATTCTTGTATATACCGTGTGTTATCACCCAAAGAAGTTGCTGGAATGAAAAAAATTTGAGAAACACATTCAATTTTCAAAAGCATAAACGATAATAGATAGAAATATAGATACCTCAAACTTGACATGCAGATACTAACATACACAGGGGCAAGGTAAGCTAAAAAAAAAAAGGAAACAAGCGAAAATACTAATAAGAGAAGTCTTTGTGTATGCTGTGAGTCATTGAGAGGAACCATTAAATAAAAGAAAGTACCTAATGGTTCGATAATATAAACAACGGGGTCGCGTTGTAGATACTAATGTACATAAGGACAAGTAAGCCTAAACAAATTAGGAAACAAGAGGAAATACCAACAAGAGAGATCATTGTGTATATCATGGCAAAAATACCAACAAGAGAAGTCATTGTGTATACCGTTGGTCATCAAGAGGAACCAGTAAACAAAAAGGAATACCTAATGGTCCAACAAGCAATTGTAGAAGCAGGATGAGTTTTAAGTGGAGTATTAATTATGGAAAGTTGTTAATGATGAAATTTTTACCTCGGTTAATGACATGTATGAGGTATCGTTTTTTACATTTAGTTTAATTTTTGCACATTTAATGAGTAATTACACGTTTTCATTTCATTAAATCAATATAGATGTATGTTCCGTAACACCCCTAACTTTTGAGACACACATCCTAGGAACGTTACTACTCATGCATGCATTTTTAGGCCATTAAAATACAAATGGAAATACATTTATTTAAATCACCATTGAGACTTTGCTTTTAGGGATCCCAAAACAGAAAATCAAAACCCTTGAATAACATAGTTAATGTCTGACCTTAGTTTAAAACATAAAAGCTCTATATGAGCGAAAATAAACATTTAGGGGGCGTTTGGATCGCAGAGTTGGGTTGAGTTGGGTTGAGTTGTGCAGAGTTGTTTTGTTAGTGAGTTCTAGAAATCAGTGTTTGGTTTGCAGAGTTGGGTTGAGTTGAGTCAGGAAGTAAGTGTTTGGTTTACAGAGTTGAGTTATTATGTCAGGGGTATCTGATGCAGTTTTTTGTAAAGTGAATAAGTCTGATTTTTTGTGGCTTTTTTTCTTTACTTTTTTTGTTTCCACCAAATCAATTGCAAACATATTTGTCTACAATTTCAAAACTTCATTATGAGATCAATTACAAATTTGCAATATATAATACCATTTGCAAGATATATGAGATATTTAGAACAATACAGAATATTGAGATTGATATCAATTTTTCTTCTCCCCTAAAAATCATTTTTATCTTTATGTAAAGTGAAAGGTCTGATTTTTTTTGTGATTTTTTTCCCTTACTTTGTTTTCACAACAAATCAAATACAAACACATTTGTCTACAATTTCAAAACTCAATTATGTGATCAATTATAAAATTACAATATATATTACCATTTGTCAAATGTATGTTAGGGGTATATGTAAAAGTAATAGATATTGGGTTTGAAATCAATATTTCTTTTCCAATAAAATTCATTATTTAGAACTTTTACTCTTCAATATGAACTTTATTCCTTTTTTTATGTGCATGTTCACCACTACTTTTTTATTTTAATTTAGGTAGGTCTTAATTTAGTATTAATACTTTGCATATGAAGAGTGTTTATTTAAATTTGTCTAAACACATGCATTGTCTATGGACATCAATAGAATGAAATAAATAGTTTACCTTGTGAAAATGTTAAAAATATGTCAACATACTTAAATATTTTATGTCATATTGAAGTTGCATATCTACTAAATATTAGATATGTCATCAAGGTCCTAGTAGCTTCGTTATGCTACCGATATTTTCGGTGTAGGCAATGTTGCTTAGTAACGTCCATAGGAAATTTTGAGTTTGAAAAATTAAGGTTGTTACAGTTGGTATCAGAGCATGGGTCTTAGATTCTGCATACTCGCCTACATCGTAGGCAACGATCCTTATAGGCTCTCGCAGGAAGTCTAGTTAAAGTTATTTGAGTTGCTTGTGTGTTGACACTTGTTATGTTATGCTTTTGATTTTTTTTTTCTTGTGCAAATATAGTTTAGAGTTTAAGTTTAGATTATGACTCGAAGATGTGACCGTTGTAAAGTTCTAGCAACTTTCGAGGACGAAAGTTTTTCTTAGATGGGTATATTGTGGCGCCCCGTAAAATTAGATGCTTTAATTGTATTTGTTTTAAATTTGAATCTTTGGATAATCAGAATAGGATTAGAAAATGATGTTTCAAAGTTTAAAAAAGGATTAGGATTTCTGTTTGTTTAGGATTTCTTTTTCTAAAAGGATTAGAATTCCTTGTTCTAAAAGGATTAAGACTTTTTGGTGTCTATTTAAACTAAGAGTATTAGCAACTTAAATACACACTTCAAAACTCTCCTCATCTTCTTTTTTTCTCCACTTTATTCATCTCGTCGGGCAGTCGTCGGAGAGTCGCCGGAAAGTCGTCGGACCGTCATCGGAGACTCGTCGGATCGTCGTCAGAGACTCACCGGACCGTCGTCGGAAAGTTGTCGGATCGCCGCCGGAAAGTACTGTACGGTTGAGTTAATAACTACACTCCATGGGGTTGGGTTATTAAGTCACCGGTTATAATTGTTGGTGAAACAAACAAGGAGTTGAGTTATTAACCTAACTCAACTCAACCCAACCCCATAAACCAAACACCCCCTTAACGCCAAAATAACTAAATTTTAAACAAATGTGGAAATATGACTTTTAACATCCCATGACTTTTGTAATTCGTCCCCTCACTCGCCCTATATGTCTTTGCCTTTACCTGAAAACATTTTTAAAAAGAAATGTGAGTATTATAAAAATAATACCCAGTAAGTGACCTCGCTACCGAGTTTGGGATATGCATACTCATACAATCATGACTTTATAACTTTCATGTGTGGGACCTAACTTTCTCATAAACTATCTTGGCTATTTCTTTTGGCTTTTAGTGGTCAATTAAATTCTCTTGAGAGCATGTTGAGTCCGAAGACTCCTGTCATATGGAGTCCTCCCTAACCCCGAGAGCATGTTGAGTCCGAAGACTCCTTAATCATGTTGAGTCCAAAGACTCCTGTCATATGGGGTCCTCTCAAAACCCAGGGAGCATGTTAGGTCCGTAGACCACTATCATATGTGGAGTCCTCTCAAACCCCTATAGTCATATGGAGAAATAATTGCCACAACCACTCACAAACTATATTATGATGGAGATCTAATCCCCTTGAGCAGCGGAAACGAGTTTGGAATCGTAATTGCAAGCTTATTTTGGTTGAAAAAATAAAAACCAATGCATTGAAAATAACAGAGATAAACATGCATTTCTAATCTAATTAGGCATGGATGTAAATCATACAAGCATGTTGTATTTAACTATTAAACGAAATGAAGATAGATTACCTTTGTAGTCTTAGTCTCCCAGCAACTCCTTGCTTCCAAGAAAAAAGGCAGCACAAGAACACAAAAGAACGTCTCCATTTTCTCCAACAGGACACAACCAGTAAGAAAACCTCTTATGACTCTGAGTTTCTACTTAGATCTTCCTTAGGTGGGAAGGATCCAACAATTGGAGTATTTTGGGAATTGAGAGATTGAGAGAATTCTTCTGAGAGTTCAATCAATGAATTGATCGATAGATTGTCTATCCCTTTCTCACCAGGAGAAGAGGAACTTGTAGAGGGCATCTCCCCACTCCCTATCGATTAGGGAGTTGGGAGAAATGGGGAACGTGTCCTCCCCCTTTTTTTATTTAATTAAATAATCAAAATTATGAATTAAATAATAATATATATAATTAATTAAATCACATTTAATTAATCATAATTAAATAACATATATTTAATATAGATTAAATCACATCTAATCAATTATCCCTCTAACCTATAGTTTTAATGCACATCTAATGCACATTAAATTTTAACCTGTAGTTTTTAAATATGAATCACATTCACATTTGAATTTAATATTTGAACTCTTTCAAATATTTTATTCTCTCATATAATTTAATATGAATCATATTCACATTAAATTTATAATATATAGTTCCAAAACTATATATTATATCATATTTATATATATTAAACTTATTCCTTTATGAATTTGAACATTTCAAATTCAAATGATCTAAGAACCCTTTACGAGCTAGAAGGTGGGCCTAATGGACCTACAGATCAGAAGCTCCAACGATACGAGATTACTCGGTTAATCTCATTAACCTCCTAATCAACATTCGTTAACTGCAGGAACACTCCACTAAAGCCCCGCAACAACACTCTTCTCACTGCAGATATATTTTTGTGTCTATGGATATTGACCAATAACAGCAAGTCAATCCTTCACGAATGTTCGTAACACCAGCTGGGTCAAATTACCGTTTTACCTCTAGGTTACATCTTGTACCTTAAGTACCAGTGCACCTCTAATGAACAATTTGTTTGTGGTCCTACCAACAAACAGAGTCCCTCTCGGGCCAATGAGAGGGTCGGGCCCTTTGTTCAAGTCCCGGAGACACCACTTAAGGGAACATTCCTCTACTTACTCTAGTAGGCAGGAAGGAGTGAATTCCATCTTGATAGGCTAAGTCCCCAGCTGCTCAATCGGTCTTGTCTCCAAGAAGGTAGGCATATTGAGTAGGCGAATCTGGCCACTATCACCCATACTAATCAAAGGACAATCTCTCGCAAATAGGAGTTCGTAACCTGCTCAGGATTGAGATCAAGTTGCCAAGGTCATCCTAGTGAAATAGAAACCTAACTAGTTAACGGAGTTACATCTAGTGGTTACTATTTCCTGGTTCGGTCTTATGTAATCTCATTACATAGGATATCGCCACTCACATGCCATCTACACGAACACGTTAAGATCACAGTGTTTGTATCATTTACAAAGTGGATCACATCCATAGTTTTACCAGGGTAAGGTACTGATGAGTAAAAATTAATTATACTTATGATATCGAATTTCCTTACATTCTAAGTGAAAAAAATGTTTAATTGTTGAAATTGTGTCCAATTTATTTTAGGTGATAAATTATCATTATTTAGTGAAACTAGTCTAAAAAGTACATTTTAGTTCAAATTCGTAAATTGAAATAAAAATTTAAAAATTAGAAAACAAAATAATGAGAGAATTGAAAATAAAAAAGAATTAAAGAAATTGGGAAAAAACAACATATAAAATAAAAAGGAAAAATGTGAAAGTTTATTATCTAATTTTTTCTTTTGTTTCTTTTTTTCTTTGTGTAGGTGGCATGCATGTATGGAGTCTTTCATGAGAAATGCAAGGGAAAAATTCTTTTGTGGTTTGGCACACATTGTGGAGCAAGAAATGGCACATTTAAGGGACCTATTTTTGGTCATTTTCAAGTATAAATGAGGGCAATGCATTGAGCAAAGGGTGTGCAGAGTTTGAGTGTTCTCTACAAAAACAAAAGTTTAGAGAGTGTTCTAGTTTTTTGTTTTTTATCATTTTAATTTTATGTTTTCTCCCCTTTACAATTATTCTTGCTTTTCTACCATGTGTGGCTAAGCTTTAATTTATGATTCAAGGGTCATTTCATTTCCAATTGTAATTCTGTGAGTCTTTAGACCTAATTGAAATTTTGTTTCTAATTTAAGAATTCTTTGTTTCTTGTTTTATTTATATGATTGATCGTTACTAATTAAATTGACGTCTTAATTTAGTTTCAATCAATTTATTGCTATCCATTATTTTGTGATCTGTAATTGTCACAAATGATTGAAAAAAATGCAGCAAGGGGTTGGCTTTTGTGTGTGTAATTAATGGCTTTTCCATTTTTACATAGCTTGCATAATAGACTATAGGGAAACAAAGAAACAAAATTAATTAATTTGTAGTTATCTCAATTAGTTAACTTTGGTTTAGTCCACTCATTGCTTTTAATACTATTATTTAATCAATATGGAACGCTATCGTACCCAATGGATTAAATTATAAGTTTTGATTTTGATGCTTGATTAAGGTCAATTAAATTATGAGAGCTTATATTTATTGCGGTTGTTCCGAGTAAATTGAATGAGTTCTTGAATTAGCAAAATTAAAATTGATTTCTTTTTTTTTCTTTTGAAGCCTATGATCAAGATTACAATTGGATGAAATTTACATCCTTGAATTGGAAGTTGTATAAAATTTTCTTTTTACTTTTTTTTAATTTCATTTTTTGTTCGACAATTCAAACCCCCCTTTATTTTTGTTATCATTATTATTTTTAACTTTGAGAAATTAATTCGATTGGTTCCCTTGGGATTCGACCTGGTCCACTATTTTTAAAAGTTAGATCTAGAAAACTAGTAAATATTTTGGAGGGTTTCGACAACCGGACAAAAATTTGGCATCGTTACCGGGGAACTATTTTAGTTTCTCATTGTTTAATTTGTTTGTTTGTTTTATAGTTTATGAGTCGTTCTTCTCGAAATATTGAATTGCAGTACAATTCTGAAATTGAGAAAACAACACGTAGATTAAGAAAAGAGACTAAAGAAAGAAAGCGTCGTCTTAGAGAGGAAGCCAATAGAGATTTAGATAGCGGTAACACATATACATTTCAAGATCACCCTCAAGGGGAGATGGAAGGCAACATGGCAGAGAGAACTCTTAAGCAGCTTGCAGCACCTTATTTAAATCAACAACCTTTATGCACTACTTTTCTTACTATTGCAGGTGATTTTGAACTTAAGTCAGGCTTAATCCACTTACTCCCTTCTTTTCGTGGATGTGCAGGTGAAAAGATCCTCATAAACACTTGAAGGAATTCCACATCGTATGCTTCGGGATGAAACCTCACGGAGTCACAGAAGAGCAAATCAATCTTAGAGCTTTTCCCTTTTCTTTAAAGGATCAAGCAAAAGATTGGCTCTATTACCTACCTTCTGGTTCGATTAGTACGTGGAATGAGATGAAAAGATTGTTCTTGGAAAAATTCTTTCCAACATCAAGAGCTGCTAACATCAGGAAGGAGATTTATGGTATAACACAGATCATTGGGGAAACGTTATACGAATACTGGGAGAGATTCAATAGATTGTGTGCTAGTTTTCCCATCACCAAATTTCTGATCGACTCCTAATCCAATACTTTTATGAGGGGTTATTGCCAATGGATAAAAGCATGATTGATGCAGCAAGTGGTGGAGCATTAGTGAACAAAACACCTGAAGCAGCCAAACAATGAATTTCAAACATGGCAGAGAATTCCCAACAATTTGGGACTTGAGCTAGTGGAAATGTTCAACAAGTCAAAGAGGTAACTGAACTCAAAAATCAGATTTCTGATCTAACTGCTTTGGTTCGTCAAATGGCATGAGAGCAATTGCAAGCAGCAAAAGTGTATGGAATATGCTCACTTCCAGGACATCCTATAGAAGCATGCTCTCAACAGCAACAAGATTCATTTCAAGAAGCCAATGCGTTAGGAGGATTTCCTTGTCAACCTCAAGAAAGTATGATCCCTATTCTAACCATTACAATCCTGGATGGAGGGACCACCCGAACTTCAGCTACTGAAATCAAGGAGGACAACAAAGACAACCTCCTCGAAATTTTGGTAGATCACTACAAGCTCCTATGCAAGCCCAGAATTCCAACTCAGGTATGTCTTTGGAAGATATTGTTAAGACCATAGCTAACAATACTCTTCAATTTCAACAGGAGACAAGAGTAGGCATGCAAAATCTAGGTAACCAAATTAGTCAATTGGCTACGTCAGTCAGTAAGTTAGAAGCCCAAAATTCTGGAAAGTTGCCTTCACAACTAGAGGTGAATCCAAGGGAGAACGTCAGTGCAATAATGCTCAGAAGCGGGAAAGAAATTCCTTCTGGACTGATTCCACCTAAGGAAGAAAAAGAAGAAGAATCTTCTTCTTCCACCAAAGCGCCAAAAGGGGTAAATTTTGATTCTTCTCTATCTTTTCCTTCACATACTTCACCTCCCCCTTTTCCTAGCAGGTTAGCAAAGCCAAAAGAAAATGAACATGAAAAGGAAATTCTCGATACATTTAGGAAGGTAGAGATTAATATCCCGTTATTGGATGTTGTCAAACAAATTCCCAGGTATGCAAAGTTCTTGAAAGAAATGTGCACAAGGAAGAGGAAAACAAAAAAAATGGAAAAAGTTGTGGTAAGTAAGAATTTATCTGCTATCTTACAAAAAAATATGCCAGAAAAGTGTAAGGATCCAGGTATGTTTTCGCTTCCTTGTATTATCGGTAATAAGAAAATAGAGTGTGTCATGTTAGATTTAGGGGCTTCCATTAATGTCATGCCATTTTCTATTTATCAAGAATTAAAATTAAATGACTTACAAGAAACTGGTGTAGTAATACAGTTGGTTGATCGTTCTTATATTCACCCTTTAGGAGTTGTTGAAGATGTCTTGGTGCAAGTTAATGAACTCATATTCCCCGTTGACTTTTACATCTTAGAAATGGGTAGTAATTCACAATCAAAATCTGCTTCAATTTTACTAGGCCGACCATTCATGAAAATAGCCAAAACAAAGATCGATGAAGACGAGTGTACTCTCTCAGTAGAGTTTGATGGAGAGATTGTTAAATTTAATATTTTTGATGCCATGAAACATCCAAATGATGAACATTCTCTTTGTCATGTTGATGTGATTGATTCCATTGTACAAGATGTATTCACAGAGGAGGAAAGTGTTGAACATGAGCATGAATTAAATACACAATCTAGTTTGGAAGACCTTGATGATATAATCGGTGTAGAAAATTCGTTTTTATAAGAACCAATATATTCAAATGTCGAAATTTCTACTTCAACTAACAAAATGTTATCTTCTGTCATACAGGCACCAAAACTGGAGTTGAAAGCTTTGCCAACTCACCTTAAATACGTATATTTGGGTGAGGTTGATACATTGCCTGTCATCATCTTGAAAGGTCTCACAATGGAACAAGAAGAGAAGTTGGTGAGAACCTTGAAAGAATACAAGCTTGAAATTTGATGGACTTTGGCTGACATAAAAGGCATTAGTCCATCAATTTGCATGCACATAATTCTACTTTAGGACAATGCCAAAACATCAAGGGAGCCGCAAATGAGGTTGAATCCAACTATGAAAGAAGTGGTAATGAAAGAGATACTCAAGTTGTTGGACGCAGGTATCATCTATCCAATCTCAGATAGTGAGTGAGTAAGTCCAATTTATGTAGTTCCAAAGAAAACTGGAATAACTGTGGTAAGGAATCAAAACAATAAACTTGTACCCATGCGTGCGCAAAATGGTTGGACAATGTGTATTGATTTTACGAAACTTAGTCAAGTAACAAGAAAAGATCAGTTTCCTTTACCTTTCATTGATCAGATGGTAGAGTGATTAGCTGGTAAACCCTTTTATTGTTTTCTTGATGGCTTTTCAGGTTTCTATCAAATCCCTATTGAATAAGAAGACCAGGAAAAGACAACATTCACATGTCATTTGGCACCTATGCTTATAGGCGAATGCCTTTTGGTCTCTGTAATACCCCAGGTACGTTTCAGAGATGCATGATGAGTATTTTTTCTGAATATATTGAGAAATGCATTGAAGTATTTATGGCGATTTTACTGTATATGGGGATTCATTTGATGTATGCTTGGATAATTTGACCAAGATTATGAAAAGATGCATTGAAACTAACATGGTTTTAAATTATGAAAAATGTCATTTTATGGCCACTCAAGCCATTGTATTAGGGCATGCTGTATCTTCTAGGGGTATAGAGGTCGATAAAGCGAAAGTAGATATTATTGCAAACTTACCCTACCCTACCAATGTTAGGGGAGTGCGTTCCTTTCTTGGACATGCAGGATTTTATCGCAGGTTCATCAAGGACTTTTCAAAAGTTTCTTTGCCAATGACGAATTTACTGCAAATGGAAGTTCAATTCAAACTTGGAGAATAATGCAAAGAGGCGTTTGATAAGATAAAAGAGTTGTTGACAAGTGCGCCTATTATTCAACCACCTCGATGGGACTTGCCCTTTGAAATTATGTGTGATGCAAGCAACTATGCAATAGGAGCAGTTCTAGGCCAACGAGTTGACAAGAAAAGCCACATCATTTACTATGCTTCCACAACCTTGAATCTTGCTCAATGCAATTATTCCACTACGAAAAAAGAGCTTTTATCAATTATTTTTGCTTTAGATAAATTTCGATCTTATGTACTTGGTTCTGAAGTTATTGTGTTTTCTGATCATGCAGCTTTGAAGTATCTTTTGGCAAAGAAACAATCGAAACTGAGGTTGCTTCGATGGATCTTGCTTCTTCAAGAGTTCAACTTGAAAATCAAAGACTGAAAAGGAGTGGAGAATCCTGTTGCAGACCACTAGAGTAGATTGGTCAGAAAAGAAGATGATCTACCATTCAGTGATAATTTTCCAGATGAACATTTGTTCCAACTCAAAGGTATTATTCCTTGGTATGCTGATATGGTCAATTATTTAGTCATAAAAAATCTACCTCATTGTCTTAGTAAGTCTAGGAAAGAAAAAATAAAAAGTGAGTAAATATATTATGTTTGGGATGAGCCTTTCCAATGGAAATTTTGTTCTAATCAAGTGATTAGGTGATGCGTACCTGAAAATGAATTTCAGTATATTTTAACTTTTTGCCATGATTTTGCATGTGGGGGGCATTTTGGACCTAGACGAACTGCTAGAAAAAACTTTGATAGTGGTTTGTATTGTGAGTCTATGTTTAAAGATGCATATCAATTTTGCAAGAGTTGTGAGAAATGCCAAAAAGTAAGAGCAATAACACGTAAGAATGAAATGCCTCAGGTCCAATTTTTATTTGTGGAATATTTGATGTGTGTGACATTGATTTCATGGGCCCTTTGCCTTCTTCTTGTGGTTTTTCTTATATACTTTTGGCTGTAGATTATGTGTTAAAATGGGTGGAAGCAACAACCACCAAAACTAATGACTCTCAAGCTGCTGTAGGTTTTATCAAGGCTAACATCTTTAATAGGTTTGGAATTCCAAGAGCCATTATCAATGATCAAGGAACTCATTTTTGCAATAGAGCAGTTGAAGCTTTGATGAGGAAGTATGGAGTGAATCACCGAGTGGCCACCGCCTACCACCCTCAAACCAATGGGCAAGCTGAAGTTTCCAACAGAGAAGTTAAAACCATTTTGGAGAAAACAGTGAATCCAGGAAGAAAAGATTGGAGCCTTCGTTTTGACGATGCACAATGGACTTATCGAACAACCTATAAGACTCCTATAGGGATGTCTCCCTACCGGTTGGTTTTTGGTAAGGCATGTCATTTACCAGTGGAAATTGAGCATAAAGCTTCTTAGTCAGTTCGACGATGCAACATGGATCTAGACAAAGCTGGAGCTTGAAGGTTACTGCAATTGCAAGAATTGGAGGAGTTGCGACTTGATGCTTATGAGAACTCGAGGATTTATAAAGAGAAGTCCAAGTTGTTTTATGACAACATGCTTATTCGAAAAACAATTTGAGATTGGTCAAAAAGTTTTGTTATATAATTCTCGATTGATGTTTATGCCTGGTAAGTTTCGTTCTCGATGGATTGGCCCGTTTGTTATTACTAATATATACCCTTATGGTGCAGTAGAAATCAAAAGCTTGGATTCAGACAAAATTTTCAAGGTGAATGTTCATAGATTGAAGATTTTCCATGGGGGTGAAATTGTTCCATGTCTCATCAGCTTCCGATTGGATCACCCGACTTATTTGGATGACTGAGACCTTTCAAGAGTCTCGTCGAGCAAAACGACGTTAAATAATTTTTTTTGCTTTGAATTTAGAATGTCTTAATTCGTACATGTTAATTTTTCTTTTGAAACCTTCAATGTTTATTAATATCTTTTAATGCTTTGTAAGTTAAGGATGCATCTTTAGTTTGAATTTCAATGCATGAGAGAGATGAGCATGATTAGTGTTTTTCTTTAAAAATTATATGATAGTGTCTCACTGTTTATTGATTGAAAAATGCACAAGACTTGATGCAAATTACACAACCCAGTGAGTTTTTTGAGCCTATGAGCATTTCATTATATTTTGCTCAATTTATTTCTCATTGAGTGTTATCAAACTTAGTATGCTTATTCTAGAACTTGCTTATGATTGCATTTTGAGACTACATTTTTTGGATTGATGCTTTAATATGATAAGAGCAAATTAGGATTAACCGGTTTTTGGATCTCTAAAAATATCCACCTTTATGTTTTTCCCTCTACTTAGCCATTTTGAACCTATTTCCTTTTTTTTTCTTGATTCAAACACATTATATTAAAACTAAGACCATTTTGTTTGTAAGCCTCAACATTTGTACTTTTGTAAAAACAAGAGAAAATATTGCATGGTAGTTAACGTTTGAGTGAAGAAAAAAAATAATAATGAAAAACAAAGAGAGAAAAATTGTGGAAAAAAAACGAAGAACAAGAAGAAGAGAAAAAAAAAAAGAAGAAAAGTTGAAAAATTGAAAAATTTGCCAAAAACATTGCAATTATTAAAATGTTACTTCTCCAACATTCTTAGTGCTTGAAATGAGATGTAGGAATAAGGTTCAATGTCTTGGGTAATGTGTGATTTTTATGTGACATTGATATCATGTATACATCTCTTGGTCTTGATTGTGAAACACATAAAATTTCCCCCCTACCATATCTTTACCTAAGCCCCATTACAACCCTTATTAAGTCCCTTTGATTTTTGCGTTCAATTCATCTAAGTGGTAGAGATTTGATTCATTTGCAAGCCTATGGTAATAACAAGCTAGGTTTTGATTTTGAGAGTACAAGCACCCTAAATACTTTGAGCGTATTGAGTGAAACCACGCGAGAGTGTTAAGTCTTGTTGCATGTGATTTTGGTGAATTGATGAGATGCTTGAGTTTTTTTTTAAATGTTTCCTATGAGTGTTCAGTCTCTTGATTGTCACTACAATTCAACATTGATGTGCAATTGGCTTTATTGATATTTTTGGATATTGAGAAATATGAAAAGGGAGTAAAAAGTAGGTTCATATGTTGAGTTAAGGCATGCTTGAGGACAAACATGGATTAGGTGTGGGAGAATTTGATGAGTATAAATTAATATACTTATGATATCTAATTTCCTTACATTCTAAGTGAATAAAATGTTTAATTGTTGAAATTGTGTCAAATTTAGTTTAGGTGATAAATTATCATTATTTAGTGAAACTAGTCTAAAAAGCACATTTTAGTTCAAATTCATAAATTGAAATAAAAATTAAAAAAATTAGAAAACAAAAGAATGAGAGAATTGAAAATAAAAAAGAATTAAAGAAATTGGGAAAAAATAACATAAAAAATGAAAAGGAAAAAGATGAAAGTTTATTATCTATTTTTTTCTTTTGTTTCTTTTTTTCTTTGTGTAGTCTTTCATGAGAAATGCAAGGGAGAAATTCTTTTGTGGCTTGACACACACCGTGGAGCAAAAAATGACTCATTTAAGGGACTTATTTTTTGTCATTTTCAAGTATAAAAGGAGGGCAATGCATTGAGCAAAGGGTGTGTAGAGTTTGAGTATTCTCTACAAAAAAAAGTTTAGAGAGTGTTCTAGTTTTTTATTTTTTATCATTTTAATTTTATGTTTTCTCCCCTTTACAGTTATTCTTGTTTTTCTACCATGTGTGGCTAAGCTTTAATTTCTGATTCAATGGTCATTTCATTTCCAATTGTAATTTTGTGAGCCTTTAGACCTAATTGAAATTTTACTTCTAATTTAAGAATTCTTTGTTTCTTGTTTTATTTTTATGATGATCGTTTCTAATTAAATTGGCGTCTTAATATAGTTTCAATCAATTTATTAATGGCTTTTCCATTTTTACATAGCTTACATAATAGAATCTAGGGAAACAAAGAAAGAAAATTAATTAATTTGTAGTTATCTCAATTAGTTAATTTTGATATAGTCCTCTCATTACTTTTAATGGTATTATTTAATCAATATGGAACGCTATCGTACCCAATAGATTAAATTATAAGTTTTGATTTTGATGCTTGGTTAAGGTCAATTAAATTAGGAGAGTTTATATTTATTGCGGCTTTTCCGAATAAATTGACTGAGTTCTTGAATTTGCAAAATTAAAATTGATTTCTTTTTTTTCTTTTGAAGTCTATGATCAAGATTACAATAGGATGAAATTTACATCCTTGAATTGGAAGTTGTATAAAATTATCTTTTTACTTTTTTTTATTTCATTTTTTGTTCGACAATTCAAACCCACTTTTATTTTATTTATCATTATTATTTTTAACTTTGAGAAATTAATTCAATTGGTTCCCTTAGGATTCGACCTAGTCCACTATTTCTACAAGTTAGATCTAGAAAATCAGTAAATATTTTGGAGGGCTTCGACAACCAAACGAGGTACCCAACCCTTCTCACCTTACTATAGACCCTTTAGGTTGTATCTCGAACCGAGATCCTTTATATGTACACTACATTCAGTTAAAGATACATTTTACAGCCTTGGATGTTCAGTTTATTTGATTTGGAGTAAAAATAATGTCAATTTCGTAGATAATGAACAATAACACTTTATTGATGTAATAATAGTTTATTACAATAATTAGAACAAAAAATACAAACTACGAGTTTTAGGGCACAAACCCTAACAAACTCACACTTGAACTAAAACTCTAGTGGGGTACATCATAATCTAAAACAGTACTTACAGAGATAGAAATACAATAAACTAGGGCATCCATATACCCATTACATATCTCCCACTTGCCCTAGATTAGACTATATACATGTCTCTTAGACCTAGACTCTCCAGATGACCCTCGAACACTTTAGCCGTGAGAGTCTGCGTAAACGGATCAACAATGTTGTGCTCCGAAGCGATTTTCGTGACTGTCACATCTTCTCGTTGCAATATTTCTCTGATGGAGATCGGATCCCCTTGATCAGCGGAAACGAGTTTGGAATCGTAATATGCAAGTTTGTTTTGTTTGAAATGCAAGAACCCATACATTGACAAAACATAACAAACATGGCATTTCTAATCTAATTAGGCATGGATAAATGGATACAAACATGCTAAAGTTTAACAATTAAACTAAAGAGAAAAGAAGTTACCTTTGTAGTTTCAATTTCCAGCAACTCCTTACTCCTATTTCAGCAACACAGCACAATAAGGACTTCTCTATTTTTCTCCAGCAGAACACCACCAACAGAGAACACCTTCTATATCTCTGAGTTCTTAGATCACCCTAGGTGGGAAGGGTTCCAACAATTGGAGAGTTTTGGGAATTCTTAAGAGTGATAGGGAGAGAGAATTCTTGTGCCAAGCACTGATCTAGAGAATTGATCAATCAATATTTCTTCACCTCTAACAATTAGAGAAGAAAAACCCCTCAGAGGACCAACTTCCCCCACTCCCTATCGATAGGGAGTTGGAGGGAAGTGGGAACGTGTCCTCCTGACACGTTCCCATTAATTTAACAATTAAATTAATAAAAATGATTAATCTAATTAATCATTAATAAAATCATATTTAATTAATTAAATATCTTATATTTAATTTAGATTAAATCACATTTAATCATTTATCTTCTTATCCTATAGTTTTAATGCACATCTAATGCACATTAAATTTAACCTATAGTTTTCAAATATGAATCACATTCACATTTGAATTTAATATTTGAACTCTTTCAAATATTTAACTCTCTCATGTAATTTAGTATAGATCATATCCACATTAAATTTATACTATATAGTTCCAAAACTATATATTATATCATATCAATATACATTAAGTTTCTTCCCTTATAAATTTGAACATTTCAAATTTAAATGATCTACGAACCCTTTACGAGCTAGATGATGGACCTAATGGACCTACAGATCAGAAACTCCAACGATACGAGATTGCTCGGTTAATCTCATTAACCTACCAATCAACATTCGTTAACCGCGAAAACACTCCATTAAAGTCCCGCAGCTGCACTATTCTCACTACAGATATATTTTTGTGTCCACGGATATTGACTAATAACAACAAGTCAATCCTTTACGAATGTTCGTAACACCATTTGGGTCAAATTACCATTTTACCCCTGGGTTACATCATGTACCTTAAGTACCATTGCTCCTCTAATGAACAATTTGTTTGTGGTCCTACCAACAAACAGAGTCTCTCTAGGGCCAATGAGAGGGTCGAGCCATTTGTTCAAGTACCGGAGACACCACTTAAGGGAACATTCCTCTACTTACCCCAGTCGGCGGGAAGGAGTGAATTCCATCTTGCCAAGTTAAATTTCCAGCCGCTCACTCGGTCTTGTCCCCAAGAAGGTAGGCATATTGAGTAGGCGAATCTGGCGACTCTCACCCATACTAGTGAAAGGGCAATCCCTCGCGAACAGGAGTTCGAAACCTGCTTAGGATTGAGATCAAGTTGCCTAGGTTATCCTAGTGAAATATAAACCTAACTAGTCAACGGAGTTACAGCTAGAAGTTGCTATTTCGTGGTATGGTCTTATGTAATCTCATTGCATAGGATATCCCCACTCACATGTCATCTACACGAACACGTTAGGATCATAGTTTTTGTATGAAATACAAAGTGGGCCACATCCATAGTTTTACAAGGGTAAGGTACCCAAACCTTATCCCCTAACTATAGACCCTTTAGGTTGTATCTCGAATCGAGATCCTTTATATGTACACTACATTGAGTTAAAGATTCATTTAACAACCTTGAATGTTTAGTTTATTGGATTTAGGGTTTAAAACAAAGGCAATGTCATAGATAAAAAACAATAACGCTTTATTGAAGTAATAACAATTTATTACAAATAATTAGAACAGAAATACAAACTACGAGTTTTAGGGCACAAACCCCAACAAACTCCCACTTGAACTAAAACTCTAGTGGGGTATATCGTAATCTAAAACAGTGGTTACAAGAAATAGAAATACAATAAACTAGGGCATCCATATACCCTATTACATATCTCCCACTTGCCCTAGATTAGCCTATGTACATGTCTCGTAGGCCTAGACTCTCCAAATGACCCTTGAACACTTTAGCCGTGAGAGTCTTTGTAAATGGATCAGCAATATTGTGCTCCGAAGAGATCTTCGTGACTGTCACATCTCCTCGTTGCACTATTTATCGTATCAGGTGACACTTCCCCTCGATGTGCTTGCCTTGCTTATGGCTACGAGGTTCATTCGAATTGGTTACCGCACCACTATTGTCACAGTATAAGGTGATGAGAAATTCCATATTTGGAACGACTTCCAAATCAGTACGGAATTTCTTTAGCCAAATAACCTCCTTAGCTGCTTCACAAGCAGCGACATACTCAGCCTCCATCATGGAGTCAGCGATGCATCCTTGCTTGATGCTTCGCCATACTATAGCTCTTCCGTTAAAGGTGAAAACTGATCCAGATTTGGATTTCCGAGAATCTTTATCGGTCTGAAAATCAGAATCAGTGTATCTAGTAAGGATCAAATCCTTAGTCCCATACACAAGCTTATAGTCCCTCGTTCTCCTAAGATACTTGAGGATATTTTTAACTATTGTCCAGTGGTCTAACCCTGGATTGGACTGGTACCTACTGACTATTCCTACTGCATAACAAATGTCTGGCCTCGTGCACAGCATAGCATACATTAAGCTACCTACTATAAAGGCATAGGGAATACGTCTCATATCCTCAACTTCTTGAGGTGTCTTAGGACACTTTTCCTTAGACAGATGAACTCCATGCCTGAAGGGAAACAAGCCCCTCTTGGAATTCTGAATCGAATATCGGGACAACATTTTGTCGATATAAGACGCTTGAGACAATGCTAGCGTTCTGTTCTTGCGATTCCTGAAGATCTGAATCCCAAGAACATATTGCATCTCTCACAAATCATTCATTTGGAATTGGGTCGCCAGCCAATTCTTTATGTCAGTTAGGTATCCTACATCATTTCCAATGAGTAGGATATCATCCACATAAAGTACTAATAAAACTACTTTGTCGTTGATGATCCTCTTGTAAACACAAGGCTCATCAACGTTTTGGTCAAAGCTATAAGACTTGATCGCAGTATCAAATCTTATATTCCAGGATCTGGATGCTTGTTTCAACCCGCAAATAGATCAATTGAGCTTTCAAACTTTTTGCTACTGACCTTGGGTTATGAACCCTTCGGGCTGATACATATAAATGCTCTCGTCAAGATTACCATTCAAAAAGGCAGTCTTGACGTTCATTTGTCAAATTTCATAATCATAAAACGCGGCTATGGACAAGAGTATCCTTATAGACTTCAACATAGCTACAGGGGAAAAAGTTTCTTCATAATCAACTCCTCCCCTTTGGGTAAAACCCTTTGCTACGAGTCTAGCCTTAAAGGTCTATACCTTTCCGGTTGCATCCCTCTTTCTTTTATAGATCCATTTACACCCTATGGGTCTAACCCCTTCAGGTTGGTCTACAAGTTCCCATACTAAATTGAAGTCCATTGACTCCATTTCAAGGTCCATGGCTTTGATCCATTGGTCCTTGTCTACGTCATTCATTGTCTGTTTATAAGACAATGGTTCTTCTACGTCGTCATCAGGTATGACGACTTGAGTTTCAGCTAAACCCAAGTAGCGGTCAGATTGGGAAACAATCCTCCTACTGCGTCAAGGCATTCCCAACGATTGAGAAGGATGAGACTGACTTGAGGCGCTAGCTCCTCCATCAACTCTTGATGAAGGTCCAGCTTGATCAACAACTCTTGTTGGTTTATCTGTAGCTTCATCTAGCACTAATTTACTACGCGGTTTATGTTTTCTCATGTGATCTTCCTCCAAGAAAGTGGCGTTTTTCAATACAATTACCTTATTTTCTTGTGGGTCGTAGAAAAGACCACCTCTCGTATCTTTGGGATAGCCAACAAATTGGCACAATCTTGGAACGGGGTTCCAGTTTCTTTGGGTTTGTCACTAGCACGTGTGTCGGACAACTCCAAATCCTGATGTGTTGTAAACTAGGTTTATGCCCCTTCCTTAACTCAAAAGGTGTTTTTGAAACACTCTTTGATGGAACCGTGTTCAAGATTTGAACTGCAGTCTTTACTGTGTATCCCCAAAAAGAGGCAGGCAATTGAGCATAGCTCCTCATAAAACGAACCATGTCCAACAAGGTTCTATTTCTCCTTTCTGACACACCATTTTGATGTGGTGTATTAGGTGCTGAGAGTTGAGATTTAATTCCATGTTCTATCATATAGTCCTGAATCTCAAACTCATATACTCTCCACCAGATCGAAGTGTTTTAATGGTTTTCCCTAATGCATTCTCTACTTCAGCCTTATACTCTTTGAACTTTTCAAGAGCCTCAGACTTGTGATGCATTAGATATAGATAACCATACCTTGAATAATCATCTATGAAAGAGATGAAATATTCGTACCCTCCGTGAGCTTTAACATTCACTGGACCACAAAGATCCGAATGTACAAGTTCTAAGGGATTTATGGCTCATAACCTTTTCCAGTAAAAGGTCGCTTGGTCATTTTACCATCCAAGCAAGATTCACAAGGAGGTAACGAATTATCTTCTAACTTAATTAGAAGTCCATTCTTAGAAAGTCTCTCAATCCGGTTGAGATTAATATGACCAAGCCTAAGATGCCATCGATAAGAATTATTATTTAGAGAAATTCTTTGCCTTTTATTTTGAGTATTAGCATTTTTAAACATCTCATGATTTAAAATTGCGTTAGTTTGATTCTGTTTAAGTACATACAAGCCGTTTTTCAATTTAGCAGAACAAATTTTGACACCCTATTTTAAAATGAACGCTTCATTCAAAGAAAAGGAAATACAATAACCAAGTTCTATTAAACAAGAGATAGAAATTAAGTTCCTCTTAATCTTAGGAACTATATACATATTTTTTAATAATATCTCCGAAAAACAGCTTGGCATCTCCCACTGCATGAGATGAGACGACATCTCCCGTTCCGACCTTGAGCATCATCTCACCCTCTTCGAGCTCCTTGAAGGAACTAGTTTCCTGAAATGAAGAGCAAACATGATTAGTGGCTCCTGAATCAAGTATCCAGGTAAAATCATCATTTTCCACTAAACAAGTTTCAAGAATAAGCAAATCTAATTTACCTTTCTTCCCTTTGAGCTCAATGTCTGCAGTGGCAGAAGCTTTCCCTTTTCTTCCTTTCCTCTTTTTCCGAGTCTTCTTAATCCCAAAAGAAGAACCGCAGGACTTGGTTCCAAAGGATGAACCCATCTGGAATCTTTTGGAATGGGCAAACTAATTTGCCTCTCCATCTACCTGTCCTTATTTTTCATAAGAGACTGGTAAGTCTGCAGTTCATTTAGGAGGGAAGTCAGGTTATACTCCTTTTTGTTCATATCCGCATTGCTACGGAATGGCAGGAAACCCTTCGAAAGAGATTCCAGGCTGAAGAATACCTGACTTTGCTCATCTAAGATCGCTCCGTTCATTTCTGCTACGTTGAAGTGAACTATGAGATCGAGAACATGTTCTCTCACTGAAGTTTCCTCCTTCATGCGCGCGTTATAAACGTACTTGAGGGATTCGTGCCGAATTTGTTTAGATGGTTGTCCAGACAAATTCTGCAGATAACCCATGATCTCACGAGTTGAGACCATATCCTACAATTTCCTGGCTAAAACATCAGATATGCTATCCAGGATACAGGCCTTGGCCTTTTCATTGGCTTTGGACCAGCGGTCACACGCATCCTTAACAGATTGAGGTGCGTTTTGGGTAGGGACCTGAGGACATTCCTCAGTTAGTACGAACCAAAGGTCGTCAACAACAAGAATAGCATCCAGGTTGGACTTCCACGTAGTAAAGTTTTCACCAGTTAAATGTTCCTTTTTTAGTAAGGCTATATACGAGGACGACATGCTGAAAATCCAAAATAGTTCTAATTAGTTATGCCTTTTAACCCATTATAAAACCAATCAAATTTAGCAAAATTATAAAAGAACCCTAGTGTTTAAACTAAAACCAGTGTTTAAATTAAACCTTCAATTTTGCAACGATATTTCAAGGGTTTAGAACAAAAGCCTCCGTCAGGCAGTCAGTCATTCCTCCCCTGAATTGAGACTTTCTCAGCCAATTTTCACTCCCAGAACATCTCATGTCCCAATGGTGCTTAGCTACCGTTTATTTTGTCAAGGACTTGTTAACTAGCTTAACTCATCCCGTAAATGTGACCCTACCATTTCAGATTCAATAGGTCCGAGCCAACAGGCTACTATTAAGAAAGATAACTGTTGGCAAATTACCTAAGAGACCCTATCCATTTCTAGAGTTCGTGGTGTTCCGATCCCTATAGTCAGGCCCTCCGTAGGGTTTGCCTGTTCCAGGACAACCTAGCAAGCGGACTATAGAAATCTCACGGTGCGACTTAATGGAGGAGACCGTAGGATACGTTGACACGCGTCCAGCTCCCATTTACTATGGATACTTACCTCATTCACCTTGGTATTGAACCATGCAAACACATACCATAGGGGGGGCGCCCTATTGACGCCACGTAACCGGGCATGGAACTTACGGTGTGAACTCTTGAGGACGTGAGAGTAAACTCGATGCGAACATCTCGTTTTCTCCCACTGAAGCTCCTAAGGTTATGGTATAGGTTTAACTTAGTCGAATTCTGGCTAAAAGAATGTATCTAAGTCTATGCATATTATAACTATTATAACTAGGTCTTTTAACCTTACGTCTAGGTGAATAAACATTTTAATTACCTAGAGATAAAATAGAACTAAGGTTAATTCAACTCAAGTTCTGGATCAGTTCCCAGGTAGGAGGTGTTCCGTTAATCGTCAGCTTAAATACCCCCAACCTTAGACAGAACTTCACCAGTAGAGTTCCCTTATAACCAATGTCATAATGTCCTACTATATTTTAAACTATTTAAAATACTATGTAAGACTAATTTCTAATCCTATTAGAAATTAAAACTTAGTTCTAAATTAATTTTAAACAATTTAAAACTAATTTAATTTTACCCAAGTTCCTATGTTTGCATGCATTTCTTTATTATAGGTTATGGTTTCTAAATCCCCTTTAATTTATAACTTTTATAAAATTTAACAATTAACCTATGATAAAGAAACTATATTATAAATCCATTGTTGGAATTATAAATAAAATAAAAATTCAACTAATTGAATAATTAAATTACTTAAAATAAAATAACATTTATTTTAAACTAAGTAATTTCATGCTCCATGCAATTTATTTTCCATATAATCTAATTATAATAATTATAAATCATTACTCATGAAAAATAAATTGATCATGCATGTTAACCATATTCATATAACAATTATACAAATAAAATGCATGAACATGCTTATCCTATGTTGGAAAAAATCTAAATGACAGTCATAAAGACATATAGCTGTAAAACCGAAATAATTTGGCCCCTAAAGTGCAGAATAATAAAATTACACTAATTTTATTACATAAAACCGGTCCAATACGCCTTGAACCGGGCTTGAACCGGTCGACCCGGACCGAAAACCACTGAACTGCCTGAACCGGTCTGCAGCTGCTGGAAAAACATCATGGCGTTGCACCGCTGATGCGAGCGTTGCAATGCCCGCTTCGTCCGCGTGTGCGCCTTCAATCGGGGTGGAGTTGCAACGTTGAGGGGCAGCGTTGCAACGCCGCTAACCCCTCGAACTGTCGCGTTGATAGGGATGAGGGCGTTGCGACGCCGTTTCTCAGCGTTGCAACGCTGATAAAACGGCGTTGCAACGCTGCTGCTTCGGCAGTGGCTTTTCTCTTCAAACACAACAGCTTAAAACTTCAAATTCTTATTCGATTCTCAACTGAATTGCATGAAATGGGTCCCGAACGACTCATAACTTGAATACACACTCGATAAAGTACTTAATTTCCCAAAACACAGGGGCCTTTACAGTTAAATTGATCAAATAAAAAGTAAACTAAGGCCAAAATATTCCTAAACTAGTTTTACAGCAAACCAAATGCATTTCCCACACAATCAATGCAATTTTGCTTCAACCAAAGCAAAATATGAAGGGATTTTGAATTCCCGCAGTGGAAGACGTTGTGAAACGTCGTTGATCCGTTGTGTAAAACGTGTCTTAAAATTGAATCTATCTCATAGATCCTAGGCTAAACATGCAAATAAGAGAAGAAAACAGTAAGGAATTATAAGATACTTACTTGTTGAAGAACTCTTCTTAAACGCTTTTCACCTCTGGTCATGATCTCTCTCGATCCAACGATCTCCTCGAACACGAACCTCGATCCGAACACGGAGACACCTCCAAAGGGTCTTCTTGGTTATTCTCGGGAGGTTGAGGGAGAGTGAGTGGGACTCCCTTGGATTTTGGGTGAGGGGAGAATTTTGGGGAATTGAGAGAGTTCTTAGAGAGAAAACACTTGCTCTCTTTGGAAGAAAATCCAAAAAATGGCAAGAAGAAGTCATGAGATGCCTTTGAATGCATCCTTTTATAATGGTGTGTGGTGGAGTTAAAATCTCCACAAATTCACCATTTTACCACAACTATATAATATACAAATCATATTTGCATATTATATAATATAAGTTATCTCATACCTTATTATACAAATCTCATTTGCATAAATGTGGAATTATAAATTGAATCACATTCAATTTAATTTCTCTCAATTCAATTTCTCCAATTAGCACTAATTAATCAATTAGGCTATACTATAGTTTATTATGAATCTCATTCACATCAAACTATATATTATGTCATCTATATCTCATATAAACGACATAAATACCCAAATAATGAATTTGAACACTTCAAATTCACACCAAACTGTAAACCCTCAATTTGTCCAATTTGAGCCAACCGAGGGACCTAATGGACCTACACTTGACAAGCTCCAATGATCCGAGACTAACCTGTCAAACTCTTTGACCCGGTTATTCAACATTCATTGGCTACGGTAACACTCCACTAAAGCCCATAGCTGCACTCTCATCACCGTAGGACAAGTTGTATACATCGATATAACCAATACCCATGAGTCGACCTTTCACAGGTTGTTCGTAGTCACAGCTGGGTGAAATTATCGTTTTACCCCTATGTCTACCTCTTGCTCCATAAGTCCCACTGCTCCTCTAATGAACAACTACGTTGCATGGTCCAATCATAAACAACAACCCTCTCAGGCCAATGAAAGAGTGGGGCCCCGTTGTTCAAGCCCTGGAGACAGCACTTAAGGGAACAACCTCTCTACTTTCCCTAAGTCGGGAACGAGTGAATTCCTTCTTGCGTAGTCAAGTTTCCAGCTCCCCACGTGGTCCTGCCCCTGAGAAGATAGGCATATTGGGCGAGCAACAGTGGTCACCCACATTCGTACTAGTCAAAGGACAGACCCCCGCAGACAGGAGTCCGTAACAAGCTCAGGATTAAGGTCGAGTCACTAATGGTGATCTACGAATTTATTAGCTCTATACTGTTAACGGTGTTACATCAGTAAGTCTAATAATTCACATTCCGGTCTTGTACAATCTCATTGCACAGGATGCCCCCACTCGTATGTCAACCACATGAACGAGTCAAATCACCTCGTTTGTATCTAATACAAAGCGGGCCGCATCCACAGTATATCCAATATTAG
This sequence comes from Trichosanthes cucumerina, assembly GCA_036507285.1. NCBI lineage: Eukaryota > Viridiplantae > Streptophyta > Magnoliopsida > Cucurbitales > Cucurbitaceae > Trichosanthes > Trichosanthes cucumerina. The sequence continues at coordinate 40,119,788 of CM071841.1, forward strand.
GTCTCCAACCCTATCCATATACTGTAGACCGTTTGGGTCATTAACTCGAACGCGATCCTCCCTGTGTGTCCACTACACACCGTTCAAGTTCTTACTTCTCTCATAATGCAATGACCCTAGAGCTTAGTTTATTGGATTAAGTTTATGAAAAATGTGATACACAAAGTTTAAATAAATAACGCTTATTTATTACACAATGTTGAAATAAATAACTCTTATTCATTTACAACTTGGAATATTACAAACTACACGAGATGAGGACATACATCCCAACAAACTCCCACTTGGACTAAGCTAGTGGAGTACATGATACATTTCTCAAATGTACAGTAAAGTAATACAATAAAGTAATACAATAAACTAGGACATTGAATACCCCTTTACAATACTCCCACTTTCCCTAGTCAGGAAGCACTCGAAGACCTAGACTCTCTAGGTGACCCTCAAACACCTTAGCCGTGAGGGCCTTTGTAAATGGATCAACAACGTTGTGCTCCGAAGCTATCTGCGTGACTGTCACGTCTCCACGGTGCACAATCTCCCGTATCAAGTGATACTTACGCTCTATATGCTTGCCCCTTTTATGACTACGAGGTTCTCTCGAGTTGGCTACTGCACCACTATTGTCACAAAACAGTGTGATTGGCAAGTTCATATTTGGAACAACTTCCAAATCCGTCATGAACTTCCTAAGCCAAACAGCTTCCTTTGCAGCTTCACAAGCCGCAACATACTCGGCTTCCATCGTCGAATCGATGCATCCTCGCTTGATGCTTCGCCACACTCTGACTCCTCCATTCAAAATTAAGGCTGACCCCGAAGTGGATTTCCTAGAATCCTTATCGGTCTGAAAGTCAGAATCTGTGTATCCCGTAAGGATCAAATCCCCATTCCCAAAGACTGTAGTTCCTCGTTCTCCTAAGATATTTGAGGATTGCCATTACATTACGGTGCCCGGTGATCTAATCTGGATTGGATTGATACCTCACCGACAATCCCAATCGCATAATGGATGTCGGGCCTAGTACACAACATGGAATACATCGGGCTCCCTACGGTGAAGCATGGGATTTGTCTCATATCCTCAACGTCTTGAGGCGTCTTAGGACATTGATCCTTAGGCAGTGAACCCCATGCCCGAAAGGCGCAAGCCCCTTCTTGGAGTTCTCGCATCTTATACCTAGACAACATCTTGTCAATGTAAGATGCCCGAGACATGGCTAGCGCTCGCTCTTCTTGGTTAGGATAACTGGATACCTAGAACATCTGTGCCTCTCCCAAATCTTTCATTTGGAATTGCGAAGCCACCATTCCTTAATGTCGATGAAGAAATCCTACCTCATTCCAAATGAGAAGGATATCATCCACATACAATATTAGAAATGCGACAGTACTGTTAACGATTTTTTTGTAAACACAAGACTCGTCAACATTTTACCCCAACATGTAGATCCACTTGCAACCAATAGGTTTTACCCCATCCGGTTGGTCCACAAGCTCCCAGACGGAATTGAAGTACATCGACTCCATTTCCTGGTCCATAGCTTTAATCCATTCGTCTTTGTCAACGTCAGCCATTGCCTGATCATAGGTCAATGGATCCTTGCAGTCATCATCAGGAGTGACAACTTGGGTTTCAGCTAAACCCATGTAACGTTCAGTACGTCTCCTCGACCCTCCCACTACGTCGAGGCATTCCCAACTCTTGGGAACGGACTTGACTAGACGAGTTAGGGTCAACAACACTTGTTGACGTACTAGCACCATCAGCAACTCTTACTGATGAACTATCCATTTCATTCAACACAATCTTACTCCTTGGTAAGTGATCCCTGATGTGGTCTTCCTCAAGGAATGTGGCGTTTTTCGACACAAGCACCCTATTATCCTTAGGATCGTAAAAGAAACCACCTCTCGTCTCTTTTGGGTAACCTACAAAGAGGCACAACTTTGAACAGGGTTCCAACTTCTTCGGATTTGACACCAATACATGGGTCGGGCATCCCCAAATTTTGAAATGACGTAAACTGGTTTTACGACCATGCCAGAGTTCGAAAGGTGTTTCACAAACACTCTTCGACGGAACTGTGTTCAAAATGTAAACCGCAGTCTCCACTCCGTAACCCCAAAAAGAATCAGAGAGACGAGCATAGCTCATCATCGACCGAACCATGTCCAACAAGGTTCTGTTTCTCCTCTCCGATACACCATTCTGTTGTGGCATACCAGGTGCTGAGAGTTGGGACGTAATTCCATGTTCTATCATATAGTCCTGGAATTTAGTGTCCATATACTCTCCACCTCGATCCGATCGAAGTGTTTTAATCGATTTACCTAACAGGTTCTCAACCTCAGTCTTGAACTCCTTGAACTTTTCAAGTGTTTCAGACTTCCTATGCATTAGGTAAATGTACCCATACCTCGAATAGTCATCTATGAAAGATACGAGGTATTTGTAACCTCCTCGTGCTTTAACATTCATCGGACCACAGAGGTCAGAATGTATAAGCTCAAGGGGCTGCTTGGCTCTATATCCTTTTCCACTAAAAGGACGTTTGGTCATTTTGCCTTCAAGGCATGACTCACACACCGGTAAAGAGTTTTCTTCCAACTCGCTTAGAAGTCCACTCTTCACTAGTCTCTCAATCCTATTGAGATTAATGTGGCCTAACCGAAGATGCCAAAGATGGCCACTTTCTTTTGGAGAAACCTTTACTCTCTTAGTTCGCGTTTCAGCTGTCTTAAACAATTCGGTATTCAAAACACTTTTGACCGAATTAGGGTTCCAAACATACAAATTGCTCTCAAGCGAAGCATAACAAATCAAATTTTCATTTCGAGAAATAAACACTTTATTACTCTTGAAAGAAACAGAAATATTTTGTTCTAATAGGCAGGAAATAGAAACTAGGTTTCTCGTAAACCCAGGAACTATGTACATATTATCCAATAATAAGTACTTCCCACTAAAGAACAAACTTCATAGTGCTCATCTGCGCGCTCTGAGACAACTTCTAGGATCCAACCCTAAGTGTTATCTCACCCCTCTTGCATTCTTTGCCGCCAGAACTTAATCCTTGAAAAGAAGAGCAAACATGGTTAGTGGCGCCTGAATCCAATATCCAAGTAGAGTAATTACTCTCCACTAAACAAGTTTCTGTGACAAGTAAATTACATTTACCTGCCATCTTCTTTTCATCAAGAAACTTGGGACAACTCATTTTTGGTGTTCGTCCCACAGCAAAAGAGAAACACTTTCTCGCAACATCCTTGATTTCTTTGTCTTTTAGGGCGGCAACATGTCAACCTTAACTTCCTTCAACTTCTCCTTCTTCCTTAGGGCTGAAGAGTCTACAAACTTTATCCCAGAGGTCGAACCCCTGTGAAAAGGTCTTAAGGCAACACTTGCCTCGACTTCCCGTCCCCTAGTTTGCACCAAGGGTGAAAGGTTTGTAGATTGTTGAATAGGATCGTTGAACCGGCACTGAGGACCCTCTTGGTGTGTGAACTCTTGGTCGTCATTTACCAAAATCGTGTCTATATTGTTTTTCGACGAAATACTATCGCCGACTAACTTAACGGAAGCTAAAGGGGCGTTGAAAGCGTTTGACATTTTGTTGCTGAAATAAAATGAAAAACTTTGTATTAGTCTCGCAAAAACTTTTTAAAATCCAATCGAGTTTTATCAAATTTTTATCCTATGATCCCTAGGTCATTCAAAATTTGCAATGATACCCTAAAGGTTTAGAATGACCGCCACCGTAGGGTAGACAAACCCACTCCTCCTCTAGAACGAGACTCTATTGACCAGACCCTAATACCAGAATAACTCTTATTCCATTAGGCATCCAGTTACATTTTTTCCGTCAGAATCCATTAACTCTTAATGAATCCTGTGAGTGTCACCCTCAATCTTTAAATTTCCAAGTATCCGTCCAAACAATAGCCGCCGTAGAGAGGACTAAGAAGGAAAACCAACAAGGAAATCGTATCCCTTTCGAGAATTCACGGTGTTCCGACTCCCATGATCAAGGCCCTCCGTAGGGATTGTCTGGTCCAGGCCAAACTAGCAGGCGGATCATAGGCGTCTCACGGTGTGAAAGAAGAGACCGTGGGTCCCGTTTTCACAGGTCCCGCTCCCACTCACTATAAGTACTCTCTCCATTCACGTTGATATTGACCCATACAAATGGCACCCATAGGGGGACGCTCCCATTTGCGCCATGAGGCCGAGCATGGATCTCACGGTGAGAACTTAACGGAGATTTGTGGATGGAAAATTAAATGTATCTCATACACTTTATTTCCTCCCACTCAGCACTTTAAAATCATCCGGATTGACCTAGATAAACCGGCTAAAATTTACCTAAGTCTACCAATATAACTCTTATATTGGATTAGCCTAAGCTTATAATCACATTATTAACTTAGGTCTATGTGAGTAAATTAATTAACTCTTAATTAACGGCACTCACGAGAATATAACCTAAGAATCTCCGGACCGAATTCACTCCCAGGTCGGTTTCCAGGTAGGGGTGTTCCGCAAGCGTCAACTTAAATACCCCAGCCTTAGACAAAACCTTCCTTAGACAGAGTTACTTATCAATCTCCATTCAAATGTCATATTTGATTTCCTAATTCTAATCTTATTAGAACTAGAAAACCTAAGTCTAATTATTCAAGTTCTAAACCATTTAAAACTAATAATTAACTTAGGTTACATGCATTTCTATGTTATAGTGCTTGATCATTCATCACATGAATAATACTATACTATAACATACATTCATCACATGAATTAAATGCATGAGCATGCATTTAATTTAAAAATATAACACTTATATTAAATAAATTAAATCATGCAAACATTATATTATAACTCTTATAATATAATCTTATCATGCATACTATATATTATAACTCTTATAATATAAATATGATGCATGAAATGTTTAACCTAAGGTGGGATTTTAATCTATATGACATACACTATGCACATAGAAATAATTAAATCTTACATCTCATGCATAAAATAATTAAATAGCAATATTGGACCGATTTTTGGCACCCTAGGGACATAAAATTAAATAAATTAACATTAATATAACATTTATATTAATATTAATTAAAATAATTAAATAAAATACATTTATAAAATAAATTTTACAAATAAATAAATAATAAAAAAAAAACGGCAGTTGCACAACCCCAAGCTCAAACCGCCGCTCACGTAGCACGTCCCCGAAATTTTCCTGCCCCACGCACAACTACGCCACGGCGTTGCAACGCTATAATGTATAGTGTCGCGCCCAGCGTTCTCAACGTTGTGGCGTTGCAACGCCACCGCTAGCGTTGCAACATCGCGATCGCAGCGAGCCTCTCCAAGAAGAAGGATGGCGTCGCAAAGCCGACGAACAGCGTCGCGACGCTGATGAACTTCCAGCAAACAACTTTTGCTGTTTTTCACCGAAATCACCCGTTTTTGCTCCGTTTTCTTCACAACAACTCTTGCCATGAACGACACGGACTTACAGACTCGATTTACATTAAAAATGCCCAAAACAACGGGCCCTTACATTGATCTCATCAACTTTCATGTAAATCTAAACTAGTGCCAAAAACCAAAAACATCCATAAATGCAAACCATTAACATTCATCTCATGAAAATTAATGTTACCCACCTAATTTTAAGAATCCACAGAATACACAACGAAGAGGAACAACTTGGCTCTGATACCAATTGAAGAGATTTTGAATTCCCACAGCGGAAGACGTTGTGAAACGTCGTTGATCTGTTGCGTAAAACGTGTCTTAAAATTGAATCTATCTCATAGATCCTAGGCTAAACATGCATAAAAGAGAAGAAAACAGTAAGGAATTATAAGATACTTACTTGTTGAAGAACTCTTCTTCAACGTTTTTCTCCTTCAGTCACGATCTCTCTCGATCCAACGATCTCCTCGAACACGAACCTCGATCCGAACACGTACACACCTCCAAAGGGTCTTCTAATTTTTCTCGGGAGGTTGAGGGAGAGTGAGTGAGACTCCCTTTGGTTTTGGGTGAGGAGAGAATTTTGGAGAATTGAGAGAGTTCTTAGAGAGAAAACACTTGCTCTCTTTGGATGAAAATCCAAAAAATGGCAAGAAGAAGTCATGAGATGCCTTTGAATGCATCCTTTTATAATGGTGTATGGTGGAGTTAAAATCTCCACCAATTCACCATTTTACCACAACTATATAATATACAAATCATATTTGTATATTATATAATATAAGGTATCTCATACCTTATTATACAAATCTCATTTACATAAATGTGGAATTATAAATTGAATCACATTCAATTTAATTTCTCTCAATTCAATTTCTCCAATTAGCACTAATTAATCAATTAGGCTATACTATAGTTTATTATGAATCTCATTCACATCAAATTATATATTATGTCATCTATATCTCATATAAACAACATAAATACCCAAATAATGAATTTCAACACTTCAAATTCACACCAAACTGTAAACCCTCAATTTGTCCAATTTTAGCCAACCGAGGGACCTAATGGACCTACACGTGACGAGCTCCAATGATCCGAGACTAACCTGTCAAACTCTTTGACCCGGTTATTCAACATTCATTGGCTACGGTAACACTCCACTAAAGCCCGTAACTGCACTCTCATCACCGTAGGACAAGTTGTGTACATCGATATAACCAATACCCATGAGTCGACCTTTCACAGGTTGTTCGTAGTCACAGCTGGGTTAAATTACCGTTTTACCCCTGTGTCTACCTCTTGCTCCTTAAGTCCCACTGCTCCTCTAATGAACAACTACGTTGCATGGTCCAACCATAAACAATAACCCTCTCAAGCCAATGAGAGAGTGGGGCCCCGTTGTTCATGCCCTGAAGACAGCACTTAAAGGAACAACCCCTCTACTTTTCCTAAGTCGGGAACGAGTGAATTCCTTCTTGCGTAGTCAAGTTTCCAGCTCCCCACGTGGTCCTGCCCCTGAGAAGATAGGCATATTGGGCGAGCAATAGTGGCCACCCTCACCCGTACTAGTCAAAGGACAGACCCTCGCAGATAGGAGTCCGTAACACGCTCGGGATTAAGGTCGAGTCACTAATGGTCATCTACGAATCTATTAGCTCTATCATCATTAACGGTGTTACATCGATGAAGTCTAATAATTCATGATCCGGTCTTGTACAATCTCATTGCACAGGATGCCCCCACTCGCATGTCAACCACATGAACGAGTCAGATCACCTCGTTTGTATCTAATACAAAGCGGGTCGCATCCACAGTGTATCCAAAATTAGGTCTCCAACCCTATCATATACTGTAGACCGTTTGGGTCATTAACTCGAACGCGATCCTCCCTGTGTGTCCACTACACACCGTTCAAGTTCTTACTTCTCTCATAATGCAATGACCCTGGAGCTTAGTTTATTGGATTAAGTTTATGAAAAATGCGAGACACAAAGTTTAAATAAATAACTCTTATTTATTACACAATGTTGAAATAAATAACTCTTATTCATTTACAACTTGGAATATTACAAACTACACGAGATGAGGACATACACCCCAACAAAATAAACCTGGCTCTGATACCAATTGATGGAGATCGGATACCCTTGAGCAGCAGAAACGAGTTTGGAATCGTAATTTTCAAGTTTGTTTTGGTTGAAATGTAAAAATCCATACATTGACAAAACAGAACAAACGTGGAATTTCTAATCTAATTAGGAATGGATAAATGCATACAAACATGCTAAAGTTTAACTATTGAACTAAAGTGAAAAGAAGTTACCTTTATAGTTTCAATTTCCACCAACTCCTTGCTCCTATTTCAGCAACACATCACAACAGGGACTTCTCTGTTTTTCTCCAGCAGAACACCACCAACAGAGAACACCTTCTATATCTCTGAGTTCTTATATCACCTCTAGGTGGGAAGGGTAACAACAATTGGAGAGTTTTGGGAAATCTTAAGAGTGAGAGGGAGAGAGAATTCTTGTTCAAAGCACTAATCTAGAGAATTGATCAATCCATATTTCTTCACCTCTAACAATTAGAGAAGATAAACCACTCAGAGGACCAACTTCCCCCCTTCCTATCGATGGGGAGTTCGAGGGAAGTGGGAACGTGAACTCCTGACACGTTTCCATTAATTTAATAATTAAATTAATAAAAATGATTAATCTAATTAATCATTAATTAAATCATATTGAATTAATTAAATATCTTTTATTTAATTTAGATTAAATCACATTTAATCATTTATCTCCTTGTCCTATAGTTTTAATGCACATCTAATGTACATTAAATTTAACCTATAGTTTTCTAATATGAATCACATTCACATTTGAATTTAATATTTGAACTCTTTCAAATATTTAACTCTCTCATGTAATTTAGTATGGATCATATCCACATTAATTTTAAAACTATATATTATATCGTATCAATATACATTAAGTTTATTCCCTTATGAATTTGAACATTTCAAATTCAAATGATCTACGAACCCTTTACGAGCTAGAAGGTGGACCTAATGGGCCTACAGATCAGAAGCTCCAACGATACGAGATTGCTTGGTTAATCTCATTAACCTGCCAATCAACATTCGTTAACTGCGCGGGAACACTCCACTAAAGTCCCACAGCTGCACTATTCTCACTACAAATTTATTTCTGTGTCAACGGATATTGACCAATAACAGCAAGTTAATCCTTCACGAATGTTCGTAACACCAGCTAGGTCAAATTACCGTTTTACTCCTAGGTTACATCTTGTACCTTAAGTACCAGTGCTTCTCTAATGAACAATTTATTTGTGGTCCTACCAACAAACAGAGTCCTTCTCGGGCCAATGAGAGGGTCGACCCCTTTGTTCAAGTCCCGGAGACACCACTTAAGGGAACATTCCTCTACTTACCCTAGTAGGCGGGAAGGAGTGAATTCCATCTTGTCAAGTTAAGTTCTCAACCGCTCACTCGGTCTTGTCCGTAAGAAGGTAGGCATATTGAGGTTGCGAATCTAGCCACTCTCACCCATACTAGTCAAAGGACAATCCCTCGCGAATAGGAGTTCGTAACCTCCTCAGGATTGAGATCAAGTTGCCTAGGTTATCCTAGTGAAATAGAAACCTAACTAGTCAACGGAGTTACAGCTAGAGGTTGCAATTTCGTGGTCCGGTCTTATGTAATCTCATTACATAGGATATCCCCACTCACATGTCATCTACACGAACACGTTAGGATCATAGTGTTCTTATCATATACAAAGTGGGCCACATCCATAGTTTACCAGGGTAAGGTACCCAAACCTTATCCCCTAACTATAGACCTTTTAGGTTGTATCTCGAACCGAGATCCTCTATATGTACACTACATTCAGTTAAAGATTCATTTAACAGCCTTGGATATTTAGTTTATTGGATTTAGGGTTTAAAACAAAGGCAATGACATAGATATAGAACAATAACGCTTTATTGAAGTACTAACAATTTTTTACAAATAATTAAAATAGAAATACAAACTACGAGTTTTAGGGCACAAACCCCAACATTCTCGTATCTGGTGATACTTCCTCTCGATATGCTTGACTCGCTTATGCCAGCGAGGTTCCATCGAATTGGCTACCGTACCACTGTTGCCACAGTATAAGGTGATGGGAAATTCCATATTTGGAATTACTTCCATATCAGTAAGGATTTTGCTTAGCCAAACGCCTCTTTAGCTGCTTCACAAGCAGCGACATACTCAGCCTCCACCGTGGAGTCAGCGATGGATCCTTGCTTGATGTTTCGCCATACTATAGCTCCCCCGTTAAGAGTGAAAACTGATCTCGATGTGGATTTCCTAGAATCCTTATCGGTCTGAAAATCAGAATCACTGTATCCAGTAAGAATCAAATCCTTAGTCCCACAAGTGTATAGTCCCTCATTCTCCTAAGATACTTGAGGATATATTTAACTGTTGTCCAAAGGTCTAACCCTCGATTTGATTGGTACCTACTGACTATTCCCACTTCATAGCAAATGTCTGGCCTCGTTCACAGCATAACATGCATTAAGCTACCTACTGAAGAGGCATAGGGAATACGTCTCATGTCCTCAACTTCTTGAGGTGTCTTAGGACACTGTTCCTTAGAAAGATGAACTCCATGCCTGAAGGGTAATAAACCCCTCCTTGAATTCTGCATCGAATATCGAGACAACATTTTGTCGACATAAGATGCTTGAGATAGAGCTAGCGTTCTGTTCTTGCGATTCCTGAAGATCTGAATCTCCAGAACATATTGCACCTCTCCCAAATCTTTCATTTGGAATTGGGTCGCCAACCAATTCTTTATGTCAGTAAGGTATCCTACATCATTCCCAATGAGTAGGATATCATCCACATAAAGCACTAAGAAAACTAATTTGTCGTTGATGATCCTCTTGTAAACACAAGGCTCATCAACGTTTTGGTCAAAACCATAAGACTTGATCACACTATGAAATCTTATATTCCAGGATCTAGATGCTTGTTTCAATCCATAAATGGATCAATTGAGCTTGCAAACTTTTTGCTCTTGACCTTGGGTTATGAACCCTTCGGGCTGAGACATATAGATGCTCTCGTCAAGATTACCATTCAAAAAGGCAGTCTTGACGTCCATTTTTCAGATTTCGTAATCATAAAACGCAGCTGTGGACAAGAATATCCTTATAGACTTCAGCATAGCAACAAGGGAAAAAGTTTCTTCATAGTCAACTCCCTCCCTTTGGGTAAAACCCTTTGCTACAAGTCTAGCCTTAAAGGCCCTTCCAGTTGCATCTCTCTTTCTCTTATAGATCCATTTACACCCTATGGGTCTAACTCCTTCAGGTTGGTCTACAAGTTCCCATACTAAATTGAAGTCCATTGACTCCATTTAAAGGTCCATGGCTTTGATCCATTGGACCTTGTCTACATCATTCATTGCCTGTTTACAAGACAATGGATCTTCTACGCCGTCATCAGGTATAACGACTTGAGTTTCAGCTAAACCCAAGTAGCGGTCAGGTTGGGAAACAACCCTTCCACTGCGTCGAGGCATTCCCAACGATTGAGAAGGACGAGACTGACTTGAGGTGTTGGCTTCTCCATCAACTCTTGATGAAGGTCTAGCTTGATCAACAACTCTTGTTGGTTCATCTGTACCTTCATTTAATACTAATTTACTACGTGGTTTGTGGTTCTTCATGTGATCTTCCTCCAAGAAAGTGGCGATTGTCGATACAATCACCTTGTTTTCTTGTGGGTCGTAGAAAAAACCACCTCTCGTTTATTTGGGATAGCCAACAAATTCGCAAAATCTTGAACGAGGATCCAGTTTCTTTGGGTTTGTCACTAGTACGTGTGCCGGACAACCCCAAATCTTGAAGTGTTTTAAACTAGGTTTATGTCCCTTCCATAATTCAAAAGGTGTTTCTGAAACACTCTTTGATGGAACAATGTTCAAGATTTGAACTGCAGTCTCTACTGCGTATCCCCAAAACGAGGCAGGCATTTGAGCATAGCTCATCATAGAACGAACCGTGTCCAACAAGGTTATATTTCTCATTTCTGACACACCATTTTGCTGTGGTGTATTAGGTGCTGGGAGTTGAGATTTAATTTCATGTTCTATCATATAGTCCTGGAATCTCAAATCCATATACTCTCCACCTCGATCAGATCGAAGTGATTTAATGGTTTTCCCAAATGCATTCTCTACTTCAGCGTTATACTCTTTGAACTTTTCAAGAGCCTCAGACTTGTTATGCATTAGGTATAGATAACCATACCTCGAATAATCATCTATGAAAGAGATGAAATATTCATACCCTCCTCGAGCTTTAACATTCACCGGACCACAAAGATCCGAATGTATAAGTTCTAAGGGCTCTATGGCTCTGTAACCTTTTTAAGTAAAAGGTCGCTTAGTCATTTTACCTTCCAAGCACGATTCACAAGGAGGTAGAGAATCATCTTCTAACTTGTTTAGAAGTCTATTCTTAAATAATCTCTCAATCCGGTTGAGATTTATATGACCAAGTCTATGATGCCATAGATAGGTATTATTTTGAGAAATTCTTTGCCTTTTACTTTAAGTATTAGCAGTTTTAAACATCTCATGATTCAAAATTGCTTTAGTTCTATTCGGTTTAAGTACATACAAGCCGTTTTACTTTAAGTACTGCACGAGCTGAGACGACGTCTCTCGTTTCGACCTTGAGCGTCATCTCACCCTCTTCGCGCTCCTTGAAGGAACTAGTTTCCTTAAACAAATAACAAACGTGATTGGTGACTCCTAAATAAAGTATCCAGGTAAAATCATCATTTTCCACTAAGCAAGTTTCAAGAACAAGAAAATCTTATTTACCTTTCTTCTCTTTGAGCTCAGCAAGGTATTTTGGGCAAATTCGCTTCTAGTGCCCATCCACGTTGCCGTGGAAACATTTTCCTTTGTCTGCAACCTTGGTTTTTTCCTTGCCTTTATCAGCAGCAGGTGCCTTCCCTTTCCCTCTTATCTTTTTCTTTTGGGTCTTCTTAAGCCCAGAAGATGAACCACATGACTTAGTCCTAAAGGATGAACCCTTCTGGAACCTTCTGGAATGGGCAAACAAATTTGTCTCTCCCTCAGCCTGTACTTTATTCTTCATAAGAGACTGGAAAGTTTGTAGTTCATTAAGGAAAGTAGTCAGGTTATACTCTATCTTGTTCATCACCGCATTGCTGCAAAATTGCAGGAAACTATTCGCAAGAGATTCCAGGATGACCGAGACCTGACTTTGCTCGTCAATGACCGTTTCGTTCATCTTAGCCACGTTGAAGTGGACCATCAGATCAAGAACGTGTCCTCTCACCGATGACCCCTCATTCATACGGGAGTTATAAATGTATTTGAGGGATTCGTGTCGAAGCTGTCCAAACGGTTGCCCAAACATATCCTGCAACGAACTCATGATCTCACGAGCTGAGACCATGCCCTTGCTTTTTGGCTAGAACTTTAGAAACACTAGCCAAAATGTAGACCTTGGCTTTATCATTGGCCTTGATCCAGCGGTCGTACGCCTCCTTAACAGATTGAGAAGCGTTTCGAGCAAGGACCTGAGGACATTCCTCAGTCAGTACAAACCGAAGGTCGTCAACAACAAGAATCGTATTTAAGTTGGACTTCCACGTAGTAAAGTTCTCACTAGTTAAACGATCGCTTTTTAATAAGGCTATAATTGAGGACGACATGCTGAAAATCCAAAATAGTTCTAATTAGTTATGCCTTTAAACCTATTATAAAACCAATCAAATTTAGCAAAATTATTAAAGAACCCTAGTGTTTAAACTAAACCCAGTGTTTAAATTAAACCTTTAATTTTGCAACGGTATTTCAAGGGTTTAGAACAAAAGCCTCCGTCGGGCAGTCAATCATTCTTCCCCTGAATTGAGACTTTCTCAGCCAATTCTCACTACCAGAACATCTCATGTCCCAATGGTCCTTAGCTACTGTTTGTTTGGTCAAGGACTTGTTAACTAGCTTAACTCATCCCGTAAATATGACCCTACAATTATCAGATCCAATAGGTCCGAGCCGACAGGCTACTATTAAGAAAGACAACTGTTGGCAAATTACCTAAGAGACCCTATCCATTTCTAGAGTTCGCGGTGTTCCGATCCCGATAGTCAGGCACTCCGTAGGGTTTGCATTTTCCAAGACAACTTAGCAGGCGGACTATAGAAACTCACGGTGCAACCTAATGGAGGAGACCGTAGGATACATTGACACCCGTCCTGCTCCCATTTACTATGGATACTTCCCTCATTCACCTTGGTATTGAACCATGCAAACACTTACCATAGGGGGACGCTCTATTGACGCCACGTAGCCGAACATGGAACTCACAATGTGAACTCTTGAAGATGTGAGAGTAAACTCGATGCGAACATCTCGTTTTCTCCCACTGAAGCTCCTAAGATTAGGGTATAGGTTTGATGGAGATCGGATCTCCTTGAGCAGCGGAAACGAATTTGGAATCGTAATATGCAAAATTATTTTACTTCAAAAACAAAAACCAGTACATTGACAAATATACAGAACAAGCATGTAATTAACTCATATCTAATTAGGCATGGATTAATTGCATACAAACATACTAAGTTTAACGATTAAACTGAAGAGAAAAGAAGGAATTATTACCTTTGTAGTTTCGCAGAACAACAACTCCTTGCTCCAATGTTTAGTAACTCATGAACTTCAAAAGTTCTCTGTTTTTCACCAACAGAACACCACCAACAGTGAGCACCTTCTATATCTCTGAATTCATAGATATTCCTTGGTGGGAAGGATCCAACAATTGGAAGAAGGAGGGAATGAGAGTGTGAGAGAGAGAGTATTCTTGCAGCAATTTTCCAATTGCAAGAAGAATGATCCAATGATCGATCAAATACGAAGAGCAACCCCCTTCCCCTTGATGTACTATCGATAGGGAGAAGTGGGGGGGTAGTGGGAACGTGTCTGGATGACACGTTCTCTTATTTTATTATTAAAATAATAATAATAATAAAAATATAATTAAATCAAATTTAATTATTAATTTAAATCATATTAAAATAATATAAATTAAATATCATATATTTAATTTGGATTAAATCTCATTTAATCATATTACCCCTTTAACTTATAGTTTTAATGTACATCCAGTGCACATTAAATATTAACCTATAGTTTTAAAAATGTGAATCACATTCACATATAATATTTGAACTCTTTCAAATATTCGATTCTCTCATATAATTTTATATGAATCATATTCACATTAAATTTATAATATATAGTTCCAAAACTATATATCATATCGTATCTAAATACATTAAATATATTCCCTAATGAATTTAAACATTTCAAATTCAAATGATCTAAGAACCCTTTACGAGCTAGAAGGTGGACCTAATGGACCTAGAGATCAGAAGCTTCAACGATCACGAGATCGCTTTTGTTAATCTCATTAACCTCCCAATCAACATTTGTTAATCATGGGAACACTCCATTAAAGTCTCACAATTTGCACTCTTCTCTCTTTGTAGATATATTTCTCGTGTCCATGGATATTGACCAATAATGACAAGTCAATCCTTCATTTAATGTTCGTGTAACACCGGTGGGTCAAATTACCGCGTTTTACCCACGGGTTACATCTTGTGCCTTAAGTACCAGTGTTCCTCTAATGAACAATTTGTTTGTGGTCCTACCAACAACAGAGTCCCTCTCGGGCCAATGAGAGGGTCGAGCCCTTTGTTCAAGTCCCGGAGACACCACTTAAGAGAACATTCCTCTACTTACCCTACTAGGCGGGAAGAAGTGAATTCCATCTTGCTAAGTTAAGTTCCCAGCCGCTCACTCGGTCTTGTCCCCAAGAAGGTAGGCATATTGAGTCGGCGAATGTACCCACTCTCACCCATACTAGTCAAAGGACAATCCCTCGCAAACAGGAGTTCGTAACCTGCTCATGATTGAGATCAAGTTGCCTAGGTCATCCTAGTGAAATAGAAACCTAACTAGTCAACGGAGTTACAACTAGAGAATACTATTTCGTGGTCCGGTCTTATGTAATCTCATTACATAGGATATCTCCACTCACATTCCAAGATCTTGAGGCTTGTTTCAACCCGTAAATGGATCGATTGAGCTTGGAAACTTTTTGCTCCTGACCTTGGGCTATGAACCCTTTGGGCTGAGAAATATAGATGCTCTCGTCAAGCTTACCATTCAAAAAGGCAGTCTTGACGTCCATTTGCCAAATTTCATAATCAAAAAATGCGGCTATAGACAAGAGTATCCTTATAGACTTCATCATAGCAACAGGGGAAAAAGTTTCTTCATAGTCAACTCCTTCCCTTTGGGTAAAACCCTTTGCTACAAGTCTAGCCTTAAAGGTCTGTACCTTTCTGGCTGCATCTCTCTTTCTCTTATAGATCCATTTACACCCTATGGGTCTAACCCCTTCAGGTTGGTCTACAAGTTCCCACACTGAATTGAAGTCCATTGACTCCATTTCAAGGTCCATGGCTTTGATCCATTGGTTTTTGTCTACGTCATTCATTGCATGTTTATAAGACAATGGATCTTCTACGACGTCATCAGGTATGACAACTTGAGTTTCAGCTAAACCCAAGTAGCGGTCAGGTTGGGAAACAACCCTCCCACTGCGTCGAGGCATTCCCAACGATTGAGAAGGACGAGACTGACTTGAGGTGCTGACTCCTCCATCCACTATTGATGAAGGTGCAGCTTGATCAACAACTCTTGTTGGTTCATGTGTAGCTTCATTTAGTACTATTTTACTACGCAGTTTATTATTCCTCATGTGATCTTCCTCCAAGAACGTGGCGTTTGTCGATACAATCACCTTATTTTCTTGTGGGTCGTAGAAAAGACCACCTCTCGTTTCTTTGGGATAGCCAACAAATTGGCACAATCTTGAACGAGGTTCCAGTTTCGTTGGGTTTGTCATGAGCACGTGTGCCGGACAACCCCAAATTCAGAAGTGTTGTAAACTAGGTTTACGCCCCTTCCAAAGATCAAAAGGTGTTTCTGAAACACTTTTTGATGGAACACTGTTCAAGATTTGAACTACAGTCTCTACTGCGTATCCCCCAAACGAGGTAGGCAACTGAGCATAGCTCATCATAGAACGAACCATGTCTAACAAGGTTCTATTTCTCCTTTCTGACACACCATTTTGTTAAGGTGTATTAGGTGCTGAGAGTTGAGATTTAATTCCATGTTCTATCAGATAGTCCTGGAATCTCAAATCCATATACTCACCACCTCGATCGGATCGAAGTGTTTTGATGGTTTTCCCTAATGTATTCTCTACTTCAGCCTTATACTCTTTGAACTTTTCAAGAGATTCAGATTTGTGATGCATTAGGTATAGATAACCATACCTCGAATAATCATCTATGAATGAGATGAAATATTCGTACCCACCTCGAGCTTTAACATTCAGCGGACCACAAAGATCCGAATGTACAAGTTCTAAGGGCTCTATGGCTCTGTAACATTTTCCAGTAAAAGGTCGCTTGGTTATTTTACCTTCCAAGCATGATTCACAAGGAGGTAAAGAATCATCTTCTAACTTATTTAGAAGTCCATTCTTAGAGAGACTCTCAATCCGGTTGAGATTAATATGACCAAGTCTAAGATGTCATAGATAGGTATTATTATTTGGAGAAATTCTTTGCCTTTTATTTTGAGTGTTCGCATGCTTAAACATCTCATGATTTAAATTTGCTTTGGTTTTATTCGGTTTCAGTACGTACAAGCCATTTTTCAATTTAGCAGAACAAATATTGACACCATCTTTCAAAATGAACGCTTCATTAATTGAAAAAGAAATACAATAACCAAGTTCTATTAAACAAGAGATAGAAATTATGTTACTTTTAAGCTTAGGAACTATATACAGATGTTTTAATAAAAGAAATCTATCTCCGAAAAATAGCTTGACATCTCCCACTGCACGAGCTAAGACGACGTCTCCGTTAGAAGACCGAACGGCGTCATCTCACCCTCTTCGAGCTCCTTTAAGGAACTAGTTTCCTGAAATGAAAAGCAAACGTGATTAGTGGCTCCTGAATCAAGTATCCAGGTAAAATCATCATTTTCCACTAAACAAGTTTCAAAAACAAGAAAATCTGATTTACCTTTCTTCTCTTTGAGCTCAGCAAGGTATTTTGGGAAGTTTTGCTTCCAATGCCCATCCACGTTGCAGTGGAAACATTTTCTTTTATCTGCAACCTTGACATTTCCCTTGCCTTTGTCAGCAACAGGTGTCTTCCCTTTCCTCCTATTTTCTTCTTTTGGGTCTTCTTAAGCCCAGAAAATGAGCTACAGGACTTAGTCCCAGAGGATGAACCCTTCTGGAACCTTCTGGAATGGGCAAACAGATTTGCCTCTCCATCAGCATGTCCCTTATTCTTCATAAGAGACTGGAAAGTTTGTAGTTCATTAAGGAGAGTAGTCAGGTTATACTCTATCCTGTCCATCACCGCATTGCTGCGGAATTGCAGGAAACTCTTGGGAAGAGATTCCAGGATGAACGATACCTGACTTTGCTCGTCAATGACCGTTCCGTTCATCTCAGCCACGTTGAAGTGGACCATCAGATCAAGAACGTGTTCTCTCACCGACGACCCCTTCTTCATACGGGAGTTATAAACGTATTTGAGGGATTCGTGCCGAATCTGTCCAGACGGTTGTCCAAACATTTCCTGCAGCGAACTCATGATCTCACGAGCTGAGACGATGCCCTCGTGCTTTTTGGACATTCCTCAGACAGTACAAATCAAAGGTCATCAACAACCAGAATCGTATTCATGTTGGATTTCCACGTAGTAAAATTCTCACCAGTTAAACGGTCGCTTTTAAGTAAGGCTATTATTGAGCACGACATGCTGAAAATCCAAAATAGTTCTAATTAGTTGTACCTTTTAACCCATTGTAAAAACCAAGCAAATTTAGCAAAATTATTAAAGAATCCTAGTGTTTAAACTAAACCCACTGTTTAAATTAAACCTTTTAATTTTGCAACGATACTTCAAGGGTTTAGAACAAAAGCCTCCGTCAGGCGGTCACTCATTCCTCCCTTGAATTAAGACTTTCTCAGCCAATTCCCACTACCAGAACATCTCATGCCCCAATGGTCCTTAGCTACCGTTTGTTTGGTCAAGGACTTGTTAACTAGCTTAACTCATCCCGTAAATGTGACCCTACCATTTTCAGATCCAATAGGCCCGAGCCAACAGGCTACTATTAAGAAAGACAACTGTTGGCAAACAACCTACGAGACCCTATCCATTTCTGGAGTTCGCAGTGTTTCGATCCCTATAGTCAGGCCCTCCGTAGGGTTTGGCTATTCCAGGACAACCTAGCAGGCGGACTATAGAAATCGCACAGTGCGACCTAATGGAGGAGACCGTAGGATACGTTGACACGCGTCCTGCTCCCATTTACTATGGATACTTCCGTCATTCACCTTGGTATTGAACCATGCAAACACATACCGTAGGGGGACGCCCTATTGACGGCATGTAGCCGAGCATGGAACTCACGGTGTGAACTCTTGAGGACGTGAGAGTAAACTCGATGCGAACATCTCGTTTTCTTCCACTGAAGCTCCTAAAATTAGGGTATAGGTTTAACTTAGTTGGATTCTGGCTAAAAGAATATCTAAGTCTATGCCTATTATAACTATTATAACTAGGTCTTAAAACCTTATGTCTAGATGAATAAACATTTTAATTACCTAGAGATAAAATAGAACCAAGGTTAATTCAACTCAGTTCCGGTGGGTTCCTGGCAGGAGGTGTTAGTTAACTAGATTAGCTTAAGTACCCCAACCTTAGACATGAGAACTTCACCCCAGAGAGTTTCCTTATAACCAATGTCCTAAAGTCCTACTATATTTTAAACTATTTAAAATACTACGTAAGACTAATTTCTAATCCTATTAGAAATTAAAACTTAGGTCTAAATTAATTTTAAACGATTTAAAACTAATTAAATTTATAACCCAAGTGCCTATGTTTGCATGCATTTCTTTATTATAGGTTATGGTTTCTAAAAACCCTTCAATTTATAACTTTTATAAATTTTAATAATTAACCTATGAAAGAAACTATATTATAAATCCAACCATCATTATTCAAATTGGAATTATAAAAGGAATTCAACTAATAGAATTATAAAATTACTTAAACAAAATAACATTTATTTTAAACTAAGTAATTTCATGCTCCATGCAATTTATTTTCCATATAATCTAATCATAACAATTATAATTAATTACTCATGAAAAATAAATTAATCATGCATTTAACCATATTCATATAACATTTATATAAATAAAATGCATGAACATGCTTATCCTAAGGTGGAAAAATCTAAATGACAATCATAAAGATAAATAGCTGTAAAACCGGAATAATTTGGCCCCTAAAGTGCAAAAAAATAAAATTACATTAATTTTATTCCATGAAACTGGTCCAAAAACTCCCTGAACCGGCATTGAACCGCTCGAACCGGACCGAAAAAGAATCTGAACCGCTGAACTGGTTTGTAGCTGCTGGAATGCCCCACGGCGTTGCAACGCTGATGCGAGCGTTGCAACACCCACTTTGTCCTTATGCGCGCCTACTATCGGGGTGGCGTTGCAACGCTGAGGGGCAGCGTTGCAACACCGCTGACCCCTTGAGCGCCCGCGTCGATAGGGAACGCTGGCGTTGGACGCCGTTCTTCAGCGTTGCAACGCTGATGACGAATAAGCAGCGTAACGACGATCTTTGCCAGCGATGCGCGAAATCCACGAACACAACAGCTTCCAATTGCAATTTCTCCTTCGATTCTCCACCAAATTGCTTGAAATTGGTCCCGAACGACTCGTAACTCAATTACAGACTTAATCATGCACTTTATTTGCCCAAAAACATAGGGACCTTTACAATAATTTGATCAAATCAAAAGTAAACTATGGCAAAAAAAATTCCTAAACAGTTTTACAGCAAACCAAATGCATTTCCCACCAAATTAATGCAATTTTGTTTCAAAAATAAAACAATACAAGCATTGCTCTGATACCAATTGATGGAGATCGGATCTCCTTGAGCAGCGGAAACAAATTTGGAATCGTAATATGCAAGATTGTTTTGCTTCAAAAACAAAAACCAGTACATTGACAAATATACAGAACAAGCATGTAATTAACTCTAATCTAATTAGCCATGGATTAATTGCATACAAACATACTAAGTTTAACGATTAAACTGAAGAGAAAAGAAGGAATTATTACCTTTGTAGTTTCGCAGAACAGCAACTCCTTGCTCCAATGTTTAGTAACTCATGAACTTCAAAAGTTCTTTGTTTTTTCACCAACAGAACACCACCAACAGTGAGCACCTTCTATATCTCTGAATTCTTAGATCTTCCTTGGTGGGAAGGATCCAACAATTGGAAGAAGAAGGGAATGAGAGTGTGAGAGAGAGAGTATTCTTGCAGCAATTCTCCAATTGCAAGAAGAATGATCCAATGATCGATCAAATACGAAGAGTAACTCCCTTCCCCTTGATGTACTATCGATAGGGAGAAGTGGGGGGTAGTGGGAACATGTCTGGATGACACGTTCCCTTATTTTATTATTAAAATAATAATAAAAATAATAATATAATAATTAAATCAAATTTAATTATTAATTTAAATCATATTTAAATAATACAAATTAAATGTCATATATTTAATTTGGATTAAATCTCATTTAATCATATTACCCCTTTAACCTATAGTCTTAATGTACATCCAGTGCACATTAAATTTTAACCTATAGTTTTAAAAATTTGAATCACATTCACATATAATATTTGAACTCTTTCAAATATTCAATTCTCTCATATAATTTAATATGAATCATATTCACATTAAATTTATAATATATAGTTCCAAAACTATATATTATATCGTATCTAAATTCATTAAATATATTCCCTAATGAATTTGAACATTTCAAATTCAAATGATCTAAGAACCCTTTACGAGCTAGAAGGTGGACCTAATGGACCTACAGATAAGAAGTTTCAACGATACGAGATTGCTCGGTTAATCTCATTAACCTCTCAATCAACATTTGTTAACTGCGGGAACACTCCACTAAGGTCCCACAGCTGCATTCTTCTCACTGCAGATATATTTCTGTGTCCATGGATATTGACCAATAACATCAAGTCAATCCTTCACCAATGTTTGTTACACCAGTTGGGTCAAATTACCATTTTACCCCTGGATTACATCTTGTGCCTTAAGTACCAGTTCTCCTCTAATGAACAATTTGTTTGTGGTCCTACCAACAAACAGAGTCCCTCTCGGGCCAATGAGAGGGTCGGACCCTTTGTTTAAGTCCCGGGGACACCACTTAAGGGAACATTCCTCTACTTACCCTAGTAGGCGGGAAGGAGTGAATTCCATCTTGCTAAGTTTAGTTCCCAGTCGCTCACTCGGTCTTGTCCCCAAGAAGGTAGGCATATTGAGTCGACGAATGTACCCACTCTCACCCATACTAGTCAAAGGACAATCCCTCGCAAACAGGAGTTCGTAACCTGCTCATGATTGAGATCAAGTTGCCTAGGTCATCCTAGTGAAATAGAAACCTAACTAGTCAACGGAGTTACAACTAGAGAATACTATTTCGTGGTCCGGTCTTATGTAATCTCATTACATAGGATATCTCCACTCACATGTCATCTACACGAACACGTTAGGATCACAGTGTTTGTATCAAATACAAAGTGGGCCACATCCATAGTTTAACCAGGGTAAGATACCTAAAGCTTATCCCCTAACTATAGACCTTTTAGGTTGTATCTCGAACCGAGATCCTTTTTATGTACATTACATTCAGTGAAAGATTCATTTAACAGCCTTGGATGTTTAGTTTATTGGATTTAGGGTTTAAATAAAGAAAAATTCGTATATAACGAACAATAACACTTTATTGAAATAATAACACTTTATTACATTAATTAGAACATAATTACAAACTACGAGTTTTAGGGCACAAATCCCAACAAGGTTTAACTTAGTCGGATTCAGGCTAAAATAATCTATCTAAGTCTATGCCTATTATAAGTTTTATAACTAGGTCTTTTAACCTTATGTCTAGGTGAATAAACATTTTAATTACCTAGATATAAAATAGAACTAAGGTTAATTCAACTCAAGATTCGGTGGTTCGTGTAGGAGGTGTTAAGATTGTAACTCGACTTAAGTACCCCCAACCTTGGACAGAACTTCACTAGTAGAGTTCCCTTATAACCAATGTCCTAATGTCTTACTATATTTTAAACAATTTAAAATACTATGTAAGACTAACTTCTAATCCTATTAGAAATTAAAACTTAGGTCTAAATTAATTTTAAACAATTTAAAACTAATTTAATTTTACCTAAGTTCTTATGTTTGCATGCATTTCATTGTTATAGGTTATGGTTTCTAAAACCGTTTTAATTTATAACACTTATAAATTTTAATAATTAACCTATGACAAGGAACTATTTTATAAAAACAACAATCAATTTCAAATTTGAATTATAAAAATTATTCAACTAATTGAATAATTAAATTACTTAAATAAAATAACAATTATTTTAAAACTAAGTAATTTCATGCTCCATGCAATTTATTTCCCACATTTATTTAATTATAACATTTATAAATAAATGCATATGAGAAATATATTAGATCATGGATTTCTACCATATTTATATAACAATTATACAAATAACATGCATGAACATACTTATCCTACGGTGGAAAAAATTCTAAATGACTTTCATAAAGAAAAATAGTTATAAAACCGGAATAATTTGGCCCCTAAATTGTAAAAATAATAAAATTACTCTAATTTTATTACAGAACCGGTCCAATACTCCTTGAACCGGGCTCGAACTGCTCGAACCGGATCGAAATCAAACTGAACCGCGTAGACCGGTCTGCAGCTTCTGAATTGGCATCATGGTGTTGCAACGCTGATGGGAGTGTTGCAACGCCGGCTTTGTCCGCACGCGCGCCTGCTATTGGAGTACCGTTGCAACGCTGAGGGGCAACGTTGCAACGCACTGACCCCTGGAGAACCCGCGTCGATAGGGAGGCATGGCGTTGCGACGTCTCCCTCAGCGTTGCAACGCTGATGAACGGCATTGCAACACTGTTGCTTCGACAACAGCTTTCTCCTTCGAACACAACAGCTTCAAACTTAAAATTCTCCTTCGATCCTCAACCAAAATGCACAAAACTGGTCCAGAACGACTCTTAACTAAATTACAGACTCGATAATGCACTAAAATTGCCCAAAAAACACAGGGGCCTTTTACATTTAATTTGATCAAATCAAAAGAAAAAAACTAAGGTCAAATATTCCTAAACAGTTTTACAGCAAACCAAATGCAATTCCCACAAATCAATGCAATTTTGTTTCAATCAAAAGAAATCAAGCATTTCTCTGATTCCAATTGCTGGAGATCTAATCCCCTTGAGCAGCGGAAACGAGTTTGAAATTGTAATTGCAAGCTTATTTTGGTTGAAAAAACAAAAACCAATGCATTGAAAATAACAGAGATAAACATGCATTTCTAATCTAATTAGGCATGGATGTAAATCATGCAAGCATGTTGTATTTATAAATTAAACGAAATGAAGAAAGATTACCTTTGTAGTCTTAGTCTCCCAGCAACTCCTTGCTTCCAAGAAAAAAGGTAGCACAAGAACACAAAAGAACGTCTCTGTTTTCTCCAACAGGACATAACCAGTACAAACCTCCTATGACTCTGAGTTTTTACTTAGATCTTCCTTAGGTGGGAAGGATCCAACAATTGGAGTATTTTGGGAATTGCGAGATTGAGAGAATTCTTCTTAGAGTTTAATCAATGAATTGATCGATAGATTGCATATCCCCTTCTCACCAGAAGAAGAGGAACCTGTAGAGGGCATCTCCTCACTCCCTATCGATTAGGGAGTTGGGAGACATGGGGAGCGTGTCCTCCTGACACGTTCCCTCTTTTTTTATTTCTATTTAATTAAATAATAAAAATTATGAATTAAATAATAATATATATAATTAATTAAATCACATTTAATTAATCATAATTAAATATCATATATTTAATATAGATTAAATCACATTTAATCAATTATCCCTCTAACCTATAGTTTTAATGCACATTAAATTTTAACCTATAGTTTTTAAATATGAATCACATTCACATTTGAATTTAATATTTGAACTCTTTCAAATATTTAATTCTCTCATATAATTTAATATGAATCATATTCACATTAAATTTATAATATATAGTTCCAAAACTATATATTATATCGTATCTATATACATTAAATTTATTCTTTTATGAATTTTAACATTTCAAATTCAAATGATCTAAGAACCCTTTACGAGCTAGAAGGTGGACCTAATGGACTTATAGAGCTGAAGCTCCAACGATACGAGATTACTCGGTTAATCTCATTAACCTCCGAATCAACATTCGTTAAATGCGGGAACACTCCACTAAAGTCCCACAACTGCACTCTTCTCACTGCATATATATTTCTATGTCCATGGATATTGACTAATAACAGCAAGTCAATCCTTCACGAATGTTCGTAACACCAGTTGGGTCAAATTACCGTTTTACCCCTGGGTTACATCTTGTACCTTAAGTACCAGTGCTCCTCCAATGAACAATTTGTTTGTTGTCCTACCAACAAACAGAGTCCCTCTCGGGCTAATAAAAGGGTTGGGCCCTTTGTTCAAGTCCCGGGAGACACCACTTAAGGGAACATTCCTTTACTTACCCTAGTAGGCGGGAAGGAGTGAATTCCATCTTGTCAGGCTAAGTCCCCAACTGCTCACTTGGTTTTGTCCCCAAGATGGTAGGCATATTGAGTCGGCGAATCTGGCCACTCTCACCCATATTAGTCAAAGGACAATCCCTCGCAAACAGGAGTTCGTAGCCTGCTCAGGATTGAGATCAAGTTGCCTAGGTCATCCTAGTGAAATAGAAACCTAACTAGTCAACGGAGTTACATCTAGTGGTTACTATTTCGTTGTCCGGTCTTATGTAATCTCATTACATAGGATATCCTCACTCACATGTCATCTACACGAACACGTTAGAATCACAGTGTTTGTATCATATACAAAGTGTGCCACATCCATAGTTTTACTAGGGTAAGGTACCCAAACCTTATCCCCTTACTATAGACCCTTTAGGTTGTATCTCGAACCGAGATCCTTTATATGTACACTACATTCAGTTAAAGATACATTTTATAGCCTTGGATGTTCAGTTTATTGGATTTGGGGTTAAAATAATGGCAATTTCTTAGATAATGAACAATAACACTTTATTGAAGTAATAACAGTTTATTACAATAATTAGAACAAAAAATACAAACTACTAGTTTTAGGGCACAAACCCCAACATATTATTGAACGGAAACGAAGTCCCCGCAGCGAAAGCGATTGCGAATCGCGCGCTCTTGATTTAGTTACAACGAAAAATTCAAGAACGTAAACATGGATTAAGCATATAATAAGACTATGGACAGCAAGTATATACCTTTGAAGAACCTTTCTTCAAGTGCTCCTCTCTCCACGGTCACGATCTCAGCAACAAGAACTCGTACGAACACCGACACCACCACCGAATCTTCTCCGTTGTTCTCTAGGTGAGGGAGGAAGGTGAATTCCCTTTAGAAGTGGTGAGGTATTTTGTGAGAGAGATTTGTGTTTTGGAACTCTTCCAACCACACAATAAGGAGGCTAGGAATACACTTCAATAAGTCTTCACCTAGTTGCATCTCATGCAACTATATATATAAGGGAATGGGATGAAAATGACCATTCTACCCCTCTAATCTCTCTTTAGTATATAGTTTATATATGAATCTAATTCACATTAAAACTATATATTATATCAATTACATCATATATAATTGATATAACTCCTCATGTATGAAATTGAACACTTCAATTTCACTCCTAACTTTATACCCTCAATATTACCATGTTGAGCCAACGGAGGATCTAATGGACCTACTGGATCATGAGCTCCAATGATGTGAGATTAAGCGATCAAACTCTTTGATCCAGCTTAATCAATATTCATTAACTACAAGTCACTCCACTATAGACTTGTAGTTGCACTCTCCTCACTGTAGATATTATTGTGTCCACTGATATAGTCATTACCCATGAGTCGATCCTTCACAGGTTGTTCGTAATCACAGCTGGGTCAAATTACCGTTTTACCCCTGTGATTACCTCTTTGCTCCTTAAGCACCACTGATCCTCTAATGAACAACAAGTCTAAGGTCCTACCTTAGAATCATACCCTCATAGAGGGAGGGGCCACGTTGTCCCTGAGAAGGTAGGCTTATTGAGTCGGCTACAGGCCACTCTCACCCATACTAGTCTAAGGACAAACCCCTATAAGCAGGAGTTCTTAACTTGCTCAGGATTCAGGTCAAGCCACTAATGACCATCTATAAATTACTAGTCTTATCCTGTTAACGGTGTTATAATGGTTAGACTAATAATTTGCGATCCAGTCTTGTATGAACTCTTCATACAGGATGCCCCCACTCGCATGTCAACTACATGAATGAGTTGGATTACCTCATTTGTACTAATTACAAAGTTGGTCGCATCCATGGTGTTACCAGAATGAGGTTTCCAACCTTATTCTTATAACATAGACTATTTAGGTTATAATCTTGAATTCAACCTAAATAGTGTCCACTACACTGATTTCAAGATAAACGTTATAACCTTGGAGCTTAGTTTATTGGATTTATAAAAGCAAGACTGTAATCTTATCAAAACAAATAACACTTTATTTAATTGATCAAGATTACACAAGTTTAGGGCATAAATCCCAACAATTTCAAGCAAGACTGTAATCTTATCAAAACAAATAACACTTTATTTAATTGATCAAGATTACACAAGTTTAGGGCATAAATCCCAATAATCTCCCACTCGACCTATAGCTTGTGGAGTACTAAACATTACATTAATGTAAATACAATAAACTAGGGCATTTAAACCCTTTGTACAAAATACTCCCACTTGCCCTAGTTGGGGAAGACTTGTAAACCTAGACCTTCTAGGTAACTCTCAAATACTTTAGCCGTGAGAGCCTTTGTAAAAGGATCATCAATGTTGTGCTCTGAGGCTATCTTCGTTACAATCACGTCTCCTCTATGCACGATCTCCCGGATGAGATGATACTTCCGCTCTACGTGCTTTACCCTCTTGTGACTTCTGGATTCCCTCGAATTTGCCACTGCACCACTGTTATCGCAATACAGTGTGACGGGCAAAGTCATATTTGGAACAACTTCTAAATTTAGCATAAATTTCCTTAACCAAACGGCCTCCTTAGCTGCTTCACAAGCTTCTACATATTCGGCCTCCATGTGGAATCAGCGATGCATCCATGCTTGACGCTTCGCCATACTACAGCTCCTCCGTTAAGAGTGAAAACTGACCCTGATGTAGATTTTCGAGAATCTTTATCAGTCTGAAAGTCAAAATCCGTGTATCCTGTAAGGATCAAATCCTTAGCCCCATACATAAGCATGTAGTTCCTTGTTCTCCGAAGATACTTAAGGATCGTTTTAACCGTTGTCCAGTGTTCAAGTCCTGGATTGGATTGATACCTACTGACCATCCCAACTGCAAAACAGATGTCAAGCCTAGTACACAACTTGGCGTACATCAGGCTCCCAACAGCTGATGCGTAAGAAATCCGTCTCATATCCTCAACTTCTTGAGGTGTCTTAGGACACTGTTCCTTAGACAAATGGATTCCATGTCTAAAAGGCAACAAGCCCTTTTTGGAATCTTGCATCTTAAACCTTGACAAAATTTTGTCTATGTATGATGCTTGGGACAATGCTAGTGTTCTATTCTTGCGGTTCCGGACAATCTGGATCCCAAGAACAAACTGCGCATCACCCAAATGAGTAGGATATTATCCACAGAGAATTAGGAAAGCGACAGAACTATTGATGATTTTCTTGTAGACACAAGGTTCATCATCATTCTGGTCAAAACCATAAGATCTGATAGCCTCATCAAATTTTATATTCCAGGACCTAGAGGCTTGTTTCAGTCCATAAATCGATCTTTTAAGCCTGCAAACCTTTTGCTCTTGTCCTGGTTTAATGAACCCTTTGGGTTGGTCCATGTAGATGGTTTCCTCAACATTGCCAATCAAAAAGGCTGTCTTGACATCTATTTACCATACCTCATAGTCATAATATGCGGCAATGGCAAGAAGGATACGAATAGACTTTAACATAGCAACAGATGAAAAGGTTTCCTCAAAGTCAACCCCTTCAACCTGGGTATAACCCTTTGCTACTAGTCTAGCTTTAAAGGTTTGCACCTACCCATCTACACCACGTTTTCTCTTGTAAATCCACTTACAACCTATACGTTTTACCCCATCAGGCTTATCTACAAGATCCCAAACAGAATTGAAGTGCATAGACTCCATTTCTTGGTCCATGGCTATGACCCATTTGTCTTTGTCAATGTCAACCATTGCTTGATTATAAGTCAATGGATCCTCGCAGTTGTCATCTGGTATAACAACTTGAGTTTCAGCTAAACCCATGTAACGGTCATGCTGTATCACAACCCTCCCACTACGTCAAGGCATACTCAACTCTTGAGATGGACCCTCTTGACTAGACAAACTAGTATCAACAACTCTTGTTGACGTACTAGTGTTCTTACTAGCAACCCTTGCTATTGTTCCGTCTAACTCACTCAACACTACCTTACTTTTTGGTTTGTGGTTTATTATGTGGTCCTCCTCCAAGAAAGTGGCATTTGTCGACACAAAGACCTTATCTTCCTTAGGATCATAGAATAAACTACCTCTTGTTTCTTTTGGGTATCCTACGAATAGGCTCAACTTTGAACGTGAATCCAACTTCTTTGGATTTGTCACAAGCACATGTGCTGGACAACCCCATATTCTGAAGTGACATAAACTACCTTTACGTCCTTTCCGAGTTCAAAAGGTGTTTGAAACACTTTTGGAGGGCACACTATTCAAAATGTATACTGCAGTCTTCCACCGCATAACCCAAAAAGAACTAGGGAGATGAGCATAACTCATCATTGATCGAACCATGTCCAACAAGGTTCTATTTCTCCTTTTCGATACACCGCTTTTCTTTGTGTTGTAGGGAGGAGAGAGTTGGGATGTAATTCCATGTTCTATCATATAGTTCTGGAATTTTAAATCCATGTACTCTCCACCTCGATCCGATCAAAGTGTTTTAACTCTTTTACCTAATTGATTTTCAACCTCAGTCTTGAATTCCTTGAATTTTTCAAGTGCTTCAGACTTGTGGTGCATTAGGTAAATATGCCCATATCTGGAATAATCATCTATAAAAGAGATGAAATATTCATATCCTCCCCTGGCTTCAACATTCATCGGACTACAAAGGTCTTAATGTATAAGCTCTGGAGGATCTTTGGCTCTATAACCTTTTCCACTAAAAGGTCTTTTAGTCATTTTGCCTTCTAAGCAGAATTCACATACTGGTAAGGAATTTTCTTCTAACTCGTTTAGAAGTCCGTTCTTTACCAATCTCTCAATCCTATGGAGATTAATGTGACCTAATCTTAGATGCCAAAGATGAGCATTTTCTTTAGGAGAAATTAGTTCGTGTACTTGTAATTCTGAAAAATTCACTTGTTAAAACTATTTTAACTGAATTAAACCATTTGCAAATAATTCTCAAGAAGAGCAACACATAGTACAATACTTTTCCAATGAAATAAACTCTTTATTCAATTAAAAAGACAGAGAAGTACAATGTTCGCTAAGGCAAGAAATGAGGTTTCTAATAAACCTTTAAGCTACATGTTATCAAATAACAGCTTTTCTTTGTCAGACGATTGCTCTTTATCTGCTCCTTTTCCACTTCTTTTGTATCTTCTTAAGTCCTAAAGTATGGTTGCAGTTCTTTGTCCCAGAGGATGAATCCTCCTGAGAACTTTTTGAATGAGCAAACAAATTTTCCTCTCCATTTTGTTGTCTCTTATCATCCATAAGAAACTGATAATTCTGCAGCTCATGTAGCAGAGAAGTCAGATCATATTCTATGTTGTTCATCACTGCATTGCTACGGAATCGCTGAAAACTCTTCGGAAGAGACTCTAGGATGAACAAAATCTGACATTTCTCATTTATGACCGCTCCGTTTAATTCCGCTATATTGAAGTTGGCAATCAGATTGAGAACATATTCTCTCACCGATGTACCTTCCTCATACGTGCGTTATAAACGAATTTTAGGGCTTCATGCCGAATTTGTTTGGACAGTTGTCTAGACAAATTTAGCACAAAATCCATGATCTCTCGAGCTGAGACCTTGCCCTCCAGCCTCCTGGCTAAAACATCAGGTATGCTAGCCAGGATATAGGCTTTCGCCTTTTCGTTGGCATTAATCCAGCGGTCATACGCATCCTCAACAGCTTGAGATGCATTTTGAGCAGGATATTGAGGACACTCCTCATTGAGAACGAACTTAAGATCATGTGTAACCAAAATTATGTTGAGTCCATCCCTCCATGTCACTATGTTCTCTCTTGTTAACTTTTTCGCACCCAATAAGAAAATCATAGAGCTAGACATTTTTGCTGAAAATTTACAAACAAACTTGTATGAGTTTCTTGCTATAACTCTAATCCAATCATGTTTTAGCTAATTATCAAATGATTCCTAGGCCATTTATAATTTGCAATGATACTCCAAAGGTTTAGAATTTTTGACACCGAAGGGTAATAAAAAACACTCCTCCTCTGGATCAAGACACTCTTGACCAAAACCTAACACCAGAATAACTCTTATTCCTATAGGTTTTAGTTACCATTTTTCGATCTGAATACATACACAACTTATGTACCCCGTGAGTGTAACCCTTTGTCTTTAGATCCCAGCGTCTTGATCCAATAAAATTCGCCGAAGGGAGGACTAGATTGGAAAATAGTCTAAGGAAATCTTTATCCTTTTCGGGTGTCTACTGTGTTAGATCCCCTATGATCAAATCCTCCGAAGGGATTATGCAGTCCGAGCCAAACTAGCGGTGACCATAGTGGTCTAACGATGTAAACCGACAAAAGAGACCGTAGGTTTTGTTTTCACTAAACCTGCTCCCACTCACTATAAGTACCCTCTCCATTCACCTTGGTATTGACTTATACAAACACCATCTGAAGGGGGACGCTCCCGTTTGCGCCACGAGGCCAAGTATGAGTCTCACTGTGTGAACTTTCCAAAGATAGCGTAGGTGGAAAAATATGTATCTCATACACTTTTTCCTCCCACTGAATACTTTAAGTCTATAGGAATCTTTCTTAGGCTAAAACCCGGTAATGGTTTTACCTATATCTATCAACATAACTCTTATATTAATAATCAATATAACTCTTATATTGATTTTATCCTAAGTTTGTTAATATAACTCCTTACATTAAAACCTAGGATTTCTAGTTTATTAACCCCTTAATAAACCCGCTGACGCTACTGTAATTTATAAGACTCTCTGATTAAATTTCACTCCCAGGTCAGTTTCCAGGTAGGGGTGTTCCGTTTAAAGTCGACTTAAATACCCTGACCTAGATGAAGAACTTTCCTTAGACAGGTTCCTCTTTTAATCATAGCTTATAAATTACTTGGTTCCTAATTCTAATCTAATTAGAACTAGATAACCTAAGGTCTATTATTTCCAAGTTCTAAACACTTTAAAACTAATAATTAACCTTAGGTGACATGCATACTATGTTATAGTGCTTGATCATTCATCACATGAATAATAAAACATTCATAGCATATTCATCTCATGAAAAATAATGCATGTCAATGCTGTCCAAAAATTAATATAACAACCTTATATTAATTAATCATGCAAACTATATAATATAACTCCTTATATTATAAATGATGCATGAAAATGCTTAACCTAAGGTTGGATTTCTAGAATAAAAGCATACACTATGCATGGCAATAATTACACAACAATTGCATAATTAAAATAGCAAAAATTAGACCAATTTTGGCACCCTAGAAATAATTTTAATTAATATAATCTAATTATATTAATTAAAATTAAATATATTAAATATATTAAATATAAACGTTTTATAATTAATATATATAAATAAAAATCCATTTTCTGTCCGTTGCTCCTCGCGTGAAACGGCTTCGGCGTTGCAACACTGCTTTTATCGTTTTCTGCCGAGCGTTGCAACGCTGTCGTCTTCTCCAGTCGCGCGCTTGCGCGATGGCGCTGGTAACGCCGAGGAGCGCGTGGCGCGCCATTCACAAAACAACAATGTGATTTCTCCAAATCTTGCTCGTTTTCGCCCCGATCTTCTCAGCAACCACTTTGCCTCGATCGACATGGACTTACAGACTCGATTTACAATTAAATTTGCCCAAAACACCGGGCCCTTACATTGAACATTTCAATGAAATTGTAAATCTAAGTGCCAAAATTGAAAACATCTAATTTCCCAAAACCGTTTATACATCACATGCAAAAACAGTAAATCCCACCTTGTTCTTGAAAAATTCATAACATAAATCAAGAACGCAATTGGGCTCTGATACCAATTGAAGGGAAACGAAGTCCCCGCAGCGGAAGCGATTGCGAATCGCGCGCTCTTGATTTAGTTACAACGGAAAATTCAAGAACGTAAACATGGATTAATCATATAATAAGAGTATGGACAACAAGTATATACCTTTGAAGAACCTTTCTTCAAGTGCTCCTCTCTCCACGGTCACGATCTCAGCAACAAGAACTCGTACGAACACCGACACCACTACCGGATCTTCTCCGTTGTTCTATAGGTGAGGGAGGAAGGTGGGTTCCCTTTAGGAGTGGTGAGGTATTTTGTGAGAGAGATTTGTGTTTTGGAACTCTTCCAACCACACAATAACGAGGCTAGGAATACACTTTTTTAAGTCTTCACCTAGTTGCATCTCATGCAACTATATATATAAGGGAATGGGATGGAGATGACAATTCTACCGCTCCTTTAATCTCTCTTTAGTATATAGTTTTTATATGAATCTAATTCACATTAAAACTATATATTATATCAATTACATCATATATAATTGATATAGCTCCTCATGTATGAAATTGGACTCTTCAATTTCACTCCTAACTTTATACCCTCAATATTACCATGTTGAGCCAATGGAAGGATCTAATGGACCTACAGATCATGAGCTCCAATGATGTGAGATTAACTGATCAAACTCTTTGATCCAGTTAATCAATATTCATTAACTACAAGTCACTCCACTATAGACTTGTAGTTGCACTCTCTCTCATTTGTAGATATTATTGTGTCCTTTGATATAGTCATTACCCATGAGTCGATCCTTCACGGGTTGTTCAGTAATCACAAATCGGGTCAAATTACCGTTTTACCCCCTGTGATTACCTCTTTGCTCCTTAAGCACCACCGATCCTCTAATGAACAACAAGTCTAAGGTCCTACCTTAGACTCATACCCTCATAGAGGGCGATGCCCCGTTGTTCAAGACCTATAGTCAGTTCTTAAGGGAACAACCTATCTAATTCCTCAGTAGAGGAATGAGTGAATTCCATCTTGCACAGATAAGTTCCGGCTACCTACGAGGTTACGTCACGAGAAGGTAGGCTTATTGAGTCGGCCACAGCCACTCTCACCCATACTAGTCTAAGGACAAACCCCTATAAGCGTAAGTTCTTAACTAGCTCAGATTTCAGTCAAGTCACTAATGACCATCTATAAATTACTAGTCTTATCCTGTTAACGGTGTTATAATGGTTAGACTAATAATTTGCGATCCAGTCTTGTATGAACTCTTCATACAGGATGCCCCCACTCGCATGTCAACTACATGAATGGATTACCTCATTTTTACTAATTACAAAGTGGGTCGCATCCATGGTGTTACCAGAATGAGGTTTCCAACCTTATTCTTATACCATAGACTATTTAGGTTATAATCTTGAATTCAACACAAATAGTGTCCACTACACTGATTTCAAGATAAACGTTATAACCTTGGAGCTTAGTTTATTGGATTTATAAAAGCAAGACTGTAATCTTATCAAAACAAATAACACTTTATTTAATTGATCAAGATTACACAAGTTTAGGGCATAAATCCCAACAATCTCAAGCAAGACTGTAATCTTATCAAAACAAATAACACTTTATTTAATTGACCAAGATTACACAAGTTTAGGGCATAAATCCCAACAATTATGTACATTCAAGCATGCATGAGGTCCCATCATTCCTTCACATATACATATTCACAATGATGCAACAATTCATGGCAGTCATATAATCATAATCATACACTACAACAAATTCAACCTTTAATGTCAGTTGGGCAATTGACATATTGTAAACGATGTCAGTTTTCAAAATTGTACCCTTTAATGTCGGTTTTAAACAGACATCGTAAGGGTGTCGGCTTAAAACCGACATTAAAGACTCTTCAAAATTATCATGACCTTTGATGTCTGTTTTAAACCGTCATCAAATATACCCTTACGATGTTGGTTAAAAACTGTCATTAAAGACTCTCTAAAATTATCACGAAATTTGATGTCGGTTTTAAACCGTCAACGGATATATCATTACGATTTCGATTTCAAACCGACATTAAAAACTCTTCAAAATTATCGCGACCTTTGATGCCGGTTTTAAATCGTCATCGAATATACCCTTACGATGTCGGTTTAAAACTCGTCATTAAAGACTCTTCAAAATTATCGCGACCTTTGATGTCGGTTATAAACTGTCATCGAATATACCCTTACGATGTCGGTTTAAAAACCGTCATGAAAGACTTTTCAAAATTATCATGACCTTTGATGTCGGTTTTTAACCGTCATGGAATATACCCTAACGATGTCGGTTTACAAACCGTCATGAAAGGCTCTTCAAAATTATCGCGACATTTGATGTCATTTTAAACCGTCATCGAATATACCCTTACGATGTTGGTTTAAAAACTGTCCTGAAAGACTATTCAAAATTATCGCGAACATTGATGTCGATTTTAAACCGTCATCGAATATACCCTTACGATGTCGGCTTAAAAACCATCATGAAAGACTCTTCAAAATTATCGCGACCTTTGATTTCGGTTTTAAACCATCGTCGAATATATTCTTACGATGTCGGTTTACAAATCATCATGAAAGGCTCTTCAAAATTATCGCGACCTTTGATTTCGTTTTTAAACCGTCATTGAATATACTCTTACGATGTCGGTTTAAAAACCATCATGAAAGACTCTTCAAAATTATCGTGACCTTTGATGTCAATTTTAGACCGGCATCGAATATACCTTTACGATGTCGGCTAAAAACTGTCATTAAAAACTCTTTAAAATTATCACAACCTTTGATGTCGATTTTAAACCGTCATCAAAGATATCCTTACGATGTCGGTTAACAACTGTCATTAAAGACTCTTTAAAATTATCGCGAAATTTGGAGTTGGTTGGCGGGTGAATTTTACCCTTTGATGTCGGTTTTAAATCGACATCAAATATGTCCTTGCGATGTCGGTTACAAACCGTCATTAAAAACTCTTTAAAATTATCGTGAAATTGTTCCTTTGATGTCGGTTATGATCTGTCATGAAATACAACCTTACGATGTCGGTGAAGAATCGTCATTAAAGACTCTTACAAAACGATATCGTTTTAAACGTGACCTTTGATGTCGATTATTCACCGTCATGAAAGAGTCGTCAAAGAGGCTCTTGTTGGGATGTATGTCCTCATCTCGTGTAGTTTGTAATATTCCAAGTTGTAAATGAATAAGAGTTACTTATTTCAACATTGTGAAATAAATAAGAGTTATTTATTTAAACTTTGTGTCTCGCATTTTTAATAAACTTAATCCAATAAACTAAGCTCCATGGTCATTGTATTATGAGAGAACTAAGAACTTGAACGGTGTGTAGTGGACACACAGGAAAGATCGCGTTCGAGTTAATGACCCAATCGGTCTACAGTATATGGATAGGGTTGGAGACCTAATCTCGGATACTGCTTTGTGGATGCGGCCCGCTTTGTATTAGATACAAAGCGAGGTGATCTCGACTCGTTCATGTGGTTGGCATGCGAGTGGGGGCATCTGTGCAATGAGATTGTACAAGACAGGACCGTGAATTATTAGACTTCACCGATGTAACACCGTTAACAATATAGAGCTAATAAATTCGTAGATGGCCATTAGTGACTCGACCTTAATCTCGAAGCGTGTTACGGACTCTCATGCTGCAGGGTCCATCCTTTGATTAGTACGGGTGAGGGTGGTGGCCTTTGTTGCTCGCCCAATATGCCTACCTTCTCGAGGCGAGGACCACGTGGGAGCCGGGAACTTGACTACGCAAGAAGGAATTCACTTGTTCCCGACTTAGGGAAACTAGAGGGGTTGTTCCCTTAAGTGCTATCTCCAGGGCTTGAACAACGGGGCCCCACTCTCTCATTGGCCTGAGAGGGTTGTTGTTTATGGTTGGACCATGCAACATAGTTGTTCATTAGAGGAGCAGTGGGACTTAAGAAGCAAGAGGTAGACACAGGGGTAAAATGGTAATTTGACCCAGCTATGACTACGAACAACCTGTGAAGGGTCGACTCATGGGTATTGGTTATATCGATGGACACAACTTGTCCTACAGTTGATGGAAGTGCACTACGGGCTTTAGTGGAGTGTTACCGTAGCTAATGAATGTTGAATAACCAAGGTCAAAGAGTTTGACAAGTTATTCTTGGATCATTGGAGCTCGTCACGTGTAGGTCCATTAGGTCCTCGGTTGGCTCAAATTGGACAAATTGAGGGTTTCTGATTTGGTGTGAATTTGAAGTGTTCAAATTCATTATTTAGGTATTTATGTCATTTATATGAGATATAGATGATATAATATATAGTTTGATGTGAATGAGATTCATAATAAACTATAGTATAGCCTAATTGATTAATTAGTGCTATTTGGAGAAATAGAATTGAGAGAAATTAAATTGAATATGATTCAATTTATAATTCCACATTTATGCAAATGAGATTTGTATAATAAGGTATGAGATACCTTATATTATATAATATGCAAATATGATTTGTATATTATATAGTTGTGGTAAAATGGTGAATTGGTGGAGATTTTAACTCCACCACACACCATTATAAAAGGATGCATTCAAAGGCATCTCATGATACATTTTGCCATTTCTTGGATTTCTATCCAAAGAGAGCAAGGGATTCTCTCTCAAATCCTCTCTCAATTCTCTATCATTCTCTCCTCACCCAAAACCAAAGGGAGTCCCACCTACTCTCCCTCAACCTCCCGAGAACAACCGAGAAGACCCTTTGGAGGTGTCTCCCTGTTCGGATCGTGGTTCGTGTTCGAGGAGAACGTTGGATCTAGAGAGATCGTGGACCTGAGAGAAGGAGAAAACGTTGAAGAAGAGTTCTTCAAGAGGTTAGTACTTTTTTTACTTACTTCATCGCTTTCTTCTTCTTCTTTGCATGTTTAGCCTAGGATCTATGAGATAGATTCAATTTTAAGATAGAATTACACAACGGATCAACGACGTTTCACAACGTCTTCCGCTGCGGGAATTCAAAATCCCTTCAGCTCTCCGTTGTTGGTTTTTAACGTTGGCCCCCTCTTCTTAAATTATTTTTATTGTTAATATGTGGCATATTGGTGTAAGTCATTTTTGATATTCTTAACTTAAGGTCTTTAGTTCAAACCTCATGTTACTAGATTTTTTGTTTTTTTATTTTTTATTTTGTTGCTTTCGTTTTTCTCTCCATTTCGTTTTCTGTTTTCCTTTTTTTCTTTTCTGCTCATTTTTTCCATTTTTTCCTCATTTTTTGTTTTACTTTTTTTTTCATTTTTTTTGTTCTTCCCCCTTTGGGATCTAATTTATTTTATTTTTATACCTTTTTCCATTTTTATTTTTTCGGAGATTTTTTTTCCCAAAAATAATATTTGTTTTCTCATTTCTTTTTTAGAAAAAAATTCAATTTCACTCCTTAATTTATATAGTTATATTATTTTTCTATAAACTCTCAGTTTAACAAAATTAAACCATATACTCATACTTATGCTGGATTTTTATCCTCTATTCAATTTTAACTAATTCACCTACTAAATTTAACAAAAAGTAATGTAAAATTCACCATCACCAATTTCAATAAATTAAGCTTTGCACACAATTTAATTTGATCAATACACAAATTAAATATTAAAAACTTTGCTAAAATCCATAAATTGCAAAAAAAAAAAAATAGCTCTAATGTCATTTTTCTCTTAAATTTTATCAAATTTGTACAATATATATGATTTTAGAATTCTAAGAATGCATGTGAATTTATTTTTTTTTAATGATCTTTCAAATACAAGCTCATTCGAGAATTAAAATGCATATTTTTTTTATGTTTGAGTTAATATTGCAATACTTATCTAAATTTGGGGTAGACTTTGATGAAATTAAAAGTTTAGGATAAAAATTTGCACAACATGACAAATTTATGGTCAAAATTAATTTTTTTCCTATTTTCTAAAACAATTTAAATTTATAAATAATAAGAAATATATGATTTTATAATTATTTTTACCATTTAATTTTTTTTGCCTTGAGTCAAATAAATAAAGAACAAAAAATTGATTTTTACTTACATTATATTTTAAAACTAATTACATAAAAAAATATATAATTCTCATGAAAAAAAAAATATTTCAAGTTTCATTTTTCATATACATTTTATAAGTAGACTTTTGAATTAAAAGATATGCAATTAGGCTTTTAACTTTCAATTTTATATCTAATAAGTTTCAAAGTTTTCAATTTAATGTCTAATAAATATGTAACCTAATCATTTTTATTAAGTTTAAGGATCACAAATTTGAAAATTCATGAACTTAATTAGATAGAAATTGACAATTCAGTTATTTAATAAAAAAAATTTAAGCTAGGAACTTATTAAATAAAATTTAAACGTTGTTTGTGACTGTTCACACGTGACTTCAACCAACGAATGGAAATGAGACACGTGTAAATGAATTTCGTATTTGTATTGATTTCAGGTGTTGTGAGTACAATCTCTAGTGTTTGATCCTCTGATTCTCTCTCCTACTTGTATGTTGTGATCGAGGGCTGAAACAACTTGTTCTCAATGTTGGAAACTTCAATGGATTCGTGGCGTGTTCTTGACGATCTCCGTGAAGTGTTCTTCGTTCAGGTAGTGTTTGATCTTCAAGAGCTTCTAGAGACTTCACAGCTTTGTTTCTGAATTCTCTCTAAGCTTCTTCAGTTCTGAACCTTGAAAATGAAGGAGGAAGGTCTCTATTTATAGAGTTTCTCTGGGCCTCCTGATGGGCTTGGGCCTGCTGGACTGGGCCCAGTTGATGTTGGGCCAATCTTTTGGGTTGAACCTGTTTGATTTTGAGTCAATCGTCTGGGTTGAGCCTGTTTGACTTTGGACCAGTCTTCTGGACTGGGCTAGGTTGATTTGGTCCTCCGCCTCTGAACTGGGCTAACTTGGGTCTTCAATTTGGGTAGAGCCCAAATGTGTATCTGAATTTTGCCATAATTTAATTTAGGGATCTTTGAAATTTAAATAATCCCTTATTAAATATGATTTCACCATCAATCTTGGGGGATGACGTGGCAATTTCGGATTTGTCAAAATTTCTATTCCAACAAATGCCCCCTTTTCGAGATTTATACACAAGTATATGTGTATGAATTTCGAAAAAGTTACTTTGGAAACAAGACTTAGGAGGCTTGCTCTAAATTTTAACGAGGTTTGCTCCTAGTTTGAATTCCATTTATGTGTCAATTTAATCAAATATGAAATTTGGTTCATAACTTGATTTTTTTTTGCACTTCTTTTTTTTGGCCAATTTATCAAAATATGAATTTGTGTAAATATTTTGATTTTTTTCATGAAATTTTGATTTGA
Source organism: Trichosanthes cucumerina (assembly GCA_036507285.1). Lineage (NCBI taxonomy): Eukaryota > Viridiplantae > Streptophyta > Magnoliopsida > Cucurbitales > Cucurbitaceae > Trichosanthes > Trichosanthes cucumerina. The sequence goes on from CM071841.1 coordinate 40,160,440, forward strand.
ATTTAGTAGAGTTTATGTTCTACTTTAATTCAAAACAATATTTGGTAAGATTGAAAATTTTATCCCAAACATTTTTTAAATTGGATTAAGCTTTGAAATTTTGCACAAACATTTTGTTTGAATTTGGTAATATTTGTTCCAACTTTGGTTTGAGACAAAATTAATCATGACAAAATTGAGAATTTCATCAAAGTTTAGTTTGTGATTTTAATTCAAAGCCAAAGTCTTGACCTAGAAGAGCTAAATTTGGAATATAGCCAACATTTAGCTTGAGGCAAAATTAAGTTAAACCCAAAATTTAAGGGGCATAGTTTAAAATTTGGTCAAAAATTTAAGATGTGATAGTTTGATTTATGCCCAAAAATTTAATTTTATTTGTGACAAATGAAATTATGCTTACTTGATTTAAAATAGGTTGGAAAAATTCAGTCACTTTATCTATAGAGCCAAAGTTTGAAGAAAAAAAAATGATTTCATGAAATTTGGATTTATCTCAATGTGACTTGATTTTTTTTTTTTTTTTTTTAGGAAGAATGTGACTTGATTTTAAAATATCACATGTGCCCAAATTTGAAGTTGAAATGGAGTTGGAGCATTTCAAATTTAGTTGTGGATAAAAGTTTAATTTGAAGACAAAAATTAAGCTCAAAATTTGAGAAATTGGATTTAAAATGAACTTAGACATATATTTATTTGGGACAATAATGTAAGTTAAACCCAAAATTTTTTGAACTTGTTATTTTGAATTAACTTTCTCACAAGTTAAGTGAAATTGGGGCATCCTCATATTTAACCATGCATTTCATTTAATTTTGGGCATTAAGGTGATAAAAAAAAAAACTTTTCAAGACCCCCATTTTCTTAAGTCAAACTTTCTCATATTCAGTTTGGATTAAAACAAACTTCAAACTCAATCCTCTTTTTTTTTTTAGTCAAATTTTCTCATGTTAGTTTGGATTAAACAAACTTCAAACTCAACCCTCCTTTTTTTTTAGTCAAACTCTCTTATTTTTCGTCTAGGTTTAAACAAAATTCAACCTACCCCTTCTTTTTTGAGTTTACCACTATTTAGAACAACTTTACTTACCAAAAATTAAGCAACAAGACCCCTTCTTTTTTGAGTTTCCCACTATTTAGAACAACTTTCACTAACTTACCAAAAATTAAGCAACAAAATGCTTCCATTCTTCCTATAAATACTTATCCAAGTAGTGTTCGTAAGCATCCAGTTCATCATCAATCTTTTTTTTACAGTGAGTCATTGCGTTCGCCGTGAAGCCACCGACCCTCGATATTAGGTCGTCATCGTCGCGAAATCATCAGATCTGTTAGAGCTCCCATTGATCGTGAGTCGCCGGAATCACGGTGAATCGTCGGAGTCGAAGCCGAAATTGTCGCAGAGCAACGCTTACTGTCACCGGGAGTCATGGCCATCGTATTTTTTTGTCCGTGGAGGTGAGTTACTTGTGAGGCAAAGAGGTTCCAAGAGAGTTTAGGAGATACAGAGGAAGGGATGTGGAGAAGGGGAAAATGAGAGAAAAGTGATGGGGAAGAAGAGAGGAGAAACGGGGGGGAGAGAAAGTGAGAGAGAGAGGGAAGGAAAGTGGAAGAGTGTTGGAAAAGATAAAGAAAAGAGTGATGGAGAGAGTGTGAAATGATGGAAAAGTGTTGGAAAAAGATAAAAGAGTGATGGGGGAGAGTGGAATGATGGAAAAGTGTTGGAAAAGATAAAGAAAAAAAGTGATGGGGAGAGAGTGAAATGATGGAAAAGTGTTGGAAAAAGATAAAGAAAAGAGTGATGGGGGAGAGAGAATTAAATGATGGGAAATTGTTTTATTTGATTTATCTCTTTTTTTTTTACAATTCTTTTATATATATATATATATATATATATATATATATTAAATTTATTAGATAGTTAAAAATAATAATATAAAATAATAAGTAAATAAAATATATTAATTTTATTCATTTATTTATTATTATTTTTTAACTATCTAAAACTTTTTTTTAACAGGCTCACGCCCTCTGCAACTCGGTTCATGTCTTTAAGTCACCAATCTTGAAGAGTCTCTGTAGCTTTGTTCGTGCCTTGGAGGTGAGTGGATTGCTCACGCTCCCCGCAGTTCAGTTCGTGCCTTGGAGGTGAGTGGATTGCTCACGCTCCCTGCAGCTCAGTTTGTAGGAGTGGATTGCTCACGCACCCCGCGACTCAGTTCGTGCCTTGAAGGTGAGTGGATTGCTCACGCTCCTGACAGCTCAGTTCGTGCCTCGGAGGTGAGTGGATTGCTCACGCCCCGCCCGGCTCGATTCGTGCCGGAGGTGAGTGGATTGCTCACGCTCCCCGCATGGCTCGATTCGTGCATTGGAGGTGAGTGGATTGCTCACGCTCCCTGCAACTCAGTTCGTGCCTTGGAGGTGGGTGGATTGCTCACGCTCCCCGCAGCTCAGTTTGTGCCTCGGAGGTGGGTGGATTGCTCACACTCCCCGCAGCTTCGCTTCTATTTAACCCCCCCCCTTTTTTTTGTAGAGGTCATGGTGTTCTTCACTGAAGTTTTGGATGAAGGAACGAGATGACTCGTTATTTTAGATGACGAGAGTCGACCTACAAATAGCAGAACCATCCTCCCAGTAGGAGAATCGGTCGAGGAGTCGATACTTGAGTTAGATGATACATGTTTTTTGTCCACCTTATCTGTCGACAAAACCTTAGACGAGAACTCTACCAACCGAGTATGGATTTTACGATCTTTCCTTCACAAGAAGAAGTCAAATGACGATCCAGTGTCGACTTTGGGGCGTCGCATGATTGAAACTCAGGCTCGTTGTTGGAGCTATTACTTGAAATTAAACGGAGAGTTTGGCTATATTCCCCTTTATTGGGAATGGCTTGAACTTGTCGTGGCTCGGAACCAGAAAGTCTTGCGAGGTTCCAATATGTTGGGGGTTGTGATGGCCTCTTTCTACATTTACGATCGTAACCAAGACATCATCCGAGCTTTTTGCGAAGCTTGGTGTCCTGCCACCAACACGCTCCATACTGCGGTCGGAGAGATATCCCTATCTTTGTGGGATATGTGGAAGTTTGGAGGCCTGCCCATCAAGGGAAGATTTTATGATGAGGTTATCCCCTCTCACAGAGAACTGGTGGGGATGCGCAACCAGACCGATTCTCTACCAAAGAGTTGTAGTTACCTCTTCCACGCCTATCACCATCTTGCGTCTCAACAAATGGAAAGGCAACAAATTTCTGTACATCAGTGGATTTCCTTTTGGTTTAAAGGTAAATCAAAGTATTCCAAGCCACCACCACGCAGACCAAGGAAGGGTCGCCCTCGCTCCAGTTATAATCCCGATACCTCTAACACTCATATGCGTGAGTGGGTTGCTGAAGAACAGGAGGTGTTTCGACTCCTTGGCGTGGACAAAGAATGGGAGGACCAAACTTTCCTGGCCGTTTTTCTCTCTTGTTGGCTATGTGTGTTTGTCTTCCCTTACAAAAGCATAGGTTTGCTTCGCCCTGGTGTTTTTAAGGCTGCATCACTTATGGCGAAGGGAAGATTGTTCAACCTTGTTGTTCCAGTATTGTCCAATATTTATCATGGCCTTTGTCAAATTTATAACACTCCTCACCGAACGGGACGTTCAGAGATTTTTTTTCCCATTCATTACGTGTATGGATGGCTTGCTCATTACTTTGGCACGCATTATAAGCACACCGCGTTGTTGAAGGGGCCCTGGATGGTCGACTACTCGGGAGAGGGTGGTGCAAAATGCTTTGACCCACATGAAGCTCGTAGATTGATCCATGAGGGTGCATCCATAATGTGGGACTAGATGTTGTCTCTAGGAAGAAGCCCGAAACCTTGCGAGATGTCAAAGGTTTGTCATTTGGTTCCTCCTCTTTTTTTATAAGTCTTCGGTCATGTTATTTATCTTCTCGCCATGGCCAATTGATGACCATCGAATCTTATAGCCCATACTGCTTTGGAGGTCAGTTTCGCTTTTACCAAGACGTGCCAAAGGACTTACATGAAGACCTTCCGCACGTGAGCTTGGAAAATGTTATTCATCACTGGTGTCTCTGCACTAAGACATTGACTTCATCTTACGTGCATCTACCCCCATTTGAGTTGAACCCTCGCTCTCAAGTAACTCAAGCCTACAAGAGTTGGTGGTCGCGTGAGCATGGCAACTATCTTGTAGAAGACCGAAAACTTTTGGTGAATAGCATGACCCCTCCTCCGAGTAAACAAAAATCTCTCAGGGATCCAGGAGATAATGGCGTCTGTGAGACTGTCTGCGACGTTACAATTGAAGACCCGGGTGCTAGTAATAAAGGTAAAAGCGTTCACGAGGCTCCAACAGAGACACCAATCGACCAAGAGGGCCCATCTGGTGGTGATGATGTTAGCCAAAGTAGCAATGATGATCGCCATTGGAAGAGGCCAAAAAAAATGGGGAGGCTATCGACTCCCAATAATAACTTACTTGAAGGTGCTTCAAACGTTCTTCCTCTGCTTGAGCCTCTCAGTCTTCAAGTGAGCACCTCCTTCTTTTGACATTTTTCTTTAAGTTGTGTAAGGATTCATCTTTATATATATACTAACACTCTTTCCACCTTGTATCGGAATCTTTGGGAGATCAGTCACCAACAAGTCGCCATATTCTCGATGTTCTTCCGGCGCAGATTGGGTCATTCGAAGCACCGACCAACCAAGTGACGACTTTGATCACCTCTACTATTGTCAATACACAACCTCAGCAAGAGGTGCAAATTGTCGGTCCGGAGGCTTCCATCTTCAATGCAGACGATATGATTTTGCATTTTTCTAGCATACAACGCCAGGTTGCACAGACCATGTGGGAGGCTGCAAGGAATAAACTTGCTCGCGCATCTTTTGAGAAAGTTTCTTCTCTTGAACCAGAAATAGTTAAAATATTTCAAACCATCGTGGGCGTCGATGCGACCAACTTGTCGGCTCTTCAACAATTTATAGGAGATTAATTTCGCCATGTGGGAAAGTACAACGAGTTGAATCAGCTGCATTCTTCAAAATTAACTTCAACTCAAAAAGATCAAAGCTTAGCTGAGCTTCGGACTAGGGTTGATGACATCATGACTAGGGATAATCTTTCTCTTCAAAAGAAAATTATGTACCAACAAGAGTCTGAGCAGACACTTCTTGAGCTTGAAAGACTCAAAGCCCAACTTAAGTCTTTAGAAGCTCATCATGAAAAGACCATGCTCCTAATTTCGGAAGAAGAAAATTTATCGGCTCAACGACAATTAGAGATCTCCAAGATACGGGAGGAGATAAGCGCGGTTGAGAACACTCACATTGCTTGAGTGAACAAGGCATTTGAGAGTCTCAAAGTGCTTCACGAATATTTAGAGGGTACTCGTCAAGAATTGCAAGATTACAAGTGGATGATTTAGCTATGCTTTCTTTTTTTTTTTTATATATATTGTAAATTTGAACCCTCATTTGCTTATGCATAATATATCGTTGAATTCAACTTATGACTTAAATTCTCTATTTTTTTTATTCAACTCATGACTTAATTCAACTCGTAAATAATATATGTAAATTCATTACAATTGGGTCGTTCACCTTTTAAGCTCATGCGGGCCAGGAGCATCATGTAGTTTATACTCTTACGATTAGGAGTGTTTACAACATTTTAAGCATAAAATTTCTTAAGAAACTTTCCGTTGATGGGGCCAATCCTCAAGCCATTTTTGTCGACAATCTTGTATGCCCCATTGGTGTAGACTTCTTTAACAACATAGGGTCCGTCCCATTTGGATGTGAATTTGTTTTTCGTATGTCGCGTTGTGATGATAGGTCTTCGAACAACAAGCACAAGGTCGCCAACTTGGAATGATCGATGCTTGATATTCTTGTCAAAGGCTTTAGTCATTCGAGGTTGGTAACATTCCAACGCTTGTTGAGTATCAAGTCTTCTTTCATCAAGTGCTTCCAACTCTTGAAGGCGGAACCTCGCATTATCTTCAGTTGTCAGCCCCTCTTGTATGGCCATCCTTAATGGCGGAATTTCTTTTTCCAAAGGGAGCACAACTTCCACCCCATAGACAAGTGAGTAAGGCGTGACTCCTGTGGGAGTGCGATGCGTAGTTCTATAAGCCCAGAGTGTTTCACCAATCCTTTCTTGCCAATCTCTTTTTGTCGTGGAAACTATCTTCTTCAGTAGGTTGCATAAAGTCTTGTTGAAAGCCTCTGCTAAACCATTTGCCGCAGCGTTATATATGGACGACTTGTATTGCTTGAATTTGAATTTCTCGCATAGTTTGTCCATTAGGCCGTTGGCAAATTGTCTTCCATTATCCGTCACGATGCGATGTGGGATGCCGTAACGATAAATTATGTGTGTTCGAATAAAGTCTACCACATTTTCTTTCTTGGCTTCTCTTAACGCAATTGCTTCTGCGCATCTTGAAAAGTAATCTTTCGCTGCCAGAATATAAGAGTGACCTGTCGAAGATTTATGTGTTATTGGACCAACGAGGTCGAGCCCCCAAGCTTCAAAGGGTCAGGAAGCAACTGTCGGATGTAAAGGCTCTGGCGGTTTATGGATGAAGTTGGCATGGAACTGGCAAGCTTCACATTTCTTTGCATATTCCATAGAGTCATAGATCATCGTAGGCTAGTAGTAGCTCATTCTTTTCAACTGGAAATGAAGCTTTGGCCCAGATTGGTGGGCACCACAAATACCCTAATGCGCCTCCTCTAGTGCCTTTAAAGATTCTTCTTTTCCTAAGCATCGCAGGAAAAGACCTTCATAAGACCGTCGATAGAGAATACCTTTATAGTAGATGAACCGTGCAACTTTCCTTCGTATCTCAGCTTTATGTCGAAGGTCAGTGGGGAGTTTTCCATGTTGCAAGTAGTCTATAATGGGTTGTCGCCAATCTTCTTCCTCAATTACGTAGACGGATATGAGGTCGACTTCTTCACATTGATCTTTCGCTGATGGAATAATCCATTTTCAGCTAAGATTAATGTTCATGGTGACATTGTCCGTCACTGTCAAAGCAGTGGCCAAGTTTGCCAGAGCATCTGCCTTCATGTTTTCCATTCTAGGGACATGCTCCAATACTATGCTGTCAAATTTCTCCAACAGTTGCTTGGCGTGAATGAAATAAGGCTTTAAATCTTCATGTTTCACCTCGTATTGGGGTAAGAGTTGATTTATTATCAACTTTGAATCACCAAAAACTTCCATGTGCACAATCTCGAACTCCAAAGCCATTTGAAGGCTGATGATGAGAGCCTGATATTCTGCTACATTGTTTGAACACGATTTACTCAAGGTGAAACTAAACGGCAGCATGTATTTTTCAGGTGAGATGAAAATTATGCCGACACCTGCCCCACTTTTTCGTGATGCACCATCAAAGAACATAATTCAAGGCTCTACGATTTCAACGTAGAATACTTCTTCGTCCGGGAGATCCTCGCATAATTTCCAATCAGAAGGAGTTGGATGATCGACTAAGAAATCAGCCACTACTTGTCCTTTTACCGCCTTTTGAGGTATGTACACGATATCGTACTGCTGTAGTATAATTGCCCACTTAGCCAAACGCCCTGAAATGATAGGTCTGGACAAAATATACTTTATGGGATCAACTTTTGCCACCAAATGTACGGTGAAGGCTTGCATGTAATGTCTCAACTTATCAATGGAGAAGAATAAGGCGAGACACATCTTCTCGATTGGGGAGTAATTTAGTTCAGCTCCCGTCAGAGTTCTGCTTAGGTAGTAGAGGGCTTGTTCTTTACACTTTTCTTTCTCTTGTGCTAATAATGCCCCAACAGATCTCTCTTGTGCAGCGATGTAAAGTATCACCGGCTTTCCAAGTACTGGAGCACCTAAAACCGGAGGATTAAGCAGATATCGTTTGATGTTATCAAAAGAATTCTGACATGCTTCATCCCACTCAAACTCTACATTTTTCTTCATAAGCTTCTGAAAAGGTTGGCATCTGCCAGCTAAATTCGCAATAAACCTCCTGATATAGGCCAAACGACCTTGAAGACTTCTCAACTCATGTAAGTTTATGGGGTTTGGCATTTTCTGAATGGCATCAATTTTAGATTGATCTATCTCAATTCCTCGATACCTTACAGTGAAGCCAAGGAACTTCCCTGAAGTCATGTCGAATGTACATTTGTGAGGGTTCATTTTCAACTAGTATTTCCTTAGGCGATTAAAGACAACTTTGAGATCTCTAAGGTGATCTTATCATTCTCTTGACTTGACCACGAGGTCATCTACATAGCACTCAACATGCTTATGCAACATGTCGTCAAATATTTTCTGCATTGCACGTTGATAAGTGGCACCTGCATTCTTTAATCCGAATGGCATCACCTTGTAGCAATATATCCCTTTTGGGATTCTAAAGGTCGTCTTCTCTTCATCTTCAAGAGCCATTCGGATTTGATTGTATCCTGATGATCCATCCATGAAGGATAGAGCTTCATGGCCCATTGTGGCATCCACCATGATCTCCGTAATAGGAAGTGGAAAATCATCCTTCCGGACATGCGTCGTTCAAATCACTAAGTCGACACACAAATACGAAGTTGTCCATTCTTCTTTCTACTTGAGGACAATGTTTGCTATCCATGTTGGATACTTAACCTCGCGAATGAAGCCTGCCTCAATCAGTTTATTAACTTCTACTTCGATCTAGGAAATGAGTTCAGGCCGAAATCGCCTTTGAGCTTGTTTGATTGGCCTATGCCCCTGTTTGGTTGCAAGGCGATGTACCGCTACTTTCAGATCTAATACTGGCATCTCCTTGTATGACCAAGCAAAAATATCTTTATACTCAGTGAGGAGATTCATATAATCACCTTCCTCTTCATGAGTAAGTGACGAACTTATAAAGGTGGGGCGTGGTTCTTCCTTCGTCCCAAGATTTACTTCTTTGAGCTCATCTACTCGTTGGTCGCTACCGTCTCGAGTGATGGGGGCTTAAATCCACATTTACTTTGGACATTTGGCCTCCGCTTCATCTTCAAACATGATGTGGTGGCAAGACGCCTCACCTTCATCTTGCTCTAAGTCTTCTTTAGTGGGGTTGGTAACGACCACATCACGTCGCTTTACCCTCAAAGAACCTTCTACGTTGACTGTGACAAAAGTCTTCCTTTTCATTCGAGAAGGAACAACGCTGCGGATGTCTTCATCAATTCCCTTCTTGCTATATGACACATCTTTTGAGGTTTTCACCGATCTTTCAGGTTGAATTCGATCAAAGACCGATGTGGTAGTCCCTTCATTTCTTGACATGGTCACACTCAACCTTCGAAAAGCTGACGGTCGCGTCACAAACGAAGCTGAAAGTAATTTCTTTTGTTCCTTCTTGGGCTCGCTTAACCTTTGAAAGGCTGATGACCTTACCATGGTTGGGCCCGATTCGACATCATTCCCTTTGCTTGCAGGCATATTTAACCTATGGAATACTGAAGGTCGAATAACATCAGGAGTTTGATTTGCTAAGATGTCGCCTTCTCTTGTAGTAGACCTATTCAACCTCTGAAAAGCTAAACGTCGAGTGGGGTTGGCATTAGACAGTGGCTCTTCCTCACTTGTTGTAGTCTCACCTAATCTCTGCGACATCAGAACACGTGCAGTTGAAGATCCAAGGCGTCTGAGAGCTGAAATCCTTTTATTTCTGTACTTCTCATTTGTTGTATCATCAATTTCATTCACCGTTATGTGATTCACATCGACCACCTTTGCTTTTTCCCTTCTGGTTATGCGAACTGGCTCGGGCGACTTATATCCGAGTCCCTTTCTTGACGTAGGTAGGGTATAACCCTCCTGTAACAATTTCTTTTGCGTCGAAGACAATTCAGGCCTTTCATCAACAATCTTCAATTTTTCGAACTTGGTGTGGCTTGAAAAGTCATACCCTACTTTTGCTAGAAGTTTGTGTGCCTTTGGGTCAAATCCGTCTTCCGTTCGTCTTTCAGGTAACACTATTTTTGCCTGCTCATCAGGTTTCCTAACTTCTTGTTTTGTTATCTTTGTGAGAGGCATAACGAAGTTTTGTTTCAGGATCTCTACATCGCCAACTTTTAGATTTTTTGAACATTCCGCGAAAGGTGACTCGTCCTTCTTGCGTTGAGATAGAGGAATGTAACGCAAAATAGGAAGACTTGTGGCACCCCTATCTTTTGAAACTTTGCCCCCTGCAAGATTTGTTAAAGTCTGATCTTTCCCGGGGCTAGTCACATTTGCCTCTTTGGCCACTTTCTTATTCTCCAAATAACAAGGTCTTGGTTCGCTGCTTGTGCTGGCTTCAATCATGGGGACTCTCACCAGCATAACTTCCCCTATTTTGTCGCCCTTCAAATAGAACTTCGCATCACCAAATGGGATTGACCAAACGAAAATGGATTTGTATCACCTCCACTTTCTTGACGCCATCTTGGTAGAATTTAAAGCATTGATGCAACGTGGAAGTTATCACCCCGTTTCCATGGATCCAGGGGCGACCAAGCAATAACTTGTATGTGGTTTTGGAGTCGATGACATGAAACAATGTTTTGGCTTTTAGGTCGCCAATAATGAGCTCTAAGCGAACCATGCCAATTGCTCGTTTGCCTCCTTGGTTGAAGCCCTGGATTACCAATTTTCTATTCATCAACTCCTCCATCGAGATGCCTAAATCGTTTCATAGTTGACTTGGGCATTATGTTGTGGTGATCCATCATCGATGAGAATGCGACCAATCTTACGTTCTCGGATGTGTATCACGAGGGCGAACAATGGCACATTATATGAGGTTTTGACCCTAGCAATAAATCTTCGTCGGTAAAACCTATTGACAAGCAACACGTAACACATGAGCGTGCTACAGAGGTTGAGGCACTTGTGTCATTGGAGTTGATCAAGGCTTCGATGAGAACGCCTTTGGCCGCTTGGGGAAGTGACAACAAGTCTTCTACACTGAAGGTAGATGAGGTTTCCAGCTCAGCTGCTCCTCTTGACAGAACTATCGGATCTTCATTAATGTTGACGACATGACACGCAACAACCTCGACCTCTTCTCGTTGGGTGATTTCTTGGAAGTTTCTTAGGAAGAATTTTGCCAAAGTGACGGTCCGCCGAGGTCGGATGAACTCTTCATTTTCTTGCACAATCACCTTCAACTTTCTAGTAATCTTCCTGCTTTTTCTTTTTGGGAGTTTACTTCTTCTCTTTCGCTCTTGAAAAACGTGTGCTTCCTTCTGAGCATAGTTTTGTCGTCGCTTCTTGCGTCGAGTTACGATAGTCCATTCGCCATTGTCATTTTCAATTTGTTCATTTTTCTCTTGAATGCTTTGTTTTTGGCAGCTTATCTCCTGTACGTCCTTCCTTGATACAATCCTCTAGAACTGAATCACAATGGGTTCAAGAGACCCGAACTGGATCAAACATTCGCATTCTCGCGAGAAAGGAATCTGGCGAGCCAGTGGACGCTTGGGTTAAATCACTATTCTTTGCATGGTTTGTTTGAGCTACCTCATCGAGGTCTAACTCAATTTTCTTCTCGCGAGCCAATCTTAAAATTAGCTCTTTCAGGACAAAGCATTTCTCCACCGGATTGCTAATAACTCGGTTGTACTTACAATAATTAGGATTATTTACCTTTCCGAGCTCTCCTGGTCGCTTACATTCTGGGAGCTCAATAAGACGTTTTTCTAGTAACTGCTCCAACATATCTGGGACATCGGAGTCTGGAAATGGATATGTTTTCTCTTGCCTTGCTTTCAGAGTTGGGCGACGTCTTTCACCCGCTTCTTCCTGCCCTACAGGTTTAACTTCTTTTCCCTTTGAGGAAAACTTCAGAAGGGTCGTGTTGGTCACCATTGATTCTTTGGCAGCGCTTTTCGTAGTCTTTTCCGCGCCTTTAAATTCTTTCTTCTCCTTTTTTACTTCTGGGAGTAAGAGGTCTTTATTCCCTCTAGCAACGATATTTAGCTCCATGTCATGAGCGCGAGTCGCTAGCTCCTCGAAGGAGCGAGGTTTGATTCCCTGCAAAATGTAAAGTAACCCCCAATGCATACCTTGGGTGCACATCTCAACGGCTGATATGTCTGTGAGTCGGTCCTTGCAGTCGAGGCTCAGAGCCCTCCAGCGGTTGATGTAATCAACGACAGGCTCTCCTTTGCGTTGTTTGGTATTGGTGAGTTCCATCATACTGACCGTTCGCCTCGTGCTATAGAAGCGATTCAAGAATTCTTTCTTAAACGGATCCCAACTATCGATTGTTTCTGGCTCTAAGTCGGTGTACCAGTAAAAAGCATTTCCTTTCAAGGTACGCACGAATTGCTTTACCAGGAGGTCACCACGCGTCCCAGTGTTTTCGCAGGTTTCAACGAAATGTGCAATGTGTTGCTTTGGGTTGCCCTTTCCATCGAACTGTTGAAATTTTGGAGGTTGGTAGCCTATGGGCATCCTTAGGTTATCAATCCTCTTGGTGTATGGTTTTGAGTACATGAGAGGATTTTGACTGGGTCCGCCGTACTAAGCTCTGATAGAATTCATGATCATGTCATGCAGCTGTTGGACAGATAAGGAAGCAACTGAAGCAGGTTGTGATGGTTGTTCCTCATGAACGATAACTTTTCCTTTGTCACCATTTCTTGCTGTAGGGGTGTGGTTGGATTCAGCTGTATCCTTGCTCTGAATTTGATTGTTTAGGTAGGCGATTTCAAGATCTTTTTCTTCCACCGCCTTCATCAAGAGATTGATTTTTCTTTCCACTTCTACCATACTTTCATCACGGTCTACATCAGCCATCATGACTGACATTATATCTTGATCCATCGTCTTCTTCAGTGGATTTGGGGTAGGAGTTGATTGGTCAAACAAGGGGTTGTCTTTGATGACAACCTTAGCTTTGGAAGCTTCATTCAGTAATTTGATGAGGTGGTTTGTCATTGCATCAGGAGCTCGATCATCGCTTATCTCAACCCCTTTTGAACGACTACGAGTTACCGGCCCCATGTAGGTGTTGTTTGCAGCAGCAACAGTTGATGTAACTTTCTTTGATTGCATTGGTTTGCTTTGATCGGGAGGAAAAAAAGATGAGAGGTAGAGTGGTCCCACTGAGCGTGCCAATCTGTTCACACGAGACTTCAACCAACGAATGGAAATGAGACACGTGTAAATGAATTTCGTATTTGTATTGATTTCAGGTGTTGTGAGTACAATCTCTAGTGTTTGATCCTCCGAATTCTCTCTCCTACTTGTATGTTGTGATCGAAATTTGAAACGACTTGTTCTCAATATTGGAAACTTCAATGGATTCGTGGCGTGTTCTTGACGATCTTCGTGAAGTGTTCTTCGTTCAGGCAGTGTTTGATCTTCAAGAGCTTCTGGAGACTTCACAGCTTTGTTTCTAAATTCTCTCTAAGCTTCTTCAGTTCTGAACCTTGAAAATGAAGGAGGAAGGTCTCTATTTATAGAGTTTCTCTAGGCCTCCTGATGGGCTTGGGCCTGCTGGACTGGGCTCAGTTGATGTTGGGCCAATCTTTTGGGTTGAGCCTGTTTGATTTTGGGCCAATCGTCTGGGTTGAGCCTGTTTGACTTTGGACCAATCTTCTGCACTGGGCTAGGTTGATTTGGTCATCCGCCTCTGGACTGGGCTAACTTGGGTCTTCAATTTGGGTAGAGCCCAAATGTGTATCTGAATTTTGCCATAATTTAATTTAGGGATCTTTGAAATTTAAATAATCCCTTATTAAATATGATTTCACCATCAATCTTGAGGGATGACGTGGCAATTTCGGATTTGTCAAAATTTCTATTCCAACAGTGACCCCTTGAAATTTTTAGCTACTTTTCTAGAATTGCAAATTTTTTAGTTGGCTCGTTTCAGAATTTTGGTAATAAGTTTAAAGTAATTAAGGAGAAGTTTGTTTTGAAAAGGAAATAAAATTTTTAGAAAAGAATAAGGAAAAGAAAAAGATTTTGGTTATTTTAAAAAAAATATATATTTTCTTAAAAGATTTGTTGTGACGCAGGAAAATAGTTTTTTTTAAAAGAAAAGTTTTATAAAACCAAAGATCTTTTATATGTTTGTTAAATAAGAAAATATATTTTATATGTTTTTTAAATAAGGAAAGATATGTTTTTTTTAAATAAAATAAAATGAAATAAAAAAAAGGAAACTAAACTTCATTCTTTCTCGTGAACCCAGGCGTCCAACCCCCTCTAATTCTTCTTCTCTTCGTCTTTCGCGTGAAGCCCAACCTTCACCCACATCTTCTTCTCCTTCTTTATCAGCCTGTTGCCGACGACAGTAGCCCCAACTACGATCGCCATCCTCGTCTTCACCGCCTACACTATCCTCTGTCGTCACCTGCGCAGCAACCGTGTTCTTAAACCGACGTCGTTAGGTCATTTCCTTTTGTTTTCCGAACACCTCTTCCTTGTTCGTCTTCTCAGCCGCCGTCACACGCTCACCAGAGCCGCAAGGGAGTGAACATTCGCCGGATCTACAACCACTCGGCGAAAAATCGCAAAAATAGTAAGTTTTTCCAATCCGTTCAAGTTTTGGTTCGACCGGTTCACCTCTTTTTTTTACCGGTCCTCATATTTTGGTCTTTGGTTTTGGATAGATCGGGTTGTGGGCATCTCCGATCTATGCTCTACTTGTCAAACGTTGCCGCTGTCGTCGTCTCCATCGTCACCACCGTTTGACAGGTAGTCCGCTCCTTTTTCTTGATCCCGTTTTAAGCTTCCATGCATTTAGCATGAGAATTGAATTGGATAACAAATAAAAAATAAAATATTGTAATGGATAACCAATAAAATCTAATTATAACGTTAATCAAAGTGGAACAAAGTAATTCTTTAGTTTTTTTTTTTTTAAGTTATAGAGTTGAAAAGAGATATAATAATTTAAAATAAAATAATATTCTTGCTTATTTTATTTTAAAAACGCGTAAAATAATTTAAAATAATATTGAAACAATATTCACTTCCATGATTGAATCAATATTTTCCCTTTGAACTCAATACGACTAATCAAACGATTATTAATTTTTACATGTTTACGCTAGGTTCAATTTATTCACTTTTTTAACTATAAAAGTGATATTAATTTCTAGTAGGAAATTAAATATGGTTTATTGTCCATAGAGGAGAAAATTTACTTCTCGTTTTGACATTATTTAGATATTAGGTAATTAATTATCTAGTTTGTTTTGAAATTTGAATTTCTATGTAATCTTTTAGATATTTATATATATAATTTTTAATTTATTTGTATATAAAAGTACCAAAAAAATTTACATTTATCTTGAAATTTTCTATAGAAATAAATAGACAAACTCTTTTAATTGAAATAATGGAGGGAAATAAAATGAGAGAGTAAAGAGAAACGGGCATGCATGCAATCTTATTTTTTCGATTAGAGAGAAAGAAGTTGCATATTAAATAAAGAAGAGAAATAAGTAGTTACTTGAGGGTGAGAGAAAGTAATTATGCTATTAATTTATATTTAATTTTAAGAATAAAAAATGACAAGTGTCAATCATATATTTGAGGAGGTATGGAGTCCTCTCAACTACTAGAAATTTTTCCAATATTTCTCCCTTTGGTATTTACTATCATTCTATTGTAAATTTGAGTATTTTTTATCATTATTTCAATTAGTATTATGTTCTATTATTGTATTGTTTATCATTGTACTTTTTTACATATAATTACAATAACTTATTCTTTTTGTTTTCATGTAGATTAATACTAAGAAGACTTTTGCACGAGCACAACTGGACGAGTTAAGAGCTGAATGGACAGATTTATATTTTAAATTTTAATAGTTTTTTAGGAAATTTTGTAAATATAGAATTTTAATGTTGTTTACGAAAATGCTAGCTAAACAACTCTGTTACGAGAGTTTTAGTTAGAACTTGTTTATGTAAGAACATTGTGTTGTTTTTTACTAAATTAAATGAAATAGAATATATTTTGTTTTGAGTATATGTTTCTTTGATTTGTATATTTTGTTTTTAATTGAATGGAGTTAACAATTTTGTTTAATTGCTGAGAATTATTGTAAAAGCATTGCTATATAGATTTTTTTTCATGTTTCGAATTCAAATTAAATGCTAATAAATATATTTTTGGTGGTATAAAAAATAATGTCGGTTAAAAAATCTCATCATATATTTCAATAATGACGGTTATAAAATGACATTAAAATAAACTATCTTCGTAGCATTAATATTTAAGTGAAGGTACGATGTCGGTTTCAGACTCCCATTGATACCACATTTGATGTCGATTTGTAACTGACATCGTACTAAACCGACATCGTTTGTGTACCTCGAATCAAACTTCGATCTCGATTTCTAACTGACATCGTAGCCAACCAACATCGTATGAATAAGATGTCACTGGATTTGATGTCAGTTTCAAAATGACATCGTATCCAACCGACATCGTATGAGTAAGATGTCACTGGGTTTGATGTCGGTTTAAAACTAACATGGTAGCAAACCGACATCGTATGAGTAAGATGACATTAAATTAGATGTCGGTTTAAAACCGACATAGTTGAAGGGATCGAATCTCGCAGCGGAAGCGATTGTGAATCGCGCGTTCTTAATTTGGTTACATGGATTACAATCAAGAACTAATCCAACTAGATTAAGCATGAATTTCTACAAGATGAACAACAAGATATTACCTTTGAAGAACTTTTCTTCAAGTGTTCCTTCTCCCAAAGTCACGATCTCAGCAACACGAACCCGAGCGATCAGGACACTAGCACCGGATCTTCTCCGTTGTTCTCTAGGTGAGGGAGGAAGGTGGGTTCCTTTTAGGATGAGGTGAGATGGTTGTGAGAGAGATTGTGTTTTTGTTTTGTTGAACTTTTCCAACAAAACTAAACACTTGTTAATCTAGGGTTTTTCAAGATTTTGCTTCTCCTTCAAATTGCATCTCATGCAACCTTTTATAAAGAAATAGGACGGAAATTACCATCCTATCCTTCCTTCATTCTCTCTTTAGTATATAGTTTATATGTGAATCTAATTCACATTATAACCATATATTATATATATCACATATATCATATATAAGTGATATAACACCTCATATCTGAAATTGAACACTTCAATTTCATTCCTAGCTTTATACCCTCAATATTACCATGTTGAGCCAACGGAGGGACCTAATGGACCTACAGTTAATGAGCTCCAATGATGTGAGATTAACTGATCAAACTCTTTGATCCAGTTAATTAATATTCATTAACTACAAGTCACTCAAGTATAGACTTGTAGCTGCACTCTCCTCACTGTAGATTATATTGTGTCCACTGATATAATCATTACCCATGAGTCGACCCTTCACAGGTTGTTCGTAATCACGGCTGGGTCAAATTACCATTTTACCCCTGTGATTACCTCTTTGTTCCTTAAGCACCACTGATCCTCTAATGAACAATAAGTCTAAGGTCTTACCATAGACTCATACCCTTATAGAGGGCAGGGCCCCGTTGTTCAAGACCTGGAGTCAGTTCTTAAGGGAACAACCTATCTAATTCCTTAGTGTAGGAATGAGTGAATTCCATCTTGCACATTTAAGTCCCCAGCTACCTAAGAGGTTTTGTCCCTGAGAAGGTAGACATATTGAGTCGACTACAGGCCACTCTTACCCATACTAGTCTAAGGACAAAATCCTATAAGCAAGAGTTCTTAACTTGCTCAGGATTCAGGTCGAGTCACTAATGACCATCTATAAATTATCAGTCTTATCCCGTTACTTGGCGTATAATTTGGTGAGACTAATAATTTTGCATCGATCTTGTATAAACTCTTCATACAGGATGCCCCCACTCGCATGTCAACTACATGAATGAGTTGGATTACCTCATTGTACTAATTACAAAGTGGGTCGCATCCATGGTGTTACCAGAATAAGGTTTCCAACCTTATTTTTATACCATAGACCATTTAGGTTATACTCTTGAACATAATCTAAATAGTGACTACTACACTGATGATCAAGATATATTATAACCCTTGGAGCTTAGTTTATTGAATTTATAAAGCAAGAATATAATTTTATCAAAATAAATAACTCTTTATTTATTTGATCAAAATTACATAAGCTTAGAGCACAAATCCCAACAATCTCCCACTTGACCTAAATCTTGTGGAGTATTGAAACATTACAGTAATGTAAATACAATAAACTAGGGCATTTAAACCTTTTGTACAATATACTCCCACTTGCCCTAGTTGAGGAAGGCTTGTAAACCTAGACCTTCTAGGTGACTCTCAAATACTTTAGTCGTGGAGCTTTTGTAAAAGGATCAGCAACGTTGTGCTCTGAGACTCTCTTCGTGACAATCACGTCTCCTCGATGCACGATCTCCCGGATGAGATGATATTTCCGCTCAATGTGCTTTCCCCTCTTGTGACTTCGGGGTTCCCTTGAATTTGCCACTGCACCACTATTATCGCAATACAGAGTGATGGGAAAAGTCATATTTGGAACAACTTCAAAATTTAGCATGAATTTCCTTATCCAAACGACCTCTTTAGCTGCTTCACAAGCTGCTACATATTCGGCCTCGATGGTGGAATCAGCGATGCATCCTTGTTAGACGCTTCACCATACTACAACTCCTCCGTTAAGAGTAAACACTGACCTTGATGTAGATTTCCAAGAATCTTTATCAGTCTGAAAGTTCGAATCCGTGTATCTTGTAAGGATCAAATCCTTAGCTCCATACACAAGCATGTAGTTCCTTGTTCTCCGTAGATACTTAAGGATTGTTTTAACCGCTATCCAGTGTTCAAGTCCTGGATTGGATTGATACCTACTGACCATTCCAACTGCAAAACAGATGTCTAGCCTAGTACACAACATGGCGTACATCAGGCTCCCAACAGCTGATGCATAAGGAATTCGTCTCATATCCTCAACTCCTTGAGGTGTCTTAGGGCACTGTTCCTTAGACAAATGAACTCCATGTCTAAAAGGCAATAAGCCCTTTTTGAAGTCTTGCATCTTAAACCTGGACAATACTTTATCTATGTAATAAGCCCTTTGACATCCATTTGCCATACCTCATAGTCATAATATGCGACAATGGCAAGTAGGATACGAATAGACTTTACCATAGCAACAGGTGAAAAGGTTTCCTCATAGTCAACTCCTTCAACCTGGGTATATCCTTTTGCTACTAGTCTAGCTTTAAAGGTTTGCACCTTCCCATCTACACCACGCTTTCTCTTGTAGATCCACTTACAACCTATAGGTTTTACCCCATCAGGTTTATCTACAAGATCCCAAACAGAATTGAAGTGCATAGACTTCATTTCTTTGTTCATGGCTATGATCCATTTGTCTTTATCTTTGTCGACCATCGCTTGATTATAAGTCGATGGATCCTCGCAGTCGTCATCTAGTATAACAACTTGGGTTTCAGATAAGCCCATGTAACGATCAGGTTGTGTTATAACCCTCCCACTACGTCGAGGCACACTCAACCTTAAGATGGACTCTCTTTACTAGATAAGCTAGTATCAACAACTTTTGTTGACGTACTAGTTTTATTAGCAACTTGTGCTATTGTTCCGTCTAACTCACTTAACACAATTTTACTTCTTGGTTTGTGGTCCCTTATGTGGTCCTCCTCTAAGAAAGTAGCATTTTTCGACACAAAGACCTTATCTTCCTTAGGATCATAAAATAAACTACCTCTTGTTTCTTTTGGGTAGCCTACGAATAGGCACAATTTTGAACATGAATCCAACTTCTTTGGATTTGTCACAAGCACATGTCTTTGGACTGACCTGACTCTGAAATGACATAAACTACCTTTACGTCATTTCCAGAGTTCAAAAGGTGTTTCAGAAACACTTTTTGATGGCACATTGTTCAAAATGTATCTCGTAGTCTCTAATGTGTATCTCCAAAAAGAATTAGGGAGATGAGCATAACTCATCATTGATCGAACCATGTCCAACAAATTTCTATTTCTCCTTTCCGATACACTGTTTTGTTGTGGTGTACCGGGAGCCGAGAGTTGGGATGTAATTCCATGTTTTATCATATAGTTTTGGAATTTTAAATCCATGTACTCTCCACCTCGATCTGATCGAAGTGTTTTAATTGTTTTACCTAATTGATTTTCAATTTCAATCTTGAATTCCTTGAACTTTTCCAGTGCTTCAGACTTATGATGCATTAGGTAAATATGCCCAAATCTAGAATAATCATCTATCTGAGATGAAATATTCATAACCTCCTCTGGCTTTAACACTCATCGGACCACAAAGGTCTGAATGTATAAGCTCAAGGGGTTCTTTGGCTCTATAACCTTTTCCACTAAAAGGTCTTTAAGTCATTTTGCCTTATAGGCAGGATTCACATACAGGTAAAGCATTTTCTTCTAACTCATTTAGAAGTCCATTCTTTACCAATCTCTCAATCCTATTGAGATTAATGTGACACAATCTAAGATGCCAAAGATTAGCATTTTCTTTAGGAGAAATCAGTTCGTGTACTTGATATTTTGAATAATTCAGCGTTTAAAACTATTTTAACTTAATTAAACCATTGCAAATAATTCTCAAGAAGAGCAACACATAGTTTAATACTTTTCCAAAGTAATAAACACTTTATTCAATTGAAAAAAAATTGAAGTACAATGTTCGCTAAAGCAAGAAATAGAAATAAGGTTTCTAATAAACCCTGATGCTACATACATGTTATCAAATAACAGTTTTTTCTTGCAAGACGATTGCTCTTTATTTGCTCATTTTCTTTTTCTTTTGTATCTTCTTAAGTTCAGAAGTATGACTGCAGTTCTTAGTTCTAGAGGGTGAACCCTTCTTAGAACTCTTCGAATGGACAAACAAATTTGCCTCTTCATTCTGTTGTCTCTTATCATCCATAAGAAACTGATAATTCTGAAGCTCATTTAGCAGAGACGTCAGATCATACTCTATGTTGTTCATCGCTGCATTGTTGTAGAATTGCCGAAAACTCTTCGAAAGAGATTCTAGGATGAACGAAACCTGACTTTTCTCATTAATGTCTGCCCCGTTTAATTTCGCTATGTTGAAGTGAGCCATCAGATTGAGAACATGTTCTCTTACTGACGTTCCCACCTCCATGTGCGCGTTGTAAACGTACTATATGGCTTCATGCCGAATTTGTTTGGACGGTTGTCTAGACAAATTTAGCACAAAATCCACGATCTCACGAGCTGAGACCTTGCCCTCCAGCTCCTGGCTAAAACATCAGGTATGCTAGCCAGGATATAGGTTTTTGCCTTTTCATTGGCAATGTTCCAGCGGTCATACGCATCTTCAACAGATTGAGGTGTGTTTTGAGCAGGGAATTGAGGACACTTCTCATTGAGAACGAACTTAAGATCATGTGCAACCAAGATTATGTTGAGTATATTCCTCCAAGTCATTATGTTCTCTCCTGTTAATTTTTCCGCACCCAGTAAGGAAATAATTGAGCTAGATATTTTGTTGAAAATTTACAAAAAATATATAAGCTTCTTGACGTAATTGTCTAATCCAATCATGTTTTAGCTAATTACTAAATGATTCCAAGGTCATTTATAATTTGCAATGATACTCCAAAGGTTTAGAGTGTATGACACCGAAGGGTAATAAAAAACACTCCTCCTTTGGATCAAGACGCTCTTGACCAAAACCTAATGCCAGAATAACTCTAATTCCTATAGGCTTTAGTTACCATTATTCGGTCAGGATACATACACTTCTTAATGTACCTTGTGAGTGTAACCCTCTGTCTTTAGACCCCAGAGTCCCCATCCAATAAAATTCGCCGAAGGGAGGACTAGATTGAAAAATAAACTAAGGAAATCTTTATCCATTTCGGGTGTCTACTGTGTTCGATCCCCTATGATCAAGCCTTCCGAAGGGATTGTCTGGTCCAGGACAAACTAACATGCTGGCCATAGTGATCTTACGGTGTAAGCCGACTGAAGAGACCATAGGTTTTGTTTTCACTAAACCTGCTCCCCTCACTATAAGTACCCTCTCCATTCACCTTGATATTGACTCATACAAACACCATCCGAAGGGGGACGCTCCTGTTTGCGCCACGAGGCCAAGTATGAGTCTCATGGTGTGAACTTCCCGGAGATACGTAGGTAGAAAAATATGTATCATGTACACTTTTCCTCCCACTGGATACTTTAAATCTATAGAAAATTTACTTAGGCTGAAACCCAGCTAATGGTTTTACCTAAACTTATCAATATAACTCTTATATTGACTTTATCCTAAGTTTGCTAATATAACTCTTTATATTAAGCCTAGAATTTCTAGTTTATTAACCCCTTAATAAATCTGCTTACGCTACTATAATTTATAAAATCTCTGATTAAAATTCACTCCCAGATCAGTTCCTAGGTAGGGGTGTTTCGTTTCCATCAGCTTAAATACCCCAGCCTAGACAGAACCTTCCTTAGACAGAGTTCCTCTTTTAATCATTGTTTATAAATTACTTGGTTCCTAATTCTAATCTAATTAGAACTAGATAACCTAAGTTCTATTAATTCCAAGTTCTTAACATTTTAAAACTAATAATTAACCTTAGGTGACATGCATGCTATGTTATAGTGCTTGATCATTCATCTCATGAATAATAAAACATACATAGCATAATCATCTCATGAATTATAATGCATGTCAATGCTGTCCATAAATTAATATAACACCTTATATTAATTATTCATGCAAACTATATAATATATCTCTTTTATATTATAAATGATGCATGGAAATGCTTAACCTAAGGTGAGATATCTAAATTAAAAGCATACATTATGCATGACAATAATTATACAACAATTGCATAATTTAAATAGCAAAATTAAACCATTTTTGGCACCCTAAAATTAATTTTAATTAATATAATCTAATTATCTTAATTAAAATTAATAAAATTAAATATAATTAAATATAAAACATTTTTATATTTATTATATATAAATAAAAACGTTTCTGCCCGTTGCTTCTTTCCGTGAAACGCCTGTGGCGTTACAACGCAGATACCAGTGTTGCAATGCTGCATCTTGTCCTCTTCTGACCGTTGAAGCGCACCTCAGCACCAGCGTTGTACAACGCCTCAGCGTTACAACACCGAGGATAGCGTTGAAACGCTGTCGTCTTCTCAGCCGCGCGCCTGCTGCAGTGGCGTTGCAACGCCAATGAACAACGTTGCAACGCTATTCACAGAACAACTACTGTTCTTCATTTTTCTTGCTCCTTTTTGTTTCGTTCTTCTAAGCAACCACTTTGTCTCGATCAACACGGACATATAGACTCGATTTACAATTAAAATTGCCCAAAACACTGGGCCCTTACATTGAACGATTCAATGAACAATTGTAAATCTATGGTGCCAAAAATGAAAACATCTAAGTTGCAAACCGTTCATTCATCACATGAAAAATAGTATATCTCAACTATAATCTTGATAAATTAAGAACAAAATCAAGAACACAATTGACTCTGATACAAATTGATGGGATCAAATTCCGCAGCGGAATCGATTATGCATCGCGTGTTCTTATTTTGTAACATGGATTTCAATCAAGATCAAATAACTATGATTAAGCATGCTATACATGACATAGGACAACAAGAGATTGCCTTTGAAGAACTCTTTCTTCAAGTGCTCCTTCTCCCACGATCACGATCTCAGCAACTCGAACCCGAACGAATGAAGACACCACCACCTGATCTTCTTCGTTGTTCTCTAGGTGAGGGAGGAAGGTGGGTTCCTTTAGGGAGAGATGTGGGGTTTTGAGAGAAGGTATGTTTTGGAACTCAACACAATTGTATGACAATCTAGGGTTTACAAAGATTTAGTTGCACACTTACAAAGTTGCATCTCATGCAACTATTTATAGGGACATAGGATGGAAATTACCATCATATCCCTCCTTCATTCTCTCATTAGTATATAGTTTATATATGAATCTAATTCACATTAAAACCATATATTATATCAATTATATCACATATAACTGATATAACACCTCATATATGAGATTAAACACTTCAATTTCATTCCTAACTTTATATCCTCAATATTACCATGATGAGCCAACGGAGGGACCTAATGGATCTACAGTTCATGAGCTCCAATAATGTGAGATTACTGATCAAACTCTTTGATCCAGTTAATCAATATTGATTAACTACAAGTCAGCCCACTATAATCTTGTAGTTGCACTCTCCTCACTGTAGATTATATTGTGTCCATTGATATAATCATTACCCATGAGTCGACCCTTCACAGGTTGTTTTTCATCATGGTTGGGTCAAATTACCGTTTTACCCCTGTGATTACCTCTTTGTTCCTTAAGCACCACTGATCCTCTAATGAACAACAAGTCTATGGTCCTACCATAGACTCATACCCTCTTAAGTCGGTTTAGAGGGCGGGGCCCCGTTGTTCAAGACCTGGATTCAGTTCTTAAGGGAACAACCTATCTAATTCCTTAGGTAGGAATGAATGAATTCCATCTTGCATAGTTAAGTCCCCAGCTACCTACGAGGTTCTGTCCCTGAAAAGGTAGGGTTATTGAGTCGGCTACAGGCAACACTCACCCATACTAGGGTAAGGACAAACCCCTATAAGCAGGAGTTCTTAACTCGCTCAAGATTCAGGTCGAGTCACTAATGACCATCTATAAATTATCAGTCTTATCCTATTAACGGTGTTATACTGGTTAGATGAATAATTTGCAGTCCGGTCTTGTATGAACTCTTCATACAGGATGCCCCCACTCGAATGTCAACCACATGAATGGGTTGGATTACCTCATTTGTACTAATTACAAAGTGGGTCGCATCCATGTTGTTACCAGAATAAGGTTTCCATCCTTATTCTTATACCATAAACCATTTAGGTTATTGTCTTGAACATAATCCAAATAGTGTCTATTACACTGATATTCAAGATACATTATAACCTTGGAGTTTAGTTTATTGGATTTATAAATTAAGAATATAATTTTATCATAAAAATAACTTTTTATTTATTTGATCAAAATTACAACATAAGTTTAGGGCACATATCCCAACATTATTTTCATATTTCCTTAAGTTAACCCTAAATCTAATAAACTAACATCCTAGGTTGTTGTATGTCTCTTCAACTGAATGTAGTGGACCTATAAGGATCTAAGTTCGTGATACAGCCTAAAGGGTCTATAGTAATGGGATAAGGCTTGGGTACCTCATCCTTGTAATACTATGGATATGCCCCACTTCGTATTTGATACAAATAGAGTGATCCTACGTGTTCGTGTAGACGACATGTGAGTGGAGATTTCCTATGTGATGAGATCTCATAAGATCGGACCACGAAATAGTAACCATTAGATGTAACTCCGTTGACTAGTTAGGTTTCTATTTCAATAGGATCACCTAGGGCAACTTGATCTCAATCCCGAGCAGGTTACGAACTCCTATTTGAGAGGAATTGTCCTTTAACTAGTATGGCTGATAGTGGCCCGAGTCGCCGACTCAATAAGTCTACCTTCTTGGGGGCAAGACCAAGCAGGCAGCTGAGGACTTAACCTAACAAGATGGAATTCACTCCTTCCCGCCTTTAGGGTAAGTAGATGAACGTTCCCTTAAGTGGTGTCTCCGAGACTTAAACAAAGGGTCCGACCCTATCATTGGCCCGAGAGGGACTTTTGTTTATTCGTAGGACCATAAACACCGTTTATTAGAGGAGCATTAACACTTAAGGTAAAATATGTAACCTAGGGGTAAAACGGTAATTTGTCCCAGCTGGTGTTACGAACATTCGTGAAGGATTGACTTGCTGTTATTAGTCGATATCCGTGGACACAAAAATATATATGTAGTGAGAAGAGTGCAACTGTGGGACTACAGTGAAGTGTTCCCGAAGTTAACGAATGTTGATTAGGAGGTTAATGAGATTAACCGAATAATCTTGTATCGTTGGAGCTTCTGATCTGTAGGTCCATTAGGTCCACTTGCTAGTTCGTAAAGGGTTCTTAGATCATTAGAATTTGAAATGTTCAAATTCAATTAGGGAATAAGCATAATGTATAGAGATACATCATAATATAAAGTTTTTATGTACATTAAATCTTTATAATATAAATTTAATTTGAATATGATTCAAAGTAAATTAATTGAGAGAATTAAATATTTGAAAAAGTTCGTATATTATTTAAATGTGAATGAGATTCATATTTAAAACTATAGGTTAAAAATTAATGTGCATAAGATGTACATTAAAACTACATGTTAAAAGGGAAGTTGATTAAATATGATTCAATCATATATATATATATATATATATAATTCAAATATAAGATATTTGAATAATTAATTTAAGAATTAATTAATTGATTTAATTAATTAAAGTTATATATTTATATATTAATAAAATTAAATTAGTTTAATTATATTATATAATTTAATTAATTAATTAATTTTAAGTTAAATAAATAAATAAAAAGGGAACGTGTCGATGACACGTTCCCCCTCACTTCCCCCTTCCTCTCCCTATCGATAACTACACAAGGAAGAGGGGTCAGTTGAGAGAACTGATCGATCAAAAGTTTTTTGTGATTTGGTGAAATCACTTATTCTCTCCCTCTCTCAACTCTTTCAATTGTTGGAGGCTTCCCACTTAGCCTTGATTGATAGGACTTAGAGATATTGGAGGTGCTCATTGGTGGTAGTGTCCTGTTGGAGGAAGGAGAACTACTGTGCTCTAGAATTCGTTGAGTAGCAAGGTCTTGTTTTTGGGAACTACAAAGGTAAAATTTCGTTTTCCTTTTAGTTTAGAAACTCCTTTTACAACATGTTTAAATGTGTTAAATCCATGCCTAATTGTTGATCATATCTCTGCATATTTGCCAATATACTGGTATTTGGAGTAAACCAAAACAAACAAGTTTCCACGATCTTTACACGTTTCCGTTGCTCAAGGGAATTCAGATTCCTTCAGTATAAGGATAAGGTTGGGTACCTTATCCTGGGGATATTATGGGTGCGACCTACTTTGTAGAGTACAAACGATGTGATCCTAAATCGTTCATGTGGAGACATGCGAGTGGGGACATCCTATGCAATGAGTTTCCATAAGACTGGACTGTGAAATAGTCACATAGACTTTATAACTTCGTTTACTGTCTTAACTTGCTATATTCATAGGACCTAGGTAACTCAATCTTAATTCTAAGCGTACTATGAACTAATGTTTATTCGAATTATCCTTATATTTACATGGGTGAGGGTGACCCGAGATTGCCGACTCAATAAGCCTCTAATTTCAGGGATAAGACCGAGTAGATAATTGGGAACATAGTTCTGCATGATTGAATTCACTCCTACCCGGTTTAGAAATTAGTAGAGACGTTGTTCCCTTAAATGTTGACTTCGGGTCTTGAAAAAAGGGTCCACCCCTCTCACGGGCTCGAGAGGGACTCGGTTTGTTGGTTGGACCATAAACCAATTGTTCATTAGAGCATCAATAAGACTTAAGGAACAAGAAGTAATTACATGGGTAAAACGGTAATTTTGACCTAGCTATAATTATGAATGACCTGTGAAGTATCGATTTACTAAATATGGTTACATCGAGTGGACAGGAATATATCTACAGTGAGGAGAGTGCAGCCACTGGGCTTTAGTGGAGTGTCCCGGTAGTTAACGAATGATTATTAGCTAAGCTAAAGAGTTTGGTCGATTAATCTCGTATCGTTGGAGATCATGATTTGTAGATCCACTAGGTCCTCCCTTACTAGCTCGGACTAAGCCTTGTAGCAATTTGAGAGAAAAGAATTGGAATTGTTCAAATTCGATTTTGGGAGAAAGCGTTAATTATATGCAATATATTTAACGTGTCATAGCTTAATTATGAATTAAACTATGATAAGAAGTGGTGGACATATTTAAATATGATTTAAATATTGGATCGATTTATAGCATGAATAAGGATTCATGTTCGAAAGATCGATCGGGATTAGACAATTTATTTAATTTAATATTGATATTAAGTTAAATTAGAAAAATCAATTAATGAAATTATTTATTTAAATTAATTTTAATTTAAAATAATTTTATATTGATTTTTGAATTAAAATTAAAGAAAAAGAAAAGGATTTTCATGTTTTATCATCCAACCAACTTGCCCAAATTGCCCAAGATGAGTGAAACTCAAAATTCACCGAAATTGGTCTCCTCCATCTCAATCCATCCTCATCACTCTTGAGTTGTCACTTTAATAAAGCTCAATAAAACTTTATTTAAAGGAAATTTGGGGCAATTTGATAAAATTTTGCTGAAAATTCAAGTTGTTCTCGATTTCGACCCTTGAGCACTCTTCTTTCAAATTCTCTCAATCTGGGATCCAACAATCCGTTCCAAGGCTTGAGGATAGTAGGAAAGACACTCGAGGTTGTCCAAAAAGTGTTCGTGTTGCAAATCGTCCACCGGGTGAAGAGAATTTGATCATCAAAGTTGAATATTCTTACTCTCTGTTTTTATAGCTTTGAGCATGCATTTTATTTTGCAAAATTGATCAAATTAGAGTGTTCAAGATCCTAAATTGCTTCCGCTTTCTTAATATAGACTCTTTCATGTTAGCCATTCTTATAGGTCTTACTGAATATCAACAACAGGGTATTTTCGTCCCAAGACTTTTATTATATTTCATAGAAAAACTGTTTTAGATATTTTTACAAATTGAAACTATTTTAGACATTTTTCAAGTAAGATGGTTAGATTTAGACATTCTTCTTGTTCGCCCTTTCCAAAATCAAATTTTGGACCCTCCTTAAATCTTCTTATATTGGAAAGCTAGAAAATAAACCCAAAAGGATTTATATATGTCATTTCAAAGCTAAAACTCAATGAAATACTAGGGACGCCTTGTACTTTGGTTAAATTTTATTCCTTGATGAATTATTTTGCAAGTTCATTACTCCAATAAAAAATAAGTTGAACCACAAATTCCAACACAGGAGTAGGGGCTTAATGTTATGAGTAAATTTAGAGAATCGAGTTAAACCCAACCATAGAAATAATTGAGCCAAATACATGTCAAATTCGAGATCGAGAATGAAGTCGGGAGGAAGGAGTGAGAAAGAAGACGAGATGGGCTAGACAACTAGCTCACTCGAGGCGACGTGGATCGAGCCGAGCCATTTGACCGGTTCGGTTCCGTTTCCTTCCTACAAATGCCATAGATAGATCTGATCTGGTTAGGAAAAGGCTCATCATATAAATAGGAAAAGGCCCATCATATAAATACCTCCCTACAGCTCTATGGGAGGTAACTTAATTCACTCTATTTAATTGCTTCAACTAAAATCTCTCTAACTTAAGCATTAGAGTAGTTATGGCAAACACCATATGGGTGTACAGGTTTTTTCTTTGTTTTGCAGACCATCTTTTTCCCCGCCCGAATTTGTGCATCAACGGGAGTTATTAGACAAATCCCTTTAAAAATTCACAAGTTTTACACTTACAATAAAACAAAGATAATATAATAATCTTAGAACTTTAACGTAAGAACGTAACATTTTGGGCTGAAACTTCCTCCAAACACCATGTTATGAATGTTTACAACACTGATTATTCATATATAGATAGTCAAACACATATCATCATAACTGATGTAGATTGTAGAATAGAAAAGGATAATTAATCACTCCCTTCCTATCCACTTAAAAGATTCGAGCGCCATAATTTTTCCATTTTCACGATCATCCTCGAAAACAACAGCCTCGAAGTTTTGCATAGCAGCCCGATTGATGGCCGCCTTAAGATGGAGACGATATCTAATTTTCTTTAAATGCAGCCTCTGGTACCAGCCCTCATAAGTCCCATGGTATTCCCACTTACCTTCATTTTCATTGTTGTATTCTTCAACTGCAAATCTTGCAACCGCTTGCACGTAAGGCGCATTGAGATTAGTGAATTTTACCCACCTGCTATCGCCATCCGGTGGAGAACTCATATTGACCTTCAATATAATTATTATAAAAAAACTTTGGTATTTAACGAAGTTTGCCTGGAAATAGAAGAAATAAATGTTCGAGAAGATTAGGTTGTTACTTTTTGGGAAGCGTAAGCTTTATTTCATTAAGAATAACTATTTTATTTTTTAAAATTAAATTTACAAATACTATTTTTACCAATAAATTTCTATATTTTCTTATCGACTTTGTACTCATCTTTTCAAAAACTAACATAAGTTTTCAAAATTAATTTATTTTTGTTTTTGAAATTTCGCTAGAAAATTAAGTGGTACCTTAAGAAAGATAAAAATTATTGTAGAGAATAGGGAGAGAAATGGTAAAAAATTAAATATAATTTTCAAAAATTTGAAAAATACTTATCAAATAGGATCTAATTAGTAAAAATATATAGAATTACACAAGTTATAAAGATAGTCGGTCACTAGTGTAATGGGAATATGATTCTTGTGGGTAAAAAGGAAAAGAGTTTCTTTGTCCAAGGGTTTGACCACGTACACTTAAAAGTCGCATCTCAATTTTTTAAAAAAGTTAGGTTAAATTATATGCGTTTTCTATCTATTTGGTCCCCAAACTTTAAAAATTATCAAATAGGTCGCTGAACTTTTAATTTTGTATCTAATAACTTTTTGAACTTTAAAATGTCTAATTAGTGCTTGAACTTTCAATTTTGTCTCTAATAGGTCCTTAACATATTCACAATTTTTAAAAATTAACCGACTTATTAGATATAAATTGAATTTTTTATCTAATAAAAGCTTAAGTTTTCAATTTTGTGCTTAGTAAGTTCATGAATTTGAAAAAACGTCAACTAAGTCAATGACTTATTAGACTTAAAATTGAGAATTTAGAGATTTATTGGACATAAAATTGAAAATTTGAGAATTTATTAGACACATTTCGAAGCTCAGGACCAAATATATACAAAATTAAAAGTTCAAGGACCTATTTGACATTTTTTAAAGTTCAGGCACTAAACTTATAATTTAACCAAAACGTTAATTCATAATGTTGTATATGATTTTTTTGTCAAGTCGAATTTATTTTCAACTGTTAACTTTAAAATATATCTGAATAAAATCAAATATCGAATAAATGCACCTTTATGCTTACTACAAAGCTTATTTTTGTTTTTAATTTCCTGCGAAGTCTCACGTAGTAAGTTAATTCTTTTTTTTTTTTTGTTTTTTGAAGAAAGTAAGTTACTTTTTAAATCTATACCGAGCTGCAATGCAATGATATTGCGTAGGAGTTATGTCGTTGCGTTAAACATTTTTGGATTAAACTTCCTCTAAAAATTATGACATGAATGTTTATAACATTTAAAATATTTTCAAAACCGTATTGAAAGAAACAAAAATGTTGTAATATAATAAAATACAATAACCATGGGAGTAATTTGATGTATTTATTTACCATGAATAGAACAAATTAATGTTTGAGAAGGACTGTGAGTCATTTCAATCATTAATTATATATAAGTTAAAATATTATTTTGGTCCCTCTACTTTTTCTTTTATTTCATTTTAGTCTCTACACTTTTATAGGACTGATTTTAACTTAAAATTGATCTCTATGGTTAATTTATTGTTTATTTTTCTTGTATAAATTATTATCTATTAATTTTTCCTCTGTAAATTTTAGAAATAAGTTCACATTGTATTTTTTCTTGTATTAAAATTATTTAATTAATTTTGATAAAAATTAACTTCAATTTTAAGTTTTAATCAAAATATTAGCACTAAAATTAGACATTTAAAAATACCGAGACCAAAATAGAACAAAACCTATGGTAAAATGACCAAATTAGTATTTTAACCTTATATAGGTATAGAATGACAAAAGTTATAATAGAAATTGGTAGCTAGGTTAATGGGAATATGATTCTTTGACCCTAGGTTAAAGTTAAAAATGAAAGAGATTTTTTTTGTTCAAAGGGCTTAACCACCTAAAAACCACTACCCCAATTCTTCGAAAATTAATTCATAATATTGTATATAATTTTGTTGATAAATCTAATTTATTTTTAAATGTTAAGTTTATAATATATATGAATAAAATAAAGATATCGATTAAATATGAGTGATCAAATGCACAATATATTAATAATTTAATAATTTATATTTTTACATTCTTTTAATAAGTTAAAATATTATTTTAATCCCTATACTTTGAATTTCATTTACGGTTAGTTCCTATAGTTTTAAGTGAGCTTTGTCACACTCACCAAAATAATATTTATAACCAACAACAAACTTGTAGTAAGAAGTGGTCGGACCGAACTATAGGGAGGCGTGTAATTTACTAATCAACTCACTAAATTTTGATTTAAAGTGTAAATGGGAGGGGGTTTGTGCTTGAAATTGTAAATTGCAAGGAAAATTAAATTGTAATAAAATAAATGGAATTTAAGGATAGAAATGAACCAAGTGAATATCAATCTAGGGTCTCATATTTGCAATACCAAGCACAAGCTGTACCGAATCAATTTCAGAATCGAATGCAGTCAACTAGCCTTGTTGGATAAGCCAACAAAGCCTCGACTATCACTTTAGAACTGTCTATCCAATAAAATAATAATAAAACCCAAACCAATTTCAAGTTGGGAGCATTCGCATGCCATACTTACAACCGGTTTTTTAAGTTCTTAGAGATATTAGATATTGTGAGACTGTACTTTTACTAATTTAGATTGATTGTGCCTAAATTAATTCTATCCCTTTTTGATTTTTAAGGGCCTTGCTTCTTCAAGTCGTTTATGAGAACACATTAATCCAGGGCTATTCAAATTAAACAAACTCTCTATACGATCCAACAATCTAAAAAACATGCAGAGTCTAGTTAAACAATCTCGACGCATATAGGTTGTCAAGCTACCAACAAATATGAATAAGAATTAAGATATGAAAGAAAAGAGACATTTAATATTGAAACTAATGTGGAAATATACTGAACTTCATGGTGTCTAATAGGTATAAATAGAATTGCACATGATCTAAGTAATAATAAAATCGCATAAGAGTACGAAGCATCGTATCCCACATAGATTAGTTTTTACTCAAATTAATTGTGATGAATAATATCACTGTTGGAATAGAAATTTTGACAAATCCGAAGTTGCCACGTCATCCCCTAAGATTGATGGTGAAATCATATTTAATAAGGGATTATTTAAATTTTAAAGATCCCTAAATTAAATTATGACAAAATTAAGATACACATTTGGACTCTACCCAAATTGAAGACCCAAGTTAGCCCAGTCCAGAGGCGGAGGACCAAATCAACCTAGCCCAGTCCAGAAGACTGGTCCAAAGTCAAACAGACTCAACCCAGACGATTGGCCCAAAATCAAACAGGCTCAACCCAAAAGATTGGCCCAACATCAATCGGGCCACCCAAAGAGCCCAAGCCCATCGAAGGAAGGCAGAAACTCTATAAATAGAGACCTTTCTCCTTCATTTTCAAGGTTCGTGAATCAAGAACCTTAGAGAGAATTCGAAATAAAGGCGTGAAGTCTCCAGAAGCTCTTGAAGATCAAACACTGCCTGAACGAAGAACACTTCACGGAGATCGTCAAGAACACGCCACGAATCCATTGAAGTTTCCAACATTGAGAACAAGCTGTTTCAACCCTCGATCACACCATACAAGTAGGAGAGAGAATCAGAGGATCAAACACTAGAGATTGTACTCATAACACCTGAAATCAATACAAATACGAAATTCATTTACACGTGTCTCATTTCCATTCATTGGTTGAAGTCTCGTGTGAACAGATTGGCACGCCCAGTGGGACCACTCTACCTCTCATCTCTTTTTCCTCCCAATCAAAGCAAACCAATGCAATCAAAGAAAGTTACATCAACTGTTGCTGCTGCAAGCAACATCTACATGGGGTCGGTAACTCGTAGTCGTTCCAAAGGGGTCGAGACAAGCGATGATCGAACTCCTGATGCAGTGGCAAGCCACCTCACCAAATTACTGAATGAAGCTTCCAAAGC
This sequence comes from Trichosanthes cucumerina, assembly GCA_036507285.1. Taxonomy (NCBI): domain Eukaryota; kingdom Viridiplantae; phylum Streptophyta; class Magnoliopsida; order Cucurbitales; family Cucurbitaceae; genus Trichosanthes; species Trichosanthes cucumerina. The sequence continues at coordinate 40,194,520 of CM071841.1, forward strand.
TAAGATTGTCATCAAAGACAACCCCTTGTTTGACCAATCAGCTCCTGCTCCAAATCCACTGAAGGAGACGCTAAATCAAGATATAATGTCAGTCATGATGGCTGATGTAGACGCTGATGAAAGTATGGCGGAAGTGGAGAAAAAAATCAATCTCCTGATGAAGGCGATGGAAGACAAAAATCTTGAAATCGCCTACCTCAAAAGTCAAATTCAAAGTAGGGATACAGCTGAATCCAGCCACACCCCTGTAGCAAGAAATAGTGACAAAGGAAAAACTGTTTTCCATGAGGAACAACCATCACAACCTGCTTCGGTTGTTTCTTTATCAAATCCAACAATTTGCAGGACATGATTATGAACTCTATCAGAACTCAGTATGGTTGACCCAGTCAAAATCCTCTCAGGTACTCCAAACCATACACCAAGAGGATTGATAATTTGAGGATGCCCAAAGGGTACCAACCTCCAAAATTTCAACAGTTCGACGGAAAGGGCAACCCAAAGCAACACATTGCACATTTCGTTGAAACCTGCGAAAATGCAGGGACGCGTGGTGACCTCCTGGTGAAGCAATTCGTGCGTACCTTGAAAGGAAATGCTTTCGACTGGTACACCGACTTAGAGCCAGAAACAATCGATAGTTGGGAGTAGTTTGAAAAAGAATTCTTGAATCGCTTCTACAAAGACGAGCGGCTTAACGATCGCGATGATGATGGAACTCACCAATACCAAACAACGCAAAGGGGAGCCTGTCGTTGATTATATCAACCGCTGGAGGGCTCTGAGCCTCGACTGCAAGGACCGACTCATAGAAACATCAGCCGTTGAGATGTGCACCCAAGGTATGCATTGGGGGCTACTTTACATTTTGCAGGGAATCAAACCTCGCTCTTTCGAGGAGTTGGCGACTCGCGCTCATGACATGGAGCTGAGCATTGCTGCTAGAGGGAATAAAGACCTCTTACTCCTAGAAGCAAAAAAGGAGAAGAAAGAATTTAAAGGCGCAGAGAAGACTACGAAAAGCGCCACCAAAGAATCAATGGTCACCAACACAATCTCTCTGAAGTTTTCCTTAAAAGGAAAGGAAGTTAAGCCAGTAGGGCAACAAGAAGCGGGCGAAAGATGTCGCCCAACTCTGAAAGAAAGGCAAGAGAAAACATATCCATTTCCAGACTCCGATGTCCCAGATATGTTGGAGCAGCTACTGGAAAAACGTCTTATTGAGCTTCCAGAATGTAAACGACCAGGAGAGCTCGGAAAGGTAAATAATCCTAACTATTGTAAGTACCACCGAGTTATTAGCCATCCGGTGGAGAAATGCTTTGTCCTGAATGAGCTAATTTTAAGATTGGCTCGCGAGAAGAAAATTGAGTTAGACCTCGATGAGGTAGCTCAAACAAACCATGCAGCAATAGTGACGAACCCAAACGTCCACTCGCCCGCAGTTCCTTTCTACGAGAATGCAGAATGTTTGATCCAGTTTGGGTCTCTCGAACCCATTGTGATTCAGTTCCAGAGGATTGTATCAAGGAAGGACGTTCAGGAGATAAGCTGTCAAAAACAAAGCATTCAAGAGAAGAATGAACAAATTGAAAATGACGATGGCGAATGGACTATCGTAACTCGATGCAAGAAGCGACGACAAAACTATGCTCAGAAGGAAGCACACATTTTTCAGGAGCGAAAGAGAAGAAGTAAACTCCCGAAAAGAAAAAGCAGGAAGATTACTAGAAAGTCGAAGGTGATTGTGCAAGAGAATGAAGAGTTCATCCGACCTCGGCGGATCGTCACTTTGGCAGAATTCTTCCCAAGAAACTTCCAAGAAATCACCCAACGAGAAGTGATGCGAAAATCTCGAGTGCCCTAAACTAATGTAAATTAGAATAAGACTCCGACACTTCTACGACGTGCAAGTATACACGGTCGAGAGCAGCAAGTGATAAGTTAAAGTATCGATCCCACGAGGACTAGCTAAACCTAAATGAATGAGTGTCCTAACAATTTTTCCTTATTTTAGTGCAATGTATGAGTGTGCAAATTACTATTGTAAATAAATAAATTGATGTGATAAGTGTGCAAAGACTAGACTCAAGAAAATAACTAAATTTAATGAGGGGAGAGGAGAATGCAAACAATGAGGGGAGATGCAAGAGATGAGATTTTTAATAAAAAATAGGCTCGGGTTAGAGTTCTAATGTCCAAAATCACTAAGTTTTAAAACCTACAATTTCCCAATTGTGATCTAAATTATGCTAATGATTTTAGATTCTAGGTGGGTTAATTATCCCTAATCAACTCATCCTAGAATGAAATTTTAGTTTTCTAATTCATTAGCTTTCCCAAGCTTGTGAATTATAGAGAAGTTAAAAAGACCAATTTTAATTCTCATGCAACGTTAAATTCAATAAAATTTCATAAATTCAATCAATGACATCAACCATAAATTTAATCGAAAATTACATTAAAACAACCTAACCTTTGCCTAAGAAAATTTAGTTCATGATTAAAATCGAGTCACATATTTCTAGTTTAAGCATGCTTTTATTGATCAAGGAGTTCATGCAAAACAACCAACAATGTTCACTAAATTAGCCTAAATCAATCACAATTCTAGCCTAAAACAGTCACGAGTTATGCTTAAAAGAGTGAGCAAAAGTAGTCTAAATCAGTACGTAAACAACCCAAAAATCTAGTATTAAATTGGTGGTTGACAACAAGCAATAACACTTAGAGATAGGGAAAACGTTACACAGCAGGTGGCCTTATTTTTCAAGTCCAGTTCGATAGAGATATCTCATCAACGGAAGCTCAAAAAAACGATCTAACCGTTCAAAACGAAGCCCTGTAAGTCTCGAACAAGCTGTCAAAATTTCAGCACAATCCAACGGTTGAAACTCCAGGAATCGACAACTTTGTGAGCGCCGCCGGTGAAAAACCGAACTGCACTGATCTCCCAACGTGACAGCAATATCCGACACAGAGAAGCTCAGAACGACGATCCAACCGTTCAAAGTAAAGCCCTATGAGTCTCGAACAAGCTGTCAAAATTGCAGTACAATCCAACGGTCAGAACTTTGGAAAACGATAACTTTGTGAGCGTCGTCTGTGAAAAACTGAATTGCACAATTTTTACTACAACAATGGCACCTTGAAGCTTTGATTTTTTCCTCACACGATTGCTACAACAATACACTTTCATGATTCTTCTCTTCAATACACACCTTTGTTGTAGCAATCGCCCCTTCTCTCTCGCTCTCTCCCCCTTTTGTGGCAACTTCTTCTCCCCTTTTTGCACTTGAACCCTAGCCTCCTTATATAAGATGGTGTTGCCCTAATTCTACAAATTACAAAAATGCCCTTAGGGGTAGAAAGACCATCTTACCCTTCGGGTAAGATATCTAAAATGCCCTTAGGGACTCTTGTAATTTTTATAATCTCCTGCACACAGAAAAATCCCAAATAAATATATGAAGTCAATTATAAATCAAAATACGCAAGGATTTTTGGAGTTAAGAAAAATCACAAATTTTGGTCTTTAATTAACTGTTAGCTTATTTTCCAAAATTTCTTAAATTAAAGCACAAAAACATCAAAATTAATTCTTTTTGCACCTAATGCTTAAATTCAAGATTTTAAAGCTAACACACATAATTTAGGGATAAAATAACATGAGGATCACTAAATTAGATGCAATTCAAGTAGATTAAACACTAAAATTCTAGTAAAATAACTCACTTATGGTGAGTTATCAAGAAGCGGTCGAGTTTGTTGCGTGTCATGTCGTCAACATTAATGAAGATCCGACAGTTCCGTCAAGAGGAGCAGCTGAGCTGGAAACCTCATCTACCTTCAGTGTAGAAGACTTGTTGTCACTTTCCCAAGCGGCCAAAGGCGTTCTCATCAAAGCCTTGATCAACTCCAATGACGCAAGCGCCTCAACCTCTGTTGCACGCTCATGTGTTACGTGTTGCTTGTCAATAGGTTTTTACCGATGAAGATTTATTGCTAGGGTCAAAACCTCATAACAGGCCATTGTTTGTCTCAGGATACATCTGAGAACAGAAGATTAGTCGCATTCTCATCGATGATGGATCAACCGTCAACATAATGCCCAAGTCAACTATGAAACAGTTAGGCATCTCGATGGAGGAGTTGATGAATAGCAAATTGGTAATCCAGGGCTTCAACCAAGGAGGCCAACGAGCAATTGGCATGGTTCGCTTAGAGCTCATTATTGGCGACCTAAAGGCCGAAACATTATTTCATGTCATCGACTCCAAAACCACCTACAAGTTATTGTTAGGTCGCCCCTGGTTCCATGAAAACGGGGTGATAACTTCGACGTTGCATCAATGCTTTAAATTCTACCAAGATGGCGTCAAGAAAGTGGAGGCTGATACAAATCCATTTTCAGAGGCTGAATCCCATTTTGCTGATGCGAAGTTCTATTTGAAGGGCGACAACATATGGGAAGTTTTACCGGTGGGAGTCCCCATGATTGAAGCTAGCACAAGGAGCGAATCAGAACCTTGCTATTTGGAGAATAAGAAAGTGGCCAAAGAGGCAAATGTGACTAGCCCTGGTAAAGATCAGACTTCAACAAATCTGGCAAGGGACAAAGTTTCAAAAGATAGGGGTGCCACAAGTCTTCCTATTTTGCGTTACATTCCCTTATCTCAACGCAAGAAGGACGAGTCACCTTTCGCGGAATGTTCAAAAAATCTAAAAGTTGGCGATGTAGAGATCCTGAAACAAAACTTCGTTATGCCTCTCACAAAGATAACAAAACAAGAAGCTAGGAAACCTGATGATGAGCAGGCAAAAACAGTGTTACCTGAGAGACGAACGAAAGACGAATTTGACCCAAAGGCATACAAGCTTCTAGCAAAAGCAGGGTATGACTTTTCAAGGCACACCAAGTTCGAAAAGTTGAAGATTGTCGACGAAAGGCCCGAATTATCTTCGACGCAAAAGAAGCTGTTACAGGATGGTTACGCCCTACCTACATCAAGAAAGGGACTCGGATATAAGTCGCCTGAGCCAGTTCGCATAACCAGAAGGGGAAAAGCAAAGGTGGTCGATGTGAATCACATAACGGTGAATGAAATTGATGATACAAAAAATGAGAAATACACAAGTCAAAGGATTTCAGCTCTCAGACGCCTTGGATCATCAACTGCACGTGTTTCGATCTCACATAAATTAGGTAAGACTACAACAAGTGAGGAAGAGTCATTGTCTAATGCTAACTCCACTCGACGTTTAGCTTTTCAGAGGTTGAATAGGTCTACTACAGGAGAAGGCGACATCTTAGCGAATCAAACTCCTGATGTTATTCGACCTTCAATATTCCAGAGGCTAAATATGCCTGCAAGCAAAGAGAATAGCATCGAATCGAGCCCAACCATGGTAAGGTCATCAGCCTTTCAAAGGTTAAGCGAGCCCAAGAAGGAACCGAAGAAATTACTTTCAACTTCGTTTGCGATACGACCATCAGCTTTTCAAAGGTTGAGTGTGACCACGTCAAGAAATGAAGGGTCTGCCGCATCAGTTTTTGATCGAATCAAACCTGAAAGATCGGTGAAGATTTCAAAAGATGTGTCATATAGCAATAAGGGAATTGATGAAGACATCCGCAGCGTTGTTCCTTCTCGAATGAAAAGGAAGACTTTTGTCACAGTCAACGCAGAAGGTTCCTTGAGGGTAAAGCAACGTGATGTGGTCATTACCAACCCCACTGAAGAAGACTTAGAGCAAGATGAAGGTGAGACGTCTTGCCACCACATCACGTTTGAAGAGGAAGTGGAGGCCGAAATGTCTGAAGTAAATGTGGGCGAAGCCCCACCATCACTCGAAGACGGTAGCCAGTCAACAGTAGATGAGCTTAAAGAAGTAAATCTTGGGACGAAGGAAGAACCACGCCCCACCTTTATACGTTCGTCACTTACTCATGAAGAGGAAGGTGATTACATGAATCTCCTCACTGAGTATAAAGATATTTTTGCTTGGTCATACAAGAAGATGCCAGGATTAGATCCGAAAGTAGCGGTACATTGCCTTGCAACCAAACAGGGGCATAGGCCAATCAAACAAGCTCAAAGGCGATTTCGGCCTGAACTCATTTCCCAGATCGAAGTAGAAGTTAATAAACTGATTGAGGCAGACTTCATTCGCGAGGTTAAGTATTCAACATGGATAGCAAACATTGTCCCTGTTAGAAAGAAGAATGGACAACTTTGTATTTGTGTCGATTTCCGTGATTTGAACGACGCATGTCCGAAGGATGATTTCCCACTTCCTATTACGGAGATCATGGTGGATGCCACCATGGGCCATGAAGCTCTATCCTTCATGGATGGATCATCAGGATACAATCAAATCCGAATGGCTCTTGAAGATGAAGAGAAGACGACCTTTAGAACTCCAAAAGGGATATATTGCTACAAGGTGATGCCATTCGGATTAAAGAATGCTGGTGCCACTTATCAACGTGCAATGCAAAAAATATTTGACGACATGTTGCATAAGCATGTTGAGTGCTATGTAGATGACCTCGTGGTCAAGTCAAGAGAACGCCAAGATCACCTCAGAGACCTCAAAGTTGTCTTTAATCGCCTCAGGAAATACCAGTTGAAAATGAACCCTCACAAATGTGCATTCGGTGTGACTTCAGGGAAGTTCCTTGGCTTCATTGTAAGGTATCGAGGAATTGAGATAGATCAATCCAAGATTGATGCCATTCAGAAAATGCCAAACCCTAGAAACTTGCGTAAGTTGAGAAGTCTTCAAGGTTGTTTGGCCTATATCCGGAGGTTATTGCGAATTTAGCTGGCAGATGCCAACCTTTTCTGAAACTTATGAAGAAAAATGCAGAGTTCGAGTGGGATGAAGCATGTCAGAATGCTTTTGATAACATCAAACGGTATCTGCTCAATCCTCCGGTTTTAGGTGCTCCAGTACATGGGAAGCCGATAATACTTTATATCGCTGCACAAGAGAGATCTGTTGGAGCGTTATTAGCACAAGAGAGAGAAAAGTGTAAAGAACAAGCCCTCTACTACCTAAGCAGAACTCTGACGGGAGTTGAACTAAATTACTCCCCAATCGAGAAGATGTGTCTTGCCTTATTCTTCTCCATTGATAAGTTGAGACATTACATGCAAGCCTTCACCGTACATTTGGTGGCAAAAGCTGATCCCATAAAGTATATTTTGTCCAGACCTATCATTTCAGGGCGTTTGGCTAAGTGGGCAATTATACTACAGCAGTACGATATCGTGTACATACCTTAAAGGGCGGTAAAAGGACTAGCAGTGGCTGATTTCTTAGCCAATCATCCAACTCCTTCTGATTGGAAATTATGCGAGGATCTCCCGGACGAAGAAGTATTCTACGTTGAAAAGTGGGGCAGGTGTCGGCATAATTTTCATCTCGCCTGAAAAATACATGTTGCCGTTTAGTTTCACCTTGAGTAAATCGTGTTCAAACAATGTAGCAGAATATCAGACTCTTATCATCGGTTTCAAATGGCTTTGGAGTTCGGGATTATGCACATGGAAGTTTTTGGTGATTCAAAGTTGATAATAAATCAACTCTTACTCCAACACGAAGTGAAACATGAAGATTTAAAGTCTTATTTCATTCACGTCAAGCAACTTTTGGAGAAATTTGACAGCATAGTATTGGAGCATGTCCCTAGAATGGAAAACATGAAGGCAGATGCTCTGGCAAACTTGGCCACTGCTTTGACAGTGACATACAATGTCACCATGAACATTAATCTTAGCCGAAAATGGATTATTCCATCAGCAAAAGATCAATGTGAAGAAGTCGATCTCATATCCGTCTACGCAATTGAGGAAGAAGATTGGCGGCAACCCATTATAGATTATTTGCAGCATGGAAAACTCCCCACTGACCTTCGGCATAAGGCTTAAATACGAAGGAAAGCTGCACGATTCATCTACTATAAAGGTATTCTCTATCGACGTTCTTAGAAGGTCTTTTCCTGCGATGCTTAGGAAGAGAAGAATCTTTAAAGGCACTAGAGGAGGTGCATTCAGGCATTTGCGGTGCCCATCAGTCCGGACCAAAGCTTCAGTTCCAGTTGAAAAGAATGGGTTACTACTGGCCTATGATGATCTATGACTCTATGGAATATGCAAAGAAATGTGAGGCTTGCCAGCTCCATGCCAACTTCATCCATCAACCGCCAGAGCCTTTACATCCTACTGTCGCTTCTTGGCCCTTTGAAGCTTGGGGGCTTGACCTCGTCGGTCCAATAACACCCAAATCTTCGACAGGCCACTCTTATATTCTGGCGGCGACAGATTACTTTTCAAGATGGGCAAAAGCAGTTGCATTAAGGGAAGTCAAGAAAGAAAATGTGGTAGATTTTATTCGAACACACATAATTTATCGTTACGGCATCCCACATCGCATTGTGACAGATAATGGAAGACAATTTGCCAATAGCCTAATGGACAAACTATGCGAAAAATTCAAATTCAAGCAATACAAGTCGTCCATATATAACGCTGCAACAAATGGTTTAGCAGAGGCTTTCAACAAGACTTTATGCAACCTACTGAAGAAGGTAGTTTCGAAGACAAAAAGAGATTGGCAAGAAAGGATTGGTGAAACACTCTGGGCTTATAGAACTACGCATCGCACTCCCACAGGAGTCACGCCTTACTCACTTGTCTATGGGGTGGAAGCTGTGCTCCCTTTGGAAAAAGAAATTTCGTCGTTAAGGATGGCCATACAAGAGGGGCTGACAACTGAAGATAATGCGAGATTGCGCCTTCAAGAGTTGGAAGCACTTGATGAAAGAAGACTTGATGCTCAACAAGCGTTGGAATGTTACCAAGCTCGAATGACTAAAGCCTTTGAAAAGAATATCAAGCATCGATCATTCCAAGTCGGCGACCTTGTGCTTGCTGTTCGAAGACCCATCATCACAACGCGACATACGGGAAACAAATGCACATCCAAATGGGATGGACCCTATGTTGTTAAAGAAGTCTACACCAATGGGGCATACAAGATTGTCGACAAAAATGACTTGAGGATTGACCCCATCAACGGAAAGTTTCTTAAGAAATTTTATGCTTAAAATGTTGTAAACACTCCTAATCGTAAGAGTATAAACTACATGATGCTCCTGGCCCGCATGAGCTTAAAAGGTGAACGACCTAATTGTAATGAATATACATATATTATTCACGAGTTGAATTAAGTCATGAGTTGAATAAAAAAAATAGAGAATTTAAGTCATAAGTTGAATTCAACGATATATTATGCATAAGCAAATGGGGGTTCAAATTTACAATATAAAAAAAAAAAGGCATAGCTAAATCATCCACTTGTAATCTTGCAATTCTTGACGAGTACCCTCTAAATATTCGCGAAGCACTTTGAGACTCTCAGCGTCTTGTTCACTCGCAACAGGAGTGTTCTCAACCGCGCTCATCTCCTCCCGTACCTTGGAGATCTCTAATTGTCGTTGAGCCGATAAATTTTCTTCTTCCGAAATTAGGAGCATGGTCTTTTCATGATGAGCTTCTAAAGACTTAAGTTGGGCTTTGAGTCTTTCAAGCTCAAGAAGTGTCTGCTCAGACTCTTGTTGGTACATAATTTTCTTTTTAAGAGAAAGATTATCCCTAGTCATGATGTCATCAACCCTACTCGAAGCTTGACTAAGCTTTGATCTTTTAAGTTGAAGTTAATTTTGAAGAATGCGGTGATTCAACTCATTGTATTTTCCCACATGGCGAAAGTAATCACCTATAAATTCTTGAAGAAGAGGCAAGTTGGTCGATCGACGCTTGCGATGGTTTGAAATATTTTAACCATTTCTAGTTCAAGAGAAGGAACTTTCTCAAAAAATGCGCGAGCAAGTTTATTCCTTGCAGCCTCCCACATGGTCTGTGCAGCCTGGCGTTGTATGCTAGAAAAATGCAAAATCATCTCGTCTGCATTGAAGATGGAAGCCTCCGGACCGGCAATTTGCGCCTCTTGCTGAGGTTGTGTACTGACAATAGTAGAGGTGATCAAAGTCGTCACTTAGTTGATCGGTGCTTCGAATGACCCAATCTGCGCCGGAAGAACATCGAGAATGTGGCGACTTGTTGGTGACTGATCTCCCAATGATTCCTATACAAGGTGGAAAAAGTGTTAGTATATATATAAAGACGAATCCTTAAACAACTTAAAGAAAAATGTCAAAAGAAGGAGGTGCTCACCTGAAGACTGGGAGGCTCAAGCAGAGGAAGAACGTTTGAAGCACCTTCAAGTAAGTTATTATTGGGAGTCAATAGCCTCCCCATTTTTTTCGGCCTCTTCCAATGGCGATCATCATTGCCATTTGGCTAACATCATCACCACCAGAGGGGCCCTCTTGGTCGGTTGGTCTGTTGGAGCCTCGTGAACGCTTTTACCTTTATTACTAGCACCCGGGTCTTCAATTGTAACGTCGCAGACAGTCTCACAGACGCCATTATCTCCTGGATCCCTGAGAGATTTCCGTTTACTCGGAGGAGGGGCCATGCTATTCACCAAAAGTTGTCGGCCTTCTACGAGATAGTTGCCATGCTTACGCGACCACAAACTCTTGTAGGCTTTAGTTACTTGAGAGCGGGGGTTCAACTCAAATGGGGGTAGATGCACGTAAGATGAAGTCAATGTCTTAGTGCAGAGACACCAGTGATGAATAACATTTTCCAAGCTCACGTGCGGAAGGTTTCCATGTAAGTCGTTTGGCACGTCTTGGTAAAAACCAAACTGACGGCCAAAGCCGTATGGGCTATAAGCTTCGATGGTCATCAATTGGCCATGGCGAGAAGATAAATAACATGACCGAAGACTTATAAAAAAAGAGGAGGAACCAAATGACAAACCTTTGACATCTCGCAAGGTTTCGGGCTTCTTCCTAGAGACAACATTTACATCCCACATTATGGATGCACCTTCATGGATCAGTCTACGAGCTTCATGTGGGTCAAAACATTTTGCACCACCCTCTCCCGAGTAGTCGACCATCCAAGGCCCCTTCAACAACGCGGTGTGCTTATAATGCGTGCCAAAGTAATGAGCAAGCCATCCATACACGTAATGAATGGGAAAACAAATCTCACGAACGCCTGCTTTGAGAATCATTATAAATTTGACCAAGGCCATGATAAATATTGGACAATACTATAACAGCAAGGTTGAACAATCTTCCCTCCGCCATAAGTGATGCAGCCTTAAAAACACCAGGGCGAAGCAAACCTATGTTTTTGTAAGGGAAGACAAACACACATAGCCAACAAGAGAGAAAAGCGACCAAGAAAGTTTGGTCCTCCCATTCTTTGTCCACGCCAAGGAGTCGAAACACCTCATGTTCTTCGGCAACCCACTCACGCATATGAGTGTTAGAGCCATCGGGATTATAAGTGGAGCGAGGGCGACCTTTCCTTGGTCTGCGTGGTGGTGGCTTGGAATACTTTGATTTACCTTTAAACCAAAAGGAAATCCACTGATGCATAGAAATTTGTTGCCTTTCCATTTGTTGAGACGCAAGATGGTGATAGACATGGAAGAGGTAACTACAACTCTTCGGTAGAGAATCGGTCTGGTTGCGCATCCCCACCAGTTCTCCACGAGAGGGGATAACCTCATCATAAAATCTTCCCTTGATGGGCAAGCCTCCAAACTTCCACATATCCCACAAAGATAGGGATATCTCTCCGGCCGCAGTATGGAGCGTGTTGGTGGCAGGACACCAAGCTTCGCAAAAAGCTCGGATGACGTCTTGGTTACGATCGTAAGTGTATAAAGAGGCCATCACAACCCCTAACATATTGGAACCTCGCAGGACTTTCTGGTTCTGAGCCGCGACAAGTTCAAGACATTCCAAATAAAGGGGAATATAGCCAAACTCTCCGTTTAATTTCAAGTAATAGCTCCAACAACGAGCCTGAGTTTCAATAATGCGACGCCCCAAAGTCGACACTGGATCGTCATTTGACTTCTTCTTGTGAAGAGAAGATCGTAAAATCCATACTCGGTCGGTAGAGTTCTCGTCTAAGGTTTTGTCGACAGATAAGGTGGACAAAAAATATGTATCATCTGACTCAAGTATCGACTCCTCGACCGATTCTCCTAATGGGATGATGGTTCCGCTATTTGTAGGTCGACTCTCGTCATCTAAAATAACGAGCCGTCTCGTTTCTTCATCCAAAACTTTCGTGAAGAACACCATGACTCCTTAAAAAAATATAAAAAAAAAATGTTAAAAAAGAAGCGGAGCTGCGGGGAGCGTGAGCAATCCACTCACCTCCAAGGCACGAACTGAGATGCGGGGAGTGTGAGCAATCCACTCACCTCCAAGGCACGAACTGAGCTGCGGGGAGCGTGAGCAATTCACCCACCCCCAATGCACAAACTGAGCTGCGGGGAGCGTGAGCAAGAACTGAGCTGCGGGGAGCGTGAACAATCCACTCACCTCCAAGGCACGAACTGAGCTGCGGGGAACGTGAGCAATCCACTCACCTCCAAGGCACGAATTGAGATGCGGGGAGCGTGAGCAATCCACTCACCTCCAAGACACGAACTGAGATGCGGGGAGCGTGAGCAATCCATTCACCTCCAAGGCACGAACTGAGCTGCGGGGAGTGTGAGCAATTCACCCACCTCCAATGCACGAACTGAGCTGCGGGGAGCGTGAGCAAGAACTGAGCTGCGGGGAGCGTGAGCAATCCACTCACCTCCAAGGCACGAACTGAGCCGCGGGGAGCGTGAGCAATACACTCACCTCCAACGCACGAACTGAGCTGCGCGGAGCGTGAGCAATACACTCACCTTCGAGGCACGAACTAAACTGCAGAGAGCGTGAGCAATCCACTCACCACCAAGGCACAAACAGAGCTACAGAGACTCTTCAAGATTGGTGACTTAAAGACACGAACTGAGCTGCAGAGGGCGTGAGCCTGTTTTTTTTAAAAAAAGATTTAGATAGTAAAAAAAATAATAATAAATAAATAAATAAATAAATAAAATTAATATATTTTATTTACTTATTATTTTATATTATTATTTTTAACTATCTAATAAATTTAATATATATATATATTAAAAGAATTGTAAAGAAAAAAAGATAAGTTAAATAAAACAATTTCCCATCATTTATTTCTCTCTCCCCCATCACTCTTTTCTTTATCTTTTTCCAACACTTTTCCATCATTTCACTCTCTCTCCATCACTTTTTTCTTTATCTTTTCCAACACTTTTCCATCATTTCACTCTCCCCCATCACTCTTTTATCTTTTTCCAACACTTTTTCATCATTTAACTCTCTCTCTATCACTTTTTTTTCTTTACCTTTTCCAACACTCTTCCACTTTCCTTCCCTCTCCCTCTCACTTTCTCTTCCCCCACGTTTCTCCTCTCTTCTTCCCCATCACTTTTCTCTCATTTTCCCCTTCTCCACATCCCTTCCTCTCTATCTCCTAAACTCTCTTGGAACCTCTTTGCCTCACGAGTAACTCACTTCCACAGACAAAAAAATACGATGGTCATGACTCCCGGTGACAGTAAGCGTTGCTCTGCAGTTTCGGCTTCGACTTCGACGGTTCACCGTGATTCCGACGACTCACGATCAATGGGAGCTCGAATAGATCTGATGATTTCGCGACGATGACGACCTAATATCGAGGGTCGGTGGCTTCACGGCGAACGCAATGACTCACTGTCAAAAAAAAAAAAAAAGATTGATGATGAACTGGATGCTTACGAACACTACTTTGATAAGTATTTATAGGAAGAATGGAAGCATTTTGTTGCTTAATTTCTTGTAAGTTAGTGAAAGTTGTTCTAAATAATAGTGGTAAACTCAAAAAAAAAAAAAGAAGGAGTCTAAGAGGTTGAATTTTGTTTAACGAAAAATGAGAGAGTTTGACTAAAAAAAGGAGATTTGAGTTTGAAGTTTGTTTGATCCAAACTGAACATGAGAAAATTTGACTAAAAAAAAGGGGGGTTGAGTTTGAAGTTTGTTTTAATCCAAACTAAATATGAGAAACTTTGACTTAAGAAAATGGGGGTCTTGAAAAGTATTTTTTTTTTATCACCTTAATGCCCAAAATTAAATGAAATGCATGGTTAAATATGAGGATGCCCCAATTTCACTTAACTTGTGAGAAAGTTAATTCAAAATAACAAGTTCAAAAATTGTGGGTTTAACTTACAATATTGCCCCAAATAAATATATGTCAAAGTTCATTTTAAATCCAATTTCTCAAATTTTGAGCTTAAATTTTGTCTTCAAATTAAACTTTTACCCACAACTAAATTTGAAATGCTCCAACTCCATTTCAACTTCAAATTTGGGCACATGTGATTGTTTTTAAAATCAAGTCCCATTGTTCCTAAAAAAAAAAAAAAAAAAGGGTCACATTGAGATAAATCCAAATTTCATGAAATTTTTTTTTTTTCCTTCAAAGTTTGGCTCTATATATAAAGTGACTGAATTTTTCCAACCTATTTTAAATCAAGTAAGCATAATTTCATTTGTCACAAATAAAATTGAATTTTTGGGCATAAATCAAACTATCACATCTTAAATTTTTGACCAAATTTTAAACTAAGTCCCTTAAATTTTGGGTTTAACTTAATTTTTCCTCAAGCTAAATGTTGGCTATATTCCAAATTTAGCTCTTCTAGGTCAAGACTTTAGCTTTGAATTAAAATCACAAACTAAACTTTGATGAAATTCTCAATTTTGTCATGATTAATTTTGTCTCAAACCAAAGTTGGAACAAATATTACCAAATTCAAACAAAATGTTTGTGCAAAATTTCAAAGCTTAATCCAATTTAAAAATAAAAATTGGGATAAAATTTTCAATCTTCCCAAAAATTGTTTTGAATTAAAGTAGAACATAAACTCTAATAAATTCAAATCAAAATTTCATGAAAAAAATCAAAATATTCACACAAATTCATATTTTGATAAATTGACCAAAAAAAAAAGAAGTGCCAAAAAAAAAAGAATCAAGTTATGAACCAAATTTCATATTTGATTAAATTGACACATAAATGGAATTCAAACTAGGAGAAAACCTCGTTAAAATTTAGAGCAAGCCTCTCAAGGTACCAACGAATATGAATAAGAATTCAGATATGAAAGAAAAGAGACATTTAATATTGAAACTAATGTGAAAATATACTGAACTTCATGGTGTCTAATAGGTATAAATAGAATTGCACATGATCTAAGTAATAATAAAATCGCACAAGAGTACGAAGCATCGTATCCCACATAGATTAGTTTTTACTCAAATTAATTGTGATGAATAATATCATTGTTGGAATAGAAATTTTGACAAATCCGAAGTTGCCACGTCATCCCCCAAGATTGATGGTGAAATCATATTTAATAAGGGATTATTTAAATTTTAAAGATCCCTAAATTAAATTATGACAAAATTAAGATACACATTTGGGCTCTACCCAAATTGAAGACCCAAGTTAGCCCAATCCAGAGGCGAAGGACCAAATCAACCTAGCCCAGTCCAGAAGGCTGGTCCAAAGTCAAACATGCTCAACCCAGACGATTGGCCCAAAATCAAACAGGCTCAACCCAAAAGATTGGCCCAACATCAACTGGGCCCAGTCCAGCAGGCCCAAGCCCATCAGGAGGCCCAACCTTCCTCCTTCATTTTCAAGGTTCAGAACTGAAGAACGTTAGAGAGAATTCAGAAACAAAGCTGTGAAGTCTCCAGAAGCTCTTGAAGATCAAACACTGCCTGAACGAAGAACACTTCACGGAGATCGTCAAGAACACGCCACGAATCCATTGAAGTTTCCAACATTGAGAACAAGGTGTTTCAGCCCTCGATCACACCATACAAGTAGGAGAGAGAATCAGAGGATCAAACACTAGAGATTGTACTCATAACACCTGAAATCAATACAAATAAGAAATTCATTTACACGTGTCTCATTTCCATTCGTTGGTTGAAGTCTCGTGTGAACAATCACTTAATTTAGTTTAGTGAACAAAATCAAGAACAAACACAAAAATAAACATTTAAACCTAGAAAATAAGATAAATACGAGATACAAATTGATAGTTAATTTTATGGGTGTTGATTGTATTCTTGGAACTTAATTTACTTAATTAAGCTAGCAATTTGGCACAATTAGTTGTTCAATTCTCATTAGTCTCGAAGCCTAATGTCATGGAATTTTCTGTCACTCTCTCTTCCAATTCTCAAGTATTAATTAACTAACCTGTTGGATCGGTATGGTAACCTTTGAGGGCAATGAATAGGATTCAATTAATTTTTTTTTTAAATGTGCCCAAAAATACTAATTATTAGACTTTTTTGAAACAATTGAAAAAGATAATTAATGTAATAAGCAAGATAGATATAAAGTATGAGACATTAATTCTATCCAATACAATAAACAATTAAGAACAAATTAAGCATGCATAAATTACTACAATTAATTTAAAAAGTAAAATAGATAGGGGTTTAAGAAGTAAAATAGATAGGGATAGAGAAATTGACACCGAAAATTTTATAGTGGTTCGGCACAACTTGACCTATTGCACTCCCCAAGCTCCTCTTAGGAATTTGAATAGAAACATTACTGACTCTTTCCACGGATTAGAGTCAAACCGCTACACCGCTATTTTTACAGGTTCAAGAGCAAAGCTGATTCTTTCCACGGGTTAGCATCAAACCGTTACAAATTTTGGTAAAATTGAAGAACACACAAATACACTCTATTCATAGAGTAGATTTAGAAATTTTTCTCTCCCAAATCAATCCCTACAACAAAATTCTAACTCTCTCAAGAATAAGATGAAAAAGAAAAAAAATTGAGAGCTTGGAGAGAGAAACAATGGAGGCTTTTGAGCTTTTTAGAGGATTTGAAAAATTGTAAAACTTGTCATAAAAAATTGGAGAATAAGATAGTATAAATAGGAAGGGAAATGATGTAAAAATCAAAATTTAATTTGGACCATTGGATTGTAGTTAAAGAGAAATGAATGGTAGAGATTAAGAGTAAAAAGAAATAATAATAATAATAAATATATATGCGTGTGTGAGAGAAACGGTAAACAGAAGTTTTATTTATTTATTTTTTAAAACCTTCAATGGTCAGAGCATATAATGCTTTCTATTTTTTTTTAAACTAACGGTAATATATACAAATATATATAAAAATATAATTTTATTTTTCTTTTCTTTTTATTTAAAAACAAAAAAAAAAAGCCCACCAAGTGTAACTCTCCCATAGCTCCACATGTCTTCCTCCAAATGGTCCATGATGCTGACTTGGTCGTCACGTCATCGTGTTGAGATTTTTTTCGTTCAAACATGTTTTGGCCATGTTTTCTTCGTTTTAACTCCGATTTGAGTGATTCAAGAGGCATTGGAATCATTATTTCAAGCTTTATGCTATGGATACTTCAAAATACTAAAATTATTATTAATTAATAACAAATTTGTTATCATCAAAATATTAATTAATTAATTAATTAAAATTAATTAATTCTTGATTAAGGCCAAAAAGCCAACATAACCTAGGAGTCCCTTGAAGCTAGCTTAGTAATACAAGTTATTACAACCCTTCGTCAGTGACCTCTATAGTTTAATTGTTTCTCTGCTGTCACACAAGTAATTGACCTTTAGAAATGCATCTAGTTATAGTCTAAAGCTTTTTCTGTCGAGCTCCACTTATAACGAACCAATTAAATTGTGTTCAATTAATTAATCTTCAACAAGAACTACAATTAATTATTTTTCTATGTGTCTCTAATTCGGGTAGCTAACTTATTCTGCCTTTAGCTACCTAGGAATCTGTTGGGTTTTATGTCCTAAAACTCATGGTTTTATAAACTGAATGTACATTCTATTTTGCAATAAAGTTGTTATTGAGGTTTATTCAGTAAAGATGTTATTGAATAAAGTGAATTATGTATTGTGTAACCCTAATCAAATAAAGAACCCTTGGTTATAGGATGAATACTTGAACTTTATGTGTGCCATAAAAGTGGATCAAGTTCAAGTTATAGCCATAACGGTTTATAGTATAAGGATAGGGTTGGGTATCTTATCCTAGGGACACTATGCACGCAACCCACTTTGTAAAGTACAAACGATGTGATCCTAAATCATTCATGTAGAGACATGTGAGTGGGGGCGTCCTATGCAACGAGTTTGCATAAGACTGAATTGCGAAATAGTCACTTGGACTTTATAACTCCGTTTATTATCTTAACTGACTATATTTATACGATGACCTGGGTAATTCGATCTTAATGCTGAGCGTGCTATGAACTCCTTTTTATTTGGATTATCCTTAGATTTTCATGGGTGAGACTGGCCCGAGATTGTCGATCTATAAGCCTCCCATTTTAGGGATAAGACCGGGTAGATAGCTGGGAACATAGTTCTGCAAGATGAAATTCACTCCTATTCGCTTTAGGGATTAGTAGAGAGGTTGTTCCCTTAAGTGTTGGCTTCGGGTCTAGATCAAAGGGCCCACTCCTCTCATTGGCCTGAGAGAAATTCGGTTTGTTGGTTGGACCAAAACCAATAGTTCATTAGAGGATCAGTGGAACTTAAGGAACAAAAAGTATTTGCAGGATCGACTTACTAATCATGGTTATATCGAGTGGACAACAATATATCTACAGTGAGGAGAGTGCAACCACTGGGCTTTAGTGGAGTGTCCCGGAGGTTAACGAATGTTGATTAGTTAGGCTAAAGAGTTTGGTCGGTTAATCTCGTATCGTTGGAGCTCATGATCTGTGAAGGGAATACGATCCCCGTGAGCAACGAAAACGTGGTTTATGGATCAATTAGCTTATTTGTTTTTGTTTACTCCAAATACCAATACATTGGTAAAAAACAGAGAATTAACAGTAGTAATCTAATTAGGCATGGATTTAGCAAACATATATACTGTATAAACAAAAACTAAGAGGGAATTCGAAATAATTACCTTTGTAGTTTTTCAATCACAACAACACCTTGCTTCCAATTCGCACAACAACACAACAACAACTATTTCCTCTGTTCTTCCTTTCCAATAGGACAACACCACTTGGAAAACTCTCTATGTCTCTGAGTTTCCTAGACCAATTCCTTGGTGGGAAGAAACCAACAATTGGAAAGGAAGGGAATTTTGAGAGAGAGAATTTGTTCAGCAATTCAATTGCTCCCACTGATCGATCGACTCAAATGATCTCCCTACTCCGTGTATAACTATCGATAGAGAGAAGAAGAGGGGTAGTGGGAACGTGTCGGGATTACACGTTCCCTTTATTTAATTAATTAAATAATCAAATTAGTTCATTAAATAAAATTAATTTAATAATATAATTAAATCATATTTAATTATATATATTTAAATGTATATCTATTTAAATCAAATTTAATTAAATCAAATTAAATATCATATATTTAATTTGGATTAAATCACATTTAATCAATTTTTCCTCTATCCTATAGGTTTAATACACATCTTATGTACATCATATTTTAACCTATAGTTTTTAAATATGAATCTTATTTACATTTAAGTTAATATTTGAACTCTTTCAAATATTTAATTCTATCATATAATTTAATATGAATCATATTCACATTAAATTTATAATATAAAGTTCCAAAACTTTATAGTATAATGTATCTATATACATTGATGTTTATTCTCTAATTGAATTTGAGCATTTCAAATTCAAACGATCTAAGAACCCTTTACGAGCTAGAAGGTGGACCTAATGAACCTATAGATCAGAAGCTCCAACGATACGAGATTATTTGGTTAATCTCATTAGCCTTATAATCAACATTCGTTAACTGCAGGAACACTCAACTAAAGTCCCACAGTTTCACTTCACTGCAGATATATTTCTGTGTGCACGGATATTGACCAATAAGAGCAAGTCAATCCTTCATGAATGTTCGTAACACTAGCTGGGTCGAATTCCCGTTTTAAACCTAGGTTACATCTTTTACCTTAATTACCAGTGCTCCTCTAATGAACAATTTGTTTGTGGTCCTACCAACAAATAGAAGACCTTCTCGGGCCAATTAGAGGGTCGAACCCTTTGTTCAAGTCATGGAGACACCACTTAAGGGAACATTCATCTACTTACCCTAGTAGGCGGGAAGGAGTGAATTCCATCTTGCTAATTTAAGTCCTTAGTCGCTCACTCGGTCTTGCACCCAAGAAGGTAGGCATATTGAGTTGGTGAATCTGGCCACTCTCACCCATACTAGTCAAAGGACAATCCCTCGCAAACAGGAGTTTGTAACCTGCTCAAGATTGAGATCAAGTTACCTAGGTCATCCTAGTGAAATAGAAACCTAACTAGTCAACAGAGTTACATCTAGTGGTTACTATTTTGCAGTTCAATCTTATGCAATCTTATAACATAGGATATCCCCACTCACATATCGTCTACACGAACACGCTAGGATCACTCTGTTTGTATCAAATACAAAGTGGGTCGTATCCACCCCTGAATTAAGACTATCTCAGCTAATTCTCACTACTAGAACATCTCATGTCCCAATGATTTTTAGCTACCGTCTGTTTGGTTAAGGACTCATTAACTAGCTTAACTTATCCCGTAAATGTGACCCTACCATCTTCAGATCCAATAGGTCCAAGCAAACAGGCTACTATTAAGAAAGACAACTGTTGGCAAATTACCTAAGAGACCCTATCCATTTCTGGAGTTCGCGGTGTTCCGACCCCTATAGTCAGGTCCTCCGTATGGCTTGGCTGTTCCAGGACAACCTAGTAGGCGGATTATAGAAATCTCACGGTGCGACCTAATAGAGGAGACCGTAGGATACGTTGACATGTGTCCTCCTCCTATTTACTATGGATACTTCCCTCATTCACCTTAGTATTGAACCATGCAAATACTTATCGTAGGAGGACACCCTATTGACGCCACGTAGCTAAGAATGGAACTCACGATGTGAACTCTTGAGGACGTGAGAGTAAACTTGATGCGAACATCTCGTTTTCTCCCACTGAAGCTCCTAAGGTTAGGTTTTAGGTTTAACTTAGTCGGATTCTGGCTAAAAGAATCTATCTAAGTCCATGCCTATTATAACTAGGTCTTTTAACCTTATGTCTAGGTGAATATACATTTGAATTACCTAGATATAACACAGAACTATGGTTAATTCAACTCAAGCTCCAGGTCAGTTCCCAAGTAGGAGGTGTTCCGTTAATCGTCAGCTTACGTACCCCCAACCTTAGACATAACATCATCGATAGAGTTCCCTTATAACCAATGTCCTATTATCTACTATATTTTAAACTATTTAAAATACTATGTAAGACTAACTTCTAATCCTATTAGAAATTAAACTTAGGTCAAAATTAATTTTAAACATTTTAAAATTAATTTTAAAATAACCTAAGCTCCTATGTTTGCATGTAGTTCTTTGTTATAGGTTATGGTTTCTAAAACCCCATTTTTTATAACTTTTATAAATTTTAATAATTAACCTATGACAACGAACTATATGATAACTCCAGCAAATGATTTCAAATTGGAATTATATTTAACGCTCAACTCATTGAATTGAGCAAATTACTTAGATAAAATAACATTTTATTTTAAATTAAGTAATTTCATGCTCCATGCTGTTTATTTTTCATATAATCTAATTATAACAATTATAATTAATTACTCATGAAAAATAAATTGAATCATGCATTTCTATCATATTTATATAACATTTATACAACTAAAATGCATGAACATACTTATCCCTAAGGTGAAAAAAAATATAAATGACATTCATGAAGAAATAACCGTAAAACCGAAAAAAATTTGGCCCTTAAAGTGCAAAAAAAATAAAATTACACTAATTTTATTACAAAGACGGTCCAAAACTTATTGAACCGGGTTCGCATCGCTCGAACGGACCATCATCCACGACCGAACTCGCCGAATCGCCACGAACCTGGCCTCGCTTCATCCAGATCCTGCCACGACATTACAACACTGAGGAGAGCGTTGCAACGCCGCCTCCTTATGCGCCCGCTTCAGGTATCGGGGTAGCGTTGTAACGGCATGAGACTACGTTGCTGCTGACCCCTCAATTTCCTTGTCGATAGGGGTTTCGGCGTTGCGACGCTGATGAACGGCGTTGCAACGCCACTGGTGCAGCAGCAAGCTTCAGGCTTAGAAAACAGTGGCTTCCAATAGCAAATTCTCACTCGATAGTTCTTCGAATGCTTTGAAATTTGTCACAAACGACTCATAACAACTTTACAAACTCGATTATGCACTTAATTGCCCAAAACACCGAGGCCTTTACATTTAATTTGATCAAATCGAAATTAAAACTAAGGCAAAAATTTCCTAAACTAGTTTTACAGCAAACCAAATGCAATTACCACTTAACCAATGCAAATTTGTTTCAACCAAAACAAAACAAACCCGACTCTGATACCAATTGAAGGGAAACAAATCGCCGTGAGCAGCGAAAACGTGGTTTATGGATCAATTAGCTTGTTTGCTTTTGGTTTACACCAAATACCAATACATTGGTAAAAAAATAGAGAATAAGCAGTACTAATCAAATTAGGCATGGATTTAGCAAACATACATACTGTATAAACTTAAACTAAGAGGGAATTCGAAATAATTACCTTTGTAGTTTTTCAATCACAACAATACCTTTTCAATTTGCACAACAACACAACAACAACTCTTTCCTCTGTTATTCCTTTCCAATAGGACAACACCACTTGGAAAACCCTCTATGTCTCGGAGTTTCCTAGACCAATTCCTTGCTGGGAAGGAACCAACAATTGGAAGGGAAGGGAATTTTGAGAGAATTTTTTTCAGCAATTCAATTGCTCCCACTGATCGATCGACTCAAATGATCTCCCTGCTCCCTGTATAACTATCGATAGGGAGAAGAAGAGGGGTAGTGGGAACGAGTCTGGATGACACGTTCCCTTAATTTAATTAATTAAATAATCAAAATATTTAATTAAATCATATTAATTTAATAATATAATTAAATCATATTTAATTATAGATATTAATATAATTATCAATTTAAATCACATTTCATTAAATCAAATTAAATATCATATATTTAATATGGATTAAATCACATTTAATCAATTTTCCCTATATGATATAGTTTTAATGCACTTCTTATGTATATCAAAGTTTAACCTACAGTTTTTAAATATGAATCTCGTTCACATTTAAGTTAATATTTGAACTCTTTCAAATATTTAATTCTCTCATATAATTTAATGTGAATCATATTCACATTAAATTTATAATATAAAGTTTCAAAACTTTATATTATAATGTATCTATACACATTGATGTTTATTCCCTAATTGAATTTCAACATTTAAAATTCAAACGATCTAAGAACCCTTTACGAGCTAGAAGGTGGACCTAATGAACCTACAGATTAGAAGCTCCAAGGATACGAGATTATTCGGTTAATCTCATTCACCTTATAATCAACATTCGTTAACTGCGGGAACACACCACTAAAGTCCCGCAACTGCACTATTCTCACTGCAGATATATTTTTGTGTCTACGGATATTGACCAATAACAACAAGTCAATCCTTCACGAATGTTCGTAACACCAGCTGGGTCAAATTTCCGTTTTACTCCTAGGCTACATCTTTTATCTTAAGTACCAGTGCTCCTCTAGTGAACAATTTGTTTGTGGTCCTACCAACAAACAGAAGTCCCTCTCGGGCTAATGAGAGGGTCGGGCCCTTTGTTCAAGTTCCGGAGACATCACTTAAGGGAACATTCATATACTTACCGTAATAGGCAGGAAAGAGTGAATTCCATCTTGCTAGGTTAAGTCCCCAGCCGCTCACTCGGTCTTGTCCCCAAGAAGGTAGGCATATTGAGTCGGTGAATCTGGACATTCTCACCCATACTAGTCCAAGGTCAATCCCTCGCAAACAGGAGTTCGTAACCAACTTAGGATTAAGATCAAGTTGCCTAGGTCATCCTACTGAAATAGAAACCTAGCTAGTCAACGAAGTTACATCTAGCGGTTACTATTTTGCGGTCCGGTCTTATGCAATCTCATAACATACGATATGCCCACTCACATGTCATCTACACGAACACGTTAGGATCAGTGTGTTCGTATCAGATACAAAATGGGTCATATCCATAGTATTACCAGGATAAGATACCCAAACCTTATTCCCTTACGATAGACCCTTTGTTAGGATTTATGCCCTAAACTTGTGTAATTTTGATCAAATAAATAAAGAGTTATTTGTTTTGATAAAATTATATTCTTGTTTTATAAATCCAATAAACTAAGCTCCAAGGTTGTAATATATCTTGAACATCAGTGTAGTTGACACTATTTGGATTGTGTTCATGAATATAACCTAAATGGTCTATGGTATAAGAATAAGGTTGGAAACCTCATTCTGCTAACACCATGGATGCAACCCACTTTGTAATTAGTACAAATGAGGTAGTCCAACTCATTCATGTGGTTGACATGCGAGTGGAGGCATCCTGTATGAAGAGTTCATACAAGACCAGACTGCAAATTATAAGTCTAACCAGTATAACACTGTTAACAAGGTAAGACTGATAATTTATAGATGGTCATTAGTGACTCGACCTGAATCCTGAGCATGTTAAAAACTCCTGCTTATAGGGGTTTGTCCTTAGACTAGTATGGGTGAGAGTGGCCTGTAGCCGACTCAATAAGCCTACCTTATCAGGGACAGAACTGTAGGGAATCGAAGTCCCGTAGCGGAAGCGATTTCTAATCGCGCGCTCTTGATTTAGTTACAACGATTAATTCAAGAACATAAAACACTAGATTAAGCATGTAAAGTAGAATGAACAGCAAGATGATTACCTTTGAAGAACCTTTCTTCGAGTGCTCCACTCTCCCACGATCACGATCTCAGCAATAGGAACTCCAACATACGAAGACACGACCACCGGATATTCTCCGTTGTTCTCTAGGTGAGGGAGGAAGGTGGGTTCCCTTTAGGAGATGTGAGGTATTTTGAGAGAGATCTGTGCTTTGGAACTCTTCCAACAACACAAAAAGAGAGAGCTTGTAATTCCTTAGAATGTCTTAGAATCACTTAACCTAGTTGCATATCATGCAACCATATATATAGGGGAATGGAATGAAATGACCATCCTACCCCTCCTTTATTCTCTCATTAGTATATAGTTTATATATTAATCCAATTCATATTAAAACTATATATTATATCATATATAATTGATATAACACCTCATGTATGAAATTGAACACTTCAATTTCACTCCTAACTTTATACCCTCAATATTACCATATTGAGACAACGGAGGGATCTAATGGACCTACAGATCATGAGCTCTAATGATGTGAGATTAACTGGTCAAACTCTTTGATCCAGTTAATCAATACTCATTAACTACAAGTCACTCCACTATAGACTTGTAGTTGCACTCTCCTCACTGTAGATAATATTATGTCCATTGATATAGTCATTACCCATGAGTCGACCCTTCACAGGTTCTTCGTAATCACAGCTGGGTCAAATTACCATTTTGCCCCTGTGATTACCTCTTTGCTCCTTAAGCACCACTGATCCTCTAATGAACAACAAGTCTAAGGTCCTACCTTAGACTCATACCCTCATAGAGGGCGGGCTCGGTTGTTCAAGACACGAAGTCGGTTACAGAGGAACAACCTATCTAATTCCTTAGTGTAGGAATGAGTGAATTTCATCTTGCATAGTTAAGTTCTCAACTACCTACGAGTTTCTGTCCCAAAATTTAACTATGCATGATGGAATTCACCCATTCCTACATTAAGGAATTAGATAAGCTGTTCCCTTAAGAGCTGACTCCAGGTCTTGAACAACGGGCCCCCACCCTCTATGAGGGTATGAGTCTATGGTAGGACTTTAGACTTGTTATTCATTAGAGGATCAGTGGTGCTTAAGGAACAAAGAGGTAATCACAGGGGTAAAACGATAAATTGACCCAGCCGTGATTCCGAACAACATTTGAAGGGTCGACTCATGGGTAATGATTATATCAGTGGACACAATATAATCTACAGTGAGGAGAGTGCAACTACAAGTCTATAGTGGAGTGACTTGTAGTTAATGAATATTGATTAACTGGATCAAAGAGTTTGATCAGTTAATCTCACATCATTGGAGCTCATGAATTGTAGGTCCATTAGGTCCCCCCGTCGCCTTAACATGGTTATAATTGAGGATATAAAGTTAGGAATGAAATTGAAGTGTTCAATTTCATACATGAGGTGTTATATCAATTATATATGATAAATTTGATATAATATATGATTTTAATGTGAATTAGATTCACGTATAAACCATATAATAGTGAGAGAATAAAGGAGGGATATGATGGTAATTTCCACCCTATTTTCCTATATATAGTTGTATGAGATGCAACTTGTAAAAGAGAGAAGGGAGAAAGAAAAGCTCTTGGTGAAACCTTAGCATCTCTCACATTGTGTTGGAAAGAGTTCCAATTACAATCTCACAAAACATCTCATCTCAACTAAAAAGGAACCCACCTTCCTCCCTCACCTAGAGAACAACGGAGAAGATCCGGTGGTAGTGTCCGTGATCGCTTGGGTTCGTGCTGCTGAGATCGTGATCGTGGGAGAAGGAGCACTCGAAGAAAGGTTCTTCAAAGGTATATTCTTGTTGTCCATCTAGTTTATATATGCTTAATCTAGTTAGATTTGTTCTTGAATATATCCATGTAACGATATTAAGAACGCGCGATTCAGAATCGCTTCCGCTGCGGGATTCGATTCCCATCAATTGGTATCATAGCCCAATTGCGTTCTTAATTTTCGTTCTAGATTTATCAAGAACGAGGTGGGATTTACTCTTTTGCATGTGATGTATGAACGATTTGCAATTTAGATGTTTTCAATTTTGGCACTTAGATTTACAATTTTCATTGAATCGTTCAATGTAAGGGCTCGGTGTTTTGGGCAATTTTAATTGTAAATCGAGTCTGTAAGTCTGTGTCGATCGAGGCAAGGTGGTTGCTGAGAAGATCGGAGCGAAAACGAGCAAGAAATGGTGATTTTTCTTTGCTGCCTGTGTGCAACGTTGCAACGCTGTTCATTGGCATTGCAACACTGCGCTTGCGGAAGGAGGCGCGCATCAGAGGCAGCGTTTCGCAATGCGCTCCAATGGGCAAAAACAGACAAGGCGCAACGTTGCAACGCAGCCATCAGCATTATGGCATAAGAGTTATTATGGCATTAGGTTTTGGTCAAGAGTGTCTTTATCCAGAGGAGGAGTGTTTTTTATTACCCTTCGGTGCCATACATTCTAAACCTTTGGAGTACCATTGCAAATTATAAATGACCTAGGAATCATTTGATAATTAGCTAAAATATGATTGGATTAGACAATTATAGCAAGAAGCTTATACAAGTTGCTTTGTAAATTTTCTGCAAAATGTCTAGCTCAATTATTTCCTTACTGGGTGTGGAAAAATTAACTGGGAAGAACATAATGACTTGGAAGAATAGACTCAACATAATCTTGGTCGGACATGATCTTATGTTCGTTCTCAATGAGGAGTGTCCTCAATTCCCTGCTTAAACCTCACCTCATTCTGTTGAGGATCCGTATGACCGCTGGAACTACTCCAATGAAATGGCAAAAGCCTATATCCTGGCTAACATGCCTGATGTTTTAGCCAGGAGGCTGGAGGGCAAGGTCTCAGCTCGTGAGATCGTGGATTTTGTTCTAAATTTGTCTAGACAACCGTCCAAACAAATTCGACATGAAGCCCTAAAGTTCGTTTACAACGCACACATGGAGGAGGGAACGTCAGTGAGAGAACATGTTCTCAATCTGATTGCTCACTTCAACATAGCGGAATTAAACGGAGCGGTCATAGATGAGAAAAGTCAGGTTTCATTCATCCTAGAATCTCTTCCGAAGAGTTTTCTGCAATTCTGTAGCAATGCAACGATGAACAACATACAGTATGATCTGACTTCTCTGCTAAATGAGCTGCAGAATTATCAGTTTCTTATGGATGATAAGAGACAACAGAATGGAGAGACAAATCTGTTTGCTCATTCCAAAAGCTCTCAGAAGGGTTCATCCTCTGGAACTAAGAACTGCAGTCATACTTCTGAACTTGAGAAGATACAGAAGAAAAGGAAAAGGAGCAAATAAAGAGCAATCGTCTGGCAAGAAAAAGCTGTTATTTGATAACATGTAGCTTTAGGGTTTATTAGAAACCTTATTTTATTTCTTGCCTTAGCGAACATTGTACTTCAATTTCTTTTAAATTGAATAAAGTGATTATTTCTTTGGAAAAGTATTGTACTATGTGTTGCTCTTCTTGAGAATAACTTGCAATAGTTTAATTCAATTAAAATAGTTTTAAACAATGAATTATTCAAAATTGCAAGTACACGAACTAATTTCTCCTAAAGAAAATGCTCATCTTTGGCATCTAAGATAGGGTTACATTAATCTCAATGGGATTGAGAGATTGGTAAAGAATGTACTTCTAAATGTGTTAGAAGAAAATGTTTTACCTGTATGTGAATCCTGCCTAGAAGGAAAAATAACTAAACGACCTTTTAGTGGAAAATGTTATAGAGCCAAAGAACCTTTTGAGCTTATACATTCAGACCTTTGTGGTCCGATGAGTGTTAAAACCAGAGAAGGTTATGAATATTTCATCTCCTTTGTAGATGATTATTCTAGATTTGGGCATATTTATCTAATACAACATAAGTCTGAAGCACTTGAAAAGTTTAAAGAATTCAAGACTGAAGCTGAAAATCAATTGGGTAAAACAATTAAAACGCTTCGATCAGATCGAGGTGGAGCGTACATGGATTTAAAATTCTAGAATTATATAATAGAACATGGTATTACATCCCAACTCTCGGCTCCGGTACACCACAACTAAACGGTGTATCGAAAAGGACAAATAGAACCTTGTTGGACATGGTTCGATTACTGATGAGTTATACTCATCTCCTTAGTTCCTTTTGGGGTTACGCAGTAGAGACTGCGATATACATTTTGAACAATGTGCCCTCAAAAAGTGTTTCTGAAACACCTTTTGAACTCTGGAAAGGATGTAAAGGTAGTTTATGTCATTTCAGAATTTGGGGTTGTCCAACACATGTGCTTGTGACAAATCCAAAGAAGTTGGATTCACGTTCAAAATTGTGCCTATTCGTAGGATACCCAAAAGAAGCAAGAGGTGGTTTATTCTATGATCCTAAGGACGATAAGATTTTTGTGTCGACAAATGCCACTTTCTTAGAGGAGGACCACATAAGGGACCATAAGCCAAAAAGTAGAATTGTGTTGAGTGAGTTAGACGGAACAATAGCAAAGGTTGCTAATAAAGCTAGTACGTAAACAAAAGTTGTTGATACTAGCTTGTCTAGTCAAGAGAGTCCATCTCAATAGTTGAGTATGCCTCGACGTAGTGGGAGGGTTATAACACAACCTGACCTTTACATGGGTTTATCTGAAACCCAAGTTTTTATACCAGATGACGACTGTGAGGATCCATTGACTTATAATCAAGCGATGGTTGACAAAAACAAAGACAAATGGGTCATAGCCATGGACCAAGAAATGGAGTCTATGCACTTAAATTCTGTTTGGGATCTTGTAGATAAACCTGATGGGATAAAACCTATAGGTTGTAAGTGGATCTACAAGAGAAAGCATGGTGTAGATGGGAAGGTGCAAACCTTTAAAGCTAGACTAGTAGCAAAGGGTTATACCCAGGTTGAAGGGATTGACTGTGAGGAAACCTTTTCACCTGTTGCTATGGTAAAGTCTATATGTATCCTACTTGTCATTGCCGCATATTATGACTATGAGGTATGGAAAATGGATGTCAGGACAACCTTTTTGAATGACAATCTTGAGGAAAACATCTACATGGACCAACCCTAAGGGTTCATTAAACCAGGACGAGAGCAAAAGGTTTGCAGGCTTAAAAGGTCTATTTATGGACTGAAACAAGCCTCTAGGTCCTGGAATATAAGATTTGATGAGGCGATCAAATCTTTTGGCTTTGATCAGAATAATGATGAACCTTGTGTCTACAAGAAGATCATCAATAGTTTTGTCACATTCCTAGTTCTATATGTGGATGATATCCTACTCATTGGGAATGATATAGGATATCTTACTGACATTAAAAATGGGCTAGCTACGCAATTCCAAATGAAATATTTGGGTGATGCACAGTTTGTTCTTTGGATCCAGATTGTCTGGAACTGCAAGAATAAAACACTAGCCTTGTCTCAAACATCTTACATAGACAAAGTGTTGTCGAGGTTTAAGATGAAAGACTCCAAAAAGGGTTTATTGCATTTTAGACATGGAGTCCATTTTCTAAGGAACATCGTCCTAAGACACCTCAAGGAGTTGAGGATATGAGACAGATTCCTTATGCATCAACTGTTGGGAGCCTTATGTACGCCATGTTGTGTACTAGGCCAGACATCAGTTTTGCAGTTGGAATGGTCAATAGGTATCAAACCAATCCAGGACCTGAACACTAGACAACGGTTAAAATAATCCTTAAGTATCTACGGAGAACAAGGAACTACATGCTTGTGTATGGGGCTAAAGATTTGATCCTTATAGATACACAGATTTTGACTTTCAGACTGATAAAGATTCTCGAAAATCTACATCAGGGTCAGTATTTACTCTTAACGAAGGAGCTGTAGTATGGCGAAGCATCAAGCAAGGATGCATCGCTGATTCCACCATGGAGGCCGAATATGTAGCAGCTTGTGAAACAACTAAAAAGGTCGTTTGGTTAAAGAAATTCATGCTACATTTGGAAATTCATCCAAATATGACTTTGCCCATCACACTGTATTGCGATAACAAAGATGCAGTGACAAACTCAAGGGAACCCCGAAGTCACAAGAGGGGAAAGCACATTGAGCGGAAATATCATCTCATCCGAGAGATCGTGCATCGAGGAGACGTGATTGTCACGAAGATAGCCTCAGAGCACAACGTTGTTGATCCTTTTACAAAGGCTCTCACGACTAAAGTATTTGAGAGTCACCTAGAAGGTCTAGGTTTACAAGTCTTCTCTCACTAGGGCAAGTGGGAGTATATTGTACAAAAGGGTTTAAATGCCCTAGTTTATTGTATTTACATTATTGTAATGTTTTAATACTCCACAAGCTTTAGGTCAAGTAGGCGATTGTTGGGATTTATGCCCTAAACTTGTATAATTTTGATCAAATAAATAAAGAGTTATTTGTTTTGATAAAATTATATTCTTGCTTTATAAATCCAATAAACTAAGCTCCAAGGTTATAATATATCTTGAATATCAGTGTAGTGGACACTATTTGGATTGTGTTCAAGAATATAACCTAAATGGTCTATGATATAAGAATAAGGTTGTAAACCTCATTCTGCTAACACCATAGATGCATCCCACTTTGTAATTAGTGCAAATGAGGTAATCCAACCCATTCATGTGGTTGACATGTGAGTGGGGGCATCCTGTATCAAGAGCTCATACAAGACCGAACTGCAAATTATTAGTCTAACCAGTATAACACCGTTAACAGGGTAAGACTCATAATTTATAGATGGTTATTAGTGACTCGACATGAATCCTGAGCATGTTAAGAACTCCTGCTTATAGGGGTTTGTCCTTAGACTGGTATGGGTGAGAGTGGCCTGTAGCCGACTCAATAAGCATACCTTCCCAAGGATAAAATCTCGTAGGTAGCTGGGAACTTAACTATGCAAGATGGAATTTACTACTTCCTACACTAAGGAATTAGATAGGTTGTTCCCTTAAGAACTGACTCCAGGTCTTGAACAACGAGGCCCCGCCCTCTATGAGGGTATGAGTCTATGGTAGGACCTTGACTTGTTGTTCATTAGAGGATCAGTAGTGCTTAAGGAACAAAGAGGTAATCACAGGGGTAAAACGGTAAATTGACCCAACAATGATTACGAACAACCTGTGAAGGGTCGACTCATGGGTAATGACTATATCAGTGGACACAATATTATCTACAGTGAGGAGAGTGCATCTATAAGTCTATAGTGGAGTGACTTGTAGTTAATGAATATTGATTAACTGGATCAAAGAGTTTGATCAGTTAATCTGACATCATTGGAGCTCATGAACTGTAGGTCCATTAGGTCCCTCCGTTAGCTCAACATGGTTATAATTGAGGGTTTAAAGTTAGGAATGAAATTCAAGTGTTCAATTTCATACATGAGGTGTTATATCAATTATATATGATAAAATTGATATAATATATGCTTTTAATGTGAATTAGATGTTTGGATGTATGTCCTCATCTCGTGTAGTTTGTAATATTCCAAGTTGTAAATAAATAAGAGTTATTTATTTGAACTTTGTGTCTCACATATTTCATAAACTTAATCCAATAAACTAAGCTCCAGGGTCATTGTATTATGAGAGAATTGGACCTTGAACGGTGTGTGGTGGACACACCGGGAGGATCACGTTTGAGTTAATGACCCAAACGGTCTACAGTATATGGATAGGGTTGGAGACCTAATCCTAGATACGCTGTGGATGCGACCCGCTTTGTATTAAGATACAAACGAGGTGATCTGACTCGTTCATGTTGTTGACATGCGAGTGGGGGCATCATGTGCAATGAGATTGTACAAGACCGGACCGTGAATTATTAGACTTACTGATGTAACACCATTGACAGTATAGGGCTAATAGTTTCGTAGATGACCATTACTGACTTGACCTTAATCCTAAGCGTGTTACGTACTCCTATCTATGGGGGTCTGTCCTTTTACTAGTACGGATGAGGGTGGCCACTGTTGCTCGTCCAATATGCCTATCTTCTCAGAGACAGGACCACGTGAGGAGCTGTGAACTTGTCTACGCAAGAAGGAATTCACTCGTTCCCAACTTAGGAAAACTAGAGGGGTTGTTCCCTTACGTGTTGTCTCCAAAGCTTGAACAACGGGTTCCCACTCTCTCATTGGCCTGAGAGGGTTGTTGTTTATGGTTGGACCATGCAACGTAGTTGTTCATTAAAGAAGCAGTGGGACTTAAGGAGCAAGAGGTAGACACAGGGATAAAACGGTAATTTGACCCAGCAGTGTCTACGAACAAGTTGTGAAGGGTCGACTCATGGGTAATGACTATATCAGTGGACACAATAATATCTACAGTGAGAAGAGTGCAACTACAAGTCAATAGTGGAGTGACTTGTAGTTAATGAATATTGATTAACTGGATCAAAGAGTTTGATCAGTTAATCTCACATCATTGGAGCTCATGAACTGTAGGTCCATTAGGTCCCTCCGTTGGCTCAACATGGTTATAATTGAGGGTTTAAAGTTAGGAATGAAATTGAAGTGTTCAATTTCATACATGAGGTGTTATATCAATTATATATGAGAAAATTGATATAATATATGCTTTTAATGTGAATTAGATGTTTGGATGTATGTCCTCATCTCGTGTAGTTTGTAATATTCCAAGTTGTAAATAAATAAGAGTTATTTATTTGAACTTTGTGTCTCGCATATTTCATAAACTTAATCCAATAAACTAAGCTCCAGGGTCATTGTATTATGAGAGAACTGGACCTTGAACGGTGTGTAGTGGACACACCGGGAGGATCACGTTTGAGTTAATGACCCGAACGATCTACAGTATATGGATAGGGTTGGAGACTAATCCTGGATACGCTGTGGATGCGACCCGTTTTGTATTAAGATACAAACGAGGTGATCTGACTCGTTCATGTGGTTGACATGCGAGTGGGGGCATCCTGTGCAATGAGATTGTATAAGACGGGACCGTGAATTATTAGACTTACTGATGTAACACAGTTGACAGTATAGGGCTAATAGTTTCGTAGATGACCATTACTGACTTGACCTTAATCCTAAGCGTGTTACGGACTCCTATCTGTGGGGGTCTGTCCTTTTACTAGTACGGACGAGGGTGGCCACTGTTGCTCGCCCAATATGCCTATCTTCTAAGAGACAGGACCACGTGGGGAGCTGAGAACTTGACTACGCAAGAAGGAATTCACTCGTTCCCGACTTAGGGAAACTAGAGGGGTTGTTCCCTTAAGTGTTGTCTCCAAGGCTTGACAACGGGTTCCTACTCTCTCATTGGCCTGAGAGG
Organism: Trichosanthes cucumerina; assembly: GCA_036507285.1. Lineage (NCBI taxonomy): Eukaryota > Viridiplantae > Streptophyta > Magnoliopsida > Cucurbitales > Cucurbitaceae > Trichosanthes > Trichosanthes cucumerina. The sequence continues at coordinate 40,228,747 of CM071841.1, forward strand.
GTTGTTGTTTATGGTTGGACCATGCAACGTAGTTGTTCATTAGAGAAGCAGTGGGACTTAAGGAGCAAGAGGTTGACACAGGGGTAAAACGGTAATTTGACCCAGCAGTGTCTACGAACAAGCTGTGAAGGGTCGACTCATGGGTATTGGTTATATCGATGGACACAACTTGTCCTACAGTGATGACAGTGCAACTACGGGCTTTAGTGGAGTGTTACCGTAGCTAATGAATGTTGAATAATCGGGTCAAAGAGTTTGACAGGTTAGTCTCGGATCATTGGAGCTTGTCACGTGTAGGTCCATTAGGTCCCTCGGTTGGCTCAAATTGGACAAATTGAGGGTTTACAGTTTGGTGTGAATTTGAAGTGTTCAAATTCATTATTTGGGTATTTATGTCGTATATATGAGATATAGATGACATAATGTATCGTTTGATGTGAATGAGATTCATAATAAACTTTAGTATAACCTAATTGATTAATCAGTGCTAATTGGAGAAATTGAATTGAGAGAAATTAATTGAATGTGATTCAATTTAAAATTCCACATCTTATGCAAATGAGATTTGTATAATAAGGTATGAGATACCTTATATTATGTGATATGAAAATATGATTTGTATATCATATAGTTGTGGTAATATTGTGATTTGGTGAAGATTTTAACTCAATCACACAATAGTATATAAAGGCTTTGCAAGAAGCTTTTAGGGTTGCTCTGGCCATTTTTTGGATTTTGATTCAAAGAGAGCAAAACATTCTCTCTCAAGAACTCTCTCAATTCTCTCTAGATTTCTCCGCACCCAAAACCAAAGGGAGTCCCACCTACTCTCCCTCAACCTCCCGAGAACAACCGAGAAGACCCTATAGAGGTGTCTTTCTTTTCGGATTGAGGTTCGTGTTCGAGGAGATCGTCTGTTCAAGATAGATCGTGACCGGAGGAGGAAAGCTTTGAAGAAGTGTTCTTCAACAAGTAAGTACCGAGATTCCTTACTGTTTTTCCTCTTCTTTTATACATGATTAACCTAGAACGTAAGTGTTATATTCAATTTTAAGATATGAATTACACAACGAAACAACGACGTTTCACAACGTCTTCCGCGCGAGAATTCCAAATCCCTTGAATTTGGTATCAGGGCCTGGTTGTTGCTCTTCGTTGTGTATTCTGTGAATTCTTAAAACTAGGTGTGTAGTATTAATTTTCATGAGATGAATGTTAATGGTTTGCATTTTTGGATGTTTTCGGTTTTTGGCACATAATTTAGATTTACATTAAAGTTTATGAGATCAATGTAAGGGCCCGTTGTTTTGGGAATTTTTAATGTAAATCAAGTCTGTAAGTCCGTGTCGTTCGTGGCAAGAGTTGCTCTGAAGAAAACGGAGCGGGAATGGGCGAAAATTGACGAAGAACGAGCAAAGTGTTTGTTATTCTGTCGACAATGTTGAGACATTGATCATCGGCATCTCAACGCTGTCCATGCTGTTGGAGGCGCGCTGCAGGCACAACGTTGCAACGTCAGGCGCGACGTTGCAACGATGTGGGCGTTGAGAACGTTGAGGCAACGCTGTCACATAGTGGATAGTTCCAGCGGCAGTTGCGCGAGACGTGCGTGTGGGACTTCTTGTGCGACAGTTCGAGCCTTGGAGGCGTGCTGCACGGTTTTTATTTTTTTTAATTGTAAAACGTATTTATTAAATGTATTTTATATTTTAATTAATATTAATATAAATGTTATATTAATGTTAATTAATTTAATTTTATGTCCCTAGGGTGCCAAAAATCGGTCCAATAATGCTATTTATTTATTTTATACCTGAAATGTATGAAATATTTTTCTATGTGCATAATGTATGTCATATAGATTTAAAATCCCACCTTAGGTTAAACATTTCATGCATCATAGTTATATGATAAGAGTTATAATATATAGTATGCATGATAGGATTATATTATAAGAGTTATAATATAATGTTTGCATGATTTAATTTATTTAATATGATGTTATATTTTAAATTAAAAGCATGCTCATGCATTTAATTCATGTGATGAATGTATGTTATAGTATAGTATTATTCACGTGATGAATGATCAAACACTATAACATAGAAAACATGTAACCTAAGTTAATTATTAGTTTAAAAATTTTTAGAACTTGAATATTTACACTTAGGTTTTCTAGTCTAATAAGATTAGAATTAGGAAATTAAATATGACCTTTGAATGGAGACTGATTAGTAACTCTGTCTAAGGAAGGTTCGGTCTAAGGCTAGGGTATTTAAGCTGACGCTTTGCGAAACACCCCTACCTGGAAACCGACCTGGGAGTGAATTCGATTCGGAGATTCTTAGGTTATATTCTCGTGAGTGCCGTTAATTAAGAGTTAATTAATTTACTCACATAGACCTAAGTTAATAATGTGGTTATAGACTTAGGCTAATCCAATATAAGAGTTATATTGGTAGACTTAGGTAAATTTTAACCGGTTTATCTAGGTCAATCCTAATTAATTTCAAGTTCTGAGTGGGAGGAAATAAAGTGTATGAGATACATTTAATTTTCCATCCACAAATCTCCGTTAAGTTCACACCGTGAGATCCATACTCGGCCTCGTGGCGCAAATGGGAGCGTCCCCCTACGGGTGGCATTTGTATGAGTCAATATTCAACGTGAATGGAGAGAGTACTTATAGTGAGTGGGAGCGGGACCTGTGAAAACGAGACCCACGGTCTCTTCTTTCGATTCACACAGTGAGACGCCTATGTTCCGCCTGCTAGTTTGGCCTGGACCAGACAATCCCTAAGGAGGGCCTTGATCATGGGAGTCGGAACACCGTGAATTCTCTAAATGGATACGATTTCCTTGTTTGTTTATTCTTAGTCCTCCCTATAGCGGCTACTGTATGGATGGATACTTGGAAATTTAAAGATTGAGGGTGACACTAACAGGATTTGTTAAGAGTTAATGAATTCAGATCGAAAATGGTAACTTGATGCCTAATGGAATAAGAGTTATTCTGGTATTAGGGTCTGGTTGAGAAAGTGTCGTCCTAGAGGAGGAGTGGGTTTGTCTATCCTACGGTGGCGGTCATTCTAAACCTTTGGGGTATCATTGCAAATTTTGAATGACCTAGGGATCATAGGATAAAAATTTGCTAAAACCTGATTGAATTTTCAAAAGTTTTTTCGAGACTAATACAAAGTTTTTCATTTTTTTTTCAGCAATACAATGTCAAACGCTTTTAACACTCCTTTAGCTTTCGTTAAGTTAGTCTGCGGTAATTTTTCGTGGAAAAACAATATAGACACGATTTTGATAAATGACGACCAAAAGTTCGTGCTCACTGGGGGGTCCTCAGGTGGCTGGTTCAACAGTCCTATTCAACGATCTACAAACCTTCCAGTCTTTAGTGCAAACCACGGGACAGGAAGCTGAGGCAAGTGTTGCCTTAATACCTTTTCACAGGGGTTTGACCTCTGGGATAAAGTTTGTTGGCTCTTAAGGCCCTAAATGGAAGAATGAGAAGTTGAAAAAGGATAGAATTGACCGCTCTGCCGCCCTAAAAGGCAAAGAAATAAAGGAAGTTGCCAGAAAGTGTTTCTACTGCAACGGGGACGGACACCTGAAAAAGGAGTTGTGCCAAGTTCCTTGATGAAAAGAAGATGACGGGTAAATGTGATTTACTTATCACAAAAACTTGTTTAGTGGAGAGTAGTGACTTCGTCTGGATATTGGATTCAGGCGCCACTAACCACGTTTGCTCTTCTTTTCAAGGATTAACTTCCTGGCAGCGGCTGCAAGAGGGTGAGATAACACTCAGGGTTGGATCCGGAGAAGTTGTCTCAGCTGCAGCAATAGGCACGGTGAAGTTGTTCTTTGGTGGGAAGTACTTATTATTGGATATTATGTACATAGTTCCTGGGTTTACGAGAAACCTAGTTTCTATTTCCTACCTACTAGATCAAAATATTTCCGTTTCATTCAAGAGTAATAAAGAATTTATTTCTCGAAATGGAAATTTGATTTGTTCTGCTTTACTTGAGAGCAATTTATATGTTTTGAACCCTAATTCGGTCAAAAGTGTTTTGAATACCAAATTGTTTAGAACAGCTGAAACGCAAACTTAGAGAGTAAAGGTTTCTCTAAAAGAAAGTGCTCATCTTTGGCATCTAAGGTTAGGCCACATAAATCTCAATAGGATTGAGAGACTAGTGAAATGTGGACTTCTAAGCGAGTTGGAAGAAAACACTTTACTGGTTTGTGAGTCATGCCTTGAAGGCAAAATGACCAAACGTCCTTTTAGTGGGAGCCCCTTGAGCTTATAAATTCTGACCTCTGTGGTGCGATGAATGTTAAAGTACGAGGTGGTTACGAATACTTCGTATCTTTCATAGATGACTATTCGAGGTATGGGTACATTTACCTAATGCATAGGAAGTCTGAAACTCTTGAAAAGTTCAAGGAGTTCAAGACTGAGGTTGAGAACCTGTTAGGTAAAACAATTAAAACACTTCGATCGGAGGAGAGTATATGGACACTGAATTCTAGGACTATATGATAAAACATGGAATTACGTCATAACTCTCAGCACCTGGTATGCCACAGCAGAATGGTGTATCGAAGAGGAGAAACAGAACCTTGTTGGACATGGTTCGGTCGATGATGAGTTTTTCTCGTCTTCCTGATTCTTTTTGGGGTTACACAGTGGAGACTGCGATATACATTTTGAACACAGTTCCGTCGAAAAGTGTTTGTGAAACACCTTTCGAACTCTGGCATGGTCGTAAAACCAGTTTATGTCATTTCAGAATTTGAGGATGCCCGACGCATGTGTTGTTGTCAAACCCGAAGAAGTTGGAACCCCGTTCAAAGTTGTGCCTCTTTGTAGGTTATCCAAAAGAGACTAGGGGTGGTTTCTTTTACGATCCTAAGGATAATAGGGTGCTTGTGTCGACAAATGCCACTTTCCTTGAGGAAGACCACATCAGGGATCACTTACCAAGGAGTAAGATTGTTTTGAATGAAATGGACAGTTCATCAGCAAGAGTTGAGGTATCAATATGCAACATGATTTTATTAAAATGATCTAACACTAGATCTAGGGTAAACATACTTAAAAGAAGAAGAAAAATACAGCAAGATGAGTTCTTACTTACTTGTTGTAGACTTTCTTCAAGATTTCTTCTTCAAATCACGAACTCTTCGTGCTCCTCGAACTCAACGAACACTCCCACAAAAGGAACTCGAACACAACCAAATAGCCTTCTCGGTTGTTCTCTTTTGGAGAAAGGAAGATGGTGGGATCTTTTGAGTTTTGGAGAGGGAGGAGAAATGAGAAAGAACTGAGAGAATTTCTCTTCTCTTATTTGATGCAAAATCAAAAAATGGGAAATTGAGAGTGAAATCCTTCTTGCAAGAAGGGTTTATATAGTGGAATTGGTGGAGTTAAAATGTCCACATAATTACCACTTTACCACAACCATAGGTTATGCAAATCTCATTTGCATAACCACATAATATAAGATATCTCATATCTCATATTGCAAATCTCATTTGCAATAATTGTGGATTAATTAAATTGAATCACATCCAATTTAATTTCTCTCAATCAATATCTCCAATTAGCCCTAATTCAACAATTAGGCTAAGCTATAGTTTATTATGAATCTCATTCACATTAAACTATATATTATATCATTCATATCTCATATAAATGACATAAAAGCCCTTAAAGTGAAATTGAACACTTCAATTTCATACCAAAACATTAACCCTTCTTTTAATCCAGATGGAGCCAACCGAGGGACCTAATGGACCTACAGTGACGGGCTCCAATGATCCGAGATTAACCTGCCAAACTCTTTGACACGGTTAATCAACATTCATTAGCTACGGTAACACTCCACTATAGCCCGTAGCTGCACTCCCGTCAGTGCAGAATATTACGTGTCCACTGATTTAACCAATACCCATGAGTCGACCCTTCACAGGTTGTTCGTAGACACGGTTGGGTCAAATTACCGTTTTACCCCTGTGTCTACCTCTTGTTCCTTAAGTCCCCACTGCTCCTCTAATGAACAACATATTGTGATAGTCCAACCATACACAACACCCTTCTCGGGCCAGTGAGAAGGTAGGCGCCCGTTGTCCAAGCCACGGAGACAAAGACTCAAGGAAACAACCCCTCTAGTTTTCCTAAAGTAAAGGAGCAGTGAATTCCATCTCGTGTAGTTAAGTTCCCGACTCCCTACTTGGTTTCTGTTCACGAGAAGATAGACATATTGGGCGAGTAAGCGTGACCACCCTCACCCGTATTTAGGCAAAAACGGACACTGCAGCATGTGGAGTCCGTAACACGCCTCGGGATTGTGTCATGTCACTAATGGTCATCTACGAAGTTATTAGTCCTTACTGTCAACGGTGTTACATCAGTAGGTCTAATAAATCACGGTTCGGTCTTGTACAATCTCATTGCACAGGATGCCCCCACTCGCATGTCAACCTCGTGAACGAGTTAGATCACCTCGTTTGTATCTAATACAAAGCGGGCCGCATCCACAGTGTATCCAGGATTAGGTCTCCAACCCTATCCATATACTGTAGACCGTTCGGGTCATTAACTCGAACGTGATCCTCCCTGTGTGTCCACTACACACCGTTCAAGTTCTAGTTCTCTCATAAAATCAATGACCCTGGAGCTTAGTTTATTGGAAAAGTTTATAAATATTGCGAGACACTAAGTGATGAAATGAATAACTCTTATTAATTTCAAACAATATATTACAAACACGAGATTAGGACTAAAATCCCAACAGAGACAACTTGAACGTTACATGGGTTTAGCTGAAACCCAAGTCGTCACCCCTTATGATGACTGCGAGGATCCATTGACCTATGATCAGGCAATGACAGACGTTGACAATGTTGAACGGATTAAAGTTATTGACCAGGAAATGGAGTCGATGTACTTCAATTCCGTCTGGGAGCTTGTGGACCAAACGGATGGGGTTAAACCTATTGGTTGCAAGTTGATCTACAAGAGTAAACGTGGCGTATATGGGAAGGTACAAACCTTCAAAGCGTGACTAGTGGCAAAGGGTTTTACCTAGGTGGAAGGGGTTGACTATGAGGAAACCTTTTCACCTGTTGCCATGGTAAAGTCGATTAGAATCCTTCTGCCTATTGCCGCATATTTTGCCTATGAGGTATGGCAGATGGATGTCAAAACCACCTTTCTGAATGACAACCTTGACGAGACCATCTACATGGACCAGCCCAAAGCGTTTATTTCCCAAGACCAAAAGCAAAAAGTTTTCCGGCTTAAGAGGTCTATTTATGGACTGAAACAAGCCTCGAGGTCTTGGAATATAAGGTTTGATGAGGCGATCAAATCTTATGGCTTTGATCAAAATGTTGACGAGCCTTGTGTCTACAAGAAATCGTTAACAGTACTGTCGCATTTCTAATATTATATGTGGATGATAACCTTCTTATTGGGAATGAGGTAGGATTTCTTACTGACATTAAAGAATGACTGGATTCGCAATTCCAAATGAAAGATTTAGGAGCGACACAATATGTTCTTGGTATCCAGATAGTCCAGAACTGGAAGAACAACACGCTAGCCATGTCTCAAGCGTCTTATATTGACAAGATGTTATCTAGATATAAGATGTAGAACTCCAAGAAGGACTTATTTCCTTTCAGGCATGAGGTTCACTTGTCTAAGGGTCAATGTCCTAAGAGTCCTCAAGAAGTTGAGGATATGAGACGAATTCCCTATGCTTCAGCTGTAGGGAGCCTGATGTATGCCATGCTGTGTACTAGGCTCGACATCTGTTATGCATATGGGATTAGATCACGGGACAGTCGTAAAGGCAATCCTCAAGTATCTTAGGAGAACGAGGAACTACATCCTTGTGTATGAGAGTGGGGATTTGATCCTTACGGGATACACAGATTCTGACTTTCAGACCAATAAGGATTCTAGGAAATCCACTTCGGGGTCAGCCTTCATTCTGAATGGAGGAGCTGATTCCACGATGGAAGCCGAATGTGTTGCGGCTTGTGAAGCTGCAAATGAAGTGGTTTGGCTAAGGAAGTTCATGCTAGATTTTGAAGTTGTTCCAAATATGAACTTGCAGATCACACTGTTTTGTGACAATAATGGTGCAGTAGCCAACTCGAGAGAACCTCAGAGTCATAAAAGGGGCAAACATATTGAGCGTAAGTATCACCTGATACGAGAGATTGTGCACTGCGGAGACGTGACAGTCACGCAGATAGCTTCGGAGCACAACGTTGTTGATCCGTTTACAAAGGCCCTCACGGCTAAGGTGTTTGAGGGTCACCTAGAGAGTCTAGGTCTTCGAGTGCTTACTGAATAGGGCAAGTGAGAGTATTGTAAAGGGGTATTCAATGCCCTAGTTTATTGTATTAATTTATTGTATTACTTTACTGTACATTTGAGAAATGTATAATGTACTTCAATAGCTTAGTCCAAGTGGGGGTTTGTTGGGATGTATGTCCTCATCTCGTGTAATTTGTAATATTCAAAGTTGTAAATAAATAAGAGTTATTTATTTGAACTTTGTGTCTCGCATATTTCATAAACTTAATCCAATAAACTAAGCTCCAGGGTCATTGTATTATGAGAGAACTAGAACTTGAACGGTGTGTAGTGGACACACAGGGAGGATCACGTTCGAGTTAATGACCCGAACGGTCTATAGTATATGGATAGGGTTGGGACCTAATCCTGGATACGCTGTGGATGCGACCCGCTTTGTATTAAGATACAAACGAGGTGATCTGACTCGTTCATGTGGTTGACATGCGAGTGGCGGCATCCTGTGCAATGAGATTGTACAAGACCGGATTGTGAATTATTAGACTTACTGATGTAACACTGTTGACAGTATAGGGCTAATAGTTTCGTAGATGACCATTACTGACTTGACCTTAATCCTAAGCGTGTTACGGACTCCTGTCTGCGGGGGTCTGTCCTTTGACTAGTACGGGTGAGGGTGGCCACTGATGCTCGCCCAATATGCCTATCTTCTCAGGGACAGGACCACGTGGGGAGCTAGGAACTTGACTACGCAAGAAGGAATTCACTCGTTCCCGACTTAGGGAAACTAGAGGGGTTGTTCCCTTAAGTGCTGTCTCCAGGGCTTGAACAACGGGGCCCCACTCTCTCATTCTCCCTTGGATTTCTCACGGAAGACTCCATGCATGCATGTCACCTACACAATGAAAAATGGAAAAAAATTATATTAGTTGATATTACTATGCTTTCCTTTTTTTCATTATTCTTAAATATTATTTTTTTTAATTTCTTTAATTCTTATTTTCTTTTCTATTTTCAATTTTCTAATTCTTTTCTCGCAATTTGTAAATTTAACCTAAAAATGTATTTAAAAGTTTTTAACAATTTTTCATTTACCACCTAAACTAAATTAATCACAATTCTAAAAGTTAAACATATTATTCAATTAAAGTGGAAGGAAATTGGACATAATAATTAAAATTAATTAAGACTTATCAACATGCATGTGGGGTATCCTATGCAATGAGTTTTCATAAGACTAGACCGCGAATTAGTAACCAGCTGATGTAACACCATTAACAACTTTAGGTTTAATAATTCATAGATGACCTTTAGTAACTCGACCTTAATCCTGAATTGGTTATGCACTCCTGTCTGTTAGGATCTGTCCTTTGACTAGTATGGGTGAGAGTGGCCCGAGACGCTGACTCAATATGTCTACCTTCTTGGGGATAGAAACTAGTGGGGAGCTGGGAACGTAGCTTAACAAGATGAAATTCACTCATTCCCGTGCTAAGAGTTAGATGAGTTGTTCCCTTAAGTGTTGATTCGGGACTTGAACAACGGGGATCCACCCTCTCATTGGCACGAGAGTGACTTTGTTTATGGTAGGACCATAAACAAGTTGTTCATTAGAGGATTAGTAGTACTTAAGGATTAAGATATAGTCATACGGGTAAAACGATAATTTTGACCCAACTATGACTAAGAATGACTTGTGAAAGTCGACTTATGGGTATGGGTAAAATCGATGGACATAACTTGTCATACAGTGAGGAGAGTGCAACTACGGGTCTTTAGTAGAGTGAGTCGTAATTAAGGAATGTTTTTCAGCTCGGGTCAAAGACTTTGACCGGCTGATCTCGTATCATTAGAGCTCATGATTTGTGGGTCCATTAGGTCCCATCGTTTGCTCAATATGGGATTATCGAGGGTATAAAGCTTTGGAACAAATTTGAAGAGTTCAAATTTATATTTTGGATTTATATTTGATTATATGCGATATAATCGATATAACCTATAAATAATGTGAATATGATTTACATTCAACTATATACTATATTTGGACTAAGTTCCAAATGGTACATTTAATATAAAATAATTTCAAACTGTAGGATATATGAGAGATATGGAATTGGATGTGATCCAATTTAAGAGAAATAAGGTATATGATACCTTATGTTATGCAATTATGCAACTATGATTTGCATAATGCATTAATTATGCATTTTGTGCATTTAGTGAGTGAGTGGGGTAGTTTCACTCCCACTCTATATAATAGTACCTTTGGAAGCACTTCGTGAAGAATGAACTCACTTTTTGGAATTAAGACTTCCAAACGCTCTCAAATTTTCTTTAATATCCCAATAGTGAAGGTTCTCTCAAATTGAAGAACTTTGCTCTCCCAATCTTCAAAAAGGGAACCCGCATTCATCCTTTTGGGATATATGCCCTAAACTTGTGTGATTTTGTAAATTGTGAACCAAATAATTAAAGAGTTATTTATTTATTGTATCCTCGCACATAAAACTAAATCCAATAAACTAAGTTCCATGGTTATAATGATAGAGCTTGAACAAATGTGTAGTGGACACAAGTTGGATGATGTTCAAGTATGCAACCTAAATTGTCTATGGCATATGCATGAGAATGGGAACCATATTCTGGTAACACGATGGATGCAACCCGCTTTGTATTCAGTACAAACGAGGTAATCCAACTCGTCCATGTGGTAGACCGAAGGGATGGAATCCCAATGCGGAAGCGATTGATCGCCTTCGTTCTTGATTATGTTCACATAGAAATTTACAAATAAAGAAAATTAAGGCTAAGACTAACTATGAAAGCATAATAGAATAAGGGATTACCTTTGAAAACACTATTCTTCTTGTAATCCTCTCACCGTCTACCATCTCCAACGATACGAGATTAACTAATCAAACTTTTTGATCCCGTTAATCAACATTCGTTAACTATGAGTCACTCCACTAAAGACTCGTAGTTGCACTCTGCTCACCGTAGGATAAGTTGTGTCCATTTTGATATAATCAATGCCCGTGATTCAACCCTTCATAGGTCGTTCGTATTCACAGCTGGGACAGTTTTTGTCGTTTTACCCCTGTGACTACTTCTTGCTCCTTAAGCACCACTGATCCTCTAATGAACAATAAGTTGATGGTCCGACCATAAATAAAATCCCTCTCGGGCAAGCAAGAGTGACGGGCCCCGTTGTTCAAGACCTTGATATAGTTCTTAAGGGAATAACCTATCTAGTTACCCTAGTTCGGGAACGAGTGAATTCCTTCTTGCAAAGTTAAGTCCCCAACTCCCTACCAGGCTTCATCCCTAAGAAGGTAGGCATCTGGCCACTCTCACCCGTAGTAGTCTAAGGATAAACAGTGCAGACAAGAGTTCGTAACTCGCTCAGGATTAAGGTTGAGTCACTAATGGCCATCATTGAATTATTAACCCTAATCTATCAACGACGTTACTAGAGTGGTCTAAAACTTCTCGGTCTGGTCTTGTAAAATCTCATCGCACAGGATGCCCCCACTCGCATGTCAACTACATGAACGAGCTGGATCACCTCGTTTGTATCAAATACAAAGTGGGTTGCATCCATAGTGTTACCAGGATGAGGTTCCCACCCTAATCCATGTAATATAGACCATTCCGGTCTACTGCTTGAACTTGATCCTAGCTCTGTGTCAACTACACAATTCAAGATCTCTTAAATATGACCCTGGAGCTTAGCTTATTAGATTTAAGTTTTCAATTGCGAGAATACAAGGATTAAAGAAAAAATAACACTTTTACTTATTTCCTTGAAATAATTACAAATACACGAGTTTAGGGCATACATCCAACAAACTCCCACTTGACCTAAAGCTAGTGGAGTACAACAACATTACATTAATGTAAATACCATAAACTAGGGCATTGAATACTCTTTGATACAATATATTCCCACTTGCCTTAGTCAGATGCTAATGTGTAAACCTAGACTTTCTAGGTGACTCTCGAACACTTTAGCTATGAGAGTATTTGTAAATGGATCAGCAACGTTGTGCTCTGATGCAATCTTCGTGATGATCACGTCTCCTCGAGTAGAATTTTCCGTATCAAGTGATACTTCCGTTCGATGTGTTTTCTCCTCTTGTGACTACGAGGTTCCCTCGAGTTGGCTACTGCACCGCTGTTATCACAATAAAGGGTGATTGGGAAGTTTATGTTTGGAACAACTTCCAAAGCCACACTACCTCTTTAGTTGCTTCACAAGCTGCTACATACTCAGTCTCCATAGTGGAGTCAGCGATGCATCCTTGCTTGATGATCCACCATACTACTACTCATTCATTGAGAGTAAACACTTGCCCCGATGTTGATTTCTTAGAATCCTTACTGATCTGAAAGTCAGAGTCTGTGTATCTCGTAAGGATCAAATCCTTAGACCCATACACCAGCATATAGTCTCTCGTTCTCCTAAGATACTTGAGGATTTCTTTCACAGTTGTCCAGTGATCTAATCTTGGATTGGATTGATACCTACTGACAATCTCAACTGCATAACAGATGTCAGACCTAGTAAACAACATGGCGTACATGAGACTACCTACAGCTGATGCATAAGGGATTCGTCTCATGTCGTTAACTTCTTGAGGTGTCTTAGGACACTATTCCTTTGACAAATGAACCCAATGACTGAAAGACAATAAATCCTTCTTAGAGTTCTACATCTTATATCGAAGCAACATTTTGTCGATATAAGATGTTTGAGACAAGCATAGTGTCTGTTTCTTACGGTTTCGGACAATATGGATCCCGAGAACATACTGCGCTTCTCCCAAATCTTTCATTTGAAATTGCGTAGCTAGCTAGTTTTTAATGTCAGTAAGAAATCCTACGTCATTCCCAATGAGTAGGATGTCATCCACATATAGCACTAGAAAAGCAATAGTACTGTTGAAGATTTTCTTGTAGACACAGGGTTCATCAACATTTTGATAAAAGTCATAAGATTTGATAGCCTCATCAAACCTTATATTCCAAGACCTAAAGGCTTGTTTCAATCCATGAATAGATCGTTTAAGCCTGAAAACCTTTTCCTCTAGGCCTTGTTCAATGAACCCTTTGGGTTGGTCAATGTAGATGTTTTCGTCAAGATTGCCATTCAAAAAAGTTGTCTTGACATCCATTTGCCATACTTCATAGTCATAATATGCAACAATGACAAGAAGGATTTAATAGACTTGATCATGGAAAAAAGAGAAAAGGTTTGCTCATAGTCAACCCCTTCTCGTTGGGTATAACCCTTTGCCACAAGTCTAGCTTTGAAGGTCTGTACCTCTCCATCTACACCTCGTTTTCTATTGTAGATCCATTTACAACCTACAGGTTTAACCCCATCAGGTTGATCCACAAGTTCCCAAACAGAATTGAAGTACATAGACTCCATTTTCTGGTTCATGGCTTTAATCCATTCGTCTTTGTCTATGTCATCGATTGCTTGATCATAAGTGAACGAATCCTCACAACCATCACCAGGTGTGATAACTTGGGTTTCAGTCAAACCCATGTAACGATCAGACTGTATAAAAACCCTCCGACTACGTCGAGGCACTCTCAACTCTTGAGATGGACAATCTTGACTGGACGAGCTAGGGTCAACAACTTTTGTTGACTTCCTATTAGTATCAGTAACCTTTACTGACATACTGTCTAACTTATTTAACACAATTTTACGTCTTGGTTTATGATCCCTGGTGTGATCCTCCTCAAGGAAAGTGATGTTTGTCGACACAAGCACCCTATTTTCGTTAGGATCGTAAAATAAACCACCTCTCGTTTCTTTAGGGTAGCCCACAAATAGGCATAATTTTGAACGAGGTTCCAATTTCTTCGGGTTTGTCACTAGCACATGGGTTGGACATCCAAATTCTGAAATGACATAAACTACCTTTATGTCTTTTCCACAGTTCAAAAGGTTCTTCAGAAACACTTTTCAAAGGAACGTTGTTCAAAATGTATACTGCAGACTCCACTACATAGCCGAAAACGAGTAAGGGAGATGAGCATAACTCATCATCGATCGAACTATGTCTAACAGGGTCCTATTTCTCCTTTTCGATACACCAATTTGTTGCGACATACCAAGGGCTGAGAGTTGGGACATTATTCCATGTTCCATCATATAGTCCTAGAATTCAAGGTCTATACACTCTCCCCTCGATCAGATCAAATTGTTTTGATGGACTTACCTAAAAGGTTCTCAACCTCATTTTTGAATTCCTTGAACTTTTCAAGTGCCTCAAATTTTTGATGCATTAGGTAAATGTATCCATATCTTGAATAATCATCTATGAAAGAGATGAAATATTCATACCTACCTCGACCTTTAACACTCATTGGACCACAAAGGTCAGAGTGTATAAGCTCCAATGATTATTTGGCTCTATAACCTTTTCCACCAAAAGGTTGTTTGGTCATTTTGCCTTGAAGACATGATTCATACACAGGTAAAGAACTTTCTTCTAACTCGCTTAGAAATTCGTTCTTCACTAATCTCTCAATCCTATTGAGATTTATATGACCTAACCTTAGATGTCGAAGATGGGCATTTTGTTTAGGAGAAACTTTCTGCTTCTCACTAGTTTGTGTATTTGTTGTTTTAAATAATACAGTGTTTAAAACCATTTTAACTGAATTAGGCCTTAAAAAATACAAATTATTCTCAACTAGAGCACCACATAATTCAATATTTTTCAAAAAAATAAACGCTTTATTCGATTGAAAAGAAATTGAAATACACTGTCTGATAAGGCAAGAAATAGAAATAAGGTTTCTAGCAAACCCTGGAATTACATATACGTTGTCTAATAACAGTGTTCTCTTTTCGAACAGCAGCTCTATCGTACCTACTGCTATAACCGAGACAACATCCCCAATACCAACTCTTAGTATTATCTCCCCTTCCTGCAACTGTTGCCAGGAACTAATTCCATGAAAAGAAGAACAAACGTGGCTAGTGGCCCCTGAATCCAGTATCCAGGTAGAGTTATCACTCTCAACTAAACAGGTTACAACACAAAGTAAATCACATTTACCTTGGCCTTGTCATTGGCCTCGGTCCATCTATCGAATGTGTCACGAACATTTTGTGCCATAGTCGTCCCTGGCACCTTAGGGCAGTTCTCAGTGAGAACGAACTTCAGGTCGTCCACAACTAATATCGTGTTAATGTTGTTTTTCCAAGTCTGGTAATTATTTCCTATGAGTTTTTCGGCAACAAAATGTGAATAATCGAACTTGACATTTTTGTTGAAATAAGAAAAACTGGTATTAGTAATTTAATTAAATCATACATCTCATGCATAAAAATAATTAAATAGCAAAATGGACCGATTTTGGCACTTAGGGGCATTTATTCAATTAATTAACATTAATATAACCTTTATATTAATATTACTTAAAATAATAAATGAAATAAAAGTAAATAATACATTTTACAAGAAACTAATTAAATAAAATGAATTTAGAAAACTACCCATGAAGCCACATGCCTTTATGCCCCACGTTTCTCGCGAACTTGGCACTGGAATCGCTCTCAACGCACGTAGCGTTGCAACGCCGTGGGCAGCGTTGCAATGTTGTAGTGCTCAACGTTGCACCCCATGCGCTCCATGCCTCGGCGTTGCAACACTACGCCTAGCGTTTCAATGCTGCTTTGCAGCCAAGCCTCCGCCCGCGATTGCAGCATTGAGATGTCGATGAACAACGTCTCAACATTGTCGACAGAACAACAAGCTCCTCTTGCTATTCTTCGTCGTTTCTCGCGCGTTTCCGCTCCGATTTCTTTACAGTATCTCATGCCACAACGACACGGACTTACAGACTCGATTTACATTGAAATTCCCCAAAACAACGGGCCCTTACATTGAACACATCAACATAAATGTAAATCTACTAAAAATGCCAAAACCGAAAACATCCATTTTATGCAAATCATCATTCATCTCATGAATCAAAGCATAAACCCACCTAATTTTAAAAAAATTAAATGCACCACAAGAAGCCAACGATTGGCTTTGATACCAATTGAAGGGAATGAGAATCCCCGCACAGCAGAAGATGATCGAATCGTCGTGGTATCGTTGTGCAATTCGATTTTGTTAAAATTAAACTATCTAATAGTTATTCTAGAAAGGAAAAACAACAAGTTCTACGTTACTTACTTGTTGAAGACAATCTTCAAGCTTTCCTTCCGTTCACGAACTCTTCGTGCTCTCCTTGTTCTCAACGATCTAGTACTCTTCACACAAACACCGATCGAACACCTCCACTTGGTTTCTTGGTTGTTCTACTTTTGGAAAAAGGAGGATTGTGGGATCCTTCTTTGGTTTTTGGGAGGAGAAGTTGAGAGAGATTTGAGAGAGAAGAAAGTTGCTTCTTTTGGTGAGAATTCCAAAAATGAGCAATGTCTTTTTGAACCCTTCTTGCAAAGGGGTTTATATAATGGAGATAGGTGGACTTGAAATCTCCACCTATTTACCATTTTACCACAACCATAGGTTATGCAAATCATATTTGTATTATTGTGGATTTTTAAACTGAATCACATCCAATTTAATGTCTCTCAATCTAATTTCTCCAAATTAGCCCTAATTCAACATTTAGGCTAACCTATAGTTTATTATGAATCTCTTTCACATTAAACTATATAATATATCATTTATATCTTATATAAATGACATAAATCCCCTTAAGTGAACTTGAACACTTCAAATTCACACCAAAATGGTAAACCTTCTATTAATCCAGTTTGAGCCAATTGAGGGACCTTATGAACCTACATTGACGAGCTCCAATGATCCGAGATTAACCTATAAAACTCTTTGACCCGGTTAATCAACATTCATTAGCTATAGTAACATTCCACTAAAGCCCATAGCTGCACTCCCGTCAGTGTTAGACAAGATGGTCCACTGATATAACCAATATCCATGAGTCGACCCTTCACAGGTTGTTTGTAGACACTGTTGGGTCAAATTACCATTTTACCCCTGTGTCTACTTCTTGTTCCTTAAGTCCCCACTGCTCCTCTAATGAACAACAACGTTGTAATGGTCCAACCATACACAACACCCCTCTTGTGCTAGTGAGAGGGTGGGTGCTCGTTGTCCAAGCCCTGGAGACAACAGTTAAGGGAGCAACCCGTCTAGTTTCCCTCAAGGTGGGAACGAGTGAATTCCATCTCGCGTAGTTAAGTTCCCAGCTCCCTACTGTTGGGATTTTTGTCCTAATCTCGTGTTTTAATATATTGTTTGAAATTAATAAGAGTTATTCATTTCATCACTTTGTGTCTCGCAATATTTATAAACTTTTCCAATAAACTAAGCTCCAGGGTCATTGAATTTATGAGAGAACTAGAACTTGAACGGTGTGTAGAGGACACACAGGGAGGATCACGAGTTAATGACCCGAACGGTCTACAGTATATGGATAGGGTTGGAGACCTAATCCTGGATACACTGTGGATGCGACCCGCTTTGTATTAGATACAAACGAGGTGATCTGACTCGCTCATGTGGTTAACATGCGAGTGGGGGCATCCTGTGCAATGAGATTGTACAAGAACGGACCGTGAATTATTAGACCTACTGATGTAACACCGTTGACAGTAAGAACTAATAACTTCGTAGATGACCATTAGTGACTCGACACGAATCCTCGAGCGTGTTACGGACTCGTCATGCATGGAAGTACGTCCTTTGACTTGTACGGGTGAGGGTGGTCACAGTTACTCACCCAATATGCCTATCTTCTCAGGGACAGAACCAAGTAGGGAGCTGGGAACTTAACCACGCGAGATGGAATTCACTCGTTCCCGCCTTTATGGAAACTAGAGGGGTTGTTCCCTTAAGGGCTGTCTCCAAGGCTTGGACAACGGGCACCCACCTTCTCACTGGCCCGAGAAGGGTGTTGTGTATGGTTGGACCATCACAATATGTTGTTCATTAGAGGAGCAGTGGGGACTTAAGGAACAAAAGGTAGACACATGGGTAAAATGGTAATTTGACCCAGCCGTGTCTACGAACAACCTGTGAAGGGTCGACTCATGGGCATTGGTTATATCGGTGGACACGTAATATTCTCGTGACCGACGGGAGTGCAGCTCACGGGCTATAGTGGAGTGTTATCGTAGCTAATGAATGTTGGTTAATCGGGTCAAAGAGTTTGTGAGTTAATCTCGAATCATTGGAGCCCGCCATCCAGAGGTCCATTAGGTCCCTCGGTTGGCTCCACACCGGTTAAAAGAAAAGGTTAATGTTTTGGTACGAAATTGAAGTGTTCAATTTCACTTTAAGGGCATTTATGTCATTTATATGAGATATGAATGATATAATATATCGTTTAATGTGAATGAGATTCATAATAAACTATAGGTTAGTCTTATTGTTGAATTAAGACTAATTGGAGAATTTGATTAAGAGAAATTAAATTGGATGTGATTCAATTTAATTAATCCACAATTATTGGAAATGAGATTTGTAATATGAGATATGAGATATCTTGTATTATGTGGTTATGCAAATGAGATTTGCATAACCTATGGTTGTTGTAAAGTGGTAATAATGAGGAGATATTAACTCCCTCATTCTACTATTTAAACCCTTTGCAAGAAGGGTTTGGTAATCCATCTTCTCATTTTTTGTTTTTCACCAAAGAGAAGAAAAGAGAATTCTCTCTACTCTCTCAATTCTCCTCCCTTTCCAAAACACTTACAAGAGTTGCATAACCTATGGTTGTGGTAAAGTGGTAATAATCGAGTCTGTAAGTCCGGGTCGTTCGTGGCAAGAGTTGCTGTGAAGAAATCGGAGCGGAAACAGGCGGAAATCGATGGAAGATCAGCAAAGTAATTCATCGCTCGCCGATAGCGTTGAGGCGCCGCTTCAACAGCCGTCTCAACGCTGTTCTTTCTTGGGCGGAGGCTTTTTCGCAGAGCGTTACCGCGGTAACGCTACCGTGTTGAGAACGCGACTCAACGCCTGTAGGCGATTAGCACGCTGCAACGCCGCACACGTTGAGGCGATTCTTTGGCGCTTTTTTCGCGAGAACGTGGGATCATTCATCAAGTGGGCAACAATTATTTCGTATTTTTAATTAATTTTGTTTTTCAAAATGTATTTATTTATTTATTTTAATTATTTTATTAAATATTATTAATATAATTGTTATATTAATGTTATTTAATTAAATAATTGCCCATAGGTGCCAAAAACCGGTCCATTTTTGCTATTTAATTATTTTATGCATGAGATGTATTTTTTAATTAATTTCTATGTGCATAATGTATGTCATATAGATTTAAAATCCCACCGTAGGTTAAACATTTCATGCATCATCTTTATATTATAAGAGTTATAATATATAGTATGCATGATAGGATTATATTATAAGAGTTATAATATAATTTATGCATGTTTTAATTTATTTAAATATAAGTGTTATATTTTTTAAATTAAAAGCATGCTCATGCATTTAATTCATGTGATGAATGTATGTTATAGTATAGTATTATTCATGTGATGGATGATCAAGCACTATCACATAGAAATGCATGCAACCTAAGTTAATTATTAGTTTTAAAGTGTTTAGAACTTGAATAATTAGACTTAGGTTTTCTAATTTTCTAATAAAATTAGAAATTTAGGAAATCAAATATAACCTTTGAATGGAGACTGATAAGTAACTCTGCTCTAAGGAAGGTTTTGTCTAAGTCAGAAGTATTTAAGTTGACGCATGAACACCCCTACAGGAAACCGCACGGGAGTGAATTCGGTCAGGAGATTCTTAGGTTATATTCTTGTCAGTGTCGTTAATTCAGTGTTAATTAATTTACTCACATAGACCTAAGTTAATAATGTGATTATAAACTTAGGTTAATACCATATAAGAGTTATATTGGTAGACTTAGGTAAATTTTAGCCGGTTTATCTAGGTCAATCCCTAATAAAAATTAAAAAGTTTGAGTGGGAGGAAATATAGTGTATGAGATACATTTGAATTTCCAACCACAAATCTCCTTTAAGTCCGCACCGTGAGATCTATACTCGGCCTCGTGGCGCAAATGGGATCGTCCCCCTTCGGGTGGCATTTGTATAGGTCAATATCATTGTGGATGGAGAGAGTACTTATAGTGAGTGGGAGCGGGACTTGTGAAAGCGAGACCCACGGTCTCTTTTCGATTCACACCGTGAGACGCCTATGATCCGCTCGCTAGTTTGGCTGGACTGCACAATCCCTTCGGTGGGCTTGATCATGAGAGTCGGAACACCGTGAATTCCCGAAAGGGATACAATTTTCTGGTTGGTTTTCCTTCTTGGTTCACCCTTCGGTGGCTATTGTTTGGACGGATACTTGGAAACTTAAAGATTGAGGATAACACTCACAGAATTCGTTAAGTGTTAATGAATTCGACCGAACAATGGTAATTGGATGTCTAATGGAATAAGAGTTATTCTGGGATTAGGGTCTGATCGAGAAAGTCTCGTCCTAGAGGAGGAGTGTTTTGTTCACCCTTCGGTGGCGGTCATTCTAAACCTTTAGGATATCATTGCAAAATTTTGAATGACCTAGGGATCATGAAACAATTTTTGTTAAAACTTGATTGGATTTCAAAATGTTTTTTGCGAGACTAATATAAAGTTTTTCTTATTTTTCAGCTAAAAATGTCTAGCGCTATAATAGCTTTACTCGCTTCGGATAAATTAGTGGGAGATAATTACCAGAGTTGGAAAAACAACATTAATACAATTTTGTAACTGACAACATAAAGTTCGTGCTATCTGAGGAGTGTCCTTAGATGTCGGGCTCGACCGCATCGCGAAGTGTTCGCGATGCGTACGATCGGTAGATCAGGACCAATGAAAAGGCCAAGGTCTACATAATTGCCAGCATGTCTGATGTTTTGGCAAAGAAGCATGAGTTGATGGTCTCTGCTAAGGAGATCATGGAGTCTTTGCAGGAAATGTTTTGACAACAGTCCTTTCAGGTCCGACATGACTCGCTCAAATACGTTTTCAACGCATGGATGAAAGAGGGGTCGTCTGTCCGTGAACACGTTCTAGACATGATGACCCACTTTAATCGCCGAGATGAACGAGGCTTCGATCGACGCAAGTCGAGCAGTCGATTTTATTTTGGAGACTCTTAGAAGAGTTTCTTCAGTTTCAGAGCAATGCCGCTATGAACAAAATTAGCTACACTCGACTACCCTCCTCAATGAGCTACTGAATTTCCAATCCTTGAACAGGTCAATGAATCGAGGCAAATGTTGCCTCATGTGTCTTATCACGTGGGTTCGACCTGCAGGGACGAAACTCGTTGCTCCTTCACGCCCGAAAGGGAAGAAGAGGATGAAGAGGGGTAAAATTGATCGAGCCGCGCCCGTAAGGGCAAGAAGGTCAAGAAGGTTGCGAGAGAAAGGAAAGTGTTTCCACCTGCAATGGGGCGACACTTTGGAAGAGAAAGCGCCATGAAATTCACGGCCGAAAGGAAGAATCAAGATAAATGTGATTTACTTGTGATGAAACATGTTTAGTGGAGAGTAGTGACTTTGCTCGGATATTGGATTTGGGCGCCACTAACCACGTTTGTTCTTCTTTTCAGGGGATTGATTCCTGGTAGCCGCTGCGAGAGGGTGAGGTGACTCTATGGGTTAGATCCGGGGAGCTTGTCTCTGCTGCAGCGATCGACACGGTGAAGTTGCACTTTGGCGGGAAGTACCTATTGTTGGACAATCTGTACATAGTTCCAGGGTTTACTAGAAACCTTGTTTCAATTTCCTGCTTAATTGAACACTGTATTTCAGTTTCTTTTGAATTTAATAAAGCGTTTATTTCTTTCAAAGGGAATGTTATTTGTTCAGCTTCACTCGAAAATAATCTGTATGTTTTCAAACCCAATTCGGTCAAAAGTGTTTTGAATATTGAATTGTTTAAAACTGCAGAAACACGAACTAAGAAAGCAAAAGTTTCTCCAAAAGAAAATGCCCATCTTTGGCATCTTCGGTTAGGCCACATTGATCTCAATAGGATTAAGAAACTAGTGAAGAGTGGACTTCTAAACGAGTTGGAAGAAAACTCTTTGCCGGTGTGTGAGTCATGCCTTGAGGGCAAAATGACCAAACGTCCTTTTAGTGGAAAGGATATAGAGCCAAAGAGCCTCTTGAGTTAGTGCATTCGACCTCGTGGTCAGATGAATGTTAAAGCTGGGGCGGTTATGAGTACTTCGTGTCTTTCATGACGATTACTCCAGATATGGGTATATTTACCTAATGCACAAGAAGTTTGAAACTCTTGAAAAGTTCAAGGAGTACAAGACTGAGATTGAGAACCTCTTAGGTAAATCGCTTAAAACACTTCGATCGGATCGAGGTGGAGAGTACATGGACACTGAGTTCCAAGCCTATATGATAGAACACGGAATCACGTCCCAACTCTCAGCACCTGGTATGCCACAGCAGAATGGTGTATCGGAGAGAAGAAACAGAAGCTTGTTGGACATGGTTCGGTCGATGATGAGCTATGCTCGTCTTCCTGATTCTTTTTGGGGGTACGCAGTGGAGACTACGATTTATATTTTGAACAATGTTCCATCGAAGAGTGTTTGTGAAACACCTTTCGAGCTCTAGAGTGGACGTAAAGACAGTTTACATCACTTCAGGATTTGGGGATGCCCGACCCACGTGTTGGTGTCAAACCCGAAAAAGTTGGAAACCCGTTCGAAATTGTGCCTATTCGTAGGTTACCCTAAAGAGACTAGGGGTGGTCTGTTTTACGATCCTAAGGAAAATAGGGTGCTTGTGTCGATAAACGCCACTTTTCTTGAGGGAGACCACGCCAGGGATCATTTACCAAGGAGTAAAATTGTATTGAATTAAATGGAGAGTTCATCAACAAGAGTTGCTGATGGGGCTAGTACGTCAACAAGTGTTGTTGATCCTAGCACGTCTAGTCAAATCCGTTCCCAAGAGTTGGGAATGCCTCGACGTAGTGGGGGTCGCGAGATGCGACCTAATCGCTACATGGGTTTAGCTGAAACCTCAGTTGTCGCTCCTGGTGATGACTGTGAGGATCCATTGACCTATGATCAGGCAATGGTTGATGTTGACAAAGACGAATGGATTAAAGCTATGGACAAAGAAATGAAGTCTATGTACTTCAATTCTGTATGGGAGCTTGTGGATCAACCGGATGGGGTAAAACCTATATGTTGCAAATGGATCTACAAGCGTAAACGTGGCGTAGATGGGAAGGTGCAGACCTTCAAAGCCCGACTAGTGGCAAAGAGTTTTACCCAGGTTGAAGGGGTTGACTATGAGGAGACCTTTTCACCTGTTGCCATGGTAAAGTCGATCAGGGTCCTTCTGGCCATTGTCCCGTATTATGACTACGAGGTATGGCAGATGGACGTCAAGACAGCCTTCCTGAATGACAAACTTGATGAAACCATCTACATGGACCAACCCAAAGGGTTTATTTCCCAAGGCCAAGAGCAAAAAGTTTGCCGGCTTCATAGGTCAATTTATGGACTTAAACAGGCGTCGAGGTCTTGGAATATAAGGCTTGATGAGGCGATCAAATCTTATGTCTTTGATCAAAATGTCAACGAGCCTTGTGTCTACAAGAAAATCGTTGACAAAACTGTCACATTTTTGGTGTTGTACGTGAACGATATTCTTCTCATTGGGAATGAGGTAGATTTTCTAACTGACGTTAAAAAGTGGCTAGCTTCGCAATTCCAAATGAAAGATTTGGGAGAAGCTCAGTATGTTCTAGGTATCCGAGATAGTCCGTAAGCGGAAGAACGAACGCTAGCCTTTGTCTCAGCGTCTTATATTGACAAGATGTTGTCTAGATATAAGATGCAGTACTCCAAGAAGGGCTTGCTGCTTTTCAGGCATGGGGTTCACTTGTCTAAGGATCAGTGTCCTAAGACTCCTCAAGATGTTGAGGATATGAGACGGACACGTAATATTCTGCACTGACGGGAGTGCAGCTACGGGCTACAGTGGAGTGTTACCGTAGCTAATGAATGTTGGTTAACCGGGTCAAAGAGTTTGACAGGTTAATCTCGAATCATTGGAGCCCGTCACTGTAGGTCCATTAGGTCCCTCGGTTGGCTCCACCTTGGTTAAAAGAAGGGTTAATGTTTTGGCATGAAATTGAAGTGTTCAATTTTACTTTAAGGGCATTTATGTCATTTATATGGGATATGAATGATATAATATATAGTTTAATGTGAATGAGATTCATAATAAACTATAGGTTAGTCTAATTGTTGAATTAGGACTAATTGGAGAAATTGATTGAGAGAAATTAAATTGGATGTGATTCAATTTAATTAATCCACAATTATTGCAAATGAGATTTGCAATATGATATATGAGATATCTTATATTATGTGGTTATGCAAATGAGATTTGCATAACCTATGGTTGTGGTAAAGTGGTAATAATGAAGAGATATTAACTCTCTCATTCCACTATTTAAACCCTTTGCAAGAAGGGTTTGGTAATCCATCTTCTCATTTTTTGTTTTTCACTAAAGAGAAGAAAAGAGAATTCTCTCTACTCTCTCAATTCTCCTCCCTCTCCAAAACACTTACAAGTTCCCACCAACTTCCCTTCTCCAAAAGAGAACAACCGAGAAGATCGCTTGGTGGTGTTCAAGATCGTTTTGTGGGAGAATCCGTAGAGATCGAGTAGGACGAAGAGTTCGTGACCCGAAGAAGAAATTGCTGTAATTGTCTACAACAAGTAAGTAAGATCTCTTCTTGCTGTAATTTTCTTGTTCTTTAAGCATGTTTAGCCTAGGTCTAATTGTTAGATCAATTTTAATAAAATCATGTTGCATAATGATACCTCGACGATTCAATCGTCTTCCGCTGCGCGGGGATTTCATTCCCTTCACCTACTTGGTCATGTCCCTGAGAAGATAAGCATATTGGGCGAGTAACTGTGACCACCCTCACCCGTACTAGTCAAAGGACAGACCCCTACAGACAGGAGTCCGTAACACGCTCAGGATTAAGGTCGAGTCACTAATGGTCATCTACGAAGTTATTAGTCCTATACTGTCAACGACGTTATATCAGTAGGTTTAATAATTCACGGTTCGATCTTGCATAATCTTATTGTACAGGATGCCCCCACTCACATGTCAACTACATGAACGAGTCAGATCACCTCGTTTGTATCTTAATACAAAGTGGGTCTCATCCACAACGTATCCAGGATTAGGTCTCCAACCCCATCCATATACTTTAGACCGTTCGGGTCATTTACTCGAACGTGATCCTCCCTGTGTGTCCACTACACACCGTTCAAGTTCTAGTTCTCTCATATATTCAATGACCGTGGAGTTTAGTTTATTAGACAAATTTTGTAAGAAATGCGAGACACAAAATGATGAAATAAATAACCTTTATTAATCTCGAATGTAAATTTAGAAACAGAATGAGATTAGGACAAATATCCCAACAAATATAATCAAATTATATTAATCGTAATTAATATAAATAAATAAAGATAGAAATTAATTAAAAAACCAGAAAAAACTTCCTGTGGAATGCTTGCACGTCTTCTCCCACTAACGCAGCGCCTTGCAATGCCATGTTGCTCAACACCCTCCTTGTATCACAACGCCGAGCGACGTTGAAACGCTGCCCTACTGCAGGCCAATCTTCCTCTTGTGCGGCGTTGCAACGCCGATGAACATCGTTGCAACGCCGAAGCCCCTATCGAAAAGGAGATCGAGGGGTCAGCAGCGTTGCAACACTAGCCCGATGTCAGGCGTGCACGCGAGATGAGGTGGCGTTGCAACGCTCTCTTCAGCATTGCAACGCCTTAACGACAATCTGAAGGTGCAGACTTGTTCAAAAGAAGTTCGGGTCGAGTTTGGTCCGGTTCGAGCGGTCTATGCCCGGTTCAAGGAGTTTTAGACAAGTTTTGTAATAAAAGTAGTGTAATTTTATTATTTTTGCACTCTAGGGGCCAAATGTTTCTGGTTTTACGGCTATTTTCTTTATGACTGTAGTTTAGAATTTTTCCCACCTTAGGGTAAGCATGTTCATGCATTTTATTTGTATAATAGTTATATAAATATGGTAAAAATGCATTATTTATTTTATTTTTCATAAGTAATTAATAATAATTGTTATAATTTGATTATATGAAAAATAAATAGCATGGAGCATGAAATTACTTAGTTTAAGATAAAGTGTTATTTATTTAAGTAATTTGCATACTTCAAATTGTTGAATGTAATTCCAATTAGAAATTGTGTGTTGGATTTATAATATAGCTCGCCGTTATAGGTTAATAATTAAAATTTATAAAAGTTATAAAAAGGGGTTTTAGAAATCATAACCTATAACAAAGAGCTGCATGCAAACATAGGAACTTGGGTTAAATAAAAATTAGTTTTAAATTGTTTAAAATTAATTTAGACCTAAGTTTAATTTCTAATAGGATTAGAAATTAGTCTTACATAGTTTTTTAAATAGTTTAAAATATAGTAGGACAATAGGACATTGGTTATAAAGTAACTCTACCAGTGATGTTCTGTCTAAGGCTATGGGTACTTAAGCTGACGGTTAATGAAACACCTCCTACTTGGGAACTGACCTGGAACTTGAGTTGAATTAACCATAGTCCTGTGTTATATCTAGGTAATTAAAATGTTTATTCACCTAGACATAGTTAAAAGACCTAGTTATAAAAGTTATAATAGGCATAGACTTCGATAGATTCTTTTAGCCAGAATCTGACTAAATTAAACCTATACCCTAACCTTAGGAGCTTTAGTGGGAGAAAACATGGTGTTCACATAAAGTTTACTCTCACGTCCTCAAGAGTTCACACGGTAAGTGTTTTCATTGTTCAATACCATGGTGAATGAGGAAAGTATCCATAGTAAATGGGAGCAGGACGCGTGTCAACATATCCTACGGTCTCCTCCATTAGGTCGCACCGTGAGATTTCTCTAGTCTGCCTGCTAGGTTATCCTGGAACAGCCAATCCCTACGAGGGCCTGACTATTGGGGTCGAAACACCGCGAACTCCAAAAATGGATAGGGTCTCTTAGGTAATTTGCTAACAGTTGTCTTTCTTAATAGTAGCCTGTTGACTCGAACCTATTGGATCTGAAAATGGTAGGGTGACATTTACGGGATAAGTTTAGCTAGTTAACAAGTCCCTGACCAAACAAACGGTAGCAAAGAATCGCTGGGACATGAGATGTTCTGGTAGTGAGAATTAACTGAAACAGTCTCAATTCAGGGGAGGAGTGACTGATCACCTGACGGTGGCTTTTATTCTAAACCCTTGAAGTATTGTTGCAAAATTAAATGTTTAATTTAAACATTAGGGTTCTTTAATAATTTTGCGAAAATTGATTGGGTTGTAATGGGTTAAAGGCATAACTAATTAGAACTGTTTTTTTGAAATTTCAGCATGTCGTCCTGTATAATAGCCTTACTAAAAAGCGTACGTTTACTTGGCAAAAAGTATACTACATGGAAGTCCAACCTGAATACGATTCTTGTCGTTGACGACCTTCGATTTGTACTAATTGAGGAATGTCCTCAGGTCCCTCCTCAAAACACTCCACAATTTGTTAAGGATGCGTACGGTCGTTGGATCAAGGCCAATGACAAGGCCAAGGTCTACATTTTGGCTAGTGTTTCTGAAGTTCTTGCCAAAAAGCACGAGGGCATGGTCTCAGCTCGTGAGATCATGAGTTCGTTCCAGAATATGTTTGGACAACCGTCTGGACAACTTCAGCACGAATCCCTCAAGTACGTTTATAACTCCTGTATGAAGGAGGGATCGTCGGTGAGAGAACATGTTCTCGATCTGATGGACCACTTCAACGTGGCAGAAATGAACGATGCGGTCATCGACGAGCAAAGTCAGGTGTCCTTCATCCTAGAATCTCTTCCGAAGAGTTTCCTACAATTCTGCCGCAATGCGATGATGAATAAGATAGAGTATAACCTGACTACTCTTCTCAATGAGCTGCAGACTTTCCAGTCCCTTATGAAGAATGAGGGACAGGCTGATGGAGAGGGAAATTTTTTTGCCTATTCCAGAAGGTTACAGAAGGGTTCATTCTCTAGGACTAAGTCATGCGGTCCATCTTCTGGGCTTAAGAAGACCCAAAAGAAGAAGATAGAATGGAAAGGGAAGGCATCCGTCGTTGTAGACAAAGGCAAGTGAAAAGCCAAAGTTGCAGACAAAGGAAAATGTTCCCACTGCAACATGGACGGGCACTGGAAGCGAAACGACCTAAAATACCTTGCTGAGCTCAAAGAGAAGAAAGGTAAATTCGATTTACTTGTTCTTGAAACTTGTTTAGTGGAAAATGATGATTTTACTTGGATACTTGATTCAGGAGCCACTACCATGTTTGCTCTTCGTTACAGGAAACTAGTTCCTTCAAGGAGCTAGAAGAGGGTGAGTGATGCTCAAAGTCAGAACGGGAGACGTCGTCTCAACTCGTGCAGTGGGAGATGCTAAGTTGTTTTTTAGAGATAGATTTTTATTTTTAGAAAATCTGTACATAGTTCTCAAGATTAAGAGGAACTTGATTTCTATCTCTTTCTTAATTGAACTTGGCTATTGTATTACCTTTTCCATTAATGAAGTGTTCATTTCAAAGAAAGGTGTCAATATTTGTTCTGCTAAGTTAGAAAACGGCTTGTATGTACTTAAACCGAATCAAACTAAGGCAATTTTAAATCATGAGATGTTAATACTCAACGTAAAAGACAAAGAATTTCCCCAAATAATAATACCTATTTTTGGCATCTTAGACTTGGTCATA
Organism: Trichosanthes cucumerina; assembly: GCA_036507285.1. NCBI lineage: Eukaryota > Viridiplantae > Streptophyta > Magnoliopsida > Cucurbitales > Cucurbitaceae > Trichosanthes > Trichosanthes cucumerina. Next base: position 40,257,961 of record CM071841.1, read on the forward strand.
TAAATCTCAACCGGATTGAGAGACTATCAAAGAATGGACTTCTAAATAAGTTTGAAGATGATTCTCTACCTCCTTGTGAATCGTGGTTGGAAGGTAAAATGACTAAGCGACCTTTTACTGGAAAAGGTTATAGAGCCAAAGAACCCTTAGAACTTATACATTTGGATGGGTGAGAGTGGCAAGATTCGCCGACTTAATATGCCTACCTTCTTGGGGACAAGACCGAGTGAGCGGCTGGGGACTTAACTTAGCAAGATGGAATTCACTCCTCCCCGCCTATAATAGGAAGTAGAGGAATGTTCCCTTAAGTGGTGTCTCCAGGACTTGAACAAAGGCATCGACCCTCTCATTGGCCCGAGAGGAACTTCTATTTGTTAGTAGGACCACAAATAAATTGTTCATTAGAGGAGCACTGGTACTTAAGGTACAAGATGTAAACAAGGGATAAAACGATAATTTGACCTAGCTGGTGTTACGAACATTCGTGAAGGATTGACTTGTTGTTATTGGTCAATACCCGTAGACATAGAAATATATCTGCAGTGAGAAGAGTGCAACTGTGAGACTTTAGTGGAGTGTTCCCGCAGTTAACGAATGGTGATTAGGATGTTAATGAGTTTAACTGAATAATTTCATATCGTTGGAGCTTCTGATCTGTAGGTTCATTAGGTCCACCTTCTAGCTCGTAAAGGGTTCTTAGATAGTTTGAATTTGAAATGTTCAAATTCATTAGGGAATAAATTTAATGTATATAGATACATTATAATATAATATTTTGGAACTTTATATTATAAATTTAATGTGAATATGATTCATATTAAATTATATGAGAGAATTAAATATCTGAAAGAGTTCAAATATTAATTTAAATGTGAATGAAATTTATATTTAAAAACTATAGGTTAAAATTTAATGTGCATGTGATGTGCATTAAAACTATAGACTAGAGGGGAAAATTATTAAATATGATTTAATTATATTTATATTTAATTTTAATTAAATTATATTTAATTAAAATATTAATACATATATATAATTAAATAAGATTTAATTATGTATATATTAATTAATTAATAATTAATAATTAAATCGTTTAATTATTATATTATAATTAATGGGAACGTGTCACCCTGACACGTTCCCACAACTCCCTGAACTCCCTATCGATAGGGCGTGAGGAGTTGCCCTCTGGAGGTTTTATTCTTCACGAATGGATGAATTGGATGATGAATTATTCGTTGTGCAATTAGGTGAATTGCAAAGAAAAAGCTCTCTCTCTAAAAAGTTCCCTTCACTTCCAGTAGTTGGTATCCTTCCCCCCAAAGGAATTGGTCTAGAAAATCCAGAGGATAAAGGGTTTCCCAAGTGGTGTTGTCCTTTTGGAAAGAAAGAACAGAGGAATTGGTGTTTGTTGTGTTGTTGTTCTTTGGAGCAAGGAGTTGCTGATTTGATCTACAAAGGTAATTTCGAATTCCCTTGTTAGTTTAAGTTCACATAACATGTTTGTATGCTCTAAATTACATGCTCTAATTAGATTATAATGAATGCTTGTATCTGTATTTTTTCAATGTATTGGTATTTCTAGTAAACCAAAACAAACGAGCAAAATCGATCTTAAAACACGTTTCTACTGCTCACGGGGATAAGATATCCTTCATTAAGTGCTCTAAAATGCATGTAAACGGATGCTTATATAGGAAATGTGGGTGGAGACAAAATCTCCACCCATTATGCCATCGCTTCCACAATATATGCATTATGCAAAATCAATTTGCACAATTGCATTATTTAAGGTATCATATACCTTATTATGCAAATCATATTAGCATAATGTGGAATATTAAACTGAATCAAATTCAATTTAATATCACTCAAATTAATTTCTCAAATTATCCTTAATTCCATAATTAGGGAATAATATAGTTTATTATGAATCATATTCACATTAAACTATATTCTATATCCATTACATCATATATATTGATATGATTCCCTAAATTCAAATTCATTCCAAAACTTACCCTCACTATTTCCATATTGAGCCAACCGACGGACCTAATGGACCTACAGATCATTAGTTCAAACGATATGAGATTAACTAATCAAACTCTTTGATCCCGTTAATCAACATTCGTTAACTACGAGTCACTCCATTAAAGACTCGTAGCTGCACTCTCCTCACTGTAGGATAAGTTGTGTCCATTGATATAACCAATGCCCGTGATTCAACCCTTCACAAGTCATTGGTAGTCACAACTAGGTCAATTTATCGTTTTACCTCTGTGACTACTTCTTGCTCCTTAAGCACCACTGATCATCTAATGAACAACAAGTTTATGGTCCGACCATAAACTATATCCCTCTCGGGACAGCAGGAGGGAGGGGCCCCGTTGTTCAAGGTCTGGATACAGTTCTTAATGGAACAACCTATCTAATTACCCTAGTTCGGGAACGAGTGAGTTCTTTCTTGTGAAGTTAAGTCCCCAGCTCCCTACGAGGTTTCATCCCTTAGAAGGTAGGGATATTGAGTCGGCAGTTGTGGCCACTCTCACCCGTACTAGTCTAAGGATAAACTCCCGCAGACAGGAGTTCGTAACACGCTCAGGATTCAGGTTGAGTCACTAATAGTCATCATTGAATTATTAGCCCTAATCTATCAACGATGTTACTAGAGTGCTCTAAAAATTCTCGGTCTGATCTTGTACAATCTCATCGCACAGGATGCCCCCACTCGCATGTCAACTACATGCACGAGCTAGATCACCTCGTTTGTATCATATACAAAGTGGGTCACATCAATAGTGTTACCAGGATGATGCTCCCAACCTAATCCATGTACTATAGACCGTTCGGGTGTACTGCTTGAACTTGATCCTAGCTATGTGACAACTACACACGGTTCAAAATCTCTTAAATGTGACCCTGAAGCTTAGTTTATTGGATTTAAGTTTGTAATTGCGAGAATACAAGGATTAAGGAAAAAATAACACTTTTACTTATTTCTTTGAAATAATTACAAATACACGAGTTTAGGGCATAAATCCCAACATATACATGTGAGTGGGGGTATCATGTACGATGAGATCGTACATGATCAGACTGTAAATTATTAGCTTATTAGTGTAACATCGTTAACAGGATAGGTCTAATAATTTATCGATGATCATAAGTGACTCGACTTGAATCCTGAGCAAGTTACGAACTCCTACTTATAGAGATTTGTCCTTAGATTAGTAAGGGTGAGAGTGGCTTGTAGCCGACTCAATATGCCTACCTTCTTAGTGAAAACCCCTTGTAGGTAGCTGGGGACTTAACTATGCGAGATGGAATCAACTCATTCCTGAAATAGGGAATTAGATAGGTTGTTCTTTGAAGAATGGAATCCAGGTCCTGAACCACGGGGTCTTGTCCTCTTACTGGCCTAAGAGGGATTATGTTTATGGTAGGACCATAGACTTGTTGTTCATTAGAGGATCAGTAGTGCTTCAGAAGCAAGAGGTGATCACAAGGGTAAAACGGTAATTTGACCCAGTTGTGATTACGAACAACCTATGAAGGGTTGACTCACAGGTATTGATTATATCAATGGACACAACACAGTCTACAGTGAGGAGAGTGCAACTACGAGTCTTTAGTGGAGTGACTCGTAGTTAATGAATTTTGATTATTCCATAATTGTGGGATAAAAATTGTATCACATTCAATTTAATTTCTCTCAATTCAATTTCTCAAATTAAGCCTGAATTAAATAATTAGGTTATATTATAGTTTATTATGAATCTCATTCACATTAAATTATATATTATGTAAATCATATCTCATATAAATGACATAAATACCCTTTTCACGAATTTGAACACTTCAAATTCACTCCAAACTGTATACCCTTATTAAATCAAAATTGGGCAAACCGAGGGACCTAATGGACCTATAGATCATGAGCTTCAATAATCTGAGATGAATTGATCAAACTCTTTGACCTAGTTAATCAACATTCATTAACTTCGGGGACATTCCACTATAGCCCCATAGCTGCACTTTACTCACTGTAGGAAAAGAGTAAAGTGCACTCCGGGTTGGAAAGGAGGGATAACACTCCGGGTTGGAAATTGAGAAGTCGTCTCAGTTATAGCAGTAGGCACGATGAAACTTTATTTTGGCAAGAAATATATGTTGTTAGACAATGTATTAGGGATACAAGGGTTTACTAGAAACCTTATTTTAATTTCTTGTCTTATAGAACAATGTATTTCAGTTTCTTTCTCAATGAATAAAGTGTTTATTTTGAAGAAAGGTGTGGAAATATGTTTAGTACCATTAGAAAATGGGTTGTATGTTTTAAGTCCTAATTCAGTCAAAATAGTTTGGAACACTGAATTATTTAAAACTGCAAACGCACAAACTAAGAAACGTAAAATTTCTCCTAAAGAAAATACTCATCTTTGACATCTTAGATTGGGTCACATTAATCTCAATAGAATTGAGAGATTGGTAAAGAATGGACATCTAAATGAGTTAGAAGAAAATATTTTACCCGTATGTGAATCCTGCCTTGAAGGCAAAATGACTAAAAGACCTTTTAGTGGAAAAGGTTATAGGGCCAAAGAACCTCTTGAGCTTATACATTCAGACCTTTGTGGTCCGATGAGTGTTAAAGCCAGAGGAGGATATGAATATTTCATCTCCTTTGTAAATGATTATTCTAGATTTGGGCATATTTACCTAATACAACATAAGTCTGAAGCACTTAAAAAGTTCAAGGAATACAAGACTGAAGTTGAAAGGTAAAACAATTAAAACGCTTCAATCAGATCGAGGTGGAGAGTATATGGATTTAAAATTCCAGAACTATATGATATAACATGGAATTACATCCCAACTCTCGGCTCCTAGTATGCCACAACGAAACGGTGTATCGGAAAGGATAAATAATACCCTGTTAGACATGGTTCGATCAATGATGAGTTATGCTCGTCTCCCTAGTTCCTTTTGGGGTTACGCAGTAGAGACTACAGTATACATTTTGAACAATGTGCCCTCAAAAAGTGTTTCTGAAACACCTTTTGAACTCTGGAAAGGACGTAAAGGTAGTTTATGTCATTTCAGAATTTGGGGTTGTCGAGCACATGTGCTTGTGACAAATCCAAAAAAATTGGATTCACGTTTAAAATTGTGCCTATTCCTAGGATACCCAAAAGAAACAAAAAGTGGTTTATTCTATGATTCTAAGGAAGATAAGGTTTTTGTGTCGACAAATGTCATTTTCTTAGAGGAGGACCGCATAAGGGACCACAAGCCAAGAAGTAGAATTGTGTTGAGTGAGTCAGACAAAATAATAGCAAAGGTTGCTAATAAAACTAGTACGTCAACAAAAGTTGTTGATACTAGCTTGTCTAGTCAAGAGAGTCCATCTCAAGAGTTGAGTATGCCTCGACGTAGTGGGAGGATTATATCACAACCTGATCGTTACATGGGTTTGTCTGAAACCAAAGTTGTTATACCAGATGATGATTGTGAGGATCCATTGACTTATAGTCAAGCGATGGTTGACAAAGACAAAGACAAATGGGCCATAGCCATGGACCAAGAAATGAGGTCTATGCACTTCAATTATGTTTGGGATCTTTAGATAAACCAGATGGGATAAAACCTATAGGTTGTAAGTGGATCTACAAGAGAAAGCGTGGTGTAGATGGGAAGGTTCAAACCTTCAAAGCTAGACTAGTAGCAAACGGTTATACCCAGGTTGAAAGGGTTGACTATGAGGAAACCTTTTCACCTGTTGCTATGGTAAAGTCTATTCGTATCCTACTTGCCATTATCGCATATTATGACTATGAAGTATGGCAAATGGATGTCAAGATAGCCTTTTTGAATGGTCATCTTGAGGAAAACATCTACATGGACCAACCCAAAGGGTTCATTAAACAAGGACAAGAGCAAAAGATTTGCAGGCTTAAAAGGTCTATCTATGGACTGAAACAAGCTTCTAGGTCGTGGAATATAAGATTTGATATGGCGATCAAATCTTTTGGCTTAGATCAGAATGATGATAAACCTTGTGTCTACAAGGAGATCATCAATAGTTCTGCGCATTCCAGTTCTATATGTGGATGATATCCTACTCATGAGGAATGATGTAGGATATCTTACTGGCATTAAGAATTGGCTAGCCACACAATTCCAAATGAAAGAATGGGTAATGCACAGTTTGTTCTTGGGATCCAGATTGTCCGGAACCGCAAGAATAAAATACTAGGCTTGTCTCAAACATCTTATATAGACAAAGTGTTGTCAAGATTTAAGAATCCTACTTGCCATTGTCGCATATTATGACTATGAGGTATGGCAAATGGATGTCAAGATAGCCTTTTTGAATGGAAATCTTGAGGAAAACATCTACATGGACCAACCCAAAGGGTTCATTAAGCAAGGACAAGAGTAAAAGGTTTGCAGGCTTAAAAGGTTTATCTATTGACTGAAACAAGCTTCTAGGTCGTGGAATATAAGATTTGATGAGGCGATCAAATCTTTTGGCTTTGATCAGAATGATGATGAACCTTGTGTCTACAAGAAGATCATCAATAGTTCTGTCGTATTCCAGTTCTATATGTGGATGATATCCTACTCATGAGGAATGATGTAGGATATCTTACTGGCATTAAGAATTGGCTAGCCACGCAATTCCAAATGAAAGATTTGGGTAATGCACAGTTTGTTCTTGGGATCCAGATTGTCCGGAACTGCAAGAATAAAACACTAGCCTTGTCTCAAACATCTTACATAGACAAAGTGTTGTCAAGGTTTAAGATGCAAGACTCCAAAGAGGGTTTATTGTCTTTTAGACATGGAGTCCATTTGTCTAAGGAACAGTGTCCTAAGACACCTCAAGGAGTTGAGGATATGAGACGGATTCTTTATGCATCAGCTGTTGGGAGCCTTATGTACGCCATGTTGTGTACTAGGCCAGACAACTGTTTTGCAGTTGGAATGGTCAGTAGGTATCAATGCAATCCAGGACCTGAACACTAGACAGCGGTTAAAACAATCCTTAAGTATCTACGGAGAACATGCTTGTGTATGGGGCTAAGGATTTGATCCTTATAGAATACATAAATTTTGACTTTCAGACTGATAAAGATTCTCGGAAATCTACATCAGGGTTAGTATTTACTCTTAACGGAGGAGTTGTAGTATGGCGAAGCGTCAAGCAAGGATGCATCGCTGATTCCACCATGGAGGCTGAATATGTAGCAGCTTGTGAAGCAGCTAAAGAGGTTGTTTGGTTAAGAAAATTCATGCTAAATTTGGAAGTTGTTCCAAATATGACTTTTCTCATCACACTGTATTGCGATAACAGTGGTGCAGTGGCAAATTCAAGGGAACTCCGAAGTCATAAGAGGGGAAAGCACATTGAGCGGAAATATTATCTCATCCGAGAGATCGTGCATTGAGGAGACGTGATTGTCACGAAGATAGCCTCAGAGTACAACGTTGTTGATCCTTTTACAAAGGCTCTCACGACTAAGGTATTTGAGAGTCACCTAGATGGTCAAGGTTTACAAGTCTTCCCAAACTAGGGCAAGTGGGAGTATTTTGTAGAAAGGGTTTAACTGCCCTAGTTTATTGTATTTATATTACTGTAATGTTTTAATACTCCACAAGCTTTAGGTCAGGTGGGAGATTGTTGGGATTTATGCCCTAAACTTGTGTAATTTTGATAAAATAAATAAAGAGTTATTTGTTTTGATAAAATTAAATTCCTGCTTTATAAATCCAATAAACTAAGCTCCAAGGTTATAATATATCTTGAACATCAGTGTAGTGGACACTATTTGGATTGTATTCAAGAATATAACCTAAATGGTCTCTGGTATAAGAATAAGGTTGGAAACCTTATTCTGGTAACACCATGGATGCGACCCACTTTGTAATTAGTACAAATGAGGTAATCCAACTCATTCATGTTGTTGACATGCGAATAGGGCATCCTGTATGAAGAGTTCATACAAGACCGAACTGCAAATTATTAGTCTAACAAGTAAAACGTCGTTAACAGGATAAGACCGAAAATTTATAGATGGTCATCAGTGACTCGACCTGAATCCTGAGCAAGTTAAGAACTCCTGCTTATAGGGGTTTGCCCTTAGACTAGTATGGGTGAGAGTGACCTATAGCCGACTCAATAAGCCTACCTTCGCATGGACATGACCTCGTAGGTAGCTGGGGACTTAACTAAGGAATTAGATAGGTTGTTCCCTTAAGAACTGACTCCAGGTCTTGAACAACGGGGCCCCACCCTCTATGTGGGTATGAGTCTATGGTAGGACCATAGGCTTGTTGTTCATTAGAGGACCAGTGGTGCTTAAGGAACAAAGAGGTAATCACAGGGGTAAAACGGTAATTGACCCAGCTGTGTTACGAACAACCTGTGAAGCGTTGACTCATGGGTAATGATTATATCAATGGACACAATATAATCTACCGTGAGGAGAGTGCAACTACAAGTCTATATTGGAGTGACTTGTAGTTAATGAATATTGATTAACTGGATCAAAGAGTTTGATCAGTTAATCTGACATCATTGGAGCTCATGAACTGTAGGTCCATTAGGTCCCTCTGTTGGCTCAACATGGTTATATTGAGGGTATAAAGTTATGAATGAAATTGAAGTGTTGAATTTCATATATGAGATGTCATATCAGTTATATGTGATATAATTGATATAATTGATATAATATATAGTTTTAATGTGAATTAGATTCACATATTAACAATACACTAAAGAGAGAATGAAAGAGGGATAGGATGGTAATTTCCACCTTATATCCCTATATATAGTTGCATGAGATGCAAATTAACATCTAAGTTCTTGGAAAACCCTAGTGTGTTTTTTGTTGTGTTGTTGGAAAAGTTCCAAAACACAACCTCTCTCTCATAAACATCTCATCTCACCTAAAGGGAACCCACCTTCCTCCCTCTCCTAGAGAACAATGGAGAAGATCTGATGGAAGTGTTTGTCATTCGGGTTTGTGTCGCTGAGATCGTGATCGTGGGAGAAGGAGCACTTGAAGAAAGAGTTCTTCAAAGGTATATTCTTGTTGTCGATCATACTATTATATGCTTAATCTAGTTAGATTTTTTCTTGAATGTAATCCATGTAATGAAATTTAGAACGCGCGATTCAAAAATGCTTCCGCTGCGGGATTCAATTCCCATCATTTTATTCTTGCGGTTCCAGAAAATCTGGATCCCAAGAATAAACTGTGCTTCACCCAAATCTTTCTTTTGGAATTGCGTAGCTAGCCAATTCTTAATGTCAGTAAGATATCATACATCATTCCCAATGAGTAGGATATGATCCACATATAGATATCATCCACATATAGTTAAAACCAAAAGATTTGATTTCCTCATCAAATCTTATATTCCAGGACCTAGAGGCTTGTTTCAGTCCATAGATGGACCTTTCAAGCATGCAAACTTTTTGCTCTTGTCCTGGTTTAATGAATCCTTTGGGTTGGTCCATGTAGATGTGTTCTCGTCAAGATTTCCATTCAAAAAGGTTGTCTTGACATCCATTTGCGATACCTCATAGTCATAGTATGCGACAATGGCAAGTAGGATACGGATATACTTTACCATAGCAACAGGTGAAAAAGTTTCCTCATAGTCAACCCCTTCAACCTAGGTATAACTCTTTGCTACTAGTCTAGCTTTAAATGTTTGCACCTTCCCATCTACACCACGCTTTCTCTTTTAGATCCACTTACAACCTATAGGTTTTACCCCATCAGGTTTATCTACAAGATCCCAAACAGAATTGTAGTACATAGACTACATTTCTTTGTCCATGGCTATAACCCATTTGCCTTTGTCTTTGTCAACCATCGCTTGATTATAAGTTAATGGATCCTCACAGTCGTCATCTGGTATAACAACTTGGGTTTCAGATAAACTCATGTAACGGTCAGGTTGCGTTATAACCCTCCCACTACGTCGCGGCATACTCAACTCTTGAGGTTGGGCTCTCTTGACTAAACAAGCTAGTGTCAACAACTTTTGTTGACGTACTAGTTTTATTAGCAACCTTTGCTATGGTTCCGTCTAACTCACTTACACAATTTTACTTCTTGGTTTGTTGTCCTTTATGTAGTCCTTTTCTAAGAAAGTGGCATTTGTCGACATAAAAACCTTATCTTCCTTAGGATCATAGAATAAACAACCTTTTGTTTCTTTTGGGTAGCCTACGAATAGGCACAATTTTGAACGTGAATCCAACTTTTTTGGATTTGTCACAAGCACATGTGTTGGACTGAAGGGAATGAGAATCCCCGCGCAGCGAAAAACGATCGAATCGTCGTGGTACATTACGCAACTCAATTTTGTTGAAACGATCTACTTAAAAGATCTAGGCTAATCATGCTAGAAAAGGAAGAAATTTACAGCAAGAAGAAGTTTACTTACTTGTTGTAGACAAACTTTAAGAATTTCTTCCTCGGATCACGAACTCTTCGTGCTTCTCGATCTCAACGAATGCTTCCCGCGAATGGAACCCGAACACCACCACTTGGAGTCTCAGTTGTTCTTCCTTTGGAAAGAAGGAAGTTTGTGGGAACTTGGAGTTTTGGAGAGGGAGGAGAATTGAGAGAGAGAGTAGAGAGAATTCTTCTTCTCTTCTTTGATGAAAATAAAAAAAATTAGAGAATGGTTACATTTCTTCTTGCAAGAAGGGATTATATAGAGGAATGATGGAGTTGAAATCTCCAAAATATTACCACTTTACCACAACCATAGGTTATGCAAATCTCATTTGCATAACCACATAATATAAGATATATCATATCTCATATTGTAAATCTCATTTGCATTAATTGTGGATTAATTAAATTGAATCACATCTAATTTAATTGCTCTCAATTAAGTTCTCCAATTAGCCCTAATTCAACAATTAGGCTAACCTATAGTTTATTATGAATCTCATTCACATTAAACTATATATTATATCATTCATATCTCATAGAAATGACATAAATGCCCTTAAAGTGAAATTGAACACTTCAATTTCATACCAAAACATTAACCCTTCTTTTAACACAGATTGAGCCAACCGAGGGACCTAATGGACCTACAGTGACGGGCTCCAATGATCCGAGATTAACCTGTCAAACTCTTTGACCCGGTTAACCAACATTTATTAGCTACGGTAACACTCCACTATAGCCCGTAGCTGCATTCTAGTCAGTGTAGAATATTACGTGTCCACTGATATAATCAATGCCCATGAGTCGACCCTTCACAGGTTGTTCGTAGACACGGCTGAGTCAAATTATCGTTTTACCCCTGTGTCTACTTCTTGTTCCTTAAGTCCCCACTGCTCCTCTAATGAACAACATAGTGTGATGGTCCAACCATACACAACATCCTTCTCGGGCCAGTGAGAAGGTTGGCGCCCCTTGTCCAAGCCCTAGAGACAACACTTAAGGGAACAACCCCTCTAGTTTCCCTAAAGGCGGGAACGAGTGAATTCCATCTCGCGTAGTTAAGTTCCCACTCCTACTTGGTCTGTCGAGAAGATAGGCATATTGGGCGAGTAAGTGTGACCACCCTCACTCGTACTAGTTAAAGAACTGACCCCCGCATACAGGAGTTCGTAATACGCTCAGGATTCAGGTCGAGTCACTAATGGTCATCTACGAAGTTATTAGTCTTTACTGTCAACGGTGTTACATCAGTAGGTCTAATAATTCACGGTCCGGTCTTGTACAATCTCATTACACAGGATGCCCCCACTCGCATGTCAACCACATGAATGAGTCAGATCACCTCGTTTGTATCTAATATAAAGTGGGCCGCATCCACAGTGTATCCAGGATTAGGTCTCCAACCCTATCCATATACTGTAGACCATTCGGGTCATTAACTCGAACGTGATCCTCCATGTGTGTCCACTACACACCGTTCAAGTTTTAATTCTCTCATAAATTCAATGACCTTGGAGCTTAGTTTATTGGAAAAGTTTATAAATATTGCGAGACACAAAGTGATGAAATGAATAACTCTTATTAATTTCAAACAATATATTACAAACACGAGATTAGGACAAAAATCCCAACAAACTCCCACTTTGACTAAGCTAGTGGAGAAAATACATTTATGAAATTTACATAAATTACAATGAAGTAATACAATAAACTAGGGCATTGAATACATGTTTACACATCTCCCACTTGCCCTAGTCAGGAAGCTCTCGAAGACCTAGACTCTCTAGGTGACCCTCAAACACCATAACCGTGAGGGGCTTTGTAAATGGATCAGCTACGTTGTGCTCGACGCCAGCTATCTGCGTGGTCATCACGTCTCATGATTGCACAATATCCCGTATCAGATGATACTTGCGCTCAATGTGTTTGCCTCTCTTATGGCTCCGAGACTCACGTGAGTTGGCTACTGCACCACTGTTATCACAGAACAGTGTGATCCGTAAGTTCATATTTGGAACAACTTCGAAATCCGTCATGAACTTCCTAAGCCAAACAGCTTCCTTTGCAGCTTCACAAGTCGCAACATACTCCGCTTTCATAGTGGAATCAACAATGCATCCCTACTTGATGTTTCGCCATACTACAACTCCTCCATTCAAAATGAAGACTGACCCCGAAGTGGATTTCCTAGAATCCTTATCGGTCTGAAAGTCAGAATTCGTGTGTCCCGTAAGGATCAAATCCCCACTGCCATACACTAAGCTGTAGCTCCTCGTTCTCCTAAGATACTTAAGGATTGCCTTCACGGCTGTCCAGTGATCTAATCTGGATTGGGTGATATTCACCGGCGAGTTCCTCTTGCATAATGAGATGTTGGGCCTAGTACACAACATGGCATACATCAGGCTCCCTACAGCCGAAGCATATGGAATCCGTCTCATATCCTCAACATCTTGAGGAGTCTTAGGACACTGATCCTTAGACAAGTGAACTCCATGCCTGAAAGGCAGCAAGCCCTTCTTGGAGTTCTGCATCTTATATCTAGACAACATCTTGTCAATATAAGATGCCTGAGACAAGGCTAGCGTTCTGTTCTTCCGGTTCCGGACTATCTGGATACCTAGAACATACTGAGCTTCTCCCAAATATTTAATTTTGAATTGCTAAGCTAGCCACTTCTTAACGTCAGTAAGAAACTCTATCTCATACCCAATGAAAAGAATATCGTCCACATACAACACCAAAAATGCGACAGTTTTGTCAACGATTTTCTTGTAGACACAAGGCTCGTCGACATTTTGATCAATACCATAAGATTTGATCACCTCATCAAACCTTATATTCCAAGACCTCGAAGCCTGTTTCAATCCATAAATGGACCTATGAAGCCGGCAAACCTTTTGCTCTTGCCTTGGGCAATGAACCCTTTGGGCTAGTCCATGTAGATGGTTTCATCAAGTTTGCCATTCAGAAAGGCTGTCTTGACGTCCATCTGCCATACCCCGTAGTCATAATACGCGGCAATGGCCAGAAGGATCCTGATTAACTTTACCATGGCAACAGGTGAAAAGGTCTCCTCATAGTCAACCCCTTCAACCTAGGTAAAATCCTTTGCCACTAGTCGGGCTTTGAAGGTCTGCACCTTCCCATCTACGCCACGTTTACGCTTGTAGATCCATTTCCAACCAATAGGTTTGACCCCATCTGGTTGATCCACAAGCTCCCAGACAGAATTGAAGTACATAGACTCCATTTCCTTGTCCATAGCTTTAATCCACTCGTCTCTGTCAACATCAATCATTGCCTGATCATAGGTCAATGGATCCTCACAGTCATCATCAGGAGCGACAACTGAGGTTTCCGCTAAACCCATGTAGCGATCAGGCTGTCTCATAGCCCTCCCATTACGTCGAGGCATTCCCAATTCTTGGGAACGAATTTGATTAGACGTGCTAGGATCAACAACACTTGTTGACGTACTAGCCTCATCAGCAACTCTTGCTGATGAATTATCCATTTCATTTAACACAATTTTACTCCTTGGTAAATGATCCCTGATGTGGTCTTCCTCTAGAAAAGTGGCGTTTATCGACACAAGCACCCTATTTTCCTTAGGATCGAAAAACAGACCACCCCTAGTCTCTTTAGGGTAACCTACGAATAGACAAAATTTTGAACGGGGTTCCAACTTTTTCAGGTTTGACACCAACACGTGGGCCGAGCATCCCCAAATCCTGAAGTGATGTAAACTTCCTTTACGTCCACTCCAGAGCTCGAAAGGTGTTTCACAAACACTCTTCGACGAACGTTGTTCAAAATATAAACGCGCATCTCCACGCTGCGCACTTCAAAAAGAATCAGGGAGACGAGCATAGCTCATCATCGACCGAACCATGTCCAACAAGGTTTTGTTTCTCCTCTCCGATACACCATTCTGCTGTGGCCGTGTTCTATCATATAGTCCTGGAATTCAGTGTCCATGTACTCTCCACCTCGATCCGATCGAAGTATTTTAAGCGATTTACCTAAGAGGTTCTCAACCTCAGTCTTGTACTCCTTGAACTTTTCAAGAGTTTCAGACTTTTTGTGCATTAGGAAAATATACCCATATCTGGAGTAATCGTCTATGAAAGACACGAAATACTCATAACCGCCCCGAGCTTTAACATTCATCGGACCACAGAGGTCAGAATGTACTAACTCAAGAGGCTCTTTGGCTCTATATCCTTTTCCACTAAAAGGACGTTTAGTCATCTTGCCCTCAAGGCATGACTCACACACCGGCAAAGAGTTTTCTTCCAACTCGTTTAGAAGTCCACTCTTCACTAGTTTCTCAATCCTATTGAGATTAATGTGGCCTAACAGTAGATGCCAAAGATGGGCATTTTCTTTTGGAGAAACTTTTGCTTTCTTAGTTCGTGTTTCTGCAGTTTTAAACAATTTAGTAATCAAAACACTTTTGACCGAATTAGGTTTCAAAACATACAGATTATGCTTGAGTGAAGCTGAACAAATAAGATTGCCTTTGAAAGAAATAAACGCTTTACTTGATTCAAAGGAAACAGATATACAATGTTCAATTAAGCAGGAAATGGAAACAAGGTTTCTAGTAAACCCTGGAACTATGTACAAATTGTCCAACAATAAGTACTTTCCGCCAAAGTGTAGGTTCACTGTGCCGATCGCTGCAGCAGAGACAAGCTCTCCGGATCCAACCCGTAGAGTCACCTCACCCTCTCGCAGTGGCTACCAGGAATCAATCCCCTTGATTCTTCCTCTCGGCCAGGAATTTGGGACAATTCCTCTTCCAGTGTCTGCCCCCATTGCAGTGGAAACACTTTCCTTTCTCTGCAACGTCCTTGACCTTCTTGCCCTTTTGGGCGGCAGCTCGGTCAGTTTTACCCCTCTTCGTCCTCTTTTTCCCTTTCAGGCGTGAAGGAGAACCAGGCTTCGTCCCAGAGGTCGAACCCCTGTGATAAGACCTGTAGGCAACATTTTCCTCAGATTCCTTAACCCTGTTCAAGGATTGGAAATTCTATAGCTCATTGAGGAGGGTAGTCAGAGTGTAGCTAATTTTGTTCATAACAGCATTGCTACGAAACTGAAGGAAACTCTTCGGAAGAGTCTCCAAAATAAACCGACTTTGGACTCATCGATCGAAGCCCCGTTCATCTCGAGTGATTAAAGTGGTCATCATGTCAGAAACGAGTTCACGGACAGACGACCCTCTTCCATCCGTGCGTTGAAGACGTGCTTGAGCGAAGTCATGCCGGACACGAAGGAATGTTGTCCAAACATTTCCTGCAAGGACTCCATGATCTCCTTGGCGGAAACCATCAGGTCATGCTTCTTTGCAACACATTAGACATGCTGGCAATTATGTAGACCTTGGCCTTTTCATTGGCCCTGATCCATCGATCGTACGCATCGCGAACACTTCGCGACGCGGTCGAGCACGACATTTGAGGACACTCCTCAGACAACACGATCTTTATGTCGTCAGTTACCAAAATCGTGTTAATGTTGTTTTTCCAACTTTGGTAATTATCTCCCACTAACTTATCGGATGCGAGTAAAGCTATTATTGCGCTAGACATTTTTTAGCTGAAAAATAAGAAAAACATTGTATTAGTCTCGCAAAACACTTTTTGAAATCCAATCAAGTTTTAGCAAAAAATGTTTCATGATCCCTAGGTCATTCAAAATTTTTCAATGATACCCTAAGGGTTTAGAATGACCGCCACCGAAGGGTGAACAAAACACTCCTCCTCTAAGACGAGACTTTCTCGATCAGACTCTAATCCCAGAATAACTCTTATTCCATTAGGCGTCCAATTACCATTGTTCGGTCGAATTCATTAACACTTAACGAATTCTGTGAGTGTCACCCTCAATCTTTAAGTTTCCAAGCATCCGTCCAAACAATAGCCACCGAAGGGTGAACCAAGAAGGAAAACCAACCAGGAAACTGTATCCCTTTCGGGAATTCACGGTGTTCCGACTCCTATGATCATGCCCTCCGAACGGATTGTCTTGTCAAGGCCAAACTAGCAGGCGGATCATAGGCGTCTCATGGTGTGAATCGAAAGAACAGACCGTGGGTCTCGTTTTCACAAGTCCCGCTCCCACTCACTATAAGTACTCTCTCCATCCACGATGATATTGACCTATACAAATGCCACCCGAAGGGGGACGCTCCCATTTGCGCCACGAGGCCGAGTATAGATCTCACGGTGCGGACTTAACGGAGATTTGTGGTTGGAAATTTAAATGTATCTCATACACTTTATTTTCTCCCACTCAGCACTTTAATTTTAATAGGGATTGACCTAGATAAACCGACTAAAATTTACCTAAGTCTACCAATATAACTCCTATATGGTATTTAGCCTAAGTTTATAATCACATTATTAACTTAGGTCTATGTGAGTAAATTAATTAACTCTTAATTAACGACACTCACGAGAATATAACATAAGAATCTCTTGACAGAATTCACTCCCAGGTCGGTTTCCAGGTAGGGGTGTTGCACAAGCGTCAACTTAAATACCCCAGCCTTAGACAAAACCTTCCTTAGACAGAGTTACTAATCAGTCTCCATTCAAAGGTTATATTTAATTTCCTAATTTCTAATCTCATTAGAAAATAGAAAACCTAAGTCTAATTATTCAAGTTCTAAACTCTTTAAAACTAATAATTAACTTAGGTTGCATGCATTTCTATGTTATAGTGCTTGATCATTCATCACACGAATAACTATATACTATAACATAATATAATTCATCACATGAATAAAATGCATGAGCATGCTTTTAATTTAAAAATATAACACTTATATTTAATTAAATTAAAACATGCAAACATTATATTATAACTCTTATATATAATCATATCATGCATACTATATATTATAACTCTTATAATATAAAAATGATGCATGAAATGTTTAACCTAAGGTGGGATTTTAAATGTATATGACATACATTATGCACATAGAAATTAATTAAAATATACATCACATGCATAAAATAATTAAACAGCAAAAATGGACCGGTTTTTGGCACCTAGGGGCAATTATTTAATTAAATAACATTAATATAACACTTATATTAACATTATTTAATAAAATAATTAAATAAATAAAATAATTACATTTTACAAATAATAAAATAAAAAAAAAAGAAAATAACCACCCCATTAATCCAAAAACTGCCCACGTCTTGCGAAACTGAAGCTGCAACTACTCCTCAACACCTGCAGCGTTTCAACGCCGTGGGCAGCGTTGCAACGCTGTCGCCTCCAGCGTCGACCAGCGTTCTCAACGCCAGCGGCGTCGCAACGCTACGCCCAGCGTTGCAACGCTGCTCTGCTGCAGGGCCTCCGTCCGCAAGGATAGCGTTGAGACGCCGAAGGGCAGCGTCTCAACGCCATCGACAGAACAACAAACACTTCGCTGTTCTTCACCGAATTTCCGCCTATTTCCTCTCCGATTTCTTCACAGCAACTCTTGCCACCAACGACCCGGACTTACAGACTCGATTTATTTTCTAAAATGCCTAAAAACACAGGCCCTTTACATTTGATCTCATCAAACAGAAAATAAATCTAAAATGCCAAAAACCGAAAACATCCATTTAAGCAAACCAACATTCATCTCATGAAATTAAGGAATTTACCCACCTAATTTTAACAAAAACAGTGCATAAATGAAGAATCATCGAAATGGCTTTGATACCAATTGAAGGGAATGAGAATCTCCCCGCATTGGAAGACGATCGAATCGTCGTGGTATCATTACGCAACTCGATTTTCTTAAAACGATCTACTTAAAAGATCTAGGCTAAACATGCTAGAAAAGAAGGAAATTTACAGCAAGAAGAAGTTTACTTACTTGTTGTAGACAAACTTCAAGAATTTCTTCCTCGGATCACAAACTCTTCGTGCTTCTCGATCTCAACGAATGCTTCCCACGAACGGAACCCGAACACCACCACTTGGAGTCTCGGTTGTTCTTCCTTTGGAAAGAAGGAAGTTTGTGGGAACTTGGAGTTTTGGAGAGAGAGGAGAATTGAGAGAGAGTAGAGAGAATTCTCCTTCTCTTCTTTGATGAAAATCAAAAAAATGAGAGAATGGTTACATTCCTTCTTGCAAGAAGGGATTATATAGTGGAATGATGGAGTTGAAATCTCAACATTATTACCACTTTACCACAACCATAGGTTATGCAAATCTCATTTCCATAACCACATAATATAAGATATCTCATATCTCATATTGCAAATCTCATTTGCATTAATTGTGGATTAATTAAATTGAATCACATCTAATTTAATTGCTCTCAATTAAATTCTCCAATTAGCCCTAATTCAACAATTAGGCTAACCTATAGTTTATTATGAATCTCATTCACATTAAACTATATATTATATCATTCATATCTCATATAAATGACATAAATGCCCTTAAAATGAAATTAAACACTTCAATTTTATACCAAAACATTAACCCTTCTTTTAACCTTGATTGAGCAGTAGAGGACCTAATGGACCTACAAATGGCGGGCTCCAATGATCCGAGATTAACCTGTCAAACTCTTTGACCCGGTTAACCAACATTCATTAGCTATGGAGATATAGCCCGTAGCTGCATTCCCGTCAGTGCAGAATATTACGTGTCCACTGATATAACCAATGCCCATAAGTCGACCCTTCACAGGTTGTTTGTAAACACGGTTGGGTCAAATTACCGTTTTACCCCTGTGTCTACTTCTTGTTCCTTAAGTCCCCACTGCTCCTCTAATGAACAACATATTGTGATGGTCCAACCATACACAACATCCTTCTCGGGCCAGTGAGAAGGTGGGCGCCCGTTGTACAAGCCCTGGAGACAACACTAAAGGGAACAACACCTCTAGTTTCCCTAAAGGCGGGAACGAGTGAATTCCATCTCGCGTAGTTATGTTCCCAGCTCCCTACTCGTTCTGCCCCCGAGAAGATAGGCATATTGGGCGAGTATGGCGTGACCACCCTCACCCGTACTAGTCAAAGACGGACCCATGAGATAGGAGTCCGTAACACGCTCGAGATTCGTGTCGAGTCACTAATGGTCATCTACGAATTTATTAGTCTCTTCACATCAGCAAGTGTTACATTAGTAGGTCTAATAATTCACGGTCCGGTCTTGTACAATCTCATTGCACAGGATGCCCCCACTCGCATGTCAACCACATGAACGAGTCAGATCACCTCGTTTGTATCTAATACAAAGCGGGTCGCATCCACAGTGTATCCAGGATTAGGTCTCCAACCCTATCCATATACTGTAGACTGTTCTGGTCATTAACTCGAACGTGATTCTCCCTGTGTGTCCACTACACACCGTTCAAGTTTTAATTCTCTCATAAATTCAATGACCCTGGAGCTTAGTTTATTGGAAAAGTTTATAAATATTGCGAGACACAAAGTGATGAAATGAATAACTCTTATTAATCTCAAACAATATATTACAAACACGAGATTAGGACAAAAATCCCAACATGGAGAACCCCAAATTCTGAAATGACATAAACTACCTTTATGTCATTTCTAGGGTTTAAAAGGTGTTTCAGAAACACTTTTTTATGGCACATGGTTCAAAATGTATCTCGCAGTCTCTACTGCGTAACCCCAAAAGGAATTAGAGAGATGAGCATAACTCATAATTGATCGAACCATGTCCAACAAGGTTCTATTTCTCCTTTTCGATACACCGTTTTGCTGTGGTGTTCCGGGAATTGAGAGTTGGGATGTAATTCCATGTTCTATCATATAGTTTTGGAATTTCAAATCCATGTACTCTCCACCTCGATCTGATCGAAGTGTTTTAATTGTTTTACCTAATTGATTTTCAACTTCAGTCTTGAATTCCTTGAACTTTTCAAGTGCTTCAGTCTTATGATGCATTAGGTAAATATGCCCATATCTAGAATAATCATCTATAAAGGAGATGAAATATTCATAACCTCCTATGACTTTAACACTTATCGGACCACAAAAGTCTGAATGTATAACCTCAAGAAGTTCTTTGGCTCTATAATCTTTTCCACTAAAAGGTCTTTTAGACATTTTGCCTTCTAGGCAGGATTCACATACAGGTAAAGCATTTTCTTCTAACTCATTTAGAAGTCAATTCTTTACCAATCTCTCAATCCTATTGACGTTAATGTAACCCAATCTAAGATGCCAAAGATGAGAATTTTCTTTAGGAGAATTTTTACGTTTCTTAGTTTGTGTGCTTGCAGTTTTAAATAATTCAGTGTTCAAAACCATTTTGACTGAATTAGGCCTTAAAACATACAACCTATTTTCTAATGAAGCTGAACATATTTCTACACCTTTCTTTAAAATAAACACTTTATTCAAAGAAAATGAAACAAAAATACATTGTTCAAGGCAAGAAATTGAAATAAGGTTTCTAGTAAACCCTAGTATCACTAATATATTGTCTAACAACATATATTTCTTGCCAAAATAAAGTTTTATCGTGCCTACTGCTACCACTGAGACGACTTCTCCATTACCAACCCGGAGCGTTATCTCTCCTTTCTGTAGCTGCTGCCAGGAGTCAATTGCCTGAAAAGAAGAGCAAACATGATTAGTGGCGCCTGAATCAAGTATCCAAGCAGTTTTATCATTATCCACTAAACAAGCTTCTAAGCAAAGTAAATCATATTTACCTTCCTTCTTCTTTTTTGCAATGTACTTCGGACAGTTCCGTTTTCAATGCTCATCTCCGTTGCAGTGGAAACACTTTCCTTTGTCTGCACCTTCTTTGACTTTCTTGCCCTTCTAGGCGGCAGCTTTGTCAGCTCGTTTCCCTTTACCAACCTCCTTCATGTTCTTCTTCTTCCTTTTCAGGTTAGAAGAAGATGAAGCCACTGTTTTTTATCCAGAGGTTCAACCTCTATGATAACTCATGTTCTTCTTCTTCTTTTTCAGGTTAGAAGAAGATGAAGTTCATTCAGAAGGGAGGTAAGATTAAAAGTAAGCTTGTTCATAACAGCATTACTTCTAAACTGTAGGAAACTATCTGGAAGAGTTTCCAGAATGAAGCTGACCTGGCTCGATTCATCGGTGGAAGCACCATTCGACTCTGCGATGTTAAAGTGTACCATCATATCTAGGATGGGATTCCGAACAGATGTACCCTCTGGCATCCTCGAATTGAATATATACTTGAGGGCATTGTGTCGGGCCTGTGTAGACTGTTGTCCAAACATACCTTACATTGAATCCATGATTTCCTAAGCGGTCATCATGCCCTCGTGCTTCTTGGCTAATATGTCAGACATACTTGCCAGCATGTAGACCTTAGCCTTATCATTGGCCCTTATCCATCGATCATATGCATCACGAACATTTCGTGAAGCATTCGAGCCTGACACTTGAGGACACTCCTTAGTTAGCACAAACATCAGATCATCCGCTACCAATATGGTGTTGAGTTTGTTTTTCCACGTCATCTTATTCTCTCCAGTTAATTTTTTCGCACCCAATAAGGAAATTAAGAGCTAGACATTTTGCTGAAAATTTACAAAACAAAACTTGTATAAGTTTCTTACTATAATTGTCTAATCCAATCATGTTTTAGCTAGTTATCAAATGATTCCTATGTCATTTATAATTTGCAATGATACTCCAATGGTTTTGAATGTATGACACCGAAGGGTAATAAAAAACGCTCCTCCTCTGGATCAAGATACTCTTGACCAAAACCTAATGCCAGAATAACTCTTATTCCTATAGGCTTTAGTTACCATCATTCGGTCAGGATACATACACTTCTTATGTACCTTGTGAGTGTAACCCTCTGTCTTTAGATCCTAGAGCCCCAATCCAATAAAATCCGCCGAAGGGAGGACTAGATTGAAAAACAGACTAAGGAAATCTTTATCCCTTTCGGGTGTCTACTGTGTTTGATCCCCTATGATCAAGCCTCCGAAGGGATTGTCTGGTCCAGGCAAAACTAGCAGGCTGACCATAGTGATCTTACGGTGTAAACCGACTGAAGAGACCATATGTTTTGTTTTCACTAAACCTGCTCCCACTCACTATAAGTACCCTCTCCATTCACCTTGATATTGACTCATACAACACACCATCCGAACGGGGACGCTCCCGTTTGCGCCACGAGGCAAAGAATGAGTCTCACTGTGTGAACATCCCGGAGATACGTAGGTGGAAAAATATGTATCATATACACTTTTCCTCCCAGTAGACACATTAAATCTATAGGAATTTTACTTAGGTTAAACTCGGCTAATGGTTTTCCCTAAACTTATCAATATAACTCTTATATTGATAATCAATATAACTCTTATATTGATAACCAATATAACTCTTATATTGATTTTATCCTAAGTTTCCTAATATAACACTTTATATTAAGCTTAGGATTTCAGGTTTATTAACCCTTTAATAAACTCGCTGACGCTACTATAATTTATAAACTTTCTGATTAAAATTCATTCTCAGGTCAGTTCCCAGGTAGGGGTGTTCCGTTTCCGTCAGCTTAAATACCCCTGGCTAGACAGAACTTTCCTTAGATAGAGTTCCTCTTTTAATCTTTGTTTATAAATTACTTGGTTCCTAGTTCTAATCTAATTAGAACTAGATGACCTAAGGTCTATTATTTCAAAGTATTAAACATTTTAAAACTAATAATTAACCTTAGGTGACATGCATACTGTGTTATAGTGTTTAATCATTCATCTCATGCATACATAGCATAATCATCTCATGAACTATAATGCATGTCAATGTTGTCCACAAATTAATATAACATTTTATATTAATTACGCATGCAAACTATATATCATAACACTTTATATTATAAATGATGCATGAAAATGCTTAACCTAAGGTGAGATATTTAAATTAAAAGCATACATTATGCATGGTAATAATTACACAACAATTGCATAATTTAAATAGCAAAATTAGACCAATTTTGGCACCCTAAATTCAATTTTAATTAATATAATCTAATTATATTAATTAAAATTAAATAAATCAAATATAAATAAATATAAAACGTTTTTATATTTATTATATATAAATAAAACTGTTTCTACCCGTTGCTCCTTCGCGTGAAACGCCTTTGGCGTTGCAACGTTGCAACTTGTCCTCTACCGCCCGTTGAAGCGCGTCTCAGCACAAACATTGCACAACACCTCAGCGTTGCAACACTGTCGTCTTCTCAGTCGCGCGACTGCTACAGTGGTGTTGCAACGCCATTCACAGAACAACAATGGATCATCAAGATTTTTACTTGTTTTCGCTCCGATCTTCTCAGCAACCACTTTTCCTCGATCGACATGGACTTACAGACTCATTTACATAATAAAATGCCCAAAACAATACGTCCTCACATTGAACAATTCAACGAAATTATGTAAATCTAAGTGCCAAAATTGAAAACATCTAATTTCCAAACCGTTTATACATCACATGAAAAACAGTAAATCACACCTTGTTCTTGATAAATTCCAGAACGAAATTAAGAACACAATTGTCTCTGATACCAATTGAAGGGATCGGATCCCGCAGCGGAAGCAATTGTAAATCGCGTGTTCTTAATTTTTTTACATGGATCTCAATCAAGAACAAAAACAACTAGATTAAGCATGCTACTACAAGATGAACAACAAGATGTTACCATTGAATAACTCTTTCTTCAAGTGCCCCTTCTCCCACGATCACGATCTCAGCAACTCGAACCCGAACGAATGAAGACACTACCATAGGATCTTCTCCGTTGTTCTTTAGGTGAGGGAGGAATGTGGGTTCCCTTAGGATAAGGTTTGGGGTTGTGAGAGAGGTTGTGTATGGAACTCTTCCAACAACACAACTATGTGATCCTCTAGGGTTTCTAAAAAAAACACCTAATCTCAAAGTTGCATCTTATGCAACTATTTATAAGGAAATCGGATGGAAATTACAACTTTATCCTTCCTTCATTCTCTCATTAGTATATAGTTTATATGTGAATCTAATTCACATTAAAACCATATTGAAAGAGTCTAGATTAAGAAAGCGGAAGAAATTTTGGATCTTGAACACTCTAAGTTGATCAACATTGTAAAATAAAAAACATGCTCAAAGCTGGAAAAACAGAGGGATAGAAAACTCAACTTTGAAGATCAAATTCTCTTCACCCGGTTGATGGTTTTCAACACAAACACTTCATGGACAACCGTTAGAGTCTTCCCTACTATCCTTAGGCCTTGGAACAATGGGATCCTAGGTTGGGAGAATTTGGAAGAAAAGACCTCAAAGGTCACTAATTCGGGAATTTAGAATTTTCTGCAAAATTCTCTCAAAACACCTCAAATCACCATTATATAAAGCTTCATTAACCTTTATTAGAGTGACAACTCAAGTGTGATGAGGATGGTTTGAGATGGAGGTGGCTAATTTTGGTGAATTTTGAAAATGAGGAGGACTGGCCAAGTTTCCAACTTGATTTTCATGAAAATCATGAAAATCCCTCATTTTACATTTAATTTTAATTCTAAAATCAATATTAAAGTGATTTTTAATTAAAATTAATATAATTAATTCAATAATTCAAAATAAATTAAATTAATTAATTTTTAATTAAATTAATTAATTTTTAATTAAATTAATTAATTTTTAATTTAATTTAATATCAAATATTTAAGTAATTAATTTTTTTATTTTAATTTAATATCAAATATTAAATTAAATAAATTTCCCGATCCCGATCGATTTTCCAAACATGAATCCTTATTCATGCTATAAACCGATCTAATATTTAAATCATATTTAAATATATCTACCTCCTATTAATCACAGTTTAGTTCATAATTAAGCTATGATTCGTTAAATATATCACATATAATTAATACTTTCTTCAAAACTCGAATTTGAACAATTCAAATTCTTTTCTCTCAAAATGTTACAAGGCTATGTCCGAGCTAGTAAGGGGGACCTAATGGACCTACAGATCATGAGCTCCAACGATAATATATTAACCGACTAAACTCTTTAGCATAGCTAATCAACATTCGTTAACCACCGGAACACTCCACTAAAGCCTAGTGGTTGCACTGTAGATATATTTTTGTCCACTCGATATAACCATGATTATTAAGTCGATCCTTCACAGGTCGTTCGTAATTACAGCTGGGTCAAAATTACCGTTTTACCCCTGTAATTACCTCTTGTTCCTTAAGTCTCACTAATCCTCTAATTAACTATTGGTTTGTGGTCGAACCAACAAACCGAATCCCTCTCTGGCCAATGAGAGGGGCGGGCCCTTTGTTTAAGACCTGGAGTCAACAGTAAGGGAACAACCTCTCTACTAATCCCTAAAGCGGGTAGGAGTGAATTCCATCTTGCAGAACTATGTTCCCAGCTATCTACCCAGACTTATCCCTGAAATGAGAGGCTTATTGAGTCGGCAGTTTCGGGCCACTCTCACCCATGCAAATCTAAGGATAATCTGAATAAACAGGAATTCATAGAACGCTCAGGATTAAGATCGAGTTACCTAGGTCATCGTATGAATATAGTCGATTAAGACAAGATGGCTGAGTTATAAAGTCTAAGTGACTACTTGTGATGTCGATCATATGCAAACTCATTGCATAGGACGCCCCCACTCGCATGTCTCCACATGAACGATTTAGGATCACATCGTTTGTACTCTACAAAGTGGGTCGCGTCCATAGTGTCCCAAGGATAAGGTACCCAACCCTATCCTTATACTATAGACTATTCTGGCTATAACTTGAACTTGATCCACTTTTATGTCACACATAAAGTTCAAATATTCATCCTATAGCCAAGGGTTCTTTATTGAATTAAGGTTACACAATACACAATTCACTTTATTCAATAACACGTTTACTGAATAAATCTCAATAACAACTTTATTGCAAAATAGATTATACATTCAGTTTACAAAACCACGAGTTTTAGGACATTAAAACCCAACAAACTCCCACTTGGACTAAAACATTTGTGGGGTAAAATATGCTGAGTAAAGAAAAACTGCCTTACTGTACAACCCGTAGTCCTAGACTCTCTAGGTGTCCCTCAAACACTTTAGTCGTGAGGGGCTTTGTAAAGGGATCAACAATGTTGTGCTCCGAAGCGATCTGCGTGACGATCACGTCTCCTCGTTGCACAATCGCCCTGATGAGATGATATTTGCACTCTATGTGCTTTCCGCGCTTATGGCTTCTAGGTTCTTTGGAATTTGCCACTGCACCACTATTATCACAATAAAGGGTAATAGGCAAATTCATATTTGGGACAACTTCCAAATCAGTCAAGAACTTCCTAAGTCATAGAACCTTCTTTGTTGCTTCGCAAGCTGCGATGTACTCAGCCTCCATAGTGGAGTCAGCAATACAATCTTGCTTTATACTCCTCCAAACTATACCTCCTCCGTTAAGAGTAAACACTGATCCCGATGTGGATTTTCTCGAATCTACATCAATCTGAAAATCAGAGTTAGTGTATCCTGCAAGGATCAAATCCTTTGCACCATACACAAGCATATAGTCCCTCGTTCTCCTAAGATACTTGAGGATGTTCTTAACGGCAATCCAGTGATCGTATCCTGGATTAGACTGATACATGCTGACAATTCCCACTGCATAGCATATGTCGGGTCGAGTACATAGCATGGCATACATAAGACTACCGACAACAGATGCATAGGGAATGCGTCTCATATCCTCAACTTCTTGAGGTGTCTTAGGACACTGTTCCTTAGACAAATGAATTACATGCCTGAAAGGTAATGCACCCTTCTTAGAATTCAGCATCTTATATCTAACCAACATCTTGTCGATATAAGATGCTTGAGACAGTGCTAGCGTTTTGTTCTTGAGATTCCAAACAATTTGGATTCCAAGAACAAACTGAGCCTCTACCAAA
The DNA here is from genome assembly GCA_036507285.1 of Trichosanthes cucumerina. NCBI lineage: Eukaryota > Viridiplantae > Streptophyta > Magnoliopsida > Cucurbitales > Cucurbitaceae > Trichosanthes > Trichosanthes cucumerina. The sequence continues at coordinate 40,285,394 of CM071841.1, forward strand.
TCTTTCATTTGGAATTGGGTCGCTAGCCAATTCTTAACGTCAGTCAAAAACCCTGCATCATTCCCAATGAGCAAGATATTGTCTACGTATAGAACTAAGAAAGCTACAGTGGTATTGACTATCTTCTTGTAAACACAAGGCTCGTCAATATTCTGTTCAAATCCATAAGATTTGATTGAAATATCAAATCTTACATTCTAGGATCTAGATGCTTGTTTCAATCCATAGATGGATCGTTTAAGTTTGCAAACTTTTTGCTCTTGACCCTGAACTATGAACCCCTCTGGTTGATCCATATAGATACTCTCTTCGAGATTGCCATTCAGAAAGGCTGTCTTGACATCCATTTGCCAAATTTCATAGTCATAAAACGTGGCAATGGACAAGAGTATTCTAATGGACTTAAGCATGGCAACAGGGGAGAAGGTTTCTTCATAGTCCACCCCTTCCCTTTGAGTATAACTCTTTGCCACAAGTCGAGCCTTAAAGGTTTGCACCTTACCGGCTTGATCTCGTTTCCTCTTGTAGATCCACTTGCAACCGATAGGTCTTTCACCATCTGGTTGATACACAAGTTCCCATACTGAATTGTAGTACATTGACTCCATTTCAAGGTCCATGGCTTTAATCCACTTGTCCCTATCTAATATCATTTATTGTCTGTTTATAGGTCAATGGATCCTCAACGCCATCATCAGGTATGACGACTTGGATTTCAGTCAAACCCATGTAACGGTCAGGTTGTCTAACATCCCTCCCACTACGTCGAGGCATTCTCAAAACTTAAGAAGGACCAGCTTGATCAACAACTTTTGTTGATTTATCTGTAGCTTCCTTGGAAATTTCACTTAAGACAATCTTGCTACGAGGCTGATGATCTCTCATGTGGTCTTCTAAGAACGTGGCGTTTGTCGACACAAGCACCTTGTCCTCTTGAGGATCATAAAAGAGACCACCTTTCGTTTCTTTGGAGTATCCTACGAATAGGCATAATTTTGAACGATGTTCCAATTTCTTTGGATTGGACACCAACACATGTGTCGGACATCCCCAAATCCTGAAGTGACGTAAACTCCCTTTACGCCCTTTCCATAACTCAAAGGGTGTTTCTAAAACACTCTTAGAGGGAACTATGTTCAAAATATATACAACAACTTCTACTTCATATCCCCAAAAAAGGAACTAGGCAGGTGTTGCGTATAATTATATTATGGCAATACCGCAAGTGTACGGGTCAAGCTTTAGTATAGTGATTTATGAGCCCAAGTATCGTCCTCGGGAATGGGTTTCTAGATTAATTAAGTACTAAGATACTAATTCTCAAATTTAGCTAAAGCAACAAAACATGGATAGGTGTTTGACAAATAAGACAACCTAACAAACAAACATGTGGAGACACGAATTGGTAGAATTAAAGGAAGTGATTTTACAAGTTAATAACCTAACTACACATGCATTGACCTCTTGAGATGAATTTATAAACAAGAAGTAAAATACTCAAGAAAACCTCTCGGTTCTTAATGAGCCTCACACATGCAATAAACTCATAGTCTCCATATGAACCTACAACATGCATGGCATTAAGCAACTTCTTTATGTGTTTCCCTAAGATTTCTAGGTCACTCTCGTGCCAGACTTCTAAGGGTCTTGACAATTTTGCTCTAATTCAAGCTTTATCTCTCGAGTCCACTTAAATCAACAAATTAAGAAGTCAGAACGAATTGCCAAAAATAAGGACAAAACATGCTTCAAAACATAGCAAGAAAGTCATAACAAGTAAATCAAATCCTACTACAATGTTTAGCTACTCTAAATCACATGAAAAACAAACTACTAGAACGCTATTACAAATTGAAAGAAATAGAAATAAACTTAGGTGTCGATGCCGGTCCTTCGTCTCCGAGCTCCCGTCTTCGATCTCGAGTCTCCACGAATGCTTTGGCTCCCAAAATCACTCTTTTCTCTCTTCTTACAAGGTGTATTTCGAAATTAGGGCAAAACTCTACTAAATTCGGCTCTCTTTTGCAAGAATCATAAGGTTGTATTTATAGGCTTCAATGGGGCAGCGTTGCAACGCTGTACCTTAAACGCGTGGTAAATATGGAAACTATTGACAGCGTTGCAACGCTGAGGACAGCGTTGCAACACTGCTACCTTAACGCGCGTGCCCCTATCGATCTGGCGTTGCGACGCTGCGAGGCAGCGTTGCAATGCCCTGTGTGCAACTTCTTATGTGTGTGCCCTTATCGATATAGCGTTGCGACGCTGCGAAGCAGCGTTGCAACGCTATCGACAGTGATCTTCAAAGCTGTTTGGCTGCACGTTCAGCGTTGCAACGCTCCATATGGCGTTGCAACGCCATCACCTCGGGTCTTCAGCTTGGTTTGGTCTTTTCTCTTCTATTTGATGTTATTTTTAGGTCCACAGAGCCTCGTTCTGATCCCGAGTGATCCAATTTGTCTCCAATAGTTCCGTTTAAGCTCTTAACCTGAAATTGAATGAATTAAACACGTAAAAGCCTTGAAATCATTATAAAACTAGCAATTATTAAGCCTAAGGATAGCACATTTTGTGTGCTATCGAACACCCCCAAACTTAAACATTTGCTAGTCCCGAGCAAAAACAGAATTAAACATCAGATTGTTCTTAAACATACATTTGATTCAAGTCTCAAAGATTTAAGAGAAAATTTTGCAATCACAGGAAACACATAAACATAACACTTCAACAAGCAATTTAAAACTTTTCCTAAGTGTTCCTACGTGTGTGTGTGTGATTAGCCTATGTTCCCTTCATTTTTACTAAGCCCGGATTAACTTTATTAGGCTCTCCATTCAACTTCCCCCTACACTGGTCATAATTACTAATCCTTGAGTCTTCCATATTCAAGAAATAAATAACTCTATTTAGCACTTAATCATTATTTATATATATATATATATATATATATATATTTTTTTATGCAAGAACACTAGCTTTCACACATCCTTTGCAGGGGACCCTTACCAGAGCACTCGCTCAATGAGTGGCTAATCGATCACACGAGTGGAGGTAGCTCTTTTTTCCTCACGATTTTTTTTTTCTTTAGCAACAAACAACAAAAAACAAAAATATTCACATATTATATGGATCATGCACTTCATATTGTCATTCACCTATCCTGCAGGTCTTAACTCTCAAATCGGTTCTTAGACCTATCGAGGTGACATCAAACTTCTAAGCCTAATAACTTTGTTCTAAGCATTTCAAAACTACAGAACACATGCTATGTGCATAATGGTGCAGGGAAAACTCAAGAAAAATTTAAATTAACTCAAATTCATGTCATGCTCTCAAGTTTCAGTGAGAATCACAATGATTTCCAATTAAATCTCATCCTAGGCTATCATACTCATACTTATGTAAGAGATCAACCAACGATTCAGCACATACTCAGGACAATCACAACACAAATAAACACATCCCACCCCCAAACTTAAACTAAACATTGTCCCCCCAATGTTTGAACTAAGCATAAATGACGTTTAAGGGTAAGAGTGAACAATACACGTCCGGGTAATGGAGAACTTTCTCGAGATTCTTTGGATAGCCAAGGCATGTGTGTTGGAGTTCCTCAGAACGGGAGCATGGATTTCAACGAAGAAGGGCGTCACCACAACCTACAAAGCAAAACAACAATTAACTAAGAATTGAAAAACAACAAAAACAAACTAAAGCAAGCTAAAGACAGGAAAACAAAAGTAAGTAAAGCTTGGGTTGCCTCCCAAGAAGCGCTTTGTTTAACGTCTTTAGCTAGACTGTATTCCCTCAAGATTGGCATCAAGGCACGTAAAACTACTCATATTTCTTCGGGCCCTTCTTGCTTGAATCGATATAGCCTTCTAAGTGTAAAAGGCTATCTTTTTTCTCTTGGGCACCTGACAGAAAATTATTTTTGGTATTTTTGTTTAATAACACAGAAGAACAGAAATCAGAACAAGAGTCGTGAGTGTAGGACAAATGGTGATCAAAACAAAAGGGGTTTTCTAGGGATAAAAGGAAATAAGACTTCTCAGCCCCTAACTCTATCACCTGGATCTCCCCTGTGGAACTAAATGTATCACCACTGCCTTCCTCACTAACCTGATCATGGTGTGCCTCAGTCTCCCCCAAACTATCCTCATTATCATATGAATAAATCCTCCTAGGTGGCATCTCTTGAGTGGTAAGGACTAGAAATTGTTCCTGTAAGGTCTTAAGGGAAACTACTAATTGATTAAGATACTGGGATCTATCCTGCAATATTTTCCAAAGTCTTACCACCTCAGCTTCTAACCTATCCAACCTTTCGAATTCATCATGAACCAAATTTTTTATTTTCAATTCTAAGGTATATTCTACCAATTGGTCCATAAGAGAAGATTTTTCTAGTGGTTGGTTAAGGTATAAAAAACTATGGTTCCAAGTGCCTAAATAACTACCCTCATGTGAATTTTCATATATGTCAGGTACAGAATGGTAAACATTAGACACATGGTATTCAGAAAAATCATGATGCACAAAACTAGGGTCCTGAGAGGAGTAATAGAATGATGGAGAAAAATCATGCAAAGTCATGCTTGAAAAATCAATAATTTCACAACAAGACTTCACACAATATCAACACAACCAAAACAGGGAACAAAGACTCAAAAACACACAAAACTAAAATAACACAATTAAGGAAACAAACAATCACACAAAACAATTAAGAAAAGACAAACAAACAAGCTTTAGTCTAAAATTTTAAATTTTCTCCTAATATTAATTAATCTAAATAATCGCCATTCCCCGACAACGGCGCCAAAAACTTGTTGCGTATAATTATATTATTGGAATACCGCAAGTGTACGGGTCAAGTTTTAGTATAGTGATTTATGAGTCCAAGTATCGTCCTCGGGAATGGGTTTCTAGATTAATTAAGTACTAAGATACTTATTCTCAAATTTAGCTAAAGTAACAAAACATGGATAGGTGTTTGACAAATAAGACAACCAAACAAATAAACATGTGGAGACACGAATTGGTAGAATTAAAGGAAGTGATTTTACAAGTTAATAACCTAACTACACATGCATTGACCTCATGAGATGAATTTATAAACAAGAAGTAAAATACTCAAGAAAACCTCTCGGTTCTTAGTGAGCCTCACACATGCAATAAACTCATAGTCTCCATATGAACCTACAACATGCATGGCATTAAGCAACTTCTTTATGTGTTTCCCTAAGATTTCTAAGTCACTCTCGTGCCAGACTTCTTAGGGTCTTGACAATTTTGCTCTAATTCAAGCTTTATCTCTCGAGTCCACTTAAATCAACAAATTAAGAAGTCAGAACGAATTGCCAAAAATAAGGACAAAACATGCTTCAAAACATAGCAAGAAAGTCATAACAAGTAAATCAAATCCTACTACAATGTTTAGCTACTATAAATCACATGAAAAACAAACTAAACAAGTAGAAATGTCTTAGAACGCTATTACAAATTGAAAGAAAGAGAAATAAACTTAGGTGTCGATGCCGGTCCTTCGTCTCGGAGCTCCCGTCTTCGATCTCGAGCCTCCACGAATGCTTTGGCTCCCAAAATCACTCTCTTCTCTCTTCTCACAAGGTGTATTTCGAAATTAGGGCAAAACTCTAAGGTTGTATTTATAGGCTTCAATGGGGCAGCGTTGCAACGCTAAGGACAGCGTTGCAACGCTGCTACCTTAACGCGCGTGCCCCTATCGATCTGGCGTTGCGAAATATTCATACCCTTCTTATGCCTTGACATTCATATGACCACAGAGATCCGAATGCACGAATTCTAAGGGTTCTTCGGCTCTATAACCTTTTCCAGAAAAAGGTCTTTTAGTCATTTTTCCTTCGAGACAGGACTCACATGGTGGTAAAGAGTTGTCCTCTAACTGACTTAGGAGACCACTCTTGACCAATCTGCCAATCCTATTGAGGTTAATGTGGCCTAGTCTCAAGTGCCAAAGATAGGTACTAGGAGAAATTTCTGTCTTTTATTTTGAGTATCAGATGTTTTAATCATCTCAGTGTTCAAAATAGCTTTTACTTCTGTTGGTCCTAACACATATAAGTTGTTTTCAAGTTTAGCAGAACATATTCATATACCTCTTTTGCAAATGAACGCTTCATTATGGTCAAAAGATTTCTTTTGATTCTAGGAACCAAAAATACATTTTCTAATAAAACAAATCTATCTGTAAACAACAGCTTCACTACTCCCATTGCTTTGGCTGAGACAACATCTCCTGTTCCAACCCTGAGAGTTATCTCCCCATTAGTAAGCTACTGCCAGGAACTAGTTTCTTGAAAAGAAGAACAAATATTGTTAGTGGCTCCTGAATCTAATATCCAGGCGGAATCATCATGTTCCACTAAACATGTTTCAACAACAAGTAAATCATATTTATCTTGTTTTTCCTTCTCAACTTTCTTTTCTGCAATGTACTTTGGGCAGTTCCTCTTCCAGTGCCCGTCACCACCACAATGAAAATATTTTCTTGTGGCCTTAGCCTTGCGTGTGGGAGCTTGTCCCTTCCCTTTGTCATTCTTCTTCTTCTGAATACCCTTATTCTTGGTAAAAAAAGGACCAGACTTGGTCCCTGAGGACGATCCTCTTAGGAACTTCTATGAAGTGACAACATTTGCCTCCTTCTCTTTTCCCTTTGATTTCTGAAAGAATCTAGATTAAGAAAACGAAAGCAATTTTGGATCTTGAACACTCTAAGTTGATCAAATTTGTAAAATAAAAAACATGCTCAAAGCTGGAAAAACAGAGGGATAGAAAACTCAACTTTGAAGATAAAATTCTCTTCACCCGGTTGATGGTTTTCAGCACGAACACTTCGTGGACAACCGTTAGAGTCTTCCCTACTACCCTCAAGCCTTAGAACGGATTGTGGGATCCTTGGTTGAGAGAATTTGGAAGAAAAGACCTCAAAGGTCACTAATTCAGAATATTGAACTTTCTGTAATTCTCCCAAAACACCTCAAATCACCATTATATAAAGCTTCAAAAGCTTCAATGGAGTGACAACTCAAGGGTGATGAGGATGCTTTGAGATGGAGGTGGCCAATTTTGGTGAATTTGAAGATGAGTAAGATTGGGCAAGTTATAACTTGTTTTTCATGAAAATCATGAAAAACCCTCATTTTACATTTAATTTTAATTCAAAAATCAATATTAAATTGATTTTTAATTAAAATTAATATAATTAAATAAATAATTCCAAATTAATTTAATTAATTAATTTTTTAATTTAATTTAATATCAAATATTAAATTAAATAAATTGCCCGATCTCGATCGATTTTTTGAACATGAATCCTTATTCATGCTATAAACCGATCCCAATTTTTAAATCATATTTAAATATATCCACCTCTTATTAATCATAGTTTAATTCATAATTAAGCTATGATTCGTTAAATATATCACATATAAATAACGCTTTCTCCCAAACTTGAATTTGAACAACTCAAATTCTTTTCTCTCAAAAAGTTATAAGGCTAAGTCCGAGCTAGTAAGGAGGACCTAATGGACCTACAGATCATGAGCTCCAACGATACGAGATTAACCGGCCAAACTCTTTAATCTAGCTAATCAACATTCGTTAACCACCGGGACACTCCACTAAAGCCCAGTGGCTGCACTCTCCTCACTGTAGATATATTTATGTCCACTCGATATAACCATGATTAGTAAGTCTATCCTTCACAAGTCATTCGTAATTACAGCTGGGTCAAAATTACCGTTTTACCCCTGTAATTACCTCTTGTTCCTTAAGTTCCACTGATCCTCTAATGAACAATTGGTTTGTGGTCCAACCAGCAAACCAAATCCCTCTCGGGCCAATGAGAGGGATGGGCCCATTGTTCAAGACTCGGAGTCAGTACTTAAGGGAACAACCTTTCTACTAATCCCTGAAGCGGGTAGGAATGAATTCCATCTTGCCGAACTATGTTCCCGACTATCTACCCGATTTTATCCCCGAAATGGCAGAGCTTATTGAGTCTGGCGGTCTCGAGCCACTCTCACCCATGCAAATCTAAGGATAATTCGAATAAACAGGAGTCCATAGAACGCTCAGGATTAAGATCGAGTTACCTAGGTCATCGGATGAATATAGTCAGTTAAGACAGTAAACGGAGTTATAAAGTCTAAGTGACTATTACGCGATCGATCTTATGCAAACTCATTGCATAGGGCGCCCCACTCACATGTCTCCACATGAACGATTAAGGATCACATCGTTTGTTCTCGCACAAAGTGGGCGCGTCCATAGTGTCTCTCGAGGATAAGGTCGCCAACCCTATCCTTATACTATAGATTGTTCTCGCCTATAACTTGAACTTGATCCACTTTTATGTCACACATAAAGTTCAAGTATTCATCCTATAGCCAAGGGTTCTTTATTGGATTAAGGTTACACAATACACAATAGTCAATAACACTTTTCTATGAATAAATTTCAATAACAACTTTATTGTGATATAGAATATACATTGATTTACAAAACCACGAGTTTTAGGACATAAAACCCAACAATCTCCCACTTGGACTAAAACGTCGTAGGGTAAAACATCGAAAGCAAAGAAAAGCGCGCCTACTATACAACCCGTAGTCTGGACTCTCTAGGTGTCCTCAAACACTTTAGCCGTGAGGGGGCTTTGTAAACGGATCGGCAATGTTGTGCTCGAAGCGATCCGCGTGACAATCACGTCTCCTCGTTGCACAATCTCCCGATGAGATGATATTTGCGCTCTATGTGCTTTTCGCGCTTATGGCTTCTAGGTTCTTTTGAATTTGCCACCGCACCACTATTATCACAATAAAGGGTGATAGGCAAATTCATATTTGGAACAACTTCCAAATCAGTCAAGAACTTCCTAAGCCATACAACCTCCTTCGCTGCTTCGCAAGCTGCGACGTACTCAGCCTCCATGGTGGAGTCAGCAATACAACCTTGCTTTATACTCCTCCATACTATAGCTCCTCCGTTAAGAGTGAACACTGATCCTGATGTGGATTTCCTCGAATCCACATCAGTCTGAAAATCAGAGTCAGTGTATCCTGCAAGGATCAAATCCTTTGTACCATACACAAGCATATAGTCCCTCGTTCTCCTAAGATATTTGAGGATGTTCTTAACGGCGATCCGGTGATCATATATCTCGGATTAGACTCGATATCACGACTATTCTCACCGCATAGCATATGTCGGGTCGAGTACATAACATGACATACATCGACTACCGACGAAGCAGATGCATAGGGAATGCGTCTCATATCCTCAACTTCTTGAGGTGTCTTAGGACACTGTTCCTTAGACAAATGAATTCAATGCCTGAAAGGTAATAAACCCTTCTTGGAATTCTCGCATCTTATATCTAACCAACATCTTGCCAATATAAGATGTGTGACAATGCTAGCGTTTTGTTCTTGCGATTAGAACAATTTGGATTCCAAGAACAATCGAGCCTCTCCCAAATCTTTCATTTGGAATTGGGTCGCTAGCCATTGCTTAACGCCATCGAGAATCTCGCATTATTCCCAATGAGCAAGATATCGTCTCACGATAGAACTAAGAAAGCTAAAGTGGTATTGACTATCTTCTTGTAAACACAAGGCTCGTCAATATTCTCGTTTCAAAGCCATAAGATTTGATCGCAAGATCAAATCTTATATTCCGTGATCTAGAAGCTTGTTTCAATCCATAGATGGATCATTTAAGCTTGCAAACCTTTTGCTCTTGACCCCGAACTATGAACCCATACGGTTGATCCATATAGATACTCTTTTCAAGATTGCCATTTAGAAAGGCTGTCTTGACATCCATTTGCCAAATTTCATAGTCATAAAACGTGGCAATGGACAAGAGTATTCTAATGGACTTAAGCATGGCAACATGGGAGAAGGTTTCTTCATAGTCCACCCTTCCCTTTGGGTATAACCCTTTGCCACAAGTCGAGCCTTAAAGGTTTGCACCTTACCAGAAGCTTGATCTCGTTTCCTCTTGTAGATCCACTTGCAACCGATAGGTTTTTCACCACTGGTTGATCTACAAGTTTCGTGATCGAATTGAAGTACATTGACTCCATTTCAAGGTCCATGGCTTTAATCCACTCGTCCCTATCTATATCATTCATTGCTGTTTATAGGTCAATGGATCCTCAACGCCATCATCGGGTATGACGACTTGGGTTTGATTAAACCCATGTAACGGTCAAGTTGTCTAACATCTCTCCCACTACGCCGAGGCATTCTCAACTCTTGAGAAGGACCACTTTATCAACAACTCTTGTTGATTTATCCGTAACTTCCTTGGAAATTTCACTTAAGACAATCCTACTACGAGGGTGATGATCTCTCATGTGGTCTTCCTCTAAGAAGCGTGGCGTTTGTCGACACAAGCACCTTGTCCTCTTGAGGATCATAAAGCAGACCACCTTTCGTTTCTTTGGGGTATCCTACGAATAGGCATAATTTTGAACGATGTTCCAGCTTTCTTTGGATTGGACACTAGCACATGTGCCTGGACATCCCCAAATCACAAGTGACGTAAACTACCTTTACGCCCCTTTCCATAACTCATAGGGTGTTTCAAACACACTCTTGAGGGAACCATGTTCAAAATATATGCAGCAGACTTCTCATCGCATATCCCCAAAACGAACTAGGCGTGAGCGTAGCTCATCATGGATCGAACCATGTCTAACAGAGGTTCTATTTCTCCTCTCGGATATACCATTCTCATTGAGGTGTGTAAGGTCTTGAGAGTTGGGATACGATTCCATGTTCTATCATATAGTCTTGGAATCTCAAATCCATATACTCTCCACCTCGATCTGATCGAAGTGTTTTAATCGTTTTACCTAATGTATTCTCAACTTCTGCCTTATATTCCTTGAACTTTTCAAGGGTTTCAGACTTATGATGTATTAGGTAAAGATAACCATACCTAGAATAATCATCAATAAAACTGATGAAGTATTCATACCCTCCTCGTGCCTTGACATTCATAGGACCACAAAGGTCTGAATGCACAAGTTCCAAGGGCTCTTTGGCTCTATAACCTTTTTCAGAAAAAGGTCTTTTAGTCATTTTTCCTTCGAGACAGGACTCACATGGTGGTAAAGAGTTGTCCTCTAACTGACTTAGGAGACAACTCTTGACCAATCTCCCAATCCTATTGAGATTAATGTGACCTAGTCTCAAGTGCCAAAGATAGGTACTAGGAGAAAGTTTCTGCCTTTTATTTTGAGTATCAGCTGTTTTAAACATCTCGGTGATCAAAATAGCTTTTACTTCTGTTGGTCTTAACACATATAAGTTGTTTTCAAGTTTAGCAGAATATATTCGTACACCTCTTTTGCAAATGAACGCTTCATTATGATCAAAAGATACTTTATACATATGTTCAAGCAAACAAGAGATAGATACAAGATTTCTTTTGATTCCAGGAACCAAAAGTACATTTTCTAATAAAACGAATCTATCTCTAAACAAATGCTTTCATCGCTCCCCATCGCTTTGGGTGAGACAACCTCTCCCGTTCCAACCACGAGAGATGTCTCCCCATCGCAATTTCTTTGCCGCCAGAACTAGTTTTCTGAAAAGAAGAACAAACATGGTTAGTGGCTCCTGAATCTAGTATCCAGGCAGAATCATCATGTTCCACTAAACATGTTTCAATAACGAGTAAATCATATTTACCTTGTTTTTCTTTCTCGCCTTTCTTTTTCTCGCAAGGTATTTTGGGCGATTCCTCTTCCAAAGGTGCCGTCGCACCACAATGGAAACATTTTTCCGTGGCCTTGGCCTGCGTGCGGGAGCTCTGCCCTTCCTTTGTCCTTCCTTCTTCTTCTTTTTCTGAATACCCTTATTCTTAGAAAAGGAAGGACCAGACTTGGTCCCAGAGGACGATCCTCTTAGGAACTTCTTCGAAGTGACAACATTTGCCTCCTTCTCTTTTCCTTTTGATTTCATGAGGGACTCAAAAGTCTGTAGCTCGTTGAGGAGAGTAGTTAGGTTATACTCTATTTTATTCATCACCGCATTTGTGCGGAATGGCAGGAAACTCTTCGGAAGAGATTCCATAATAAAGGTTACCTGACTTCTGTCATCAATGACTGCCCCATTTACTTCAGCCACGTTGAAGTGGGTCATCATGTCAAGGACATGTTCCTAATGAGGCTCCCTCCTTCATACGGGAGTTGTAAACGATTTGACAGCATCATAATGGACCGATGAGGACGGTTGTCCAAACATCGCCTGTAACGATCCATTGATCTCCTTTGCAGTGACCATGGTCTCATGTTTCTTAGACAACACATCAGATATGCTGGCTAAGATATAGACTCGGGCCTTCTCATTAGCCCTAATCCATCTGTCATAGGCATCCCGAACAATTCGGTTTGCAGTCGAGCTGGGAGGGGAAGGACATTCTTCCGTTAAGACGAAGCTCAGATCATCCAGAACAAGAATCGTATTCAAGTTTGATTTCCAGGCTCCATAATTATCGCCGCTAAGTTTATTGAAGGCGAGTAATTGGATAAAAGAGTTTGACATCTTTGAAAAGAATGAATTCTATTAGTGAATTGTTTGTAACCTATCCAATTTAAGAATTTAGCAAAAGTAATAATGTACCCACAATCTCATTATTGTTTTGTAACGATACTTCAGTGAGTCGAGAGCAACCGCTACCGAGTGGTAGTCAATCACTCCTTCATCGAACCAAGACATTCTTGACTAAATGTTAATACCGTAATAACTCTTATTCCTATAACATTCTAGTTATCGCTACTTTGGTCAAGAACTTACTAACACTTAGCAATTCTTGTAAGTGTGACCCGCCATTTTTCGGACCTCAGGTCGGCCCCAACAATGCTACCGAATGGAGAAACAAAGCGGGAATGGACCTAAGAGACCCTATCCATTTCTCGAGTTTGAGTTGTTCGAATCCCATGTTACATCCTCCGAATGGATGGTGCTATTTCGCAACTGCGCAGCGCAACATAGGAATCTCACGGTCCAACCTAATGGAGGAGACCGTAGGATGTGTTGACACACTTCCTTTACTCACTTACTATAAATACTTTCTCCATTTACCTTGCTCTTGATTGATGCAAACACCATCCGAATGGGGATGCCCTATTGACATCACGAGGCCGAGCATAAATCTCACAGTGTGAAGTTGGTGGAGAGCGTAAGAGGAAATTGATATATCATATATACCTTTTCACTCCCACTAAGTATTTTAAGCAGTTTGGATATACTTTTACTTAGGAATATTCCGGCTAAAACAATATAACCTAAGTCTACCAATATAACAATTATATTGGAATTACCTAAGTCTATTAACCTTTTTAATAAACCAAGGTCTATGAGTTTGATTTATTAACATTTAATAAACGTCACTCACGAAAGATAATTTATAAACTTATGGATTAAATTCACTCCCAGGTCGGTTCCCAAGTAGGGGTGTTCCGTTTCAAGTCGACTTAAGTACCCCAACCTAGCTGTAACCTTCCTTAGTCGAGTCCTCTTTAATCAAAGTTTATAAATTATTGGTTTCCTAATTCTAATCTTATTAGAAATAGATAACCTAAGGTCTAATTAATTTCCAGTTCTAAAATCATTTTAAAACTAATTAATTAACCTTAGGTTACATGCATTTCTATGTTATAAAATGATTAAATATTCATCACATGAATAAACATACATTTATAACAAATCCATCATATGAAAATGCATAGCAATTATATGTTTAATTTTTAATTAATATAACCCTTATATTAATTATAATTAAAACATATAATTTTTGTTTCATAAATTAATATAACACTTACATTAATTCTTATGAAAACCAATAAACATGCATATAATATATTATAACACTTATAACATACTTTCAATGCATGGACCATGCTTCCTATGGTGGGATTTTAAAATCTATATGGCATACTTTATGCACATATAATCAGGGATTTTAATTAAAACATACATTCACAATGCATAATTAATTAAACACACTAAAGTGGACTGGTTTTGGCATCTAATGCAAGCAAACTACTAAATTAGTACAATAATAATCTAGAATTAACATCAAGCCACTTCGAACTCTTCGAATTTGGGTCGAACCGGCTTGCAAATGTGTGAACCGGACCTTCAAAAGGTTAAATCGGGCTGTAAAAAGCTGAACCGGGCCTCTTTTTGGTGAAACGGACCTCCAAAATGGAAAAACCGGGCTCGAAATAGTTAGAACCGGTCTAAAAATACCCGAACCGGACCGAAAACGAGCTGAACCGGCCCAAAAAAAATTGAACCGGTCAAAGTCAAACATTTCTGGTCAAAGTCAAACCCATCATCTTCATTTGAAATTGAAAACACGCGTGAGCTGCAGATTTGAGAGAAAAAAAAAATACAGCAGCCTCTGTTTTCCAGTTTTTGTGACCTTCCGAGCTTATTTCTTCAAATTGAAGGCTTTCCCGAACTCCAATCGACTTGAAATTTTTACAGCTTATTCTACACACATTAATGCTCAAACACACTTGAGCAATTTGAAAATAAAGCACAAATAGATGCTCAATTTAAATGCAAAAGTCAGAAGAACACTTTAGATGCCCAGAAAAATTATATTTCATAAAACACCCACCACAGAACACAATTGATCAAATTGAGTGCTCAAAATTGCTCTGATACCAATTGAAAGAGTCTAGATTAAGAAAACGGAAGCAATTTTGGATCTTGAACACTCTAAGTTGATCAATTTTGTAAAATAAAAAACATGCTCAAAGTTGGAAAAACAGAGGGATAGAAAACTCAACTTTGAAGATAAAATTCTCTTCACCCGGTTGATGGTTTTCAGCACGAACACTTCGTGGACAACCGTTAGAGTCTTCCCTACTACCCTCAAGCCTTAGAACGGATTGTGGGATCCTTGGTTGAGAGAATTTGGAAGAAAAGACCTCAAAGGTCACTAATACAGGAATATTGAACTTTCTGTGTAATTCTCCCAAAACACCTCAAATCACCATTATATAAAGCTTCAAAAAGCTTCAATGGAGTGACAACTCAAGGGTGATGAGGATGCTTTGAGATGGAGGTGACCAATTTTGGTGAATTTTGAAGATGAGTAAGATTGGGCAAGTTGGCAACTTGTTTTTCATGAAAATCATGAAAAACCCTCATTTTACATTTAATTTTAATTCAAAAATCAATATTAAATTGATTTTTAATTAAAATTAATATAATTAAATAAATAATTCAAATGTAATTTAATTAATTAATTTTTTAATTTAATTTAATATCAAATATTAAATTAAATAAATTGCCCGATCTCGATCGATTTTTTAAACATGAATCCTTATTCATGCTATAAACCGATCCCAATTTTTAAATCATATTTAAATATATCCACCTCTTATTAATCATAGTTTAATTCATAATTAAGCTATGATTCGTTAAATATATCACATATAAATAACGCTTTCTCCCAAACTTGAATTTGAACAATTCAAATTCTATTCTCTCAAAAAGTTATAAGGCTAAGTCCGAGCTAGTAAGGAGGACCTAATGGACCTCTACTGATCATGAGCTCCAACGATACAAGATTAACAGGCCAAACTCTTTAATCTAGCTAATCAACATTCGTTAACCAGGGACACTCCACTAAAGCCCAAAGTGGTTTGCACTCTCCTCATTGTAGATATATTTATGTCCACTCGATATAACCATGATTAGTAAGTCGATCCTTCACAGGTCATTCGTAATTACAGCTGGGTCAAAATTACCGTTTTACCCCTGTAATTACCTCTTATTCCTTAAGTTCCACTGATCCTCTAATGAACAATTGGTTTGTGCTCCAACCAGCAAACCAAATCCCTCTCGGGCCAATGAGAGGGATGGGCCCATTGTTCAAGACCCAGAGTCAGTACTTAAGGGAACAACCTTTCTACTAATCCCTAAAGCGGGTAGGAATGAATTCCATCTTGCCGAACTATGTTCCCAGCTATCTACCCGGTTTTATCCCTAAAATGGCAGGCTTATTGAGTCGGCAGTCTCGAGCCACTCTCACCCATGCAAATCTAAGGATAATTCGAATAAACAGGAGTCCATAGAACGCTCAGGATTAAGATCGAGTTACCTAGGTCATCGAATGAATATAGTCAGTTAAAACAGTAAACGGAGTTATAAAGTCTAAGTGACTATTACGCGGTCCAGTCTTATGCAAACTCATTGCATAGGGCGCCCCCACTCACATGTCTCCACATGAACGATTAAGGATCACATCGTTTGTTCTGTACAAAGTGGGCCGCGTCCATAGTGTCTCCAGGATAAGGTCCCCAACCCTATCCTTATACTATAGATCTGCTCGCTATAACTTGAACTTGATCCACTTTTATGTCACACATAAAGTTCAAGTATTCATCCTATAGCCAAGGGTTCTTTATTGGATTAAGGTTACACAATACACAATAGTCAATAACACTTTTACTGAATAAATTTCAATAACAACTTTATTGTGATATAGAATATACATTCAGTTTACAAAACCACGAGTTTTAGGACATAAAACCCAACAATTTCATCAGGGACTCAAAAGTCTGAACCTCGTAAAGGAGAGTAGTCAGGTTATATTCTATCTTATTCATTATTGCATTAGTGCGGAATGGCAGGAAACTCTTCGGAAGAGATTCCATAATAAAGGTTACCTAACTTTTCTCATCTATGACAACCCCATTTACTTCAGCCACGTTGAAGTGGACCATCATGTCAAGGACATGTTCCCTAACAGAGGTTCCTTCCTTCATACGGGAGTTGTAAACGTATTTGAGAGCATCATAATGGACCGATGAGGACAGTTGTCCGAACATCGCCTGTAACGATCCCATGATCTCCTTCGCGGTGATCATGCTCTCATGTTTCTTAGACAACACATCAGATATGTTGGCTAAGATATAGACTCGGACCTTCTCATTATCTCTAATCCATCTGTCATATGCATCCCGAACAATTCGGTTTGCTGTCGAGCTGGGAGGGGGAGGACATTCCTCCGTTAAGTCAAACCTCATATCATCAAGAACAAGAATCGTATTCAAGTTTGATTTTCAGGTTCCATAATTGTCGTCGTTGAGTTTATTGAAGGCGAGTAACTGGATAAAAGAGTTCGACATGCTGAAAAAGAATGAATTCTATTAGTGAATTGTTTGTAACCTATCCAATTTAAGAATTTAGCAAAAGTAATAATGTACCCATAAACTCATTATTGTTTTTGCAATGATACTTCAGTGAGTCAGAGCAACCGCTACTGATGGGCAGTCAATCACTCCTTCACTGAACCAAGACATTCTTGACTAAATGCTAACGCCAGAATAACTCTTATTCCTATAACATTATAGTTCTCGCTACATTGGTCAAGAATTTACTAACACTTAGCAATGCTTGTAAGTGTGACTCGCCATTTTCATACCTTAGAGGTCGACCCCAACAATGCTACCGAATTGGAGAGACAAAGCTGGGAATGGACCTAAGAGACCCTATCCATTTCTAGCATTTGAGTTGTTCCGAATCCCATGTTACATCCCTCCGAATGGATGGTGCTACTTCGGGCAACCTGCAGGCGCAACATGGGAATCACACGATCCAACCTAATGGAGGAGACCTTAGGATGTGTTGACACACTTCCTTCGCTCACTTACTATAAATACTTTCTCCATTCACCTTGCTCCTGATTTAAGCAAACACCATCCGAATGTGGATGCCTTATTGACATCACGAGGCCGAGCATAAATCTCATGGTGTGAACTTCGTGGAGAGCGTAAGAGGAAATTTATATATCATATATACCTTTTCACTCCCACTAAGTATTTTAAACTGTTAGGGTATACTTTTACTTAGGCATATTCCGGCTAAAACAATATGACCTAAGTCTACCAATATAACAATTATACTGGAATTACCTAAGTCTATTAACCTTTTACTAAACCTAGGTCTATGAGTTTAATTTATTAACTTTTAATAAACGCCACTCACGAAAGATAAATTATAAACCTATGAATTAAATTCATTCCCAGGTCAGTTCCCAGGTAGGGGTGTTCTGTTTCCGTCAGCTTAAGTACCCCAACCTAGCCAAAACCTTCCTTAGTCAGAGTCCCTCTTTAATCAAAGTTTATAAATTATTGGTTTCCTAATTCTAATCTTATTAGAACAAGATAACCTTAGGTCTAATTAATTTCAAGTTCTAAAATCATTTTTAAACTTATTAATTAACCTTAAGTTACATGCATTTCTATGTTATAAATTGATTGATCATTCATCACATGAATAAACATACATTTATAACAAATCCATCACATGAAAAATACATAGTAATTATATGTTTAATTTTAAGTTAATACAACTCTTATATTAATTATAATTAAAACATATAATATTTGTTTCATAAATTAATATAACACTTATATTAATTCTTATGAAACCCAATAAACATGCATACAATATATTATAACATTTATAACATGCTTTCAATGCATGGAGCATGCTTCCTATGGTGGGATTTTAAAATCTATAAGGCGTACTTTATGCACATATAATCAGGGATTTTAATTAAAACATACATTCACAATGCATAATTAATTAAACACACTGGTTTAGGCATCTAATGCAAGCAAACTACTAAATTATTACAATAATAATCTAGGATTAACAACGAACCACTTTGAACTCGTCGAATTTTGGGTCGAACCAGCTTGCAAATGTGTGAACCGAACCTTCAAAAGGTTCAACCAGGCTGTAAAAAGCTTAACCGAGCCTCCAATTGGTGAAACAGATCTCTAAAATAGAAACAATGGCCTCGAAATAGTCAGAACCGATCTAAAATCACCCGAACCAGACAAAAAATGAGTCGAACCAGTCCAAAATGACTTGAACCGATCAAAGTCAACGATCCGATCAAAGTCAAACGTCAGAAGTCAAAGGTCAACATAACCTTCTTCAATTGGAAATCACGGGCTGGACAACTTCTTGGTTACTGTAGCTGATTTGAAAAAAAAAAGCAGCTCTCTGTTTTGGATTTGTAGGACCTTCCGAGCTTCTGTCTTCAAATTGAAGGCCTTCTCGAACTCCAATCCACCCGAAACTTTTACAGATTATTCTTCACACATTAATGCTCAAACACACTTGAGAAATTTGAAAATAAAGCACAAATTGATGCTCAATTTAAATGTCGAAACCAGAAGAGCACTTTAGACGCCCAGAAAAATTATATTTCAAAAAACACCCACCACAGAACAAAATAGATCAAATTGAGTGCTCAAAATTGCTCGGATACCAATTGAAAGAGTCTAGATTAAGAAAGCGGAAGAAATTTTGGATCTTGAACACTCTAAGTTGATCAATTTTGTAAAATAAAAAAACATGCTCAAAGCTGGAAAAACAGAGGGATCGAAAACTCAACTTTGAAGATCAAATTCTCTTCACCTGGTGGATGGTTTTCAACACGAATACTTCATGGACAACCGTTAGAGTCTTCCTTATATCCTCAGGCCTTGGAACGGAATGTGGGATCCTAGGTTGAGAGAATTTGGAAGAAAAGACCTCAAAGGTCACTAATTCCGGAGTTTAGAATTTTCTGCAAAATTCTCTCAAAACACCTCAAATCACCATTATATAAATCTTCATTAACCTTTATTAGAGTGACAACTCAAGTGTGATGAGGATGGTTTGACATGGAGGTGGCTAATTTTAGTGAATTTTGAAAATGAGGAGGATTGGGCAAGTTGGCAACTTGATTTTCATGAAAATCATGAAAATCCCTCATTTTACATTTAATTTTAATTCTAAAGTCAACATTAATTTTTTTTTTTTAATTAAAATTAATATAATTAATTAAATAATTCAAAATTAATTTAATTTAATATCAAATATTAAATTAAATAAATTACCCGATCCCGATCGATTTTCTGAACATGAATCCTTATTATGCTATAAACCGATCCAATATTTAAATCATATTTAAATATATTCACATTCTATTAATCATAGTTTAATTCGTAACTAAGCTATCATTCGTTAAATATATCACATATAATTAACGCTTTCTTCGAAATTCGAATTTGAACAATTCAAATTGTTTTCTCTCAAAATGTTATAAGGCTAAGTCCGAGCTAGTAAGGGGGACCTAATGGACCTACAGATCATGAGCTCTAACGATACGAGATTAACCGGCTAAACACTTTAGCCTAGCTAATCAACATTCGTTAACCACCGGGACACTCCACTAAAGCCTAGTGGTTGCACTCTCTTCACTGTAGATATATTTCTGTCCACTCGATATAACCATGATTAGTAAGTTGATCCTTCACAGGTCGTTCGCAATTACAGCTGGGTAAAAATTATTGTTTTACCCTTGTAATTACCTCTTGTTCCTTAAGTCTTCTGATCCTCTAATGAACAATTGGTTTGTGGTCCAACCAACAAACCGAATCCCTCTCTAGCCAATGAGAGGGGTGGGCCCTTTCTTCAAGACCTGGAGTCAACACTTAAGGGAACAACCTCTCTACTAATCCTTAAAGCGGGTAGGAGTAAATTCCATCTTGCAGAACTATGTTCCCAGCTATCTACCCAGACTTATCCCTGAAATGGGAGGCTTATTGAGTCGGCAGTCTTAGCCCACTCTCACCCATGTAAATATAAGGATAATCTGAATAAACAGGAATTCAATGAACGCTTGGATTAAGATCGAGTTACCTAGGTCATTGTATGAATATAGTCAGTTAAGACAGTAAACGGAGTTATAAAGTCTAAGTGACTATTTCGCGGTCCAGTTTTATGCAAACTCATTGCATACGACGCCCCCACTCGCATGTCCCCACATGAACGATTTAGGATCACATCGTTTGTACTCTACAAAGTAGAACGTGACCATAGTGTCCCCAGGATAAGGTACCCAACCCTATCCTTATACTATAGACGGTTCTAGCTATAACTTGAACTTGATTCACTTTTATGTCACACATAAAGTTCAAGTATTCATCCTATAGCCAAGGCTTCTTTATTGAATTAAGGTTACACACTACACAATTCACTTTATTCAATAACACCTTTACTGAATAAATCTCAATAACAACATTTTTGCAAAATAGATTATACATTCAGTTTACAAAACCACGAATTTAAGGACATTAAAACCCAACACATATATTATATCAATTATATCACATATAACTGATATAACACCTCATATATGAAATCGAACACTTCAATTTCATTCCTAACTTTATACCCTCAATGTTACCAGTTGAGCCAACGGAGTGGCCTAATGGACCTACAGTTCATGAGCTCCAATGATGTGAGATTAACTGATCAAACTCTTTGATACAGTTAATCAATACCCATTAACTACAAGTCACTCCACTATAGACTTGCAACTGCAGTCTCCTCACTGTAGAATATATTCTGTCCATTGATATAATCATTACCCATGAGTCGACCCTTCACAGGTTGTTCGTAATCACGACTGGGTCAAATTACCATTTTACCCATGTGATTACCTCTTTGTTCTTTAAGCACCCATGATCCTCTAATGAACAACAAGTCTAAGGTCCTACCATAGACTTATACCCTCATAGAGGGCGGGGCCCCGTTGTTCAAGACCTGGAGTCAGTTCTTAAGGGAACAACCTATCTAATTCCTTAGTGTAGGAATGAGTGAATTCCATCTTGCATAGCTAAGTCCCCAGCTACCTACGAGGTTATGTCTCTGAGAAGGTAGGCTTATTGAGTCGGCTACAGGCCACTCTAACCCATACTAGTCTAAGGACAAACCCTTATAAGCAGGAATTCTTAACTTACTCAGGAATCAGGTCGAGTCACTAATGACCATCTAGAAATTATCAGTCTTATCCTGTTAACGACGTTATACTGGTTAGACTAATAATTTGCAGTCCGGTCTTGTATGATCTCTTCATACAGGATGCCCCAACTCGCATGTCAACCACATGAATTAGTTGGATTACCTCATTTGTACTAATTACAAAGTGGGCCGCATCCATAGTGTTACCAGAATAAGGTTTCCAACCTTATTCTTATACCATAGATCATTGGTTATACTCTTGAACACAATCCAAATATTGTCCACTACACTGGTGATACATTATAACCTTCGAGCTTAGTTTATTGGATTTATAAAGCAAGAATATAATTTTATCAAAACAAATAACTCTTTATTTATTTGATCAAAATTACATAAGTTTAGGGCACAAATCCCAACAATCTCCCACTTGACCTAAACCTTGTGGAGTACTAAAACATTACAATAATGTAAATACAATAAACTAGGGCATTTAAACCATTTGTACAATATACTCCCACTTTTCTTCACAAGTTGTATAAATACAATAAATTAGGTTGTGTCCCTTCACAGGTTGTTCGTAGTCACTACGGGGTCAAATTACCATTTTACCCCTGTGTTTACTTCTTGTTCCTTAAGTCCTACTGCTTCTCTAATGAACAATTTTGTTGTATGGTCCAACCATAAACAATGTCCCTCTCGGGCTAGTGAAAGGGTGGGCGCCCGTTGTTCATGCTCTAGAGACAACACTTAAAGGAACAACCTCTCTGGTTTCCCTAGATCGGGAACGAGTGAATTCCTTCTTGCGTAGTCAAGTTCCCAGCTTCCCACGAGGTCCTGTCCCCAAGAAGGTTGGCATATTGGGTATATTGACGCCACCCTCATCCGCATTTAGTCAAAGGAAAAACCTCGCGCAGTGGAGTCCATAAAACACTCACGATTAAGGACGAGTCACTACTGGTCATCTACAATGTTATTAGTTCTACTGTTAACAGTGAGTGAATTCCTTCTTGCGTAGTCAAGTTCCCAGCTTCCCACGAGGTCCTGTCCCCAAGAAGGTTGGCATATTGGGTATATTGACGCCACCCTCATCCGTACTAGTCAAAGGAAAAACCCTCGCAGGCAGGAGTCCATAAAACACTCACGATTAAGGACGAGTCACTACTAGTCATCTACAATGTTATTAGTTCTACTGTTAACAGTGAGTGAATTCCTTCTTGCGTAGTCAAGTTCCCAGCTTCCCACGAGGTCTGTCCCCCCAAGAAGGTTGGCATATTGGGTATATTGACGCCACCCTCATCCGTACTAGTCAAAGGAAAAACCCTCGCAGGCAGGAGTCCATAAAACACTCACGATTAAGGACGAGTCACTACTGGTCATCTACAATGTTATTAGTTCTACTGTTAACAGTGTTACATTAGTAGGTCTAATAATTCACGGTCTGGTTTTGTACAATCTTATTGCACAGGATGCCCCCACTCGCATGTCAACCACATGAATGAGTTTGATCACCATGTTTTATCTAATAGAAAGCGGACTGCATCCACAGTGTAACCAGGATGAGGTTTACAACCCTATCCATATACTATAGTCCGTTCGGTCTTTAACTCGAACGTGGTCCTCCCCTTGTGTCTACTACACATCGTTCAAATACTATAATATGACTCTGGAGCTAAGTTTATTGGATTATGTTTTGTAAAATGCGATATATAAAGTTTGATAAATCAATAACTTTTATTCAATTATAACAACTGTATTATAAACTACACGAGATTAGGGCAAACACCCCAACAAACTCCCACCTTACCTAAGCTAGTGGAGTACATATACACTTCTCAAATGTAAAGTAATACATGAATGTAATACAATAAACTAGGGCATACGAATACCTGATGCGAAAATATCGAGTGCCCTAAACTAATTCAAATTAGAATGAGATTCTGACACTTATACGACGTGCAAGTATACACGATCGAGAGCAGCAAGTGATAAGTTAAGTATCGATCCCATGAGGACTAGCTGAATCTAAATGATTGAGTGTCCTAACAAATTTTCCTTATTTTAGTGCAATGCATAAGTGTGCAATTTACTATTTAAAATAAATAAGTTGATACAATAAGTAAGAAAGATAAAGTAAGATGTAAGAAAATAACTAAACTTAAATGAGGGGAGGGGAGAATCCAAACAAGAGGGTAGATACAAGAGATGAGATTTAAAATGAAAAATAGGCTCTGGTTAGGTTAGAGTTCTAATGTTCAATTGGAATAAATTTTGTGTGATGCCTTGAATTTACCTGCACATGCATTCAAATGATTCTTTCCAAAATCACTAAGTTTTAAAACCTACAATTTCTCAATAGTGATCTAAATTATGCCCATGAATTTAGGTTCTAGGTGGGTTAATTATCCCTAATCAGCTCAATAATCCTAGAATGAAATTTTAGTTTTCTAATTCATTAGCTTTCCCAAGTTTATGAATTATAGAGAAGTTAAAAAGGCCAATTTTAATCCTCATGCAACGTTAAATTCAATAAAATCTCATAAATTCAATTAATGGAATCAACCATAAATTTAATCCAAAATTATATTAAAACAACCTAACCTTTGCCTAAGACAATTTAGTTCATGATTAAAATCGAGTCACACATCTCTAAATTAAGCATGTTTTTATTGATCAATGAGTTCATACAAAACAACCAACAACATTCACTAAAATAGCCTAAATTAGCCACAATTCTAGCCTAAGAAAGTCATGAGTTCGGTCTAAAACAGTGAGCAAAAGTAGTCTAAATCAGTATATGAACAAGCCAAAAATTCACTATTAAATTGGTAGTTTACAACGATCAATAAAACTTAGAGATAGGGAAAAGGTTACACAGCAGGTGACATTGCTTTTGCTACAGCAATAGCCTAGCAGCAACCCTCTGTCGATGGTCTGCAACAGGGTACTTTGCTTCAGCAAAACCCTTTGGTTGGTTTTAGCAACAGTGTGTCAATTGCTTCAGCAAATGGCTCAATCACAACAGTTTTTTAAGGTTCTGTCCGACAGTGACATCGGATAAATCGAAGCTCCGAACAACGATCCAACCGTTTAAACCGAAGGCTTATAAGTGTCGAACATGCTGACAAAATTTCAGCACAATCCAACGGTTGAAACTCCGTTAAAACTGAAGCTCTATGAGTCTCCAACATGCTGATAAAATTGTGGCAAAATCCAACGGTTGAAAAGCCGGAAATCACAAACTTCGTGAAAGACGTCTGTGAAAACCGAACTACAGTGATGCTCTCGATTTTGCTACAACAATGGCATCTCGGTTTTGCTACAGCAATAACACCTTGAAGCTTCATTTTTTCCTCACTCACACGTTTGCTACAACAATGGAACCTTCACGATTTTCCTCTTCAATGCACACCTTTGTTGTAGCAATCGCCCGTTCTCTCTCGGTCTCTTTCTCTTGTCGCCAATTATCTCCCCCCTTTGACCTGTAAACCCTAGCCTCCTTATACAAGATGATGTTGCGCTAACTCCATAAATTACAAAAATACCCTTAAGGGTAAAAGGACCATCTTATCGTTCGGGTAAAATGTCTAAAATGTCCTTAAGGACTTTTGTAATTTTTAAACATCTCCTGCACACAGAAAAATCCCAAATAAATTTATGAAGACAATTATAAATCAAACTAAATACGCGAGGATTTTTGGAGTTAAGAAAAATCTAAAATTTCGGTCTTTAATCAAACATTAGCTTATTTTCCAAGATTTCTTAAATTAAAGCACAAAAACATCAAAATTAACTATTTTTTAACCTAATGCTTAAATTCAAGAATTTAAAGATAACACACATACTTTAGGGATAAAATAACATGAGGATCACTAAATTAAATGCAATTCAAGTGGATTACACACTAAAATTCTAGTAAAAAAACTCCCTTATGGCGAGTTATCAAGCCTCCAAACTTGAACTACCCATTGTCCTCAATGAGTTCTATTCCCTAAACACATTAAAGACCTTTAAAGATTGGAATCACTTGGGTTAATTAAACAAGAATTGAGTACTTATGCTCTAAGCAACAAATCACCATTCATTCCATGCTCTCTAAGTGGCTCACCTGAGACTTCATAGCTACACTTATGCATCAATAACCAAGAGCAAACCAACTAGGATTCAACACCTGCCCTCAAGTTCAACCACTATAATCCTAATCATTCAAATCAAGCAACTCATAATTATTGATAAGTACTCCAAAACTCGCATGACTACAATTTAAGGATAATTCTTTTTTATTTTATTTTATTTATTATTATTTTTTTAAGAAAACAAATATTGATGTTATTCCCCTCAATTTCCATAAAACACACTACTTAGGGCTAGGTTTTTTTTTACCATTTTTTTTTATCTTTATTTATTTTTTGACTCTCTCGTAGTTCTTAGAATGACACACGTGGTTAGCGCAACACACTTAAGCAATGGGACTCTCCCGTAGTTCTTAGAATAGCACACGTGGTTAGCGCAACGCACCTAAGCAATGGGTACAGGCTTCTCGCTTGATACCTTCGCTCCAAGAGGCCAGCATGGTTAGTGCCCAAACCCCCTGACATCGAGCACCAAGTTACCTGAACTGTCTCTAAATAACAAAATAAATAACATATTTTTTTGTCTAGCCCAATGGAGTTTTAGGGAAATGAAAGGTTTCCACACTATTTCTTTTTTTCCTTTTTTTCCCTTTTTTTTCTTAAAAAAAATACGAAGAATATACCTTTCCCCCAAAACTTAGAGTACTCAATGTCCTCATTGAGTTAGGGAGGCTGGGTAAATCTCCCAAACTTGAAATGATCACAAATTGAGAGTTTACTAATTTTGGAGCACTCTAAAAAATGTATGAGTTACCTAACTTGTCATGGCTTCTAGCTTTTGAACTTTTTGGCCTAGAAGTTAAATCCTAATTAGTTTGATTGACACGCTAACCATAAGTTCACTAAAGAACCCTAATGATAAGATTAACCTCGAGAAACACCAAATAAGATAACACACTCTTGCTTCAAACACAAACAACAACCCTTATTTTCATTAGCCATAAGATTTGACCTTAACTTAATTTTCATAGAGATGCATACCAAGTTTCTACCAAAGAAAACACACTTTTTACCAATAAAAACATGCAGAAACTTAATTTTTAAACAAGGAACAACAATCATCTTTCCTATTTTTACTTGCTTAAGCATAATGAATCAACTACCTACATCATGCATATCAAAGACCATGAAACAAACAACTAACATGGAATCCAGTAGTCGAAATAGATCATTTTGAAGTCCTAAAGTAAGTAAATAACTTTATAAACACAAAGGCATGCAACACCTTATATACTCTAGCAGCACACAGTCTCATCAACAGAAGAATTTTCAATTAAGCCCAAAATCAGATTCAGAACAACACATTTTCCCCTCATGGTTAAGGCATACATTGCCCTTAATGTATAATCTACTCACTTAAGCATGCTTAACGACAACTAAAAAAGATGGAAGGGAGAAGAATACTGCCCTGAATCGAGGAGACCTCTACTACAGTGCATATCAATCATCAAATCCTAAGGGAGCTGCAAAATAGGCAAGAGTTATTTATTTAAAAACAAAAATAACTAAAAACGAAACAAAAGCAAAAACAAAAAAAATTAAAAACGAAACAAACGAAATAAACATTGGGTTGTCTCCCAAGAACAGCTTGTTTTACTTCATTATCTTGATGTAGTATACGTGGGCTCGTCAAGGTACGTAAAAATTCTCCCATTTCATCGGGCCTCTCTTTCTTGAATCTACAAAACAAATAAGAGCTAGCAAGAATACTAGCTTCTCGTGAGAGCCCGAAACAGATATATTTTTTGTTTTTTCATATATTAAAAGAAAAGAAGGAATAACAACAAAGTAAATATTTTTTGGTTTTTTATTGGATAAGAGAAAAGAAGGAAAAACAGGAAAATGAACAGACTCACAAAAAGACATTGACTCAAGAGCATAGAAAGAAAAACATTCACCAATAAGAGAAAAATCAGAAGATAGAACTGACATAGACTCAAAAGTCTCACACTCTACCTCATGGCCTAACTCAACAACACAATGTTCGACTTCTTCCACACTCTCACTGACTCTATCCTGGTGTGTGCTAAAAGGTTCTAGTTCTTCTACATCTAAAGCACAATTCTCTAAATGCCTATACTCAAGAAAATGTGAAGAACTAGGATCATGAAAGTCTATCAGTGGGTCAATGATCAAGTGACTCACTGAACTATCTAAGGGTGTGGGTCCTCCTTCACTATCTTCCCTAGGGTGCTCAACCTCAGATGAGTCGAAATACATTTGTTCTCTAAGGGAGACAAGTGTATCCGTTAGGCGTTGAACTGACTCCTCTATTTGCCTATTCCACTCATCCGTGACTCTCATATATTCTAATAACAATGTTTTAAGGGAAGATTCATCTTCTACCTGGGTTTCCTGAATATAAGAAGGATATGGCTCAAAACCCCTAGGATATGGTTCATAGGCCCAGTTGCTCTGATTATTATCATACATAGGATTCCCATAAGTCATAGGGTTAATATGATAGTAATTAGGCATTTGGTAGCCATAAGATCCATACCCCTCACTAGAAGAACCTAAATTGACAAATGGATGATCATAAGAAAAAGAACTATATTGTGTTTGCTCATTGGGCACATAAGACCACCCAAAGTTATCATAAGCCATTGTAAAGTATTAAATCAATTATAACAGGCACAACAAACACAACATGCACCAACACAACCAGAAACAATACTCAAGACTCAATAAAGATAAAAATACAAAGCAAAGATAACAAAACACACCCAACAAGAAAAACAAGGATAAAATGCAAAAATCAACTCAAACAAAATAAGAATCAAAACTAGTATCCGACAATGGCGCCAAAAACTTGATGCGAAAATATCGAGTGCCCTAAACTAATTCAAATTAAAATGAGACTCCGACACTTCTATGACGTACAAGTATACACGGTCGAGAACAACAAGTGATAAGCAAGTGATAAGTTAAGTATCGATCCCACGAGGACTAGCTGAATCTAAATGATTGAGTGTCCTAACAAATTTTCCTTATTTTAGTGCAATGCATGAGTGTGCAATTTACTGCTTAAAATAAATAAGTTGATACAATAAGTAAGAAAGATAATGTAAGATGCAAGAAAATAACTAAATTTAAATGAGGGGAGAGGAGAATGCAAACAAGAGGGTAGATACAAGAGATGAGATTTGAAATGAAAAATAGGCTCGGGTTAGGTTAAAGTTCTAATGTTCAATTGGAATAAATTTTGAGTGATGCCTTGAATTTACCTACACATGCATTCAAATGATTCTTTCCAAAATCACTAAGTTTTAAAACCTACAATTTCCCAATTGTGATCTAAATTATGCCCATGATTTTAGGTTCTAGGTGGGTTAATTATCCCTAATCAACTCAATAATCCTAGAATGAAATTTTAGTTTTCTAAGTCATTAGCATTCCCCAAATTTATGAATTATAGAGAAGTTAAAAAGGCCAATTTTAATCCTCATGCAACGTTAAATTCAATAAAATTTCATAAATTTAATCAATGACATCAACCATAAATTTAATCCAAAATTACATTAAAACAACCTAACCTTTGCCTAAGACAATTTAGTTCATGATTAAAATCGAGTCACACATCTCTAAATTAAGCATGCTTTTATTGATCAATGAGTTCATGCAAAACAACCAACAACATTCACTAAAATAGCCTAAATTAGCCACAATTCTAGCCTAAGACAGTCATGAGTTCGGTCTAAAACAGTGAGCAAAAGTAGTCTAAATCACTTTAGAAGAAAAGCTCGAAAGTTTTCCGATGCCCTTTGATTACAAGATTGAAGTCTTTTATAAACTCCAGATTTGAAATTACAATACAATGCAAAAAACTAAAAGATAAGATTCAATCTGACAGGACAAGACCCCTGACTGGATTGATATGACAAAAGATAAAATGATCTGTTTTTAGATTCTCAACCAATGTAAAAAAAAAAAAAAAAAAAAAAAAAGTGTTGTATAATAAAATGTACATTATAATAAATTGTAAATTATAAGCTCCACATCAGAACATAAGGAAAAAGCCCGAATCTTGTAGCGGAAGAAAATTATGAAGAATCACAAGGACTGATGCGAAGGACTGTTGCGGTGTGTGGTCCCGGTAATAAATCTCGAGATGAGTAATGAATCTGTTGGTCAGCATACCTTGCCTTCATGCCTGAAAAGTGATTTGACATGATATTCGAACCTATCAGATAAGGACAACAAATATCATCTTTATTAAAGTCACTTTAATAAAGGGATACGACAAAAGATGGTGGAGGAATAGTAGTACGCATTATTAGTGAATAGTAGTGTGCATTACTTTTCGTACATTTTGTTTTTTGTAATCATTTTATCTTTTGTCATATCAATCCAGTCAGGGGTCTTGTCCTGTCGGATTGAATCTTATCTTTTAGTTTTTTGTATTGTATTGTAATTTCAAATCCGGAGTCTATAAAAGACTTCAATCTTGTAATCAAAGGGCATCGAAAAACTTTCGAGCTTTTCTTCTAAAGTTTGAAATACTTCCACGCTCTCTTAAGGCTTGTAAACGATCCTAATTCTTTTCGCGGTATAT
The DNA here is from genome assembly GCA_036507285.1 of Trichosanthes cucumerina. Lineage (NCBI taxonomy): Eukaryota > Viridiplantae > Streptophyta > Magnoliopsida > Cucurbitales > Cucurbitaceae > Trichosanthes > Trichosanthes cucumerina. The sequence continues at coordinate 40,315,966 of CM071841.1, forward strand.
CGAGGAGCAATTGGTATCAGAGCCATTATTCAATAAAATTACCTTCTTTTACTCATCCTTTGCTAGAATAGAAAAAATTTTCAATCTATTTTCCAAACTTTGGAAACTCATCAATTATATCTTGCGTCCGCTAGTCGACAGCTGGTTGGTAAAGGTTGTGTTCCCGGCAGCAAGTGTAAGTCCGTTGGTAAGCTCCTGTTCCCCAGTAACTAGTACTTGATATAATTGCTGTATTTTCTACAAGTTTTGAAAAAGAAAGAAAATTATTTCTAGTCTATTTTAAAGTTATGCATAAAAGAAGTTAATTATGTCTAAAATTTTAAAAAAAATAATGAGTCCCAGAATCAAAGAAAAAGGTATTTCAATTTCAGATGACCATGAAGATTACAAAGGTGATTCAAATACAATACTTTCTAAATTAACTAATCAAGAGCTATCAATAGCAAAAATTGAAGACAAACTTCATCAATGGAGTATCCCAAAAATAGACCCAAAAATGGTCTACTACCATAGTACTTTCAATCTCACTCAGAGTAATTGTGTAAAAATCTCTGAGAAAAATATTCCCATCAACAATGACCATGAATCAATAAATCTCTTTTCAAAAAAGCTTATTCTACAACACCGTGAAGAATTTAATTATCTTCACATAGGATTAGTTCAAATTGCCATCAAGCCTTTATTCAGATTAGGCTTAGATATACCTGTCTTAATCTTTTTAAGAGATAAAAGACACTTTAATTTCTCAAACTCTCTTCTCGGGGTGGTTCAGTCTAAACTCGAAAAAGGACCAATTTTCTTCAATTGTTACCCAAATTTCACTCTTTCCTTACAAGATCCAAACATCCTATCTTCCTCGATAGCCGATGTTTATACACAAAATCTTAATATTCAAGAAGAATCTCACTCCGCAGTGGTGATTTTCAGAATTTGTTACAAATTAATGAATACAAACATTTCTCCAAGAGCTTTAAGGTCTTCCCCAAAGGGATCAACAATCCTTATAGAAGCAAATCTAGATAAGTCCTCAATTACTGTCCCAAAAAGTTTATCTTGGGAACAAATCACTAGAAATCCAACGTGGAAACTTATGGAAGCTTTCACTCCACCAAAAAGAAATTCAAATTTAGCCCAAATTATCGAACATACAGATGGGGCTGTTGAAATACAATTCTCAGAAGAAACAGAGGTTACTAAAGTCAAGGAATTCATGTCCTCAAAACCAAGTACCTCTCGAACTTCTGCAGCCTCAGAAGCCGACTCAAAATTCTATTTTGATCGATCTAACTCGTTGCGAGTAAAGTCAGTCAATATAGAACAAAATGTAGCAAATGTTCATTATGAAGCACAATCACAATCTCCAACCCAAACAAACATGGAAAATCGATCTATGTTCTCCAGTCAATTAAATGTTCTTATTGAAGGATTTTCAATTAACAATGAAGCACTAAAAAAGGATTTCCTTTCAATAAAAAACAAAACAAAGAGGAATGTCTTTTTCCAAAAATATGATGAAAACCAAAGATCTGAAATCAGGTCAAAATGGTATTCATTTATGGAAGAAATAGAGCAAAATATTTCATTTTTTACATGGATGAAACAATCTGAAAACGAAATCAATATGTTGCTAGAAACATGGAAAACAACCCAAAGGGGAAATATTCATTCAACTCATCCTCCCCTAGAAGAGATAGAATTTGAAACAATTTATGGAGAAAAGGTCAAAACTAGTCCATTTAAAAATATTAGTGAGAAGGAAGAGAAAAATGTTCCTACCCTCAAATATATAAAAAATATTCAACTTCAAAATAATTTTTCCAATAAAATTCTTTCCACAATAGCAAATCAAGTAGAAAAGATTGAAGGAAAAATATCAAAACCTTCCATTGCTTCGTCTTCAAATGGAGGAATACTAATACCTCCAATAGATGAATCAATTCCTCTATTTAAGCCGACAATCATTGATAGCAAAATTAAAATAAGAACTAAAGAGGAAGAAACTTTAGCTTTAATAGAAGAAAAGTTAAACAACCTTCATATTTCAAAAATAACTCCCACAATAAACGTTATAAAGGATTCCATTATTGACCAAATTATCCAAAAGACTAAGGATCTTTCTCTAAATGAAGAAAGAATCGAGTCTCCAAATGAAGTCTTAAAAATTGGTACAAAATCAAAAATATCGAAATATTCAACAATGAGAAATTGGTATCCTCAACCATCATTCCCAGATATTCAATTTGAAGAAAAAACACAAATGACTCAAGCCGTTTATGATGGATTAGCCATCCACGAATGGAATGTGGACGGAATATCTGATTATCTAATCATAAACGTAATAAACGAGATGTTGATCGCCTCCAATGCCTATAGGCAAAGAGGCAAAAGAGATCATGAGATAGCACAACTTCTCGTTGCCGGATTCACAGGACAATTAAAACAATGGTGGGATCAATACCTAAAGGAAGGTGATCGCCATTATATCTTAAATCATTCTAGTACTGAAAAAAGAGTACAAACACTCAAGGTAGAAGGCCAATTACCTCAAACAGGTTGAAATAGAAGAAAAATAGACGATGCAAGAAACACTCTCGTCTATACTATAACAAACGCCTTCATAGGAGATCCAGCTCAATATCAAGCCAGATCGGCTGAAATTCTTCTAAATCTCAAATGTCCAACATTAGGAGACTTTAGATGGTACAAAGATATGTTCCTAAGCAAAGTCTTAATTAGAGCCGATTGCTCTTCCTCAACTTGGAAGGAACAATTCATCAAAGGACTTCCAAACTACTTTCTTTGAAAGAGTCAAAATTGATTTAAATGCCAAATATGACGGAAAAATTCCTTGGGATAGTCTAACCTATGGAAATTTAACTTCATTCATAATAAGTGAAGGTATCCGTCTATGCAATGAATCCAAAGTTCAAACAAAACTTAACAAAACCTTTGATTCAAAAAGGCGAGAATTAGGAATTTTCTCGTGATCAATATGGATGTGGAAAAGTCCATCCACCCTCTGTGATCAGAAAAGCGCTATAAGAAGATCTGAGAAAACATCAAGAAAGACAAAATTATGGTCCATAAAGATCATTCCAAAGAAAGAATTATAGAAAGCCCTATAATTCTTATACTAAAAAACGACTCACTTATAAAGGTGGACATTCAAAAGAAAAGATTCAATGCTATAAATGTCGATCACATGGACACTATGCAAATAAGTGTCCTATGAAAAAGAAGATCAATGAATTAGAAATTGATGATGAATTTAAACATCAACTTCTAAACATCATCCAACTGATTCGAAGAGTCAATCTATAGTTACGATGAAGGTCAAATACTTGAATTACAAGAAGAAAGCTGATTCATATTTGCGCGGTGAATATGATGAGGAAGAAAAAGAAGGCAAAAGAGTTTGTTCAGGATGCATATGTGTCCTAACCAAAGATCAAGAAACTCTACTTAACGTTGTTGATAGACAACGTAGAACTCAAAAAATCAATTCTGCATAGCCTAAAAAGTTCAATACTCGAAAAGAAAGATCAAGGAGAAACTAGTGATTTCAAACCCTATGAATGGAAAAACGTTATCAAAAAATTCGAGGAACCAAAACCAATCACTATTCAAGATCTTCAAACAGAAATTAATAACCTAAAAGAGAAGTCAATAAAATAAAAATGACATCGATCGTCGATATTTCATCTCCGACTAGAAATGTCTCAAATGAAATCCCAAAAGTGAAGAAACTCCAAATGAAGAAGAAGAATATTTCGTTGGAGCTATCTCAAGCATTCGATTTCAAAAATGGTACTCTTTAGTGACCCTCAAAATTCATGACTTCAAAATTACTTTACGTGCCTTAATTGATTCAGGTGCAGATCAAAACTGTATTCAAGAAGGATTAATACCCTCAATTTACTTTGAAAAGACATCAGAAACGCTCCGAGGTGCAAATAATCAACAATTAATGATTAATTACAAATTGTCAAAAGTCCATGTTTGCAACAAGGGAGTCTGTTTTGTAAACTCTTTCTTGTTAGTCAAAGACCTAGGTCAAGAGTTGATTTTAGGGACGTCATTTCTTACTCAATTATACCCAATATTAATATCGGAAGAAGGAATAATATCCAATATATTGGGACAAGAAATAATATTCAAGTTTACGAGTCCAATAACCCGCCATGAAATCCATAATTTACAACAAACAACAGTCCAAAAATCAATAAATATTATAGAGAGCAAACAAAAACAAATTCAATTCTTAAAGGAAGAAATCTCATACAAGAAAATAGATGAAGAATTAAAAAGAAATTCAATACAAGACAAAATATCTAATTTCAAAACAAAATTAGAAAATGAGGTTTGTTCAAATCTTCCAAATGCCTTTTGGAAAAGAAAACAACATATTGTTAATCTCCCTTATACTAAAGACTTCAATGAAGAAAAAATTCCAACAAAAGTTAGGCCAATACAAATGAATTCTGAATTATTAACCCATTGCAAGAAGGAAATAGATGATCTTTTACAGAAAGGACTCATCAGACCTTCCAAAAGCCCTTGGTTTTGTGTCGCCTTCTATGTCAATCATCAGGCAGAAAGGAACGAGGAGTTCCAAGATTGGTTATTAATTACAAACCACTCAATAAAGTCTAAGAATGGATAAGATATCCAATTCCAAATAAACAAGATTTACTTAAAAGAATTTCAAACTCAAAAATTTTCTCAAAATTTGATATGAAATCGGGATTCTGGCAAATACAAATTTCTGAAAAGGATCGTTACAAAACCGCCTTCAATGTCCCTTTTGGCCAATATGAATGGAATGTTATGCCATTCGGATTAAAAAATGCTCCATCAGAATTTCAAAAACTTATGAACGATATATTCAACCCTTTTCAAGAATTTTCAATTGTTTACATCGACGATGTCCTAATATTTTCTCAAAATATAGACCAACATTTTAAACACCTCAATATATTTCTTGATATTATTAAACGAAATGGTTTAGTAGTGTCACTCCCAAAAATTAAACTTTTTCAAACCCAAATCCGATTTTTAGGATTTGATATTCATTTGGGTTTAGTAAAACCGATACAAAGATCAATTGAATTTGCTTCAAATTTCCCTGATCAAATTTTAGATAAAACTCAATTGCAAAGATTTCTAGGATGTCTCAATTATGTTTCTGACTTTATACAAAACCTAAGGCCTATATGTAAACCACTTTTTCAAAGACTAAAAAAGAATCCAGAGCCATGGTCGGATAAGCATACAAATGCTGTCAAATCAATGAAAGCTTTAGTCAAATCAATTCCTGCTTAAGTCCTGATAAATCCAAAAGCAAATTTAATAGTGGAATCAGACGCATCCGATATAGGATATGGAGGAATCCTAAAGCGATGTATAGATAAGAACGAATCAATTATTCGGTTTCATTCTGGAACATGGAATAGTATTCAAAAAAATTATTCATGAAAAAAAAAAGAGATTTTAGCAATAGTTTTGTGTGTTCAAAAATTTCAAGGAGATTTAATTAATAAACATTTTACAATTAAAACGGATTCAAGAGCTTCTAAATTGTTTTAGGAAAAGATGTTAAAAATCTTGTTTCAAAACAAATTTTTGCAAGATGGCAAGCTATCTTATCATGCTTTGATTTTCAAATCTTGTTTATAAAAGGAGTTCAAAACCCCTTGCAGATTATCTCTCAAGGGAATTTCTCACAAAGAAAACTTCTTCTCTCTATTTGAAGCATGAGTGATCAATGAGGCAAAGCCTCATCTTCAAAGGGCAAAAGCCCAACCTCTTCTTCAAACATTCCAGCTCCCATGAGCGCCGATCAATACGCAATGGATCTGGGTTTCACTCAAGTGAATCGCCCAAGAACCAGAAGCGCATCGATTCAAATAAGAGATTCAATGGAGTCATTAACTCCACCACCGAGGCCATCAGCCTCCCTCATGCGGCCTACTGCCGTTACACAAATGAGACCTTTCGTCTCACCTACTAATCCATCTTCGTCTCAACAGGGATCTTCAATGCCTACAACTTTTGTTGAAGCCGTCAATCCTCCCAAAAGGTTTATCCCTAAACCATCAAAAATTATTTCGAAAAACCACTTCAAATTTCTGATCCAATTGTCGAAGTTGAATTCGATGGATTTCAATTGTTGAAATTATTCAAAATATATATCCTCAAGGATTCTATTTCTATCGGAATCCTTGATCAAAACAAGGAAATATTATGAATTCATCCTTGTAGATTCAAAATCTGTCCAGATAACTCATATCCCGGACAGAAATGATCCTTCAAAAATTGCCTACTCAAAACTAAAAATTTTTAAAGTCTTAAACCCTACCAATTGGAATCAAAGTATCTTCACAGAAAGAACACTTTCAAAACCATTCAATCCTCGCACATACTGCATCAGAGATTATGTTGAAGCTTGGTACAAAGTAATGTGGTACAAAAATTATGAGCATTCTTGGTTTATTCAATTCTGTCAAAATGCTTACAAAATAGATTATCCATTCTGGTTTATCAAATTGTGGAAGACTTTCGGCCTATCAGAGGAAATCTTCCCAATTCCTATTCAAGAATCATTCCATTACTTTTCACAAACAATACACAAAAATGAATTCCCACTCACAATGCGTTTTTGTTTATACTTTCAAACCCCTTGGATATTCTGTTGGAATTTCCAGATCAATACTTACACCTATTACAAACAAATCGTAAAAGTTTTACAAATCAAATGGTGGGACAAGTACAACTTTTCTCACGCAGGAATCAAAGAAGTGAAGCAATGGTTTGCCGATAATGGCTACCTCCAAGACCTGTCAAAAAAGAAAAATGCAGAGTTCCTCAATTCCAAATCAAAGCTGCTAGCTGCCTTAGCACAAACAACAACAGAGGCAGATTTACAAAAAATTTTGAATCAAGTTACTTCAATAGCATCTTCATCTTCTCCACAAAACTCTGAAGTAGAAGAAGATGAAGAATATGATATCAATGATCCGTTTTTAGATTCCCAACCAATGTAAAAAAAAAAAAAAGTGTTGTATAATAAAATGTACATTATAATAAATTGTAAATTATAAGCACCACATCAGAACATAAGGAAAAAGCCCGACTCTTGTAGCGGAAGAAAATTATGAAGAATCACCCTAAAGGACTGATGCGAAGGACTGTTGCGGTGTGTGGCCCCGGTAATAAATCTCGAGATGAGTAATGAATCCGTTGGTCAGCATACCTTGCCTTCACGCCTGAAAAGTGATTTGACATGATATTCGAACCTATCAGATAAGGACAACAAATATCATCTTTATTAAAGTCACTTTAATAAAGGGATACGACAAAAGATGGTGGAGGAATAGTAGTACGCATTATTAGTGAATAGTAGTGTGCATTATTGTAAAGAATTGAATCTTTTACTTTTCGTACATTTTGTTTTTTGTAATCATTTTATCTTTTGTCATATCAATCCAGTTAGGGGTCTTGTCCTGTCGGATTGAATCTTATCTTTTAGTTTTTTGCATTGTATTGTAATTTCAAATCCGGAGTCTATAAAAGACTTCAATCTTGTAATCAAAGGGCATCGGAATGAGGTTTGTTCAAATCTTCCAAATGCCTTTTGGAAAAGAAAACAACATATAGTTAATCTCCCTTATACCAAAGACTTCAATGAAGAAAAAATTCCAACAAAAGCTAGGCCAATTCAAATGAATTCTGAATTATTAACCCATTGCAAGAAAGAAATAGATGATCTTTTACAGAAAAGACTCATCAGACCATCCAAAAGCCTTTGGTCTTGCGCCGCCTTCAATGTCCCTTTTGGCCAATATGAATGGAATGTTATGCCATTCGGATTAAAAAATGCTCCATCAGAATTTCAAAAAATTATGAACAATATATTCAACCCTTTTCAAGAATTTTCAATTGTTTACATCGACGATGTCCTAATATTTTCTCAAAATATAGACCAACATTTTAAACACCTCAATATATTTCTTGATATTATTAAACGAAATGGTTTAGTAGTGTCACTCCAAAAAATTAAACTTTTTCAAACCCAAATCCGATTTTTAGGATTTGATATTCATTTGGGTTTAGTAAAACCGATACAAAGATCAATTGAATTTGCTTCAAATTTCCCTGATCAAATTTTAGATAAAACTCAATTGCAAAGATTTCTAGGATGTCTCAATTATGTTTCTGACTTTATACAAAACTTAAGGCCTATATGTAAACCACTTTTTCAAAGACTAAAAAAGAATCCAGAGCCATGGTCGGATAAGCATACAAATGCTGTCAAATCAATGAAAGCTTTAGTCAAATCAATTCCCTGTTTAAGTCTGATAAATCCAAAAGCAAATTTAATAGTGGAATCCGACGCATCCGACATAGGATATGGAGGAATCCTAAAACAGTAGATAGATAAGAACGAATCAATTATTCGATTTCATTCTGGAATATGGAATAGTACTCAAAAAAATTATTCAACAGTAAAAAAAAGAGATTTTAGCAATAGTTTTGTGTGTTCAAAAATTTTAAGGAGATTTAATTAATAAACATTTTACAATTAAAACGGATTCAAGAGCTTCTAAATTCGTTTTAGAAAAAGATGTTAAAAATCTTGTTTCAAAACAAATTTTTGCAAGATGGCAAGCTATCTTATCATGCTTTGATTTTCAAATCTTGCCTATAAAAGGAGTTCAAAACCCCCTAGCAGATTATCTCTCAAGGGAATTTCTCACAAAGAAAACTTCTTCTCTCTCTATTTCGAAGCATGAGTGATCAGCGAGGCAAAGCCTCATCTTCAAAGGGCAAAAGCCCAACCTCTTCTTCAAACATTCCAGCTCCCATGAGCGCCGATCAATACGCAATGGATCTAGGTTTCACTCAAGTGAATCGCCCAAGAACCAGAAGCGCATCTATTCAAATAAGAGATTCAATGGAGTCATTAACTCCACCACCGAGGCCATCAGCCTCCCTCATGCGGCCTACTGCCGTTACACAAATGAGACCTTCCGTCCCACCTACTACTCCATCTTCGTCTCAACAGGGATCTTCAATCCCTACAACCTTTGTTGAAGCCGTCAATCCTCCCAAAAGGTTTATCCCTAAACCTGAAATAAAAAATTATTTCGAAAAATCACTTCAAATTTCTGAGCCAATTGTCGAAGTTGAATTCGATGGTATTTCAATTGTTGAAATTATTCAAAATATATATCCTCAAGGATTCTATTTTCTACCGGAATCCTTGATCAAAACAAGGAAATAATATGAATTCATCCTTGTAGATTCAAAATCTGTCTAGATAACTCATATCCCGGACAGAAATGATCCTTCAAAAATTGCCTACTCAAAGCTAAAAAATTTTAAAGTCTTAAACCCTACAAATTGGAATCAAAGTATCTTCACAGAAAGAACGCTTTCAAAACCATTCAATCCCCAGACATACTCGTACCGAGATTTTGTTGAAGCTTGGTACAAAGTAATGTGGTACAAAAATTATGAGCATTCTTGGTTTATTCAATTTTGTCAAAATGCTTACAAAATAAATTATCCATTCTGGTTTATCAAATGGTGGAAGACTTTCGGCCTATCAGAGGAAATCTTCCCAGTTCCTATTCAAGAATCATTCCATTACTTTTCACAAACAATACACCAAAATGCATTCCCACTCACAATGCGTTTTTGTTTATACTTTCAAACCTCTTGGATATTCTGTTGGAATTTCCAGATCAATACTTACACCTATTACAAACAAATCGTAAAAGTTTTACAAATCAAATGGTGGGACAAATACAACTTTTCTCACGCAGGAATCAAAGAAGTGAAGCAATAGTTTGCCGATAATGGCTACCTCCAAGACCTGTCAAAAAAGAAAAATGCAGAGTTCCTCAATTCCAAATCAAAGTTGCTAGCTGCCTTAGCACAAACAACAACAGAGGCAGATTTACAAAAAATTTTGAATCAAGTTACTTCAATAGTATCTTCATCTTCTCCACAAAACTCTGAAGTAGAAGAAGATGATGAATATGATATCAATGATCCGTTTTTAGATTCTCAACCAATCTAAAAAAAAAAAAAAAGTGTTGTACAATAAAATGTACATTATAATAAATTGTAAATTATAAGCTCCACATCAGAACATAAGGAAAAAACCCGACTCTTGTAGCGGAAGAAAATTATGAAGAATCACCCTAAAGGACTGATGCGAATGACTGTTGCGGTGTGTGGTCCAGGTAATAAATCTCGAGATGAGTAATGAATCCGTTGGTCAGCATACCTTGCCTTCACGCCTGAAAAGTGATTTGACATGATATTCGAACCTATCAGATAAGGACAACAAATATCATCTTTATTAAAGTCACTTTAATAAAGGATACGACAAAAGATGGTGGAGGAATAGTAGTACGCATTATTGTAATAGTAAGTGAATAGTAGTGTGCATTATTGTAAAGAATCGAATCTTTTACTTTTCGTACATTTTGTTTTTTGTAATCATTTTATCTTTTGTCATATCAATCCAGTCAGGGGTCTTGTCCTGTCGAATTGAATATTATCTTTTAGTTTTTTGCATTGTATTGTAATTTCAAATCTGGAGTCTATAAAAGACTTCAATCTTGTAATCAAAGGGCATCGGAAAATTTTCGAGCTTTCTTCTAAAGTTTGAAATACTTCCACACTCTCTTAAGCCTTGTTAAGAGAGCGTGGTAATTGTGTAAAAATCTCTGAGAAAAATATTCCCATCAACAATGACCATGAATCAATAAATCTTTTTTCAAAAAAGCTTATTCTACAACACCGTGAAGAATTTAATTCTCTTCACATAGGATTAGTTCAAATTGCCATCAAGCCTTTATTCAGATTAGGCTTAGATATACCTGTCTTAGTCTCTTTAAGAGATAAAAGACACTTTAATTTCTCAAACTCTCTTCTCGGGGTGGTTCAGTCTAACCTCGAAAAAGGACCAATTTTCTTCAATTGTTACCCAAATTTTACTCTTTCCTTACAAGATCCAAACATCCTATCTTCCTTGATAGCCGATGTTTATACACAAAATCTTAATATTCAAGAAGAATCTCACTCCGCAGTGGTGATTTTCAGAATTTGTTACAAATTAATGAATACAAACATTTCTCCAAGAGCTTTAAGGTCTTCCCCAAAGGGATCAACAATCCTTATAGAAGCAAATCTAGATAAGTCCTCAATCACTGTCCCAAAAAGTTTATCTTGGGAACAAATCACTAGAAATCCAACGTGGAAACTTATGGAAGCTTTCACTCCACCAAAAAGAAATTCAAATTTAGCACAAATTATCGAACATACAGATGGGACTGTTGAAATACAATTCTCAGAAGAAACAGAGGTTACTAAAGTCAAGGAATTCATGTCCTCAAGACCAAGTATCTCTCGAACTTCTGCAGCCTCAGAAGCCGACTCAAAATTCTATTTTGATCGATCTAACTCGTTGCGAGTAAAGTCAGTCAATATAGAACAAAATGTAGCAAATGTTCATTATGAAGCACAACCACAATCTCCAACCCAAACAGACATGGAAAATCGATCTATGTTCTCCAGTCAATTAAATGTTCTTATTGAAGGATTTTCAATTAACAAAGAAGCACTAAAAAAGGATTTCCTTTCAATAAAAAACAAAACAAAGAGGAATGCCTTTTTCAAAAATATGATGAAAACCAAAGATCCAAATCAAAGTCAAAATGGTATTCATTTATGGAAGAAATAGAGCAAAATATTCCATTTTTTACATGGATGAAACAATCTGAAAACGAAATCAATATGTTGCTAGAAACATGGAAAACAACCCAAAGGGGAAATATTCATTCAACTCATCCTCCCCTAGAAGAGATAGAATTTGAAACAACAAAGCTAGTCCATTTAAAAATATTAGTGAGAAGGAAGAGAAAAATGTTCCTACCCTCAAAGATATAAAAAATATTCAACTTCAAAATAGTTTTTCCAATAAAATTCTTTCCACAGTAGCAAATCAAGTAGAAAAGATTGAAGGAAAAATATCAAAACCTTCCATTGCTTCGTCTTCAAATGGAGGAATACTAATACCTCCAATAGATGAATCAATTCATCTATATAAGCCGACAATCATTGATAGCAAAATTAAAATAAGAACTAAAGAGGAAGAAACTTTAGCTTTAATAGAAGAAAAGTTAAACAACCTTCATATTTCAAAAACAACTCACACAATAAACGTTATAAAGTATTCCATTATTGACCAAATTATCCAAAAGACTAAGGATCTTTCTCTAAATGAAGAAAGAATCGAGTCTCCAAATAAAGTCTTAAAAATTGGTACAAAATAAAAAATATCGAAATATTCAACAATGAGAAATTGGTATACTCAACCATCATTCCCAAATATTCAATTTGAAGAAAAAACACAAATGACTCAAGCCGTTTATGATGGATTAGCCATCCACGAATGGAATGTGGACGGAATATCTGATTATCTAATCATAAACGTAATAAACGAGATGTTGATCGCCTCCAATGCCTATAGGCAAAGAGGCAAAAGAGATCATGAGATAGCACAACTTCTCGTTGCCGGATTCACAGGACAATTAAAACAATGGTGGGATCAATACCTAAAGGAAGGTGATAGCCATTATATCTTAAATCATTCTAGTACTGAAAAAAGAGTACAAACACTCAAGGTAGAAGGCCAATTACCTCAAACAGTTGAAATAGAAGAAAAAATAGACGATGCAGTAAACACTCTCGTCTATACTATAACAAACGCCTTCATAGGAGATCCAGCTCAATATCAAGCCAGATCGGCTGAAATTCTTCTAAATCTCAAATGTCCAACATTAGGAGACTTTAGATGGTACAAAGATATGTTCCTAAGCAAAGTCTTAATTAGAGCCGATTGCTCTTCCTCAACTTGGAAGGAACAATTCATCAAAGGACTTCCAAACTACTTTGCTGAAAGAGTCAAAATTGATTTAAATGCCAAATATGACGGAAAAATTCCTTGGGATAGTCTAACCTATGGAAATTTAACTTCATTCATAATAAGTGAAGGTATCCGTCTATGCAATGAATCCAAAGTTCAAACAAAACTTAACAAAACCTTTGATTCAAAAAAGGCAGAATTAGGAATTTTCTGTGATCAATATGGATGTGGAAAAGTCCATCCACCCTCTGCAGTCCGAAAAACTGCTATAAGAAGATACAGAAAACATCAAGAAAGACAAAATTATGGTCCATAAAGATCATTCCAAAGAAAGAATTATAGAAAGCCCTATAATTCTTATACTAAAAAATGACCCACTTATAAAAGTGGACATTCAAGAGAAAAGATTCAATGCTATAAATGTCGATCACATGGACACTATGCAAATAAGTGTCCTATGAAAAAGAAGATCAATGAATTAGAAATTGATGATGAATTTAAACATCAACTTCTAAACATCATCCCAAGAAGAGATTTTGAGAAATTAAAGTGTCTTTTATCTCTTAAAGAGATTAAGACAGGTATATCTAAGCCTAATCTGAATAAAGGCTTGATGGCAATTTGAACTAATCCTATGTGAAGATAATTAAATTCTTCACGGTGTTGTAGAATAAGCTTTTTTGAAAAGAGATTTATTGATTCATGGTCATTGTTGATGGGAATATTTTTCTCAGAGATTTTTACACAATTTCTTTGAGTGAGATTGAAAGTACTATGGTAGTAGACCATTTTTGGGTCTATTTTTGGGATACTCCATTGATGAAGTTTGTCTTCTATTTTTGCTATTGATAGCTCTTGATTAGTTAATTTAGAAAGTATTGTATTTGAATCACCTTTGTAATCTTCATGGTCATCTGAAATTGAAATACCTTTTCCTTTGACTCCGGGACTCATTATTTTTTTCAAAATTTTAGACATAATTAACTTCTTTTATGCATAACTTTAAAATAGACTAAAAATAATTTTCTTTCTTTTTCAAAACTTGTAGAAAATACAGCAATTATATCAAGTAGTAGTTACTGGGGAACAGGAGCTTACCAACGGACTTACACTTGCTGCCGGGAACACAACCTTTACCAACCAGTTGTCGACTAGCGGACGCAAGATATAATTGATGAGTTTCCAAAGTTTGGAAAATAGATTGAAAATTGTTTCTATTCTAGCAAAGGATGAGTAAAAGAAGGTAATTTTATTGAATAATGGCTCTGATCCCAATTGCTTCTCGATATACCGCGAAGAGAATTAGGATCGTTAACAAGGCTTAAGAGAGCGTGAAAGTATTTCAAACTTTAGAAGAAAGCTCGAAAATTTTCCGATGCCCTTTGATTACAAGATTGAAGTCTTTTATAGACTCCAGATTTGAAATTACAATACAATGCAAAAAACTAAAAGATAAGATTCAATCCGACAGGACAAGACCCCTGACTGGATTGATATGACAAAAGATAAAATGATTACAAAAAACAAAATGTACGAAAAGTAATGCACACTACTAGCCTAAATTAGCCACAATTCTAGCCTAAGACAGTCATGAGTTCGGTCTAAAACAGTGAGCAAAAGTAGTCTAAATCAGTATATGAACTGTCACACCCCCTCCCGAACCACCTGCTAACTTAGCTCGGAAGACGACATGAAGCCAACAGACATTGTTACCTCTTAACAATACCTGCTGACTCTGCTTTACCTGATAAACATACTATGCTCACATATGGAACACTTTAAACTTAACACAGCGGAAATTGAACAACTATTAAACAAACATAAGGAGAAACTCTTCTTAAATCTCTTTCGAAAACTAAAACGGACAAGAACATCAGAACCACAAACAGGCCAAACCATTAATTAAACAACCACAACCTCTAAAGCACATACGACTATAAGTACATAGTCCCCCTAAACACTAACTACAATACATAAGGACTTGCTATACAACCCAGCCACGTACAAAATATCAACTCGTGGAGCTTTCAGCAGACTATGGTAGGATGTCAGGTACCGGGAGCTCGATCTCTACCTGAAAAGTTTGAAAACACTGAAAGAATGAGCTATGAAGCTCAGTGAGTGACTGAGTTTAAAAGAAGACTGAGTTTAAAAGAAGACTATTAACTCGTAAATCATATCACCTGACCATCTATGAGCATATGCATCTATAATCAAACGTTCAAAATAATCGTGTAACCATAATAACTTTTAAGAAAACTAGCAAGTATGTCGTTAAAATTTCGTAAGGCATATGAATGATATAAACATTTTTAAAATATGTCACAATCCACGTTGTGTAGGGCACGCCCAGTACAACAAACGTTTACTCTACGATGTAGTGGGGCTCGCCCAGCACTCCCATCGTTTTTGTCGCAGTGGGGCCCGCCCAGCACTCACGACAGCATTGTTGTCATGAAGTACACTCAACGTCGACAACAGAATACGACATGTGTGCACACGGTACCATAAAGCCTCGGGCTCAATATCTCAGTCATTTACTCAATCGGGTCTCAGAAAACATCATAAAAAATGTTTGAACATGCCTGCTTATCTTTTCTTTCATAAAACTCAAGCTTACTCAGCTTGTTCATAAAACTGAAAATCTTTAAATCATACTTGCTCGAAATCATAACATTGCCATAAATTTAAGCAATCAATAGACATATGCTCATGTAAGAATTTCATCAAGACATTTAGGGTCACAATGAATACTTGAAACCATATCTAGGAAAATATTTTTGCTCTTAAACTGAAGGGATTTTGAATTCCCGCAGCGGAAGACGTTGTGAAACGTCGTTGATCCGTTGTGTAATTCCTATCTTAAAATTGAATCTATCTCATAGATCCTAGGCTAAACATGCAAAGAAGGAGAAGTAAACAGTAAGTAATAGATACTAACCTCTTGAAGAACTCTTCTTCAACGTTTTCTCCTTCTCCGGTCACGATCTCTCTCGATCCGATGTTCTCCTCGAACACGAACCTCGATCCGAACAGGGAGACACCTCCAAAGGGTCTTCTCGGTTGTTCTCGGGAGGTTGAGGGAGAGTAGGTGGGACTCCTTTTGGTTTTGGGTGAGGAGAGAATTTTAGAGAGAATTGAGAGAATTCTAGAGAGAAAACATTTGCTCTCTTTGGATGGAAATCCAAAAAATGGCAAAATGGCATTCCAAAGGCTTCTTGCAAAGCCTTTAAATACTATTGTGTGATGGAGTTAAAACCTCCACCAAATCACAATTTTACCACAACCATATAATATACAAATCACATTTGTATATTATATAATATAAGGTATCTCATACCTTATTATACAAATCTCATTTGCATAAATGTGGAATTATAAATTGAATCACATTCAACTTAATTTCTCTCAATTCAATTTCTCCAATTAGCACTAATTAATCAATTAGGCTATACTATAGTTTATTATGAATCTCATTCACATCAAACTATATATTATGTCATCTATATCTCATATAAATGACATAAATACCCAAATAATGAATTTGAACACTTCAAATTCACACACAAATCAGTAAACCCTCAATTTGTCCAATTTGAGCCAACCGAGGGACCTAATGGACCTACACGTGATGAGCTCCAATGATCCGAGACTAACCTGTCAAACTCTTTGACCCGGTTATTCAACATTCATTAGCTACGGTAACACTCCACTAAAGCTCGTAGCTGCACTCTCATCACTGTAGGACAAGTTGTGTCCATCGATATAACCAATATCCATGAGTCAACCCTTCACAGGTTATTCGTAGTCACAGCCTGGTCAAATTACCGTTTTACCCCTGTGTCTACCTCTTGCTTTTTAAGTCCCACTGCTCCTCTAATGAGCAACTATGTTTCATGGTCCAACCATAAACAACAACCCTCTCAGGCAAATGAGAGAGTGGGGCCCCGTTGTTCAAGCCCCGAGACGAAGACTTAATGGAACAACCCTCTAGTTTCCCTAAGTCGGGAACGAGTGAATTCCTTCTTGCGTAGTCAAGTTCCCAGCTCCCCACGTGGTCCTGCCCTTGAGAAGGTAGGCATATTGGGCGAGCAACAGTGGCCACCCTCACCCGTACTAGTCAAAGGACAGACCCCCGTAGATAGGAGTCCGTGACACACTCAGGATTAAGGTCGAGTCACTAATGGTCATCTATGAATTTATTAGCTCTATACTGTTAACGGTGTTACATCAGTAAGTCTAATAATTCACGGTCCGGTCTTGTACAATCTCATTGCACAGGATGCCCCCACTCGCATGTCAACCACATGAACGAGTCAGATCACCTCGTTTGTATCTAATACAAAGCGGGCCGCATCCACAGTGTATCCAGGATTAGGTCTCCAACCCTATCCGTATACTGTCGATCGTTCGGGTCATTAACTCGAACGTGATCCTCCCTGTGTGCCCACTACACACCGTTCAAGGTCTTAGTTCTCTCATTAATACAATGACCCTCGAGCTTAGTTTATTGGATTAAATTTATGAAAAATGCGAGACACAAAGTTGAAATAAATAACTCTTATTTATTACACAATGTTGAAATAAATAACTCTTATTCATTTACAACTTGGAATATTACAAACTACACGAGATGAGGACATACATCCCAACATAAACATGTGTTCAGAAAGAAACTTAAACCATTGAAATCTTTCATCTAGCAAAACTTACATTTCTTAAAGCATTTTTCAAGCATATAGTTCATTTTCGAAGTTCGTTTTGTCACTCACAGTGTTGGAACTAGAACCTTGGTCCGTACACTCGACCTATCTTCTCTTGGCCTGTCAAACAAACAAAATCCATGTATTAAAACCTCGAGCTCATGATTTTTAATCTTAAAATTACAAAAACCACACTATCCACTTTTCCAGCATTTCACAGATTTTATACCCTGTACTCAAACAGTCATAACTTCTTCATTACCAAACTCTTTATTTTTGAACCCTCTAAAAATCATATGAAGACATGAAGTTGAGATTCCCAAAAGATTAGTTCGAAAATACCTCAAAATCTTTTTCCCTAAAAACAACTTCCTGCTGTTCCAAATTTGATTTCCTGCTGCAACCCGAAATTTGACCTGATATTTACAACATCTTCCAATCATTTTCTATTCACGATTTCTTCACGAAAGTTGTAGGAAATTCAATAAGCTTTCCAACCATGCCTATTAGAACTGATTTCAACTCTACAGATCAGGACAATTAAAACACCAGAGGATTATCGGATTTGACAGCAAATTCTGTCTTCTGTCTTCCTCTTCACAAAACAGTAACTTAAGGTCAGAACTGGCTCACACATCCTTCACGAACATTGTTCAAAAATGAATTAGATTTCGAGAAAATCAAACCTCAACTCTTACCTCTTCCTGTGGAGCTCGAGATGAACAGAAAATCAGAACACGGTTGAGTTGATCACCTTGCTGCTATACAATCAAGCTTTGAGTTCCCCTCCCTTCTTCTGCAACTCTAACTCACGAAAATCTCCTTCTTCTTCTTCCTTTCTCCTTCTCCCACGAAACCCTCAGCTCCTCTTTGTTGAAATGAGAAGAAGATCGATGGAATACTTGGTTATTTAAAAAAAAAAAACAAAGGTGGGGGTCCCACCTTCCATTTCCCTTTTTAGTTTTTTCCTTTTCCTTTCTTCTCTTTTCTTTTCTTTTCTTTTTAAAACAAACCAACCATAATATATTAACCTTTTCCTTCTTGTTTTCCTTTGGTTATGTTTTTTTTTCCTAAAGTCCAAAGAAAGATCTCGGGTTTACAACTTACCTGCCCTTTAAGAAATTTCGTCCTCGAAATTTAGGAGTCCCTAAGTGAAAATCCTCGGATACTTCCTCCTCATTTGGTCCTCTAACTCCCACGTTGCCTTCTCCACTCCGTGATGTCTTCAACGAACCTTCACAAGTGGGATCGTCTTGTTTCTTAAAACTTGTTCTTTTCTGTCGAGGATCTGAACTGCATCTCTATGTAACTCATGTCTTCTTTCAACTCAACCGGTTGTGCTTGCAACACATGAGTCGGATCTGGAATATACTTCCTCAACATGGACACATGAAAAACATCATGTACTCGAGATAGTTCTGCTGGCAACTCCAGTCTGTAGGTTGCTGGCCCAACTCGTCCCGTTACTTGATAAGAACCAATATACCTAGGGCTCAACTTACAACATTCCATCCTCAGACAGATGGTCAGTTAGAGAGGACCATCAAAACCTTAGAGGATATGTTGAGGGCATGTGTCCTTCAATTTAAGGGAAGTTGGGATACATACCTATCACTTATGGAATTTGCTTACAATAACAGCTATCAGTCAAGTATTGGCATGGGACCATTTGAGGCTCTGTATGGAAGGCCATGTAGAACGCACATATGTAGGAACGAAATAGGAGAGCAGAAGCTTATTGGTCCTGAGTTGGTGCAAGTTACGACAGATAATAGTAAAGTAATCAGGGAGAATTTGAAGGTAGCTCAAAACCGTCAGAAGAGTTAAGCAGATAAGCGACTAAAGGACTTAGAATTCCAAGTCGGAGATCAAGTTTTCTTGAAGTTATCTCCGTGGAGAGGTGTCCTTCGCTTTGGCAAGAAAGGTAAGGATCTATTGACTGCGAGGATCTATTGACCTATGATCAGGCCATGACAGATGTTGACAAAGACGAATGGATTAAAGCTATGGACCATGAAATGGAGTCGATGTACTTCAGTTTTTTCTGGGAGCTTGTGGATCAACCAAATGGGGTAAAACCTATAGGTTGCAAATGGATCTACAAGCGTAAACGTGGCGTAGATGGGAAGGTGAAGACCTTCAAACCACGACTAGTGGGAAAAGGTTTTAACCAGGTTAAAGGGGTTGACTATGAGGAAACCTTTTCACCCTTTGCCATCGTAAAGTCGATCAGGATCCTTCTGGCCATTGCCACATATTATGACTATGAGGTCTGGAAGATGGATGTCAAGTTAGCCTTTCTGAATGGCAAACTTGACGAGACCATCTACATGGACCAACCCAAAGGGTTCATTGCCCAAGGCCAAGAGCAAAAGGTTTGTCGGCTTCATAGGCCTATTTATGGACTAAAACAAGCCTCGAGGTCTTGGAATGTAAGGTTTGATGAGGTGATCAAATCTTATGGGTTTAATCAGAATTTTGACAAGCGTTGTGTATACAAGAAAATCGTCAACAACACTATCGCATTTTTGATATTATATGTGGATGATATCCTTCTCATTGGAAGTGAGATAGGATTTCTTACTGGCATTAAGAAATGGTTGGCTTCGCAATTTCAAATGAAAGATTTAGGAGAGGCTCAGTATGTTCTAGGTATCCTGATAGTCTAGAACTGAAAGAAAAAAACGCTAGCCATGTCTCAGGCGTCTTATATTGACAAGATGTTGTCTAGATATAAGATGCAGAACTCCAAGAAGAGCTTGTTGCCTTTCAAGCATGGGGTTCACCTGTCTAAGGATCAATGTCCTAAGACGCCTCAAGAGGTTGAGGATATGAGACGAATCCCCTATGTTTCAGCTATTTGGAGCCTTATGTATGCCATGTTGTGTAATAGGCCTGACATCTGTTATGCGGTGGGATTGTCGATGAGTATCAATCTCTGGCCCAGATTAGATCACCTGGACAATGAAGAAAGGCAATACTCAAGTATCTTAGGAGAACGAGGAACTACAACCTTGTGTGTGGGAGTGGGGATTTGATCCTTACGAGATACACAGACTCTGACTTTCAGACCGATAAGGATTCTAGGAAATCCACTTCGGGGTCAGCCTTCATTCTGAATGGAGTAGTTGTAGTGTGGCGAAGCATCAAGCAGGGATGCATCGCTTATTCCATGATAGAAGCGGAGTATGTTGCAGCTTGTGAAGCTGTAAAAGAAGCTTTTTGGCTTAGGAAGTTCATGATGGATTTGGAAGTTGTTCCAAATATGAACTTGTCGATTACACTGTTTTGTGACAACAATGGTGCAGTAGCCAACTCGAGAGAACCTCGGAGTCATAAGAGGGGCAAACAAATTGAGCGGAAGTATCACCTAATACGAGAGATTGTGAATCGCAGAGACGTGATGGTCACGTAGAGAGTGTCAGAGCACAACGTTGTTGATCCATTTTCAAAGGCCCTCCCAGCTAAGGTATTTGAGAGTCACCTAGAGAGTCTAGGTCTTCGAGTGCTTCCTGGCTAGGGCAAGTGGGAGTATTGTAAAAGGTATTCAATGCCCTAGTTTATTATATTTTTACTGTACATTTAAGAAACGTATTTAGTACTCCACTAGCTTAGTCCGAGTGGGAGTTTGTTGCGATGTATGTCCTAATCTTGTACATGTTTGTAATATTCACTCTTGAAATAAATAAGAGTTATTTTTTCATCACGTTGTGTCTCGCATATTTACAAAATTTGTCCAATAAACTAAGCTCCAGGGTCATTGAATTATGAGAGAACTAGAACTTGAATGGTGTGAAGTGGACACACAAGGAGGATTAGGTTCGAGTTAATGACCCGAACGGTCTACAATATATGGATAAGGTTGGATACCTAATCCTTGACACACTATGGATGCGACCAGCTTTGTATTAGATACAAACGAGGTGATCCAACTCGTTCATGTGGTTTACATGCGAGTGGGGGCATCCTGTGCAATGAGATTGTACAAGACCGGACCTTGAATTATTAGACCTACTGATGTAACACCGTTGACAGTATAGGACTAATAACTTCGTAGATGACCATTAGTGGCTCGACCTTAATCCCGAGCGTGTTATGGACTCGCTCATGCGGTCCGTCCGCCCTTTGACTAGTACGGGTGAGGGTGGTCACAGTTACTCGCCCAATATGCCTATCTTCTCATGGACAGGACCACGTGGGGAGCTGGGAACTTGACCACGCGAGATGGAATTCACTCGTTCCCGACTTAGGGTAACTAGAGAGGTTGTTCCCTTAAGTGTTGTCTCCAGGGTTGGACAACGGGCGTCCACCCTCTCACTTGGTCGAGAGGGGTGTTGTTTATGGTTGGACCATACAACGTTGTTGTTCATTAGAGGAGCAGTGAGGACTTAAGGAGCAAGAGGTAGACACAGGGGTAAAACGATAATTTGGCCCAAGAGTGTCTACGAACAACCTGTGAAGGGTCGACTCATGGGCATTGGTTATATCAATGGACACAACTTGTCCTACAGTGATGGGAGTGCAACTACGAGCTTTAGTGGAGTGTTAACGTAGCTAATGAATGTTGATTAATCGGGCAAAGAGTTTGACAAGTTAGTCTCGGATCATTGGAGCTCGTCATCTATAGGTCCATTAGCTCCTTTCGTTGGCTCAAATTGGAAAATTTGAGGGTTTACAGTTGTGTGAAATTGGTTTATAGTTTAAGGGTTTCATTATTTGGGTATTTATGTCATTTTATGTTATATAGATGACATAATATATAGTTTGATATGAATGTGATTCATAATAAACTATAGTATAGCCTAATTGATTAATTAGTGCTAATTGGAAAATTGAATTGAGAGAAATTAAATTGAATGTGATTCAATTTAAAATTCCACAATTATGAAAATGAGAATTCTATAATAAGATATGAGATATCTTATTATATGTGGTTATGCAAATATGATTTGCATAACCTAAGATTGTGGTAAAATGGTAAATAGGTGGAGATTTCACCATTATATGAAGCCTTTGTGAGACGGCTTTAGTGATCTCACAAGTCATTTTTTCAGATTTTCATCAAAGAACATTCTCTCAAATTCTCTCAACTCTCTCTTAAATTCTCTCTACACCCTAAACCGAAAGAGTCACAATACTCTCCCTTTACCGAAGGAGAACAACCGAGAACATCAATTAGAGGTCTCCAATCGTTCGTTGTTCGGAGAGTTCGTGATGGTAGAGATCGAGAAGCATTCTTCAACAAGTAAGTAGGTTTTCTTCTGTTTTTTCTTCAATTTCAGCATGTTTAGACTAAAATCTATAGGATAGGTTTAATTATAAGAAATGTTTTTCACAACGATCACCACGATGATTCAAAGTCGTTTTTTCCGCTGCGGGAGTTTTATTCCCTTCATGAAGGTTTGTACCTTCCCATCTGGACCACGTTTATGGTTGTAGATCCAGTTGCAACCAATAGGTTTAACCCAATCTGGTTTTTCCACAAGCTCCCAGAGGCAATTGAAGTGCATAGACTCCATTTCCTTGTCCATGGCTTTAATCCATTCGTCTTTGTTAACATCGTTCATTGCCTAATCATAGGTCAATGGATCCTCGCAGTCATCATCAGGTATCACGATTTGGCTGTCAGCTAAACCCATGTAACGTTCAGGCTGTTTCACAACCCTTCCACTACGTTGAGACATTCTCAACTCTTGAGAACGTACTTGTAGATGGGCTAGGATCAACAACACTTGTTTATGTACTAGCTTCATCAACAACTTTTGCTGATGAGTTATCAATTTCGTTCAACACAATCTTATTTCTTGGTTTATGATCCCTAATGTGGTCCTCCTCAAGGAATGTGGCATTTGTCGATACAAGCACCCTATTTTCCTTAGGATCGTAAAAGAAACCACCCCTCGTTTCGTTTAGGTAACCCACGAATAGACATAATTTTAACGGGGTATCGATTTCTTCGAGTTTGACACCAACACATAGGTCGGACATCCCCAAATCCTGAAATGGCGTAAACTAGTTTTACGACCAAACCACTTTCAGAAACACTCTTCAACGGGACAGTGTTCAAAATGTATACAACAGTCTCCACTGCATAACCCCAAAACAAGTTAGGAAGATGAACATAACTCAACATCGACCGAACCATGTCCAACAAGGTTCTGTTTCTCCTCTCGTTACACTATTCTGTTGTGGCATACAAGGTGCTGAGAGTTGGGATGTAATTCCATGTTCTATCATATAGTCTTGGAATTCAGTGTCCATGTACTCTCCACTCAATTCGATCGAAGTGTTTTAATCGTTTTACCTAATTTGTTCTCAACCTCAGTCTTGTACTCCTTGTACTTTTCAAGAGTTTCAGACTTTCAATGCATTAGGTAAACGTACCCATATCTCGAGGAGTCATCTATAAAAGATACAAAGTACTTGTAACCTGCCCGTGCTTTATCATTCATCGGACTGCAGAGGTTAGAATGTACAAGCTCAAGAGGCTCCTTAGCTCTATAACCTTTTCCACTAAAAGGTCTTTTGGGCATTTTGCCTTCAAGGCATGCCTCACAAACTGACAATGAGTTATCTTCTAACTCGTTTAGAAGTCCACTCTTCACAAGTCTCTCAATCCTATTTAGATTTATGTGGCCTAACCTTAGATGCCAAGAAGGGCGTTTTCTTTTGGAGAAACGTTTAATTTCTTAGTTCGCATTTCAGCTGTTTTAAACAATTTAGTATTCAAAACACTTTTGACCGAGTTTGATTTTAAAACATATAAATTATTCTCAAGTGAAGCTGAACATAACACATCTTCATTTCGAGAAATAAACGTTTTATTGGTCATAAAAGAAACAGAAATAGATTGTTCTAGTAGACAGGAAATTGAAATAAGCTTTCTAG
This sequence comes from Trichosanthes cucumerina, assembly GCA_036507285.1. Lineage (NCBI taxonomy): Eukaryota > Viridiplantae > Streptophyta > Magnoliopsida > Cucurbitales > Cucurbitaceae > Trichosanthes > Trichosanthes cucumerina. The sequence goes on from CM071841.1 coordinate 40,340,497, forward strand.
TAAACCTTGAAACTATGTACATATTATCTAATAAAATATACTTCCCGCAGATGTAAAGCTTCACTGTGTCTACAACTGTAGTCGAGAAAACTTCTTCGGATCCAACCTTGAGTGTTATCTCACCCTCCTGCAGTCGCCGTCAGGAACTAATTCCCTGAAAAGAAGAACAAACATGGTTAGTAGCGCCTGAATCAAGTATCCAGACAAAGTCACTACTCTCCACTAAACAAGTTTCAACAACTAGTAAATCATATTTACCTTCATTCTTCTTCTCGGCAAGGTACTTGGGACAATTCCTCTTCCAGTGACTGTCACCGTTGCAGTGGAAACACTTTCATTCCTCCGCAACTACCTTGACCTTTTTTCCTTTAACGGCGGCAACACTGTCAGCTTTAACCACCTTCTTCTTCTTCTTCCCTTTCGGTCCATAAAAAGTTACAAACTTTGTCCTAGAGGTCGAACCTCTTTGATAGGACCTGAAGGTAACATTTTCCTCAACTTCCTCTCCCCTGACTTTCATCAAGGACTAAAAGGTTTTTAATTCGTTAAGAAGGGTGGTCAGAGTGTAGCTTATCTTGTTCATAACAGCGTTGCTACAAAACTAAAGAAAACTCTTCGGAAGAGTCTCCATGATAAAGCTGACTTGGCTTGACTCATCGATCGAAGCTTCATTCATCTCTGCCAAGTTAAAGTGAGTCATCATGTCGAGAACATGTTCCCTAACAGATGTGTTATCCTTCATCCTAGCGTTGAATAAATGTTTGAGTGAATCGTGCCTAACCTAGAAGGACTGTTGTCCAAACATGTTTTACAACGATTCCATGATCTCCTTGCGGTGACCATGACCTCACGCTTCTTATCCAAAACTTCAGATAAGCTGGCTATAATGTAAACCTTGGCCTTTTCAATTGCACAGATCCACCAATTGTACACATCATGAACACTTCGTGATGCGATCGAGCTCGACACCTGACGACACTCCTTAGTGAGCGCGAACGTAAGGTCGTCTGTTACTCAGATTGTGTTTATATTGGTTTTCCACGACTGGTAATTATCACCTATGAGCTTATCGGAAGCTAGTATGATTGAACTCGACATTTTGTTGAAAAAGAAAAAAAAAACTTTGTATAAGTTCTCGCAAAAAACTTTTCAAAAATCAAATCATGTTTAAGGAAATTTTATCCTATGATTCCCAGGTCATTTACAATTGCAATGATACCCCAAAGGTTTAGAATGACCGCCACGTAGGGTAGACAGAATCACTCCTCCTCTGGGACAAGACTGCCTCGACCAGGCCCTAATACCAAAATAACCTTTATTCCATTTGGCATCTAGCTACAATTATTTGATTTGAATCCATTAACTCTTAATGAATTCTGTGAGTGTCACCCTCAATCTTTAAATTTCCAAGTATCGGCCAAACAATAGTCGCCGTAGGAAGACTATGATGGCCAACCAACAAGGAAATCGTATCCCTTTCTGGAATTCACGATGTTTCGACTCCCATGATCAAAGACCTTCGTAGGGATTGTCTGGGTCAGGCCAAACTAGCAGGCATATCATGGGCGTCTCACGGTGTGAATCAAAAGAAGAGACCGTGTGTCCCATTTTCACAGGTCCCACTCCCATTCACTATACGTATTCTCTTCATTCACCTTGAATGTTGACCCATACAAATGCAACACATAGGGGGCACTCCCATTTGCGCCACGAGGTCGAGTATAGATCTCACAGTGTGAACTTCACAGAGATTTGTGGATGGAAACTTATGTTAGGATGTATGTCCTAATCTCATTTTGTTTGTAATATTACTATATGAAATAAATAAGAGTTATTTCTTTCATCACTTTGTGTCTCGCATTTTTATGAACTTTGTCCAATAAACTAAGCTCCAGGGTCATTGAATTTATGAGACAACTAGAACTCGAACGGTTTGTAGTGGACACATAGAGAGGATCACGTTCGAGTTAATGACCCAAACGATCTATAGTATATGGATAGGGTTGGAAACCTAATTCTGGATACGCTGTGAATGCGACCCGCTTTGTATTAGATACAAACTAGGTGATCCAACTCGTTCATGTGGTTGACATGTGAGTGGGGGCATCATGTGAATTGAGATTGTACAAGACCGGACAGTGAATTATTAGACTTACTAAGTAACACCGTTAACAGTATGGACCAATGACTTCGTAGATGACCATTAGTTACTCGACCTGAATCCTGAGCGTGTTACGGACTCTTGTCTGCGGGGGTCTGTCCTTTGACTAGTACGAGTGAGGGTAGTCACAGTTACTCGCCCAATATGCCTATCTTCTCAAGGACAGGACCAAGTAGGGAGCTGAGAACTTAACTACGCGAGATGGAATTCACTCGTTCCCGCTTGTAGGGAAATTAGAGGGGTTGTTCCCTTAAGTTTGTCTCCAGGGTTTGGACAACGGGCGCCCACCCTCTCATTGGCCCGAGAGAGGTGTTTTACATGGTTGGACCATTACAACGTTGTTGCTCAATAGAGGAGCAGTTGGGACTTAAGGAGCAAGAAGTAGACACAGGGGTAAAATAGTAATTTGACCCAGCAATGTCTACGAACAACCTGTGAAACGTCGACTCATGAGCATTGGTTATATCAGTGGACACAACTTGTCTTACACTGACGGGAGTGCAACTACGGATTTTAGTGGAGTGTTACCATAGCTAATGAATTTTGATTAACCGGGTCAAAGTGTGTGACAAGTTAATCTCGGATCATTGGCGCTCATCACTATATGTCCATTAGGTCCCTCGGGTGGCTCAAATTGGAATAATATAAGGTTTATATTTTTTGTGTGAATTTGAAGTGTTCAAGTTCACTAAAGGGCAATTATGTCATTTATATGAGATATGATTGACATATTATATAGTTTAATGTGAATGAGATTCATAACAAACTATAGGTTAGCCTAATTGTTGAATTAAGGCTAATTTGGAGAAATTGGATTGAGTGAACTTAAATTGAATGTGATTTAATTTAAAAATCTAAAATTATACAAATGTCATTTGTATAATGAGATATGAGATATCTTATTATATATGTGGTTATGCAAATATGATTTGCATAACCTATGGTTGTGGTAAAATGGTAAATAGGTGGCGATTTCAACTCCACCTATCACCTTATATAAACCCCTTTGCAAGAACTAGTAAGGTTTCTTGCTCATTTTTTGATTTCTCACCAAGAGCACTTTGCAGTTCTCTCTCAAACAACTCTCTCTCAAACTCTCCTCTCCTCCCTACACCAAATAGAGAATCCCACCATTTTCCTTCTACCAAACGTAGAACAACCGAGTAATCGAGTGGAAGTGTCTAGTTCGTTAGTTTGTTTGAAGAGTTCGAGATCGTTGAGAAGAACACGAAGAGTTCGTGATCGAAGGAAGGAATCGTGAAGAAAGGTTCTTCAACAAGTAAGTAACTTACTGTTTTTCCTTCTTTAATAAGCATATTTAGCCTAATTTTATATTATAGTTTAGTTTTATGAAAACGAATTTCACAACGATACCATGACGATTCGATCGTCTTCCGGTGCACGGGGATTCTCATTCTCTTCAAAAAGGTTGCTTAGTCATTTTTCTTTCTAAACAGGACTCACATGGAGGTAAAGAATTATCTTCTAACTCGTTGGAAAGTCGATTCTTAATTAATCTCTCAATTTGGTTGAGATTTATGTGACCAAGGCTTAGAAGCCAGAGATAGGTATTATTATTCAGAGAAATTTTTGGCCTTTTACTTTGAGTATTTGCAATTTTAAACATCTCATGATTTAAAATTTCTGTAGATTCATTCGGTTTTATTACATACAAGTCATTTTCTAATTTAGCAGAACAAATATTGACACCTTTTTTTGTAATGAACGCTTCGTTAATTGAAAAGGAAATACAATATTTATGTTCAAGCAAACAAGAGATAGATATTAAGTTTCTCTTCATTCTAGGAACTATATACATATTTTCTAAAAATAAAAATGTATCTCTAAAAAATAGCCTAGGATCAGCCGCGACAGGTGCTTTCCCCTTCCCTCCGTTCTCCTTCTTTCGAATCTTCTTAAGGCCAGGAGAGGAGCCGCAGGACTTTATCCTAGAGGATGAACCCTTCTGGAACTTTCTGGAATTGGCAAACAGATTTGTCTCTCCATCAACCTGTCCTTTATTCTTCATAACAGACTGGTACGTCTACAGTTCATTCAAGAGAGTAGTCAGGTGCTACTTTTATCTTGTTAATCACTGCATTGTTGCAAAACTGTAGGAAGCTCTATGGAAGAGATTCCAAGATGAACGACACCTGACTATGTTCGTCGAGGATCACCCCGTTCATTTATGCCACGTTGAAGTGGACCATCGGATTGAGAACGTGTTCTCTCAGTGAAGACCCCCCTTCATACGAGAGTTATAAACGTATTTCAGAGATTCGTTGTCTGAACATTTTCTGCAACGAACTCATGATCTCAGGAGCTGAGACCATGCCTCACACTTTTTTGCCACAACTTCAAAAACATTAGGCAAAATGTAGACCTTGGCCTTATGATTGGCCTTGATCCAGCGGTCATACGCGTCCTTAACAGATTGAGGCGCATTTCGACCGGGGACCTGAGGACATTCCTCAGTCACTACAAACTGAAGGTCGCCCACAACGAGAATCGTATTTAGGTTGGACTTCCACGTAGCGTAGTTTTCGCCAGTTAAGCGTTGATTTTTTAATAAGGCTTTTATCGAGGACGACATGCTGAAATTAGAAAAATTCTAATTAGTTACGCCTTTTAACCCATTACTAAAACCAATCTAATGTAGCAAAATTATTAAGAACCGTAATGTTTAAATTAAACCTTTAATTTCCCAACGATACTTCAAGGGTTTAAAATAAAAGCCATCGTTGGGTTGTCAATCACTCCTCCTCTGAATTGATACTATCTCAGTTAATTATCACTACCAGAACAGATCATGTCTCAATGATTCTTTGCTACCATTTATTTTGTCAAGGACTCGTTAACTAACTTAACTTATCCCGTAAATGTGACCCTACCATTTTCATATCTAATAGGCCCGAGCCAACAGGCTACTATTAAGATAGACAACTGTGTGCAAACAACCTAGGAGACCCTATCAATTTCTAGAGTTTGCGGTGTTCCGATCCCTATAGTCAGGACCTCCGTAGGGTTTGGTTGCTCCATGGCAGCCTAGCAGGCGGACTATAGAAATCTCACGGTTTGACCTAATGGAGGAAACTGTAGGATACGTTGACACACGTCCTTCTCCCATCTACTATGGAGACTTCCCTCATTCACCTTGGTATTGAACCATGCAAACACTTATCGTAGAGGGACACCCTATTAACGCCGCGTAGCCGAGCATGGAACTCACGGTGTGAACTCTTGAGAACGTGAGAGTAAATATGATGCAAACATCTCGTTTTCTCCCTCTAAAGATCCTAAATTTAAGGTTTAGGTTTAACTTAGTTGGATTCTAGCTAAAAGAATCTATCTAAGTCTATGTCGATTATAACTTTTATAACTAGGTCTTTTTAGCTTATGTGTCACACCCCTTCCCGAACTACCTGCTACTTAGCCCAAAAGGCGGCGTGAAACCAACAGACATTGTTTACCTCTTAACAATACCTGCTGACCCTGTACTCCTGATAAACATAATATGTTCGCATATGGAACATTTTAACATAACACAGCAGAAACTGGACAACTATTAACCATACACAAGGAGAAACCCTTCATAAATCTCTCTTGGAAACTAAAAGTCAAGTGCATCAAAACAACACAAGACAACTCATTGTTTATACAACCGCTAATGTACAAGACTTCTATAGCTACTTAACGACTTTCTATACAACACCAGCCACGTACAAACTAACAATTTATGAACTTCCAGCAGACTATGGCAGGATGTCAGGTACAAGGAGCTCGATCTCTACCTGAAAATGGTTGAAAACATTGAAAGAATGAGCTAAAGAGCTCAGTGAGTGTCTACCTTTAAAACATTATAAGCTCACAGGTGAATCATAATAATGGCAGATTATCAAGAGAACATAGCTTAACATTTGTTTGTAAACATAAACAAACCATGCTTCCAATTTCTGAGTTTTAAGTCACCACTTGTGCATAGCACACAACTCGAAATGTACTAACTTATCGAGGGTAGATAGATCAATAATATAATAGCTCATAACAATAAAACACATGACATGACTCCACATCAAACCATAGAGGTGGTAGAGTTACATTTATTCCAATAAGGTTCATACCTCTCTCTCTCTCTCTCACGTGCACGTGGAATACCTTTGGTCGTTTGGTTTTCCCTAATACCTTCTCTATGTCCTTCAGTATTAAGGTAAAACCATTTACTACCCAAATACCTTCTCATTGTCCTTCAGTATTTAGGTAAAACCATTTACTTCCGGATACCTTCTCATTGTCCTTCAAGATCGGGATATCATGATTCATTTCCCCTAAGTACCTTCTCGAATGTCCTTGAGATTAGGGGTTAATCAAGATCAAGGCATAACTTGTTTACCATGGAAAACACGTCTTTATAACACATACAACAATTTCTTGACAATTTCATATTATTATCTAAATATGTTCCCAAGTGGATTTACACAAAACATTCTCTAAAGGAAAGCATACTTTCATAATTTAGTTTCCATACTTTGATTTATAGTTACCACTAATTCAAAGCATGCTTAGGTTCCATCATGAACCTTATGTTAGAAAACTCCATGAAGACATTCACAACTAGTTCAAACAAGATGTAATTATCAACACTCATGTTCATGAAGAAAACATAGGTCAAACATAGTTCTAAGATAGAGTCACTCACAGTATTAGAATTGGAACCTTGGCTTGTAAACTTGACCTATTTGCTCTTGGCCTGTCAAACAAGCCAAATCAATCATTAGAACCTTGAGCTCATGATTTTTGACCTTAAAACTTGCAAGAAAACACACTTTCAAAATTCCAGCATTTTCAGATTTTCTGCCCTGTTTTCAGACAGCCATAACTTCTTCATTACTTATCCAAAAAGAATGTACTTTATATCAAACTCTTCCTTTTTGAACCCTCTAAAACTCTTATGAAGACATGAAAATGATATTCCTAACGTATTGGTTAGAAATTACCTCAGTAGCTTAACCCCTAAAATGAATCTGCTGCTGTTCCAGATTTCACTTCCTGCTGCAACCCGAAACTTAACCTGAAGATTACAACATCTTCCAATCATTTTCTTCTCACGATTCCTTCACAAAACTTGTCGGAAATTGAATAAGCGTTCTAACCATACCAATTAGAGCTTCTAACTCCAAGTATACAGATCAGAATAACCAAAACATCAGAGACTTCCCAGATTTGACAGCAAATTCTGTCTTCTGTCTTCCTCTTAACAAAACAGTAAGTTAACTTCAGTTTTAGCTCGAGCTTCCTTCACAAATTTTGTTCCAAATTGAGTTAACTTTCATGTATCAAAAACTCAACTCTTACCTCTTCTTATTGAGCTCGAAAAGACCAAAACATCAGAACTGGTCTGAGTTGATCACCTTGCTGCTATATAGTTAAGCTTTGAGTTCTCCTCCTTTCTTCTGCAATTCCAGCTCCAAACTCACGAAAATGGCTTCCTTTTTCTTCCTTTCTCCTTCTCCCACGAAGCTTCAACTTTGGTTTTGATAAATGAAGAAGAAAATTGAGAAGATAAAGCCATTTTATAAACCAAGGAGGCAAAGTTTGTCTTTTTCCTTTTGCTTTTCTTTTCTTTTTCCTTTTTCTTTTCCTTTCCTTTATCCCTTTCTTTCTTTTCTTTTCTTTCCTTTTATTTCCTAAACAAAACAAAACACAATGTTATATCCATTCATTTCATTTCATTTTCTTCATTATTTTTAAAGCAAACCAAACCAAAATGGTTTGAGCTTTTCCTTCCTTGTTTTCCTTTTATCCTTCACTTCATTTCTTTTTTTTTTTTTTTAAAACACCAAAATAAGTGTGTAAAGAAACCCTAAACATTTAGCCAACTTATCCCAAGTCCGTGAGACATATGATCTTCCATTCAATACATGATGCACCTAAAACTTCTCCAAATTGCTAATGATTTGAACTTACTTCAATGAAACTTTTAATATGCTTATTTCAATGTTTACCTATCCCTTAATGAAGTTTAGACACATTGTAGCTCCAAATTCAATAGATTCCCAAATTCGATCACGACATCGTTTAGTGCAACCTATACGATTTTGCATATTTCAAAACATCATGAACGCAGTGCTCAATGATAAAAGAGAATAGGGTTTAGGGCTTACAATTTACTACCCCTTAAGAGGAATTTCGCCTCGAAATTCAAAGACGAGAAAAGTTGTGGGTACTTTCCTTTCATTGTGTCTTCGCTTTCCCATGTTGCTTCCTCGACGTCGTGATGTCTCCAACGAACCTTCACGAGTGAGATCGATTTCTTTTTCAAAACTTGTTCTTTCCCGCCGAGGATTTGAACCTGCATCCTCTATGTAACTTATGTCTTCTTTCAACTCAACCGGTTGTGCTTGCAACACATGTGTCGGATCTTGATAATACTTCACGAACATGAACACATGAAAAACATCATGTACTCAAGATAGTTTTTTTTGGTCACTCCATCTGTAGGGTCTTTGGCTTAATTCGCCCAGTTCTTGGATAAGGACCAATATATCTAGGACTTAACCTACCTTTCTTGCCAAAACGAAGGACACCTCTCCACGGAGATAACATCAAGAATACTTGATCTCAGGCACGGAATTCTAAATCCTTTCGTCGCTTATCCGCATAACTCTATTGACGATCTTGTACTACCTTGATTTTCTCCGATTACCTTAATATTATCCGTCAGAACTTGTACCAACTCGGGACCGATTAGCTTCCGCTCTCCTACTTCATTCTAACATACGGGCGTTCTACTCGACCTTCCATACAGAGCCTCAAATGGTTCTATGCCAATACTTGATGATGATATTTGTTATTATAAGCGGATTGCATAAGTGATAGGTGTGTATCACAACTACCCTTAAATTGAAGGACACATGCTCTCAACATATCCTCTAGGGTCCGGATGGTCCTCTTTAACCGACCATCCTGTCTCGAGGATGGAACGTTTGTACTAAATTTCAACTTTGTCCCCATAGCCTTCAGTAAACTAAGCCAAAACTTAGAAGTAAATCTTGGATTCCTATATCGAAACTATGGACACCGGCACTCGTATTGACTTACAATTCTTTCGACATATAGCTCAATAAGTCGATCAAGTGTAAACGTCGCTTAAATCTCCAGTATAAACCGTCTTTGTTTTTAGTGAGTCTATTCACCATTACCCAAATACCATCATGTTCACTAGAAATATATGGTAATCCAAACAGAAAATCCATAGTGATATGCTCCCATTTCCATTCCAAGACTGGCAATGGATTAAGGAGTCCTCCGGTCTCTGTCTAATCAAGTTAACCGGTTGGTGATAAAACATTATCAACATAATCGGCTACCTCTCGCTTCATCCCATGTCACCAATACGTTCTCCTTTCAATGTCTTATACATCTTGGTGCTTCTGGATGCATAGCGCAAGTCGAACTGTGAGCTTCCTCTAGAATAGCATCTTTAAGCTCACTAAAACATGGAACACACAGCTTCTTCTCTCGCTCTCTATGGCTCATCCGGTCTCATCTTAAATTCGCCTCTGGGCCTGTTTGGACTTTCCAAACATTTTCTACAAGTTACTATCCTCTGGTTGTCTTTCACATCCTTTGCTATGGGTGAAGACGACTGACACAGAGCTAAAAGACTCCTTGCACTCTCTGCATTGACAACCGCCTTAGAACCCCTTAGAGTACTTAAAAATATTGCTCGAATACCACACAGCAAGCGCCCTTAGGAAGTCTTGACTTCCTACTCAAAGCATCTGCTACCACATTCGCCTTACTCGAATGGTATTCTATAGTACAATCATAATCTTTAATCAGTTCTAACTATCTTCTTTGTCTCACATTTAACTCCTCTCGATCAAAGATATATTTGAGACTCTTATGATCTGTGTAAATGTGACACCTTTCACCCAACAAGTAATGTCTCGGATCTTGATTGCAAAAACAATCGCGCTACTAGCTCGAGATCATGGGTAGGGTAATTACATTCGTGCTTTTTCAATTGTCTTGACGCATAAGCTATTATTTTTCCTTCTTGCACGAGCACAAACCCTAAACCTTGCCTCGAGGCGTCACAATAAATTACATACTCTATTTCCGCACAGAAGTGTCAAAATAGGTACTCAGTAACTAACCTCTTTTTCACTCTTTAAAACCCCTGTTCACCTCATCTAACCATTCAAACTTAGCATTCTTCCTTGTCAAAATTGTTAATGGTAATGCTAATCGTGAGAAATCTTCAACAAACCGTCTGTAGTATCCTGCCACGCCTAGGAAACTACGTACCTCTGTCGCACTAACTAGTCTCTCCAAGTTGTCCACAACTTTCACTAAATTTGGATCCATACTAACACCATTTGTTGAAACATCATGCCCTGAAACACTACGATTCAACCAAAACTCACATTTGGTGAATTTAGCATACAACCGCTTATCTCGTAGTGTTTGTAGAATAATCCTCAAATGTTCCTCATGAAGTTTCCTATCAATTGAGTAAACGGTATATCATCAATAAATACTATCACGAATCGATCCAAATACTAGTAGAATATCATATTCATGAGGTTCATGAAAGCTGTTGGTGCATTCGTTCGTTAAACCGAATGACATTACTAAATGCTCATAATGTCCATATTTGGTTACGAATATTGTCTTAGGAATATCTGTTTCCCTTACCTTTAATCGATGGTATCACGATTTCAAATCAATCTTAGAAAACAACGATGTTCCTCTTTCTTAATGGTCAAACAAGTCATCTATATGGGGTAAAGGATACTTGTTACGTATCGTGACTTGTTTAATTGTTTATAATCAATGCATAATTTAAGGGTACCATCTCTTTTCTTTACAAATAACACTTGAGCTCCCTGTGGTGATACACTAGGTCTGGTGTATCCTTTATCAACTAGTTCTTGTAATCGCATCTTCAACTCCTTGAGCTCACTTGGAGCCGATATATAGCAACGCTTAAGAAATAGGTGCTATTCACGGTAGCAATTTAATAGTGAACTCAACTTCCCTATCGGTGGCAACCTCATGAGATCTCTTTGGAAAAACATCAAGAAATTCGTTCACAACAAGAACATCTTCGGTTTTAGTTTTTCTTCCCGCACTCCACTACGTGTGCAAGAAATGCCATGCAACCTTTCCTCAACAACTTTTCACTTTTAATGAAATCAAGCTCGTAGGAATAATCTTCCTTTCACCCCTAAAAACCATTCCGGCTAATCCTGGTTTCTTGAAAACAACTTCCTTTCTATTTAGCACCACCTGGTGCCCTCTCTGCGCTTCACTGGAACTCTTGGTCGCTCAACTGTCTGGGACCCAACTCCACGGTCCCGGTCCCTCCTGTGTGGCTACTCTAAGTTGTGGGCAATCCCTCTTAAAATGTCACGGTTGCCTACATTGGTAACACACATTAACACTAACGGACATTGGCCTCGGTGATTCCTACCACAATTTATACATGGAGTTCTCCTTGTTGCACTTGCAATGAGACTCTCGAATTGTCGATGGTCTTACTTGTGGATCGCGCATTGACTAGGTGCTCTTTGACTTTGCCTCGATAGGCACCACTAACATTCGTTTACCTCGATGTCGCGCCGCCACTCGACTTTTAAAGTCCTCGACGACTCAAAACATTCACTCAAGGTGTGAATCGCCGCCGCTCACGACCATGGAAAGCGCTTTCGTCGGTGAAGGCCCTTGAGTAGGCTCCACCACTTTGTTTGTGCCTCTGTTATACTCGCTCAACACGTAGAGCACTCTCTGCAAGGGGAAAAGTCACCCACTTTTCAATGCTTGTGATCGGGGTTCGTATCTCGGGACGTAACCCACTTTCAAATCTCTCAGACACTGTCGCCACTCGGATGCCATAATCACATCGCATACCGTGGCATTTCGGTATATCTTCTCTCATACTCGCCACCGCGAAAGTGGCCCTTCCTCGATTCTAAAAATTCATCCTCTTTGTCTCACGATACGTGCTAGGGTAATATTTATCTTCGAATATGCCTCGAATGTTTGCCAATCCAGTACGTGCATCACTCCGTCAGCTAAAATCGATTTCCACCTCCCCTCTGCTTCTTCCTCTAGTAGGAATGTGGCTAGCTTGACTTTGCTCCTCAGAGCAACTCATTACATCAAAACATTTTGTAGCATATTACCAAAACTTGGCATCATTTGGATCTATGAAACCATCAAACACTTTGTGGCTCCTAATTTCTTTAGACGTTCTATTCTATACACCCTTTTTTTTTTTTTTTTTTGGATCACTTGGCCCCGCTCTCGCCCACCCGCCTGTGAGAAACTAACATGTTGCTCAATCTGTAACCTCGATTTGGACTCTCGGGGCACTAGATCCCCTCTCAGTTGGCCTGGGGGTAGGATCTCGCATCCCGCCCCGATCCCGCCTGCGTGCTGTCGCTAGTACGTGGTGGCATGACACCAATAACATATCAATATACTAGACATACTATGGATATCTAACTCCCATACACAGTACTAAACTTCTATTCACATTTAGCCCTAACTGGACTTACTCTTATCCTTACTTGGATCATACCTTACTAGTTCGATCTGGACTAACTCAATAACTTGTTATGACTTTTACTTTATTCTCAGAGCTAACTTGCCCTGTCTCATTCCCATGGAGCTAACTGCTCTGATACCAAATTGTCACACCCCTTCCCGAACTACCGCTACTTAGCCCAAAAGCGGCGTGAAACCAACAGACATTGTTTACCTCTTAACAATACTGTGACCGACTGTACTCTGATAAACATAATATGTTCGCATATGGAACATTTTAACATAAACACACAAGAAACCTGGACAACTATTAACCATACACAAGGAGAAACCCTTCATAAATCTCTCTTGAAACTAAAAGTCAAGTGCATCAAAACAACACAAGACAACTCATTGTTTATACAACCGCTAATGTACAAGACTTCTATAGCTACTTAACGACTTTCTATACAACACCAACCACGTACAAACTAACAATTTATGAACTTCCAGCAGACTATGGCAGGATGTCAGGTACAAGGAGCTCGATCTCTACCTGAAAATGGTTGAAAACATTGAAAGAATGAGCTAAAGAGCTCAGTGAGTGTCTACCTTTAAAACATTATAAGCTCACAGGTGAATCATAATAATGGCAGATTATCAGTAGAACATAGCTTAACATTTGTTTGTAAACATAAACAAACCATGCTTCCAATTTCTGAGTTTTAAGTCACCACTTGTGCATAGCACACAACTCGAAATGTACTAACTTATCGAGGGTAGATAGATCAATAATATAATAGCTCATAACAATAAAAACACATGACATGACTCCACATCAAACCATAGAGGTGGTAGAGTTACATTTATTCCAATAAGGTTCATACTCTCTCTCTCTCTCTCTCACGTGCACGTGGAATACCTTTAGTCGTTTGGTTTTCCCTAATACCTTCTCTATGTCCTTCAAAGTATTAAGGTAAAACCATTTACTACCCAAATACCTTCTCATTGTCCTTCAAGATTTAGGTAAAACCATTTACTTCCGGATACCTTCTCATTGTCCTTGAAGATCGGGATATCATGATTCATTTCCCCTAAGTACCTTCTCGAATGTCCTTGGTATTAGGGGTTAATCAAGATCAAGGCATAACTTGTTTACCATGGAAAACATGTCTTTATAACACATACAACAATTTCTTGACAATTTCATATTATTATCTAAATATGTTCCCAAGTGGATTTACACAAAACATTCTCTAAAGGAAAGCATACTTTCATAATTTAGTTTCCATACTTTGATTTATAGTTACCACTAATTCAAAGCATGCTTAGGTTCCATCATGAACCTTATGTTAGAAAACTCCATGAAGACATTCACAACTAGTTCAAACAAGATGTAATTATCAACACTTATGTTCATGAAGAAAAACATAGGTCAAACATAGTTCTAAGATAGAGTCACTCACAGTATTAGAATTGGAACCTTGGCTTGTAAACTTGACCTATTTGCTCTTGGCCTGTCAAACAAGCCAAATCAATCATTAGAACCTTGAGCTCATGATTTTTGACCTTAAAACTTGCAAGAAAACACACTTTCAAAATTCCAGCATTTTCAGATTTTCTGCCCTGTTTTCAGACAGCCATAACTTCTTCATTACTTATCCAAAAAGAATGTACTTTATATCAAACTCTTCCTTTTTGAACCCTCTCAAACTCTTATGAAGACATGAAAATGAGATTCCTAACGTATTGGTTAGAAATTACCTCAGTAGCTTAACCCCTAAAATGAATCTGCTGCTGTTCCAGATTTCACTTCCTGCTGCAACCCGAAACTTAACCTGAAGATTACAACATCTTCCAATCATTTTCTTCTCACGATTCCTTCACAAAACTTGTAGGAAATTGAATAAGCTTTCTACCCATACCAATTAGAGCTTCTAACTCCAAGTATACAGATCAGAACAACCAAAACATCAGAGACTTCCCAGATTTGACAGCAAATTCTGTCTTCTGTCTTCCTATTAACAAAACAGTAAGTTAACTTCCGTTTTAGCTCGAGCTTCCTTCACAAATTTTGTTCCAAATTGAGTTAACTTTCATGTATCAAAAACTCAACTCTTACCTCTTCTTATTGAGCTCGAAAAGACCAAAACATCAGAACTGGTCTGAGTTGATCACCTTGCTGCTATATAGTTAAGCTTTGAGTTCTCCTCCTTTCTTCTGCAATTCCAGCTCCAAACTCACGAAAATGGCTTCCTTTTTCTTCCTTTCTCCTTCTCCCACGAAGCTTCAACTTTGGTTTTGATAAATGAAGAAGAAAATTGAGAAGATAAAGCCATTTTATAAACCAAGGAGGCAAAGTTTGTCTTTTTTCCTTTTGCTTTTTTTCTTTCTTTTTCCTTTTTCTTTTCCTTTCCTTTATCCCTTTCTTTCTTTTCTTTTCTTTCCTTTTATTTCCTAAACAAAACAAAACACAATGTTATATCCATTCATTTCATTTCATTTTCTTCATTATTTTTAAAGCAAACCAAACCAAAATGGTTTGAGCTTTTCCTTCCTTGTTTTCCTTTTATCCTTCACTTCATTTCTTTTCTTTTTTTTAAAACACCAAAATAAGTGTGTAAAGAAACCCTAAACATTTAGCCAACTTATCCCAAGTCTGTGAGACATATGATCTTCCATTCAATACATGATGCACCTAAAACTTCTCCAAATTGCTAATGATTTGAACTTACTTCAATGAAACTTTTAATATGCTTATTTCAATGTTTACCTATACTTAATAATGAAGTTTAGACACATTGTAGCTCCAAATTCAATAGATTCCCAAATTCGATCACGACATCGTTTAGTGCAACCTATACGATTTTGCATATTTCAAAACATCATGAACGAGTGCTCAATGATAAAAGAGAATAGGGTTTAGGGCTTACATTATGTCTTGGTGAATAAACATTTTAATAACCTAGATATACTGCACGCTAACAAGACTATGGTTCATTCAGCTCAAGTTTGGTCGGTTCGTGTAGGAGGCGTTAGTTGCTGTTAGCTTATGTACCCCCAACCTTAGACAGAACATCACCGGTAGAGTTCCCTTATAACAAAAATTATATTGTCGTACTATACTTTAAACTATTTAAAATACTATGTAAGACTAATTTCTAATCCTATTAGAAATTAAACTTAGGTCAAATTTATTTTAAACATATTTAAAATTAATTTCATTCTACCCAAGCTTATATGTTTACATGCAACTCTTTGATATAGGTTATAGTTTCTAGAACCCATTTATAACTTTTATAAATTTTAATGATTAACCTATGACAAGGAGCTATATGATATTTCCATCAATCAAACTCAAATTGGAAAAAATTGTCATTCAACTAATTGAATCATGCATACTACTTATACAATATAACACTTTATATTATACTAAGTAATTTCATGCACCATGCTTCTTCATTTTTCATATAATTAAGTTATAACAATTATAACTAATTACTCATGAAAAATAATTTCATGCATTTTCATCATACTCATATAACACTTATATAAATAAAATGCATGAACATGCTTATCCTAAGGTGGGAATAATTCTAAATGACATTCATAAAGAAAAATAGTTGTTAAACTCGAAATTTTGGCCCTTAAAGTGTAAAAAAATAATAAAATTATAAAATTTTATAACTAAACCGGTCCAAAACCCCTTGAACCGGAGTCGAAACGCTCGAACAAGACCAGAAACAAACCGAACCGCCCGAACCGCCCAACTTCAATCTCCCAATGGCACGGTGTTGCAACGCTAGGGAGAACGTCGCAACGTCGTGACTCCTCACGCTGGCATCCAACATCGTGCTGGCGTTGAACACTCTAGGAAAGCGGAAGCAATTTAGGATCTTGAACACACTTACTTTATCAATTTTGTAAAATAAAATGCATGCTCAATGCTGGAAAAATAGAGAGTTGAGTTAAGAAACTCACCTTTGAAGATCAAATTCTCTTTACCCGGTGGACGATTTGCAACACGAACACTTCGTGGACCACCTTTAGTGTCTTCCCTACTATCCTCATGCCTTGGAACGGATTGTTGGATCCTAGATTGAGAGAATTTGGAAGAAGAATACTCAAAGGTCAAAAATCGAGAACAAAACTATTTTTGCAAAATCCTCCCAAATTTCCTCAAATCACCTTTAAATAAAGCTTCATCAAGCATCATTAGAGTGACAACTCAAATTTCCTCAACTCAATCCTCCTAGATTGAAGAAGAAGGTGGCCAATTTTGGCCAATTTTGAGTTGAATCATCATGGACAAGTTGCCAACTTGATTTTCATGAAAAACATGAAAATCTCTATTTTTCATTTAATTTTAATCCAAAAATCAATATTAAATTGATTTTTAACTAAAATTAATTTAATTAATTAAATAATTTTTAATTTAATTTAATATCAAATAATAAATTAAATAAATATCTCGATCCCGATCGATTTTCCAAACATGAATTCTTATTCAATAAACCGACCCAATATTTAAATCATATTTAAATATATCCACATCCTTTTAATCATAGTTTAATTCATAATTAAGCTATGACTCGTTAAATATATCACATATAATTAATGCTTTCTCCCAAAACCAAATTTGAACAATTCAAATTCTTTTCTCTCAAAATGTTACAAGGCTTAGTTTGAGCTAGTAAGGATGACCTAATAGACCTACAGATCATGAGCTCCAATGATATGGGATTAACCGACCAAACTCTTCAGTCAAGTTAATCATCATTCGTTAACCACCGGGACACTCCACTAAAGCTAGGTGTTGCACTCTCCTCACTGTAGATATATTTTTGTACACTCGATAGAACCATGATTAGTAAGTCGATCATTCACAGGTCATTCATAATTACAGCTTTGTCAAAATTATCGTTTTACTCCTATAATTACTTCTTTCTTAAGTCCCACTAATCCTCTAATGAATAATTGGTTTATGGTCCAACCATCAAACCGAATCCCTCTCGGGCAAATGAGAGGGGTGAGCTCTTTGTTCAAGACCAAGAGTCAACACTAAAGGGAACAACCTCTCTACTAATCCCTAGAGCGGGTAAGAGTGAATTCTATCTAGCAGAACTATGTTCCAAACTATCTACCCGGTCTTATCATTGAAATGGGAGCTTATTGAGTCAGAAATCTCGGACTACTCTCACACATGAAAATCTAAGGATAATCCGAATAAACAGGAACTCATAGCAAGCTTAGGATTAAGATCGAGTTACCTAGGTCATCGTATGAATATAGTTAAGATAGTAAACGGAGTTATAAAGTCTAAGTGACTATTTCGCAGACTTGTCTTATGCAAACTCATTGCATAAGACACCCTCACTTGCATGTCTCCGCATGAACGATTTAGGATCACATCGTTTGTACTCTACAAAGTGGGTCGCGCCCATAGTGTCCCCAGGATAAGGTACCCAACCCTATCCTTATATTATAAATCGTTATGGCTATAACTTGAACTTGATCCACTTTTATGTCACATATAAAGTTCAAGTATTCATGTCTATACGAAGTATGGCAAATGGATGTCTAGACGGATCAAGTCTATACGAATCCTTCTTGTCGTTGCTGCATATTATGACTATGAAGTATGGCAAATGGATGTCAAGACGACCTTTCTGAACGACAATCTTGACGAAAACATCTACATGGACCAACCCAAAGGGTTCATTGAACAAGGCCATGAGCAAAAGGTTTGCAGGCTGAAACGATCCATTTATGGGTTGAATCAAGCCTCTAGGTCTTTGAATATATGGTTTTATGAGGTTATCAAATCTTATGGATTTTATCAAAATGTTGATGAACCTTGTGTATACAAGAAGATAATCAACAATATTGTCGCCTTTTAGTGTTGTATGTGGATGATATCATACTCATTAGGAATGATGTTGGATTCCTCACTAACGTTAAAAACTGGCTGGCTACGCAATTTCAAATGAAAGATTTGGGAGAAGCGCAGTTGATAATCGAGATCCAGATTGTTCAAAACCGCAAGAACAAAACACTAGTCTTGTCTCAATCATCGTAAATCGACAAAATGTTGATTCGATATAAGATGCAAAACTCCAAGAAGGGGTTATTACCTTTCAGGCACGAGGTTCATTTGTCTAAGGAACAATGTCCTAAGACACCTAAAGAGGTTGAGGATATGAAACGAACCCCTTATGCATCAGCTGTAGGTAGCCTCATGTGCGCCATGTTGTGTACTCGGCCCGACATCTGTTATGCAGTTGAGATTGTTAGTAGGTATCAATCCAATCTATGATTAGATCACAGGGTTGCGGTAAAAGCAATCCTCAAGTATCATAGGAGAACGAGGGGTTATATGCTCGTATATGGGGCTAAGGATCTGATCCTTACAGGATACACAGACTCTGACTTCCAAACTGATAAGGATTCAAGGAAATCCACTTTGGGGTCAGTGTTAACTCTTAATGGAGGGGCAATAGTCTGGCGAAGCATCAACCAAGGATGAAGGGAATGATACTCCCCGCGTAGTGGAAGACGATCGAATCCTCGCAGTATTGTTGTGCTACTTAGTTTCGCTAAAACTAGCAAACAATTAGATAAGGCTAAACATGCATAAAATTGAAAGGAAATACAACAAGATCTCGTTACTTTCTTGTTGAAGACAATCTTCAAGCTTTCCTTTCCATTCACGAACTCTTCGTGTTCTCCCAACGATCTCGAACTACTCGAACTCTTCTCACAAACAAGAACGAACACAACCCCTAGGCTTCTCAGTTTTTCTTCTTTTGGAAGAAGGAAGATAGTGGGATCTTGTGTTTTTGTTTTGGGAGGACAAAAGTTAGAGAGAAAATTGAGAGAGAGAGTTCTCTTCTTTTGGTGAGATTTCCAAAAATGAGAGATTGATCAATGAACACTTATTGCAAAGGGGTTTATATAATGGAGATAGGTGGAGTTGAAATCTCCACCTATTTACCATTTGACCACAACTATAGGTTATGCAAATCATATTTGCATAACCATATATTATAAGATATCTCATATCTCATTTTACAAATCACATTTGCAATATTGTGGATTTATTAAATTGAATGACATCCAATTTAATTTCTCTCAATCTAATTTTTCCTAATTAGCCCTAATTCAACAATTAGGCTAACCTATAGTTTATTATGAATCTCATTAACATAAAACTATATATTATATCATTCATATCTCATATAATTGACATAAATACCCTTTAGTGAGATTTAACACTTCAATTCACACCAAAACATTAAACCTTCTTTTATTCCAGTTTGAGCCAACCGAGGGACCTAATGGACTTACAGTGACGAGCTTCAATGATTTGAGATTAACCCATCATACTCTTTGACCCAGTTAATCAACATTCATTAGCTACAGTAACAATCCACTAAAGCTCGTAGCTGCACTCCCATCAGTGTAAAATATTACTTGTCCACTGATATAACCAATACCCATGAGTCGACCCTTCACAGGTTGTTCATAGACACTGCTGGGTCAAATTACCGTTTTACCCCTATGTCTACTTCTTGCTCCTTAAGTCCCCACTGCTCCTCTAATGAACAACAACGTTGTAATGGTCCAACCATACACAACAACCCTCTCGGGCCAGTGAGAGGGTGGGCGCCCGTTGTCCAAGCCCTGGAGACAGAACTTAAGGAAACAACCCCTCTAGTTTCCCTAAAGGCGGGAACGAGTGAATTCCATCTCGCGTAGTTAAGTTCCCAGCTCTCTACTTGGTCCTGACCCTTAGAAGATAGGCATATTGGGCGAGTAACAGTGACCATCCTCACTTGTACGAGTCAAAGGACAGACCCCCACAGACAAGATTCTGTAACACGCTCAGGATTCAGGTCGAGTCACTAATGGTCATCTACGAAGTTATTATCCTTACTGTCAATGATGTTACATCATTAGGTCTAATAATTCACGGTCCAGTCTCGTACAATCTCATTGTAAAGGATGTCCCCACTCGTATGTCAACAACATGAACGAGTCAGATCATCTCGTTTGTATCTTAATACAGCGGGTCGCATCCACAACGTATCTAGGATTAGGTCTCCAACCCTATCCATATACTATAGACTGTTCCGGTCATTTACTCGAACGTGATCCTCCCTGTGTGTCCACTACACACCGTTCAAGTTCGTTCTCTCATATATTCAATGACCCTGGAGCTTAGTTTATTGGATAAAGTTTGTAATAAATGCGAGACACAAAACGTTGAAATAAATAACCTTTATTGATTTCAAATGTAGATTTACAAACTAAACGAGAATAGGACAAACATCCCAACAAACTCCCACTTGGACTAAGCTAGTGGAGCAAATACATTTATGAAATGTACATAAATTACAATGAAGTATTGCAATAAACTAGGGCATTGAATACCCATTTACATATCTCCCACTTGCCCTAGTCAGGAAGTACTCAAAGACTTAGACTCTGTAGGTGACCCTCAAACACCTTATCCGTGAGGGGCTTTGTAAATGGATCAACTATGTTGTGCTCCGACGCTATCTACTGACTATCACGTCGCCGCAGTGCACAATCTTCCGTATCAGGTGATACTTCCGCTCAATGTGTTTGCCTCTCTTATGGCTCCGAGGCTCTCTGAAGTTGGCTACTACACCACTGTTGTCACAAAATAGTGTGATCGACAAGTTCATATTTGGAACAACTTCCAAATCTGTCATGAACTTTCTAAGCCAAACAACTTCCTTTGCAGCTTCACAAGCCGCAACGTACTCCGCTTCCATAGTGGAATCAGCGATGCATCCCTGCTTGATGCTTCACCATACTACAACTCCTCCATTCAGAATGAAGGTTGACCCCGAAGTGGATTTCCTAGAATCCTTATCGGTCTGAAAGTCAGAATCCGTGTATCTCGTAAGGATCAAAGATACTTGAGGATACTTGAGGATTGCCTTTACGGCTATTCAGTGATCTAATCCTGGATTGGATTGATACCTACTGACAACCCCTACTGCATAATAGATGTCGGGCCTAGTACACAACATGACATACATTAGGCCCCCTACAGCTGAAGCATAGGGGATCCGTCTCATATCCTCAACCTCTTGAGGAGTCATAGGACACAGATCCTTAGACAGGTGAACCTCGTGCCTGAAAGGCAGCAAGCCCTTCTTGGAGTTCTGCATCTTATATCTAGATAACATCTTGTCAATATAAGACTCTTGAGGCATGACCAGCGTTCTGTTCTTCCGGTTCCGGACAATCTAGATACCGAGAACATATTGGGCTTCTCCCAAATCTTTCATTTGGAATTGCGAAGCTAGCCATTTCTTTACGTCAGTAAGAAATCCTACCTCATTCCCAATGAAAAGGTTATCATCCACGTATACTATCAGAAATGCGACAGTTTTGTCGACAATTTTCTTGTAGACACAAAACTCGTCAACATTCTGATCAAAGCCATAAGATTTGATTGCCTCATCAAACCTTATATTCCAAGACCTTAAGGCTTGTTTCAGTCCATAAATAGACCTATGAAGCCGACAAACCTTTTGCTCTTGGCCTTGGGTTATGAACCCTTGTGGCTGGTCCGTGTAGATGGTTTCGTCAAGGTTTCCATTCAGAAAGGCGATCTTGACATCCATCTGCCACACCTCGTAGTCATAATACGTGGCAATGGCCAGAAGGATACTGATCGACTTTACCGTGGCAACAGGTGAAAAGGATTCCATATAGTCAACCCCTTCGACCTGGGTAAAACCCTTTGCCACTAGTCGTGCTTTGAAGGTCTGCACCTTCCCATCTACGCCACGTTTATGCTTGTCTATAGCCTTAATCCATTTGTCCTTGTCAACATCAGCCATAGCCTGATTATATGTCAATGGATCCTCGCAGTCATCATCAGGATTGACGACTTGGGTTTCAGCTAACCCATGTAACGTCCAGGCTGTCTAACAACCCTCCCACTACGTCGAGGCATTCCCAACTCATGGGAACGGACTTGACTTGACGTGCTAGGATCAACAACACTTGTTGACGTACTAGCCCCATCAGCAACTCTTGCTGACGTACTATCCATTTCGTTTAACACGATTTTGCTCCTGAGCAAATGATCCCTGATGTGCTCTTCCTCAAGGAAAGTGGTGTTTGTCGACACAAGCACCCTATTTTCCTTAGGATCGTAAAATAGACAACCCCTAGTCTCTTTTGGGTAACCTACGAATAGGCAAAATTTTGAACGGGGTTCCAATTTCTTCGGGTTTGACACCAACACGTGGGTCGGGTATCCCCAAATTCTGAAATGGTGTAAACTACCTTTACGACCATTCCAGAGTTCGAAAGGTGTTTCACAAACACTCTTCGACGGAACGTTGTTCAAAATATAAACCGCAGTGTCTACTGCATAACCCCAAAAAGAATCAGAGAGACGAGCGTAGCTCATCATCGACCGAACCATGTCAAACAAGGTTCTGTTTCTCCTCTCCGATACACCATTTTGTTGTGGCATACCAGGTGTTGAGAGTTGGTACGTAATTCCATGTTCTATCATATAGTCCTGGAATTCAATATCCATATACTCTCCACCTCGATCCGATCGAAGAGTTTTTATCGTTTTACCTAACAGGTTCTCAACCTCAGTCTTGTACTCGAACTTTGCAAGAGGTTCAGACATCCTATGCATTAGGTAAATATACCTATACCTCGAATAACTATCAATGAAAGATACGAAGTATTCATAACCACCTCGTGCTTTAACACTCATCGAACCACAGAGGTCAGAATGTATAAGCTCAAGGGGCTCCTTGGCTCTATATCCTTTTCCACTAAAAGGACGTTTGGTCATTTTGTCTTTAAGGCATGACTCACACACCAGTAAAGAGTTTTCTTCTAACTGACTTAGAAGTCCACTCATCACTAGTCTCTCAATCCTATTGAGATTAATGTGACCTCACTTTAGATGCCAAAGATGGGCATTTTCTTTTGGAGAAACTTTAAGACTCTTAGTTCGTGTTTCTGCAGTTTTAAATAACTCAGTGTTCAAAATGCTTTTGACTGAATTTGGTTTCAAAACATACAAATTTGACTTAAGTGAAGCATAACAAATGAGATTACTATTTCTGAAAATAAACGCTTTATTACCATTAAACGAAACGGAGATACATTGTTCTAAAAGACAGGAAATAGAAACGAGGTTTCTAGTAAACCTTGGAACTATATACAAATTGTCTAACAATAAGTAATTCCTGCCAAAGAAAAGCTTCACTTTGCCGATAGCTTCAAGAGAGAATATCTCTCCGAATCCAACTCGTAGAGTCACTTCACCCTCTCACAACTGCTGCCAGGAATCAATTCCCTGAAAAGAAGAACAAACATGGTTAGTAGCGCCTGAATCCAATATACAGGCAGAGTCACTACTCTCCACTAAGCAAGTTTCAGTTACCAGTAAATCATATTTACCTTGATTCTTCCTCTCGGCAAGGAACTTGGGACAGTTTCTCTTCCAGTGACCATCCCCATTGTAGTAGAAACACTTTTCTTTCTCTACAACTTCCTTGACCTTCTTGCCCTTTTGGGCGGTAGCTCGGTCAGCTTTAACCTTCTTCATCTTCTTCTTCCGTTTCAGGCGAGAAGGAGCAACAGATTTAGTCCCAGAGTTCGACCCCTGTGATAGGACCTGAACGCAATATTTGCCTCAGCTTCCGGTGTCCTGATCCTCATCAGGACTGGAAGTTCTGTAGCTCATTAAGAATGGTGGTCAGAGTATAGCTTATCTTGTTCATAACAGCGTTGCTGCGAAACTGAAGGAAACTCTTCGGAAGAGTCTCCAGAATAAACCTGACCTTGCTCGACTCGTCGATCGAAGTCCCATTCATCTCTGCTAGATTAAAGTGGGTCATCATGTCCAGAACATGTTCACGGACAGACGACCCTTCTTTCATCCGTGCGTTGAAGACGTGTTTGAGCGAATCGTGCCTGACCTGAAAGGAATGTTGTCCAAACATGTCCTGAAACGAATCCATGATCTCCTTAGCGGTGACCATCAACTCATGCTTCATTGTCAATACTTCAGATAAGCTGGCAATGATGTAGACCTTGGCTTTTTCATTGGCCCGAATCCATCGATCGTATGCAACACAAACACTTCGTGATGCAGTTGAGCTCGACAACTGAGGACACTTCCCAATAAGCATGAACTTCAAGTCGTCAGTTACTAAAATCGTGTTAATATTATTCTTCCACGTTTGGAAGTTATCTCCCACTAACTTGTCGGAGCCAAGTAAAGCGATTATTGAGCTAGACATTTTAGCTGAAAAAATTGAAAAATAATTTTGTGTCAGTCTCGCAAAAAACTTTTGAGTCCAATCAAGTTTTAGCAAAATTTAATCCTATGATCCCTAGGTCATATAAAATTTTCAATGATATCCTAAAGGTTTAGAATGACCGCCACCAAAGGGTGACAGAAACACTCCTCCTCTAGGACGAGACTCTCTCGACCAGACCCTAATCCCATAATAACTCATATTCCATTAGGCGTCCAGTTATCATTATTTGGTCGAATTCATTAACACTTAATGAATTGTGTGAGTGTCACCCTCAATCTTTAAGTTTTCAAGTATCCGTCCAAACAATAGCCACCGAAGGGTGAACCACGAAGGAAAACCAACAAGAAAACTGTATCCCTTTCTGGAATTCACGGTGTTCCGACTCCCATGATCAAGGCCCTCTGAAGGGATTGTCTGGTCCAGGCCAAACTAGCAGGCGGATCATAGGGGTCTCACGGTGTGAATCGAAAGAATAGTCCGTGGGTCCCGTTTTCACAGGTCCCGCTCACACTCACTATAAGTACTCTCTCCATCCACTTTGATATTGACCCATACAATACCATATGAAGGGGGACGCTCTCATTTACGCCACGAGGCCGAGTATGGATCTCACAGTGCAGAATTAACGAAGATTTGTGGTCGGAAAATTAAATGTATCTTATACACTTTATTTCCTCCCACTAAGCACTTTATTATTTTCGGGATTGGCTTAGATAAACCGACTAAAATTTACCAAAGTCTACCAATATAACTCTTATATGGTATTTAGCCTAAGTTTATAATCACATTATTACTTAGGTGTATGTGAGTAAATTAATCAACTTTTAATTAACGACACTCACAAAAAATATAATCTAAGAATCTCTTGACCGAATTCACTCCTAGGTCGGTTTCCAGGTAGGGGTGTTCTGCAAGCGTCAACTTAAATACCCCAGCCTTAGACAAAACCTTCCTTAGACAGAGTTACTTATCAGTCACCATTCAAAGATTACATTTTGATTTCATAATTCTAATCTTATTAGAACTAGAAAACCTAAGTATAATTATTCAATTTCTAAACAGTTTAAAACTAATAATTAACTTAGGTTACATGCATTTCTATGTTATAGTGCTTGATCATTCATCACATGAATAACTATACTATAACATAATAATTCATCACATGAAATTAAAATGCATGAGCATACTTTAATCTAAAAAATATAACATTTATATTAATTAAATTAAAACATGCATTTAATTACACTATAACTCTTATAATATAAATGATGCATGGAAATGTCTAACCTAAGGTGGGATTTTAAATCTATATGTCATACATTATGTACATAGAAATTAATTAAATCATACATCTCATGCATAAAGTAATTAAATAGCAAAAATGAACCAGTTTTGGCACTTAGGGGCATTTATTTAATTAAATAACATTAATATAATATTTATATTAATATTATTTAATAAAATAAATTTAAAAACAAATAAATACATTTTATAAATAATAAAATACAAAAAATCACGTTCAAAAAACTGCCCCCATGATGCACTATCTCCCACTTTTCGCGCACGCGTCTCAACCAACTGCCCACTACGATGTAGCGTTGCAACGCCATGGGCAGCGTTGCAACGGTACAGCCTCCAGCGTCACGCCCTGCGTGCTCCACGCCACAACATTGCAACACTACTCTGCAGCAAGGCCACCGACCGCATGCGCAGCGTTGAGACGCCGATGAACAACGTCTCAACGTTGTCGACAGAACAACAAGCTCCGCTTGTTGTTCTTCATCAATTCTCGCCCGTTTCCGCTTCGATTTCTTCACAGCAACTCTTGCCACGAACGACTCAGACTTACAAACTCGATTTACAGCAAAATGCACAAAAATACATGCCCTTACATTGATCTAATCAACATAAAATTGTAAATCTAAATTCATGCCAAAACCGAAAACATCCATAATTGCAAACCACAATTTAACTCATAAATTAAAGGCTATACCTACCTAAATTTAACGAAAAAATAGTGCACAACAAAGAACGAACGTATGGCTCTGATACCAATTGAAGAGAATGAAACTCCCCGCGCAGCGGAAGACGATCGAATCGTCGCGGTATTGTTGTGCTACTTAGTTTCGTTAAAACTATCTAACAATTAGATAAGGCTAAACATGCATAAAATTGAAAGGAAATACAACAAGATCTCGTTACTTACTTGTTGAAGACAATCTTGAAGCTTTCCTTTCTGTTTACGAACTCTTCGTGTTCTCCCAACGATCTCGAACTACTCGAACTCTTCTCACGAACAAGAACGAACACAACCCCTAGGCTTCTCCGTTGTTCTTCTTTTGGAATAAGGAAGATAGTGGGATCTTGTGTTTTGGTTTTGGGAGGACAAAAGTTAGAGAGAAAATTGAGAGAGAGAGTTCTCTTCTTTTTGTGAGATTTCCAAAAATGAGAGATTGATCAATGAACCATTCTTGCAAAGGGGTTTATATAATGGAGATAGGTGAAGTTGAAATCACCACCTATTTACCATTTTATCACAACTATAGGTTATGCAAATCATATTTGCATAACCATATATTATAAGATATCTCATATCTCATTTTACAAATCAGATTTGCAATATTGTGGATTTATTAAATTGAAGCACATCCAATTTAATTTCTCTCAATCTAATTTTTCCTAATTAGCCTTAATTCAACAATTAGGCTAACCTATAGTTTATTATGAATCTCATTCACATTAAAGTATATATTATATAATTCATATCACATATAAATGACATAAATACCCTTTAGTGAACTTGAAAACTTCAATACACACCAAAACATTAAACCTTCTTTTATTCCAGTTTGAGCCAAACAATTAAGCTCCAATGATCCGAGATTAAACTATCAAATTCTTTGACCCGATTAATCAACATTCATTAGCTATGTAACACTCCACTAATGCCCGTAGCTGCACTCCCGTCAGTGTAAAATATTACGTGTCCACTGATATAACCAATACCCATGACTCGACCCTTCACAGATTGTTCGTAGACACTGCTAGGTCAAATTACTGTTTTACCCATGTGTCTACTTCTTGCTGCTTAAGTTCCCACTGCTCCTCTAATGAACAACAACGTTTTAATGGTCCAACCATATACAACAACCCTCTTGTGCCAGTGAGAGGGTGGGCGCCCGTTGTCCAAGCTCTAAAGACAACACTTAAGGGAACAACCCCTCTAGTTTTCCTAAAGGCGGGAACGAGTGAATTTTATCTCGCGTAGTTAAGTTCCCAGCTCCCTACTTGATCCTGTCCCTGAGAAGATAAGCATATTGGGCGAGTAATAGTGACCACCCTCACAAGTACTAGTCAAAGGACATACCCCCACAGACTGGAGTCCGTAACACGCTCAGGATTCAGGTCGAGTCACTAATGGTCATCTACGAAGTTATTAGTCTTTACTATCAACGGTGTTACATCAGTAGGTCTAATAATTCACAGTCCGGTCTTGTACAATCTCATTGTACAGGATGCCCCCACTCGCATGTCAACCACATGAACGAGTCAGATCACCTCGTTTGTATCTTAATACAAAGCAGGTCGCATCCACAAGTTATCGAGGATTAGGTCTCCAACCCTATCCATATACTGTAGACCGTTCGGGTCATTAACTCGAACGCGATCCTCCCTGTGTGTCCACTACACGCCGTTCAAGTTCGCTCCCTTATATATTCAATGACCCTGAAGCTTAGTTTATTGGTTAAAGTTTGTAATAGATGCGAGACACAAAACGTTGAAATAAATAACCTTTATTGATTTCAAATGTAGATTTACAAACTAAACGAGATTAGGATAAACATCCCAACAAAGGATGCATTGCTGACTCCACTATGGAGGCTGAGTATGTAGCAGCTTGTGAAACAGCTAAAGAGGCAGTATGGCTTACGAAGTTCATGACTAATTTGGAAGTCGTTCCAAATACGAACCTCCTGATCACCCTTGGTGAGAACCTCGAAGCCACAAAAGGGGAAAACACATCGAAGGGAAGTATCACTTGATACAAGAAATTATGCACCGAAGAGACGTGATCGTCACGAAGATAGCATCGAAGCACAATGTTGTTGATCCATTTACAAAGACTCTCACGGCTAAGGTGTTCAAGGGTCACCTAGAAACTCTAGGTTTACACATTAGAACTTAACTAGGACAAGTGGGAGTATTGTCTTAAAGAATATTCAATGCCCTAGTTTATTGTATTGACATTATTGTAATGTACTCCACTAGCTTTAGGACAAGTGGGAGTCCGTTGGGATTTATGCCCTAAACTCGTGTATTTGTAATTATTTGAGGAAATGAATAAAGTTGTTATTTTTCCTTTAAACTTGATTTCTCGTAATTACAAACTTAAATCCAATAAACTAAGCTCTAGGGTCACATTTAGAATGTGACCCGAATGGTCTATAGTAGATGGATTAGGTTGGGAACCTCATCCTGTTAACACTATGAATGCGACCCACTTTGTATTTGATACAAACGAGGCGATCTAGCTCATTCATGTAGTTGACATGCAAGTGGGGGCATCCTGTGCAAATAGTTTGTACAAGGTTGGACCAACAATTGTTAGATCAATCCAGTAACACCCTTGATAGGTTAGGGTTAATAATTCAAACGATGACCAATAGTGATTCAACCTGAATCCTGAGTGAGTTGCGAACTCCTTTGTGCCGGGGATGGTCCTTTGACTAGTACGGGTGAGAGTGGCCACAGTTGTCGACTCAATATGCGTACCTTTTCAGGGATGAAACCTTGTAGGGAGATGGGGACTCAACTTCACAAGAAGGAATTCACTCGTTCCTGTTCTAGGGTAACTAGATAGGTTTTCCCTTAAGAGTTGAATCCATGTCTTGAACTATAAGGCCCCTCCCTCTTGTTGGTCTGAGAGGGATAATGTTATGGTCAGACCATAAACTTGTTGTTCATTAGAGGATCAGTGGTGCTTAAGGTGCAAGAAGTAGTCACAGGGGTAAAACAGTAATTTGACCCAGCTGTGACTACGAACGACTTGTGAAGGGTTGATTCACGGGCATTGGTTAAATCAATGGACACAACCTGTCCTACAGTGAGGAGAGTGCAGCTACGAGTCTTTAGTGGAGTGACTCGTAGTGAACGAATGTTGATTGACGGGATCAATGAGTTTGATTAGTCAATCTCGTATCATTGGAGCTCATGATCTATAGGTCCAGTAGGTCCCCTCGGTTGGCTCAACATGGAATTTATAGAGGGTATAAAGTTTTGGAATGATTTTGAAATGTTCAAGTTCAAATTTAGGGATTATATCAATTATATGTGATATGATTGATATAATATATAGTTCAATGTGAATATGATTCATATTGAACATTATTGTGTCTAATTATGGAATTAGGACATAACTAATGGTATAATTTTGGAGAGATGAAATTGGATTTAATTAAATTCAATTTCTCCACATTATGTGAATAAGATTCATATAAAAAGGTGTTTGACACTTTGTATTATGCATTTATGCATAATATGTGGAGTTAGTGGCAAAATGGGTGGAGAATTTGTCTCCACCCACATTGCCTATAAAAGCATCATTTTGAATGCATTCTGGCACATTTGAACCATTTTGTGAGGTTTTGCATCTTAGGAAAACACAAGAGTTCTCTCCAAAGTCTCTCTACAAACATCCCTAATCCAAAATGAGATCCCACCTCTCTCCCTCTCCTAGAGAACAACCGAGAAGGTCTTTTGGCGGTGTTCGAGGATTCGTTCGTAGAGAAGGGGAGCTCGTAGTCGATGAGAAACCACGTGAAGAATTGGTCTTCAAAGGTAATTATCTAATCCATTTATGCTTTCATGAACTATGCTTGATTTTTTGTCTTTGAGTTTTTCTACGTCACAAAATTGAGAGCAAATGCGATCAATCGCTTCCACACTGCATTCAATTCCCTAATAAATTGGTATCAGAGCCTAATCATGCTCTTAATTGTGTTAGAAATTGCTCAAAATTAGATGGGTGTACCATTCAATTTAGAGAAATTGCATGTGGTTTGCAAAAGTGGATGCTTACATGATTTGCAATTTAGATTTACAAATCAATTGAAAAGTTCAATGTAAGGGTCCGGTGTTTTGGGCAAAATGTATTTTAAATCGAGTCTGTATGTCCATGTTGATCGTGGCAAAGTGTTGTTGTAGAGAAACTGAGCAGAATTGGGTGAAATAGAGGTTATTGTTGTTGTCCAGACGATGGCGTTGCAACGCTGTTCATCAGCATTGCAACGCCTGGCGTGCAGATGAAGACCTGATGCAGCAACAGCGTTGCAACACTAGGAGCAGCGTTGCAATGTCGCTCAGTGTGAAGACGCCAGGCAGGCGTTGAGGGTTGTTGCATTGCAACGCTGCTGCGTTAGTGGCAGTGTGCGTGCGCGAAGACTGCGGGAATGAGGGTAGTGGGCTTCATTTTAACTGCCATTTTTCCACTTTTTTGTTTATTTAATTATTTTATTAATTTTTATTAATATAATTTGATTATATTAATTTTAATTAACGTTTAGGATGTCAAATCACGGTCTAATTTTATTGTTTTAATTATATAATTGTTGTGTATTTATTTATGTACACAATGTATACCATTTAGATTAAAATCCCACCTTAGGTTAAGCATATTCATGCATCATTGTATAATATAAGTTGTTATATTATATAGTATGCATGTTTAATTAATATAAGAGTTATGTTAATTATTTTTTGAAAGCATATCCATGCATTTATTTCATGTGATGATTTATGTTATATGTTTTAATTTATTCATGTGATGAATGGTCAACCACTATAACATAGAAATGCATGTAACCTAAGTATTATTAACCAGTTTTAAAATTGTTTTGGAACCTGTTATTAATTAGGCTTAGGTTATCTAGTTCTAATAAGATTAGAATTAGGAAATCTAATATGACTTATGAATGGTGACCGACCCATATGTAACTTTGTCTAAGGAAGGTTCAGGCTAGGTTAGGTTATTTAAGCTAACGGAAACGGAACACCCCTACCTGGGAATCTACTTGGGAGTGAATTTGGTCCGGAGATTCATAGGTTATGTTTATCGTGAGCGACGTTTATTAAAATGTTAATAAACCATAGACCTAAGTTTTTTTAAACGGTTTATAGACTTAGGCAATTCCAATAAATATTATATTGGTAAACTTAGGTAAATTATAGCTGGATTTATCTGGGTCATCCCGTTAATTCTAAAGTACTTAGTGGGAGGAAATTAGTGCATATGATACATTAATTTCCACCTACGCATCACCGTTAAGTTCACACCGTGAGATCCATAATTGGCCTCGTGGTGCAAATGGGAGCGTCCCCCTTCAGATGGTGTTTGTATGGGTCAAAAGCAAGGTGAATGAAGAGAGTGCTTATAGTGAGTGGGAGCGGGACTTGTGCAATTAGATCCCACGGTCTCTTCTAATGGTTTGCGTCGTGAGATTCTTATGATTCGCCTGCTAGTTTGGCCTGGACCAGCAATCCCTTCGGAGGGCCTGATCATAGGAGTCGGAACATAGCGAACTCTCGAAAAGGATAGGGTTACCTTAGTTTGTTTTCCAATTTAGTCATCCCTTTGCCGAATTTTGTTGGATCGGGACTCTGAGATCTAAAGTTAGAGGGTGACACTCACGGGATACATTAAAAGTTAATGGATCCATACAAAAAATGATAATTAGAACTTATAGGGAATAAGAGTTATTCCGGTAATAGAGTCTGGTCGAGATTGTCTCGTCCCAGTGGAGAAGTGATTCGACTACCCATCAGTGGCGATCATTCTAAACCTGTGGGATATCATTGCAAATTAATTAACCTAGGGATCATAGATTAATTTTTCTAAAACATGATTGGATTATACATAGGCTTAATGCGAGAAAATAATACAATGTTTTTTCTTATATTTCAGCAAATATGTCGAGTTCGATTATTTCTCTTTTGGCTGCCGAAAAACTCATTGAAAACAATTACCAAACATGAAAAAACAATATTAATATGATTTTAGTTGTGGACGACCCGAAGTCTGTACTCAGTGAAGATTGTCCTCAGGTGTCAGACCCGACTGCGACACGAAGTGTTCGTGACACATTTAATAGATGGACCAAGGCCAATGAAAAGGCCAAGGTCTACATCTTAGCCAATATATCTGATATACTTGTTAAGAAGCATGAGAACATGGTCACCGCCAAAGAGATCATGGCATCGCTGCAAGACATGTTTGGACAACAGTCCTTTAAGGTCAAACACGATGCGCTCAAGCACATTTTCAATGCCATAATGAAGGAGGGGATGTCTGTTAGGGAATATGTTCTCGACATTATGGTCCACTTCAAGTGGCAGAGATGAATGGAGCGTTTATCGATGAGTCGAGTCAGACCAACTTCATTTTGGGAACTCTACCAGATAGTTTCTTGCAATTCTGTAGCAACACTGTTATGAACAAGCTTAGCTACACCTTAACCACTTTGCTCAATGAGCTACAAACCTTTCAGTCTCTGATGAAAGTCAAGCGACAGGAGGGTGAGGCAAATGTTGCCCAACGGTCTTTTTACAGAGTTTCGTCCTCGGGGACAAAATCTGTAGCCTCATCTTCTTCAGGCCCGAAAGGGAAGAAGAAGAATATGAAAAAGGTGGCCAAAGGGAAACAAGCTAGTTGCTTTGCCGCCTAGAAGGGCAAGAAGGTCAAGGACGCTGCAAAAAAAGGAAAATGTTTTGACTGCAACGTAGATGGGCGCTGGAAGCGTAAGTGCCCCAAATACCTGGTCGATAAGAAGTAAGAAGGTAAACTTGATTTGCTTTGTGTTGAGACATGCTTAGTGGAGAGTGATTACTCTACCTGAAAATTGGATTCATGGGCCACTAACAATGTTTGCTCTTCTTTTTAGGAAACTAGTTCCTCGCAGCAACGACAGGAATAGGAGATAACATTCAGAGTTGGAAATGGAGATGTTGTCTCAGTTGTAGCAGTGGAAACGGTGGAGCTACTATTTGGCAAGAAATACAGTTATTAGATAACGTGTATATACTTCCAGGGTTTGCTAGAAACCTCATTTCTATTTCTTGCCTTATTAGTAAATGTATTTCAATTTCGTTTCAATTTAATAAAGTCTTTATTTCATTGAAAGGTTTTGAATTGTGTAAAACTCTACTTGAGAATAATTTGTATGTTTTAAGACCTAATTCAGTTAAAATTGTTTTAAATACTGAATTATTTAAAACAACAAATACGCGAACTAAAAAAAAGCAAAAAGTATCTCCTAAACAAAATGTCTATCTTTGACATCTAAGATTAGGTCATATAAACCTCAATAGGATTGAGGGATTGGTGAAGAACGGACTTCTAAACGAGTTAGAAGAAAGTTCTTTACCTGTATGCGAATCATGCCTTGAAGGCAATATGACCAAACGATCTTTTAGTAAAAAAGGTTCTAGAGCCAAGGAAACCTTGGAGCTTGTGCACTCAGACATTTGTGGTCCGATGAAGAACACATCAGGGATCACAAGCCTAAGAGTAAAATCGTGTTAAAAGAGTTAGAAAGTATGTCAGTAGAAGTTACTGACAATGCTAATAAAGCAACAAAAGTTGTTGACCCTAGCTCGTCTAGTAAAAGTTGTCCATCTCAACAGTTTAGAGAGCCTCGACGTAGTTAGAGGGTTGTTACACAACCTGACCGTTACATGGGTTTAACTGAAACCCAAGTTGTCACATCTAGAGATGACAACGAGGTCCCATTGTAATATGATCAAGCAATGGATGACATTGACAAAAATGAATGGATAAAAGCCTTGGACTAGGAAATGGAGTCTATGTACTTCAATTCTGTTTGGGATCTTGTGGATCAACCTGATAGGTTAAGCCCATAGGTTGTAAATGATCTACAAGAGAAAACGTGGTGTAGATGGGAAGGTACATACCATCAAAGTTAGACTTGTGGCAAAGGGCTATACCAAACGAGAAGGGGTTGACTATGAAGAAACCTTTTCACCTGTTGTCATGATCAAGTCTTTACGGATCATTCTTGCCATTATTGCATATTATGACTATGAAGTATGGCAAATGGATGTCAAGACGACCTTTCTGAACGACAATCTTGACGAAAACATCTACATGGACCAACCCAAAGGGTTCATTGAACAAGGCCAGAAGCAAAAGGTTTGAAGGCTGAAACGATCCATTTATGGGTTGAAAAAAGCCTCTAGGTCTTGGAATATATGGTTTGATGAGGCTATCAAATCTTATGGCTTTTATCAAAATGTTGATAAACCTTGAGTATACAAGAAGATAATCAGCAATACTGTCGCTTTTCTAGTGTTGTATGTGGATGATATCCTACTCATTTGGGAATGATGTAGGATTCCTCACTGACGTTAAAAAAAACCTGGCTACCCAATCCAAATGAAAGATTTGGGAGAAGCACAGTTCGTTCTCGGGATCTAGATTGTCTGGAACCGCAAGAACAAAACACTAGCCTTGTCTCAAGCATCGTAAATCGACAAAATGTTGATTCGATATAAGATGCAAAACACTAAGAAGGGTTTATTGCCTTTCAGGCACGAGGTTCATTTGTCTAAGGAACAATGTCCTAAGACACCTCAAGAGGTTGAGGATATGAGACAAATCCCTTATGCATCAGTTGTAGGTAGCTTCATGTACGCCATGTTGTGTACTCGACCCGACATCTATTATGCAGTTGGGATTGTCAATAGGTATCAATCCAATCTAGGATTAGATCACTGGACTGTGGAAAAAGCAATCCTGAAGTATCTTAGGAGAACGAGGGACTATATGCTCGTGTATGGGGCAAAGGATCTGATCCTTACAGGATACACGAACTCTGACTTCCAAACCGATAAGGATTATAGGAAATCCACTTCGGGGTCAGTGTTTACTCTTAATGGTCTAGCGAACAATCAAGCAAGCATGCTTTGTTTACTCCACTATGGAGGTTGTTGACTCCGACAGATCTCCAGAATGGTATGATATTCTCCACTTTGGGCATAAACCCTCATGGTTTTGTTTTTGTTCCCACCAAAAGGGCTCATACCAATGGATATAGTGCCCCCACTTATAAACCCACGATTGTCCCCTTATCTAGCCAATGTGAGACTTTGGTTGTACTCCAAGAATCCCAACAATCATCCCTTCAAACAAAGTACCACTTTGAGCCTCCCCTTAAATAGTCATCCCCCCGAATTAAATTTGAGAAAATTACTGGCGACTTCTCACTGAAGTACAATGACGACTCCTCACTGGAGTCACTAATACTCCTCACTGGAGTAAACTGCGTTGTCAACTCCCCACTGGAGCACACAACATCCGGAAGCTCAACCACGGATTCCCTATGACTATGTCGATGGCTCGCCTTCTTTGTTTGACACCTGGGGATTCTACCGACATGGCTAAGTCAGGGGCCCGACTCTGATACCACTTTTTAGGGACAACTGATTCCGACAGATCTCAACAATGGTATGATATTGTCCACTTTGGCATGTCATCAGCTAAGCCTATAGATACTCCAAGTACTGCAAGTGTTCGTTTGTCTGCTAAGTTTGCACCACAATCTGAAGTTGAGAAGGAGTACATGTCTCGAGTTTCATATTCTAGTGCAGTTGGAAGCCTGATGTATGTTATGGTTTGCACTAGACCTGATCTTGCACATGTTATTAGTGTTGTCAGCAGGATCATGGGAAAACCTGGAAAGGAACATTGGCAAGCAGTGAAGAGAATTTTTCGTTACCTTAGAGGTACGTCTTGTTGGGATTTGTGCCCTAAACTTATGTAATTTTGATCAAATAAATAAAGAGTTATTTGTTTTGATAAAGTTATATTCTTGCTCTATAAGTCCAATAAACTAAGCTCCAAGGTTATAATGTATCTTGAACACCAGTGTAGTGGACAATATTTGGATTGTGTTCAAGAGAATAACCTAAATGGTCTATGGTATAAGAATAAGGTTGAAAACCTTATTCTGGTAACACCATGAATGCAACCCACTTTGTAATTAGTACAAATGAGGTAATCCAACTCATTCATGTGGTTGATATGCAAGTAAGGGCATCCTGTATGAAGAGTTCATACAAGACCGGACTGCAAATTATTAGTCTAACCAGGATAACGTCGTTAATAGGATAAGAGTGATAATTTATAGATGGTCATTAGTGGCTCGACCTGAATCTTGAGTAAGTTAAGAACTCCTGCTTGTAGGGGTTTGTCCTTAGACTAGTATGGGTGAGAGTGGCCTGTAACTGACTCAATAAACCTACCATCTCAAGGACATAACCTCGTAGGTAGCTGGGGACTTAACTATGCAAGATGGAATTCACTCATTCCTACACTAAGGAATTAGATAGGTTGTTCCCTTAAGAACTGGCTCCAGGTCTTGAACAACGGGGCCCCGCCCTCTATGAGGGCATGAGCCTATGGTAGGACCTTAGACTTGTTGTTCATTAGAGGATCAATGGTGCTTAAGGAACAAAGAGGTAATCACAAGGGTAAAACGATAATTTGACCCAGCCGTGATTACGAACAACCTGTGAAGGGTCGACTCATGGGTAATGATTATATCAATGGACACAATATAATCTACAGTGAGGAGAGTGCAACTGCAAGTCTATAGTGGAGTGACTTGTAGTTAATGAATATTGATTAACTAGATCAAAGAGTTTGATTAGTTAATCTCACATCATTGGAGCTCATGAACTATAGGTCCATTAGGTCCCTCTGTTGGCTCAACATGGTAACATTGACGGTATAAAGTTAGGAATTAAATTGAAGTGTTCATTTTCATATATGGGGTGTTTTCTCAGTTCTATGTGGTATAATTGATGTAATATATGGTTTTAATCTGAATTAAATTCACATATAAACTTTATACTAATGAAAGAAGGAAGGAAGGATAGAATGATAATTTCCATCCTATTTCCTTATAAATAGTTGCATAAGATGCAACTTTGACATTATGTGTTTTTTAGAAACCCTAGAGGATCACATAGTTGTGTTGTTGGAAGAGTTCCATACACAACCTCTCTCACAACCTCACACCTTATCCTAAGGGAACCCACATTCCTCCCGCACCTAGAGAACAACGGAGAAGATTCGGTGGTAGTGTCTTAATCCGTTCGGGTTCGAGTTGCTTTCATCGTGGTCGTGGGAGAAGGAGCACTTGAAGAAAGAGTTCTTCAAAGGTAATATCTTGTTGTCCATCTTGTAGTAGCATGCTTAATCTTGTTGTTTTTGTTCTTGATTGACATCCATGTAACAAAATTAAGAACACGCGATTCACTATCGCTTCCGCTGCGGGATTCGAATCCCTTCACGTCTGATGTCAGTCTTGCTTATGGGAGTAATACAAAGCTTTTAATTAAGAGTTATTGTGATTCGGACTATGTTGGGGATGTGGACAACAAAAGATCTATGACTGGTTATGTATTTACTCTTGGTGGTTATGTTGTCAGTTGGAAGGCAACCTTACAGCTTGCAGTTACTTTGTCTACTATTGAGGCAAAGTATATGGCATTGACAAAAGCTGTAAAATAGTGAATATGGATGAAGGGACTACTTGGTGATCTTGGTTTACATCATGATCAGGTAGTTATATATTGTGATAGTTTAAGTGCAACATGACTGGCCAAGGATCAAGTCCATCATGAGATAACTTAGCACATATATGTGAGGTATCATTTCCTAAGAAGCGAGAAGAGGGTGAAGGTGATGAAAGTTGGCACTTCTGATTATCCTGTTGATATGTTCACCAAGCCTGTTCAGTATAGCGAGTTCAAACATTTCTTGGACTTCTAAATGTCTTAAGCTGTTAGTGATCCCTGCTCGGGACACCTTGAGGCAAGGGAGAAAGTCTAGTAACCCTTGAGTTGCATCTGGTACATCTGGTAACTTTTGAGTTGCATCTGGTACATCTGCTATCTGTGAGAGAATTTAAGTCAAGGTGGAGATTTGTAAAGATGCCTTGAATCTGTTATCTGCCGGTTCGAATGACCAAGTACGATACCCCTCCTAAACCCTAATATAGAGAGAATAATTTCACATAGGAGTTTAGGGGTTTATATATGGCACCCCTCCTAAACCCTATACAGAGACGACCCAATAGGCCCAATATACGAAAAATATAAACTGATTTAGGTTTCGGGGGCGTTGCCCCCTAAAGTTAATTTGCTCTGTGTAATATAGACCCTTGTACTTCGTCATTCCAACCGACAGATAATAGATTAAAGACATCTTTACAAATCTCCACCTGGACTTGAATTCTCTCACATATAGCAAATGTACCAGATGAAACTCAAGGGTTACCAGAATTTCTCCCTTGCCTTAGAGTGACCCCAGAAGGGATCACTAACAGTTTAAGACATTTAGCCAGTCGAAGCAATGTTTCAACTTGCCATAATGTTAGTGAAGCAACCAAAGAGGCAGTATGGCTTAGGAAGTTCATGACTGATTTGGAAGTCGTTCAAAATATGAACCTCCTGATCACCCTTTATTGTGATAACAGCGGTGTCGTGGCCAACTCAAAAGAACCTCGAAGTCACAAAAGGGGAAAACACATAGAACGAAAGTATCACTTGATACAAGAAATTGTGCACCGAGGAGACGTGATCGTCACGAAGATAGCATTGGAGCACAACGTTGCTTATCCATTTACAAAGACTGTCATAGCTAAGGTGTTCGAGGGTCACCTAGAAACTCTAGGTGTACACATTAGAACTTGACTAGGACAAGTGGTTTATTGTACCAAAGGGTATTCAATGCCCTAGTTTATTGTATTTGCATTATTGTAATGTTCTATGTACTCCACTAGCGTTAGGACAAGTGGGAGTTTCTTGGGATTCATGTCCTAAAATCGTGTATTTGTAATTTTTTGAGGAAATGAATAAAGTTATTATTTTTCCTTTAAACTTGTTTTCTCGAAATTACAAACTTAAATCCAATAAACTAAGCTTCAGAGTCACATTTTGAATGTGATCCGAATGGTCTATAGTAGATGGTTTAGGTTGGGAATCTCATCCTGTTAACACTATGGATGCGACCCACTTTGTATTTGATTCAAACTTGGCCATCCAGCTCGTTCATGTAGTTGACATGCGAATGGGGGCATCCTGTGCAAAGAGTTTGTACAATACTGGACCAAGAATTGTTAGACCAATCCAGTAACACTGTTGATAGGTTAGGGCTAATAATTCAAACGATGACCAATAGTGATTCAACCTGAATCCTTAGCAAATTGTGAACTCCTGTCTTTCGAGGATTGTCCTTTGCCTAGTACGGGTGAGAGTGGTCAGAGTTGCCGACTCAATATGGCTACCTACTAAGGGATGAAACCTTGTAGGGAGATGGGGACTCAACTTCGCAAGAAGAAACTCACTCGTTCCCATTCTAGGGTAACTAGATAGGTTGTTCCCTTAAGAGGTAAATCCAGGTCTTGAACAACGGGGCCCCTCCCTCTTGTTGGCCAGAGAGGGATAATGTTTATCGTCAGACCATAAACTTGTTTTTCATTAGAGGATCAGTGGTGCTTAAGTTTCAAGAAGTAGTCACAGGGGTAAAATGGTAATTTGACCCAACTATGACTATGAATAACCTGTGAAAGGTTCATTCACGGGCATTGGTTAAGTCAATGGACACAACTTGTCCTACAATGAGGAGAGTGCAACTACAAGTCTTTAGTGGAGTGACTCGTAGTTAACGAATGTTGGTTGGCGAGATCAATGAGTTTGATTAGTCAATCTCGTATCGTTGGAGCTCATGATCTGTAGGTCCATTAGGTTCCTTAGTTGGCTCAACATGGAATTAATACACGGTATAAAGTTTTGGAATCATTTTGAAATGTTCAAGTTCAAATTTAGGGATTATATCAATTATATGTGATATGATTGATATAATATATAATTCGATGTGAATATGATTGATATTGAACTTAATTGTGTCTAATTATGGAATTAGGACATAACTAATGGTAGAATTTTGGAGAGATGAAATTGGATTTAATTAAAAAAGATGTTTGACACTTTGTATTATGCATTTATGCATAATATGTGGAGTTAATGGCAAAATGGGTGGGGAATTTGTCTCCACCCACATTGCATATAAAAGCATCCTTTTGATTGCATTTTGGCACATTTGAACCATTTTGTGTGGTTTTGCATCTTAGGCAAACACAAGAGTTCTCTCCAAAATCTCTCTACAAATATCCCTAATCCAAAAGGAGATCTCACCTCTCTCCCTCTCTTAGAAAACAATCGAGAAGGTTTTTTGGCGGTGTTCGAGCATTCGTTCATAGAGAAGAGGAGCTCGTAGACGACGAGGAATCACGTGAAGAATTGGTCTTCAAAGGTAATCATCTAATCGATTTATGCTTTCAAGAACTATGCTTAGGTTATA
The DNA here is from genome assembly GCA_036507285.1 of Trichosanthes cucumerina. Taxonomy (NCBI): domain Eukaryota; kingdom Viridiplantae; phylum Streptophyta; class Magnoliopsida; order Cucurbitales; family Cucurbitaceae; genus Trichosanthes; species Trichosanthes cucumerina. The sequence goes on from CM071841.1 coordinate 40,381,973, forward strand.
TTTTTTGTTTTTGAGTGTTTGTACGTCACACAATTGAGAGCAAATGCGATCAATCGCTTCCGCATGGGATTCAATTCCCTTCAATATCACCCACAAGCCAATAGGTAGGTGGAGGTATCTTATAGGGAAATTAAAGGCATTTTGGAAAAAGTGGCCAACTCTAACATAAAGGATTTGTCAACCAAGCTTGACGATTCCTTATGGGCTTACAGAAAAACTTTTAAAACACCTTTAGGTATGTCTCCTTATAGAATTGTGTATGGAAAGGCTTGCCATTTGCCCCTTGAATTATATCACAAGGCCTTTTTGGGCCATGAAAGAACTAAATTTGGACTTTTCAGCAACAGGTGCCACTAGAATGTTGCAGCTAAATGAGCTATAGGGGTTTAGACATTTCTCTTATGAGAATGCTAAGGCCTACAAAGAGAAGACCAAGGCTTGACATAATAAGAAAATTGACTCCAAATCCTTTGAAAAGGGCAAAATCTGTTGTTGTAGAACTCAAGATTGAATTTTTTCCTAGGTAAATTAAAATCAAAATGGTCTGGCCCATTCAGAGTATTAGAAGCATTCCCACATGGTGAAGTCACCTTAACAGACGAAGAGATGGAAGGGAATTCAAAGTGAATGACCAACGACTAAAACACTACTGGGTAAAGGATTTTAAAAGGGGAATAGCCTCTAGGAGGCTACTCTCAGACTAACCAAGAACCTGAGCAAAAACTTTAATAAGGGAATATTCTCTTTATTGCAAATTTAGTTACTCCTGTAGGATAGTCTTATATATGTTTGTTGTTTCTGTGCAGGATCAAACATGATGTTTGGGGATGATATAACATGCGATCATGATCTTTTCAATCATTTTGGGACATATATAGTTAGTTTGTAAAAGTTAAAACTTTTCACACTTTAGTAATAGTTGTTATTTATTGTGTTTTTTTTATCATCTTAATGTTGTTAAATCATTTACTCTCAAACTTATATGTATTTTGTAATACTTTGGTATTTGTTATTTTTTCATATGGTAATGAAAAGTATTTTAACAGGCTTTGGTAAAATTGATGTATATTTTAGAAGTTCGAATGCATGGTAGAAAATATTTTTTTTTATCGAATAAAAATGTTTGCAACGAATCTCGCTATCGTTGCAAAATAAATAATATCGTTGCAAAATAAATCGTTGCAAAATGGACAATAGGGTGTTATAAATCAAATGGGTCTGCGACGAAAATCAACAATGTCGCAACGTTATGCGACGTAATTATAAGTTTGTCGCAGACATCTATGCGACACAGAGGAGGATTTCGTCGCAAATATTTGCGACACGAAGGATTATTTTGTCGCAGACGTTTATGCGACGCAAAATTATTTTGTCGCAGGCCTCATTGCGACGTATATCGTTCTTCGTCGCAAAGGTAGCGGCATAATTAGATCTGTCGTCGCAACATGCGACGAAAACAAAGTTTTTGTCGCAAATCGGTTTCAGAGACTACAGTTCAGCGACGAAACTCGCGACGACAGTTATTTCGTCCCTAAAGACATTTTGCGCAAAAATATGCATTTTAGTGACGTAATCATGTCGTCACTAATGCAGTAATTCTTGTAGTGTTAGTACAGGATAGTCTCGAGAAGGATTGAAGAACCTATATAATCAGAAAATCCCTCCTTCCTACCAGAAAATCTCTTTAAATTTGGACAGGAGGGATAGTTGTTGCATACCAGTCGAGAGTTAAACAACTCAAAGAAAAAAAAGAAGGAAGAAGAGTGAGTGACAAAAATGGCACCTTTTAAATCTAAAGGAAAGAAGAACGTGGTTGAAGAGCCTATTGAGGAGGAAGTTCCTACACAAGAATTCTTGGATGAGGCTGAACATTCCAGGCATTCTCATTCCAAGAGAAAATAAAAGTCCTCTAAGTCTAAAGGGAAAAAGAAGGTTGTGGAGAAGCCTACAGAAGAAGAGGAAACTGGTTATGATGCCTCAACTGATTCGGGGTAGACTAGTAGTTGGACTCCATCCACTATGAATGAGCTATTTAATCTTCATTATGTACCTAATGCAACTTATAATGAGATTGAAGTGTCAACTCCAAACTCCTACCATAACTCTGCAATAAAGTTATTGGGAGTTCGAGGAGCACAATGAAGAGTTTCAACTACAACCATTAGAAGCATGGAGGTTGCATATCTAACTGACGAAGCTAATGTATGGATGTCTTTTGTTAAAAACAGATTTTGGCCTACCACTCACGATAACATTGTCTCAAAGGACAGGGTTATACTGACCTTTGCTATCCTGAAGGTGCTGAGCATAGATGTTGGGCGAATTATTGCAAGAGAAATCCAGGCATGTGCTAGGAAAAAGGTAGGCAAGTTATTCTTCCCCAATACCGTCACAAAACTGTGCTTGCAAGCGGAGTCCTTTTTCAACCAACTGAAGACATGGTGAGTGATCAAGTCACCATCAACTTAAGTAACATTGAATGGTTGACTAGGGGAGGCAGTAAGGACAAGGGAGGACTAGTTGTGGGTGTCAACAAGCTTCTGGTACAACAATCCCAGCTAATGCAGATGTAGAATCACTCTGAGGGGCAACAAAGAGCTTGTTGGGCATATGCTAAAACAAGCGACACTTCATTCAAGGAGGTTATGTTGTCCAATTTCAACAACCCGTATCCACCATTCCTTAAGTTTCCAGACGTCGTCTTCAACCAGTGGAACTTCCACATTCTTGATGGCAATCAAAATGAGGAAGAGGATGAAGAGCATCTCCCTGGGGATGAAGATTGAGCTAAAGGGAGTTGTGTTCCAGTTAGTCTGCTCTATTGCCTACTTATCTGTTTTTATTCTTTTGTTGTTTGTTGGTATGTGGCTTGTATGCCTGTTTTAGTTTTCTTCTGATATGTTAGTTGGTTGTTATTTATATTTCTAAGTGTAGGATCCTTAACCCTTTCTTGGGTTATGTTTACAGAAAAAGAAGCAAAAAAAAAAAAATCTTTTGTCTAGGGTTCTTAATGCTAATGAAGTAATGAATGAAAAGTCCTTGTCTGCCTTGTATTGAATTTCTTCCTACCATGGGATTCACCCTGCTTAACTTTATGTTTTTATATTTTTAAACTTAATCCTTGTTGTATAGAGTTAGAAATCGTCTGTGCCCCTTATTATTAGTGATAATTCTTGAGTTTTTACTCCAAAGGTGCTAAACAGAAGCTTAGGCCCTTCTTTGGATATAAGATCGTTTTCCAATGCTTCCATGTTATTCACTCATTGAGGACAATGAGTAAAATAAGTTTGGGGGGAGGGAATCTAATCTTTTCCTTTGGATTAATGATTGTGAAACCTCTAAAAGTATTGCTGTATTGTGAAACCTCTTATCCTTAGCTAGTAAAAAAAAAAGACAGCAAGGTAAAGTATTTAAGAGTGCAATAAGGAGAGTTACTCCTCTGTGAAGGCTAATTAGTAAGACAGGGAAAGGCATGATACCCATGCCTGACTTTGATCTGAGAATAAGCTAAAACATATGTATGCTTGGGCAACCTAATTCTGTAGCAAAGCTCCTTGTCACGGATCTTCATCACAAATGTTGTTGTTTGGATCAAAGACTTTATGGACAAAAAGGGTACTCTCTTGTCTAAAAAAAAATAAAGGGTTAAATAAATGCTTATATCTCTCCCTGCTAAGCTTTCAGAAGCCTAGGTGAGTTGCACAACAAATGTGGCCACAATAGGAACTAAGAGGGAGTTTAATTGTGAGTTTTAAGTTTATGCTATCTAGGGGTAGGTTGGTTTCACAATCGCAGTAATTTAAAATTCAATAAGAAGTTCTAGTCAAGCAAGGCAAAACCTTTTTGTTTATGACAACCTGAAGAATGCAAAGTGAAGTCAAATAAGGACTTTAGCAATAATGTCGTTGTGGGGAAGGGGGAGGATGGATCAACTCTGTGAAATAGTAGAGTAAGAACTTTAATGCCTAAATGAAGTTAAGCAGAATTGAATCTTCTTACGGACTAATTCAACCCTGACAGAAATTGCTTGTTGATTCATTCACAGCAAGTGTTGGTTACTTTTTTGCTTCTAGTTGAGTTCTTATTACTCAGGGACGAGTAATAGTTTAAGTTTGGGGGCTTGATAACTCTGCAAAAACATAGTTATTTAGTGGAATATTTTGAGTAATTGAGTCTCTTTTATCTTTAACCTGTATGATTCTTTGCCAGAAGGAGTGTTTTCAAAAGTTAGATCCCCTTTATGGATGTCAAAATTCCTCTGTTAATGTATTGAGTTAAGTGGTTTTTGATTGATGTCACTGTGATGCTTTTAGGGGGGAATTGTTGCAGCATAATGACCAAAGTTAGCATTTGTGCAAAAGGGAAAAGAAAGAACCAAATGTTGGAGCATTTGAAATGTCTGAGCAATATTATTTCAGTTGTTGGAGTAAAGAAATGCAAGAATGTTGAAGTTGAGGTCCTGTCTCAAGAATCAGTTGGAAAGTGCAAGCAGTTGGACACGTGGCAACCACCTCAATTAATGAATCGGACAGTTGACCTTTGTTGGACCAATTGGAAGCTTCTTTTGGAGTACCTTTGCCACAAAAACCCTGATTCTTTAATTGGGAGGCTATATTTAAGCTCCTTGTTGCCATTTCGAGAAGGGGGATAGAAAGTTAGGAATCTTTTTTCGATAAGCTCAAATTTAGGATCCTTGGGAACTACCAAATTAGGGAAAGAAGACCTCTTGGAAAAGAATCCTGACCTCATTCTTGGGAGTTGCTTTTATTTTACTTACTGTTATACTTTATGCATTTTCAATTATGTCTTATTGTGCACTATTTCTTCTCCTTAAATTCTTGTTTATTTTTGGGCCTTGTAATGTCTTGTCAATTTAATTCAAGTATTATTGGTTGTTTCCATTTGTTCATCATGAACTAAGTTAGCTAAGGGGAAGAGTTAGGGGACTTTATGTGGAGTTGAGTTAAGTGTGATAGCATGAGTTGCACTCATCCTCACTTCTAGTCATTTTGAGCTTAATTAAAACTGAAATTCGTCTGGCCAACCGATTTTTGTTGCGTTAATTCTGAATTTGGGAAAAGGAGGAGTAAACTGAGTTCTTTGATTAGGATTAGTTCTTATTAGGGTTAACCTCAAGGTAATTGAGGGTACTAGGGATAGTAACTCACCTAATTAATGCAAGGAGAGAACTACTAAATTGGCAATGTAATAAGAATTAGTTGTTGTTATTAAAGATCCATTGAAAGAGTCTGTGAGAACTTGCATTAAGTGTTGGAGCAGTCTCTTTGTTGTAGCATTTAGCTTGCTGAAGCATAACTTTCCCCCCAATTAAAACCGTGCCTTAATCATTAAAGTCAAGCTTTCCTTCTGTAGTTGTTGGTCTTGAGTTGCTTTGCACTTTTCTTCTTTAAAGTTTAGTTTCAAAGTGTTTTATTTTTCACTAAAATCTCTTATTACATAAGGTTCACTGAATAAAACATAAATTCATTAATTCTTTTTTTCATTAATCCCTATGGGATTGATTAATTTACTTATCATTTGCTGCAATGAGATTGTGTATACTTGCACAAGTCAAGGTGTGTCCTGATAAAATTTACACACCCCCTTTTGGCAACACCTTGCTCAATTAAACTAGAGATAGATAATAAGTTCCTCTTAATCTTAGGAACTATATACAAGTTTTCTAAAAACAAAAATGTATCCCTAAAAACTAACTTGGTTGCTTCCACTGCATGATCCGAGACAACGTCTTCCGTTTCGAACCTACGAGTCATTTCACCCTCTTCTAGCTGCATGAAGGAACTAATTTCCTACAAAAAAAAAGTGCAAACAAGGTTAGTGGTCCCTCAATCAAGTATCCAATCAGAATCATCATTCTCTACCAAACACATTTCTATGAAGAGTAAATCCCATTTACCTTCTTCTTTTCGACGTGGTATTTCACGCAGTTGTGCTTCCAATGCTTGTCTTGGTTGCAACTTTCTTCCCCTTGCCTTGTGCAGCTGTAGGAGCTTTCCCTTTCTCTCTTTTCTTCTTCTTCTTGACACTTTTGGATCTAGAAGACGATGCTACAAACGTAGCTCCATAATGATTTTTGCAACCTTTTGGATTTACCAATCATATTGGCCTCTCCTTCCACTAGTCCTTTACTTTTGATAAGATAATGATAGGTTTGAAGCTCGTTTAGGTGAGTAGTCCGGTTATATTGGATCTTGTTCATCACTAGATTGTTGTGGAATTGCAGGAAGTTGTTCGGAAGAGATTCCAGAATGAACAAAACATTACTCTGGTCGTCAATGACCGCCCCGTTAATTTCGTCCGCATTGAAGTGAACCATTAGATCGAGAACATGTTCTCTCACCAAGGTTCCCTCCTTCATGTGCATGTTATAAACGTATTTGAGGGCTTCGTGCTAGATTTGTTGGACGGTTGTCCAAACTTCTCCTATAGTGAACCTATAATCTCATGAGCATAGACCATGTTTGTTGGGATTTGTGCCCTAAAACTCGTAGTTTGTAAATATTGTTCTAATTAATGTAAGAGTTACTATTTTCAATAAAGAGTTATTGTTCATTGTTCGCAAAATTGTCCTTTTATTAACCCTAAATCCAATAAACTAACATCCAAGGTTGTAAAATGTCTCTTGTGATGGGGATTCGATCCCCTTGAGCAGCGGAAACGTGATTGGAATCGTTATTTGCAAGCTTGTTTTGGTTGAAAATCAAAAACCAGTACATTGATGAAAAAACAGAAATAAACATGCATTTCTAATCTAATTAGGCATGGAGATAAAATTATGCAAACATGCTTAAGTTTAACCATTAAACTAAAATAGGAGAAAAAGGATATTACCTTTGTAGTTTTTCCTCGAACAACAACTCTTTGCTCCTAGAGAATTCAGCAATACAGCAACCCAGCAACTCAGCAACTCCTCTGTAATTTCCAGTAGAACACTACCAATAGAAGAACCTCCTATATCTCTGAGTTCTACTTAGATCAATTCCTTTGTGGGAAGGAATCCAACCTTTGGAGAATGGGGAATTCTAGAGTGTGAGAGAGAGGATTTTTCTTCTGTCAATATAATGAACTGATCGATCGGTCTATTTGCTCTTCTCCCCAGGAGAAAAGCTTCACAGAGGACAACTCCCCACTCCCTATGGAAAGGGAGTTAGGGAGTAGTGGGAACGTGTCCTCCTGATACGTTCTCAATTAATATTATATTAATTAATCAAGTTATTAATTAATTACATTAAATTAAATCACATTTAATTCAATTATAATATTAATGAAATGATTAAATCATATTTAATCATTTTACCTTTTAACCTATAGTTTAATGTACATCTCATGCACATTAATATTTAACCTATAGGTTTCAAATATGAATCACATTCACATTTGAATTTAATATTTGAACTCTTTCAAATATATAATTCTCTCATGTATTTTAATATGAATCTTATTCACATTAAATTTATAATATATAATTCCAAAATTATATATTGTATCGCATCAATATACATTAAGTTTATTCCCTTATGAATTTGAACATTTCAAATTCAAATGATCTAAGAACCCTTTAGGAGCTAGAAGGTGGACCTAATGGGCCTATAGATCAGATGCTCCAACAATACGAGATTGCTCGGTTAATGTCATTAACCTCCCAATCAACGTTCGTTAACTGCTGGAACATTCGACTAAAGTCCCGCAACTGCACTCTTCTCACTGTAGATATATTCTGTGTCCACGGATATTGATCAATAACAGCAAGTCAATCCTTCACGAATTTTCGTAACACCAGCTGTGTCAAATTACCGTTTTACCCCTGGGTTACATCTTGTACCTTAAGTACCAGTGCTCCTCTAATGAACAATTTGTTTGTGGTCCTACCAACAAACAGAGTCCCTCTCGAGCCAATGAGAGGGTTGGGCCCTTTGTTCAAGTCCCGGAGACACCACTTAAGAGAACATTCCTCTACTTACCCTAGTAGGCGGGAAAGAGTGAATTTCATCTTGCTAAGTTAAGTTCCCAACCGCTCATCAGGTCTTGTCCCCAAGAAGGTAGGCATTTGAGTCAGCGAATTTGGCAACTCTCACCCACACTAGTCAAAGGACAATCCCTCGCGAACAGGAGTTCGTAACCTGCTCAGGATTGAGATCAAGTTGCCTAGGTCATCCTCGTGAAATAGAAACCTAACTAGTCAACGGAGTTACATCTAGTGGTTATTATTTTGCGGTCTGGTCTTATGTAATCTCATTACATATGATATCCCCACTCACATGTCATCTACACGAACGCGTTAGGATCACAGTGTTTGTATCATATACAAAGTGGGCCACATCCATAGTTTTACTAGGGTAAGGTACCCAAACCTTATCCCCTAACTATAGACCCTTTAGGTTGTATCTCTAACCGAGATCCTTTATATGTACACTACATTCAGTTAAATATTCATTTTACACCCTTGGATGTTTAGTTGATTGTATTTAGGGTTTAAATAAAGGCAAACTCTTAGATAACGAACAATAACTCGATATTGAAATAATAACACTTTACATTAATTAGAACATTAGTACAAACTACGAGTTTTAGGCACAAACCCCAACAAACTCCCACTTGAACTAAAACTCTAGTGGGGTACATCATAATCTAAAACAATGGTTACATAAATAAAAATACAATAAACTAGGGCATCCATATACCCCATTACATATCTTCCACTTGCCCTAGATTAGCCTATGTACATATCTCGTAGACCCAGACTTTCGTGATGACCCTCGAATACTTTAGCCGTGAGAGTCTTTATAAATGGATCAACAATATTATGCTCCGTAGCGATCTTTGTGGCTGTCACATCTCCTCGTTGCATTATCTCTCGTATCAGGTGATACTTTCTCTCGATGTGCTTGTCTCGCTTATGGCTGTGAGGTTACTTCCAATTGGCTACCACACCAGTGTTGTCATAATATAAGGTGATGGGAAATTCCATATTTGGAACGACTTCCAAATCAGTAAGGAATTTCCTTAGCCAAATGACCTCCTCCTCGCTTTCATGCAATGGCGACATATAACCTCCATCGTGGAGTCGCGATGCATCTTTGATGCTTTACCATACTACAGCTCCCCCGTTAAGGGTGAAAACTGATCCCGATGTGGATTTCCTAAAATCGTTATCGGTGTGAAAATCAGAATCAGTGTATCCAGTAAGGATCAAATCCTTAGTCCCATACACAAGCGTATAGACCCTCGTTCTCCTAAGATACTTGAGGATATTTTTAATTGTTGTCCAGTGGTCTAAACCTGGATTAGACTGGTACCTACTGACTATTCCCAATGCATAACAAATGTCTGACCTCGTGCACAACATAACATACATTAAGCTACCTACTGGAGAGGCATAGGGAATACGTCTCATATCCTCAACTTCTTGAGGTGTCGTAGGACACTGTTCCTTAGACAGATGAACTCCATGCCTGAAGGGTAACAAGCCCCTCTTGGAATTCTGCATCGAATATCGGTACAACATTTTGTCGATATAAGACGGTTGAGACAGAACTAACGATCTTTTCTTGCGATTCCTGAAGATCTGAATCCCAAGAACATATTGCGCCTCTCCAAAATCTTTCATTTGGAATTGGGTTGCCAACCAATTATTTATGTCAGTAAGGTATCCTACATCATTCCCAATGAGTAGGATATCATCCACATAAAGTACCAAGAAAGCTACTTTGTTGTTGATGATCCTCTTGTAAACACAAGGCTCATCAACGTTTTGGTCAAAGCCATAAGACTTGATCACAGTATCAAATCTTATATTCCAAGATCTGGATGCTTGTTTCAACCCATAAGTGGAGCGATTAAGCTTGCAAACTTTTTTCTCCTGACCTTGGGTTATAAATCCTTCGGGCTGAGACATATAGATGTTCTCGTCAAGATTACCATTCAAAAATGTAGTCTTGACGTCCATTTGCCAGATTTCATAATCATAAAACGCGACTATGGAGAAGAGTATCCTTATAGACTACAACATAACAACAGGGGAAAAAGTTTCTTCATTATCAACTTCTTCCCTTTGGGTAAAACCATTTGCTACAAGTCTAGCCTTAAAGGTCAGTACCTTTCCGGCTGCATCTCTCTTTCTCTTATAGATCCATTTGCACCCTAATGGTCTTACCCCTTCAGGTTGATCTACAAGTTCCCATACTGAATTGAAGTCCATTGACTCCATTTCAAGGTCCATGGCTTTGATCCATTGGTCCTACTCTACGTCATTCATTGCCTGTTTCTAAGACAATGGATCTTCTACGCTGTATCTGGCATTACAACTTGAGTTTCAGCTAAACCCAAGTAGCGGTCAGGTTGGTAAAGAACCCTCCCACTACGTCGAGGCTTTCCCAACGTTTGAGAAGGACGAGACTGACTTGAGGTGCTGGCTCATCCATCAACTCTTGATGAAGGTCCAGCTCGATCAACAACTCTTGTTGGTTCATTTGTAGCTTCATTTAGTACTAATTTACTATCTAGTTTGTGGTTCCTCATGTGATCTTCCTCCAAGAACATGGCGTTTGTCGATACAATCACCTTTCTTTCTTATGGGTCGTAGAAAAGACCACCTCTCGTTTCTTTGGGATAGTCAACAAATTGGCACAATCTTGAACGAGGTTCCAGTTTCTTTGGGTTTGTCACTAGCACGTGTGCCGAAGAACCCCAAATCCTGAAGTATTGTAAACTAGGTTTACACCCCTTCCACAATTCAAAAGGTGTTTCTGAAACACTCTTTGATGGAACAGTGTTCAAGATTTGAACTGCAGTCTCTACTACGTATCCCAAAAAATGAGGCAGGAAATTGAGCATAGCTCATCATAGAACGAACCATGCCCAACAAGGTTCTATTTCTCATTTATGACACACCATTTTGTTGTGGTGTATTAGGTGCTGAGAGTTGAGATTTAATTCCATGTTCTAGTTCTGGAATCTCAAATCCATATGCTCTCCACCTCGATCGGATCGAAGTGTTTTAATGGTTTTCCCTAATACATTCTCTACTTCTGCCTTATACTCTTTGAACTTTTCAAGAGCCTCAGACTTGTGATGCATTAGGTATAGATAACCATACCTTGAATAATCATCTATTAAGATGAAATATTCGTACCCTCCTCGAGCTTTAACATTCACCGGACCACAAAGATCCGAATGTACAAGTTCTAAGGGCTCTATGGCTCTGTAACCTTTTCCCGTAAAAGGTCGCTTGGTCATTTTACCTTCCAAGCATGATTCTCAAGGAGGTAAAGAATCATCTTCTAACTTGTTTAGAAGTCCATTCCTAGATAGTCTCTCAATTCGGTTGAGATTAATATGACCAAGTCTAAGATGCTATCGATAGGTATTATTGTTTGGAGAAATTCTTAGCCTCTTACTTTGAGTATTAGAAGCTTTAAACATCTCATGATTTAAAGCTGCTTTAGTCTGATTCGGTTTAAGTACATACAATTTGTTTTTCAATTTAGCAGAACAAATATTGACACCCTCTTTTAAAATGAATATTTCATTTAATAAAAAAGAAATACAATATCCAAGTTTTATTAAACAGGAGATAGAAATTAAGTTTCTCTTAATCTTATGAACTATATACAGATTTTTTAATAAAATAAATCTATCTCCGAAAAATAGCTTGACATCTCCCACTGCACAAGCTGAGACGACGTCTCCCGTTCCGACCCTGAGCGTCATCTCACCCTCTTCGAGCTCCTTGATGGAACTAATTTCCTGAAATGAAGAGCAAACGTGGTTAGTGTCTCCTGAATCAAGTTTCCAGGTAAAATCATCATTTTCCACTAAACAAGTTTCAAGAACAAGTAAATCAAATTTACTTTTCTTCTCTTTGACCTCAATGTTTGAAGTAGCAGAAGCTTTCCCTTTTCCTCATTTCCTCTTCTTCCGAGCCTTCTTAATCCCAGAAGAAGAACCGCAGGGCTTGGTTCAAGAGGATGAACCCATCTGGAGCCTTTTGGAATGGGCAAACTGATTTACCTCTCTATCAACCTGTCCTTTATTATCCATAAGAGACTGGGAGGTCTGTAGTTCATTTAAGAGGGAAGTCAGGTTATACTCCTTTTTGTTCATCTCCGCATTGCTACGGAATGACAGGAAACTCTTTGGAAGAGATTCCAGGATGAAGAATACCTGACTTTGCTCATCCAATACCGCTCCGTTCATTTCGGCCATGTTGAAGTGAACTATAAGATTGAGAACATGTTCTCTCACTGAAGTTTCCTCCTTCATGCGCGCGTTAAACCTTTAACGATACTTCACGGGTTTAGAACAAAAGCCTCCGTCGGGTGGTCAGTCATTCCTCCCCTAAATTGAGACTTTCACAGTCAATTCTCACTACCAGAACATCTCATGTCCCAATGGTCCTTATCTACCGTTCGTTTGGTCAAGGACTTGTTAACTATCTTAACTCATCCCGTAAATGTGACCCTACAATTTTAAAATCCAATAGGTCCGAGACAACAGTCTACTATTAAGAAATACAATTGTTGGCAAATTACCTAAGAGACCCTATCCATTTCTGTAGTTCGCGGTGTTCCGATCCCTATAGTCAGGCCCTCCGTAGGGTTAGAAATCTCACGGTGCGACCTAATAGAGGAGACCGTAGGATACGTTGACATGCGTCCTGCTCCCATTTACTATGGATACTTCCCTCATTCACCTTGGTATTGAACCATGCAAACACATATCGTAGGGGGACGCTCTATTGACGTCGTGTAGCCGAGCATGGAACTAACGGTGTGAACTCTTGAGGACGTGAGAGTAAACTCGATGCGAACATCTCGTTTTCTCCCACTGAAGCTCCTAAAGTTAGGGTATAGGTTTAACTTAGTCGGATTCTGTCTAAAAGAATCTATCTAAGTCTATGCCTATTATAACTATTATAACTAGGTCTTTTAACTTTATGTCTAGGTGAATAAACATTTTAATTTACCTAGATATAAAATAGAACTAAGGTTAATTAAACGCAATCTCCAAGGTCGGTTCGGTGTAGGAGGTGTTAAGTTAACAAGTCAACTTAAGTACCCCCTAAACTTTAGAGAACTTCACCCAGAGAGTTCCCTTATAACCAAAGTTCCATGGTCCTACTATATTTGAACTATTTAAAAGACTATGTAAGACTAATTTCTAATCCTATTAAAAATTAAAACTTAGGTCTAAATTAATTTTAAACAATTTAAAACTAATTTAATTTTAACCCAAGTTCCAATGTTTGCATGCATTTCTTTATTATAGTTTATGGTTTCTAAAATCCCTTTAATTTATAATTTTATAAATTTTAATAATTAACCTATGATAAAGAAACTATATTATAAAACCAACAATTATTTTTCAAATTGGAGTTATAAAATATTCAACTAATTGAATAATAAAATTACTTAAATAAAATAACATTTATTTTAAACTATGTAATTTCATGCTCCATGCAATTTATTTTCCATATAATCTAATTATAACATTTATAACTAATTACTCATGAAAAATAAATTAATCATGCATCATAATCAAGTCCACCGCGTAGACATTCATAAACTGCTCTACCATAATTCTTAGCGGATAATCCCAATTTTGGATTAATAGTACATCCCAGGCTCTGACATTGGAAGAGCCCTATCGAATCAGACCAAAAAGGGCATGAGCTGTGGGCTTTTTTATAGATGTTGAAGAGGTGAGTAAGGGGTGAGAAGGTGCCCCTGGAGCTGGGAAAGTTCAAGTCGGACGTCTGGTGTGACGTCGGACGTATTACATATCCTACTCGGAAGACCATGGTAATACGAGTAGGGTGTTCCCCGACCATATTCATATAACAATTATACAAATAAAATGCATGAACATGCTTATCCTAAGGTGGAAAAAATTCTAAATGACATTCATAAAGAATACAGCTGTAAAACCAGAATAATTTGGCTCCTAAAGTGCAAAATAATAAAATTACTCTAACTTTATTACATAAACCATCCAAAACACATTGAACCGGGCTTGAATCACTTAAATCGGACCGAAAACCAACCAAACTGCTGAACCGATCTGCAACTACTGGAATGCCATCACAGCGTTATAACGCTGATGCGAGCGTTTCGACGCCCGCTTCCTCCGCGTGCGCGCCTTCTATCGGTGTGGTGTTGCAACGCTGAGGGGCAGCGTTGCAACGCCACTGACCCCTGGAGCTACCGCGTCGATAGGGAGACTGCCGTTGCGACGCCGTTCCTTAGCCTTGCAACGCTAATGAACGGCGTTGCAACGCTACCGATCCTTCTCGGCGCAGGCTTACCTCTTCGAACACAACAACAACAATCATCAAATTCTCCTTCGATTCTCAACCCAATTGCATGAATCTCGTCTTGAACGACCCTTAACTCGAATACAGACTCGATAATGCACTTAATGTCCAAAAACACAGGGGCCTTTACATACAAATTTGATCGATTCAAAAAAGTAAATTGTGGCCAAATACTCCTAAACAGTTTTACAGCAAACCAAATGCATTTCCCACCAAATTAATGCAATTTTGTTTCAACCAAAGCAAAACAAGCATTTCTCTTATACCAATTGATGGGGATCCGATCCCCTTGAGCAGCGGAAACGTGATTGGAATCGTAATTTGCAAGCTTGTTTTGGTTGAAAATCAAAAACCAGTACATTGATGAAACAACAGAAATAAACATGCATTTCTAATCTTATTAGGCATGGAGATAAAATTATACAAACATGCTTAAGTTTAACCATTAAATTAAAAAGGGAGAAAAAGGATATTACCTTAGTAGTTTTTCCTCGAACAACAACTCCTTGCTTCTAGAGAATTCAACAATACAGCAATCCAAGAACTCCTCTGTAATTTCTAGCAGAAAACTACCAATAGGAGAACCTCCTATATCTCTGAGTTCTACTTAGATCAATTCCTTTGTGGGAAGGAATCCAATCTTTGGAGAATGGGGAATTCTAGAGAGTAAGAGAGAGAGAAATTTTCTTCTGTCAATACAATCAATTGATCGATCGGTTTGTTTGCTCTTCACCCCAGGAGAAAAGCCTCACAGTGGCCTACTCCCCACTCCCTATCGAGGGAGAGTTGGGGAGCAGTGGGAACATGTCATCCTGACACGTTCCCAATTAATATTATATTAATTAATTACATTTAATTAAATCACATTTAATTAAATCACATTTAATTAAATTATAATATTAATTAAATGATTAAATCATATTTAATCATTTTACCCTTTAACCTATAGTTTAATGTACATCTCATGCACATTAATATTTAACCTATAGTTTTCAAATATGAATCACATTCACTTTTGAATTTAATATTTGAACTCTTTCAAATATATAATTCTCTCATGTATTTTAATATGAATCTTATTCACATTAAATTATAATATATAGTTCCAAAACTATATATTATATCGTATCAATATACATTAAGTTTATTCCCTTATTAATTTGAACATTTCAAATTCAAATGATCTAAGCACCCTTTAAGAGCAAGAAGGTGGACCTAATGGACCTACAAATCAAAAGCTCCAACGATACGAGATTGCTCGGTGAATTTCATTAACCTCCCAATCAACATTCGTTAATTGCGGGAACACTCCACTAAAGTCCCGCAGCTGCACTCTTCTCACTATAGATATATTTCCGTGTCCACAGATATTGATCAATAACAGCAAGTCAATCCTTCACGAATGTTCGTAACACCAGCTGGGTCAAATTATCGTTTTACCCCTGGGTACATCTTGTACCTTAAGTACCAGTGATCCTCTAATGAACAATTTGTTTGCGGTCCTACCAATAAACATAGTCCTTCTCGGGCCAATGAGAGGGTCGGGCCCTTTGTTCAAGTCCCGAAGACACCACTTAAGAGAACATTCCTCTACTTACCCTAGTAGGGAGGAAGGAGTGAATTCCATCTTGCTAAGTTAAGTTTTCAGCCGCTCACTCGGTCTTGTCCCCAAGAAGGTAGGCATATTGAGTCGGCGAATCTGACCACTCTCACCCATACTAGTCAAAGGACAATCCCTCGTGAACAGGAGTTCGTAACCTGCTCAGGATTGAGATCAAGTTGCCTAGGTCATCCTAGTGAAATAGAAACCTAACTACTCAACGGAGTTACATTTAGTGGTTGCTATTTCGCGGTCCAGTCTTATGTAATCTCATTACATAGGATATCCCCACTCACATGTCATTTACACGAACACGTTAGGATCACAGTGTTTGTATCATATACAAAGTGGGTCACATCCATAGTTTTACCAGGGTAAGGTACCCAAACTTTATCCCCTAACTATAGACCCTTTAGGTTGTATCTCTAACCGGGATCCTTTATATGTACACTACATTCAGTTAAAGATTCATTTTACAGCCTTGGATGTTTAGTTTATTGGATTTAGGGTTCAAATAAAGGCAAAGTCATAAATAACGAACAATAACTCTTTATTGTAGTGTACATATAAAGGATCTCAGTTCGAGATATAGCCTAAATGGTCTACAGTAAGGCGATAAGACTTGGGTACCTTACCCCTGTAATACTATGGATATGGCCCACTCTGTATATGATACAAACGCAGTGATCGTAGCATGTTCGTGTAGACGACATGTGAGTGGGGATATCCTATGTAATGAGATTGCATAAGACCAGGCCACGAAATACTAACGACTAGGTGTAACTTTATTCACTAGTTAGGTTTCTATTCCACTAGGATGACCTAGGCAACTTGATCTCAATCATGAGCAGGTTACGAACTCCTGTTTGCGATGGATTGTCCTTTGACTAGTATGGGTGAGAGTTAACCTAGCAAGATGGAATTCACTCCTTCCCGCTTTTTAAGGTAAGTAGATAAATGTTCCATTAAGTGGTGTCTTTGGGACTTGAAGAAAGGGCTCGACCCTCTCATGGCCCGAGAGAGACTTATGTTTGTTTGTAGGACCACAAACAAGTTGTTCATTAGAGGAGCACTTGTACTTAAGGTAAAATGTAACCTAGGGGTGAAACGGTAATTTTACCCATTTGGTGTTACGAACATTCGTGAAGGATTGACTTGCAGTTATTGGTCAATATCCGTAGAGATATAAATATATCTGCAATGAGAAGAGTGTAGTTGCGGGACTTTAGTGGAGTGTTCTGGTAGTTAACGAATATTGATTAGGAGGTTAATGAAATTAACCGAATAATCTCGTATTGTTGGAGTTTCTGATCTGTAGGTCTATTAGGTCCACCTTTTAGCTCGTAAAGGCTTCTTAAATCATTTGAATTTGAAATGTTCAAATTAAATTAGTGAATAATCATTTATGTATATAGATGCATTATAGTAGATCTGTCAGGGTTACTGCCTGATAGGGAAGTTGAGTTCACTATTGAATTTCTACAAGGAACAACCCCTATTTCACAAGCGCCGTATAGAATGGCTCCAAGTGAGCTCAGAGAGCTGAAGATACAGTTACAAGAACTAGTTGATAAGGGATACATAAGACCTAGTGTATCGCCTTGGGGAGCTCCAGTGTTATTTGTAAAGAAGAAAGATGGTACCCTTAGATTATGCATTGATTATAGAAAGTTAAACAAAGTCACGATGCATAACAAGTATCCTTTACCCCGAATAGATGACTTGTTTGACCAATTATGAGGAGCATCAGTGTTTTCTAAGATAGATTTAAGATCAGGATACCATCAGTTAAAGGTCAAGGAATCTTATATTCCTAAGACAACATTCATACCGAGGTACGGGCATTATGAGTTTTTAGTAATGCCATTCGGTTTAACAAATGCACTAGCAGTTTTCATGGACCTCATGAACAGGATTTTTCCATCAGTATTTGGATTAGTTTGTGATAGTAATTATTGATGATATACTAGTTTACTCAGTTGACAGGAAAGCTCATGAGGAACATTTGAGAATTATTCTGCAAACACTACGTGATAAACAGTTTTACGCCAAATTCACCAAATGTGAGTTTTGGCTGAATCAGGTAGTGTTTCTAGGGCATGTTGTCTCAGCAAATGGAGTTAGTGTGGATCCGAATAAAGTGAAATCTGTGGTCAACTGGGAGAGACCAGCTAATGCGACAGAGGTACGTAGTTTCCTAGGCTTGGCAGGATACTACAGACGGTTTGTTGAGGATTTCTCACGATTAGCATTACCCTTAACAGGTTTAACAAGAAAGAATGCTAAGTTTGAATGGTCAGATACGTGTGAACAGAGTTTTTCTGGAGCTGAAAAAGAGATTAGTTACAACACCTATTCTGACACTTCTTGTAACGGGAAAAGAGTATGTTATTTACTGTGATGCTTTGAGGCAAGGTTTAGGGTGTGTGCTCATGAAAGAGGGAAAAGTAATAGCTTATGTGTCAAGGCAATTGAAAAAGCACGAATGTAATTACCCTACCCATGATCTTGAGTTAGCAACAGCTGTTTTAGCATTGAAGATCTGGAGGCATTATTTCTTTGGTGAGAGGTGTCAACTTTTCACATATCATAAGAGTCTGAAATATATCTTTGATCATAGAAAGTTGATTATGAGACAGAGAAGATGGTTAGAACAGATTAAAGGTTATGATTGTACCATGGAATACCATCAAGATAAGGCGAATGTAGTAGCAGATGCATTAAGCAGGAAGTCGAGACTTCCTAGGGACGCCTTGTGTGGTATTAGAGCAACTTTTTTTTAAAGTACTCTAAAGGATTCTAAGGCAGTTGTGACTCTAGAGAGTTCAGGGGGTCTTTTAGTTCAATTCCAGATCAGGTCTTCACTCGTAGCACAGATTGTGAGAAGACAACCAGAGAATAGTAACTTGCAGAAAATGTTCGGAATGTCCAAACAGGACCTAAAGGCATGATTTAGAATGAGATCAGACAGAGTCATAGAGAGACAGGGATGACTATGCGTTCCAAGTTATAGTGAGCTTAAAGATGTTATTCTAGAGGAAGCTCACAGTTCAGCTTACACTATGCATCCAGGAAGCACCAAGATGTATAAAACTTTGAAGGGGACGTATTGGTGGCCTGGGATGAAGAGGGAGATAGCTGATTATGTTGATAGATGTTTCATCTGTCAGCAGGTTAAACCAGTTAGACAGAGACCAGAAGGACTCCTTAATCCACTACTAGTGCCGGAGTGGAAATGAGAGCATATCACTATGGATTTTTTGTTGTTTGTACATCGTACTTCAAGTGGACATGATGGTATATGATAATGGTGGATAGACTCACTAAGACAGCATGGTTTATACCGATTAAATGGACATCTACACTTGATCAGCTTGTTAAGCTATACGTCGATAGGTTTGTGAGTAAATACGGAGTGTCAGTGTCCATAGTTTCAGATAGGGACCCGAAATTTACTTTTAAGTTTTGGCCTAGCTTACAAAAGCTATGGGGACAAAGCTGAAATTTTAGTACAACATTCGATCCTCAGACAGATGGTCAGTCAGAGAGGACCAGAGGACATGTAGAGACCATGTGTCATTCAATTTAAGGGAAGTTGGGATACACACTTATCACTTATGGAGGTCGCTTACAATAACAGCTATCAGTCAAGTATTGGCATGGCACCATTTGAGGCTCTTTATGGAAGGCCATGTAGAACGCCCATATGTTGGAACAAAATAGGAGAGCGGAAGCTTATCGATCCTGAGTTGGTGCAAGTTACAACAGATAATATTAAAGTAATTAGGGAGAATTTGAAGGTAGCTCAAGACCGTCAGAAGAATTATGCAGATAAGCGGCGGAAGGACTTAGAATTCCAAGTCAGAGATCAAATTTTCTTGTAGTTATCTCCGTGGAGAGGTGTCCTTCGTTTTGAAAAGAAAGGTAAGCTAAGTCCTAGATATATTGGTCCTTATCAAGTAACGGGACGAGTTGGGCCAGCAGCCTACAGACTTGAGTTACCAGTAAAGCTATCTCGAGTACATGTGTTTTCCATGTGTTCATGTTGAAGAAGTATATTCTAGATCCAACACATGTGTTGCAAGCACAACTAGTAGAGTTGAAAGTTAACATGAGTTACTTGGAGAATGCAGATCAATCATCGGCAGAAAATAACAAGTTTTGAGAAACAAGACGATTCCACTCGTGAAGGTTCGTTGGAGACATCACGGAGTGGAGGAGGCAACCTGGGAGTTAGAGGACAAAATGTGGAAGAAGTATCCGGCGATCTTCACCTAAAGACTTCTAAATTTCGAGGACGAAATTTCTTAAGGGGGAGGTAAGTTGTAAACTCGAGATCTTTCTTTGGAATTCAAGAAATAAAAAAAAAAACAAAAGAAAACAAGAAAGAAAATGTTAATATATTATGGTTGGTTTTGCTTTAAATAGAAAAGAAAAGAAAAGAAAAGAAAGGAAAAGGGAAAGATGAAAAAGGAAAGTCGAAGGTGGGACCCCCACCTAAGTTTTTTTTAAATAACCCATTTTTCTTCGATTTTCTTCTCATTTCAACAAAGAGAAGCTAAGGGTTTCGTGGGAGAAGGAGAAAGGAAGAGGGAGAAGGTGATTTTCGTGAAAGATGTTGCAGAAGAGAGGGATAGAAGAACTCAAAGCAAATCTGTATAGTAGCAAGGTGATCAACTCAGACCAGCTCTGTTATTTTAATCAGTTCGAGCTCAACAAGAAGAGGTAAGAGCTTAGGTTTTGTTTCTTGAAAGTTACTTCATTTTTTAACAACATTCGTGAAGGAAGCTCGAGCCAATTCTGATCATAAGTTACTGATTTGTAAAGAGGAAGGCAGAGAACAAATTTTGCTGTCAAATCCAAGAAGCCTCTGGTTTTTGGGACTTGCTGATCTGTAGAGTTGGATTAAGAAGCTCTAATAGGCATGGTTGGAAAGATTATTCAATTTCCTACAACGTTCATGAAGAAATCGTGAGTAGAAAACGATTGGAATATGTCTTAAATCGCAGGACAAACTTGTGGTGCAGCAGGAAATCAAGTCTGGAAACAGCAGAAGTCTGTTTTTGGAGAAGCTACTTTTGAGGTATTTTCCAGCAAATCCGTTGGGAATTTCAATTTCATTTCTTCTTATGCGTTTTAGAGGATTCAAAAAGGAAGAGTTTGGTATAAATTACACCCTGTCTGGCTAAGTAATGAAGAAGTTATGAGTGTCTGAAAACAGGGCATGAAATCTGTAAATGCTGGAATTTTGAATGGCGTGTTTTATTGTAATTTCAAGGTTAAAATCCATGAGCTCGAGGTTCTAAGACATGGTTTTGGTTTTTTGGCAGGCCAAGAAGAAATAGGTCGAGTATACGGGCCAGGGTTCTAGTTTAACACTGTGAGTGACAAAATAAACTTCGAAAACGGTCTATATGCTTGAGATATGCTTTA
This sequence comes from Trichosanthes cucumerina, assembly GCA_036507285.1. Lineage (NCBI taxonomy): Eukaryota > Viridiplantae > Streptophyta > Magnoliopsida > Cucurbitales > Cucurbitaceae > Trichosanthes > Trichosanthes cucumerina. The sequence continues at coordinate 40,403,338 of CM071841.1, forward strand.
AGAAATGTAAGTTTTGCTAGAATGAAATGGTTTCAATGCTTTACGTTTTCTTTTGAACACATATTTATGAGCATTCGTGTTTTCTTGGAAATGTTTTCAAGTGCTCGATGTGAGCCTAGATTTCCCGATGAAACTTATACATGATCATATGTTTATTGATTTCTGAAATTTATGGAAATGTTATGATTTCGAGCAAGTATTCACTAGCAAGTATGATTTAAAGATTCCCATTTTTTTTAAAGAAGTTGAGTAAGCTTGAGTTTTATGAAAGAAAAGATAAGCAGACATGTTCAAATGTTTTTATGTGTTTTTCTGAGTCTTGAATGAGTAAATGACTGAGACATTGAGCCCGAGGCTATATAGTACCGTGTGCTCACATGTCATATATTGTTGTCGACGTTGAGTGTACTCCATGACAACAATATTGTTGTGAGTGCAGGGCAGGCCCCACTACGATAAAGACGATGGGAGTGTCGGGCGGGCCCCACTACATCGTAGAGTAAACATTGGTTGTACTGGGAGTGCCCTACACAACGTGGATTGTGACATGTTTTAAAAGGATTTCTATCATTCATATGCCTTATGAGATTTTAACGACATACTTGCTGGTTTTCTAAAAAGCTTTATGAGTACACGGTTACTTTTAACGTTTGATTACAGATGCATATGCTCATAGATGGTCAGGTGATATGATTTACGAGTTAATAGTTTTCTTTTAAACTCAGACACTTACTGAGCCTCATAGCTCATTCTTTTAGTGTTTTCCTACTTTTCAGGTAGAGATCGAGCTTCCAGTGCCTTATATCCTGCCATAGTCTTCTGGAAGCTCCACGAGTTTGATATTTTGTACGTGGTGGGAGTTGTATAGCAAGTCTATATGTATTCTAGCAGGACTATGTAGTTATGTTTGTGTGTGCATTCTAGGTTGTGGTTGTGTAAACCATGGTTGGGTATGTTTTTGGTTGTGATGCACATACCGTTTCAGTTTTCAAAGAGTCTTAAGTAGGGTTACTCGTTACGTAGGTTTACTAATAGTCAATATTCCATTGTGTTATGTTAAAGTGTTCCATATGCGAACATAGTATGTTTATAGGTAAAACAAGGTCAACAGGTATTGTTAAGAGGTAAACAATGTCTGTTGGCTTCACGCCGTCTTCCGGCTAAGTAGTGAGTAGTTCGGGAGGGGGTGTGACAATTCACCTAGACATTATGATTAAAGACCTAGTTATAAGAGTTGTAATAGACATAGACTTAGATAGATTCATTTAGCCGGAATCTACCTAAGTTAAAATTAATCCTAAACACTTAGGATACTTCAGTGGGAGAAAATTAGATGTTCACATAAAATTTTAGCTCTAACGTTCTCTAGAGTTCATATCGTGAGTTCCATGCTCGGCCTCGTTCAATCAATAGGGTATCCCCCCTACAGATGGTTTTTGCATGGTTCAATACCAAGGTGAATGAGGGAAGTATCAGTACTAAATGGGAGAAGGACACGTGTCAACGTATCCTACGGTCTCCTCCATTAGGTCGCACCGTGAGATTTCTATGTTTCGCCTGCGTGTTTCCCTAGGAGAAACCATCCCTATGGAGGGCTTGACCATATGGATCGGAACATCGCAAACTCCAGAAATGTATATGGTCTATTCGGTAATTTTTCAAAAATTGTCTTTGCTAACGGTAGCTTGTTGGCTCGGACATATTGGATCTGATAATGGAAGGGTTGGATTTAAGGGATGAGTTAAATTAGTTAATGATTCCTTGACCGAAAATGGCAACTAAAGATCATTGGAATATGAGATATTATGGGAATGGTAATTGGTTGATATTGTCTCAATTCAGGGGATGAGTGATTGACCACCTGACGGTGGCTTTTATTCTAAACCCCTGAAGTACCGTTGCACAATTAAAGGTTTAAGTTTAAACACTAGGATTCTTTTTGTTGATTTTGCTAAATTGATTTGTTTCTAATGGGTTTAAGGCATTAATAATTAATTTGAATAATTTTTTTGTTTTCAGCATGTCATCCTCTATTATTGCATTGCTCGCTAACGATAAATTAACTGGGGATAACAACGCTACGTGAAAGTCCAACTTGAATACGATTCTGGTTGTTGACGATCTACGATTCGTCTTAACTGAGGAGTGACCTCAAATCCGTGGTCGTAATGCATCTCAAACGGTTAGGGATGCCTATGACCAATGGACCAGGCCCAATGACAAGGCCAAGGTCTATATCTTAGCTAGCCTATCTAAGGTGTTAGCTAACAAACATGAAGGCATGGTCTCAGCTCGTGAGATCATGAGTTCATTGCAGTATATGTTTGGACAACCGTCTGGATAAATTCGGCACGAATCCCTCAAGTATGTTTATAACGCGCGTATAAAGGAGGGGACTTCAGTGAGAGAACATGTTCTCGATCTGGTAGTCCACTTCAACGTGGTCGAAATGAACGGAGCGGTCATAGACGAGCAAAGTCAGGTTTCGTTCATCTTCGAATCTCTTCTGAAGCGTTTTCTGCAATTTCATGCAATGCAGTCATGAACAAGATTCAATACAACCTGACTACCCTCCTCAATGAGATTCACACTTATCAATCTCTTATGAAAAATAAGGGACCGATCGAAGGAGAGGCAAATCTGTTTGCCCATTCTAAGAGATTCCAGAAGGGTTCATCCTCTAAGACTAAGTCTGACAACTCGTCTTCTAGTCTTAAGGAGGCACATAAGAAAAATAAAAGAGGAAAGGGGAAGGCTCCTGCCGCTACTGATAAAGGCAATGAGAAGGGCAAGGTTGCAGACAAAGGAAAATGTTTCCACTGCATCGTGAATAGAGATGTCCATTTTTCCCGCAGGGACCCACTCGTAACGGGGCGGGGAATCCCTGTTTAGGCGGGGAATGGGAGAGGGAGTGGGGAAGAAATTTTTCCCGTTAGCTAAACAGGGACGGGGACGGGGAATACATTCCCTATCCCCGACCCCGACCTCGTCCCCGCCCCGATTAATTTATTTTATTTTTAAATATATATATTTTTATACATTTAATAAACCATAAGTCTAAATTTTATTAAATATAATTTTATTTTTCTAAGAAAATTGAAAAAAATGTCTTTTAACTAGAAATCTCTAAAGAATAATTAAGCATTTAAATACAATTTTCTTAAAAAAAAATTAGTTAATACGATTTTAAAAAATAAAAATATAAACCAGAAATTTTTCCCTACGGGGAACCCGATCCCCGCGAGGAATCCCCACCCCGTTCCCCGCAAAATTAAATGGGGAATTTCACGGGGACGAAGAATGAAATAGGGGGCGGGGACAGGGACGGGGAGCCATTCCCCAACCCCGCCCTGCCCCGTGGACATCTCTAATCATGGATGGGCATTGGAAATGCAATTGCCCAAAGTACCTAGTCGGGCTTAAGGAGAAGAAAGGTAAATTAGATTTGCTTGCTCTAGAAACTTGTTTAGTGGAAACTGATAATTCCAGCTAGATACTTGATTTAGGCTCCACTAATCATGTTTACTCTTCTTTACAGGGAATTAGTTACTTCAGGGAGCTCGAAGAGGGTGAGATGACGCTCAGGGTCGGAATGAGAGATGTCATCTCAACTCGTGCAGTGGGAGCTGTTAAGTTGTTTTTTAGGGATAGATTTCTACTTTTAGAAAACATACTAGTTCCAAAAATTAAAAGGAACCTTTTGTCTATCTCCTATTTAATCGAACATGGTTACTCAATTTCCTTTAATATTAATGATGCGTTCATTAGTAAGAAATGTGTTGTTATTTGTTTGGCAAAATGTGAAAACAACTTATATGTATTAAGAACAATCAAAACCAAAGCACTTTTAAAATATGAAATGTTTAAAACTTTTAATACTTAAAGTACATGGCAAAAGAATTTTCCAAATAAAGATACCTATCTTTGGCATCAAAGACTAGGTCAGATCAATCTCAATCGGATTGATGATTCGTAAAAAATGGACTTCTAAATAAATTAGAAGATGATTCTTTACCAACATGTGAATCTTGTCTAGAAGGAAAGATTAATAAAAGACCTTTTACTGGAAAAGGTTACAGAGCTAAAGAGCCCTTAGAGCTAATACATTTGGATCTTTGTGGTCCAATTAATGTAAAAGCAAGAGGACGGTATGAATATTTCATATCGTTTATAGACGATTATTCGAGGTATGGTTACTTATACCTAGTGCAACATAAGTATGAAGCTCTTGAAAAGTTTAAAGAGTTTAAAACTCAAGTTGAAAATGCATTAGGGATGACCATTAAAATACTTCGATCTGATCGAGGTGGATAGTATATGGATTTAAGATTCCAGGACTATTTGATAGAACATGGAATTCAGTCCCAATTTTCAGCACCTGGTAAACCACAACAGAATGGTGTATCAAAAAGGAGAAATAGAACCTTGTTAGACATGGTTCGTTCAATGATGAGGTATGCTCAATTGCCTGGCTCGTTTTGGGGTCACGCAGTGGAGACTGCAGTTCAAATCGTGAACACCGTTCCATCAAAAAGTATTTCTGAAACACCTTTTGAGTTATAGAAGGGGCGTAAACCTAGTTTGCGTCACTTCAGAATTTGTGGTTGTCCTACACACGTGTTAGGGACGAACCCGAAGAAACTAGAACCTCGCTCAAGATTGTGCCTATTTGTAGGTTATCCCAACAAAACGAGATGATGTCTTTTCTAGTACCCACAAGAAAATTAGGTACTTGTATCGACAAATGTTACTTCTTTGGAGGAAGACCACATGAGGAACCATAACATGTAGCAAACTAGTATTAAATGAATCTACCAATGAGTCAACAAGAGTTGTTGACCAAGCTGGACCATCATCAACGGTTGATGAAGGACCCAGTACATCTAGTCAGTCTCGTCCTTCTCAATTGTCGGGAGTGTCTCGACGCAGAGGGAGGGTTATCTCACAACCTGACCATTACTTGGGTTTAACTGAAACTCAGGTTATCATACATGATGATGGCATAAAGGTTCCATTGTCTTTTAAATAGGCAATGAATGACGTGGATAAGGACCAATGGGTCAAAGCCATGGTCCTTGAAATGGAGTCAATGTACTTCAATTCAGTATGGAAACTTGTAGACCAACCTAAAGTGGTAAGACCCATAGGGTGCAAATGGATCTGTAAGTGAAAGAGAGATGCAGCTGGAAAGGTATAGACCTTTAAAGCTAGGCTCGTAGGAAAGGGTTTTTCCCAAAGGAAGGAAGTTGATTATGAAGAAACTTTTTTCCCTGTTGCTATGCTAAAGTCTATAAGGATTCTCTTATCCATTGCCACGTTTTATGACTATAAAATATGGCAAATAGACATCAAGATTGCCTTTTTCAATGGTAATCTTGATGAGAGTATCTATATGTGTCATCCCGAAGGGTTCATAACCCAAGGTCAGGAGCAAAAAGTTGGCAAGCTTAACCGATCCATTTATGGGTTGACGCAAGTTTACAAATCTTGGAATATAAGTTTTGATACTGCAATCAAGCCTTTTTGTTTTGACCAAAACATTGATGAACCTTGTGTTTACAAAAGGATCATCAACGATAAGGTAGCTTTCTTAGTACTTTATGTGGACGATATCCTACTCATTGGGAATGATGTAGGTGATGCGAAAATATCAGTGCCCTAAACTAATGCAAATTAGAATGAGACTCTGACACTTCTACGACGTGCAAGTATACACGGTCGAGTGCAGCAAGTGATAAGATAAGAGTATCGATCCCACGAGGACTAGCAGAATCTAAGTAAGCGAGTGTCCTAGAAATTATCCTTTATAATTTTTGTGCAATGTATGGGATTGAAAAATAATTTAAACATGCATATAGTGATGCAAAAAGGTAAAGTACTCAAAACAATATGCAGGTAATCAATTGAATTAAATGTGAAGATATAAAAATGCGAACGAGAGGCAAGGGACAAAAGTTGAGATTCTATAATGAAAAAGTAGGCTTGGGTTAGGTTAGAGTTCTAATGTTCAATTGGAATAAAGATGTGATTAACTCCTCAAATTCACCTACTCATGTGTTCAAATGATTTCTTTCAAAATCACTAAGTTTTAAAACCAACAATCTCTCAATTGAGATCTAAATTATGCTCATGAATTTAGGTTCTAGGTGGGTTAATCATCTCTAATCAACTCAATAATCCTAAAATGAAATTTTAGTTTTCTAATTCACTAGCTCTCGCAAGTTCGTGAATTCTAGAGAAATTAAAGAGGCCAATTTTAATTCCCATGCAATGTTAAATTCAATAAAATTTCGTAAATTCAATTAATGGCATCAACTATAAATTTATTCCAAAATTACATTAAAACAACCTAACCCTTGCCTAAGATAAATTAGTTCATGATAGGAATCAAATCACACTTCTTTAATTTAAAGATGCTTTTACTAATCAAGAAGTTCATATATAAAAACAATCCAAAACAGCCACACGAACTGCTTAGAACAGTGAGAAAATTAACCTCTAATCAGTGTATAAACAACCCAACAAAAGCAGTGATAATTGGCAAAAATAATGGGCAAAAGCACTAAAAGAAAGGGAACAATTTACAAAGCAAGTTGCCTTGTTTTGCTACAGCAATTGCCTAGCAGCAACCCTCTGTCGATGGACTGCAGCAGGGCCCTTTACTTCAACAAAACCCTTTGGTTGGCCTCAAAATAGATCAGCCAATTGCTTCAGCAAAAGCCTTCTCGGGTTCCTACTTCACGCAGACAAAGCGATTGCTTCAACAACCGTATGCGCCTCCCAACAATTGCTTGGCAAACTTTTGGCGATCAAGCAACCTCTCAAACAACCTTACGCCAATTGTCAGAGCAAACCTCTCGGCGACTCCCAATGCCGCAGCGTCACGCGATTGCCAAAGCAAACATCGGCGGCTCCCAATGCCCGGCAACCTCACGCGATTGCTTTAGCAAACCTCTCTCGGCAAATCCTTTAAACTTTCCTCAGCCGATTGCTTCAAAGAAAAGCGGGATGGTCCTCTCGGTTTTCCTCCTTTCTGTGAAGCAAATTTTAATGCTCACCACCTCTCTTGAATGCTCCAAAGAAAGACCCAAGGACAACTCTCTCGAATTTTCCTCTTCAATGCTACAGCAAAGGGGCCTTTCGATTTGTGCTCTCTCATCCGATTGCTTCAACAACAACACGTGCAACACCAACAACGCCCTTCTTCTTTTCTCGCTCTTTGCTTCAGCAACGGATGGACCTCACGATTGCTACAGCAAAGACACCATCATGAATTTGTCTCTCCAACGCACACTTTGCTCTAGCAATCGCTTGGTTCTCCTTTTCTTTTCGATCTCTCCTCTTGTCGCAAATTCTCACCCGCTCCACCCTCTTACTTGTAAACTCTAGGCTCCTTATACAAGATGGTGTTACCCTAACTCCACAAATTACAAAAATACCCTTAAGAGTAAAAAGACCATATAACCCTTTGGGTAAAATGTCTAAAATGCCCTTAGGGACTCTTTTAATTTTTAAACATCTCCTGCACACAGAAACATCCCAAATAAATTTATGAAGTCAATTATAAATCAAACTAAATACACGAGGATTTTTGGAGTTAAGAAAAATCTCAAATTTCGGTCTTTAATTAACCGTTAGCTTATTTTCCTAAATTTCTTGAATTAAAGCACAAAAACATCAAAATTAATTCTTTTTGCACCTAATGCTTAAATTCAAGATTTTAAAGCTAACACACATAATTTAGAGATAAAATAACATGAGGCTCAACAAATTTTATGCAATTCAAGTAGATTAAGCACTAAAATTATAGTAAAATAACTCACTTATGGTGAGTTATCAAACCCCCAAACTTGAACTACTCATTGTCCTCAATGAGTTCTATTCCCCAAAGACATTAAAGACCTTTAAAGACTGAAATCATTTGGGTTAATTTAAAAAAAATTGAGTACTTATGCTCTAAGTTACAAGTCACCATTCATTCCATGCTTTCTAAGTGGCTCACCCGAGGTTTCCTAATTACACTTATGCATCAATAACCAAGAGCAAACAAACTAGGATTCAACACCTACCCTCAAGCTCAACCACTAGAATCCTAATCATTCAAATCAAGCAACTCATAGTTAAAGATAAGTCGCACTCCAAAACTCGCATGACTTCAATTTCATGATCATTCCTTTTTATTTTAATTTATTTATTATTTTTTTTAAAAAAATAATTATATATGTTATTCCCCTCCATTTCCATAAAACTCACTCATTAGGGCTAGGTTTTTTTCTTTTTTTTTTCTTTTTTTCTTTTTACCATTTTTTTTATCTTCTTCACTCTCCTGTAGTTCTTAGAATGGCACACGTGGTTAACGCAACACACCTAAGCAATGAGGCTCTCTCGTAGTTCTTAGAATGGCACACGTGGTTAACGCAGCACACCTAAGCAATGGGTACAGGCTTCTCGCTTGATACCTTCGCTCCAAGAGGCCAACATGGTTAGTGCCAAGACCCCCTGACATCGAGTACCAAGTTGCCTAAATTGACTCTAAATAACAAAAGAAGTAGCACTTTTTTTTCTTTAGCCGAATGGAGTTTTAAGGAAATAAAAGGTTTGCACACTTTTTCTTTCTTTCTCTTTTTTTTTTAAAAAAAAAAAACACGGAGAATTTACCTTTCCCCCCAAACTTAGAGTACTCAATGTCCTCATTGAGTTAGGGAGGTTAGGTAACTCCCCCAAACTTGGAGTGATCTCAAATTTGGGGTTTACTAATTTAGGAGCATTCTAAAATATGTATGAGTTACCTAACTTGTCATGGCTTCTAGTTTTCGAAATGTTTTGGTCTAGGAGTTGAATCCTAACTAGTTTGATTGGCACACTAACCATAAGTGCACTAGTGAACCCTAATGACAAGCTTAACCTTGAGAAACATGAAATAAGATAGCACACTCTTGCCTCAAACACAAACAACAACCCTTATTTTCATTAACCTTAAGATTTGACTTTAACTTTTTATTTCCATAGAGATGCATATCAAGTTTCTACCAATGACAACACACTTTTTACCATTAAAAAACATGCAGAAACTTAATTTTTCGACAAGGAACAACAACCATCTTTCCAATTTTTACTTGCTTAAACATAACGAATCAACTACCTACATCATGCATATAAAAGGCCATGAAACAAACAACTAACATGGAATCTGGTAGTCAAATTAGTTCATTTTAAAGTCCTAAAGCAAGTAAATAACGTTATAAACACAAAGGCATGCAACACCCTATAAACGCTAACAACACACAGTCTCATCAACAGAAAATTTTCAATCAAGCCCAAAATCAGATTCAGAACAACACATGTCTCCCTCATGGTTAAGGCATACATTGCCCTTAATGTAAACAAAATGCTCACTTAAGCATGCTTAAGGACAACTAACAAAGATGGAAGGGAGAACAATACTGCCCTGAATCGATGAGACCTCCACTAAAGCGCATATCAATCATCATACCTTAAGGGAGCTGCAAAATAGGCAAGGGTTATTTATTTAAAAACAAAAACAACTAAAAACGAAACAAAAGAAAAAAACAAAAAAAATTAAAGACGAAACAAATGAAATAAACTTTGGGTTGCCTCCCAAGAAACGTTTATTTAACGTCATTAGCTTGACGTAGTATACGTGAGCTCGTCAAGGTACGTAAAAATTCTCCCACTTCTTCGGGCCTCCCTTTCTTGAATCTACAAAACAAATTAATGCTAGCAAGAATACTAGCTTCTCGTGAGAGCCCGATTCAGATATATTTTTTGATTTTTTATATAATAAAAGAAAAGGGAAAAAAACAAAGTAAATATTTTTTAATTTTTTATTTGATAATAGAAAAGAAGAAAAAACAGGAAAATAAACAGACTCACCAAAACACACTGACTCAAGAGCATAGAAAGAAAAACACTCACCAATAAGAGAAAAATCAGAAGATAGAACTAACATAGACTCAAAAGCTTCAAACTCTACCTCCTGGCCTAACTCAACAAGCTCGACTTCTTCCACGCTCTCATTGACTCCATCCTTGTGTGTACTACAAGGTTCTAGTTCTTTTACATCTAAAGCACAATCCTCTAATTGCCCATACTCAAAAAAATGTGAAGGACTAGGATCCTGAAGGTCTATCAGCGGGTCAGTGATCAAGTGACTCACCGAACTATCTATGGGTGTGGGTCCTCCTTCACTTTCTTCCCTAGGATGTTCAACCTCAGATGAGTCTAAATACATTTGTTCTCTAAGGGAGACAAGTGTATCTGTTAGGCGTTGAATTGACTCTCCTATTTGCCTATTCCTCTCATCTGATGTTCTCATATATTCTAATAACAATGTTTTAAGGGAAGATTCATCTTCTACCTGGGGTTCTTGGATTTGGGAAGGATATGGCTCAAAACCCCTAGGATATGGTTCATATGCACAATTGCTCTGATTATTATTATACATGTGATCCCCATAAGTCATAGGGTTACTATGATAGTAATTAGGCATTTGGTAGCCATAAGATCCATACCCCTCACTAGAAGACTCTAAATTGGCAAAGGGATGATCATAGGAAAAAGAACTATATTGTGGTTGCTCATTGGGCACAAAAGACCACCCAAAGTTATCATAAGCCATAATAAATTAATGAATCAATTATAACAGACTCAACAAACACAATAAGCCCCAACACAACCAGAAAAAAAAATAACCAAGACTAAAAAATACACGAAATAAAGACAACAAGGCACACCCAACAAAAAAAAAAAAGGATAAAATGCTAAAATCAACTCAAACAAAATAAGAATCAAAACTAGTCCCCGGCAACGGCGCCAAAAACTTGATGTGAAAATATCAGTGCCCTAAACTAATGCAAATTAGAATGAGACTCTGACACTTCTACGACGTGCAAGTATACACGATCGAGTGCAGCAAGTGATAAGATAAGAGTATCGATCCCACGAGGATTAGCAGAATCTAAGTAAGCGAGTGTCTTAGAAATTATGCTTTATAGTTTTTGTGCAATGTATGGGATTGAAAAATAATTTAAACATGCACATAGTGATGCAAAAAGGTAAAGTACTCAAAACAATATGCAAGTAATCAATTGAATTAAATGTGAAGATAGAAAAATGTGAACGAGAGGCAAGTGGCAAAAGTTGAGATTCTATAATGAAAAAGTAGGCTTGGGTTAGGTTAGAGTTCTAATGTTCAATTGGAATAAAGATGTGATTAATTCCTCAAATTCACCTACTCATGTGTTCAAATGATTTCTTTCAAAATCACTAAGTTTTAAAACCAACAATCTCTCAATTGAGATCTAAATTATGCTCATGAATTTAGGTTCTAGGTGGGTTAATCATCTATAATCAACTCAATAATCCTAGAATGAAATTTTAGTTTTCTAATTCACTAGCTCTCGCAAGTTCGTAAATTCTAGAGAAATTAAAGAGGCCAATTTTAATTCTCATGCAATGTTAAATTCAATAAAATTTCATAAATTCAATTAATGGCATCAACTATAAATTTATTCCAAAATTACATTAAAACAACCTAACCCTTGCCTAAGACAAATTAGTTCATGATAGGAATCAAATCACACTTCTTTAATTTAAAGATGCTTTCACTAATCAAGAAGTTCATATATAAAAACAATCCAAAACATCCACACGAACTGCTTAGAGCAGTGAGAAAATTAACCTCTAATCAGTGTATAAACAACCCAATAAAAGCAGTGATAATTGGCAAAAATAATAAGCAAAAGCACTAAAAGAAAGGGAACAATTTACAAAGCAAGTTGCCTTGTTTTGCTACAGCAATTGCCTAGCAGCAACCCTCTGTCGATGGATCGGCGAGGCACTTTGCTTGCTTCAAAAAACCCTTTGGTTGGCCTCAAAATAGATCAACCAATTGCTTCAGCAAAAGCCTTCTCGGGTTCTTACTCCACAGCAGCCAGATGATTGCCAGCAACGTCATGCGATTGCTTCAGCAAACATCGACAGCTCCCAATGCCAGCAACCTAACGCGATTGCATTAGCAAACCTCTCGGCAAATCCTTTAAACTTTCCCTGTGGATTGCTTCAGCAAAAGGCAGGATGGTCCTCTTGGTTTTCCTCCTTTTGCTGAAGCAAATTTTAATGCTCACCACCTCTCTTGAATGCTCCAGCAAAGACCCAAGGACAACCCTCTCGAATTTTCCTCTTCAATGCTACAGCAAAGTGGCCTCTCGATTTGTGCTCTCTCATTCGATTGCTTCAGCAACAACACGTAGCAACACCAACAACGCCCTTCTTCTTTTCTCGCTCTTTGCTTCAGCAACGATTGGACCTCACGATTGCTACAGCAAAGACACCATCATGAATTTGTCTCTCCAACGCACACTTTGCTGTAGCAATCGCTTGGTTCTCCTTCTCTTTTCGATCTCTCCTCTTGTCGCAAATTCTCACCCGCTCCACTCTCTCACTTGTAAACCCTAGCCTCCTTATACAAGATGGTGTTACCCTAACTCCATAAATTACAAAAATACCGTTAAGAGTAAAAAGACCATATAACCCTTTGGGTAAAATGTCTAAAATGCCCTTAGGGACTCTTGTAATTTTTAAACATCTCCTGCACACAGAAAAATCCCAGATAAATTTATGAAGTCAATTATAAATCAAACTAAATACACGAGGATTTTTGGAGTTAAGAAAAATCTAAAATTTCGGTCTTTAATTAACCGTTAGCTTATTTTCCTAAATTTCTTGAATTAAAGCACAAAAACATCAAAAATAATTCTTTTTGCACCTAATGCTTAAATTCAAGATTTTAAAGCTAACACACATAATTTAGAGATAAAATAACATGAGGCTTAACAAATTTTATGCAATTCAAGTAGATTAAGCACTAAAATTCTAGTAAAATAACTCACTTATGGTGAGTTATCAGTAGGATACGTAATTGACATAAAGAAATGGGTAGCGACCCAATTTCAAATGAAAGATTTGGGAGAGACACGTGCGTTCTTGGGATTCCAATTAACAGAAATCGCCAGAAAACAACGTTAGCTTTGTATCAAGCATCCTATATCGATAAAATATTGGTACGATAATCGATGTAGAACTCTAAGAAGGGTTTATTACCTTTCAGGCATGGAGTTCGCATGTCTAAGGAAGAGTGTCCTAAGACACCTCAAGTAGTTGAGGATTTGAGACGTATTCTCTATGCTTCTGTAGTAGGTAGCTGATGCGAAAATATCAGGTGCCCTAAACTAATGTTAATTAGAATAAGACTCTGACACTTCTACGACGTGCAAGTATACACGGTCGAGAGGAGTAAGTAATAAGTTAAAGGATCGATCCCACAGGGACTAGCTAGACCTAAATGAATGAGTGTCCTAGCAACTTTTCCTTATTTTAGTGCAATACATGAGTGTGCAAATTACTGTTGTAAATAAATAAATTGATGTAATAAGTGAGCAAAGACAAGACTAGACTCAAGAAAATAACTAAATTTAAATGAGGGGAGAGGAGAATGCAAACAAAAGGGAAGATGCAAGAGACGAGATTTTTAATGACAAACAGGCTCGGGTTAGGTTGGAGTTGTCATGGTTTATTTGGAATAAAGATGTGATTGATTCCTTGAATTCACCTATACATGTATTCAAATGGATTTCTTTCAAAATCACTAAGTTTTAAAACCTACAACTTCTCAATTGAGAACTAAATTATGCTCATGATTTTAGGTTCTAGGTGGGTTAATTATCTCTAACCAACTCAAGAATCCTAGAATGAAATTTTAGTTTTCTAATTCAGTAGCTCTCTCAAGTTCATGAATTCTAGAGAAATTGAAGTGGTCAATTCTAATTCTCATGCAACGTTAAATTCAATAAAATCATAAGTCCAACAATGGTATTAATCACAAATTTGTTCCAAAATTTACATTGAAAACGACCTAATCCTTGCCTAAGACAATTTAGTTCATTATGGGAATTGAGTCACACATCTCTAATTTAAGCATGCTTTTATTGATCAATGAGTTCATGCAAAACAACCAACAACATTCACTAAATTAGCCTAAATCAGCCACAATTCTAGCCTAAAACAGTCACGAGTTCGGCTTTAAACAGTGAGCAAAAGTAGTCTAAATCAGTATATAAACGACCCAAAAATTCAGTATTAAATTGGCAATTGACAGCAAGCAATTACACTTAGAGATAGGGAAAAGGTTACACAGCAGGTGGCCGTGTTTTTGCTTCAGCAATTGCATAGCAGCAACCCTCTGTCGATGGTCTGCAGCAGGGCACTTTACTTTAGCAAAACCCTTTGCTTGGTTTCAGTAACAGTGCTGCCAATTGCTTTAGTAAAGGCGAGCAACAACACCTTGGTTCCATGGATTGCTTCAGCAAACAGCAGGCAACGCGACTGCAGCAGCTTCACGAATTTCTTCAGCAATTGCCAAGCAACAGCAGCATGTAGACAACGCAATTTTGCTTCAACAATGCCGACGACTTCTCCTTCAACTGCACGATGATTCCTTCAGCAAAGAGGAGATTCTACTTTACACCCAACGGCGCCAAAAACATGATGAGAAAATATCGGGTGCCCTAACCTAATGTAAATTAGAATAAGACTCCTACACTTCTACGACGTGCAAGTATACAAGGTCGAGAGCAGAAAGTGATAAGTTAAAGTATCGATCCCACGAGAACTACCTAGACCTAAATGAATGAGTGTCGTAGCAAATTTTCCTTATTAGTGCAATGCGTGAGTGTACAAATTACTTGTTGGGATTTATGCCCTAAACTTGTGTAATTTTGATCAATTAAATAGAGAGTTATTTGTTTTGATAGAATTACAGTCTTGCTTTATAATTCCAATAAACTAAGCTCCAAGGTTATAACATTTATCTTGAACATCAGTGTAGTGGACACTATTTGGGTTGAATTCAAGAATATAACCTAAATGGTCTATGGTATAAGAATAAGGTTGGAAACCTCATTCTGGTAACACCATGGATGCGACCCACTTTGTAATTAGTACAAATGAAGTCATCCAACTCATTCATGTAGTTGACATGCGAGTGGGGGCATCCTGATGAAGAGTTCATACAAGACTGGATCACAAATTATTAGTCTAACCAATGTAACACCGTTAACAAGATAAGACTAGTAATTTATAGATGGTAATTAGTGACTCGACCTGAATTCTGAGCAAGTTAAGAACTCCTGCTTATAGGGGTTTGTCCTTAGACTAGTATGGATAAGAGTGGCCTGTACCCGACTCAATAAGCCTACCTTCTCAGGGACAGAACCTCGTAGGTAGCTAGGAACTTAACTGTGTAAGATGGAATTCACTCATTCCTACACTAAGGAATTAGATAGGTTGTTCCTTAATAATCGACTCGTGTCTTGAACAACGGGGTCCCGCCTCTATGAGGGTATGAGTCCGAGGTAGGACCTTAGACTTGTTGTTCATTACAGGATCAGTGGTGCTTAAGGAACAAAGAGGTAATCACAGGGGTAAAACGATAATTTGACCCAGTTGTAATTATGAACAACCTGTGAAGGGTCGACTCATGGGTAATGACTATATCAGTGGACACAATATTATCTACAGTGAGGAGAGTGCAGTTGCAAGTCTATAGTGGAGTGACTTGTAGTTAATGAATATTGATTAACTGGATCAAAGAGTTTGACCAGTTAATCTCACATCATTGGAGCTCATGAACTGTAGGTCCATTAGGTACCTCCGTTGGCTCAACATGGTAATATTGAGGGTATAAAGTTAGGAATGAAATTGAAGTGTTCAATTTCATACATGAGGTGTTATATCAATTATATATGATATAATTAATATAATATATAGTTTTAATGTGAATTAGATTCACATATAAATCATATACTAAAGAGAGAATAAAGGAGGGGTAGGATGGTCAATTCCATCATGTTTCCCTATATATATGGTTGCATGAGATGCAACTAGGTTAAGTGATTCCATGCTTTTGTTGTGTTGTTGGAAAGTTTCCAGGACACAAACATCTCTTTCACAAAACACCTCACCTCTCCTAAAGGAACCCACCTTCCTCCCTCACCTAGAGAACAACGGAAAAGATCTGGTGGTAGTGTCGGTGTTCGTTCGAGTTCGTGTTGCTAAGATCTTGATCGTGAGAGAGGAGGAGCACTTGAAGAAAAGTACTTCAAAGGTAATTTTCTTTGTTGTCCATTATATTTACATGCTTAATCGTATTTATTTTTGAATAAAATCATTGTAAGTGAATCAAGAGCGTGCGATTCACAGTCGTTTCCGCTGCGGGACTCATATTCCCTTCAATTGGTATCAGAGCCCAATTGCGTTCTTTATTTACGTTCTGGATTTTTCAAGAACGAGGTGGGATTTACTGTTTTTGCATGAGATGTATGAACGGTTTTGCAAATTAGATGGTTTCAATTTTTGCACTTAGATTTACAATTTCCATTGAATCGTTCAATGTATGGGCCCGGTGTTTTAGGCAATTTTAATTGTAAATCGAGTCTGTAAGTCTGTGTCGATCGAGGCAAAGTGGTTGCTGAGAAGATCGGAGCGAAAACGAACAAGGAATAGCAGATTAATTTATGGATAGCATTGACATGCATTATATATCATGAGATGATTATGCTATGAATGTCTTATTATTCATGTGATGAATGATCAAGCACTATAACATAGTATGCATGTCACCTAAGGTTAATTATTAGTTTTAAAATGATTAGAACTTGGAAATAATAGACCTTAGGTTATCTAGTTCTAATTAGATTAGAATTAGGAACCAAGTAATTTATAAGGTATGATTAAAAGAGAAACTCTGTCTAACGAAAGTTCTGTCTAAGCTGGGGTATTTAAGCTGACGGAAACGGAACACCCCTACCTGGGAACTGACTTGGGAGTGAAATTTAATCAGAGAGTTTATAAATTACAGTAGCGTCAGCAGGCTTATTAAGGGGTTAATAATCTAGAAATCCTAGGTTTAATATAAGGAGTTATATTAACACACTTAGGATAAAATCAATATAAGAGTTATATTGATTATCTATATAAGAGTTATATTGATAGAGTTAGGTAAAACCATTAGCCGGGTTTTTAGCCTAAGTAAGATTCCTATAAACTTTAAGGTATTCAGTGGGAGAAAAAGTGTATGAGATACATATTTTTCCACCTACGCTATCTCCGGGAAGTTCACACCGTGAGACTCATACTTGGCCTCATGGTGCAAACGGGGGCGTCCCCATTCGGATGGTGTTTGTATGAGTCAATATCAAGGTGAATGGATAGGGTACTTATAGTGAGTGGGAACAGGTTTAGTGAAAACAGAACCTCACGGTCTCTTTTGTGCGGTACACCGTTAGACCACTGGTGGTCACCGCTAGTTTGGCCTGGACCACAAAATCCCTTCGGAAGGCTTGATCATATGGGATCGAACACAGTAGACCCCCGAAAGGGATAAAGATTTCCTTAGACTATTTTTCAATCTAGTCCTCCCTTCGGCGAATTTTATTGGATGGAGACTCTGGGATCTAAAGACAGAGGGTTACACTCACAGGGTACATAAGTTGTGTATGTATCATGACCGAAAAATGGTAACCCAAACCTATAGGAATAAGAGTTATTCTGGCATTAGGTTTTGGTCAAGAGTGTATTAATCCAGAAGAGGAATGTTTTTGATTACCCTTCGGTGTCATACATTCTAAACCTTTGGAGTATCATTGCAAATTATAAATGGCCTAGGAATCATTTGATAATTAGCTAAAACATGATTGGATTAGAGTTATAGCAAGAAACTCATAAAAGTTTGTTTGTAAATTTTCAGCAAAATGTCTAGCTCTATAATTTCCTTATTGGGTGCGGAAAAGTTAATCAGAGAGAATATGATAACATGGAAAAACAAACTCAACACTATATTGGTAATGGATGATCTGAAGTTTGTGCTAACTGAGGAGTGTCCTCAGGTGCCAGGTGTCACGGTCATGCTCGTCCAGGGCGTGTTGCCCATGGCCGCATGCCCGTCCAACCCCTTTTACAATGCTTTCATGTACTTACTTTCCCTAGTGTAGGTTGTTTACTTTTCCTTGTATTTTCGCGAGTGTATGACTCCTCGCCACTTTGCATGTTTATGCCTGTAATAGCTAAAATTTCATATAATATACTATAGGGGGATGCGACTAGTCGTCAAATCTTCCTACCCGGAGTTATATGCTATCGTGAGCGTGGTTGTCCCTTGATTGCTTGCTAGCCTATAACAATCTTTTCTCAAAATGCTTTTCCAAACGCTTTCTAAACTTTCTCTGACCCCGTTTTTGAAAACCGTTTTCTCTTGAAACGGGGGTGGAGGTTGCGAGATACGGTCGTTGTGCCACCGGCGATCCTTTTTCGCTAAGTTGGCTTACTTGTTCGAGTGCGGGAACAAGTGCCGCACTATCACTCAAGACCTTTCAAAAAGTGTGATCGTGACAGTTGGTATCAGAGCCGAGTTGGCTCCTCATACTCGACCCGACGATCATGGCTGCCTCAAAACAATTGAACAAATCGGACAAAGAACGATTGACTGAGATCGAAGAGCAACTGCTCTATCTAGTCGAACTCCTAGCTTTGAACGAGGGGATAGCTCATCGGGCTCTGCTGCCCAAATGGTGGAACGCGTCGAAGGCTTAGACAGTTCCCAAAACGTACTAGGTCAGATGATGGCTGGCCTCTCTGAAGACGTAAAGGCAGCCCTAGAAGTTTGTAGGGCCGAGATGACTGAAATAACTGACAAGCTGAACGTTACCATGAGAGCGGTTGGAAACCAAGCCCCAACTGGGGGCGGGATTCAATCAAAGAAATACAAGGTCCCTGAACCGAAACCCTTCTGTGGGGTTCGTGACGCCAAAGCCATAGAGAACTTCCTCTTCGACCTCGAACGAGACTTTGAGGAAACCGAGATGTGATGTGAAGAGGGCAAAGATTATGATTGCCACAATGCATCTATCTGAAGATGCCAAGTTATGGTGGAGGTCCAGATACGTGGACATCCAGGATGGTCGCTGCTCTCGATAGACACGTGGGAGAAATGAAGCAAGAACTACGTTCTCAGTTCTTCCCCGAGAATGTTGAAATCCTGGCACGAAGGAAGCTGCGGGAACTAAAACACACAGGCAGCATCCGAGACTACGTCAAACAATTCGCTGGGTTGATGTTGGACATCCGTGACATGTCCGAGAAAGACAAAGTTTTCTGTTTTGTCGAGGGGCTCAAGCCTTGGGCAAAGACGAAGTTATATGAACAAAGAGTGCAAGACCTAGTGTCTGCTTATGCCGCCGCCGAACGATTGTTTGACCTAAGTCATGAACCGAACCAAGACACGAGACGTAATCAAGCGTCCTCCAGTGGAGGACAAAGGAACACCCAGCAAGGTCCCCCTAGAAGTGGGGGAGGAGACAGGCAAGGGGGGGAGATCGCAGACCCTCCCAGCCGCGAAATGACAGTAATTGGCGAGGGCCTAACCAGAACTATACACCGAGGGCCCCCTATCAAGGTCCCTTCTCTTGTCTCATTTGCAAGGGAAACCACCGAGTAAGGGATTGCCCTCAGCGAGCAGCCCTTCAAGCCTTCACAGCTACCCTTGCTCCAAATCAAGAATCTGAGACAATGGAACACGAAGGCGAGACAGGCCATAACGAGGGCGAAGATAACCCCCGCATGGGGGCACTGAAATTCCTATCCGCCCTCCAAAGGAAAACAGATCAGGCAAAGGAACCGGTAGAGCGGGGCTTGATGTATGTGAAGGCGTGGGTCAACCCGCCAAGAACACCATGGTCGACTCTGGGGCTACCCACAACTTCATGACAGAGACCGAAGCCCGACGACTGAATTTGCTATGGCAACGAGACTCAGAAAAATGAAAGCCGTCAACTCGCGGCTCTACCCATTTTGGGGATTTAAGAGAGCGGCAATAAAATTGGGTGATTGGAAAGGGCAAGCGGACTTCGTGATAGTTAACATGGATGACTTCGACGTCGTGTTGGGGATGGAATTCCTCTTGAACACAAAGTCATACCTATGCCCCCGCCCACCACAGTGATTACACAGGACCAACCCACGGTTGTCCAAACCATCATCAAACCACCACACGACACGAGAATGATATCAGCCCTCCAGTTGAAGAGGGGCCTCGCCCATGACGAACCAACATTTATGGCCATTCCCTTGTTGGAGGAGAAAAGTGGAGAACAGACAGTCCCAAGAGAAATTTAGGATGTCTTAGACAAGTATGTCGACGTCATGCCTGATAGCTTGCCGAAGTCCTTACCCCCGAGGAGGGGAATCGATCACGAGATTGAGTTGATACCAGATGTCAAACCGCCCGCCAAAAATGCCTACCGGATGGCACCTCCCGAGTTGGCTGAACTCCGCCCCAGTCCTGTTCCAGAAGAAGAAAGATGGCAGTCTCCGTCTGTGCATCGACTATAGAGCTCTGAACAAGCTCACCGTCCGAAACAAGTATCCGTTGCCCATTATAACTGACCTGTTCGATCGTCTCCATGGGGCAAACTACTTCTCTAAACTAGACCTGAGATCGGGGTACTACCAAGTTCGAATTGCCGAAGGGGACGAGCCTAAGACAACCTGCGTCACCAGATATTGGGCCTTTGAATTCCTTGTAATGCCCTTCGGTCTCACCAATGCTCCAGCTACCTTCTGCACTCTAATGAACCAAGTGTTCCATGAATACCTCGACAAATTCGTGGTGGTGTACCTGGACGACATCGTGGTTTACAGCCCGACATTGGAAGAACATCAGGTCCACCTTCGACTTGTCTTCGATAAACTAAGACAGAATCAGTTATACGTGAAGAAGGAGAAATGCTCTTTTGCCCAGGAACGTATAAGCTTCTTGGGGCACGTCATCGAGTGTGGAAAGATCGGAATGGAAGATGGAAAGGTCGAAGCCATACGAGACTGGAAGGTGCCGACCTCAGTCACTGAGTTGCGATCCTTCCTCGGGTTAGCCAATTACTACAGGCGATTCGTGGAAGGATTCTCAAAACGAACAGGTCCCCTGTCCGATTTGCTGAAGAAGAACCTCAGTTAGAAGTGGACACCAGAATGTAATGTTGCCTTTGAAGACCTGAAAAAGGCAATGATGGAGGGACCGGTACTCGGAATTGTCGATGTAACCAAACCCTTTGAGATTGAGACCGACGCTTCTGACTTCGCATTGGGGGGCGTCCTCTTGCAAGACGGCCACCCCATCGCGTACGAGAGTCGAAAGTTGAACGAAGCGGAAAGAAAGTATGTCGCTTCCAAGAAAGAAATGCTAGCAGTTGTCCATTGTCTGAGAGCCTGGAGACAATACCTACTGGGAGCCGAGTTCGTAGTGAAGACGGACAATAGTTCGATCTGTCACTTTTTCAACCAACCAAGGCTATCATCTAAGCAAGCACGCTGGCAAGAGTATCTAGCCGAATTCGATTTTCAATTTGAACATAAGCCCGGACGGGCTAATCAAGCTACAGATGCCCTTAGTCGCAAGAGCGAGCATGCAGCCCTGTGCATGCTAGCCCACTTGAAAAGCAGCAGGTTAGATGGAACGGTTCGAGAGAACATAAAGAACCACCTGAGTAACGACCCCACCGCTCAGACGATCATACAACTAGCACGAGAAGGAAAAACCCGACAGTTTTGGGTGGAAGATGACCTCTTGTTCACTAGAGGAAATCGATTGTACGTACCCCGTTCGGGGAACTTGAGGAAGTTGTTGTTAGAAGAATGCCACAACACGCTATGGGTCGGCCACGCTGGATGGCAGAGAGCTTATGCCCTACTAAAAAGGGGGTACTACTGGCCCAATCTACGTGACGACGTGATGTAGTTCACCAAGACTTGTCTAATCTGTCAACAAGACAAAGTCGAGAGAACCAAGGTAGCAGGGTTGCTGGAACCCTTGTCAGTCCCGACGCGACCTTGGGAAAGTGTCTCGCTAGATTTTATCACCCACCTTCTCAAAGTCGGCGAATTAGAAGCAGTACTAGTGGTTGTCGATAGATTCTCGAAGTATGCGACCTTTATTCCGACCCCGAGAATGTGTTTAGCAGAGATGACGGCCCACTTGTTCTTTAAGAACGTCGTAAAACTATGGGGCGTTCCAGAGAGCATCGTCAGCGACCGAGATGGGCGATTCACAGGAACCTTTTGGATAGAATTGTTCAGGTTGTTAGGCTCCAACCTTAACATCTCTTCCAGTTATCACCCACAGACCGATGGGCAAACTGAACGCTTCAACAGTATGTTGGAGGAATACCTCCGACACTTCATCGATGCAAGACAGAAAAACTGGGTTGATATGCTTGACGTGGCTCAGTTTAGGTTCAACTGCCAACAGAGTTCCGCAACGGGAAAACCCCCATTTGAAATTGTGAGCGGAAGACAACCGACAATGCCTCATGTCATAGATCACCCTTATGTGGGGAAAAGCCCTCAAGCTTATAACTTCACTAAGGAGTGGAAGCAAACGTCGGAAGTGGCTCGTGCTTATCTTGAGAAAGTGGCAAAGAGGATGAAGAAGTGGGCCGACCAAAAACGTCGCCCCTTAGAATTCCATGCGGGGGAGAAAGTGTTGATCAAGTTGCGAGCAGAACAACTCTGATTTCGGGGAAACAAAGACCAACGTCTAGTGCGAAAGTACGAAGGCCCTGTGGAAGTGATTCAGAAAGTCGGCAAAGCATCATATAGGGTTCAACTTCCTTCGTGGATGAAAGTCCACCCCGTCATTCACGTAAGTAACTTGAAACCCTATCATCCGGATCTCGAGGATGAATCTCGTAACGCTGCAGTATCTAGACCCCCGTGGACGATCAAGAACACTTCCGAGAAGGAGGTAGAAGATATTTACCGGCGTAACGCGGCGAATAGGCGGACCAAGGAAAGACGTACAAGAATTCCTAGTGAAATGGAAAGGTCTCCCTGAAGCTGAGATCAGTTGGGAGCGCGCTGAAGACCTGAAGTCAGCCGCCGTCAAGATTGCCGAGTTTGAAGAAAGTCGGTTGACAGGGACGTCAACCAATTAAGTGGGGAGGATGTCACGGTCATGCTCGCCCGGGCGTGTTGCCCATGGCCGCATGCCCGCCCAACCGCTTTTACAATGCTTTCATGTACTTACTTTCCTAGTGTAGGTTGTTTACTTTTCCTTGTATTTTCGCGAGTGTATGACTCCTCGCCACTTTGCATGTTTATGCTCAGTAATAGCTAAAATTTCATATAATATACTATAGGGGATGCGACTAGTCACAAATCTTCCTACCCGGAGTTATATGCTATCGTGAGCGTGGTTGTCCCTTGATTGCTTGCTAGCCTATAGCAATCTTTTCTCAAAATGCTTTTCCAAACGCTTTCTAAACTTTCTCTGACCCCATTTTCGAAAACCGTTTTCTCTTGAAACGGGGGTGGAGGTTGCGAGATACGGCCGTTGTGCCACCGGCGATCCTTTTTCGCTAAGTTGGCTTACTTGTTCGAGTGCGGGAACAAGTGTCGCACGATCACTCAAGACCCTTCAAAAAGTGTGATCGTGACACCAGGCTTGACTGCGTCACGAAATGTTCGTGATGCATATGATCGATGGATCAAGGCCCATGATAAGGCTAAGGTCTACATGCTGGAAAGTATGTCTGACATATTAGCCAAGAAGCATGAGGGCATGATTACCGCCAAGGAAATCATGGATTCTGTGCAGGGTATGTTTGGACAATAGTCCACACAGGCTCGACATAATGCCCTAAAGTACATATTCAACTCGAGGATGCTAGAGGGTACATTTATTCCGGATCATGTCCTGGATATGATTGTGCACTTTAACATCGCGGAGTCGAATGGTGTTTCCATCGATGAGTCGAGCCATGTCAGCTTCATTCTAGAAACCCTTCCAGATACTTTCCTGCAGTTTAGAAGTAATGTTGTTATGAACAAGATTACTTTTAATCTTACCTCCCTTCTAAATGAAATCTAGACCTTTCAATCTTTGATGAAAATTCAGGGATCGAAAGGTGAGGCAAATGTTGCCAGTAGGAGTTATCACAGAGGTTCGACCTCTGGGACAAAAACAGTGGCTTCATATTTTTCTAACCTGAGAGGAAAGAAGAAGAACATGAAGAAGGTTGGTAAAGGGAAACAGGCTGACGAAGCTGCCGCCCAAAAGGGCAAGAAAGTCAAAGACGTTGCTGACAAAGGAAAGTGTTTCCACTGCAACGAAGACGGGCATTAGAAGCGGAACTGTCCAAAGTACATTGCAAACAAGAAGAAGGAAGGTAAATATGATTTACTTTGCCTAGAAGCTTGTTTAGTGGATAATGATAAAACAGCTTGGATACTTGATTCAGGCGCCACTAATCATGTTTGCTCTTCTGTTTAGGGAATTGATTCCTGGCAGCAGCTACAACAAGGAGAGATAACGCTCCGAGTTGGAAATGGAAAAGTCGTCTCAGCTGTAGCAGTAGGCACAATAAAGCTTTATTTTGGCAAGAAATATGTATTGTTGGCCAATATATTAGTGATATCAGGGTTTACTAGAAATCTTATTTCCGTTTCTTGCCTTATAGAACAATGTATTTTTGTTTTCTTTTCTATGAATAAAGTGTTTATTTTGAAGAAAGGTTTAGAAATATGTTCAGTTTCATTAGAAAATGGATTGTATGTTTTAAGGCCTAATTTAGTCAAAATGGTTTTGAACACTGAATTATTTAAAACTGCAAACACACAAACTAAGAAACGTAAAATTTCTCCTAAAGAAAATGCTCATCTTTGGCATCTAAGATTGGGTCACATTAATCTCAATAGGATTGAGAGATTGGTAAACAACGAACTTCTAAACGAGTTAGAAGAAAATTCTTTGTCAGTATGTGAATCCTGCCTAGAAGGCAAAATGACTAAAAGACCTTTTAGTGAAAAAGGTTATAGAGCTAAAGAAACTCTTGAGGTTATACATTCAAATCTTTGTGGTCCGATGAATGTTAAAGCCAGGGGAGGATATGAATATTTCATCTCTTTTATAGATGATCATTTTAGATTTGGGCATATTTACCTAATGCACCACAAGTCTGAAGCACTTGAAAAGTTCAAGGAATTCAAGACTGAGGTTGAAAATCAATTAGGTAAAACTATTAAAACACTTCGATCGGATCGAGGTGGAGAGTACATGGATGTAAAATTCCAGAACTATATGATAGAACATGGAATTACATCCCAACTCTCATCTCCCGGCACACCACAACAAAACGGTGTATCGGAAAGGAGAAATAGAACCTTGTTGGACATGGTTCGAATAATGATGAGTTATGCTCATCTCCCTAATTCCTTTTGGGGTTACGCAGTGGAGATTGCAGTATACATTTTGAATAATGTGCCCTCCAAAAGTGTTTCTGAAACACCTTTTAAACTCTGGAAAGGACGTAAAGGTAGTTTATGTCACTTCAGGATATGGGGTTGTCCAGCACATGTGCTTGTGACAAATCCAAAAAAGTGGGATTCACGTTCAAAATTATGCCTATTCGTAGGATACCCAAAAGAAACAAGAGGTGGTTTATTCTATGATCCTAAGTAAGATAAGGTTTTTGTGTCGACAAATGTCATTTTCTTAGAGAAGGACCACATAAGAGACCACAAACAAAAAAGTAAAGTTGTGTTAAGAAAGTTAGATGGAACAATAGCAAAGGTTGCTAATAAGAACACTAGTACGTCAACAAGAGCTGTTGATACTAGTTTGTCTAGTCAAGAGAGTCCATCTCCAGAGTTGAGTATGCCTCGACGTAGTGGGAGGGTTGTAATACAGCCTAACCATTACATGGGTTTAGCTGAAACCCAAGTTGTTATACCAGATGACAACTGCGAAGATCCATTGACTTATAATCAAGCAATGGTTGACAAAGACAAAGACAAATGGGTCGTAGCCAAGGATCAAGATATGGAGTCTATGTACTTCAATTCTGTTTGGGATCTTGTAGATAAGCTTGATGGGGTAAAACCTATAGGTTGTAAGTGGATCAACAAGAGGAAGCGTGGTGTAGATGGGAAGGTGCAAACCTTTAAAGCTAGACTAGTAGCAAAGGGTTATACCCAGGTTGAAGGGGTTGACTATGAGGAGACCTTTTCACCTGTTGCTATGGTAAAGTATATCCGAATCCTTCTAGCCATTGCCGCATATTATGACTATGAGGTATGGAAAATGGATGTCAAGACAACCTTTTTGAATGACAATCTTGAGGAAAACATCTACATGGACCAACCCAAAGGGTTCATTGTATCAGGACAAGAGCAAAAGGTTTGCAGGCTTAAAAGGTCAATTTATGGACTGAAACAAGCTTCTAGGTCCCGGAATATAAGATTTGATGAGGCAATCAAATCTTATGGTTTTGACCAGAATGATGATTAACCTTGTGTCTACAAGAAAATCATCAATAGTTCTGTCGCATTCCTAATTCTCTATGTGGATGATATCCTACTCATTGGGAATGATGTAGGTTATCTTACTGACATCAAGGAATGGATAGCTACGCAGTTCCAAATGAAAGATTTAGGTGATGCGCAGTTTGTTCTTGGGATCCAAATTGTCCGGAACTGCAAGAATAAAACACTAGCCTTGTCTCAAGCATCTTACATAGACAAAGTGTTGTCAAGGTTTAAGATGCAAGATTCCAAAAGGGGCTTGTTGCCTCTTAGACATGGAATCCATTTGTCTAAGGAACAGTGTCCTAAGACACCTCAAGGAGTTGAGGATATGAGACGGATTCCTTATGCATCAGTTGTTGGGAGCCTGATGTACACCATGTTGTGTACTAGGCCTGACATCTGTTTTTCAGTTTGAATGGTCAGTAGGTATCAATCCAATCCAGGACTTAAACACTGGACAACGGTTAAAACAATCCTTAAGTATCTTCGGAGAACAAGGAACTACATGCTTGTGTATGGGGCTAAGGAATTGATCCTTACAGGATACACGGATTCTGACTTTCAGAGTGATAAAGATTCTCGGAAATCTACATCAGGGTCAGTATTCACTCTTAACGGAGGAGTTGTAGTATGGCAAAGCGTCAAGCAAGGATGCATCGCTGATTCCACCATTGAGGTCGAATATGTAGCAGCTTGTGAAGTAGCTAAGGAGGTCGTTTGTTTAAGGAAATTTATGCTAAATTTGGAAGTTGTTCCAAATATGACTTTGCCCATCACGTTGTATTGCGATAACAGTGGTGCAATGGCAAATTCCAAAGGGAACCCCGAAGTCACAAGAGGGGAAAGCACATAGAGCGGAAGTATCATCTCATCCGGGAGATCGTGCATAGAGGAGACGTGATTGTCACGAAGATAGCCTTAGAGCACAACATTGCTGATCCTTTTACAAAGGCTCTCACGGCTAAAGATTGTGAGAGTCACCTAGAATGTCTAGGTTTACAAGTCTTCCACAACTAGGGCAAGTGGGAGTATTTTGTACAAAGGGGTTTAAATGCCCTAGTTTATTGTATTTAAATTACTGTAATGTTTTAGTACTCCACAAGCTTTAGGTCAAGTGGGAGATTGTTGGGATTTATGCCCTAAACTTGTGTAATTTTGATCAATTAAATAAAGAGTTATTTAGTTTGATAGAATTACAGTCTTGCGTTTTAAATCTAATAAACTAAGCTCCAAGGTTATAACAATTATCTTGAACATCAGTGTAATGGACACTATTTGGGTTGAGTTCAAGAATATAACCTAAATGGTCTATGGTATAAGAATAAAGTTGGAAACCTCATTCTGGTAACACCAAGGATGCAACCACTTTGTAATTAGTACAAATGAGGTAATCCAACTCATTCATGTAGTTGACATGCGAGTGGGGGCATCCTGCATGAAGAGTTCATACAAGACCGGATCGTAAATTATTAGTCTAACCAGTGTAACACCGATAATAGGATAAG
Source organism: Trichosanthes cucumerina (assembly GCA_036507285.1). Classification (NCBI taxonomy): domain Eukaryota; kingdom Viridiplantae; phylum Streptophyta; class Magnoliopsida; order Cucurbitales; family Cucurbitaceae; genus Trichosanthes; species Trichosanthes cucumerina. The sequence continues at coordinate 40,431,273 of CM071841.1, forward strand.
ACTAGTAATTTATAGATGGGCATTAGTGACTCGACCTGAATCCTGAGCATGTTAAGAACTCCTGGTTATAGCGGTTTGTCCTTAGACTAGTGTGGGTGAGAGTGGTCTGTAGCCGACTCAATAAGCCTATCTTCTCAGGGACAGAACCTCGTAGGTAGCTGAGAACTTAACTGTGCAAGATGGAATTCACTCATTCCTACACTAAGGAATTAGATAGGTTGTTCCCAAGAACCGACTCGTGTCTTGAACAACGGGGCTCCGCCCTCTACGAGGGTATGAGTCTGAGGTAGGACCTTAGACTTGTTGTTCATTAGAGGATCAGTGGTGCTTAAGGAACAAAGAGGTAATCACAGGGGTAAAACGATAATTTGACCCAGTTGTAATTACGAACAACCTGTGAAGGGTCGACTCATGGGTAATGACTATATCAGTGGACACAATATTATCTACAGTGAGGTGAGTGCAGCTTCAAGTCTATAGTGGAGTGACTTGTAGTTAATGAATATTGATTAACTGGATCAAAGAGTTTGACCAGTTAATCTCACATCATTGGAGCTCATGAACTGTAGGTCCATTAGGTACCTCCGTTGGCTCAACATGGTAATATTGAGGGTATAAAGTTAGGAATGAAATTGAAGTGTTCAATTTCATACATGAGGTGTTATATCAATTATATATGATATACTTAATATAATATATAGTTTTAATGTGAATTAGATTTACATATAAACCATATACTAATGAGAGAATAAAGGAGGGGTAGGATGGTCAATTACATCCTATTTCCCTATATATATGGTTGCATGAGATGCAACTAGGTTAAGTGATTTTAGGCTTTTGTTGTGTTGTTGGAAAGGTTCCAAGACACAATCATCTCTCTCACAAAACACCTCACCTCTCCTAAAGGGAACCCACCTTCCTCCCTCACCTAGAGAACAACGGAGAAGATCAGGTAGTAGTGTCGATGTTCGTTCCAGTTCGTGTTCGTGTTGCTGAGATCTTGATCGTGAGAGAGGAGGAGCACTCGAAGAAAAGTTCTTCAAAGGTAATTTTCTTTGTTGTTCATTATATTTACATGCTTAATCTAGTTGTATTTGTTCTTGAAGAAAATCGTTGTAACTGAATCAAGAGTGTGCAATTCACAGTCTTTTCCGCTGCGGGACTCGTATTCGCTTCATTACTGTTGTAAATAAATAAATTGATGTGATAAGTGATCAAAGACAAGACTAGACTCGAGAAAATAACTAAATTTAAATGAAGGGAGGGGAGAATGCAAACAAGAGGGAAGCTGTAAGAGACGAGATTTTTAATGAAAAACATGCTTGGGTTAGGTTGGAGTTCTCTTGCTTTAATTGGAAAAAAGATGTGATTGATTTCTTGAATTCACCTACATAGGTATTCAAATGGATTTCTTTCAAAATCACTAAGTTTTAAAACCTACAACTTCTCAATTGAGTTCTAAATTATGCTCATGATATTAGGTTCTAGGTGGGTTAATTATCTCTAATCAACTCAATAATCCTAGAATAAAATTTTTAGTTTTCTAATCTAGTAGCTCTCTCAAGATCGTGAATTCTAGAGAAATTAAAGTGGTCAATTCTAATTCTCATGCAGCATTAAATTCAATAAAATTTCATAAGTCCAACAATGACATTAAACACAAATTCGTTCCAAAAAATTTACATTGAAAACAACCTAACCCTTGCCTATGACAATTTAGTTCATTATGGGAATCGAGTCACACATCTCTAATTTAAGCATGTTTTTATTGAACAATGAGTTCATGCAAAACAACCAACAACATTCACTAAATTAACCTAAATCAACCATAATTTTATCCTAAAACAGTCACGAGTTCGACTTTAAACAATGAGCAGAAGTAAATCAGTATATAAACAACCCAAAAATTTAGTATTAAATTGGCAGTTGACAGCAAGCAATACCACTTAGAGATAGGGAAAATGTTACACAGCAGGTGGCCTTGTTTTTGCTTCAGCAATTGCCTAGCAGCAACCCTTTGTCGACGGTCTGCAGCAAGGCACTTTGATTTAGCAAAGCTCTTTGGTTGGCTTCAGCAACAGTGCCGCCAGTTTCTTCAGCAAAGGCGAGCAACAACAACAACACCTTGGTTCCATTGATTGCTTCAGCAAACAGCAGGCAACACGATTGTAGCAACTTCACGAATTGCTTCGGCAATTGCCAAGCAATAGCAGCAAGTGGACAACGCGGTTTTGCTTCAGCAATGTCGACGGATTCTCCTTCAACTGCACGTCGATTGCTTCAGCAAAGACGCTTCAGATTCTACTTTACGCACAACCTCCACGCAATTGCTTTAGCAACGCACAAACAACTCTTGTGCTCTTCCGTCTCGATTGCTGCAGCAAAGTTAAGTTGATCCTCTCGGTTATTCTCCTTGATCGTTGTAGCAAAATCGATGGTTCATCTTCTCTCTCTCGGTCTTTTCCTCTTATCACAACTCGAACTCCACCTGACACTTGTGAACCTTAGCCTCCTTATATAAGATGGTGTTGCCCTAACTCCACAAATTATAAAAATGCCCTTAGGGGTAGAAAGACCATCTTACCCTTCGGGTAAAATCTCCAAAATGCCCTTAGGGTCTCCTGTAATTTTCAAACACCTGAGCACACAGAAAAAAACCCAATAAATTCATCAATTAAATTGTGGATCAACGAAATATGAGAGGATTTTTGTGTAGTTAAAATTTCGTCTTCCGGTCTTTAATTATCTGTTAGCTCATTTTTTTTTTTCAGATTTCTTTAATTAAAGCATAAGAACATCAAGATTAATTCTTTACAAACATAATTCTTAAATTCAAGATTTTTAGCTAACATTCACAATTTAGGGATAAAATAGCATGAGGATCAATAAATTCTATGCAATTCAAGTGGGTTATGCATTAAAATTCTAGTAAAATAACTCTCCTGTGGCGAGTTATCAAACCCCTAAACTTGAACTACTCATTGTCCTCAATGAGTTCTATTCCCTAAAGACTTTAAAGATCTTTCAAGACTCAAATCATTTGGGGTTAATTAAACAAGGATTGAGAACTTATGCTCTATCTACAAGTCACCATTCATTCAATGCTCTCTAAGTGGCTCACTCGGGGTTTCCTAGCTAAAGTTATGCATCAATAACCAAGCGCAAACCAACTAGGACTTGACACCTACCCTCAAGTTCAATCACTATATTCCTAATCATTCAAATCAAGAAGCCCATAGTTAAAGATAAGTCACAGTAAAAAAACTCGCATGACTACAATTTTATGATCATTTCTTTATTTTTCTATATTTTTTTCTTTTTTTTTTAACAAAGCTATGTACATTATTCCCCTCCACTTCCATAAAACTCACTACTTAGGGCTAGTTTTTTCTTTTTTTTACACTCCCGTAGTTCCTAGAATGGTACACATTGTTAGCGCAGCACACCTAAGCAATGGGAACAGGCTTCTTGCTTGATGCCTTCGCTGCAAGAGGCCAACATGGTTAGTGCCCAAACCCTCTGACATCGGGCACCAAGTTGCCTGTACTGAATCTAAATAACAAAATAAGTAACATATTTTTTCTACCCCAACGAAGTTTTAGGGAAATGGAAGGTTTGCACACTCTTTATTTCTTTCTCTTTTTTTTCTTATTTATTTTTTTCTTAAAAAAACACGAAGAATTTACCTTTCCCCCCAAACTTAGAGTATTGAATGTCCTCATTGAGTTAGGGAGGTCGGGTAACTCCCCCGAACATGAAATGATCACAAATTTTGAGTTTACTAATTTTGGAGCGTGGGTTACCTAACTTGTCATGCCATCTAGCTTTCGAAATTTTTGGCCTAGGAGTTGAATGTTAACTAGTTTGATTGACACACTAACCGTAAGTGCACTGAAGAACCCTAATGACAAGCTTAACTTTGAGAAACACCAAACAAGATAGCACACTCTTTCCTCAAACAAAAGCAACAACTCCTATTTTCATTAACCCTAAGATTTGGCCTTAACTTTTTATTTTCAAGGAGATCCATACCAAGTTTCTACAAAAGAAAGCACAATTTTTACCATAAAACACATGTAGAAACTTAATTTTTAAACAAGGGACAGCAACCATCTTTCCTATTTTTACTTGCTTAAATATAATGAATCAACTACCTACATCATGCATATCAAAGACCATGAAAACCAACATCTAAACATGAAAATTGGTAGTCAAAATAAACCATTTTAAAGTTCTAAAGCAAGTAAATAACTTCATAAACACGAAGGCATGCAACACCCTATAAATGCTAACAACAAACAGTCTAATCAAAAGAAAAATCTTCAATTAAGCTCAAAATCAAATTCAGAACAACACATCTCCTCCTCATGGTTAAAGCATACATTGCCCTTAATCTATAAACTACTCACTTAAGCATGCTTAAGGACAACTAATAAAGATGGAAGGGAGAACAATACTGCCCTTAATCGAGGAGACCTCCACTAAAGTAAAGCGCATATCAATCACTAAACCCCAAGGGAGCTGCAAAATAAGCAAGGGTTATTTATTAAACTAAAACAAAAGCAAAAACAACTAAAAAAACTGAATCAAAAGAAATAAACTTTGGGTTGCCTCCCAAGAAGCACTTGTTTAACGTCATTAGCTTGACGTAGTACACATCTAAAGCACAATCCTCTAAATGCCCATACTCAGTAAAATGTGAAGGACTAGGATCCTGAAGGTCTATCAGTGGGTCAGTGATCAAGTGACTCACCAAACTAGCTAAGGGTGTGGGTCCTTCTTCACTATCTTCCATAGGGTGCTCAACCTCAGACAAGTCTAAATACACTTGTTCTCTAAAGGAGGCAAGTGTATCCGTTACGCGTTGAATTGACTATCCTATTTGACTATTTCTCTCATCTATTTGACTATTCCTCTGTTCAGTTGTTCTCATATATTCTAATAACAACATTTTAAGGGAAGATTCATCTTCTACCTGGGTTTCTTGAATATAGGAAGGATATGACTCAAAACCTCTAGGATATGGTTCATAGGCTCAATTGGTCTGATTATTATCAATACATGGGATGCCCATAACACATAGGGTCAATATGATATTGATTAGGTATTTGATAGCCATAAGATCCATACCCCTCACTAGAAACTCTAAATTGGCAAAGGGATGATCATAAGAAAAAGAACTATACTGTGTTTGCTCATTGGGCACAGAAGACCATCCAAAGTTATCATAAGCCATAATAAAGTAATAAATCAATTATAACAAGCTCAACAAACACAATATGCACCAACACAACCAGAAACAATAACCAAGAATCAACAAAGATAAAAACTGAAGGGATCGAATCCCACAGCGGAAGCGATTGTGAATCGCATATTCGTGATTTTGTTACCTGGATCTAAAACAAGAACTAAATACTAAAGATTAAGCATGCATTACAACTTAGGACAATAAGAATTTTACCTTTGAAGAACACTTTCTTCACGAGCTCTTCTCCAACGACCACGATCTCAGCAATGCGAACCCGACACGTGTGAAGATTCACCACTAGATCTTCTTCGTTGTTCTCTAGGTGAGGGAGGAAGATGGGTTCCTTTAGGATGAGATGTGGAGGTTTGAGAGAAATTTTTTGTTTGGAACTCTTTCCTACACAAAATAGAACTCTAGGGTTGTATGTGAAATTCACTTTCTCAAAGTTGCATCTTATGCAACTATTTATAGGGAAATAGGATGGAAATTAATCACATATAATTGATATAACACTTCATATAGGAAATTGAACATTTCAATTTCATTCCTAACTTTATACACTCAATATTACCATGTTGAGCCAAAGGAGGGACCTAATGGACCTATAGTTCATGAGCTTTAATGATGTGAAATTAATCAATATTCATTAACTACAAGTCACTCCACTATAGACTTGTAGTTGCACTCTCCTCACTGTAGATTATATTGTGTCCATTGATATAATCATTACCCATAAGTCGACCCTTCACAGGTTGTTCGTAATCACAGTTGGGTCAAAATATCGTTTTACTCCTGTGATTACCTCTTAGTTCCTTAAGCACCACTGATCCTCTAATGAACAAAAAGTCTATGGTTCTACCATAAACTCAGTTCTTAAGGGAACAACCTATCTAATTCTTTAGCTTAGGAATGAGTGAATTCAATCTTGCAGAGTTAAGTCTCCAACTACCTACGAGGTTCTATCCCTTACAAGGTCGGCTTATTGAGTCGGCTACAGGTCACTCTCACCCATACTAGTCTAAGGACAAACCCCTATAAGCAGGAGTTCTTAACTTGCTCAAGATTCAGGTCGAGTCACTAATGACCATCTATAAATTATTAGTCGTATCCTGTTAACGGCGTTATACTGGTTAGACTAATAATTTGCAGTCCGGTCATGTATGAACTCTTGATACAAAATTCCCCCACTCGCATGTCATCCACATGAATGAGTTGGATTACCTCATTTGTAATAATTACAAAGTGGGTCGCATCCATGGTGTTACTAGAATAAGGTTTCCAACCTCATTCTTATACCATAGACCATTTAGGTTATTCTCTTGAACACAATCTAAATAGTGTCTACTACACTAATGTTCAAGATTCATTATAACATTGAAGCTTAGTTTATTGGATTTATAAGACGAGAAGATAACTTTATCAAATCAAATAACTCTTTATTTATTTGACTAAAATTACACAAGTTTAGAGCACAAATCCCAACAATGTCCCACTGACCTAAAGCTTATGGAATACATAATTTAAACATTACAATAATGTAAAATACAGTAAACTAGGGCATTGAAACCCTGTGTACAATATACTCTCACTTGCCCTAGTTGGGGAAGACTTGTAACTCTAGACCTTGTAGGTGACTCTCAAATACTTTAGTCGTGAGAGCCTTTGTAAAAGGATCAACAATGTTGTGCTCGGAGGTTATCTTTGTGACGATCATGTCTCCTCGATAAACGATCTCCCCAGATGAGATGATATTTCCACTCAATATGCTTACCCCTCTTGTAACTTCGGGATTCGCTTGAATTTACCACAGCACCACTGTTATCACAATACAGCGTGATAGGCAAACTAATATTTGGAACAACTTCCAAATCTAACATGAATTTCCTTAACCAAACGACCTCTTTAGCTACTTCACAAGACGCTACATATTCGGCCTCCATGGTGGAATCAGTGATCCATCCCTGTTTGACGCTTTGCCATACTACAACTCCTGCGTTAAGAGTAAATACTGACCCTAATGTAGATTTCTGAGAATCTTTATCAGTTTGAAAGTAAGAATCTGTGTATCTTATAAGGATCAAATCCTTAGCCCCATACACAAGCATGTAGTTTCTTGTTCTCCGAAGATACTTAAGGATCATTTTAACCGTTGTCCAGTATTCATGTCCTGGATTGGATTGATATCTACTGACCATTCCAACTACAAAATAGATGTCTGGCCTAGTACACAACATGGCGTACATCAGGCTCCAAACAGCTGATGCATAAGGAATCCGTCTCATGTCCTTAACTCCTTGAGGTGTCTTAGGACACTGTTCCTTAGACAAATGAACTCCATATCTAAAAGGCAATAAACCTTTCTTGGAGTCTTGCATCTTAAACCTCAACAACACTTTGTCGATGTAAGATGTCTGAGACAATACTAGGGTTTTATTCTTGCGGTTCCGGACAATCTGGATCCCAAGAACAAACTGCGCTTCTCTCAAATCTTTCATTTGGAATTGCTTAGCTAGCCAATTCTTAATGTGAGTAAGATAACCTACATCATTCCCAATGAGTAGGATATCATCCACATATAGAACTTGGAATGCGACAGAACTATTGATGATCTTCTTGTAGACACAAAGTTCATCATGATTCTCGTCAAAGCCAAAAGATTTGGTTGCCTCATCAAACCTTATATTCCAAGACCTAGAGGCTTGTTTCAGTCCATAGATTGACCTTTCAAGCCTGCAAACTTTTTGCTCTTGTCCTGATTCAATGAACCCTTTGGGTTAGTCCATGTAGATGTTCTCGTCAAGGTTGCCTTTCAAGAATGCTATCTTGACATCCATTTTCCATACCTCATAGTCATAATATGCGACAATTGCAAGTAGGATACGGATAAACTTTACCATAGCAATAGGCGAAAAGGTTTCCTCATAGTCCACCCCTTCAACCTGGGTATAACCCTTTACTACTAGTCTAGCTTTAAAGGTTTGCACCATTCCACCTACACCACGCTTTTCTCTTGTAGATCCACTTACATCCTATAGGTTTACCCCATCAGCTTTATCTATAAGATCCCAAACAGAATTGAAGTGCATAGACTCCATTTATTGGTCCATGGTTGCGACCCATTTGTCTTTGTGTTTGTGAACCATTGCTTGATTATAAGTGAATGGATCCTCACAATCGCCATCTGATATGACAACCTGGGTTTCAGATAAATCCATATAACGGTCAAGTTGTGTTATAACCCTCCCACTACGTTGAGGCACTCTCAACTCTTGAGATAGACACTCTTGACTAGACAATCTAGTATCCACAACTCTTGTTGACGTACCAGCATTATTAGCAACCTTTGTTGTTGTTCCGTCTAACTCACTCAACACAATTTTACTTCTTGGTTTGTGGTCGCTGATGTGGTTCTCTTTTAAGAAAGTGGCATTTGTCGACATAATTACCTTGTCTTCCTTAGGATCATAGAATAATTCACCTCTTGTTTCTTTTGGGTAACCTACAAATAGACACAATTTGAAGGTGAATCCATTTCTTTGGGTTTGTAACAAGCACATGTGTTAGACATCCCCAAATTCTAAAATGACATAAACTACCTTTACGTCCTTTCAGAGTTCAAAAGGTGTTTCAGAAACACTATTTGATGGCACATTGTTCAAAATGTATACTGCAGCCTCTACTGCATAACCCCAAAAAGAATCAGGGAGATGAGCATAACTCATCAATGATCGAACTATGTCAAAAAAGATTCTATTTATCTTTTCTGATACACCATTCTACTGAGGCATATTGGGTGCTCAGAGTTGGGATGTAATTCCATGTTCTATCATATAGCTCTGGAATTTTAAATCCATGTACTCTCCACCTCAATCTTATTGAAGTGTTTTAATTGTTTTACCGAATTGATTCTCAACTTCAGCCTTGAATTCTTTGAACTTTTCAAGTGCTTCAGACTTATGATGCATTAGGTAAATATGCCCAAATCTTGAATAATCATCTATAAAAGAGATTATATATTCATAACCTCCTCTGGCTTTAACATTCATCGGACGACAAAGGTCTGAATGTATAAGCTCAAGAGGTTCTTTTGCTTTGTAACCTTTTCCACTAAAAGGTCTTTTTGTCATTTTGTCTTCTAGGCATGATTCACATATAGGTAAAGTATTTTCTTCTAACTCATTTAGAAGTACACTCTTTACCAATCTCTCAATCCTATTGAGGTTAATGTGACCCAACCTAAGATGCCAAAGATGAGCATTTTTTTAGGAGATATTTTACGTTTCTTATCAATTCGTGTATTTGCTATTTTGAATAATTCAGTGTTTAAACCAATTCTAACCGAATTAAACCATTGCAAATAATTCTCAAGAAGAGCAACACATAGTTCAATACTTTTTCAAAGAAATAAACACTTTATTTAATTGAAAAGAAATTGAAATACATTGTTTGCTAAGGCAAGAAATAGAAATAAGGTTTCTAATAAACCCTGAAACTACATACATGTTATCAAATAACAGCATTTTCTTGCCAGACAATTGCTCTTTATGTGCTCCTTTTCTTTTTCTTCTGTATCTTCTTAAGTTCAGAAGAATAACTACAGTGCTTAGTTCCAGAGGGTAAACCCTTCTAAAAACTTTTGGAGTGGGAAAACATATTTGCCTCTCCATTCTGTTGTCCCTTATCATCCATAAGAGACTAGTAAGTCTGCAACTCATTTAGCAGAGAAGTCAGATAATACTTTATGTTGTTCATCGTTGCATTGTTGCAGAATTGTAGAAAACTCTTTGGAAGAGATTCTAGGATGAACGATACCTGACTTTTCTCGTTTATGACCGCCCCGTTCATTTCTGCTAGGTTGATATGAGCAATCAGATTGTGAACATGTTCTCTTACTGGCGTTCCCTCCTCCATGTGCGTGTTGTAAACGTACTTTAGGGCTTCATGTCGAATTTGTTTGGGCAGTTGTCGAGACAAATTTAGCATAAAATTTATTATCTCACGAGCTAAGACCTTGCCCTCCAGCCTCCTGGCTAAAGCATCAGATATGCTAGCCAAGATGTAGTTTTTTCCTTCTCATTGGCATTGATCAAGCGATCATACGCATCCTTAACAGATTGGTGCATTTTGAGCAGGTAATTGAGGACACTCCTCATTGAGAACGAATTTAGGATCATGTGCAACCAAGATTATGTTGAGTCTTTTCTTCCAAGTCATTACATTCTCTCCGGTTAATTTATTCGCACTCAGTAAGGAAATAATTGAACTAGACATTTTGCTGAAATTTACAAATAACACTTGTATAAGTTTCTCGCCAAAAACTTTCTAATCCAATCACGTTTACTAATTATCTAATGATTCTTAGGTCATTAATAATTTTCAATGATACTCTAAAGGTTTAGAATGAATGACAACGAAGGATAATAAAAAACACTCCTCCTCTAGATCAAGACATTCTTGACCAAAACCTAATGCCAGAATAACTCTTATTCTTATAGGCTTTAGTTACCATTATTTGGTTAGGATACATACATTTCTTATGAACCTTGTGAGTGTAACCCTCTGTCTTTAGACCCCAGAGTCCCCATCTAACAAAATCCACCAAAGGAAGGACTAGGTTGAAAATTAGACTAAGGAAATATTTCTCCCTTTCGGGTGTCCATTGTGTTCGATCCCCTATGATTAAGCCCTCCGAAGGGATTGTCTGGTCCAGGCCAAACTAGCAGGCTTATCATAGTGATCTCACGGTGTGAACCGACAAAAGAGATCATAGGTTTTTGTTTTCACTAAACCTGTTCCCACTCACTATAAGTACCCTCTCCATTCACCTTGCTATTGACTCATACAACCACCATCTGAAGGGGGAAGCTCCCGTTTGTGCCACAAGGCCAAGTATGAGTCTCACGGTGTGAACTTCCCCAGAGAGATGTAGGTGGAATTATATGTATCATATACACTCTTCCTCCCACTAGATACTTTAACTCTATAGGAAATTGACCTAGGTTAAACTCGGCTAATGGTTATACCTAAACTTATCAATATAACTCTTATACTGATAATCAATATAACTCTTATATTGATTTTATCCTAAGTTTGCTAATAGAACTCTTTATATTAAACCTAGGATTTCTAGTTTATTAACCCCTTAACAAACCAGCTGACGCTACTATAATTTATAAACTCTCTTATTAAAATTCACTCCCAAGTTAGTTCCCAGGTAGGGGTGTTCCGTTTCCGTCAGCATAAATACCCCAACCTAGACAGAACCTTCCTTAGACAGAGTTTCTCTTTTAATCATTGTTTATAAATTACATGGTTCCTAATTCTAATCTAATTAGAACTAGATAACCTAAGGTCTATTAATTTCATGTTCTAAACATTTTAAAACTAATGAATTTAACCTTAGGTGACATGCAATTCTATGTAATTGTGCTTGATCATTCATTACATGAATAATAAAACATACATAACACATTCTTCTCATGAAAAATATGCATGTCAATGTTGTCCAAAAAATAATATAACACCTTATATTAATTATACATGCAAACTATATAATATAACACTTTATATTATAAATGATGCATGTAAATACTTAACCTAAGGTGGGATATCTAAACAAAACATACATTATGCATGACAATAATTATACAAAAATTGCATAAATTAAATAGCAAAATTAGACCATTTTTGGCATCCTAAAATTAATTTCAATTAATATAATTTAATTATATTAATTAAAATTAATAATATAAACTTAAATTGAATATAAAACGTTTTTATATTTAATATATATAAAAAATGAATTTTCGTCCGTTAGGAAGTCACCTTGAAACGTCTTCGGCGTTGCAACGCTGATACCAGCGTTGCAACGTTGTCCTTTGTCCATTTCTGACCGTTGGGGTGCACCTCAGCTTCAACATTGCGAAATGATTTCGGCGTTGCAACGTCGAGGGTGGCGTTGCAATGTTGTCGTCTCCTCAGTCGCACGCATGTTGCATTGGCGTTGCAATGCTTATGAACAGCGTTGCAACGCCATTCACAAAACGACACTGCCTTCTTTTCAATTTTGCCCTTTTTGCTCCGTTCTTCTCTGCAACCACTATGCCTCGAACGACACGGATTTACAGACTCGATTTACATAATAAAATATCCATAACAATAGGCCCTTTATATTGAACAACTCAACAAAAAATTATGTAAATCTTTGGTGCCAAAAACGAAAACATCTAATTATCAAACTGATTAATCATCACATGAAATCAGTAAATACCACCTTTGTTCTTGATAAATCCAGAACAAAATCAAGAGCACAATTGAAGCTCTAATACCAATTGAAGAGATCGAATCCCGCAGCGGAAGCGATTGTGAATCGCATGTTTGTGATTGCGTTGCAACGCCATTCACAAAACGACACTGCCTTCTTTTCAATTTTGCCCTTTTTGCTCCGTTCTTCTCAGCAACCACTTTGCCTCGAACGACACGGACTTACAGACACGATTTATATAATAAAATGTCCAAAACAATAGGTCCTTTAAATTGAATAATTCAACGAAAAATTATGTAAATCTATGGTGCCAAAAACGAAAATATCTAATTTGCAAACCGATTAATCATCACATGAAATCAGTAAATACCACCTTTGTTCTTGTTAAATCCATAACAAAATCAAGAACACAATTGAAGCTCTGATACCAATTGAAGAGATCAAATCCCGCAGCGGAAGCGATTTTGAATCGCATGTTTGTGATTTTGTTACATGGATCTAAAACAAGAACTAAATACAAAAGTGTTGGGATTTTGTCATAATCTCGTGTTTATAAATTACTATTTGAAATTAATAAGAGTTATTTATTTCATTACTTTGTATCTCGCAATATTTACAAACTTTTCCAATAAACTAAGCTCCAGGTCATTGAATTTATGAGAGAACTAGAACTTGAACGGTGTGTAGTGGACACACAGGGAGGATCACGTTCGAGTTAATGACCCGAACGATCTACAGTATATGGATAGGGTTGGAGACCTAATCCTGAATACACTGTGGATGCGACCCGTTTTGTATTAGATACAAACGAGATGATCTGACTCGTTCATGTAGTTGACATGCGAGTGGGGGATCCTGTGCAATAAGATTGTACAAGACCGGACCGTGAATTATTAGACCTACGTATGTAACACCGTTGACAGTAAGGACTAATAACTTCGTAGATGACCATTAGTGACTCGACCTGAATCCTGAGCGTGTTACGGACTCCCTTCTGCGGGGGTCTGTCCTTTGACTAGTATGGGTGAGGGTGGTAACAGTTACTCGCCCAATATGCCTATCTTCTTAGGGACAGGACCAAATAGGGAGCTGGGAACTTAACTATGCGAGATGGAATTCACTCGTTCCCGCCTTTAGGGAAACTAGAGGGGTTATTCCCTTAAGTGTTGTCTCTAGGGCTTGGACAACGGGCGCCCAGCTTCTCACTAGCTCGAGAAGGGTGTTGTGTATGGTTGGACCATCACAATGTGTTGTTCATTAGAGGAGCAGTGGGGACTTAATGAACAAAAGGTAGACACAGGGGTAAAATAGTAATTTGACCCAGCCGTGTCTACGAACAACCTATGAAGGGTCGACTCATGGGTATTGGTTATATCACGGGACACGTAATATTCTGCACTGACGGGAGTGCAGCTACGGGCTATAGTGGAGTGTTACTGTAGCTAATGAATGTTGATTAACCGGGTCAAAGAGTTTGATAGGTTAATCTTGGATGATTGGAGCCTGTCACTGTAGGTCCATTAGGTCCCTCGGTTGGCTCAATTTGGGTTAAAAGAAGGGTTAATGTTTTGGTATGAAATTAAAGTGTTCAATTTCACTTAAAGGGCATTTATGTCATTTATATGAGATATGAATGATATAATATATAGTTTAATGTGAATGAGATTCATAATAAACTATAGGTTAGCCTAATTCTTGAATTAGGGCTAATTGGAGAAATAAATTGAGAGAAATTAAATTGGATATGATTCAATTTAATTAATCCACAATTATTGTAAATATGATTTGCAATATGAGATATGAGATATCTTATATTATATGGTTATGCAAATGTGATTTGCATAACCTATGGTTGTGGTAAAGTGGTAGTAATGTTGAGATTTTAACAACATCAATTTCCACTATTTAAACCCTTTGCAAGAAGGAATTAGTAACCCATTCTCTCATTTTTTTATTTTCATCAAAGAGAAGAGATTAAAAATTCTCTCAACTCTCTTAACTCTCCTCCCTATCCAAAACCAAGATCCCACCATCTTCCTTCTTTCCAAAAGAAGAACAACCGAGTTTCCATGTGCTAGTGACCGGATCCTGTTCGTTAGTTCGAGTTTTCGTTGAGATTGAGAAGCACGAAGTGTTCGTGACCAAGGAAGAAACTTTGAAGAGAGTCTTCAACAAGTAAGTACATTCTTCTTGTTGTTTTCTTCCATAGTTTTGCATGTTTAACTTAGATGTAAGTGTTAGATCATTTTAGCAAATTTCATGTAGCGTAACGATACCTTTGACAATTTAATCGTCTTCCTCTGCGCAGGGATTTTCATTCCCTTCAATTTGTATCAGAGCCATTTCGATGGTTCTTCGTCATGCACTGTTTTTGTTAAAATTGGTGGGTTAAATGCCTTAATTTATGTGATAAATTGTTGGTTTGTATAATGGATGTTTCGATTTTTTGCACTAGAATAGATTTTCAAATTATGTTGATGAGATCAATGTAAGGGTCCGTTGTTTTTTGAGATTTTGTTGTAAATCGAGTCTGTAAGTCCGAGTCGTTCGTGGCAAGAGTTGCTGTGAAGAAATCGGAGCGAAAACGGGCGGAATTCGATAAAGAACAGCAAAGGTGTTTATTGTTTTGTCGATGGCGTTGAGACGTTGTTCATCGGCGTCTCAACGCTATCCTTGTGGACGCTGGCTTGGCTGTAGAGCAGCGTTGCAACGCCACGGCCTGGAGCACGATGGCCTCAACGCTGGACGCGGCGGCGCGGTAACAGCGCTTGCACGGCGTTGCAATGCCACACGCGCAGTAGGGGCGATTCGCAGCGATTCGCGACGTGGCGTTTTTCAATGAAATGGGGCAGTTTTTCGTTTTTATTTTATTATTTGAATGTAAAATGTGTTTTTAATTATTTTATTAAATAATATTAATATAAATGTTATATAAATGTTATATTAATGTTATTTAATTAAATAATTGCCCCTAGGTGCCAAAAACCGGTCCATTTTTTCTATTTAATTATTTTATGCATGAGATGTATGATTTAATTAAATTCTATGTGCATATTGTATGTCATATAGATTTACAATCCCACCTTAGGTTAAACATTTTCATGCATCATTTATATTATAAGAGTTATAATATATAGTTTACATGATAGGTTATATTATAAAAGTTATAATATAATTAAATGCATGTTTAATTTAATTAATTTAAGTGTTATATTTTTTAGATTAAAGTATGATCATGCATTTATATTCATGTGATGAATTATATTATGTTATAGTATATAGTTATTCATGTGATGAATGATCAAGCACTATTACATAGAAATGCATGCAACCTAAGTTAATTATTAGTTTTAAAGAGTTTAGAACTTGAATAATTAGACTTAGGTTTTCTATTTTCCAATGAGATTAGAAATTAGGAAATCAAAGTTTAGTCTATGAATGGAGACTGATTAGTAACTCTGTCTAAGGAAGGTTTTGTCTAAAGGTGAGGGTATTTAAGTTGACGCCATGAACACCCCTACTGAAAGCGAAAACGACACGGGAGTGAATTCGGTCTGGAGATTCTTAGATTATACTTATCGTGAGTGCCGCTAATTCAAAGTGTTTTAATTTACTCACATAAACCTAAGTAATAATGTGATTATAAACTTAGGTTAATACCATATAAGAGTTATATTGGTAGACTTAGGTAAATTTTAGTCGGTTTATCTAGGTCAATCCCTATTAAAATTAAAGTGCTGAGTGGGAGGAAATAAAGTGTATGAGATACATTTGATTTTCCAAACCACAAATCTCCGTTAAGTCTGCACCGTGAGATCGATACTCGGCCTCGTGGCGCAAATGGGAGCGTCCCCGTTCGGGTGGCAATTGTATAGGTCAATATCATCGTGGATGGAGAGAGTACTTATAGTGAGTGGGAGCGGGACTTATGAAAACGGGACCCACGGTCTCTTCTTTCGATTCACACCGTGAGACGCCTATGATCCGCCTGCTAATTTGGCGTGGACCAGACAATTCCTTTGGAGGGCCTGATCATGGGAGTCGGAACACCGTGAATTCCCGAAAGGAATACAGTTTCCTAGTTAGTTTTCCTTCTTGGTTCACCCTTCGGTGGGTATTGTTTGGACGGATGCTTGGAAACTTAAAGATTGAGGGTGACACTCACAGAATTTTTTAAGTGTTAATGAATTCGACCGAACAATAGTAATTAGACGCCTAATGGAATAAGAGTTATTCTGGGATTAGGGTCTGATCGAGAAAGTCTCGTCCTAGAGGAGGAGTGTTCTGTTCACCCTTCGGTGGCGGTCATTCTAAACCTTTAGGATATCATTGCAAAATTTTGAATGACCTAGGGATCATGAAACAATTTTGCTAAAACTTGATTGGATTTCAGAAGTTTTTTGCGAGACTGACACAAAGTTTTCTAATTTTTCAGCTTAAAACATGTCTAGCGTAATTATAGCTCTACTCGCGTCCGATAAACTAGTGGGAGATAATTACCAAACTTGGAAAAACAACATAAACACAATTTTGGTAACTGACGACATTATGTTCGTGCTCTCTGAGGAGTGTCCTCAGATGTCGGGCTCGACTGCGTCGCGAAGTGTTCGCGATGGATACGATCGATGGATCAGGACCAATGAAAAGGCCAAGGTCTATATCATTGCCAGCATGTCTGATGTATTGGCAATGAAGCATGAGTTGATGGTCACCGCTAAGGAGATCATGGAGTCCTGCGAGGAAATGTTTGGACAATAGTCCTTCTCGGTCGGCATGACTCGCTCAAATACGTCTTCAAATGCGGATGAAAGAAGGGTCGTCGTCGTGAACATGTTCTAGACATGATGACCCACTTTAATCTAGCGAGAGATGAGCAGGCTTCGATCGAAGAAGTCGAGCCAAGTCGATTTTATTGCGGAGACTCTTAGAAGAGTTTTCTTGAGCCAGTAGCAATGTTGTTATGAACAAAATTAGCTATACTCTGACTACCCTCCTCAATGAGCTACGGAATTTCCAGTCCTTGAACAGGGTCAGGGCACCGGAATCTTAGGCAAATGTTGCCTGCAGGTCTTATCACAGGGGTTCGACCTCTGGGACGAAACCTGTTGCTTCTTCACGCCCGAAAGGGAAGAAGAGGATGAAGAGGGATAGAACTGACCGAGCTGCCGCCCACAAGGGCAAGAAGGTCAAGGAAGTTGCAGAAAAAGGAAAGTGTTTCCACTGCAACTGGCGCGGTCACTGGAAGAGAAATTGTCCCAACTTCCTAGCCGAGAGGAAGAATCAAGGTAAATGTGATTTACTTGTGACAGAAACCTGTTTAGTGGAGAGTAGTGACTCTGCCTCGAGGTATGGGTATATTTACCTAATGCACAAGATGTCTGAAACTCTTGAAAAGTTCAAGGAGTACAAGACTGAGGTTGAGAACCTCTTAGGTAAATCGCTTAAAACACTTCGATTGGATCGAGGTGGAGGGTATATGGACACTGAATTCCAGGACTATATGATAGAACATGGAATTATGTCCCAACTCTAAGCACCTGGTATGCCACAACAGAATGGTGTATCGGAGAGGAGAAATAGAACCTTGTTGGACATGGTTCGGTCGATGATGAGCTATGCTCGTCTCCCTGATTCTTTTTGGGGTTACGCAGTGGAGACTGCGGTTTATATTTTGAAGAACGTTTCGTCGAAGAGTGTTTGTGAAACACTTTTCGAGCTCTCGAGTAGACATAAAGGCAGTTTACATCACTTCAGGATTTGAGGATGCCCGACCACCGTGTTGGTGTCAAACCCGAAAAAGTTGGAACCCCGTTCGAAATTGTGTCTATTCGTAAGTTAACCTAAAGAGACTAGGGGTGGTCTATTTTTCGATCCTAAGGAAAATAGGGTGTTTGTGTTGACAAACGTCACTTTCCTAGAGGAAGACCACGTCAGGGATCATTTACCAAGGAGTAAAATTGTGCTAAATGAAATGGACAGTACATCAGCAAGAGTTGCTGATGGGGCTAGTACGTCAACAAGTGTTGTTGATCCTAGCACGTCTAGTCAAGTCCGTTCCCAAGAGTTGGGAATGCCTTGACGTAGTGGGAGGGTTGTGAGACAGCCTGATCGTTACATGGGTTTAGCTGAAACCTCAGTTGTCGCTCTTGATGATGACTGTGAGGATCCATTGACCTATGATCAGGCAATGGTTGATGTTGACAAAAACGAGTGGATTAAAGCTATGGACCAGGAAATGGAGTCTATGTACTTCAATTCTGTCTGGGAACTTATGGATCAATCGGATGAGGTAAAACCTATTGGTTGCAATGGATCTACCAGCGTAAACGTGGCGTAGATGGGAAGGTGCAGACCTTCAAAGCCCGACTAGTGACAAAGGGTTTTACCCAGGTTAAAGAGGTTGACTATGAGGAGACCATTTCACCTGTTGCCATGGTAAAGTCGATCAGGATCCTTCTGGCCATTGTCGCGTATTATGATTATGAGGTATGGCAGATGGACGTCAAGACAGCCTTTCTGAATGGAAAACTTGATGAAACCATCTACATGGACCAACCCAAAGGGTTCATTGCCCAAGGCAAAGAGCAAAAGGTTTGTCGACTTCATAGGTCCATTTATGGGCTGAAACAAGCTTCGAGGTCTTGGAATATAAGGTTTGATGAGGCGGTCAAATCTTATGACTTTGATCAAAATGTCGACGACCCTTGTGTCTACAAGAAAATCGTTGACAAAACTGTCGCATTTTTAGTGTTGTTTGTGGACGATATTCTTCTCATTGGGAATGAGGTAAAATTTCTTACTTACGTTAAGAAGTGGCTAGCTTCGCAGTTCCAAATGAAAGATTTGGGAGAAGCTCAGTATGTTCTAGGTATATTGACCAGAACGCTAGACTTGTCTCAGGCGTCTTATATTGACAAGATGTTGTCTAGATATAAGATCACGAGAACTCAAGAAGGGCTTTGCGCTTTCGGGCATGGGGTTCACTTGTCTAAGGATCGAGTGTCTTAAGACTCCTCAAGATGTTGAGGATATGAGACGGATTCCATATGTTTCGGCTATAGGGAGCCTGATGTATGCCATGTTTTGTACTAGGCCGACATCACATTATGCACGTAGGGATTGTCAGTAGGTATCAGTCCAATCGAGATTAGATCACTTTGAGCAGTAGTAAAGGCAATCCTCAAGTATCTTAGGAGAACGAGGAACTACAACTTAGTGTATGGTAGTGGGGATTTAATCCTTACGGATACACGGATTACGACTTTCGGAATCGATAAGGATTCTAGGAAATCCACTTCGTGGTCGACCTTCATTACGAATGGAGAAGGCGTAGTATGGTGAAGCATCAGCGAGGATGCATCGCCGATTTCCACTTTGGAGGCGGGTATGTTGCGGCTTGTGAAGCGCAATGGAAGATCTGTTTGGCTTAGGAAGTTCATGACGGATTTGGAAGTTGTTCCAAATATGAACTTGCCAATCACTGCTGCTCGTGATACTTGGTGGTGCGAGAGCCAACTCCAGAGAGCCTCGGAGCCATAAGAGAGACAAACACATTGAGCGCAAGTATCATTTGATATGGGAGATTGTGCACCACTGCGTCGGAGCACAACGTAGCTGATCCATTTACAAAGCCCCTCAGGGCTAAGGTGTTTGAGGGTCACCTAAAGAGTCTAGGTCTTCGAGAGCTTCCTGACTAGGGCAAGTGGGAGATGTGTAAACGGGTATTCAATGCCCTAGTTTATTGTATTAATTCATTGTAATTTATGTACATTTCAGAAATGTATTTTCTCTGCTAGCTTAGTCCAAGTGGGAGTTTGTTGGGATTTTTGTCCTAATCTCGTGTTTGTAAATTACTATTTCAAATTAATAAGAGTTATTTATTCATTACTTTGTGTCTCGCAACATTTACCAACTTTTCCAATAAACTAAGCTCTAGGGTCATTGAATTTATGAGAGAACTAGAACTTGAACGGTGTGTAGTGGACACAGAGGGAGGATCACGTTCGAGTTAATGACTGAACAGGCGGTCACGATGATATGGATAGGGTTGGAGACCTAATCCTCACGAATACACCGTGGATGCGCACGCTTTGTATTAGATACAAAGCGAGGTGATCTCGATTCGTTCATGTGGTTGACATGCGAGTGGGGGCATCCTGTGCAATGAGATTGTACAAGATCGGACCGTGAATTATTAGACTTACTGATGGAACACCGTTGTGTATGGGACTAATAACCGTAGATGACCATTAGTGACTCGACCTAAATCACGGCGTGTTGCGCACTCCGCATGTGGGGGAGTGCGTCCTTTGACTAGTACGGGTGAGGGTGGTCAAAGTTACTCACCCAATATGCCTATCTTCTCAGGGACAAGACAAAGTTGGGAGTTGGGAACTTAACTATGCGAGATGGAAATCACTTGTTCCCGCCTTTAAGAAAACTAGAGGGGTTGTTCCCTCAAGTGCTGTCTCCAGGGCTTGGACAACGGGCGCCCACCTTCTCACTGGCCCGAGAAGGGTGTTGTGTATGGTTGGACCATCACAATGTGTTGTTCATTAGAGGAGCGGTGGTGGGGACTTAAGGAACAAGAGGTAGACACGGGGTAAAGCGGTAATTTGACTGGCCGTGTCTCACTGAACAACCCGTGAAGGGTCGACTCATGGGTATTGGTTATATCGGTGGACACGTAATATTCTCTGCGACGGGAGTGCGGCTCACGGGCTATAGTGGAGCATTATCGTAGCTAATGAATTTTGATTAACCGGGTCAAAGAGTTTGATAGGTTAATCTTGGATGATTGGAGCCCGTCACTGTAGGTCCATTAGGTCCCTCGGTTAGCTCAATTTGGATTAAAAGAA
Organism: Trichosanthes cucumerina; assembly: GCA_036507285.1. Lineage (NCBI taxonomy): Eukaryota > Viridiplantae > Streptophyta > Magnoliopsida > Cucurbitales > Cucurbitaceae > Trichosanthes > Trichosanthes cucumerina. Next base: position 40,452,643 of record CM071841.1, read on the forward strand.
GGGTTTATGTTTTGGTATGAAATTGAAGTGTTCAATTTCACTTAAACGATATTTATGTCATTTATATGAGATATGAATGATATAATATATAGTTTAATGTGAATGAGATTCATAATAAACTATAGGTTAGCCTAATTCTTGAATTAGGGCTAATTGGAGAAATAAATTGAGAGAAATTAAATTGGATGTGATTCAATTTAATTAATCCACAATTATTGCAAATGTGATTTGCAATAAGAGATATGAGATATCTTATATTATATGGTTATGCAAATGTGATTTCGATAACCTATGGTTGTGGTAAAGTGGTAATAATGTGGAGATTTTAACTCCATCAATTTCCACTATTTAAACCCTTTGCAAGAAGGGATTAGTTACTCATTCTCTCATTTTTTGATTTTCATCAAAGAGAATAGATTAAAAATTCTCTCAACTCTCTCAACTCTCCTCCCTCTCCAAAACTAAGATCCCACCATCTTCCTTCTTTCCAAAAGAAGAACAACCGAGTTTCCAAGTTGTTGTGAACGGATCTTGTTCGTTAGTTCGAGTTTTCGTTGAGATTGAGAAGCACGAAGTGTTCGGGACCAAGGAAGTAACTTTGAAGAGAGTCTTCAACAAGTAAGTACATTCTTCTTGCTGTTTTCTTCCATAGTTTTGCATGTTTAACTTAGATCTAAGTGTTAGATCATTTTAGCAAATTTCATGTAGCGTAACGATACCTTTGACGATTCAATCATCTTCCATTTTGCGGGGATTTTCATTCTCTTCATAAATATTAAGCATGCATTACAATTTAGGACAACAAGAACTTACCTTTGAAGAACACTTTCTTCACGAGCTCCTTTTCCAACGATCACGATCTCAGCAATGCGAACCCGGTACGTGTGAAGATTCACCACTAGATCTTCTCCGTTGTTCTCTAGGTGAGGGAGGAAGGTGGGTTCCTTTAGGATGAGATGTGAAAGTATTTTGTCTGGAACTCTTTCCAACATAAAATAGAACTCTAGGGTTGTATGTGAAATTCACTTTCTCAAAGTTGCATCTTATGCAACTATTTATAGGGACATAGGATGGAAATTTCCATCCTATCCCTCCTTCATTCTCTCATTAGTATATAGTTAATTTGTGAATCTAATTCACATTAAAACTATATATTATATCAATTATATCACATATAATTGATATGACACCTCATATATGAAATTGAACACTCCAATTTCATTCCTAACTTTATACCCTCAATATTACCATGTTGAGCCAACGGAGGGACCTAATGGACCTACAGTTCATGAGCTCCAATGATGTGAAATTAACTGATCAAACTCTTGAATCTGGTTAATCAATATTCATTAACTACAAGTGACTCCACTATAGACTTGTAGGTGCACTTTCCTTACTGTAGATTATATTGTGTCCATTGATATAATCATTACCTATGAGTCGACCCTTCATAGGTTGTTCGTAATCACAGTGGGGTAAAACAGTAATTTGACCCAGCTGGAGTTACGAACACTCCTGAAGGATTGACTTGTTGTTATTGGTTGTTTATACATGGACATAGAAAAATATCAGCAGTGAGAAAAGTGCAATTGCGGGTCTTTAGTGGAGTGTACTCATAGTTAACGATTGTTGATTAAGCGGTTAATGAGATTAACCTATTAATCTTGTATCGTTGGAGCTTCTGATCTGTAGGTCCATTAGTTCTACTTCCTAGCTCATAAAGGGTTCTAAGATTGCTAGATCTTGATTATAAAATGTTCAAATTTACTTTGGGAATTAATTTGATGTATGGAGATACATTATAATATAAAGTTTTTATGTGCATTAAAACTTTATTTTATAAATTTAATTTTGGATATGTTTCAATGTTCATTTACGAGAAAATTAAATATTTGAAATAGTTCAAATATTGTTTTCAAGTGAATAGGATTCATATTAAAAACTATAGATTAATTTTTAATGGATATTAGATTGTACATTAAAACTATAGGTTAAAGGAAGTTGATTAAATATGATTTAATTATCATAACCAAAATTAAATATATGATATTTAACTTATGAATTAATTAATTCTGTAAATTTACGAGAGAATTAAATATTTGAAAGAGTTCAAATATTGTTTTAAAGTGAATAAGATTCATATTAAAAACTATAGATTTATTTTTAATGGAAATTCGATGTACATTAAAACTATAGGTTAAAGGGAGGTTGTAATTTAATTATCATACAAAAATTAAATATATGATATTTATCTTATGAATTAATTAAACTTGATTTAATTGAATTAATTAAAACTATAGGTTATGTGAGATTTGTATTTAAATATGATTTAAATACAATGCAATTTAATTTAATTAAATGTTAATCAAATCTATTTATTTATTTATTTGTTTATTTATTTATTTATTTATTAATGGAGAACGTGTGATGGACACGTTCTCCCACTCTCCCTCATCCTTCTCCCTCTTTATCGATAAAAACACGGAGTGTTGGGAGAAAAGGTTGATCGATTGATTGATTTATTCTTTTCTCCCAATCCCTTTGTGTGAATTTCAAAAGAAAATCAAGAATAGTTTCCCACAAAACTTCAGTGTTAAGAATTCAGAGAATAGAGAGCTTTCCCAACTGGTGGCGTCCTGAAGTTTCTTCCAGAATGAGGTTTTTGGAGTTGAGAGTTCTATATGTGATTCACAGTAAGGTCTATGTTGCATCACGATTTACCAGAAACTAAAAGGTAAAAATTCTCATCCCCTTTTAGTTTAGAAAATGTTTTAGCATGCTTTTGTATTCACAAATCCTATACTTTTATGCTTATTGTTAAATTTAGCCAATGCAAATGAAAAACGAGTTTTCGATTCAATCGAGCACCCATTGTGCAATATGAATTTCGATTCCATCACCATGGTTCGGATCAACTATCTAACTTCTGCATGAGTTTTATTCACCAATGCTCCTCCATTTACTTCATCAACCATACCTTTATCATTTTGTAACAAACCTTCATAGAAATACTTGATGAGGAGTTGGTCTGAAATCTAATGGTTCTTGGAAAACTAGAACAGGGTTTGTTATATCTTTCCCAATATTCGTAAAGTGACTCTCATGTCATTTGTTGAATAATATTAAACTCCTTCCTAAGAGAAGCAACCAGTGATGTAGGAAGCATTAAAAAGTCTGTTATCTCATTCCACGTGTTAACAACCCTTAATGATAAGAAATATAGTCAGTCCTTTACTTGATCCTTTAGTGAAAATTGAAAGGCCTTCAAATTGATTTGTTAATCCGTAATACCGTGGGATTTCTTTCCTGAACAGACTATGTGGAATTGCTTGAGATGATTATGTGGATCCTCACCTACAAGGCCACGAAGAATAGGAAATAAGTGTATCAATCAAGACTTTAATTCAAAATCACCTTCAATAGTAGGGTAGGTGATGCGAAGTGGTTGTTGGTCCAGGTCTGGAGGTGCAAGTAGCTTAAGAGTTCTCTCAACCATCTTTTCTCCAAATTCAGCAAAAATTGAGGTTTCATAGAGGTTACAGCCAAAACTAAAATCTTCTTTTTGTGTTATCTTTCCTTTTACATCCTTCCTTAATCAGGGAAAATACTGTAATTTTGTGTCCTAAGAAGAACAAGTCATAAACAATGAGAGAAAAATTAAGTGGATTTAATAATGGGAATCTAAAATTTGCCTTGCCCCCGACAACAACGTCAAATTTTGGTTAACGAGTTTTCGAGGCTGCCAAAATTGAAACTGGCTTCCTACGCTAACTTGTAGAATAGTCGACCAGGTTGATTTACACAGGGAGCAATAAATTATCTTTCCAAAATTAAATTCTAATAGAAAACAAATGGGGAGTTTTAATGAAACTAGTAGAAAATTAAATTAAGAGATATCAAACCTGACCAAATTCCAGTTTTTAAACACAGTTTATCTCAATTGCAATATAGATCATTGGCATTTAAAATATATTTTAATTAAACTTAGCAAAAACTTGGTCAGCTTAATGGTTCCCCTAAAATGGTATAAACTCACTAGATTCATTAACTTTAGAAACACATAAGTCAATTTCTATTATCCTAATAATTTGGTTCAAACATTCCCAAATGATTAGGTTAAAGACATTGGAAAGACCAAGACACCTTAGCTAGATAAATCCAATTAACATGCTTCCTAAATTCCCTAGAGTCAAACATGCCAGCTATGAACCATGGTTCCCCATAAAATCACCCATAGTGAAAACTCTAGTGTTACATAGTTAATCAACATGACTATTACCTATCATGATAATTAATAACAGTAGAACATGCATAAACAATTAAGGCGTCAATTCAATCAAAGATATATGCTCATAAATTAAAGCATAGAATTCAAGAATAAATTGCTAGCAAATTTAGGAATTAAAAACAAACGTTACTATAGTACAATTGGGTTTGACCGACCTATGAACCATAAAGGGAGGTTTAGTCGAGCATAATCACGACATCTCAAACGACCTCCATAGTCTTCATTGATACATCTGAAAAACTTCAAAATCTAAAAGAAACTAACAAAAACTCTAAAAATAAAGTTAATCTCGAAAGTCGGAACAAAATTATAAAAGTTCCCTCAATCCTAAATGAAAAATCGTTTTGATAATAGAGGAAAGCATCTAGACACCAAGGAGAGCATCTACACGCTCCCTCGCATGGATAAGGGAAAAATCTTGGAAAATTTGGGCGCCGTTGAGACGCTTGGAGTAGTGTCTCGATGCTGACAACTTCTTGGCAAGCTTCCCCGCAGCATCGAGCGAGCTCTCTTTACTTTGAATGTGTCGATGTTTAGATGATTTTTAAGAAGCGTTTCGATGCTCTGTGTATGGGTCTTCTTGCTTGATGCTTGATGGTGTCTAGATGCTCAATATAGTGTTAGACGCTCTATAGGCAGGTCATTTGGCCTGTCCAACTCATATTCTCCTCATTTGATGTACTGTTGGCTCAATTTTGCTCTTTTAGCCCTCAATCCTTCCTAGCTTCCTGGAACGCTCCAAATTATTATCTCCTGTAAAATAGACAAATCAGCACGTGAGTCTAGCAGAACTAGCATAAAATGTGTAAATAAGATAAAACTTTTAGTGTTATCAGATATTGTAACGCCCCGTAAAATCAAGTAGATTAAATTGTATTTGATTTAAATTTGAATCTTTGGATAATCAGATTAGGATTAGGAAAGGATGTTTCAAAGTTTAAAAAAGAATTAGGATTTATGCTTTGAAAAAAAAGTTTAGGATTTCTTTTTCTAATAAAGGATTAGGATTCCTTGTTCTAAAAGGATTAGCACTTTTTGGTGTCTATTTAAACTAGAGCAATTGCAACTTAAAGGGGCACTTCAAAACTTTCATCTTCTTCTCTTTCTTCTTTCGTTTCTTCACTTTCTTCATCTCTTTCTTCATCCCGTCGGAAAGTTGTCGGACCGCCGTCGGAAAGTCACCAGAAAATTGTCGGACCACCGCCGAAAAGTCGTTGGACCGTCGTCAGACAACTATCGAAAAGTCGTCAGACCACTGCCTGAAAGTCGGCAAACCATCGCCGGACCGTCGTCAGACCGCCACCGTTCGTCGAAATTGATCTAGCCCGATCAGTTTGGATGTCTAAGGTTTGTTTTAGACCCCATTTTGGTTGTTTAGTAGGTTTCTTAATCTTCAAACTTAAGGTAAGTAGTTTTTTGGAATAAAACCAAGCTCCTAAGTGAAGGAGTAAGGTGATCGACATTGCTTGTTTGTGTATTCTTGAGATGTTTCTAGCATTAGACTTTGGTTTAGCTATTTAAAGTACTTATGGAACTTGTGTAGCATGTTTTTATGAGCTTTTGGTGATTAAATGTATGTTATCCTGAGTTTTTTAATCATGTTTGATTGTATTTATCATGTATCTATATCTTGTGTCTTATTATGTGAGGTAGGGGTTATTTGTTCAAGTTGTACCTAGCATTCCTAATAGGTGATTGATTTGAGTTGAAGCTTAGTTAGAGTGAGAAACTAGTTGGATTTAGGACTTTTGAGAATTGGTCGAGGATATTAGGAATGCCTAGTTAGAACCCCTAGTAACCTTATAAAATACAGAACCCATTACTTACTACACGCTGAGTTACACCTGAGCGAGTCAGAACCTCTAGATTGACGAGATTGAGTATAGGCTGTGAACTTGGGGTATGTCTGTCACACCCCGTCCCAGCTTACTTGCCTAACCTAGGAAGAGATGCAAAGACAAAGATAACAAAACCTCTTGTTGGCTTTCCTTGACTAACCCAAGACTTAACTTAAAATAGACGTAACACAACATGTTTAAATAAGCAAAGTTAAGCACTGATATACACTTATATATGAAACACATTCACTTCCTTTACTATGTTCTTTAGATAATCATAAAGTTTCCAAGTTTATTACAACCCATCTAATATGTTCTCACTACAAACCATATACAACAGAAAGTGTATATACAAGGAGCTAAATGGCGTGGTGGCAAATAGGTCTTGTGAAGGCTAAGCACTAGAAACTCAAATGCCTGCACACAGGAAGAGTAGACATAAAGAAAACGTGAGCTAGGAAGCTCAGTGAGTGTCTATTGTAAGCTCAAAGGTGAAGCATAATAATGGCAGATTATAAGTAGAAAATAGCTTAACATAAACAAACCATGCTTCCAATTTACAGGTTTAAGTCACCACTTATGCATAGCACATAACTCATAATGTTGTATTATATTGAGTGTAGATAGATCAATAATGTAGAAGCTCATAACAATAAAACACATAGCATGATACCACTTTCGAACCATAGAGGTGGTAGAGTTACATTTGTACCAATAAGGTTCATACCTCTCTCACGTGCACGTGGAATACCTTTGGCCCTTTGGTTTTCCCTAATACCTTCTCTATGTCCTTCAGTATTAAGGTAAGACCATTTACTATCCGAATACCTTCTCATTGTCCTTCAGTATCGGAAAATTATGATTCATTCCCCCCTAATACCTTCTCGAATGTCCTTCAGTATTAGGGATTAACCACAATCAAGGGCATAACTTGTTTACCATGGAAATCATGTCTTTATAACACATACAACAATTTCTTGACATTTTCATATTATCATCTAAACATGTTCCCAAGTGGATTTACACAAAACATTCTCTAAAGGAAAGCATACTTTCATAATTTAGTTTCCATACTTGGATTTATAGTTACAACTAATTCAAAGCATGCTTAGGTTCCATCATGAACTTTATGTTAGAAACTCCATGAAGCTATACATAATTAGTTCAAACAAGATTCAATGATCAACAATTATGTTTTTGAAGAAAAACATAGGCCAAGCATAGTTCTAAGATAGAGTCACTCACAGTATTAGAATTAGAACCTTGGCTTGTAAACATGACCTATTGCTCTTGGCCTGTCAAACAAACCAACTCAACCATTAGAACCTCGAGCTCATGATTTTTAACTTTAAAACTTGCAAGAAAACACACTTTAAAATTTTCCAGCATTTTTAGATTTTCTGCCTGTTTTCAGACAGCCATAACTTCTTCATTACTTATCCAAAAGTAATGTAATTTATACCAAACTCTTTCTTTTGGAACCCTCTAAAAATCATATGAAGACATGAAATTGAAATTCCAAACGGATTTGTTCAGAAATACCTCGAAAGCTACTTTCCTCAAAACAGACTTCTATTGTTTCCAAATTCGGATTTCCTGCTGCACAACAAATTTAATCTGATATTTAAAACATCTTCTAGACATTTTCTACTCATGATTTCTTCACGAAAGTTGTAGGAAATTCAATAAGTTTTCGAATCATACCAATTATAGCTTCTAACTCCAAGTATACAGATCAGAACAACCAAAACATCAGAGACTTCCGGGATTTGACAGCATACACATCTTCCGCCTTCCTCTTAACAAAACAGTAACATCAATTCCTTTCCTTATGCACCTTAGAAACAGGTCTAATTCAGTCCCATAACTCAATTCAGAATAGCCATACACACAATTGGTTGTAAGGTATATAGAAATGGAAGAGAATCTCCTTCAATCTCTTGCGAGAAGTTTTTCCCTTTCACCTAAAATTACAGGTTCAACTTTCAGCTTGGGTTCCTCAAAATTTATCAACACAACCACCAACTATTTTTTGATAAACCTCAAGGACAACATCTTAGCTTACTTACCTCAAAATTTCAGCTTCTAATTCCTCCTCAAGAGCTCAAAACAGACTGATCTCCTCATACTGTTCTGCTACACGAGAAACTTGAACACCCTTCACTGTTCTGCACTTTTCTCCTTCGTCCTCTTGGTATTTTCTGCAAAGCCGACCAGTTTCGTATTCACACTCAATTTCTGAGATTTTGACTCAAAAATCATCGAATTTGGTTTAGTAGACAGAGAGATATGATCGATTGAAGTTGCCCCATTTTTTCCAGTGCCATTGTCTTAGTAAGAATTTGACACCACCTTCTTGCCAAACTTAACTCCGAGCCTTCACCTCCTTTGGCCAGCTCCTACTTTATTATTTACATCATAATCTCCTTTTTAAAACACAAAAATAAGTAAATAAGTCAATCTAAATCATTTAACCAACTTTACCTAAGTTTATAAAAGATATGAGCTTTTCATTCAATATGTAATGCACCTAAAATTTGTCTAATTTGCTAATTATATTAACATACTTCAATTAACCTTCTAATATGCTTATTTCAATGGTTTACCTATACGATTCCCAAATTCGATCACGACATCATTTAGTGCAACCTATACGATTTTGCATATTTCAAAACATCATGAACGAGTGCTCAATGATAAAAGAGAATAGAGTTTAGGGCTTACAATGTCCCCATTCGGGAAGTGGTAGATTCTATTGTCTCATGCTAGTTTAGGGGTTGATCTCCATAAAACGTGTTGATCACATGACTCTATGCTAGCGGTGAGGAGAGCCTTTGGTGTGTCTCCAGGATTTTTTTCAGTATGAATGGATTGAGAAAGCACATGAATTTCTTGAGGACAAGCAATGGTTCAAGTTTGGGGGTGTGATAACTCTAATTTATGAGAGTTATTTAAGACCATTATTGATATCTTAATTTAAAAAATTGATCGAAGAGTAGGTGAAAGTATGAGTAGTTGTTCAAGAATTACGTCATTTTCCTAAATCTAATAAGAAAACTCACATATTATTATTTGGTTGCAGGAAGGGAAAATGAGGCAATTTCCTAGCCGACAGACGCAAAATGATGCAAATGCCTAGCTTTCGAGCAACAGGCCACCACAGTCACTTAAGCGCAGAAGGAAAAGACGCATGAATCAAGGAAAAGATTAAAGCATGAAAATCAAGCCGGAATTCACGGGAAATAATCTGAGCTTGTTGACGAAAACACTAAGGACAAGCTACTCTATAAATAAGTGTATAAGTACTCCATAAAGGGGACGACGAGAGAGGATTTTACACTCCATGTTTTTCTGCCATTACGCTGCCAATATTTCACAGTTGTAGTTTTGTTCGCAAATCGCAGTTTCCGCTTTTTAACTTCAACGATTCAGTTCAACTCCTTAATCAGTCAGTCCATAGTTTCATTCAATCAGTCTTATTTAGTTTTTCGTATCAGTAGGTATTGTTCACTTCAGAAACGTTGCAAGTTGTTTCAGTTTCAGTTTTCCATGTTTTAGCTTATGTATTCATCACTGTCTGTAGTTGATACCTTACAACATAATTTGATTAATGCAATAAAGATTAAAGTGTTCAGTCGACTTCCTTGTTCTGAGTTTTCAGTTTATTTACAAATTTGGTAGCTAGTTCTCTCGGTTCATGCTAAATATTGGTAGACCAAGAGAAGAAGCTTGAGATGTTAACGTTCCTAGCTAAAGTTGCATTTACTTTTACTATTTTATTCATGAGGAGCTAATTGCCCTTAGGGTTTGGAATGTGAATACCCTAAGGGAAGACAACAAGGCTCCAAAGCGAAAACAATTCGGGTAACCCTCCAAAGGAGTTTACTTTTGGTGATCTATCGAGCTGAAGTTCAACGTCGTAAAGGTTGAATAGAAGTGGAGTTCCCAAAAGTAATGGAGTAAAGGGGCTTAGACATAAGACCAAAAATTTGACCTTAAACATAAGGTCAGACTCCAAAACTGCAGAGCCATGTGCATAAACACCTGAGATGGATTGGCCATAGACATATAGGTCCAATCACTCAGCCTCCTAACGATGCTTCAAAGAAGGTCAAATGGGAATAGGGCTCGGTTTACTTCAATTTGGAAGGGTTAGTTGAATCACATCGCTTATCAGCTGAGCGTTGAGGCAGAGTTACGCAATTGCACTGCGGCAGAAGAAATTTGTGACTAAGCGACAAGGCAGCACGGACACAATTTCCTTGTCTTGCCTTCTCACCCAATTGTGTTGTTTTGCCTTCGTGGGCTAGTACAACCGCTGTCGCGCTATTGTCGCACCATGCTGCAAGGCGTAATTGTTAAGCGATGTGATTGCCTCGAGTTGCATTGTCTCTCGTTTGTGGGCTAGCATTCTGAATCCCTTCTTTTCATTATTTCATTTATCTTCAGATATAATCATCACACTACTTATCAAATTTTGGTTACCTTTTGCACTCAGTCCACATCTCGTTTCACTACTGATCAGTTTTATTTCTCCGTTCCCTTGGGCTTGATACTCTAGAATACTTCCAGTTTTATATTACTTTGATCGCATGCGCTTGCGCGTTTTCGTACTATCAGTTGGGTGTTTTGTAAATATTTTGGAGTCTTGTTATATCTTAAACAGGTTAGGAAGAATGCGGGTTTTGTCTTACCAACGTCGTTATGCTGCCAAAGTTTTAGCGCAGGCGGTGCAGCTTAGTAACATCCCTAAGAGTTTTGGGTTTGAAAAATTAGGGTCGTTATAGATCTCTTGTTCATCAGCCATGGAGTGAAAAAAGAAAAAGTTAAAAATTACAAGTCAATATTATTTTGTAATAACCTATTGCAAGCTTAAATATTCAATTAATATATACATTTTATCCAAATGAATAACAAGTCAATATTATTTTTGTAATCACCTATACCATCCAAAGTTTAAAATTCGCATGTCGTGAGTCCAATGAAGGACTTAAGCGGGACTCTCGATCGAAGTTTCATTGGCTTACAATTTACTAAATCGAGATTTTCAGATGAGTAACTGAAACGAGAAAATAAAAGGAAACAGATGGCAAGGTATGAACGAAGGTGAATCTAAACCCCGCTAGCGCGCATTTTAAGTGGGCGGATGTGGGAGAACAATAGTCTTTCTCGTTCGTTTGATGAACCATGTATGAGCCAGATCAAGAGTGTTTACGACAACAAAAGGTTACCAATTGTTAAATCTAGAATGGGGTCATCCAACGATAACTCCGTCAAAAAGAGGTCATCCATATAAAAACTCTAAGATAAAGTTAAATCTAATGAAAATAAATCTAGTAGCATTAAGAGAAAGGAGAATAATAGGAATAAAGGGATAGAGTGTTATTATTGCTACGACAAAGGTTACTACATGAGTCAATGTAAGAAGATGAGTGAGGATCTTAAGAGGTTTGGAAATCAAGTGGCTAATATTGTGCATGATGAAAGGGATCGAATCCTATAGCAGAAGAGTTGGAATTGCTTTTTCCTGCAAGTACGTTATGGAATTTACACAAAAACATAAACTATGGTTAAGCAAAAAGGGAAGAATGTGAGTTTACCTTTGAAGAATCTTTCTTCTAGTAAAGTCTTCTTCAATCTCATGCTTGTTCCTCATTCTCAACGATCAACACCTCCATCTTCAACAAGTCGTCTCGTTGTTCTCTAGGAGAGCGAGAACGGTGAGAGTTCTCTTTTAGGAGAAAAAGAAGATAATTCTCTTTGAGAGAGTTTTGAGAAATGAGAGAGAGTTTTGATGTTTGGAGATGCAAAACCAAAAAAAAAAAAAAGAAAGATAAAAAAAAATGCATCCACATGCATTTATTTATAGTGAGCATTGGTGGAGGTAACTTCCTCCATCCACTCGCCTACCATTACCATAAATGGTTCATTATGCAAATCATATTTTCATAATGTATACTATAAAGTATCATATCCTTTATACTATAAAGTATCATATACTTTATAAATTGAACCATATCCAATTTTACATTTATTCTCTCTAATTCCATATTAAGTTTAATATGAAACTTTTTCAAATTAAAATACTTGAATAATAATCCAAATATAGCATATAGTTCAATATGAATCATATTCACATTAAACTATATACTATATATAATCGATATAACTCTCATTTACGAAATTGAACACTTCAAATTCGCTTCAAAACATTATACTCTCGATATACGCATGTTGAGCCAATGGAGGGACCTAATGGACCTATAGTTCATGAGCTCCAATGATGCGAAGTTAACCGATCAAACTCTTTGACCTAGTTGACAAACATTCATTAACTACGAGTCACTCCACTATAACTCGTAGTTGTACTCTCCTCACTGTAGGAAAAGTTGTGTCCATTGATTTAACTAATCATCGTGAGTCGACTGTACATAGGTTGTTCGTAATTAAAGCTGGATGAAATTACCGTTTTACCCCTGTGATTACTTCTTACTCCTTAAGTACCACTGATCCTCTAATGAATAACTTGTTTATAGTCCTACCATAAACAAAAACAAAGTCCCTCTCGGGCCAATGAGAGGGTGGAGCCCCGTTGTTCAAGACATGGATGCAACCCTGAAGAGTACAACCTATCTAAATTTCCTAGCTCGAGAACGATTGAATTTCATCTCGCAGAGTTAAGTTTCCAGCTCCCCACAAGGTTTTGTCCCTGAGAAGGTAGACTTATTGAGTCGACAACTGTGACAACTCTCACCCATACTACTCTAAGGGACAAAACATCTGCAGACAAGAGTTTGTAGCCCGCTCAGGATTCAAGTCGAGTCACTAATGGTCATCTATAAACTATTAGACCTAATTTGTTAACGGTTGTGTTACATCAATAGGGTAATAATTCGCGGTTCGATCTTGTACGAACTCATCGCACAGGATGACCCCACTCGCATGTCAACTACATAAATAGGTTTGATCGTCTCGTTTGTATCAAATATAAATTGGGTCACTTCCATAGTGTTACTAGGATGAGGTTCACAACCTTATCCATGTACTTTAGACAAATTGGGTTTTACACATTTGAAAAATGATCCTACCTATGTGTCTACTACACATTGTTCAAGTTCTCACAATCATAACCATGGAGCTTAGTTTATCTGATTTAAGTGATGAATAATAACTCTTTATTGATTTCATCGAACATTTACAAACTACACGAGTTTAGGACATAAAACCTAGTGTTTTTGTTTATATGATCACCCCACTGAATAAACTCTTTTATGTCTTTAGTATAAAACTTTGCTTAGTCCGTATCACCAATGAACCATAAACATGGTTTTATGCAACATTATTTAACAATAGTACAAAATATGAAATACATTTACATGTATAATTTTAATAATTTCTTGATCAAACAAGATAAAGTCTACGTAAAACTTTTCATTATTAATTAATATATAGTGTTAAATTTCATATTCTTTTTTGTGTTTCATTACATATAACTGAAAAATAGAAAAATTTAATGAGTTATCATAATTCAACTTGTTTGGGGAAACAATTAGTTTGTGTTTATGAAATACTTAGAACTTTAGAAAAATTCATATAAATCTTCAATGAACTTTCAATTTTGTGTCAGAGAGTGAAACATTGTTATCTTTGTTAGTCTAAATTACAAGCTAGTAACATAACTATAGGAAGCTAAACCTTAACAAGCCTTTTACCTTTAACTTAATAAAGGTGAGACAATTTTTTATTAAAAATCCAATTTTATTATGTTGGACAGGACGTGAATGTCTAAAAAAGAAAAAAAAATAAAAAAAATAAAAAAAATAAATATATGAGACTCCATTTGATAACCATTTTGTTTTCGGTTTTTTGTTTTTGAAAATGAAGCCTAAAGATACTACTTCTACTAATGAATTTCTATGTTTTCTTATGCACTTTGTACCCATGTGTTCAAAAACCAAACTAAGTTTTAAAAATTAATTTTTAAAAACAAAAAATAAAAAACCAAATGGTAATCAAATCGGCCCTAAATTTTTGTAATTTGTTTGACGGAAGCAAAAACATCATTTTCTAATTTGGCCTAGTAATTGATTTACTAAATTTTATTTTGTTTGCTAATAAACGTCATTTCCTTTTAAATTAAAAAAATAAAAATATGTGGGGTTGAAAATTGAAATTGAGGTTAAATTATTCCAAAAGGACAGAAGGCATCGCCATTATCCTCCCATTGGAACCTCTCTTTTTCATCAATTTGGAATTACCCAAATTACCCTTTCCGCCATTAAAATGCCCTCCTTCACTTCACAGACAAGAGATTCGAAGCCTATCATCTGTTTGAGTGATTGCAAATCTGTTTCTTAGTCATTCCTTTCTTTCTGCAATCTATTAATTACAACCACAGGTTCGATTCTCAAGCCCCTTCCACTTTCTTTTTTTTCTTTTGAATTTTTTCTTTCCTATTCTCCTACTTAGGTTGACTTTTTGCTTCTTTACATCCTTCATTTTATATACTGTTCATCTTTCTTCTGTAATGTTTTTTTTCTAAATTATATATATTAGATATGTTATGAAGTTTCCATGAGGAGAGACAAAATTTTACTTTCAATCTAATGAAATACCGATTTCCATGTCCTTTGCTTCCTGCACAGAGAAAAAGAAGGAAAAATAATTTTAAAACGCATTCTACCAACTTATGTTTAATATATATATATATATATATATATATCATACTCATTCTTGACATAAATCAAAAATGCACAAATCTGGACCGTACCCACCTAACAAGCTAGTCAGAATACTTGACATGAATTAGGTTACTCTAATAGTGTTATACTGAGATATTTAAAGGAGATGTCTTTTCCCAACCCTAGTTGGATTAGGGTTGTAGGGGTTAATGGATCGAATTTGTCATCACCAGAAGGGAGAGAAGATAAATCGAACCGAGTCGGATTGAGTCAGTCGCCTGGTCTGGTTCGTCTACCCCATAAACTCTTTCGAGCCGATTTTATTAAGGATCTATTGATCTAGCCTATATTTAACTTAATTATCTTCTCATATGGGTTTTACTCGTTTGTTAAAATTTACCCATAACATACCTAAATAAAAATAGTCTTGATAAGGTAAATTTTTCTAGGAATTGATGAATATTTGAATAACCGATGATAAAATTTAGGGAGACTTGCACAAATTTCTTTTTCCTCAATAAAAGTAGGTTTAGCTAATATAATATTATTATTCAGCAGTCAAAGTATTAAAAAGATGTAATAAATTTAAGGTTTTGCTAAATACTATGTTCTCTCTTCTTTTTTTTTTTCTTTTTAGTTTCTTTCGTTCTTTTCTTTTTTGTGTTGTTGAGTTGGAATGATCTTTTACTAATTATGATTATCATTAGTTTATCGTGTTTTTACTTAACCTTAATACAGTCACATGATATTTTAAAGGTGTTCCTAAGATCGTTTGAATTGGAAATGATGGCTAGACATGAGGATAGAACAGTTGACGTGTTTCTAAAAAATTACAAGCTCGGAAGAATTCTTGGAATTGGTTCAACTGGAAAAGTTAGAATTGCAGAACATAAACTAACAGGGTATAAGGTTGCCATAAAGATCCTCAACCGTAATAAGATTGCAAAGATGGGCTTGGAAGAAAAAGGTTTGTCCTATCTATTATCTATCTACATATTATACATATTTAAGGTCAAACCAAGAGAAGCATCCAATACCAATTTTGTAAATAAATTTTAAGGACACTTGCATAAATAACAATACAATTTACATAAATTGCACCAGGTGTGTTTGATGTTTATTCAATCTCTAGAAATAACAAAATAAATGAAAGAAAATAACCCAACCGAAACATACCACATGAAAAGTCAAAAATATCCCTGTATTGTCCCCAAGTGTATCAGTAGTTTATCAGTTATATATTGCTTATATACCTAATACAAAGTATATCATTGATAAACTACTAAAATACTTATATTAAATTTATCAAAAGTATATAAGTACGTTACATAGGACATATCTCTCTCTATATGTATAATATATAGAGTATATCACTAATACAATACTATTATATTTTATTTTATAGGTGTATTTCAATATAAAGTTTTTGTTATTTGTCGATCAATAATATATTGTTGACATAATAATGATATCCTAATATAAAATAAATAATTGATATACTGCTAATATACTTTATACAAAGTTTATCGAGAGTATATCAATAATTGATCACATATGAAATACACATAATATAAAATTAATAAATATATATATATTTATATATTTATTTATTTTGAAATATATTACTAATATGCTACTGATGTATTTAATTTTATTTCTTTACGTTGTTAATGATTTATATTTACTACTTCTTAGTTAGTAGACTTGTAACACCCCGTGTTTTGAACACTTCCTACTTAGGGCGTTACTCCAAGTTGTACCGCTCGCACCGAAAATTCGGCAGCATAACGACGCAACCTAGACAAACCAAAAATTTTATAGACCTGAAACTGAACAATAAACACTTCAAAAGGCTCACAAGGGTACCCAACCTCCTCCAAACTACAAAAAAATCAACAGGTCAGGCTCTAGTTCCTCGGAGTTCTCAGACAACATGCAACAACAACACATGTTTTGGTTACGAAAGAAAACATAACAAAACATAATTCAATTTCGAAGAAAAAGAACATGGCATGCTAAGGTTTAAACATAAACTAAATCGAGCAGAGTGCAACAGAGGAAAAAGAAATAAGAGAAACTCCTAAACAACAACTCCAAACTAAGTGCTACAAGTCTTCCATAACCTCGCAAGGGTCTCGCCATCGATGATCATCTCACTGGTTTGCCTTACCTGCAACAAAAGAAGAAAAAATGAAGGATGAGTACAAATTACTCAGTAAGCAGCTCACTTCGTCCAAGAATAAATAGCACAAAAGAACGACCTTGGACCTAGCTAAGCATGACACCTAGCCCACCACACAACCTCAACAAGCGTCTTGACCCTACTCTCACTCAGATCTCTCAGTCCTGTCCTACCCTTAGCTTCTGAACTAGGTTGGCACAACTGACCACGAGACTCATTCTCAGGCCTGCACTAGGGCGAAGGACTTTATCCAACCCCTCTGACTCTGAGGATCATACCCTGAGTCACACAACTAGATGGAGGACGGACCACCATATCCCATAATGCATCAAATGTCGTACTACTGCGCACAATCGACCACGAGCTCGTTCTCGAGCCTATACTAGGGCGAAGGACTCTATCCAACCACTCTAACTTGGGGATCATACCCCGAGCCTCACAACTGGATGGAGACGAACCACCATATCCCATATCAACATCATCATCTCGCCAATCTTGAGTCTCAGCCTGCTTAGGGTTACATAGAAACTTGGGCCTACACTAGGACTTGTTGTGCTAGCTACGGTCTTAAGGCTCTACAACACTTCTCGGGTTACATCCAAACTAAGCAAGAGACTATCAGGCTCCTACAAGAGGGAACGAACATCCTCAGTCACAATAGCACATTCAGAATCCTCAGCATAAGCTTACCCCAACTCTACTAGATACAATTCACATAGGAATAACAGATAAACCAAACTCTGAACAAACAAGTTCGAATTTTAGTATAGATAAACCTCAAACACAATCAAATGAACTTGAATCAGCCACAACTGTGATCCTCACATCCTAACATGCTACTACAACCAAATTATTCAGTTTCAATCCAGATATTGCATGCAATGGTGCCCCTAAGCCCTACACTTAGGGGTAGTAAAGTCCAAATGACTACTTACTTATAATCCAGCAACAACGTGCAACTCGAGAAACGCAGCGTGCTCCAAACGTGCTTCTATTTCCAAATAGTCTCTAATGAAGAACATGCACACAATTAATAAACCGATCACAACGAGACCCTAAAGACTTAAGAGTAGCAAAACGCTCACCCAACGGGGATCCAGAACGAGCTAAGGAACGGATCTAGATGACCGCACGGAAGGAGGCGATCCGCAGCTTTGCAGGCAGCGGCGACGCGTGGACCGACGACGACGACTTGTGAAGGTAGCGATGGCGGCACATGGGTAGCAGATCTGGACTCCTCGTGGCTCGATCTATCAAGAACCGATCTTTGATTGATGAAAACCAACTGAAAACAGATTGAATCGGTTGAACCAAAGCAACAACAGCTTCGAGCTTCACGTCGATGAGTCTGGATCTTCAAGCGACGGTTGACGTCTTTGGGGTTGCGGCGCGACTGAAGGGAAAGAGAGGAAGTGGCGAGCAGGACGGTGACAAGCGTGGCTCCTCTTGAGCGGCGGTCTAAAGGCGGTACGGCGTGACGGAGCTCTCGATCTAAGAGAGAGAGAATCGAGTTAGAGAGTGAGAGAGAGACGGTCAGAGAGAGGGAGCGAGAAAAGGGTGTGGGTCGCTAGCGCTAAGCGAAACGGCCCGCCGATCGCTATTGCATGGCACAAGATGCGAAGGAGGGAGGCAAAGCC
Organism: Trichosanthes cucumerina; assembly: GCA_036507285.1. NCBI lineage: Eukaryota > Viridiplantae > Streptophyta > Magnoliopsida > Cucurbitales > Cucurbitaceae > Trichosanthes > Trichosanthes cucumerina. The sequence continues at coordinate 40,471,269 of CM071841.1, forward strand.
CTCCCCGCCTTCCCTATATTTTGTTAATTCATTTTTCTTGTTTTTTGAACCGACTGTTACAAGACTTCTTTAATATTAATACACTTGGGTTAGTAGTAGAGTAGGTAAAAAATTCATATTTAGTATATCAAATACACTTAAAATTAAGAATATCACTAATATACTACTGATATACTCAATGCAAGTGGCCCAACCTAATCGCATGCAACAGAAAGTAAAAAATGCCTTCATGCGTGTTGATATACAGACGATATACCCAGTAAGTTAAATATATCAGTGTGATATACTACTGATATACTTTATTTACGTATATAAAAAATAAGAAATACTTACTAAATCCAAGAATACAATAGTGATTCATAATCGATATATCAGATTATCTAAAGCAAGTATATCAATGATATACTCCTGATATGCTTTATTTAGGTATCTAAATGAAATGAAAATGCTAATATTCAAAATATCAACGATATATCACAAATAATTGGTAGTGATTTTTGTTAATATATTAGGTATATTTGATATATCAAGAATATAATAGTGATAAAAATAGTGATATACTCAATGTTAGTAACTTGCATATGATAGCGTTCATTTTACCGATATACTACCGATATACTCAATGTTAGATATATTAGTAAAATGAGCATATCTAAAATGAAGTATATCAGTATTATACCAATATGGAAAATCTCTGATATGCTACGTCGGACTTATCCACCAAGGGATTCCTTGAATTTCTGTGGATTGCGTTGGGGGAAATCTACCAAAGCTAGGCAGATAGATGGACTCCTTCCCCGCTTACTGCTAACCCCAAGAAGTTTCAACATGCTGATACTTTTCGTTTCGTCGAGGCACGAGCTTGTGGTCCTCCTTTTAGTGTGGGTTCAATTGGATGAATCTGTCAAGTCAAGGTCAACGTACGTAGCAACAAGGATGGTGCATCGCCTATTTCTCGTTCTCGCTCGGGAGCCAAAACGAAAACGCCTGCTACCTACTGTACTGGACCTTCGACCAGTGACACAAATATAATGACTCTCTTCGCCGGGATGTCAGCAGGTTAGGCAACTGTAAGGTTTTTTATATTCGGTGGAAGGCAAAACTCTGCCCCAACCAAGTGAAACTAAGGGTCTAAAAGAGTGAACGCGGTATGGTACTCGTGACCCTGCTGGTGGCTGCCACTGTCTCACACTTAAATGCCGCCAGCTCTGTCTTCCTACTTAAGCTTAAGGCATCCGCGACCTGGTTGGTCCGTCAAAGCCGCAGACTGACGCACCATATCAATCAAACTTGGCAAGTTTGTCTTGCTTGCCATCGTCCCCGTTTTGGCGTGAGTTTCTTCGGGTCGGGAAGTCACTCGTCGCCACATTATCCGTCTTGACCAGGAATCGCGACGCGAGCCGGGCCTCGATTCTGAAAGATGAAGGGCCAAAAAGTCAAAATAGGGGGTTACTAATTCCCCATCTCATTCGGGGCGAAAAACGAATCGACATCTCGATGTGAGACAACCTTTTCAATTTGAGTTGGGAAAGAACGGCGAAGTCCATCCGAACCGTCCAATGAAGAATAAGGGGAGAACAAAGCGCCAATGGCACGCGAAGCGCATGCGGACGGACACGGATAAAAAAAGTGTGGAGAAGAAGCGGTGAGCTCATTCCCTTCGCTCGGGCCCAAAGCAGTGCAGTCTTTCCTGGCCAAATCAAGGATTTGGGGTTCACGCTAATATATATAGAGTATATCATTTAATTATTATTATTAAAAAGAAATGTATCCAGAGTATATCAATAATGTACTACTAATGTACTTTTTTTTAGGTATATCTCAGTTAATTGATCTATAAACACAAATTATATAAGATATATTATCAATATATATTAAATGTAAAGTATATCAAATATACTACTAATATACTAAATGTAGAGTATATCAGATATAGTGTCAATATACCAAATGTAGAGTATATCACATGCACTACCGATACACCAATGAGGGTAAGATTGAAATAACAAAAAATGAAAAATCAGATTTTTAAAAATTTTGCTATATTACCCATCTAAAAAAGTATGGCAAAATTTTTAAATATACTAATATTTTTTTGCCACCCATTATAATTCTCCTAAATTTTAAATAATTAAAATTAAAGATAAATAAGATTAGATTAAATGGTATTTTTATTACGTGTTCAGTTTATTCAGTTCTCTATCCAACAAAATAAATTCAACTTCAAAAGTATGTAATTTACCAATTAATGTTTTCTTGGGGAAAGTACGATCTAAATGTATTTTATATGGGTTTTGCCAAAAAGAAAGACTTGTTTTATATGGAATTATAAGAAATAATAACTTTATATTGATTGAGTTTTTTTTTCTGTTTTGTTTTTAGTTTTATATGGATTGTGTTATTCACATAAAGTTAAAGATATCTTCTGCAAGAATTGGATTTAATTTCAGTCTCAATAGGTATCGAATCATGAAAATGTTTTTTTTTCTTTTGATAATATCGAATCATGAAAATGTTGAAGTATATTGTTGAATTTAACTTAATTCAGATGCCAATGAAAAGCTTTTTATAGAATGATAACTTAGTTAATATAAATAACAACATGGTGTTGAAAATCTTGAGTTATATTTCTTTTTTTAAAATCCACAACTAATAAAATTGTCATCAAATACTAAATTATAGTTATTTGTTTTTTGTTTTTTAAGAGAAATTATTATCATTTTTATTTGAGAATTAATATTCTTATTTGTAATCTTAATGGATATTGTTCTTATTCTTATCGAGTCTTATTTTATAATTTACTTAAAGAAACAGTAACGGATAGTATGTTTTAAATATTATTATTTTAAATCTTAACTTTTAGTATAATACAATGAAAGTAGTATCCATCTTTTGTTTTAAGTATGTTAAACTACAATGAGCAAAAAATCAATGAAATCAACGTTCTAATTGTTTACTACATTATAAAAAGAATTAAAAAATAAACAAAATTGTAATGGGTAGTAAAATATGAGTTCTTATTTGCAAATATGGAAAATATTTTAAATAATGTTTTTTAATTTTCATTTTACCGTTGATTGAAGTGTGATAGATTTTTATCATACCTAGGAATCTACAAGTGATAGACGTTTATCCCAAATAAACTCTTATCAAAGTTAAAACTCTATCAAAAGGATTGAAGTTATGCTACTAATAGTCTCTTATCGTAGTTAGGAGTCTATTACCGATAAACTTTTATCACTAATAGATTTTATCGCAGTTAGAAGTTTATGATTTATTAAATGTAACACCCCGTAATTTTGAACACTTCCTACTTGGGGCGTTACTCCATGTTGTACCGCTCGTGCCGAAAATTCAGCAACATAACGACGCAACCTAGACATGCCAAAAAAAATTATAAACCTGAACCTGAACAAGAAGCACTTCAATAAGGCTCACAAGGGTACCCAACCTCCTCCAAACTGCAAAGAAATCAACAGGCTGGGCTCAAACCTCCTCTTTCAATAAGTTTCTTTGTAGTTTGGAGGAGGATGGGTAACCTTGTGAGGCTTATTGAAGTGCTTTTTCTTCAGGTTCTGGTTTACAAATTTTTTTGGTTTGCCCAAGTTGCATCGGTATGTTGCCGAATTTTCGGCGCGAGCGGTACAACTTGGAGTAACGCCCCTAGTAGGAAGTGTTTAAAATTACGGGGTGTCACATTAAATGTGGTAGAATGCAATACTGAAGCAAGGCTTGGAGTAGGTTGATAGACTTTTATCATAGTTACGATGTCATCGATGATAGATTGTGATAAAATGCAATACATGATGTAGACTGATAGATTTTTATGAAGGTTAGGAGTCTATCAGTGATAGACTTCTATAACTGATAGACTCTTATCACAATTTGAGTTCTATCAGTAAAAGACTCTGATAGAAAGTAAAACTGAAGTAAGACTTGGTGTAATATGTTATTCGACTTTTATTATAGTGGGGAGTCTATCAATGATATACTTCTATTAGTGATAAACTATTATCCAAAGTGACATATGAAATAGACATCTTAGTGATAGACATACATGATAGGATAGTGATAGACCTCAACCACACATCATAGCTTATTCAAGATGAAAACTAACCTATATTAACTCTAGTTGATTTAAAATTAAAATTCTAATAATTCACAAGAGAGGAAAATTCTAACAATTGACATATACGTTTCTATCAGCAATTGATTTCAATCATGCACTACTCCCTATGATAGACTGTAATGACTCTAAATCTTGAGACGAATCTAGTTAGGGGAGTCCCGCCACGCCGTCTGCACCGAAATTTCGATAGCATAATGACGCAACTAGAAGAAACCGAAAATTTCCTAGAGCCTAAACAATAAAATAAACACTTTCTAAGCCTTAAAGAATGTCCAACCTCCACTAATCTTCATTTAAAAAATAGGTTGAGCTCTAAACTAGTGTTCCAACAGGCATAAATATTTCAACCAGACAGGCAACAGAGTTTAACAAAAGAAGAAGAGCCTGACAAGCTGTGAAGCATCCACAAGAAGCTATACTCAGATACCCAAATATTAACAACTAAACAACCTAACATAAAAAGAACTAGAGTCGACAAACAATTAAGAAAATGAAACTAGGCCTAAAGACAAGAAAGGGGTGCCATAGCCTCGCCAGGACATCGCCGCCGTCTGCCCCCTCATGGTTTCTTACCTGCAACCAAAGACATCAAAATAGACAGGTGAGCATAGACATACTCAGTAACCAACTCATTCACGTCCAAATAAAGCTAACAAGTGCCAAAACAACCACGGTTTCACCAAGGACACAACCCAAGACAGTCAAGACATCGTGCACGAACCGACACTCCTCGCTTTGATCACTGGTCCCGTAACAAGGGTCGGTGGATGGCGGTGAGAGGAGGTGACTTGCTCTCACGCCTTTGCAACGAGGATTCACCCCTCATGTCAAGTATACCAGATAGAGGGGACATGTCCAATCGCCCTTGAGCTCGTCAGTAATCACCCTTGAGCCACTCGTCGAACTAAGGACCATGCCACCCCTCCTGCTCATCAGGACAACACCCCAGAGCCAACACGTTGAATGAAGGGTCTCTCTCCCAACCACCCATCTCGTAATCTCGTCGAATGGAGGGTCTCTCTCCTAACCATCTGTCTCGTAATCACGCCAACTCAAGACCTGGGACTAACTAGGAAGGTTCAAAAGTAAGGGGTTCAAGGCCTACGACAAGCAAGCTAGGTTTCACACCCCTTGGACCTAACTCATTACCTGAACAACACCCGTATGGCCTACCCGATCGAACTCTTCGTGTCACGCTCTTGAGTGATTTCACCCCACAACACATAAGCACAAGTCATGAATAATATACCATACAGTTCAATAAATCGAAGAACAAGTAAATAACAGAGTTCCACGACAAGACAATCAATACAATAAGGCCTTATACATGGGCTAACAATCCAACTGCTAGTTGTATCATGCAAATAATATGCTAAAATCCAAGTAAACAAAAATTGACTAAACACGAAGCATGAACTTTTCTAACGTAGGCACAAATGCTACTAAGTTCAACAAACAATGCAAAATAGATTAACCACAAAGCCATGCAAGTGCCCCCACTTACGACCTTGTGTGTAAATCCAAATGGCTACATACCTCGATTTTGGCGCACGAAACACCATTCCTTCCTTAGCTGAGCAACCAGCTTGCCTACAACACACCAATGAGGGAAACCATCCTTATGCGTTATCTTAAGTCAAACCTAGGCAACAACGCCAAACAAGGGACCCTCGAAGCTTACCTTACACATGTGTGCCGACAACACCAAACCAGCCTCTACTTGGAGAATGAAAAGTCGAACACGAGCAAGGTCGAACAACATTTATGCTCGTTGCACTGCCTAAAGGAAACAACCATTCAAGTTTACACAAGGCCAGGATTAGAGTACTTCACTAAAGGGGTTTAAAACATAACTCACAGTAGTCTCGTGATGCCCCTGTGCAAACACTAGTCTAAAGATTACAAAGTTTACCTCGACGCCCGATTGAAACTCTCTGTCAAGCAATCCGTCGAAGCTAGCCAAGATAAATCCAAATCCAAACGATGCAAGAACGAAGCTCACTGCTAAACGAATCAATCTGTAAAAGTAAAGGGTTGAATTCAAGAGAGGGCGAGTGCGAAAGGGATTACCTATTGCCTTCAAGTCCCGACGCGAGATGAAAACACCAAGGGACGGGGGTTTGGGCAATTGGTCGGTGGTTGGGCGATCGACAGAGAAGAAACAAAGGCGGTCAGTGGTCGTGTGATCGACGGAGAAGAAGCAAAGGCGATCAGCGGTCATGTGAGAAGAGAATCGACGCGTCGCGAGGGCTGTGACGGGAACGAGAGGGGCGACACGAGGGAAACGATGGGGGGGCATCTGAGCAAGAGAGGAATCAATGTGGCGCGAGAAGTAACTGACGATGGCGTGACGCACGACGTGATGAGGGATGTTCCGTAAGGGCTCGTTGGCGACGTGAGAGCTCGACTGGGAGAGATGCAGACGGAACGGGTTGAGAGAAGAGAAAGAAGAAAATAATAAAAAAAATAAGAAAATAAAATAAGAAAGGGGAAAAAACAGAAAAGAAAAAAAATAAAAGAAAATAGTGAATAAGGGAAAGAAGAGAAAGGGGGTTACTCACCTTAACGCTTTTGATCAGAGTTTGATTTACAGGAAACAGACGCTACCTCAAAAGGAAAGGAGAGGCTAGAAAAATTTAATCTTCATGCCACAAGTGACTTGAATTAAATAGGTAGAGGTGGTTTGTTAGGGCCCTTTTGTAAAATTGGAAACAACACTTTTGCCCCAAACCTCTTGAAGTTCCAACTTCTTGCCCAACTCGCTAAATAAATCAAAAATTGATCAGGGGTTAATTAAATTACATTAAAATTTTAGTCTTGGCATACCTATATAGGTGGGGAATCACATAGACAATCAACACGTATAGAAGTCAATTAGTGATAGTGATAAACTTCAATAAGAAAAGGAAAACATTACATATAAAACTCTATTTAGTGATAGAGATAAATTTATATGACTACTAGACTTCTATTTAAGATAGTGGTTGAAATTTATTAGTGATAGCCTCCATCCACCATTGAAAAAGTTAAATATTGGACATCAACTAAGCCTAGGGTGTTTAGTTGACCGACTAGACATTGGAGAAACAAAAAAGAAATCACAAAAATCGAAAAAAAATCAAGGATAGTTTGAGAAAGAAATAAAGGAAGATGAATCACAATTCTCATTGGGTTAAAGACAAGTGCATGAGTTGTTTAGTAAATTAAATGAAAATTCTCCATATATGCAAATAGTTTAATAATTTGTTATATTTGCAATATTTTAGACACATTTTGCTATTTTGAAAATTGTCCCCCCAAAAAATTGTTGTCAAATATATTATTATTAGTATTATTATTATTGTAACAACCCTAAACAAATAGTTTAACAAGGAAATGTCACAACTAAAACCTTTTTATGCTCTAAAAATTTTGGCAGCAAAATAACGCTACTACTTGGAAACAAAAATTTCTAGGCACATGAAAAGTAGGCAAATCACACTTCTATAATTGAGAGACACTTCGACGCCTTGCAAACTTTGAATATGCTAAAATTTAGTCTAACATTTTCCGCAAGAAGAACAAAACTCAGTAGGAAAGTAAAGAAAAGAGGTCAACAAGAAGACTATTCAAAATTCAACAAGAAGCATACTCAGAGCTCACTAAAGCCAACACATAAGAACCTAACCTAAAAAATGACTAAAGCTAAGACTCTAGGAACCCTCTCGCCATCTCCATAGCTCGCCAAGCTGACACCCTTGTCTTGCCTCGTAAGTCTAGGTACCATCTGCAAAAGAACTAAAAGAATAGCAAGTATAAAATACTTAGTAAGTAGCCACACTTTAAATATAAAGGTTCACACACCATCGCAAAAATAAACAAACAACCACAAACAACGAACTACCAAACACAAACTACAAACCACAACGTTTCCTTCTTATTTAAGTTATACACTTTCTTGGCTAAGTGACCACATAACCTACCCCCACCTATGATATTACCTCATTGTTATACCCTAGAGTCATGCTTCTAAACCGTGGGTATAAGTCCCTACAACTAGCATACAACAAAAAGGTTTGAAACCCTCAGAAGTCACACCTCAAAGCCCACAAGGCTTTTGACTATCACCTACAATGAAGGTCACACCCTCAATGCCATCAAATAATAGGGTAAGCAAGCCACTAACTATCACATCACATAAACATCCTAGGCAAGCATGCTTCAAGTGAGGTAATAGGTGTCCCTAACCCAATGGTTCACAAGACCATACAACCATATTTGTCAACAATAGACAAGGTCAAGAAAAGTAGGACCTTACGATTATGTTCATCATGCCACTAAAAGATTCTCAGACCACACATCAACAAGCAACAATAATTGCAGGATCATGGCCCTTTCCTGCTAACCGGAAATCCCATCTCACTTCCCACGTCAAACGTGGAAGTTATTTCCCTCTCTTTTTTATTAAAAAATCGATTTATTAAATTATAATGAATTTAATAAACAAAACATTTTCTTGATTTATTAATTATAAAACCAATTTGATAATTAATAAATAATTAAAATAATTTTATTTATTTATTTATTTTTATAATTAATCAACTAATTTCAAAAATCAAATAATTAGCTATATTATTTAAATATCTAATATTTAATTGAAAACATTTAAATCATATTCAAATGCACATCTCTCACATAAACTATAGTTTAAATAAGAATCTCATTTGAATTAAATTATAACCTATAGTTTTTAATTTCAACTTATTTCACATCAATTATTTAATGAAAAGTAATCTAAAATTAATATATAGCTTAATTTGAATCCTATTCGCATTAAACTATATATTATATCAATTATATATTATATAATCAATAGTAAATCCCAATTACAAATTGAACGTTTCAATTCCGCTCCAAAAGTTTATACCCTTGTTAAAGCCTATAGAGGGACTTAATTCCCCTACAGATCATGAACTCCAATGATACAATGTCAACAGGTCAAACTCTTTGGCTCGACCTGACCCACATTCATTAACTACGAGTCACTCCAGTAAAGACTTGTAGCTACACTCTCTTCATTGTAGGACAAGTTAGGTCTATCGATATAACCCATACGCGTAAGTCGACTCTTCACAAGTTGTTCGTAGTCATAGTTGGGTCAAAGTTACTGTTTTACCCAATGTGACTATATCTTGCTCCTTAAGTACCATTGATCCTTTAATGAACAACCTGTTTATAGTCCTACCATAAACAAAGTCCCTCTCGGACTAGTGAGGGGGTAGTGCCCCATTGTTCATGTCTCGAATCAACACTTAAGGGAGCAACTCATCTAAATTTTCTAAGCACACGAATGAGTGAATTTCATCTTGCTAAGTTACGCTCCCAGCTCCCCACTAAGTTATATCCTCAAGAAGACATGCTTATTGAGTCGGTATCTTGGGCCACTCTCTCCCATACTAGTCAAAGAAAAAATCCTAACAGACGGGAGTCCTAACTTGCTCAAGATTAAGGTCAAGTTACTAAAGCTCATTTATGAATTATAAAACCTAAAGTTGTTAACGTCGTTACATCAACTGGTTAACAATTCGCGGTCCGGTCTTTATGTAAACTCATTGCATAGAATACCCTCACTTGCATGTCTCCTACATGAACGGGTTGGATTATTACGTTTGTATCAAATACAAAGTAGGTCGTATCCTTAGTGTTACCAGGGTAAGGTACCCAACCATATCCTTATACTATTGACCCTTTAGGCTATTTCTTGAACATCAATACTATATGTCTCCACATAAAGTTCAACACTCATATCACAACCTACAAAGTTAATTTATTGGATTTTGGGTTATTTAAGGTAAAAACTAATATAAATCAAATAACCTTTATTGAATAAACTCAAACAATACTTTTTGATAATAATCAAATATTTAAATTTATTATCTACGAGTTTTAGGGCTAAAACCCAACAAAATCACACTTTAACTATAAACTCTAGTTAGTGGGGTTACATAGACAAATAATCCAAGACATCAGAGAAATAAAGTACAACAAGATAGATTATAATACTGTACAAATACAATAAACTAGAGCATCAATATATCCTCTCTATATATTTTCCTCGTATATGGTTGTGAGGTTCTTTTGAGTTTGCCACTGCACAATTGTTGTCACAGTACATCTGATAGACAAATCCATATTTGGCACAACTTCCAAATCACTCAAGAACTTCCTCAACAAAACAACTTCTTTTGTTGCTTAATACACATCTACATACTCTAGCCTTAATAGTGGAGTCTGCAATGCATCCTTACTTGATGCTTTACTATACTAAATCTCTCCCGTTTAGGGTGAAAAGTTATCTTGATTTGGAGTTCCTAGAATCTTTATCAGTTTCAAAATCAGCCTAAGTGTATCTTGTAAGAATCAAATCCTTAGCCTCATACACTAGCATATAATCCCTCGTTCTTCTTAGATACTTGATGATATTTTAACTACATTCAAGTGGTCTAATCCTGGATTGACTGGTACCTACTGACTATTCCTACTGCATAACAAATGTTAGGCCTCGTGCAGAGCATAACATACATTAGCCTACCCATTACAGTGGCATAGGGAATATGTCTCATATCCTCAACTTCTTGATGTGTCTTAGGACATTATTCCATAGAAAGATGAACTCCATGCCTGAAAGGTAATAAACATTTCTTGGAGTTCTGCATCAAATATCGTACCAACATTTTTTTTTATATAAGATGCTTGAGATAGAGCTAGCGTTCTGTTCTTAGAATTCCTAATGATTTGAATCACGAGAACGTATTGCGTCTCTCCCAAATCCTTCATTTGGAATTAGGTTGCCAACAATTTCTTTATGACAGATAGTAATCCTACATCATTCCCAATGAGCACGATGTCGTCCGCATAAAGTACTAAAAAAGCGACTTTATTGTTGATGATTTTCTTGTATACACAAAGTTCATCAATATTCTTGTCAAAACCATAAGACTTGATAGCAATATCAAATCTTATATTCTAAGATATGAAAGCTTGCTTTAACCAATAAATGGATCGATTAATCATGCAAACTTCTTGCTCTTGACCTTGAGTAATGAACCCCTCGAGTTGAGACATATAGATGCTCTGTTAAAGATTACCATTAAAATAAACAGTCTTGACATCTATTTTCATATTTCACAATCATAAAATGTGGCTATCGACAAGAGAATCCTTATAGACTTAAGCAAAGAAACAGAAGAAAAAGTTTCCTCATAGTCAATCTCTTCCCTTTAGGTATAATCCTTTGCTATGAGTTTAGCTTTGAAGGTTTATACCTTTCCAGTTTCATCTTTCTTTCTCTTATAGATCCATTTACACTCGATGGATTTTACCTTTTTAGGTTGGTCTACAAGATCTCATACTGAATTGAAGTATATAGACTCAATTTCAAGGTCCATGGCTTTGACCCATTGGTCCTTGTCTACATCATTCATTGCCTGTTTATAGGTCAATGGATTCTCTATGAAATCTTCAGGTATGGTGATTGGAGTTTCTATTAAACCCAAGTAACTGTTGAAGGGAATCGAATCCCGCAGCGGAAACGATTGTGAATCGCGCACTCTTGATTAAGTTACAACGATTTGATTCAAGAACGAAACTAACTAGATTAAGCATATAAAAGTAGATGGACAACAAGAAATATACCTTTGAAGAACTTTTCTTCAAGTGCTTCTTTCTCCCTCGATCACGATCTCAGCAATAGGAACACGGACGGACGAAGACACGACCACTGGATCTTTTCCGTTGTTCTCTAAGTGAGGGAGGAATGTGGGTTCCCTTTAGGTAAGATGAGATCTTGTGAGAGAGAGGTTTGTGTTTTGGAACTTTTCCAACAACACAACAGAGGCTTAGGTTAACTTGACCTAGTTGCATCTTATGCAACTATGTATAAGGAGATAGGGATAGAAATTACAATCTTATCCCTCTTTCATTCTCTCTTTAATATATAGTTAATATGTGAATCCAATTCACATTAAAACTATATATTATATCAATTATATCACATATAATTGATATGACATCTCATATATGAAATTGAACACTTCAATTTCATTCCTAACTTTATACCCTCAATATTACCATGTTGAGCAAACGGAGGACCTAATGGACCTACAAACTCATGAGCTCCAATGATATGAGATTGGTGATCAAACTCTTTGATCCAGCTTAATCAATATTCATTAACTACAAGTAACTCCACTATAGACTTGTAGTGCACTCTCCTCATTTGTAGATAACATTGTGTCCCATTGATATAATCATTACCCATGAGTCGACCCTTCACGGGTTGTTCAGAATACTGGTGGGTCAAATTACTATTTTACCCCGTGATTACCTCTTTGTTCCTTAAGCACCACCGATCCTCTAATGAACAACAAGTCTAAGGTCCTACCTTAGACTCATACCCTCATAGAGGGCGGAGTCCCGTTGTTCAAGACCTGGAGTCAGTTCTTAAGGGAACAACCTATATAATTCCTTAGTGTAGGAATGAGTGAATTCCATTTTGCACAGTTAAGTTCCCAGCTACCTACGAGGTTCTGTCCCTGAGAAGGTAGGCTTAGTGAGTCGACTACAGACCGCTCTCACCCATACTAGTCTAAGGACAAACCCCTATAAGCAGGAGTTCTTAACTTGCTTAGGATTCAGGTCGAGTCACTAATGATCATCTATAAATTACTAGTCTTATCCTATTAACGATGTTACACTGGTTAGACTAATAATTTATGGTCCGGTCTTGTATAAACTCTTCATACAAGATGCCCCCACTCGCATGTCAACTGCATGAATGAGTTGGATTACCTCATTTGTACTAATTACAAAGTGGGTCGCATCCATGGTGTTACCAGAATGAGGTTTCCAACCTTATTCTTATACCATAGACCATTTAAGTTATATTCTTGAACTCAACCTAAATAGTGTCCACTACACTGATGTTCAAGATATATGTTTTAACCTTGGAGCTTAGTTTATTGGATTTATAAAGCAAAACTGTAAATCTTTCAAAACAAATAACCCTTTATTTAATTGATCAAAATTACACAAGTTTAGGGCATAAATCCCAACAACTATCAGGTTGTGAAACAATCCTCCCACTACGTCGAGGCACCCTCAACAATTGAGAAGGATGAGACTGACTCGAAGTGGTGGCTCCTTCATTAACTCTTGAAGAAAGCCCAGCTTGGTCAACAATTATTGTTGACTCTTCAATAGCTTCATCTAATTTACTACGTACTTTGTGATCTTCCATGTGGCCTTCCTCCAAGAAAGTAGCATTTGTCGATACAATCACCTTATTTTCTTATGGGTCGTAGAAAAGACCACCTCTCGTTTCTTTGGGATAGCCTATAAATAGGCATAATCTTGAACAAGGTTCCAACTTTTTGGATTTGTCACTAGCAAGTGTGCAGGACAACTCCAAATCCTGAAGTAGCGCAAACTAGGTTCACACCCTCTCTATAACTCCAAAAGTTTTCCAGAAACACTCTTTGCGGGAATCTTGTTCAAGATGCGAACGTTTGACTCCACTCCGAATCCCCATAACAAGTCAATCAATAAGACTTAACTCATTATATAACAAACCATGTCTAACAAGGTTCAATTTTTCTCCTTTATGATACATTATTTTGTTGTTGTGTACCAGGTGCTAAGAGTTGGGACTGGATTCTATGTTCTATCAAATAGTCCTAGAATCTTAAGCCCATATACTCTCCACCCGATCGGATCAAAGTTTTTTCATGTTTTACGTAATACATTTTCAACTTTAGTCTTAAACTCTTTGAACTTTTCAAGAGCTTTAGACTTATGTTGCTTTAGGTATAAGAAACCATACCTCGAATAATCATCAATAAACGAAATAAAAAATATCCGTACCCTCCTCTTGATTTTACATTCATTGGACCACAATGACCTGAATGTATGACCTCTAAGGGCTCTTCGGCTCTAAGACCTTTTCCACTAAAATATTTTTTAGTCATTTTTCCTTTAAGACATTATTCACAAAGAGGTAATTAATCATCTTCTAACTGACTTAGAAGTCCATTCTTAACCAATCTCTCAATCGGGTTGAGATTTATGTGACCTAGTCTTAAATGCCAAAGATACGTATTATTAGTTGGAGAAATCTTTTAACTTTTACTTTGAGTGTAAACAATTTTAAATATCCCATGATTTAAAATTGCTTTAGTTTTAGTTGTTTTTAACACATATAAATTGTTTTCTAAGTTTGCAGAACAAATAAAGACATCATTTTTTAAAATGAACAATTCATTAAAACAAAAATTTACAGAAAAGTCATGTTCAAGCAAAGAAGGGATAGATATTAAGTTTCTCTTTATTTTCGGAATATATACATATTTTCTAAAAATAAGTATCTATCTCTAAAAAACTAATTTAACATCTCTCACTGCACAAGTTGAGACGACGCCTCCCGTTCCGACCCTAAGTGTCAACTCACTCTTTTCCAGCTATGTGAAGGAACTAGTTTCCTGCAAAAAAGAACAAACATGATTAGTGGCCCCTAAATCAAGTATCAAGGCAGAATCATCATTCTCCACTAAACAAGTTTCTATAACAAGTAAATCACATTTACCTTCGTTCTCCTTCTTTTCGGCAAGGTATTTTGGGTAGTTGTGTTTCCAATGTCTGTCTACATTGTAGTGGAAACACTTTCCTTTATCTGCAACTTTATTTCCCTTGTCATGTGCAACAGCAGAAACCTTCCCCTTCCCTCCTTTGTTCTTTTGGATCTTTTTGGACCCAGAAGTTGAAGCTATTGACTTGGTTTCATAAGAGGCTGATATATTTATAGGTCATTGAGGAGGGTAGTCATGTTATATTGCATCTTATTCATCATCGCATTGCTACAAAATTGCAGGAAACTCTTCGGAAGAGATTCCAAGATGAACGAGACCTGATTTTTCTCATCTATGATTACTCTGTTTATTTCAGCACGTTGAAGTAGACCATCAGATCGAGAAAATGTTCTCTCACTAAAGTCTCCTCCTTCATGCGCATATTATAAACGTACTTGAGGATTTCATGTCGAATCAAGATGGATGGTTGTCAAAACTTTTCTTGGAAGGAACTCATGATCTCACAAGCCGAGACCATGCCCTCATGCTTCTTAGCAAGCACGTCAGACAAGCTCACTAAGATTTAGACCTTGGCCTTGTTGTTGGCCTTAGTCCAGCGGTCATAAGCATCTCTCGGCGCTTCGGACGCATTACGAGCAGGGGTCTGAGGACATTCCTCAGTTAAGACAAATCGAAGGTCGTCAATAATAGGAATCGTATTAATGTTTGACTTCCACATAGCATATTTATCTTCTTTTAATTTTTCTTTGGCGATTAAAGCTATTATTGAGGACGACATGCAGAAAAGCATAAACTGATTAGATTAATTATTATTTTCGCCAACCTATTAGACTAATCTAATCAACTTACCAAAAGTACAATGTATCCCTAATTTTAGCCATTGTATCTAGTGTGTAACGATACTTTTGGGGTTTAAAGTTGTTGGGTTTTATGCCCTAAAACTCATAGGTTGCAACACCATCAAAGCTCGCTTTCTCTAGAGCATCTTAGAGGTGTTCAATCTTCCTACCACCAAAATCCACATTAATATATTAACCCGCCTCGGACAAGAAAAACATCATCAGACCCAAAAAAGGGGCTTGTCCATAGTATGGCCCATGCAAAAAAAAAACCAAAGAATAAGTGAGAATCTACCCGAAGACTTAATAATCCATCTTCTCCAATCTTTCTTTTCAAATGGCCTCAATTCCTTTAGAATCCCCAATAATGCTACAAATTCCTCCAGCTACTCCTCCTTCAAATTTCTTCTCTACTCTAAAGTCTGAGTATCCCAAGACTCAGCTATTCCACCCTCTTTGTTACAAGTTATCGAAAAAAGTAAAGAGAAATAATCTTTGAGGGAAGATTTGCCAATCTATTTATCCTCCCAAAACTGAATTCGAAGGCAATTTTCAAATTGTAAACGCACCAGCGTATTCACCTTCTACCATTGTTTGCCAATACTTAGCCATGGAATCCTCAAGCTTCGACCCTAGCTACAAATAAATTCCACCCATCCTTCGATACACCATGAATACTTACCACCACCCTTCTCCATGAAGTCGAGGCCTCAACCCCGAATCTTCACCCCTATTTAGCTAATAATGCCTTGTTTTTTCGCCATAAATTCCTAAGACCAAGGCCATCAATCAATCGATCTTGTAATACTAGATCCCATCAAACCAAATGATTAATATTTGAACCACTTCTTCCTTCCTATAAAAAATTTCTAATAGCTTTTTCAATCTGATGAGTCACTACGGTAGGAATTTCAAAAATTGAGAAATAGTATAAGACAAGTTGGAGACAACTGAAGAACATAAAGTCATACGACCCCCCTAGAAAGATTGAACCTTTGCCATCTATCCATCTTTTTTCCAACAGCATCGTCCATCGGTTGCCAAAAAAACCTACCTTCTTTGGATGCCCCCTAGTGGTGAACCCAAACAAGGAAACAAAACTGTTTCTACTTTACATCCTAACTTTCCAGCCATTCTAGTTATCTCTGTGTCTTGAATGTTTATTCCAGCCAATGTTGATTTAAGCCAATTAACACATACACCCGAATAAGTTTGAAATTAACCCAACTCAAAATACTAGAATGTGAATTTTCCAAGCTTGATTCCAAAATCTCAAGAAAATAACACCCGTGAATTTGTGTATTGTGAAACTTTGCCTGAAATTTGATTATTACGAAATATGTGATAGTTAAGAGATTTTTTTTAAACCATTGATGCCCACTAACAAAAACTTTCCCATTCTACCCCTTTCAAACTCCCAAATTTCAAATTAACCTAACTTAAAATACGAGAACGAGAATTTTCCAAGCTTTATTCCAAAATATGAAGAAAATAACACCCCTGAATAAGTCGGGCGTTACAAAAGGCCCAACTCTAACGGATGAAGTCAAAAATAAAAAATGTCATTCTCAGGTGATTATCAATATGACGTATACTAGTTGTCTATCAGTGATATTGCTGATAGGCTAACAACATACTTAACAAAAAGTAAATCATGATATATTACTAATATACTTATATGAAGTTGATCAAGAGAATAGTAGTAGCCAACATATGATATATACATAATATAAGTGTATCACCGATGTATTATTGATATAAATTATTTTCCACAGACTAGTTCAATATAAAGTTTGTCAGTGGTCTATCAATATATTGTTTGTAGACTAACAATATACCTATATGAAGTTGACCAACAATATAGAGTATATCACTAATATACTATTGATATACTTATATGAAGTTGATTGTGAGTTTATTAGTAATTCGCATATACGTAATATAGAGCATATCACTAGTGCACTACTGATATACTTTATTTCCAACGGACATTATTCAATATGAAGATTGTCAGTAGTCTATCAATAATATACTATTGATAGACCAACAATATACCTAACATAGTATCATTAATATATGTTGATACACTTACATGAAGTTGAGCAAGAGTGTCGTAACTCGTATATGATATTTTTTTCATTTCACTAAAATACTACTGGTATACTAAATGTTGGTATATTAGTATTTCAGTGTTATACCAAGATTCCAAATATCACTGATATGCTATGAACATATAAAAAGAATATTATTTTAGCCTCATTTGGGTTCTTTTGCTCCAAATTACTTTCTTTGCTCGACATACCTACAAAATAAGTGTATATACACATAAAATTAACTAAACTAACAAAAATTAGGCACAAAATATAGGACTATTTATCGTCCTAACAATAACTCTATTTGAATTTCTTTGTTTGGCTTATAAAAATGACTTGGTTACAAACGAAGGAAATGAACTCTTTATAAAATACCCTAAAACAAAATTCCAAAGGACACAAATTAAATAAGTACATGTATTCATTGTACCTCAACAAAAGAACGTTCATGCATCTATGAATTCATGTGTTTAGAAACCATAAATTCATGTAAGTGTATCATGAATCTAGCTTAATTTCTAACATCCCCTAAGTTAGACTTCCTTGACTCCAAGCTTTTCCTTCATTTTCAGAAACAAGTAGGCTTTTAATGTCTTTGTGGAAATGTCTGCAACCTATCTTTCATTTCCCATCTTTGATTAATTCTCTGATGAAATGATATTTGATTTTGATATCCTTACTCCTTCCATGAAAAACTGATTTTTTTGCATGAACAATTGATTAGCTATTGTCACAGAATATGACTGTCTCATTTTCTTTAGGATACTTAAGTTTATGTAGCACCATTCTCAGCCAAAATGCTAGACGAGTGGTTATAGATAAAGAAATATATCAAGTTTCTGTTGTTGATAAGGTTATAACATCCTGCTTCTTTGATGCCTATAAGACTACTCCTGAGCGAATATTGAACATATATCTAGAAGTGCTTTTGTAATTATCAATGTTTCTGAAGAGATCAAATCTCGCAGTGGAAGCAATTACGAATCGCGTGTTCTTAATCTTCTTACATAGATACATATCAAGAACATAAAAACTACGATTAAGCATGCACAAGAGATTAGGACAACATGAATTTACCTTTGAAGAGCGATTTTCTTCTTGTATTCCTTCTCCCAGGTGTTGCTCACGATCTCTACGATCTGAACCCGACACGTACAAAGATCTACCACTGAATCTTTTCCGTTGTTCTCCAGATGAGGGAGGAAGATGGGTTCCTTTAGAATGAGGTGTAGAGAATTTGAAAGAAATGTGTCTAGGAACATTTCCAACCCAATGAGAATAAGCTTTAGGGTTACACCAAAGGCATTGCTCAAAATTGCATCCCATGCAACTATTTATAGGAAAATACGATGAAATTTATCATCCTATCCCTTATTCATTCTCTCATAATTATATAGTGTGTTATGAATCTAGTTCACATTAAAACTATATATTATATCAATTCTATCACATATAATTGATGTATTACCTCATATATGAAATTGAACACTTCAATTTCATTCCTAACTTTATACCCTCAATATTATCATGTTGAGCCAACGGAGGGACCTAATGGACCTACAGTTCATGAGCTCCAATAATGTGAGACTAACTCATCAAACTCTTTAATCCGATTAACCAATTTTAATTAACTACAAGTCACTCCAGTATAGACTTGCAGTTGCACTCTCCTCATGTAGATTATATGGTGTCCATCGATATAATCATTACCTATGAGTCTACCCTTCACAGGTTGTTCGTAATCACAGTTGGGTCAAATTACCATTTTACCCCTATGATTACCTCTTGCTCCTTAAACACTACTAATCCTCTAATGAACAACAAGTCTATTGTCCTATAATAAACTCAATCCCTCTTAAGCTAGTTTAGAGGGTGAGGCCCCGTTGTTCAAGACCTGGACTCGGTTCTTAAGGGAACAACCTATCTAATTCCTTAGTCTCGGAATGAGTGAATTCCATCTTATAGAGTTAAGTCCCCAGCTACCTACGAGGTTTTGTCCCTGATAAGGTAGGCATATTGAGTCGGCTACAGGAACCTCTCACCCATACTAGTCTAAGGACAAACCCCTATAAGCAGGAATTCTTAACTTGCTCAGGATTCAGGTCATTCACTAATAATCATCTATAAATTATTAGTCCTATGTTGTTAACAGTGTTATACTGGTTAGACTAATAATTTGCAGTACGGTCTTGTATGAACTCATCATACAGGATGCCCCACTCGCAAGTCATCCATATGAATGAGTTGGATTACCTCATTTGTACTAACTACAAAGTGGGTCACATCCATGGTGTTACAAGAATAAGGTTTCAAACCTTATATATATACCATAGACCATTTAGGTTATACTCTAAAACATAATCCAATTATTGTCTACTATCCTGATGTTCAAGATCTATTATAACATTGGAGCTTACTTTATTGGATTTATGAAGCGAGAATATAATTTTATCAAATCAAATAACTCTTTATTTATCTGACTAAAATTACACAAGTTTTGGGCACATATCCAACAATCTCCCACTTAACCTAAAGCTAGTGGAGTACATAACAAACATTATAATAATGTAAAATACAATAAACTAGGGCACTTGAAACCCTTTGTACAATATACGTACTCTCACTTGCCCTAGTTAGGGCAAGACTTGTAATCTTAGACCTTCTAGGTGATTCTCAAATACTTTAGTTGTGAGAGCCTTTGTAAATGAATCAGCTAAGTTGTGCTCCGAAGCTATCATCGTGACGATCACGTCTCCTCGATGCACGATCTCTCAAATGAGATGATATTTTCACTCAATGTGTTTACCCCTCTTGTGACTTCGAAGTTCTCTTGAATTTGCCACGACACCACTATTATCACAGTAAAGTGTGATTGACAAACTCATATTTGGAACAACTTCCAAATCTAACATGAATTTCCTTAACCAAACAACCTCTTTAGCTGCTAAATATTCGACCTCCATGGTGGAATCAGCGATGCATCCCTACTTGACGTTTCGCCAAGCTAAAGCTCCCCGTTAAGAGTAAATATTGACCCTGACGTAGATTTCCTAAAATCTTTATCAGTTTGAAAGTCAGAATTTGTTTATCATGTAAGGATCAAATCCCTAGCCCCATACACAAGCATGTAGTTCTTCGTTCTCCGAAGATACTTAAGGATTGTTTTAACCGCTCTCTAGTGTTCAGGTCCTGAATTGGATTGATACCTACTTACCATTCCTACTGCCAAACAGATGTCTGGCCTAGTACATAACATGGCGTACATGAGGCTTCCAACAACCGATGCATAAGGAATTCGTCTCTTGTCCTCAACTTCTTGAGGTGTTTTAGGACATTGTTCCTTAGACAAATGAACTCCATATCTAAAAGGTAATAAACCATTCTTCGAGTCTAGCATCTTAAACCTCAACAACACTTTGTCGATGTAAGATGTCTGAGACAATGCTAGAGTTTTATTCTTGCGGTTCCAGACAATCTTGATCCCAAGAACAAACTGCACTTCTCCCAAATATTTCATTTGGAATTGCGTAACTAGCTAATTCTTAATGTCAGTAAGATAACCTACATCATTCCCAATGAGTAGGATATCATCCACATATAAAACTATGAATGCGATAGAACTGTTGATGTTCTTTTCGTAAACACAAGGTTCATCATCATTCTGGTCAAAGCCAAAAGATTTGATTGTCTCATGAAATCTTATATTCCAGATCCTAGATGCTTGTTCTAGTCCATTGATCGACCTTTTAAGTCTGCAAACCTTTTGTTCTTGTCCTAGTTCAATGAACCCTTTGGGTTGGTCCATGTAGATGTTCTCGTCAAGATTGCCATTTAAGAATGTTGTCTTGACGTCCATTTGTCATACCTCAAAGTCATAATATGCGGCAATGACAAGTAGAATTCTTATAAACTTTACCATAGCAACAGGTGAAAAGGTTTCCTCATAGTCCACCACTTCTACCTTGGTATAACCCTTTGCTACTAGTCTAGCTTTAAAGGTTTGCACCTTTCAATCTACACCACGTTTTCTCTTGTAGATCCACTTACAACCTATAGGTTTTATCCCATCAGATTTATCTACAAGAACCCAAACTGAATTGAAGTGCATAGACTCTTTCTTGGTCCATAGTTGTGACCCACTTGTCTTTGTCTTTGTCAACCATTGCTTGATTATAAGTCAATGGACCTCACAATCGTCATCTGGTATGACAACTTGGGTTTCAGATAAGCCCATGTAACGGTCAGGTTGTGTTATAATCCTCCCACTACGTCGAGGCACTCTCAAATCTTGAGATGGACGCTCTTGACTAGACAATCTAGTATCAACAACTCTTGTTGACGTATTAGCACCATTAGCAACCTTTGCTTTTGTTCTGTCTGACTCGCTTAACACAATTTTACTTCTTGGTTTGCGTTCCCTAATGTGGTCCTCCTCTAAGAAAGTGGCATTTGTCGACACAAGTATCTTATCTTCCTTTGGATCATGGAATAATCCACTTCTTGTCTCTTTTGGGTAGCCTAAAATAGGCATAATTTTGAACGTGAATCCAATTCTTCGGGTTCGTCACAAGCACATGTGTTGGACAACCCCAAATTCTGAAATGACATAAACTACCTTTACGTCCTTTCTAGAGTTCAAAAGGTGTTTCTAAAACACTCTTTGATGACACGTTGTTTAAAATGTATACCGCAATCTCTATTGTATAACCCCAAAATGAGTCAGGGAGATGAGCATTACTCATCATCGATCGAACCATGTCCAACAAGGTTCTATTTCTCCTTTCCGATACACCATTCCGCTGAGGCATACTGGGTGCTAAGAGTTGGGATGTAATTCCATGTTCTATCATATAACCTTGAAATTTTAAATCCTTGTACTCTCCACGTCGATCTGATCGAAGTGTTTTAATTATTTTACGTACTTGATTTTCAACTTCAACCTTGAATTCCTTAAACTTTTCAAGTGCTTCAGACTTATGATGTATTAGGTAAATATGCCCAAATCTTGAATAATCATCTATGAAAAAGATGAAATATTCATAACCTCCTCTGGCTTTATCATTCATCGGACCGCAAAGGTCTGAATGTATAAGCTCAAGAGGCTCTTTGGCTTTATAACCTTTTTCACTAAAAGGTCTTTTAGTCATTTTCCTTCTAGGCAGGACTCCATACAGGTAAAGTACTTTCTTCTAACTCATTTAGAGGTCCACTTTTTCCCAACCTCTCAATCCTATTGAGATTAATATGACCCAACCTAAGATGCCAAATATGAGCATTTTCTTTAGGAGAAATTTTACGTTTCTTAGTTTGTATGTTTGCTTTTTTAAATAGTTCAGTGCTCAAACCAGTTTTTGATTGAATTCTGTCTCAAAACATACAAACCATTCTCTAACGAAACTGTACATTTTTCGACACCTTTGTTTGAAATAAACACTTCATTAAAAGAAAAAGAAACTGAAATACATTGTTCTATTAGGAAAGAAATTGAAATAAGATTTCTAGTAAACCCTGGTATCACTAATACATTGTCAAACAACATATATTTCTTGTGGAACAAAAGCTTCATCGTGCCAATTGCTACAACTGAGACGATATCTCCAGTTCCAGCCCAGAGCATTGTTTCTCCTTTCTATAGTTGCTGCCAAGAATTCACCCCCTGAAAAGAAGAACAGACATGATTAGTGACTTCTGAATCCAATATCCAAGTAGTTTTATCATTATCCACTAAACAACCTTCTATGAAAAGTAAAACACATATACCTTCTTTCTTCTTCTCAGCCAGGTATTTTGGACAGTTCCGTTTGCAGTGTCCGTCCTCGTTGTAGTAGAAATATTTTCCCTTGTCAGCAACCTCCTTGACCTTCTTGCCCTTTTGGGCGGCAGTTTTGTCAGTATGTATCCTTTTACCAATCTTCTTCATGTTCTTCTTCTTCCCTTTTCAGGTTAGAAGAAGATGAAACCACATGTTTTGTTCTAGAGGTCGAACCTCTATGATAACTTCTACTGGCAACATTTGCCTCACCTTTCGGTCCTTTAATTTTCATCAAAGACTGAAAAATCTGGAGTTCATTCAGAAGGGAGGTAAGGTTAAAAGTAAGCTTGTTCATAACAACATTACTTCTAAACTGTAGGAAACTATCTGGAAGAGTTTCCAGAATGAAGCTGACCTGGTTTGATTCATCGATCGAGACACCATTCCACTTCGCAATGTTGAAGTGCACAATCATGTCCAAGACATGATCCCGAACAAATGAACCCTCCCGCATCCTTGAGTTGAATATATATTTGAGGGCATTGTGTTGGACTTGTGTAGACTGTTGTCCAAATATGCCCTGCAACGAATCCATGATTTCCTTAGAGGTCATCATGCCCTCGTGCTTCTTGGTCAGTATGTAAGACATACTTGCCAACATATAGACCTTGACCTTATCATTGGCCTTGATCCATCGATCATATGCATCACGAACATTTCGTGCTGCATTCGAGTCTGGCACCTGAGGACACTCCTCAATTAGCACAAACTTAAATCGTCCACTACCAAGATAGTGTTAAGTTTGTTCTTCCAAGTCATTATGTTCTCTCCGGTTACCTTTTCTGCACCCAATAAGGAAATAATCGAGCTAGACATTTTGCTGAAATAAATAATTACTTGTATTAGTTTCTCGCTAAAAACTATCTAACCCAATCAAGTTTTAGCTAATTATCTAATGATTCCTAGGTCATTAATAATTTTCAATGATACTCCAAAGATTTAGAGTGTATGACACCAAAGGGTAATAAAAAACACTCCTCCTCTGGAATAAGACTTCTTGACCAAAACCTAATCCCAGAATAACTCTTATTCCTATAAGTTTTATTTACCATTATTTTGTCAGGATACATACACTCCTTATGTACCTTGTGAGTGTAACCCTCCATTTTTAGACCCCAGAGTCCCCATAAACCAAATCTGCCGAAGGGAGGACTAGGTTGAAAAATAGACTACTTTATCCCTGATGGGTGTCCACTATGTTCCGATCCCCTATGATCAAGCCATCCGAAGGGATTGTCTAGTCCAGGCCAAACTAGCAGGCTAACCATAGTGATCTCATGGTGTGAACCAATGAAGAGACCATAGATTTTGTTTTCACAGAACCTGCTCCCACTCACTATAAGTATCCTCTCCATTCACCTTGATATCGACTCATACAAACACCATTCGAAGGGGGACGCTCCTGTTTGCACCACGAGGCCAAGTATGAGTCTCGCGATGTGAACTTTCCCGGACAAATGTGAGTGGAAATATATGTATCATGTACACTTTTTTCTCCCACTAAATACTTTAACTCTATAGGAAATTGACCTAGGTTGAACCCGACTAATGGTTTTACCTAAATATATCAATATAACTCTCATACTGATAATCTATCAATATTACTCTTATATTGATTTTATCCTAAGTTTATTAATATAACTCTTTATATTATACCTAGGATTTCTAGTTTATTAACCCCTTAATAAATCCGCTGATGCTACTATAATTTATAAACCCTCTGATTAAAATTCACTCATAAGTCAGTTCCCAGGTAGGGGTGTTCTGTTTCCGTCAGCTTAAATACCCCAGCCTAAGCAGAACCATCCTTAGACAGAGTTCCTTTTTTAATCATTGTTTATAAATTACATGGTTCCTAATTCTAATCTAATTAGAACTAGATAACCTAAGGTCTATTTTTTATGTTCTAAACATTTTAAAACTAATGAATTAACCTTCGGTGACATGCAATTCTATGTTATTGTGTTTGCTCATTCATCACATGAATAATTAAACATACATAACACATTCAAGTCATGAATAATATGCATGTCAATGATGTCCATAATTAATATAACACCTTATACTAATTATTCATGTAAACTATGTAATATAACACTTTATATTATAAATGATGCATGTAAATGCTTAACCTAAGGTGAGATATCTAAATAAAAGCATACATTATGCATGACAATAATTATACAAAAATTGCATAAATTAAATAGCAAAATTAGACCATTTTTGGCACCATAAAATTAATTAAAATTAATATAATCTAATTATATTAATTAAAATAAATTAAAATAAATAAAATCATTATAAAAATGTTTTTATATAATTAATAATAAAAAAACTACCCTTTCCGTACGTTGGAGAGCCTCGCGAAATGCCATCAGCGTTGAAACGTTGCCTCTGTCGCACGCCTTGAATCGCAAGCACGTTGTTTATCAGCGTTGCAACACCGTGCACTAGACAGAATATGATGTTCTGTTTTTCAGCTTGTTTTTGCTTCAATCTTCTTAGCAACTTCTTTGGTTCGAGCAACATGGACTTAGGCTCGATTTACATAAATATATGCTCAAAACAATAGACCCTTACATTGAACAATTCGACGAAAAAATATGTAAATATATGGTGCCAAAAACGAAAACATCTAATTTGCAAACCGAACATTCATCACATTAAATCAGTAAACCTCACCTTTGTCCTTGATAAATCTAGAACAAGATCAAGAACTACAATTGGGGCTTTGATACCAATTGAAGGGATCGAATCTCGCAGCGGAAGCGATTACGAATTGCGTGTTCTTAATCTTATTATGTAGATACATATTAAGAACATAAAAACTATGATTAAGCATACACAAGAATATTAGGGCAACATGAATTTACCTTTGAAGAACGATTTTCTTCTTGTATTCCTTCTCCAATGTGTTGTTCACGATCTCACGATCTCTACGATCGGAACCCGACACGTACAAAGATCTACCACTAGATCTTCTCTGTTGTTCTCTAGGTGAGGGAGGAAGGTGGCTTCCTTTAGAATGAGGTATAGAGAATTTGAGAGTGTTTTGTCTAGGAACTTTTCCAACACAATGAGAAGAAGCCTTAGGGTTACACTAAAGGCATTGCTCAAAGTTGCATCCCATGCAACTATTTATAGGGAAATAGGATGAAAACTACCATTCTATCTCTCATTCATTCTCTCATAATTATATAGTGTGTTATGAATCTAATTCACATTAAAACTATATATTATATAAATTATATCACATATAATTGATATATTACCTCATATATGAAATTGAACACTTCAATTTCATTTATAACTTTATACCCTCAATATTACCATGTTGAGCCAACGGAGGGACCTAATGGACCTACAGTTCACGAGCTCCAATGATGTGAGATTAACTGATCAAACTTTTTGAATTGATTAATCAATTTTCATTAACTACAAGTCACTCCACTATAGACTTGCAGTTGCACTCTTCTCACTGTAGATTATATGGTGTCCATCGATATAATCATTACCTATGAGTCGACCCTTCGTATGTTGTTCGTAATCATAGTTGGGTCAAATTACCATTTTACCCCTGTGATTACCTCTTCTTCCTTAAGCACTACTGATACTCTAATGAACAACAAGTCTATGGTCCTACCATAAACTCAATCCCTCTTAAGCTAGTTTAGAGGGTGGAGCCCATTGTTCAAGACCTGGACTCAGTTCTTAAGGGAACAACCTATCTAATTCCTTAGTATAACAATGAGTGAATTTCATCTTGTAGAGTTAAGTACCCAACTTCCTACGAGGTTTTGTCCCTGAGAAGGTAGACACATTGAGTCGGTTACAGACCACTCTCACCCATACTAGTCTAAGGACAAACCCCTATAAGCATGAGTTCTTAACTTGCTCAGGATTCAGGTCGAATCACTAATGATCATCTATAAATTATTAATCCTATCTTGTTAACGAGGTTATACTGGTTAGACTAATAATTTGCAGTCTGGTCTTGTATGAACTCATCATACAAGATGCCCCCACTCGCATGTCATCCACATGAATGAGTTGGATTATCTCATTTGTACTAACTACAAATTGAGCCTCATCCATGGTGTTACCAGAATAAGGTTTCCAACCTTATACATATACCATAGACCATTTAGATTATACTCTAGAACATAATCCAATTAGTACACTGATGTTCAAGATCTATTATAACCTTGGAGCTTAGTTTATTGGATTTATAAGGCGAGAATATAATTTTATCAAATCAAATAACTCTTTATTTATCTAACTAAAATTACACAAGTTTAGGGCACACCCAACAGTTTCCTCCCCAATCATTATGACTATAAAAAAATTAGAACGTTATCCATATTCTTATTGTTGTGAATTCAATGATCAATAGTTCCAAGAATCTATGAGAGAACACTTTTTCTATATTCCTAATGACTTCTCCTTGGTGATGCAATAAACCTAGTGAACAAGCTAACTGAGAACATAAGATCATGGTTAGTTATAGTAAATATATTAAACTCCGAACGAGACTTCTATAAATGGTGGCATCAAAATCTTCACTCTCATCATGTTTGCTCAATTTCGAACCTACTTCCATAGGAGTATGGGCAGGATAAACATTCTCTATTTTAAACTTTACCAACAAATCTTTACCAACAAATCTTATGCATAATTGTGATAGGAAATGGTTTTCCCAAGATCACTTTGCTTAACTTGAATATAAAGGAAGTAATGAAGTAAGTCCATATCAGTCATTTTCTTCTCCAATCTTGACAAAATCAGGTGGTTGTTCAACATAGATTTCTTCCCCTAGATATCCATTTAGAAAAGATGAGTTAACATCCATTAGATGTGTTTTCCAGTCATTTTAAGCTACAAGGGCTACAAGTAAACAATCTGTCTCTAATCGAGTCATAGGTGTAAAAATTTCTTCTTAATCCACACCATACTTTTTCTTGTCCCCTTTGACGAGTAGTCTTGCCTTATACTTCTCGACTTCACCATTTTCCTTCAAATTTGTTCTATACACCCATTTTACTCCAAGAGCATTTATACTCTTTGGTAATTATACGAGCTCCCTCCCATGTTTCCTTTCTTCTTATTGCACCAATGTCCTAATCCATTATTGCTTTCCATTTTTCATATTCAATCACCTCTTCAAAATGTATGGGATCTGCATCTGCAAATAAAGCAAAATCAACATGATCATCTTTTGTCATTCTTCTTGAAGCATCATAGATCTCTTGTATATTTCTCGTCTTCCTTGGTGGAGTTTCTTCATCACTCGGTGAATATGAAGATGAAGATGAAGATGAAGATGAAGATGAAGTCATTGGTTGAGTCCATTCAAACTCCAAGACTTGAGCAACCTTTTTTTTCATCCATATCAACAAGTAATGGATTCTAATCTTCATTTGCTACATCTCATCTCTAAAATTTTACTTTTTTTCCTGCTTATAGGATTGTATAATCTAGAAGCCTTGGTGTTCTCACTGTATCAGACAAAAAATGCATTCCTCTGACTTATCATCTAACTTACCTCCGTTCTCATCAGAAACGTGAGAATAAACAATGTAGCCAAATACTCTTAGGTGTCTAACAGTTGGCTTTTATCCATTCCATGATTCTTGAGGTATAAAGCGTTGGATACTTTTGGTTGAAGCCCGATCCAAGAGATAAATGGAGCATGTCACTACATCTCCCCAAAATAAAATCAATTCGGATGTTTCTTGGCTTGGAACATAATTCTTGCAAGCTCCATTATAGCTTTGTTGAGGTTTTTGAACGGTCTTCTAGTGCTTGATTCCATTTTTCTTTAGAAAAACATCAAAAGGCAATATATTCCGCTCTTCAATCAGAGCACAATATTATCAATTTCATGTTGCTTTCATTTTCAACCATTGCTTTGAAGGCCTTAAAATACTCGAAAGCATAACTTTTTGATGGACAAGCTTAAGAAGTATTGATGCTTTCCAAGAATTTCCTTTCGTTCGGAAAATGGTTTTTGATGATGCTTCCCCAAAATAATTGCTTCACAAGATTGATATTCCCTTTTAATACTTGGCATTCCTCTCACTATATTTTGTTGACATATGTGAGATAAAGTGTCAAAACTTAAGTGCCTTAACGAAGCCATGACGTATCTTTTACCAGCATCCTAAAACATAAAAACTTTTCATAAGACATTTTAATTGGAAACATCTTGTTGGCAGTCATATGTACCTTTGTTATCAGACATCCATTCTTGGTTTCTGATCTTGCTCATGCTGTCTTTCAAGGTTACATCATGCCTTTTCAATATAAGTTTTATGTTTGAGACCTGGAACATAATACAAATCAGTAATTCTTTTTTCTCCATTCTTTTTCTTGACTTTCTTTACCTCTGTGGTTACTGCAACCACTATGAAGATATCTTCAGTGCTCGTTTCCTGAACATTGAAGGTGAGAAAAAGAAGACCTTGATCGCTTGATCATTTTCTTTTGACTTTCTTCCCCTTCCTCTATTTAGAGAAGCTTGATTATCACTTGTTTCAAAATCATAATTCTTGAAGTCGTTGGATCTTCCACTACGTCCACCTCTTCTTCCACTACATCTTTATCGTGAAGAAGTTTGCATATGAAAAGCCTTCTTCTGAAGGAGTAGAATCAAACCGCTTCAATCTAAACTCATGAGATTAGAGAGATCCCCATAAGTTATTGATGGAGAGATTTGACAAATCTTTGGATTCTTCAATTGCAATGACAATGTTGTTCATATCTTCTAGTCATACTTCTAAGGATCTTTTCAACCAATAATAGATCTTCAATTGTTTCTCTATTTGGTCTCAGTTGATTAACAATTAAGAGAACACGATTGAAAAATTCGTCAATATTTCAACATAATCTAATGGTAGCAAAATCAACTCGAAGTGCTTGCGATGTTACCATTTTTACCTTAACTTCTCTTTTGTGTAGACTCTGTAATGCATCCCATGCTACTTTAACATTTGCGACTCCTAAAATATTTTCGAAAATACTTGCATCTACAGCTTGGTAGACTAAAAAAATGCCTTTTTGTCTTTCTTTCTAGCATATTTCAACTCATTGAGTTGTTGTTGTGAAAGGTCTTCCTCACATTCTTGCTCCATATATCCATTTTCAACCGTATCCCAAAGATCATGAGATCCATAAACAACTTTCATTTGTTGACTCAAACGTCTATAGTTCTTTCCTTCAAAATGAGGAAGTTGAGGTTGCAAAATATTGTTGGATGACATCTTTTAACTTTCCCTCTGATTCCACTTTATGTTGGAAACGACACTGAGCCCACAATAGTACTCACTCAAAATCTCACAATTTTGAAGAGAAGAAACTGGTTTTCTTATAAAACTCAAGAACACACAAGAGAAGAAAATTATTCTCTTGAATAACTCTATTTGAATTACTTTGTTTGGCTTATCAAAATGATTTGGTTAAAAATGAGGGAAATGAAGCGTTGATATAATACCCAAAAGACACGATCAAAAAGACACAAATTAAATAAGTACATGTAATCATACAATTTATGTACCTTAACAAAAGAACTTTCATGCATTTATGAATTCATGTATTTAGAGACTATAAATTCATGTATGTGTATTATGAATTTAGCTTAATTTCTAACAATAGACAGAGCCAGAAAAAAGATATAGAAAAACAATGGGTCAGTGAAGGAAGACGGTTCTCTTCCTCATCGGAGGGATCAAAGATTTATCAAACAATAGTGCTCTTTGAGTTTTGTTGTGTTGATTTGTTTTTTTTTTGTTTTTTTTTTTTATCTCATTCCTTTCTCTGTTAATATCCAAGCTCTTATTTTCATCCTCCAAATTTTTTTTATTGCCTGTGAATTACTGAAAAAATGTACAGAGACCTTACAATTTATAAGGGACAATCTGGTCTTAAAATTCTCCCTCCTAATCTTTTGTGTGTGATAAGAAAACCATATTTTATTCCAAACGCCAAATTTGTTTTCTACTTGAATTAAATTTCTACATTTTGAATGTGACTCATTGTCATGTGATGCATATTTCACTTTCAAGCTAAGTTGAAGCGTAAGAGGAAAAAAAAATGATTCATCTATGTATTTTGTGTAGTTTTTGGCCTTAGAATATGCTCTTTATACTATTTTCCAAATATACTAATTCTTTGTTTCATGAAATCACTACAACTATATTTATTTGTTTTTCAATTGACTTGCCTTTATGGTTGTTAATTTTTATTTATTTTTAAAATGAATGCAGTGAGAAGAGAAATAAAAATAATGAAGTTGTTTATGCATCCTCACATAGTACAACTATATGAGGTTATAGAGACACCAACTGATACCTACGTAGTGATGGAATATGTCAAATGTGGAGAACTTTTTGATTATATTGTGGAAAAGGGTAGGTTGAAGGAACATGAAGCTCGTCGACTTTTCCAACAGGTATCGTATGCTAATTACAAAGTGCTTTTAGAATGACTTTTGAAAGAGAGATATATTAATTAAGTACTTTTTTAAAAAGCGTTTTAAATGATATTGGATGATTTTTTTTTTTGGACAGATAATATCAGCAGTGGAGCACTGCCACAGAAATATGATAGTTCATAGAGATCTTAAGCCTGAGAATGTTCTATTGGATTCCAATTTCAATGTAAAGATAGCAGATTTTGGTTTTAGCAATATGATGTATGATGGCCATTTCCTCAAAACAAGTTGTGGGAGTCCTAACTATGCTGCTCCAGAGGTACAAGTTTTTACCACTTAATCAAAATATGAACTACGACACTGTTTAATTTTAATAACTATTTTGATTTTTTATTTTATGTTTTGAAAATTAAGCTTAAAAATATTATTCCTACCATGAATTTCTTTAGTTTGTTATCCTACTTTTTATTTAGATTTTTAAAAATTAAGTCAAATTTTAAAAACTAAGGTTCCGTTTGATAACCATTTTATTTTTCGTTTTTAGTTTTTAAAAGTTAAGCTTATTTTCACATAATTCCTCTACAATAGGTATCATCTCCCTTAAATAACCATTTGAACTCTTAGCCAAATTCTAAAAACAAAATCAAGTTTTTGAAAGCTACTTTTTTTAGTTTTCAAAAGTTGGTCTTGTTTTTGAAAACATAGGTACAAACTAGATAAGATAACATATAAACTCATTGGTAAAAGTATTATTTTTAGGTTTAAATTTCAAAAACTAAAAACAAAAAACAAAATGGTTATCAAACAGGGCGGGGCCTAAATGAGTGTTTTTTATTTTGGAAGTTTGTTTTTGTTTTCAAAATTTAACTAAAAATTGAAATGTTTCTTTTAAGAAAGATAAATTCGTTACAGGGAAATTGAAAGAAAATAAGTTTTAAGTTTCAAAAATCAAAAACAAAAAATGAATACTTATCAAACGGCTATGTTACTTTGGGTAACTAAAAATGTTTAAAAACAGTTCGTAGTGTTTGATAACGAATAAAAAGTAGATTTATTTTATTTTATTCTTTTTTAAGAAAAACTTAAAGTGATTGTCTGAAATCACTTAACATTTGTAACAAAACAAAAGTGTTTTAATTAAAAGTGCTTTAATCACGAATTACGTACATGTTACAAAAACTTCTATTAGAAGTGGTTTAAAGAAAAAAAGTGTTTAAACATAAGGTAATCCATAATATAACTACTCTTAGAAACGCGTTTGAAATTCCCCTAATTTAATTTTGAAGATTGATTCAACCATTTTACAGGTTATTTCTGGTAAATTGTATGCTGGGCCTGAAGTAGACATATGGAGCTGTGGGGTTATATTGTACGCACTTTTATGTGGCTTTCTTCCTTTTGATAATGAAAATATCGCCATCCTTCACCAAAAAATTAAGGTATATCTTAAAATTTATCATCTACAATCTTAATCTAAATTATAGATTTAAATCTCATTTTGGACTCCATACTTTCGAGTTTGTTTCATTTCATTTTAATCTCCAAACTCTCAGAATGACAATTTTATTTTCAAACATTGAAATTTTTGTCATTCAACTTTTAAAATGTCTATTTTTGTCCTTAAATTTTTCGTAAAAAAAAACATTACAGTCTTTACCTTTATTATATTTTTAACAAATGAATGATATAACTTCAAGTATGTATACTAGTATATTAATATGAGCATAAACGAATATTGATGGAAAAATAATACAATAAAGGTCAAAATAGTTACTTTTAAAAAAGTTTAGAAACTAAAATAGAGAAATTGAAAGTTTAGGGGACCAAAACAAAATAATCTTAAAAGTTCAGGACCAAAATGAATATTTTAAAAGTTCAAGAACCAAAACGATCAAAATGATGTTTAAACGTAAATTATAAAGTATTAAATTTGAATTTATATCGGAGGATTGTTCTTACCATATTTTTTTTCCTTTAATGCATAAATATTTGATGATACCTAAAAATTATTTTGAATGTTCTTTAGAATGGAGTTTATAGCCTTCCAAATTTCATATCACCGGCTGCAAGAAACTTGATCTCAAAGATACTTGTAGTTGATCCATTGAGACGAATGACTATTCCTCAAATTCGCAAGCATCCATGGTTTCAAGCTCATCTTCCTCGCTATTTAGCTGTGAAACCAATGTACATCATCCAACAATTTGAAAAGGTTAGTGATTACTTTCGAAATTAGCTTATCTCAATCAAAAGGCAGACAAACTTTTTTTTGGTTAAAATTTCATGCAAACTTATTTGAAAAATATTTTGAATTAGTTATTTTTTAATGATTTGGTATTTACACTAAAGTAAAAAAATGTCTACAATAGCTACGAAAAATTGTTGTAATAGATGTTTTATAGCTTTTTTCACAAAGTCCTAACACCAAATGCTATTAAAAGTCTGAAACTTTTTATAGCATTTTAAAAAGTTATATTAAAAGTCTTTTAATCGCATAAATTCCTCTGGTTAAAATCTATGATAAGATTTTATAAATGGTATAAAAATTATTTTAGTAATCTACGATAGCATTTTAGTAATTATAACATTTATTCATAGTTATAAATATTTATTTTTCACTCAAACAAAAGCTATAATATACTTTTGAATTGTTAATTTTTTTGCTATTATTGTATCTTTTGTAGCTTTTGAAGTTTATTCATAGTGGCATTATTCATGTTTCCTGCCTTATTTCAAATTAGAAGTAAAATAATAAATAAATAATCTACAAGAATAAATATACAATCAAAATGAGTCTTTATTTAAGCAAATATTCCTTCAAGATTTACATTATCCCACTTACATTTGATACAAAATATATACTTTAACAATCTATTGTTTACGAAAATAAATATAGTGACGAATATCAACATAGTGATGACATAAAATACTAACTTTGTCAATCACTATTCATTTAATTACTAAATAGAATAAAAATATATAACTCGAGCTAGTTGTGTTCGTGACCAAGAACTTTCAATAATATTGTTTCATCAACATACAAAAAAAGTCATAAAGAAATAAATAACAAAGAGCATTTACTCAAATAAAATAATGATTAACAAATCAATATTTAATTAATAATATATCAATGTACCTGCTGATTAAAACTTTGTCAAAAACCATAGAACTGCACTATCAATAACATTTTCAATGTAGGGTCTCAATAATTATGCTCTTTCAAATAAATTTAAATATATTAATTAGCTAGTTAATGACGTTTTAACTATTTGCACTATGCAATTTCAAGAAAGGAAGAAAAAAACACTAACAAAGAAACCAACAAGAAGTCAAGAATTCCTATATAGATAACTACCCCCAACCCCACAACATAAATTTATAGTATCTCACATCCCTAGTAATAGCTAGTTAATGACGCTCTTTTCTAACACACATTTACAAGAACAGAAGTATTTACAAGCATTTTCTATAACACCTCCAAATTTTAACCTAATCTACGGAATGACACTAAGCTAACAATCTATATGTTCCAAAAATTTTGACAACATAACAATGTAACTACAACAATACCAAAAATTTTACCTAACACCTATTGGTAAAAAAGATAACACTTCTATATCTAGAGTAACCAAACCACGACTCCCAACTCTAACTCACAAAGTTATGAAAGACTCAAAAAATGAGCAAACATTCTAGATATGTAAAGTACTAGACCAATTCATTAATTTCCAGCAAACACAATCCAAAAGGTAAAGTAACCTAAATGTCTATCGTTAAACTTTCAACACAAATAATAAACCTAAGATATCATTCACTCAAACTTAAACATTTTAGGAAGGAAGCAACATTCCAACAACTACCCTACAAGTAAACATAACCAACTACAACAGTATTTCAACGAGGTCCTACTCTTTTCTAACAAGCATGTACAAGAAAAGAAGCATTTACAACTAGCATTTGCTAACTTAATCTAGGGAATGTCACTAACCTAACAACCAATATGCTTCGAAAATTTCGACAACACAATGACATGACTACAACATAATATAAAAAATATTACCTAGAATTTGTTGGTAAAAATCCTTGATGAACTTGTTATCTGTGGACCTTCACGCTTGATCCTACAATTAGAATCTTTCATAGATATATAATTTGTTGGAGTATGTGGGCCTCCATAAATATGCATTGGGTTTCTTTTAGACATCAACTCAAACTCTAACTGTGTAATGACTCGCAATTTTGGCCTAATCTAGGAGCGTACAACCACCATGTCCCAAAAAATTTCAACAACATAACAGCTTCCGCACAACAATACCAAAATTTTTACAAGTACTTGTTAAACGAAAACATACTTCTAAGCCAGATAACCAAATAATTGAACAAAACTTTGAATCACTAATCATTTATAAATTCAGAATTTTTTTTATGAAAAGCCAACCTTTCATTGAGAACAAATGAAATAATACAAGGACATACAAAAATAAAGCCCACAAAAAATGAGACATTAACGAAAAGGGCTCAAGTCTAATAAAATGAGATTAAGCGAATAATTACAAAAAAATCTTCGAAACCGAAGCTCAAAAATAAGCATAAAATCTAACTAGGCTATTTATTAAAATGCTATATTGAAAAGCTATAATAGGTCATATTCCTTGTAGTGTGATCATAGTGCTATTTTTGTAGGCACTTGTTGCAATGTAGGGGTTATGCGGTAGTGATTTGTAAATAGAATGAATGTTGTTCATGACCTAGTCGTATTGATTAGAGTGGTTTTTAAGGTTAGTGGTCTAATTAATGGGTTAGTGGTTGGTTCTTTATTTTAGGTTGAGGTAGAATAAAAAAGAAATGTTAAGTGTGAAAAATATTTATTTTCTATGCTAACTTCTATTGGTATGGAGTATATTGAGAACATTCATGATGTAACTTCTCCAAAGCAAGATTTAAAGATGTTCCATATTAGGGACAACGACCCTCTACATATCTTCACATAGTATGATATTGTCCAATTTAGGCATATGCCCTCATGAATTTATTTTTTGTTTCACCCAAAAGATCCTGTACCAATAGAGATAGTCTCCCTCACTTATAAACTCACGAGGTTTCTCTTATCCAGCGAATGTGGGGTTTTGGTTGCACTCCAACAACCCCATCAATCCTCCTCTCAAACAATCACCTCGAGCCTCCCCTCAAATAGTCATCCTCACTTGAGATTCACTATAACTATACTTTGAAGCTCGCCTTCATTGTTCGACACTGAAAAATTCTACCGATCACGGCTCAGGG
Source organism: Trichosanthes cucumerina (assembly GCA_036507285.1). Lineage (NCBI taxonomy): Eukaryota > Viridiplantae > Streptophyta > Magnoliopsida > Cucurbitales > Cucurbitaceae > Trichosanthes > Trichosanthes cucumerina. The sequence continues at coordinate 40,508,475 of CM071841.1, forward strand.
GAATGACTGTAATACCACTGTTAAGGACAATGACCCTCCACATATCTCCATTGGTATGAGGTCTTTTGAGTGAAACCAAAAGCAAATCCATGAGGGCATATGCCTAAAGCGGACAATATCATACCAATATAGAGATATGTGGTAAGTCGTTGTCTCTTACACTCAAATGATTGTTCACTCAAAACAACACCCCAAAGTTATTGTATTTGGAAAACAAACTTGCTAGAATGACTCAAGGTAATTTGTCAGTTACATAATATTTTCTACCAATCAAAACTATGTATTCTGAAATTTAATAACTGGACGACAAATCAAAACTATGTATTCTGAAATTTATGTTGCTAATAAAGTTCTTTCGATAATGGAAGAAAATATATGTCCGATCAATTTTAGAATTATTGCAAAGAGCATGACAAGTAAAGCCAAATGACATGTTCTGACGCTCTACATCAAAATAATGTCGTTGAATGTTAGTGTATTTCAACGAGAAGCCGTCAGTTATTTGCTCCACTGTAATTCAGAGGAATGACTATTTGAGGGGAGGCACGAAATGATACTTTGTTTGAAGGGAGGATCGTTGGGATTTGTTGGAGCACAACCAAAATCCCACATTGGTTAGATGAGAGGAAATCATGGTTTATAAGTGGGGGCACTATCTCAATTGGTATGAGGTCTTTTGGTGGGAACCAAAATTAAAGCCATAAGAGCTTATGCCCAAAGTGCGCAATATCATACCATTGTGGGGATCTGTTGGAGTCGATTGCCCCTAACAACATCTATGTGCTTGTCCTTGCTTACATGTGAAGAATCCTAAGACAGTTTTGGTAGGGGTTATTTAGCCCGTTTGTCACATTTACCTCCCTTGGTGGGGTCAAATCTATCTCGAGTTATCTTGAAATTTATGGGACAATTTGTTACATTCAAGTTTCAAACAATAAACCTACCAAACTCGATCCAAAGGCAAGTAAAAGAGAAGTTTTTGTTTGTCAAGTTTTGTTTGAAAAAGTTTTGTCACATCAAATAGATATAAGTATAAAGAAAGGCACTGTTGACATGTCTCCTTTTGCTAATGATACATCAAATTAAAAGGATATCAATAGTCATCCTAGAGATAATGTTGAACTAGATGAAGATATAGAGATTGTTGTTTAATGGACTTTTAGACAAACAACATAACTCAATTATTTATCTAATATGAGATACAATTAAATATTTGTTTGATTATATCTTATCTTGTAATGGGTGATATTAAGATGACCTCAGTCTTACAATTAAGCTACATATGTTCTTGAATGAAAAGAAGCAATGAAAGGGAAACCTTCTCTAAACAATAATGACATGTTAGAAATAATGGAGCCAAACCTAGGCCCATTTGATGTGGCCCCACTTGATCTAACATTTAACCTAAATATATATATGTATGTTTGCGGCAGTGCAGTGCAAGTGTGAAAAAGAAATTTTGGTTTGCGTTTACGGAAACAGAAAAAACAGAGAAATATTTAAGTCGTCTATGTCTCAAGTTTTTTCATTGAAGAGTTTTGTGAGCCAGAGTAATTGATGAGTTTTTTTCTTTGAGAGAAAAGTGAGAGAAATCACTATTGAGCATGGTAAACTCTTGAAACTTTCTCCCCGACGATTATAGTGGAACCTGCATCGATAGCAGGGAACTGGATGTAGCCATCATTGAGTGAACTAATATAAATATTAGTGTTAATTTCTCTTCCCTTAAACTTGATTTATTTATCGTTCTTGTTATTTAAAGGTTTATGTTGGTTTATCTACTCTTTTAGGCTTGCTAATTCGAAATTGATTATTCCTCGAAATATTTTAGAATTATAACTTGATATGAGATTTGAGATAAAATATATATTGTCGAATCGGGTAGAATTTAGATTGATTATATTTTGTCACACGCACACACCCCTAACAAGTGATATCAGAGCTTTTGGGTTGTAGAACGATATCAGGAGGAGATGAAAAATTGGTTACTTTTAATGGATTTGATTTTTCGTTTTGGAAGTGTCAGATATTAGATTATTTGAATTCTAAAGAATTGGACTTGCCATTAGAAGGAAAGTCTGAAGACATGGGAAAAGTTGAATATGGAAAAAGTTGGACAGAAAGGTGTTAAGGACTGTTTGCTTGATTTTGACAAAGAATGTGCAAAGAAGTGTATCTAAGGTAACAACCAGAACAAAGTTAATGGAAGGTTTCTCTAACATGTGTAAAAAATTATGTGTAAACAACAAGGTATATCTCGCAACCAAATTCTTTAATTTCAAGATGGTTGAAGGTGCATCTGTTACTGCCTATATAAATGAGTTTGATTTGTGAATAAATAAATTGGTTGCTGTTGAGTTATAATTTATTGATGAAGTAAATGTGATTTTTTATTCTGCAATTGTAGAAGAGATTCGCCGAAAGGACTCAGATGTTACTTCTACTTCGAGTTCAATTTTGAATGTGGATAGTGGGAGGAGTAATAATAGAAGCCATGGGAATCAAGGTACATCTAAAAACAACATACACAAGACTAAAAATGGAAGATTAGAATGTTGGAACTAAGGTAAGACTGAACATCTGAAAAGGAACTGTAAGGCCCCAAAGCGAACTGAGGGGAATGAACCTGGTGCAAAGTGCAAATTTTGTTGTTAATGAGACACACGATGCTCTGTTATGGTAGTAAAAAGTGCTTATGACCCATGTGTGATAGATTCAAGTGCATCATTTCATACTACGGAACAACGTGACATTCTAGAAAATTATGTTGCAGGAAAACATGGAAATGTGTATCTAGCTGATGGAGAGCCTTTGAACATTATTGTGATCGGTGATGGAGAGTATGAAAAATTCGCAAGGTACACCATGTTCAAAATATGATGAAAAACGTGATTTCTGTAGGGCAGTTAGATAGTGAAGGATGTGAGATTTGCTTTGGGAAAGGAAATTGGAAGGTTACAAAAGGTGCCAAGGTAGTTTCTCGAGGAAGCAAACTAGGGACTCTGTATGTCAACAATAATGATAAATATATGGTAGTTGTTGTGGATAATTTGAGTCAAACTAATTCATGGCATAACATGTTGGAACATATGAGTGAAAAAAGTATGAAAATTCTTCACTCTGCAGGGAAGTTACAGGGACGAAAGGCATTTGAACACAAGTTGTGTGAGGGTTATGTATTTGAGAAACAAAAACGTGTTAGTTTCTCAAAGACATGAGCTGAGCTAAAATCCATGAAGTTGGAGTTAGTTCACGTTGATATGTAGGGGCCTTCTAAAGTATCTTCCATTGGTTGTTCAAGAAACTACGTGACCTTCATAGATGACACAAGCATGAATGTATGGACTTATTTTCTCAGACATAAATTTGATGTATTTTCCGTCTTCAAAACTTGGAAAGCTATGGTTGAGAATGAGACAGGTCTGAAAAATTAAAACTTTGAGATCAGACAACGATGGTGAATATGTTGATGAGGAGCTCAAAAGATATTGTCCAAACAATAAAATTGTGATGGTAAAGTCTATTCCAGGGACACTACAACAGAATGGTGTGGTTGAGAGAATGATCAGGACGCTAAATGAGCGTGCTAAGAGCATGAGACTACATGTAGGATTGTCTAAGATGCCCTGGGCAGACGCAATCAACACGACAACCTATCTGATCAATAGGAGCCCAACCACATCAGTAACTTTAAGTTTTCGGAAGAAGTTTGGAGCAGTAAATAGGTAAACCTTTCTCATCTAGAGGTTTTTTGTTGTTGTTCTTACATTCACATTGATGTTGCAGACAAGAGTAAACTAGATGCCAAATCCAATAAGTGTTATTTTCTTGGGTATGGTGGAGCTGAGATTTGTTATAAATTTTGGGATAAACAAAATAGAAAGATGATCAGAAGCAAGGATGTGATTTTCAATGAAGAAAGTTTTGTACAAAGACAGAACAACAGTTAATATAGAGTCGTATGTAAGTACAAAAGATAAGACTCAGTATATAAGGCTTCATAATATTGAGACCAAGATAGTGAGAATTAAATATCAGAATATAGTTACTCCTGAGGAAACAATTGTGGAATCATAGGAACCAGTTGTAGGAACAAATGAGTAGATTGTATAGCTTGATGAAGCTTAGAGAACGTCAGCTACAACAGTCAGGAAGTCTACTAGGACTATCACACCACCACAAAATTATTCTCTTACTTTGAATTATATATTATTGACTGACAGAGGTGAACCTAAATGTTATGATGAGGCGGTTAAACTAAAAGATTCTGTCAAGTGAGAGTCGACAATGAAGGATTAGATTGATTCTCTTTTGACAAATAGAGCATGGAAACTAAATGAGTTACCGGAGGTATGAAAGCTTTGCAAAACAAATGAGTTTATATAATCAAGAAATGGTAGCAAAATGTATAAAACAAGGCTTGTAGTCAAAGGCTTTCAACAGAACGAAGGTATTGACTTTAATGAGATATTTTATCCGGTAGTTAAATTAACTATTAATAGAATTGTATTGTCAATAGTGGCAGAAGAGGATCTGTTTCTGGAACAGATGAATATAGAGACAACTTTTCTTCACGGTGATCTAGAAGAATAAATTTACATGGTACAACCACAAGATTTCACAGTATAAGAGAAAATGGTTTGCAAACTTTAGAAAAGTTTGTATGCTCTCAAATAGGCTCCCAAATAGTGGCATAAGAAGTGTGATAGTTTTATGTGCAACAATGGATTTCATAGATGTCATACACATCACTATTGCTACATAAGGTCCCAATGTAACTCATGCATTATTTTACTGCTATATATTGATGATATGATGATAGAAGGTGCAGACGAACATGAAATTCTCAAGATAAAGGTTGAATTATCTAAAGAATTTGATATGAAAAATTTGGGAGTTGCTAAACAAATCTTAGGAATGATGATTGAGAGAAAAGATGGTACATTGACATTGTCACAGGAATAATATGTGAAAAAAGTTTTGAACAGATTTTACATAGAAGATGCATAACCTGTGACTACTCCTTTGGCTTGTCATTTTAAATCATCTAAGGAGCACTAACCCACTACTGAGAAGGAAAAAGATCATATGGCTAGAGTGTCATATGGTTCAACTATAGGTAGCCTGATGTATGCCATGGATTGCACAAGACCCAGACATTGCACATTTTAGTGGGAGTTGTTAATAGACATATGACTAATTCAGGGAAGCAACACTGGGATGTTGTGAAGTGGATTTTCATATATCTGAAGGGGACAACTGATTATGCTCTACATTTTAAGAATTCATATTTTAAACTGCAGGGTTATATAGATACAAATATGACTAGTGATATAGATGGAAGGAAAAGTACTACCGAGTAGGTTTTTGCTTTGGGTGATACTGCAATTAGTTAGGTTTCTAGCCTGCAGAAGATAGTAGTTCTTTCTAATACAGAGGCTAAGTATGTTGTAATGATTAAGACAAGTAAATAGATGATATGGCGCTAGTCCTTTTTAGAAGAATTTGGTTTGAAATTGGGAAAGAGGACTTTGCATTTTGACAGTCAGAGTGTTATTCATTTAGAAAATAATTCAGTGTTTCATTCGAGAACGAAACACATAAAGGTGAGATACTATTTTATCAAATCAACTTCAAAAGATGGAGTGTTGGTACTTGAAAACATTCTAGGAAGTTCGAATCCAGCCGATATGTTTACCAAGACCATTCCTGTTGACAAACTGAAGTCGTGTGTAACTTCAATTGGACTTCTCCACGAGTGAAGAGAAGTCGTTACCGATGCAGAGGAGGCGTGTTGCTTGTTTTGAATCTAAGCGGGAGATTGTTTGAAATAATGGAGCCAAATCTAGGCCCATTTGATGTTGGCCCACTTCTCAAATTTAACCTAAATATATGTGTGTGTGCTTGCGGCAGTGCAAGTGTGAAAAAGAAAAATTGGTTTGCGGCGGTGGGTTTACGGAAACAGAAAAAATAGAGAAAAATTGAAGTCGTCTGCGTGTGAAGTTTTTTCTTTTAACTTGGCTTTGATGCCACTTTATTAGAAACTTCAATTAGCCCACAATAATATCATTTTAAATCTCACAATTTTGAAGAGAAGAAACTTATTAACTCAAGAACACACAAGAGAGTAAAATTTTTCTCTTGAATAGTTCTCTTTGAATTTCTTGTCTTCAATTGGCTTCAATGGGTTTATTACGAATGAGGCAAATGATCCCTTTATATAGTATCCAAAAGACATCTAAAAGACATAAAATAAGTGTTTGTAATCTTACCATTTTTACACTGTTTTTTCCTTCATATAGACTCTCTAATGTGTCCCACATTTCTTATATTTTCAGTAATAGCTTCGTAGATAAAAAATATATATCTTTCAATTATAATTTATATTGTGGTACATATCTATTTTCAACAATGTCCCAAAAGATTTCGAGATCTATAAAAAAAACTTTCATTTGTGGACTGCAACGTCTATTGAAATCGTGTGTTCAACGCTCACAAATTTAGAATGAAGCAATGAATATTTGAGAATAAACCATTCATTTGTATGGAAAAACTCTTCAAAAGGCTACCCACTTGGTTCACCACGAATTTATTTTGTTTTTTCTCCTTCTCCACTCTCTTGATTCAACGCATACCAAAAACATCATATTTACAGGGCTCATGAAAAAAATTTAGATCTATACCCCCCACATCTGAATCCACCATATTAATGACTCTCATTCAAAATCTACGAGCTTACACGAACTTAACTTTATGAACATACAAACTTCTCAAACATAAATTTAGTACTTAACTTTTTCATCCTAAACAACAAATTAAAATACAAAACTTACTTATAAGTACTAACCCATGATTTATGCAACGTAGTTTCAAAAACATGTTTAACTTTCAACAATGTCTATAATCCTTTCTTCTAAAATGAGAATATTGAGGTACGCTTGACATATTATTGGATGACATCTTTTAACATAACTCTAATACCACATATAGAAATGTCAATCAACCTACAACAATATCACACTCTAAATCTCACAAATTTGAAGATAAGAAACTTATTCTCTTGCAAAACTCAAGATCATGAGAGAAGAAAATTGTTCACTTAAATAATTCTATTTGAATTGCTTTTCATAATTTAACTTGAATTTTCTTAGTTAGAAATGAGGGAAATGATCCCTTTATATAATACAGAAGGGACACTACTAAAAGATAAAAGTATGTAAGTACACGTATACATACTAACTGTGTACGTTAACAAAAACAACCTTCAAACACCTAGGAGTTCATGTATGGAGAAATTATAAATTTATATAGATGCATCATGAATATAGCCTAATTTCCAGGCTTTATTTTTGTGAAAATCGTGCTACTCATTTTATTTATCATCGAGCTTTATTTGGAACCACACCCATTTATTTGGCTATTGCATGAATTTTTTATTATCGGAATTAAAATGTCATAAGGTTCCTATTATCATGGGCAAGTTAAAAAATATTGACATTTATAGTGTTGTTAACTAGGATTTATATATTTTAAAATGTTTGTACTTGAACATGTTTGGATTTGTTGCTTGTCATCATAATTTGTCTGTTGGGTTTGTTTTATATTTATATGGTTTCTTGCAGATTGATGAGGATGTTCTCCAGAAGGTGGTATTGATGGGGTACTTTGACAGCAATAAGTTGGTTCAATCTCTTCATAACAAATGTCAAAACCAGGTTCTTTTTTAATTTTTTTTAAATGATAAAATTTCATTTTAGTCCTCTTCCATTTTGGTCTCTATACTTTTAAATGTCCAAATGTAGTTTTTGTTCTTTCAATAAAACTTAAATTTGGTCTCTACTATGAATTTATTGTTAATTTTTCTTTTAAAAAAAAAATTAGTCTTAGTTTTTCCTCTACAAATTTTGAAAGTAGGTTCATATTGTGACTTTTCTTGCATTAAAATTATTACTATTATTTAATCAATTTTGATAAAAATTAACTTCAAGCTTATAATAGGGTCAAATTTTAAGTTTTGTTGAAGGTACATGGACTCAAATTGAACATTTGAAAGTATAGAGATCAAAACGGAACAATGCTCAAACTACAAGGATCAAAATGATATTTTAACATGTTTTTTAATTACCCGGTCTATAACTATTACTGTGACTAATCAAATTAATTGTAGATAATGAAATAATCAATCTCAGCCCCGTTTCAAAAAAAAAAAAAAATCAACCTCAACCCCAAAGAATTTGAGATTTGATGGGAAGTTTATTACATGTTCAATCAAAGCCTAAGCGAGTTAAATGTTAAGATCTAAAGGTGATTTAACAACATTATTTGAAGAGAATCTGCATTGAATAGTCCACACATTACTCTAGTCATACCTTGAGTTTTGGAGATGAATTGGTGACATGTAAAGTTTGAATGGGCAGCTTTAATTGGTAAAATATTTACGAACATGTATTAAGAAATTTTTTTAAAAAATGTAAAATTGTAAATATAGTATTTAAAAGACATAAAAATTGATTAACTTGAATAATAGTAATTAGTATATTTTAATTTTATTAGACAGTCATCCATTGACTTAATTATATACACGATTTAATCTAGATATTTGATTACTTATAATCATTTTTTAATTTGTTTCTTTTTTTTATATTACTTTTTAATTTTTGTTTCAAATTTTTTTCATATTTGTAAAATTAATGAGTTTCTATTATTTTTATATTTTATCTAAATATCGTAAGTTATTAACTTCCACATTGTTTTAGGGAACTGTCACCTACTATTTGTTGTTAGGCGATCGATTCCCTATTTCTGGTGGTTATCTTGGCGCCGAGTCTCAAGAATTAATAGTAAGTTCTTTAGGTTTGAGTTAATAATTAGTTTCATTAAATTGTTATCATTTTAGAATTAATTAATTATTTTTCGCATTCTCTTGCAAGGCTTGGATATAGCCACTCGTAAATGGTAATTATTCATTTCTTACATTATCAAAAAGACTTTTTAGTGAGTTTTTTCCTCGATTTGAAAAGTACCATTAAAAACAGCCACGACTCAAATGTATAAGGGATATAAATACCTGTATTTAAATAGGTAGGATAATTAATGTATAAGGGATATAAATACCTGTATTTAAATAGGTAGGATAATTAATGTTTGAAAGTTAAATATCTGTGCTTGGATGAATAAAATAATTAATGTCGGAGAAATAAATGTTGATGTGTATTTTATAATAAATAGTTAATAAAATATAAAATAATAAGTATAATTATATTAATTATAGAATCATATTGATATTTAATAATTAATTAAGAATTAATTAAGAATTATTAATTAGTACAAATTAACTAATTATATATTATATTCAACTCGTCCGTATAAAAATTCCACCTACATAGAGGGCATAAAAAAACTCATGTTGAATGATATTTAAAATTTTCGGATAATAATTTTTTAGGTTTTAAAAATTCAAAATCAGTAAAACAAACACCGATATTAAATATAGATATGAAAATTCGTGTCAAAATTGATGAAAAATAAAAAGATGATTTGGTTAATTTCCTTTTTGATGCAAATTTTACCATTCTCAAAGCAATAATGTTATTGTTTAGGAACCTAACCATATGCCTCCAGTTGTTGCCACAATGCCTTCATTTGAACATTTGAAGAATAATCAAGTTGTGGGCATCACTCCTCAGATTCAAGTTAATGGAAAGTGGGCTCTTGGCTTACAGGTTAGTTTTTCACAAATGACAATTTACACCATACTTTTGCATTGCAATGGTTCTAAAAAGTGCTTATAAAATAAGTGCTTTTTCAAACTTATAAACACCAAATATATTTGTTGGGTGTATTTCGTAGGCCAAAGCAAATCCACGTGATATAATGATGAAAGTGCTTACAGTGCTGCAAGAACTGAATGTGTATTGGAAGAAGATTGGTGATTACAATATGAAATGTAAGCTAACACCAACCCATCACCAAGCAATGCCTTGTAATCTTGCATTCAACAATCCTTCAATCTTTTTGGAGATCAATAATGTGACACCATTACAAAATGTGGTCAAGTTTGAACTTCAGGTAAGCCTTAATTTCATCCTCATTTTTTCCATTCTATTTTAATTCTTTTTTTTATAGGGAACTTTGCTTTATATCTTAATTTTATCATTGAACTTTTTGGTTTTTTTTTTTTCTATTTTTGTATTCGCCGTTACTTTCTTCTTAATTATTTAATAGATGAATGACGATATGATTTATGTTCGTATTAACATCATGAATTCATGATGCTAACTTGGTATTTTATTCCTTTCTTATTACACAGTTATATAAAATGCAAGAGGAAAAGTATCTGCTTGATCTGCAAAGGATTCAAGGTCCTCAGTTTCTGTTCTTGAACCTTTGTGCCACATTCATTTCCCAACTTCGAGTCGTTTAAAAGTGTGAAACTGTTTCTTATGTAGAACATATACATTTTACTTTTCATTTAACAATATAACATGCCCCAATATGTGACTCTAGGTTGATACTCTGCAACAAATTTCTATACATCTTTCTAATGACTAAGCTTTTGAGTTAGTATACTCAACCTACTTGAGGCTTTTTTTGACAATATATATACTATGTTATGGGTAAGTTGACTACTGTAACGACCCAAAAATTCGAGACGAACCTACGTTAGGAAAGTTACTCCGCCACACCGTCCACGCGCGAAATTTCGGCAGCATAACTGCATAGTAAGGAGAAAACAAAAATTTTTCTGACAACCTATCAAGTAGAAAACACTTCAAGAGAAAACAAGAATGTCCAACCCCCACCAAATTTCAATCAGAAAATGAGTTGGGCTACAACCAAAGTTCCAAAACACGATCTCTTAGATAAACAAACATGCAACAGAAAGAAAACTAATCAGAATGAAAACTCGATAACTAAGAAAACTAATCAGAATGAAAACTCGATAACTAAAAAGTACAAGTGAAAAAACATAGTGTCGCGCGACCAAACATATAAAATAGAAACTAAAACATGACAGTTTCAAGAGAGAACTCTATGTCAAAAGAAACCAAGAAGAAAACAGGGTCCCACAACCTCGTCAGATCGTCGTCGTCATCAATTGTCTCAGGGTTTCTTACCTGCAACTAAAAACAACAAAGTAGAGGGTGAATATAGAATACTCAGTAAGTAGCTCATTCACGTCCAAACAAGCCAACATGTAACCAAAGAAAACAACAACAGCACCTAGGTCTCAACTCAAGGCACCGAGACCCCGTGTCCACTCCCAACTCTCCTAACCTTAGTTCAGTTTCACAACCCGGGTTTGTGACTGGCAGTGAGACGAGGTAACACTCACTCATGCCCTAGCAATGGGGATTCACCCATCAAGTCATGCACTAGATGGAGGGCACGCCCGAACGACTCTCGAGCTCGTCGAGAATCACCCCTGAACTCTCTCGTCGAACGAGCACCGTGACCCGCTCCTGTTCATAGGGATAACGCCCCAGAGCCATCGTGTCGAGTGGAGGGTATCTCCCCCTGCCACCCATCTCGTAAAGGGAATCCACCCCTCACGCCATGTACTAGATGGAGGGCATGTCCGTGCAACTATCGAACTCGTTGGGAATCACCCCTAAACTCTCTCGTCGAACGAGCATCGTGACCCGCTTCTACTTATAGGGATAACGTCTCGAAGCCATTGTGTCGAGTGGAGGGTCTTTCCCCCTACCTCCCGTCTCGTAATCTCATCGAATGGTGGGTCTCTCTCCCGACCATCTATCTTGTAATCTCGCCAAACTCGAAGTAAGAGACTAACAAGAAAGGTTCGGAAGTAGGGGCACGGGTCGTATAACATAGTTATAAGGTATCCTAGGCCTTACAAGTCTCTAGATCTTGACCGTACCTAGATACTGTTGGGATTTATGCCCTAAACTTGTGTAATTTTGATCAATTAAATAAAGTGTTATTTGTTTTGATAGAATTACATTCTTGCTTTATAAATCCAATAAACTAAGCTCCAAGGTTAGAACTTTTATCTTGAACATCATAGTAGTGGACACTATTTGGGTTGAGTTCAAGAATATAACCTAAATAGTCTATGGTATAAGAATAAGGTTGGAAACCTCATTCTGGTAACACCATGGATGCGGCTCACTTTGTAATTAGTACAAATGAGGTAATCCAACTCATTCATGTAGTTGACATGCGAGTGGGGGCATCTTATATGAAGAGTTCATACAAGACTGGATCGCAAATTATTAGTCTAACCAGTGTAACACCGTTAACAGGATAAGACTAGTAATTTATAAATGGTCATTAGTGACTCGATCTAAATCCTGAGCAAGTTAAGAACTCCTGCTTATAGGGGTTTGTCCTTAGACTAGTATGGGTGAGAATGGCCTGTAGCCGACTCAATAAGCCTACCTTCTCAGGGACAGAACCTCGTAGGTAGCTAGGAACTTAACTGTGCAAGATGGAATTCACTCATTCCTCTACTAAGGAATTAGATAGGTTGTTCCCTTAAGAACTAACTCTAGGTCTTGAACAACGGGGCTCCGCCCTCTATGAGGGTATGAGTCTAAGGTAGGACCTTAGACTTGTTGTTCATTAGAGGATCATGTTGGATCGGTATGGCAACCCTAGAGGGGGGTGAATAGGGTTTAATTAAACTTTTTACTAAATATGCCCAAATTATCTAATTAACAAACTTTTTAAGAAACAATTAAAAAGAAATAATTAAGAGAAATTAATACAATATGCAAGATAGATAAAAAGTATAATAAAAATGAGTTTTATCCAATACTTAGCAATTAATTAAGGAACAAATTAAAGCATGCATAAACTACTACAAGTAATTGCAAAAATAAATAGGAAAGAGTTAGAGAAGATGACACTGTAATTTTATAGTGGTTCGGTCAAACTCGACCTACTCCACTCCCAAGCGCCTCTTGGGAATTTGAATAAAAAAATTTGCACCGACTCTTTCCCACGGTTAGAGCCCAACCGCTACACCACTCTTTTTTACGGGTTCAAGAGCAAACCCGATCCTTTCCACGGCTTAGGATCAAACCGTTACAAAGTTTGGTAAAAATTTGAATAACACACTAATACACTCTCTTGATAGAGTAGATTCACAAATTTTAACTCTCACAAAATAATCCTCACAAAACAACAAAACTCTCTCAAGAATAAGATGAAAAGAAAAAAATTGAGAGCTTGGAGAGAGCAACAATGGAAGCTTTTGATTTTTGGAGGATTGTAAAATGCCAAAACTTGTTGTAAAAATTTGGAGAAGAATATGGTATAAAAAAAGAGGAAAATGGGGTAAAAATCAAATTTTAATTTCGACCAATGGATTGTAGTAAAAGAGAAATGGATGGTGGAGATTAAAAGTAAAAAGAAAATAATTATTAAAAGAATTAATAATAATAATAATAATAATAATAATATAATATAATATTATTTATATATGTGAGTAACGGAAACTTGATTTTTTAATTTTTTTTTTTAAGTTTACAACTAACGGTAAAAAAATTATATATATAAATATAATATTTTTTTTATTTTCTTTTTATTTTAAAACAACCAAAATCCCACCAAATGTCACTCTCTCATATGTCCACATGGCACACTTTAATTGGTCTACAATGGTGACTTGGCCGCCACGTCATTGTGTCGGGAAAATTCCGTTCATACTTGTTTTGGTCATATCTTCTTCGTTTTAGCTCTGATTTGAGTGATTCAAGAGGCGTTGGAATCGTTATTCCGAGCTCTATGCAATAGAAACTTCAAAAAAAATTAAACTATTAGTAATTAATAGCAGGTTTGTTATCATCAAAATATTAATTAATTAATTAATTAAAATTAATTAATTTTAGATGGGTCTTGCCAACAATCTCCCCCTTTTTGATGATGACAAACCATTAAAGAAAAATAACTTGAAATTCATACAATAAATAAGATAAGCCAAGTATTCAAGTAATAATTTCAATATAAAGTCGAATATGCCACCATAAAACTCATACTTGAACAATCACTCAAATAAATATAATATATCATTCTTCCCCTAAATTAATGCAAAACTAAAACATGATACAAAATTTAGAACCTATTTTTCTTAAACTTCTCCCCCTTTGGAATCATCAAAAAGACATAATTATGAAAGATTAAGAACTACATGCAAGCTCCCCCTAAGAACATGAATACATACTTTACATAACTTCCCCTATCAATATGTCATAGAAAACTAAAATTATAGATTCAAGAGGCATCACAACGAATAATACCAAGCTCAAGCCTATTTTGCAAAAGTTTTCTTCATTCAAAGGCTTAGTGAAAATATCACCATTTTGCACATGTTCTCTAATAAAGTGATGTCTAATATCAATATGCTTAGTCCTAGAATGATGGATATGATTTTTAGTCAAATTAATAGCACTAGTATTATCACAAAATATAGGCACATTATCAAACTTTAATCCAAAATCACAAAGAGTTTGTTTCATCCAAAGAATTTGAGCACAACAACTAGCAACCACAATATATTCTGCTTCGGTAGTGGATAAGGCAACCAAATTTTGCTTTTTACTAAACCAAGATACTAAAGAGCTACCAAGAAATTGACAAGTTCCACTAGTACTTTTTACGGTCAAGTAAGCTTAAGCAAAATCCGCATCGGAATATCCTATCAAATTAAGCTCAACATTTCTAGGATACCATAAACCTAAATCAATAGTCCCAAGCAAATATTTAAATATTCTCTTAACGGCATGCAAATGGGATTCCTTAGGACAAGATTGAAATCTAGCACAAAGACATACACTAAACATGATATCGGGTCTACTAGCGATTAAATAAAGTAGAGATCCTATCATACCTCGATAAGTTTTTATGTCTACACATTTACCTTTTTCATCCTTGTCAAGCTTAGTGGATGTGCTCATAGGAGTTTTTATGTCTAACACGTGATATGCATCTGGCACATAACCTCGCAGCATTGACACGTGGAACACATCATGCACGACTGCTGCAAGGATAAACAATACGCCACCGGGCCAATCCGCTATAAGATCTCGAATGGCCTGATGAACCTAGGACTAAGTTTTCCTTTCTTGCCAACCCTCCACACACCTCGCAAAGGTGAAACTTTCAGAAAAGCGAAATCCCTAATAGCAACTCCAAATCTCTGCGTTTCACGTCGACATAACTTTTATGTCTACTATAAATTGTCAACATCCTCGTCTGATCTCCTGCACAACCTCGTTTGTGACTTGGACCCGCTCGGGTTCCAAGAGCTTGCATTCACCAACCTCGCCCCAGTACACTGGGGATCTGCATCTCTTACCATACAAGGCCTCAAAGGTGTCATACCGATCGTTGCTTGATAACTATTATTATAGGCGAACTCCATTAGATGAAGTGTATATCCCAACTACCTGCAAAATCCCAAAACACAAGCCCGAAGCATGCCCTCTAAGATCTGATTCAACCTCTCAGTTTGTCCATCGGTCTGTGGGTGGAATACCGTGCTGAAGTTGCAATCACTAGGGCTTTCTGAAAGCTCGTCCAGAAGGTGGGCGTGAATGAGGATCTCTGTCGAGACTATCGTGACTAGTACTCCGTGCAACCTGACAATTTCTTCCATAAACAACTTCGACCGTTTTTTCACTGTGTAAGTCGGTTTCCCTAGAAGAAAATGCACCGACTTAGTCAACTTGTCCACGATAATCCAAATCACTTTGGAACCTATAACTGTTTCAGAGAAGGCCGAAAATGAAATCCATCGAAATCTCTTTCCATTTCCACTGCGGTACCCCTAAGGGTTACAACTCTCGATCTTGAAATCTTTCACTAGCCCCAACCATCTGTGTTGTCTCATACTCAGTTCCTTCTGAGTAACCATGTATACATCTGGTTCCAAGTCATGGGTCGGGTAGTTTCTTGTGCTCTGTATACATCTGGATTTTCTCGTCGTAAAGATAGTGCCACAGACATTCACAACAAAGACCACAACAACTAGTTCCAAGTCATGGGTCGGGTAGTTTCGCTATGTTAGGATATGTGTCCTAAACTTGTGTAATTTTAGTCAAATGAATAAAGAGTTATTTGATTTGAAAAAATTATATTCTCGCTTTATAAATCCAACAAACTAAGCTCCAAGGTTATAATGAATCTTGAACATCAGTGTAGTAGACACTGTTTGATTTGTATTCAAGAGTATAACCTAAATGGTCTATGGTTAAGAATGAGGTTGGAAACCTTATTTTGGTAACACCATGGATGCAACCCACTTTGTAGTTATTACAAATGAGGTAATCCAACTCATTCATGTGGATGACATGCGAGTGGGGGCATCCTGTATGAAGAGTTCATACAAGACCGGACTGCAAATTATTAGTCTAACCAGTATAACTCCATTAACAGGATACGACTGATAATTTATAGATGGTCATTAGTGACTCGACCTGAATCCTGAGCAAGTTAAGAACTCCTGCTTAAAGGGGTTTGTCCTTAGACTAGTATGGGTGGGAGTGGCCTGTAATTGACTCAATAAGCGTACCTTCTCCGGGACAGAACCTCATAGGTAGCTGGGGACTTAACTCTACAAGATGGAATTCACTCATTCCTAAACTAAGGAACTAGATAGGTTGTTCCTGTTGGGGTTTGTCCCTAAAACTCGTCATTTGTAAATATTTGTTCTAATTAATGTAATAAAGAGTTATTATCATCAATAAAGAGTTATTGTTTATTATTCACCATATTGCCCTTTTATTAACTCTAAATCCAATAAACTAACATCCAAAGCTGTAAAATGTCTCTTGATATGAATGTAATGTACATATAAAAAATCTCGGTTCGAGATACAACCTAAAGGGTCTATAGTAAGTGGATAAGGCTTGGGTACCTTACCCTGGTAATACTATAGATATGGCCCACTTTGTATTTGATACAAACATAGTGATCCTAGTGTGTTTATGTAGACGCCATGTGAGTGGGGATATCCTATGTGATGAGATCGCATAAGACCGGACCGCGAAATAGTAACTGCTAGATGTAACTCCATTGACTAGTTAGGTTTCTATTTCACTAGGATGCCCTAGGGAACTTGATCTCAATCCTGAGTAGGTTACGAACTCTTGCTTGCGAAGGATTGTCCTTTGACTAGTATGGGTGAGGGTGGCAAGATTCGACGACTCAATATGCCTACCTTCTTGGGGACAAGACCAAGTGAGTAGATGGGGACCTAACTTAGCAAGATGGAACCTTCCCGCCTATTAAGGTAAGTAAATGAATGTTCTCTTAAAGGGTGTCATCGGGACTTGAACAAAGGGCCCGACCCTCTCATTGGCCCGAGAGGGACTTTTGTTTGATGGTAGGACCATAAACAAATTGTTCATTAGAGGAGCACTGGTACTTAAGGTAAAAGATGTAACCTTGGGGTAAAATGGTAGTTTGACCCAGCTGCGTTACAAACATTCGTGAAGGATTGACTTGCTGTTATTGGTCAATATTCGTGGACACAAAAATATATCTGCAGTGAGAAAAGTGCAACTGTGGGACTTTAGTGGAGTGTTCCCACAGTTAACGAATGTTGATTAGGAGGTTAATGAGATTAACCGAATAATCTCGTATCGTTGGAGTTTCTGATCTTTAGGTCCATTAGGTCCACCTTCTAGCTCGTAAAGAGTTCTTAGATCGTTTGAATTTGAAATGTTCAGATTCAATTAGGTAATAAACATTAATGTATATAGATACATTATAATATAAAGTTTTGGAACTTTATATTATAAATTTAATGTGAATATGATTCATATTAAATTATTTGAGAGAATTAAATATTTGAAAGAGTTCAAATATTAATTTAAATGTGAATGAGATTCATATTAAAAACTATAGTTTAAAGTTTAATGTGCATAAGATGTGCATTAAAACTATAGGTTAGAGGAAAAAATTGATTAAATGTGATTTAATCCATATTAAATATATGATATTTAATATATAATTAATTAAATATGATTTAATTAATTAATTATATTATTTAATTAATAATTTGATTATTTAATTAATAATATAATAAAATAAAAAAAGGAACGTGTAAGGAGGACACGTTCCCCATGTCTCCCAACTCCCCATCGATAGGGAGTGGGACTTTCCCTCTGGAAGTGGTATAACTTCTCTATGGAGAGAAGTTGGAGTTTGATCGATCAATCGATTTGGAATTAGTTTTCTCCCTCTCTCAAATTTCCCTTACCCACCAAATTGTTCGAGGTTTCCCCACCAAACATACATCTAAGTGGAATTCAGAGATATAGGGTGTTTGTCAACTGGTTGTGTCCTGTTGGAAAAGAAGAACAAAGGAATTTTATTTTATTGAGTTGTTGTGTTGCTGTAGATTCCAAATAGCAATGAGTTGTTGTGGTAATTGTAAATCTACAAAGGTAATTTTCGAATTCCCTTTTAAATTAAGATTGTTTAACATGTTTGCATACTTTAAATTCATGTCTAATTAGATTACTATTGCTTATTCTCTGTGTTTCAACCAAAGTATTGGTCTTTGGAGTAAACCAAAAACAAGCATGTATTGATCCATAAACCACGTTTCTGCTGCTCACGGGGATAAAATCTCCATCAGTTCCCTTAAGAACTAAGTCCAGGTCTTGAACAACTGGGCCTCGCCCTTTAAACTAGCTTAAGAGGGTTTGAGTTTATGGTAGGACCATAGATTTGTTGTTCATTAGAGGATCAGTAATGCTTATGAAAAAAGAGGTAATCACAGGGGTAAAACAGTAATTTGACCCAACTGTGATTACAAACAACCTGTGAAGGGTCGACTCATGGGAAATGACTATATCGATGGACACAATATAATCTACATTGAGGAGAGTGCAACTACATGTCTATAGTGGAGTGACTTGTAGTTAATGAATATTGATTAACCGGATCAACGAGTTTGATCAGTTGATCTCACATCATTGGAGCTCATGAAACTGTAGGTCCATTAGGTCCCTCCGTTGGCTCAACATGGTAATATTGAGGGTATAAAGTTAGGAATGAAATTGAAGTGTTCAATTTCATATATGAGGTGTTATATCATTATATGTGATATAATTGATATAATATATAGTTTTAATGTGAATTAGATTCAAAAATTAAGTATATACTAATGAGAGAATGAAGGAGGGATAATATGGTAATTTCCATCCTATTTTCCTATAAATAGTTGCATAAGATGCAACTTTGATAATGCAACCCTAAAATTCTCTCATTTTGTGTTGTTGGAAAGAGTTCCAAAACACTTCTCTCAAACCTTCACATCTCATCCTAAAGGAACTCACCTTCCTCCATCACCTAGAGAACAATGGAGAAGATCTAGTGGTGGATCTTCACACGGTTCGAGTTTGTGTTGCTAAGATCGTGATCGTTGGAGAGTAATACGTGAAGAAAAGAGTTCTTCATAGGTATGATTCCTTGTTGTTCTAATTAGATATGCATGCTTAATCATAGATATTTTGTTCTTGTTTTGATCCATGTAATGAAATCATGAACACACGATTCACAATCGCTTCCGTTGCAGGATTCGATCCCTTCAATTGGTATCAGAGCGCCAATTGCGTTCTTGATTTATCAAGAACAAAGGTGGTATTTACTGATTTTATGTGATGATTGATCGGTTTACAAATTAGATGTTTACATTTTTGGCACCATAGATTTACATAATTTTTCGTTGAATTGTTCAATGTACAGGGCCTATTGTTTTGGGCATTTTATTATGTAAATCGAGTCTGTAAGTCTGTGTCGATCAAGGAAAACTGGTTGCTGAGAAGTGTAGGATCGTATGGCAACACTAGAGAGAGAGGGTGAATAGGGTTGCTTAAAAAATTATAAAATATTAATTCAATCTTAAATAATCAAAATCAACACCTTAAAATTTATAGAAATATAAAACAATTTTTCTAAGCATGCAATCTACTTTAAAGAAAATAAATAGCAAAAAGTTAAAGTTGGAGAGATAAGAAATGACACCGAAGATTTTTATAGTGGTTCGGAAATCCCTACTCCACTCCCCAAGATGCCTTCTTGGGTATTTTACTGTGACAGTTCTCTTATTGGTGAGAACAGAACCGATTTCCCACTCTTTTTAAAGGTTCAAGAGTAAACCCCCAACTGATCCTTTTGTAGGTTCAGGATCTAACCTATATCGATCTTTTTAAACGGGTTCAAGATCAAACCACTATTATCCTTTTGAACGGGTTCAGGACCAAACCACTACAAATCCTTTTTCGCGTTCAGGATTAAACCTCTACAAATCCTTTTTCCAGTTCAGGATTAAACCGCTCACTCAAAATCTTAAGGTACACTCACACCTTAATACAACAGTCAATTTAAAAGATGAAATACAAATCTCACAAAGAAAGATCTCTCATAAGAGTAGATACACAATTTTAAGCTCTAAAGACACAATCTAATCTCTCATATAAAATTCTCTCACAAGAAGAATAGAAAATGATGCAACTTTGAAGAATGATCAAGAATGGAGAATGTTGGAGAGATAATTTCAGCAATTTGCAGATGAGAGTTCTTTTTGAAATGAGAGAGAAAATGATATTTAAATAAGGTTTAAATTTAGGGTAAAATTTGGGTCATTGGATCTAGGTTAAGATGGATCAAGGGTAGAGGTAATTTGGGATAAAAATGACAAAAGAAAGATTAAATGAATAATTTTAAATGGTTCCAATGGTCTTTAAAAACTGGCCACGTGTCGTCATGTTATTCGTTCCCGTCATTGCAAAATAACAGTTTTTCTCAATCTTCTTTTGGTCATAACTTTCTCGTTTGAAGTCCAATTTGAGTGATTCAAAATGCGTTGGAATCATCTTTTCGAGATCTACACTGTGTACACTTTAAAACAATGAAATCATTAGTAATTTAAATGTTTGTTATCATCAAAATATATGGTGTATGATTGAAGCTCGTAAAGCTAACAATCTCCCCCTTTTTGATGATGACAAACTACTCAAGAAAAATATTGAAAGAATTTAATTTGTAAACATCACATTCAATCACTGAACTTCCATATATTTTTCTAAGTAATTTTTCCCCCTTTTGTTATCATCAAAAGATAACCAATAAATACATAAATTCTCCCTCAAAATAATAATTAATAGATGATTTTTTTTTTCAAAAGTGTAATCAAGAAATTAGGAATAATAAGTTAATTTAAACTTCTCAAATAAATGAATTCAATCAATTTCAGTAAAAATGATCCAGAAATATAATCAACTTATCAAAACATATAAAAGCTCATTATCAAAGAGTAAGTAAATAAATCCATCAATATCACCTTATAAACATAACCAACATAACTTTTTTTTTTATATATATATAAGGAGATGACTCCCCCTAAACATGTGTTAATAAGTGAACAAATAAATAAGTACTCCAAAAACAATCTCTCCTCCAAAAAAAAAAAAAAGTAATAAACACAAAATCAATGTCATCAAATTAATTTACATAATGGGTATTACTGCCCCCAAAAAATACATTCTTCTTTTTATAAGCAATGATCAATAAATACCAAAAAGATAAATCATTCAAAGTGAATTCATCCAAGAATATAATTTTTCTTTGCACGATTTAATTTTAGAAAGATCACGGTAATTCAATTTATCTCAAACAAATCATCAATATTTGTCAATTATAAAATATTAATTCAAGAAGAAATGATATAAGATAGATTAATAAGATTCCTAGAGAGCAATTTAATACTCATGAATATGTACTAAATTTCTATATCTATAAAAGGTATATTAAGCAAATAAATCTCAAAGCAATCAATTTATCAAATCCAAATAAAATTCAAATATGAGATACCAAAATATTAAATGTTAGAAAATAAACATCAATTCAAATATTGATATCAAATAATAGCAAAATAACATCAACGTATATTAGACAATATATAAGGAGAATATTATTAAACAAATATAAGTATGGTAACATTTCAAAATGAATTATTATACCAAATTTGAGCAAAATGCTAAAGGAAATTTAATAGAATAAATTATTTCTATAAACATACTATCCCTTATGAAATAGAATAAAAAAAATCTTCTCAAGCATAAATTGAGCGCACAACCTTCTTAAAAGAACAACCAATATACATAAAATAATTATCATTCAACAACATATTTCATATAAATAAATATATTAAACAAAAAAATTAACAAGATATCAATATGAGAGATAAAATGAGATATTAATTAACAATCATAATTAAAGTAATTTTGTTCAATAAATGAAATATGTCAATAACTAATACAATCAAAACAAATTTCATTTATGGGGCAAAATAAATTGGAATTCACAACCAATGGGTATTCATGAAAAATAAACAATTTCGAGCACTCCCCCTTACTAAAAGGAATTTAACAACTATTTTTCATATCTCATAATACTATTAAAGGAATCATCAAAACATAATGCTTTAAATGAGGAGTAAACTTTCAAGCTCATAAATCATTTAAATAATTCAAAATATTTTCAAACTCAAAAACTTAATACTAATTGTAAGAGTGAAACTCAAACAAAAAAGTATAAGTTAAGATAGTTAAAAAAAAACTTTAAAACAATTTTTTTTTTTTTACAATTTAATAACAATAAACAAATTCAAATCAATTTCAATAATCATGCAATATGTATAAATCACACAAGTTTCCAAAAAAGATGTAAACATCAACAATTGAATTATGAAAATCAACATGCAAACTATAAAGAAATCAAATATTTCAAACACTCAAAATAAATCAATTATTTGAGACAAATTTCAAATTCAAAACAGTAATGCATGATATGTAATTCTATAAAACAAATAACAAAAGCAATAGGGAACAAGGATAAATCAAATTTAATTTTCTCAAGAGCACATAATCTTGTAGTCTATAACTAGAGAAACAATAAAGACAAATGTCAAACAATATATTTCATAAATATCTCATAGACATTAATATATAATAATCAATCAAATAGATTTAATATCAATATGGTAAATAAATAAAAATTCAATAATAGTAAATATCTTTAAAAAAAATAATTACCATGTCAATCAATCAACAATAATAAAAATCTATTTTACCAATAAATCAAGAATGTGAAATTGAAGCTTATTATGAAAAGAAACATTCAACTATCCAAAAAAATTAATAAGAAAATCATATCCAATTTCAATTCCACCAAAATATCACAATAAAACAAATAATAACCTTCCATTCAAACACTAAAAAAAATCAATTTCAAATTCCAAATATACAACTTTCTAATAAAACAATTCAAGGTAAATTCAAATTCAAATTAATTCAAAAATAATATTATAAAATATCTCAAATTAATTCAATAATCATTTAAAAGATAAAGTTTGACCGGTTATTCTCATATCGTTGGAGCTCATGATCTGTAGGTCCATCAGGTCCCCTTACTAGCTCAGACTAAGCTTTGTAACATTTGAGAGAAAAGAATATGAATTGTTCAAATTCGGTATTGGGAGAGAGCGTTAATTATATGTGATATATTTAACGTTTCACAGTTTAATTATGAATTAAACTATGATAAAGAAGAGGTGAAAATATTTAAATATGATTTAAATATTCGTTCGGTTTATAACATGAATAGGGATTCATGTTCGAACGGTCGATTTAAGAAATCAGGATTGGTCCAATTATTTAATTTGATATTTGATATTAAATTAAATAAATTATTTAAAATTAATTAATTAAATTAATAATTTGATTTTAATTTAAAATTAATTTTATATTAATTTTGAATTAAAATTAAATGAAAATTCAAATTTAATTTTGAGTTTTCAAATGGACCAAAGATAAAGTGTGAATCATCTTTTCTCTTTTTCAAATTCACACAAATTGTCCACCTCCTTCTTACTTAATCCTCATCACATATTTGTTGTCATCTTCCAAAGCTTATTGGAGCTTTATATGATGGAGATTTGAGGTGATAGATGAGAATTTTGCAGAAAATTCATATTATTCTTGGTTTTGAACCATTCTCCTTCTCTCTTCAAATTCTCTCAACTTTGGATCTCACAATCCGTTCCAAGGCTTGAGAATAGTAGGGAAGACAATAGAGCTTGTCCACAAAGTGTTTGTGACAATAAATTGCCCACGGATTAGGAGAATTTTGAGCTACAAAGCTATGAGTTCTTATTCTCTGTTTTTCCAGATTTGAGCATGCTTTTTGTTTTGTAAAATTGATCAACTTAGAGTGCTCAAGATCCGAAATTGCTTCCGCTGTCTTAATATACACTCTTTCTGAAGAAAAACTAACAAGAGAGGTCTTTGTGTATATTGTCGGTCATCGAGAGGAACTAGGTAAATATAAAAAAATACCTAATGATCCAACAATATAAAAAACGAAGGCGTAATGTGGACACTAATATACATAGGGACAAATAAGTTTAAAGAAACCAGAAAATAAGAAAAAATATCAATAAGAGAGATCCTTGTGTATACCATGGTCAAAATACCAACAAGAGAGGTCATTGTGTATACTGTGGGTTGTCGAGAGGAATTGATTGATAAAAGGAAATACCTGACGGTTGAACAAGCAACTATACGATAGAGGAATGACATTTTTACCTCGGTTACCGACATGTATGCGGTATCAATTTTTATTTTAAGTTGCACACGTAATGGGTAATTAAACATTTACATTTCATTAAATCAATATATGTGTATGTTCAATATATACGGTAAATCCAATAGCTAGCCATTTAAATTGTTTTGTTCATTTATGTAACTTATGCATTATTTTCTTTTTTTTAAACCATGTTAACTTAATAGTTTAGGGTCTGTTTGAAGCACAAGTTATAATAACCTGTGTTATTATAATCTGTGGAATATTCTACACCCTAACTCCAATCTATACTACTCTACATTTTAAATAATATTATATGATTCCACATATTATAATAACCCACAGACTATTATAACCCATTCACCGCTCCGACAACCCCTTACATTTTATTCAAGTTTGTTATATTTTGTTAACTAATATTTCTCTCTTCCCTTATAAAATCGTTTTTATTTGCCTTTATTATCTCAAAATATTTTAGGCATTTTATTCCTTGATTCACTCATGTTTGTGAGTCATTCTTGCAGGTATAAGAACTAAATATCAACATTTTCATTATATTTCATGGAAATATCCATTTTAGACATTTTTATAAATTGAAACTATTTTAGGCATTTTTCAGGTAGAATGAGTTAGATTTAGACATTTTTCTTGTTGACCCTAAAAGAAATGGAGATTTTATGAGTTGGATTGGTTCGTGAGTTCGCTAAAAATTAGTTTGGCTTGAACCGATCCAACTCAAACTTCTTATTAATTTTTTAAAAAATATTTTGTTGCTTATATTACAACTATATGTACACATATTTATTATCGTTTTATAATTACTTTTAAATTGTTTATTCTTCAACAACTTTTTAAAATAAGTTTTTTAGTCTTTAAAAAGTAAAAATTCATAATATAAATTGAAATTGAGTTGTTAATCTTAATTTGATATTTAAAAATAAATAAATATATTTTTTACATATCAATAGCTAACTTTTTCTTAAAATAAAACTTAGAATATATAACTTTGGTCAACCCAATTTAAATGAGATTCATTCTTAATAAGAACGGTTTGAGTTAAGTAATTTGTAACTCAAACAATTAAGTTGGATCTAAAAAATACATCAACCTGATTTAATCTAACTCACGTACATGCGTATTGTGAAGGGTAGAAAGTAAACTAAGAAGATGGTGCAATTTCCTGTTGGGTTTTTGTTAATATATTAGAAGGGAAATTGTCGCATATCTGAAAAGTGCAAGAAAGTGATGGGCTCCTGGCACTATAAAAGGAGTTTATGTCTTTGGTTTCAAAGCATCACAGTTAGAAACATTTTAAACTTGGTATACTAGCTCTAGTTAAATTTTCTATTTATATTCTCTGGTTTGAGAGTGGGAAGAATGGTGTGAGTGGTATAAAGTTTTGGGAGGGTGTTTTTGTAATTGGGGGCGGGGAGAGAATTCTATGTGATTGTAACAATTTTTCACATAGTGAAATTTTTTTCTGTTCGTGGTTTTTTCTCCGGGTTTGGAGTTTTTCCACATAAATTCTTGTCTCTCTTATTTTTTTGTTTTCTTTTAATTTCTCATTTATTTATGTTTATTCCTAGTGGTGGGAGGTTTTTTCCCAACATTTCCATAATAATAAATTGGTTGAATTACAAGTTTAGTCCATGAACTTTGTGGTTTGTGTTTATTTGGTCCATAAACTTTAAAAAGTGTCAAATAGGTTCATGAACTTTCAATTTTGTATCTAATAAGTCCCTGAACTTTAAAAATGTCTGATTAGTCCTTGAACTTCTAATTTTGTATCTAATAGGTCCCTAACATATTCACAATTTTTTAAAATTAATCGATTTATTATATATAAAATTGAATTTGTTGTCTAATAGAAGTTTAAGTTTTCAATTTTGTGCCTAGCAAGTTCATGAATTTTAAAAAGCATCAACTGAGTCAAAGACCTATTAGACACAAAATTGAAAATTCAGGGACCTATTTGACACTGTTTAAAATCCAGGGAACAAATAGATACAAACCTCAATGTTTAGAGACTAAACTTGTAATTTAACCTAATAAATTATTAGGAGAATTATGTTGGAGTAGCAGTTAATTCACAAGTTCAAGGACCTATTTGACACTTTTTAAAATTCAATGATCAAATAGACACAAATCTAACTTTTCATATTACTATTAATAATAAATTGACTTTGATTCCACAGCGCAACACATGGCCTACTGTTAGGGAATAAAGTTTCTTTCAGTCCAATTTACAATTGCAATTGCTTGTTTGATGGCGGTTTAATTTCTGAGTCGAGGGATTAAGGTAAAGAGAGAAAAAATATTTGCTTTTTATTAAGAATGGAGGCTATTGTGGTCTTTTCACATTGCTTTGAAGTCCAAAATAAACCGATTTGTAAGAGGGTCCTTTTTTACCATTCTAAAAGTCTAACGGTACATTTTTTAGAATTTCCCTATAAAATTTAATTTCCCCCAAATTTAATTCTCTCCTTTACCAAAGTCAAGTTCAAACACCCGCTTGCTTTCCTCTTTGCTTCTTCCGCCACCGCCCTGCTTCTTCCGCGTTCTCTCTGCAACTTTCTCCGAGCTCTCCAATCTCCATCGGTTTCAGGTTCGTTCTTTTGATTACATGCAAAACAAAAGAAAAAGCTCTTGCAGCTTTACCAAATTTAGATTTTTCTCTTCTTCGTCAATCGATTGAATTCTAAGAGAATCATTGACCTCAACAGTTGCACGAAGGGATTTTCAAAACTCCGAACAACATGAGTGAGCTATTTGAAGGATACGAACGCCAATATTGCGAGCTTTCTGCTAATCTTTCCAGAAAGTGCACCTCCGCCGGTGCCCTAGAGGGAGGTATCGCCATCTTATTCTTCTTTTTTGAATATTCAAGTTCGTTTGCGCAATTTTTTTTGAATTTGTTACTATGATTGCGCTGCTTATGGAGCTCGATTTTTTTTTCTCTTCCGTAATTTTGCAGAGCAGAAGAAGCAGAAGCTTTCTGAGATAAAGGGTGGTATAGATGAAGCCGAATCTCTGGTACTTGTTGAGTTTTCTTTCTTTCTTTCTTTTTTTGTTTTTTACTCATTGAATTATATTGTTAGGTTTTATTATTGGATTGACATAAAGCTTCTTACAATTCTTCAGATTCGGAAAATGGATCTTGACGCAAGGAGTTTGCAGCCCAGTGTAAAGGCTCTCCTTCTTGCTAAGCTAAGGGAATATAAATCAGATTTGAATAATCTGAAAAGTGAAGTAAAACGAATTACGGTTGGCAACTTAAATGCAGCAGCACGCGACGAGTTGCTGGAATCTGGCTTGGCTGATACCCTCACGGTATGTATATACACATAGTTGTTTTGACTTCTTGTAAATTGTAATCATATTCAGGGGCATGATTAGTTCTAGTTCTTCCTGGAGAAATCATATTGACTCTTCTTTTCCTGCAGTTGCTTTTATGGAAGATTCTTAAAATGTTGATAGTTGTTTGCTTGTTTGTGTTACAAGTCTCAATTAACTTTTTGTTTGGGAAACGGAATTAAAGAAATTGTTAACAACAGCATAAGCTTCTGATCTTTGTTCAAACCATTACTTGTTATGTCTGGCAATCCATCAAGAATTTGGAAAGATTGTCAAGCAATTTATCAGTTGACTGTTGCTTGGAGTTGTGTGAGAAAGTCTATGTAATCAGAATTTGGTGAGAGAAAATGTGTGTAGAGAGATTAGTGAGACGAAGCGTGCGAGAAAAAAGTTAGTGAGAATAAGCTTGTTGAGTGTTATTAAAGAAACAAAATGTATCATGAGAGATTAAGAATGGAATATTTAAGCCAAAAGCATTTGATAAAACACCTATCAATTGTTTCTTTGAAGAACACTTCTGAGTGCTTTAGATTTTTTAAGAAGTGGCTTCTAAATTGTTAGTGAATCATAAACTATTAGGAAGTGTTTTTAACTATCTAAAAGTTTTCTTTCTTTGATTCAAAAAATTCTTAAACATAGCTGGCTTAGGAAGCGATTTTAACATGTTAACATTTACTGGTTTGATAGTTTCTTCCCCTTCAAAAAAAAACATTTACTGGTTTGATAATTAATGTTGTGATATTTTAGGAGTTTGCAAAAATGTGGATTTGCACCTTGATATTTCAAGTTTTCAATATCTATTTGCTTTATCCTCTCTCTCTAACTAAAATTTATGGAGCAACCTTCTTTAGATCTCAGCCGATCAAAGAACTAGACTAATGACCACAACAGAGAGATTAGGCAGAACGAGTGACCGTATTAAGGATAGTCGAAGAACTATGCTTGAAACTGAAGACCTTGGTGTCTCAATCCTAGAAGATTTGCATTCACAGAGGCAATCACTTTTGCGTGGCCATGATACGGTAATCCTTCTCATCTCCTTATGCTGGCAACTATCAATAAATCCCGTTTTATTTAGTCCCTTTTTCTTTCCTTTTGCAGCAGTTTCTCTCATCCTAACAAATAGAGTGCATTCAGCATTTCATTAGCCTTGAACTCTTTTTTGACTGAAAGATATGCCATTATGATAGCATTTACAATACATTTTCTACTTCACTTAGCAACTATAGATTAGTATCTCTTTGTTATTTTATTATACATGTCTTCTTTGCAAATAACGGTATCGTTCGATTGCAATCTTCAATTCGTCTTTCTTATTAATTTAGGAAAGGGGGAAAAAAACCCTCCATTCGCATTTTGTGTAGCACCGA
Organism: Trichosanthes cucumerina; assembly: GCA_036507285.1. Lineage (NCBI taxonomy): Eukaryota > Viridiplantae > Streptophyta > Magnoliopsida > Cucurbitales > Cucurbitaceae > Trichosanthes > Trichosanthes cucumerina. The sequence continues at coordinate 40,537,820 of CM071841.1, forward strand.
AATGGATTGAACATAATAGTGTAAAGGAACATAACAGTGAAATCGATCGATTGGCTCGGTTTTTCAGTTTGGTTTGCTAACCTCTAATTGATATATTTTTTTCTTCCACTGTTTGCAGCTTCATGGAGTGGATGACAACATAGGCAGAAGCAAAAGAATCTTAAACAATATGTCAAGGAGGATGAACAAAAATAAATGGACAATTGCCTGCATAGTTTCTGTCCTTGTTATTGCTATTATTGTGATATTGTACTTCAAACTTAAATAGAAATAGATGAGGACATTCCTGGTTTTTTTTTTCTTCTTTTTTTTCCTTCTTTTCGGGTGTGAGCTTGCTGTTGGGAGATTAGAATGATGGTCATTTTCAACTCCTTTTGCCTTGACTGTTAATATTCTATGGACTGTGAACAATGCTCTCTTCTTTTACCCTTGTAGAGATAATGAAGGTTCTCTGATGAAGTAGAGATTAGACTCCAATCAATTTATGTATCATAACTAAGGGCGTGTTTCGAAATGATTTTAGAAATATTGATTTTAGTTTAATTGATTTGTCTATAATTGATTTATTAAAAGTGATTTCCATATAATCATTTTCATCTTTGGTTCTACACTTTTAATAGTGATTTTCATACAATTAAGTGATTTTTAAAACGCATATTTGGGAAACAACTTTAACATAGTGTTTTAAACTAAGTGATTTAATTATAATTAATCTGTTTAAAAAGTATTTAGTTATAAATTATTCTAATATATGAAGGGATAAAAATTAGAAATATGAAGGGATACAAATTTTAAAGGAAGGGACAAAAAATTTAGAGAGAGAATTTTAATAAATAAAATTCAAAGATAGAGATAAACAAAAAAAAAATGGGCAAGATGATCCTAAAATTAGAAAAACTAAAACGTGGAGAAAAAAGAAAAATTTTAAAAAGATATGAAAATTATAGGGAGGAACAAAAAAAATAGAAATAAAAAAAACAAACAGACTTAAAACTATTAGAGAGTAAGAAAAGTGAAAAATATGAATTAAAAGAAAAAAAAAAAGATAATAAAGTAAGATACATATTATAAAAACTTTAGAAAGAGAAAATTGTTATAAACAATGACGGATGAACTTTATAAGACGATTTTGAGAAAATTCATTTATTTTTATGGAAATTTATGAATTTTGACAAAAGATGATGGTTTTCACTCATCATTAAAAGTGTACTATTTCTAAAAAATGAAATAATAGTCATTTTAAATTCCAATCACTTAACAAAAATCACTTGGGAATCACCTCTCAAGTGATGGAAAGAGAATTACTTCAAATGATTTTGAATTCTTCCAAAATCACTTGTTTAGTATTGCCAAACATCACACTTTTGGTAGGAAAGTGATTTTAGACATGTAAAAAGTGATTTTGGTCACTCCAAAATCACTCCCAAACATGCCTAAGAGTTTAAATATTTATATTGATAAAAATGTTGAGATCTCATTTTTAAAAAGGATAGAAATCAGTAAAAGAAATATTAAAATTAATATGCAAGTATTTTATACATTCTACATAGGTTTAAAATGTTTATTATAGTGTTATATTTACCTTAGTGATATTTTTATTAACATTTTTTTATAGTATAAAAGAAAGATTGATTAACTCTTAATGTTGCTAAATTTTATGGAAGTATAGGAATGTTGATTGTTATGGGTTAAAATTGGACAACGAGAATGGGCAGTCAAATGACCAAGACATAGAGTCAGACAGAATAAGAAGCCCAATATAAGGTCAAAACAGGCTGAAATCGAAGAGGGGCCGAACCAAGGCGAAACAAGACGAGCGGGCGTGCTCGGGCTTCGACCTAAGTGCGTGGTCGGCCTCGGCATAGGCCGAGACCGACCAGGGTAGAACTCTCCCATTTGGGCTCTACCCTCGCCCAACACCCCAAGAAAGAAGTCAAGGCTTGGGCTTAAGCCCAAGCCCGTGGTCAGCCTCGAACGAGGCCGAGGCCGACCAGACCAAAGGTCATATCCTGGGCCTTGCTTCAATCTCACGTGGCCCATAGGCTTGTTTCCAGCCCTCTCCCGACCTTTCCTTTTCTCAATAGGCCAAGAAACCCCGTAGAGGACCCTAGAACCGATAAGAGACGGAACAAGAAGACGCGCTCGGGCTTTGGCCCAAGCGCGTGGTCGACCTCGACATGGGTCGAGGCCGACCAGGGTAAAGCTCCTCTGTTTGAGCTCTATCCAAGCCCTATGACACAAAGCATGGGCTTGGGTTTGGGTTTTGGCCCAAACCAGTGGTCAGCCTCGGCCAAGGCCGAGGCCGACCAGCTACAAGTTTGATCTCCAGGCCTCGCAGCGACTCAAAAAGGCCCGAAAGCCCATATTCAACTTCCCCACGATCTCTCCTTTACCCAAGAGGCCACGGAAGAACACTAGGGGGAAACTATTTAATCTCTCCCAGGAGGGGAGAGAGGAGTAAGTTAATTCTGGCGACCATTATACAAAAACTTCTCTATAATTCTCTCGAAGATCCTCACTGACTTAGGCATCGGAGCTTGTGTGGCCTACACCACACCGGTGTCCAGGTTTTTCTTGTCTTGCAGGCTGCGTTCTTCCCCTAAGAATTACAAATTTACCGTCGTTGTCACGTGGAGGTCAGGTGTATTCTCCTGTCCAAAATTTGGCAACAACAGTTGGCGCCGTCTGTGGGAAGAAAAGCAATGGGGAATAGACCTCGGCCTTTTGCACAATGGGGAATAGACCTTATTGGACCCCTTCCCCTAGGTAAAGGACAGACTAAATTCGCAGTTGTGGCAGTAGACTACTTCACAAAGTGGGTTGAAGCAGAAGCATTGGAAACAATCACAGAAAAGAAGATAACTAACTTTGTTTGGAGAAATATAGTATGTCGTTTTGGAATTCCTAATGTCATTATTTCAGACAATGAAAAACAATTCGATAATGCAGCCTTCAGAAAATTTTGTGAAGATCTCAATATTGATCATCGATGTTCATCTCCAGCACACCCTCAAGCCAATGGACAAGTGGAAGCAGTGAACAAGATTATCAAACTAAATCTTAAGACAAAGCTGGAAAATCTAAAGGGAGCATGGGCATAAGAGTTGCATAATGTGTTATGGGCGACTGGGACCCTTTGCAAGATCTACCCACAGCGAGACCCATTTCTCACTCACTTATGGTGCTGAGGCAGTCATCCCTGTTGAGATTGGTTTACCCTCGCCAAGAGTAAAAGAATTTGACCCTCAACAGAATGAGGAGTCAATGAGACTAAGCTTAGACCTACTAGAAGAGCACAGAGAAAAAGCTCACCTTCGAGCAGCAGAGTACAAGAACAGAATTACAAGGTACTACAATACAACAATCAAGAAACGAAGTTTTAAAGAAGGAGATCTCGTGCTAAGAAGAGTTATGCAAAACACCAAGGATCCATCATCTAGTGCGCTAGACCCAACGTGGGAAGGACCATACCAAATCGCTAAAATCGTCAGGCCTGACACATACACTCTAATTGATCACAAGGGAAAAGTTCTTTCCCACCCTTGGAATGCAGAACACCTTAGAATCTATTATCAATAGATTTTTTCTTTGTTCGGTTAGGACAGTTCTTGCCAGCATTTAAAATTTCAATCATACATGATATTTTATTATGAATGAATCATCTTTCTCAAACTATAATTGTATCACTCAAGCACAATTTTCAAAACTGAAACTTTTACTTAAGTAAGGGGGCTACTAAAGGGATATGCTTCCATATTGAACAAAAAAGCAGAAGCTATGCGAAACATAACCAAAAAGACAAATTCTACAGATTAAGCCGAGGACGACTCGAATAGGCAGAGGTCGAAACCGAGCCGAGCTCGGGCCGACCTGACCGAAGCCGAGGTCAACCTGGTCGAAGCCAAGGACAACCAGAATAAGCCGAGGCCGAGCCGACCTGACCGAGGTCGAGGTCAACCTGGCTGAGCTCGAGCCGACCTGACTGAAGCCGAGGTCAACCTGGCCGAAGCCGAGGACGACCAAAATAAGCCGAGGCCGAGCCGACCTGACCGAGATCGAGGTCAACCTGGCCGAGCTCGAGCTGACCTAACCGAAGCCGAGGACGACTAGAATAAGTCGAGGCCGAGCCGACCTGACCGAGGCCGAAGGCAACTTGGTCGAACCCGAACCGACCCGACCGAAGCCGAGGCCAACTTGGCTGAGGCCGAGCAGACCCCAACCTCCCGCTTCAATTCTTCAATTTCTATTTTTCTTCTCTCATGGTCTGAGGCAAGCTAGATGTGAAGCAACACGATTGTTGGATGACAAAATTTTCCTCCTACGAGGGGACAAGAAGTCCAAAATAATCCTCGTAGGGGTTAGCGACAATCCCGCTTAAACCTGAGAACAACCTCAAGTATGTAAAATCACTGGAGTACGACACAAGTCGCGAATCCGGATGAGAGCATAAACCCCCAAGAGAAGCAATCTTGGGATGATCTAAGGGAAAAGGGAACATCCGAAATGCAGAATAAGCATGACGATTGACCTAGAATCCCATTGGATAACGGAGAAATTGACTCCCAAGTAGACTGAATATCCTCATAAGGATGGACATGAGAAACTGGGGAAAATTCGAGGCAACCCTCGAAATGTCTAAAATGACTCTAAATAAACCTTACTAGGAGAATCAAAAACGCAAATTAAGCGTGACGAGATCCTGACATTTGTATTAATACCGAAGAAATTGGCACTCTAGGAGACTGAATATCCTGATAAGAATGGACAGCAATAACTAGAGAGAATTTGAGGCAACCCTCGAAATGTTTGAAATGACTCCGAGGAAATTTGACTAAGAAACTAGGCAAATCGAAACGCAGAATAAGCGTGACGAGAACCTAAAATTCCAAATTGAATACCGGAGAAATTGGCACTCTAGGAGATTGAATATCCTCATAAGGATGGACAACAATAACTAGAGAGAATTCGAGGCAACCCTCGAAATGTTGGAAATGACTCCGAGGAAATTTGACTAAGGAACCATGCAAATCAAACGCTTGAGAATAAGCGGGGACGAGAACCTAAAATTCCAAATTGAATAAATGAGGAAATTGACATTCTATGAGATTGAATATGAAGTTCAGAGGCTACTCCTCCCAAGTCAAAGCTTCATGCTATTAATTCGCAAGCTCCAAATCTCAAATCCTAACTAGGAGTGGGGCTAATGTTATGGGTTAAATTGGACCAACGAGAATGGGCGGTCAAATGACCAAGGCATAGAGTCGGATGCAGAATAAGAAGCCCAATACAAGGTCAAAAGCAGTGAAATCGAAGAGGACCGAACCAAGGCGAAACAAGATTTAGCGGCGCGTGCTCGGGCCGACCAGCGCGTGGTCGACCTCGACCCAGGCCGAGGCCGACCAGCAGTAGAACCCTCCCATTGGGCTCTACCCGCCCAACACCCCAAGAAAGAAGTCAAGGCTTGGGCTTAAGCCCAGCTCGTGGTCGCCCTGACGCAGGCCGAGGCCGACCAAACCAAAGGTCATATCCTGTGCCTTGCTTCAATCTCACGCGGCCCATAGGCTTATTTCCAGCCCTCTCCCGACCTTTCCTTTTCTCAATAGGCCAAGAAACCCCGCAGAGAGGACCCCGCAACCGAGAAGAGGCGGAGCGAGAAGACGCGCTCGGGCTTTGGCCCAGCGCGTGGTCGGCCTCGGCATGGGCCGAGGCCGACTAGGGTAAAGCTCCTCCGTTTGAGCTCTATCCAAGTCCTATGACACAAAGCATGGGCTTGGGTTTGGGTTTTGGCCCAAACCAGTGGTTAGCCTCGGCCAAGGCCGAGGCCGACCAGCTACAAGTTTGATCTCCAGGCCTCGCAGCGACTCAAAAAGGCCCGAAAGCCCATATTCAACTTCCCCACGATCTCTCCTTTACCCAAGAGGCCACGGAAGAACACTAGGGGGAAACTATTTAATCTCTCCCAGGAGGGGAGAGAGGAGTAAGTTAATTCTGGTGACCATTATACAAAAACTTCTCTATAATTCTCTCGAAGATCCTCACTGACTTAGGCATCAGAGCTTGTGTGGCCTACACCACACCGGTGTCCAGGTTTTTCTTGTCTTGCAGGCTGCGTTCTTCCCCTAAGAATTACAAATTTACCGTCGTTGTCACGTGGAGGTCAGGTGTATTCTCTTGTTCGAAATTTGGCAACAACATTGATAAAAATATTGACATGTCTACATGGATTTTGAATAGGTTGATGAGAAAACTTTTAAATAATCTTTTTTCGTTTTCAAAATTAATTTGAAAATCTTTATTGAAATCTATAAGATCAATGAGAAAACTTGAATTTTAGTTTGTTTTCTTGATGGACACGGTTAAAAAGATAGAAAACTAATGCACTACTAAATCAGGATCATGATTTTGTATAAAACAGTAGTCTTTGGTTTTTTTAGTGTTATAAAACAATATTCATGTTCTTGTTCCGAAAACATAAGATTTAAACTAACAGTAAATTTTTTAAAATGTAATTTTTTCCAAACTAAAAAAATTATCTTTTCACCTAATATTTCTTTGTTCAATGCTCAGTTCACCCCATATTTATATGACTCCAATACAAGGCTATATCAACGTGTTGATATATATACTAAATAAAATGAATATTTTTTTAAAAGTTCAAGAACCTTTCTTTATATACTTTGAAAGTTTCAAAACCAAAATGAAATATATCTTGAAGTCAATGACTGAAATTGACATTCTAAGATTTTGAGTTGAGTTGAGCTGAGCAGAATTCAATAAGGTAGTGTTTGGGGTGTTGAGTTGAGTCCGAAAGTCTGTGTTTGAGGTGTAAAATTGAGTTATTATGTCAGGGTTATCTGGTGCAGTTTTTTGTAAACTGAATAAGTCTGATTTTTTGCTAACTCTTTTTGTGCTTTCTTTTCCCAATAATTCAATTGCAAACACATTTGTCTAAATTTTCAACACTAAATTATGATATCAATTTCAAAATGACAATATATATTAACATTAACCAAACGTATGGGTGGAATATTTGTAAAAGTAAAAGATTTTAGGGATTGATATCAATCTTTCTTTTCAAAAAACTTCATTCTTTATCTTTCGTTATTTATAAATTTTCTTCTTCGATCAAAATGAAAATATATTTCAACATTAGTGGAATGCATGTGTGGCATATTTAGTCGACAGTCTTGCCACTATCACCCATACGATCAAAGGACAATCCTTCGTGAACAAAAGTACATAATACACTGAGGATTAAGACTAAGTTACCTAGGTCATCCTATTGAAGTAGAAACCTAAATAGTCAACGGAGTTACATCTACTGGTTACAAATTTCGTGGTCTGGTCTTATGCAAACTCATTGCATAGAATACCCCTACTTGCATGTCACCTACACGAACATGTTGGATCATTGCATTTGTATATAATACAAAACAGGTCGTATCCATAACATCACCAGGATAAGATACCCAACCACATCCATGTACTGTAGACCTTTTAATCCGTTTCTTGAACATTGATCCCCGTATGTCTCCACATATAGTTCAAGACACATACCACAACCTAAGATGTTAGTTTATTTGATTTTGATTTATTTTAAAGCAAAACTAATACAACATTCAACAACCACTTTTATTGAATAACTTAAATCACACTTTATTGATAATAATTAATTGTTTACCTTTACTATCTACGAGTTTTAGGACATAAAACCCAACATGAACACCACTGGGGCAAGATCATACGTTCAGACAGAAGGTTGTTGGAGTAGAGAGTCATCTATACATGAAGGAATAAACAATTCACTCTGCAATGGAAGTATTGGGTCACCTTCGATTTTATTTAGAATTAAACTAAGATTATTAAGGTTAAGCATAAACTTACATTGGAGAAAATATGGAAAAACTTTCTGGCAGGTCTTTATCTCCTCTCCACAAATTCTTTCTCGTTATGACTCGAACAATGACCATGGCTTGTGGGAGCCTCTTCAAAGAAAAACCCCAAAGGGATGAAGAGGAAAGAGTTGAGAGAGAATTCTCCAATTCTCAAAATGAGGAGATTTCTTATCTTATGATTCAACCCAAGGGTTCTATTTATAGAGTTCAAAAGAAAACTTTTACCATAATTAAAATACTATATTTTAATATCAAATATATTAAAATGTATCTTATACTTTTTTGAATCTCATTCAAATGTCCTATGATATTTAATTATTTGAGTCTTATTCAATTTTTATAAATATCTTTTCTTTAATGTATCTAACATACATTAGTTATTTTAATATTTTATGTATCAAATGCAATAAATATATTTTCCTTTTTATATTTAATATATATAATATATTAAATATTAATTTGAACACTTCAAATTAAATATTAATATGAACATTTCAAATATTTGTTTCAAACAAATTGATCTTTTTAGTGTTACTATGAGCTAGCAAGGGGACCTTATGGACCTACAGATTATAAACTTCAATGATACAAAATTAATTAATTAAACTATTTAATTAATCAATTTTCATTCATTAACTCTAGGGTCACTCCACTATAGACCTAGAATTGAATCTTATACACTGTAGGACAAGTTATGTCTATGGATATAATCACTACATACAAGTCGATATTTCACAAGTTGTTCGTAATTATAGCTAGGTCAAAAGTCTGTTTTACCCCTATAATTACATCTTGCACCTTAAGTACCACCGATTCTCTAATGAACAATTTGTTCATGATCCAACCATAAACGAAGTCCCTCTCGGGGCAGTGAGAGGGTGGGGCCCCATTGTTCAAGTCTCGAAATCAGTACTTAAGGGAACTACTTAACTACTTACTCTATATGGGAAAGAGTGAATTCTATCTTGTGAGATTATGTTCCCAACTCCTTATTTGGTCAAGTCCCTAGAGTGGTAGGCTTATTGAATCGACTAAGAAAACCATTCTCACCCATGCAAATCAAAGGACAAGCACTCATAGGCATGACTTCATAACTCACTAGTATTAATATCGAGTCGCATATGATCATCCTGATGAAATATTAATCTTCTCAATTAACGGATTTATAAAAGAAAGATTAAATATTTTGTGGTCCAGTCTTATACAAACTCATTGTATAAGATACCTGGTCGGGTTGTCGAAACCCTCCAAAATATTTACTAGTTTTCTAAATCTAACTTGTAGAAATAGTGGACCAGGTCGAATCCCAAGGCCAATCGAATTAATTTCTCAAAGTTAAAAATAATAATGATAATAAAATAAAGGGGGAAGCTTGAATTGTCGAACAAAAAAAAGAAATTAAACAATAAATAAAAAATAAAAAAGATAATTTTATGAAACTTCCAATTCAAGAATGTAAATTACACCCAATTGTAATTCTGATCATAGGCTTAAAAATAAAAAGAAAAAAAATCAATTTCAATTTTCAAGACTCAGTCAATTTACTCGGAAAAGCCGCAATAAATATAAACTCTCATAATTTAATTGATTTTAACCCAACATTTATAATTTAATCAATTGAGTATGATAGCGTTCCATGTTGATTAAATAATAACATTAAAAATAATGAGAGGACTAAACCAAAATTAACTAATTGAGATAACTACAAGTTAATTAATTTTGTTTCTTTGTTTCCCTAGAGTCTATTATGCAAGCTAAGTAAAATGAAAAACCATTAATTACACACACATAAGCCAACCCCTACCTACATTTTTTTCAATCATTTGTAACAATTACGGATCACAAAATCAGGGATTAACAATATATTAATTGAAACTAAATTAAGGCGTCAATTTAATTAATAACAATCAATTATAAAAATAAAACAAGAAACTAAGAATTCTTAAATTAGAAATAAAATTTCAATTAGGTCCAAACCCTCACAAAATTACAATTGGAAATTAAATCACCATTAAATTAGAAATTAAAGCTTAGCCACACATGGTGGAGAAACAATAATTTCTGTAGAGGGGAGAAAATATAAAAGAAAAATAATAATAAACAAGCTGAAAGAAAAAGAAAAAAAAAACACAAAGGTCTACACTTTATAAGCTTTTGGTTTAGAGAGAATACTCAAACTCTTCACATTTCAAAGAGAAAAATGGCCTCTTATTTATACTTAACAAGGAAAAAAATTTCGCCTAAAATAGCTATGAACTCCTCTAATTTTGCTCCAAAATTTGTGCCAAGCCTTAAAAAAATTCTACCTTGCATTTCTCAAGGAAGACTTTATGCATGCAAGCCACCTATACACATAAAAAAAAAGAAAGAAATTAGTAAATTAGTTAACATACTAAGTTTCCCTTTTTTTTTTTTTTAATATTATCTTTTTTTTTTCTATTTCTTTAATTATCTTTTTTTTTCTATTTTTAATTTTCCAATTTTTTCTCTCAATTTGTGAATTTAACCTAAAAATGTATTTTTAGACTAAAATTTCTAATAATTTTTCATTTACCACTTAAACTAAATTAATCATAATTTTAACAATTAACATATTATTCAATTAAAATGGAAGAAAATTAGACATAACAATTATAATTAAGAGAATTTGTAATGGGTAGCAATTATGGTTTTAGTATTTGTAAATATAGCAACATTTTAAAAGAATTGCAAATATGGCAAAAATCTTTAATTTTTTTTATAATTCCAATTATACCCTTGGCTTAAACCTATTCCCTTTTTAATTGGTATTTGTTCTTTACACTTACTTAAATATTCCTTGTTATTTTTATATTTTTATATTCAAAACAAACATGATTATGCCTGACATTTATATTTTTGATTATTTTACAATTTTAAGCATTTAAACATTTCAATTTTCTAGATTCTCAAACAGGAATAAATATTTAACTACTTGTAAGGCTCTAAATTCACAGCCAAATCAAATGAGATGTATTATAATTTATTTAATATACCTATTTTTTAGAGAATTTGTAATGGATAACAATTATGGTTTTAGTATTTGTAAATATAGCAACATTTTAAAAGAATTGCAAATATGGCAAAAACCTTTAATTTTTTTTTATAATTCCAATTATACCCTTGGCTTCAACCTATTCCCTTTTTAATTGGTATTTGTTCTTCACGGTATTTTTCTTCTTCCGATTTTTGTGACAACTTCTTCTTGATTCCAGTCCAATCTTCCTAAACTCTTCTCGATTCCACCCAATCTTCCGCCGAGTCGCAAGTTTGAGTATCTTCTCAAATTCAAAATGAGTCGCAAGCCTTCACTGCTCGATCGGGTATCTTCGATTCGATCCGTTGAATTGCAGTCCATGAATTTTCATCGAGTTTGTTTGATTATCTTCTCCAATTCGATCGAAGTTGCAAGTTTGTCTGATTATCTTCTCCAATTCGATCGCATTGTAGTATCTTCTTATTCGGTCGAAGTATCTTCTAATTCGATCTTTTCGAAGCCCAACTGAGCTTTTTTTCGTGAGTATTTGAGTTTTTCAATCAACATTTTCGTGGGTATTTCTTATGTTCATTTTGCTACATCACTGTTTTTCTGCTTTGGAGTCGCAAGTCTTCTTCATTTTTTGTTCTATCAGCAATACTGTTTTCTAAATGATCGACGATATACGTGACATCAGTGATATCTATCATTATTTTCTAGATATGATCAATAGATATCAGGTATATCAGTGATCAATAGATAATGATATCAGTGATATCAATAATATCAGTAATCAATAGATATCAATGATATTAGTGATATTAGTGATATACGAGTTATTATTGTGCTTCCAATTAGTGATATACGATCTTCTATTTGAGCTCTTTTCGTGGGTATTTGAGTTTTTCAATCAACCAGAGTTTTTTTCGTGGGTATTTCTTTTGTTCATTTTGTTATATCACTGTTTTCGTGGATATTTCTTTTGTTCATTTTGTTATATCACTGTTTTTCTGCAATGTTTTGAAGTCGCAAGTCTGATTTTGATGATTGTTTTGTTTTCTAGATATGCTAGTGAATACACATGACATCAGTGATATCAGTGATATCTATCATTATTTTCTAGATATCATTGATCAATATATATGATATCAGTGATATTAATGATCAGTAGATATCAATGATATCAGTGATATCAGTGATATCTATCACTGTTTTCTAGATATCAATGATATTAGTGATATCATTGATCAATAGATATGATATCAGTGATCAGTAGATATCAATGATATCAGTGATCAATAGATATCAATACTATCAGTGATATCATTAATCAATGATATACGAGTGACTTTTGTGGTGATCGGTTTCTATATTACTTAATGTTGTTAATGTTGTTATTACTTTTTCGTAGGAACTATGATGAAGCTTCCAATAGTTATTTTTTTATACTGGGCAATGAAATAAGAAAAATTTCTATGAGAATTACAAGACCATTGGAATTTTGGTTGATGAGATGATGTGTTTTGATAATTTTATTAATCCGATTGTGAAAGAAGTTCGAATGGATAGTTCTATTTCTTCTATAGAATTGTCGATATTATTAGTTTATGGGATGAATGGTGCTCAGGATGTTGTTAAAATTCAAGAAGATAAAGATGTTGCTTGGTTTTTAACTTTAGTTAAAGATCAAAATACAAGATATCCTTTAGTTGCTCATATTAATGATGCTTGTTTTGATGGTTCCTCTTGTGCAATTAGTGATGGGAGTGACAACTTATGAAGAAGGTGTAATCCATGATTGGGAATCATTCGAATGGAATTCGATAGATGTTGACATGAATGCATTGCCTCCAATTGTTAAACGTTAAGCAGGAAGACCCCGAAAGCAAAGGATTCCGTCGATTGGTGAAGCAAGAAGTCACACAAAATGTAATCATTGTCATCGTGTTGGTCACAATCGTAGGACATGTAAATTTCCACCATTTTTACCATGATGTAATTTTTGACAATTGGTTTTAGATATATTTTTTCAAGATAGAACTCAATATTGTTGTTATCATACTATTCATACTATCAATACAAGGTTTGTGATTGTTTCAAAAGTTTAATATCAATACTATGAACACAAGAACTTTGATATCTGGTGAGAAAGTTTGAAGACCACACAACAAACAGTAATAGCTAACAGATAGACAACTATCAATGATAGTTATAGACAAGTACCACTGATAGAAGTCTATCACATCTATCAGTGATAAACTTCTATCAAGTCTATCACTGGAAAGAAGTTAATGATTGATAGAAAACTACCAGTGATAGACATCTATCACTGATAGAAGTCGGATAGAAGAAAGAAGTTAATAATCATGAAAAACAAGAAGTCTAATAGAAAAGTTATGAGTAATAGGTAATAGATAGGTAGAAATCTATCAGACAACTATCACTGATAGAAACCTATGACTTCTATCAGTGATAGTAGTCTATCACTTCTATCAATGATAGTAGTCTATCACTTCTTTTTCATTAACTTTTATCAATCATGAGCAGGATAGTAGTCTATCACTTCTATCAGTGATAGACAGTGATAGAAGTCGAATAGGAACAAGAAGTCTAATAGATAATAGAAAAGTTATGAGTAATAGGTAATAGATAGACAACCGTGGTAGAAGTCTATCGGACAACTATCACTGATAGACAACTATCACAATAGTAGTTTATCAAAATTATAAGAAAAAATTAGTTATTAAATAAACAGACAAAAAAAATTAGTTATTAAATAAATAGACTTCTATCAGTGATATCACTGATAGCATCCTATCAGTGATATCACTGATAGGAGTGACTGGCGTGGGGTGTTTTAGTAATTTCAATTCCTCTTTTCAAATTTTTGCTATTTTTGCAAATAGATTGAACCATTTGCTATATGGACAATTATATTGGGCCTATTTGCTACCAACCCAATTGCCCCTATAATTAATTAAGACATATCAAATTCCCCCACACCTAATCCATGCTTGTCCTCAAGCATGCCTTAACTCAACATGTGAACCCCCTCTTTACTCCATTTTCTTATTTATCAATATCCAAAAATACCAATTAAGCCAATTACACATCAATATTGAATTGTAGTGACAATCAATAGAATGAGCACTCATAGGAAATATTTTATAAAAAAACTCAAGCATTTCATCAATTCACCAAAATCACATGCAACAAGACTTAACACTCTCACGTGATCCAACTCAATACTCTCGAAGTATTTAGAGTGCTTTTACTCTCAAAATCAAAACCTAGCATGTTATTACCATAGGCTTGCAAATGAATCAAATCTTCACCGCTATAGATGAATTGAATACAAGAAATCAAAGGGACTTAATAAGGGTTATAATGGGGCTTAGGTAAAGGTATGGTAGGAGAAAAATTTTAGGTGTTTCACAATCAAGACCAAGAGTTGTATACTTTTCATGATATCAATGTCACATAAAAATCACACATTACCCAAGACATTAAACTTTATTCCTACATCTCATTTCAATCACTAAGAAGGTTGGAGAAGTAGATAATTCAAATGCTTTTGGCAAATTTTCTCCAAAAGGTTTTTTTTTTCTCCTTTTTTTTCATTTTTTTTGGATATTAAGGCCTTTTTTTTTTCCTTACCTTTTTCACAACTTTCTTTTTTTGTTTCATTATTATTTTTTTCACTCAAACATTAGCTACCATGCGATATTTTCTATTGTCTTACAAAAGATACAAATGTTGAGACTAACAAACAAACTGGTCTTAAGTGAAGGGATGGAATCTCAATGCGGAAGCGATTGATCGTCTTTGTTCTTGATTATGTTCACATAGAAATTGACAAAAACAAAAATCTGAGGCTAAGTCTAACTATGAAAGCATACTAGATTAGGGATTACCTTTGAAGACACAATTCTTCTCGTAATCCATTTGTCATCTACGATCTCCACGTTCTCAATGATCGAACATCTCCAGTGAGTCTTCTCGATTGTTCTCTAGGAGAGGGAGAGAAGTGAGAACTGCTTTTTGGAATAGGAATTTTGTAGAGAGAATTTGTGAGAGAAAGTGATTTGCTAGAATGCCAAATCTTTTCAAATGACTTAAGTGCCTCAATTTGCATCCAAATTGATGCTTATATAGGCAATGTGAGTGGAGACAAATTCTCCACCTATTATGCCACTATTTCCACTAATTATGCATTATGCAAAATCAATTTGAATAAATGCATAATATAAGGTATCAAATACCTTATTATGTAAATCATATTTACATAAAGGGAAAATTAAATTGAATCATATTCAATTTACATATCTCTCAAATTAATTTATCTTATTATGCCTTAATTCCATAATTAAGCAATAATATAGTTTATTATGAATCATATTCACATTAAACTATATTCTATATCCATTACATCATATATAATTGATGTAATTTCCTAAATTGAATTTGAACACTTCAAATTCATTCCAAAACTTTATACCCTCATTATTTCCATATTGAGCCAACCGAGGGACCTAATGGACTTACAGATCATGAGCTCCAACGATACGAGATTAACTAATCAAACTCTTGTTGGGGTTTGTGCCCTAAAACTCGTAGTTTGTAATTATGTTCTAACTATTGTAATAAAGTGTTATTATTTCAATAAAGAGTTATTGTTCGTTATTTACGATATTGCCCCTGTTTTAACCCTAATTCCAATAAACTAAACATCCAAGGCTGTAAAATGTATCTTGAACTGAATGTAGTGTACATATAAATGATCTCGGTTCGAGATACAACCTAAAAGGTCTATAGTAAGGGATAAGGTTTGGGTACCTTACCCTTGTAAAACTATGGATGTGACCCACTTTGTACATGATACAAACACTGTGATCCTAACGTGTTCGTGTAGATGACATGTGAGCGGGGATATCCTATGTAATGAGATTACATAAGACTGGACCGCGAAATAGTAACCACTAGGTGTAACTCCGTTGACTAGTTAGGTTTCTATTTCACTAAGATGACCTAGGCAACTTGATCTCAATCCTGAGCAGGTTACGAACTCCTGTTCGCGAGAGATTGTCCTTTGACTAGTATGGGTGAGAGTGGCCAGATTCGCCGACTCAATATGCCTACCTTATTGGGGACAAGACCGAGTGAGCAACTGGGGACTTAGCCTAGCAAGATGGAATTCACTCCTTCCCGCCTACTAGGGTAAGTAGATGAATGTTCCCTTAAGTGGTGTCTCCGGGACATGAACAAAGGGCTCGACCCTCTCATTGGCTCGAGAGGGACTTCTGTTTGTTGGTAGGACCACAAACAAATTGTTCATTAGAGGAGCACTTGTATTTAAGGTACAAGATGTAACCCAGGGGTAAAACGATAATACCTAGCTGGTGTTACGAACATTTGTGAAGGATTGACTTGCTGTTATTGGTCAATATCCATGGACACAGAAAAATATCTGCAGTGAGAAGAGTGCAACTGTGGGACTTTAGTGGAGTGTTCCCGCAGTTAACGAATGTTGATTAGGAGGTTAATGAGATTAACCGAGTAATCTCGTATTGTTGGAGCTTATGATCTGTAGGTCCATTAGGTCCACCTTCTAGCTCGTAAAGGGTTCTTAGATCGTTTGAATTTGAAATGTTCAAATTCATTAGGGAATAAATTTAATGTATATAGATACGATATAATATAAAGTTTTGGAACTATATATTAATAAATTTAATGTGAATATGATTCATATTAAATTATATGAGAGAATAAAATATTTGAAAGAGTTCAAATATTAATTTAAATGTGAATGTGATTCATATTTAAATCTATAGGTTAAATTTTAATGTGCATAAGATGTACATTAAACTATATTTTAAAGGGGAATATGATTAAATGTGATTTAATCATATATATATATATATATATAAGCTAAATGAAATATAAGATATTTGAATTAATTAATTAAGAATTAATTAATTGTTTTAATTAAATTTGATTTAATTTAATAGGTTATATATAAATTAATTATATTATTAATTAATTAAAATACGGGAACGTGTAGATGACACGTTCCCACTTCAATGCTTTGTTTCCACTCCCTATCGTTTAGTGTAGGGAGTTGGGAGATGAAGGGGATCGATCAATTTTGTGTTTTTGGGAGAATTGTTGCAAAAATTGATTTTTACTTTCTCAACTCTCTCTCTTAGTTCCCTCACTTTCCAACTGTTGGAGACCTTCCCACCGAGGTTAGATTTAAGTAGAATCCAGAGAATAGGAGGTTCTCACTAGTGGTAGTGTTCTGTTAGAACAGAGGAACCTTGGTTGCTGTGTTGCTGTCAATTTGGAGCAAGGAGTTGCTGGTGTGAAAACTACAAAGGTATTTGTCTATTTCCTTTTAGTTTAATAATTTCTTCAGAGCATGTTTGCATGTCTAGAATCCATGCCTAATTAGATTAGGATCTGTATGCTTATCTCTGTATTTTTACCAATGTATTGGTATTTGTGTTTAACCAAAAACAAACAAGCAATTACGATTTCAAATCACGTTTCCGCTGCTCAAGGAGATCCGGTCTCCATCAACTCTTTGATCCCGTTCATCAACATTTGTTAACTACGAGTCACTGTACTAAAGACTTGTAGCTGCCCCTCCTCACTGTAGGACAAGTTGTGTCCATTGATATAACCAATGCCCGTGATTCAACGCTTCACAGGTTGTTCGTAGTCACAGTTGGGTCAATTTACCGTTTTATCCCTGTGACTACTTCTTGCTCCTTAAGCACCACTGATCCTCTAATGAACAACAAGTTTATGGTCTGACCATAAACAATATCCCTCTCAGGCCAACAAGAGGGAGGGGCCCCGTTGTTCAAGACCTGGATACAGTTCTTAAGGGAACAACCTATCTAGTTACCCTAGTTCGGGAACGAGTGAATTCATTCTTGCGAAGTTAAGTCCCCAGCCCCCTATGAGGTTTTATCCCTGAGAAAGTAGGCATATTGAGTCGGCAATTGTGGCCACTCTCACCCGTACTAGTCTAAGGACAAACCCCCACAGACAGGAGTTCAGAACTCGCTCAGGATTCAGGTTGAGTCACTAATGGTCATCATTGAATTATTAACCCTAATCTATCAACGACGTTATTAGAGTGGTCTAGTAATTCTCGGTCCGACCTTGTACAATCTCATCGCACAGGATGCTCCCATTGACATGTCAACTACATGAACGAGCTGGATCGCCTCGTTTGTATCAAATGCAAAGTGGGTCGCATCCATAGTGTTACCAAGATGAGGTTCCCAACCTTATCCATGTACTATAGACCATTCGGGTCATCTACTTGAACTTGATCCTAGGTATGTGTCAACTACACACGGTTCAAGATCTCCTAAATGTGACCCTGAGCTTAGTTTATTGAATTTAAGTTTGTAATTGCGAGAATATATGGATTAAGGAAAAATAACACTTTTATTTATTTTCTTGAAATAATTACAAATACACGAGTTTAGGACATAAATTCGAACAAACTCCAACTTAACCTAAAATTAGTGGAGTACAACAACATTACATTAATGCAAATACAATAAACTAGGACATTGAATACCCTTTGATTAAAAATACTCCCACTTGCCCTAGTCATGATATAATGTGTAAACCTAGACTTTCTAGTTGACTCTCGAACACCTTAGACGTGAGAGTCTTTGTAAATGGATTAACAACATTGTGCTCCGATGCAGTCTTTGTGACGATCACGTCTCCTCGATGCACAATTTCTCGTATCAAGTGATACTTTCGTTTGTTGGGATGTATGTCCTAATCTCGTATTTGTTTGTAATATTCACTATTGAAATACATAAGAGTTATTTCTTTCATCACTTTGTGTCTCGCATATTTAAAAATTTTGTCCAATAAACTAAGCTCCACGGTCATTGAATTATGAGAGAACTAGAACTTGAATGCTGTGTAGTGGACACACAAGGAGAATCACGTTCGAGTTAATGACCCAAACAGTCTACAGTATACGGATAGGGTTGGAGACCTAATCCTGGATACGTTGTAGATGCGACCCGCTTTGTATTAGATACAAACGAGCTGATCCAACTCGTTCATGTGGTTGACATGCGAGTGGGGGCATCCTATGCAATGAGATTGTACAAGACCGGACCGTGAATTATTAGACCTACTGATGTAACATCGTTAACAGTATTGGACTAATAACTTCGTAGATGACCATTAGTGACTCGACCTTAATCATGAGCATGTTACAGACTCCTATTTGCTGGGGTCTGTCCTTTAATTAGTATGAGTGAGGGTGGTCACAGTTACTCGCCTAATATACCTACAGCTGATGCATAAGGGGCTCATCTTGTAACATTCGGTCTTTGAAAAAAAAAAAAGCAGAACGAGGGAGAAGTCGTCTCCCTCGTCAAGCGTCTTGCGGCGAAACGGCCGACGACCTTTTCGCGGGTGGCCACGCCCGTTTCTTTTCTCTCTCCCGCCTCTCTCTCTGTTTCCCTCTTCTTCCCGACCCCCTCTCTCTCCCAGTTCTCTCTCTGTGCAACTCTCCCTCTCCCTCTCACGTCTCTCCCTCTCCCTCCCTCTCTCACGCGAGTCTCTCTCTTTCTCATTCACAGATCGCCGTCGTCTCTCTCGTCTCAGGCTGCCGTCGACCCCGCCTGGTAGCTCGACAATTGAGAAATGGGCACATTTGTTTATGGAAGAGATAGTAAGGTTGCACGGAGTCCCAGTGAAGATCGTGTCTGATAGAGACCCACGGTTCACCTCAAACTTCTGGGTGAGTTTTTAGAGAGCCCTAGGGGCACAAAGTAACTTTAGTACAACGTTTCACCCATAGACCGATGGCCAGACGGAAAGGGTGAATCAGATTCTGGAGGATATGCTTCGGGCTTATGCGTTAGACTTCACAGGTAGTTGGGACTCACACCTTCACCTGATGGAGTTTGCTTATAACAATAGTTATCAAGCGACTATTGGTATGGCCGCTTTCGAAGCTCTCTATGGGAGAAGGTGCAGGACCCCAGTGTGTTGAGGAGAGGTTGGTGAATGGAAATTGTTGGGACCCGAGTTGTCCAGGTGACAAATGAGACCATACAGAAGATTAGGACAAGGATGTTAACGGAACAGAGTAGGCAGAAGAGTTATGCTAATGTCAGGCGTCGAGAGTTGGAGTTTGCCGTTGGAGATCTTGTGTTCTTGAAAGTTGCACCTATGAGGGGTGTCCTGAGGTTTAGTAAGAAAGGGAAGTTGAGCCCTAGGTTCGTTGGACCTTTCGAGATCCTGGAGCGCATTGGGCCAGTGGCTTATCGGTTGGCCCTACCGCCATCCCTTGCGTCGGTCCATAATGTGTTCCATGTGTCTATGCTGCGAGGGTATGTGCCAGATGCCTCGCACGTTGTCGACTTTGAGCCATTGGAGTTAGACAGGGACCTGAGTTATGAGGAAAAGCCAGTGCAAATCCTTGCTCGTGATAGTAAAGTCCTGAGGAACAGGGAAATCAGTTTTGTGAAGGTCCTTTGGCAGAACCATCATCTCAAGGAAGCCACCTGGGAACGCGAGGAGGAGATGCGAGCAAGCTATCCAGAGCTGTTCGAGAGCTAGCTACTTTCGAGGACGAAAGTTCCTAAGGTGGGTAGACTGCAGATGATCGATCTTTGAAAAAAAGCGTAACGAGGAGAAGTCGTCTCCCTCGCGCGCGCATGGCTTGTGAGCAGCCGCCGACCCTTTTTTGCCGGCGGCCACGCCCGTTTCTTCTCTCTCTCCCACCTCTCTCTCTCTGTTTCCCTCTTCTTCCCGACCCCCTCTCTCTCCCAGTTCTCTCTCTGTGCGCCTCTCCCTCTCCCTCCCTCTCTCACGCGAGTCTCTCTCTCTCTCATTCACAGATCGCCGTCGTCTCTCTCGTCTCAGGCCACCGTCGACCCCGCCTGGTATCTCGAGACGCGCCGCCACCGCATCGCTTTCGCAACCAGAGTCGCCGCCGTGCCCAGATCCGCGAGACCCACGCGTTGTTCCGTCCGGTTCAGGCCGTTTTAGGCTGGTTTTTGACGAACGGAGGCCGGTTTCGTGTAGATCGGGCTAGAGGAGTCCACATATAGTACTTGTGCAGTCGTCGGCGATCCCACGCGCTGCCACCGCTGTTCACGCGCCGCCGCCCGCCGGTTGTCTCCTTCTGTCCGGTCGCCTCGGCTCGTTCCTTAACTCGTTTGGCACTCCGTTGGGTGCGTTTTACTCCTCTTAATTAGATTCGTTGTGTTAGGTTCATTGTGTTTTGGTTTACTAATATTGTGTGTGTTCTTCGTTAGGGACGATTTGGAAGTAGAAGTACCTTGGAGTACGTCGCATAACCCAAGTCCTCGTTGTGTTCGAATTACTAGTAAGTAGTCGTTGGACTAAACTACCCCTAAGTGTAGGGCTTAGGGGCACTGTTGCATGTCGTATTGTTTTGAATTGAATGTCTTAGAATCTGGTAGCGTACCTTAGTCAGATTTGGCCTTGTAGCAGCATGCTAGATTGTCAGAGTCGAAGTTGTGCCTGAACTGAAGTTCGTCTGTTCTTGTTGATGTGAACCTGTGGTGAAATATCGTGCATGTTATATCGAATGTTGTTCATACTTCATGGTGGTTATCCCTTCATGCTTGGATGTGATCTGATTTAGTAGAGCTGATGTAAGCTTGTGCTGAGATTTCTGAATGTGTTAATGTGCTTTGTTGTGTGTCCCGAGCCTAATAGTCTCGTGCTTAGTTTCGAAGTAACTCAGAAAGTGTCGTTGAGCCTTAGGATAGTAGTTAGCACAACTAGCCCTAGTGTAGGCCTAAGTCTCTGTGTAACCCTTAGTAGGCTGAGACTCGAGGTTAGCGAGATGACGATGATGTTATGGGATGTGATGGTCCGCCCTCCATCCAGTTGTGCGACTCGGGGTGTGATCCTTAGAGTCAGAGGGGTTGGATAGAGTCCTTCGCCCTAGTACAGGCCCGGGAATGAGCCCGTGGTCGATTGTGCGCGGTAGTACCGCCTTTGATGCTTTATGGGATGTAGTGGTCCATCCCCCATCCAGTTGTGCGACTCGGGGTGTGACCCTTAGAGTCAGAGGGGTTGGATAGAGTCCTTCGCCCTAGTGCAGGCCCGGGAATGAATCTCGTGGTCAGATGGTGCCAACCTAGTCCGAAGCTAAGGGTAGGGACAGAATCGAGAAATGGAGAGTGAGTAATAGGGCCGGATGCTTGGTGAGGTTGTGAGACGGGCTAGGTGTCGTGGCTTAGCTAGGTCCAAGGTCGTTTCTTTCATGTTCTTTATTATTGGACGAGTGTGGGTACGCTTCTTGAGTATTTTTATACTCATTCCTTCTTTGTTTCTTCTTTTGTTGCAGGTAAGGCAAACCGGTGAGATGACCACCGATCATGAGCGAGACCCTGCGAGGCTATGGAAGGCTTGTGGGACTTAGGAGTTTTAGTTTAGGGGTTGTTGCTTTCATTCCTTTTCTTCATTGCTATGCTCGCTTCTTTTCGTTCATGTTTTAGACTTTAGTTTATCTCGTTTTTTATTCGTTTGAATCAAAGCATGTTCTGATGTGTCTCTTTCTTATTAAAAGCATGTTTTTGTTGTCTTGTGGAATTCTGAGAACTCCGAGGGACTTGAGCCCAGCCTGTTGATTTCTGTGTAGTTTGGAGGAGGCTGGGTACTCTTGTGAGCATTTTTTGAAGTGCTTTAGTTCAGATTCAGGTCTTTAAAATTTTGGGTTTGTCCAGGTTGCGCCGTTATGCTGCCGAATTTTCGGTGCGAACGGTACAACTTGGAAGTAACGCCCCGAGTAGGAAGTTTTCAAATTACGGGGTGTTACACGTCTCATATCCTCAACCTCTTGAGGTGTCTTAGGACATTGTTCCTTAGACAAATGAACCCCATGCCTGAAGGGCAATAAACCCTTCTTGAAATTTTGCATCTTATATTGAATCATCATTTTGTCGATGTACGATGCTTGAGACAAGGCTATTGTTTTGTTCTTGCAGTTCTGGACAATCTTGATCCCGAGAACGAACTACGCTTCTCCTAAATCTTTCATTTGGAATTGCTTAGCCAGCCAGTTTTTAACGTCAGTGAGGAATCCTACATCATTCCCAATGAGTAGGATATCATCCACATACAACACTAGAAAAGCGACAGTACTGTTGATTATCTTCTTGTATACACAAGGTTCATCAACATTTTGATAAAAGCCATAAGATTTGATAGCCTCATCAAACCTTATATTCCAAGACCTAGAGGCTTGTTTCAACCCATAAATGGACCGTTTCAACCTGCAAACCTTTTGCTCATGGCCTTGTTCAATGAACCCTTTGGGTTGGTCCATGTAGATGTTTTCGTCAAGATTGTCATTCAGAAAGGCCGTCTTGACATCCATTTGCCATACTTCATAGTCATAATATGCCGCAATGGCAAGAAGGATTCGTATAGACTTAATCATGGCAACAGGAGAAAAGGTTTCCTCATATTCAACCCCTTTTCGCGTCTAGCTTTGAAGGTCTGTACCTTCCCATCTACACCACGTTTTCTCTTGTAATTCCATTTACAACCTATGGGTTTAACCCCATCAGGTTGATCCACAAGATCCCAAACGAAATTGAAGTACATAGACTCCATTTCCTGGTCCATGGCTTTTATCCATTCGTCTTTGTCAATGTCATCCATTGCTTGATCATATGACAATGGGTCCTCGCAGTCATCACTAGATGTGACAACTTTGATTTCAGTTAAACCCATGTAACGGTCAGGTTGTATAATAACCCTCCCACTATGTCGAGGCTCTCTCAACTGTTGAGATGGACAACTTTGACTAGACGAGCTAGGGTCAACAACTTTTGTTGGTTTCTTAGCACTTTCAGTAACTTTTACAGACATACTGTCTAACTCTTTTAACACGATTTTACTTTTAGGCTTGTGATCCCTGATGTGGTCTTCCTCAAGTGGCGTTTGTCGACACAAGCACCCTTTTTTCTTTAGGATCAAAAAATAGGCCACCTCTCGTTTCTTTAGGGTAGCCCACAAACAGGCATAATTTTGAACGAGGTCCAATTTCTTTGGATTTATCACTAGCACATGGGTTAGGCATCCCAAAATTCTGAAATGACATAAACTACCTTTACGTCTTTTTCAGAGTTCGTAAGGTGTTTCAGAAACACTTTTCGAAGGAACATTGTTCAAAATGTATACTGTAGTCTCCACTACATAACCCCAAAACGAGTCAGGGAGATGAGCATAACTAATCATCGACCGAACCATGTCTAATAGGGTTCTATTTCTTCTTGCTGATACACCGTTTTGCTGTGGCATACCAGGTGCTGAGAGTTGGGATGTTATTCCATGTTCTATCATATAGTCCTGGAATTCATGATGTTGGGATTTATGCCCTAAACTTGTGTAATTTTGATCAAATAAATAAAGTGTTATTTGTTTTGATAGAATTACAATCTTGCTTTATAAAATCCAATAAACTAAGCTCCAAGGTTATAACTTTTATCTTGAACATTAGTGTAGTGGACACTATTTGGGTTGAGTTCAAGAATATAACCTAAATAGTCTATGGTATAAGAATAAGGTTGGAAACCTCATTCTGGTAACACCATGGATGCGACCCACTTTGTAATTAGTACAAATGAGGTAATCCAACTCATTCATCTAGTTGACATGCGAGTGGGGGCATCCTATATGAAGAGTTCATACAAGACTGGATCGTAAATTATTAGTCTAACCAGTGTAACACCGTTAACAGGATAAGACTAGTAGTTTATAGACGGTCATTAGTGACTCGACACGAATCCCTGAGCAAGTTAAGAACTCCCCGCTTATAGGGGTTTGTCCTTAGACTAGTATGGGTGAGAGTGGCATGTAGTCGACTCAATAAGCCTACCTTCTCAGGGGTGACGTAAACTCGTGAGGTAGGCGGGAACTTAGCTGTGCAAGATGGAATTCACTCATTCCTCATCGAGGAATTAGATAGGTTGTTCCTTAAGAACCGACTCCAGGTCTTGAACAACGGGGCCCCGCCCTCTATGAGGGTATGAGTCTAAGGTAAGACCTTGGACTTGTTGTTCATTAGAGGATCAATGGTGCTTAAGGAGCAAAGAGGTAATCACAGGGGTAAAATGGTAATTTGACCCAACTGTGATTACGAACAACTTGTGAATGGTCGACTCATGGGTAATGACTATATCAGTGGACACAATATTATCTACAGTGAGGAGAGTGCAACTACAAGTCTATAGTGGAGTGACTTGTAGTTAATGAATATTGATTAACTGGATCAAAGAGTTTGATCTGTTAATCTCACATCATTGGAGCTCATGATCTGTAGGTCCATTAGATCCCTCCGTTGGCTCAACATGGTAATATTGAGGGTATAAAGTTAGGAGTGAAATTGAAGTGTTCAATTTCATACATGAGGTGTTATATCAATTATATATGATATAATTGATATAATATATAGTTTTAATGTGAATTAGATTCATATATAAACTATATACTAAAGAGAGATTAAATGAGGGGTAGGACGGTCATTTCCATCCTATTTCTCTTTATATATAGTTGCATGAGATGCAACTAGGTTAAGCAATTTTACAAGTTCTCTTGTTGTGTTGTTGGAAGAGTTCCAAAACACACATCTCTCTCACAAAAATACCTCACCTCTCCTAAAGGGAACCCACCTTCCTCCCTCACCTAGAGAACAACGGAGAAGATCCAGTGGTCGTGTCTTCGTACATTGGAGTTCCTGTTGCTGAGATCGTGATCGTGGGAGAGAGGAGCACTCGAAGAAAGGTTCTTCAAAGGTAACTTTCTTGTTGTCCATTCTATTTACATGCTTGATCTAGTGTTTTATGTTCTTGAATTAATTCGTTGTAACTAAATCAAGAGCGCGCGATTCACAATCGCTTCCGCTGCAGGACTTCGATTCCCTTCAATTGGTATCAAAGCCCAATTGTGTTCTTGATTTATGTTATGAATTTTTCAAGAACAAGGTGGGATTTACTGTTTTTGCATGAGATGTATGAACAGTTTTGCAAAATTAGATGTTTTCAATTTTGGCACTTAGATTTACAATTTTCATTGAATCGTTCAATGTAAGGGCACGGTGTTTTGGACAATTTTAATTATAAATCGAGTCTGTAAGTCTGTGTCGATCGAGGCAAAGTGGTTGCTGAGAAGATCGGAGCGAAAACGAGCAAGGAATAGTGGATTCTCATTGTTGTCTGTGTGCAGCGTTGCAACGCCGTTCATCGGCGTTGCAACGCTGCACTTGCTATGAGAAGCGCGCCGAGGAGAGGAGGCGTTGCGGCAACGCCGACGAAGAGGCGACAAGAAGCGGCGTTGCAACGCTGCTATCAGTGTTGCAACGCCAGATACGTTTCACGCAAAGGAGCAACGAGCATAAAACGTTTTTTATTATATATTAATTATAAAAATGTTTTATATTTAATATATTTAATTTTAATTAATATAATTAGATTATATTAATTAAAATTATTTCTAGAGTGCCAAAATTGGTCTAATTTTTGCTATTTTAATTATGCAAGTGTTGGTGTAATTATTGTCATGCATAGTGTATGCTTGTATTTTAGAAATCCCACCTTAGGTTAAGCATTTTCATGCATCATCTATAATATAAGGAGTTATATTATATAGTTTGCATGATTAATTAATATAAGGTTGTTATATTAATTTATGGACAGCATTGATATGCATTATCATGAGATGAATATGCTATGAATGTCTTATTATTCATGTGATGAATGATCAAGCACTATAACATAGTATGCATGTCACCTAAGGTTAATTATTAGTTTTAAAGTGTTTAGAACTTGGAAATAATAGACCTTAGGTTATCTAGTTCTAATTAGATAAGAATTAGGAACCAAGTAATTTATAAACTATGATTAAAAGAGGAACTCTGTCTAAGGAAAGTTCTGTCTAGGCTGGGGTATTTAAGATGACGGAAACGGAACACCCCTACCTGGGAGTGAAATTTAATCAGAGAGTTTTGTAAATTATAGTAGCGCCAGCGGGTTTATTAAGGGGTTAATAAACTAGAAATCCTAGGTTTAATATAAGGAGTTATATTAACAAACTTAGGATAAAATCAATATAAGAGTTATATTGATTATCAATATAAGAGTTATGTTGATAGAGTTAGGTAAAACCATTAGCCGGGTTTTAGCCTAAGTTAGATTCCTATAAACTTTAAAGTATTCAGTGGGAGGAAAAAGTGTATGAGATACATATTTTTCTACCTACGCTATCTCCTGGAAGTTCACACTGTGAGACTCATACTTGGCCTCGTGGCGCAAATGGGAGCGTCCCCCTTCGGATGGTGTTTGTATGAGTCAATATCAAGGTGAATGGAGAGGGTACTTATAGTGAGTGAGAGCAGGTTTAGTGAAAACAAAACCTACGGTCTCTTTTATCGGTTTACATCGTTAGACCACTATGGTCAGCCTGCTAGTTTGGCTTGGACCAGACAATCCCTTCGGAGGGCTTGATCATAGGGTATCAAACACAGTAGACACCCGAAAGGGATAAAGATTTCCTTAGACTATTTTCCAATCTAGTTCACCCTTCGACGGATTTTATTGGATCGAGACTCTGGGATCTAAAGACAGAAGGTGACACCCACAGGGTACATAAGTTGTGTATGTATCCAAACCAAAAAATGGTAACTAAAACCTATAGGAATAAGAGTTATTATGGTATTAGGTTTTGGTCAAGAGTGTCTTGATTCAGAGGAGGAGTGTTTTTTATTACCCTTCGGTGTCATACATTCTAAACCTTTGGAGTATCATTGCAAATTATAAATGGCCTAGGAATCATTTGATAATTAGCTAAAACATGATTGGATTAGAGTTATAGCAAGAAACTCATACAAGTTTGTTTGTAAATTTTTCAGCAAAAATGTCTAGCTCTATAATTTCCTTATTGGGTGCGGAAAAGTTAACCGGAGAGAATATGATGACATGGAAAAAAAAACTCAACACTATATTGGTAGTGGACGATTTGAAGTTTGTGCTAACTGAGGAGTGTCCTCGGGTGTTGAGCTCGAATGCGTCACGAAATGTTCGTGATGCATATGATCGATGGATCAAGGCCAATGTCTACATACTGGCAAATATGTCTGATATATTAGCCAAGAAGCATGAGGACATGATTACCGCTAAGGAAATCATGGATTCTGTGCAGGATATGTTTGGACAATAGTCCACACAAGCCCGACATAATGCCCTAAAGTACATATTCAACTCGAAGATGCCAGAGGGTACATCTGTTTGGGATCATGTCCGGATATGATGGTGCACTTTAACATCGCGAGTCGAATGGTGTTTCCATCGATGAGTCGAGAGTCAGTCACTTCATTCGAAACCTTTCCGCATAGGTTTCTGCAGATTTAGAAGTAATGTTGTTATGAACAAGCTTACTTTTAATCTTACCTCCCTTCTGAATGAACTCCAGACCTTTCAGTCTCTGATGAAAATTGAGGGATTGAAAGGTGAGGCAAATGTTGCCAGTAGGAGTTATCACAGAGGTTCGACCTCTGGGACAAAAATATTGGCTTCATCTTCTTCTAACCTGAGAGGAAAGAAGAAGAACATGAAGAAGGTTGGTAAAGGGAAACAGTCGACAAAGTCGCGCCCGTAAGGGCAAGAAAGTCAAAGACGTTCTTTGACAAAGAAAGTGTTTCCACCGCAACGAAGACGAGCATTGGAAGCGAATCGTCTCGAAGTACATTGCAGAAAAGAAGAAGGAAGGTAAATATGATTTACTTTGCCTAGAAGCCTGTTTAGTGGATAATGATAAAACAATTTGGATACTTGATTCAGGCGTCACTAATCATGTTTGCTCTTCTTTTCAAGGAATTGATTCCTGGCAGCAGCTACAACAAGGAGAGATAACGCTCCGGGTTGGAAATGGAGAAGTCGTCTCAGCTGTAGCAGTAGGCACAATGAAGCTTTATTTTGGAAGGAAGTATGTATTGTTGGACAATATATTAGTGATACCAGGGTTTACTAGAAACCTTATTTCCATTTCTTGCCTTATAGAACAATGTATTTCTGTTTCCTTTTCTATGAATAAAGTGTTTATTTTGAAGAAAGGTTTAGAAATATGTTCAGCTTCATTAGAAAATGGATTGTATGTTTTAAGGCCTAATTCAGTCAAAATGGTTTTGAACACTGAATTATTTAAAACTGAAAACATACAAACTAAGAAACGTAAAATTTCTCCTAAAGAAAATGCTCATCTTTGGCATCTAAGATTGGGTCACATTAATCTCAATAGGATTGAGAGATTGGTAAAGAAAGGACTTCTAAACGAGTTAGAAGAAAATTCTTTGCCAGTATGTGAATCATGCCTAGAAGGCAAAATGACTAAAAGACCTTTTAGTGGAAAAGGTTATAGAGCCAAAGACCCTCTAGAGCTTATACATTCAGACCTTTGTAGTCCGATGAATGTTAAAGCCAGGGGAGGTGATGCGAAAATATCGAGTGCCCTAAACTAATGCAAATTAGAATAAAACCCCGACACTTTTACGACGTGCAAGTATACACGGTCGAGAGCAGCAAGTGATAAGTTAAAAGTATCGATCCCACGGGGACTAGTTAGACCTAAATGGATGAGTGTCCTAACAAATTTTTCCTTATTTTAGTGCAATGCATGGGTGTTCAATTTCCTATAGTAGATAAACAGATGTGATAAGTAAGACAAGATAAGACTAGACTCAAGAAAATAAGTAAATTTAAATGCGGGGAGAGGAGAATGCAAACAAGAAGATAGATACAAGAGATGAGATTTGTAATGAAAAATAAGCTCGGGTTAGGTTAGAGTTCTAATGTTCAATTGGAATAAATTTTTAGTGATGCCTTGAATTTACCTACGCATGCATTCAAATGATTCTTTCCAAAATCACTAAGTTTTAAAACCTACAATTTCCCAATTGTGATCTAAATTATGCCCATGATTTTAGGTTCTAGGTGGGTTAATTATCCCTAATCAACTCAATAATCCTAGAATGAAATTTTAGTTTTCTAATTCATTAGCTTTCCCAAGTTTATGAATTATAGAGAAGTTTAAAAGGCCAATTTTAATTCTCATGCAACGTTAAATTCAATAAATTTTCATAAATTCAATCAATGGCATCAACCATAAATTTAATCCAAAATTACATTAAAACAACCTAACCCTTTCTTAAGAAAATTTAGTTCATGTAAATCAACTCACACATCTCTAATTTATGCATGCTTGTGTTGTTTAATAAATTCAAATATGTGTTTGTAACAATGTCACAAAACAACTCAAATTAATCACAAATTCAGCCCAAAAACAGTCATGAATTTAGCCTAAAACAGTGAGTCAAAAGAGCACAATAAATGCTCAAAATTGAAGTAACAACAAGTCAAAATAATTAGGGAATAGGAGAAGTTTACAGGAGGCAATTGACATGTGTTTTGCTTCAAAGAAAACGCCAAGATCCCACTGAAGCAAAGCAGGAAATAGCAGCAGAGTTTCAGTGATTCTGTAGCTTCTGCCCGATATCAATATCTAATGAACCGGAGCACTAAATGAGGATCCAACCGTTGAAAACTACGGTCTATGAGTCCCCAACACGCTGACAAAATTTCAGCACAATCCAACGGTTGAAACCCCAGAAAACGACAACTTTGTGACTGTCGTCTGTGAAAAACTGAACTGCAGTAGACGTCCAATGTGACAGCGATATCTGACACCACAAAGCACCAAATGAAGATCCAACCGTTCAAAAGGTAGCTCTATGAGTCCTTAATAGGCTCACACAATTGTAGCAAAATCCAACGGTTGGATAGCCAGAAATCGCAAACTTAGTGAACGATGTCTGTAAAAACCGAACGGCACATGCTCTCGATTTTGCTTCAGCAAAGATGGGCAAATCACAGCAGGTGGACAAACCCCTACTCTCGACTTTGCTTCAGCAAATGTAGGTTGATTCCAGCAGATGGCCAACCCTCTACTCCACGGTTTGCTTCAGCAATGCCTCCCTCTCGTGATTTCTTCTTCTTTCATCCAATTGCTTCAGCAAATAGCGATCTACCGTAAATCTGGCTACACTTTGCTTCAAAGAAAAGGGCTTCTTCATGGTTGTGTGTAAAGCAACATTTGCTTCAAAGAAAGGGTCTGTGAGATTTTTTCCTTCCAACGCACGCCCTTGCTTTGCCGGCAATCTCACGAGTTCTTTTTCTCCCTCTCGATCTCTTCCTCTTGTCACAACTCCAACTCCCTCTCTCCCCACTTTCACCTATAAACCCTAGCCTCCTTATACAAGATGGTGTTGCCCTAATTCCATAAATTACAAAAATACCCTTAAGGGGTAAAAGACCATCTTACCCTTCGGGTAAAATGTCTAAAATGCCCTTAAGGACTCTTGTAATTTTTAAACATCTCCCGCACATTACGTAAAAATCCCAAATAAATTTATAAAGTCAATTATAAAAGAAACTAAACGCAAGGATTTTTGGAGTTAAGAAAAATCTCAAATTTTTGGTCTTTAATCAACCGTTAGCTTATTTTCCTAAATTTCTTAAATTAAAGCACAAAAACATCAAAATTAATTCTTTTTTAACCTAATGCTTAAATTCAAGATTTTAGAGTTAACACACATAATTTAGGGATAAAATAACATGAGGATCACTAAATTAAATGCAATTCAAGTGAATTAAACACTAAAATTCTAGTAAAATAACTCACTTATGGTGAGTTATCAAACCCTCAAACTTGAACTACTCATTGTCCTCAATGAGTTCTATTCCCTAAACACATTAAAGTCCTTTAAAGACTGAAATCATTTGGGTTAACTATACAAGGATTGGGAACTTATGCTCTAAGCTACAAGCCACCATTCAATCAATGATCTTTAAGTGGCCCACCTAGGGTTTCCTAGCTACACTTATGCATCAATATCCAAGAGCAAACCAACTAGGATTCGACACCTACCCTCAAGCTCAACCACTAGAATCCTAATCATTCAAATCAAGCAACTCATAGTTAAAGATAAGTCACACTCCAAAACTCGCATGACTACAATTTTATGATCATTCCTTTTATTTTATTTTATTTATTATAAAAACAGATATTTACATTATTCTCCTCCACTTCCATAAAACTCACTACTTAGGGCTATGTTTTTTTTATTATTTTTTTTCTTTTTCCCATTTTTTTTATCTTCTTGACTCTCCTGTAGTTCTTAGAATGGCACACGTGGTTAACGTAGCACACCTAAGCAATGAGGCTCTCCCGTAGTTCTTAGAATGGCACACGTGGTTAACGCAGCTCATCTAAGCAATGGGTACAGGCTTCTCGCTTGATACCTTCGCTCCAAGAGGCCAACATGGTTAGTGCCAAGACCCCCTGACATCGAGTACCAAGTTGCCTAAACTGACTCTAAATAACAAAAGAAGTAGCACATTTTTTTTAACCCAATGGAGTTTTAAGGAAATGAAAGGTTTGCACACTTTTTCTTTCTTTCTCTTTTTTTCATTTTTTCCTTAAAAATAAACACGAAGAATTTACCTTTCCCCCCAAACTTAGAGTACTCAATGTCCTCATTGAGTTAGGGAGGTCGGGTAACTCCCCCAAACTTGAAATGATCACAAATTTGAAGTTTACTAATTTTGGAGCGTTCTAAAAAAAATGTATGGGTTACCTAACTTGTCATGGCTTCTAGTTTTTGAAATTTTTGGCCTAGGAGTTGAATCCTAACTACTTTGATTGACACACTAACCATAAGTGCACTAAAGAACCCTAATGACAAACTTGACCTTGAGAAACACCAAACAAGATAGCATACTCTTGCCTCAAACACAAGCAACAACTCTTATTTTCATTAACCCTGAGATTTGACCTTTAACTTTTTTATTTTCAAGAGATGCATATCAAGTTTCTACAAAAGGCATAACACTTTTTACCATTAAAAACACATGAGAAACTTAATTTTTAAACAAGGGACAACAACCATTTTTTCTATTTTTACTTGCTTAAACGTAATGAATCAACTACCTACATCATGCATATCAAAGACCATGAAAACCAACAACTAAACATGGAAACTGGTAGTCAAAATAGATCATTTTGTAGTCCTAAAGCAAGTAAATAACTTTATAAACACAGAGCCATGCAACACCCTATATACTCTAGCAGAACACAGTCTCATCATTAGAAAAATTTTCAATTAAGCCCAAAATCAGATTGAGAACAACAACACATCCGCGCCTCATGGTTAAAACACACATTGCCCTTAATGTTTAATCTACTCACTTAAGCATGCTGAAGGACAACTAATAAAGATGGAAGGGAGAACAATACTGCCCTGAATCGAAAAGACCTCTACTACAGCGCATATCAATCATCAAACCCTAAGGGAGCTGCAAAATAGGTAAGAAAAGTAAACAGTGAGCAATTTTGACTTCTAATCAGTGTAAAACAACTCAACAAAACAGTGTCAAATTTGCAAGAATAATAAGCAATAACACTTCAAAGTAAGGAATAGTTACACAACAGGTAGCTTGTTTGTTTTTGCTTCAGCAATAGCCTAGCAAAGCGCCTCAACTTTGGTCTCGGCGAGCAGGTACTTTGATTCAAAGAATCGCCTCAGTTGACCTCAACACTGATCTTCCAAATTGCTTCAGCAAATGGCTTATCGGGTTTTGCTCTTCACGACTTACCACGTAATTGCTTCAAGCAATAGTCGGGTGACTCGTGCAATTGCTTGGCAATAGTCTCCGTGACTCACAAAGAACGCAAAGCGCGCACAAATGCTTCAACAATACTTGGCCGATACTCACCAATGCGCGCGAATGCTTCAAAGAAAAGTTTGGGCGATTCTCGCACCTACGCGCACAACAATGCTCCTCCGTCCCTCCTTCGCGATTGACATTTCAAAGAATCGATGGGTCCGCTTCTTCCGATCGCGCTCGCAATTGCTACATCAATTTTTTCGCGCTTCTTCCGATTGCTTCAAAGAAGGAGGTAGGTTGGCTCTCTCGATGCCTTCACCGCTTTTTCTCCTCGGCCTTTGTAGCAAAACGCTCGAACCTCGATCTCTCCTCACAATTGCTTTTCAAAGAATCGACGGCAACCACCTGTGTTCTCACCGCTCCTCTTGTTCCCGTCTCTCGGCCGCCACTGTAGCAACACCCTAGCTTCTTTCCGCGATTGCTTCAAGCAAACACAAGGACTCTCCTCTCGCAAAAACGCCTCTCAGCCTCCTCTCTTCTTTTTCCTTTTATCACAAGAAGATGTTGCCCTAGTTTGATAATTACAAACACGCCATTTAGGGTATAAAGACCATTTTGCCCTTCGGATAAAATGTCTAAAATGCCCTTATGGGTTTTTGTAATTTTTTTCTTTACACATCTCCTGCTTTACGTAAAATTCCTCATACATCATTATCAATCATAAATCAAACTAAATATGTAAAAGTTAAGAAAAATCTCAAATTGCGGTCTTTAATTACTTGTTAGCTAATTTCTCCAAATTAAAGCACAAAATCATCAAAATTAATTCTTTTAGAACCTAATGCTTAAATTCAAGATTTTCAACTAACATTCATAATTTTAGGGATAAAATAACATGAAGCTCAATGAATTCTATGCAATTCAAGTTGATTAAGCACTAAAATTCTAGTAAAATAACTCTCCTATGGCGAGTTATCAAACCCCAAACTTGAACTACTCATTGTCCTCAATGAGTTCTATTCCCTAAAAATTTTAAAGACCTTCCAAGACTCAAATCAATTGCGTTAATCGAACAAGAGTTAAAGACTTATGCTCTAAGTTGCAAGTTACTATTCATTCAATGCTTTCTAAGTGGTTCATCCAGAGTTTCCTACATAACACTTAATTCTTAGTACCAAGAGCAAACCAACTAGGATCTGGCACCTACCCTCAAGCTCAATCACTATAGTCCTAATCATTCAAATCAGGCAACCAATAGTTAAAGATAAGTCACAATCCAAAACTCGCATGTCCTCAAATTCATGATCATTCCTCTTTATTTTATTTTATATACATATATATTTTTTTAAAAACAAATATGTACATTACTCCTCCATTTCCTTAAACACAACGTAGGGCTAGTTTTATTTTTTATATATTATTTTTTATTTTTTATTTTATTTTTTTTTCGACTCTCCCGTAGTTCTTAGAATGGCACACGTGGTTAGCGCAGCGCACCTAAGCAATGGGTACAGGCTTCTCGCTTGATACCTTCGCTCCAAGAGGCCAACATGGTTAGTGCCAAGACCCCCTGACATCGAGTACCAAGTTGCCTAAACTGACTCTAAATAACAAAAGAAGTAGCACATTTTTTTTAACCCAATGGAGTTTTAAGGAAATGAAAGGTTTGCACACTTTTTCTTTCTTTCTCTTTTTTTCATTTTTTCCTTAAAAATAAACACGAAGAATTTACCTTTCCCCCCAAACTTAGAGTACTCAATGTCCTCATTGAGTTAGGGAGGTCGGGTAACTCCCCCAAACTTGAAATGATCACAAATTTGAAGTTTACTAATTTTGGAGCGTTCTAAAAAAAATGTATGGGTTACCTAACTTGTCATGGCTTCTAGTTTTTGAAATTTTTGGCCTAGGAGTTGAATCCTAATTACTTTGATTGACACACTAACCATAAGTGCACTAAAGAACCCTAATGACAAACTTGACCTTGAGAAACACCAAACAAGATAGCATACTCTTACCTCAAACACAAGCAACAACTCTTATTTTCATTAACCCTGAGATTTGACCTTTAACTTTTTTATTTTCAAGAGATGCATATCAAGTTTCTACAAAAGGCATAACACTTTTTACCATTAAAAACACATGAGAAACTTAATTTTTAAACAAGGGACAACAACCATTTTTTCTATTTTTACTTGCTTAAACGTAATGAATCAACTACCTACATCATGCATATCAAAGACCATGAAAACCAACAACTAAACATGGAAACTGGTAGTCAAAATAGATCATTTTGTAGTCCTAAAGCAAGTAAATAACTTTATAAACACAGAGGCATGCAACACCCTATATACTCTAGCAGCACACAGTCTCATCATTAGAAAAATTTTCAATTAAGCCCAAAATCAGATTCAGAACAACACATCTGCCCCTCATGGTTAAAACACACATTGCCCTTAATGTTTAATCTACTCACTTAAGCATGCTTAAGGACAACTAATAAAGATGGAAGGGAGAACAATACTGCCCTGAATTGAAGAGACCTCTACTACAGCGCATATCAATCATCAAACCCTAAGGGAGCTGCAAAATAGGTAAGGGTTATTTATTTAAAAACAAAAACAACTAAAAACGAAACAAAAGCAAAAAAAAAAAAAAAAAAAAAAATTAAAAACGAAACAAACAAAATAAACTTTGGGTTGCCTCCCAAGAAGCGCTTGTTTTACGTCATTAGCTTGACGTAGTATACGTGGGCTCGTCAAGGTACGTAAAAATTCTCCCACCTCTTCGGGCCTCTCTTTCTTGAATCTACAAAACAAATTAGAGCTAGCAAGAATACTAGCTTCTCGTGAGAGCCCGAAACATATATATTTTTTTATTTTTTATATATTAAAAAAAAAGAAGGAAAAACAACAAAGTAAACATTTTTTGGTTTTTTATTTGGTAAAAGAAAAGAAGGAAAAACAGGAAAATGAACAGACTCACAAAAAGACACTGACTCGAGAGCATAGAAAGAAAAACATTCACCAATAAGAGAAAAATCAGAAGATAGAACTGACATAGACTCAAAAGCCTTACACTCTACCTCCTGGCCTAACTCAACAGGCTTGACTTCTTCCACACTCTCACTAACTTCATCCTGGTGTGTGCTAAAAGATTCGAGTTCTTCTACATCTAAAACACAATCCTCTAAATGCCCATACTTCGAAAAATGTGAAGGACTAGGATCCTGAGGGTCTATCAGCGGGTCAGTGATCAAGTGACTCACCGAAGTATCTAAGAGTGTGGGTCCTCCTTCACTATCTTCCGTAGGGTGCTCAACCTCAGATGAGTCTAAATACATTTGTTCTCTAAGGGGGTAAGTGTATCCAGTTAGGCGTTGAATTGACTCCCTATTTGAATATTCATCTCTTCTATTTGCCTATTCCTCTCTCTTACGTGGTTCTCATATATTCTAATAACAATATTTTAAGGGAAGATTCGTCTTCTACCTGGGTTTCTTGAATATAAGAAGGATATGGCTCAAAACCCCTAGGATATGGTTCATAGGCCCAATTGCTATGATTATTATCATACATGTGGTTCCCATGAGTCATAGATTCAGTATGATAGTAATTAGGCATTTGGTAGCCATAAGCTCCATACCCTCACTAGAAGACTCTAAATTGGCATAGGGATAATCATAAGAAAAGGAACTATATTGTGGTTGCTCTTTGGGCATGAAGACCACCCAAAGTTATCATAAGCCATAATAAAGTAATTAATCAATTATAACAGGCTTAATAAACACAATTTGCACCAACACAACCAGAAAGAATAACCAAGACTCAACAAAGATAAAATCACAAAAACAAAGACAACAAGACACACTCAACAAGAAACAAGGATAAAATGCTAAAATCAACTCAAACACGATAAGAATCAAAACTAGTCCCCGGCAACGGCGCCAAAAACTTGATGCGAAAATATCGAGTGCCCTAAACTAATGCAAATTAGAATAAAACCCCGACACTTTTACGACGTGCAAGTATACACGGTCGAGAGCAGCAAGTGATAAGTTAAAAGTATCGATCCCACGAGGACTAGTTAGACCTAAATGGATGAGTGTCCTAACAAATTTTTCCTTATTTTAGTGCAATGTATGGGTGTGCAATTTCCTATAGTAGATAAACAGATGTGATAAGTAAGACAAGATAAGACTAGACTCAAGAAAATAAGTAAATTTAAATGCGGGGAGAGGAGAATGCAAACAAGAAGATAGATACAAGAGATGAGATTTGTAATGAAAAATAAGCTCGGGTTAGGTTAGAGTTCTAATGTTCAAATGGAATAAATTTTTAGTGATGCCTTGAATTTACCTACGCATGCATTCAAATGATTCTTTCCAAAATCACTAAGTTTTAAAACCTACAATTTCCCAATTGTGATCTAAATTATGCCCATGATTTTAGGTTCTAGGTGGGTTAATTATCCCTAATCAACTCAATAATCCTAGAATGAAATTTTAGTTTTCTAATTCATTAGCTTTCCCAAGTTTATGAATTATAGAGAAGTTAAAAAGGCCAATTTTAATTCTCATGCAACGTTAAATTCAATAAATTTTCATAAATTCAATCAATGGCATCAACCATAAATTTAATCCAAAATTACATTAAAACAACCTAACCCTTTCTTAAGAAAATTTAGTTCATGTAAATCAACTCACACATCTCTAATTTATGCATGCTTGTGTTGTTTAATAAATTCAAATATGTGCTGTAACAATGTCACAAAACAACTCAAATTAATCACAAATTCAACCCAAAAACAGTCATGAATTTAGCCTAAAACAGTGAGTCAAAAGAGCACAATAAACGCTCAAAATTGAAGTAACAACAAGTCAAAATAATTAGGGAATAGGAGAAGTTTACAGGAGGCAATTGACATGTGTTTTGCTTCAGCAAAACGCCAAGATCCCACAGAAGGCAGCAGGAAATAGCAGCAGGTTTCAGTATTCTGTAGCTTCTGTCCGATATCAATATCTAATGAACCGGAGCACTAAATGATGATCCAACCGTTGACAACTACGGTCTATGAGTCCCCAACACGCTGACAAAATTTCAGCACAATCCAACGGTTCAAACCCCAGAAAACGACAACTTTGTGACTGTCGTCTGTGAAAAACCGAACTGCAGTAGACGTCCAATGTGACAGCGATATCTGACACCACAAAGCACCAAATGAAGATCCAACCGTTAAAAAGGTAGCTCTATGAGTCCTTACTAGGCTCACAAAATTGTAGCAAAATCCAACGGTTGGATAGCCCGAAATCGCAAACTTAGTGAACGACGTCTGTAAAAACCGAACTGCACATGCTCTCGATTTTGCTTCAGCAAAGATGGGCAAATCACAGCAGGTGGACAAACCCCTACTCTCGGCTTTGCTTCAGCAAATGTAGGTTGATTCCAGCAGATGGCCAACCCTCTACTCCACGGTTTGCTTCAGCAATGCCTCCCTCTCGTGATTTCTTCTTCTTTCATCCAATTGCTTCAAAGAAATAGCACCCACCGCCAAGCACAAATGACTACACTTTGCTTCAAAGCAAAGGGCTTCTTCATGGTTGTGTGCAAAGCAACATTTGCTTCAGCAAAGGGCTGTAGATTTTTTCCTTCCAACGCACGCCCTTTGCTTCGGCAATCTCACGAGTTCTTTTTCTCCCTCTCGATCTCTTCCTCTTGTCACAACTCCAACTCCCTCTCTCCCCACTTTCACCTGTAAACCCTAGCCTCCTTATACAAGATGGTGTTGCCCTAATTCCATAAATTACAAAAATACCCTTAAGGGGTAAAAAGACCATCTTACCCTTCGGGTAAAATGTCTAAAATACCCTTAAGGACTCTTTGTAATTTTAAACATCTCCGCGCATAGAAAAATCCCAAATAAATTTATAAAGTCAATTATAAAAGAAACTAAGTACGGAAGGATTTTTGGAGTTAAGAAAAATCTCAAATTTCGGTCTTTAATCAACCGTTAGCTTATTTTCCTAAATTTCTTAAATTAAAGCACAAAAACATCAAAATTAATTCTTTTTTAACCTAATGCTTAAATTCAAGATTTTAGAGTTAACACACATAATTTAGGGATAAAATAACATGAGGATCACTAAATTAAATGCAATTCAAGTGAATTAAACACTAAAATTCTAGTAAAATAACTCACTTATGGTGAGTTATCAGGAGGATATGAATATTTCATCTCTTTTATAGATGATTATTCTAGATATGGGCATATTTACCTAATGCACCACATGTCTGAAGCACTTGAAAAGTTCAAGGAATTCAAGACTGAGGTTGAAAATCAATTAGATAAAACTATTAAAACACTTCGATCGGATCAAGGTGGAGAGTACATGAATTTAAAATTCCAGAACTATATGATAGAACATGGAATTACATCCCAACTCTCAGCTCCCGGCACACCACAGCAAAACGGTGTATCGGAAAGGAGAAATAGAACCTTGTTGGACATGGTTCGATCAATGATGAGTTATGCTCATCTCCCTAGTTCCTTTTGGGGTTACGCAGTGGAGACTGCAGTATACATTTTGAATAATGTGCCCTCCAAAAGTGTTTCTGAAACACCTTTTGAACTCTGGAAAGGACGTAAAGGTAGTTTATGTCACTTCAGAATATGGGGTTGTCCGACACATGTGCTTGTGGCAAATTCAAAGAAGTTGGATTCACGTTCAAAATTATGCCTATTCGTAGGATACCCAAAAGAAACAAGAGGTGGTTTATTCTATGATCCTAAGGAAGATAAGGTTTTTGTGTCGACAAATGCCACTTTCTTAGAGGAGGACCACATAAGGGACCACAAACCAAAAAGCAAAGTAGTGTTGAGTGAGTTAGACGGAACAATAGCAAAGGTTGCTAATAAGAACACTAGTATGTCAACAAGAGTTGTTGACACTAGTTTGTCTAGTCAAGAGAGTCCATCTCAAGAGTTGAGTATGCCTCGACGTAGTGGGAGGGTTGTGATACACCGACTGTTACATGGTTTTATTGAAACCCAAGTTGTTATACCAGATGACAATCATGCGAGGATCCATTGACTTATAATCAAGCAATGGTTTACAAAGACAAAGACAAATGGGTCATAGCCATGGACCAAGAAATGGAGTCGATGTACTTCAATTCTGTTTGGGATCTTGTAGATAAGCCTGATGGGGAAAAACCTATAGGTTGTAAGTGGATCTACAAGAGAAAACGTGGTGTAGATGGGAAGGTGCAAACCTTTAAAGCTAGACTAGTAGCAAAGGATTATACCCAGGTTGAAGGGGTTGACTACGAGGAAACCTTTTCACCTGTTGCTATGGTAAAGTCTATCCGTATCCTTCTTGCCATTGCCGCATATTATGACTATGAGGTATGGCAAATGGATGTCAAGAGAACCTTTTTGAATGACAATCTTGAGGAAACGATCTACATGGACCAACCCAAAGGGTTCATTGAACCAGGACAAGAGCAAAAGGTTTGCAGGCTTAAAAGGTCAATTTATGGACTGAAACAAGCCTCTAAGTCTTGGAATTTAAGATTTGATGAGGCAATCAGATCTTATGGTTTTGACCAGAATGATGATGAACCTTGTGTCTACAAGAAAATCATCAATAGTTCTATCGCTTTCCTAATTCTCTATGTGGATGATATCCTACTCATTAGGAATGATGTAGGTTATCTTACTGACATCAAGGAATGGCTAGCTACGCAGTTCCAAATGAAAGATTTGGGTGATGCACAGTTTGTTCTTGGGATCCAGAATTGTCGGAACCGCAAGAATAAAACACTAGCCTTGTCTCAAGCATCATACATAGACAAAGTGTTGTCAAGGTTTAAGATGCAAGATTCCAAAAAGGGCTTGTTGCCTTTTAGACATGGAATCCAATTGTCTAAGTAACAGTGTCCTAAGACACCTCAAGGAGTTGAGGATATCAGACGAATTCCTTACACATCAGCTATTTGGAGCTTGATGTACGCCATGTTGTGTACTAGGCCCGACATCTCTTTTGCAATAGGGATGGTCAGTAGGTATCAATCCAATCCAGGACTTGAACACTGGACAACGGTTAAAACAATCCTTAAGTATCTTCGGAGAATAAGGAACTACATGCTTATATATGGGGCTAAGGATTTGATCCTTACAGGATACACGGATTC
Organism: Trichosanthes cucumerina; assembly: GCA_036507285.1. Lineage (NCBI taxonomy): Eukaryota > Viridiplantae > Streptophyta > Magnoliopsida > Cucurbitales > Cucurbitaceae > Trichosanthes > Trichosanthes cucumerina. The sequence goes on from CM071841.1 coordinate 40,579,650, forward strand.
TGACTTTCAGACTGATAAAGATTCTCGAAAATCTACATCAGGGTATAATCTGACTTCCCTCCTTCATGAGCTACAAACTTACGAGTCTCTTATTGAGAATAAGGGACAGAACAGTGGAGAGACAAATCCGTTTACCGATTCCAAAAGGATCCATGAGGGTTCATCCTCTAGGACCGAGTGTAGCGACCATCCTTCTGGACTTGAGGAGACACAGTAGAAAAGGAAAGGAGGAAAAGAAACGGGAATGGCATGGTGGAGCTACTATTTGGCAAGAAAATACTGTTATTAGATAATGTGTATATAGTTCATGGGTTTGCTAGAAACCTCATTTCTGTTTCTTGTCTTATTAGTCAATGTATTTCAATTTCGTTTCAATTTAATAAAGCGTTTATTTCATTGAAAGGTTTAGAATTGTGTACAACTCTACTTGAAAATAATTTGTATGTTTTAAGGCCTAATTCAGTTAAAATGGTTTTAAACACTGAATTATTTAGAACAACAAATACGCGAACTAATAAAAAGCAAAAAGTATCTCCTAAACAAAATGCCTATCTTTGGCATCTAAGATTAGGTCATATAAACCTCAATAGGATTGAGGGATTGGTGAAGAATGAACTTCTAAATGAGTTAGAAGAAAATTCTTTGCCTGTATGTGAATCATGCCTTGAAGGCAAAATGGCCAAACGACCTTTTAGTGGAAAAGGTTATAGAGTCAAGGAAACCTTGGAGCTTGTACACTCAGACCTTTGTGGTCCGATGAGTGTTAAAGCTCGAGGTGGGTATGAATACTTCATCTCTTTTATAGATGACTCAAGATATGGATACATTTACCTAATGCATCAGAAATCTGAGGCATTTGAAAAGTTCAAGGAATATAAAACTGAGGTTGAGAATCTTTTAGGTAAATCCATCAAAACACTTCGGTCTGATCGAGGTGGAGAGTACATGGATCATGAATTTCAGGACTATATGATAGAACATAGAATAACGTCCCAACTCTAAGCACCTGGTATGCCACAGCAAAACGGTGTATCGAGAAAGAGAAATAGAACCTTGTTACACATGGTTCGGTCGATGATGAGTTATGCTCATCTCCCTGATTCGTTTTGGGGTTATGCAGCGGAGACTACAGTATACATTTTGAACAATGTTCCTTCGAAAAGTGTTTCTGAAACACCGTACGAACTCTGGAAAGGACGTAAAGGCAGTTATGCCATTTTAGAATTTGAGGATGTCTAACCCATGTGCTAGTGACAAATCCGAAGAAATTGGAACCTCGTTCAAAATTATGCATGTTTGTGGGCTACCCTAAAGAAATGAGAGTGGTCTATTTTTTTATCCTAAAGAAAACAGGGGGCTTGTGTCTATAAACGCCACTTTTCATGAAGAAAACCACATCAGGGATCACAAGCCTAAAATTAAAATCGTGTTAAAAGAGTTAGACATTATGTCAGTAAAAGTCACTAACAAATCTAAGAAACCAACAAAAGTTGTTGACCCTAGCACGTCTAGTCAAAGTTGTCCATCTCAACAGTTGAGAGAGCCTCGACGTAGTGGGAGGGCTGTTATTCAACTTGACCGGTACATGGGTTTAACTGAAACCTAAGTTGTTACATCTAGTGATGACTGCAAGGACCCATTGTCATATGATCAAGTAATGGATGACATTGACATAGACAAATGGATAAAAGCCATGGACCAGGAAATGGAGTCTATGTACTTCAATTCCATTTGGGATCTTGTGGATCAACCTGATGGGGTTAAGCCCATAGGTTGTAAATGGATCAATAAGAGAAAACGTGGTGTAGATGGGAAGGTACATACCTTCAAAGCTAGACTCGTGGCAAAGGGCTATACCCAGCGAGAAGGGGTTGACTATGAGGAAACCTTTTCTCCTATTGCCATGATTAAGTCTATACGGATCCTTCTTGCCATTACTGCATATTATGACATGAAGTATGGCAAATAGATGTCAAGACGGATTTTCTGAACGACAATCTTGATGAAAACATCTACATGGAACAATCCAAAGGGTTCATTGAACAAGGCCATGAGCAAAAGGTTTGCAGGTTGAAACGATCCATTTATGGGTTGAAACAAGTCTCTAGGTCTTGGAATATAAGGTTTGATGAGGCTATCAGATCTTATGGCTTTTATCAAAATGTTGATGAACCTTGTGTATACAAGAAGATGATCAACAGTACTGTCGCTTTTCTATTGTTGTATGTGGATGATATCCTACTCACTGGGAATGATGTAGGATTCCTCACTTACGTTAAAAACTGGCTGGCTACGCAATTCCAAATGAAAGATTTGGGAGAAGTGTAGTTCGTTCTCGGGATCCAGATTGTTTGAAACTGCAAGAACAAAACACTAGCCTTGTCTCAAGTATCGTACATCGACAAAATGTTGATTCGATATAAGATGAAAAACTCCAAGAAGGGTTTATTGCCTTTCAGGCACGGGGTACATTTGTTTAAGAAACAATGTCCTAAGCCACCTCAAGAGGTTGAGGGTATGAGACGAGTCCCTTATGCATCAGTTGTAGGTAGCCTCATGTACGCCATGTTGTGTACTCGACCCGACATCTGTTATGAAGTTGGGATTGTCAGTAGGTATCAATCCAACCCAGGATTAGATCATTGGACTGCGGTAAAATCAATCCTCAAGTATCTTAGGAGAACGAGGAATTATATGCTCGTGTATGGGGCTAAGGATCTGATCCTTATAGAATACACGAACTCTGACTTCCAAACCAATAAGTATTCTAGGAAATCAGTTTCTGGGTCAATGTTTACTCTTAATGGAGGGACAATAGTCTGGCAAAGCATCAAACAAGGATGCATTGCCGACTTCACTATGGAGGTTGAGTATGTAGCAGTTTGTGAAGCGGTTAAAGAGGCAGTATGACTTAGGAAGTTCATGTCTGATTTGGAAGTCGTTCCAAATATGAACCTCCCGATCACCCTTTATTGTGATAACAGCGGTGTTGTGGCCAACTTGAGAGATCATCGTAGTCACAAAAGAGAAAAACACATTGAACAGAAGTATCACTTGATACGAGAAATTGTGCATCGAGGAGACGTGATCGTCACGAAGATAGCATCGGAACACAACGCTGCTGATCCATTTACAAAGACTCTCACGACTAAGGTGTTCGAGGGTCACCTAGAAACTCTAGGTTTACACATTAGAACTTGACTAGCGCAAGTGGGAGTATTTCATCAAAGGGTATTCAATGCCCTAGTTTATTGTATTTGCATTATTGTAATGTTTTATGTACTCCACTAGCTTTAGGACAAGTGGGAGTTTGTTGGGATTTATGCCCGAAACTCGTGTCATTGTAATTATTTGAGAAAATTAATAAAGTTGTTATTTTTCCTTTAAACTTGTATACACGCAATTACAAACTTAAATCTGATAAACTAATCTCCAGAGTCACATTTAGAATATCACCCAAATGGTCTATAGTCGATGGATTAGGTCGGGAACCTTATCCTGTTAACACTATGGATGCAACCCACTTTGTATTTGATAAAAACGATGAAATCCAGCTCGTGTTGGGTTTGTGTCCTAAAACTCGTAGTTTGTAATTTTGTTCTAATTATTGAAATAAAGAGTTATTATTTCGATAAAGAGTTATTGTTGGTTATTTATGATATTGCCCTTGTTTTAACCCTAAATCTAATAAACTAAACATCCAAGACTGTAAAATGTCTCTTGAACTGAATGTAGTGTACATAAAAAGGATCTCGGTTCGAGATACAGCCTAAAGGGTCTATAGTAAGGGGATAAGGTTTGGGTACCTTACCCTGATAATACTATGGATGTGGCCCACTTTGTATATGATACAAACACTATGATCCAAACGTGTTCGTGTAGATGACATGTGAGTGGGAATATCTTATGTAATGAGATTACATAAGACCGGACCGCGAAATAGTAACCACTAGATGTAACTCCGTTGACTAGCTAGGTTTTTATTTTACTAGGATGTCCTAGACAACTTGATCTCAATCCTGAGCAGGTTACGAACACCTGTTTGCGAGGGATTGCTCTTTGACTAGTATGGGTGAGAGTGACCAGATTCGCTGACTCAATATGCCTACCTTCTTGGGGACAAGACCGAGTGAGCAGCTGGGGACTTAAATTAGAAAGATGGAATTCACTCTTTCCCGACTACTAGGGTAAGTAGATGAATGTTCCCTTAAGTGGTGTCTCCGGGACTTGAACAAAGGGCCCGACCCTCTCATTGGCCCAAGAGGACTTCTGTTTGTTGGTAGGACCACAAACAAATTGTTCATTAGAGGAGCACTGGTACTTAAGGTACAAGATGTAATCCAGGGGTAAAACGGTAATTTGACCCACCTGGTGTTACGGACATTTGTGAAGGATTGACTTGCTGTTATTGGTCAATATCCGTGGACACAGAAATATATCTGCAGTGAGAAGAGTGCAATTGCAGGGCTTTAGTAGAGTGTTCCTACAGTTAGCTTATGTTGATTAGGAGGTTAATGAGATTAACCGAATAATTTTGTATCGTTGGAGCTTCTGATCTGTAGCCTTAGGTCCACCTTCTAGCTCGTAAAAGGTTCTTCGATCGTTTGAATTTGAAATGTTCAAATTCATTAGGGAATAAATTTAATGTATATAGATACGTTATAATATAAAGTTTTGGAACTTTATATTATAAATTTAATGTGAATATGATTCATATTAAATTATATGAGAGAATTAAATATTTGAAAGAGTTCAAATATTAATTTAAATGTGAGTGTGATTCATATTTAAAAACTATAGATTAAAATTTAATGTGCATGAGATGTGCATTAAAACTATAGGTTAGAGGAGAAATAGATTAAATATGATTTGATCTGAATATATGATATTTAAAGATTAATTCAATATATGATATTTAATTAATTAATTAAATTTGATTTAATTATTTTATTAATTAATTAATAATTAATTAATTATTGTCCCCCTCTTCCCACCTCGCTCCCTATCGATAGGGAGTGGGGAAGTTCTCCTCTCCCATTCAACTTCTTATTGGACAGAAGTTTTGAATGAATCGATCAATTAAGCTCACTGCAAAAATCATCTCTCTCTCTCAAATTCCCTCACCTTCCAAATTGTCAGTGAAAAAGTCTAGATTAAGAAAGCGGAAGCAATTTTGGATCTTGAACACTCTAAGTTGATCAATTTTGTAAAATAAAATGCATGCTCAAAGCTGGAAAAACAGAGGGATAGACAACTCAACTTTGAAGATTAAATTCTCTTCACCCGGTGGATGATTTTCAACACGAACACTTCGTGGACAACCGTTATAGTCTTCCCTACTATCCTCAGGCCTTAGAACAGATTGTGGGATCCTAGGTTGAGAGAATTTGGAAGAAAAAACCTCAAAGGTCACTAATTCGGGAATTTAGAATTTTCTGCAAAATTCTATCAAATTACCTCAAATAACCATTATATAATGCTTCAATAAGCTTAATTAGAGTGACAACTCAAAGGTGATGAGGATGGTTTGAGATGGAGGTGGCCAATTTTGGCTAATGTGAAGATGAGAGGGATTGGGCAAATGGGCAAGTTGGGTTTCATGGAAAATCCATGAAAATCAATTATTTTTCATTTAATATTAATTCAAAAATCAATATTAAATTGATTTTTAATTAAAATTAATTAAATTATTAAATATTTAATTTAATTAATTAATTTTTAATTTAATTAAATATCAAATATTAAATTAAATAAATTGCCCGATCCCGATCGATTTTTCGAACATGAATCTTTGTTCATGCTATAAATCGATCTAATATTTAAATCATATTTAAATATATACACCTCCTTTTAATCATAGTTTAATTCATAATTAAGTTATGAATCGTTAAATATATCACATATAATTAACGCTTTCTCCCAAACTCGAATTTGAACAATTCAAATTCTTTTCTCTCAAAATGTTACAAGGCTTAGTCCGAGCTAGTAAGGAGGACCTAATGGACCTACAGATCTTGAACTCCAACGATACGTGATTAACCGACCAAGCTCTTTAGCCTAGCTAATCAATATTCGTTAACCACCGGGACACTCTACTAAAGCCCAGTGGTTGCACTCTCCTCATTTTAGATATATTTCTGTCCACTCGATATAACCATGATTAGTAAGTCGATCCTTCACAGGTCATTCATAATTACAGCTAGGTCAAAAATACCGTTTTACCCCTGTAATTACCTCTTGTTCCTTAAGTCCCACTGATCCTCTAATGAACAATTAGTTTGTGGTCCAACAAACAAACCGAATCCCTCTCGAGCCAATGAGAGGGGTGGGCCATTTGTTCAAGACCCGGAGTCAGCACTTAGGGGAACAACCTCTTTACGAATCCCTAAAGCAGGTAGGAGTAAATTCCATCTTGCAGAACTATGTTCCCAACTATCTACTCGGTTTTATCCCTGAAATGGGAGGCTTATTGAGTCGGCAATCTCGAGCCACTCTCACCCATGCAAATCTAAGGATAATCCGAATAAACAGAAGTTCATAGAACGCTCAGGATTAAGATCGAGTTACCTAAGTCATCGTATGAATATAGTTAGTCAAGACAGTAAACGGAGTTATAAAGTCTAAGTGACTATTTCACGGTCCAGTCTTATGCAAACTCATTGCATAGGACACCCCCACTCGCATGTCTGCACATGAACGATTTAGGATCACATCGTTTGTACTCTACAAAGTGGGTCGCGTCCATAGTGTCCCCATGATAAGGTACCCAACACTATCCTTATACTATAGACTGTTCTGGCTATAACTTGAACTTGATCCACTTTTATGTCACACATAAAGTTCAAGTCTTCATCCTATAGCCAAGGGTTCTTTATTGGATTAGGGTTACAATACACAATTCACTTTATTCAATAACACCTTTACTGAATAAATCTCAATAAGAACTTTATTGCAAAACAGAATATACATTCAGTTTACAAAACCACGAGTTTTAGGATATAAAACCAAACAGTTAGAACCCTCCCCACCAAGGGAGATCTAAGTGGAACTCAGAGCCATAGAAGGTTTATCCAAGTGGTGTTATCCTGTTGGAGAAAACAGAGAAGATTTTTCAGTTATTGTGTTGCTGTACACTTGAAGCAATGAGTTGCTGTGAAACTACAAAGTTAAATTTCGAATTTCCTTCAGTTTAATTATATTATAGAACTTGTTTGCATGCTTAGTTCCATGCCTAATTAGATTAGGAATTAAATTGCTTATTCTCTGTTTTTACCAATGTATTGGTATTTGTGTTTAACCAAAACAAGCAAGCAAAATCGATCCATAAAACACATTTTCGCTGCTCAAGGGGATCTTATTCCCATCAATTGGTATCAGAGCAATGCTTGTTTTGTTTTGATTGAAACAAATTTGCATTGGATATGTGGGAATTGATATGGTTTGTTGTAAAACTTGTTTAGGAAATTTTGGCGTTAGATTTATTTTTGATTTGATCAAATTAAGTGCAAAGGCCCATGCGTTTTGGGCAATTAAGTGCATAATCGAGTCTATAATTGAGTGTGAATCGTTCGAGACCAGTTTCGTGTAATTCGGATGAGTATCGAGGGAGAAATTGGCATTTGAAGTTGTTGTGTTCGAAGGAAAAAGCTGTTGCAAAAGCAACAACGTTGCAACGCTACCAGCAATGTTGCAACACCGTTCATCAGCGTTGCAACGCTAAGGAACGACGTCTCAACGTCGAAGCTCTTATCGATGCGGAAGACCGAGGGGTCAGCAGCGTTGCAACGTTGCCCCTCAGTGTTGCAACGCTACTCCGATGCCAGGTGTCACGGTCGCACATCTCAAAGAGTCCTGATGTGGCCGTGCGACACTTACTCTCGCTCGTGAGTAAGTCAACCAACTCAAATTCGGATCGCCGGTGGCCCACGGGCCTATCTCGCAACCTCCACTCCCGTTTTCGAGAAAATGGGGTTAGAGAAAGTTTGTGAAAACATTTGGAAAACATTTGGAAGCATTTAAAAAGTTCGTTATACAACCGATAAGCAATTAAATGAAAGCCACACTTAACTAGCATATAACTCTTGGTATGGAGTATTGATGAATGGTCGCATCCCCCTATAGTACATTCTAGAATATTTCGCTATGACACCCTTGCACGTCATTTTGGCGAGGAGTCATATGCCCACGAAAATACAAGGAAATGAAACAACAAAGGTAAAAGCAATACATAACATGGAAACATGATAAAAAGGGATGCGAGCGACCATGCGGCCATGGACAACACGCCCTGGACAAGCATGACCGTGACATTCTCCCCCACTTAAATGGTTGACGTCCTCGTCAACCGACATTCTTCGAACATGATGGTCTTTGGTCGGCCATCTCTATTCCTCCAACTCGATCCCAACTGACTTCGGTGCGAAGGGATTCCTTCCACTGTTCTAGGAATTGTCGCACATTCTCACTTGGGTTGTCTTCTGGTTTCGTCTCCTCCATAAGGGCTTCAAATGAGTTCTTCAACTGGATCGACGGGTTTGACACTTCACTCTTCCTAGTGCTACCCTGCCCTTGCTTTTTCCAAGCTCCAGGTTGGTCTGACCTCGACACTGAAGGTCTCGTCACCGTCACTTCTACTCTAGGAGGGGCATGTCTCTGACCGACTTCCTCATTCCCGCGCCTCGGCGCTTCTCGCGTGCACTCTTGCACTAGAACTGCTTTTCCCTTCAACTCTATAGGGTGTGTATACACTCGACCACCACTTCTCTCATTACGGTGGTTACATACTCGGGGCACACTGCCACAATGATCAATTGGGCCCGTCCTCAACTGTAGGGCCGATATTACTCTAGCACCGATAGGTTGCTTCAACTTTGCATGCACTACGGTAGGGTTACTTCCCGTTATTACCAAGCATTTTGCTAGTGGAACTGATATGACTTTATGTTGAAGAAGGAACTCCATTCCTAATACGACATCAAAGTCATCCATGTTAACAACAACAAGGTCGACTCGACTATTCCAGTCCCCCATTCTGACGATCACTCCCTTCGCGATCCCTGAAAATGGTAGGGTTGCCGAATTAACAGCTTTCATCCTTCCTGGATAACGGTTCCAGGACAAGTTCAACCACCTCACTTCTGTCTCTGAAACAAAGTTGTGGGTGGCTCCCAAATCAACCATAGTACTCCTGGTTGATCTGTTGTTAACCCATGCGTCAATGTACATGAGACCTTTACTTGATAGGTCTTTTGCCTCTCCCACATTCCTCTGGAGAGCCGACAAGAACTTTAAGGCGCCCATGCGTGGATGTTCACAATCCTCTTCTCATACGGACTCGACTTCCGTATCGTCAACTTCTTTTCCCTTCTTCACCTCTAAGGTTGATTGAAAGGCCTTGAGGGCCACTTTACTCGGGCAGTCACTCACTCGGTGAGGCCTGCCACATAGAAAACACTTTCGATAGTAGTTATTCTAGCTTTGTGGTCTCTTCCACGAATTTCCACTCCTCTGAGGGGACTTCCGATTGTCCCCCCTTTCACTTCTCGACTCGTCCCATCCCACACTCTTGGGAGAGTTAGGACGATGAAATCTGTTGTCCCCCCGTGTGGAGGTTTTGTTTTGTCCCGCCTCTTGAGACCATTCATCACCCAATTCACTATTCAAATCCAATAGTCGTTCTGTTGCTGCGTAAGCTTCAGTTAGGCTTTGCAATCGCTGCTCGTACAATTAGGACCTTGCCCACGACTGCAAGCCTTCAACAAAACTGAAGACCTTGTCTTTCTCGGACATGTCTCGAATGTCCAACATCAATCCTGCAAACTACTTGACGTACTCTCGAATGGTCCCTTTCTGTTTCAACTCTCGCAGTTTACGCCTTGCAAGTATTTCTATGTTCTCGAAGAAAAACTGTGAGCGTAACTCTTGCTTCAGTGTCTCTCAGGTGTCAATGGTACATCTCCCCTCTTGGATGTCCATATAGCGTGTCCTCCACCACAACTTGGAATCTTCTTCTAGGTACATCGTTGCCAAGGTGGCTCTTTCTTCTTCAATCACTATGCCCATTGCTCGAAAGTACTATTTCATATCAAAGATAAAATTTTCTAGGAGTTTAGAATCTCGAACCACACAGAAGGGTTTCAGTTCGGGAATCCTCTTCTTACCCGGTCTGGTCGCGCCCCAGGTAGGGCCTGTCTTCCCATTGCTACCATGGTGAGATTTAGCTTGACAACCATCTCTCTCATCGCAGCCCTACAGACCCCAAGGGCAGCTCTCACATCATCAGAAAGGTCAGCAACCATCTGACCAATACCTTTTGGGAACTGTCCAGATCATCGACACGTTCCTCTATTTGGACAACAGAGCCCAATGAGCTATCACCACGCTCAAAGTTCCCATTACGGTTCACTCTCTCTTCAAGGGCCTCAACCCGCTCCATCAACTCTTTGATGGGCATTCCATCAAGGCGGCCAGCTACTGCATCTATCACGTCGGTCTTGGTTGCAATCTCTTCCAGACGAGATTCCAACTGTTTCGACCTCTGCTAAGAAGAGCAGTTGCTCTTCGATCTCGGTCAATCGCTCTCCATCAGATTTATTCAACTGTTTCGCAGGCATGGTTACTATGTCCTGCCTTTCTGGAGCCAACTAGGCTCTAATACCAACTGCCACGGTCGCATTTCTCAAAGGGTCTCCATGTGGTCGTGTGACACTTACTCTCGCTCGCGAGTAAGTCAACCAACTCAAATTCGAATCGTCGGTGGCCCACGGGGCCTATCTCGCAACCTGCACCCGCGTTCTCGAGAAAATAGTTTTAGAAAACGGGGTTAGAGAAAGTTGGTGAAAATATTTGGAAGCATTTAGAAAGTTCATTATACAGTCGATAAGCAATTAAATGAAAGTCACGCTTAACTAGCATATAACTCTTGGTAGGGAGAATTGATGAATGGTCGCATCCCCCGATAGTACATTCTACAATATTTGGCTTTGACACCCTTGCACGTCATTTTGGCGAGGAGTCATACGCCCACGAAAATACAAGGAAATGAAAGAACAAAGCTAAAAGCAATACATAACATGGACACATGATAAAAAGGGATGGGAGCGGCCATGCGACCATGGGCAACACGCCCTGGACAAGTATGACCGTGACACAAGGCGCGCGCGCGAGATGAGGTTGGGTTGCAACGCTCTCCTCAGCGTTGCAACGCTGTAACGCCAACTTGAAGGAGCAGACCGGTTTGGGCGGTTCGGGTCGATTTTTGTCTGGTTCGAGCGGTCTGAGTCTGATTCCAAGTGTTTTGGACCCGTTTTGTAATAAAATTAGTGTAATTTTATTATTTTTGCACTTTAGGGGCCAAATTTTTTCGCTTTTACAACTATTTTTCTTTATGAATGTTATTTAGAATTTTTCCCACCTTAGGATAAGCATATTCATGCATTTTTATTTGTATAAATGTTATATAAATATGGTAGAAATGCATGATTTATTTTATTTTCATAAGTAATTAATTATAATTGTTATAATTAGATTATATGGAAAATAAAAAGCATGAAGCATGAAATTACTTAGTTCAAAATAAAGTGTTATTTTATTTAAGTAATTTTCATGATTCAAATTGTTGAATGTAATTCCAATTAGAAATCGTTTGTCGGATTTATCATATAGTTCGTCGTTATAGGTTAATAATTAAAATTTATAAAAGTTATAAATAAAAGGGTTTTAGAAACCATAACCTATAACAAAGAATTGCATGCAAACATAGGAACTTGGGTTAAATTAAATTAGTTTTAAATTGTTTAAAATTAATTTAGACCTAAGTTTAATTTCTAATAGGATTAGAAATTAGTCTTACATCGTATTTTAAATAATTTAAAATATAGTAGGACAATAGGACATTGGTTATAAGGGAACTCTACCGGTGATGTTCTGTCTAAGGTTGAGGGTACTTAAGCTGACGGTTAACGGAACACCTCCTACCTGGGAACTAACCTGAAACTTGAGTTGAATTAACCATAGTCCTTTTTTATATCTAGGTAATTAAAATGTTTATTCACCTACACATAAGGTTTAAAGACCTAGTTATAATAGTTATAATAGACATAGACTTAGATAGATTCTTTTAGCAAGAATCCAACTAAGTTAAACCTACACCCTAACCTTAGGAACTTCAGTGGGAGAAAACGAGATGTTCGCATCGAGTTTACTCTCACGTCCTCAAGAGTTCACACCGTGAGTTCCATGCTCGGCTACGTGGCTTCAATAGGGCATCCCCCTACCGTAAGTGTTTGCATGGTTCAATAATAAGGTGAATGAGGGAAGTATCCAGTAAATGGGAGCAGGACGCGTGTCAACGTATCCTACGGTATTCTCCATTCAGTCGCACCGTGACATTTCTATAGTCCGCCTGCTAGGTTGTCCTGGAACAGCCAATCTCTACGGAGGGCCTGACTATAGGGATCGGAACACCGCGAACTCTAGAAATGGATAGGGTCTCTTAGGTAATTTGCCCACAGTTGTCTTTCTTAATAGTAGCCTGTTGGCTCGGACCTATTGGATCTGAAAATGGTAGGGTCACATTTACGGGATAAGTTAAGCTAGTTAACAAGTCCTTGACCAAATAAACGGTAGCTAAGAATCATTGGGGCATGAGATGTTCTGGTAGTGAGAATTAGCTGAGATAGTCTCAATTCGGGAGGAGTGGATCCACCACCCGACGGTGGCTTTTGTTCTAAACCCTTGAAGTATCGTTGCAAAATTAAAGGTTTAATTTAAACACTAGGGTTCTTTAATAATTTTGCTAAAATTGATTAGTTTGTAATGACTTAAAGGCATAAATAATTAGAACTATTTTGAAATTTCAGCATGATAGCCTTACTCAAAAGTGAACGTTTAACTGGAGAAAATTATACTACGTGGAAGTCCAACCTGGATGGGATTCTGGTTATGGATGACCTTCGATTTGTAATAACTGAGGAATGTCCTCAGATCCCTGCTCAAAATGCACCTCAATCAATTAAAGATGCGTTTGACCACTGGATCAAGGTCAATGATAAGGTCATGGTCTACATTTTGGCTAGTGTTTCTGAAGTTCTGGCCAAAAAGCACGAGGGTATGGTCTCAGCTCGTGAGATCATGAGTTCGTTGCAGAATATGTTTGGACAAACGTCTGGACAGCTTCGGTACGAATCTCTTAAGTACGTTTATAACTCCCGTATGAAGAAGGGGTCGTCGTGAGAGAAAACGTTCTCGATCTGATGGTCCAATTCAACGTGGCTGGAATGAACGGTGCGGTCATAGACGAGCAAAGTCAGGTGTCATTCATCCTAGAATCTTTTTCGAAGAGTTTTCTGCAATTCCGCAGCAATGCGGTGATGAACAAGATAGAGTACAACCTGACTACTCTCCTCAATGAACTGCAGATTTTCCAGTCCTTTATGAAGAATAAGGGGCAGGCTGATGGAGAGGCAAATCTGTTTGCCCATTCTAGAAGGTTCCATAAGGTTTCATCCTCTGGAACTAAGTCTTTCAGTCCATCTTCTAGGATTAAGAAGACCCAAAAGAAGAAGATAGGAGGGAAAGGGAAGGCACGAGCCGCTGCAGATAACGGCAAGGGAAAGGCCAAGGTTAGCATAAGGAAAGTGTTTGCCTTTGCAACATGGACGGCACCGAAGTTTAAACCGCCAAAGTACCTTCTTTGAGCTCGAGAGAGAAGAAAGGTAAATTTGATTTACTTGTTCTTGAAACTTGCTTAGTGGAAAATGATAATTTTACCTGGATACTTGATTCAGAAGCCACTAATCACGTTTGCTCTTCTTTACAGGAAACAAGTTCCTTCAAGGAGCTCGAAGAGGGTGAGATGACGCTAAGGGTCGAAACGGGAGACGTCGTCTTAGCTCGTGCAGTGGGAGATGCCAAGCTATTTTTTAGAGATAGATTTTTATATTTAGAAATATGTACATAGTTCATAAGATTAAGAGGAACTTGATTTCTATCTCTTGCTTAATTGAACTTGATTATTGTATTTCCTTTTCAAGTAATGAAGCGTTCATTTCAAAGAAAGGTGTCAAAGTTTGTTATGCTAAGTTAGAAAACGGTTTGTATGTACTTAAACCGAATCAAACTAAGGGAATTTTAAATCATGAGATGTTTAAAACTGCAAATACTCAAAGTAAAAGGCAAAGAAGTTCTCCAAATAATAATACCTATCATTGGCATCTTAGACTTGGTCATATAAATCTCAACCGGATTGAGACACTATCTAAGAATGGACTTCTAAACAAGTTAGAAGATGAATCTTTACGTCCTTGCGAATCATGCTTGGAAGCTAAAATGACTAAGCGACCTTTTTCTGGAAAAGGTTATAGAGCCAAAGAACCCTTGGAGCTTATACTTTCGGATCTTTGTTGTTCGGTGAATGTTAAAGCTCGTGGAAGGTACGAATATTTGATCTCTTTCATAAATGATTATTCGAGGTAGGGTTATCTATACCTAATGCATCATAAGTCTGAGGCTCTTGAAAAGTTCAAATATTATAAGGCTGAAGTAGAGAATGCATTAGGGAAAACCATTAAAACACTTCGATCCAATCGAGGTGGAGGGTATATGGATTTGAGATTCCAGGACTATTTGATAGAACATGGAATCAAATCTCAACTCTCAGCACCTAATACACCACAGCAGAATGGTGTGTCAGAAAGGAGAAATAGAACCTTGTTAGACATGGTTCGGTCTATGATGAGCTATGCTCAATTTCCTGCCTCATTTTGGGGTTACGCAGTAGAGACTGCGGTTCAAATCTTGAAAACTATTCCATCAAAGAGTGGTTCAGAAACACCTTTTGAATTATGGAAGGGGCGTAAACCTAGTTTACAACACTTTAGGATTTGGGGTTGTCCGACATACATGCTGGTGACCAACCCAAAGAAATTAGAACCTCGTTCAAGATTATGCCAATTTGTTGGCTATCCCAAAGAAACGAGAGGTGGTCTTTTCTACGACCCGCAAAAAAACAAGGTGATTGTATCGACAAACGCCACTTTCTTGGAGGAAGATCACATGAGAAACCATAAACCACGTGGTAAGTTAGTATTAAATGAAGCTACAAATGAGTCAACAAGAGTTGTTGATCAAGCTGGACCTTCATCAAGGGTTGATAAAGAAGTCGACACATCGAGTCAATCTCGTCCTTCTCAATCGTTGGGAATGCCTCGACGCAGTGGGAGGGTTGTTTCCCAACCTGACCATTACTTGGGTTTAGCTGAAACTCAAGTTGTCATACCTGATGACGGTGTAGAGGATCCATTGTCCTATAAATAAGCAATGAATGACGTAGATAAGGGCCAATGGATCAAAGCCAAGGACCTTGAAATGGAGTCAATGTATTTCAATTCAGTTTGGGAACTTGTAGACCAACCTGAAGGGGTAAGACCCATAGGGTGCAAATGGATCTATAAGAGAAAAAGAGATACAACCGGAAAGGTACAGACCTTTAAGGCCAAACTTGTAGCAAAGGGTTTTACCCAAAGGGAAGAAGTTGACTATGAGGAAACTTTTTCCCCTGTTGCTATGCTTAAGTCTATAAGGATACTCTTGTCCATAGCCGCTTTTTATGACTATGAAATTTTTCAAATGGACGTCAAGACTGCTTTTTTGAATGGTAATCTTTACGAGAGCATCTATATGTCTCAGCCTGAAGGGTTCATAACCCAAGGTCAAGAGCAAAAAGATTGCAAGCTCAATCGATCCATTTATGGGTTAAAACAAGCATCCAGATCTTGGAACATAAGATTTGATACTGCAATCAAGTCTTATGGGTTTGACCAAAACATTGATGAGCCTTGTGTTTACAAGAGGATCATCAACGACAAAGTAGCTTTCTTAGTACTTTATGCGGATGATATCCTACTCATTGGGAATTATGTAGGATACCTAACTGACATAAAGAAATGGTTGGCGACTCAATTCCAAATGAAAGATTTGGGAGAGGCGCAGTATGTTCTGGGGATTCTGATTTTCAGGAATCGCAAGAACAGAACGCTAACTCTGTCTCAAGCATCTTATATCGACAAAGTGTTGACCCGATATTCGATGCAGAATTCCAAGAGGGGCTTATTGCCCATCAGGCATGGAGTTCACCTGTCTAAGGAACAGTGTCCTGGACACCTCAAGAGGTTGAGGATATGAGACATATTCTCTATGCCTCTGCAGTAGGTAGCTTAATGTATGCTATGTTGTGCACGAGGCAACACGTTTGTTATGCAGTGGGAATAGTCAGTAGGTACCAATCCAATCCAGGGTTAGACCACTGGACCGTAGTTAAAAATATCCTCAAGTATCTTAGGAGAACGAGAGACTATACACTTGTGTATAGGGACTAAGGATTTGATCCTTACTGGATACACTGATTCTAATTTTCAAACCGATAAGGATTCTAGGAAATCCACATCGGGATAAGTTTTCACACTTAACGGGTGAGCTATAGTATGACGAAGCATCAAGGAGGGATGCATCACTGACTCCACGATTGAGGTTGAATATGTCGCTGCTTGTGAAGCAGCTAAAGAGGCTGTTTGGCTAAGGAAATTTCTTACTGATTTGGAAGTTGTTCCAAATATGGAATTTTCCATCACCTTATACTGTGACAATAGTGGTGCGGTAGCCAATTCGAAGGAACCTTGCAACCATAAGTGAGGCAAGCACATCGATAGGAAGTATCACCTGATACGAGAAATAGTGCAACGAGGAGATGTGACAGCCACGAAGATCGCTTCGGAGCACAACATTGCTAATCCGTTTACAAAGACTCTCACGACTAAAGTGTTTGAGGGTCATCTGGAAAGTCTAGGTCTACGAGATATGTACATAGACTAATCTAGGGCAAGTGGGAGATATGTAATGGGTATATGGATGCCCTAGTTTATTGTATTTGTATCTATGTAACCACTGTTTTAGATTGTAATGTACCCCACTAGAGTTTTAGTTCAAGTGGGAGTTTGTTGGGGTTTGTGCCCTAAAACTCGTAGTTTGTAATTTTGTTCTAATTATTGTAATAAAGAGTTATTATTTCAATAAAGAGTTATTGTTGGTTATTTACGATATTGCCCTTGTTTTAACCCTAAATCCAATAAACTAAACATCCAATGCTGTAAAATGTCTCTTCAACTGAATGTAGAGTACATAAAAAGGATCTCTGCTGGAGATACAACCTAAAGGGTTTATAGTAAGGGGATAAGGTTTGGGTACCTTAATCTAGTAATACTATGGATGTGACCCACTTTGTATATGATACAAACACTGTGATCCTAACGTGTTCGTGTAGATGACATGTGAGTGGGGATATCCTATGTAATGAGATTACATAAGACTAGACCGCGAAATAGTAACCACTAGATGTAACTCCGTTGACTAGCTAGGTTTCTATTTCACTAGGATGACCTAGGCAACTTGATCTTAATCCTGAGCAGGTTACGAACTCCTGTTTGTGAGGAATTGTCCTTTCACTAGTATGGGTGAGAGTGGCCAGATTCGCCGACTCAATATGCCTACCTTCTTGGGGACAAGACCGAGTGAGCAGATGGGGACTTAGCTTAGCAATATGGAATTCACTCCTTCCCGACTACTAGGATAAGTAGATGAATGTTCCCTTAAGTGGTCTCTCCGGGACTTGAACAAAGGGCCCGACCTTCTCATTGGCCCGAGAGGGACTTCTGTTTGTTGGTAGGACCACAAACAAATTGTTCATTAGAGGAGCACTGGTACTTAAGGTACAAGATGTAACCAAGGGGTAAAACGGTAATTTGACCCAGCAGGTGTTACAAACATTTGTGAAAGATTGACTTGTTGTTATTGGTAAATTACGTGGACACAAAAATATATATGCAGTGAGAAGAGTGCAGTTGCGGCGCTTTAGTGGAGTGTTCCTGCACTTAACGAATGTTGATTAAGAGGTTAATGAGAATAACCGAATAATTTTGTATCGTTGGAGCTTCTGATCTGTAGGTCCATTAGGTCCACCTTCTAGCTCGTAAAGAGTTCTTAGATTGCTTGAATTTGAAATGTTCAAATTCATTAGGGAATAAATTTAATGTATATAGATACGTTATAATATAAAGTTTTGGAACTTTACATTATAAATTTAATGTGAATATGATTCATATTAAATTATATGAGAGAATTAAATATTTGAAAGAGTTCAAATATTAATTTAAATGTGAATGTGATTCATATTTAAAAACTATAGGTTAAAATTTAATGTGCATGAGATGTGCATTAAAACTATAGGTTAGAGGAGAAATAGATTAAATATGATATTTAATTAATTAATTAAATTTGATTTAATTATTTTAATAATTATTTAATTAATTATTGAGAACGTGTCAGGAGGACATGTTCCTTCTCCTCCCACCTCGCTCCCTATCGATAGGGAGTGGGGAAGTTCTCCTCTCCCATTCAACTTCTTGTTGGACAGAAGTTTTGAATCAATCGATCAATCAAGCTCACTGCAAAAATTCTATCTCTCTCAAATTCCCTCACCTTCCAAATTGTTGGAACCCTTCCCATCAAGGGAGATCTAAGTGGAACTTAGAGCCATGGAAGGTTTATCCAAGTGGTGTTGTCCTGTTAGAGAAAACATAAAAGATTTTTAACTTACTGTGTTGCTGTACACTTGAAGCAAGGAGTTGCTGCGAAACTGCAAAGGTAAATTTCGAATTTCCTTCAGTTTAATAATATTATAGAACTTGTTTGCATGCTTAGTTCCATGCCTAATTAGATTAGGAATTAAATTGCTTATTCTCTGTTTTTACCACTGTATTGGTATTTTTGTTTAACCAAAACAAACAAGCAAAATCGATCCATAAAACACATTTCGGCTGCTCAAGAGGATCTTATTCCTATCAGGTCGTTCATGTAGTTGACAAGCAAGTGAGGGTATCTTGTGCAAAGTGTTTGTACAAGACTGGACCAAGAATTGTTAGACTAATCCAGTAACACCGTTGATAGGTTAGGGCTAATGATTCAAACGATGACCAATAGTGATTCAACCTGAATCCTGAGCGAGTTGCAAACTCCTGTCTACCGGGGATTATCCCTTGACTAGTATGGGCGAGAGTGACCAGAGTTGTTGACTCAATATGCCTACCTTCTCAGGGATGAAACCTTGTAGGTTGCTGGGGACTCAAATTCGCAAGAAGGAATTCACTCGTTCCCCATTTTAGGGTAACTAGATAGGTTATTCCCTTAAGAGTTGTATCTAGGTCTTGAACAACAGGGCCCCTCCCTCTTGCTGGCCTGAGAGGGATAATGTTTATGGTCGGACCATAAACTTGTTGTTCATTAGAGGTCAGTGGTGCTTAAGGTGCAAGAAGTAGTCACAGGGGTAAAACAGTAATTCGACCCAATTGTGACTACGAACGACTTTTGAAGGGTTGATTCACGAGCATTGGTTAAACCAATTGACACAACTCGTCCTACAGTGAGGAGAGTGCAGCTACGAATCTTTAGTGGAGTGACTCGTAGTTAACGAATGTTGATTGACGGGATCAATGAGTTTGATTAGTCAATCTCGTATCATTGGAGCTCATGATTTGTAGGTCCATTAGGTCTCTCGGTTGGCTCAACATGGAATGATAGAGGGTATAAAATTTTGGAATGAATTTAAAATGTTCAAGTTCAAATTTAGGGAATATATCAATTATATATGATATGATTGATATAATATATAGTTCAATGTAAATGTGATTCATATTGAACTTAATTATGTCTAATTATGGAATTGAGACATAACATATGGTAGAACTTTGGAGAAATGAAATTGGACTTATTCAAATCCAATTTCTCCACATTATATGAATATGATTCATATAATAATGTGTTTGACACCTTATATTATGCATTTATGCATAATAAGTAGAGATAGTGGCAAGATAGGTGGAGAACTTGTCGCCACCCAAATTTCCTATAAAAGCATCCTTTTGGATGCATTTTCTGACACTTGAACCATTTTTGTAGTTTTGCATCTAAAGCAAACACAAGAGTTCTCTCAAGTTCTATCTAAAATACATTCCTAATCCAAATGAGATCTCACCTCTCTCCCTCTCCTAGAGAACAACCGAGAAGGTCTTTTGGCGGTGTTCGAGGATTCGTTCGTAGAGAAGAGGAGCTCGTAGACGACGAGGAACCACTTGAAGAATCAGTCTTCAAAGGTAGTCTTCTAAGACATTTATGCTTTCAAATTAGTATGCTTAACATTAGTTTTTATGTTTTTGAGCATTTTCTATGTCACACAATTAAGTGCATATGCATTCAATCGCTTCCACACGGGATTCAATTCTCTTCAATCTCACTATAGGGATCAAAACACCTCGAACTCTAGAAATGGATAGGGTCTCTTAGGTAATTTGCCAACAATTGTCTTTCTTAATAGTAGCCTGTTGGCTCGGACCTATTAGATCTGAAAATTGTAGGGTCACATTTACTGGATAAGTTAAGCTAGTTAACAAGTCCTTGACCAAACAAACGATAGTTGAGAATCATTAGGACATGAGATGTTCTGGTAGTGAGAATTTGCTGAGAAAGTCTCAATTCAGGGGAGGAGTGACTGACCACCCAAAGGTAGCTTTTATTCTAAACCCTTGAAGTATCGTTGCAAAATTAAAGGTTTAATTTAAACATTAGGATCCTTTAATATTTTTTGCTAAAATTGATTGGGTTGTAATGTGTTTTAAATGGCATAACTAATTAGAACTATTTTGTAATTTCAGCATGTCGTCCTCTATTATAGCCTTACTCAAAAGTGAGCGTTTAACTAGCGAAAATTATACTACGTGGAAGTCCAACTTGAATACGATTCTGGTTGCTGACAACCTACGGTTTGTACTGACTAAGGAATGTCCTCAGGCCTCTGCTCGAAACACTCCTCAAACTATTAAGGATGCGTATGACCGTTGGATCAAGGCCAATGACAAGGCCAAGGTCTATATTTTGGCTAGTGTTTCTGAATTTCTGGCCAAAAAGCATGAGGGCATTGTCTCAACTCGTGAGATCATGAGTTCATTGTAGAAAATGTTCGGACAACAGTCTGGACACCTTCAGGTGAATCCCTCAAGTACGTTTATAACTCACGTACGAAGGAGGGGTCTTCAGTAAGAGAACACGTTCTCGATCTGATGGTCCACTTCAACGTGGCAGAAATGAACGACGCAGTCATCGACGAGCTAAGTTAGGTGTCGTTTATCCTTTAATTTCTTTCGAAGAGTTTCCTGGGGTGATGAACAAAAGAGAGTATAACCTGACTTCCCTCATAAATGAGCTGCAGACTTATCAGACTCTAATGGAAAATAAGGGGCAGGTTGATGGAGAGGCAAATCTGTTTGCCCATTCCAAAAGGGTCCAGATGGGTTCATCCTCTGGAACCAAGTCCTGCGGTTCTTCTTTTGGGATTAAGAAGACTCAGAAGAAGAAGAAAGGAGGAAAGGGAAGGCTTCTGCTACTGCAGACAGTGAGCTCAAAGAGAAGAAAGGTAAATGCGATTTACTTGTTCTTGAAACATGCTTAGTGGAAATTGATGACTTTACCTGGATACTTGATTCAGGAGCCACTAACCACGTTTGCTCTTCCTTACAGGAAACTAGTTCCTTCAAGGAGCTCGATAAGGATGAGATCACGCTCAGGGTCGGAACGGGAGACGCCATCTCAGCTCGTGCAGTGGGAGATGTAAAGTTGTTCTTTAGAGATAGATTTTTATTTTTACAAAATCTGTATATAGTTCCTAAAATTAAGAGGAACTTAATTTCTATCTCTTGTCTAATTGAACATAATTATTGTATTTCCTTTTTATGCAATGAAGCATTCATTACTAAAGTAGGTGTCAATATTTGTTCTGCTAAATTAGAAAACAACTTATATGTACTTAAACCGAACCAAACAAAAGCAATTTTAAATCATGAGTTGTTTAAAACTACAAATACTCAAAGTAAAAGGCAAAAAGTTTCTCCGCAAAATAATATCTATCTTTGGCATCTAAGACTTGGTCATATAAATCTCAACTGGATTGAGAGATTAACTAAGAATGGACTTCTAAACAAGTTAGAAGATGATTCTTTATCTCCTTGTGAATCATGCTTGGAAGGAAAAATGACTAAGCGACCTTTTATTGGAAAAGGTTAGAGAGTCAAAGAACCCTTGGAGCTTATACACGATCTTTGTGGTCCGGTAAATGTTAAACCTCGAAGAGGGTACGAATCTTTCATCTCTTTTATAGATGATTATTCGAGGTATGGTTATCTATACCTAATGCATCATAAGTTCGAGGCTCTTCTAAAGTTCAAAGAGTTTAAGGATGAAGTTGAAAATGCATTAGAGAAAACCATTAAGACACTTCGATCAGATCGAGGTGGAGAGTATATTGATCTGAGATTCTAGGACTATTTGATAGAACATGCAATCCAATCTCAACTCTCAACACCTAATACACCACAACATAATGGTGTATCTGAAAGGAGAAATTAGTTCGATCTATAATGAGTTATGCACAATTATTTGGCTCGTTTTGGGGTTACGCAGTAGGAACTGCGGTTCAAATCTTGAACACTATTCCATCAAAAAGTGTTTCAGAAATACCTTTTGAGTTATGGAAGGGGTGTAAACCTAGTTTACAACACTTCAGGATTTGGGGGTTTTTCAGCACACGTGCTAGTGACAAATGCAAAAAAAAAAAACATGGAACCTCGTTCAAGATTATGTCAATTTGTTTGTTACCCTAAAGAAACGAGAGGTGGTCGTTTCTACGACCCACAAGAAAACAAGGTGATTGTATCGACAAACACCACTTTCTTGGAGGAAGATCACATGAGAAACCATAAACCACGTAGTAAATTAGTATTAAATGAAGCTACGGAAGGGCCAACAAGAGTTGTTGACCGGGCTGGACCTTCATCAAGAGTTGATGAAAAAGCCGACACATCGAGTCAGTCTTGTCATTCTCAATCGTTAGGAATGCCTCGACGCAGTGGGAGGGTTGTTTACCAACCTGACCGCTACTTGGGTTTAACTGAAACTCAAGTTACCATACCGGATGACGGCATAGAGGATCCATTGTCTTACAAACAGGCAATGAATGACGTAAATAAGGACCAATGGATCAAAGTCATGGACCTTGAAATGGAGTCAATGTACTTCAATTCAGTTTGGAAACTTGTAGACCAGCTTGAGGGGGTAAGACCCATAGGGTGCAAATGGATCTAGAGAAAGAGAGAAGCAGTCGGAAAGGTACAAACCTTTAAGGCTAGACTTGTAGCAAAGGGTTTTACCCAAAGGGAAAGAGTTGACTATGAGGAGACTTTGTTTCCTGTTGTTATGCTTAAGTCAATTAGGATTTGTCCATAGCCGCATTTTATGACTATGAGATCTAGCAAATGGACGTCAAGACTACCTTTTTGAATGGTAATCTTGATGAGAGTATCTATATGTCTCAACTCGTAGGGTTCATAGCCCAAGGTCAGGAGCAAAAAGTTTGCAAGCTCAATCGATCCATTTATGGGTTGAAACAAGCATCCAGATCTTAGAACATAAGATTTGATACTGCAATCAAGTCTTGTGGCTTTGACCAAAATATTGATGAGCCTTGTATTTACAAGAGGATCATCAACGACAAAGTAGCTTTCTTAGTACTTTATGTGGATGATATCCTACTCATTGGGAATGATGTAGGATACCTAACTGACATAAAGAAATGGCTAGCGACCAAATTCCAAATGAAAGATTTGGGAGAGACGCAGTATGTTTTTGGGATTCAAATTTTCGGGAATCGCAAGAACAGAACGCTATCTCTATCTCAAGCGTCCTATATTGACAAAATGTTGATCCAATATTCGATGTAGAATTGCAAGAGGGGTTTTTTACCTTTCAGGCATGGAATTCATTTGTCTAAGGAACAGTGTCCTAAGACACCTCAAGAAGTTAAGGATATGAGACGTATTCCCTATGCCTCGGCAGTAGGTAACTTAATGTATGTTATGCTATGCACGAGGCTAGACATTTATTAAGTAGTGGGAATAGTCTGTAGTTACCAAGCCAATCTAGGGTTTGACCACTGGACCATAGTTAAAAATATCCTCAAGTATCTTAGGAGAACGAGGGACTATACGCTTGTGTATGGGTCTAAGGATTTGATCCTTATAGGATACACTGATTCTGATTTTCAGATCGATAAGGTTCTAGGAAATTCACATCGGGATTAGTTTTCACCCTTAACGAGGGAGCTATAGTATGACGAAGCATCAAGCAAGATGCATCGCTGACTCCACCATGGAGGCAGAGTATGTAGTTGCTTGTGAAGAAGCTAAAGAGGTTGTTTGGCTATGAAAATTCCTTTCTGGTTTGGAAGTTGTTCCAAATATGGAATTTCCCATCACCTTATACAGTGACAACAGTGGTGCTATAGCTAACTCAAAGGAACCTCGTAGCTACAAGCGAGGGAAGCACATCGAGAGGAAGTATCATCTCATTCGCGAGATAGTGCAATGAGGAGACGTGATAGTCACGAAGATCGCTTCGGAGCACAACATAGCTAATCCATTTACAAAGACTCTTACGGCTAAAGTGTTCGAGGGTCGTCTGGAGAGTCTAGGTCTACAAGAAATGTACATAGGATAATCTAGAGCAAGTGGGAGAGATGTAATGGGTATATGGATGTCCTAGTTTATTGTATTTTGTATCTTTGTAACCACTATTTTAGATTGTAATGTACCCCATTGGACTTTTAGTTCAAGTGGGAGTTTGTTGGGGTTTGTGCCCTAAAACTCGTAGTTTTTAAATAATGTTCTAATTAATGTAATAAAGATTTATTATTATCAATAATGAGTTATTGTTCATAATTTACGATATTGCTCTTTTATTAACTCTAAATCCAATAAAATAACATCGAAGGTTGTAATATGTCTCTTGAACTGAATGTAGTGTACATATAAAGATCTCAGTTCGAGATACAACCTAAAGGGTCTATAGTAAGGGGATAAGGCTTGGGTACCTTACCCTTGTAATACTATGGATATGACTCACTTTGTATATGATACAAACACAGTGATCCTAACGTGTTCGTGTAGACGACATGTGAGTGGGGATATCCTATGTGATGAGATTGCATAAGACCGGACCAGCAAATAGTAACCACTAGGTGTAACTCCGTTGACTCGTTAGGTTTCTTTTTCATTAGGATGACCTAGGCAACTTGATCTCAATCCTAAGCAGGTTACGACCTTCTGTTTGCGAGGGATTATCCTTTGACTAGTATGAGTGAGAGTGGCCAAATTCGCCGACTCAATGAGTCTACCTTCTTGGGGACAAAACCAAACAGACAGCTAGGGACTTAACCTAACAAGAGGGAATTCACTCCTTCCCGCCTATTAGGGTAAGTAGATGAATGTTCCCTTAAGTGGTATTTCCGGGACTTGATCAAAGGGTCCGACCCTTTCATTGGCTCGAGAGGGACTTCTGTTTGTTGGTAGGACCACAAACAAATTGTTCATTAGAGGAGCATAGGGACTTAAGGTAAAAGATGTAACCCAAGGGTAAAACGGTAATTTGACCCAGCTGGTGTTACGAACATTCATGAAGGATTGACTTGTTGTTATTGGTCAACATCCGTGGACACAGAAATATATCTTCAGTGAGAAGAGTGCAACTGCATGACTTTAATGGAGTGTTCCCGCAGTTAACGAGTGTTGATTAGGAGGTTAATGAGATTAACTGAATAATCTCGTATCGTTGGAGCTTCTGATCTATAGGTCCACCTTCTAGCCGTAAAGGGTTCTTAGATCGTTTGAATTTGAAATGTTCAAATTCAATTAGGGATAAACATTAACATATAAAGATGCATTATAATATAAAGTTTTGGAACTTTATATTATAAATTTAATTTGAATATGATTCATATTAAATTACATGAGAGAATTAAATATTTGAAAGAGTTCAAATATTGTTTTAAATGTGAATGAGATTCATATTTAAAAACTATAGGTTAAAATTTAATGTACATAAGATGTGTATTAAAACTATAGGTTAGAGGGAAAATTGATTAACTATGATTTAATCTAAATTAAATATATGATATTTAATTTAAAGTTAATTAAATATGACTTAATTAATTAATTATATTATTTAATAATTAATTTTGTTATTTATTAAATAATATAATATATAAAGGAGGGAACGTGTCAGGAGGACAAGTTCCCCACTTCCCTTATAAAAACCATAACGATATGAGTGGGGAAGTGCCCCTCTTTAACTTCACGATTAGACAGAAGTGAAGTATCGATCATTTGTTGCAATTTGTGAAATTGCTGGAAAATCTCTCTCAACAAGAAATTGCTGGAAACCTTCCCACCAAGGTTTGATCCAAGACACTCAGAGGATAGAAGATTAACTTTGTGGTAGTGTCCTATTGAAAGAACATAACTGCTGTATTGAGGTTGTTGTGCATTTTTTGAGCAAGGTGTTGCAAGTAATTCGAAACTACAAAGGTAACAATTGTTCTTTCCTTTTAATTTTAGAAATATACAACATGCTAATAAATTATTAATCCATGCTTTAGTGTTTAATTTGCTTTGTTTAAATTGCCAACGTATGGGTTTTTGGAATTAACCAAAACAATCAAGCAATATGATCTAATTTACACTTTTTCGCTGCTCACATTTACACTTTTTCGCTGCTCACAGGGATTCGATTCCCTTCACCTTCTCAAGGGCATAACCTTGTAGGTAGCTAGGAACTTAACTCTGCAAGATGAAATTCACTCATTCCTAAATCAGGGAATCATATAGGTTGTTCTCTTAAGAACTGAATCTAGGTCTTGAACAACGGGGCCCCGCCCTCTTACAAGCCCAAGAGGGATTAAGTTTATGGTATGACCATAGACTTGTTGTTCATTAGAGGATCAGTAGTGCTTAAGGAGTATGAGGTAATCACAGGGGTAAAAATGGTCATTTAACCTAGTTGTGGTTATGAACAACTTGTGAAGGGTCAACTCACGAGTATTGATTAAATCAATGGACATAACACAATCTACAGTAAGGAGACGACAACTACAAGTCTATAGTGGAGTAACTCGTAGTTAATGAATGTTGATTAATTAGATCAAAGAGTTTGATCGGTTAATCTCGTATCATTAGAGCTCATGATCTGTAGGTCCATTAGGTCCCTCCGTTAGCTCAACATGGAAATCTTGAGGGTATAAAGTTTGGAGTGAAATTGAAAGGTTCAATTTCATATATGAGGAGAAATATCAATTGTATGTGATATAATTGATATAATATAGTTTATGAGAATTTGATTCACAATAAACTATATACTAAAATGGGAGATAACTTACAATTATGTAAATATGGAAATATGATTTGCAAATACATAATAAGAGCACTATAGGGATAGGATGGTAATTTCCATCCCATTTTCGTATAAATATATGCATAAGATGCACATTTTGGCTAAGGCATTTATGAAAAACCCTAGTGCTCATTGTGAGTGTTGTTGGAAAGGTTTCAAGATACTTGTTCTCTCAAAATCTCTCCCGGCTCCAAAAGAGGAATCTCACCTTCCTCCCTCTCCTAGAGATACAACGGAGAAGGTCTAGTGGTAAGATCGGTTGGATCGAGGTCGTTTAGAACGTGTTGATCAAGAGGAACAAGGAACATTAGAAGATTAAGATCTACAAAGGTATATATGTTGTCCATATCTCTTCTTTATATGATTAATCTTTACAGTTTAATGTATTTGATTCGATCTACGTAATGAAATCTAAATACACACGATTAAACTCGCTTCCGCTGTGGGATTCGATCCTATCAATTGGTATCAGAGACAATGATGTTCTTATTTTTGTTCTAGATCTGTCAAAAACATAGGTAGGATTGCATGAAATTCATTAGATGAATGTTCGACTTGAAAATTAGATGTTTTCACTTTTGGTACTTAGATTTACAATTTTTCATTGAAATGTTCAATGTAAGGGTCGGTGTTGTTGGGGAATATGCCCTAATCTCGTGTAAGTTTGTAATATTCCATGTTGAAATAAATAACAATTATTTTTTCATTACTTTGTGTCTCGCATATTTATAAACTTAATCCAATAAACTAAGCTCTGGGGCCATTGTATTATGAGAGAACTAGAACTAGAACAGTGTGTAGTGGACACACAGGGGGATCACGTTCGAGTTAATGACCTGAACGGTCTACAATTTACGGATAGGGTTGGAGACCTAATCCTGGATACACTATGGATGCGACCTGCTTTGTATTAGATTCAAACGAGGTGATCCAGCACGTTCATGTGGTTGACATGCGAGTGGGGGCATCCTGTGCAATGAGATTGTACAAGACTGGACCGTGAATTATTAGACTTAATGGTGTAACACCGTTAACAGTATAGGACTAATAAATTTGTAGATGACCATTATTGACTCGATCTTAATCCTGAGCGTGTTTCTGACTCCTGTCTTCAAGGGTCTGTCCTTTGACTAGTACGGGTGAGGGTGGTCATAGTTACTCACCCAATATGCCTATCTTATCAGGGACAGGACCACGTGGAGAACTGGGAACTTGACTATGCAAGATGGAATTCACTCGTTCCCGAATTTGGGAAACTAGAGGGGTTGTTCCCTTAAGTGTTGTCTCCAAGGCTTGGACAACAGGCACCCACCCTCTCACTGGTGCGAGAGTGATGTTGTTTATGGTTGGACCATGCAACGTAGTTGTTCATTTGAGGAGCAGTGGGACATAAGGAGCAAGAGGTAGACATAGGGATAAAACGGTAATTTGACCCAACTGTGACTACGAACAACCTGTGAAGGGTCGACTAACGGGCATTGGTTATATCGATGGACACAACTTGGCCTACTGTGACGGGAGTGCAGCTACAGGCTTTAATGGAGTGTTACCGTAGCTAATGAATCTTGAATAACCGACTTTAATGGAGTGTTACCGTAGCTAATGAATGTTGAATAACCGGGTTGTTGGAATTTGATTAGCATGTTTTAGATTTATTTGATTTTGTATTGAACTTTGTTATGTTATTTATTTTTGGCAATTCGTTCTTAACTTCATAAATCTTGTTGGTTTAAGTGGACTCGAGAGAAAGAAACTTAGATTAGAGCAAAGTTGTCAAAATCCTTAGAAATCTGGCATGAGAATGACCTAGAGTTCTTTGGAAAACACATAAAGAAGTTGTTTAATGTCGTGCATGCTTTTAAAATTCATAAGGAAACTTTAGAATTTATCGTGTGTGCAAGGCTCACTACGGATCGAAAGATTCTCTTGAGTATTTTCGCTTCTTGTTTATAAATTCATAATATTAGTTCATTGCATGTGTTAAATAAGGAATTAACTTCTGAAATCATCTTCCTTCAATTCTATCATATTTGTGTCTCTAATTGTACATTTATTTTCTATCTTTGTTTTCACTATCCATCAAAGTTATGTTGTTTTAGCTAAAATTAAGAATAAGTATCTTGGTAATTAATTAATCTAGAAAACTCATTCTTGAGGACGATACTTTGTACTCAAATCACTATATTAAAACTTGGCCTGCACACTTTCGGTATTGCAATATAATTTTACGCAACAAGTTTTGGCGTCGTTGTCGGGAAATGGCGATTATTTAGATTGATTAATATTGGGAGAAAATTCAATATTTTAGACTAAAGTTTTTTTTCCTTTTGTGTTTTTTTCCTTGTTTGTTTTTTTTCCTTTTTTGGTTTTTTCCTTATTTATTTTTTTTCCTTATTTGTTTTATTACCTTATTTGTTTTCTTTTCTGACTTTTTTCTTTATTTGTTTTCTTTCCTTTTGTGTTTTATTTTTCCTTATTTGTTTTTCCTTATTTGTTGTTTTTCCTTATTTTTTATTTTATTTTTTATTTTTATTTATTTTTTCCTTATTTTTTTTCCTTTTGTGTTTAGTTTCCTTATTTATTTTTTCATTTTGTGTTTTCTTTTCCTTTTTTGTTTCTTTCCTTTTTTGTTTTGTTTCTCCTTATTTTTTTTTTGTTTTTCTTTTTTGGTCTTAATTTAGTCTTATGTGTTGTTCGAGTCTTTGTCTCTTGTTTTGGTTGTGTTGATTTTGAGTAAAAGTTTAGTTTTGAATTGTTGTGATTTAAAGTATGACTTTTTATGATTTCAATTCTTCGCCAATGAACTATCCTTCTCAGGACTCTAAGTATGTGAATCATGATTTCTTTGGATACAAATGTTTAATCCTTACCATTATGAATCTATGATTTATGAAAATTCTTTTGATGGTAATCATATAGGCACTTGGAACCAAAATTTTTCCTACCCAACCAATCTTTAGAAAACTCTTCTCTGGTGGATTTATTAATGGAATGTACTTTGGAGTTAAAGGTTAAAAATTTGTGTCATGCTGAATTAGAAAGGTTGGATAGGTTAGAAGCTAAAGTGGTAGAACTTGGGGTAATACATTAAAGGACTCATCATCTTAATCAACTGGCAGAATCCCTTAAGGCCCTACAGAAGTAAATTCTTATTCTTGCTACCGAGGAAGAGCAACCTAGGAGAACTTATGCATATGATAGTGAGAATGAGTTGGAGGAGACTGAAACACACCAAAAACAGGTTTGTGAGGTCGAGCATTGTAATGCAATCACTTCCACAAAAGAAATTCAGGTGATAGAGTTCGAGGCTGAAAAGTCTCCCTTCCCTTTATCTCCAAAAGTTTCTTTTAATCTTGATAACCATTTTTCCTATACTCATAAGTCTTGTTTTGAATCTTGTTCTTTTATTTCAGTAAACAAAAATAATAAAAATATTTATCTTTCAAGTGTCCAAGAAAAACAAGAGAGCCTTTTAGACTTAAAAGGCTATATTGACTCAAGCAAGAAGAACCCCAAGAAATATGAGAAATTTTACGTGCCTTGATGCCAACCATGGGTCTAGTCTAGCTAAACACGTGAAAGAAAACGCTTCTTGGGAGGCAACCCAAGCTTTACGTTTCTATTTTTGCTTTAGTTGTTTTATTTGTTTGCTTAGTTCTTAGCTTTCGTTGTTTTTCTTTTGTTAGGTTGTGATAATGTCTCCCTTGTGAAACCGATGCTCCCGTTCTGCAATACTTCATCTCACGTAACTTGGTCGCCCAAGGAATTCAAAAGAAAAATTAATATCTCCATTACTTAGGACAGTATTGTTCACTCTTACCCTTCCTACTTTCTTTGAGCTTATTTTGCAAACATTGGGGACAATGTTTAGTTTAAGTTTGGGGGTGGATGTGTTTATCTGATGTAATTGTCCTGAGTATGTGTTGAATTGTTGATTGATCTTATGCATACGTATGATTATGATGGCTTACGACAAGATTTAATTGAAAATTTTTGTGATTCTGCTTAAACTTGAGAGCATGATATGAATTTGAGTTAATTTAAAATTTTTTTGAGCTTTTCCAGCACTATTATGCACATAGCATGTGTTCCTGTAGTTTTGAAATGCTTAGAACAAAGTAATTAGGTTTAGAAGTTTGATGTCACTTCGATAGGTCTGCGAACTGATTTGAGAGTTAAGCTGCAGGATAGGGTGAATGACAATATGAAGTGCATGATCTGTATAATATGTGCATTATGTGAAAGAGTTGTCGTCTATTTTTGTTGTTTGTTTGTTAAAGAAGAAAAAATCGTGAGGGCAAAAAAGAGCTACCTTCACTGTGATCAGTTAGGCCACTCATTGAGTGAGTGCTCTGGGTAAGGGTCCCTGCAGTGGATGTGTGAAAGCTAGTGTCCTTACACACACACACAAAAAAAAAAAAGAAGAAGAAATTAGAAAAAGTTACATAAAAAAAATGATTAAGTACTGAGTAAAGTTGTTTATTTCTTGAATGTGAGGAGACTCAAGGATTAGAAATTATGACCAGTGTAGGGGAAATTTGAATGGAGAACCAAATAAAGTTGTTCCGGGCTTAGTAAAGATGAAAGGAAAGGAGACTAATCACACACACATGTAGGAACACTTAAGAAAAGTTTTAAATTACTTGTTGAAGTATCATGTTTGATTTTTTCTCGTGATTGCTAAAATTTCCTTCTAAAACTCTGAGGCTTCAGTCTGATATATGCATAAGAAAGATCTTATCGTTTAATTTTATTTTTCTCGGGACTAGCAAAAGCTTAAGTGTGGGGGTTTGATAGCATGGAAATATGTTATCTTATTTCTTATATTTTAGCTAGCTTTTATAATTAAACCATGAGCTTTCATGTGTATGCTTAATAGAGTGTTTTGAGACTATTTTGGTGCAATTTGGAACATGTGTATGCTTAATTGAAACCCAATAAAAATATAGATGTATTTAGAGTATAAGAAATATACTGAGAGATTCTACATCGAATCATGATTCCAACACATCAAACCGGAGGTCATTCGGACACCTGAGCGAAAAGATATGACAAAAATGGTCGCAGTGGGTTGGCTAGCAGCATGCACGACGTTGCAACGCCGACCCTAGCGTTGCAACGCCATGCCGAAAATTCCTATAAATATAACATGTTGTTTTCATTGCAAAGAGAGTCGAATTTGATAGTTTTTAGCCCTAATTTCGAAATACACACTCTAAGAAGAGAAAGAGGAGCATTCCTTGGGAGCCAAAGCATTTGTGGAGGCTCGAGATCATGAATGGAGCTGGGGAACGAGGGACCGACATTGACACATAAGTTTATTTCTCTTTCTTTTAGTTTGTAATTGAGTTTAAAAACTTTTCCTATGACTTTAGCTTGTTTTTATGGTGATTTTCAATAGCTAAACGTTGTAGGAATTTGATTAGCATGTGTTAGATTTATTTGATTGTGTATTGAACTTTGGTATGTTATTTATTTTTGGCAATTCGTTCTTAATTTCATAAATCTTGTTGGTTTAAGTGGACTCGAGAGAAAGAAACTTAGATTAGAGCAAAGTTGTCAAGATCCTTAGAAATCTGGCATGAGAATGACCTAGAGTTCTTTGGGAAACACATAAAGAAGTTGCTCATGTCGTGCATGCTTTTAACATTCATAAGGAAACTTTAGAATTTATCATGTGTGCAAGGCTCACTACGGATCGAGAGCTTTTCTTGAGTATTTTCACTTTTTGTTTATAAATTCATAATATTAGTTCATTTCATGTGTTAAATAAGGAATTAACTTGTGAAACCATCTTCTTTCAATTCTATCATATTCGTGTCTTCAATTGTATATTTATTTTCTATCTTTGTTTTCATTATCCATCAAAGTTTTGTTGTTTTAGCTAAAATTAAGAATAAGTATCATGGTAATTAATTAATCTAGAAAACCCATTCCTGAGGACGATACTCTATACTCAAATCACTATATTAAAACTTGACCCGTACACTTACGGTATTGCAATATAATTTTACACAATACATGTCTTGAAGGCAAAATGACCAAACATCCTTCTAGTGGAAAAGGATATAGAGCCAAAGAGTCTCTTGAGCTTATATATTTTGACCTCTATGGTCCGATGAATGTTAAAACACGAGGAGGTTATGAATACTTTGTATCTTTCATAGATGACTATTTGAGGTATGGGTATCTTTACCTAATGCATAGGAAGTCTGAAACTCTTGAAAAGTTCAAGGAGTACAGGAATGAGGTTGAGAACCTGTTAGGTAAAATGATTAAAACACTTCGATCGGATCGAGGTGGAGAGTATATGGACACTAAATTCCAGGACTATATGATAGAACATGGAATTACGTCCCAACTCTTAGCACCTGGTATGCCACAACAAAATGGTGTATCGTAGTGGAGAAACATACCTGTTGGACATGGTTCAGTCGATGATGAGCTATGCTCGCCTCCCTGATTCCTTTTGGGGTTACGTAATGGAGACTGCGGTTTACATTTTGAACAATGTTGCGTCGAAGAGTGTTTCAGAAACATCTTTCAAACTCTGGAATGGTTGTAAAGGCAGTTTACACCATTTCAGGATTTGGGGATGTCCGCCCCATGTGTTGGTGTCAAACCCAAAGAAGTTGGAACTCCGTTCAAAGTTATGTCTCTTTGTAGGTTACCCAAAAGAGACTAGGGGTGGTATGTTTTACGATTCTAAGGAAAATAGGGTGCTTATGTGACAAACGCCACTTTCCTTGAGGAACACCACATCAGGGATCACTTACCAAGGAGTAAGATAGCGTTAAACGAAATGGATAGTATATCAGCAAGAGTTGCTGATGGGGCTAGTACATCAACAAGTGTTGTTGATCCTAGCTCGTCTAGTCATGTCTGTTCTCAAGAGTTGAGAATGCCTCAACGTAGTGGGAGGGCTGTGAGACAGCTGGAACGTTACATTGGTTTGGCTGAAACCCAAGTCGTCGCCCCTGATGATGACTGCGAGGATCCATTGACCTATGATCTGGCAATGGCTGACGTTGACAAAGACGAATGGATTAAAGCTATGGATCAGGAAATGGAGTCGATGTACTTCAATTCCGTCTGGGAGCTTGTGGACCAACCAGATGGGGTCAAACCTATTAGTTGCAAGTGGATCTACAAGCGTAAACATGGCGTAGATGGGAAGGTGCAAACCTTCAAAGCTAGACTAGTGGCAAAGCGGTTTACCGAGGTTGAAGGGTTGACTATGAGGAAACCTTTTCTCCTGTTGCCATGGTAAAGTCGATCAGGATCCTTCTGGCCATCGCCGCATATTATGACTATGAGGTATGGCAAATGGATATCGAGACGACCTTTCTGAATGGCAATCTTGACGAAACCATCTACATGGACCAACCCAAGGGGTTCATTGCCCAAGGCCAAGAGCAAAAGGTTTGTCGGCTGCAAAGGTCTATTTATGGACCGAAAGAAGCCTCAAGGTCTTGGAATATAAGGTTTGATGAGGCGAACAAATCTTATTGCTTTGATCAAAATGTTGATGAGCCTTGTGTTTACAAGAAAATCGTCAACAACACTGTCGCATTTCTGATATTGTATGTGGATTATATCCTGCTCATTGGGAATGAGGTGGGATTTCTTACTGACATTAAGAAATGGTTGGCTTCGCAATTCCAAATGAAAGATTTGGGAGAAGCTTAGTATGTTCTAGGAATCCAGATAGTCCGAAACCAGAAGAACAGAACGCTAGCCATGTCTCAAGAAAGGGTTTGAGAGAAGCTATTTAAGCATTATGTTCTCTTTGTAAGAGGTAGGTCTTGTTTATGGGTTTCATTTTCCATTAGAGCATAAGACAAAGGGAGAAGTGCACAAGAGATCTCAAGGAGGGAATGATTGGACATCAAAAACCTTCATCAAAGAGAGAGTTTTACTTAGTTCTTGCTTTGTATTACTTCCATTAGCTTAGATCTCACTTTCCTTCTTGAACATCTTCTTCATGTATGCTCTTTTCCTTTGGTCGAGAGACTAATTGATTGTACCTCGTTGTTGACATCTAATGTATGAAGATTATGCTTTATAATGTTGAATGAATTTGATTAATGATCCTTTTGAGTTACTTAACTTATTGTTGGGCATATGTTTGACTCTTGATGTTGGAAAATGGTTGTGTTGAATGATTTATGTTGGGATTAAGATTGGCTATTTTAATTTCCCTCGTATTTCTTGCTTTTGGAAAAAAGGGGAAGTCGATTTACCATTTTCATTCTAGGATAAAGCACTAAGAGCAATTTTGTGTCGAAGAAGGGAAGATTAGGAATGATCTCTCTCCTAGAATATAAGCAAGAACATACTAGGCATGTTAAATGAGAATTTACTTACTGAAAAATTAGGTAAGTTTTGGGAAAAACTACCACGAACACTTGCTATGATGTCAAGAGGATCACATAGACTTAATAGGAAGAATTTGGCTTAAGGAGCTCTCTTAATTCAAACCTACTTGCTTTAATGAACCCAAACAACCTCACCTTGTGAATATTACTTGCTTTCTTTACTTGCTTTCATTTACATGCTTTCTTTATATGCTTTCTTTACCATTTTTCTTTATTCGCTTTCTTTACTTTTCTGTCATTTACTTTTCTTGCAAAACTCCCATTTATCATTTGTTTTTACTTTCTTGTCGGTTACCCAAGAATTCACTACAAAAGATTTGAACTTGACTTGAGAATCTCATTTAAGCAATGTGGAGACGATACTCGGTACTCAATACCGTTTATTTATTACTTGTTGCAATTGACTATGTATCCTTGAATATTCTACGTTGTGTTATCACTATTTCATATCTATTGCTGCACACACCGCACGCGCAACAGTTGATACAAATCATTCAACTGTTGTAATCGATTGAATTGTGATGGAGATCGGATCTCCTTGAGCAGCGGAAACGTGATTTGAAATCGATTTTGCTAGTTTGTTTATGGTTGAAAACAAATACTAATACATTGGGAAAAACAGAGAATAAGCATACAGTTCTAATCTAATTAGACATGGAAATTAAAACATGCAAACATGTTGAGAATTGGCTAAACTAAAAGTAAGAAATATTACCTTCGTAGATTTTCCAAAACAGCAACTCTTTGCTCCAATTGAATGCAGCAACTCAGCAACAAATTCTTCCTTTGTTCCAATAGGACACTACCAGTAGTGAGAACCTCCTATGGCTCTGAGTTCCACTGAGATCACTCCTTTGTGGGAAGGAGCCAACAATTTGGAAGAAGAATGAGAAGGGAATTCACAATTGCACAGGAATGCATCGATTATCCAAACCCCTCTTCCTCGAGAGGTTATCGCAGAGGAGTTCTTCCCCCCACTCCCAATCGATAGGGAGTTAGTGGGGAAGAAGGGAACGTGTCCTCCTGACACGTTCCCATTAATTAATTATTAATTAAATCAAATTTAATTAATTATTTAATTAAATATCATACATTTAATTAATCTTTAAATATCATATATTTAATAAGATTAAATCATATTTAATCTATTTCTCTTCTAATCTATAGTTTTAATGTACATCTCATGCACATTAAATTTTAACCTATAGTTTTTAAATATGAATCACATTCATATTTAAATTAATATTTAAACTATTTCAAATATTAAATTCTCTCAAATAATTTAATATGAATCATATTCACATTAAATTTATAATATATAGTTCCAAAACTATATATTATATCGTATCTATATACATTAAATTTATTCCTTAATGAATTTGAACATTTCAAGTTCAAACGATCTAAGAACCCTTTACGAGCTAGAAGGTGGACCAAATGGACCTACAGATCAGAAGCTCCAACAATACGAGATTACTCGGTTAATCTCATTAACCTCCTAATCAACATTTGTTAACTGCGGAACACTCCACTAAAGTCCCATGCACCGCTCTTCTCACTCTGAGATATATTTCTCGTGTCCATGGATATTGACCAATAACAGCAAGTCAATCCTTCACGAATGTTCGTAACACCAGCTGGGTCAAATTATCGTTTTACCCCTGGGTTACATCTTGTACCTTAAGTACCAGTGCTCCTCTAATAAACAATTTTTTTGTGGTCCTACCAACAAACAAAAGTCCCACTCGGGACAATGAGAGGGTCGAGCCCTTTGTTCAAGTTCCGGAGACACCACTTAAGGGAACATTCATCTACTTACCCTAGTAGGCGGGAAGGAGTGAATTCCATCTTACTAGGCTAAGTCCCCAGCTGCTCACTCGATCTTGTCCCCAAGAAGGTAGACATATTGAGTTGGTGAATCTGGTCACTCTCACCCATACTAGTCAAAGGACAATCCCTCGCGAACAGGAGTTCGTAACCTGCTCAGGATTGAGATCAAGTTGCCTAGGTCATCCTAGTGAAATAGAAACCTAACTAGTCAATGGAGTTACACCTAGTGGTTACTATTTCGCGGTCCAATCTTATGTAATCTCATTACATAGGATATCCCCACTCACATGTCATCTACACGAACACGTTAGGATCACAGTGTTTGTCTCATATACAAAGTAGGTCACATCCATAGAATTACCAGGGTAAGGTACCCAAACCTTATCCCCTAACTATAGACTCTTTAGGTTGTATCTCGAACCGAGATCCTTTATATGTACACTACATTCAGTTCAAGATACATTTTACAGCCTTGGATGTTTAGTTTATTGGATTTAGGCCTAAAACAGGGGCAATATCGTAAATAACTAACAATAACTCTTTATTGTAGATAATAACACTTTATTACAAAATTAGAACAAAATTACAAACTACGACTTTTACGGCACAAACCCCAACAAATTGATCTTGTCGATTAAACAGCGGCAAACAACTCCTTCTTGATTTGACTCGCAGTGAAGGGAAGCTACATAAATTGATTTTTACTTTCTCCACAATGGTTGAATGGTCTTATCGAAGACCCATCTATCTCTTTTCTTTCAAATATCAAAGAAATCATTTTTAATTTCTAAGGTGCCAATGACCCATTCATCATTCATATAACTAAAAGGTCATACATACATCCATTTGTATTGGAACCATTAATAACATTTTTCCTCCTGCTCAAAGCTTTGGATTGGAACCACTTTGTATTTCTATCACCGCTTCTAAGCCAAACCTACCTCGATCTCATGTGCAAATAGCCCTCCTCTTCTTCAATGAGCCCATCAAGTTTAAGCTCAACCCTCCTGATCTTCTCATAATCAAAAGAATGGTTGTTTGAATGGAGGGCCTTTATCTCGTTCTCCTTTTTTATCATGGCTCAAATCAACAAACCTTTCATTATGTTTCTATTTCAGGCACTGTGTTTCTCTAAACAACAGACAATCTTAGGTTATACAACAACACAATTCTTCCGTCACGTTGATCCCAATGTTCTTTAACGATCACTTTGCACTCCTCAAAATTAACCCAACTTTCTTCGAATTTAACCCCCTTTCTTTTGGTCTTACTTAGACTCTCATCATCTTTTGTTTTGAAAGTAAGTAGAATAGGTCTATAGTCAGAATTATGGATGTTTAAGTGATCCACCCTTAAATCCTTGCTATGATTTTGACATTTTGAATTGATAAGAAAGTTGTCCAACCTTTCCCTAATGTTATTTTTGTCCCTTTTGTTCTCATACCAAGTGAAGCAACCACCTCTAAACCCTAGGTCGATTAGCTTGCACTCATTTACCAAATCTCTACAAATCCCATATGGATGTCACTTCTCGTCGTTCCTCCCATTTTTCGTTGCTAAACATGATTTCATTAAAATCGCCTCCAATAATCCAAGGGAGGTTTTCTTGTTAGCTCAATCTCTCGAGAAGATTCTAGGAAGCCATCCTTCTCTCCTTATATGGACTCCCATAAAAATCGGTGAGTTTCCATACTCCCATCTAATCTTTTAATAATCACATCTATATGACCTCTGAATAAGAAGATATCAAAACATCACATCCCTCATTCCAAAACAAAAGCAAGCCACCCCTTGTTTTTAACACTTAGGACAAAAAATCATCATCAAAATTTGACTGAACTTTTAACATGCTTAACTTCTTAGCCTCGCATCATGATGCCAAAATGAAAACAATAGTGGAGAAATTTCTACAAATTTCATAGCGAAGCTCTTGGATCGTTCCAGGGTTTTCCATCCCCCGAACGTTCCAACATAGGATTTTCACTGCATCCAAGGGCTAATAATCAACCTCTATCAATATCCTTTTGTTTGAAACAAAGTTTCCACCACAATGTTCTTTTTTTTTTTCAATCACTTCTTTATCTCTCACATCTATTTCCATTTGGTGTTTCCGACCCATTATCTTAGTTATTTGTCCTTTAGAATTTTCCTTTTCACTTATGGGCATCCTCTTCTATTTTTTCCAGTAATCCTTTTCAGGTCCTTAGAGGCATCCAAAATACCCTCCCCTTTCTCCAAATTTTGGTATGTGTTTTCCATAGCCGAACGCCCATGCATATGGTCTAGGCTAACTATTCCTTTATTTTCCCCAGTCCAAGAGTCCAGCCTAATATCCGTTTTCGAAGGCCCAATTCCTTTGGGCCCCTTATTTGTCCCTCTTTGTCCTTCAACGCCTAATTTTCCAAGGGTGAAATTATCGTTTCGCCTCTCTCCTCGAGTCCTGTCTTCCTTTCAAACCCAATCCCACGTTTTGTCCTTTCCTAACTCACTGACCAATGATTTATGCTTCTCGGAGGGAGGGCTAACATTTTTAATCAATAATTTTTTTGGTTCTTCCTGCCTGATCGACCTGTTTTTCAGCGTGCCCTTATAACTAGGTTGTCCTTCCTTTGACACCCGCTTTCTATTCTGTTCGCTCTCATTGTCATGTTAGAACCAGTAAGCTTTAGTGTTGCGTTCCTCTGTTTTGTCTTCATGTGCCCTTACCTCTTCCTCTTTGCGAGGTGTCCCTATGATCATCTTTTCCTTTCGGTCCTAGGCCCTGAGTTATGTTGGGATATGTGCCCTAAACTTGTGTAATCTTAGTCAAATGAATGAAGAGTTATTTGATTTGATAAAATTATATTCTCATTTTATAAATCTAATAAACTAAGCTCCAAGGTTATAATAGATCTTAAATATCAGTGTAGTTGACAGTATTTGGATTATGTTCAAGAGTATAACCTAAATGGTCTATAGTATAAGAATAAGGTTGGAAACCTTATTCTGGCAACACCATGGATGCGGCTCACTTTGTAGTTAGTACAAATGAGGTAATCCAACTCATTCATGTGGATGACATGCGAATGGGGGCATCCTGTATGAAGATTTCATACAAGACCGGACCGCAAATTATTAGTCTAATCAGTATAGCGTCATTAACAGGATAAGACTGATAATTTATAGATGATCATTAGTGACTCGACCTGAATCTTGAGCAAGTTAAGAACTCCTGCTCATAGGGGTTTGTCCTTAGACTAGTATGGGTGAGAGTGGCCTGTAGCCGACTCAATAAGCCTACCTTCTCAGGGACAGAACCTCGTAGGTAGCTGGGGACTTAACTCTGCAAGATGGAATTCACTCATTCCTAGACTAAGGAATTAAATAGGTTGTTCCCTTAAGAACTGAGTCCAGGTCTTGAACAACGGGGCCCCACCCTCTAAACTAGCTTAAGAGGGTTTGCGTTTATGGTAGGACCATAGATTTGTTGTTCATTAGAGGATCACTGGTGTTTAAGGAACAAAGAGGTAATCATAGGGGTAAAACGATAATTTGACCCAACTGTGATTACGAACAACCTATGAAGGGTCGACTCATGGGTAATGATTATATCGATGGACACAATATAATCTACAGTGAGGAGAGTGCGCAACTACAAGTCTATAGTAGAGTGACTTGTAGTGAATGAATATTGATTAATTGGATCAAAGAGTTTGATCTGTTAATCTCACATCATTGGAGCTCATGAACTGTAGGTTCATTAGGTCCCTCCATTGGCTCAACATGGTAATATTGAGGGTATAAAGTTAGGAGTAAAATTGAAGTGTTCAATTTTATATATGAGGTGTTATATCAATTAAATGTGATATAATTGATATAATATATAGTTTTAATGTGAATTAGATTCACATATTAACTATATACTAATGAGAGAATGAATGAGGGATAGGATGGTAATTTCCATCCTATTTTCCTATAAATAGTTGCATGGGATGCAACTTTGAGTTTAAGTGATTTGACATACCATTTGCGTAAGAAAAAGCTCACTCGTTATGTTGTTGGAAAGAGTTCAAAAACACTTCTCTCAAACCTCCACATCTCATCCTAAAGGAACCCACATTCCTCCAACACCTAGAGAACAACAGAGATCTAGTGATTGATCTTCACATATGTCGGGTTCGGGTCGCTGAGATCGTGATCGTTGGAAAAGGAGTACGTGAAGAAAGTGTTCTTCAAAGGTAAGTTTATTTGTTGTCCTAACTTGTTATGTATGCTTAATCTTAGATATATATTGATCTTGATATGAATCTAAGTAACACTATCATGAACATACGATTCACAATCGCTTCCACTGCAGGATTCGATCCCTTCAAGTTATCCCTCTCTCAATACTCGATTCTCTAATCCATTTGCCAAACCGGTGATTACTTTCTCATCGTTCTAAACTTTCGCACAATCCTGTACCCCGTGCCCCAGCCTTCCACAATTAAAGCAAATATTATGAAGTTTTTCATACGTAATTGATAGCACAATAAATTTGTTATCCTTAGGCTTAATTATTGCTAGTTTTATGATAATTTCAGGGCTTTGATGTGTTTAAATCAGTCAATTTCAGGTTAAGAGCTCAAACAGGACAATTGGAGACATTTAAGATCACTCGGGATCAAAACGAGGCTTTTTGGAGCTAAAAAGAAAATCAATTGGAATTAAAAGGATCATTCTAAGCTAGAAGACCTGAGGTGATGGCGTTGCAACGCTGTCCCTAGCGTTGCAACGCCGAGCGTGTTGCTTTGGTGCGTTAAAGGCCTATGCAGGTAGCGTTGCAACGGTATCTCGATAAGAAAATAAGTAGAAGACCCGTGCAGAGGGCGTTGCAACGCTACCTTGCAGCGTCACAACGCCAGATCGATAGCAACACGCGTGTTAGGGTAGCAGCGTTGCAACGTTGCCCTCAGCATTGCAACACCATCAACACATTCCTTATTAACCACGCGGTTAGGGCACAGCATTGCAACACTGTCGCTAGCGTCGTTGATGCTTATAAATACAACCTTATTTCTTCTTGCAAAGGGGAGCTGAATTTGATAGATTTTTTATCCTAATTTTGAAATACCCTCTGTAAGAGGGGAAAAGAGAGTAATCCTTGGGAGGCAAAGCATTCGTAGAGGTTCGAGATCGAGACGGGAGCTCGGAGACGAAGGACCGACATCGACACATAAGTTTAATTTCTCTTTCTATCAGATTGTAACACTGTTTTAAGACGTTTTCTACACTTTTAGTTTGGTTTTCTTGTGATTTAGAGTAGCTAATTTTTGTAGTTAGGATTTGATTTGCATGTTAAGACTTGTTTCCCATGTATTGAATTATATTTTGACATTTATGAAGGGAATAGAAGTCCCCGCAGCGGAAGCGATTGCGAATCGCGCTCGTGATTTAGTTACAACGGAAAATTCAAAACGTAAAACATAGATTAAGCATAAAATAAGAGTTTGGACAGCAAGTATTTACCTTTGAAGAACCTTTCTTCAAGTGCTCCTCCTCTCTTCACGATCAAGATCAA
This sequence comes from Trichosanthes cucumerina, assembly GCA_036507285.1. Taxonomy (NCBI): domain Eukaryota; kingdom Viridiplantae; phylum Streptophyta; class Magnoliopsida; order Cucurbitales; family Cucurbitaceae; genus Trichosanthes; species Trichosanthes cucumerina. The sequence continues at coordinate 40,622,775 of CM071841.1, forward strand.
CGCAACAAGAACTCGTACGAACACCGACACCACCACCAGATCTTCTCTGTTGTTCTCTAGGTGAGGGAGGAAGGTGGGTTCCCTTTAGTAGTGGTGAGGTATTTTGTGAGAGAGATGTGTGTTTTGGAACTCTTCCAACAACACAACAAGGAGGCTAGGAATAACTTAGAATGATTTCCAAAATCACTTCTAAAAATGACTTAACCTAGTTGCATCTCATGCAACCATATATATAGGAAATAGGAATGAAATGACCCTCCTAACCCCTCCTTTTATCTCTCTTTAGTATATAGTTTATATATGAATCTAATTCACATTAAAACTATATATTATATCAATTATATCATATATAATTGATATAATTCCTCATGTATAAAATTGAACACTTCAATTTATCTCCTAACTTTACCCTCAATGTTACCATGTTGAGCCAACGGGACGGATCTAATGGACCTACTGGATCATGAGCTCCAATGATGTGAGATTAACTGATCAAACTCTTTGATCCGGTTAATCAATATTCATTAACTACAAGTCATTCCACTATAGACTTGTAGTTGCACTCTCCTCACTTTGTAGATATTATTGTGTTCTTCGATATAATCATTACCCATGAGTCGACCCTTCACAGGTTGTTCGTAATCACAGCTGGGTCAAATTACCGTTTTACTCCTGTGATTATCTCTTTGCTCCTTAAGCACCACTGATCCTTTAATGAACAACAAGTCTAAGGTCCTACCTTAGACTCATACCCTCATAGAGGGAGGGCCCCGTTGTTCAAGACACGGAGTCGATTCTAAGGGAACAACCTATTTAATTCCTCGAAGAGAGGAATGAGTGAATTCCATCTTGCAGTTAAGTTCCCGGCTACCTACGAGGTTTTGTCCTCGAGAAGGTAGGCTTATTGAGTCGGCTGTGCCACTCTCACCCATACTAGTCTAAGGACAACCCCTATAGCGGGAGTTCTTAACTTGCTCAGATTCAGTCAAGTTACTAATGACCATCTATAAATTACTAGTCTTATCCTGTTAACGGTGTTATCTTTGGTTAGACTAATAATTTACGATCCGATCTTGTATGAACTCTTCATACAGGATGCCCCCACTCGCATGTCAACTACATGAATGAGTTGGATTACCTCATTTGTACTAATTACAAAGTGGGTCGCATCCATGGTGTTACCAGAATGAGGTTTCCAACCTTACTCTTATACCATAGACTATTTAGGTTATAATCTTGAATTCAACCCAATTAGTGTCCACTACACTAATTTTAAGATAAACGTTATAACCTTGGAGCTAAGTTTATTGGATTTATTAAAGCAAGACTGTAATCTTATCAAAACAAATAACACTTTATTTAATTGATCAAAATTACACAAGTTTGGGGCATAAATCCCAACAATCTCCCACTTGACCTAAAGCTTGTGGAGTACTAAACATTACATTAATGTAAATACAATAAACTAGGGCATTTAAACCCCTTTGTACAAAATACTCCCACTTGCCCTAGTTGGGGAAGACTTGTAAACCTAGACCTTCTAGGTGACTCTCAAATACTTTAACCGTGAGAGCCTTTGTAAAATGATCAGCAATGTTGTGCTCTGAGGCTATCTTCGTGACAATCACGTCTCTCTCTATGCACGATCTCCGGATGAGATGATACTTCCGCTCTATGTGCTTTCCCCTCTTGTGACTTGGGGTTCCTCGAATTTGCTAACGCACACTCAAGTTATCGCAATACTGTGTGACGGGCAAAGTCATATTTGGAACAACTTCCAAATTTAGCATAAATTTCCTTAACCAAACGACCTCCTTAGCCATTTGCTTCACAGCTGCTACATATTCAACCTCCATGGTGGAATCAATGATGCATCCTTACTTGACATTTCGCCATACTACGACTCCTCAGTTAAGAGTGGCCCGGCCACGATGTAGATTTTCGAGAATCTTTATCGATCCGAAAGTCGAATCTGTGTATCCTGTAAGGATCAAATCCTTAGCCCTATACACAAGCATGTAGTTCCTTATTCTCAAGAAGATACTTAAGGATTGTTTTAACCGTTGTCCAGTGTTCAAGTCACGGATTGGATTGATACCTCACCGACCATCCCAAGCGCAAAAGCAGATGTGGGCCTAGTACACAACATGGCATACATCGGGCTTGCAACGGTGATGCGTAAGGAATCCGTCTCATATCCTCAACTCCTTGAGGTGTCTTAGGACACTGTTCCTTAGACAAATGGATTCCATGTCTAAAAGGCAACAAGCCCTTTTTGGAATCTTGCATCTTAAACCTTGACAACACTTTGTCTATGTATGATGCTTGAGACAAGGCTAGTGTTTTATTCTTGTGGTTTCGAACAATCCGGATCCCAAGAACAAACTGCGCATCACCCAAATCCTTCATTTGGAATTGCGTTGCTAGCCATTCCTTGATGTCAGTAAGATAACCTACATCATTCCCAATGAGTAGGATATCATCCACATAGAGAATTAGGAATGCGACAGAACTATTGATGATTTTCTTGTATACACAAGGTTCATCATCATTCTGGTCAAAACCATAAGATCTGATAGCCTCATAAAATCTTATATTCCATGACCTAGAGGCTTGTTTCAGTCCATAAATCGACCTTTTAAGCCTGCAAACCTTTTGCTCTTGTCCTGGTTTAATGAACCCTTTAGGTTGGTCCATGTAGATGATTTCTTCAAGATTGTCATTCAAAAAGGTTGTCTTGACATCCATTTTTCATACCTCATAGTCATAATATGCGGCAATGGCAAGAAGGATACGGATAGACTTTACCATAACAACAGGTGAAAAGGTTTCCTCAAAGTCAACCCCTTCAACCTGGGTATAACTCTTTGCTACTAGTCTAGCTTTAAAGGTTTGCACATTCCCATCTACACCACGTTTTCTCTTATAGATCCACTTACAACCTATAGGTTTTACCCCATCAGGCTTATCTACAAGATCCCAAACAGAATTGATGTGCATAGACTCCATTTCTTAGTCCATGGCTATGACCCATTTGTCTTTGTCAATGTCAACCATTGCTTGATTATAAGTCAATGGATCCTCATGATTGTCATCCCGGTATAACAACTTGGGTTTCAATTAAACCCATTTAACGGTCAGTGTATCACAACCCTCCCACTACGTCGAGGCATACTCAACTCTTGAGATGGACCTCTTGACTCGACAAACTAGTATCAACAACTCTTGTTGACGTACTAGTGTTCTTATTAGCAACCTTTGCTATTGTTCCAGTCTAATTCACTCAAAGACTACCTTACTTTTTGGTTTGTGGTCCCTTATGTGGTCCTCCTCCAAGAAAGTGGCATTTGTCGACACAAAGACCTTATCTTCCTTAGGATCATAGAATAAACCACCTCTTGTTTCTTTTGGGTATCCTACGAATAGGCACAACTTTGAGCGTGAATCCAACTTCTTTGGATTTGTCACAAGCACATGTCTTTGGGATGGCCCCATATTCTCAAGTGACATAAACTACCTTTACGCCCTTTCCGAGTTCAAAAGGTGTTTGAAACACTTTTGGAGGCACGCTATTCAAAATGTATCTGCAGTCTCTCTTGCACAACCCCAAAAGGAACTAGGGAGATGAGCATAACTCATCATTGATCGAACCATGTCCAACAAGGTTCTATTTCTCCTTTCCGATACACCATTTTCTTTGTAGTGTGTCGGGAGCCGAGAGTTGGGATGTAATTCCATGTTCTATCATATAGTTCTGGATTTTTAAATCCATGTACTCTCCACCTCGATCCGATCGAAATGTTTTAACTCTTTTACCTAATTGATTTTCAAAATATGACATTTCTCATCTATGACCGCTCCGTTTAATTCCGCTATATTGAAGTGGGCAATCAGATTGAGAACATGTTCTCTCACTGATGTTCCTTCCTTCATACGTGCGTTATAAACGAACTTTAGGGCTTCATGCCGAATTTGTTTGGGACGGTTGTCTAGACAAATTTAGCACAAAATCCATGATCTCTCGAAAGTGAGACCTTGCCTCGACCTCTGGCTAAAACATCGGTATGCTAGCCGAGGATATATGGTTTTGCCTTTTCGTTGGCACTGATCCAGCGGTCATATGCATCCTCAACAGCTTGAGATGCGTTTTAAGCAGGAAATTGAGGACACTCTTCATTGAGAACGAACTTAAGATCATGTGTAACCAGGATTATGTTGAGTCCATCCCTCCAAGTCACTATGTTCTCTCAGGTTAACTTTTTCGCACTCCAATAAGGAAATCATAGAGCTAGACATTTTTCTTTGAAATATTTACAAACAAACTTGTATGAGTTTCTTGCTATAACTCTAATCCAATCATGTTTTAGCTAATTATCAAATGATTCCTAGGCCATTTATAATTTGCAATGATACTCCAAAGGTTTAGAATGTATGACATCGAAGGGTAATGAAAAAAACACTCCTCCTCCTGGATCAAGACACTCTTGACCAAAACCTAACACCAGAATAACTCTTATTCCTATAGGTTTTAGTTACCATTTTTCGGTCTGGATACATACACAACTTATGTACCCCGTGAGTGTAACCCTTTGTCTTTAGATCCCAAAATCTCGATCCAATAAAATCCGTCGAAGGGAGGACTAGATTGGAAAATAGTCTAAGGAAATCTTTATCCCTTTCGGGTGTCTACTGTGTTAGATCCCCTATGATCAAGCCCTCCGAAGGGATTTTTCAGTCCGAGCCAAACTAGCGGAGTCGACCATAGTGGTCTAACGGTGTAAACCGATAAAAGAGACCGTAGGTTTTGTTTTCACTAAACCTGCTCCCACTCACTATAAGTACCCTCTCCATTCACCTTGATATTGACTCATACAAACACCATCCGAAGGGGGACGCTCCCGTTTGCGCCACGAGGCCAAGTATGAGTCTCACGGTGTGAACTTCCCGGAGATAGCGTAGGTGGAAAAATATGTATCTCATACACTTTTTCCTCCCACTGAATACTTTAAGTCTATAGGAATCTTTCTTAGGCTAAAACCCGGCTAATGGTTTTACCTAACTCTATCAACATAACTCTTATATTGATGATCAATATAACTCTTATATTGATTTTATCCTAAGTTTGTTAATATAACTCCTTATATTAAACCTAGGATTTCTAGTTTATTAACCCCTTAATAAATCCGCTGATGCTACTGTAATTTATAAGACTCTCTGATTAAATTTCACTCCCAGGTCAGTTCCCAGGTAGGGTTCCGTTTCCGTCAACTTAAATACCCCAGCCTAGACAGAACTTTCCTTAGACAGAGTTCCTCTTTTAATCATAGCTTATAAATTACTTGGTTCCTAATTCTAATCTAATTAGAACTAGATAACCTAAGGTCTATTATTTCCAAGTTCTAAACACTTTAAAACTAATAATTAACCTTAGGTGACATGCATACTATGTTATAGTGCTTGATCATTCATCACATGAATAATAAGACATTCATAGCATATTCATCTCATGAAAAATAATGCATGTCAATGCTGTCCAAAAATTAATATAACAACCTTATATTAATTAATCATGCAAACTATACAATATAACTCTTTATATTATAAATGATGCATGAAAATGCTTAACCTAAGGTGGGATGTCTAAAATACAAGCATACACTATGCATAGCAATAGTTACACAACAATTGCATAATTAAAATAGCAAAAATTAGACCAATTTTGGCACCCTAGAAATAATTTTAATTAATATAATCTAATTATATTAATTAAAATTAAAATTATTAAATATATTAAAATAAAACATTTTTATAATTAATATAAATAATAAAATAAGCGTTTACGCTGGCGTTGCTCCTCGCGTGAAACGATCCGCTGCGTAACGATGCGATAGCGGCGTTAACGCGCTTTGCTTTTGTCATTTTTTGCCGAGCGTTGCAACGCTGTCTTCTGCGCGCCTTCTCCAGCCAAAGCGCGCGCGTTGCAACGCCGATGACAGCGTTGCAACGCCGCACCTACACGCACGACATTGAGAATCACCATTCCTTTGCTCGTTTTTGCTGCTCTGTTCTTCTCAAAGAACCGCCTTACCTCGACCGACACGGACTTACTGACTCGATTTACAATTAAAATTTGCCCAAAATATCGGGCCCTTACATTGAACATTTCAATGAAAATTGTAAATCTAAGTGCCAAAATTGAAAACATCTAATTTTGCAAAATCGTTCATACATCTCATGCAAAACCAGTAAATCCCACCTTGTTCTTGAAAAATCCAGAACATAAATCAAGAACGCAATTGGGCTCTGATACCAATTGAAGGAAATCGAAGTCCCCGCAGCGGAAGCGATTACGAATCGCGTGCTCTTGATTTAGTTACAACGGAAAATTCAAGAACGTAAAACATAGATTAAGCATAAAATAAGAGTTTGGACAACAAGTATTTACCTTTGAAGAACCTTTCTTCAAGTGCTCCTCCTCTCTTCACGATCAAGATCACCACAACACGAACTCGTACGAACACCGACACCACCACCGGATCTTCTCCGTTGTTCTCTAGGTGAGGGAGGAAGGTGGGTTCCCTTTAGGAGTGGTGAGGTATTTTGTGAGAGAGATGTGTGTTTTGGAACTCTTTCAACAACACAAACAAGGAGGCTAGGATTAACTTAGAATGATTTCCAAAATCACTTCTAAAAATGACTTAACCTAGTTGCATCTCATGCAACCATATATATAGGGAAATAGGATGAAAATGACCATCCTACCCCTCCTTTTATCTCTCTTTAGTATATAGTTTATATATGAATCTAATTCACATTAAAACTATATATTATATCAATTATATCATATATAATTGATATAATTCCTCATGTATAAAATTGAACACTTCAATTTATCTCCTAACTTTATACCTCAATATTACCATGTTGAGCCAACGGAGGATCTAATGGACCTACTGGATCATGAGCTCCAATGATGTGAGATTAAGCGATCAAACTCTTTGATCCAGCTTAATCAATATTCATTAACTACAAGTCACTCCACTATAGACTTGTAGTTGCACTCTCCTCACCGCTGAGATATTATTGTGTCCCTTGATATAGTCAATACCCATGAGTCGACCCTTCACGGGTTGTTCGTAATCACAGTGGGTCAAATTACCGTTTTACCCTCGTGATTACCTCTTTGCTCCTTAAGCACCATTGATCCTCTAATGAACAACAAGTCTAAGGTCTTACCTTAGACTCATACCCTCATAGAGGCGGGGCCCCGTTGTTCAAGACACTGAGTCGATTCTCTAAGGGAACAACCTATCTAATTCCTCATGAGAGGAATGAGTGAATTCCATCTTTGCAGTTAAGTTCCCGACTACCTCACGAGTTTACGTCACGAGAAGGTAGGCTTATTGAGTCGGCTCTGAGCCACTCTCACCCATACTAGTCTAAGGACAAACCCTATATAGCGGGAGTTCTTAACTTGCTCGGGAATCAGTCAAGTCACTAATGACCATCTATAAATTACTAGTCTTATCCTATTAACGGTGTTATACTGGTTAGACTAATAATTTGCGATCCAGTCTTGTATGAACTCTTCATACAGGATGCCCCCACTCGCATGTCAACTACATGAATGAGTTGGATTACCTCATTTGTACTAATTACAAAGTGGGTCGCATCCATGGTGTTACCAGAATGAGGTTTCCAACCTTATTCTTATACCATAGACTATTTAGGTTATAATCTTGAATTCAACCCAATTAGTGTCCACTACGCTAATTTCAAGATAAACGTTATAACCTTGGAGCTTAGTTTATTGGATTTATAAAAGCAAGACTGTAATCTTATCAAAACAAATAACACTTTATTTAATTGATCAAAATTACACAAGTTTGTGGCATAAATCCCAACAATTTATTTTTTACAATTCGTTCTTTAACTCTTTGATATTGTTGGTTTAAGTGGACTCGAGAGATAAAACTTAGATTAGAGCAAAGTTGTCAAAATCATTAGAAGTCTGGCATGAGAATGACCTAGAAGTTTAAGGAAAACACATAAAAAAGTTGCTTAATGTCGTGTATGTTGTAGGTTCATATGGAGACTATAGAATTTATTGCATATGCGAGGCTCACTAAGAATCGAGAGATTTTCTTGAGTATTTTACTTCTTGTTTATAAATTCATCACATTAGTTCACTGCATGTGTTAATTAAGCCATTAACTTGTGAAGTCAATTTCCTCTAAACCTATCAATTCGTGTCTCCACTTGTTTGTTTGTCATTTATCTTTGTTTCATCACTTATCCATGTTATGTTACTTTAGCTAAAATTGAGAATTAGTATCTTGGTAATTAATTAATCTAGAAACCCATTCCCGAGAATGATACTTGGACTCTTAAATCACTATACTAAAATTTGACCCGTACACTTGCGGTATTGCATTATCATAATTTTACGCAACAAGTTTTTGGCGCCGTTGCCGGGAAATGGCGATTATTTAGATTAATTAATATTAGGAGAAAATTTGAGGTTTTAGACTAAAGTTTGTTTGTGATTGTCTTCCTTATTTGTTTTATTGTGTGTTTGTTATTTGTTTCCTTATTTGTCGTATTTTAGTTTTGTGTGTTTTGGAGTCTTTGTCCCCCTATTTTTGGTTGTGTTGCTATGGTGTAGAAGTCTTGATTTGAATTATTGATTTTTCAAGTATGACTTTGCATGATTTTTATTCTCCACCGTTGTACTGTCTTTCCCAGGATCCTAGGTATGTACATCAGGATTTTTCTAGACACCATTTGTCTAATTTTTACCATTCTGAATCTATGATTGATGAAAACTCTTTTGATGATAATTTAGGCACTTGGAACCATAATTTCTCGTACCCTGGCCAACCTATAGAAAAATTTTCTCTTGTGGATCAATTAATGGAATATACGTTAGAGTTGAAAATTAAAAATTTGGTTCATAATGAATTAGAGAGGTTGGATAGGTTAGAAGCTAAGGTGGTAGGACTTTGGAAAATAGTATAGGATAGAGCTCATTATCTCAATCAATTAAAAATTTCTCTTAAGGCCTTACAGGAGCAATTCCTTATTCTTACCACTGAGAAGAAGCCACCTAGGAGGACTTATTCATACGATAGTGAGGATAGTTTGGAGGAGACTGAAACACCCCAGAAACAAGTTGGTGAGATAGACATTGGAAATACAATCACTTCCACAGGGGAGATTCAGGTGATAGAGTTCGATGCTGAGAAGTCCTCCCCCCTTTTTATCTCCTGAAATTTCTTTTAATCTTGATAGCCATTTGTCCTACACTCAAGAATCTTGCTTTGATTTTTGTTCTTTCTTTTCATTAAACAAAAATACCAAAAATAATTCTCTCTCTGGTGCCCAGGAGAAACAAGATAGCCTTTTAGACTTAGAAGGCTATATCGATTCAAGCAAGAAGGGTCCGAAAAAATATGAGCAGTTTTACGTGCCCTGATAAGTCACCGTCTAGCTAAAGACGTTAAAGAAAGCGGTTCTTGGGAGGCAACCCAAGTTTTATGTTTTAGTTCTCTGTTTTCTTTTCTTTTATGTTTTATTTCATTTTCTAGTATGTTGTGTTTTTGTCTAATTTCTTTCTTTTTGGTACCTCCAGGTGTATGCCCAAGGGTAGAGTTGCAGACTTGCACCCTTTTGATCTTGAGATCGAGAGGATTTGTAGGAGACTCCTAAGGGAAGGAAGAGCAGAACATCAGACAATGGTTGATCAGGAGCTAATCAACAACCCTAAAACCATCAGGGAGTACTTCTAACCTATGTTTAATTCTGAGCAGGCTGGAATTGTTCATGCCCTCATAAATGCTAACAATTTTGAACTTAAAACAGGGCTTATACAAATGGTTAGGGAATGTGCTTTTAGAGGACTAGCCACCGAAGATCCTAATTCACATTAACAAAATTTTCTGGAAATCTGTGGTACAATTAAAATGAATGGTATCTCTGCTGATAGTATTCTCTTACGTCTTTTTCCTTTCTCTTTGCAGGGTAGAGCTAAAGAATGGCTAGAGTATCTCCCACCAGGAAGCATCACTTCTTGGGAAGAGTTGGCCCAAGCCTTCATGACCAAATTCTTTCCACCTATGAAAGCTGCAAAGTTAAGAACTGAGATAGAAACATTCAGGCAGTAGAAGGATGAGCAGCTATTTGAGGCCTGGGGTACAAGGACATGCTCAGGAGATGCCCACAGCATGGCTACCCAGATTGGCTCCAGGTACAACTATTCTATAATGGACTGGAAGGTAAGACCAGGACCATTCTAGATGCCACTACTGGAGGAGCTTTCATGGCAAAGACTGTGCCAGAAGCACATGTCCTCCTCGAGTAAGTGTCAACTGCCAGCTACCAGTGGCCTACAGACAACGACAGATCTAAGCCAGTAGCTGAGCTGTATCAATTAGATGAGGTAAGGTCCCTTAGATCTCATATGACATCCCTCACTCATACTCTGAATAATTTTGCAGGATCACCCCAAACAGTGATGTCCTCTCAATGCTCCCAGCCCAATGGAGAATCTACTTTGGAGCAAATACACTACCTGAACAACAGAAGCAACACCTATGGAAGAAACCTGACTCAGAATAACCTCCCAACACATCATAATCCAGGTTTGAGGTATCATGAAAATTTCTCCTATGCTAACAATAAAAATGTGTTGAATCCTCCTACAGGGTATGCTTCTACAACTGAGAAGAAACTATCTCTGAAAGAGACAGTGCACTCCTTCATAGCTGAATCCAGAAGTAGGTCTAACCAGCAAGAGAATGCAGTCACCAGTCTAACTGGTATAGTGACTAGTCATGGAGCTGTCATAAAGAATATTGAAACTCATATCAGCGAGATGAACACATCACTCCGAGCGCTGCAGGATAGAAAAGAAACACCTTGAGGGAGTATAATCTAGCTCAAAGACGTTAAAGAAAGCGGTTCTTGGGAGGCGCCCAAGCTTTACTTATTTTTGTTTTATGTCTTTAGATTGTTTTAGTTGTTTGTTAGTTCTTAGTTTTCTTACTAATTTGTTTGTTTTGCTTTGTAGGTTGTGATGATGTCTTCCTTCGTTGAAATCCATGTTCCCGTTCTGAGGAACTCCAACACACATGTTTCGGCTATCCAAGTAAATCAGAAAATAATAAAGATCTCCATAACTCAGCGCAGTATTGTTCACTCTTACCCTTATACTTGCGTTGTACTTATTTTTGCAAACATTTGGGACAATGTTTAGTTTAAGTTTGGGGGTGGGATGTTATTATTATGTTGTGACTGTCCTGAGTATATGTTGAATTGTTGATTGATCTTTTGCATAAGTATGATTATGATAGGCTATGATGAGAATTAATTAAAAATTTGTGTGATTCTGCTGAAAATTGAGAACATGATATGAATTTGAGTTAATTTAAAAATTTTCTCGAGTTTTTCCTGCACTATTATGCACATAGCCTGTGTTCCTGTAGTTTTGAAATGCTTAGAACAAAATTATTTAGGCTTAGAAGTTTAATGTCACCTCGATAGGTCTAAGAGCTTATTTGAGAGTTAAACTGCAGGAGATGGTGAATGACAATATGAAGTGCATGATCTATATACTATGTGAAGTAGTTGTTTTTGTTGTTTGTTTGTTTAAGAAAAAAATTTCGTGAGGGTAAAAAGAGCTACCTTCATTGTTATCAGTTAGCCCACTCATTGAGCGAGTGCTCTGGGTAAGGGTCCTTGCAGTGGATGTGTGAAAGCTAGTGTCCTTGCACAAAAAAAGAAGAAAATAGAAAAAAATAAAAAAGTTATTAAGTGTTGAGTAAAGTTGTTTAATTCTTGAATGTGGGGAGGCTCAAGGATTAGTAATTATGACCAATGTAGGGAGAAGTTGAATGGAGAGCCTAATAAAGTTTATCCTGGCTTAGTAAAAATGAAGACAACATAGGCTAATCACACACACGTAGGAACACTTAGGAAAAGTTCTAAATTGCTCATTGAAGTATTATGTTTGATTGTTTCCTGTGATTGCCAATATTTTTTCTTTTAAATCTTTGAGGCTTGAATCAAATGTATGTATAAGAGCAATCTCATGTTTATTCTGTTTTTTCTCGGGACTAGCAATAGTTTAAGTTTAGGGGTGTTTGATAGCACACAAAATGTGCTATCCTTAAGCTTAATTATTGCTAGTTTTATGATAATTTCAGGGATTTGATGTGTTTAAATCACTCAATTTCAGGTTAAGAGCTCAAACAGGACAATTGGAGACATTTTAGATCACTCGGGATCGAAACGAGGCTTTTTAGAGCTAAAAAGAAAATCAATTGTTATTAAAAGGATCATTCCAAGCTAGAAGACCCGAGGTGATGGCGTTGCAACATTGTCCCTAGTGTTGCAACGCCGAGCGTGTTGCTTTGGTGCGTTGAAGGCCTATGCAGGTAGCGTTGCAACGCTGTCTTTGGGTGTTGCAACGCTATCTCGATAAGAAAATAAGCAGAAGACCCGTGCAGAGGGTGTTTCAACGTTGCCTTACAGCGTCGCAACGCTAGATCGATAGCAACGCGTGCGTTAGGGTAGCGGCGTTGCAATGTTGCCCTCAGCGTTGCAACACCATCGACACATTCCTTATTTACCACGCGGTTAGGGCACAATGTCGCAACGTTGTCCCTAGCGTTGCAACGTTGTGCCGTTGATACTTATAAATACAACCTTATTTCTTCTTGCAAAGGGGAGCCGAATTTGATAGACTTTTGACCCAAATTTCGAAATACCCTCTGTAAGAAGAGAAAAGAGAGCAATCCTTGGGAGCCAAAGCATTCATAGAGGTTCAAGATCGAGATGGGAGCTCGGAGACGAAGGACCGACATCGACACATAAGTTTAATTTCTCTTTCTATCAAATTGTAACATCGTTTTAAGACGTTTTCTACACTTTTAGTTTGGTTTTCTTGTGATTTAGAGTAGCTAATTGTTTTAGTTAGGATTTGATTTGCATGTTAAGACTTGTTTCCCATGTATTGAATTATGTTTTGACATTTATTTTTGGCAGTTCGTTCTTTAACTCTTTGATACTGTTGGTTTAAGTGGACTCGAGAGATAAAACTTAGATTAAAGCAAAGTTGTCAAAACCATTAGAAGTCTGGCATGAGAATGACCTAAAAGTTTAAAGGAAACACGTAAAAAATCTGCTTAATGTCGTGCATGTTGTAGGTTCATATGGAGACTATAAAATTTATTGCATGTATGGGGCTCACTAAGAATCGAGAGATTTTCTTGAGTATTTTACTTCTTGTTTATAAATTCATCACATTAGTTCACTGCATGTGTTAATTACGTCATTGACTTGTGAAGTCAATTTCCTCTAAATCTATCAATTCATGTCTCCACTTGTTTGTTTGTCATTTATCTTTGTTTCATCACCTATCCATGTTATGTTACTTTAGCTAAAATTGAGAATTAGTATGTTGGTAATTAATTAATCTAGAAACTCATTCCCTAGGACGATACTTGGACTCTTAAATCACTATACTAAAACTTGACCCGTACACTTGCGGTATTGCATTATCATAATTTTACGCAACAGTAATGCAGGACCAAGTTTCCTCATTCATCGAGCCCAATTTTATCCTTATTGCTCGTTTAAGGGATTTTCGTACATATAGTTTTACCCAAACCCTAAATGATTGACCTCGCTTTGTCCTCTCATCTTCTAGATCCACCGTTTCAAAAGTCCCCACTTCATTTCTTAGAGCTATAGCCATTTTCCTGGAGAATCCATCCACTAGTAAATTATGGAAATGGGTCCAAAAAGAGGAGTACTTGAACTCAAGCGTTGAGACCTTATCGATTCCTCGTACCTCTTCAAACAAGAGAAAGATTTTATCGAAAGTCCATGGTCGACCTTTTAATACTCGATTCTTATTTCTTTTTGTCAGAAAGGTGCACAGAAAAATACCTTTCTGCCTCTAGCACATCCTCAAGGCTCCAGATTTTTGCCATCATAGTTCTGAACACATCTAGCACTATTGTTCGTCCGAAAGGATCTTATAGGGCACTCGAGTCTCGTGATTCCGTTAATATTATTAGATTATATGAGGTTCCATCTCAAAACCAATTGGCAATGAGTGGAGTAGCCCATATATCTTATATATTGTGAGCTTTCTCTCCACTTTTCCAATGTGCGATCCTCAACATGCCCCTTCAAGATGTTGCCTCTTTGGGTTCACCATTCTTGGATCGGATCCTAATTTTAATTTTTGGACCGAATACCTGTTTGGGTTTAATGGGCTCTGATACCATATTAGATTATATGAAGTTTCATCTCAAAACCAATTGACAATGAGTGGAGTAACCCATATATCTTATATATTGTGAGGTTTCTCTCCACTTTTCCAATGTGGGATCCTCAACAAATATTCCTCAACCTCTTCGTTCTTTTGTCATATTCAATTTTTCTAGTCGTTTCTAGATCTTAGGATCTTCCATGGAAACACTCAAACAAAGAAAGCTCCTTTCCAATCACAGAGGATCCGTTATCGCAAATCTAGAGGTTGCCCTTTTGGTCAAAGGGGGCACTCGGGGAGAGAGAACTCTAGAGCTTCAAAAAAAAAAAAAAAAAGAACTATTCACTACTTCTTATTGCGAACGATGCTCATGATCTTTACTTGATTATGCTAAGAGAATCTTATGATGCCTTAATAGTACTTGATATCTTGATCTTCTTTTTGAGAAGGGACATACTAGTGGTTAGAGGCTTGATATCTTCTGAAACTTTGAATGTATGGGGAATTTCTTTGACAAACATTCTACCGCAGGTTTTATCTTTTCCTTGTTTGAAGCTGAGTATTGGTTTGTTGCTTTAACCACTGCTGAATTTTTTTCAAAAACTTATTATTAAAAACCAATTAAACAAAACAAAATAGTATTGATCAATTTTTAATCATATAGAAGTAAACCAAACAAAATAAAGGAGGCACCAATCTCAAGTATGCCGTGTCGGACAAGACAAATGGACAAAAACTTTCAACTTGACAGCTGGATGTCTTAATTTTCTATGTTGACAAAAGAAAGAGAATAAAGACTTTGAAGTCAACTCTGGGGTTTGTCTCGTCTCGAAATAGCGGACAGTTGAATTTAACTTTTTTTTTTTTTTAATTCTAAATTCTTGAAGTTAAAATAAAGAATTGGGGACTATTTTATACATTTAGCCTTGAAACTATATTGCCATTTTGAAAAATGAATTCACGCATCACTACCCAGTTTTTTTTTTTAACATAAGACATAATAAAGCTATATTGTTGTTTAAAAAAAAAACTATATTGACTTTTAAAAGAGGTTTTAACAATCATTCTCAAACATTTGAATTACCTAATTATTGTCTCAATATATATGAACTCTTCTTCGTAGCTGAATTCGTCCTATACTACAAGAAAATATACAAGTAACCCATGTATATTTATAAACAATAATTTAAAATAAGGGACAAGGAAAGTGTTTGGGTCGAAGCTCAAGCACTAGTACAACATCAATTCATCGTAAAGAAATATGGATCCGGGCTTGGATCGAGGCCGAAGACGACCAGATGCATCTTTGAGTCTTGTCTTGATCTCTCATGGCTTCTAGACCTAGTACAAGCCCAGTTCGGTCCTTTCATTTCCGGTTGATGATGGAAACCCACATAAAACTTTCTAGAACTCCCAAACTTGAAATCGCAGTGTGACCTACATCACACAAGTATTCAGGTTTTTTTTTATCTTCCAGGTTGTATTCTTCCCTCAACAGTACAAATTCATCGTTGGAGGTCAGGTGTGTTCTCCTGACCAAAATTTGGCAACAACATCCATTAATAAAAAATTTATTTGGTTAAAGTTACATGTCAACTGGTTTGTCCAAATGAGTAAACAAAACAACTTTTAATAAAAGCATATTTTTTTTAATAAAGTATAACCCGAAAATAAAAAGAATTAATTGAATATTTATAAACAAAACAATTATTTAATAAAACACAAGTTTTTTTTTTAATAAAATACAACCTTAAAAAAAGGACTTAATTGAGTATTTTCAAAACATTAGAGTGTAATGAGAATTTTAAAAGATTAAGAGCAAAATTAAGAATGCAGTTATGAAATTAGGAACCATGTGATATATGAAGCCTAAAAATTACCTTCCAAATAATAAATCAAAATTTTTAAACAGTAACATTTCAAACAAATTCTAAAATGAAGATGGAAGGTGCGTGAGATGCCGCATTTAAAGACTTTTTTATAGAATATAATGCAAGTTGCGATATTTAAAGCTGTGTTCCCATCTTAACTTCAACCAAATAAAAGATTCTAGCAGTGAACTTTGGTTGCAGCCATGGCCGACGAGCTCAGAGCTCAAGACGGCGGTTGGATCTACGACGTTTTCATAAGTTTTAGAGGCGAAGATACACGCAAAAACTTCACAGATCATCTCTATTACGCATTAAAAGAAGCCGGAATCAATGTGTTTCGAGACGATGGAGAGCTCCGACAAGGCGAAGACATATCGTCGGAGCTCGAAAAAGCAATCCAAGGATCTAAGGTAGCTGTTATTGTTTTTTCAAAAAACTACGCTGATTCGCGATGGTGTTTGGAAGAGCTTGTGAAGATCATGGAATGTAGAAGAACTTTGAGGCAATTGGTTTTGCCAATATTTTACGATGTCGATCCCTCCACTGTGAGGAAGCAGACCGGTGGATTTGAAGCGCCTTTTCATCGACATGAACAGCGTTTCTTCTCCGCCATTGATACAGTTCTTAGGTGGAGAATGGCTCTCACTGAAGCTGCTAATTTATCTGGTTGGGATTTGAGAAACATTGCAAACGGGTATTTGTTTCTTCTCCTCCTTTCATCTTCTTATTTCATTTTCAACAGTCAATTACCGTTTTATTACAATTTTTAATAAATATATGTTTTACTTCTAATTAATGATCCAGTATTTTTTTTTCTTTCTTTCTAAATTTATTACCTCTGGTTTAAAAAGTTTTAACTTAATCTCTATCTACTTAATATTTTTCGATTTAATCTCTAAAAATAGAGAAGAAAAAAAAAAGTAATCTAAAAGATTTTTTTTTTTTTTTTTTTTTAATTTCTCCTTCAAATTTCTGAAAAATGGCTACAAATTTTGAATTTTTTTCTTAGATATACTTTTTTTTCTCATCGAAATTTTCGTCAATTCACTAAGAGTTGTTTGAGGTATTGAATGAATTATTATAGTCTGTATGGGGTTATTTGGGGCACTAAGTGGGTTATAATAATAAGGGTTATAATAGTTTATTATAATATATGATTTAAAATACAGAGTAGTATCGTCTGAGTTATAATAGTCTGTGTTTGGGAATGCAGAGTATTCCACAGGTTATAATAACACATGTTTTTATAACCAATGCCCCAAACTAACCCTATAGAGTTATTTAGTTTAGATTATAAATGGTCTACGTTTGTAGTGCAAAGTTATTTAACTCTATACGCTATTATAATCTAAATTATTATAACTCACTCAGTGCCTGAAACAGTTTTTAAGGGGTTGTTTGGGCACTGAGTTAATTATAATAACATGAGTTATAATAGTCTATAGATTATTATATAGTTTCAATAGAATTATATAAATATTATTTAAAACGCAAAGTTGTTTAATCTTGGGTTATAAATAGTTTGTGTTTGGGGTGTAGAGTACTTCATATGTTTATTATAATACATGTTATTATAACTTATGCCCCAAATAGATCCTAACGGTTTGTTGTGTGTTATATTGTCATGTAAGTTTATTATCTACAAAATTTAAAATTCACTGCTTATACTAACACCCAAGAGACTAGTTATTTTTTAGATAATGACTAGATTTTAAAAATATCAAATATTAGAGACTAAACATATATATTTAGCCTAGAATTATTTATAGTAACCATCATATTTAATTTGAGAAAAAGTTCACATTAATCTCAACATGTGAAAAAGTTTATACAGACAAATACTACAAATTTTCACATCTTCATTTGGTAATTAGCAATATCAATGTGTGTAAAGAGCTGCTTTTGAGTAAATCTAAATGGTTCATGGCAGACATGAGGCAAAATTTATTAGGTTGATTGTTGAAAAGATATCAAGGGAGCTGAACAGCACATACTTATTCATAGCCCTTTATCCAGTGGGAGTTGAATCTCGTATGAAAGTTGTACTCTCACATCTAGACATTGGATCAAATGATAATCATCATGTCCGAATTGTAGGAATTTGGGGCATGGGAGGAATGGGAAAAACAACCATTGCAAAAGCACTTTACAATGAACTTTATCACAACTTTGAAGCAAGATGTTTCCTTGCCAATATTAAAGAAATCTCTAACCAACCTAATGGTTACATTCGCTTACAACAACAACTCCTCTCTTCAATCACAAAATCTAGCAAGACAAAGTTCGAAAACGTCGACCGAGGAATCGTAGTGTTGCAAGAACGACTTCGTCGGAAAAAAGTGCTTTTAGTATTAGACGACGTAGATCAATTAGACCAATTAAATGCAGTAGCAAGAAGTCGGGATTGGTTCGGTTCGGGAAGTAGAATTATCATAACGACTAGAGATCAGCATTTGTTAAATCAACTCGGAGTTGATGGAATATGTTCTGTCGATGAAATGGATGAGATTGAAGCTCTAGAACTCTTTAGTTGGCATGCGTTTCGAAACAGTTATCCTTTAGAAACGTATCTTCAACTTTCAAAAAGTGTTGTCAATTATTCTGGAGGATTACCATTAGCCCTTGAAGTATTGGGTTCTTTTCTTTTTGGTAGAAGCCGATCTGAATGGGAAGATACATTGAACAAATTGAAGACAATTCCAGATGATCAAATTCAAAGAAAGCTTAGAATAAGCTTTGATGCCCTTAAGGATCATACATATAAAGACATATTTCTTGATGTGTCGTGTTTTTTTATTGGAATGGACAAAAACTATGTTGTCCAAATATTAGATGGTTGTGGTTTTTTTCCAAAAATTGGAATTAGTGTCCTCCTTCAACGATGCCTTTTAACAATTGGTGACAAAAATAAATTAATGATGCATGATTTACTTAGAGATATGGGGAGAGAAATTGTTCGTGAAAAATTCCCAAAAGAGCCTGAAAGACATAGCAGACTTTTGATTTATGAAGAAGTGCTTTCTGTGCTTACAAGACAAAAGGTAAAAAAGAGATTTTTTTTTTTATTATTATTTTTAATTGTAATGATTTTTTTAAAAAACTATTTTCATCTTCTATGAAAAATTTTGATTGATTAGGCAACTGATGCAACTGAAGGCCTAACTTTAAAGTTTGCCAGATTTGGCAAGGAAAAGTTGAGCACAAAAGCGTTTAATGAAATGCAAAATTTGAGGTTACTTCAACTTAATTTTGTCAATCTATGTGGAGATTTCAAGCATCTTTCTCAAGAGTTAAGATGGATTTGTTGGCATGGATTTCCTTTGAAGTTCTTACCAAAAGACTTTCATATGGAGAAATTGGTTGCTATTGACTTGAGATATAGCCAAATCAGATTCTTTTCAAAGGAGTCCAAGGTACACTTTTTTCTTTTTCGGTTAAAATATCATTTTGGTTTCTGTATTTTATAGTCGATATACTTTTAATCTTAAATTTAGTCCTTTTTATTAGTTTTAAGTTAATTTTCTATCTAATTATAACTTTTATTTTAGAAAAGACACAAATGTAAATATCTTTTCAGAATGTACACAGAAGAAATGCACGTTAATAGAGATTATTTTTTTTTTTAATGTTAACCATAAACTAGCAGTAGAGACTAAGTTTAAGATTTATTAAAAGTACGATGACTAATTTTTTTTTTCTCTTCGTGTTTGTAAACAGTTTCTTAAGAACTTGAAGATTCTTAATCTGAGCCATTGTCATTACTTGACGCACAGTCCAAATTTCTCAAAGCTCCCTAATCTTGAGAAACTAAAACTCAAAGATTGCAAGAGTTTGATTGAGTTGCACCCTACAATTGGAGAACTCAAGGGACTAATTTTTATAAATTTAAAAGACTGTAAATGCCTCAAGTCCTTTCCAAAGAGTTTCTCCAAGTTGAAATCTCTTGAAACTCTCATTCTTTCAGGTTGCTCAAAGCTTAGTAATTTGCCTGAGGATTTAGGAGAAATGAAATCATTGATAACCCTAATTGCTGATGACACTACAATACAACATGTTCCTTCAACAATTGTAAAGTTGAAAAATCTCAAATATTTATCTCTATGTGGGTGTAAAGGGCCTCCTTCCAAATCATTCCCTTCAATATTTTGGTCTTGGATTTCACCAACCAAATATTCAAACTCAATTATTCTCCCTTCTTCTTTACAAGGCTTAAACTCTTTAAAAACCCTTCGTCTTAATAATTGCAATTTGTCAAATAACACAATTCCTAAAGATATAGGGAGTTTGGTTTCTTTGATGGAATTGGATTTGAGAGAGAATTTATTCCATAGTTTACCTTCAAGCATTAGTGGCCTTTTAAAACTTCAAACTCTTTTGTTGGATCATTGCACTGAGCTTCAATGTATACCTGATTTGCCACCACTTTTGAATTCATTGTATGCATCAAATTGCACTTCATTACAAAGGACATCAGATTTTTCAAATGTTAAGAATATGTTGACTTTGTCTGTGAGTAATTGCCCCAAACTTGAGGATATTCCTGGCTTGGACAAATTGTTGGACTCTATTAGAGTCATTCACATGGAAGGATGTAGCAACATTACCAACTCCTTCAAGGAAACCATTCTACAGGTTCTCTCTCTTTCTTTATCTCCATATTTTATACCTCATTTAATCATTATAGATTTCAATCCTAATTTGATTCTTGAATCTTCATACATGTTTCGTTTTAATCCTTAAACTTTTTTTTTTTTTTAATAAAAACCAACTTTAGTTCACACCATTAATTTTTTATTAATTAACCATTTTAACAAGAACATTAATTCGTTTAGATAGCCAATCATTAATATACTATACGTGGCTTCAAGTACTTTTCTCTACGTAGAAATTAATTGAGGAAAGTAAATGAAAAAAAAGATATGTATATAGTCATCTAAGTATAACTCAAGTTGTTAGGACATTGCAATCTCAACTAAAAGGTTAGACGTTAGAATTATCACCTCCTCATATGGTTAAAAGTAAAAAAATAGTAATCTAAAGTTATAAGACCTAAAATTTTGTTGGGAGTGATATAAGGAGAAAATCATGAGCATATAAGTGAGAGACACTATTTTCATTAATATGAGGTATTTTGGATAAAACAAAAAACAAAGTCATGAGGGCATATGCGGGCAGCACTGCTCAAATTGAACAATATCATACCAATGTAGAGATATGTCTGGTTGGGAAGTTTTTAATAAAACAAACACATAAGTTGAATTACCGAATTTTCTGAAGCTTCCTTTGATTTTTGAATAAGGGATGGACAGTTAGTGGATTTGGAGGAGTTTGTCTTCCAGGCAATGAAATTCCAGACTGGTTTGCATACAAGGATGAGGGTCACTCAATTTTTTTGGAATTACCTCAATTTACTGACTGCAATTTAGAAGGCTTCATTGTATGCATAGTTTACTCTTCTTGTGTTGACAACACAATGTCAACAGACCTTTCAAGCTTATCAGTGATAAATTACACAAAGGGTGTCATTACAACTCATAAACCTCTTACTAATGATGTAATAATGTCAATTGAAGATCATTTGTGGCAAGGCCATTTATCCAACAAAACCTTCAAGATCGAAGGTGGCGACGAAGTCGAGATCATTGTCGATTTTGGAGCTGAAATCACCGTGAAGAAGATCGGTTTCTCACCGGTGTTTGACAAGTATGTCGATAGAAAAATGTTAGAGTTCAGATCGACCTCGAATGACGATGTTGTTGTCGTGGACCGAGACAAAGATGTAATTGAAAATGGAGGAGTTGGGAGTAAGAGAGGTTTTGACAATGATGATGTAGGCTCGAGCAATTCATACCAACAGTCCAAAAGGTTGAAGAATAAGCATAATGCTGAGGTGAAAATAGATGAGGAGTAGAGGAGAAGGAAAAAGATTTGATATTGAAACTATACCATTCTTGTCAATAACTTTCAAATATATTATATTATTTTTAAGTTCCTTTCTTTTCTTAAAAATTTACTTTGTCTCAATGGCAAATAAGTTTCAAATCCTTCTTCAAGCGTTTTCACTTTATTTTTTTGCCCGTTTTTTGTTTTGAAAACACTGCATCCTTGCCCAAGTTCGAATCATGAAGGATAGTTTGCATAATTGCATTATATAAGGCATCTCATACCTTATTATGCAAATCATATTTGCATAATTGTATTATTGAATCATATTCAATTTTGCTCTCAATTCAATTATTTCCACTTATATTTAATATGAAACAATTTTACACTAAAACTGTATTTGGAAATTAATCCAAATATAGTACCTAATTTGTTATGAATCATATTCACATTAAACTATATATTATATGAATTATATCACATATAATTGATATAACTTTCATTTATGAAATTGAACATTTCAAGTTCGCTCCAAAACTTTATTTCCTTGGTATATCTATGTTGAGCTAACAGAGGGACCTAATGGACCTACAGTTCATGAGCTCCAATGATATAAGGTGAATCGATCAAACTCTTTTACCCAGTTGACTAACATTCATTAACTACAATTCATTCCACCTATAGACTCGTAGTTGCACTCTCCTCACTGTAGGACAAGTTGTGTCCATTCATTTAACCAATGCCCATAAGTCGACCCATCACAGGTTGTTCTTGATCACAACTGTGTCAAATTACCGTTTTACTCCTTTGATTACCTCTTGCTCCTTAAGTACCACTGATCCTCTAATGAACAACTAGTTTATGGTCCTACCATAAACAAAGTCCCTCTCGGCCCGATGAGAGGGTGGGGCCCCTTGTTCAACACATGGATGCATCCCTTAAGAGAACAACCTATCTAAATTCCTTAACTCGGAAACGAGTGAACTCTATCTCGCGGAGTTAAGGTCTCAGCTCCCCACGAGATTTCGTCCTTGAGAAGGTAGGCATATTGAGTCGGCAACTCTAGCCACTCTCACCCATACTAGTCTAAGGACAAACCCCCGCAGACAAGAGTCCATTGATGGTTTCGATAAACCAATTGCAACGGAAGCTAACTGGATCTATTGTATTGATACTGATTTCTAAAATACCAGTACATTGGAAAAAAGAAAAAAAAATAAAGAACAATTCAAAAAAATGGATTCAGAACTCTTACCTTAAGTCTTCTGAATTTTGCAAACACAAATTTGCTTCTGGAATTTCATGAGTTTCAACTTGGTTTTTATCAACACCACCAAAGGGTACCTCCTTATCCTCTGAATTACTGAGATTTGATTTGTGGGAACCAAATCTTGAAATCTTGTGAAAGGGAGAAAAATTACAGAGAGATTGGGAGAGAGATTTTTTAGAGAAAATTTCAGCATTTTCTCCACCAAATCAATCGATGATCTCGATCATCCCTCCCTTCCTCTTTTTATCGATTGATAGACGTGGGAGAGAGGAAGAGGGAGAGAGAGAATCGTGCGTAAAAGCATGATTTATTTAAATTAAATTAAATTAAATTAAAAATTAATTTAATTTAATTTAATTAACTATTAATTAAATCAATTTAGTTTAATTCATTTAAATCATATTTAAATGTATATAACCTATAGTTTTAATTCAATTAATTTTATTAAATCAAATCTAATTAAAATTAATCAAATCAATTAATTAATTCACCAATTAATTAATTGACAAATTAAATATGACATATTTAATTTGGATTTATATTTGAATCACCTTTTGGTTTTAATGTACATCTCATGTGTATTAATTCCAAAATTTAATATATGAATCCCATTCACATAAAGTTAATATTTTGTACTCTTTCAAATATTAAATTCTCCCTTAAATTAATGTTGAATCATATCCAAAATTAAATTTATATTATAAAGTGTTAATAAAATTATAAACTTTATATTATAATGCATCATATAATACATTATATTGATTCCCTAAGCGAATTTGAACATTTCAAATTCTATTCAAGATCAAATAATCTCAGCATCTTTTACAAGCTATGAAGGGGACTTAATGGACCTACAGATCAAAAGTTCCAATGATACAAGATTAATTGGCCAATCTTATTAATCACTTAATCAACATTCGTTAACTGCAGGCACACTTCACTAAAAACCCGCAATTGCACTCTTCTCACTGTAGATATATTTCTGTGTCGATGGATATAGACCAATAACAACAAGTCAATTTTTCACGAGTGCTCCACCAGTTGGGTCAAAATTACTGTTTTACTCCTAAGTTACATCTATGACCTTAAGTACCAGTGCTCCTCTAATGAACAACTTGTTCATGGTCCAACCATTAAATAAAAACACTTTTCTCAGGCCAGTGAGAGGGTAGGGCCCTTTATTCAAGTCCCGAAGACACCACTTAAGGGAACACTCATCTACTTACCCTAAGTCGGGAAGAAGTGAATTCCATCATACAAAGTTAAGTTCCTAGCTACCCACACAGTTTTGTCCCCAAGAAACTAGGCTTATTGAGTCGCCGTCTCGGGCCACTCTCACCCATACTAGTCAAAGGACAATCTATCGCAGACAGGAGTTTGTAACTTGCTCAGGATTAAGATCAAGTTGCCTAGATCATCCTATTGAAATAGAAACCTAAATAGTCAACGGAGTTATATCTATCAGTTACTATTTTGCGGTCCGGTCTTATGTGATTTTTTCACATAGGACACCTCCACTTGCATGTCACTTACACAAACACATTTGATCATTGCGTTTGTATCAAATACAGGATGGGTCGCATCCATAGTGTCACCAAGATAAGATACCCAACCTCATCCCTATACTATAGACCCCTTTTAGGTTTGTTTCTTGAACTTTGATCCTCGTATGTCTCTACATGCAGTGCAAGACACATAACACAATGTAGGATATTTGTTTATTGGATTTAGGTTTATTTTAAGGCAAACTAAATGAAATTCAACAACATTTTATTAAATAGTAACAATAACATTTTATTGATAAAATTGGAATAAATTACAAATTTACAAACTACGAGTTTTAGGGCATAAAACACAACATTAGTAACCCACTTAGGATTCAAGTCGAGTCACTAATGGTCATCTATAAACTATTAGACCTAGTCTATTAACGATGTTACATCAGTAGGCTAATAATTCGCGGTCCAGGCTTGTACGAACTCATCGCACAAGATTCCCACACTCGCATGTCAACTACATGAATGGTTGGATCACCTCGTTTGTATCAAATAAAAAGTGGGTCGGATCAATAGTGTTACCAGGATAAGGTTTCCAACCTTATTCATATACTATAGACCATTTGGGTTACACACTTGAACACGATCCTACCTATGTGTTTACTAGAAATTTGGCATTTATTGAAGGCTAAAAAATGTCAACTATCACTTCTGTTGACATTTTTTGGCTATCAATGAAAGCGGTGTCAACATATCCAAACGTCAACTTTGAGATGTTAGTTGACGGTCATTGTACGCTAATTTTTATGTCTTTGTTGACAGATTTTGACTGTCAATTATACGAATGTTGACATGTATTAATCATCAACTATAACGTAAAATCCATCAACAATGACATATTTATTGACATTGATTGACCGTCAATATAGGGTATAGTTGATGGTTTTTAGCCGTCATTATTCATACCAAAACGTCAACAATAACACCTTTATTGACGTATGTGAACTGTCAATATCATGTATAGTTGATATTTTTTGTCGTCAACATTTTTAGACAACAGTCAATAATACCACTTTTATTGATACTTATTGGTTGCCAATATAAGTTTATCGTGATGTGTTTTAACTGTTATTTATAACTATAGTTGACGTTTTGTGTTGTTGTATATGACATATTTGTTGACAGGTTTGAATCATCAGTAATACTTGTTTTATTGTCGTTTTTTAGCCGTCAACTATAAGTACTTTAAAAAAAATTTAAAAAAAATCTGGATATTTTTCACCTATTCTTTACAACCTACATTTATATGAACAAATCTATCAAATTCACATTTTCACAATGAATTAGAAATTATCAATCTGTATTTCACACAAAAGTAGATAGCAATTCAATTGGCAACTCAATAATTACCAAACTAATTACAAATTTGATCCAAAAATATAATTGCAAATAAACTAGGTAAACTTACATTAACTAACTAAATACACTAAAAACATTGTTCCAAGCAAGTTGTTTAAAAAAGTAATGCTAACAATCTGAAAATCAAACAATTCAAGTATGATAACAAAGATTTATCCAAATATAGAATTACAAATAAACCAACAGATTTCCATTAACTAATAAGTTAAACGTATTTAAAAAAAATATCACAATAGCTTATCATATCACATGTATTGTGCTATGAAATCACACAACTCAACTCTAAGCTAATCAAAATTTGACTGGCTAAATTTAGCTCGTCTCGTCAACTGAAAAAAAGTAATAATAATAAATAATTAACATAAATATATTAAAAACTTATAACAAATGAAAAGAGTTAAAAAGTGAAAGTAAGATAAATTTATACCATATTTGTAATCATTAAGCTCTTATGAGTTATTAGATCTCGTATGAACTTCATAGTGTAGTATCTACACTCCATAATACACAATTGCTTATACTCAATTGCTTAGCACACTATATAAATAATTCAAAACATGTACTAAGGAAACTCGTATAAACTTCTTCTTTCTTTATTATAAACAATATTTATTATAAATTTGATGGAATATTGGTTTCAACCATACTAAACACCAATAAAAACTATAGCATACATTACCTCTCTCGATGTTCTTTGAGTGTCATATGGTTCATATTTGAATTATCCCAACCTTCAATCTGTCCATACAATTGCCAAACCTATTATCATCTCTAAATTGGTGACTTGAAGAAAGCAAACAATAACGCATAGAAATATTTAAATTGAAGTCAAAACAAGTCATCTTTTGCATTTGACTTCTCAGTCATATCTAAAATACACCTAAGTACTTTTTAAAAAGTAAAAGAAAGCTCTTCAAGACCAATGAATCTAACACCATCAAAAGACAAGATAGTCATCACCAAAACGAATGCAAATTTACCTATTGCATATGGGTAAACCCCTCCATAGAATTTAACCTAACCCTCAGAATTTTGAAAGGAGAATTTTTTAAAGAGCCTCAAACTTGAGATAAAAATCCTTGTATGAAGATCCCAAAAAGCTTTGGACCATGTAACTTCATAATTTTTTTTCTAAGTTTGTTAGTTTAGACTGATGCCTACAAGTAGAAAACATTAAAAGCATTTAGAACACAAGGTAAAAACATCTCAACAAATAGTGCATTACAAAGATAAAGAACTGCATAAAGGTTGAGTAAATGGGAGACACTACAAGGAAGTAAATCAATGGGGAGGAGGTCTATTGAAAGAGAAAACTCATATAGCATAGACAGAGTAATAGAGAACAATACCTAATAAAAAAAATCAAACAATGAAAACAATCAATGCAAAAAAAAAATCCAATCTAGAATTCAGAACAATACCAAATTCGAACTCAATTTTTAAATCTTCTCCTTGTGGATGTGTAAAATGGGGAAAATAGGGGAAAATTGATAATGAAAGCTGGAGTTTTAATTGTATTATATTACTAACATATAATCAATACTGAGTGTAAAAATTAGGGAATAGACCTTTGTGTCGTTGTTGGCTTATGCGTTCACTGAAGGGATCGAATCCCGCAGCGAAAGCGATTGTGAATCGTGTGTTCATGATCGTGTTACACAGATTAATATCAAGAATAAAATATATAAATTAAGCATGCATAAAGTGATAGGACAACTAGAAATATACCTTTGAAGAACACTTTCTTCTTGTACTCTTTCTCCAAAGATCACGATCTCAACAACCCGAACTCAACACGTGTGAAGATCAACCACTAAATCTTCTTCGTTGTTCTCTAGGTGAGGGAGGAATGTGGGTTTCTTTAGGATGAGATGTGGAATTGAGGGATGTGTGTTTTTGGAACTCTTTCCAACAACACAAATGTGGAGAACTATATGATTACACAAAATGACATCCCCTAAAGTTGCATCCCATGCAACTATTTTTAGGGAAATAGGATGAAAATTACCATCTTATCCCTCCTTCATTCTCTCATTAGTATATAGTTAATTTGTGAATCTAATTCACATTAAAACTATATATTATATCAATTATATCACATATAATTGATATAACACCTCATATATGAAATTGAACACTTCAATTTTATTCGTAACTTTATACCCTCAATATTACCATGTTAAGCGCCAACGGAGGGACCTAATGGACCTACAGTTTATGAGCTCCAATGATGTGAGATTAATTGATCAAACTCTTTGATCCGGTTAGTCAATATTCACTAACTACAAGTCACTCCAGTATAGACTTATAGTTGCACTCTCCTCACTGTAGATTATATTGTGTCCATCGATATAATCATTACCCATGAGTCGACCTTTCACAGGTTGTTTGTAATCACAGTTGGGTCAAATTACCGTTTTACCCCTGTGATTACCTCTTTGTTCCTTAAGCGTCACTAATCCTCTAATGAACAACAAGTCTATGGTCCTACCATAAACTCAATCCCTCTTAAGCTAGTTTAGAGGGTGGGGGCCCGTTGTTCAAGACCTGGACTCAGTTCTTAAGGGAACAACCTATCTAATTCTTTAGTCTAGGAATGAGTGAATTTCATCTTGCAGAGTTAAGCCCCCCAGCTACCTACGAGGTTCTATCCCTGAGAAGGTAGGCTTATTGAGTCGGCTACAGGCCACTCTCACCCATACTAGTCTAAGGACAAACCCCTATAAGCAGGAGATCTTAACTTGCTCAGGATTCAGGTCGAGTCACTAATGACCATCTATAAATTATCAGTCTTATCCTGTTAACGGCGTTATACCTAGTTAGACTAATAATTTGCAGTTCGGTCTTGTATGAACTCTTCATACAGGATGCCCCCACTCGCATGTCATCCACATGAATGAGTTGGATTACCTCATTTGTACTAACTACAAAGTGGGTCGCATCCATGGTGTTACCAGAATAAGGTTTCCAACCTTATTCTTATACCATAGACCATTTAGGTTATATTCTTGAACATAATTCAAATAGTGTCTACTATACTGATATTCAAGATCTATTATAACCTTGGAGTTTAGTTTATTGGATTTATAAAGCGAGAATATAATTTCATCAAATCAAATAACTCTTTATTCATTTGAATAAAATTACACAAGTTTAGGGCACATATCCCAACAATCTCCCACATGACCTAAAGCTAGTGGAGTACATAATAAACATTACAATAATGTAAAATACAATAAACTAGGGCACTGAAACCCTTTGTACAATATACTCCCACTTGCCCTAGTTAGAGAAGACTTGTAAACCTAGACCTTCTAGGTGACTCTCAAATACTTTAGTCGTGAGAGTACGTATTTGTAAATGGATCAACAATGTTGTGCTCAGAGGCTATCTTCGTGACGATCACGTCTCCTCGATGCACGATCTCTCGGATAAGATGATATTTCCGCTCAATATGTTTACCCCTCTTGTGACTTCGGGGTTCTCTTGAATTTTCCACAGCACCACTGTTATCAAAGTAAAGCGTGATAGGCAAACTCATATTTGGAACAACTTCCAAATCTAACATGAATTTCCTTAACCAAACGACCTCTTTAGCTGCTTCACAAGTTGCTACATATTCGACCTCCATGGTGGAATCAGCGATGCATCCCTGCTTGACGCTTCGCCATACTACAACTCCTCCGTTGAGAGTAAATACTGACCCTGATGTAGATTTCCGAGAATCTTTATCAGTTTGAAAATCAAAATTTGTGTATCCTGTAAGGATCAAATCCTTAGCCCCATACACAAGCATGTAGTTCCTTGTTCTTCGAAGATACTTAAGGATCGTTTTAACCGTTGTCCAGTGTTCTAATCCTGGATTAAATTGATACCTACTAACCATCACTACTACAATTTTGGCGTTTATTGACAGCTATAAATTGTCAACATTCACTTCAGTTGACATTTTTTGACCGTCATTGAAAGTGGTGTCAATAAATCTAAGCGTCAACTTTAAGTTGATAGTTGATGGTCGTTAAACGTCAATGATTATGTCTTTATTGACAGATTTTAACTGTCAATAATATGAATGTTCACACCTATTAACCATCAACTATGACGTAAATCCGTCAACAAAAACCTCTTTATTGACACTTATGTACCGTCAACATAGGGTATAGTTGATAGTTTTTAACCGTCAATATTTAAGTGAAAGCGTCAACTAAAACTTCTTTATTGACACTTATGTGTCGTCAACATAGGGTATAGTTGATGGTTCTTAGCTGTCAATATTTAGGTCAAAGCGTCAACAATAACCACTTTTATTAACATCTATGAGCCGTCAACATCAGATATAGTTGATATTTTTAACCGTCAACATTTTTTGCCAACCGTCAAAATACCTCTTTTATTGACACTTGTTGCTTGTCAATATAAATATATCTTGACGTATTTTAGTTGTCATCTATAACTATACTTACGTTTTTCATTGTTGACTATGACATATATGTTGTGAGTTTGAACCATCAATATCGCTTGATTTTAATGTCGTTTTTTAGCCGTCAACTATAATTTTGTATAAAAAATAAAAAAAATTTAGATATTATCCACCCATCCTCTACCACCTGCTTCTATATGAACAACTCTGCCAATTCACATTTTTTAATTCACATAAGACTAGGTAACAATGTAATTGGGACTCAACAATTGTCAAACTATATAAAGTACAAATTTTATCAAAAAAACATAATTGCAAATGAACTAAGCAAAGTTCCATTGACTAATAATAAGTTAAAATACATATCGTTCCAAGAAAACTTTTAAAAAACATAACACTAACTCCTGAAAATCACATAAATGAAGTATGAGATAACAAAAATATTCATAAGTACCGAGATACAAATTCATATAACTCAACTCTTATCTCGTCCAACTCATCTTGGATGTACTTATCTTTTCTAGTCAACTGCAAACAAATAAGTGTATATACATTAAAAAATTGAATAAATCAAGAAATTGTAAAACACATAAACTTCAAAGTATTACCACGTCTGTAATCACTCGACTTCTCTGTGTTACTATATCTTGAATAAACTTCATAATATAGTACCCACACTTTGTACTCCCTGATTGCTTAACACACTATATAAATAGATTAAAACATATAATAAGCAAGACTCGAATAAATAAACAAAATGGTAGTAAAAAATAATAGATTTGAAATGATTACCTGAACAGCTATCCAATTAAGAATCGGACTTCTAACATTTGCTTGAGCATAGACATCCTAATAGCCCTGCATCTATATCAACAAATCTATCAGATTCACATTTTTTTCATTTAGGTAGCCATTATCAACTAAGTACAAATTTTATTAAAAAATCAAACATAATTGCAAATGAACTAAGTAAACTTCTATTAACTAACTAATAAAAGTTAAAATTACATATCGTTCCAAGCAAACTGTTCAAAAACATAATGTTAACTCTTGATTAAAATCACATAACTAAAGTATGATAACAAAGATTTTCATAAGTATTGAGATACAAATTCACATAACTCAACTCTCATCTCGTCCAACTCATCTTCGTTGTACTTACCTTTTCTAGTCAACTGCAAACAAATAAGTGTACATAATAGATTAAAAAATTGAATAAATCAACAAATTTTAAAACACATAAAATAAGATCAAAATATTACCACTTTGTAATCACCCGACTTCTTTGTGATACTATATCTCGAATTAACTTCATAGTATAGTACCCACACTCTGTATTCCCCGGTTGCTTAGCACACTATATAAATAAATTAAAACATGTAATAATCAAGACTCGAATACATATATAAAATGATAGTAAAAATGGTAGATTGGAACGATTACCTGAACAACTATCCAATTAAAAAGTGAATAACGTTTTTAATCAAAAATATATCAATGATAAAAGTTTCATATACTTACGTGTTAGCAATATTTTTTACATAATCGCGGATGCCATGTCCTATGGAGTCAATCAACCAAACCGCGAAAATTTTCAATGAGATAACCACAAACTGCCAATAGTTTCTAAATACATTCTGATGGAGATCGGATCCCCTTGAGCAGCGAAAACGTATTTTGGAATCGTAATTGCAAGTTTATTTTTGTTGAACACAAATACCAGTACATTGGTGTAAAACAGAGATAAGCATACATTTCTAATCTAATTAGACATGGATATAATCATGCAAACATGTTGGAGAAATTAAACTAAAAGGACAGAGATGGTTACCTTTGTAGTTTCAATTCAGCAACTCCTTGCCAATCGTTCAGCAACACAGGAACGTTGTGAATCTTCTCTGCTCTTTCTTCACCACAGGGATACAACCAGTAGTGAAAACCTCCTATGGCTCTGAGTTTCTACTTAGATCTTCCTTGGTGGGAAGGATCCAACAATTGGAATGTAAGGAAAATTGAGAGAGAGTTTTTTTTAGCAGCAATTCACAATCACACTGAATGAATCGATCAATCCATCCACATATGTCCTCTCCCTGTTTAACTGTCGATTGGGAGAGGAAGAGGGAAAGTGGGAACGTGTCATCCTAACACGTTCCCTTAATTAATTTAATAAATTAATTAATTAATTATAATTAATAATTAAATCATATAATTATAAATTAATATTAATTTTAATTAAATCACATTTAACCAAAATTAAATTAAATATCATATATTTAATTATGATTAAATCATATTTAATCAACATTTCCTCTGGCCTATAGTTTTAATGCACATCTCGTGCACATTAAATTTTAATCTATAGTTTTCAAATATGAATCACATTCACATTTAAATTTAACATTTAAACTCTTTCAAATATTTAATCTCTCTCATATAATTTAATATGAATCATATTCACATTAAATTTATAATATATAGTTCCAAAACTATATATTATATCGTATCTATATACTTTAAATTTATTCCCTAATGAATTTGAACATTTCAAATTCAAACGATCCAAGAACCCTTTACGAGCTAGAAGGTGGACCTAATGGACCTACAGATCAGAAGCTCCAACGATACGAGATTACTCGGTTAATCTCATTAACCTCCTAATCAACATTCGTTAATTGCGAGAACACTCCACTAAAGTCCTGCAGCTGCACTCTTCTCACTGCATATATATTTCTGTGTCCACGGATATTGACCAATAACAACAAGTCAATCCTTCACGAATGTTCGTAACACCAGCTGGGTCAAATTACCGGTTTATCCCTAGGTTACATCTTGTACCTTAAGTACCAGTGCTCCTCTAATGAACAATTTGTTTGTGGTCCTAACAATAAACAGAAGTCCCTCCCGGGCCAATGAGAGGGTCGGACCCTTTGTTCAAGTCTCGGAGACACCACTTAAGGGACACATTCATCTACTTACCTTAGTAGGCAGGAAGGAGTGAATTCCATCTTGGTAGGCTAAGTCCGCAGCTGCTCACTCGGTCTTGCCCTCAAGAAGGTAGGCATATTGAGTCGGCGAATCTGGCCACTCTCACTCATACTAGTCAAAGGACAATCCCTCGCAAACAAGAGTTCGTAACCCTCTCAAGATTGAGATCAAGTTACCTAGGTCATCCTAGTGAAATAGAAACCTAACTAGTCAACGGAGTTACATCTAGTGGTTACTATTTCGCGGTCCGGTCTTATGTAATCTCATTACATAGGATATCTCCACTCACATGTCATCTACACAAACACGTTAGGATCACAATGTTTGTATCATATGCAAAGTGGGCCACATCTATAGTTTTACCAGGGTAAGCAACCCAAACCTTATCCCCTTACTATAGACCCTTTAGGTTGTATCTCGAACCGAGATCCTTTATATGTACACTACATTCAGTTCAAGATACATTTTGGATGTTTAGTTTATTGGATTTAGGGTTAAAATAATGGCAATATCGTAAATAACGAACAATAACTTTTTATTGAAATAATAACACTTTATTACAATAATTAGAACATAATTTCAAACTACGAGTTTTAGGGCACAAACCCCAACACATTCCTACTGCAAAACAGATGTTTGGCCTAGTACACAACATGATGTACATCATGCTTCCAACAACTGTGCATAAGGAATCCGTCTCATGTCCTCAACTTCTTGAGGTGTCTTAGGACATTGTTCCTTAGACAAATGAACTCCATATCTAAAAGGCAATAAACCTTTCTTGGAATCTTGCATCTTAAACCTCAACAACACTTTGTCGATGTAAGATGTCTGAGACAATGCTAGAGTTTTATTCTTGCGGTTCCGGACAATCTGGATCCCAAGAACAAACTGCGCTTCTCCCAAATCTTTCATTTGGAATTGCGTAACTAGCCAATTCTTAATGTCAGTAAGATAGCCTACATCATTCCCAATGAGTAGGATATCATCCACATATAGAACTAGGAATGCGACAAAACTATTATGATCTTCTTGTAGACACAAGGTTTATCATCATTCTGGTCAAAGCCAAAACATTTGATTGGCTCATCAAACCTTATATTCTAAGACATAGAGGCTTGTTTCCGTCCATAGATTGACCTTTTAAGCCTACAAATCTTTTGCTCTTGTTCTGGTTCAATAAACCCTTTGGGTTGGTCCATGTAGATGTTCTCGTCAAGATTGTCATTCAAGAATGTTGTCTTGACATCTATTTGTCATACCTCATAGTCATGATATGTAGCAATGGCAAGTAGGATACAGATAGACTTTACCATAGCAACAGGCGAAAAGGTTTCCTCATAGTCCACCCCTTCTATACCTAGGTATAACCTTTTGCTACTAGTCTAGCTTTAAAGGTTTGCATCTTTCCATCTACACCACGCTCTCTCTTGTAGATCCACTTACAACCTATAGGTTTTACCCCCATCAGGTTTATCTACAAGATCTCAAACAGAATTGAAGTGCATAGACTCCATTTCTTGGTCCATGGCTATGACCCATTTGTCTTTGTCTTTGTCAACCATTGCTTGACTATAAGTCAATGGATCCTCACAATCATTATCTGGTATGACAACTTGGGTTTCAGATAAACCCATGTAACGGTCAGGTTGTGTTATAACCTTCCCACTACGTCGAGGCACTCTTAACTCTTGAGATGGACACTATTGACTAGACAATCTAGTATCAACAACTCTTGTTGACGTACTAGCATTATTAGCAACTTTTGTTGTTGTTCCGTCTATATCACTCAACACAATTTGACTTCTTGGCTTGTGGTCCCCGATGTGATCCTCCTCTAATTAAGTGACATTTGTCGACACAAGTACCTTGTGTTCCTTAGGATCATAGAATAATCCACCTCTTGTGTCTTTTGGGTAGCCTACAAATAGGCATAATTTTGAACGTAAATCCAATTTCTTTGGGTTTGTCACGAGCACATGTGTTGGACATCCCCAAATTCTGAAATGACATAAACTACCTTTACGTCCTTTTCAGAGTTAAAAAGGTGTTTCAGAAACACTCTTTTATGGCACATTGTTCAAAATGTATATTGTAATCTCTATTGCATAACCCCAAAAAGAGTCAGGGAGATGAGCATAACTCATCATTGATCGAACCATGTCCAATAAGGTTCTATTTCTCCTTTCCGATACTCCATTCTGTTGAGGCATATCGGGTGCTGAGAGTTGGGATGTAATTCCATGCCCTATCATATAACCCTGAAATTTTAAATCCATATACTCTCCACATCGATCTGATCGAAGTGTTTTAATTGTTTTACCTAATTGATTTTCAACTTCAGTCTTGAATCCTTGAACTTTTCAAGTGCTTCAGACTTATGATGCATTAGGTAAATATGCCCAAATCTTGAATAATCATTTATAAAAGAGATGAAATATTCACAACCTCCTCTGGCTTTAACATTCATCGGACCACAAAGGTCTGAATGTATAAGCTCAAGGGGTTCTTTGGCTCTATAACCCACTAAAAGGTTTTTTAGTCATTTTGCCTTCTAGGCAAGATTCACATATAGGTAAAGTACTTTCTTCTAACTCATTTAGAAGTCCATTCTTTACCAACCTCTCAATCCTATTGAGATTAATGTGACCCAACCTAAAATGTCAAAGATGAGCATTTTATTTAGGAGAAATTTTACGTTTCTTAGTTTGTGTGTTTGTTGTTTAAAATAATTCAATATTCAAAACAATTTTGACTGAATTTGGTCTCAAAGCATACAAATCATTTTTTAATGAAGCTGAACATATTTCTACACCTTTCTTTGAAATAAACACTTTATTGAAAGAAAAGGAAACAGAAATACATTGTTCTATCAGACAAGAAATTGAAATAAGGTTTTTAGTAAACCCTGGTATCACTAATACATTTTCTAACAACATATATTTCTTGTCGAACAAAAGCTTCATTGTGTCTATCGCTACAGCTGAGACGATATCTCCAATTCCAACCCGGAGCGTTATTTCTCATATATGTAGCTGTTGTCAGGAATCTGTTGGGGTTCGTACCCTAAAACTCGTAGTTTGTAAATATTGTTCTAATTAATGTAATAAAGAGTTATTATTTTCAATAAAGAGTTATTGTTCATTAATTACAATATTGCCCTTTTATTAACCCTAAATCCAATAAACTAACATCCAAGGTTGTAAAATGTCTCTTGAACTGAATGTAGTGTATATATAAAGGATATCAGTTCGAGATACAACCTAAAGAGTCTATAGTAAGGGGATAAGGTTTGGGTTCCTTACCCTGGTAATACTATGGATATGACCCACTTTGTATATGAGACAAACACAGTGATCCTAATGTGTTCGTGTAAACGACATGTGAGTGGGGATATCCAATGTAATGAGATTGCATAAGACTGGACCACGAAATAGTAACCACTAGGTGTAACTCCGTTGACTAGTTAGGTTTCTATTTTACTAGGATGATCTAGGCAAGTTGAGCTCAACCCTGAGCAGGTTACGAACTCCTGTTTGCGAGGGATTGTCCTTTGACTAGTATGGATGAGAGTGACCAGATTCACCGACTCAATATGCCTACCTTCTTGGGGACAAGACCGAGCAGGCAGTTGGAGACTTAACCTAGCAAGATGGAATTCATTCCTTCTCGCCTATTAGGGTAAGTATATGAATGTTCCCTTAAGTGGTGTATTTTGGACTTGAACAAAGGAACCAACCCTCTGGCCCAAGAGGGACTTCTGTTTGTTGGTAGGACCACAAACAAATTGTTCATTAGAGGAGCACTGGTACTTAAGGTAAAAGATGTAACCCAGGGGTAAAACGATAATTTGACCCATCTGGTGTTACGAACATTCGTGAAGGATTGACTTGCTGTTATTGGTTAATATCCGTGGACACAGAAATATATCTGCAGTGATAAAAGTGCAACTACGGGACTTTAGTAGAGTGTTCCCGCAGTAAACGAATGCTGATTAGGAGGTTAATGAGATTAACCAATAATCTCGTATCATTGGAGCTTATGATCTGTAGGTCCATTAGGTCCACCTTCTAGCTCGTAAAGGGTTCTTAGATCGTTTGAATTTGAACATTCAATTAGGGAATAAACATTAATGTATATAGATACATTATGATATAATGTTTTGGAACTTTATATTATAAATTTAATGTGAATATGATTCATATTAAAATTAAATGAGAGAATTAAATATTTGAAAGAATTCAAATATTAATTTAAATGTGAATGAGATTCATATTTAAAAACTATAGGTTAAAATTTAATGTACATAAGATGTGCATTAAAACTATAGGTTAGAGGAGAAATTGATTAAATATTATTTAGTCTTAATTAATTTATTTAATTATTA
The DNA here is from genome assembly GCA_036507285.1 of Trichosanthes cucumerina. NCBI lineage: Eukaryota > Viridiplantae > Streptophyta > Magnoliopsida > Cucurbitales > Cucurbitaceae > Trichosanthes > Trichosanthes cucumerina. Next base: position 40,660,784 of record CM071841.1, read on the forward strand.
ATTAAATAATAGTGGAAACGTGTCAGGAAGACACGTTCCCCATCAACTCCCTTTCGATTGGGAGTGAGGGAAGTGCTCCTCTGCCTTTTAACTTCTCAATGCAGAGAAGTTTGGTTGGTTGATCGATGAAAATTTGGTGCAAAAGGGTTTTTGCAACAAGAATTCTCTCTCTAAAAAATTCTCATCTCATTCCTCCAATTGTTGGATTCCTTCCCACCAAGGAATTGATCTAAGTAGATACTCAGATGATAGGAGGTTTATTGAGTGGTGTTGTCCTGCTGTACAGAGAAGAAAAAATAATTTGATGTTTTGCTGTGATATTTGAACTACAAAGGCAAATGCTTACTATTCCATTTTAGTTTAGGAATGTACAACATGTGTAAATAAGTGTAATCCATGCTTTATTTAATTAGATTGCTTATCTCTGTTTTTAATTGCCAATGTACTGGTATTTGAAGTAAACCAAAACAAACAAGTAATCAATTTTTAAAACACGTTTTCGTTGCTCACGGGGATCAGATTCCCTTCAATTGGTATCACAACAATGTTTGTTTTGTTTTGGTTCAAACAAATTTGCATTGGATAGGTGGTAATTGCATTTAGTTTGCTGTAAAACTGTTTAGGAAAAAATTTGCCTTAGTTTTTTTTATTTGATCAAATTAAATGTAAAGGCCCCTTCGTTTTGGGAAATTAAGTGCATAATCGAGTCTGTAATAGTGTTATGAGTCGTTCGTGACAAGTTTAAAGCAATTCAGTTGAAATTCGGGTGAGAAATTACCATTGGAAGTTGCTGTTTTTCGAAGAATAAGCTACTGGCAGAAGCAGTAGCGTTGCAACGCTAGAGAACGACGTTGCAACACCAGCGCCACCTATCGATAAGGAATCCGAGGGGTTGGCAGCGTTGCAACGCTGTCTCATGGCGTTGCAACGATACCCCGATGCTTGACGCGAGCGCGAATGGAGGCGGCGTTTCAACGCCATGGCAGCAACTGAAAGAAGCAGACCGGTTCAGTGGCGATTCGAGCGGTTCGGGTCTTGGTTGGTCCGGTTCGAGTGGTTTGACTCCGGTTCAATGGACTTTTGACCACTTTTATAATAAAATTAGTGTAATTTTATTATTTTTTGCATTTTAAGAGTCAAATTTTTTCGGTTTTACGACTATTTTCTTTATGAATGTCATTTAGAATATTTCCCACCTTAGGATAAGCATGTTCATGCATTTTATTAGTATACTTGTTATATGAGATTGATAAATATGCATGCCAATTTTTCATAAGCAATTAGTTATAAGTGTGTTATAATTTAATTATATGAAAAATGAAAAGCATGGAGCATGAAATTACTTAGTTTAAAATAAAGTGTTATTTTATTTAAGTAATTTGCATGATTCAAGTAGTTGAATGTAATTCCAATTAGAAATCGTTTGTTGGAGTTATCATATAGTTCGCTGTCATAGGGTAATTAATTAAAATTTATAAAAGTTATTAAGGGGTTTGTAGAAACCATAACCTATAACAAAGAACTGCATGCAAACATAGGAACTTGGGTTAAATTAAATTAGTTTTAAATTGTTTAAAATTAATTTAGACCTAAGTTTAATTTCTAATAGGATTAGAAGTTAGTCTTACATAGTATTTTAAATAGTTTAAAATATAGTAGGACAATAGGACATTGGTTATAAGGTTACTCTACTGGTGATGTTCTGTCTACGGTTGGGGGTACTTAAGCTGACGGTTAACGGAACACCTCCCTACCTGGGAACTGACCTGGAGCTTAAGTGAATTAACCTTAGTCCTGTGTTATATCTAGGTAATTAAAATGTTTACTCACCTAGACATAAGGTTAAAAGACCTAGTTATAATAGTTATAATAGGCATAGACTTAGATAGATTCTTTTAGCCAGAATCTGACTAAGTTAAACCTATACCTTAACCTTAGGAGCTTCAGTGGGAGAACACGAGAGGTTCGCATCAAGTTTACTCCCACGTCCTCAAGAGTTCAAACCGTGAGTTTCATGCTCGGCTACGTGGTGTCAATAGGGTGTCCCCATACGGTAAGTGTTTACATGGTTCAATACCAAGGTGAATGAGGGAAATATCCATAGTAAATGGGAGCAGGACGCGTGTTAACGTATCCTACGGTCTCCTTCATTAGGTTGCACCGTGAGATTTCTATAGTCCGCCTGCTAGGTTACCCTGGAGTAGCCAAACCCTACGGACGACCAGACTATAAGGATCGAAACACCGCGAACTCCATAAATGGATAGGGTTTCTTAGGTAATTTACCAACAATTGTCTTTCTTAATAGTAGCCTGTTGGCTCAAATCTATTGGATCTAAAAATGGTACGGTAACATTTACGGGATAAGTTAAGCTAGTTAACGAGTCCTTGACCAAACAAACGGTAGCTAAGAATCATTAAGACATGAGATGTTCTGGTAATGAGAATTAGCTGAGATAGTCTCAATTCAAGGGAGGAGTGACTGACCACCCGACGATGGCTTTTGTTCTAAACCCTTGAAGTATTGTTGTAAAATTAAAGATATAATTTAAACACTATTTAATAATTTTGCTAAAATTGATTGGTTTGTAATGGGTTAAAGGCGTAACTAATTAAAACTATTTTTGAAATTTTAGCATGTCGTCCTCAATAATAGTCTTACTCAAAAGCGAACGTTTAACTAGCGAAAACTATACTACGTGGAAGTCCAACTTGAATACGATTCTGGTTGTTGACGACCTACGGTTTGTACTGACTGAGGAACGTCCTCAGGTCCTTGCTCAAAACGCTCCTCAAGCTGTTAAGGATGCGTATGACCGTTGGGTCAAGGCCAATGACAAGGCCAAAGTCTATATTTTGGCTAGTGTTTCTGAAGTTTTGGCCAAAAAGCACGAGGGTATGGTCTCAGCTCGTGAGATCATGAGTTCGTTGCAGAATATGCTTGGACAACCATCAGGACAGCTTCAGCACGAATCCCTCAAGTACGTTTATAACTCCCGTATGAAGAAGGGGTCATCGGTAAAAGAGCATGTTCTCGATCTAATGGTCCACTTCAACGTGGTAGAAATGAATGGCGCGGTCATCGACGAGCAAAGTCAGGTGTCCTTCATCCTGGAATCTCTTCCGAAGAGTTTCCTGCAATTCCACAGTAATGCGATGACGAACAAGATAGACTACAACCTGACTACTCTCCTCAATGAACTGCAGGCTGATGGAGAGGTAAATCTGTTTGCCTATTCCAGAAGGGTTCATCCTCTGGGACTAAGTCCTGCGGTCCATCTTCTGGGCTTAAGAAGACCGAGAAGAAGAAGAAATTAGGGAAAGCGAAGGCACCCGCTGCTGCAGACAAAGGAAAGGGAAAAGCCAAAGTTGCAGATAAAGGAAAATGTTTCCACTGCAACATGGACGGGCACTGGAAGCGAAATTGCCCAAAGTACCTTCTTGAGCTCAAAGAGAAGAAAGGTAAATACGATTTACTCGTTCTTGAAACTTGTTCAGTAGAAAGTAATGACTTTACCTGGATACTCGATTCAGGAGGCACTAACCACGTTTGCTCTTCATTACAGGAAACTAGTTCCTTCAAGGAGCTCGAAGAGGGTGAGATGACGCTCAGGTCGGAACGAGAGACGTTGTCTCAGCTCATGCAGTGAGAGATGCCAAGCTGTTTTTGAGAGATAGATTTTTATTTTTAGAAAATCTGTACATAGTTCCCAAGATTAAGAGGAACTTAATTTCTATCTCTTTCTTAATTAAACACGGTTATTGTATTACCTTTTCTGTTAATGAAGTGTTCATTTTGAAAAAGGTGTCAATGTTTGTTTAGCTAAGTTACAAAACGGCTTATACGTACTTAAACCGAACCAAACTAAAGAAATTTTAAATCATGAGATGCTTAAAACTTTGAGTAAAGTAAAAGGCAAGGATTTTCTCCAAATAATAATACCTATCTTTGGCATCTTAGACTTGGTCATATAAATCTCAACCGGATTGAGAGATTATCTAAGAATGGACTTCTAAACAAGTTAGAAGATGATTCTCTACCTCCTTGCGAATCATGCTTGGAAGGTAAAATGACTAAGCGACCTTTTACTGATAAAGGTTACAGAACCAAAGAGCCTTTAGAACTTATACATTCGGATCTTTGTGGTTTGGTATGAAGGGAATAAGAATTCCAGCGCAGCGGAAGACGATCGAATCGTCGTGGTGATGTTGTGCAACTTAGTTTCGTTAAACTAATTATCAAATAATTTAGGTTAAACATACAAGCTAGGAAGGAAAAATAACAAGTTAGGTCTACTTACTCGTTGAAGACCGTCTTCAAAGTTCCTTCCTCCGATGATCACGAACTCTTTGTGTTCTCCCCAACGATCTTGAACTCCTCAAACAATTCCAACGAACGGACACCCTTCACTCGATTTCTCGGTTGTTCTTCTTTATGAAGAAGGAGAATAGTGGGATTCTTGGATTTTGGTTAGGGAGGAGATTTTGAGAGAGATATTGGTTTGAGAGAGAATTCTCTAATTGCTTTGGTGAGAAAACAAAAAATGATCAACAAGAGTACACACCCCTTCTTGCAAAGGGGTTTAAATAATAGAGATAGGAGGAGTTAAAATCTCCACCTATTTACCATTTTACCACAACCATATAATTGCATAACCACATATTATAAGATATCTCATATCTCATTTTACAAGTCACATTTGCATTATTGTGGATTTTTAAATTGAATCACATCCAATTTAATTTCTCTCAATTTAATTTCTCCAAGTTAGCCCTAATTCAACAATTAGACTAACCTATAGTTTATTATGAATCTCATTCACAATAAACTATATAATATATCATTCATATCTCATATAAATGACATAAATACCCTATAGTGAATTTGAACACTTCAATTCACACCAACCTTCTATTAATCCAGTTTGAGCCAACCGAGGGACCTTATGGACCTACAGTGACGAGCTCCAATGATCCGAGATTAACCTGTCAAACTCTTTGACCCGGTTAATCAACATTCATTAGCTACGGTAACACTCCACTAAAGCCCGTAGTTGCACTCCCATCAGTGTAAGACATTATGTGTCTACTGATATAACCAATGCCCATGAGTCGACAATTCACAGGTTGTTCGTAGACACTGCTGGGTCAAATTACCGTTTTACCCATGTGTCTACTTCTTGCTCCTTAAGTCCCCACTGCTTCTCTAATGAACAACAACATTGTAATGGTCCAACCATACACAACAACCCTCTCGTGCCAGTGAGAGGGTGAGTGCCCGTTGTCCAAGCCCTGGAGACAGCACTTAAGGGAACAACCCCTCTAGTTTCCCTAAAGGTGGGAACGAGTGAATTACATCTCGCGTAGTTAAGTTCCCAGCTCCTTACTTGGTCCTGGCCTTAAGAAGATAGACATATTGGGCGAGTAACTGTGACCACCCTCACCCGTACTAGTCAAAGGGACGGACCGCGCATGCGAGTCCGTAACACGCTCAAGATTCAGGTCGAGTCACTGATGGTCATCTACGAAGTTATTAGTCCATACTGTTAACGGTGTTACATCAGTAGGTCTAATAATTCACAATCCGATCTTGTACAATCTTATTGTACAGGATGCCCCCACTCGCATGTCAACCACATGAACGAGTCAGATCACCTCGTTTGTATCTTAATACAAAACGGGTCGCATCCACAGCGTATCCAGGATTAGGTCTCCAACCCCATCCATATATTGTAGACCGTTCGGGTCATTTACTCGAATGTGATCCTCCCTGTGTGTCTACTACACACCGTTCAAGTTCTAGTTCTCCCATATATTCAATGACCCTAGAGCTTAGTTTATTGGACAAAGTTTGTAATAAATGCGAGACACAAAATGATGAAATAAATAACTCTTTATTGATTTCAAATAGTAATTTACAAACTATACGAGATTAGGACAAACATCCCAACAAACTCCCACTTGGACTAAGCTAGTGGAGCAAATACGTTTCTGAAATGTACGTAAATTACAATGAAGTAATACAATAAACTAGGGGATTGAATACCCGTTTACATATCTCCCACTTGCCCTAGTCAGGAAGTACTCGAAGACCTAAACTCTCTAGGTGACCCGCAAACACCTTAGCCATGAGGGGCTTTGTAAATGGATCAGCTACGTTGTGCTCCGATGCTATCTGCGTGACTGTCATATCGCTGCGATGCACAATCTCCCGTATCAGATGATACTTCCGCTCAATGTGTTTGCCTCTCTTATGGCTCTGAGGCTCTCTGGAGTTGGCTACAGCACCACTATTGTCACAAAACATTGTGATCGACAAGTTCATATTTGGAAGAACTTCTAAATCTGTCATGAACTTCCTAAGCCAAACAGCTTCCTTCGCAGCTTCACAAGCCGCAACGTACTCTTCTTCCATAGTGGAATCAACTATGCATCCCTGTTTGATGTTTCGCCATACTACAGCTCCTCCATTCAGAATGAAGGCTAACCCCGAAGTGGATTTCCTAGAATCCTTATCGGTCTGAAAGTTAGAATCTGTGTATCATGTAAAGATCAAATCCCCACTGCCATACACTAAACTGTAGATCCTCGTTCTCCTAAGATACTTGAGGATTGCCTTTACGGCTGTCCAGTGATCTAATCCTGGATTGGATTGATACCTACTGAAAATCCCTACTGCATAACAGATGTCGGGCCTAGTACACAACATAGTATACATGAGGCTCCCTACAGCTGAAGCATAGAAGATCCGTCTCATATCTTCAACCTCTTGAAGAGTCTTAGGACACTGATCCTTAGACAAGTGAACCTCGTGCCTGAAAGGCAACAAACCCTTCTTGGAGTTCTGCATCTTATATCTAGACAACATCTTCTCAATATAAGATGCTTGAGACATGGCCAGCGTTCTATTCTTCCAGTTCCGGATAATCTGGATACCTAGAATATATTGAGCTTCTCCCAAATCCTTCATTTGGAATTGCGAAGCTATCCATTTCTTTACGTCAGTAAGAAATCCTACCTCATTCCCAATGAGAAGGATATCATCCACGTATAATATAAGAAATGCGACAGTTTTGTCGACGATTTTCTTGTAGACACAAGGCTCGTCAACATTTTGATCAAAGCCATAAGATTTGATTGCTCATCAAACCTTATATTCCAAGACCTCGAGGCTTGTTTGAGTCCATAAATGGACCTATGAAGCCGACAAACCTTTTTCTCTTGGCCTTGGGTTATGAACCCTTTGGGCTGGTCCATGTAGATGGTTTCGTCAAAGTTTCCATTTAGAAAGGCGGTCTTGACATCAATCTGCCATACCTCGTAGTCATAATACGCAGCAATGGCCAGAAGGATCCTGATCGACTTTACCATGGCAACAGGTGAAAAGGTTTCCTCATAGTCAACCCCTTCGACCTGGGTAAAACCCTTTACCACTAGTCGTGCTTTGAAGGTCTGCACCTTCCCATCTACGCCACGTTTACGCTTGTAGATCCATTTGCAACCAATAGGTTTTACCCCATCCGGTTGATCCACAAGCTCCCAGACAGAATTGAAGTACATTGACTCTATTTCCTGGTCCATAGCTTTAATCCATTCGTCCTTGTCAACATCAGCCATTACCTGATCATAGGTCAAAGGATCCTCACAGTCATCATCAGGATTGACGACTTGGGTTTCAGCTAAACCCATGTAACGTTCAGGCTGTCTCATAGCCCTCCCACTATGTCGAAGGCATTCCCAACTCTTAGGAACGGACTTGACTTGACGTGCTAGGATCAACAACACTTGTTGACGTACTAGCCCTATCAGCAACTCTTGTTGATGTACTGTCCATTTCGTTCAACACGATTTTGCTACTAGGAAAATGATCCCTGATGTGGTCTTCCTCAAGTTAAGTGGCGTTTGTCGACACAAGCACCCTTTTTTCCTTAGGATCGTAAAATAGACCAACCCCAGTCACTTTTGGGTAACCTATGAATAGGCACAATTTTGAACGGGGTTCCATTTCTTCGGATTTGACACCAACACGTGGGTCGGGCATCTCCAAATTCTGAAATGATGTAAACTACCTTTACGACCATTCCAGAGTTTGAAAGGTGTTTCACAAACACTCTTCGACGGAACATTGTTCAAAATGTAAACCGCATTCTCCACTGCGTAACCCCAAAAAGAATCAGGGAGACGAGCATAACTCATCATCGACCGAACCATGTCCAACAGGGTTCTGTTTCTCCTCTCCGATACACCACTCTGTTGTGGCATACCAGGTGCTGAGAGTTGGGAGTAATTCCGTGTTCTATTATATAGTCCTGGAATTTTGTGTCCATATACTCTCCACCTCGATCCGACCGAAGTGTTTTTATGGTTTTACCTAACAGGTTCTCAACCTCAGTCTTGTACTCCTTGAACTTTTCAAGAGTTTCAGACTTCTTATACATTAGGTAAATATACCCATACCTTGAATAGTCATCTATGAAAGATACGAAGTATTTATAACCACCTCGTGCTTTAACACTCATCGGACCACATAGGTCAGAATGTATAAGCTCAAGGGGCTCCTTGGCTCTATATCCTTTTCCACTAAAAGGATGTTTGGTCATTTTGCCTTGAGGCATGACTCACTGCCAGTAAAGAGTTTTCTTCCAAGCGACTTAGAAGTCCACTCTTCACTAGTCTCTCAATCCTATTGAGATTAATGTGGCCTAACCTTAGATGCCAAAGATGGACATTTTCTTTTGGAGAAACTTTAACTCTTTTAGTTCGTGCTTCTGCAATTTTAAATAACTTAGTGTTCAAAATGCTTTTGATCGAATTAGGCTTTAAAACATACAAATTTGACTTAAGTGAAGCAGAACAAATAAGATTACCATTTCTGGAAATAAACGCTTTATTACCATGAAAAGAAACGGATATACATTGTTTTAAAAGACAGGAAATAGAAACGAGGTTTCTAGTAAATCCTGGAACTATATACATATTGTCTAACAAAATGTAATTCCTGCCAAAGAAAAGCTTCACTTTGTCGATTGCTGCAGCAGAGACAATCTCCCCAGATCCAACCCGTAGAGTCACCTCACCCTCTCGCAGCTGCTGCCAGGAATCAATTCCCTAAAAAGAAGAACAAACGTGGTTAGTGGCGCCCGAATCCAATATCCAGGCAGAGTCATTACTCTCCACTAAACAAGTTTCAGTTACCAGTAAATCATATTTACCTTGATTCTTCCTCTCGGCAAGGAACTTTGGACAGTTTCTCTTCCACTAGTCGTCCCCATTGCAGTGGAAACACTTTCCTTTCTCTACAACTTCCTTGACCTTCTTGCCATTTTGGGGCGGCTCGATCGACTTTACCCTTCTTCATTTTCTTCTTCCCTTTCGGCGAGAAGGAGCAACATATTTTGTCCCAGGTCGAACCCCGTGAGAGATGATCTCAGAGGCAACATTTGTTTTGACTTCACGGTGTCCTTATCCTCATCAAGGATTTGGAAGTTACGTAGCTCGTTGAAGGGTGGTCGAGTGTAGCTAATTTTGTTCATACAGCATGACATTGCTCTGGCCTGAAGGAATCTCTTCGGAATAGTCTCCAAAATAAAGCTGACATGGCTCAACTCATCGATCGAAGCTCCGTTCATCTCCGCTAGATTAAAGTGGGTCATCATGTCCAGAACATGTTCATGGACAGACGTCCCTTCTTTCATCCGTGCGTTGAAGATGTGTTTGAGAGAATCGTGCCTGACCTGAAAGGACTGTTGTCCAAACATGTCCTGCAACGACTCCATGATCTCCTTAGCGGTGATCATCAACTCGTGTTTTTTTGCCAAGCCTTCAGATAAGCTGGCAATGATGTAGACCTTGGCCTTTTCATTGGCCCTGATCCATCGATCGTATGCATCACGAACACTTCGTGATGCAGTCGAGGTCGGCAACTGAGGACACTCCTCAGTAAGCACGAACTTCAGGTTGTCGGTTACAAGAATCGTTTTAATATTATTCTTCCATGTTTGGAAGTTATCTCCCACTAACTTATCGGAAGCGAGCAAAGCGATAATTGAGCTAGACATTTTAGCTGAAAAAATCAAATAATTTTGTGTCAGTCTCGCATAAACTTTTGAAAAACCAATCAAGTTTTAGCAAAATTTAATCCTATGATCCCTAGGTCATTTAAAAATTACAATGATATCCTAAAGGTTTAGAATTACTGCCACCGAAGGGTGAACAGAAACATTCATACTCTAGGACGAGACTTTCTCGACCAGACCCTAATCCTAGAATAACTTTTATTCCATTAGGCGTCCAGTTACCATTATTTGGTCGAATTCATTAACACTTAACGAATCCCGTGAGTGTCACCCTCAATCTTTAAGTTTCCAAGTATCCGTCCAAATAATAGCCACCGAAGAGTGAACTACGAAGGAAAACCAACAAGAAATTTGTATCCCTTTCGAGAATTCACGGTGTTCCGACTCCCATGATCAAGGCCCTCCGAAGGGATTGTCTGGTCCAGGCCAAACTAGCAGGCGGATCATAGGGGTCTCACGGTGTGAATCGAAAGAAGAGACCGTGGGTCCCGTTTTCACAGGTCCCGCTCCCACTCATTATAAGTACTCTCTCCATCCACTTTGATATTGATCCATACAAATACCATCCGAAGGGGGACACTCCCATTTGCGCCACGAGGCCGAGTATGGATCTTATGGTGCAGACTTTAAGGAGATTTGTGGTCGAAAAATTAAATGTATCTTATACACTATATTTCCTCCCACTCAACACTTTATAATTTTCGGGATTGACCTAGATAAACCGGCTAAAATTTACCTAAATCTACCAATATAACTCTTATATGGTATTTAGCCTAAGATTATAATCACATTATTACTTAGGTCTATGTGAATAAATTAATCAACTTTTAATTAAAGGCACTCACGAAAAATATAATCTAAGAATCTTCGGACCGAATTCACTCCGAGGTCGGTTTCCAGGTAGGGGTGTTCCGTTAGCGTCAACTTAAATACCCCAGCCTTAGACAAAACCTTCCTTAGACAGAGTTACTTATCAGATACCATTCAAAGATTACATTTTGATTTCCTAATTCTAATCTTATTAGAACTAGAAAACCTAAGTCTAATTATTCAAGTTCTTAATACTTTAAAACTAATAATTAACTTAGGTTACATGCATTTCTATGTTATAGTGCTTGAGCATTCCACACATGAATAACTATAATATAACATAAATATTCATCACATGAAAATAAATGCATGAGCATATTTTAATCTAAAAATATAGCACTTATATTAATTAAATTAAAACATGCATTAAATTATATTATTACACTTATAATAAAACCTATCATGCAAACTATATATTATAACACTTATAATATAAATGATGCATGAAAATGTTTAACCTAAGGTGGGATTTTAAATCTATATGACATTACATTATGCACATAAAATTTAATTAAATCATACATCACATGCATAAAATAATTAAATAGCAAAAATGGACCGATTTTGGCACTTAGGGGCATTTATTTAATTAAATAACATTAAATAACATTTCTATTAATATTATTTAATAAAATAAATTAAATAAAATAATAAAAATACATTTTATAATTAAAATAAAAAAACTAACTGCAAAACTGTTGCCCACGTTGCCTTATGCATCCACGCCCCACGTTCATGCGAACTACTCGCTGCAACTGCCCTTAACGCACGTAGCGTTGCAACGTCGTGGACAGCGTTGAGCGTCACGTCCCGCGTGGTCCACGCCTCGGCGTTGCAACGCTGCTCTGTAGCCAAGCCTCCACCTGCATGCGCAGCGTTGAGACGCCGATGAACATCGTTGAGACGTTGTTGACAGAACAACAAGCACCTCTTCTTGTTCTTCGTCGTTTCTCGCCCGTTTTCGCTCCGATTTCTTGACGGCATCTTATGCCACGAATGACACGGACTTACAGACTCGATTTACATTAAAAATGCCCAAAAACACGGGCCCTTACATTGATCATATCAACATAAAATGTAAATCTAAAAATAGTTCAAAAACCGAAAACGCTCATTTCGCAAACCAACATTCATCTCAATAATTAAAGCAAATACCCACCTAATTTTAACAAAATTAAGTGCAACAACAAGAACCAACAATTGGCTCTGATACCAATTGAAGGGAATAAGAATCCCAGCGCAGCGGAAGACGATCGAATCATCGTGGTGATGTTGTGCAACTTAATTTCGTTAAACTAATTATCAAATAATTTAGGTTAAACATGCAAGCTAGGAACGAAAAACAACAAGTTAGGTCTACTTACTTGTTGAAGACCGTCTTCAAAGTTCCTTCCTCCGATAATCACTAACTCTTCGTGTTCTCTCCAATGATCTTGAACTCCTCGAACAATTCCAACGAATGGACACCCTCCACTCGATTTCTCGGTTGTTCTTCTTTAGGAAGAAGGAGAATAGTGGGATTCTTGGTTTTTGGTTAGGGAGGAGATTTTGAGAGATAGATTGATTTGAGAGAGAATTCTCTAATTGCTTTGGTGAGAAAACCAAAAATGAGCAACAAGAGTACACACCCCTTCTTGCAAAGGGGTTTAAATAATGGAGATAGGTGGAGTTGAAATCTCCACCTATTTACCATTTTACCACAACCATAGGTTATGCAAATCATATTTGCATAACCACATATTATAAGATATCTCATATCTCATTTTACAAGTCACATTTGCATTATTGTAGATTTTTAAATTGAATCACATCCAATTTAATTTCTCTCAATTTAATTTCTCCAAGTTAGCCCTAATTCAACAATTAGGCTAACCTATAGTTTATTATGAATCTCATTCACATTAAACTATATAATATATCATCATATCTCATATAAATGACATAAATACCCTATAGTGAATTTGAACACTTCAATTCACACCAAAAATGTAAATGTTCTATTAATCCAGTTTGAGCCAACCGAGGGACCTTATGGACCTACAGTGACGAGCTCCAATGATCCGAGATTAACCTGTCAAACTCTTTGACCCGGTTAATCAACATTCATTAGTTACGGTAACACTCCACTAAAGCCCGTAGCTGCACTCCCGTTAGTGTAAGACATTATGTGTCCACTGATATAACCAATGCCCATGAGTCGACTTTTCACAGGTTGTTCGTAGACACTGCTGGGTCAAATTATCGTTTTACCCCTGTGTCTACTTCTTGCTCCTTAAGTCCCCACTGCTCCTCTAATGAACAACAACATTGTAATGGTCCAACTATACACAACAACCCTCTCGTGCCAGTGAGAGGGTGGACGCCTATTGTCCAAGCCCTGGAGACAGCACTTAAGGGAACGACCCCTCTAGTTTCCCTAAAGGCGGGAACGAGTGAATTTCATCTCGCGTAGTTATGTTCCCTGCTCCCTACTAGGTTCTGTCCCTTAGAAGATAGGCATATTGGCGAGTAACTGTGACCACCTTCACCCGTACTAGTCAAAGGACAGACCCCCACAGACAGGAGTTCGTAACACGCTCAAGATTCAGGTCGAGTCACTAATGGTCATCTACGAAGTCATTAGTCCATACTGTTAACGGTGTTACATCAGTAGGTCTAATAATTAACGGTTCGGTCTTGTACTATCTCATTGTACAAGATGCTCCCACTCGCATGTCAACTACATGAACGAGTCAGATCACCTCGTTTGTATCTTAATACAAAGCGGGTCGCATCCACAGCGTATCCAGGATTAGTCTCCAAGCCCATCCATATACTGTAGACCATTCGGTTCATTTACTCGAACGTGATTCTCCCTATGTGTCCACTACACACCGTTCAAGTTTTAGTTCTCTCATATATTCAATAACCCTGAATCTTAGTTTATTGGACAAAGTTTGTAATAAATGCGAGACACAAAATGATGAAATAAATAACTCTTTATTGATTTCAAATAGTAATTTACAAACTATACGAGATTAGGACAAACATCACAACACGGTGAATGTTAAAGCTCGAGGAGGGTACGAATATCATCTCCTTCATAGATGTATTCAAGGTATGGTTATCTATACCTAATTCATCATAAGTCTGAGTCTCTTGAAAAGTTCAAAGAGTATAAGGCTGAGGTAGAAAATGCATTAGGGAAAACCATTAAGTCACTTCGATCTGATCGAGGTGGAGAGTATATGGATTTGAGATTCTAGGACTATTTGATAGAACATGGAATCCAATCTCAACTCTCGTTGCCTAATACACCACAGCAGAATGGTGTATTAGAAAGGAGAAATAGAACCTTGTTAGACATGGTTCAATCTATGATGAGTTATGCTCAATTGTCTGCCTCATTTTAGGGTTACGCATTAGAGACTGCGGTTCAAATCTTGAACACTATTCCATCAAAGAGTGTTTTCAGAAACACCTTTTAAGTTATGGAAGGGGCGTAAACCTAGTTTACAAAACTTCAGGATTTGGAGTTGTCCAGCACACGTCCTGGTGACAAACCCAAAGAAATTGGAACCTCGTTCAAGATTATGCCAATTTGTTGGCTATCCCAAAGAAACGAGAGGTGGTCTTTTCTACGACCCACAAGAAAACAAGTTGATTGTATGGACAAACGCTACTTTCTTGGAGGAAGATCACTTGAGAAACCATAAACCACGTAAGTTGGTATTAAATGAAGCTACTACAGATGAGTCAACAAGAGTTGTTGATCAAGTTGGACCTTCATCAAGAGTTGATGAAGAAGCCGGCACATCGAGTCAATCTCGTCATTCTCAATCGTTGGGAATGCCTCGATGTAGTGGGAGGGTTGTTTCCCAACCTGACCGCTACTTGAGTTTAGCTGAAACTCAAGTTGTCATACCTGATGACGGTGTAGAGGATCCATTATCTTATAAACAGGCAATGAATGATGTAGATAAGGACCAAAGGATCAAAGTCGTGGACCTTGAAATGGAGTCGATGTACTTCAATTCAGTTTGGGAACTTGTAGACCAGCCTGAAGGGCTAAGACCCATAGGGTGCAAATGGATCTATAAGAGAAAGAGAGATGTAACCAGAAAGGTACATAACTTTAAGGCTAGACTTGTAGCAAGGGGTTTTACCCAAAGGGAAGGAGTTGACTATGAGGAAACTTTTGCCCATGTTGTTATGCTTAAGTCAATAAGGATACTCTTGTCCATAGCCGCATTTTATGACTATGAGATCTGGCAAATGGACGTCAAGACTGCCTTTTTGAATGGTAATCATGACGAGAGCATCTATATGTCTCAACTCGAAGGGTTCATAGTCCAAGGTCAGGAGCAAAAGGTTTGCAAGCTCAATCGATCCATTTATGGATTGAAACAAGCATCCAGATCTTGAAACATAAGATTTGATACTGCTATCAAGTCTTATTGCTTTGACCAAAACGTTTATGAACCTTGTGTTTACAAGAGGATCATCAACGATAAAGTAGCTTACTTAGTACTTTATTTGGATGATATCCTCCTCATTGGGATTGATGTAGGATACCTAACTGACATAAAGAAATGGCTAGCGACCCAATTCCAAATGAAAGATTTGGGAGAGGCGCAATATGTTCTTGGGATTCAAATTTTCAGGAATCGCAAGAACAAAGTGTTAGCTCTGTCTCAAGTATCTTATATCGACAAAATGTTGGCCAGATATTCGATGCAGAATTCCAAGAGAGGTTTATTACCTTTCAGGCATGGAATTCATTTGTCTAAGGAACTGTGTCCTAAGACACCTCAAGAAGTTGAGGATATGAGACGTATTTCCTATGCCTCTGCAGTAGGTAGCTTAATGTTTGCTCAGTGGGAATAGTCAGTAGGTATCAGTCCAATCCAATGTTAGACCACTGGATTGCAGTTAAAAATATTCTCAAGTATCTTAGGAGAACGAGGGACTATACGCTTGTGTATGGGACTAAGATTTGATCCTTACTGGATACACTGATTATGATTTTCAGACCAATAAGGATTCTAGAAAATCCACATCGGGATCAGTTTTCATCCTTAACGAGGGAGCTATAGTGTGGCAAAGCATCAAGTAGGGATGCATCACTGACTCCACCGTGGAGACAGAGTATGTCGCTGCTTGTGAAGTAGCTAAAGAGGTTGTTTGGCTAAGGAAATTCCTTACTGATTTGGAAGTTGTTCCAAATATGGAATTTCCCATCACCTTATACTGTGACAACAGTGGTGCGGTAGTCAATTCGAAGTAACCTCGCAGCCACAAGCGAGGTAAGCACATCGAAAGGAAGTATCACCTGATACGAGAGACAGTGTAACGAGGAGATGTGACAGTCACGAAGATCGCTTCGGAGAACAACATAGTTGATCCGTTTACAAAGACTCTCATGGCTAAAGTGTTCGAGGGTCATCTAGAGAGTTTAGGTCTACAAGATATGTACATAGGCTAACCTAGGGCAAGTGGGAGATATGTAATGGGTATATTGATGCCCTAGTGTATTGTATTTTGTATCTCTGTAACCATTGTTTTAGATTGTAATGTACCCCACTAGAGTTTTTAGTTCAAGTGGGAGTTTGTTGAGGTTTGTGCCATAAAACTCATAGTTTGTAAACATTGTTCTAATTAATGTAATAAAGAGTTATTATTTTCAATAAAGAGTTATTGTTCATTATTTACAATATTGCCCTTTCATTAACCCTAAATCCAATAAACTAATATCCAAGGTTGTAAAATGTCTCTTGAACTTAATGTAGTTTACATATAAAGGATCTCAGTTCGAGATACAACCTAAAGGGTCTATAATAAGGGGATAAGGCTTGGGTACCTTACCCTTGTAATACTATGGATATGGCCCATTTTGTATATGATACAAACACAGTGATCCTAGCGTGTTCATGTAGATGACATGTGAGTGGGGATATCCTATGTGATGAGATTGCATAAGACCGGACCACGAAATAGTAACCATTAAATGTAACTCCGTTGACTAGTTAGGTTTCTATTTTATTAGGATGACCTAGGCAACTTGATCTCAATCTTGAGCAGGTTATGAACTCCTATTTGCGAGGGATTGTCCTTTGACTAGTATGGGTGAGAGTGGTCAGATTCGTCGACTCAATATGCCTACCTTCTTGGGGACAAGACCGAGCAAGCAGCTGGGGACTTAACCTAACAAGATGGAATTCACTCCTTCTCGCCTATTAGGGTAAGTAGATGAATGTTCCCTTAAGTGGTGTCTCTAGGACTTGAATAAAGGACTCAACCCTCTCATTGGCCCGAGAGGGACTTCTGTTTGTTGGTAGGACCACAAACAAATTGTTCATTAGAGGAGCACTGATACTTAAGTTAAAAGATGTAACCTAGGGGTAAAACGGTAATTTGACCCAGTTGGTGTTACGAACATTCGTGAAGGATTGACTTGCTGTTATTGGTCACTATCCGTGGACACAGAAATATATCTGCAGTGAGAAGAGTGCAACTGCGAGACTTTAGTGGAGTGTTCCCGTAGTTAACGAATGAGGATTAGGAGGTTAATGAGATTAATCGAATAATCTCGTATCGTTGGAGCTTCTGATCTGTAGGTCCATTAGGTCCACCTTCTAGCTCGTAAAAGGTTCTTAGATCGTTTGAATTTGAAATGTTCAAATTCAATTAGGGAACAAACATTAATGTATATAGATACATATTATCATATAATGTTTTGGAACTTTATATTATAAATTTAATGTGAATATGATTCATATTAAAATTAAATGAGAGAATTAAATATTTGAAAGAGTTCAAATATTAATTTAAATGTGAATGAGATTCATATTTAAAAACTAGAGGTTGAAATTTAATGTACATAAGATGTGCATTAAAACTATAGGTTAGAGGAGAAATTGATTAAATATGATTTAGTCTTAATTAAATATAAGATTAGGTCACATTAATTTCAATAGGATTGAAAGACTTGTGAAGAACGGACTTCTAAACGAGTTACAAGAAAGTTCTTTGTCAGTATGTGGATCATGCCTTAAAGAGAAAATGGCCAAAAGACCTTTTAGTGGAAAAGGTTACAGAGCCAAAGAGCCTTTAGAGCTTATACACTCTGACCTTTGTGGTCCAATGAGTGTTAAAGCCAGAGGAGACTATGAATACTTCATCTCTTTTATAAATGATTAATTAAGATATGGGTATGTTTACCTAATGCACCATAAGTCTGAAGCACTTTAAAAGTTCAAGGAGTTTAAGACTGAGGTTGAGAACCAATTAGGTAAATCAATCGAAACACTTCGATCTGATCGAGGTGGAGAGTACATGGACCTTGAATTCCAAGACTATATGATAGAACATAGAATTACGTCCCAACTCACAGCACCTGGTATGCCACAACAAAATGGTGTATCGGAGAAGAGAAACAAAACCCTGTTGGACATGGTTCGATCGATGATGAGTTATGCTCATCTCCCTGACTCGTTTTGGGGTTATGTAGTGGAGACTGCAATACACATTTTGAACAACGTTCTGTCGAATAGTGTTTCTGAAACATCTTTCGAACTCTGGAAAAGGCGTAAAGGTAGTTTACATCATTTCAGAATTTGCGGATGTCCAGTCCATGTGCTAGTGACAAATCCGAAAAAGTTAGAATCTCGATCAAAATTATGCCTCTTTGTAGGTTACCCTAAAGAAATGAGAGGTGATCTGTTTTACGATCCTATGGAAAGCAAGGTGCTTGTATCGACAAATGCCACTTTCCTTGAGGAAGGTCACATCAGGGATCATAAACCTAAAAGTAAAATCGTGTTAAATGAAATGAGCAGTTCATCAGCAAGAGTTGTTGATGATGTTATTACATCAACAAGAGTTGTTAACCCTAGCTCGTCAAGTCAAGTACGTCCTACTCAAGAGTTGAGAATGCCTCGACGTAGTGGGAGGGTTGTTAAACCAGCCTGACCGTTATATGAGTTTGACTGAAACCCAAGTTGTCATACTACATGAATCTGAATTCCTATGAGCAGCGGAAACGTGATTGGATTGTTAAAACTTGATTTTGTTTTGGTTAAACACCAAATACCAGTACATTGGTAAAAATACAGAGATAAGCAATTAGGCATGGTTTAAAGCAATAAAACATGTTCTAATTCTATAAACTAAAAGGAAATCGATATTACCTTTGTAGTTTCAAATACAACAACTCCTTGCTTACTCTCCAAGATTGCACAGCTCAGCAAGCTTCTTCTCCTCTCTTTTCAACATGGCACTACCAAAAGAGTACACCTCCTATGTCTCTGAATCCTTAGATCAAGTTTTGGTGGAAAGCTATCAACAATTGGAAAAAAAGGATTTTACGTTTGTAAAGAGAATTGAGAGAGGGAGAGTTAGATATCAAATTCAACAAATTGAATTCAACCAATCCCCTCTTCACCGATTCAATCGAGATGAAAAAGAGCAAAGGGAAGTAACTCCCCACTCCCTATCAAGAGGGAGTTGAGGGAGATGTGGGAACGTGTCAAGATGACACGTTCCCTTTAATTAATTAAATAATTAAACGATTTAATTATTAATTAATATAATTAATTAAATCTTATTTAATTTTATATATATATATATATTAATTTTAATTTTAATTCAATCATATTTAATCAAAATCAAATTAAATATCATATATTTAATTACGATTAAATCACATTTAATCATTTTCCCTCTAACCTATAGTTTTAATGTACATCTTATGCACATTAAATTTTAACCTATAGTTTTAAATATGAATCTCATTCAAATTTAAATAATATTTGAACTCTTTCAAATATTTAATTCTCTCAATTAATTAACTTTGAATCATATTCAAATTAATATAAAGTTTTAATGTACATAAAACTTTATATTATAATGTATCTTTATACATCATGTTTATTCCCTAATTGAATTTGAACATTTCAAATTGAAATAATCTAAGAACCCTTTACGAGCTAGGAAGTGGACCTAATGGACCTACAGATTAGAAGCTCCAACGATACAAGATTATTTAGTTAATCACATTAACCTCCTAATCAACATACGCTAATTGCGAGAACACTCCACTATAGTCCCACAGTTGAACTCTTCTCACTGCATATATATTTCTGTGTCCATGGATATTGACCAATAACAGCAAGTCAATCTTTCACGAATGTTTGTAACACCAGCTGGGTCAAATTACCGTTTTACCCTTGGGTTATATCTTTTACCTTAAGTCCTAGTGTTCATCTAATGAACAACCTGTTTATGGTCGTACCAATAAACAGAAGTCACTCTTGAGCCAATGAGAGGGTCGGGTCCTTTGTTCAAGTCCCAGAGACACCACTTAAGGGAGCATTCATCTACTTACCCTAAAGTCGGGAAGGAGTGAATTCTATCTTGCTAGGTTAAGTCCCTAACCGCCTGCTCGATCTTGTCCCTAAGAAAGTAGGCATATTGAGTCGGCGTCTCGAGCCACTCTCATTCATACTAGTCAAAGGATAATCCTTCGCAAATAGGAGTTCATAACCTGCTCAGGAGTGAGATCAAGTTGCCTGGGTCATCCTATTGAAATAGAAACCGAACTAGTCAACGGAGTTACATCTAATGGTTACTATTTCGTGGTCCGGTCTTATGCGATCTCATCACATAGGATATCCCTACTCACATGTCGCCTACACGGAGACGTAGGATCACTGTGTTTGTATCAAATACAAACTGGGCCATATCCATAGTATTACCAGGGTGAGGTACCCAACCTTATCCCCTTACTATAGACCATTTAGGTTGTATCTCGAACTGAAATCCTTTTATGCCCACTACATTCAGTTCAAGAGACATAAAAACAGTCTCAGATGTTAGTTTATTCGATTTAGGATTAACATAAGACAATGCATATAAAAATGAATTAAACAATAACACTTTATTGACTTAATTAGAACTTTATTACAAACTACGAGTTTTAGAGCATAAAACCCAACACATACCTGATGACAACTTTGAGGATCCATTAACATATGATGAAGCAACGGATGATGTTGACAAGGACGAATGGATTAAAGCCATGGACCAAGAAATGAAGTCTATGTACTTCAATTCCGTTTGGGAACTTGTGGATCAACCTGATGGGGTAAAACCTATAGGTTGCAAATGGATCTACAAGAGAAAACATAGTGCAGATGGGAAGGTACAGACCTGTTGGGGTTTGTGCCCTAAAACTCGTAGTTTGTAATTTTTGTTCTAATTAATGTAATAAAGAGTTATTATTTTCAATAAAGAGTTATTGTTCATTAATTACAATATTGCCCTTTTATTAACCCTAAATCCAATAAACTAACATCCAAGGCTGTAAAATGTCTCTTGAACTGAATGTAGTTTACATATAAAGGATCTCAGTTCGAGATACAGCCTAAAGGGGTCTATAGTAAGGGGATAAGGTTTGGGCACCTTACCCTGGTAATACTATGGATATGGCCCACTTTGTATATGATACAAACACTGTGATCCTAACGTGTTCGTGTAGATGACATGTGAGTGGGGATATCCTATGTAATGAGATTGCATAAGACCGAACCACGAAATAGTAACCACTAGGTGTAACTCCGTTGACTAGTTAGGTTTCTATTTCACTAGGATGACCTAGGCAACTTGATCTCAATCCTGAGCAGGTTACGAACTCATGTTTGTGAGGGATTGTCCTTTGACTAGTATGGCTGAGAGTGGCCAGATTCGTCGACTCAATATGCCTACCTTCTTGGGGACAAGACTGAGTGAGTAGCTGAGGACTTAACTTAGCGAGATGGAATTCACTCCTTCCCGTCTATTAGGGCAAGTAGAGGAGTGTTGCCTTAAATGGTGTCTTTGGGACTTGAACAAAGGGCTCGACCCTCTCATTGGCCTGAGAGGGACTTCTGTTTGTTGGTAGGACCACAAACAAATTGTTCATTAGAGGAGCACTGATACTTAAGTTAAAAGATGTAACCTAGGGATAAAATGGTAATTTGACCCAGTTGATGTTACGAACATTCGTGAAGGATTGACTTGTTGTTATTGGTCAATATCTGTGGACATAGAAATATATCTGTAGTGAGAAGAGTGCAGTTGCGGGACTTTAGTGGAGTGTTCCCGCAGTTAACGAATGGTGATTAGGAGGTTAATGAGATTAACTTAATAATTTCGTATCGTTGAAGCTTATGATCTGTAGGTCCATTAGGTCTACCTTCTAGCTCTTAAAGGGTTCTTAGATCGTTTGAATTTGAAATGTTCAAATTCAATTAGGGAATAAACATTAATGAATATAGATACTGGAACTTTATATTATAAATTTAATTTGAATATGATTCATATTAAATTAGATGAGAGAATTAAATATTTGAAAGAGTTCAAATATTCATATTTGAAAACTATAGGTTAAAATTTAATGTACATAAGATGTGCATTAAAACTATAGGTTGGAGGGAAAATGATTAAATATGATTTAATCATATTTAAATATAAGATATTTAATATGATTTTGATTAAATTTGATTAAATTAATATATATATATATAATTAAATAAGATTTAATTATTTATATTTTTATTTAATTAATTAATTAATAAATAATTAAAATATTTAATTATTTATTATTTTAATAATGGAAACGTGTCACATTGACACGTTCCCAAAACTCCCTATCGATAGGGAGTGGGGAGTTGCCCTTTGTAGCCTTCTTCTTCACATTTGGAAAAAGGTTGTGGTCGATCGATCAATTGAATTGATGGTGAAATTCTTTCTCTCTAAAAATTCCCTTCTCTACGAAATTGTTGGAGGTTTTCCACCAAACCTAGATCTAAATGGAATCCAGAGGATAGGGGTTTTCCAAGTGGTGTTGTCCTATTGGAAAGGAAGAACAGTGGAAAGAGTTGTTGTTGTGTTGCTGTGCAAATTGGAAGCAAGGTGTTGCTGTGATTGAAAAACTACAAAGGTAATTATTTCGAATTTCCTTTTAGTTTAGGACTTTTACAACATGTTTGTATGCTTAAATCCATGGCTAATTAGTTTAGATTAGATTGCTTATCTCTGTATTTTACCAATGTACTGGTATTTGTAGTAAACCAAAACAAACTAGCAAATCGATGTATAAAATTACTTTTTCGCTGCTCACGGGGATCAGATTCCCTTCAAGACCTTCAAAGCTAGACTCGTGGCAAAGGGTTTAACCCAACGAGAAGGGGTGGGACTATGAAGAAACCTTTTCTCCTGTTGCTATGATCAAGTCTATCAAGAACCTTCTCGCCATTGTTGCATATTATGACTATGAAGTATGACAGATGGATGTCAAGACGACCTTTTTGAATGACAATCTTGATGAAAACATCTATATGGACCAACCCAAAGGGTTCATTGAACAAGGCCAGGAGCAAAAGGATTGTAGGCTTAAAAGGTCTATCTATGGATTGAAGCAAGCCTCAAGGTCTTGGAATATAAGGTTTGATGAATCTATCAAATCTTATGGCTTTAATCAAAGTGTTGATGAGCCTTGTGTCTACAAAAAAAAATCATCAACAAGACGCTAGCCTTGTCTCGAACATCATATATCGACAAGAAGTTGGTACGATATAAGATGCAGAACTCCAAGAAGGACTTGTTACCTTTCAGGCACAGAGTTCATCTGTCTAAGGAGCAATGTCCTAAGACACCTCAAGAGGTTGAGGATATGAGATAGATCCCTTATACATCAGTTGTAGGTAGCCTGATGTACGCCATGTTGTGTACTAGGCCCGACATTCGTTATGCAATTGGGATTGTCAGTAAGTATCAATCCAATCAAGGATGTGATCACTAGACAACCGTAAAGGAAATCCTCAAGTATCTTAGGGGGACGAGGGACTACATGCTTGTGTATGGAACTAAGGATTTGATCCTTATGAGATACACAGACTCTGACTTTCAGACTGATAAACATTCTAGGAAATCCACATCGAGGTCAGTGTTTACTCTTAACGGAGGAGTTGTAGTTTGGAGAAGCATCAAGCAGGGATGCATCACGAACTCCACGATGGAGGTCGAATACGTAGCAACTTGTGAAGCATCTAAGAAGTCAGTTTGACTAAGGAAGTTCATGATGGATTTGGAAGTTATTCCAAACATTAACTTGTCAGACACCCTTTATTGTTATAACAGTGGTGCAATAGCCAACTCGAGGGAATCTCGAAGCCATAAGAGGGGAAAGCATATCGAACGAAAGTATCACCTGATATGGGAGATTATGCATGACGGAAACGTGATCGTCATGAAGATAGCTTCCGAGCACAACTTTATTGATCCGTTTACGAAGGCTCTCACGACTAAAGTGTTTGAGGGTCACCTATAGAGTCTAGGTCTACAAGTGATTTCCTGACTAGGGCAAGTGGGAGTATTTTGGTACAAGGGTATTCAATGCCCTAGTTTATTGTATTTACATTTATGAAATGTTATTGTACTCCACTAGCTTTAGGTCAAGTTGGAGTTTGTTGGTGTTGGGTTTATGTCCTAAAACTCGTGGTTTTGTGAACTGAATGTATATTCTATTTTGCAATAAAGTTGTTATTGAGATTTATTCAGTAAAGGTGTTATTGAATAAAGTGAATTGTATATTGTGTAACCCTAATCCAATAAAGAACCCTTGGTTATAGGATGAATACTTGAACTTTATGTGTGACATAAAAGTGGATCAAGTTCAAGTTATAGCCAGAACGGTCTATAGTATAAGGATAGGGTTGGGTACCTTATCCTGGGGACAATATGGACGCGACCCACTTTGTAGAGTACAAACGATGTGATCCTAAATCATTCATGTGGAGACATGTGAGTGGGGGTGTCATATGCAATGAGTTTGCATAAGACTGGACCGCCAAATAGTCACTTAGACTTTATAACTTCGTTTACTGTCTTAACTGACTATATTCATACGATGACCTAAGTAACTCGATCTTAATCCTGAGTGTTCTATGAACTCCTGTGTATTCGGATTATCCTTATATTTGCATGGGTGCGAGTAACCCGAGACTGTCGACTCAATAAGCCTCCCATTTCAGGGATAAGTCTTGGTAGATAGCTGGGAACATAATTCTACAAGATGAAATTTACTCCTACCCACTTTAGGGATTAGTAGAGAGGTTGTTCCCTTAAGTGCTGACTCCGGGTCTTGAACAAAGGGCCCACCCCTCTCATTGGCTCGAGAGGGATTCGGTTTGCTGGTTGGACCACAAACCAATTGTTCATTAGAGGATCAGTGGGACTTAAGGAACAAGAGGTAATTATAGGGGTAAAACGGTATTTTTGACCCAGCTGTAATTACGAACGACCTGTGAAGGATCGACTTACTAATCATGGTTATATCGAGTGTACAGAAATATATCTACAGTGAGGAGAGTGCAACCACTAAGCTTTAGTGGAGTGTCCCGGTGGTTAACGAATATTGATTAGCTAAGCTAAAGAGTTTGGTCGGTTAATCTCGTATCGTTGGAGCTCATGATCTGTAGGTCCATTAGGTCGTCCTTACTAGCTCGGACTAAGCCTTGTAACATTTTGAGATAAAAGAATTTGAATTGTTCAAATTCGATTTTGGGAGAAATCGTTAGTTATATGTGATATATTTAACGAGTCATAGCTTAATTATGAATTAAACTATAATTAAAATGAGGTGTATATATTTAAATATGATTTAAATATTGGATCGGTTTATAGCATGAATAAAGATTCATGTTCGAAAAATCGATCGGGATCGAGTAATTTATTTAATTTAATATTTGATATTAAATTAAATTAAAAATTAATTATTTAAATTAATTATTTAATAATTAAATTAATTTTAATTAAAAATCAATTTAATATTGATTTTTGAATTAAAATTAAATGAAAATAGTGGATTTTCATGAATTTTCCATGAAATCCAAACTGCAACTTGCCCAATCCTTCTCATCTTCAAATTCACCAAATTTGGCCACCTCCATCTCAAAGCACCCTCATCACCCTTGAGTTGTCACTCAAATGAAGCTTGATGAAGCTTTATTTAATGGTGTTTTGAGGTGTTTTGAGAGTCATTTGCAAAAAAAAAAAGTATTCCCGAGTTAATGACCTTTGAGGTCTTTTCTTCCAAATTCTCTCAACCTAGGATCCCATAATCCGTTCCAAGGCTTGAGGATAGTAGGGAAGACTCTAACGGTTGTCCATGAAGTGTTTGTGTTAAAAACCATCCACCGGGTGAAGAGAATTTGATCTTCAAAGTTGAGTTTTCTATCCCAGTTTTTTCCATCTTTGAGCATGCATTTTATTTTACAAAATTGATCAACTTAGAGTGTTCAAGATCCAAAATTGCTTCCGTTTTCTTAATCTAGACTCTTTCAGTTGGGGTGTATGCCCTAAACTCGTGAAGTTTGTAACCATTTGATGTTTATAAATAAAAGTTATTTCCCATCAAATCTTATATTCTCGTAATTTAAATTTAATCCAATAAACTAAGCTCCAGGGTCATACACATGAGATCTTGAACGGTGTGTAGTGGACACTCAGGTAGGATCACATTCGAGTAAATAACCCAAATGGTCTATAGACATGGATAAAGTTGGGAACCTCATCCTGGTAACACTATGGATGTGGCCCACTTTGTATTTGATACAAACGAGGCGATCCAGCTTACTCATGTAGATTGACATTCGAGTGGGGGCATCATGTGTCATGAGATTGTACAAGACTGGATTGTGAATTATTAGACTACTATTGTAACACCATTAACAGATTAGGACTAAGAATTCATAGATGACCATTAGTGACTGGACCTCAATCCTGAGCGGATTACGAACTCCTGTTTGTGGGGGTCTGTCCTTTGACTAGTACGGGTGAGAGTGGTTAGAGTTGCCGACTCAATAAGCTTACTTTCTCAGGGGCAGAACCACGTGGGTAGCTGGGAACTAAACTACGCAAGAAGAAATTTACTCGTTCCCAAGCTAGGGAATCTAGATGGGTTGTTCCCTTAAGGGTTTGATAACTCTTTATCAAAGAGTTATTTCCACCTAAATTGAGCTCAAAAACCATACTAATTAATTAATCTTGGCATTTTATTAAGTTATTCATGCACTTTATTAATCTAATTATGTATTAATTTGCCAAATTTGAGAAAGGTTAACTTTAATTTCTCATATTGTGAAAATTAGAGAAATTGATTAATTTTTCCTTGGCTTTAATTGAATTTAGGTGCATGAATTTAACTTTGTTATGAAAGTGGATTAATTTAACAATTCAACTCAATTAATTGGAAGACTTTTTACACATGTTGCAAACCAAAGAGGCTTATGGAAGAAGTCAAAGAGAGGCTTTTGGAGGAAGATAAAGAATGACTTATGGGAGAAGCTAAAAAGAGGGCTTGTTGGAGAAGCTAGTAAAACTTGTTCTCCAAGTTTGACCATTTGACCCATTTTTAGATGCCATTGCCGAAAATAGAGAAAGAGGAGGAGAAGTGTTCTACCAAATCTCCATATCTTTTGTATAGAGAAATCAAGAATTCTCAAGGCTTGGAGGGACATTGGAGACCCGTTGGAGCTTATCTACAAAGGGGGATTCTTTTCTTTTCACCTTGTTTACTTGATTTCCCTTCTTCTCTATTGTAATTAGTAGTTATGTTGCATTCTAGATTAGCTTGTAGATTTTCTTTTGTTGTAAGCATGAACTAATTTTAGAAGGCAAGGATTTGAGTATACTTTATGTAATAAAGTTTCACATATTCAAGAGTATGCTTATTTGTGATTGATTATGGTTGTATTTATGGTTTATTGGATTTATGCTTGGCCAACTTAAGTCCATATTGCTTTCTTTTCTATGAGAAGTAGGAAGTTAGCGGAGTGTCGTAATCACCTTAGGTCATGTAAAGGGTGGATACTCGAGACGAAAGTGAAAATATTAGAATTAATCGATTCACCTAGGGTACTAAAATATGAACTTCACAAGGTAGTTAATGAGAATTAATTACTAGAAAATGTTGGGTATTGTGAGAATAAAACCCGAGTTAGCATGTGTAACACAAATGAATTATTATGTATGACTTGATATGTGAAAACCAAAACACATAAAGGAACCCTCAAATCCGAGCCTACCTCATTTATCATAGCATTTTCGACATATCCTATTCATCATAGCATCTCTCTGCATTGCATGTTGCATTCGACATAGTAGATTAATTCATCACATCATTGAATAGTTAGTATAACTTACATGTTCATTGCATTCTTTATGCTTTTAGTTTTAATTAGGTCAAACTACACCATTGATTTGTCTTTACTTGTGTTTTGCATAAAGATTACTACAAGTAGCTTAAACTAGGTAGATCTTGCTACTAATCCATATAGAGACGATACTCGGTACTCGAATACTGTTTATTTTATTACTTGTTGCAATCGACTGTGTATACTTGCATATCTGGTGCGTAGTTTGCATGTTAGTTCACTGCACGTTGCGTGTCACGTCACACTTTCAGAAGGGTCTCGAGTGATCGTGCGACATTTGTTCCCGCTCTTGAACAAGTAAGCCAACTTAGAGAAAAAGGATCGTCGGTGGCACAACGGTCGTATCTCGCAACCTCCACCCCTATTTCAAGAGAAAACGGTTTTCGAAAACGGGGTCAGAGAAAGTTTGGAAAACGTTTGGAAAATCATTTGAGAAAAAATTGTTATAGGCTAGCAAGCAAATAAGGGACAACCACGCTCACGATAGCATATAACTCCGGGTAGGAAGATTTGACGACTAGTCGCATCCCCCTATAGTATATTATATGAAATTTTAGCTATTACAGGCTTGAACATGCAAAGTGGCGAGGAGTCATACACTCGCGAAAGTACAAGGAAAAGTAAACAACCTACTCTAGGGAAAGTAAGTACATGAAAGCATTGTAAAAGGGGTTGGACGGGCATGCGACCATGGGCAACACGCCCTGGACAAGCATGACCGTGACATCCTCCCCCACTTAATTGGTTGACGTCCCTGTCAACCGACTTTCTTCGAACTCAGCAATCTTGATGGCTACCGACTTTGTGTCTTCAAAGCGCCCCAATCGATCTCAACCTTCTGTGGAGTCCTTCCATTTTACTAGGAACTCTTGCACATCTTTCCTTGGCCTGTCGATGCGTCATGTTCTATCAGCTAGTATCTCTTCTACTTCCTTCTCAAAAGTGTTCTTTATGGTCACAGGAGGTATGGATACCTCATTTCGAGTTTCATCCTCAGGATCCGGATGATAGGGTTTCAAGTTACTTACGTGGATGACAGGGTGGACTTTCATTCACGAAGGAAGTTGAACCCTATATAATGTTTTGTCGACTTTCTGGATCACGTCCACAGGGCCTTCGTACTTCCGCACTAGACGTTGGTCTTTGTTTCCCCGAAATAGACGTTTTTCCGACCGCAGCTTGATCAACACTTTTTCCCTCGCTTGAAATTCTAATGGGCAGCGTTTTTTATCGACCCACTTCTTCATTCTCTTTGACGCCTTTTCAAGATAGGCACGGGCCACTTCCGACGTCTGCTTCCACTCCTTAGTGAAGTTATAAGCTTGAGGGCTTTTCCCCACATAAGGGTGGTCTATGACATGGGGCATGGTTGGTTGTCTCCCGCACACGATTTCAAAAGGGGTCTTCCCTGTTGCGGAACTCTGCTGACAATTGAAACTAAACTGAGCCACGTCGAGCATATCAACCCAGTTTTTCTGCCTTGCGTCGATGAAATGTCGCAGGTATTCCTCTAACATGCTATTGAACCGTTCAGTCTGTCCATTGGTCTGTGGGTGGTAACTGGAAGAGATGTTCAGATTTGATCCTAATAGCCTGAACAATTCTGTCCAAAAGGTCCCTGTGAATCGCCCATCTCGGTCGCTGACAACACTTTCTGGGATGCCCCATAGTTTTACGATGTTCTTAAAGAACAATTGGGTCGTCATCTCTGCCGAACACATCTTCGGAGTCGGAATAAATGTCGCATACTTTGAAAATCTGTCGACAATAACTAGGATTGTTTCTAATTCGCCAACCTTGGGAAGGTGGGTAATAAAGTCAAGCGAGACACTTTCCCAAGGTCGTGAGGGATGGCGCAGGGGTTCCAAAGAACTCGCTACCTTTGTTTCTCTCGACCTTGTCTGTCGCTGATGATCGCATGTGTCTTGGTGAACTGATAACGTCATCATGTAGGTTCGAACAGTAGTATCCTCTTTTTAGTAGGGCATAAGTTCTCTGCCACCCGATGTGGCCTGCCCATAGCGTGTTGTGGCACTCTTCTAACAGTACCCTCCTCAAGTTCCCCGAACGGGGCACGTACAATCGATTGCCTCTAGTGAACAAGAGGTCGTCTTCCACCCAAAACTGTCGGGTTTTCCCTTCTTGAGCTAATTGAATGATCGACTGTGTCGCGAGGTCATTACTCAGGTGATCCTTGATGTTCTCGCGAATCGTTCCGTTCAACCTACTGTTTTTCAAGTGAGCTAGCATGCACAGGGTCGCATGCTCGCTCTTACGACTAAGGGCATCTGCAACTTGGTTAGCCCGATCGGGCTTATGCTCGAATTGGAAATCAAACTCTGCCAGATATTCTTGTCAGCGTGCTTGCTTAGACGAGAGCCTTGGTAGGTTAAAAAAAAGTGACAGATCGAACGATTGTCCGTGTTCACCACAAATTTAGTTCACAATAAGTATTGCCTCCAGGCTCTTAGACAATGGACAACCGCTAGCATTTCTTTCTCGGAAGCGACATACTTCTGTTGGGTTTTATGTCCTAAAACTCGTGGTTTTGTAAACTGAATGTATATTCTATTTTGCAATAAAGTTGTTATTGAGTTTATTCAGTAAAGGTGTTATTGAATAAAGTGAATTGTGTATTGTGTAACCTTAATTCAATAAAGAACCCTTGGCTATAGGATGAATACTTGAACTTTATGTGTGACATAAAAGTGGATCAAGTTCAAGTTATAGCTAGAACAGACTATAGTATAAGGATAGGGTTGGGTACCTTATCCTGGGGACACTATGGACGCGACCTACTTTGTAGAGTACAAACGATGTGATCCTAAAATCGTTCATGTGGAGACATGCGAGTGGGGGCGTCCTATGCAATGAGTTTGCATAAGACTGGACCGCAAAATAGTCACTTAGACTTTATAATTTTGTTTACTGTCTTAACTGACTATATTCATACGATGACCTAGGTAACTCGATCTTAATCCTGAGTGTTCTATGAACTCCTGTTTATTCAGATTATCCTTAGATTTGCATGGGTGAGAGTGGCTCGAGATTGCCGACTCAATAAGCCTCTCATTTCAGGGATAAAACCGGGTAGATAGCTGAGAACATAGTTCTGCAAGATGGAATTCACTCCTACCCACTTTAGGGATTAGTAGAGAGGTTGTTCCCTTAAGTGCTGACTCCGGGTCTTGAACAAAGGGCCCACCCCTCTCATTGGCCCGAGAGGGATTCGGTTTGCTGGTTTGACCACAAACCAATTGTTCATTAGAGGATCAGTGAGACTTAAGGAACAAGAGGTAATTACAGGGGTAAAACGGAAATTATGACCCAGCTGTAATTATGAACAACCTGTGAAGGATCGACTTACTAATCATGGTTATATCGAGTGGACAAAAATATATCTACAGTGAGGAGAGTGCAGCCACTGGGCTTTAGTGGAGTGCCCCGGTGGTTAACGAATGTTGATTAGCTAGACTAAAGAGTTTGGTCGATTAATCTCGTATCGTTGAAGCTCATGATCTGTAGGTCCATTAGGTTCCCCTTACTAGCTCGGGCTTAACTTTGTAACTTTTTAAGCGAAAAGAATTTGAATTGTTCAAATTCGAGTTTGGGAGAAAGCGTTAATTATATGTGATATATTTAACGAATCATAGCTTAATTATGAATTAAACTATGATTAAAAGGAGATGTATATATTTAAATATGATTTAAATATTGGATCGGTTTATAGCATGAATAAAGATTCATGTTCAGAAAATCGATGGGGATCAGGCATTTTATTTAATTTAATATTTGATATTAAATTAAATTAAAAATTAATTAATTAAATTAATTTTTTTAATAATTAAATTAATTTTAATTAAAAATCAATTTAATATTGATTTTAGAATTAAAATTAAATGTAAAATTAGTGATTTTCATGGATTTTCCATAAAATCCAAATTGCAAGTTGCCCAATCCCTCTCATCTTCAAATTCACCAAATTTGGCCACCTCCATCTCAAAACATCCTCATCACCCTTGAGTTGTCACTCTAATGAAGCTTAATGAAGCTTTATATAATGGTGATTTGAGGTAATTTGATAGAATTTTGCAGAAAATTCTAAATTTTCGAATTAGTGACCTTTGAGGTCTTTTCTTTCAAATTCTCTCAATCCAGGATCCCACAATCCGTTCCAAGGCCTAAGGATAGTAGGGAAGATTCTAACGGTTGTCCATGAAGTGTTCCTGTTGAAAACCATCCACCGGGTGAAGAGAATTTGATCTTCAAAGTTGAGTTTTCTATCCCTTTGTTTTTCCAGCTTTGAGCATGCATTTTATTTTACAAAATTGATCAACTTAGAGTATTCAAGATCCAAAATTGCTTTCGTTTTCTTAATCTAGACTCTTTCAACTTCCTTTCCGCTTCGTTCAACTTTCGACTTTCGTACGCGATGGGATGGTCGTTTTGCAAGAGAACGTCACCCAAAGCAAAGTCAGATGCATCAGTCTCGATCTCGAAGGGTTTGGTCATATCGACAATATCGAGTACCGACCCTTCCATCATTGCCCTTTTCAGGTCTTCAAAGGCAGAATGACACTCTGGGGTCTAGTTCCAACTGAGGTTCTTCTTCAGCAGGTCGGTCAGGGGACTGTTCGTTTCGAGAATCCTTCCACAAATCGCCTGTAGTAATTGGCTAATCCGAGGAAGGATCGAAGCTCAGTGACTGAGGTCGGCACTTTCCAGTCTCGTATGGCTTCGACTTTTCCGTCTTCCATTCGATTTTTCCACATTCGATGATGTGCCCCAAGCTTATACGTTCCTGGGCAAAAGAGCACTTCTCCTTCTTTACGTATAACTGATTCTTCCTCAGCTTCTCAAAGACAAGTCAGAGGTGGACCTGGTGTTCTTCCAATGTTGGACTATAGACCACAATATCATCCAGGTAGACCACCACGAACTTGTCAAGGTACTCGTGAAACACTTGGTTCATTAGAGTGCAGAAGGTAGCGAGAGCATTGGTGAGGCCAAAAGGCATCACAAGGAATTCAAAAGCCCCATATCTTGTGACGCATGTCGTTTTGGGCTCGTCTCCTTATGCAATGAGAACTTGGTAGTACCCTGATCTCAAGTCTAGTTTGGAGAAGTACTTTGCCCCGTGGAGACGATCGAACAGGTCAGTTATAATGGGCAGAGGGTACTTGTTACGGACAGTGAGCTTGTTTGGAGCTCTATAGTCAATGCACAAACGAAGACTGCCATATTTTTTCTTCTGAAAGAGGATTGGGGCTCCATAGGGAGTTTTCATTGGTCTGATGAATCCAACATCAAGAAGTTCGTCGAGCTGTTTGCGAAGTTCGGCCAGCTCGAGAGGTGCCAAACGATAGGCATTTTTGGCGGGTGGTTTGACACCAGGTATCAACTCAATTTCATGATCAATTCCCCTTCTCGGGGGTAAGGTCTTAGACAAACTATCGGGCATGACATCGACATACTTGTCTAGGACGCCCTGAATTTCCTTCGGCACCGCCTGTTCTCCACTTTTCTCTTCCAGCAAGGGAATGGCCATAAACGTTGGTTCATCGTGGGCAAGACCCCTTTTCAGCTGAAGGGCCGATATCATTCTTGTTCCATGTGGTTGTTGATTGTTTGAACGACTGTGGGGTTGGACCCCGTAATCACCAAACAGTGGGCAAGAGGCATAAGTATTACTTTGTGTTCGAGGAGGAATTCCATCCCCAACACTACATTGAAGTCATCCATCTTGACTATCACGAAATCCGCTTGCCCTTTCCAATCGCCTAATTTCACTGCCGCTTTCTTCGCAATTCCCAGGATGGGTAAAGCTGCCGTGTTGACGACTTTCATCTTTCCTGTGTCTCGATGCCATAGTAAATTCAGGCGTCGGGCTTCGATCTATGTCATGAAGTTGTGGGTAGCCTTAGAGTCGACCATAGTGTTCTTAGCTGCCTTGTGGTTAACCCACGCATCCACGTACATCAAGCCTCGCTCTAGTGGTTCTTTCGCCTGATCTGTCTTCTTCTGGAGGGCGGACAGGAATTTCAGCGCCCCCATGCTAGGGTTGTCTTCGCCCTCATTTTGGCTTGTCTCGCCCTCATGTTCTTGTGTTTCAGTGTCTTGGTTTGGTGTAAGGGTAGCTGTAAAGGTTTAGAGAGCTGCTCGTTGTGGGTAGTCTCTTACTCGGTGATTTTCCTTGCAAATGAGGCAGGAGAAAGGGCCTTAATAAGGGGCCCTCGGTGTATAATTCTGGTTGGACCCTCGCCAATTATTGTCGTTCCGTTGTTGGGAGGGTCTGCGATCTCTCCTTCCTTGTCTGTCACCTCCCCAACTTCTAGGGGGACCTTGTTCGGGGTTCCTTTGTCCTCCACTATAGGACGTTTGATTCCGTCTCGCATCTTGACTGGGTTCATGACTCAGGTCAAACAAGCGTTCTGCAGCAACATAAGCAGATACTAGGTCCTGTACTATTTGTTCATATAGCTTGGTCTTCGCCCAAGGCTTAAGTCCCTCGATAAAACAGAAAACTTTGTCTTTTTCGGACATGTCACATATGTCCAACATCAACCCAGCGAACTGCTTGACATAATCTCGGATGTTGCTAGTGTGTTTTAGCTCCCGCAACTTCCTTCTTGCTAGGATCTCTACATTTTCTGGGAAGAACTGAGAACGCAACTCTTGTTTCTGTTTTTCCCACGTGTCAATCGAGCAACGACCATCCTGGATGTCCACGTACCTGGACCTCCACCATAACTTAGCATCCTCAGATAGATGCATCATGTGATGGAGATCGGATCTCCTTGAGCAGCGGAAACGAATTTGGACTCGTAATATGCAAGATTGTTTTGCTTAAAAAACAAAAACCCATACATTGACAAAATACAGAACAAGCATACATCATTTAATCTAATTAAAGCATGGAGTAGTACATGCAAACATGATTAAAGTTTAACAATTAAACTAGGAATGGAAAGGAAATTATTACCTTTGTAGACTCACAGCAACTCCTTGCTCCAAGCAAATTCCAGTAAGTCAGCAACACAACAACTCCTCTGTTTTTCAAGCAGGAACACTACCACTTGGAAAACCCTCTATGTCTCTGAGTGCTTAGATCTTCCTTGGTGGGAAGGATCCAACAATTAGAAGAATAAGGGAATGAGAGTATGAGAGAGAGAGAATTTCTTCTGTGAGTTCAATCTGATTGATCGATTAACCCACTTCTTCTTCTCACCAGGAGAAGAAAAACATTCAGTGGGCAACTCCCCACTCCTTATCGAGGGGGAGTTGGGGGTAGTGGGAACGTGTCCTCCTGACACGTTCCCAATTAATAATATATAAATTAATTAACTATTTCATTAATTTCATTAAATTAAATCATATTTAATTCAAATATAGTATTAATTGAATGATTAAATCATATTTAATCATTTTACCTTTTATACTATAGTTTAATGTACATCTTATGCACATTATGTTTTAACCTATAGTTTTCAAATGTGAATCACATTCACATTTGAATTTAATATTTGAACTCTTTCAAATACTTAATTCTCTCATATAATTTAATATGAATCATATCCACATTAAATTTATAATATATAGTTCCAAAACTATATATTATATTGTATCAATATACATTAAGTTTATTCCCTAATGAATTTGAACATTTCAAATTCAAATGATCTAAGAACCCTTTACGAGCTAGAAGGTGGACCTAATGGACCTACAGATCAGAACTCCAACGATACGAGATTGCTCGGTTAATCTCATTAACCTCCCAATCAACATTCGTTAACTGCGGGAACACTCCACTAAAGTCCCACAGCTGCACTCTTCTCACTGCAGATATATTTCTGTGTCCACGGATATTGACCAATAACAGCAAGTCAATCCTTTACGAATGTTCGTAACACCAGCTGGGTCAAATTATCGTTTTACCCCTGGGTTACATCTTGTGCCTTAAGTATCAGTGCTCCTCTAATGTACAATTTGTTTGTGGTCCTACCAACAAACAGAGTCCCTCTCGGGCCAATGAGAGGGTCGGGCCCTTTGTTCAAGTCCCAGAGACACCACTTAAGGGAACATTCCTCTACTTACCCTAGTAGGCGGAAAGAAGTGAATTTCATCTTGCTAAGTTAAGTTCCCAGCCGCTCACTCGGTCTTGTCTCCAAGAAGGTAGGCTTATTGAGTCGGCGAATCTGGCCACTCTCACCCATACTAGTCAAAGGACAATCTCTCGCGAACAGGAGTTCGTAACCTACTCAGGATTGAGATCAAGTTGCCTAGGTCATCCTAGTGAAATAGAAACCTAACTAGTCAACAGAGTTACGGCTAGAGATTACTATTTCGCGGTCCGGTCTTATGTAATCTCATTTCTTAGGATATCCCCACTCACATGTCATCTACACGAACACGTTAGGATCACAGTGTTTGTATCAAATACAAAGTGGGCCACATCCATAGTTTAACCAGAGTAAGGTACCCAAACCTTATCCCCTAACTATAGACCCTTTAGGTTGTATCTCGAACCGAGATCCTTTTTATGTACATTACATTCAGTTAAAGATTCATTTAACAGCCTTAGATGTTTAGTTTATTGGATTTAGGGTTTAAATAAAGGCAAACTCGTAGATAACGAACAATAACACTTTATTGAAATAATAACACTTTATTACATTAATTAGAACATAATTACAAACTACGAGTTTAGGGCACAAATCCCAACATCATGACAATCATCACCTTTGCCCTCTCTGTCACAGTGTCAGTTGCTTCAAAATACTGTTCGAGATCGAAGATGAAGTTTTCTATGGCCTTGGCGTCTCGAACCCCACAGATGGGTTTTGGCTCAGGGACTTTATACTTCTTCGATTGCATTCCGCCCCCAGTTGGGGCTTGGTTTCCGACAACTTTCATGGTGACATTCAGCTTGTTCGTTATTTCTGTCATCTCGGCCCTACAGACTTCCAGGGTGGCCTTCACATCCTCAGAGAGGTCAGCAATCATCTGACCTAATACTTTTTGGGAACTGTCTGAGCCGTCGACACGTTCCTCCATTTAGCCAACAGAGTCTGATGAGCTATCCCCACGCTCGAGGCTACCGCGTTGGGTAACTTTTTCTTATAGGGTCTCAACTCGTATAATTAGTTCTTTGATGGGCATCCCATCAAGGCGGCCAGCTACCTCATCGATCTTGTCGGTTTTGGACGCAATCTCTTCCCAGCGAGATTCCAAAAACCGAATGTTATCAGGGACTTCGACTAAGTAGAACAATTGCTCTTCGATCTCTGTTAACCATTATTTGTCCGATTTGTTTAGCTGCTTTGAGGCGGCCATGATTGTCGGGTCGAATTCGAGGAGCCAACTAGGCTCTGATACCAACTGTCACGATCACACTTTCAGAAAGGTCTCGAGTGATCGTGCGGCACTTGTTCCCGCTCTTGAACAAGTAAGCCAACTTAGAGAAAAAGGATCGCCGGTGACACAACGGCCGTATCTCGCAACCTCCACCCCCGTTTCAAGAGAAAACGGTTTTCGAAAACGGGGTCAGAGAAAGTTTGGAAAACATTTGGAAAATCATTTGATAAAAGATTGTTATAGGCTAGCAAGCAAATAAGGGACAACCACGCTCACGATAGCATATAACTCCGGGTAGGAAGATTTGACGACTAGTCGCATCCCCCTATAGTATATTATATGAATTTTTAGCTATTACAGGCTTGAACATGTAAAGTGGCGAGGAGTTATACACTCGCGAAAGTACAAGGAAAAGTAAACAACCTACTCTACGGAAAGTAAGTACATGAAAGCATTGTAAACGGGGTTGGACGAGCATGCGGCCATGGGCAACACACCCTGGACAAGCATAACCGTGACACTGCGCACACGCATCAGAGTTGTATCCAGGTCTTTAACAATGGGGCCCCACCCTCTCACTGGCTCGAGAGGGACGTTGTTTATGGTAAGACCATAAACAAGTTGTTCATTAGAGGATTAGTGGTACTTAGCGTGCAAGAGATAATCATAGGGGTAAAACAATAATTTTGACCCAACTGTGACTACGAACGCCCTGTGAAGGGTTGACTCACGGGCTTTGGTTATATCAATGGACACAACTTGTCCTACAGTGAGGAGAGTGTAACTACGAGTCTATAGTGGAGTGACTCGTAGTTAATGAATGTTGATTAACAGGATTAAAGAGTTTGATCAGTTAATCTCGAATCATTGGAGCTCATGATCTGTAGGTCCATTAGGTCTCTCCGTTGGCTCAATATAAAATTATTGAGGGTTTAGAGTTTTGGAATGAATTTGAAGGGTTCAAATTCATATAAAGAGTTATTATGTCAATCATATATGATATAATTGATATAATGTATAGATTGATGTGAATGTGATTCATTATGAACTATACTATTGCCTAATTATGGAGTTATGACATAATTACAGAAATAAACATTGAGAGATATGAAAAATTGAATATGATTCAATTTAATTCCACATTATGCAAATGTGATTTGCATATTAAGGTATGTGATACCTTATATTATATAATTATGCAAATATGATTTGCATATTATAAGTTTTGTGGAAATTAGTGGGCTAAATGGGTGGAGAATTTATCTCCAACCTCACCCACTATAAATGCATCATGTGAGATGCATTTTGCAATCACTTGTGCCATTTTTTAGATTTGCAAAACTCCAAATTCTCTCTTCTCTCAAAACTCTCTTTAGCATCCCTTTCCAAATAGAATCTCATCATTCTCCCTCTTCCTTGAGAACAACCGAGAAGACATTTTAGAAGTGTTCGTTTCGTGGCTTTGGGATTGTTAGATCGTTGAGATCGCGGGAGAGGATTACAAGAAGATAAAGTTTTTTCTTCAAAGGTAATTTTACTTCTCCCCTTTTAATGCTTAACCTAGGAATGTATGTGATGTATGTTTTTTGAGTTAATTTTGTACACAATCGGGGCAAGGCGATTCGTTTCGCTTTCGCTGTGGGATTCCATCCCTTCAAGAAAATCCTTTAGCTGCTAAAAGAGAAGATGCACTCGCATCTGTGGTGCATTTGGATGTGCCCATGCCAACTTATGCCATACCAACAAAGTCCTTCACATCCACAACCACATAGGTATCAACCTGTAGCCCTTCACCTCGCAAGCACAAAATTAAGATGCTCTCCATGTTGGGTTTTATGCCCTAAATCTCGTAGATAATTATCAATAAAGTGTTATTGAGGTTATTCAATAAAGGTTGTTGAATTTTGTAGTATTAGATTGTATTAGTTTTGCTTTAATAACCCGAAATCCAATAAACTAACATCCTAGGTTGTATTATGTGTCTTGAAATGTATGTGGGGATATACGAGCATAGATGTTTAAGAAACAACCTAAAGGGTCTATAGTATAGGGATAAAGCTGGGTACCTTATCTTGATGACACTATTGATACAACCCACTTTGTATTTGCTACAAAATGCAATGATCCAACACAATTTTAAAAAACTTGTTTTATTTTTAGAATTTGGCTAAGAATTTAAATGCTTCCTTAAGAGATATTAAAATCATTGTAGAGAAATTGAGAGAAAACAAGCTTAATTTTTTAAAATTAAAAACAAAAAACAAAATGACCCCTATGATATGACCCTGTTTGATAACTATTTAGTTTTTTATTTTTGGTTTTTAAAAATTAAGCCTATAAACACTACTTCCAGGGGCGGACCCAGATACTAATGTTTGGAGGGAGGGCGACAAATTATTATTTCCAGTAGAACTTGAACCTGAGCATGAGTAAAATTAGGTAGAGTGTTTTACCAATAAGACAACAAAATGTTTCTTTTCCTAAGATGTATTATACAAAATTATAAGTATATATGTTATTTTTTAAATCAAACCGCTACATACTATAGAATAATAAATTTAAAATTTTTGGGGAGGCCATGGCCCCCCTTGTCCCCATATAGATCTATTCATGACTTTTCATATTTTCTTATCTACTTTTTAAATGTGTTTTCAAAAATCAAGCCAAGTTTTGAAAAACTAAAGGAAGTAGTTTCCAAAAACTTGTTTTTGTTTTTGGAATTTAGCTAAGAATCCAAATGTTTTCTTAAGAAAGATGAGAACCATTGTAAAAAAAATGAAAACCATTATAGATCAATGATGAGAAAACAAGTACAATTTTAAAAAACCAAAAACAAAAAAATCAAATGTGTATCAAATGGGACTAGCCTAGTATTTGATTTTTGGTTTTTAAAATTGTGTTTGTTTTCTCACAATTTCTCTACAGTAATTTTTATTTTCTCTACGATATTTTTCATTTTTTTTAAGGAAACCTTTGACATTGTAGCAAAATTTTAAAAAGAAAATTAAGTTTTTGAAAATTATTTTTAAGTTTTGGTTTGGGTTTTTAAAATATCAGTAAAATTAGATAAAAGAGAAGAAAATATAAGTAGAGGTAGTATTTATTGGTTTAATTTTAAGAAAATAAATAAAATAAAATAAAATCGCATATTGAATTGGAGATGGAGCAAAGTAGCACCACCATTCCTATGGCCTGTACCTTGCAAGGCAGTTGCCACTGTCACTGACGAAACTGGACGGTTGTAATGCGGCAGCCATGGCGATGATTACACTTATCCACAGACCAACCATTTTTTGTACAATCAGTTTCTCCATTAGCGCTATTAGGGTTCCGCCACGCCACGGGAAATGGAAGCCAAGGCAAATTGCAGTTTCCTCAGCCCCTATAACTCAACCCACCACGTTTCTTTCGGTCTCTCTATCAAACTCAGGGCCAAAAGAGGAACATCCTCAGCTCCTTCCCCAGACTTTTGAGGAAGATTTTGTAGTCGTTAATTTTTACCATTTTGTGTTCATCGATGACCCCGAAGCTGAGGTCGCTAAGCATGTCTACTTCATGAGGGTAATTTCTTCATCCAAATTATATTGTATTCACAGTTACAGTTCACAAAACCTAGAAATTTTGATTTATGTTATTAGTTTTCAGCGATATTTGTAATGTGCTCTCTGTTTTTTGTTTAGGACTTGGATATACATGGCCGGGTCTACCTGAACGAACAAGGAATTAACGCACAGGTATTGTGTTCCATTTGATATCTTTATTTCCATGTATTCCTGTTTTCCTGAATCAGATTCGTTCACATGCGCATTCGTTCTGTATGCTTTCTTTCTCCCAAAGCCATTCCCCAAATAGTCATGGGCCAATTCCCCAGCTTGCAATTGTAGAAATCAGTTTTGGTTTTCAACAACTGTAGTTTAAACACTCTTTTCGCCAAGTGGATGAGTTTTTTGAATTCTCCATTGGTTTGGGGTCAGGCTTTCCTCTTTTGTAATTTTATATCATCTATGAAATTTGTTTCTTATCAAAGAAAAAAACATATATAGGAGTATTATCTTTTTAGAGTTTAACACTAGTAGATTTTTTTTTCTCATTGAAAGTTCGGGTTTTCATAAAAAGAAAAGGTTTATCAATTTCTCATTGTCAAGTCATCTAATTAAGCAACTCAAAATCTGAAAAATATTTGCCTGTGGATATTAATACTTTGTTGGAATGAATTGCTGTAAGCAGTTATACTTTACACAATGTACCAAATTGTTTGTTTTGTAGAACCATATATCTATTTTATCAAGATCTCATGTCATAATTATATATCGTTACTTAAGTGCAAAAAAAGTTTATTTGACTTTAGGTTAGATTCTAATATTATTTTTAATAGCACAGCATTTCTTGTTAGTTTGATTGATGCAGAAGAAGTGGGAACTGATATTTGTGGATACTTCTACTCGCAGCTTCTTTATTATCTTTTTGTTTCGTATTTGCATTTTGAATTCTCCAGATTTTCAGGTGCCTGTTAACATTAATATGCATAAACAGGTGAAACATTATCTTGTAATTCTCGTTAAATATTTTTATATCTATCTTCAAACTTTAAAAATCAAGATCAAATACCTAATGACACTAGTTTTACTTTCTCAATCCATTGGCATCACTAATAATCTCTTATTTATTTTATATTTTTTGGTGTTTTCTTTTGATGCTAATCATATAATCTTGGTTCAGTACAGTGGACCATCAAAAGATGCTCTTGCTTATGCTAACTGGTTAAGAGAAGATCCCAGATTTTCAGATATCCTAGTTCAAGTTTCTCCAGCAATAAATGGCCACGCCTTTCCAAAGTTGAAGTTGCGTTATAAGCCCTCACTTGTACAAGTGAGAAAAATCACTTTAATCTGAATGAATTTCATTGTTGAAGTTTAACGCTGGATTATTGCACCCCTTTTTCTTTTAGTTTTATTATCTCACTTGCTTTTTTTCCCTTTCTGTTGAGTTTCATTTCTGGTTTATTCTCTCTAAAGTAATCAAAACTGTCTGATTTCAATATGTTGTGAATAGCACTTATGCAAGCATCAGATGCTTAAAATCACTATTTATGCACATGACAACTATTTGAATAAGTTACCTCTAATTTGTTGATCCGGTGGGGAGTGAGGAGAAATGTTCGCTAACTTGTAAGTTTTTTTTTCCAGTTCGAAGGAGATTTTTCACATCTTCCTTTACTTGATCCATCAAAGCGAGCAACTCCTTTAACTCCATCTGAATGGAGAGAAAGGTTGGAAACAATGAATAGGAATAAGGGTACAAAGTATATTTTATTGGATATTAGGAACGGTACGTGCTTCCCTTTCAAAATCTCTTCTCATTCAATTTTTTCAGATATGCTTATGATTGTATATCTAGATATTCCCTCAAATAGACCCTTAAAAGTAATTATTTTTCTCCATATTCCGTTCAATATTGAAGTAACAATATGCAATTAATATTCTCAATATTCCAAGTTAAGTTATAGACAGTAGAGTCTTGAGCTAGCATTCTTTCGGTTCTTTCCTTGCAAATTAGATTGAAACAGCTCTTTGATGACTTTGAGGAACTAAGACAACGGAGCTTTGTTCCTCTAGCTTTTGGTGTTTGGGCATTTTAATTGCATTGTCAATTCTCTGTGTTCACTTCACTTTTTTATAA
This sequence comes from Trichosanthes cucumerina, assembly GCA_036507285.1. Lineage (NCBI taxonomy): Eukaryota > Viridiplantae > Streptophyta > Magnoliopsida > Cucurbitales > Cucurbitaceae > Trichosanthes > Trichosanthes cucumerina. Next base: position 40,703,996 of record CM071841.1, read on the forward strand.
TTCCTTTTTAGTTCATATATTCAGGATATGAGTGGGACATTGGTCATTTCCAAGGTGCTCAACGGCCAACTGTGGACAGCTTTAGGTGCACGTCATTTGGTTTATCCCAACCCAAGGTATGTCAACTGTGCAATATGTTGAAACCAACCCGAGGTATGTCAACTGAGCAATATGTTGTAAGAGTTGACGTCAAATCAGTCAGTCAGCCAAAAGCAACAACCCCTGCAAAATTAAATCCTTGTATAATTCCTTAAGCTCACATCTATTTTCATGATATCCTTAAAACCTTATGCTTTTCCTCGGCATCAACAATAAAATGAAGAGCTGATAACAAGGTGACTGACGCTTTAAAAACTTTTCTTTGCTATCAACAACCACTTTCAGCATTCTATTAAAAAAAATTGAAATTCTTGCTCTTTGTTTGTTTCACAAAATAGTAGATTTTTTAAGCGATTTCAATTCCAATTAATTTCTTCCTCATAACTGATTTCATTGGTATAATTTTCAGAGTAAAATTTTCTGTATTTGGATTTTGGCTGTGTGAGGCCACCAATTACCCAAGTATATAGCGCAAGGGCCAAAGAGGAAATGCATCAGGGAATTAGTTAGTTATGGAAAAAGGTTTGAGAGAATATCTTGTGGGGACCATGGTAGTGCTTTGGAGTGAGAACCTATATGTTTTGCTAGATGTTTTTGGTTAGTTTTTACGTTTTGGAGAGGATGTGCTTAGTAGAGCAGAGGGAAGGAGAGAAAACGAGCTCTCTTAGTGGCGGGAAGTTTTGTATTGCCTTAGGGCATCACTTTTCTCTGAATTATCAATATTAGTAAGGGGATTCGTTACAAATTGGTATTAGAGCATTCAATCTCGGGAAAACAAGGAGCCAAAAAGAGAAGTATATGGAAGAAAGGGTGGATAATGCTGATCATGAGCGATAAGCTCTAAGGGCAGAGCTGGTAGAAATCCAAGAGAAAGTGTTGCAAACTCTGTTGATGGTGGAGGGTATAAGGTTGTTGAACAAGTCAGTAGCAATGTTAGATATTTGAGGTTAGTGATAATTCATCATTGAACAAAAAGGTACGGGAGGCTTGGGGATGTCGTCTCTGACTCGAGTGAAGGAAGAAATTAAGACCGCTATAAGGAGTCATGTCGAACCGATGGGAGATCAAAGCAAGTTTAAGAAAGTTGAGATGCTAGTGTTCGGAGGAAAGGATCCAGATTCTTGGTTGTTCCGAGTTGATCGATATTTCCAGATTCATAAACTTACATACTCGGAGAAAATGATGGTAGTCGTCATTAGTTTCGAAGGGATAACGTTGAACTAGTACCGAGGCAAAGAAGAAATAGAGCCCTTCACTGGATGGGAGGATCTAAAACTATGGTTGCTCGCGTGATTTTGAAAGGCCAAAAAGGGGAGTGTGTTCGGTCGATTCTTGGTCGTCAAACAAGAAGGTACAATAATAGAATATTGCAATGAATTTGAATTATTAATGGCTCCTCTTCTGCAACTATCGAAGGAAGTGATAGAGAACGCCTTTATGAACGGATTGAAATCAATGCTCAAAGTAGAGGTGCAGTGCTGGCGGCTGGTAGGGCTTGACGATATGATGGAGACGACCCAATTGGTGGAGGATCGTAAACAAGCTTGATTGGACGAACTAAAGGGGATGAAAACAAGTCCATCAGACCCAAAAGGGGCAACCCAAAACTTAAGATCTAGTACTGGTAGTGGGCTAAATCCACGACCCCCAAAGTCGATTGCCACCAAAAGGATAACGTTGACTGGGAATTTAGCAACGATGGCTAAACGAGAGGGACCAACGAAGAGGTTGTTCGATGCCAAATTCCAAAGTCGAAAGGAAAGTGGGCAATGTTTCTGTTGTGAAGAACGATACATGGTAGGTCATAAGTGCAAAGCCAAAGAACTACGAACCATGGTAGTCCTGGAGAATGGGGAAGAATGGGAAATCATCGAAGACGGGGTGGCAAATGTAGAGAGTGAACTCGACTGAAGAAGAGGGTGACACCGCTCATCACTCTCTAGATTCAGTGGTGGGGATGATGGATCCAAGGATGATAAAATTAAAAGGTCAAGTGATGGACATCGTATTGATAGATTGCAGAACAACTCACAACTTCATTACTCAGTGGTTAGTCGATTTGCTAAAATTGCTTTCAACTGGTGCTAGCATTGCCTGATTTCAACTGACCATTTATTATAGAAATAGATGCGTTCGGTGTTGGGTTAGGGGTTGTCTTGAATCGCGGGGTGTCTACAAGGGCACAAGTGATGTCAATATATGAGAGAGAACTAATGGTGATTGTGTCTGCAGTGCAGCGTTGGAGGCCATACTTGGGCATAAATTCATAGTGAAAATGGATCATAGTCTAGATCAACGTACAATCCAACCTCAGTGCCAGAACTTGGTGGCAAAATCGTTTGGTTACGATTTTGAAGTTCAATAAAGACCAGGCGTTGGAACAAAGTAGCCGATGCACTTTCAAGGTTACCCCCGGTGGCTCAATTGACCCATATTTCGGTTCTCTTTATTTTAGATGTCGAAAAGGTACAAGAGGAAGTTGTTGTTGATCTCAAATTACTGCAGATCATTACTCAATTACAAAGTGGTGGGGATAGTGTGCCAAAATTCTATAGGTCACAAGGGACATTGCTTTACATAGGGTAGTCAGTGTTATCTAAACCCTCTTAATTTTGACTATTCTCAATTCCTATCATGATTCTGTATTAGGAAGGCATTCAGGATTCTTGCGTACATATAAACTGTTAAGTTATGAAGCCCAAAATTAAGGCCCATTGTCCCACTTCTCACACTTAACCTAATTTATAAGTGTATAGATATATATACTTGCGGTTTTTTGGTGGCTGTGGTTTTTTCGATAGAAAAAGGTTGCGGCAGTATTACGAAAAGAAAAAAAACAGAGCATTACGTGAAGTTTTTTCTTTGGTGTTGTTTTACAAGAGCGTTTTTCTCCATTGAAGAGTTTTGTGAGCTAGAGTGATTCGTGAGCCTTTTCCTTGAGAGAAAAGTGAGAGAAATCACATTGAGCGTTGTAAACTCTTGTAACTTCCTCCCTGACAATTTTAGTGGAACCTGCATCGGTAGCAGAGAACTGGACGTAGCCATCATTGGGTGAACCAATATAAATTCGGTGCCAATTTCTCTTTCCCTAAACTTGTTATTTATCGTTCTTGTAGCTTAAAGGTTTAGGTTGGTTTATCTATTCTTTTAGGTTTGCTAATTCCAAATTGATTATTCTGCAAAATATTTGGAATTATAACCTGATCTGGGATTTTGGATAAAATATATATTGTCTGAATCTGGTAGAATTTAGATTGATTGTATTTTGTCACATTCACACCTAACATAAACAACTCACTGGAGAACTCTATTGGGAGGGCATGAAGGCTAGCACTAAGAATTATGTAGCTAATTGTTTGATTAGTCAAAAGAACAAGACATTAGCAGTGGCACCTGCAGGACTCCTATCATCATTGGAGGTACCAGATCAAATTTGGGAAGATTTAACAATGGATTTCATTGAAAGTCTACCTCGATACTCTGATGTAGATACGATCATGGTAGCAGTCGACTGACTGAGCAAAATGACACATTTTCTCATATTAAAACATCCATTTACAGAAAAGACCGTGGCCGAAAGCTTCATAAAAGAGATAGTTTGTTTGCACGGATATCCACGTTCCATCGTTTCTGACTGGTACAAGTGTTTATGAGTTACTTTTGGTCATAACTATTCAAGGCACTAGAGACTAAACTGTGCAGAAGTACAACCTACCATCTTCAATCAGATGGGCAAGCAAAAATTGTGAATAAACGTGTTGCTTTTGTCGTGAAAACCCAAAGGAGTGGAGTAAATGGCTTCATTGGGCAGAGTACTGGTAGTGCACCGCGTATCACATATTGATTGGAAATCCCCCCTTTAAGGCAGTCTATGGATGCCCTCCTCCTCCCTTATTGTCTTATAGAGCTACAAAAACAACTAATGAAACATTGGAGCAACACCTAATGAATAGGGATGCCACCTTAGATACTTTGAAAGTCACTTACGTTTGGCTAAAGAGCGAATGAAGAAGATTGCAGACAAAAGGAGACGCGAGGTCCAATATGAAGTTCGCAACATAGTTTTCTTGAAGCTGAGACCCTATCGTCAAGCTTCATTAGCAAGAAGAGGAATGACAAATTGCCCCTCGAAGTATTTTGGTCCTTATAAGATTGAAGAAAAGATAGGATATGTGTTCGACTTAAACTTCCAACCTTTGTGCCCATACACCCTGTTTTCCATGTTCCACAACTGAAACTAGCTCTCGACAATCACCATCTCGTGTAAGAGGAACGTCCGAGGTTGACAGATGACTTCAAGTGGTAGGTCGTGATGGGATTGAATCCTGTAGCGGAAGTGACGTGAATCACGTTGCTTTTCGTTGTGTTATCGTTTTTCTTAAAATTGACATATATCTCATGATATATCTAGGCTAAGCATAAAATTGAGAAGGAAATGACAACAAGGTACTAACCCCTTGAAGAACTCTTCTTCACGGATTCCTCCCGGTTACGATCTCTACGATCTCTCTACAAATCATGAACCGACCTCGATCTTGGGACACCTCCATTTGATCTTCTCGGTTGTTCTCCGGTGGATGAGGGAGAGTTGTGGGACTCCCTTTGGATTTTGAGTTTGGAGAAGAGAAGAGAATTTGAGAAAGAATTGAGAGTGTTTTGGAGTGAAATCCAAAAATGAGATGATAGCTTATGGAATGCTTCACATTCCGCCTTTAAATAGTGGTATTTGGTGGATGTGAAATCTCCACCAATTTACTACTTTACCACAACCATATGATATGTAAATCATATTTGCATATCATATAGTATAAGGTATTACATACCTTATTATACAAAACCCATTTGCATAATTGTAGAATTTAAAATTGAATCACATTTAATTTTATTTCTCTCAAATCAATTTTCTCCAATATAAGCCTTAATTTCATAATTAGGCTATTCTATAGTTTATTATGAATCTCATTCACATTAAACTATATATTATGTCAATTATATCTCATATAAATGACATAAATACCTTTTACATGAATTTGAACACTTCAAATTCACCCCAAACTGTATACCTTCATTGAATCCATAATTGAGCCAACCGAGGGACCTAATGGACCTACAAATCATGAACTCCAATGATCCGAGGTTAATCACCAAACTCTTTGATCCGATTAATCAACATTCATTAACTACAGGGACACTCTACTTTAGCCCCGTAGCTGCACTCTTCTCACTGTAGGACAAGTTGTGTCCATCGACATAACCAATACCTGTGAATCGACCCTTCACAGGTTGTTCATAGTCACAGCTGGGTCAAATTACCGTTTTACCCCTGTATCTACCTCTTACTCCTTAAATCCCACTGCTCTAATGAACAATTTTGTTATATGACCCTACATTAAACAACGTCCCTCTCGGGCCAGTGAGAGGGTGGGGCCCCGTTGTTAAATCCTTCGAGTCAACAGTTAAGGGAACAACCCCTCTAGTTTCCCTAGCTCGGGAATTAGTGAATTCCATCTAGCATAGTTAAGTTCCCAACTCCCCACGTGGTTCTACCCCTGAGAAGGTAGACATATTGAGCGAGTAACACAGACTATCCTCACCTGTACTAGTTAAAGGACAGACCCTCGCAGACAGGAGTTCGTAACACACTTAGGATTAAGGACGAGTTACTAATGGTCATCTATGAATTTATTAGTCATAAACTGTTAACGGTGTTACATCAATTGGTCTAATAATTCAACGTCCGGTCTTGTACAATCTCATTGCACAGGATTCCCCCACTCGCATGTCAACTATATGAATGAGTTGGATCGCCTCGTTTGTATCCAATATAAAGTGAGCCGCATCCATAGTGTTTGCAAGGATGAGGTTCCCAATCCTATTACTGTAGACCATTCAGATCACTAACTCGAACGTAATCCTACCTGTGTGTACACTACAGACCGTTCAAGTTCTCATAAGGCTGACCCTAGAGTTTAGTTATTGAATTAAGTTTATAAAATGTGAGATACAAAGTTTGAATAACAAAGAACTTTTATTCATTAATTCAAGAACGGTTATAAACGACACGAGCTTAGGGCATACACCCCAACAGACCGAACAAGTGGAAGTCTTCGCTTATTGTGAGAACATTGACATGGGAGAGGATGGGGCTTTGATCCGTTGGAAAGAGCGACCAAAGCACGAAGCAACTTGGGAAACTATAATGCATATGAAGCAACAACTCCCTCATTTCAACCTTTAGGGCAAGGTTTCTTGGTACCAGGGGAGTAATGTGAGGCCACCAATTACCCAAGTATACATGCGTAAGGGCAAGAGAGGAAATGCACTAGGGAATTAGTTTGTATGGGAAATGGTTTGAGAGAATATCTTGTGGGGACCAGGTAGTGCTTGGGAGTGAGGGCCTATATTCTTTGGTAGATGTTTTTGGTTACTTTTTTACGTTTTGGAGAGGATTTGCTTAGTAGAGCAGAGGGAAGGAGAGAAAACCAGCTCTTTTAGTAGCTGGAAGTTTTGTATTGCCTTAGGGCATCACTTTTCTCTGAATTTTCAATATTAGTAAGGGGATCCCTTACAGATGGAGATAATTATTTCAATCTATTGATGTTTAGTACATCTTTTGCCATCCACATAATAGAAGGCACTCACCTTTCCGCCCCTACTTTGTGAGGGGATAACTGTCCTCTTTTGTATTTGTTCTGTGAATCTGTGATTGGGACGATCAAATAAATAAAGATAATTTGTGGAGCTTTATTTAGGATCAGTGGTGATTTCTGTTCGTTAATGGTATTGCCTCGTCCCTATTTATGCTTATTTAGGATGCTGCTTCTGATCCTTTGGTAAATGTTGACAAAGAGCAGACAGAGGTATTGATGTATTGCACTGGCGGTATCCGTTGTGATGTATATTCGACAATTCTAAGGTAAACCAATTTTCTTATCTGTTCCTTCTTTTGATCAAACATGGAAACTTGGTACAGTACACATTTTATCGTTTCAGTTTCATTTGCATTTATTAGTTTATGCTTGATAATCAAAACAACAAACAACTTCAATTGCCGTAAAAGTTAATTTGATGCTCCTATTTTAAGTCATCATTTAAGTAGAACATGTAGGATTTATGACTCAAATCTGTTTTACTTTCTTATTCTACAAAAATACAGTTTTAATTTACCATGGCCAAGAGCTAGCTCTGTTTGTATATCATTTTAACACCTTGGTCGATATTGTGATGACATTCCGATAATAAGAAAATAGCACTAAAATTTTATTGCAAAATGAAGAGAACTTGCAAGGGTAGTAGCCTTCCGAGAGGGCTATCTGCCTCTGCCATAAGAAATGGATTTGAAATTTGTTCGTGTTTCATCCAACCTTGAACAACCTTTATTCAGTGATTTGGAATGATTTTCTATCGAAAGAAGATAAATATCTGTTTTTGGAAATGTAGTATTGGGGTTGTCAACACGGTAGATTGCCTTCAAAGGAGAAGGCTTCATTTCTACCTTTCTCCACCTTCATGTATTATCTGTTCTTAACTCGGAGCATCTTAGACACTTTTTTGCACGTTGCCCTCTTGCCTCTAGATATTGGGTAATGATACTTGATGCTTTTGATTGGTCTTTTTGACTTTGCCAAACAACATTTATGACAAACAAAATGGTGCAAAGAAAACTTTATGGTTTGCTTTTGATGGAGTTTTCTTGAGGTTTATTTGATGCAAACAAAATGGAACAAAATGGAAGAATTTTCAGGGACACCTTCTCAACCTTTGATAATTTTATCGATTTGATTCTTTTACATGTTATGCATGGGTGTAAATGTAAACACCCTTTTACTGATCATAGTCTTTCTTCTTTGATTTCTAATTGGAGAGCTTTTTTGTTATTCATTTTTAGGCATGGAGAGTTCTTACTCTTTTATTTCATTCATCAATGAAATTTTGTTTCTCTTCTAAAAAAAATCTTACTCCCAACACACGGCTTTGTGTTGAGAGATGGGAGGGATACCAACCTTCGGGAGAATAAGTAGTTGGGGGATAGACTCCTATGTTCCTTGTTTCCTCGTTTATATTAGTTGTTCTTGTTGAAGAATTGTTTTTTAGATATTTGTTTGATAGCAGATTTAGAATTTGGATTCCAATTTAAATAGTGGTTCAAAATGTGTTTAATAATACATTTATAAACCATAAGACTAGTTGTAGTCACAGAAATGATGTTTGCATTTGGCCTCTTGATCCTCTAGATCATTTACTATTAAATCTCTCATGAAGGATCTTGTGGATCCTAATCCAATTAAGAATGACCTTTATGATGTGATCTGGAAAGATGTGTATCCAAAAAACATTAAGATCTTTTTCTGGGAATTCAACCTCGGTGCAATTAATATGGTTAGATAGATTACAATGACGTATGTCTCATCTCTATATATCTCCATCTTGGTGTGTCTTTCTTCGAATATGGAACACCCTGGACATCTTTTTGGTTATTGTCCCTATGCCACTCGTTATTGGAATATGATTCTGATAGCTTTCGATTATTCGATACCATTGCCTACCGACAATTATGATTTGTTATCTTCCATTTTTGTGGAGTAAAGAAGTTCTGTGGATCACTTTAAACAGAGTTTTCTTCCGTATCTGTGGGGTGAAAGGTATGAAGGCTTATCCAAGGATTCTTTCTCAAACTTTGATCATTTTATGGAGTAAACTCTTCTTCATAATATGTATTAGTGTAGATGTAAACACTCTTTCTCTTATTATAGTTTATCTTCCTTAACTTCCAATTGGGCATCCTTTTATGTAACACACCTTCAGGTGTTTAGAATTTCTACTCCATTTTATTTCATTTATCAATGAAATCGTTTCCCTTCTAAAAAAATTAATTTATCAACATGTTTTATGTTATAATTTTGTATAATTATTATTTTACAATATCATATAATTTACCATATATTGTATTATGCATATTTTAATTTAATAAAAATGAATTGGGTTTATAATGTGAAATCTTATATTTATTAAAGTTTTTATCTTTTCAAATATAATCTTGCATTTTAAATTTTCAAATTTAAAATCTGGATACATAGAAAACATAAAAATGTTTTTATAATTTTCAAATCACAAAATCTGAAAACAATTTTCAATAACACATTTGCCAAATGCATATTGACTTAACTCAACGAATCCAGAAACCAAAAACATAATTTAGATGGCCAATCAAAGAATCCCTAAGGTTTCCAAGAAGGTTAAGCTTTTTGTGTGGTAGATTTTGTAAGAGTCAGTACCTTGAATCAGATTTCGGTTAGAGGGCTCCTTTTGGTTGGGTCACTCTGTTATATTCTTTGCAGGAGGGTAATAGAGTGACCATATCCTCTGTAGATGTGATTTTGCCTCTGTTGTTTGGAGCTGTTTCTTTGAGGGGTTCGATTTTAGCTTTGTTTGTCAACCCTTATGGTTGTAGAGAGTTGTTCGTGGAGCTTCTTCTCTATCCACCTTTTGTGAGAAATGATTGCCCGAATTGTGCTATGTTGTGGAGTTTGTAGAGTGAGAGAAATAATAGAATTTTCAGGGGGCGGGAGAGATCTTACGGTGATGTGTCATCTCTTAGATTCTATGTTTATCTTTAAGGCTTCAGTGTCAAGACTCTTTTTGTAACTACTTGCTAGGACTTATTTTACTTGATTGGAGCCCCTTTTTGAAGTTTGGCTCCCTTTTTCGCCTTTTTTTTATTTTTTTATTTTTATTTTTATTATTATGCCCACTAACTCCCAAGATTATGCTCAATCTCCAACTCCATACATCCCTCGATTTACAGTTACTCCACCCTAACAATTTCTTGAGTAATCACAATTATGCCACTGTTAATATTCCTGACAACCTTCCCACTATTTTCTTACTAGTATTCTAACATACTCCTGTGGAGTTGTTGTGCCAAAAAGTCGAGGTCTATATTGTTGATGTAGGGACGCTAATAGGCAGAAGTATATGAGTTGAATAACTGTTTTTCGGTCATCCTTACCAGCAACCTATTCACCATTATAGACATCTTGGGCGCAATGTTGATGTGGTGTTGTGGATGAAGAAATGATTATTCCTTTTTTTGTCATTGTGACAGGGAAAGAGGGTTTCAAAACCTTTACACTTTAAAAGGAGGAGTCTCGCATTATCTAAAAGATGAAGGTAGTGAGCAGTGGGTTGGGAATTTGTTCGTGTTTGACTCGCGACTTTCACTGCCTCCATCCGCCTACAACCCCGAAGCTGAATCACACAGAACCCCTGAATTTTCTGAAAATAATGCTTTTGCAAGATGCTATATCTGTACTTCCCAGGTTTCTCAATTAAGGCACCGTAATTGTGCGAATCTCGACTGCAATCTACTATTTCTGTAAGTCTGCTTTGGAAGTTTTGGCTACATTCATTCCTGATCTTTAATCATAAGTGGGTGTGTCTTTGGTATAAATCCAAAGCAAAATGGGTTTGATAATGAAATGAGTTTGTTTTGGTTTCAGATGCTGTAAAGAGTGTGTGAAGGAGTTGAGAGGATGCTGCTGTTCAGAATGCACAAGTTCACCTCGTCTTAGACCTGTTTTAGCAGGGCCTCAAAGGTATCAGAAATGGCACGTCTACCGCGACTTCCGACGAGAACAACCAAGCTAATTTCTGTATCAAAAACTGCACTTCACTCTCTGCTTCAATTGTAATCTTCTTCTTCTCCTGCTTTGGAACCTTTTGTTTCCATATGTTCAAATACGATCTTCTAAAATCTATGATGTTTTAGGTGAGTTATAGCTTTCTTCATGAAAGTGTAGATGATTTCAGTTAGATATGTTCACTGGGACGTCCCATTCCTGCTCCACATTTAATTCTCTCCCGATGAAATTTCCGGATTAATTTAACCGGCGTGTATTTTTTTTTCAATCTCAATTAGATTAAATAAATTATTTTGAAAATTTTTGACTTAAATAATTAATTTTTTGGAATGAAAAATATCCGTTTAGAAGGATAATTCTTTACGGGAAAAAACTGAGAATTCTAACTTAAAGAGAATATTGCTAAAACTTCTAATAGAATTAACATAATATTCTCTATCAAATTATTTTATTATTTGTACATATAGTTCAAAGATATTAAATTATTATAATTTTTGTTCATGAACAAAGCTAAACTAGAATAGAATTAAAATAATATTCCATGACTCGATCAAAAATGCCTAAACTAAAATTAGAAGGCTAAAAACAGTAAAGAAAAGCTTTAAAAACCTAAAATATCGTCTAAGGTGGCTAAATAATCTAACAACGTTTTGACATTATGCAAAAAGATGTATTTATACTAAACCTATTCACAGCGTTGAGACATTATGTGGCATTGAGCAGCGTCAAGGGAGACTGACTCGTGGAGCAACATCGGAGCCAACGCCAGAAGCCAACGCCAAAATGCTAGCAGCATTGAGCTTGCCAAACCACAATGTCCAAAGGATAGTTGACAAAGTAGTACTATTTGTTGACTTAGTTTGTTTTAGTTTTTCTATGATTTTGTGTGCTTTCATGTGTTTTTATGTTGATTTCTTAGAAACCGAGCATTTGGAGCAAAATTGGAGAATTGTTAGATATTTGGACAAATTTGAGCAACGTAAGGCTATATTTAAAAATTTAATAGTTGAAGAAGGACATAGCATTTGGACTCGATGTTATAGTGTTGCAAGGCAACTTATAGCGTTTCAATGCCATTTGAGAAGCTTTTCAACCTTCAAAATCTACCGCTATAGCATTACCACTCTAAACATATTTTTTCCTTATTTATAAGATTCGAAGAGACATCATTGCAACGTTGCCACCAACATTGCAATGTTGTCTCCACTCTATAAAAAGGAAGTTTTTCTAGTTTTAAAAGGAGAGTTGTTTTTGAGAGACCAAAACCCTAATCTCGATTTCTACACTGTTTAAAGGCCTAGGGAAACTCGAAGCTCAAGATCGGAGACATCATATTGGGAACGAGTGTTGACATGTAACCTTAGTCTAATCTCTTTCCCTTGTTTTTCTTTTGGTTTTAGGAGTTTGTTATGAACTTCCATGTTGTTTTTCCCTGTATTTAGATAAGAATGGTTGTGTACTTGAATCTTTATTAATTTTGTAATTGATTGTTTGCATTTACATCTTTGTGTCTAAACTTTATTGCTTGAACCCTTGACCATGGTTTTGAATGTTAGGCTAGATTTAGCTCGAGAGAGTAAATTTATTCTTAGAACAATAGATACATACTAGATACAAGTTATTGCACGAGAGTGCGTAGACTAAGGTTAATTCTAAAAGCCTTAGAATCGTCTAATGCCATGTTAAAAAATAAAAATAGACCAAGAGGTTCATTTATTGTCAGACATGAATTCAATTGAGTTCGAAAGAGGATGTTGATCATTTAGTAATTCTTGGTTTAAGATTAATTACTTTAAATTTAAATTTGATAAGAGGACTTGTCGGAGACCCTATCAAGATTAAATCTTTATAATATAACTGACGCTTGAGGATAGAAAATTTTAATTTCTTTTTTTAGCCATTTCTTAATTTGAAAGTTTCTCATTATGACCTTCTTAATTGAACGTTTTTCTTTTTTGCCTTCAATTTAAATAAATATCCTACAATTTCTACTTATGTAATTCTTAATTTGAATAAAAATTTTAAAATCTCATCCCCAATCTTTCTAACTAACGAATATTTAAATTTTTTAATGATAATTTAAGAAATTGATAACAAAAATGAAAACATTAATATTTAAATTTTTAATGAAAATTTAAAAAATTAATAAAAAAACGGAAAAATAATATTTTTGAATATATGTATCTTCCAGAATCTAGAAAATTATTATCGAAGATTTTTAAAATAAATTAATATTAAAACTTTTTAATGAATGTTTTAAAACTTCAGAATAAATATTTTTCAATATATGTATTTTCAAGAGTCTATTAAATTATTATCAAAAGTAAATTAATATTTAAATATTTTAAATATATTTAATAATTTAGAACAAATAATTTTTAATATTTATATTTTCAATAATCTAGAAAATTATTACAAAAGATTTTTCTTACAATAAATTAATATTTAAATATTTTTCTAAAAAAAGTAAACTAGTATTTAAAGATTTTTAATGACTACTTGAAAAATTAAGAACAACTATTTTTAAATATATGTATTTTTGAGAATCTGATGAAAGTAAACTAATATTTAAAGATCTTTAATATATATTTAAAAGTTAAAAAAATATTTTTTTATTATATATATATTTTGAGGATCTAGAAAGTTATTATGAATGTTTTTTTTTAAAAATAAAGTAATATTTAAATATTTTTAATGCATATTTAAAAATTTAAGAACCAATATTTTTGAATATATGTATTTTCGAGAATCTATAAAATTATTATGAAAGAAAACTAATAATTAAAGATTTTTAATATATATAAATATAAATTTAAGAACAAATATTTTTAAATATATGTATTTTTTGAGAATCTATAAAATTATTATGAACGATTTTTCTTAAAATAAAATAATATCTAAAGATTTGTTAATGCACAGCTAAAAAATTGATAACTTATTGTATTTTTATAGATTGTGTTGTTTAATCTATAAACATCTACATTATCAAGAGGAAAGCTTCATCCAAGCATCAATTGGGTGAAGGAAAGGTCGAGATTATCAAGAGGAAAGCTTCATCCAAGCATCAATTGGGTGAAGGAAAGGTCGAGAGGCCTATTGGATACATTTAAAGTTTAAGAAAGTTTAAGAAATGAGTAGAGTAAAGTTTAAACACTTATTATATACTTTTTAAAGTTTAGAGATCTAATAGACTAGAACTTAAAAGTTTACGAACTCGTAATTTAACTTTTTTTTTCTATTTGATAAGAAATTAAAATTATTCAAAATTAGTTAGGAAATCTACTGTATTCGTTGTGTTCAAATTGATCTTTTGGTGATTTTTTTATTATATTTATTAAATAATAATTTATCGGCCCCCAAACATTAATATCTGGGTCCACCCCTGCTTTCATTGTATTTTGTAGATATATTCACAATAACAATTTTTTATTTTTTTTACAATTACTTTACTTAAATTTAATTTAATAATTGAATTTTCATAAGACCAAATTAAATATTTTGAATTTAAAAGATGTTGATAATAATTGTGAAAAAGCAAAATCAGAAATTAAAAGAATTATTTTTAAAACAAAGATTTGAAGCTAAAATATCATAAAAAAAAAATATTAAAATGAATGATTTTAGATACACATTTTCCAAATTTTTGTTTTTAAACCTTAAATTAACTTTATATACTAACATCTTTTTTTATTCTTTCTAAATCTTTTGGTCACTGTTTTTTACTATTAATTTTTTTAATTTTACATATTTTTAATAATTACTATTTCAATAAATAAAATTAGAAGGAATATTAATTTCTCTTTTAATTTTTTATTATAAATTATTTGAAGAGTTTATTCTCTTTTATTGCATAGTCATGCTTTTCTCTGGATTTAATTATTCTTCATTTTTGGATTTTTTTAATATGTGTTATATTATTTAAAAAGGTCATTTTTTTTAAAATTTAAAAGTTTAACTATTAATAATGTAACGCCCCCAGAATTCCAGACAACCCCTACTTAGGGCGTTACTCATGGTTACACTAAAATTTTTCCTAGCACCTGGACAAAAGAAAACACTTCATAAAATCTCGTAAGGGTGCCCAACCTCCAAACTACAATCTCAATCAAGTTGGGCCTCAGTCTCTTAGAGTCAACAGGTAGGCAAATAGTAGACAAGCACACGACAATTCAACCACAATCCAAGCCTAGAACTACATCAAGCTATGAGTCAATAGAAGCAATCAAATGAAACGAACAAAGTTTACAATTTCAAGTTAGGGACTAAGTAGAAACAAACGACACCCTAACCAAACACTACTAAGACTTAGAACTAGGATAGTCTCCATAGCTTCGTCAAATCGCTATCGTAACCAGCCGCCTCAAGGTTTTGCCTTACCTTCAACCAAACGAAACAAGGGAGTAGGGTGAGTATAACATACTCAATAAGTAGCCCACTTAGGATCCAAATTAGATCAACAACAATCACCGAAACCTCAAGTCTAGCTACACACAACTCAAGGACGTGACACAAAGGTCAATGGTTCTTACCCTTTGCCCCAGACCCTCCCATTCACCTTAGGTACCATCTCCTACTCTAACCTTAGCCCTAGAACGTAGGTTGATGTCGAGCGACAATGAACCCACCCTCACACTCGCAGCCGCGGGAGTCGCTCCTTAGGCTAAGATCGAGTGAAAGAACGAACCTACCATCCCCTGCTCGTTGGGAATCACCCTTGAGCCAAAACACTCGACGGTAGGACAATTCCAACCCCACACTCGACGAAAATCACTTCCTGAGCCACATCACTAGATGATAGATCAGGTCCACCACCCCACACCCTCCGAGAATCACTCCCTAATCATATCTCAAGATGGAGAACCAGTCCCACGTCTTATGCTCATCGAGAATTACTTCTTGAGCCTCACCCTGGATGAAGGAACAAGTCCAACACCCCATTCTCACTGAGAATCACTCCCTGAGCCACGTTTCCGAATGAGGAAACGGATCCCACATCTCACGCCCACTGAGAATCACTCCCTGATCCACATCTACGGATGAAGGAACGGGTCTTGCATCCTAGGTCTAAACTCGACAACCTAGAGGTTGAGACCTACTAAGGGTAATACGGGGCCAACGGAGCACTCGTAGGGGATAGTTTGAAGGGATCAGATCCCGCAGTGGAAGCGATTGTGAATCACGTGTTCTTATTTAGTTACATGGATTTCATTTAAAATCAAACAAAACTAAGATTAAACGTTCTTTAAAAAATTGGGCAGCAAGAATTTACCTTGGGAGAACTCTTTCTTCAAGTGCTCCTTCTCCCACGATCACGATCTCAGCAACTCGAACCCGAACGATCACGGACACTACCACCGGATCTTCTCCGTTGTTCTCTAGGTGAGGGAGGAAGGTGGGTTCCTTTAGGATAAGGTGTGAGTTTGTCAGAGAGGTTGTGTATGGAACTCTTCCAACACAACTATGTGATACTCTAGGGTTTCTCAAAAGGTATTCATTCAAAATTGCATCTCATGCAACTATATATAGGAAAATAGGATGGAAATTACCATTCTATCACTCCTTTATTCTCTAATTAGTATATGGTTTATATGTGAATCTAATTCACATTAAAACCATATATTATATCAATTATATCATATATAACTAATATAACACCTCATATATGAAATTGAACACTTCAATTTCATTCCTAACTTTATACCCTCAATATTACCATGTTGAGCCAACGGAGGGACCTAATGGACCTACAGTTCATGAGCTCCAATGATGTGAGATTTAACTGATCAAACTCTTTGATCCGCTTAATCAATATTCATTAACTACAAGTCACTCCACTATAGACTTGTAGTGCACTCTCTCTCATCGTGAGATTATATTGTGTCCATTGATATAATCATTACCCATGAGTCGACCTTCTTCACAGTTGTTCGTAATCACAGTTGGATAAAATTACTGCTTTTTACCCTTGTGATTACCTCTTTGTTCCTTAAGCACCACTGATTCTCTAATGAACAACAAGTCTAAGGTCCTACCATAGACTCATACCCTCTTAATCAGTTTAGAGAGCGGGGCCCCGTTGTTCAAGACCTGAACTCAGTTCTTAAGGGAACAATCTATCTAATTCCTCAGTGTAGGAATGAGTGAATTCCATCTTGTATAGTTAAGTCCCCAACTACCTACGAGGTTCTGTCCTTGAGAAGGTAGGCTTATTGAGTCGGTTACAGGCCACTCTCTCCCATACTAGTCTAAGGACAAACCCCTATAAGCAGGAGTTCTTAACTTACTCAGGATTCAGGTCGAGTCACTAAGGACCATCTATAAATTATCGGTCTTATTACATTACTTGGTGTTATCTTTGGTTAGACTAATAATTTGCGATCGGTCTTGTATGAACTCTTCATACAGGATGCCCCCACTCGCATGTTAACCACATGAATGAGTTGGATTACCTCATTTGTACTAATTACAAAGTGGGCCGCATCCATGGTGTTACCAGAATAAGGTTTCCAACCTTATTCTTATACCATAGACCATTTAGGTTATATTCTTGAGCACAATCCAAATAGTGTCTACTACACTGATGTTCAAGATACATTATAACCTTGGAGCTTAGTTTATTGGATTTATAAAGCAAGAATATAATTTTATCAAAAAAAATAACTTTTTATTTATTTGATCAAAATTACATAAGTTTAGGGCACAAATCCCAACATAGTTGTGTGACAGCTACGCCCCTACGGTAACTTGCTCAACCCTCTTGTTGCCACAATCGGGTCCCTAACCACAACTGCATTCCCTCTCCAACATTGCACTCACACCACACCATCGCCTAATCCTGAACAAGTTGAGCACCTTTAGTCTGTGTCGTAACTAATAACCAAACTAACAGGGGCATACTATACCACGCAACAGATTCTCACAGCAGGCCGAGTTTCACACAACACTCAGTTAACATGCTACAACTAGGCATTCATACACAAGTTACAGAACAAGCCAATTCATTTCTCGAAGCCAAACATTGGTCAACAATTAACACAAACACAATAGCCAAGTCAGTTCCACAAATCACACCACCTCACAAACTCTATCACTTACGAGTAGAGGCAATCCTATTGACTACTTACCTCTACTAGAATGCAACGGTCAGCCAGCCCCTCCTAAAGTAGATGCAAAGCTCGCTTGCGAGTTGCTAAAAGAACCTACAGGGCAGAATACCATGACCATTCAATCTCAAAGATTTAACCCAACATGCTAGTCATCCCCTAAGACGACTTTTGGTTCACTAACTCTATAACTATGTTCGACAAAACTATCGAATGTGCAATTGCATGGTTGAAGTCACTTACTTTTGATCGTGTGTGTCGAGAAAATTCTGAACCTAGTCATGAATCTCCCAGAACTCGTCTTCTTGCCGACACTCACAATCTTGGCCAGTCACAAACAAGCATTTTAATTTACCTAAGGCCCAAGCTTAACATATTACACTTGAAATTATACTTTAGCACGACCCAACAACGATTTCATGAAGCTCAAGAGCATTACACTTATAGAGTTGAGGACAAAAAACTTGCTTGCTTGGGAAACCTTTCAACACCAAACGATTCACCGTCCCTTGTCACGACCCTCAAAGATTGCCTTCACCCAACCCTGTGCAAGACGAAATCATCCCAAACAATTTACCAAAACCCCCAAAACTTAGGGTGTTGCATCCAGGGTCACAAACCTACAGTAAACATAAGTCCCAAACTATAGAACACACATATCCAAACTAAAAGATACTTACCCAATTGTTAGACCGAGCTTCCAATTGGCAGAAGACTTCGCGATCGGCTAACAATTTCGAACACTCGCTGGAATTTGCCTAAGACACCCTCGGAAAAGCTCCTCGCACGTTCTAGCCTTCCCTTGTCTTGCTCAACCAACCATGAATCATAGATGAGAGAGAGAGAGAGAGAGAGAATCAAAATGGAAGGGAGATGGAGAGGAGGAAGGGTCGACTTGGTTTCTGGTTAGATCAGAAAGGAGAGGGATATTGAACAGGGAAGGACGAGAGAGAGAGAGAGAGCGAGAATCGAAATGGAAGGGAGAGGGAGAGGAAGAAGGGCCAACAACGCTCAGGTTGGGGTTCAGCTGCAGGGGTGCCAGCGGGGAAAGAGGTTCCCAAACGGAGGGAGGGGGAGGGGCGGTGATGACTTCTGCAAAACCCTGATGACTTCTGCAAAACCCTTCTCCATTTATTTTTTGTTTTTTAAAACCCAACAAAACAAAATAGCCTAAAGAAAACCAAAAAGGAAGAGAAGAGAGGCGCCTACATGAACGTTCTCCCAGAACGACTGATCGGGTGAACTTTGGGTGAAGAAAAGTGAAAAATTATGTTCTACCCAGTGTAAGTGCACATTGTCGATGCAAATATTAAAACAAGAATACTCCTAAGTATGGATCCCCCAGGGAATGATGTTAACAAAATTAATACTTAGCAAATATGTAAGAGAGTTGCAAGAAGAAAAACATAAATTATAAAATCAAGGTCGGAAGTGGTGGTGTTGGAAAAACTAAATTCATTTAAAATCAAATTGCAAAACTAATGGAGATTCGATTTCCTTGAGCAGCGAAAACGTGGTGGAAATCGTAATTGCAAGTTTTGTTTTGGTTGAAAATCAAATACCCATACATTAGTAAACATATAGAACAAGCATACAAAAATCCTAATCTAATTAGGCATGGAGTAGACATGTAAACATGCTATGTTTAACAATTAAACAAAAAAGGAAGATACATTACCTTTGTAGTTTCACAGAACAACAACTCCTTGCTCTAAGCTTTACAGCAACACAGCAAAACAAAAGGACCTCTCTGTTTTTACAGAACACTACCAACAGGAAAACCTCCTATGGCTCTGAGTTCCACTTAGATCTTCCTTAGGTGGGAAGGATCCAACAATTTGGAGATGGGGAATTGAGAGAGTGAGAGAGAGAGAATTCTTCTGTATGTTTCAATTCAATCGATTGATCGATCGTTTCTGCCCATCTCACCAAGAGAAGGACTTCAGTGGGTAACTCCCCACTCCCTATCGAGAGGGAGTTGGGGAATGGTGGGAACATGTCCTCCTGACACGTTTCCAATTAATATTATAATAATTAATTAATTAATTCATCAACTATATTAAATTAAATCATATTTAATTCAAATATAATATTAATTAAATGATTAAATCACATTTAATCATTTTACCCTTTATCCTATAGTTTAATGTACAACAAATGCACATTGAATTTTAACCTATAGTTTTCAAATATGAATCACATTCACATTTGAATTTAATATTTGAACTCTTTCAAATATTTAATTCTCTCATACAATTTAATATGAATCATATCCACATTAAATTTATAATATATAGTTTCAAAACTATATATTATATCGTATCAATATACATTAAGTTTATTCCCTTATGAATTTGAACATTTCAAATTCAAACGATCTAAGAACCCTTTACGAGCTAGAAGGTGGACCTAATGGACCTACAGACCAGAAGCTCCAACGATACGAGATTACTCGGTTAATCTCATTAACATCCTAATCAACATTCGTTAATTGCGTGAACAGTCCACTAAAGTCCCACAACTGCACTCTTCTCACTGCATATAAATTTATGTGTCCACGGATATTGACCAATAACAGCAAGTCAATCCTTCACGAATGTTCGTAACACCAGCTGGGTCAAATTACCGTTTTACCCAGGTTACATCTTGTACCTTAAGAACCAGTGCTCTCTCTAATGAACAATTTGTTTGTGGTCCTACCAACAAACAGAGTCCCTCTCGGGCCAATGAGAGGGTTGGGCCCTTTGTTCAAGTCCCGGAGACACCACTTAAGGGAACATTCCTCTACTTACCCTAGTAGGCGGGAAGGAGTGAATTCCATCTTGCTAAGTTAAGTTTCCATCGCTCACTCGGTCTTGTCCCCAAGAAGGTAGGCATATTGAGTCGGCGAATCTGGCCACTCTCATCCATACTAGTCAAAGGACAATCCCTCATGAACAGGAGTTCGTAACACCGCTCGAGATTGAGATCAAGTTGCCTAGGTCATCCTAGTGAAATAGAAACCTAACTAGTCAACGGAGTTACAGCTAGAGGTTACTATTTCGTGGTTCAGTCTTATGTAATCTCATTACATAGGATATCCCCACTCACATGTCATCTACACGAACACATTAGGATCACAATGTTTGTATCAAATAAAAAGTGGGCCACATCTATAGTTTTACCAGGGTAAGGTACCCAAACCTTATCTCCTAACTATAGACCCTTTAGGCTGTATCTCGAACCGAGATCCTTTATATGTACACTACATTCAGTTAAAGATTCATATAACAACCTTGGATGTTTAGTTTATTGGATTAAGGGTTTAAATAAAGGAAAACTCGTAGATAACGAATAATAACTCCTTATTGAAATAATAACACTTTATTACATTATCTAGAACATAATTACAAACTACGAGTTTTAGGGCACAAGCCTCAACACTAATCAATATTTGTTAACCACCAGGACACTCCACTATAACCCAGTGGTTGCGCTCTCTTCACTGTAGATATATTTCTGTCCACTCGATATAACCATGATTTAGTAAGTCGATCCTTCAGAGGTTATTCGTAATTACAGTTGGGTTAAATAAACCGTTTTAGCCCTGTAATTACTTCTTTTTCCTTAAGTCGTACTGATCCTCTAATGAACAATTGGTTTGTGGTCCAACCAACAAACCGAATCCCTCTTGGGCCAATGAGAGGGGTGGGCCCTTTGTTCAAGATCTAGAGTCAACACTTAAGGGAGCAACCTCTCTACTTATACCTAAAGCGGGTCGGAGTGAATTCCATATTGCAGAACTATGTTCCCAGCTATCTACTCGGTGTTATCCTTGAAATAGGAGGCTTATTGAGTGGAAAATCTCGGGCCATTCTCACCCATGCAAATCTAAGGATAATTCGAATAAACAGGAGTTCATTGTATGCTCAAGATTAAGATCGAGTTACCTAGGTCATCGTATGAATATAAATAGTTAAGACAGTAAACGGAGTTATAAAGTTTAAGTGGCTATTTCGCGGTCCAGTCTTATACAAACTCATTGCATAGGACGCCCCCACTCGCATGTCTGGACATGAACGATTTAGAATCACATCGAAAATGTGACAGTCACGCAGATAGCGTCGGAGCACAACGTTGTTGATCCATTTACAAAGGCCCTCACGGCTAAGGTGTTTGACGGTCACCTAGAGAGTCTAGGTCTTCGAGTTTTTCCTGACTAGGGCAAGTGGGAGTATTGTAAAGGGTTAATCAATGCCCTAGTTTATTGTTTACTCTATTGTATTACTATACATTTGAGAAATGTATTTTGTACTCCACTAGCTTAGTTCAAGTGGGAGTTTGTTGGGGTGTATGCCCTAATCTCATGCAAGTTTTTAATATTCCATGTTGAAATAAAAAGAGTTATTTTTTCAATACTTTGTGTCTCACATATTTATAAACTTAATTCAATAAACCAAGCTCCAGGGTCATTGAATTATGAGAGAATTAGAACTTGAACGGTGTGTAGTGGACACCCAAGGAGGATCACGTTCGAGTTAATGTCCCGAACGGTCTACAGTATATGGATAGGGTTGGAGACCTAATCCTGGATACACAGTGGATGCGGTCCGCTTTGTATTAGATACAAACGAGGTGATCCAACTCGTTCATGTGGTTGACATGCGAGTGGGGGCATCCTGTGCAATGAGATTGTATAAGACCGGACCGTGAATTATTAGACTTACTGATGTAACACCGTTAATAGTATAGGACTGATAACTTTGTAGATGACCAATAATGACTCGATCTTAATCCTGAGCGTGTTACGGACTCCTATCTGCGGGGGGGTTGTCCTTTGACTAGTACGGGTGAGGGTGCTCACAGTTACTCATCCAATATGTCTATCTTCTCAAGGGCAGAACCACGTGGGGAGCTGGGAACTTGACTACGCGAGATGAAATTCACTCGTTTCCAAATTAGGGAAACTAGAGGGGTTGTTCCCTTAAGTGTTGTCTCTAGGGCTTGGACAATGGGCGCCCACCCTCTCACTAGCTCGAGAGGGATGTTGTTTATGATCGGACCATACAATGTAGTTTTTCATTAGAGAAGCAGTGGGACTTAAGGAGCAAGAGGTAGACACAGGGGTAAAACGGTAATTTGATTCAACTGTGACTACGAACAACCTGTGAAGGGTCGACTCACGGGCATTGGTTTTATCGATGGACACAACTTTTCTTACAGTGATGAGAGTGAAGCTACGGGTTTTAGTGGAGTGTTACCGTAGCTAATGAATGTTGAATAACCGGGTCAAAGAGTTTGATAGGTTAATCTCGTATCATTGGAGCTCGTCATCTGTAGGTCCATTAGGTCCCTCGGTTGGCTCAAACTGGATAAATTGAGGGTTTACAGTTTGGTGTGAATTTGAAGTGTTCAAATTCATTATTTGGGTATTTATGTCATTTATATGTGATATAGTTGACATAATACATAGTTTTATGTGAATGAAATTCATAATAAACTATAGGCTAACCTAATTGATTGATTAGTGCTAATTTGGAGAAATTGAAATGAGAGAAATTAAATTAAATGCGATTCAATTTAAATTCCACAATTATACAAATGAGATTTGTATAATAAGGTATGCGATATCTTATTATATGTAATATGCAAATATGATTTGCATATTATAAGGTTGTGGTAAAATGGTGATTTGGTGGAGATTACAACTCCATCTCTCACCATTATTCAAAGGCTTGGTGAGAAGCCTTTGGAGGGACAATAGTTCATTTTTTGGATTTGCTCTTCCAAGAACAAAAAGCTCTCTCTCTCTATTCTCTCAATCTCTCTACCAAATTCTCTCCACCCAAAAATCAAAGTGAGTCCCACAACTCTCACTCAACCGATCGAGAACAACCGAGAATACTCTTTGGAAGTATCTTTGTTTTGATTCGAGAGATCGCGTGTAGAGATCGTTGGAACGAAAAGAGTTCGTGATCGGAGAAGGAAACATCGAAGAAAATTTCTTCAACAAGTAAGTACATTTACTTTATGTTTTCTTCTTCTAATCAACATGTTTAGCCTAGGATTAAAATAGTTTAATTCGATTTTAAGAAATTAGTAGCATAACGAAAACCACGACGTTTCATGTCGTTTTTCGCTGCGGGAGTTTCATTCCCTTCAGATCTCGATTGACCAGGTGGCAAGGCCCCCTCATGGCCTGGAGATCCTTTTTAAGCTCTCTCAGTAGGGTCAGGTCAAGTAAGTTCATTCTAGCCACCAAAACACTCATTTTCTTCCTAATTTTCTCTAAACTTTCTCTGACTTAAACATCGGAGTCGGTGTGGCATCTTGCAGGTCACCTTCTTCCTCCTAGAGATAAAAAAATTACCGCCGTTGTCACATGGAAGTCAGGTGCGTTCTCCTGTCCAAAATTTGACAATAACAATATCAAATACTCTTACTCATGGGTATACAAAACCGATAGGAATAACTCATTCCTATGGTCAATACTTGAAACCTTATACCAAACAAGGAATTATGTATTCCTCATTTATTTTCACATTTATTCTCATCCCATGATCTCAATCTAAACAATCCTTAAGAGTATTTTTGGGATTTTATTAAAGGTCATTGGTATTAATGAACTCAATAAATTCGAAAAAAATAAAACAAAATTTAGATTGTCCATTAAGAGACTCTTAGATACACTTTTAAAAGCTTGAAGACTAATTTAACCTATCTTTTTTCTTTTTCTAAAAACTATTATAAATATTTTGGTTAAATAATTAATTGGATAGGCAAATACCAAAGTCTTATATTTTGATTTTAGTTCTACTAAGGGGTTGTTTGATTTAGGACTTTATTTGATGCCCATAGGTAATAGATGCCTGAAAATTTAGATTTTTGGGAATTATCTGAGAATAAGATGATTGTGTTTAGTTCTATATGAGAATGTTATATCAAATATTTATAAATTAATATATAAATATTATATAATTGTTATACATTAAATAATAAATTAATATTCTAATAAATAAATATAATTCAATTAACGTACTAACAATATAGTTTAATTGAGATGCACTTTTTTCCTTGGAGTCAAAAGTTCAAATCTCCATACCCTCATTTGTGTTGTACTAAAAAGCAATATATAGTTGAATTAATTATAAGATATGTAATAGATGAAGTAGACAATAAATATGTTAGGCCAATATTTTGCAAGTTTTGTTTCATGAAAATTAAGCATGATTTAACCACAAAACATATTCAAATAGGCAACACGTTCTATGAATAATGTACAAATTTATGTTATGAAATTGATCTTATAAATCTTATATAATTACTATCTATTATTAATAAAACAATAAAAATAATTTTAAAAAAGAATATAAAACTTTTTTAGCAGGGAGTTTACATGGGTCGAGGTTTTGCCTTCCCAAATTCAGGAGGTTGTGCCAGACATGGTTGAGGGTTGGCAACCGCCGAGCATGGGCGGATGGAAATTAAACACAAATGCATCCTGGGATTCAACTTCAAACAGTGGAGGTATGGGTTGGATTATGCGAGACTGGACAGGGAGCATAGTTCGAGCAGGTCATCAGTTTATCACTCACAATTGGCCTATTACGATTATGGAGTTATTTGGTATTATCAAATGGTTGGATTCAGTTCCGGAGAATTCTATCCCTCTTATTGTTGAATCTGACTCTTGGGAGGCAATTCAGCTAATCAATGGAAATCGGAAGGATCACATTGAAGCCAAAGACTTTGCTAAGGTGATCAGACAAATGACAAGTAATTGGATAGATATTTCCTTTTGCTTTCAACGTCGGACTACAAATTTAGCGGTGTTGTTGCGTAAAATTAATATTGCAATGCCGCAAGTATATGAGTTAAGTTTTAATATAGTGATTTGAGTATAGAGTATCGCCCTCAGGAATGAGTTTCTAGATTGATTAATTACAAAGATACTTATTATAAATTTTATCTAAAGCAACACAACTTTGATAGATAGGTGAAAACAAAGATAAGAAAAATAAATGTACAATTGGAGACACGAATATGATAGAATTACAGGAAAATTGATTTCACACATTGATTCCTTATTTAACATGCAATGAACTATTGTTATGAATTTATAAATAAGAAGTGAAAATACTCAAAAGAATCTCTCGACTCATGGTGAGCCTCGTGCAAGCGATAAATCCTAAAGTTTCCTTATGAATTTTAAAAGCACACACGACATTAAGCAACTTCTTTATATATTTCCCAGAGAATTCTAAGTTACTCTCGTACTAGATTTCTAAAGATTTTGGCAACTTTGCTCTAATTTAAGTTTCTTTCTCTCGAGTCCACTTAAACCAACAAGATCGATGAATTTAAGAACGAATTGCCAAAAATAAATAACACAACAAAGTTTAATACATAATCAAATAAATTCAAAACATGCTAATCAATCCCTAACTACAACATTTAGCTACTCAAAATCACCATAAAAACAAGCTAAAGTCACAGGACAGTCTGTAAACTAAGTTACAAACTAAAAGAAAGAGAAATAAACTTGTGCGTCGATGTCAGTCCTTCGTCCCCGAGCTCCCGTCACGATCTCGAGCCTCCACACACACTTTGACTCCAAGGAATGCTCTTCTTTCTCCTTTTAGAGAGTGTATTTCGAAATAGGGTACAAATTCTATCAATTTTGGCTCCCCTTGCAAAGTGTGCAAAGTGTTATATTTATAGAGTTATCGGCACAATGTTGCAATGCTTGGGACAGTGTTGCAACGTTGTTCCTTAAGCGCTAAACATATATGGAAACTTCCAGCGGCGTTGCGACGCTAGGGTCAGTGTTGCAACGCCGCTATCCTAACGTGCGCCTCTTTATTGATATAGCGTTGCGACGCTATAAAGCAGGGTTGCAACACTGCCTTCACGGGTCGCCTAAGCATGAAATCCGCACAAACAGCGTTGCGACGCCCTGCAGGGCGTTGCAACAACATCACCTCGGGTCCTTTTGCTTGGTTTGCTCATTCTTCTTCTATTCGATGTTCTTTTTAGCTTCAAAAATCCTCGATTTGAACCCGAGTAATCCATGATGTCTCCAAATGAACTAGTTAAGCTATAAACTTGAAATTATATGATTTAAGCACATAAAAGCTCTAAAATTATCATAAAAACTAGCAATAAATAAGCCTAACGCTATCAAACAACCCCAAACTTAAACTTGTGCTAGTCCCGAGCAAAAACAGAATTAAACAAGAGATTGTTCTTATACATACATTTGACTCAAGTCTCAGAGATTTAAAATGAAATTTCAGCAGTCACGGAATACAATCAAACACAATACTCCCACAAGCCATTTAAAACTTTTCCTAAGTGTTCCTACGTGTGTGTGTGATTAACCTACGTTCCTTTCATCTTTACTAAGCTCAGATCAACTTTATTAGATCCTCCATTCAACTTCCCCCTACACTGGTCATAATTTCTAATCCTTGAGCCTCCCCACATTCAAGAAATAAATAACTCTACTCAGTACTTAATCACTTTTTCAATTTTTTTTCCTTTTTTTTGTGCAAGGACACTAGCTTTCACACATCCACTGCAGGGACTCTTACCCAGAGCACTCGCTCAATGAGTGGCCTAACTGATCACAGTGAAGGTAGCTCTTTTTGTCCTCAAGATTTTTTCTTTAACAAACTAAACACAGAAAGACAAACTCTTTTACACAACAAAATGCACATATTTTACAAATCATGCACTTCATATTGCCATTCACCCTATCCTGCGGTTTAACTCTCAAATCAGTTCTTAGACTTATCGAGGTGACATCAATCTTATAAACCTAATAAGTTTGTTCTAGGCATTTCAAAACTACAGGAACACAGGCTATGTGCAACATATTGCAAGAAAAGCTCAAGAAATTTTTTAAATTAACTCAAATTCATATCATGCTCTCAAGTTTCAGCAGAATCACAAAAATTTTCAACTAAATCTCATTCTAGGCCATCATAGTCATTCTTATACATAACATCAATCAACAATTCAGCACATACTCAGGACAGCCACAACAGATAAACAACATCTCACCCCCAAATTTAAACTAAATATTGTCCCCAATGTTTGCAAAATAAGCTCAAAGAAAGTAAAATTTAGCTACTCATAATCAAATAAATTCAAAACATGCTAATCAATCCCTAACTACAATATTTAGCTACTCAAAATCACCATAAAAACAAGCTAAAGTCATATGATAGTCTTTAAACTAAGTTACAAACTAAAAGAAAGAGAAATAAAATTATGTGTCGATGTCGGTCCCTCGTCTCCGAGCTCCCGTCACGATCTCGAGCCTCCACAAACGCTTTGACTCCAAGGAATGCTCTTCTTTCTCCTCTTAGAGTCTGTATTTTGAAATTAGGATACAAATTCTATCAATTTCAGCTCCCCTTACAAAGTGTGCAAAGTGTTATATTTATAGGGTTATGGCACAGCGTTGCAACGTTGTGCCCTAAGCGCTAAACATATATGGAAACTTCCAGCGGCGTTGCGACGCTAGGGTCAGCGTTGCAACGCCGCTATCCTAATGTGTGCCTCCTTATCGATGTAGCGTTGCAACGCTGCCTTCACGGGTCGACTAAGCATGAAATCCACACGAACAACGTTGCGACGCCCTGCAGGGTGTTGCAACGCCATCACCTCGAGTCCTTTTGCTTGGTTTGCTCATTTTTCTTCTATTTGATGTTCTTTTTAGCTCCAAAAAACCTCGATTTGAACCCTAGTAATCCATGATGTCTCCAAATGAACTGTTTAAGCTCTAAACTTTAAATTATATGATTTAAACACATAAAAGCTCTGAAATTATCATAGAAACTAGCAATAAATAAGCCTAAGGATACCACATTTTGTGTGCTATCAGGCACATAAGTTGGCGCAACGAGGACTTCGTATGAAGCGAGACGTGCAATGGCTCGAAGGGCCTTCGGGCTCACTTCTAGATTTCCTTTCTTGATTTTGTTTCCTTATGTTGCTTTTTCTCAAAAAAAAAAAAAAAAAACTCATGAGTAATTAATTCTAATGACTATTCTTACAATAAATTAATAATATTGGTAATTAATTGATCAAATATAATATTCATCGTGACTTAATATTTTGATAATGAATTTTATAATGGAGGTTTATGCTTGTTTTATGAAACTAATCCGAAAAATATTATTTTAGTACATTATTTTTATGAACTAATCAAAATTAATTTCAAACGATAAAAGTTAATTAATTATAAAAATATTTAATTCAATAATTAATTAAATATATATATATATATATATATATATATATATATTGAATTAGATATTAATACATAAAAGAGAGAAAGGGAGAGAGGTTGGGTATAAAGAGCCAACTCTCCTAGAAGGTATAGAAAATCCATCCATCATGAAAAAAAAAATGGTCTACAAGAATAAGTGATATTCCACCCGTGTTTGTAACCTTTATTCCAAAGAAGAACATCTAAAAGTCTGACCTATTTCCATCCTTATTTCTCCACATTCAACTTACAATTTACAATCACTTCACTTTCATAAAAAGAACCACCTTTCAAATTTTTTCCACAAAAGAAAAAAAAACCCTCATTCATAAAACTATTTTACAAAAAGGAAAAAGAAAAAAAAATACTTTGAGATTATCCAAAATACCTCTTCTTATTAGATTTATAAATTTATGTCATACTACCCACCCTCCCCCTGCCCCCCAAAAAAAAAAACACAACTCCCAACCCGACATCCCTAAATTTTTATTAGTATAATTGGTCAAGTAGGAGATGTGAAATATAAACCTTATAGTTGTTAACACATTTATCACCTTAAGAAATTTGTTTGGGCGTGAGTTGGAATCAAAATCTCGGGAATCGAAGCTTTGGAGGGTTTGTCACGAGGGGTTATGAAGCATGGGAATCGAGAAAGCGTGTTTGGGGTGCAAGTGTTCAAGCACGGGAATCGTAAAGCTGTGTTTGGGGTGCAAGTGTTCAAGCTCAGGAATCGAAAGCTGTGTGTTTGGAGTGCAGTGTTTCAAGCACGGGAATCGTAAAGCTGTGTTTGGGGTGCAGTGTTTCGAAGCACGGGAATCAGAGAGCCGTGTCTTGGGTGCGATTTTCGAACTCTAGGTTTGTGCATGATTTTGTTTCACCTTTTTCTTTTAGCTATTTATTTTATTCCTTTCAAATTTTTGTAATTGATCTTATGTGAATTGTAGAAATTAATGTCTAACATGGATCAATTTTTTAAGTAACTTTTCCATGAAACTTTCAATTTAGGTAGTTTTTTTAACACCCCTACCACGAGTTTACACATAAAAATACATCATCCAAAAGTGTTGCAACTAACACGAAACAAAAGAACATAAAGCGCCTTTGTGCGAAAGAAAAAAAAAATTTCATTTTTTCTAACTTTTAAAAAAGAAATTGCAAAATTGAACCATTTGAGTGTACATTTAAAAAAAAAATACCAAGTTGTTTTTATTTTTTTTTAAATAAAAATTTCACAAAATTCAAACGTGTTGAGAATAGCATAAAAAAAATGTTTATTAGCCATTTTTTAGTTTTATTTTAACCTTTTAAAAAATTGACTAGATTGTCGGATTGTTGGAGTGGTCAAGTTGATGAGGTGGTGGGATTGTCGAGGTGGTCGTTGGATTTTTGGTTGTTGGTGGTCATCGGGTCGTCGGAGTTGTTGTTGAAAAGGTCGTTGAGGCAACCATCAGTGGTGGCTAGTTGCCGGAGTTGTTGAAGAGGAAATGGAAAATCAAGTGTTTTTCAGAGGCAGTCATGATCAGCGCTAGTCGTGGTGTGGTCGTCGGAGTTGTCGTTGTCGATGGTGTCGGGTGGTCGCTGGAGTTGTTGCCAAAGTGGTCGCCGGTATGGTCGTCGGAGTTGTCGTTGTCGGTGGTTGTTGAGTGGTCGTCGGAGTTATCACCGGAGTTGTTGCCAAAGTGGTCGCATGTGCGGTCGTCGGAGTTTTTATCGGAGTTGTCGTTGTCGGTGGTCGCTGGAGTTTTTACCGAAGTTGTCGTTATCGGTGGTCGTCGGTGGTCGCCGGAGTTTTTATCGGAGTTGTCGAAGTAGTCGACAAATGGATGAGAAAAACATGAAACAAATTTCATGAGATTACACTATTGTAACCCATGAGATTGTATTGTTGTAACCCATGGGAATGAGTTCCAAAACCAAGGATTTGGAACACCTTGCTCCAAACATGGGTTTGGATTTGGATACCAAACCCATCCAAATCCAAACCCATGGGCCAAACACACCCTAATTGAGTTATATTAGCTTTGACACATTCGACCCTAAGTTTTTATTCTGATGAGTGTTTACGTTTTGGATATTATTTCAATTTAATATGTCCTATTTAAAAAGTTTGGTCAATCAAACATAATTTAATAGAAAAGACACTTATCATTCATTTCAAAGGCAAAGGTCAATTATTGAATCACATCCTCTTATTAAATTCAACAAGATCATCCAACACATAGTTCAATTGGCTAAAACATTATAGCTTTAATTAAAATGCGAGAAAATGGAATCATCATATCCTATATGATATTATTGAGCTAAAAAGAAAATATAGAACTTCCTAACATAATAGTAGAACAAGATTAAAACAGAAATAAAACTAAATTAAAAACATGAAACAAGAGATACTGTAGACGACAACATATATTGGTGGTTGTTGAAATACATACATACACATATACAATATTTATAAGAGGATTAGTAATTCCAAAGGCAATCAAGGGCAATAGAAGGAGACGAAGTTGAAACGTGGTTGGTCCCAAAGGCAAAGGGTTTAGAAGAGGTGAACTTCAACCTCCAAAGCTGCCCTTCATTTTCGTCAAAATCCCCCAACCAAAACTGTGCGTCGTCGTTTTGATCCTCCATTGAATTGGAGAAGCAGGTCACGTGCGACGCATCTGACTCCATTAATGGAGGAAGTACAGAGGATGACATTTCATTGCTCTTCTTCCCTCCTGAGCCGCCACTTTTCTTGAATACTCTGCATATTACCCACTCCTTCTGCACCATTTCACAATAATAAATTACACTAATAAACACATAAAACCCATAATCTCTCTTCATTTCAATTTAGTCCTTCAAATATTCAACAAATTATTTTTCGATTTTAGGTCCAGTAAAATAAATAAATAAAAAAAATAAATAAGTGGATTATTCACCCGAAATGATGGAGACTAAATTGAAAATATATGAAATTATATAAAGGTAAAATTTGAAAATTGTTTATTACCTGGGATGATTTTTTTGGAAGGTCATAATAAGCAGTGAATTCGCCTTGTAGTCTATATTCGTGCATGACCCAATTGGACTTGTCTCCACGAGGGGCTCTGCCTTTGTAAAAAACCAGAGTCTTCTTCATCCCCACAACACTCCTCCCTCTGAATATCTCTTTATCTTTTCCGGTTGCCTTCCAATACCCAGCCTCAGTAGCCCTATTTGTCCTTAAACCCGTAGGGTACTTTCTATCTCGAACGCAGAAAAAGTACCATTCTTTCTCCCCCATTTTTGCCTTCCCTGTAGAAAAAGAAAAAGAAAAAGAAATTCGAATGAAAAAAAAAAAATGAAAAACAACAAACAAGAAACAAGAAACAAGAAACAGAAACGTGAGTAAAAATTACCAGGCAAATCCCAAGGCTCGCACTTGTTGAAATCGACTTCGGCCATGGCTGGAGAAGAGAAAGTAGAGGAGAGGACTTTGGGGGATAGATAGTGAGTGATGAGTTCTTCGTCGGTAGGGTGGAATCGGAATCCAGGTGGCAGTTCCATCACCGTCCGATCTTCTTCTTCTTCTTCCAAATGAATGGGAATTGAATTCCTCTCCATTCCAACTCCTGAAGATGAATGTTTGTTTAATATTGGGAAATGGTTAAGGCGTTGAGATAGAAAAAAGAAAAGAAGTTAAGAGATTGATGTTTGGTTTAGTAGTAAGCAATTATGACAGAACAAAAATTGCCAACACCTTAATCCTCGTTTATAAGAAGCCTCGTTTCTGACCCTCTCTCTCTCTCTTTCTTTCAAACTGACCAGGAACATTTCACCTTGTGTGTCATCAAATTTTACTGTGCTTTTTTCTTTTTATTAAATATTAATTGATAAAGAGCTTTTAGATCAAATCTTATCCAATTATATGTGTCCTACTTTTTTTTTTTTTCTCTTTCTTTTCTAAATGGAGTACTATTGGATGTGTATGCAACTCATGAAGTATTCAACTTTTATACTTTAGATTTGGAAGGAAAAAAAATCAATTTAAATATACCTCAATTGCTTAAAAGCATTATTATCTTCGCATATTGTTAAACTCCAATAAATAAATAGTATTACCAAAAAATGGCAAAAAGATAAATTTTTGCCCTAATTAAGTATGGTGAGTTGCATAAATTTTTATTTAGTCAAACTGGATGATTGACTAAGATAAATATTGCAATATTTAATGTCCATATCATTTTGGTTAATTTATCCACTAAATGTAACAAAAAAATAATGTGAAAAATCCTAAGAGCTTACTAATGTAATAAAAATAAAGCTGGGTAGAAAATTAAATTTAAGGGGGAAAAAATCAACTACTAAATGACTCAGTCAAGCTTATAAATTTTAACAAAGTTCAGCACTAATTTCATTTTCTTCTAAATTCTATCAAATTTTCACATGAAATATATGTTTTATAATGATGAGAAATACTTTTTTCAATGATTCTTGTAATGAAAATCTACCATAAAGTAAGAATGACAATTTTAAAATTTAACGTAAAAATTGTAACAATTATCCATGTTTAACGTATATGATTTGGAAACGGAAAGTTTAGCGTATAAATTGATAAAACTTTTTTACGTTCACGATTAGAATTGATCTTTTCCTTTTAAACTACTACCTAAAATTTTATCATTATCTTTTTTAAAATATTGTCATTATCATTATATTTATGCCAACGACAACATAACTTAACTAGCATCGAGTAAGACTTATGATCAAGAGATCATGAGTTCGAATTCCCCAATTCGAAATGTTGATGTACTAAAGAAAAATCATTATATTTATCTTTGATTAATGTTTATAGGTTATTTGTATACGATTAATAACTTTTAAAGATAGCACATTCTCTCCATTAATGCAAATAGATTTTATGGTAAAAGATTAAGTATTGGTTCATTTTTTTTAATTATTATTTTGATTAAGAAAAAAGGTTAGTAAAATAGAATTTAAATTGAATAGCGTAATTTGGATTATTAGGTCAAAAGAGAGAGTTGGAGAGAATAAAAGTCATTGAGTTAGTTGTTATCTGCCTAAACAAAAAGTCATCGACTTTATAACAATTTTAAAATGTCTTCGTGTGGAAGATATCCATATATTAAATTAAATTTATAATCTACTTTCCTTTTTCACATATATAAATATGAAGTTGAATTTGTCAAATTCGTGTGAAGTGGATGAAGATTGAAGATGTTTTAATTTCGCTTTGAAGAAAACGAAAACATCGAGATAAATTGGAAAACATTGAGATAAAACTTTTAGGAAAATCAGGACCTGTTTGGGGCATATGTTATAATAACTTATGAACTAAGTACAGACTATTGTAAACTTTAGACTAACACATGTTACTATAATTTACTCAATGCCATAAATAGCTTTTGAACGGTAGATATAACTCAAGCAAAAAGAAAAGGTTGAAAATATAGAACAATATGATTTGAAGTCATATGAAAAAAACAAAATGGCCCATCAGTCCAATATATGCCCTTATTAGCCCTAATCTGATTTTAGCCCACCATTTCCTTGTCCACGTTCCTCAATTTCAACCCTAACCCTCGATTTCTCTCCCTTTATCCCTTCATCCTTCATCGATTTCTCCCCCATTCCCCTAAACCAACCATCAATTCTCTCCCTAACCTCGTGTCTGATAACCTGTTAATGCACTTTAAAATTTAATAGAGCAATACATCAAAGTTTGATAGCATGATGATATACTCATGTTTGATGGCTTACTGATGTAGTTGAAAATTTTATAGAATGATACATCTACATCTGATAGTAGTTGATGTACCTCATCAATGAACACTATCACTTTTCCCTTTATGTGTGGAGGACTCACATATATCTGAGTATATCACATTTTAAAATAATTTCGAAATATAAAACAATATTAGCCTAGGCCTATAAGAAAAGTCTAAAAAATCCCTAATGTCTGATATACTTATGATATACTTGAAATATTAATAAAATGATATGCCCATATTTTAACTTGAATAAATGTTAATTGATGTTTGATATGCTACTAATACTCAAGATATCATTAAAAGAATACACTCATGTGTTTGCTTCAAATGAAATGCTTATGGAAATCTGATATACTCAAAATATTACTAGAATTATACACCCTTATTTTACCTCAAATAAATCATGATTAATTTCTGATACGATTGGTATACTCAAAATATTAATAAAATGATACACTCAAGTTTTATCTCTAATGAGTGTTGATTGATGTCAGATATATTGTTTATATACTACTGATCGATCAGCTAACTGCAAAGAGACTGTAGTGGATCTTGCCTCTTCAATGCCAAGTCTTTTAAAGATGGACATGGGCATCAAGTTGATGCTCGCTCCCAAATCGCACAAGGCTTACCCACAATATGTACACCCAATGGTGCATGGTATGGTAAAGCTCCCCGGATCTTTCAACTTTTGAGGAATTTTTTGTTGGATAATGGATGAACATTTAGAAGTGAGAGCTACAATCTCAAATTCTCCCAATCTCCTCTTTTTAGTCAAAATGTCCTTCATGAATTTTGTATAGTTCGACATTTATTTCAAGGCTTCAGCTAATGGGATGTTGATGTGTAACTCCTTCAGAATCTCCAAAAACTTGTCAAACTGCTTATCTTGTTCTTTTTTCTGAAAACGGTGAGGAAAAGGTGGTGGTGGTCTTGAAATCACTTGCTCAACTGGCTGCATTTATGGCAATGTTGAAACATTTTTCTGTTTTGTCTTTTGATGTTGTGGCAATGCTGCAACACTGCCTTGGTCATTCTTCTTATACTGGGGAAATGCTACAACACTGTTCTGATCATTTTCCTGATGTTGAGATGATGCTGCAACATTTTTTTTGTTATTCCCACACTTTACTTGAATTTCACTATCTTCAACATTCTCTTGGATTGAAGTGGGCTTTTTTACCTTAGGAGCCTTATTTTTTGGCTCTTCCAATTCTTTTCCACTTCTAAGTTGGATCGCCTTACATGTTTCCTTACCCTTGCTCCTTAGATTTTCAGTATCACTTGGCAAGGTGCCTTGAGCTCTATTATTTAAGGCTGAAGCTAGTTGACCCACTTGTGTTTCCAAGTTTCTAAGAGCTGGCTTTGGACTATGGCATCAGTTTTGGCCATGTGCTCTTTCAACAAAGTCTCAAACGAGGATGTAGAATCATGAGTTTGTACCTTAGGAGGCTGAAAATTTTGTTGAGGATATCCTTGTTGCTGAAATCTTGGAGGTATAGGAGGTCTCATGTGCTGACTAGAAGGCCCAACTCCTTGATTGTTCCGTGAAAAGTTTGGGTGTTGCCTCCAACCCGAGTTATATGTGTTTGAGTAGGGATTCAAATTCTTGTTAGACCCCAGATAGTTTACAGATGTCGCATTGAATGGACAAACGTCAAAGATATGGCCTTCACCACAATAGACACAAGACACAGTTACTGGTGGCCCAAATGAATTTCCTTAACCCAAATTCAATGATTTCAAGGTATTGGTGAGAGAAGCAATCTGCACTGCTAGATTCGCTGCACATGCATCTTGCAACCCTGCTACCTGGCGAGTATGATTGAGGCGTGAAGTTGGCCAATGGTAGTTATTTTTCGCAATCTTCTCTAAAATCTCATAAGCATCATTGTATGTCTTTGACAACAATGCTCCTCCAGCTGAGGTGCCCACTACCATCCTCGTGTAGGTATTTAACCCATTATAAAAAGTTTGCATCTGAATGTCGTAGGGAATACCATGATTCGGGCATTTGTGCAACAACTCCTTAAATCTCTCTCATGTTTCATACAAAGATTCATCCTTCTATTGCTGAAACAATGTGATCTCACTCCTCAACTTTGCAGTCTTAGTGGGTAGAAAATGC
Organism: Trichosanthes cucumerina; assembly: GCA_036507285.1. Lineage (NCBI taxonomy): Eukaryota > Viridiplantae > Streptophyta > Magnoliopsida > Cucurbitales > Cucurbitaceae > Trichosanthes > Trichosanthes cucumerina. The sequence goes on from CM071841.1 coordinate 40,740,976, forward strand.
TTTATAAAAAATTGTTCCACCAACTCATTCCAACTTGTGATAGTTCCAGGTGGTATTGTATTCAACAATTCTAGCGTTTTTCCTCTTCATGAATAAGGAAAGAGCGTCAACCTAAGAGTATCCTCACTTACTCCTCGGATTACAAAAGATTTACAAACACCCATGAACAACTGGAGGTGTAAGTGAGGATCTTCTATCGGCGTACCACCAAACTGGCTTGTGTGTTGGAGCATCTGAAACATGATCGGTTTCAGTTTAAAGTGTGGTGCCTCTATTTCTGGTGGCATAATCCCCAGAATCAGAACTGGCACTACATATTCCTGAATAACCCGATCTCTCTCATCTTCCACTGCTCTAGCACCACCATTATTATCAATTCTCAATGGTAGTTCAACCATACCTTCAACTATTGCTAGCCCTCTTTGCTCCAAGATTTGGTGAAATGTACGTTTAATCTCGGGATCAAGTGGCTGCAATTTAGAATTGTGCTCCTTGTTCATATAAGGAAATTAGTACCTAGCACGATACAAAGGTAAGCAATCAAAATTTGTGTGTGTTAACTATACCTACTAAAAACAAGTAAAAGTACTCAATTTCACAAAAGTCACAAATAATTAGTCCCCGACTAGGGTGCAAAAAACTTACTAAAATGAATATATTATTGATATACTCAAAATATTACTAAAATGATAAACTTATGTTTAACCTCAAATGAATGTTGGTCGATGTCAGATATATTGTTGAAATGCTCAAAATATTACTAAAATGATACACTTATGTTACCTCAAATGAATGTTGATTGATGTGTTATATACTATAAATATTAATAAATGGTACACCTATGTGTTTACCTCAAATGAATTTTGATTGATTTTTTATATGATGTTGATATATTCAAAATATTTACTAAAATGATAAACTCATGTTTTACCTTAAATGAATCCTGATTAATGTTTGATACATGGTCGGATTGTCGAAGCCCTCCAAAATATTTACTGGTTTTCTAGATCTAACTTGTAGAAATAGTGGACCAGGTCGAATCCCAAGGGAACCAATCAAATTAATTTCTCAAAGTTAAAAATAATAATGATAACAAAAATAAAGGGAGTTTTGAATTGTCGAACAAAAACTGAAATTAAAAAAAAAAGTAAAAATATAATTTTATATAACTTCCAATTCAAGGATGTAAATTTCATCCAATTGTAATCTTGATCATAGGCTTCAAAAGGAAAAAAAAAGAAATCAATTTTAATTTTGCTAATTCAAGAACTCAGTCAATTTATTCGGAAAAGTCGCAATAAATATAAACTCTCCTAATTTAATTGATCTTAACCAAACATCAAAATCAAAACTTATAATTTAATTCATTGGGTACGATAGCGTTCCATATTGATTAAATAATAACATTAAAAGCAATGAGAGGACAAAACCAAAATTAACTAATTGAGATAACTACAAATTAATTAATTTTGTTTCTTTGTTTCCCTAGAGTCTATTATGCAAACTATGTTAAATGGAAAAGCCATTAATTACACACACATAAGCCAACCCCTTGCTACATTTTTTTTCCATCATTTGTGACAATTACGGATCACAAAATCATGGATAGCAATAAATTGATTGAAACTACATTAAGGCGTCAATTTAATTAGTAACGACCAATCATAAAAATAAAACAAGAAATAAAAAATTCTTAAATTAGAAACAAAATTTCAATTAGGTCTAAAACCTCACAAGATTACAATTGGAAATGAAATGACCCTTGAATAAGAAATTAAAGCTTAGTCACACATGGTGGAAAAGCAAGAATAACTATAAAGGGGAGAAAACATAAAATAAAAAAGATAAAAACAAAAAACTAGAACACTCTCTAAACTTTTGTTTTTGTAGAGAACACTAAAACTCTGCACTTCCTTTGCTCAATGCATTGCCTTCCTTTTATACTTGAAAATGACCAAAAATAGCTCCCTTAAATGTGCCATTTCTTGCTCCACAGTGTGTGCCAAGCCATAAGATAATTTCTCCCTTGCATTTCTCATGGAAGACTCCATGCATGCATGCCACCTACACAAAGAAAAAAAGAAACAAAAGAAAAAATTAGATAATAAACTTTCATCTTTTTCCTTTTCATTTTTTATGTTATTTTTTTCCAATTTCTTTAATTATTTTTTATTTTCAATTCTCTCATTCTTTTGTTTTCTAATTTTCTAATTTTTATTTTAATTTACGAATTTGAACTAAAATGTGCTTTTTAGTCTAGTTTCACTAAATAATGATAATTTATCACCTAAACTAAATTGGACACAATTTCAACAATTAAACATTTTATTCCCTTAGAATGTAAGAAAATTAGATATAATAAGTATAATTAATTTCTACTCATCAATACACTAATGGTATACTCTATGACACCCAAGTTCAGGAGAGGTACATGAATGAACCGATATCACATCTGAATGAGAAGTGATCTTGAGACAAGCAAACATTGTTAAGATAAGCTGAAAATAACTTATTAAACACTAGATATACCAACAAAGGTGCACCTTCTTTTTAAATTACTCAATCATAGGAACCCAAAGTTAAACGTGTTTGGCTTGGAGCAATCTTATGTTGAGTGACCTCTTCGAAATTTTTCTAAGAAGAAAGTGAGTCCCACAGGATGCTGAAAGGACTTATGTTGGTGTCTGGGGACAGTCATGACTCTTGCAAGCAACTCAATACTAGTATGGTGGTGTGGTCAGGTTATACGAGAATGTCGAGGCCATAAGGTGTTGAATCAAAATCCCAAATCCTAGGTCCAAGGTGTTACAAATTGTATTAGAGTAGAACCTCTCCAGTAGTATGTGGTTCAAGGACAAACTAATGTAAAAGTTGGTGCGCATGTGACACCTAAATTCAAGAGCGATGTACAAAAGAACCCAAAAGGAATACAAAGTTAAATGTGTTTGGCTTGGAGTAGTCTAATGTTGGGTGACCTTGGGAATTCACAAGCAGCTACAAATTAGTATGGTGACGTGGGCAAGTCATAGGGGCATGTAGAGGAATGTCAGGGGCCATAAAATGTTGAATCTAAATTTTGAATCCTAGGAATGGGATGTTACACATTTGAAATATTAATAAAATGACACGTTCATGTGTTGAGGCAAGTGCATATATGACAATCTTGATGGAATCGAAATCCTAATATGCAGCGGAAGCCAATTAGATCGATAGCTCGATTTTCATTTTTGAAATCAAAATACCAATATATTGGCAAAAACAACGATAAGCATTTAACACAACAGAATGCCAACACAATCAAGAAACTCAATTCTAAGTTAAAAATGAATCGATAATTACCTTTTATCTTTTTGGGAAACGTATCACAAAACTACTTCTGCAATTCAAGAACTACCAATTCCAAACCTTTTTGGAATTCTGTAGAACACGACCAAAATGAGAACTTTCTATTCTCTGAATCTCAAAGATCGAGGTTTTATGGATGCCTTTCTTAAAAAACTTTGGAATTTTTTTTCAGAGAGTGTAATCTCAATCTAATTGAGAAATTCTCAAAAATTGAATCACTCTACCTAACACCCCTTCTCTGTTTTTATCGATAGAGAAGGGAGAGGGAGAGAGTGTGGGGAGTGGGAACATGCGTAACAAAGGAAAAATCAAAATTAATTAATTAATTAATTAAATTAACTATTAATCAAATTAATTATCATTTAAATGCACATTTCTCATAACCTATAGTTTTAATTAATTTAGGTAAATCAAAATTTAATTAACTTAATTAAACTCACAAATTAATTAATTCACCAATTAATTAATTTATGAATTAAACATCAAATATTTAATTTAGGTTATTATGATTAAATCATATTTAATCATTCTCCCATGACCTATAGTTTTAATGTACATGTTATGTGCATCAAATTTTAATCTATAGTTCTTAATATGAATCGTATTCACATTAAAACAATATTTGAACTCTTTCAAATATTTAATTCTCTCTTAAATTAATTTGAATCATATCCCAAATTAAATTTATATGATAGAGTTTTAATAAACATAAAAAGTTTATATTATAAGTATCTTCATACATTCAATTAATTTCGAAAGTGAATTTGAACATTTCGAACTTCCAAATCAGTTAAGAACTTTCTGAGCCAAACAACTTCTTTAGCTGCTTCAAAAGTAGCTAAATACTCAACCTCCATTGTGGAGTCTACTATGCATCCTTGCTTGATGCATTGCCAAACTATAGCTCCCCCGTTAAGGGTGAACACTAATCCTGATGTGGATTTCCTAGAATTCTTATCAGTCTGAAAATCAGAGTCAGTGTATCCTATAAGAATCAAATCCTTAGCACCATACACTAGCATATAACTTCTCATTCTCTAAGATACTTTAGGATGCATTTAACTGTGGTCCAGTGGTCTAACCCTGGATCAGACTTGTACCTACTGACTATTCTCACTACATAACATATGTCTGACCTCGTGCATAACATATCATACATTAGCCTACCTACTATAGAGGCATATGGAATATGTCTCATATCCTTAACTTCTTGAGGTGTCTTAGGAGACTGTTCCTTAGACAGATAAACTCCATGCTTGAAAGGTAATAAATGTTTCTCAGGGTTCTGCATCAAATATCTGTTGGAATTTATGCCTAAACTCGTGTAGTTTGTAATTATTTGATGGTCATAAATAATGTGTTATTTTTCATCATCTTCTTCTTTTCTCGCAATTAAAACTTAAATCTAATAAACTAAGCACCAGGGTCATGTTTATGAGACCTTGAACAGTAGTGGACACAAAGATAAGATCATGTTCATGTATGTTGGGTTTTATGCCCTAAAACTCGTAGTTTGAAAAACATTTGTTCTAATTAAATCAATAAAGTGTTATTGTTTGATTCATATTTCTCTATATTGCCTTATATTAACCATAAATCCAATAAACTAACATCTGAGGTTGTTGTATGTCACTTGAACTGAATGTAGTAGACATATAAGGATCTCAGTTCGAGAAATAGTCTAAAGGGGTCTATAGTAAATGAATAAGATTGGGTACCTCATTCTGGTAATACTATGGATATAACCCACTTTGTATTTGATACAAACACAGTGATCCAACGTGTTCGTGTAGACGACATGTGAGTGAGGATATCCTATATGATGAGATCACATAAGATCGAACCACGAAATAATAACCATTAGATGTAACTTCGTTGACTAGTTAGGTTTCAATTTCAATAGGATGACCTAGGCAACTTGATCTCAATCCTGAGGAGGTTACGAACTCCTGTTTGAGAGGGATTGTCCTTTGACTAGTATGGGTGAGAGTGGCTCGAGATGCCAACTTTAATAAGCCTACCTTCTTGGGGACAAGATAGAGCAGGCAGCTGAGGACTTAACCTAGCAAGATGGAATTCACTCCTTCCCGACTTTAGGGTAAGTAGATGAATGTTCCCTTAAGTAGTGTCTCCGGGACTTGAACAAAGAGCCCGATCCACTCATTGGCCTGAGAGGGACTTTCGTTTATTGGTAGAACCATAAACAGGTTGTTTATTAGAGGAGCACTGGTACTTAAGGTATAAGATGTCGTTAAGGGGTAAAACGATAATTTGACCCAGATGATGTTACGAACATTCGTGAAGGATTGACTTGTTGTTACTGGTCAATATCCATGGACACAAAAATGTATCTGCAGTGATAAGAGTGCAACTGCAGGACTATCGTGGAGTGTTCTCGCAGTTAATGAATGTTGATTAGGGGGTTAATGAGATTAACCGAATAATCTTGTATCATTGGAGCTTCTGATCTGTAGGTCCATTAGGTCCACTTCCTAGCTCGTAAACGGTTCATAGATTATTAGTATTTGAAATGTTCTAATTCAATTAGGGAATAAACATGATGTATGGAGATACATTATAAGATAAAGTTTTTATGCACATTAAGACTTAATATTATAAATTTAATTTCAATATGATTCAAAGTGAATTAATTGAGAGAATTGTATATTTGAAGTAGTTCAAATATTATTTAAATGTGAATGTGATTCATATTTAAAACTATAGATTAAAATTTATTGTCCATAAGATTTACATTAAAAAAACTATAGGTTATAAGAGAATGCCATTAAATAACCTAAATTAAACATATGATGTTTAATTAATTAAGGAGTTAATTAATTGAATTAATTAAATGTGATTTAATTAAAAATGTTATTTATATTAATATAATTAAATATGATTAATTGTATTATTCATTAATTAATTAGAATATTAATTGATTGTTTTTATTTATTATTAATTAAATATAGGGGAACGTGTGATTGACACGTTCCCCACTTCCCTCTTCTTCTCCCACTCCCCATCGATGAGTCTGGGAGTTGGGAGAAGGTTGATTGAGATCGATCATTTTGGTTTTTGTAGAAGTCTGGTTGTTCTTCCAAAAACATTCTCTCAAGAATTCGTTTCTCAAATTTTCCCTACTCCAATTGTTGGATAGCCTCCTACGAGGCTAGATCAATAGAACACAGAAAATAGGGAGTGCTCTTCTAGTGGTGGTGTTCTATAGAAAAGGTTCACAGAAGAAGATTTTGTTGGGATGTATGTCATAATCTCGTTTTGTTTGTAATATTACCATTGAAATAAATAAGAGTTATTTCTTTCATCACTTTGTGTCTCGCAATTTTTACAAACTTTGTCCAATAAACTAAGCTCCAGGGTCATTGAATATATGAGAGAACTAGAACTTGAACAGTGTGTAGTGCACACATAGAGAGGATCACGTTCGAGTTAATTACCCGAACGGTCTACAATATGTAGATAGGGTTGGAGACCTAATCCTGGATACGCTGTGGATGCGACCCGCTTTGTATTAGATACAAATGAGGTGATCTGACTCGTTCATGTGGTTGACATGCGAGTGGGGGCATCCTGTGCAATGAGATTGTACAAGACCGGACCGTGAATTATTAGACCTACTGATGTAACAGTATGGGACTAATAACTTTGTAGGTGAGCAATAGTGACTTGACCTTAATCCTTAGCGTGTTATGAACTCCTATCTGCGGGCGTCTGTCCTTTGACTAGTACGGGTGAGGATGGTCACAGTTACTCGCTCAATATGCCTATATTCTAAGGGACAGGACCATGTGTGGAGTTGGAAACTTAACTACACAAGACGAAATTCACTCGTTCCCGACTTTAAGGAAACTAGAGGGGTTGTTCCCTTAAGTGCTATCTCCAGGGCTTGGACAACTGGCGCCCACCCTCTTACTGGCCCGAGAGGGGTGTTGTATATGGTTGGACCATTACAACGTTGTTGTTCATTAGAGGAGTAGTGGGGACTTAAGGAGCAAGAAGTAAACACAGGGGTAAAATGGTAATTTGACCCAACAGTGTCTACGAACAACCTGTGAAGGGTCGACTCATGGGCATTGGTTGTATCGATGGACACAACTTGTCCTACACTGACGGGAGTGTAGCTACGGGTTGTAGTGGAGTGTTACCGTAGCTAATGGATGTTGATTAATCGGGTCAAAGAGTTTGACAGGTTAGTCTCGGATCATGGGAGCTCGTCACTTGTAGGTCCATTAGGTCCCTCGGTTGGCTGAAACTGGATTAATAGAGGGTTTACCGTTTGGGATGGATTTGAAGTGTTTCAAATTCATTAAAGGGTAATTATGTCATTTATATGAGATATGATTGACATATTATATAGTTGAATGTGAATGAGATTCATAATAAACTATAGGTTAGCCTAATTGTTTAATTAGGGCTAATTTGGAGAAATTGGATTGAGAGAAATTAAATTGAATGTGATTCAATTCAAAATCCACAATTATACAAATGTGATTTGTATAATGAGATATGAGATATCTTATTATATGTGGTTATGCAAATATGATTTGCATAACCTATGGTTGTGGTTAAATGGTAAATAGGTGGAGATTTCAACTCCACCTATCACCATTATATAAACCCTTTGCAAGAAGGATTTGATAGGCAATTGGCTCATTTTTTGGATTTCTCGCCAAAGAGCTTTGCAATTCTCTCAAAACTTTTCTCTCAATTCTCTCATCCCCTTTTAGCAAAGGAGTCCCACCTACTCTACTTCTACCTAAAAGAGAACAATCGAGAAGCCCTTTTTGGAGGTGACCAGGTAGTTCGCTTGTTCGAGGAGATCGTGATTGTTGAGATCGTGCACACGAAGAGTTCGTGACCAGAGAAGGATTACGTTAAGAACGATTCTTCAACAAGTAAGTTACTCTTACTGTTTTTCCTTCTAAATGCATGTTTAACCTAGGTTTTATGCGATAGATTCATTTTTAAGAAAGCGTTTTTCACAACGATACCACGACGATTCAATCGCTTTTTCCGTTGCGTGGGATTTTCATTTCCTTCAATTGGTATCAGAGCCAAATCGTTGGATATTCGTTGCGCAAATGTTTTTCTTAAAATTAGGTGGGTGTTGCTTCAATTCATGAGATGAATTTGTTGGTTTTGCATAATTGGATGTTTTTGGTTTTAGCACTAGTTTTAGGTTTATTTTCTATCGATTAGATCAATGTAAAGACCCATGTTTTTGGGGTATTTAGAAAATAAATCGAGTCTTTAAGTCCGGGTCTTTGTCGGCAAGAGTTGCTATGAAGAAATTGGATCGAAAACGGGTGAAAAACGACGAAAAACAGCAAAAGAGCTTGTTGTTCTGTTGACGATATTGAGACGCTGTTCTTCGGTGTCTCAACGCTGTCCGTGCGGTACCAGGCTGAGCTGCAGGTCAGAGTTGCAACGCTGAGGAGTTGGGCGCGCTGAGGACAACGCTGGACGCTGCGTTGCAACGCTGCGTGCGTTGAGGGGCAATTCGCGGACGGTTCGCGCGAGGACGTGGGCGTGAAGGTTATTTCTTCAACGTGGGGGCAGTTTTTTATTTATTTTATTAATTGTAAAATGTATTTTTCATTTTCTTAAATTAATTTAATTAATTAATATTAATATAAATGTTATATAAATATTAATTAATTCAATTAATGTCCCCTAAGTGCCAAAACAAGCCCAATTTTCGCTATTTATTTATTTTATGCATGAGATGTATGAAATATTTAATTCTATGTGCATAATGTATGTCATATAGATTTAAAAATCCCACCTTAGGTTAAACATTTCATGCATCATATTTATATTATAAGTGTTATAATATATAGTATGCATGATAGGTTATATTATAAGTGTTATAATATAATGGTTGCATGTTTTAATTTATTTAAATATAAGTGTTATATTTTTTAGATTAAAAACATGATCATGCATTTAATTCATGTGATGAATGTATACTATAGTTTAATATTATTCATGTGATGAATGATCAAGCACTATAACATAGAAATGCATGTAACCTAAGTTAATTATTAGTTTTAAAATGTTTAGAACTTGAATAATTAGACTTAGGGTTTCTAGTTCTAATAAGATTAGAATTAGAAAATCAACTATGACCTTTGAATGGTGACTGATAAGTAACTCTGTCTAAGGCTGGGGTATTTAAGCTGACGGTTTGCGGAACACCCCTACCTGAGAACCGACCTGGGAGTGAATTCGGTCTGGAGATTCTTAGGTTATATTTTCGTGAGTGGCGTTAATTAAAAGTTGATTAATTTACTGACATAGACCTAAGTTAATAATGTTATTATAAACTTAGGTTAAATCAATATAAGAGTTATATTGGTAGACTTAGGTAAATATTAGTCATATTATCTAGGCCAATCCCGAATAATCTAAAGTGCTGAGTGGGAGGAAATAAAGTGTATAAGATAGATTTGATTTTCCGACCACAAATCTCCGTTAAAGTTCGCACCGTGAGATCCATACTCGACCTCGTGGCACAGATGGGAGCATTCCCCTTCGAATGGTATTTGTATATGTTAATATCAAAGTGGATGGAGAGAGTACTTATAGTGAGTGGCAGCGGGACCTGTGAAAACGGGACAACGGTCTCTTCTTTTGATTCACACCGTGAGACGCCTATGACACGCCTGCTAGTTTGGCCTGGACCAGACAATCTCTTCGGAGGGCCTTCATCATAGGAGTCGAAACACCGTGAATTCTCGAAAGGGATACAGTTTCCTTGTTGGTTTTCCTTCTTGGTTCATCCTTCGGTGGCTATTGTTTGGACGAATACTTGGAAACTTAAAGATTGAGGGTGACACTCACAGGATTCATTAAGAGTTAATGGGTTCAGACCGAAAGATGGTAACTGGACGCCTAATGGAATAAGAGTTATTCTGGTATTAGAGTCTGGTGGAGAAAGTCTCGTCCCAGAGGAGGAGTGTTTCTGTTCACCCTTCGGTGGCGGGCATTCTAAACCTTTGGGATATCATTGCAAATTTTTATTGACCTAGGGATCATAGGATAAATTTTTGCTAAAACTTGATTGGATTTCAAAAAGTTTTTTGCGAGATTGACACAAAGTTTTTACTTCTTTTTTCAGCAAAATGTCTAGCTCAATAATAACTTTACTAGCATCCGAAAAATTAGTGGGAGATAATTTCCAAACTTGGAAAAACAATATAAACACGATTCTAGTAATTGACGACCTTAAGTTCGTGCTCACTAAGGAGTGTCCTCAGGTGTCGGGCTTGACCGCGTCATGAAGTGTTTGTGATGCGTATGATCGAGGGATTAGGGCCAATGAAAAGGCCAAGGTCTACATCATTGCCAGCTTGTCTGAAGTATTGGCAAAGAAGCATGAGCTGATGATCACTGCCAAGAACCTCATGGAATCCTTGCAGGAAATGGTTGGACAACAGTCCTTTTAGGTCTGACATGATTCACTCAAACACGTCTTCAACGCTCAGGTGAAAGAAGGGGCGTCTGTCCGTGAACATGTTCTCGACATGATGACCACTTTAATTTTGTTAAGATGAACGGGGCTTTGATTGATGAGTCGAGCCAGGTCAGCTTTATCTTGGAGACTCTTCCGAAGAGTTTCCTTCAGTTTCGTAGCAATGCTGTTATGAATAAAACTTCCAGTCCTTGATGAGGATCAGGACACCGAAAGCTGAGGCAAATGTTGCCTTCAGGTCCTATCACAGGGGTTCGACCTCTGGGACAAAATCTGTGGCTCCTTCTCACCCGAAAGGGAAGAAGAAGAAGAAGATGAAGAAGGGTAAAGCTGACCGTGTTGCCGCCCAAAAGGGCAAAAAGGTCAAGGAAGTTCTGAGAGAGAGGAAAGTGTTTCCACTGCAATGGGGACGACCATCTGGAGCGTGAATCGTCCCCAAGTTCCTTGCCGACAGGAAGAATCAAGGTAAATGTGATTTACTGGTAACAGAAACCTGTTTAGTGGAGAGTAATGACTTTGTTTGGATATTGGATTCAGGTGCCACTAACCATGTTTGTTCTTCTTTTCAGGGAATTAGTTCCTGGTAGCAGCTGCGAGAGGGTGAGATAACGCTACGGGTTGGATCCAGGGAGGTTGTCTCTGCTGCAGCGGTCGACACGGTGAAGCTCTATTTGGTAGGGAATTACATTTTATTAGATGTCACGTATATAGTTCCGGGGTTTACTAGAAACCTAGTTTCTATTTCCTAGCCTACTTGAACACTTTATTTCTATAATTTTTTCTAGTAATAAAGCGTTTATTTCTAGAAATGAAAATTTCTTGTGTTCTGCTTCACATGAAAATAACCTGTATGTTTTGAAACCTAATTCGGTCAAAAGTGTTTTGATTACTAAATTATTTAAAATAGCAGAAACACGAACTAAGAGAGTGAAAGTTTCTCCTAAAGAAAATGCCCATCTTTGGCATCTAAGGTTAGGCCACATCAATCTCAATAGGATTGAGAGACTAGTGAAGAGTTGACTTCAAAGCGAGTTGGAAGAAAACTCTTTACCAAAGTGTGTGAGTCATGCTTGAAGGCAAAATGACCAAAAGTCCTTTTCGTGGAAAAGGATATAGAGCCAAAGAGCCCCTTGAGCTTATACACTGATCTCTCGTGGTCCGATGAGTGTTAAAGCACGAAGTGTTACTGAATACTTTGTATCTTTTATAGATGACTATTCAAGGTATGGGTATATTTACCTAATGCATAGGAAGTCTGAAACTCTTGAAAAGTTCAAGGAGTATAAGACTGAGGTTAAGAACATGTTTGGTAAGACTATTAAAACACTTCGATCGGATCGAGGTGGAGAGCATATGGACACTGAATGGACTATATGATAGAACATGGAATTACGTCCCAACTCTCAGCAACTGGTATGTCACAGAAAAATGGTGTATCGGAGAGGAGAAACAGAACCCTGTTGGACATGGTTCGGTCGATGATGAGCCATGCTCGTCTCCCTAATTCATTTTGGGGTTACGCAGTGGAGACTGCAGTTTATATTTTGAAAACGTTCCGGCGAAAAGTGCTTGTGATACACCTTTCGAACTCTGGAATGGACGTAAAAGGCAGTTTACACCATTTCAGAATTTGGGGATGCCGGACCCACGTGTTGGTGTCAAACCCGAAAAAGTTGGATCCCCGTTCAAAATTATGCCTATTTGTAGGTTACCCAAAAGAAACTAAGGGTGGTCTATTTTTCGATCCTAAGGAAAATAGGGTGCTTGTGTCGACAAACGCCACTTTCCTTGAGGAAGACCACGTTAGGGATCATTTACCTAGAAGAAAAATCGTGTTAAACGAAATGGACAATACATCAGCAAGAGTTGTTGATGGGGCTCGTCAACAAGTGTTGTTAATCCTAGCTCGTCTAGTCAAGTCCGTTCCCAAGAGTTAGGAATGCCTCGACGTAGTGGGAGGGCTGTGAGACACCCTGAACGTTACATGGGTTTAGCTGAAACCCAGGTCGTCACCCCTGATGATGACTGCGAGGATCCATTGACCTATGATCAGACAATGGCAGACGTTGACAAAGACGAATGGATTAAAGCTATGGACCAGGAAATGGAGTCGATGTACTTCAATTCCGTCTAGGAGCTTGTGGATGAACCTAATAGGGTAAAACCTATAGGTTGCAAATGGATCTACAAGCGTAAACGTGGCATAGATGGGAATGTTCAGACCTTCAAAGCACGACTAGTGGCAAAGGGTTTACCCAAATTGAAGGAGTTGACTAGGAGGAAACCTTTGGGAGGTTGTCTCTGCTGCAGCGGTCGACACGGTGAAGCTCTATTTCGGCAGGAATTACATTTTATTAGATAATACGTATATAGTTCCAGGGTTTACTAGAAACCTAGTTTCTATTTCCGGCCTACTTGAACACTTTATTTCTATAATTTTTTCTAGTAATAAAGCGTTTATTTCTAGAAATGAAAATTTCTTGTGTTCTGCTTCACATGAAAATAACCTGTATGTTTTGAAACCTAATTCGGTCAAAAGTGTTTTGATTACTAAATTATTTAAAATAGCAGAAACACGAACTAAGAGAGTGAAAGTTTCTCCTAAAGAAAATGCCCATCTTTGGCATCTAAGGTTAGGCCACATCAATCTCAATAGGATTGAGAGACTAGTGAAGAGTTGACTTCAAAGCGAGTTGGAAGAAAACTCTTTACCAGTGTGTGAGTCATGCTTGAAGGCAAAATGACCAAAAGTCCTTTTCGTGGAAAAGGATATAGAGCCAAAGAGCCCCTTGAGCTTATACACTCTGATCTCTGTGGTCCGATGAGTGTTAAAGCACGAGCTGGTTACGAATACTTTGTATCTTTTATAGATGACTATTCAAGGTATGGGTATATTTACCTAATGCATAGGAAGTCTGAAACTCTTGAAAAGTTCAAGGAGTATAAGACTGAGGTTAAGAACATGTTTGGTAAGACTATTAAAACACTTCGATCGGATCGAGGTGGAGAGCATATGGACACTGAATGGACTATATGATAGAACATGGAATTACGTCCCAACTCTCAGCAACTGGTATGTCACAGAAAAATGGTGTATCGGAGAGGAGAAACAGAACCCTGTTGGACATGGTTCGGTCGATGATGAGCCATGCTCGTCTCCCTAATTCATTTTGGGGTTACGCGATGGAGAGCGCAGATTTATATTTTGAAAACGTTCCGGCGAAAAGTGCTTGTGATACACCTTTCGAACTCTGGAATGGACGTAAAAGGCAGTTTACACCATTTCAGAATTTGGGGATGCCGGACCCACGTGTTGGTGTCAAACCCGAAAAAGTTGGATCCCCGTTCAAAATTATGCCTATTTGTAGGTTACCCAAAAGAAACTAAGGGTGGTCTATTTTTCGATCCTAAGGAAAATAGGGTGCTTGTGTCGACAAACGCCACTTTCCTTGAGGAAGACCACGTTAGGGATCATTTACCTAGAAGAAAAATCGTGTTAAACGAAATGGACAATACATCAGCAAGAGTTGTTGATGGGGCTCGTCAACAAGTGTTGTTAATCCTAGCTCGTCTAGTCAAGTCCGTTCCCAAGAGTTAGGAATGCCTCGACGTAGTGGGAGGGCTGTGAGACACCCTGAACGTTACATGGGTTTAGCTGAAACCCAGGTCGTCACCCCTGATGATGACTGCGAGGATCCATTGACCTATGATCAGACAATGGCAGACGTTGACAAAGACGAATGGATTAAAGCTATGGACCAGGAAATGGAGTCGATGTACTTCAATTCCGTCTAGGAGCTTGTGGATGAACCTAATAGGGTAAAACCTATAGGTTGCAAATGGATCTACAAGCGTAAACGTGGCATAGATGGGAATGTTCAGACCTTCAAAGCACGACTAGTGGCAAAGGGTTTACCCAAATTGAAGGAGTTGACTAGGAGGAAACCTTTCCACCTGTTGCCATGGTAAAGTCGATCAGGATACTTCTTGCCATTGTTGCATATTATGACTATGAGGTATGGTAGATGATGTCAAGACCGCCTTTCTGAATGACAACCTTGACGAGACCATCTACTTGGATCAACCCAAGGGGTTCATTACCCAAGGCTAAGAGCAAAAGGTTTGTCGGCTTCATAGGTATATTTATGGACTGCAACAAGCCTCGAGGTCTTGGAATATAAGGTTTGATGAGGGAATCAAATCTTACGACTTTGATCAGAACGTTGACGAGCCCTGTGTCTACAAGAAAATCGTCAACAACACTGTCGCATTTCTGATATTATATGTGGATGATATCCTTTTCATTGGGAATGAGGTAGGATTTCTTACTGACTTAAAGAAATGGTTGGCTTCGCAATTCCAAATGAAAGATTTGAGAGATGCACAGTATGTTCTAGGTATCCAGATAGTTCGAAACCGGAAGAACAAAATGCTAGCCATGTCTCAAGTGTCTTATATTGACAAGATGTTGTCTAGATATAAAATACAAAACTCCAAGAAGGGCTTCCTGCCTTTCAGGCATGGGGTTCACCTGTCTAAGGATCAATGTCCTAAGACTTCTCAAGAGGTTGAGAATATGAGACGAATCCCTTATACTTCAGCTGTAGGGAACCTGATGTATGCCATGCTGTGTACTAGGCTCGACATCTGTTATGTAGTAGGGATTGTCAGTAGGTATCAATCCAATCCAGGATTAGATCACTGGATAACCGTAAAGACAATTCTCAAGTATCGTAGGAGAACGAGGAACTACAACCTTCTATATGGGAGTGGGGATTTGATTCTTATGGGATACATAGATTCTAACTTTCAGACTGATAAGGATTCTAGGAAATCCACTTCGGGGTCAACCTTCATTCTAAATAGAGGAGTTGTAATATGGCGACGCATCAAGCATGGATGCATCGCTGATTCCACTTTGGAAGTTGAGTACGTTTCTGCTTGTGAAGCTGCAAAGGAAGTTGTTTGGCTTAGGATGTTCATGACAGTTTTGGAAGTTGTTCCAAATATGAACTTGCTGATCACGCTGTTTTTTGACAACAGTGGTGCTGTAGCCTACTCGAGAGAGCCTTGATGTCATAAGAGGGGCAAGCACATTGAGCGGAAGTATCATCTGATACGGGAGATTGTGCACCGCAGCGACGTGACAGTCACACAGATAGCGTCGGAGCACAACGTTGTTGATCCATTTACAAACGCCCTCACGGGTAAGGTGTTTGAGGGTCACCTAGAGAGTCTAGGTCTTCGAGTGCTTCCTGACTAGCGCAAGTGGGAGTATTGTAAAGGGTATTCAATACCCTAGTTTATTGTACTACTTTATTTTAATTTATTGTACATTTGAGAAATGTATATTTACTCCACTAACTTAGTCTAAGTGGGAGTTTGTTGGGATGTATGTCCTAATCTCGTTTTGTTTGTAATATTACTATTGAAATAAATAAGAGTTATTTCTTTCATCAATTTGTGTCTCCCAATTTTTACAAACTTTGTCCAATAAACTAAGGTTCAGGGTCATTGAATATATGAGAGAACTAGAACTTGAACGGTGTGTAATGGACACACAGGGAGGATCACGTTCGAGTTAATGACCCGAACGGTCTACAGTATATGGATAGGGTTGGAGACATAATCCTTGATACGCTGTGGATGAAACCCGTTTTGTATTAGATAGAAACGAGGTGATCTGACTCATTCATGTTGTTGACATGCGAGTGGGGGCATCCTGTGGAATGAGATTGTACAAGACCGGACCGTGAATTATTGGACCTACTGATGTAACACCGTTAACAGTATGAGACTAATAACTTCGTAGATGACCAATTGTGACTTGACCTTAATCCTGAGCATGTTACGAACTTCTGTCCGTGGGGGTCTGTCCTTTTACTAGTACGGGTAAGGGTGGTCACAGTTACTCGACCAATATGCCTATCTTCTCAGGTACAGGACCATGTGAGGAGCTGGGAACTTAACTACGCAAGACGAAATTCATTCGTTCCCGACTTTAGGGAAATTGAGTGGTTGTTCCCTTAACAGCTGTCTCCAGGGCTTGGACAACGGGCGCCCACCCTCTTACTGATCTGAGAGTGATGTTGTATATGGTTGGACCATTACAACGTTGTTCTTCATTAGAGAAGCAGTGGGGACTTGAGAAGCAAGAAGAAGACACAGCGGTAAAACGGTAATTTGACCCAGTAGTGTCTACGAACAATCTGTGAAGGGTCGACTCATGGGCATTGGTTATATCAATGGACACAACTCTTCCTACAGTGACGGGAGTCAGCTACGGGCTTTAGTGAAGTGTTATCGTAGCTAATGAATGTTGATTAACCGGGTCAAAGAGTTTGACAGGTTAGTCTCGGATCATTGGAGCTCGTCATCTGTGTTGGGATGTATGTCCTCATCCGTGTAGTTTGTAATATTCCAAGTTGTAAATGAATAAGAGTTATTTATTTCAACATTGTGTAATAAATAAGAGTTATTTATTTCAACATTGTGTAATAAATAAGAGTTATTTATTTAAACTTTGTGTCTCGCATATTTCATAAACTTAATCCAATAAACTAAGCTCCAGGGTCATTGTATTATGAGAGAACTAAGAACTTGAACGGTGTACAGTGGACACACAGGCAGGATCACGTTCGAGTTAATGACCCGAACGGTCTACAATATATGGATAGGGTTGGAGACCTAATCCTGGATACACTGTGGATGCGACCCGCTTTGTATTAGATACAAATGAGGTGATCTGACTCGTTCATGTGGTTGACATGCGAGTGGGGGCATCCTGTGCAATGAGATTGTACAAGACGGGACCGTGAATTATTAGACTTACTGATGTAACACCGTTAACAGTATAGAGCTAATAAATTCGTAGATGACCATTAGTGACTCAACCTTAATCCTGAGCGTGTTACGGACTCTTGTCTGCGGGGGTCTGTCCTTTGACTAGTACGGGTGAGGGTGGTCACTGTTGCTCGCCCAATATGCCTATCTTCTAAGGGGCAGGATCACGTGGGGAGCTGAAAACTTGACTACGCAAGAAGGAATTCACTCGTTCCCGACTTTAGGAAAACTAGAGGTGTTGTTCCCTTAAGTGCTGTCTCCAGGGCTTGTACAACGGGACCCACTCTCTCATTGGCCTGAGAGGGTTGTTGTTTATGGTTGGACCATGCAACGTAGTTGTTCATTAGAGGAGCAGTGGACTTAAGGATCAAGAGGTAGACAAAGGGGTAAAACGGTAATTTGACCCAACAGTGTCTACGAACAACCTGTGAAGGGTCAACACATGGGTATTGGTTATATCGATGGACACAACTTGTCCTACAGCGATGAGAGTGCAACTACGGGTTTTAGTGGAGTGTTACCGTAGCTAATGAATGTTGAATAACCGGGTCAAAGAGTTTGACAGGTTAGTCTCGGATCATTGGAGCTCGTCACGTGTAGGTCCATTAGATCCCTCGATTTGCCAAAATTGGACAAATTGAGGGTTTACAGTTTGGTGTGAATTTGAAGTGTTCAAATTCATTATTTGGGTATTTATGACATTTATATGAGATATAGATGACATAATATATAGTTTGATGTGAATGGATTCATAATAAACTATAGTATAGCCTAATTGATTAATTAGTGCTAATTGGAGAAATTGAATTGAGAGAAATTAAATTGAATGTGATTCAATTTATAATTCCACATTTATGCAAATGAGATTTGTATAATAAGGTATGAGATACCTTATATTATATAATATGCAAATGTGATTTGCATATTATATGGTTGTGGTAAAATTGTGATTTGGTGGAGGTTTTAACTCCATCACACAATAGTATTTAAAGGCTTTGCAAGAAGCCTTTGGTATGTCATTTGCCATTTTTTGGATTTCCATCCAAAGAGAGCAAGGCAATTCTCTCTAGAATTCTCTCATCTCTCTAAGATTTCTCCTCACCCAAAATCAAAGGGAGTCCCACTCACTCTCCCTCAACCTCCCGAGAACAACCGAGAAGATCCTTTGGAGGTGTCTCCATGTTCGGATCGAGGTTCGTGTTCGAGGAGTTCGTAGTTTCGAGAGATATCGTGACCGAAGGAGAAGAGGATTTAAGAAGTGTTCTTCAACAAGTACTGTTTTTCTTACTGTTTTCTTCTCCTTTTTGCATGTTCAGCCTAGATCTATGAGATAGGTTCGATTTTAAGATAGAATTACACAACGGATCAACGACGTTTCACAACGTCTTCCGCTGCGAGAATTCAAAATTCCTTCAATCTGTAGGTCCATTAGATCCCTCGGTTGGCTCAAACTTGATTAATAGAGGGTTCCTAGTTTGGTGTGGATTTGAAGTGTTCAAATTCATTAAAGGGTAATTATGTCATTTATATGAGATATGATTGACATATTATATAGTTTAATGTGAATGAGATTCATAATAAACTATAGGTTAGCCTAATTGTTTAATTAGGGCTAATTTGGAGAAATTGGATTGAGAGAAATTAAATTTAATGTGATTCAATTCAAAATCCACAATTATACAAATGTGATTTGTATAATGAAATATTAGATATCTTATTATATGTGGTTATGCAAATATGATTTGCATAACATATGGTTTTGGTTAAATGGTAAATAGGTGGAGATTTCAACTCCACCTATCACCATTAAATAAACCCTTTGCAAGAAGGATTTGATAGGCAATTGGCTCATTTTTTGGATTTCTCACCAAAGAGCTTTGCAATTCTCTCTCAACTTTTCTCTCAATTCTCTCCTCTCCTTTCACCAAAGGAGTCCCACCTACTCTTCTTTTACCTAAAAGAGAACAATCGAGAAGCCTTTTTTGGAGGTGTCCGAGTAGTTCGCTTGTTCGAGGAGATCATGATTGTTGAGACCGTGCACACGAAGAGTTCGTGACCGGAGAAGGATTAAGGAGAGCGTCGTAAGGCCGTAAGGCTTATTGAAGGCAATCGCAAGGGACCAGCGGCGTTGCAGAGTGCGAGGGACACAACATTGCAACACTGTCCTAAGCATTGCAACATCGTGTCGTTGGAGGATGATGGCTAATAGGTTCGGTTTGGTTCAAGCGGTTCGATACTATTTTGGTTCGATTTGAGCGGTTTGAGTTCGGTTCAGGGTGTTTTGGACCGGTTTAGAAATAAAATTAATGTAGTTTTATATTTATTTGCACTTTAGGGCCAAAAATTCTGGTTTAATAGCTATTTATGCTTTATGGATGTCATTTACATGAATTCCCACCATAGGATAAACATGAACATGCATTTTTATTTATATAATTGTTATATTAGTATGATAAAAATGCATGATATTTTTCATGAGTATTTAGTTATAAGTGTTAGAATTTAATTATATGAAAAATGAAAAGCATGGAGCATGAAATTACTTAGTTTAATATAATATGTTGTATTAATTACGTATCTTTCATGATTCAATGGTTGAATAGCAAATTTCCAATTTGAATAAGATTGTTGGAAAATACAATATAGTTCCATGTCATCGGTTAATTGTTAAAATTTATAAAAGTTCTAAATGGTTTTAGAAACCTTAACCTATAACAAAGAATTGCATGCAAACTTAGGAACTTGGGTAGGTTGGAATTAATTTTAAAATGTATAAAATTTATTAGACATAAATTTTAATTTCTAATAGGATTAGAAATTAGTCTTACATAGTATTTTAAATAGTTTAAAATATAGTAGGACAAATAGGACCTTGGTTATAAGGTAACTCTACCGGTGATGGTCTGTCTAAGGTTGGGGGTACTTAAGTCGACTGCTAATTGGAACACCTCCTGCACAGGAACCGATCTTAACTTGAGATGAATTAACCATAGTCTTATTAACATGCAATATATCTAGGTAATTAAAATGTTTATTCACGTAGACATAAGCTAAAAAGACCTAGTTATAAAAGTTATAATAGGCATAGACTTAGATAGATTCGTTTAGCCGGAATCCACCTAAGTTAAACCTAAACTCTAACTTCTAGGAACTTCAGTGGGAGAAAACGAGATCTAAGCATCAAGTTTACTCTCACGTCCTAAAGAGTTCACACCGTGAGTTCCATGCTCGACCTCGTGGCGTCAATAGGGCGTTCCCCTACGGATGGTGTTTGCATGGTTCAATACCAAGGTGAATGAGGGAAGTCTCCATATTAAATGGGAGCAAGACATGTGTCAACGTATCCTACGGTCTCCTCCATTAGGTTGCACTGTGGATTTCTATAGTCCATCTGCAGGTTGCCTTGGGAGCGACCAACCCTACGGAAAGCCTGACTATAGGGATTGGAACACCGCGGACTCTAGAAATAGATAGGGTCTCCTAGGTAATTTGCCAACAGTTGTCTTTCTTAATAGTAGCTTGTTGGCTTGGACCTATTGGATCTTAAAATTGTAGGGTTACATTTACAGGATGAGTTAAGCTAGTTAACAAATCCTTGACAGAACAAGCGGTAGCTAAAGATCATTGACACACGAGATGTTTTGGTAGTGGT
Source organism: Trichosanthes cucumerina (assembly GCA_036507285.1). Classification (NCBI taxonomy): domain Eukaryota; kingdom Viridiplantae; phylum Streptophyta; class Magnoliopsida; order Cucurbitales; family Cucurbitaceae; genus Trichosanthes; species Trichosanthes cucumerina. Next base: position 40,762,308 of record CM071841.1, read on the forward strand.
AGTTAGCTGAGAATGTCTCAATTCAGGGGAGGAGTGACTGACCACCCGACGGTGGCTTTTATTCTAAACCCTTCAAGTATCGTTGTAAAATTAAAAGGTTCAAGTTTAAACACTAGGGTTCTTAATAATTTTGCTAAATTAGATTGGTTTTGTAATGGGTTTAAGGCATAATTAATTAGAACTATTTTCTAACATGTCGTCCTCTATAATTGCGTTGCTTAAAAGTGAAAGATTAACTGAGAAAAACTATACTGCGTGGAAGTCCAACGTGAATACGATTCTGGTTGTTGACAACCTTCGGTTCGTATTGACTGAGGAATGTCCTCAGACCCATGCCCGTAACGGTCCTCAAACTGTTAAGGGTGCGTATGACCGCTGGACCAAGGCCAATGAGAAGGCCAAGGTCTACATCCTGGCTAGGCTATCTGATGTTTTTGCCAGAAAACTCGAGGGCATGGTCTCATCTCGTGAGATCGTGAGTTATCTACAAAATATGTTGGGACGATCGTCTGAACAGATTCAACACAAATCCCTCAAGTATGTTTATAACTCTCGTATGGAGGAGGGAACTTCGGAGAGAGAACATGTTCTTGATTTGATGGTCCACCTAAACGTGGCATAATGAACATGGTGGTCATTTACGAGTAAAGCCAAGTGTCGTTCATCCTGGAATCTCTTCCGAAGAGCTTCCTGTAATTTTGCAGCAATATGGTGATGAACAAGATAAAATATAACCTGACCACCCTCCTTAACGAGCTGCAGACTTACCAGTCTCTTATGGAAAATAAGGGACAAGTCGATGAAGAGGCAAATCTGTTTGCCCATTCCAAAAAGTTCCAGAAGGGTTCATCATCTAGAACTATGTCCTGCAACCATTCTTATGGTCTTAAGAAGATACAGAAGAAAAGGAAAGGAGGAAAGGGGAAGGCTTCTGCCACTGCTGATAGAGAGCTCAAAGAGAAGAAAGGTAAATGTGATTTACTAGTTTTAGAAACCTGTTTAGTGGAAAGTGATGACTTTACCTGGATACTTGATTCAAGAGTCACTAACTACGTTTGCTCTTTTTTATAGGAAACTAGTTCCTTCAGGGAGCTCGATGAGGGTGAGATGACGCTTAGGGTCGGAACAGGAGACGTCGTCTCAACTCGTGCAGTGGGAGATGTTAAGTTGTTTTTTAGAGCTAGGTTCTTGTTTTTAGAAAACTTATACTTAGTTCCTAAAATTAAGAGGAACCTTGTATCTATCTCTTGTTTAATCGAACAAGGCTACTTGTTTCTTTTTATGATAATGAAGCGTTCATTTCCAAGAAAGGTGCCTTTATTTGTTCGGTAAACTTAAAAACAACTTATATGTGTTAAAACCAATCGAAGCAAAAACGCTTTTGAATCATGAGATATTTAAAACTTCTAATACTCAAACTAAAAGGCAAAAGATCTCTCCAAACAAAAATACTTATCTTTGGCATCTAAGACTAGGTCACGTAAATCTCAAGCAGATTGAGAGACTAGTAAAGAATGAAATTCTAATTGAGTTAGAAGATGATTAGACCTCCATGTGAATCATGCCTAGAAGAAAATATTACTAAATGACCTTTTACTGGAAAAGGTTATAGGGCCAAAGAGCCCTTAGAACTTATACATTCGAATCTTCGTGGTCCAATGAATGTAAGAGGTAGAGGAACGTACAAATATTTCATCTCTTTTATAGACGATTATTCAAGGTATGATTATCTATACCTAATGCATCATAAGTTTCAGCCTCTTGAAAAGTTCAAAGAGTTTAAAGTTGAGGTTGAGAATGCATTCGGGAAAACCATTAAAACACTTTGATTTGATAGAGGTGGAGAGTATATGGACTTAAGATTCTAGGACTATTTCATGGAACATAGAATCCAGTCACAACTCTCAGAACCTAATACACCACAACAAAATGGTGCGTAAGAAATGAGAAACAAAACCTTGTTAGACATGGGTCGATTTATGATGAGCTACGCTCAGTTGCCTGACTTGTTTTGGGGTAACGCAGTAGAGACTGCAATTCAAATCTTAAACACTGGTCCATTAAAAAGTGTTTTAGAAACACCTTTTGAGTTATAAAAGGGGCGTAAACCTAGTTTGCGTCACTTTAGGATTTGGGAGGTGCCCAACACAAGTGCTAGTGACAAACTCGAAAAAACTGCAACCTCGTTCAATATTATGCCTATATGTAGGTTATCCCAAAGAAATGAGAGGTGGTCTTTTCAACGACCCACAAGAACACAAGGTGTTTGTATCGACAAAAATCACTTTCTTGGAGGAAGATCACATGAGGAACCACAAACCACGTAGTAAACTAGTATTAAATGAAGCTACAGAGAGTCAGCAAGAGTCGTTGACCAAGTTGGACCTTTATCAAGGGTTGATGAAGGAGCTAGCACATCGAGTCAATCTCGTCCTTCTCAATCATTGGGAATGCCTCGACGTAGTGGGAGGGTTGTTTCACAACCGGACCGCTACATGGGTTTAGCTTAAACTCAGGTTGTCATACCCGATGATGGCATAGAGGATTCATTGCCTTATAGATAGGCAATGAATGACGTGGATAAGGACCTATGGATCAAAGTCATGGACCTTGAAATGGAGTCAATGTACTTCAATTCAATTTGGGAACTTGTAGGCCAACCTGAAGGGGTTTGACCCATAGGGTGCAAATGGATCTATAAGAGAAAGAGAGATGCAACCAGAAATGTACAGACCTTTAAGACTAGGCTCGTAGCAATGGGTTTTACCCAAAGGAAAGGAGTTGACTATGAGAAAACCTTTTCTCCTGTTGCTATGCTAAAGTCTATAAGGATACTCTTTTTCATAGCCACGTTTTATGACTATGAAATTTGGCAAATGAACATTAAGACTACCTTTTTAAATGGTAATCTTGATGAGTGTATCTATATGTCTTAGCCCGAAGGGTTCATAGCCCAAGATTAGGAGCAAAAAGTTTGCAAGCTCAATCGATCCATTTATGGGTTGAAACAAGCTTCCAGATCTTGGAACATAAGATTTGATACTGTGATCAAGTCTTATGGTTTTGACCAGAACGTTGATGAGCCTTGTGTTTACAAAAGGATAATCAACGATAAGGTAGCTTTCTTAGTACTTTATGTGGATGATATCTTGCTCATTGGGAACGATATAGGATACCTGATTGACATAAAGAATTAGTTGGCGACCCAATTCCAAATGAAAGATTTGGGAGAGGCGCAATATGTTCTTAGGATTGATTTTTTTTTAAGAATCGCAAGAACAGAACGCTAGCTCTGTCTCAAGCATCATATATCGACAAAATGTTGGTTTGATATTCGATGTTGAATTTCAAAAGAGGTTTATTACCCTTAAGGCATGGAATTCATTTGTGTAAGGAACAGTGTCCTAAGACACCTCAACAAGTTGAGGATATGAGACGTATTCCCTATGCCTCGGCTGTAGGTAGCCTAATGTATGTTATGTTATACACAAGGTCAACAATTTATTATGTCGTGGGAATAGTCTGTAGGTACCAATCCAATCCAGGGTTAGACCACTGGACCGATGTTAAAAATATCCTCAAGTATCTAAGGAGAACAAGAGACTATACGCTAGTGTATGGGCCTAAGGATTTGATCCTGATAGGATACACTGATTCTGATTTTCAGACCGATAAGGATTCTAGAAAATCCACATCAGGATCAGTTTTCACCCTTAATGGGGGAGTTATAGTGTGGCGAAGCATTAAGCAAGGATGCATCGCAGACTCCACTATGGAGGCTGAATATGTAGCTGCTTATGAAGCAGCTAAAGAGGTTGTTTGGCTAAGGAAATTCCTGACTGATTTGAAAGTCGTTCTAGATATGGAATTCCCTATCACCTTATACTGTGACAACAGTGGTGCTGCAACAAACTCTAAAGAACCTCGTAGCCATAAGCAAGTGAAGCACATCGAGAGAAAATATCATCTCATTCGAGAGATAGTACAACGAGGAGAGGTGGTCATCACCAAGATCGCTTCAAAACACAACATTATTATTCCATTTATGAAGACTCTCACGGCTAAAGTGTTCGAGGGTCATCTGGAGAGTCTAGGTCTACGGGGTATGTACATAGTGTTATCTAGGGCAAGTGGGAGATATGTAATGGGTATAAGGATGTCCTAGTTTATTGTATTTCTGTAACCCACTATTTTAGATTGTATGTACCCCAATAAACTAGAGTTTTATTTCAAGTGGGAGTTTGTTGGGTTTTATGCCCTAAAAATCGTAGTTTGTAACATTTGTTCTAATTAAATCAATAAAGTGTTATTGTTTGTTTCATATTTCTCTATATTGCCTAATATTAACCCTAAATCCAATAAACTAACATCCCAGACTGTTGTATGTCACTTGAACTGAGTGTAGTAGACAGATAAGGATCTCAGTTCGAGAAACAGTCTAAAGGGTCTATAGCAAAGGAATAAGGTTGGGTACCTCATTCTGGTAATACTATGGATATGGCCCACATTGTATTTGATACAAACATAGTGATCAAACTTATTCGTGTAGACGACATGTAAGTGGGGATATCTTATGGGATATCCTATGTGACGAGATTTACATAATTTCGTTGAATTGTTCAATGTAAGAGCCTATTGTTTTGGGCATTTTATTATGTAAATCAAGTCAGTAACTCCGTGTCGTTTGAGGCAAAATGGTTGTCAAGAAGAACGGAGCGAAAACGAGAAAAAACAGTAGAGACTGCTTATTGTACTGTGTCCAATGTTGCAACGCTGTTCTTCAGTGTTGCAACGCCAATTGGGCGGTTTTCAGGCTGCAAACATGTGCTGTGTGGCAACGCGCCTCCCAGCGTCACAATGCTTGGATGATGAGGCCTTGCGCGTTAACGCGATCGCGCGATCGTCGGCGTTGCCATCGAGTAACGATAACGCTTCAACAGCGTAAAGCAGACAAGGTGCAGCGTTGCAACACTCCCATCAGCATTTCAGGAGCTTCACAACGGGCGGTAAAACGTTTTTATTAATATATATATTAAATATAAAAACGTTTTATATTTAATTATATTTATTTTTTAATTTTAATTAATATAATTAGATTCTATTAATTAAAATTATATTTAGGGTGCCAAAAATGGTCTAATATGGCTATTTAAATTATGCAATTGTTGTATCGTTATTGTCATGCATAATGTATGCTTTTATTTTAGATATCTCACCTTAGGTTAAGCATTTCCATGCATCATTTATAATATAAAGTGTTATATTATATAGTTTGCATGTATAATTAATATAAGATGTTATATTAATTTATGGACAACATTGACATGCATTATAATTCATGAGATGAATATGCTATGTATGTTTTATTATTCATGAGATGAATGATCAAGCTATATAACATAGTATACATATCACCTAAGGTTAATTATTAGTTTTAAAATGTTTAGAACTTGGAATTAATAGACCTTAGGTTCTCTAATTCTAATTAGATTGGAATTAGGAACGAAGTAATTTACAAACAATGATTAAAAGAGGAACTCTATCTAAGGAAGATTATGTCTAGGCTGGGGTATTTAAGCTGGTGGAAACGGAACACCCCTACCTGGGAACTGACTTGGGAGTGAATTTTAACCAGAGGGTTTATAAATTATAGTAGCGTTAATGGGTTTATAAAGGGGTTAATAAATTAGAAATCCTAGGCTTAATATAAAGTTATATTAGCAAACTTAGGATAAAATCAATATAAGAGTTATATTAATTATCAATATAAGAGTTATTGATAAGTTTAGGTAAAACATTAGTCGAGTTTAGCCTAAGTAAATTTCCTAGAGAGTTAAAGTATCCAGTGGGACGAAAAGTGTATATGATACATATTTTTCCACCTACGTTCTCTCTGGAAAGTTCACACCGTGAGACTCATACTTGGCCTCCTTTTCGGATGGTGTTTGTATGAGTCAATATCAAGGTGGATGGATAGGGTACTTATAGTGAGTGGGAGCAAGTTTAGTGAAAATAAAACCTATGGTCTCTTCGGTCGGTTCACACCGTAAGATCACTATGGTCAGCCTGCTAGTTTGGCCTGGACCAGACATTCCCTTCGGAGAGCTTGATCATAGGGGATCGAACACAGTTGACACCCGAAAGGGATAAACATTTCCTTAGTCTGTTTTTCAACCTAGTCCTCCCTTCGGCGGATTTTGTTGGATGGGGACTCTAGGGTCTAAAGACAAAGGGTTACACTCACAAGGTACATAAAAAGTGTATGTATCCTGACCGAATAATGGTAACTAAAGCCTATAGGAATAAGAGTTATTCTGGCATCAGGTTTCGGTCAAGAGTGTCTTGATCCAGAGAAGTGTTTTTTATTACCCTTCGGTGTCATACATTCTAAACTTTTGGAGTATCATTACAAATTATTAATGACTTAGGAATCATTTGATAATTAGCTAAAACATGATTGGATTAGACAATTGTAGCAAGAAGCTTATACATGTTATTTTTTGTAAATTTTCAGCAAAATATCTAGCTCTATAATTTCCTTATCTGAAGTTTGTGCTGACTGAGGAGTGTCCTTAGGTGCCAGGCTTGAATGCTACACGAAATGTTCGTGATGTATATGATCGATGGATCAAGGCCAATGATAAGGCCAAGGTCTATATGCTGGCAAGTATGTCTGACATATTAGCCAAGAAGCACGAGGGCATGATGACCACTAAGGAAATCATGGATTCAATGTAGGCTATGTTTGGACAACTGTCTACACAGACCCGACACAATGCCCTCAAGTATATATTCAACTTGAGGATGTCAAGGGTTCATCTATTCGGGATCATGTCCTGGATATGATGGTACACTTTAACATCGAGGAGTCGAATGGTGCTTCCATCGATGAATCGAGTCAGGCCAGCTTCATTCTGAAAACTCTTCCAGATAGTTTCCTACAACTTAGAAGTAATGTTGTTATGAACAAGCTTACTTTTAATCTTACCTCCCTTCTGAATGAACTCCAGACCTTTCAATCTTTGATGAAAATTCAGGGATCGAAAGGTGAGTCAAATGTTGCCAGTAGGAATTATCATAGAGGTTCGACATCTGGATAAAAAACAGTGGCTTCATCTTCTTTTAACATGAAAGGGAAGAAGAAGAACATGAAAAGGTTGGTATAGGAAAACGAGCTGACAAAGCTGCCGCCCGAAAGGGCAAGAAGGTCAAAGAAGTTGCAGACAAAGGAAAGTGTTTCCACTGCAATGAAGATGGGCATTGGAAACGAAACTGACCAAAGTACATTGCAGAAATGAAGAAGGAAGGTAAATATGATTTACTTTGCTTAGAAGCTTGTTTAGTGGATAATGACAAAACTGCTTGGATACTTGATTCAGGTGCCACTAATCATGTTTGCTCTTCTTTTCAGGGAATTGATTCCTGGCAGCAGCTATAGAAAGGAGAGATAACACTCCGGGTTGGAAATGGAGAGGTGGTCTCAACTGTAGCAATAGGCACGGTGAAGCTTAATTTTGACAAGAAATATATGTCGTTAGACAATATATTAGTGATACCAAGGTTTACTAGAAATATTATTTTGATTTCTTGCCTTATAGAACAATGTATTTTTGTTTCGTTTTCTTTGAATAAAGTGTTTATTTTAAAGACAGGAGTGGAAATAAGTTCAGCTCCATTAAAAAATTTATTATATGTTTTAAGGCCTAATTAAGTCAAAATTGTTTTGAACACTGAATTATTTAAAACTGCAAACACGCAAACTAAGAAACGTAAAATTGCTCCTAAAGAAAATGTTCATCTTTGGCATCATAGATTGGGTCACATTAACCTCAATAGGATTGAGGGATTTGTAAGGAATGAACTTTTAAATGAGTTAGAAGAAAATACTTTACCTTTATGTGAATTAGAAGGCAAAATGACTAAAAGACCTTTTAGTGGAAAAAGTTATAGAGCCAAAGAACCTCTTGAGCTTATACATTCAGACCTTTGTGGTCCGATGAATGTTAAAGCCAGAGGAGGTTATGAATATTTCATCTCTTTTATAGATGGTTATTCTAGATTTCGGCATATTTACCTAATGCATCATAAGTCTGAAGCAATTGAAAAGTTCAAGGAATTCAAGACTGAAGTTGAAAATCAATTAGGTAAAACAATTAAAACACTTCGATCAGATCGAGGTGGAGAGTACATAGATTTAAAATTCCAGAACTATATGATAGAACATGGAATTACATCCCAACTCTCAGCTCCCGGTACGCCACAACAAAATAGTGTATCGAAAATGAGAAATAGAACCTCGTTGGACATGGTTCGATCAATGATGAGTTATGCTTATCTCGCTAATTCCTTTTGGGGTTACGTAGTAGAGTCTGCGGGATACATTTTGAACAATGTGCCATCAAAGAGTGTTTCTGAAACACCTTTTGAACTCTGGAAATGACGTAAAGGTAGTTTATATCATTTCAGAATTTGGGACTGTCCAGCACATGTGCTTGTGACAGATCCAAAAAAGTTGGATTCACGTTCAAAATTGTGCCTATTTGTAGGCTACCCAAAAGAAACAAGAGGTGGATTATTCTATGATCCTAAGGAAGATAAGGTATTTGTGTCGGCAAATGCCACTTTCTTATAGGAGGACGACATAAGGGACTACAAACCAAGAAGTAAAGTTGTGTTAAGTGAGTTAGACGGAACAATAGCAAAGGTTGTTAATAAAACTAGTACATCAACAAAAGTTGTTGATACTAGCTTGTCTAGTCAAGAGAGTCCATCTCAAGAGTTGAGTATGCCTCGACGTAGTGGGAGAGTTATAACACAACCTGACCGTTACATGGGTTTATTTGAAACCCAAGTTGTTATATCAGATGACGACTATGAGGATCCATCGACTTATAATCAAGCGATGGTTGACAAAGGCAAAGACAAATGGGTCATAGCCATGGACCAAGAAATGGAGTCTATGTACTTCAATTCTGCTTGGGATGTTTTAGATAAACCTGATGGGGTAAAACCAATAGGTTGTAAGTAGATCTACAAGAGAAAGTGTGGTGTACATGGAAAGGTGCAAACCTTTAAAGATAGACTAGTAGCAAAGGGTTATACCCAGGTTGAAGGGGTTGACTATGAGGAAACCTTTTCACCTGTTGCTATGGTAAGTCTATCCGTATCCTACTTGCCATTGCCGCATAATATGACTATGAGGTATGGCAAATGGATGTCAAGACAACATTCTTGAATGGAAATCCTGACGAGAACATCTACATGGACCAACCAAAAGGGTTCATTGAACCAGGACAAGAACAAAAGTTTTCAGGCTTAAAAGATCAATCTATGGACTGAAACAAGCCTCTAGGTCCTGGAATATAAGATTTGATGAGGCAATCAAATCTTTTGGCTTTGATCAGAATGATGATAAACCTTGTGTCTACAAGAAAATCATCAATAGTTCTGTCGCATTCCTAGTCTATATGTGGATGATATCCTACTCATTGGGAATAATGTAGGTTATCTTACTAACATTAAGACTTGGCTAGCTATGGAATTCCAAATGAAAGATTTAGGTGAAGCGCAGTTTGTTCTTGGGATCTAGATTGTCTGGAACTGCAAGAATAAAACACTAGCCCTTTCTCAGACATCATACATCGACAAAGTGTTGTTGAGGTTTAAGATGTAAGACTCCAAAAACGGTTTATTTCCTTTTAGATATGCAGTTCATTTGTCTAAAAAATAGTGTCCTAAGACACCTCAAGGAGTTGAGGATATGAGACGGATTCCTTATGCATCAGCTGTTGGGAGCCTAATGTACACCATGTGGTGTACTAGGCCAGTCACCTGTTTTGCAGTTGGAATGGTTAGTAGGTATCAATCCAATCGAGGACCTGAACACTGGACAGCGGTTAAAACAATCCTTAAGAAATCTTCGGAGAACAAGGAACTACATGCTTGTGTATGGGGCTAAGGATTTGATCCTTACAGGATACACAGATTCTGACTTTCAGACTGATAAAGATTCTTGGAAACCTACATCGAGGTAAGTATTTACTCTTAACGGAGGAGCAGTAGTATGGTGAAGCGTCAAGCAGGGATGCATCGCTAATTCCACCATGGAGGCCTAATATGTAGCAGCTTGTGAAGCAGCTAAAGAGGTCGTATGGTTAAGGAAATTCATGTTAGATTCGGGAGTTGTTCCAAATATGAGTTTGTCCATCCTGCTGTATTTTGATAACAGTGGTGCCGTGACAAATTCAAGGGAACCCCGAAATCACAAGATGGGAAAGCATATTGAGCGGAAATATCATCTCATCCGAGAGATCGTGCAACGAGGAGACGTGATCGTCATGAAGATAGCCTTAGAGCACAACATTGCTGATGTTTTTACAAAAGCTGTCACGGCTAAAGTATTTGAGAGTCACCTAGAAGGTCTAGGTTTACAAGTCTTCCCCAACTAGGGCAAGTGGGAGTATATTGTACAAAGGGTTTCAATGCCCTAGTTTATTGTATTTACAATATTGTAATGTTTTAGTACTCCACAAGCTTTAGGTCAAGTGGAAGATTGTTGGGATTTGTGCCCTAAACTTATGTAATTTTGATCAAATAAATAAATAGTTATTTGTTTTGGTAAAATTATATTCTTGTTTTATAAATCCAATAAACTAAGCTCCAAGGATATAATATATCTTGAACATCAACGTAGTAGCCATTATTTCGATTGTGTTCGAGAGTATAACCTAAATGGTCTATGGTATAAGAATAAGGTTGGAAACCTTATTTTGGTAACACCATGGATCCGATCCACTTTGTAATTAGTACAAATGAGGTAATCCAACTCATTCATGTGGTTGACATGCGAGTGGGGGCATCCTGTATGAAGAGTTCATATAAGACTAGACTGCAAATTATTAGTCTAACTAGTATAACGCCGTTAACAAGATAAGACTGATAATTTATAGATTGTCATTAGAGACTCGACCTGAATCCTAAGCAAGTTAAGAACTCCTGCTTATAGGGGTTTGTCCTTAGACTAGTATGGGTGAGAGTGGCCTGTAACCGACTCAATAAGCCTACCTTCTCAGGGACAGAACCTCGTAGGTAGCTGGGGATTTAACTATGCAAGATGGAATTCACTCATTCCTACACTAAGGAATTAGATTGGTTGTTCCCTTAAGAACTGAGTCCAGGTCTTGAACAACGGGGCCCCACCTTCTAAACTTTCTTAAGAGGGTATGAGTCTATGGTAGGACCATAGACTTTTTGTTCATTAGAGGATCAGTGGTGCTTAAGGAACAAAGAGGTAATCACAAGGGTAAAACTGTAATTTGGCCAACTGTGATTACGAACAACCTGTGAAGGGTCGACTCATGGGTAATGATTATATCAATGGACACAATATAATCTACAGTGAGGAGAGTGCAGCTACAAGTCTATAGTGGAGTGACTTATAGTTAATGAATATTGATTAACTAGATCAAAGAGTTTGATAAGTTAATCTCACATCATTGGAGCTCATGAACTGTAGGTCCATTAAGTCCCTCCGTTGGCTCAACATGGTAATATTGAGGGTATAAAGTTAGAAAAGAAATTAAAGTGTTCAATTTCATATATGAGGTGTTATATCAATTATATGTGATATAATTAATATAATATATGGTTTTAATGTGAATTAGATTAACATATTAAATCTATACTAATGAGAGAATGAATGAGGGATAGGATGATAATTTCCATCCTATTTTCCTATAAATAGTTGCATGAGATGCAACTTTAAAGAAGAATGCTTTTTGACAAAACCCTACAATTCTCTACAATTGTGTTGGAAAGAGTTCCAAACACAATTCCATCAGATTACCTCACCTCATCCTAAAGGAATCCACCTTCCTCCCTCACCTAGAGAACAACAGAGAAGATCTGGTGGTTGAACTTCACAAGGTTCGAGTTGTTGCTGAGATCGTGATCCATTGAGGAGGGATTCGTGAAGAAAGTAATCTTTAAAGGTAATTTTCTTGTTGTCCTAGGTAGAATTACATGCTCAATCTTATATGTTTTGTTCTTGAATGAAATCTATGTAACAAAATAAAGAACACGCGATTCACAATCACTTCCGCTGCGGGATTCGATCCCTTCAGATTAGGGGGTTAATGAGATTGGCCGAATAATCTTGTTTCGTTGGATTTTTTGATCTGTAGGTCCATTTGGTCCACTTCTTAGCTCGTAAACGATTCTTAGATTATTAGAATTTGAAATGTTCAAATTCAATTAGGGAATAAGCATGATGTATGGAGATGCATTATAATATAAAGTTTTTATGCACATTAAAAGTTTATGTTATAAATTTAATTTGAATATGATTGAAAGTGAATTAATTGAGAGAATTTTATATTTGAAGGAGTTCAAATTTTATTTAAATGTGAATGAGATTCATATTTTAAACTATAGGTTAAAATTTAATGTGCATAAGATGTACATTAAAAACTATAAGTTATAAGAAAATGTCATTAAATAACCTAAATTAAACATATGATTTTTAATCAATTAAGGAGCTAATTAATTGAATTAGTTAAATGTGATTTAATTAAAAAGGTTATTTATATTAATATAATTAAATATGATTTAATTGTATTATTAATTAATTAATTTGATAATTAATTAATTATTTTTATTTATTATTAATTAAATATAGGGGAACACAGATTGACACGTTCCCCACTTCCCTCTTCTTCTCCTACTCCCCGTTGATGTAAGTCTTGGAATTGGGAGAAAGTTGATTGAGATCAATCATTTTTGTTTTTGTAGAAGACTGGTTGTTCTTCCAAAAAAAAATCTCTCAAGAATTCTTTTCTCAAATTTTCCCTACTCCAATGGTTGGATAGCCTCCCACAAGACTAGATCGATAGAACTCAGAGAATAAGGAGTGTTCTTCTAGTAGTGGTGTTCTATAGAAAAGGTTCACAGAAGAAGATTTTGTAGGACAAGAAATTGCAAGTTGTTGCAAAGTAAAAGCAACAAAGGTTACTTATTTTTTCCATTAGTTTAGAGAAACTTTACAACATGTTTACTACTTTAATCCATGTCTAATTGCTTATCAATTTGAATTTTACCAATGTACTGGTATTTGTGTTTTAGCCAAAACAAATTGAGTTTTACGTTTAAATTACGTTTCCGCTGCTCAAGGGAATTAAGATTCCTTCAATGTAAATGATCCGAATGGTCTATAGTACATGGATAGGATTAGGAACTTCATCTTGGTAACACTATGGATGCAACTCACTTTGTATTTGATATAAACGAGGCGATCCAATCCGTTCATGTAGTTGACATGTGAGTGGGGTGATAATTCTAAATTATGAGAATTATTTAGCTTTCATTTTATGTAATATTCTTGGGTAACTGGCTTTAAGTGGGAAAGAATAAAGTAAAAAAGGGCATAGGAATTGCAGGATTCTTCAAAGACAAAAGAAAACAAAAGAAGCTCACTTTGTATTGTTTTAATGCAGGAATGCAACACCTATGCAATTAGATCTGAGAAATTAAAGGAGACAACGATTCACGGGAATTAAGCCCTATTTCATGGAAGACAGAAAGGACAACCGTTTGAAAAACCCTAGGAGTAAATGCCTCTATAAAAAGCGAAGAAAGCGACTGAGAACGAGTGTGAAGAAATCAGGGAACACTATCATTATGCAATTCTACCCTCTACAGTTTTCATTGTTCTTCTATTTTCGTTGAAATGTTTTTCTTAAGTTCAACTGCTGTAATAGTTCGTGTAGTTTTGCTTGTTGAGGATTGGACTCAATGTAGTTTCGTTGCTTGTTTTTCAATTCTTAAGGAACTACAGTGTGTGAGTTTTTCTAGCATTTTTATGTTTCAGATTTTGGTTTCGTTTTCTTTATTTATTCTGGACAAATTGTAAGTGTTGGGGTTTGTGCCCTAAAACTCGTAGTTTGTAAATTTTGTTCTAATTAATGTAATAAAGAGTTATTATTTTCAATAAAGCGTTATTGTTCATTAATTACAATATTGCCATTGTATTAACCCTAAATCCAATAAACTAACATCGAAGGCTGTAAAATGTTTCTTGAACTGAATGTAATGTACATATAAATGATCTCAGTTCGAGATACAACCTAAAGGGTCTATAGTAAGGGGATAAGGTTTGGGTACCTTACTCTGGTAATACTATGGATATGGTCCACTTTGTATATGATACAAACACTGTGATCCTAACGTGCTCGTGTATACAACATGTGAGTGGAGATATCCTATGTAGTGAGATTGTATAAGACCGAACCGCGAAATAGTAACCACTAGGTGTAACTCCGTTGACTAGTTAAGTTTCTATTTAACTAGGATGACCTAGGAAACTTGATCTCAATCCTGAGCAGGTTACGAACTCCTATTTGCGAGGGATTGTCCTTTGACTAGTATGGGTGAGAGTGACCAGATTAGCCGACTCAATATGCCTACCTTATTGGGGAAAAGACCGAGTGAGCAGTTGAGGACTTAACTTAGCACGAAGAAATTCACTCCTTCCCGCCTATTAGGGTAAGTAGAGGATGTTCCCTCAAGTGGTGTCTCTGAGACATGAGCAAAGGGCCCGACCCTCTCATTGGACCGAGAGGGACTTATGTTTGGTTGTAGGACCACAAACAAATTGTTCATTAGAGGAGCACTAGGACTTAAGGGAAAAGATGTAACCCTGGGGTAAAACGATAAATTGACCCAGCTGGTGTTATGAACATTCGTGAATGATTGACTTGTTGTTATTAGTCAATATCCATGGACATATGAATATATCTGCAGTGAGAAGAGTGCAGCTGTGGGACTTTAGTGGAGTGTTCCCGCAGTTAACGAATGTTGATTAGGAGGTTAATCAGATTAACCGAGTAATCTCGTATCGTTGGAGCTTCTAATCTTTAGGTCCATTAGGTACACCTTCTAACTCGTAAAGGATTTTTCGATCATTTGAATTTGAAATGTTCAAATTCAATTAGGGAATAAATTTAACGTATATAGATACATTATAATATAAAATTTTTGAACTTTATATTATAAATTTAATGTGAATATGATTCATATTAAATTATATGAGAGAATAAAATATTTGAAAGAGTTCAAATATTAATTTAAATGTGAATGAGATTCATATTTAAAAACTATAGGTTAAAATTAAATGTGCATGAGATGTACATTAAAACTATACGTTAGAGGAGAAATTGATTAAATAGGATTGAATCTTAATTAAATATATGATATTTAAACATTAATTAAATATATGATATTTAATGAATAATTAATTAAATTTTATTTAATTAATTAATTTAATAATTAATTAATTAAAAATGATGGAAATGTGTCAGGAGGACACGTTTTCCACTTCCCCATTAACTCCCTATAAATAGGGACTGGGGGAAGGACTCATTTTCTTTAACTTCTCAATGCTGAGGAGTGTTTGGTTCATCGATGTATTTTTTGGCAATTGAGAATTGCTGTAAAAAAAAAAATTCTTTCTCTTACATATTCCTTTCTCTACTAAATTGTGCGTCTCTTCCCACAAAGGATTGATCTAATACTCAGAGATATAGAAGGTTTTCACTGGTGGTTGTTGTCCTATTGAAAATACAAAGGAGAATTTTTTGTTGTTTTGTCGTGAAAATTGGGAGCAAGGAGTTGCTGTGTGCAAACTACAAAGGTAATTACTTTGAACTCCCTTTTAGTTTAGGACTTTTACAACATGTTTGTATGCTTAAATCCATGTCTAATTAGATTAGATTATACTGCTTATTCTCTTTTTTTGCCAATGTAATGGTATTTGAAGTAAACCAAAACAAGAAAGCTAATTAATCTTTAAATCACGTTTCCGTTGCTCACGGGGAACCGATTCCCTTCAGTAAGACGTTTGTTAATTTAGTAAGTTTTCAAGTTCTAAGTTACAGTGAGTTAATGTAACTTTTTTCCCTTACTTCTACAAGTGTTCTCCCCTTCGAGGCTACATATTGATACTCATCTTCGTTTAATGCTACTGAAGGGAATTGAATCTCGTGCAGAAGCGATTGATCGCCTTTGCTCTCAATTATTAGACATAGAAATACTCAAAACAGAAAATTCAAGCTAAGCATGTATATTGAAAGCATTAATTTATTAGTACGTTATTACCTTTGAAGATCACTTCTTGACGTAATACCCTTGTCGTCTACGACCTCTTCTTCTCTACGATTGATTACTCGAACACCGCCAAAAAGTCTTCCCGGTTGTTCTCTAGAAGAGGGAGAGAGGTGGGACTCCAATTTTTGAATTAGGGAGAGTAGAGAGATTTTGAGAGAGGAATGTTGTTTGCTAGAGTTTCAAAACTGAGCAAATGTATCAAGTGTTGTCAAATGCATCCAAAAGGATGCTTTTATAGGCAATGTGGGTGGAGACAAATTCTCCACCCATATTGCCAGTAACTCCACTTATTATGGATAAATGCATAATATAAGGTGTCAAACACGTTATTATATGAATCATATTCATATAATGTGGACAAATTGGATTTAATTAAATCTAATTTCCTCTCTCCCAAAATTCTATCATTAATTATGTCGTAATTCCATAATTAGACATAATTAAGTTCAATATGAATCATATTCACATTGAACTATATATTATATCAATCATATAAAAAATAATTAATATAATCCCTAAATTGAACTTGAACATTTCAAATTCATTCCAAAACTTTATACCTTCTATTAATTCCATGTTGAGCCAACCGAGGGACTTTATGGACCTATAGATCACGTGCTCAAATGATACGAGATTGACTAAACAAACCCATTGATCCTGTCAATCAACATTCGTTAACTACGAGTCACACCAATAAAGACTCGTTGTTGCACTCTCCTCACTGTAGGACAAGTTGTGTCCTTTGATTTAACCAATGCCCGTGAATCAACCCTGCACAGATCGTTCGTAGTCACAGCTGGGTCAAATTATCGTTTTACCCCTGTGACTACTTCTTGCACCTTAAGCACCACTGATCCTCTAATGAACAACAAGTTTATAGTCCAACCATAAACATTATCCCTCTCGGGCCAACAAGAGGGAGGGGGCCCTATTGTCCAAGACCTGGATTCTACTCTTTAAGGAAACAACC
This sequence comes from Trichosanthes cucumerina, assembly GCA_036507285.1. Lineage (NCBI taxonomy): Eukaryota > Viridiplantae > Streptophyta > Magnoliopsida > Cucurbitales > Cucurbitaceae > Trichosanthes > Trichosanthes cucumerina. The sequence goes on from CM071841.1 coordinate 40,779,436, forward strand.
TATCTAGTTACCCTAGAACGGGAACGAGTGAATTTCTTCTTGCCTAGTTGAGTCCCCAGCTCCCTACGAGGTTTCATCCCTAAGAAGGTAGGCATATTGAGTCGACAACTCTGGCCACTCTCACTTGTACTAGTGAAAGGATAAACTCCCACAGACAGGAGTTCGCAACTCGCTCAGGATTTAGGTCGAGTCACTATTGGTCATCTCTTGAATTATTAGCCTTAGCCTATCAACGGTGTTACTAGATTGGTCTAACAATTCTTGATCCAGTCTTGTACGAACTCTTTGCACATAATGCCCCCATTTGCATGTCAACTACATGACGAGATGGATAACCTCGTTTGTTTTAAATACGAAGTGGACCACATCAATAGTGTTACCAGGATAAGGTTCCTAACCTCATCCATCTACTATAGACCATTCGAGTCACAAACTTGAACTTGATCCTAGATATGTGTCAACTACACTCAGTTCAACATTATCTAAATGTGATCCTGGAGGTTAGTTTATTGGATTTAAGTTTGTAATTGCGAGAGTACGAGATTGAAGGAAAAATAACAAGTTTATTCATTTCCTCAAATAATTACAAATACACGAGTTTAGAGCATAAATCCCAACAAACTCCCACTTATCCTAAAGCTAGTGGAGTACGTTTAACATTACAATAATGCAAATATAATAAACTAGGGCATTGAATACTCTTTGATACAACACTCCCACTTGCCCTAGTCAAGTACTAATGTGTAAACCTAGAGTTTCTTGGTCACCCTCAAACACCTTAGCCGTGAGAGTCTTTGTAAATGGATAAGCAGCGTTGTGCTCCGATGCTATCTTCGTGACGATCACGTCTCCTCGGTACACAATTTCTCGTATCAAGTGATATTTTCGTTCGATCTGTTTTCCCCTCTTGTGACTTTGAGGTTCTCTCGAGTTGGCCACTGCACCGTTGTTATCACAATAAAGGGTGATCGGGAGGTTCATATTTGGAATGACTTCCAAATCAGTCATGAACTTCATAAGCCATACTGCCTCTTTAGCTTCTTCACAAGTTGCTACATACTCAACCTCCATAGTGGAGTCAACAATGCATCCTTGCTTGATGTTTCACCAGACTATTGCCTTTCCATTAAGAGTAAACATTGACCCAATGTGGATTTTCTAGAATCCTTATCGGTCTGGAAGTCAGAGTTCGTGTATCCTATATGGATCAGATCCTTAGCCCCATACATGAGCATATAGTCTTTCGTTCTCTGAAGATACTTGAGGATTGCTTTTACCGCAGTCTAGTGATCCAATCCTTAATTGGATTGATAGCTACTGACAATCCCAACTGCATAACAGATGTCGGGTCGAGTACACAACATGGCGTACAGGAGGCTACCTACATCTGATGCATAAGGGACTCGTCTCATATCCTCAACTTCTTGAGGTGTCTTAGGACACTGTTCCTTAGACAAATGAACCCCATGCCTGAAAGGCAATAAACCCTTCTTGGAGTTCTGCATCTTATATCGAATCAACATTTTGTCGATGTACGATGCTTTAGACAAGGCTAGTGTTTTATTCTTGCAGTTTCGGACAATCTGGATCCCGAGAACAAACTGCGCTTCTTTTAAATCTTTCATTTGGAATTGCGTAGCCAACCAATTTTTAACGTCAGTGAGAAATCCTACATCATTCCCAATGAGTTGGATGTCATCCACATACAACACTAGAAAAGCGACAATACTGTTGATTATCTTCTTGTATACACAAGATTCATCAACATTTTGATAAAAGCAATAAGATTTGATAGCCTCATCAAACCTTATATTCCAAGACCTAGAGGCTTGTTTCAACCCATAAATGGATGGTTTCAGCCTACAAACCTTTTGCTCATGGCTTTGTTCAATGAACCCTTTGGGTTGGCCCATGTAGATGTTTTCATCAAGATTTTCGTTTAGAAAGGTCGTCTTGACATCTATTTGCCATACTTCATAGTCATAATATGCAACAATGGCAAGAAGGATCCGTATAGACATGATCATGGCAACAGGAGAAAAAAGTTTCCTCAAAGTCAACCCTTTCTCGTTGGGTATAACCCTTTGCCACGAGTCTAGCTTTGAAGGTCTGTACCTTCTCATCTACACCACATTTTCTCTTGTAGATCTATTTACAACCTATTGGCTTAACCCCATCAGGTTGATCCACAAGATCCCAAACGGAATTGAAGTACATAGACTCCATTTCCTGGTTCATGGCTTTTATTCATTCGTCTTTGTCAATGTCATCCATTGCTTGATCGTATAACAATGGGTCCTCACAGTCATCACTAGATGTGACAACTTGGGTTTCAGTTAAACCCATGTAACGGTCAGGCTGTGTAACAACTCTCCCACTACGTCGAGGCTCTCTCAACTGTTGAGATGGACAACTTTGACTAGACGAGCTAGGGTCAACAACTTTTGTCGCTTTCTTAGCATTGTCAGTAACTTTTAATGACATACTGACTAACTCTTTTAACACGATTTTACTTTTAGGCTTGTGATCCCTGATGTGGTCTTCCTCAAGAAAAGTGGCGTTTGTCGACATAAGCACCCTATTTAGGATAAAAAAATAGACCACCTCTCCATTCTTTAGGGCAACCCACAAACAGACATAATTTTGAACGAGATTCCAATTTCTTTGGATTTGCCACTAGCACATGGGTTGGAAATCCCCAAATTCTAAATGACAAAACTGCCTTTACGTCCTTTCCAGAGTTCGTAAGGTGTTTCAGAAACACTTTTCCAAGGAACGTTGTTCAAAATATATACTGCAGTCTCCACTGCATAACCCCAGAACGATTTAGGGAGATGAGCATAACTCATCATCGACTGAACCATGTCTAAAAAAGTTCAGTTTCTCCTTTCCGATACATCATTTTGTTGTGGTATACCAGGTGCTGAGAGTTGGGACGTTATTCCGCGTTCTATCATATAATCATGGAATTCATGATCCATATACTCTCCTCCTCGATCAGATCGAAGTTGTCTTGATGGATTTACCTAAAAGGTTCTCAACCTCAGTTTTATATGCCTCAGATTTCTGATGCATTAGGTAAGTGTATCCATATCTTGAATAATCATCTATAAAAGAGATGAAGTATTCATACCCACCTCAGGCTTTAACACTCATCGGACCACAAAGGTCTGAGTGTATAAGTTCCAAGGTTTCCTTGGCTTTATAACGTTTTCCACTAAAAGGTCGTTTGGTCATTTTGCCTTCAAGGCAAGATTCACATATAGGTAAAAAAAACTTTCTTCTAACTCATTTAGAAGTCTGTTCTTCACTAATCCCTCAATCCTATTGAGGTTTATATGACACCTAATCTTAGATGCCAAAGATAGGCATTTTGTTAAGGAGAAACTTCTTGCCTTTTATTAGTTCGCGTATTTGCTGTCTTAAATAATTTAGTGTTTAAAACCACTTCAACTAAATTAGGTCTTAAAACATACAAACTATTTTCAAGTAGAGTTGTACACAATTCTAAACCTTTCAATAAAATAAACGTTTTATTAAATTGAAACGAAATTGAAATACATTGACTAATAAGGCAAGAAATAGAAATGAGGTTTCTAGTAAATCCTGGAACTATATACACGTTATCTAATAACAGAATTTTCTTGTCAAATAGCAGCTCCACCGTGCCCACTACTACAGCTGAGACAACATCTCCATTACCAACTCTTAGTGTTATCTCCCACTTCCTGCAGTTGCTGCCAGGAACTAGTCCTTGAAAAGAAGAGCAAAAATGGTTAGTGGCCCCTGAATCCAATATCCAGGTAGAGTTGTCACTCTCAACTAAGCATGTTTCGATACAAAGCAAATCAAATTTACCTTTTTTCTTCTTATCGGCCAGGTATTTGGAGCAATTACGCTTCCAATGCACATCTACGTTGCAGTAGAAACATTTTCCTTTTTCTGCAGCGTCCTTGACCTTCTTGCCTTTTTGGGCAGCAGCACAGTCAGCTTGTTTCCCTTTGGCCACCTTTTTCATATTGTTCTTCTTCCCTTTCAGGCCAGAAGAAGACGAGGCTACACATTTGGTCCGTGATGACGGACCTCTATAAAAGGATCGTTGGGCAACATTTGCCTCACCCTCCTGTCGCCTGACTTTCATCAGAGACTGAAAGGTTTGTAGCTCATTGAGCAAGGTAGTTAAGGTGTAACTAAGCTTGTTCATAACAACGTTGTTACGGAATTGCCGGAAACTATCTGGTAGAGTTTCCAAAATGAAACTGACCTGACTCGACTCATCGATTGATGCTCCATTCATCTCTGCCACTTGAAGTGGACCATCATGTCAGAACATGTTCCCTGACAGACGTCCCCTCCTTCATTCTAGCATAGAAAACGTGCTTGAGAGCATCATGTTTGACCTGAAAGGACTATTGTCCAAACATGTCTTGCAGCGATGCTATGATCTCCTTGGTGGTGACCATTTTCTCATGCTTCTTAACCAATATATCAGATATACTAGCATTGATGTAGACCTTGACCTTGTCATTGGCCTTGGTCCATCTATCGAATGCGTCACGAACACTTTGTGTTGCAGTCGGGGCCTGACACTTGAGGACAGTCCTTAGTGAGTACGAACTTCAGGTCGTCCACAACTAAAATCGTATTAATGTTGTTTTTTCATGTTTGGTAATTGTTTTCAATGAGTTTTTCGGCAACCAAAAGAGAAATAATCGAACTCAACATATTTGCTGAAATATAATAAAAACCTTGTATTATTTTCTCGCATTAAACCTATGTATTATCCAATCATGATTTACCAAAATTAATCTATGATCCCTAGGTCAATTAATTTGCAATGATACCCCACAAGTTTTGAATGACCGCCACCGAAGGGTAATCGAATCACTCCTCCTCTAGGACGAGACAATCTCGACTAGAGCTTATTACCTGAACACCTCTTATTCCCTATAAGTTCTAGCTACCATTTTCAGTCTGGATGCATTAACTATTAATGTATCCTGTGAGTGTCACCCTCTGACTTTAGATCCCAGAGTCCCGATCCAACAAAATCCGCCGAATGGAGGACTAAGTTGGAAAACAAACTAAGGTAACCATATCCCTTTCTGGAGTTCGCTATGTTCCGACTCCTATGATCTGGCCTTCCGAAGGGATTGTCTGGTCCAGACAAAACTAGCAGGCGGATCATAAGAATCTCACGACACAAACCATTAGAAGAGACCGTGGTGGACCCGTTTGCACAAGTCCCTCTCCCACTCACTATAAGAACTCTCTTCATTCACCTTGCTTTTCACCCATACAAACACTATCCGAAGGGGGACGCTCTCATTTGCGCCACGAGGCCAAGTATGGATCTCATAGTGTGAACTTAACAGAGATGCGTAGGTGGAAATTAATGTATCACATACACTCATTTCCTCCCACTAAGTACTTTAGAATTAATGGGATGACCAAGATAAATCTGGCTATAATTTACCTATGTCTACCAATGTAACATTTATATTGGAATTACCTAAGTCTATAAATCATTTATTATAACTTAGGTCTATAGTTTATTAATATTTTAATAAATATCGCTCACGATAAATATAACCTATGAATCTCCGGACCAAATTCACTCTCAGGTAGGTTCCCAAGTAGGGGTGTTCCGTTTCCGTTAGTTTAAATACCCCAACCTAGCCAGAACCTTCCTTAGACAAAATTACTTATCGGTCACCATTCATAAGTCATATTAGATTTCCTAATTCTAATATTATTAGAATTAGATAACCTAAGTCTAATTAGTAATAGGTTCTAAAACAATTTTAAAACTAGTTAATTAACACTTAGGTTAAATGCATTTCGATGTTATAGTGTTTAATCATTCATCACATGAATAAATTAAAACATATAACATACTCATCATATGAAATAAATGCATGGCTATGCTATCAAAATAATTAACATAACTCTTATATTAATTAACCATGCATACTATATAATATAACAACTTATATTATAAAATGATGCATGAATATGCTTAACCTAAGGTGAGATTTTAATCTAAATGACATACTTTATGACATAAATTAATACACAACATTTGCATAAATAAAATAGCAAAATTGGGCCATGATTTGGCATCCTAACAATTAATTAAAATTAATGCAATCAAATTATATTAATAATAATTAATAAAATAAATAAGTAAATGAAAAATTAAAAAACAAAAAAAGTGTCCACTAGCGCCATTTCCTGCGAGCTTCGCGCACACCTTCCGCCACTATTGCAGCGGCGTTGCAACGCTACCGCCCTCAACGCCCGCCTAGCGTCTTCACACTAAGCGGCATTGCAACACTGCTCCTAGCATTGCAACGCTGCCCCTGCATCAGGCCTCCATCCGCACGCGAAGCGGTGCAACGCTGATGAACAACGTTGCAACACCATCGTCTGTACAACATTGGCAACTACTATGTTTCGCCTAATTGGCTCTGTTTCTTCACAACAACACTTTTCCACAATCGACACTGACTTACAGACTCGATTTACAATACATTTTACCCGAAATACTGGGCCTTTACATTGAACTTTTCAATTGAATTGTAAATCTGAATGCCAAATCATGTAAACATTCAATTTTGCAAAACCATATGCAATTTCTCTAAATTGAATGTTGCACCCACCTAACTTTGAGCAATTTCTAACACAATTAAGAGCATGATTAGGCTCTGATACCAATTGAAGGGAATTGAATCTCGTGCGGAAGCGATTGATCGCCTTTGCTCTCACTTATTAGACATAGAAATACTCAAAATAGAAAATTCAAGCTAAGCATGTACATTGAAAGCATTAATGGATTAGTAGGTTATTACCTTTGAAGATCACTTCTTCACGTAATATCCTTGCCGTCTACGACCTCTTATTCTCTACGATCGATTACTCGAACACCGCCAAAAAGTCTTCTCGGTTGTTCTCTAGGAGAGGGAGAGGGTGGGTTCTCCTTTTTTGGAACTAGGAAGAGTAGAGAGATTTTGAGAGAGGAATGTTGTTTGCTAGAGTTCCAAAACTTAGCAAATGTATCAAGTGTTGTCAAATGCATCCAAAAGGATGCTTTTATAGGCAATGTGGGTGGAGACAAATTCTCCACCCATTTTGCCACTAACTCCACTTATTATGCATAAATGCATAATATAAAGTGTCAAACACCTTATTATATGAATCATATTCATATAATGTGGACAAATTGGATTTAGTTAAATCCAATTTCCTCTCTCCTAAAATTCTATCATTAATTATGTCCTAATTCCATAATTAGACACAATTAAGTTCAATATGAATCATATTCACATTGAACTATATATTATGTCAATCATATAAAAAATAATTGATATAATCCCTAAATTTAACTTGAACATTTCAAATTCATTCCAAAACTTTATACCCTCTATTAATTCCATGTTGAGCCAACCGAGGGATCTTATGGACCTACAGATCATGAGCTCAAACGATACGAGATTGACTAATCAAATTCATTGATCGTGTCAATCAACATTCGTTAACTATGAGTCACACAACTAAAAACTCGTAGCTGCACTCCCCTTATTGTAGGACAAGTTGTGTCCATTGATTTAACCAACGGTCGTGAATCAACCCTTCACAGGTCGTTCGTAGTCACAGCTGGGTCAAATTACCGTTTTACCTCTGTGACTACTTCTTGCACCTTAAGCACAACTGATCCTCTAATGAACAACAAGTTTATGGTCCGACCATAAACATTATCCCTCTCAGGCCAGCAAGAGGGAAGGGGACCCGTTGTTCAAGACTTGGATTCAGCTCTTAAAGGAAACAACTTATCTAGTTACTCTAGAACAGGAACGAGTGAATTCCTTCTTACGTAGTTGAGTCCCCAGCTCCCTACGAGGTTTCATCCCTGAGAAGGTAGGCATATTAAGTCGACAACTCTGACCACTCTCACCCGTACTAGTCAAAGGATAAGCCCCCTCATACAGGAGTTCACAACTCGCTCAGGATTTAAGTCGAGTCACTATTGGTCATCTCTTGAATTATTAGCCCTAGCCTATCAACGGTGTTACTAGATTGGTCTAAGTTTTGTACAAACTCTTTGCACCAGATGTCCCCATTCGCATGTCAACTACATGAACGAGATGGATCGCCTCGTTTGTATTAAATACAAAGTGGGTCACATCGATAGTGTTAGCAGGATAAGGTTCCCAACTTCATCCATCTACTATAGACCATTCGAGTCACAAGCTTGAACTTGATCCTAGATATGTGTTAACTACACATAGTTCAACATTATCTAAATGTGACCCTGGAGGTTAGTTTATTGGATTTAAGTTTGTAATTGCGAGAATACGAGATTGAAGGAAAAGTAAAGGCTTTATTCATTTCCTCAAATAATTACAAATACACGAGTTTAGGGCATAAATCCCAACAGCTACTTCACTCAGTAAAGGCCTACGGTTGCACCCTCGGTTCTTGCTAAACTGTGGTAGATCGAGGGATAGGTTGAGCCCTTGAACAATGTTTAAATGTCTTCTACTGCTAAGATTATTACGTTTTGTGTCTTTTTATTCATGAGGTGCTAAATTTCCTAAGGGATTCAAGATGAGAATGCCCTAAGGAAAGACAATAAGCTCTAAAGCAAAAGCAATTCGACTAATTTCAAGTGGAGTTTACTTTTGGTGAGCTATACTTTGGGTAGCTTTAGTAAGCCATCTAGAATTACTCGTTCAACTCTATCTTGACACTGAAAGGGTTGAGTTAAAGCGAATTTTCCGACAGTAATGGAGGAAAATGACTTAGACATAAGTTCTAAACATCGACCCTAGGTATAGGGCGAGTCTTCAAAACCATAGAGTTGTATGCATGTTCACCTGGGATAGATTAACCATAGACATATAGGTTTAATCACTCAGTCTCCTAAGGACACCTCATAGAGGGTTGAATAGGAGTAGAACTCGGTTTAAACATTTGAAGAATAGTTCGAATCACTATTGAACTTGCAGTTGCCTTGCAATTTCCATAAGATTGCGTTGCAATTGCAGTATTATGCAATTCCTTTGCAATTGCAACAATGTGCAATTGTGAGGAAGCTGCAATTAAAGGCAGTTGCTCTTGAGTTGCGTTGTCTTTCCAATTTAGTTGCACACCCATTCTTGAGTCCCTTTCATTCCCCATTGTTTTCATTTTTTTACCATAATTAAGATCTCCCCAAACAATTGCATTTTTACACCCATAGTTACCTTTCAATTGTGATTTGTCAACATGTTGTGTCATCCTAATAAGTTTTATTCAAATTTACTCCCTTGGGTATGATACACTGGAATACCTCGAGTTTCTCATTACTTCAATCACGTGCGCTTGTGTGTATCGCTATCATGGGGGCATCCTGTGCGATGAGATTGTACAAAATCGAACCAAGAATTATTAAACTACTGTAATAACACCATTAACACATTTAGACTACTAATTCGTAGATGCCCATTAGTGACTCGACCTGAATCCTGAGTGAGTGACGAACTCCTATCTTTAGGGATGTATCCTTAGACAAGTATGGGTGAGAGTGACAGAGTTGTCGACTCAATACACTTACTTTCTCAGGGACGAAACCTCGTAGGGGTTGGGAACTTAACTCTGCGAGAATGAATTCACTCGTTCGAGCTAGAAAATTTAGATAGGTTCTTCCCTTAAGGACTGAATCCAGGTCTTGAACAACGGGACCCCACCCTCTCACTGGCCCGAGAAGGATTTTGTTTATGGTAAGACCATAAATTTATTGTTCATTAGAGGATCAGTGGTACTTACGGAGAAGAGGTAGTCACAGGGGTAAAACGATAATTTGACCCAGCTGTGACTATGAACCACCTATGAAGGCATGACTCACGGGCATTGGTTATATCGATGGACACAATTTCTCCTACAGTGAAGAGAATGCAACTACGAGTCTATAGTGGAGTGACTCGTAGTTAATGAATGTTAATTAACGGGATCAAAGAGTTTGATCAGTTAATCTCATATCATTGGAGCTCATGATCTGTAGGTCCATTAGATCCCTCGGTTGGCTTAGTATAGAAATAAAGAGGGTATAAAGTTTTGGAATGAATTTGAGGTGTTCAAATTCATATAAGGGACTTATATCAATTATATTCGATATAATTGATATAATATATAGTTTAATGTGAATATGATTCATAATAAACTATATTATTGCTTAATTCTGGAATAATTTCATAGTTAAAGGAATTAAACTTGGGAGATATGAAAATTGAATGTGATTCAATTTATTATGTGTATTATGCAAATATGATTTGCATAATAAGGTCCATGATACCTTAAATTATGCAATTATGCAAATATGATTTGCATAATGCATAATATGTGGATTTAGTGGGATGATGGGTGGAGAATTTGTCTCCACCCTCACTCCCTATAAAAGAATGCATTGAGATGCGTTTTGCAACTAAGCATACCACTTTTTGGAAATTGAGATTTCCATAACACTCAAACTCTCTCTACTCCTTTCTAAAAAGCTTTCCCTTTCTCCAAATAGAATTTCCACCGTACTCCCTCTCCTATGTTGGGATGTATGTCCTCATCTCGTTTAGTTTGTAATATTCCAAGTTGCAAATGAATAAGAGTTATTTATTTCAACATTGTGTAATAAATAAGAGTTATTTATTTAAACTTTGTGTCTCGCATTTTTCATAAACATAATCCAATAAACTAGGCTCCAGGGTCATTGTATTATGAGAGAACTAAGAACTTGAACGGTGTGTAGTGGACACACAGGAAAGATCACGTTCGAGTTAATGACCCGAACGGTCTACACTATATGGATAGGGTTAGAGACCTAATCTTGGATACACTGTGGATGCGACCCGCTTTGTATTGGATACAAACGAGGTGATCTGACTCGTTCATGTGGTTGACATCCGAGTGGGGGCATCCTGTGCAATGAGATTGTACAAGACTGGACCATGATTTATTAGACTTACTGATATAACACCGTTAACAGTATAGAGCTAATAAATTCGTAGATGACCATTAGTGACTCGACCTTAATCCTAAGCGTGTCACGACTCCTGTCTGCGGGGTTTGTCCTTTGACTAGTACGGGTGAGGGTGGCCACTGTTGCTCGCCCAATATGCCTATCTTCTCGGGGGGGACCACGTGGGAGCTGGGAACTTGACTACGCAAGAAGGAATTCACCGTTCCGACTTAGGGAAAATAGAGGTTGTTCCCTTAAGTCGTCTCCGTGGCTTGAACAACGGGCCCCACTCTCTCATTGGCCTGAGAGGGTTGTTGTTTATGGTTGGACCATGCAACATAGTTGTTCATTAGAGGAGCAGTGGGACTTAAGGAGCAAGAGGTAGACACAGGGGTAAAATGGTAATTTGACCCAGCTGTGACAACGAACAACCTGTGAAGGGTCGACTCATGGGTATTGGTTATATCGATGGACACAACTTGTCCTACGGTGATGAGAGTGCAACTACGGGCTTTAGTGCGATGTTATCATGTAGCTAATGAATGTTGAATAACCGGTCAAAGAGTTTGTGAGTTAGTCTCGGATCATTGGAGCTCGTCACGTGTAGGTCCATTAGGTCCTCTCATTTGGCTCAAATTGGACAAATTGAGGGTTTATGAGTTTTGGTGTGAATTTGAAGTGTTCAAATTCATTATTTGGGTATTTATGTCATTTATATGAGATATAAATGCATAATATTTAGTTTGATGTGAATGAGATTCATAATAAACTATAGTATAGCCTAATTGGAGAAATTGAATTGAGAGAAATTAAATTGAATTTGATTCAATTTATAATTCCACATTTATGCAAATGAGATTTGTATAATAAGGTATGAGATACCTTATATTATATAATATGCAAATGTGATTTGTATATTATATGGTTGTGGTAAAATTGTGATTTGGTGGAGATTTTAACTCCATCACACAATAGTATTTAAAGGCTTTGCAAGAAGCCTTTGGTATGCCATTTGCCATTTTCCATTTTTTGGATTTCCATCCAAAGAGAGCAAGTGTTTTCTCTCTAGAATTCTCTCAATTCTCTCTAAAACTTCTCCTCACCCAAAACCAAAGGGAGTCCCACCTACTCTCCCTCAACCTCCCGAGAACAACCGAGAAGACCCTTTGGAAGTGTCTCCGTGTTCGGATCGAGGTTCGTGTTCGAGGAGATCGTTGGATCGAGAGATATCGTGACCGGAGGAGAAAAGCGTTGAAGAAGGGTTCTTCAACAAGTAAGTATCTTATAATTCCTTACTGTTTTCTTCTCTACTTTGCATGTTTAGCCTAGGATCTATGAGATAGATTCAATTTTAAGATAGAATTACACAACAGATCAACGACGTTTCACAACGTCTTCCGCTGCGGGAATTTAAAATTCCTTCATCCTAGAGATCAATCAAGAAGATCTTGTGGTAGTGTATGATTCGAGATTGGATCGTGATCATAGAGAACGAGAGGATTCAAGAAGGATTACTAGAAGAAAGTATTCTTCAAAGGTAATATACTTTCTCCCTTAAATGCTTAACCTTATGTTTCTGTTTTGTGTAAATTCATGTAACATAATTGATGAGCAAAGTGATTCAATCACTTCTGCTTCGAGAGATTCGATCCCTTCAATATTGTGCCAACATTTTGTCGATATAGGATGCTTGAGACAAGGCTAGCATTCTGTTCTTACGATTCCTTATGATTTGAATCTCAAGAACATGTTCCGCCTCACCCAAATCATTCATTTGGAATTGGGTTGCCAACAATTTCTTTATGTCAGATAAGAATCCTACGTCATTTCCAATGAGTAGGATATGGTCCACATAAAGTACCAAGAAAGATACTTTGTTGTTGTGATCTTCATGTATACACAAGGTTGATCAACGTTTTGGTCAAAACCAAAAGACTTGATCGCAATATCAAATCTTATATTCTAAGATCTGGAAGTCTGCTTCAACCCATAAATGGATCGATTAAGCTTGCAAACTTTTTGCACCTGACCTTGGGTTATGAACCCTTCTTGTTGAGACATATAGATGCTCTCTTCATGAATTACCATCCATTCACCATATTTCAGAGTCATAAAACATGGCCATGGACACAAGAATCCTTATAGACTTCAACATAGAAATAGGGGAAAAAGTTTTCTCATAGTCAACTCCTTCCCATTGAAAAAAATCCTTTGCAACAAGTTTAGTTTTAAAGGTCTGTACCTTTCCAGTTGTATCTTACTTTCTCTTATAGATCCATTTACACCTTATGATTCTTACCCATTCAAGTTTGTATATAAGTTTCCATACTGAATTGAAGTACATAGACTCCCTTTCAAGGTCCATGGCTTTGACCCATTGGTCATTGTCTACGTCATTCATTGCCTGTTTATAAGACAATGGATCATCTACGCCATCATCAGGTATGACAACCTGAGTTTCAGTTAAACCCATGTAGCGATTAAGTTGTGAGACAACCCTCCCCCTGCATCGAGACATTCCCAACATTCGAGAAGGACGAGACTAACTAGATGAGTTGACTCCTTCATCAACTCTTCAAGAAAACCCAACTTGGTCAACAACTCTTGGAGTTCCTATGATTAAGCCACTGAAAAGGAAAGTGCACCTTGTTGGCATAGGTAATAGGTATCAATTCTTTTAAGTTTTTCTCAACCATACTTTCATTTTTCTTACTCATACTTTCATATCTGCAGGATCCCTCTTATTCGAATGTAGTCCCGGTTCATTCATATACCCCTCCTTACCTTGGGTGTCACACTAGCACAAGCTAAGAGTATTTGCAAATATGGTACAATTTTAAGCTCAACAAGATTAAAACATGTGGAAAGCCAAAAATAGCATATACAAGATTAAAAATGTAAGAAGTAAAAAACAGTCTATCAAACATGTAAAAATAATCAATAATAAATATATGGTTAAAATACCATTTTGGTTCTTGTACTTTGAGTTTTGTTCCATTTTTGTCCCTATATTTTAAGTGTCTAATTTTAGTCCATATACTTTAAATAAAGCTTAAAATTAGCCTGTATGATAAGTTTGAAGTTAATTTTTGTCAAAGTTATTTCAATAATATAATAATTTCAATACATGAAAAGACACAATGTGAACATACTTACAAAATTTACAGAGGGAAGACTAATAGAGACTTTTTTAAAAGAAAAATTAACAATAATCTTGGAGTAGAGACTACTTTATTGAAACTATAGAGACTAAAATTGGACATGAAAGTACAGAGACCAAAATGGAACAAACCCCAAAGTATAGAAACCAAATTGGCATTTTAACTTAAATATAAGAATAGTTTATCAATAATAGGAAACTATCACAGATATAAATATCAGTGGTCTATCGACAATGAACGCAAAATTATTTATGAGCAACAGACATAAAAATGGTCTATTAAGATAAACATCTATAAGTGATAGACACATAGATGATCTATCATTGATAAAAATAAAAATGCTATATCAGTGATAGACAATGATATTGATAAATTATTATTAGTGTTTACAATCTATTAGTGATACAAGAGTAGAAAACGAATTACATAAACATATTTCAATAGACAAACAAAAATATGAAAAAAAATTGTCATATTTGTAAATTATTTATGTGGGTAATATATTTGCAAATATGACAAATAATTTTGCCACTCATTATAATTTTTCAAATTTTAATAGGTATGGAAAAAAATGGATTGTTTATTTAACAATTTAATTTTTTTGTTTTTTAAAAATTATTTATTTTATTTTTTATATTCTTTAGAATACTTTTGAATTCTTGAATTTCATAAGCAATGTATTTTTCTTAAGTTGCTTATCAATTAGAGTTTATAAAAACCTGGCTAATATTGTGTCCAATGGTAGATTCTTCGATTCTCTAAAAAATTTAAAATAAATAAATAATAATTGTAGAATTTTCGACTTGAAACGCACTCAATTATATCTAAAAGAACCATCTTTTGGTTCACTTTTTATGTGAATGTAGCTAATAACTTAAAAGATTAAAATGTACATCAACTATGAGAATAAGAGTTTGGTGTCAAATCATGAAATAGTTTATTTTTTCAAATTTAATTCAATTTTGATCTATTAATTTCTAAGTATGTTTTGTTTGACTTTTAAATTTGTAAATTGGTTCTATTTTAATCTTTAGGCCATATTGATGTAATGAAATTTATCCCAACCTATCAGGTCAAGCTTTTATATTGATTGGTGATTTAAGAAGTTTGAAGTTTTTTTTTTTATCGAAATTGGTTAAATATGATAATAATTTTAATTCATGAAAAGACACAATATAAGCATATTTCTAAAATTTATAAATGGAAAGCTAATAAAAACTATTTTTTTATAAAAAAAATTCACGTTAAACTAGTGTATGGACTAATTTTAAGCTCTATTGAAATTACAATACTAAAATGGAACAAAATTTAAAGTATAAGGATTAAAATAAAATTTTAACCTAAATTAAAAAAAATGGTATGTTAAGTCATGTTACGATTAAAAAGATTATGAAAATTAAATGACTGGGAAGATGATAGTATATAAATTTTTTCTTTAAGCTAAAGACCACTACCTCTAGCTCCTATTTTTTTAAAAAAATAAAACAATTATTTGATCTAAAAGGTATGAATTTATTTTGGTCAAATCATTTTGTAAAAAACTATTAAAGTTGTGAAATGAAATGAAAAGTGAGATGGTTGGTATTTATTAGGTAGTTTATCCAACATGTCAAAAAGAGAACAAATATTCTACACGTAATTTTTCTGATTTTTCACGTTTTTCATTTCATGTAGGTGAAAGTTTTGAATTATTAGATGGTGTGTCTTCTTCAAACTAACAAATCTAAATGTCACATCACACTTCCCTTCACATACTTTTTAAAAAATTATATTAAAAGATTGTTCAAAATAAACTCTAGAGTGCGTTGGGATGGATGGTATGAGTTGAGTTGAGTTAGTTTAAAAAACAAACTAATTGTTTGGGGCATTGAGTTGGGTTGAGTTCTCAACTCCCCACTTCCCCAAATATCTCTCTTAATTTTATCATCTTATATCTCCCCACAAAATCAATTTACACACCTTTCCACTAATTTTCCTAAACCTTTATTCCCTTTTAGTGGTCCGACGACTTTCCGGCAATGACCTGATAACTTTTCGACGAAACTCTGCTCGATTATCCAGTAGGATGAAGAGTGAGATGAAATGAAAAGAAGGAGAAGAAAAAATCATAAATATGAAGCATCTTCATATTTCAATATAGAATATTCGTTTGAAAACAAATATATAAGAAAGCTAAAAGTTTTAATAACCAAAATAAAATTTAGATATTCTTTTTATTAGGTCCATAATTAAAATTCACTTCTACAAAATCGTTAAATTTCTATTCCACTTTTTTTTTTTTTTTTTTATATAGGAAATCTAGAATTCCAGTAATCAAAATGAATAGAAAACTTTCCATGAAAAAACCAATTGAGACTGAGAGATATGTCACCCACCAATAAACGAGGGTGGCTCATTCACTACATATATAATGGAAATTGAACAATAGTTTTTACAGTGGAAATCCAAATGAAATTCAGCAAAAAAATCCTACCTCATGCATGAATTCATTTCGTAACAATATTTAATTTTTTTATTTTTAAAAGTACTTATGGGCTTTTCACATAGACTATATGTTATAATATAATTTGAAAAAGTTTTTATAATTCTAAACAAAATGCAAGAACTAGAAAACAAAATTTAAAATTTAAAATTAGTTTAAATTCAATATTGTCAAACTTTTCATTTAATCCTTAAACTGACATTTCAATTTGTTTCATTTTCACTCTGAACTTTTAAAATGTGTTATTTTACTCTTTGAACTTTAAAAAAATAATCATTTTAGTTCTTATTTTTATTTTATTTTTAATTAATTATTGCTAACTATGTGTACTAGCATATTAACATAAGTGTGATTTCAAGTTGCATTTTTTTTAGAGAAAAGCATTAAGCTAGTGGAGATGAAATGAAAAAGTATTATAATGAAGAAAAATAGTTGTTTTTAAAAAGCACATAGACTATAATCGCAAAAGAAAAGTTTAGACATCATGAAAGTTTAGAGGCTAAAATGAAACTAACATGGAACTAAAATGGGTGGGTTAAGAGATTAAAAACTAAAATCGAATACATCTAAAAGTTTAAGAAGCAAAATAAAATTCAAACTTTTTAATTTATATATTTCATTTTTATACTTTGTCATTATGTTAATATTTGGTCATTGTAATTTTATTTTGATTGTACTTTTGTTCCGGGGATTTCGGACTTTTGGATCAAACTCAATTTCGGACTCTTGGATCAAACTCAAGAAGATAAAAGATAACTAGGGTCAAACAAAGATTTATTCATAGCCCAAGGTTGAAATTAAACATAGACGAATAAGAGAATAGGCAAAAAGGTTCGAAAACTTGGCTCGACGCAAACTTAGCCAAGCTAACATGGTCAACTCGATTTGAGCATGTGTGGGTGTGCACCTTGCACACCCACAACCCAATGATGCGCGAGGAGATCCCAAATTCCTTAACCTAATCCTATATAGGAGAGGAGAGAAAAGCTTTAGGTCATCCTCGTATAAATACTATTTATAACCCTATTAAAGGTAACTTTTACTTGATCCTCCAACTCTTAAGATTGCTACACTTTTTAATCCTTTGAATTAAGCATCAGAGTGCGTGCAATTGATGCCTGCACTTTATGTTTCTGCAAGTACATGAGTCAAGTAATATAAACCACTATTTGAGTACCGAGTATCTAATCCACAGGGATTAGTTTTTAACTCAATTAATAATCATGGATACTTTCACTTTACTTTATATAGAGAACAATAAACAAGAGAGAAACAAGCTAAAATAAACTCTAGACCTATAAAGTAAGATAAATAGGAGGAGATACTGATAAAGGATAATTTAGAGGAATCGAGCACTCTTAGGTTCATTTTATGAGAATTTCACAATTGCTATTTAATTATGTCATGCCAATTTCATAAACCTAGAGCTAAACCGAGTCGAAAGCTCTTATCGATATGTTCATGTATTCAATTTGCAAATTTGTAATTTGTTCCAACTTTTATCAATAAAGCGTTATTGCATTTATTCAATAAGCGTGGTTGAATTTTATTACTTTTCTTTACAATAATCCTAAATTCAATAAACAAACATTCTAGGTTGTGTTATGTGTCTTGAACTGTATATGAAGACATATAGAGATCAAGGTTCAAGAAACAACCTAAAAGGGTCTATAGTATAGGGATGAGGTTGGGAACATTATCCTAGTGACACTAAGGATACGACCCACTTTGTATTTGATACAAAAGCAATGATCCAACGGGTTCGTATAGATGATATGTAAGTGGAGGTGTCCTGTATGATGAATTCACATAAGATCGGACCACGAAATAGTAACTAATAGATGTAACTTTGTTAACTGTTTAGGTTTCTATTTCAATAGGATTATCTAGGCAACCGAAAGATTATTCTTTGACTAGTATGGGTGAGAGTGACCAGAGACGTTGACTCAATAAGCCTACCTTCTTACTGGATCTAATCCTCCGCGAAAAGTTAGAAATTTGACATATTTTGACCAATTGAAAGTGAAAAATAGGGTTACTCCTTCACCAAAACTTGGATAAAGTTGCACCAAAAGAACCCGATTCAAGATAAATTCATGAGACCGATATTGATTATACCCCGGGGTTGGTCTGGATCAATGCCTTCCCATAATGGATGTGAAGATGTAGGTATTGGTGATGTAAAATAAAAAACCTTATTATATTAAGCTCTAAAGAGAGGAGGAATCTTTATCTGATTTTTGTACTAAGTTGTTTGATATAGCTAACGAATCTTTTAATTTAGGAGAAAAAAATGTCATAATCTAAATTAGTTATTCAAGGATGCGGACCGTTGACGACAACAAGTCGAGAAGGACAAAACTACTAAAAAAGCTGAAACTCGCATGTTTTTAGAGGGGGACAAAACCACGTGGGTAGATGGAAACTTAACTTTGCAAGATGGAATTCACTCTTTCCCGACTTAGGGTAAGTAGACCACTGTTCCATGAAGTGGTGCCTTCGGGACTTAAACAAAGGGCCCTACCGATGGGAATGCATTTCCTGCAGCGGAAGACATCATGAAATGTTATTGATTCGTTGTGTTTCGATTTTAAAATTGATTATATCACATAAATTCTAAGTTAAACATGTTGTAAACAGAAGAAAAACAGAAAGTAATGAGTTACTTACTTGTTGAAGAACTCTTCTTCGACGCTTTTTCTCATCTGGTCACGAATTCTCTCGAACCAACGACAGTGACACTTCCAAAGGGTCTTCTTTGTTGTTCTCCATAGGTTGAGGGATAGTGGTGGAACTCCCTTTGGTTTTGGGATTGGAGAGAGCTTGAGAGAAAAGAGAGAGCTTTTTGGAATCTCAAATCCAAAAAATGAGAGAAGTACCAATCAAAGGCTTCTCACAAAGCTTTTATATAATGGTGTGTGGTAGAGTTAAAATCTCCACCAATTCACCATTTTACAACAATCATATGATATGAAAAGCATATTTGCATATCACATAATATAAGGTATCTTATATTTTATTATACAAATCTCATTTGCATAATTGTGGAATTTTAAATTGAATCACATTAAATTTAATTTCTCTCAATTCAATTTATCCTTTTTAGCACTAATTAATCAATTAGGCTATACTATAGTTTATTATGAATCTCATTCACATGAAACTATATGATATTATGTCAATTATATCACATATAAATGACATAATTACCCAATTAATGAATTTGAACACTTCAAATCCACACCAAACTATAAACCCTCAATTTATCCAATTTGAACCAACCGAGTGACCTAATGGACCTACAGATGACGAGTTCTAATGATACGAGATTAACCTGTCAAACTCTTTGACCCGGTTATTCAACATTCATTAGCTACGGTAACACTCCACCAAAACTCGTAGCTGCACTCCCATCACTTTAGGACAAGTTGTGTCCATCAATATAACAAATACCCGTGGGTCGTCCCTTCACTAGTTGTTCGTAGTCACAAATGGTTCAAATTACCATTTTACCCCTATGTCTACCTCTTGCTCCTTAAGTCTCACTGCTCTCTAATAAACAACTACGTTGCATGGTCCAACCATAAACAACATCCCTCACGGCCCAAGGAAAGGGTGGGCGCCCGTTGTCCAAGCCCTAAAGACAACACTTAAGGGAATAACCACTCTAGTTTGCCTAATTCGGGAACGAGTGAATTCCATCCTGCGTAGTTAAGTTTCCAGCTCCCCACGTGATCCTGTCCCCAAGAAGATAGACATATTGGGCGAGCATCTGTGGCCACCCTAACCCGTACTAGTCAAAGGACAAACCCACACAGACAGGATTTACCTGCCCTGTCCATGTCGAAATTGCACCTCTTCACGACTCAGTAAGCCCTATGCTCAATCTCAACGGGTAGATGACACGTTTTCCCAAAAAACAAACCAATAGGAGGACATCCTTATGGGAATTTTGTAAGTTATTTGATACGCCCATAAAACGTCGTCTAGTCAAAGACTCTAGTCTTTCCTTTTTGGGTTGACAATTTTTCCTTGAATACATTTTACTTCCTTATTTGAGATTTCAGCTTGCTCATTCGACTGAGGGTGGTAGTTTTTAGCTAATCAGTATTGAATGCCATATTTCCTCAAAAGGGCTTCGACCGTTCTATTATAAAAGTGTGTGCCTTAATTGTTGATAATGGCTCGTGGCATGCCAAACCTACTAAAATATTAGATTTGATAAAACTTGCAACAGTTTTAGTATCGTCAATTCTTGTGGCTTTTGCTTCTACCCATTTAGAATCGTAGTCCATTGCCAACTGTATGTAAGAGAAACCGCAAGATGGTGGAAAAGGCCCCATAAAATCGATTTTCTAGAGATAAAAAATTTTCACAGGCTAGAATGGATACCTTTAGCATCTCATTTTGACGAGTAATTGTCCTTTTTCTTTAACATTTATCATAAGATTTACAGAATTGGTAAGCATCCCTAAACAATATTTCCCAGTATAAATCACAATCTAAGACTTATCTAACTGTTCATTTTGGACCAAAGTATCTTCCACATGCATAATCATGATAAAAAGCTAGAATAGACTCAAACTTGTCTTTAGGTACACAACTCCTAACTACTTGGTCAACACAAAACTTCCATAAGTAGGGGTCATCTCAGATGTAATATTGGAAATCACTTTTCTACTTACATTTTCTAGAAGATGGTAAAATAGGAGGGAACGTACCTGCCTCTACATAGTTTACCATATTTGCATACCAGGGTATTACATTTGCAATCTGGAATAGATGTTCGTAAAAAAATTCGTTATTTAATCGTAACTGGTCCTCTTCTTTGATTATCCTACTTAGAGGCTACTGACTTCTCCGTGCCTTTCCTATCTTTGATTGTTAGGTTGAATTCTTCAAGAAGCCCTATATGAGTAGATTTGGGTTTGATTGTTTCTTTGTTATGAGATACATTAGAGTTGCATGATTAGAGAAAACAACTACTTTAGAACCAAGGATATATGGTCGAAATTTATCTAAGGAAAAACTAATTGATATAATAATTCTTTCTTTGATGTGGAATAGTTGTACTGTGCGCAGTTTAGTGTTCAAGAGGCATAATAGATGACGTGGTTCTTCTTTTCAATTTGTTGCTCTAGTACTGCTCTGACTGCATAGTTGTTGGCATCACACATGATTTCGAAGGGAAGGTCCTTGGATGAATTATTGGTGCACTAATCAGATGTGACTTAAGTAGGTCAAATGCTTCCCTGCACTCCTTCCCAAATTCGAAGGTAATATCTTCTAAAGTAAGTTGGTCATAAGATGGGTTACTTTAGAGAAATCTTTGATGAATAGATGGGTTACTTTAGAGAAATCTTTGATGAACCTACGATAAAAACTTGCATGACCAAGAAAACCTCGTACCTCTTCAACATTGGTGAAGTAGGGTAAGTTAACTATAATATATATTTTAGTTTCTGATAGAACACAAAATGTTATATCCTTAGGCTTATACATTGTTAGTTTTTATTATAATTTAAAGACTTTTACATGTTTTAATTATCCAATTTAAGGTTTAAAGCTTAAATAGGCCATTTGGAGATATTATGGATCACTCGGGTTAAAATCGAGGATTTTTGGAGATAAAAATAACATCAAGTGGAAGAAGAATGACCATTCCAAGAAAGTTGACCCGAGGTGAAGATGTTGAAACGCCCAAAAGGGCGTCGCAATGTCGTTGTTGCAGACAATTGTATTAGTAGACCCATGAAGGTAGCGTTGCAACACTACATCGCTATATCGATAGAGAACACGCGCGTTAAGGTAGCGACGTTACAACGCTGTCCTTAGCGTCGCAACGTCGAAGATTTATTTTCATATTTGCTGCCGCCTAGGGCACAACGTTGCAACGTTATCCTTAGCATTGCAACACCGTGCCAATTTTCATTATGAATAGAACACTTTGTTGCATTTGCAAATGGAGCCGAAATTGATAGATTTTATATCCTAATTTCGAAATACACACTCTAAGGAGAGAAAGAAGGACATTCCTTTTGAGCCAAAACATTTGTGGAGGCTCGAGATCGTGACAAGAGCTCGAAAATGAGGGACCGACATCGACACATAAGTTTATTTCTCTTTCTTGTAGTTTGTAACTTAATTGAAAGATTATCCTATGACTTTACCTTGTTTTTATAGTGATTTTGAGTAGCTAAATGTTGTAGTTAGGGACTGATTAGCATGTTTTGAATTTATTTGATTATGTATTTTGTTGTGTTATTTATTTTTGGCAATTCGTTCTTAAATTCATCGATCTTGTTGGTTTAAGTGAACTCGAGAGAAAGAAGCTTAGATTAGAGCAAAGTTGCCAAAACTCTTAGAAATCTTGTACGAGAGTAACTTAGAATTCTCTAGGAACATTTAAGAAGTTGCTTCATGTCATGCATGCTTTTAAAATTCATAAGAAAACTTTAGGATTTATCGCTATGCACGAGGCTCACCATATGTAAAGAGATTCTTTTGAGTATTTATACTTCTTGTTTATAAATTCACAACCAAACATTGCATGTATGAAATAAAGAATTAACTTTTGAAATCATTTTCCTATAAATCTATCATATTCGTGTCTCCACTTATATATTTACTTTTCTTTATCTTTGTTTTCACCTTTATCAAAGTTTTGTTGATTTAGCTAAAATTTAGAATAAGTATCTTGGTAATTAATCAATCTAGAAACCCATTCGTGAGGACGATACTCTGAACTCAAATCACTATATTAAAACTTGACCCGTACACTTGCGGTATTGTAATATTATTTTACTCACAAGTTTTTGGCGTCGTTGTCGAGGAATGACAATGATTTAGATTGATTAATATTAGGAGACAATTTGAAATTTTAGACTAAAGTCTTTTTTTCCTTATTTTGTTTTGTTTCCTTTTGTGTCTTTTGCCTTGTTTGTGTTTTTCCTTATTTATTCCTTTCCTTATTTATTTTTTTTCTTCTTTCCTTATTTGTTTTTCTTTTTTGCTTCAAGGTGTATTCCAAAGTATTGAGTTGTAGACCTTCAACCTTTTGATCCTGAATTGGAAAGGACCTACAGACGATTGTTAAGGAAAAATAAAACTGAAAATCATCTAATGGAAGATAAGGAGATTGTCAACAATCCTAAACTCATCAGGGAGTATTTCCAACCTGTGTTTAATTCTTAGCAGGTTGGAATAATCCATGCCCCTATTAATGCTAACAATTTTTAGCTGAAAACAATGTTGATTCCGTGGTTAGGGAAAATGCTTTTTAGAGGACTAGCCAAAGAGTACCCAAATTCTCACCTACAAAATTTTCTAGAAAACTGTGGTACAGTTAAATTAAATAGGATTTCTGCTGATAATATTCGCTTACGCCTCTTTCCTTTTTCTTTGTAGGGTAGAGCTAAAGAATGGTTAGAGTCTCTCCCTCTTGGAAGTATCAGTTCTTAGGAGGAGTCGGTCGAAACCTTCATCACCAAATTCTTCCCACCTGTGAAAGGTGCAAACCTAAGGATTGAGATTGGAACATTCAAACAACAAGAGGGAGAACAGTTGTTCGAGGCTTGGGATCGTTACAAGGATATGTTGAGGAGGTGCCTATAATATGGATATCCAAATTGGCTCCAGGTTCAATTATTTTATAATGGGCTTGCAAGTCAAACTAGGACAATTTTGGATGCCACTGCTAGAGGGGCGTTCATGGAAAAGACTGTGCCGAAGCGCGGACCCTCTTAGAAGAAGTATCAATTGGCAGCTACCAGTGGCCCATAGATAGAAGAAGTATCAACTGCCAGTTACATGTTCTTAAGTCACAAATGGCATCTCTAACTCACGCCCTGAATAAACATGCAGGAACACCCTAATCCATGGCTATCTCTCAATGCTCCCAACTTGATGGAGAATCGAACATGGAGCAAGCACACTATTTGAACAATATAGGCAATACTTATGGAGGAAATCAGAACTAGAATATCACTCCAATACTTATGGAACAATATAGGCAATACTTATGAACAATTAAGGTTTGAGGTATCATAAAAGTTTTTCTTATGCTAACAAGATAAATGTGTTGAATCCTCCTTCAGGTTATGCTTCTACATCTGAGAGGAATCCATCTCTTGAAGAAAAAATGCACTCGTTTATCGTTGAATCCAGAAATAGGTCTAACTAGCTGGAAAATGCAGTCACCAGTCTAATTGGTGTATGTTGGGGTGTATGCCCTAATCTCGTGTAGTTTGTAGCATTTTATGTTGAAATAAATAAGAGTTATTTTTTTAATACTTTGTGTCTCGTATATTTTATAAACTTAATCCAATAAACGAAGCTCCAATGTCACTGTATTATGAGAGAACTAGAACTTGAACGGTGTGTAATGGACACACGAGGAGAATCACGTTCGAGTTAATGACCCGAACGGTCTACAGTATATGGATTGGGTTGGAGACCTAATCCTGGTTACACTTTGGATGCGACCCGCTTTGTATTAGATACAAACGAGATGATCCAACTCGTTCATGTGGTTGACATGCGAGTGGGCATCCTGTACAATGAGATTATACAAGACCGGACCGTGAATTATTAGACTTACTAATGTAACACCGTTAACAGTATAAGACTAATAACTTCGTAGATGACCATTAGTGACTCGTTCTTAATCCCTAACGTGTTACGGACTTCTGTCTGTGGAGGTCTGTTCTTTGACTAGTACGGGTGAGGGTGGTCACAATTACTCGCCCAATATGTCTATCTTCTCAGGGGCATGACCACGTGGAGAGCTAGGAACTTGACTACCCAAGATGGAATTCACTCGTTCCCGAGTTAGGAAAACTAGAGGGGTTGTTCCCTTAAGTGTTGTCTTCAGGGCTTGGACAACGGGCGCCCACACTCTCACTGACCTAAGAGAGTTATTGTTTATGGTTGGACCATGCAACATAGTTGTTCATTGGAGTAGCAGTGGGACTTAAGGAGCAAGGGATAGTCACAGGGGTAAAACGGTAATTTGACCCAACTGTGACTACTAACAACCTGTGAAGGGTCGACTCACGGGCATTGGTTATATCAATGGACACAATTTGTCTTACAGTGATGGTAGTGCAACTACGGGGCTTTAGTGGAGTGTTACCGTAGCTAATGATGTTGAATAGCTGGGTCAAAGTGTTTAACAGGTTAATCTCAGATTATTAGAGCTCATCATCTGTAGGTCCATTAGGTCCCTCGGTTGGCTCAAACTTGATAAATTGAGGGTTTACAATTTGGTGTGAATTTGAAGTGTTCAAATTCATTAATTGGGTAATTATGTCATTTATATGTGATATAGTTGACATAATATATAGTTTGATGTGAATGAGATTCATAATAAGTTATAAGATAGCCTAATTGATTAATTAGTGCTAATTGGAGAAATTGAATTAAGAGAAATTAAATTGAATGTGATTCAATTTAATTCCACAATTATGCAAATTAGATTTGTTTAATAAGGTATGAGATATCTTATATTATATGATATACAAATATGATTTGTATATCATTTAGTTGTTGTAAAATGGTGAATTGGTAGAGATTTTAACTCCACCACACACCATTATTTAATGGCTTTGCAAGAAGCCTTTGGGGAGCAATTAATTCATTTTTTTTTATTTTGATCCAAGAGCTCTCTTCTCTCTCAAAGAATTCTCTCTACATTCTCTCCTTCCCAAAACCAAAGGGAGTCCCACATACTCTCCCTCAACCTACCAAGAACAATCGAGAAGCTCTTTTGGAGGTGTCTCGTTGTTCAGTTCGAACAAGGAGATCGTTGAGATCGTTGGTACGAAGGAGTTCGTGACCAGAGAAGAAAGCATTGAAGAAGAATTCTTGAAAAGGTAAGTACACTTTACTTTCTGTTTTCTTCAATTATACAACATGTTTAGCTTTGAATTAATGTGTTTAGCTCAATTTTAAGAAATGTGTTGCACAACAAATAAACGACGTTTCATGACGTCTTCTACTGTGAGAATTCCATTCCATTCATATGGTATTAGAGCCGTTGTTGCTCTTCAATGTGTATTCTGGTTTTTCTTAAAATTAGGTGGGTTTTGCCTTAATTTCATGAGTTGTTTTGTGGTTAATTTCATGAGTTTTTTTGTGGTATTGCATGTTGAATGTTTTTCGGTTTTGGCACTAGTTAGATATACATTATATTCGTTGATGAGATCAATATAAGTACCCGTTGTTTTGAGCATTTTTTAATGTAAATCAAGTCTGTAAGTTCGTGTTGATCGTGGCAAGGGTTGCTATGAAGAAAACGGAGTGGAAACGGGCGATTTCAATGAAAAATAACAAAGGGAGTTTGCTGGAATTTCATCGATGTTGCGACGTTGTTCTTCGGCGTCACAACGCCAACCGTGCGGATGGAAGGCTGGTTACAGAGTAGCGTTTCGAGTCCAGTATTTATCGTGATGTTAATTATTATAAATGTTAATTAATTATATTAATGTTCTTAGGGTGTTAAAATCGGTCCAATATTGCTATTTATTTTATTTTTAGGCAATTTTTGTATGAAAATTTCTATGTGCATAATGTATGTCATATAGATTAAAATCTCACCTTAGATTAAACATTTCATGCATCATTTTATATTATAAGAGTTATAATACATAGTATGCATGATAGGATTATATTATAAGAGTTATAATATAATGCATGTGTTCTAATTTAATTAATATAAAAGTTATATTTCTTAGATTAAAAGCATTGACATGCATTTATACATGTGAGCAGGGGCAGATTTAAGAATGGCCCAGAGGGGCCACCTCAACTTTTGAACAGGTTAGTTTGTATATATCAAATGCTATTTGAATTTTTAAATTTTATCTTGGCTCAGTGGCAAGCCACTCTTGTTTTTTCACTCCACGCCCTTTGTACAACTTTTGAAAGTTGAGTTATGTTATCTTTCCCTCCTACTTTTGTTGTAATCTATTCTTAAAAATATTTATTGTTAAAGATTTTTTTTTTCTTGTATCAAATATAAATAAAACCAAATGCAAATATTTTTTAATTTTTATAAAATTATTTTTAAAAGTTAATTGCATAGAAAATAGGATTTTATGAATTCTTATTAAACAAAAAAAACTTATTATTTGTAATTTTTTCTCATATACAATATACTTATGTAAACAAATTTAATCAATTTTCTTATTTCATAATATATTTTCATTTTCATCCATGTACTTTGTGGTTTGTTTTATTTTCGTCTCTATACTTTCAAAGTTCAATTGTTTAATTTTAGTAAACCATAAAAATAGAATGAGACTATATACAACCAATATTAATGCGTTCAAAATAATTTTGATATGAATTCAAGTCCCCCCTAACTTGAAGTTCTAGATTCGCCACTGCATGTGATGTATGTATATTATATAGTTTAATTATTAATCTGATGAATGATCAAGCATTATAATATAGAAATACATGTAACCTGAGTTAATTATTAGTTTTAAATGGTTTAGAACTTAAATAATTAGATTTAGGTTTTCTAGTTCTAATAAGATTAGAATTAGGAAATCCAATATGACTTATGAATGGTGACTGATTAGTAACTCTGTCTAATGAAGGTTTTGTCTAAGGCTGAGTTATTTAAGCTGACGCTTTGCGGAACACCCCTACCTGGGAACCGACCTGGGAGTGAATTTGGTATAGAGATTCAGAGGTTATATTCTTGTGAGTGTTGTTAATTAAGTGTTAAGCAAATATACTCACAAAGACCTAAGTTAATAATGTGATTATAGACTTAGGCTAATCCAATATAAGTGTTATATTGGTATACTTAGTTAAATAATAGTCTGTTTATCTAGGTTAATCCCGATTAATTCTAAAGTGTTGAGTTAGAGGAAATAAAGTTTATGAGATACATTTAATTTTTCATCCACAAATCTTTGTAAAGATCATACCGTGAGATCCATACTGGGCCTCGTGGCACAAATGGGAGTGTCCCCCTTCAGATGATATTTGTATGGGTCAATATGTGAATGGAGAGAGTAATTATAGTGAGTGGGAGCTAGACTTCTGAAAACGGGACCCATGGTCTTTTTATCGATTCACACCGTGAGACGCCCATGATCCGCCTGCTAGTTTGGCCTAGAACAGACAATCCCTTCGAAGGGCCTTGATCATGGGAGTCGGAACACCGTGAATTCCTGAAATGGATACAATTTTCATGTTCGTTTTCCTTCGTAGTCTTCCCTTCAGTGGCTATTGTTTGGACGGATACTTGGAAATTTAAAGATAAAGGGTGACAGTCAAGGGGTTCATTAAGAGTTAATGGATTCAGACCGAAACATAGTAGCGCGATGCCTAATAGAATAAGAGCTATTCTTGTATTAGGGTCTGGTCGAGAAAGTCTCGTTCCAGAGGAGGAGTGATTCTATCTACCCTTCGATGGCAGTCATTCTAAATTTTTGGGGTATCATTGCAATTTTTAATGACCTAGGAATCATAGAATAAAAAATTGCTAAAACCTAATTGGATTTTCAAAGTTTTTGCGAGACAAATTTAAAGTTCTTTCTATTTTCAGCAAACAAATATGTCAAGTTACATTATTGCTCTATTAGCTTTGGATAAGTTAGTCGGTGACAATTTTCAAACGTGAAAGATCAATATTAACACTATAATGGTAACTGACGACCTTAAGTTCGTGCCGACTAAAAAGTGTCCTTAGGTGCCGAGCTCGACTGCATCACGAAGTTTTCGTGATGTGTATGATTAGTTGATCAGGGCTAACGAAAATGCCAAGGTCTACATAATTGCCAGCTTGTAAGAAGATTTGGCAAAGAAGCATGAGGTTATGGTCACCGCGAAGAAGATCATGCAGTCGGTGCAAGAAATGTTCGGACACAGTCCTTTCAGGTCCGACACGATGCCCTCAAACACGTCTTCAATGAAAGGATGAAGGAAGGAACGTCTGTTTGTGAACATGTTCTAGATACGATGACCCACTTTAACTTGGCAGAGATGAACGAGGCTTCGATCGATGAGTCGAGCCAGGTCAATGTTTTCATGAAAACTCTTCCGAAGAGTTTTCTTCAGTTTCGTAGCAACGTTGTTATGAACAAGATTAGCTACACACTTACCACCTTACTCAATGAACTGCAGAACTACCAATCTCTTATGTGAGTTAGGGGATAGGAAGTTGAGGCAAATGTTGCCTTCAGGTCCTTTTACAGGGGTTCGACCTATGGGACTAAGTCTGGAGGTTCTTCAGGCCCGAAATGGGAGAAGAAGAAATTGAGGAAGGGTAAAGCTGACCGCGCTGCCGCCCAGAAGGGCAAAAAGGTCAAGAAAGTTGCGTAGAAAGGAAAGGGTTTCCACTGCAACGGGGACGGTCACTAGAAGAGAAATTGTCCCAAGTTCCTTGCCGACAAGAAGAAAAAAGGTAAATGTGATTTACTTGTAACTAAAACCTTTTTAGTGGAGAGTAGTGACTCTGTCTTGATAATGGATTAAGGCGCCACTAACCATGTTTGTTCTTCTTTTCAATGAATTAGTTCCTGGCAGCGACTGCAAGAGGGTGAGATAACGCTACGGGTTGGATGCGGGGAGATTGTCTCTGCTGCAGCGGTCGACACGGTGAAGTTATATTTGTGCAGGAAGTACTTATTATTAGATAATTTGTACATAGTACAAGGGTTTACTAGAAACCTAGTTTCCATTTCCTTCCTGTTAGAACATTATTTTTTTGTTTTAATTTTCTGGTAATAAAGCGTTTATTTCCCGAAATGGAAACATGTTATGTTGTGCTTCACTTGAGAGTAATCTTTACGTTTTAATACCTAATTCGGTCAAAAGTGTACGTTTTGAATACTGATTTTTTAAAACGGCTGAAACACGAACTAAAAGAATAAAGGTTTCTCCAAAAGTAAATGCCCATCTTTTGCATCTAAGGTTAGGCAACATAAATCTTAATAGGATTGAGAGACTAGTGAAGAGCTGACTTCTAAGCGAGTTAGAAGAAAACTCTTTATCAGTTTTTGAGTCATGCCTTGAAGGCAAAATGACCAAACACCCTTTTAGTGGAAAAGGATATAGAGCCGAGGAGTCTCTTGAGCTTATACATTCTACCTTTTTTGTTCGATGAATGTTAAAGCACAAGGAGGTTACGAATACTTTGTATATTTCATAGATGACTATTCGAGGTATGGGTACGTTTACCTGATGCATAGGAAGTCTCAGACTCTTGAATAGTTCAAGGAGTACAAGACTGAGGTTGAGAACCTATTAGGTAAAACGATTAAAACACTTCGATCGGATCGAAGTGGAGAGTATATGGACACTGAATTCCAAGACTATATGATAGACCATGGAATTACGTCCCAACTCTCGGCACCTGGTATGCCAACACAGAATGGTGTATCAGAGAGGAGAAATAGAATCTTGTTGGCCATGGTTCGATCGATGATGAGCTATGCTCGTCTCCATGATTCTTTTTGGGGATACGCAGTGGAGACTACAGTATACATTTTGAACAATGTTCCGTTGAAGAGTGTTTCTGAAACACCTTTCGACCTCTAGAATGGTCGTAAAGGCAGTTTACACCATTTCAGAATTTGGCGATGCCCGACCCATTTGTTGGTGTCAAACCCGAAGAAGTTGGAACCCCATTCAAAGTTGTGCCTCTTTGTAGGTTATCCAAAAGAGACTAGGGGTGGTCTGTTTTACGATCCTAAGGATAATAGGGTGCTTGTGTCGACAAACGCCACATTCCTTGAGGAAGACCACATAAGCGATCACTTACCAAGGAGTAAGATATTGTTAAATGAAATGGACAGTTCATTAGCAAGAGTTATTGATGGGGCTAGTACGTCAACAAGTGTTGTTGATCCTAACTCGTCTAGTCAAGTCCGTTCTCAACAGTTCAGAATGCCTCGACGTAGTGGGAGGGTTGTGAGGCAGCCTGAACGTTACATGGGTTTGGCTGAAACCCAAGTCGTCACCCCTGATGATGATAGCGAGGATCCATTGACCTATGATCAGGCAATGGCAGACGTTGACAAAGACGAATGAATTAAAGTTATGGACCTGGAAATCGGGTCGATGTACTTCAATTCTGTCTGGGAGCTTGTGGACCAACCGGATGAGTTTAATCCTATTGGTTGCAAGTGGATCTACAAGCGTAAACGTGGTGTATATGGGAAGGTGTAGACCTTCAAAGCCAGACTAGTGGCAAACGTGTTTGCCCAAGTTGAAAGGGTTGACTATGAGGAAACCGTTTCTCCTGTTGCCATGGTAAAGTCTATCAGGAACTTTCTGGCCATCGTCGCATATTATGACTATGAGATATGGCAGATGGATGTTAAGATGACATTTCTGAATTGCAATCTTGACGAGACCATCTACATAGACCAACCCAAAGGGTTCATTACTCAAGCCCAAGAGAAAAAAGTTTACAAGCTTCAAAGGTCTATTTAAGGACTTAAGCAAGCTTCGAGTTCTTGGAATATAAAGTTTGATAAGGCAATCAAATCTTATGGTTTTGATCAGAATGTTGATGAGGCTTGTGTTTACAAGAACATCATCAACAACACTTTCGCATTTTTTATATTGTATGTGGATGATATCCTACTCATTGGGAATGATGTAGTGTTTCTTACTGACATTAAGAATTGGTTGGCTTCACAATTTCTGATGAATGATTTGGGAGAGGCCCAACATGTTCTAGGTATCCAGATAGTCCGAAACTGGAATAACAGAACGCTAGCCATGTCTCAAGCATCTTACATTAACAGATGTTTTCTCGGTATAAGATGCAGAACTCCAAGAAGGGCTCGCTGCCTTTCAGGCATGCGGTTCACTTGTCTAAGGATCAATGTCCTAAAATACCTCAAGAGGTTGAGGATATGAGACGATCCCTTATGGTTCAGATGTAGGGAGCCTGATGTACGCCATGCTGTGTATTAGGCCTGACATCTGTTATGCAGTTCGGATTGTCAGTAGATATGAATCCAATAAAGGAATAGATCACTAGACAACCGTTAAGGAAATCCTCAAGTATATAAGGAGAACGAGGAACTACAACCTTGTGTTTGGAAGTCGAGATTTGATCCTTACGGGATACTCAAACTCTGACTTTAAGACCGATAAAGATTCTAGAAAATCCATTTCGTTGTCCGCGTTCATACAGAACAGAAGAGCTGTAGTATGGTGAATCATCAAGAAAGGATGTGTTGGTATATGTACCCTAAACTTGTGTAAGTTTAGTCAAATGAACAAAGAGTTATTTGATTTGATAGAATTATCTCCCCGCTTTATAAATCCAATAAACTAAGCTCCAAGGTTATAATGAATCTTGAACATTAGTTTAGTTGACACTATTTGGTTTGTGTTCAAGAGTATAACCTAAATGGTCTACGGTATAAGAATGAGGTTGGAAACCTTATTCTGGTAACACCATGGATGCGACCGACTTTGTAATTAGTAAAAATGAGGTAATCTAACTCATTCATGTGGATGACATGCAAGTGGGGGCATCCTGTATGACGAGTTCATAGAAGACCGGACTGCAAATTATTAGTCTAACCAGTATCACACCGTTAACAGGATACGACTGATAATTTATAGATGGTCATTAGTGACTTGACCTGAATCTTAAGCAAGTTAAGAACTCCTGCTTATAGGGGTTTGTCCTTAGACTAGTATGGGTGAGAGTGGCCTGTAGCCGACTCAATAAGCCTACCTTCTCAAGGACAGAACTTCGTAGGTAGCTGGGAACTTAACTCTGCAAGACAAAATTCACTCATTCCTTAACAAAGGAATTAGATAGGTTGTTCCCTTAAGAATTGAGTCCAGGTCTTGAACAACGGGGCCCCACCCTCTAAACTAGCTTAAAAGGGTTTGACTTTATGGTAGTACCATAGACTTGTTGTTCATTAAAGGATCAGTGGTGCTTAAGGTACAAAGAGGTAAACACTGGGATAAAACAGTAATTTGACGCAACTGTAATTACGAACAACCTGTGAAGGGTCGACTCATGGGTAATGATTATATCAATGGACAAAATATAATCTACAGTGAGGAGAGTGCAGCTACAAGCCTATAGTGGAGTGACTTGTAGTTAATGAATATTTATTAACTAGATCAAAGAGTTTGATTAGTTAATCTCACATCATTGGAGCGCATGAGCGGTAGGTCCATTAGGTCCCTCTGTTGGCTCAACATGGTAACATTGAGGGTATAAAGTTAGGAATGAATTTGAAGTGTTCAATTTCATATATGAGGTGTTATATCAATTAAATGTAATATAATTGATATAATATATAGTTTTAATGTGAATAAGATTCACAAATTAACTATATACTAATGAGAGAATGAAGGAGGGATATGATGGTAATTTCTATCCTATTTCCCTATAAATAGTTGCATAAGATGCAACTTTGGGTAAGGCAATTACACATAACCCTAGAGTTCTCTCATTTGTGTTGGAAAGAGTTCCAAAAATATTTCTAAAAGATCTACTCACCTCATCCTAAAAGGAACCCACCTTCCACCCTCACTTAGAGAACAACAGAGAAGATCTAGTGGTGGATCTTCACAATGTTCGGGTTTGTTGCTGAGATCGTGATCGTTGGAGGATGAACTCGTGAAGAAAGTATTCTTCAAAGGTAAATTCTTGTTGTCCTAAGTCGTAAAGCAAGCTTAATCTTTGTTATTTAGTTCTTGTTTTAGATCCGCGTAACAAAATCATTAACACTCGATTCACAATCGCTTTCACTGCGGGATTCGATCGCTTCAATAGGTATTAGAGCAAGGTTGTGTTCTTGATTTAGTTCTGGATCCATCAAGAACAAAGGTGAGATTTACTGATTTCATGTGATGATTAATCGGTTTGCAAATTAGATGTTTTCATTTTTAGCACATAGATTTACATAATTTTTGTTGAATTGTTCAATGTAAGGGCCTGGGCATATATTTATGTAAATCGAGTCTGTAAGTCCGTGTCGATCGAAGCAATGAAGTTGTTGAGAAGAACGGAGCAAAAACGAGCAAAAATAGTGGAGACTGCTTGTTGTTCTACATACAACGTTGCAACACTATTCATCTGCGTTGCAACGCCGTTGAGGTGGTTTTCAAGCTGCAAGAAGTGCAGCGTTGTAACGCTCCAATTATAGTCACAATGC
This sequence comes from Trichosanthes cucumerina, assembly GCA_036507285.1. Classification (NCBI taxonomy): domain Eukaryota; kingdom Viridiplantae; phylum Streptophyta; class Magnoliopsida; order Cucurbitales; family Cucurbitaceae; genus Trichosanthes; species Trichosanthes cucumerina. The sequence goes on from CM071841.1 coordinate 40,814,227, forward strand.
CAGAACATGGAGACGATGGCATTGCAACGCTAGCACATGGGTCACAATGCTGAAGTAGTAGAGGCGCGCGACAGGAACGGATCAACGTTGCAACGCTATCCACAGCGTTGCAACGTCGCTGGAGTAACACAACTTGTGTACAACGGGCAAAAACGTTTTATTAATATTATTTAATACATAAAAATTGTTTTATATTAATTTATATTAATATTATTAATTTTAATTAATATAATTATATTATATTAATTGAAACTAATTTTAGGGTGCCAAAAATGGTCTAATTTTGTTATTTAATTTATGCAATTGTTGTATAATTATTGCCATGCATAATGTATGCTATTATTTTAGATATCCCACCTTAGGTTAAGCATTTCCATGCATAATTTATAATATAAAGTGTTATATTATATAGTTTGCATGTATAATTAATATAAGGAGTTATATTAATTTTTCGACAATATTGACATGCATATTTTTCATGAGATGAATGTGTTATGTATGTTTTATTATTCATGTGATGAATGATCAAGCACAATAACATAGAATTGCATGTCACCTAAAGTTAAATTCATTAGTTTTAAAATGTTTAGAACATGAAATTAATATACCTTAGGTTATCTAGTTTAATTAGATTAGAATTAGGAACCATGTAATTTATAAACAATGATCAAAAGAGAAACTCTGTCTAAGGAAGGTTCTGTCTAGGCTGGGGTATTTAAGCTGACGGAAACGGAACACCCCTACCTGAGAACTGACCTGGGAGTGAATTTCAATCAGAGAGTTTATAAATTATAGTAGCTTCAGTGGATTTATTAAGGGGTTAATAAACTAGAAATCCTAAGTTTAATATAAAGAGTTATATTAGCAAACTTAGGATAAAAACAATATAAGAGTTATATTGATTATCAGTATAAGAGTTATATTGATAAGTTTAGTTAAAACCATTAGCCGAGTTTAACCTAGGTCAATTTCCTATAGAGTCAAAGTATCTATTGGGAGGAAAAGTGTATATGATACATAATTCCACCCACATCTCTCCAGGGAAGTTCACACTGTTAGACTCATACTTGGCCTCGTGGCGCAAACGGGAGCATCCCCCTTTGGATGGTGTTTGTATGCGTCAATAGTAAGGTGAATGGAGAGGGTACTTATAGTGAGTTGGAGCAAGTTTAGTGAAAACAAAACCTATAGTCTCTTCTGTCGGTTCACAACGTAAGATCACTATGGTTAGCCAGTTAGTTTGGTCTGGACCAGACAATCTATTCAGAGGGCTTGATCATAGGGGATCAAATACAGTGGTCACCCGAAATGGATAAAGACTTCCTTAGTCTGTTTTTCAACCTAGTCCTCCCTTCGGCGGATTTTGTTGGATGGGGACTCTAGGGTCTAAAGACAGAGGATTACACTCATAAGGTACATTAGAAGTGTATGTATCCTGACCAAATAATGGTAACTAAAGCGTATATGAATAAGAGTTATTCTGGCATTAGGTTTTGGTCAAGAATGTCTTGATCCAGAGGAGGAGTGTTTTTTATTACCCTTCAGTGTCATACACTCTAAACCTTTGGAGTATCATTGCAAATTATTAATGACCTAGGAATCATTAGATAATTAGCTAAAACGTGATTGAAATAGATAGTTTTCTAGGTGAGAAACTTATACAAGTTTTTTTTTTGTACATTTTAGCAAAATGTCTAGCTCTATTATTTCCTTACTAGGTGCAAAAAAATTAACCAAAGAGAACATAATGACTTGGAAAAACAAACTTAACACTATCTTGGTAGTGGATGATCTTAAGTTTGTGCTGACTGAGGAGTATACTCAGGTGCCAGGCTCGAATGCAATACGAAATGTTCGTGATGCATATGATGATCAATGGATCAAGACTAATGATGAGGCCAAGGTCTATATGCTGGTAAGTATGTCTGACATATTAGCCAAGAAGCACGAGGGCATGATGGCCGCTAAGGAAATCATGGATTCGTTGCAGGGCATGTTTGGACAATAGTCTAAACAGGCCCAACACAATACCCTCAAGTATATATTCAACTCGAGGATGCTAGAGGGTTCATCTTTTCAGGATCATGTCCTAGATATGATGGTAAACTTCAACATCGCGAAGTCGAATGGTGCTTCCATCGATGAATCGAGGCAAGTCAGCTTAATTTTGGAAACTCTTCCATATAGTTTCTTACAGTATAGAAGTAATGTTGTTATGAACAAGCTTACTTTTAATCTTACCTGCCTTCTAACTGAACTCTAGACCTTTCAGTATTTGATGAAAATTCAGGGATCGAAAAGTGAGGCAAATGTTGCCAGTAGAAGTTATCACAAAGGTTCAACCTCTAGAACAAAATCAGTGGCTTCATCTTCTTCTAACCTGAAAGAGAAGAAGAAGAACATGAAGAAGGTTGGTAAAGGAAAACATGTTGATAAAGTTGCCGCCCAAAAGGGCAAAAAGGTCAAGAAAGTTGCTGACAAATGAAAATATTTCCACTGTAACGAGGATGGACATTGAAAACAGAATTGTCCAAAGTACCTGACCGAGAAGAAGAAAGAAGGTAAATATGATTTACTTTATATAGAAGTATGTTTAGTGGATAATGATAAAACTGCTTGGATACTTGATTCAGGTGCCACTAATCATGTTTTCTCTTCTTTTCAGGGAATTGATTCCTGGCAGTAGCTACAGAAAGGAGAAATAACTCCCTGAGTTCGAAATGAAGCTTTTGTTCGGCAAGAAATATATGTTGTTAGACAATGTATTAGTGATACCAGGGTTTCTAGAAACTTTATTTCAATTTCTTGCCTCATAGAACACAGTATGTTTTATTTTCTTTAAATAAAATGTTTATTTCAAAGAAAAGTGTGGAAATATGTTTAGCTTAATTAGAAAATGGTTTGTATGTTTTGAGACCAAATTCAGTCAAAACTATTTTAAACACTGAATTATTTAAAACAGCAAACACACAAACTAAGAAACGTAAAATTTCTCCTAAAGAAAATGCTCATCTTTGGCATCTTAGATTGGGTCACATTAACGTAAATAGGATTGAGGGATTGGAAAAGAGTGGTCTTCTAAATGAGTTAGAAGAAAATACTTTACCTGTATGTGAATCCTGCCTAGAAGGCAAAATGAATAAAAGACATTTTAGTGGAAAAAGTTATGGAGCTAAAGAACCTCATGAGCTTATACATTCAAACCTTTGTGGTCCGATGAATGTTAAAGCGAGAGGAGGTTATGAATATTTCATCTGTTTTATAGATGTTTATTCAAGATTTGGGCATATTTACCTAATGCATCATAAGTCTAAAGCACGTGAAAAGGTCAAGGAATTCAAGGCTGAAGTTGAAAACAAATTAGGTTAAAGAATAAAAATACTTCGATCAGATCGAGGTAGAGAGTACATGGAATTAAAATTCCATAACTATATGATAGAACATGGAATTACATCCCAACTCTCAGCACCCGGTATGCCCCAACAAAATGGTGTATCGGAAAGGAGAAATAGAACCTGGTTGGACATGGTTCGATAAATGATGAGTTATTCTCATCTTCCTAATTCCTTATTGGGTTATGCAGTGAGGCTGCAGTATACATTTTGAACAATGTGGCATCAAAAGAGTGTTTACGAAACACTTTTTGAACTCTAGAAAGGACGTAAAGGTAGTTTATGTCTTTTCAGAACTTGGGGATGTCCAGCACATGTGCTTGTTACAAACCCAAAGAAATTGGTTCCACGTTCAAAATTGTGCCTATTTGTAGGCTACACAAAAGAAACAAGAAGTGGATTATTCTATGATCATAAAGAAGACAAGGTAATTGTGTCGACAAATGTTACATTCTTAGAGGAGGACCACATCATGGACCACAAGCCAAGAATTAAAATTGTGTTGAGTGAGTTAGACGGAACAATAACAAAGGTTGCTGATATTGCTAGTACGTCAACAAGAGTTGTTGATACTAGATTGTCTGGTCAAGAGTGTCCATCTCAAGAGTTGAGAGTGCCTCGATGTAGTGGGAGGGTTATCACAACCTGACAGTTATATGGGTTTATCTGAAACTCAAGTTGTCATATCAGATGACGATTATGTGGATCCATTGACTTATAATCAAACAATGGTTGAAAAAGAAAAAGACAAATGGGTCAGAGCCATCAACCAAGAAATGGGGTTTATGCACTTCAATTTTGTTTTGGATCTTGTAGATAAACCTGATGGGGTAAAACCTATAGGTTATAAGTGGATCTACAAGAGAAAGCGTAGTGTAGATGGAAAGGTATAAACCTTTAAAGCTAGACTAGTAGCAAAGGGTTATACCCAGGTTGAAGGGGTAGACTATGAGGAAACCTTTTCGCCTGTTCCTATGGTAAAGTCTATCCGTATCCTACTTGTCATTGCCGCATATTATGACTATGAGGTATGACAAATGGATGTCAAGAAAACATTCTTCAATGACAATCTTCACGAGAACATCTACATGGACAAACCCAAAGAGTTCATTGAACAAGGACAAGAGCAAAAGGTTTGCAGGCTTAAAAGGTCAATCTATGGACTGAAACAAACCTCTAGGTCCTGAAATATGAGGTTTGATGAGGCAATCAAATCTTTTGGCTTTGATCATAATAATGATGAACCTTGTGTCTACAAGAAAATCATCAATAGTCCTGTCACATTCATAGTTTTATATGTGGATGATATCCTACTCATTGGGAATGATGTAGGTTATCTTACTCACACTAAGAATTGGCTAGCTACGCAATTCCAAATGAAAGATTTGGGTGAATCGCAGTTTGTTCTAGGGATCAAGATTGTCCGGAACCGCAAGAATAAAACACTAGTCTTGTCTCAGACATCTTACATCGACAAAGTGTTGTTGAGGTTTAAGATGCAAGACTCCAAAAAGAGTTTATTTCCTTTTAGATTTGGAGTTCATTTGTTTAAGGAACAGTGTCCTAAGACACCTCAAGGAGTTGAGGACATGAGATGGATTCCTTATGCATCAGCTGTTGGGAGCCTGATGTACGCCATGTTGTGTACTAGGCCAGACATCTCTTTTGCAGTTGGGATGGTCAGTAGATATAAATCCAATCCAGGACTTGAACACTGGACAACGCTTAAAACAATCCTTAAGTATCAACGGAGAACAAGGAACTACATGCTTGTGTATGGGGCTAAGGATTTGATCCTTACAGTATACACGGATTATGACTTTCAAACTGATAAAGATTCTTAAGAATCTACATCAGGGTAAGTATTTACTCTTAACGGAGGAGTTGTAGTATGGCGAAGCGTCAAGCTGGGATGCATCGTTGATTCCACCATAGAGGTCGAAATCGAAGCAACTAGTGAATGTTGGGATTTATAACCTAAACTTGTGTAATTTTTATCAATTAAATAAAGTGTTATTTGTTTTGATAAGATTACAGTCTTGCTTTTATAAATCCAATAAACTAAGCTCCAAGGTTATAACATTTATCTTGAAATCAGTGTAGTGGACACTATTTGGGTTGAGTTGAAGATTATAACGTAAATAGTCTATGGTATAAGAATAAGGTTGGAAACCTCATTCTGGTAACACCATGGATGCGACCCACTTTGTAATTAGTACAAATGAGGTAATCCAACTCATTCATGTAGTTGACATGCGAGTTGGGGCATCCTGTATGAAGAGTTCATACAAGACTGAATCGTAAATTATTAGTCTAACCAGTGTAACACCGTTAACAGGATAAGACTAGTAATTTATAGATTGTCATTAGTCACTCGACCTGAATCCTGAGCAAGTTAAGAACTCCTGCTTATAGGGGTTTGTCCTTAGACTAGTATGGGTGAGAGTGGCCGGTAGCCGACTCTAATAAGCCTACCTTCTCAGGGACATAACCTCGTAGGTAGTGGGAACTTAGCTGTGCAAGATGGAATTCACTCATTCCTCTCATCGAGGAATTAGATAAGTTGTTCCTCAAGAGGCGACTCGTGTCTTGAACAACGGGGCCCCGGCCTCTATGAGGGTATGAGTCTAAGGTACGACCTTAGACTTGTTGTTCATTAGAGGATCAGTGGTGCTTAAGGAGCAAAGAGGTAATCAAAGGGGTAAAACGATAATTTGACCCAACTGTGATTACGAACAACCTGTGAAGGGTCGACTCATGGGTAATGACTATATCAGTGGACACAATAATATCTATAGTGAGGAGAGTGCAACTACAAGTCTATAGTGGAGTGACTTGTAGTTAATGAATATTGATTAACTGGATCAAAGAGTTTGATCAGTTAATCTCACATCATTGGAGCTCATGAACTGTAGGTCCATTAGATCCCTCCGTTGGCCCAATATGGTAATATTGAGGGTATAAAGTTAGGAGTGAAATTGAAATGTTCAATTTCATACATGAGGAGTTATATAAATTATATATGATATAATTGATATAATATATAGTTTTAATGTGAATTAGATTCATATATAAATTATATACTAAAGAGAGATTAAAGGAGGGGTAGGATGGTCATTTCCATCCTATTTCTCTATATATATGGTTGCATGAGATGCAACTAGGAAAAAGGTTTCACAAGCTCTCTTGTTGTGTTGTTTGAAGAGTTCCAAAACACTCATCTCTCTCAAAATACCTCACCTCTCCTAAAGGGAACCCACCTTCCTCCCTCACCTTGAGAACAACGGAGAAGATCCGGTGGTTGTGTCTTCGCACGTTGGAGTTCCTGTTGTTGAGATCGTGATCGTGTGAGAGAGGAGCGCTCGAAGAAAGGTTCTTCAAAGGTAATTTCTTGTTGTCCATTCTATTATATATGCTTAATCTAGTGTTTTATGTTTTTGAATAAATCGTTGTAACTAAATCAAGAGCGCGCGATTCGCAATCGCTTCTGCTGCGGGGACTTCGATTCCCTTCAGTGAAGCAGCTAACGAGGTCGTCTGGTTAAGGAAATTTATGTTAGATTTAGAAGTTGTTCCGAATATGAGTTTTCCAATGACGCTGTATTGTGATAACAGTTGTGTCGTTGCAAATTAAAGGGAACCCCGAAGTCACAAGAGGGGTAAGCATATTGAGCGAAAATATCATCTAATCCGAGAGATCATTGCATCGAGGAGACGTGATCATCACGAAAATAGCCCCCGATCACAACATTGTTGATCGTTTTACAAAAGCTCTCACGACTATAGTATTTGAGAGTCACCTAGAAGGTCTAGGTTTACAAGTCTTCCCCGACTAGGGCAAGTGGGAGTATATTGTACTCAAGGTTTAAATGCCCTAGTTTATTATATTTTACATTATTGTAATTTTTTATGTACTCCACAAGCTTTAGGTCAAGCGGGAGATTGTTGGGCTATGTGCCCTAAACTTGTGTAATTTTAGGCAAATGAATCAATAGTTATTTGATTTAATAGAATTATCTTCTCGCTTTATAAATCCAATAAACTAAGCACCAAGGTTATAATGAATCTTGAACATCATTGTAATAGACACTATTTGAATTGTGTTCAAGAGTATAACCTAAATGGTCTATGGTATAAGAATGAGGTTGGAAACCTTATTCTGGTAACACCATGGATGCGACCCACTTTGTAATCAGTACAAATGAGGTAAACCAACTCATTCATGTGGATGACATGCGAGTGGTGACATCCTGTATGAAGATTTCATACAAGACCGGACTGCAAATTATTAGTCTAACTAGTATAACACCGTTAACAGGATACGACTGATAATTTATAGATGGTCATTAGTGACTCGACCTGAATCTTGAACAAGTTAAGAACTCCTGCTTATAGGGGTTTGTCCTTAGACTAGTGTGCGAGAGAGTGGCCTGTAGCCGACTCAATAAGCCTACCTTCTCATGGACAGAACCTCATATGTAGCTGGGAACTTAACTATGCAAGAAAGAATTCACTCATTCCTAAACTAATGAATTAGATAGGTTGATCCTTTAAGAACTGAGTCCAGGTCTTGAACAACGGGGCCCCACCCTCTAAACTATCTTAAGAGGGTCTGAGTTTATGGTAGGACCATAGACTTTTTGTTCATTAGAGGATCAGTGGTGCTTAAGGAATAAAGAGGTAATCACATGGATAAAACGTAATTTGACTTAACTATAATTACGAACAACCTGTGAAAGGTCGACTCATGGGTAATGATTATATCAATGGACAAAATATAATCTACAGTGAGGAGAGTGCAACTACAAGTCTATAGTGGAGTGACTTGTAGTTAATGAATATTGATTAACCAGATCAAAGAGTTTGATCAGTTAATCTCACATCATTGGAGCTCATGAACTGTAGGTCCATTAGGTCCCTCTGTTGGCTCAAACTGGTAACATTGAGGGTATAAAGTTAGAAATGAAATGGAAGTGTTCAATTTCATATATGAGGTGTTATATCAATTATATGTGATAAAATTGATATAATATATAGTTTTAATGTGAATAAGATTCACAAATTAACTATATACTAATGAGAGAATGAAGGAGGGATAAGATGGTAAATTCCATCCTATTTCCCTATAAATAGTTGCATAAGATGCAACTTTGGGTCAGACAATTACACATAACCCTAGAGTTCTCTCATTTGTGTTGGAAAGAGTTCCAAACACATTTCTAAAAGATCTCCTCACCTCATCCTAAAAAGAACCTACCTTCTTCCCTCACGTAGGAGCACAACGTTGCTGATCCATTTATAAATGCCCTAACGGTTAACGTGTTTGAGGGTCATCTAGAGAGTCTAGGTCTTCGAGTGCTTCCTGACTAGGGCAAGTGAGAGTATTGTAAAGGGGTATTCAATGCCCTAGTTTATTGTATTATTTTATTGTGTTACTGTACATTAAGAAATGTATTATGTACTCCACTAGCATAGTTCAAGTGGGAGTTTGTTGGGGTGTATGCCCTAATCTGGTGTAGTTTGTAATATTTTATGTTGAAATAAATAAGAGTTATTTTTCAATACTTTGTGTCTTGCATATTTTATAAACTTAATCCAATAAACTAAGCTTTAGGGTCATTGTATTATGATAGAACAAAAACTTGAACGACGTGTATTGGACACACGGGGAGGATCACATTTGAGTTAGTGAGTCGAACAGTCTAAAGTATACGGATAGGATTTGAGACCTGATCCTAGTTACACTGTGGATGCGACCCACTTTGTATTAGATACAAACGAGGTGATTAGCTTGTTCATGTGGTTGACATGCGAGTGGGGGGATCCTTTGCAATGAGATTCTACAAGATTGGACCGTGAATTATTAGACTTACTGATGTAACATCGTTAACAGTATATGACTAATAACTTTGTAGATGACCATTAGTGACTCGTCCTTAATCTTGAACGTGTTACTGACTACTGTCTGCGGGCGTTTGTCCTTTGACTAGTACGGGTGGGGTGGTCACAGTTACTCGCCCAATATGCCTATCTTCTCAAGGACAAGACCACGTGGAGAGCTGGGAACTTCACTACGCAAGATGGAATTCACTCGTTCCTGAATTAGGAAAACTAGAGGGGTTGTTCCCTTGAGTGTTATCTCCAGGGCTTGGGCAACAGACACCCACCCTCACACTTACCCGAGAGGGATGTTGTTTAGGGTTGGACCATGCAACGTAGTTATTCATTAGAGGAGTAGTGGGACTTAAGGAGCAAGAGGTAGACATATGGGTAAAATGGTAATTTGACCAAGCTGTGACTACGAACAACCTGTGAAGGTCGACTCACGGGCATTCGTTACATCAATGGACACAACTTCTCCTATAGTGATGGGAGTGCAACTACAAGCTTTAGTGGAGTGTTACCGGAGCTAATGAATGTTGAATAACCGGGTCAAATATTTTGACAAGTTAATCTCAGTTCATTGGGGCTTTATCATCTGTAAGTCCATTAGGTCCTTCAGTTTGCTCAAACTGGATAAATTGAGGGTTTAGAGTTTTGTGTGAATTTGAAGTGTTCAAATTCATTAATTGGGTAATTATGCCATTTATATGTGATATAGTTGACATAATATATAATTTGATGTGAATGAGATTCATAATAAACTATAGGATAGCTTAATCGTGCTAATTGGAGAAATTTAATTGATAGAAATTAAATTGAATGTGATTCAGTTTAATTCCACAATTATGCAAATGAGATTTGTATAATAAGGTATGAGATACCTTATATTATATTATATGATATGCAAATATGATTTGTATATCATATAGTTGTCGTAAAATGGTGAATTGGTGGAGATTTTAACTCCACCGCCCACCATTATTTAAAGGCTGTGCAAGAAGCCTTTAGGGAGCAATTCATTCATTTTTTTGGATTTTGATCCAAGAGTTCTCTTCTCTATCGAAGAATTCTCTCTACATTCTCTCCATCCCAAAACCAAAGGGAGTCTCACATACTCTCCCTCAACCTATCGACAACAATCGAGAAGCTCTTTTGGAGGTGTCCCATTGTTCGGTTCGAAGAAGAAGATCATTGAGACCGTTGGTACGAATGAGTTCGTGACCGAATAAGAAATCATTGAAGAAGAGTTCTTCAACAAGTACACTTTACTTTCTGTTTTCCTCAATTATGCAACCTGTTTAGCCTAGAATTCATGTGATTAGTTCAATTTTAAGAAATGTGTTGCACAACGAATTAACGACGTTTCATGACGTCTTCTGCTGCGGGATTTCCATTTCCTTTAGTGTAGTGACCAGTCAAGGATCTGCCATAATGAATATTGAAACTTAGATCAACCAAATGAGTGTGTCAATTCGTACACTGCAGAAAGGTAAATTCCCCAGTGATACAGAGGTGAATCCAAGGGAAACTTGTAATGCAGTCATACTGAGAAGTGGAAGGGAGCTTATAAGGGAAGAAGTTGAAAAGGAAGAGGCCCCTAGGTGGTAACTGGGAAGTCACAACCTTCCACTGACATCAACCAGGAGAAACATAGTAAGCATTCTATCCGTTCTAATTCTAATTCTATTCCTTATACACAAAGATTTGCAAAGAAAAATAATGATCTGCAGTTTCAGAAATTTCTTCATGTGTTGAGGAAGCTTAATATTAGTATCCTTTTTTCTAATGCATTGGAACATGCACCTAACTATGCAAAATTCATGAAGCATATCCTGTCCAAGAAGCATAAATTAAAGGAATACGAAACCATCAATTTATCTGAAGAGTGCAGTTCCATCCTGCAGCAAAAGTTGGCACAAAAACTGAAATATCTAGGGAGTTTTATTGTTCCCTGTTTTATAGGCAATTTTACTTTCACCTTTATTTGATTTGGGTGCTAGTAGAAATTTGATGCCTTACTCTGTATTTAAAAGATTAAGTTTGGGGGAGGTAAAACCAACCACAGTGTCTTTTACAGCTGGCGGGCAGGTCTATCACCTACCCACGTGGAATTGTGGAGGATATCTTGGTCAAGGTAGATAAGTTCGTGTTCCCCGTGGGCTTCCTTGTCCTGGACATGGAAGAGTATGCAAAGATGCCCATCTTCCTGGGAAGACCATTCTTGTCTACCTGTAAGGCTGATATAATCATGCATGAGGGCACCCTTAAGCTGCATGTAGGCCAAGAGGAGGTCAAATTTCAAATTTTTACCCCTCAAAAGGATGAGTCTTGAATAAACTCCTGTTTGAAAATTGAATTAGCTAATGCTCTGCCTTTTTCATTTAGATATTCTGTTTAGTGATCCTTTAAATAGGGTAGGAGAAGGAACAATGAAGTATCTAAAGAAAGAGAAACTACAAGAAAGGAAGAAAGCACCTTGAAGGAGTTACAATCTTGCTAAAAACTTTAAAGAAAGCGCTTCTTGTGAGACAACCCAAACTTTACATTTCGTTTATTTCTGTGGTCTGTTTTTAGTTAGTTAGTTTGTTTGCTTACTTCTTAGTTTGCTTTGTTTTATTTTGTTTAATTTTGTTTTGTTAAGTTGTTGTTGATGACTTTTCTCGTGAAACCCATGCTCCCGTTCTGCAATACTTCATCTCATGTGGTTTGGCCATCCAAGGAACTCAGAAAATAATAATTATCTCCATCACTTATGACAATATTGTTCACTCTTACCCTTCATACTTGGTTTGAGTTTATTTTACAAACATTTGGGGCAATGGTTAGTTTAAGTTTGGGGGTGGGATGTGTTTATCTATTGTGATTGTCCTGAGTATGTGTTGAATTGCTGATTAATCTTATGCATAAGTATGATTATGATGGCATAGGATGAGATCTAGTTGAAATTTTTGTGATTTTGTTGAAACTTGAGAGCATGATATGAATTTGAGTTAATATAAAAATTTTCTTAAGTTTTTCCTGCAATATGTTGCACATAGCCTTTGTTTCTGTAGTTTTGAAATGCTTAGAACAAAGTTATTAGGTTTAAAAGTTTGATGTCACCTCCATAGGTCTAAGAACTGATTTGAGAGTTAAACTACAGGATAGGGTGAATGACAATATAAAGTGCATAATTTGTAAAATATGTGCATTTTGTGTAAAAGAGTTTGTCTTCCTGTGTGTAGTTTTTAAAGAAAAAAAGTCGTGAGGACAAAAAGAGCTACCTTCACTGTGATCCGTTAGGCCACTCAGTGAGCGAGTGCTCTGGGTAAAAGCCCCTGTAGTGGATGTGTGAAAGCTAGTGTCTTTGCACAAAAAAATAAAAAAGAAGAAAGTAGAAAATATGCTGGAAAAGAAGTGATTAAGTACTGATTATAGTTGTTTATTTCTTAAATGTGTGGACGCTCAAGGATTAGTAATTATGACCAGTGTAGGGGATAGTTGAATGAAGAACTTAATAAAGTTGTTCTGGGCTTAGTAAAGATGAAAGGAACGTAGGGTAATCACATACACACGTAGGAACATTTAGGAAAAGTTTTAAATTGCTTGTTGAAGTATCATGTTTGATTGTTTCCTGTGATTTCTTAAATTTTCTTTTAAATCTCGGAGGCTTGAGTCTGATGTATGTATAAGAAAAATCTCGGGACTAGCAAAAGTTAAGTTTGGGGGTGTTTGATAGCAGACAAAATGTGATATCCTTAGGCTTATACATTGCTAGTTTTTTTGATAATTTCAGGACTTTTACGTATTTTAATTATCCAATTTCAGGTTTAGAGCTTAAACAGGCCATTTGGAGATACTATGGATTACTCGGGTTCAAATCGAGACTTTTTGGAGCTAAAAGAACATAAAGTGGAAGAATAATGATCATTCCAAGCAAGTTCACCGGAGGTGAAGGCGTTGCAACACCCTGTAGGGCGTTGCAATGTCGTTGTTGCGGACAATTATATTAGCAAACCTGTGAAAGTAGCGTTGCAACGCTACTTTGCAGCATCACAACGCTATATCGATAAGGAACACGCGCATTATGGTAGCGGCGTTGCAACGCCGTAGACTTATTTCCATATTTGTTGCGGCCTAGGGCACAACGTGCAACATTGTCTCTAGCGTTGCAACACTGTGCCTATTTTCATTATAAATAGAACACTTTGTTGCATTTGCAAATGTTGCCGAAATTGATAGATTTTATACCATAATTTCGACATACACAGTCTAAGGAGAGAAACAACAACATTCCTTGGGAGCCAAAGCGTTTGTGGAGACTCCAGATCATGACGGGAGCTGGGGAACGAGGGACTGACATCGACACATATGTTTTTTTCTCTTTCTTGTAGTTTGTAACTCAACTTAAAGAGTATCCTATGGCTTTAGCTTGTTTTTATGGTGATTTTGAGTAGCTAAATGTTCTAGTTATGGATTGATTAACATGTTTTGAATTTATTTAATTATGTATTGAACTTTGTTGTGTTATTTATTTTTGGCAATTCGTTCTTAAATTCCTTGATCTTTTTGGTTTAAGTTGACTCGAGAGAAAGAAACTTAGATTAGAGCAAAGTTCCAAAACTCTTAGAAATCTAGTACGAGAGTAAATTAAGCTACTCAAGATCACCATAAAAACAAGCTAAAGTCATAGGATACTCTTTAAGCTAAGTTACAAACTACAAGAAAGAGCTAAATGTTGTAGTCAGGGATTGATTAACATGTTTTTAATTTATTTAATTATGTATTTAACTTTGTTGTGTTATTTATTTTTGGCAATTCATTCTTAAATTCCTTGATCTTGTTGGTTTAAGTGGATTCGAGAGAAAGAAACTTAGATGAGAGCAAATTTCCAAGACTCTTAGAAATTTTGTACGTGAGCAACTTAGAATTCTCTGGGAAATATTTAATAAGTTGCTTAATGTTGTGCATGCTTTTAAAATTCATAAGAAAACTTTAGGATTTATCGCTGTGTACGAGGCTCACCATTGGTCGAGAGATTATTTTGAATATTTGTACTTCTTGTTTATAAATTAACAACCATAGTTCATTGCATGTATTAAATAAAGAATTAACTTGTGAAATCAATGTGCTACAAATCTATCATATTTGTGTCTCCACTTGTATATGTACTTTTTTTTTATCTTTGTTTCCACCTTTATCAAAGTTTTGTTGCTTTAGCTAAAATTTAGAATAAGTATCTTGGTAATCAATCTAGAAACCTATTCCTGAAGACGATACTCTGTACTCAAATCACTATATTAAAACTTGACCCGTACACTTGCGGTATTGCAATATTATTTTACTCAACAGTTTCATCCACTTATATTCCACTTGAGGTGACTACATGCCCTAAGACTATACCCTAGCTAGCCATGAAATGACATTTCTCATAATTTAACACTAAGTTGGGTTCAATGCATCATTTCATAACCTAAGTAGAATTATGAAGGCATTCATCAAATAACTCTCCATGCACAGTAAAATCATCCATGAACACTTCTATGCATTTTTCTATGCAATCAAAAAAAATATTAATCATGCATCTCTAAAATGTACCTGGAGCATTAAACGACCAAAAGGCATACGTCTGTAGGCATAAGTACCAAATGGACAAGTGAAAATAGTTTTCTCTTGATTTTCCTGAGCAATAGGTAGTTGATAGAAACAAGAGAAACCACGGAGAAAAAACATAAATAAGGTTTACCAGCTAATCTCTCAAGCATTTGATCAATAAAAGGTAGTGGGAAGTGATCTTCCCTAGTTGCTTTATTTAGTTTTCTATAATCTATGCACATTCTTCAACCATTTTGAACTCGCATGGGTACTAACTCATTGTTATCATTCCTAACTACAGTTATTTCTTAGGGACCACATGAATAGGACCTTACCCATTAACTGTCAGAGATTGAATAGATAATACCTACCTCTAGAAGCTCGATGATTTCTTTCATACAACTTCCTTCAAAGTGGGATTCAATTTCGTTTTGATTCTCGTGATGGTCTAGCATCGTCCTCCAAAAAGATTTTGTGTATACATAAAGTTGGGATTATACTTTTTATGTCAGCAAGTGTCCACCCAATTGGTAGTTTGTGTTCTTTCAGGGTCATGACTAATTTCTCTTCTTGTTATGTGACGAGTTCTTTTGAAATGATGACTGGTAGGGTGTCAGAATCTTCCAAGAACACGTACTTCAAATGATCTGCAAGTTCCTTCAGTTCTAACCTTGGTGCCAACATTACATAGGGTATCATTTTGTTGATCTTACTAGCGATTTCAATTCTTTATCATCTTCCTCAAAGTCTTCTAGTATCAGATCATCTAACTCATTAACTACAAATGCTTGAACTAGTGAGTCAAGGATATCAACGTAAGAAACAAACTGCACATTATCAGGATATTTCATTACATCATAAATGTTAAATTGCGCAAATTCTCCATCAAATTCAACCGATAAGGTTCTTTCCTCTACAAATTTTTTTGTTTTAGCAATTTTCATGAATGGTCAATCTAACAAGATTGAAACTTTAGCACAAGAAGATTTACCTTACATTTCGAGAATGTAAAAGTTAACTAGGAATATCTAATCTTTTGCTTGGACTAGCACATCTTCTCCTACTCCTAATGGACGAATATATGATCTATTTGCTAACTTAAAAGTTACATAAGTTTTTGGAGCTCATTCAATTTCAATTCTTAATAAATAGATAGAGGCATAACATTAATTGAAACACCCAAATCTAACATAGCATGCTCTATTTTCTTATTTACTATAACACATTGTAAAGAAAACATACCTGGGTCTCTGCATTTTTCTGGCATATTCTTTTTAAGCATGGCTGAAATGTTTTTATTTACCACAACTCGTTCTTTCTCTTTTAATTTCCTCTTGTTGGTACACAGTTCTTTAAAAAAATTAGCATACCTTAGAATTTATTTAATTTCATCTAACATAGGTAAATTGACCTGCACCTTACTGAATGTTTCAAGAATTTCCTCATCCTTGTCGTTCTTCTTTGGTCTAGCCAAGCTGCTAGGAAAAGGTGCTGCAAGGGGGGAGAATCAAACGACAAGGACGAGTCAAGGGAAACTTTTTTTTTTCAAAATCCTCGTTGTTCTGAGGAGTGTCTTCAACTTGGAGCACTTTCCCACTTCTCCGAGTGATTGCATAAACGTTTTCTCTTGGGTTTGCTTTAAGATGAGACAATAATCTCCCAAAATTCGGCATGTTGATGGTGATGGCCATCTGGGTCATCTGATTTCCAATATTGTCTACCTTTATTTGGTACTACTCTTAAGCATTCTCAACATTCCCTAATTTCTGTGCTACCATTTGAACATTTGTAGTTAAACTTTAATCAAATCTTCCAGAGACGTACCTGATGTTTCTTGTTGTTGAGCAGTTTACTGAGATTGTCTTTGTTGGTTGTTCTGGTTACTGTAACTAAAATTGTGATGATCCCCTATCTAGGGTTGTAAGTGTTAGAGTACAGATCATATTTTCGTTGCCTCAAATAACCTCCTAAGACATTGCATCCTCTGTCAATTCTAGTTGGTTTCCACCTAACGCAATTTGACGGACAACAGAAACTTCATTTCGAAGTTCGCCTACCTCGTTTACATGGTAAATTCCTCTTGATCCTCTAAAACAAAATTGTTCAAAATTTTTTGCCATGGTTATGATCAGTTGTCTTACTTTTGCATGAGTCTTGTTTACTGGTGCTCGTCCACTTGTTGCATCGATCATGCCTTTGTCATTCTGCAACAATCCTTCATAAAAGTACTGGATAAGGAGTTGATCTGAAATCTGATGATTTGGGAAGCTGGCGCAAAGCCTATTATATATTTCCCAATACTCATAAATTGATTCTCCGATCATTTACTGGATACCATAAATTTCCTTCCTCATAGAGGTGGGCCTTGATGTAGGAAAAGACTTTTCCAGGAAAAGTCTTTTATCTCATCAATCTATTAACAGTCCCTAATGGCAAAAAATACAACCAATCTTTTGCTTGATCTGTCAGAGAGAATGGAAAAGCTCTTAGATTGATATGTTCTTATGTAATTCCATGAGGTTTCATACCCAAACAGACTATATGGAATTCCTTGAGATGTTCATGTGGATCTTTACCTACAAGACAACAAAAAATAGGGATTAAATGTATTAATCCAAATTTTATTCAAAAGCACCTTCAACAGTAGGATAGGTGATGCAAAGTGGTTATTGGTTCAAATTTGGAGCTGCCATTTGTCTCAAAGTTCTTTCGGTCATCTCTTCCTCAATTTTAGTAGAAACAGAGGTGTTGTCGAGATTATAGTTGTCTCCCTCCTTAATCTATGTACTTCTCTTTCTACTTCATGTAAGTATTAAAATTCTGTATCCTGAGAAGCATGGTTCATAAATAGTGAGAGCAATAGTAAGTGAAATCAAATAATGAAAAATTCAAAATTTTTCTTGCTCCCTAGCAACAGTGCCAATTCAATGGATAACTTTTCGAGCACTCAGTCAAATACAATTTATAAAGCATATCTAGATTAAATACTTGTAGTACTTAATAGTGGACCAGGTCGAACCACATGGAGCAATAAATTTAAACTTTCAAGAATTAGATTCTAAAAGAAAGTAGAAAGGGAAAAGGGGGGGGGAGGGGTTGATTTGAAACAAAGTAAATAAAAGAGCAACGATGAATAAAATAGTAAAGATAAATTATTTTAAGAGATATCAAATCTTACCATTTCCAATTCATAGGCGCATTTATACCAATTGTAATACAGATCCCAGACATTCATAAAAGATTATAACTAAACCGACAATTAACTTAGCTATCCTAATTGTTTCCCAAAAGGCTACTTCCCTAAGTTCATTAACTTTACATATTCAGTCTCCATTAACCTCAATTATCTTAACCATCTAGCACTTTTCATACATAAACAATTAAGCTAAAGGCATTAAGTACCATGGAAGACCAAGACATCTTAATTAGAAAGATCCAACTAACATGCTTATCAAATTCTCTAAATTCTAACATGCAGATATGAATTAGGATATTCCCAAGACTCATAAACAGCTATAAACCTATTGTTAAAAGTACAAAGCCAAAATCTACGTGTGAGGTCAATCATGAAATAACAATAGATATGCATAGATCCATGATCTGTCAATTCAGAAGTAGATGCAAAATCATAAATTAAAACAGAGAGTTCAAGAATTAAAAGCCTAAATAGTTAAGAGTTACAAACTAGCCTCACTACATTACAATTGATTTTGACCGACCTATAAACCAGAAGAGGAGATTTAGCCGAACATAGTCACGATCATGCCAACAACCTCCTTGGTCTTCATCGATGCAATCAGAAAAACTATAAAAGCACTAAATTCTAAACTATAAACTAGAGCTAATATGGAAAGTGGGATAAAAGTCTCAACATAGTGTTGGGGTTTACGCCTTAAACTCGTGTATTTGTAATTATTTGAGAAAATGAATAAAATAGTTATTTTTTACTTCAATCTCGTATTCTCGCAATTACAAACTTAAATCCAATAAACTAAGCTCCAGGGTAACATTTAGACAACTTTGAACTGTGCGTAGTTGACACATATATAGGATCAAGTTCAAACTTTGAACTGTGCGTAGTTGGGAACCTCATTCTTGTGACACTATGGATGCAACCCACTTTGTATTTGATACAAACAAGGCGATCCAGCTTGTTCGTGTAGTTGACATGCGAAGGGGGGCATCATGTGCAAAGAGTTTTTACAAGACTTGATCAAGAATTGTTAGACAAATCTAGTAACATCATTGATAGGTTAGGGCTAATAATTCAAAAGATGACCAATAGTGACTCAACCTGAATTCTAAGCGAGTTGCGAACTCCTGTCTATGGGGGTTTATCTTTTGACTAGTACGGGTGAGAGTGGCTAGAGTCGCTGACTCAATATGCCTACCTTCTCAAGCATAAAACCTCGTAGGGAGCTGGGGACTCAACTTCGCAAGAAGGAATTCATTTGTTCCTGTTCTAGGGTAACTAGATAAGTTGTTCCCTTAAGAGTTGAATCCAGGTCCTGAACAACGGGGCCCCTCCCACTTGTTGGCCCAACAGTGGTAATGTTTATGGTCGGACCATAAACTTATTGTTCATTGGAGGATCAGTGGTGCTTAAGATGTAAGAAGTAGTCACAGGGGTAAAACAGTAATTTTGACCCAGTTATGACTATGAACGACCTGCGAAAGGTTGATTCATGAGCATTGGTTAAATCAATGGACACAACTTGTCCTACAGTGAGAAGAGTGCAACTACGAGTCTTTAGTGGGTGACTCGTAGTTAATGAATGTTGATTGACGAGATCAATGAGTTTGATTAGTCAATCCGTATTGTTGAATCTCATGATCTGTAAGTTTTTTCGGTCCCTCGGTTGGCTTAACATTGAATTAATAGAGGGTATAAAGTCTTGGAATGAATTTGAAATGTTCAAGTTCGATTTAGGGATCATATCAATTATATATGATATAATTGATATAATATATAGTTCTATGCGAATATGATTCGTAATGAACCGAATTATGTCTAATTATGGAATTAAGGTATATATTGAGGAAATAGTTTGAGAGACATGAAATTGAATTTTACTAAATTCAATTTCTCCACATTATGTGCATATGATTCACATAATAAGGTAGTTGATACCTTATATTATGCATTTGTGCATAATATGTGGAGTTAGTGGCAAAATGGGTGGAGAATTTGTCTCCACCCACATTGCCTATAAAAAACATTCTTTTAGATGCATTTTGGTACACTAGAACCATTTGTGTAGTTTTGCATCTTAGGCAAACAGAAGAGTTCTCTCCAAACCTCTCTTCAAAAACATCCCTGATCCAAAAATGAGATCTCACCTCTCTCCCTCTCCTACAGAACAACCAAGAAGGCCTTTTGGCGGTGTTCGAGGATTTTATCGTACAGAAGAGGAGCTCATAGACGACGAGGAACAACTTGAAGAACCGGGTTTCAAAGGTAAATTACTAATCCTTCTATGCCTTCAAGAAGTATGTTTAACTAGATTTCTATCTTATGTATTTTCTATGTCACAAAATTGAGAGCAAAGACGATTGTTCACTTATTCCCGGGATTCAATTCCCTTAACATAGTTCATACAAAACCTAAAGGAAAAACTAATACTTATAATAGTTGGGAGTGCTTATATGCCAAGGATAGTGCCTAGAGGTTGCCCCATCTAAATAAGGGAAATGTCTTTAAGCATATAGGGTGACGCATGGAACAGCATCTTGATGCTTCAAGCGTCGAGCAGAGCCTCACCGCAGCGTCGAGCGAATCCTCACGATCACACTTATGCCAGCATCGAATGCTTTAAACAGCATCTAGACGCTCTATGTGTTGTTCTTCTTGCTTGAGAGTGATCAACGTCTAGACACTACTTGTAGGCATCTAGACGATATGCTAGCGGTCTCCTTGGCTTGTCAATTTCTTCTTTTCTTAATTTGATGCATTTTTTTGTTATAATTCTGCCCTTTTAGCCCTCGATCGTTCCCAAGCCTCCATAATGACCTCCAAATATTAATCTCCTGTAAAATAAACAAATAAACACATGAGAGTAGCCGAACTAGAAAAATATAAATAGATAAAGAAAGCACTTTTATGGTGCTCTTAGTGCATGCCCTGCACATCCTACGAAATTGCACGTCATGGACACAACGTTGAGATGTTGTGTAAAATTTCTTAACGTTGTATCTGTTGTAGATCGCCATCTACAGTAGAATAACGTCTTAACATTGATTTCTAGACATAACAAAACACCTTCTATTCTTTCTCATTTTCCTTCGTTTTTCACAACTCCTTTGCCACAAATGACAAAGAGAGCGTCTAGACGGTCCTATTAGGATATGTGCCCTAAACTTGTGTAATTTTAGTCAAATAAAAAAAGAGTTATTTGATTTGATAGAATTATCTTCTCGCATTATAAATCCAATAAACTAAGGTCCAAGGTTATAATAAATCTTGAACATTAGTGTAGTAGACACTATTTGGATTGTGTTCAAGAGTATAACCTAAATGGTCTATGGTATAAGAATGAGGTTAGAATCCTTATTCTGGTAACACCATGGATGCGACCCACTTTGTAATTAGTACAAATGAGGTAATCCAACTCATTCATGTGGATGACATGCGAGTGGGGGCATTCTGTATTAAGATTTCATACAAGACCAGGATCAAGAAATTATTAGTCTAACCAAAGATAACACCAGATTAATGAGGATACGACTGAGAATTTATAGATGGTCATTAGTGACTCGACCTGAATCCTGAGCAAGTTAAGAACTCCTACTTATAGGGGTTTGTCCTTATACTAGTATGGATGAGAGTAGCCTGTAGCCGACTCAATAAGCCTACCTTCTCAGGAACAGAACCTCGTAGGTAGCTGGGAACTTAACTCTGCAAGACGAAATTCACTCATTCCTAGACTAAGGAATTAGATAGTTTGTTCCTTTAAGAACTGAGTCCAGGTCTTGAACAACGGGGCCCCTCCCTCTAAACTAGCTTAAGAGGGTTTGAGTTTATGGTAAGACCATAGACTTGTTGTTCATTAGAGGATCAGTAGTGCTTAAGGAACAAAGAGGTAATCACAGGGGTAAAACGGTAATTTGACCCAACTGTGATTACGAACAACCTGTGAAGGGTCCACTCATGGGTAGTGATTATATCAATGGACACAATATAATCTACAATGAGAAGAGTGCAGGTACAAGTCTATAGTGGAGTGACTTGTAGTTAATGAATATTGATTAACTAGATCAAAGAGTTTGTTCAGTTAATCTCACATCATTGGAGCTCATGAACTATAGGTCAGTTAGCTCCCTCTGTTGGCTCAACATGGTAACATTGAGGGTATAAAGTTAGGAATGAAATTAAAGTGTTCAATTTCATATACGAGGTGTTATGTCAATTATATGTGATATAATGGATATAACATATAGTTTTAATGTGAATTTGATTCACAAATTAACTATATACTAATGAGAGAATGAAGGAGGGATAGGATGGTAATTTCTATCCTATTTTCCTATTAATAGTTGCATAAGATGCAACTTTGAGGCATGCTATGGTGAAACCTAGAGTTCCCACGTCTATGTTGTTGGAAAGAGTTCCAAACACACATCTCTCAAAATTTCACATCTCATCTTAAAGGAACCCATATTGCTCTCTCACCTAGAGAGCAATGGAGAAGATCTAGTGGTGGATCTTCACACGTGTCGGGTTCGTATTGCTGAGATCCTGATCGTTGGAGAAGGAGCTCGTAAAGAAAGTGTTTTTCAAAGGTAAATTTCTTGTTGTCCCATTTAGAAATGCATGCTTAATCTTTAGTATATTGTTCTTGTTATAGATCTATGTAACAATATCACGAACACGTGATTCACAATCGCTTCCCCTACGAGATTTGATCCCTTCAATTGGTATCAGAGTGCCAATTGTGTTCTTGTTTTATCGAGAACATAGGTGAGATTTACTGATTTCATGAGATGTATGATCTGTTTTCAAATTAGATATTTTCATTTTTGGCACCAAAGATTTACATAATTTTCGTTGAATTGTTCAATGTAAGGGCCTATAGTTTTGGGCATATATTTATGTAAATCGAGTCTGTAAGTCCGTGTCGATCGAAACAAAGAAGTCGCTGAGAAGAACGGAGCAAAAACGAGCAAAAACATTGGAGACTGCTTGCTTTTTTGCATACAACGTTGCAACGCAATTCATCAGCGTTGCAACGCCGTTGAGACGGTTTTAAAGCTGTAGAAGGCGCAACGTGTTGGGATATTTTCTCTAAAACTTATGTAATTTAAATCAAATAAATAAATAGTTATTTGTTTTGATAAAATTATATTATCGCTTTATAAATCCAATAAACTAAGCTCCAATATTATCTACAGTGAGAAGAGTGCAACTACAAGTCTATAGTGGAGTGACTTGTAGTTAATGAATATTGATTAACTAGATCAAAGAGTTTGATCAGTTAATCTCACATCATTGGAGCTCATGAACTGTAGGTCCATTAGGTCCCTCCTTTGGCTCAACATGGTAATATTGAGGGTATAAAGTTAGGAATGAGATCGAAGTGTTCAATTTCATATATGAGGTGTTATATCAATTATATGTGATATAATTGATATAATATATAGTTTTAATGTAAATTAGATTCACATATTAACTATATACTAATGAGAGAATGAAGGAGGGATATGATGGTAATTTCTATCCTATTTTCCTATAAATAGTTACATGAAATGCAACTTTGGTTAAGGCTTTTCACAAAAACCCTAGAATTCTCTCAAATTGTGTTGGGAAAGAGTTCCAAACATAAATCCAAAACATCTCCTCAACTCATCCTAAAGGAACCTACATTCCTCCCTCACATAAAGAACAACAGAGAAGATCTAGTGGTGGATCTTCACAAGGTTCGGGTTCTTGCTAAGATCGTGATCATAGGAGGAGGAATTCGCGAAGAAAGTAATCTTCAAAGGTAATATCTTGATGTCCTATACCTTATAAAGCATCCTTAGTCTTAGATTTAGTTCTTGCATTTAGATCGATGTAGCAAAATCACGAACACACGATTTACAATCGCTTCCGCTGAGGATTCAATCCTTTCAATTTGTATCAGAGACCAATTGTGTTCTTGATTTTGTTATGGATTTATCAAGAACAAAGGTGGGATTTACTGTTTTAATGTGATGAATGAACGGTTTGCGCATTAGATGTTTTCGTTTTTGGCACCATAGATTTACATATTTTATGTTGAATTGTTCAATGTAAAAGGCCTATTGTTTTGGGCATTTTATTATGTAAATCGAGTCTGTAAGTCCATGTCGATCGAGGCCAAGTGGTTGCTCAAAAAACGGATAAAAAACGAGCAAATACAACAAAAGGTGTTCGCTGTACTGTGTGCAGTGTTGCAATGTTGTTCTTCAGCGTTGCAACGCCAATGGGGTGGATTTCAGGCTGAAGACAGGTGCAGCGTTGCAACACGCCTCCCAGCGTCACAATGCTTGGACTATGAGGCCTTTGCGTTGCAACGCTTACACGGGCGTCGCAACGATGAAGTTGTTGAGACGTGCGACATGAAGGAGTCACCGTTGCAACGCGATCCTCAGCGTTGCAACGCTGTTGAAGTAATTTTCCAACAGGTAGAAACGGACAATGTGCAACGTTGCAATGCCGAAGGCATTTCAGGATTTTTCTCAACGGGCAGAAATGCGTTTTTTGTAATATATAATTAATATAAAAACGTTTTATATTAATTTTATTTAATATTATTAATTTTCTTTAATATTATTAATTTTAATTAATATAATTAGATTATATTGATTAAAATTAATTTTAGGGGTGCCAAAAATGGTCTAATTTTGCTATTTATTTATGCAAATGTTGTATAATTATTGTCATGCATAATGTATGCTTTTATTTAGATATCCCACCTTAGAATAAGCATTTACAAGCATCATTTATAATATAAAGTGTTATATTATATAGTTTGCATGTATAATTAATATAAGAAGTTATATTAATTTTTGTACAGCATTGACATGCATATTTTTCATGAGATAATTGTGTTAGGTATGTTTTATTATTCATTTGATGAATGATCAAGCACAATAACATAGAATTTCATGGCACCTAAGGTTAAATTCATTAGTTTTAAAATGTTCAAAATATGAAATTAATAGATCTTAGGTTATCTAATTCTAATTGGATTAGAATTAGGAACCATGTAATTTATATAAACAATGATTTACAGAGGAACTCTTTCTAAGGAAGGTGTTGTCTAGGCTGGGGTATTTAAGCTGACGGAAACGGAACATCCCTACCTAGGAACTGACCTGGGAGTGAATTTTAATCAAAGGGTTTATAAATTATAGTAGCGTTAGCGAGTTTATTAAGGGGTTAATAAACTAGAAATCCTAGACTTAATATAAACAGTTATATTAGCAAACTTAGGATAAAATCAATATAAGAGTTATATTGATAAGTTTAGGTAAAACCATTAGTCGGGTTTAGCGCAAGTCATTTTCCTATAAAGTGAAAGTATCCAGTAGGAGGAAAAGTGTATATGATACATATAATTCCACTTATGTTTCTCCGGGATGTTCACACCGTGAGACTCATACTTGGCCACGTGGCGCAAACACGAGTGTCCCCTTCGGATGGTGTTTGTATGAGTCAACATCAAGGTGAATGGAGAGGGTACTTATAGTGAATGAGAGTAGGTTTAGTGAAAACAAAACCTATAGTTTCTTCTGTCGGTTCACACCGTAAGATCACTATGGTCAGCCTGCTAGTTTTGCCTGGACCAGGCAATCCCTTCGGAGGGCTTGATCACAGGGGATCGAACATAGTGGACAACCGAAAGGGATAAAGATTTCCTTAGTCTGTTTTTCAACCCAGTCCTCCCTTCGGCGAATTTTGTTGCATGGGGACTCTGGATTAGACTGATATCTGCTGACTATTCCCACTGCATAGCATATGTCGGGTCGAGTACATAGCATGGCATACATCAGACTACCGACAGCAGATGCATAGGGAATTCGTCTCATATCCTCAATTTCTTGAGGTGTCTTAGGACTCTAATCCTTAGACAAATGAATTCCATGCCTGAAAGGTAATTAACCCTTTTTGGAATTCTGCATCTTATATCTAACCAACATCTTGTCGATATAAGATGCCTGAGACAATGCTAGCGTTTTGTTCTTGCGATTCCGAACAATTTGGATTCCAAGAACAAACTGAGCTTCTCCCAAATCTTTCATTTGGAATTGGGTCGCTAGCCATTGCTTAACGCCAGTCAGGAACCTTGCATCATTTCCAATGAGTAAGATATCGTCTACGTATAGAACTAAGAAAGCTACAGTTGTATTGACTATCTTCTTGTAAACACAAGGTTCGTTAATATTTTGTTCAAAGCCATAAGATTTGATCGCAGTATCAAATCTTATATTCCAGGATCTAGATGCTTGTTTCAATCCATAGATGGATCGTTTAAGCTTGCAAACCTTTTGCTCTTGACCCTGAACTATGAACCCCTCTGGTTGATCCATATAGATACTCTCTTCAAGATTGCCATTCAGAAAGGCTGTCTTGACATCCATTTGCCAAATTTCATAGTCATAAAATGTGGCAATGGACAAAAGTATTCTAATGGACTTAAGCATGGCAACAGGGGAGAAGGTTTCTTCATAGTCCACCCCTTCCCTTTGGGTATAACCCTTTGCCACAAGTCGAGCCTTAAAGGTCTGCACTTTACCGGCTTGATCTCGTTTCCTCTGTAGATCCACTTGCAACCGATAGGTCTTTCACCATCTGGTTGATCTACAAGTTTCCAGACTGAATTGAAGTACATTGACTCCATTTCAAGGTCCATGGCTTTAATCCACTCGTCCCCTATCTGTATCATTCATTGCTGTTTATAGGTCAATGGATCCTCAACGCCATCATCGGTATGACGACTTGGGTTTGATCAAATCCATGTAACATCCAAAGTTGTCTAACATCTCTCCCACTACGCCGAGGCATTCTCAACATTTGAGAAGGACCGGCTTGATCAACAACTTTTGTTGATTTATCTGTAGCTTCCCTGGAAATTTCATTTAAGACAATCCTGCTATGAGGCTGATGATCTCTCATGTGGTCTTCCTCTAAGAACGTGGCATTTGTCGATACAAGCACCTTGTCCTCTTGAGGATCATAGAACAGACCACCTTTCGTTTCCTTGGAGTATCCTACGAATAGGCATAATTTTGAACGATGTTCCAGTTTCTTTGGATTGGACACTAGCACATGTGTCGGACATCCCCAAATTCTGAAGTGACGTAAACTACCTTTACGCCCTTTCCATAACTCATAGGGTGTTTCTGAAACACTCTTAGAGGGAACCATGTTCAAAATATATGCAGCAGCTTCTACTGCATATCCCCAAAATGAACTAGGCAGTTGAGCGTAGCTCATCATAGATCGAACCATGTCTAACAAGGTTCTATTTCTCCTCTCGAGATACACCATTCTCCTTGAGTGTGTACGGTAATGAGAGTTGGGATACAATTCCATGTTCTATCATATAGTCTTGGAATCTCAAATCCATATACTCTCCACCTCGATCTGATCGAAGTGTTTTAATTGTTTTACCTAATGTGTTCTCAACCTCGCCTTATACTCCTTGAACTTTTCAAGAGTTTGGACTTATGATGCATTAGGTATAGATAGCCATACCTAGAATAATCATCAATAAAACTGATGAAGTATTCATACCCTCCTCGTGCCTTGACATTCATAGGACCACATAGATCAGAATGCACGAGTTCCAAGGGCTTTTTGGCTTTATAACCTTTTTCAGAAAAAGGTCTTTTAGTCATTTTTCCTTCGAGACAGGACTGACATGGTGGTAAAGAGTTTTCTCTAATCGACTTAGGAGACCACTCTTGACCAATCTCTCAATCCTATTGAGATTAATGTGGCCTAGTCTCAAGTGCCAAAGATAGGTACTAGGAGAAAGTTTACGCGCTTTTTATGTTGAGTATCAGCTGTTTTAAACATCCCAGTGTTCAAAATAGCTTTTACTTTAGTTGTTCTTAACACGTATAAGTTGTTTTCAAGTTTAGCAGAACATATTCGTACACCTCTTTTGCAAATGAATGCTTCATTATGATCAAAAGATACTTTATACATATGTTCAAGCAAACAAGAGATAGATACAAGATTTCTTTTAATTTCAGGAACCAAAAGTACATTTTCTAATAAAACGAATCTATCTCTAAACAACAACTTCACAGCCTCCCATCGCCTTGCATTTGAGACAACCTCTCCTGTTCCAACCACGAGAGTTATCTCCCATCCGCAAGTCTTTGCCAGAACTAGTTTCACAAAAGAAGAACAAACATGGTTAGTGGCTCCTGAATCTAATATCCAGGCAGAATCATCATGTTCCACTAAACATGATTCAATAACGAGTAAATCATATTTACCTTGTTTTTCTTTCTCAGCTTTCTTTTCTGCAAGGTACTTTGGGCAGTTCCTCTTCCAGTCGAAATGCACTACACAGTGGAAACACTTTCCGTGGCTTTGGCCTTGCGTGTGGGAGCCTGTCCCTTCCCTTTGTCCTTCTTCTTCTTCTTCTGAATACCCTTATTCTTAGAAAAAGAAGGACCAGACTTGGTCCCAGAGGACGATCCTCTAAGGAACTTCTTCGAAGTGACAACATTTGCCTCCTTCTCTTTTCCTTTTGATTTCATGAGGGACTCAAAAGTCTGTAGCTCGTTGAGGAGAGTAGTCAGGTTATACTCTATTTTATTCATTACTGCATTTTTACAGAATGGCAGGAAACTCTTCGGAAGAGATTCCATAATAAAGGTTACCTGACTTCTCTCATCTATTACTGCCCCATTTACTTCAGCCACGTTGAAGTGGGTCATCATGTCAAGGACATGTTCCCTAACAGAGGCTCCCTCCTTCATACGGGAGTTGTAAACGTTTGACAAAGATCATAATGGACCGATGAGGACGGTTGTCCAAACATCTCCTGTAATGATCCCATGATCTCTTTTGCGGTGACCATGGTCTCATGTTTCTTAGACAACACATCAGATATGCTGGCTAAGATATAGACTCGGTGTGACGACCACAACCGCAGGTACTAATTGTTTATTGTAATTAACGTTCGAACAATCTTTATGTCGGGTCAGATTAGTAAATTTGTATCATGCTCGGTGGGATTGAACTATGAATTTCATATGGTTTTAAGTGAATTATTTTCTTTTAGATGAATATACATAGATAAATAGAGGAAGAGGAAGTGACAATGGCACTTTAGTAAATAGTGCCTAAGTAAGGGTTACGTGTGACTTTTGGAAATGACCTAGATCCTTATTATTTAGCCTTATTTAAGCTTGCAACCAAAAGAAAAACCCTAACCCTAGGCTTCTCCTTCTTCTTCTCCTTGCCCTAGCCGAAGCTCCCTCCCCTTGCTTCAACTTCCGCCGGCCGGCAACGAGAGGCAGCCGTCCACGCCTTCAGTCACGCCGTCGAGCACACGTTGAAGGCCACGTCGCCGCCGGTCGCAAGTTCACATCTCCGGCCCGCCGTGATCGGATCGCTCGCAAAGTACCGCCGCGCCGCCGAAGAAGCCACGCCTCGGCCCGCCGGCGCTGCTGCTGCTGCTGCCGTCCTCTGACCATCGACAGCGCCGAACTCGCCAGCCGCCAGCCGTGAACTCCTAGCGTCGACGACAAGCCACGAGCCGCCAGCGAGCTTCACGCGTCCGCCGTCGAGAGCATCCTAGACGTCTACAGCGTCGGAGATCACCACGTTTTTGTCCACAATCTCGTGCTCCTCACCGTCACGCCATCCGACCAGCAGACTTCAGTTCATGGTTGCGCCGCCGACAAGGGTTATTCGGAGTCGAGGTTGTTGAATAGGTGAGCCACGCGAAACCTTTCTCCGTTTTTGGAAGTGTAGAATTAATTAGATCTGAATCGTGTGAAAATGTTGTAGGAACAAGCCGAAATTCGGTATCAAGACTTCCAAGATTTGGAGCAAGCGAATTGACGTTCGGCCTATACTTCGGAGTTAAGGTTATTTGGAAGAGACCGTTAACTTGAGAATTAGAAGGAAAGTTGTGGGATCAAGCTTGAGGTAAGGGACCTTGTGCCGAACTTTTCTAAATGTGATTAAAGAAAACGAATTTCATTATTTTATGCGAAAATAGTTCGTTATTTTACATGGAAATGTTTCATGATTTTATGTGAGAGTATATTTGTATTTTATGCGAATATAGTCTATTATTTTATGTGAGAATATTTCATGATTTCATACGAAAGTTTTCTGTTATTGAAAGTACGAAATCGATCATGCTTAAAAGTATTATCTTCAATATGTTGTGAAAAGTTATGATTTGCATATCAGTGTCACTGTTTCATGACATGTGCATTATAGTCAAGTTAGATGATGGGACCTCATGCATGTTATGTATGCCATGAAATGATTTGAACTAAAATGTGGAAATTGGTCTCCTGAGTTCATTGTATGCATGGTCAAACGTGCATTAGAGACCCTATGGGTCAAGCTTATATAGGGTGTCGTGATGAGGACTCAATCCATACAGGGTCCATGAGGACTCAAAACACTTATAGGGTGCATGAGGGACTCAAATACTTATAGGGGTCTGTGAGGGACTCAAAATGAAATGACTCAGGGTGACCAATTAGCCATTTAAAGTAAAAGGAAGTCATGCATTACAGTCACGTTTGATACGAGAAAGTCCTAGGTCCCACATATGAATATTTTGACCAAGTTTAACCGATTGTATGTGTGTGCATGCCCCAAACCTCGGTAGCGAGGTCACTTACTGGGTATTGTATTACAATACTCACCCTTTTATTTTAAAATGTTTTTCAGGTAAGGCCAAGGACGTACGGGGCGAGTGACGGAGGCGCGTTGTCAAAACCATGGGGATAGTCATGTTTTTCCGCATTTTCCTTTAATAATTGATGTTGTCGTTTTATGATTTTGAAGTTTAAATTTTACTTCCAGAATTTCAATTAGGCCAAGTTTAAAAATATTATTTTAAATGTTTTGACGCTTTCTTCGGGATCCCTAAAGATAATTTTGGTATTTTGGCGATTTTAATATGGTTTTATGTGTTTTTGGCCTAAGTCATGCATGCATGGGTTGTAGTGTCCCTAAGAATTATAGATATTGAGAAGTAGGGGCGTTACACTCGGGCCTTCTCATTAGCCCTAATCCATCTGTCATAAGCATCCCGAACAATTCGGTTTGCAGTTGAGCTGGGAGGGGAAGGACATTCCTCCGTTAAGACGAACCTCAGATCATCAAGAACAAGAATCGTATTCAAGTTTGATTTTCAGGTTCCATAATTATCGCCGCTAAGTTTATTGAAGGCGAGTAACTGGATAAAAGAGTTCGACATGCTGAAAAAGAATGAATTCTATTAGTGAATTGTTTGTAACCTATCCAATTTAAGAATTTAGCAAAAGTAATAATGTACCCATAAACTCATTATTGTTTTTGCAACGATACTTCAGTGAGTCAGAGCAATCGCTACCGAGGGGCAGTCAATCACTCCTTCACTGAACCAAGACATTCTTGACTAAATGCTAATACCGGAATAACTCTTATTCCTATAACATTCTAGTTATCGCTACTTTGGTCAAGAACTTACTAACACTTAGCAATTCTTGTAAGTGTGACCCGCCATTTTCAGACCTCAAAGGTCGGCCCCAACAATGCTACCGAACTGGAGAGACAAAGCTGGGAATGGACCTAAGAGACCCTATCCATTTCTTGAGTTTAAGTTGTTCCGAATCTCATGTTACATCCCTCCAAATGGATGGTGCTACTTCGGGTAACCTGCAGGCGCAACATGGGAATCTCACGGTCCAACCTAATGGAGGAGACCGTAGGATGTGTTGACACACTTCCTTCTCCCACTTACTATAAATACTTTCTCCATTCACCTTGCTCTTGATTTATGCAAACACCATCCGAATGGGGATGCCCTATTGACATCACGAGGCCAAGCATAAATCTCACGGTGTGAACCGTGGAGAGCGTAAGAGGAAATTGATATATCATATATACCTTTTCACTCCCACTAAGTATTTTAAGCAGGTTTGGGTATACTTTTACTTAGGCATATTAGGCTAAAATAATATGACCTAAAGTCTACCAATATAACAATTATATTGGAATTACCTAAGTCTATTAACCATTTAATAAACCTAGGTCTATGAGTTCAATTTATTAACATTTAATAAACGCCACTCATTTAAAGATAATTTATAAACCTATGGATTAAATTCACTCCCGTGTCGGTTCCTGTGTAGGTGTTGTTAGCTTCCACACCTTAAGTACCCCAACCCAGCCGTAACCTTCCTTAGTCCCTCTTTAATCAAAGTTTATAAATTATTGGTTTCCTAATTCTAATCTTATTAGAACTAGATAACCTTAGGTCTAATTAATTTCCAGTTCTAAAACCATTTTAAAACTAATTAATTAACCTTAGGTTACATGCATTTCTATGTTATAAATTATTTCATCATTCATCACACGAATAAACATACATTTATAACAAATTCATCACATGAATAAATGCATAGCAATTATATGTTTAATTTTTAATTAATATAACCCTTATATTAATTATAATTAAAACATATAATATTTGTTTCATAAATTAATATAACTCTTATATTAATTCTTATGAAACCCAGTTAACATGCATACAATATATTATAACACTTATAACATACTTTCAATGCTTGGAGCATGCTTCCTATGGTGGGATTTTAAAATCTATATGGCATACTTTATGCACATATAATCAGGGATTTTAATTAAAACATACATTCACAATGCATAATTAATTAAACACACTAAAGTGGACTGGTTTTGGCATCTAATGCAAGCAAACTACTAAATTATTACAATAATAATCTAGAATTAACATCGAACCACTTCGAACTCTTCGAATTTGGGTCGAACCGGCTTGCAAATGTGTGAACCAGACCTTCATAAGGTTGAACCGGGCTGTAAAAGAGTGAACCGAGCCTCCAATTGGTGAAACGGACCTCCAAAATGGAAAAACCGGCCTCGAAATAGTCAGAACCGATCTAAAAATACCCGAACCGAACCAAAAACGAGCCGAACCGGTCCAAAAACCATTGAACCGGTCAAAGTCAACCAAACCGGAGTCAAAGTCAACGGTCAACAGCTGGTCAACTCTTTCTTCTTCCTTTTTAAAAAACACGGGCTGAAGAATTGATTTTACTGTAGCAATAAAAAACAAAAACCAGCAGCTTCTCTGTTTTCTAATTTCAAGACCTCCGTGGCTTCTTTCTTTAAATTGAAGGCCTTCCCGAACTCCAATCGACCCGAAATTTTTACAGCTAATTCTACACACATTAATGCTCAAACACACTTGAGCAATTTGAAAATAAAGCCCAAATTGATGCTCAATTTAAATGTCAAACCAGAAAAACACTTTAGACGCCTAGAAAAATTGTATTTCAAAAAACACCCACCACAGAACACAATTGATCAAATTGAGTGCTCAAAATTGCTCTGATACCAATTGAAAGAGTCTAGATTAAGAAGACGGAAGCAATTTTGGATATTGAATACTCTAAGTTGATCAATTTTGTAAAATAAAAAACATGCTCAAAGCTAGAAAAACAGAGGGATAGAAAACTCAACTTTGAAGATCAAATTCTCTTCACCCGGTTGATGGTTTTCAACACGAACACTTTGTGGATAACCGTTAGATCTTCTCTACTATCCCCAGGCCTTAGAACGGATTGTGGGATCCTAGGTTGAGAGAATTTGGAAGAAAAGACCTCAAAGGTCACTAATTCGGGAATATTGAATTTTCTGTGTAATTCTCTTAAAATACCTCAAATCACCATTATATAAAGCTTCAAAAAGCTTCAATGGAGTGACAACTCAAGGGTGATGAGGATGCTTTGAGATGGAGGTGGCCAATTTTGGTGAATTTTGAAGATGAGTAAGATTGGGCAAGTTGTCAACTTGAAAATCATGAAAATCCCTCATTTTACAATTAATTTTAATTCAAAAATCAATATTAAATTGATTTTTAATTAAAATTAATATAATTAATTAAATAATTCAAAATTAATTTAATTAATTAATTTTTTAATTTAATTTAATATCAAATATTAAATTAAATAAATTGTTCGATCTCGATCGATTTTCCGAACATGAATCCTTATTCATGCTATAAATCGATCCAATATTTAAATCATATTTAAATATATCCACCTCTTATTAATCATAGTTTAATTAAGCTATGATTCGTTAAATATATCACATATAATTAACGCTTTCTTCCAAACTCGAATTTGAATAATTCAAATTCTTTTCTCTCAAAATGTTATAAGGCTAAGTCCGAGCTAGTAAGGAGGACCTAATGGACCTACAGATCATGAGCTCCAACGATACGAGATTAACCGGCCAAACTCTTTAGCCTAGCTAATCAACATTCGTTAACCACCGGGACACTCCACTAAAGCCCAAAGTGGTCGCATTCTCCTCATCGTAGATATATTTCGCCCACTCGATATAACCATGATTAGTAAGTCGATCCTTCACGGGTCCTTCAGATTCTGGTGGGTCAAAATTACCATTTTACCCCTGTAATTACCTCTTGTTCCTTAAGTCCCACTGATCCTCTAATGAACAATTGGTTTGTGGTCCAACCAGTAAACCGAATCCCTCTCGGGCCAATGACAGGGGTGGGCCCATTGTTCAAGACCCGGAGTCAGTGCTTAAGGGAACAACCTCTCTACTAATCCCTAAAGCGGGTAGGAATGAATTCCATCTTGCAGAACTATGTTCCTAGCTATCTACCCAGTTTTATCCCTGAAATGGGAGGCTTATTGAGTCGGCAGTCTCGAGCCACTCTCACCCATGCAAATCTAAGGATAATCCGAATAAACAGGAGTTCATAGAACGCTCAGGATTAAGATCGAGTTACCTAGGTCTCGTATGAATATAGTCAGTTAAGACAGTAAACGGAGTTAAAAAATCTAAGTGACTATTTCGCGGTCCAGTCTTATGCAAACTCATTGCATAGGACGCCCCCACTCACATGTCTCCACATGAACGATTTAGGATCACATCGTTTGTACTCTACAAAGTTGGTCGCGTCCATAGTGTCCCTAGGATAAGGTACCCAACCCTATCCTTATACTATAGACTGTTCTGGCTATAACTTGAACTTGATCCACTTTTATGTCACACACAAAGTTCAAGTATTCTTCCCATAGCCAAAGGTTCTTTATTGGATTAAGGTTACATAATACACAACATTCAATAACACTTTTACTGAATAAATATCAATAACAACTTTATTGCAAAATAGAATATACATTCAGTTTACAAAACCACGAGTTTTAGGACATTAAACCCAACAAATATTTAACCTATAGTTTTCAAATATGAATCACATTCATATTTCAATTTAATATTTGAACTCTTTGAAATATTTAATTCTCTCATATAATTTAATATGAATCATATTCACATTAAATTTATAATATATAGTACCAAAACTATATATTATATCGTATCTATATACATAAAGTTTATTCCCTTATGAATTTGAACATTTCAAATTCAAATGATCTAAGAACCCTTTACGAGCTAGAAGGTGGACATAATGGACCTATAGATCAGAAGCTCCAACGATACGAGATTGCTCAGTTAATCTCATTAACCTCCCAATCAACATTCGTTAACTACTAGAAGACTTCACTAAAGTCCCGC
The DNA here is from genome assembly GCA_036507285.1 of Trichosanthes cucumerina. Lineage (NCBI taxonomy): Eukaryota > Viridiplantae > Streptophyta > Magnoliopsida > Cucurbitales > Cucurbitaceae > Trichosanthes > Trichosanthes cucumerina. Next base: position 40,849,878 of record CM071841.1, read on the forward strand.
AAATGCACTCTTCTCACTGCAGATAAATTTCTGTGTCCATGGATATTGACCAATAACTGCAAGTCAATCCTTCACGAATGTTCGTAACACCACCTAGGTCAAATTACTGTTTACCTCGTGTTACATCTCGTGCCTTAAGTACGAGTGCTCCTCTAATGAACAATTTGTTTGTGGTCCTTCCAACAAACAGAGTCTCTCTCGAGTCAATGAGAGGGTCGGCCCTTTGTTTAAGTCTCGGAGATACCACTTAAGGGAACATTCCTCTACTTACCTTAGTAGGCAGAAAGGAGTGAATTCAATCTTGCTAAGTTAAGTTCCCAACCGTTCACTCGGTCTTGTCCTCAAGAAGGTAGGCATATTGAGTTGGCGAATCTGGCCACTCCCACCTATACTAGTCAAAGGACAATCCCTCGCAAACATGAGTTCGTAACCTGCTCAGGATTGAGATCAAGTTTCCTAGGTCATCCTAGTGAAATAAAAACCTATTAGTCAACGGAGTTACAACCAGAGGTTACTATTTCGTGGTCCGGTCTTATGTAATCTCATTACATAGAATATCCCCACTCACATGTCATCTACACGAACACGCTAGGATCAGAGTGTTTTTATGAAATACAAAGTGGGCCACATCCATAGTTTTACCAGGGTAAGGTACCGAAACCTTATCCTCTAACTATAGACCCTTTAGGATGTATCTCGAACCGAGATCCTCTATATGTACACTACATTCAGTTAAAGATACATTTAACAATCTTGGTTGTTTAGTTTATTGGATTTAGGGTTTAAATAAAGGCAAACTCTTAGATAACGAGCAATAACTCTTTATTGAAATAATAACACTTTATTACATTAATTATAACATAATTACAAACTATGAGTTTTAGGGCACAAACCCCAACATAGGTCTCAGCTCGTGAGATCATAAATTTTATGCTAACTTTATCTAGACAACCGTCCAAACAAATTCGACATGAAACCCTAAAGTACGTTTACAACACACACATGGATGAGGGAACGTCAGTAAGAGAACATGTTCCCAATCTGATGGCTCACTTCAACATAGCTGAAATGAACGGGACGGTCATAGACGAGAAATGTCAGATATCGTTCATCCTAGAATCTTTTCCGAAGAGTTTTCTGCAATCCGCAACAATGCAGCGATGAACAACATAGAGTATGATCTGACTTCTCTGCTAAATGAGCTGCAGACTTACCAATCTCTTATGGATGATAAGGGACAACAGAATGGAAAGGCAAATCTGTTTTCCCATTCCAAAAGTTTTCAGAAGGGTTCACTCTCTGAAACTAAGTACTGTAGTTATTCTTCTGAACTTAAGAAGATACGGAAGAAAAAGAAAAGGAGCAAATAAAGAGCAATTGTCTGGAAAGAAAATGTTGTTATTTGATAACATGTATGTAGTTTCAGGGTTTATTAGAAACCATATTTCTATTTCTTGCCTTAGCAAACAATGTACTTCAATTTCTTTTTAATTAAATAAAGTGTTTATTTCTGTGGAAAAGTATTGATCTATGTGTTGCTCTTGTTTAGAATTATTTGCAATAGTTTAATTCGGTTAAAATAGTTTTAAACACTAAATTATTCAACATAGCAAATACACGAACTGATAAGAAACATAAAATTTCTCCTAAAGAAAATGCTCATCTTTGGCATCTCAGATTGGGTCACATTAACCTCAATAGGATTTAGAGATTGGTAAATAGTGGACTTCTAAATGAGTTAGAAGAAATTACTTTGCCTGTATGTGAATCCTGCCTAGAAGGCAAAATGACTGAAAGACTTTTTAGTGGAAAAGGTTATAGAGCCAAAGAACCTCTTAAGCTTATACATTCATACCTTTGTGGTCCGATGAATGTTAAAGCAAGAGGAGGTTATGAATATTTCATCTCTTTTATAGATGATTATTCAAGATTTGGGCATATTTACCTAATGCATCATAAGCCTGAAGCATTTGAAAAGTTCAAGGAATTCAAGGCGAAGTTGAGAATCAATTAGGTAAAACAATTAAAACACTTCGATCAGATCGAGGTGGAGAGTACATGGATTTAAAATTCCAGAGCTATATGATAGAACATGGAATTACATCACATCTCTCAGCACCCGGTATGCCTTAGCAGAATCGTGTATCGGAAAGGAGAAATAGAACCTTGTTGGACATGGTTTGATCAATGATGAGTTATGCATCTCCCTAATTCTTTTTGGGGTTATGCAGTAGAGACTACAATATACATTTTGAACAATGTGCCATCTAAGTGAGTTTTTGAAACACCTTTTCAACTCTGGAAAGGACATAAAGATAGTTTATGTAATTTCAGAATATGGAAATGCCCAGCACATGTGTGTGTTACAAACCCAAAGAAATTGGATTAACGTTCAAAATTGTTCCTATTTCTAGGCTACCGAAAAGAAACGAGGTGGATTATTCTATGATCCTAAGGAAGACAAGGTAATTGTGTCGAAAAATGCCACTTTCTTAGAGGAGGACCACAAACCAAGAAGTAAAATTGTGTTGAGTGAATTAGACAGAAAAACAACAAAGGTTGCTGATAATGCTAGTACGTCAACAAGAGTTGTTGATACTAGATTGTCTGGTCAAGAGTGTCCATCTCAAGAGTTGAGAGTGCCTCGACGTAGTGGAAAGGTTATAACACAACCATATCGTTATATGGGTTTATCTGAAACCCAAGTTGTCATATCAGATGACGATTGTGAGGATCCATTGACTTATAATTAAGCAATGGTTGACAAATACAAAGACAAATGAGTCATAGTCATGCACCAAGAAATGGAGTCCATGCACTTCAATTCTATTTGAGATCTTGTAGATAAACCTGATGGAGTAAAACCTATAGGTTGTTAGTGGATCTACAAGAGAAAACGTGGTGTAGATGGAAAGGTACAAACCTTTAAAGCTAGACTAGTAGCAAAGGGTTATACCCAGGTTGAAGGGGTGACTATGAGGAAACCTTTTCGCCTGTTGCTATGGTACAGTTTATCCGTATCCTACTTTCCATTGCCGCATATTATGAGGTATGGCAAATGGATGTCAAGACAACATTCTTAAATGACAATCTCAACATGAACATCTACATGGACCAACCCAAAGGATTCATTGAACCAGGACAATAGCAAAAGATTTGCAGGCTTAAAAGGTCAATCTATGGACTGAAACAAGCCTCTAGGTCTTGGAATATAAGGTTTGATGAGACAATCAAATCCTTTGGCTTTCACCAGGATCATGATGAACCTTGTGTCTACAAGAAAATCATCAATAGTTCTGTCGCATTCCTAGTTCTATATGTGGATAATATCCTACTCATTGGGAATGATGTAGGTTATCTTACTGACATTAAGAATTGGCTAGCTACGCAATTCAAAATGAATGATTTGGGAGAGCGCAGTTTGTTCTTGGGATCCAGATTGTCCGGAACTGCAAGAATAAAACCCTAGCATTGTCTCTAACATCTTACATTGACAAAGTGTTGTTGAGGTTTAAGATGCAAGACTACAAGCAAGGTTTATTTCCTTTTAGATATGGATTTCATTTGTCTAAGGAACAATGTCCTAAGACACCTCAAGGAGTTGAGGACTTGAGACGGATTCCTTATGCATCAGTTGTTGGGAGCATAATGTATGCCATGTTGTGTACTAGGCCAGACATTTGCTTTGCAGTTGGAATGGTTAGTAGATATCAATCCGATCCATGATTTGAACACTAGACAATGGTTAAAACAATCCTTAAGTATCTTCGGAGAACAAGGAACTACATGCTTGTGTATGGGGTTAAGGATTTGATCCTTATAGGATACACAAATTCTGACTTTCAAACTGATAAAGATTCTCGAAAATCTACATCAGCGTCATTATTTTCTCTTAACGGAGGAGTTGTAGTATGGCGAAGCGTCAAGCAGGGATGCATCGCTGATTCCACCATGGAGGTCGAGTATGTAGCAGCTTGTGAAGCAGCTAAAGAGGTCGTTTGGTTAAGGAAATTCATGTTAGATTTGGAAGTTGTTCTAAATATGAGTTTGCCTATCATGTTGTATTGTGATAACAGTGGTGTCGTGGAAACATTCAAGGGAACCGCGAAGTCATAAGAGGGGTAAGCATATTGAGCAGAAATATCATCTCATCCTAGAGATTGTGCATCAAGGAGGCGTGATCGTCACGAAGATAGCCTCCGAGCACAACATTGTTGATCATTTTACAAAAGTTCTCACGGCTAAAGTTTTTTAGAGTCACCTAGAAGGTCTAGGTGTACAAGTCTTCCCTAACTAGGGCAAGTGGGAGTATATTGTACATAGGTTTTCAGTGCCCTAGTTTATTGTATTTTACATAATTGTAATATTTAACTTATGTACTCCACAAGTTTTAGATCAAGTGGAAGATTGTTGGGATATTTGCCCTAAATTTGTACAATTTTAGTAAAATGAATAAAGAGTTATTTGATTTGATAGAATTATCTTCTCGCATTATAAATCCAATAAACTAATCTCCAAGGTTATATTGAATCTTGAACATCAGTGTAGTAGACATTATTTGCATGGTGTTCATGATGGAGATCTGATCTCCTTGAGCAGCGGAAACGTGATTGGGATTGTTAATGTGCTTGATTGTTTTGCTAAAAAAAAACCCAGTACATTGACCAAATGATAGAGAACAAGCATATAATCAACTCTAATCTAATTAGGCATGGATTAAATGCATACAAACATACATGGAGTTTAACTATTAAACTAAAGAATGAAAAGGAAATTATTACCTTTGTAGACTCACAGCAACTCCTTGCTCCAAGCAATTTTCAAGATAACTCAAATAAGCTTTAGCTTCCTGCTTTTCTGTAACACCACCAAAAGAATAAACCTTCTATCCTCTGAGTGCTTAGATTTTTCCTTTGTGGGAAGGGTTCCAACAGTTGGAAGAACTTTTGGGAATTCTAGAATTGAGAGAGAGTGAGAGAGCAATTCACAAATTGCTTCAACACTACCGTTGATCGATCCCAGCAATACACACCCCTTCTTCCTGTTAAGCTATCGATAGGGAGACGGAAGGGGATAGTGGGAACGTGTCTGGATGACACGCTCCCTTATTTTATTATTAAAATAATAATAATAATAAATAATAATTAAATCAAATTTAATTATTAATTTAAATAATACAAATTAAATATCATATATTTAATTTGGATTAGATCTCATTTAATCATATTACCCCTTATAGTTTTAATATACATCCAGTGCACATTAAATTTTAACCTATAGTTTTCAAACGTGAATCACATTCACATTTAATATAATATTTGAACTCTTTAAAAAATTCAATTCTCTCATAAAATTTAAAATGAATCATATTCACATTAAATTTATAATATATAGTTCCAAAACTATATATATTATATCGTATCAATATACATTAAATATATTCCCTAATGAATTTGAACATTTCAAATTCAAATGATCTAAGAACCCTTTACGAGTTAGAAGGTGGACCTAATGGACCTACTCTGATCGTAAGCTCCAACGATACGAGATTGCTCTTGATTAATCTCATTAACCTCCCAATCAACATTCCTTAATCATGGAACAATCCACTAAAGTCCCACAAGCGCACTCTTCTCACTGCGCAGATATATTTCGTGTCCATGGATATTGACCAATAAAAAGCAAGTCAATCTTTCACTTAACGTTCAGAAACCATTTGGGTCAAATTACCGTTTTACCCCTGAGTTACATCTTGTGCCTTACGTACTAGTGCTCCTCTAATGAACAATTTGTTTGTGGTCCTACCAACAAATAGAGTCCCTCTCGGGCAAATGAGAGGGTCGGGCCATTTGTTCAAGTCCCGGAGACACCACTTAAGGGAACATTCCTCTACTTACCCTAGTAGGCGGGAAGGAGTGAATTCCGCCTTGCTAAGTTAAGTTTCCAGTAGCTCACTCGGTCTTGTCCCCAAGAAGGTAGGCATATTGAGTCGTCGAACCGCCACTCACCCATACTAATCAAAGGACAATCCTCGCAAAGCAGGAGTTCAGAATCCTGCTCAGGATTGAGATCAAGTTGCCTAGGTCATCCTAGTGAAATAGAAACCTGACTAGTCAATGGAGTTACAGGTAGAGGTTACTATTTCGTGGTCCAGTCTTATGTAATCTCATTACATAGGATATCCACACTCACATGTCATCTACACGAACACGTTAGGATCACAGTGTTTGTATCAAATACAAAGTGGGCCACATCCATAGTTTTACCAGGGTAAGGTACCCAAACCTTATCCCCTAACTATAGACTCTTTAGGTTGTATCTCGAATCGAGATCCTTTTTATGTAAATTACATTCAGTTAAAGGTTCATTTAACAGCCTTGTATGTTTAGTTTATTGGATTTAGGGTTTAAATGAAGGCAAACTCGTAGATAACGAACAATAACACTTTATTGAAATAATAACACTTTATTACAGTAATTAGAACATAATTACAAACTACGAGTTTTAGGGCAAAAATCCCAACAGTTCAAGAGTATAACCTAAATGGTCTATGGTATAAGAATGAAATTGGACACCTTATTCTGGTAACACCATGGATGCGACCCACTTTGTAAATAGTACAAATGAGGTAATCGAACTCATTCGTGTGGATGACATGCGAGTGGGGGCATTCTGTATGAAAAGCTCATACAAGACCGGACTGCAAATTATTAGTCTAACAAAGATAACACCGTTAACAGGATACGACTAATAATTTATAAATGGTCATTAGTGACTCGACCTGAATCCTGAGCAAATTAAGAACTCCTGCTTGTAGGGGTTTGTCCTTAGACTTGATGGGATTAGGAATTCCCGAAGTGGAATACGTTGTGAAACGTCGTTGTTTCGTTGTGTAAAACATATCATAAAAACAAACCTATCTCATAGATTCCTAGGCGAAAGATGCAAATAGAGAAGAAAAACAAAAAGTAACACATTACTTACTTGTTGGAAAACTCCTCTTCAAAGCTTTCCTCCTTTGGTCACGATCTCGATCCCTCTCGAACCAACGATCTCTACAAACTCGATCCTCGAACCGAACAGTGAGACAGTTCTAAAATGTCTTCTCGATTATTCTCGGAAGAGTGGGTGGGACTCCCTTTGGCTTTTGGGTGAGGAGAGTTTGAGAGAGATTGAGAGAAGTGCTCTTTGATGAAAATCCAAAAAATGGAAAAAGCTTCACCAAATGCCTTTGGTTGCACCTTTTTATAATGGTGTGTGGTGGAGTTAAAATCTCTACCAATTCACCATTTTACCACAACTATATGATATGCAAATCATATTTGCATATCACATACTATAAGGTATCTCATACCTTATTATACTAAAGCCCGTAGCTGCACTCTCATCACTGTTGGACAAGTTGTGTCCATCGATATACCCAATGCCCGTGAGTCGACCCTTCACAGGTTGTTCGTAGTCACAGCTGGGTCAAATTACCATTTTACACCTGTGTCTACCTCTTACTCCCTAAGTCCACATTGTTCCTCTAATTAAAAACAACGTTGTATGGTCCAACCATAAACAACAACCCTCTCGGGCCAGTGAGAGGGTGGGGCCCACTACAAGAAATAACAGATATGATAGCTAACGAAAAAAACTATAATAGACTTTTTATAGCTTTTTTCGAAAGTCCTGACAACCCCTGTTATTAAAAGTCTAAGACTTTTGATAGCGTTTTTGTAAAGATATGTCGAATGCTATAATAGAGTATGAAAATATAGCATATATACATTGCTATGATAACATCTTATAGCATTTTTTATTAAAGCTATAATATCTTTAGATTGTGCTTTAATAACGCTATCCTTAACCTATTATAGCATTTTATGAACGCTATCTTCAATATATGATAGCCTTTTCATCATGCTATATTTAACATATTATAGCCTTTTCTTAAAGCTATCTTTAACATATTATATCTTTTTCTTAATGTCATTTTTAACATATTATAATATTCTCTTAATGCTATCTTTAACTTATAATAGCATTTGTTTCTTCGTTACTATCATAGTCATTGTAGTATCATTTTTTCATAACATTTATTTTTTGCTATGTAAATTTTATTATATCTACTCATAGCTATAAAATTTACTTTTAATACTACCACTAAACTCATTATATTTATTTAAATGTCATTTAAATTAATTTTTTTATAAAATTTATTTTAAGTACTAGTTTTTAGCTAAATAATCTATACATGAAATATTTCATAGCACATTAAATATATCATGACTTCCTTTTGAAATTGAAATTTAGTATTCCATTATATTACAAAATAAAGTCTTCAAAGGTACCATATAGTTGTCAATAGTATTCAATAGAAGGATACAACGATACAAAAAATTCACCGATTGTAATTTTTAACAAGAAATTAATATAGTTCACAAAATACAAAATTCACCAAATGTTCAAGATTTAGTATCATGAAGTTGAGTTGGCATCTTTGATCCTTTTGCATGTGGAAAGTACCATTTCATTCACCTACATAAATGGATAAAAAAAATATAAATATATAGGTTTATTAAATGTAAATAAATAGTTGCATTTGAAAGTTCCTCACTTGGTTCAACCTATAATAATTTTAGTTGAAACATAACACGAAGTTCACTAAAAACTCAACAATAATAAACTTAAGATAATAAAAAAGTTTACCTGATTCTTTATTAAACATGACATGAATGATTTCATTTCCATCATTTCCTCCTTCATCCTCAAATATTCTTTTTCAAGCATTGTGAACTTGTTATCTCGTTGAGACATGAGAGCTAATTTTGAACGAGTAACACCAAACCCAAATCCTCGTGCATGCCCACGATCTGGGCCAAGAACCTTACTCAATGCGTTATCAACCACATTATTTGGGGAAGTTATTGTCTCAACTTTAGTTTGTTCAATACGCTCCTACCATCAAGTACAAAAATTAAGGTAATACAAATCATATAGAAGAGAGAAATCTAACTTTTTAAACCTATTATAGTGCATCATCAAGAACATAACCAGAAGATCACAACAAAGTCAAATAGAACATAACAGAGTGACGAAGATAACTCTACTAAACTTCCTACTCCCTCCTCCAAACATAATGACATCCAGAAGTAGTCATTTTCAGCCAAACTTTATCTACTTCATAACAAGAAGTTCACAACAAAGTCAATAGAGCACAACAAAACCACAAAGATAAGTCTCCTAAACTTCCTACTCCCTCCCCCAACATATAATGATATCCAGAACGTCATTTTCATCCAAACTTTATCTATTTCATAATAAGAAGATCACACAACAAAGTCAATAGAACACAACAGAGTGAAGAAGATAACTCTACTAAACTTCCTACTCCCTCCTCCAACATAATGACATCCAAAAAAGGTCATAACCAAGCTTTCCTCTAAAGCAATAAATAAAGAAAAAGCAAAGTACGAAGACAAAAATACTTGTCCATTTCAGCTAAAAAGAAAGCCCTTTCACTACCTCCTACATCAACTAACTTTTCCTTTGCTTTCCTTTGTCTATTCATGAATTACATTTCCACCCAACTTCCCATTCCTCTCACTCTTTACCCCCTTGCAATGTAACCTTCTTTTTTTTTGGCATCGCCATTGACCCGACTATTCCAAAACTCTCTCACAAAGATCTAGTTTTCGTTTCTTTTTTTAGTAGTTTGTGTGTTTTTGTTAGTTTTTCAACCAATAAAGCTCTTGAGAGTAGACCAAGCTTCCAAATGCATATAATTAAAATACAACCAACAAGTATATAACTAAGACAGTAAAAGGTTAATAAAAGTAAAACAAGTCCACCTAAAATAAATAAATAAATAAAGAATGTCATTCTACTTAAAGCAAAAATATATATAGTAGCATAGAAACTAATATGAATGAGGGATTTCATACATAAAAACTAAAGAGACTAAATTTTAGAACTTGGAACACATTCACTTGAGAACCAACTATTAATAAAGTTTTCAATATAGAGTGGCTTTTCTTCGGTTCATTTTCTTGAAGAATTATGTCAAGTAATTGCATTTAAGAAGGTGTAAAGAATGTGAAGATCATAAAAAATTATGGAATACATAATTTTATCAAATGCCTTAAACAACTCTCTAACCCGTAAGAACGTGTTACATAAGCTCTACCTACCTTAAGTTAATCTAAAAAAATGTTAAAATGTAAGCATAAAGAGCTATAGAGAAACTAAAACAATTAAATAAAAAACTATATAACAAACTCACTACATCACAAGATCTGAACACATCACTGTCATGTTATGAAAAGAAAACATGGGTGAAAGAGCTATAGAGATTGATTGTACCTTCATAAGAATAAGCATGGACGAAAGCATCCAAAGTTCCCAAAATACTACATGCTCGGTTCACAACCTCATCAAAAACCGCCCTCTCTCTTCTTCCATGTCCAATCCAACAACCTCAATTGGCAGGACACCCTTTAACGATCCCGATATCACCTTACTCATGCTCTGAAGAACAGTCTCATTTCCCACCAAAACTACTCTGAACAAAGCCAAGAAAAGGATGAATAATATATATATAAAGTAAAGGAAGATAAAAAGATAAATTAGTTGAAAACCAAAACAACACTACAACACGCACGACAGTACAACAAAGATTGAAGACAAAGATGACAACTCACTCCCCAATCTACAATACAACACATGGGAAAGAATGATATACTCATTACCTCTTGGCTATTATGAACAATCACCGAAGAAAATAAGTTTGTTTGTGTTAGTTGTCAATTAAGTAAGAGTCAACAACTTCCTTTAAGCAAAACAATAATATTAGTAGTTGTCCTTTATAGGATTCATATACAATATGTTGAATATAGTGCATCTAAAATTGGTATGGTGTTGCAAGTGATAAAATGACAAACTGAGAAGAAGTCTAACTTTTGATATATGTCACCGAAAATACGTTCAGAGATTCATTCAGAGATTTAGAAGTCCCAAGTGATATGCAATTGCCCTCATACACAATAATTTTCCAAAGTTCGAAAGTAAATAAATAATTCCAGTAGATTAACATTGCTCTAAAATTTGTTGTGAAGGCACCTTTATAGTTCCCAATAATATCTTTCTTTTTGACCAAAAATGAACATTTGGCGCTTTTCACCACCAAAGAATCTCACCCATAATAGCATCTTCGTATCTCAACAAGAGCAGTAGCAAAAATTCTACAGGTTTGGGAAATCAAATTTAGTAATGATACAAGTAGCAGAGTGTTTTAAACTCACATGACGAATAACAGAGAATGTCTCTGTTGCACAATCAACCATGGATGCTTGAGCTAATCCATGAGCTTTAAATACAAGAATAGTTGAACACTTGTATACAATTGGAGAAAAAATGAAAGTCACCATTGCAAATAATAGAAAAACACAAGACATACAAATAAGGGAAGAAGTTTTAGTCTATATAAATACTGTAAAGAGAAATAGCGGGAGGCCTCAGAAATAAGCTAGCTAAACCGATAAACTTACCTACTGAGAAAAATACATAAAGCATCAACAGATCAAGAAATGGGTGCAAGCTGAAGACAAGATGTTAATAATATACATATTGTTCCAATCGCCTGTACAAAACAACATACAGGAGCACAAGATTCCACTATCGTTAATAAATATCAAAACAAAAAATAACAAATTGTGAAACTTCGGCAAAGGTTCACATACAAGGAAAATTTATGACCACATTCTATAGTCAACAACTAGAACTTTAGTCATATTTTCAACAACGTAGTTATTTCACGTAAGGGAGAAAATAAATAAAAGATCGGACACAAAATCCAACCATATAAAGAGAATCAAAGAGAAAAAAAAGTTCAGATTGGAAAAACATTATATTTCAATTAGCAACAGTGAAACAAATCTATATGCCAAATGCAGGCAACACAAAGCTCACTTGTACTTGGTGAAATGTTGCTTGCCTCAAAGAACGCTCTGAATCCACAGTCCCTTGAAACATTCACTCACCACTTCCTTAAGAGAGCTCAAATAAAAAGTTAACAATCCTGTAATTTCACCAACCTTAAAGGAAAAGTCCAAGTCGATCCAATTGAAATATTAGACTAACCAAGAAACGAACATTACCGATAGAGATAAATAAATGGGAAAATATAAAATAGAACGAAAAAGGGGTAAGGAGAAATTAAGAGTAACGAATTTGAAATAATAAGAAAATATGTCTCTAATAGATTATGAATAAGTGGTTCAATATACATATATCTTGTATCTGTCAAAAAATTCCACCTGAAAAGTAAAAGGGAGAACAAATAAGGAGGCCAAAACATTTTACATGAAAATCAAACTTAAGAGAGCTCATCTCATCCAGTCATTCATAATGACAAAATATTATTCACAACACTCTAACACTGAAATCCATGATAGAAAAAGGAAATTACCTTCTGAATCAACAACTTTCCAAAAATCTGGGCTCTTAATATTGACATAACCTTCCCCCATATGAAGTTCATGTTTGTGACAAACAAAATCGTCAATATTGGCTTCAATGCATACAAAATTTCAACCGTACTCAACATCCTTTACAAAGATTCAAGTTTTGCACCTATAAGTAGCCTAAAAAATCTACCTAAAGAAAACCATGAAACATTCCAGATTGAAATAAAACCATGTTATTGAATCATTCGTGCCATTAAATCCTCATTTTTTCATTAACATAGTTCAATTAAACCTTCTATAACTTAACAGATGATGGCCATTATTACTTGATACATATATTTAACTCTAGAGTTGAAATTGATTAAAAATCTAATAGTCTCATAAGCAAAGAAGAAAAACGACATAAAAAGTAAAATCCAATCCTATCCTACCAGAGAAATTGACATGGAAAGAGTGCAAGTGGTACGACAAACAAGATTAAGAGAAAAACCCCGAAGCTGCAGCTTGTGCTTCATTAAAAGGCTCCAAATGAGCCTCGAATTCAAGACGCTAAGAACCAAAACCTAGGAATCGGAGTCATTGTCGAGCTTGGGTCGGACTCGCTGACATTCATGATTGGAATGCGACATTGAATAAGAAAGAATCAAAAAAATTTCCAGCAACGGTGAAGGTTTGGCATGAGATGGGGGAAGGAAAGAAAGAAAAAATGGGAAAGAAGAAACAAATGGGGTTCGCGTCAAAGAGGAGTGACGATGCGTTAATGGGTTTCACGCACATGGTTCAAAAATTTCGAGCGCCCAAACCAAATTCGTTTTTAACCTTTTTCTGCCTCTTTTTTTTCCTTTTCCTTTCATAGCTTATTTCTTAAAAGGCTATGATAAAAAGCTATAAAAGCCCATCTTTCTTGTAGTGGCCCCATTGTTCAAGCCCAGGAGACAACACTTAAGAGAACAACTCCTCTAGTTTCCCTAAATCGGGAACGAGTGAATTCTTTCTTGCGTAGTCAAATTCCCAACTCCCCACGTGGTTCTGTCCTTGAGAAGATAGGCATATTGCGCGAGCAACAGTGGCGAACCTCAACCGTACTAGTCAAAGGACAAACCCCTGCAGACAGGAGTCTGTAACACCCTCAGGATTAAAGTCGAGTCACTAATGGTCATCTACAAATTTATTAGATTACACACCGTTCAAGTTCGAGTCATTAACTCGAACATGATCCTCCTTGTGTGTCCACTACACACCGTTCAAGTTTCTAGTTCTCTCATAAAACAATGACCCTGGAGCTTAGTTTATTGGATTAAGTTTATAAAATATGCGTGACACAAAGTTTGAATAAATAACTCTTATTTATTTACCATAATGTAATATTACAAACTACACGAGATGAGGACAGACATCCAACAAACTCCCACTTGGACTAAGCTAGTGGAGTACATAATACATTTCTCAAATGTACAGTAATACAATAAAATAATACAATGAACTAGGGCATTGAATACCTCTTTACAATACTCCCACTTGCCCTAGTCAGGAAGCACTCGAAGACCTAGACTCTCTAGGTGACCCTCAAATATCTTAGCCGTTGGGGCCTTAGTAAATGAATCACCAACGTTGTGCTCTGACGCTATCTGCGTGACTGTCACGTCTTCGCGGTGCACAATCTCCCGTATCAGGTGATTCTTATGCTTAATATGTTTGTCCCTTTTATGACTCCGAGGTTCTCTCGAGTTGGCTACTGCACCACTGTTGTCACAAAAGAGGGTCACTGACAAGTTCATATTTGGAACAACTTCCGAATCTAGCATTAACTTCCTAAGCCAAACATCTTCCTTTGCAGCTTCACAAGCCGCAACATACTCGGCTTCCATCGTGGAATCAGCGATGCATCCTTGCTTGATGCTTCGCCACACGACACTCCTCCATTCAGAATGAAGGTTGACCCCAAAGTGGATTTCCTAGAATCCTTATCGGTCTGAAAGTCAGAGTTTGTGTAACCCGTAAGGATCAAATCCCCACTCTCATACAGAAGGCTGTAGTACCTCGTTCTCTTAAGATACTTGAGGATTGCCTTTACGGCTGTCCAATGATCTAATCCTGGATTGGATTGATACCTACTGACAATCCCAATTGCACAAAAGATGTCGGGCGTAGTACACAACATGGCATACATGAGGCTCCCTACAGTTGAAGCATAGGGGATTCGTCTCATATCCTCAACCTCTTGAGGCATCTTATGACATTGATGCTTAGACAAGTGAACCCCATGACTGAAAGGCAACAAGCCCTTCTTGTAGTTCTGCATCTTATATCTAGACAACATCTTGTCAATATAAGAAGTCTAAGACATGGCTAGTGTTTTGTTCTTCCGGTTCTGGAATATCTGGATACCTAGAACATACTGTGCCTCTCCCAAATCTTTGATTTGGAATTGTGAAGCCAACCATTCCTTAATGACAGTAAGAAATCCTACCTCATTCCTAATGAGCAGGATATCATCCACATACAATATTAGAAATGCAACAGTACTGTTAACGATTTTCTTGTAGACACAAGGCTTGTCAACATTTTGATCAATGCCATAATATTTGATTGCCTCATCAAACCTTATATTCCAAGACTTCGAGGATTGTTTCAGTCCATAAATAGACCTTTGAAGCCAACAAACCTTTTGCTCTTGGCCTTGGGCAATGAACCTTTTGGGCTAGTCCATGTAGATGGTCTCATCAAGGTTGCCATTCAGAAAGGCAGTCTTTACATTCATCTGTCATACCTCATAGTCATAATATGCGGCAGTGGCCAAAAGGATTCTGATAGACTTTACAATGGCAACACGTGAAAAGATTTCCTCATAGTCAACCCCTTCAGCCTGGGTAATACCCTTTGCCACTAGTCTAGATTTGAAGGTATGCACCTTCCCATCTACGCCATGTTTACGCTTGTAGATTCACTTGCAACCTATAGGTTTTACCCCATTCGGTTGATGCACAAGCTCCCAAACGGAATTGAAGTACATCGACTCCATTTCCTGGTCCAGAGCTTTAATCCATTTGTCTTTGTCAACGTCTGCCATTGCCTGATCATAGGTCAATGGATCCTCTCAGTCATCATCAGGAGTGACGACTTGGGTTTCAGCCAAACCCATGTAACGTTCAGGCTGTCTCATAGTCCTCCCACTACGTCAAGGCATTCTCAACCTTTGAGAACGGACTTGACTAGACGAGCTAGGATCAACAACACTTGTTGACGAATTAGTCCCATTAGCAACTCTTGCTGATGAACTGTCCATTTCATTTAACACAATCTTACTCCTTGGTAAGTGATCCCTGATGTGGGATTTCTCAATAAATATGGTGTTTGTCGACACAGGCACCCTATTATCCTTTGGATCGTAAAACAGGCCACCCATAGTCTCTTTTAGGTAACCTACAAAGAGGCAAAACTTTGAACGGGGTTCCAACTTTTTCGGGTTTGACACCACCACATGGGTCGGGCATCCCCAAATTCTTAAATTTTGTAAACTTGTTTTACGACCATGCCAGATTTCTAAAAGTGTTTCACAAACACTCTTCGACGGAACTGTGTTTAAAATGTATACCGCAGTCTCCACTGCGTAACCCCAAAAAGAATCAGGGAGACGAGCATAGCTCATCATCGACCGAACCATGTCCAATAGGATTCTGTTTCTCCTCTCAGATTCACCATTCTGTTGTGGCATACCAGGTGCTGAGAGTTGGGACGTAATTCCATATTCTAACATATAGTCCTGGAACTCAGTGTCCATATACTCTCCATCTCGATCCGATCGAAGTGTTTTAATCGTTTTACCTAACAGGTTCTCAACCTCAGTCTTGAACTCCTTGAACTTTTCAAGTGTTTCAGACTTCGTATGCATTAGGTAAACGTACCAATACCTCGAATAGTCATATATGAAAGATACAAAGTATTTGTAACCTCCCCGTGCTTTCACATTCATCGAACCACAGAGGTCAGAATGTATAAGCTAAAGAGGCTATTTCGTTTATACCCTTTTCCACTAAAAGGGTGTTTGGTCATTTTTCCTTCAAGGCATGACTCACAAATTGGTAAAGAGTTTTCTTCCAACTTGCTTAGAAGACCACTCTTCACTAGTCTCTCAATCCTAATGAGATTTATGTTGCCTAACCTTAGATGCCAAAGATGGGCACTTTCTTTTGGAGAAACTTTTAATCTCTTAGTTCGGATTTTCTGCTGTTTTAAGCAATTCGGTATTCAAAACACTTTTGACAGAATTAGGCTTTCAAACATACAAATTACTCTCAAGCGAAGCAGAACACAACAAATTTCCATTTCGAGAAATAAACGCTTTATTACTCATGAGAGAAACAGAAATATTTTGTTCTATTAGGTAGGAAATAGAAACTAGGTTTCTAGTAAACCCTAGAACTATGTAGATATTATCCAATAATAAGGACTTCCCTCCAAAAAAGAGCTTCCTCGTGCCAATTGCTGTAGCTGAGACAACTTCTCCGGATCCAACCCTAAGTGTTATCTCACCCTCTTGCAGCCACTACCAGGAACTTAATCATTGAAAATAAGAGCAAACATGGTTAGTGTCGCCAGAATCCAATATCCAAATAGATTCATTACTCTCCACTAAAGAAGTTTCTTTAACAAGTAAATCACATTTGCCTGTCTTCTTCTTTTCATCAAGGAACTTGGAACAACTTCTTTTTAGGTGATCGTCCCCATTTTAGATCGTTGAATAGGAATGTTGGATCGGGCACCTGAGGACCCTCCTTAGTGAGCGCGAACTCTAGGTCGTCATTTACCAAAATCTTGTCGATATTATTTTTTCACGTTTGAAAAATACCGCCGACTAACTTATCCGAAGCTAAAGGAGCATTAAAAGCGTTTGACATTTTGTTGTTCAAAAATGGAAAAAAAAATTTGTATTAGTCTCGCAAAAACTTTGAAAATCAAATTAGGTTTTAGCAAATTTTTATCCTATGATCCCTAGGTCATTACAAAATTGCAATGATACCCCAAAGGTTTAGAATGACCGATACCATTGGGTAGACAAAAGCACTCCTCCTCTAAGACGAGACTTTCTCGACCAGACCCTAATAACAGAATAACTCTTATTCCATTAGGCATCCAGTTACCATTTTTCGGTCTGAATCCATTAACTCGTAATGAATCCTGTGAGTGTCACCCTCTATCTTTAAATTTCTGAGTATTCGTCCAAACAATAGCCGTCGTAGGGAGGACAACGAAGGAAAACCAACAAGAAAATTGTATCCCTTTCGAGAATTCACGAGATTCTGACTCCCATGATCAAGGCCCTCCGTAGGGATTGTCTGGTCCAAGCCAAACTAGCAGATAGATCATAATCGTCTCACGGTGTGAAACAAAAGAAGACACCGTGGGTGTCGTTTTCACAGGTCTCGCTCCCACTTACTAGAAGTTCTCTCTCCATTCACGTTGATATTGACCCATACAAATACCACCCGTAGGGGGACGCTCCCATTTGCGCTACGAGGCCGAGTATGGATCTCACGTTGTGAACTTAATGGAGATTTGTGGATGAAAAATTAAATTTATCTCAGACACTTTATTTCCTCCCACTCAGCATTTTAAATTAATCAGGATTGACCTAGATAAACCTGCTAAAATTTACCTAAGTCTACCAATATAACTCTTATATTGGATTAACCTAAGTCTATAATCACATTATTAACTTAGGTCTATGTGAGTAAATTAATAAACTCTTAATTAACGACACTCACGAGAATGTAACCTATGAATCTCCAGACAAAATTCACGCCCAGGTCGATTCCCAGGTAGGGGTATTCCACAAAGCGTCAGCTTAAATACCCCTGCCTTAGACAGAACCTTCCTTAGACAGAGTTACTAATTAGTCACCATTCATATGTCATATTGATTTCCTAATTTTAATCTTATTAGAACTAGAAAACCTAAGCATAATTATTCATGTTCTAAACCATTTAAAACTAATAATAAACTTAGGTTACATGCATTTATATAGTATAATGCTTGATCATTCATCACATGAATAATTAAACTATATAATATACATACATCTCATGTATAAATGCATGTCCTTTCTTTTAATCTAGGAAATATAACTCTTATATTAATTAAATTAAAAACATACATTATATTATAACACTTATAATATAATCGTATCATGCAAACTATATATTATAACTCTTATAATATAAATATGATGCATGAAATGTTTAACCTAAGGTGGGATTTTAATCTATATGATATACATTATGCACATAGAAAAATAAATCATTCATCAATTACATAATTTAATAAATAGCATAATTGGACCAATTTTTTGCACCCTAGAGACATTAATAAAATAAATTAAATAAAATTCATTTTACAAAAGTAAATAATTAAAAATAATAAAATGTTGCTTCTGGGGCTCAAACCGCTCTCATGTCCCTCATGCCACTAAGTCGCGAACTGCACGCTGGAACCGCCCACTATGCGGCAACGTTGCAACGTTGCAGCGTTCAACGTCACACTTTGCATTCTAAACGCCTCAGCGTTGCAACGCTGACCTGCAACACCGCCGGGATCCACACGGACAGCGTTAAGACGCCGCAGAACAGCATCTCAACGTCGTCGACAGAACAACAAACTCTTTTGTTGTTCTTCATCGTTTTTCACTCGATTCCCCTTCGATTTCTTCACAGCATCTCATGCCACGAACGACACAGACTTACAGACTCGATTTACATTAAAAATGCCCAAAACACCAGGCCTTTACATTGATCTTATAAACTTTTAATGTAAATCTAACTAAGTGCCAAAAATCGAAAACATCGAAAAACGCAAACCATTAACATTCATCGCATGAAAATTAATGCTACCCACCTAATTTAAAGTTATCACAGAATACACAACGAAGAGCAACGATTGGCTCTGATACCAATTGAGGGGATTAAAAATTCCCGCAGAAAAAGAGGTTGTGAAACTTCGTTGTTTCGTTGTGTAAAACGTATCTTAAAAATTAACCTATCTCATAGATTCTTAGGCTAAACATGCAAATAGAGAAGAAAAACAGAGCTTTCCTCCTCCGGTCATGATCTCGATCCCTCTCGAACCAACGATCTCTACGAACTCGAACCTCGAATCGAATAGTGAGACACTTCCAAAATGTCGTCTTGGTTGTTCTAAGGAGGTTGAGGGAGAGCGTGTGGGACTCCCTTTGGCTTTTGGGTGAGGAGAGTTTGAGAGAGAATTGAGAGAAAATGAGATAAGTGCTCTTTGCTTTCTTTGGATGAAAAACCAAAAAATGGCAAAAGCTTCACCTAATGCCTTTGGTTGCACCTTTTTATAATGGTGTGTGGTGGAGTTAAAATCTCCACCAATTCACCATTTTACCACAACTATATGATATGCAAATCATATTTGCATATCACATAATATAAGGTATCTCATACCTTATTATACAAATCTTATTTGCATAAATGTGGAATTTTAAATGAATCACATTCAATTTAATTTCTCTCAATTAAATTTCTCCAATTAGCACTTAATCAATTAGGCTATACTATAGTTTATTATGAATGTCATTCACATCAAACTATATATTATGTTATCTATATCACATATAAATGACATAAATCTCCAAATAATGAATTTGAACACTTCAAATTCACACCAAACTGTAAACGTTCAATTTGTCCAATTTGAGCCAACCGAACGACTTAATTGACCTATAGATGACGAAATCCAATGATCTGAGACTTACCAGTGAAACTCTTTGGCCCGGTTATTCAACATTCATTAGCTACGGAAACACTCTACTAAAGCCCGTAGCTGCATTCCCATCACTGTAGGACAAGTTGTGTCCATCGATGTAATCAATACCCGTGAGTCGACCCTTCACAGGTTGTTCGTAGCCACACCTAGGTTAAATTACCGTTTTACCCTTGTGACTACCTCTTGCTCCTTAAGTCCCACTACTCCTCTAATGAACAACAACGTTATACTGTCCAACCATAAACAACAACCCTTTCGGCCAATGAGAGTGTGGGGCCCCGTTGTTCAAGCCCTGGAGACAACACTTAAGGGAACAACCCCTCTAGTTTCCTTAAATCGGGAACGAGTGAATTCCTTATTGCATAGTCATGTTCCCAGCTCCCCCCGTGGTCCTGTCCCTGAGAAGATGGGCATATTGGGCGAGTAACTGTGACCACCCTCACCCGTACTAGTCAAAGCGATGACCCATGGCATGAGGAGTCCGTAACACGCTCAAGATTAAGGTCGAGTCACTAATGGTCGTCTACGAATTTATTAGTCCTATACTGTCAACGGTGTTACATCAGTAAGTCTAATAATTCACGATCCGGTCTTGTACAATCTCATTGCACAAGATGGCCCCACTCGCATGTCAACAACATGAACGAGCTGGATCACCTCATTTGTATCTAATACAAAGCGGGTGCATCCACAGTGTATCCAAGATTAGGACTCTAACCCTATTCGTATATTGTAGACCGTTCGGGTCATTAACTCAAACATGATCCTCCCTGTGTGTTCACTACACACCGTTCAAGTTCATAGTTCTCTCACAATACAATGACCCTGGAGCTTAGTTTATTCGATTAAGTTTATGAAAAATACAAGATTCAAAGTTCGAATAGATAACTCTTATTTATTTACAACTTCGAATATTACAAACTACACGAGATGAGGACATACATCCCAACAAACTCCCACTTGGACTAAGATAGTGGAGTACATAATACATTTCTCAAATGTACAGTATAGTAATATAATAAAAGTAATACAATAAACTAGGGCACTTAATACCCCTTTACAATACTCCCACTTGCCCTAGTTAGAAAGCACTCGAAGACCTAGACTCTCTAGGTCACCCTTAAATACCTTAGTCGTGAGGGCCTTTGTAAATGGATCAGTAACGTTGTGCTTCAAAGCTATCTGCGTGATTGTTACGTCTCCGCGGTCCCTATCAGGTGATACTTAAGCTCAATATGCTTGGCCCTCTTATGACTTCGAGGTTCACTCGAGTTGGCTACTGCACCACTGTTGTCATAAAACAACATGATCGACAAGTTCATATTTGGAACAACTTCTAAATCCGTCATGAACTTTCTAAGCCAAACAACTTCCTTTGCAGCTTCACAAGCCGCAACATACTCGATTTCCATCGTGGAATCAGTGATGCATCCTTGCTTGATGCTTCGCCACACTATAACTCCTCCATTTAGAATGAAGGCTAGCCCCAAAGTGGATTTCTTAGAATCCTTATCGGTCTGCAAGTCAGAGTCTGTGTATCCCGTAACGATCAAATCCCCACTCCCATACATAAGGTTGTAGTTCCTCGTTCTCTTAAGATACTTGCAGAATGCCTTTATGGTCGTCCAGTGATCTAATCCTGGATTGGGTTGTTACCTACTGACAATTCCAACTGCATAATTTTACCACAACCATATAATATGCAAATCATATATTCATATCACATAATATAAGGTATCTCATACCTTATTATACAATTCTCATTTTCATAAATGTGAAATTTTAAATTGAATCACATTCAATTTAATTTCTCTCAATTCAAATTCTCCTCTTAGCACTAATTAATCAATTAGGCTATACTATAGTTTATTATGAATCTCATTCACATCAAACTATATATTATGTCATCTATATCACATAAAAATGACATAAATACCCAAATAATAAATTTGAACACTTAAAATTCACACCAAATTGTAACCCCTCAATTTGTCCAATTTGAACCAACCGAGGGACCTAATGGACCAACAGATGATGAGCTCCAATGATCCGAGACTAACCTGTCAAACTTTTTGACCCAGTTATTCAACATTCATTAGCTACGGTAACACTCCACTAAAGCCCGTAGTTGCACTCTCATAACTGTAGGACAAGTTGTGTCCATCGATATAACCAATACCCGTGAGTCGACCCTTCACAGGTTGTTTGAAATCACCACTGGGTCAAATAATCGTTTTACCCTTGTGAGTATCTCTTTCTCCTTAAGTCCCACTGCTCCTCTAATGAACAACAACATTGTATGGTCCAACCATAAATAATAACCCTCTCGGGCCATTGAGAGGGTGGGGCCCCGTTGTTCAAGCCATGAGACATCAGTTAAGGGAACAACCCCTCTAGTTTCCCTAAATCAGGAACGAGTTAACTCCTTCTTGCATAGTCAAGTTTTTAGCTCCCCACGTTGTCCTGTCCCTGAGAAGATAGGCATATTTGGCGAGTAACTGTGACCACCCTCATCCGTACTAGTCAAAAGGGCGGACCCCATGCACTGCAGTCCGTAACACGCCGAATTAAAGGTCGAGTCACTAATGGTCATCTACAAATTTATTGGTCCTATACTGTCAACGGTGTTAAATCAGTAAGTCTAATAATTCACGGTCCAGTCTTGTACAATCTCATTGCAATGAATGCCCCCACTCACATGTCAACCACATGAATGAGTTGGATCACCTCATTTGTATCTAATACAAAGCGGGTCGCATCAACAGTGTATCAAGGATTAGGTCTCCAACCCTATCGGTATTCTATAGACCGTTCGGGTCATTAACTCGAACGTGATCCTCCCTGTGTGTCCACTACAGACCGTTCAAGTTCTCAGTTCTCTCATAATACAATGACCCTGGAGCTTAGTTTATTAGATTAAGTTTATGAAAAATGCGAGATACAAAGTTCGAATAAATAACTCTTATTTATTTACAACTTAGAATATTACAAACTACACGAGATGAGTACATGCATCCCAACACCTGGAGCTTAGTTTATTGGATTAAGTTATAAAATATGCGAGAAACAAAGTTCGAATAATTAACTCTTATTATTTACCACAATGTAATATTACAAACTACACGAGATGAGGACATACATCCCAACAAGACTAGTATGGGTGAGAGTGACCTGTAGCCGACTCAATAAAGCTACCTTCTCAGGGACAGAACCTCGTAGGTAGCTGGGAACTTAATTCTGCAAGCCGGAATTCACTCATTCGTAGACTAAGAAATTAGATAGGTTGTTCCCTTAATAACTGATCTAGGTCTTGAACAATGGGGCCCCGCCCTTTAAACTAGCTTAAGAGGGTTTGAGTTTATGGTCGGACCATAGACTTATTGTTCATTAGAGGATCAGTAGTGCTTAAGGAACAAAGTGATAATTAGAGGGGTAAAATGGTAATTTGACCCAACTGTGGTTACGAACAACCAGTGAAGGGTCGACTTATGGGTAGTGATTATTAAAGGGAATGAGAGTCCCAATGCAGCGGAAGACGATCGAATCGTTGTGGGGAAGTTGTGCAACTTAATTTCGTTAAACTAATTATCAAATAATTTAGGTTAAACATGCAAGTTAGGAGGAAAAAACAGCAAGTTAGGTCCACTTACTTGTTGAAGACTGTCTTCAAAGTTCCTTCCTGCGACGATCACGAACTCTTCGTGTTCTCCCAACGATCTCGAACTCCTCAAACAATTCTAACGAACGGACACCCTCCACTCGATTTCTCGGTTGTTCTTCTCTAGGAAGAATAGAATGGTGGGATTCTTATTTTTTTGTTAGGAAGGAGATTTTTTCAGAGAGATTGATTTGAGAGAGAATTCTCTTAATTGCTCTGGTGAGAAAACCAAAAATGAGCAACAAGAGTTCACATACCCTTGTCAACCACATGAACGAGTCAAATCACCTCGTTTGTATCTTAATACAAAGCGGGCCGCATCCTTAGTGTATCCAGGATTAGGTCTCCAACCCCATCCATATACTGTAGACCGTTCGGGTCATTTACTCGAACGTGATCCTCCCTATGTGTCCACTACACACCGTTCAAGTTCTAGTTCTCTCATATATTCAATGACCCTGGAGCTTAGTTTATTGGTCAAAGTTTGTATTAAATGCGAGACACAAAATAATGAAATTAATAACTCTTTATTAATTTCAAATAGTAATTTACAAACACGAGATTAGGACAAAAATCCCAACAAAATCCCACTTGGACTAAGCTAGTGGAAGAAATACATTTTTGAAATGTACATAAATTACAATGAAGTAATACAATAAACTAGGGTATTGAATACCCGTTTACATATCTCCCACTTGCCCTAGTCAGAAAGTACTCAAATACCTAGACTCTCTAGGTGACCCTTAAACACCTTACCCGTGAGGGGTTTTGTAAATGGATCAGCTACGTTGTGCTCCGACTCTATCTGCGTGACTGTCACATCGCCGCGGTGCACAATCTCCCCTATCAGGTGATACTTTCGCTCAATGTGTTTGCCTCTCTTATGGCTCCGAGGCTCCCTAGAGTTGGCTACTGCACCACTGTTGTCACAAAACAACGTGATCGGCAAGTTCATATTTGGAACAACTTCCAAATCTTTCATGAACTTCCTAAGCCAAACATCTTCCTTTGCAGCTTCACAAGCCGCAACGTACTCCGCTTCCATAGTGGAATCAGCAATGCATCCCTGGTTGATGCTTCGCCATACTACAGCTCCTCCATTCAAAATGAAGGTTGATCCCGAAGTGGATTTCCTTGAATCTTTATTGGTCTGAAAAATAAGAATCCGCGTATCCTGTAAGGATCAAATCCCCACCACCATACACTAAGCTGTAGTTCCTCGTTCTCCTAAGATACTTGAGGATTGCCTTTACGGTTGTCCAGTGATCTAATCCTGGATTGGATTGATACCTACTGACTATCCCTAATTTATAACAGATGTCGGGCCAATTACACAGCATGGCATACATCAGGCTCCCAACTGCTGAAGCATATGGGATTCGTCTCATATCCTCAACCTCTTGAGGAGTCTTAGGACACTGATCCTTAGACAGGTGAACCTCGTGCCTGAAAGGCAGCAAGCCTTTCTTGGAGTTTTGTATCTTATATCTAGACAACATCTTGTCAATATAAGACGCTTGAGACATGGCTAGCGTTTTGTTCTTCCGGTTCCTGACTATTTGGATACCTAGAACATACTAAGCTTCTCCCAAATCTTTCATTTAGAATTGCGAAGCTAGCCACTTCTTTACGTCAGTAAGAAATTCTACTTCATTCCCAATGAGAACAATATCATCAACATATAATATCAGAAATGCGACAGTTTTTCAAACGATTTTCTTGTAGACACAAGGCTCGTCAACATTCTGATCAAAGCCATCAGATTTGATTGCCTCATCAAACTTTATAGTCCAAGACCTCGAGGCTTGTTTCAGTCCATAAATAGACCTATGTAGCCGACAAACCTTTTGCTCTTGGCCTTGGGCAATGAACCCTTTGCGCTGGTCCATGTAGATGGTTTCGTTAAGGTTGTCATTTAGAAAGGCGGTTTTGACATCCATCTGCCATACCTTGTAGTTATAATACGCGGCAATGGCTAGAAGGATCCTGATTGACTTTACCATGGCAACTAGTGAAAAGGTTTCCTCATAGTCAATCCCTTTGACCTGGGTAAAACCCTTTGCCACTAGTCGTGCTTTGAAGGTGTGCACCTTCCCATCTACGCCACGTTTACGGTTGTAGATCCATTTGCAACCTATAGGTTTTACCCCATCCGGTTGATCCACAAGCTCCCAAACAGAATTGAAGTACATCGACTCCATTTCATGGTCCATAGCTTTAATCTATTCGTCCTTGTCAACATCAGCCATTGCCTGATCATAGGTCAATGGATCCTCGCAGTCATCATCAGGACTGACGACTTAGGTTTCAGCTAAACCCATGTAACGTTTAGGCTGTCTCATAACCCTCCCACTACGTCGAGACATTCCCAACTCTTGAGAATAGTCTTGACTTGATGTGCTAGGATCAACAACACTTGTTGACGTACTAACCCCATCAGCAACCCTTGCTGATGTACTGTCCATTTCGTTTAACACGATTTCACTTCTGGGCAAATGATCCATGATGTGGTCTTCCTCAAGCAAAATGGCATTTGTCGACACAAGCACCCTATTATCCTTGGGATCGTAAAATAGACCACCTCTGGTCTCTTTTGGGTAACCTACGAATAGGCACAATTTTGAACGGGGTTCCAACTTCTTCAAATTTGACACCAACACATGGGTCGACCATCCCCAAATTTTGAAATGGTGTAAACTACCTTTATGGCCATTCCAGAGTTCGAAAGGTGTTTCACAAACACTCTTCGACAGAACGTTGTTCAAAATATAAACCACAGTCTCCACTGCGTAACCCCAAAAAGAATCAGGGAGACGAGCATAGCTCATCATCGACCGAACCATGTCCAACAGGGTTCTGTTTCTCCTTTCCGATACACCATTCTGCTGTGACATACCAGGTGCTGAGAGTTGGGACGTAATTCCGTGTTCAATCATATAGTCTTGGAATTGAGTGTTCAAATATTATCCACCTCGATCCGATCGAAGTGTTTTAATCATTTTACCTAACAGGTTCTCAACCTCAGTCTTGTACTCCTTGAACTTGTCAAGAGTTTCAGACTTCTTATGCATTAGGTAAATATACACATACCTCAAATAATCATCAATAAAAGAAACGAAGTATTCGTAACCACCTCGTGCTTTAATACTCATCGGACCACACTGGTCAGAATGTATAAGCTCAAGGGGCTCCTTGGCTCTATATCCTTTTCCACTAAAAGGACGTTTGGTCATTTTGCCTTCAAGGCATGACTCACACACCGGTAAAGAGTTTTCTTCCAACTGACTTAGAAGTTCACTCTTCACTAGTCTCTCAGTCCGATTGAGATTATTGTGGCCTAACCTTAGATGCCAAAGATGAGCATTTTCTTTCGAAGAAACCTTAACCCTCTTAGTTCGTGTTTCTGCAGTTTTAAATAATTCAGTGTTCAAAACGCTTTTGACTGAATTTGATTTCAAAACATACAAGTTAGACACAAGTGAGGCTGAACAAATCAAATTACCTTTGAAAGAAATAAACGCTTTATTATTATCAAAGGAAATTGAAATACAGTGTTCAATAAGATAGGAAATGGAAACAAGGTTTCTAGAAAACCCTAGAACTATATACATATTGTCCAACAATAAGTAATTCCTGCCAAAATAGAGCTTCACTTTGTCGATCGCTACAGTAGAGACTATCTCTCCGGATCCAACCCGTAGAGTCACCTCACTCTCTCGCAGCGGCTGCCAGGAATCAAGTCCCTAAAAAGAAGAACAAACGTGGTTAGTGGCGCCCGAATCTAAAATCCTGGCAGTCACTACTCTCCATTAAACATGTTTCAGTTAACAGTAAATCACATTTACCTTGATTCTTCCTCTCGGCAAGGAACTTGTGACAGTTTCTCTTCCAGTGGTCGTCCCCATTGCTGTGGAAACACTTTCCTTTCTCTGCAACTTCCTTGACCTTCTTGTCCTTTTGGGCGGCAGCTCGGTCAGCTTTACCCCTCTTCATGTTCTTCTTCCTTTTCGGGTGTGAGGGAGCAACAGGTTTAGTCCTAGAGGTCGAACCTCTGTGATAAGACCTGTAGGCAACATTTGTTTTAGCTTCCTGTGCCCTGATCCTCATCAAGGACTGGAAATTCTGTAGCTCATTGAGGAGGGTAGTCAGAGTGTAGCTAATTTTGTTCATAACAATATTGCTATGAAACTAAAGGAAACTCTTCGAAAAAGTCTCAAGAATAAAGCTGACCTGGCTCAACTCGTCGATCGAACCCCCAATCATCTCCGCTAGATTAAAGTGGGTCATCATGTCTAGAACGTGTTCTCGGACAGATGCCCCTTCTTTCATACGGGCGTTGAAGACGTGTTTGAGTAAATCGTGTCTGACCTGAAAGGACTGTTGTCAAAACATGTCTTGCAGCGATTCCATGATCTCCTTGGCGGTGATCATCAACTCGTGCTTCTTTGCCAAAACTTCAGACAAGCTGGTAATTATATAGACCTTGGCCTTTTCATTGGCCCTGATCCATCGATCGTATGCATCACGAACACTTCGTGATGCAGTCGAGCTCGGCAACTGACGACACTCCTCAGTAAGCACGAACTTCAGGTCATCAGTTACTAAAATCGTGTTGATATTATTCTTCCAAGTTTGAAAGTTATCTCCCACTAGTTTGTCGAAAGCTAATAAAGAGATTATTGAGCTACACATGTTTTTAGCTAAAAAAATCAAATAATTTTGTGTCAGTCTCGCATAAACTTTTTGAAAACGCATAAACTTTTTGAAAACCAATCATGTTTTAGCAAAATTTAATCCTATGATCCCTAGGTCATTCAAAAAATTGCAATGATATCCTAAAGGTTTAGAATATCCGCCACCGAATGATGAACAGAAACACTCCTCCTCTAAGACGAGACTTTCTCGACCAGATCCTAATCCTAGAATAACTCTTATTCCATTAGGCGTCTAGTTACCATTATTTGGTCGAATTCATTAACATTTAACGAATCCCGTGAGTGTCACCCTCAATCTTTAAGTTTTCAAGTATCCGTCCAAACAATAGCCACAGAAGGGTGAACCACGAAGGAAAACCAACAAGGAAACTATATCCCTTTCGGGAATTCACGATGTTCCGACTCCCATGATCAAGGCCTACCGAAGGGATTGTCTGGTCCTGGCCAAACTAGCAGGCAGATCTTAGGGGTTTCACGGGTTCCGTTTTTACAGGTTCTCAGCAGAAGACGATTGAATCGTCATGGTGAAGTTATGCAATTGAATTTCATTAAAATTTATTTAACTCTTAAATCTAGGCTAAACATGCTTCTAATTAGAAGAAAATACAGCAAGTTAAAAGAACACTTACTTGTTGAAGACTTTCTTCAATGTTCCTTCCAACGAATCACAAACTCTTCGTGAAATCTCGATCTCTTCGATCCCATACTTTTTACACGAACAAGAACGAACACCACCCTTCGGTTTCTCGGTTGTTCTTCTTTTGGAAGAAGGAAGTTGGTGGGAACTTCTTTTGTTATGGATTTGTGAGGAGAAAGGTAGAGAGAAAAATGAGAGAGAACTTTCTCTTCTTTTGGTGAAAATCCAAAAAATGAGAGAATTACCTCCTTTCCTTCTTGCAAGAAGGGTTTATATAATGGAGATATGTGGAGTTGAATCTCTACCTATTTACCATTTTACAACAACTATAGGTTATGCAAATCATATTTGCATAACCATATATTATAAGATATCTCATATCTCATATTACAAATCACATTTGCAATATTGTGGATTTATTAAATTGAATCACATCCAATTTAATATCTCTCAATCTAATTTCTCCAATTAGCCCTAATTCAACAATTAGGCTAACCTATAGTTTATTATGAATCTCATTCACATTAAACTATATATTATATCATTCATATCTCATATAAATGATATAACTGCCTTTTTAGTGAAATTGAACACTTCAATTCACTCCAAAACATTAACCCTTCTTTTAACCCAGATTGACCCAACCGAGGGACCTAATGGACCTACAGTGACGAGCTCCAATCATCCGAGATTAATCTATCAAACTCTTTGACCCGGTTAATCAACATTCATTAGCTACGGTAACACTCCACTAAAGCCCGTAGTTGCACTCCCGTCAGTGGAAGAATATTACGTGTCCACTGATATAATCAATACCCATGAGTCGACCCCTCACAGGTTATTCGTAGACACAGCTGGGTAAAAATATCGTTTTACCCCTGTGTCTACTTCTTGCTCCTTAAGTTCTCACTACTCCTCTAATGAACAACAACATTGTTATGGTCCGACCATATACAACAACCCTCTCGGGCCAGTGAGAGGGTGGGTGCCCGTTGTCCAAGCCATAGAGACAGCACTTAGGGAACAACCCCTCTATTTTCCCTAAAGGCGGGAACGAGTGAATTCTATCTCGCGTAGTTAAGTTCCCAGCTCTCTACCTGGTCTTGTCCTTGAGAAGATAGGCATATTGGGCGAGTAACTGTGAACACTTTGACCCGTACTAGTCAAAGGACAGGACCCTGCAGATAGGAGTCCATAGCACGCTCAAGATTCAGGTCGAGTCACTAATGGTCATCTACGAAGTTATTAGTCCTTACTGTCAACGGTGTTACATCAGTAGGTCTAATAATTCGCGGTTCGGTCTTGTACAATCTCATTGTACAGGATGCCCCCACTCGCATGTCAACCACATGAACGAGTCAGATCACCTCATTTGTATCTTAATACAAAGCGGGTCGCATCCATAGTGTATCCAGGATTAGGTCTCCAACCCCATCCATATACTGTAGACCGTTCGGGTCATTTACTCGAACGTGATCCTCCCTATGTGTCCACTACACATCGTTCAAGTTCTAGTTCTCTCATATATTTAATGACCCTGGAGCTTAATTTATTGGTCAAAGTTTGTATTAAATGCGAGACACAAAATAATGAAATGAATAACTCTTTATTAATTTCAACTAGTAATTTACAAACACGAGATTAGGACAAAAATCCCAACACACTATGGATGCGACCCACTTTTTGTTTGACACAAACGAGGAGATCCAACTCGTTCATGTAGTTGACATGCGAGTGGGAGCATCTTGTGCGATGAGATTTTAAAAGACCAGACCGAGAATTATTAGACTATTGTAGTAACTGATGGTGATCTGATCTCCTTGAGTAGCGGAAACGTGGTTTGGGATCGTTAATTTGCTTGATTGTTTTAATTGAAACAAAAAACCAGTATATTGACAAATATACAGAACAAGCATAAAATTAACTCTAATCTAATTAGACATGGATGTTTTACATGCAAACATGCTACAAGTTTAACAATTAAACTAATAAAGAAAGAGGAATTACCTCTGTAGTTTTCCTCAGCAGCAACTCCTTGCTCCAATCAGTACAACAACACAAGAAGCTTTAGTTTCTCTGTTTTTACAGAACACCACCAAAAGAGTAAACCCTCTATCCTCTGAATGCTTAGATCTTTCCTTTGTGGGAAGGATTCTAACAGTTGGAAGAACAAGGGAATTGAGAGTGAAAGAGAGAGAATTGTTTTACTTCTTACAGAACAATTGATCAATTGATCAACTCAAATGAGCAACCCCCTTCTCCCTGTTAAACTGTCGATAGAGAGAAGGGGAGGGGTAATGGGGAACGTGTCTGGATGACACGTTCTCTTATTTTATTATTAAAATAATAATAATAATATAATATAATTTAATTTAATTATTAATTTAAATCATATTTAAATAATACAAATTAAATATCATATATTTAATTTGGATTAAATCTCATTTAATCATATTACCCCTTTAACCTATAGTTTTAATGTACATCCAATGCACATTAAATTTTAACCTATAATTTTCAAATATGAATCACATTCACACTTGAATTCAATATTTGAACTCTTTCAAATATTTAATTCTCTCACAAAATTTAATATGAATCATATCCACATTAAATTTATAATATATAGTTCCAAAACTATATATTATATTGTATCAATATACATTAAGTTTATTCCCTAATGAATTTGAACATTTCAAATTTTGATGATCTAAGAACCCTTTACGAGCTAGAAGGTGGACCTAATGGACCTACAGATCAGAAGCTCCAACGATACGAGATTGCTCGGTTAATCTCATTAACCTCCCAATCAACATTCGTTAACTGCGGGAACACTCCACTAAAGTCTCGCAGCTGCACTCTTCTCACTGCAGATATATTTCTGTGTCCACGGATATTGACCAATAACAGCAAGTCAATCCTTCAAGAATGTTCGTAACACCAGCTGGGTCAAATTACCGTTTTATCCCTGGGTTACATCTTGTGCCTTAAGTACCAGTGCTCCTGTAATGAACAATTTGTTTGTGGTCCTACCAACAAACAGAGTTCCTCTCGGGCCAATGAGAGGGTCGGGCCCTTTGTTCAAGTCCCGGAGACACCACTTAAGGTAACATTCCTCTACTCACCCTAGTAGGCGGGAAGGAGTGAATTTCATCTTGCTAAGTTAAGTTCCCAGTCGCTCACTCGGTCTTGTCCCCAAGAAGGTAGGCATATTGAGTTGGCGAATCGCCACTCTCACCCATACTAGTCAAAGGACAATCCCTCATGAGCAGGAGTTCGTAACTCGCTCATGATTGAGATCAAGTTGCCTAGGTCATCCTTGTGAAATAGAAACCTAACTAGTCAAGCGATTCACACTAGAGATTACTATTTCGTAGTGCAGTCTTATGTAATCTCATTACATAGGATATCCCCACTCACATGTCATCTACACGAACACGTTAGGATCACGGTGTTAGTATCAAATACAAAGTGGGCCATATCCATAGTTTAACAGGGGGTAAGGTACCCAAACCTTATCCCCAACTATAGACCCTTTAGGTTGTATCTCATCTGAGATCCTTTTTATGTACATTACATTCGATTAAAGATTCATTTATGACCTTGGATGTTTAGTTTATTGGATTTAGGGTTTAAATAAAGAAAAACTCGTAGATAACGAACAATAACACTTTATTGAAATAATAACACTTTATTACATTAATTAGAACATAATTACAAACTACGAGTTTTAGGGCACAAATCCCAACAGTAACACCGTTGAAAGATTAGGACAACTAATTCGTAGATGACCATTAGTGACTCGACCTTATTCCGGAGCAAGTTACAAATTCCTTTCTAAAGGAGTTTGTCCTTAGACAAGTATGGGTGAGAGTGGCCAGAGATGCCAACTCAATATGCCTACCTTTTTAGGGACGAAACCTCGTAGGGAGCTTGGAACTTAACTCCGCGAGAAGTAATTCACTGGTTTCCGATCTTGGAAATTTAGATAAGTTGTTCCCTTAAGGTCTAAATCCAAGTCTTGAACAATGGGGCCCCACCCTCTCACGAGCCGGAGAGGGACGATGTTTATGCTAGGACCATAAACTTGTTGTTCATTAGAAAATCAGTGGTACTTAAGGGGTAAGAAGTAGTCACAGGGGTAAAACGATAACTTTGACAAAACTGTGAATACGAACGACCTGTGAAGGGTTTACTCATGGGCATTGGTTATATCATGGGCACAACTTGTCCTACAGTAAGGAGAGTGCAGCTACGAGTCTATAGTGGAGTGTCTCGCAATTAATGAATGTTGATTAACGGGATCAAAGAGTTAGGTCCCTCGTTTGGCTCAATATGGAAATAAAGAGAGAATAAAGTTTTGGAATGAATTTGAAGTGTTCAAATTCATATAAAGGACTTATATCAATTATATGTGATATAATTGATATAATATATAATTTAATGTGAATACGATTCATGATAAAGTATATTATTGCTTAATTATGGAATAATTTCATAGTTGAGGAATTAAACTTGAGATATATTAAAATTAAATGTGATTCAATTTATCATGCATATTATGCAAATGTGATTTGCATAATGCATAATATGTGGATTTAGTGGGATGATAGGTGGAGAATGCACTGAGATGCATTTTGCAACCAAGCATACCAATTTTTGGAAATTGAGATTTCCATAACTTTTAAAAACTCTCTCTACTCCTCTCCAAAAAGCTCTCCCTTTCTCCATATAGTACTCCCATTGTTCTCCCTCTCCTAGAGAACAACTGTGAAGATCCTGTGGAAGTGTACAGTTTGAGATTGGATCGTGATCGTATAGAACGAGAAGATTTAATAAGGATTACAAGAAGAAAGTGTTCTTGAAAGGTAAACTTTTTTTCTCCCTTGAATGCTTAACCTTATTTTCGGTTTTTGTGCAAATTCATGTAACATAATTTTGGAGTAAAGTGATTCAATCGCTTCCGCTTCGGGATTTGATCCCTTCAATTAGTATAAGAGCCAATGTTGCTTGCGATTAAGTTCTGAATTTCTCAAAAACTATGTGGGGTTGTTTTCAATTTCATGAGATGAATGGTGGGTTTGCATAATTGATAATTTCATATTTTGGCCCTTAGATTTATATTTTTTATTGAAAAGGTCAATTTAAGGACCCGTTGTTTTAGGAAAATTTCATGTAATCGAGTCTGTAAGTCTGTATCGATCGTGGCAAAGTGATTGCTATGAAAAACAGAGCAAAATCATGGAAGAACAAAAGGTGTTCTGTTTTGTACAAAGCACAACGTTGAGACGTTGTGCATTGACATCTCAATGTCATGCTTGCAGCGCTGTCTTGCAACAAGGCACATCATTGAGACGTTGGTCGCGGCGTCTCAATGTCGGGCACAAGTGGCGCGAAAGGCACGTGTCGTGGAGGCCTAAGGACGTGATTTTTTTTATTTTATTTAATTATGTGATTTTATTAATTATATTTAATTTTAATTAATATAATTTGATTATATTAATTTTAATTAATTTAAGGTACCAAAAATGTGGTCTATTCTACTATTTATTATATGCAATTGTTGTATTAAATTTAATGTGCATAATGTATGCCATATAGATTAAAAATTCCACCTTAGGTTAAGCATATTCATGCATCATTTTATAATATAAGGTGTTATATTATATAGTTTGCATGATTAATTAATATAAGAGTTATATTAATTTTATGAAAGCATTGTCATGTATGTTGTGATGTGATAAATATGTTATGAATGTATGTTTATTCATGTGATGATCAAGCACGTATAACACAGAAATGCATGTAACCTAAGGTTAATTAATTAGTTTTAAAATAGTTTTAGAACTTGGAATTAATCAGACTTAGGTTATCTAGTTCTAATAACATTAGAATTAGGGAACCTATAATTTATAAACCATGATTAAAGAGGAACTCTGTCTCAAGAAGGTTCTGACTAGGTTGGTGTATTTAAGCTGACAAAAATGGAACACCCCCTACCTGGAACCGACCTGGGAGTGAATTTAATCTTGGAGTTTATAAATTCTATCTCATGAGGGACGTTTATTAAGGGTTAATAAATTAAACTCATAGACCTAGGTTTAATAAAAGATGTATAGACTTAGGTAATTCCAATATAAATGTTATATTGGTAGACTTAAGTAAATTATAGTCGGATTTATCTAGGTCATTCCCTTATTCCAAAGTACTTAGTGGGAGGAAATAAGTGTATATGATCCATTAAATTTCCACCTACACCTCTCCGTTAAGTTCACATCGTGAGATCCATACTTGGTCGCGTGGCGCAAATGGGAGTGTCTCCGTTCGGATGGTGTTTGTATCGGTCAATATCAAGGTGAAAGGAGAAAGTGCTTATAGTGAGTGGGAGCGAGACTTCTATCAACGGGTCCCACGGTCTCTTCTACGGTTTGCACCGTGAGATTTCTATAATCCGTCTGCTAGTTTGACTTGGACCAGACAATCCCTTTGGAAGGCCTAATCATAGGAGTCGGAACAATGTGAACTCCCGAAAGGGATAGGGATGCCTTAGTTTGTTTTCACACTTAATCCTCCCTTCGACAGATTTTGTTGGATGGGAACTTTGGAATCTAAAGATAGAAGGTCACATTCACGGGATGCATTAAGAATCAATGAATCCAGTATGAAAATGGTAACTAGAACCTATAGGAAAAGAGTTATTCTGGTAATAGGGTTTGGTCGAGATAGTCTCGTCGTAGAGGAGGAATGATTCGACTACCCTTCGGTTGTGGTCATTCTAAACCTTTGGGATATCATTGCAAATTAATTGACCTAGGAATCATAGATTAATTTTTCTAAAATTGATTGGATTGAGTATAAGTTTACGCGAGTAACTAATATAAGAAATTTTTTATTTTCAGCAAAAATGTCGAGTTCAATTATTTTCCTTTTAGTTGCCGAAAAACTAACCAGTGACAACTACTAAACCTTAAAAACAATATTAACACGATACTGGTTGTGGATAACCTGAAGTTCGTTCTCACTGAGGAATGTCCTCAAGTCTCGAGCTCGACCGCGTCGCGAAATGTTTGTGACGCGTACGATAGATGGATCAAGGTCAATGACAAGGCCAAGGTCTATATCATAGCCAGTATATTTAATATTTTGGCTAAGAAACATGAGAACATGGTCACCGGTAAGGAGAACATGGGATCGTTGCAGGATATGTTTGGACAACAATCCTTTTAGTTCCGACACGATGCTCTCAAGCACGTTTTTAACACCAGGATGAAGGAGGGAACGTCTATCAGGGAATATGTTCTCAACATGATAAGATGGTCCACCTCAACGTGGGGGAGATGAACGATGAATCTATCAACGAGTTGAGTCAGGTTAGCTTCATTTTTTAGACTCTTCCGAAGAGTTTCTTCAGTTTCGTAGCAATGTTGTTATGAACATGCTAAGCTACACTCTTTCCACACTTTTTAACGAGGTACAAACCTACCAGTCTCAGATGAAAGTCAAGGGACAGGAAGGTGAGGCAAATGTTGCCTACTGGTCTTTCCACCAGAGTTCTGCATCAGGGGCAAAACCTGTAGCTTCGTCCTTTTCATGCTCGAAAGGGAAGAAGAAGATGATGAAAAAGGCTGAAAAGGAAAAACAAGCTGACCATGCTGCCACCCAGAAGGGCAAAAAGGTCAAAAATGTTGTAGAAAAAGGAAAGTGTTTCTACTACAACACAGATGGGCACTGGGAAAGGAACTGCCCCAAATACTTGACCGACATGAAGAATGAAGGTAAATATGATTTACTTTGTATTGAAACTTGTTTAGTGGACAGTGATGACTCTGCTTGAATAATAGATTTGTGCGCCACTAACCATGTTTGTTCTTCTTTTCAGGAAATTAGTTCCTCACAGCAGCTGCAGGAAGAGGAAATAACACGCAGAGTTGTTACTGGGGAGATTGTCCCAGTCATACAAGTGGCCACGGTATTGTTGTTGTTTGGCAAGAAGCATCTATTATTAGATAACATGTACATAGTACTATGGTTTATTAGAAACCTTATTCATGTTTCTTGTTTAGCGAAATAGTGTAATGCAATTTCTTTTTCTATGAATAAAGCTATTATTTCAAAGAAAGATGTTGAAATTTGCACACCTCTTTTTTAGAATAATTTGTTTTTTTTTAGGCCTAATTCAGTTAAAATTGTTTTAAACACAAAGTTATTTAAAACAACAAATATGGAACTAAAAAGA
This sequence comes from Trichosanthes cucumerina, assembly GCA_036507285.1. Lineage (NCBI taxonomy): Eukaryota > Viridiplantae > Streptophyta > Magnoliopsida > Cucurbitales > Cucurbitaceae > Trichosanthes > Trichosanthes cucumerina. Next base: position 40,887,355 of record CM071841.1, read on the forward strand.
AAAAAGTTTCTCCTAAAGAAAATGTCCAAATTTGTCATCCTATTAGGTCACATAAATCTCAATAGGATTGAGAGACTTGTAAAGAGAGGACTTCTAAACGAGTTAGAATAAAGTTCTTTACCTGTATGTGAGTCATATCTTGATGGCAAAATGACCAAAAAACCTTTTTCTGGAAAATGTTATAGAACAAAAGAGCCTTTGAAGCTTATACATTCAGACCTTTATGGTCCGATAAATGTTAAAGCAAGAGGAGGGTATGAATATTTCATCTTTTTTATAGATGATTATTCAAGGTATGGGTATATTTACCTAATGCATCACAAGTCTAAAGCACTTGAAAAGTTCAAGGAGTTTAAGACTGAGGTTGAGAACCTTTTAGGTAAATCAATCAAAACATTTCGATTTGATCGAGATGGAGATCATATAGACCTTAAATTCTAAGACTATATGATAGAACATGAAATAGCGTCCCAACTCTCAGCACCAGGTATGCCACAATTAAATGGTGTATTGGAAGGGAGAAACAGAACCCTGTTAGGCATGGTTCGATCGATGATGAGTTACACTCGTCTCTCTAACTCGTTTTGGGGTTATGTAGTGGAGACTGCAGTTTATATTTTAAACAATATTTTTTTGAAGAGTGTTTGTGGAACACCTTTGAAACTCTGGAAAGGACGTAAAGGTAGTTTGCATCATTTAAAAATTTAGGGATGTCCAACCCATGTGCTAATGAAAAACTCGAAGAAATTGGAATCTCGTTCAAAATTATGCCTATTTGTAGGTTACCAAAAAGAAACGAGAGGTGGTATGTTTTATGATCCAAAGGAAAATAGGGTACTTGTGTCAACAAACATCATTTTTCTAGAGGAGGATCACATCAGGGATTATAAACCAAAAAGTAAGATCGTGTTGAATGAAATAGACAGTACATCAACAAGCATTGTTGATGATGCTAGCACGTCAGCAAGAATTATTGACGCTAGTACGTCAAGTAAATGATGGAGATCCGATCTCCTTGAGCACGAAAACGTGATAGAAATCGTAATTTTTGCTAGTTTGTTTTGGTTTAAAATAAAATACTCATACATTGGTAAAAATACAGAATAAGAATACAAAAATCCTAATCTAATTAGGCATGGAAATTTACATGCAAACATGTTGTGTTTAACCATTAAACTAAAAAAGAAGAAAGATTACCTTTGTAGTTTTTCCACAAAACAACTCCTTGCTTCCAAGAAAAACAGCAACACAGGAACACCAAAAGAACGTCTTTGTTTTCTCCAACAGGACACAACCAGGAAGAATATCTCCTATGACTTGAGTTTCTACTTAGATCTTGCTTAGGTGGGAAGGATCAACCAATTGGACAATGGGGAATTGAGAGAGAGAATTCTACTTCAGAAAATTCAATCAACGAATGATCGATCGATCATGTTGTTTTCACCAGGAGAAGAAGATCAATTCAGTGGGTAACTCCCCACTCCCTATCGAGAGGGAGTTGGAGGGAAGTGGGGAACGTGCCACACATTTCCCTCTCCTTTTTTTATTTATTTATTATATTATAAAACAAATAATAAAATTATTAATTAAATAATATATATAATTAATTAACTCACATTTAATTAATCATAATTAAATATCATATATTGAATATAGATTAAATCACATTTAATCAATTATCCCTCTATCGTATAGTTTTAATGCACATCTTATGTACATTAAATTTTAACCTAAAGTTTTCAAATATGAATCACATTCATATTTGAATTTATTATTTGAACTCTTTCAAATATTTACTTCTCTCATATAATTTAATATGAATCATATTCACATTAAATTTATAATATATAGTTCCAAAACTATATATTATATCGTATCTATATACATTAAATTTATTCTCTTATGAATTTGAACATTTCAAATTCAAATGATCTAAGAACCCTTACGAGATAGAAGGTGGACCTAATGGACCTACAGATACGAAACTCAAACGATACGAGATCACTAGATTAACCTCATTAACCACCTAATCAAAATTCGTTAACAGCGGGAACACTCCACTAAAGTTCCGCAGCTGCACTCTTCCCACTATAGATATATTTCCGTGTCCACGGATATTAACCAATAACAGCAAGTCAATCCTTCATGAATTTTCGTAACACCAGTTGGGTCAAATTACCGTTTTACCCCTAGGTTACATCTTGTACTTTAAGTACCAGTGCTCCTCTAATGAATAATTTGTTTGTGGTCCTACCAACAAACAGAGTCCCTCTCGGGGCAATGAGAGGGTCAGGCCCCTTTGTTCAAGTCCCGGAGACACCACTTAAGGGAACATTACTCTACTTACACTAGAAGGCGGGATGTAGTGAATCCCATCTTGCTAAGTTAAGTTCTCAGTCGCTCACTCAGTCTTGTCCCCAAGAAAGTAGGCATATTGAGTCGGCGAATCTAGCCACTCTCACCCATACTAGTCAAAGGACATTACCTCACGAAAAAGAGTTCGTAACCTGCTTAGGATTGAGATCAAGTTGCTTAGGTCATCCTAGTGAAGTAGAAACCTAACTAGTCAACGGAGTTACATCTAGTGGTTACTATTTCGCGGTCCGGTCTTATGTAATCTCATTACATAGGATATCCCCACTCACATGTCATCTACACGAATACCTTAGGATCACAGTGTTTGTATCTTATACAAAGTGGGCCACATCCATAGTTTTACCTGGGTAAGGTACCCAAACCTTATCCCCTTACTATAGACCCTTTAGGCTATATCTCAAACTAAGATCCTTTATATGTACACTACATTCAGTTAAAGATACATTTTACACCCTGGATGTTTAGTTTATTGGATTTAGAGTTAAAACAAAGGCAATATCATAAATAACAAACAATAACTCTTTATTGAAATAATAACACTTTACTACCATAATTAGAACATAATTACAAACTACGAGTTTTAGGGCACAAACCCCAACAAACTCCCACTTGAACTAAAACTCTAGTGGGGTACATCATAATATAAAACAGTGGTTACAAAGATACAAATACAATAAACTAGGGCATCCATATACCCCATTACATATCTCCCACTTGCCCTAGATTAGCCTATGTACATATCTCGTAGACCTAGACTTTTCAGATGACCCTCGAACTCTTTACCCGTGAGAGTTTTTGTAAACGGAACAACAATATTGTGCTCCAAAGCGATCTCCGTGACTATCACATCTACTCGTTGCACTATTTCTCGTATCATGTGATACTTTCTCTCGATGTGCTTACCTCGCTTATGGCTGCGAGGTTCCTTCGAATTCGTATAAGGTGATGGAAAATTCGAAGCAGCGACATACGCAGCCTCCATCGTGGAGTCAGCGATGCATCCTTGTTCGATGCTTCACCATACTATAACTCCCCCGTTAAGGGTGAAAGCTGATCCCGATGTGGATTTTCTAGAATCCTTATCGGTCTGAAAATCAGAATGAGTGTATCCAGTAAGGATCAAATCCTTAGTTCCATACACAAGCATATAGTCCCTTGTTGTCCTAAGATACTTGAGGATATTTTTAACTGTTGTCCAGTGGTCTAACCCTTGATTGGATTGGTACCTACTGAATATTCCCACTACATACCAAATGTCTAGCCTCGTGCGTAGCATAGCATACATTAAGCTACCTACTGCAGAGGCATAGGGAATACGTCTCATATCCTCAACTTCTTGAGGTGTCTTAGGACACTGTTTCTTAGACAGATGAACTCCATGCCTGAAGGGTAATAAGCCCCTCTTGGAATTCTGCATCGAATATTTTGACAACATTTTATCGATATAAGATGCTTGAGACAGAGTTAGCGTTCTGTTCTTGCGATTTCAGAAGATTTGAATCCCAAGAACATATTGCGCCTCTTCCAAATCTTTCATTTGGAATTGGGTTGCCAGCCTATCCTTTATGTTAGTTAAGTATCCTACATCATTCCCAATGAGTAAGATATCATCCACATAAAGCACTAAGAAAGCTAGTTTGTCGTTGATGATCCTCTTGTAAACACAAGGCTCATCATCGTTTTGGTCAAAGCCATAAGACTTGATCGCAGTATCAAATCTTATATTCCAGGATCTGGATGCTTGTTTCAACCCATAAATGGATCGATTGAGCTTGCAAACTTTTTGCTCCTGACCTTGGGTTATGAACCCTTCGGGCTGAGACATATAGATGCTCTCGCCAAGATTACCATTCAAAAAGCGATCTTGACGTCCATTTGCCAAATTTCATAATCATAAAAAGCGGTTATGGACAAGAGTATCCTAATAGACTTAAGCATAGCAACAGGGGAAAAAGTTTCTTCATAGTCCACTCCTTCCCTTTGGGTAAAACCTTTTGCCACAAGTCTAGCCTTAAAGGTTTGTACCTTTCCGGCTGCATCTCTCTTTCTCTTATAGATCCATTTTCACCCTATGGGTCTTACCCCTTCAGGTTGGTCGACAAGTTTCCATACTGAATTGATGTCCATTGACTCCATTTCAATGTCCATGGCTTTGATCCATTGGTCCTTGTCTACGTCATTCATTGCCTGTTTATAAGACAATGGATCTTCTATGCCATCATCAGGTATGACGACTTGAGTTTCAATTAAATCCAAGTACCGGCAGGTTGGGAAACAACCCTCCCACTTCGTCCAGGCATTCCCAATGGTTGAGAAGGACGAGACTGACTAGAGGTGTTGGCTTCTCCATCAACTCTTGATGAAGGTTCAGCTTGACCAACAACACTTGTTGGTTCACCTGTAGCTTCATTTAACACTAATTTACTACGCGGTTTATGGTTCCTTATGTGATCTTCCTCCAAGAACGTGGCGTTTGTCGATACAATCAACTTGTTTTCTTGTGGGTCGTAGAAAAGACAACCTCTCATTTCTTTGGGATAGCCATTGGCAAATCTTGAACGTGGTTCCAGTTTCTTTGGGTTTGTCACTAGCACGTGCGCCGGACAACCCCAAATTTTGAAGTGTTGTAAACTAGGTTTACGCCCCTTCCATAATTCAAAAAGTGTTTCTGAAACACTTTTTGATTGAACAATGTTCAAGATTTGAACTGCAGTCTCTACTACGTATCCCTAAAACGAGGCAGGCAATTGAACATAGCTCATCATAGAACGAACCATATCCAACAAAGTTTTATTTCTCCTTTTTGACACACCATTTTGATGTGGTGTATTAGGTGCTGAGAGTTGAGAGTTGAGATTTAATTCCATGTTTTATCAAATAGTCTTGGAATCTCAAATCCATATACTCTCCACCTCGATCGGATCAAAGTGTTTTAATGGTTTTCCCTAATGCATTCTCTACTTCAACCTTATACGCTTTGAACTTTTCAAGAGCTTTAGACTTATGATGCATTAGGTATAAATAACCATACCTCGAATAATCATCTATGAAAGAGATGAAATATTCGTACCCTACTCGAGCTTTAACATTCACCAAACCACAAAGATCCGAATGTATAAGTTCTAAGGGTTCTATGTGTAAACCCGAGATCTTTCTTTGGAACCTCCTTATTATCAAACAACAAAAGAAAGGAAGAAATGAATGCTTAAAACTTGGTTTTCCTTGTTCTAAAAAGAAAAGTAATGAAGTGAAAGGCAAAAGGAAAACAAGGAAGGAAAAACATAAACCATTTTGGTTTGGTTGCTCTAGGAATAATGAAGGAAAGAAAATGAAACAAATGTAAATCATGTTAAGTTTTGTTTTGAAAAGAAAAGAAAAGGAAAGAAAAGAAAGGAAAAGGCAAAGAATGAAAAGGAAAAATGAAAAAGGGAAAAGGGAAGTGGATGGTGGGACCCCACCTAATTTTCTTTTTAAAACCATGTATCCTTCGATCTTCTTCTTCATTTATCAAAAGAAAAGCAAGGGTTTTCATGAGAGAAGCAGAAAGGAAGAGGAAGAAGGGGTTTTTGGTGTTGGAATTGCAGAAGAGAGGGAGGAGAACTCAAAGATTACTTGTGTAGCAGCAAGGTGAACAACTCAGACCAGTTCTGCTATTTTGTTCATCACGAGCTCCACAGAAAGAGGTAAGAGTTGAAATTTTGTTTCATGAAAGCTAACTCATATTGGAACACAATTCGTGAAGGAAGCTCGAGCAAATTCGGATCTTAAGCTACTGATTTGTGAAGAGGAAGACAGAAGACAGAATTTGCTGTCAAATCTCAGAAGTCTCTGGTGTTTTGGTTATACTGGTCTGTAGAGTTGGAATCCGAAGCTCTATTAGGTATGGTTGGAAAGCTTATTGAATTGCCTACAACTTTCATGAAGAAATCGTGAATAGAAAATGATTAGAAGATGTTGTAAATAGCAGGTCAAGTTTCGGGTTGCAGCAGAAATTCGAATCTGGAATAGCAGAAGTTAGTTCCTGGGAAAGAAGATTTCGAGGTATTTCTGAACCAATATATTGGGAATTTCAATTTCATGTCTTCACATGATTTTTAGAGGATTCAAAAAGGAAGAGTTTGGTATAAATTTTACCCTGTTTGGCTAAGTAATGAAGAAGTTATGGCTGTCTGAATACAGGGCATAAAATCTGTTAAATGCTGGAATTTTTGTTGGAGTGTTTTCTTGTAGTTTTAAGGTTAAAAACCATGAGCTCGAGGTTCTAAAACATGATTTTGGTTTGTTTGACAGGCCAAGAATAAAAAGATCGAGTGTACGGGTCAAGACTCTAGTTCTAACACTGTGAGTGACAAACGAACTTCGAAAATGAACTATATGCTTGAAAAATGCTTTAAGAAATGCAAGTTTTGCAAGAATGAAAGATTTCAATGCTTTAAGTTTTCCTTGAAACACATGTTTATGAGTATTCATGTTTTCCTAGAAATGTTTTAAGTGTTCATTGTGACTCTAAAAGTCTTTATAAAGTTTATACATGAGCATATGTCCAATGGTTGCCAAAATTTATGGTAATATTATGATTTCAAGCAAGCATGTACTAGCAAGTATGTTTTAAAGATTTCTAGTTTTATGAACAAGCTGAGTAAGCTTGAGTTTTATGAAGAAAAGATAAGCAGGCATGTTCAAATGTTTTCATGTGATTTTCTGAGATATTGAGCCTGAGGCTTTATGGTACGCGTGTGCACACACAGGTCTTATTCTCTGTTGTCGACGTTGAGTGTACTCGTGACAACGTATTTGTCGTGAGTGCCGGGCGGGCCCCATTACGACAAAAAGCGATGGGAGTCTTTGGGCGGGCCCCACTACATCGTAGAATAAACGTTGGTGTACTGGGCGTGCCCTACACAACGTAGATTGTGACATGTTTTTTAAAAAGAGTTTATATCATTTACATGCCTTACGAGATTTTAACGGTATACTTGCTGATTTTCATGAAAAGCTATTCGGATTACACAGTACTTTTAATGCTTGATTACAGATGCATATGCTCATAGTAGTTTGGCAGGTGATATGATTTACGAGTTAATAACTTTCTTTTAAACTCAAGTCACTCATCGAGCTTTATAGCTCATTCTTTCGATGTTTTCTCACTTTTTGGTAGAGATCGAGCTCCGGTGCGCCGATAACTTTGCCATAGTCTCTGGAAGCTTCTCTTGTTTGATATTTTGTGCGTGGTTGGTGTGGTTTAGCAAATCCATATGTTTGTAAATTATTTTAAGAGAACTATGTAGTTATAGTGGTATGTGCTTTAGAGGTTGTGGTTGTTTAATTAGTGGTCCGGATTTGTTTGTGGTTACGATGTTCTTGCTCGTTTTAGTTTCAAGAGAGACTTAAGAAGAGTTTCTCTTCATGTACGTCTTATAGATGTCCAGTTTTCGCTGTGTTAAGTTTAAAGTGTTCCATATGCGAACATAGTTTGTTTTCAGGTAAAGTAGTGTCAGCAGGTATTATTAGGAGGTAACAATGTCTGTTGGCTTCATGTCGTCTCCCAAACTATATAAGTACAAATTTTATCAAAATAAACCTTAATTGCAAATGAACAAAAGCAAAGTTCCATTGACTAACTAATAAGTTAAAATTGTTACATATCGTTCCAAAGCAAACTGTTAAAAAACATAACACTAACTCCAGAAAATCACATAAATGAAATATAATAACAAAAATGGTCATTAGTACTGATTTATAAATTCACATAACTCAACTCGTATCTCGTCTAATTCATCTTGGGTGTACTTATCTTTTCTTATCAACTGAAAACAAATTAGTGTACATACATTAAAAAATTGAATAAATCAAGAAACTTTAAAACACATAGAATAAAATCAAAGTGTTACCACGTTCGTTATCACTCGACTTCTCTGTGTTACTATATCACGAATAAACTTCATAATATAGTACCCACACTCTTTAGTCCCCGGTTGCTTAGCACACTATATAAATAGATTAAAACATATAATAAAAAAGACTTGAATAAATAAACAAAATGGTAGTAAAAAAATGGTAAATTTGAAACGATTACCTGAACAGCTATCTAATTAAAATTTGGACTTCTACCGTTTGCTTGAGCATAGAACATCCTAATAGCCCTATACAAGTACAAATACATAAAAATAAGTGAATAACGTTTTCCATCAGAAATATATCAATGGTAGAAGTTTCATAATACTTACGTATTAACTATATTTTTCACGTAATCGAGAACGCCATGTCCAATGGAGTCAATCGACCAAATTGTAGATGTTCTCAATGAGATAACCACCAACAACTAATGGTGTCTAAATATATAATTACCAACAAATAATAGTTAGGAATATATACAAAATACAAGTAAATTAATAAGAACATGGTTTACGTACCCTGAATTACAAGGACAAATCAATAGTTTATTCTTGGTCTCTCCTAGCCTATTGCATAGAAATCGACAACGTTGCTCTTTAGGTCCAGTGGCATATGAAATCAAGGATGGTTGAAGGAATGCATATTGTTCTAATATGATGGGTTCAGATTGGCACAAGTACCTAACAATAAATAAAAAATATTAAAATTTAAAATGATACAATGAAAATTAATAATATATGATACAATGTAACTTTCTAAAACAAAAACACACTTCTAAATTCACCATCCAGATAACTCAATCAAAGTCCAATTCACTAATCATTTTAACGATTCAATAACGCTCGACCACCAGAAATGATACAAAACATACACTCATCAACTTCAAAACAAGTATAACTCACATGTCACAATTGCTAAGCAGAACTCAAAACTAACAAACTAGTTAATATGTCTATCCTAAAGTGGAGTTTACTCTTAATTAAGACTCGAAAATTTCGGCAGCATAACAGCATAATTACAACAATATCAAAATGTTACATGTACCTGTCTGAAACAAAAATGCACTTCAAAACTCAACATCCAGATAACTCAATTAAACTCCAATTCACTAATCATTTTAACGATTAAAGAGCATTCGACCACTAGAAATGAAACAAAATATACACTCAACAACTTCAAAATAAGTATAACTCACATGTCACAATGTTTAAGAAGAACTCAAAACTAACAAATGAGTTAACATATCTATCTTAAATTTCAGCAGCATAACAACATAATAACAACAATACCAAAATTTTACATGTACCTGTATTTAACGAAAACACACTTCTATACTCAACATCCAAATAACTCAATCAAACTTCAATTCACTTATCATTTTAACGATTCAAGAACACTCGACCATCATAAATGAAACAAAACATACGCTCAACAACTTCAAAACAAGAATAACTCACATGTCACAATTTCTAATCATAACTCAAAACTAACAAACCAGTTAATATGTATATCCTAAAGTGGTAAATACCAAGAATATCAAAATCTACATAATTAAATAATACTTACGCGATATAAGCTTATATAACCGAGATTGCAAGTTCCTCCATCATGCAGAACTGCTGCATGCTATCTTTCATCAAATGAAAGTTGAATTGATATCCGAACACATGATCAGGTATTGGGATGTTTATATACTCAGTGTTCAGGCCTTCAAGAATTTTGATCATGTATTTTACTGCAAGTGGCATATGCACTCGTGACACATCATTTCAACCTCTCTTCTCCCTTAATGTCGCTAGCTCACGGTGAGGTTTCTTACGTTCCTACGTACACGATGTTATATATTAAAAATTATAGACATTAAGTTAAACAACGAGCGTTTTCAAATAAATTTACCTTCTCTATTTTATCTACTATTACAAGATTCTTTGGCCATGGAACGTGAGAACCAATCGCATTTGAAACTGTCTCAATACTCCGAACTATCGGTATAGGCAATGGAGCATTGAAGTCAGATACAAGAGTGATAAGTACTCTCACATCGTTCGATGTGAGAGGCACACCGTAAACAACTTCATGCGGATTTAACCTCTCATAAACCATTCTTGATGCCACAATATTGTTTATATTTCCAACAGCTAAATCGCAAGATTTTCCCTACAAAGTATATTAAAAATTATGACTTAGTATTTATATACATTTTCTTAAAATCCAATTAACGAAGATTTAGAATAAGAGTTACCTCATCAAGATTTTCAGCAGATGTCAAAGCAATGGGTGGTTGTAGTTGGCAACTACCCCTATCTTACAAGAGAGTGACATCACCACACCGTTTTTTCTCATCTTTTCCACGCGTGTGTTTTGTCGTCATTTGATTGTATCCAGTCATCAATTCTTTCTTTTCTTTCTTCCAACTCGTTTCTTCATCAGTCACGACGTTATTTTTCTGAGTCGAAGGTGTGGGTTTATGAAAGAAGAAAGAGGGTGTGATTAAACCACCCACGCCGCTTACACGTCCTGAGTGTTCAGGAGTGCCTAATGCCTTTACCAGAATATCATCATGTGCATTCTCTTGATCTTTTGCTAGTTGGTCCTACAATTTAAAAGAAATATAAATATATATTTACGACTCTAGTATAATGTATATACATCATAAAAATATATGAACATTATTGCTTACAATTCTAACTGCAACATCTGCAATCTCTTCATTCAAGAATTCTCCATCCTTCCCTTGTCGAGCTTGTATTTATAGCTTAGCTCGATCTGCATCTAAATCTACTTGTCCTTTCTTATTCAACAAAAGTATGTAGTCATCTAGTTAATAAATGAGCAGACATAACATACTAATGTATAAATTCATAAATTAAAACATATCAACTCTTCCACAAAATTTGTGTATCCCTTACGAGCAAGCCTATGATTGTATTTATTTTTGGAACGTCTGTCCTTTTGCAAACTGCTTAATTTCTACATCACACATTTATAGCACAACACAAGGTTAATTAGAATCTTCGTGTAAACATTTATAAACAAAAAACCAATCATTTTTCAATACTTACTTGAAACTCTTCAGATAGAACTTTACCAACGAATTCATCCCAAGGAACTTGCACGATGTGGTTATATGTCAATGGTGGGGACTTCAAACATTCGGGCATGTCTTGAAATGGAATAATATATTTAGTCCTCAAAATGCTCTTAAATTGCCGGAACGAAATTTCAGCTTTCATCAATATGTCCTTCTTTGATTTACGATCTACTACGAAGGAATGCTAACAAAAACAATGTAATATATATAAGTATATTTCAATGAAACTAATATCATATGATATTTCATGATTTAGTAAAATAATAGATCACCTCAATGCAAGAATAAATCTTTTCTTTCAATTCTTTAGGTACTTCAGGCCACGAGTCATATGTAATTGGAATGTGGTGTCGCATACACGTTCCAATATAGCTTATCATTTTCGTTGCATTCTTACCAATCCACTGTCCATGAGCATTGTATTCGATCACTCTTCGATCAGCTTCATTTCTTATTCCTGCAAGCTCGAGCATCACAGTAGCGCCTCAAGTAGGTCGCACATTAGGAGGTTGCACCATATCATCATTTCCTGCCTCATCTTCACTACCAAGTGGCATACGATCATCATCACTATAGTATTGACCCATTAGAGTGTCCTGCTAAATACCTGCTAAGTATCTGCACTACATTAGTTGAGTTATTTATAAATAATAAAAACATCAAATTGTATCAACATTTAAATTCAGTAGTGAAAAGTTATACCATATAATTTATTCTTCATTTTCATTTTTGATCCAAATCCCATCACAGTCAGTGCGAACATATGTTGAACTATCATCATTAATTTCATTGGATTCATTAGTAGTAGGAACGTAGTTAGAGTTATTGTAGTTTAAAATTAAGTCCCCGAGCTTGTCTTCGTTAATATGATCTTTGTACTCTTTATTTGGAGGATGTAACACAATAAACCAGCGGGAGTCACTTAGATCTTCTATATAGAAGACTTGTTTAGTTTGTGAAGCTAAAATGAAGGAATCAGATTTATATCCAATATGTCTAATATCAACTAGTTTAAATCCAAGTTCATCTGTTTTAACACCTCCATTACTTTCAACCCAGTTACACTTGAACATTACCATCTTAAAATTATGGTAATTTAATTCCCATATCTCTTGAATCACGCCATAATAAGACATGCTTGTAGTTATTGGATTTTTATCTTTTGCACTAGATACTTGCATCATACTAGCTACTAAACATACTCCACTATTTTGAACATTACGAGTACCATCACGAAGCTCTATATTGTAGCGAACACCATTCACTACGTAGCTTAAATAAGTTATCACAGTGGGTGAAGGACCATGTGATATCTACTTCAATGTGTGTAGATATATTATGGTTTGGTACTTCAAGATCAGTAGCAACCTATATACATAAACGAGTATAAGTCGTTAAAAACTAAATGGAAAAAAGAAAAAATGAGCAGAATTGTTAGATCCATACTTGATCACGTATCGAAGAAATGAAGGTTCTATTGTGTTGATCTTGTAACCACTTCTTATTTCTTGATCTTGATGGATAGATGAGTTTCAAATAGTTCATATGCTTTCTATAATATACATAGAATCATTGGTGTTAGTATATTAAGTTTAAGGATTAACTTTAAATTAGTATAAGAAGTGAACGTACTCTATTAAGGTTGAACGTCATCTGTATTTTCCAATACATATAAATGAGTCGGCTTGAGTTGTTGCTTATCAAGCTTCATATGAGAAGTTGCCGATGCAGGTCTCCCAAATTCATTATCTTGAGGTCGTTCACTAGCTTTTCCAAGTCCAATAGGTTTTACATCATGCAAAAATTCAGTGCAAAACTCTATAGCTTCCTCGACAGTATAACCTTCAGCAATACAACCTTCGGGTCGATTCCTATTTCTCACATATCCTTTAAGAACTTTCATGTATCTTTCAAAAGGATACATCCATCGAAGATACACAGGACCACAAAGTCGCACTTCTCTGACTAGATGTACTGTTAGGTGCATCATTATCGTGAAGAACGATGGAGGGAAGTATTTTTCAAACAGACACAGTACTACTACGATCTCGTGCTCCAACTCACTTAACTGTGAAATATCGATCACTTTATTGCATATTGCATTGAAAAATAAACAGAATCGTGTGATAGCAATTCTCACATGCTTAGGTAGTGTAGATCGAATTGCAACTAATAGCAATTGTTGCATGAGCACGTGACAATCATGTGAATTCAAACCATTAACTTTTAGTTTATCGAGTGATACAAGGTTCTTTATATTGGAAGAATAACCTTCAGGAACTTTCATTTTTGACAATGATTGACAAACCTCACGTTTCTCATGTTTGGATAATGTGTAGCAAGCCGACGGTATGAATGTCCTTCTTTCTATAACTTTTGGGGCCAACTCGGGACGAATACCTAATCATTCTAAATCACGTCGAGTTTGTAATCCATCCTTTGTCTTACCAGGGATGTCGAGTAAAGTGCCTATTAAATTCATACAAATATTTTTCTCGATGTGCATTACATCTAAGCAATGTCGAACATGAAGTTTCTTCCAATATTCAAGTTCAAAAAATATCGATTTTTTCTTCCAACAAGAACGTAAGGCACCTATTGGTTTCTTCTATTTTGGCATATCTTCATTGGAATGTTCGTTGTTGGTGAATTTTTTAATAATTTTTTCTCCTGACAATGGTTGTGGAGCCTTTCCAAATTCTTTTTCATTATTGAATGCTTTCATCTGTCTTCTAAATGAATGAGCTAGTGGCAAAAAATTTTTGACCAAGATAAGCCATCTTTTTCCCAAATTTTAAATGCGTAGCTGATGTGTGTTCTCAACATATGGGACATGCATAAAATCCTTTGACACTACACCCGGCTAAATTACCATATGCAGGGAAATCGTTAATTGTCCACAACAACACTACTTTTAATGTGAATACTTCATCTCGATATGCATCATAACAGGGCAGTCCATCATTCTAAATAATTTTTAAATCATCTATTAAACGAGCCAAATACACATCTATGTTGTATCCCGGTTGCTTTGGCCCAGATATTATCATGGTTAACATAAAAAATTTACGTCTCATACATAACCAAGGTGGGAGATTGTATGTTGTCAATATTACAGGCCAACAACTGTACTTGCTATTCATCTCACTATGAAGGTTATTCCATCAGTTGATAGGGAAAGACGAAGGTTTCTCTCTTCACTTCCAAAATTAGGCCACAAATGTTTGATCAATTTCCAAAATTGAGTATCAGCAGGATGTCGTAACTTGCCATCAACTAATCTCTCATTAGCAAGCCAAGTTACATCCTTTGAAATTAACGTGCTATTGAACATCCTTTGAAATCGTGGAATTGGGAGAAAGTACCATACAACTTTGGCAGGGACTCCATCTTTCACTTCCAACAAATTCTTACGCTTCATCCATCTTGACTCGTTAGAGTAAGGACAGTTAGATGCATCGACATATTCTTTCCCATATAAGCAATAGTCATTGGGACATGCATGAATTTTTTCATACGTCATTCCCAAAGTTACTAACGTCTTCTTTGCTTCATACGTTGATGTCGACAATTCATTCTTTTCAGGTAATATATCTTTCAATAAGGTCAACAAATCTGTAAAGCTAGTATCACTCCACTCAAATTTGGCTTTCAGGTGATACAATCTAACTAATGTACCTAACTTAGTTAATCTACTACATCCTGGATATAGAGGTTTTTCAGCATCTACAAGCAACTTCTTAAATTTTTTTGGATTCTCTTCAAAATGTTGTTGTGCAATTTCAACCATCTCAACAATGTTGTCATCAGAGTTCTCTTCATACACTTGTTCATTAGTGGTGTAGTTTAAATTTGACTCTACATTGTTTCTAGAATATCTATCAAGGGTTTCTTCGTGCCAAATCCAATTTTCATATCTTTGATCGATACCATACGCAACTAAGTGCTTCCTAACTACATTAGTGTTAAGAATCTTCAAATTTACACACTTAACACACGGACATCGTATAGAAGGTTTACCACTCGCTTGTTCATGTGCAAACTGAATAAAAGTGCCTACACCTTCTTCATACTCTTTAGAGAATCTATCTTTCGACATCCATAATTTGTCCATTATGTTATAACCTAATTAAATGAAGTCAATAGATCAATTTTAATCCATATAAATAAACTAGTCTAAAAATCACATGATAAACTAATTCTCTTTCAAAACCCAAACAATATTATACTAAGTATGAAATAGGCAGGATGACATCAATAAAAAATAAAGTTGATATATGGTCATACGTGATGAGATATGTCTAGATATAATCATAACTACTCATTGCTTTTTTGTCCTTAAACTCATCCCTTACTACTTAAATCTAACTAGTTGTTTAAGGGATATATACTTCTATGATCTCATTACGAAAACACCTTTGTGGGATAACAAGGGGGGTATCACTGAGGGAATCACTAAAACTCGAATCTAAAAATTTTCAGCAAACATAACATAAAATCTTTAATCAGAAAAATGATTTGAAAGATCCAACTCATATATTATAAGACGAGTTTAGACATTTGTTTCCAGAATGACATTCAACTCATGATGAATCGAGATCAAACACAATAATATAATTCAGTAACTGATACATTAAGAAAATCACATGTCATAAAATGAAAATTAAAAATGCTCAAGTACCATTTAAACTCATCGAATGAACTTCATCTCTAAAACCTTAAATAACTCATATTGAAATCAGTATCACATTCATTAATGCTCTTCTAATTTAGATAAATAGTTCATATTATTCATCAAGAAGTTGGGTAAAAATAAAAAGTGGTACACTACCATACAAAATAATCCACCCTAAAATGGAACATAAATTGTAATTATGCAATCAAATCTAAGAAAATCATAATCATAGTTCTATATCAAGAAACTCAACTAATAGTAATTGTTCAAATCCAACTCATAGTCATTGTACTTTACTTACCGATGTGATGTGCCAACGAGAGGTGAGGGAAGATTTTGGCGTGAGAATAACTCCAACCGTTGGACCAACCTTGAGATCGAACGACTTCGAAAGATTCTTCCAAATTCGAAAGCTTCCTAAGTCAACGAAGAGATGGATCAATTAAACATATAAACCAAAGAAAAGAAAAATAACCAAAAGCCACATATCTGACAACAGTGCTCGTCATATAAGTACTAAAAATTGTAAGTTAATACATGGTTAAGATCAAACAACTTTTGAAAGCCTTAAAGGAAGTCTCCAAAGAACCAGTGTTCTAGGGTATAGGAAAGGTCAGAATGCAATAGGTTAACGTGATGGACCTTTTGGATTAAACTATCAAATGCATGCTAACTCTAAAGTCCACGTCTTTCTCGCAATTATGTAGTCCTATTTAACTTGACTGTCAACATCCAACAACCTTTCACTAATAAAATTAAGTTAGATATTTAAGTTTCTCACGAAACTAGCATAGCAAAACAAAACTCTAAAATAATATCACTTATAAAGTGCGTGCTAAGAATTAAACTCAAATGTAAATGTTCTGAAAATTCGTCTAATTATCGAGAACTAATTGACAACACGTGAGGCCAACATGCTTGTATCAACCCTTGGGCAAACATTCAATACCAAAATTCATAAAATTTTAAACAGAGTCACAAGGAAAATAGAGAAATATATGCTGGAATTTAGAGGCATAGATATTTACCCGAATATAGACGGCTTGAAGACGGTGGCAGGTTGCTTATCCAATCGTCGATGGCTTGCAAACGGTGGCAGAGAATGATTTCTAACCACTTCATGCGACTCAGACAACGACGACAACTCCGACTTCAGGTCGACAACTTTAGGTGACTTAGTTGCTTTTTTGATCGTCGACGAGGGGTTGCGAGATCCGGCTGTGAGATCCGACTCAGTTGCTTCAGACGGCGGTGAGATCTCTGACTGTGAGATCCGACTCAGACGAAGGTGAGATTGTCAACGAGGGGCAGCGAGATCCAACTGTCCGATCCGACTCAGTTGCTTAAGACAGCAGTGTGATCTCCGACTGTGAGATCCGACTCAGACGGCAGTGAGATCGTCGACGAGGGGTTGCGAGATTTTCGGCTCAGTTGCTTTTTCGATCGTCGACGGCAGTGAGGTCTCCGACTTCAGGTGGCTGAGACTGCAGCGAGAGCTTCCGGTTCAGGTCAACGGAGACGAGGAAGTTACTTTTTCAATCGTCAACGAGGAGCTTCAGCAACTTCTGGCGACTCAAACGACGGCGAGAGCTCCGACTTTAGGTGACACATACGACTGCGAGAGATTCGGCTTCACTGATCGACGAAGACGACGGATGTGAGAGAGATAGATCGACGGATGTGAGAGAGACTTGAAGATCGATTTTTAAGGAAAATGTTAGGGTTTTCCGTTAGATTTTTTGTTTTCTTTTATTTTTAATAATAGGAAATTTAAAACGACATCGTTTTACCCAGATTTTGTGTCATTTTTTTTAATATTAAGAAAGCTAAACGACGTCGTTTAGCTTCAAAACGACGTCGTTTTTCAAGTTTTGTTGACGGGTATTACCCTTCAATGAAAACAACATATATTGACGGTTCCTAACCGTCAATGAAAGTATCTGCCTGCACGTCAATAAAGCCACCGAACAACGACGTCGTTTTTTAAGTTTTGTTGACGGGCATTACCCGTCCATGAAAATAACATATATTGACAGTTTTTAACCGTCAATGAAAGTGTCTGCCTTGCTGTCAATAAAACTGCCAAACAATAAACCGTCAAGAAAACTAAAACACGAGATTTTATTAATTTTGACGCAAAAATGTCGTAATTAACGTCAAAAAAAGTACATTTATTGACGGTTAATTGCAAAAAATTTAATTTATCCATTTAATGACGCTTTATAACCATCAATATATATATATGTTTCAAAATTAATAATGGTTTTTAAAATGAGTTTTGGTCTTTTGTTGACACTTTTTTTAGTCAAGCGTCAACAATTTGAAAAAGGAACGCGTCAATAAAGGCATAATTTTTAGTAGTGAGAGTCTCTCAATCCGGTTGAGATTAATATGACCAAGTCTAAGATGCCATAGATAGGTATTCTTGTTTGAAGAAATCCTTTGCCTTTTACTTTGAGTATTAGCAGTTTTAAACATCTCATGATTTAAAATTGCTTTAGTTTGATTCGATTTAAGTACATACAAGTCGTTTTCCAATTTAGCAGAACAAATATTGACACCATTTTTTGAAACGAACGTTTCATTAAAAGAAAAGGAAATACAATGTCCAAGTTCTATTAAACAAGAGATAGAAATTAAGTTCCTCTTAATCTTAGGAACTATATACAAATTTTTTAATAAAATAAATCAATCTCGAAAAAACAGCTTGGCTTCTCCCAGTGCATGAGCTGAGACGACGTCTCCTGTTCCGACCCTGAGCGTCATCTCACCCTCTTCGAGCTCCTTGAAGGAACTAGTTTCCTGAAAGAAAGAGAAAACGTGATTAGTGGCTCCTGAATCAAGTATCCGGGTAAAATCATCATTTTCCACTAAACAAATTTCAAGAACAAGTAAATCGAATTTACCTTTCTTCTCATTGAGCTTAATGTTTGTAGTAGCAGAAGCTTTCCTTTTTCCTCCTTTCCTCTTCTTCCGAGTCTTCTTAATCCCAAAAGAAGAACTGCAGGGCTTGGTTCTAGAGGATGAACCCATCTGGAGCCTTTTGGAATAGGCAAACTGATTTGCCTCTCCATCAACCTGTTCCTTATTATCCATAAGAGACTGGTAAGTCTGCAGTTCATGTAAGAGGTTAGACAGGTTATACTCCTTTTTGTTCATCTCTGCATTGCTACGGAATGGTTGGAAACTCTTCGGAAGAGATTCCAGGATGAAGAATACCTGACTTTTCTCATCCAAGACCGCTCCGTTCATTTCAGCCACGTTGAAGTGAACCATAAGATCGAGAACATGTTTCTCCCACCAAGTTTCCCTTCATGCATGCAGCGTTATAAGCGTATTTGAGGGATTTCGTGCGAATTTGTTCGGGCGGTTGTCCTGACAAATTCTACAGATAACCCATGATCTCACGAGCTGAGACCATACCTTCCAACTTCCTGGCCAAGACATCAGATACGCCAGCTAGGATATAGGCCTTGGCCTTTTCATTGGCCTTGGACCAGCGGTCAAATGCATCCTTAACTGATTGAGGTGCGTTTTGAGCAGGGACCTGAGGACATTCCTCAGTCAGTACAAACCGTAGGTCGTCAAGAACAAGAATCGGATCCAGGTTGGACTTCCACGTAGTAAAGTTTTCCCCAGTTAAACGTTCTCTTTTGAGTAAGGCTATATACGAGGACGACATGCTCAAAATCCAAAAATGTTCTAATTAGTTATGCATTTTAACCAATTATAAAACCAATCAAATTTAGCAAAGTTATTAAGGGCCTGTTTGGTTAGCAATCCGAATTCTGTTTTATGTTTTCAGATTCACTGAATTCAGTGAATACGCGTTTGTGTGCGTGTTAAAAAAACTTTTTGGATTCTCGTGATCCAAATAGTAGAAATTCTGAAAACAACATTTTTATGTTTTCATTGTATCCAGATTCTGAATTTGAAATTTTAAAATGCAGAATTATGTTAAACAAAGATAAATATCTTAGTAAATATAGTATTTCATGTTTATAAACTTAATTTAATTTTGTTAAATTAAAATAGCTATAATATAATATATAATATATTATAAAATATAAAATATTATATTATATTATAAAATAATGATAATATAAAATTTATAAAAAAAATAACATGTTCATAAATTAATTAATAATGTCTTATATTCAACCTAATATTTAGTTTTGGAATTACAACTAATTTTATGATATATAAATATATTATAGAATACATTTTAAACTACTGTTTAAAATGAAATCAAATTTCTAAATCTGCTACCAAACACATATCTGAAAACATGAAATACAACTATGTTTTCATTGAATCCCTTGTTTTCAAATTTCTGTTTTTGGATTGCCAACCAAACAGGCCCTAAAGAACCCTAGTGTTTAAACTAAACTCAGTGTTTAAATTAAACCTTTAATTTTGTAAAATTATTAAAGAACCCTAGTGTTTAAACTCCCTTGAATTGAGACTTTCTCAGCCAATTCTCACTACTAGAACATCTCATGTCCCAATGGTCCTTAGCTACCATTTGTTTGGTCAAGGACTTGTTAACTAGCTTAACTCATCCCATAAATGTGACCCTACCATTTTCAGATTCAATAGGTCCGAGCCAACAGGCTACTATTAAGAAAGACAACTGTTGGCAAATTACCTAAGAGACCCTATCCATTTCTGGAGTTCGCGGTATTTCGATCCCTATAGTAAGGCCCTCTGTAGGGTTTGGTTGTTCTAGGACAACCTAGCAGGCGGACTATAGAAATCTCACGGTACGACCTAATGGAGGAGACCGTAGGGTACGTTGGTTGTGATAGGTTCTTTGTACTTTAGTTTATTTATTGTGTGTGTTTCGTTAGGAGCCGGGAAGTTGAAGTACGTTTGGAGCACGCCGCGTACTCAAAGTCGCTCGTTGACGTTAGCTTTCACTGTAAGTAGTCGTTTGGACTAAACTACCCCTAAGTGTAGGGCTTAGGGGCACGTTGCATGTATTCACCTGTTTGAAAGTTGTTTTGGGTCGTAGTAGCATGTTAGGATATGAGAAGTGTAATTGTGCCTAACTCATGCTCTTTTGATGTTCGTTGCATCTCAGATCAAACCCGAACTTTGTTGGTTCGAGGGGGTTAATTGTCTGTTAGTCCTATGTGAATAGTAGCTTATAGAGCCGAAGTAGTTTGTGCTGAGAACTCTGATTGTGCCAGTTGCTATGACTGTTTGTCCTGTGCCTTAGTTGTCCCGTGCTTAGTCTGTAGTGACTCGGGAAGTGTCGTTGAGCCCAGGACTGTAGTTAGCTAGCACAACTAGCCCTAGTGCGAGCCCAAGTCCTAAGTATCTGTGTAACCCTTAGTAGACTAAGACTCGAGGTTGGCGAGATGATGTATGGGATGTGATGGTCGCCCTCCATCCAGCTGTGCGACTGAAGTACGATCCTTAGAGTCAGAGGGGTTGGATAGAGTCCTTTGCCCTAGTGCGGCCGGGAATGAACTCGAGGTCGATTGTGCGCGAGTAGTACCGCTTTGATGCTTATGGGATGTGGTGGTACGCCTCATCCCGATCGTGCGACTCGGGGTGTGATCCTCAGAGTCGAGGGGTTGGATAGAGTCCTTCGCCTAGTGCGGGCCCGAGGATGAGTCTCGTGGCACACGTCGCCAACCCAGTCTAGGAGCTAAGGGTAGGACATAACTGAGAAAAGTGAGCAAGAGTAGGGCCAGGAAGCGTGTTGAGGTTGTTTGGCGGGCTAGGTGTCGTGTTAGCTAAGTCTAGGGTCGTTCTTATGTTCCTTATTCTTGGACGAAGTGGGCTACTTACTGAGTATTTTTATACTCACCCCTTCTTTATTTCTTTTGCGTTGTAGGTAAGGCAAACCAGTGAGATGACCACCGACGGCGGGACCCCTGCGAGGCTATAGAAGACTTGTAGGACTTAGGGGTTGCATTAGGTGTTGTTCTTTTCACTTTCTTTTCTTCTGTTACGTTTTGTTGCTTCCATTCATGTTTTAAACTTATTTCTGTCTGTTGTTCTTTTCTTGAATCAAAGCATGTTCTGTTGTACTCTTTCATTTTCAAAGCATGCTTCTGCTGTTTGAATTCTCTGTTAACTCCGAGGGACTGGAGCCCAGCCTATTGTCTCTGTGTAGTTTGGTGGAGGCTGAAACCCTCGTGAGTCTTTGAAGTGTTCGTGTTAAGGTTCAGGCACTCTGTAATTTTTCGGTTTGTTCAGGTTGCGCCGTTATGCTGCCGAATTTTCGGCGCGAACGGTACAACTTGGAAGTAATGCCTCGAATAGTCGTGTTCGTGTTTTTAGGGTGTAACAGTTGGTATCAGAGCGTAGTTTTAGATCTTGTATACTGCCTACATCGTAGGTGTTTAGTCCTTCATAGCCTCGGCGAGCAGAAAATCGGAGGTTACGCGGCAATACGTTCACAGCGGGATGCAGCGATGTGGATACTCGCGGATTTCGGCATACGACTTCCTTCTTGATGGCGATGAGATCGCGCGAGGGCATGGTTTCTGCGTGTGACTATACATCTAGAAATCCGCAAGGGCGGCAACAAGTTGGTCGATCGGCAGAGTACCGCGGTGGCAATAAGGTTCATGTCGAGATGCGATCATGAGGACTGATCACGCAGTGACCAAATGAAGGCATCAGTGTTATAAGTACTATCATCGGTTGCAGATGCGTGAAGAAGTCGAAGGTTTGTACTAACTCGGCGAGAGAGTGAATTGACCAGCTGCTGAGCGTTGAAATCATCATGTTCCTTTGCCGTACACGTGTTGGCCTGATGTATACTGTTGATATTGTCGAAGCAGGTCAGCAGCTCGGACGGGTTGGGTGGACGGCCGCATGTGGCCGCAAGTCCGCATCCCGGCGGCGCGGCACAATAGGTCGTCACTGTTAGTCTAATGACGCACGGCGCAATAGAGCTCTGCCATCGGTCGAGGTGATGTCAGTGAAGAGTCGGCGAGCTGTAGTTCGTTCGGACTAGAGTTGGCGAAGGGTGCCGCAGCAACAAACAGAGCGGACATCAGACAACCATGGGCCGGTGTAAACGCCACGAAAGTGGTCATGTCCTGGTCAGTGAGTTGGCTGGGAGGTCTCAGCCACGACCTGCAAAGTGCGTACATGGCCTGTGGAGGGAAGCGGAACCAGGGGCCCAGCCATTGCGCAGGCGAAGTCCCGAAGACCACGCAATTGTTATAGCGGGAGAACGCTCAGGCACCGGCCGCCCAGATGTTAGAGCAGAGCCTGGCGAGCGAGGAGGGTGGGGCGGAAAGTGGGCGACGCGGGGAGAGGTTCGGTGAATAAGGTTGCAATTATAACCATGCCCTGTTTGGCATATGCCGCGATCATGGACCTCAGTCGCGCACTCTCTCTACCTAATATTCGCAAGTGTTAAGGTTAGTGGTAATTTTTGATGTGACACGCGTGCACCTGCAGTTAGAGTTCGTGAAAAAGGTCCGCCGGTCGGAAAGCGTGGTGAGTAAGAGTAACAGCCGCGATGACGACGCTCGCGCTGGCTGAGACGGCTACCGATAATAATGCATGGATGTTGTGCACAATCCATGCCAGCATGTCACCGTCGAGTGTTTCACTTCACGTTCTGTTCTTCATGTCTGGCGGTCGGTGAGATCGAGGAATGATTCTTCGAGGAAAAGAAATTGTTAGTAAGCGGAAGGCGGCTCTCGCGCAAAGTGTCTGCGTCAAGCACAAGCAGAGGCTCTCTGGTTCACATTGTTGGAAAGTTCTGGAATGTGTTCTTGAAGAGTTACCGGTAGTAGACTGGATGGTTTGTGGAGGCCGCACTCTGGTTCTAGCCTCACTAGAATGGGCGGTGATTGTGTGACCAATGCAAGGGCAATGTTTGAACTCAGCAGCGGCGGTTCATCAGTCGCTGTCACTTTGCCGTGCATATATTTAAGAGAAGATGGATCGGCGCCGGGTTGTGCATCATCAATGGTATGAATTGAAGTAACACAAGATAAAGAACAGTACGTTCACCAGGATGATGATGACTGTTTGATCAGCGCGAGGAATGTGTGCAAATGACTCTACTGGCCATTGTGGTGGGGTAGTACCACCAGCTGGGCTGAGAATCAAGGATGAGGATATTAGAGGGCCTAGGTCAGCATACACCATGAGTTCACGATGTTCTTTGCACCGAACCAAGCCTCGAGCCGCATTTATGGATAATGAGCGAGTATTCGCGAGCCTCTTTACCATTGGATAAATCTCATCGGCGACTATTTTCGTATCTTCGAGAGTGGCAAGAAAGGGCGACGGCGTATTTGGAGAAGTGTCGGACGGGTAGCAGGCGGGTAACGCATAAATCAAAGTGTGCTACCGGACAAAGGCTCTTTCCTAGGACACGCGTCTGGCGGTGATGCTTGATCACGCGATGTGGGTTGACTCTCAAATCCGAAGTGTCAAGTCACAGTGCTGCTGTTGGTATTACAGATTACAGGTTTTGTTGAGGATTCTCAGATAGCACCTGGCGATCTAACCGAAAGAATCCGTGTATGGTGAGGCGGGGTTCGCACCGAAGGCAGTAGTTGGACCGTGACGCATTCGGCGGCCAGGGATTTCGGTAGGTCACTTTGATGCTTCCAAGAAAGGTTTGCCAGTGTTGATCGACGTAGAATGGAAGGTGATAGCCCATGTCTCTGGTTGGAAGGATTATGGCAGATTACACGACATGTAGATCGCTCTCGCTCTTAGAGAGTAAACTACCACCACTTGGAGAAAAGGTTTGTAGATACGGACGACAGGCCCAGTATTTTACCCAAGGAGGATGAACATGACAACCCGGATGAGATGGCCTGGAGCGTAAAGATCAGAGTTGAATGATCATCGGGCAGCAACAGCTATTTTGATGCACCTGGTAGACTCTCATTTTTGATTGCATCCTTGAAGCACTAAGATGTATCAGGACTTGAAATCATTCTCTCTTTGGTGGCGTGGAATGAAAGAGAGATGTGGCGAGTTTGTCGTGCAGAGCGTTTGGTGTGCCCGGCAAGTTAAAGCAAAGAGGCGAACCAGCGAGATTGTTGCAACCACTGGAAGTACCTGATGGAAGTGGGAAGAGATCTCCATGGACTTTATTTCGGGATTACCGAACAACGAAAGGATTCACAGTGATCGGGTGATTGTGGATGGACTAACCAAGTCCGCTCACTTTTTGCACGAGTAAGCCTACCTTTCTGATTGAGAAGTGGGCACACACTGTTCATGGAAGAGATAGTAAGGTTGCACTGAGTCCCGTGTGAGTGGTGTGTACGATAGGGACCCTTGGTTCACCTCGAACTCAGGTGAGTTTTGAGAGAGCCCTACGGGCTCGAGTAACTTTAGTCTGACATTTCACCGCATGAGACCGATGGCGCGCGAGAAAGGGTGAACCAGATCTGGAGGATATGCTTCGGGCATGTGCGTTAGACTTCACAGGTAGTTGGGACTCACATCTTCACCTGATGGAGTTCGCGTACAACAATAGTTATCAGACGACTATTGGTATGACCCCTTTCGAAGCCCTTTATGGGAGAAGGTGCAGGACTCCAGTGTGTTGGGGAGAGGTTGGTGAACGGTAGTTGTTTGGACCCGAGTTGGTCCAAGTGACAAACGAAGCCATACAGAAGATCAGGGCAAGGATGTTAACGGCACAGTGTAGGCAGAAGAGTTATGCTGATGTCAGACGTCGAGAGTTGGAGTTCGCCATTGGGGACCTTGTATTCTTGAAAGTTGCACCTATGAGGGGTGTTCTGAGGTTCGGTAAGAAAGAAAAGCTAAGCCCGAGGTTTGTTGGTCCTTTCGAGATTCTGGAGCGCATTGGACCAGTGGCTTATCGGTTGGCCCTACCGCCGTCCCTCACGTCGGTTCATGACGTGTTCCATGTGTCGATGTTGCGAGCGTATGTGCCAGATGCCTCGCACGTCATCGACTTTGAGCCGTTAAAGTTAGACAAGGATCTGAGTTATGAGGAGAAGCCTGTGCAAATTCTTGCTCGTGATAGCAAAGTCCTGAGGAACAGGGAAATCCGTGTTGTGAAGGTCCTTTGGCAGAACCACCATCTCAAGAAAGCCACCTGGGAACGCGAGGAGGAGATGCGAGCAAACTACCCAAAGTTGTTCGAGAGCTAGCTACTTTCGAGGACGAAAGTTCCTAAGGTGGGTAGACTGTTACGACCTAGTCTGTTCTTAGTAAATAAAAAAAAAGAAGAAGGAAAGTCGTGCGGGGGGGCGAAAGTTTCGCCCCCCACTTTCTCGTTCTTCGCCCGCCGGCCGAAACGGCCGGCGGGGCTTCCCTTCATCCTCTCTTCTGCCCCCCCTCTTCTTCTTCTGTCCCTCTCTCCGTTTTCTTCACTCTCTCCCTCGACTCCCTCTCTCTCACGAGCCTTTCTTTCTCTCTCTCTCTCCCTTTCTCTCTCGTGGTCTGTGTGCCTCTCTCTCTTTCTTTTGTTGTCGCCGTTTCTCGTCAGCTGCGCCGCTGCCGAGCCTCGCCGCAGTCCTCGCCGCGAGTCGCGCGAGCAGCTGGGAAGGCAACGCAGCCTATGGCCAGGCCACGGTGCACCTAGATCGCGAGACCCACACCTTTGCGGCGGTGGATTCGAGCCTTTTCCAATCGATTTTTGATGATCAGAGACCGGGTTCGGATAGATCGGCCGTGAGGATTCCATATCATCACCCACACGCGCGGCCGCCACCACCACGCGCCGCCGTCGCGCGTCCGTCCAGTCCACGCGCCGCCACGCGCCGCGCGCTGCAGAGTCACGACGTCCTCTTCCACCCGGTCGCCTCGGTCCATTCCTTAGTCCATTTTGGCACTCTCGTGGGTGAGTTTCGCTCCTCTTAATTAGTTTGGTTGCGATAGGTTCTTTGTCCTTTAGTTTATTAATTGTGTGTGTTTCGCTAGGAGCCGGGAAGTTGAAATCACGTTTGGAGCACGCAGCTGCGTGCGCGCAAAGTCGCTCGTTGACGTTAGCTTTCTTTGTAAGTAGTCGTTTGGACTAAACTACCTAAAGTGTAGGGCTTAGGGGGCACGTTGCATGTATTCACTGTTTGAAAGTTGTTTTGGGTCGTAGTAGCATGTTAGGATATGAGAAGTGTAATTGTGCCTAACTCATGCTATGTTGATGTTCGTTGCATATCTCAGATCTTTGAAACCGAACTTTGTTGGTTTGGGGTTAATTGTTTGTTAGTCCTATGTGAATAGTAGCTTATAGAGCCGAAGTAGTTTGTGTTGAGAACTCGATTGTGCAGTTGCTATGTTTGTTTGTCCGTGCCTTAGTTGTCCCGTGCTTAGTCAGTAGTGACTTCGGAAAGTGTCGTTGAGCCTTAGGATCGTAGTTAGCACAACTGCACTAGCACTAGTGCGAGCCCAAGTCCTAAGTATCGTGTAACCCTTAGTAGACTAAGACTCGAGGTTGGCGAGATGATGTATGGGATGTGATGGTCCCCTCCATCCCGTTTTGTGCGACTCGGAGTGCGATCCTTAGAGTCGAGGAGGGTTGGATAGAGTCCTTCGCCCTAGTGCAGGGCCGGGAATGAGCCCGAGGTCGATTGTGCTTGCGGTAGTACCGCTTTGATGCTTATGGGATGTGGTGAGTACGCCTCATCCGATGCGTGCGACTTCGGGGTGTGATCCTTAGAGTCGTCGAGAGGTTGGATAGAGTCCTTCGCCTAGTGCGAGCCCGAGGATGAGTCTCGTGGCCACGTCCGCCAACCCATCTAGGAGCTAAGGGTAGGGAGGCGAGAAAAAGTGAGCAAGAGTAGGGCCGAGCGCGTGTTGAGGTTGTTTGGCGGGCTAGGTGTCGTGTTAGCTAAGTCTAGGGTCATTCTTATGTTCCTTATTCTTGGACGAAGTGGGCTACTGCATCGAGTATTTTTATACTCACCCCTTCTTTATTTCTTTTTCGTTGCGGTGTAAGGCAAACCCGGTGAGATGACCACCGACGGCGGGACCACTGCGAGGCTATGGAAGACTTGTAGGACTTAAGGGTTGCGTTAGGAGTTGCTCTTTTCACTTTCTTTTCTTCTGTTACGTTTTGTTGCTTCCATTCATGTTTTAAACTTATTTCTGTCTGTTGTTCTTTTCTTGAATCAAAGCATGTTCTCATTGTACTCTTTCGCTTTCAAAGCATGCTTCATTGTTTGAATTCTCTGTTAACTCAGAGAATTTGGAGCCCACCTATTGTTTTTTGTGTAGTTTGGTGGAGAAATTTGGGTACCTCGTGAGTCTTTGAAGTGTTCGTGTTTAGGTTCGGGCACTCTGTAATTTTTCGGTTTGTCCGAGTTGCTGCGTTATGTCTTTGAATTTCTAGTGTGAACAGCATAACTTGGAAGTAATGCCTCGAATAGTCGTGTTCGTGTTTTTAGGGTGTAACAACTCTTCTCACTTTAGATATATTTCTGTATCCACGGATTGACCAATAACAGCAAGTCAATCCTTCACGAATGTTCGTAACACCAGCTGGGTCAAATTACCATTTTACCCCTATGTTACATCTTGTACCTTAAGTACTAGTGCTACTTTAATGAACAGTTTTTTTGTGGTCATACGAACAAACAGAGTCGTTCTCGGGCCAATGAGAGGGTCGTACCCTTTGTTCAAGTTCCGGAGAAACCACTTAAGGGAACATTCCTTTACTTACCCTAGTAGGCGGGAAGGAGTGAATTTCATCTTGGTAAGTTAAGTTCCCGCTGCTCACTCGATCTTGTCCCCAAGAAGGTAGGCATATTGAGTCGGCGAATCTGGCCACTCTCACCCATACTAGTCAAAGGACAATCCCTCGCGAACAGGAGTTCGTAACCTGCTCAGGATTGAGATCAAGTTGCCTAGGTCATCCTAGTGAAATAGAAACCTAACTAGTCAATGGAGTTACATCTAGTGGTTACTTCGCGGTCCGGTCTTATGTAATTTCATTACATAGGATATCCCCACTCACATGTCATCTACACGAACACCTTAGGATCACTGTGATTGTATCTTATACAAAGTGGGCCACATCCATAGTTTTACCAGGGTAAGGTACCCAAACCTTATCCGCTTACTATAGACCCTTTAGGCTATATCTCGAACTGAGATCCTTTATATGTACACTTCATTCAGTTAATGATATATTTTATAGCCTTGGATGTTTAGTTTATTGGATTTAGGGTTAAAACAAAGGCAATATCGTAAATAACAAACAATAACTCTTTATTGAAATAATAACACTTTATTACAAATAATTACAAACTATGAGTTTTAGGGCACAAATCCCAATAGTAAAAAACGTCCATGTCAAGAGTTGAGAGTGCCTCAACATAGTAGGAGCGTTGTTACACATCCTGACCGTTACATGGGTTTAACTAAAACCCAAATTGTCATACCGGATGACGACTGTGAGGATCCATTGACTTATGATCAAGCAGTGGATGATGTAGACAAGGACGAATGGATTAAAGTCATGACCGAGGAAATTGAGTTTATGTACTTCCATTTCGTTTGTGATCCTAGGGATCAACCTGATGTGGTGAAACCTATAAATTGCAAATGGATTAAAGTCATGACCGAGGAAATTGAGTTTATGTACTTCCATTTCGTTTGTGATCCTAGGGATCAACCTGATGTGGTGAAACCTATAAATTGCAAATGGATCTACAAGAGAGAACGAGGTGTAGATGGGAAGGTTCAAACCATCAAAGCTAGACTCATACCAAAGGGTTATACCTAGCATGAAAGGGTGGACTATGAGGAAACCTTTTATCCTGTTGCTATGATTAAGTCTATCAGAATCCTACAGGTCATTGCCGCATATTATGACTATGAGGTATAGCAGATGGATGTCAAGACACCCTTCTTGAATGGCAACTTTGATGCAAACATCTACATGGACGAACCCAAAGGGTTCATTCAACAAGGCTAAGAGCAAAAGTTTTGCAGGCTTAAACGGTATATTTATGGCCTGAAAAAAGCCTTTAGGTCTTGGAATATAAGGTTTGATGAGGTTATCAAATCTTATGGCTTTGATCAAAGTGTTGATGAGCCTTGTGTTTACAAGAAAATCATCAACAGTACTATCACTTTTCTTGTGTTGTACGTGGATGACATCTTACTCATTAGGAATGATGTAGGATTCCTTACTGACATTAAAAACTATCTAGCTACGCATTCCAGATGAAAGATTTGGGAGAAGCGCAGTATGATCTCAAAATCCCAGATTATCCAGAACTGCAAGAATAACACACTAGCCTTGTCTCAAGCATCATATATCGACAAAATGTTGGCACGATATAAGATGCAGAACTCTAAGAAGGGTTTGTTGCCTTTGAGGCACAAGGTTCATCTGTCTAAGGAATAAAGTCCTAAGACACCTCAAGACGTTGAGGACATGAGACGACTCCCTTATGCATGAGTTGTAATTAGCCTGGTGTACGCCATGTTATGTACTAGGCCCGACATCTGTTATGAGTAGGGATTGTCAATAGGTTTTAATCCAATCTACCATTTGATCACTAGACAACAGTTAAGGCAATCCTAAAATCTCTTAGGAGAACGAGGTGAAAGGAATGAGAATCCCCGCGCAGCGGAAGACGATCGAATCGTCGTGGTATCGTTGTGCAATTCGATTTCTTAAAATTAAACTATCTAATATAGTTAGGCTAAACATGCAAACTAGAAGGAAAAAACAACAAGTTAGGAGTTACTTACTTGTTGAAGATCGCCTTCAAGTTTCCTTCTTCCGATGATCATGAACTCTTCGTGTTCTTCTCAACGATGTCGATCTCCTCACAAGAACAACGAACCAAACACCTCCACTTGGTTTCTCGGTTGTTCTACCTTAGGTAGAAGGAGGATAGTGGGATCCTTTCATTTGGTGAAGGGAGGAGAATTTGTGAGAGAGCTTTGAGAGAGAATTGATTGCTTCATTTGGTGAGATTTCCGAAAATGAGCAAATGGTCACCTTCCCCTTCTTGCAAAAGGGGTTTAAATAATGGTGTGATAGGTAGAGTTGAAATCTCCACCTATTTACCATTTTACCACAACCATAGGTTATGCAAATCATATTTGCATAACCACATATAATAAGATATCTCATATCTGTTTTTACAAATCACATTTGTATAATTGTGGATTTTTTAATTGAATCACATTCAATTTAATTTCTCTCAATCTAATTTCTCCAAGTTAGCCCTAATTCAACAATTAGACTAACCTATAGTTTATTATGAATCTCATTCACATTAAACTATATAATATATCATTCATATCTCATATAAATGACATAATTACCCTTTAGTGAACTTGAACACTTCAAATTCACACTAAAAACGTAAACCATCTATTAATCCAGTTTGAGCCAACTGAAGGACCTTATGGACCTACAATGACGATCTCCAATGATCCGAGACTCATCTGTCAAACTCATTGACCCAGTTAATCAACATTCATTAGCTACGGTAACACTCCACTAAAGCCCGTAGTTGCACTCTCGTCAGTGTAAGACAAGATGTGTCCACTGATATAACCTATGCCCATGAGTCGACCCTTCACAGGTTGTTCTAGACACTGCAGGGTCAAATTATTATTTTACCCCTGTGTCTACTTCTTGCTCCTTAAGTCTGCACTGCTCCTCTAATGAACAACAACGTTGTAATGGTTAAACTATACACAACACCCCTCTCAGGCTAGTGAGAGGGTGGGCGTCTGTTGTCCAAACCCTGGAGACAGCACTTAAGGGAACAACCCTTCTAGTTTCACTAAAGGCGGGAACGAGTGAATTCCATCTCGCGTAGTTAAGTTTCCAGCTCCCTACTTGGACCTGTCCCTGAGAAGATAGGCATATTGGGCGAGTAACTGTGACCACCCTCACCCGTACTAGCCAAAGGACAAACCCCCATAGACAGGAGTCCGTAACACGCTCAGGATTCAGGTCGAGTCACTAATGGTCATCTACGAAGTTATTAGTCCATACTGTTAACGGTGTTACATCAGTAGGTCTAATAATTCACGGTTCGGTCTTGCACAATCTCATTGTACAGGATGCCCCCACTCGCATGCCAACCACATGAACGAGTCAGATCACCTCGTTTGTATCTTAATACAAAGTGGATCGCATCCACAGCGTATCCTGGATTAGGTCTCCAACCCTATCCATATATTGTAGACCGTTCGGGTCATTAACTCGAACGTGATCCTCCCTGTGTGTCCACTACACACCATTCAAGTTCTAGTTCTCTCATATATTCAATGACATTGGAGCTTAGTTTATTGGACAAAGCTTGTAAAGTTCGCGAGACACAAAATGATGAAATAAATAACTCTTATTAATTTCAAATGTAAATTTACAAATAGAACGAGATTAGGACATAGATCCCAACAAACTCCCACTTGGACTAAGCTAGTAGAGTAAATACATTTCTGAAATATACATAAATTACAATGAAGTAATACAATAAACTAGGGCATTGAATACTCGTTTACAATTCTCCCACTTGCCCTAGTCAAGAAGCACTTGAAGACCTAAAATCTCTAGGTGACCCTCAAACACCTTAGTTGTGAGGGGCTTTGTAAATGGATCAACAATATTGTGCTCCGACGCTATCTGCGTGACTGTGACGTTGTCGCGGTGCACAATCTCCCATATCAGGTGATACTTTCGCTCAATGTGTTTGCCTCTCTTATGGCTCTGAGGCACTTTTGAGTTGTCACAAAATAGTGTGATTGGCAAGTTCATATTTGGAACAATTTCCAAATCGGTCTTGAACTTCCTAAGCCAAACAGCTTCCTTTGCAGCTTCATAAGCCGCAACGTACTCGGCTTTCATAGTGAAATCAGTGATGCATCCCTGGTTGATGTTTCGCCATACTACAGCTCTTCCATTCAGATTGAAGGCTGACCCCGAAGTGGATTTCCTAGAATCCTTATCGGTCTGAAAGTCAGAATCTGTGTATCCCGTAAGGATCAACTCCCCACTGCCATACACTAAGCTGTAGTTCCTCATTCTCCTAAGATACTTGAGGATTGTCTTTACAGCTGTCTAGTGATCTAATCTTGGATTGGATTGATACCTACTGACAATCCTTACTGCATAGCAGATGTCAGGAATAGTACGCAACATGACATACATCAGGCTCCCTACAGCTGAAGCATATGGGATTCGTCTCATATCCTCAACCTCTTGAGGAGTCTTAGGACATTGATTCTTAGACAAGTTAACCCCATGCTTGAAAGGCAGCAAGCCCTTCTTGGAGTTCTGCATCTTATATTTAGACAACATCTTGTCAATATAAGACGCTTGAGACATGGTCGCTGTTCATTCTTAGGTTAGGACAACTGGATACCTATAACATACTGAGCTTCTCCCAAATCTTTCATTTGGAATTGCGAAGCTTGCCATTTCTTTACGTCAGTAAGAAATCCTACCTCATTCCCAATGAGAAGGATATCATCCACGTACAATATCAGAAATGCGACAGGTTTGTCGACGATTTTCATGTAGACACAAGGCTCATCAACATTCTGATCAAAGCCATAAGATTTGATTGTCTCATCAAACCTTATATTCCAAGACCTTGATGCTTGTTTCAGTCCATAAATGGACCTATGAAGCCGGTAAACCTTTTGCCCTTGGCCTTGGGTTCTGAACCCTTTGGGTTGGTCCATGCAGATGGTTTCGTCAAGGTTATCATTCAGAAAGGCGGTCTTGACATCCATCTGCCATACCTCATAGTCATAATATGCGGCAATGGCCAAAAGGATCCTGATCGACTTTACTATGGCAAAAGGTGAAAAGGTTTCTTCATAGTCAACCCCTTCAACCTGGGTAAAACCATTTGCCACTAGTCGTGCTTTGAAGGTTTGCAGCTTCCAATCTACACCACGTTTACTATTGTAGATCCATTTGCAACCAATAGGTTTTACCTCATCCGTTTGATCCACAAGCTCCCAGACAGAATTGAAGTACATCGACTCCATTTCCTTGTCCATATCTTTAATCCATTCGTCCTTGTCAACATCTGTCATTGCCTGATTGTAGGCCAATGGATCCTCGTAGTCATCATCAGGGGTGACGACTTGGGTTTCAGCTAAACCCATGTAACGTTCAGATTGTCTCAAAGCTCTCCCACTACGTTGAGGCATTCCCAACTCTTGGGAACAGACTTGACTTGACGTGTTAGGATCAACAACACTTGTTGATGTACTAGCCCCATCAGCAACTCTTGTTGATGTACTATTCATTTCGTTCAACATGATTTTGCTCCTAGGCAAATGATCCCTGACGTGGTCTTCCTCAAAGAAAGTGGTGTTTGTCTACACAAGCACCCTATTTTCCTTAGGATCGAAAAATAGACCACCCCTAGTCTCTTTTGCGTAACCTACGAATAGGCACAATTTTGAACGGGGTTCTAATTTCTTCGGGTTTGACACCAACACGTGGTTCGGGCAACCTCAAATTCTGAAATGGTGTAAACTACCTTTATGTCCATTCTAGAGTTCGAAAGGTGTTTCACAAACACTCTTCAACGGAACGTTGTTCAAAATATAAACCGCAGTCTCCACTGCGTAACCCCAAAAAGAATCAGGGAGACGAGCATACCTCATCATCGATCGAACCATGTCCAACAGGGTTCTATTTCTCCTCTTCGATACACCATTCTGTTGTGGCGAACCAGGTGTTGAAAGTTGGGACGTAATTTCATGTTCTATCATATAGTCCTGGAATTCGGTGTCCATATGCTCTCCACCTCGATCCGATCGAAGTGTTTTTATGGTTTTACCTAACAGGTTCTCAACCCCAATCTTGTACTCCTTGAACTTTTCAAGAGTTTCAGACTTCCTATGCATTAGGTAAATATACTCATACCTCGAATAGCCATCTATGAAAGATACGAAGTATTCGTAACCTCCTCGTGCTTTAGCATTCATCGGACCACAAAGGTCTGAATGTATAAGCTCAAAGGGCTCCTTGGCTCTATATCATTTTCCACTAAAATGATGTTTGGTCATTTTGCCTTCGAGGCATGACTGACACACTAGTAAAGAGTTTTCTTCCAATTAACTTAGAAGTCCACTCTTCACTAGTCTCTCAATCCTATTGAGATTAATGTGGCCTAACCTTAGATGCCAAAGATGGGCATTTTCTTTTGGAGAAACCTTTACTCTTTTAGTTCGTGTTTTTGCAGTTTTAAATAATTCAGTGTTCAAAATGCTTTTGACCGAATTAGGTTTCAAAACATACAAATTTGACTTAAGTAAAGCAGAAATAAACGCTTTATTGTCATTAAATAAAACAGAAATACAATGTTCTAGTAGGCAGAAAATAGAAACGAGGTTTCTAGTAAACCCTGAAACTATGTACAAATTGTCTAATAATAAGTAATTCCTGCCGAAGTAGAGCTTCACTTTCTCGATTGTTGCAGCAGCGACTATCTCCCCGTATCCAACCCGTAGAGTCACCTCACTTTCTCGCAGTTGCTGCCAGGAATCAATTCCCTGAAAAGAAGAACAAACGTTGTTAGTGGCGCCTGAATCCAATATCAAGGCAGAGTCACTACGCTCCACTAAATATGTTTCAGTTACTAGTAAATCACATTTACTTTGATACTTCCTCTCGGCAAGGAACTTGGGACAGTTACGCTTCCAGTGGTCGTCCCCATTGTAGTGGAAACACTTTCCTTTCTCTACAACTTCCTTGACCTTCTTGCCCTTTTGGGTGGCAGCTCGGTCAGCTTTACCCTTTTTCATCTTCTTCTTCTCTTTTGGGCGAGAAGGAGCAACAAATTTAGTTCCAAAGGTCAAACCCCTGTGATATGATCTGTACGCAAAATTTACCTCAGCTTTCGGTGTCCTCATCCTCATCAAGGACTGGAAGTTCTGTAGCTCGTTCAGAAGGGTGGTTAGAGTGTAGTTTATCTTGTTCATAACAGCGTTGCTATGAAACTGAAGGAAACTCTTCGGAAGAGTCTCCAAGATAAAGTTGACCTAGCTCGACTCATCGATCGAAGTCTCGTTCATCTCGGCCAAATTAAAGTGGGTCATCATGTCCAGAACATGTTCACGGACTGACGTCCCTTCTTTCATTCGGGCGTTGAAAACGTGTTTGAGCGAGTTGTGCCTGACCTGAAATGACTGTTGTCCAAACATGTCTCGCAGCGACTCCATGATCTCCTTAGCAGTGATCATCAACTCGTGCTCTTTGCCAAAACTTCAGACAAGCTGGCAATGATATAGACCTTGGCCTTTTCATTGGTCCTGATCCATCGATCGTATGCATCATGAACACTTCGTGATGGAATCGAGGTCGGCAACTAAGGACACTCCTCAGTAAGCACGAACTTAAGGTCGTCAGTTACAAGTATCGTGTTTATATTGTTCTTCCACGTTTGGAAGTTATCTCCCCCTAACTTATCCAAAGCAAGTAAAGCTATAATCGAGCTAGACATTTTGCTGAAAAATCAAATATAATTTGTGTCAGTCTCGAAAAAAACTTTTTTAAATCCAATTATGTTTTAACAAAAATTAATCCTATGATCCCTATGTCATTTAAAATTTGCAATGATTGTTGGGATTTATGCCCTAAACTTGTGTAATTTTGATCAATTAAATAAAGTGTTATTTGTTTTGATAAGATTACAGTCTTGCTTTTATAGATCCAATAAACTAAGCTCCAAGGTTATAACGTTTATCTTGAAATCAGTGTAGTGGACACTATTTGGGTTGACTTCAAGATTATAACCTAAACAGTCTATGGTATAAGAATAAGGTTGGAAACCTCATTCTGGTAACACCATG
Source organism: Trichosanthes cucumerina (assembly GCA_036507285.1). Taxonomy (NCBI): domain Eukaryota; kingdom Viridiplantae; phylum Streptophyta; class Magnoliopsida; order Cucurbitales; family Cucurbitaceae; genus Trichosanthes; species Trichosanthes cucumerina. Next base: position 40,924,149 of record CM071841.1, read on the forward strand.
GATGCGACCCACTTTGTAATTAGTACAAATGAGGTAATCCAACTCATTCATGTAGTTGACATGCGAGTGGGGGCATCCTGTATGAAGAGTTCATACAAGACTGGATCGCAAATTATTAGTCTAACAAGTATAACACCGTTAACAGGATAAGACTAGTAATTTATAGATGGTCATTAGTGACTTGACCTGAATCCTGAGCAAGTTAAGAACTCTTGCTTACAGGGGTTTGTCCTTAGACTAGTATGGGTGAGAGTGGCCTATAGCCGACTCAATAAGCCTACCTTCTCAGGGACAGAACCTCGTAGGTAGCTGGGAACTTAACTGTGCAAGATGGAATTCACACATTCCTCTACTGAGGAATCAGATAGGTTGTTCCCTTAAGAACTGACTCCAGGTCTTGAAAAAACGGGGCCCCGCCCTCTATGAGGATATGTGTCACACCCCCTCCCGAACTACCTGTTAACTCAGCCCGAAAGGCGGCGTGAAGCCAACAGACATTGTTTATCTCTTAACAATACACAAGTGACCCCGATTCACTGATAAACATACTATGTTCGAAAATGGAACACTTAAACATGACATAGCTGGAGCTGGACAACTATTAAACATATACAAGGAGAAACCCTTCACAAGTCTCTCATGGAAACTAAAAGTCTAGTGCATCGAAGCAACACAAGACAACCAAAGTGTTTATACAACCTCTAATGTACAAACAACTATAACACCAAAGTCCTCTCAAAATAATTTACAAACATAGAGACTTGCTAGACAAAAAACGACCACGTACAAAGTATTTAACTTATGAACCTTCAGCAGACTATATGGCAAGAACTCGGGTGCAGAGCTCAATCTCTACCAAAAGTTTGAAAACATAGAAAGAATGAGCTATGAAGCTCAAAGTGAGTGACGGTGTTTAATATCTATAACTTGTAAAACATGTGACACTGAAAACTTTGAGCATATGCATTTGTATTCAAGCATTGAAAGTAAACGTAGAATCATAATAGACTTTCGGAAAACCAACAAGTATATCATCAAAATCTCGTAAGGCATGTAAATGAGATAAACTCTTTTAAAAACATTTCACAATCCACGTTGTGTAGTAGGCACGCCAAGATACAACTAACGTTTACTCTCACGATGTAGTGGGGCCCGCCCAACACTCTCATCGTCTTTGTAAATAGTGGGGCCCGCCAAAGACTCACGCAGCATACGTTGTCACGAGTACACTCAACGTCGACAACGAGAATAAGACTAATGTGCACACTGCGGTACCATAAAGCCTCGGGCTCAATATCTCGAGAAAATCACATGAAAACATTTGAACATGCCCGCTTATCTTTTCTTTCATAAAACTCAAGCTTACTCAAACTTGTTCATAAAATCGAAATCTTTAAAACATACTTGCTAGTACATGCTTGCTTGAAATCATAACATTTCCATAAATTTTGCAACCATTGGACATATGCTCATGTATAAACATTATAAAGACTTTTAGGGTCACAATGAACACATGAAACATTTCTAGGAAAACATGAATACTCATAAACATGTATCCAAAAGAAAGCATAATGCATTGAAAACTTTATTCTAGCAAAACTTGCATTTCTTGAACATAATTCAAGCATATATACACTTTTGATGTTCGTTTTATCACTCACAATGTTTGAACTAGAATCTTAGCCCGTACACTCGACCTATTTGCTCTTGGCCTGTCAAACAAACCAAATTCATGTATTAGAACCTCGAGCTCATGGTTTTTAACCTTAAAACTACAAGAAAACACACTTTCAAAAATTCCAGCATTTACATATTTTCTGCCCTGTTTTCAGATAGCCATAACTTCTTCATTACGTATCCAAAAAGAATGTCCTTTATACCAAACTCTTCCTTTTTGAACCCTCTAAAACTCTTATGAAGACATGAAAATGAGATTCCTAACGTAGTGGTTAGAAATTACCTCAGTAGCTTAACCCCTAAATTGATCCTGCTGCTGTTCCAGATTTCACTTCCTACTGCAACCCGAAACTTAACCTGATGATTACAACATCTTCCAATCATTTTCTTCTCACGATTCCTTCACGAAACGTGTAGGAAATTGAATAAGCTTTCGAACCATACCAATTAGAGCTTCTAACTCCAAGTATACAGATCAAAACAACCAAAACATCAGAGACCTCTCGGATTTGACAGCAAAATTCTGTCTTCTGCCTTCCTCTTAACAAAACAGCAACTTAAAATCAGAATTGGCTCGAGCTTCCTTCACGAATTTTGTTCCAATATGAGTTAACTTTCATGAAACAAAAGCTCAACGCTTACCTCTTCTTGTGGAGCTCGAGATGAATAGAAAATCAGAGCTTGTCTGAGTTGATTTCCTTGCTATAATAAAGAATCCTCTTGAGTTTTCCTCTTTTCTTCTGCAACTCCAGCTCAAAATCACCAAAAATGGCCTCCTTCTTCTTCCTTTCTCCTTCAACCACGACGCTTCAGCCTTAGTTTGTGATGAAAGAGAAGAAAATGGAGAGAAATCCCTTTTTAAAAAAGTCAATCGGTGGAAGAGGTAATGTTTTGTCTTTTTGCACTTTTGTTTTTTTTCATTTTTCCATTTATTTTCTTTCCTTTATCTTCTTTCTTTCTTTTCTTTTCTTTTCTTTTCTTTTCTTAACAAAACAAAATAACTTAATATATAAAACATTTGTTTCATTTCCTTTTCTTCTTTTGTCTTTAAAAGCAAACCAAACCAAAATGGTTTAAACTTTCTTTCCTTGTTTTCCTTTTGTCTTTCACTTCATTTCTTTTCTTTTTAAAACATGGGAAACCAAGTTTTAAACATTCATTTCTTCTTTCTTTTTGTTGTTTGTTAATAAGGAAGTTCCAAAGAGATCGGGTTTACAACTTACCTCCCCATTAAGAAATTTCGTCCTCGAAATTGAGTAGTCTTTAAGTGAAAATCATCGGGTACTTTCTCCTCATTAGATCCTCTAACTCCCAGGTTGCCTCCTCCACTCCGTGATGTCTCCAACGAACCTTCACGAGTGGGATCATCTTGTTCCTCAAAACTTGCTTTTTCTGTCGAGGATTTGAACTGCATCCTCTACGTAACTCATGTCTTCTTTCAACTCAACTGGTTGTGCTTGCAACACATGTGTCGGATCTGGGATATACTTCCTCAACATGGACACATGAAAAACATCATGTACTCGAGATAGTTCTGCGGCGGCAACTCCAAATCAGAGAAGGCTGCTGGCCCAACTCGTCCCGTTACTTGATAAGGACCAATATATCTAGGGCTTAGCTTACCTTTCTTACCAAAACGAAGGACACCTCTCCACGGAGATAACTTCAAGAAAACTTGATCTCCGACCTGGAATTCTAAGTCCTTTCGTCGCTTATCTGCATAACTCTTCTGACGGTCTTGAGCTACCTTCAAATTCTCTTTGATTACCTTAATATTGTCTGTAGTAACTTGTACCAACTCAGGGTCGATTAGCTTTCGCTCTCCAACTTCATTCTAACATACGGGTGTTCTACATGGTCTTCCATACAGAGCCTCAAATGGTGTCATACCAATACTCGACTGGTAGCTGTTATTGTAAGCAAATTCCATAAGCGATAGGTGTGTATCCCAACTCCCTTTAAATTGAAGGACACATGCTCTCAACATGTCCTCTAAGGTCTGGATGGTCCTCTCGATCGCCCATCCATGCGAGGATGGAATGTCAGACTAAACTCGACTTTGTTCCCATAGCTTTACGTAAGCTAGGCCAAAACTTAGAAGTAAATCTTGGATCTCTATCGAAACGATAGACACTGGTACTCGCATCGACTCACAATTGCGCCGACGATAGCTTAGCTAGTGATCAAGCGTGAGGCGTCGCTTTAATCGGTACAAACCGTCTTTGTTTTAGTGAGTCTATCCACTATTACCCAAATACCATCATGCCCACTTGAAGTAACGTGGTAATCCAAACAGAAAATCCATAGTGATATGCTCCCACTTCCACACTCAGACCTTTGGCAAAGTGGGTTAAGGAGTCCTCCCGGCCTCTGTCTAACTTGTTTAACTTTGTTGGCGGATCAAACATCTATCAACATAATCGGCCTATCTCTCGTTTCATTCCTGTGCCACCAATACGTTTCCTTCAAAGTTTTGTACATCTTGGTGCTTCTGGATGCATAGCGTAAGTCAACTGTGAGCTTCCTCTAGAATAGCATCTTTAAGCTCACTAAAATTCGGAACACATAGTCTTCCTTGCCTTTCTATGGCCCCGCCTCGATCTCATCTTAAACTCGCTTGGGGCCTGTTTGGACTTCCCAAACATTTTTCGCAAGTTACTATCCTCTGGTTGTCTTCTCACAACCCTGCACTGCAGTGAAGACTGACACTGAACCGAGCTAAAAGACTTCTGAACTCTCTGCATTCACAATCGCTTTAGAATCCCTTAGAGTTCTTAAAAAGTTGCTCGTATACCACACAAGGCATCCCTAGGAAGTCTTGACTTCCGCTCAAAGCATCCGCTACCACATTCGCCTTCCTGGATGGTATTCTATAGTACAATCATAATCTTTAATCGATTCTAACCATCTTCTCTGCTCTCATATTCAACTCCTCTCGATCAAAGATATACTTGAGACTTTTATGATCTGTGTAGATGTGACACCTTTCACCAAACAAGTAATGTCTCCGGATCTTGATTGCTAAAACAATCTGCTTTGCTAGCTCGAGATCGTGGGTAGGGTAATTACATTCATGCTTTTTCAATTGTCTTGATGCATAAGCTATTACTTTTCCTTCTTGCATCGTAACACACCTAAACATTGTCTCGAGGCATCACAAGAAAAATCACATACTCTTGTCCTGCTACACAGAAGTGTCAAAATAGGTGCTTGTAACTAATCTCTTTTTCGACTCCCAAAACTCTCTTCACACTTATCGACCACTCAAACTTAGCATTCTTTCTTGTCAAAGCCATTAAGGGTAATGCTAATCGTGAGAAATTCTCAACAAACCGCCTGTAATATCCTCGCCAAGCCTAGGAAACTATTACCTCGCCGTGACTGGTTTGGTCTCTCCCGATTGACTACAACTTTAACTTTATTTGGATCCACACTAACACCATTTCTTTGAGACAACATGCCCCAAAAACACTACTCGATTCAACCAAAACTCACATTTGGTGAATTTAGCGCATAACCGCATTTATCTCGTAGTGTTTGCAGAATAATCCTCAAATGTTCCTCATGAGCTTTCTCTGTCAATCGAGTAAACTAGTATATCATTAATAAATACTATAACGAATCGATCCAATCATGGTGGAATATCCACATTCATGAGGTCCATGAAAATCGCTGGTGCATGGTGCGTTCAAAACCGAGCGGCATTACTAGAAACTCATAATGCGTGCACTGTTCGAATCTTCGTCTTAGATATATCGATTCCCTTACCTTTAATCGATGGTATCCTCGATCTCAAATCAATCTTAGAAAACACCGATGCTCTCAGATGGCCCGGTCAAACAAGTCATCAATACGGGGTAAAGGATACTTGTTACGTATCGTGACTTTGTTTAACTGTCTGTAATCAATGCATAATCTAAGGGTACCATCTTTCTTCTTTACAAATAACACTGGAGCTCCCCAGGGTGATACACTAGGTCTGATGTATCCCTTATCAACTAGTTCTTGTAATTGCATCTTCAGCTCTTTGAGCTCACATGGAGCCATTCTATACGGCGCCTGCGAAATAGGTGTTGTTCCTGGTAACAATTCAATAGTGAACTCTACTTCCCTATCAGGTGGCAACCCTGACAGATCTGCTGGAAAAACATCTAGAAATTCGTTCACAACAAGAACATCTTCTTGTTTTAACTTTTCTTCCTGCACCTCCACTACGTGAGCAAGAAACGTCGTGCATCCTTTTCTCAACAACTTCTGAGCTTTGCATGCTGAAATCAAACTCGTAGGAATAATCTTCTTTTCACCCCTGAAAACCACTTCAGCCAACCCTGGTTTTCTAAAAACAACTTCCTTTTTATGGCAATCCATGGAAGCATAATGAGTGAATAAGAAATCCATCCCTAAGATTGCATCTAACATCTGCAACTCTAGTGGAAGAAGATCCACTAACATATTGAGACCTTCTACTAAGACCTCACAATCTCGCAACACTGAATTGACTAGTAAAGCATCACCAACTGGAGTGTATATAACTAACTCCTCAAATAAAGGCTCTAGCTTCCTACTAAGCTTAGTTAGGAATATACTGGAAACAAAGGAATGCGTAGCACCTGGATCTATCAAAACACATGCAGGTACATTACAAATAGAAATCGTACCAGTAATCACATCCGTGCATCCTCTGCTTCTCTTTGAGTCATAGCGTAGACCTTTCCCTGTTGCTCAGGTCTCCCTACAACTCCTTCTGCTTTTGCACCACTGGTGCCTCTCTCCCGCAGCTCTTTGGAACTCTCATTTGCTCAACTATCTGGGACCCAACTCCTCGGGTCCTCTCGTGCGGCTGCTCTAAGCTGTGGACAATCCCTCTTGAAATGCCCTCGCTGCCCACACTGGTAACACACACCGACACCAACAAGACATTGGCCTCGATGATTCTTGCCACAATTTGCACATGGAGTTCTCCTTGCTGACCGGCAATGAACTCTGCATTATCTGCCTCGTGGTCTTGCCGTGGATCCGCGATTGACTAGGTGCTCTTTGACTCACGCCTCGATAGGCACCACTAACATTCATCTGCCTCGATATCTGGCCGCCAGCTCGATTCTTAAAGTCCTGACGACTTGAAACATTCACCCCAGGTGTGAATCTTCGCTGTTCGCGACCCCGAAAACTACTCGTCGTTGAAGGCCCACGAGTAGGCTCCACTCATCGATCGCGCCTCTGCTATATACTCGCTCAACTCGTAGAGAGCGGTCTCTACCACAGTGTGAGAAGTCACCCACTTAGCAATGGTCGTGGATCGTGGAGTGCGTATCTCGTGTCGTAACCCTTTCTCAAATCGTCGACACCTGTCACTCTCAGATGCCACAATAACATCAGCATACCGTGATAGCTCGGTATACCTTCTCTCGTACTCAGCCACTGATAGTGACCCTTGCTTTAATTCTAAAAATTCATCTCTCTTCGCTTCACGGTATGTGCCAGGGTAATATTTATCTTCAAATATGCCTCTGAAAGTTTGCCAGTCTAAAGTGCGTGCATCACTCCGTCTGGCTAAAATTGACTTCCACCATCCCTCTGCTTCTTTCTCTAGCAGGAATGTGGCTAGCTTGACTTTACGCTCTTTAGGGCAGCTCATCACGTTAAAACATTTCTCAAGCTTATTCAGCCACACCTCGGCGTCAGCTGGATCTGTGGAACCCTCAAACACTGTGGCTCCCAATTTCTTCAGACGTTCTATTCCATACGCCTTTTCTGGATCACTTGGCCCTGCTCTCTCTGGCCTGCCTACCTCCTGTGAGGAAATGGCATGTTGCTGATCTCTGGCCTTAGTTTGGACTCTCGGGGCACTAGATCCTCTCTCAGATTGGCCTTGGGTAGGATCCTGCGTCCTGCCCTGATCCTGCTTGCATCGTCTGCTAGTACGTGGTGGCATGACTCCTATAACATATCAACATATTAGACATGCTATGGATACTTAACTCAAATACACAATACTAAACTTCTATTCATATTTTAGCCCTAACTGGACTTGCTCTTACCCTTACTTGAACCATACTCCACTAGTTCGATCTGAACTAACTCAATAACTTACTATGACTTTTACTTTATTCTCAGAGCTAACTTGCCCTGTCTTATTCCCATGGAGCTAGCTGCTCTGATACCAAGTTGTCACACCCCCTCCCGAACTACCTGTTAACTCAGCCCGAAAGGCGGCGTGAAGCCAACAGACATTGTTTATCTCTTAACAATACCTGTTGACCCTGATTCACCTGATAAACATACTATGTTCGAAAATGGAACACTTAAACATGACATAGCGGAAACTGGACAACTATTAAACATATACAAGGAGAAACCCTTCACAAGTCTCTCATGGAAACTAAAAGTCTAGTGCATCAGAAGCAACACAAGACAACCAGTGTTTATACAACCTCTAATGTACAAACAACTATAACACCAAAGTCCTCTCAAAATAATTTACAAACATAGAGGCTTGCTAGACAAAAACCAGCCACGTACAAAGTATTTAACTTATGAAGCTTCAGCAGACTATGGCAAGAACTTTCGGTGCGTGAGAGCTCGATCTCTACACGAAAAAGTTTGAAAACATAGAAAGAATGAGCTATGAAGCTCGGTGAGATTGTGTTTAATATCTATAACATGTAAAACATGTGACCTGAAAACTATGAGCATATGCATTTGTATTCAAGCATTGAAAGTAAACGTAGAATCATAATAGACTTTCAGAAAACCAACAAGTATATCATCAAAATCTCGTAAGGCATGTAAATGAGATAAACTCTTTTAAAAACATTTCACAATCCACGTTGTGTAGGGCACGCCCAGTACAACCAACGTTTACTCTACGATGTAGTGGGGCCCGCCAAAGACTCCCATCGTCTTTGTCGTAGTGGGCCCGCCCAAAGACTCACACGGCAATACTGTGTCACGGAGTACACTCAACGTCGACAACAGAATAAGACCTGTGTGCACACGGTACCATAAAGCCTCGGGCTCAATATCTCAGAAAATCACATGAAAACATTTGAACATGCCTGCTTATCTTTTCTTTCATAAAACTCAAGCTTACTCAGCTTGTTCATAAAACTGGAAATCTTTAAAACATACTTGCTAGTACATGCTTGCTTGAAATCATAACATTTCCATAAATTTTGCAACCATTGGACATATGCTCATGTATAAACTTTATAAAGACTTTTAGGGTCACAATGAACACATGAAACATTTCTAGGAAAACATGAATACTCATAAACATGTATCCAAAAGAAAGCATAATGCATTGAAAACTTTATTCTAGCAAAACTTGCATTTCTTGAACATAATTCAAGCATATATACACTTTTGATGTTCGTTTTATCACTCACAATGTTTGAACTAGAATCTTAGCCCGTACACTCGACCTATTTGCTCTTGGCCTGTCAAACAAACCAAATTCATGTATTAGAACCTCGAGCTCATGGTTTTTAACCTTAAAACTACAAGAAAACACACTTTCAAAAATTCCAGCATTTACAGATTTTCTGCCCTGTTTTCAGATAGCCATAACTTCTTCATTACTTATCCAAAAAGAATGTACTTTATACCAAACCCTTCCTTTTTGAACCCTCTAAAACTCTTGTGAAGACATGTAAATGAGATTTCTAACGTATTGGTTCGAAATTACCTCCGTAGCTTAACCCCTAAATTGATCCTGCTGCTGTTCCAGATTTCACTTCCTGCTGCAACCCGAAACTTAACCTGATGATTACAACATCTTCCAATCATTTTCTTCTCACGATTCCTTCACAAAACTTGTAGGAAATTGAATAAGATTTCGAACCATACCAATTAGAGCTTCTAACTCCAAGTATACAGATCAGAACAACCAAAACATCAGAGACCTCTCGGATTTGATAGCAAAATTCTGTCTTCTGCCTTCCTCTTAACAAAACAGCAACTTAAAATCAGAATTGGCTCGAGCTTCCTTCACGAATTTTGTTCCAATATGAGTTAACTTTCATGAAACAAAAGCTCAACTCTTACCTCTTCTTGTGGAGCTCGAGATGAATAGAAAATCAGAGCTTGTCTGAGTTGATTTCCTTGCTATAATAAAGAATCCTCTTGAGTTTTCCTCTTTTCTTCTGCAACTCCAGCTCAAAATCACCAAAAATGGCCTCCTTCTTCTTCCTTTCTCCTTCAACCACGACGCTTCAGCCTTAGTTTGTGATGAAAGAGAAGAAAATGGAGAGAAATCCCTTTTTAAAAAAGTCAATTGGTGGAAGAGGTAATGTTTTGTCTTTTTGCACTTTTGTTTTTTTTCATTTTTCCATTTCTTTTTCCTTTTCTTTTCTTTCCTTTATCTTCTTTCTTTCTTTTCTTTTCTTTTCTTAACAAAACAAAATAACTTAATATATAAAACATTTGTTTCATTTCCTTTTCTTCTTTTGTCTTTAAAAGCAAACCAAACCAAAATGGTTTAAACTTTCTTTCCTTGTTTTCCTTTTGTCTTTCACTTCATTTCTTTTCTTTTTAAAACATGGGAAACCAAGTTTTAAACATTCATTTCTTCTTTCTTTTTGTTATTTGTTAATAAGGAAGTTCCAAAGAGATCGGGTTTACAGTATGAGTCTAAGGTAGGACCTTAGACTTGTTGTTCATTAGAGGATCAGTGGTGCTTAAGGAGCAAAGAGGTAATCACAGGGGTAAAACGGTAATTTGACCCAGCTGTGATTACGAACAACCTGTGAAGGGTCGACTCATGGGTAATGACTATATCAGTGGACACAATAAAATCTACAGTGAGGAGAGTGTAGCTACAAGTCTATAGTGGAATGACTTGTAGTTAATGAATATTGATTAACTGGATCAAAGAGTTTGATCAGTTAATCTCACATCATTGGAGCTCATGATCTATAGGTCCATTAGATCCCTCCGTTGGCTCAACATGGTAATATTGAGGGTATAAAGTTAGGAGTTAAATTGAAGTGTTCAATTTCATACATGAGGAGTTATATCAATTATATACGATGTAATTGATATAATATATAGTTTTAATGTGAATTAGATTCATATGTAAACTATATACTAATGAGAGATTAAAGGAGGGGTAGAATGGTCATTCCCATACCATTCCCCTATATATATAGTTGCATGAGATGCAACTAGGTTAAGACTTTGAGAAAGTTTTACAAGCCTCCTTGTTGTGTTGTTGGAAGTGTTCCATAACACAAATCTCTCTCACAAAATACCTCACCACTCCTAAAGGGAACCCACCTTCCTCCCTCACTTAGAGAACAACGGAGAAGATCCGGTGGTGGTGTCGCTGATCGTACGAGTTCTTGTTGCTGAGATCGTGACCGTGGAGAGAGGAGCACTTGAAGAAAGGTTCTACAAAAGTAAACTTGTTGCTGTCCATTTTACTTTTATGCTTAATCTATTGTTTTACGTTCTTGCATTTTCCGTTGTAACTAAATCAAGAGCGCGCGATTCGCAATCGCTTCCGCTGCGGGGACTTCGATTCCCTTCAATTGGTATCAGAGCCCAATTGCGTTCTTCATTAATGTTCTGGATTTTTCAAGAACAAGGTTGGATTTACTGTTTTGTGCATGAGATGTATGAACGGTTTTTGCGAAATTAGATGTTTTCGATTTTGGCACTTAGATTTACAATTTTTCATTGAAAGGTTCAATGTAAGGGCCTGGTGTTTTGGGCATATTTAATTGTAAATCGAGTCTGTAAGTCCATGTCGATCGAGGCAAGGAGGTTGCTGAGAAGAACAGAGCAAAAACGAGCAAAGAATAGTGGATTCACATTGTTGTTTGTGTGCAACGTTGCAACGCTGTTCATCGGTGTTGCAACGCCGCGCTTGCGGGAGAAGGCGCGCGCAGGAGGCAGCGTTGCAACGACGCCTCTCGCGTTGCAACGCTCGGCAGAAAATGACAAAAGCATCGTTGCAATGCTGCTATCAGCGTTGCAACGCCGGAGCCGTTTCACGCGAGGAGCAACGAGTAGAAACATTTTTTTTATTATTTATATTAATTATAAAAATGTTTTATTTTAATATATTTAATAATTTTAATTTTAATTAATATAATTAGATTATATTAATTAAAATTATTTCTAAGGTGCCAAAATTGGTCTAATTTTTGCTATTTTAACTATGCAATTGTTGTGTAATTATTGTCATGCATAGTGTATGCTTGTATTTTAGAAATCTCACCTTAGGTTAAGATTTTTCATGCATCATTTATAATATAAGGAGTTATATTATATAATTTGCATGATTAATTAATATAAGTTTGTTATATTAATTTTTGGACAGCATTGACATGCATTATTTTTCATGAGATGAATATGTTATGAATGTTTTATTATTCATGTGATGAATGATCAAGCACTATAACATAGTATGCATGTCACCTAAGGTTAATTATTAGTTTTAAAGTATTTAGAACTTGGAAATAATAGACCTTAGGTTATCTAGTTCTAATTAGATTAGAATTAGGAACCAAGTAATTTATAAGCTATGATTAAAAGAGGAACTCTGTCTAAGGAAAGTTATGTCTAGGCTGAGGTATTTAAGCTTATGGAAACGGAACACCCCTACCTGGGAACTGACCTGGGAGTGAAATTTAATCAGAGAGTCTTATAAATTACAAGATGGCGTCGTGGGTTTATTAAGGGGTTAATAAACTAGAAATCCTAGGTTTAATATAAGGAGTTATATTAACAAACTTAGGATAAAATCAATATAAGAGTTATATTGATTATCAATATAAAAGTATATTGATTATCAATATAAGAGTTATGTTGATAGATATAGGTAAAATCATTAGCCGGGTTTTAGCCTAAGAAAGATTCCTATAGACTTAAAGTATTCAGTGGGAGGAAAAAGTGTATGAGATACATATTTTTCCACCTACGCTATCTCTGGATAGTTCACACCGTGAGACTCATACTTGGCCTCGTGGCGCAAACGGGAGCGTCCCTCTTCGGATGGTGTTTGTATGAGTCAATACCAAGGTGAATGGAGAGGGTACTTATAGTGAGTGGGAGCAGGTTTAGTGAAAACAAAACCTACGGTCTCTTTTGTCGGTTTACACCATTAGACCACTATGGTCAGCCTGCTAGTTTGGCTTGGACCAGACAATCCCTTCGGAGGGCTTGATCATAGGTGATCTAACACAGTAGACACCCGAAAGGGATAAAGATTTCCTTATACTATTTTCTAATCTAGTCCTCCCTTAGGTGGATTTTATTGGATCGAGACTCTGGGATCTAAAGACAAAAGGGTTACACTCACGGGATACATAAGTTGTGTATGTATTCAGACCGAAAAATGGTAACTAAAACATATAGGAATAAGAGTTATTTTTGTGTTAGGTTTTGGTCAATAACGTCTTGATCCAAAGGAGGAGTGTTTTTGATTACCCTTCGGTGTCATACATTCTAAACCTTTGGGGTATCATTGTAAATTATAAATGCCTAGGAATCATTTGATAATTAGCTAAAACATGATTGGATTAGAGTTATAGCAAGAAACTCATACAAGTTTGTTTGTAAATTTTTCAGCAAAAATGTCTAGCTCTATGATTTCCTTATTGGGTGCGAAAAAGTTAACCGGAGAGAACATAGTGACATGGAGGGATGGACTCAACATAATTTTGGTTACACATGATCTTAAGTTCGTTCTCAATGAGGAGTGTCCTCAATTTCCTGCTCAAAATGCATCTCAAGCTGTTGAGGATGCGTATGACCGCTGGATTAATGCCAACGAAAAGGCGAAAGCCTATATCCTGGCTAGCATACTTGATGCTTTAGCCAGGAGGCTGGAGGGCAAGGTCTCAACTCGAGAGATCATGGATTTTGTACTAAATTTGTCTAGACAACCGTCCAAATAAATTTGGCATGAAGCCTTAAAGTTTGTTTATAACGCACGTATGAAGGAAGGAACATCGGTGAGAGAACATGTTCTCAATCTGATTGCCCACTTCAATATAGCGGAATTAAACGGAGCGGTCATAGATGAGAAATGTCAGATTTTGTTCATCTTAGAATCTCTTCCGAAGAGTTTTCAGCGATTTCGTAGCAATTCAGCGATGAACAACATAGAGTATGATCTGACTTCTCTGCCACATGAGCTGCAGAATTATCAGTTTCTTATGGATGATAAGAGACAACAAAATGGAGAGGCAAATTTGTTTGCTCAATCCAAAAGTTCTCGGGAGGATTTATCCTCTCGGGACTAAGAATCATGACCATGCTTCGGACTTAAGAAGATACAGAAGAAGAGGAAAAGGAGCAGATAAAGAGCAACTGTCTGCCAAAGAAAAACTGTTATTTGATAACATGTAGCTTAAGGGTTTATTAGAAACCTCATTTCTTGCCTTAAAGAACATTGTATTTCTTTTACTTTTCAATTAAATAAAGTGTTTATTTCATTGGAAAAGTATTCTACTATGTGTTGCTCTTCTTGAGAATTATTTGCAAATGGTTTAATTCAGTTAAAATAGTTTTAACAAGTGAATTTTACAAAATTGCAAGTAAACGAACTAATTTCTCCTAAAATGCTCATCTTTGGCGTCTAAGATTGGGTCACATTAATCTCAATAGGATTGAGAGATTGGTAAAGAACGGACTTCTAAACGAGTTAGAAGAAAATTCCTTGCCAGTATGTGAATCCTGCCTAGAAGGCAAGATGACTAAAAGACCTTTTAGTGGAAAAGGTTATAGAGCTAAAGATCATCTAGAGCTTATACATTCAGACCTTTGTGGTCCGATGAATGTTAAAGTCAGGGGATGATATGAATATTTCATCTCTTTTATAGATGATTATTCCAGATATGGGCATATTTACCTAATGCACCACAAGTCTGAAGCACTTGAAAGGTTCAAGGAATTCAAAGCTGAGGTTGAAAATCAATTAGGTAAAAGAGTTAAAACACTTCGATCGGATCGAGGTGGAGAGTACATGGATTTAAAATTTCAGAACTATATGATAGAACATGGAATTACATCCCAACTCTCGACTCCGGCACACACCACAAAGAAAGCGGTGTATCTGAAAGGAGAAATAGAACCTTGTTGGACATGGTTCGATCAATGATGAGTTATGCTCATCTCCCTAGTTCCTTTTTGGGTTATGCAGTGGAGACTGCAGTATACATATTGAATAGTGTGCCCTCCAAAAGTGTTTCTGAAACACCTTTTGAACTCTGGAAAGGACGTAAAGGTAGTTTATGTCACTTCAGAATATGGGGTTGTCCAGCATATGTGCTTGTGACAAATCCAAAGAAGTTGGATTCACGTTCAAAGTTTTTCCTATTCGTAGGATACCCAAAAGAAACAAGAGGTGGTTTATTCTATGATCCTAAGGAAGATAAGGTCTTTGTGTCGACAAATGCCACTTTCTTGGAGGAGGACCACATAAGGGACCACAAACCAAAAAGTAAGGTAGTGTTGAGTGAGTTAGACAGAACAGTAGCAAAGGTTGCTAATAAGAACACTAGTACATCAACAAGAGTTGTTGATACTAGTTTGTCTAGTCAAGAGGGTCCATCTCAAGAGTTGAGTATGCCTCGACGTAGTGGGAGGATTGTGATACAACCTAACCGTTACATGGGTTTAGGTGAAACCCAAGTTGTTATACCAGATGACAACTGCGAGGATCCATTGACTTATAATCAAGCAATAGTTGACAAAGACAAAGACAAATGGGTCATAGCCATGGACAAAGAAATGGAGTCTATGCACTTCAATTCTGTTTGGGATTTTGTAGATAAGCCTGATGGGGTAAAACCTATAGGTTGTAAGTGGATCTACAAGAGAAAACGTGGTGTAGATGGGAAGGTGCAAACCTTTAAAGGTAGACTAGTAGCAAAGGGTTATACCCAGGTTGAAGGGGTTGACTTTGAGGAAACCTTTTCACCTATTGCTATGGTAAAGTCTATCAGTATCCTTCTTGTCATTGTCGCATATTATGACTATAAGGTATGGCAAATGGATGTCAAGACAGCCTTTTTGAATGGCAATCTTGAGGAAACCATCTACATGGACAAACCCAAAGGGTTCATTGAACCAGGACAAGAGGAAAAGGTTTGCAGGCTTAAAAGGTCGATTTATGGACTGAAACAAGCCTCTAAGTCATGGAATATAAGATTTGATGAGGTTATAAGATCTTATGGTTTTGACCAGAATGATGATGAACCTTGTGTCTATAAGAAAATCATCAATAGTTCTGTTGCTTTCCTAATTCTCTATGTGGATGATATCCTACTCATTGGGAATGATGTAGGTTATCTTACTGACATCAAGGAATGGCTAGCTACGCAATTCCAAATAAAATATTCGGGTGATGCGCAGTTTGTTCTTGGGATCCAGATTGTCCGGAACCGCAAGAATAAAACACTAGCCTTGTCTCAAGCATCATACATAGACAAAGTGTTGTCAAGGTTTAAGATGCAAGATTCCAAAAAGGGCTTGTTGCCTTTTAGACATGGAATCCATTTGTCTAAGGAACAGTGTCCCAAGACACCTCAAGGAGTTGAGGATATGAGACGGATTCTTACGCATCACCGTTGGGAGCCTGATGTACGCCATGTTGTCAGGTACTAGGCCGACACATGCTTTTTGCGCTTGGGATGGTCAATAGGTATCAATCCAATCTAGGACTTAAACACTGGACAACGGTTAAAACGATCCTTAAGTATCTTCGGAGAACAAGGAACTACATGCTTGTGTATGGGGCTAAGGATTTGATCCTTACAGGATACACGGGTTCTGACTTTCAGACTGATAAAGATTCTCAAAAATCTACATCAGGGTCAGTTTCCACTCTTAACGGAGGAGCTGTAGTATGGCGAAGCGTCAAGCAAGGATGCATCGGTGATTCCACCATAGAGGTCGAATATGTAGCACCTTGTGAAGCAGCTAAGGAGGTCGTTTGGTTAAGGAAATTTATGCTAAATTTGGAAGTTGTTCCAAATATGACTTTGTCCGTCACACTGCATTGCGATAACAGTGGTGTAGTGGCAAATTCGAGGGAACCCCGAAGTCACAAGAGGGGAAAGCACATAGAGCGGAAGTATCATCTCATCCGGGAGATCGTGCATAGAGGAGACGTGATTGTCACGAAGATATCCTCAGAGCACAACATTGTTGATCCTTTTACAAAGGCTCTCACGGCTAAAGTATTTGAGAGTCACCTAGAAGATCTAGGTTTACAAGTCTTCCCCAACTAGGACAAGTGGGAGTATTTTGTACAAAGGGGTTTAATTGCCCTAGTTTATTGTATTTACATTATTGTAATGTTTAGTACTCCACAAGCTTTAGGTCAAGTGGGAGACTTGTTGGATTTATGCCCTAAACTTGTGTAATTTTGATCAATTAAATAAAGTGTTATTTGTTTTGATAAGATTACAGTCTTGCTTTTATAAATCCAATAAACTAAGCTCCAAGGTTATAACGTTTATCTTGAAATCAGTGTAGTGGACACTATTTGGGTTGACTTCAAGATTATAACCTAAACAGTCAATGGTATAAGAATAAGGTTGGAAACCTCATTCTGGTAACACCATGGATGCAACCCACTTTGTAATTAGTACAAATGAGGTAATCCAACTCATTCATGTAGTTGACATGCGAGTGGGGGCATCCCGTATGAAGAGTTCATACAAGATGGATCATGAAATTATTAGTCTAACCAAAGTATAACAGATTAATGAGGATAAGACTAGTAATTTATAGATGGTCATTAGTGACTTGACACGAACTC
Source organism: Trichosanthes cucumerina (assembly GCA_036507285.1). Taxonomy (NCBI): domain Eukaryota; kingdom Viridiplantae; phylum Streptophyta; class Magnoliopsida; order Cucurbitales; family Cucurbitaceae; genus Trichosanthes; species Trichosanthes cucumerina. The sequence goes on from CM071841.1 coordinate 40,941,601, forward strand.
GAGCAAGTTAAGAACTCCCGCTTATAAGGGTTTGTCCTTAGACTAGTATGGGTGAGAGTGGCTGTTGCCAACTCAATAAGCCTACCTTCTCTGTGGGGACGAACCTCGTAGGTAGTTGGGAACTTAACTATGAAAGATGGAATTCACACATTCTCTCTCGAGGAATCGAGATAGGTTGTTCCCAAGAACCGACTTGAGTCTTGAACAACGGGGCCCCCCCTCTATGAGGTATGAGTCTAAGGTAGGACCTTAGACTTGTTGTTTATTAGAGGATCGGTGGTGCTTAAGGAGCAAAGAGGTAATCACTGGGGGTAAAACGATAATTTGACACAACCGTGATTACTGAACAACAACCCGTGAAGGGTCGACTCATGGGTAATGACTATATCAGTGGACACAATAAAATCTACAGTGAGGAGAGTGCAACTACAAGTCTATAGTGGAGTGACTAGTAGCTAATGAATATTGATTAACTGGATCAAAGAGTTTGATCAGTTAATCTCACATCATTGGAGCTCATGATCTGTAGGTCCATTAGATCCCTCCATTGGCTCAACATGGTAATATTGAGGGTATAAAGTTAGGAGTGAAATTGAAGTGTTCAATTTCATACATGAGGAGTTATATCAATTATATATGATGTAATTGATATAATATATAGTTTTAATGTGAATTAGATTCATATGTAAACTATATACTAAAGAGAGATTAAAGAAAGGGTAGAATGGTCATTCCCATACCATTCCCCTATATATATAGTTGCATGAGATGCAACTAGGTTAAGACTTTGAGATAGTTTTACAAGCCTCCTTGTTGTGTTGTTGGAAGTGTTCCAAAACACAAATCTCTCTCACAAAATACCTCATCACTCCTAAAGGGAACCCACCTTCCTCCCTCACCTAGAGAACAACGGAGAGGATTCGGTGGTGGTGTCGGTGATCATACGAGTTCTTGTTGCTGAGATCGTGACCGTGGAGAGAGGAGCACTTGAAGAAATGTTCTTCAAAGGTAAACTTCTGTCTGTCCATTTTACTTTTATGCTTAATCTATTGTTTTACGTTCTTGCATTTTCCATTGTAACTAAATCAAGAGCGCGCGATTCGCAATCGCTTCCGCTGCGGGGACTTCGATTCCCTTCAATGATATCCTAAAGATTTAGAATGACTGCCACCAATGGGTGAACAGAAATAATCCTCCTTTAGGACGAGACTCTCTCGACCAGACCTTAATCCTAGAATAACTCTTATTCCATTAGGCGTCCAGTTACCTTTTTTTTGTCGAATTCTTTAACACTTAACGAATCTCATGAGTGTGTTGTGTATTTATGGGTATGCAATACCGCAGTGTACGGGTCAAGTTTTAGTATAGTGATTTATGAGTCCAAGTATCGTCCTCGGGAATGGGTTTCTAGATTAATTAATTACTATGATACTAATTCTAAATTTTAGCTAAAGAAACATAACATGGATAGTTGATTGAAAGTAAAGACAAGGAAACAAACAATCAAACATGTGGAGACACGATTTGAGGGAAGTGATTATACAAGTTAATGACTCAATTAACACATGCAATGAACCAATGAGATGAATTTATAAACAAGAAGTAAAATACTCACGAAAATCTTTCGATTCTTAGTGAGCCTCACACATGCAATAAACTCCATAGTCTCCATATGAACCTACGACATGCATGGCATTAAGCAATTTCTTTATGTGTTTCCCTAAGATTTCTAAGTCATTCTCATGCCAGATTTCTAAGGGTTTTGACAATTTTGCTCTAATTCAACCTTTATCTCTCGAGTCCACTTAAACCAACAAATTAAGAAGTAAAGAACGAACTGTGAAAAATAAGGACAAAACATGTTTCAATACATAACAAGAAAGTCATAACAAGTAAATCAAATCCTAAATACAATGTTTAGCTACTCTAAATCACATGAAAATCAAACTAAACAAGTAGAAAACGTCTTAGAACGCTATTACAAATTGAAAGAAAAGAAAATTAAACTTATGTGTCGATGCTGGTCCTTCGTCTCCGAGCTCCTGTCTTCGATCTCGAACCTCCACGAATGCTTTGGCTCCAAAAAACACTATTTTCTCTCTTCTTACAAGGTGTATTTCGAAAATATGGCAAAAATCTATCAAATTCGGCTCCGCTTTGCAAGAAGAATTAAGGTTGTATTTATAGAGGAATTCGGTGCAGCGTTGCAACGCTAGCGGCTGGTAAATAAGGAAATAGTCGACAACGTTGCAACGCTGCTACCCTAACGCGCGCGCTCCTTATCAAAATATTGCAACGCCCGTTGTGCGGTCCTTCTTGCGCATCTTCTTATCGAGATAGCGTTGCGACGCTACCTCCTGGGGTCTTCAACGTATTTTGGTTGCACGTTCGGCGTTGCAACGCTCTTCATGGCATTGCAATGCCATGACCTCGGGTCTTCAAGCTTGGTTTGGTCCTTTCACTTCCAATTGATGTTATTTTGAGCTCCAAATAGCCTCATTTCGATCCCGAGTGATCCAATTTATCTCCAAATGTTCTGTTTACGCTCTTAACCTAAAATTGAGTAATTTAAACGCGTAAAAGCTCTGAAATCATTATAAAACTAGTAATAATTAAGCCTAAGGATAGCACATTTTGTGTGCTATCAGAGTGTCACCCTCAATCTTTAAGTTTCCAAGTATCCGTCCAAACAATAGCCACTGAAGGGTGAACCACGTAGGAAAACCAACAAGGAAATTGTATCCCTTTCAGGAATTCACGGTGTTCAGACTCCCATGATCAAGGCCCTCCGAAGGGATTGTCTGGTCCAGGCCAAACTAGCAGGCGGATCATAGGGGTCTCACAGTGTGAATCGAAAGAAGAGACCGGGGTCCCGTTTTCACAGGTCGCGCTCTCACTCACTATAAGTACTTTCTCCATCCACTATGATATTGATCTATACAAATACCATCCGATGGGGACGCTCCCATTTGTGCCACGAGGCCGAGTATGGATCTCACGGTGCAGACTTAACGGAGATTTGTTGTCGGAAAATTAAATGTATCATATACACTTTACTTCCTCGCACTAAGAACTTTATGTTAATCGGGATTGACCTAGATAAACCGGCTAAAATTTACCTAAGTCTACCAATATAACTCTTATATTGTATTTAGCCTAAGTTTATAATCACATTATTAATTTAGGTCTATGTGAGTAAATTAATCAACTTTTAATTAACGACACTCACGTAAATATAACCTAAGAATCTCTGGACCGAATTAATTCTTAGGTTAGTTTCCAGGTAAGGGTGTTCCGCAAGCGTCAACTTAAATACCCCAACTTTAGACAGAACCATCCTTAGACAGAGTTACTAATCAGTCACCATTTAAAGATTATATTTTGATTTCCTAATTCTAATTTTATTAGAACTAGAAAACCTAAGTCTAATTATTAAAGTTCTAAACACTTTAAAACTAATAATTAACTTAGGTTACATGCATTTCTATGTTATAGTGCTTGATCATTCATCACATGAATAACTATACTATAATAAAAATGCATCACATGAAAATAAATGCATGAGCATACTTTAATCTAAAAATATAACCCTTATATTTAAATAAATTAAAACACGCATTTAATTATATTATAACACTTATAATATAACCTATCATGCAAACTATATAGTATAACACTTATAATATAAATTATGCATGAAATGTTTAATCTAAGGTGGGATTTTAAATATATATGACATACACTATGCACATAGAATTTAATTAATTCATACATCTGATAGAGATCGAATCCCCTTGAGCAGTGGAAACGAATTTGGAATCGTAATTTGCAAGTTTTGTTTTGCTTGAAATACAAAAACCCATACATTGAAGACAGAACAAGCATGAAAACTCTAATCTAATTAGACATGGATAATTGCATACAAACATACTAAGTTTAACAATTAAACTAAAAGAAGAAGAAGCGTTACCTTTGTAGATTCGCAGCAACTCCTTGCTCCAAGCTTTTTCAGCAACACAGCAACCCAGGAACTCCTCTGTATTTTCAAGCAGGAACACTACTACGAGGAAAACCCTCTATCCTCTGAGATTCAACTTAAATCACCCTAGGTGGGTAGGGTTCCAACAATTGGAAGGAATGGGAATGAGAGTGTGAGAGAGAGAGAATTCTTGCTTAGAGAAATCAGTGGATTGAATTCATCGATTGAATCTGTCCTTCTCACCAGGAGAAGGATTTCACTGGGTAACTCCCCACTCACTATCGAGGGAGAGTTGGGGAGTAGTGGGAACGTGTCCTCCTGACACGTTCCCAATTAACATTATATTAATTAATCAATTATTAATTAATTATATTAAATTAAATCATATTTAATTCAACTATAATATTAATTAAATGATTAAATCATATTTAATCATTTTACCCTATAACCTATAGTTTAATGTACATCTCATGCACATTATTATTTAACCTATAGTTTTCAAATATGAATCACATTCACATTTGAATTTAATATTTGAACTCTTTCAAATATTTAATTCTCTCATGTAATTTAATATGAATCATATTCACATTAAATATATAGTTCCAAAACTATATATTATATCGCATCAATATACATTAGGTTTATTCCCTTATGAATTTGAACATTTCAAATTCAAATGATCTAATAACCCTTTACGATCTAGAAGGTGGACCTAATGGACCTACAGATCAGAAGCTGCAACGATACGAGATTGCTCGGTTAATCTCATTAACCTCCCAATCAACATTCGTTAACTGCAGGAACACTCCACTAAAGTCCCGCAGCTGCACTCTTCTCACTTCAGATATATTTCTTTGTCCACGGATATTGACCAATAACAGCAAGTCAATCCTTCACGAATGTTCGTAACACCAACTGGATCAAATTACCGTTTTACCCCTGGTTTACATCTTGTACCTTAAGTACCAGTGCTCCTCTAATGAACAATTTGTTTTTGGTCCTACCAACAAACAAACTCCCTCTCGGGCCAATGAGAGGATCGAACCCTTCGTTCAAGTCCCGAAGACATCACTTAAGGGAACATTCCTCTACTTACCCTAGTAAGCGGGAATGAGTGAATTCCATCTTGCCAAGTTAAGTTCTCAGCCGCTCACTCGGTCTTGTCCCCAAGAATGTAGGCATATTGAGTTGGCGAATCTAGCCACTCTCACCCATACTAGTTAAAGGACAATCCCTCGCAAACAGGAGTTCGTAATCTGCTCAGGATTGAGATCAAGTTGTCTCGGTCATCCTAGTGAAATAGAAACCTAACTAGTTAACGGAGTTACAGCTAGAGGTTGCTATTTCGTGGTCCGGTCTTATGTAATCTCATTACATAGGATATCCCCACTCACATGTCATCTACACGAACACGTTAGGATCACAGTGTTTGTATCAAATACAAAGTGGGCCACATCCATAGTTTTATCAGGGTAAGGTACCCAAACCTTATCCCCTAACTATAGACCCTTTAGGTTGTATCTCGAACCGAGATCCTCTATATGTACACTACATTAAGTTAAAGATTCATTTAACAACCTTGGATGTTCACTTTATTGGATTTAGGGTTTAGATAAAGGCAAATTCGTAGATAACGAACAATAGCTCTTTATTGATAATAACAACACTTTATTACATAAATTAGAACATAATTACAAACTACGAGTTTTAGGGCACAAACCCAACAACATGTCATGCATAAAATAATTAAATAACAAAAATGGACCGATTTTCGCACTTAGGGACATTTATTTAATTAATTAACATTAATATAATTGTTATATTAATGTTAATTAATTAAATAAAATTATTACATTTTGTAAAAGAAATAAAATACAAATACAAATTAAAAAATGCCCCACGAAAGAAACTGTTACTCAACCGCCCACGTTGATGCCAACTAGTCGCTACAACTGTCCACAACGCTTGCAGCGTTGCAACGTTGCAGCGTCCAGCGTCACGCCCCGCGTGCTCCACGCCTCGACGTTACTACGCTACGCAAAGCGTTGCAATGCTGCTCTGCAGCCAAGCCTCCGCCCGCGATTGCAGCGTTGAGATGCCAATGAACAACATCTCAAAACTGTTGACAGATTAACAAGCTCCACTTGCTGTTTTTCGTCGTTTCTCGACCGTTTCCGCTCTGATTTCTTCACAACATCTCATGCCACGAATGACACAGACTTACAAACTCGATTTACATTAAAAAATGTCCAAAACACAGGCTCTTACATTGATCACATCAACATAAATGTAAATCTAAAAATAATGCCAAAACTGAAAACATCCATTTCGCAAACAAAAATTCATCACATGAATTAAAGCATCTACCCATCTAATTTTAAGAAAATTAAATGCACAACAAGAAGCGAACAACTTGACTTTGAGACTAATTTAAAGGAATGAGAATTCCCGCGCAGCGGAAGACAATCGAATCGTCGTGGTATCATTGTGCAATTCGATTTCTTAAAATTAAACTATCTAATAAAATTAGGCTAAACATGCAAACTAAAAGAAAAAACGGCAAGTTAGGAGTTACTTACTTGTTGAAGACCGTCTTCAAGTTTCCTTGTTTCGATGATCACGAACTTTTCGTGTTCTTCTCAACGATCTCGATCTCCTCACACGATCAATGAACCGAACACCTCCACTTGATTTCTCGGTTTTTCCACCTTAGGTAGAAGGAGGATGGTGGGATCCGTTGATTTGGTGAAGGGAGGAGAATTTGTGAGAGAGCTTTGAGAGAGAATCGATTGCTTTTTTTGGTGAGATTTCCAAAAATGAGCAAATGGTCACCTTCCTCTTCTTGCAAAGAGGTTTAAATAATGGTGATAGGTGGAGTTGAAATCTCCACCTATTTACCATTTTACCACAACCATAGGTTATGCAAATCATATTTGCATAACCACGTATAAGATATCTCGTATCTTTTTTTACAAATCACATTGGTATAAGTGTGGATTTGTAAATTGAATCACATTCAATTTAATTTCTCTCAATCTAATTTCTCCAAGTTAACCGTAATTCAACAATTAGGCTAATCTATAGTTTATTATGAATCTCATTCACATTAAACTATATAATATATCATTCATAACTCATATAAATGACATAATTACCCTTTAGTGAACTTGAACACTACAAATTCACACCAAAAATGTAAACCTTCTATTAATCCAGTTTGGACCAACCGAGGGACCTTATGAAACTATAGTGATCCGAGACTAACCTGTCAAACTCTTTGACCCGATTAATCAATATTCATTAGCTACGGTAACACTCCACTAAAACTCGTAGTTACACTCCCATCAGTGTAAGACAAGATGTGTACACTGATATAACCAATGTCCATGAGTTGACCCTTCACAGGTTGTTCGTACACACTACTGGGTCAAATTATCGTTTTACCCCTGTGTCTACTTCTTGCTCCTTAAGTCTCCACTGCTTCTCTAATAAACAACAACGTTGTAATAGTCCAATCATGCACAACACCCCTCTCGGACTAGTGAGAGGGTGGGTGCCCGTTGTCCAAGCCTTGGAGAAAGCACTTAAGGGAACAACCCCTCTAGTTTCCCTAAAGGCGGGAACGAGTGAATTCCATCTCGCGTAGTTAAGTTCTCAGCTCCCTACTTGGTCCTGTCCATGAGAAGATAGGCATATTGGGCGAGTAACTATGACCACCCTCACCCGTACTTGTCAAAGGGCAGGCCCCTGCAGACAGGAGTCCGTAACACACTCAGGATTCAGGTCGAGTCACTAATGATCATCTATGAAGTTATTAGTCCATACTATTAACCGTGTTACATCAGTAGGTCTAATAATTCACGTTCCGGTCTTGCACAATCTCATTGTACAGGATGCCCCCACTCGCATGTTAACCACATGAACGAGTCAAATCACCTCGTTTGTATCTTAATCAAAGCGAGCCGCATCCACAACGTATCCAGGATTAGGTCTTCAACCCTATCCATATACTTTAGACCGTTCGGGTCATTAACTCGAACGTGATCCTCCCTGTGTGTCCACTACACACCGTTCAAGTTCTAGTTCTCTCATATATTCAATGACCCTAGAGCTTAGCTTATTTGATAAAGTTTGTAAAATTCGCGAGACCCAAAATGATGAAATAAATAACTCTTATTAATTTCAAATTACAAATAGAACGAGAGTCGGTCATAGATCCCAACACGAGGGACTACATGCTCGTGTATGGAACTAAGGGTTTGATCCTTACGGGATACACGAGCTCTGACTTTCAGATCGACAAGGATTTTAGAAAATCCCTGTCGGGGTCAGTGTTTACTCTTAACGGAGGAGCTGTAGTTTGGCGAAGCATCAAGCGATGATGCGTCGCAGACTCCACAATGGAGGTCGAATATGTAGCAGCTTGTGAAGCAGCTAAAGAGGTAGCTTGGCTAAGAATGTTCATGGCGGATTTGGAAGTGGTTCCAAATATAAACTTGCATGTCACCCTTTATTGTGATAATAGTGGTGTAGTGGCCAATTCGAGGGAACCTCAAAGTCATAACAGGGGAAATCACATCTAGCAGAAGTATCACCTGATACGAGAAATTGTTCATCGAGGGGACGTGATCATCATAAAGATTGTTTCAGCGCACAATGTTGCCAATCCATTTACAAAGGCTCTCACGGCTAAGAAATTACACCTGATTATATATTTATCTAACGTTGAAGAATTGCTCATATCTTTCTTGAAACATGAGGTTAAGCACATTCCAAGGTCTCAAAATGCTAATGTTGATTCCTTAGCTCGATTAGCAGCAACATATGAGATAAAATGAAGAAGAACAGTTCAAGTTGAAATCATGTCCAAGAAAAACATTGAGAATTGAGGAACCAAATAACCTCAAAATCAAGGTCGCAACTGAGGTCGAGGCAGAAGTGCCCAAGCGCAAGGTAGAAGTGGTCGAGGTCGAGGGGCAAGAGGCAAGAGGCAGAGGTTGAACCAAAAAAGGATGAAGCCGAGGTGGGGGTGGTGTAAAGATGGATGCCAAAGCTATAAAAGAACCTTCGTGAATGGATCCTATTGACAAATACTTGGAAGGAGAACCACACTTAGAGAGGATAAAGGTTAAACGATAGTAAATGAGAGATGCCCATTACATATTGAGAAGAGATCAACTCTACAAGCGAAGCTATTCAATGCCTTTATTAACATGTCCTACACTAAGTGGGGCTAACTATGTGATAAAGGGGAGATACATGAAGGAGTATGTGGTAATCACTCTAGAGCAAGATCATTGTGTCATAAAATTATCAGACAGAGGTATTATTGGCCTACTATGCTTCGAGATGCTCGAAGAGAAGACTCTCCCCATCTCTAAAATATAGAACATTGTCAGATTTATTATGAACAAACCAATATTTGTTTGGGGTTTTCCTTAAACTGATGGCTTGTAAAATGTACATTTGTTTATCTATGTAATAAAAGTGTTATTCTTTCATTCATATTTGCCATTTAAACTAAAGACCAATAAAGCAACATCCAAATGTCATTAATGAAACTTGAACAGTAGAGTCATACAAGATGATCGTGTTCAAGTAATAACCTAACAGGTTTATAGTATAGGGATAAGGTTGGGTTGTAACGCCCTAGAATTTTCAAGTACCTTTTAGGTTGTACTTGGATTAATGTAATGGAAATTAATTTTTAATCGGGCCTTGAAGTTTCTTAGTTTAAGTTAAGTTTTGCAAATTAATAATATAAATATGGTTTAACCATATAGATGTTGAGTTGGATTACTTATTTGAGTTAAAGGGCAATTTTATGGTTTATCTAAGGTGAAAGGACAATTTGGTAATTTTGGATGAAGAGGCTAGGGTTAAATCCTTGTCCTTTTGTGAGCACGAATTTTGAGGGATAGTCTTCAACCTCCCAGTTCTTTTCGTCTTCATCTAAACGAGTTGCTGGCAGCCGACCAAGCTTATTTGCCGTCTGGTTGCAAACGTCGACATCCTTTGCAAGTGGACACTACACTGCACGGACCTCCTGTCGCCGTTCGTCGTCGATTGAAAGCCGAGGAGTTCATCTTCTCCTCTCTCGATTTCGTCTGGCGGTCGAATCCCTTTGCTTTAGGAGACCGTTTGTCGACCACCCAAACAAAGCCAACCAGCCGGGGTCCCACCGGATCTCTCTGCCAAACGATGCATTCGTTTGCACCGTCACAACCGATAGACGTTATGCCACACGCCGAAACGAAGGTCGGCGTCGCGCGTAGGAACTTCGATCGATCACCGTTTGTTCACGCCGACGAGCCGGGCCCCAACGATCGTGAACTTTTGGTTCGAGTTTTGGGGTGTTTTGGGCCGGTTTTCCTAGATTGGAAAGCGGTTCGGATAGATCGGCCACGATGTTTTCAAACACGGCGTTCACGCCGCGCAGACGCACGAGCCGACACACGCGCGCGCGCCATTGCCGCCACCACGCGCCGCCGCTTCGCCGAGTCGCCTCGGTCCACTGTTTTGATTCCCCAAGTTCGTTTTCACCTCGGTTGGGTAATTTCGCTTGTTTATTACTCGATATTCCAACTAATTTCGATCTGAGACTCTAAGTTATGCTTATAGTAACTAATTAAGGAATTGACGAAATGGAATTAGGGATCAGCAGACTAATCACGATTGTGATGAACACCGAGTTAGGAGCGGAGCATGAGGAGTTTTAAGCGAAGGCTATGGTAAGGGATTTTCTACAAACGATCTTAAAAGGGAAGAGAATACGATTTCCTGAAATATGTATTTGTTTTTAAAGATGAAAATTGAGGTTTATTTCAAAAGGTGAATTTCCAAAACTCATACTTAGGGCTTGAATTTAGAAAACGAATATTTTAAAGGGTTTTTCGGGAATCTCAAGTGAATGATTTTCAACAGGTTTAGAAAGGAACTTGATAATTTAAGGGTTTGAGAGGACCCGAGCTGAAATGATTTCAAGGAATTTAAAAACGAATCTTGACACAGCTATGTATATTTTTGTATAATGAGATTTTCAGTTATGTTATTGTGCTAGTTATGCACCTTAAATAATAAACGTACTTATTGCGATGATTGATTGACTCTAGTTAAAATTATGAAAGTCATGTCATGATCTTAAGTTTATGTGATTGTTGCATCATTAGGAATGTATATGTATATGAATTTAAAGGATGGGACCTCATGCATATTGTATGTATATGAACATGTCATGTAGGTGTGGCAATTGGTCTCTCGAGGACTTATGCATGGTAAAACATGCATTAGAGACTCTATGGGTCATTATTACAGAGTGCGTGAGGACTCAATATTACAGTGAGTCCTGTGAGGGACTCATTATTACAGGAGTCCTGAGGGACTCAATATTACAGGAGTGCTGTGAGGGACTCATTATTACAGGAGTCCTGTGAGGGACTCAATATTACGAGAGAGTCTGTGAGGGACTCAAACTCTGAGAGTCCTGTGAGGGACTCAAAATGAAAAGACTCAGGTAGACTCAATTGACCACGCATAGCCAAAGAGAAAAAGTCATGATTTTATGAGAAAGTTTTAGGTCCCATTACAGAAAGTTTTATGATTTTGAAAGTCATGAATAATGATTATGTTTAAAAGTCAGATTTGAAGGAAAATCATATGCATGTGTTTGCATTTCCCGACCCCCCCACTTACTGGGTATTTTATAATACTCATCCCTCTACCTTTGTTGTGTTTTCTCTGTTTTTAAAATGTTTTCAGGTAGAGTCGAGAGCATACCAGGCGAGTGGCATGGATGCGCTACAGAAGCCATGGGAACCAATTCATGAATTCCGCATTAATGATTAAGAAAGAATTTTTAAATGATTATTGTCTTCCGTTTATATAACATTGAGTTTTGAAACTAGAGGCCGAACTTGGTTATGTTTATTGTAAACGTTTTGTATTTCCATGGGATCCCAAAGTAAATTGATTTTTATTTATCAACTTTTACTTATTTTAAATTTCACTTAGGGCCTCGAATGCATGCATGAGTAGTAATGTCCCTAGGAATTTATGTTGTAAAAGTAGTAGGGTCATTCTGATTGGTATCGAGAGCCCAAGGTTATAGGTCTTGTAGACTCGCTTACAGAGTAAGCAACAAGTATCCCATGGCTAAGTAGCAACTCCACCACCGCGTGTATGCCTTTGAACTAAAAGTTTTATTTGTTCATGAAAAGAAAATTTAGTATTCTATGTGAAGATATTTTTATATAAAAATCGAGTTTGATGAATTTCCAAACTAAGAAAGAATGAGAATGTATGAACTAAACTATATGTCTATGAAAAGGAAATGCATAAAGGAAATGCTTATATGTGAATCTATATGCGTATATGTCGTAAGTTGACGTGATTTTACGCCGAAAGGAAAGAGAATACATGTGATCCCTGCTTTTGACGATAGAAAGGAAAATGTTTTATTTAAGGATGTTCACGCTAAAAATGAAGTTTTATAGCCATAAAGCACATATTGAGGGTTGTTAAAAGATCCGCTTTGACAAAGGGAGTGAAGAGTAAGACTTAAGAGACTAGAGTGTTAAGGGTTGCTAAGCAACTAGATTACTTAAGTATAGCTTTCAAAAATAAAAGTTAAGACTACTCATGAGAAGTACAAAGTTAGAATGTGTCTGGTAAGAGGTTAGTAGTCTCATTCATACATCTTTGGATCAATTGGATAGAAAGGTATGAGATTTAGTAAACGTACCACTTTGGAGTGTTCGACTTTGTTGGTTCCTGAATAAAGTCCCTTCACCTTCAAGTGATTGCATAACTATATTATTTAAGGAGTTGAAAAGTAAAGAGAGCAAAAGTGTTTTAAAAATGGGCTCGAGATGTAAAGGGAAAAATAGATTGTTAATGTTGAGATGAAAATTAGTCTTTTTCAAAATACTTGAAACACTTCGATTTTATTTATACCATTGCTCTGAGAGAAAAGCCACAGGGATATACACAATTAATGTGTTACTGCAGATAGGCATGATACGAAGTTTCAAAAGCGATTCCATGAACTAAATAAACTTAATAAAGACAAGTATAAAGAAGAAAAGTAAAGAGTTAGAGTTTTAGTTTGAGAACACAAGGGAATTGATTGTCGGGACTCCAGAAACTTGTGCACGAATTGACTTTCATATGATCACTTGTGTATTCAAGCTTGTGAAATGTGTATAAGAACCTTGCCACTAATTTCTACCTGTTGGACTAAATGTATGTGTACAACTTGAAAGAGATAACATGTGATGTTAACCTTAAGTTCTTATGTAGTAAAGTTTCCTTTTTCCCCTGATCAGAGGGTTAAGGAGAGAGGATTCAGTTAATAGAGGAAAGTGCTTTGAATCTCTTCTTCACTATATATAGCGATCAAGTTGAGGAACTTCTTTCAATTAGTAAAAGTGTATAAGCGGTAGTGGTCGAGCGACCATTAGAAACATGAAACTATAAGGTTCCTTTAGTAAAGGCTAGGTTGATGGTTTCTTAAGAGAGGATTTAGTGAATTTGACATTATAACCAAACGAGTACAAATAGTTGAGAAAATTCTTAATCTTACTAAAAGAAGAAGGCCATGTTTAAGGAGGCAAGTTTAAGGAGAGTAAGCACGAGGGTCAATGCGTTAGTGTTAGATAAGGAAGGTTTTATCTTTTAAAGTTACCCCTAACACAAGAGAGCATGGACTTAAGTATGGAATTAAAAGTAGAGTGTAACGGTAATTTCCAATACTCCTTACAGAATGCTCCAGTAAAGTAAAAGAACTCAAGTCATAGGTACATAACCTTCCATGTAAGAGTTAATAGTAGTTTATCGCCATAAGGAGTATTAGGGGGGTGCGTAAAGGAGAAAGGTGTATCCTTATGCTCGTGCATGAGAGATGAGAGGTGGAGATAGTTGTTGCTAAGGATAAATCTCTTCGTTTTGAATGAACGACCTATTCCACCAGTACGAGGAGCATAGTGTTCCTTAAGATGATTTTGGAGTCAAGTTAGCGCCTGTCATGAACCAGGGATTAGATATTCCGAGACAACTTTCAAATCACTTTACGAACATCTTGAAGATTGTAGAGATTTTACTTAAATGCCCCTAATGTTTATAGGCTTGATGGATCTAGTGCTCAAGAAAAGGTAAATCATTGTTGGGATAAAGTTGTCGGAGACGCTCCAGTTAAACCAAGCCTAAGAAAGGCGAAATGACAACTCGGAAGGATTGCTTTAAGCATAAGGAGGGAAGAGTAAGTCCTAATGGGTGAAAGTAGTCGAAAGGCGACTAAGGGGTTAAGTGCTCAAGTAAACTTCAAAGGATGAGCATAATGAAATTTGTTAAGCTAAGAAAAGACGAGTATGTGACCTCAGGTGTTTGATATTAGAAAGGAAATGTCCGAGTTCAGGATGCCAGGATTAAAGGAAACTTGGTCAAGATAAGACCCACATACGCGTTACCAAAAAGGGGTAGTTTGGACAAAAGAAGGAAAGAGTAGACATTAGGAGGTGAAGGTCTTTCAAGAAACCTTGGACAACTAAGTTCGCGAGTAGAACCTTAACAAAGGAATATTGTAATTTCTTGGAAAGTTCAAAGTCTAGAGGTGTTGAATAAAGTATTCGTATTCAAGGTTTGAACGTTAGGGTTTCATGACAAAAGAGTCGGAAAGGTTAAGAAATGTAGTAGATGTCACTGTAAAGTATCCAACCCTATTAGTGTTAAGAAAGTTTCATTATATTCAAGTGATTACTTGAGCAGGAGATTTAAGGGAGTGAAGGATAACGGGAGAATGAGTTTTAAAAGACTAAATTCCTTTTCGCGTGATAGCCTAATATCGAGGCTGTTTTCGGTTGAATTATATTAAGAGGAGTGATATGAATGACTGTTGCATTGTGCCATAAGCTGAGGGAAGATTAAAAGCGATAGAGTACGAGTTGTATCTTGAATAACTTATTTAAAAAGGGTCATTCTAGTTCCTAGAACGTACAATGAAAATCTTATCACTTAATGCGATAACCTACAATTGTTTAGGCTCTAAAGCAGGGTAAGTCAAGAGGATTTCATTACACTCTTTTAAAATTGGTTTTAAAGTGGATGCCGCAACCTGATTGTTAGATTTCCTTGTCTTTAAAGAATCATCACTTACGATTAAAGAAACTTAGTTTCACTTATACTTGGTTGTTCAACATTCCTATGTATTGGGTGTTCTGAACTCTGAGTAATCTTGAAATGAAGTTTGGAGGCATGACTGGTTGGTTAATTGTCTGATTTTAGAAGTGCAATTTCTATCAAACAGGTATTAGAGAAAATTTTGGTATTGTTGTAGTTATGTTGTTATGCTGCCGAAATTTTCAGAGCATTTTTGTAATAAGATTGGCAGAGTTGTATGGAACATTTCATGTGTCACGACAACCAAAGGAGACCTAAGTTTGGGTTACTCCTACCATGACTTAAAACCTCCAACGAGTTATTGATTGCATTAGAAAGCCCCAAAGTTAATTAAGTAAGCATGTGAGTGAGATTGTCACTGCAACGTTTACTAAAAGGTCGTGGAGAGTAGCGAGAGGTTAACCAATAGTGTAAAGAGGCTTGAACAACCAAACAAAGTTGCTAACTCTATCCTTGAAGTCACATCTTTAGTGAAGGTGATAAGGTTATGGAGGCGATGACTAGAGGAAACGATTGAGTTATACCTTGAAATAAAAGTACAATAAACCTTAAGGGAGTTTTGAGCTTCTGCCAAAAAAAGGAACCAGTTTAGTAAATCTTGTCACTCTAGAATCACAAGGCAGAAAAGACTA
Source organism: Trichosanthes cucumerina (assembly GCA_036507285.1). Classification (NCBI taxonomy): domain Eukaryota; kingdom Viridiplantae; phylum Streptophyta; class Magnoliopsida; order Cucurbitales; family Cucurbitaceae; genus Trichosanthes; species Trichosanthes cucumerina. Next base: position 40,957,387 of record CM071841.1, read on the forward strand.
CTTAGGTGCAAGAGAAGGAAGCGTGAGCTAGTTATCTCGAGCTATTTAAGAGTTAGGAACTTTCGAGGACGAAAGTTCTTAGGAGGGGAAGATTGTAACGCCCTAGAATTTTCAAGTACCTTTTAGGTTGTACTTGGATTAATGTAATGGAAATTAATTTTTAATCGGCCCTTGAAGTTTCTTAGTTTAAGTTAAGTTTTGCAAATTAATAATATAAATATGGTTTAACCATATAGATGTTGAGTTGGATTACTTATTTGAGTTAAAGGGCAATTTTATGGTTTATCTAAGGTGAAAGGACAATTTGGTAATTTTGGATGAAGAGGCTAGGGTTAAATCCTTGTCCTTTTGTGAGCACGAATTTTGAGGGATAGTCTTCAACCTCCCAGTTCTTTTCGTCTTCATCTAAACGAGTTGCTGGCAGCCGACCAAGCTTATTTGCCGTCTGGTTGCAAACGTCGACATCCTTTGCAAGTGGACACTACATCGCACGGACCTCCCGCCGCGCGTTCGCCGCGTCGATTGAAAGCCGAGTAGTTCATCTTCTCTCTCTCGATTTCGTCGGCGGTCGAATCCCTTTGCTTTAGGACCGCCGTCGTCGACCACCCAAACAAAGCCAACGCGCCCCGTGGTCCCACCGGATCTCCGCCAAACGATGCATTCGTTTGCACCGCCACAACCGATAGACGTTATGCCACGCCAAACGAAGGTCGGCGCCGCGCGCGTAGGAACTTCGATCGATCTCTGTTTGTTCACGCCAGCGACGGCCGGTCCCAACGAGCCGTGAACTTTTGGTTCGAGTTTTGGGGTGTTTTGCACCGGTTTTCCTAGATTGGAAAGCGGTTCGGATAGATCGCTCACGATGTTTTCAAACTCGACGTTCACGCGCGTGACGTGCATACGATTTACGACACACGCCGCGCCATTGGCCGCCGCCGCGCGCCGCCGCTTCGCGAGTCGCTGCTCCGGTCCACCTGTTTTGATTCCCCAAGTTCGTTTTCAGCCTCCGGTTGGGTAATTTCGCTTGTTTATTACTCGATATTCCAACTAATTTCGATGCAGACTCTAAGTTATGCTTATAGTAACTAATTAAGGAATTGTGAAATGGAATTAGGGATCCGCGCGTACTAATCACGATTGTGATGAACACTGAGTTAGGAACGGAGCATGAGGAGTTTTAAGCGAAGGCTATGGTAAGGGATTTTCTACAAACGATCTTAAAAAGGGAAGAGAATACGATTTCCTGAAATATGTATTTGTTTTTAAAGATGAAAATTGAGGTTTATTTCAAAAGGTGAATTTCCAAAACTCATACTTAGGGCTTGAATTTAGAAAACGAATATTTTAAAGGGTTTTTCGGGAATCTCAAGTGAATGATTTTCAACAGGTTTAGAAAGGAACTTGATAATTTAAGGGTTTGAGAGGACCCGAGCTGAAATGATTTCAAGGAATTTAAAAACGAATCTTGACACAGCTATGTATATTTTTGTATAATGAGATTTTCAGTTATGTTATTGTGCTAGTTATGCACCTTAAATAATAAACGTACTTATTACTGATGATTGATTGACTCTAGTTAAAATTATGAAAGTCATGTCATGATCTTAAGTTTATGTGATTGTTGCATCATTCCGGAATGTATATGTATATGAATTTAAAGGATGGGACCTCATGCATATTGTATGTATATGAACATGTCATGTAGGCTGTGGCAATTGGTCTCCTGAGGACTTATGCATGGTAAAACATGCATTAGAGACTCTATGGGTCATTATTACAGGAGTCTGTGAGGGACTCAATATTACAGGAGTCTGTGAGGGACTCATTATTACAGGAGTCTGTGAGGGACTCAATATTACAGGAGTCTGTGAGGGACTCATTATTACAGGAGTCTGTGAGGGACTCAATATTACAGGAGTCTGTGAGGGACTCAAACCTACAGGGGTCTGTGAGGGACTCAAAATGAAAAGACTCAGGTAGACTCAATTGACCACGCATAGCCAAAGAGAAAAAGTCATGATTTTATGAGAAAGTTTTAGGTCCCATTACAGAAAGTTTTATGATTTTGAAAGTCATGAATAATGATTATGTTTAAAAGTCAGATTTGAAGGAAAATCATATGCATGTGTTTGCATTTCCGACCCCCCCCACTTCATGGGTATTTTATAATACTCATCCTCTACCTTTGTTTGTGTTTCTCTGTTTTTAAAATGTTTTGGTGTAGAGTCGAGAGCATACCAAAGTGAGTGGCATGGATGCGCTATGTGAAGCCATGGGAACCAATTCATGAATTCCGCATTAATGATTAAGAAAGAATTTTTAAATGATTATTGTCTTCCGTTTATATAACATTGAGTTTTGAAACTAGAGGCCGAACTTGGTTATGTTTATTGTAAACGTTTTGTATTTCCATGGGATCCCAAAGTAAATTGATTTTTATTTATCAACTTTTACTTATTTTAAATTTCACTTAGGGCCTCGAATGCATGCATGAGTAGTAATGTCCCTAGGAATTTATGTTGTAAAAGTAGGGTCGTTACATGGGTACCTTATCCTGGTAACACTACGGATGTGTTGGGATTTATGCCCTAAACTCGTATATTTTGTAAGTATTTGATGGTTATAAATAAAGTGTTATTTTATCTTGTAATCTCGCAATTAAAACTTGAATCCAATAAATTAAGCTCCAGGGTCATGTTTATGAGACCTTGAACAGTGTGTAGTGGGCACACAGGTAGGATCATGTTCAAGTAAATGACCCGAATGGTTTATAGTACATGGGCAGGGTTTGAAACCTCATCCTGGCGACTTTATGGATGTGACCCACTTTGTGTTTGACACAACGAGGTGATCCAACTCGTTCATGTAGTTGACATGCGAGTGGGGGCATCCTGTGTGATGAGATTGTACAAGACCGAACCGAGAATTATTAGACTACTCTAGTAACACCGTTAATAGTTTAGTACTACTAATTCATAGATGACCATTAGTGACTCGATCTAAATCCTTAGCAAGTTATGAACTCTTGTTTGCGAGGGTTGTCCTTAGAAAAGTATGGGTGAGAGTGGTCAGACATGCTGACTTAATATGCATACCTTCTCAAGAACGAAACCTCGTAGGGAGCTCGAATAACTTTGCGAGAAGGAATTCACTCGTTCTAAAGCTAGGAAATTTAGATTGGTTGTTCCCTTAAGGTCTTAATCCATGTCTTGAACAACGAGGCCCCACCATATCACTAGCCCGAGAAGGACATTGTTTATGGTAGGACCATAAACTTCTTTTTCATTAGAGGATCAATGGTACTTAAGGAAAAGGAATTAGTCATAGGGGTAAACGGGTAATTTGACCAAGCTGTGACTACGAATGACCTGTGAAGGATTGACTCACGGGCATTGGTCATATTGATGGACACAACTTGTCCGGTAGTGAAGAGAGTGCAGCTATGAGTCTATAGTGGAGTGACTCGTAATTAATGAATGTTCATTAATGGGATGAAAGAGTTTGATCAGTTAATCTCGTATCATTGGAGCTTATGATCTATAGGCCCATTAGGTTCCTCGGTTGGCTCAATATGGAAATAAAGAGGGTATAAAGTTTTGGATGAATTTGAAGTGTTCAAATTCATATAAAAGACTTATATCAATTATATGTGATATAGTTGATACAATATATAGTTTAATGTGAATATGATTCATGATAAACTATATTATTACTTAATTATGGAATAATTTCATAGTTAGAGGAATTAAACTTGAAAGATATGAATTTGATCCAATTTATTATGCATATTATGCAAATATGATTTGCATAATGCATAATATGTGGACTTAGTGGGATGATAGGTATATAATTTATCTCCACCCTCACTTCTAATAAAAGAATGCATCGAGATGCATTTTGCAACCAAGCATACCACTTTTTGGAAATTGAGATTTCCATAACTCTCAGAAACTCTCTCTACTCCTCTCCAAAAACCTCTCCCTTTCTCCATTTAGAATTTCCACCGTTCTCCATCTCCTAGAGACAACTGAGAAGATCTTGTAGAAGTGTACGGTTTGAGATTGGATCATGATCGTAGAGAACGAGAGGATTCAAGAAGTATTACTAGAAGAAAGTGTTCTTCAAAGGTAAACTTTCTTTCTCCCTTAAATGTTTAACCTTATTTTCTATTTTTGTGCAAATTCATGGAACATAATTTGAGAGTAAAGTGATTCAATCGCTTCCGCTTCAGGATTTGATCCTTTCGGATGAGGTCCACTTTGTATTTGATAAGAACGAATTGATCTGATTTGTTCATGTAGTAGACACGAAAGTAGGGATATCTTGTACGGTGAGTTCATACAAGGCTAGACTAAGAATGATTAACCAACTGTTGTAACATTTTTAACTTTTTAGGTTTTATAATTCATAAATGATCGTTAGTAACTCGACCTCAATCCTAAATGGGTTATGGACTCTTGTATGCGAAAGGTTATCTTTTGCTTAGTTTGGGTGAGAGTGGCTCGAGTCACCTACTCAATATGCCTACCTTCTTGTGGACAAAATCGAGTGGGGAGCTGTGAGCGTAACTCTATGAGATGGAATTCACTCGTTCTCAAACTTAGGAAAACTAGATGAGTTGTTCCTTTTAGTGCTGATTCTAGGACTTGAACAATGGGGTCCCACCCTCTACCTTGCCCGAGAGTAACTTTGTTTATGGTTGGACCATAAACAGGTCGTTCATTAAGGGTTCAGTGGCACTTAAGGAGCAAGAGGTAATTACAGGAGTAAAACAGTAATTTGACCTAACTATAATTACGAACAACTCGTGAAGGGTCGACTTATGGGAAATGGTTATATCGATGTACATAACTTATCTTACAGTGAGATGAGTGTAGTTATGATTCTTTAATGGAGTGAACCATAGTTAATGAATGTTGATTAGTTCTTTTAAAGAGTTTAATTAATTGATCTCAAATCAATAGAGCTTCTTATCTGTAGGCTTGTTAGTCCCCTCTACTAGCTCATTAAGGATTAAACAAAGATCATATGTTTTGAAAGAAATTTGAAGTATTTAAATTATATAAAGGAGAGTGTATCAATTACATGTGATATAGTGATAACTCGCCATAGGAGAGTTATTTTACTAAAATTTAAGTGTTTAATCTCCTAATCTCTAATTGTTAATGTTGTTTTTCTGCCATTGGGCACATGTTTTAGACTATTTTTGCTCACTATTTTAGACCGAATTCATGACTGTTTTTTTAGGCTAAAATTGTAACTGATTTAGCTAAATTTGTGAACATCGTTGGGCTATTTTCATGAACTCTTTAATCGATAAAAGCATGTTTAAATTAGATATGTGTGACTCGATTCACATCATGAACTAAATTGTCTTAGGCAAGGGTTAGGTCGTTTTCAATGTAAATTTTTGAACGAATTTATGATTAATGTCATTGTTGGATTTATGGAATTTTCTTAATTTTAACGGTACATGAGAATTAAAATTGGCCACTTTAACTTCTCTAGAATTCATAAACATGGGAAAGCTAATGAATTAGAAAACTAAAATTTCATTATAGGATTCTTGAGTTGATTGGGGATAATTAACCCACCTAGAACCAAAAATCATGAGCATAATTTAGATCACAGTTGGGAAATTGTAGGTTTTAAAACTTAATGACTTGAGAAATTCATTTGAACTTGTGTAGGTAAATTCAAGGCATCAATCACATTTTCATTCTAATTAAGCATGAAAACTCCAACCTAACTCGAGCCTATTTTTCATAAAAATCTCATCTCTTGCATCTTCCCTCTTGTTTGCATTTTTCTCTCCCCTCATTTAAATTCAGTTATTTTCTTGCAACTTGTCTTCTCTTTTCTCATTTATCACATCAGTTTATTTATCTACTACAGTAATCTGCACACTCATGCATTGCACTAAAATAAGGAAAATTTGCTAGGACACTAATTCATTTAGGTCTAACTAGTACTCGTGGGATCGATACTCTAACTTATCACTTGTTGCTCTCGACCATGTATACTTGCACGTCGTAGAAGTGTCACAATCTTATTCTAATTTGCATTAGTTTAGGGCACATGATATTTTCGCATCATATAGCTGATATAATATAAAGTTATTTAATTTGGATAAGATTCAAAATTGATCTTTATCGTAAAGTTAAATTAGGTTCAATTTTGTATTTATGAATTTGATTCATACTAAATCTTTAGGACAAAATTGATTTGAATTTTATTGGTGTTATTATAATTAAATTTGTCATAACCTATCAGTTTAAGCTTTTGGGTTAATTAGTGATTTACAAATATGATTCAAATTAAAACTATAAGTTATATGGGAGATATGCACTAGAATATGATTCTACGCACATTTTATTAAGTATAAGATGCTTAATTAAATGCATTATGCAAATTGAATTTGCATAGTGCTTGTTTGGTGGAATTAGTGGTATGATGGATCGAAGAAGCTACCTTCATCCACACCACTATAAATGAATGCAAATAGTTTAATGTTTTGGAAAAGATTACACATAGAGAATTGTTCTCTCATTTGGAAGCTCCACCAAGAAAAAATTTATTCTACAACTCTCCCTCTCCAAATTCTCTTTAGAGAATTCTTTTCTTCCCAAAAGGGATCACACCAATCGGTCTTTGTCGGAGAATAGCAGAGAAGATTTTTTGGAGGTATCATTAAGACGGATATTCTTGAGAACGAAGAAACATATTACAAGAAGAAAAATCTGTTGGTTTCAAAAACTTGTGTAGTGGAAGCCAATTAGATCAATTTGTTATTAATTTATTTCTTAATACCGATATATTGGCCAAACAAAATCACATAGATAAAAACCAGAGAATTAAATTAAAAACAAACAAGTATCATAATATTTACTTTGTAATCTCTGGAATTAATCAACGCTATCTTCTCTTTCTGTAAGCTCACCAAGTTCCAACAAAAGTTTCATGTTCTGCCAACTAATTGGGACCAAAACAAGAGAACACCAGTTGGTTTCCTTCTTATATCTCTGAGTGATTGAGATATGGATGGTAGAATCCAATCTTGTTATAAAGAAATATAAATTACAAAGATAATTTCTTAGTAGAGAATTTGCGTGAGGAATCTAGAAAGAACAAATCAACAACCCTTATTTTTCTACCTGCCTCTATTGTATATTAAAGAACGAGAGTGAGAGAATTCCACGATCTACCCAACTAGTTATGGGTTAAATTAAATTAAATTAATAATTAAGTAAATCTAATTTAATCAATATTCATTTAAATCATAACATCTCTCACCTAACCTATAGTTTTAATTAATTTAATTAATTAACTAATTAATTAATTCACCAATTAATTAATTACTAAATTAAATATCACATATTTAATTTAAACTTACATTTGAATCATATTCAATTATAATTCTCTCATAATCTAAATTTTTAATGTACGTCTAATGTGCATTAAAATCTATAGTTTTAATATGAATCTGTTGCATGATTTCGTAACCATGTAAACTGTAAGTGTACGGTGTCAAGTTTAATATATTTGAGTTTTGAGTATTGTCCATAGGAATGGGTTCCTAGATTAATTGATTATTGGAGATAGTATCCTCCATTTTGATCTATAGACTATGAAATTCAATGGTGATGCACTAAATAAAATAAAAAATTTTGAGAGAATTTTGATGAGATAAAAATCAGAGAATTGTTTTCACCTAATGGAATTATTACTTCAGATGTTTAATCTCCTCAAACTCGGTTTCTACAAAATTTAGAGAAATAGTTATGAAAGTTTACAAAATCATCACAAAACTATCATAAGTATTAAGAAATAAGATAGCATGTTAGCATGCTATCAGAATCAAATTCACATTAAAATAATATTTGAACTCCTTCAAACATTTAATCTTCTCATAAATTAATTTTGAATCACACCCAAAATTAAAATATAAACTTTATATATAATGTATCGCCATACATTATATTAATTCTCTAAATGAATTTGAACACTTCAAATTCCATTCAAAATTATATTTCCTCAACATCCTTACGAGCTAGAAAGGAGCCTAATGGACCTACAGATTAAAAGCTCTTACGATACGAGATTAATTAGCTAATTTCATTAACCACATTAATCAACATTCGTTAACTGTGGGCACATTCCACTAAAAACGCACAACTGCACTCCTCTCACTCCAGATATATTTCTATGTCCATGGTTATAGACCAATAACAGTTAGTTAGTCCTTCACGAGTGTACGTAAAACCAGCTAGGTCCAATTACCGTTGTACCTGATAACACACAAAAGTGTGCTATTCTTCAACTTATTTTTGTTAGTTTTTGTGTTGTTTTCAGGGCTTTCATGTGTTTTAATCATTGAATTTCAAGTTAAGACCATTAGCAGAGCAAATGGAGACATATTGGAGTATTCGGATTCAAATCGAGGCTATTAAAACATCAAACCAAGCTTTTGAGAGCGTTGCAACGCCATGCCGAGAAGAAACTCAAGCAGAAAATCCGTGGTAACGGCATTACAACGCTGCTTTGCAGCGTCGCAACGTCGGTTCGATAAGAAGGCGTGCGCGTGATGATGCAGCTGAAAGGATTGAATCCCACAGCGGAAGCGATTGTGAATCGTGTGTTCATGATAGTGTTACCGAGATTCATATCAAGATCAATATATCTAAGATTAAGCATACATAACAAGTTAGGACAGCAAAATAACATACCTTTGAAGAACACTTTCATCACGAGCCCCTTCTCCAACGATCAATATCACAGCAACGCGAACCCAAACCGTGTAAAGATCCGCCACTAGATCTTCTCCGTTGTTCTCTAGGTGAGGGAGGAAGATGGGTTCCTTTAGGATGAGATGTGGAGGCTTGAGAGAATTTGTTTTTGAAACTCTTTCCAACAACACAAAATAGGACTCTAGGGTTGTATGTAATAGTCTATGTCAAAGTTGAATCTTCTGCAACCATTTATAGGAAAATAGGATGAAAATTACCATATTATCGCTTCTTCATTCTCTCATTAGTATATAGTCAATTTGTGAATCTAATTCACATTAAAACTATATATTATATCAATTATATCACATATAATTGATATAACACCTCATATATGAAATTGAACACTTCAATTTCATTCCTAACTTTATACCCTCAATGTTACCATGTTGAGCCAACGGAGGGACCTAATGAACCTACAGTTCATGAGCTCCAATGATGTGAGATTAACTGATCAAACTCTTTGATCTCGTTAATCAATATTCATTAACTACAAGTCACTCCACTATAGACTTGTAGTTGCACTCTCCTCACTGTAGATTATATTGTGTCCATTGATATAATCATTACTTATGAGTCGACCCTTCACAGGTTGTTCGTAATCACAGTTGGGTCAAATTACCATTTTACCCCTATGATTACCTTTTTGTTCCTTAAGCACCACTGATCCTCTAATGAATAACAAGTCTATGGTCCTACCATAAACTCAAACCCTTTTAAGCTAGTTTAGAGGGCGGGGCCCCATTGTTCAAGACTTGGACTCAGTTTTTAAGGGAACAACCTATCTAATTCCCTAGTTTAGGAATGAGTGAATTCCATCTTGCAGAGTTAAGTCCCCAGTGTTGGGTTTTATGTCCTAAAACTCGTAGTTTGTAATTGATAAACATTTTTTTCGTGTTTCTTTTTTGATAAAATTGTTATTGAATTAGTATACCATAATCTTGAATCCAATAAACTAAGATCCCGAGGCTATTTAATGTAGACTTGAACTTTATGTGATGACGTTAAACATGGATCAAGTTCGAGTATATAGCCTAAAATCGTCTATAGTATAGAGATGAGGTTGGGCACCTTACTCTGGAGATACTATGGATGCGACCTACTTTGTAGTTAGTACAAACGATGTGATCCTGAATCGTTCATATGGAGATATGAAAGTGGGGGCATCCGATGCAATGAGTTTGTATAAGACTGGACCACGACTTACTCACTTTAGCTTTATAACACTGTTACTGTATAAAACTAACTAATTCCATTTTGATGACATAGGTAACACAATCTCAATCCTGAGCTGACTATGGACTCTTGTTTATTCGGGATTATCCTTAGATCTGCATGGCTGAGAGCAGCTCAACAACGCTAACACAATAAGCCTCCCATTTCAGGGGTAAGATCGGGTAGATAGCTGGAGACATAGAGTGAAAGACGAAATTCACTCCTACCCGACTCTAGAGATAGTAGATAGGTTGTTCCCTTAAGTACTTACTTTGGAACTAGAACAAGGGGCCCCACCCTCTCACTAGGCTGAGAGGGACTAGATTTGTTGGTTGGACCACAAATCAATTGTTCTATAGAGGGCAGTGGAACTTAAGGAACAATAAGTGTTCTCGGGGGTAAAACGGTATTTTAACCCAACCGAGACCACGAACAATCTGTGAAGGATGGACTTACTGGTTCCGGTTATATCAGGTGGATAGAAATATATCTACATTGAGGGGGGTGCAACTACGGGACTTTAGTGGAATGACCCGGTAGTTAACAAATGTTGATTGATTAGGTTAAAGAGTTTGACCGGTTAATCTCGGATTATTGGTGCCCATGATCTGTAGGTCCATTAGGTTCCCCTGCTAGCTCATATGGATTAAACTTAGAACAATATGTTGGATTAATTTGAATTGTTTGAATTAGGAAATGAGTTTTAAACCGACAAGTATATGTGATATAACTATCGATATTTCATGACACAATATATTCAAATGTGATTTTAATTTCAAAAATATGAATGTGGATTCATGTTCGAGAGGTCAAAATTAGTCAAGCGGGTTAAAATCGTAAAAATCCAAATAGTTGACTTTTTTTGCTCGGGAAAGTCAAAGTTTGACTTTGACCAAATGGAAAAAATCATTTTACCCTTGACTATAGTTAGTGGAATTATCCAACTTTTGTTGGACAATCCCACTAATTTAAGTGGACTATGTGTAAACATTATAGAATGACACATAGCCCACTTTAGTTAGTGTTTTGTGAGGTGTTGCATTTGGTGAGTTTTGACATGCATTTGATGAAGGGAATGAAAATTCCACACAGCGGAAGCACGATTTAATCGTCGTGGTTTCGTTGTGAAAAACGTTTTCTCAAAATTGATTATATCCTATAGAAACTAGGTTAAACATGCATTCTAGAAGGAAAAAACAGTAAGAGAGTATTCTTACTTGTTGAAAAACCGTTCTTCGCAATCTCCTTCTCCAGTCACGAACACTTCGCGATCTCGAACTCAACTATCACGATCTCAACAAAAACCACGCAATCCGGACACCTCCGAAAGGGCTTCTCGGTTGTTCTCCTTAGGTAGAAGGAGAGTCGTGGGACTCATTTTGGTGAAAGGGAATGGAGAAGTTGAGAGAAGAAAATTAAGAGAGATTTGAGTGTTGTTTTGGTGAGAAATCAAAAAAATGACACAACGCTCACCAAAAGCCTTCTTGCAAAGGCTTTAAATAATGGTGATAGGTGGAGTTGAAATCTCCACCTATTTACCATTTAACCACAACCATAGGTTATGCAAATCATATTTGCATAACCACATATAATAAGATAACTCATATCTCATTATACAAATCACATTTGTATAATTGTGGATTTTAAATTGAATCACATTCAATTTAATTTCTCTCAATACAATTTCTCCAAATTAGCCCTAATTTAGCAATTAGGCTAACCTATAGTTTATTATGAATCTCATTCAGATTAAACTATATAATATGTCAATCATATCTCATATAAATGACATAAATACCCTTATAATGAATTTGAACACTTCAAATCCACACCAAACTGTAACCCCTCTATTTATCCAGTTTGAGCCAACCGAGGGACCTAATGGACCTACAGGTGACGAGTTCCAATGATCTGAGATTAACCTGTCAAACTCTTTGACCCGGTTAATCAACATTCATTAGCTACAGTAACACTCCACTAAAGCCCGTAGCTGCAATCCTATCACTGTAGGACAAGTTGTGTCCATTGATATAACCAATGCCCATAAGTCGACCCTTCACAGATTGTTCGTTAGACACTGTTGGGTCAAATTATCGTTTTACCCCTATGTCTATTTCTTACTCCTTAAGTCCCCACTGCTCCTCTAATGAACAATAACATTGTAATGGTCCAACCATATACAACACCTCTGTCGGGCCAGCGAGAGGGTGGGCGCCCGTTGTCCAAGTCCTGGAGACAACACTTAAGGGAACAACCCCTCTAGTTTCCATAAAGTCGGGAACGACTGAATTTCATCTCGCGTAGTTAAGTTCCCAGCTCCCCACGTGCTCCTGTCCCTGAGAAGATAGGCATATTGGGCGAGTAACTGTGACCACCCTCGTACTAGTCAAAGGACAAACCCCCGAAGACAGAAGTCCGTAACACGCTCAGGATTAAGGTCGAGTACTAATGGTCGTCTACGAAGTTATTAGTCCTATACTGTCAATGGTGTTACATCAGTAGGTCTAATAATTCACCGTCCGGTCTTGTATAATCTCATTGCACAGGATGCCCCCACTCGCATGTCAACAACATGAACGAGTCAGATCCTCTCGTTTGTATCTAATACAAAACTAGTCGCATCCACAGCGTATCCAGGATTAGGTCCCCAACCCTATCCGTATACTGTAGACCATTCGGGTCATTAACTCGATTGTGATCAACCCTGTGTGTTCATTACACACCGTTCAAGTTCTAGTTCTCTCATAAATTCAATGACCCTGGAGCTTAGTTTATTGGACAAAGTTTGTAAATTACAAACAAAACGAGATTAGGGCATACATCCCAACAAACTCTCACTTGGACTAAGCTAGTGGAGTAAATATACATTTCTTAAATGTACAATAAATTACAATATAGTAATACAATAAACTCCATAGTCTCCAAAATACTCAAGAAAATCTCTCGATTCTTAGTGAGTCTCACACATTCAATAAACTCCATAGTCTCCATATGAACCTACGACATGCATAGAATTAAGCAACTTTTTTATGTGTTTACCTAAGAATGTTAGGTCATTCTCATGCCAGATTTCTAAGGGTTTTGACAACTTTGCTCTAATTCAAGTTTTATCTCTCGAGTCCACTTAAACCAACAAATTAAGATCTAAGAACGAATTGCCAAAAATAAGAACAAAACATGCTTCAATACATAGTAAGAAAGTCTCAACAATTAAATACACTCCTAACTACAACATTTAGCTACTCTAAATCACATGAAAATCAAGCTAAACGTGTAGAAAACGTCTTAGAACGCTATTACAATTTGAAAGAAAATGAAATTAAACTTATGTGTCGATGTCGGTCCTTCGTCTCCGAGCTCCTGTCTTCGATTTCAAACCTCCACAAATGCTTTGGCTTCCAAAAATGCTCTTTTCTCTCTTCTTACAAAGTGTATTTCGAAAATAGGGCAAAAATCTAGCAAATTTGGCTCCCTTTACAAGAATGCATAATGATATGAATGCATAATGATATATTTATAGGTTCAATCGGTGCAGCGTTGCAACTCTAGGAACAGTGTTGCAACGTTGTACCCTAACCGCATGGTATATAAGGAAAATATTGCACGCTGAGGGCAGCGTTGCAACGCCGCTACCCTAACGAGCGCGCCCCTTATCGATCTGGCGTTGCAACGCTACCTGCACGACCTTCATACGCATCTTCTTATCGAGATAGCGTTGCAACACTCTAAGGCAGCGTTGCAATGCTATCGCCTAGAGTCTTCAATGCTTCTAAACAGCACGCATGGCGTTGCAACGCTCTGCATGGCGTTGCAACGCCATCACCTCGGGTCTTCAAGATTGGATTTATCTTTCTTCTTCTGAATGATGTTATATTTAGCTCCAAATAGCCTCGTTTTGATCCCGAGTGATCCAAAATGTCTCCAATTGTTCTGTTTACGCTCTTATCCTGAAATTGAATGATTTAAACACGTAAAAGACTTGAAATCATCATAAAACTAGCAATAATTAAGCCTAAGGATAGCACATTTTGTGTGCTATCAATAAGACCTTTGAGACATGGCTAGCGTTCTGTTCTTCTAGTTTTGAACAATCTGGATGCCTAGAACATACTGTGCTTCTCCCAAATCTTTTATTTGGAACTACGAAGTCAACCATTTCTTTACGTTAGTAAGAAATCCTACCTCATTCCCAATGAGCAAGATATCATCCACATACAATATCAGAAATGCGACAGTGTTGTTTACGATTTTCTTGTACACACAAGGCTCGTCAACATTCTGATCAAAATCATAAGATTTGATCATCTCATAAAACCTCATATTCCAAGACCTCGAGGCTTGTTTCAGTCCATAAATAGACCTATGAAGCCGGCAAACATTTTGCTCTTGGCCTTGGGTAATGAACCCTTTGGGTTGGTCCAAGTAGATGGTCTCGTCAAGTTTGCCATTCAGAAAGGTTGTGTTGACATACATCTACCATACCTCATAGTCATAATATGCGATAATGGCCAGAAGGATCCTGATGGACTTTACCATGGCAACAGGTGAAAAGGTTTCATCATAGTCAACCCCTTCAACCTTGGTAAAACCCTTTGCCACTAGTCGTGCTTTGAAGGTCTGCACTTTCGCATCTACGCCACATTTACGCTTGTAGATCCATTTGCAACCTATAGGTTTTACCCCATCCGATTGATCCACAAGCTCCCAGACAGAATTAAAGTACATCGACTCCATTTTCTGGTCCATAGCTTTAATCCATTCGTGTTTGTCAACGTCTGTCATTGCCTGATCATTGGTCAATGGATCCTCGCAGTTATCATCAGGGGTGACGACTTGGGTTTCAACTAAACCCAAGTAACGTTCAGGCTGTCTCACAGCCCTCCCACTACGCCAAGGCATTCTAAACTCTTGAGAACGGACTTGACTAGACGAGCTAGGACCAACAACACTTGTTGACGTACTAGCCCCATTAGCAACTCTTGCTGATGTACTGTCTATTTCGTTTAACACGATTTTGCTTCTAGGTAAATGATCCCTAATGTGGTCTTCCTCAAGGAAAGTGGCGTTTGTCGACACAAACACCCTATTTTCCTTAGAATCCTAAAACAGACCACCCCTAGTCTCTTTTGCGTAACCTACAAAGATGCACAATTTCGAACGGGGTTCGAACTTTTTCGAGTTTGACACCAACACATGGGTCGGGCATCTCAAAATTTTAAAATGGTGTAAACTGCCTTTACGTCCATTCATGAGTTCGAAAGGTATTTCACAAACACTCTTCGACAGAACGTTGTTCAAAATATACACCGCAGTCTCCACTTCGTAACCCAAAAAAGAATCAGGGAGACGAGTATAGCTCATCAATGACCAAACCATGTCCAACAAGGTTTTGTTACTTCTCTCCGATACACCATTCTGTTGTGGCATACCAGGTGCTGAGAGTTGGGACGTAATTCCATGTTCTATCATATAGTCCTTGAATTATGTGTCCATATACTCTCCACCTCGATCCGATCGAAGTGTTGTTATAGTTTTACATAACAGGTTCTCAACCTCAGTCTTGTACTCCTTGAACTTTTCAAGAGTTTCAGACATCTTATGCATTAGGTAAATATATCCATACCTTGAATAGTCATCTATAAAAGATACAAAGTATTCGTAACCACATCGTGCTTTAACACTTATCGGGCCACAGAGGTCAGAATGTATAAGATCAAGGGGCTCTTTGGCTCTATATCCTTTTCCACTAAAAGAACGTTTCGTCATTTTGCCTTCATGGCATGACTCACACATCGGTAAAGAGTTTTCTTCCAGCTCGCTTAAAAGTCCACTCTTCACTTGTCTCTCAATCCTATTGAGATTGATGGGCCTAACCTTATATTCCAAAGATGGGCATTTTCTTTAGGAGAAACTTTCACTCTCTTAGTTCGTGCTTCTACTGATTTAAATAATTCAATATTCAAAACACTTTTGACCGAATTAGGCTTCAAAACATACAAGTTAGACTCAAGTGAAGCAGAACACAGTAAATTGCCTTTGAAAGAAATCAACGCTTTATTAGATTCAAAGGAAACAATAATACAATGTTTAATAAGGCAAGAAATAGAAACAAGGTTTCTAGTAAACTCTGACACTATGCACAAATTATCTAATAATAAGTACTTCCTGCCAAAATAAAGCTTCACCGTGTCGACCGCTGCAGCAGAGATAACCTCCTCGGATCCAACCCGTAGTGTTATCTCACCCTTTCGCAGCTGCTGCCAGGAACTAATTCCCTGAAAAGAAGAACAAACATGGTTAGTGGCGCCCGAACCAATATCAAGGCAGAGTCATTACTCTCCACTAAACAGGTTTCTGTAACCAGTAAATCACATTTACCTTGATTCTTCCTTTCGGCAAGGAACTTGGGACAGTTACGCTTCTAGTGGTCATCCCCATTGCAGTGGAAACGCTTTCCTTTTTCTGCAACTTCCTTTACCATTTTTCCCTTTTGGGCAGCAGCACGAAAACTTTGCCCTTGTTCATCTTCTTCTTCTTCCCTTTCGGTGAGAAGGAGCCACGGATTCTGTTCCAGAGGTCGAACCCCTGTGAAATGACCTGAAGGAAACATTTGTCTCTGCTTCCGGTGTCCTGATCCTCATCAAAGACTTCAAGTTCTGTAGTTCATTGAGAAGGGTGGTAAAATGGTGTATTGGTGGAGATTTTAACTCCACCACACGCCATTATAAATAAGTGTTGCAAGAAGCACTTGTTAAGTTATCTTGCCATTTTTTTTGGAATTTCATCCAATAGTGCATGTGAAATTCTCTCAAGCTCTCTCTCCCAATTCTCTCCATTTCTCCATAACCCAATTCCAAAGGGAGTCTCACAACTCTCCCTCTACCTCCCGAGAACAACCGAGAAGACCAAGTGAAAGTGTCCAACTTGTTTTGTTCAAGATTCGGTTCGAGGGTCGAGATCGTGGTTTCGTTGGATCGAGAGAGATCGTGATTCGAGGAGGAATTCGAAGAAGTGTTCTTCAAGAGGTTAGTAATTCTTTTACTTTATGTGTTTTCCTTCTCGAAAAGCATGCTTAGCCTAATTAGTATAGCGATACTTTTAATTTTAAGAAAACTAGACCGACAATGAATCAACGACGTTTCACAACGCTTCCGCTGCGGGAAATCCATTCCCTTCATTGCCCACTTTGAGCATAAGTTTTCATGACTTTGCTTTTGATTTCACCCAAAAAGTTGCATACCAATGGAGATAATTATCCTCACTTATAAATTGACAATCATTATCTTGCCTAGCCACCTCACTTATCTACCCACAAAACCATTCCTTTCCTTAGTCAATTTAGGACTTTGTTTGCACTCTTAATAATCTTTCCCAAACAAAGTACTACTTGAGCTTTCCCGTCAACTTGAGTTGTCCACACTCACTTGTGAACAAGAGAAATTACTCTTATCATCTTAAGACAACAACCCAAATAGAGCACGAGCACAGATCACATTGTGGAATATTTTTTTGATGGCAACAACCACTACTGCACCCTTTATCTCCTCCCCTTGAACAAATGATAGCACACAAAATGTGTTATCCTTAGGCTTAATTATTGTTATTTTTATGATAATTTCAGGGCTTTTACGTGTTTAATTCATTCAATTTCAGGTTAAGAGCTTAAACAGAGCTATTGGAGACAATTTGGATCACTCGGGATCAAAACGAGGCTATTTGGAGCGAAAAATAACATTAATTGGAAGAAAAAGAACCAATCCAAGCATGAAGACCCGAGGTGATGGCGTTGCAACGCCATGCAGAGCGTTGCAACGTCATGCTTGCTGTTTAAAGGCTTTGAAGACTCCAGGCGATAGCGTTGCAACGCTATCTCGATAGAAACGCACGCGCGAAGCGCATAAAGGCGGCGTTGCAACGCGCTTGCGCGCGTCGCAACGCCGATCGATAAGGAAGCGCGCGCGCTTAGGGTAAGCGGCGTAACGCTATTCGTCCTCAGCATTGCAACGCCATCCATTATTTCCATATCTGCCCGCCGCCTAGCATTGCAACGTTGTCCCTAGCGTTGCAACGCTGCACCAATTCCTTCTATAAATATATCCTTATGATTTCATTACAAGGGAGCCGAATTTGGTAGAGTTTTGCCCTAATTTCGAAATACACTTTGTAAGAAGAGAGAAAAGAGTGATTTTGGGAGCCAAAGCATTCGTGGAGGTTCGAGATCGAAGACGAGAGCTCGGAGACGAAGGACCGGCATCGACACATAAGTTTAATTTCCTTTTCTTTCAATTTGTAATAGCGTTCTAAGACATTTTCTACTTGTTTAGTTTGATTTTCATGTGATTTAGAGTAGCTAAACATTGTAGTTAGGATTTGATTTGCTTGTTATGACTTTATTACAATGTATTGAAGCATGTTTTGTTCTTATTTTTGACAATTAGTTCTTGACTTCTTAATTTGTTGATTTAAGTGGACTCGAGAGATAAAGCTTGAATTAGAGAAAAATTGTCAAAACCCTTAGAATTCTGGTATGAGAATGACTTAGAAATCTTAGGGAAACACATAAAGAAGTTGCTTAATGCCATGCATGTTGTAGGTTCATATGGAGACTATGAGTTTATTACATGTTTGAGGCTCACTAAGAATCGAGAGATTTTCGTGAGTATTTTACTTCTTGTTTATAATTTCATCTCATTGGTTCAATGCATGTGTTAGTTAGGTCTTTAACTTGTTCCCACCATTCCATCAATTCGTGTCTCCACATATTTGTTTGTTTGCTTGTTTTTACTTTCAATTCAACTATCCATGTTATGTTTCTTTAGCTAAAATTGAGAATTAGTACCTTAGTAATTAATTAATCTAGAAACCCATTCCCGAGGACGATACTTGGACTCATAAATCACTATACTAAAACTTGACCCGTACACTGCGGTATTGCAATATCATAAATATCACGCAACAAGTTTTTGGCGCCGTTGCCGGGGAATGACGATTATTTAGATTAATTAATATTAGGAGAAAATTTGAAATTTTAGACTAAAGCTTGTTTATTTGTCTTTCCTTAATTGTTTTGTGTGTTTGTTTGTTTCCTTATTTGTGTTATTTTAGTTTTGTGTGTTTTTGAGTCTTTGTTTCCTGTTTTGGTTGTGTTGATATTGTGTGAAGTCTTGTTGTGAAATTACTGATTTTTCAAGTGTGACTTTGCATAATTTTGAGTTTCCACCATTCTATTGTCCCTCTCAGGACCCTAGTTTTGTGCATCATGATTTTTTTTGAATACCATGTGTCTAATTTTTACCATATTGTACCTGACATATATGAAAATTCACATGAGGGTAGTTATTCAGGCACTTGGAACCATAGTTTTTCGTACCATAACCCACCCCTAGAAAAATCTTCTCTTATGGACCAATTGGCAGAATATACCTTAGAATTGAAATTTAAAAATTTGGTTCATAGTGAATTAGAGAGGTTGGATAGGTTAGAAACTGAGGTGGTAGGACTTTGGAAAATAGTACAAGATAGAGCTCAATATCTTGACCAGTTAGTAGTTTCCCTTAAGGCCTTACCGGAACAATTTCTTATCCTTACCACTCAGGAGGTGCCACCTAGAAGGATTTGTTTAGATGTTAGTGAGGATAGTTTGGGGGAGACTGAGGCACACCATGATCAGGTTAGTGCGGAAGGCAGTGGTGATACATTTAGTTCCACAGGGGAGATCCGAGTGATAGAGTTAGAGGCTGAGAAGTCTTCTTTTCTTTTATCCGCAGAGATTTCCTTTGTTTTTTATAACTATTTCTCTTGCACTCACGAGTTTTTCTTTGATTTCAGTTCTTTTATTTTGATAAACAAAAATACCAAAAATAATTTTCTATCTGGGGCTCAAGAAAAACAGATAGCCTTTTAGACTTAAAAGGCTACATCGATTCGAGCAAGAAGGGCCCGAAAAAATATGAGCAATTTTATGTGCCCTGATAAGTCATCGTCTAGCTAAAGACGTTAAAGAAAGCACTTTTGGGAGGTAACCCAAGTTTTATGTTTTATGTCTTTATTTTTTTGTTTTATTTTCTAGTTGTTTGTGTTTTTCTTTTTTTTATCTAATTTCTTTCTTTTTGTACCTCCAGGTGTATGCCCAAGGGGAGAACTGCAGACTTGCACCCTTTTGGTCCTGAGATCGAGAGGACCTGTAGAAGACTCCTAAGGGAAGGAAAAGCAGAAATTCATACTATGGTTGATCAGGAGCTCATCAATAACCCTAAACCTATCAAGGAGTATTTCCAACCTGTATTTAATTCTGAGTAGGCTAGAATCGTCCATGCCCCTATCAATGCTAATAATTATGAACTTAAGACAGGGCTAATACAAATGGTTAGGGAAGGTACTTTTAGAGGCTTAGTCATAGAAGATCCTAACTCTCATCTTCAAAATTTCTTAGAAATCTGTGGTACATTTAAAATGAATGGTATCTCTGCTGATAGTATTCGCTTACGTCTTTTTCCTTTCTCTTTGCAGGGTAGAGCCAACGAATGGCTAGGGTCCCTTCCCTCAGGGAGTATCACTTCTTGGGAGGAGTTGGCCCAAGCATTCATGACCAAATTCTTTCCACCGATAAGGGCTGCAAATTTAAGAACTGAGATTGGAACATTCAGGCAGCAGGAGAGAGAGCAACTATTCGAGACCTGGGAAAGGTACAAGGACATGCTCAGGAGGTGCCCACAGCATGGCTACCCAGCTCCAGGTACAATTGTTCTAGAATGGACTGGAAGGTAAGACCAGGACCATCCTGGATGCCACTGCTGGAGGGGCTTTCATGGCGAAGACTGTGCCAGAAGCACGTGCCCTCCTGGAGGAAGTGTCAACTGCCAGCTACCAGTGACCTACAGAAAATGAAAGATCTAAGCCAGTAGCTGGATTATATCAACTGGACGAGGTAACTTCTCTTAGATCTCATATGACATCTCTCACTCATGCCTGAATAATTTTGCAGATCACCACAGCATGGGGATGTCGTCTCAATGCTCATGACCTAATGGAGAATCCACTATGGAGCAATTGCACTACGAACAATGAGAAACAACCACTATGAAGGCAATCAGACTCAAAATAACCTCCCAACACATTACAATCCAGGTTTGAGGTATCATGAAATTTTTTTATGCTAACAACAAAAATGTGTTGAATCCTCCTACAGGCATGCTTCTACACATCGAGAGAAACCATCTTTGGAAGACACATTGCACTCCTTCATAGTTGAATCTAGAAGTCGGTCCAACCACGGAGAATGCGATCACGGTTTATCTCGGTATAGTGACCGATCATGGAGCCGCAATAAAGAATATAGAGATCCAGATTGGCCAAATCAACACATCACTCCTGTGCACTGCGCAAGCAAGGAAAGAAACACCTTGAGGGAGTACAGTCTAGCTAAAGACGTTAAACAAAGCGCTTCTTGGGAGGCAACCGAACCTTTACTTACTTTTATTTTTTTGTCTTTAGCTTGCGTTAGTTTGTTTTTAGTTGTTCTTCCATTCTTAGTTTCCTTACTAGTTTGTTGTTTTGCTTTGTAGGTTGTGGA
This sequence comes from Trichosanthes cucumerina, assembly GCA_036507285.1. NCBI lineage: Eukaryota > Viridiplantae > Streptophyta > Magnoliopsida > Cucurbitales > Cucurbitaceae > Trichosanthes > Trichosanthes cucumerina. Next base: position 40,978,960 of record CM071841.1, read on the forward strand.
GATGTCTTTCTTCGTTGAAATCCATACTCTCATTCTGAGGAACTCCAACACACATGCTTCGGCTATCCAAGGAACTCAGAAAGAACTCCATAAACCAGGACAGTATTGTTCACTCTTACCCTGATACTTAATTTGTGCTTAATTCTGCAAACATTGGGGACAATGTTTAGTTTAAGTTTGGGGGTGGATGTGTTTATTTGTTGTGACTGTCCTGAGTATGTGCTGAATTGTTGATTGATCTTTTACATAAGTATGAGTATGATAGCCTAGGATGAGTTATAATTGGAAATCCTTGTGATTCTACTGAAACCTGAGAGCATGACATGAATTTGAGTTAATTTAAAAATTTTCTTGAGTTTTTCATGCCTTTTACGCACATAGCCTATGTTCCTGTAGTTTTGAAATGCTTAGAACAAAATTATTAGGTTTAGAAGTTTGACGTCACCTCGATAGGTCTGAGAACTGATTTGAGAGTTAAACTGCAGGATAGGGTGAATAACAATATGAAGTGCATGATCTGTATAATATGTGAAATAGTTTGTTTTTGTTTTTTGTTTGCTAAAGAAAAAATCGTGAGGGGAAAAAGAGCTACCTTCACTGTGATCAGTTAGGCCACTCATTGAGCGAGTGCTCTGGGTAAGGGTCCCTGCAGTGGATGTGTGAAAGCTAGTGTCCTTACACAAAAAAAAAGAAGAAAAGAGAAAAAGTGGCATCAAAAGAATGATTAAGTACTGAGTAGAGTTATTTAGTTTTTGAATGTGGGGAGGCTCAAAGATTAGTAATTAAGACCAGTGTAGGGGCAAGTTGAATGGAGAGCCTAATAAAGTTGATCCGGGCTTAGTAAAAATGAAGGGAACATAAGCTAATCACACACACAAGTAGGAACACTTAGGAAAAATTTTAAATTGCTCGCTAAAGTGTTATGGTTGAGTGTTTCCTGTGATTAGCAGATTTTCTCTTAAATCTTCGAGGCTTGAATCAAATATGTGTTTAAGAACAATCTAATGTTTAATTCTGTTTTTGCTCGGGACTAGCAAAAGTTTAAGTTTGGAGGTGTTTGATAGCACACAAAATGTGCTATCCTTAGGCTTAATTATTGCTAGTTTTATGATAATTTCAGGGCTTTTACGTGTTTAATTCATTCAATTTCTGGTTAAGAGCTTAAACAGAGCTATTGGAGACAATTTGGATCACTCGGGATCAAAACGAGGCTATTTGGAGCGAAAAATAACATCGGTTGGAAGAAAAAGAACCAATCCAGGCATGAAGACCCGAGGTGATGGCGTTGCAACGCCATGCTTGCTGTTTAAAGGCTTTGAAGACTCCAGGCGATAACGTTGCAACGCTGCCTTATAGCGTTGCAACGCTATCTCGATAGAAACGCACGCGTGAGAAGTCGCACAAAGGCGTTGCGTAACGCCTCGCTGCGTGGTCGCAACGCCATATCGATAAGGGGCGCGGCGCTAGGGGTAGTAGCGGCGTTAACGCGTATTTGTCCTCAACGTTGCAACACCATCGATTATTTCCATATCTGCCCGCCGCCTAGGGTACAGCGTTGCAATGTTGTCCCTAGCATTGCAACGCTACACCAATTTCTTCTATAAATATATCCTTATGATTTCATTAAAAGGGAGCCGAATTTGGTGGAGTTTTGCCCTAATTTTGAAATACACTTTGTAAGAAGAGAGAAAAGAGTGATTTTGGGAGCCAAAGCATTCGTGGAGGTTCGAGATCGAAGACGGGAGGTCGGAGACGAAGGACCGACATCGACACATAAGTTTAATTTCCTTTTCTTTCAATTTGTAATAGCGTTCTAAGACGTTTTCTACTTGTTTAGTTTGATTTTCATGTGATTTAGAGTAGCTAAACATTGTAGTTAGGATTTGATTTGCTTGTTATGACTTTATTACAATGTATTGAAGCATGTTTTGTTCTTATTTTTGACAATTAGTTCTTGATTTCTTAATTTGTTGATTTAAGTGGACTCGAGAGATAAAGCTTGAATTAGAGCAAAATTGTCAAAACCCTTAGAATTCTGGCATGAGAATGACTTAGAAATCTTAGGAAACACATAAAGAAGTTGCTTAATGCCATGCATGTTGTAGGTTCATATGGAGACTATGAGTTTATTGCATGTGTGAGGCTCACTAAGAATCAAGAGATTTTCTTGAGTATTTTACTTCTTGTTTATAATTTCATCTCATTGGTTCAATGCATGTGTTAGTTAGGTCTTTAACTTGTAAAATCACTTCCCATCATTCCATCAATTCGTGTCTCCACATGTTTGTTTGTTTGCTTGTTTTTACTTTCAATTCAACTATCCATGTTATGTTTCTTTAGCTAAAATTGAGAATTAGTACCTTAGTAATTAATTAATCTAGAAACTCATTCCCGAGGACGATACTTGGACTCATAAATCACTATACTAAAACTTGACCCGTACACTGCGGTATTGCAATATCATAAATATCACGCAACAACAAACATCTACTCTGTCTATCATAGAGGGGCAAAACTTGATAGAACACTTTGTTTGCCACTCAAGCTCTTTTTGTTCGATCTAGAAATTCACCTTTAAGGTCATATGACTATAAAGCTCACTAATTTTTGTTCCAATTTTGAAAATTTATTCAACATATAACTAGATTTAGATCATAGCTCTAACATGAATTTTTAAAGATAATAGAACCTCCACCTATCTCCACACAATGATATGATATTGTCCACTTTTGACATAAACTCTCGTAGCCTTACTTTTTGTTTCTACCCAAAGGGCATCATACTAATGGTATGTTCTCACTTATATACTCATGCTCGCTTCATTCATAGCCAACGTGAGACTTTGTTTGCTCTCCTAATCGGAGAAGGATAAAATTTAGTTCTTATAATTTTATAAGTTTGAATTCGTCCATATGGTTGGATAAAAACCCTCATAAATAGTGTTTATGGTAAGAATCATTCCAGAAGATTTTATCAAATCATAGAGATATATATGAGGTTCTATCAAAATGATAATGATGAAATTCTAACTTTTAAATCATAATGGTAACTTTCTTCAAACCAAATCGACTAAAGTTGTAATTTAATCTAAAAACTATAAACCACGAAACAATTAAATTGGGAATAAACAAGTTGAGTTGAATTTAAAAAATATTTTTACAAAATAAAGGAGGTAAGGGGAAAAAACTTATTACCAAATAAGTTTGTATATGAAGAATATAAAATTATTTTTTAAATCGACTCACTATTTTTAAATTAATTTTTTAAAATCAAGGGATTTATAAAAATATATAATAGGAAAAGCATATCTCGATGATTTTGATGTATTGAACGCGTAATTTAATAAATAAAAAATATATATCATTTTTATTATACATTTTGGTGAGGGACCAAATTAAATAATATTAACTATTTGGGAATTTTGGAACTAGCATTCACATCATTGGACATGTTCGGAGCCATTATACATTACCTAACCTTCAAGAAGTGACGACTTCAGGCTCCACTTCTATTATTCATTGCATGTAGGAAAAGACTAAAGTGACCTTTATTGAAATATTGTTATAGAATTAAATTTGAGGTTTTGATGACATTTTCTTTTGTCTTAATTTGGAAAAAAATGCATGGAATATATTTCTGTATGTTTTTATCAGGTTCCAATTACTTTAAAACTTTACATTGATAATTATTTTATTTTTTATTTTTAAAAATTAAATTTACAAATATTACTTTTACTCTATAAATTCTCTGTGTATGTTATCTATTGTTACCAATATTTTTAAAAATTACGCAAAGGCTTCAAAACTAGAAAATAGTAGGTTTCAAAACTTTTATTTTTATTTTTTTTGAACTTTAGGTAAAAAATAAAATATTTTCTTTATAAAAAATGAAATCACGGAATTTTAAAAAATAAAAAATAAAATAGTTATCAAACCCAACATTAACTAAATTGAATTCTTAATGAGTGTTACCAGTGAGAAAGCACCTCTCAGTGTGCAAAGTTTATTTGAGTATCTTATTGGATAGCCGACATGAAGTCTCTATCCTAAACCACACCTTAGAATTGCTTGCAACTTTGTGGAGACATATTGTTTGAGATATCGTCCAGCAAGTAGTATTTAGCGTGATAATTGCCACATAACATGGCGCATATGGTGTGTTTTTCATTTTAGTCTCTTATATGTGCAACTTAATTACTTCATACTCAAGTACGTACGCGAAAATACTCTATACTCGTCTCAATAATGGTTGAGGATTTTATATTGAAAATATGCAGAGAGATCTCACTTTTTATAAAAGACATGAGTTACTCCCCTTATTATTAATTGTTCAATCTAGTGCTAACTTAAACATTAAAGTGTGTATTAGGCAAAACACTACATCGATGTGAGTTTTCTTCTCTTAAGGTAACACCTCAATTGATTCATCTAAACTTGAGATTTGACCATATTCACACCAAAATCATGCATCAACTGTGAGCACTAGTAAATAGTGGGGGCTTAAACATGAGATTCAAAAAAGTAGTTAAAGTTGTCCACATCCAGAACTTTAAATTAGGGGGCTTGAGTTCGTATAAAAATTATTTTGAATGTATATAATCTCATTTCATTTTTATGGTTGACTAAAATTTAAAAAAATGAACTTTACAAGTATAGAAACTAAAATAAAACAAACCACACAGTATATGGGTGAATATGAAATCTTAATATAATAGTTTATAGATTTTGATATAAGAAATATGATTAAATTTTTTTATGTAAGTATGTGAGCAAAAATTGCAAATAATAAGATTTTTTTTCATAACAATTCACAGAATCATATTTTCTTTTATGTAATTAACTTTTAGAAATAATTTCCTAAAAATTAAAAATATAGGCATTCATTTTTATTTATATTTGATGCCAAGAAGAAAAAAAATATTCTTAAAAGATAAATAATTTTAGGAATAGATTACAAAAAAAAAAAAAGAGTGCATAACTCAACTGGCATATCGAATCCTCCCAATCCCTATTGTACTTAAAAAAAATAAAAAAGTATGATATATTTTTTTTAATTAGACATATTTAAATTATAAAAAAAAACTATGATTTATTAGATTTTTTTAAAAAATAAAATTTAATGTATTAAGATTTTTTATTTTTATTAAGTGAAATATATAATAAATGTACTTTAAAAAATAAAAAGTATGATATTTTTTTTTAATTATATATATTTAAATTATAAAAAGAAATATGATTTATTAGATTTTTTAAAAATAGAATTTAAATTATTAAGAGCTTTTATTTTTATTGAGTGAAATATATATAATAAAATGTAAAATTACACACATATTATAAAAGTTGTTTAAGCTGAGAATTGAAACTAAACGTGCAGAAAAAATAGGAAAAAATAGAGGAGGGGCTTGCCACTGAGCTAAAATAAAATTGTAAAATATATGTAGTATTTTATATATACAAACTAACCTTCACAAAAGTTGGGGGGAGCTTGAGCCCCCTCTGGACCCTTCTAAAATAAGCCCCTGGTTGTCCATGCTTAACCTTGAATATGAGACTTTGAGGGGACTATAGATATACAAATAAGCCAACAGGTTATTTTGGGATTTCATTTATTTTTTTCTATATATATTATATACGGTAAAAAATTTGAGGAGACACTATTTTTAACTAAATCCGCCCCTGCTTATATAAAAATAAAGAAAAGTATTAAAATCGCATTTGATAACCATTTGGTTTTTAGTTTTTAATTTTTGAAAGTTAAGCTTAAAAATGATATTCTACCAATGAGTTTCTATTTTTTTTATCTATTTTTTACTTATGTTCTCAATAACCAAGCTAAGTTTTTAAAACTAAAAAAAATAAGTTTCAAAAACTTAATTTTGTTTTTAGAATTTGACTAATAATTTAAAGGTTTCTTTAAATGAGATAAATTTCATTGTAGAGAAATTGAGAGAAAATCAACTTAATTTTCAAAAACCAAAAACAAAAAACCAAATGGTTATAAAAAATAGTCTAACTTTCTCATTTCTATTTGTATACGTGATCAATAGATAATTTTTTTTTTTTTAAAAAAAGATCATACCTTTTTACAAAGGTTGATCAATTATTTCCTTTTTTTTAATACAGTATATCACTTTTAAATTTTGTTTTGAATGAGCCAGTAATAGCATCCTTCTCTTTACAATTTTTCATATTCTCTATTATCTTCATTATTCGTTTTTGTCTTTTATTCTCTTACGGAAAATTAATTAAGTTTTTTCCCTTAAAAAATAATATATATATTTATATACACACATAGCATAAAGGAAGTGGCATCACAATTATTGGTACCTTGGATTTTATACGTCCTATTATTGGTTCCATACAAGATAGTGTTACTTTTTGGAAAATGATAACCAAAAATAATTTATTTAAGAAAAATAGAAGGTTTCAATCTTTCCTTTTCAGGAAACTATTTACGAATGCATTGAATTGCGTGTGGCTGCTTATATCTATTTTAAGGAATTTCAATATCAAGGGCAAAGTCCTCTTGATCCGACGGCTCTACTTCGATCAATCTGGTAACTTTATTCATCTGCCACGTCGGATTTTAGGAAAGTCTTAAAGAAAATCGACAAACGTGCCGACGGAGAGCGGGAACATCTCTCTCTCCCGGTTTGTCCACGTGGAAGTTCTGTTTGGGAATTTGACCAATCAGAGAATTGGGATGCTGACGTGGGAGGAATGTGGGCCCCATCGTCCCAACGCGCCGACATGACAGCCGCAGAGATATTTCCATGTGGTGTGACATAAGTAGTGGAAACGCATGGAGTGTGTGTGAGAGGGGTTAGGCAACCAAATTAGATATTAATCAAAAATTGCGGTTCGGCTATCTGACTTCAAAACAGTTGTGAGAAATTTTCTGTGTGCTTGAAAGAAAGGAATATGAGAGAGAATTTATGCTTAGTTGGTTATAATAGTACGTGAAATGTGAGAGAGTTAGAATTTATAACTTGAATTTGAGATGCAATCCATTTAAAATGAACTTTTGAAATCTGTATTTAGGGTGACTGTTTTTTTAATTTTTTTTTTTAGTATCATATAAATAGTGTTATATTAAATATCAATTCTTAAAAATTTAAATAAAAAGATTTGTTCCATCAATTTTAGAAAAAATTGTTAGATTTTTATAAGTTCATTTGACTATTATGCACAAAATAATTGAGATTATAGTAACATGCATATCATCCATTATAAAAGAAAGCTTAGTTGAAGATGTACAAATGACAACCTATTTTCTAATTCCATGATTACATTAAAAAAAAAAAAAAAAAGATATGCAGGAGTTATAGCGGCCAAAGATGAGTCTCACACTACACCAAAATAGGGAAACAATGACAATCAGAAAAGAAACGTGCCTAGGAAACAATGACAGACATACAAAAATTCGTGAAAAATAAAAAGATTAAAAATCATCTACAATGTGACGCCAGGTAAAATTAGGTAAATTTTCGAACTCGCGAAGCATGTGTTCCTTGCTCATTTCGAAACTATTTAAGAAATTTGGGTAGAGGTTGAATTTCTGTCAATTTTCAGCCAGGTGGTTAATTATTAGACCTTAAGGGACCCAAATAATTAAACCCTCGCCTATAAATGCAGGTTGTTAGCAATCCCTTAAGGTTCATACCGAGTGTTCAGTTGAAGAAAGCAAGATAATTCCCCCTCCATCTTAATTTCATTTTAGGATTCTTTTGATTGGTGTTATAAAACAATATTTTTTTAAAAAAAAAAGTAGGAGTAAGGAGACACGAATCTACCGACCCCCTTTTCGTTCTTCTTTGCAAGACCACCCCCACTGTTGGTGCCCAACTGTCGCGTCGCCCTTCCCCGAGTCGTCGATTGTCCAACTTGTGTCGCTGCCTAATGTCACAATCATACTCTTTCGCAACGGCACAATCGATTGTGCGTTGCTTATTCTAACCCAGCGAATAAGTCAACCGAACGAAAAATAGAAATCACGGACAACTTCGATACAGGGTCTAGCCTCCACTCACGTTTCGAGAGAAAATGGTTTCATGAAAACTTGAGAGAGAAAACATTTTGAAAACATCATGAAAGTTTGTTATACACCAACAAAGAAATAAAAAGGACAACCATAACTTGAAAGCATATAACCCAGGTATGAAGAATTGAAACTAGTCACATCCTCTTATAGTATATTATATAAAATTTTAGCTATTACAAGCTTGAACATCAAAATGGCGAGAAATCATACGCCAACAAAATTACATGGAAAGTAAACAACAAAACTACAAGAAAAGTAAATACATGAAAGCATGGTAAACGAGGTTGGAATGGGCATGTGACCATAGACAACACGTCTTGCACTAGCAGGCCCATGGCATTCTTTCCTACTTAAACAGTTGACGACCCTGTCAACTAACGAAGCTTGAACTCTTCAATCTTCTGAGCCCAGGTCTCCAAATCTTCAACTCGTTCCCAGCTTGTTTCCTTCGTTGGGAGGTCCTTCCATTGGACAAGGAATTCTTGGACCACTTGTACGGGTCTTCCAGTCTCCTTGTTTCTTGTGGCTAAGATCTCTTCCACAATTTTAGTGTCTTTCTGTTTGAGGTGAATACTTGGTCGATTGGTGATATTGCGACGATCATCATCTAGATTGGGGTGATAAGGTTTTAAGTTTCACATGAACTACTGGATAGATTTTCATCCATGTGGGCAACACCATCATATATGAAGTAACCCCAATTTTCTTGAGAACTTCCACTGGTCCCTCGTATTTTCTTACAAGTTGTTGGTCTTTGCGACTTCAAAATAAAATTTGTTTTGGTCTCAACTTGACAAGGACCTGGTCTCCCACTCGGAACTCGAGAGGATGATGTTTCTTGTCAGCCCATTTCTTCATGTGTTTGGAGGTTTTCTCGAGATAAGCACGGGCTATGTATGTCGTCTGCTTGCATTCTTTCGTACATTTTGGGCTTGATGGTTCTTTCTAGCGTAAAGATGATCAATAATATGAGACATAGATAGTTGTCTTCTACTCACGATCTCAAAGGGGCTCTTTTCGGTCGAATAACTTGGTTGGCCATTGAAGCAACATTGGGCCATATCCAACAACTTGACACAATTTTTCTGTTGAGCGTCCACAAAGTGGCGTAAGTATTCTTTGAGCAAGCAGTTAAATCTCTCGGTTTGACCATTAGTTTGTGAGTGATAACTTAAGGATATATTCAGGCTCGTCCCCAAGAATGTCAATAACTTCATCCCAAACGTACTGATGAATAGACCATCCCTGTCACTTACAATACTCGATGGGATACCCTATAACTTCACAACATGCATAAAGAACATTTGGGTTGTCAGCTCAGCCGAACACTGCTTTGGTGTAGGTATGAACATGGCGTAATTTGAAAATCGATCGATGATCACCAAGATGGCCTTAAGTTCTCCTACCTTCGGGAGGTGTGTGATGAAGTCCATGGACACACTTTTTCAAGGTCTATTGGGTACAGGAAAAGGCTCAAGGAGCCTCGATACCTTTGCTTTTCCTATCTTGTCTTGTTTGCACATGAGACAAATCTTGATATATTGCATCACATCGTCTCGCTTATGCAGCAAAAAGTATCCCTTCTTTAAGAGGGCATATGTGTGTTTCCAGCCAGGATGTCCAACCCATAAGGTATCGTGGCATTCGTATAACAATTTCTTCGTCAGATATCCTACTCTCGGTACATATAATTGATTTCCTTTTGTGAACAACAAGTCCCCCTCGACCCAAAACTGTCTAGTCTTCCCTTCTTTAGCTAATTCGATCACTGCTTTGGCCGAGGGATCTTTCTATAAATGTTCTCTATTGTTGTTGCGTTTTAGCCCCTAAATCTCATAGTTTGTAAATAATGTTCTAATTAAATTAATAAAGAGTTCTTATTTTCAATAAACAGTTATCGTTCATTATTCACTACATTGCCTTATATTAATCCTAAATCAAATAAACTAACATCCAAGGTTGTTATATGTCTCTTGAACTGAATGTAGTGTACATATAAGGATCTCAATTCGAGTTACAGCCTAAAGGGTCTATAGTAAGAGGATAAGGTTTGGGTACCTTACCGTGGTAATACTATGGATATGACCCACTTTGTATGTGATACAGACACAGTGATCCTAACGTGTTCGTAAAGACGACATGTGAGTGGGGATATCCTATGTAATTAGATTGCATAAGACCGGACCACGAATTAGTAACCACTCAATGTAACTCTGTTGAGTAGTTAGGTTTCTAATTCAATAGGATGACCTAGGCAACTTGATCTCAATCCTCAGCAGCTTACAAACTCCTGTTTGCGAAAGATTGTCCTTTGACTAGTATGGGTGAGAGTGGCCAGATTCGCCGACTCAATAAGCCTACCTTCTTGAGGGCAAGTCCGAGCAGGCAACTGGGGACTTAACCTAGCAAGATGGAATTCACTCCTTCCCGCCTGTTAGGGTAAGTAGATGAATGTTCCCTTAAGTGGTGTCTCCGAGACTTGAATAAATGGTCCGACCCTCTCATTGGCCCGAGAGATACTTCTGTTTGTTGGTAGGACCACAAACAAATTGTTCATTAGAGAAGCACTGGAACTTAAGATAAAAGATGTAAGCCAGAGGTAAAACAGTAATTTGACACAACTGGTGTTATGAACATTCGTGAAGCATTGACTTGTTGTTATTGGTCGATATCTGTGGACACAGAAATATATCTGCAGTGAGAAGTGCAACTGCGAGACTTTATTGGAGTGTTCCTGCAGTCAACGAATGTTGATTACGAGGTTAATGAGATTATCCGAATAATCTTGTATCGTTGGAGCTTTTGATCTGTAGGCCCATTAGGTCCATCTTCTAGCTTGTAAAAGGTTCTTAGATCATTTGAATTTGAAGTATTCAAATTCAATTAGGGAATAAACATTAATGTGTACAGATACATTATAATATAAAGTTTTAGAATTTTATATCATAAATTTAATTTGAATATGATTCATATTAAATTATATGAGATAATTAAATATTTGAAAGAGTTCAAATATTATTTTAAATGTGAATGAGATTCATATTTAAAAACTATAGGTTAAATTTAATGTACATAAGATGAACGTTAAAACTATAGGTTAGAGGGAAAAAATGATTAAATGTGATTTAATCTAAAGTATGTGATTTAACCTAAATTAAGTATATGATGTTTAATTTAATATTAATTAAATATGATTTAATTAATTAATTTGATTATTTAATAATTAATTTGATTATTTATTAAATAAATAAATAAAAAAATATGACACGTTCCCCACTTCCCCTCTAACTCCCTATCGATAGGGAGTGGGGGAAGTGTCCCTCTAGTCTTTAACTTCTCGATGGAGAGAAGATGAATGTTGGTTGATCATTTTAAGCAATTAACGAATTGCTGGAAAAACATTATCTCTCTAAAAAATTTCCTCCTCTTCCAATTTGTTTGAATCCTTCCCACCAAGGATTAATGTAAGTTCAACTCAGAGATATAAAAGGTTTTCACTACTGGTTGTGTCTTGCTGAGAACAGAGGAGAAATTTTTTGTTGTTGCTGTGTTGATTTGGTGAAACATGGAGTTGATGGGAAAGGTGGAACTACAAAAGTAATTGTTCTCTCATTTCTTGTTTAAGAATTATACAGTATGTAATCATGTTTAATCCATGCTTAGATTAGAATTTTTTGTCTCTGTTATTTGCCAATATATGGATTTTTAGAGTAAACCAAAACAATCAAGCAAATACGATTTAATTCACCACGTTTCCGCTGCTCAAAGAGATTCGATTCCCTTCAATTGGTATCAGAGCAATGCTTGTTTTTGTTTGGTTGAAACAAAATTGCATTGGTTAGGTGGGAAATTGCATTTTGGTTTGCTGTTAAATTGTTTAGGAAAATTTAGCCTTAGTGTTATTTTTAATTTAATCAATTTAATGTAAAGGCCCTTGCGTTTTTGGACAATAAAGTGCAATATCGAGTATGTATTACTGTTAATGATGTTGGGGTGTATGCCCTAATCTCGTGTAAGTTTTTAATATTCTACGTTGAAATAAATAAAAGTTATTTTTTCAATACATTGTGTCTCGCATATTTATAAACCTAATCTAATAAACTAAGCTCCAGGGTCATTGTATTATGAGAGAACTAGAACTTAAACGGTGTGTAGTGGACACACGGGGGAAGATCATGTTCGAGTGAATGACCTGAACGATCTACAATATACGGATAGGGTTGGAGACCTAATCCTGGATATGCTGTGGATGCGACCCGCTTTGTATTAGATAAAAACAAGGTGATTCAGCTCGTTCATGTGATTGACATGCGAGTAGGGGTATCCTGTGCAATAAGATTGTACAAGACCGTGTTGGGATTTGTGCCCTAAAACTCATAGTTTGTAATTATGTTCTAATTAATGTAATAAAGTGTTATTATTTCAAACAAGTGTTATTGTTCGTTATCTACGAGTTTGCCTTTATTTAAACCCTAAAATCCAATAAACTAAACATCCAAGTCTGTTAAATGAATCTTTAACTGAATGTAATGTACATAAAAAGGATCTCGGTTCGAGACATAGCCTAAAGGGTCTATAGTTAGGGGATAAGGTTTGGGTACCTTACCCTGGTAAAACTATGGATGTGGCCCACTTTGTATTTGATACAAACATTGTGATCCTAACGTGTTCTTGTAGATGACATGTGAGTGGGGATATCCTATGTATATGAGATTACATAAGACCGGACCACGAAATAGTAACCCCTAGCTGTAACTCCGTTAACTAGTTAGGTGTCTATTTCACTAGGATGACCTAGGCAACTTGATCTCAATCCTGAGCAGGTTACAAACTCCTGTTCGCGAGGGATTGTCCTTTGACTAGTATGGGTGGGAGTGGCCAGATTCGCCGACTCAATATGCCTACCTTCTTGGGGACAAGACCGAGTGAGCGGCTGGGAACTTAACTTAGCAAGATGGAATTCACTCCTTTCCGCCTACTAGGGTAAGTAGAGGAATGTTCCCTTAAGTGGTGTCTCCGGGACTTGAACAAAGGGCCCGACCCTCTCATTGGCCCGAGAAGGACTCTGTTTGTTGGTAGGACCACAAACAAATTGTTCATTAGAGGAGCACTGGTACTTAAGGCAAAAGATGTAACCCAGGGGTAAAACGGTAATTTGACCCAGCTGGTGTTACGAACATTCGTGAAGGATTGACTTCTTTGTTATTGGTCAATATCCATGGACACGAGAAATATATCTGCAGTGAGAAGAGTGCGGTTGTGGGACTTTAGTGGAGTGTTTCGCAGATTAACGAATGTTGATTGGGAGGTTAATGAGATTAACCGAGCAATCTCGTATCGTTAGAGCTTACGATGCTGTGAGGTCCATTAGGTCCACCTTCTAGCTCGTAAAGGGTTCTTAGATCATCTGAATTTGAAACGTTCAAATTCATTAGAGAATAAATTTAATGTATATTGATACGATATAATATATAGTTTTGGAACTATATATTATAAATTTAATGTGAATATGATTCATATTAAGTTATATGAGAGAATTGAATATTTGAAAGAGTTCAAATATTATATTAAATGTGAATGTGATTCACATTTGCAAACTATAGGATAAAATTTAATGTGCACTGGATATACATTAAAACTATAAGTTAAAGGGGTAATATGATTAAATGAGATTTAATCTAAATTAAATATATGATATTTAATTTGTATTATTTAAATGTGATTTAAATGAATAATTAAATTTGATTTAATTATTATTATTATTATTATTTTAATAATAAATGAGGGAACGTGTCATCCAGACACGTTCCCCACTACCCATCTCCTTCTCCCTATCGACAGTTTAACAGGGAGAAGGGGGTTGCTCAATGGGATCGATCAATCAAATTGGAGAATTACAGAAGAAAAAGTTTTCTCTCTCTCTCAATTCTAGAATTCCCAAAAAGTACTTCCAACTATTGTAATCCTTCCCACAAAGGAAAGATCTAAGCATTCAGAGGATAGAGGGTTTACTCTTTTGGTGGTGTTCTGTAAAATAGAGAAACAAAAGCTTCTTGGGTTGCTGTACTGATTGGAGCAAGGAGTTGTTGCTGAGGAAAACTACAAAGGTAATAATTTTCTTTCCATCTTTAGTTTAATTGTTAAACCTAATGTGTTTACATGTATGCTATTATCCATGTCTAATAGGATTAGAATTTCCATACTTGCTCTGTATTTTTTTTAATCAATGTACTGGTTTTTGTTTTAAGCAAAACAATCAAGCATATTAACGATCCCAAACACGTTTTCGCTGCTCAAGGAGATCAGATCTCCATCAATTGGTATCAGAGCAATGCTTTATTTGTTTTGTTTTGAAACAAAATTGCATTGATTTGGTGGGAAATGCATTTGGTTTGATGTAAAACTTGTTTAGGAATTTTTTGGCCTTAGTTTACTTTGATTTTGATCAAATTGTATGTAAAGGCCCCTGCATTTTTGGGCATAAAGTGCATAATTGAGCCTGTAATTGAGTTACGAGTCGTTTGGGACCAGTTTCATTCAATTCGGTTGAGAATCGAAGGAGAAATTGAAGAACGAAGGCTGCTTTGTGTTCGTGACTTTACGCCATCGCTGCAGAAACAACACCGTTACAGCGGTACCAGCGATGTTACGCGCCATTCATCAGCGTTACTGCGGCGAAGAAAGCAGCGTCGTCGCAACGCCAACGCTCCCTATCGACGCGGCGCTCAAGGGTCACCGCGCGTTGCAGCGCGCGCCTCAACATTGCAACACCATCCCGATAAGAAAGCGCACATAAGAAAAAAAGGCGTAACGCGCTAGCTTTCGTTACGTAACGCCGTGGGCCATTCCAGCTGACTACTGGACCGGGTTCGATTGGTTGATGGTTTTGATCCGGTTTGAGCGGTTCAAGGTCGGTTCAGGGTGTTTTTGGACCGGTTTCATGAAATAAAATTAATGTAATTTTATTTTTTGCACTTTAGGGACCAAATTATTCCGGTTTTACAGTTTTATGTCTTTATGAATGTCATTTAGATTATTCCCACCTTAGGATAAGCATGATCATGCATTTTATTTATATAATTGTTATATGAATATGGTTAAATGCATGATTAATTTATTTTTCATGAGTAATTAATTATAATTGTTATGATTAGATTATATGGAAAATAAATTGCATGGAGCATGAAATTACTTAGTTTAAAATAAATGTTATTTTGTTTAAGTAATTTTATATTTCAATTAGTTGAATTCCTTTTATAATTCTAATTTGAATATTATTTGTTGGATTTATAATATAGTTTCATTCATAGGTTAATTATTAAATTTATAAAAGTCATAAATTGAAAGGGTTTTAGAAACCATAACCTATAATAAAGAAATGCATGCAAACATAGGAACTTGGGTTAAAATTTAATTAGTTTTAAATCGTTTAAAATTAATTTAGACCTAAGTTTTAATTTCTAATAGGATTAGAAATTAGTTTTACGTAGTATTTTAAATAGTTTAAAATATAGTAGGACTTTAGGACTTTGGTTATAAGGGGATTATCTGGGGGTGAAGTTACATCAAAAGGTGAGTACTTAAGACTGCAGTTAGGAACACCTCCTCCTACACGGAAATTGACCGGAACTGAGTTGAATTAACCTTAGTTCTATTTTATCTCTAGGTAATTAAAATGTTTATTCACCTAGACATAAGGTTTTAAGACCTAGTTATAATAGTTATAATAGGCATAGACTTAGATAGATTCTTTTAGCCAGAATCCAACTAAGTTAAAACTATACCCTAATTTTGGGAACTTCAGTGGGAGAAAACGAGATGTTCGCATCGAGTTTACTCTCACGTCCTCAAGAGTTCACACCGTGAGTTCCATGCTCGGCTACGTGGCGTCAATAGGGCGTCCCCCTACGGTATGTGTTTGCATGGTTCAATACCAAGGTGAATGAGGGAAGTATCCATAGTAAATGGGAGCAGGACGCGTGTCAACGTATCCTACGGTCTCCTCCACTAGGTCGCACCGTGAGATTTCTATAGTCCGCCTGCTAGGTTGTCCTGGAATAGCCAAACCCTACGGAGGGCCTGGCTATAGGGATCAGAACACCGCGAACTCCAGAAATGGATAGGGTCTCTTAGGTTGTTTGCCAGCAGTTGTCTTTCTTAATAGTAGCCTGTTGGCTCGAGCCTATTGGATCTGAAAATGGCAGGGTCACATTTACGGGATGAGTTAAGTTAGTTAACAAATCCTTGACCAAACAAACGATAGCTAAGGACCATTGGGACATGAGATGTTCTGGTAGAGAGAATTGGCTGAGAAAGTCTCAATTTAAGGGAGGAATGACTGACCGCCCGACGGAGGCTTTTGTTCTAAACCCTTGAAGTATCGTTGCAAAATTAAAGGTTTAATTTAAACAGTGGGTTTAGTTTAAACACTAGGGTTCTTTAATAATTTTGCTAAATTTGATTGGTTTTTACAATGGGTTAAAAGAGATAATTAATTAGAACTATTTTGGATTTTCAGCATGTCGTCCTCAATAATAGTCTTACTTAAAAGCGACCGTTTAACTGGTGAGAATTTTACTACGTGGAAGTCCAACTTGAATACGATTCTCGTAGTTGACGACCTACGGTTTGTCTTATCTGAGGAATGTCCTCAGATCCCTGCTCGTAACGCTCCTCAATCTATTAAGTAGGCGTACGACCGCTGGATCAAGGCCAATGATAAGGCCAAGGTCTACATTTTGGCTAGTGTTTCGAAGTTACGCCAAAATGCTGCGAGGCATGGTCTCGGCTCGTGAGATCATGAGTTCGCTACAGGAAATGTTTGGACAACCGTCTGGACAGATTCGACACGAACCCTCAAATACGTTTATAACTCCCGTATGAAGGAGGGGTCATCAGTGAGAGAACACGTTCTTGATCTGATGGTCCACTTCAACGTGGTTTGAGATGAGCGGGCCGTCATTGACGAGCAAAGTCGTATCGTTCATCCGAAGTCCTTCCAGAAGAGTTTCTGCAATTCCGCAACAATGCGGTGATGAACAAGATAGAGTATAACCCCACACTACTCTCCTTAATGAACTACAGACTTTCCAGTCTCTTATGAAGAATAAGGGATAGGCTGATGGAGAGGCAAATCTTTTTGTCCATTCGAGAAGGTTCCAGAAGGGTTCATCCTCTGGGACTAAGTTTTGTAAAAAGAAGAAAATAGGAGGGAAAGGGAAGGCACCTGCTGCTGACAAAGGCAAGGAAAAAGCCAAGGTTGCGAGATAAAGGAAAATGTTTCCCTTTGCAACGTGGATGGGCACCGAAGCGAAGCGCCCAAAATACCTTCTTTGAGCTCAAAGAGAAGAAAGGTAAATCATCAGATTTACTTGTTCTTGAAACTTGTTTAGTGGAAAATAATGATTTGACTGGATACTTGATTCGGGAGCTACTAATCACGTTTGCTCTTCATTTCAGAAACTAGTTCCTTCAAGGAGCTCGAAAGAGGTGAGATGGCCTTTCAGTCGGAATAGGAGACGTCGTCTCAGCTCGTGCAGTGGGAGATGCCAAGCTATTTTTCGGAGATAGATTTCTTTTATTAAAAAATCTATATATAGTTCCTAAGCTTAAAAGGAATTTAATTTCTATCTCTTGTTTAATAGAACTTGGATATTGGATTTCTTTTTCAATTAATGAAGCATTCATTTTGAAAGAAGGTGTCAATATTTGTTCTACTGAATTGAAAAATGGCTTGTATGTACTGAAACCGAACAAAACAAAAGCAATTTTAAATCATGAGATGTTTAAAAATGCTAACAGTCAAAATAAAAGGCAAATAATTTCTCTAGATAATAATACCTATCTATGGCATCTTAGACTTGGTCATATTAATCTCAACCGGATTGAGAGACTTTCTAAGATTGGACTTCTAAATAAGTTAGAAGATGATTCTTTACCGCCTTGCGAGTCTTGCTTGGAAGGTAAAACGACCAAGCGACCTTTTACTGGAAAAGTTTACAGAGCCGTAGAGCCCCTAGAACTTGTGCATTCGGATCTTTGTGGTCCAGTGAATGTCAAAGCTCGAGGAGGGTACGAATATTTCATCACTTTCATAGATGATTATTCGAGATATGGTTATCTATACCTAATGCATCACAAGTCTGAAGCTCTTGAAAAGTTCAAAGAGTATCAGGCAGAAGTAGAGAATGCATTAGGAAAAACCATTAAAACGCTTCGATACGATCGAGGTGGAGAGTATATGGATTTGAGATTCAAGGACTATATGATAGAACATGGAATTAAATCTCAACTCTCAGCACCTAATACACCACAGCAAAATGGTGTGTCAGAAAGGAGAAATAGAACCTTGTTAGACATCGTTCATTCTATGATGAGCTATGCTCAATTGCCAGCCTCGTTTTGGGGATACGCAGTAGAGACTGCAGTTCAAATCTTGAATAGTGTTCCATCAAAAAGTGTTTCAAAAACACCTTTTGAACTTTGGAAAGGCGTAAACCTAGTTTACAACACTTCAAGATTTGGGAAATTTGTCGCACTGCGTGCTCGTGACAAATCCAAAGAAAGCGGAACCTCGTTCAAGATTGTGCCAATTTGTTGGCTATCCCAAAGAAAGCGAGAGGTGGTCTTTTCTACGACCCACAAGAAAAAAAGGTGATTTGTATCGACAAACGCCACGTTCTTGGAGGAAGATCACATGAGGAACCACAAACTGCGTAGTAAATTAGTACTAAATGAAGCTACACATGAACCAACAAGAGTTGTTGATCAAGCTGGACCTTCATCAAGAGTTGATGGAAGAACCAACACCTCAAGTCAGTCTTGTCCTTCTCAATCGTTGGGAATTCCTCGACGCAGATGGGAGGGTTGTTTCTCAACTTTCGCTACTTGGATTTAGTGAAACTCAAGTTGTCATACACGATGACGGCGTAGAAGATCCATTGTCTTATAAGCAGGCAATGAATGACGTAGACAAGGACCAATGGATCAAAGCCATGGACCTTGAAATGGAGTCAATGGACTTCAATTCAGTATGGGAACTTGTAGACCAACCTGAAGGGGGACTTCAATTCAGTATGGGAACGTGTAAATGGATCTATAAGAGAAAGAGAGATGCAACCGGAAAGGTATAGACCTTTAAGACTAGACTTGTAGCAAAGGGTTTTACCCAAAGGGAAGGAGTTGACTATGAAGAAACTTTTTTCCCTGTTGCTATGCTGAAGTCTATAAGGATACTCTTGTCCATAGCCGCATTTTACGATTATGAAATTTGGCAAATGGACGTCAAGACTGCCTTTTTGAATGGTAATCTTGACGAGAGCATCTACATGTCTCAGCCCGAAGGGTTCATAGCCCAAGGTCAGGAGCAAAAAGTTTGCAAGTTTAATCGATCCATTTATGGATTGAAACAAGCGTCAAGATCCTGGAATATAAGATTTGATACTGCGATCAGATCTTTGTGGTCCGGTGAATGTTAAAACTCGAGGATGGTACGAATATTTCATCTCTTTTATAGATGATTATTCGAGGTATGGTTATCTATACCTAATGCATCGTAAGTCTGAGGCTCTTGAAAAGTTCAAGAGTTTAAGGCTGAAGTTGAAAATGCATTAGGGAAAACCATTAAGACACTTCGATTTGATTATCTATACCTAATGCATCGTATTTCCATTTCGAGAAATAAACGCTTTATTACTCTTGAATGAAACAGAAATATTTAGTTCTAATAGGCAGGAAATAGAAACTAGGTTTCTCGTAAACCCAGGAACTATGTACATATTATCCAATAATAAGTACTTCCCGCTAAAGAACAACTTCACTTTGTTTATTCTTTGCGGTGAGACAACTTCTAGGATCCAACCACGAGTGTTATCTCACCCCTCTTGCAACGGTGCCATTTGCCAGAACTTAATCCTTGAAAAGAAGAGCAAACATGGTTAGTGGCGCCTGAATCCAATATCAAAGCAGAGTCATTACTCTCCACTAAACAAGTTTCTGTGACAAGTAAATCACATTTACCTGTCAACTTCTTTTCATCAAGGAACTTGGGACAACTCCTTTTCAGGCGTCCGTCCCCGTTGCTGTAGAAAGAGTTTCTGGCAACATCCTTGATGTCTTTGCCTTTTAGGGCAGTAGCGCGGTCAACATTAACTTCCTTCAACTTCTCCTTCTTCCCCTTAGGGCCTGAAGAGTCTACAAAATTTATACCAGAGGTCGAACCCCTGTGAAAAGATCTTAAGGTAACACTTGCCTCAGCTTCCTGTCCCCTAGTTTGCACCAAGGACTGGAAGGTTTGTAGATCGTTGAATAGGACTGTTGAACCGTGCACATGAGGACCCTCCTCAGTGAGCGCGAACACTTGGTCGTCATTTACCAAAATCGTGTTTATGTTGTTTTTCCAACTTTGAAAATTATCTCCCACTAATTTATCGGACGCGAGTAGAGCAATTATTGCGCTAGACATGTTTTAAGCTGAAAAATTAAGAAAACTTTGTTTTAGTCTCACAAAAAACTTTTGAAATCCAATCAAGTTTTAGCAAAATTGTTTCATGATCCCTAGGTCATTCAAAATTTTGAAATGATACCCTAAAGGTTTAGAATGACCGCCACCGAAGGGTGAACAGAACACTCCTCCTCTAGGACGAGACTTTCTCGATCAACCCCTAATCCCAGAATAACTCTTATTCCATTAGGCGTCCAATTACCATAGTTCGATCGAATTCATTAACACTTAACGAATTCTGTGAGTGTCACCCTCAATCTTTAAGTTTCCAAGCATCCGTCAAACAATAGCCACCGAAGGAGGTGAACCAAGAAGGAAAACCAACCAGGAAACTGTATCCCTTCCAGGAATTCACGGTGTTCCGACTCCCATGATCAAGCCCTCCGAAAGGATTGTCTGGTCCAAGCCAATCTAGCAGGCGGATCATAGGCGTCTCACGGTGTGAATCGAAAGAAGAGACCGAGGGTCTCATTTTCACTCACTATAAGTACTCTCTCCGTCCACGATGATATTGACCTATACAAATGCCACCCGAAGGGGGACGCTCCCATTTGCGCCACGAGGCCGAGTATTGATCTCTCGGTGCGGACTTAAAGGAGATTTGTGGTTGGAAATTCAAATGTATCTCATACACTTTATTTCCTCCCACTCAACACTTTAATTTTAATAGGGATTGACCTAGATAAACCGGCTAAAATTTACCTAAGTCTACCAATATAACTCTTATATGGTATTAACCTAAGTCTATAATCACATTATAACTTAGGTCTATGTGAGTTAATTAAAACACTTTTAATTAGCGCCGCTCACGATAAGTATAATCTAAGAATCTCCGGACCGAATTCACTCCCGTGTGTCGGTTTCAGTGGGGTGTTCAAGCGTCAACATAAATACCCTGACCTTAGACAAAACCTTCCTTAGACAGAGTTACTAATCAGTCTCCATTCATAGACTAAACTTTGATTTCCTAATTTCTAATCTTATTAGAAAATAGAAAACCTAAGTCTAATTATTCAAGTTCTAAACTCTTTAAAACTAATAATTAACTTAGGTCGCATGCATTTCTATGTTATAGTGCTTGATCATCCATCACATGAATAACTATATACTATAACATAATATTATTCATCACATGAATATAAATGCATGAGCATACTTTAATCTAAAAAATATAACACTTATATTAATTAAATTAAACATGCATTTAATTATATTATAACTCTTATAATATAACCTATCATGCAAACTATATATTATAACTCTTATAATATAAATGATGCATGAAATGTTTAACCTAAGGTGAGATTTTAAATCTATATGACATACAATATGCACATAGAATTTAATTAAATCATACATCTCATGCATAAAATAATTAAATAGCAAAAATGGACCGGTTTTTGGCACCTAGGGTCAATGATTTAATTAAATAACATTAATATAACACTTATATTAATATTATTTAACAAAATAATTAAATAAACAAAATAAAAACATTTTACAAAAAAATAAATTAAAAATACAATATAATTTTCGGAAAAACTGCCCACTAAGAGGACTTGCCCACGTTCATTGCGAAACTGTCCCTCAACGCGTGCAGCGTTGCAATGCCGTGGGCAGCGTTGCAACGCTGCCGCTTCCAGCGTCGACCCAACGTTCTCAACGCCAGCGACGTTGTAACTGTAGCGCGCCTTGCTCTCGCTGGCACAACGTTGAGACGCCAAGGAGCAGCGTCTCAACGTACAGCAAACACCTTTGCTGTTCGTGCTTCGAAAAACGCCCGTTTCCGCTTCAATTTCTTCACAACAACACTTGCCACGAACGACACGGACTTACAGACTCGATTTATTTTCTAAATTGCCCAAAAACACGGGCCCTTTACATTTGATGTCATCAAACAGAAAATAAATCTAAAAGTGCCAAAAACCGAAACATCCAAAATTGCAAACAAGCCCTCATCTCATGAAATTTAAGGCAATTTACCCACCTATTTTAACAAAAACAGTGCATAATGAAGAACCATCGAAATGACTCTGATACCAATTGAAGGGAATGAAAATCCCAGCGCAGGGGAAGACGATCGAATCGTCATGGTATCATTACGCTACTCGATTTTGTTAAAATGATCTAACTCTTAGATCTAGGCTAAGCATGCAAAAGAGGAAGAAAAACAGTAAGGAGAAGTTTACTTACTTGTTGTAGACAAAAACTTCAAGGATTCTTCCTCGGTCACGAACACTTCGTGATTCTCGATCTCAACGAACGCTCCCCACGAACGGAACCCAAACACTACTACTTGGAGTCTCGATTGTTCTTCCTTTTGAAAGAAGGAAGTTTGTGGGAACTTATGATTTTAGAGAGGGAAGAGAATTGAGAGAGTAGAGAGAATTTTGGTTTTTTTCTCTTTGATCAAAACCAAAAAAATGAGAAAAACTTTTCCAATCCCTTCTTGCAAAGGGTTTAAATAGCGGAATGATGGAGTTAAAATCTCCACATTATTACCACTTTACCTCAACCATAGGTTATGCAAATCTCATTTGCATAACCACATAATATAAGGTATCTCATATCTCATATTGCAAATCTCATTTGCAATAATTGTGGATTAATTAAATTGAATCAAATCCAATTTAATTTCTCTCAATTAATTTCTCCAATTAGCCCTAATTCAACAATTAGGCTAACCTATAGTTTATTATGAATCTCATTCACATTAAACTATATATTATATCATCCATATCTCATATAAATAACATAAATGCCCTTAAAGTGAAATTGAACACTTCAATTTCATACCAAAACATTAACCTTTCTTTTAACCAAGATTGAGCCAACCGAGAGACCTAATGGACCTACAGTGACGGGCTCCAATGATCCGAGATTAACCTGTCAAACTCTTTGACCCGGTTAATCAACATTCATTAGCTACGGTAACACTCCACTATAGCCCGTAGCTGCACTCCCGTCAGTGCAGAATATTACGTGTCCACTGATATAACCCCATGAGTCAACCCTTCACAGGTTGTTCGTAGACACGGCTGGGTCAAATTATCGTTTTACCCCTGTGTCTACCTCTTGTTCCTTAAGTCCCCACTGCTCCTCTAGTGAACAACATATTGTGATGGTCCAACCATACACAAAACCCTTCTTGGGCGGTGAGAAGGTGGGCGCCGTTGTCCAAGCCACGGAGACAACACTTAAAGGAACAACCCCTCTAGTTTCCTAAAGGCGGGAGCGAGTGAATTCCATCTCGCGTAGTTAACTGACTCCATACTTGGTCTGTCCCTTAGAAGATAGACATATTGGGCGAGTAATTGTGACCACCCTCACCGTACTAGTCAAAGGGACGGACCCCATGCATGTGGAGTCCGTAATACGCGCTCGGGATTGGTCGAGTCACTAATGGTCATCTACGAAGTTATTAGTCATTACTGTCAACGATGTTACATCAGTAGGTCTAATAATTCACGGTCCGGTCTTGTACAATCTCATTCCACAGGATGCCCCCACTCGCATGTCAACCACATGAACGAGTCAGATCACGTCGTTTGTATCTAATACAAAGCGGGTCGCATCCACAGTGTATCCAGGATTAGGTCTCCAACCCTATCTATATATTGTAGACCGTCGGGTCATTAACTCGAACGTGATCCTCCCTGTGTGTTCACTACACACCCTTCAAGTTCTAGTTCTCTCATAAATTCAATGACCCTGGAGCTTAGTTTATTGGAAAAGTTTATAAATATTGCGAGACACAAAATAATGAAATAAATAACTCTTATTAATTTCAAACAATAATTTACAAACATGAGATTAGGACAAAAATCCCAACAAACTCCCACTTGGACTAAGCTAGTGGAGAAAATACATTTATGAAATGTACATAAATTACACTAAAGTAATACAATAAACTAGGGCATTGAATACTCATTTTTTACACATCTCCCACTTGCCCTAGTCAGGAAGCTCTCGAAGACCTAGACTCTCTAGGTGACCCTCAAACACCTTAGTCGTGAGGGGCTTTGTAAATGGATCACTACGTTGTGCTCGACGCCATTTATCGCATGGTATCACGTCTCGCGATTGCACAATCTCCCGTATTAGATGATACTTGCGCTCAATGTGTTTGCCTCTCTTATGGCTCAGAGGCTCACGTGAGTTGGCTCTTCGCACCATCTTGTTATCACATGCGGTGTGATTGCAAGTTCATATTTGGAACAACTTCCAAATCCGTCATGAACTTCCTAAGCCAAAGCGACTTCCTTTGCAGCCTCACAAAGCGCAACATACTCCGCTTCCATAGTGGAATCAGCGATGCATCCCTGCTTGATGCTTCGCCATACTACAGCTCCTCCATTTAGAATGAAGGCTGACCCCGAAGTGGATTTCCTAGAATCCTTATCGGTCTGAAAGTCAGAGTCCGTGTATCCCGTAAGGATCAAATCCCCACTGCCATACACTAACCTGTAGTTCCTCGTTCTCCTAAGATACTTGAGGATTGCCTTTACGGCTGTCCAGTGATCTAATCCTGGATTGGCCTGATATCTACTGACAATTCCTACTGCATAACAGATGTCGGGCCTAGTACACAACATGACATGCATCAGGCTCCCTACAGCCGAAGCATATGGAATCCGTCTCATATCCTCAACATCTTGAGGAGTCTTAGGACACTGATCCTTAGACAAGTGAACCCCATGCCTGAAAGGCAACAAACCCTTCTTGGAGATCTGCATCTTATATCTAGACAACATTTTGTCAATATATGACACCTGAGACAAGGCTAGCGTTATGTTCTTCTGGTTCCGGACTATCTGGATACCTAGAACATACTGAGCTTCTTCCAAATCTTTCATTTGGAATTGCGAAGCTAGCCACTTCTTAACGTCAGTAAGAAATTCTACCTCATTCCCAATGAGAAGAATATCGTCCACATACAACACCAAAAATGCGACAGTTTTGTCAACAATTTTCTTGTAGACATAAGGCTCGTCGACATTTTGATCAAAGCCATAAGATTTGATCGCCTCATCAAACTTTATATTCCAAGACCTCGAAGCCTGTTTTAGCCCATAAATGGACCTATGAAGCTAGCAAATCTTTTGCTCTTGGCCTTGGGCAATGAACCCTTTGGGCTGGTCCATGTAGATGGTCTCATCAAGTTTGCCATTCAGAAAGGCTGTCTTGACGTCCATCTGCCATACCTCGTAGTCATAATCGCGGCAATGGCGGAAGGATCTGATCGACTTTACCATGGCAACAGGTGAAAAGGTCTCCTCATAGTCAACTCCTTCAACCTGGGTAAAACCCTTTGCCACTAGTCGGACTTTGAAGGTCTGCACCTTCCCATCTATGCCACGTTTACGCCTGTAGATCCATTTGCAACCAATAGATTTTACCCCATCCGGTTGATCCACAAGCTCCCATACAGAATTGAAGTACATAGACTCCATTTCCTGGTCCATAGCTTTAATCTACTCGTCTTTATCAACGTCAATCATTGCCTGATCATAGGTCAATGGATCCTAACAGTCATCATCAGGAGCGAAAACTCAGGTTTCAGCTAAACCCATGTAGCGATCAGGCTGTCTCACAGCCCTCCCACTACGTCGAGGTATTCCCAACTCTTGGGAACAGATTTGACTAGACGTGCTAGGATCAACAACACTTGTTGACGTACTAGCCCCATCAGCAACTCTTGTTGATGTACTGTCCATTTCATTTAACACAATTTTACTCCTTGGTAAATGATCCCTGACGTGGTCTTCCTCTAGGAAAGTGGCGTTTGTAGACACAAGCACCCTATTTTCCATAGGATCGTAAAACAAACCACCTCTAGTCTCTTTAGGCTAACCTACGAATAGGCACAATTTCGAACGGGGTTCCAACTTTTTCGGGTTTGACATCTACACGTGGGTCGGGCATCCCCAAATTCTGAAGTGATGTAAATTACCTTTACGTCCACTCCAGAGCTCGAAATGTGTTTCACAAACACTCTTCGACGGAACGTTGTTCAAAATATAAACCGTAGTCTACACTGCGTATCCCCAAAAAGAATCAGGGAGACGAGCATAACTCATCATCGACCGAACCATGTCCAACAAGGTTCTGTTTCTCCTCTCCGATACACCATTCTGCTGTGACATACTAGGCGCTGAGAGTTGGGACGTAATTCCGTGTTCTATCATATAGTCCGAGAATTCAGTGTCCATGTACTCTCCACCTCGATCCGATCGAAGTGTTTTAAGCGATTTACCTAAGAGGTTCTCAACCTCAATCTTGTACTCCTTGAACTTTTCAAGAGTTTCAGACTTCTTGTGCATTAGGTAAATATACCCATATCTGGAGTAATCGTCTATAAAAGACACGAAGTACTCATAACCGACCCGAGCTTTAACATTCATCAGACCACAAAGGTCAGAATGTACTAACTCAAGAGGCTCTTTGGCTCTATATCCTTTTCCACTAACAGGACGTTTGGTCATCGATCTTGCCCTTAAGGCATGACTCACACACCGGTAAAGAGTTTTCTTCCAACTCGTTTAGAAGTCCACTCTTCACTAGTTTCTCAATCCTATTGAGATTAATGTGGCCTAACCGTAGATGCCAAAGATGGGCATTTTCCTTAGGAGAAACTTTCGCTTTCTTAGTTCCCGTTTCAGCTGTTTTAAACAATTCGGTGTTCAAAACACTTTTGACCGAATTTGGGTTCAAAACATATAGATTCATCTCAAGCGAAGCAGAACAAATCAAATTTCCATTTCGAGAAATAAACGCTTTATTACTCTTGAATGAAACAGAAATATTTTGTTCTAATAGACAGGAAATAGAAACTAGGTTTCTCGTAAACCCAGGAACTATGTACATATTATCTAATAATAAGTACTTCACGCCAAAGAACAGTTTCACTGTGCCTATTGTTGCAGCTGAGACAACTTCTCCGGATCCAACCCTGAGTGTTATCTCACCCTCTTGCAACCGCTGCCAGGAACTTAATCCTTGAAAAGAAGAGCAAACATGGTTAGTGGCGCCTGAATCCAATATCTAAGAAGAGTCATTACTCTCCATTAAACAAGTTTCTGTGACAAGTAAATCACATTTACCTGTCAACTTGTTTTCATCAAGGAACTTGGGAAAACTCCTTTTCAGGCGTCCGTCCCTGTTGCTGTAGAAACACTTTCTGGCAACATCCTTGATGTCTTTGCCTTTTAGGGCAGTAGCGCGGTCAACATTAACTTCCTTCAACTTCTCCTTCTTCCCCTTAGGGCCTGAAGAGTCTACAAAATTTATCCAGAGGTCGAACCCCTGTGAAAAGATCTTAAGGCAACACTTGCCTCAGCTTCCTGTCCCCTAGTTTGCACCAAAGACTGGAAGGTTTGTAGATCGTTGAATAGGACTGTTGAACCGTGCACATGAGGACCCTCCTTAGTGAGCGCGAACTCTTGGTCGTCATTTACCAAAATTGTGTTTATGTTGTTTTTCCAACTTTGGAAATTATCTCCCACTAATTTATCGGACGCGAGAAGAGCTATTATTGCGCTAGACATGTTTTAAGCTGAAAAATTAAGAAAACTTTGTTTTAGTCTCGCAAAAAACTTTTGAAATCCAATCA
Source organism: Trichosanthes cucumerina (assembly GCA_036507285.1). Classification (NCBI taxonomy): domain Eukaryota; kingdom Viridiplantae; phylum Streptophyta; class Magnoliopsida; order Cucurbitales; family Cucurbitaceae; genus Trichosanthes; species Trichosanthes cucumerina. The sequence continues at coordinate 41,007,114 of CM071841.1, forward strand.
AGTTTTAGCAAAATTGTTTCATGATCCCTAGGTCAATCAAAATTTTGAATTGATACCCTAAAGGTTTAGAATGACCGCCACCGAAGGGTGAACAAAACACTCCTCCTCTAGGACGAGACTTTCTCGATCAACCCCTAATACCAGAATAACTCTTATTCCATTAGGCGTCCAATTACCATTGTTCGGTCGAATTCATTAACACTTAACGAATTCTGTGAGTGTCACCCTCAATCTTTAAGTTTCCAAGCATCCGTCCAAACAATAGCCACCGAAGGGTGAACCAAGAAGGAAAACCAACCAGGAAATTGTATCTCTTCCGGGAATTCACAGTGTTCCGACTTCCATGATCAGGCCCTCCGAAGGGATTGTCTGGTCCAAGCCAAACTAGCAGGCGGATCATAGGCGTCTCACGGTGTGAATCGAAAGAAGAGACCGTGGTCTCGTTTTCACAAGTCCCGCTCCCACTCACTATAAGTACCCTCTCCATCCACGATGATATTGACCTATATAAATGCCACCCGAAGGGGGACACTCCCATTTGCGCCACGAGGCCGAGTATAGATCTCTCGGTGCGGACTTAAAGGAGATTTGTGGTTGGAAATTCAAATGTATCTCATACACTTTATTTCCTCCCACTCAACACTTTAATTTTAATAGGGATTGACCTAGATAAACCGGCTAAAATTTACCTAAGTCTACCAATATAACTCTTATATGGTATTAACCTAAGTCTATAATAACATTATAACTTAGGTCTATGTGAGTTAATTAAAATATTTTTAATTAGCGGCGCTCACGATAAGTATAATCTAAGAATCTCCGGACCGAATTCACTCCCAAGTCGGTTTCCAGGTAGGGGTGTTCCGCAAGCGTCAACTTAAATACCCCAGCCTTAGACAAAACCTTCCTTAGACAGAGTTACTAATCAGTTAAATACCCCAGCCTTAGACAAAACCTTCCTTAGACAGAGTTACTAATCAGTCTCCATTCATAGACTAAACTTTGATTTCCTAATTTCTAATCTTATTAGAAAATAGAAAACCTAAGTCTAATTATCCAAGTTCTTAACTCTTTAAAACTAATAATTAACTTAGGTCACATGCATTTCTATGTTATAGTGCTTGATCATCCATCACATGAATAACTATATACTATAATATAATATTATTCATCACATGAATATAAATGCATGAGCATACATTAATCTAAAAAATATAACACTTATATTAATTAAATTAAACATGCATTTAATTATATTATAACTCTTATAATATAACCTATCATGAAAACTATATATTATAACTCTTATAATATAAATGATGCATGAAATGTTTAACCTAAGGTGGGATTTTAAATCTATATGACATACAATATGCACATAGAATTTAATTAAATCATACATCTCATGCATAAAATAATTAAATAGCAAAAATAGACCGGTTTTTGGCACCTAGGGGCAATTATTTAATTAAATAACATTAATATAACACTTATATTAATATTATTTAACAAAATAATTAAATAAACAAAATAAAAACATTTTACAAAAAAATAAATTAAAAATACAATATAATTTTCGGAAAAACTGCCCACTAAGAGGACTTGCCCACGTTCTTTGCGAAACTGCCTCGCGAACTACCCCTCAACGCGTGCAGCGTTGCAACGCTGTCGCTTCCAGCGTCGACCCAGCGTTGCAACGCTGTCCTGCAGCGAGCCTTGCTCTCGCTGGCATAGCGTTGAGGAGCAGCGTCTCAATGCCGTCGCCTGTACAACAAACACCTTTGCTTTTCGTGCTTCAAAAAACGCCCGTTTTCGCTCTGATTTCTTCACAGCAACACTTGCCACGAACGACACGGACTTACAGACTCGATTTATTTTCTAAATTGCCCAAAAACACGGGCCCTTTACATTTGATCTCATCAAACAGAAAATAAATCTAAAAGTACCAAAAAACCGAAACATCCAAAACTGCAAACCAACATTCATCTCATGAAATTTAAGGCAATTTACCCACCTATTTTAACAAAAACAGTGCATAATGAAGAACCATCGAAATGGCTCTGATACCAATTGAAGGAATGAAAATCCCGGTATGAATGTGAAGGCGATCGAATCGTCATGGTATCATTACGCTACTCGATTTTGTTAAAATGATCTAACTCTTAGATCTAGGCTAAGCATGCAAAAGAGGAAGAAAAACAGTAAGGAGAAGTTTACTTACTTGTTGTAGACAAAAACTTCAGGGATTCTTCCTCGGTCACGAACACTGCCGTGATTCTCGATCTCAACGACGCTCCCACTGAGCGGAACCTGAACACTACCACTTGGAGTCTCGATTGTTCTTCCTTTGGAAAGAAGGAAGTTTGTGGGAACTTATGATTTTGGAGAGGGAGGAGAATTGAGAGAGTAGAGAGAATTTTGGTTTTTTTCTCTTTGATCAAAACCAAAAAAATGAGAAAAGCTTTTCCAATCCCTTCTTGCAATGGGTTTAAATGGTGGAATGATGGAGTTAAAATCTCCACATTATTACCAGTTTACCACAACCATAGGTTATGCAAATCTCATTTGCATAACCACATAATATAAGATATCTCATATCTCATATTGCAAATCTCATTTGCAATAATTGTGGATTAATTAAATTGAATCACATCCAATTTAATTTCTCTCAATTAATTTCTCCAATTAGCCCTAATTCAACAATTAGGCTAACCTATAGTTTATTATGAATCTCATTCACATTAAACTATATATTATATCATCCATATCTCATATAAATGACATAAATGACCTTAAAGTGAAATTGAATACTTCAATTTCATACCAAAACATTAACCCTTCTTTTAACCCAGATTGAATACTCCACTATAGCCCGTAGCTGCACTCCCGTCAATGCAGAATATTACGTGTCCACTGATATAACCAATGCCCATGATCGACCCTTCGCAGGTTGTTCGTAGACACGACTGGGTCAAATTACCGTTTTACCCCTGTGTCTACCTCTTGTTCCTTAAGTCCCCACTGCCCCTCTAATGAACAACATATTGTGATGGTCCAACCATACACAACACCCTTCTCGGGCGGTGAGGAGGTGGGTGCCGTTGTCCAAGCCCGAGGCGAGACTTAAGGGAACAACCCCTTTAGTTTTCTAAAGGCGGGAACAAGTGAATTCCATCTCGCGTAGTTAAGTTCCCGCTCCCTACTTGGTCTGTCCCTTAGAAGATAGGCATATTGGGCGAGTAAGCGCGTGACCACCTCGTAGTACTAGTCAAAGGACGGACCCATGCAGGCGAGTCAGTAATATGCTCGGGATTGGTCGAGTCACTAATGGTCATCTCACGAAGTTATTAGTCCTTCTTGTCAGCGGTGTTACATCGGTGAGGTCTAATAATTCACGGTCGGTCTTGTACAATCTCATTGCACAGAAGCCCCCACTCGCATGTCAACCACATGAGCGAGTCGGATCACCTCGTTTGTATCTAATACAAAGCGGGCGCATCCACCAGTGTATCCGAGATTAGGTCTCCAACCCTATCCATATGTAGATCGGTCGGGTCATTAACTCGAACGTGATCCTCCCTGTGTGTCCACTACACACCGTTCAAGTTCTAGTTCTCTCATAAATTCAATGACCCTAGAGCTTAGTTTATTGGAAAAGTTTATAAATATTGCGAGACACAAAGTAATGAAATAAATAACTCTTATTAATTTCAAACAGTAATTTACAAACACGAGATTAAGACAAAAATCCCAACAGTAGCAAAAGCCTTTACCAGGAAACTTTTTCCCCTGTTACTATGTTAAAGTCAATAAGGATACTCTTGTCCATAGCCACCTTTTATGACAATGAGATCTGGCAAATGGACGTCAAGACTACCTTTTTGAATGGTAATCTTGATGAAAGTATCTATATGTCTCAGTGTCACGACGCGCAAGTGCACGCGATCGAAGTAATATAAAACGATATTTTGAGTACCGAGTATCGAATCCTCAGGGACTAAACCACAAATTTTATCTAGCTTAAATTAATTATAGTGAATTAGAGTTGTAACTAACAAAAAAATAAATTAAAGATGACAAGAATAAAGGAAAACTGAACTTCACTAGCAGAATGCTGAAACAAAAATTAAAAGCATTGAAAATGCTACAACAAACGCGATAGGCTTAGATTAGAGGTTCTTTATGCAATCTATGATATATTACAGAAGTAATTGCAGACTCAGAATTATGCTACAACAAATTAACACGGGATTCTTCCCAGAATTCCTAGAATTTTTCAGCAATTAAATTCTCATTGAATTACCTTGTTAAGTTCATTGCTCTTGTACTTTAGTTGGATGGTTATCCCTAACCTACCCATTTTCACTGCAAGTATTCACTTGTAATCAAACCTAAAGTGGATTCTAGCAATCAGTTTTCTCCCTTGTTCCCAAAAGCAAAGAAAGCGGTATGGAATGAAGATGGCCAACCTTAGTTCCACATTAATAATAAATTCAACTAAAATCCAACCACAATTTAAGCATACAAAAGCTTAAGCTCAATTCCAAATTACAAAAGTTCCTTTAATGCTTGCCTTAGAAAGAATTAACTCATGACAATAAAGAAAAGATGCAGAAAACCTAAAATAGAATATATTACAGCAATGAGGTACTTAGAAGCAAGAAAAGTAGATGCAAATCGAAGAGAGGAGAAGAAAAGCTTATGGTAGGAAGCTAGAACAACGATTCCTCCTTGCTTTTGCTCCCCTTTGTGCTAGATTGACTCCATTCTTCAGCTTCTCCTTCTTCTTCTTGAAGAAGACAACAATTACTTGTTGTCCAAGCCCTAGTTCTCTCCTCATCTAAGTCCCTACCTTGACAAACAACCCTAATGAAGCTTAAATACCTCCCCCAAGTGATGAAAATATGGTTTAGTGAAGACCCATTTGTGCCCCATACTCTCTATAGTCCAAATGGGCCCAATTGTAAAAAGCCCAAATGATTTAAATCTAATTGCCCCGTGAAAACTACTACAATGCCGAAAATATTGCTGGAGCAAAACTCATGTTGGAGCATGGTAACACAGAATGCTTTTCTGCTCTTCTTTTGTTCTAATCTTCATCTCCAACCTTCTTAATCAAGAAAAAACAACCAACTAAGTCTCAAATATCAACATTTTACTCATGAACTAATTTATCTTCAAGACTTGGTTAAGTTACAAATAAAATGCATAATTAGGAAGTGAATAAGTTGAAAACTAGGATATTAAGCAAACAACTAGCAAGGTTTAGAGCATAAATTAGAGAAGAATAACTCTTTAATAAAGAGTTACAAACCCCCACACTTAAATCTTTGCTACTCCCGAGCAAAGCAAAACTAAACTCTATTAAAGCGATAAATGTTCTAGGAAGATACATGCACAAAATGACTCCATTTTCAAAGCATTCAAAGAGTGGATAAGAGAACATAGACTATGGAATAAGAGCATGCTTAATAACGAGTAATTTAAAAACAACTCGAAATTCTTTACGTGTGTGTGTGCAAAGCCTAAAATCGACTCGTTTACTAATCCAAAGTAACTTTATGCTCTCCTCCATTCATCTTCCTCCTACACTGGCTCGAAAGACTCAATTCAGCTCTCTCACCCTCAAGCAAACATTAAAAAGCTAGGTGCCTTTAACTTTTGGGGTACCCCCACACTTTTTTTTTTTGCCATAATCAGGGGCACTAGCTTTCACACATCTACCGTAGGGACCCTTATCCAGAGCACTTGCTCAATGGATGACCTAACTGATCACGATAGAGGTAGCTCTTTTTACCCCCGAACTTTTAAACACGAACAAGGTGCATGCATATTTTTTTCATTTCTTTCTACTAAAAATATTCAATGATTTTTTTTTTCAAAGGCATAATAATTTTTTTTTTCAATTCTTTTCTCCTAAGCTTAACAATGCAAACTCTCAAATAGGGGTATGCAAAAATCGACCCAAACCGAGAAACCAAACCGAACCAAAGTGAACCGAATGGTTCGGTCCGGTTTATTTGAAAATTTTTTGTTCCCTCAGTTTAAGAAAAAAATCGTTAAATTCGGTTTGGTTCACGATTAGTTATTTAAAAAACCGACAGGAACCGAACCGAACCGTTCAACATAAAAAACTGCATTTTTTTAAATAATAAATGTAGCCCTTAGCCCAACCCTTCTTTTCTCCAAGCCCAGCCCGCCTCCTCCTTCCCATTTTAAATCTTCAAGCCCAAGCCCAACCCAAACTAACTCTAATTTAAGTAAACTCCAATCCCACAAACCCTAACATTTTCTCTTTCCATTCTTTTCTTCCGGCGCCTCCCTCCTCTCTCCTCCCCAACTTCTCTCTATTTTCACTCATCTCCATTCTGCCTATCTCCTCTCCAACTTCTCTCTATTTTCTCTCATCTCCATTATTCATTCACTCTACAACTACAAGGTTCTATTTTCTCTTATCATCTTAGTCTTCCAAATTTTTTTTTCCACAACTTTGTTTCTCCATGCTCGCCAATAGCGACCTCCATACAACTTCTTGTTCTCGTCCCTATTCCGTTTGAGAGTCAAACAAACAAGAGCACGTAGATCTCTTGAAATTATCAGAAAACTGGAAAAAAATAGCAAAATCGGTTAAAACCGAAACCGAACCGTTTTGAACCAAAATCGAACTAGTTCGGTTCGAACCGAAACCGAAAAGGTTTTGGTTTTTTTGGTTTAGGCATATTCTTAACCGAGAGATTCAGTTTGGTGTTTTGGCCAAAACCGGACCAAACCGAACCGTGAACACCCCTACTCTCAAACAAGATCACTTACAACTAAGCCTTAAGCCTATCAGAGTGACAACAAACTTCTGGAAAACATAAAGATCCTCTAAGAGTTCAACTTATCAAAATTAGGCTTAGTGCTCAATCATTTGCAAAGAATTCAAAGCAAAATTTTTTAAATTAATTCAAAATTTCAGCATGCTTCAAATTTCATGAGAGTATGCAAAAACAATCCACATCATGAACACTGATCATTAAACTTCATAATCACAAACACATGCAACATCCTAAAACAACACTACAACACACATTCTCAATAACAAAAGAATTTTTCAATGAAGCCCAAAATTAGATTCAGAACAACACATTTCCCCCTCATGCTTAAAGTATACATTGCCCTCAATGTATAAACTACTCACTTAAGCATGCTTAAGGACAACTAATAAAGATGGAGGGAGAACAATACTACCTTGAATCGAAAAGACCTCCACTAAAGCGCATACCAATCACCAAACCCCAAGGGAGCTACAAAACAAGCAAGGGTTATTTATTCAACTAAACAAAAGCAAAAACAACTAAAAACGAAACAAAAGAAATAACCCTTGGGTTGCCTCCCAAGAAACACTAGAAGAAAATAAGGCTACAATGACGGACAAAAAAATCAAGGGGCGAGATACAATGACGGACGGGAAGAAGGCGCGCTGGATTTTTTTCGCCGGACATACAATGACGGGCATTGCCCGTCATTGTAAATTCTTTTTAATGACGGGCTTTGCCCGTCATTATATGTTATTTTAAAAAAAATTTCGGACACCTCACACCCGACAACTCTCTCTCTCTCCACGTTCCACCCTCGATCTCCCTCCATCACTTTCCTTCGATCTCTCCTCCATCACTTTCCCTCCCAGCTCACCTCACACCCGACCCATCTCCAGCCGACCGTTCGGGAGTCGAAACCGCCGTCCATCTCATCGCCGCCCGCCTCGTCGGTCTTCGCCTAATCGCCTCGCCGCCGTCGACCGTAGGCTTGATCTCTGGCAGACCTTCATCTCTCTCCACGATCTCACTCTCTTCTTCACAAACCGCGCCCACCGCCGACCGCCGAGGAGTCACCGCCGCCACGAAGCACCAAACCGCCGTCCTCCTTGACGCTCAATCGTCGCCGCCGCCGCCGCGCCGTCGAGTCCTCACCGTCTTTCTTCTCGGTTTGGCGGATCCGAAGCTTGAGGTCCATATCTACACCCTCCTTTGTAGATCTGCTTCATTGAAGTCCAAATCTGTCCCTTTAGCTTGTTTTTATGTCAGTTTAGCTTGTTTTTTGTTAGTTATCTTGAAATGCTCTTGAAATGATGAAGCTCTTGAAATGTTGAAGGGCACAAAGTTGAAATGGAAGTCACATTTGATGGATTATGCAATTTTTAGGTTGAGGTTGAGGTTGAGGTTGAGGTTGAGGTTGGATATTACCATATATCAATTTTAAGGTTAAGGTTGGATTATGCAATTTTTAGGTTGAGGTTGATGGATTATGCAATTTTTAGCTTGTTTTTATATCAATTTTAGAAAAGATTTTTGAACCATATAATTAGCCTCCTTCACATTTGATGGATTATACTCTAAACATAGTTCATTCCACTTTTTAGATTACTTTCACTTTTTCCTTAAAAACTTAAAAATATATATAATATAGGTTGAGGTTGTAAGAAAATGCGTTCAAAGCTACTTGTTATGCATTATTTTTTTTCTTTCAAGTGAAAATGTGTTCAATTTCTACCTAATTTAAGCCTAGTTTAATTAATGGCTTTAGAAACATTTTTTATGGATCGAAGGTAATTGGCATTAGAAACATTATTAAAAATGTGATGCAAGTGTTGTTGATATTAATTGGCATTAGAAAATTGGGTGACCCCATCTTTAGGTAGTTGAAAAGTCTCAAAAGCCTCAATATTGTGGAAGCTACCCAAGAAACATATGAAGGAACTTCTCTCATGACTTTAAAAGTTCATTCTTGATTACTACTATCAAGTTCAAATTTTCATTTTTCTACCCAATTTAAAATTTGAATCTCAAACTTAACTCATTTTAATTAGTTAAAACTTATGGCATTGATTTTTGGTTTTCATAATCGGATGTCTCATTTTAATTTATTTGCTTTGATTATGCTTTATGAAAATAGATAAATTTACTTTTATATTGGGGATGGATGGAAGGAGGTTAATAACCTTGTATTACATTGTTGAGGAAAAAGTGAGAATTTCCTAAATTTTTCTTAATTATAATTCTTTGTTTGTGTTAAGCTCTATGAGTTTATATTTCATATGTTTAATTTTATTAATATTAATAGTGATTGAGGAATGATTGAGATCTTTTGTTTAGCGTGTTTGGTTAGAATAATCATATGTTTAATTTTCTTAATAATAGTAGTGGGGTTGTGGATTAGAGGAAATGGTATTAGTCCAAAAATATCATGATGTTGGTTTTTGAATCAACATCGTGAAATGAAATGTGATGAACTCCTTGATAGTTTTTTTTGTTCTTATTTGATTTCCTAAAGACATAGTAAGTACATAAGTTTAAGTAACTATTATTCTTCTTGTAGATTAAACTTTTCGAATACCGTTATGGATAAGTCGTGGATGTCAAAGAATAGAATGTCATCGAATATCGTTTAGGAGTTGAGACGTTTATCCAAAATGGTATACGACATTCAAATAGGTCGGATGTCATTTGTTGTCCATGCTTGAAATGTGTGAATGCAAAGTCTCAAAATGCGAATGTCGTAAGAGATCATTTATATATTAATGGCATTGATGAAAGCTATAGAACATGGATTTGGCATGGTGAGTCACTACCGAATGAGAGAAAAGAGGAAGCTGAAGTTGGGGACGAAGATGTTGACGACACAATAGGAATGTTTGAGGCTGCACATAACTATTTCAATGACAAGTCTCCAATATTTGAAGAAGTGTTAGATGATGCCAAGAAACCATTGTACTTAAATTGTAACAATTTTACCAAAATATCTGCATTGATAAAGTTATATAATTTGAAAGCAAAGTTTGGATGGAGCGATAAGAGTTTCAACTTTGAGTTGTTAGCATTGGTTCGTGACATCTTACCAAGTCCAAATGAACTTCCTAGCTCTACATATCAAGCCAAAAAATCTTGTGTACTCTTGGAATGAAGTATGAAAAGATTCATGCATGTAGTAATGATTGTTGTTTGTTTAGAAAAGAGCTTGCAGATGTAGAAGTATGCCCTACATGCGGAACATCAAGATGGAAGCTTTGTAAAAATTCGAAGGATGTGATGAAGAACATTAAGCGAAAGTCATGTGGTATTTCTCTCCTATCCCAAGATTTGAAAGAATGTTTCGTGAAAGAAAGAAATATCGAGTTTGTTGACTTGGCATGCTAATGAGCGAGTAATTGATGGGTACATACGACATCCTGCGGATACACTATCGTGGAAGCAAGTAGACAATTTGTGGCGAGTTTGGTTTAGAACCTAGAAATCTCCGTCTTGCTCTTTCATCGATGGAGTCAATCCACACGGTGATCTTAGTAGTAGATATAGTTGTTGGCGATTATGTTGATGACATACAATTTACCTCCATGGTTATGCATGAAACGAAAATTTTTGATGTTAAATGCATTAATATCTGGGCCTAAACAACCGAGGAATGACATAGATGTTTATTTAGCTCCATTAGTTGATGATCTCGAAAAAACTTTGGAATGATGGAGTTGGTGTTACGATGTACATCACGAACAATCTTTCATACTTAAAGCTATTTTATTGTGGACTATTAATGATTTTCCTGCATATGGCAATTTGTGTGGTTGTACAAAGAAAAGGATATCATGCGTGCCCAATATGTGGGGAAAAACTTCATCCACTTATTTGCCAAAAGGGAAAAAATGGCATATCTTGGACATCGAAAACATTTACCCCGTAATCATCCATATAGAAGATGAAGAAAGCTTTTAATGGTGAACAAGAATTGGAATTCGCTCTGAACAGTTAAGTGGAGAGAAATTCTTTGAAAGTTAGTAGACTTCAATACTCGTTTGGAAAGAAGCCAAGAAAGGAAAAAATAAAGGAGATCCTTCAAGCACTTATTGGAAGAAGAAGTCTATTTTCTTTGAGTTAGAATCTGGAAACATTTTGACGTGCGACATTGTTTAGATGTGATGCATATTGAGAAGAATGTGTGTGAAAATATTATTGGCACGTTACTTGATATTCCCGGCAAGACAAAAGATGGATTAAAAACTCGTCTTGATTTGGTTGAATTGAACATTAGATCAGAGTTGGCCCCTCAATTAGGAGAGAAAAGAATATTCTTACCTCCAGCATGTTATACACTATCGCCGATGGAGAAAATGAATTTGTGTAAGACACTATCAGAAATTAAAGTACCTGAAGGTTATTCTTCCAATATACAAAGTTTAGTGTCGCTCACAGATTTGAAACTTTATGGGCTTAAATCGCATGACCACCATGTTCTTATGCAACAATTATTACCTGTGGCTATACGTGGTATTTTACCAAAGTATGTTAGATATGCAATTATTAAATCTGTGTTTCTTTTTCAATGCCATATGTAGTAAGACGATCGATTCATCAAAGTTAAAAGGCTTGCAAGAGGATGTAGTGATTACTTTGTGTTTGTTAGAAAAATATTTTCCACCAGCATTCTTCACGATAATGGTACATCTTGTGGTTCATCTTGTAAGAGAGATAGAATATTGTGGACCAGTGTATTTGAGGTGGATGTATCCTTTTGAACGATATATGAAAGTTCTAAAAGGTTATGTGCGAAATAGAAACCGACTAGAAGGATGCATTGGAGAAAATTATATCGTGGAGGAGGCTGTAGAATTTTGTTCTGAATTTCTATCTGGGGTTGAGTCTATTGGGCTACGTTCAACGACAAGAAAAGAGAAATCAGATTTTGATAGACCATTGTCTGTTGCTCACTATATCAAACCCAATAAGGAACAATTGGATCAAGCTCATCTTTACGTTCTTCAAAATGTGAATGACGTGCTTCCATACATAGAATGCGTAAATCTCAACACACAACTTTCGAACTATGGAATGATGTACTAATTTTCATGTGTTCTATGAATTTAGGCAACACATGGAAACTCTATCTAGACTCAATCCTAGTAGATCCAAAAATAAAAATGGCTTCAAGATGAACATAATCGCACATTTAGCACATGGTTGCGTGATCGGGTAATCTTGAGTGAAAACTTTGTAATGAGTGGGGTTAATGTTTATTCCTACTTAATTTACAATGTATATATTTTTTGAGTTCAACTTGCTCTCGAGGTGCCAAACAACTCCATATCACCTTCTTTAAGATGGATAGCTCATGGGCCTTGTCGGATGTAGCCACATTTAGTGGTTATGTGGTCAATGGTACTCATTATCATACGAAGAAGCGTGATGATATCGGGAATACCCAAAATAGTGGAATTCTTATAACAACAAACACAATGCAAGTTTCCAGTGCTAAGGATAAAAATCATGTTATGTCCGACATGACCTTTTATGGTGTAATACAGGAGATTTGGGAGATTGATTACCGAAAATTAACATTTATTTTGTTAAAATGTGACTGGGTTGAGAATAATAATGGAGTTAAAGTAGATGACCTTGGATTTACAACTGTCAACCTTAATCGCATTGGGCATAGATCAGACTCATTTATTTTAGCATCTCAAGCCAAACAAATATTTTATGTAAAAGACCCTCTTGATCCTCGATGGTCGGTGGTTTTAACCCCTCCTCAAAGAATAGTTGAAGAAGAATATTCTGAGGTTGATGTTGATACCGTTCAAGATTGTGGATATGGTGTCCTAGAAAGAATGCCTAATATTAACGTGACCCATGAAATCGATGAAATGTCATCCACATATCTTAGAAATGATTGTGAGGGTATATGGATCGATAAATAATGTATTAAATATGGTATGCATTTGTTTAGTTATTGCAATTTTTATGAGTTCAATATATATATGTTATTATAACTTATATTGTTCATGGTATTTTTTTTTTTGCAGATTGTTACAATGAGTGGATCAAGTGACGAGGAAGTGAATGTATCGATCCAAATGGAGGCTAGGCATACTAATCGACGTGGTCTCACTACTATGCGTGGTCTCGCACGCGTAAGGACTCTGAGGGAACGCTTGGTCATCCAATACAACAATCAAGGCCAAAGTATTGGTGATAATGCAAACCAAATGCAAAGTTACATAGGAGTTTGCGTTAGGCAACAAATTCCATTAAGTTACAAGACTTGGAAAGAGGTTCCCAAGAATTGAAAGATAAAATTTTTGTTTCTGTAGAGGTAAGAATAATAGTATTTTTCCGTACAAACTTCTTAATATATAGAGTTATTTAGCCATTTATTATGTGTTTTCTATGTAGATGTCATTTGTGATCGACCCTAGGTCCAAAAATGCTATTCTTCAATCAATGACAAATAAATTTGAACATTTCGATACACGTTGTATAAAAATACATACTTCCATTTAAGGATGAGCCGTCCTTGTTGAAGCATCCTCCACAAAAGTATTCACATATTGATCAAAACCAATGGGAAGCATTTGTGAATGCTAGATTATCGGAAGAATGGGAGGTAAGTACATTATACTTGTTGCTTTTAAAAGTTAGTAAAAAAAGTACATTATACTTGTTTCTTTTAAATTGATTCTATTATGTGATAAAGGCACAAAGTCGTGTACAAAAGGAAAGGAGAGAGAAATGTAAATATAATCATCACATCTCTCGTAAAGGATATGCCAACTTAGCTGAAGAACTAGTGAGTAACATTATTTCTTATAATTTTCCATAAATGAGATTTAATAACTTGTGTGTTTATATAGGAATTGGCGGACGATCCTTCCACTCGTGCCACCTTATGGATACAAGAACGAAAAGGAAAAAATAATGAATACTACGATGATGAAACCAAACAATGCGCTAGTCGAATCGTAAGTTAATATGTTTTATTTTAACATGATGCAAAAATGATTCGTAGTTTAAATATCTTATGGTTAGTTTCAATGTCAATCTAAATGGTTGTGACAGGACGAACTAGCTATGAAGAATAAAGGTAAAGACATATTGACCGAAGCATTAGGCACGCCAGAACACAGAGGGCGTGTTAGAGGATTAGGTATGTCTGTCAAACCATCAACATACTTTAACAATCCTCGAGCGAAGTCAAAATCAAGCAAAAGTCCGGCAAACAAAATGTCGTGCTTACCTTCCAAAAAGTCTGCAAGCATAGGCGGTAATCATCCAAAAGACAAGGAGGTCATTGGCGAGGAGGAAGAAATTTTAGAGGTAATTAGGATTTTGTGGAAATTTTTGATCATATATGATACATTTTTCTCGATTCCTTTTTAATTTTTGAAGGAACTCCATGCCATCTAGCAATAGGATCAAAGGATAATGTGGTTCTTTGTAGGCACTATGTACACGTCGACGCTCAATTTCCCATAGTCCATGGAGTTCCCTTAGGAGATGAAAATGTTAGAGTGGTAGTGGACATGATCGTAGGTGAAGATGCTCCACTACCAATTCCTATACTGGGAGAAGTAGAGTCCCACTGAGTCAATCTATGGGAAATTTTGTGGCATGGCCTCGTGACCTTGTCATTTTTAATAAGGGGAAAAAGGTATGAAATTATTCAACTCAATGTTTAAAATTACTAAATTCTTTATTTACAAATTTAAATGTTGTTTTCTTGTGATAGGTGGCTTCTCAACCAAAACATAAATCGGATGTTTTTACGTACATGTGCCTACTTCACATTCTACAAAGTACACAGATGCTCACGTGACTATTAAACTTACGAATCGTTATGCAATGTTATCGATGCAAGAAGATGATACGATTCAAGTCACGTTGAGTGAGCACATGTTCGGGAGGAAAAGTTAATTTATTTACATCGCGATGATATCCTGCATTCTTTGTGGGATGGTGGAGATAGGTACTCTACTCTGCATAGTCGCATACATTGCGTAAGTATACAACATCTTTCATTTACAACTATATTGACTACGCTTTTGAATGTTTTATTAAAATAACTTTACTTTTATTTAGGTATCTTTGAATTTGTATGTGACTATAAAATAATCGCCAAGTTCTTGTTAGTTGATCAAATAACCATTTCTAATTTTGTTAAAAGTCAAGAAACACGTTGTATAAATCTGGCTAACAGGTTAGAAATGGTTAATTTGGACTTGGATCAACAAGTTTTCATCCCATATAATATTGGGTAAGTTTAAATTACTTCAATTTATTTATATGTTTTTTGTTCATAAAACAATGATATTAGAATATCCTAACTTTAATAGATATCATTGGATGTTGATCGTTATCCATCCGCGGGCAAACACCGTTTATGTCTTAAACTCGTTGAGGAGTAAGATCGAAGAAAGTTTTCAAGGAACAATAAATACGTAAGTGTTTCAAACCTTTAGAATGAATTACTTTCTATTAATTTTTCTAATGTTTCAAACTCTTTAGATCCTTGAAAATGTGGCAAGCCAAGCACTCACTTCCACAATATCATTCTTCCATCACTTGGAAACTTGTAAAGGTAAACATAATTTAATATATTCGAATGTTTTGTTCAACGTTGGAACAATATTTAACTCAAATATGCTATTTTTTAAATTATTTTGCATATAGTGCCCCCGTCAATCGAGTTCTGTGGAGTGCGGGTACTATGTACAGAAGTATATACGAGAAATCGTATATAATTCTAGTATTCCTATAATGAACCTCGTAAGTACTCTTATTTTATACGGTTTGTGATTCAAAACATAATTTAGTCTAATGTTATTATATTATTTTTCTTTATAGTTCAACACAAAAGCGCATACAAACAAGAAGAAATCGACGAGGTTCGAGTAGAATGGGCGGATTTTGTTGGTGATTTTGTGTAAGCCATTTGTGAATACACGAATTTTGTGAAATTTTTACTACATTTCGTTCGGGTGTACAATATACTTGTTTATAATGTATATACAAGTGTATTAGTAGTTTGTGTTTTTAGATGTATATACTTGTTTGTTGGTTGTGGAGAGGCGGGTGGCCTCATTCTTCTGAATCTGAGATTGGAGTTTGTTGGATGTTTTGTATGAATGAATGTGTTTTTAGATGTATATACTTGTTTGTTGGATGTGGAGAGGGGTGGCCTCATTCTTACGAACTGGGATTGGAGTTTGTTGGATGTTTTGTATGAATGAATGTGTTTTTAGATGTATATACTTGTTTGTTGGATATGGAGAGGCGGGTGGCCTCATTTTTCTGAATCTGGATATATAGAAGTGTTTTGCAATGTTTCAGGTTATGGTTAGCTGATGCTCTGTAGAGGTCATGCCAAAATTTTTACTTATTAGCTTGATATTTCGTGTTAGTTTTAAAGTTTACTATTTTTGTGATATAGGTGTTAAGGACATGTAGAGATCGTCTCATGTGTATTATTTATAATGAAGTTATGTTCTTCTTGTAAAATGAATGATTGTTGGATGTTTATGGATGAATTTCATATTTTGTTGGATATAGAAGTGTTACGCAATGTTTTGAGTTATGGTTAGTTGATGTTTCTGTAGAGGTCATGCCGAAATTTTTACTTATTGGCTTGATATGTCGTGTTAGTTTTAGATTTTAGAGTTATGGTTAAGGTTTATGATATACTAGTTTATGGTTAATTAAGGTTTGTGATGGTTTTAGAGTTATGGTTAAGGTTTGTGATATATGAGTTTATGGTTTTAGAGTTATGGTTAAGGTTTAATTTTGATATATGAGTTATGGTTAAGGTTTGTGATATAGGAGTTTATGGTTTGTAATATAGTAGTTTATGGTTTTGGATATAAAAGTTTTCTATGTGCATTGTTTTGGTTGAAAAAGAATTTTGTTGGATGTTGTTATGGGTGATTTGATGTATGTTTTGGATCTAAAAGTGTTTTTGTTTCATGTTTGTAAATTTGTTGGTGCCATCGGGCTATTAACGACCTTTTTTTTTTTATTAAAATTATGCTAAAAGCGATGGCGGGCATTGCTGTCATAATAAAAAATTTAAATAATAGCGAGATATAATGACGGACAATAGGTTTTTTTTAAAAAATAAATTCCAAGAGTTTTAATGACGGGCAATGTCCGTCATTGAAAATCACTTTTTATGACGGGCAATGCCCGTCATTAAAAGCTGGTTTCCAACCCATGTTACAATGACGGGCCGACTTTTAATGACGGGCATTGCGTCATAAAAAGCGCTGTCATTGTATGTTACAATAATGGGCGATTTTTAATGACGGGTAATGCGTCATTAAAAATCGCAAAATCGCCATTGTAACATCTAATGATTCTCGCATAGATGACGGGCGCGCGCCCGTCATCAAAACCCTTTAATGACAGGCAATGCCCGTCATTAAAACCCTTTTTTCTACTAGTGAAACGCTTGTTTAGCGTCACTAGCACGACGTAGTACATGTGGCCTTGTCAAGGTACATAAAAATTCTCCCATTTCTTCGGGCCTCTCTTCCTTGAATCTACAAAACAAACCAAAGCTAGCAAGAATACTAGCTTCTCGTGAGAGCCCGAGACAAAAATATTTTTAAATTTTTTATTTAATAAAAGAAAAGAAGGAAAAACAACAAAGTAAACAGACTCAAACAAAGATACAGACTCGTGAGAATAAGAAGAAGAACACTCACAAATAAGAGAAAAATCAGAAGATAGAATAGATAGATACTTAAAAGACTCAAACTCTACCTCCTTACCTAACTCAACAACATAAGGATCAACTTCTTCCCCATCCTCACTAACTCGATCCTGGTGTGTGCTAAAGGGCTCTAGTTCTTCTAACTCCAAAGCACAATCCCTTAAATTCCAAGACTTAGTAAAATGTGAAGGCCTAGGATCCTGAATGTAGGAAGGATATGACTCAAACCCACTAGGATATGACTCAAACCCACTAGGATATGGCTCATAGACCCAATTGCTCTGATTATTATCATACATATGATTTCCATAACTCATAGGTTCAGTATGATAATAATTAGGCAATTGATAATCATAAGATCCATACCCCTCACTAGAAGACTCCAAACTGGCAGAGGGATAACTAAAAGGAAAAGAACTAAAAGGTGTCTACTCATTGGGCACAGAAGACCACCCAAATTCATTATAAACCATAATAAAGTAATAAAATAGTTATCAACTGGCTCAACAAACACAATATACAGACACACAACCAGAAACAATAAACAAGACTCAACACAGATAAAAACCCACAACGAAGACAACAAGACACAACCAACAAAAAAAAAAGGATTAAATGCACTAAAATCAACTTAAACAAGATAAAAATCAACTTAGTCCCCGACAACGGCGCCAAAAACTTGTCACGACGCGCAAGTGCACGCGATCGAAGTAATATAAAACGGTATTTTGAGTACCGAGTATCGAATCCTCAGGGACTAAACCACAATTTTCTATAGCTTAAATTAATTATAGTGAATTGGAGTTGTAACTAACAAAAGAACAAATTAAAGATGACAAGAATAAAGGAAAGCTGAACTTCACTAGCAGAATGCTGAAACAAAGATTAATAGCATTGAAAATGCTACAACAAACGCGATAGGCTTGGATTAGAGGTTCTTTATGCAATCTGAGATCTATTGCAGAAGTAATTGCAAACTTAGAATTATGCTACAACAAATTAACACGGGATTCTTCCCAGAATTCCTAGAATTTTCCAGCAATTAAATTCCCATTCAATTACCTTGTTAAGCTCATTTCTCTTGTACTTTAGTTGGATGTTTATCCCTAACCTACCCATTTTCACTGCAAGTATTCACTTGTAATCAAACCTAAAGTGGATTCTAGCAATCAGTTTTCTCCCTTTTTCCCAAAAGCAAAGAAAACGGTATGGAATGAAGATGGCCAACCTTAGTTCCACATTAACAATAAATTCAACTAAAATCCAACCACAATTTAAGCATACAAAGACTTGAGCTCAATCCCAAATTACAAAAGTTTCTCTAATCCTTGCCTTAGAAAGAATTAGCTCATGACAATAAAGAAAAGATGCAGAAAACCTAAAATAGAATATATTACAACAATGAGGTACTTAGAAGCAAGAAAAGAAGATGCAAATTGAAGAGAGGAGAAGAAAAGCTTATGGTAGGAAGTTAGAACAACGATTCCTCCTTGCTTTTGCTCCCCTTTGTGCTAGATTGACTCCATTCTTCAGCTTCTCCTTCTTCTTCTTGAAGAAGACAACAATTACTTGTTGTCCAAGCGCTAATTCTCTCCTCCTTTAAGTCGCTACCTTGACAAACCCTAATGAAGCTTAAATACCTCCCCCAATTGATGAAGATAAGGTTTAGTGAAGATCCATTCGTGCCCCATACTCTCCATAGTCCAAATGGGCCCAATTGTAAAAAGCCTAAATGATTTAAATCTAATTGCCCCGTGAAAACTGCTACAATGCCGAAAATATTGATGGAGCAAAACTCATGCTGGAGCAGGGTAACACAAAATGCTTTTCTGCCCTTCTTTTGTTCTAATCTTCATCTCCAACCTTCCTAATCAAGTAAACACAACCAACTAAGTCTCAAATATCAACATTTTACTCATGAACTACTTTATCTTACAGACTTGGTTAAGTTACAAATAAAATGCATAATTAGGAAGTGAATAAGTTGAAAACTAGGATATTAAGCAAACAACTAGCAAGGTTTAGAGCATAAATTAGAGGAGAATAACCCTTTAATATAGAGTTATCACTCAACCCGAAGGGTTCATAGCCCAAGGTTAGGAGCAAAAAGTTTGCAAGCTCAATCGATCCATTTGTGGGTTGAAATAAGCATCCAGATTTTAGAACATAAGATTTGATACTGCGATCAAATCTTATGGCTTTGACCAAAATGTTGACGAGCCTTGTGTTTACAAGAGGATCATTAACGATAAGGTAGCCTTCTTATTACTATATGTGGATGATATCCTACTCATTGGAAATGATGTAGGATACCTAATTGACATAAAAAAATGGTTGGCAACCCAATTCCAAGTGAAAGACTTGGGAGAGGCATAGTATGTTCTTGGGATTCAAATTTTCAGGAATCGCAAGAACAGAACTCTAGCTCTGTCTCAAACGTCTTATATCGACAAAATATTGACCCGATATTCGATGTAGAATTCCAAAAGGGGTTTATTACCTTTTAGGCATGAAATTCATCTATCTAAGGAACAGTGCCCTAAGACACCTCAAGAAGTTGAGGATATTGTTGGGATTTATGCCCCAAACTTGTGTAATTTTAATCAATTCAATAAAGTGTTATTTGTTTTGATAAGATTACAGTCTTGCTTTTATAAATCCAATAAACTAAGCTCCAAGGTTATAATGTTTATCTTGAAATCAATGTAGTGGATACTATTTGGGTTGAATTCAAGATTATAACCTAAATAGTCTATGGTATAAGAATAAGGTTGGAAACCTCATTCTGGTAACACCATGGATGCGACCCACTTTGTAATTAGTACAAATGAGGTAATCCAACTCATTCATGTAGTTGACATGCGAGTGGGGGCATCCTGTATGAAGAGTTCATACAAGATGGATCGCAAATTATTAGTCTACTTGATTATAACACCGTTAACAGGATAAGACTAGTAATTTATAGATGGTCATTAGTGACTTGACCTGAATCCTGAGCAAGTTAAGAACTCCTGCTTATAGGGGTTTGTCCTTAGACTAGTATGGGTGAGAGTGACATGTAGCCGACTCAATAAACCTACCTTCTCAGCGACAGAACCTCGTAGGTAGTTGGGAACTTAACTGTGCAAGATGAAATTCACTCATTCCTCTACTTAGGAATTAGATAGGTTGTTCCCTTAAGAACTGACTCGAGGTCTTGAACAACGGGGCCCCGCCCTCTATGAGGGTATGAGTCTAAGGTAAGACCTTAGACTTCTTGTTCATTAGAGTATCAGTGGTTCTTAAGGAACCAAGAGGTAATCACAGGGGTAAAACGGTAATTTGACCCAGCTGTGATTACGAACAACCTGTGAAGGGTCGACTCATGGGTAATGACTATATCAGTGGACACAATAATATCTACAGTGAGGAGAGTACAACTACAAGTCTATAGTGGAGTGACTTGTAGTTAATGAATATTGATTAACTGGATCAAAGAGTTTGATCGTTAATTTCACCATCATTGGAGCTCATGATTGGTAGGTCCATTAGATCCCTCCGTTGGCTCAACATGGTAATATTGAGGGTATAAAGTTAGGAGATAAATTGAAGCGTTCAATTTTATACATGAGGAATTATATCAATTATATATGATATAATTGATATAATATATAGTTTTAATGTGAATTAGATTCATATATAAACTATATACTAAAGAGAGATAAAATGAGGGGTAGGATGGTCATTTCCATCCTATTTTCCTATATATATGGTTGCATGAGATGCAACTAAAAAAAAAGGGATTTTGGAAATCATTCTAAGCTATTCCTAGCCTCCTTGTTGTGTGGTTGGAAGAGTTCCAAAACACATATCTCTCTCACAAAATACCTCACCACTCCTAAAGGGAACCCACCTTCCTCCCTCACCTAGAGAACAACGGAGAAGATCCGGTGGTGGTGTCGGTGTTCGTACGAGTTTGTGTTGCGTTGATCTTGATCGTGAAGAGAGGAGGAGCACTTGAAGAAAGGTTCTTCAAAGGTAAATACTTGTTGTCCATTTTATTATATCTGCTTAATCTATGTTTTACGTTCTTGAATTTTCTGTTGTAACTAAATCAAGAGCGCGATTAAATCGCGCCATTGCGAGGACTTCGATTCCCTTCAATTGGTATCAGAACCCAATTGCGTTCTTGATTTATGTTCTGGATTTTTCAAGAACAAGGTGGGATTTACTATTTTTGCATGACATGTATGAACGGTTTTCGCGAAATTAGATGTTTTCAATTTTTGGCACTTAGATTTACAATTTCCATTGAAATGTTCAATGTAAGGGCCCGATGTTTTGGGCAATTTTAATTGTAAATTGAGTCTGTAAGTCCGTGTCGATCGAGGCAAGGCGGTTGCTGAGAAGAACGGAGAAAGAACGAGCAAAGGAATGGTGATTCTCAATCTTTATGCGTATGCGGCGCAACGCGCGCAACTGCTGTATTTGTTCATCAGCGTTACGCGCGCGCTGCTTGAGAAGGCGCGCAGCGAGGAGCGGCGCAACGCTTTCGTGACGAAAAAAGCGTTACGTTGCAGTAGCGGATACGTTTCATGCGAGGAGCAACGGGCAGAAACATTTTTTTATTATTTATATTAATTATAAAAACGTTTTATTTTAATATATTTAATAATTTTAATTTTAATTAATATAATTAGATTATATTAATTAAAATTATTTATAGGGTGCCAAAATTGGTCTAATTTTTGCTATTTTAATTATGCAATTGTTGTGTAATTATTGCCATGCATAGTGTATGCTTGTTTTTTAGAAATCCCACCTTAGGTTAAGCATTTTCATGCATCATTTATAATATAAGGAGTTATATTATATAGTTTGCATGATTAATTAATATAAGGTTGTTATATTAATTTTTGGACAGCATTGACATGCATTATTTTTCATGAGATGAATATGTTATGAATGTCTTATTATTCATGTGATGAATGATCAAGCACTATAAAATAGTATGCATGTCACCTAAGGTTAATTATTAGTTTTAGAATGTTTAGAACTTGGAAATAATAGACCTTACGTTATCTAGTTCTAATTAGATTAGAATTAGGAACCAAGTAATTTATAAGCTATGATTAAAAGAGGAACTCTGTCTAAGGAAAGTTTTGTCTAGGCTGGGGTATTTAAGCTGATGGAAACGGAACACCCCTACCTGGGAACTGACCTGGGAGTGAAATTTAATCAGAGAGCCTTATAAATTACAGTAGCGTCAGCGGGTTTATTAAGGGGTTAATAAACTAGAAATCCTAGGTTTAATATAAGGAGTTATATTAACAAACTTAGGATAAAATAAATATAAGAGTTATATTGATCATCAATATAAGAGTTATGTTGATAGAGTTAGGTAAAACCATTAGCCGGGTTTTAGCCTAAGAAAGATTCCTATAGACTTAAAGTATTTAGTGGGAGGAAAAAGTGTATGAGATACATATTTTTCACCTACGCTATCTCATGAGGAAGTTCACACCGTGAGACTCATACTTGGCCTCGTGGCGCAAACGGGAGCGTCCCCCTTCGGATGGTATTTGTATGAGTCAATATCAAGGTGAATGGAGAGGGTACTTATAGTGAGTAAGAGCAAGTTTAGTGAAAACAAAACCTACGGTCTCTTTTGTCGGTTTACACCGTTAGACCACTATGGTCAGCCTGCTAGTTTGGCCTGGACCAGACAATCCCTTTGGAGGGCTTGATCATAGGGGATCTAACACAGTATAAACCCGAAAGGGATAAAGATTTTCTTAGACTATTTTTCAATCTAGTCCTCCCTTCGGTGAATTTTATTGGATCGAGACTCCGGGATCTAAAGACAAAGGGTTACACTAACGGGGTACATAAGTTGTGTATGTATCCAGACCGAAAAATGGTAACTAAAACCTAGGAATAAGAGTTATTCTTGTGTTAGGTTTTAGTCAAGAGTGTCTTGATCCAGAGGAGGAGTGTTTTTGATTACCCTTCGGTGTCATACATTTAAACCTTTGGAGTATCATTGCAAATTATACATGGCCTAGGAATCATTTGATAATTAACTAAAACATGATTGGATTAGAGTTATAGCAAGAAACTCATACAAGTTTGTTTGTAATTTTTCAGCAAAAATGTCTAGCTCTATAATTTCCTTATTGGGTGCGAAAAAGTTAACCGGAGAGAATATGATGACATGGAAAAACAAACTCAACACTATTTTGGTAGTGGATGATCTGAAGTTTGTGCTAACTGAGGAGTGTCCTCAGGTGCCAGGCTCAAATGCGTCACGAAATGTTCGTGATGCATATGATCGATGGATCAAGGCCAATGATAAGGCCAAGGTCTACATGCTGGCAAATATGTCTGACATATTAGCCAAGAAGCATGAGGGCATGATTACCGCCAAGAAAATCATGGATTCTGTGCAGGGTATGTTTGGACAACAATCCACACAAGCCCGACATAATGCCCTAAAGTACATATTCAACTCGAGGATGCCAGAGGGTACATCTGTTCGGGATCATTTCTTGGATATGATGGTACACTTTAACATCGCGGAGTCGAATGGTGCTTCCATCGATGAGTTGAGCCAGGTCAGCTTCATTCTGGAAACCCTTCCATATAGTTTCTGCGCAGTTTAGAAGTAATCTTTGTTATGAACAAGCTTACTTTTAATCTTACCTCCTTCTTAATGAACTCCGGACATTTCAATCTTTGATGAAAATTCAGGGATCGAAAGGTGAGGCAAATGTTGCCAGTAGGAGTTATCACAGAGGTTCGACCTCTGGGACAAAAATAGTGGCTTCATCTTCTTCTAACCTGAAAGGTAAGAAGAAGAACATGGAGAAGGTTGGTAAAGGGAAACAAGCTGACAAAGTTGCCATCCAGAAGGGCAAGAAAGTCAAAGACGTTGCTGACAAAGGAAAGTGTTTCCACTGCAACGAAGACGGGCATTGAAAATGGAACTGTCCGAAGTACATTGCAGAAAAAAAAAATGAAGGTAAATATGATTTACTTTGCCTAGAAACTTGTTTAGTGGATAATGATAAAACAACTTGGATACTTGATTCAGGCGCCACTAATCATGTTTGTTCTTCTTTTCAGCGAATTGATTCATGGCAGCAGCTACAACAAGGAGAGATAACGCTCTGGGTTGGAAATGGAGAAGTCATCTCAGCTGTAGCAGTAGACACTATAAAGCTTTATTTTGGCAAGAAATATATATTGTTGGACAATATATTAGTGAGACCAGGGTTTACTAGAAACCTCATTTCCAATTCTTGCCTTATAGAACAATGTATTTTTGTTTCCTTTTCTATGAATAAAATGTTTATTTTAAAGAAAGGTTTAGAAATATGTTCAGTTTCATTAGAAAATGGATTGTATGTTTTAAGGCCTAATTCAGTCAAAATGGTTTTGAACACTGAATTATTTAAAACTGTACACGCACAAACTAAGAAACGTAAAATTTCTCCTAAAGAAAATGCTTATCTTTGGCATCTAAGATTGGGTCACATTAATCTCAATAGGATTGAGAATTAGTAAAGAACAGACTTCTAAATGAGTTAGAAGAAAATTCCTTGCCAGTATGTGAATCCTGCCTAGAAGGCAAGATGACTAAAAGACCTTTTAGTGGAAAAGGTTATAGAGCCAAAGATACTCTAGAGCTTATACATTCAGTCCTTTGTGGTCCGATGAATGTTAAAACTAGGGGAGGATATGAATATTTCATCTCTTTTATAGATAATTATTCCAGATATGGGCATATTTACCAATGCACCACAAGTCTGAAGCAGTTGAAAAGTTCAAGGAATTCAAGACTGAGGTTGAAAATCAATTAGGTAAAAGAGTTAAAACACTTCGATCGGATCGAGGTGGAGAGTACATGAATTTAAAATTTCAGAAATATATGATAGAACATGGAATTACATCCCAACTCTCAGCTCCCGGCACACCACAGCAAAACGGTGTATCGGAAAGGAGAAATAGAACCTTGTTGGACATGGTTCGATCAATGATGAGTTATGCTCATCTCCCTAGTTCCTTTTGGGGTTATGCAGTAGAGACTGCAGTATACATTTTGAATAGTGTGCCCTCCAAAAGTGTTTTTGAAACACCTTTTGAACTTTGGAAAGGACGTAAAGGTAGTTTTTGTCACTTCAGAATATGGGGTTGTCCAACACATGTGCTTGTGACAAATCCAAAGAAGTTGGATTCACGTTCAAAGTTGTGCCTATTCGTAGGATACCCAAAAGAAATAAGAGGTAGTTTATTTTATGATCCTAAGGAAGATAAGGTCTTTGTGTCGACAAATGCCACTTTCTTGGAGGAGGACCACATAAGGGACCACAAACCAAAAAGTAAGGTAGTGTTGAGTGAGTTAGACGGAACAATAGCAAAGATTGCTAATAAGAACACTAGTACGTCAACAAGAGTTGTTGATACTAGTTTGTCTAGTCAAGAGGGTCCATCTCAAGAGTTGAGTATGCCTCGACGTAGTGGGAGGGTTGTGATACAGCCTGACCGTTACATGGGTTTAGCTGAAACTCAAGTTGTTATACCAGATGACAACTGCGAGGATCCATTGACTTATAATCAAGCAATGGTTGACATTGACAAAGACAAATGGGTCATAGCCATGGACCAAGAAATGGAGTCTATGCACTTCAATTCTGTTTGGGATCTTGTAGATGAAAGAGTCTAGATTAAGAAAGCGGAAGAAATTTTGGATCTTGAACACTCTAAGTTGATCAATTTTGTAAAATAAAAAACATGTTCAAAGCTGGAAAAACAGAGGGATAGAAAACTCAACTTTGAAGATCAAATTCTCTTCACCCGGTGGATGGTTTTCAACACGAACACTTTGTGGACAACCGTTAGAGTCTTCCCTACTATCCTTAGGCCTTGAAACGGATTGTGGGATCCTAGGTTGAGAGAATTTGGAAGAAAAGACCTCAAAGGTCAGTAATTCGGGAATTTAGAATTTTCTGCAAAATTCTCACAACATCCCTCAAATCACCATTATATGAAGCTTCAATCAGCTTCAATAGAGTGACAACTCAAGGTGATGAGGATGCTTTGACATGGAGGTGGCCAAATTTGGTGAATTTGATGATGAGTAAGATTGGGCAAGTTGCCAAGTTGGGTTTCATGGAAATCCTTATTTTTTTTCATTTAATTTTAATTGAAAAATAAATATTAAATTGATTTTTAATTAAAATTAATTTAATTAATTTAATTATTAAGTAATTAATTTAATTAATTAATTTTTAATTTAATTTAATATCAAATATTAAATTAAATAAATTGCCCGATCCCGATCGATTTTTCGAACATGAATCTTTATTCATGCTATAAACCGATCAAATATTTAAATCATATTTAAATATATACACCTCCTTTTAATCATAGTTTAATTCAAAATTAAGCTATGAGTCGTTAAATATATCACATATAATTAACGCTTTCTCCCAAACTCGAATTTGAACAATTCAAATTCTTTTCTCTCAAAATGTTACAAGGCTTAGTCTGAGCTAGTAAGGAGGACATAATGGACCTACAGATCATGAGCTCCAACGATACGTGATTAACTGGTCAAACTCTTTAACCTAGCTAATCAACATTCATTAACCACCGGGACACTCCACTAAAGCCCAGTGGCTGCACTCTCCTCACTGTAGATATATTTCTGTGCACTCGATATAACCATGATTAGTAAGTCCATCCTTCACAGGTCGTTCGTGATTACAGCTGGGTCAAAGTTACCGTTTTACCCCTGTAATTACCTCTTGTTCCTTAAGTACCAGTGATCCTCTAATGAACAATTGGTTTGTGGTCCAACCGACAAACCGAATCCCCCTCAGGCCAATGAGAGGGGTAGGCCCATTGTTCAAGACCCGGAGTCAGCACTTAAGGGAACAACCTCTCTACTAATCCCTAAAGCGGGTAGGAGTGAATTCCATCTTGCAGAACTATGTTCCCAACTATCTACCCGGTTTTATTCCTGAAATGGAAGGCTTTTTGAGTCGGCAATGTCGAGCCACTCTCACCTGTGCAAATCTAAGGATAATCTGAATAAATAGGAGTCCATAGAACGCTCAGGATTAAGATCGAGTTACCTAGGTCATCGTATGAATATAGTCAGTTAAGACAATAAACAGAGTTATAAAGTCTAAGTGACTATTTCGCAGTCCAGTCTTATGCAAACTCATTGCATTGGACGCCCCCACTCACATGTCTCCACATGAACGATTTAGGATCACATCATTTGTACTCTACAAAGTGGACCGCGTCCATCGTGTCCCCAGGATAAGGTACCCAACCTTATCCTTATACTATAGACCATTTTGGCTATAACTTGAACTTGATCCACTTTTATGTCACACATAAAGCTTAAGTATTCATCCTATAGCCAAGGGTTCTTTATTGGATTAAGGTTACACAATACACAATTCACTTTATTCAATAACACCTTTACTGAATAAATCTCAATAACAACTTTATTGCAAAATAGAACATATATTTAGTTTACAAAACCACGAGTTTCAGGACATAAAACCCAACAAACTCCCACTTGGACTAAAGCGTCAGTGGGGTAAAACATGCTGAGCAAAGAAAAACTGCCCTACTGTACCACCCGTAGTCCTAAACTCTCTAGGTGTCCTTCAAACACTTTAGTCGTGAGGGGCTTTGTAAACGGATCAACAATGTTTTGCTCCGAAGCGATCTGTCTGACGATCACGTCTCCTCGTTGTACAATCTCCCTGATGAGATGGTATTTGCGCTCTATGTACTTTCCGCGCTTATGGCTTCTAGGTTCTTTATAATTTGCCACTGCACCACTATTATCACAATAAAGGGTGATAGGCAAATTCATATTTGGAACAACTTCCAAATCAGTCAAGAACTTCCTAAGCCATACAGCCTCCTTCGCTACTTCGCAAGCTGCGACATACTCAACCTCCATGGTGGAGTCAGCAATACAACCTTGCTTTATACTCCTCCATACTATAGCTCCTCCGTTAAGAGTGAACACTGATCCTGATGTGGATTTCCTCGAATCTACATCGATCAAAATCGAGTCGGTGTATCCCGCAAGGATCAAATCCTTTGAGCCATACACAAGCATATAGTCCTCGTTCTCCTAAGATACTTGAGGATGTTCTTAACGGCGATCTAGTGATCATATCCGGATTAGGCGATATCTGCGACTATTCCCCACCGCATAGCATATGTCGGGTCGAGTACATAGCATGGCATACATCGGACTACCGGCAGATGGATGCAGGGAATTCGTCTCATATCCTCGACTTCTTGAGGTGTCTTAGGACTCTGTTAAAGTAGACAAATGAATTCCATGCCTGAAAGGTAATGAACCCTTCTTGGAATTCTGCATCTTATATCTAACCAACATCTTGTTAATATAAGATGCTTGAGACAGTGCTAGCGTTTTGTTCTTGCGATTCCGAATGATTTGGATTCCAAGAACAAACTGAGCCTCTCCCAAATCTTTCATTTGGAATTGGGTCGCTAGCCATTGCTTAACGCCAGTCAAGAACCCTGCATCATTCCCAATGAGCATGATATCATCTACGTATAGAACTAAGAAAGCTACAGTTGTATTGACTATCTTCTTGTAAACACAAGGCTCGTCAATATTCTGTTCAAAGCCATAAGATTTGATCGCAGTTTCAAATCTTATATTCCAGGATCTAGAAGCTTGTTTCAATCCATAGATGGATCGTTTAAGCTTGCAAACCTTTTTCTCTTGACCCTGAACTATGAACCCTTCTGGTTGATCCATATAGATACTCTCTTCAAGATTGCCATTTAGAAAGGCTGTCTTGACATCCATTTGCCAAATTTCATAGTCATAAAACGTGGCAATGGACAAGAGTATTCTAATGGATTTAAGCATGGCAACAGGGGAAAAGGTTTCTTCATAGCCCACCCCTTCCCTTTGGGTATAACCCTTTGCCACAAGTCGAGCCTTAAAGGTTTGCACCTTACCGGCTTGATCTCGTTTTCTCTTGTAGATCCAATTGCAACCGATAGGTCTTTCACCATCTGGTTGATCTACAAGTTCCCAAACTGAATTGAAGTACATTGACTCCATTTCAAGGTCCATGGCTTTAATCCACTCATCCCTATCTATATCATTCATTGCCTGTTTATAGGTCAATGGATCCTCAACGCCATCATCAGGTATGACGACTTGGATTTCAGTCAAACCCATGTAACGGTCAGGTTGTCTAACATCCCTCCCACTACGTCGAGGCATTCTAAACACTTGAGAAGGACTAGCTTGATCAACAACTTTTGTTCATTTATCTGTAGCTTCCCTGGAAATTTCACTTAAGACAATCCTGCTACGAGGTTGATGATCTCTCATGTGGTCTTCCTCTAAGAACGTGGCGTTTGTCGACACAAGCACCTTGTCCTCTTGAGGATCATAAAACAAACCATCTTTCGTTTCTTTGGAGTATCCTACAAATAGGCATAATTTTGAACGATGTTCCAATTTCTTTGGATTGGACACCAACACATGTGTCGGACATCCCCAAATCCTGAAGTGACGTAAACTCCCTTTACGCCCTTTCCATAACTCATAGGGTGTTTCTGAAACACTCTTAAAGGGAACCATGTTCAAAATATATACAGCAGCTTCTACTGCATATCCCCAAAACGAACTAGACAGCTGAGCGTAGCTCATCATGGATCGAACGATGTCTAACAGGGTTCTATTTCTCCTCTCAGATACACCATTCTGCTGAGGTGTACTGGGTGTTGAGAGTTGGGATACGATGCCATGTTCTATCATATAGTCTTGGAATCTCAAATCCATATACTCTCCACCTCGATCTGATCGAAGTGTTTTAATTGTTTTACCTAATGTGTTCTCAACTTCTGCCTTATATTCCTTGAACTTTTCAAGGGTTTCAGACTTATGATGCATTAGGTATAGATAACCATACCTAGAATAATCATCAATAAAACTGATGAAATATTCATACCCTCCTCGTGCCTTGACATTCATAGGACCACAGAGATCCGAATGCAGGAGTTCCAAGAGTTTTTTGGCTCTATAACCTTTTTCAGAAAAAGGTCTTTTAGTCATTTTTCCTTCGAGACAGTACTCACATGGTGGTAAAGAGTTGTCCGCTAACTGACTTAGGAGACCACTCTTGACCAATCTCCCAATCCTATTGAGATTAATGTGGCCTAGTCTCAAGTGCCAAAGATAGGTACTAGGAGAAAGTTTCTGCCTTTTATTTTGAGTATCAGCTATTTTAAACATCTCGGTGTTCAAAATAGCTTTTAATTCGGTTGGTCTTAACACATATAAGTTGTTTTCAAGTTTAGCAGAACATATTCGTACACCTCTTTTGCAAATGAACGCTTCATTATGATCAAAAGATACTTTATACATATGTTCAAGTAAACAAGAGATAGATAAAAGATTTCTTTTTATTCCAGGAACCAAAAGTACATTTTCTAATAAAACGAATTTATCTCTAAACAAAAGCTTCACTGCTCCCACTGCTTTGGCTGAGACAACCTCTCCTGTTCCAACCCTGAGAGTTATCTCCCCATCTGCAAGCTGCTGCCAGGAACTAGTTTCCTGAAAAGAAGAACAAACATGGTTAGTGGCTCCTGAATCTAATATCCCGGCGGAATCATCATGTTCTACTAAACATGTTTCAACAACAAGTAAATCATATTTACCTTGTTTTTCCATCTCAGCTTTCTTTTCTGCAAGGTACTTTGGGAAATTCCTTTTCCAGTGCCCGTCACTACCACAATGGAAGCATTTTCCTGTGGCCTTAGCCTTGCGTGTGGGAGCTGGTCCCTTCCCTTTGTCCTTCTTCTTCTTCTGAATACCCTTATTCTTGGTAAAAGAAGGACCAGACTTGGTCCCTGAGGATGATCCTTTTAGGAATTTCTTCGAAGTGACAACATTTCCCTCCTTCTCTTTTCCTTTTGATTTCATCAGGGATTCAAAAGTCTGAAGCTCATTGAGGAGAGTAGTCAAGTTATACTCTATCTTATTCATCACCGCATTGGTGCGAAAAGGCAGGAAACTCTTCGGAAGAGATTCCATAATAAAGGTTACCTGACTTTTCTCATCTATGACAACCTCATTTACTTCAGCCACGTTGAAGTGGACCATCATGTCAAGGACATGTTCCCTAACAGAGGCTCCCTCCTTCATACGGTAGTTGTAAACGTATTTGAGAGCCTCATAATGGACCGATGAGGATGGTTGTCCGAACATCGCCTATAACGATCCCATGATCTCCTTAGTGGTGACCATGCTCTCATGTTTCTTAGATAACACATCAGATATGCTGGCTAAGATGTAGACTCGAGCCTTCTCATTAGCCCTAATCCATCTGTCATAAGCATCCCGAACAATTCGGTTTGTTGTCGAGCTAGGAGGGGGAGGACATTCCTCCGTTAAGACGAACCTCAGATCATCAAGAACAAGAATCGTATTCAAGTTTGATTTCCAGGTTCCATAATTATCGCTAAGTTTATTGAAGGCGAGTAATCGGATAAAAGAGTTCGACATCTTTGAAAAAGAATGAATTTTATTAGTGAATTGTTTGTAACCTATCCAATTTAGGAATTTAGCAAAAGTAATAATGTACCCATAAACTCATTATTATTTTTGCAACGATACTTCAGTGAGTCAGAGCAACCGCTACCTAGGGGCAGTCAATCACTCCTTCACTGAACCAAGACATTCTTGACTAAATGCTAACACCGGAATAACTCTTATTCCTATAGCATTCTAGTTATCGCTACTTTGGTCAAGAATTTACTAACACTTAGCAATTTTTGTAAGTGTGACCCGCCATTTTCAGACTTCAGAGGTCGGCCCCAACAATGCTACCGAATTGGAGAGACAAAGCTGGGAATGGACCTAAGAGACCCTATCCATTTCTGGAGTTTGAGTTGTTCCGAATCCCATGTTACATCCCTCCGAATGGATGCTACTACTTGTGCAACTGCGCAGCGCAACATGGGAATCTCACGGTCCAACCTAATGGAGGAGACCGTAGGATGTGTTGACACACTTCCTTCGCTCACTTACTACAAATACTTTCTCCATTCATCTTGCTCTTGATTTATGCAAACACCATCCGAATGGGGATGCCCTATTGACATCACGAGGCCGAGCATAAATCTCACGGTGTGAACTTCGTGGAGAGCGTAAGAGGAAATTGATATATCATATATACCTTTTCACTCCCACTAAGTATTTTAAACTATTTGGGTATACTTTTACTTAGGCATATTCCGGATAAAACAATATGACCTAAGTCTACCAATATAATAATTATACTAGAATTACCTAAGTCTATTAACCTTTTAATAACCTAGGTTTATGAGTTCAATTTATTAACTTTTAATAAATGCCACTCACGAAAGATAATTTATAAACCTCTAGATTAAATTCACTCCCGTGTCGGTTCAGTAGTAGGGTGTTGGTGCTTCGTCACTTAAGTACCCCAACCTAGCAAGAACCTCCCTTAGTCAGAGTCCCTCTTTAATCAAAGTTTATAAATTATTGGTTTCCTAATTCTAATCTTATTAGAACTAGATAACCTTAGGTCTAATTAATTTCGAGTTCTGAAATCATTTTGAAACTAATTAATTAACCTTAAGTTACATGCATTTCTATGTTATAAACTGATTGATCATTCATCACATGAATAAACATACATTTATAACAAATCCATCACATGAAAAATGCATAGCAACTATATGTTTAATTTTTAATTAATATAACTCTTATATTAATTATAATTAAAACATATAATATTTGTTTCATAAATTAATATAACACTTATATTAACTCTTATGAAACCCAATAAACATGCATACAATATATTATAACACTTATAACATACTTTCAATGCATGGAGCATGCTTCCTATGGTGGGATTTTAAAATCTATATGGCATACTTTATGCACATATAATCAGGGATTTTAATTAAAACATACATTCACAATGCATAATTAATTAAACACACTAAAGTGGACTTGTTTTGGCATCTAATGCAAGCAAACTACTAAATTATTACATTAATAATCTAGGGTTAACATCGAACCACTTCGAACACTTCGAATTTGGGTCGAACCAACTTGCAAATGTGTGAACCGGACCTTCAAAAGGTTGAATTGGGTTGTAAAAGGCTGAACCGGGCCTCCAATTGGTGAAACAGACCCCCAAAATGGAAAACCTGGCCTCGAAATAGTCAGAACCGGTCTAAAACCACCCGAACCAGACCAAAAACGAGTAGAACCGGCCCAAAATAGTTGATCCGGTCAAAGTCAACTGAACCGGAGTCAAAGTCAACGGTCAACAGGTCAACTTCTTCTTCCTTGAAATCACGGGCTGAAGCTTTAATTTTACTGTAGCAAAATAAAACCAGCAGCTTCTATGTTTTCTGATTTCAAGACCTCCGTTGCTTCTTTCTTCAAATTGAAGGTCTTCCCGAACTCCAATCGACCCGAAATTTTTACAGATTATTCTACACACATTAATACTCAAACACACTTGAGCAATTTGAAAATAAAGCACAAATTGATGCTCAATTTAAATGCCAAATCCAGAAGAACACTTTAGACGCCCAGAAAAATTTTATTTAAAAAAACACCCACCACAAGACACAATTGATCAAATTGAGTGCTCAAAATTGCTCAGATACCAATTGAAAGAGTCTAGATTAAGAAAGCGGAAGCAATTTTGGATCTTGAACACTCTAAGTTGATCAATTTTGTAAAATAAAAAACATGCTCAAAGCTGGAAAACAGAGGGATAGAAAACTCAACTTTGAAGATCAAATTCTGTTCACCTGGTGGATGGTTTTCAACACGAACACTTCGTGGACAACCATTAGAGTCTTCCTTACTATCCTCAGGCCTTGAAACGGATTGTGGGATCCTAGGTTGAGAGAATTTGAAAGAAAAGACCTCAAAGGTCACAAATTCGAGAATTTAGAATTTTCTGCAAAATTCTCACAACATCCCTCAAATCACCATTATATGAAGCTTCAATAAGCTTCAATAGAGTGACAACTCAAGGTGATGAGGATGCTTTGACATGGAGGTGGCCAAATTTGGTGAATTTGATGATGAGTAAGATTGGGCAAGTTGCCAAGTTGGGTTTCATGGAAATCCTTGTTTTTTTTCATTTAATTTTAATTCAAAAATCAATATTAAATTGATTTTTAATTAAAATTAATTTAATTATTAAATAATTTAATTTAATTAATTAATTGTAAATTTAATTTAATATCAAATATTAAATTAAATAAATTACCCGATCCCGATCGATTTTTCGAACATGAATCTTTATTCATGCTATAAACCGATCTAATATTTAAATCATATTTAAATATATACACCTCCTTTTAATCATAGTTTAGTTCATAATTAAGCAATGATTCGTAAAATATATCACATATAATTAACGCTTTCTCCCAAACTCGAATTTGAACAATTCAAATTCTTTTCTCTCAAAATGTTACAAGGCTTAGTCCGAGCTAGTAAGGAGGACCTAATGGACCTACAGATCATGAGCTCCAACGATACGTGATTAAACGGTCAAACTCTTTAACATAGCTAATCAACATTCGTTAACCACCGGGACACTCCACTAAAGCCCAGTGGTTGCACTCTCCTCACTGTAGATATATTTCTGTCCACTCGATATAACCATGATTAGTAAGTTTATCCATCACAGGTCGTTCGTGATTACAGTTGGGTCAAAATTACCGTTTTACCCCTATAATTACCTCTTGTTCCTTAAGTACCACGGATCCTCTAATGAACAATTAGTTTGTGGTCCAACCAACAAACCGAATCCCTCTCGGGCCAATGAGAGGGGAAGGCCCATTGTTCAAGACCCGGAGTCAGCACTTAAGGGAACAACCTCTCTACTAATCCCTAAAGCGGGTAGGAGTGAATTCCATCTTGCAGAACTATGTTCCCAGCTATCTACCCAGTTTTATCCCTGAAATGGGAGGCTTATTGAGTCGGCAATGTCGAGCCACTCTCACCCGTGCAAATCTAAGGATAATCCGAATAAACAGGAGTCCATAGAACGCTCAGGATTAAGATCGAGTTACCTAGGTCATCGTATGAATATAGCCAGTTAAGACAGTAAACGGAGTTATAAAGTCTAAGTGACTATTTCGCAGTCCAGTCTTATGCAAACTCATTGCATAAGACACCCCCACTCACATGTCTCCACATGAACGATTTAGGATCACATCGTTTGTACTATATAAAGTGGGTCGCGTCCATAGTGTCTCCAGGATAAGGTACCCAGCCCTATCCTTATACTATAGACCGTTCTGGCTATAACTTGAACTTGATCCACTTTTATGTCACACATAAAGTTCAAGTATTCATCCTATAGTCAAGGGTTCTTTATTGGATTAAGGTTACACAATACACAATTCACTTTATTCAATAACACCTTTACTGAATAAATCTCAATAACAACTTTATTGCAAAATAGAACATATATTCAGTTTACAAAACCACGAGTTCTAGGACATAAAACCCAACAGTAGATAAGCCTGATGGGGTAAAACCTATAGGTTGTAAGTGGATCTACAAGAGAAAACGTGGTGTAGATGGGAAGGTGCAAACCTTTAAACCTAGACTAGTAGCAAAGGGTTATACACAGGTTGAAGGGGTTGACTATGAGAGACCTTTTCACTGCTTGCTATGGTAAAGTCTATCCAGATCCTTCTTGCCATTACCGCATATTATGACTATGAGGTATGGCAAATGGATGTCAAGATGACCTTTTGAATGGCAATCTTGAAGAAACCATCTACATGGACCAACCCAAAAGGTTCATTAAACCAGGACAAGAGCAAAAGGTTTGCAGGCTTAAAAGGTCAATGTATGGATTGAAACAAGCCTATAGGTCCTGGAATATATGATTTGATGAGGCTATCAGATCTTATGGTTTTGACTAGAATGATGATGAACCTTGTGTATACAAGAAAATCATCAATAGTTTTGTCGCATTCCTAATTCTCTATGTGGATGATATCCTACTCATTGGGAATGATGTAGGTTATCTTACTAACATCAAGGAATGGCTAGCAATGCAATTTCAAATGAAAGATTTGGGTGATGCACAGTTTGTTCTTGGGATCCAGATTGTCCGGAACCGCAAGAATAAAACACTAGCCTTGTCTCAAGCATCATACATAGATAAATTGTTGTCAAGATTTAAGATGCAAGATTCCAAAAAGGGCTTGTTGCCTTTTAAACATGGAATCCATTTGTCTAAGGAACAGTGTCCTAAGACACCTCAAGGAGTTGAGGATATGAGATGGACTCTTTACGCATCACCGTTGGGAGCCCGATGTACGCCATGTTGTGTACTAGGCCCGACATCTCATTTTTGCAGTTTGGATGGTCAGTAGGTATCAATCCAATCCAGGACTTGAACACTGGACAACGGTTAAAACGATCCTTAAGTATCTTTGAAGAACAAGGAACTACATGCTTGTGTATGAGGCTAAGGATTTGATCCTTACAGGATACACGGATTTCGACTTTCGATCGATAAAGATTCTCGTAAATCTACATCAGGGTCAGTTTTCACTCTTAACGGAGGAGCTGTAGTATGGCGAAGCGTCAATCAAGGATGCATCGCTGATTCCACCATGGAGATCGAATATGTAGCAGCTTGTGAAATAGCTAAGGAGGCCGTTTGGTTAAAGAAATTTATGCTAAATTTGGAAGTTGTTCCAAATATGATTTTGCCCATCACACTGTATTGCGATAACAGTGGTACAGTGGCAAATTCGAGGGAACCCCAAAGTCACAAGAGGGGAAAGCACATAGAGCGGAAGTATCATCTCATCCGGGAGATCGTGCATAGAGGAGACGTGATTGTCACGAAGATAGCATCAGAGCACAACATTGCTGATCCTCTTACAAAGGCTCTCACGGCTAAAGTATTTGAGAGTCACCTAGAAGGTCTAGGTTTACAAGTCTTCCCCAACTAGGGCAAGTGGGAGTATTTTGTACAAAGGGTTTAAATGCCCTAGTTTATTGTATTTACATTAATGTAATGTTTAGTACTCCACAAGCTTTAGGCCAAGTGGGAGATTATTGGGATTTATGCCCCAAACTTGTGTAATTTTGATCAATTAAATAAAGTGTTATTCTTCTCATTGGGAATGAGGTAGAATTTCTTACTGACGTTAAGAAGTGGCTAGCTTCACAATTCCAAATGAATGATTTGGGAGAAGCTCAGTATGTTCTAGGTATCCAGATAGTCCGGAACCGGAAGAACAGAACGCTAGCCTTGTCTCAGGCATCTTATATTGACAAGATGTTGTTTAGATATAAGATGCAGAACTCCAAGAAGGGTTTGCTGCCTTTCAGGCATGGGGTTCATTTGTCTAAGGATCAGTATCCTAAGACTCATCAAGATGTTGAGGATATGAGACAGATCCCATATGCTTCAGCTGTAGGGAGCCTGATGTATCCCAGGCTGTGTACTAGGCCCGACATCTGTTATGCAGTAGGGATTGTTAGTAGATATCAGTCAAATCCAATATTAGATCACTGGACAGCCGTAAAGGCAATCTTCAAGTATCTGAGGAGAACGAGGAGCTACAACTTAGTGTATGGCAGTGCGGATTTGATCCTTACGGGATACACAGATTCTAACTTTCAGACCGATAAGGATTCTACGAAATCCACTTCAGGGCCAGCCTTCATTCTGCATAGAGGAGCTGTAGTATGGCGAAGCATCAAGCAGGGATGCATCGCCGATTCCACTATGGAAGCGGAGTATGTTGCGACTTGTGAAGCTGCAAAGGAAGTTTTTTGGGTTAGAAAGTTCATGACGGATTTGGAAGTTGTTCCAAATATGAACTTGTCGATCACATTGTTCTGTGATAACAGTGGTGTAGTAGCCAACTCACGAGAGCCTCGGAGCCATAAGAGAGGCAAACACATTGAGCGAAAGTATCACCTGATACGGGAGATTGTGCACCAGAGAGACATGACAGATTGCGTCGGAGCACAACGTAGCTGATCCATTTACAAACCCCCTCACGGCTAAGGTGTTTGTGGGTCATCTAGAGAGTCTAGGTCTTCAAGTGCTTCCGGACTAGGGTAAGTGGGAGATGTGTAAACGAGTATTCAATGCCCTAGTTTATTGTATTACTTCATTGTAATTTATGTACATTTCAGAAATGTATTTTCTCCACTAGCTTAGTCCCAGTGGGAGTTTGTTGGGATTTTTGTCCTAATCTTGTGTTTGTAAATTACTGTTTGAAATTAATAAGTGTTATTTATTTCATTACTTTGTGTCTCGCAATATTTACAAACTTTTTCAATAAACTAAGCTCCAGGGTCATTGAATTCATGACAGAACTAGAACTTGAACGGTGTGTAGTAGACACACAAGGAGGATCATGTTCGAGTTAATGACCCAAACGGGCTACAGTATATGGATAGGGTTGGAGACCTAATCCTGGATACACTGTGGATGCGGCCCGCTTTGTATTAGATACAAACGAGGTGATCTGACTCGTTCATGTGGTTGGCATGCGAGTTGGGGCATCCTGTGCAATAAGATTGTACAAGACCGGATCGTGAATTATTAGACTCATTGATGTAACACCGCTGATGTGATGGGACTAATAACCGTGAGATGACCATTAGTGACTCGACACGAATCCTTAGCGTGTTACGGACTCGTCTCATGCGAGGGTCCGGCCCTTTGACTAGTACGGGTGAGGGCGGTCACAGTTACTCGCCCAATATGCCTATCTTCTCAGGGACAGGACAAAGTAGGGAGCTGGGAACTTAATTACGCGAGATGGAATTCACTCGTTCCCGCTTTTAGGGAAACTAGAGGGGGTTGTTCCCTTAAGTGCTGTCTCTAGGGCTTGGACAACGGGTGCCCACCTTCTCACTGGCCCAAGAAGGGTGGTGTGTATGGTTGGACCATCACGATATGTTGTTCATTAGAGAATCAGTGGGGACTTAAGGAACAAGAGGTAGACATAGGGGTAAAACGGTAATTTGACACAGCCGTGTCTACGAACAACTTGTGAAGGGTCGACTCATGGGCATTGGTTATATCAGTGGACACGTAATATTCTGCACTGACGGGAGTGCAGCTACAGGCTTTAGTGGAGTGTTACCGTAGCTAATGAAGGTTTATTAACCGGGTCAAAGAGTTTGATAGGTTAATCTCGGATAATTGGAGCTCGTCACTGTAGGTCCATTAGGTCTCTCGGTTGGCTCCATCTGGGTTAAAAGAAGGGTTAGAGTTTTGGCATGAGATTGAAGTGTTCAATTTAACTTAGAGGCATTTATGTCATTTATATGAGATATGAATGATATAATATATAGTTTATTGTGAATGAGATTCATAATAAACTATAGGTTAGCCTAATTGTTTAATTAGAGCTAATAGGAGAAATTAATTGAGAGAAATTAAATTGGATGTGATTCAATTTAATTAATCCACAATTATTGCAAATGTGATTTGCAATATGAGATATGAGATGTCTTATATTATATGGTTATGCAAATATGATTTGCATAACCTATAGTTGTGGTAAGATGGTAATAATGTGGAGATTTTAACTCCATGATTATTCCACTATTTAAACCCTTCTTGCAAGAAGGATTGTATCTTTCACACTCTCATTTTTTGGATTTCACCAAAGAGAAGAGTCTCATTTTCTCTCTAACTCTCTCCTCATAAAAACACAAAAGAATCCCACCATTCTCCTTCTTTCCAAAAGAAGAACAACCAAGGTTCCAATTGGTGGTGTTCGTGCTTGATCAAGAGTTCAAGAAGTTCGAGTTTTGCAAAGAGTTCGTGATCAATTGGAAGAAACTTTGAAAAGAGTCTTCAACAAGTAAGTAAATTTCTTCTTGCTGTTTTTCTTCCATAGAATTGTATGTTTAACTTAGATCTAAGTGTTAGATCATTTTAATAAATTTCAAGTAGCATAACGATACCATGACGATTCGATCGTCTTCCGCTGCGCGAGAATTTTTACGGTCCGGTCTTGTACAATCTCGTTGCACATGACGCCCCCACTCGCATGTCAACCACATGAACGAGTTGGATCACCTCGTTTGTATCTAATACAAAGTGGGTCGCATCCACAGCGTATCAAGCATTAGGTCTCTAACTCTATCTATATACTGTAAATCGTTCGAGTCATTAACTTGAACGTGATCCTCCCTGTGTGTCCACTACACACTGTTCAAGTTCTAGTTCTCTCATAATTCAATGACCCTGGAGCTTAGTTTATTGGACAAAGTTTGTAAATATGCGAGACACAAAGGGATGAAAAAATAACTCTTATTTATTTCAATAGTGAATATTACAAACAAGTACGAGATTAGGACATACATCCCAACCATTAGTCATAATTGTTATAATTTAATTATATGAAAAATGAAGAAGAATGGTGCATGAAACTACTTAGTATAATATAAAGTGTTATATTATATAAGTAGTTTGTATGATTCAATTAGTTAAATGTCATTTCTTTTTGCAATTAGAATTTGATTGTTGAAAATATCATATAGTTCCTTGTCAAAGGTTAATCATTAAAATTTATAAAAGTTATAAATGAGTTTTAGAAACTATAACCTATAACAAAGAATTGCATGAAAACATAGGAGCTTGGGTAGGATGAAATTAATTTTAAAATTTTTAAAATTAATTACACCTAAGTTTAATTTCTAATAGGATTAGAAATTAGTCTTACATAGTATTTTGAATAGTTTCAAACATAGTAGGACAATAGGACTTTGGTTATAAGAGAACTCTACCGGTGATGTTCTGTCTAAGGTTGGGGGTACTTAGCTTACGGTTAACGGAACACCTCCTACCTGGGACCTGACCTGGAACTTGAGTTGAATTAACCATAGCCTTGTTAGCATGCAGTATATCTAGGTTATTAAAATGTTTATTCACCTAGACATAAGTTTAAAAGACCTAGTTATAATAGTTATAATAGACATAGACTTATATAGATTCTTTTAGTTACAATCCAACTTAGTTACACCTAAACCCTAATTTTAGGAATTTCAGTGGGAAAAAACGAGATGTTTGTTGGGGTTTGTGCCCTAAAACTCGTAGTTTGTAATTTTGTACTAATTACTGTAATAAAGTATTATTATTTCAATTAAGAGTTATTATTCGTTATTTACGATATTGCCCTTGTTTTAACCTTAAATTCAATAAACTAAACATCCAAGGCTGTAAAATGTATCTGGAACTGAATGTAGTGTACATATAAAGGATCTCGGTTCGAGATACAGCGTAAAAGGTCTATAGTAAGGGGATAAGGTTTGGGTAACTTACCCAGGTAACACTATGGATGTGACCCACTTTGTATATGATACAAACACTGTGATCCTAACGTGTTCGTGTAGATGTCATGTGAGTGAGGATATCCTCTGTAATGAGATTATCTAAGACCGAACTGCGAAATAGTAACCACTAGATGTAACTCCGTTGAGTAGCTAGGTTTCTATTTCACTAGAATGACCTAGGAAACATTATCTCAATCCTGAGCAGGTTACGAACTCCTGTTTGCGAGGGATTGTCCTTTGACTAGTATGGGTGAGAGTAGCCAGATTCGCTAACTCAATATGCCTACCTTCTTGGGGAAAAAATCGAGTGAGCAGTTGGGGACTTAGCCTAGCAAGATGGAATTCACTTCTTCCCAACTACTAGGGTAAGTAGATGAATGTTACCTTAAGTAGTGTATGCGGGACTTGATCAAAGGACTCGTCCCTCTCATTGGCCCGAGAGGGACTTCTCTTTGTTGGTAGGACCACAAACAAATTGTTCATTAGAGGAGCACTGGTACTTAAGGTACAAGATGTAGCCTAGGGGTAAAATGGTAATTTGACCCAGCTGGTGTTACAAACATTCGTGAAGGATTGACTTGCTGTTATTGGTCAATATCCATAGACACAAAAATATATCTGCAGTGAAAAAAGTGCAGCTGCGGGACTTTAGTGGAGTGTTCCTTCACTTAACGAATGTTGATTAGGAGGTTAATGAGATTAATCGAATATTCTCGTATCGTTGGAGCTTTTGATCTATAGGTCCATTAGGTCCACCTTCTAGCTTGTAAAGGGTTCTTAGATCGTTTGAATTTTAAATGTTCAAATTCATTAGGAAATAAATTTAATATATATAGATACGTTATAATATAAAGTTTTGGAACTTTATATTATAAATTTAATGTGAATATGATTCATATTAAATTACATGAGAGAATTAAATATTTGAAAGAGTTCAAATATTATTTTAAATATGAATGAGATTCATGTTTAAAAACTATAGGTTAAAATTTAATGTGCATAAGATGTGCATTAAAACAATAGGATAGAGGGATAATTGATTAAATGTGATTTAATCTAGATTAAATATATGATATTTAATTTATTATTAATTAAATATGATTTAATTATTTATATTATATTATTTAATTTATATTTTGATTATTTATTAAATAATATAATTAAATAAATAAAAAAAGGAGGGAACGTGTCAGGAGGACACGTTCCCCATGTCTCCCAACTCCCTAGTCGATGGGGAGTGGGGAATTGCCCTCTGGAGTGCTTCTTCTTCTCCAATTGGGAGAAGAGAAGAACTGATCGATGAATTGAGATTCACAGGCAAAAACTCTCTCTCTTTTTGAAATTCCTCACCTTCCAAATTATTGAAAATCTTCCCACCAAGTTTGATCTAAACTACTCAGAGACATAGAAGGTTTACTGTGTGGTGTCCCTGTGGAGAAGAAAGAATAGAGAAGTTTTTCTGTGTTGCGATTAGCATAATCTTAATCATCTCTATCCTTTTAGTTTAATTGTTAAATAGCATGTTTGCATGTTTAATTTCCATGCTTAATCTAATTAGATTAGGATTATGCTTATTCTCTGTATTTTACCAATGTATTGGTATTTGTTTTCAACGAAAAATAATCAAGCGATTTCGATTTCAAATCACGTTCCCGCTGCTCAAGGGGATCAGATCCCCATCAATGTTCGCATCAAATTTATTCTCACGTCCTAAAGAGTTTACACCGTGAGTTCCATGCTAGGCTACGTCGCATCAATAGGGTGTCCCCTACGGTAAGTGTTTGCATGGTTCAATACCAAGGTGAATGAGAGAAGTCTCCATAGTAAATGGGAGAAGCACGCGTGTCAATGTATCCTATGGTCTCCTCCATTAGGTCGCACCGTGAGATTTCTATAGTTCGCCTGCTAGGTTGCCCTAGAGCAGCCAATCCCTACGGAGGGTCTGACTATAGGGATCGGAACACCGCAAACTCCAGAAATGGATAGGGTCCTAGGTTGTTTGCAAACAGTTGTCTTTTTTAATAGAAGTCAATTGGCTCAGGCCTATTGGATCTAAAAATGGTAGGGTCACA
Source organism: Trichosanthes cucumerina (assembly GCA_036507285.1). Lineage (NCBI taxonomy): Eukaryota > Viridiplantae > Streptophyta > Magnoliopsida > Cucurbitales > Cucurbitaceae > Trichosanthes > Trichosanthes cucumerina. The sequence continues at coordinate 41,051,106 of CM071841.1, forward strand.
TTTACGTGATAAGTTAAGCTACTTAAAAAGTGCTAGACGAAATAAATGGTAGCTAGGAATCATTGGGACAAAGATGTTCTAGTAGTGATAATTAGCTGAGATAGTCTCAATTCCGGAGAGGAGTGACTGATCACCCGACGGTGACTTTTATTCTAAACCCTTGAAGTATCGTTGCAAAATTAAAGGTTTAATTTAAACGCTATGGTTCTTAATAATTTTGCTAAATAATATTGGGTTTATTAATGGGTTAAAAGGCATAGCTAATTAGAACTACTTTTGCCATTTCAGCATGTCGTCCTCGATAATAAGCTTATTGAAAAGTTAAAATTTAACTGGAGAAAATTACACTACGTGGAAGTCCAACCTGAATACGATTGTTGTTGTGGACGACCTTCGATTCGTACTAACTGAGTAATGACCTCAGGTCCCTACTCGAAATGCGACTCAATCTGTTAAGGACACGTATGACCCCTGAATTAAGGCCAATTATAAGGCCAAGGTCTACATTTTTGCTAGTGTTTCTAAAGTTCTGGCCAAAAAGTAGGAGGACATGATCTCAGCTCGTGAGATCATGAGTTCGTTGCAGAATATGTTCAAACAACCGTCTGGACAACTTCGACACGAATCCTTGAAATCGTTTATAACTCCCGTATGAAGGAGGGATCTTTTGTGAGAGAACACGTTCTTGAACTGATGGTCCACTTCAACGTGGCAGAAAGGAACGGAGCGGTCATCGATGAGAAAAGTCAGGTGTCGTTCATCCTTGAATCTCTTCCGAAGAGCTTCCTGCAATTCCTCAACAATGTGGTGATGAACAAGATTGAGTACAACCTAACTACTATCCTGAACAAACTGCAAACTTACCAGTCTCTTGTGAAGAATAAGTGACAAGTCGATGGAGAGGCAAATTTGTTTTCCCATTCAAAAAAGTTCCAGAAGGGTTCATCCTCTGGAACTAAATCCTACAGTCCTTCTTCTGGGCTTAACAGGACCCAAAAGAAGAAGAAATGAGGGAAGGGGAAAGCACCTACCGCTGTAGATAAGGGCAAGAAAAAGGCCAAGGTTGCAGATAAAGGAAAGTGTTTCCATTGCAACATGGACGGGCACTGGAAGTGAAACTGCCCAAAGTACCATGTTGAGCTCAAAGAAAAGAAAGGTAAATCTGATCTGTTGGTCCATTAGGTCCACCTCCTATCTGGTAAAGGGTTCTTAGATCATTGGAATTTTAAATGTTTGAATTCTATTAGGGAATAAACATAATGTATGGAGATGCATTATAATATAAAGTTTTTATGTGCATTAAAACTTTATAGTATAATTTATTTTGAATATGATTTAAAGTAAATTAATTGAGAGAATTAAATATTAGAAATAGTTCAAATATTAATTAAATGTGAATGAGATTCATATTTAAAACTGTAGGTTAAAATTTAATGTACATAAGATGTGCATTAAAACTATAGGTTAGAGGGAACTTTGATTAAATGTGAATATTTAATTTAATATTAATAAAATATTTAATTAATTTGATTATATTTAATAATTAATTTGATTAATTATTAATTAAAGAAAAAAAGAAAGAGGGAACGTGCCTCATGTCTCCCAACTCCCTATCGTTAAGAGAGTGGGGAGGTGCCCCTCTTCTATAGCGTATTCTTCCATTTCTAGAAGGGAAGAATCGATCGATTGAGTTCAAGGTGTTGAACTGAAAAAATTACTCACACTCTCTCAATTCACACAATGCACTGTACTTCCAAACTGTTGGAGTACCTTCCCACCAAAGTTGGATCTAAGGATTCAGAGGATAGGAGGTTCTCACTAGTGGTGTTGTCCTGCTTTACAAAGGAAGAGAAGGTTGTTGTCTTGTGGAATTTGTTGCAAAAGGAGGCAAGGAGTTATCAATTCGAAAGTACAAAGATAATATGCTTTTCCTTTTAGCTTAGAACTTAAAACATGTTAATGTTGCTTTAATCCATGCTTCCATTAGGCTTGTCTCTGTTAATTTATTCAATGTATTGGTTTTTGTAGTAAACCAAAATAAAGCAAGTAAATACGATTTCATTAATATCATGTTTCCGCTGAAGGAAATTGAATTCCCTTGAGCAACGGAAACGTGTAATTGGAACGTAATGAAATCGTATTTACTTGTTTTTTTTGGTTTACTACAAAAAACAATACATTGGATAAATTAACAGAGATAAGCCTAATCGAAGCATGGATTAAAGCAACATAGACATGCTTTAACTTCTATGAACTAAAAGGAAGAGAGTATTACCTTTGTAGTTCCACAAATTGAATACTCGTTGCACCTCGTTGCAGCAAATTCTACAGCACAGGAACTTTCAATTCTCTTATCTTCCTATTCTATGAGTGTCTTAGATCTGGGTTTTTGTGGGAAAACCTCCAACAATTTGGAAAAATCAAGAATTAGAGAGAGAGAGAATTTTGTAAGTTTTTTCAAGTTCAACCGTAACTTCTTCTCTATCTTCACCTTTTAAGTTGAGAAGAAGATGAGTCTCGAGGGAACTTCCCACTCCCTATCGATAGGGAGATGGTGGTGTTCGGGTGTATGTCCTAATCTCGTGTAGTTTGTAATACAATAGATTTAAATGAATAAAAGTTGTTTATTTATCAATCTTTGTATCTTGCATTTTATAAACTTAATCCAATAAACTAAGGTATAGGGTCATATTATTTGAGAGATCTAGAACTTGAACGATGTGTAGTGGACACACGGAGAGGATAACGTTGGAGTTAATGACCCGAACGGTCTACAGTATATGGATAGGGTTGGAAACCTCAACCTGGTGACACTATGGATGCAACCCGCTTTGTATTAGATACAAACGTGGTGATCCAGTTTGCTCATGTTGTTGTCATGCGAGTGGGGGCATCATGTGCAATGAGATTGTACAAGACCGAACCGTGAATTATTAGACCTACTGATGTAACACCGTTAACAGTATAGGACTAATAACTTCGTAGATGACCATTAGTGACTCGTCCTTAATCCTGAGCGTGTTATGGACTCCTGTCTGCTAGGATCTATCCTTTGACTAGTACGGGTGAGGGTGGCCTTAGTCGCTCTCCCAATTTGCCTATGTTCATGGAAACAGGACCACGTAAGGAGTTGGGAAATTAACTACGAAAGAAGGAATTCGCTCGTTCCCGAGCTAGGGAAACTAGTGGGGTTGTTCCCTTAAGTGTTGTCTCTAGGGCTTGGACAATGGGCGCTCACCTTCTCACTGGCCCGAGAGGGATGTTGTTCATGGTTGGACCATGCAACAAAGTTGTTCATTAGATGAGCAGTGAGACTTAAGGAACAAGGGGTAGACACAGGGGTAAAACGGTAATTTCTTCCAGCTGTGACTACTGACAACCTTTGAAGGGTCGACTCACGGGCATTGATTATATCGATGTACACAACTTGTCCTACAATGATGAGAGTACAACTACGGGCTTTAGGGAAGTCTTACTATAGTAAAAATGTTGATTAACTGGGTCAAAGGGTTTGATCTGTTAATCTCATATCATTGGAGCTCGTCATCTGTAGGTCCATTAAGCCCCTCGGTTGGCTCAAATAGGACAAAAAATGAGGGGTTACAGTTTGGAGTGGATTTGAAGTGTTCAAAATCATTAAAAAGGTATTTATGTCAATTATATGTGATATAATGGACATAATATATAGTTTAATGTGAATGACATTCATAATAAACTATAGTGTAGCATAATTATTTAATTAGTGCTAATTTTTAGAAATTGGATTGAGAAAAATTAAATTAAATGTGTTTCAATTTAAAATTTCACAATTATTAAAATGTGATTTGTATAATAAGGTATGAGATACCTTATATTATATGATATGCAAATATGATTTGCATATTATATAGTGGTGGTAAAATGGTAAATGGTGGAGATTTTAACTCCACCACGTACCATTATAAATAGGTGGAATGTGAGACATTCCATAACTTAGGTTCTCATTTTTTGGAATTCAAGCCAAAAGAACACTCAATTTTCTCTCTGCAACTCTCTCAATTCTCTACACTTTCTCCAACCTAAAATCCAAAGGGAGCCCCACAACTCTCCCTCATCCTCTCGAGAACAACCGAGAAGATCAAGTGGAAGTGTCCGACTTGATTTGATAGTGGTTTGTGTTCGAGAGATCGTTGGATCGTTGAGATCGGGATCGGAGGATGAAATGCAAATAATGGTTCTTTAAGAGGTTAGTAACGAAAACTTTTCTATTTTCTTTTCGTTTAGCATGCTTAATCTAGTTCGAAATTCATTTCTTTCAATTTTAAGAAAATTAGAACAATAACGAAATAACGGCGATTCACATTGCAATTCTGCCGCGGGAAATCCATTCCCTTCAATTGGTATCAGAGCATAACGTTGTTCTTCGTCGTTTGTTCTGGATTTTTTTTAAAAATTAGGTGGGTTGCATTAATTTTCGTGTGATGATAATTAGTGTGTTTTGCAAAATGGATGTTTTTGGTTTTTTGACACTTAATTTAGATTTACAGATTTCGTTGATGTGATCAATGTAAGAGCCCGTTGTTTTGGGCATTATAGTATTGTAAATCGAGTTTGTAAGTCCGTGTCGATCGTGGCAAGAATTGTTGTGAAGAAATGGAGTCGAAATGAGCGAAAAATAGCAAAGAGTGTTGCTAGACAGAAGACGACGCTGTTACGGTGTTTTTCGGCGTCACACCGCCATCCATGCAGGAGAAGGTCGTGCAGCAGATCAACATTGCAACGCCGCTGATGTTGAGACCCTGATGTTGGCGTTGAGATGCACGACGTTGAAACGCCATGAGCATAGTGGGCGGTTTGCGAGCTTTCTTCACGCGAAGTGGGCAGTAAGGGGCAAGTGGAGAAGTGTTTTTCGAGAAATTGTATTTATTTTAATTTCTTTTATTAAAAATAAGTTTTTAATTTTAATATTATTAATTAATATTAATATTAGTGTTATATTAATGTTAATTAATTTAATTAATGTTTCTAGGGTGCCAAAACTGGTCCAATTTGCTATTTATTTTATGCAAGTGTTGTATGAAATAATTATATGCATAATGTATGTCATATAGTTTAAAATCCAACTTTAGGTTATGCATTTCATACATCATGTTTATATTATAAGAGTAATAATATATAGTTTGCATGATGGGTTATATTATAAGTGTTATAATATAATGTATGTTTTAATTTAATTAATATAAATATTATATTATTTAGATTAAAAGCATTGACATGCATTTTTATGCATGTGAAATACGTATGTTATAAAGTATAATTTTCATGTGATGAATGATCAAACATTATAACATAGAAATGCATGAAACCTAAGTTGATTAATTAGTTTTTAATTGTTTAAAACTTGAATTAATTAAACTTAGGTAGGAAATCAAATGTAACTTATGGATGGTGACTGATTTGTAACTCTGTCTAAGGAAGGTTTTGTCTAAGGCTGGGGTATTTAAGCTAACGTTTTGCGGAACACCCCTACCTGGGAACTGACCTGAGAGTAAATTTGGTCTGGAGATTCGTAGGTTATATTTCTCGTTAGTGGTGTTAATTAACTGTTAGTTAAATCAAACTCACATAGACCTATGATTTGTTGTGCACGACCGTGTATATTTGCACGTCATAGAAGTGTCAGAATCTCATTCTTATTTGCATTAGCATAGGTCACCCAAAATTTTTGCATCAAGTTTTTGGTGTCGTTGCTGGGAACTAAGTTTATTCTTATCTTGTTCGAGTTGATATAAACGAATTTTATCTTTGTTTCTTGCTGGTTGTGTCTGGTTGTCTTTGTTGCGTTTTTTTATCATTATTCAGTTTTGAATATTGTTTCTGGCTGTGTTTGTTCCTATTGTGTTTATGAGCCTGTTATAATTGCTTCATTACTTTATTATGACTTATGATAACTTGGGGTTGTTGGGGTGTATGCTCTAATCTCGTGTAAGTTTGTAATATTCCATGTTAAAATAAATAAGAGTTATTTTTTCGTTACTTTGTGTCTCGAATATTTATAAACATAATCCAATAAACTAAGTGTCACACCCCCTCCCAAACTACCTGCTAACTTAGCCCGGTAGACAGCGTGAAGCCAACAGACATCGTTGACCTCTCCAACGATACCTGTTGACCCTGCTTTACCTGATAAACATACTATACTCGTATAAGAAACACTTTAAACATAACATAGCGGAACATTGACAATTACTAAATATACGTAATGAGCAACTCTACTTAAGTCTCTCTTAGAAACTAAAACGAGTAAGAGCATTACAACAAAAAACATACCTAACCATGGCTTACACATCCATAACCTCTAATGCACACACAAATATAACTACATAGTCCCTTTAAAATAAACTACAATACATATGGACTTGCTATACAACTCTACCCACGTACAAAATGTCAAACTCGTGGAACTTCCAGCAGACTATGGCAGGAAATCAGGCATCGGGAACTCGATCTCTACCTGAAAAGTTGGAAAACAATGAAAGAACGAGCTATGAAGCTTAGTGAGTGATTGTGCTTAAAAACTATTAATTCGTAAATCGTATCACCTGATAACCTATGAGCATATGCATCTGTAGTCAAGCGTTAATAGTAAACGTGTAATCATAATAGATTTTCAAAAATCCAGCAAGTATGTCATTAAAATCTCGCAACGCATATCGATAATATAAACCATTATAAAACATACTCTACGACGTTGTGGAGCTCGTCCAACACTCCCATCGTCTTTGTCGTAGTGGGACCCACCCAACACTCACGACAGCATTGTTGTCACGGAGTACACTCAACGTCGACAATAGAAAATGACCTGTGTGCACACAGTACTATACAACCTCAGACTCAATATCTCAGTCATTTACTCATTTGAGTCTCAAAAAAACACATGAAAATACTTGAACATGCCTGCTTATCTTTTTTTCGTAAAACTCAAGCTTACTCAGCTTCTTCGTGAAAACTGGAAATCATTAAATAATACTTGCTAGTACATGCTAGCTTGAAATCATAACATTTCCACTAAATTTCAGTAAATCAATAAACATATGCTTACATATAAATTTCATTTGGAAAGTCTACGCTCACAACGAGCACTAGAAATCATTTCTAGGAAATCATGTATGCTCATAAGTATGTGTTAAAAAGGAAACATAAAGCATCTCAACCATTTCATTCTAGGAAAACCTTGTATTTCCCTAAGTATAATTTTAGCATAAAAATCGTTTTGGAGGTTTGTTTGTCACTCACAGCGTTAGAACTAGAACCTTGGCCCGTGTTCTGGACCTATTTCCTCTTGGCCTATCAAACAAACCAAAACCAAGCATTAGAACCTCGAGCTCATGAATTTCAACCTTAAGATTACAAGAATCATTCTATCTATTTTCAAGCATTCTACAGATTTCATACCTTGACTTCACACACTCATAACTTCTTCATTATTTAGCAAAAGAGGATTTACTTCATACCAAACTCTTCTTTTTTGAACCATCTAAAACTTATCTGAAAAAATGATTCCAAAAGAATTTGTCCGTAAATACCTCGAAAGCTGATTCCTTAACAATAAGCTTCTGCTATTTCCAGATCCATTTTCCTGCTGCACCCTATATATGACCTGAATTTTAAACCAACTTTCAGTCATTTTATACTCACGAGTTCTTCATGAAAGTTATAGAAAATTAAATAAGCTTTCCAACCATACCTATTACAGCTTCGAATTCAAATTCTACAGATCCACACAACTACAAAACTAGAGGTTTCCCAGATTTGACAACAAATTCTCTCCTCTGCATTCCTCTTCACAAATCAGTAACTTAATGTCAGAATTTGCTCGAGCTTCTTTCACAAAATTTGTTAAAAAATGGATTAACTTTCAAGAAAAGTCAACCTCACCTCTTACCTTTTCATCTGGAGCTAAAAAAGATCACAATATCAGAACTGGGCAGAGTTGATCATAAAATTACCATGGAAGCTTGTAATGATCTTTCCCCTTTCTTCTTGAACCTCAACACTACCAGTTCACCTTTCTTCTTCCTCCTTCAACCCTCTTCCACGAAGCTATATTATTTCCTTGGTAAAATGAGAGCAAATTAGGGAAGAATGGTTTGTAATGAATAAGTTTGGTGGTGGACCCACCTTCCATTTTCCTTTCTTTTTTTTTTTATTTCCATTATTCTTTCCTTTTCTTTTTTTTTTCTTTTCAAAACAAAACAAAACCAAAAAATATATTTTTTTCTTTTCTTTTCTTTTTATTTCCTTTCCTCCCCTTTTTTGTAAAAAAACTCCAAAGGAGAGGTCTCGGGTTTACAACTTACCTCCCTCTTAAGAAATTTCGTCCTCGAAATTTAGTAGTCCTTAAGTAAAGAGTGTCGGGTAATTCTTCCTTATTTGGTCTTCTAACTCCCCGGTTGCCTTCTCCACTTCGTGATGTCTCCAACAAACCTTCACGAGTGGGATCATCTTGTTTCTCAAAACTTGTTCTTTCTTGTCAAGGATTTGAACTGCATCCTCTATGTAACTCAGGTCTTCTTTCAACTCAACTGGTTGCGCTTGCAACACATGTGTCGGATCTGGAATATACTTACTCAACATGGACACATGAAAAACATCGTGTACTCGAGATAGTTCTGCTGACAAATCAAGTCTGTAGGCTGCTGGCCCAACTCCTTTCGTTATCTGATAAGGACCAATATATCTAGGACTCAACTTACCTTTCCTGCCAAAGCGAAGGGCACCTCTCCACAGAGATAACTTCAAGAAAACTTGATCTTCGACCTGGAATTCTAAGTCCTTTCATCGCTTATCTGCGTAACTCTTCTGACGATCTTGAGTTTACTTCAGATTTTCTCTAATTACCTTAATATTGTCCGTCGTATCTTGCACAAACTCAAGACCGATTAGCTTCCACTCTCCTACTTCGTTCCAACATACGGGCATTCTACACGGTCTTCCATACAAAGCCTCAAGTGGTGCCATGTAAATACTAGACTGATAGTTGTTATTATGAGTGAACTCTATAAGTGATAAGTGGGTATCCCAACTTCCCTTAAACTGAAGGACACATGCTCTCAACATGTCCTCTAAGGTCTGGATGGTCCTCTCTGACTAACCATCTGTCTGAGGATGGAACGTTGTACTAAAATTCGGCTTTGACCCCATAGCTTTTTGTAATATAGGCCAAAACTTAGAAGTAAATCTCGGATCCCTATCTGAAACTATGGACACTGGCACTCTGTATTGACTCACAATCCTGTCGACGTATAGCTTAGCAAGCTGATCAAGTGTAGACGTCGCTTTAATCGATATAAACTGTGTTGTCTTAGTGAGTCTATCCACTATTACCCAAATACCATCATGTCCACTAGAAGTACATGGTAATCCAAATAGAAAATTCATAGTGATATGCTCTCATTTGCACTTCGGCATTGGTAGTGCGTTAAGGAGTCATCTTGGCCTCTGTCTAATTGGTTTAACTTGTTGGCAGATCAAACATCTATCGACATAATCAGCTATCTCCCGCTTCATCCCAAGCCACCAATATGTCCCCTTTAAAGTTTTGTACATCTTGGTTCCTCCTCGATGCATAACGTAAGTTGAACTTTGAGGTTCCTCTTGAATAGCATCTTTAAGCTCACTAATACTCGGAACACATAGTCTTCCCTACCTAACTATGGCTCCGTCTGATCTCATTTTATATTCTGCTTCTGGGCCCTGTTTGGACTTTCCAAACTGATGGAGATTTGATCCCCGTGAGCAGCAAAAACGTGTTTTATGGATCAATTACTTGGTTGTTTTGGTTTAACACAAATACCAATACATTGGTAAAAATACAGAGGATGAGCAACATTTAATCTAATTAAATTAAGCATGGATCTACAACATGCAAACATGTTGTATAATAGTTAAAACTAATAAGGAAATTCGAAGTTATTTACCTCTGTAGTTTCTCAGTTGGCAACAACGTCTTGTTCCAAAGTGCACAACAACACAACAAACAAAAAGTCTTCTTTGTTTTCAACAGGACAACAACCACTCAGCAAACCTTCTATCCTCTGGATTCCACTTAGATCTCCCTTGGTGGGAAGGGACCAACAATTTGGTAGTGAAGGGAATTTTTGTGAGTTTGAGAGAATTTCACAGCAATTTCACAAATTGCAATAGAATGATCGATCAAATCCCCTTGATCTCTCTTCTCCCTGTATAACTATCAATAGGGAGAAAAAGAGGGGTAGTGGGAACGTGTCTGGATGACACGTTCCCTTAATTTAATTAATAAAATAATCAAATTATTATTTAATTAAATCAAATTAATAATATAATATAATTAAATCATATTTAATTATATAATTATCAATTTAAATCACATTTAATTAAAACAAATTAAATATCATACATTTAATTTGGATCAAATCACATATAATCAATTTTCCCTCTAACCTATAGTTTTAATGCACATTAAATTTTAACCTATGGTTTTTAAATATGAATCTCATTCACATTTAAATTAATATTTGAAGTCTTTCAAATATCTATTTCTCTCATATAATTTAGTATGAATCATATTCACATTAAATTTATAATATGAAGTTTCAAAACTTTATATTATAATGTATCTATATACATTAATATTTATTTCCTAATTGAATTTGAACATTTTAAATTCAAATGATCTAAGAACCTTTTACGAGCTAGAAGGTGAACCTAATGGACCTACAGATCAGAAGCTCCAACGATAAGAGATTACTCGGTTAATCTCATTATCCTCCTAATCAACATTCGTTAACTGCGGGAACACTCCACTAAAGTCCCACAACTGCACTCTTCTCACTACAGACATATTTATGTGTCCACGGATATTGACCAATAACAGCAAGTCAATCCTTCAGGAATGTTCGTAACACCAGCTGGGTCAAATTACCAGTTTACCCCTGGGTTACATCTTGTACCTTAAGTACCAGTGCTCCTCTAACGAATAATTTGTTTGTGGTCCTACCAACAAACAAACGTCCCTCTCGGGCCAATGAGAGGGTTAGGCCCTTTGTTCAAGTCTCGGAGACAGCACTTAAGGGAACATTCATCTACTTACCCTAGTAGGTGGAAAGGAGTAAATTTCATCTTGCTAAGTGTTGCGTAAATTTTGCAATACCGCAAGTGTACGGGTCAAGTTTTAATATAGTGAATTTGAGTACGAGTATCGTCCACAGGATTGGGTATTTAATTCAATCAATTCCTATCAATAACACCACTCAATTTTATCTAGAAAATTAGATTTAAAGTGAGGTGAAAACACAAAATCAAAAAGTGAAAGTTGAGAACAATCAGGAGAGACGAATATCTTAGGGACTAGATTTCACCAATTAATTAACTATTTTATTGAGATCATGCTAATGGGTTATTGCACTGCTTTTATAAACCAAGAAACTAAGATAACAAATAACCTCTCTCGAGGCAAGTGAATCTCATGCAAGACATAGAATTAAACATCTCTGTTCAACCTAAAAATCAAACATGGCATTAAGTTCAATTCTTATGGGTTTCTAATAGCACTTCAATCATTCTCATGTCAAAGTAACTATCAGTCATGCAAATGAGATCAGATCTAAAGTATCTTTCTCAAGAATAAATTCAGACCTAAGAATAAGTAAACCGTGATCAAGAGTCTATAAGTATTAAGGATGCAATTGCATGAATAAAAGCATTACAATAAACCAAAGGCAATCAATTCAACAAAATAACATAATTAAAAGGCTACATCTATCCCTAAGATAACAAGTTTAGCTACTCATGTCCACTATAAATCCTACTAAAGTCAAATACAAAACCATAGTTCAACAATAAAAGTGAAAAGAACGAAAAAAGAACTCTTGTGGCGTGAACGGCTACGATCCCGACACCTATCACGAACCTCGAGCTCCAAACAGTCTTCTCCTTGAAATCTCTCCAAAATCTTCTTACAATCTCTCACAATAATGTTTAAACAATAGTGTGAAAATCTCTCCAAAAAGCTCCCTCTTTGCAAGAGGCATCCTTTCCTTTTTATATTAATGGCACGACGTTGCAACGCTGGGCATGGCGTTGCAACGCCGTGCCCTAGCGAATAAATCAAAAAGGAAAATATCTAGCGGCGTTGGCAACGGCGAGGACGATGTTGCAACGTTGTCGCCCGCGCGCTTTTCTTATCGAAGTAGCGTTGCAACACTAAGGACGACATTGCAACGCTGCTACCCTCGCGCGCCTTTAGCTATCGAAGTAGCGTTGCAATGCTGCAAAGCAGCGTTGCAACGCCATCGCTACGGATCTCCATGGCGTCTTTTTTGCGTGTGGAGCGTTGCAAAATCAGCATTGCAACGCCATCGGTAAGAGCTTCTATAGTAGAACGGCTGCACACAGAGCGTTGCAACGCCATCTCCATGGTTTTGAGGGCTTGGTTTGGCCGTCCTTCTTCCATTTAATGTAAATTTTAGCTCCCTTAGGCAATCTTTGGCTCCTTTTTTCACTCATAATTCTCCATCCATCCTTATATTGCTCTTTAACCTGAAATTCAACAAATTAATTACGTGAAAACCCTGAAATTATCACAAAACTAACATAATTTAAGCCTAATGATAGCAAATTTTGTGTGCTATCACTAAGTTAAGTCCCCAGCCGCTCACTCGGTCTTGTCCCCAAGAATGTAGGCATATTGAGTCGCGAATCCGGCCACTCTCATCCATACTAGTCAAAGGACAATCTCTCGCAAACAGGACTTCGGGATTGAGATCAAGTTGCCTAGGTCATCCTACTGAAATAGAATCATAACTAGTCAACGGAGTTACATCTAGTGGTTACTATTTCGCGGTTCGATCTTATGTGATCTCATTACATAGGATATCTCCACTCACATGTCATCAACATGAACACGTTAGGATCACAATGTTTGTATCATATACAAAGTGGGTCACATCCATAGTGTTACCAATGTAAGTTACTCAAAACTTATCCCCTTATTATAGACATTTTAGGTTGTATCTCGAACCTAGATCCTTTATATGTACATTAGATTCAATTCAAGAGACATTTTACAACCTTGGATGTTAGTTTATTAGATTTAGGGTTAAAACAAGGGTAATATCGTAAATAACGAACAATAACTCTTTATTACAACAATTAGAATAAAATTACAAACTACGAGTGTTAGGGCACAAACCCCAACAAATAGATGAAATATTCGTACCCTCCTCGAGCTTTCACATTCATCGGACCACAGAGATCCGAATGTATATGTTCTAAGTGTTCTTTGGCTCTATAACCTTTTCCAGAAAAAGGTCGCTTAGTCATTTTACCTTCCAAGCATGATTCGCAAAGAGGTAGAGAATCATCTTCTAACTTATTTAGAAGTCCATTCTTTGATAGTCACTCAATCTGGTTGAGATTTATATGACCAAGTCTAAGATGCCAAAGATAGGTAATATTATTTGGAGAAATTTTTTGCCTTTTACTTTGAGTATTTACAGTTTTAAACATCTCGTAATTTAAAATTGCCTTAGTTTGATTCGGTTTAAGTACATACAAACCGCTTTCTAACTTAACAGAACAAATATTGACACCATTCTTTGAAATGAACACTTCATTAATTGAAAAGGTAATACAATAGCCAAATTCAATAAGACAAGAGATAGATGTTAAGTTCCTCTTAATCTTGGGAACTATGTACAGATTTTCTAAAAATAAAAATCTATCTCTGAAGAACATCTTGGCATCTCCCACTGCACGAGCTGAGACGACGTCTCCCGTTCCGACCCTGAGTGTCATCTCACCCTCTTCGAGCACCTTGAAGGAACTAGTTTTTTTGTAACGAAGAGCAAACATGGTTAGTGACTCCTGAATCAAGTATGTAGGTAAAACCATCATTTTCCACTAAACAAGTTTCAAAAACAAGTAAATCAAATTTACCTTTCTTATCTTTGAGCCCTGCAAGGTATTTTGGGCAATTTCGTTTCCAGTGCTCGTCCACGTTGCAGTGGAAACACTTTCCTTTGTCTGCAACCTAGGCTTTTCCCTTGCCCTTATCAGCAGCAGGTGCCTTCCTTTTCCCTACTATATTCTTCTTTTGGGTCTTCTTAAGCCTAGAAGATGGACCACAGGACTTAGTTCCAAAGGATGAACCCTTCTGGAATGAGCAAACAGATTTGCCTCTCCATCAGCCGTCCCTTAATCTTCATAAGAGTCTGGAAAGTCTGCAGTTCAGTGAGAAGAGTAGTCAGGTTGTACTCTATCTTGTTCATCACCGCATTGCTGCGGAATTACAGGAAATTATTCGGAAGAGATTCTAGGATGAACAACACCTGACTTAGCTCGTCCATGACCGCGTCGTTCATTTCAGCCACGTTGAAGTGGACCATCAGATCGAGGACCACGAGAGTTATAAACGTACTTGAGGAATTCGTGCCAAAGCTGTCACGACGGTTGTCCAAACATATTCTGCAACGAACTCATGATCTCACGAGCTGAGACCATGCCCTCTTGCTTTTTGGCCAGAACTTCAGAAACACTAGCCAAAATGTAGACATTGGCCTTATCATTGGCCCTTATCCAGCGGTCGTACGCATCCTTAACAGATTGAGAAGCGTTTCGAGAAGGGATTTGAGGACATTCCTCAATCAGTACAAACGGAAGGTCATCAACAATGAGAATCGTATTCAGGTTGAACTTCCACGTAGTATAATTTTCGCCAGCTAAACGTTCGCTTTTGAGTAAAGCTAAAATTGAGGACAACATGCTGAAATTTAAAAGGCTGTTCTAATTAGTTATACCTTTAACCCATTACAAACCAATCAAATTTAGCAAAATTTTCAAGAACCCTAGTGTTTAAATTAGACCTTTAATTTTGGAACGATACTTCAAGGGTTTAGAACAAAATCCATCGTCGGGTGGTTAGTCACTCCTCCCATGAATTGAGACTATCTCAGCTAATTCTCACTACCAGAACATCTCATGTCCTAATGATTCTTAGCTACCGTTTCTTTGGTCAAGAACTCGTTAACTAGCTTAACTTATCCCGTAAATGTGTCCCTACCATTTTCAGATCCAATAGGTCTGAGCCAACAGGCTAATATTAATGAAGACAACTGTTGGCAAATTACCTAAGAGACCCTATCCATTTCTGGAGTTCGCGGTGTTCCGACCCCTATAGTTAGGCCCTCTGTAGGGGGTGTCCTATAGAAATCTCACGGTGCGACCTAATGGAGGAGACTGTAGGATACGTTGACACGCGTCCTGCTCCCATTTACTATGGATACTTCCCTCATTCACCTTGGTATTGAACCATGCAAACACTTATCGTAGGGGGACACCCTATTGACGCCACGTAGCCGAGCATGGAACTCACGATGTGAACTCTTGAGGACGTGAGAGTAAACTCGATACGAACACCTCATTTTCTCCCACTGAAGCTCCTAAGGTTAGGGAATAGGTTTAATTTAGTCGGATTCTAGCTAATAGAATCTATTTAAGTCTATGTCTATTATAACTTTTATAACAAGGTCTGTTAATCTTATGTCTAGGTGAATAAACATTTTAATTACCTAGATATAAAACAGGACTATGGTTAATTCAACTCAAGTCCAGGTTAGTTCCCAGGTAGGAGGTGTTCCGTTAACCGTCAGTTTAAGTACCCCCAACCTTATACAGAACATCACTGGTAGAGTTCCCTTATAACCAATGTCCTATTGTCCTACTATATTTTAAACTATTTAAAATGCTATGTAAGACTAACTTTTAATCCTATTAGAAAAGACTAACTTTTAATCCTATTAGAAATTAAACATAGGACTAAATTAATTTGAAACAATTTAAAACTAATTTTTATTTAACCCAAGTTCCGATGTTTGCATGCAGCTCTTTGTTATAGGTTATGGTTTCTAAAACCCCTTTTTATAACTTTTATAAATTTTAATAATTAACCTATGACAAGTAACTATATTATAAAACCATCAAACGATTTCAAATTAGAATTATAAATGATATTCAACTAATTGAATAAAGTAAATTACTTAAATAAAATAATATTTATTTTAAACTAAGTAATTTTATGCTTCATGCTCTTTATTTTTCATATAATCTAATTATAATAATTATAATTAATTACTCATGAAAAATAAATTAAATCATGCATTTCTACCATATTTATATGACACTTATACAAATAAAAAAAATGCATGACCATGCTTATCCTAAGGTGGGAAATATTCTAAATGACATTCATAAACAAAATAGCCGTAAAACTGAAAAAATTTGGCCCATAAAGTGCAAGAATAATAAAATTACACTAATTTTATTACAAAATCGGTCTAAAACTCCTTGAACCGGGCGCAGACCGCTCGAACAAGACCAAACTCGACCCGAACCGCTTCTGAACTGGTCTGCACCTTGAGGTTGTCGTCACGGCGTTGCAACGCTGGGAGAGCGTTGCAATGTCGCCTCACCTCGTGCGCGCCTGGCATCGGGGTAGCGTTGCAACGCTGCTGACCCCTCGCATTTCCGTATCGATAAGGGTTTCGGCGTTGCAACGCTGTTGCTTCAGCAGCAGCAGTTTTCTTCGAAAAACAATAGCTTCAAATGGTGATTTCTCCCTCGATACTCATCCGAATTGCATGAAATTAGTCTCGAACGACTCGTAACACTAATACAGACTCAATAAGGCACTTATTTACCCAAAACACAGGGGTGTTTATGAAGGGATTGGGAATTCCCGCAACAGAAGACGTTGTGAAACGTCGTTGATCCGTTGTGTAATTCTATCTTAAAATTGAATCTATCTCATAGATCCTAGGCTAAACATGAAAAAAAAATAGAGAAAACAGTAAGTAATAGATACTAACCTCTTGAAGAACTCTTCTTCAACGTTTTCTCCTTCTCCGGTCACGATCTCTCTCGTACCAACGAACTCCTGAAACTCGATCCTCGATCCGAACAGGGAGACACCTCCATAACATTTTCTCGGTTGTTTTCGGGAGGTTGAGGTAGAGTGTGTGAGACTCCTTTTGGTTTCGAGTGAGGAGAGAATTTTGGATAATTGAGAGAGGATTTGAGAGAGAATCACTTGCTCTCTTTGGATGGAAATCGTAAAAATGGCAAGAAGGTTACAAAAGGCTTCTTGCAAAGCCTTTAAATAATGGTGAGATGTGGAGTTAACATCTCCACCAAATCACCATTTTACCACAACTATATAATATACAAATCATATTTGCATATTATATAATATAAGGTATCTCATACCTTATTATGCAAACCACATTTGCATAAATGTGGAATTATAAATTGAATCAAATTTAATTTAAATTCTCTCAATTCAATTTCTCAAACTAGCACTAATTAATCAATTAGGCCATACTAAAGTTTATTATGAATCTCATTCACATCAAACTATATATTATGTCATCTATATCTCATATAAATGACACAAATACCCAAATAATGAATTTGAACACTTCAAATTCACACCAAATTGTAAACCCTCAATTTGTCCAATTTGAGCCAACCGAGGGACCTAATGGACCTACACGTGACGAGCTCCAATGATCCGAGACTGACCTGTCAAACTCTTTGACCCGGTTATTCAACATTCATTAGCTACGATAACACTCCATTAAAGCCCGTAGCTGCACTCTCATCAATATAGGACAAGTTGTGTCCATCGATATAACCAATACCCATGAGTCGACCCTTCACAGGATGTTCGTAGACACTGCTTGGTCAAATTACCGTTTTACCCCTGTGTCTACCTCTTTCTCCTTAAGTCCCACTGCTCCTCTAATGAACAACTACGTTGTATGGTCCAACCATAAACAACAACCCTCTCAGGCAAATGAGAGAGTGGGGCCCCACTGTTCAAGCCCTAGAGACAACACTTAAGGGAACAACCCCTCTACTTTCCCTGAATCGGGAACGAGTGAATTCCTTCTTGCGTAGTCAAGTTTCCAACTCCCCACGTGGTCCTATCCCTGAGAAGATAGGCATATTGGGCGAGCAACAGTGGCCAACCTCGCCCATACTAGTCAAAGGACAGACCCCCACACACAGGAGTCCGTAACACGCTCAGTATTAAGGTCGAGTCACTAATGGTCATCTACGAAATTATTAGCCCTATACTGTTAACGTTAATAATTCACGGTCCGGTATTGTACAATCTCATTGCAAAGGATGCCGCCACTCGCATGTCAACCACATGAACGAGTCAGATCACCTCGTTTGTATCTCATACAAAGCGGGTCGCATCCACAGTGTATCGAGGATTAGGTCTCCAACCCTATCCATATACTGTAGACCGTTCGGGTCATTAACTCGAACGTGATCCTCCCTGTGTGTCCACTACACACCGTTCAAGTTCTTAGTTCTCTCATAATACAATGACCTTGGAGCTTAGTTTATTGGATTAAGTTTATGAAAAATGCGAGACACAAAGTTTAAATAAATAACTCTTATTTATCACACAGAGTTCAAATAAATAACTCTTATTTATTTACAAGTTGGAATATTACAAACTACACGAGATGAGGACATACATCCCAACAAACTCCCACTTGGACTAAGCTAGTGGAGTACATGAAACAGTTTTCAAATGTACAGTAAAGTAATACAATAAAGTAATACAATAAAGTAATACAATAAACTAGAGAATTGAATACCCCTTTACAATACTCCCACTTGCCCTAGTCAGGAAGCACTCGAAGAACTAGACTCTCTAGGTGACCCTCAAACACCTTAGCCGTGAGGGCCTTTGTAAATGGATCAGCAACGTTGTGCTCTAAAGCTATCTGCGTGACTGTCACATCTCCACGGTGCACAATCTCCCGTATCAAGTTATACTTACGCTCAATGTGCTTGCCCCTTTTAAGACTCTGAGGTTCTCTCGAGTTGGCTACAGCACCACTGTTGTCACAAAACAGCGTGATTGTCAAGTTCATATTTGGATCAACTTCCAAATCCGTCATGAACTTCCTGAGTCAAACAGCTTCCTTTGCAGCTTCACAAGCTGCAACATACTCGACTTCCATCGTGAAATCAGCAATGCATCCCTACTTGATGCTTCGCCACACTACAGCTCCTTCATTCAGAATGAAGGCTGACCCCGAAGTGGATTTCCTAGAATCCTTATCAGTCTGAAAGTCAGGATCTGTGTATCCCGTAAGGATCAAATCCCAACTCCCATACACAAGGCTGTAGTTCCTCGTTCTCCTAAGATAATTGAGGATTGCCTTTATGGTTGTCCAGTGATCTAATCCCTGATTGAATTGATACCTACTGACAATCCCAACTGCATAACAGATGTCAGGCCTAGTGTACAACATGGCATACATCAGGCTCCCTACAGCTGAAGCATAGGGGATTCGTCTCATATCCTCAACCTCTTGAGGAGTCTTAGGACATTGATCCTTAGATAGGTGAACCCCATGCTTGAAAGGCAGCAAACCCTTCTTGGAGTTCCGCATCTTATACCTAGACAACATCTTGTCAATATAAGACGCCTGAGACAAGACTAGCGTTCTATTCTTTCGGTTCCGAAATATCTGGATACCTAGAACATACTGAGCTTCTCCCAAATCTTTCACTTGGAATTGCGAAGCAAGCCATTGCTTAGTGTCAGTAAGAAATCCTACCTCATTCCCAATGAGAAGGATATCATCCACATACAATATCAGAAATGCGACAGTGTTGTTAACGATTTTCTTGTAGACACAAGGCTCGTCAACATTTTCATCAAAGCCATAAGATTTGATCACCTTATCAAACCTTATATTCCAAGACCTCGAGGCTTGTTTCAGTCCATAAATAGACCTTTTAAGCCGGCAAACTCTTTGCTCTTGGCCTTGGGCAATGAACCCCTTGAGCTGGTCCATGTAGATGGTCTCGTCAAGGTTGCTATTCAGAAAGGCGGTCTTGACATCCATCTGTCATACCTCATAGTCATAATATGCGGCAATGGCCAAAAGGATTCTAATCGACTTTACCATGGCAATAGGTGAAAAGGTTTCCTCATAGTCAACCCCTTCTACCTGGGTAAAACCCTTTGGCACTAGTCGAGCTTTGAAGGTCTGCACATTCCCATCAACACCACGTTTACGCTTGTATATCAACTTGCAACCAATAGGTTTAACCCCATCCGGTTGGTCTACAAGCTCCCAAACGGAATTGAAGTACATCGACTCCATTTCCTGGTTCATGGCTTTAATCTATTCGTCTTTGTCAACGTCTTCCATTGCCTGGTCATAGGTCAATGGATCCTCGCAGTGATCATCAGGAGTGACGACTTAGGTTTTTGCCAAACCCATGTAACGTTCAGGCTGTCTCACAGCCCTCCCACTACATCGAGTCATTCCCAAATCTTGGGAATGGACTTGACTAGATGAGCTAGGATCAACAACACTTGTTGACGTGCTAGCCCCATCAACAACTTTTGCTGATGAACTGTCCATTTCATTCAACACAATCTTACTCCTTCGCAAGTGATCCCTGATGTAGTCTTCCTCAAGTAATGTGGCGTTTGTCGACACAAGCACCCTATTATCCTTAGGATCGTAAAAGAAACCACCTCTAGTCTCTTTTGGGTAACCTACAAAGAGGCACAACTTTGAATTAGGTTCCAACTTTTTTGGGTTTGACACCAACACATAGGTCGGGCATCCCCAAATTCTGAAATGACGTAAACTTATTTTACGACCATGCCAGAGTTCGAAAGGTGTTTCACAAACACTTTTCGACGGAACTGTGTTCAAAATGTAAACTGCAGTCTCCACTGCATAACCCCAAAAGAAATCAGGGAGACGAGCATAACTCATCATCGACCGAACCATGTCCAACAAGGTTCTGTTTCTCCTTTCCGATACACCATTCTGCTGTGGCATACCAGGTGCTGAGAGTTGGGACGTAATTCCATGTTCTATCATATAGTCTTGGAATTCAATGTCCATATACTCATCACCTCAATTCGATCGAAGTGTTTTTATCGTTTTACCTAACAGGTTCTCAACCTCAGTCTTGAACTCCTTGAACTTTTCAAGTGCTTCAGACTTCCTATGCATTAGGTAAATGTACCCATACCTCGAATAGTCATCTATGAAAGGTACGAAGTATTCGTAACCTCCTTGTGCTTTAACATTCATCGGACCACAGAGATCAGAATGTATAAGCTCAAGGGGCTCCTTGGCTCTATATCCTTTTCCACTAAAAGGACGTTTGGTCATTTTGCCTTCAAGGCATGACTCACACACCGGTAAAGAGTTTTCTTCCAACTCCCTTAGAAGTCCACTCTTCACTAGTCTCTCAATCCTATTGAGATTAATGTGGCCTAACCGTAGATGCCAAAGATGGGCACTTTCTTTTGGAGAAACTTTTAATCTCTTATTTCACGTTTCAGCTATTTTAAACAATTCGGTGTTCAAAACACTTTTGACCGAATTAGGGTTCAAGACATATAAATTGCTCTCAAGCGAAGCAGAACAAATCAAATTTCCATTTCGAGAAATAAACACTTTATTACTCTTGAAAGAAACGAAAATATTTTGTTCTAATAGGCAAGAAATAGAAACTATGTTTCTCGTAAACCCAGGAAATATGTACATATTATCCAATAATAAGTGCTTTCCACCAAAGAACAGCTTCACCATGCCTATTGTTGCAGCTGAGACAACTTCTCCGGATCCAACTGATGCGAAAATATCGAGTGCCCTAAACTAATACAAATTAGAATAAGACTCTGACACTTTTATGACGTGCAAGTATACACGGTCGAGTGCAGCAAGTGATAAGTAAGTATCGATCCCACGAGGACTAGCTGAATCTAAATGATTGAGTGTCCTAACAAATTTTCCTTATTTTAGTGCAATGCATGAGTGTGCAATTTACTGTTTAAAATAAATAAGTTGATACGATAATTAAGAAAGATAAGATAAGATGCAAGAAAATCACTAAATATAAATGAGGGGAGAGGAGAATGCAAACAAGAGGGGAGATGCAAGAGATGAGATTTTTAATGAAAAATAGGCTCGGGTTAGGTTAGAGTTCTAATGTTCAATTGGAATAAATTTTGAGTGATGCCTTGAATTTACCTACACATGCATTCAAATGATTCTTTCCAAAATCACTAAATTTTAAAACCTACAATTTCCCAATTGTGATCTAAATTATGCTCATGATTTTAGGTTCTAGGTGGGTTAATTATCCCTAATCAACTCAGTAATCCTAGAATGAAATTTTAGTTTTCTAATTCATTGGCTTTCCTAAATTTATGAATTATAGAGAAGTTAAAAAGGCCAATTTTAATTCTCATGCAACGTTAAATTCAATAAAATTTTATAAATTCAATCAATGGTATCAACCAAAAATTTAATCCAAAATTACATTAAAACAACCTAACCTTTGCCAAGACAATTTAGTTCATGATTAAAATCAAGTGACAATCTCTAAATTAAGCATGCTTTTATTGATCAATGAGTTCATGCAAAACAACCAACAACATTCACTAAAATAGCCTAAATTAACCACAATTCTAGCCTAAAATAGTCATGAGTTCGGTCTAAAACAGTGAGTTAAAGTAGTCTAAATCAGTATATGAACGACCCAAAAATTCACTATGAAATTGGTAGTTTACAACGAGCAATAAAACTTAGAGATAGGAAAAAGTTACACAGCAGTGGCATTGCTTTTGCTACAAAGAATTGCCTAGCAGCAACTCTCTGTCGATGGTCTGCAGCAGGGCACTTTGCTTCAAAGCAAAACCTTTTTGGTTGGTTTCAAAGAAAGCAAGTGTGCCAATTGCTTCAGCAAATGGCTCAATCGCAACAGTTTTTTTAGGTTCTGTCCGACAGTCATATCGGATAAACCGAGGCTCTGAACGACGATCCAATCGTTCAAACTGACGGCTTATGACTCTCGAACATGTTGACAAAATTTCAGTACAATCCAACGGTGGAAACTTTAGAAAAGGACAACTTTGTGAGTGGTGTCTGTAAAAAACTGAACTGTAGTGGTCGCCCAACGTGACAGTAATATCTTACACAGAAAACCTCCAAACGACGATCTAACCGTTAAAACTGAAGCTCTATAAGTCTCCAACAGGCTGATAAAATTGTGGCTAAATCCAACGGTTGAATAGCCGGAAATCACAAAATTCGTGAAAGACGTCTGTGAAAACCGAACTACAGTGATGCTCTCGATTTTGCTACAACAATGGCATCTCGGTTTTGCTACAGCAATAACACCTTAAAGCTTCAATTTTTCCTCACTCACACGATTGCTACAGCAATGGAACCTTCACGATTTTCCTCTCCAATGCACACCTTTGCTGTAGCAATCGCCCGTTCTCTCTCGGTCTCTTTCTCTTGTCGCCAATTCTCTCCTTCTCCACTCACACTTGTAAACCCTAGCCTCCTTATATAAGATGGTGTTGCTCTAACTCCACAAATTACAAAAATACCCTTAAGAGTAAAAAGACCATATAACCCTTCGGGTAAAATGTCTAAAATGCCCTTAGGGACTCTTGTAATTTTTAAACATCTCCTACACACAGAAAAATCCCAAATAAATTTATGAAGTTAATTATAAATCAAACTAAATACACGAGGATTTTTGGAGTTAAGAAAAATCTCAAATTTCGGTCTTTAATTAACCATTAGTTTATTTTCCTAAATTCTTGAATTAAAACACAAAAACATCAAAATTAATTCTTTTTTCACCTAATGCTTAAATTCAAGATTTTAAAGCCAACACACATAATTTAGGGATAAAATAACATGAGCATCACTGAATTAAATGCAATTCAAGTGGATTAAACACTAAAATTCTAGTAAAATAACTCACTTATGGTGAATTATCAAACCCCCAAACTTGAACTACTCATTGTCCTCAATGAGTTCTATTCCCAAAGACTTAAAAGACCTTTAAAGACTCAGATCATTTGGGTAACTAAACAAGGATTGAATATTTATGTTCTAAGCTACAGGTCACCATTCAATCAATGCTCTCTAAGTGGCTCACCTGGGGTTTCTTAGCTACACTTATGCATCAATAACCAAGAGCAAACCAACTAGGATTCAACATCTACCCTCAAGCTCAACCACTAGAATCCTAATCATTTAAATCAAGCAACCCATAGTTAAAAATAAGTCATACTCCAAAACTCGCATGGCTACAATTTAATGATCATTCCTTTTTATTTTTTTATATATATTCTTTTTTTTTTAAAAATAGATATGTGCATTATTCCCCTCATTTCCATAAAACTCACTGCTAAGGGCAAGATTTTTTTTTTACTTTTTTTATTTTTCTTATTTTTGACTCTCTCCGTAGTTCTTAGAATGGCACACGTGTTTAGCGCAAAGACACCTAAGCAATGGGACTTCCATGATTCTTAGAATGGCACACATGGTTAGTGCAACGCACCTAAGCAATGGGAATAGGCTTCTTGCTTGATACCTTCGCTCCAAGAGGTCAACATGGTTAGTGCCCAGACCCCCTGACATCGAGCACCAAGTTGCCTGAACTGACTCTAAGTAACAAAATAAGTAACACATTTTATCTAGCCCAATGGAGTTTTAGGAAAATGAAAGGTTTGCATACTCCTTTCTTTTTTTTTCTTTTTTTTTTCCTTAAAAATAAACACGAAGAATTTACCTTTCCCCCCAAACTTAGAGTACTAAATGTCCTCATTGAGTTAGGGAGGTCGGGTAACTCCCCAAAACTTGAAATGATCACAAATTTGAAGTTTACTAATTTTGAAGCGTTCTAAAAAAATGTATGGGTTACCTAACTTGTCATGGCTTCTAGTTTTCGAAATTTTTGGCCTAGGAGTTGAATCCTAACTACTTTGATTGACACACTAACCCTAAGCGCACTAAAGAACCCTAATGACAAGCTTGACCTTGAGAAACACCAAACAAGATAGCATACTCTTGCCTCAAACACAAGCAACAACTCTTATTTTCATTAACCTTGAGATTTGATCTTAACTTTTTTATTTTCAAGAGATGCATATCAAGTTTCTACCAAAGACATCAGACTTTTACCATAAAAACACATGTAGAAACTTAATTTTTAAACAAGAGACAACAACCATTTTTTCCTATTTTTACTTGCTTAAACATAATGAATCAACTACCTACATCATGCATATCAAAGACCATGAAACCAACAACTAACATGGATCCAGTAGTCAAAATAGATCATTTTGAAGTCCTAAGCAAGTAAATAACTTTATAAACACAAAGGCATGCAACACCCTATAAACTCTAGCAGCACACAGTCTCATCAGTCGAACAATTTTCAATTAAGCCCAAACTCAGATTCAAAACAACACATCTCCCCCTCATGGTTAAAACACACATTGCCCTTAATGTATAATCTACTCACTTAAGCATGCTTAAGGACAATTAATAAAGATGGAAGGGAGAACAATACTGCCCTGAATCGAGGAGACCTCTACTACAACACATATCACTCATCAATCCCCAAGGGAGCTGCAAAATAAGCAAGGGTTACTTATTCAAAAACAAAAACAACTAAAAACGAAACAAAAGCAAAAAAAAAAAAAAAACGAAACAAACGAAATAAAGTTTGGGTTGCCTCCTAAGAAGCGCTTGTTTCACGTGATTAGCTTGACGTAGTATACGTTGGCTCGTCAAGGTACGTAAAAATTCTCCCATTTCTTTGGGCCTCTCTTTCTCGAATCTACAAAACAAATTAATGCTAGCAAGAATACTAGCTTCTCATGAGAGCCCGAAACAGATATATTTTTTAATTTTTTGTATAATAAAAGAAAAGAAGGAAAAACAATGAAGTAAATATTTTTTGGTTTTTTATTTGGTAAAAGAAAAGAAGGAAAAATAGGAAAATTAATAGACTCACACAAAGACACTGACTCGAGAGAATAGAAAGAAAAACACTCACCAATAAGAGAAAATTAGATGATAGAACTATCATAGACTCAAAAGCCTCAATTTCTACCCCCTGGTCTAACTCAACAGGCTCGACTTCTTCTACACTCTCACTAACTCTATCCTGGTGTGTGCTGAAAGTTTCTAGTTCTTTTACATCTAAAGCACAATCCTCTTAATGTCCATACTCCGAAGAATGTGAAGGACTAGGATCCTGAGGGTCTATCAGCGGGTCAGTGATCAAGTGACTCACCAAACTATCTAAAGGTGTGGGTCCTCCTTCACTATCTTCCCTAGAGTGCTCGACCTCAGATGAGTCTAAATACATTTGTTCTCTCAGGGAGACAAGTGTATTCGTTAGGCGTTGAATTGACTCCCCTATTTGTCTATTCCTCTCATCTGTGGTTCTCATATAATCTAATAATAACGTTTTAAGGGAAGATTCGTCTTCTACCTGGGTTTCTTGAATATAGGAAGGACATGGCTCAAAACCCCTAGGATATGGTTCATAGGCCCAATTGCTCTGATTATTATCATACATATGGTTCCCATAAGTCATAGGGTTAGTATGATAATAATTAGGCATTTGGTAGCCATAAGATTCATACCCTTCACTAGAAGACTCTAAATTGGCAGAAGGATAATCATAAGAAAAAAAAACTATATTGTGTTTGCTCATTGGGCACAGAAGACCACCCAAAATTATCGTAACCTATAATAAAATAATGAATCAATTATAACAGGCTCAACAAACACAATATGCACTAACACAACCAGAAAGAATAACCAAGGCTCAACAATAAATAAAAACACGAAACAAAGAAAATAAGACACACCCAACAAGAAAAACAAGGATAAAATGCTAAAATCAACTCAAACAAGATAATAATCAAAACTAGTCCCCGGCAACGGCGCCAAAAACTTGATGCGAAAATATCGAGTGCCATAAACTAATACAAATTAGAATAAGACTCTGACACTTTTATGACGTGCAAGTATACACGGTCGAGTGCAGCAAGTGATAAGTTAAATATCGATCCCACGAGGACTAGTGAATCTAAATGATTGAGTGTCCTAACAAATTTTCCTTATTTTAGTGCAATGCATGAGTGTGCAATTTACTGTTTAAAATAAATAAGTTGATACAATAATTAAGAAAGATAAGATAAGATGCAAGAAAATCACTAAATATAAATGAGGGGAGAGGAGAATGCAAACAAGAGGGGAGATGCAAGAGAGGAGATTTTTAATGAAAAATAGGCTCGGGTTAGGTTAGAGTTCTAATGTTCAATTGGAATAAATTTTGAGTGATGCCTTGAATTTACCTACACATGCATTCAAATGATTCTTTCCAAAATCACTAAGTTTTAAAACCTACAATTTCCCAATTGTGATCTAAATTATGCTCATGATTTTAGGTTCTAGGTGGGTTAATTATCCCTAATCAACTCAGTAATCCTAGAATGAAATTTTAGTTTTCTAATTCATTAGCTTTCCCAAGTTTATGAATTATAGAGAAGTTAAAAAGGCCAATTTTAATTCTCATGCAACGTTAAATTCAATAAAATTTTATAAATTCAATCAATGGTATCAACCATAAATTTAATCCAAAATTACATTAAAACAACCTAACCTTTGCCCAAGACAATTTAGTTCATGATTAAAATCAAGTGACAATCTCTAAATTAAGCATGCTTTTATTGATCAATGAGTTCATGCAAAACAACCAACAACATTCACTAAAATAGCCTAAATTAACCACAATTCTAGCCTAAAACAGTCATGAGTTCGGTCTAAAACAGTGAGTTAAAGTAGTCTAAATCAGTATATGAACGACCCAAAAATTCACTATGAAATTGGTAGTTTACAACGAGCAATAAAACTTAGAGATAGGGAAAAAGTTACACAGCAGGTGGCATTGCTTTTGCTACAGCAATTGCCTAGCAGCAACTCTCTGTCGATGGTCTGCAGCAGGGCACTTTGCTTCAGCAAAACCTTTTGGTTGGTTTCAGCAACAGTGTGCCAATTGCTTCAGCAAATGGCTCAATCGCAACAGTTTTTTTAGGTTCTGTCCGACAGTCATATCGGATAAACCGAGGCTCTGAATAACGATCCAACCGTTCAAACTGACGGCTTATGACTCTCGAACATGCGGACAAAATTTCAGTACAATCCAACGGTGGAAACTTTAGAAAAGGACAACTTTGTGAGTGATGTCTGTAAAAAACCGAACTGTAGTGGTCGCCCAACGTGACAGTAATATCTTACACAGAAAACCTCCAAACGACGATCTAACCGTTAAAACTGAAGCTCTATGAGTCTTCAACAGGCTGATAAAATTGTGGCTAAATCCAACGGTTGAATAGCCGGAAATCACAAAATTCGTGAAAGACGTCTGTGAAAACCGAACTACAGTGATGCTCTCGATTTTGCTACAACAATGGAATCTCGGTTTTGCTACAGCAATAACACCTTAAAGCTTCAATTTTTCCTCACTCACACGATTGCTACAGCAATGGAACCTTCACGATTTTCCTCTCCAATGCACACCTTTGCTGTAGCAATCGCCCGTTCTCTCTCGGTCTCTTTCTCTTGTCGCCAATTCTCTCCTTCTCCACTCACACTTGTAAACCCTAGCCTCCTTATACAAGATGGTGTTGCTCTAACTCCACAAATTACAAAAATACCCTTAAGAGTAAAAAGACCATATAACCCTTCGGGTAAAATGTCTAAAATGCCCTTAGGGACTCTTGTAATTTTTAAACATCTCCTACACACAGAAAAATCCCAAATAAATTTATGAAGTCAATTATAAATCAAACTAAATACACGAGGATTTTTGGTGTTAAGAAAAATCTCAAATTTCGGTCTTTAATTAACCGTTAGTTTATTTTCCTAAATTCTTGAATTAAAACACAAAAACATCAAAATTAATTCTTTTTTCACCTAATGCTTAAATTCAAGATTTTAAAGCTAACACACATAATTTAGGGATAAAATAACATGAGGATCACTAAATTAAATGCAATTCAAGTGGTTAAACACTAAAATTCTAGTAAAATAACTCACTTATGGTGAGTTATCACCAACCCTGAGTGTTATCTCACCCTCTTGCAGCAGCTGCCAGAATCCAAGTTTCTATGACAAGTAAATCACATTTACCTGTCATCTTATTCTCATCAAGGAACTTGGGACAACGCCTTTTCATGTGTCTGTTCCCGTTGCAGTAGAAACACTTTCTGGCAACATTCTTGATTTTTTTGCCTTTTAGGGCGGCGACGCGATCAACCTTTACTTCCTTCAATTTCTCCTTCTTCCCCTTAGGGCCTGAAGAGTCTACAAACTTTATCCCAGAGGTCGAACCCCTGTGAAAAGGTCTTAAGGCAACACTTGCCTCAGCTTCCTGTCCCCTAGTTTGTACCAAGTACTGTAAGGTTTGTAGATCGTTGAATAGGACTGTTGAACCGAGCACCTGAGGATCCTCCTCAGTGAGCGCGAACTCTTGGTCGTTATTTACCAAAATCATGTATATTGTTTTTCCACGAAATACTATCGCCGACTAAGTTAACGGAAGCAAAAGGAGCGTTAAAAGCGTTTGACATTTTGTTGCTGAAAAAATGAAAAAAACTTTGTATTAGTCTCGCAAAAACTTTTGAAAATCCAATCGGGTTTTAGCAAATTTTTATCCTATGATCCCTAGGTCATTCAAAATTTGTAATGATACCCTAAAGGCTTAGAATGACTGCCACCGTAGGGTAGACAAAGCCACTCCTCCTTTAGGATGAGACTTTCTCGACCAGACCCTAATACCAGAATAACTCTTATTCCATTAGGCATCAAGTTACCATTTTTCGGTCTAAATCCATTAACTCTTAATGAATCTTGTGAGTGTCACTCTCAATCTTTAAATTTCCAAGTATTCGTCCAAACAATAGCCGCCATAGGGAGGACTAAAAAGGAAAACCGACAAGGAAATCGTATCCCTTTCGGGAATTCACGGTGTTTCGACTCCCATGATCAAGGCCCTCCATAGGGATTGTCTGGTCCAGGCCAAACTAGCAGGCGAATCATAGGCATCTCACGGTGTGAATCGAAAGAAGAGACCGTGGGTCCCGTTCTCACAGGTCCCGCTCCCACTAACTATAAGTACTCTCTCCATTCACGTTGATATTGACCCATACAAATGCCACCCGTAGGGGGACACTCCCATTTGCGCCACGAGACCAAGCATGGATCTCACGGTGCGAACTTAACGAAGATTTGTGGATGGAAAATTAAATGTATCTCATACACTTTATTTCCTCCCACTCTGCACTTTAATTTAAACGAGATTGATCTAGATAAACCGGCTAAAATTTACCTAAGTCTACCAATATAACTCTTATATTGGATTAGCCTAAGTCTATAATCACATTATTAATTAACTCTTAATTAACGACACTCACGAGAATGTAACCTAAGAATCTCCAGACCGAATTCACTCCCAAGTCGGTTTCCAGGTAGGGGTGTTCCACAAGCGTCAACTTAAATACCCCAGCCTTAGACAAATCCTTCCTTAGACAGAGTTACTTATCAGTCTACATTCAAAGATTATATTTGATTTCCTAAATTTCTAATCTAATTAGAACTAGAAAACCTAAGTCTAATTATTCAAGTTCTAAACATTTTAAAACTAATAATTAACTTAGGTTACATGCATTTCTATGTTATAGTGCTTGATCATTCATCACATGAATAATACTAAACTATAACATACATTCATCACAGGAATTAAATGCATGAGCATGCTTTTAATCTAAGAAATATAACACTTATATTAAATTAATTAAATCATGGAAACATTATATTATAACTCTTATAATATAATCCTATCATGCATACTATATATTATAACTCTTATAATATAAATATGATGCATGAAATGTTTAACCTAAGGTGAGATTTTAAATCTATATGACATACGTTATGCACATATAAATAATTAAATCATACATCTCATGCATAAAATAATTAAATAGGATTATTGGACCGATTTTTGGCACCCTAGGGACATAAAATTAAATTAATTAACATTAATATAACAATTATATTAATATTAATTAAAATAATTAAATAAATACATTTAAAATAAATTTTACAATTAAAATAAAATAAAAAATACGGTTGCACGTCCCAAGGCTCGAACCGCCGTACTGCCAGTCCCATAACCACCAATCACGCACGTCTTGCGCGTCGCTCGTTGGAACTGTCCACTATGCGACAGCGTTGCCTCAGCGTTCTCAACGCCCACAGCGTTGCAACGCTGCGCCTGGCATCGCAACACTGTGCCTGCAGCGCGCCTCCAACAGCATGGACAGCGTTGAGATGCCGATGAACAGCGTCTCAACGCTGTCGACAAAACATCAACTCCTTGCTCGTTCTTAGTCGAATTTTTGCCCGTTTCCGTCCCGATTTCTTCACAACATCTCATGCCACGAATGACACGGACTTACAGACTCGATTTACATAAAAAAATGCCTAAAACACCGGGCCCTTACATTGATCTCATCAACTTTGAATGTAAATCTATTCTAATGCCAAAAATCGAAAACATCCAAAACGCATACCATTAACATTCATCTCATGAAAATTAATGCTACCCACCTAATTTTAAGAATTCACATAATACAAAACGAAGAGCAACGATTGGCTCTGATACCAATTGAAGGGATTTGAAATTCCCGCAGCGAAAAACGTTGTGAAACGTCGTTGATCAGTTGTGTAATTCTATCTTAAAATTGAATCTATCTCATAGATCCTAGGCTAAACATGCAAAAAAAATTAGAGAAAACAGTAAGTAATAGATACTAACCTCTTGAAGAACTCTTCTTCAACGTTTTCTCCTTCTCAGGTCACGATCTCTCTCGTACCAACGAACTCCTCGAACTCGATCATCGATCCAAACAGGGAGACACCTCCAAAACGTCTTCTCAGTTGTTCTCGAAAGGTTGAGGGAAAGTTTGTGGGACTCCCTTTGGTTTTGGGTGAGGAGAGAATTTTGGAGAATTGAGAGAGAATTTTGGAGAATTGAGAGAGAATTTGAGAGAAAACCACTTGCTCTTTTTGGATGGAAATCCAAAAAATGGCAAGAAGGTTACAAAAGGCTTCTTGCAAAGCCTTTAAATAATGGTGAGATGTGGAGTTAACATCTCCACCAAATCACCATTTTACCACAATTATATAATATACAAATTATATTTACATATTATATAATATAAGATATCTCATACCTTATTATACAAATCTTTTGAATAAATGTGGAATTATAAATTGAATTACATTCAATTGAATTTCTCTCAATTGAATTTCTCCAACTAACACTAATTAATCAATTAGGCTATACTATAGTTTATTATGAATCTCATTCAGATCAAACTATATATTATGTCATTTGTATCTCATATAAATGACATAAATACCCAAATAATGAATTTGAACACTTCAAATTCACACCAAACTGTAAACCCTCAATTTGTCCAATTTGAGCCAACCGAGGGACCTAATGGACCTACACGTGACGAGCTCCAATGATCCGAGACTAACCTGTCAAACTCTTTGACTCAGTTATTCAACATTTATTAGCTACGGTAACACTCCACTAAACCCCATAGCTGCACTCTCATCACTCTAGGACAAGTTGTGTCCATCGATATAACCAATACCCATGAGTCGACCCTTCACAGGTTGTTCGTATACACTGCTGGGTCAAATTACCGTTTTACCCTTATGTCTACCTCTTTCTCCTTAAGTCCCACTGCTTCTCTAATGAACAACTACGTTGTATGGTCCAACCATAAACAACAACCCTCTCAGGCCAATGAGAGAGTGGGCCCTGTTCTTCAAGCCCTGGAGACAACACTTAAGGGAACAACTCCTCTACTTTCCATGAATCGGGAACGAGTGAATTCCTTCTTGCGTAGTCAAGTTTCCAGCTCCCCACGTGGTTCTATCCCTGAGAAGATAGGCATATTGGGCGAGCAACAGCGACCACCCTCACCCGTACTAGTCAAAGGATAGACCCCCGCAGACAGGAGTCCGTAACACGCTAAGGATTAAGGTCGAGTCACTAATGGGCATCTATGAAATTACTTGCCCTATACTGTTAATGGTGTTACATCAGTAAGTCTAATAATTCACGGCCCGGTCTTGTACAATCTCATTGCATAGGATGCCTCCATTCGCATGTCAACCACATGAACGAGTCAGATCACCTCGTTTGTATCTAATACAAAGCGGGCCACATCCACAGTGTATCGAGGATTAGGTCTCCAACCCTATCCATATACTGTAGACTGTTCGGGTCATTAACTCGAACGTGATCCTCCATATGTGTCCACTACACACCGTTCAAGTTCTTAGTTCTATCATAATATACAATGACTCTGGAGCTTAGTTTATTGGATTAAGTTTATGAAAAATGCGAGACACAAAGTTTAAATAAATAACTCTTATTTATCACACATAGTTCAAATAAATAACTCTTATTTATTTACAATTTAGAATATTACAAACTACACGAGATGGAGGACATACATCCCAATACTTTACACTTAATTTGATCAAATAAAAAAAAATTGAACTAAGGCCAAAAGTTTCCTAAAACGTTTTACAGCAAACCAAATGCAATTTCCACCTATCCAATGCAAATTTGTTTCAACCAAAATAAAACAATCATTAGTCTAATTCCAATTGTTTGAGATCTGATCCCCGTGAGCAGCCGAAACGTGTTTTATGGATCAATTACTTGGTTGTTTTGGTTTAACACAAATACCAATACATTGGTAAAAATACAGAGGATGAGCAACATTTAATCTAAGTAAATTAAGCATGGATCTACAACATGCAAACATGTTGTATAATAGTTAAAACTTTTAAGGAAATTCGAAGTTATTTACCTTTGTAGTTTCTCAATTGGCAACAACGTCTTGTTCCAAAGTGCACAACAAAACAACAAACAAAAAGTCTTCTCTGTTTTCAACAGGACACAACCACTCAGCAAACCTTCTATCCTCTGGATTCCATTTAGATCTCCCTTGGTGGGAAAGGACCAACAATTTGGTAGTGAAGGGGAATTTTTGTGAGTTATAGAGAATTTCACAACAATTTCACAAATTGCAATAGAATGATCGATCAAAACCCCTTGATCTCTCTTCTCCCTATATAACTATCGATAGGGAGAAGAAGAGGGGTAGTGGGAACGTGTCTGGATGACACGTTCCATTAATTTAATTAATAAAATAATTAAATTATTATTTAATTAAGTCTAATTAATAATATAAAATAATTAAATCATATTTAATTATATAATTATCAATTTAAATCATATTTAATTAAATCAAATTAAATATTATGTATTTAATATGGATTAAATCACAATTAATCAATTTTTTCCTCTGACCTATAGTTTTAATGCACATCCTATGCACATTAAATTTTTACCTATGGTTTATAAATATGAATCTCATTCACATTTGAATTAATATTTGAACTCTTTCAAATATTTATTTCTCTCATATAATTTAGTATGAATCATATTCACAATAAATTTATAATATAAAGTTCCAAAACTTTATATTATAATGTATCTATATACATTAATATTTATTCTCTAATTGAATTTGAACATTTCAAATTCAAACGATCTAAGAACCCTTTATGAGCTAGAAGGTGGACCTAATGGACCTACATATCAGAACCTCCAACGATACGAGATTACTCGATTAATCTCATTAACCTCCTATTCAATATTCGTTAACTGCGGGAACACCTCACTAAAGTCCCGCATCTGCACTCTTCTCACTGTAGATATATTTCTGGGTCTACGGATATTGACCAATAACAGCAAGTCAATCCCTCACGAATGTTCGTAACACCAGCTGGGTCAAATTACCATTTTACCCTGGGTTACATCTTGTACCATAAGTACCAGTGCTCCTCTAATGAACAATTTGTTTGTTGTCCTGCCAACAAATAGATGTCTCTCTCGAGCCAATGAGAGGGTCAGACCCTTTGTTCAAGTCCCGGAGATACTACTTAAGGGAACATTCATCTATTTACCCTAGTAGGCGGGAAGGAGTGAATTCCATCTTGCTAAGTTAAGTTCCCAGTCGCTCACTCGGTCTTCTCCCCAAGAAGGTAGGCATATTGAGTCGGTGAATCTTGCCACTCTCACCCATACTAGTCAAAGGACAATCTCTCGCAAACAGGAGTTCGTAACCTGCTCAGGATTTTGATCAAGTTGCCTAGGTCATCATAGTGAAATCGAAACCTAACTAGTCAACGGAGTTACATCTAGCGGTTACTATTTTGCGGTCCGGTCTTATGTAATCTCATTACATAAGACATCTCCACTCACATGTCATCTACACGAACACGTTAGGATCAAAGTGTTTGTATCATATACAAAGTGGGACGCATCCATAGTGTTACCAGGGTAAGGTACTCAAACCTAATCCCTTTACTATAAACCTTTTAGGTTGTATCTCGAACCAAGATCCTTTATATATACATTACATTCAGTTCAAGAGACATTTTACAGCCTTGGATGTTAGTTTATTGGATTTAGGGTTTAAACAAGGGCAATATCGTAAATAATGAACAATAACTTTTTATTACAACAATTAGAACAAAATTACAAACTACGAGTTTTAGGGCACAACCCCCAACACAAACATCTTCTACAAGTTACTATCCTCTGGTTGTCTTCTCACAATCTCTTCTACAAGCGAAGACCTGACCTGGAATTGAGCTAAAACGCCCCCTGAATTCTCTGCAGTCACAACGGCCTTAGAACCCCTTAGTGTACTTAAAAAGGTTGCTCGAATACCACACAAGGTGTCCCAAGGAAGTCTCGAATTCCTACTTAATAATGCATCTGCTACTACATTCGCCTTACCTGTATGGTATTCTATGGTACAATCATAATCTTTAATCAGTTCTAGCCATCTCCTCTGTCTCATATTCAACTCTTTCTGATCAAAGATATATTTCAGACTCTATGATATGTGAAAATGTGACACCTCTCACCAAACAAATAATGCCTCCAGGTCTTCAATGCTAAAACAATTGTTGCTAGCTGAAGATCATGAGTAGGGTAATTACACTCGTGCTTTTTCAATTTCTTTGACGCATAAGCTATTATTTTTCCTTCTTGCATGAGCACACACCCTAATCCTTGCCTCGAAGCGTCACAGTAAATCACATACTCTTTTCCTGCTACAGGAAGTGTCAGAATAGGTGTTGTCACTAATCTGTTCTTCAACTCCTGAAAACTCTATTCACCCTTATCTGACCATTCAAACTTAGCATTCTTCCTTGTCAAACTTGTTAAGGGTAATGCTAATCGTGAGAAATCCTCAACAAACCGTCTATAGTATCCTGCCAAGCCAAGGAAACTACGTACCTCTGTCGCACTAGTTGGTTGATAACACACAAAATGTGTTGTCCTTAGGCTTAATTATTGCTAGTTTTATGATAATTTCAGGGCTTTAATGTGTTTAAATAACTCAATTTCAGGTTAAGAGAGTAAACAGGACAATGGGTGACATTTTGGATCACTCGAGATCAAATCGAAGCTTTTTGGAGCTAAAAATAACATCTATTGGAAGTAAAAGGAGCAACTCAAGCCATTTGACCCGAGGTGATGGCGTTGCAACGCCCTGCATACTGTTGCAACGCCATCCGTGCAGATTTCATGTGCTGATGAAACATAGTGATAGTGTTGCAACGCTGCTTTGCTGCATCGCAATGCTATCTCGATAAAGAAGCTAGCGTGAAGACCCATTCAGGAAGCGTTGCAACACTGCCTTGCAGCGTCGCAACGCTACATCATTAAGGAAGGGTGTGCGCGAGGGTAGCGGCGTTGCAACGCCATCGATAATTTCCTTATTTACCAGTCGCCTAGGGCACAGCGTTGCAACGCTGTCCCTAGCATTGCAACGCTGTACCAAAAATTCCTATAAATACAACATTACATCTTCTTGCAAATGGAGCCGAATTTGATAGAGATTGCACCCTAATTTGAAATACTCTCTGTAAGAAGAGAAAAGTGAGCATTCTTTGGGAGCCAAAGCATTCGTGGAGGTTCGAGATCGTGACGGGAGCTCGGGGATGAAGAACCGACATCGACACATAAGTTTATTTCCTCTTTCTTTCAGATTGTAACATCGTTCTAATATGTTTTCTACACTTTTAGTTTGGTTTTATTGTGATTTAGAGTGGCTAAAATTTATAGTTAGGATTTGATTTCTTTGTTTAAGACTTGTTTTCTATGAATTGAATTATGTTTTGACATTTATTTTTGGCAATTCGTTCTTCAATTCTCTGATTTTGTTCGTTTAAGTGGACTCGAGAGAAAAAGCTTAGATTAGAGCAAAGTTGTCAAAAGTCTTAGAAGTCTGGCATGAGAATGACCTAGAAGTCTAAGAGAAACACATAAAAAAGTTGCTTAATGTCGTGCATGTTTTAGATTGTGGAACTATAGAATTTATTGCGTGTGCGAGGCTCACTAAGAATCGAGAGATTTTCTTGAGTATTCTACTTCTTGTTTATAAATTCATCACATTAGTTCATTGCATGTGTTAAATAAGTGTTAACTTGTGAAGTCAATTTCCTCCAATTCTATCATATTCGTGTCTCCACTTGTTTGTTTCTCTTTTATCTGTGTTTTCATCACCTATCCATGTTATGTTACTTTAGCTAAAATTGAGAATTAGTATCTTGGTAATTAATTAATCTAGAAACCTATTCCTGAGGACGATACTTCGAACTCTAAAATCACTATACTAAAACTTGACCTGTACACTTGCGGTATTGTCATATTAATTTTACGCAACAAGTTTTTGGCGCCGTTGTCGGGGAATGACGACTATTTGATTAATTAATATTAAGCGAAAATTTGAGATTTTAGACTAAAATGTGTTTGTGTTTTCTTTCCTTATTTGTTCTTTGTGTGTTTGTTGTTTGTTTCCTTATTTGTCTTATTTTAGTTTTGTGTGTTGTTGAGTTTTTGTTTCCTGTTTTTGGTTGTGTTGCTATTGTGTGGAAGTCTTGATTTGAATTACTTATTTTTAAAGTATGACTTTGCATGATTTTGATTCTCCACCATTGTACTGTCCTTCTCGGGACCCTAGGTATGTGCATCATGACTTTTCTGGATAGCATTTGTCTAATTTTTACCATTTTGAATCTATGATTGATGAAAATTCTTTTGATGGTAACTATTTAGGCACTTGGAACAAAAAATTCTCGTATCCTGACCAACCTATAGAAAACTCTTCTCTTGTGGACCTAATAATGGAATATACGTTAGAGTTAAAAATTAAAAATTTGGTTCATGATGAATTAGAAAGGTTGGGAAGGTTAGAGGCTAAAGTGGTAGAGTTTTGGGAAATAGTACATGAAAGAACTCATTATCTCAACCAACTGGTAATTTCCCTTAAGGCCTTACAGGAGCAATTTCTTATTCTTGAAAGAGTCCCCTCTCTGTCTCTCCGTATATCGAAACGACTTATGGCATCACTGGAAGGATCGAAACCACATTCATAGGCCGACAATTTTTTTGGATAGGTTGAACTATTGGAAGCAAATGGAAAAGGAACACCGAGTGGGATCAAAGAAACTAGCGGACTGATCACTAAATAGATACAAATAGGTGCAAATTCTGACATCACCACAACCCACTTGGTTCTTTCGCTCCTTTCTCCCTTGTAGCCATTACCCAAATTCGCGCAAGTGTGTCCACACCCCCCAAACTGACTTGACGAGGAATCCATTCTCGCAAACAAACACAACCCCTACACACACCTAGGAGCACCCCTTCCTGCATATTCATGCAAGACCCGAGTAGGCGGGTCGAGGTCTTACGAGGTACCCACTACTCGGAGTACCCTCCCAAAAGGAAAAAGATGTGTCTGTCAGGTTCGGTTCTTCTTAGTTGGGTTGGGCGGGTTCGACCAGAAATGCTATGCTTACACACAAGACTACATACAAAACAACAGGAAAAGGGAGAACACCATCCCGAGAAACATAATCGACTACTTAGAGAAAAAAGGGTGGTCAGAGGAGTATACAATTGAGGAATTACAGGAAAAGTATCTTATCCTTGATTGGATAGCCATTAACACCACCTGGACCAGACCTATAAAGACGAAGCAGCTATACCTTTTCGATCTTCGCGAGACGGCCCATGAATCTCGAGAATCGAGCGTGGGGCTTGAAGACCCTACCGCATTCCGGCCTCGGGGCCTTCAATTGCCTTTTCTCCTCTTTCACCAGTAAATGGTGAGTTTCTTTTTTCTTTAGGTACCTCTTGGATTCTGAGTTTGTTCCAACAATTTTGCCACACGTGAGATCGATCGATCGTCTTCCTCCCAAATGTTGATGCTCACTGGGGAAGGAAAGTTCGATGGGTTTTCCTTCCAGGACCCCGTAACCCTGGAGAAGGGTGCCTCCTCACAAAGGGGGTCGCAGTGACTGTGCCCGCAAACAGCTGTTTTTACAAAACACGAGTCTCGCAAAGAATGCATTCTCGCAGAGAAGTAGCATACTCATCGAGCTTTCGTTCGTTTTCGTATCGAAGGCCGATTCGATAAGAGTGAAAATCCTTCTAAGCTGTCCCGTGCATTAAGGTGGCATGTCTCGACTCTAGGCCGCGAGCATCTGGGGAATCATCGAGGTAAGCTCTAGTCTTCCAGTTTTTGCTCAACTACCATGTAATGTCGTAGAAACTATGTTGTAGTGAGGGTAGTTGACTTCGTCATGTATTCTTTCGGAGGTAGGTAGTTCCTTTAGAGGAGCCCCATGCGATGCATGTATATATCAAGAGGACTACTGGTGCTCCTCCTCCACTAAAAGCTTTGAAGCCCCAACTTTTTTGGTATTCTAAGTCAATCGGCTACATCCTCCTTGCATGTTGGTATGGTACAAATCGATTAGGAATGAGCGTAAGCGCGAGAGCATGTTGTTCTTGTGGTCTATATAGCGACATCGTGAGAGTAGTGATCTCTTCTCACAACCGTCTATCCATCTTCTTAGTTTAGTTTTCCTGTTGTATGTCTAGCTCCGTCAAAGCGACAGACTGACGCACCATATCAATCAAACTTGGCAAGTTTGTCTTACAACGAATATCCGTCCCCTTACTAATAATAAAATAAAGTGGCTTTTCTTTTAAAGTGAGGAAAGGCTCTTAGCAACCGATGACCGACTCAATGAGCCGCCTTTGGGCGATGGCCAATCTCTTACTTAAAGAAAAATCATCACATATTTATTTAATACGAAATTCTGAATGACTGACTTTTTTCAGTAAAATGAATGACTTGCTTCTTCCATTTTTCTTGCCTGTGCTAACGCCCCGCTACTATACTGGACTATATAAAGGAAGGCCTTACCTGGACCAATGGTTCGTAGGCCAAGGGATTGGATTTCACCTATGATCAGATCAGTGGGCTACCATAGTTGACTTTTTTCGTGGTTTTGTTGAAAGCGAATTTGGAAGTAGGCCTCGCTTTTAGAGCAGCTCCCAACTCACAGTATGGTGGGGGAGGTGTCGTGAAGTTCTAGGAGTGCAAGCGATGCAGTGAAAGGCTCCCAGCAAGGTTCGAGTCCTACTAAGCCTACACCCATTCCAGTATTATAGGCTTCGTATTCGACCATGATAGATAGAAGATATGGGAATCCCAACACTTGCTTTCTTGCTTGATGGGATGCTTCTAGATAAGAAAGGCGCTTTGATCAATAGCCTTTCTATTCCGTTCTGCTTATTTCCCGATGGTTGAGATGGAACCCGGATCATGCTCTTAGCTTCTAGCAGTTAATGCCCTGATACGTGGCATGGCTCAATTTCATAATGGAAAATTAGTGAATTCTGAGTGGTCGTACTAAAGCCGAGGTGCTCGAATAGAGAAGGCAGTGGATTGACAGACCGAACACAAGCCCTTTGGGCCAAATGGCTCGCTTGATTGATCCACTGGCTTACCTAGCTTGGCTCGCATTCGGCTGGACTGAGAATTGTGTAAGATCCACACTTCACTTTACTCCATAGAGTCAAGAGGGCATGACTCACTTTTTGATACCCTTTAGACCGTTTCAATACCAAAGGAGTGAACTTCACTAGAAAGGTTATAGAAGTGCATCACAAGTTTCTATAAAATGAAAGAAATGCCCAATTTTCATCTTTGACTGCGCTTACTCCCATCTCCTCTTACTTACGCATTTCCAAGAAAATCATGATCCCATCTCGATCAATTTCGCATTGATCAGGGCGGGCATTCGCATCTCCAGACGACTTTCTTCAACCGCCCCTATAGTATGCATCCCGACTAAGGTCTCACAAACATGCACTTCCCTTATGCATCCAGCCGCTTCACTAATGTGAATAGGTTATACAGAAGGGTTTCTTTGTCTTTTTTTCATTATATTCAGTAATTGAAAAAGCATTGAATAAGTGATAATCCAAGGGTTCTTACTCAGGGAATTTTTGAACTTTTTTTGGAAGGTTTTATTGAATCATCGTCTACCCTTCCTCGCTCGAGCCTTCGACCCTCTCTTTTTTTCTGGATCTTGGTGGTTGAATGTTATAGTTAGCGTGCTAGCCGGGTGGACCCTCTACCCGCTCGAAGGCAACTATCCCTTTTCTTTGTATGCTTAACTACGACCCTTTGTTCTACCCAGTGGGAAGAGAGGCCTCTAAAGTCTCTCGGCTTTTCCAAGGATTTTTTCTTTTT
This sequence comes from Trichosanthes cucumerina, assembly GCA_036507285.1. Taxonomy (NCBI): domain Eukaryota; kingdom Viridiplantae; phylum Streptophyta; class Magnoliopsida; order Cucurbitales; family Cucurbitaceae; genus Trichosanthes; species Trichosanthes cucumerina. Next base: position 41,092,798 of record CM071841.1, read on the forward strand.
CTCCCCCTTTTCTAAGATGTAGTAAGAAAAAAATAGCTCTAAGAGATCGTAGTCCTTATATCTCCTCAAGCGCCCTACAGGACCCTTGTTCGCCGTTACTAGAAGGTACTCGACTCCTTCTAGAAAAGTTAGGTCGATCGCCTTGGCTAAAAAAGAATGAATCTCAGTCAATGCGAGGGGTAGGGAGCGCCCGCCCTATCGAAAATGACGTCATCCCCACCTTCCTCCAGTATATCACTGGCAGTCCCTCGTGAGTGCGACACGCACCTTTTTTTTTCTTTGTTTCAGAGCCGTTTTGGCAGGGCGTACTAAACCCACTTCGTACCACACCACCGGGTGGCTCGCCTGAATGCTGATTCATACAAGACCCAAGTAGGCGGGTCGAGGTCTTACGAGGTACCCACTACTCAGAGTACCCTCCCAAAAGGGATGGATCACCTGCCAATCTGTGATTAAACAAAACTATACCTGAAGAATGGGATACAGATTGACCAGCACAAAAGCCATCTCTATCAATCTACGCTCATTGATGAGACGACGACATAGAAAAGAAAGTCTATCGATTGTCACCCCCTTTTTTTCACTTAAAAGTAAAAAAGAGAGACAAACTTTGGAAGTTTAATAGGGTGGGATCGCTTATTGATTAGGGCGAGTCACTCAAGTCCCTTGGCACTCGTTCCTCTTTTCTTTTACGAAAATCCTGGGGTTTATGCGGGAAACTCAAGTAGCTCGTCAAGCTAAAAACAGAGGAGTTCCCTCACTACGCCGCGGGAGAGGAAAGCGGTGCAGGCAAAATAACCATTCCGGTAGTTGATAGTGGAGAAAAGGCTGGATAAAACATGGATAGGCATGCCTTATCATCCAAAAGGATGTAGAAACTGCGGGGTCGATCCAAAGGCAGCTCATTGAGCCGGTCATCGATTTCTAAGAGCCTTTCCTCACTTTAGAAGAAAAGCCACTTTATTTTATTATTAGTAAGGGGGCGAATATTCGTTGTATATCTATATTGGACTTTCGATTTTGCGTTTTTTTTAGTATATATAATCCAATGTTCATTGAGATGACTTTCCTACTGACGGAATCGCTTGAATTAGTTGAAGGAAAGGAGGTGGCTGAGGGGGGACAGCGTAAGTGAGCGAATGTGTGTAAGCCCAGTCAAAGATGACTGTTCTAGGTGGGGCGGGCCACCCACCTTCGAATGGTGTTGGTCCTACGGACTGTGAACGGATTCGCCTCTGGCCTCTGGGTACATCGGAACCGCATAAGTTCATCGGGGTGGAGCACGGTCCGCCAAAATCGGCATATGTGGGAACCAACAATGAAAAATGGGGAGGGAAGGGGAGCAGGAGGGGAATGCGGAAAAATCATTGAGAGGGCAACAAAAGTAGCCCTTGTTTGGTTTGTATAGGCTGGGCTTACGTTTTTCAACTGCATCGTACCGTACGATGGGAGGGGTCCGTACCTCCTTTAGATCTCTCGAGCCCCCGTGCTCCTAATGTCGAGCTAGAACGACAGCTACCGTGGAATCTGCGATCACACATGAGTACCTCGCCTTAAAAAAAAAGCGGCTGCTAATTGACACTAATGCTAATGGGGACCATCGATCAAGAAGGACTTCAGATATTATTAGAAGGGCTTTCCCGAGGCTGGGCGTAGATGTATCTATTCGGGGTCGAAACCCTCATTATTGATCATCTTGGGAAGGACTTGAACCCTCAAACTTAGCCTTGGCAAGGTTATGCTCTACCATTAAGCTATTTCCGCCAACTACGGTAGTGGCGAAGCACTACTGAGTAATTCACGTATCACGTCGAGACGGACAACTTATGTTTTTCTGTCGGACCACACTCGTCGACCTTCGATCGAGCTACGAGCACGAGTAGGTAGGCGGCTAGGGGGGAGGGGCGGTTGGGCTGCCTTTTCAATCAATCTCCGGTCGCCCCCTAATTACTAGACCAACCTGGTGCGAGTTGTAAGGAGTCTCGATTCATCTTTCCATGAATTGCTGAAAATGAAAATCAGTTCATAAATATTCAAGATCTAATCCGATGACTTGGTGAAGGGAATCTATGAGAGAAGGTTATCGAACCGGGTTCCAACCGAATAGGGCGCGGAGCCAACGAGTTCAGTCGAACAGCGTAACGAGTCTAAGAGCGGAATCAAGCTTGAAAGGAATGGGCGTAGGCTTAATAGTGAACGCAGACCGCTTCTCGATATGAAATCAATTACTTAAAAGACAGATGCCGAGAGAAATTGTTAGACTTCTATATTGCGTTGCGAAGAGAGATTTTCGAGCCGCGGTGAAACGTTGAAGGTCCACAACAGGTAACATAAATGAACAAGTTGATTTTGTATTCGAGCTGCTGAGGGTCGGAGCTCGTATGGATACATTACTTCATTGTTCTATGTTCTATGAGACCTTGCACTAAGCACATACTCGAAGAGGGTCGCGAAGTGTAAAGATCTGGTCTTTGACAACCATCGTAAGAACAACAAAATCGATTATGTCTTCGACACTATAACTATAGGCGGGACCAGTTGTAGGATGATCGCCGAGTGGCGTTCTGCTCGATTAGGCGAATGTGCTTGGCCAATAAAACCCTACCGAATGGCGAGATAGTTGGAGAGGTAACAAAACCCTATACTTTTAATTACAAAACCAATAAACACACACCTAAAGCGCCTACGTTCCGCTTGCAGCCAATACAACCACAACCTAACTTGCACGAGATTCTACAACCGAAACTACTGGTAGTCTCGAGGGGACTCCTCCTATAATAGTTAGCAGTACTAAACAAGCGAGTCATCGGTCCGTAGAAAGAAAAGGACCTCCTTTGAAAAAAAAATGAACTCGCTAGGCCTTCGGAACAAAGGTGATTATGTTCATGCTTCAGACGATCTGGCTAATTATATATACTAGAATATTCGAATCCAACTCCAGGCTGATCTTCTCCTAGGAATCCTAACTTGGTATGCAAGCTCAAGAAAGCGATTTACGGATCTATATGCTTCGATTGGCTAAAGCAGGCACCAAGAGCTAAGAAGGGGGCCTGCTTGAAGAAATTTAGCTCGTTTCTCACTACTTGATTTTGGATAAAAGGTTCCGGCTACAGTGGAACCGTGCGGATTCTGAAATTTTGTTTGTCGACGTCATGGTCGTTGCCTCATCCTTCTTTTATACGTTGACGACAACATTCTCACCAGGAATGAATGATTCTTCTCTTTTATTTGATTTCATCAAGGAGCTTGACAACCAATTTGTGTCTTTCATCCGCTGTATTACTTTCTCGGCATGGAGGTATCTCGCTCCACCTCTAAACTTCGCCTAACCCAAACAAAGTATACTCCAAAATGGAATTCATTTCTCGTCGAGACTGCCCTGCGCTACGCCTATATCTCCAGATCAAACTAGAAGTTACCAAGGAACCATGCATAGCAACACTGAGGGGTGCCACCTAGGAGGACTTATTCATATGATAGTGAGAATGGGTTGGAGGAGACTGAAACACACCATAGACAGGTTTGTGAGATAGACAATGGCAATACAATTACTTCCACAGAGGAGATTCAGGTGATAGAGTTCGAGGCTGAAAAGTCCTTTCCCCTTTTATCTCCAGAAATTTCCTTTAATCTTGATAACCATTTGTCCTATACTCACGAGTCTTGTTTTGATTTTTGTTCTTTTATTTCAATACACAAAAATACAAAAAATAATCTTGTTTCAGGTGCCCTGGAAAAACAAGATAGCCTTTTAGACCTAGAAGGCTATATCGATTCAAGCAAGAAGGACCCGAAAAAATATGAGCAATTCTATGTACCCTGAGGCCAACCAAGGGCATGACAATCTAGCTAAAGACGTGAAAGTGTTTCTTGGGAGGCAACCCAAGCTTTACATTTCTGTTATTTCCGTTTTCTGTTTTTAGTTGTTTTGTTTGTTTACTTATTAGTTTGTTTTGTTTTGGTTTGTTAGGTTGCTGTGGATGCCACCCCTCGTTGAAACCCATGCTCCCGTTCTGTGGAATTCCAACACACGTGTTTTGGTTGTCCAAGGAACTTAGAGAATAATAAAGATCTCCATAACTCAGGTCAGTATTGTTCACTCTTACCTTCTTACTATTTAAGCTTATTTTGCAAACATTGGAGACAATGTTTAGTTTAAGTTTGGGGTGAGATGTTATTGATATGTTGTAACTGTCCTGAGTAAATGCTAAATTACTGATTCATCTCTTGCATAAGTATGATCATGATAGCCTAGGATGAGATTTAATTTAAAATTTTTATGATTCTACTGAAACTGGAGAGCATGATATGAATTTGAGTTAATTTAAAAAATTTCTTGAGTTTTTCCTGCACTACTATGCACATAGCCTGTGTTTCTGTAGTTTAGAAATGCTCAGAACAAAGTTATTAGGCTTAGAAGTTTGATGTCACCTTGATAGGTCTAAGAACTGATTTGAGAGTTAAACTGCAGGATAGGGTGAATGACAATACAAAGTGCATGATCTGTATAATATGTGTGTTTTGTAAAAGTAGTTTGCTTTTGTTGTTGTTTGTTTTTAAAACAAATCGTGAAGGCAAAAAAGAGATACCTTCACTGTGATCAGTTAGGCCACTCATTGAGCGAGTACCCTGAGGAAGGGTCCCTGCAGTGGATGTTGGAAAGCTAGTGCCCTTGCACAAAAAAAGAAGAAAATAGAAAAAATGAGAAAAAATGATTAAGTGCTAAGTAAAGTGTTTATTTCTTAAATGTGAGGAGGCTCAAGGATTATTAATTATGACCAGTGTAGGGGGAAGTTTAATAGAGAGCCTAATAAAGTTGATCCGAGCTTAGTAAAAATGAAGTGAACATAGGCTAATCACACAGACACGTAGAACACTTAGGAAAAGTTCTAAATTGCTCATTGAAGTATTATGTTTGATTGTTTCCTATGATTGCAAAAATTTTCTCTAAAATCTTTGAGGCATGAATCAAATGTATGTATAAGAACAATATCATGTTTAATTCTGTTTTTGCTTGGGACTAACAAAACTTTAAATTTGGGGTGTTTGATAGCACACAAAATGTGTTGTCCTTAGGCTTAATTATTGCTAGTTTTATGATAATTTCAGGGCTTTGATGTGTTTAAATCACTCAATTTCAGGTTAAGAGCGTAAACAGGACAATTGGAGACATTTTGGATCACTCGGGATCAAATCGAGGATTTTTGGAGCTAGAAATAACATTTATTGAAAGTAAAAGGAGCAACTCAAGCCATTTGACCCGAGGTGATGGCGTTGCAACGCCCTGCATAGCGTTGCACAACCATCCGTGCAGATTTCATGTGTTGAAGAATCATACCGATAGTGTTGCAACGCTACTTTGCAGTGTCGCAACGCTATCTCAATAAAGAAGCTAGCGTGAAGATCCGTGCAGGTAGCGTTGCAATGCTACCTTGCAGCGTCGCAACACTACATCGATAAGGAAGGGCGCGCGCGAGGGTAGAATAAAGAGTTAGAATTATCTTCTCGCCTTATAAATCCAATAAACTAAGCTCCAAGGTTATAATGAATCTTGAATATCAGTGTAGTAGACACTATTTAGATTGTGTTCAAGAGTATAACCTAAATGGTCTATGGTATAAGAATGAGGTTCGAAACCTTATTTTGGTAATACCATGAATGCGACCCACTTAATAATTAGTACAAATGAGGTAATCCAACTCATTCATGTGGATGACATGCGAGTGGAGGCATTCTGTATGAAGAGTTCATACAAGACCGGACTGGAAATTATTAGTCTAACAAAGAGAACACAGTTATTGTGAGGAAGGCGATCGATAATTTATAGATTGTCATTAGTGACTCGACATGAATCCTGAGCAAGTTAAGAACTCCTGCTTATAGCGGTTTGTCCTTAGACTAGTATGGGTGAGAGTGGTATGTAGCCGACTCAATAAGCCTACCTTCTTAGGGACAGAACCTCGTAGGTAGTTGGGGACTTAACTATGCAAGATGGAATTCACTCATTCCTAAACTATGGAATTAGATAGGTTGTTCCATTAAGAACTGAGTCTAGGTCTTGAAAAACGGGGCCCCGCCCTCTAAACTAGCTTAAGAGGGTTTGAGTTTATGGTAGGACCATAGACCTGTTGTTCATTATAGGATCAGTGGTACTTAAGGAACAAAGAGGTAATCACAGGGGTAAATCGATAATTTGACCCAACTGTTATTACGAACAACCTGTGATGGGTCAACTTATGGGTAATGATTATATCAATGGATAAAATATAATCTAAAGTGAGGAGAGTGCAACTACAAGTCTATAGTGGAGTGACTTGTAGTTAATGAATATTTATTAACGAGATCAAAGAGTTTGATCAGTTAATCTCAAATCATTGGAGCTCATGAACTGTAGGTCCATTAGGTCCCTCCGTTGGCTCAACATGGTAACATTGAGGTATAAAGTTATGAATGAAATTGATGTGTTCAATTTCTTATCTGAGGTGTTATATCAATTATATGTGATATAATGGATATAATCTATAGTTTTAATGTGAATAAGATTCACAAATTAACTATATACTAATGACAGAATGAAGGAGGGATAAGATGGTAATTTCTATCATTTTTCCCTATAAATAGTTGCATAAGATGCAACTTTGGACAAGGTAATTACATACAACTCTAGAGTTCTCTTTTTTGTGTTGGAAACAGTTCCAAACACATTTACAAAAGATCACCTCATATCATCCTAAAAGGAACCCACCTTCCTCTCTCACCTAGAGAACAACGGAGAAGATCTAGTAGTGGATCTTCACAGAGTTCGGGTTCGTTGGAGGAGGAATTCGTGAAGAAAGTGTTGTTCAAAGGTAAATTCTTGTTGTCTCATTTAGAAATGCATGCTTAATACTTGTTATTTAGTTATTGTTTTAGATCCGTGTAACAAAATCATGAACACACGATTCACAATTTCTTCCGCTGTGGGATTCGATCCCTTCAAATATAAGAGTTATATTGATTATCAGTATAAGAGTAATAATGATAAGTTTAGGTAAACCATTAGTCGGACTTAACCTAGGTCAATTTCCTATGGAGTTAAAGTATCTAGTGGGAGGAAAAATGTATATGATACATATAATTCCACCCACATCTCTCTGGGGAAGTGATAACTCGTTATAGGAGAGTTATTTCACTGGAATTTTAGTGCCTAATTGACTTGAATTGCATAGAATTCATTGAGCCTCGTGCTATTTTATCCCTAGAATTTGAATGTTAGTTAGAAATCTTGAACTTAAGTGGTAGGCTGTAAAAAGAATTAATGTTGATAATTCTTTTACTTTAAATTAGGAAATTTGGAAGAAACTAGCTAACAAGTAATTAAACACCGGAATTGGAGATATCATTTAACTACTTCATGTTCAATGTAATTTATAATTGATAATGATATAAGGAATATTTTGCATGCAGGAAATGGATAAAAAATTACAGGGGCTCCTAAGGGCATTTTAGACATTTTACCGAAAGGGCAAAATGGTTTTTTTACCCTTAAGGGTACTTTTGTAATTTTGAATCTAGAGCATCACTTTTTTGGTGGAAGAGGAGACACCATCACATCGATTCGGCGGAAGCATTGAGGGGGCGTTCTTTGGCGAGGAAGAGAGCTCTCGTTTTTTCTGTAGCAAAAAGGGGCGGAAGAAATCGTTGGTGGCGTTGCTACAGCAAGACCGAGTAAGAGGGTTCGAGAGGGCCAGGGGAGAAGCTAATCGATAAAGGTTTGTTGTAGCAACTAGGAAATCGTGGCTGTCTTTTGCTGAAGCAAACATTCGGGAGAGCCAACCTACCGCTTCTTTCAAGTGATCGGAGGAAGGCAGCGAGATTTCTTTGTAGCAATTGCGAGGGACGACATCGAGAGAGTTGGTCCATCGATTTGCTGAAGCAATCGCGTGAGGTTGCGGGTGTCGGATCTGCCGAGAGGTTTGCTGAAGCAATTGTTGGGAGCTGCCGAGAGGTTTGAAAGCAACGTCGCACATTTCTGTGTGAAGGAGGCACCCGATAGGCCTTTTGCTAGAGCAATTGGCTGATCTGTGTTGGGAACAACCAGAGCAATTGGTGAAGCAAAGTGCCTAACTTTCTACCGAAATCTGAGGTGTTTTGCTAGGCATTTGCTGAAGCAATTTTAGCCTATTTGCTGTGTAATTTGACTTCCTTTCCTCTAGCACTTACTCTAATATTTTTCCAAATATCACTTTATTTTTATTGGGCTTTGTCATACACTAATTGGAGGTTAATTGTCTTCTTGTTTCTAAGCAATTTGTGTGGATTATTTTGGATTGTTTTTGCATATGAATTTCTTGATTAGTGTAAGCATGACCAATTTAAAGAAGTGTGATTTGATCCTTGCCATGAACTAATTTATCTTAGGCAAAGGTTGGGTTGTGGTCAAATGCAAATTTTGGAATAAAATTATGATTAATGCCATCGACTGAGTTCATGAAATTTTAGTAATTTTAAACATTGCATGCGAATTGAAATTGGGTTTTTAATTTCTCTAGAATTCACGAACTTGAGAGAGCTAGTGAATTAGAAAACTAAAACTTCATTCTAGGGTTTTGAGTTGATTCGAGATGATTGACACACCTAGAACCTAAAATTCATGATCATAATTTAGATCTCAATTGAGAGATTGTTGATTTTAAAACTTAATGAATTTGAAAGAAATCATTTGAACACATGAATAGGTGAACTTGAGGAATTAATCACATCTTTATTCCAATTAAAGCATGAGAGTTACAACCTAACCCAAGCCTACGTTTTCAATTATAGAATCACAACTTTTACTTCTTGCCTCTTGTTTGCATGTTCTTATCTTCATATTTAATTTAATTGGTTTCGTGCATATTGTTTTGAGTACTTTACTTCTCTGCAACGCTAAGTGCATGTTTAGATTATTTTCTAATCGCATACATTGTGTCAAAAGTATAAAGAATAATTTCAAGGACACTCACTTACTTAGATTCTGCTAGTCCTTGTGGGATCGATACTCTTATCTTATCACTTGCTGCACTGACCGTGTATACTTGCACGTCAAAGAAGAGTCAGAGTCTCATCCTAAGTTACACTAGTTTAGGACACTGATATTTTCTGCATCAGGAAGTTCACACCATGAGACTCATACTTGGCCTCGTGGCGCAAACAGGAGTATCCCCCTTTGGATGGTGTTTGTATGTGTCAATTGCAAGGTAAATGGAGAGGGTACTTATAGTGAGTGGGAGCAGGTTTAATGAAAACAAAAACTATGGTCTATTCTGTCGGTTCACATCGTGAGATCACCATGGTCAGTCTGCTAGTTTGGCCTGGACAAGACAATCCCTTTGGAGGGCTTGATCATAGGGGATCGAACACACTGGACACCCGAGAGGGATAAAAATTTCCTTATTATGTTTTTCAACCTAGTCCTCCTTTCGGCGGATTTTGTTAGATGGGGACTCTGGGGTCTTAAAGACAGAGGATTACACTCACAAGGTACATAAGAAGTGTATGTATCCTGACCAAATAATGGTAGCTAAAGCCTATAGAAATAAGAGTTACTCTGGCATTAGGTTTTGGTCAAGAATGTCTTGATCGAGAGGAGGAGTGTTTTTTGATTACCCTTCGGTGTCATATACTCTAAACCTTTGGAGTGTCATTGCAAATTATTAATGACCTAGGAATCATTAGATAATTAGCTAAAATGTGATTGGATTAGATTTTTTTTTGGCGAGAAACTTATACAAGTGTTTTTTGTAAATTTCAACAAAATGTCTAACTCTATTATTTCCTTACTGTGTGCGAAAAAATTAATCGGAGAGAACATAATGACTTGGAAAAATAAACTTAAAACTATCTTGGTAGTGGACGATCTTGAGTTTGTGCTTACTGAAGAGTGTCTTCAAGTGCCAGGCTCAAATGCAACACGAAATGTTCGTGATGCATATGATCGATGGATCAAAGCCAATGATAAGGCCAAAGTCTATATGTTGGCAAGTATGTCTGACATATTAGCCAAGAAGCACAAGGGCATGATGACCGCTAAGGAAATCATGGTTTTGTTGCAGGGCATGTTTGGACAACAGTCTGCACAGCCCCGACAAAATGCCCTCAAGTATATATTCAACTAGAGGATGCCCGAGCGTTCATCTGTTCGAGATCATGTCCTAGATATGATGGTATACTTCAACATCGTGGAGTCAAATGGGGCTTCCATCGATGTATCGAGCGAAGTCAACTTCATTATGGAAACTCTTCCAGATAGTTTCTTACAGTTTAGAAGTAATGCTGTTATGAACAAGCTTACTTTTAATCTTACCTCCCTTCTCAATGAACTCCAGATCTTTCAGTCTTTGATAAAAATTCAGGGACCGAAAGGTGAGGCAAATGTTGCAAGTAGGAGTTATCACAAAGGTTCGACCTCTAGAACTAAATCAGTGGCTTCATCTTCTTCTAACCTGAAAGGGAAGGAGAAGAACATGAAGAAGGTTGGTGAAGGGAAACGACCTGATAAAGCTATCATCCAAAAGGGCAAGAAGGTCAAGAAAGTTGCTAACAAAGGAAAATGTTTCCACTACAACGAGGATGGACACTAGAAACGAAATTGTCCAAAGTACCTGACCGAGAAGAAGAAAGAAGGTAACTATGATTTACTTAGTATAGAAGCATGTTTTGTAGATAATGATAAAACTGCTTGGATACTTGATTTAGGCGCCACTAATCATGTTTGCTCTTCTTTTCAGGGAATTGATTCCTGGCAGCAGCTACAGAAAGGAGAAATAACGCTCCGAATTAAAAATGGAGATATCGTCACAGCTGTAGCAATTGGAAAAATGAAGCTTTTGTTCGACAAGAAATATATGTTGTTAGACAATGTATTAGTGATACTAGGGTTTACTAGAAACCTTATTTCATTTTCTTGCTTCATAGAACAATGTATTTTTGTTTCATTTTCTTTAAATAAAGTATTTAATTTAAAGAAAGGTGTGAAAATATGTTCAGGTTTATTAGAAAATGGTTTGTATGTTTTAAGACCAAATTTAGTCAAAATTGATTTGAACACTGAATTATTTAAAACAACATACACACAAACTAAGAAACGTAAAATTTCTCCTAAAGAAAATGTTCATTTTTGGCATCTTAGATTGGGTCACATTAACCTCAATACGATTGAGAGATTGGTAAAGAGTAGACTTCTAAATGAGTTAGAAGAAAATACTTTACCTGTATGTGAATCCTGCCTAGAAGGCGAAATGACTAAAATACCTTTTAGTTGAAAAGGTTATAGAGCCAAAAAACCTCTTGAGCTTATACATTCAGACCTTTGTGGTCCGGTGAATGTTAAAACCAGAGGAGGTTATGAATATTTCATCTATTTTATAGATGATTATTCAAGATTTAGGCATATTTACCTAATGCATCATAAGTTTGAAGCACTTGAAAAGTTCAAGGAATTCAAGGCTGAAGTTGAGAATCAATTAGGTAAAACAACTAAAACACTTCGATCAGATCGAGGTGGATGGATTTAAAATTCCAGAGCTATATGATAGAACATGGAATTGTTGGGATGTATGTCCTCATCTCATGTAGTTTGTAATATTCCAAGTTGTAAATAAATAAGAGTTATTTATTTGAACTTTGTGTCTCGCATTTTTCATAAACTTAATCCAATAAACTAAGTTTCAAGGTCATTGCATTATGAGAGAACTAAGAACTTGAACGATGTCCTACAGTATATGGATAGGGTTGGAGACCTAATCCTGGATACACTGTGGATGCGGCCCGCTTTGTATTAGATACAAACGAGGTGATCTAACTCGTTCATGTGGTTGACATGCGAGTGGGGGCAACCTATGCAATAAGATTGTACAAGATCGGACCGTGAATTATTAGACTTACTGATGTAACACCGTTAACTAGAGCTTATAAATTCGTAGATGACCATTAGTGACTCGACCTTAATCCTGAGCGTGTTACGGACTCCTGTCTGCGGGGGTCTGTCCTTTGACTAGTACGGGTTAGGGTGGCCACTATTGCTCGCCCAATATCCCTATCTTCTCAGGGGCAGGATCACGTGGGGAGCTGGGAACTTGATTACGCAAGAAGGAATTCACTCGTTCCCGACTTAGGGAAACTAGAGAGGTTGTTCCCTTAAGTGCTATCTCTAGAGCTTGAACAATGGGGCACCACTCTCTCATTGGCCTGAGAGGGTTGTTATTTATGATTGGACCATGCAACGTAGTTGTTCATTAGAGGAGCAGTGGGACTTAAGGAGCAAGAGGTAGACATAGGGGTAAAACGGTAATTTGACCCAGCTGTGACTACGAACAACCTGTGAAGGGTCGACTCATGGGTATTGGTTATATCGATGGACACAACTTGTCCTACGGTGATGAGAGTGCAGCTACGGGGTTTAGTGGAGTGTTACCGTAGCTAATGAATGTTGAATAACAGGGTCAAAGAGTTTGATAGGTTAGTCTCGAATCATTAAACCTCGTCACGTGTAGGTCCATTAGGTCCCTCGGTTGGCTCAAATTGGACAAATTGAGGGTTTACAGTTTGGTGTGAATTTGAAGTGTTCAAATTCATTATTTGGGTATTTATGTCGTTTATATGAGATATAGATGACATAATATATAGTTTGATGTGAATGAGATTCATAATAAACTATAGTATAGCCTAATTGATTAATTAGTGCTATTTGGAGAAATTTAATTGAGAGAAATTAAATTGAATGTGATTCAATTTATAATTCCACATTTATGCAAATGAGATTTGTATAATAAGGTATGAGATACTTTATAGTATATAATATGCAAATGTGATTTGTATATTATATGGTTGTGGTAAAATTGTGATTTGATGGAGGTTTTAACTACATCACACAATAGTATTTAAAGGGTTTGCAAGAAGCCTTTGGTGTGCCATTTGCCATTTTTTGGATTTCCATCCAAAGAGAGCAAGGCAGTTCTCTCTAGAATTCTCTCATCTCTCTAACATTTCTCCTCACCCAAAATCAAAGGGAGTCCCACTCACTCTCCCTCAACCTTCCGAGAACAACCGAGAAGACCCTTTGGAGGTGTCTCCCTGTTCGGATCGAGGTTCGTGTTCGAAGAGTTCGTTAGATGGAGAGAGATCGTGATCGGAGGAGAAGAGGATTGAAGAAGTGTTCTTCAACAAGTAAGTACCATTTTTCCTTACTGTTTTCTTCTCCTATTTGCATGTTTAGCCTAGGATTTATGAGATAGATTCCATTTTAAGACACGTTTTACACAACGAATCAACGACGTTTCACAACGTCTTCCGCTGTGGGAATTCAAAATCCCTTCAGGAATTACATCCCAACTCTCAGCACCCGATATGCCTCAGCAAAATGGTGTATCGGAAAGGGGAAATAGAACCTTATTGGACATGGTTCGATCAATGATGAGTTATGTCCATCTCCCTAATTCTTTTTAGGGTTATGCAGTAGAGACTGTAGTATACATTTTGAACAATGTGCCATCAAAGAGTGTTTCTGAAACACCTTTTCAACTCTGGAAAGGACGTAAAGGTAGTTTATGTCATTTTAGAATTTGGGAATGTACAACACATGTGCTTGTTACAAATCTAAAGAAATTGGATTCATGTTCGAAATTGTGCATATTTGTAGGTTACCCTAAAGAAACAAGAGGTGGATTATTCTATGATCCTAAGGAAGACAAGGTAATTGTGTCGACAAATGCCACTTTCTTAGAGGAGGACCACATTAGGGACCACAAACCAAGAAGTAAAATTGTGTTGAGTGAGTTAGACAGAACAACAACAAAGGTTGCTGATAATGCTAGTACGTCAACAAGAGTTGTTGATAATAGATTGTCTAGTCAAGAGTGTCCATCTCAAGAGTTGAGAGTGGCTCGACGTAGTGGGAGGGTTATAACACAACCTGACCGTTATGTGGGTTTATCTGAAACCCAAGTTGCCATATTAGATGATGATTGTGAGGATCCATTGACTTATAATCAAGCAATGGTTGACAAAGAGAAAGACAAATGGGTCATAGCCATGGACCAAGAAATGAAGTCTATGCACTTCAATTCTATTTGGGATCTTGTAGATAAACCTGATGGGGTAAAACCTATAGGTTGCAAGTGGATCTACAAGAGAAATCGTGGTGTAGATGGAAAGGTGCAAACCTTTAAAGCTGGACTAGTAGCAAAGAGTTATTCCCAGGTTGAAGGGGTTGACTATGAGAAAACCTTTTTGCTTGTTGCTATGGTAAACTCTATCTGTATCCTACTTGTCATTATTGCATATTATGACTATTAGGTATGGCAAATGGATGTGAAGACAACATTCTTGAATGACAATCTTGATGAGAACATCTACATGGACCAACCCAAAGGGTTCATTGAACCAGGACAAGAGCAAAAGGTTTGCAGGCTTAAAAGGTGAATTTATGGACTAAAACAAGCCTCTAGGTCCTGGAATATAAGGTTTGATGAGCCAATCAAATCTTTTGGCTTTGACCAGAATGATAATGAACCTTGTGTCTACAAGAAAATCATCAATAGTTATGTCGCATTCTTAGTTCTGTATGTGGATGATATCATACTCATTGGGAATGATGTAGGTTATCTTACTGACATTAAGAATTAGCTAGCTACGCAATTCCAAATGAATGATTTGGGAGAAGCGCAGCTTGTTCTTGGGATCCAAATTGTCCCGAACCGCAAGAATAAGATCCTAGCATTGTCTCACACATCTTACATCGACAAAGTGTTGTTGAGGTTTAAGATGCAAGACTCCAAGAAAGGTTTATTACCTTTTAGATATGGAGTTCATTTGTCTAAGGAACAATGTCCTAAGACACCTCAAGGAGTTGAGGACATGAGACGGATTCCTTATGCATCAGCTGTTGGGAGCTTGATGTATGTCATGTTCTGTACTAGGCCAGACATCTGTTTTGCAGTTGGAATGGTCAATAAATATCAATCCAATCCAGGACCTGAACACAGGACAGCGGTTAAAAAGATCCACTCTTATTTATTTCAATTGGTAATATTATAAACAAAACGAGATTAGGACATACATCCCAACAAGTTGCATCTCATGCAACTATTTATAGGGAAATATGATGGAAATTAATATCCTATCCTTCCTTCATTCTCTCATTTATATATAGTTAATATGTGAATCTAATTCACATTAAAACTATATATTATATCAATTATATGATATAATTGATATAACACCTCATATATGAAGTTGAACACTTCAATCTAATTCCTAACTTTATACCCTCAATATTACCATGTTGAGCCAATGGAGGGACCTAATGGACCTACAGTTCATGAGCTCCAATGATGTGAGATTAACTGATCAAACTCTTTGATCAAGTTAATTAATATTCATTAACTACAAGTCACTCCACTATAGACTTGTAGTTGCACTTTCCTCACTGTAGATTATATTGTGTCCATTGATATAATCATTACCCATGAGTCGACCCTTCATAGGTTGTTCGTAATTACAGTTGGGTCAAATCACCATTTTACCCATTTGATTACCTCTTTGTTCCTTAAGCACCATTGATCCTCTAATGAACAACAAGTCTATGGTCTTACCATAAACACATACCCTCTTAAGCTAGTTTAGAGGGCGGGGTCCCGTTGTTCAAGACCTGGACTCAGTTCTTAAGGGAACAACCTATCTAATTCCTTAGTGTGGGAATGAGTGAATTCCATCTTGTATGGTTAAGTCCCCAACTACCTACGAGGTTTTGTCTCTGAGAAGGTAGGCTTATTGAGTCGGCTACAGGCCACTCTCACCCATACTAGTCTAATAAGTAGGAGTTCTTAACTTGCTCAGGATTCAGGTCGAGTCACTAATGACCATCGATAAATTTTCAGTCTTAACCTGCTAACGACGTTATTCTGGTCAGACTAATAATTTGCAGTCCGATCTTGTATGAACTCTTCATACAGGATGCCCACACTCGCATGTCATCCACATGAATGAGTCAGATTACCTCATTTGTATAACTACAAAATGGGTCGCATCCATGATGTTACTAGAATAAGGTTTCCAACCTTATTCTAATACCATTGACCATTTAGGTTATACTCTTGAACACAATCCAAATAGTGTCTACTACACTAATGTTCAAGAAATATTATAACCTTGGAGCTTAGTTTTATAGGCTTTATAAAGCGAGAATATAATTTGATCAAAACAAATAACTCTTTATTTATTTGATCAAAATTACATAAGTTTTAGGGTACATATATCCCAACAAAATAAATTATATCATGAATTTCTCTCATATTTATATAACAATTATACGAATAAAATGAATGAACATGCTTATCCTAAGGTGGGAAATATTCTAAATGACATTCATAAAGAAAATAGTCGTAAAATCGAAAAAATTTAGCCCCAAAAGTGCAAAAAATAATAAAATTACACTAATTTTCTTACAAAATCGGTCTAAAACACTTGGAACCAGGCTTAGACCGTTCGAACAAGACCAACCACGACCCGAATCGCTCGAATCACCTCTGAACCGGTCTGCTTGACCCACTAGCTGCCACGTCGTTGCAACGTCGGCTCCTCTCGCGCTCGTGTTAGGTATCGACAATGCTGAGGGGCAGCGTTGCAACGTTGTTGATCCCTCAGATTTTCTTGTCGATAGGGGCTTCGGCGTTGCAACGCTGCTGGTATTGTTGCAATGTTGTTGCTTCTGCAGCAACTTTTTTCTTCGAAAAACGGTGGCTTCTAATGGTGATTTCTCCTCGATACTCATCCGAATTGCATGAAATTTGTCACGAACAACTCATAACTTAATTACAGACTCGAATATGCACTTAATTGTCTAAAATGCAGGGGCCTTTACATTTAATTTAATCAGATCACAATCAAAACTAAGGCCAATAACTTCCTAAACTAGTTTTACAGCAAACCAGATGCAATTCCCACCTATCCAATGCAATTTTTTTCAACCAAAACAAAACAAACATTGCTCTGATACCAATTGAAGGAGATCTGATCTCCATGGTTTAATGGATCAAATGCTTGATTATTTTGGTTTATTCCAAGTACCAGTACATTGGCTAAAATACAGAGACAAGCATTCTAATCTAATCTAATTAGGCATGGATTTAAACATGCAAACATGCTGTAAACAATTCCTTAAACTAAAAGTAAAAAATTACCTTTGTAGATTAAAAAACACATCAACTTCCTTGCTCCAAATGTACAACAACAACAACTCAGTAACTTTTCTCTATTCTTCCAAGCAGGACACTACCAAAATAGAAAACCTCCTATGTCTCTAAGTCTCTGCTTAGATCAAATTTTGGTGGGAAGGTTTCCAACTTTTTGGAAGAGTATGGGAAAAGTTTGAGAGAAAAATTCCAGCAATTCACCAATTGATCAATCGATCATTAATCCTCACCACTGTCCAACCAGAGGATAAAAAGGGATAACTTCCCCCACTCCCTATCGATGGGGAGTTGAGGGAATTGTGGAGCGTGTCCTCCTGACACGTTCCCATTTATTTAATATTAAATAAATAAATAATAATAATTAATCTAATTAATTATTATATATATTAATTAAATGATATTTAATTAATTAAATTAAATATCTTCTATTTAATTGAGACTAAATAATATTTAATCATATTTTTCCCTCTAACATATAGTTCTAATGCACATCTTATGCACATTAAATTTTAACCTATAGTTTTTAAATATGAATCTCATTCATATTAATATTTGAACTCTCTCATATAATTTAATATGAACCATATTCACATTAAATTTATAATATAAAGTTCCAAAACTTTATATTACAATGTATCTATATACATCAACGTTTATTCCCTAATTGAATTTGAACATTTCAAACTCAAACGATCTAAGAACCCTTTGCGAGCTAGAAGGTAGACCTAATGCACCTGCAAATCAGAAGTTTCAACGATACGAAATTATTCGGTTAATCTCATTAACCTCCTAATCACCATTCGTTAACTGCGGGAACACTCCACTAAAGTCCCATAGCTGCACTCTTCTCACTGCAGATATATTTTTGTGTCCACGGATATTGACCAATAACAACAAGTCAATTGTTCACGAATGTTCACAACACCAGCTGGGTCAAATTATCGTTTTACCCCTGGGTTACATATTGTACCTTAAGTACTAGTGCTCCTCTAATGAACAGTATGTTTGTGATCCTACCAACAAACAGAAGTCCCTCTCGGGCCAATGAGAGGGTCGGGCCCTTTGTTCAAGTCCCGGAGACACCACTTAAGGGAACATTCATCTACTTACCCTAGTAGGCGGGAAGGAGTGAATTCCATCTTGTTATGTTAAGTCCTCAGCCGCTCACTCGCTCTTATCCCCAAGAAGGTAGGCATATTTAGTCAGCGAATCTGGCCACTCTCACCCATACTAGTCAAAAGACAATCCCTCGCAAACAGGAGTTTGTAACCTGCTCGGGATTCAGATCAAGTTGCCTAGGTCATCCTAGTGATATAGAAACCTAAGTAGTCAACGGAGTTACATCTAGCGGTTACTATTTCGCGGTCCGGTCTTATGTAATCTCATTCCATAGGATATCCCCACTCACATGTCATCTACACGAATACGTTAGGATCACAGTGTTTGTATCATATACAAAGTGGGCCACATGTTAACAGGGTAAGGTACCCAAACCTTATCCCCTTACTATAGACCATTTAGGTTGTATCTCGAACTGAGATTCTTTATATGTACACTACATTCAGTTCAAGAGACATTTTACAGCCTTGGATGTTAGTTTATTGGATTTAAGATTAAAACAAGGGCAATACTGAACAATAACACTTTATTGAAAATAATATCTCTTTATTATAATAATTATAACAAAAATTTACAAACTACGAGTTTTAGGGCACAAATCCCAACATCAATTTCTTCCTCCCTTTGGCTTCATCTCTACATTTCTTTCCCTTCTATTTATTCTCCCATAGATTTCTTTAACTTTCTGGGGATTTATTTTGTTATTAAAAAAGAAATAAATAAAAGAGATTGATACCTCAAATTTAGATGAAATGTTTGAAAACAAAGAAATATAAAAAAAAAGGAAGAATTTACCAAATGCATAATTATAGAGGTAAGTGTCAGAGACAGTAGGAAAATATTAAAAATTAAAAATAAAAAGAAATCTATAAATTAAAAATACAAAGAAATCTATTCTCGATTGGGGATGGTTGATGGTAAATAGGGGTATATACCATCATAAATGAAAGAAAAACTATTTCTTCTCTTCTTCTTCATGGTAGTCATCATTTTAAATATCTTTAGTTTTTAGATAGTTTTTACTATAGCTATTTTTCTAGCTATGTATTACAACTTCTCTTACATTTAAACGAAAATACCCTGATTATAATGTCTAAAGTTTAGACCACCAAACTTGAAAAATGTTTAAACAAGTTTTAATTTATAAATAAGGCAAAACTATTTCTAGCTAATATTTACTAACTTCATTTTGACCAAAATACTCTAATTGAATATTTATAAGTTTATTTTACCAAAAAGTGTGACTAACAAAAAGAAGTGCATCAAGGAAGAATATACGTTGGTTTTTTTGAAATAATTAAATCTAGGGATTGAAAATTTGAAACAAAATCTTGAATTATGATAATATATATAATTTTTATAATTTTTTAACTTAACATTATTGTCAATTAATTTCTAAACTCTTGATATGAAAAATTCAAAGACTAATATCAAAGATAAGAATGTGAATAGATAGGTTTCACACTAGTGAATTAAAAAAGAAAGTGATGCACATATTGATAAGACGATGATCTAATTAAGTACTAATTATGTATTTCTCATTGAAGTCGATAATATTTAACTATTCAACTATATGAATAAGAAAACACAGTATTCTGTGTGTGGTTCCAAAGTCCAAAGCACAGTCAAACTATCCTTAGTGTGTAGAATGGGCTTCAAGATCGGCATTAGGTGACTAAACGGGCTTGCAAGGAGGAACATGGGCCAAGTAGGGTGCGCAGGTTGGCCGTGTAAGTCCATGGCGCACATTGGACACCTAGACAATGCCTCCACGTTGGTTGGCTTGATACACTTAGTTGCTTCATATTATGGAGAATTGTGGATAGTGGCTAAAATAAATAACTGATAATAAAAAATGGTTAAATATCTTTCATATTTAGGATTTTATCTAACTACTTATTTAGGAGTGTGAAGAAAATAGGTTTCCGTTTTACTCTTGGTGGATACTCGTAATTACCATTAACCAAGTCATGTAGGGCCCGTTTGATAACGTTCTTGTTTCTGTTTTTCAGTTTTTAAGAAACAGACTTGTTTGATAATCCATCTTGTTTCTTGTTCCCA
Organism: Trichosanthes cucumerina; assembly: GCA_036507285.1. NCBI lineage: Eukaryota > Viridiplantae > Streptophyta > Magnoliopsida > Cucurbitales > Cucurbitaceae > Trichosanthes > Trichosanthes cucumerina. The sequence continues at coordinate 41,113,188 of CM071841.1, forward strand.
AAATTTGAGAAACGTTTCTAAAATTTGGACTAAATTTGAGAAACTTCAAATAGTAGTTTCTTTTTGTTTCATTTCGTTTTATGTTAAGTGTTTCCCAAATTTATCATCCTTAGTCCACAGCCTATTGGTGAAATGCATGTCAAAACAATAGTCCTTCCAGTTCAATCCTTTCTAAGTACAATTTTTTTATTTTCTTTTTTATCAATTCTGTTTTTTTGCAATATATATAGTTTTGAATTTTAAGTTTTAATTTTGTAATCTTTATATTTATATATTATTGTAATTTTTCAATAAATAAATTTTGTTCACTAAAACATGTCTTTAACCTCATTTTAATATTTTACAAACTACAACATTTATCAATATAATTGAGTTTGATCTAAGTCGACATCATTTAAGACGAATGGTTCGAGTAAGAGATAAGATTGCATATCAAATTTGAACAATATTTGAAGAATAAAATAATTTTATTTATTTACTTTTATTATTAATTAATTTTGCATCGAGACTTGTTGGTATTTGATAATATAAATTTGTTATAATTAATTGTATATTTATATATTTTAATGCATGTTATATATTTTATATTATATAACTAAATTCTTTTTAAACTATAAAAAATGACAAAAAATGAGATAAAGAAAACATTCAAGAACAAGAAACAAGAAACGGTTATCAAACAAGTTTATGTTTCTATTTCTTGTTTTCAAAGAAACAAGAAACAAAAATAGTTATCAAACATATTCTTGTTTCTTATTCTTAAAAAATGAGAAACAAGAAACAAGAAACGGGAAACAAGAAACAGGAAACAAGAAACAAGAACGTTATCAAACGGGGTCGTAATTACCATTTAGCTAAGTCAACGTAAGATTCTGTAAACCACCTTTCCTTTTTTTTAGCAACAACGGTTGGGTACTGATTTATCTTAGTGATAGTTTGGAAGATGATCTCACAATACACGTTCTTCATTTTTCATTTCATCTACTCTTTGTATTATCACATCGGTTTGGAATGAGATCTTACAGCTTTCTCATCTTATTCGATGGTGTGTGAGATAATGACGATGGCTACAATAATTTCAAGTCAAGCTCAATAGTAGTTAGACAAGTTTCATCTCCTTTGAAACTTTTAGAATCCATTGCAACACATCTTAAACTTGATGATAGGCACAAGATTTCTTGGATCTCACTCGTCAAAAATGGAGATAAGAAGCATCGAAGTGTAGACCTTGCTAAAGATAGAGATGTAGCTTGGATGATGGCAGGGGTACATTGTGGTATTTACAATGGTTGTTGTCTAGTTATAGAAGGTGAGACCACGACATTAGTAGATGGTTCGAATAAACAGGCGAAAGAGCTAATATTCGTTGCCCCTATGAGTCTTATCGCACTATCATATAGTGGTCAGATTGGGGAGGGGTGTGTATTTTGTTGTAAGGATGATCTGAAGAAAGTTGTCTATACCATTGCAATAAACATAGAGTTTTCAATTCCAGACATTGAAGTCGAGCAAAAGGTAATTCACCGTCCAGTGTATTGACGACACATGCACATAATACCTTCGTGCTTCAGTTTTGAGGGGTGGGCAACTGTGAATTCTTAGGAAACTTGTCAATGAACACACCTGGTGCATTGACATTGTGTGCAATGATCATCGACAGACAACTACAACCATGGTTAGTGAGTACACTGAGCTTCTTCTAAGAATGAACAATAGAATGCATTGTACACTCAAAGATGTCATTGTCTATACTCTGAAGAATCATGATGTCAATATTAGTTATGATAAAGCGTGGAGGGGTAAATAGAAGGCTATAAATCGTATTCGAGGGTCACCAGAAGAGTCGTATGCTCTTCTTCTTGAATTTTTAGCCAATCTAATTGTAAAAAATCTAGATATATACCAAGAATATACTCCTATATACGTGTTTTAAGACAATACAATAGATGTATGTACTGATGTCTACAATACTCTAACAGGGGCATACACTGCTCAGGAGGTTGATGTGGATGATCGGTTTCGTTTTTTCTTTATGAGATTAAGAGCATCAATAGAGGTGTGGAAGGACTGTTTACTAGTAATTTTTGGTTGTTTGTGGGTTTCTCTAAATTTACTTATTCTTAAGATCCAATACTTATTTTCACTCCTCTTGTTGTTTTAGTTGCATGAAATGCCTATTTGATCGAGGTCAGTACATCTATACACCATACCATGCATCGTCCGTCATATTTTGAATTATACAAAAACTTAGTGTTGAGGTGACTGCAATACAAATTGATTGATTTACATGTTGGTTGACATAATATTATTTGTATTAATTTTACTCAGTTTGTACATGAGTGAATTGTAAAATATGTAAATGCACGTGGTATATCCTATTATCTTCACCACTATATGATTGGTTTGTATTTGCTGGAGAACCCAAGTACCAATTTTTGTTGGTTAAATTAAGAAAATCATTATTTGAATTTTGTAGAATGTTTGTAGTTCACTCTCACATTTTCTTTTTAAAAAATTAAAATTTTCTTCCTACATATGCTAAAGTTTTTGTTAGCAATGATGGTAGAAACTAAAAACCCTAAAATATCTCAGGGCAATTTTGTCACAATATTTAATTATTTTTAATTTAAAAACTGTTTTAGACATCTTTGCGATTTAAAAGATGAGTAGATATTTTTCTAGTTAGGTGCCATAAATTTAGTCATTTTTCTAATTGCCCGCATATTATTACGTTTATGTTTGGGAAATTGTGAATAATGCCTGCAACTAAAAACGGTTAATGAAATATGACTAAAATAATTTTAATATTATATTTATGACTACCCAATTTTTAGGAAGAGATTAACATAATGTTGATTTTCCAAAATACCCTTGATGGACATTGATACATTCATGTCACCATCATATCTATCACCTTTAACTAACTTTTAGATTCTATTTTGAAAGAAAATAGTGATTTTGAAAACAAAAATGAAGTTCAACTAATTTTTTATATATATGGTAAAAAAAGATTTAGTTGAAGGCATCCCATCACAAAAAAAAAAAAAACAATGGAAGAAAAAGACTAACGATAGTAGGTATATGAGTACTTTAAGAAGTCAGCTAGGTGACTGACATTTTTTGGGACTCAATTGTATAAACAAAAATAGGATTTATTAGAAGAGTCGATGAGGTTCAAATACATCATTAATAGGGGACAATATGATGATTATTCTTATTTCCCACTAATCAACATTTGGTAGGTGGTAGTTGTGATTTAAGGATTCTAAAAATCTTGTTTTCTAACACAGTTTTAATAGATAAGTGAAAATACCCCTATTTAAAAAAAAAAGAGTGGAAATACCCGAAGATAGAGACCTCGATCTCATAGTTGGGTGTCGAAACAATATACAAGGATTGTTGTTTTGTCGTTAGGGGTATCGAAAGGGATATACAAGGATTGTTGTTTTGTCCTTGATATTGTATTGCAGACATTAATATATGTTGTAACGTTGATATTGTGTTGTGGGCATTAATATATACAAGAACGGGGTAAGCTTAAAGGAACTAGTAAACACAAGGAAATACCATCAAAAGAAGTTCTTGTATATTATATATCGGGGTATCGAAAAGGATGTACAAGGATTGTTGGTTTGTCATTGATATTGTGTTGTAGATACTAATATACACAAGAACAAGGTCAATCTAAAAGAACTAGTAAGTACTAGAAATACCATAAATTGAGTAGAGTGGAATTTATTGGTGATGAAGAACTAAAGTGGGACGCTCAAAGATATAAACATTTCTTGAAATCCGTTGGAGTTAGAGACATATAGTAGGTATAAGATAGATACATTTATAATCATCCATATTTACTTATATAATTAAGACCATTATTTTCATTTTTTCGGTTATCACAATTTGTGTGTTTTTACTTGTTTTTAATTGTTTTATGACGTATTCTAGTGTTTTAGTTGAATGGAGTTAATTGGAAGTGTTGAAAGAAAATTAAACTTATTAATTGCGTCTAACAAAAAATCAACATTTTTCTTCCTCTCTTTTGTCTTTTTTCTTTTTTTGGTCTATTTTTAAGATTTTATTTAATTTTTATAAAATAGAAAATATAGATTTGTTGGTTTAATTAAATTGGGTTGTTAGAAGAGAGAAGATGTAGTTTTGTTTTGTTAGGATATCATTTGGTTGAGAAAAAGTAGGTATGATATTTATGTCAAATAATAATTAATAAAATATATAAAAATTAAGTTTAGATATTTTTTTTAGAAAAAATAGATTTGTAGCTATTTTTCAACTTACACTATTAGATTTTAGTCATGGTTCTAATTTACCCTATTAATAATATTTTTTTGATATTGTTTCGTATTATATTTGTTTCTTCTATGACATAAAAGACCTATCGATTCATTCCTCATGGTAGTTAATCGTTCTTTAGTCACAAAAATTTAAATTTTCTTCTATGAGCTATTTTCTAATTATTCATTTTTTTTAATAAACAACTTTTTTAAGTCGTCTTTAATGTTAAATATCTCTATCTAGATATTTTCAATCAAAAAATTTAAAATTATTAGATATCTAAATCTTTCTATACTCATTAAATTGTTAATCAAATCTCTATATTCGTAGAATTAACTTAGAAATAATTGAGAGTTATTATATATTCAGAGTAGAGGAGATTCACATTCAATCCTGTAACTAAACTCCACCACAATTCACATAGAAAGTTGACATAAACATATATTTAATTAAGATCATATCTCATTGACCAAAACTTTTAATTTCTTTATTAAACCCATCTGATCTTTGAAAATAATATCCAATATATAATGAAATTAAACAATTATTTAGTCATTTAGAACCCTTCATTTTAGCATAGGAGCTGACACCTAAGTTGGAACACTTAATATACTAATAAGTAGTTGGTTCCAACATTAAGACTTAAATGGTTTTAAATTAGAGAAGAATTTTGAAAACAAATCATAGGATCACATTTTAAATTAAATTAATGCAGTCTATTGATGTGGCTGTCAACAAAAGACCTGTACCAAACAAAAAAAACATTATCCTGTTTGTTGTCTTGATATGGACACAAATTCCTTTCTTGATTGTTTTGTTGACTAATAACTACCCATATTCTTAGCATCTTGATTGACCATAATTTTGTAAAATTTCTGTAGTTGGTCCTTCATTTTTTCTAATTTATTTTCCTTGTTGTTGGGAGTGCAACCAAAGTCCCACATTATATAAGTGAGGGATAGTATCTCCATTGGTACGAGACATTTTGGGTGAAACCAAAAGCAAAACCATGAGAGTTTATGCCCAAAGTGCACAATATCATACCAATGTGGAGATATGTGGAGGGTCGTTATCCCCACAAGTGGTATCAGAGCCATGCCCCTGAGTCGAGATCGATAGAATCATCGGGTGCCGAACAAACGACGGGAGCCTTGAAGTGTAGTCATGGTGGAGATCCGTGGTACAGAGCTCTATCGGATAGGCGGTGTCCTCCGGGTATAGGAGTTGGTCAGGATAAAAGCTAGGCAGATTGATGACTATTTGAGGGAAGCCTCGGTTGGAGGCGAGCCTTGAAGTGTAGTCATGGTGGAGATCCGTGGTAGAGAGCGCTATCGGATAGGCGATGTGCTCCGGGTAAAAGGAGTTGTCCTGGGCTGGCGGTGTCCTCCGGGTATAGGAGTTGGCCAGGATAAGAGCTAGGCGGATGGATAACTATTTGAGAGGAGGCTTGGTTGGTACTTTGTTCGAGGGGAGGATTGTTGGGAGTGCGACCAAAGTCTCACATCGGCTAGAGAAAGGGAAGATCATGGATATATAAGTGAGGGATAATATCTCCATTGGTATGAGGCCTTTTGGGTGAAACTAAAACCAAAGCCATGAGGGTTTATGCCCAAAGTGGACAATATCATACCAATGTGGAGATATGTGGAGGGTCGTTGTCCCTAACACTTGCAAACTAATAGATTCATCTCAGAGAAGAACAACTAATTACATGTTTTTCTTAAATAAAGCTCGAAACTATTCTTGACCCTTTACTTTAATTTAGAATTTGAATACAGTGCATCTTTTTTTTATGTTTAAGTTCCATTTTGATCCCAAAACTAACTTTTTTAAGCTTGAAATCAAAACTTTTAAAATATTTATTTTAGTTTTATAAGTCTAAAAGAGTAACAATTTTAGATTTTAAACTTTTAAAATGTCTATTTTATAATCCATAAAATGTCGGAAAAAAGCAATTAGTTTTGTCATTGCTTTCATCATTCCAGCCCTAATATTTGCCTACACAATATCAATACCTACCAAGTACCAACTTGTATGACTCAAATTTATTCTCAAGTTCATGCACAAACTTAAAGCCTAACGGTTAAACATAACAATAATGACAACTAAAATGATAATTTTTAAAAAATGTGAGGAGATTAGAATATACCTTTTGACAGTTTAGGAACAGAAATAAAAATAAAATAAACACGAAAGTTAGGACTAAAATATGCAGGAAAATTAGGAGTAGAAATAAGTGCAACAACTTAAAAAGATTGTTGAAATTACTTCTTTTTAGAACACAACTTCACGACTTTTCAAAGCAAAAGTTATTTTTCAGTTTTACCATGTGAATCTTAAAAATTGTCTTTCAGTTGAATTGTTAGGATAGATAGCCTTGAAGAGCCTTCAAACATATTTTTAAACACATCAAAATATAAGAAACTAAATTGAAGTGTATAAGAAAACTCGTAAACAACATAAAAGGAGATTGCTTTTCTGAACACAGTTCATAAAACCATTACCAAGTCCATGTCTCTTTTTCTTTCTTTCTTTCTTTTTTTTTTTAAATTCAACCAGAAAATAGTGATTTAAACTTTTGACCTCTTAGTTATAAATATATGTCTTCATCACCTGTTGGACTACATATAGTCAAAATAGAAAAAAAAAAAAAGAAAAAGAAAAAGAAAAAAAAAAGCAAAAATTTCTCAAGACCTTCAAAAGCTGATATTTTTAAATTCCATCAACTATTTTTTTCATACTCAAATTTATCTAGTCAAATGTTCTATTTTCCTTGTAAATGGTCCAATCTATAGAGAAAGTCTCTATCTTTACCAATAACTTTATCTCCAATTCAAATTTTACAGTTCAATTTCATCAATGCGAATCTGAAAGGCATTCATAATCTTTTCCCAACTTTGGCTCCACAAAAGTCCAAAAACCGTCTAACTTATCTAATATTTCTAAACGAATCATCTTTTTCTTTCACCTTCCCAATGGAATTCAAAAAGGAAATGAAAAAAAAAAAACACACACACACACCCTACTTTAATTTAGCTATCAATATTGACTTCATGAATCTCTACATTTGAGTCACGTAATTTAGGATTGAATTTTATTACAAAACAATGTGGTTTGATTACTTTGTGTTATTTTCTACTTTTATAAAACACTAAAGCAGAATTTAGTAACACAAATTTAAAAACTAAACTATTGTTTGGATTGGGGTTGTTAAGACCCCATTTGATAACTATTTGATTTTTAGTTTTTGCTTTTTGAAAAATAAGTCTATAAATACTACTCTCATCTAAGGATTTACTTGTTTTGTTATATGCTTCTTACATATGTTTTTAAACATTAACCAATGTTTTGAAAATTAGGCCCTGATTGATAACCATTTTGTTTTTAGTTTTTTTTTTAGAATAAATTAACGCTAAAATTCCACTTATAGATTTCTTTGTTTTGTTATCTATTTATTACTTATGTTTTCAAAAACAAGCTAAGTTTTGAAAACTAAAAATTAGTTTTCAAAAACTTGTTTTTGTTTTTGAAATTTAGTTAGAAACTCAAATGAAGATGGAAATCATTGTAGAGAACATAAAGAGAAAATGTAGAAAAACAAACTTAATTTTCAAAAACAAAAAACTTAATGGTTATAAAACGAGGCCTAAAAAAAGTGGTTTCAAAATTTTGTTTTTGTTTTTAGAATTTAGCAAAGAATCCAAATGGTTTCTTAAGGGAGATGAAAAACATTGCAGAGAAATTGTGAGAAAACAAGCGTATCGCTTGTTAACCATTTAGTTTTTAGTTTTTTGTTTTTGAAAATTAAGCCTATAAATACTACTTGTACTCAAGAGTTCCCTTGTTTTGTTATTCACTTTTTACATATGTTTTCAAAAACAAACTCATGTTTTGAAAACTAAAAAAAATAGTTTTCAAAAACATGTTTTTGTTTTTAGAATTTGGCTAAGCATTCAAACGTTATCTTAAGAAAGGTAAGAGGCATGATAGAGAAAATGTATAGAAAGGATGAGAAAACAAGCACAATTTTCAAAATCTAAAAACAAAAAAAAACAAATGATTATTAAACGGGGCCCTAATTTTCAAAAACCAAAATGTAAAATGTTATCAGACGAAGCCTAAACTATTTTCTTTTAAAAAAAAAAGTCGAATACTTATTTACTCCCAAGTCACAATCACTTTATGATATCCATTCCACACTTTGAAAATTTTTAAATTTCTTCAAACAATGTTTGAAAACTAAAAACAACATAGTTTTTTTGAAATTTAGCTAAAAATTTAGAAATTTCTTTTTTTAAAAAAAGTTATAAACTAAGAAATTTAACTAAAATCTTAAACTTTAAAGACCAAAAAAAAAAAAAAAAATTATCCAACAACCTTATATATTTGACTAATATAATTCAAAAAGTAGATTAAATACATACTAATGATTTTTTTAATTTGTTTGAGTACAACAAGTATGGAGAGCATGAGGTCTTGGGGATTTGAACTACCTCCGATGTTAAAAAGAAGAAATACATGTCAATTATCATTGACTTAGGTTAAGTTTAACAAATATCTATCCATGATTAGTCATGAAGCAAGATAATTTTTAAAAAGAAAATTATTCATTTTGAACGTGCACTAGGAAACTTGATTTATCATGGTTTGGTCATAGATACTTTTTTCCTTTACATGAAAAAGTTGATTCTTTTTGGTAAAGCACACATATTAGAAGTTGGATTCAATCAAAGAGACTCACATATATGAGAGCAACATAACCCATATCCACTTTTTCCACTTCTTTTTCAACAATCAATTATTGGGCTTTTGAAAAATGGGTTGTGCAAAGCTTGATAGAATTGTGTTGTTGAAATAATAATAAAAGCATTCTTATCATCTATTTTTTGAACTGGTGATGTAATAATGTCTAATATATCTTAATAAAAGTTGTTGTCCTTTTTTAAGGATTTTTATTGATTATGATTTCTATCCTCAATAGTAAATTTGAAATGAAATGATTGTAGACTCGAATAATACTGTGTAAGATGTTTAGATTACGTAGGTGAAAGTGGTTTTAAAAATATGAAGAACACCAAAAAGGAGCTTTTAGATAAAAATATTTTGAAAATATTTAAGATTGATTTTACAATTCCGAAATCAAGTTTTGATTGTCAAAATCAATTTTGTCATTGCTAAATTAATGGTCCCATTGCTAAATTAATGGTCCCAAATCACTTCTCATTTTAGAAAATTTCAAACTCACTTTAAATTGTTATCAACCAATCACTTACAAAACCATCATTATTTACGATGTGATTTTTAGTAATTTAATGATCCTAAAAATCAGTTGTTAAATCAAATATTAGTTATATCATTTTTATTTATATTAACATATATTTTAAAATTGTGGTATCAAATATTAAAATAACATATTATTAAACATTCTTGATAAAGTCACTTATTATTAAGGGTCCAATTATAATTAAGGGTGTGGTGTGTTGGAGATATTACGTAAATAAATTATCTTTAATGTTGCGAAGTTTTTTCCAGAATTGTGTATTATCTTATTGTCTTAAAAAGTGGTTAGGTACGAGATTCAGTTTTTAGACTACTTTACCCAAATGATAAGTCCATAATTCTCACTATATCCCTTCATTAATTATTATTTCTCTATTATTTTCATATTAAATTGTCTTATATATTTAAGTAATGAAGTAGAACTAAGTTAATATAAAATTATTTTATGTATTTAATTTTTAAGTTTCCAAATTGTACTCAGAAGTAAATAGACATTATCAAATAACATATATGGTGCATTCTAGAATACTGAAATTGCACTACAAATAAATGGCATGCGCATGAGCTCTATAAAACTAATAACTGTATGTACATTAAAGGATGTTTATAAAATTTTCTCAAATTTCATAACCAAAAAGTAAATTATCAATTATGGTATGCATCTTTTGTAACAACCCTAAACTTTGGGAGAACATATTTAGGGATGTTTACTTGAAACACACCGTTTACGTCGAAATTTCGACAACATAACGACGCTAATACGACCTTCCAAACATTTTCAAAGGTTTGTTTATAAATCCATAACACTTCTTATAAAAAGATCAACTATCCCAATCTCCCAACAAACTACACAAGGTACTAAGGGAGGTCCACAAACATGCAGAAATTCAGAATGACAAGTTTACATGTTAAAGAGATCCGATGTAAAACAAGAGCGATAACTCCTGAGACAAAACTTAAAGTAGGCTAGATTCAATAAATAAACCATACAACTCCAACTCAAAATGGAAGACATGACTATAAGCAAATCTTTGTACTAAACTAACACTAAGGCATGGAGGGTATCTTCAAAGCCTCACCAATTAGTCACCGTTGTTCGCCAGCTCACAACTAGGCCCTATCTGCAATCAAAACATCAAATAAAGTAGGATGAATATGGAAAATACTCAGTAAGTAGCGCCCACAAGTCCAAAACACAACACCACAATATCAAACAACAAGCCTCAACCATTCACACACTTTGGCAATCAAACTCATGTTTCAAAGCCCTATGACCCTAGCCTCTCGACCCAGACTCGTTTGGCAATGCTTCATGAACTATACCCTATACACATTGCCACAAAGGTGTGAATCACCAACAATAAAGGTTATTATCATGTATAGACACACATCCACAAAGGCCAACTTGCCACAAATGTCATCTCATGCTTTCCACAAAGGCCAACTCTGACTCGCAACAAAGGCTAGCTCCAAAGGTAGGTTTATTGTCTATCTACCACAAAGGCTAACTACCTTAGCCTGGGCAAGCTATCTATTCATCACAAAGACTGACTATAACTTGCCACGAGGCCAAGCTCCCACGCCACAAAGGCTACTCACTCCCAAACAAGGGAGAGTCCTAGTTCATCTCAAAGGCCAAGACCCCCCAGGCTTAACCACCTTATCGCTAAAGGGAATCAAGTTCCCGCAGTGGAAGCACTTGAATCTCTTTTCGAATTTGTGATTTTCTATGTTTAAACCTGATTGAGGGGAAAACATACAATGTTCTAAATTACAGAAAATTCGAGATTAAGTATGTTTTCTTCAACAAAATTGTATGGAGAAGGGAAGAGAAGGTTACAACCTATGTAGACAATCTTCACTTTTCCAAGCTCCAAGATTTTCAAGCAAAACATGATCAATCTTTTGGACCTCCAATATAACATCTCTGTTGTTGTAAACATTTAGGGCATCATTGCAAAATTAATTGACATAGGTATCATGTTAATTTCGCTGAAAATGATTGGATATGACATAAAGTTTTTGCAAGTAACTAATACAATAATTTTATTTTATTTTAGCAAAATGTCTATCTCAATAATATATCGTTTAGACGCTAAAAAATTAACCAACAATAATTATGCAACCTGGAAGAATAATATCAATATGATATTATTGGTAGATGACCTAATGTTCGCGCTAACTTAGGAATGTCCTCAGGTGCCAAATTCGACTGCACCACAAAATGTTCGTGACATGTAGGATAGATGGGTCAAGCGTAATGACAAGGCCAATGTCTACATCTTAGTCAGTATATATGATATTTTGACTAAGAAACGTGAGAGCACTATCACCAAAAGGGAGATCATGGGATCACTACAGGAAATGTTTGGACAACATTCCTTTCAAGTCTGACACGATGCTCTCAAGCCCGTTTGCAACACCACGATGAAGGACAAATCTTCTATTAGGTAACACGTTCTCAGCATGATGGTCTACTACAACATTGTAGAGATGAATGTTGCGACTATCGACAGGTTGAGCCAGGTCAGCTTCATCTTAGAGACTTTTCCAAAGAGTTTCGTCCAGTTTCATAGTAAAGTTGTCATGAACAAGCTAAGCTACACCCTCACCACCCTACTTAGCAAGCTAAAAAGCTACCAATCCTTGATGAAAGTCAAGGGATATGAAGGTGAGACAAACGTTGCCTACTGGTCCTTCCACAGGAGTTCGATCTTAATGACCAAAATTTTAGCTTCATCTTCATGAGGTCCAAAGGGGAAGAAGAAGAAGATGGTGAAAAAGGTTTGCAAGGGGAAACAAGTTGATCATGGTACCGCCAGAAGGGCAAGAAGTCAAGCATGTTGCGGACACTCGAAGAGAAACTTCTCCAAGCACTTGGTCGATAGGAAAAAATAAGAAAAAATGTAAATGTGATTTACTTTGTATTGAAACTTGCTTACTCGAGAGTGACGACTCTTCCTGGATATAGAATTCAAGCGCCACTAACCACGTTTGTTCTTCTTGTCAGGGAATTAATTCCTGGTAGCAGCTGCAAGAAGAGGAGATAACACTTAGAGTTTGTACTAGAGAGGTTATCTCAACCATAGTATTGGGCACAGTGGAGTTGTTGTTCAACGTGAAACGACTGTTGTTAGGTAACATGTACATAGTATCAGGGTTTACTAAAAACCTTCTTTCCGTTTCTTGTTCAATGAAACAACTTATTTCAATCTCTTTTTCTATGAATAAAACATTTATTTTTTATTAAGAGTGTTGAAATCTGTACAACTCTTCTATAAAATAATTTTTATGTTTTAAGACCCAATTGAGTCGAAATAGTTTTGAATACTGAAATCTTTAAAACTGAAAATTCACGGAGTAAAAGGAAAAGAATTTCTCCTAAAGAAAATGCCCAACTTTCACATCTAAAGTTAGGCCATATAAACCTCAATAAGATTGAGGGAATTGTAAAGAGTGAACTTCTAAATGAGTTAGAAGAAAATTCTTTGTATGTGAGTCATGCCTTGAAGGCAAAACGACCAAAAGACCTTTTACTGGAAAAAGGTTACAGAGCTAAGGAACCCTTGGAGCATATACATTCAAACCTTTGTTGTCGGATAAGTGTTAATGTCAGAGGAAGGTAGGAATATCTCATCTCTTTCAATTATGACTATTATAGACATGGTTATATTCACCTAATCCATCACAAGTATGAATCACTTCAAAAGTTTAAGAACTTGAAGAATGAGGTTAAGAACCTATTAGGTAAATCAATTAAAACACTTTGATCTGATCGAGGTGGAGAGTATAGGGACTTAAAATTCTAGGACTACATTATAGAATATGGAATTATATCCCAACTCTCAGCACTCGGTATGAAGGGAATGGAGTTCCCGCAACGGAAGAGCGATATGATTCGCGTTATTTCTTTGTGTTTCTAAATTTCTTAAAGTCATCATGTATCACATATAAATATAGGCTAAGCATGCTGAAAATAAGGAAAAACAGTAGCAAGTTACAATAACCTACATCTTAAAAAACCATTCTTCGAGTTTTTCTTCTTTGATCACGAACTCAACATTCGAACGATCTCTCCAATCGAACTATGAATCGATCCAAGTGACACCTCCACTTGATCTTCTCGGTTGTTCTCCATCGGATGTGGGAGAGTGTGTGATGAAGGGAATGAGAATCCCCGCGCAGCGGAAGACGATCGAATCGTCATGGTATCATCATGCAATGTACTTATTAAAATTGATCTACCTATTAGATCTAGGCTAAAAATGCTGAAAGGATTACAACGATGAGGATAACTTACTTGTTGTAGATCGATTCAGCAACCTCTCCTTATAGATCACGAACTCTTCGCGCTCCTCGATCTCCACGAACTCTTCCCACGAACGGATCTTGAACACTACCAAAATAGATCTTCTTGGTTGTTCTCTTTAGGAGAAGGGAAGTTGGTGGGAACTTCTTTTATGTTTTGGAAGAGGTGGGGAAATGAGAGAATAGAGAGAAAGCACTTTTGGATTCTTAGGTCAAAATCCGAAAATGACAACTTAGTTTTTTTTTTGCTTAACCTAAACCCATCTAACAAAGGGTTTAAATAGTGGAATGATAAAGTTTACAACTTCACATAATTACCACTTTACCACAACCATATGTTATGTAAATCTCATTCACATAATTATATAATATAAGATATCCCATATCTTATGTTGCAAATCTCATTTGCAACAATTGTGGATTTAATCAAATTGAATCACATTCAATTTATTTTCTCTCTATCAATTTCTCCAATTAGCCTTTAATTCAACAATTAGGCTAACATATAATTTATTATTAATCTCATTCATATTAAACTATATATTATATCATCTATATGATATAATTACTCTTAAAGTGAAATTGAACACTTCAATTTCATACCAAAACTTTAACCCTTCTTTTATCCCCATTGAGCCAACCAAGGGACCTAATGGACCTACTGGTGGCGGGCTCCAATGATCCGAGGTTAATCAGTCAAACTCTTTGACCCGGTCAACCAATATTCATTAGCTACAGTAACACTCCACTAAAGCTCAGTGTAGTGTACTCTCTCATCGATGTAGAATATTACGTGTCCACTGATATAACCAATTCTCATGAGTCGACCCTTCACAGGTTGTTCATAGACACGGCTGGGTCAAATTACCGTTTTACCCTTGTGTCTATATCTTGTTCCTTAAGTCCCCACTGCTCCTCTAATGAACAACATATTGTGATGGTCCAACCATACACAACACCCTTCTCGGGCCAGTGAGAAGGTGGGCACCCGTTGTCCAAGCCCTGGAGATAGCACTTAAGGGATCAACCGCTCTAGTATCTCTATAGGCGGGAACGAGTGAATTCCATCTCGCGTAATTAGGTTCCCAGCTATCTACTTGGTTCTGTCCCAGAGAAGATAGGCATATTGGGCGAGTGGTGGGACCACCTCACCCGCGTACTAATCAAAAAGACGGACCCGGCAAGCGCGAGTGCATGTAATACGCTCGAGATTAGTCGAGTCACTAATGGTCATCTACGAATTTATTAGTCTTTTTAACATTAGCGGTGTTATATCGGTAAGTCTAATAATTCACGGTCCGGCCTTGTACAATCTCATTGTACAGGATGCCCCCACTCGCATGTCAACCACATGAACGAGTCAGATCACCTCGTTTGTATCTAATACAAAGCGGGCCGCATCCACAGTGTATCCAGGATTAGGTCTCCAACCCCATCCTTTTACTGTAGACCGTTCGGGTCATTAACTCGAACGTGATCCTCCTTGTGTGTCAACTACACATCGTTCAAGTTCTAATTTTCTCATATATTCAATGACCCTGGAGCTTAGTTTATTGGAAAGGTTTAAAATATTTGCGAGACACAAATTGAAGAAAATAATAATTCTTATTAATTTCAAAACAATATTTTACAAACACGAGATTATGACAAAAATCTCAACAAAATCCCACTTGGACTAAGCTAGTGGAGAAAGTACATTTCCAAAATGTATTTGAATTACAATAAAAATTACAATAAACTAGGGCATTGAATACCCGTTTACACATCTCCCACTTGCCCTAGTCAGGAAGCTCTCGAATACCTAGACTCTCTAGGTGACCCTCAAACACTTTAGCCGTGAGGGGCTTTGTAAATGGATAAGCTACATTGTGCTTCGATGCTATCTGCGTGACTGTCACGTCGCCGCGGTGCACAATTTCCCGTATCAGATGATACTTGCGCTCAATGTGTTTACCTCTCTTATGGCTTCGAGGTTCACGTGAATTGGCTCATCGCTGCTGTTATCACAAAAGCAGCGTGATTGGCAAGTTCATATTTGGAACAACTTCCAAATCGTCATGAACTTCCTCACCAAACGACTTCCTTTGCGACTTCACAAGCGCGCAACATACCGCTTCCATAGTGGAATCAAGAATGCATTCTTGCTTGATGCTTCGCCAGACTACAACTCCTCCATTCAAAATGAAAGCTGACCCTGAAGTGGATTTCCTAGAATCCTTATCAGTCTGAAAATCAGAATCTGTGTATCCTGTGAGGATCAAATCCCCACGCCCATACACTAAGTCGTAGTTCCTCGTTCTCCTAAGATACTTGAGGATTGTCTTTACGGTATCCGGTGATCTAATCTAACTCGATTGGGTGATCTCACCGACAATTCCGATTGTGCATAATGGATGTCGGGCCTTGTACACAACATGACATACATCGGGCTCCCTACGGTGAAGCATATGGAATACGTCTCATATCCTCAACATCTTGAGGAGTCTTAGGACACTGATCCTTAGACAAGTGAACCTCATGCCTAAAAGGCAGCAAGCCCTTCTTGGAGTTCTGCATCTTATATCTAGACAACATCTTGTCAATATAAGATGCCCGAGACAAGGCTAGTATTCTTCTCTAGGTTAGGACTATCGGATACCTAGAGCGTCTTGAGCTTCTCCCAAATCTTTCATTTGGAATTGTGAAGCTAGCCACTTTTTAACATCAGTAAGAAATTCTACCTCATTCCCAATGAGAAGAATATCGTCCACGTACAACACCAAAAATGCGACAGTTTTGTCAATGATTTTCTTGTAGACACAAGGTTCGTCGACATTTTGATCAAAGCCATAAGATTTGATCGCCTCATCAAACCTTATATTCCAAGACCTCGAAGCCTGTTTCAGTCCATAAATGGACCTATGAAGCCGGCAAACCTTTTGCTCTTGGCCTTTGGCAATGAACCCTTTGGGCTGGTCCATGTAGATGGTCTCATCAAGTTTGCCATTCGTAAAGGTCGTCTTGGCGTCCATCTGTCATACCCGTAGTCATAATACGCGGCAATGGCCGGAAGGATCTCGATCGACTTTACCATGGCAGCAAAGTAAAAGGTTTCCTTATAGTCAACCCCTTCAACCTGGGTAAAACCCTTTGCCACTAGTCGGGATTTGTAGGTTTGCACCTTCCCATCTACGCCACGTTTACGCTTGTAGATCCATTTCCAACCAATAGGTTTTACCCCATCCGGTTGATCCACAAGCTCCCAGAAAGAATTGAAGTACATAGACTTCATTTCTTGGTTCATAGCTTTAATCCACTCGTCTTTATCAACATCAGCCATTGCCTGATTATAGGTCAATGGATCCTCACAGTCATCGTCAGGAACGACAACTGAGGTTTCAGCTAAACCCACATAGCGATCGGGTTGTCTCACAGTCCTCCCACTACGTCGAGGCATTCCCAACTCTTGGGAACGGATTTGACTAGACGTGCTAGGATCAACAACACTTGTTGATGTACTAGCCCCATCGGCAACTCTTGGCGATGAACCGCATCCATTTCATTCAATACAATTTTACTTCTTGGTACATGATCCACGGCGTGGTCTTCCTCTCAGGAAAGTGGCGTTTGTCGACACAAGCACCCTATTTTCCCTAGGATCATAAAACAGACCACCCCTAGTCTCTTTAGGGTAACCTACGAATAGGCACAATTTTGAACGGGGTTCCAACTTCTTCGGGTTTGACACCAACACATGGGTTGGGCATCCCCAAATTCTGAAGTGATGTAAACTGCTTTTACGTCCACTCCAGAGCTCAAAGGGTGTTTCACAAACACTCTTTGAGGAACATTATTCAAAATGTAACCGCAGCGATCTCTCTGCTGCACCCCCGAAAGAATCGGGAGACGAGCATAGCTCATCATCGACCGAACCATGTCCAACAAGGTTCTATTTCTCCTCTCCGATACACCCATTCTCATTGTGGCATACAGTCTTTGAGAGTTGGGACGTAATTCAGTGTTCTATCATATAGTCACGGAATTCGGTGTCCGTACTCTCCACCTCGATCCGATCGAAGTGTTTTAAGCGATTTACCTAAGAGGTTCTCAACCTCAGTCTTATACTCCTTGAACTTTTCAAGAGTTTCAGACTTCTTATGCATTAGGTAAATATACCCATATCTGGAGTAATCGTCTATGAAAGACACGAAGTACTCATAACCACCCCGAGCTTTAACATTCATCGAACCACATAGGTCAGAATGTATTAACTCAAGAGACTCTTTGACTCTATATCCTTTTCCACTAAAAGGACGTTTGGTCATTTTGCCTTCAAAGCATGACTCACATACTGGTAAAGAGTTTTCTTCCAACTCGTTTAGAAGTCCACTCTTCACCAGTTTCTCAATCCTATTAAGATTAATGTGGCCTAACCTTAGATGCCAAAGATGGGCATTTTCTTTTGGAGAAATTTTTGCTTTCTTAGTTCGTGTTTCCGCAGTTTTAAACAATTCAGTATTTAAAACACTTTTAACCGAATTGGGTTTTAAAACATACAAATTATTTTCAAGTGAGGCTGAACAAATAACATTTACATTGAACGAAATAAATGCTTTATTTAATTCAAATGAAATGGAAATACATTGTTCAATTAAGCAGGAAATAGAAACAAGGTTTCTAGTAAACCCTGGGACTATGTACAAATTGTCTAACAATAAGTACTTCCCGCCAAAATGCAACTTCACTTCAGTGCTGCGATTGTTGCGCAGCAGAGACAAGCTCCCGGATCCAACCCGCAGAGTCACCTCACCATCTCATGTGGTGCCAGAATCAATCCACGAAAAGAAGAACAAACGTGGTTAGTGGCACCTGAATCCAATATCCAGGAAGAGTCATTACTCTCCACTAAACATGTTTCTACCACAAGTAAATCAGATTTACCTTGGTTCTTCCTCTCGGCCAGGAATTTGGGACAATTTCTCTTCCAATGTCCGCTTCCATTGCAGTGGAAACACTTTCCTTTCTCTGCAACCTCCTTGACCTTCTTGCCCTTCTGGGCGGCAGCTCGGTCAGTTTTACCCCTCTTCATCCTCTTCTTCCCTTTCGAGCGTGAAGGAGCAACAGGTTTTGTCCTAGAGGTCGAACCCCTGTGATAAGACCTGTAGGCAACATTTGCCTTAGATTCCCTGACCCTATTCAGGGACTGGAAATTCTGTAGCTCATTGAGGAGGGTAGTCAGAGTGTAGCTAATTTTGTTCATAACAAACATTGCTCTGGCCCGAAGGAAACTCTTCGGAAAAGTCTCCATGATAAAACTGACCTGACTCGACTCATCGATCGAAGTCCCATTCATCTCAGCCAGATTAAAGCGGTCATCATGTCTAGAACATGTTCACGGACAGACGACCCCTCTTTCATCCGAGCGTTGAAAATGTATTTGAGCGAGTCATGCCGGACCTGAAAGGACTGTTGTCCAAACATTTCTGCAAGGACTCCATGATTTCCTTAGCGCGAAACCATCACTCATGCTTCTTTGCCAAAACATCGGACATATTTGGCAATTATATAGACCTTGGCCTTTTCATTGGCCCCGATCCATCGATTGTACGTATCGCGAACGACACGTGATGCGGTCGAGCCCGGCATCTGAGGACACTCCTCAGACAACACGAACTTTATGTCGTCAGTCACCAAAATTGTATTGATGTTATTTTTTCAACTCTGGTAATTATCTCCCACTAACTTATCGGAAGCAAGTAAAGCTATAATAGCGCTAGACATTTTTAGCTGTAAAAAAAAAAACTTTGTATTAGTCTCACAAAAAACCTTTTTGAAAAACCAATCTAAATTTTAGCAAAATTGTTTTCATGATCCCTAGGTCATTCATAATTTTGCAATGATACCCTAAAGGTTTAGAATGACTGCCACCGAAGGGTGAACTGAACACTCCTCCTTTTTAGACGAGACTTTCTCGATCAGACCCTAATTCCAGAATAACTCTTATTCCATTAGGCATCCAATTACCATTGTTCGGTTGAATTCATTAACACTTAACAAATTCTGTGAGTGTTACCCTCAATCTTTAAGTTTCCAAGTATTCGTCCAAACAATAGTCACCGAAGGGTGAACTAAGAAGGAAAATCAACTAGGAAACTGTATCCCTTTCGGGAATTCACTGTGTTCCGACTCCCATGATTAAGCCCTCCGAAGGGATTGTCTGGTCCAGGCAAATCTAGCAGGCAGATCATAGGTGTCTCACGGTGTGAATCGAAAGAAGAGACCGTGGGTCTCGAATTCCACAAGTCCCGCTCCCACTCACTATAAGTACTCTCTCCATCCACGATGATATTGATCTATACAAATGCCATCCAGAGGGGTCGCTCCCATTTGCGCGCCACGAGGCCGAGTATAGATCTCACGGTCTGAACTTATCGAAGATTTGTGGTTGGAAATTTAAATGTATCTTATACACTATATTTCCTCCCACTCGAGACTTTAATTTTTAATAGGGATTGACCTAGATAATCGACTAAAAATTACCTAAGTCTACCAATATAACTCTTATATGGTATTTAGCCTAAGTCTATAATCACATTATTAACTTAGGTCTATGTGAGAAAATTAACTAACACTTAATTAACGGCGCTCACGTAAATATAATCTAAGAATCTCCAGACCGAATTCACTCCCAGGTCGGTTTCTAGGTAGGGGTGTTCCGCAAGCGTCAACTTAAATACCCCAGCCTTAGACAAAACCTTCCTTAGACAGAGTTACTAATCAGTCACGATTCAAAGATCATATTTGATTTCCTAAAATTCTAATCTTATTAGAAAATTAGAAAACCTAAGTCTAATTATTCAAGTTCTAAACACTTTAAAACTAATAATTAACTTAGGTTTGCATGCATTTCTATGTTATAGTGCTTGATCATTCATCACATGAATAAGTATATACTATAACATAATTACCATTCATCACATGAATATAAATGCATGAGCATACTTTAATCTAAAAAATATAACACTTATATTAATTAAATTAAATATGCATTTAATTACATTATAACTCTTATAATATAACCTATCATACAAACTATATTATAACTCTTATAATATACATGATGCATGATTATGTTTAACCTAAGTTGGGATTTTAAATCTATATGACATACATTATGCACATAGAATTTAATTAAAATCATACATCTCATGCATAAAATAATTAAATAGCAAAATTGGACCAGTTTTTGGCACCTAGAGGCAATTATTTAATTAAATAAAATTAATATAACATTTATATTAATAATATTTAATAAAATAATTAAATAAATAAATTAAAAAACGTTTTTTATAAAAAAAACTGAAAAATAAACTAAAAAACGGAAATAAAACGTTGCAGTTAAGACTTGAACCCACGTCCTCGCGCATTTATTTGCCGCAACTTTGTTGCCTCTACAGCGTTGGCGCGTCCTCAACTCAACGCCACTGCTGCAGGGCCTTTGTCGCGAGCGCGGCGTTGAGGCAGCGCGTTGGCGGCGTCTCAGCGCCATCGACGCGACAAACAACATCCTTGTTGTTTTTGCTCGGTTTTTTGCCATTCCGCCCGATTTCTTCACGACAACTCTTGCCACGAGCGGCCGGACTTACGGACTCGATTTACATGAGAATTGCCCAAAACAACGAGCCCTTACATTGATCTCATCAACATAATTGTAAATCTAATCTAGTGCCAAAAACCGAAAACATCCAATTTGCAAATCATACATTCATCTCATGAAAACATGGTAATTACCCACCTAATTTTTAATAAAACAGTGCATCGATGAGGAACCATTGAGATGGCTCTGATACCAATTGAAGGGAATGAGAATCCCCACGCAGCGGAAGACGATCGAATCGTCATGATATCATCATGCAATGTACTTATTAAAATTGATCTACCTATTAGATCTAGGCTAAACATGCTGAAAGGATTACAACGATGAGGATAACTTACTTGTTGTAGATCGATTCAGCAACCTCTCCTTGTAGTTCACAAACTCTTCGCGCTCCTCGATCTCCACGAACTCTTCCCACGAACGGATCTTGAACACTACCAAAATAGATCTTCTTGGCTGTTCTCTTTAGGAGAAGGGAAGTTGGTGGGAACTTCTTTTATGTTTTGGAAGAGGTGGAGAAATGAGAGAATAGAGAGAAAACACTTTTGGATTCTTAGGTCAAAATCCAAAAATGACAACTTAGTTTTTTTTTTGCTTAACCTAAACTCATCTAACAAAGGGTTTAAATAGTGGAATGATGAAGTTCACAACTTCACATAATTACCACTTTACCACAACCATATGTTATGTAAATCTCGTTCACATAATTATATAATATAAGATATCTCATATCTTATGTTGCAAATCTCATTTGCAACAATTGTGGATTTAATCAAATTGAATCACATTCAATTTATTTTCTCTCTATCAATTTCTCCAATTAGCCTTTAATTCAACAATTAGGCTAACATATAATTTATTATGAATCTCATTCATATTAAACTATATATTATATCATCTATATGATATAATTACTCTTAAAGTGAAATTGAACACTTCAATTTCATACAAAACTTTAACCCTTCTTTTATCCCAGATTGAGCCAACCAAGGGACCTAATGGACCTACAGTGACGAGCTCCAATGATCTGAGGTTAATCAGTCAAACTCTTTGACCCGGTCAACCAATATTCATTAGCTACAGTAACATTCCACTAAAGCCTGTAGCTGTACTCCCATCAGTGTAGAATATTACGTGTCCACTGATATAACCAATTCTCATGAGTCGACCCTTCACAGGTTGTTCATAGACACGACTGGGTCAAATTATCGTTTTACCCCTGTGCCTATATCTTGTTCCTTAAGTCCCCACTGCTCCTCTAATGAACAACATATTGTGATGGTCCAACCATACACAACACCCTTCTCGGGCCAGTGAGAAGGTGGGGGCCCGTTGTCCAAGCCCTGGAGACAGCACTTAAGGGAACAACCCCTCTAGTATCCCTATAGGCGGGAACGAGTGAATTCTATCTCGCGTAATTAGGTTCCCAACTATCTACTTGGTTCTGTCCCTGAGAAGATAGGCATATTGGGCGAGTGACTGGGACCACCCTCACCCGTACTAATCAAAGGACAGACCCCCAGCCAAGCGGGAGTCCGTAATACGCCGTGGATTCGTGTCGAGTCACTAATGGTCATCTATGAATTTATTAGTCTTTTTGCATTAGCGGTGTTATATCGATGAAGTCAAATAATTCACGGTCCGGTCTTGTACAATCTCATTGTACAGGATGCCCCCACTCGCATGTCAACCACATGAACGAGTCAGATCACCTCGTTTGTATCTAATACAAAGCAGGCCGCATCCACAGTGTATCCAGGATTAGGTCTCCAACCCCATCCTTTTACTGTAGACCGTTCGGGTCATTAACTCGAACGTGATCCTCCTTGTGTGTCAACTACACATCGTTCAAGTTCTAATTTTATCATATATTCAATGACCCTGGAGCTTAGTTTATTGGAAAGGTTTAAAATATTTGCGAGACACAAAGTGAAGAAAATAATAATTCTTATTAATTTCAAAATAATATTTTACAAACACGAGATTTGGACAAAAATCCCAACATGTGAGACTCCCTTTGGATGAGTTTTGGAGAGAAATTTGAGAGAATTTTCTAACTCTTGTTGAGAGAGAATTGAGATGATTGCCCTTCTTGGAATGGCAATAGGCTTAATTAATGCTTCTTGAAAACACCTATTTATGATGGTGTGTGGTGGAGTTAAAATCTCCACAAATTCACCATTATACCACAATTATATAATATAAAAATCATATTTTTCATATCATATATTATAAGGTGTCTCATACCTTATTATACAAATCTCATTTGCATAATTCTGGTTGAATTTAATTTAATTAAATCATTAGGTTATACTATAGTTTATTATGAATCTCATTCACATTCAACTATATATTATGTCAATCATATCTCATATAGATGACATAAATACCCTTTTAATGAATTTGAACGATTCAAATCCACTTCAAACTGTAGACCCTCATTTAGTCCAATTTGAGCCAACCGAGGGACCTAATGGACCATTAGCTCCAATGATCCAAGATTAACCGTTCAAACTCTTTGACCCGGTTAATCAACATTCATTAACCACACAGACACCCTACTATAGTCCCGTAGTCACACTCTCCTCATTGTAAGACAAGTTGTATCCATCGATATAACCAACGCCTGTGAGTCGACTCTTCACAGGTTGTTCATAGTCACAAATGGGTCAAATTACCGTTTTACCCATGTGTCTACTGTTGGGGTTTGTGCCCTAAAACTCGTAGGTTGTAAATTTTGTTCTAATTAATGTAATAAAGGGTTATTATTTTCAATAAAGAGTTATTGTTCATTATTTATAATATTTCCCTTTTATTAACCCTAAATCCAATAAATTAACATCAAAGGTTGTAAAATGTCTCTTGAACTGAATGTAGTGTATATATAAAGGATCTCAGTTCGAGATACAACCTAAAGGGTCTATAGTAAGGGGATAAGGTTTGGGTACCTTACCTTGGTAATACTATGGATATGCCTCATTTGTATATGATACAAACACCGTGATCGTAACATGTTCGTGTAGACGACATGTGAGTGGGGATATCCTATGTAATGTGATTGCATAAGACCAGATCACGAAATAGTTACAACTAGGTGTGAAGCCATTGACTAGTTAGGTTTCTGTTTCACTAGGATCGCCCAGGCAACTTGATCTCAATCCTAACCAGGTTACAAACTCCTGTTTGCGAGGAATTGTCTTTTGACAAGTATGGGTGGGAGTGGCTAGATTCACCGACTCAATATGCCTACCTTCTTGGGGAAAAGACCGAATGAGCAGTTGGAGACTTAACTTAGGAAGATGGAATTCACTCCTTCCCGCCTATTAGGGTAAGTAGATGAATGTTCCCTTAAGTGGCGTCACTGGGACTTGAATAAAGGGTCAACCCTCTCATTGGCCCGAAACGGACTTCTGTTTGTTTGTAGGACCACAAATAAATTGTTCATTAGAGGATCACTGGGACTTAAGGTAAAGATGTAACCTAGGGATAAAACGATAATTGGACTCAGCTGGCGTTATGAACATTCGTGAATGATTGACTTGCTGTTATTGATCAATATCCGTGGACACAGAAATATATATGCAGTGAGAAGAGTGCAGCTGCGGGACTTTAGTGGAGTGTTCCCGCAGTTAACGAATGTTGATTAGGAGGTTAATGAGATTAACCGAGTAATCTCGTATCGCTGGGGCCTCTGATCTGTAGGTCCATTAGGTCCACCTTCTAGCTCGTAAAGGGTTCTTCGATCGTTTGAATTTGAAATGTTCAAATTCAATTAGGGAATAAACATACATGTTTATAGATACATTATAATAGAATGTTTTGGAACTTTATATTATAAATTTCATGTGAATATGATTCATATTAAATTATATGAGAGAATTAAATATTTGAAAAAAGTTCAAATATTATTTAAATGTGAATGAGATTCATATTTAAAACTATAGGTTAAAATTTAATGTACATAAGACGTACATTAAAACTATAGGTTAGAGGGAAAATTGATTAAATGTGATTTAATCGAAATTAAATATATGATATTTAATTTATTTTTACTTAAATGTGATTTACTTAAAGATTATATTAATATATAATTAAATATGATTTAATTATATTATTAAATAAATTTAATTTAATTAAATGATTTGATTATTTAATTAATTAAGTTAAGGGAACTTGTCATCCAGACACGTTCCTACTAACCCTCTTCTTCTCCCTATCGATAGTTATACAGGGAGAGAGGATATCATTTTGAGTTGATCGATCAGTGGGAGCAATTGGATTGCTGAAAAAATTATCTCTCTCAAAATTCTTTTTCCTTTTAATTGTTGGTTCCTTCCCACCAAGGAATTGGTCTAGGAAACTCAAAGACAGATAGGGTTTTCCAAGTGGAAGCAAGGTGTTGTTGTGTTGTTGTGCAAATTGGAAGCAAGGTGTTGCTGTGATTGAAAAACTACAAAGGTTATGATTTCGAATTCCCTCTTAGTTTAAGTTTGTACAACATCTCTATGAGTTGCATAATCCATGCCTAATTAGATTAGATTGCTTGTTCTTTGTATTTTACCAATGTACTGGTATTTGTAGTAAACCAAAACAAACTAGCAAATTGATCTTTAAATCAGGTTTCCGCTGCTCATGAGGATCAGATTCCCTTCATCTACCTCTTGCTCCTTAAGTCCTACTGCTCCTATACTTAACAATTTTGTTGCATGGTCCAACCATAAAAAACATCACTCTCGGGCCAGTGAGAGGGTGGGGCCCCCTTGTTTAAGCCCTGGAGACAACACTTAAAGGAACAACCCCTCTAGTGTTGGGGGTTGTGCCCTAAAACTCGTAGTTTGTAATTCTGTTCTAATTATTGTAATAAAGTGTTATTATTTCAATAAAGAGTTATTGTCTGTTATTTACGACATTGCCCCTATTTTAACCCTAAATCCAATAAACTAAACATCCAAGGTTGTAAAATGTATCTTTAACTGAATGTAGTGTACATATAAAGGATCTTAGTTCGAGATACAACCTAAAGGGTCTATTGTAAGGGGATAAGGTTTGGTTACCTTGCCTTGATAAAATTATGGATGTGGCCCACTTTGTATAAGATACAAACACTGTGATCCTAAGGTGTTCGTGTGGATGACATGTGAGTGGGGATATCCTATGTAATGAGATTACATAAGACCGGACCGCGAAATCGTAACCACTAGATGTAACTCCGCTAACTAGTTAGGTTTCTATTTCACTCGGATGACCTAGGCAACTTGATCTGAATCCTGAGCAGGTTACGAACTCCTGTTCGCAAGGGATTGTCCTTTGACTAGTATGGGTGAGAGTTTCCAGATTCGTCGACTTAATATGCCTACCTTCTTGGCGACAAGACCGAGTGAGCGGCTCGGAACTTAACTTAGCAAGATGGAATTCACTCCTTCCCGCCTACTAAGGTAAGTAGAGGAATGTTCCCTTAAGTGGTGTCTCCGGGACTTGAACAAAGGGCCCGACCCTCTCTTTGGTCCGAGAGGGATTCTGTTTGTTGGTAGGACCACAAACAATTTGTTCATTAGAGGAGAACTGGTACTTATGGTAGAAGATGTAACCCAGGGGTAAAACGGTAATTTGACCCAGCTGGTGTTACGAACATTCGTGAAGGATTGACTTGTTGTTATTGGTCAATATCCATGGACACAGAAATATATCTGTAGTGAGAAGAGTGCAACTATGGGACTTTAGTGGAGTGTTCCCGCAGTTAACGAATGTTGATTAGGAGGTTAATGAGATTAACCAAGCAATCTCGTATCGTTGGAGCTTCTGATCTATAGGTCCATTAGGTCCACCTTCTAGCTCGTAAAGGGTTCTTAGATCGTTTGAATTTCAAATGTTCAAATTTATAAGGGAATCAATTTAATGTATATAGATACGATATAATATATAGTTTTGGAAATATATATTATAAATTTAATGTGAATATGATTCATATTAAATTATATGAGACAATTAAATATTTGAAAGAGTTCAAATATTAAATTCAAATGTGAATGTGATTCATATTTGAAAACTATAGGTTAAAATTTAATGTGCATAAGATGTGCATTAAAACTATAGGTTAGAGAATAAAATGATTAAATGTGATTTGATCTTATGATTAATTAAATATGTGATATTTAATTAATTAATTAATAAATTTGATTTAATTGATTATATATTAATTAATTAATTTAAATTAATTATTGGGAACGTGTCAGGAGGACACGTTCCCATCTTCCCCACCAACTCCCCATCGATAGGGAGTGGGGGGAAGAAATCCTTTATATAACCTCTCGAGGAAGAGAAGTTAGAAGTTTATTGATCATTCTCTAGATTGAATTTTCAGAAGAAAAATATTCTCTCCCTTTCAATTTTCCAAACACTTCCAATTGTTGGATCCTTCCCACAAAGGAATTATTCTAAGCACTCAGAGAATAGGAGGTTCTCTCTTTTGGTGGTATAAGAAGCTTGAGGTTCCTGTGTTGCTGTACAATTTGGAGCAAGGAGTTGTTGTTGAGGAAAACTACAAAGGTAATCTTTCTTCTTTTTAGTATAATTGTTAAACACAACATGTTTGCATGTAAATTTCCATGCCTAATTAGATTAGAAGTATATGCTTGTTCTGTATTTTTACCAATGTATGAGTATTTGATTTTCAACCAAAACAAACTTGCAATTACGATTTTAAACACGTTCCACTGCTCAAGGGGATCAGATCTCCATCAATTGGTATCAGAGCAATGCTTGTTTTGCTTTGGTTGAAACAAAATTGCATTGGATTAGGTGGGAATTGCATTTGGTTTGCTGTAAAACTGTTTAGGAAAATTTTGGCCTTAGTTTCTTTTTATTTGATCAAATTATATGTAAAGACCCCTGTATTTTTGGATAATTATGTGCATAATCGAGTCTGTAATTGAGTTATGAGTCGTTCGGGACAAGTTTCGTGCAAATCGGATGAGTATCAAAGGAGAAATCGATGTTTGAAGTTGCTGTGTTCGAAGAAATCTGGAGTGCGAAACAACAGCGTTATAACGCTACCAAAGAAAGCGTTACTGTATTTGAAAGAACGACATCGCAATGCCAGCGCTTCCTATCGATAAGGAATCCCGGGGGGCAGCAGCGTTTAAACGCTCTTGCATGGCGTTGCAACGCTACCCCGATACGTTAGGGTGGCAGCATTGCAACACTCTCTCAAAGCATTGCAACGCCGCATCACAAAGATCTCAGGTCAAGCTGAGGCCTGGTTCGTGATGTGGTTTGATCCCGGTTCGAGCGGTTTAAGCCAGGTT
The DNA here is from genome assembly GCA_036507285.1 of Trichosanthes cucumerina. NCBI lineage: Eukaryota > Viridiplantae > Streptophyta > Magnoliopsida > Cucurbitales > Cucurbitaceae > Trichosanthes > Trichosanthes cucumerina. The sequence goes on from CM071841.1 coordinate 41,142,006, forward strand.
AAGGAGTTTTGGACCGATTTTGTAATAAAATTAGTGTAATTTTATTACTTTTTCACTCTATGGGCCAAAGTTTTCCAATTTTACAACTATTTTTCTTTATGAATGTCATTTAGAATTTTTTCCACCTTAGGATAAGCATGTTCATGCATTTTTTATTTGTATAAATGTTTTATAAATATGGTTTAAATACATGATTAATTTATTTTTCATGGGTAATTAATTATAATTGTTATAATTAGATTATATGGAAAATAAATTGCATGGTGCATGAAATTACGTAGTTTAAAATAAATGTTATTTTATTTAAGTATTTTTAGTTATTCAATTGGTTGAATGATTTTATAATTTCAAAATTGGTTTTATAATATAACTATCATAGGTTAATTATTAAATTTATAAAAGTTATAAATTAAGGGGTTTTAGAAACAATAATCTATAACAAAGAATTGCATGCAAACATAGGAGCTTGGGTAAAATTAAATTAGTTTTAAATAGTTTTAAATTAATTTAGACCTAAGTTTTAATTTCTAATAGGATTAGAAGTTAGTCTTACATAGTATTTTAAATAGTTTAAAATATAGTAGGACATTAGAACTTTGGTTATAAGGGAACTCTAATGGTGATGTTCTGTCTAAGGCTAGGGGTACTTAAGCTGACGGTTGATAGAACACCTCCTACATGGGAACTGACCCAGAGCTTGAGTTGAATTAACCTTAGTTATATTCTATATCTAAGTACTTAAAATGTTTATTCACCTAGTCATAAGGTTAAAAGACCAAGTTATAACAGTTATAATAGGCATAGACTTAGATAGATTCTTTTAGCAAGAATCTGACTAAGTTAAACCTATACCCTAACCATAGGAGCTTCAGTGGGAGAAAACGAGATGTTCGCATCAAGTTTACTCTCACGTCCTCAAGAGTTCACACCATGAGTTCCATGCTCGGCTACGTGGCGTCAATAGGGCGTCCCCCGACGATAAGTGTTTGCATGGTTCAATACCGACGTAAATGAGAGAAGTATCCATAGTAAATGGGAGCAGGACGCGTGTCAACGTATCCTACGGTCTCCTCCATTAGGTCGCACCGTGAGATTTCTATAGTCTACCTGCTAGGTTGTCCTGGAACAACCAACCCCTACGGAGGGCCTGACTATAGGGATCGGAACACCGCGAACTCTAGAAATGGATAGGGTCTCTTAGGTAATTTGCCAACAATTGTCTTTCTTAATAGTAGTCTGTTGGCTCGGACCTATTGGATCTGAAAATGGTAGGTCACATTTACGGGATAAGTTAAGCTAGTTAACAAGTCCTTGACCAAACAAACGGTAGCTAAGGACCATTGGGACATAAGATGTTCTGGTAGTGAGAATTGGCTGAGAAAGTCTCAATTCAGGGGAGGAATGACTGACCACCCGACGGTGGCTTTTGTTCTAAACCCTTGAAGTATCGTTGCAAAATTTAAAGGTTTAATTTAAACATTGAGTTTAGTTTAAACACTAGGGTTCTTTAAAAATTTTGTAAAATTTGATTGGTTTATAATGGGTTAAAGGCATAACTAATTAGAACTATTTTGGAATTTCAGCATGTCATCCTCAATTATAGCCTTACTGAAAAGTGATCGTTTAACTGGTGAAAACTTTACTACGTGGAAGTCCAACTTGAATATGATTCTTGTTGTTGACGACCTTCGGTTTGTACTGACTGAGGAATGTCCTCAAGTCCCTGCTCGAAACGCTCCTCAATCTGTTAAGGAGGCGTACGACTGCTGGATCAAGGCCAATGATAAGGCCAAGGTCTACATTTTGGCTAGCATTTATGAAGTTCTAGCCAAAAAGCACGAGGGCATGATCTCAGCTCCTGATATCATGAGTTCGTTGCAGGATATGTTTGGACAACTGTCTGAAGGGAATCGAAGTCCCCGCAGCGGAAGCGATTGTGAATCGCGCGCTCTTGATTTAGTTACAACGATTAACTAAAAAACATACATAACAAGATTAAGCGTAAAATCAGAATGGACAGCAAGAATTTACCATTGAAGAACTTTTCTTCAAGTGCTCTTCTCTCCCACGGTCACGATTTCTGCAACAGGAACTCCAACGTGCGAAGACAAGACAACCGGATCTTCTCCGTTGTTCTCTAGGTGAGGGAGGAAGGTGGGTTCCCTTCAGGAGAGGTGAGGTATTTTGAGAGAGATGTGTGTGTCTTGGAACCTTTCCAACAACACAACAAAGAGTTTGTAATTCTTTAGAATTCCTTCACCTAGTTGCATCTCATGCAACCATATATAGAGAGAAATAGGATGGAAATGTCCATCCTACCCCTCCTTTAATCCCTCTTTAGTATATAGTTTATATATGAATCTAATTCACATTAAAAGTATATATTATATCGATTATATCATATATAATTGATATAACACCTCATGTATGAAATTGAACACTTCAATTTCACTCATAACTTTATACCCTCAATATTACCATATTGAGCCAACAGAGGGATCTAATGGGCCTACAGTTCATGAGCTCCAATGATGTGAGATTAACTGATCAAACTCTTTGATCCAGTTAATTAATATTCATTAACTACAAGTCACTCCACTATAGACTTCTATTTGCACTCTCCTCATGTAGATATTATTGTGTCTCACGATATAGTCATTACCCATGAGTCGACCCTTCACAAAGTTGTTCGTAATAACTGGTCAGGTCAAATTGCCGATTTTACTCCCGTGATTACCTCTTTGTTCCTTAAACACCACCGATCCTCTAATGAACAACAAGTCTAAGGTCCTACCTTAGACTCATACCCTCATAGAGGGCGGGGCCCCGTTGTTCAAGACCTGGAGTCAGTTCTTAAGAGAAAAACCTATCTAATTCCTCAGTAGAGGAATGAGTGAATTCCATCTTGCACAGTTAAGTTCCTAGCTACCTACGAAGTTCTGTCCCTGAGAAGGTAGGCTTATTGAGTCGGCATGTGCCACTCTCACCCATACTAGTCTAAGGACAAACCCCTATAAGCGGGAGTTCTTAACTTGCTCAGATTCAGTCGAGTCAATAATGACCATCTATAAATTACTAGTCTTATCTCGTTAATGTGTTACCTTTGGTTAGACTAATAATTTTCGATCCGATCTTGTATGAACTCTTTATACAGGATGCCCCCACTCGCATGTCAACTACATGAATGAGTTGGATTACCTCATTTGTACTAATTACAAAGTGGGCCGCATCCATGGTGTTACCAGAATGAGGTTTCGAACCTTATTCTTATACCATAGACTATTTAGGTTATAATCTTGATCTTAACCCAAATAGTGTCCACTACACTGATTTCAAGATAAATTTTATAACCTTGGAGCTTAGTTTATTGGATTTATAAAAGCAAGACTGTAATCTTATCAAAACAAATAACACTTTATTTAATTGATCAAAATTACACAAGTTTAGGGCATAAATCCCAACACTGTCTGAACAGCATCGGCACGGATCCCTCAAATACGTTTATAACTCCCGTATGAAGGAGGGGTCATTGAAGAGAGAACACGTTCTCGATTTGATGGTCCACTTCAACGTGGGTGAGATGAATGGAGCGGTTATTGACGAGCAAAGTCAGGTCTCGTTCATCTTGGAATCTCTTCCGAAGAGCTTCCTGCAATTCCGCAGCAATGCGGTGATGAACAAGATAGAGTATAACCTGACTACTCTCCTCAATGAACTACAAACTTTCCAGTCTCTAATGAAGAATAAGAGACAGGTTGATGGAGAGGCAAATCTATTTGCCCATTCCAGAAGGTTCCAGAAGGGTTCATCCTCTAGGACTAAGTCCTTTGGTTCTTCTTTGGGCTTAAGAAGACCCAAAAAAAGAAGATAGGAGGGAAAGGGAAGGCACCTGCTGCTGATAAGGGCAAGAGAAAAGTCAAGGTTGCAGACAAAGGAAAGTGCTTTCATTGCAACGTGGATGGGCACTGGAAGCGCAACTGCCAAAAATACCTTGCTGAGCTCAAAGAGAAGAAAGGTAATTAGATTTACTTGTTCTTGAAACTTACTTAGTGGAAAATGATGATTTTACCTGGATACTTGATTCAGGAGCAACTAATCACGTTTGCTCTTCGTTTGAGGAAACTGGTTCCTTCAAGGAGCTAGAAGAGGGTGAGATGACGCTCAGGGTTAGAACGGGAGACGTCGTCTCAGCTCGTGCAGTGGGAGATGCCAAGTTGGTTTTCAGAGATAGATTTATTTTATTAAAAAATCTGTATATATTTCCTAAGATTAAGAGAAACTTAATTTCTATCTCTTGTTTAATAGAACTTGGATATTGTATTTCATTTTCTTTAAATGAAGCGTTCATTTTAAAAGAGGAGGTCAATGTTTGTTCTGCTAAATTGAAAAACGACTTGTATGTACTTAAACTGAATCAAACAAAAGCAATTTTAAATCATTAGATGTTTAAAACTGCTAATACTCAAAGGAAAAGGCAGAGAATTTCTCAAAATAATACCTATCTATGGCATCTTAGACTTGGTCACATAAATCTCAACCGGAATGAGAGACTTTCTAAGAATGGACTTCTAAACAAGTTAGAAGATGATTCCTTACCTCCTTGCGAATCATGCTTGGAAGGTAAAATGACTAAGCTACCTTTTACTGGAAAAGGTTATAGAGCCATAGAGCCTTTAGAACTTATACCTTTGGATCTTTGTGGTCTGGTGAATGTTAAAACTCAGGAGGGTACGAATATTTCATCTCTTTCATAGATGATTATTCGAGGTATGGTTATTTATACCTAATGCATCATAAGTCTGAGGCTCTTGAAAAGTTCAAAGAGTATAAGGCTGAAGTAGAGAATGCATTAGGGAAAACCATTAAAACACTTCAATCCGATCGAGGTGGAGAGTATATGGATTTGAGATTCCAGGACTATTTGATAGAACATGGAATTAAATCTCAACTCTCAGCACCTAATACACCACAGCAAAATGGTGTGTCAGAAAGGAGAAATAGAACCTTGTTGGACATGGCTCGTTCTATGATGAACTATGCTTAATTGCCTGTCTCGTTTTGGGGATACGCAGTTGAGACTGCAGTTCAAATCTTGAACACTGTTCCATCAAAGAGTTTTTCAAAAACACCTTTTGAATTGTGGAAGGGGCGTAAACCTAATTTACAAAACTCTAGGATTTGGGGTTGTCCGACACACGTGCTAGTTACAAACCCAAAGAAACTGGAACCTCGTTCAAGATTATGCCAATTTGTTGGCTATCCCAAGGAAACTAGAGGTGGTCTTTTTTATGACCCACAAGAAAACAAAGTGATTGTATCGACAAATGCCACTTTCATGAAGGAATATCACATGAAAAACCATAAACCACGTAGTAAATTAGTGCTAAATGAAGCTACAGATGAACCAACAAGAGTTGTTGATCAAACTGGACCTTCATCAAGAGTTGATGGAGAAGCCAGCACCTCAAGTCAGTCTCGTCCGTCTCAATCGTTGGGAATGCCTCGACGCGGTGGGAGAGTTGTTTCCCAACCTGATCGCTACTTGGGTTTAGTTGAAACTCAAGTCGTCATACCTAATGACGACGTAGAAGATCCATTGTCTCATAAACAGGCAATGAATGACGTAGGCAAGGACCAATGGATCGAAGCCATGGACCTTGAAATGGAGTCAATGTACTTCAATTCAGTATGGAAACTTGTAGACCAACCTGAAGGGGTAAGACCCATAGGGTGTAAATGGATCTATAAGAGAAAGAGAGATGCAGCCGGAAAGGTACAAACCTTTAAGGCTAGACTTGTAGCAAAGGGTTTTACCCAAAGGGAAGAAGTTGACTATGAAGAAACTTTTCCCCCTGTTGCTATGCTTATGGCTATTAGGATACTCTTGTCCATAGCCGCTTTTTATGATTATGAAATTTGCCAAATCGACATCAAGACTGCCTTTTTGAATGGTAATCTTGACGAGAGCATCTATATGTCTCAGCCCGAAGGGTTCATAACCTAAGGTCAGGAGCAAAAAGTTTGCAAACTCAATCGATCCACTTATGGGTTGAAAAAAGCATCCATATCTTGGAATATAAGATTTGATACTTGAAAGAGTCTAGATTAAGAAAGCGGAAGCAATTTTGGATCTTGAACACTCTAAGTTGATCAATTTTGTAAAATAAAATGCATGCTCAAAGCTGAAAAAACAGAGGGATAGAAAACTCAACTTTGAAGATGAAATTCTCTTCACTCGGTGGATGGTTTTCAACACGAACACTTCGTGGACAACCGTTAGAGTCTTCCCTACTATCTCCAGGCCTTAGAACGGATTGTGAGATCCTAGATTGAGAGAATTTGGAAGAAAAGACCTCAAAGGTCACAAACCGAGAATTTTAGAAGTTTTTGCAAAATTCTATCTAATTGCCTCAAATCACCATTATATAAAGCTTCATTAAGCTTCATTAGAGTGACAACTCAAGTGTGATGAGGATGGTTTGAGATGGAGGTGGCTAATTTTGGTGAATTTTGAAAATGAGGAGGATTGGGTAAGTTGGCAACTTGATTTTCATGGAAATCATGAAAATCCCTCATTTTACATTTAATTTTAATTCTAAAATCAATATTAAATTGATTTTTAATTAAAATTAATATATTAATTAAATAATTCAAAATTAATTTAATTAATTAATTAATTTTTAATTTAATTTAATATCAAATATTAAATTAAATAAATTGCCCGATCCCGATCAATTTTTCGAACATGAATCCTTATTCATGCTATAAACCGATCTAATATTTAAATCATATTTAAATATATCCACCTCCTATTAATAATAGTTTAATTCATAATTAAGCTATGATTCGTTAAATATATCACATATAATTAACGTTTACTTCCAAACTCGAATTTGAACAATTCAAATTCTTTTCTCTAGAAAACTTACACGCCTTAGTCCGAGCTAGTAAGGAGAACCTAATGGACCTACAGATCATGAGCTCCAACGATACGAGATTAACTAGCCAAACGCTTTAGCTTAGCTAATCAACATTCGTTAACCACCGGGACACTCCACTAAAGCCTAGTGGTTGCACTCTCCTCACTGTAGATATATTTCTGTCCACTCGATATAACCATGATTAGTAAGTCGATCCTTCACAGGTCGTTCGTAATTACAGTTGGGTCAAAATTATCGTTTTACCCCTGTAATTATCTCTTGTTCCTTAAGTCCCACTAATCCTCTAATGAACAATTGGTTTGTGGTCCAACCAGTAAACCGAATCCCTCTCAGACCAATGAGAGGGATGGGCCCTTTGTTCAAGACCCGGAGTCAACACTTAAGGGAACAAACTCTCTACTAATCCCTAAAGCGGGTAGGAGTGACTTCCATCTTGCAGAACTATGTTCCCAGCTATCTACCCAGACTTATCCCTGAAATGGGAGGCTTATTGAGTCAGCAGTCTCAGGCCACTCTCACCCATGCAAATTGAAGGATAATCCAAATAAACAGGAGTTCATAGAACGTTCATGATTAAGATCGAGTTACCTAGGTCATCGTATGAATATAGTCAGTTAAGACAGTAAACGGAGTTATAAAGTCTAAGTGACTATTTTGCGGTCCCGTCTTATGCAAACTCATTGCATAGGACGCCCCTACTCGCATGTCTCCACATGAACGATTTAGGATCACATCGTTTGTACACTACAAAGTGGGCCGCACCCATAGTGTCCCCAAGATAAGGTACCCAACCCTATCCTTATACTATAGACTGTTCTGGCTATAACTTGAACTTGATCCACTTTTATGTCACACATAAAGTTCAAGTATTCATCCAATAGCCAATGGTTCTTTATTGGATTAAGGTTACACAATACACAATTCACTTTATTCAATAACACCTTTACTGAATAAATCTCAATTTACCCCACAGACATTTTAGTCCAAGTTGGAGTTTGTTGGGTTTTTTGTCCTAAAACTCGTGGTTTTGTAAACTGAATGTATATTCTGTTTTGCAATAAAGTTGTTATTGAGATTTATTCAGTAAAGGTGTTATTGAATTATTTTCCAATTGCATACATTACACAAAATTTATAAAGGATAATTTCTAGGACACTCACTTACTTAGATCTACTAGTCCTCGTGGGATCGATACTCTTATCTTATCACTTGTTGCACTCGACCGTGTATACTTGCACGTCGTAGAAGTGTCAGAGTCTCATTCTAATTTGCATTAGTTTAGGGCAGTGATATTTTTGCATCAATACCTGAACAACTTAATCTAACTTGTGTCCACTACACAATTGTTCAAGATCATTATAACCTTGGAATTTAGTTTATTGGATTTAGGTTTATGTGCGAGAATATAATAAATAACATCTTTATTTATTTGAAATCATGATTATTACAAAACTACACTTGTTTAGGCATAAACCCCAACAATCTCCTACTGGACCTAAAGCTAGTAGAGTACATAATGAACATTATAGTAATGTAAATACAATAAATTAGGGCACTGAATAACCTTTGTACAACATACTCCCACTTGCCCTAGTTAGGGTAAGATACGTAGTCCTAGACCTTCAAGGTGATTTTCTAACACTTTAGCCGAGAGAGCCTTTTTAAATGGGGTAGTAGTATTGTGCTCCGAAGCTATCTTTGTGACGATCACATCTCTTTGATCCACTATCTACCGAATTAGGTGATACTTTCGCTCAATGTGTTTTCCCCTTTTGTGACTTCGGGGTTCTCTTGAATTTTCCACATCACCACTATTATCACAATAAAGTGTGATCGACAAACTCATGTTGGGAAAAACTTCCAAACCCATCATGAATTTCCTTAGCCATACGACTTCTTTTGCTGTTTTACAAGTTGCTACATATTCGGCTTCCATAGTTGAATCTGCGATGCATCCTTGCTTGATGCTTCCCCAAACTACAACCCCTCCATTAAGAGTGAAAAGTGACCCGAACATAGATTTCTTAGAATATTTGTCAGTTTGGAAGTCAGAATCTGTGTATCCTGTAAGGATCAAATCCTTAGCTCCATACACAAGCATGTAGTCCCTCGTTCTCCGAAGATACTTGAGGATTGTCTTAACTGATGTCCAGTGTTCTTGTCCTGGGTTGGATTGATATCTACTGACCATTCCTACTGCAAAGCATATGTCTGACATAGTACACAACATGACATACATCAAGCTTCCTGCAGATGATGCATGAGGAATTCGTCTCATATCCTCAGCTTCTTTAGGTGTCTTAGGACACTGTTCCTTAGACAAATGAACTCCATGCCTGGAAAGTAATCCGTCTTTCTTGGAGTCATGAATTCTAAATCTTGACGACACTTTGTCAATGTAAGATGTTTGAGAGAATGTTAGAGTTTTGTTCTTGCGATTCTGGACCATCTGGATTCAAAGAACAAACTGCACCTCTCCCAAATCTTTCATTTAGAATTACGTAGCTAGCTATTTCTTAATGTTAGTTAGGTAACCTACATTATTCTCAATGAGTGGGATATCATCCACATATAAGACTAGGAAAGCGATAGAATTATTGATGATTTTCGTGTAGACACAAGGTTCATCATCATTTTGAACAAAGCTATAAAATTTGATTGCTTCATCAAATCTTATGTTTTAGGACCTAGAAGCTTGTTTCAGTCCATAGATAGAGCTTTTAGGCTTGCAAACTTTTTGCTCTAGTCCTGGTTGTATGAACCCTTTGGGTTTGTCCATGTATCTTGACATCCAACTACCCTACCTCATAGTCATAATATGCGACAATGGCAAGTAGGATACGGATAGACATTATCATAGCAACAGGTGAAAAGATTTCCTCATAGTCCACCCCTTCTACCTGGGTATAACCCTTTGCTACTAGTGTAGCCTTGATGGTTTGCACCTTTCCATCTACACTACGTTTTCTCTTGTAGATCCACTTACAACCTATAGGTTTACCCCATCAAGTTTATCTACAAGAACCCAAAAAAAATTGAAGTGCATAGACTCCATTTGTTTGTTCATGGCTATGACCCATTTGTCTTTGGCTTTGTCAAGCATTGCTTGGTTATAAGTCAATGGATCCTCACAGTTATCATCTGATATGAAGACTTGGGTTTCAGTTAAACCCATGTAATAGTTAGGTTATGTTATAACTCTCCCACTACGTCGAGGCACCCTCAACTCTTGAGGTGGACTTGAAAAACTAGTATGAACAACCCTTGTTGATGTACTATCAACAACTTTTGTTGTTGTTCCATCTAGTTCACTTAACACAACTTTACTTCTTGGTTGGTGATCCCTCATGTGGTCCTCTTCTAAGAAAGTGGCATTTATCGATACAAGTACCTTATCTTCCTTAGGATCATAGAATAACGCACCTCTCTTTTCTTTTGGGTAGCTTACTTCTTGGTTGGTGATCCCTCATGTGGTCCTCTTCTAAGAACGTGATTTAAATTTCTTTTGATTTATCGCAAGCACATGTGTTGGACATCTCCAAATTCTGAAATGATGTAAACTACCTATAAATCCTTTCCAGAGTTCAAATGTTGTTTCTGAAACACTCTTTGATGGAACATTGTTCAAAATATAAACTGCAGTCTCTACTGCATATCCCCAGAACGAGTTAGGGAGATGAGCGTAGCTCATCATTGATCGAAACATGTACAAAAGGGTTCTATTTCTCCTTTATGATACGCCGTTTTGTTGAGGCGTGCTAGAGGCTGAGAGTTGGGATGTAATTCCATGATCTATCATATAGCCCTGGAATTCCAAATCCATATACTCTCTACCTCGATCCGATCGAAGTGTTTTAATAGTTTTACCTAATTGATTTTTAACCTCAGCCTTGAATTCCTTGAACTTTTCAAGTGCTTCAGACTTGTGATGCATTAGGTAAATATGCCCATATCTTGGATAATCATCTATAAAAGAGATGAAATATTCATACCCTCCTCTAGTTTTAACATTCATCGGACCACAAAGGTCAGAATGTATAAGCTCTAAGGGGTTTTTGGCTCTATAACCTTTTCCACTAAAAGGTATTTTAGACATTTTACCCTCTAGGCAGGACTCACATACTTGTAAGGTATTTTTTCTAACTCATTTAGAAGTCCAATTCTTACCAATCTCTCAATCCTATTTAGATTAATGTGACCTAGCCTAAGGTTCCATAGTTGTTGATTTTCTTTAGGAGAAATTTTACGTTTCTTAGTTTGTGTGTTTGCAGTTTTAAATAATTCAGTGTTCAAAACCATTTTGATTGAATTAGGCCTTAAAACATACAACCAATTTTCTAATGAAGTTGGACATATTTCAACACCATTCTTGAAAATAAACACTTTATTAGAAGAAAAAGATATCGAAATACATTGTTCTACTATAGGTTTCTAGTAAACCCCAGTATCACTAATACATTATTTAACAACATATGTTTCTTGCCAAACAACAGCTCCATGGTGCCCACTGCTACAGTTGAGACAACTTTTCCATTTCCAACACGTAGTGTTATCTCCCCTTCTTGAAGCTTCTACCAGGAACTAATTCCCTGAAAAGAAGAACAAACATGATTAGTGGCGCCCGAATCCAATATCCAAGTAGTGTTATCACCATCCACTAAAAAATATTCTAATTAAAGTAAATCATATTTACCTTCTTTCTTCTTTTCATCAATGTACTTCGGACAGTTCCGTTTCCAGTGCTCGTCTTCATTGCAGTCCACACATTTTCCTTTGTCTGCAACTTCTTTGACCTTCTTGCCCTTCTAGGCGGCAGCTTTGTCAGCCCGTTTTCCCTTACCAGCCTTCTTCATGTTCTTTTTCTTGCCTGTTAGGCTTGAGGAAGATGAAGCCACTGATTTCGTTCCAGAGGTCGAACCTTTATGATTACTCATGTTGGCAACATTTGCTCACCTTTCGATCCCTTGATTTCCATCAGAGATTGAAAAGTTTGGAGTTCATTGAGAAGAGAGGTAAGGTTGAAAGTAAGCTTGTTCATAACAACGTTACTTCGAAACTGTAGAAAACTCTCTATAAGAGTTTCTAATATAAAGCTGACCTGGCTCAATTCGTCGATAGAAGCGCCATTCGACTCCGTCGTGTTGAAGTGAACCATCATATCGTGACCATGGTCCCAAAAAGATGATCCCTCCGCCATTCTAGCGTGAAGATGTACTTGAGGGCATTGTGCCTCACTTGAACAGACTGTTGTTAGAACATGCCTTGCAACGAATCCATGATTTCCTTGGTGGTCATCATGCCCTCATTCTTCTTGGCAAATATGTTTGACATACTTGCCAAGATGTAGGCGTTGTCCTTGTCATTTGCCTTGATCCATCTATCGTATGCATCACGAACATTTCGTGATGCATTCAAGCTTTGGCACCTGAGGACACTTCTCAGTAAGCACAAACTTAAGATCATCCGCAACCAATAAGGAAATGATTGAGCTATCCATTTTGCTGAAATACAAAATGCGTGTATTAGTTTCTCGCTAAACCTTTAACTAATCCAATCATTTTTGGCTAATTATCTAATTATTCCTAAGTCATTAATAATTCTCAGTGATACTCGAAAGGTTTATAATGTATGACACCGAAGGGTAATCATAAACACTCCTCCTTTAGATCAAGACATTCTTGACCAAAACCTAATGCCAAAATAACTCTTATTACTATAGGCTTTAGTTACCATTATTCGATATGGATATAATTACAACTAATGTATCCTAAGAGTGTAACCCTCTATCATTGGATTCCAGAGTCCCGATCAAAAAAAATCCGCCGAAGGGAGGGCTAGGTTGGAAAATAAACTAAGGTAATCCTTATCCTTTTTTCAGGTGTTCACTATGTTCCGATCCCTATGATCAAAGCCCTCCGATGGGAGTGTCTGGTCCAGACCAAACTACCAAGTTGATCATAGTGATCTCACGGTGTGAACCGATAGAAGAGACCGTTGGTTTTGTTTTCACAGTTCCCGCTCCCACTCACTATATGTACCCTCTCCATTCACCTTGATATGGATCCATACAAACACCACCGAAGGGGGACGCTCCTGTTTGCGCCACGAGGCCATGTATGGATCTCACAGTGTTACTTTTCCAGAGATATGTAGGTGGAAAAATTGATGTATCATATACACCTTTTTCCTCCCACTAGGTACTTTAAGTATATTAGGAATTTTACCTAGGTTAAATTCGGCTAATGATTTTACCTAAGTCTATCAATATAACCCCTTATACTGAATTTTACCTATGTATGCAAACCTAGGGTTTCTAGTTTATTAACCCCTTAATAAACCGTGTTGACATTTTAATAATTTATAAACTCTTAGATTAATTCACTCCCAGGTCATATTATATACACCTTTTTCCTCCCACTAAGTACTTTAAGTATATTAGGAATTTTACCTAGGTTAAATCCAGCGAATGATACCTAAGTCTATCAATATAACCCCTTATATTGAATTTTACCTATGTATGTTGTAAACCCGAGATCTCTCTTTGAAATTTTTCCTACAAAAAAAAAATAAAAGAAAAGAAGAAAGGAAAAGTTTAAATATTTGGTTTTGTTTTAAAAAGGAAAGAAGAAAAGGAATGTTAAAAAGCAAGAAGAGATAAAGGAAGGAATAAAAAGAAAAAAGGAAAAAGAAAAAGGGTAAAAGTCAAGAAGCCACCGCCAAGCTTTTCCAAGTTTATTTATTTCACCTTCTTTCCATTTTCTTTTCATTTTATCAAAGAAAACCAGAGAACCTCGTGATAGGAAGCTTAAGGAAGGAGAAGAAAGTGGTTTTTGGTTTAAAGTTGAAGAAAAAAGGGAGAAAGTTCAATCCAACCTCCCATGGCAGCAAGATGAACAATTCAGCCCTGTTCTGATGTTTTGAGTATTTCGAGCTCCACAGGAAGAGGTAAGAGTTGAAGTTTTATTTTCCTTAAAGGTAACTCATATTTGAACAAAATTCATGAAAAACTCTCGAGCAAATTCTCAGTCTAAGTTACTGATTTGTTTAAAGGAAGGAAGAGGAAAGATTTTGCTGTCAAATCTGAGAACCTTCTGGTGGTTTTGGTTGTGCTGATCAATAGGATTCGAAACAGAAGCTGTAAAAGGTATGGTTGGAAAGATTATTCAATTTTCTACAAATTTCATGAATAAATCGTGAGTCGAAAATGACAGGAAGATATTTAAAATCTCAGGTCAAGTTTGTGGTGCAGCAAGAAATAAAGTCTGGAATAGCATAAGTTTACTTTTTAAAGAAACAGATTTCGAGGTATTTTTAAGCCAATCCGTTGGGAATTGCAATTTCATTTCATCATATGATTTTTAGAGAGTTCAAAAATGAAGAGTTTAGTATAAATTACACCCTGTTTGGCTAAGTAATGAAGGAGTTATGAATGTTAGAAGTCAGGGTATGAAATTTGTAAAATGCTGGAAAATTAATAGTGTGTTTTTTTGTAATTCTAAGGTTGAAATTCATGAGCTCGAGGTTCTAAAGCTTGGTTTTGGTTTGTTGGATAGGCCAAGAAGAAATAGGTCGAGTGTACGGACCAAGATTCTAGTTCTAACACTGTGAGTGACAAAACGAACCTCGAAAACGGTTTATAGGCTTGTATTATGCTTATGAAATGCAAGATTTTGCTAAAACGAAATGGTTTCAAAGCTTATTGTTTTCCTTTGAACACATATTTATGAGTATTCATATTTTCTAAGAAATGATTTCAAGTGCTCGTTGTGAGTCTAAATGTCTTGATGAAATTTATACATGAGCAAATGTTCTTGATTGTTGAAATTTATGAAAATGTTTTGATTTCGAGGAAGTATGTACTAGCAAGTATGATTTAAAGATTTCCAGTTTTTATGAACAAACTAAGTAAGCTTGAGTTTTACGAAAGAAAAGATAAGCAGGCTTGTTCAAATATTTTTATGTTATTTTCTGAGACACGAGTGAGTAAATGACTGAGGTATTGAGCCCGAGGTTTTATGGTACCGTGTGCACACAAGTCATATTATGTTGTCGACGTTGAGTGTACTCCGTGAAATCAATGCTGTCGTGAGTGTTGGGCAGGCCCCACTACGACAAAGACAATGGGAGTGTTGGGTGGGTCCCACTACATCGTAGAGTAAACATTGGTTGTACTGAGAGCGCCCTACACAACGTGGATTGTTATATGATTTCTTTTTATAAGGCTTAATATTATTTATATGCCCTGCGAGATTTTAACGACATACTTGCTGGTTTTCTGAAAAGCTATTATGATTACACATTTATATTTAATGCTTGATTACAGATGCATATTCTCATAGATGATCAGGTGATATGATTTACCAGTTTTTACATTTTAAACTCAGTCACTCACTGAGCTTCATAGCTCATTCTTTCAGTGTTTTCCAAACTTTTCAGGTAGAGATCGAGCTCCTGGTACCTAACATCCTGCTATAGTCTGCTGAAAGCTCCACGAGTTTAATATTTTGTACGTGGGTGGTGTTGTATAACAAGTCCATATGTGTTGTAATTAATTTTGAGGGGACTATGTGTTGGGATTTTTGTCCTAATCTCGTGTTTGTAATATATTGTTTGAAATTAATAAGAGTTATTCATTTCAACACTTTGTGTCTCGCAATATTTATAAACTTTTCCAATAAACTAAGCTCCAGGGTCATTGAATTTATGAGAGAACTAGAACTTGAAGCGGTGTGTAGTGGACACGGGGAGGATCACGTTCGAGTTAATGACCCGAACGGTCTCTGATATATGGATATGGTTGGAGACCTAATCACCGGATACATCGTGGATGCGACCGCTTTGTATTAGATACAAACGAGGTGATGATCGACTCGTTCATGTGGTTGACATGCGAGTGGGGCATCTGTGCAATGAGATTGTACAAGAGCCGGACCGTGAATTATTAGACCTCATCGATGTAAACATCGTTGTGATAAGTAAGTACTAATAACCGTAGATGACCATTAGTGACTCGACCTGAATCCTGAGCATGTTACGGACTCCTGTCTGCGAGGGTATGTTCTTTGACTAGCACGGGTGAGGGTGGTCACATTTACTCGCCAAATATGCCTATCTTCTCGTGGTCGAGAACCAAGTAGGGAGCTGGGAACTTAGCTATGCGAGATGGAATTCGCTCGTTCCTGCCTTTAGGGAAACTAGAGGGGTTGTTCCCTTGAGTGCTGTCTCCAGGGCTTGGACAACAGGCGCCCACCTTCTCACTGGCCCGAGAAGGGTGTTGTGTATGGTCGGACCATCACAATATGTTGTTCATTAGAGGAGCAAAGTGGGGACTTAAGGAACAAGAGGTAGACACTGTGGGTAAAGCGGTAATTTGACCCGATCGTGTCTACGAACAAACTGTGAAGGGTCGACTCATGGGTATTGGTTATATCGGTGGACACGTAATATTCTCCACCGACGGAGTGCAATTCACGGGCTATAGTGGAGTGTTACCGTAAGCTAATGAATGTTGGTTAACCGGGTCAAAGAGTTTGGCAGGTTAATCTCGGATCATTAGAACCCGTCACTATAGGTCCATTAGGTCCCTCGGTTTGCTCCATCTGGGGTAAAAGAAGGGTTAATGTTTTGGTATGAAATTGAAGTTTTCAATTTCACTTTAAGGGCATTTATGTCATTTATATGAGATATGAATGATATAATATATAGTTTATTGTGAATGAGATTCATAATAAACTATAGGTTAGCCTAATTGTTGAATTAGGGCTAATTGGAGAAATTGATTGAGAGAAATTAAATTGGATGTGATTCAATTTAATTAATCCACAATTATTGCAAATGAGATTTGCAATATGAGATATGAGATATCTTATATTATGTGGTTATGCAAATAAGATTTGCATAACCTATGGTTGTGGTAAAGTGGTAATTATGTGGAGATTTTAACTCCATCAATTCCACTATATAAACCCTTTTTGCAAGAAGAATTGTAACTCAACCTCTCATTTTTTTGATTTTTCATCAAAGAAGAGAAGAGGAATTCTCTCAATTCTCTCTCTTTTCTCCTCCCTCTCCAAAACACAAAAGATCCCACCATCTTCCCTTCTCCAAAAGAGAACAATCGAGAAGGTCGTTTGGTTGTGTTTGGGTTCCTTTCGTTGGAAGTGTTCATTGGGTTCGAGGAGCACGAAGAGTTCGTGATTTGAAGAAGAAACTTTGAAGAAAGTCTTCAACAAGTAAGTAAAACTCTATTTGTTGTAATTTTCTTCTTCTTTAAGCATGTTTAGCCTAGATCTAAGTGTTAGATCAATTTTGATAAACATATGTTGCATATTGATACCTCGACGATTCAATCGTCTTCCGCTGCACGGGATTTTCATTCCCTTCACTATGTAGTTATAGTTGTATGTGCTTTAGACGTTGTGGTTGTGTAATCAATGGTTTGGCTTGTTTTTGGTTCTGATGCTCTTGTCGTTTTAGATTTTAAGAGAGACTTAAGAAGAGTTTCTCCTTATGTATGTTGAGTAGTTGTCAAGTTTTCGCTGTGTTATGTTAAAGTGTTCCATATGCGAGCATAGTATGTTTATCGGGTTAAACAGGGTCAACAGGTATTGTTATGAGGTAAACGATGTATGTTGGCTTTATGTCGTCTTCCGGGCTAAGTTTGTATGTAGTACGGGAGGGGGTGTGACATATGTAAACCTAGGGTTTCTGGTTTGTAGGGATAGTGGTTTAAATCTTACAAGCAGTCGTGGATGATATAGTGGCGGAACCAAGTCACAAGAGATCCTGGGCCTGAGGCGTTGCATACATTATGCATGGACATAATTATACAACAATGGCATAACAATAAATACCAAAATTAGACCACTTTTGGCACCCTAAAATTAATTTTAATTAATATAATCTAATTATTGAAGGGAATGAAACTCCCGCAGCGGAAATGACTTTGAATCGTCATGGTGTTCGTCGTGAAAAATGACTCTTAAAATTAAACCTATCTCATATATTCTAGGCTAAACATGCATAAAATGAAGGAAAACAGTAAGAAAGAAGTACTTACTTGTTGAAAAACGTTTCTTCATGATTTCCTTCTCCAATCACAAACTCTTCGTGCCCTGAATCTCTACAATCACGAACTCTCGGACTAAGAACGAATTGGACACCTCCAATTAATCTTCTCGGTTGTTCTCAGTCGGTAGAGGGAGAGTGGTGGAACTCCCTTTGGTATGGGGAAGAGAGAATTTGAGAGAGATTGAGAGAATGAGAGAGACAGTCTTTTGGTGAGATTCCAAAAAATGAGAAGTGAGAGCTCCAAAGCCTTCTCACATAGGCCTTATATAATGGTGATAGATGGAATTGAAATCTCCACCTATTTACCATTTTACCACAACATTAGGTTATGCAAATCATATTTTCATAACACATATGATAAGATATCTCATATCTTATTATACAAATCACATTTGTATAATTGTGGATTTTAAATTGAATCACATTCAATTTAATTTCTCTCAATCCAATTTCTCTAAATTAGCCCTAATTAAACAATTATGCTAACCTATAATTTATTATGAATCTCATTCACATTAAACTATATATTCTGTAATTCATATCTCATATAAATGACATAAATACCCTTTAATGAATTTGAACACTTCAAATCCACACCAAATTGTAAACCCTCAATTTATCAAGTTTTAGCCAACCGAAGGACCTAATGAACGTACAGATAACGAGCTCCAATGACCCGAGACTAACCTATCAATCTCTTTGACCCGGTTATTCAACATTCATTAGCTGCAGTAACACTCCACTAAATCCCGTAGTTGCACTCCCATCACTGTAGGACAAGTTGTGTCCATTGATATAACCAATGCCCATGAGTCGACCCTTCACAGGTTGTTCGTAGACAATGTTGGGTAAAATTACTGTTTTACCCTTGTGTCTACTTCTTGCTCCTTAAGTCCCCACTGCACCTCTAATGAACAACAACGTTGTATGGTCCAACCATAAACAACACCCCTCTCGGGCCAGTGAGAGGGTGGGCGCCCGTTGTCCAAGTCCTAGAGACAGTACTTAAGGGAACAACCCCTCTAGTTTCCCTAATGTCGGGAACGAGTAAATTCCATCACGCGTAGTTAAGTTCCCAACTCCCCACGTGGTCCTGTCCCTGAGAAGTTAGGCATATTGGGCGAGTAACTGTGACCACTCTCACCCGTACTAGTCAAAGGACAAACCCTCGCAGACAGGAGTCCGTAACACGCTCAGGATTAAGGTCGAGTCACTATTGGCCATCTACAAAGTTATTAGTCCTATACTGTTAACGGTGTTACATCAATAGGTTTAATAATTCACTGTCCGGTCTTGTACAATCTCATTGCAGAGGATGCCCCCACTTGCATGTCAACCACATGAATGAGTTAGATTACCTCGTTTCTATCTAATAAAGTGGGTCGCATCCACAGCGTATCTAGGATTAGGTCTCCAACCCTATCCTTATATACTGTAGATCGTTCGGGTTATAAACTCGAACGTGATCCTCCCTGTGTGTCCACTACACACCGTTCAAGTTCTAGTTATCACATAATTCAATGACCCTGAAGCTTAGTTTATTGGATAAAATTTATAAATATGCGAGATACAAAGTGATGAAAAAATAACTCTTATTTATTTCAATAATGAATATTACAAACATATACGAGATTAGGGCATCCCCACATTTATATTCATTAAAATTAATAATAGTATAGAAGATTAATAAATAAAAACATTTACAAAATTAAATTAAAATAAAAAAAAATTCTGCCCATTGCTCAACCCTACGTGAAACGCCTACGGCGTTGCAAGGCTGAGTTTCGTTCGTTTCTATACGTTGGAGCGCCTCGCGAAACGTCTTCAGCGTTGCAACGCCAAGGGTGGTGTTGCAACGCTGTCGTCTTCTCAGCCATCCACCTGCTGCATTGGCGTTGCAACGCCAATGAACAACGTTGCAACGCCATTCACAGTACAACACTTTCAATTTTGTGTTTTTGCTCATTCTTGCTCTATTCTTCTCAGCAACCACTTTGCCTCGACCGACAAGGACTTACAGACTCGATTTACAATTTAAAATACCCATAACACCGGGCCCTTACATTGAACAATTCAATTAAAAAATTGCAAATCTAAGTGCCAAAAATGAAAACATCTCATTTGTAAACCGAACATTCATCTTATGAATTACATGCAATCGCAGCTATATTTTTTATAGATCTAGAAAAAAAAACAAGAACACAATTGGGCTCTGATACATATTGATATGGAAGTTATTTGAATCACGTTTTCTTGTAGTGTGTTACATAGATCTAATATGAAACATACACAAGAGCGATTAAGCATGCATATTAGATTATGGACAACAAGTATATTACCTTTGTAGACTTAAAACCGCACGTGGTCCTTTGTTCCTCGTTCTCACGATTTCAACGATCTCAACAATCTCGTGTTCTCCATAAACTACGAACTAGTTTAGACACACCCGCTAGATTTTCTCCGTTGTGTCTCCATGAGAGCGAAGGTGGTGGAACCTGTTTTGCAATGAGTGAATTCCATCTTGCAGTGTTAAGTTCCTAACTATCTACAAGGTTATGTCCCTAAGAAAGTAGACTTATTGAGTTGGCTACAGGTCACTCTCACTCATGCTAGTCTAAGGACGAACCCCATAAACAGGAGTCCGTAACTTGCTCAAGGTTCAGGTCAAGTCACTAATGATTATCTATAAATTATTAGACCTATCTTTGTTAACGGTGTAACACTAGTAGGTGAAGAATTTGCGGTCTGGTCTTGTATAATCTCATTATACAGGATGCCCCAACTTGCATGTCTACCACATGAACGAGTTTGATTATATCGTTTGTACTAAATACAAAGCAGGTATCATCCATGGTGTTACCAGTTAAGGTTCCCAACCTTATGCATATACCATAGACCTTTTAGGTTATACTTGAACAACTTAATCCAACTTGTGTCCACTATACAATTGTTCAAGATCAATCATTATAACCTTGAAACTTAGTTTATTGGATTTAGGTTCATGTGCGAGAATATAATAAATAACATCTTTATTTATTTTAAATAATGATTATTACAAAACTACACTTGTTTAGGGCATAAACCCCAACATCACCGTCCTCCCTCTCCTAGAGAACAATCTAGAAGATCAAGTGGAAGTATTTGGTACGAGATTGTGTTGAGTTCGTAGAGATCGAGAGGATCAAATAGGAAGGATTACAAGAAGAAAGTGTTCTTCAAAGGTAAATTATTCTTCTTCCATATATACTTAACCACGTTTCTATTTTTGTTTTAGTAAATTCATGTAACATAATTTGAGAGCAAAGTGATTGAATCACTTCTGTTGTGGGATTCAATCCCTACAGCCTTCATTAGAATTTGAAGTGTTCAAATTCACTTTGGGAATTGACTTAATGTATGGAGATACATTATAATATAAAGTTTTTATATTTATTAAAACTTTATTATTTAAATTTAATTTTGGATATGATTCAAAATTAATTTACGAGAGAATTAAATATTTGAAAGAGTTTAATATTATTTTAATGTGTATAGGATTCATATTAAAAACTATAGGATAAATTTTAATGCACATATGATGTACATTAAAACTATAGGTTAAGGTAGAGTGATTAAATATGATTTAATCATAATACCCAGAATGAAATACACGATGTTTAATTTATAAATTAATTAATTTGTAAATTTAATTAACTTAATTAAATTAATTAAAACTATAGGTTATAACAAATATGTATTTAAATATGATTTAGATGTAACTTAAATAAATAGTTAATTATATTAACTATATTAATTAATAAATATTTTATTCAATTAATTAATGAGAACGTGCATTACTCACATTCTCACTCTCCCTCTCTTTCCACGTATCAATCTTCTTCCCCTTTAGAGATAAAAGACAGAGGAGTTGGAGCTTTCTGCTTTTTACTAGATTGAAGTTTTTTTTTCATTCCTTAAGAAAAAGATATTCTCCTTCTAAAATTCCCATTAAGAATGAAGAAAGGTTTCCTGCAAAAACCTCAAGCCTAGAAACTTAGAGAATAGGAGGTGCTCATATTGGTTGTGTTCTACTGTTCCTACTAAAAGTTGTGTTTTGGAATTATCGTGCTTCATAAAATTCATTGTTGCTGCAGAATTTCCCGAAGCCAAAAGGTAAATAATTCTAACCCTTTGAGTTTAGAATTAAATTTAGAATACTTTTGTGTTTACACAATTCATGATTACATGTTTATCATAGATTTGTCGATGCATTGGTATTTCAATTTTCCAAATGAAAATGAGCAATTGATTTAATTGAGCTTCTGCTGTGCAATTTGAATTTGAAATTCATCAATTGGTATCAAAGTCAAATTGTATTTTGTATTTGGTAATCGAAATTCGCATTGGTTTGATGAGATTTATTCATACTGGTTTTGTAGGGATTTGGAATTCCCGCAGCGGAAGACGTTGTAAAACGTCGTTGATCCGTTGTATAATTCTATCTTAAAATTGAATTAAACAACTTTAATTCTAGGCTAAACATGTAAAAGAAGAGGAAAAACAGTAAGGATAATGCTACTTACTTGTTGAATGACCCTTCTTCAAGACTTTCCTCCTCCGGTCACGATCTCTCTCGAACGGACGAACTCCTCGAACACGAACCTTGATCCGAACAACAAGACACCTCCACAGGGTCTTCTCGGTTGTTCTCGGGAGGTTGAGAGAGAGTAGGTGGGACTCCCTTTTGTTTTGGGTGAGGAGTAGTCTTAGAGAATTGAGAGAGTTCTAGGGAGAATGTTTTGCTCTCTTTGGATCAAAATCCAAAAAATGGCAAAAAGCCTAATGAGATGCTTTTGAATGCACCAATTTATAATAGTGTGTGGTGGAGTTAAATTCTCCACCAATTTACCATTTTACCACAACTATATGATATACAAATCATATTTGCATATTAGGTATCTCATATCTTATTATAAAAATCTCATTTGCATAATTGTAGATTTTTAAATTGAAACACATTCAATTTAATTTCTCTCAATTCAATTTCTCAAATTAGCACTAATTAATCAATTAGGCTATACCATAGCTTATTATGAATCTAATTCACATCAAACTATATATTATGTCATCTATATCTCGTATAAATGACATAAATACCCAAATAATGAATTTGAACACTTCAAATTCACACCAAACTGGAAACCCTCAATTTTTCCAATTTTAGCCAACCGAGGGACCTAATGGAGTACACATGACGAGCTCCAATGATCCGAGACTAACCTATCAAACTCTTTGACCCAGTTGTTCAACATTCATTAGCTACGGTAACACTCCAGTAAAGCTCGTAGCTGCACTCTCATCACTGTAGGACAAGTTGTGTCCATCAATATAACCAATACCCGTGAGTCGACCCTTCACTGGTTGTTCGTAGACACTGCTCGGTTAAATTACCGTTTTATCCCTGTGTCTACCTCTTGCTTCTTAAGTCCCACTACTCTTCTAATGAAGGACTACGTTGCATGGTTCAACCATAAACAACAACCATCTAAGGCCAATGAGAGAGTGGGGCCCCGTTGTTCAAGCCCTAGAGACAACACTTAAGGGAACAATCCCTCTAGTTTCCCTAACTCGGGAATGAGTGAATTCCTTCTTGCATAGTCAAGTTCCCAGCTCCCCACGTGGTCCTGTCCTTAATTCACGGTCCGGTCTTATTAGGCGAGCAACAGTGGCCACCCTCACCCGTACTAGTCAAAGGACAGACCCCCATAGACAAGAGTCCGTAACACGCTCAGGATTAAGGTCGAGTCACTAATGGTCATCTACGAAATTACTAGCCCTATACTTTTAACGGTGTTACATCAGTAAGTCTAATAATTCACGGTCCGGTCTTGTACAATCTCATTGCACAGGATGCCCCCACTCGCATGTCAACTACATGAACGAGTCAGATCACCTCGTTTGTATCTAATACAAAGTGGGTCGTATCCACAGTGTATCCAGGATTAGGTCTCCAATCCTATCCATATACCGTAGACCGTTCGGGTCATTAACTCGAACGTGATCCTTCCTTTGTGTCCACTACACACGGTTCAAGTTCTTAGTTCTCTCATTAATACAATGACCCTGAAGCTTAGTTTATTGGATTAAGTTTATGAAATATGCGAGACACAAAGTTCAAATAAATAACTCTTATTTATTTACAACTTGGAATTTTACAAACTACACAAGATGAGGACATACATCCCAACAGGTTTGCCATAGGCTGTTTAGAAAAATTTTGGCCATAGATTTATCATTTCGAATAGTTCAAATTTGTAAAAGCCCCTGTGTTTTTGAGAAATTTGAAGTGCAATCGAGTCTGTATTCAAGTTTTGAGTTGATCGTGGGTTGAATTGGATGTTTCCTATATGATTTTGGTGTTTGATTTGCCCTCTGTTTTACAATTTTCGATAAGCTGGGAAATGTTGTAATCGCATCGCGCGTTGAGACGTTGTTCATCGACGTTGAGACGCTGAAGAACAACTTCGCGACGTTGTGCGCACTATCGAGGGAAGGCATCAGGAGCTTGCAACGTTGAGATGTTACACACAACATCTCAATGTTGAGACGCATTTTCCAGAAGTTGGTTGGTTTGTGTTGGTTCGAGTGCACATACCCAATTTTGGCCTGATTCGATCGGTTCAAGCTATTTTTGGACTAGTTCTTACATAAAAGTAATGTAATTTTATTATTTTTGCACTTTAGGGGCCAAAATTTATAGTATATCAACTATTTACAGGTTTATGAATGTGATTTAGATTTAATCCCACTATAGGATAAGCATGTTCATGCATTTTTTTTAATATAATGGTTATATTGATGGATAAAAATGCATGTTATATTTTTCATGAGTAATTTAGTATAAATGCTATATAAATTATATGAAAAATGAAAAGGGTAGAGCATGAAATTAATTAGATTAATATAAGAGTTATATTAATTGTTTTGTAATTTTCTGGGATTGATAATTCATTTTTGTAATTATATGTTTTGCAAACATTTTAATTAGAATCAGATTGTTGATTTATTCACCATAGTAGCATGTTATAGTTTAATTATTAAAATTTATAATAGTTATAAATGAGTTTAGAAACCTTAACCTATAACAAAAAATTGCATGCGAACATAGGGTCTTAGGTTAAATAGGGTTAATTTTAAAATTTTTAAAATTAAATAGACCTAAGTTTATAATTTCTAATAGAATTAGGAATTAGTCCTACATAGTATTTTAGATAGTTTAATATAAAGTAAGTAGGACAAATGAGATTTTGGTTATAAGTGCTTCTACAGGTGATGTTCTATCTAAGGTTGGGGGTACTTAAGTTGATGGTTTAGGAAACACCTCCTACTTGGAAACTGACCTGATACTTGAGTTGAATTAACCATAATCTTGTTAGCATGCAATAATACTGTTGGCTTTTATGTCCTAAAACTCATGGTTTTGTAAATTAAATGTATATTCTATTTTGCAATAAATATGTTATTGAGGTTTATTCCTATCAATGAGGTATGTTTTGCTAAACTCTCTTCACACTAAATTACTTGGTTTTGAACACATTAAGACTTTGTATTCACATGACCCTTTTTTAGCACCTATTGTTGAATCTCTTATCAAAAAATGTGTGGTTCCTGATTATATGTTGTTTGATGGGTTCTTGTATAGAAAGAATAAGCTTTGCATTCCCATTTGTTCTATTCGTGAGTTGTTAGTTAAGGAAGCACATGGTGGAGGTCTAATGGGACATTTTGGGATAGCTAAGACATATGACATGTTAAACGAATACATCTATTGGCCTAAATGTGGTATGATGTACTTAAGGAGTGTGAGAGATGCACTGCATGTAGGGAGGTTAAATCTACGTCAAACCCACATGGACTTTATTTGCCTTTGCCTACTCCTAGCGGTCTGTGGCTACATATTTCAATGGATTTTGTTCTTTGTTTGCCTTGAACAAGAATAGGAAGGGATAGCGTTTTTGTGGTAGTTGACAGGTTTAGAAAAATGGCTCATTTCATTACATGTAATAAAACTAATGATGTTAAACATGTGGTTCACCTGTTCTTCAAGGATGTGGTTAAATTGAATGACATTCCTAGGAGTATTGTTAGTGATAGAGATGTGAAATTCCTAAGTAATTTTTGGAGAGTCCTTTGGGGAAAACTTGGTACTAAGTTAGTTTACTCTACTACATGTTATCCCCAAACTGATGGACAAACCGAACTAGTGAATAGAACAATGGTGACTATGCTTAGGGCTATAATATAGAGGAATACAAAAACATTGGAGGCATGTCACTACAACAAATAAGACTTTTAATGACACACTAAAAGATTTTGCGGATGGTTATGATGATGGACAGATGAAAAACACGGAGAACGATGGTAATTTTAAGAAATTGAAATATTTTATGACGGGCATCAATGATGTTGGTCATCTTAAAGAGAGATAGAAACCCTCATCTCTGAAATTAGCTTCAAATATATTTGTCTTTTTGAAACACTCACAAATTTCCTCTATCGACCCAACCGTCATCGCTCCTCTCTCTCTATCGTTCCTTCCGTCGTCCTTGCTCTCTACCACTCTTCCCTTGGTCATCGCTCTTTACTGCTCCTCGTGTCTTAGTCGCATTTGCTTGCTTCTTAAAGTTGTGAAATCGAAGATCACTTGTAGTTGCATCGTCGTTATCATAGTTGTAAAATCGTATTGAGGAGTGGCCGACTACAACAAGATATTCACGACCACACAAGTTTAGATTTTAGATCTAAAACTTCCAACAAGATTTAACTTCTCCCCGAACAGACCATCCCTCGCCAACAAGTATTCTTGGTACTCGTTTCATCTTGCTGTCAATCACGATGGAAGAAAGTGGGTGAATGTTTCTCTATTTTTTTAAAAATTGTTTTTCATGACTCATGAAAATTTACATTATTGGGATAAATTTGATAGATTTTTTGTTTGGAAATGATGAATGTTTTTCTGTGTATGTGTCGATCTGTTATTCTGTATTGAAATGTACCAAATATTTAAGGTATTTGGGATATGAAGTTCTCTAAGTTTGCAATTGCACGATGTGGGCGACAAAGTGGTGGAAATTTTCTAGGGTGGTGCCATTTAATTATATATCAAGTTACTTTTTTCCTTATTTAAATTATTCTTTCCATTTGCCCATATATTGGTTCTTCCTTTTAGGGAGTGAGATTAATAATAACGAGAAGATCATGAACAAAAATAAATTGAACTGTTGTATTCATTTTCAATTTTTCTCGATTCTTTTATTTGTTAGATATGTCTACGGTAGTGAATGATTTTTCTTGTCTCTACTAAAAAAGAGAGGATGGGGGTACTCATTAAAAAGAGAAATGGATCAAATACTAGTATTAGAAGAAATTAAATGTCCAATGAAGTTTAATTTTGAGGAAGAATAAAAATTGTGTAGGTAAAAATTAATGTGATTAAGTCTCAAATTTGTGGTAGTGAATGAAAAAACCTTAAGAAATTGGATAACTCTCTTCTGTTTATTTAGTTAATGTTCTGTCATGATGAAGGTGAGTTACATTTTTTAAAACTATGTTAAGCTGCTATTGTTACCTTTCATTTTTTGAAATTCAAATCTACTAAGTTCATTTGTTTGGGTATTGAAATCTGAGAGGTAGTTTAAATTTTATATATATGCCTTGATTTTCTGAATCCTAAATCCACATAACTCAAATTATTTGTGTTAGTTTGAATAATATATATCTGCCTTGATTTTTTGAATCCTAACGATAGATATTACTCCAAAGATAGAAGATATCAGTTTGGGTGCATTTTCCTTTGTTAATGAATCTAATTTGCTTTTATTAGTTGTTTCATTCTTCTCTTTGAAATTGTTAGGTCATTTGGATGATAGAGCTTCTAAGATACTAGGAACTTCCATTTTGATGTTGTCTATTAATTCATTTTCAATCTTTGGACCGTTTTGCTGTTGACAACATGACTAATGCTTTTCTTCTTAATTATCTTCTTCTTCTCTTTTTGCCCCTTTGTTTTTCTATGCATTTTGTTTCAAATATATTTATATCCTTCTTTATCATCATCTAGTACATGGCTTCTCTTCTCTCGCATCATCACCAATTTATTAATTTATCTAGTCAAGATGCTTAGTGCTACAATCCTTCATGAAATGGAGACTACTTGGCTACTGAGCTCCATTCTTCATGCTTTTTACTTTTATATTATTTTGTTAATTAGTTTATTTCCAAGTTTTTGCTTTCGTCATGTGAATTCCATACAACATTGTATGTTAGGGCAATTAGATATTAATGATCTATTACCTCGAAGTTGGGTGCATGTTTATTGAGAGTATTCATTTTATGACTTCAATACATGCCTAGGATTTAATTATTCATGTTAGTTTCATAAGTCTCATAAGTGTTGGAAAGATGATCACACGTTTCATGAAGACACTTAAATGTAAGTTATGAACATCTCAAAGTATTAGGATATGTGTGCAGGTTAGTGAAGATGATATTAATGCTGAAGAGTTGTGTCATGAAGGGAATATGTTGGGTGGCTCGTTTGAATGAATTCATAACTAGAAAGATAGAAATTAATAAATGTTTTTCTCACTTTTTTCGATAAAGGAATTTAAAATACCTTATTATTTCTTCAGTTTCACATTATGGGTCAACAATTTCTTCAGTCTCAAATATTTATTTGAGCAAGCTGGATTTCGAGTACTTTTGATGATAGATTTTGTAAGCACAAATTTCATAACATAGGCCACTCTCTATCAAATTTTGGCCTCCTAACATCATTAGTAGGTCATTCTATCCCGTGCTATAATATTCATTAGTCTACTTTAAATGATGTTATGTTTAATTTCTATTGTTACTTAGTTGTGTTTGTATCTTTTATTTTTCTCTCTCTAAAATTTCACTTACACAGTTTATCTTGATTTTATGTTTTTTTCATCTGCAAGTAGGTAAGTTTGGGTTGTTCGTAAGTAGACTATAGTTGTGCATCAATGCCATGATTGAAAGCTAGATTTCAACATATTTTTCAACTTTTTTTCGAACAGACTAGAAAGAATAGTGTCAGTTTTGCTTCTCCACGCAATGAAATATTAATTAAGGTATGTAACTTCTATGTTTAACTGACTTTTAATTTGCAGCCACGAAGAAATTATAATTATGAGTTTTGAAATTATTGAAGTGGTTGAGTTATGGAATGTCAGTGTCCACTGTCTTGTCACATCTTCTTATATGTATTCCTATATAGAAAGTTTGAAAAATGCAATATGCCTTTTTTTACTTGTATTCATTTTCATTTTCAATTGGTCTCATCCCTTGGAAACTCTTCATCTATTAAATGTAAAACTACTTTTACATGGACCTAATATCTTTCTTTCAATAGAAAATCTAAATCCTAGTTTTCACCATGTTCCAGCATATTTCAGTAGGCTACCCTTTTAAATTATTATTATTATTATTTTATCAAAATAATGTATATTGGACTTTCATAGGGTTTTGTTTTATGATTATGTAGGAGAAAGTTGGGGATCAGGGAAAGAACAAATGGAGGTAAACTCTTCTCTCGTATCTGTTTTTATTTTTTTGCCTTTCTTTTTCTCTAGCCCTGCCATTATTTTTTGAATTTCAAAATGTTGTGTTTCAAGATAAAAACATGCAAATGTACGAGAGTTGAACTATGGTTGTTCAATGTCCCGTAGAAGAATTTTAGCAATGTAAATGCATTGCCAAAATTTTATAATCGGATTGACTTATTTCTTGGTTGGCCATTACTCTATTTTTCCATGTTTACTTTTTTCCTTGTGTTTCTTATTCTATTTATGTACAATTTCTTTGGAGGGATGTATTTATGATTGTTTTTCATCATAACTTTTTAATTTTGAAGAAAAAGAACATAGATCCCCAAATGAAGTGTTTTAATGCATCTATTAGTTGCTCGAAGAAATTGTAATTTTAGATTGATATGATTATGATTTGGTGTTGGGATTGGATCAAGTTATTATATTTATTCTTAATTGAATAAATCGAGAGTTTGTAGTTTGTATTTTTTTATATGAATTATGGGCGGTGTTCATGATATTGAGTGTATATAGATTGGTTTATAGGAAATTAGATAGCTTTATAATAGCTTGAAGTGTTGTTTGTAGGTTTCTGATTTTGGTGTTGAGCTTCATATAAGAAGTGCTTCGATTTGGTAGATGTGGTACAACATGCTTACATGTTGGTCTAAAATTTTGTTTGTATTTAAAATTGAACAATTTTAGGGATCTTATATGTGTTAATTTCATTTCATTGAGAAAGTTTTATTTTTCTTAAAACTTAAAGTGCTTGTTTCTATTCTTTAATTCAATTAAGATTTTCTCAATTAGAACATGAGTGTTCGATATTCATCGATTGTGAATTACTTCCATTTTTATTGAGAATGGTTTACTTCCAACACAAAGTCACGGTCAATATGTTTGATTATCACCTTTGGAGTTGATTTTCATTTGCTTTGTATTGAATTTCTTTTTAGGCTCACTGCAGTTTCTCAATAAGTGTATTTGTGCAGTTGGATTTGTTCCTAAGCATTCTGCATCCAGAAGAGCGAAGTTGATGGTTTTAGCAAATGAGGAGTCAACTCTTGTAAATTTTTGTTACCAATTTTTTTTATCCTTGTAAAGTAAATGTAGTTTATTAATTAAAGTTAAGTTTGTAAGATTACTTTTCTAAAAATGTATTAGTATTGAGATTTTTTGTAAAACAATTTGAGAAATATTAATTTCTTTGTTAGAGCTATTGAGGCAACCAACAATTATTTTTCTTAAATTACGAACAAAAGAATGACGGGCATTGCTCGTCATTAAAAACTGGGTTCCAACCCAATTTTTATCGACGGGCAATGCCCGTCATTAAAAACTAACCGTCATTATAACATACAATGACACTCGCATAGATACGGACGCACGCCCGGCATCAAAACCTTTTTTTCTTCTGGTGTGTCCACCATTTATAGAATTTGCATATAATAGGGTTGCCCATAGTGTCACTAAATGTACTCCATTTGAGATTGTTTATTGGTTTAACCCTTTATCACCCATTGATTTATTACCTTTGCCTTCTAACGAGGTTGTGAATCTTCAAGCGGACAATAAGGTGGTTGCCATTCGGGAGTTACATAAAGAGGTTAAAGAAAGAATTGGGAAGAAAAACATTAAGGTAGCTACAAAAATTAACCAACACCGAAAACCTATGATCTTTAATGAGGGGGATTGGGTTTGGGTCCACTTGCAAAAGGAAAGATTTCTACGCCAACGAGATTCAAAATTAAACCCAAGGGGAGATGGGCTTTTCCAAGTCTTGAAGAAAATCAATGGCAATGCGTACCAAATAGATCTAGAAGGTAAGTATGGTGTGAGTGATACTTTTAATGTTTCTGATTTAACTTCTTTTGATGTAGGTGACGACTTTGATTCGACGACGAATGCTTCAATAGGGGGAGAAGATGATATGAACCAAGATGCTCTTGTTTTACATACAGGGACAATCACACGTGCAAGGGCCAAGTAACTATAATTTGTCTTCAACTCTCACATACAAGCAATGAGGAGTTCAATTAATGAAGGTCAAGGTAGGGAAAGGGAACAACATCTCTATATGTGTTGTCAGATGATGTTACAATAACAAAATAGAGCTTTTATGTTAGAAAAATTTATTAGTTTTATTCTATCATTGTTCAATTTTTATCATTTTTATGACATTTAAGTAGGGGTATTTTTGTCATTTGTCATGATATGGCATTTAGGGTTTTGGGAAGCTATTTAAAACTTGGCCATTAGGTTGTACAAGATAATTTTTTAGACGAATGAAATTTGTATGATTTGATGTTGAGCCACATCATTACCCTCTTTGCAATTCTTGAGTATAGAGTTGCAAGCTAGAAACATTCATGTAGGTTTGATCAACTTGTTTGTGGAGTGTTTCATCTTTGAGTGAGAAACTAGTTTCCTTACCTCTTGGTCTTCGATCATAAGGTAATCCATATCTAGTCCTTTTCCTTGGAATTGTATCGAATCGATTTCGGGGTTTTAGCGTTTGAGAAATAGCGATTCATATAACCAAAGGGTTCCTAATTCCAATTGGCTAAGATTTTCATAACAAAGGTGCTATTGAGTAATGTGAATTGTGTGTTTAATAACCCTAATCCAATAAAGAGCCCTTAGTTATAGGATGTATGCTTGAACTTTATGTGTGACATAAAATTTTATCAAGTTCAAGATATAGCCAGAACGGTCTATAGTATAGAGATAGGGTTGGGTACTTTATCTTGGGGACATTATGGACACGACCCAATTTGTAAAGTACAAACGATGTCACCCTCAATCGTTCATGTGGAAACATGTGAGTGGGGGCATCCTATGCAATGCGTTTGCATCAGACTGGACCGCAAAATAGTCACTTAGACTTTATAACTCCGTTTACTGTCTTAACTGACTACATTCATACGATGACCTAGGTAACTCGATCTTAATCCTGAGCGTACTATGAACTCTTGTTTATTTTAGAGTATCCTTAGATTTGCATGGGTGAGAGTGGCTCAAGATTGTCAACTAAATAAGCCTCCCATTTTAGGGATAAGACCGGGTAGATAGCTGGGAACATAGTTTTGCAAGCTGAAATTTTTTCCTACCCGCTTTAGGGATTAGTAGAGAGGTTGTTCCCTTAAGTGTTGACTCCATGTCTTAAACAAATGGTCCACCCCTCTCATTGGCCTGAGAGGGATTCAGTTTTTTGGAAACTAATTGTTCATTAGAGGAATAGTGGGACTTAAGGAACAATAAGTAATTACAGGGGTAAAATGCTTTATTTGACCGAACTGTAATTACGAACGACCTATGAAGAATCGACTTCCTAATCATGGTTATATCGAGTGGATCGAGTGGATAGAAATATATCTGCAGTGAGTAGAGTGCAATCACTAGGATTTAGTGGAGTGTCTCGGTGGTTAACGAATGTTGATTAGCTAGCCTAAAGAATTTGGTCGGTTAATCTCGCATCGTTGGAGCTCATGATTTGTAGGTCCATTAGGTCCTCCTTATTAGCTCAGACTAAGCCTTGTAACAATTTGAGATAAAAAAATTGAATTCTTCAAATTCGGTTTTTGGGAGAAAGTGTTAAATATATGCGATATATTTACTATGTCATAGCTTAATTATGAATTAAACTATGATTAAGAAGCAGTGGACATATTTAAATATTGGGTTTATTTATAGCATAAATATGGATTCATGTTTGAAAAATCGATTGAGATTGGAAAATTTGTTTAATCTAATATTTGATATTAAATTAAATTAAAAATTAATTAATTAAATTATTTATTTATTTAGATTGTTTAATTAATTAAATTGATTTTTGAATTAAAATTAAAAAGGATTTTAAAGATTAATCTTGAAAACAAGTTGCCAAGTTGCTCAAGGTGATTAAATCTCAAAATTCACCAAAATTAGCCACTTTTTTCTCAAATCATCCTTATCACCCATTTGTTGAAATCTCCTCAAAGCTTAATGAAGCTTTATTTAACAGAGATTTAAAGAGATTTAATAGAATTTTGTAAAAATTGTCAAGGCTCACAGTTTTTTACCTTTGAGCACTTTTCTTCTAAATTCTCTCAATCTAGGACCCAAAAATCTGTTCCAAGGCTTGAGGATAGTAGGGAAGACATTAGAGGTGGTCAACGAAGTGTTCGTGTTGCAAATCGTCCATCGAGTGAAGATAATTTCAACATAAAAAATGAGTATTCTTACTTTCTGTTTTTCTAGTTTTGAGCAAACATTTTATTTTCCCAATTGATCAAATTAGAGTGTTCAAGATTTTAAATTGCTTCTGCTTTATTAGTATGGACTCCTTTAAATACTAGTTAATTAAATGGTTTGATTCACCTAGACATTAAGATAAAAGACCTAGTTATAAGAGTTATAGTAGGCATGGAGTTAAATAGATTCATTTAGCCAGAATCCACCTAAGTTAAACTTAACCCTAAAACCTTAGGATACTTTAGTGGGAGAAAATA
Source organism: Trichosanthes cucumerina (assembly GCA_036507285.1). Taxonomy (NCBI): domain Eukaryota; kingdom Viridiplantae; phylum Streptophyta; class Magnoliopsida; order Cucurbitales; family Cucurbitaceae; genus Trichosanthes; species Trichosanthes cucumerina. Next base: position 41,176,095 of record CM071841.1, read on the forward strand.
AGATGATTGCATTGAGTTTTAGCTCTCACGTCTTCAAGAGTTCACATCGTGAGTTCCGTGCTCGACCTCGTGGCGTTAATAGGGCATCCCTACTGATGGTTTTTGCGTGGAACAATACCATGGTGTATGAGGAAAGTGGCCATAGTAAATAGGAGAAAGACACGTGTCAACGTATCCTATGGTCTCCTCCATTAGGTCGCACTGTGAGATTTATATTATCTCCCTGCGTGTTTTTCCTGAGACCAACCACCCCTACGGAGGACCTAACTATAGGGATCGAAACATCGTGAACTCCATAAATAGATAAGGTCTCTTAGGTAATTTGCCAACAGTAGTCTTTCCTAACCGTAGTCTGTTGGCTCATACCTATTGGATCTGAAAATGGTAAGGTCACATTTATGGGATGCGATAAATTAGTTAACGACTCCTCGATCGAAAAACGGTAGCTAAGGATCATTAGAATATGAGATATTTTGGGAATAGTAATTGGATGAGATTGTCTCAATTCGAGGGACGAGTGACTGGCCACCCGACAATGGCTTTTATGTGAAACTTCGGAAGTATCGTTGCAAAATTAAAGGTTTAAGTTTAAACACTAGGGTCTTTGAATAATTTTGCTAATTCGATTGGTGTGTAATGGGTTTAAGACATTAATAACTAATTTGAACAAATTTCTGTTTTCAGGATGACGCCCTCTATTATCGCTTTGCTCACTAGGGAAAAATTAATTGGGGATAACTAACACTACATAGAAGTCCAACCTGAATACAATTCTGGTTGTTGACGATCTACAATTCGTCTTAACTGACGAACATCCTCAGACCGCTGCTCGAAACGCGTCCCAAACGGTTAGGGGCGCCTATGAACGATGGACCAAGGCCAATGACAAGGCCAAAATATGTATCTTAGCTAGTTTTTCTGAAGTATTGGCCAAGAAGCACGAGGGCATGCTCTCGGCTCATGAGATCATGAGTTCGTTGCAGAATATGTTTGGACAACTGTTTGGACAAATCCGACATGAATGTCTCAAGTACGTTTATAACGTGCGTATGAAGGAGAGGACTTCAGTGAGAGAACATGTTCTCCATCAGATGGTCCACTTCAACGCGACCAAAATGAACGGAGTAGTCATAGACGAGAAAAGTCAAGTTTCGTTCATCCTCGAATCTCTTTCGAAGAGTTTCCTGCAGTTCCACAATAATGCAGTGATGAACAAAATTTAATACAGCCTGATTACCCTCCTCAATGAGTTTCAGACTTATCAGTCTCTTATGAAAAATAAGGGACAGATTGAAGGAAAGGCGAATAAGTTTGCCCATTCCAAGAGATTCTAGAAGTGTTCATCCTCTAGAACTAAGTTAGTCAACTCATATTATGGTCTTAAGAACATACAGAAGAAAAAAAAAGGAGGAAAGAGGAAGGCTCCCGATGTTGTAGACAAAGAAAAATGGATAGCAAAGATTGCAGACAAAGGAAAATTTTTCCACTGCAATGTGGATGGGCATTGGAAAGTAACTGCCCAAAGTACCTAACCGAGCACAAGGAGAAAAAACGTAAATTAGATTTGCTTGATCTAGAAACTTGTTTAGTGAAAAACGATAATTCCACCTAGATACTTGATTTATGGGCCACTAATCATGTTTGTTCTTCTTGACAGAGAATTAGTTCCTTCGGAAAGCTCGAGGAGGGTGAGATGACACTCAGGGTCAGAACAGGAGACGTCGTCTCAACTCGTGCAGTGGGAGTTGTTAAGTTATTTTTTAGGGATAGATTTTTGTTTTTAGAAAACATGTACATAGTTCCTAAAATTAAGAGGAACCTTTTATCTATCTCCTGTTTAATCAAACAAGGTTATTCAATTTCCTTTAATAATAATGAGGCGTTTATTAGTAAGAATTGTGTTGTTATTTGTTGGGTAAATGTGAAAACAACTTATATGTTTTACTAACATCCAATTTCAACTAGAGAAAATAATAATCAAGGGTGATGCAATTAAAGATAAAAATTTTAGGAAATGTTGATGAGAGAAAAGCTAGGGAATTGATTTCACCTCTTAGACAACTATTCCAGTTAATTAACTCAACCATGATTTTTGGAGAGTTATAAGAAAGAACAAATTATTATCAAACTAGATCTAATAAGCTCAATGGAATTCATGTACTGCTATAAACCTAACATGTCTATCTAGATTTTAATAGTTCATGATGACATCAAGCAAGTTCCTAAAGCTACTGAGAGAATCTCTCATTTACACGAAAGAATTTACAAATAGTTGCAATTGACACAATTCTAATCTAATTAATCATTTTCCGAGAACAAACTAGATCAATAGAGCATGCTAATTTTGGCCAAAAGCTAACAACTATTATGGAAAACCAATTGCATATAATTTTTATGCAAAAGCATCACATAAATCAATAACTGAAATAAATAGTCTAATGGCTACATAAATTCTCTATCTAAGAACATAGCCACAAATAATCACAATAAAATCACTATATTTAACTCCAAAATCCATAAACACAATCTACAACTAAAAGAGAAAAGAAAGAAAAACTATGGAGTTCCTGTTTTGACCCTCGTTCTCTAGCCTCTATACAATCTCAAGCCCAAACTCTCGTCCTTAGCCTCAAAAAACAATCATCCAGCTCCATAGTAGTATAGAAATAGTTCTCTCCCAATTGGCACCAAAGTAGTATATATATTAAATTGGGACAACGTCAAGACATTGTACCCTAACGCACACTTAGTTTTGAAAATTTATAATAACATCGAGATGCTACACACATTGTCTCGACGCTAATCCCTCTGAGCACAGAAGGCGCGTGTTTACAGCATCTCGGTGTTGTAAAGTAATGTCTAGACATTGCCTGTGTGGGAAATCAACTTGGGGCTTTAATTCATATAGCGTCTACACGCTATTTCAAGCATCTAGACGTTATGGTCTTGGGAATCCTTAATCTTCTTGTTATTTTTGGGCTTCTTCTTCAATTGACCTCTCAATTTATGCTCCCATAGCTCCAAATTGGCCATAATATCTCCAATTTCTCTAGTTTTGCTCCCTTTCTCTCAATACCTGAATTTAAAAGATATAAGCTCGTGAAAGCACTAAATTGATTATAAAAGCTAGGAAAATATAAGCTTAATGATAGCACATTTTGTGTGCTATCTATGACTCTATCTCATTAGCGTATAGACGTTGTCCTCTTTTATGCGTTCTGTCTTTGATATAGTATCGAGAGGCTAAAATCAATGTCTCAACACTACTCAACGTTTCACCATTCTGTATAGAGCATTAAGGAGAGCCTCTGTGGCGCGTCTCGTTGCTCCTGTCTGGACCAAAAAGACTAAAATTACCCTTTTGACTCTAATTTGTGATCTATTTACCCTCAAATTGACTCGAACTCATCTCAAAAACTCTAAAATGGCTCAAGAGCGATGTAAGCGTCTCTAAATCCTCCTTGGACTAAAAAATCTAAAAAGTAGGATTATCTTGAATCTTATTTGAGTTAAGCCTAGAAATGCATCAACATCTATTACGTTAGGAAACCCTTTCATGAAAACTCTAGGACCAATATTAGAGGTTGTTTGGCGCGTTGTTTTACAATCAGAAACTCTGGTGTTTCTTATTTGTTGTGTTTGGAGTGCAGGGTTGTGTTGACTGGTTTGCTGAAAGTTGTATTTGGGGTGTAGGGTGGGGTTGGACCGAATTATTTAGGTTATTTTTTTATAACAGTTTTTTAAAGATGTTTTTTTCTAGATCCATTTTTTTACTTGATAATTGTTTGTTGAATTTCATATCAATATTTTAACTAATTATGTAGATCAATTGTTTCAATAGTAATTAAATATGAATGGCTAATTTGTACAAGTATATTAATATTATTGGGGTGTATGCTCTAAACTCGTGGATGCTATAAATGCTTGATGAATTAGTAAAGTGTTATTTTCATCTTTTTTTGTATACTTGCATTTAGCATAAATCCAAAAGTACCATGATTATATACTTTTGTGATAAGTTGAACAATATATAGTAGACATATAATTACGATCGAATTCATGTTGTTAACTCAAATGATCTATAGTACATGGATGAGGTTGAAAAACTTATCTTGGTAACACTATGGATGCAAACCACTTTGTATTTGATACAAACAAGGCAATCCAACTTGTTCATGTAGTAGACATGCGAGCGGGGGTATCCTGTGCGATGAGTTTGTACAAGGTCAGACCGCGAATTATTAACCAATTGAGATAACACTGTGAACATATTCGGTTTAATAATTCATAAATGACCAATGGTAACTCGACCTGAATCTTGAGCGGGTTAATTCCTGTCTACGAGGGATGGTCCTTTGACTAGTATGGGTGAGAGTGGCCTGAATGGCTGATTCAATTGTTGGGATTTGTGCCCTAAACCTTATGTAATTTTGATCAATAAATAGAGAGTTATTTGTTTTGATAAAATTATATTCTCGCTTTATAAATTCATAAAACTAAGCTCCAAGGTTATAATATATCTTGAACATCAGTGTAGTAGCACTATTTGGATTGTGTTCAAGAGTATAACCTAAATGGTCTATGGTATATGAATAAGGTTGGAAACCTTATTCTGTAACACCATGATTGCGACCCACTTTGTAGTTAGTACAAATGAAGTAATCGAACTCATTCATGTGGATGACATGTGAGTGGAGGCATCCTGTATGAAGAGTTCATACAAGACCGGACTACAAATTATTAGTCTGACCAGTATAACGCCATTAACACGATAAGGCTGATAATTTATAGATGGTCATTAGTGACTCGACCTGAATCATGAGCAAGTTAAAAACTCTTGTTTATAGGGGTTTGTCCTTAGACTAGTATAGGTGAGAGTGGCCTGTAACCGACTCAATAAGCCTACCTTCTCAGGGACAAAACCTCGTAGGTAGCTGTGAATTTAACTATGCAAGATGGAATTCACTCATTCCTACACTAAGGAATTAGATAGGTTGTTCCCTTAAGAACTGAGCCCAGGTCTTGAACAACGGGGCCCCGCCCTCTAAACTAGCTTAAGAGGGTATGAGTTTATGGTAGGACCATAGACTTGTTGTTCATTAGAGGATCAGTGGTGCTTAAGGAACAAAGAGGTAATCACAGGGGTAAAACGGTAATTTGACCCAACTGTGATTACGAACAACCTGTGAAAGATCTACTGTGAGGAGAGTGCAACTACAAGTCTACAGTGGAATGACTTTGAGTTAATAAATATTGATTAACTGGATCAAAGAGTTTATCAGTTAATCTCACATCATTGGAGCTCATGAACTGTAGGTCCATTAGGTCCCTCCGTTGGCTCAACATGGTAATATTAAGGGTATAAAGTTAGGAATGAGATTGAAGTGTTCAATTTCATATATGAGTTGTTATATCAATTGTATGCGATATACTTGATATAATATATAGTTATAATGTGAATTAGATTCACATATTAACTATATACTAATAAGAAAATGAAGTAGGGATAGGATGGTAATTTCTATCCTATTTCCCTATAAATTGTTGCATGAGATGCAACTTTGGGTGAAGGCTTTTGACATAAAACCTAGAGTTCCATTTTTGTGTTGGAAAGAGTTCCGAACAAAAACCTCTCTCAAATCTCCACATCTCATCCTAAAGGAACCCACCTTCCTCCCTCACCTAGAGAACAACGGAGAAGATCTAGTGGTGAATCTTCACACGTTCGAATTCGTTTTGCTGAGATCGAGATCATGGAAGAAAGAGCTCGTGAAGAAAACAATCTTCCAAGGTATATTACTTGTTGTCCTATGTTATATTACATGCTTAATCTTAGTTATTTTGTTCTTATTTTAGATCTATGTAACAAAATCTTGAACCCGCGATTAACAATCACTTCCACTGTGGGATTCGATCCCTTCATCAATAAGCTTACCTTTTTGGGGATAAAACTGTGTGGGGAGCTGGGAACTTAACTCTGCAAGATTGAACTCACTCACTCCTGCGCATAGGGAAATTAGATGAGTTGTTCCCTTCAGTGTTGACTCTATGACTAGAACAGTAGGCCCCACTCTGTCACTTGTCCGAGAGGGACTTTTTTTCTGGTAAGACCATAAAAAGGTTGTTTATTAGAGGATGAGTGGTACTTATGGAGCAAGACGTACTACATGGATAAAATGGTAATTTGACCCAACTGCGACTACGAACAACTCGTGAAGGGTCGACTTATGAGCATTGGTTATATCAATGGACATAACTTATCCTACAGTGAGGGAAGTGCAACTACTAGTCTGCAGTGGAGTGATGTGACTCGTAAATATTGAATGTTGGTTAATTAGGTTAAAATTTTGACCGGTTGACTTCGTATCATTGGAGCTCATAATTTGTAGGTCCATTAGGTCACTTTGTTGGCTCAATATGGAATAAACAATGGTATAAAGTTTTGGAGAAAATTTGAAACGTTCAAATTTGTAAATGTTATTGTTATATCAATTATATATGATATAATCGATATAATATATAGTTTGATATGAATATGATTCTAATTAAACTATATACTAATTAATTCTAATATTTAATTGATATGAGGTAAGTTCATATTAAAAACTATAGGTAAAAATTAATTCGAATAAGATTCGTGTTAAAACTATAGTTTATATGAGAGATGTATTATTGAATATGATTCAAATAATATTTATTACAAATATGTGATATTTAATTAATATTGTTTTATTTAATACATATGTTTGATTAAATTAATTAATTAATTAAATAAAATTATTTAATTTAATTAATTAATTAATTAAATAAAATTATTTAATTTAATTTAATTAATTAATTAATTAAATAAAATTATTTAATTTAATTTAATTAATTGGTTAATTATTTCAATTAATTGATAAATAAAATTACCTTATCGTGCTTTACTATCCTACAATTTGCAAGGAGTGGGATGGTGGAACAATAGAGAAGATCTGGTAGAGGTCCAAACTTGTGATCGTGGTTTTTGTTGGGATTCTAGGCTTGGAGAAGTTAAGATTAGTGTACAAAGATAATATTTTCTCTTCTCTGTTTGTTGTAGAATGCATGCTTAACTTACTGTAGTTTAATATGCCGTAATATTTTTACCTTAACCATTAAAGAACATAGAAATTCACAAAAATCGTGTTGCGATTCAAATACTTCTGCTATGGGAATTCGATTCCCTTCAAATATCTTATTCACTTCATTCATTATAATGCAAAAAATGATGACATTAGTAAGGACACATAATTTAAATAATTAACACTCTATTCCACAAAATATTAAGAAAATTATCTTACAAATTAAAAAAATCTAAGTATATTTAATAAATTAGGGAATGTAAAACTCTATTTTATAAAGTATTCAAAAACCTATTTTTGGAACTCTATTTTAGTAATTAAAAAAATAGAAGTCTATCTAAGAAATTATACAATTTAAAACTCTATTTCACAAAGTATTGATAAACTTTTTTTAGAACTTTATTTTACAAATTAAAATATTAGAGTTTTATTATAAAAATTATGAAATATAAAAAAAAATGTGCACTGTATTTTAAAACATATTTCGAGGATAAATGAGTTATAAAATTTGAATTCTCCTTTCAAACATGAATTGAACTAAGCATGATCTAAGAAATTAAAATATTAGAAACTATATTTGATATGAGCCCAATAGTGCCAATCAAGAATAAAGAAGAGTTTCAAGATGGAGATACATTAAATGCACCATGATTTCATTTATGATGAACTCAAGTTGCATTGAAGGAATTAAAGTTGAATTAAATGAACTCAAGTACATCTCAAGTTCATTTAATGCAAGTCAACCATCAATTAATGGAACTACACTTGAAGCTACTTCAACATGAGCTTCATTTACTAATGGATGGTTACAAATACCTAGAAGGATAAATGCAATATTCAACTCCGATTTATGGCCCTCTATAATGTAATTTTCAATTTTTAAGCATATTTCATTAATTTTAGGTTACATTTGAGTAGTGGATAGTTATGGTATTAAAGTTGTAGAGGTTTCAATATTAAACATGTCATTTTAGCTTATTTTAGGTTACAATTCAAAGGTTATATAAAGCCATCAAAGATGTATTGTAAAGAAAAGGACTTGGAATCATGTTTTGAATGAAAAGCTGCATATTTCGCTTCTTAAGCCATTAGCTTGTTTCTTTGCATATCTTGTGTTTAGATTTGCATGCTAGGATCATTCAAGTAGCATTGATCAAACTACTTGTGGAGTGATTCGAATCTTGAGTTTTGAAACAAGTTTTCTCTGCTTTTGATCTTGATCATCAGGGTAAATCCGTTTCTATCTTCTTCCTTGGGATGAAATCATCTAGATTTGCGGTTTTTGAGTTTTAGATCTAAAGGTCTTGTTTTCTCAACAAGGTTGTTAGATTTAAATTCTCAAGGATTACTCATCATTTGGTATCAGAGCTTTAGGTTCTAGATCAAATATATGTTTCCGTTTTTTCTATTCTTTTCTTCGTTTTTATTCTGATTTTTTTATTCCTTATGTTCATCTCGTCAGATTCTGTCTTATCATAAAAACTCACAAAAAGTGTCATTTTCGTCAATTTTATGTTGTTTTTTTTCTTCTTCTAAGTTATAGATTTCTGTCGAAACTTCAAATCTATCTTTTACAAGTTCTTCAAATTAAACTTTCTCAAGGGAGAAAACGCTTCATTTTGATAATCTGTTCTGAAAAATTAAGAAAATCGAGAACATGAGTTTTCTTTGATTCTTGATGTTCTATGGTGTTCTTTGTTTCTATCTTTCATTTCTTGAGCTTAGATATGATATTTCCATGTTAGATCTGAATGTTGTTGTTTGGTTTCCCCAGATATGTTACAAATTTTCATTTGCAAGAAATGCATGTCAGTTACACATTAAAAGTTCCAGCCATAAGTTTATAAATACATTAATTATGTCGCGTGTAACTCCAATCTGTTTTTCATGTTATAAAATCAGATTGTAACTCCTTTCAATTACACATTGACTATAGAACATTCAATTTAGAGAAGTTATTTGTTTGAATATTGCATTAGTTGTTGGTGTTTAATATTGTAACTCCTATACCCTTTGTCCCATTCCATCTCTTATCCTTCCATTTTTTTGTTACAATTCTGTCATTTTCTTTTTTTCATAACTCGTTTCTTATTCGATATTCGTTTTGCTCCATATTAATGCTATTTTATCTCCTTAGTGTGTAGTCTATCACTTGATTGCAAACTTTGCTTAATGGCTGATGCGAGTGAAATTGTGAGTTTGTTGAGAGTGTTTTTCTGTTTTGACTGTAAACACGAGTGACTATACCTTAATGAGTGAAAACACGTGAGGGAGTGCTTGTGAGGTCCATTTTTGTATTACTTGTTTTTTAGATCTGCAGAAACAAACCCCAAAAAGAACAGGAAGCTGAAATTTCCTAAATTCTATGGAAATACAAATCCGTCAGAGTACATTCAATGGGAAAGGCATGTTGAGCATGTCTTTCATTGGTGCACTTTGCACGAGGAGAAAAAGGTAAAACTCATTGTTTCTCATCTTAGAGATTATGCCATTACTTGGTAGGATAAATTGTTTTTGAGTAGGAGGAACCTTAACCGTCCAATTGAATCGTGGAATGTTCTTAAGCAAATAATGCGGGAGCACTTTGTTCCTAAGTTTTTCCATAACTTGCGAACTTTGAGACAAGAGAGCAAAAGTTTGGAGGCTTACTACATGGAGATGCAAACGTTGCTTGAAGATCTCGAAATTTATGAGGATGAGACGGTTACAATGGCTTAATTCTTTAAAGGACTTATCAAGAAGATTGCAATTCAGCTTGATCTTCAACCTTATGAGGATTTGGAGAGGATGGTGCACATAGCCATAAAGATTGAAAAACCTCTCCAAAGAAAGTCTACAAGGTACACTAAACCTAAACCAATTTCAAATGTTCATTCAACTTTGGCAAAGGTTAGTTTACACACTGAAAATAAGCCTATGGTTGAGGTAGAAAGTTGTAAGATTCAAAATGAAATGTTTGGTAATTTAGTGTCAACACATGCTAGTGAGTTTACTAGGAGATTAGATTGCAAAGACTTGTTTGTTTGTAACACTTCTACTCTTGTAACACCTACTCTTGATGAAGTACAAATTGATGTGTGTGAGTTACGGAAAAAGGCAAAAAAGGCCAAGACAAAAGCATGTCAATTGTTTGAAAAAGAATCTTGTGAGAAAATGAGTGAGAGAGAAAAACATGAGACTAATCAGCCTATAGAAGAGAGAAAAGCAAAGAAGGTGAGCTTATGTGAAAGAACTTCTGAGGTTAAATCTATTTTGTTTTCAAAACAAAATATTTTTTATCATTTGTATAAAGGAACTTGTTTTCTAACGGGTGAGCTCAAACCATGTTTTCCTAGTTTTTCTTTTGAGTTCTTACAGGATGCCAAAGTACTCATTGTGATGCTTGATTCAAAGTTTCCCTCCAAAGTTAATGCCAAATCATTTATTGAGAGGAAAAACTTCAAAATTGCTTCTAAATTCATCCATGGCAGCAAACATAAGGTGTTCAAATCGGGTGATTGGGTTTAGAGACACTTTTGGAAGGATCGTTGTTCATTTCACAAGAAACCTAAGTAGAATTCAAGACACTTTTTACCTATGACGTCCCATGACTACAAGATTGCTCTACAAGGAGAAGAAGATGTCAATTACATTTATAATGTTGCTGATTTCCGTCCATTTGATGTTGGGGACCCTTTTGGTTCGAGGACAAATCCTCTTGAAGAAGGGGAGGATGATATGAACCCAATAGTGCCAATCAAGAATAAAGAAGAGTTTCAAGATGGAGATACATTAAATGCACCATGGCTTCATTTATGATGAACTCAAGTAGCATTGAAGGAATTAAAGTTGAATTAAATGAACTCAAGTACATCTCAAGTTCATTTAATGCAAGTCAACCATCAATTAATGGAACTACACTTGAAGCTACTTCAACATGAGCTTCATTTACTATTGGATGGTTACAAATACCTAGAAGAATGAATGCAATATTCAACTCGGATATATGACCCTTTATTATGTAATTTTTAGTTTTTAAGCATATTTCATTAATTTTAGGCTACATTTGAGTAGTGGATAGTTATGGTATTAAAGTTGTAGAGGTTTCAGTATTAAACATGTCGTTTTAACTTATTTTAGGTTACAATTCAAAGGCTATATAAAGCCATCAAAGATGTATTGTAAAGAAAAGAACTTGGAATCATGTTTTGAGTGAAAAGCTGCATATTTTTCTTCTTAAGCCATGAGCTTGTTTCTTTGCATATCTTGTGTTTAGATTTGCATGCTAGGATCATTCAAGTAGCGTTGATCAAACTACTTGTGGAGTGATTCGAATCTTGAGTTTTGAAATAGTTTTCTCTACTTTTGATCTTGATCATCAAGGTAAATCCGTTTCTATCTTCTTCCTTGGGATGAAATCATCTAGATTTGGGGTTTTTGAGTTTTAGATCTAAAGGTCTTGTTTTCTCAACAAGGTTGTTAGATTTAAATTCTCAAGGATTACTTATCATTTGGTATCAGAGCTTTAGGTTCTAGATCGGATATATGTTTCCATTTTTTCTATTCTTTTCTTCGTTTTTATTCTGATTTTTTTTTTATTCCTTATGTTCATCTCGTCAGATTCTGTCTTATGATAAAAACTCACAGAAAGTGTCATTTTCGTCAATTTTATGTTGTTTTTGTCTTCTTCCAAGTTATAGATCCCTGTCTAAACTTCAAATCTATCTTGTACAAGTTCTTCAAATTAAACTTTCTCAAGGGTGAAAACGCTTCATTTTGATAATCTGTTTTGAAAAATCGAGAAAATTGAGAAAATCGAGAACATGAGTTTTCCTTGATTCTTGATGTTCTATGGTGTTCTTTGTTTCTATCTTTCATTTCTTGAGCTTAGATCTGATATTTCCATGTTAGTTCTGAATGTTCTTGTTTGATTTCCTCATATATGTTACAAATTGTCATTTGCAATAAATGCATGTCAGTTACACATTAAAAGTTCCAGCCATAAGTTTATAAATACATTGATTATGTCGTGTGTAACTCCAATCTGTTTTTCATGTTATAAAATCATATTGTAACTCCTTTCAATTACACATTGAGTATAGATCATTCAATTTAGAAGAGTTATTTGTTGGAATATTGCATTAGTTGTTGGTGTTTAATATTGTAACTCCAATACCCTTTGTCCCATTCCATCTCTTATCTTTCCATTTTTTGTTTACAATTCTGTCATTTTTTTTCTTTCATTACTCGTTTCTTATTCGATATTCGTTTTGCTCCATATTTATGCTATTTTATTTCCTTAGTGTGTAGTCTATCACCTGATTGCAAACTTTTCTTAATGTCTCATGCGAGTGAAATTGTGAGTTTGTTGAGAGTGTTTTTCTGTTTTGAGTGTAAACACGAGTGACTATACCTTAATGAGTGAAAACACGTGAGGGAGTGCTTGTGAGGTCCATTTTTGTATTACTTGTTTTTTAGTTCTGCAGAAACAAACCCCCCAAAAAAAATATGAAGCTGAAATTTCCTAAATTCTATGGAAGTACAAATCCGACGGAGTACATTCAATGGGAAACGCAAGTTGAACATGTCTTTCATTGTTGCACTTTGAATGAGGAGAAAAAGGTAAAACTCATTGTTTCTCATCTTAGAGATTATATCATTACTTGGTGGGATAAATTATTTTTTAGTAGGAGGACCTTAACCGTCCAATTGAATCGTGGAATGTTCTTAAGCAAATAATGCGGGAGCACTTTGTTCCTAAGTTTTTCCATAACTTGCGAACTTTGAGACAAGGGAGCAAAAGTGTGGAGGCTTACTACATGGAGATGCAAACGTTGCTTGAAGATCTCAAAATTTATGAGGATGAGACGGTTACAATGGCTCAATTCTTTAAAGGACTTAATAAGGAGATTGCAATTCAGCTTGATCTTCCACCTTATGAGGATTTGGAGAGGATGGTGCACATAGCCATAAAGATTGAAAAACGTCTCCAAAGAAAGTCTACAAGGTACACTAAACCTAAACCAATTTCAAATGTTCATTCAACTTTGGAAAATGTTAGTTTGCCCACTGAAAATAAGCCTATTGTTGAGGTAGAAAGTGGTAAGATTCAAAATGAAATGTTTTGTAATTTAGTGTCAATACATGCTAGTGAGTTTACTAGGAGATTAGATTGCAAAGACTTGTTTGTTTGTAACACTTCTACTACTGTAACACCTACTCTTGTTGAAGTACAAATTGATGTGTGTGAGTTAGGGAAAAAGGCAAAAAAGGTCAAGACAAAAGCATGTCTATTGTTTGAAAAAGAATCTTGTTAGAAAATGAGTGAGAGAGAAAAGCATGAGAATAATCGACCAATAGAAGAGAGAAAAACCAAGAAAGTGAGCTTATGTGAAAGAACTTCTGGGGTTAAATCTATTTTGTTTTCAAAACAAAATATTTTTGATCATTTGTATAAAGGAACTTGTTTTCTAACGGGTGAGCTCAAACCATGTTTCTCTAGTTTTTCTTTTGAGTTCTTACAGGATGCCAAAGTACTCATTGTGATGCTTGATTCGAAGTTTCCCTCCAATGTTAATGCCAAATCATTTATTGAGAGGAAAAACTTCAAAATTGCTTCTAAATTCATCCATGGCAGCAAACATAAGGTGTTCAAACCGGGTGATTGGGTTTGGAGACACTTTTGGAAGGATCATTGTTCATTTCACAAGAAACCTAAGTGGAATTCAAGACACATTTTACCTATGACGTCCAATGACTACAAGATTGCTCTACAAGGAGAAGAAGATGTCAATTACATTTATAATGCTGCTGATTTCCGTCCATTTGATGTTGGAGATCCTTTTGATTCGAGGACAAATCCTCTTGAAGAAGGGGAGAATGATATGAACCCAATAGTGCCAATCAAGAATAAAGAAGAGTTTCAAGATGGAGATACATTACATGCACCATGGCTTCATTTATGATGAAGTCAAGCTGCATTTAAGGAATTAAAGTTGAATTAAATGAACTCAAGTACATCTCAAGTTCATTTAATGCAAGTCAACCATCAATTAATGGAACTACACTTGAAGCTACTTCAACATGAGCTTCATTTACGAATGGATGGTTACAAATACCTAAATGAATGAATGCAATATTCAACTCGGATTTATGGCCCTCTATTATGTAATTTTCAATTTTTAAGCATATTTCATTAATTTTAGGTTACATTTGAGTAGTGGATAGTTATGGTATTAAAGTTGTAGAGGTTTCAATATTAAACATGTCATTTTAGCTTATTTTAGGTTACAATTCAAAGGGTATATAAAGCCATCAAAAATGTATTGTAAAGAAATGGACTTGGAATCATGTTTTGAATGAAAAGCTACATATTTTGCTTCTTAAGCCATAGCTTGTTTCTTTGCATATCTTGTGTTTAGATTTGCATGCTAGGATCATTCAAGTAGCGTTGATCAAACTACTTGTGGAGTGATTCGAATCTTGAGTTTTGAAACAAGTTTTCTCTACTCTTGATCTTGGTCATCAAGGTAAATCCGTTTCTATCTTCTTCCTTGGGATGAAATCATGTAGATTTGGGATTTTTGAGTTTTAGATCTAAAGGTCTTGTTTTCTCAACAAGGTTGTTAGATTTAAATTCTCAAGGATTACTTATCAATATTTTACACAACATTTTGAATCTTATTTCAAATATATAATGAATTAAAAAAATTTAGTAACCATTTTTTTTTAATTTTATTCTTTTAAAAAATTGACTAGATGGTTGGGTTGTTGGGGTGGACGCTAGTGGTGATTGCACAATCACCAGGTCGCCATGGGTGGTTGTCGAAAGTGAGAAGGTCGTTGGAGTGTTAATGTTGCCCGAGTGGTCGTTGTTGTCAAGTGCTCGAGTCGCTAAAGTCGTTGTTGGAGTAGTCATTATAGTTGTCAGGTTGTTGGATGAGGTTCCCAAACTTATCCATATTCTATAGACTGTTTGGGTTATATATTTGAACATAATCCAACCTGTGTGTCCACTATACACTATTCAAGTCCTCATAATCATAACATTAGAGCTTAGTTTATTGGATTTAAGTTTTAAATGCGAGAATATAAAAAATGATGAACAATAACTCTTTAATTATTTCATTGAATATTTACAAACTACGCGAGTTTAGGGTATAAAACCCCAACAATGAGACGAATTCCCTATGCATCAATTGTGGGAAGTTTAATGTACGCCATATTATGTACTAGGCCTGACATTTGTTATGCAAATGGGATAGTTAATAGGTATCAATCTAATCCAAGATATGATCACTAGACTGACGTAGAAAGGTAGTCCTCAAGTATCTTAGTGGAACGAGGAACTACAAACTTGTGTATGGAGCTAAGGATTTAATCCTTACACGATACACAGACTCTCACTTTTAGACCAATAAGGATTTTAGGAAATCCACGTCAGAGTAAGTGTCTACTTTAATGGAGGAGTTGTAATCTGGTGAAGCATCAAGCAAGGATGCATCGTAAACTCTACCATGGAGGTTGAATATATAGCAACTTGTGAAGCAGCGAAAGAGACGGTTTGGCTTCAGAAGTTCCTGACTGATTTGAAAGTTTTTTCAAATATGAGTTGACCTATCACCCTATACTGTGATGACAATGGTGTTATGGCAAAAGAGGAAAGCATATTGAGCACAAGTATCATCTGATACGTGAAATAGTGCATCGAAGGGACGTGATCATCACAAATATCACTTGAGAGCACAATGTTACTGATCCATTTACGAAGGCTCTGAAGGCTTAGGTCTTTGCGAGTCATCTAGAGAGTCTGGATCTACGAGATGTGCCCTAACTAGGGAAAGTAAGAGTATTGTAATGTTGGGATTTTTGCCCTAAAACATATGTAATTTTGATCAAATAAACAAAGAGTTATTTGTTTTAATAAAATTATATTCTCGCCTTAAGAATCCAATAAACTAAGCTCCAAGGTTATAATATATCTTGAACATTAGTGTAGTAGACACTATTTGGATTGTGTTCAAGAGTATAATCTATATGGTCTATGGTATAAGAATAAGGTTGGAAACCTTATTCTGGTAACACCATGATTGTGACCCACTTTGTAGTTAGTACAAATGAGGTAATCCAACTCATTCATGTGGATGACATGCGAGTGGGGGCATCCTGTATAAAGAGTTCATACAAGACCAGACTGCAAATTATTAGTCTAACAAGTATAACGACGTTAACACGATAAGACTGATAATTTATAGATGGTCATTAGTGACTCGACATGAATCATGAGCAAGTTAAAAACTCCTGCTTATAGGGGTTTGTCCTTAGACTAGTATGGGTGAGAGTGGCGTGGAATCGACTGAATAAGCCTACCTTCTCAGAGACAGAACCTCGTAGGTAGCTGCGAACTTAACTATGCAAGATGGAATTCACACATTCCTACACTAAGGAATTAGATAGGTTGTTCCCTTAAGAATTGAGCCCAGGTCTTGAACAACGGGGCCCCGCCCTCTAAACTATCTAATTCCTCATATCCTCTTAAGTAAGCTTAGAGGGTGGGGCCCCGTTGTTCAAGACCTGGACTCAGTTCTTAAGAAAACAACCTATCTAATTCCTTAGTGTAGGAATGAGTGAATTCCATATTGAATTGTTAAGTCCCCAGCTACCTACGAGGTTCTGTCACTGAGAAGGTAGGCTTATTGAGTCGGCTACAGGCCACTCTCATCCATACTAGTTTAAGGACAAACCCTTATAAGCATGAGTTCTTAACTTGCTCAGGATTCAGGTCGAGTCACTAATGACCATCTATAAATTATCAGTCTTATCCTGTTAACGACGTTATACTTGTTAGACTAATAATTTGCAGTCCAGTCTTGTATGAACTCTTCATACAGGATGCCCCCTCTCGCATGTCAACCACATGAATGAGTTGGATTACCTCTTTTGTACTAATTACAAAGTGGGCCGCATCCATGGTGTTACCAGAATAAGGTTTCCAACCTTATTCTTATACCATAGACCATTTAGGTTATACTCTTGAACACAATCTAAATAGTTTCTACTACACTGATGTTCAAGATACATTATAACCTTGGAGCTTAGTTTATTGAATTTATAAAGCATGAATATGATTTTACAAAAACAAATAACTCTTTATTTATTTGATCAAAATTACATAAGTTTACGACACAAATGCCAACAATCTCCCACTTGACCTAAAGCTTGTGGAGTACTAAAACATTACAGTAATGAAAATACAATAGACTAGGGAATTAAACCCTTTGTACTATATACTCCCATTTGCCCTAGTTGGGGAAGACTTGTAAACCTAGACCTTCTAGGTGACTCTCAAATACTTTAGCCGTGAGAACCTTTGTAAAAGGATCAACAATGTTGTGCTCTGAGGCTATCTTCCTGACAATCACGTCTCCTCGATGCACGATCTCCCAAATGAGATGATATTTCCGCTCAATATTATTTTCCCTCTTGTAATTTCGGGGTTCCCTTGAATTTGCCATTGCACCACTGTTATCACAATACAGCGTGATGGGCAAACTCATATTCGAAACAACATCCTAATCTAACATGAATTTCCTTAACCAAATGACTTATTTAGCTGTTTCACAAGCTGCTACATATTCGACCTCCATGGTGGAATCAACGATGCATTCATGCTTGATGCTTCGCCATATTACAGCTCCTCCGTTAAGAGTAAATACTGACCCTGATGTGGATTTCTAAGAATCTTTATCAGTTTGAAAGTCAGAATTCGTGTATCTTGTAAGGATCAAATCCTTAGCCCCATACACAAGCATGTAGTAGGGGTGTACATAAGCCGGGTTGGGTTGGGTTCTGCAAGTTTTTACAAATAACCCTATTCATAAGGGTAGCCCAACCCAACCCAACCCAACATTTTTCGGGTTGGGTTGGGTTGGGTCATCGGGTTAGCTTTTTTTTTTCTTTTTTTTAAATTTCAAATATAAAAAAACCAAAATAAATATAAATATAAAATATTCAAGAATTAAAGAACTCCAGATTTCTTTATACTAAATAACAACTATTAAACATAAATATTCTATTACAAATTTACAATTATATCAAGAAACTTCTAAATAAATCACCATCATTTAAATAAAAAGACTATTTGTTTCTCAAAGATTTGATTAAAATTAGCCACCTAGTTTCATCTTATATTATGAAAAATTACACCCTAATGACTTAAAAAATATATTTTTAAGAGTTATTAAATAATAAATAATTATGAAATTAAATAAAAATAAATTAAATACATGTATATGTAGTTGTATGGTAGGTAAAAATATAATTTTTAAAATTAATAATAAGTTCGGGTTGGTCGGGTCAACCCAAATTAATTTTAGGTGAACCCACGAACAAACTCAACCCGTACATTTTAATTTATTTGAACCCAACTCAATCCAAATAAATGCATAACCCAACCCAACCCCGCCGGGTTGGGTTGGGTTGATCGGGTTGTTCGGGTTATCGGGGTTTTTGAATACCCCTAGCATGTACTTCCTTGTTCTCCATAGATACTTAAGAATTGTTTGAACCGTTGTCCAGTGTTCATCTCCTAGAATGAATTGATACCTACTGACCATTCCAAATGCAAAACAGATGTCTGGACTAGTACACAACATGACGTACATCAGGCTCCCAACAACTGATGCATAAGGAATCCGTCTCATATCCTAAACTCCTTGAGGTGTCTTAGGACACTGTTTCTTAGACAAATAAACTCCATGTCTAAAAGACAATAAATCCTTTTTGGAGTCTTGCATCTGAAACCGCAACAACACTTTGTCGATTTAAGATGTCTTAGATAGGGCTAGTGTTTTATTTGTGCTGTTCCAGACAATTTGGATCCTAAGAACAAATTGCGCTTCACCCAAAATTTTCATTTGGAATTGTGTAGCTAGCCAATTCTTAATTTCAGCAAGATAACCTACATCATTCCAAATGAGTAGGATATCATCCACATATAGACTAGGAATGCGACAGAACTATTGATGATTTTCTTGTAGACATAAGGTTCATCATCATTCTGATCAAAGCAAAACGACTTGATTGTCGCATCAAATCTTATGTTCCAGGACCTAGAGGCTTGTTTTAGTCCATAGATTAGCCTTTTAAGCCTGTATACTTTTTGCTCTTGTCCTTGTTCAATGAACCCCTTGGGTTGGTCCATGTAGATGTTCTCATCAAAATTGTCATTCAAGAATGTTGTCTTGACATCCATTTGCTATACCTCATAGTTATAATATGCGGCAATGGCAAGTAGGATACGGGTATACTTTACCATAACAACAGGTGAAAAGGTTTCCTCATAGTCAACCCCTTCAACCTGGTTATAACCCTTTGCTACTAGTCTAGCTTTAAAGGTTTGCACCTTTCCATCTACACCACGCTGTCTCTTTTAGATCCACTTACAACCTATAGGTTTTACCTCATTAGGTTTATCTACAAGATCCCAAACAGAATTGAAGTACATAGACTCCATTTCTTGGTTCATGGCGATGACCCATTTGTCTTTGTCTTTGTCAACCATCGGTTGATTATAAGTAGATGGATCCTCACAGTCGTCATCTGGTATAACAACTTGGGTTTCAGATAAACCCATGTAACGGTCAGGTTGTGTTATAACACTCCCACTACGTCGAGGCATACTCAACTCTTGAGATGGACTCTATTGACTAGACAAGCTAGTATCAGCAACTTTTGTCGACGTACTAGTTTTATTAGCAACCTTTGCTATTGTTCCGTCTAACTCACTTAACATAACTTTACTTCTTGGTTTGTGGTCTCTTATGTTGTCCTCCTTTAAGAAAGTGGCATTTGTCGACACAAATACCTTATCTTCCTTAGGATCATAGAATAATCCACCTCTTGTTTCTTTTGGGTAGCCTACAAATAGGCACAATTTTGAACGTGAATCCAACTTCTTTGGCTTTTTCACAAGCACATGTGTTGGATAGCCCCAAATTATGAAATGACATAAACTACCTTTACGTCCTTTCCAGAGTTCAAAAGGTGTTTCAGAAACAATTTTTTATGGCACATTGTTCAAAATGTATCCGACAGTCTCTACTGCGTAACACCAAAAGGAATTAGGGAGATGGGCATAACTCATCATTGATCGAACATGTCCAACAAAGTTCTATTTCTCCTTTCCGTTACACCATTTTGCTGTGGCGTACCAGGAGCTGAGAGTTGGGATGTAATTCCATGTTCTATCATGTAGTTCTGGAATTTTAAATCCATGTACTCTCCACCTCGATCGAATCAAAGTGTTTTAATTGTTTTACCTAATCGATTTTCAACTTCAGTCTTGAATTCGTTGAACTTTTCAAGTGCTTCAGACTTATGATGAATTAGGTAAATATGCCCAAATCTCGAATAATCATCTATAAAAGAGATGAAATATTCATAACCTCCCGTGGCTTTAACATTCATTAGACCACAAAGGTCTGAATGTATAAGCTCAAGAGGTTCTTTGGCTCTATAACCTATTACACTAAAAGGTGTTTTAGTCATTTTGCCTTTTAGGCAGGATTCACATACAGGTAAAGTATTTTCTTCTAACTCATTTAGAAGTCCATTTTTTATCAATCTCGCAATTCTATTGAGGTTAATGTGACCCAATCTAAGATGCCAAATATGAGCATTTTCTTTAGGAGAAATTTTTCATTTCTTAGTTTCTGTGTTTGCAGTTTTAAATAATTCAGTGTTCAAAACCATTTTGACTGAATTAGGCCTTAAAACATACAACCCATTTGTTGGGATTTATGCCCTAAACTTTTGTAATTTTGATCAATTAAATAAAGTGTTATTTGTTTTGATAGAATTACAGTCTTGCTTTAATAAATCCAATAAACTAAGCTCCAAGGTTATAACATTTATCTTGAACATCAGTGTGGTGGACACTATTTCGGTTGAGTTCAAAAATATAACCTAAATGGTCTATGGTATAAGAATAAGGTTGGAAACCTCATTCTGGTAACACCATGGATGCGGCCTACTTTGTAATTAGTACAAATGAGGTAATCCAACTCATTCATGTAGTTGACATGCGAGTGGGGGCATCCTGTATGAAGAGTTCATACAAGCTGGATCGCAAATTATTATTCTAACCGATTGTAACAACGTTAACGAGGATAAGACTAGTAATTTATAGATGGTCATTAGTGACTCTCGACTGAATCTGAGCAAGTTAAGAACTCCCGCTTATGGGGTTTTTCCTTAGACTAGTATGGGTAAGAGTGGCACTGGTGACTCAATAAGCTTACCTTCTCAGGAGCGACGAACCTCGTAGGTAGTGGGAACTTAACTATGCAAGATGGAATTCACTCATTCCTACACTAAGGAATTAGATAGGTTGTTCCCTTAAGAACGGACTCCAGGTCTTGAACAACGGGGCCCCGCCCTCTATGAGGGTATGAGTCTAAGGTAGGACCTTAGACTTATTGTTCATTAGAGGATTAGTGGTGCTTAAGGAGCAAAGAGGTAATCACAGGGGTAAAACGGTAATTTGACCCAAGCGTGATTACGAACAACTGTGAAGGGTCGACTCATGGGTAATGACTATATCGGTGGACACAATAATATCTACTGATGAGGAGAGTGCGGCTACAAGTCTATAGTGGAGTGACTTGTAGTTAATGAATATTGATTAACTGGATCAAAAGAGTTTGATCAGTTAATCTCACATCATTGGAGCTCATGAACTGTAGGTCCATTAGATCCCTCCGTTGGCTGAACATGGTAATATTGAGGGTATAAAGTTAGGAGTGAAATTGAAGTGGTTAATTTGATACATGAGGTGTTATATCAATTACATATGATATAATTGATATAATATATAGTTTTAATGGGAATTAGATTCATATATAAACTATATACTAAAGAGAGATTAAAGGAGGGGTAGGATGTTCATTTCCATCCTATTTCTCTATATATATGGTTGCATGAGATGCAACTAGGTCAAGGTTAAAAAAAAAAGCTTTTTTGTTGTGTTGTTGGAAGAGTTCCAAATCACACATCTCTCTCACAAAATACCTCACAACCTAAAGGGAACCCACCTTCCTCCCTCACATAGAGAACAACGGAGAAGATCCGGTGGTCGTGTCTTCGTACGTTCGTGTTCCTGTCGCTGAGATCGAGATTGTGGGAGGGTGGAACACTTGAACAAAGGTTCTTCAAAGGTGATTTCTTGTTGTCCATTCTGTTTTATATGCTTAATCTAGATGTTTTGTTCTTGAATGAAATCGTTGTAACTAAATCAAGAGCGCGCGATTCGCAATCGCTTTAGCTACAGGACTACGATTTCCTTCAATTAGTATCAGATCCCAATTGCATTCTTGATTTATGTTCTGAATTTTTCAAGAACGAGGTGGTATTTACTGTTTTTGCATGAGATGTATGAGCGGTTTTGAAAAGTTAGATGGTTTCAATTTTGGCACTTAGATTTACATTTTCCATTGAATCGTTCAATGTAAGGGCCTATTGTTTTGGGCATTTTATTATGTAAATCGAGTCTGTAAGTCTGAGTCGATCGAGGCAAGGTGGTTATTGAGAAGATCGGAGCAAAAACGAGCTTGGAATAGGTGATTCTATATGCTGCTGTGTGCAGCGTTGCAACGTTGTTCATTGGCGTTGCAACGCTGCGCTTGCGGGAGAAGGCGCGCACAGGAGGCAGCGTTGCAACGCAGCTTTCAACGTTGCAACGCTGAGACGTTGTGCAATGCTTGGCAGAAGACGACAAGAAGCAACGTTGCAACGCTGCTATCAGCGTTGCAACGCTAGATACGTTTCACAAGGTTTAGCAACGGGCAGAAAAACAGATTTTATTATACATATTAAATATAAAAACGTTTTATATTTAATATATAATATATTTAATTTTAATTAATATAATTAGATTATATTAATTAAAATTATTTCTAGGGTGCCAAAATTGGTCTAATTTTGCTATTTTAATTATTCAATTGTTGTGTAATTATTGACATGCATAGTGTATGCTTTTATTTTAGAAATCCCACCTTACGTTAAGTATTTTCATGCATAATTTATAATATAAGGAGTTATATCATATAGTTTGCATGATTAATTAATATAAAGTTGGTATATTAATTTATGGACAACATTGACATGCATTATATTTCATGAGATGAATATGCTATGAATGTCTTGTTATTCATGTGATGAATGATCAAGCACTATAACATAGTATGCATGTCACTTAAGGTTAATTATTAGTTTTAAAGTGTTTAGAACTTGGAAATAATAGACCTTAGATTATCTAATTCTAATTAGATTAGAATTAGGAACCAAGTAATTTATAAGCTATGATTAAAAGAGGAACTCTGTCTAAGGAAAGTTCTGTCTAGGATGGGGTATTTAAGCTGACGGAAACGGAACACCCCTACCTGGAAACTGACCTGGGAGTGAAATGTAATCAGAGAGTTTTATAAATTACAGTAGCGTCAGTGTATTTATTAAGGGGTTAATAAACTAGAAATCCTAAGTTTAATATAAGGAGTTATATTAACAAACTTAGGATAATGGAGTTATATTGATTATCGATATAAGAGTTATATTGATACAGTTAGGTAAAACCATTAGCCGGGTTTTAGCCTAAGTAAGATTCCTATAAACTTTAAAGTATTCAGTGGGAGGAAAAAGTGTATGAGATACATATTTTTCCACCTATGCTATCTCCGGGAAGTTCACACCGTGAGACTCATACTTGGCCTCGTGGCGCAAATGCGAGCGTCCCCCTTCGGATGGTGTTTGTATGAATCAATATCAAGGTGAATGGAGAGGGTACTTATAGTGAGTGGGAGCAGGTTTAGTGAAAACAAAACCTACGGTCTCTTTTGTCGGTTTACAACTGTTAGACCACTATGGTGGACACCTGCTAGTTTGCTTTGCTGGACTGCACAATCCCTTGGAGCGCTTGATCATAGGGGATCGAACACAGTAGACACCCGAAAAGGATAAAGATTTCCTTAGACTATTTTTCAATCTAGTCCTCCCTTCGGTGGATTTTATTGGATCGAGACTCTTGGATCTAAAGACAGAGGGTTACACTCACGGGGTACATAAGTTGTGTATGTATCCAGACCGAAAAATGGTAACTAAAACCTATAGGAATAAGAGTTATTCTGGTATTAGGTTTTGGTCAAGAGTGTCTTGATCTAGAGGAGGAGTGTTTTTTATTACCCTTCGGTGTCATACATTCTAAACCTTTGGAGTATCATTGCAAATTATAAATGGCCTAGAAATCATTTGATAATTAGCTAAAACATGATTGGATTAGAGTTATAGCAAAAAACTCATACAAGTTTGTTTGTAAATTTTTCAGTAAAAATGTCTAGCTCTATAATTTCCTTATTGGGTGCGGAAAAGTTAACCGGAGAGAACATAATGACTTGGAGGGATGGACTCATAATAATTTTGGTTACACATGATCTTAAGTTCTTTCTCAATGAGGAGTGTCCTCAATTTCCTGCTCAAAATGCATCTCAAGCTGTTGAGGATGCGTATGACCGCTGGATTAATGCCAACGAAAAGGCAAAAGCCTATATCCTGGCTAGCATACCTGATGTTTTAGCCAGGAGGTTGGAGGGCAAGGTCTCAGCTCGAGAGATCATGGATTTTGTGCTAAATTTGTCTAGACAACCGTCCAAACAAATTCAGCATTAAGCCCTAAAATTCGTTTATAACGCACGTATGAAGGAAGGAACATCGGTGAGAGAACATGTTCTCAATCTGATTGCCCACTTCAATATAGCGGAATTAAACGGAGCAGTCATAGATGAGAAATGTCAGATATTGTTCATCCTAGAATCTCTTCCGAAGAGTTTTCTGCAATTCCGTAGTAATGCAACGATAAACAACATAAAGTATGATCTGACTTCTTTGCTATATGAGCTGCAGAATTATCAGTTTCTTATGGATGATAAGAGACAACAAAATGGAGAGGCAAATTTTTTTGTCCATTCCAAAAATTCTCAGGAGGATTCATCCTCTAGGACTAAGAACTGCAGCCATACTTCTGAACTTAAGAAGATACAGAAGAAGAGGAAAAGGAGCAGATAAAGAGCAATCGTCTGGCAAAGAAAAGTTGTTATTTGAGAACATGTAGCTTAAGGGTTTATTAGAAACCTTATTTCAATTTTTGCCTTAGCGAACATTGTACTTCTTTTTTCAATTGAATAAAATGTTTATTTCATTTGAAAAGTATTGTACTATGTGTTGCTCTTCTTGAGAATTATTTGCAAATGGTTTAATTCAGTTAAAATAGTTTTAACAGTGAATTCTACAAAATTGCAAGTACACGAACTAATTTCTCTTAAAGAAAATGCTCATCTTTGCCATCTAAGATTGGGTCACATTAATCTCAATAGGATTGAGAGATTGGTAAGGAAAGGACTTCTAAACGAGTTAGAAGAAAATTCTTTGTCAGTTTGTGAATCCTGCCTGGAAGGCAAAATGACTAAAAGACCTTTTAGTGGAAAAGGTTATAGAGCCAAAGACCTCTAGAGCTTATACATTGGACCTTTGTGGTGGAGATGAATGTTAAAGCCAAGGGAGGATATGAATATTTCAGCTCTTCTATAGATGATTATTCTAGATTTGGGCATATTTACCTAATGCACCACAAGTTTGAAGCACTTGAAAAGTTCAAGGAATTCAAGACTGATGTTGAAAATCAATTAGGTAAAACTATTAGAACACTTCGATCGGATCGAGGTGGAGAGTACATGGATTTAAAATTCGAGGAACTATATGATAGAACATGGAATTACATCCCAAATCTCGACTCCACACACACACAAACAAAGCGGTGTATCGAAAATGAGAAATAGAACCTTGTTGGACATGGTTCGATCAATGATGAGTTATGCTCATCTCCGTAGTTCCTTTTGGGGTTACGAAGTGGAGACTGCAGTATACATTTTGAATAATGTGCCCTCAAAAAGTGTTTATGAAACACCTTTTGAACTCTGGAAAGGACGTAAAGGTAGTTTATGTCGCTTCAGAATATGGGGTTGTCCAGCACATGTGCTTGTGACAAATCCAAAGAAGTTGGATTCACGTTCAAAGTTATGCCTATTCGTAGGATACCGAAAAGAAACAAGAGGTGGTTTATTTTATGATCCTTAGGCAGATAAGGTTTTTGTGTCGACAAATGCCACTTTCTTGGAGGAAGACCACATAAGGGACAACAAACCAAAAAGCAAAGTAGTGTTGAGTGAGTTAGACGGAACAATAGCAAAGGTTGCTAATAAGAACACTAGTACGTCAACAAGAGTTGTTGATACTAGTTTGTCTAGTCAAGAGAGTCCATCTCAAGAGTTGAGTATGCCTCGACGTAGTGGGAGGGTTGTGATACAGCCTGACCGTTACATGGGTTTAGTTGAAACCCAAATTGTTATACCAGATGACAACTGCG
Source organism: Trichosanthes cucumerina (assembly GCA_036507285.1). Lineage (NCBI taxonomy): Eukaryota > Viridiplantae > Streptophyta > Magnoliopsida > Cucurbitales > Cucurbitaceae > Trichosanthes > Trichosanthes cucumerina. The sequence continues at coordinate 41,202,648 of CM071841.1, forward strand.
AGGATCCATTGACTTATAATCAAGTAATGGTTGACAAAGACAAAGACAAATGGGTCATAGCCATGGACCAAGAAATGGAGTCGATGTACTTCAATTCTGTTTGGGATCTTGTAGATAAGCCTAATGGGGTAAAACCTATAGGTTGTAAGTAGATCTACAAGAGAAAACGTGGTGTAGATGGGAAGGTGCAAACCTTTAAAGCTAGACTAGTAGCAAAGGGTTATACCCAGGTTGTAGGGGTTAACTATGAGGAAACCTTTTCACCTGTTGCTATGGTAAAGTCTAGCCGCTTCCTTCTTGCCATTGCCGCATATTATGACTATGAGGTATGGCAAATGGATGTCAAGACAGCCTTTTTGAATGGCAATCTTGAGGTAAACATCTACATTGACCAACCCAAAGGGTTTTGACCAGAATGATGATGAACCTTCTGTCTACAAGAAAATCATCAACAGTTCTGTTGCATTCCTAATTCTCTATGTGGATGATATCCTACTCATTGGGAATGATGTAGGTTATCTTACTGACATCAAGGAATGGCTAGCTACGCAGTTCCAAATGAAAGATTTGGGTGATGCGCAGTTTGTTCTTGGGATCCAGATTGTCCGGAACCGCAAGAATAAAACACTAGGCTTGTCTCAAGCATCTTACATAGACAAAGTGTTGAGGTTTAAGATGCAAGATTCCAAAAAGGGATTGTTGCCTTTTAGACATGGAATCCATTTGTCTAAGGAACAGTGTCCTAAGACACCTCAAGGAGTTGAGGATATGAGACGGATTCCTTATGCTTCGGATGTTGGGAGCCTGATGTATGTCATGTTGTGTACTAGGCCCGACATCTGTTTTGCATTTGGGATGGTTAGTAGGTATCAATCCAATCCAAGACTTGAACACTGGACAACGGTTAAAACAATCCTTAGGTATCTTCAGAGAACAAGAAACTACATGCTTGTGTATGGGGCTAAGGATTTGATCCTTACAGGATACACGGGTTCTGACTTTCAGACTGATAAAGATTCTCGAAAATCTACATCAGGGTCAGTATTCACTCTTAACGGAGGAGCTGTAGTATGGTGAAGAGTAAAGTAAGGATGCATCGCTGATTTCACCATGGAGGCCGAATATGTAGCAACTTGTGAAGCAACTAAGGAGACCGTGTAACGCCCCTACTTTTATAACATAAATTCCTAGGGACATTACTACTCATGCATGCATACGAGGCCCTAACTGACCTTAAATAAGTAAAAGTTGATAAGTAAAAATCAATTTAATTTGGGATCCCATAGAAATACAAAACGTTTACAAGAAACATAACTAAGTTCGGCCTCTAGTTTCAAAACTCTATGTTACATAAGCGGAAGACAATAATCATTTAAAAATTCTTCCTAAATCATGGATGCAGAATTCATGACTCGGTTCCCATGGCTTCTGTAGCGCATCTCTGCCACTCGCCTGGTATGCTCTCGCCTTTACCTGAAAACATTTTTAAAACAGAGAGAACACAACAAAGGTAAAGGGGTGAGTATTATAAAATACCGAGTAAGTGGGGGGTCGGGAAAAGCAAACACATGAATATGACTTTCCTTCGAACCTGACTTTTAAACATGACTATTGTTCGTGACTTTTAAAATCCTAAAGCTTTCTGTAGTGGGACCTAAAACTTTCTTTCATAAAATCATGACTTTTTCTCTTTGGCTATGCGTGGTCAATTGAGTCTACCTGAGTCTTTTCATGTTGAGTCTCTCTCACACGGACCCTAAGGTTTGAGTCCTCCACAGACCCTATAAGATTTGAGTCCTCACTGGACCCTATAAGTTTTGAGTCCCTCACAGACCCCTATAAGTTTGAGTCCCTCACAGACTCCTATAAGTTTGACCCATAGGGTCTCTGATGCATGTTTTACCATGCACAAATTCTCAGGAGAACAATTGCCACGACCAACATAACATGTTCGTATACATACAATATGCATGAGGTCCCATTATTCAATCAAATATACCTATGCATTCATAATGATGCAACAATCATATAAATCATAAATCATAGCATGACGTTCAATCATAAATCATAAATACGGTTGCAATTAAAATACGTATATATATCCAACACAGTGACAGATATGAAAGATCTCAGATTACATAACTTTACATGACTGTATCAAAATTTATTCCAAATACTTTGAAATCATTTCAGTTTGGGCCCTCTCAACCCTTAAATCTTTTGGATTCATCTCCAGTTAAAGAGTGAAATACTTTTCTAAATTCTGTCTTTAGATAAATCTTGAAATTCATCCTTTTTGAACTAATACTTTCGGAAACATATTTACTTCCCTTTTAAAATAATTTATAGAAAAATCCCTTACCATAGCCTTAGCTCCGAGATAACCTATATTTAAATCTCTGACTCAGCAATCCATTCAACCGTGTTTAAAACTCGAGTCTCCTAAATCAACATCATTAATTTCTTAGTTAAATCACATGGATAAACTCATATCTTGAAATTTGACCATAACTAGATCGGATTACCACTAAAGGAGGCTTGAAACAGACTCGGGGAACGAAACGGATGAAATTTGCAAGGGCTGGAGAGTGGCGGCGCGTGGCCGGAGTGCGGCGGCGCGTGGGATACAGCGGCAGTGCGTGAGATACAGTAGCAACGTGCTGGCGGCGCGTGGAGGTTAGATCTGGGATGCCCACTTGCCGATCTATTCGAAACCAGTCGAATCTCAACGAAAAATGAATCGAAACGGGGTGAACCGGTCGAACCAAACTGAAAAATCGATCGGCGTGGGTATGGCTACTGGCGGTGGTTCGATTTGGGCTTCACGGCTGCAGACGACGACACTCGACGGCTGGTTGCGACTTCTAGCTACCGGATCGCGAATCAACGCCACCGTGGACGACAAGGACGGCGAAAAATCTGGCTTAGCGAGGACTACAGAAACCACGACTACTTTGCGTGGTCTTGGTGGTTCAAACGAAGCTCCAACACTCGAGGCGAGCGGTGGCTTGAGCGACCGGGCTTGGCGAGGACTGCGGAGGCTACGGCTCGATCAAATCCGGCAGCTGGTTGCTCGTCCGGCGCTGCAACTCGCAAAGGGTCGGTTGGGTTGCAGCTCGCCGGCGGTCAATGGGTGCAAAAAAAAAAAGAAAGCTGGTCGGCTGAGGGAAGAAGATGATGGCCTCAAAATTTGTGCACACAAAAGGAACCCTAGCCTTTTTATCCAAAATTACTAGACTGGCCTTTCACCTTAGTTAAACCACAAAAATGCCCTTAAACCAAATTTAATATTCTAAAAATGTCTTTAATTGCACCAAATTCTTAATTTACATATCATTTCAATAAATTACAAAGCTCTAAAGCCCACTTAATTTAAATTTCTAGTAAATTAATCCAAGTACAACCTAAGAAGTATTTGAAATTTTTGGGGCGTTACAGACCGTTTGGTTAAGGAAATTCATGTTAAATTTGGAAGTTGTTCCAAATATGACTTTGCCCATCACGCTATATTGCGATAACAGTAGTGCCGTGGCAAATTCGAGGGAACCCCGAAGTCAGAAAAGGGGAAAACACATAGAGCGGAAGTATCATCTCATTCGGGAGATCGTGCATAAAGGAGACGTGATTGTCACGAAGATAGCCTCAGAGCACAACATTGTTGATCTTTTTACAAAGTCTCTCACGACTAAAGTATTTGAGAGTCACCTAGAAGGTCTAGGTTTACAAGTCTTTCCCAACGAGGGCAAGTGGGAGTATTTTGTACAAAGGGGTTTAAATGCCCTAGTTTATTGTATTTACATGACTGTAATGTTTAGTACTCCACAAGCTTTAGGTCAAGTGGGAGATTGTTGGGATTTATGCCCTAAACTTGTGTAATTTTGATCAATTAAATAAAGTGTTATTTGTTTTGATAGAATTACAGTCTTGCTTTAATAAATCCAATAAACTAAGCTCCAAGGTTATAACATTTATCTTGAACATCAGTGTAGTGGACACTATTTGGGTTGAGTTTAAGAATATAACCTAAATGGTCTTTGGTATAAGAATAAGGTTGGAAACCTTATTCTGGTAACACCATGGATGCGGCCCACTTTGTAATTAGTACAAATGAGGTAATCCAACTCATTCATGTAGTTGACATGCGAGTGGGGGCATCCTGTATGAAGAGTTCATACAAGACTGGATAGCAAATTATTAGTCTAACAAATGTAACACCGTTACCATGATAAGACTAGTAATTTATAGATGGTCATTAGTGTCTCGACCTGAATCCTGAGCAAGTTAAGAACTCCTGCTTATAGGGGTTTGTCCTTAGACTAGTATGGGTGAGAGTGGCCTGTAGCCGACTCAATAAGCGTACCTTCTCAGGGGCATAACCTTATAGCTGGGAACATAATTGTGCAAGATGGAATTCACTCATTCCTACACTAAGGAATTAGATAGGTTGTTCCTTAAGAAGCCCGACTCAGTGTCTTGAACAACGGGCCCCCCCTCTATGAGGTATGAGTCTAAGGTAGGACCTTAGACTTGTTGTTCATTAGAGGATCGGTGGTGCTTAAGGAGCAAAGAGGTAATCACAGGGGTAAAACGATAATTTGACACAGCTGTGATTACGAACAACCTGTGAAGGGTCGACTCATGGGTAATGACTATATCAGTGGACACAATAATATCTACAGCGAGGAGAGTGCAGCTAAAAGTCTAAAGTGGAGTGACTTGTCTTTAATGAATATTGATTAACTGGATCAAAAGAATTTGATCAGTTAATCTCACATCATTGGAGCTCATGAACTGTAGGGCCATTAGATCCCTCCGTTGGCTCAACATGGTAATATTAAGGGTATAAAATTAGGAGTGAAATTGAAGTGTTCAATTTCATACATGAGGTGTTATATCAATTATATATGATATAATTGATATAATATATAGTTTTAATGTGTATTAGATTCATATATAAACTATATACTAAAGAGAGATTAATGGAGGGGTAGGATGGTCATTTCCATCCTATTTCTCTATACATATGGTTGCATGAGATGCAACTAGGTCAAGGTTAAAAAAAAAAAGCTCTTTTGTTGTGTTGTTGGAAGAGTTCCAAAGCACGCATCTCTCTCACAAAAATACCTCACCTCTCCTAAAGTGAACCCACCTTCCTCCCTCCCCTAGAGAACAACGGAGAAGATGCGGTGGTCGTGTCTTCGTACGTTCGTTTTCTTGTCGCTGAGATCGAGATCGTGGGAGAGTGGAGCACTTGAAGAAAGGTTCTTCAAAGGTAATTTCTTGCTGTCCATTCTGTTTTATATGCTTAATCTAGATGTTTTGTTCTTGAATGAAATCGTTGTAACTAAATCAAGAGCGCGCGATTCGTAATCGCTTCCGCTGCGGGACTACGATTCCCTTCACCATTTTCTAATGAAGCTGAACATATTTCCACTCATTTCATTAATATAAACACTTTATTCAAAGAAAACGAAACAGAGATACATTGTTCGATAAGGCATGAAATTGAAATAAGGTTTCTAGTAAACCATGGTATCATATTGTGTAACAACATATATTTCTTGCCAAAATAAAGCTTCATCATGTCTTTCGATACAACTGAGAAGACTTCTCCATCTCCAACCGAGAGTGTTATCTCTCCTTTCTGTAGCTGCTGCCAGGAATCAGTTCCCTGATAGAAGAGCAAACATGATTAGTGGTGCCTGAATCATGTATCCAAGCAGTTTTATCATTATCCACTAAACAAGCTTCTAAGCAAAGTAAATCATATTTACCTTCCTTTTTCTTATCTGCGATGTACTTCAGACAGTTTCGTTTCCAATGCTCATCTTCATTGCAGTGGAAACACTTTACTTTGTTTGTAACTTCTTTGACATTCTTGCCCTTCTGTGCGGCAGCTTTGTCAGCTCGTTTCCCTTTACCAACCTTCTTCATGTTCTTCTTTTTCCCTTTCAGGTTAGAAGAAGATGAAGCCACTGTTTTTTGATCTAGAGGTCGAACGTCTATGATAACTCCTACTGGCAACATTTGCCTCACCATTCGATCCCTTAATTTTCATCAAAGATTGAAAGGTCTGGAGTTCATTCAGAAGGGAGGTAAGATTAAAAGTAAGTTTGTTCATAACAACATTACTTCGAAACTGTAGGAAACTATCTGGAAGGGTTTCCAGAATGAAGCTGACTTGGCTCGATTCATCGATGGAAGCACCATTCGACTCTGCAATGTTAAAGTGTACCATCATATCTTGGACATGATCCCGAACAGATGAACCCTCTGCCATCCTCGAGTTGAATATATACTTGAGGGCATTGTGTCAGGCCTATGTAGACTGTTGTCCAAACATACCCTACACTGAATCCATGGTTTCCTTAGCGTTCATCATGCCCTCGTGCTTCTTGGCTAATATGTCAGACACACTTGCCAGCATATAGACCTTGGCCTTATCATTGGCCTTGATCCATCGATCATATACATCACGAATATTTCGTGTAGCATTCAAGCCCGACACCTGAGGACACTCTTCAGTCAACACAAACTTCAGATAATCCACTACAAATATAGTGTTGAGTTTGTTTTTCCAAGTCATCATGTTCTCTCTGGTTAATTTTTCCGCACCCAATAAAGAAATTATAGGGGTAGACATTTTGCTTAAAATTTACAAAAAAAAAAAACTTGTATAACCATCTTGCTACAATTTTCTAATCCAATCATGTTTTAGCTAATTATCAAATGATTCCTAAGTCATTAATAATTTGCAATGATACTCCAAAGGTTTAGAATGTATGACACCAAAGGGTAATAAACAACACTTCTCCTCTGGATAAAGACACTCTTGACCAAAACCTAATGCCAGAATAACTCTTATTCCTATAGGCTTTAGTTACCATTATTCGATCAGGATACATACACTTCTTAAGTACCTTGTGAGTGTAATCCTCTGTCTTTCGACCCCAGAGTCCCCATAGAATAAAATCCGCTAAAGGGAGGACTAGATTGAAAAACAGACTAAGAAAATCTTTATCCCTTTCGGGTGTCCACTGTGTTCGATCCCCTATGATCAAGCCCTCCGAAGGGATTGTCTGGTCCAAGCCAAACTAGCAAGCTGACCATAGTGATCCTACGGTGTGAACCGAGAGAAGAGACCATAACTTTTGTTTTTCACTAAACCTGTTCCCACTCACTATAAGTACCCTCTCCATTCACCTTGATATTGACTCATACAAACACCATCCCAAGGGGGACGCTCCTATTTGCGCCACGAGGCCAAGTATGAGTCTCACGGTGTGAACTTCCTAGAGAAACATAGGTGGAAAAATATGTATCATATACACTTTTCCTCTCACTGGATACTTAACTCTATAGGAAATTTACTTAGGCTAAATCTGGCTAATGGTTTTAACTAAACTTATCAATATAACTCTTATATTGATAATCAATATAACTCTTATATTGATTTTATCCTAAGTTTGCTAATATAACTCTTTATATTTAGCCTAGGATTTCTAGTTTATTACCCCTTAATAAACCCGCTGACACTACTATAATTTATAAACCCTCTGATTAAAGTTCACTCCCAGATCAGTTCCCAGGTAGGGGTGTTCCGTTTTCGTCAGCTTAAATATCCCAGCCTAGACATAACCTTCCTTAGAAAGAGTTCATATTTTAATCATTGTTTATAAATTACTTGGTTCCTAATTCTAATCTAATTAGAACTAGATAACCTAAGGTCTATTAATTCCAAGTTCTAAACATTTTAAAACTAATAATTAACCTTAGGTGACATGCATACTATGTTATAGTGCTTGATCATTCATCTCATGAATAATAAAACATACATAGCATAATCATCTCATGAATTATAATGCATGTCAATGTTGTCCATAAATTAATATAACACCTTAGATTAATTATATATGCAAACTATATAATATAACACTTTATATTATAAATGATGCATGGGAATGCTTAACCTAAGGTGGGATATCTAAAATAAAAGTATATATTATGCATGACAATAATTATACAACAATTTCATAATTTAAATAGCAAAATCAGACCATTTTTGGCACCCTAAAATTAATTTTAATTAATATAATCTAATTATATCAATTAAAATAAATTAAAAATAAATATAATTAATATAAAACGTTTTTATATTTAATATATATATTAATAAAAATGTTTTTCTGCCCGTTGTGAAACTCCTGAAATGCCTTTGGCGTTGCAACGCTGCACCTTGTCCGTTTCTGCCCGTTGAAGCGTTACTCCAGCAGCGTTGCAACGCTGAGGATCCCGTTGCAATGTTGACTCCTTCATGTCGCGCGCCTCAGCTGTTTCGACATTACGACGCCTACATTGGCGTTGCAACGCCATCGTCTCCACGTCCTGTCGTTGCAACGCTAAGTGGAGCGTTGCAACGCTGCACCTCCTGCAGCTTCAAAATCGCCTCAATGGCGTTGCAATGCTGAAGAACAACGTTGCAACGCTGCACACAGTACAACAAACAGTCTCCACTATTTTGGCTTGTTTTCGCTCCGTTCTAATTAGCAAGAACTTTGCCTCGATCGACACAGACTTACAGACTCGATTTATATAATAAAATGCCCAAAACAATAGGCCCTTACATTAAACAATTCAATGAAATTATGTAAATCTATGTGCCAAAAATGAAAACATCTAATTTTGCAAACCGTTCATTCATCACATAAAAACAGTAAATCCCACCTTTGTTCTTGATAAATCCAAAACAAAATCAAGAACACAATTGGCTCTGATACCAATTGAAGGAATCGAATCCCACAGCGGAAGCGATTGTGAATCGTGTGTTCTTTGTTTTGTTACATAGATTTCATTAATTGAAGGGATCGAATCCCATAGCGGAAGCGATAGTGAATCGTGTGTTCTTTGTTTTGTTACATAGATTTCATTCAAGTATAAAACATATAAGAATAAGCATGTAATTCTACATAGGACAACAAGAAATTTACCTTTGAAGATTTCTTTCTTCACGAAGCCCTCCTCAATAAATCACGATCTCAGCAATAACTCGAACTTTGTGAAGTTCCACCACCAGATCTTCTCCGTTGTTCTCTAGGTGAGGGAGGAAGGTGGGTTCCTTTAGGATGAGGTAAGGTGATCTTATGAAATTGGGTTTGGACTCCTTCCAACACAATTTGAGAGAATACTAGGGTTTTTACAAAAACCCTTAAACCTTAAAGTTGCATCTCATGCAACTACTTATAGGGAAATAGGATGGAAATTACAATCCTATCCCTCCTTAATTCTCTCATTAGTATATAGTTAATATGTGAATCTAATTTACATTAAAACAATATATTATATCAATTATATCATATATAATTGATATAACACCTCATATATGAAATTGAACACTTCAATTTTATTCCTAACTTTATACCCTCAATTTCACCATATTGAGCCAACGGAGGGGCCTAATGGACCTACAGTTCATGAGCTCCAAGGATGTGAGATTAACTGATCAAACTCTTTTATCAGCCATTTCTTGAGGTTCTGCTCTTCCTTCTCTTAGGAGTCTCCTACAGGTCCTCTCGATCTCAGGATCAAAAGGGTGCAAGTCTGCAGCTCTCCCTTTGGGCATACACCTGGAGGAACAAAAAGAAAGAAATTAGATAAAAAAAGAAAAACACAAACAACTAGAAAATAAAACAAAAAATAAAGACATAAAACATAAAACTTGGGTTGCCTCCCAAGAAGCGCTTTCTTTAACGTCTTTAGCTAGACAGTGACTTATCAGGGCACATAAAATTGATCATATTTATTCGGGCCCTTATTGCTCGAATCGATGTAGCCTTCTAAGTCTAAAAGGCTATCCTGCTTTTCTTGAGCCCCAGATAGAAAATTATTTTTGGTATTTTTGTTTATCAAAATAAAATAATTCAAATCAAAGCAAGACTCGTGAGTGAAAGACCAATGGTTATCAAAAATAAAGGAAATCTCAGGGAATAAAAGAAAAGAAGACTTCTCAGCCTCTAACTCTATCACTTGGATTTCCCTTGTGGAACTAAGTGTATCACCAGTGTCTTCCTCACTAACCTGATCATGGTGTGCCTCAGTCTCCCCCAAACTATCCTCACTAACATCTAAACAAATCCTCCTAGGTGGCACCTCCTGAGTGGTAAGGATAAGAAATTGTTCTTGTAAGGCCTTAAGGGAAACTACTAACTGGTCAAGGTATTGAGCTCTATCTTGTACTATTTCCCAAAGTCCTACCACCTCAGTCTCTAACCTATCCAACCTCTCTAATTCATTATGGATCAAATTTTTCAATTTCAATTCTAATGTGTATTCAGCCAATTGGTCCATCAGCGAAAATTTTTCTAAGGGTTGGTTAAGGTACGAAAAATTCTGGTTCCAAGTGCCTAAATAACTACCCTCATGTTAATTTTCATATATGTTAGGTACAGAATGGTAAAATTTAGACACATGGTATTCAGAAAAATCATGATGCACAAAACTAGGGTCCTGAGAGGGACAATAGAATGGTGGAAACTCAAAATTATGCAAAGTCATACTTGAAAAATCAGTAATTTCACAACCAGACTTCACACAATATCAACACAACCAAAACAGGAAACAAAGACTCAAAAACACACAAAACTAAAATAACACAAATAAGGAAACAAACAATCACACAAAACAATTAAGAAAAGACAAACAAACAAGCTTTAGTCTAAAATTTTAAATTTTCTCCTAATATTAATTAATCTAAATAATCGCCATTCCCCGGCAACGGCGCCAAAAACTTGTTGCGTAGAATTATATTGCAATACCATGATTATGCGGGTCAAGTTTTAGTATAGTGATTTATGAGTCCAAGTATCGTCCTCGGGAATGGGTTTCTAGATTAATTAAGTACTAAGATACTAATTCTCAAATTTAGCTAAAGCAACAAAACATGGATAGGTGTTTGACGAATAAGACAACCAAACAAACAAACATGTGGAGACAAGAATTGATAGAATTAAAGGAAGTGATTTTACAAGTTAATAACCTAATTACACATGCATTGACCTCATGAGATGAATTTATAAACAAGAAGTAAATTACTCAAGAAAACCTCTCGGTTCTTAGTGAGCCTCACACATGCAATAGAATTCATAGTCTCCATACGAACCTACAACATGCATGGCATTAAGTAACTTCTTTAAGTGTTTCCCTAAGAATTCTAGATCACTCTCGTGCCAGACTACTAAGGATTTTGACAATTTTGCTCTAATTCAAGCTTTATCTCTCGAGTCCACTTGAATCAACGAATTAAGGAGTGCAGAGCGAATAGCCAAAAATAAGAACAAAACATGCTTCAATATATTGTAATAAAGTCATAACAAATAAATCAAATCCTACTACAATGTTTAGATACTCCAAATCACATGAAAAACAAACTAAACAAGTAGAAAACGTCTTAGAACGCTATTACAAATTGAAAGAAAGAGAAATAAACTTAGGTGTCGATGCCGGTCCTTCGTCTCCGAGCTCCCGTCTTCGATCTCGAACCTCCACGAATGCTTTGGCTCCCAAAATCACTCTTTTCTGTCTTCTTACAAGGTATATTTCGAATTTAGGGCAAAACTCTACCAAATTGTGCTCCCCTTGCAATGAAATCATAAGGATATATTTATAGAAGGAATCGGTGCAGCGTTGCAACGCTAGGGACAGCGTTGCAACGCTGCACCCTAGGCGGCTGGCAATTAAGGAAATAATCGATGGCGTTATGTAGCGGCGAGGGCGGCGTTACAACGCAGCGCTACCCTAACGCGCGCTCTTGTCGAAATGGCGTTTGCGCCCAATATGCGGCTTCTCACGCGTGGCTTCTTATCGAGATAGCGTTGCAACGCCCTAAGGCAGCGTTGGAACGCTATCGCCTGGAATCTTCAAAGTTGTTTGGTTGCACGTTCGGCGTTGCAACGCTCTATATGGCGTTGCAACGCCATCAACTCGGGTCTTCAGCTTGGTTTGGTCTCCTCTCTTCCATTTGATGTTATATTTAGCTCCAAATAGCCTTGTTTTGATCCCGAGTGATCCAGATTGTCTCCAATAGCTCCGTTTAAGCTCTCAACCTGAAATTGAATAAATTAACCACGTAAAAGTCCTGAAATCATCATAAAACTAGCAATAATTAAGCCTAAGGATAACACATTTCATGTGCTATCAAACACCCCCAAACTTAGACTTTTGCTAGTCCCGAGCAAAAACAGAGTTAAACATTAGATTGTTCTTAAACATACAATTGATTCAAGTCTCAAAGATTTAAGAGAATATTTTGCAATCACAGGAAACACTTAAACATAACACTTCAACAACTAATTTAAAACTTTTCCTAAGTGTTCCTACGTGTGTGTGTGATTAGCCTATGTTCCCTTCATTTTTACTAAGCCCGGATCAACTTTATTAGGTTCTCCATTCAACTTCCCCCTACACTGGTCTTAATTACTAATCTTTGAGCCTCTCCACATTCAAGAAATAAACAACTTTACTCAGCACTTAATCACTCTTTTAATGCCACTTTTTCTGTTTTCTTCCTTTTTTTTGTGCAAGGACACTAGCTTTCACACATCCACTGCAGGGACCCTTACCCAGAGCACTTGCTCAATGAGTGGCCTAACTGATCATAGTGAAGGTAGCTCTTTTTTTCCTCACGATTTTTTTTTTACAAACAAACAACAAAAATAAACTTTTTCACATAATGCACTTTATATTGTCATTCACCCTATCCTGTAGTTTAACTCTCAAATCAGTGTTAAGACCTATCGAGGTGACATCAAACTTCAAAGCCTGATAACTTTGTTCTAAGCACTTCAAAACTATAGGAACACAGACTATTTGTATAATAGTGCAGGAAAACTCAAGCAAATTTTTAAATTAACTCAAATTCATATCATGCTCTCACGTATCAGCAGAATCACATAAATTTTCAAATAAATCTCATCCTAGGCTATCATGATCATATTCATGTAAAGGAAAAATCACCAATTCAACACATACTCAGGACAGTTATAATAAATAAACAACATCCCACCCCCAAACATAAACTAAACATTGTCCCCAATGTTTGTAGAAATAAGCATGAGGTAAGTATAAGGGTAGAAGTGAACGATACTGTGGAGATCTTTCTAAGTTCCTTGGATAGCCAAAGCATGTGTGTTGGAGTTCCTCTGATTGGGAGCATGGATTTCAACGAAGAAGGGCATCTCCACAACCTACGAAGTAAAACCACAACTAACTAAGAATTGAAAAACAACAAAAACAAACTAAAGCAAGCTAAAGACAGGAAATCAAAAGTAAGTAAAGCTTGGGTTGCTTCCCAAGAAGCGCATTGTTTAACGTCTTTAGCTAGACTGTACTCCCTCAAGGTGTTTCTTTCCTTGCTTGCAGTGCCTGGAGTGATGTGTTCATTTGGCCAATCTGGGTCTCTATATTCTTTATTGCGGCTCCATGATGGTCACTATACCGATATAGATGGTGATCGTGCATTCTCCAGCTGGCTGGACCGACTTCTGGATTCAGCTATGAACGAGTGCAATGTGTCTTCCAGTGATGGTTTCCTCTCTGATGTAGAAGCATGCCCTGTAGGGGGATTCAACACATTTTTGTTGTTAACATAGGAAAAATTTTCATGATACCTCAAATCTGGATTGTAATGTGTTGGGAGGTTGTTCTCGAGTCCGATTGCCTCCATAGGTGTTTGCTTCGTTGTTCGGGTAGTGCAATTGCTCCATAGTGGATTCTCCAATTGGTGGGAGCATTGAGAGGACATCCACATGCGTGGTGATCTGCAAAATTATTCAGGGCATGAGTGAGAGATGCCATATGAGATCTAAGAGAGGTTACCTCATCCAGTTGATATAATCCAGCTGCTGGCTTCGATCTGTCATTTTCTGTAGGCCACTGGTAGCTGACAGTTGATACTTCCTCAAGGAGGGCACGTGCTTACGGCACGATTTTACGCCATGAAAGCCCCTCCAAAGAAGTAGCATCAGAATGGTCCTGGTCTTACCTTCCAGTCCATTATAAAACATTGGTGTGCACTGGAGCGGTCACGGGTAGCCATGTTGTGGGCACCTCCTAGGCATGTCCTTGTACCTTTCCCAGGCCTCAAATAACTACTCTCCCTCTTGTTGACTGAATGTTCCTATCTCAGTCCTTAACTTTGCAGCTTTAACAGGTGGAAAGAATTTGGTCATGAAGGCTTGGGCCAACTCCTCCCAGGAAGTGATACTCCCTGAGGGAAGGGATCCTAGCCATTCTTTGGCTCTACCCTGCAAAGAAAAAGGAAAGAGACGTAAGCGAATACTATCAGCAGAGATACCATTCATTTTAAATGTACCACAGATTTCTAAAAAATTTTGAAGATGAGAGTTAGGATCTTCTGTGGCTAGGCCCTTGAAAGCACCTTCTCTAACCATTTGTATCAGCCCTTTTTTCAGTTCAAAGTTATTAGCATTGATGAGCTCCTGATCAGCCATTTCTTGAGGTTATGCTCTTCCTTCCCTTAGGAGTCTCCTACAGGTCCTCTCGATCTCAGGATCAATAGGGTGCAAGTCTGCAGCTCTCCCTTTAGGCATACACCTGGAGGAACAAAAAGGAAGAAATTAGATAAAAAAGAAAAACACAAACAACTAGAAAATAAAACAAAAAATAAAGACATAAAACATAAAACTTGGGTTGCTTCCCAAGAAGCGCTTTCTTTAACGTCTTTAGCTAGACGGTGACTTATCAGGGCACATAAAATTGCTCATATTTATTCGGGCCCTTCTTACTCGAATCGATGTAGCCTTCTAAGTCTAAAAGGCTATATCCGCGCTTTCTTGAGCCCCGGATAGAAAATTATTTTTGGTATTTTTGTTTATCAAAATAAAATAATTCAAATCAAAGCAAGACTCGTGAGTGAAAGACCAATGGTTATCAAAAATAAAGGAAATCTCAGGGAATAAAAGAAAAGAAGACTTCTCAGCCTCTAACTCTATCACTTGGATTTCCCTTGTGGAACTAAGTGTATCACCAGTGACTTCCTCACTAACCTGATCATGGTGTGCCTCAGTCTCCCCCAAACTATCCTCACTAACATCTAAACAAATCCTCCTAGGTGGCACCTCCTGAGTGGTAAGGATAAGAAATTGTTCTTGTAGGGCCTTAAGGGAAACTACTAACTGGTCAAGGTATTGAGCTCTATCTTGTACTATTTCCCAAAGTCCTACCACCTCAGTCTCTAACCTATCCAACCTCTCTAATTCATTATGGATCAAATTTTTCAATTTCAATTCTAATGTGTATTCAGCCAATTGGTCCATCAGCGAAAATTTTTCTAAGGGTTGGTTAAGGTACGAAAAATTCTGGTTCCAAGTGCCTAAATAACTACCCTCATGTGAATTTTCATATATGTTAGGTACAGAATGGTAAAAATTAGACACATGGTATTCAGAAAAATCATGATGCACAAAACTAGGGTCCTGAGAGGGACAATAGAATGGTGAAAACTCAAAATTATGCAAAGTCATACATGAAAAATCAGTACTTTCATAACCAGACTTCACACAATATCAACACAACCAAAACAGGAAACAAAGACTCAAAAACACACAAAACTAAAATAACACAAATAAGGAAACAAACAATCACACAAAACAATTAAGGAAAGACAAACAAACAAGCTTTAGTCTAAAATTTTAAATTTTCTCCTAATATTAATTAATCTAAATAATCGCCATTCCCCGGCAACGGCGCAAAAAACTTGTTGCGTAGAATTATATTGCAATACCGCAGTGTACGGGTCAAGTTTTAGTATAGTGATTTATGAGTCCAAGTATCGTCCTCGGGAATGGGTTTCTAGATTAATTAAGTACTAAGATACTAATTCTCAAATTTAGCTAACGCAACAAAACATGGATAGGTGTTTGACGAATAAGACAACCAAACAAACAAACATGTGGAGACACGAATTGATAGAATTAAAGGAAGTGATTATACAAGTTAATAACCTAATTACACATGCATTGACCTCATGAGATGAATTTATAAACAAGAAGTAAATTACTCAAGAAAACCTCTCGGTTCTTAGTGAGCCTCACACATGCAATAGAATTCATAGTCTCCATACGAACCTACAACATGCATGGCATTAAGTAACTTCTTTAAGTGTTTCCCTAAGAATTCTAGATCACGTTCGTGCCAGGCTGCTAAGGGTTTTGACAATTTTGCTCTAATTCAAGCTTTATCTCTCGAGTCCACTTGAATCAACGAATTAAGGAGTGCAGAGCGAATGGCCAAAAATAAGAACAAAACATGCTTCAATATATTGTAATAAAGTCATAACAAATAAATCAAATCCTACTACAATGTTTAGCTACTCTAAATCACATGAAAAACAAACTAAACAAGTAGAAAACGTCTTAGAACGCTATTACAAATTGAAAGAAAGAGAAATAAACTTAGGTGTCGATGTCGGTCCTTCGTCTCCGAGCTCCCGTCTTCGATCTCGAACCTCCACGAATTCTTTGGCTCCCAAAATCACTCTTTTCTCTTTTCTTAAAAGGTGTATTTCGAATTTAGGGCAAAACTCTACCAAATTGTGCTCCCCTTGCAATGAAATCATAAGGATATATTTATAGAAGGAATCGGTGCAGCGTTGCAACGCTAGGGGACAGCGTTGGTAACGCGCGCCGCACCTAAGCGGCTGGCAATTAAGGAAATAATCGATGGCGTTGCAACGCTGAGGGCAGCGTTGCAATGCCGCTACCCTAACGCGCGCGCTCCTTGTCGAAATGGCGTTACGACGCAGCAAGGCAGCGTTGCAACGCCCTATGTGCGGCTTCTCACGCGTGGCTTCTTATCGAGATAGCGTTGCAACGCCCTAAGGCAGCGTTGCAACGCTATCGCCTGGAATCTTCAAAGCTGTTTGGCTGCACGTTCGACGTTGCAACGCTCTATATGGCGTTGCAACGCCATCACCTCGGGTCTTCAGCTTGGATTGGTCTCCTCTCTTCCATTTGATGTTATATTTAGCTCCAAATAGCCTTGTTTTGATCCCAAGTGATCCAGATTGTCTCCAATATCTCCGTTTAAGCTCTCAACCTGAAATTGAATAAATTAACCACGTAAAAGCTCTGAAATCATCATAAAACTAGCAATAATTAGGCCTAAGGATAGCACATTTTGTGTGCTATCAACGTCCTAATCTCGTTTATTTTGTAAATTTAACATTTGAAATTAATAAGAGTTATTTATTTCATCATTTTGTGTCTCGCAAGTCTTACAAACTTTGTCCAATAAACTAAGCTCCAAGGTCATTGAATATATGAGAGAACTGGAATTTGAACGGTGTGTAGTGGACACACAGGGTGGATCACGTTCGAGTTAATGATCTGAACGGTTTACAGTATATGGATAGGGTTGGAGACCTAATCCTGGATACGCTGTGGATGTGGCCCGCTTTGTATTAAGATACAAACGAGGTGATCTGACTCATTCATGTGGTTGACATGCGAATGAGGGCATCCTGTACAATGAGAATGTACAAGACCGGACCCTGAATTGTTGGACCTACTGATGTAACATCATTAACAGTATGGACTAATAACTTCGTAGATGACCATTAGTGACTCGACCTGAATTCTGAGCGTGTTAGGGACTCCTGTCTGCGGAGGTCTGTCCTTTGACTAGTACGGGTGTGGGTAGTCACAGTTACTCGCCCAATATGCCTATCTTCTTAGAGACAGGACCAAGTAGGGAGCTGGAAACTTAACTACGAGAGATGGAATTCACTCGTTCCCGACTTTAAGGAAACTAGAGGGGTTGTTCCCTTAAGTGTTGTCTCCAGGGCTTGGACAACAAGCGCTCACCATCTCACTGGCATGAGAGGGTTGTTGTGTATGGTTGGACCATTACAACGTTGTTGTTCATTAGAGGAGCAGTGGGAACGTAAGGAGCCAGAAGTAGACACAGGGGTAAAATGATAATTTGACCCAACAGTGTCTACGAACAACCTGTGAAGGGTCGACTCATGGGCATTGGTTATATCAGTAGACACATTTTATCTTACACTGACGCGAGTGCAGCTACGAGCTTTAGTGGAGTGTTACCGTAGCTAATGAATGTTGATTAACCGGGTCAAAGATTTTGACAGGTTAGTCTTGGATCATTGGAGCTCGTCACTGTAGGTCCATAAGGTCCCTCGGTTGGCTCAAACTGGATTAATAGAAGGTTTACATTTTTTGTGTGAATTTGAAGTGTTCAAGTTCACTAAAGGGTAATTATATCATTTATATGAGATATGAATGAAATATTATATAGTTTAATGTGAATGAGATTCATAATAAACTATAGGTTAGCCTAATTGTTGAATTAAGGCTAACATGGAGAAATTGGATTGAGAGAAATTAAATTGAATGTGATTCAATTTAAAAATCCACAATAATACAAATGTGATTTGTAAAATGAGATATGAGATATCTTATAATATGTGGTTATGAAAATATGATTTGCATAACCTATGGTTTTGGTAAAATGGTAAATAGGTGAAGATTTCAACTCCACCTATCACCATTATATAAACCCCTTTGCAAAAAGGGGAAAGGAGATCATTTGCTCATTTTTGGAAATCTCACCAAAAGAAGCAACAAAATCTCTCTCAAAAAGCTCTCTCAAATTATCCTTCCAAAACCAAATAGGATCCCACAATCCCCCTTCTACCTAAGGAAGAACAACCGAGAAATCAAGTGGTGGTGTCTAGATCACTATTCGTGTGAGGAGATCGAGATCGTTGAGAAAGAGGAAAGCACGAAGAGTTCGTGATCGGAAGAAGGAAATTGAAGACGGTCTTCAACAAGTAAGTGCTACTATCTTGTTGTTTTTCCTTCTAGAAAAGCATGTTTAACCTATACTATGTGATAGTTTAATCTTAACAAAATTGAATTTCACAACAATACCACGACGATTCGATCGTCTTCCGCTGCGCTGGTACTCTTATTCCCTTCAATTATATTATGTTCATTGATATAAGCATTACCCATGAGTCGACCCTTCACAGGTCGTTCGTAATCACAGATGGGTCAAATTACCGTTTTACCTTTGTGATTACCTCTTTGTTCCTTAAGCACCATTGATCCTCTAATGAACAACAAGTCTATGGCCCTACCATAGACTCATACCCTCTTAAGTCAGTTTAGAGGGTGGGGCCCCGTTGTTCAAGACCTGGACTAAATTCTTAAGGGAACAACATATCTAATTCCTTACTGTAGGAATAAGTGAATTCCATCTTGCATAGTTAAGTCCCCAGCTACCTACGAGGTTCTGTCCCTGAGAAGGTAGGCTTATTGAGTCGGCTACAGGCCACTCTCACCCATACTAGTCTAAGGACAAACCCTATAAGCAGGAGTTCTTAACTTGCTCAGGATTCAGGTCGAGTCATTAATGACCACCTATAAATTATCAGTCTTATCCTGTTAACGGCGTTATACTGGTTAGACTAATAATTTACAGTCCAGTCTTTTATGAACTCTTCATACAGGATGCCCCCACTCGCATGTCAACCACATGAATGAGTTGGATTACCTCATTTGTACTAATTACAAAGTGGGTCGCATCCATTGTGTTACCACAATAAGGTTTCCAACCTTATTCTTATACCATAGACCATTTAGGTTATACTCTTGAACACAATTCAAATAGTGTCTACTACATTGATGTTCAAGATACATCATAACCTTGGAGCTTAGTTTATTGGATTTATAAAGCAAGAATATAATTTTACCAAAACAAATAACTCTTTATTTATTTGATCAAAATTACATAAGTGTAGGGCACAAATCCCAACAATACCAAATGACGAATGTGAGGATCCATCGACTTATAATCAAGCGATGGTTGACAAAGACAAAGACAAATGGGTCATAGCCATGGACCAAGAAATGGAGTCTATACACTTCAATTCTGTTTGGGATCATGTAGATAAACCTGATGGGGTAAAACCTATAGGTTGTAAGTGGATCTACAAGAGAAAGCGTGGTGTAGATGTAATGGTGCAAACCATTGAAGTTAGACTAATAACAAAGGGTTATACCCAGGTTAAAGGGGTTGACTATGAGGAAACTTTTTCGCCTGTTGCTATGGTAAAGTCTATCTGTATTCTACTAGACTAGTAGCAAAGGATTATACCCAGGTTGAAGGGGTTTACTATGAGGAAACCTTTTCGCCTGTTGCTATGGTAAAGTCTATCCGTATTCTACTTGTCATTGCCTCATATTATGACTATGAGGTATGACAAATGGATGTCAAGACAACATTCTTGAATGGCAATCTTGACAAGAACATCTACATGGACCAACCCAAAGGGTTCGTTAAACCAGGACAAGAGCAAAAGGTTTGCAGGCTAAAAGGTCAATATATGGACTAAAACAAGCCTCTAGGTCTTGGAATATAAGATTTGATGAGGCAATCAAATCTTTTGGCTTTGATCAAAATGATGATGAACCTTGTGTCTACAAGGAAATCATCAATAGTTCTGTTACATTCCTAGTTCTATATGTGTATGATATCCTTCTCATTGGGAATGATGTAGGTTATCTCACTTACATCAAGAATTGGCTAGCTACGCAATTTCAAATGAAAGATTTGGGTGAAGCGTAGTTTTTTCTTGGGATCCAGATTTTCTGGAACAGCAAGAATAAAACACTAGTGTTGTCTCAGACATCCTACATCGACAAAGTGTTGTTGAGGTTTAAGATGCAAGACTCCAAAAAGGGTTTATTGCCTTTTAGATATGGAGTTCATTTGTCTAAGGAACAGTGTCCTAAGACACCTCAAGGAGTTGAGGACATGAGGCAAATTCCTTATGCATCAGCTGTTGGGAGCCTGATGTACGCTATGTTGTGTACTAGGCTAGACATCTGTTATGCAGTTAGAATGGTCAGTAAGTATCAATCCAATTCAGGACCTGAACACTGGACAATGGTTAAAATGATTCTTAAGTATGTTTGGAGAACAAGGAACTACATGCTTGTGTATGGGGCTAAGGAATTAATCCTTACAGGATACATAGATTCTGACTTTAGACTGATAAAGATTCTCGGAAATCTACATCAGGGTAAATATCATCTCATCTGGGAGATTGTGCATCGAGGTGACGTGATCGTCACGAAGATAGCCTCTGAGCACAACATTGCTAATCCTTTTACAAAGGCTCTCACGGCTAAAGTATTTGAGAGTCACCTAGAAGGTCTAGGTTTACAAGTCTTTCCCAACTTCGGCAAGTGGGAGTATATTGTACAAAGGGTTTCAATACCCTAGTTTATTGTATTTACATAATTATAATGTTTAGTACTGCAAAAGCTTTAGGTCAAGTGGGAGATTGTTGGGAATTGTGCCCTAAAACTGATGTAATTTTGATCAAATAAATAAAGAGTTATTTGTTTTGATAAAATTATATTCTCACTTTATAAATCTAATAAACTATGCTCCAAGGTTATAGTATATCTTGAACATCAGTGTTGTTGGGATTTTTGCCCTAAAACTCGTAGTTTGTAATTATGTTCTAATTATTGTAATAAAGTGTTATTATTTGAATAAAGTGTTATTGTTCGTTATCTACGAGTTTGCCTTTATTTAAACCCTAAATCCAATAAACTAAACATCCAAGGTTGTTAAATGAATCTCTAACTGAATGTAATGTACATAAAAAGGATCTCGGTTCGAGATACAACCTAAAGGGTTTATAGTTAGGGGATAAGGTTTGGGTACCTTACCCTCGTTAAACTATGGATGTTGTATTTGATGTAAAACACCGTGATCCTAACGTGTTCGTGTAGATGACATGTGAGTGGGGATATCCTATGTAATGAGATTACATAAGACCGGACCACGAAATAGTAACCTCTAGCTGTAACTTCGTTGACTAGTTAGGTTTTTATTTCACTAGGATGACCTAGGCAACTTGATCTCAATCCTGAGCAGGTTACAAAGTTTTGTTCGCAAGGGATTGTCCTTTGACTAGTATGGGTGAGAGTGGCCAGATTCGCCGACTCAATGTGCCTACCTTCTTGGGGACAAGACCGAGTGAGCGGCTGGGAACTTAACTTAGCAAGATGAAATTCACTCCTTCCCGCCTACTAGGGTATGTAGAGGAATGCTCCCTTAAGTGGTGTCTCCGAGACTTGAACAAAGGGCCTGACCCTCTCATTGGCCCGAGAGGGACTATGTTTGTTGGTAGGACCACAAACAAATTATTCATTAGAGTAGCATTGGTACTTAAGGCATAAGATGTAACCCAGGGGCAAAACGGTAATTTGACCCAGCTAGTGTTACGAACATTCGTGAAGGATTGACTTGCTGTTATTGGTCAATATCCATGGACACAGAAATATATCTGCAATGAGAAGAGTGCAGTTATGGGACTTTAGTGGAGTGTTCCCGCAGTTAACGAATGTTTATTGGGAGGTTAATGAGATTAACCGAGCAATCTCGTATCGTTGGTGCTTCTGATCTGTAGGTCCATTAGGTCCACCTTCTAGCTCGTAAAGGGTTCTTAGATCTTTTGAATTTGAAATGTTCAAATTCACTAGGGAATATATTTAAGGTATATAGATACAATATAATATATAGTTTTGGAACTATATATTATAAATTTAATGTGAATATGATTCATATTAAATTATATGAGAGAATTGAATATTTGAAAGAATTCAAATATTATATTAAATGTGAATGTGATTCACATTTGAAAACTATAGGTTAAAATTTAATGTGCACTAGATGTACATTAAAACTATAGGTTAATGATTAAATGTGATTTAATTATATACATATAATCTATTTGAAATATAAGATATTCAAATTAATTAATTGAGAATTAATTAATTATTTAAATAGGTTATATATATATTTTTTAATTAATTATTTAATTAATTAAAAGAGGGGAACGTGTAGATGACACGTTCCCCACTCACCAGTTTCTTCTCAACTCCCTCTCTCCACTCTCAAATTCCCTTCATCTTCCAAAATTTGGAATCCTTCCCACCAAAGAGGATCTAAGCATTCAGAGATATAGAAGGTGATCTCTGGTGGTTGTGTTCTTGCTGGAAGAAAATAGAGAAGTCCCTGTATAATTGATTTGCTGTACAACCTTTGGAGCAACAAGTTGCTGGAGAAAGTCTACAAAGGTATCCCTCTCTTTTATTAGTTTAATTGTTAAACTTTAATCACGTTCGCATGTATGCTATTATCCAATTCTAATAGGATTAGAATTTCCATGCTTGTTCTGTTATTTATCAATGTACTGCTTTTTTGTTTTTCAATTAAAACAATCAAGCACATTAACGATCCCAAACACGTTTCCGCTTCTCAAGGAGATCTGATCTCCTTCAAGTGTAGTAGACACTATTTGGATTATGTTCAAGAGTATAACCTAAATGGTCTATAGTATAAGAATAAGGTGAGAAATGTTATTATGGTAATACCATGGATGAGACCCACTTTGTAGTTAGTACAAAAGAGGTAATCTAACTCATTCATGTGGATGACATGCGAGTGGGGGCATCCTGTATGAAGAGTTCATACAAGACTGGACTGCAAATTATTAGTCTGACCAGTATAACACCGTTAATAGGATAAGACTGATAATTTATAGATGGTCATTAATGACTCGACCTGAATCTTGAGCAAGTTAAGCACTCCTGCTTATAGGGGTTTGTCCTTAGACTAATATGGGTGAGAGTGGCCTATAGCCGACTCAATAAGCCTACCTTCTCAGGGACAAAACTTCGTAGGTAGCTGGGGACTTAACTATGCAAGATGAAATTCACTCATTCCTACACTAAGGATTTAGATAGGTTGTTCCCTTAAGAACTAAGTCTAGGTCTTGAACAACAGGGCCCCACCCTCTAAACTAGCTTAGGAGGGTATGAGTTTATGGTAGGACCATCGACTTGTTGTTCATTAGAGGATCAGTTGTGCTTAAGGAACAAAGAGGCAATCACAGGGGTAAAACGGTAATTTGACCCAACTGTGATTATGAACAACCTGTGAAGGGTCGACTAATGGGTAATGATTATATCAATGGACATAATATAATCTACAGTGAGGAAAGTGGAGCTACAAGTCTATAGTGGAGTGACTTGTAGTTAATGAATATTGATTAACTGGTTCAAAGAGTTTGATCAGTTAATCTCACATCATTGGAGCTCATGAACTGTAGGTCTATTAGGTCCCTCTGTTGGCTCACTATGGTAATATTGAGGGTATAAAGTTAGGAATGAGATTGAAGTGTTCAATTTTATATATGAGGTGTTATATCAATTGTATGCGATATAATTGATATAATATATAGTTATAATGTGAATTAGATTCACATATTAACTATATACTAATGAGAAAATGAAGGAGGGATAGGATGGTAATTTTCATCCTATTTCTCTATAAATATTTGCATGAGATGCAACTTTGGGATAAGGCTTTTTGACATAAAACCCTAGAGTTCCATTTTTGTGTTGGAAAGAGTTCCAAACAAAACCTCTCTCAAACCTCCACATCTCATCCTAAAGGAACCCACCTTCCTCCCTCACCTAGAGAACAATGGAGAAGATCAAGTGGTGAATCTTCACACATTCGGATTCGTATTGCGGAGATCGAGATCGTGGGAGAAGGAGCTCTTGAAGAAAGCAATCTTGAATGGTATATTACTTGTTTTCCTATGTTATATTACATGCTTAATCTTAGTTATTTTGTTCTAATTTTAGATCTATGTAACACAATCTTGAACACGTGATTAACAATTGTTTCTGCTGCAGGATTCGATTCCTTCGTGTAAAAAGGTATTAAATGCCCTAACTTATTGTATCTGTGTACATTATATGTAATGATGTACTCCACTAGATTTAGGTCAAGTAGGAGTTTGTTGGGGTGTATGCCCTAAACTTGTGGATGTTGTTAATGCTTGATGAATTAATAAAGTATTATTTTCATCTTTTCTTGTATACTTGTACTTAATCTTAAATCCAATGTTCCAGGTTTATATATTTTTGTGATAACTTGAATAGTATGTAGTAGACATACAATTAGGATCGTGTTCATGTTATTAACCTTAATGATCAATAGTACATGGATGATGTTAGGAACCTTATCCTGAAACACTATAGATGCGGCTCACTTTGAATTTGATACAAACGAGGCGATCAAACTTTTTCATGTAAAAGACATGCGAATGGAGGCATCCTATGCGATGAGTTCATACAAGGTCAGACCACTAATTATTAACCAACTCAGATAACCGTTAATAGATTAAGTTTAATAATTCATATATGACCAATAGTAACTCGATGAATCTTGAGCGGGTTACGGACTTTTGTCTACGAGGGATTGTCCTTTGACTAGTATGGGTGAGAGTGGCCAATTCAATAAGCATGCCTTCTTGGGGACAAAACTACGTGGGGAGTTGGGACATAACTTCGCAAGATGGAATTCACTCATTCCCGAGGTTAGAAACATTAGATGAGTTGTTCTCTTCAGTGCTGACTTCGGGACTTGAACAACGGGGCCCCACCCTCTCACTACCCCGAGAGGGACATTTTTATGGTAGGACCATAAACAGATTGTTCATTAGAGGATCAGTGGTACTTAAGGAACAAGAAGTACTCACATGGGTAACACAGTAATTTAACCGAGTTCTAACTACAAACAACTTGTGAGGTCGATTTACGGGCATTGTTTATATCAATGGACATAACTTATCCTACAGTAGGGAGAGTGCAACTACAAGTCTGTGTGGAGTGGCTCGTAGTTCATGAATGTTGGTTAATTAAGTCAAAGAGTTTGATCGATTCACTTCCTATCATTGCAACTCATACTTTGTACCATTAGGTTCCTTGGTTGGCTCAATATGGAATAAATGAGGGTATAAAGTTTTGGAGAAAATTTGAAGTGTTCAAATTTATAAATGAGATTGTTATATAAATTATATATGATATAATTACATATATAATTGATATAATATATAGTTTGATGTGAATATGATTCTAATTAAACTACATACTATATTTGGATTTGAAAGAGTCTATATTAAAAAAGCAAAAGTAATTTAAGATCTTGAACACTCTAAAGTGATCAATTTTGCAAAATAAAATGCATGGTCAAAGCTAGAAAAACTGGGAGTTAAGAAACTCACCTTTGAAGATAAACTTCTCTATACCTGGTGGACAATTTGCAACACGAACACTTCGTGGACCTCCTCTAGTGTCTTCCCTACTATCCTCAGCCCTTGGAACGAATTGTGGGATCCTATATAGAGAGATTTTTGAAGAAAAATCCTCAAATGTCACAAACCGAGAATTGTAAGAATTTCTGCAAAATTCTTGCAAATCACCTCAACCTTTAATAAAGCTTCAATAAGCTTCAATAAGGTGGCAACTCAAGTGTGATGAGGATGATAGAAAAAGGAGGTGGTCAATTTTGACCAATTTTCAAGATGAGGAGGATGGCCAAGTTGGCCAAGTTGAATTTCATGGAAAATCCATGAAAATCCTCTCCTTTTTAATTTTAATTCAAAAATCAATATTAAATTGATTTTAAATTAAAATTAATTTAATTAATTAAATAATTTAAATAATTAATTTAATTAAGTAATTTTTAATTTATTTTAATATCAAATTAAATAAATTGCCCGATCTCGATCGATTTTTCGAACATGAATCTTTATTAATGCTATGAACCGATCCGATATTCAAATCATATTTAAATATGTTCACCTCTTCCTAATCATAGTTTAATTAATAATTAAGTTATGACATGCTAATATCACATATATTTAACGCTTTCTCCCAAAATCGAATTTGAACAATTCAAATTCTTTTCTCTCAAAATGTTACAAGGCTTAGTCCGAGCAAGTAAGGAGGATCTAATTGACCAGCAGATCATGAGCTCCAACGATACTAGATTAACCGACCAAACTCTTTAGCCTAGTTAATCAACATTCGTTAACCACCTGGACACTTCACTAAAGCCCAGTGGTTGCACTCTCCTTAATGTAGATATATTTTTGTCCACTCGATATAACCATGACTAGTAAGTCGATCCTTCGCAGGTCGTTCGTAATTACAACAGGCTAAAAATTATCGTTTTACCCCTATAATTACTTCTTGTTCTTTAAGTCCTACCAATCCTCTAATGAACAATTAGTTTGTGGTCCAACCAGCAAACCAAATCCCTCTCGGGCCAATGAGAGGGGTGAACCCTTTGTTCAAGTTCTGGAGTCAGCACTTAAGGGAACAACGTCTCTACTAATCCCTAAAGCGGGTAGGAGTGAATTCCATCTTGCAGAACTATGTTCCAACTATCTACAAGGTCTTATCCCTGAAATGGGAGGCTTATTGAGTCGGCAATCTCAAGCCACTTTCACCCATGCAAATTTAAGGATAATCCGAATAAACAGGAGTTCATAGCACGCTCAAGATTAAGATCGAGTTACCTAGGTCATCGTTTGAATGTACTCAGTTAAGACAGTAAACGAAGTTATAAAGTCTTAGTGACTATTTCGCAGTTCAGTCTTATGCAAATGCATTGCATAGGATGCCCCCACTCGCATGTCTCCACATGAACGATTTAGGATCACATCGTTTGTACTCTACAAAGTTGGTCGCATCCATTGTGTCCCAGGATAAGGTACCCAACCTTATCATTATATAATAGACCGTTCTGGCTATAACTTTAACTTGATCCACTTTTATGTCACACATAAAGATCAAGTATTCATCCTAATTCAAGAACTTAGTCAATTTACTCGGAAAACCCGCAATAAATATAAACTGTCCTAATTTAATTGATTTTAACCCAGCATCAAAACCAAAAGTTATAACTTAATCAATTAGGTATGATAGCGTTCCATATTGATCAAATAATAGCATTAAAAGCAATGAGAGGACTAAACCAAAATTAATTAATTGAGGTAACTACAAGTTAATTAATTTTGTTTCTTTGTTTTCCTGGAAAAGCCATTAATTACACACACATAAGCCAACCCCTTGCTACATTTTTTTTCAATCATTTGTGACAATTACGAATCACAAAATCATGGATAGCAATAAATTGATTGAAACTAAATTAAGGCGTCAATTTAATTAGTAACGATCAATCATAAAAAAAAAACAAAAAACAAAAAATTCTTAAATTTGAAACAAAATTTGAATTAGGTCTAAAGCCTCACGAAATTACAATTAGAAATTAAATGACCCTTGATCAGAAATTAAAGCTTAGCCACACATGGTGGGAAAGCAAGAATAACTATAAAGGGGAGAAAACATAAAAAAAAAAGGTTAAAAATAGAGAACTATTACACACTCTCTAAACTTTTGTTTTTGTAGAACACACTAAAACTATTCACTCCATTTGCTCAATGCTTGCCCTCCTTATATACTTGTAAATGACCAAAAATAGGTCCTGTGCTTTTTTTTTTTCTCATGGAAGACTCCATACATGTATGCCACCTACACAAAGAAAAAAAAAATTAGATACTAAGCTTAAATTAGATACTAAGCTTCCCCTCTTTTTCCTTTTCATTTTTTTTAATGTTCATTTTTTTTAATTTTTTTTAATTCTTTTGTTTTCTAATTTTTTTCAATTTATGATTTTGATCTAAAATATGTTTTTTAGACCAGTTCCACTAAATAATCGATTATTTGTCACCTAAACTAAACTGGACACAATTTCAACAATGAAACATATTATTCACTTAAAATATAAGGAAATTAGATATAATAGATATAATTAATTCATACTCATCAAATTCCCTCACACCTAATCCATGTTTGCCCTCAAGCATGCTTTAACTCAACATATGAACCCCTCTTTACCCTCGTTTCATATTTCTCAATATCCAAAAATACCAATAAAGCCAATTACACATCAATGTTGAATTGTAGTGACAATCAGGAGAATGAGCACTCATAGGAAACATTTTGTAAAAGACTCAAACATCTCATCAATTCACCAAAATCACTTGCAACAAGACTTAACACCCTCGCGTGGTTTCACTTAATATGCTCAAAGTATTTAGGGTTCTTTTACTCTCAAAATAAAAAACTAGCATGTTATTACCATAGGCTTGCAAATGAATCAAATCTCTACCATTTGGATGAATTGAATGCAAAAATCAAAGGGACTTAATAAGGATTGTAATGGGGTTTAGGTAAAGGTATGGTAGGAGGAAAATTAAAGGTGTTTCACAATCAAGACCAAGAGTTGTATACTTTTTATGATATCAATGTCACATAACATTCACACAGTACCCAAGACATTGAACATTATTCATACATCTCAATTCAAGCACTAAGAATGTTGGAAAAGTAGCATTTTAATAATTCAAATGCTTTTGACATATTCTTCCCCAAAATTTTTCTTCTTTTTTTTTGTTTTTTTTCTTCTCTTCTTCTTCTTCTTCTTCGTTTTTTTCACAACTTTTCTCTTTTTTTTTCATTATTATTTTTTTATTCACTCAAACATTAACTACCATGCTATATTTTCTCTTGTCTTGACGAAAGGTACAAATGGTGAGACTAACAAAGAAAATGGTCTTAGGTTGAATATAATGTGCTTGAAGCAAGGAAAATTGAGAAATAGGCTCAAAATGGTTAACTAAAGAAAAAATAGAAAGGGACAATTGGGCATATGGCAAAATGAGGGTAAAAAATAGCACATATAACAAAATGTAAAAAAATTACAAATATAGCAAAATTGGTTGCTCAACCCATTTAAATTACAAAAAAGCCCACTACCCATATCAGTGATATAAGTCTATCATTGCTAGAAGTCAATCGAAGCTTATCACTGATAGACTTCTTGGTTGGATTGTTTAACTATTTTGATTAAAGTCTATTAATGATAGAAGTCTATTACTATCACTATAACTATCACTCATAGGCATCTTGTTTGAGATTTTTTATTTGTTCTAATTGAAGTCTATCAGTGATCGAAGTTTATCACTATCACCGATACACTTTTTCGTTGTGATTTTTGTTTTTTCTGATTGAATTCTATTAATGATAGAAGTCTATCACTATCACTGTTAAGCTTCTTGTTTGGGATTTTCATCTGTTCTGATTGAAGTCTATCACTATCACTGATAGACTTATTGTTTCAGATTTTTATTTGTTCTGTTTAAAGTCTATAACTATCACCGATAGACTTCTATTTGTGTTGTTTATTTCTTCTAATTAGAGTCTATCAATGATAGAAGTCTATTACTATCACTAATAGACTTCTATATGTGTTGTTTTATATGTTTTGATTGGAATCGACCAGTGATAGAAATCTATCACTATCATTGATACACTTCTATTTGTGTT
Source organism: Trichosanthes cucumerina (assembly GCA_036507285.1). NCBI lineage: Eukaryota > Viridiplantae > Streptophyta > Magnoliopsida > Cucurbitales > Cucurbitaceae > Trichosanthes > Trichosanthes cucumerina. The sequence goes on from CM071841.1 coordinate 41,233,007, forward strand.
GTTTGTCTCCTCTTATTAGAGTCTATCTGTGATAGAAGTCTATCACTATTACGAATAGAGTTCTATATGTGTTGTTTATATTTTCTGATTGGAGTCTGTCAATGATAGAAGTCTATCACTATCACCGCATAGATTTCTATTTATATTGTTTAGCTTTTCTAAGTGAAGTTTATCTGTGACGACCATCATCACAGGTACTAACTATTTATTATAATTAGCATTCTATCAACCTGTGTGTGTGTGTCTAGTCGGGTTAATGAATTTTATCAAGCTCCGCGTTAATGAGTCTTTGATTTTATGTAGTTTAGAGCAAAACGTTCTCCTCTAGACAATAGACTCATATTTTAATGAAAGATGGGAAGGTAGCAATGGCATTTTAGAAAATTAATGCTCAAGGCAAGGACTAGATAGGTTTGTGAAAAGAAAAGGATCTAGGGTTTAGGACCTATATATTTGTGAGGACAATTGGACAAGAGAAAACCCTAGCCACCTCTCATATTACTCTCACTCACTCTTGTGACCTAATTGGAACCCTAAAAACCTATCACTACTAGTGCTGTCACCGCCGACCAGAAACGGTGCAAGGGCCGTCGCCGCCGGCAAGCCACGATCGTCTTCATCAGCCGCCCGCCACCGTACGCCACGCCCCCCTGCAGACCGGAACTCCTAGCCGCGTCAGAGCTCGCCGCTGAGCTGAGCTGCGACCCCCGGACCGCACACGAAGCCGCTCGAGCACGCCGCCATCCCCGCCGATCCACGAACGCGATCGAAGCCAGCCGTCCGTGACAACACAAGCATCCACGAGCCTTCCGCCAGTCACAACCGAACTCTCCAGCCGCTCGACCGTCCACGAGTTTCGCTCCAGCCGTCCGTGGCGAAGCCAGCCGTCCGCGAGTCTTCCGCCAACCGCAACCGAAGTCTCCCAGCCGCGCGCGAGCCTGTGGAGTCGCGCGCCCGCCGCCTTTGCCGCCGAGGATCGTTCGGCCCGCCAAGCCGAAACCTCACCATTCGCTGCTTTGTTGTGGAGCCGCCGTCGGCCATCATTAGTGATTCACCGACACCGCCCAAATCCTCGCCCGCTTCCGATCAAAGACTTTCAATCTTTGAAATTATAACTCGGTGAGCGAGCTGGTTTAATTTCGAACTCGTTGGAGATTTACTTGTGATCTATCGATTAATTAAGCGTTTGGTTAAGGACTCAGGTTACGGTTTCGAACACATTTGGGGTAGGTACCAAGCTTGGAGCGGAATTGGAGGTCGATCGTCAAAACGGACTAAGGGATAGTAGGTGTTCGCTTTGAGCTCGAGGTAAGCGGGGTACGATATCTTAATACAGTAATTTAAGTATCGCATGATGAGGGTTTTAGTGAATGCTTGGAGATTGAATTCGGAAATTATGTTGTGAATCAGGTTTCACTAAAAGGAGAGTAGGCAGGGAGTTCGATTAGGTGTTGGAGCAAAATCAAAGCTCGAGGTAAGGGACCTTGTGCCGAACTTTTAATGGGATTAAATGAAAATGATTTTTATGATTTCATGCGAAAATAGTTTATGATTTCTGTACGAAAATATACAGATATTCATGTGAGAATACGTAATATTTTATGTAGAAATACTTCGATGCATCAAGTGGAAATAACCCATTATTTTATGTGAGTTTATGCTCGTATGCTATGTAAAAGTATTCCATTATTTCATGTGAGAATAGGACAGTAGTTTGTATGAGAATGATACATGTTTTCTTACAAAAGTATGATCTTCAAACCGCCCATGAGAAAGTATGATTGATATATTGATGATGATGTTTGTGACATGTACTCTATTATTATGTGGTGATGGGACCTCATGCATGTTTTGTATGCCACGAAATGAATTAGTGATTAGTGTGGACATTGGTTATCCACGAGATCATTATGTGCATGGTCAAACATGCAATAGAGACCTATGGGTCAAAAATGAGAAGTCTGTGAGGACTCAAAACGAAATGACTCAGGATGACCAGTCGGCCCCACAATTAAATAAGCAGTCATGGATTAAAGACCCCACAATTAAATAAGCAGTCATGGATTAAAGACCTGACAATTAAATGAGCAGTCATGGATTAAAGACCTGACAATTAAATGAGCAGTCATGGATTAAAGACACGACAACTAAATAAGCAGTCATGGATTAAAGGCCTGACAAGTGAATAAGCAGTCATGGATTAAAGACCTGACAATACTAGAAAGTTTTAGGTCCCATATATGTATGTTACGAATGAGTTTAGAGATCATGATTGTATGTGTATGCATATCCCAAACCTCGGTAGCGAGGTTACTTACTGGGTATTGTTTTGCAATACTCACCCTTTTCTTTTAAAAATGTCTTTTCGAGGTGTAAAGGAAAGGACGCGTGCAGGCGAGTGATTTGAGGAGCGTTACTAAGACCATGGGAACCAGCATGATTTCCGCATATTCTTGTTTCGAACTGTTGTTGTCTCTATGTTTTTATTTGGAGTTAAACTTATTTACGTTTTTTATAGGCCAAGCTAAATCGATATTTTGAACTGATTTTAATGTTTTGTTTTTGGGATCCCTGGAACTATTTATAGTAATTGGAAATTTCTTTTAAGTTCTTTTATCTCTCGGCCTATAAATGCATGCATGTGTAGTAATGTCCCTAGGAGTTGGTCATTGTGAAAAGTAGGGGCGTTACATTATCTGTGGCTATCACTGGTATAGACTTCTTGTTTGGAATTTTTTCTTTGTTGATTGAAGTCTAGCAATGATAAAAGTTTATCACTATCACTGATAGACTTCTTAATTAGTATTGTTTATCTAGGTTGATTAAAGTCTATCACTCTCACCAATAGACTTCTTGTTTGGTGACTGATAGAATTCTTGTTTGGTGTTGTTTATCAATGTTCAATGTTTATTGAAGTCTATCAGTGATAGAAACTTATGATATAAACCTATCACTATCACTGATAGACTTTTTGTTTGGTATTGTTTATCTGTGTTGATTGAAATCTATCAATGATAAAAGGATCTCACTATTAGTATCACTGATAGATTTCTTGTTTGTTATTGTTTATCTGTGTTTATTGACGTCTATCAGTGATAGAAGTCTATCACTTTCACTAATAAACTTCTTGTTTGGTATTGTTTATCTCTGATGATTGAAGTCTATCAGTGATAGAAGGCTATCACTATAACTGGTAAACTTCTTGGTGTTGTTTATCAGTGTTGATTGAAGACTATCACTAACACTAATAGACTTGTTGTTTGTTCTTTCTTTATCACTCACTAATAGACTTATTGCTTGGTATATTTTATAAGTATTGATTGAAATCTATCAGTGATAAAAGTCTATCATTATCGCTGATAGATTTCTTGTTTGTAATTGTTTATCTACGTTTATTGAAGTCTATCACTATCACTAATAGACTTCTTGTGTAACGTCCCACGTTTTCAGATCCGACTAATTTCATCTTTTGGATTGTTTTGACAATTAAGTGACTAAATTAAGATATATGAATTTTTGGGTTATTGGACGAAACTTATTTCAGAGTCCCAAATTCAATAATTTAGAAGTTTGATAATTGTTAAATACTAGTTTTAAATTGAAGATTTAAAGATTAAACCTAATAGTTTTTCATTAAAAATTAATCATTTATATAGAACTTTGTTGAAATGTAAGAGTGTTTTTTAATTACACATTTTATCAAATGATAATTTTCAATTAATATCTCATTTTTTTAATTTCAGTTCTTTCTCTATCGCCATTTGGTGATCTTTAATTAATTTATTAAGGACGAAATTGGTATAAGTTTTAATCTCTCGCGGTATAATATCTAGGATAGTAGGATTTTTTTTTGTTAATTGTAATTTTCAATAAGATTTAAGTAATGTTATGATGATAAAATTTTTAAACTGCATAAAACGTTGGAATGAAAAAATATGTGTATGATGAAAATACAAAAGGGCACATGTGGATAGTAGAAGAGAAGAGGAAGACAAAGAAAATAGAAAATAAAAAAAAAATCTCTTGCGAGAGTGTTTGGAGACATTGAAAAAATCACAACATCCTTTGGGTGGTCATTTCTTTCACTCTCATATGCAACCATAAGGGTAAAAAGAGAATAACAAAATTTTATTTAAGAGATTTGCTATATTTGCAAATCTTTTTAAAAGTTGTTATATTTGAAAAGAATTCACTCTAATTTGTTACCCAATACAATTACAAAAATATAAAGGTGGGTATTTTGCGAAGTCCAAAATCTGGTTAATCCTAATTTTCCCTTATCGTATTAAAGCATCAATCCAAAAAATGTAGTCTCAAAATGCATTTACAAGCAAGTTCTAGAATAAGCATAAGAAGTTTGATAACACTGAACATGAAATAAATGGAGCAACATATAATGAATTTCTCGTAGGCTCAAAAACTCACTAGGTTGTGTAATTTGGATTAAGTCTTGTGCACTTTTCAATCAACAAATCAATGAGGCACTATAATTTTTTAAAGAAAAACACTAATCATGCTCATCTCTCACATGTATTGGAAATTCAAACTAAAGATGCATCCCTAACTTCCAAAGCATTACAAGATATTAATAAACATTAAGGCTTCAAAAGAAAAAATAACATGTACGAATTAAGACATGCTCAATTCAAAGTAATTTTTTTTTTTAAAAAACGAAATTGTATAATAAAAACCTCCCCCACACCTGAACTATACATTGTCCTCAATGCATAAATAGAATATTGCTCATTAAAAAAAAAAAGAAAATTAAACTCCCTTGATTTGTGAACAACTTGAACTGGTATAGCTTAGGGTTTTGAAAGAATGGGTGGTCATGCTTTATTAAAAATTAATGCCCTGCAAAAAAAAAAAAAAAGAATTAGAAAAAATTGAAAGAAGAAAGATAGAAAAAAAAAACTAACAATAAAGAGAGAAAAAAGTAAAGAAAACATCGGCTTGTCTCCCAATAGCGCAATTATGTAACGTCGTTTTGCCCGACGAGATTCTTGTGCATGTTAGGGCACATAAAATTCTTCAATTTTCTGTGATCCCTTCTTGCTCAAATCAATATAGCCTTCAATGTCTAAAAGGCTCACTTGTTTTTCTAGGGTACCTGAAAGTTCATTACTTTTCAAAAATTTTTATATAAAGAATGAAGGACATAAAATAAAACTCAATTGACTCAACTGACTTGAAAGAAATAAGAGACTCTACAAACTCATGAGAATAAAGAAAGGGCAATTCAGAATCAAGAAAAATGCAGGGGAATAGAATAGACGAAAGTTTTTCAGCCTCAAACTCCATCACTTGAATCTCTTCTTCGTGGTAAGGCTCATTTTCTTTCCTTTTCTCACAAACCTGCACCTCACATGGCAAAAAATTCTCAAGCTCAACATCGTCGTCATCCATGTCCAAGCCCTGGAGACAACACTTAAGGGAACAACCCCTCTACTCTCCCTAAATCGTGAACGAGTAAATTCCATCTCACATAATCAAGTTCTCAGCTCCCCACGTGGTCCTGTCCCTGAGAAGATAGGCATATTGGGCGAGTAACTGTGACCATCCTCACCCGTACTAGTCAAAGGACAGACCCCCCGCAGACAGGAATCCGTGACATGCTTAGGATTAAGGTCGAGCCAATATTGGTCATCTACGAAGTTATTAGCCCTATACTGTTAACGGTGTTACATCAGTAAATCTAATAATTCACGGTCCGCCCTTGTACAATCTCATTGCACAGGATGCCCCCACTTGCATGTCAACCACATGAACGAGTTGGATCACCTCGTTTGTATCTAATACAAAGTGGGTCTCATCCATAGCGTATCCAGGATTAGGTCTCCAACCCCATCCATATACTATAGACCGTTTGGGTCATTAACTCGAAGGTGATCCTCCCTGTGTGTCCACTACACAAAGTTCTAGTTCTCTCATAATTCAATGATCCTAGAGCTTAGTTTATTGGATTAAGTTTATAAATATACGAGGCACAAAGTGATGAAAAAATAACTCTTATTTATTTCAACTTAGAATTTTTCAAACATATACGAGATTAGGACATACATCCCAACAGAAGCGAGCATCGTTTGCATGTCTCGAGTGCTTGTAGCTTCCCTATAAGTACCAGAAGAATAATAGAAGTTAATTCAAATTTCTTAGTTTTGAGCTCACTAACCTCACAGCGTACAATGCAACTCTATCAAATGCATAATAGTGATGAAGGTTTTCTGCCATGTAAGAACAGGTATAGGCAAAAAAATAATAAAATAGAAAAAAACTTTTTTTAAAACAAATCTAACATTGAGAAACTGACAATGTTTCCCCTGCAACTATGCCAAATTTTGATCGGGTTATCGAAACCCTCCAAAATATTTACTGGTTTTCTAGACCTAACTTTTAGAAATATTGGACAAGGTCGAAATCCCAAGCGAACCAATCGAATTAATTTCTCAAAGTTAAAAATAATAATGATAACAAAATAAAGGGGGGTTCGAATTGTCGAACAAAAATGAAATTAAACTATAAATAAAAAATAAAAACATAATTTTATGCAACTTCCAATTCAAGGATGTAAATTTCATCTAATTGTAATCTTGATCATAGGCTTAAAAAGAAAAAAAGAAATCAATTACAATTTTGCAAATTCAAGAACTCATTCAATCTACTTGGAAAAGCAACAATAAATATAAACTCTCCTAATTTTATTGATTTTAACCCAACATCAAAACCAAAAGTTATAACTTAATCAATTGGGATTATAGCTTTTCATATTAATTAAATAATAGCATTAAAAGCAATAAGAGGATTAAACAAAAATTAACTAATTGAGGTAACTACAAGTTAATTAATTTTGTTTCTTTGTTTCCCTAGAGTCTATTATGCAAGCTATGTAAAATGGAAAAGCCATTAATTACACACACATAAGTCAACCCCTTACTACATTTCTTTTCAATCACTTGTGTCAATTATGGATCACAAAATCATGGATAACAATAAATTGATTGAAACTAAATTAAGGTGTCAATTTAATTAGTAACGATCAATCATAAAAATAAAACATGAAACAAAGAATTCTTTAATTAGAAACAAAATTTCAATTAGGTCTAAAGCCTCACAAAATTACATTGGAAATGAAATGACCTTTGAATTAGAAATTAAAGCATAGCCACACATGGTGGAAAAACAAGAATAACAGTAAAGAGGAGAAAACATAAAATAAAAAGGTTAAAAACATAGAATTATTACACTCTCTAAACTTTTGTTTTTGTAGAGAACACTAAAACTCTTCACTCCATTTGCTCAATGCATTGCCCTCATTTTTTATTTGAAAATGACCAAAAATAGGTCCCTTATATGTGCCATTTTTTGCTCCACATGTGTGCCAAGCCACAAGACAATTTCTCCTTTCCATTTTTCATGGAAGACTCCATGCATGTATGCCACCTACACAAAGAAAAAAAAAGATACCAAGCTTTCCCTCTTTTTCTTTTTCATTTTTTTATGTTCTTTTTTTAATTTCTTTAATTTCTTTAATTTTCTAATTTTTTCAATTTTTATTTCAATTTACGAATTTGATCTAAAATATGTTTTTGAGACTAGTTCCACCAAATAATCGATTATTTGTCACCTAAGCTAAATTGGACACAATTTCAACAATTAAACATATTATTGACTTAAAATGTAAGGAAATTAGATATAATAAATATAATTAATTCATACTCATTAACAAGGCTCTTTAATATTATGTTCAAAGCCATAAGAGTTGATCGCAGTATCAATTCTTATATTCCAGGATGTAGATGCTTGTTTCAATCCATAGATGAATCAGTTAAGCTTGCAAACCTTTTGTTCTTGACCCTGAACTATAAACCCCTTTAGTTGATCCATATAGATACTCTCTTCAAGATTGTCATTCAAAAAGGCTGTCTTGACATCCATTTGCCAAATTTCATAATCATAAAACGTGGAAATGGACAAGAGTATTATAATGGACTTAAGCATGGCAACATGGGAGAAAGTTTCTTCATAGTCCACCCATTTCCACTAGGTATAACCCTTTGCCACAAGTCGAGCCTTAAAGGTTTGCACCTTATCGGCTTGATCTCGTTTCCTTTTGTAGATCCATTTGCAACTGATAGGTCGTTTACCATCTTGTTGATATACAAGTTCTCAGACTGAATTGAATTACATTGACTCTATTTCGAGGTCCATGGCTTTAATCCACTGGTCCCTATCGATATCTTTCATAACCTGCTTATAGGTCAATGGATCCTCAACGCGCATCATTAAGTATGACGACTTGGGTTCCAGTCAAACTCATGTAATCGTCAGATTGTCTAACATCCCTTCCACTACGTCGAGGCACTCTCAACTCTTGAGAAGGACCAGCTTGATCAACAACTTTTTTTGGTTTATCTGGAGCTTCCCTGGAAATTTCGCTTAAGACAATCCTGCTACGAGGTTGATGATCTCTCATGTGGTCTTCCTCTAAGAACGTGGTGTTTGTTGACATAAGCACCTTGTCCTCTTGAGGATCATAAAATAGACCAACTTTCGTTTCCTTGGAGTATCCTATGAATACGCATAATTTTGAACGATGTTCCAATTTCTTTGGATTGGACACCAACACATGTGTCGGACATCCTCAAATCTTAAAGTGATGTAAGCTACCTTTACGCCCTTTCCATAACTCATAGGGTGTTTCTAAAACACTCTGAGAGGAAACCATGTTCAAAATATATACAACAGCTTCTACTGCATATCCCAAAAACGAACTAGACAACTGAGCATAACACATCATGGATCGAACCATGTTTAATAGGGTTCTATTTCTCTTCTCAGAAACACCATTCTACTGAGATGTACCAGGCGCTGAGAGTTGGGATACGATTCCATATTCTATCATATAGTCTTGAAATCTCAAATCCATATACTCTCCACCTCGATCTGATCGAAGTGTTTTAATCGTTTTACCTAATGTGTTCTCAACCTCTGCCTTATACTCGAACTTTTCAAGGGTTTCGGACTTATGATGCATTAGGTAAAGATAACCATACCTAGAATAATTATCAATAAAACTAATGAAATATTCATACCCTCCTCGTGCCTTGACATTAATGGGACCACAAAGATCCGAATGCACGAGTTTTAAGGGTTCTTTGTCTCTATAACATTTTTTAGAAAAAGGTATTTTAGTCATTTTTCCCTCAAGACAAGACTCAAATCGTGATAAAGAGTTGTCCTCTAACTGACTTAGGAGACCACTCTTGACCAAGCTCCCAATCTTATTGAGTTTAATGCGGCCTCAAGTGTCAAAGATAGGTACCAAGAGAAATCTTCTGCTTTTTATTTTGAGTATCAGCTGTTTTAAACATCTCAAGGTTCAAAATAGTTTTTACTTTGATTGGTCTTAACACATATAAGTTGTTTTCTAGTTTAGTAGAAAATATTCGTACACCTCTTTTGCAAATGAACGCTTCATTATGATCAAACGATATTTTATACATATGTTCAAGCAAACAAGAGATAGATACAAGATTTCTTTTGATTACAAGAACCAAAAATACATTTTTTAATAAAATGAATCTATCTCTAAACAACAACTTTACTGTTCCCACTGCTTTGGCTGAGATAACCTCTCCTGTTCCAACCCTGAGGGTTATCTCACCATCAGCAAGTTGCTTCCAAGAACTAATTTCTTGAAATGAAGAACACACGTGGTTAGTGGTTCCTGAATCTAGTATCCAGGTTGAATCATCATGATCCACTAAACATGTTTTAACAACGAGTAAATCATATTTACTTTGTTGGGTCTTCTCAGCTTCCCTCTCCATCATATGAGAGTTATAAACATCCTCGAGGGCATCATGACGAACCGATGAGGACGATTGCCCAAACATTGTTTGTAATGATTGCATGATCTTCTTGGTGGTGATCATCCCCTCATGATTTTTACCAAGCACATCAGATATGCTAGCCAATATGTAGACTCGGACATTATCATTAGCCCTAGTCCATTTGTCAAATGCATCCCGAACAGTTCGGGTTGCAGTCGAGCTAGGAGGGGGAGGACATTCCTCCGTTAAGACGAAGCCTATATCATCGATGGCAAGAGTCATATTCAAGTTTGATTTCTAGGTCGAGTAGTTATTGTCGTTAAGTTTATAGAAGATGAGTAATTGGATTAAAGAGCTTGACATGCTAAAAAGAATGAATTCTATTAGTGAATTGTTTCTAACCCATCCAATTAAGAATTTAGCAAAAGTAATAATGTACTCATAAACTCATTATTGTTTTTGCAACGATACTTCAGTGAGTCAGAGCAACCGCTACCGAGAGGCAGTCATCACTCTTTCACTAAACCAAGACATTCTTAACTAAATGCTAATACCGAAATAACTCTTACTCCTATAGCATTCTAGCTCTCGCTACTTTGGTCAAGAATTTACTAAAACATAGCAATTTTCGTAAGTGTGACCCGCCATTTTCAGACCTCAAAGGTCGGCCCCAACAATGCTACCGAATTGGAAAGACAAAACTAGGAATGGACCTAAGAAACCCTCTCCATTTCTGGAGTTTGAATTGTTCTGAATCCCATGTTACATCCCTCCGAATGTATGGTGGTACTTTAGGCAACTTACAGGCGCAACATGGGAATCTAACGGTCTAACCTAATGGAGGAGACCATAGGACGTGTTGACACACTTCCTTCTCCCATTTACTATAAATACTTTCTCCATTCACCTTGTTCTTGATTTATGAAAACACCATCCGAATAGGATGCCCTATTGACATCACGAGGCTGAGCATAAATCTCATGGTGTGAACTTCATAGAGAGCATAAGAGGATATTGATATATCATATATACCTTTTCACTCCCACTGAGTATTTTAAACATCTTGGGTATACTTTTACTTAGGCATATTCCGACTAAAACAATATCACCTAAGTCTACCAATATAACAATTATACTGGAATTATCTAAGTTTATTAACCTTTTAATAAACCTAGGTCTATGAGTTCAATTTATTGACTGTTAATAAACACCACTCACGAAAGATAATTTATAAAATTATGGATTAAATTCACTCCTAGGTCACTTCCAAGGTAAGGATGTTCCGTTTCTGTCAGCTTAAGTACTTCAGCCTAGCCAGAACCTTTCTTAGTCATAGTCGCTCTTTAATCATAGTTTATAAATTATTGATTGCTTAATTCTAATCTTATTTGAACTAGATAACCTAAGGTCTAATTAATTCCAGTTCTAAAACAATTTTTAAAACTAATTAATTAACCTTAGGTAACATGCATTTATATGTTATAAAGTACTTGATCATTCATCACATGAATAAACATACATTTATAACAAATCCACCACATGAATAAATGCATAAAAATGATATGTTTAATTTTTAATTAATATAACACTTATATTAATTATAATTAAAACATATAATATTTGTTTCATAAGTTAATATAACTCTTATATTAATTCATATGAAATCCAAAAACATGCATACTATATACTATAACACTTATAACATACTTTCAATGACAACTTCCCTATTTCCAACACGGAGTGTTATCTCTCATTCTTGTAGTTTCTGCTAGAAACTAATTTCTTTAAAAGAAGAACAGATATGTTTAGTGGCTCCTGAATCCAATATCTAGGCAGAATTATCATCATCCCAAATAGATGATCTCTCCACCATTCTAGCATTGAAGATGTACTTGAGGGCATTGTGCCTGACCTGAACAGACTGTTGTTCGAACATGCCCTGCAACGAAACCATGATTTCCTTAGCGGTCATCATGCCCTCGTGCTTTTTGGCTAGTATGTCTAACATACTTGCCAAGATGTAGACCTTTGCCTTGTCATTGCCCTTGATCCATCTATCGTATGCATAACGAACATTTCGTGACGCATTCAAGCTTGGCACCTGAGGACACTCCTCAGTAAGCACAAACTTTAGATTGTCCGCAACCAAGATGATATTAAGATTTTTTTCCAGGTCATCATATTTTCTCCGATTAATTTCTCAGTATCCAATAAGGAAAGGATTGAGCTCATATTGTTGAAATACAAAATACTTGTATTAGTTTCTCGCTAAACCTTTAATTAATCCAATCATTATTAGCTAATTATCTAATGATTCCTAAGTCATTAATAATTCACAATCATACTCCAAAGGTTTAGATTGTATGACACCGAAGGGTAATAAAAAACACTTCTCCTCTAGATCAAGACATTCTTGACCAAAACCTAATGCCAGAATAATTCTTATTCCTATAGGCTTTAGTTACCATTATTTGGTCTGGATACAATTACAACTTATGTATCCTGTGAGTGTAACCCTCTATCTTTGGATTCCAGAGTCCCGATCTATCTTTGGATTCCAGAGTCCCGATCAAACAAAATCTGCCGAAGGGAGGACTAGGTTAGAAAATAAACTAAGGTAATCTTTATCCTTTTTCAGGTGTTCACTGTGTTCCAATCTTTATGATCAAAGCCCTCCGAAGGGATTGTCCTGTCCAGACCAAACTAGCAGGTTGATCATAGTAATCTCACGATGTGAACCGATAAAAGACACCATTGGTTTTGCACTAAACCTGCTCCCACTCACTATAAGTACCCTCTCCATTCACCTTGCTATTGATCCATACAAACACCATCCGAAGGGGGACGCTCCTGTTTGCTCCATAAGGCCAAGCATGGATCTCACGGTGTGAATCCCGGAGATATGTAGGTGGAAATATATGTATCATATAAACGTTTCCTCCCACTGCATAGATTAACTCTATAGGAAATTTACCTAGACTAAACCTCGCTAATGGTTATACCTAAACTTATCAATATAACACTTATACTGATAATCAATATAACACTTATATTGATTTTTATCTGAAGTATGCTAATATAACTTTTATATTAAACCTAGGATTTCTAGTTTATTAACCCTTTAATAAACCTGCTGACGCTACTATAATTTATAAACTCTCTGATTAAAATTCACTCCCAAGTCAACTCCGAGGTAGGGGTGTTCCGTTTCCATCAGCTTAAATACCCTAGCCTAGACAGAACCTTCCTTAGACAGAGTTCCTCTTTTAATCATTGTTTATAAATTACATGGTTCCTAATTCTAATTTAGAACTAGATAACCTAAGGTCTATTAATTCCAAGTTCTAAACATTTTAAAACTAATAATTAACCTTAGGTGACATGCATACTATGTCATATTTGCTTGATCATCTATCACATGAATAATTAACATACATAGCATATTCATCTCATGAATTATAATGCATGTCAATGCTATCCAAAATTAATATAACATCTTATATTAATATTTCATGCAAACTATATAATATAACACTTTATACTATAGATGGTGCATGAAAATGCTTAACCTAAGGTGGGATTTTCTAAATAGCATACATAATGCATGGATATAGTTATACAACAATTGCATAAAATTAAATAGCAAAAATAAGACCATTTTTGGCACCTTAAAAATAATTTTAATTAATATAACTAATTATATTAATTAAAATAAATAAAATTAATATTAATTAATATAAAAACGTTTTATATATTAAATAATATTAAAAAACCATTTTTCTTTATCTGTTTCTGACCGTTGAAGCGTGTCTCACCATCAGCGTTGCATCGCCGTCGTCTTCTCAGCCGTGTGCCTGCCGTAGTGGCATTTTAACGCCAATGAACAGCGTTGCAACGCCGTTCACATAACAGAATGGTGATGTCTCATTTTTTGCTTGGTTTTTCTCCGTTCTTCTCAGCAACCACTCTGCCTCGATCGACACGGACTTACAGACTCGATTTACAATTAAAATTGCCCAAAAACACTAGACTCTTACATTGAACAATTCAATGAAAAATTGCACATCTAAGTGCCAAAAATGTAAACATCTAATTTTGTAAACCTTCATTCATCTCATGAACAAAATGTAATCTCACCTATGTTTTTGATAGATCTAGAACAAAAACAAGAACACAATTGGCTTTGATACCAATTGATGGGATTGAATCCCGTAGCGAAAGCGATTTAGATCGCGTGTTCTTGTAAGATGTTACACAACTCTAATCTAAAGCATATAACGAAAGCGATTAAGCATGCTAATATGAATTTGGACAACAGTACTATTACCTTTGTAGACAAAAACAACACGTGCTCCTTTTGATCCTCTCGTTCTCACGATCTCAACGATCTCACGTTCTCCACAAAGTACGAAGTAGTTTTCGATCCGTCCACTAGATCTTCACTGTTGTATCTCTAGGAGAGGGAAGGTAGTGGAACCTCTTTTGGAGTTGAGAGGGATTTTTAGGAAGACAAGTGATTTGAAACTTTTGCAACAAACAACACTTATCAAAAGAGCACTAGGGTTGCCTTTATGAATTAGGTTTAAAATATGTGTGCATCTCATGCACACATATTTATAGAGAAATATGATGGAAATGACCATCCTTCCCTTATAGTGCTTTCATGATATATTTTCGATGGCTTAAACCATATGTTATATCAATTATATCATATATGATTGATATACCCTTTAAACATGAAATTGAACATTTCAATTTCACTCCAAACTTACAAACCCTTCTTGTTTCCATGTTGAGCCAACGGAGGGACCTAATGGATTTACAGATCATGAGCTCCAATGATACAAGATTAATCGATCAAACTCTTTGATTCAATTAATCGACATTCATTAACTATAAGTCATTCCACTATAGACTCATACTTGCACTCTCCTCACTGTAGACTATGATTGTATCCACTGATATAATCAATACTTGTGAGTCGACCCTTTACAGGTTGTTTGTAATCATAGCTAAGTCAAATTACTATTTTACCCCTGTGAATACATCTTGTTCCTTAAGCTCTACTGATCCTCTAATTAACAATCAGTCTATGGTCCTACCATAAACTTGATCCTTCTTAAGCCAGTAAGAAGGCGATGTCCCATTGTTCAAGACCTGGATTTAGTTCTTAAGAGAACAACCTATATGATTCCCTAATTAAGGAATGAGTAAATTCTTTCTTGCATAGTTATGTTTCCAGGTACTTACAAAGTTATGACCCTGAGAAGGTAGGCTTATTGAGTCGGCTACAGGCCACTCTCACCCATACTAGTCTAAGGAAAAACCTCATAAGCAGGAGTTCGTAGCTTGCTCATGATTAAGGTCAAGTCACTAATGATCATCTATGAATTATTATACCTATCTTAATAACGGTGTTACTCTAGTAGGTTAATAATTCGCGGTCCGATCTTGTATAATCTCATTATACAGGATGCCCCCACCCGCATGTCTATCACATGAACGAGTTCAATTACCTCGTTTGTACCAAATCCAAGGTGAGTCGCATCCATGGTGTTACCAGTACAGGGTTCCCAACCCTACGCATATACCATAGACCTTATAGGTTATACTTTGAACAACTTAATCCAACTTATGTCTACTATATAAATGTTCAAGATCTATCATACCTCGGAACTTAGTTTATTGGATTTAGATTTATATGTGAGAATATAATAAATAACAACTTCATTTATTGAAATATAATTATTACAAAACTACACTTTTTTAGGGCATCAATCCCAACAATCTCCCACTTGTCCTAAAGCTAGTGGAGTACATAATGAACATTACAATAATGTAAATACAATAAACTAGGGCTCTTAATACCCTTTGTACAACATAGTCCCACTTGCCTTAGTTAGGGTAAGATATGTAGTCCTAGACCTTCTAGGTGACTCTCAAATACTTTAGTTGAGAGAGCCTTCGTAAATGGGTCATCAGTATTGTGCTCCGAAGCTATCTTTGTGACGATCACATCTCCTTAATGCACTATCTCCCTGATTAGGTGATACTTTCGCTCAATGTGTTTACCCCTCTTGTGACTTCGGAGTTCTCTTGAATTCTCCCCAACACCACTGTTATCACAATAAAGTGTGATTGGCAAACTCATCTTTGGAACAGTTTTCAACTCCATCATGAATTTCCTTAGCCATACGGTTTCCTTAGCTGTTTCACAAGCTGCTACATATTCAACTTCCATAGTTGAATCTGCGACGCATCCTTGCTTTATGCTTCGCCAAACTACAACCCATCCGATAAGAGTGAAAACTGACCCTGACGTAGATTTCCTCGAATCTTTCTGTCAGTTTTGAAATCAGAATCTCTGGATCCTGTAAGGATTAAATCCTTAGCTACATACACAAGCATGTAATTCGTTGTACTCCGAAGATACTTGAGGATTGTCTTAACCGCTGTCCAGTGTTCTGAACTTGGATTAGATTGATATCTACTGACCATTCCTACTGCAAAGCATATGTCTGGCCTAGTACACAACATTGCGTACATCAGGCTACCAATAGCTGATGCATAAGGAATTTGTCTCATATCATCAACCGTTTGAGGCGTCTTATTAGGACATTGTTCCTTAGACAAATGAACTCCATGCGTGAAAGGTAATAAACCTTTCTTGGAATCTTGCATCTTAAATCTTGACAACACTTTGTCATATAAGATGTTTGAGACAATGCTAGAGTTTTATTTTTGCGATTCCGGACAATCTAGATTCCAAGAACAAACTACGCATCTCCCAAATCTTTCATTTGGAATTGTGTAGCTAGCCATTTCTTAATGTCTGTAAGATAACCTACATCATTTCCAATGAGTAGGATATCATCTACATATAAGACTAGGAAAGCGATAAAACTATTAATGATTTTCTTGTAGACACAAGGTGCATCATTATTTTGATCAAAGCCATAAGATTTGACTGCCTCATCAAATCTTATATTCCAGAAACTAGAAGCTTGTTTCAGTCCATAGATGGATCTTTAAAGAATGCAAACTTTTTGCTCTAGTCATAATTGTATGAACCCTTTGGGTTGCTCCATGTAGATGTTTTCGTCAAGATTCCCATTTAAGAATGTTGTCTTGACATCCATTTGCCATACCTCATAGTCATAATATGCGGTAATGGCAAGTAGAATACGGATAGACTTTACCATAGCAACAGGTGAAAAGGTTTCTTCATAGTCCACCCCTTCTACCTTGGTATAACCCTTTGCTACTAGTCTAGTCTTAAAAGTTTGCACTTTTCCACCTACACCACGTTTTCTCTTGTCTACCATTTATAGAATTTGCATATAATAGGGTTGCCCATAGTGTCACTAAATGTACTCCATTTGAGATTGTTTATGGGTTTAACCCTTTATCACCCATTGATTTATTACCTTTTCCTTCTAACGAGGTTGTGAATCTTCAAGCTAACAACAAGGTGGTTGCCATTCGGGAGTTACATGAAGAGGTTAAAGAAAGAATTGGGAAGAAAAACACTAAGGTAGCTACAAAAATCAACCAACACCGAAAACCTATGATCATTAAGGAGGCTTATTGGGTTTGGGTCCACTTGCAAAAGGAAAGATTTCTACGCCAACAAGATTCAAAATTAAACCCAAGAGGAGATGAGCCTTTCCAAATCTTGAAGAAAATCAATGGCAATGCGTACCAAATAGATATAGAAGGTAAGTATGGTGTGAGTGATATTTTTAATGTTTCTGATTTAACTTCTTTTGATGTAGGGGACGACTTTGATTCGAGGACGAATCCTTCAATAGGGGGAGAAGATGATATGAACCAAGATGCTCTTGATTTACATACAGGGACAATCACACGTGCAAGGGCCAAGTAACTATAATTTGTCTTCAACTCTCACATACAAGCAATGGGGAGTTCAATTAATGAAGGTCAAGGCAGGGAAAAGGGAACAACATCTCTATATGTGTTGTCAGATGATGTTACAATAACAAAATAGAGCTTTTATGTTAGAAAATTTTATTAGTTTCTAGTTTTTATATAATTCTATCATTGTTCAATTTTTATCCTTTTTAGGACATTTAAGTAGGGGTATTTTTGTCATTTGTTATGATATAGAATTTAGGGTTTTGGGAAGCTATTTAAAACTTGGCCATTAGGTTGTACAAGATGGTTTTCGAGACGAATGAAATTTGTATGATTTGATGTTGAGCCACATCATCACCCTCTTTGCAATTCTTGAGTATAGAGTTGCAAGCTAGAAACATTCATGTAGGTTTGATCAACTTGTTTGTGGAGTGTTTCATCCTTGAGTGAGGAACTAGTTTCCTTACCTCTTGGTCTTCGATCATAAGGTAATCCATATCTAGTCCTTTTCCTTGGGATTGTATCGAATCGATTTGGGGGTTTTAGCATTTGAGAAATAGTGGTTCATATAACCAAAGGGTTCCTAATTCCAATTCGCTAAGATTTTCATATCAAAGGTGCTATTAAGTAATGTGAATTGTGTATTTTATAACCCTAATCAAATAAAGAGCCCTTAGTTGTAAGATGTATGCTTGAACTTTATGTGTGACATAAAAGTTTATCAAGTTCAAGTTATAGCCAGAACGGTCTATAGTATAGAGATAGGGTTGGGTACTTTATCCTGGGGACATTATGGACACGACCCACTTTGTAAAGTACAAACGATGTCATCCTCAATCGTTCATGTGGAGACATGTGAGTGGGGGGCATCCTATGTAATGAGTTTGCATCAGACTGGACCCCAAAATAATCACTTAGATTTTATAACTCCGTTTACTGTCTTAACTGACTACATTCATACGATGACCTAGGTAACTCGATCTTAATCCTAAGTGTACTATGAACACTTGTTTATTTTAGAGTATCCTTAGATTTGCATGGGTGAGAGTGGCTCAAGATTGTCAACTAAATAAGCCTGCCATTTGAGGGATAAGACCGGGTCGATAGCTGAGAACATAGTTTTGCAAGCTGAAATTCTTTCCTACCCGCTTTAGGGATTAGTAGAGAGGTTGTTCCCTTAAGTGTTGACTCCATGTCTTAAACAAAGGGTTCACCCCTCTCATTGGCCCGAGAGGGATTCAGTTTTTTGAAAACCAATTGTTCATTAGAGGATCAGTGGGACTTAAGGAACAATAAGTAATTATAGGGGTAAAATGCTTTATTTGACCGAACTGTAATTACGAACGACCTTGTAACGCCCCTACTTTTACAACATAAATTCCTAGGGACATTACTACTCATGCATGCATTCGAGGCCCTAATTGAAGTTTAAATAAGCAAAAGTTGATAAATGAAAATTAATTTAATTTGGGATCCCATAGAAATACAAAACGTTTACAATAAACATAACCAAGTTCGGACTCTAATTTCAAAACTAAATGTTACATAACAGAAGACAGTAATCATTTAAAAATTCTTTTTAAATCATTGATGCGGAATTCATGAATTGGTTCCCCTGGCTTCTGTAGCGCATCCATGCCACTACCTGGTATGCTCTCGACTCTACCAAAACATTTTAAAACAAAGAAAACACAACAAAGGTAGAGGATGAGTATTATAAAATACCCAAAGTGAAGCGGGGTCGGGAAATGCAAACACATGCATATGATTTTCCTTCAAATCGACCTTTAACATGACTATTGTTCGTGACTTTTAAAATCATAAAACTTTCTGTAATGGGACCTAAATCTTTCTTTCATAAAATCATGACTTTTCTCTTTGGCTATACGTGGTCAATGAGTCTCACCGAGTCTTTTCATTTTGAGTCCTCATGCACACTCTGTAGGTTTGAGTCCCTCACTGCCACTCCTGTAGAGTTTGAGTCCCTCACAGGACTCTGTAATATTGAGTCCCTCACGGACTCTCTGTAATAATGAGTCCTCACTGGACTCACTGTAATATTGAGTCCTCACAGACTCTCTGTAATAATGAGTCCCTCATGGACTCTCGTAATAATGACCCATAGAGTCTCTAATGCATGTTTTACCATGCATAAGTCCTCAGGAGACCAATTGCCACGACTTTACATGACATGTTCATATACATACAATATGCATGAGGTCCCATCCTTTAAATTCATATACATATACATTAGGAATGATGCAACAATCACATAACTTAAGATCATGACATGACTTTCATAATTTTAACTAGAGTCAATCAATCATCGATAATAAGTACGTTTATTATCTAAGGTGCATAACTAGCACAATAACATAATCGAAAATCTCAATATACAAAAATATACATATATTTGTGTCAAGATTCGTTTTAAATTCCTTGAAATCATTTCAGCTCGGGTCCTCTCAAACCCTTAAATCATCAAGTTCTTTTCTAAACCTTTTGAAAATCATTCACTCGAGATTCTCGAAAAACCCTTTAAAATATTCGTGTGCTAAATTCAAGCCCTAAGCATGAGTTTTGGAAATTCACCTTTTGAAATAAATCCTCAATTTTCATCTTTTAAAACAAATACATATTTCAGGAAATCGTATTCACTTCCCTTTATAAGATCGTTTGTAGAAAATCCCTTACCTTAGCTCGAAACTCTTTACATTCCGTTCCTAACTCAAGGTTTCGCTTAGTCGTGCTCGATAGTCGAATCCCCTAAATCACATTCATCAATTCTTTAATTAACTTACGTAATTAGACACTTATTTTGAATCCAATCATAGTTAGGCTAAATTACCACAAACGGACGCTTAAAACGAACTCGGGAAATCAAAACAGTGGCAGGTGGGCCGGGGCGAGCGCGCGAGCGCGGCGGCGTGGAGGGTGGAGCGAGCGCGCGCGTCTCGGGCGTGGAGCATACCATTGAAATCCTCGTGGCCCGATCTATCCAAAACCGGTCTTAGAACGCCGAAAATCGGAAAACGCTCCCAAAGCTTCGAACCAAAATCGACGACGACCCACAAATCGACCTCTCGACGACTGCTGCGGCGCTCAACCTCCGACGAACCGATCGTTAGTCCACGAAATCGACCTCCGACGACCTCGAAGCGTTCGGTCCGAACTCCACGACCCGAGCAGCGGTGGTCGACGGTCGAATCCGTGTGTAGGGAGGAGAGTCGGTGAACTTGCGGGTTTCGGCTCGTCGGCGGTGCACACTCTGTCTCTCGACAATCTCCGGCGAGGACTCAGTCGACTCTGCAGACGAAGGTTGGGCGGCTTGATTCCGACGAGGCTCGAGCGCTTGGATGGATGGTTGGCTTGTCGGCGGTAAGGTTATCGTGAAGAAGGAAGAAGGAGGGGGTCCCCTCGTGAAGCGTGCCCAACAAGATGGGAAGAAAACCCTAAATCTCTTCTTTTAAACCAACAATTACGAAAATGCCCCTTTCTTTAACTTCTAACTACAAAAATGCCCATCTCCTTAACCATAACAACATAAATGCCATTGAGCTCATTTAATTTCTTTCAAAAGGCCTCTAATTAACCAAAATTCTCAAATGACGTTATATTATCTTGAAAATTGTAACTTCAAACTCTGATTAATTTAAATTCTAAGGAATTTAGACTAAAACACAAATTTAAAAGGTACTTAACGTTCTGGGGTGTTACAATCTTCCCTCCTTAAGAACTTTCGTCCTCGAAAGTTCCTAATCTTATAAGACTTTGGGAAAACTTGCTCACACTCGTTTCACTTGGTTACGACGAGGCTTCGATCCTTATGCAAGAATTAGCACTAGCTGATCCTCAAGTGTCACATCTTAGCATAAACTTTTTACCCAACAGTCTCATAACTTTAACTTGAGCTCGTTCTCTTCACTGGAGTCTTCCTACTAAGGCCTGCATAAGTGAGGCCCTTGACTCGGATTCTACATTTGGAAAGTTCCAGGTTCAAATTCTAAGATAACTCGGGATATTTAGCTCGTATTTCCTTCTCTAGTCCTTTAGTTAGTTTCTTCTGTTTTGTGACTTTAGAAAGGAGCTCTTTGCTAAAACCATTACATTGTTGTTGAGTCACAGAATCCTCTTTAAGGCTTGCTGCACCAGCTACTAGCATTCATTTCAAGACATGACTAGACCATTCCGACTGACCATCGTTTCCATAACCTTAACACCTTTCTAAGAGATGTGACTTCAAGGATAAAGTTAGCAACTTTGTCCGGTTGTTCAAGACTCTTCACATTAATGGTTAACCTCTCGCTACTCTCCACAACCTTTTAGTAAACGTTGCAGTGACAATCTCACTCACGTATTTAATTAACTTTGGGGGTTTTCTATTGAAATCAATAGCTCGTGGAAAGTTTCAAGTCGCAGTAGAAGTAACTCAAACTTAGGTCTCATTTGGTTGTCGTGACACATGGAATATTCTGTGCACTCTGTCATTCTTATTACAAGAATGCCCCGAAAATTTCGGCAGCATAACGACGTAACTACAACAATGCCAAAATTTTCTCTACACCTGTTAGATAGAAATTGCACTTCTAAAATCGAAAAACAAACAGGTCATGCCTCCAAACTTCATCTCGGATTACTCGGGGGTTTGAAACACACTACACATAAATGTTGAACAATCCAATATAAGTGAAACTAAGTTTCTTTAATTGTAAGTAATGATTCTTTAAAGACAAGAAAATCTAACAATCAGATTGCGACATCAACTTTAAAACAAACTTTAGAAGAGTGTAATGAAATCCTCTTGACCTACCCTGCTTTAGAGCCTAAACAATTATAGGTTATCGCATTAAGTGTCAAAGTTTTCATTGCAAGTTCTAGGAGTTAGAATGACCCTTTTTAAAACAAGTTATTCAAGATACAGCTCGTACTCTATCGCTTTCAATCTTTCCTCAGCTTATGGCACAATGCGACAGTCATTCATATCACTCCCCTTAATATAACTCAACTGCTAACAACCTCGGTGTTAAGCGATCTCGCGAAAAGGAATTTAGTCTTTTAAAACTTATTCTCCCTTTATCCTTCACTCCCTTGAATATCCTGCTCAAGTAATCACTTGGATATAATGCAATTTTCTTAACACCGATAGGGTTGGATACTTTACAATGGCATCCACTACTTTTCTTAACTTTTCCGACCCTTTTGTCATGAAACTCTAACGTTCAAACCTTGAATACGAATACTTTATTTAACACCTCTAGACTTTGAACTTTTCCAGAATTACAATATTCCTTTGCTAAGGTCCTACTCGCGAACTCAGTTGTTCAAGGTTTTCTTGAAAGACTTTCACCTCCTAATGTCTACTCTTTCCTTCTTTTGTCCAAACTACCCTTTTTTGGTAACGCGTATGTGAGTCTTACCTTGACCAAGTTTTCTTTAAGCCTTGCATCCTGAACTCGGACATTTCCTTTCCAACATCAAACACCTGGGGTCACATACTCGTCTTTTCTTAGCTTAACAAACTTCATTATGCTCATCTTTTGAAGTTTACTTGAGCATTTAACTCCTTAGTGACCTTTCGACTACTTCCATATCTCAGGACTTACTCTTCCCTCCTTATGCCTAAAGCAATCCTTCCGAATTGTCATTTCTGCCCCTTCTTAGGCTTGGTTTAACTAGAACGTCTCCGACAACTTTATCCCAACAATGATTTACCTTTTTCTTGAGCGCTCAATCCATCAAGCCTATAAACATTAGGGCATTTAAGTAAAATCTCTACCACCTTCATGATGTTCGTAAAGTGATTTGAAAGTTGTCTCGGAATATCTAATCCCTGGTTCATGACGGGCGCTAACTTGACTCCAAAATCATCTTAAGGAACACTATGCTCCTCGTACTGGTGGAATAGGTCGTTCATTCAAAACGAAGAGATTTATCCTTAGCAACAACTGTCTCCACCTCTCATCTCTCATGCACGAGCATAAGGATACACCTTTCTCCTTTACGCAACCCCCTATTACTCCTTATGGCGATAAACTACTATCAACTCTTACATGGAAGGTCATGCACCTATGACTTGAGTTCTTTTACTTTACTGGAGCATTCGGTAAGGAGTATTAGAAATTACTGTTACTCTCTACTTTTAATTCCATATTTAAGTCTGTCTCTTGTGTTAGGGGTAACTTTAAAAGATAAAACCTTCCTTATCTAACACTAACGCATGATCCTCGTGCTTACTCTCCTTAAACTTGGCCTTCTTCTTTTTGTAAGATTAAGGACTTTCTCAACTATTTGTACTCGTTTGGTTATAATGTAAAATTCACTACAACCTCCCTTAAGAAACCATCAACCTAGCCTTTACTAAAGGAACCTTATAGTTTCATGTTTCTAATGGTCGCTCGACCACTACCACTATACACTTTACTAATTGAAAGAAGTTCCTCAGCTTGACTGCTATATGGCGAAGAAGAGATTCAAGGCACTTTCCTCTAATAACTGAATCCTCTCTCCATAACCCTTTGATTGGGAAAAAGGAAACTTACTACATAAGAGTTCAAGGGTAACATCACATGTTATCTCTTTCGAGTTGTACACATATATCTAGTCCAACAGGTAGAAATTAGTGACAAGGTTCCTTATACACATTCCACAAGCTTGAATACACAAGTGATCATATGAATGTCAATTCGTGCACAAGTTTCTGGAGTCCCGACAATCAATTCTCTTGTGTTCTCAAACTAAAACCCTAACTCCTTACTTTTCTTCTTTATACTTGTCTTTATTAAGTTTATTTAGTTCATGGAATCGCTTTTGAAACTTCGTATCATGCCTATCTGTAGTGACACATTAATTGTGTATATCCCTGTGGCTTTCCTCTCAGAGCAATGGTCTAAATAAAAGCGAAGTGTTTCAAATATTTTGAAAGAATTAATTTTCATCTCAACAATAACAGTCTATTTTTCCCTTTACAACTCGAGCCCATTTTCAAAACACCCTTGCTCTCTTTACTTTTCAACTCCTTAAATACTATAGTGATGCAATCACTTGAAGATGAAGGGACTTTATTCAGGAACCAACAAAGTCGAACACTCCAAAGTGGTACGTTTACTAAATCTCATACCTTTCTATCCAATTGATCCAGCATGTATGAATGAGACTACTAACCTCTTACCGAACACATTCTACTTTGTACTTCTCATGAGTAGTCTTAACTTTTATTTTTGAAAGCTATACTTAAGTAATCTAGTTGCTTAGCAACCCTTAACGCTCTAGTCTCTTAGGTCTTACTCTTCACTCCCTTTGTCAAAGCGGACCTTTTAACAACCCACAATGTGTGTTTTATGGCTAGAAAACTTCATTTTTAGCGTGAGCATTCTTAAATAAAACATTTTCCTTTCTATCGTCAAAAGCAGGGATCACATGTATTCTCTTTCTTTTCGGCGTAAGCACACGTCAACTCTATGACATATACGCATATAGATTCACATATAAGCATTTCATTTATGCATTTCCTTTTCATAGACATATAGTTTAGCTCATACATTCTCATTCTTTCTTAGTTTGGAAATTCATCAAACTCGATTTTTATATAAAAATATCTTCACATAGAATACTAAATTTTCTTTTCAAGGACAAATAAAACTTTTAGTTCAAAGGCATACCTGGCGGTGACTGGAGTTGCTACTTAGCCATGGGATACTGGTTGCTTACCTTGTAAGCGAGTCTACAAGACCTATAACCTTGGGCTCTGATACCAACTGTAACGCCCCTACTTTTACAACATAAATTCCTAGGGACATTACTACTCATGCATGCATTCGAGGCCCTAATTGAAGTTTAAATAAGCAAAAGTTGATAAATGAAAATTAATTTAATTTGGGATCCCATAGAAATACAAAACGTTTACAATAAACATAACCAAGTTCGGCCTCTAATTTCAAAACTAAACGTTACATAACAGAAGACAGTAATCATTTAAAAATTCTTTTTAAATCATTGATGCGAATTCATGAATTGTTTCTCTGCTTCGTAGCGCATCCATGCCACTACACTGGTATGCTCTCGACTCTACACGAAAACATTTTAAAACAAAGAAAACACAACAAAGGTAGAGGATGAGTATTATAAAATACCCGATGAAGCGGGGTCTGGAAATGCAAACACATGCATATGATTTTCCTTCAAATCGACCTTTAACATGACTATTGTTCGTGACTTTTAAAATCATAAAACTTTACAGTAATGGGACCTAAATCTTTCTTTCATAAAATCATGACTTTTCTCTTTGGCTATCGTGGTCAATTGAGTCTACACGAGTCTTTTCATTTTGAGTCCCTCCTGCGGACACTGTAGTAGTTTGAGTCCCTCACTGACTCTCTGTAGGTTTGAGTCCTCACAGACTCACTGTAATATTGAGTCCCTCACAGGACTCACTGTAATAATGAGTCCTCACGGACTCCTGTAATATTGAGTCCTCACAGACTCTGTAATAATGAGTCCCTCATGACTCTGTAATAATGACCCATAGAGTCTCTAATGCATGTTTTACCATGCATAAGTCCTCGAGAGACCAATTGCCACACACTCACATGACATGTTCATATACATACAATATGCATGAGGTCCCATCCTTTAAATTCATATACATATACATTCCGGAATGATGCAACAATCACATAACTTAAGATCATGACATGACTTTCATAATTTTAACTAGAGTCAATCAATCATCAGTAATAAGTACGTTTATTATCTAAGGTGCATAACTAGCACAATAACATAACCGAAAATCTCAATATACAAAAAATATATACATATTGTGTCAAGATTCGTTTTAAATTCCTTGAAATCATTTCAAATTTCGGGTCCTCTCAAACCCTTAAATCATCAAGTTCTTTTCTAAACCTTTTGAAAATCATTCACTCGAGATTCTCGAAAAACCCTTTAAAATATTCGTGTGCTAAATTCAAGCCCTAAGCATGAGTTTTGGAAATTCACCTTTTGAAATAAATCCTCAATTTTCATCTTTTAAAACAAATACATATTTCAGGAAATCGTATTCACTTCCCTTTATAAGATCGTTTGTAGAAAATCCCTTACCTTAGCTCGAAACTCTTTACATTCCGTTCCTAACTCAAGGTTTCGCTTAGTCGTGCTCGATAGTCGAATCCCTAAATCACATTCATCAATTCTTTAATTAACTTACGTAATTAGACACTTATTTTGAATCCAATCATAGTTAGGCTAAATTACCACAAACGGACGCTTAAAACGAACTCGAGAAATCAAAGCAGTGGACCTGAGGAAGGCTCTCGTGTGCGGCGCGTGGTGGTGCGCGCGCGGCAGGTGGAGGAGAGCGGCGGCGCGTCTCGGAGCATGGAGCATACCATTGAAATCCTCGTGGCCCGATCTATCCAAAACCGGTCTTAGAACGTCGAAAACCGATCGAAACGCTCCCCAAAAACTCGAACCAAAATGAGACCGACGACCCACAAACTGACCTCCGACGACCTGCTGCAGCGCTCAACCTCCGACGAACCGATGTTAGTCCACGAAATCGACCTCAAGCGACCTCGAAGCATTCGGTCGAACTCCACGGCCCAGAGCATCGGTGGTCGACGATCGAATCCGTGTGTAGGGGGGAGTCGGTGAACTTGCGGGTTTCGGCTCGTCGACGGTTGCACACTCTGCCTCGACAATCTCGGCGAGGACTCGATCGACTCTGCGGGACGAAGGTTGGGCGCTTGATTCGAGCGAGGCTCGAGCGCTTGGATGGATGGTTGGCTTGTCCGCGGTAAGGTTATCGTGAAAAAGGAAGAAGGAGGGGGTCCTCGTGAAGCGTGCCCAACAAGATGGGAAGAAAACCTAAATCTCTTCTTTTAAACCAACAATTACGAAAATGCCCCCTTTCTTTAACTTCTAACTACAAAAATGCCCATCTCTTAACCATAACAACATAAATGCCATTGAGCTCATTTAATTTCTTTCAAAAGGCCTCTAATTAACCAAAATTCTCAAATGACGTTATATTATCTTGAAAATTGTAACTTCAAACTCTGATTAATTTAAATTCTAAGGAATTTAGACTAAAACACAAATTTAAAAGGTACTTAACGTTCTGGGGTGTTACAGACCTATGAAGGATCGACTTCCTAATCATGGTTATATCGAGTGGATCGAGTGGATAGAAATATATCTGCAGTGAGTAGAGTGCAACCACTAGGTTTTAGTGGATTGTCTCGGTGGTTAACGAATGTTGATTAGCTAGCCTAAAGAGTTTTGTCGGTTAATCTCGCATCGTTGGAGCTCATGATCTGTAGGTCCATTAGGTCCTCCTTATTAGCTCAGACTAAGCCTTGTAACAATTTGAGATATATTGAATTCTTCAAATTCGATTTTTGGGAGAAAGTGTTAAATATATGCGATATATTTACTATGTCATAGCTTAATTATGAATTAAACTATGATTAAAAAGAGGTGGACATATTTAAATATTATTTAAATATTGGGTTTATTTATAGCATGAATATGGATTCATGTTTGAAAAATCGATTGCGATTGGACAATTTGCTTAATCTAATATTTGATATTAAATTAAATTAAAAATTAATTAATTAAATTATTTATTTTTTTAATTAAATAAATTGATTTTTGAATTAAAATTAAAAAGGATTTTATAGATTAATCTTGAAAACAAGTTGCCAAGTTGCTCAAGGTGATTAAATCTCAAAATTCACTAAAATTAGCCACCTTTTTCTCAAATCATCGTCATCACCCATTTGTTGGAATCTCCTCAAAGCTTAATGAAGCTTTATTTAACAGAGATTTAAAGAGATTTAATAGAATTTTGTAGAAATTGTCAAGGCTCACGGTTTTTTACCTTTGAGCACTTTTCTTCTAAATTCTCTCAATCTAGGACCCAAAAATCTGTTCCAAGGCCTGAGGATAGTAGGGAAGGCACTAGAGGTTGTCAACGAAGTGTTCGTGTTGCAAATCGTCCATCGAGTGAAGATAATTTCAACATAAAAATGAGTATTCTTACTTTCTGTTTTTCTAGTTTTGAGAAACCATTTTATTTTTTCAAATTGATCAAATTAGAGTGTTCAAGATTTTAAATTTCTTCTGCTTTATTAGTATGGACTCCTTTAAATACTAGTTAATTAAATGGTTTGATTCACCTCGACATTAGGATAAAAGACCTAGTTATAAGAGTTATAGTAGACATGGACTTAAATAGATTCATTTAGCCAGAATCCACCTAAGTTAAACTTAACCCTAAAACCTTAGGATACTTTAGTGGGAGAAAATAAGATGATTGCATTGAGTTTTAGCTCTCACGTCTTCAAGAGTTCACATCGTGAGTTCCGTGCTCGACCTCGTGGCGTCAATAGGGCATCCTTACAGATGGTTTTTGCGTGGAACAATACCATGGTGTATGAGGAAAGTGTCCATAGTAAATAGGAGAAAGACACGTGTCAACGTATCCTACGGTCTCCTCCATTAGGTCGCACTGTGAGATTTCTATTATCCCCTGTGTGTTTTTCCTCAGAGCAACCACCCCTACGGAGGGCCTAACTATAGGGATCGAAACTGTTGGGATTTATGCCCTAAACTTGTGTAATTTTGACCAATTAAATAAAGTGTCATTTGTTTTGATAAAATTACAGTCTTGCTTTAATAAATCCAATAAACTTAGCTCCAAGGTTATAACATTTATCTTGAACATCAGTGTAGTGGACACTATTTGGGTTGAGTTCAAGAATATAACCTAGTCTATGGTATAAGAATAAGGTTGGAAACCTCATTATGGTAACACCATGGATGCGACCCACATTGTAATTAGTACAAATGAGGTAATCCAACTCATTCATGTAGTTGACATGCGAGTGGGGGCATCCTGTATGAAGAGTTCATACAAGATGGATCGCAAATTATTAGTCTAACAAGTGTAACAGATTACGAGGATAAGACTAGTAATTTATAGATGGTCATTAGTGACTCGACACAATCCCGAGCAAGTTAAGAACTCCTCGCTTATAGGGATTTGTCCTTAGACTAGTATGGGTGAGGCGGCACATGGCCAGGCTCAATAAGCCTACCTTCTCGAGGCGACGAGAACCTCGTAGGTATTGGGAACTTAAGCGTGCAAGATGGAATTCACTCATTCCTACACTAAAGAATTAGATAGGTTGTTCCCTTAAGAATCGACTCTGTGTCTTGAACAACGGGGCCCCGCCCTCTATGAGGGTATGAATCTAAGGTAGGACCTTAGACTTGTTGTTCATTCGAGGATTAGGGGTGCTTAAGGAGTAAAGAGGTAATCACAGGGGTAAAATGGTAATTTGACCAAACTGTGATTATGAACAACCTGTGAAGGGTCGACTCATGGGTAATGACTATATTGGTGGACACAATATTATCTACAGTGAGGAGAGTGCAGCTACAAGTCTATAGTGGAGTGACATGTAGTTAATGAATATTGATTAACTGGATCAAGGAGTTTGATCAGTTAATCTCACATCATTGGAGCTCATGAACTGTAGGTCCATTAGATCCATCTGTTGGCTCAATATGGTAATATTGAGGGTATAAAGTTAGGAATGAAATTTAAGTGTTCCATTTCATACATGAGGTGTTATATCAATTATATATGATATAGTCTATATAATATATAGTTTTAATGTGAATTAGATTCATATATAAACTATATACTAAAGAGAGAATAAATTAGGGGTAGGATGGTCATTTCCATCCTATTTCCCTATATATATGGTTGCATGAGATGCAACTAGGTTAAGTTATTCCAAGCATTTGTTGTGTTGTTGGAAAGGTTCCAAGACACAAACATCTCTCTCACAAAAAACCTCACCTCTCCTAAAAGGAACCCACCTTCCTCCCTCACCTAGAGAACAACGGAGAAGATCCGGTGGTAGTGTCGGTGTTCGTTCGAGTTTGTGTTGCTGAGATCTTGATCGTGAGAGAGGAGGAGCACTTGAAGAAAGGTTCTTCAAAGGTAACTTTCCTGTTGTCCATTCTATTATATGCTTAATCTAGTTATACATGTTCTTGAATTATATCGTTGTAACTAAATCAAGAGCGCGCGATTCACAATCGTTTCCGCTGCAGGACTTCAATTCCCTTCAGAAGCATCGTGAACTCCAGAAATAGATAACGTGTCTTAGGTAATTTGCCAACAGTAGTCTTTCCTAACGGTAGTCTGTTTGCTCGGACCTATTGGATCTGAAAATCGTAAGGTCACATTTATGGGATGAGATAAATTAGGTAACGACACCTCGACCGAAAAACGGTAGCTAAGGATCATTGGAATATGACATATTTTGGGAATAGTAATTGGATGAGATTGTCTAAATTCGAGGGACGAGTGACTGACCACCCGACAATGGCTTTTATATTAAACTTCGGAAGTATCGTTGCAAAATTAAAGGTTTAAGTTTAAACACTAGGGTCTTTAAATAATTTTTCTAATTCGATTGGTGTGTAATGGGTCTAAGACATTAATAACTAATTTGAACAAATTTCTGTTTTCAGGATGACGTCCTCTATTATCGCTTTGCCCGCTAGCGAAAAATTAATTGGGGATAACTACACTACGTAGAAGTCCAACCTGAATACAATTCTGGTTGTTGACGATCTACAATTCGTCTTAACTGAGGAACATCCTCAGACCCCTACTCGAAACGCGTCACAAACGATTAGGGACGAGGGCATGGTCTTAGCTAGTTTTTTTTGAAGTATTGGCCAAGAAGCACGAGGGCATGGTCTCGGCTCATGAGATCATGAGTTTGTTGCAGAATATGTTTGGACAACTGTTTGGAAAAATCCAACATGAATGTCTCAATGACGTTTATAACGTGCATATGAAGGAGAGGACTTAAGTGAGAGAACATGTTCTCCATTAGATGGTCCACTTCAACGCGACAAAAATGAACGGAGTAGTCATAGACGAGCAAATTCAAGTTTCGTTCATCCACGAATCTCTTTCGAAGAGTTTCCTGCAGTTCCACAATAATGCAGTGATGCACAAAATTTAATACAGCCTGACTACCCTCGTCAATGAGTTACAGACTTATCAGTCTCTTATGAAAAATAAGGGACCGATTGAAGGAAAGGCGAATAAGTTTGCCCATTCCAAGAGATTCCAGAAGTGTTCGTCCTCTAGAACTAAGTCAAGCAACTCATCTTCTGGTCTTAAGAACATACAGAAGAAAAAAAAAAGGAGGAAAGAGGAAGGCTCCTGATGCTGCAGACAAAGGAAAAGGGATAACCAAAGTTGCAGACAAAGGAAAATGTTTCCACTGCAACGTGGATGGGCATTGGAAAGTAACTGCCCAAAGTACCTAACCGAGCACAAGGAGAAAAAAGGTAAATTGGATTTGCTTGATCTAGAAACTTGTTAGTGGAAAATGATAATTCCACCTAGATACTTGATTTATGGGCCACTAATCATGTTTGTTCTTCTTTACAGAAAATTAGTTCCTTCGGGAAGCTCGAGAAAGGTGAGATGACACTCAGGGTCAGAACAGGAGACGTCGTCTCAACTCGTGCAGTGGGAGTTGTTAAGTTCTTTTTTAGGGATAGATTTCTGTTTTTAGAAAACATGTACATAGTTCTTAAAATTAAGAGGAAACTTTTATCTATCTCCTGTTTAATCAAACAAGGTTATTCAGGACCCGTTTGATAACGTTTTCGTTTCCTGTTTCTTGTTTCTATTTCTCATTTTTTAAGAAACATACTTGTTTGATAATCCATCCCCTTTTTTGTTCCCAAAATTTGAGAAACGTTTCTAAAATTTGGACTAAATTTTAGAAACAACATAATGTAGTTTCTTTCTGTTCCGTTTCTTTTTATTTTAAAATGTTCCTAAATTTCTTTAATTGACTCTTTAGCTTGTTAGAAAACTACTTGCCAGTTTTTATCTCCTTCCCTAACCAATCTTGAGTTCGATCCCTAAATAGTACAATTTTTTTTTTATTTTTTTTATGAATTTCGGATGTTTGCAATATATATAGTTTTAATTTTTATAAATAATAATAATATAATATATAAAAATTTATTTATTTTTATTTTATTTCTCAATTTTACCATACGTATATTTATATTATTTTAATTTAAAATTTGAAATTTTATATATATGTATTATTTGAATTTTGAATTTTAATTTTGCAATCTTTATATTTATATATTATTGTAATTTTGTAATAAATAAATTTTGTTCACTAAAACATATCTTTAGTCTCATTTTAATATTTACAACCACTACATTTAACAATATAATTGAGTTTGATCTGAGTCGACATTATTTAAGACGAATGACTCGTGTAAGAGATAAGATTACAATTCAAATTTGAACAACATTTAAAGGATAAAATAATTTTATTTATTTACTTTTATTATTAGTTAATTTTGTATCGAGACTTGTTGGTATTTGATAATATAAATTTGTTATAATGAATTGTATATTTATGTATACAAGAAACAAGAAACAAGAAACAGTTATCAAACAAGTTTATGTTTCTATTTCTTGTTTTCAAAGAAACAAGAAACATAAATAGTTATCAAACATATTCTTGTTTCTTATTCTTAAAAAATGAGAAACAAGAAACAAGGAACAAGAAACAGGAAAAAGGAAACAAGAAACAAGAACGTTATCAAACGGGGCCTCAATTTCCTTTAATATTAATGAGGCGTTCATTAGTAAGAATGGTGTTGTTATTTGTTCGGCGAAATGTCAAAACAACTTATATGTTTTACTAACTTCCAATTTCAACTAGAGAAAATAACAATCAAGGGTGATGCAATTAAAGATAAAAATTTTAGGAAATGTTGATGAGAGAAAAGCTAGGGAATTGATTTCACCTCTTAGACAACTATTCCAGTTAATTAACTCAACCATGATTTTTGCCGAGTTATAAGCAAGTACAAATTATTATCAAACTAGCTCTAATAAGCTCAATGGAATTCATGTACTGCTATAAACCTAACATGTCTATCTAGATTTTAATAGTTCATGATGACATCAAGCAAGTTCCTAAAGCTACTGAAAGAATCTCTCATTTACACGAAAGAATTTACAAATAGTTGCAATTGACACAATTCTAATCTAATTAATCCTTTTCCAAGAACAAACTAGATCAGTAGAGCATGCTAATTTTGGCCAAAAACTAACAAGTATTATGAACAACCAATTGCATTTAATTTTTATGCAAAAGCATCACATAAATAAATAACTGAAATAAATAGTCTAATGGCTACCTTAATTCTCTATCTAAGAACTTAGCCACAAATAATCACAATAAAAACACTCTATTTAACTCCAAAATCCATAAACACAATCTACCACTAAAAGAGGAAAAGAAAGAAAAACTATGGAGTTCCTGTTTTGACCCTCGTTCTCGAGCCTCTATACAATCTCAAGCCCAAACTCTCGTCCTTAGCCTCCAAAAACAATCTTACAGCTCCACAGTAGTGTAGAAATAGTTCTCTCCCAATTAGCACCAAAGTAGTATATATATTAAATTGGGACAGCGTCAAGACATTGTACCTTAACGCACACTTAGTTTTGAAAATTTATAATAGCATCGAGATGCTACACACATTGTCTCAACGCTAATCACTCTGAGCACAGAAGGCGCGTGTTTACAACATCTCGGTGTTGTAAAGTAATGTCTAGACATTGCCTGTGTGGGAAATCAACTTGGGGGTTTAATTCACATAGCGTCTACACGCTATTTTAAGCTTCTAGATGTTATGGTCTTGGGAATCCTTAATCTTCTTGTTATTTTTGGGCCTCTTCTTCAATTGACCTCTCAATTTATGCTCCCATAGCTCAAAATTGGCCATAATATCTCCAATTTCTCTAGTTTTGATCCCTTTCTCTCAATACCTGAATTTAAAAGATATAAGCTCGTGAAAGCACTAAATTGATTATAAAAGCTAGGAAAATATAAGCTTAATGATAGCACATTTTGTATGCTATCTATGACTCTATCTCATTAGCGTCTAGACGTTGTCCTCTTTTATGCGTTCTGTCTTTGATATAGTATCGAGACGCTAAAATCAATGTCTCGACACTACTCAACTTTTGAGCATTCTGTATAGAGAATTAAGGAGAGCATCTGTGGCGCGTCTCGTTGCTCCTGTCTGGACCAAAAAGACTAAAATTACCCTTTTGACTCTAATTTGTGATCTATTTACCCTCAAATTGACTCGAACTCATCTCAAAAACTCTAAAATGGCTCAAGAGCGATGTAAGCGTCTCCAAATCCTCCTTGGACTAAAAAATCCATAAAATAAACATTATGCACATTAAATCAATCAAAATAACAAAGAATCGACGTGTAAAAATAGGATTATTTTGAATCTTATTTGAGTTAAGCCTAGAAATGCATCAACATCTATTATGTTAGGAAACCCTTTCATGAAAACTTCTAGGACCAATATTAGAGGTTGTTTGGCGCATTGTTTTACCACTAGTAGAAAAAAAGGATTTTAATGACAGATGCGCGTCCATCATCTAAGCGAGTGTCATTGTATGTTACAATGATGGTCGATTTTTAATGACGGGCAATGCCCGTCATTAAAGGTCTTTGACCGTCATTAAATGGTATCAAATTTTGGGTTGGCATCCACTTTTAATGACGGATTTTTTCCGTCATGAAAAGTAAACTTTAAATGATGGACAATGCCCGTCATCTTTTGTCAATAATTGAATAAAAAAATTATTGCAAATGTAACTGAAATGAACTCAGAACTATACGACCAGAATAGAAAACACTCACAAATTATTCAATATGAGAAAGAAAACAAAGGAAAAAAGTTATTTCAATGATCACCTGCACCTCCAACAATCATTTCAATGATCGCCTGGTCCCCATTGAACATCAGTAGGGACAATGAAAATGGTTATTTAGATATAAGCAATCGTCTACACTAAATACTGTAAAAACCCTTAGATGAATTTGCTTATAACATAGTGGATTCTAAGATTGAGATATAATTTGGAGTTAACTTCGCATGTTTGATGAGAGTATGAAACCGAATCATTGATAACTTACATACCTCGCTCACAGATTTATCGCCAAGGCTTCTGGAATTAACAAACTCAATGACTCCAAACTTTTTTTTCTGCATGTGGGAAATGAACGCATTTTTAGGACTACTTAACTAATAATAATTTATTCTTTAAATGCGTATAGTGATTAATGGACTATAAGTTTAAATCAAATAGGGATCAAGTAGGGAGGAACTTCACGATTTTATTTTAATATAGTTCATTTACTAAAGAAATGAAGGGAAATTAAAAAAATGAGAAATAAAGTACTTTCCAGTTTCGAATTTATCTGAGTTAACATCAATACCAAAATAATCATGCTTGCTCCGCATAGTCTGGCTCCTTCAGCAACCTAAAGAAACAATAGTAAAACATAAAGTTTTGGACACAACCTCAATGTTTAATTGAAAACTAAGTCAATAAACAACTCATACAACTAAACCTATGGACCCTAGTCCAAAAATGACAACAGTGGATCCCTTCTCCACATTTGTTGTTCTCCATGTTGCACCAACGCGTATAACCAAATGTTTAACTTTTTGATAAATTGTTAATGCATTCAAAATCACTCATATATGCACTAAAATATATGATATTTGAGCAACAAAGTATAATTGCACAAATTTTATCATGTTAATATGATGTTTGAGCAGAACATTAAAGAAATAATAAGAAAATCAAGACATGTTCTATCAACAACTTGAAGTCCTAACAATAAATAGGGGTCAAGTTTCTTTATGAGGTAAAAAATTTTTTAAGGATGAAACTGCGCGAACCACATTTTAAGAACATAACTAGATTTTGTGCCCAATTAATTCAGTTTGCAAACTCATGAAAAATTAACTCCTCTCTTTTCTTCATTTTAATTAACCAACTGCTCTACATAAGAAATCAACAAAAGTACCAGAATATACATTACAGATCTCTTAGCTTTAAGAAAAGAACTAGAATATAAGAGAAAAAAAAAATTTGCAGATCTAGGTTGGGTGTCACTTTGAGTTATAGATCTACGTTGGTAGAAGTTCGCCTAGAAAGAAATCATTACCGATCTAAATGTGCCCAACAAAGTTTTATATTATGTTTTTTTCTTTCGATTTTTCAGCAATAAAAAAAATTCAAAGGAAAAGAGATAGTACTACAAATTAATGTCCATAAAAACTCCATGGTTAGAAACATAGAATCCCAATATCAAAAGAACAACCACCATCCTGTTAAAAATTAGCTAAAGAACAGAAAGATAAATTGGAGCATATTAGAAACCTCAAAGATATGAAATTATATCACATTCAATCCAATGAAAGTAATCTGTTCACAATGTGCAACGCAAACAAACACAATCAAGATCACAAGTTCAATGCAGGAACAAGTGAGACAGAAGTTATGAGGCAAGCATTACTCCTACTAAAAATGGTACCACATTCATAACTTAGTGAATGAAACATGAACATAAACTGGAACTTCAAGGTACCTGGCCATAATGTAGGTATAAATATGATAATAGTTGTTGGGGCATTTATGAAGAGAAAAATAAAAAACAAAGATGGATTCTCATGTAATTTGGATGAGTGAGAAGCCTCATGTTGTGTGCATCCCACCTTCAGTCCAATGATGATATGCGACAGGCTTATAATATTGAAGCACCGCATGATTTGCCCTCTCTTTGCACCTCCATTTCTACTACATTTTTAGCCCCATTTTGTTCCTACTTTCTCAACTCAATCATGCTTCCTTTCACAACGATGTCATTCCACCAGTTAGTTGTATTGTCAACGATGCCATTTCACAAGTTTCTTAAAAACCTCATTCGAAATTCTCGTCTTTAGAACATTTTATAACATACATGTAATCTCTTGGCAACAACCCAAATCTAAGGCTATCCCAGTCAATATCACAACTTTCATCGTCACTGAAATTGAATCAAAGCCAAACAGGGAAGACTAAATTGGAAAAATATATATTTCACCTTTTAGGTCGAAACAAAAGTACCTGAAAGGCAATGATCGACAAGGCTCTAACATGGAAGATATTGCCCTAGACGCATCACCATGGGAGCCTCCCCAAAGCTACAATTACCAAAACTATTTGGGTTTAAAATAAATCAAAGATTCCCAAATTTGATTGTATAAAATTAAATAAGAGATTCCCAAAATTGATTGTAGACTTTTACTAAGTCCATTTTGCTTTCGTTCTACAATTTTCAGGATAAAAAACAAAGACGATAAACCCAGATGGAAAAAGAACATACTCGAAAGTTGAAAATTGAAAGTAGAAAGGTACTACATATCAATGTCCACAAAATTTCGATTTTTATGAAATTTTGGTCAGAAAAGAACCTTCGGGTGAACTCGTCGAATCTGTCAAAGATCGGTGCAGATCTGGCCAGGACAATGTAGATCTGGTGAAAGAACAATGGAAGAATGACGACGGTAGACTTCAAGAAATAACAAACAAAAAATCATAATGGTTGGGGTGAAGAACATCGAACGGTAGAACAACGAAACTCACAACGACATGCGATGGACAGCAGACGATGGACGAACTGCAACGATGACGAAAACGGGCACGAAAACTCACGATGACGAAGACATGAAAGAATGGTTAGGGGCGACGAGATTTTTTCAGTGAAGGTGAGGGTGAAAGTGAGAGAGACGAGTTTGCGTGTTGTTTTGTTGGGTAGAGAGAGAAATGAAAAACCTAAATAAAAGTTCTACAATGCCCGCCCGTCATTGTATGTTAATCTAATTTTTTTTTAAACAAATTCTGCGCGTTTTAAAATTGACCGTCGTCGTTTCAAGCGTGTTTTTTTCAATGACCGTCATTATTTTCCTATTTTGTTGTAGTGCTTATAGATCCACTTACAACCTATAGATTTTACCCCATCAAGTTTATCTACAAGATCCCAAACAGAATTGAAGTGCATAGACTCCATTTCTTAGTTCATGCCTATGACCCATTTGTCTTTGTCTTTGTCAACCATTGGTTGATTATAAGTTAATGGATCCTCGCAATCATCATTTGATATGGAAATTTTGGTTTCAGTTAAACCAACGGTCAGGTTGTGTTAAAATCCTCCCACTACGTAAAGACACTCTCAACTCTTGAGGTGGACTTGACAAATTTGTATCAACAACCAGCAACTTTTGTTGTTGTTCCGTTTAACTCACTTAACACAACTTTACTTCTTGGTTGGTGATCCCTTATGTGGTCCTGCTCTAAGAAAGTGCATTTGTCCACACAAGTACCTTATCTTCCTTAGGATCATAGAATAACCCACCTCTCGTTTCTTTTGGGTACCCTACAAAATGGCATAATTTTGAACGTGATCCCAATTTCTTTGGATTTATCACGAGCACATTATTTGGACATCCCAAAATTCTGAAATGACGTAAACTACCTTTACGCCCTTTCCAGAGTTCAAATGGTGTTTCTAAAACACTTTTCGATAGAACATTATTCAAAATGTATACAACAGTCTCTACTTTTCGATGGAACATTATTCATTTATCGAACCATGTCCAACAAGGTTCAATTTCTCCTTTCTGATACACCGTTTTATTGAGGCGTACCAGGTGTTGAGAGTTGGGATATAATTCCATGTTCTATCTTATAGTCTTGGAATTTTAAATCCATATAGTCTCCACCTCGATCGATCAAAGTGTTTTAATTGTTTTACCTAATTGATTCTTAACTTCAGTCTTGAATAGGTAAATATGCCCAAATCTTGAATAATCATCTATAAAAGAAATATTCATAACCTCCTCTTGCTTTAACATTCTTCGGACCACAAAGGTCACAATGTATAAGCTCAAGAGGTTCTTCGGCTCTATAACCTTTTCCACTAAAAGATCTTTTAGTCATTTTCACTCTAAATAGGACTCACTTGCTGGTAAGACATTTTCTTCTAACTCATTTAGAAGTCTAATTCTTACCAATTTCTCAATCATATTGAGGTTAATGTGATCTAACCGAAGGTGCCAAAGTTGAGCATTTTCCTTAAGAGAAATTTTACGTTTCTTAGTTTGTGTGTCTGCAGTTTTAAAGAATTCACTGTTCAAAACAATTTTGACTGAATTAGGCCTTAAAACATACAACTCATTTCCTGATGAAGCTAAACATTTTTCAATACCATTCTTAAAAATAAACACTTTATTAGTACAAAACGATAATGAAATACATTGTTCTATTAGGCAAGAAATTGAAATTAGGTTTCTAGTAAACCCTGGTATCACTAGTACATTGTTCAACAATATATGTTTCTTGCCAAAAAATAACTTCATGGTGCCCACTGCTACAGGTGAGACAACTTCCCCATTTCCAACTCGGAGTGTTATCTCTCTTTCTTGTAGCTGCTGCCAGAAAATAATTCCTTGAAAAGGAGAACAGACATGATTAGTGGCTCCTGAATCCAATATTTAGGTAGAATTATCATCATCCACTAAACAAGCTTCTAAGCAAAGTAAATCATATTTACCTTCTTTCTTCTTTTCTGCAATGTACTTCTGACAGTTCCGTTTCCAACGATACGAAATTATTCGGTTAATCTCATTAAACTCCTAATCAACATTCGTTAACTGCGGGAACACTCCACTAAAGTCCCGCAGTTGCACTCTTCTCACTGCAGATCTATTTCTGTGTTCACAGATATTGACCAATAATAGCAAGTCAATCCTTCACGAATGTTCGTAACACCACCTGGGTCAAATTATCGTTTTACCCCTGGGTTACATTTTTTACCTTAAGTCTCAGTGCTCCTCTAATGAACAACCTGTTTGTGGTCCTACCAGCAAACAAAGGTGTTTCTCGAGCCAATGAGAGGGTCGGGCCCTTTCTTCAAGTCCCATAGACACCATTTAAGGGAACATTCATCTACTTACCCTAATAGGCGGGAAGGAGTTAATTCCTTCTTCTAGGTTAAGTCCCCAACCGCCTGCTCGGTCTTGTCCCCAAGAAGGTAGGCCTATTAAGTCGACGAATCTGACTACTCTTACCCATAGTACTCAAAGGACAATCCTTAATAAACAAGAGTTCGTAACCTGCTCAGGATTGACATCAAGTTGCATAGGTCATCGTATTGAAATAGAAACCTAATTAGTCAACGGAGTTACATCTAATGGGTCATATCCTAATTAGTCTACACGTTAGGATCACTGTGTTTGTATCAAATACAAAGTGGGCCATATCCATAGTTTTACTTGGGTAAGGTACTCAAGCCTTATCCCCTAACTATAGACTCTTTAGGTTGTATCTCGAACTGAGATCCTTATATGTCCACTACATTAAGTTCAAGAGACATATTAAAGCCTTGGATGTTATTTTATTGGATTTAGGGTTAATATAAGGCAATATAAGACGCTTGAGACAGAGCTAGCATTCTGTTCATGCGATTCGTGAAAATTTAAATCCTAAGAACATACAACACCTCTCCCAAATCTTTCATTTGAAATTGGGTCGCTAGCCAATTTTATGCCAGTGAGGTATCCTACATCAATCCCAATGAGTAGGATATCATTCACATATAGTATTAAGAAAGCTACTTTATCGTTAATGATCCTCTTGCAAACACAAGGCTCATCAACGTTTTGGTCAAAGCCATAAGACTTGATCGCAATATCAAACCTTATGTTCCAAGATCTGGATGCTTGCTTCAACCCATAAATGGATCGATTGAGCTTGCAAACTTTTTGCTCCTAACCTTCGGCTATGAACCCTTCGGGCTGAGACATATAGATACTTTCGTAAAGATTACCATTCAATAAGGTAGTCTTGACGTCCATTTTCCAGATTTCATAGTCATAAAATGTGGCTATGGACAAGAGTATCATTATCGACTTTATCATAGAAACAAGGGAAAAGTTTCCTCCTAGTCAACTCCTTCCCTTTGGGTAAAACCCTTTGCTACGAGTCTAACCTTAAAGGTCTGTACCTTTCCGACTGCATCTCACTTTCTCTTTTAGATTCATTTGCACCCTATGGGTCTTACCCCTTCAGGATGATCTACAAGTTCCCAAAGTGAATTGAAGTACATTGACTCTATTTCAAGGTCCATGGCTTTGATCCATTAGTCCTTATCTACGTCATTCATTACCTGTTTATAAGACAATAGATCCTCTACGTCGTCATCCGGTATGACAACCTGAGTTTCAGTTAAACCCATATAGTGGTCAGGTTGGGAAACAACCCTCCCACTGCGTCAAGGCATTCCCAACGATTGAGAAGGACGAGGTTGACTCGATGTGTCGGCTTCTTTATCAACTCTTGATGAAGGTCAAGACTGGTGTTGCGTATAATTTTGATAATGAAATACCGCAAGTGTACGGGTCAAGTTTTAGTATAGTGATTTAAGAGTCCAAGTATCGTCCTCCGGAATGGATTTCTAGATTAATTAATTAATTACGAAGATACTAATTCTCAATTTTAGCTAAAGCAACATAACATGGATAGGTGGTGAAACAAAGAGTAAAGACAAACAAACATGTGGAGACACGAATTGATAGATTTTTAGGAAAGTGACTGTCACACCCCCTCCCGTACTACATGCTAACTTAGCCCGGAAGACGGCATGAAGCCAACAGACATTGTTTACTTCCTTACAATACCTGTTGACCCTGTTTAACCTGATAAACATACTATGCTCGCATATGGAACACTTTAACATAACACAGTGAAAACTTGACAACTACTAAACATACATAAGGAGAAACTCTTCTTAAGTCTCTCTTAAAAACTAAAACGACAAGAGCATTAGAACCACAAACAGGCCAAACCATTGATTACACAACCACAACCTCTAAAGCACATACTATAACTACATAGTCCCTTCAAAATTAATTACAAACACATATGGACTTGCTATACAACACCACCCACGTACAAAATATTAAACTCGTGGAGCTTTCAGCAGACTATAGCAGGATGTCAGGTACCTGGAGTTAGATCTCTACCTGAAAAGATTGGAAAATACTGAAAGAATGAGCTATGAAGCTCAGTGAGTGACTGAGTTTAAAATCTAAAAACTGGTAAATCATATCACCTTACCAGCTATGAGCATATGCATCTGTAATCAAGCATTAAATATAAATGTGTAATCATAATAGCTTTTTAGAAAACCAGCCAGTATGTCGTTAAAATCTCGTAGGGCATATAAATAATATTAACCCTTATAAAAAGAAATCATATAACAATCCACGTTGTGTAGGGCACGCCCAGTACAACCAATGTTTACTCAACGATGTAGTGGAGCCCGCCCAACACTCTCATCGTCTTTGTCGCATCGAGAGCCCGCCAAAGACTCGCGACAAGATTGTTGTCACGAGTACACTCAATGTCGACAATGAATATGACCCGTGTGCACACGGCACTACCATAAAGCCTCCTGCTCAATATCTCGATCATTTACTCACTCGAGTCTCAGAAAATAACATAAAAATATTTGAACAAGTTTGCTTATCTTTTCTTTCGTAAAACTCAAGCTTACTCAGCTTGTTCATAAAAAACTGAAAATCTTTAAATCATACTTGCTAGTACATACTTGCTCGAAATCATAACATTTCCATAAATTTCGACAATCAAGAAGATATGCTCACGTAAAAATTTCATCAAGACATTTAGTCTCACAACGAGCACTTGAAATCATTTCTTGGAAAATATGAATACTCATAAACATGTGTTCAAAGGAAAACAATAAACATTTAAACCATTTCGTTTTCGCAAAACCTTGCATTTTCATAAGCATAATACAAGCCTATAAACCGTTTTCGAGGTTTGTTTTGTCACTCACATTGTTAAAACTAGAACCTTGGTCTATACACTCGATCTATTTCTTATTGGCCTGTCAAAAAAACCAAAACCAAGCATTAGAACCTCAAGCTCATGAATTTCAACATTGAAATTACAAAAAAACACACCATCTAAATTTCCAGCATTTAATAGATTTCATACTCTGAATTCAAACATTCTTAACTCCTTCATTACTTAACCAAAAAGGATGTAATTTTCACCAAACTATTCCTTTTTGAATCCTCTAAAACTCATCTGAACAAATGAAATTGAAATTCCCAACAGATTGTTTCGAAAATACCTCGAAAACCTCTTCCTTAAAAACAACCTTCTGTTGTTTCCTGATTCATTTCCCTGCTGCAACCCGAAATTGACCTGAAATTTTAAACATCTTCCAGTCGATTTCTACTCACGAGTGCTTCATGAAAGTTGTAGGAAATTAAATAAGCTTTCCATCCATACCTATTAGAGCTTCTGATTCCAACTCTATAGATCCGCACAACCGAAACACCAGAGGTTTCTCGAATTTGACATCAAATTTTATCCTCTGCCTTCTTCTTCACAAAACAGTAACTTATAATCAGAATTTGCTCGAGCTTCCTTCACGATTTTTTTTTCAAATTTGAGTTAACTTTCAAGAAAATCAAACCTCAACTCTTACCTCTTCTTGTGGAGCTCGAAAGGATCAAAACATTAGAACATGGTTGAATTGATCATAGAATTGTCATGGAAATTGAGTGACCCCTTTCTCCTTTCTTCTTCAACCTCAAAACCAAAATCCCCTTTCCTTCTTCTTCTTCAGTTCTGTTCCACGAAGCCCTCTTGTTAAACTTGATAAAATGGGAAGGAAATGGAGATAAGGTGAGTTAAGTATTAAATAAACTTGGCGGTGGAAGAAAAAAAAATTGTCTTTTCCCTTTTTACTTTTTCCTTTTGTCCTTTTGTCCTTTTTCTTTTTCTTTTTTTATTAATTTAC
This sequence comes from Trichosanthes cucumerina, assembly GCA_036507285.1. Taxonomy (NCBI): domain Eukaryota; kingdom Viridiplantae; phylum Streptophyta; class Magnoliopsida; order Cucurbitales; family Cucurbitaceae; genus Trichosanthes; species Trichosanthes cucumerina. Next base: position 41,277,534 of record CM071841.1, read on the forward strand.
AAAGAAGACCAAATATAATAAACATTTCCTTCATTTTCCTTTCTTTTTTTATTTTTACAGAAAACCAAACCAAGATATATTAAACTTTTCCTTCCTTGTTTGCTTTTATTGTTCCTTTTTTCATAAGGAAATTCCGAAGAGAGATCTCGGGTTTATAGTGACTTCAAAAGTTAATGGCTTAATTAACACATGCAATGAACTAATGTGATGAATTTATAAACAAGAAGTAGAATACTCAAGAAAATCTATCGATTCTTAGTGAGTCTCGCACATGCAATAAATTCTATAGTCTCCATATGAACCTACACCATATGGTCATTCTCATGCACCTACACCACATTAAGCAACTTCTTTATGTGTTTCCCTTCGACTTCTAGGTCATTCTCATGCCAGACTTCTAAGAGTTTTTTACAACTTTGATCTAATCTAAGTTTTATCTCTCGAGTCCACTTAAAACAACAATATCAAGAGTTAAAGAACGAATTGCCAAAAATAAATATCAACGCATGCTTCAATATAGAAAATAAGTCTTAACAAGCAAATCAAATCCTAACTACAACAATTAGCTACTCTAAATCACAAGAACCCCAAACTAAAAGTGAAGCAAACGTCTTAAAACGGTATTACAAACTAAAAGAAAATGAAATTAAACTTATGTGTCGATGTCAGTCCTTCGTCTCCGAGCTCTTGTCTCGATCTCAAACCTCCACGAATGCTTTGGCTCCAAAGGAATGCTCACTTTTCTCTTCTCACAAAGTGTATTTCGAAATTAGGTTGAATTCTCTATCAAATTCAGCTCCCTTTGTTAGAAGGTATGAGGTTCTATTTATAATGGTCTTCAGTATAACATTGCAACGCTAGGGACAACGTTGCAACGCTGTACCCTAAGCACATATCAAATATGGAAACTATCGATGGCGTTGCAACGCTGCTACCTTAACAAGCGCTTTGCTATCGATCTGGCGTTGCGACGTTGCAAGGCAGCTTTGTAACGCCCTCTGCATGGGTCTTCATATGCGTCTTCTTATCAAGATAGCGTTGCGACGATGCAAGGAAGCGTTGCAACGCTATCGACAGTGATCTTCCACGCTTCAAAGCTACAATCACGGCGTTGCAACTGTCACACCCCCTCCCAGCTTACTTGCTTAACCTAGGAAGAGATGCAAAGACAGAGATAAGGAACTCTCTTACTGGCTCTCCCTGACTAACCCAAGACTTGACCTAAAATTAAACGCAACACAACACGTTTAAACATGCAAGATTGAACATTGAATAGACATATAAGCACGATATATTCACTTCCAGTACTATGTTCTTTAGCTAGTCATAAAGCCTTCAAGTTTATTACAACCCAACTAATATGTTTTCACTACAAACCATATACATAAGAAAGTGTATATACAAGGAGCTAAAACGGCGTGGTGGCAAACAGGTCTTATCAAGGCTAAGCACCGAGAACTCGTCTGCTACCTGGGAAGAGTAAACATAATGAATACGTGAGCTGGGAAGCCCAGTGAGTGTCTATTTTTAGAACATTATAAGCTCAAAGGTGAAGCATAATAATGGACATGCTATAAGTAGAAAATAACTTAACACTTGATTGTAAACATAATCAAGTCATGCTATCAATTTACAGGTTGAAGTCACCACTTGTGTATAACATAAAAACTCCTAATTTAGTGCTATAATGAAGAGTAAACAGATCCATAGCGTAGAAGCTCATAACCATAAAACTCATGGCATCGTACCCCTTTCAAACCTTACCGGTGGTAGAGTTATCTTCATACCAACAATGTTCATACCTCTCTCACGTGCACGTGGAATGCCATTGGGCACTTTGGTTTTCTCTAATACCTTCTCTTTGTCCTTCAGTATTAGGATAAGACTAATTACTACTCGAATACCTTCTCATTGTCCTTCAGTATCGGGAAAACACGATTCTTCCCTCCCAAGTACCTTCTCGATGTCCTTCAGTACTTAGGGTTAACAACATCCATGGGCATACTTTGTTTACCATGGAAATCATGTTTTCAAAAAACATACAACAATTTCTCAACATTTACATATTACTTTCCTAAACATGTTTCCAAGTGAACTTACACAAGGCATTCTCTAGAGGAAATCATACTTCCATAACTAGTTTCCATACTTGAATATATAGTCACCCACTAATTCAAAACATGCTTAAGTTCCCTGAAGAACATTCTGTCAAAAACTCCATGAAACCATACAAAATTAATTCAAGCATGATTCAATGATCAACATTTATGCTTTTAAAGAAAAACAGAGGTTAAGTATAGTTCTAAAATAGTCACTCACAATCACCAAAAGGGTTCCAAGGATTATAAGTTGATCCTATCCCTGTTTGCCCTGAAAATGAAATTAATAACATTAATTCCTTTCCTTATGCACCTTAAAAACAGATCTAATTCAGTCCCATAACTTAATTCACAATAACAATACACACTTTCTTGCAAGGTATATAGAAATGGAAGCACATCTCCATCAATCTCTTGCTACCAGTTTTTTTTCCTGCACCTAAAATTTCAGGTTCAATTTTCAGCTTGGGTTCCTCAAAATTTATCAAAACAACCACCCAATCTCTTTTGATAAACCTCAAGTACAACATCTTAGCTTACTTACCTCAAAATTTCAGCTAATAATTCCTCCTCAAGAGCTCAAAAGAGATTGATATCCTCACACTGCTCTGCTACCTGAGAACTGTGAAAGCCTTTCAGTGTTCTGCACTTTTTTCCTTCTTCCTCTTCGTGTTTTCTGAAAGGCCGACCTGTTTCGTATTCTAAACTCAAATTCTGAGATTTTGACTCACAAATCATCGAATTGTGTTCAGTAAACTAAGAGATATGGTTGTTTGAAGATGACCTATGTTCCGGCAGCTTGCTGTTTTTCTAAAAATTTGACAGCACCTACTTTATAATTTAACTTCGAGGCTTCACGTCCTTTGGCCAGCTCCTACTACTATGTTTACATCATAACCCCCTTTTTAAAACACCAAAATAAGTAAGTAAATAAACCCTAAGCATTTAGCCAGCTTATCCTAAGTTTGTGAGGTATAAGATCTTCCATTCAATACATATTGCACCTAAAATTTCTCCAATTTGCTAATGTTTTTAACTTACTTCAATTCAACTTTTAATATGCTTATTTCAATGGCTTACCTATCTCCTCATGAAGCTCTTAACACATTGTAGCTCCCAATTCAATAGATTCCCAAATCTGATCACGACATCCTTTAGTGCAACCTATATCATTTTGCATATTTCAAAACATCGTGTACGAGTGCAAAATGATAAAAGAAAATAGAGTTTAGGGCTTACAGCACAGCTCTACATGGCGTTGCAATGCCATTACCTCAGGTCTACTAGCTTTAATTGGTTCTTCTACTTCCAATTGGTATTATTTTTAGCTCTAAATAGCCTCGTTTCAATCCTGAGTTATCCAAAATGTCTCCAATTGTCATGTTCATGCTCTTAACCTGAAATTGAGTGATTTAAACACGTAAAAGCCCTAAAATCATAATAAAACTAGCAATAATTAATCCTAAGGATAGCACATTTTGTGTGCTATCAAACACCTCCAAACTTAAACTTTTGCTAATCCCGAGCAAAAATGTAATTAAACATGAGATTGTTCTCATACATACATTTGATTCAAGCCTCAAAGATTTAAGAGAAAATTTGGCAATCACAGGAAACACTCAAGCATAATGTTTCAATGAGCAATTTAAAACTCTACCTATGTGTTCCTACGTGTGTGTGTTGTTAGCTTATGTTCCCTTCATTTTTACTAAGCCCGGATCAACCTTATTAGGCTCTCCATTCAACTTCCTTGAGCCTCCCCATATTCAAGAAATAGATAACTTTACTCAGTACTTAATCACTTTTTTTCATTTTTTTTTCTATTTTCTTCTTTTTTTTTGTGCAAGGACACTAGCTTTCACACATCCACTGCAGAGACCCTTACCCAGAGCAATCGCTCAATGAGTGACCTAACTGATCACATTGAAGGTAGCTCTTTTTGCCCTCACGAATTTTTTTTCTTAAACAAACAATAAAAACAAACTACTTTACATAGTATACAGATCATGCACTTCATATTGTCATTCACCCTATCCTCCTGTTTAACTCTCAAATTAGTGCTTAGACCTATCGAGGTGACATTAAACTTCTAAGCCTAATAACTTTGTTCTAAGCATTGCAAAACTACAGGAACACAGGCTATGTGCATAATAGTGCAGGAAAAAATCAAGAAAATTTTTAAATTAACTCAAATTCATATCATGCTCTCAAGTTTTAGCAGAATCACACAGATTTTCAATTAATTCTCATCCTAGGCTATCATAATCATACTTATGCAGAAAATCAATCAACAATTAAACATATACCCAGGACAGTCACAACATATCAATAACATCCCACCCCCAAGCATAAACTAAACATTGTCCCCAATGTTTGCAAAAATAAGCACAAAGCAAATATAAGGGTAAGAGTGAATAATATTGTCCTGAGTTATGAAGATCATTATTATTTTCTAATTTCCTTGGATAGCCAAAACACGTGTGTTGGAGTTCCTCAGAACGGGAGCATGGATTTTAACAAGGGAAGACATCATCTTAACCTAACAAAACAAAACAAACAAACGAGTAAGTAAACTAATAAAACAAAACAACTAAAGTAGAAAACAGAACTAACAAAAATGCAAAGCTTGGGTTGCCTCCCAAGAAGCGCTTTCTTTAACGTTTTTAGCTAGACTGTACTCCCTCAACGTGTTTCTTTTATGTCCTGCAGTGCTCGGAGTTATGTATTCATGTGGCTAATCTGGGTCACAATGTTCTTTATGGCAGATCCATGACTATTCACTATAACAGTTAGACTGGTGACTGCATTTTCGAGCTGGTTGGACCTATTTCTGGATTCAGCTACGAAGGAGTGCACTGTCTCTTCTAGAGATGATTTCCTCTCAGATGTCGAAGCATATCCTGTAGGAGGATTCAACACATTCTTACTGTTAGCATAAGAGAAATTTTTGTGTTACCTCAAACCTGGGTTATAATGTGTTGGAAGGGTATTATGAGTTTTGTTTCCTCCATAAGTGTTGCTCTTGTTGTTCAGATAATGTATTTGCTCCAAAGAAGAATCTCCATTGGACTGGGAGCATTGAGAGGGTATCAATGTTTGGGGTGATCCTGCAAAATTATTCAGAGCATGAGTGAGGGATGCCATATGAGATCTAAGGCAGGTTACCTCATCCACTTGATACAATCCAAATCATCGACTTAGATCTGTCATTTCTCAGAGGCCCCTTGGTAGCTGGCGCATTGACACTTCCTCGAGGAGGGCATGTGTTTTCAGCACAGTCTTCGCAATGAAAGCCCCTCCAGCAGTAGCATCCAGAATGGTCCTGGTCTTACCTTCAAGTTCATTATAGAATAATTGTACCTGGAGCCAATCTGGGTAGCCATGTTGTGTGAATCTCCTGAGCATGTCCTTGTACCGTTCCCAGACCTCAAATAGTCTTTCCCCCTCCTGTTGCCTGAATGTTCCTATCTCTGTCCTTAACTTTGCAGTTTCTATAGGTGGAAAGAATTTGGTCATGAAGGCTTGAGCTAACTCTTCCGAAGAGGTGATACTGCCTGGTGGGAGAGATCCTAGCCATTCCTTAGCTCTACCCTGCAAAGAGAAAGGAAAAAGACGTAAGCGAATACTATCAGCAGAGATACCATTCATTTTAAGTGTACCACAGATTTCTAAAAAACTTTGCAAGTGCGAATTAGGATCTTTTGTGGCTAGTCCTCTAAAAGCACCTTCCCAAACCATCTATACAAGCCCTGTTTTAAGGTCAAAATTGTTAGCATTTATGGGGGGGGCATGGACTATTCCAGCCTGTTCAGAATTAAACAAAGGTTGAAAATACTCCCTGATGGGTTTAGGGTTATTGATTAACTCTTGATCAACCATTGTCTGATATTCTGCTCTTCCTTCCCTTAGGAGTCTCCTACAGGTCCTCTTGATCTCAGGATCAAAAGGTGCAAGTCTGCAACTCTCTCGTTTGGCATACACCTGGAGGTACCAAAAAAGCTAAGAATTAGGAAAAAAACTAGGAATGGAAATAAAGCATAAAAAGAAAGAAAACATAAGAAAAAACAGAGAACATAAAACATAAAACTTGGGTTGCCTCCCAAGAAGCGCTTTCTTTAACGTCTTTAGCTAGACGGTGACTTATCAGGGCACGTAAAACTGTTCAGGTTTCTTCGGGCCCTTCTTGCTTGAATCTATATATCCTTCTAAGTCTAAAAGGCTACCCTGCTTTTCCTGAGCACCAGGGAGAGAATTATTTTTGGTATTTTTGTGCATTAAAATAAAAAGACAACAATCAAAACAAGATTCGTGAGTGTAGGACACATGGCAATCAAGATTAAGGGAATTTTCTGGAGATAAAAGGGGGAAGAACTTCTCAGCCTCGAACTCTATCACTTGAATCTCCCCTGTGGAAGTGATTGTGTTACCATTGTCTATATCACAAATCTATTTTTGGTGTGTCTCAGTCTTCTTAGACCCATCCTCACTATCATACGTATAAGTTCTCCTAGGTGGCACCTCCTCAGTGGTAAGGATAAGAAATTTTTGCTGTAAGGCCTTAAGGGAAATTACTAGCTGATTAAGATAATGCGCTCTTTCCTGTACTATTTCCCAATGTCCTACCACCTTAGCCTCTAACCAATTCAACTTTTCTAATTCATCATGAACCAAATTTTTAATTTTTAACTCTAACGTATATTTCATTAATTGGTCCACAAGAGAAGAGTTTTCTATAGGTTGGTCAGGGTACGAGAAATTATGGTTCCAAGTGCCTAAAAAACTACCATCACGTGAATTTTCATCAATTTCAGGTACAGAATGGTAAAAATTAGACAAATGATATTCAAAGAAATCATGATACACATACCTAGGGTCCTGTGGAGGACAGTACCATGGTGGAAAATCAAACTCATGCAAAGTCATACTTTAAATATCAGTAATTCAAATCAAGACTTTTGCACAATGACAACACAACCAAAAACAGGGGGCAACGACTCAAAAACACACAAAATTAAAATAGAACAAATAAGGAAACAAACAACAAACACACAAAGAAAACAAATAAGGAAAACAACAAAAACAAACTTTAGTCTAAAATCTCAAATTTTCTCCTAATATTAATTAATCTAAATAATCGTCATTCCCCGACAACGGCACCAAAAACTTGTTGCGTATAATATTGATAAGGCAAGTGTACGGGTCAAGTTTTAGTATAGTGATTTAAGAGTCCAAGTATCGTCCTCGGGAATGGGTTTCTACATTAATTAATTACCAAGATACTAATTCTCAATTTTAGGTAAAGCAACATAACGTGGATAGGTGGTGAAACAAAGAGTAAAGACAAACAAACACGTGGAGACACGAATTGATAGATTTTTAGGAAAGTGACTTCACAAGTTAATGACTTAATTAACACATGCAATGAACTAATGTGATGAATTTATAAACAAGAAGTATATACTCAAGAAAATCTCTCGATTCTTAGTGAGCCTCGCACATGCAATAAATTCTATAGTCTCCATATGAACCTACACCATGCACGACATTAAGCAACTTCTTTATGTGTTTCCTTTAGACTTCTAGGTCATTTTCATGCCAGACTTCTAAGAGTTTTTGATAACTTTGCTCTAATCTAAGTTTTATGTCTCGAGTCTACTGAAACGAACAATATAAAGAGTTAAAGAACGAATTACCAAAAATAAATATCAAAACATGCTTCAATACATAGGAAATAAGTCTTAGCAAGCAAATCAAATCCTAACTACAACAATTAGCTACTCTAAATCACAAGAAAACCAAACTAAAAGTGTAGCAAACGTCTTAAAACGGTATTACAAACTGAAATAAAAGGAAATTAAACTTATGTGTCGATGGTTGTCCTTCGTCTCCGAGCTCCCGTCTCGATCTCGAACCTCCACAAATGCTTTGGCTCCAAAGGAATGCTCACTTTTCTCTTCACACAAAGTGTATTTCAAAATTAGGGTGAATTCTCTATCAAATTCAGCTCCCTTTGTAAGAAGGTATAAGGTTCAATTTATAATGGTCTTCTGTACAACGTTGCAACGCTAGGGACAGCGTTGCAACGCTGTACCTTAAGCGCGTATCAAATATGGAAACTATCGATTGCGTTGATAGCGTTGCAACGCTGCTACCTTAACAACCGTGTTGCTATCGATTCAGCTCCGTTTGTAGCATAGCTCATCATAGATCGAACCATGTGTAACATGGTTTTATTTCTCCTTTCAGATATACCATTATGTTGTGGTGTATTTGCTGCTAAGAGTTGTGACTGGATTCCATGTTCTATCAAATAGTCCTGGAATCTCAAGTCTCTATACTCTCTACCTCGATCGGATCGAAGTTTTTTAATGGTTTTCCCTAATGCATTCTCTATCTCAGCCTTAAACTTTTTGAGCTTTTCAAGATCCTCGGACTTATGATGCATTAAGTATAGCAAACTGTACCTCGAATAATCATCTATGAAAGAGATGAAATATTCGTACTCTCCTCGGGCTTTAGAATTCACTAGACCACAAAGATCCAAATTTATAAGCTCTAAGGGTTCTTTGGCTCTATAACCATTTTCAGTAAAAGGTCACTTGGTCATTTTTCCTTCCAAACAGGATTCGCAAGGAGATCATGAATCATCTTCTAACTTGTTTAGATGTCTTTCTTACTTAATCTCTCAATCCAGTTGAGATTTATGTGACCAATTCTTAGATGCCAAAGATAGGTATTATTATTTGGAGAAATCTTTTGCCTTTTACTTTGAGTATTTGCAGTTTTTGTAGTTTTAAACATCTCATCATTTAAAATTGCTTTTGTTTGGTTCGGTTTTAGTACATACAAGCAATTTTGTAATTTAGTAGAACAAATATTGACACCCTTTTTCGAAATGAACACTTCATTACTTGAAAAGGAAATATCATATTCACATTCAATTAGACAAGAGATAGATATTAAGTTCCTCTTAATTCTAGGAACTATATATAGACTTTCTAAAAATAAAAATCTATCTCTAAAAAATAGCTTCGCATCTCCCACTATATAAGCTGAGACGACGTCTCCCGTTCCGACCCTGAGCATCATTTCACCCTCATCGAGCTCCTTGAATGAACTAGTTTCTTATATAGAAGAGCAAACGTGGTTAGTGGCTCCTTAATCAAGTATCCAAGTAAAGTCATCACTTTCCACTAAACATGTTTCAAGAACAAGTAGATCGTATTTACCTTTCTTCTTTTTGAGCTAAGCAAGTTACTTTGGGCAGTTTCGCTTCCAATGTTTGTCCGTGTTGTAGTGGAAATACTTCCCTTTTGTCTGCAACTTTGGCTTTTCCTTTTCCCTTATCCGCATCGACAGGTTCTTTTCCCTTCCCTCATCTCTTCTTCTTCTAAGCCTTCTTAAGTCTAGAAGAAGGACTGCAGGACTTAGTCTCAGACGATGAACCCTTCTGGAACTTTCTTGAATGGGCAAACAAATTTTCCTCTCCATCAGTCTGTCCCTTATTCTTCATAAGAGACTTGAAAGTCTGCAGCTCGTTCAGGAGAGTAGTCAGGTTATACTCTATCTTGTTCATCACCGCATTTCTGTGGAATTGTAGGAAACTCTTCGGAAGAGATTTCAGGATTAACGACACTTGACTTTGCTCAACGATGGTCGCGTTGAAGTGGACCATCAGATCGAGAACGTGTTCTCTCACCGATGTCCCCTCCTTCATACGAGAGTTATAAACGTACTTGAGGGATTCATGCTGAAGCTTTCCAGGCGGTTGTCCAAACATATTCTGTAATGAACTCATGATCTCATGTGCTGAGTCCATGCCCTTGTGCGTTTTGGCCACAACATCAGAAACACTAGCCAAAAAATATAGACCTTGGCCTCTTCATTGGCCTTGATCCCGCGATCATATGGGTCCTTAACTGATTGATGAGCATTTCGAGCAGGGATCTGAGGACATTCCTCAGTCAGTATGAACTGAAAATCGTCAACAACCAGAATCGTATTCAGGTTGAACTTCCACGTAGTATAGTTTTCCCCAATTAATCGTTTACTTTTAAGTAAGGCTATAATCAAGGACGACATGTTGAAATAAAGGTAGTTCTAATTAGTTATGCCTTTTAAACCATTAATAAAACCAATCAAATGTAGCAAAATTATTAAGAACCCTAGTGTTTAAATTAAACCTTTAATTTTGCAACGATACTTCAAGGATTTAGAATAAAAGGCACCGTCGGGTGATCAGCCACTCCTTCCTGAATTGAGACTATCTCAGCTAATTCTCACTACCAGAACATCTCATGTCCCAATTATTCTTAGCTACCGTTTATTTGGTCAAAGACTGGTTAACTAGCTTAACTTGTCTTGTAAATGTGACCCTACCATTTTTAGATCCAATATGTCCGAGCCAACAGGCTACTATTAAGAAAGACGACTATTGGCAAATTACCTAAGAGACCTTATCCATTTATGGAGTTCGCGGTGTTCTGACCCCTATAGTCAGGCTCTCCGTAGGGATTGGCTGCTCCAAGGCTACCTAGTAGGCCGACTATAGAAATCTCACGGTGCGACCTAATGGAGGAGACTGTAGGATATGTTCACACACGTCCTTCTCCCATTTACTATGGATACTTCCCTCATTAAACTTTGTATTGAACCATGCAAACACTTACCGTAGGGGGACGCCCTATTGACTCCGCGTAGTCGAGTATGGAACTCACGGTGTGAACTCTTGAGGACGTGAGAGTAAACTCGATGCGAACATTTCGTTTTCTCCCACTGAAGTCCCTAAAATTATGGTATAGGTTTAACTTAGTTGGATTCTAGCTAAACGAATCTATCTAAGTCTATACCTATTATAACTATTATGACTAGGTCCTTTATGTTGGGGTGTATGCCCCAATCTCATGTAAGTTTGTAATAGTCCATGTTGAAATAAATAAAAGTTATTTTTTCAATACTTTGTGTCTCGCATATTTATAAACTTAATCCAATAAACTAAGCTCCAGGTACATTGTATTATGAGAGATCTAGAACTTGAATGGTGTGTAGTGGACACACGGGGAGGATCATGTTCGAGTTAATGACCTGAACGGTCTACAGTATACAGATAGGGATAGAGACCTAATCCTAGATACGTTGTGTATGTGGTCGGCTTTGTATTAGATACAAACGAGGTGATCCAGCTCGTTCATGTGGTTGACATGCGAGTGGGGGCATCCTATTCAATGAGATTGTACAAGACCGGACCATAAATTTTTAGACTCACTGATGTAACACCGTTAACAATATAGGACTAATAACTTCGTAGATGACCATTAGTGACTCGTCCTTAATCTTGAGCGTGTTACGCACTCCTGTCTGCGGGGGTCTGCCCTTTGATTTACGGGTGAGGTTGGTCATAGTTACTCGCCCAATATGCCTATCTTCTTAGGGACAGGACAACGTAGGGAGCTGGGAACTTGACTACGCGAGATAGAATTCACCCGTTCCCGTATAAGGGAAACTAGAGGGTTTGTTCCGTTAATTGCTGTGTCTAGGGCTTAGACAACGGGCACCCACCCTCTCACTGGCCCGAGAGGGATGTTGTTTATGGTCAGACTATACAACGTAGTTGTTCATTAGAGGAGTAGTTGGACTTAAGGAGCAAGAGGTACACACATGGGTAAAGTGGTAATTTGACCCAACAGTGTCTACGAACAACCTGTGAACGGTCGACTCACGGGCATTGGTTATTGATGGACACAACTTGTCCTACAGTGATCGGAGTGCAGCTACAGGCTTTAGTGGAGTGTTACCGTAGCTAATGAATGTTGAATAATCAGGTCAAAGAGTTTGATAGGTTAATCTCGGATCATTGGAGCTCGTCATTTGTAGGTCCATTAGATCCCTCGGTTGGCTCAAACTTGATAAATTGAGGGTTTAGAGTTTGATGTGGATTTGGATTATTCAAATTCATTAATTGGGTATTTATGTCATTTATATGTGATATAGTTTACATAATATATAGTTTTATGTGAATGAGATTCATAATAAACTATAGGTTAGCCTAATTGATTAATTAGTGCTAATTGGAGAAATTGAATTGAGAGAAATTAAATTGAATGTGATTCAATTTAAAATTCCATAATTATACAAATGAGATTTGTATAATAGGGTATGAGATACCTTATTATATGTAATATGCAGATATGATTTGCATATTATAAGGTTGTGGTAAAATGTTGAATTGGTGGAGATTTCAACTCCACCTCTCACCATTATTTTAAGGCTTTGCAAGAAGCCTTTTGGTAAGAAAAGTCTCATTTTTTTGGAATTCATCTTCCAAGAGCTCTCTCCTCTCTCGAAGTTTTCTCTCTACAATTTTCCTCACCCAAAACCAAAGGGAGTCCCATTCACTCTCCATCAACCTACTGAGAACAACCGAGAAGGTCTTTCGGAGGTGTCCCTTTCGGATCGTGTTTTAGAGATTGTTGGTACGAAAGGTGTTCGTGACCGGAGAATAAAACGTCGAAGAAGTGTTCTTCATCTAGTAAGTAGTTTTACTTTTTGTTTTCTTTTTTTAAACAACATGTTTAACCTAAAATTAAGTGTTTGATTCAATTTTAATGTATATGTTGCACAATGAAACAACGACGTTTCACAACGTCTTCCGTTGTGAGAAATCCCAATTCCCTTCAATTGGTATTAGAGTCAATCGTTGCTTTTCATTGTGAAATCTGTATTATCTTTAAATTAGGTAGGTATCCTTAATTTTCATGAGCTGATTATTTCGGTTTGGGTATTGGGTGTTTCAGTGTTTGGCACTTAATTATAGATTTACTTTTCTGTTAATTTAATCAATGCAAAGGTCTAGTATTTTTGGGCATTTTAGAAAGTAAATCGAGTCTGTAAGTCTGTGTCGTTCGTGGCAAGAGTTGTTGTGAAGAAATCAGAGCAAAAACAGGCGTTTTTTGGTGAATTCTAGCAAGTGTTGTTGCTTGTCAGTTGATGGCGTTGAGACGTTGTTCTTCGGCGTCTCAATGTTGTCCGTGCAGATCAAAAGTAGGTTGCAGAGCAACATTGCGACGTAAGGCTTGCGTTGCAATGCTGGTGGCGTTGCGCGCACGAGGCTTGACGTTGGGCGTTGCATCCTTGCAACACAGGTCATGGCGTTGCAACGGTGAGGCGTAGTGGGCAGTTCACACGGAGTGGCAATCTGAAGAAATTACCTGGGGGTCGACGACTCGAGGTGGGAGCGTGCAACCGTTTATTTGATTTAATTTTTTTCGTAAATTAAATTTTAATTAATTTAATTTAATTAATATCAATGTAAATGTTATATTTGTTGGGATGTATGTCCTAATCTTGTCTTTGTTTGTAATATTCATTATTGAAATAAATAAGAGTTATTTTTTCATCACTTTGTGTCTCGTATATTTACAAACTTTATCCAATAAACTAAGCTCCAAGGTCATTAAATTATGAGAGAACTATAACTTGAACGGTGTGTAGTGGACACACATGGAGGATCAAGTTCGAGTTAATGACCCGAACGGTCTACAGTATACGGATAGGGTTGGAGACCTAATCCTGGATACGTTGTGGATGCAACCTGCTCTGTATTAGATACAAACGAGGTGATCCAACTCGTTCATGTTGTTAACATGCGAGTAGGGGCATCCTCTGCAATGAGATTGTACAAGACCGGACCGTGAATTATTAGACCTACTGATGTAACACTGTTAACAATATAGGACTAATAACTTCGTAGATTACCTGTAGTGACTCGACCTTAATCCAGAGTGTGTTATGGACTCCTGAGCATGGTCACAGTTACTTGTCCAATATGCCTATCTTCTCAGGGACAGGACCACGTGGGGAGCTCGAAACTTAACTACGCGAGATGGAATTCACTCGTTCCCGGCTTAGAGAAACTAGAGGGGTTGTTCCCTTAAGTGCTGTCTCCAGGGCTTGGACAACGGGCGTCCACCCTCTCACTGGCCCGAGAGGGGTGTTGTTTATGGTTGGACCATACAACGTTTTTGTTCATTAGAGGAGCAATGGGACTTAAGGAGCAAAAGGAAGACACGGGGGTAAAATTGTAATTTGGCCTAGCAATGTCTACAAACAACTTGTGAACGATCAACTCACGGGAATTGGTTATATCAATGGACACAACTTGTCCTATAGTGATGGGAGTGCAGCTACGGACTTTAGTGGAGTGTTACCGTAGCTAATGAATGTTCAATAAGCGGGTCAAAGAGTTTGACAGGTTAGTCTCGGATCGTTGGAGCTCGTCATCTGTAGGTCCATTAAGTCCCTCGGTTGGCTCAAACTAGATATATTGAGGGTTTACAGTTTGGTGTTGATTTGAAGTGTTCAAATTCATTAAAAGGGTATTTTTGTCATTCATATGAGATATGATTGAGATAATATACAGTTTAATGTGAATGAGATTCATAATAAACTATAGGTCAACCTAATTGATTAATTAGTGCTAAGTTAGAGAAATTGGATTGAGAGAAATTAAATTGAATGTGATTCAATTTAAAATCCACAATTATACAAATGTGATTTGTATAATAACATATGAGATATCTTATTATATGTGTTATGCAAATATGATTTGCATAACCTAATGTTGTGGTAAAATGATAAATAGGTCGAGATTTCAACTCCACCTATCACCATTATATAAAGCCTTTGTGAGAAGGCTTTAGAGATCTCACAAGTCATTTTTTGGAATCTCACCAAAAATTCAATCTCCCATTCTCTCTCAAATCCTCTCTACTCCTAAACCAAAGAGAGCCCCACTACTCTCTCTCTACCGACCGAGAAGAACCAAGAAGATCAATTGGAGGTGTTCAATCCATTCGGTTTGAGAGTTCGTGATCGTAAAGATCGAGGGCACGAAGAGTTCGTGATCGGATAAGCAAATCTCGAAGAAGTGTTCTTCAAGAAGTAAGTAATCTTTCCTTACCGTTTTCCTTCTATTATTGCATGTTTAGCCTAGGATTTATGTGTTAAATTCAGTTTTAAGAAAACGTTTTTTCGCAACGAACACCACGACGATTCAAAGTCGTTTTCCTTTGCGGGAGTTTCATTCCCTTCAATTGGTATCAGAGTCAATCGTTTGTTTTTCGTTGTGCAAACTGTTTTTTCTTAAAATTAGGTGGGTATGCTTTAATTCATGAGATGAATTTTGTGGTATTGTATGTTGGATATTTCGGTTTTGGCACTTTAAATTTAGATTTACATTTCGTTGATGAGATCAATGTAAAGGCCCGTTGTTTTGGGAAATTTTAATGTAAATCGAGTTTGTAAGTCCATGTCGTTCGTGGAAAGAGTTTCTGTGAAGAAATCAGAGCGGAATCGGGCGAAAAACAACGAAGAACAACAAAGGAGTTTGTTGTTCTGTCGAAGGTGTTGAGACGTTGTTCTTCGACGTCTCAACGCTGTCCGTGCGGATCCAGGTGGTGTTGCAGGTCAGCGTTGCAATGTTGGGTGTAGCGTTGCAACGCTGAGGCATTGGGCGCGCTGAGCAAAACGTTGGACGCTGCAGCGTTGCAACGCTCCAAGCGTAGTGGACAGTTCTCAAGAGGAGTTCGCATCAGTAGTGGCTGTTGGGCAGTTTTTCAATCGTGGAAGTTATCTTTCTTATTTTTTAATTATTTATTTTATTGTAAAATGTATTTTATTATTAATTTTATTAATTAATATTAATATAAATGTTATATTAATGTTAATTAATTTAATTAATGTCCCTAGGGTGCCAAAACCGGTCTAATTTTTCTATTTAATTTATTTTATGCATGAGATGTATAAAATTTATTATTTCTATGTGCATAATGTATGCTATATAGATTAAAATCCCACCTTAGGTTAAATATTTCATGCATCATTTTTATATTATAAGAGTTATAATATATAGTATGCATGATAGGATTATATTATAAGTGTTATAATATAATGTTTGCATGATTTAATTTATTTAATATAAGTATTTTTTAAATTAAAAGCATGCTCATGCATTTAATTCATGTGATGAATGTATGTTATATAGTTTTATTTTTCATGTGATGAATGATCAAGCACTATAACATAGAAATGGATGTAACCTAAGTTAATTATTAGTTTTAAATGATTAGAACTTGAATAGTTAAACTTAGGTTTTCTACTTCTAATAAAGATTAGAATTAAGAAATAAAATATGACTTATGAATGGTGACTAATTAGTAACTCTGTCTAAGGAAGATTTTGTCTAAGTCTGAGGTATTTAAGCTGACGCTTTGCGGAACACCCATTCCTAGGCGCCAGAATAAATAAGGAAAGTATCGGTAGCGTTGCAACGCCGCTACCTTTGCGCGCACCATTCCTTATCGAAGTAGCGTTGCAACGCTACCTGGACGAGTCTTCAATGCAAATAATAGCACGGATGAAGTTGCAACGCTATGCAGGTAGTTGCAATGCCATCACCTCGGGTCAGTTGGCTTGAATTGCTCCTTCTACTTCTATTTGATGTTATTTTAAGTTTCAAAAAGCCCTTATTTGATCTTGAGTGATCCAAAATGTCTCCAAATGTTTTGTTTATGCTCTTAACCTGAAATTCAATGATTAAAACACATAAAAACCCTGAAATTATCATAAAACTAGCAATAAATAAGCATAAGGATAACACATTTTGTGTGTTATCAGTGATTTTGTCTACCCTTCGGTGACGGTCATTCTAAACCTTTGGGGTATCATTGCAACTTTTAATGACCTAGGGATCATAGGATAAAAATTTGCATAAACCTGATTGGATTTTCAAAGTTTTTGCGAGACTAATTCAAAGTTTTTCTTATTTCAACGCACAATATGTCTAGTTCAATCATCGCCCTGTTAGCTTCTGACAAATTAGTTGGCGGCAATTTTCAAACGTGGAAAAACAATATTAACACTATACTAGTAACCAACGACCTTAAGTTCGTGCTCACTGAGGAGTGTCCTCAGGTGCCGAGCTCGACCGCATCACGAAGTGTTCATGATGTATACGATCGGTGGATCAGGGGTAATGAAAAGACCAAGGTCTACATAATTGTCAGCTTGTCTGAAGTCTTGGCAAAGAAGCATGAGTTGATGATCACCGCTAAGGAGATCATGGAATCACTGCAGGACATGTTTGGACAACAATCTTTTCAGGTCTGTCACGATTCCCTCAAACACGTCTCAATGCAAGGATGAAGGAGGGGGCATCTGTTTGTGAACATGTTAGGAAACATGATAACCCACTTTTGAAAGAGTCTAGATTAAGAAAGCGGAAGCAATTTTGGATCTTGAACACTCTAAGTTAATCAATTTTGAAGATCAAATTCTCTTCACCCGGTGGATATTTTCAACACGAACACTTCGTGGACAACCGTTAGAGTCTTCCCTACTATCCACAGACCTTGGAACAGATTGTGGGATCCTAGGTTGAGAGAATTTGGAAGAAAAGGCCTCAAAGGTCACTATCTCGGGAATTCTTATTTTTTCTGCAAAATTCCCACAAAACACCTCAAAACACCATTAAATAAAGCTTCATCAAGCTTCATTTGAGTGACAACTCAAGGGTGATGAGGATGCTTTGAGATGGAGGTGATCAAATTTGGTGAATTTGAAGATGAGAAAGATTGGGCAAGTTGCAATTTGGATTTCATAGAAAATCCATGAAAATCCACTATTTTTCATTTAATTTTAATTCAAAAATCAATATTAAATTGATTTTAAATTAAAATTAATTTAATTAATTAAATAATTAAAAATTAATTTAATTAATTAAATAATTAAAAAATAATTTAATTAATTAATTTTTAATTTAATTTAATTTAATATCAAATATTAAATTAAATAAATTACCCGATCCCGATCAATTTTCTGACCATGAATCCCTATTCATGCTATAAATCGATCCAATATTTAAATCATATTTAAATATATCCACCTCCTTTTAATCATAGTTTAATTCATAATTAAGCTATGATTCGTTAAATATATCACATATAATTAACGCTTTCTTCCAAACTCGAATTTGAACAATTCAAATTCTTTTCTCTCAAAATGTTACAAGGACAACGATACGATCATGAGCTAATAAGGAGGACCTAATGGACCTACAGATCATGAGCTCCAACGATACGAGATTAACCGATCAAACTCTTTAGCCTAGCTAATCAACATTCGTTAACCACTAGGACACTCCACTAAAGCCCAGTGGTTGCACTCTCCTCACTGTAGATATATTTTTGTCCACTCGATATAACCATGATTAGTAAGTTGATCCTTCACAGGTCGTTTGTAATTACAGCTGGGTCAAAATACCGTTTTACCCCTGTAATTACCTCTTGTTCCTTAAGTCTCACTGATCATCTAATGAACAATTGGTTTGTGGTCCAACCAACAAACCGAATCCTTCTCGGGTCAATGAGAGGGGTGGACCCTTTATTCAAGACCCGGAGTCAGCACTTAAGGGAACAACCTCTCTACTAATCCCTAAAGCGGGTAGGAGTGAATTCCATCTTGCAGAACTATGCTCTCACCTATCTACCCGGTTTTATCCCTGAAATGGGAGGCTTATTGAGTCAGAAATCTCGAGCCACTCTCACCTATACAAAGTTAGTTACCTATGTCATCGTATGAAAGTCAGTTAAGACAGTAAACGAAGTTATAAAGTCTAAGTGACTATTTCGCGGTCCAGTCTTATGCTAACTCATTGCATAAGACGCCCCCACTCGCATGTCTCCAGATGAACGATTTAGGATCACATCGTCTGTACTCTACAAAGTGGGTCGCGCCCATAGTGTCCCAAGGATAAGGTACCCAGTCCTATCCTTATACTATAGACTGTTCTGGCTATAACTTGAACTTGATCCACATTTATGTCACACATAAAGTTCAAGTATTCATCCTATAGCCAAGGGTTCTTTATTGGATTATGGTTACACAATACACAATTCACTTTATTCAATAACACCTTTACTGAATAAATCTCAATAACAACTTTATTGCAAAATAGAATATACATTCAGTTTACAAAACCACGAGTTTTAGGACATAAACCCCAACAAACTCCCACTTGGACTAAAATGTCAGTGGAGTAAAATATGCTGAGCAAAGAAAAACTGCCCTACTGTACAACCCGTAGTCCTAGACTCTCTAGGTGTCCCTCAAACACTTTAGCCGTGAGGGGCTTTGTAAACGGATCAACAATGTTTTGCTCCGAAGCGATCTGCGTGATTATCGTTGCACAATCTCCCTGATGAGATGGTATTTGCACTCTATGTGCTTTCCGCGCTTATGGCTTTTAGGTTCTTTAGAATTTGCCACTGCACCACTATTATCACAAAAAAGAGTGATAGGCAAATCCATATTTGGAACAACTTCCAAATCAGTCAAGAACTTCCTAAACCATAAAACCTCCTTCGCTGCTTCACAAGATGCGACGTACTCAACCTCCATGGTGGAGTCAGTAATACAACCTTGTTTTATGCTCCTCCATACTATAGCTCCTTCGTTAAGATTGAACACTGATCCTGTATTTCCTCGAATCTACATCAGTCTGAAAATCAAAGTCAGTGTATCCTGCAAGGATCAAATCTTTGCGCCATACACAAGCATATAGTCCCTCGTTCTCCTAAGACACTTGAGGATGTTCTTAACGACAGTCCAGTGATCATATCCTGGATTAGACTGATACCTGCTGACTATTCCCACTGCATAGCATATGTCGGCTTGAGTACATAGCATGACATACATTAGATTTTCGACTGCAGATGCATAGGAAATGCGTCTCATATCCTCAACTTCTGGGTTAGTCAGGGAGCACCAGTAAGGGGGTTGGTTTTGTCTGTCTTTGCATCTATTCCTAGGTTAGGCAACTAAGCTGGGAGGGAGGTGTGACATGTTGTATGTCTCTTGAACTGAATGTAGTGGACATATAAGGATCTCAGTTCGAGATACAATCTAAAGGGCCTATAGTAAGGGGATAAGGCTTGGGTACACCCTGGTAATACTATGGATATGGCCCACTTTGTATTTGATAAAAACACAGTGATCTTAACGTGTTCGTGTAGACGACATGTGAGTGGGGATATCCTATTGTTGGGATTTGTGCCCTAAAACTTATGTAAAGAGTTATTTGTTTTGATAAAATTATACTCTTACTTTATAAATCCAATAAACTAAGCTCCAAGGTTATAATGTATCTTGAACATCAGTGTAGCAGACATTATTTGGATTATGTTCAAGATTATAACCTAAATGGTCGATGGTATAAGAATAAGGTTGGAAACCTTATTCTGGTAATACCATGGATGCGACTCACTTTGTAATTAGTACAAATGAGGTAATCCAACTCATTCATGTGGTTAACATGCGAGTGGGGGCATCCTGTATGAAGAGTTCATACAAGACTGGACTGCAAATTATTAGTCTAACAAGTATAACGTTGTTAACAGGATAAAACTGATAATTTATAGATAGTCATTAGTGACTCGACCTGAATCCTAAGCAAGTTAAGAACTCCTGCTTATAGGGGTTTGTCCTTAGACTAGTATGGCTGAGAGTGGCCTGTAGCCGACTCAATAAGCCTACCTTCTCTGGGACAGAACCTCGTAGGTAGCTGGGGACTTAACTATGCAAGATGGAATTCACTCATTCCTACACTAAGGAATTAGACAGATTGTTCCCTTAAGAACTGACTCTCAGGTCTTGAACAACGGGGCCCTGTCCTCTAAAAGGGTATGAGTCTATGGTAGGACCATAGGCTTGTTGTTCATTAGAGGATCAGTGGTGCTTAAAGAACAAAAAGGTAATCACATTGGTAAAACGGTAATTTGACCAAACCGTGATTATGAACAACCTTTGAAGGGTCGACTCATGGGTAATGATTATATCAGTAGACACAATATAATCTACAGTGAGGAGAGTGCAACTACAAGTCTATAGTGGAGTGACTTGTGGTTAATGAATATTGATTAACTGGATCGAAGAGTTTGAATAGTTAATCTCACATCATAGGAGCTCATGAACTGTAGGTCCATTAGGTCCCTCCGTTGGCTCAACATGGTAATATTGAGGGTATAAAAAGTTAGGAATGAAATTGAAGTGTTCAATTCCATATATGAGGTGTTATATCAGTTATATGTGATATAATTGATATAATATATAGTTTTAATGTGAATTATATTAACATATTAACTATATACTAATGAGAGAATGAAGAAGGGATGGGATGGTAATTACCACCCTATTTCCCTATAAATAGTTGCATGAGATGCAACTTTGAGCCCAAGCTTCTTTAAGAAACCCTAGAGCATCACATAGTTGTGTTGGAAGAGTTCCACATACAACCTCTCTCACAACCTCACAATCTATCCTAGAAGGAACCCACATTCCTCCCTCACCTAGAGAACAACAGAGAAGATCCGGTGGTAGTGTCCGTGATCGTTCGGGTTCGAGATGCTAAGATCGCGATCGTGGGAGAAGGAACATTTGAAGAAAGAGTTCTTCAAAGGTAATTTCTTCCTGTCCATCTTGTAGTAGCATGCGTAATCTTGTTAATTTTGTACTTGATTGTAATCCATGCAACAAAATTAAGAACACGCGATTTACAATCGCTTCCGCTGCGGGATTCGATCCCTTCAATTGGTATTAGAGACAAATTGTGTTCTTAATTTTCGTTCTGGATTTATCAAGAACGAGGTGGGATTTACTGTTTTTCATGACATGAGTAAACAGTTTGCAAATTAGATGGTTTCAATTTTGGCACTTAGATTTACATAATTTCGTTGAATTGTTCAATGTAAGGTCCTATTGTTTTGGGCATTTTATTATGTAAATCGAGTTTGTAAGTCCGTGTCGATCAAGGCATGGTGGTTGCTGAGAAGAACGGAGCAAAACCGACCAAGAAATTGAAGCATTTTTGTTGTTCTGTGAATGGTGTTGCAACGCTGTTCATTGGCGTTGCAACGCCACTACAGCAGGCACACGATTGAGAAGACAACAGCGTTGCAATGCTGAGGCGTTGTGCAACGCTTCTGCTAAGGCGCGCTTCGATAGGCGGAAGAAAACAAGATGCAGGGTTGCAATGCTGGTATCAGCGTTGCAACGCCACAGGCGTTTCACACGAAGGAGCAACGGGCAAAAACGATTTTATTTATATATAATAAACATAAAAACGTTTTATATTTAATTTATATTTATTTAATTTAATTTAAATTAATATAATTAGATTATATTAATTAAAATTGAATTTAGGGTGCCAAAATTTGTCTAATTTTGCTATTTAAATTATGCAATTGTTGTGTAATTATTGTCATGCATAATGTATGCTTTTAATTTAGATATCCCACCTTAGGTTAAGCATTTCCATGCATCATTTATAATATAAAGTGTTATATTATATAGTTTGCATGAATAATTAATATAAAGTGTTATATTAATTTGTGGACAACATTGACATGCATTATAATTCATTAGATGATTATGCTATGTATGTTTTATTGTTCATGAGATGAATGATCAAACACTATAACATAGTATGCATGTCATTTAAGGTTAATTATTAGTTTTAAAATGTTTAAAACTTGGAAATAATAGACCTTAGGTTATCTAGTTCTAATTAGATTAGAATTAGGAACCAAGTAATTCATAAACAAAGATTAAAAAAGGAACTCTGTCTAAAGAAAGTTCTGTCTAGGCTGGGGTATTTAAGTCGATTTTAAACGGAACACCCTACACGGGAACCGACACGGGAATGAATTTTAATCAGAGAGTTTATAAATTATAGTAGCGTCAGCAGGTTTATTAAGGGGTTAATAAACTAGAAATTCTAGGCTTAATATAAAGAGTTATATTAGCAATCTTTTAAAATTAATATAAGAGTTATATTGATATGTTTAGGTAAAATCATTAGCCGGGTTTAGCCTAATTAAGATCCCTATATTTTTAAAGTATCCAATGGGAGGAAAAGTGTATATGATACATATTTTTCACCTACGTATCTTTGGAAAATTCACACCGTGAGACTCATACTTGGCCTCATGGCGCAAACGAGAGTGTCCCCCTTTGGATGGTGTTTGTATGAGTAAATATCAAGGTGAATGGAGAGGGTACTTATAGTGAGTGGGAGAAGGTTTAGTGAAAACAAAACCTATGGTCTCTTTACTCAGTTTACACCGTAAGATCACTATGGTCACCGCTAGTTTGCTTTGGACTGCATAATCCCTTCGGAGGGCTTGATCATAGGGGATCGAACACAGTAGACACCCGAAAGGGATAAAGATTTCCATAGTCTGTTTTTCAATCTAGTCCTCCCTTCGGCGGATTTTATTGGATGGGGACTCTGGGATCTAAAGACTGAGGGTTACACTCACAAGGTACATAAGAAGTGTATGTATCCTGACCGAATAATGATAACTAAAACCTATAGGAATGAGAGTTATTCTGGCATTAGGTTTTGGTCAAGAGTGTCTTCATCAAGAGGAGGATTGTTTTTTATTACCCTTCGGTGTCATACATTCTAAACCTATGGAGTATCATTTCAAATTATAAATGACCTAGGAATCATTTGATAATTAGCTAAAACATGATTGGATTAGAAAATTATAGCAAGAAACTTATACAAGTTTTGTTTTGTAAATTTGTCAGCATAATGTCTAGCTCTATAATTTCCTTATTGGGTGCCGAAAAGTTAACCTGAGAGAACATGATGACTTGGAAAAACAAACTCAACACTATATTGGTAGTGGATGATCTAAAGTTTGTGCTAACTGAGGAGTGTCCTCAGGTGTCAGGCTCGAATGCTTCACGAAATGTTCGTGATGCATATGATCGATGGATCAAGGCCAATGATAAGGCCAAGGTCTACATGCTGGCAAGTATGTCTGACATATTAGCCAAGAAGCATGAGGGCATGATAACCACTAAGGAAATCGTGGATTCAGTGCAGAGCATGTTTGGACAACAGTCCACACAGGCCCGACACAATGCCCTAAGTAGATATTCAACTCGAGGATGCCAGAGGGTACATCTGTTCGGGATCATGTCCTGGATATGATGGTACACTTCAACATTGCGGAGTCGAATGGTGCTTCCATCGATGAATCGAGCCAGGTCAGCTTCATTCTAGAAACCCTTCCAGATAGTTTCCTACAGTTTAGAAGTAATGTTGTTATGAACAAACTTACTTTTAATCTTACCTCCCTTCAGAATGAACTCCAGACCTTTCAATCTTTGATGAAAATTCAGGGATCGAAAGGTGAGGCAAATGTTGCAAGTAGGAGTTATCATAGAGGTTCGACCTCTGGATCAAAAATAGTGGCTTCATCTTCTTCTAACATGAGAGGAAAGAAGAAGAACATGAAGAAGGTTGGTAAAGGGAAACGAGCTGACAAAGTTGCCGCCCAGAAGGGCAAGAAAGTCAAAGAAGTTGCAGACAAAGGAAAGTGTTTCCACTGCAACGAAGACGGGCATTGGAAACGGAACT
The DNA here is from genome assembly GCA_036507285.1 of Trichosanthes cucumerina. Lineage (NCBI taxonomy): Eukaryota > Viridiplantae > Streptophyta > Magnoliopsida > Cucurbitales > Cucurbitaceae > Trichosanthes > Trichosanthes cucumerina. Next base: position 41,302,116 of record CM071841.1, read on the forward strand.
GCCTGAAGTACATTGCAAAAAAGAAGAAGGAAGGTAAATATGATTTACTTTGCTTAGAAGCTTGTTTAGTGGATAATGATAAAATTGCTTGGATACTTGATTCAGGCGCCACTAATCATGTTTGCTCTTCTTTTCAGGCAATTGATTCCTGGCAGCAGCTACAGAAAGGAGAGATAACGCTCCAGGTTGGAAATGGAGAAGTCGTCTCAGTGGTAGCAGTAGGCACGATGAAGCTTTATTTTGGCAAGAAATATATGTTGTTAGACAATATATTAGTGATACCAGGGTTTCCTAGAAACCTTATTTCAATTTCTTGCCTTATAGAACAATGTATTTTTGTTTCTTTCTCAATGAATAAAGTGTTTATTTTGAAGAAATGTGTGGAAATATGTTCAGCTTCATTAGAAAATGGATTGTATGTTTGAAGGCCTAATTCAGTCAAAATGGTTTGGAATACTCAATTATTTAAAACTGCAAACACACGAACTAAGAAACGTAAAATTTCTCCTAAAGAAAATGCTCATCTTTGGCATCTTAGATTGGGTCACATTAACCTCAATAGGATTGAGAGATTGGTAAACAATGGACATCTAAATGAGTTAGAAGAAAATGTTTTACCTGTATAGTTGTGTTGGAAGAGTTCCACATACAACCTCTCTCACAACCTCATAATATATCCTAGAAGGAACCCACATTCCTCCCTCACCTAGAGAACAACGGAGAAGATCTGGTGGTAGTGTCCGTGATCGTTCGGGTTCGAGTTGCTGAGATCGCGATTGTGGGAGAAGGAACATTTGAAGAAAAAGTTCTTCAATGGTAATTTCTTGTTGTCCATCTTGTAGTAGCATGCTGAATCTTGTTAATTTTGTACTTGATTGTAATCCATGTAACAAAATTAAGAACACGCGATTTACAATCACTTCCGGTGCGGGATTCGATCCCTTCACCTATGTGATGAGATCGTATAAGATCAGACCACGAAATAGTAATCACTAGATGTAACTCAATTGACTAGTTATGTTTCTATTTCAATAGGATGACCTAGGCAACTTGATCTCAATCTTGAGAAGGTTACAAACTCCTGTTTGCGAGAGATTGTCCTTTTGCTAGTATGGGTGAGAGTGGCTCGAGTCGCCGACTCAATATGCCTACCTTGATGGAGACAAGACCGAGTAGGCAGCTAGGGACTTAACCTAACAAGAAGAAATTCACTCCTTCTCGCCTTTACGGTAAGTAGATGAATGTTCCCTTAAGTGGTGCCTCCGGAACTTGAACAAAGGGTCGGACCCTTTCAGACTTCTATTTATTGGTAGGACCATAAATAGGTTGTTCATTAGAGGATCACTGGGACTTAAGGTAAAAGATGTAACTCATGGATAAAACGGTAATTTGACCTAGCTAGTGTTTCGAACATTCGTGAAGGATTGACTTCTTGTTAGTAGGTGATATCCGTGGACATAGAAATATATCTGCAGTGAGAAGAGTGCAACTGTGAGACTTTAGTGCAGTGTTTCCACAGTTAATGAATGTTGATTGGGAAGTTAATGAGATTAACTAAATAATCTTGTATTGTTGAAGCTTCTGATCTGTAGGTCCATTACGTCCACTTCCTAACTCGTAAAGGGTTCTTAGATCATTTGAATTTGAAATGTTCAAATTCAATTAGGGAATAAGCATGATCTATGGAGATACATTATAATATAAAGTTTTTATGTACATTAAAACTTTATAGTATAAATTAATTTGAATATTATTCAAAGTTAATTGATGGAGAGAATTAAATATTTGAAAGAGTTCAAATATTATTTAAATGTGAATGAGATTCATATTTAAAACTATAGATTAAAATTTAATGTGCATAAGATGTACATTAAAACTATAGAATATAAAGGAATGTAATTAAATTACGTAAATTAAACATATGATGTCTAATTAATTAACTAAGGAGTTAATTAATTCAATTAATTAAATGTGATTTAATTAAAAGGTTATTTATATAATTAAATATGATTTAATTATATTTTATTAATTAATTAAATATATTATTTTTAAATTAATTAAAAGCAACACGTTCCCCACCACTTCCCTGTTCTTCTCCCATTTCCCATCGATAAGTATGAGGAGTTGGGAGAAGGTTTGGTTTATCGATGAATGGCGTGATTTGGTGAAATCACTTACTCTTTCAATCTCTCTCAAATTCCCTTCTATTAAATTGTTGGAGGCTTCCACCAAGGCCAAGATCTAAAACTCAGAGGATATGAAGTTTTCCTCGTGGTGTTGTCCTGTTAAAAAGAAGAGAAAGATAAAAGTCATTGTGTTGTGCAACATTAGAGAGGAAGCAAGGAGTTGCTGTTTCTAGAAACTACAAAGGTAATTTTGTATTCCCTTTAGTTTAGATAGCTTACAACATGTTTAATTCTGTTTAATCCATGCTTTTAACTAGCTTATCTCTGTTTTATTCCAATGTATTAGTTTTTGAACTAAACGAAAATAAAACTTGCAATTACGATCTAATTGTTGGGATTTATGCCCTAACCTCGTGTATTTGTAATTATTTAAGGAAATGAATAAAAGTGTTATTTTTGCTTCAATCTTGCATTCTCGCAAATTACAAACTTCAATCCAATAAACTAAGCTCCATGGTCACATTTAGAATATCTTGAACAGTGTGTGTGGTTGACACACATCTAGGATCAAGTTTAAGTAAAAGACCCGAATGGTCTATAGTACATGGATTAGGTTTGAAACCTCATCCTGGAAACACTATGGATGCGACCCACTTTGTATTTGATACAAACATGGCGATCCAACTCGTGCATGTAGTTAACATGCGAGTGGGGGCATCCTGTGCGATGAGATTGTACAAGACCAGACCGAGAATTGTTAGACCACTCTAGTAACGTCGTTGATAGATCAGGGCTAATAACTCACAGATGACTATTAGTGACTCAACCTGAATTCTGAGCGGGTTGCGAAATCCTGTCTCTGGCGGTTTATCCTTAGATGAGTATGGGTGAGAGTGGCCACAGCTGCTGACTCAATAAGCCTACCTTCTCAGGGATGAAACCTCGTAGGGAGCTGGGGACTCAACTTCGCAAGAAGGAATTCACTCGTTCCCGAACTAGGGTAACTAGATAGGTTGTTCCCTTAAGAGATGGATTCGGGTCTTGAACAACGAGGCCCCTCCGTCTTGTTGGCCCGAGAGGGATATTATTTATGGTCAGACCATAAACTTCTTGTTCATTAAAGGATTAGTGGTGCTTAAGGTGTAAGAAGTAGTCACAGGGGTAAACTGGTAATTTGACCCAATTGTGACTACGAATGACCTGTGAAGGGTTGAATCACGGGCATTTGTTAAATCAATTGATATAACTTGTCCTACAGTGAGGAGAGTACAGCTACGGGTCAATACTGGTGTGACTCGTAGTTAACGAATGTTAATTGACGAGACCAATGAGTTTGATTAGTCAATCTCGTATCGTTGAAGCTCGTGATTTGTAGGTCCATAAAGTCCCTCGGTCCGCTCTTATTTCTTCACAACAACTCTTGCCACGAACGACACGGACTTACAGACTCGGTTTACATTAAAATTGCCCAAAACAACGGGCCCTTACATTGATCTCATCAACGAAAATGGAAATCTAAAATAAGTGCCAAAATTGAAAGCATCTAATATGCAAACCAACAATTCATCACATGAATTAAAGCAAACCCACCTAATTTTAAGAAAAACAGATTTCACAACGAAGAGCCAACGAAGGGCTCTGATACCAATTGATGGGATTGAAATTCCCGCAGCAGAAACAACATGAATCGTCGTGGTTCTCGTTATCTAAATCAGTTTCTTAAAATTGAATCAAAAATATAAATTCTAAGCTAAAAATGCATAAAATGAAGGAAAAACGAGTAAGGAAAAATACTTGTTGAAGAACGTTTCTTCAATAATTCCTTCTTCGATCATGAACTCTTCGTGCCCTCGATTTCTTAAAAAATGCCCAAAACATTGGGCCATTACATTGATCTCATCAACTTTAATGCAAATCTAAGTGCCAAAAACCGAAAACATCCAAAAACGTAAACCATTAACAATCATCGCATGAAAATTAATGCTACCTAATTTTAAGAATTCACAGAATACACAGCGAAGAGCAACGATTGGCTCTGATACCAATTGAAGGGATTTAGAATTCCCGCAACGGAAGACGTTCTGAAACGTCGTTGTTTCATTATGTAAAACATATCTTAAAACAAACATATCTCATAGATTCCTAGGTTATACATGCAAAAAGAAGGAAAAAAAGTAAGGAATTTGTTACTTACTTGTTGAAGAACTCTTCTTCAAAGCTTTCCTCCTCCGATCACAATCTCTCTCGAACCAATGATCTCCACGAACTCGATCCACGAATCGAACAGTGAGACACCTCCAAAGGGTCTTCTCGATTGTTCTCGGGAGGTTGAGGGAGTGTGAGTGGGACTCCCTTTGGCTATTGGGTGAGGAGAGTTTGAGAGAGAATTGAGAGAGAATGAGAGAAAGGTGATTGGTCTCTTTGGATGAAAATCCAAAAAAATGGCAACTGCTTCACTAAAAGCTTCTTGCAAATCCTTTATATACTATTGTGTGATGGAGTTAAAACCTCCACCAAATCACAATTTTACCACAACCATATGATATGCAAATCATATTTGCATATCACATATTATAAGGTATCTCATACCTTATTATACAAATCTCATTTGCATAATTGTGGAATTTTAAATTGAATCACATTCAATTTCTCCAATTAGCACTAATTAATCAATTAGGTTATACTATAGTTTATTATGAATCTCATTCACATCAAACTATATATTATGTCATCTATATCACATATAAATGACATAAATACCCAAATAATGAATTTGAACACTTCAAATTCACACCAAAACAGTAAAACCTTAATTTGTCCAATTTGAGCAACCCGAGGGACCTAATGAACCTACAGATGACGAGCTCAATGATCCGAGACTAACCTGTCAAACTCCTTGACCCGATTATTCAAAATTCATTAGCTACGGTAACACTTCACTAAAGCCAGTAGTTGCACTCTCATCACTGTAGGACAAGTTGTGTCCATCGTTATAACCAATGCCCGTGAGTCGACCCTTCACAGGTTGTTCATAGTCACAGTTAGGTCAAATTACCGTTTTACCCCTGTGTCTACCTCTTGCTCCTTAAGTCCCACTACTCCTCTAATGAACAACAACGTTGTATGGTCCAACCATAAACAACAACCCTCTCGGGCCAGTGAGAGGGTGGGCCCCCCGTTGTTCTAGCCCTAAAGACAGCACTTAAGGGAACAACCCCTCTAGTTTTCCTAAATCGAGAAAGAGTGAATTCCATCTCGCGTAGTCAAGTTTCCAGCTCCCCACGTGGTCCTATCCCGAAGAAGATAGGCATATTGGGCGAGCAACAGTGGCCACCCTCACCCGTACTAGTCAAAGGACAGACACCCGCAGATAGGAGTTCGTAACATGCTCAAGATTAAGGTCGAGTCACTAATTGTCATCTACGAATTTATTAGTTCTATACTGTCAACGATGTTACATCAGTAAGTCTAATAATTCACGGTCCGATCTTGTACAATCTCATTAGACAGGATGCCCCCACTTGCATGTCAACCACATGAACGAGCTGGATCACCTTGTTTGTGTCTAATACAAAGCGGGTCGCATCCATATTGTATCCAGAATTAGGTCTCCAACCCTATCCATATACTATAGAGCGTTCGAGTCATCAACTCAAACGTGATCTCCCTTGTGTGTCCACTACACACCGTTCAAGTTCTCAGTTCTCTCGTAATACAATGACCCTGGAGCCTATTTTATTTGATTAAGTTTATGAAAAATGCGAGACACAAAGTTCAAATAAATAACTCTTATTTATTTACAACTTGGAATATTACAAACTACACGAGATGAGGACATACATCCCAACACATCTTACTGTTTTTTCCTTCTCTTACAGCATGTTTAGCCTAAAATCTACAGGATAGGTTTGATTTTAAGAAATGTTTTTTCATAACGAACACCACAACATTCCAAGTCGTTTCTGTTGCGGGAGTTTTATTTCCTTCACAACATTCGTTAACTGCGATAACACTCCACTAAACTGCATTTGCACTATTCTCACTACAGATATATTTCTATGTCCATGGATAACGACCAATAACAACAAGTTAATCCTTCACGAGTGTTCGTAACACCATTTTGGTCAAATTATCGTTTTACCCTTGGGTTACATCTTTTACCCTTAAGTACCAATGCTTCTTTAATGAAAAACCTGTTTATGGTCCTACCAGTAAAAGGAAGACCCTCTCAGGCCAGTGAAGAGTAGGGCCCTTTGTTCAAGTCCCGGAGGCACCACTTAAGGGAACACTCATCTTCTTACCATAAAGTCGGGAAGGAGTGAATTCCATCTTGCTATGTTAAGTCGCCAGCTGCCTACTCGGTTTTGTGCCCAAGAAGGTAGGCATATTGAGTCGGCGTCTCGGGCCACTCTCGCCTATACTAGTGAAAGGACAATCCCCCACAAACAGGAGTTTGTAACCTGCTCATAATTGAGATCAAGTTGCCTAGGTCATCCTATTGAAATAGAAACCTAACTAGTCAACGGAGTTACATTTATTAGTTACTATTTCGTGGTCCGGTCTTATGTAATCTCATCACATAGGATATCTCCACTCACATGTCGTCTACACGAACACATGGATCACTGTGTTTGTATCATATACAAAGTGGACCATATCCATAGTATCACCAAGATAAAGTACCCAACCTCATCCCTTTACTATAGACCCTTTAGACTGTTTCTCGAACTGTGATGTTTATATGTCTTCTACATCAAGTTCAAGAGACATACAACAACCTACGATGTTCATTTATTGGATTTAGGGTTAATATAAGGCTATATGGGGGAATTAATGAAGAAACAATAACACTTTATTGAATTAAATAGAACGATATTACAAACTACGAGATTTATGGTATAAAACCCAACAAACCCGACTTGTCCGAACCACTAGCAGCGACCATCTAACAACCACTTCGACTACCCAACCACCCACTGAAGGGATCGAATCCCGCAGCGGAAGCGATTGTGAATCTTGTTTTCATGATATTGTTAAATAGATATAAAAACAAGAACAATATACTAGGATTAAGCATGCATTTTAAAGATAGGACAACAAGAATTTACATTTGAAGAACACTCTCTTCACGAGTTCCTCCTCCAACGATCACGATCTCAGCAACGAACCCGAACCTTGTGAAGAACTACCACTAGATGTTCTCTGTTGTTCTTTAGGTGAGGGAGGAAGGTGGGTTCCTTTTAGGATGAGGTGAGGAGATCTTTTAGCAATGTGTATGGAACTCTTTCCAACACAAATGAGAGAACTCTAGGGTTATGTCAAAAGCCTTATCTCAAAGTTGCATCTTATGCAACTATTTATAGGGACATAAGATGGAAATTACCATCCTATCCCTCATTCATTCTCTCATTAGTGTAGAGTTAATTTGTGAATCTAATTCACATTAAAACTATATATTATATCAATTATATCACATATAATTGATATAACACCTCATATATGAAATTGAACACTTCAATCTCATTCCTAACTTTATACCCTCAATATTACCATGTTGAGCCAACGGAGGGACCTAATGGACCTACAGTTCATGAGCTCCAATGATGTGAGATTAACTTATCAAACTCTTTGATCTTGTTAATCAATATTCATTAACTACAAGTAACTCCACTATCGACATGTAGTTGCACTCCCCTCACTGTAGATTATATTGTGTCCATTGATATAATCACTACCCATGAGTCGACCCTTCACAGGTAGTTCAAAATCACAGTTGGGTCAAATTACCATTTTACCCATGTGATTGCCTCTTTATTCCTTAAGCTCCACGGATCCTCTAATGAATCACAAGTCTATGGTCCTACCATAAACTCAAACCCTCTTAAGCTAGTTTAGAGGGTGGGGCCCCGTTGTTAAAGACCTGGTCTCAGTTCTTAAGGGAACAACCTATCTAATTCATTAGTCTAGGAATGAGTGAATTCTGTCTTGCAGAGTTAAGTTCCCAGCTACCTACTAGGTTTTGTCCATGAAACGGTAGGCTTATTGAGTCGGCTACAGGCCACTCTCACCCATACTAGTCTAAGGACAAACCCCTATAAGCAGGAGTTCTTAACTTGCTCAGGATTCAGGTCGGGCCACTAATGACCATCTATAAATTATCAGTCGTATCCTGTTAACAGTGTTATACTGGTTAGACTAATAATTTGAAGCCCGGTCTTGTATGAGCTCTTCATACAGAATGCCCCCACTCGCATGTCATCCACATGAATGAGTTGGATTACCTCATTTGTATTAATTATAAAGTGGGTCGCATCCATGGTGTTACAAGAATAAGGTTTCCAATCTCATTCTTATACCATAGACCATTTAGGTTATACTCTTGAACACAATCTAAATAGTGTCTACTACACTGATGTTCAAGATTCATTATAACCTTGGAGCTTAGTTTATTGGATTTATAAAGCGAGAAAATAATTCTATCAAATCAAATAACTCTTTATTCATTTGACTAAAATTACACAAGTTTAGGCCATATATCCGAACAATTTCCTACTTGACCAAAAGCTTGTGGAGTACATAAAACATTACAATAATGTAAAATACAATAAACTAGGGCATTTAAACCTTGTGTACAATATACTCCCACTTGCCCTAGTTGGGAAAGACTTGTAAACCTAGACCTTCTAGGTGACTCTCAAATACTTTAGCCGTGAGAGCCTTTGTAAAAGGATCAACAATGTTGTGCTTGGAGGCTATCTTCGTGACGATCACGTCTCCTCAATGCACGATCTCTCGGATGAGATGATATTTCTGCTCAATATGCTTACCCCTCTTGTGACTTCGGGGTTCCCTTGAATTTGCCACAACACCACTATTATCACAGTACAATGTGGTAGGCAAACTCATATTTGGAACAACTTCCAAATCTAACATGAATTTCCTTAACCAAACGACCTCTTTAGCTGTTTCACAAGATGCTACATATTCGACCTCCATGGTGGAATCAGCGATGCATCCTTTCTTGACGCTTACTACAGCTCCTCCATTAAGAGTAAATACTCTCCTCCATTAATAGTAAATACTGACCCTGATGTAGATTTCTGAGAATCTTTATCAGTTTGAAACTCAGAATCCGTGTATCCTGTAAGGATCAAATCCTTAGCCCCATACACAAGCATGTAGTTCCTTGTTCTCCGAAGATACTTAAGGATTGTTTTAACCGTTGTCTAGTGTTCAGGTCTTGGATTTCATTGAGATTTACTGACCCTCCCAACTGCAAAATAGATGTCTGGCCTAGTACACAACATGGCGTACATCAGGCTCCCAACAGCTGATGCATAAGAAATCTGTCTCATGTCCCCAACTCCTTGAGGTGTCTTAGGACACTGTTCCTTAGTCAAATGAACTCCATATCTAAAAGGTAATAAACCCCTTTTTGGAGTCTTGCATCTTAAACCTCAACAACACTTTGTCGATGTAAGATGTCTGACACAATGCTAGGGGTTTGTTCTTGCGGTTCTGGACAATCTGGATCCCAAGAACAAACTGCGCTTATCCCAAATCTTTCATTTCGAATTGCGTAGCTAGCCAATTCTTAATGCCAGTAAGATAACCTACATCATTCCCAATGAGTAGGATATCATCCAGATATAGAACTAAGAATGCAACGGAACTATTGATGATTTTCTTGTAGACACAAGGTTCATCATCATTCTGATCAAAGCCAAAAGATTTGATTGACTCATCAAACCTTATATTCCAGGACCTAGAGGCTTGTTTCAGTCCATAGATTGACCTTTTAAGCCTGCAAACTTTTTGCTCTTGTCCTGGTTCAATGAACCCTTTGGGTTGGTCCATGTGATGTTCTCGTCAAGATTGTCATTCAAGAATGTTGTCTTGACATCCATTTTTCATACCTCATAGTCATAATATGCGGCAATGGCAAGTAGGATACGGATAGACTTTACCATAGCAACAGGCGAAAAGGTTTCCTCATAGTCTACCCCTTCAACCTGAGTATAACCTTTGCTACTAGTCTAGCTTTAAAGGTTTGCACCTTTCCATCTACACCACGCTTTCTCTTGTAGATCCACTTACAACCTATAGGTTTTACCCCATCAGGTTTATCTACAAGATCCCAAAACATAATTGAAATGCATAAACTTTATTTCTTGGTCCATGGCTATGACCCATTTGTCTTTGTTTTTGTCAATCATCGCTTGATTATAAGTCAATGGATCCTCATGAAGGGAATGAGAATCCCACGCAGCGGAAGGACGATCGAATCGTCGTGGTATCGTTGCGAAAAATGTATTCTTAAAGTTGAACTATCACATAGTATCTAGGTTAAATATGCATTTAGGAAGAAAAAAACAATAAGAACACTTACTTGTTGAAGAACCTTTCTTCACGTATTCCTCCTCCAGTCACGAACCGTTCGTATTCACGTTCTCAATGATCTCGATCTCCTCGAACGAACCAATGAACCGGACACGTTCCAAAAGATTTATCGGTTGTTCTTCCTTTTGTAGAAGGAGAGTAGTGGGACTCCTTTTGGTGAAAGAGTGGAGAGATTGAGAGAGGAGTTGAGAGAATTTTGCAATGCTCTTTTGGTGAGAAATCCAAAAAATGAGCAACAAGCATATGAAACCCTTCTTGCAAAGGGTTTATATAATGGTCATAAGTGGAGTTAAAATCTCCACCTATTTACCATTTAACCACAACTATATATAATGAGAGGAGTTGAGCGAATTTTGCAATGCTCTTTTGGTGAGAAATCCAAAAAATGAGCAACAAGCATATGAAACCCTTCTTGCAAAGGGTTTATATAATGGTCATAACTATATATAATAAGATATCTCATATCTCATTATACAAATCACATTTGTATAATTGTGGATTTTTAAATTGAATCACATTCAATTTAATTTCTCTCAATCCAATTTCTCCAAATTAGCCCTAATTAGACAATTAGGCTAACCTATAGTTTATTATGAATCTCATTCACATTAAACTATATAGTATGTCAATCATATCTCATATAAATGACATAATTACCCTTTAATGAATTTGAACACTTCAAATCTACACCAAAATTGTAAACCTTCTATTAATCCAGTTTGAGCCAACCGAGGGACCTAATGGACCTACACGTGACGAGCTCCAATGATCCGAGACTAACCTGTCAAACACTTTGACCCGGTTAATCAACATTCATTAGCTACGGTAACACTCCACTAAATCCTATAGCTGCACTCCCGTCAATGTAAGACAAGTTGTGTCCATGGATATAACCAATGCCCGTGATTCGACCCTTCACACGTTGTTCATAGACACTGTTGGGTCAAATTACCGTTTTACCCCTGTGTCTACTTCTTGCTCCTTAAGTCCCACTACTCCTCTAATGAACAACAACTTTGTAATGGTCCAACCATACACAACACCCCTCTCGGGCCAGTGAGAGGGTGGGCGCCCGTTGTCCAAGTCCTGGAGACAACACTTAAGGGAACAACAACTCTAGTTTCCCTAAAGTCGGGAACGAGTGAATTCCATCTTGCGTAGTTAAGTTCCCAGCTCTCCACGTGGTCCTGTCCCTGAGAAGATAGGCATATTAGGCGAGTAACTGTGACCACCCTCACCCGTACTAGTCAAAGGTGAAGGGATTAGGAATTTTCGCAGTAGAAGACGTTGTGAAATGTTGTTGTTTCGTTTTGTAATTCTTATCTTAAAATTGAATTAATCTCATTAATCCTAGGCTAAACATCAATAAAGAGATGAAAAACAGTAAGGTTATGCTACTTACTTGTTGAAGAACCCTTCTTCAAAGCTTTCCTCCTCCGGTCACGATCTCTCTCGAACGGACAAACTCCTCGAACTCGATCCTTGATCCGAACAACAAAACACCTCTAAAGGGTCTTCTCGGTTGTTCTCGGGAGATTGAGGGAGAGTAGGTGGGACTCCCTTTGGATTTTGGGTGAGGATAATTTGAGAGAGTTAAGAGAGAATAGAGGTCTCTTGGAACTTGAATTTCCAAAAATGCGAACCAACCTTACCAAAGGCTTCTCACCAAGCCTTTAAATAATGGCGAGATGTTGACTTAATATTTCCACTAAATCACCATTTTACCACAACTATATGATATGCAAATCATATTTGCATATCACATAATATAAGGTATCTCATACCTTATTATCCAAATCTCATTTGCATAATTGTGGATTTTTAAATTGAATCACATTCAATTTAATTTCTCTCAATTGAGTTTCTCCAATTAGCACTAATTAATCAATTATGTTATACTATAGTTTATTATGAATTTCATTCACATCAAACTATATATTATGTCATCTATATCTCATATAAATGACATAAATGCCCAAAAAATGAATTTGAACACTTCAAATTCACACTAAACTGTAAACCCTCAATTTGTCAAATTTGAGCCAACCGAGGGACCTAATAGACCTACACGTGACGAGCTCTAATGATCTGAGACTAACCTATCAAACTCTTTGACCCGGTTATTCAAAATTCATTAGCTACGGTAACTCTCAACTAAAGCCCGTACCTATACTCTCATCACTGTAGGACAAGTTGTGTACATCGATATAACCAATACCCGTAAGTCGACCCTTCACAGGTTGTTCGTAGATACTGTTGGGTCAAATTATCGTTTTACCCCTGTGTCTACCTCTTGCTCCTTAAGTTCCACTGCTTCTCTAATGAACAACTGCGTTGCATGGTCCAACCATAAACAACAACCCTCTCGGGCCAGTGAGAGGGTGAGGCCCCGTTGTTCAAGCCTTGGAGACAACACTTAAGGGAACAACCCCTCTAGTTTCCCTATGTCGGGAACGAGTGAATTTCTTCTTGCGTAGTCAAGTTTCTAGCTACCCACGTGGTCCTATCCCTGAGAAGATAGGCATATTGGGCGAGCATCAATGGCCACCCTCACCCGTACTAGTCAAAGGACAGACCCCCGCAGAGCGGAGTCAATAACACGCTCAGGATTAAGGTCGAGTCACTAATGGTCATCTACGAAATTATTAGCTCTATACTGTTCACGGTGTTACATCAGTACGTCTAATAATTCACGGTCCGATCTTGTACAATAGCATTGCCCATGATGCCCCCACTGGCATGTCAAACACATGAACCAGTTGGATCACCTCGTTTGTATCTAATACAAAGCGGGACGCATCCACAGTGTATCCAGGATTAGGTCTCCAACCCTATCCATACTGTAGACTGTTTGGGTCATTAACTCGAACGTGATCCTCCTTGTGTCCACTACACACCGTTCAAGTTCTTAGTTCTCCCATAATACAATGACCCTGGAGCTTAGTTTATTGGATTAAGTTTATGAAAAATGCGAGACACAAAGTTCAAATAAATAACTCTTATTTATTTACAACAATGAAATATTACAAACTACACGAGATGAGGACATCCATCCCAACAAAAGGACAGACCCCCGCAGACAGGAGTCCGTAATATGCTCACGATTAAATTCGAGTCACTAATGGTTATCTACGAAGTTATTAGTCTTATACTGTCAATGGTGTTACATCAGTAGGTCTAATAATTCACGGTCCGGTCTTGTACATTCTCATTGCACAGGATGCCCCCACTCGCATGTCAACCACATGAAAGAATCAGATAACCTCGTTTGCATCTAATACAAAATGAGTCGCATCCACAGTGTATCCAGAATTAGGTCTCCAACCTCATCCTTATATTATAGACCGTTCGGGTCATTATAAACTATAGTATAGCCTAATTGATTAATTAGTTTTATTTGGAGAAATTGAATTGAGAGAAATTAAATTGAATGTGATTCAATTTATAATTCCACATTTATGCAAATGAGATTTGTATAATAAGGTATGAGATACCTTATATTATATCATATGCAAATGTGATTTGTATATTATATGGTTGTGGTAAAATTATGATTTGGTGGAGGTTTTAACTCCATCACACAATAGTATTTAAAGGCTTTGCAAGAAGCCTTTGGTGTGCAATCTTGCCATTTTTTGGATTTCCATCCAAAGAGAGCAAGGGATTCTCTCTCAAATCCTCTCTCAATTCTCCAAAATTCTCTCTTCACCCAAAACCAAAGGGAGTCCCACTCACTCTCCCTCAACCTCCCGAGAGAGATCATGACTGGAGAATCGAGTTCGAGGAGTTCGTTGGTAAGAGAGAGATCGTGACCGGAGAAGGAGAAAACGTTGAAGAAGAGTTCTTCAAGAGGTTAGTACTTTTTACTTACTGTTTTCTTCTTCTTCTTTGCATGTTTAGCCTAGGATCTATGAGATAGATTCAATTTTAAGACATGTTTTACATTAGCGGATCAACGACGTTTCACAACGTCTTTTTTCGCATGGAATTCAAAATCCCTTCAATTGGTATCAGAGCCAATCGTTGCTCTTCGTTATGTATTCTGTGAATTCTTAAAATTAGGTGGGTAGCATTAATTTTCATGAGATGAATGTTAATGGTTTGCAATTTTGGATGTTTTCGGTTTTTTGCACTTTTTAGATTTACATTAAAGTTGATAAGATCAATGTAAGGGCCCGTTGTTTTGGGCATTTTTTATTGTAAATCGAGTCTGTAAGTCCGTGTCGTTCGTGGCAAGAGTTTTTGTGAAGAAAACGGAGCAAAAACAGGTGATTTCGGTGAAAAACAACAAAAGTTATTTGCTAGAAGTTCATTAGCGTCGCGACGCTGTTCATCAGCGTTGCGACGCCATCCTTGCTGCTGGAGAGTGCTGCAGTGCAGCGTTGTAACGCTAGCGGTGGCGTTGGAACGCCACAGTGTTGAGAACGCTGGGCGCGACGCTATACATTACAGCGTTGCAACGCAATAACAATGTTGCAATGCTGTGGCGTAGTGGTGCGTGGAGCGCGGAAATTGATTTTTTAACAGTTCGAGCTTGGGGTTGTGCAACTGTCCTTTTATTTTATTTATTATTTATTTATTTGTAAAATTGATTTTTTAAATGTATTTTATTTAATTATTTTAAATCATATTAATATAAATGTTATATTAATGTTAATTAATTTAATTTTATGTCCCTAGGGTGCCAAAAATCGGTCCAATATTGCTATTTAATTATTTTATACATGAGATGTATGATTTAATTATTTCTATGTGCATAGAGTATGCCATATAGATTTAAAATCCCACCTTAGGTTAAACATTTCATGCATCATATTTATATTATAAGAGTTATAATATATAGTATGCATGATAGGATTATATTATAAGTGTTATAATATAATGTTTGCATGATTTAATTTATTTAATATAAGTATTTTTTAAATTAAAAGCATGCTCATGCATTTAATTCATGTGATGAATGTATGTTATAGTATAGTATTATTCATGTGATGAATGATCAAGCACTATAACATAGAAATGCATGTAACCTAAGTTAATTATTAGTTTTAAATGGTTTAGAACTTGAATAATTAGACTTAGGTTTTCTAGTTCTAATAAGATTAGAATTAGGAAATCAAATATAACCTTTGAATGGGACCGATAAGTAACTCTGTCTAAGGAAGGTTTTGTCTCTAAGGTGGGGTATTTAAGTTGACGCTATGAACACCCCACTCGGAAACCGACCTGGGAGTGAATTCGGTCTAGAGATTCTTAGGTTATATTCTCGTGAGTGTCGTTAATTAAGAGTTAATTAATTTACTCACATAGACCTAAGTTAATAATGTGATTATAAACTTAGGCTAATCCAATGTAAGAGTTATATTGGTAGACTTAGGTAAATTTTAGCCGATTTATCTAGGTCAATCCCGATTATTTTAAAGTGTTGAGTGGGAGGAAATAAAGTGTATGAGATACATTTAATTTTCCATCCACAAATCTCCGTTAAGTTCGCACCGTGAGATCCATGCTCGGCCTCGTGGCGCAAATAGGAGCTCCCCCTACGGGTGGCATTTGTATGGGTCAATATCAACGTGAATGGAGAGAGTACTTATAGTGAGTGGGAGCGGGATGCGTGAAAGCGGGACCCACGGTCTCTTCTTTCGATTCACACCCCGTGAGGCGCCTATGATCCACCGCTAGTTTGGCTGGACCGGACAATCCCTCCGGAGGGCCTTGATCATGGGAGTCGGAACACCGTGAATTCCCGAAAGGGATACGATTTCCTTGTTGGTTTTCCTTCTTAGTCCTCCCTACGGCGGCTATTGTTTGGACGGATACTTGGAAATTTAAAGATTGAGGGTGACACTCATAGGATTCATTAAGAGTTAATGGATTCTAATCGAAAAATGGTAACTGGATGCCTAATGGAATAAGAGTTATTCTGGTATTAGGGTCTGGTCGAGAGAGTATCGTCCTAGAGGAGGAGTGTGTTTATCTACCCTACGGTGGCGATCATTCTAAACCTTTAGGGTATCATTGCAAATTTTGAATGACCTAGGGATCATAGGATAAAAATTTGCTAAAACTCGATTGGAATTTCAAAAGTTTTTGCGAGACTAATACAAAGTTTTTCATTTTATTTCAGCAACGAAATGTCAAACGCTTTTAACGCTCCTTTAGCTTCCGTTAAGTTAGTCAGTGATAGTATTTCGTGGAAAAACAATATAGACACGATTTTGGTAAATGATGACCAAGAGTTCGCGCTCACTGAGGAGGGTCCTCAGGTGCACGGTTCAATAGTCCTATTCAACGATCTACAAACCTTCTAGTCTTTGGTGCAAACTAGGGGACAGGAAGCTGAGGCAAGTGTTGCCTTAAGACCTTTTCACAGGGGTATGACCTCTGGGTTAAAGTTTGTAGACTCTTCAGGCCCTAAGGGGAAGAAGGAGAAGTTGAAGGAAGTTAAGGTTGACTACACACGCCCTAAAAGGCAAAGAAATCAAGGATGTTTCGAGAGAAAGTGTTTTCTCGCACCGGGGACGAACACCTGAAAAGGAGTTGTCCCAAGTTCCTTGATGAAAAGAAGATGACAGGTAAATGTGATTTACTTGTCACAGAAACTTATTTAGTGGAGAGTAATGACTCATCTTGGATATTGGATTCAGGCGCCACTAACCATGTTTGCTCTTCTTTTCAAGGATTAAGTTCCTGACAGCGGCTGCAAGAGGGTGAGATAACACTCAGGTTGGATCTGGAGAAGTTGTCTCGGCTGCAGCAATAGGCACGGTGAAGCCTTTTTTGGTGGGAAGTACTTATTATTGGATAATATGTACATAGTTCCTGGGTTTATGAGAAACCTAGTTTCTATTTCCTGCCTATTAGAGCAAAATATTTCCATTTCTTTCAAGAGTAATAAAGCGTTTATTTCTCACAATGGAAATTTGATTTGTTCTGCTTCGCTTGAGAGCAATTTATATGTTTTGAGCCCTAATTCGGTCAAAAGTGTTTTGAACACCGAATTGTTTAAAATAGCTGAAACGCGAACTAAGAGATTGAACGTTTCTCCAAAAGAAAGTGCCCATCTTTGGCATCTTCGGTTAGACCACATTAATCTCAATAGGATTGAGATACTAGTGAAGAGTGGACTTCTAAGCGAGTTGGAAGAAAACTCTTTACCGGTATGTGAGTCATGCCTTGAAGGCAAAATGACCAAACGTCCTTTTAGTGGAAAAGGATATAGAGCCAAGGAGCCCCTTGAGCTTATACATTCTGACCTCTGTGGTCTGATGAATGTTAAAGCACGAGGTGGTTACGAATACTTTGTATCTTTTATAGATGACTATTCGAGGTATGGGTACATTTACCTTATGTATAGGAAGTCTGAAACACTTGAAAAGTTCAAGGAGTTCAAGACTAAGGTTGAGAACCTGTTAGGTAAAACGATAAAAACACTTCGATCGGATCGAGGTGGAGACTATATGGACACTAAATTCAAGGACTATATGATAGAACATGGAATTACGTCCCAACTCTCAAAGACTGGTATGCCACGTGCCAGAATGGTGTATCGGAGAGAGAAAGCAGAACCACGTTGGACATGGTTCAGTCGATGATGAGCTATGCTCGTCTCCCTGATTCCTTTTGGGGTTATGCAGTGGAGACTGCGGTTTACATTTTGAACACAGTTCCGTCGAAAAGTGTTTGTGAAACACCTTTCGAACTCTGGCATGGTCGTAAAACCAGTTTACATCATTTCAAAATTTGGGGATGCCCGACCCATGTGTTGGTGTCAAACCCGAAGAAGCTGGAACCCCGTTCAAAGTTGTGCCTCTTTGTAGGTTACCCAAAAGAGACTAGGGGTGGTTACTTTTATGATCCTAAGGATAATAGGGTGCTTGTGTCGACAAACGCCACTTTCCTTGAGGAAGACCACATTAGGGATCACTTACCAAGGAGTAAGATTGTGTTAAATGAAATGGACAGTACATCAGCAAGAGTTGTTGATGGTGCTAGTACGTCAACAAGTGTTGTTGATCCTTGCTCGTCTAGTCAAGTCCTTTCCCAAGAGTTGGGAATGCCTCGACGTAGTGGGAGGGTTGTGAGACAGGCTGAACGTTACATGGGTTTAGCTGAAACCCAAGTCGTCACCCCTGATGATGACTGCGAGGATCCATTGACCTATGATCAGGCAATGACAGACGTTGACAAAGACGAATGGATTAAAGCTATGGACCAGAAATGGAGTCGATGTACTTCAATAAAATGCAGGAGCTTGTAAACCAACCGGATGGGGTAAAACCTATTGGTTGCAAGTGGATCTACAAGCGTAAACGTGGTGTAGATGGGAAGGTGCACACCTTCAAAGGTCGACTAGTGGCAAAGGGTTTTACCTAGGTGGAAGGGGTTGACTATGAGGAAACCTTTTCACCTGTTGCCATGGTAAAGTCGATTAGAATCCTTCCGCCATTCTTTGCATATTATGACTATGAGGTATGGCGGATGGATGTCAAGACCGCCTTTCTGAATGGCAACCTTGACGAGATCATCTACATGGACCAACCCAAGGGGTTCATTGCCCAAGGCCAAGAGAAAAGAGTTTGTCGACTTAAAAGGTCTATTTATGGACTGAAACAAGCCTCGAGGTCTTGGAATATAAGGTTTGATGAGGCGATCAAATCTTATGGCTTTGATCAAAATGTTGACGAGCCTCGTGTTTACAAGAAAATTGTTAACAGTACTGTCGTGTTTCTTATATTGTATGTGGATGATATCCTTCTCATTGGGAATGAGGTAGCATTTCTTACTGATATTAAGGAATGGTTGGCTTCGCAATTACAAATTAAAGATTTGGGAGAGGCACAGTATGTTCTAGGTATCCAGATTTTCTAGAACCGGAAGAACAGAACACTAGCCATGTCTCAAGCGTCTTATATTGACAAGATGTTGTCTAGATATAAGATGCAGAACTCAAAGAAGAGCTTGCTGCCTTTCAGGCATGGGGTTCACCTGTCTAAGGATCAATGTCCTAAGACGCCTCAAGAGGTTGAGGATATGAGACGAATCCCCTATGCTTGGTGTAGGGAGCGGATGTATGCCATGTTGTGTCCTAGGCCCGACATACATTATGAAGTTGGGATTGTCGGTGAGGTATCAATCCAATCGAGATTAGATCATTGGACAATCAGAAACGCAATCCTCAAGTACCTTAGGAGAACGAGGAACTACAGCCTTGTGTATGGGAGTGGGGATTTGATCCTTACGGGATACATAGATTCTTACATTCAAACCGATAAGGATTCTAGGAAATCCACTTCGGGGTCAGCCTTCATTCGAATGGAGGAGTCAGTGTGGCGAAGCATCAGCGAGGATGCATCATCGATTCCACGATGGAAGCCGAATATGTTGCGGCTTGTGAAGCTGCAAAGGAAGTTGTTTGGCTCAGGAAGTTCATGACGGATTTGGAAGTTGTTCAAAATATGAACTTTCCAATCACACTGTTTTGTGACAACAGTGGTGCAGTAGCCAACTCGAGAGAACCTCGGAGTCATAAAGGGGCAAGCATATAGAGCGTAAGTATCACCACGATATCGGAGATTGTGCATCATGAGACGTGATGACCACGCAGATAGCTTCGAAGCACAACGTTGTTAATCCATTTACAAAGGCCCTCACGGTTAAGGTGTTTGAGGGTCACCTAGAGAGTCTAGGTCTTCGAGTGCTTCCTGACTAGGGCAAGTGGGAGTATTATAAAAGGGTATTCAATGCCCTAGTTTATTGTATTACTTTATTGTATTACTTTACTGTACATTTGAGAAATGTATCATATACTCCACTAGCTTAGTCCAAGTGGGAGTTTGTTGGGATGTATGTCCTCATCTCGTGTAGTATGTAATGTTCCAAGTTGTAAATGAATAAGAATTATTTATTTTAACATTGTGTAATAAATAAGAGTTATTTATTTAAACTTTGTGTCTCCCATTTTTCATAAACTTAATCCAATAAACTAAGCTCCAGGGTCATTGTATTATGAGAGAACTAAGAACTTTAACAGTGTGTAGTGGACACACGGGGAGGATCACGTTCGAGTTAATGACCCAAACGGTCTCTGATGATATGGATAGGGTTGGAGACCTAATCCTCGGATACACTGTGGATGCGACCGCTTTGTATTAGATACTGGACGAGGTGATCGACTCGTTCATGTGGTTGACATGCGAGTGGAGGCATCCTGTGCAATGAGATTGTACAAGACTGGACCGTGCATTATTAGACTTATTGATATAACACCGTTAACAGTATAGAGCTAATAAATTCGTAGATGACCCTTAGTGACTCGACCTTAATCCTGAGTGTGTCACGGACTCACCATCTGCATGGGGGTCCGTCCCTTTGACTAATACGGGTGAGGGTGGCCCTTTGTTTCTCGCCCAATATGCCTATCTTCTCAAAGCGGGACCACGTGGAGAGGCGGGAAATTGACTACGCAAGAAGGAATTCACTCGTTCCCGACTTAGGGAAACTAGAGGAGTTGTTCCCTTAAGTGTTGTCTCCAGGGCTTGAACAACGGGGCCCCACACTCTCATTGGCCTGAGAGGGTTGTTGTTTATGGTTGGACCATGCAACGTAGTTGTTCATTAGAGGAGCAGGGGACTTAAGGAGCAAGAGGTAGACACAGGGGTAAAACGGTAATTTGACCCAGCTGTGACAACGAACAACCTGTGAAGGGTCGACTCATGGATATTGGTTATATCAATGGACACAACTTGTCCTACAGTGATGAGAGTGCAACTACGGGCTTTAGTGGAGTGTTACCGTAGTTAATGAATGTTGAATAACCGAGTCAAAGAGTTTGACAGGTTAGTCTCGGATCATTGGAGCTCGTCACGTGTAGGTCCATTAGGTCTCTCGGTTGTCTCAAATTGGACTAATTGAGGGTTTACAGTTTGGTGTGAATTTGAAGTGTTCAAATTGATTATTTGGGTATTTATGTCATTTATATGAGATATAGATGACATAATATATAGTTTGATGTGAATGAGATTCATAATAAACTATAATATAGCCTCATTGATTAATTAGTGCAATTTGGAGAAATTAAATTGAATGTGATTCAATTTATAATTCCACATTTATGCAAATGAGATTTGTATAATAAGGTATGAGATACCTTATATTATATAATATGCAAATGTGATTTGTATATTATATGGTTGTGGTAAAATTGTGATTTGGTGGAGGTTTTAACTCCATCACACAATAGTATTTAAAGGCTTTGCAAGAAGTCTTTGGTGTGCAATCTTGCCATTTTTTGGATTTCCATCCAAAGAGAGCAAGGGATTCTCTCTCAAATCCTCTCTCAATTCTCCAAAATTCTCTCCTCACCCAAAACCAAAGGGAGTCCCACTCACTCTCCCTCAACCTCTCGAGAACAACCGAAAAGACCCTTTGGAGGTGTCTCCCTGTTCGGATCGAGGATCGAGTTCGAGGAGTTCGTTGGTACGAGAGAGATCGTGACCGGAGAAGGAGAAAACGTTAAAGAAGAGTTCTTCAAAAGGTTAGTACTTTTTACTTACTGTTTTCTTCTTCTTCTTTGCATGTTTAGCCTAGGATCTATGAGATAGATTCAATTTTAAGACATGTTTTACACAACGGATCAACGACGTTTCACAACGTCTTCCGCTGCGGGAATTCAAAATCCCTTCATCTGTGTCCACGGATATTGACCAGTAACAGCAAGTCAATCCTTCACGAATGTTTGTAACACCAGCTTGGTCCAATTATCGTTTTACCCATTGGTTACATCTTGTACCTTAAGTACCAGTGCTCCTCTAATGAACAATTTGTTTGTGGTCCAACCAACAAACAGAGTCCCTCTCGGGCCAATGAGAGGGTCAGGCCCTTTGTTCAAGTCTCGGAGACACCACCTAAGGGAACATTCCTCTACTTACCCTAGTAGGCGGGAAGGAGTGAATACCATCTTGCTAAGTTAAGTTCCCAGCCACTCACTCGGTCTTGTCCCCAAAAAGGTAGGCATATTGAGTCGGCGAATCTGACCACTGTCACCCATACTAGTCAAAGGACAATCCCTCGCGAATAGGAGTTTGTAACCTGCTCAGGATTGAGATCAAGTTGCCTAGGTCATCCTAGTGAAATAGAAACCTAACTAGTCAACGGAGTTACATCTAGTGGTTACTATTTCGCGGTCCGGTCTTATGTAATCTCATTACATAGGATATCCCCACTCACATGTCATCTACACGAACACCTCAAGATCACAGTGTTTGTATCTTATACAAAGTGGGCCACATCCATAGTTTTACCAGGCTAAGGTACCCAAACCTTATCCCCTAACTATAGGCCCTTTAGGTTGTATCTCGAACCGAGATCCTTTATATACACTACATTCAGTTAAAAATTCATTTTACAACCTTGGATGTTTAGTTTATTGGATTTAGGGTTTAAATAAAGGCAATATCATAGATAATGAATAATAACACAACTATTATACTTTATTGAAGTAATAACGACTTATTCCAATAACTAGAACATAATTACAAACTACGAGTTTTAGGGCACACACCCTAACAGCTTTACCCTTCTTCATCTACTTCTTCTTCCCTTTTGGGTAAGAAGGAGCCACAAGTTTAGTCCCAGAGGTCGAACCCCTATGATAGGACCTGAAGGCAACATTTGCCTCAGCTTCCGGTGTCCTGATCCTCATCAAGGACTGGAAGTTCTGTAACTCATTAAGAAGGGTGGTCAGAGTGTAGCTAATTTTGTTCATAACAACATTGCTACAAAACTGAAGGAAACTCTTCGGAAGAGTCTCCAAAATAAAGTTGACCTAGCTCGACTCATCGATTGAAGTCTCGTTCATCTCTGTCAGATTAAAGTGGGTCATCATGTCTAGAACGTGTTCTCGGACAGACGTCCCTTCTTTCATCCGGGCATTGAAGACGTGTTTGAGCGAGTCATGCCGGACGTGAAAGGATTGTTGTCCAAACATATCCTGCAAGGACTCCATGATCTCCTTAGCGGTGATAATCAGCTCATGCTTCTTTGCCAATAATTCAGATAAGCTGGCAATTATGTAAACCTTGGCCTTTTCATTGCCCCTGATCCACCGATCGTATGCATCACGAACACTTCGTGACGCAGTCAAGCTTGGCATCTGAGGACACACCTCAGTGAGCACGAACTTAAGGTCGTCAGTTACTAGAATCGTGTTTATATTGTTTTTCCATGTTTGGAAATTATCTCCCACTAATTTGTCGGAAGCTACTAATGCTATTATTGAGCTAGACATTTTGCTGAAAAATCAAATAAAACTTTGTGTCAGACTCGCAAAAAACTTTTTAAAATCCAATCAAGTTTTAGCAAAACTTTTATCCTATGATCCCTAGGTCATTAAAATTTGCAATGATATCCCAAAGGTTTAGAATGACCGCCACCGAAGAGTGAACAGAAACACTCCTCCTCTAGGATGAGACTTTTTCGACCAGACCCTAATCCCATAATAACTCTTATTCCATTAGGCGTCCAGTTACCATTTTTCGGTCTGAATCCATTAACTCTTAATGAATCCTGTGAGTGTCACCCTTAATTTTTAAGTTTCCAAGTATCCTTCCAAACAATAGCCACCGAAGAGTGAACCAAGAAGGAAAACCAACAAGGAAACACATATCCCTTTCGAAATTCATGGTGTTTTGACTCCCATGATCAAGGCCCTCCGAAGGGATTGTCTGGTCCAGGCCAAACTAGCAGGCGGATCATGGGCGCTCACGATGTGAATCGAAAGAAGAGACCGTGGGTCCCATTTTCATAGGTCTCGCTCCCACTCACTATAAGTACTCTCTCCATCCACATTGATATTGACCCATACAAATACCATCCGAAGGGGACACTCCCATTTGCGCCACGAGGTCGAGTATGGATCTCACAGTGCGGACTTTAACGGAGATTTGTGGTCGGAAATTAAATGTATCTTATACACTTTATTTCCTCCCACTCAACACTTTATATTATTCGGGATTGACCTAGATTAATCGGCTAATATTTATCTAAGTCTATCAATATAACTCTTATATTGATTTAGTCTAAGTTTATAATCACATTATTAACTTAGGTCTATGTGAGTAAATTAATCAACTTTTAATTAACGCCACTCACGAAAATATAACCTAAGAATCTCCGGACCGAACTCGCTTCCAGGTCGGTTCCCAAGTAGGGGTGTTCCGCAAAGCGTCAGCTTAAATACCTCGGCCTTAAACAGAACCTTCCTTAGACAGAGCTACTAATCAGTCACCATTCAAAGGTCATATTTGATTTCCCAATTCTAATCTTATTAGAACTAGAAAACCTAAGTCTAATTATTCAAGTTCTAAACATTTTAAGACTAATAATTAACTTAGGTTACATGCATTTCTATGTTATAGTGGTTAATCATTCATCACATGAATAATACTATACTACAACATACATTCATCACATGAATTAAATGCATGAACATGCTTTAATCTAAAAATATAACACTTATATTTAAATAAATTAAAAACATGCATACATTACATTATAACACTTATAATATAACCTATCATGCATACTATATATTATAACACTTATAATATAAATATGATGCATGAAATGTTTAACCTAAGGCGGAATTTTAAATCTATATGACATACATTATGCACATAGAATAAAAAATTTCATACATCTCATGCATAAAATAATTAAATAGCAAAAATTAGACCGGTTTTGGCACTTAGGGGCATTAAATAAATCAATTAACATTAATATAACAATTATATTAATATTAATTAATAAATTTAATTAAAATAAAACTAAAATACATTTTACAATTAATTAATAAAATAAATTAAAAATAATTAAAAATACCCGCACGATGAAACTATTCTCCACCTGCCCACGTACGCACAAAACTGCTGCTCGAACTACTCCTCAACGCACGCAGCGTTGCAACACTGCAACACTCAGCGTCGCACGTCGCGTGCTCCACGCCAGGGCGTTGCAACGCTGTTCTGCAACAAGGCCTCCACCCGCGTTGACGACGTTGAGACGCCGAAGAAAAGCGTCTCAACGCCATCTATTGGACAACAAACACCTTTGCTGTTTTCTTCGATTTTCCACCCATTTCTGCTCCGATTTCTTCACAGCAACTCTGGCCGACGAAGACACGGACTAACAGACTCGATTTATTTTCTAAATGCCCCACAAACATGGGGCTTTACAATGATATAATCATAAAAAATAAACCTAAAACTAGTGCAAAACTGAAAACGTCCAATTTATGCAAACCAACAAAGTAATCTCATGAAATTGAAGCAATACCCACATAATTTCAAGAAAAATACTTTGCACAACGAAAAGCCAACGATTGGCTCTGATACCAATTGAAGGGAATGAGAATCCCACACAGCGGAAGGACGATCGAATCATCGTGGTATCCTTGCAAAAAATGTATTCTTAAAATTAAACTATCACATAGTATCTAGGTTAAACATGCATTTAGGATGAAAAAACAATAAGAACACTTACTTGTTGAAGAACCTTTCTTCACGTATTCCTCCTCCCGTCACGAACCCTTCGTGTTCACGTTCTCAACGATCTCGATCTCTTCGAACGAACCAACGAACCGGACACGTTCCAAAACATTTCTCGGTTGTTCTTCCTTTGGTAGAATGAGAGTAGTGAGACTCCTTTTGGTGAAAGGGAGGAGAGATTAAGAGAGGAGTTGAGAGAATTTTGCACTGCTCTTTTGGTGAGAAATCAAAAAAATGAGCAACAAGCATATCAAACCCTTCTTGAAAAGGGTTTATATAATGGTGATAGGTGGAGTTAAAATCTCAACCTATTTACCATTTAACCACAACCATAGGCTATGCAAATCATATTTGCATAACTATATTATAATAAGATATCTCATATCTCAGTATACAAATCACATTTGTATAAGTGTGGATTTTTAAATTGAATCACATTCAATTTAATTTCTCTCAATCCAATTTCTCCAAATTAGCCCTAATTAGACAATTAGGCTAACCTATAGTTTATTATGAATCTCATTCACATTAAACTATATAATATGTTAATCATATCTCATATAAATGACAGAATTACCCTTTAATGAATTTGAACACTTCAAATCCACACCAAAACTGTAAACCCTCTATTAATCTAGTGTGAGCCAACCGAGGGACCTAATGGACCGACACGTGACGAGCTCCAATGATTTCAGACTAACCTGTCAAACTCTTTGACCCGGTTAATCAACATTCATTAGCTACGGTAACACTCCACTAAAGCCCGTACCTGCACTCCCGTCACTGTAAGACAAGTTGTGTCCATGGATATAACCAATGTCCGTGAGTCGACCCTTCACAGGTTGTTCGTAGCCACTGTTAGGTCAAATTACCGTTTTACCCCTGTGTCTACTTCTTGCTCCTTAAGTCCCCACTACTCCTCTAATGAACAATGTTGCGTATAATTATAGATATGCAATACCGCAAGTGTACGAGTCAAGTTTTAATATAGTGATTTGAGTACAGATTATCGTCCTCAGGAATGGGTTTTCTAGATTAATTAATTACCAAGATACTTATTCTTAATTTTAGCTAAAGAAACATAACATGGATATTTGGTTGAAAGTAAAAACAAGCAAACAAACAAACATGTGGAAACACGAATCGATAGAATTGAGGGAAGTGATTATACAAGTTAATGACTCAATTAACACATGCAATGAACCAAAGAGATGAAATTATAAACAAGAAGTAAAATACTCAAGAAAATTTCTCGATTCTTAGTGAGCCTCACACATGCAATAACATCCATAGTCTCCATATGAACCTACAACATGCATGGCATTAAGTAACTTCTTTATGTGTTTCCCTAAGATTTCTAGGTCATTCTCATGCCAGATTTCTCAAGGTTTTGACAATTTTGATCTAATTTAAGCTTTATCTCTCGAGTCCACTTAAACAAACGAATTAAGAAGTAAGGAACGAATTGTCAAAAATAAGGACAAAACATGCTTCATTACATAGCAAGAAAGTCATAACAAGTAAATCAAATCCTAACTACAACGTTTAGCTACTCTAAATCACATGAAAATCAAACTAAACAAGTAGAAAACGTCTTAGAACGCTATTACAAATTGAAAGAAAGAGAAATTAAACTTATGTGTCAATGTCGGTCCTTCGTCTCCGAGCTCCCGTCTTCGATCTCGAACCTCCACGAATGCCTTGGCTCCCAAAAACGCTCATTTCTCTCTTCTTACAAAGTGTATTTCGATATTAGGGTGGAAAATCTACCCAATTCGGCTCCCTTTACAAGATTGCATAATGTTCTATACATAGGCTAAATCGGTGCAGCGTTGCAACGCTGTACCCTAAGCGGCTAGTAAATAAGGAAATAGTCGACGACGTTGCAACGCTGAGGGCAGCGTTGCAACGCCGCTACCCTAACGCACGCGCCCTTATCAATCTGGCGTTGTAACGCTGCAAGGTAGCGTTGCAACGCCCTCTATGCGGCTCCTCGTGCATGCCTTCTTATCGAGATAGCGTTGCAACGCCCTAAGGCAGCGTTGCAACGCTATCGCCTGTAGGCTTCAATACAGCTTCACAGCACGCTCGGCGTTGCAACGCTATGGACAGCATCGCAACGTCATCACTTCGGGTCCATTAGCTTGGTTTGGTCCTTTCACTTCCAAATGATGTTACTTTAAGCTCCAATTAGCCTCGTTTTGATCCCGAGTGATCCAAAATATCTCCAATTGTTCTGTTTGCGCTCTTATCCTGAAATTAAATGATTTAAACACGTAAAAACCATGAAATCATCATAAGACTAGCAATAATTAAGCCTAAGGATAACACATTTTGTGTGCTATCAAACACCCCCAAACTTAAACTTTTGCTAGTCCCGAGCAAAAACAGAATTAAACATTAGATTGTTCTTATACATACATTTGATTCAAGCCTAAAAAATTTAAGAGAAAATCTGGTAATCACAGGAAACAATCAAACATAACACTTCAACAAGTAATTTAAAACTTTTCCTAAGTGTTCCTACGTGTGTGTGTGATTAGCCTATGTTCCCTTCATTCTTACTAAGCCTGGATCAACTTTATTAGACTCTCCATTCAACTTCCCCATACACTGGTCTTAATTACTAATCCTTGAGCCTCCACACATTAAAGAACTAAATAACTTTACTCAGCACGTAATCACTTTTTTTTTTCAATTTTTCTATTTTCTTTTTTTTTTTTTTCCAAGGACACTAGCTTTCACTCATCCACTGCAGGGACCCTTACCCAGAGCACTCGCTCAATGAGTGGCCTAACTGATCACAGTGAAGGTAGCTCTTTTTGCCCTCACGATTTTTTTTTTTTACAAACTAAAAAAACATAAACAAAACAAAATTTTTCACATAATGCACAAATTTTACAGATCATGCACTGAATTGTCATTCACCCTATCCTGCAGTTTAACTCTCAAATCAGTTCTCAGACGTATCGAGGTGACATCAAACTTCTAAATCTAATAACTTTGTTCTAAGCATTTCAAAACTATAGCAACACATGCTATGTGCATAATAGTGCAGGAAAAACTCAAGAAAATTTTTAATTTAACTCGAATTCGTTTCATGCTCTCAAGTTTCAGCAGAATCACAGGAATTTCCAATTAAATCTCATCCTAGGCTATCATGATCATACTAATTCAAAAGATCAATCAACAATTCAGCACATACTCAGGACAGTCACAACAAATAAACACATCCCACCCCCAAACTTAAACTAAACATTGTCCCCAATGTTTGCAGAAATAAGCACAAATTAAGTATAAGGGTAAAAGTGAGCAATACTGTCCTAGGTAATGGAGATCTTTCTAAGTTTCTTGGATAGCCAAAGCATGTGTGTTGGAGTTCCTCAGAATGGGAGCATGGATTTCAACGAAGAAAGGCATCTTCACAACCTACAAAGCAAAACAACAAACTAATAAAGAAATTAAGAATTGAAGAACAACTAAAAACAAACTAAAGCAAGCTAAAGACAGAAAAACAAAAGTAAGTAAAACTTGGGTTGCCTCCCAAGAAGCTCTTTGTTTAACGTCATTAGCTAGATTGTACTCCCTCAAGGTGTGTCTTTCCTTGCTTGCAGTGCCTGGAGTGATGTGTTCATTTGGCCAATCTGGGTCTCTATGTTCTTTATTGCAGCTCCATGACTTGTCACTATACCAGATAGGCTAGTGACTCCATTTTCTAGCTGGTTGGACCGACTTCTGGATTCAGCTATGAAGGAGTGCAATGTGTCTTCCAGAGAGGGTTTCCTTTTTGATGTAGAAGCATGCCCTATAGGAGAGTTCAACACATTTTTGTTGTTAGCATAAGAGAAATTCTCATGATACCTCAAACCTGGATTATAATGTGTTGGTAGGTTATTCTGATTTTGGTTTCCTCCATAGTTGTTGCTTCTGCTGCCCAGGTAGTGTAATTGCTCCATAGTGGATTCTCCATTGGGCTGGGAGCATTGAGAGGACATCCCTTTTTGTGGTGATCCTGCAAAATTATTCAGAGCGTGAGTGAGAGATGCCATCTGAGATTTAAGGGAGGTTACCTCTTCAAGTTAATATAATCCAGCTACTGGCTTAGTCTGTCATTGTCTGTAGGCCACTGGTAGCTGGCAGTTGACACTTCCTCGAGGAGGGCACGTGCTTCTGGCACAGTCTTTGCCATAAAAGCCCCTCCAGCAGTGGCATCCAGAATGGTCCTGGAACCTTCTATGCCATTATAAAACAGTTGTACCTGAAGCCAATCTGGGTAGCCATGCTGTGGGCACCTCCTGAGCATGTTCTTGTACCTTTCCCATGCCTCAAATAGATGCTCTCCCTCCAGCTGCCTGAATGTTCCTATCTCAGTCCTTAACTTTGCAGCTTTCATAGGTGGAAAGATTTGGTCATGAAGGCTTGGGCCAACTCCTCCCAGGAAGTGATACTACCTGAGGGAAGGAACCCTAGCCATTCTTTGGCTCTACCCTGCAAAGAGAAAGGAAAAACACGTAAGTGAATACTATCAGCAGAGATACCATTCATTTTAAATGTACCAGAGATTTCTAAGAAATTTTGAAGATGAGAGTTAGGATCTTCTGTGGCTAAGCCTCTGAAAGCACATTCCCTAACCATCTGTATCAGCCTGGTCTTAAGTTCAAAATTATTAGCATTTATAGGGGCATGGACTATTCCAGCCTGCTCAGAATTAAACACAGGTTGGAAATACTCCCTGATAGGTTTGGGGTTATTGATGAGCTCCTGATCAGCCATGGTATGTGTTTCTGCTTTTCCTTCCCTTAGGAGTCTCCTACAGGTCCTCTTGATCTCAGGATCAAAAGGATACAAGTCTGCAGCTCTCCCCTGCGCATACACCTGGAAGTACAAAAAGAAAGAAATTAGACAAAAACACAAAAACAACTAAAAAAATAAAACATGCATGGCATTAAGTAACTTCTTTATGTGTTTCCCTAAGATTTCTAGGTCATTCTCATGCCAGATTTCTCAAGGTTTTGACAATTTTGATCTAATTTAAGCTTTATCTCTCGAATCCACTTAAACCAACAAATTAAGAAGTAAGTAACGAATTGCCAAAAATAAGGACAAAACATGTTTCATTACATAGTAAGAAAGTCATAACAAGTAAATCAAATCCTAACTACAATGTTTAGCTACTCTAAATCACATGAAAATCAAACTAAACAAGTAGAAAACGTCTTAGAACGCTATTACAAATTGAAAGAAAGAGAAATTAAACTTATGTGTATTTCGAAATTAGGGTGGAAAATCTACCCAATTCAGCTCCCTTTACAAGATTGCATAATACTCTATATATAAGTTAAATCGATCTGGCGTTGCAACGCTGCAAGGTAGCGTTGCAACGCCCTCTGTGCGGCTCCTCCTGTATGCCTTCTTATCGAGATAGCGTTGCAACGCCCTAAGGCAGCGTTGCAACGTTATCGCCTGTAGTCTTCAATACAGCTTCACAGCACGCTCGGCGTTGCAATGCTATGGACAGCGTTGCAACGCCATCACTTCGGATCCATTAGCTTGGTTTGGTCCTTTCACTTCCAAATGATGTTACTTTAAGCTCCAATTAGCCCTGTTTTGATCCCGAGTGATCCAAAATATCTCCAATTGTTCTGTTTGCGCTCTTATCCTGAAATTAAATGATTTAAACACGTAAAAGCCCTGAAATCATCATAAAACTAGCAATAATTAAGCCTAAGAATAGCACATTTTGTGTGTTATCAAACAACAACATTGTAATGGTCCAACCATACAAAACACCCCTCTCGGACCAGTGAGAGGGTGGGCGCCCGTTGTCCAAGCCCTAGAGACAACACTTAAGGAAACAACCCCCTCTAGTTTCCCTAAAGTCGGGAACGAGTGAATTCCATCTCGCGTAATTAAGTTCCTAACTCCCCACGTGGTCCTGTCCCTGAGAAGATAGGCATATTGGGTGAGTAACTTTGACCACCCTCACCCGTACTAGTAAAAGGACAGCCCCCGCAGACAGGAGTCCGTAACATGCTCAGGATTAAGGTCGAGTCACTAATGGTCATCTACGAAGTTATTAGTCCTATACTGTCAACGGTGTTACATCAGTAGGTCTAATAATTCACGGTCCGGTCTTGTACAACCTCATTGCACAAGATGCCCCCACTCGCATGTCAACCACATGAACGAGTCGGATCACCTCGTTTGTATCTAATACAAAGTGGGTGGCATCCACAGTGTATCCAGGATTAGGTCTCCAACCCCATCTATATACTGTAGACCATTCGGGTCATTAACTTTCTGTGTGTCCACTACACACCGTTAAAGTTCTAGTTCTCTCATTAAATTCAATTACCTTGGAGCTTAGTTTATTGGACAAAGTTTGTAAAATTGCGAGACACAAAGTAATGAAAGAAATAACTCTTATTAATTTCAAATGGTAATATTACAAACAAAACGAGATTATGACATACATCCCAACACCTCACAGTCGTCATCTGGTATGACAACTTGGGTTTTAGATAAACCCTTGTAACGGTCAGGTTGTGTTATAACCCTCCCACTACGTCGAGGCATTCTCAACTCTTGAGATGGACACTCATGACTAGACAAAGATGGGCATTTTCTTTAGGAGAAATTTCACGTTTCTTATCAGTTTGTGTTATTTCTATTTTGAATAATTCAATGTTTAAAACTATTTTAACCGAATTAAACCATTACAAAAAATTCTCAAGAAGAGCAACACATAGTTCAATACTTTCCAAAGAAATAAACACTTTATTCAATTGAAAAGAAATTGAAGTACTTTGTTTGCTAAGACAAGAAATAGAAATAAGGTTTCTAATTAACTCTTAAACTACATACATGTTATCAAATAACAGGATTTTCTTGCCAGACAATTGCTCTTTATTTGTTCCTTTTCTTTTTCTTCTGTATCTTCTTAAGTTCAGAAGAATAACTACAGTACTTAGTTCCAGAGGGTGAACCCTTCTGAGAATTATTGGAATGTCCAAACAGATTTTCCTCTCCATTCTGTTGCCCCTTATCATCCATAAGAGACTGGTAAGTTTGCAACTCATTTAGCAGAGAAGTCAGATCATACTCTATGTTGTTCATCGTTGCATTGTTGCAGAATTGTAGAAAACTCTTCGGAAGAGATTCTAGGATGAACAATGTCTGACTTTTCTCGTCTATAACCGCCTCGTTCATTTCAGCTATGTTGAAGTGAGCCATCAGATTGAGAACATGTTCTCTTACTAACGTTCCCTTCTCCATGTGCGCGTTGCGTTGTAAACACACTTTAGGGCTTAATGCCAAATTTTTTTGGACAGTCATCTAGACAAATTTAGCATAACATTCATGATCTCACGAGCTGAGACCTTACCCTCCAGCCTCCTGGCTAAAACATCAGATATGCTAGCCATGATATAGGCTTTTGTCTTTTCATTGGCATTGATCCAGCGATCATACGCATCTTTAACAGATTGAGATGCGTTTTGAGCAGGGAATTGAGGACACTTCTCATTGAGAACGAACTTAAGATCATGTGCAACCAAGATTATGTTGAGTCTATTCTTTCAAGTCATTATGTTCTCTCCGGTTAATTTTTCCGCACCCAGTAAGGAAATAATTGAGCTAGACATTTTGCTGAAATTTAGAAATAAAACTTGTATAAGTTTCTCACCTAGAAATCTGTCTAATCCAATCATGTTTTAGCTAATTATCTAATGATTCCTTGGTCATTAATAATTTGCAATGATACTCCAAAGGTTTAGAATGTATAACACCGAAGGGTAATAAAAAACACTCCTCCTCTAGATCAAGACATTCTTGACCAAAACCTAATGCCAGAATAACTCTTATTCCTATAGGCTTTAGTTACCATTATTTAGTCTGGATGCATACACTTCTTATGTACCTTGTGAGTGTAATCCTCTATCTTTAGACCCTAGAGTCCCCATCCAACAAAATCTGCCAAAGGGAGGACTAGGTTGAAAACCAGACTAAGAAAATCTTTATTCCTTTCGGGCGTCCACTATGTTCGATCTCATATGATCAAGCCCTCCGAAGGGATTATCTAGTCCAGGCCAAACTAGCAGGCTAACCATAGTGATCTTACGGTGTGAACCGACAGAAGAGACCATAGGTTTTGTTTTCACTAAACCTGCTCTCACTCACTATAAGTACCCTCTCCATTAACCTTGTTATTGACTCATACAAACACCATCTGAAGGGGGACGCTCTCGTTTGCGCCACGAGGCCAATTATGAGTCTCATAGTGTGAACTTTTTGGAGAACCGTAGGTGGAATTATATGTATCATATACATTTTTCCTCCCACTGGATACTTTAACTCTATAGGAAATTGACCTAGGTTAAACCCAGCTAATGGTTTTACCTAAACATATCAATATAACTCTTATATTGATAATCAATATAACTCTTATATCGATCTTATCCTAAGTTTGCTAATATAACTCTTTATATTAAACCTAAGATTTCTACTTTATTAACCCCTTAATAAACTTGCCGACGCTACTATAATTTATAAACCCTCTGATTAAAATTCACTCCCAAGTTAGTTCTCAGGTAGGGGTGTTCCGTTTCCGTAAGCTTAAATACCCCAGCCGAGACAGAACTTTCCTTAGATAGTGTTCCTCTTTTAATCATTGTTTATAAATTACATGGTTCCTAATTCTAATCTAATTAGAACTAGATAACCAAAGGTCTATTAATTTCATGTTCTAAACATTTTAAAACTAATGAATTTAACCTTAGGTGACATGCAATTCTATGTTATTGTGCTTGATCATTCATCACATGAATAATAAAACATGCATAACGCATTCATCTCATGAAAAATATGCATGTCAATGCTGTCCAAAAATTAATATAACACCTTATATTAATTATACATGAAAACTATATAATATAACACTTTATATTATAAATGATGCATGGAAATGTTTAACCTAAGGTGGGATATTTAAAATAAAAGCATACATTATACATGACAATAATTATACAACAATTGCATAAATTAAATAGCAAAATTAGACCATTTTTGGCACCCTAAAATTAATTTCAATTAATATAATCTAATTATATTAATTAAAATTAATAATATTAATTAAAATTAAATATAAAACTTTTTTAATATTTAATATATATAATAAAAACGATTTTCCGTTTCTGCCCGTTGTTGCGTTACTCCAGCAGCGTTGCAAAACGCTGGTTCGTTCCAGCCACGCGCCTCAGCTGCTTCAGCATTGTGACGCCTGTGTTGGCGTTGCAATGTCATCGTCTCCACGTCCTGGCGTTGGGACGCTAATTGGAACGTTGCAACGCTGCACACAGAACAGCAAGCAGTCTCCACTGTTTTTACTCGTTTTTGCTCCGTTCTTCTCAGCAACAACTTTGCCTCCATCGACACGAACTTACAAATTCAATTTGCATAATAACATGCCCAAAACAATAGGTCCTTTACATTGAACAATTCAACATAAAATATGGAAATCTATGGTGCCAAAAACAAAAACATCTAATTTGCAAACCGATCATACATCTCATGAAATCAGTAAATCCCACCTTTGTTCTTGATAAATCCATAACAAAATCAAGAACACAATTGGCACTCTAATAACAATTGAAGGGATTGAATCCCGCAGCGGAAGTGATTGTAAATCGCATGTTCATGATATTGTTACATAGATCTAAAAACAAGAACAATATACTAAGATTAAGCATGCCTTTTAAAGAGAAGACAACAAGAATTTACCTTTGAAGAACACTTTCTTCACGAGTTTCTCCTCCAACGATCATGATCTCAGCAACGAACCTGAACCTTGTGAAGATCCACCACTAGATCTTCTTCGTTGTTCTCTAGGTGAGGGAGGAAGGTGGGTTCCTTTTAGGATGAGGTGAGGAGATCTTTTAGAAATGTGTTTGGAACTCTTTCCAACACAAATGAGAGAACTATAGGGTTATGTCAAAAGCCTTATCTCAAAGTTGCATCTTATGCAACTATTTATAGAGAAATAGGATAGAAATTACCATCCTATCCCTCCTTCATTCTCTCATTAGTATATAGTTAATTTGTGAACCTAATTCACATTAAAACTATATATTATTTCAATTATATCACATATAATTGATATAACACCTCATATATGAAATTGAACACTTCAATCTCATTCCTGAGCCAACGGAGGGACCTAATGGACCTACAGTTCATGAGCTCCAATGATGTGAGATTAATTGATCAAACTCTTTGATCTGGTTAATCAATATTCATTAACTATAAGTGACTCCACTATAGACTTGTAGTTGCACTCTCCTCACTGTTGAAGGAAATGAAATTCCCACGCAGCGGAAGACGATCGAATCGTCGTGGAGAAGTTGTGCAACTATTATTCGTTAAAACAATCTAACTCTTAGATCTAGGTTAAACATGCATAAAATTGGAAAGAAAATACAGCAAGTACTTACTTGTTGAAGACGTGCTTCGAATTTTCCTTTCCGTTCACGAACTCTTCGTGTTCTCTCAACGATATGGAACTACTCGAACTCTTCTCACGAACGAAGACCGAACACAACCCCTAGGCTTCTCAATTGTTCTTCTTTTGGAAGAAGGAAGATGGTGGGATCTTCTTTGTTTTGGTGAAGGGAGGAGAATTCTTAAGAGAGAATTGATAGAAGGAGTTTGCTTCTTTTGGTGAGAAATCCAAAAATGAGCAAAAGCTTATCCAACCCTTCTTGCAAAGGGGTTTAAATAATGGAGATAGGTGGAGTTGAAATCTCCACCTATCTATCATTTTACCATAACTGTAGGTTATGCAAATCATATTTGCATAACCACATATTATATTATATCTCATATCTCATTTTACAAATCACATTGTATAATTGTGGATTTATTAAATTGAATCACATCCAATTTAATATGTCTCAATTTTATTTCTCCTAATTAGCCCTAATTCAACAATTAGGCTAACCTATAGTTTATTATGAATCTCATTCACATTAAACTATATACATTCATATCTCATATAAATGACATAAATGCCCTTTAGTGAAATTGAACACTTCAATTCACACCAAAATAGTAAACCCTTCTTCTAACCCAGTTTGAGCAAACCGAGGGACCTAATGGACCTACAATAACGAGCTCCAATGATCCGAGATTAACCTATCAAACTCTTTGACCCGGTTAGTCAACATTCATTAGCTACGGTAACACTCCACTAAGGTCGTAGCTGCACTCCCGTCGGTGCAAGATATTACGTGTCCACTGATATAACCAATGCCCATCAGTCGACTCTTCACATGTTGTTCGTAGACACTACGGTAACACTCCACTAAGGTCGTAGCTGCACTCCCGCCGGTTGTCAAAGCCCTGGAGACAGCACTTAAGGGAACAACCCTCTAGTTTCCCTATAGGCGGGAACGAGTGAATTCCATCTCGCGTAGTTAAGTTCCCAACTCCCTACTTGGTCCTGCCCCCCGAGAAGATAGGCATATTGGGCGAGTAAGCGTGACCAACCTCACCCGCACTAGTCAAAGGCGGACCCATCGCATGTGGAGTCCGTAACACACTCGAGATTCAGATCGAGTCACTAATGGTCATCTACGAAGTTATTAGT
Source organism: Trichosanthes cucumerina (assembly GCA_036507285.1). NCBI lineage: Eukaryota > Viridiplantae > Streptophyta > Magnoliopsida > Cucurbitales > Cucurbitaceae > Trichosanthes > Trichosanthes cucumerina. Next base: position 41,339,828 of record CM071841.1, read on the forward strand.
CCTTACTGTCAACGGTGTTACATCAGTAGGTCTAATAATTCACGGTCCGGTCTTGTACAATCTCATTGTACAAGATAGACCCACTCGCATGACAACCACATGAACGAGTCAGATCACCTCGTTTGTATTTTAATACAAAGCGGGTTGCATCCACATTGTATCCAGGATTAGGTCTCCAACCCCATCCATATACTGTAGACCGTTCGGGTCATTTACTCGAACGTGATCCTCCCTGTGTGTCTACTACACACCGTTCAAGTTCTAGTTCTCTCATATATTCAGTGACCCTGGAGCTTAGTTTATTGGACAAAGTTTGTATAAAATGTGAGACACAAAAGATGAAACAAATAACTCTTTATTAATTTCAAATAGTAATTTACAAATAGAACGAGATTAGGACAAAGATCCCAACAACTCCTACTTGGACTAAGCTAGTGGAGCAAATTACAATGAAGTAATACAATAAACTAAGGCATTGAATACCCGTTTACATATCTCCCACTTGTCTTAGTCAGGAAGTACTCGAAGACCTAGACTCTCTAGGTGACCCTCAAACACCTTAGCCGTGAGGGGCTTTGTAAATGGATCACCACGTTGTGCTCCGACGCTATCTCTGCGTGGATCACACGCCAGTGGTGCACAATCTCCCGTATCGGGTGATACTTCCGCTCAATGTGTTTGCCTCTCTTATGGCTCCGAGGCTCTCTGGAGTTGGCTACTGCACCACTGTTGTCACAAAACACTGTCATCGGCAAGTTCATATTTGGAACAACTTCCAAATCCGTCATGAACTTCCTTAGCCAAACAGCTTCCTTTGCAGCTTCACAAAGCGCAACATACTCCGCTTCCATAGTGGAATCAGTGATGCATCTCTGCTTGATGTTTCGCCATACTACAGCTCCTCCATTCAGAATGAAGGCTGACCCCAAAGTGGATATCCTAGAATCCTTATCGGTCTGAAAGTCAGAATCCGTGTATCCCGTAAGGATCAAATCCCCACCACCATACACTAAGCTGTAGTTCCTCGTTCTCCTAAGATACTTGAGGATCGCCTTTACGGTTGTCCAGTGATCTAATCCTGGATTGGATTGTTACCTACTGACAATCCCTACTGCATAACAGATGTCGGGCCTAGTACACACCATGGCATACATCAGGCTCCCTACAGCTGAAGCATAGGGGATCCGTCTCATATCCTCAACCTCTTTAGGAGTCTTAGGACATTGATCCTCAGACAAGTGAACTCCGTGCCTGAAAGGCAGCAGGCCCTTCTTGGAGTTCTACATCTTATATCTAGACAACATCTTGTCAATATAAGACGCTTAAGACATGCCCAGCTTTCTGTTCTTACGGTTTCAGACTATCTGGATACCTAGAACATACTGAGCTTCTCTCAAATCTTTCATTTGGAATTGCGAAGCTAGCCATTTCTTTACGTTAGTAAGAAATCCTACCTCATTCCCAATGAGAAGGATATCATCCACGTATAATATTAGAAATGCGACAGTTTTGTCGACGATTTTCTTGTAGACACAAGGCTCGTCAACATTCTAATCAAAGCCATAAGATTTGATTGCCTCATCAAACCTTATATTCCAAGACCTCGAGGCTTGTTTTAGAATATTAATAGACCTATGAAGCCGGCAAACATTTTGCTCTTGACCTTGGGTTATGAACCCTTTGGGCTGGTCTATGTAGATGGTTTCGTCAAGGTTGCCATTCAGAAAGGTGGTCTTGACATCCATCTGCCATGCCTCGTAGTCATAATACGCGGCAATGGCCAGAAGGATCCTGATCAACTTTACCATGGCAACAGGTGAAAAGGTTTCCTCATAGTCAACCCTTTCGACCTGGATAAAACCCTTTGCCACTAGTCGTGCTTTGATGGTTTGCACCTTCCCATCTACGCCACGTTTACGCTTGTAGAGCCATTTACAACCTATAGGTTTTACCCCATCAGGTTGATCCACAAGCTCTGTCGCTTAAAATTATATTGCAATACCGGAGTGTACGGGTCAAGTTTTAGTATAGTGATTTATGAGTCCAAGTATCGTCCTCGAGAATGGGTTTCTAAATTAATTAATTACTAAGATACTACTTCTCAATTTTAGCTAAAGAAACATAACATGGATAGTCTTTGAAACAGAATTAAAGACAATCAAACAAACAAACATGTGGAGACACGAATTGATAGAATTAAAGGAAGTGATTTTACAAATTAATAACCTAACTACACATGCATTGACCTCATGAGATGAATTTATAAACAAGAAGTAAACTACTCAAGAAACTCTCGGTTCTTAGTGAGCCTCACACATGCAATAGAATTCATAGTCTCCATACGAACCTACAACATGCATGGCATTAAGTAACTTCTTTAAGTGTTTCCCTAAGAATTCTAGGTCACTCTCGTGCCAGACTACTAAGGGTTTTGACAATTTTGCTCTAATTCAAGCTTTATCTCTCGAGTCCACTTGAATCAACAGATTAAGAAGTAAAGAACGAATTGCCAAAAATAAGGACAAAACATGCTTCAAAACATAGCAATAAAGTCACAACAAGTAAATTAAATCCAACTACAATGTTTAGTTACTCGAAATCACCATAAAAACAAACTAAACAAGTAGGAAACGTCTTAGAAAACATTTGTTACAAATTGAAAGAAAGAGAAATAAACTTAGGTGTCGATCTGGTTCCTTCGTCTCCGAGCTCCCGTCTTCGATCTCGAACCTCCACGAATGCTTTGGCTCCCAAAACTACTCTTTTCCCTCTTCTTACAAGGTGTGTTTCGAATTTAGGGCAAAACTCTACCAAATTGTGCTCCCCTTTCCAAGAATCATAAGGTTGTATTTATAGGCATCAATGGGGCAGCGTTGCAACGCTGTACCCTAAACGCGTGGTAAATATGGAAACTATCGCCAGCGTTGTTAACGCTTAGGGAGGCAGCGTTAAAGGCGCTACCTTAACGCTGCGCGCCCTTATCGATCACGGCATTGCGACGCGCAAGGCGGCGGTGCAGCGCCCTGCGGCGACTTCTCATGCGCGCGCCTTATCGAAGTAGCGTTGCGCCGCAAGGCGGCGTTACGCGCTACCGCACGGTCTTCATAAGCGTCTTCTTATCGAGATGGTGTTGCAACGCTATCGCCTGTAGCCTTCAAAGCCTCTTGCCTGCACGTTCGGCGTTGCAATACTCTATATGGCGTTGCAACGCCATCACCTCGGGTCTTAAAGCTTGGTTTGATTCTTTCACTTCCATTTGATGTTCTATTTGGCTCCAAATAGCCTCGTTTTGATCCCGAGTGATCCAAATTGTCTCCAATAGCTCCGTTTAAGATCTTAACTCGAAATTGAATAAATTAACCACGTAAAAGCCAGAAATCATTATAAAACTAGCAATAATTAAGCCTAAGGATAGCACATTTTGTGTGCTATCAAACACCCCCAAACTTAAACTTTTGCTAGTCCCGAGAAAAAATAGAGTTAAACATTAGATTGTTCTTGAACATACATTTGATTCAAGCCTCAAAGATTTAAGAGAAAATTTTGCAATTACAGGAAACACTTAAACATAACACTTCAACAAGTAATTTAAAACTTTTCCTAAGTGTTCCTACGTGTGTGTGTGGTTAGCCTATGTTCCCTTCATTTTTACTAAGCCCGGATCAACTTTATTAGGTTCTTCATTCAACTTCCCCCTACACTGGTCTTAGTTACTAATCTTTGAGCCTCTCCACATTCAGAAATAAACAACTTTACTCAGCACTTAATCACTCTTTTGATGCCATTTTTTTTTTATTTTCTTCTTTTTTTTTTTTGTGTAAGGACACTAGCTTTCACACATCCACTGCAGAGACCCTTACCCAGAGCACTCGCTCAATGAGTGGCCTAACTGATCACAGTGAAGGTATCTCTTTTTGTCCTCACGATTTTTTTTTACAAACAGACAACAAAAATAAACTTTTTCACATAATGCACATATTATACAGATCATGCACTTCATATTGTCATTTACCCTATCTTGCAGTTTAACTCTCAAATCAGTTTCCAGACCTATCGAGGTGACATCAAACTTCTAAGCCTAATAACTTTGTTCTAAGCATTTCAAAACTACAGGAACAAAGGCTATGTGCATATAATGCGGGAAAAACTCAAGAAAAATTTTTAAATTAACATAAATTCATGTCATGCTTTCAGGTTTCAACAGAATCACAAAGATTTTCAATTATATCTCATCCTAGGCTATCATACTCATACTTATGTAAAAGATCAACCAACAATTCAAAGACATACTCGGGAGTCCACAAAGAAATAAACACAATCTCACCCCCAAACTTAAACTAAACATTGTCCCCAATGTTTGTAGAAATAAGCATGTGGCAAGTATAAGGGTAGAAAGTGAACGACATCATCTGGGTGATGGAGATATTTCGAGTTCCTTGGATAGCCAAAGCATGTGTGTTGGAGTTCCTCTGAATGGGAGCATGGATTTCAACGAAGAAGGGCATCTCCACAACCTACGAAGTAAAACAACAACTAACTAAGAATTGAAAAACAACAAAAACAACTAAAGCAAGCTAAAGACAGGAAAACAAAAGTAAGTATAACTTGGGTTGCCTCCCAAGATCCCAAGAAGCGCTTTGTTTAACGTCTTTAGCTAGACTGTACTCCCTCAAGGTGTTTCTTTTCTTGCTTGCAATGCCTGGAGTGATGTGTTCATTTGGCCAATCTGGGTCTCTATATTCATTATTGCAGCTCCATGACTGGTCACTATACCAGATAAACTGGTGACTGCATTCTTGGACCGACTTCTGGATTCAGCTATGAAGGAGTGCAATGTGTCTTCCAGATATGGTTTCCTCTCTAGTGTAGAAGCATGCCCTGTAGGAGGATTCAACACATTCTTGTTGTTAGCATAAGAGAAATTCTCATGATACCTCAAACCTGGATTGTAATGTGTTGGTAGGTTATTTCGAGTCCGATTTCCTCCATAGTGGTTGCTTCATTGTTCGGGTAGTGCAATTGCTCCATATTGGATTCTCCATTGTCCTTGGGAGCATTGAGAGGACATCCCTGTCTGTGGTGATCCTGCAAAATTATTCAAGGCATGAGTGAGAGACGCCATATGAGATCTAAGAGAGGTTACCTCGTCCAGTTGATATAATCCGACTCATCGGCTTAGATCTGTCATTTTCATGAGGCCACTTTGGTAGTGGCGGTTGACACTTCCTCCGGGGAGGGCACGTGCTTCCGCACGATCTTCGCCATGAAAGCCCCTCCAGCGGTGGCATCCAGAATGGTCTGGTCTTACCTTCAGTCCATTATAAAAGCAGATGTGTACGGAGCCGATCCGGATAGCCATGTTGTGGGCACCTCCCGAGCATGTCCTTGTACCTTTCCCAAGCTTCAAATAATCGCTCTCCCTCTTGCTTTGCTCTGAATGTTCCTATCTCGGTCATCAACTTTGGCAAAACTTTTATGGTGGAAAGAATTTGGTCATGAAGGCTTGGGCCAACTCCTCCCGAAGTGATACTTCACGAGGAAGGGACCTAGCCATTCTTTGGCTCTACCTGCAAGGAAAAAGGAAAGAGAGGCGTAAGCAAATACTATCAGCAGAGATACTATTCATTTTAAATGTACCACAAATTTCCAAAAATTTTGAAGATGAGAGTTAGGATCTTACGTGGCTAGGCCTCAAAGCACCTTCCTAACCATTTGTATCACTACATTTTGGTTCAAAGTTATTAGCATTGATAGGGGTATGGACTATTCCACTGCTTTCGAGAATTAAACACAGGTTGGAAATACTCCCTGATAGGTTTAGGGTTGTTGATGAGCTCCTGATCAGCCATTTCTTGAGGTTCTGCTCTTCCTTCCCTTAGGAGTCTCCTACAGGTCCCCTCGATCTCAGGATCAAAAGGGTGCAAGTCTGCAGCTCTCTCTTTGGGCATACACCTGGAGAAACAAAAAGAAAGAAGTTAGATAAAAAAAAAAAGAAAAACGCCAACAACTAGAAAATAAAACATAAAATAAAGACATAAAACATAAAACTTGGGTTGCCTCCCAAGAAGCGCTTTCTTTAACGTCTTTAGCTAGACGGTGACTTATCAGGGCACATAAAATTGCTCATACTTCTCTGGGCCCTTCTTGCTCGAATCAATGTAGCCCTTCTTGCCAAAAACTTGTCGCGTAAAATTATATTGCAATACCGTAGTGTACGGGTCAATTTTAGTGTAGTGATTTATGAGTCCAAGTATCGTCCTCGGGAATGGATTTCTAGATTAATTAATTACTAAGATACTACTTCTCAATTTTAGCTAAAGAAACATAACATGGATAGGTGCTGAAACAGGAATTAAAGACAATCAAACAAACAAACATGTGGAGACACGAATTGATAGAATTAAAGGAAGTGATTTTACAAATTAATAACCTAACTACACATGCATTGACCTCATGAGATGAATTTATAAACAAGAAGTAAATTACTCAAGAAAACATCTCAGTTCTTAGTGAGCCTCACACATGCAATAGAATTCATAGTCTCCATACGAACCTACAACATGCATGGCATTAAGTAACTTCTTTAAGTGTTTCCTTAAGAATTCTAGGTCACTCTCGTGCCAGACTACTAAGGGTTTTGACAATTTTGCTCTAATTCAAGCTCTATCTCTCGAGTCCACTTGAATCAACAGATTAAGAAGTAAAGAACGAATTGCCAAAAATAAGGACAAAACATGCTTCAAAACATAGCAATAAAGTCACAACAAGTAAATCAAATCCAACTACAATGTTTAGCTACTCGAAATCACCATAAAAACAAACTAAATAAGTAGGAAACGTCTTAGAACGCTGTTACAAATTGAAAGAAAGAGAAATAAACTTAGGTGTCTATGTCGGTCCTTCGTCTCCGAGCTCCCGTCTTCGATCTCGAACCTCCACGAATGCTTTTGCTCCCAAAATTACTCTTTTCCCTCTTCTTACAAGGTGTGTTTCAAATTTAGGGCAAAACTCTATCAAATTGTGCTCCCCTTTGCAAGAATCATAAGGTTGTATTTATAGGCATCAATGGGACAGCGTTGCAACGTTGTACCCTAAACGCGTGGTAAATATGGAAACTATCGGCAGCGATTCAACGCTAGGGACAGCGTTGCAACGCTGCTACCTTAACGCGCGCGCCCTTATCGATCTGGCATTGCGACGCCGGCGCAGGCGGCGGTGCAACGCCTCTGTCGCGCTTCTCATGCGTGCGCCCTTATCGAAGTAGCGTTGCGACGCTGCAAGGCAGTGTTGCAACGCTACCTGCACGGTCTTCATAAGCGTCTTCTTATCGAGATGACGTTGCAACGCCATCGCCTGTAGCCTTCAAAGCCTCTTGGTTGCACTTTCGGCGTTGCAACACTCTATATGGCGTTGCAACGCCATCACCTCGGGTCTTAAAGCTTGGTTTGATTCTTTCACTTCCATTTGATGTTCTATTTGGCTCCAAATAGACTCGTTTTGATCCCGAGTGATCTAAATTGTCTCCAATAGCTCCGTTTAAGCTCTTAACCTGAAATTGAATAAATTAACCACGTAAAAGCCCCAAAATCATTATAAAACTAGCAATAATTAAGCCTAAGGATAGCACATTTTGTGTGCTATCAAGCTCCCAGACAGAATTGAAGTACATCGACTCCATTTCCTGGTCCATAGTTTTAATCCATTCGTCCTTGTCAACATCAGCCATAGCCTGATCATAGGTCAATGGATCCTTGCAGTCACCATCCGGATTGACGACTTGGGTTTCAGCTTAACCAATGTAATGTTCAGGCAGTCTCACAACCCTCCCACTACATCGAGGCATTTCCAACTCTTGGGAACGGACTTGACTTGACGTGCTAGGATAAACAACACTTGTTGACGTACTAGTCCCATTAGCAACTCTTTCTGATGTACATTCTATTTCATTCAACACGATTTTGCTCCTAGGCAAATGATCCCTGATGTGGTCTTCCTCAAGCAAAGTGGTGTTTGTCGATACAAGCACCCTATTTTCCTTAGGATCGTAAAACAGACCACCTCTGGTCTCTTTTGGGTAACCTACAAATAGACACAATTTTGAATGGGGTTCCAATTTCTTCGGGTTTGACACCAACACGTGGGCGGGCATCCCCAAATTTTGAAATGGTGTAAACTTCCTTTACGGCCAGTCCAGAGTTCGAAAGGTATTTCACAAACACTCTTCGACGGAACATTGTTCAAAATATATATCGCAGTCTCCACTGCGTAACCCAAAAAGAATAAGGGAGACGAGCATAGCTCATCATCGACCGAACCATGTCAAACAGAGTTCTGTTTCTCCTCTCCGATACACAATTCTAGTGTGGCATACCAGGTGCTGAGAGTTGGGACGTCATTCAGTGTTCTATCATATAGTCCTGGAATTCAGTGTCCATATACTCCCCACCTCGATCCGATCGAAGTGTTTTTATGATTTTACCTAACAGGTTCTCAACCTCAGTCTTGTACTCCTTGAACTTTTCAAGAGTTTCAGACTTCTTATGCATTAGGTAAAGAAACCCATACCTCAAACTCTTCTCACGAACGAAGACCGAACACAACCCCTAGGCTTCTTAGTTCTTCTTCTTTTGGAAGAAGGAAGATGGTGGGATCTTCTTTGTTTTGGTGAAAGGAGGAGAATTCTTGAGAGAGAATTGAGAGAAGGAGTTTGCTTCTTTTGGTGAGAAATCCAAAAATGAGAAAATCTCCACCTATCTACTATTTTACCACAACTATAAGTTATGCAAATCATATTTGCATAACCACATATTAAAAGATATCTCATATCTCATTTTACAAATCACATTTGTATAATTGTGTATTTATGAAATTGATCACATCCAATTTAATATCTCTCAATTTAATTTCTCCTAATCAGGCCTAATTCAACAATTAGGCTAACCTATAGTTTATTATGAATCTCATTCACATTAAACTATATATTATATCATACATATCTCATATAAATGACATAAATGCCCTTTAGTGAAATTGAACACTTCAATTCACACCAAAACAGTAAACCCTTCTTTTAACCCAGTTTGAGTCAACCAAGGGACCTAAAGGACCTACAATGACGAGCTCCAATGATCTGAGATTAACCTATCAAACTCTTTGACCCGATTAATCAACATTCATTAGCTACGGTAACACTCCACTAAAGCCCGTAGCTACACTCCCGTCAGTGCAAGATATTACGTGTCAACTGATATAACCAATGCCCATGAGTCGACCCTTCACAGGTTGTTCGTAGACACTGCTAATTCAAATTACCATTTTACCCCTGTGTCTACTTCTTGCTCCTTCAGTCCTCACTGCTCCTATAATGAACAACAACATTGTAATGGTCCAACCATACACAATAACGCTCTCGTGCCAGTGAGAGAGTGGGCGCCCGTTGTCCAAGCCCTAGAGACAACACTTAAGGGGACAACCCCTCTAGTTTCCCTATAGGCAGGAATGAATGAATTCCACCTCGCGAAGTTAAGTTCCCAGCTCCCTACTTGGTCCTGTCCCTAAGAAGATAGGCATATTGGGCGAGTAACTGTGATCACCCTCACCCGTACTAGTCAAAGGACAGACCCCCACAGAGAGGAGTCCGGAACACGCTCAGGATTCAGGTCGAGTCCCGACCATCTACGAAGTTATTAGTCCTTACTGTCAACGGTGTTACATCATTAAGTCTAATAATTCACAGTCCGGTCTTGTACAATCTCATTGTATAGGATGCCCCCACTCGCATGTCAACCACATGAACGAGTCAGATCACCTCGTTTGTATCTTAATACAAAGCGGGCCTCATCTATAGTGTATCCAGGATTAGGTCTCCAACCACATCTATATACTGTAGATCGTTAGGGTCATTTACTCGAACGTGATCCTCCCTGTGTGTCCACTACACACCGTTCAAGTTCTAGTTATCTCATATATTCAATACCCTTGGAGCTTAGTTTATTGGACAAAGTTTGTATAAAATGTGAGACACAAAAGATGAAATAAATAACTCTTTATTAATTTCAAAGAGTAATTTACAAACAGAACGAGATTAGGACAAAGATCCCAACAACTTTAGATTATATTGTGTCCATTGATATAATCACTACCCATGAGTCGACCCTTCACAGGTTGTTCGTAATCACAGTTGGGTCAAATTACCGTTTTACCCCTATGATTACCTCTTTGTTCCTTAAGCTCCACTAATCTTGTAATGAACAACAAGTCTATGGTCCTACCATAAACTCAAACCCTCTTAATCTAGTTTAGAGGGCGGGGCCCCGTTGTTCAAGACCTAGACTCAGTTCTTAAGGGAACAACCTATCTAATTCCTTAGTCTAGAAATGAGTAAATTTCATCTTCCAGAGTTAAGTTCCCAGCTACCTACTAGGTTCTGTCCCTGAGAAGGTAGGCTTATTGAGTTGGCTACAGGTCACTCTCACTCATACTAGTCTAAGGACAAACCCCTATAAGCAGGAGTTCTTAACTTGCTCAGGATTCAGGTCTAGTCACTAATGACCATCTATAAATTATCAGTCGTATCCTGTTAACGGTGTTATATTGGTTAGACTAATAATTTGTAGTCCATCTTGTATGAACTCTTCATACAAAATGCCCCTCACTCGCATGTCATCCACATAAATGAGTTGGATTACCTCATTTGTACTAATTACAAAGTGGACTGCATCCATGGTGTTGCCAGAATAAGGCTTCCAACCTCATTCTTATACCATAGACCATTTAGGTTATACTCTTGATCACAATCCAAATAGTGTCTACTACACTGATGTTCAAGATTCATTATAACCTTGGAGCTTAGTTTATTGGATTTATAAAGCGAGAAGATAATTCTATCAAATCAAATAACTCTTTATTCATTTGACTAAAATTATACAAGTTTATGGCATATATCCCAACAATCTCCCACTTGACCTAAAGCTTGTGGAGTACATAAAACATTACAATAATGTAAAATACAATAAACTAGGGCATTTAAACCATGTGTACAATATACTCTCACTTGTCCTAGTTGGGAAGGACTTGTAAACGTAGACCTTCTAGGTGACTCTAAAATACTTTAGCCGTGAGGGCCTTTGTAAAAGGATCAGCAATGTTGTGCTCGGAGACTATCTTCGTGACGATCACGTCTCCTTGATGCATGATCTCTCAGATGAGATGATATTTCCGCTCAATGCTTACCCCTCTTGTGACTTTGGGGTTCCCTTGAATTTGCCACAGCACCACTGTTATCACAGTACAATAGGAACAACCCATCTAGTTTTCCTAGCTCGGGAACGAATGAATTTCATCTTGCGTAGTTAAGTTCCTAGCTCCCCACGTGGTTCTGCTCCTGAGAAGGTAGGCATATTAGGCGAGCAACTCTGGCCACCCTCACCCGTACTATTCAAAGGACAGACCCTCGCAGATATGAGTCCGTAGCACACTTAAGATTAAGGACAAGTCACTAATGGTCATCTACGAATTTATTAGTCATATATCGTTAACGATGTTACATCAGTAGGTCTAATAATTCACGGTCCAGTCTTGTACAATCTCATTACACAGGATGCCCCCACTTGCATGCCAACCACATGAACGAGTTGGATCGTCTCGTTTGTATCTAATACAAAGTGGGTCGCATCAACAGTGTTGCCAGGATGAGGTTCTCAACCCTATCCATCTACTGTAGATTGTTTGGGTCAATAACTCGAACGTGATTCTGCCTGTGTGTCCACTATACATCGTTCAAGTTCTCATAAGTATGACTTGGAGCTTAGTTTATTGAATTAAGTTTATAAATGTGAGATACAAAGTTTGAATAATAAAGAACTTTTATTCATTAATTCAAGCACTGTTACAAACGACACGAGCTTAGAGCATACACCCCAATAATGACCCATCCAGAAACGACTTCAGCGACTCGACTAGTTGACAACTACTGTCACAACCACAAAACGATCACTTCAGCGATATGACAACCCTGGTGACTGTCGACAACCACCCATGGCGACCTGACCACTGTTCAATCACCACTGGCGACCACCTCGAAAATCCAACCACCTAATCAATTTTTTAAATGGTGAAAGTAAACAAAAATGGTTACTAACAAAATTTTTAATCCATTATATATTTGAAATAGGTTTCAAAATACTTTGCAAAATATAGTTTAAAATATTTTAATTTCTAAAATATAATTCAAATTTTAAAACTCATTTATCCTTGAAATGTATTATATGGTACACAATTTTATTTAAATTTCATAATTTATTAAATAAACCTCTAATATTTTAATTTGTGAAATAGAGTTCCAAAAACAGGTTTATGAATACTTTTTGAAATAAAATTTTAAATTCTCTAATTTTTTAGATAAACTTTCAAATTTTTAATCTCTAAAATGGAGTTCTAAAATAGATTTTATATACTTTATGAAATAGAGTTCTAGATTTTCTAATTTATTAAATAGATTTCAAATTTTTTAATTTCTAAGAGAGAGTTTCTAAAATAGTTTTCTGAATATTTTATGAAATAGAGTATTAATTATTCAAATGATATATCGTAACTAATGTTATTTAATTTTACATTATAATGAATGGAGTGAGTTGTACATTAATATATTTGTATAACTATACATTCATATTTAACTATTATTGAAACAATTTATCTGTTAAAATATTGATATGCAATTCAACAAACAATTATCCAGTAAAAAAAGATCTAAATTCAACAAACAATTATCCAGTAAAAAAAGATCTAAGGATTTGTTTGGGGCACAAGTTATAATAACTTGTGTTTGTTGGGTTTTATGTCCTAAAACTCGTGGTTTTGTAAACTGAATGTATATTCTATTTTGCAATAAAGTTGTTATTGAGATTTATTCAAGTAAAGGTGTTATTGAATAAAGTGAATTGTGTATTGTGTAACCTTAATTCAATAAAGAACCCTTGGCTATAGGATGAATACTTGAACTTTATGTGTGACATAAAAATGGATCAAGTTCAAGTTATAGCCAGAACAGTCTATAGTATAAGGATAGGGTTGGGTACCTTATCCTGGAGACACTATGGACGCGACCCACTTTATAGAGTACAAACGATGTGATCCTAAATCGTTCATGTGGAGACATGCGAGTCGGGGTGTCATATGCAATGAGTTTGCATAAGACTGGACTGCGAAATAATCACTTAGACTTTATAACTCCGTTTATTGTCTTAACTGACTATATTCATACGATGACCTAGGTAACTCGATCTTAATCCTGAGCGTTCTATGAACTCCTGTTTATTCATATTATCCTTAGATTTGCATGGGTGAGAGTGGCCCGAGACTGTCGACTCAATAAGCCTCCCATTTCAGGGATAAGACTGGGTAGATAGCTCGGAACATAGTTCTGCAAGATGGAATTCACTCCTACCCGCTTTAGGGATTAGTAGAGAGGTTGTTCCCTTAAGTGCTGACTCCAGGTCTTGAACAAAGAGTCCACCCCTCTCATTGGCCAGAGAGGGATTCGGTTTACTGGTTGGACCACAAACCAATTATTCATTAGAGGATCAGTGAGACTTAAGGAACAAGAGGCAATTACAGGGGTAAAACGATAATTTTGACCCAGCTGTAATTACGAACGACCTGTGAAGGATCGACTTACTAATCATGGTTATATCGAGTGGACAGAAATATATCTACAGTGAGGAGAGTGCAACCACTGGGCTTTAGTCGAGTGTCCAGGTGGTTAATGAATGTTGATTAGCTAGGCTAAAGAGTTTAGCCGGTTAATCTCGTATCGTTAGAGCTCATGATCTATAGGTCCATTAGGTCTCCCTTACTAGCTCGGACTTAGCCATGTAACATTTTGAGAGAAAAGAATTTGAATTGTTCAAATTCGAGTTTGGAAGAAAACGTTAATTATATGTGATATATTTAACGAATCATAGCTTAATTATGAATTAAACTACGATTAATAGGAGGTGGATATATTTAAATATGATTTAAATATTGGATCAATTTATAGCATGAATAAGGATTCATGTTCGGAAAATCGATCGGGATCGGGCAATTTATTTAATTTAATATTTGATATTAAATTATTAAAAATTAATTAATTAAATTAATTTTCAATTATTTAATTAATTATATTAATTTAATTAAAAATCAATTTAATATTGATTTTAGAATTAAAATTAAATGTAAAATGAGGGATTTTCATGATTTTCATGAAAATCAAGTTGCCAACTTGCCCAATCCTCCTCATTTTCAAAATTCACCAAAATTAGCCACCTCCATCTCAAACCATCCTCATCACACTTGAGTTGTCACTCTAATAAAGCTTAATGAAGCTTTATCTAATGGTTTTGAGGTGTTTTGAGAGGATTTTGCAGAAATTCAAAGTATCCCGTTTTGTGATCTTTGTGGTCTTTTCTTCCAAATTCTCTCAACCTAGGATCCCACAATCCATTACAAGGCCTGAGGATAGTAGGAAAGACTCTAACATTTGTCACGAAGTGTTCGTGTTGAAAACCATCCGTCGGGTAAAGAGAATTTCATCTTCAAATTCGAGTTTTCTATCCCTCTGTTTTACCAGCTTTGAGCATGCATTTTATTTTACAAAATTAATGAACTTAGAGTATTCAAGATCCAAAATTTCTTCCGCTTTCTTAATCTAGAATCTTTCAATTGGTATCAGAGCAATTTTGAGCACTCAATTTGATCTATTTTGTTCTGTGGTGGGTGTTTTTAAAATACAATTTTCCTTGGCGTCTAAAGTGTTCTTCTGGGTTTGGCATTTAAATTGAGCATCAATTTGTGCTTTTTTTTTCAAATTGCTCAAGTGTGTTTGAGCATTAATGTGTGAAGAATAATCTGTAAATGTTTCGGATCGATTGGAGTTCGGGAAGGCCTTCAATATGAAAAGAGAAGCTCGGAAGGTCCTAAAAATCCAAAACAGAGAGCTGCTGTTTTTTTTTCAAATCAACTACAGTAACAAAGAAGTTGTCCAGCCCGTGATTTCCAATTGAAGAAGGTTAAGTTGACCTTTGACTTTTGACGTTTGACTTTGATCGGTTCAATTAATTTTGGACCGGTTCGGCTCGATTTTAGTCCGGTTCAGATTTTTTTAGACCGGTTCTGACTAATTCGAGGCCGGTTTTTTCATTTTTTTGAGGTTCGTTTTACCATTTGGGGGCCCGGTTCAGCCTTTTACATCCCGGTTCAACCTTTTGAAGGTCTGGTTCACACATTTGCAAGTCGGTTCGACCAAAATTCGAAGTGTTCGAAGTGGTTCGATATTAATTCTAGATTATTATTGTAATAATTTAGTAGTTTGCTTGCATTAGATGCCAAAACCAGTCCACTTTAGTGTGTTTAATTAATTATGCATTGTGAATGTATGTTTTAATTAAAATCCCTGATTGTATGTGCATAAAGTA
Source organism: Trichosanthes cucumerina (assembly GCA_036507285.1). Classification (NCBI taxonomy): domain Eukaryota; kingdom Viridiplantae; phylum Streptophyta; class Magnoliopsida; order Cucurbitales; family Cucurbitaceae; genus Trichosanthes; species Trichosanthes cucumerina. The sequence goes on from CM071841.1 coordinate 41,355,280, forward strand.
TGCCATATAGATTTTAAAATCCCACCATAGGAAGCATGCTCCATGCATTGAAAGTATGTTATAAGTGTTATAATATATTGTATGCATGTTTATTGAGTTTCATAAGAATTAATGTAAGTGTTATATTAATTTACGAAACAAATATTATGTCTTAATTATAATTAATATAAGAGTTATATTAATTAAAAAATAAATATATAATTGTTATGCATTTATTCATGTGATGAATTTGTTATAAATGTATGTTTATTCATGTGATGAATGACCAAGCAATTTATAACATAGAAATGCATGTAACCTAAGGTTAATTAATTAGTTTTAAAATGGTTTTAGAACTGGAATTAATTATATCTAAGGTTATCTAGTTCTAATAAGATCAGAATTAGGAAACCAATAATTTATAAACTTTGATTAAAGAGGGACTCTGACTAAGGAAGGTTCTGGCTAGGTTGGAGTACTCAAGCTGACAGAAACGTAACACCCCTACTTGGGAACTGACCTAGGAGTGAATTTAATCCATAGGTTTATAAATTATCTTTCGTGAGTGGTGTTTATTAAAAGTTAATAAATTGAACTCATAGATCTAGGTTTATTAAATGGTTAATAGACTTAGGTAATTTCAGTATAATTGTTATATTGGTAGACTTACTCATATTGTTTTAGCCGGAATATGCCTAAGTAAAAGTATACCCAAACTGTTTAAAATACTTAGTGGGAGTGAAAAGGTATATATGATATATCAATTTCCTCTTACGCTCTCCGTGAAGTTCACACCGTGAGATTTATGCTTGGCCTCGTGATGTCAATAGGGCATCCCCATTCGGATGGTGTTTGCATAAATCAAGAGCAAGGTGAATGGAGAAAGTATTTATAGTAAGTGGGAGAAGGAAGTGTGTCAACACATCCTACGGACTCCTCCATTAGGTTGGACTGTGAAATTCCCATGTTGCGCCTGCAGGTTGCCCAAAGTAGCACCATCCATTCGTAGGGATGTAACATGGGATTCGGAACAACTCAAACTCCAGAAATGGATAGGGTCTCTTAGGTCCATTCCCAACTTTTTCTCTCCAGTTCGGTAGCATTGTTGGGGCCGACCTCTGAGGTCTGAAAATGGTGGGTCATACTTACAAGAATTGCTAAGTGTTAGTAAATTCTTGACCAAAGTAGCGATAACTATAATGCTATAGGAATAAGAGTTATTCTGATGTTAGCATTTAGTCAAGAATGTCTTGGTTCAGTGAAGGAGTGATTGATTGCCCCTCGGTAGCAGTTGCTCTGACTCACTGAAGTATCGTTGCAAAAAAATAATGAGTTTATGGGTACATTATTACTTTTGCTAAATTCCTAATTGGATAGGTTACAAACAATTCACTAATAGAATTCATTCTTTTTTAGCATGTCGAACTCTTTTATCCAGTTACTCGCTTTCAATAAACTTAGCAGCGACAATTATGGAACCTGGAAGTTTTCAATAAACTTAGCAGCGACAATTATGGAACCTGGAAATCAAACTTGAATATGATTCTTGTTCTTGATGATCTGAGGTTCGTCTTAACGGAGGAATGTCCTCCCCCTCCCAGCTCGACTGCAAACCGAATTGTTCGGGATGCATATGACAGATGGATTAGGGCTAATGAGAAGGCCTGAATCTACGTCTTAGCCAGCATATCTGATGTGTTGTCTAAGAAGCATGAGAGCATGGTCACCGCAAAGGAGATCATGGGATCGTTACAGGCGATGTTCGGACAACCGTTCTCATCGGTCCATTATAATGCTCTCAAATACGTTTACAACTCCGGTAGGAAGGAGGGAGCCTCTGTTAGGGAACATGTCCTTGACATGATGGTCCACTTCAACGTGGCTGAAGTAAATGGGGCTATCATAGATGAGAAAAGTCAGGTAACCTTTATTATGGAATCTATTCCGAAGAGTTTCTTGCCATTCCGCACCAATGCAGTGATGAATAAAATAGAGTATAACCTGACTAGTCTCCTCAACGAGCTTCAGACTTTTGAGTCCCTGATGAAATCAAAGGGAAAAGAGAAGGAGACAAATGTTGTCACTTCGAAGAAGTTCCTAAAAGGATCGTCCTCAGGGACCAAGTCTGGTCCTTCTTTTACCAAGAATAAGGGTATTCAGAAGAAGAAGAAGGACAAAGGGAAGGGACAAGCTCCCACACGCAAGGCTAAGGCCACAGGAAAGTGTTTCCATTGTGGTGGTAATGGGCACTGGAAGAGGAACTGCCCAAAGTACCTTGCATAAAAGAAAGCTGAGAAGGAAAAACAAGGTAAATATGATTTACTTGTTGTTGAAACATGTTTAGTGGAACATGATGATTCCGCCTGGATATTAGATTCAGGAGCCACTAACCATGTTTGTTCTTCTTTTCAAGAAACTAGTTCTGCGCGTGAGAACTTTGTGATGGGGAGATAACTCTCGGGGTTGGAGCAGGAGAGGTTGTCTCTCACCAAAGCGATGGGAGCTTAAAGTGAAGTTGTTGTTTAGAGATAGATTCATTTTATTAGAAAATGTACTTTTGGTTCCTAGAATCAAAAGAAATCTTGTATCTATCTCTTGTTTGCTTGAACATATGTATAAAGTATCTTTTGATCATAATGAAGCGTTCATTTGCAAAAGAGGTGTACGAATATGTTCTGCTAAACTTGAAAACAACTTATATGTGTTAAGACCAACAGAGTAAAAGCTATTTTGAACAAGAGATGTTTAAAATAGCGTGATACTCAAAATAAAAGGCAGAAACTTTCTCCTAGTACCTATCTTTGGCACTTGAGACTAGGCCACATTAATCTCAATAGGATGGGAGATTGGTCAATAGTGGTCTCCTAAGTCAGTTAGAGGACAACTCTTTACCACCATGTGAGTCCTGTCTCGAAGGAAAAATGACTAAAAGACCTTTTTCTGAAAAAGGTTATAGAGCCAAAGAACCCTTAGAACTCGTGCATTCGGATCTCTGTGGTCCTATGAATGTCAAGGCACAAGGAGGGTATGAATATTTCATCAGTTTCATTGATGATTATTCTAGGTATAGCTATCTTTACCTAATGCATCATAAGTCCGAACCCTTGAAAAGTTCAAGGAATATAAGGCAGAGGTTGAGAACACATTAGATAAAACGATTAAAACACTTCGATCAAATTGAGGTGAAGGGTACATGGATTTGAGATTTAAAGACTATATGATAGAGCATGGAATTGTATCCCAACTCTCAGCGCCCGGTACACCTCAACAAAATGGTGTATCTGAGAGGAGAAATAGAACCCTGTTAGACATGGTTAAATCTATGATGAGCTACGCTCAACTGCCTAGTTCGTTTTGGGGATATGCAGTAGAAGCTGATATATATATTTTGAACATGGTTCCCTCTAAGAGTGTTTCAGAAACACCCTTTGAGTTATGGAAAGAGCATAAAGGAAGTTTACATCACTTCAGGATTTGGGGATGTTTGGCACATGTGTTGGTGTCCAATCCAAAGAAATTGGAACATCGTTCAAAATTATGCCTATTCGTAGGATACTCCAAAGAAACGAAAGGTGGTCTGTTTTATGATCCTCAAGAGGACAAGGTGCTTGTGTCGACAAACGCCACGTTCTTAGAGGAAGACCACATGAGTGATCATCAGCCTCGTAGCAGGATTGTCTTGAGTGAAATTTCCAGGGAAGCTACAGATAAATAAACAAGAGTTGTTGATCAAGTTGGTCCTTCTCAAGAATTGAGAATACCTCGACGTAGTGGGAGGGATGTTAGACAATCCGACCGTTACATGGGTTTGACTGAAACCCAAGTCGTCATACCTGATGATGGCATTGGGGATCCATTGACTTATAAACAGGCAATGAATGATATAGATAGGGACGAGTGAATTAAAGCCATGGACCTTGAAATGGAGTCAATGTACTTTAATTCAGTCTGGAAACTTGTAGATCAACCAGATGGTGAAAGACCTATCGGTTGCAAGTGGATCTACAAGAGGAAACGAGATCAAGTCGATAAGGTGCAAACCTTTAAGGCTCGACTTGTGGCAAAGGGTTATACCCAAAGGGAAGGGGTGGACTATGAAGAAACCTTCTCCCTTGTTGCCATGCTTAAGTCCATTAGAATACTCTTGTCCATTGCCACGTTTTATGACTATGAAATTTGGAAAATAGATGTCAAGACAGTCTTTTTGAATGACAATCTTGATGAGAGTATCTATATGGATCAACCAGAGGGGTTCATAGTTCAGGGTTAAGAGCAAAAGGTTTGCAAGCTTAAACGATCCATCTATAGATTTAAACAAGCATCTAGATCCTGGAATATAAGATTTGATACTGCGATCAAATCTTATGGCTTTGAAAAGAATATTGACGAGCCTTGTGTTTACAAGAAGATAGGCAATACCACTATAGCTTTCTTAGTTCTATACGTAGACGATATCTTGCTCATTGGGAATGATGCAGGATTCCTGACTAGCGTTAAGCAATGGCTAGCAACCCAATTCCAAATGAAAGATTTGGGAGAGGCTCAGTTTGTTCTTAGAATCCAAATTGTTCGGAATCGCAAGAACAAAACGCTAGCACTATCTCAGGCAACTTATATTGACAAGATGTTGGTTAGATATAAGATGCAGAATTCCAATAAGGGATCATTACCTTTCAAGCATGAAATTCATTTGTCTAAGAAACAGTGTCCTAAGACACCCAAGAAGTTGAGGATATGAGACGCATTCCCTATGCATCTGCTGTCGGTAGTCTGATGTATGCCATGCTATGTACTAGACCCGACATATGCTATGCAGTGGGAATAGTCAGCAGGTATTAGTCTAATCCAGGATATGATCACTGGACAGCTGTTAAAAACATCCTCAAGTATCTTAGGAGAACGAGGGACTATATGCTTGTGTATGGTGCAAAGGATTTTGATGGAGATCTGATCTCCTTGAGCAGCGAAAACGTGTTTTGGGATCGTTAATTGCTTGATTGTTTTAATTGAAACAAAAACCAGTGCATTGACAAAAAGAACAGAACAAGCATGAAATTCTAATCCTATTAGACATGGATTGTAGCAAACATGCAAACATGTGTTTAACAATTAAACTAAAGAGGATAGAAAGAAGAATTATTACCTTTGTAGACTCACAGCAACTCCTTGCTCCAAGCAATTTACAGTAACTCAGCAAGCTTTTGCTTCTCTGTTTTACAGAACACCACCAAAAGAATAAACCTTCTATCCTATGAGTGCTTAGATCTTTCCTTTGTGGGAAGGATTCCAACAGTTGGAAGAACTTTTGGGAATTCTAGAATTGAGAGAGAGAGAGAGAGCAATTCTCCAATTGCTTCAACAATACAATTGATCGATCAATTGAAAGTGCAACCCCCTTCTCCCTGTTAAACTGTCGATAGGGAGAAGGGGAGGGATAGTGGGAAACGTGTCTGGATGACACGTTCCCTTTTATTATTAAAATAATAATAATAATAATAATAATAATAAAATCAAATTTAATTATTAATTAAATAATACAAATTAAATATCATATATTTAATTTGGATTAAATCTCATTTAATCATATTACCCCTTTAACCTATAGTTTTAATGTACATCCAGTGCACATTAAATTTTAACCTATAGTTTTCAAATGTGTATCACATTCACATTTAATATAATATTTGAACTCTTTCAAATATTCAATTCTCTCTTATAATTTAATATGAATCACATTCACATTAAATTTATAATATATAGTTCCAAAACTATATATTATAATGTATCAATATACATTAAGTTTATTCCCTAATGAATTTGAACATTTCAAATTCAAATGATCTAAGAACCCTTTACGAGCTAGAAGGTGGACCTAATGGACCCTACTGGATCGAAAGCTCAATGATACGACATTGCTCGATTAATCTCATTAACCTCCCAATCAACATTCGTTAAGCTGGGAACACTCCACTAAAGTCCACTTGTTTGCATTCTTCTCACTGCAGATATATTTACGTGTCCATGGATATTGACCAATAACAGCAAGTCAATCCTTCACGAATGTTCGTAACACCAATTGTGGTCAAATTTCTTTTTTTACCCACAGGTTACATCTTGTGCCTTAAGTACCAGTGCTCCTCAAATGAACAATTTGTTTATGGTCCTACCAACAAACAGAGTCCCTCTCGGGCCAATGAGAGGGTCGGGCCCTTTGTTCAAGTCACGGAGACACCACTTAAGGGAACATTCCTCTACTTACCCTAGTAGGTGAGAAGGAGTGAATTCCATCTTGCTAAGTTAAGTTCCCAGCCGCTCACTCGGTCTTGTCCCCAAGAAGGTAGGCATATTGAGTCGGCGAATCTAGCCACTCTCACCCATACTAGTCAAAGGACAATCCCTCGCGAACGGGAGTTCGTAACCTGCTCAGGATTAAGATCAAGTTGCCTAGGTCATCCTAGTGAAATAGAAACCTAACTAGTCAACGGAGTTACCGCTAGAGATTACTATTTCGTGGTCCGGTCTTATGTAATCTCATTACATAGGATACCCCCACTCACATGTCATCTACACGAACACGTTAGGATCACAGTGTTTGTATCAAATACAAAGTGGGCCACATCCATAGTTTAACCATGGACAAAGTGGGCCACATCCATAGTTTAACCATGGTAAGGTACCCAAACCTTATCCCCTAACTATAGACTCTTTAGGCTGTATCTCGAATCGAGATCCTTTTTATGTACATTACATTCAGTTAGAGATTCCTTTAACAGCCTTGGATGTTTAGTTTATTGGATTTAGGGTTTTAAATAAAGGCAAACTCGTAGATAACGAATAATAACACTTTATTGAAATAATAACACTTTATTACATTAATTAGAACATAATTACAAACTACGAGTTTTAGGACACAAATCCCAACAAACTCCCACTTGAACTAAAACTCTAGTGGGGTACATCATAATCTAAAACAGTGGTTACAAGAGATAGAAATACAATAAACTAGGGCATCCATATACCCCATTACATATCTCCCACTTGTCCTAGATTAGCTTATGTACATATCTCGTGAGACCAGACTTTCCGGATGACCCTCGAACACTTTAGTCGTGAGAGTCTTTGTAAACGGATCGGCAATATTGTGCTCGGCGATCTTCGTATTTGTCACATCTCCTCGTTGCACTATTTCTCGTATCGGTGATACTTCCTCTCGATGTGCTTTCCTTGCTTATGGTCATGCGAGGTTCCTTCGAATTGGCTACCGCACTGCATTGTTGTCACAAAGTATAAGGTGATGGGAGATTCCATATTTGGAACAACTTCCAAATCGAAGGAATTTCCTTAGCCAAACAGCCTCCTTACCGCTTCTGGCGGCGACATATTCGACCTCCATTGTGGAGTCGTGATGCATCTAGCTTGATGCTTCGCCATACTATAACACCCCGTTAAGGGTGAAAATCGATCCGATGTGGATTTTCGAGAATCCTTATCGGTCGAAAATCGAATCGGTGTATCCGATGAGATCGGATCCTTAGACCCATACACGAGCATATAGTCCCTCGTTCTCCTTAGATACTTGAGGATATTTTTAAGCGTTTGTCCGTGGTCTAACCCTGGATTGGGTGGTACCTCCGACTATTCCCTTTTGCATAACAAATGTCAGGCCTGCGTGCATAGCATAGCATACATTAAGCTACCCACTGCAGAGGCATAGGGGAATATGTCTCATGTCCTCAACTTCTTGAGGTGTCTTGGGACACTTTGTTCCTGAGCACAGATGAACTCCGTGCACGAAGGGTAATAAGCCCCTCTTGGAATTTTGCATCGAATATCCGGACAACATTTTGTCGATATAAGACGCTTGAGAGGCGATGCATAGCGTTACGTTCTTGCGATTCCTAAAGATCGAATCCCTTAAGAACATCTGCGCCTCTCCCAAATCTTTCATTTGGAATTGGGTCATGACCAATTCTTTATGTCGATTAGGTATCCTACATCATTCCCAATGAGTAGGATATCATCCACATAAAGTACTAACAAAACTACTTTTGTCGTTGACGATCCTCTTGTAAATACAAGGCTCGTCAACGTTTTTGGTCAAAGCCGTAAGACTTGATCGCGATATCAAATCTTATATTCCAAGATCTTGATGCTTGTTTCAATCCATAAATTGATCGATTAAGCTTGCAAACTTTTGCTCCCGACCTCGTGCTATGAACCCTTGAGTGAGACATATAGATGCTCTCGTCAAGATTACCATTCAAAAGCGGTCTTGGCGTCCATTTGACAAATTTCATAATCATAAAGCGCGGCTATGGACAAGAGTATCCTTATAGACTTCAGCATAACAACAGGGGAAAAAGTTTCTTCATAGTCAACTCCTTCCCTTTGGGTAAAACCCTTTGCTACAAGTCTAGCCTTAAAGGTATGTACCTTACCGGCTACATCTCTCTTTCTCTTATAGATCCATTTACACCCTATGGGTCTAACCCCTTCAGGTTGGTCTACAAGTTCCCATACTGAATTGAAGTCCATTGGCTCCATTTCAAGGTCCATGGCTTTGATCCATTGGTCTTTGTCTAACGTCATTCATTGCTGTTTATAAGACAATGGATCTTCTACGCCGTCATCAGGTATGACAACTTGAGTTTCAGCTAAACCCAAGTAGCGGTCAGGTTGGGAAACAACCCTCTCACTGCGTCGAGGCATTCCTAACGATTGAGAAGGACGAGACTGACTTGAGGTGCTGACTCCTCCATCAACTCTTGATGAGGGTCCAACTTGATCAACAACTCTTGTTGGTTCATGTGTAGCTTCATTTACTACTATTTTACTACGCGGTTTATGGTTTCTCATGTGATCTTCCTCCAAGAACGTGGCGTTTATCGATACAATCACCTTATTTTCTTGTGGGTCGAAGAAAAGACCACCTCTCGTTTCTTTGGGATAGCCAACAAATTGACACAATCTTGAACGAGGTTCCAGTTTCTTTGGGTTTGTCACGAGTATGTGTGTCGGACATCCACAAATCCTGAAGTGTTGTAAACTAGGTTTACGCCCCTTCCAAAGTTCAAAAGGTGTTTCTGAAACACTTTTTGACGGAACACTGTCCAAGATTTGAACTGCAGTCTCTACTGCGTATCCCCAAAACGAGGTAGGCAATTGAGCATAGCTCATCATAGAAACGAACCATGTCTAACAAGGTTCTATTTCTCCTTTCGACACACCATTTTCTTTGTGGTGTATTAGGTGTGAGAGAGTTGAGATTTAATTCTAGTTCTATCATATAGTCACGGAATCTCAAATCCATATACTCTCCACCTCGATCGGATCGAAGTGTTTTAATGTTTTTCCTAATGCATTCTCTACTTGACCTTATACTTTTGAACTTTTCAAGAGCTTGGACTTGTGATGCATTAGGTATAGATAACCATACCTCGAATAATCATCTATGAAAGAGATGAAATATTCGTACCCTCTTCGAGATTTAACATTCACAGACCACAAAGATCCGAATGTATAAGTTCTAAGGGTTTTACGGCTCTATAACCTTTTCCAGTAAAAGGTCGTTTGTTCATTTTACCTTCCAAGCAAGATTCACAAGGCGGTAAAGAATCATCTTCTAACTTGTTTAGAAGTCCATTCTTAGAAAGTCTCTCAATCCGGTTGAGATTAATATGACCAAGTCTAAGATGCCACAGATAGGTATTATTATTTGGAGAAATTCTTTGTCTTTTATTTCGAAAGTGCTAGCATTCTTAAACATCTCATGATTTAAAATTGCTTTGGTTTTATTCGGTTTGATGACGTATAAGCCATTTTTCAATTTAGCGAGAACAAATATTGACACCCTCTTTCAAAATGAGCGCTTCATTGATTGAAAAAGAATATAATAACCAAGTTCTATTAAACAAGAGATAGAAATTAAGTTCCTTTTAAGCTTAGGAACTATATCTGATTTTTAAAGAAATAAATCTATCTCTCGAAAAATAACTTGGCATCTCCCATTGCAGTGAGGCAGACGTCGTCTCCGTTCAGACCACGAGCGTCATCTCACCCTCTTGAGCTACTTGAAGGAACTAGTTTCGAAATGAAGAGCAAACGTGATTAGTGGCTCTGAATCAAGTATCCGAGTTAAATCATCATTTTCCACTAAACAAGTTTCAAGAACAAGTAAATCTAATTTACCTTTCTTCTCTTTGAGCTCAAACAAGGTATTTTGGGCGGTTTCTCTTTCGGTGCCCATCCATGTTGCAGATGGAAACACTTTTCCTTTATCTGCAAGCTTGGCTTTTCCCTTGCCTTTGTTAGCGGCAGGTGCCTTCCCTTTCCCTTCTATTTTCTTCTTTTGGGTCTTCTTAAGCCCGGAAGATGAGCTCTGAGACTTAGTCCCGGAGGATGAACCCTTTGGAACCTTTCTAGAATGGGCAAGCAGATTTGCCTCTCCATCATTTGTCCCTTATTCTTCATAAGAGAGTGGAAAGTCGTAGTTCATTAAGGAGAGTAGTCAGATTATACTCTATCTTGTTCATCACCGCATTGTTGCGAGTGCAGAAACTCTTGGAAGAGATTCCGGGATGAGCGATACGACTCTGCTCGTCAATGACCGCTCCATTCATCTCAGCCACGTTGAAGTGGACCATCAGATCAAGAACGTGTTCTCTCACCGATGACCCCTCCTTCATACGGGAGTTATAAACGTATTTGAGGATTCGTGCGAATCCGCCCGCACGGTTGTCCAAATATTTCTGTAGTGAACTCATGATCTCACGGCGAGAGACCATGCCCCTCGTGCTTTTGGCGAACGAAACACTAGCCAAAATGTAGGCCTTGGCCTTATCGGTAGCCTTGATCCGGTGATCGCCGACGCCTCCTTAATGATTGAGGAGGCGTTACGGCGAGAATCGAGGACATTCCTCGATTAAATGCGAACCAAAGGTCGTCAACAACGAGAATCGTATTCAAGTTGGACTTCCACGTAGTAAAATTCTCACCAGTTAAACGGTCGCTTTTAAGTAAGGCTATTATTGAGGACGGCATGCTGAAAATCCAAAAGAGTTCTAATTAGTTATGCCTTTAAACCCATTGTAAAAACCAATGTAATTTAGCAAAATTATTAAAGAACCCTAGTGTTTAAACTAAAACCCACTGTTTAAGTTAAACCTTTAATCTTGCAACGATACTTCAAGGGTTTAGAACAAAAACCTCCGTCGGGCGGTCAGTCATTCCTCCCTTGAATTGAGACTTTCTCAGCCAATTCCCACTACAAGAACATCTCATGTCCCAATGGTCCTTAGCTACCGTTTGTTTGGTCAAGGACTTGTTAACTAACTTAACTGTTGGCAAACAACCTAAGAGACCCTATCCATTTCTGGAGTTCGCGGTGTTCCGATCCCTATAGTCAGGCCCTCCGTAGGGTTTGGCTGTTCCATGACAACCTAGCAGGCGGACTATAGAAATCTCACAGTGCGACCTAATGGAGGAGACCGTAGGATACGTTGACACGCGTCCTGCTCCCATTTACTATGGATACTTCCCACATTCACCTTGGTATTGAACCATGCAAACACATACCGTAGGTGGATGCCCTATTGACGTCGCGTAGCCGAGCATGGAACTCACGGTGTGAACTCTTGAGGACGTGAGAGTAAACTCGATGCGAACATCTCGTTTTCTCCCACTGAAGTTCCTAAAATTAAGGTATGAATTTAACTTAGTCGGATTCTGGCTAAAAGAATCTATCTATGTCTATGCCTATTATAACTATTATAACTAGGTCTTAAAACCTTATGTCTAGGTGAATAAACATTTTAATTACCTAGAGATAAAAGCAGAAGCGAGGTTAATTCAACTCGGGTTAGGATCGAGTTCAGTGTAGGAGGTGTTAGTTAGCTTGAGTCGACTTAAGTACCTGACCTTAGAGAAGAACACCAGAGTAGAGTTCCTTATAACCAAAGTCCTAAAGTCCTACTATATTTTAAACTATTTAAAATATTACGTAAGACTTATTTCTAATCCTATTAGAAATTGAAACTTAGGTCTATATTAATTTTAAACAATTTAAAACTAATTAAATTTAACCCAAGTTCCTATGTTTGCATGCATTTCTTTATTATAGGTTATGGTTTCTAAAACCCCTTTAATTTATAACTTTTATAAATTTTAATAATTAACCTATGATAAAGAAACTATATTATAAATCCAACAATCAATATTCAAATTGGAATTATAAAAGAAATTCAACTACTTGAATTATAAAATTACTTAAACAAAATAACATTTATTTTAAACTAAGTAATTTCATGCTCCATGCAATTTATCCATATAATATAATTATAACACTTATAATTAATTACTCATGAAAAAATAAATTAGTCATGCATTCAACCATATTCATATAACATTTATATAAATAAAATGCATGAACATGCTTATCCTAAGGTGAGAATAATCTAAATGGCATTCATATAGATAAAAAGTTGTAAAACCTGAATAATTTGGCCCCTAAAGTGCAAAAAAAATAAATTACATTAATTTATTTCATGAAACCGGTCAAAAAACACCCTGAATCGGCCTTGAACCGCTCGAACCGAACCAAAACCAACGAACCAACTCGAAGGCCGGTCTCGCTCTTTGCTTGAATCGCCTCACGGCGTTTTGTGCGCTGATGCTAGCGTTACCAGCGCCCGCTTCATCCTCGCGCGCGCCTGCTATCGGGATGGCGTTGCAACGCTGAGGGGCAGCGTTGCGACACCGCTGACCCCTTGATCGCCCGCGTCGATAGGGAACGGCGCGTTACAACCAAATTGAATGAAACTTGTCCCGAACGACTCGTAATACAATTACATACTCAATTTTGCACTTTTTGCCCAAAAACGCAGGGGCCATTACATACAATTTGATCAAAATTAAAAGTAAACTATGGCCAAAAAATTCCTAAACAGTATTACAGCAAACCAATGCAATTCCCACCAAAATCAATGCAATTTTGTTTCAAAACAAAACAATACAAGCATTACTCTGATACCAATTGATGGAGATCTGATCTCCTTGAGCAGCGGAAACGTGTTTTGGGATCGTTAATTACTTGATTGTTTTAATTGAAACAAAAACCAGTGCATTGACAAAAAGAACAGAACAAGCATGAAATTCTAATCCTATTAGACATGGATTGTAGCAAACATGCAAACATGTGTTTAACAATTAAACTAAAGAGGATAGAAAGAAGAATTATTACCTCTGTAGACTCACAGCAACTCCTTGCTCCAAGCAATTTCTGATAACTTTCGGCAAGCTTTTACTTCTGCATTTTACAGAACACCACCAAAAGAATAAACCTTCTATCCTCCGAGTGCTTAGATCTTTCCTTTGTGGGAAGGATTCCAACAGTTGGAAGAACTTTTGGGAATTCTAGAATTGAGAGAGAGAGCAATTCCCCAATTGCTTCAACAATATAATTGATCGATCAATTGAAAGTGCAACCCCCTTCTCCCTGTTAAATTGTCGATAGGGAGAAGGGGAGGGGTAGTGGGGAACGTGTCTGGATGACACGTTCCCTTTTTATTATTAAAATAATAATAATAATAATAATAATAATAATAATAATAATAAAATCAAATTTAATTATTAATTAAATAATACAAATTAAATATCATATATTTAATTTGGATTAAATCTCATTTAATCATATTACCCCTTTAACCTATAGTTTTAATGTACATCCAGTGCACATTAAATTTTAACCTATAGTTTTCAAATGTGTATCACATTCACATTTAATATAATATTTGAACTCTTTCAAATATTCAATTCTCTCTTATAATTTAATATGAATCACATTCACATTAAATTTATAATATATAGTTCCAAAACTATATATTATAATGTATCAATATACATTAAGTTTATTCCTAATGAATTTGAACATTTTAAATTCAAATGATCTAAGAACCCTTTACGAGCTAGAAGGTGGACCTAATGGACCTACTGGATCGAAGCTCAATGATACGACATTACTCGGTTAATCTCATTAACCTCCCAATCAACATTCGTTAAGCTGCAGGAACACTCCACTAAAGCCCGCATGGTGCACTCTTCTCTCCGCTGAGATATATTTCTTTGTCCATGGATATTGACCAATAATGACAAGTCAATCCTTCACGAATGTTCGTAACACCGGTGGGTCAAATTACCGTTTTACCCACAGGTTACATCTTGTGCCTTAAGTACCAGTGCTCTCTCTAATGAACAATTTGTTTGTGGTCCTACCAACAAGCAGAGTCCCTCTCGGGCCAATGAGAGGGTCGGGCCCTTTGTTCAAGTCACGGAGACACCACTTAAGGAACATTCCTCTACTTACCCTAGTAGGCGGGAAGGAGTGAATTCCATCTTGCTAAGTTAAATTCCCAGCCGCTCACTCGGTCATGTCCCCAAGAAGGTAGGCATATTGAGTCGGAGAATCTGGCCACTCTCACCCATACTAGTCAAAGGACAATCCCGCGATGACGGGAGTTAAGTAACACCTTTCGAAATTAAGATCAAGTTGCCTAGGTCATCCTAGTGAAATAGAAACCTAACTAGTCAGCGGAGTTCTGACTAGAGGTTACTATTTCGTGGTCCTGTCTTATGTAATCTCATTATATAGGATATCCCCACTCACATGTCATTTACACGAACACGTTAGGATCACAGTGTTTGTATCAAATACAAAGTGGGCCACATCCATAGTTTAACTAGGGTAAGGTACCCAAACCTTATCCCCTAACTATAGACCATTTAGGTTGTATCTCGAACCGAGATCCTTTTTATGTACATTATATTCAGTTAGAGATTCATTTAACAGCCTTGGATGTTTAGTTTATTGGATTTAGGGTTTTAAATAAAGGCAAACTCGTAGATAACGAACAATAACACTTTATTAAAATAATAACACTTTATTACATTAATTAGAACATAATTACAAACTACGAGTTTTAGGGCACAAATCCTAACAAATTTGATCCTTGCAGGATACACTGATTCTAATTTTCAGACTGATGTAGATTCAAGGAAATCCACATCAGATCAGTGTTCACTCTTAACGGAAGAGCTATAGTTTTGAGGAGTATAAAGCAAGGTTGTACTGCTGACTCCACTATGGAGGTTTGAGTGCGTCGCGACTTCATGGAAATGAAAGAGGTTGTATGGCTTAGGAAATTCTTGACTGATTTGGAAGTTGTTCCAAATATGAATTTGCCTATTACCCTTTATTGTGATAATAGTGGTACAGTGGCAAATTCCAAAGAACCTAGAAGCCATAAGCGCGGAAAGCACATAGAGCGCAAATATCATCTCATCAGGGAGATTGTGCAACGATGAGACCTGATCGTCACGCAGATCGCTTCGGAGCACAACATTGTTGATCCGTTTACAAAGTCCCTCACGGCTAAAGTGTTTGAGGGACACCTAGAGAGTCTAGGACTACGGGTTGTGCAAGAGGACCATTTTTACTCAACATATTTTACCCCCACAGACGTTTTAGTCAAGTGGGAGTTTGTCGGAGTTTTATGTCCTAAAAACTCGTGGTTTTGTAAACTGAATGTATATTCTATTTTGCAATAAAGTTGTTATTGAGATTTATTTAGTAAAGGTGTTATTGAATAAAGTGAATTGTGTATTGTGTAACCTTAATTCAATAAAGAACCCTTGGCTATAGGATGAATACTTGAACTTTATGTGTGACATAAAAGTGGATCAAGTTCAAGTTATAGCCAGAACAGTCTATAGTATAAGGATAGGGTTGGGTACCTTATCCTGGGGACACTATGGACGCGACCCACTTTGTAGAGTACAAACGATGTGATCCTAAATCGTTCATGTGGAGACATGCGAGTGGGAGTGTCCTATGCAATGAGTTTGCATAAGACTGGACTGCGAAATAGTCACTTAGACTTTATAACTCCGTTTACTGTCTTAACTGACTATATCCATACGATGACCTAGGTAACTCGATCTTAATCCTGAGCGTTCTATGAACTCCTGTTTATTCAGATTATCCTTAGATTTGCATGGGTGAGAGTGGCCCGAGATTGCCGACTCAATAAGCCTCCCATTTCAGAGATAAGACTGGGTAGATAGCTGAGAACATAGTTCTGTAAGATGGAATTCACTCCTACCCGCTTTATGGATTAGTAGAGAGGTTGTTCCCTTAAGTGCTGACTCCAGGTCTTGAACAAGGAACCCACCCCTCTCATTGGCCAGAGAGGGATTTGGTTTGCTTGGACCACAAACCAATTGTTCATTAGAGGATCAGTGAGACTTAAGGAACAAGAGGTAATTCTGAGGGGTGGCGGTAATTTTGACCGAGTTTGTAATTACGAACGACCTGTGAAGGATCGACTTACTAATCATGGTTATATCGAGTGGACAAAAATATATCTACAGTGAGGAGAGTGCAACCACTGGGCTTTAGTGGAATGTCCTGGTGGTTAACGAATGTTGATTAGTTAGGCTAAAGAGTTTAGTCGGTTAATCTTGTATCGTTTGAGCTCATGATCTGTAGGTCCATTAGGTTCCCCTTACTAGCTCGGGCTTAGCCATGTAACATTTTGAGAGAAAAGAATTTGAATTGTTCAAATTCGAGTTTGGAATAAAACGTTAATTATATGTGATATATTTAACGAATCATAGCTTAATTATGAATTAAACTATGATTAATAGGAGGTGGATATATTTAAATATGATTTAAATATTGGATCGGTTTATAGCATGAATAAGGATTCATGTTCGGAAAATCGATCGGGATCGGGTAATTTATTTAATTTAGGGCAAAATACATTTTTGGTCCCTCAGTTTTGCGTTTAGTTCCCTTTTGGTCCCTCAGTTTTCAAACTCAACAAATTTACCCCTGAGGTTTGCATTTGGTAGCACATTTGGTCCTTCTGTCAACTTTTCCGTTAATTTCTAACGAAAAGTTGATCTGACACATCTTTTTATTAAAAATAATATATTTTTATTTTTTAATTATTAAAAAATCTTATTTTATTAAAAACATTTTTAATATTTTTTCTTTTTATCTCTCTTCTCTCTCTTCCTTCTCCCTTTCCCTCTTCTTTCTTCTTCTTTCTTGTTCGTCTTCTTCTCTGCCAGTTATGGCGATTTGTGTGGGAAGAGGCGGAATAGATAAGAGATTTGATTTTCGATTGGTTTGTTTATGGACGCGGAGGAATCGAAGAATTCGAGAAGGTTGTTGCAGCTGACCAAATAAGCGCGGAAACTTGCTTCGATGATTGTTGGGCGGAGAGAACGAAGTGGAGGGCGGAGAGGTCGAGCAACGAGATCTACTCTTCAAAGCTCGCGGTAGCCTCCGGCGAGTAAGTAGCGGCGATCCTCGTCGCGAGATCAACGGGACGGCTAGTTCGTGAAAGCTGCAGGTGCGTCCTCGCCCGCGCGCAATAAAGGGAGGACTCGGTGGAGCGCGCGCGATCTGGCGAGCCGATTCCGCTAGAGGCTCGCGAGGCGTCGGAGGGCGAAGAAATTGATCGGTCGTAAAGCTGTCGCGCGCGGCGCGAGGCTAAGAACAAGAAAATTAGAAAGTTGCTGCGCGGTGCGAGAGAGGAAGGTGAAAATTCTAGGCCGGTTGGTTCCAGGTTGACGGAAGAAAGAAGAGGGAAAGGGAGAAGGAAGAGAGAGAAGAGAGAGAAAAAGAAAAAATATTAAAAAAAAAATTTAATAAAATAAGATTTTTTAATAATTAAAAAATAAAAATATATTATTTTTAATAAAAAGATGTGTCAGATCAACTTTTAGTTAGAAATTAACTTGAAAAGTTGTTGAGAATGACAAATGTGCTACCAAATGCAAACCTCAGGGGTAAATTTGTTGAGTTTGAAAACTGAGGGACCAAAAGGGAACTAAACGCAAAACTGAGGGACCAAAAATGTATTTTGCCCTTTAATTTAATATTTGATATTAAATTAAATTAAAAATTAATTAATTAAATTAATTTTGAATTATTTAATTAATTATATTAATTTTAATTAATAATTAATTTAATATTGATTTTAGAATTAAAATTAAATGTAAAATGAGGGATTTTCATGATTTTCATGAAAATCAAGTTGCCAACTTGTCCAATCCTCCTCATTTTCAAAATTCACCAAAATTAGCCACCTCCATCTCAAACCATCCTCATCACACTTGAATTATCACTCTAATAAAGGTTAATGAAGCTTTATATAATGGTGATTTGAGGTGTTTTGAAAGGATTTTGCCGAAATTCAAAGTATTCCCGTTTTGTGACCTTTGAGGTCTTTTCTTCCAAATTCTCTCAACTTAGGATCCCACAATCCGTTCCAATGCTTGAAGATAGTAGGGAAGACTCTAACAGTTGTCCACGAAGTGTTCGTGTTGAAAACCATCCATCGGGTGAAGAGAATTTCATCTTCAAAGTTGAGTTTTCTATCCCTCTGTTTTTCCAGCTTTGAGCATGCATTTTATTTTACAAAATTAATCAACTTAGAGTGTTCAAGATCCAAAATTGCTTCCGCTTTCTTAATCTAGACTCTTTCAGTGTTATTATAACCTGCGACATACTCTGCACCTCAAACAAAGACTATTATAACTCCAGACGATACTATTTCTGCATTTTAAATAATATTATATGATTCTACAAACTATAATAACTCACATACTATCATAACCCCTGTTATTATAACCTACTCAATGCCCCAAACAACCCCTAAAAAACCATCTTAAAAAAAATTGTTATAAAAAGACATCCAAAATAATAAGAAGTTTGGCTGACATTAATTTAAACTGGAATGCTTTTATTTTTCTTTGTTAATTTGGTTGTACTTTTTCTTTGCTTATATTGTTTTTGGAGCATCAGTCTCTCTTTTCATCATTTAAATGAAAAGTTTGGTTGTTTCTTGTAAAAAAAACAGGCAAAACAAACTCAACCCTGCACCCCAAACATAGGTTTCAGCAAACCAACCCACCACAACCTAAACACAGGAATTAGAAACTCCTGGGTTTTTTATTCCAACCAAGAAATCCCAAGGTTTTTTATTTCAAACCAACGCACTAAACAACCCCTACAATCGTATTTTTCCTTAAAATCTCAACAAATATTTTTTCCCTATCACCTCTTTTAACCACAACCCAAACTAAAAATCATAAAAAAATAGCTAATATTTGATAGCAGTAGTAGGAAAAATTATTACCACAACCCACTTCCTGATGGATATATATTTGAGAATTTCCATAATCCCAACGATGCAAAATTACCAACCATCGGGTGACAATCTCCTCAAATATTTTTCATAGACATTTTTTAAAATTTAACCACACCATGAAATGAAATGCCATGTTTTTTTTTTAATACATCAACAATTGGTGGTGGAAGATTCGAACTCATAACCGGTTAGTCCTGAGTGTGTCGAGTAAGCTATGCTCTTGTTGGCCATGAAATACCATCTTGAGCGAGGTAATTTGAGCCAATTGATTAAAAAAAATATCTATGGACTGTGCATTTGTCATTGTATTGTATAGTTTTGTTTAAAAGTTAAATAAAGCTTCTCACACGTTCTCTCTGTACAAAGTTGACTTTTGAGTTTGGCTGAAGGAAGCTCTGAAAAGACAGAGGCATCCATTAAATTAGTCTTCGTTGAACCTCTTCTCTATCAAATTCATCTTCTTCCAATCAAACCACATACAGAAAGAACAAAAAAAAAAAAAAAAAAAGAAGAAGAAAATGAATCAGAATTTGAGCTCTCTCCTAATAGGGCTGGTCGGCGCAGCCATCACTTTGTCGGCTTATTCTCAGACTTTGATTTCTCCAACTGAGTGCATCACAGTCGGCCTTCTCGTTCTCATTTTTGGTCTTCTTGTTAATGAAGGTCTCATCTCTCTTTAGCTTCTTAATTCTCATTTTTCTCTTTAATCATTTGGGTAATTTCTCTGTAATTTCTTTGGAATATCACTTTATTTTTCTATTGAACTTTTGAATTTGTCTCTATTTCATTACTTTGGAATTATGAGATCCATAATCATTTTGGTCAATTTTGCAAATCTAAAATTTATAAGACGGAGATGGTCATGGTTCTAGTCAGTTGATGTGATGCTTCTATTAGTTTCTCTGTTTAAATCATATCAAAAGATATTATAGATCCCAACAAGGGATATGTAACTAATGCTAATAGT
Source organism: Trichosanthes cucumerina (assembly GCA_036507285.1). Taxonomy (NCBI): domain Eukaryota; kingdom Viridiplantae; phylum Streptophyta; class Magnoliopsida; order Cucurbitales; family Cucurbitaceae; genus Trichosanthes; species Trichosanthes cucumerina. Next base: position 41,375,440 of record CM071841.1, read on the forward strand.
ACTTGAAGATATTTGGGGTTCCTCTTAAAAAATTAGGTGTTAGTTCGGTGAAACTTGAAAGGATCTTTGTAATTGAGCCTGTATCAAATTGAGCCTCACAACTCACAAGTCAAACTTTTCTTCTTTTCTAGCTAGACTAATAGGCCAGAGTACTTGCTTCTCTCTCTCGTCCAATATCAGTTTTTCAATGTTTTATGCTTGGAAAATGCTTTGATGGTGCTCGAAGCACCTATGTATTCTGCAACTCCATTGATAGCTACACAAAAAAAAATTAAAATTTTCTTTTAAAAAAATTGTGATTATCAATGAGACTACAAAGACTTGGGTGGCTTACCAGACAACATACAAATACTGTCTTTTAAGTTTTATCAATAACTTATGTTATTGGGATTTGTAATAATACTCGCCGTAAGATTTTACTTATACAATAATATCACAGCGATAGTAAGTATACAAATGAATGATGAAATATCAATTAATTTTATCGTTGAAATGTTAGCATGGTGGAGTATCCCAATTCATACCTTATCACATGATGGAGAATGCAATGTAATATATTTTGTGCATCCAATAAAACTAATACCAGACTATGGTTTAAAGGTTGATGAATGACTTTTAAAATCAATTTTAGTTCTTTACACTAGTTTAAAGTCTCTCAAATTTGCGTGTTATTTAACACAAATATCATTTAGAAAATCTAAATATAATTGAAAACACATTTTATTTCAAAGGAACTACCATTACTGAAAGTATATATACAGCAAATGTGGGGCCCACATAGGAATTTAAATCTCTAAATTGTTTTAGATTCTATTCTCATTCTTTAACTACTTAATTTTAATTTTCATTCGATAACCGTTTGATTTCTTTTTTTAAAAAAATTTAACTTATAAATACTACTTTCACTCCTGAATTTATTTGTTTTGTTATTTACTTTTTTATCTATATTTTTAAAAACTAAGTCAAGTTTTGAAAACTAACAAAAAAAAAAATCAAAAATTATTTTTGTTTTTTGAAATTTTGTTAAGAATTCAAATATTTTTTTAAGAAAGATAATACTCATGGTAGAAAAATGATGAGACAATTACAAAACCTAAAAACCAAATAGTTATCAAATAAAACTTTAATTTTTTAGGCCTTATTTGATACATTTAGCACCGTTTGATAACCATTTGATTTTTGAAAATGATGCTTGTTTTTTCACAATTTTTCTCCCAATGATTTCTATATTTCTTCATCAACCATTTGAGTTTCTAGCCAAATATTAAAAACAAAAAGAATATTTTGAAAACTACTTTTCTTAGTTTTCAAAACTTAGCTTGATTTTTTAAAATATAGGTAATAAGTGATAAGAAAACATAAAAGCTCAGATATATAGATTTAGTTGTAGTTGTAGGCTTAATTTGCAAATCTAAAAGCTAAAAATCAAATGGTTATCAAACGAGAACTTAGTTTTTATTTTTTCTTTTTAAAAAATTATGCTTGTTTTTTCACAATTTCTCTTCATATTCTTTACAATGATGCCCATTTTTCTTAAAAAATCATTTAAGTTCTAGCCAAATTTCCAAACAAAACACAAGTTTTGATAACTATTTTTTTTTATAGTTTTCAAAACTTAGCTTGATTTTTTAAAACATAAGTACAAGTAGATAAGAAAATATAGAAATCCATTGATATGACTAATATTTTTAGGCTTAAGTTTAAAAAACTAAAAACAAAAAACTAAGACCGTTTGATAACTATTTTGTTTCTCGTTTTTTGTTTTTAAAAATAAGTTTATTTTCTCCTAATTTATCTACAATGAAGTTCATCTCCTCTAAGGAATCATTTGAAGCTTAGCCAAATTCCAAAAACAAAATCAATTTTTTGAAAACTACTTTTTTTAGTTTCAAAACTTAGCTTGATTTTTTAAAACATAAGTACAAAGTAGATAAGAAAATATATAAATTAATTGATTGAAATAGTATTTTTAGGCTTAATTTTCAAAAACAAAAAACTAAATAATTATCAAATAGAGCCAAATATGTTATTAAATGGACCTTAATTTTTAGTTTATGAAAAATTTATTTTAATTTTAATCACTCTTCTACCATACTTTTATTTTTCTTAAGAAAACATTAGAATTCTTAACCAAATTTCAAAACATAAGAACAAAATTTTGAAAATTATTCTTTTTATTTTCAAGATTGGGCTACTTGAGTTTTGAAAAACATATATAAAATCAATAATAAAATAAAATAAATCATAGGTAAAAGAAGAGCAAAATGACCAGAGACGTCTTCAGCTGCATTAAAAAAAATCCTTCGCCAATTGTATGGATTTGGCATTGTGATTTTCATCAGTAAACACCTTGCATGAAAGGAGGAGGAAGTTACATAGCCAGAGACGACTTGCCGACCAAAAAAATAAAGCACATTTAACCAAAAAAAAAAAAAAAAAAAACTCTATAATTCATCATATATCAACTTAAAATTAATAGATTTAAAAATAAAAAAAAGAAAAATTAAAATTGATTAAGAATAATAAAGAATTGGCATTTACAAACAAAATTAAATGGTTGCCGGCAAGTCATCCTTGGCTGCACCACTTGAAACCTCCTTCCCACATGCAAGAGCTTTGATGAAAAATACCATAAAATTATATATTAAAAAAAATGCCAAATCTCCCTCTCACTTTCTTCCATTCTTCTTCCACTTTCTCTCTCTCTCTTTTTCTTTTTTTTTTCTTTTTTGAGTGTAAATATGATGATATAACCCATTTATGAGAAAAAAAGAGAGGAATAGAGAATACAATGTTTTTTTTTTTTTTTTTTGGATTTTCCCAAAAAAAAAGAACAAAATGAAGCTAAAGTGGAGAAAGGAGGAAGAAGATGAAGGAGAAGGAGAAGGAAAGAGGGGATTGGAGTGCAGAGACTTTGTTGACAGGACATGGACCAATGAGGGTTTATGAAGGGAAATGGAAAGTGAAACAAATCCAAAAACTTTAATTTTTTTTAATTTTTTTTTTTATTAATAATTTTGGGATTGAGAGAGTACTTCTAAAACAGTGCAAATTATTAATGATGTTAGGCTTTTTACAGTGCTTACAGAACAGAGAAGATGCCAGTCAGCCAAAGATGGGTCAAAATTCTGTCCTTTTATCCATAACTACAAGGAAAAAACCAGTTGGTGAAAAGTGAAAAATTGGGTCTCTTGTTGGGCTGGGATGTGATATTCCAGGGTTAAAAACCTTTCAACTGAGTTTGAGATTTTTTTTTTTTTGGGGGCGTTTTTCTCTGTAAATAATTTTGAGGTAGTACCATAGAAGAAAATGTCGATGTCGATGGAAATATCGAGGTCTAAATTTTATGGAAATGTCGATGGAAATTTCGGAAAAATTTATGGAAACTGTGGAAATTGATGGAAATTCTTTGAATTAGCCAATGAAACTTTGATTATGGCTTAATTAGACTATAATTGACCATTGTTAAGCAACACATTTAAAAACTAATACAATATTTAGATACAAATATTGATTAGTATGTCGATGATAGCAGAAATTTGAGAAAAAATATAAAAATTCTATAAATTGTTTTAATTATTTCATGAAATTTTAATTAGAGTTTAATCATACTATAATTGATTTATATGTAAAAAAAATATGTTTTATAACTTCTATTCAAATTGAACGAGACTTTAATTGTGATAGTTTAATTAAACTATAAACTATAATTAACCATTCCTAAACTATAATTATTTAAATTCTTTCATGGAACTTTAATGGTGGATTAATAAGCTATAATTGACCATTGTGAATAAGAGGTTCACCCCAAATGATGTGGAACTAAAATAATAACGATCAACAAGACCATAGCTCAACCGACATGAAATATGACTTATGACCATAACAACATTGAAAAATTTAGAAAACATGAAAACCAATGAAAGTTGTTTGAATTAGTAACAAGAGAAATTTCGGAAAAAATTATGAAAATCATAGAAATTGATGAAAATTATTTGAATTAGTCAATCAAACTTTGATTGTGGCATAACTAGACTATAATTGACCAGTTTTAAGCATCATTTCTAAAACCCAAGAAGATATTTAGATATAAACGTCGATTGAAATGTCGAAGCACGCAAAAATTTTGAAAAAATATATATAGTATAAGTGGCAATTTTTAATCCTCATATATATATATATTGAATGGTAAAAAGTCCTAAAAAGAATTAGATCAAAATATCATTTTAGTCTTTATATTTTGAGACTTAGTCCATGTACTTTTAATACATTTAAAAGTTAAAACTAAATCCAACTATTGAAATTAATATAATAATATGTCAAATATTTTTTGTTTTTTAACAACTTTATTTTTGTTCATATAGAAAAACAAATAAAAATAACTCTAATGAAAAAATAATAATTCATTTAATTAAAATTTTAAAATATATATATAAAATAATTAACTAAATAACTAAAAGTCAACAAGAGAGGGAGATAGGATATGGAAATTGAAAACTAAAAAAGAGAAATTGTTATTTGTTATAGAGTTTGGTGGAACTTGGAATAGAGAAATTAAAAGAAAAAAATTTTTCTCAAATAAAAAATAAAAAAAAAAACATCCTATTTTGTATTGTGAATTGTCCCACATCGGTGAGAATGAGAGTGGTGGAATCACCAACCATCTATAAATGTTCTCTCCTTGATCTCTCTCTAACAAAAAAATTATATCGGGCCTTAAAATCATGAGCCTAATATGTTGTTAATAGTTTTAAAAGCTTACTTTTGTATAAAGATTTTGTAGATATTTGACTAATTTTTTTTAAAAAAAAAAACAAACAAAATTTGTGCCGACATGTCGTCGAAAGAGAGGAAAAACGAAATTCTCCCACACGAGATGTTGAGCTGATATTTTCTTCCATGATTATAACCTATCAAATATTATAACACAGTCATTATTCCAAACAACTTTTTAAAAAATGAAGTCTCACACTAATATGTTATTTGGTACTTCATTGATGTACTTTTACTGAAATCACTAACTTCAACACACTCTCAGCCACGTAAAAAAGATTTGTCATTTAGTGCTTTTAAACGTTTTAAACGGTTTAAATATTTTGAAAATTTAAAATTTTATTTTTAACTATATCAAATAGCATGATAATCCTGAAAAGTTTACAGCCCCAAACTCACCCTCTTTAGTGTTAGGGATTATTGCATAAACTATTTACTAAAGATTATGTTTTATACCCAACGATTTAAGGTTTGTATTATATATCAGTCGTTAATGTCGCTCAACACTTTAAGCGATAAATTCAAAAAAGTTCGTTCAACAACTTCATATTGGCAGTTTAAGCAAAATTGATATTTCCATTAAATAAAATAAAAAAAAAGAAAAATGCAATAAATTGAAGATCTTCCAAACCACGCAACACATACTTTAATCTGACTCATAGTCGGTTGAGTCTATGATGACCAGGTGCAGTCGGCTATCATCCCTCTTCTTAACCGGAAACGAAGGCCAGCTAGGACCTTTGTTTGTCATTATCCATTTCTCGATCCTATTATTATGCTCCAACTTCGTTCCTCGTATGTTGAAAGTCATGGCATCAGTCTTGTCTGAAACCACCTCCATCATAAGTAGTTCGTGCATCGGTGAGCAACTGAACACTATTCTAGGTCCACAAACCTATTGAATACCGTTAAACGCCTAAAGGCTTCCAACTGAGAACTGATTTACACGCTTTATATGTGAGAGGTTGGTCAACTAGGCAGGATAGTGGCTATTGGCATCGAGCTTGTAGTTGGCAGGCATTGCCTAATACTTGCACATTCGAAATGAACAGAAAACTGAGAAATGGTGAAGATACGTGTGTAAAGAACAATAAATGATCGATTACGCTATCACTATCAGATTTCATTAGCGGTTGACCCAATAAAATTCGTTTATCACTCAGGACAAGCTCATCCCTAATGGAAATGACCACTAAAGAATACAGTAATGAAGGGATCGAATTCCGATGCGGAAGCGTTTTGAATCGGTTTGCTCACAATTCCGTCATGTCAATTTCAACCAAAACTAAACTAAGGTTAAGCATAAATTAGGGAGAGGAGAATGTTACCTTTGAAGACCTATCTTCTTGTTCTTCTCCTCCTTAGTGCTCTTTAGTGCTCCTATCGATCTCTATAGTCACGAACGCCTCAAACACTACCAAAAGGACTTCTCGGTTGTTCTCTAGGAGAGGGACAATATGTGGGATTCCTTTTTGGAGAAGGGAGAGATTAGAGAGGAATAGAGAGAATTCTCTTGTTATGGAAATCTCAATTTCCAAAAAGTGAGAAAGTGTGTTGTCAAAATGCATCCAAAAGCATCTTATATAGGTAGTAAAGGTGGAGATAAATTCTCCACCCACTCTCCTACTAAGTCCACATATTATGCATTATGCAAATCATATTTGCATAAATGCATATATAAGGTATCTTTTGCATAAATGCATATATAAGGTATCTTATACCTTATTATGCAAATCATATTTGCATAATGTGCATTATAAATTGAATCATATTCAATTTTCATATCTCTCATATTTAATTCCTCTAATTATGAAACAATTTCATAATTAAGCAATAATTTAAGTATATAGTTCATTAGAAATCATATTCACATTAAATTATATATTATATCAATTATATCATATATAATTGATATAAATCGATTATATGAATTTGAACACTTCAAATTCGTTCAAAAACTTTATACCCTCTATATTTCCATATTGAGCCAATGAAGGGACCTAATGGACCTACAGATCATGAGCTCTAATGATACGAGATTAACTGATTAAATTCTTTGATCCCATTAATCAATATTCATTAACTACGAGTCATTCCACTATAGACTTGTAGTTGCACTCTCCTCACTATAAGACAAGTTGTGTCCATCAATATAACCAATGCCCATGAGTCAACCCTTCAGAGGTCGTTCGTAGTCACAGCTAGGTCAAATTGTTGTTTTACACCTGTGATTACCTTTTACTCCTTAAGTACCACTGATCCTCTAATGAACAACCAGTTTATGATCCTACCATAACCAATGTCCCTCTTGGGCCAGTGAGAGGGTGGGGCCCCATTGTTCAAGACCTGGATTCAATCCTTAAGGGAACAACCTATCTAAATTCCCTAGCTCGGGAACGAGTGAATTCCTTCTCACGGAGTTAAGTTCCCAGCTCCATATAAGGTTTCGTCCATGAGAAGGTAGGCATATTGAGTCGGCAACTCTGGCCACTCTCACCCATACTAATCTAAGGACAAACCCTCGCAGACAATAGTTCGTAACTCGCTCAGGATTCAGGTCGAGTCACTAATGGTCATCTATGAATTATTAGTCCTAATTTGTTAACGATGTTACTACAGTAGTCTAATAATTCTCAGTTCGGTCTTGTATAATCTCATTGCACTGGATGTCCCCACTCGCATTTCAACTACATGAACGAGTTCGATCGCCTCATTTGTATCAAATATAAAGTGGGTCACATCCATAGTGTTACCAAGATGAGGTTCCCAACCCTATCCATGTGCTATAGACCATTTGGGTCATTTACTTGAACATGATCCTACCTATGTGTCCACTACACACTGTTCAAGGTCTTATAAACATAACCCTAAAGGTTAGTTTATTGGATTTAAGTTTTAATTGCGAGATTACAAGATTTGATGAAAAATAACACTTTATTTATAATCATCAAATAATTACAAACTCCACAAGTTGAGGGCATAAACCCAACAAGTAACCAATTATCGCTAACAACAGACTCAACCATAATGGTAATGACGACTAAACAATATAGTAAATGTTTACCGCTCACACAACCATAATCACTTTTAGATAGACTACCAACCTATCGAGTGATCACTCATTATTGTCTTAGCAAAAATTGACACAAGCCTAATCAGTTCCAATAGTCAATTACCGCTAGCGAAGTAAGTGTCAGTAATCCCTCAAGAATTAACAGTTGAATACCATTACCGTTACCGTGAATGTTGTACACAAAAACGGTAGCGATAATGGTAATACACTAATGATAACCTCTTCCACAACTTTCAACTAGGTGAACAGGTAGAGAATGTACGGAATTGATCAATTGAATATGGGAGAAAACAAGTGCATCGCAGTGGAATCACCACAAATTACATTCACTAAATCACCCGAAAAGAACAATCAAACCTGGACATGCATGATAGACTGGATGCTCTAAAAGCCAATTAGGATCAATGTTATAAGGAAGCACAAAAGTTCACTTACAAAACGAGTTGCGAATGAAATGTGGGAACGCTGCAGTGAGTGAGAGAGGAAGAAACATATGATGTTCCAAGCACGCGTTTTGTGTCCCTAAACTTTGTGTGGCAAACAAACATGATAGGTTGGTCAGAATTCTGAGTTTAGGTTTCTGAGTTTTGAATCAAAACTTCTAGACGAAGATTGAGATAGGGTTTAAGGAATATTCGTGATGACAAGGAACAAAGAATTGGACGAAGCACAAGTTAGGGTTGAAGAAAATTTGGCGAAGAAGATGAACATGATTTGGAAGAAAATCAGCAGTATAGAGTAAACAGATCGTTGGAATATTGAGCGATTTTTGAATGGGAGATGTAATTTCCATTGCGGACGGTATGAGGTAAACAACCACAAACGCAATCCTCAAGGCGTAATATCCTTTACGTTACACCCAATCCCGCAATTAGATTCCTCCGTAAACCGTTTACGTTTATGCCCAATCCATTACGGTGAAGTAAACATGCCATAAAAGTAGTATAAAGTAAAATTCATTTAAATGATGAATATCCTAAATTGATATCTAATGCAACTACACAGTTATATTTCATATTTAGATAATAAGAATTTTTAATTGCTAATGATATATCAAATTAGGCGAAATACGGGAGGTTGAAACTGTGCCAACTTAATTAAAACCTTAAAGCAAAAGAGAGCATAGCTCAACTTACATGATAAATGTATTGACCACGAGGTTCGTGGTTTGAATCCCCCAACTCCCAATTGCACTAAAAAAAGTTAAAACCTTAAAAATCACTTTTGGTCCTTAAATTTGTATGAAAGTAACAATTTAGTCGAATTTTGATTTGTAATGATTTAGTCTTAGTATTTTTTTGTAACAAAATATAGTTCTTGAAATTTAATATGTAACAATTTAATCTCTATACTATAAAATTTGTAACAATTTAGTCTCTATCCGTGAAAATTATTATTAAAACTGTTGGATTCTATGTCATAAAACTCGTGGTTTGTAAACTGAATGTATATTCTATTTTGCAATAAATTTGTTATTGAGGTTTATGCAGTAAAGTTGTTATTGAATAAAGTGAATTGCGTCATTTTAACCTAAATCCAATGAACTAAGAACCCTTCGCTATAGCATGTAAACTTTGAACTTCATGTGGAGACATGAATATGGATCAAGTTCAAGTTATAGCTAGAATGGTCCATAGTATTGGGATTGATGGAAATCAAATCTCGTGCAGAAGCGAATGATCGTCTTTGCTCTCAATTGTGTTACATAGAAAAATGCACAAAAACATAAAACCTAGCTAAACATACATTTGAAAGCATAAAATGAATTGAGAGATTATCTTTGAAAACCAATTCTTCGCGTAATTCCCTCCCATAAAAAATCTCTTCTTCTCTACGATTAAATACTCGAACACCGCCAAAAATCCTTCTCGGTTGTTCTCTTGGAGAGGGAGAGAGGTACGATCTCCTTTTTGGGATTCGAAAAAGTAGAGAGAATTTGAGAGAGAAGTGTTGTTTGCTAGAATTCCAAAATTTAGCAAATGCACCAAGTGCCACAAAATACATCCAAAAGGATGCTTTTATAGACAATGTGGGTGGAGACAAATTCTCCACCCATTTTACCACTAACTCGACTAATTATGCATAAATGCATAATATAAGGTACCAAGTACCTTATTATGTAAATCATATTTACATAATGTGGAGAAATTAAATTTGGTAAAATTCAATTTCTTGTCTCTCAAATTATTTCCTCAATATATGCTTAATTTCATAATTAGACATAATTAGGTTTATTATGAATCATATTCACATTGAACTATATATTATATCAATTATATCATATATATAATTGACATAATCCCTAAATTGAATTTGAACCCTTCAAATTCATTCCAAAACTTTATACCCTCATTCAATTCCATGTTGAGCAAATCGAGAGACCTAATGGCCCTACAGATCATGAGCTCCAACGATATGAGATTAACTAATCAAACTCTTTGATCCCGTTAATCAATATTCGTTAACTACGAGTCACTCCACTAAACACTTGTAGCTGCACTCTCCTCATTGTAGGACAAGCTGTATCCATTGATTTAACCAATGCCCGTGAATCAACCCTTCACAGGTCGTTCGTAGTCATAGTTGGGTCAAATTACCGTTTTACCCCTGTGATTACTTCTTGCACCTTAAGCACCACTGATCCTCTAATGAACAACAAGTTTATGGTCCGAACATAAATAATATCCCTCTTGGGCAAGCAAGAGGGAGGGGCCCCGTTGTTCAAGATCTGGATTCAGCTCTTAAGGGAACAACCTATCTAGTTATCCTAGTTCGGGAACTAGTGAATTCGTTCTTGCGAAGTTGAGTCCCCAACTCCCACGAGGTTTCATCCCTGAGAAGGTAGGCTTATTGAGTCGGCAGTTGTGGCACTTGATGAGTATGAATTAATTATATTTATTATATCCAATTTTCTTACATTTTAAATGAATAATATGTTTAATTGTTGAAATTGTGTCCAATTTAGTTTAGGTAACAAATTATCGATTTTTTAGTGGAACTAGTCTAAAAAGCATATTTTAGTTCAAATCCATAAATTGAAATAAAAAATGAAAAATTAGAAAACGAAAGAATGAGAGAATTGAAAATAAATAAAAAAAAGAATTAAAGAAATTGAAAAAAAAAACATAAAAAAATAAAAAGGAAAAAGAGGAAAGCTTATTATGTAACTTTTTCTTTTGTTTTTTCTTTGTGTAGGTGGCATACATGCATGGAGTCTTCCTTGAGAAATGCAAGCGAGAAATTGTCTTGTGGCTTGGCACACATTATGTAGCAAGAAATGACACATATAAGGGACATATTTTTTGTCATTTTCAAGTATAAAAAGAGAGCAATGCATTGAGCAAAGGGAGTAAAGAGTTTTAATGTTCTCCACAAAAACAAAAATTTAGAGAGTGTTCTAATTCTTTGTTTTTAGCCTTTTTATTTTATGTTTTCTCCCTTTTACCGTTATTCTTGCTTTTCCACCATGTGTGTCTAAGCTTTAATTTCTGATTCAAGGGTTTTTTCATTTCCAATTGTAATTTTGTGAAGCTTTAAACCTAATTGAAATTTCGTTTCTAATTTAAGAATTTTTGTTTCTTGTTTTATTTTTATGATTGATTGTTACTAATTAAATTGACGCCTTAATTTAGTTTCAATCAATGTATTGCTATCCATGATTTTGTGACTTGTAATTGTCACAAATGATTGAAAAAAAATGTAACAAGGGGTTGGCTTATGTGTGTTTAATTAATGACTTTTCCATTTTATATAGCTTGCATAATAGACTCTAGGGAAATTAAGAAACAAAATTAATTAACTTGTAGTTACCTTAATTAGTTAATTTTGGTGTAGTCCTCTCAATTCTTTTAATGCTATTATTTAATCAATATGGAACGCTATCGTACCCAATTGATTAAGTTATAAGTTTTGGTTTTGTTGTTGGGTTAAAATCAATTAAATTAGGAGATTTGATATTTATTGCGGTTTTTCCGAGTAATTGACTAAGTTCTTGAATTAGCAAAATTGAAATTGATTTCTTTTTAAACCCATGATCAAGATTACAATTGGATGAAATTTACATCCTTGAATGGGAAGTTGCATAAAATTATCTTTTTTATTTTTTTATTTATTGTTTAATTTTATTTTTTGTTCGACAATTCAAACTTCCCTCTTTATTTTGTTATCATTATTATTTTTAACTTTGAGAAATTAATTCGATTGGTTCCCTTGGTATTCGATCTGGTCCACTATTTCTACAAGTTAGATCTAGAAATCCAGTAAATATTTTGGAGGGCTTCGACAACCCGACCAAAATTTGGCGTCATTGTCGGGGAACCATTGTTAGTTTCTCAATGTTAGATTTGTTATAATTTTTTTTTTCTATTTTATTATTTTTTTCCTATACTGTTCTTACATGGCGGAAGACTTTCATCACTATTATGCATTTGGTAGAGCTGCATCGTACGCTGATGAGGTTAGTGAGCTCAAAACTCAAATTTCGAAATTAACGTCTGTTATTCTTCAAGTAGTTGTAGGGAAGCTACAAGCACTTGAGGCATGCAAATTATGCTCGCTTCAAAGACACCCCACAGAAGCATGCTCTTGGCTGCAACGAAACTTTATTCCTAATGCCTGCATCTTGAGAGAATTTCATGGTCATCAAGTAAAGTACGAGTCTTGGATCAATACTATTCTGAATGGGATCAATCCAACTATGGATGTGGATACCAGGTGCAGCAGAAAAACTCATGCGATCAGACTTCAGACTCAGGTATGTCTCTAGAGGCTATAGTATATGAACTTGCTAACAATACTCTTCAATTTCAAGAGGAGACTCGAGCTGGAATGCAAAGCTTGGATGACCAAATTACCTAGGTGGCTAATTCAGTGAGAAGATTGGAGCTAGTCAACGAGAGCATCAACATATAGAGACCAATGAGGTTGAAGTGGCGATGTACATGGATGACGACGATGTTGAGCTTGAGAATTTTGTGCCATGTGAGGTCCAGGTTTGTGAGAAAAAGAAAGAAAATGAGTCTTACCATGAAAAGAAGATTTAAGTGATAGAGTTTGAGGCTGAAAAACCTTCGTCTATTCTATTCCCTTGCATTTTTCTTGATTCTGAATTGTTCTTTCTTTATTCTCACGAGTTTGTAGAATCTCTTCTTTCTTTCAAATTAGTTTAGTCTTATTTTATGTCCTTTATTTCTTATATAAAAAATTTGAAAAATAATGAACTTTCAGGTACCCCTAGAAAAACAGGTGAGCCTTTTAGACTTTGAAAGCTATATTGATTCGACCAAGAAGGGACCAAAGGAAATTGAATAATTTTATGTGCCCTAACATGCACAAGAATCTCGTCGGACAAAATGACGTTAAATAATTGCGCTATTGGGAGGCAACCCAATGTTTTCTTTACTTTTTCTTCTCTTTATTGTTAGTTTTTTTCTTTTTTTTTTTCCTTTCAATTTTTCCTAATTCTATTTTTTTGCAGGGCATTAATTTTTAATAAAGCATGACTACCTATTCTTTCAACACCCCAAACTATACCAGTTCAAGTTGTTCACAAATCAGGAGAGGTTAATTTTCTTTCTTTTCTTTTGTGAGCAATATTCTATTTATACATTGAGGACAATGTATAGTTAGGGTGTGGGGGAGGTTTTTTATTATACAATTTCGTTTAAAAAATATATATATTTTTTGCTTTGAATTTAGCATGTCTTAATTTGTACATGTTAATTTTTCTTTTGAAACCTTGAATGTTTATTAATATCTTTTAATGCTTTGTAAGTTAAGGATGCATCTTTAGTTTGAATTTTCAATGCATGAGAGAGATGAGCATGAATAGTGTTTTTCTTTAAAAATTATATGATAGTGTCTCATTGATTTGTTGATTAAAAAGTGTACAAGACTTGATACAAATTACACACCCAGTGAGTTTTTGAGCCTATGAGCATTTCATTATATTTTGCTCAATTTATTTCTCGTTGAGTGTTATCAAACTTAGTATGCTTATTCTAGAACTTGCTTGTGAATGCATTTTCAGACTACATTTTTTCGATTGATGCTTTAATATGATAAGGGCAAATTGGGATTAACCAATTTTTGGACCTCTCAAAATTCTCACCTTTACGTTTTTTTCCTTTAGTTAGCCATTTTGAGCCTATTTCCCTTTTATTTTCTTGTTTCAAATACATTATATTCAAGCTAAGACAATTTTGTTCGTTAGCCTCAACATTTGTACTTTTTCTCAAGATAAGAGAAAATATTGCATGTTAATTAATGTTTGAGTAAAAAAAATAATAATAAAAAAACAAAAAGAAAAGTTGTGAAAAAAAAAAAGGCAAAAAAAAAGGCCTTAGCATCAAAAAAAAAAAAAAAAGAAAAGGAAAAGGAAAAAAAAAGAAAAATTTTTGGAGAAAAATTTGCTAAAAGCATTTGAATTATTAAAATGCTACTTCTCCAACATTCTTAGTGCTTGAAATGAGATGTAGGAATAAGGTTCAATATCTTGGGTAATGTGTGATTGTTATGTGACATTGATATCATGAAAAGTATACAACTCTTGGTCTTGATTGTGAAACACCTAAAATTTTACTCCTACCATATCTTTACCTAAGCCCCATTACAACCCTTATTAAGTCCCTTTGATTTTTGCATTCAATTCATCTAAGTGGCAGAGATTTGATTCATTTGCAAGTCTATGGTAATAATATGCTAGGTTGATTTTGAGAGTAAAAGCACCCTAAATACTTCGAGAGTATTGAGTGAAACCATGCGAGGGTGTTAAGTCTTGTTGCATGTGATTTTGGTGAATTGATGAGATGCTTGAGTTTTTTATAAAATGTTTCCAATGAGTGTTCAATCTCTTGATTGTCACTACAATTCAACATTGATGTGTAATTGGCTTTATTGCTACTTTTGGATATTGAGAAATATGAAAAGGGGAGTAAAGAGAGGGTTCATATGTTGAGTTAAAGCATGCTTGAGGATAAACATGGATTAGGTGTGGGGAAATTTGATGAGTATGAATTAATTATATTTATTATATCCAATTTCCTTACATTTTAAGTGAATAATATGTTTAATTGTTGAAATTGTGTCCAACTTAGTTTAGGTGACAAATTATCGATTTTTTAGTAGAACTAGTCTAAAAAGCATATTTTAGTTTAAATCCATAAATTGAAATAAAAATTGAAAAATTAGAAAACGAAAAAATGAGAGAATTGAAAATTAAAAAATAAGAATTAAAGAAATTGGAAAAAAAACATAAAAAAATAAAAGGAAAAAACTGAAAGCTTATTATCTATTTTTTTTTTCTTTGTGTAGATGACATACATGCATGGAGTCTTCCTTGAGAAATGCAAGCGAGAAATTGTCTTGTGGCTTGGCACACATTGTGGAGCAAGAAATGACACATATAAGGGATTGTCATTTTCAAGTTTAGAAGGAGGGCAATGCATTGAGTAAAGGGAGTGAAGAGTTTTAGTGTTCTCCACAAAAACAAAAATTTAGAGAGTGTTCTAATTCTTTGTTTTTAGCCTTTTTGTTTTATGTTTTCTCCCCTTTACAGTTATTCTTGCTTTTCCACCATGTGTATCTAAGCTTTAATTTCTGATTCAAGGGTCATTTCATTTTCAATTGTAATTTTGTGAGGCTTTAGACCTAATTGAAATTTCGTTTCTAATTTAAGAATTCTTTGTTTCTTGTTTTATTTTTATGATTGATCGTTACTAATTAAATTGACGCCTTAATTTAGTTTCAATCAATTTATTACTATCCATGATCTTATGATCCATAATTGTCACAAATGATTGAAAACAAATGTAGTAAGGCGTTGGCTTATGTGTGTGTAATAATTCACGGTCGGTCTTGTACAATCTCATTGCACAGGATACCCCTACTCGCATGTCAACCACATGAACGAGCTGAATCACCTCGTTTGTATCTAATACAAAACGGACCACATCCACAGCATATCCAGGATTAGGTCTCCAACCCTATCCGTATACTGTAGACCGTTCGGGTCATTTACTCGAACGTGATCCTCCCCGTGTGTCCACTACACACCGTTCAAGTTCTAGTTCTCTCATACTTCCATGACCCTGGAGCTTAATTTATTGTATTAAGTTTATAAATATGCGAGACACAAAGTATTGAAAAAATAACTCTTATTTATTTCAATATGGAACATTACAAACTTACACGAGATTAGGGCATACACCCTAATAGTTCAAGACCTGGATTCAGCTCTTAAGGGAACAAGCTAACTAGTTACCTTAGTTCGGGAACGAGTGAACTCCTTCTTGCGAAGTTGAGTCCCCAACTCCCTCCGAGGTTTCATCCCTTAGAAGGTAGGCTTATTGAGTCTACAGTTGTGGCCATTCTCACCCGTACTAGTCTAAGGATAAACCCTCGCAAACAAGAGTTCGCAACCCGCTCAGGATTCAGGTTGAGTCACTAATGGTCATCTGTGAATTATTAACCCTAATCTATCAACGACGTTACTAGAGTGATCTAACAATTCTCGGTCCGGTCTTGTACAATCTCATCGCACATGATGCCCCCACTCACATGTCAACTACATGAACGAGCTGGTCTCGTTTGTATCAAATACAAAGTTGGTCGCATCCATAGTGTTTTCAGAATGAGGTTCCCAACCTAATCCATGTACTATAGATCATTCGGGTCTTTTACTTGCACTTGATCCTAGATGTGTGTCAACCACACACACTGTTAAAGATCTTCTAAATGTGACCTCGAAACTTAGTTTATTGAATTTAAGTTTGTAATTTGCGAGAATATAAGATTGAAGGAAAAATAACACTTTTATTCATTTGCTTAAATAATTACAAATACACGAGCTTAGGGCATAAATCCCAACAGGGATAGGGTTGGGTACCTTATTCGGGAGACACTATGGGCGTGACCTACTTTGTATAGTACAAACGATGTGATCCTAAATCGTTCATGTGGAGACATGCGAGTGGAGGCGTCCTATGCAATGAGTTTGCATAAGACCGGTCCACGAAATAATCATTTAGGGGTTGTTTGGGGCACTGAGTGGGTTATAATAACAAGGGGTTATAATAGTATGTGGGTTATTATAGTCTGTGGAATCATATAATATTATTTAAAATGTAGGGTAGTATAGTCAAGGGTTATAACAGTCTGTGTTTAGGGTGCAAATTATTTCATAGGTTATAATAACACAGGTTATTATAACCTGTGCCCCAAACAACCCCTTAGATTTTATAACCCCATTTAATGTCATAACTAACTATTTCATATGATGACCTAGGTAACTCGATCTTAATCTTGAGCAAGCTATGATCGAACTCCTGTTTATTCGGGATTATCCTTTGATTTGCATGAGTGAGAGTGACACAAAATCGTCGACTCAATAAGCTTACCATTTTTGGGATAAGATCAGGTAGAGAATTGGAAACATAGTCCTACTAGATTGAATTCACTCCTACCTGCTTTTAGGGTTTAGTAGAGAGGTTGTTAACTTAAGTGCTGACTTCAGGTATTGAACAAGGGGGCCCACCATCTCACTGCCCCGAGAGGGACTCGATTTAGTGGTTGGACTACAAACCAATTGTTCATTAGATGATCAATGGAACTTAGGAACAAAAGGTAACTACAGGGTGTAAAACGATAATTTGACCCAGGTGTAATTATGAACAACCTATGAATGATCGACTTACTAGTCATGGTATATCAAGTGGACAAAAATATATCTGAGAGTGTTGTTCGGCTTTAGTTGAGTGTCTCGACGGTTAACGAAAGTTGATTAGCTGGGCTAAAGAGTTTGGTCGGTTAATCTCGTATCATTGGAACTCATGATCTGTAGGTCCATTAGATTCTCCTTACTAGCTCAGACTAAGTCTTGTAACTGTATGAGAGAAAAGAATTTGAATTATTCAAATTTGATTTGTGGGAGTAAACGTTAATTATATGCGATATACTTAATGTATCATAGTTTAATTATGAATTAAACGATGATGAAGAGAAATAGACATATTTAAATATGTTTTAAATATGAGTTCGATTGAATACATGAATAGGGATTCGTGGACGAACGGTCGGTTTTAAAAATCAGAATTAGTCCAATTATTTAATTATAATTGATATTAAATTAATTAATTGATTATTTTTTAAAATTAATTTTGAATTAATGTTAAATTAAAAGTTAAAGAGGAAATTTACGTTTTTGGTGGTTTATGACTAAGCTACTTCATCATCTCAAAATTCATCAAAATTGAACACCTAATTGATGACAGAGATCTCCCTCTATGTGTTGTCATGTTTAGCAAGGTTAATGAAGTTTGTTAATGGCCTTTATTAGAAAAAAACACACATGGATTAGAGAGGATTTTGCTAAAAAAATTTCCATCTCTCTATTTTCGACCTTTCCCATATTCACTCTCAAAATCCTTTCATCAAAGGATCCCACTATTCACACGAGACTTCAACCAGCGAATGGAAATGAGACACGTGTAAATGAATTTCGTATTTGTATTGATTTCAGGTAATTGTGAGTACAATCTCTAGTGTTTGATCCTCTGATTCTTTCTCCTACTTGTATGTTGTGATCGAGGGCAAAAACAGCTTGTTCTCAATGTTGGAAACTTCAATGGATTCATGGCGTGTTCTTGACGATCTCCGTGAAGTGTTCTTCGTTCAGGCAGTGTTTGATCTTCAAGGGCTTCTGGAGACTTCACAGCTTTGTTTCTGAATTCTCTCTAAGCTTCTTCAGTTCTGAACCCCTTGAAAATGAAGGAGGGAGGTCTCTATTTATAGAGTTCCTCTGGGCCTCCAGATGGGCTTGGGCAGTTGGGTGAGCGAGCTCTCTTTGTTGGGCCAACTCCTTTGGGTTGGGCGGGTTGGCTTTGGGCCAACCATTTTGGGTCAGGTCAACCTTTTTGGGCTTGGTGATTTGGGCCTTTTATCTTGGACCGAGCCTGATTGATTTTGGGCCAGTCATCTAGGCTGAGCCTGTTTGACTTTGGGCGATCTTTTGGGTGGGCGGAGTTGATTTGGTCCTCCGCCTCTGGATTGGGCTTGGACTTTGGGCTACACTGACTAATTTGGGTAGAACCCAAATGTGTACCTGAATTTTGCCATAATTTAATTTAGGGATTCTTGAAATTTAAATAATCCCTTATTAAGTGTGATTTCGCCATCAATCTTGGGGATGGCGTGGCAATTTCGGTTTTGTCAAAATTTCTATTCCAACAAATGCCCCTTTTCGAGATTTATACACAAGTATATGCGTGTGAATTTCGAAAAAGTTATTTTGGAATCAATACTTAAGAGACTTGCTCTAAATTTGAACGAGTTTTGCTCCTAGTTTGAATTCCATTTATGTGCCAATTTAATCAAAATATGAATTTGTGTAAATATTTTATTTTTTTTTTTTTTGCATGAAATTTTTATTTGAATTTAGTTGAGTTTATGTCCTACTTTAGTTCAAACAAAAGTTGGGTAAGGTTAAACATTCTATCTCAAAAATTTGTAATTGGATTAAGTTTCGAAATTTTACCCAAACATTTTTTTGTTTGAAATTTGTAAAACTTTTTTTGTTTGAGACAAAATAAACCATGACATAATTGAGAATTTCATCAAAGTTTAGTTTGAGATTTTAATTCAAAGCCAAAGTCTTGACTTAGAAGAGCTAAATTTGGAATATAGCCAACATTTAGCTTGAAGTAAAATTAAATTAAACCCAAAATTTAAGGAGTTTAGTTTAAAATTCGGTCAAAAATTTAAGATGCGATAGTTTGATTTATGCCCAAAATTTGAAGAATTAAAACATTGGGTCCAAAAATTTAATTTGGAAATAAACTTAAATTCTAAATATCGGATTTTAGATTGGACAAAATTCAAAACTTAATTTGATTTTAGAAAATGGCAATTTAAACTTGAAATTTGGAATGTGCCCCTATTCCAAAAAATAAAAAGAAATCAAATTTTGATTTAGACAAGATTCAAGTTATATCCAAACTTCAGTTGAAAGGCATAAAATTCAGCTTGTATCTAAGTCTAACTTGACCTTGAACAAACATATTTGACTTTAAAACTAATTTACTATTTTTTTTTTAATTTTTTTTTTAAGCATGATCTCTCAAAAAAAAAAAATAAAAAATTAAACTATATCCTAACTACCTCCAAAAAATAAAAGAAAAATTGGAACAACTACGATTTTTTAGATCAGTATTCATTTTTTTTTGTTTACCCATTCATATTCACTTGTAAATTCACTCTAAAATCAAACAGATTTCCTTTTTTTTTTATGAGATCTAAACTGCAGATCAATGGATTCCGTTCCACAAGCTTATAAATATCACATAAACACTCCCTCACCATTGAATCTTGAGCACATGAATACCGTCTTTTTTTTAGAGTTTCAGCTTCAGTCGACGCCCATTTTAAACAACGTTGACTAGAGTTTTGCCGTTTGCCGATTTCAGCCGCTGCAGTCCCAAACCGAGGATGTGAGTACTGTCGGAAGTCGTTGTCTGCAGCCGTATTCAACATTGTTGAAGGTCGCTACGTGCAGTCGTCGTCCGGTCGAACGTCGATCTGAACTGGTAAGGCGCCGCTCTCGTCATTGTTCGAGTTGCCGGATCAAGGTGAATGTGTTTATTGGAGGTATGAGAGAGTGAAAGTGAAGGAAGAAGGGAAGAGAAGAAGGGGGTGGTGAGAGGAAGTGAAAGAGATAAAGAGGGAGAGAGAGAAAGAAGTGATGGGGAAAAGTGATGGAGAGAGTGGAAGAGAAGAGAGAAGAAGGTGAAAGTTAGAGAGAGAAAATGGGGGTTTGACCGTAAGGGAGGAGAAGTGAAAAAGAAGAAAAAAAATAAAATAAAAAAAAATGGAGGGGCCCATGCAATTATTCTTTTTTTTAAAAAAAATATATATATATATTTTTTTAACTATCCAAAACTTCTCTTTTTTTTTAACAAGCTTACACTCCCTACAGCTCGGTTTGTGTCTTTAAAGTGAGCAGGTTGCTCACGCTCCCCGCAGCTCCGTTCGTGCCTTGGAGGCGAGTGAATTGCTCACGCTCCCCGCAGCTCCA
Organism: Trichosanthes cucumerina; assembly: GCA_036507285.1. Taxonomy (NCBI): domain Eukaryota; kingdom Viridiplantae; phylum Streptophyta; class Magnoliopsida; order Cucurbitales; family Cucurbitaceae; genus Trichosanthes; species Trichosanthes cucumerina. The sequence goes on from CM071841.1 coordinate 41,396,352, forward strand.
TTCGTGCCTTGGAGGTGAGTGAATTGCTCACGCTCCCCGCAGCTCCGTTCGTGCCTTGGAGGTGAGTGAATTGCTCACGCCCCGCGCGCCCGCGTTCGATGCGTGCGTGAGTGGATTGCTCACGCTCCCCGCAGCTCCGTTCGTGCCTTGGAGGTGAGTGAATTGCTCACGCTCCCCGCAGCTCCGTTCGTGCCTTGGAGGTGAGTGAATTGCTCACGCTCCCCGCAGCTCCGTTCGTGCCTTGGAGGTGAGTAGATTGCTCACGCTCCCCGTAGCTCGTTCGTGCGTGAGTGGATTGCTCACGCTCCTCGCAGCTCCGTTCGTGCCTTGGAGGTGAGTGAATTGCTCACGCTCCCCGCAGCTCCGTTCGTGCCTTGGAGGTGAGTGAATTGCTCACGCTCCCCGCAGCTCCGTTCGTGCCTTGGAGGTGAGTAGATTGCTCACGCTCCCCGCAGCTCTGCTTCTTTTTAACCTCCCTTTTTTTGTGGGGGTCATGGTGTTCTTCACGGAAGTTTTGGATGAAGGAACGAGACGACTCGTTATTTTAGATGACGAGAGTCGACCTACAAATAGCGGGACCATCCTCCCAGTAGGAGAATCGGTCGAGGAGTCGATACTTGAGTTAGATGATACATGTTTTTTGTCCACCTTATCTGTCGACAAAACCTTAGACGAGAACTCTACCGACCGAATATGGATTTTACGGTCTTCTCTTCACAAGAAGAAGTCAAATGACGATCCAGTGTCGACTTTGGGGCGTCGCATTATTGAAACTCAGGCTCGTTGTTGGAGCTACTACTTGAAATTAAACGGAGAGTTTGGCTATATTCCCCTTTATTGGGAATGGCTTGAACTTGTCGTGCTCGGAACCGAGAAAGTCTGCGAGGTTCCAATATGTTGGGGTTGTGATGGTCTCTTTATACACTTACGATCGTAACCAAGACGTCATCCGAGCTTTTTGCGAAGCTTGGTGTCCCGCCACCAACACGCACGCCATATCATGCTGGCGGGAGATATCCCTATCTTTGTGGGATATGTGGAAGTTTGGAGGCTTGCCCATCAAGGGAAGATTTTATGATGAGGTTATCCTCTCGTGGAGAACCTGGTGGGGATGCGCAACTGCACCGATTCTCACCAGAAGAGTTGTAGTTACCTCTTCCATGCCTATCACCATCTTGCGTCTCAACAAATGGAAAGACAACAAATTTCTCGTGCATCGGTGGATTTCCTCTTGGTTTAAAGGTAAATCAAAGTATTCCAAGCCACCACCATGCGGACCAAGGAAGGGTCGCCTCGCTCCACTTATAATCCCGATGGCTCTAACACTCATATGCGTGAGTGGGTTGGGTTGCCAAGAACGAGGAGGTGTGTTCGACTCCTTGGCGTGGACAAAGAATGGGAGGACCAAACTTTCTGGCCGCTTTTCTCTCTTGTTGGCTATGTGTGTTTGTCTTCCCTCACAAAAGCATAGGTTTGCTTCATACTGGTATTTTTAAGGCTGCATCACTTCTGGCGGATGGAAGATTGTTCAACCTTGCTGTTCCAGTATTGTCCAATATTTACCATGGCCTTGGTCAAATTTATAACACTCCTCACTGAACGGGGCGTTCAGAGATTTGTTTTCCCATTCATTACGTGTATGGATGGCTTGCTCATTATTTTGGCACGCATTATAAGCACACCGCGTTGTTGAAGGGGCCCTGGATGGTGGACTACTCGGGAGAGGGTGGTGCAAAATGCTTTGACCCACATGAAGCTCGTAGACTGATCCATGAGGGTGCATCCATAATGTGGGATGTAAATGTTGTTTCTAGGAAGAAGCCTGAAACCTTGCGAGATGTCAAAGGTTTGTCATTTGGTTCCTCCTCTTTTTTCATAAGTCTTCGGTCATGTTATTTATCTTCTCGACATGGCCAATTGATGACCATCGAAGCTTATAGCCCGTACCGCTTTGGCCGTCAGTTTGGCTTTTACCAAGACGTGCCAAACGACTTACATGGAGACCTTCCGCATGTGAGCTTAGAAAATGTTATTCATCACTGGTGTCTCTGCACTAAGACATTGACTTCATCTTACGTGCATCTACCCCCATTTGAGTTGAACCCTCGCTCTCAAGTAACTCAAGCCTACAAGAGTTGGTGGTCGCGTAAGCATGGCAACTATCTCGTAGAAGGCCGACAACTTTTGGTGAATAGCATGCCCCCTCCTCCGAGTAAACAGAAATCTCTCCGGGATCTAGGAGATAATGGCGTCTATGAGACTGTCTGCGACGTTACAATTGAAGACCTGGGTGCTAGTAATAAAGGTAAAAGCGTTCACAAGGCTCCAACAGAGACACCAACCGACTAAGAGGGCCCCTCTGGTGGTGATGATGTTAGCCAAAGTAGCAATGATGATCGCCATTGGAAGAGGCCAAAAAAAATGGGGAGGCTATCGACTCTCAATAATAACTTACTTGAAGGTGCTTCAAACGTTCTTCCTCTGCTTGAGCCTCCCAGTCTTCAGGTGAGCACCTCTTTCTTTCGACATTTTTCTTTAAGTTGTTTAAGGATTCATCTTCATATATATACTAAAACTCTTTCCATCTTGTATAGGAATCTTTGGGAGATCAGTCACCAACAAGTCGCCATATTCTCGATGTTCTTCCGGCACAGATTGGGTCATTCGAAGCACCGACCAACCAAGTGACGACTTTGATCACCTTTACTATTGTCAGTACACAACCTCAGCAAGAAGTGCAAATTGTCGGTCCGAAGGCTTCCATCTTCAATGCAGACGAGATGATTTTGCATTTTTCTAGCATACAACGCCAGGCTGCACAGACCATGTGGGAGGCTGAAAGGAATAAACTTGCTCGCGCATCTTTTGAGAAAGTTACTTCTCTTGAACCAGAAATGGTTAAAATATTTCAAACCATCGCGGGCGTTGATGCGACCAACTTGCCGACTCTTCAGCAATTTATAGGCGATTACTTTCGCCATGTGGAAAAGTACAACGAGTTGAATCAGCTGCATTCTTCAAAATTAACTTCGACTCAAAAAGATCAAAGCTTAGCTGAGCTTCGGAGTAGGGTTGACGACATCATGACTAGGGAAAATCTTTCTCTTAAAAAGAAAATTATGTACCAACAAGAGTCTGAGCAGACACTTCTTGAGCTTGAAAGACTCAAAGCCCAACTTAAGTCTTTAGAAGCTCATCATGAAAAGACCATGCTCCTAATTTCGGAAGAAGAAAATTTATCAGCTCAACGACAATTAGAGATCTCCAAGATACGGGAGGAAATGAGCGCGGTTGAGAACACTCCTGTTGCGAGTGAACAAGACGCTGAGAGTCTCAAAGTGCTTCGCGAATATTTAGAGGGTACTCGTCAAGAATTGCAAGATTACAAGTGGATGATTTAACTATGCTTAAGATTTTTTTTTTTTTTTTTTTTATATTGTAGATTTGAAACCCCATTTGCTTATGCATAATCTATCGCTGAATTCAACTTATGACTTAAATTCTCTATTTTTTTTTTATTCAACTCATGACTTAATTCAACTCGTGAATAATATATGTATATTCATTACAATTGGGTCGTTCACCTTTTAAGCTCATGCGGGCCAGAAGCATCATGTAGTTTATACTCTTACGATTAGGAGTGTTTACAACATTTTAAGCATAAAATTTCTTAAGAAACTTTCCGTTGATGGGGCCAATCCTCAAGCCATTTTTGTCGACAATCTTGTACGCCCCATTGGTGTAGACTTCTTTAACAACATAGGGTCCGTCCCATTTGGATGTGAATTTGTTTCCCGTATGTCGCGTTGTGATGATGGGTCTTCGAACAACAAGCACAAGGTCGCCGACTTGGAATGATCGATGTTTGATATTCTTGTTGAAGGCTTTAGTCATTCGAGCTTGGTAACATTCCAATGCTTGTTGAGCATCAAGTGCTTCCAACTCTTGAAGGCGCAACCTCGCATTATCTTCTGTTGTCAACCACTCTTGTATGGCCATTCTTAACGACGGAATTTCTCTTTCCAAGGGGAGCACGACTTCCACCCCATAAACAAGCGAATACGGCGTGACTCCTGTGGGAGTGCGATGCGTAGTTCTATAAGCCCAGAGTGCTTCACCAATCCTTTCTTGCCAATCTCTTTTTGTCTTGGAAACCACCTTCTTCAGTAGGTTGCATAAAGTCTTGTTGAAAGGCTCTGCTAAACCATTTGCCGCAGCGTTATATATGGACGACTTGTATTGCTTGAATTTGAATTTCTCGCATAGTTTGTCCATTAGGCTATTGGCAAACTGTCTTCCGTTATCTGTCACAATGCGATGTGGGATGCCGTAACGATAAATTATGTGTGTTCGAATAAAGTCTACCACATTTTCTTTCTTGGCTTCCTTAACGCAATCGCCGCCCACCTTGAAAAGTAATCTGTCGCCGCCAGAATATAAGAGTGGCCTATCGAAGATTTGGGTGTTCTTGGACCGACGAGGTCGAGCCCCCAAGCTTCAAAGGGCCAAGAAGCAACAGTCGGATGTAAGGGCTCTGGCGGTTGATGGATGAAGTTGGCATGGAACTGGAAAGCCTCACATTTCTTTGCATACTCCATAGAGTCATAGATCATCGTAGGCCAGTAGTAACCCATTCTTTTCAACTGGAACTGAAGCTTTGGTCCGGACTGATGGGCACCGCAAATGCCTGAATGTGCCTCCTCTAGTGCCTCTTCTTTTCCTAAGCATCGTAGGAAAAGACCTTCATAAGACCGTCGATAGAGAATACCTTTATAGTAGATGAACCGTGCAGCTTTCCTTCGTATCTCAGCTTTATGTCGAAGGTCAGTGGGGAGTTTTCCATGCTGCAAGTAATTTACAATGGGTTGCCGCCAATCTTCTTCCTCAATTACGTAGACGGATATGAGGTCGACTTCTTCACATTGATCTTCCGTTGATGGAACAATCCATTTTTGGCTAAGATTAATGTTCATGGTGACATTGTAATCATCACAAAGCAAGCGATGGCCAAGTTTGCTGAGCATCCGCCTTCATGTTTTCCATTCTAGGGACATGCTCCAATACTATGTTGTTAAATTTCTCCAACAATTGCTTGGCGTAGATGAAATAGGGCTTTAAATCTTCATGTTTCACCTCGTATTGGAGTAAGACTTGATTTATTATCAACTTTGAATCACCAAAGACTTCCATGTCCACAATCCCAAACTCCAAAGCCATTTGAAGGCCGATGATAAGAGCTTGATATTCTCGCTACATTGTTTGAACACAATTTACTCAAGGTGAAACTAAACGGCAACATGTATTTTTCAAAGTGAGATGAAGATTATGCCGACACCGCCCCACTTCTTCGTGATGCACCATCAAAGTACATAATCCAAGGCTCTGCGATTTCAACGTAGAATACTTCTTCGGTCTGGGAGATCCTCGCATAATTTCCAATCGAGAGGGGTTGGATGATCGGCTAAGAAATCAGCCAACGCTTGTCCTTTTACCGCCTTTTGAGGTATGTACACGATATCATCTTCTTTGTAGTATAATTGCCCACTTAGCCAAATACGAAATGATAGAGTGCGGACAAAATATATTTTATGGGATCGACTTTTGCCACCAAATGTACGGTGAAGGCTTGCATGTAATGCCTCAACTTATCAATGGAGAAAAATAAAGCGAGACACATTTTCTCGATTGGGGAGTAATTGATTCGACTCCGTCGAGTTTACGAGTAGTAGAGTGCTTGTTCTTTATACTTTTCTCTCTCTTGTGCTAATAACGCTCCAACATATCTCTCTTGTGCGGTGATATAAAGTATTATCGGCTTCCCAAATCTTTGGAGCACCTAAAACCGGGGATTGAGCAGATCTGGTTTGATGTTATCAAAAGCATTACGACATGCTTCATCCCACTCGAACTCGCATTTTTCTTCATAAGTTTTTGAAATGGTTGACATCGCCACTAAATTCGCAATAAACCTCTCGATATAGGCCAAACGACCTTGAAGACTTCTCAACTCATGCAAGTTTAGGGTTTGGCATTTTTCGAATGGCATCAATCTTGGATTGATCTATCTCAATTCTCGATACCTCACAATGAAGCCGAGGAACTTCCCTCAAGTCACGCCGAATGCACATTTGTGAGGGTTCATTTTCAACTGGTATTTCCTGAGGCGATTAAAGACAACCTTGAGGTCTCTGAGGTGATCTTGGCGTTCTCTCGACTTGACCACGAGGTCATCTACATAGCACTCAACATGCTTATGCAACATGTCGTCAAATATTTTCTGCATTGCGCGTTGATAAGTGGCACTTGCATTCTTTAATCCGAATGGCATCACCTTGTAGCAATATATCCCCTTTGGAGTTCTAAAGGCCGTCTTCTCTTCATCTTCAAGAGCCATTCGGATTTGATTGTATCCTGATGATCCATCCATGAAGGATAGAGCTTCATGACCCATGGTGGCATCCACCATGATCTCCGTAATAGGAAGTGGGAAATCATCCTTCGGGCACGCGTCGTTCAAATCACGAAAGTCGACACAAATACGAAGTTGTCCATTCTTCTTTCTAATAGGGACAATGTTTGCTATCCATGTTGGATACTTCACCTCGCGAATGAAGCCTGCCTCAATCAATTTATTAACTTCTACTTCGATCTGGGGAATGAGTTCAGGCCGAAATCGTCTTTGAGCTTGTTTGATTGGCCTATGCCCCTGTTTGGTTGCAAGGCGATGTACCGCTACTTTCGGATCTAATCCTGGCATCTCCTTGTATGACCAGGCAAAAATATCTTTATACTCAGTGAGGAGATTCATATAATCACCTTCCTCTTCATGAGTAAGTGACGAACTTATAAAGGTGGGGCGTGGTTCTTCCTTCGTCCCAAGATTTACCTCTTTGAGCTCATCTACTGTTGATCGCACCGTCTTCAAGTGATGGCGGGGCTTAAATCCACATTTACTTCAGACATTTCGGCCTCCGCTTCCTCTTCAAACGTGATGTGGTGGCAAGACGCCTCACTTTCATCTTGCTCTAAGTCTTCTTTAGTGGGGTTAGTAATGACCACATCACGTCGCTTTACTCTCAAGGAACATTCTGCGTTGACTGTGACAAAAGTCTTCCTTTTCATTCGAGAAGGAACAACGTTGCGGATGTCTTCATCAATTTCCTCCTTGCTATATGACACATCTTTTGCAATCTTCACCGATTTTTCAGGTTTAATTCGATCAAAAACTGATGCGGCGGACCCTTCATTTCTTGACATGGTCACACTCAACCTTTGAAAAGCTGATGGTCGTATCACAAACGAAGTTGAAAGTAATTTATTCGGTTCATTCTTGGGCTCGCTTAACCTTTGAAAGGCTGATGACCTTACCAAGGTTGGGCCTGATTCGATACCATTCTCTTTGCTTGCAGGCATATTTAGCCTCTGGAATATTGAAGGTCGAATAACATCAGGAGTTTGATTCGCTAAGATGTTTCCTTCTCCTGTAATAGACCTATTCAACCTCTGAAAAGCTAAACGTCGGGTGGGGTTAGCATTAGACAGTGGCTCTTCCTCACTTGTTGTAGTTTCACCTAATCTATGTGAGACCAAAACACGTGCAGTTGATGATCCAAGGCGCCCGAGAAGTGAAATCCTTTGACTTGTGTATTTCTCATTTTTTGTATCATCAATTTCACCGTTATGTGATTCACATCGACCACCTTTGCTTTTCCCCTTCTGGTTATGCGAACTGGCTCAGGCGACTTATATCCGAGTCCCTTTCTTGATGTAGGTAGGGCGTAACCATCCTGTAATAACTTCTTTTTGCGTCGGCGATAATTCGGGCCTTTCGTCGACAATCTTCAACTTTTCGAACTTGGTGTGCCTTGAAAAGTCATACCACCGCTTTTGCTAGAAGCTTGTATGCCTTTGGGTCAAATCCGTCTTCCGTTCGTCTCTCGTAACTCGCTGTTTTTGCTCGCTCATCATCGAGTTTCCTAGCTTCTTGTTTTGTTATCTTTGTGAGAGGCATAACGAAGTTTTGTTTCGGATCTCTACATCGCCAACTTTTAGATTTTTGAACATTCCGCGAAAGGTGACTCATCTTTTTTGCGTTGAGATAAGGGATATGCATAAAATAGGGAAGACTGGTGGCACCCCTATATTTTGAAACTTTTCCCCTGCTAGATTTGTTGAAGTCGATTTTTCCCGGGGCTAGTCACATTTGCCTCTTTGGCTACTTTCTTATTCTCCAAATAGCAAGGTTCTGATTCGCTCCTTGTGCTGGCTTCAATCATGGGAACTCCCACCGGTACAACTTCCCCTATGTTGTCACCCTTCAAATAGAACTTCGCATCAGCAAAATGGGATTTAGCCTCCGAAAATGGATTTGTATCAGCCTCCACTTTCTTGACGCCATCTTGGTAGAATTTAAAGCATTGATGCAACGTGGAAGTTATCGCCCCGTTTCCATGGATCAAGGGGCGACCTAGCAATAACTTGTAGGTGGTTTTGGAGTCGATGACATGAAATAATGTTTCGGCTTTTAGGTCACCAATGATGAGCTCTAAACGAACCATGACAATTGCTCGTTGGCCTCCTTGGTTGAAGCCCTGGATTACCAATTTGTTATTCATCAACTCCTCCATCGAGATGCCTAACTGTTTCATAGTTGACTTGGGCATTATGTTGACGGTTGATCCATCATCGATGAGAATGCGACCAATCTTCTGTTCTCGGATATATCCTGAGACGAACAATGGCCTATTATGAGGTTTTGACCCTAGCAATAAATCTTCGTCGGTAAAACCTATTGACAAGCAACACGTAACACATGAGCGTGTTACGGAGGAGGTTGAGCGCGCTTGCGTCATTAGAGTTGATCAAGGCTTCGATGAGAACGCCTTTGGCCGCTTGGGAAGTGACAACAAGTCTTCTACATCGAAGGTAGATGAGGTTTCAGCTCATTTGCTCCTCTTCTGAGGCTAATCGGATCTTCATTAATGTTGGCGACATGGCATGCAACAAACTCGACCGCTTTCGTTGGATGATTTCTTGAAAGTTTCTTGGGAAGAATTCGCCAAAGTGACGGTCCACGAGAGGTCGGATGAACTCTTCATTCTCTTGCACAATCATCTTCGCCTTTCTAGTAACCTTCCTGCTTTTTTTTTCGGGAGTTTACTTTTCTCTTTCGCTCCCGAAAAATGTGTGCTTCCTTTCGAGCATAGTTTTGTCGCCGCTTCTTGCGTCGAGTTACGATAGTCCATTCGCCATCGTCGGTTTCAATTTGTTCATTCTTCTCTTGAATGCTTTGTTTTTGGCGACTTATCTCACGACGTCCTTCCTTGACACTGATCCTCTGGAGGCTGAATCACAATTGGTTCGAGAGACCGAATGGATCAAACATTCTGCATTCTCGTAGAAAGAAAGGCGCGCGCAAGCGAGTGGACGCTGGGTTCGTCACTATTCTTTGCATGGTTTGTTTGAGCTACCTCATCGAGGTCTAACTCAATTTTCTTCTCGCGAGCCAATCTTAAAATTACCTCCTTCAGGACAAAGCATTTCTCCACCGGATGGCTAATAACTCGGTGGTACTTACAATAATTAGGATTATTTACCTTTCCGAGCTCTCCTGGTCGTTTACATTCTGGAAGCTCAATAAGACGTTTTTCCAGTAGCTGCTCCAACATATCTGGGACATCGGAGTCTGGAAATGGATATGTTTTCTCTTGCCTTTCTTTCAGAGTTGGGCGACGTTTTTCGCCCGCTTCTTGTTGCCCTACTGGCTTAACTTCCTTTCCTTTTGAGGAAAACTTCAGAGGGATTGTGTTGGTGACCATTGATTCTTTGGTGGCGCTTTTCGTAGTCTTCTCTGCGCCTTTAAATTCTTTCTTCTTCCTTTTTGCTTCTGGGAGTAAGAGGTCTTTATTCCCTCTAGCAGCGATGCTCAACTCCATGTCATGAGCGCGAGTCGCCAACTCCTCAAAAGAGCGAGGTTTGATTCCCTGCAAAATGTAAAGTAGCCCCCAATGCATACCTTGGGTGCACATCTCAACGGCTGATATTTCTGTGAGTCGGTCTTTGCAGTCGAGGCTCAGAGCCCTCCAGCGGTTGATGTAATCAACGACATGAGCTCCCTTTGCTGCGTTGTTTGGTATTGGTGAGTTCCATCATCCGACTTTGTTCGCCTCGTCTTTGTAGAAGCGATTCAAGAATTCTTTTTCAAACTGTTCCCAACTATCGATTGTTTTCGCTCTAAGTCGGTGTACCATCGAAAGCATTTCCTTTCAAGGTACGCACGAATTGCTTCACCGTAAGGTCACCACGTGTCCTCGCATTTTCATGAGTTTCAACGAAATGTGCAATGTGTTGCTTTGGGTTGCCCTTTCCGTCGAACTGTTGAAATTTTGGAGGTTGGTATCCTGTGGGCATCCTCAGGTTATCAATCCTCTTGGTGTATGGTTTGGAGTACATGAGAGGATTTTGGTTGGGTCCACCATACCGAGTTCGATAGAGTTCATAATCATGTCTTGGTGTTGTTGACGGACGGAAAAAGAAGCAAAAGCAGAGTTGTGATGGTTGTTCCTCATGGAGAAACATTTTCCCTTTGTCGCTATTTCTTGCTACTGGGGTGTGTTTGGATTCAATTTGTATCCCTACTTTGAATTTGACTTTTGAGGTAGGCGATTTCAAGATCTTTGTCTTCCATCGCCTTCATCATCAGAGATTGATTTTTTCTCTACTTCCGCCATACTTTCATCAGGTCTACATCACCATCGCAGTGACATTATATCTTGATTTAGCGTCTCCTTGGTGGATTTGGGGCGAGGAGCTGATTGGTCAAACAAGGGGTTGTCTTTGATGACAATCTTAGCTTTGGAAGCTTCATTCAGTAATTTGGTGAGGTGGCTTGCCACATGCATGATCGAGTTCGATCATCGCTTGTCTCTCGCCCTTTGGAACGACTACGAGTTATCGACCCCATGTAGATGTTCTTTGGTAGCAGAAGAATGATTGATGTAACTTTCTTTGATTGCATTGGTTTGCTTTGATTGGGAGGAAAAAAGAGATGAGAGGTAGAGCAGTCCCACTGGGCGTGCCAATCTGTTCACACGAGACTTCAACTAGCGAATGGAAATGAGACACGTGTAAATGAATTTCGTATTTGTATTGATTTCAGGTAATTGTGAGTACAATCTCTAGTGTTTGATCCTCTGATTCTTTCTCCTACTTGTATGTTGTGATCGAGGGCTGAAACAACTTGTTCTCAATGTTGGAAACTTCAATGGATTCGTGGCGTGTTCTTGACGATCTCCGTGAAGTGTTCTTTGTTCAGGCAGTGTTTGATCTTCAAGGGCTTCTGGAGACTTCACAACTTTGTTTCTTAATTCTCTCTAAGCTTCTTCAGTTCTGAACCCCTTGAAAATGAAGGAGGGAGGTCTCTATTTATAGAGTTCCTCTGGGCCTCCAGATGGGCTTGGGCCCGTTGGACTGGCCTGCTCTTTGTTGGGCCAACTCCTTTGGGTTGGGCCAGGTTGGCTTTGGGCCAACCATTTTGGGTTGGGTCAACCTTTTTGGGCTTGGCTGATTTGGGCCTTTTATCTTGGACCGAGCCTGATTGATTTTGGGCCAGTCATCTAGGCTGAGCCTGTTTGACTTTGGGCCAGTCTTTTGGACTGGGCCAGGTTGATTTGGTCTTCCGCCTCTGGACTGGGCTTGGACTTTGGGCTACACTGACTAATTTGGGTAGAACCCAAATGTGTACCTGAATTTTGCCATAATTTAATTTAGGGATTCTTGAAATTTAAATAATCCCTTATTAAGTGTGATTTCGCCATCAATCTTGGGGGATGGCGTGGTAATTTCTGTTTTGTCAAAATTTCTATTCCAACACCCACAATCCGTTCTAAGCCCTCAGAATAGTAGGGAAGACACTAGATGTGGTACACGAAGTGTTCGTGATTCAAAATTCGCAATGAGTTTGGAGAATTTGAGCTTCAAAGGTAAGTTTTTATGATTCGCTATTTTTTTTAGTTTCTGAGCATGTTTTTGTTTGCTTAAATTGATGAAATTAGAGCGGTTTTGATCCAAATTGCTTCCGACTAGCTTGATATGCACTATTTAAAAAATCTAGAGAAATTTCTTGTATAAGTAGATTAATAAACTAATAAATGACCTAATATATTTATAAGCTACAAAGTCAAAATTGTTAAATAATAAAAGTCAATATTTAATTTTGATGAAAGTTTTTTACTGTAGAAATTAAATTGTTACAAATCTAAAAGTAGAGTAACTAAATTGTTAACAAACAAAGTTTAGAAACTAAATTGTTACTCTCTAAAAAAACTTAGGGGATCAAAAATATTTTTTAGTCTACCTAAAATTATGTTACACATCTAAGAGATGTTCTAGTTATTAATAAATTGACAGAAAAATTAAGAGAGTAAAAAGAAAGTCGAAAGATCCATCACAATCATCATCTTTAGAGTCATTTAAGACAATGGAAGAGCACCCAACTGAACTACAATTGAATGGACATCTACAAGAGTCTGTAGTACTTGGCAGGAGGAAGTTGAGTTAGGTAAGAAATCATTACTACATTTTTTTTTGAGATAACGAAATGATTACTGCATATACCCATAAAGGACACAAAAGTAATTTACAAAGAAAATTCCATTAATTTTCCTACTGCATTTAAGAAATCTTTCTTTTATATTTAAAGATGAATAACTTAGAATTATGTTGAGCTTACCTACTGTTTATATAATTATAATTAAAATGAGCAATTATATTAATAAAAAAAACTTTTCACTTTTTAAATAATACTTTATGAGTTAAATTAAATTAAATATATAAATTTTATAATTATAATGACATACTTTATAAATTTAAGATTTGTGTAAAAAGTAAAATAGTCCAGAAATGATTTTCTCATTAAGCCACTTTTTTAAGATAATAAAAGTTTTAATTTGCTCCTAAATTTCTAATAATGATAACTTAAGAGTTTAAACTTTAAACAATATTTATGTTATAGAATTAAAATATATATGTATGAAATATGGATGTATGTATGTATAACACTATATTTTAGGGGTAATTGACATTTACCTTCGACCAATCGGTCAGAGCTTCAAATCCCCACTCCCAAATGTTGTTGAACTAAAAATAATAAAACTATATATTTTATATTACATATTTAAAAATATCATTTATTATTATTATTATTTTCTTCTATAAATTGCAGCTTCTAGTAGATAAAACAAATTCGAAGAGTAAAAAACTAATAAATAAAATTAAAAATAAAAGAGTAAAAGAAAACTTGTAACATTAATACTTTTATTGATAAACGAATAATAAAAAAATTACCCAATGAATTTTAAATGAAATTGTATAGAAAATATCAATCTAATAAACTTTTTAGAAAATTATTCCAAAACTTTTAAATAATTATGTAAAGTAATTAAATTTTTTTTTATTATTCAATAGTTTCCCAATCCCAATCCAAACCATTATTCCATGTTTCAAATCTATGAACTGGGTCATAGTTCGGCTCAACCCATGGGCAAATAGTGTATTCTACTCGCATGATTTGAGCCCTATACTGTCCAATAATGATCTAACGGCTAGAATAGATTTATTCCTCTTCGCACAACGTTTTTTTTTTTTCCTATCTCTCGAAACTCATGCATTCAAGAGTAAGGCAAAAACTACAAACCAACATCCCCTTCCAAGATGAGAGAAAGAACGCCCTCTAAAAAGTTAGAAGCTTTAAGAGATAGGGGGCCATCCATCGAAGATGACAACGAGAAAGACGGGAGCACGAACGAGGTAACTTATGTTTTTTTTTTGCTGCCACGCCAACCATTAAATACAACCATCTCAAAGATTTGATGGAATGGTCCCAAGAGCGCTTATGCCATATGGGAACTGTCCAGGTTGGTTGGTGAGCCTAGGATAGGAAACTAGCGCTTATGCCATATGGGAACTGTCCAGGTTGGTTGGTGAGCCTAGGATAGGAAACTATCTAGCTTGGTTCGGAGAGCAGTTGTTGGATTAAAGATTTTTTTTGTTGCTAAATGTAATGGATTAAATGCTAAACTATTGACCCTACTTGTTCGGATGAGTGTTCACCCCAAAGTGTTGTACAAACTAGAGCTTGAACTTAAGACTTGAGAAGAACCTATTGACATAATAACCACTATACTAGGAGACTTTTCTGTTATTTGATCTGACTTTTTCTATACACATTATTAAAGGTAAAAAATTTGAGAAAGGACTCCTGGGCCTATAGTAAATCCGTCCCTCGATATGAGAAGTTCTAAGAGAAGATGCCAAAACAGTTAAGTTGTGGGTTGCTTTATTTTCATCCCTAGAAATCTTAAAAAAAAAATAATAATAATAGAATTTACAAATAGAGAAAGCTGAAGAGATTCTTAAAAAAAAAAAAAACTCACTTTAGAGATATTCAACTCGACCCGATTTAGCAAGTTTTACCAATTCACTCGAGTCAAGTTCAACAATCAGGTGAGTGCTTCTAGCCCCACTCCAAGCAATCACCTCTCGCTGAAAGTTTTCATACATTTATAAAATGCCAAACAAAAAATTCACGTATAACATGTAGTAGCTTCGAAAAAGAGTTTACTACCATAAACTTACGGGCTAGTTGCACAAATAGCAAAAATAAAAGAGTAATTGCAAGTGTGTCTACCATTTGTTTCTATTGTAAATATAGCAACAAAAAAAATTAGTCCAACCTAATTGGAGTCAACAAAATGTCCAAAATACTCCTCTTGTGTAATCTTGTGTGTTGCAATATGACGTACATGAACCGTCTATCAGTGATATATTGTTGATATACCCACGATATACCTAATATGAAGTATATCAGTGGTATACTATTTATACACTTTACTTAAATATATCAATTTATGGTACTTGGTATATCAACTATATATCAAAAAGAGTTAATATGAAGGATATCAAGAGTATACTGGTGATTTATATCTAGTGTATCAAATATAGATAATATGAAGTATATTAGTGATATGTTACTGATACATTTCACTTATATCAAAATAAAATGAGACATATGAAATATAAAGTGTATCAGTGATATACTACTGATATACCTTGTTTTCATTATATCAATATTGAGTAAATATGTGATATAGTATTTGTTACTTAAAGTGATGACACATATCACTGAATGAAGTATATCTCATTGTGTTAGGTATATTAATGATATTTCAAACATGTAAAATATCTTTGATATGTCACGGATCTACTTTCTATAGAGTATATCATTTAATTGATACACCGAATAAAAAAAATGTATGTACTACTAATATATTTTATTTTATGTATATATCAATTGACAGATATACCAAATGTGTTACCAATATATTATTGAGATACAAAATAATATATTAGATATACTACTGATATGCATGGTGACACAATAATGAGGGTAAAGTTAGAATAATAGAAAAACGAAAAATCAATAGTGAAATTTTGATGCAAAATATCTCTGATATGCTACAAATATATATATAGTATATCATTTAATTGATATTACTAAAAAAATGTATCCATAGTATATCAATATTGTACTACTAATGTATTTTGTTTTTAGGTATATATCAGTTTGACTGATATACAAACACAAAGTATATCAGATATACTACTAATATATTAAATGTAAAGTATATCAAATATACTACTGATATACAAATGTAAACTATATCAAATATACTACTGATACACCAATGAGGGTAAAATTGGAATAATAAAAAATGAAAAATCAGGTTCTTACAAATTTTGCTATATTCGCAAATCTAAAAAATCATAGTTAGATATGTAAATATACTAATAGTTTTTGTCACCCATTACAATTCCCCTAAACTTACTCTAATGTGTCTCATCATGTCGTGGCATGTGGTTAGATATAATGCCCATCCTTTTTATTTGGATTATTAATTAGATTTAAGGGTTACACTAGATTGTTCACCATAAGTGAAATTGATAGTGGGAAAGCACGAAAATGAAAAATTGTTATGTGTTGCGTTGTTGGTGCTTTCTGGAATAGAGAAATTTGTTACTTAAACAAATAAAAAGAAATGATGTAAAGAGAATATGGTCAATCTGAAATTATTTCAGGTTAATCCTTTTAATATTTTAGTTTTTAGTTTTCTTTTAATTCTATATAAATAAAAAATCATTCTGATGTATTCTTTATAACTTTCATTCTAATAAAAATCTTTGATTTCATTCTGGTAGAATTATCTCCTTTAATCTACGGGATACATCAATTTGGTTCTAAAGCAATCACCTAAACCAACGTTGACTGTCCTTGGGAGAAAACTGAAATACGTTTTGCGACGTCGATCGCAAGAATAAGTTTTGTGAGTTGTGCTCGTTACCAAATAACGCACCCTTATTTAGGGAACTCTTTATATTCAAGAAACTTGAAAAATACGGTTCTCAGAGGGGGATCCCCTTGGTTTACCTATCTCAATAAAGTGTATGATTGGTTCGAAGAATGTCTTGAAATTCAGGCGATTGCAGATGATATAACTAGCAAATACGTTCCTTAAGAATTTTCAAGAAAAGAATTTTATAACAGAAGGAAGATGAATAAGAAAAGATTCAACAGTTGGTATAACAAATACTCCAAAAAGAATGTTGGAATTCTAATTCAAATGATTTAGAAAAAGAACTTGAACCTAAGAATTTTGCTCATGCTTGATTTTCTTACAGAACTTATCAAGATCTATATTATAATTTTGATTCTAGTGGTTCTAGCGACTGATGAAGATTGGAATGTTGCTTGCGACACAACAGTGAACTGACATTATCAAGAAAGAGTCTGACGATGTAATCAAACTGTTTTTTCGAAAAATCCATGTGAGAATTGGGACTTGAATGATTAGAGGTTGAAAAGTTTTCAAGAAAATCTCAATATTTAGATTATAACATGAATTGGGAATAATTCCATAAAGGAGTGAACGAAATTCAGCTTCTTTGTAGCGAATATGTCTAATGATCGCTACACGAAAGTGCACATGATCGAGGTAATATAAAATTAGAGTATTTCAGAGTATCGAGCCCAATGGGACAAATCTTTCCTTAATCCATGGAGGAAAATGCAAACTGTGACAAATTGCAATTGTAAAGGCAACCAAAAGTGACAAAAATAATTGTTGTGGGTGAGTTGTGCAGACTTAAATGAGATAAAAAAAAATGGTAAGATAAGGAATTCAAGATTGTTCATGCTCCTGTGGAAAGAAAATGTAACTACAATACAATGACAATTCTAACTAACTCAAGAACTAAATAAATCGAGTTCAACTCCTATTCGACCTTCTATGAAGTATCTTTAGGAGACTAAGTGATTAAACTTATATGTCTATGACTAATGTAACTCAGGTGAATTGACACATAACTCTAGTGGTTTTGGAGTCTCGCCCTATGTCTAGGGTCAAAGTTTCAGGACTTATGTCTAACTTTTTCCTCTATTTCTTTTGCAATATCCATTTTACTTAACCCTTTTGGTATTAACCTTGAGCTTGACATGCAACATTAGCTGGCCAACTAAAGTTTACCCAACATTAAGTTCACCAAAAGCAAACTCGATTCAAGGGTTAGTTAAATTGTTTTTTCTGTTAAGCCTTACATCTTTCCTCTAAAGCCATTCATAACTTGAATCCGGGAGGAAACTTAGCTCTTCATAGTTACAATAATGAAATACAATAGGGTTATGGGAAAAGAAATCATTGAAACAAATATTATAGATTAACTAGTTTCACTCAAAGTTACACCATTAATTCTCTTTTATTCTTGTCAATAAAGGTGCTGTAATATAAATAAAAACCAAGTAAGAGAGATACAAGTGCTGAAAGGGAGTGGCAAGCAAAAAGTAATATTGAAATTTCTTGAAATTAAAAGTTGGAGTTTAACAACAAACAGTTCGCAACCCACGCCTTATTAAAACCCTACAAGTAGTTGATGGAAATAAGATTGAAAACTGAGCAGCTCTTGGCCTCAGGTCGATCGAACAAATTTGCTCATCACAACTACCAATCTTAATGGAAGTGGATCGAGAGAGGCAAGAGAAATACAGAAGGATCTATTTTCCACTGATTCTGTAATTAGCGCCATCTTCATTATTTATGGATCTGTCAAAAGAATGCAATTGCAATTGCATAGAATTTGCCATTTGCTCACAATCTGCACTTAAAACTAAAACAAGCGAGAGTTTGTTTCATAAATATTTTTGAACTTTCTTACTTTTAGAACTCGAAAAGACAATTCCAATGCATTTTGAATTGCTCAAATCAGACATCAAACTAGAAAGTTAGGGCCAAAACAAGATTGAGAAGAATAGTTACTTTATAGTGATATGGACGAATAACATTGCGACACGTGGCTCCATTTTTTTGACCATTGCAACCCTCTTTTAAATTATTTTTAAACATGAATTTACCATTTTTTTCACTATTAAATCTCCACATTTTATCCATCTTAACCTAGATCTAATAGCTCAAACTTATTCCATACAACTCCATTCAAACATCTTTTTCCCTCTATTATCAAAGGTTTCATCTCCCAATCTTATTGAAAAGTTCTCTCTAATACTCCATTGCTAGTCATTCTTCAAAACTTCACTTTTATCATAATCTTTTTGTGAGAGATTATCTTTGTAGGAGGATTAGATATTTTTGAGTACTTCAAACTTGTGTATCTACTTGTATGAGAGTTTTTATTTTTGTAGAGTTTTTAATTTCATTTTTTTCAATTGGATTTTGTATTAAGGTGTGAGTACACCTTGACATTTTGAGTAAGTCAGTTTAATCCTAAAGCCGAAAAAGCTCGTTCAAAGAATCGTAGTGGTTTGATTCTAAATCCATTAAAAGGATCGATACAAGTTGGATCGTGAGTCTGCAAAAAAGGATCGGTTGGGGGTTGACTCTTGAAACTTTAAAAAGAGTGGTAGATCGGGATGGTTCTCACCCATAAGAGTACTATCACAGTAAAATATCCAAGAAGTTATCTTGGGGAGTGGAGTAGGGATTTTCGAACCACTATAAATTTTTTTTGGGGTCGTTTCTCTTTTCTCTACTCTTTTAATTTTCTCTATTTAACTATTTATTTGAGTAAATTGCATGCTTAGAAACTTTATTCTATATTTCTAACATTTTTTTGTGTTTATTCAATTAATTTTTCATTAAATTATTTTAGTTTAATTTCTTAATAAAATTTTAAAATTTGGTAAGCAACCTTATTCACCCCTCCAGTGTCATGTGATGCTACAAAGAAGATGAAACCCCAGTTGCATTCGAAGAAGAAGTTGGCATGATAGATTTAAACCCCCTTTGAAACCAAAGTAGCATCGCGTGCGAAGAAGGGGAAAAAATGTAATACAGAAACCGCACGACCTGACCCAAATCCACTCCAGACAAATGCAATAATGTGTGAAGTACACCTTGTTGATGAAGGTTTAATTTTTTTAGCCCATATCCAGCACGACACGACCTAGTTCCCAACCCACTTGTTGTAAGGTGCTAATAAATTCTATACACACAATCACCTCCCACAGGTCATTTTTTATATTTTATTGAGGTAACCAATCACAACTTCAACATGGTTAGCTCTTTTAATTCAATAGCACCCTTGAAAGAGGGTGTCGATCGCTCTACGTCGTGATCACGTTGTGACACAATGCATGCTAGCCGAAATGAAGGAATGCAAAGTCACTGGATGGATCATTCTATTGTTTAAGAATGAGATAAGGCAAACTCCCACTCTAAGGCACCTGATTGTGCTCCTTCTCAAGTCGAACCGCCGATACCTAGTTTGTTCGGTCCATCTTCATCTAGCTCATCATCTAGTGTGGATTTGAGGTTAGACAGTTGTGTTTGCAAGGACATAAAGACAAGATTTTCGATGCTAACCATGAGCACAAAGTTTGAATTCAGAGTAAAGAAACCACACAGGATTTGTACACTGTTGGATGAATCGACAAGACTTGTACATGGAGGTTTTAGCCAATTAAAATTGATGGTTGTAAATGTTTAAGATAAACAAGCATGTAAGTGCATACACATGCTCGATTGAACTACAAAATCACAACCACAGGAAAACAAGTGTTGAAGTAATCAGACACATAGTAAAAAGTAAGTTTGACAAGAGTTGGTGGCTCATTCCCCCTCCAAGGCACCTAATTATGCTTCTTCTCAAGTCAGATCGTCGATACCCACTTTCTCGAGGACTTACATATGAGACTCTTGTGCAGGCCATGAACAAGAAATTTGAATTCATAGTAAAGAACCCACAAAGGACTTGTATAATGTGGGATGCATCGACAAGACTTGTACATGGATGTATGTTTAAGATAAATAAGCATGCAAGTGAACACACATGCTTGATTGAACTGTTAAATCACAACCACAGAAAAATGATTGTTGAAGTAATCAAACACATAATGAGAAGTAAGTTTGAGGGAGTTGATTGCGTGCATAAGCCATAGCACATTATTAAAGATGTCAAGCAAGAGTATGGAGTGACTATAAGCTACAACAAAGCGTGGCCTACTTCCAATTCAACAAAGTGTGGAGTAAAAAGATAATTTTATGCAACTTCCAATTCAAGGGTGTAAATTTCATCCAATTGTAATCTTGATCATAGGCTTCAAAAGGAAAAAAAAAATCAATTTTAATTTTGCTAATTCAAGAAGTCAGTCAATTTACTCGGAAAAGCCGCAATAAATATAAACTCTCCTAATTTAATTGATCTTAACCAAGCATCAAAATCAAAACTTATAATTTAATCCATTGGGTACGATAGCATTCCATATTAATTAAATAATAGCATTAAAAGCAATGAGAGGAATAAAACAAAATTAACTAATTGAGATAACTACAAATTAATTAATTTTGTTTGTTTGTTTCCTAAGAGTCTATTATGCAAGCTATGTAAAATGGAAAAGCGATTAATTACACACACATAAGCCAACCCCTTGCTATATTTTTTCAATCATTTGTGACAATTACGGATCACTGTTCGCACGAGATTTCAACAAAGAAATTTGATTCGTGGAATGAACTTGATTTTATTGATTTTTGTGAAATGTTACAATCTCTAATATTTATCCTCTGATTCTTTCTCTCGAATTTGTAAGCCTTGGGCTCTGATTGGTTAAGTTTCTTGGATCGGCCTACTGGCTTGTTGATCCTCTTGAATGGACTTGTTGACTTGTTGACCTTGAATCGGACTATTATCTTGTTGGCTTGTTGATCTTGGATCGGCCTATTGGCTTGTTGATCTTGGATGGACCTGTTGGTTTGTTGATCTTGGATCGGCCTGTTGGTTTGTTGATCTTGGATCGGCCTGTTGGCTTGTTGATCTCGAATCGGCCTGTCGGCTTGTTGATCTCGAATCGGTCTGTCGACTTGTTGATCTTGAATCGGTCTGTCGACTTGTTGATCTTGGAAATAGACTTTGATCTGAGAGCTGACGAGCTTATTCTCAGACGGAGGGAGATTGAATCTTCAATTTGTAGTTGATGAAGAGACGATCAATTTGTTAAAGCCTTTAAATCGTTGAATCCCCTAAATTCTGGATCTTTGGATTAGAAGAATTCTTTGGATTCTCTGACAGAATTTGAACCTTTTTAGTTCTGACTTTGGAAGAATTTCAAATTTCTGGTTGAGCTGAGGTTTCTGAATTTTGACTCTAGAAGACTCTGAATTCTCTGTCTGAGTTGAAGCTTCTGAATTCTGACTCTTCTGAATCTCTGGATGAATGCTCTGGATTCTGTCACTTCTGGATGACTCTAAAGCTTCTTAATTATGATTCTGGAAAACTCTGAACTCTCTGGCTAGATGCTCTGGATTCTGACCCTTCTGAATGACTCTGAAGCTTCTGAATTATGATTCTGGAAGACTCTGAACTCTCTGGCTAGATTGTGACGACCGCCATCTCAGGTACTATTATTTATTATTTAACACTCTATTAACCGCTGTATTTAGTCGGATTAGTGTTTTAATCAAGCTCGGTGAGAGTGAGACCTTAATTTTTGTGCAGTTTAAGTGAATGGTTCCTTCTAAGATAAGATTACTTATGAAATTAAAGAAAAGGAAATCTCAAGGGCGTTTTGGTTATTAATGTCTAAAGGAGGGTGTATTTGGCATTTGATTTTTTTAACCTAAGGCATAGTATTTAAATATCCTTAAGTCTCAACCAAAAGGAGGAAGGATCCAAACCCTAGAGCAAAACCCTAACCCTAGCAAAACCCTAACCCTAATTTTTCCATTATCTTCTTCTCCTCTTGTTTTGCCCTAGCCGACCGTTTCCCCCTCTCTTCTTTGTCACACTACTCCTACGGCCGGCAAGCCCACTTGCTCTACAGATACCCTCGCCGGCGAACGCAAGGAAGGAGACTGCTTCACCGCTCGCCTGCAACCCACGCACGGAAGAGGACTCAGCCACCAGAGACTACGCCGGAGATCGAGCGAGCCTTCAGCAGTCGTCGGAGCGTCCATCGACTGCAGGCCGGAGCTTCTTTGCGCGTCCGGTCGTTTGCGCCGCTGCACGCCATCGCCGTGCACCGAAGGGATCACGCCGTTCGCGAGCTCGAAGCTCGGTAGAGAGCCTCCACGGACAGCGTTTTCACGCAGCGGCCAGCCCGCGAAGCCGCCCATCCGTCCGCTGAACGTCTGCGGCCGCCGGAGGAGCCGCGAAGCCCTAGCTACTTGTGGTGAAACCCCAGCCGCCGCCGTTCGTGATTTTTCCTCGCAGGCGCCGTTTCCGTCGATAGTACCGTGATCCTCCAGCAAGTACAGCAGTCGTTCACGTCTGCAGCACCGTTCGCCTCCACGTCCAGAGATCGCACCGAGTGCAGCCACGCCGGAGTCCGACCAGCGGCTGTTGTTCGTCGTTACGCTGCAAATCCGGAGGTACTCGAGGTCAAGTTTGTGGAATAGGTGAGCCACGCGAAACCCTCATCGATTTTGGATTATAGGGTTATTCGGATCGGATTTGTATGAAAATATGCTTATGAGATTATTGCAGGAACGAACTGAATTTCAGGATCAAGATTCCCAAGTAGTTTCGAAGCAAATAAACCAACATTCAGTTTGTTCTTCGGAGTTGAGGTAATTGGAACAAAATGAGAATTTAGACGCTTTTGGTACTTAGACTTGTTGTATTGGATGAGTTGCGTAGTAGAGTAACGAAATAGAAGAATTCTTGGTTTCAGGTTATTTGGAGGAGACCGTTAAATTAAGAGTTAGAAGGAAATAGCGAGATCAAAGCTCGAGGTAAGGGACCTTGTGCCGAACTTTTTAGTGGGATTGAAGAAAAATGTTTTTCATGATTTCATGCGAAAATAGTTTATATTTTCATATGACAATATACGGATATCTTCATGAGAACATTTAATATTTTATGTACATGTATTACAATGCTTTATGTGGGAATAAACTATTATTTTATGTGAGAATATTCTCGTATGCTATGTAAAAGTATTTCCAAGATTTCATGTGAGGATATGATGATTATTTTGTATGAATATATCTCATGATTTCCTACAAAGGTATGATTTTCAAACCTGTCTATGAGAAAAGTATGATTTGCATAGTGACAATGATGCTTGTGACATGTACACTATGATTATGAGAATAATGGGACCTCATGCATGTTATGTATGTCATGAATTGAACAAATGAAAAGTGTGGACATTGGTCTCATCGAGATCGGTATGTGCATGGCCAAACATGCAATAGAGACCCTATGGGTCTAATTACAGAGTGGTGCGTGAGGACTCAAAATGAAATGACTCGGGATGACCCGATCGGCCACACAAATGAAAAAGCAGATCATGGATTAAAGACGACAATACACAAATGGCAGATCATGGATTAAAGAGACGACAATACACAAATGAAAAAGCGATCATGGATTAAAGACACGACAATACACAATTAAAAAGGAAGTCATGGATTAAAGACCTGACAATATGAGAAAGTTTTAGGTCCCGCTTATGTATGTTACGACTGAGTTTAAAGGTCATGATTGTATGTGTATGCATATCCCAAACCTCGGTAGCGAGGTTACTTACTGGGTATTGTTTTGCAATACTCACCCTTTCTTTTAAAAATGTTTTTCAGGTAAAGGAAAGGACGCAGGGGCGAGTGTGGGAGCGTTACTAAAACCATGGGGACCGACATGTTTTCCGCATATTCTTGTTTTAGACTGATGTTGTCTCTATGTTTTATTTGGAGTTTAAATTTATTACAGTTTTAATAGGCCATGTTAAATTGACCCTTTTATCTGTTTTAAATGTTTTGATTTGGGATCCCTAAAGACTATTTATATTTATTTGGAAGTTTTCTTTTAAGATCTTTTATCGCTTGGCCTATAAATGCATGCATGTGTAGTAATGTCCCTAGGAGTTGGTCATAGAATAGTAGGGGCGTTACAGTTGGTATCAGAGCCCTAGGTTTAAGGGTTCTGTAGACTTGCTTACAGAGTAAGCACAGAATAGTTCCCATGGTTTAACAACGCCTTCCAGTCACCGCCAGGTACGTTCTGATATTTTATTAATTAAGTATATGATTATGATATGATACCGTTTTATGCATATACATGAGCTTAAAACCCCAAAGGGGTGATCCTATCTTATGATTAGAAAGTAAAGAAACTGAGTTAGAAACTCTCTATATTGTAGTATTGACAAAATGCCACCTAGAGGTCGAGGGAGAGGTAGGGGACGTGGTAGGGCCGGAGGCAAGGGAAAACGTTGACGCCCAACCGGAATTACCCTAGAAACGGGGAAGAGGTTGCTCCCCGTTCGAGACCTCCCCGGACCACCTGGCGCGGGGAGAATGTACCTGCAGCTTGCCCCCGTGGCGAGCATCAAGCGGAACGCCAACGTTATGACTATGATGGTGGAGGCTATGCAGAGTCAGTGCGCGAGCTACTGAGAGCCACTCACTCGGTGGCCCAAGCAAATCAGGGGCGAAACGATGCAACTCTGAAGTCTCGATACCTGAAGGACTTCAGGAAGTATGATCCTAGATCTTTCAATGGGTCTTCCAGCGACCCCACTGTGGCTGAGTTGTGGCTGTCCTCCATTGAGACCATCTTCAGATTGATGAACTGCCCTGAGGACCAGAGGGTGTCCTGTGCTACCTTTATGCTGAGGGATGACGCGTATTTATGGTGGGAGTCCGCCCAGGAAACCATTGTCGCCAGCGGAGAAACGATTACCTGGAATCTGTTCAAGGAAGCGTTCTGGCGGAAATTTTATCTCCGCTGCGGCTCGTTACGTGAAGAAGCGGCGAAATTCTTCTGACTTTGCCGAAACAGGGGCGGTGGAGGTGTATGAGAGGGAATTTACCCGTTTGTCCCGCTTTGCTCCCGAAAGCCGGTAGATCTGAAGCAAAGAAAGCAGAGCGCTTCATTATGGGGTGGATGAGAACGTTCGAGGCTTTATTCAAGCACTAGCACCTCCCGATTATGCCTCCGCATGTGAGAGTGGCGAGAATTGATCCGGAGTGCAGCGCAGATACCTGCAGCAGTAGTAGTTAACCAGGCGACCCATGGCAAGTCATAAGAGGAAGTGGGGACGGCCAAATTCTAGCTCACAGTGTCTCCAGCGTACACCGCATAGGCGGGACATTTCGTGCGAGTTCAGTCGAGACCACAAGTCAACAGATCGGAAATAGCGGTGGAGATAGGCCACAGTGCAAAAGGCGTGGTAGCAAAGACTGAGGTAAGTGTTTGGCTTGGTCCGGAGTGTGTTTGGTGTGGAAAAGAAGGGCACAGAGCAAATAATTTTGCCCGAGTCAAGCCGACACTAGCTTGACCTCGGAGTTATAAATAGTGGGCTCTTTGTGAAGCCGGTTATACATCGGGGAGAGCTTACGCAAGCATCGGTAGAGACATCTATGGCTCGGACTCGGTGAATTCTGGTACACTTCCATTACTTGGGCACCTTGCCTTTGTATTATTTGATTACAGTTCTCACGCACTCTTTTATTTCTCGCATCCTTTGTAAGTCAAGTGAGTTAGAACTAGAAACGATTCTGATATGCCCCCGCTCTCTCTCCACTCTCGGGGATAAATTTGTTAGCCAATATGAAAGTCAAGGATGGTAGTGTGACCATCGCAGACCATGAGTTAGCAGTGAATCTAGTAGTCTTAGACATGTTTGACTTTGATGTAATATTGGGCATGGACTGGTTAGCGCAGAACCATGCTTGCATTGATTGTTTCAGGAAGGAGGTAGTGTTCACTCCCTCCGACCAACCCAAGCTCTGTGAGTTGGAGGCACGATAGGAAGTAGGCCTAAAGGTAATTCATCGCGCCCTTAAGGCCAGAAAGTTATTACATCGGGGAGCTTGGGGCGTCTTAGCTTGCATACTAGATGCAAGGTGCACAGAGATCTCAGTGACATCAGTACCAGTAGTGAATGAATTTACAGACGTCTTCCCCGAGGACCTCCCCGGAATACCTCCGGTCAGGGAGGTAGATTTTAACATCGGATTGGAATTGGGGACGACCCCGATATCCAAGGCCCCGTACAGAATGGCGCCGGCAGAGTTGAAAGAACTAAAAGTACAGTTACAAGACTTGCTAGACAAGGGGTTTATACGCCCAAGCGTTTATACCGGGAGCACTGTGTTGTTCGTGAAAAAGAAAGACGGATCCATGCGCCTGTGTATAGATTACAGGGAGTTGAATAAAGTTACGATCAAGAATAAATACCCTCTCCCCAGAATAGATGACTTGTTCGATCAGTTGCAAGGAGCAACAGTGTTCTCCAAGATTGATCTGAGATCAGGCTACCATCAGTTGAGGATCAGTGAAGGGGATATCCCTAAAACAGCATTCAGATCACGTTATGGGCATTACGAGTTCACAGTGATGCCGTTTGGTTTGACCAACGCTCCTGCCGCGTTTATGGATTTGATGAACCGTTTATTCAAAGAGTTTCTTGATACGTTCGTGATTGTGTTCATCGACGATATACTGATATACTCCAAGTGTGATGAAGATCATGAGAGTCACTTGAGAAAAGTTTTAAACACGCTGAGGGAGAATAAGTTGTATGCAAAATTCTCCAAGTGTGAATTCTGGCTCAGACAAGTATCCTTCTTAGGGCATGTTGTGTCCGAAGCTGGAGTCTCTGTTGACCCAGCAAAAGTGGAGGCCGTCACACAGTGGCCTCGTCCGACCACCCATTACTGAGGTACGTAGTTTTTCGGGTCTTGCGGGATATTATAGGCGATTCGTGCAGGATTTTGCCAAGATAGCCATGCCCATGACTCGGTGACGCGTAAGGGGAAACTCATTTGTTTGGGATGATGCTTGTGAGGCGAGTTTCCAGGAACTCAAGTACAGATTAGTGTCACCCTGATTCTTACAGCTTTCGAGGAGGAACAGGAGCTTTGTGGTTTCTGGTGATGCTTCTAAGAAAGGGTTGGGGTGTGTATCGATGCAAAGACGCAGTAAGGTCATAGCTTATGCATCCCGACAATTGAAGACGCACGAGAGGAACTATCCAACTCATGACTGGAACTAGCAAAGCAGTGGTCTTTGCATTAAAGATCCGGAGACACTACACGTATGGCGAGAAAATTGATTTTTACAGATCATAAAAGTTGAAGTATCCTGTTCACCCGAAGGAATTGAACATGAGGCAACGCAGATGGTTGGAATTAGTGAAGGATTATGACATTGACATACAATTCCATCCCGGTAAGGCTAATGTAGTGGCCGATGCCCTCGTGAGCTTGATGCATGCATACTTACGCGCGAGTTACAGCAGAGAGCAGAGTTACGAGCGAGAGTTTGCTCGAGTGAAATTGCGAGACTAGTAGGAAAGACCACGGCTCAATTAGCCCGATTAAATAAGACAACCGACCTTGAGACAACGTATCGTTGAGTCTCAGCAGGAGACCCTCGATTAGTGGAAAAACTACTCGCAATAACTACGGTGAGTTGTGAGTTTTCCCTATCCACAGATGGAGGATTATTGTTTTGTGGTCGATTATGTGTGCCAGGCGACGACAAACTGAAAACTGAAATCTTGAGCGAAGCCCATAACTCACCATTTTCTATGCATCCTGGCAGTACCAAGATGTACCGAGATCTGAAACAGTCATTTTGGTGGTGTAACATGAAGCGCGACATAGCAGAGTTTGTCAGCAAGTGTTTGACTTGTCAGCAGGTAAAGGCACCTAGGCAGAGACCCGCAGGATTACTGCAACCGTTGCATGTACCTCAGTGGAAATGGGAGGAGATCTCTATGGATTTTATAGTCGGACTGCCTAGAACTTTACGAGGTTACTCGGTGATTTGGGTCATAGTGGACAGATTAACCAAGTCAGCACACTTCATACCAGGGAAACCCACCTATTCTACGGATAAGTGGGCGCAGCTTTACCTGGAAGAGATAGTCCGTTTGCATGGGATTCCAGTTAAGATTATTTCAGACAGGGATCCACGTTTCACCTCCAACACGGAGGAGTTTACTGAGAGCGTTAGGTTCGCAGATTGAACTTGAGATGACTTTTCATCCACGAGCGGATGGGATGCATGAACGTTTAAACCAGATATTGGAAGATATGTTGCGAGCTTGCACTTTAGACTTCCCCGGTAGTTGGGACACTCATTTGCATTTGATGGAGTTTGCTTACAATAACAGTTATCAGTCGACCATCGGAATGGCTCCATTTGAAGCTCTCTATGGAAAACGTTGCAGAACTCCCATTTTCTGGGAGGAGGTTGGTGAACGCCAGTTATTGGGTCCAGAGTTGGTACAAGTCACGAATGATGCGGTACAAAAGATTAGGGCGCGGATGCACCGCCCAAAGTAAACGGTAAGAGCTATGCCGACACGACGAGGCGAAGGGACCTAGAATTCGATGTTGGGGACCACGTATTCCTTAAGGTGGCCCCAATGAAGGGAATTCTAAGGTTTGGCCGAAAGGGGAAGTTGAGTCCGCGATTCATCGGACCATTTGAGGTTTTAGAGAGGATTGGTGCAGTGGCCTACAGATTAGCACTACCGCCTTCCCTGTCAGCAGTTCACAACGTGTTTCACGTCTCCATGTTGAGAAAGTACGTCCCGCACCGACTCATGTCGTAGACTTGAACCATTTGCGGCTAGCGTAAGATCTGAGTTATGGCGAACGACCGGTACAAATTATTGCAAGAGATCGAAAGACCCTCCGTAACCGTGAGATCAGCTTAGTTAAAGTGTTGTGGCAAAATCACCGCACGGAAGAAGCTACCTGGGAGCGAGAAGAGGAAGTGCGAGCTAAATATCCAGAACTATTTCAAGAATAGGAACTTTCGAGGACGAAAGTTCTTAAGGAGGGAAGATTGTGACGACCGCCATCTCAGGTACTATTATTTATTATTTAACACTCTATTAACCGCTGTATTTAGTCGGATTAGTGTTTTAATCAAGCTCGGTGAGAGTGAGACCTTAATTTTTGTGCAGTTTAAGTGAATGGTTCCTTCTAAGATAAGATTACTTATGAAATTAAAGAAAAGGAAATCTCAAGGGCGTTTTGGTTATTAATGTCTAAAGGAGGGTGTATTTGGCATTTGATTTTTTTAACCTAAGGCATGGTATTTAAATATCCTTAAGTCTCAACCAAAAGGAGGAAGGATCCAAACCCTAGAGCAAAACCCTAACCCTAGCAAAACCCTAACCCTAATTTTTCCATTATCTTCTTCTCCTCTTGTTTTGCCCTAGCCGACCGTTTCCCCCTCTCTTCTTTGTCACACTACTCCTACGGCCGGCAAGCCCACTTGCTCTACAGATACCCTCGCCGGCGAACGCAAGGAAGGAGATCGCCACCGCCGCTCACCGCAACCCACGCACGGAAGAGGACTCGGCCACCAGAGACTACGCGGAGATCGAGCGAGCCTTCGTCGATCGTCGGAGCGTCCATCGATGCGCAGCGGAGCTTCTGCGCGTCCGTCCGCCGTTTGCGCCCACGCACGCCATCGCTGGTGCACCGGAGGGATCACGTCGTTCGCGAGCTCGAAGCTCGGCCGAGAGCCTCCACGGACGCAGCGTTTTCACGCAGCAAGCAGCCGGCCACTGAAGCGCCCATCCGTCCGCGAACGTCTCGCAGCTTCGCGGAGACCGCGCGAAGCCCTAGCTACTTGTGGTGAAACCCACCGCGCGCCGTTCGTGATTTTTCTCGCAGCGCCGTTTTCGTCGATAATACGCGTGATCCTCCAGCAAGTCTGCGCGATCGTGCTCACGTCTGCAGCCACGGTCGCCTCCACGCCCGAGAGATCGCGCGAGTGCGCCACGCGAGTCCACCACCGGTGGCCGTTGTTCGTCGTTACGCTGCAAATCCGGAGGTACTCGAGGTCAAGTTTGTGGAATAGGTGAGCCACGCGAAACCCTCTTCGATTTTGGATTATAGGGTTATTCGGATCGGATTTGTATGAAAATATGCTTATGAGATTATTGCAGGAACGAATGAATTTCAGGATCAAGATTCCCAAGTAGTTTTTGAGCAAATAAACCAACATTCGGCTTTGTTCTTGAGTTGAGGTAATTGGAACAAAATGAGAATTTAGACGCTTTTGGTACTTAGACTTGTTGTATTGGATGAGTTGCGTAGTAGAGTAACGAAATAGAAGAATTCTTGGTTTCAGGTTATTTGGAGGAGACCGTTAAATTAAGAGTTAGAAGGAAATAGCGAGATCAAAGCTCGAGGTAAGGGACCTTGTGACGAACTTTTTAGTGGGATTGAAGAAAAATGTTTTTCATGATTTCATGCGAAAATAGTTTATATTTTCATATGACAATATACGGATATCTTCATGAGAACATTTAATATTTTATGTACATGTATTACAATGCTTTATGTGGGAATAAACTATTATTTTATGTGAGAATATTCTCGTATGCTATGTAAAAGTATTTCCAGTATTTCATGTGAGGATATGACAGTATTTTGTATGAATATATCTCATGATTTCCTACAAAGGTATGATTTTCAAACTGTCTATGAGAAAAGTATGATTTGCATAGTGACAATGATGCTTGTGACATGTACACTATGATTATGAGAATAATGGGACCTCATGCATGTTATGTATGTCATGAATTGAACAAATGAAAAGTGTGGACATTGGTCTACTGAGATCAGTATGTGCATGGTCAAACATGCAATAGAGACCCTATGGGTCTAATTACAGGGGTCTGTGAGGGACTCAAAATTAAATGACTCAGGATGACCAGTCGGCCACACAAATGAAAAAGCAGTCATGGATTAAAGACCTGACAATACACAAATGAAAAAGCAGTCATGGATTAAAGACGACAATACACAAATGAAAAAAGCGATCATGGATTAAAGACACGACAATACACAATTAAAAGGAAGTCATGGATTAAAGACGACAATATGAGAAAGTTTTAGGTCCCGCTTATGTATGTTACGATGAGTTTAAAGGTCATGATTGTATGTGTATGCATATCCCAAACCTCTGTAGCGAGGTTACTTATCTGGTATTGTTTTGCAATACTCACCCTTTCTTTTAAAAATGTTTTTTTGAGTAAAGGAAAGGACGTGCAGGGCGAGTGACGGGGGAGCGTTACTAAAACCATGGGGACCGACATGTTTTCCGCATATTCTTATTTTAGACTGATGTTGTCTCTATGTTTTATTTGGAGTTTAAATTTATTACAGTTTTAATAGGCCATGTTAAATTGACCCTTTTATCTGTTTTAAATGTTTTGATTTGGGATCCCTAAAGACTATTTATATTTATTTGGAAGTTTTCTTTTAAGATCTTTTATCGCTTGGCCTATAAATGCATGCATGTGTAGTAATGTCCCTAGGAGTTGGTCATAGAATAGTAGGGGCGTTACATAGATGCTCTGATTCTGACCCATCTGAATCTCTGTATGAATGCTCTTGATTCTGTCACTTCTGGATGACTCAAGCTTCGATTCGATTAGGAAGACTCACGAACTCTCTGGCTAGATGCTCTAGATTCTGACTCTTCTGAATGTCTACAAATGGAGGGTGGTCTCTTCTATTTATAGAGTCTGATGACTTTGTATGGGCTTGGGTCTGGTGGACTTTGGGCCCAACTCTTGAACTTAGTCTTATTTGGACTTAATCCAATCCATTTATTTTTTTAAAAGGTTTGGATTATTTAAATTGAGCCCAATTCATTTTTAATACTAGACATGTGACATTCTTTAATTTGCCAATTTTTCATGTCTTTTAATTTAATTTTCGGACACGTGTGAATTTATAATTGGCCTCAAATTTACTTTATCATTAATTAAAATTAATGACGTGGCAATTTGTGATTGGCCGAAATTTCTCATTCAACAATCACAAAATCATGGATAACAATAAATTGATTGAAACTAAATTAAGGCGTCAATTTAATTAGTAACGACCAATCATAAGAATAAAACAAGAAACAAATACTTCTTAAATTAGAAACAAAATTTCAATTAGGTCTAAAGCCTCACAAAATTACAATTGGAAATGAAATGACCTTTGAATCAGAAATTAAAGCTTAGAACCACATGGTGGAAAAACAAGAGTAACTGTAAAGGGGAGAAAACATAAAATAAAAAGGATAAGAACAAACAACTAGAACACTCTCTAAACTTTTATTTTTGTAGAGAACACGAAAACTCTGCATTACTTTACTCAATACATTGCCCTCTTTTTGTACTTGAAAATGACCAGAAATAGGTCCCTTATATGTGTCATTTCTTGCTCCACAATGTGTGCCAAGCCACAAGACAATTTCTCCTTTGCATTTCTCATGGAAGACTCCATGCATGCATGCCACCTACACAAGGAAGAAAAACAAAAACAAAAGAAAAAAAATTAGATAATAAACTTTTCTTTTCTTTTTTTCATTCTTTTTATGTTTTTTTTATAGCTTTAACTCTTTTGTTATTTTCAATTCTCTCCTTCTTTTGTTTTTCTAATTTTTTTTTCATTTTTATTTCAATTTACGAATTTGAACTAAAGTATGTTTTTTAGACTAGTTCCACTAAAAAATGATAATTTGTCACCTAAACTAAATTGGACACAATTTCAACAATTAAACATATTATTCACATAGAATGTAAGAAAATTAGATATAATAAGTATAATTAATTTCTACTCATCAAATGCCCCCACACCTAATCCATGCTTGTCCTCAAGCATGCCTTAACTCAACATATGAACCCTTTCTTTACTCACTTTTCATATTTCTCAATATCCAACAATACCAATAAAGCCAATTACACATCAATGTTGAATTGTAGTGACAATCAAGAGAATGAGCACTCATAGGAAACATTTTATAAAAACTCAAGCATCTCATCAATTCACTAAAATAGCATGCAACAAGACTTAACACCCTCGCGTGGTTTGACTCAATACTCTCGAAGTATTTAGGGTGTTTTTACTCTCAAAATCAAAACCTAGCATGTTATTACCATAGGCTTGCAAATGAATCAAATCTCCACCACTATAGATGAATTGAATGCAAAAATCAAAGGGACTTAATAAGGGTTGTAATGGGGCTTAGGTAAAGGTATGGTAGGAGAAAAATTTTAGGTGTTTCACAATCAAGACCAAGAGTTGTATACTTTTCATGATATCAATGTCACATAACATTCACACATTATCCAAGACATTGGACATTATTCCTACATCTCATTTCAAGCACTAAGAATGTTGGAGAAGTAACATTTTTAATAATTCAAATGTTTTTGGCAAATTTTTCTCCAAAAAAATTTCTTTTTTTTTCTTTTCCTTTTCCTTTTCTTCGTTTTCCTTTTTTTTTTCATGCTAAGGCTTGTTTTTTTCATTTTTTTTTTGCCTTACTTTTTTCACAACTTTTCTTTTTGTTTTTTTTTCCACTGAACACATTAATTACCATGCAATATTTTCTCTTATCTTGAGAAAAGGTACAAATGTTGAGGCTAACAAACAAAATGGTCTTAGGTTGAATATAATGTGTTTGAAGGAAGAAAAAAAAAGAGAAATAGGCTTAAAATGACTAACTAAAGGAAAAAACGTAAAGGTGGGAATTTTGAGAGGTCCAAAAATCGGTTAATCCTAATTTGCCCTTATCATATTAAAGCATCAATCCAAAAAAAAAAAAAGTAGTCTCAAAATGCATTCACAAGCAAGTTGTAGAATAAGCATACTAAGTTTGATAACACCCAAAGAGAAATAAATCGAGAAAAATATAATGAATTGCTCATAGGCTCAAAAACTCATTGGGTTGTGTAATTTGTATCAAGTCTTGTGCACTTTTCAATCAATAAATCAGTGAGACACTATCATATAATTTTTAAATAAAAACACTAATCATGCTCATCTCTCTCATGTATTGGAAATTCAAACTAAAGATGCATCCTTAACTTACAAAGCATTAAAAGATATTAATAAACCTTTAAAGTTTTAAAAGAAAAATTAACATGTACGAATTAAGACATACTAAATTCAAAGCAAAAAAAAAAAATATATATTTTTTTTAAACGAAATTGTATGATAAAAAACCTCCCCCACACCTAAACTATACATTGTCCTCAATGTATAAATAGAATACCACTCACAAAAGAAAATAAAGAAAATTAAACTCCCCTGATTTGTGAACAACTTGAACTAGTATAGTTTGGGGTGTTGAAAGAATGGGTGGCCATGCTTTATTAAAAATTAATGCCCTGCGAAAAAATAGAATTAGAAAAAATTGAAAGAAAAAAAGAAAGAAAAAAATATAACAATAAAGAGAAGAAAAAGTAAAAAAAAAAAAACATTGGGTTGCCTCCCAATAGCGCAATTATTTAACGTTGTTTTGCTCGACGAGATTCTTGTGCATGTCAGGGCACATAAAATTGTTCATTTTTCTTTGATCCCTTCTTGCTTGAATCAATATAGCTTTCGATGTCTAAAAGGCTCACATGTTTTTCTAGTGTACCTGAAAGATCATTATTTTTTAGATTTTTTATAAAAGGAATGAAGGACACAAAATAAGACTCAACTGACTTAAAAGAAATAAGAGATTCTACAAACTCATGAGAATAAAGAACAGACAATTCAAAATTAAGAGAAATGCAAGAGAATAGAATAGATGAAGGTTTTTCAACCTCAAGCTTTATCACTTGAATCTTTTTTTCGTGGTAAGGCTCATTTTCTTTGGGCTCATTTTCTTTCTGTTTCTCACAAACCTGGACCTCACATGATACAAAATTCTCAAGCTCAACATCGTTGTCATCCATGTACATCGCCACTTCAACCTCATTGGTGTCGATATATTGATGTTCTCGTTGACTCTCCAATCTTCTCATTGAATTAGTCACCTGGGTAATTTGGTCATCCAAGCTCTGCATTCCAGCTCGAGTCTCCTCTTGAAATTGAAGAGTACTATTAGCAAATTCATATACTATAGCCTCTAGAGATATACCTGAGTATGAAGTTTGATGACATGAATTTTTCTGCTCCACCTGGTATCCACATTCATAATTGGATTGATCCCATTCATAATAGTAGTGATCCAAAAACTCGTAATTTACTTGATGGCCATGACATTCTCTCAAGATGCATGAGTTAGGAATAAAGTTTCGTTGCAGCCGAGGGCATGCTTCTGTGGGGTGTCCTTGAAGCGAGCATAATTTGCATGCCTCGAGTGCTTGTAGCTTCCCTACAACTACTTGAAGAATAACAGAAGTTAATTCAGTAATTTGAGTTTTGAGCTCACTAACCTCATCAATGTACGATGCAACTCTACCAAATGCATAATAG
Source organism: Trichosanthes cucumerina (assembly GCA_036507285.1). Taxonomy (NCBI): domain Eukaryota; kingdom Viridiplantae; phylum Streptophyta; class Magnoliopsida; order Cucurbitales; family Cucurbitaceae; genus Trichosanthes; species Trichosanthes cucumerina. The sequence goes on from CM071841.1 coordinate 41,432,141, forward strand.
CGATGAAGGTTTTCCGCCATGTAAGAACAGGTATAAGGAAAAAAAAATAAAATAGAAAAATTCCTTTTTTATAACAAATCTAACATTAAGAAACTAACAATGATTCCCCGGCAAAGACACCAAATTTTGATCGGGTTGTCAAAGCCTTCCAAAATATTTCTGGTTTTCTAGATCCAACTTGTAGAAATAGTGGACCAGGTCGAATCCCAAAGGAACCAATCGAATTAATTTCTCAAAGTTAAAAGTAATAACGATAACAAAAATAAAGAGGGGTTTGAATTGTCGAACAAAAAATGAAATTAAAAAAGAAAGTAAAAGGATAATTTTATGCAACTTCCAATTCAAGGATGTAAATTTCAACCAATTGTAATCTTGATCATAGGCTTCAAAAGAAAAAAAAAGAAATCAATTTTAATTTTGCTAATTCAAGAAGTCAGTCAATTTACTCGGAAAAGCCACAATAAATATAAACTCTCCTAATTTAATTGATCTTAACCAAACATCAAAATCAAAACTTATAATTTAATCCATTGGGTACGATAGCGTTCCATATTGATTAAATAATAGCATTAAAAGCAATGAGAGGACTAAACCAAAATTAACTAATTGAGATAACTACAAATTAATTAATTTTGTTTCTTTGTTTCCCTAGATTCTATTATGCAAGATATGTAAAATGGAAAAGCGATTAATTACACACACATAAACCAACCCCTTGCTACATTTTTTCAATCATTTGTGACAATTACGGATCACAAAATCATGGATAACAATAAATTGATTGAAACTAAATTAAGGCGTAAATTTAATTAGTAACGACCAATCATAAAAATAAAACAAGAAACAAAGAATTCTTAAATTAGAAACAAAATTTCAATTAGGTCTAAAGCCTCACAAAATTACAATTGGAAATAAAATGACCCTTGAATCAGAAATTAAAGCTTAACCACACATGGTGGAAAAGTAAGAATAACTGTAAAAGGGAGAAAACATAAAATAAAAATGATAAAAACAAAAAACTAGAACACTCTCTAAACTTTTGTTTTTGTAGAGAACACGAAAACTCTGCACTTCTTTACTCAATGCATTGCCCTCCTTTTAGACTTGAAAATGACCAGAAATAGGTCCCTTATATGTGCCATTTCTTGCTCCACAATGTGTGCCAAGCCACAAGACAATTTCTCCCTTGCATTTTTCATGGAAGACTCCATGCATGCATTCCACCTACACAAGGAAGAAAAACAAAAACAAAAGAAAAATTTAGATAATAAACTTTTCTTTTTTTCTTTTTCATTCTTTTTATGTTTTTTATAGCTTTAACTCTTTTGTTATTTTCAATTCTCTCATTCTTTTGTTTTTCTAATTTTTTTTCATTTTTATTTCAATTTACGAATTTGAACTAAAGTATGCTTTTTAGACTAGTTCCACTAAAAAATGATAATTTGTCACCTAAACTAAATTGGACACAATTTCAACAATTAAACATATTATTCACTTAGAATGTAAGGAAATTAGATATAATAAGTATAATTAATTTCTACTCATCACAAATCTAATAAACATACATCCAAGGTTATTTATATAACTTGAACAATATGTAATGGACATACAGGCATATCACATTCAAGTAATAACCGAAAGGGTCTATATTACACGGATGAGGTTGGGTACCTTATCCTAGTAATACTATGGATGTGATCCACTTTGTATTAGATTCAAAAGAATTGATCCAATTTGTTCATATAGAGACATACGAGTGGGAGTATCGTATATGATGAGTTTGTATAAGACCAGATCACAAAATATGATTAATCTCTCTTTGTAACACCGTTAAATGAAGAGATTATTATTTCAATAAGATGACCATTAGTAACTCGATCTCAATCTTGATTGAGTTATGGATTCCTGCCTATGAGGGATTATTCTTTGATTTGTATGGGTGATGACCCAAGTTACCGGCTCAATATGCCTACTATTTTGGGGGCAAGGCCGAGTGGGGAGCTGGAAACTTAGCTTCACAAGATGAAATTCACTCCTTCCCGACCTTAGAGATAATAGAGTAGTTGTTGATAAGCCTTAGTATTAAGGCTTATTTAACGTCCACATACTAAAAATTCTTGTTATATCTTTAGATTGTTCGAAAATAAGTAAAAATATCTCGAAGTTGGGAAAGAAGGAAAAATAAAAGCAATTAGAATGAAAAATCATATTAACTTATTTTTATGTAGGAATCAAGGAAAAATGCAGAATTAAGGAAAATGATGAAGAATTAGGCAAATTACAATACAACTTGCAAACTTGAAAAAATGTAGAATCAAGGAAAACAATGCAGAATCAGGCAATTAACAATGCAACTTGCATTTCTGGGCATACCAAACAAAAAAGGAAAAAATAATTTCGAAACTCATTCGTCATTCCGTGATTTGGGGCATGAATTAGGGGACTTTAAGCTAGATTTTTGGATCAAATGTAACCTTAATGAAGCCCTATAAATGAGAGAAGAAGGGGCAGTCGTGGAGGGGGAAGAAGAGGAGAATCAGAGCGATTTGAAGTTTATTTTCGTAGGTTTTCTTTCCAAGTATTTTTCTCTATCTTATTTTATTTTCCTCTGTTTGTTCGTGGTATTATTTCATCTCTATTTTTCTTCTTTATTAATCTGAGCTTAAAGATAAACAGTAGCAACTTCAAGTACCTTGTGGGTATTCGACTCTGGCGTTTCTTTTAGTTTTCGTGGGTTTTTATTCTTTTGTTTTTCTTGTGTTGTTGTTAAAACTGAAGTGTTTATTTATTGAAAGTCTTCAAATTAGATGATGCATTTAAACTTAAATGGTAAAGCAAAACATCAAATTTTGTTGGTTTTCAATGTGTAGCCTTTGCCTCTTTTCCTAACTCTATCAAAGTTGGTATTTAAATTTCAGTATTTTCCTATGGCATCCAACTCTAAAATTGTTGTGTTTATGTCAAACTAATCATGAGCTAAGCACTCTTTAGGGGTTCAAGAGTTTGAATGCCCTAAGATGTGAATCTAGCGTAAAGAACTAAGTAACCCAAGCTTGCACGTCAATTGCGATTGCTTGTGTTGATTTACTTTTATTGAGATTCTAAAATGATCACTTCGGATCTCAATCCGAGCTTGAATTTAATGTCGAAAGGGTTAGAAATGAGTGGATCTCACATAAGCATTGGAGACAAAGTTTAGTCATAAAGAAACGAGTGGATTTCACATAAGCATTGGAGACAAAGTTTTACCCTAGACATAGGGATCAAAGGCTTCAATCCAATTAACTTTTAATGTATCACATCATCTAGGAACTGCAGACATGTATGTTTCCTACTTAGCCTCTCAACACCTAAGTTAGGCAAATAAAAGTTGTAAAAGTTGATTCCAATTGTATGCAAGAAAGGATGACGATAATCCTATGGATCTTAGACTCACAGATTAGGGCAAGGATAATTCTTGAACCCCAGGTCATCTCATTTGAAAATTTCAGTTTGCATTTCTTTAAACTTTTGTCAGTTTCTTTAAAACTAGCATTTATTTTCTGCAGTAGTAGTATTTAATGTTGCAACTTGCATAACACAAAATTCAGTTCTGCATTTTTATCCTATGAATAATTTACCATCATAACCATCTTCACAATTTACTTTGCATTTTACTTTCCAACTTACATTTACTCTTATACTTTTATTCAAACAATATTTTTTGTTACTTCGTTCCCTTGGGAGACGATAACTAGGATATTCTCTTATTACTTCGATCGTGTGCGCTTGCGCGGTTAATCGCTATCAGTTGTTCCCTTATGTGCTGACTCCATGTCTTGAAAAATGGGACCTCACTCTCTCACTAGCCCGAGAGGAACTTTGTTTATGGTCAGACCATAAACAGGTTGTTCATGAGAGGATTAGTGGTACTCAAGGAGTAAGAAGTAATTACAGAGGTAAAATGGTAATTTGATTAAGTTGTAATTACGAACAAGTCGGGAAGGGTCGACTTACTGGTAATGGTTATATTAATGGACACAACATGTTCTATAGTACTAAGAGTGTAGCTATGGATCTTTAGTGGAGTGACCCATAGTTAATGAATGTTGATTAATTGGATTGAAGATTTCAACTAATTAATCTCGAATCATTGGAGCTTCTAACCTCTATGTCCATTAGGTCCCCCTACTAGCTCACAACTGGTATTTTGGAAGAAATTTGAAATGTTCAAATTGATTAAGGGAATGTATATTAATTGCATGAGATATGATTAATATAATATAAAGTTAATTTTAAATAAGATTCAAAATTGGACTATATAGTGTACCTGAATTAGATTCAAATATTAACTAATATGAATTGAGAAAAATTGATTTGAATGAGATTCAAATTAAAACTATAGGTTATATGAGAGATGTACATTTGAATATGATTCAATGAAGGTTTAATTAAGTATATGATATTTAATTAAATACAAAATAAAAAACATGTTTGCATTTTGCAAAATATGTGGAGTGAGGGGTGAGTGTATGTAGGAAGTTACCTTCATCTCTACTCACTATAAAGTGCAACATGATATTGCATTTTAAAGGCTAAGGTTTTACACATCCATAACACTCTCTTGTGTTGCAAATTTCTCTACAATTTCTCTCAATCACTTTCTCTCTAGAATTCCAAAAAGATAAGACTCACACAAGTCGAATTCTTGCCAAGAGAACAAGGAAGATCTTTTGGAGGTGTCTAAGATCATTGTTGAAGAACAAGGTATGTGAAAGTTCTTCCTTTATTGAATGCATGCTTAATTATTTTTGTGTTATATAATTCTCACATTTTTCAAAGCAAAAACGATCAAATGCTTCTGCATAGGGATCAATCCTTTCATTAATGCCATCAGGTAGCATCGTAACGTCGTGTTCAACGCTAGAAATGCGTAGAAGCTGTTATCCATCTGTAGCGTCGAGATGCTACCTCTGCGTGCACAAGTAATATGTTGTCGTTTCGTTAGCATTCAGAGAGTGGCGATAGACAATATAAATTCATCGTTTTCTCTTTGTCCAAAGGAGGCCATTTCAAGGGTTGAACCCCTAATCTCGATTTCATACTGTACTTGAGGGTATTTGGGAGGTTTTGTAAGTGTTTTGGAGCAGATTTGAAGATCTTGGAACTCGAGTTTGAGACTTATCTTCGTTTGCACTTTCTTTTCTTTTTTCTTTCACTTATAGTTATTTAAGTGGTTGTGATTATGGATAATTTTTAATTTCCAAATATGTGTAGTTAAATCCTCTAAATTCGATGGGTTGTTGTAATTCTTGGATCACTGCATTTAAGTTTACTTTATTTAGTTTGTGGTCATGGTTTAATTAATGTTTATGTTCATTCTTGCATCGGGTTCTTAATGCCATTAACAAGTAAAGTATAGTGGTTAATTGATTGTTAGTTTAGTTGAGCTCGACAGAGTAGATTAAACTTAGAAAAACAATGCGTGACAATTAAAATCCACCTAAGTGACATAGGATTAGCACAAATTAATTAAGATTTAAAATGAATGTTCGTTAAGGTAGGGTGAGAATTAGTTAATGTGACAAACACGTAATTTAATTAATTACACCCAAGATTGGAGAAGACCGATAGGAGATTCCATAATTACTAGGCTTATAGACTTATGAATTGAACACTTGGTTATGTCTAATTGCTAGCTTAATTAAGTAAACTAAAGTCCAAGAATACAATCAACACTCATAAAATTATCCATCGATTTGTGTCTCTTATTTATTTTGCCCTTTAGGATTAGAGTTATTTTTCCTTCTGTGCTCTTGCTTTCCATTCTCTAAATAAAGTTAAATGAGAATTTTTATAGCACTTAATTGAATTTAAACAAATCCAGTGGATATGATACTCGGTAGGTATATTGTTTTATTATTACTTCGATCACGTGTGGTTGCATGTTGTACACCGATCAACACCATGATTCATGTGAATGGAGAACCCTTGAAAATTGCTAACCTAGGGATAAGTTTTGAGATAGAACTTGAAGATTCCCTCTATTTCAAATGTGCATTCATGGCATTGGGGCCTTGCATTAGAGGTTATGCGCACATGCATTTTGTTATCATTGTTGATGAGACCCATTTAAAGGAAGAGTACAAATGTTGCATGTTGGTCGATGTAGCGAGGGATGAAAATAACCAACTTTATCCATAAGCATATGCGATCGTAGACAATAAGAACAATTAGTTATGGACATGGTTCATGACAAAATGAAAGTTTGCCATCGGAGACTCCCCTAGTTTGATTATTGCTTCAGACCGTTATGCAAGTATTGCAAACAGTATTCAAGCTATAATCCCCACAACATTTCATAATTGTGCACCTACCACCTGGAAAGTAATGTGTTGACAAATTACCAGGACAAGGCGACAGTAGAATGGTTCAAAAATGTAATCAAGGGATCAACCTCTGAACTTGCGTGGAGGTATCGTAGCTTGATACTTTGAGGGTATTGGTACTAAATTGTGGCCACGTTGTTTCAGATAAACGAACGATATGACAATTGTTGGATTTTATGTCCTAAACTCGTGGATTTGTAAATCAAATTTATTTATTCAATAAAATAAAGAGTTATTTTATCAGTTTTCTAGACTCGCTTAAACTAAAATCCAATACACAAACATCTAGGGTTATTAATGTAACTTGAACAGTATCTAGTGGACATATAGGTGGATCGTGTTCAAGTAATAACCTAAAGGGTCTATAGTACACGGATGAGGTTCGATACCTTGTCCTGGTAACACTATAGATAAGACCCACTTTGTATTAGATACAAACAGATTGATCCAATTCATTCATGTAAAGAGATGCGAGTGGAAGTATCCTAGCAATGAAATTGTATAAGACTAGACCACGAAATAATTAATCTCTCTTAGTAACGCTATTGAATGAAGAGATTATTATTTCACTTAGATGACCATTAGTAACTCGACCTTAATCCTGAGTGGGTTATGGACTCTTTCCTGTAAGGAATTGTCCTTTGAAATTTACTCCTCGACTTTAGGAAAAGTAGAGAAGTCGTTCCCTTAAGTGCTGACACCAGGTCTTGAACAATGGGGCCCCACCCTTTCACTAGCCCAATAGGGACTTTGTTTATGGTCAGACCATAGACAAGTTGTTCATTAGAGGATCAATGGTACTTAAGGAGTAAGAGGTAATTACAGGGATAAAATGATAATTTGGCCTTGCTGTAATTACGAACGACTTGTGAAGGGTTGACTTACAAGTTATGGTTACATCAATGAACACAACATGTTCAACAGTGAGATGAGTGCAACTATGGGTCTTTAGTGAAGTGACCCATAGTTAATGAATGTTGATTAATTCAATTAAAGAGTTTAATTGATTAATCTCGGATTATCGGATCTTCTCATCTGTAGGTCCATTAGGTCCCCTGCTAGCTCACCATGGGTTAACAAGGATCCTTTGTTTTGAAAGTAATTTGAAGAGTTCAAATTAATTAAGGGAATGTGTATTAATTATATGAGATATAATTGATATAATATAAAGTTAATTTTGAATAAGATTCAAAATTGGAATATATGATATATTTGAATTAGATTCAAATATTAATTAATTTAAATTGGGTTCATATTAAATTCAAAGGACAAAATTGATTTGAATGAGATTGAAATTAAAAATATAGGTTATATGAGAGAGGCACATTTTGAATAAGATTCAATTAAGGTTTAATTAAGTATATAATATTTAATTAAATACATAATGAAAATTTGTTTGCATTTTGCAAATATGGAGGGAGTGGGTGGGTGGGTGGAGGAAGTTACCTTTATCCCCACTCATCAAAAAAATGCAAAGTTGATTGCATTTTGGAAGGTTGAATCATTTTTTATGGAAAGAGTTCCATAAAATACATACCTCTCTCAAACATTCTATCGATCTCTCAAGAATATTTATTTCCCAAAGGAGGGTTTCCAAAAGTCGAATCCTTGCCAAATAATAGTGAGAAAGACGTTTTCGAGGTGTCAGAGATCGAGATTATAGATCGATATGAGGAAATCCATTTGCAGTTGTGAACGAGGTTTGCCCATTTTATCCTATTTGCATGCTTAATTATTTGATTTTATGTTGAATTCTCACAATTTTTCAAAGCAAAAGTGATCACATGCTTCTTTATCGAGATACTTGGAGGGTATGGGTACTAAACGGTGGCCACGTTGTTTTCAGATAAACAAACGGTATGATAATATGACTTCAAATGGTGAATGCTTTAATTCATTGGTTGTAGAAGCACGACGCTGCACATAGTTCCATTGCTCGAATTTGCAAGAGTATCTCCGAGGGTGGTTTTATGAAAGGCAAAATTATTGGTTTCCGAGCACGAAAATGTGTTGCTTAAAAAATGGTGTGTGATTTTGTAAACAATAACACCTTGTCCTCTGCAAGTGTACACAGTTTATGCAGCAAGTGATCCTAACGTGTTCATGTAGACGACATGTGAGTGGGGATATCCTATGTGATGAGATTGCATAAAACCGGACCGCAAAATAGTAATCATTAGGTGTAACTCTGTTAACTAGTTAGGTTTCTATTTCACTTGGATGACCTAGCCAACTTGATCTCAATCCTGAGAAGGTTACGAACTCCTGTTTGCGAGGGATTCTCCTTTGACTAGTATGGGTGAGAGTGGCCAGATTTGCCGACTCAATAAGCCTACCTTCTTGGGGACAAGACCGAGCAGGCAGCTGGGGACTAAACCTAGCAAGATTAAATTCACTTCTTTCCGCCTATTTGGGTAAGTAGATGAATGTTCCCTTAAGTGGTGTCTCCGGGACTTGAACAAAGGGTCTGACCCTCTCATTGGCTCGAGAGGGACTTTTGTTTGTTGGTATGACCACAAACAAATTGTTCGTTAGAGGAGCACTGAGACTTAAGGTGAAAGATGTAACCCAGGGGTATAACGGTAATTTGACCCACCTGGTGCTACAAACATTCGTGAAGAATTAAGTTGCTATTATTCGTCAATATCCATGGACACATAAATATATCTGCAGTGAGAAGAGTGCAGCTGCAGGACTTTAGTGAAGTGTTCCTGCAGTTAACGAATGTTGATTAGGAGGTTAATGAGATTAACCGAATAATCTCGTATCGTTGGAGCTTCTGATCTGTAGGTACATTAGGTCCACCTTCTAGCTCGTAAAAGGGTTCTTAGATTGTTTTGAATTTGAAATGTTCAAATTCAATTAGGGAATAAACATTAATGTATATTGATACCATATAATATATAGTTTTGGAACTATATATTATAAATTTAATGTGAATATGATCCTAACGTGTTCGTGTAGACGACATGTGAGTGGGGATATCCTATGTGATGAGATTGCATAAAATCGAACCGCAAAATAATAACCATTAGGTGTAACTCTGTTGACTAGTTAGGTTTCTATTTCACTTGGATGACCTAGCCAACTTGATCTCAATCCTTGACCTAGCCAACTTGATCTCAATCCTGAGCAGGTTACGAACTCCTGTTTGCGAGGGATTGTCCTTTGACTAGTATGGGTTAGAGTGGCAAGACTCGCCGACTCAATAAGCCTAGCTTCTTTGGGACAAGACCGAGCAGGCAGTTGGGGACTTAACCTAGCAAGATGAAATTCACTTCTTTCCGCCTATTTGGGTAAGTAGATGAATGTTCCCTTAAGTGGTGTCTTTGGGACTTGAACAAAGGGTCCGACCTCTCATTGGCTCGAGAGGGACTTCTGTTTGTTGGTAGGACCACAAACAAATTGTTCGTTAGAGGAGCACTGAGACTTAAGGTGAAAGATGTAACCCAGGGGTATAACGGTAATTTGACCCACCTGGTGCTACGAACATTCGTGAAGAATTAACTTGCAGTTATTGGTCAATATCCATGGACACAGAAATATATCTGCAGTGAGAAGAGTGCAGCTGTGGGACTTTAGTGAAGTGTTCCTGCAGTTAACGAATGTTGATTAGGAGGTTAATGAGATTAACCGAATAATCTCGTATCGTTGGAGCTTCTGATCTGTAGGTCCATTAGGTCCACCTTCTAGCTCGTTTGTTTTGAATTTGAAATGTTCAAATTTAATTAGGGAATAAACATTAATGTATTATAATATAATGTTTTGGAACTTTATATTATAAATTTAATGTGAATATGATTCATATTTGATGGAGATCAATTCCCCTTGAGCAGCGGAAACGAATTTGGAATCGTAATTTGCAAGTTTTGTTTTGCTTGAAATGCAAAAACCCATAGATTGATAAAATAGAACAAACATGGAAATCTAATCTAATTAGGCATGGATTAATTGCGTACAAACATGCTAAAGTTTAACCATTAAACTAAAAAAGAAAGAAGGAATACTTTTGTAGTTTTTCCAGCAACTCCTTACTCCTATTTCAGCACCACAAGAACTTCTCTACTTCTCTGCTTCTACAACAGGGCACTACCACGAGGAAAACCCTCTATCCTCTGAGTTATGCTTAGACCTTTTCCTTTGGTGGGAAGGAATTCCAACAAATTGGAAGAGAGTATGAGGGAATGAGAGTGTGTAAGAGAGAGAGAATTCTTGCTCTGAGTAATCAGTCGATTGAAAAAACCAAAACCCTCTATCCATCTCACAAGGAGAAGGACTTCAAGTGGGTAACTCCCCACTCCCTATCGAGGGGGAGTTGGGGAGTAGTGGAAACGTTGCTCCTGACACGTTCCCAATTAATATTAAATTAATTAATCAATTATTAATTAATTACATCAAATTAAATCATATTTAATTCAACTATAATATTAATTGAATGATCAAATCATATTTAATCATTTCACCCTTTAACCTATAGTTTAATGTACATCTCATGCACATTAGGTTTTAACCAATAGTTTTCAAATATGAATCACATTCACATTTGAATTTAATATTTGAACTCTTTCAAATATTCAATTCTCTCATGTAATTTAATAGAATCATATTCACATTAAATTTATAATATATAGTTCCAAAACTATATATTATATCGTATCAATATACATTAAGTTTATTCCCTTATGAATTTGAACATTTCAAATTCAAATGATCTAAGAACCCTTTACGAGCTAGAAGGTGAACCTAATGGACCTACAGATCAGAAGCTCCAACGATACGAGATTGCTAGGTCAATCTCATTAACCTCCCAATCAACATTCGCTAACTGCGGGAACACTCCACTAAAGTACCGCAGCTGCACTCTTCTCACTGCAGATATATTTCTGTTTCCACGGATATTGACCAATAACAGCAAGTTAATCCTTCACGAATGTTCGTAACACCAGCTGGGTCTAATTACCGTTTTACCCCTGGTTTACATCTTGTGCCTTAAGTACCAGTACTCCTCTAATGAACAATTTGTTTGTGGTCCTACCAACAAATAGAGTCCCTCTCGGGCTAATGAGAGGGTCGGGCCCTTTGTTTAAGTCCCGGAGACACCACTTAAGGGAAAATTCCTCTACTTACCCTAGTAGGAGGGAATGAGTGAATTTCATCTTGCTAAATTAAGTTCCCAGCTGCTCACTCGGTCTTGTCCCCAAGAAGATTGGCATATTTAGTCGGCGAATCTGGTCACTCTCACCCATACTAGTCAAAGGACAATCCTTCGTGAACAGTAGTTCGTAACTTGCTCAGGATTGAGATCAAGATGCCTAGGTCATCCTAGTGAAATAGAAACCTAACTAGTCAACGGAGTTACTTCTAGAGATTACTACTTCGTGGTCCGGTCTTATGTAATCTCATTACATAGGATATCCCTACTCACATGTCATCTACATGAACACGTTAGGATCATAGTGTTTGTGTCAAATACAAAGTGGGCCACATCCATAGTTTTACCAGGGTAAGGTACCAAAACCTTACCCCCTAACTATAGACCCTTTAGGTTGTATCTCGATTCGAGATCCTTTATATGTACACTACAGTCAATTAAAGATTCATTTAACAGCTTTAAATGTTTAGTTTATTGGATTTAGGTTTTAAATAAAGGCAAACTCGTAGATAACGAACAATAACTCTTTATTGAAATAATAACACTTTATTACATTAATTAGAACATAACTACAAACTACGAGTTTTAGGGCACAAACCCCAACAAACTCCCACTTGAACTAAAACTCTAGTGGGGTACATCTTAATCTAAAACAGTGGTTACAAGAGATAGAAATACAATAAACTAGGGCATCCATATACCCCATTACATATCTCCCACTTGCCCTAGATTAGCCTATGTACATATCTCGTAGACCTAGACTTTCCAGATGACCCTCGAACACTTTACCCGTGAGAGTTTTTGTAAACGGAACATCAATATTGTGCTCCAAAGCGATCTTCGTGACTGTCACATCTCCTCGTTGTACTATTTCTAGTATCAGATGATACTTCCTCTCGATGTGCTTACCTCGCTTATGGTTGCGAGGTTCCTTCGAATTGGCTAGCACCACTATTGTCACAGTATAAGGTGATGGGAAATTCCATATTTGGAACGACTTCCAAATCAGTAAGGAAATTTCTTAGTCAAACAGTCTCCTTAGCTGCTTCACAAGTAGCGACATACTCAGCCTCCATCGTGGAGTCAGCGATGCATCCTTGCTTGAAACTTCGACATACTATAGCTCCCCCGTTAAGGGTGAAAACTGATCCCGATGTGGATTTCCGAGAATCCTTATCGGTCTGAAAATCAGAATCAGTGTATCCAGTAAGGATCAAATCCTTAGTCCCATACACAAGCGTATAGTCCCTCATTCTCCTAAGATACTTGAGGATATTTTTAACTGTTGTCCAGTGGTCTAACCCTAGATTGGATTGGTACCTACTGACTATTCCCACTGCATAACAAATGTCTGGCCTCGTGCACAACATAACATACATTAAACTACCTACTGCAGAGGCATAGGGAATACGTCTAATATCCTCAACTTCTTGAAGTGTCTTAGGACACTGTTCCTTAAACAGATAAACTTCATGCCTGAAGGGTAACAAGCCCCTCTTGGAATTCTGCATCGAATATCGGGACAACATTTTGTCGATATAAGACGCTTAAGACAGCGCAGCATAGCGTTTCGTTTCTTGTGATTCACGAAGATCCGAATCCCAAGAACATATTGCGCCTCTCCCAAATCTTTCATTTGGAATTGGGTCGCTAACCAATTCTTTATGTCAGTTAGGTATCCTACATCATTTCCAATGAGTAGGATATCATCCACATAAAGTACTAAGAAAGCTACTTTGTCGTTGATGATCCTCTTGTAAACACAGAGCTCAACAACGTTTTGGTCAAACCCATAAGACTTGATCGCAGTATCAAATCTTATATTCCAAGATCTGGATGCTTGTTTCAATCCATAAATGGATCGATTGAGCTTGCAAACTTTTTGCTCCTGACCTTGGGTTATGAACTCTTTGGGCTGAGACATATAGATACTCTCGTCAAGATTACCATTCAAAAAGGCAGTCTTGACGTCCATTTGCCAAATTTCATAATCATAAAACGCGGCTATGGACAAGAGTATCCTTATAGACTTCAGCATAGCAACAGGGGAAAAAGTTTCTTCATAATCAACTCCTTCCCTTTGGATAAAACCCTTTGCTACAACTCTAGCCTTAAAGGTCTGTACCTTTCCGGCTGCATCTCCCTTTCTCTTATAGATCCATTTACACCCTATGGGTCTAACCCCTTCAGGTTGGTCTACAAGTTCCCATACTGAATTGAAGTCCATTGACTCCATTTCAAGGTCCATGGCTTTGATTCATTGGTCCTTGTCTACGTCATTCATTGCCTGTTTATAAGACAATGGATCTTCTACACCATCATCAGGTATGACGACTTGAGTTTCAGCTAAACCCAAGTAGCGGTCAGGTTGGGAAACAACTCTCCCACTGCGTCGAGGCATTCTCAACGATTGAGAAGGACGTGACTGACTTGAGGTGCTGGCTCCTCCATCAACTCTTGATGAAGGTCTAGCTTGATCAACAACTCTTGCTGGTTCAACTGTAGCTTCATTTAGCACTAGTTTACTACGCGGTTTGTGGTTCCTCATTTGATCTTCCTCCAAGAACTTGGCGTTTGTCGATACAATCACCTTGTTTTCTTGTGGGTCGTAGAAAAGACCACCTCTCGTTTCTTTGGGATAGCCAACAAATTGGCACAATCTTGAACGAGGTTCCAATTTCTTTGGGTTTGTCACTAGCACGTGTGCGGGACAACCCCAAATCCTGAAGTGTTGTAAACTAGGTTTACGCCCCTTCCACAACTCAAAAGGTGTTTCTGAAACACTCTTTGATGGAATAGTGTTCAAGATTTTAACTACAGTCTCTACTGCGTATCCCCAAAACAAGGCAGGCAATTGAGCATAGCTCATCATAGAACGAACCATGTCCAACAAGGTTCTATTTCTCCCTTCTTACACACCATTTTGCTGTGGTGTATTAGGTGATGAGAGTTGAGATTTAATTCCATGTTCTATCATATAGTCCTGGAATCTCAAATCTATATACTCTCCACCTCGATCGGATCGAAGTGTTTTAATGGTTTTCCGTAATGCATTCTCTATTTCAGCCTTATTCTCTTTGAACTTTTCAAGAGCCTCAGACTTGTGATGCATTAGATCTAGATAACCATACCTTGAATAATCATCTATGAAAGAGATGAAATATTTGTACCCTCCTCGAGCTTTAACATTCACCAAACCACAAAGATCCGAATGTACAAGTTCTAAGGGCTCTATGGCTCTGTAACCTTTTCCAGTAAAAGGTCGCTTGATCATTTTACCTTCCAAGAAAGATTCGCAAGGAGGTAAAGAATCATCTTCTAACTTATTTAGAAGCCCATTCTTAGAAAGTTTCTCAATCCGGTTGAGATTAATATGACCAAGTCTAAGATGCCATAGATAGGTATTACTATTTGGAGAAATTCTTTGCCTTTCACTTTGAGTATTGGCATTTTTAAACATCTCATGATTTAAAATTGCTTTAGTTTGATTCGGTTTAAGTACATACAAGCCGTTTTTCAATTTAGTAGAACAAATATTGACACCTTCTTTTAAAATGAACGCTTCATTCAAAGAAAAGGAAATACAATAACCAAGTTCTATTAAACAAGAGATAAAAATTAAGTTCCTCTTAATCTTAGGAACTATATAAAGATTTTTTAATAAAATAAATCTATGTCCGAAAAACAGCCTGGCATCTCCCACTGCACGAGCTGAGACGACGTCTCCCATTCCGACCCTGAAGCGTCATCTCACCCTCTTCGAGCTCCTTGAAGGAACTAGTTTCCTGAAACGAAGAGCAAACATGATTAGTGGCTCCAGAATCAAGTATACAGGTAAAATCATCATTTTCCACTAAACAAGTTTCAAGAACAAGTAAATCTAATTTACGTTTCTTCTCTTTGAGCTCAACAAGGTATTTCGGGCAGTTTCGGTTCAAGTGCCCATCCACGTTGCAGTGGAAACACTTTCCTTTATCTGATCCCTTGGCTTTTCCCTTGCCTTTGTCAGATGCAGGTGCCTTCCCTTTCCCTCCTATCTTCTTCTTTTGGGTCTTCTTATGCCCAGAAGATGAACCACCAGACTTAGTCCCCGAGGATGAACCCTTCTAGAACCTTCTGGAATGGGCAAACAAATTTGCCTCTCCATCAGCCTGTCCCTGATTCTTCATAAGAGACTGAAAAGTTTGTAGTTCATTAAGGAGAGTAGTCAGGTTATACTCTATCTTGTTCATCACCGCATTCTTTGCGAAGTAACTGCGTAAAACTCTTCGGAAGAGATTCCAGGATGAACGAGACCTGACTTTGCTCGTTAATGATCGCTTCGTTCATCTCAGCCATGTGGAAGTGGACCATCAGATCGAGAACGTGTTCTCTCACCGATGATCCCTCCTTCATACGGGAGTTATAAACGTATTTGAGGGATTCGTGCCGAAGCTGTCCAGACGGTTGTCCTAACATATCCTGCAACGAACTCATGATCTCGCGAGCTGAGACCATGCCCTCGTGCTTTTTGGCTATAACTTCAAAAACACTAGCCAAAATGTAGACCTTGGCCTTATCATTGGCTTTGTTGAGCTTAGATGGTTCTCGCACACAACCCTCTTAATTTTGGAGTCTCACCCTATGTTTAGGGTCGAAGTTTCGAATCTTATGTATAAGTTCTTTCCTTCGTTGTTTTTAGGAGATTCGTTGTTCCTTGATCCTTTCGATGTCAAGTTCGAGCTTGATGGACAAGACCTAGTGATCGGCTAGGCAGGGGCGGACTAAGATACTAATGTTTGGAGGGGCCGACATATTATTATTTAATAAATATAATAAAAAAATTCATCAAAAGATCAATTTGAACACAACATAATGTGGACTAAAAAAAATATCAATGATAAGAATAGATGAGTGTACAAAAAACTTCCTAACTAAATTTGAATAATTTTAATTTCTTATCAAATAGGAAAAAAAAAGTTAAATTACGAGTTAGTTCATAAACTTTTAAATTCTAATCTATTAGATCTCTAGACTTTAAACAGTATATAATAAGTGTTAAAACTTTACTTTAATCATTTCTTAAACTTTAAATGTATCTGATATACTTATAGACTTATACATAAAAGAAATAAATATATTAGGATCGTTTGATAACGTTCTCGTTTCTTGTTTCCTGTTCTCGTTTCTTAAAAATAGAAACATGTTTGATAACTATTTCTGTTTCTTGTTTCTTTAAAAAAAAGAAATAAAAACAGAGATGCATTTGATAATTATTTCTTGTTTCTTTAGTAAAAATAAATTTAGTACATAGAAAATAATAAAATTTATAATTTACGTTAAAATAAATTAAAATAATCAAAAGAATTTATAGTATTTTATTCCAAACCAACACAAAATTAATAATAACAAACGAGCCCTTAAAAACCAAAAAACAAAGCGATGTATAAAAAAGGGGAAAAAATGAAGCCAGTAGAATTTGAACCTCGGCACTGGTGGAATTAGATAGAGTGTTTTACCACTAAATTTAAAATTTTTGGGAGGGCCATGTCCCCATATAGATATGCCCATGCGGCTAGGGTTGCCCAAATTTTATTCAGTGAAAACAAACCTAGATTCGATGCCGACACAACTACCTAGCTACTTTAAGCTAGGCATCTCTTCTAGGGCATTCACACTTGAATCCCTAAACAAGATTTAGCTCATAATTAAAACAAAAGAAAACATGCTGTTATTTTTTTAAACCTAACCGTTACATACTATAGGGTACTAAATCTAAAATTTTTGGGGGGTCATGTCCCCATATAAATCCGCCCATGCGGCTAGGGTTGCTCAAATTTTATTCAGTAAAAACAAACCTAGATTTGGTGCCGACACAACTACCTAGCTACTTTAAACTAGGCATCTCTCTTCTAGGGCATTCACACTTGAATCCCTAAAGAGGATTTAGCTCATAATTAAAACAAAGGAAAACATGATTTTAGTAATTGAAATATAAAGGAAAAACAGAAACAAAACTAAGATAGAACTGAAAAAAGAAAAAGACTCTTAATAATGCATGCAAAAGCTCTCGGGTTGCCCCTTTTTATTCACGAACATAAAAGTAAACAAGGAAACCAAGTGCAAAATCGTGTTGACTTCAATGAAGATACAATAGCTTGTTCGAAAGGTAGATGTGCAGAAAAGTAAAGAAAACACAACTAATAGCTCCCTATGTTAATCGATTTCTACCCACACTTGAGTTGCAAATCTTCACCTCAAGTACATTCGTAAAGAGGGATTAACCGAAGGTTTTCAAACGCTAAATAAACTTAAAGTTGCTGGAAAAAAAATAAACTAACGAGCTGTTGTAATAAAACAGAATGAAGAAGAAAAAGTGGAGAGAACTTGGTCTTTCAACCTCTAGCTCGCCTCCCTTCAAACCCTAAATTTGTAGCAATTTAAAAGTGATGCAAGTAGGGTTTTTCTCCAAGAATCCATCCTTAATTCGTGGGTAATTGATTGGGTATGATTCTAGGTCATATTATTCCCAAAAGTGAGTGAGAATCTCCCAAAATATTGCAATCCCGAAAATTGAGGCGTGTTTCTGAAATCTGGAACTTTGTCAGCATTTTGTTCAGCAATTTGTCTGGCTACTTTACTAGTTAAAATGCAACTGCAATTTCCATGACATTTTTTTATGTTCTTTTTTTCCCTCACAAAAACACATCAAATTAGCTTGTTTTCAATCATTTCCCCCCTCATTTCTTATTTTTCTCACATTTTAGCAAGCTTTAGAAATATTAATCCCAAATGCTAATTTTAGCTTGTCCTATCATGAAAAATTGAATAAATTAAACAAAAAATGACTTTATCACACCTCCAAACTTGAGTCATTGTTTGTCCTCAAGCAATATCATAACAATCATTGAAACATATAAACACACATAACAAGCCAGGATTGATTCTGAGTGATTCTGATAAAATTACCTCTTTCAGGGGAGGTCTCATGTCGAT
This sequence comes from Trichosanthes cucumerina, assembly GCA_036507285.1. Classification (NCBI taxonomy): domain Eukaryota; kingdom Viridiplantae; phylum Streptophyta; class Magnoliopsida; order Cucurbitales; family Cucurbitaceae; genus Trichosanthes; species Trichosanthes cucumerina. Next base: position 41,450,636 of record CM071841.1, read on the forward strand.
AACACTTGCAAAAGTTTAATGTTTCCACTACATGCAACTTCTATGCTTCCCTTATCTAAACAAAATACAATCATCCTACAACTACACTTTGGGCTCATACTACCTAGTTCCTTTAGTCACAAGTTTCATTTAATTGCTCACAAGCTAAATTTTCTTGATTTCTTTAACAACATCCCTCAAACTTATTCTTCACTGCTAAGGTACATACTTTTTTTTTCAATGTTTTTCATTTTTTTTTTCTGTTTTTTTTTCAAGAGAGAACCTTTATGTCATTTGTGCCTTCGCTTTCGCTTACTAACACTTTTTGGTGAAAGTATCGAACTACGAGCACTCATCACATCGAGGCCATTTGCATACTCACTTCCTAAGTTAACTTTTCATGCAAAGAAGATCATGGGTGTCATGACCGCCCCTGATTACTAAGCTAACTCCAGAAGGAGGAGTATCCTCTTCTTTTCTTTTTCTTTTTTTCTTTTTCTTTTTTTTTCTGAATCCTAGCAGTGGTTACAATAACATTACAACAATAATATTACAATAACATAGTGTTACAACAATAGTATTACAACATAAATGGGTGAAAGGAAGGGATGACTTGCAAAACATTTAAGCTATTCTCTCCTAAAGGGTAAGGTGCATAAACTTAGGTGAGTCTTAGACTTGGATATTTCATAAAGACAAGGAATCATGAAGTTGTTTGTTCGAGAAGCACTTAATTAATGATCTAAATTTTAATGATTCGAGCAAACTCCAGTGTCATCATTAAAAGATATTTAATCAGAAAATACTCAAAGAATGTATCAAAGAGTCCATAAAAAAAATATTCAAGAGTTAACAAAAAGAAACAAATAAACTAAAAGGCGAGAAGAACAACCTATCTAAACCAAAGCAAAAACAAAGAAACAACAAAGCAACAAAAATGACTTGAAGGAAACAACTAAGAAGACAAGTAAAAAAATAAAACAACTACTCCCCTATGGAGAAGAATGTGTCATTGTTCTCATCACTAGCATCTGGAGTCTTTGGTTGTAGAAGAATAATTTTTTGAAAAATTGGAAAGAGTGGGTCCTTTGCATTGTTCTTCCACCTGAAACTCAAGAGTAACTCATTAAAAAGTTCACACAATCCCTCCCTTGGGTCTTGATGATTGTTGAAAATCTCAATCCAAAACTTAGAGTTTATTTATTGAACTCGCAGGTAAATCTTCAGGTAGAGGTGTTACTTAAACGGTCAGCTTAAGTACCTCAGCCTATATAGGATTTTCCTAGACAGAGATTCTCTAAATCACTCCTTTAATTGATTTGATTTTCTCAAAATCATACTTCTCTCTTATGCATAATTTTTTTATTCTCCTTATTTTCTTTCAAATTTTTGAAATTCTCAGACAATTTCCCAAGTAGATCCCCAAGTAGAGGTGTTCCCTAGACGATCAGCTTAAGTACTTCAGCCTAGACATGATCCCTTCTTAGATAGAATTTGTCCAATAATTTCTCAATTGATAGAAATAAGGATTTTCTTTTTTCTTTTTTTGTGTTCTGTTTTTTTATTTTTTATTTTTAAAAAAAAAAGAAAAAAGAAAATTAACGAAAAGACAACTTATCCTATTCCAACAGGGAGACCGCAACCATGTTCCTTCATTTTGTACATTGGTCTTGATGATGGACGAGATTTTAGCCTTAGTTGAGGTGTTTTCATCACAACGGGTCTTGCTTGCTCAAGAGCTTTACATAAGTCATTGAAAATAGAAATTGCAGTTTCAACTTGTATTACATCCTACAAATTGTCATCAACCCTACTCTCTTTTTTGCATTCTTCTTCATTTATTCTTTCCTACAAGCTGCAATAAGTGGACACGGGTGATTCTAGCATCAAGAGCTCTTTGGATGTTGTTTGTTGTGAAACGACAATTGCATAGCTCACTTCCACTTCCATGGGTGATTCCTTCTCTTCTTGAGGTGGCCCTTCTTCTCTTCTTGAGGTTACCGCCTCACATTCTTCTTCTTTTTCTTTGGAAGTCTCTATATTGTTGAGCAAGATTCCTTGTGACCTGTCCCTCGATTCATTTGCAATTCGTTCCAACTGAATCTCCAAATTTCGTAGACATGCAGCTTGGCTTTGCATCACAACATCTTGCTTTACCATATATTCCTTGATGAGTTCTTCAATAGTAGGCTCATTTAGTTATCTTCTCTGGTTGGAAACACTTGTGTTGATGTTGATTCGCAAATCTGGGTAGAAATCCAAGATGCAAACCCTAACTCGCCTCTAGCTCGCCTCCCTTCAAACCCTAGCTCGTCTCCCTTCAAACAGAATGAAGAAGAAAAAGACAGAAAGTAAAGTGGAGAGAAATTGGTCTTTCGGCCTCTAGCTCGCCTCCCTTCAAACCCTAAATTTATAGCCTTTTTAGATGATGCAAGTAGGGTTTTTCTCTAAGAATCCATCCTTAATTCGTGGGTAATTGATTGGGTATGATTCTAGGTCATATTCTTTCCAAAAGTGAGTGAGAATCTCCCAAAATATTGCAATCCCGAAAATTAAGGCGTGCTTCTGAAATCTGGAACTTTGTCAATATTTTGTTCAGCAATTTGTCTGGCATTTTGGCTTGTTTGTCTAGCTTCTTTGCTAGTTAAAATGCAATTGCAATTTCCATGACATTTTTTTCTGTTCTTTTTCCCCTCACAAAAACACACCGAAGCTTGTTTTCGATCATTTCCCCCTCATTTCTTATTTTTTCCACATTTTAGCAAGCTTTAGAAATTTTACTCTCAGACAAACAAGCCCTTATTCAAGTTGGTAAATGTTAATTTTAGCTTTGTCGTATCATGAAAAATTGAATAAATTAGACAAAAAATGACTAAGTATAGAGATAAATAATCCTCATAAATGAGGATTATCATAGGTCAATTACACACCCTGAAGGAAAGATAGTAGATATCCTAGTTCAGGTTGGCAAAGTCATTTTCTCTGCTGATTGGGGGACACTGAGCAACAAGAAGTTGAAGTTCCATTTGCACCTTCTCATTCTCTAAAGAAAGGAAAGAAAACAGTGCACATGTAGAACACTTCAATATAAAAAAACACACATGAGATGATCTCTACACAACCTTAAATCCTATATCACAAAACCATAAACTCTAAAACTAAATTGAAATCAAACCAATAAGTGAAAATTTCAACATGACCTCTACTAAACCTCACTTAACCACTAACTTGAAAAATTGCACATATAAAAAAAAAAAATCAATATAAAAAACACATATGAGATGATCTACATACAACCTTAAACCCTATATCACAAACCATAAACGCTAAAAGTAAATTGAAATCAAATAAATAGGTGAAAATTTCGACATGAGCTCTACAAAACCTCACTTAACCACTAACTTGAAACATTGCACATATAAAGAACACTTTAATATAAAAAAACACACCTGAGATGATCTCTACACAACCTTAAACCCTATATCATATACCATAAACTCTAAAACTAAATTAAAATCAAACCAATAAGTGAAAATTTCGGCATGACCTATACAAAACCTCACTTAACCACTAACTTGAAACATTGCTCATATAAAGAACATTTTTATATTAAAAAAAAAAACACACATGAAATCACTAATCAATTCACAAACAACATCCAACAAGATTCTTTCACGAAAACAGTGCACATATAGAACACTTCTACATCAAAAATACATTCCTTCACAAACTAAATTCAACACTAAATTCATAAGAATGAGGTCACCCGCTCCTCCACAAAACTACATTTAAAAATATTCAAATATATACACATCTACTATATACATATAAACAAGTATATGCATTCTACACCTAATTACAATAAGAACATATTAACTTACCTGATTTCATACAAATCTAGTACTTACATCAATTTCACAAAATATAGAAATCCACAAATAACTTTACACAAATCTTCCAACGAAATTCGTCTCATTCTAATCGAATCTCGTCAATTTCTTCTTCATCGTATGCAGTTTTTGTGTTAAACTATAAAAAGAAATAAATATATATATAACATAAGTGTAAATTATATTTTTAATCACTTAAAAGGTAAATTAAGAATACTTACAAGGCTATTTATAGAGATACTAGAATTATATATTATTTCTCGTATATACTTCTGTACATAGTATTCGCACTCTATAGAACCCTGTTGACGGGGCCACTACATGCAAAATAATTAAAAACAATAACATTCTTTAGTTAAATTTCATTCAAACTTTGATCAAATAATCGAATATATCAATATAAGTTTGTCTTTACACGTTTCCAATTGATATTGTAACGATATTGTGGGAGTGAGTGTTTGGTTTGCCACAATTTCAATGATCTAAAGAATTTGAAACACTAGAATAATATAAATGTAAAAAGTAACAATTCTAAAAGTTTCACACACTTACGTATTTATTGTTGCTTGAAAACTTTTTTCAATTTTACTTCTCAACGAGTTCAATACATAAACAGTGTTTGCACATGGATGGATCACGATCAATTTCCAATGAATATTCTAATACCATTGTTTATGAATAAAAAACTATAAATAAGTTGAAGTAATTTAAATGATCACTTACCAGTATTATATGCGATGAGTACTTATTGATCCAAGTCCAAATTGACCATCTCTAACATGTTAGTCAGGTTTCTACAACGTGTTTCTTGACTTTTCACATAATTAGAAATTGTTATTTGATCAACTAGCATGAACTTGGTGATTATTTCATAGTCACATAGAATTCAAAAATACCTAAATAAAATTAAAATTATTATGAAACATTAAGAAACGTAGTCCATATAGTTGTAAAATGAAAAAGATTGCATACTTACGCAATGTATGTAACTATGCAGGAGTACCCTATCTCCACCATCCTACAGTAATGCAGGATATCATCACGATGTAGATAAATTGATCTTTCATGTCCGAACATGTGCTCGCTCAAGTTAACTTAAATCGTATCATGTTCTTGCATCGATAGCATAGCATAACAATTCAAGAGTTTAATTGTAACATGAGTGTTTGTGTACTTTGTTGATTGTGAAACAGACACATGTACAGAAACATCATGCTTATGTTTGGCTGAAGAAGCCACTTATCACAAACAACAATTAAATTGTAAACGAAAAATGTAATACTTTTAAGCATTTGAGTTGAAAAATTACATACATTTTTTGTCTTATTCAAAATGAATGAATCACGAGGTCATGCCACAAAGTTTCTCATCGATTCACTAAGAGATTCTACTTCTCCTCGTATAGGAATTGGTAATGGAACATCTTCACCTATGATCATGTCCACTACCACTCTAACATTATCAACTCCTAAGGAAACTCCATGGAAGATAAGAAATTGAACGTTAGACCTGTACATCGTGCCTAAAACAACAACGTTATCCATTGATCATATAGCTAGATGGCATGGAGTTCCCTTAGAAAATTAAAAAGAAGGTCAATAATAAAGTATCACAGACCACATCTTATGATTGACACTATAGACAAAAACTAATTACCTCTAAAATTTATTCCGGCTCGTCAATGTCCTCTTTTTCTTTTGAGGTTGCCTTTGTGATATTATTGTCTATGCTTGCAATTTTTTTTTTTTTTGAATGTGAGCAATCAGTAGACATTTTGTTGTCAGACTCTTTGCTTGATTTTGATATTCCTCGAGAAATATTAAAGTATCTTGATGGGTTGACAGACATACTCATTCCTCTAAACGCCCCATGTATTCTGGCGTGCCTAACGCTTCTGTCAAAACGTTTTTACCTTTAATTTGTCTTAGTTAGTTCATCATGTCCCAACCATTTAGATTAACACATTTCAACTCTCAACGTCATACATAACCATAAGACATTTAAACTACGAATCGCAACTACATCTTACTAAAATAAAAACATATTAACTTACAATTCAATCAGCACATTGTTTAGTATCTTCATCAAAATATTCATTATTTTTTCTCTTTCGCTTGTATCCATAAAATAGCACGATTGGAAGGATTTTCAGCCAATTCATATATGAACATACAAGTTATTAATTCTCATCTATAAAAAATCATAAGATATAATGTACTTAACGTTACTCACTAATTCTTCTGTTAGATTTCCTTATCCTTTGCAATAGATATGATGATTATATTTACGTTTTTCTCTTTTATCTTTTTCCACACGACTATGCGCCTGTAGAACATAATACAATTGATTTAAACCATTAATACTTTCTTACTAAACTTTAAAAGCAATAAGTATGATGTAGTTATCTCACACTCTTTAGATAGTCTAGCATTGACAAATGTTTTTCATTGTTATTGATCAATATGTGAATACTTTTGGGGAGTACGCATAAACAAGGATGGTTCATCCTGAAATGGAAGTATGTATTGTTGAATCAACGTTATATCGAAATGTTCGAAACATTGTCGTCGCTGATTGAAATCATATTTTTGGACTGAGGATCTGTCACAAACGACATCTATATAGGAAACATCATAAATAAATGGCTAATTAACTCTACTTAATAAAAAATCTTTAGGGGCAAAATTATTCTTACTTCTACATAATCGAAAATTTTATCTTTCAACTTTTGAAAAACTTTTTTCCAAATCTTGTAAGTTATGGGAATTTGTTGTTTAACATAAACTCTAATATAGTTTTGCATTTTGTTTGCATTCTCACCGACACTCTGACCTTGATTGTTGTACTGGACGACTAAACGTTCTCCTGTAACCCTTACGCGTGCCAGATCACGCATAGTAGTAAGATATGTCTGACCTCCATTTGCATGGATACATTCACTTCATCATCACTTGATTCACTCATTATAATAATCTACAAGAAAAATACCATGAAACACAATAACGCATAATAACGCATAAGATATATGAACTCATAATAATTGCAATAAACTAAACAATAACATACAATATTTAATACATTATTTATCAATCCATGTACCCTTACAATCATTTCATATATCTTATGCGTTATTATAACTTATTTTGTTATAATCACGCATAAAATCGACAAAATGTCATCTACATATCTTAGAAAGGATTGTGAGGGTATATAGTTGATAAATAATGTATTAAATATGGTATGTCATTGTTTAGTTTATTGCAATTGTTATGAGTTCATATATCTTATGCGTTATTATAACTTATTTTGTATAATGGTATTTTTCTTGTAGATTGTTACAATGAGTGAATCAAGTGATGATGGAGTGAATGTATCCATCCAAATGGAGGTCAGACATACTGATCGACGTGGTCTTACTACTATGCGTGATCTGGCACGCGTAAGAGTTACAGGAGAACGCTTAGTCGTCCAGTACAACAATCAAGGTTAGAGTGTCGGTGAGAATGCAAACAAAATGCAAAGTTATATTGGAGTTTGCGTTAGACAACAAATTCCCTTAACTTACAAGACTTGGAAAGAAGTTACTCAAGAGTTGAAAGATAAAATTTTCGATTATGTAGAGGTAATAATAATTTTGTCGTAAAGATTTTTTATTAAGTAGAGTTAATTAACCTTTTATTTATGATGTTTCAGATATAGATGTCGTTTGTGATAGATCCTCGGTCCAAAAATATGATTCTTCAATCAGCGACGACAAAGTTTCGAACATTTCGATACACGTTATCTCAACAATACATACTTCCATTTAAGGATAAACCATCCTTGTTGATGCATCCTTCTCAAAAGTATTCACATGTTGATCAACAACAATGGGAAACATTTGTCAATGCTAGACTATCTAAAGAATGGGAGGTAACTACATCATACTTATTGCTTTTAAATTTTAGTAAGAAATTATTAATGATTTAAATCAATTGTATTATGTTCTACAGGCGCATAGTCATGTGCAAAAAGAAAATAGAGAAAAATGTAAATATAATCATCATATCTATCGCAAAGGATAAACAAATCTAGCTGAAGAACTAGTGAGTAACGTTAAGTACATTATATCTTATGATTTTTTATAGATGAGAATTAATAACTGGTATGTTCATATATGAATTGGCAGAAGATCCTTCAGATCGTGTTACTTTATGGATACAAGCACGAAAGGGAAAAAAATAATGAATACTTTGATGAAGACACTAAACAATGTGTTGATCGAATTGTAAGTTAATATGTTCTTATTTTAGTAAGATGTAGTTGTGATTTGTAGTTTAAGTGTCTTATGGTTATGTATGACGTTGAGAGTTGAAATGTGTCAATCTAAATGGTTGAGACAGGACGAACTAGCTAAGACAAATAAAGGTAAAGACGTTTTGACAGAAGCGTTAGGCACGCCAGAACAGAGGAGGCGTGTTAGAGAAATGGGTATGTCTGTCAACCCATCAAATTACTTTAATATTTCTCGAAGAATATCAAAATCAAGTAAAGAGTCTGACAACAAAATGTCGACTGATTGCTCATATTCAAAGAAATCTGCAAGCATAGGCAGTAATACCCCAAAGGCAACCTCAAAAGGAAAATAGGACATTGACGAGCTGGAAGAAATTTTAGAGGTAATTAGTTTTTGTCTATAGTGGCAATCATAAGATGTAGTATGTGATACTTTATTAATGACCTTCCTTTTAATTTTTTAAGGGAACTCCATGTCATCTAGCTATAAGATCAAGGGATAACGTTGTTGCTGTAGGCACGACGTACACGTCTAACGTTCAATTTCCCACCATGGAGTTCCCTTAGGAGTTGATAATGTTAGAGTGGTAGTGGACACGATCATAAGTGAATATGTTCCATTACCAATTCCTATACGGGGAGAAGTATCATCTCTTAGTGAATCGATGAAAAACTTTGTGGCATGGCCTCGTGACTTTGTGATTTTGAATAAGACAAAAAAGGCATGTAATTTTTCAACTCAAATGTTTAAAAGTATTACATTCTTCGTTTACAATTTAATTGTTGTTTGTGATAGGTGGTTTCTCCAACCAAACATAAGCATGATGTTTCTATACATGTGTCTGTTTCACAATCAACAAAGTACACAGACACTCATGTTACTATTAAACTCTTGAGTCGTTATGCTATGTTATCGATACAATAACATGATAGGATTCAAGTTAACTTGAGCGAACACATGTTCGGACAGGAAAGGTCAATTTATCTACATCGTGATGATATCCTGCATTACTGTAGGATGGTGGAGATAGGATACTCCTGCATAGTTGCATACATTGCGCAAGCATACACCTCTTTCATTTTACAACTATATGGACTACGTTTTTTAATGTTTCATAATAATTTTAATTTTATTTAGGTATTTTTAGACTGTATGTGACTATGAAATAATCACCAAGTTCATGTTAGTTAATCAAATAACCATTTCTAATTATGTGAAAAGTCAAGAAACGTGTTGTAGAAATCTGATTAACAGGTTAGAGATGGTTAATTTGGACTTGGATCAACAAGTACTCATCGCATATAATACTAGATAAGTGATCATTTAAATTACTTTAACTTATTTATAGTTTTTTACTCCTAAACAATGATATTAAAATATTCATTGGATGTTGATCGTGATCCATCCGCGGGCAAACACTGTTTATGTATTGAACTCGTTGAGAAGTAAAATTGAAAAAAAATTTCAAGGAACAATAAATACGTAAGTGTGTGAAACTTTTAGAATTGTTACTTTTATATTTATATTATTCTAATGTTTCAAATTCTTTAAATCATTGAGAATGTGGCAAGCCAAACACTCACTTCCACAATATCGTTTCAATATCAATTGGAAACTTATAAAGGTAAACTTATATTGATATATTCGATTATTTGATCAAAGTTTGAATGAAATTTAACTCAAACATGTTACTGTTTTTAATTATTTTGCATGTAGTGCCCCCGTCAACCGGGTTCTATAGAGTGCGGGTACTATGTACAGAAGTATATACGAGAAATAGTATATAATTCTAGTATCCCTATAAATAACCTTGTAAGTATTCTTAATTTACCTTTTAAGTGATTAAAAATAAAATTTACACTTATTTTATAGGTATATTTATTTCTCTTGGTAGTTTAACACAAAAACTACATACAAACAAGAAGATATTGACGAGATTCGAGTGGAATGGGTGGATTTCGTTGAAAGATTTGTATAAAGCCATTTGTGGATTTCTATATTTTGTGAAATTGATGTAAGTACTAGATTTGTATGAAATCAGGTAAGTTAATATGTTCTTATTGTAATTAAATGCAGAAAGTATATACTTGTTTATATTTATAGAAGTGTATGTATTCGAATATTGTTAAATGTATTTTTATGGGGGTGGGTGGGTAGCCTCATTCTTCTGAATTTGGTGTTGAAGTTTGTTGGATGTAGTTTGTGAAGGGATGTGTTTTTTATGTTGAAGTGTTTTACATGTGCACTATTTTAGTGAAAGAATCATGTTGGATGTTGTTTGTGAATTGATTAGTGGTTTCATGTGTGTTTTTTATATAAAAGTGTTCTTTATATGTCCAACGTTTCAGGTTAGTGGTTAAGTGTCGTTTTGTAGAGGTCATGCCGAAATTTGGTTTTATTGGTTTGATTTCAATTTAGTTTTAGATTTTATGGTTTATGATATAGGGTTTAAGGTTGTATATAAATCATCTCATGTGTGTTTTTTATATAAAAATGTTCTTTATATGTGCAATATTTCAAGTTAATGGTTAAGTGGGGTTTTGTAGAAATTGTGCCAAAATTTTCACTTATTGGTTTGATTTCAATTTACTTTTAGAGTTTATGATTTGTGATATAGGGTTTAAGGTTATATAGAGATCATCTCATGTGTGTTTTTTATATTGAAGTGTTCTTTATATGTGTAATGTTTCATGTTAGTGGTTAAGTGAGGTTTTGTAAAGGTCATGCCGAAATTTTCACTTATTAGTTTGATTTCAATTTATTTTTAGAGTTTATGATTTGTAATATAGGGTTTAAGGTTGTATATAAATCATCTCAGGTGTGTTTTTTACAATAGTGTAATCTCATGGAATTTGTTCCATGTTTTTTCTCATCCATTTGTTGACTACTTTGACAACTTCGATAAATACTCTGACGACCACCCGACGACCATCGACAACAACTCCGACGACTGCACCGGCGACCACTTTGGCAACAACTCTGGTGACAACTCCGACGATCATCCAATAACTACTGACAACAACTCCAACGACTGCACCGGCGACCACTTTGACAACAACTCTGGCGACCACCCGACACCACCGACAATGACAACTCTGACGACCACACCAATGACTCGACTACCGCTGACGACTGCCTCCGACAAACACTTGATTTTCCATTTCCTCTTCAATTTGTCGTTTTTCATTATCGGTGACCACTTCAACAATAACTCCGATGATAACTCTGGCAACCACCGACAACGACAACGACAACTACAACGACCACACTATGGACTAAACCACCGTTGACGGCTACCTCTTGCGACCACTTGGTTTCCCATTTCCTCTTCCATTTGTCGTTTCCATTATTCAGCCACCACTTCGACAACAACTCCAGTGACAACTCCGGCGACCACAAACAACGACAACTCCGGCGACTCGCCACCACTAACGGCTGCCTCAACGACCTTTTCAACAACAACTCTGATGACCACCGACAACCAAAAATCCAGCGTCCACCTTGACAATCCAACCACCTAATCAATTCGACCACTCCAACAATCCGGCAATCTAGTCAATTTTTTAAAAGGTTAAAATAAAACTAAAAAATGGCTACTAACAATTTTTTATGTTACTCTCAAAACCTTTGAACTTTGTGAAATTTTTATTAAAAAAAAACCAACTTGGTATTTTTTTTTTTGTTTTTTTTAATGTACACTCAAATGGCTCAATTTTGTAATTTATTTTTTAAAAGTTAGAAAAAAATGAAATATTCTTTTTCTTTCGCACAGAGGCATTTTATGTCCTTTTGTTTCATGTCAGTTGCAACACTTTTGGATGGTGTATTTGCATGTGTAAACTCGTGGTAGGGGTGTTCAAAAAACCCGATGACCAGAAGAACCCGATCAACCCAACCCAATTCTACGGTTTGGGTTGGGTTGGGTTAAAAAAAAAACTTCATGGTTGGGTTGGTTTGTGGGGCTCACGAAAAATTAGTTTAGGTTGAACTTAGAACCGAACCAACCCACCCAAACTTCATATTAATTTTAGAAAAATATTTTTTTACTTATATTACAACTATATTTACATATATTTATTTAATTTTATAATTATTTTAGATGATTTATTCTTCAATAACTTTTTAAAATAAATTTTTGAGTCTTTTGGAAGGTAAAAATTCATAATGTAAATTAAAATAGAGTTTCTAATATATATACATTTATATATTATGTATCAACCTAAACTAACCTAACCCAAATGTTTCATGGTTGGGTTAGATTTGAATTCATTACTTAATTCGGGTTGTTTGGGTTAAAGATATTTGCAACCCAAATAGTTAGGTTGAATCTAAATGCTAAAAATTGTTCTAAAGGTTTAAAACTCTTTTTTATTCCTCAACCACCTAAATTGAAAGTTTCATAGAAAAGTTACTTAAAAAATTGGTCCATGTTAGACATTAGCTTCTATAATTCACATAAGATCAATTACAAGAATTTGAAAGGAATAAAATAGCTAAAAAAAAAGGTGAAATAAAACTGTACCAAACCTAGAGTTCAGAAAACTGCACTTAAACACAACTCTCTGATTCCCATGCTTCAGAACACTGCACCCCAAACACAGTTTTCTGATTCCCAGACTTCAAAACATTGCACTCCAAACACAGTTTTCTGATTCTCAGGCTTCAGAACCCCTCAGGACAAACTTTCCAGGCTTCTGATTCTCAAGATTCAAATTCCGAACCTGCGCCCCCAAACAACCCCTAAAGGTTCCATTAGGGAAGAGTTTCTCCTCCGAAGGATAGTAAGGCACTTGTTTCTTTCTCCACTATGTAGACATAAGGAGGTGATCAAACTAGGGAAATAGATCTTGCCAACATTCTTCCACCAACACTCCATGATTTGCCAAGCTATGAGGCTTCCCACATCATTCTTCAAGAGAATGGCATAGATGAAGATTCGGGTTGGGCATTCCTTCAACCCAACCAACCCTATTCCTGAGAGTAACTCAACCCAATCCAACCCAATATTTTCGAGTTTGGTTGGGTTGGGTCGCTAGGTTAATTTTTTTTATTTTTTAATTATTTAAATTTTTTTCTTGAATTAATAACTAAAATCACATAAAATTCAAATATCAAACTTCAAAGTTCATAACATCTTAACATTTGTGAGAAGTCTAGAAAAAAATATAAAAAGTTGGCAAATAATTCATTTATAAGTATATATGTAATTAAAATAAAATTAAAAAATGTAAATTTTGGGTTGGGTTGGGGTCGGGTCAACCCGAGCCTAAAAAGCTCAATTCGAGAACCGACCTGAACTTTTCGATTCTCCAAATTTATAACCCAACCAAAATCGGAAAAAAATCTAACCCAACCCAACTCTTACAGTTTAGGTTGGGTAGTCCAGGTTGCTTGGGTTACCGGGTTAGTTGTACACCCCTACTAGAAACTCTCGACTTTAGGGTGATTTTCGGCCTCCTCTATTTTTTTTCTTCAACTTTTCAACCTTGCCCATTTGTTATCCACACTCACCCCTATTTATTTAGATCATGGATAAGCTTAAAATATGGATAGGAGTACTATTTGTCTTCTTCTAACCTTGGAATTGCAAGAAAGTTGACTGTCAAGTACAGATTTTCTATCATGAAGGACTGCTATAATTAAGCTCTTTTCAACTAAGATGGGATAGCTAGGCTGATTTTTTTTTGTCAAAACCTCTTCCCAATAGCTTTGGTACTTGTCGAATGTGATATGGGTCAAAAATCATTAACATTAGGTGGTGAATGACTGCATGAAATAGGTTGTCAACATGCAAAGATACAGCATATTTTCTGCTTCTCCCTCTTTACCCGAGAGTATGCTCTCTCCCAAAGGGAATCTTCAGCTTTGTCAGTTGATTATAGGAGAAAATTCTCTCCAATTTCAGTAGTCAGAAAATTGATCAACCAACTCATGACTTGAGTATTTTCAGCCCTCCATATGCAAAATTTTGGATCCTTTGGTTCAGGTGGAATTGATTTACTAGTGATATAATCTTTCCGTCCACGACCATATATGAACATCATTACAGATTGAGACCATTGAAGATAGTTGTGGCCTTTGAATTTGTGACATGTGATACAATCATACATGTGAGGTTGTTTTTATTGATGGTAATTTGAGAATCTGACATTTTGAGAATAAGAGTCAAACAAAAAAATGTGAGTTATGAAACAAAAACCCTAAAAAAAATTACATTGCTTCAGATCTGAAACAGGGTCAAATCAGGAATGAGGTTGCCGCCAGCAACGACGACGAGCAGAGGAGTCAATGTATGGACTTGGGTCGAGAACGACTTGCAGGCGTGTATTTGGCAGACTCGCGAAGGATCTTGTGCGAAGGACTCCGGCTTGTGAAGGTTATGTGCGAAGAACTTGCAGACTTGCTCTATGCGAGAACAAAAAGTGTTCGAATCTATTGAGAACGACTTGCAAGAGGATCTGTGCAAGAATGACTTGCAGAAAAGGGCAGTGACGTCGTCTAAGTCTGATCCACAACTTCTGGGATGGAAGCGGTGGCTGTTAGGGTCCGGTTAGAGTTCCGACAACGACGACTAGGGTTTGAATAGTTTCAGGACTTTGATACCATGAAACTGTGCATATAAAGATAATATATTTTATGTATTTCATTGAGTATATGAATGTTATATTTAAACAATGAACTATCAATCTAAATAAGCTAAAAATAGGAAATCAATCTCAACCTATATGGAAAAATAAAAATACAATTATATACAAGGAAACAATCTCAAACATAAATCCCTAAATCACAGCTTGATTTTCTATATATCATAAGCAAGTGAGTGCATTCTAACCTTAGGGGACTTGAACAGATCTCGCTCCAAAACCCTATAGGAAACAGAGTGGGAGCACAACCATCCCCTCATACGAGTCATTAGAGAAGATCAGCCTAGAGAGGGTCATTTGGACATTGAGTTTGATTGTCCAATTAGAGACGTTGAAACTGAAGGAATCAAATCCCAGTGCGGAAGCATGTGATCGTTTTTGCTTTGGAAATTGTGAAAATTATACAACACAAAAGCTAACTAGTTAAGCATGCAAATAGGGAAGAAAATTTCTACATACCTTTTGTAAAACGACGTTGATCTTCACAACACGATCATTTGGACATCTCCACTTGATCTTCCCTGTTATTCTCTAGACAAGAACCCGACTTGTAGGAGCCTTCCTTTTAGAAAAGAGAAAAGGGAATTGTAGAGAGAGTTATAAAGAGAGTGGAGAGATCTTATGGAATTTTTGTCTAAAAATGTACTTAGGCCACCAAAATGCAAAGCACTTTTGCATTTTATAATGAGGGGATGGAGGTAACTTCCTTTTGTCCACTCACCCACTCTTTCCTTAATTTTGCAAAAATGTCAGCACAATTGCATTGTGCATTTAATTAAGTATCATATACTTAATTAAATCCTCATTGAATCATATTCAAATGAACATCTTTCATATCATCTATAGTTTTAATTCGAGTCTCATTCAAATCAATTTTGTCTAAAGTTAAAATATGAACTCAATTCACATTAATTAATATTTGAATCTTATTCAAATGTACTATATAGTTCAATTTTGAATCTCATTCAAAGTTAACTTTATATTATATAAGTTATATCTCATATAATTAATATAAATTCCCTTAATTAATTTGAACATTTCAAATTTCTTCAAAATCAAATGAACCTTGTTTAACCCGTGACGAGCTAGTAGGAGAACTTAATGGACCTACAGATTATAAGCTTCATCTGTGATTAATCAATTAAACTCTTTAATTGATATTTTTTTTATAAGGAAACAAAATTTCATTGAAGAAATGAAAAGAGGCTAATGCTAAAAAATACATATTCCATGAAGGAAATAATTAGAAGAAATACAAAGAAGTGCATAAATTTCAAGAAACCAAAATGAACCAAACAAAGTAAAGGACCAACTCAAAATTCACAAAAACATAAATTCACCATCCTTCATCACTGCCAACTTTACCAAAGAATCAACACTGAGCCTCAGGAGTCACCCAATCAAAGCAAAGCCAACCTCCACAAATGATAAGCCAACAACAACCAAATACGAATCAAAAGAAGAAGACAAATACCCCAAAAATTGTGGCGAAAAATCATGTCCAAAGCCAATACCACTAGAACTCTTAAGAAAGTTGTAACAGCAAACGACCCAACAGCTCTTCCTTTACCACTCAGACCATGTCTAAAGGCAATTAAACTATGTTAATCTTTGTCAGGTTTCAAGAAACATATAAATCCCACCAAAAAAATCCAAGAGCTAGATAGGTGGCCCAAGGTCTCCTTCTCATATCTTTGGAAAAATAGTGTACCAACTTAATAACTAGGTCAAAGGGCTTCTCTTCTGCAAACTAACTTCAATGAGAAGGAATAGAAGGAGAGGGTTCAACAATGCCACGAATTGTAAACCACTCACTTTTATAATAGAATCGAACTTATTGAGCTCCTCCAGAATATTAGCAATCAAAACATCATATGCATAACAAGCCGCAACAATAGCAAAAGAAGAACTCTAAGCAAAGGAATTAGATGCAGGAGACTTTAATAAAGCACCAAAGTTATCCAAAGGAAATCTCACACTCAAAGGAGTGTTAAATTGCAACAGTGATCTACACTACATGGACTTTCCAAACTGCTTAGGCTAATCTCAGAAACAACATCCTCATCACCAACACCACTCAGAATCGAAGCCCCCTTATGAGAGCCTGAACTTGGAGCATGAAGGCCAGCTTTAAAAAAACAAGTATTAGAGGGGCTAATATGACATTTTTCAAGACTTACTGAATTCGCCTTCTTAGACAAATGATCATCCACATCAACCTTTAGAAGATCACTCGAAAGAAGAAATTTGGTAATCACTCGGAAGAAGAAATTTGGTAATAGATTCATCAAGATTTTCTACATTAACTATGGATCACTCTACTAAATACCCACAGCTACACTCTTAGCACTGTAGAATAAATTGTGTCCATCGATATAACCATTACCCGTAAGTCTACCTTTCACGAGTCATTCGTAATTACAGTTGATTCAAATTATCATTTTACCCTTGTAATTATCTCTTACTCCTTAAGTACCACTGATCTTCTAATGAATAGTTTGTTTATGGCCTGACCATAAACAAAGTCCTTCTCAGGCCAATAAGAGGTGGAGTCCTGTTGTTCAAGACTTAGAGTCAACACTTAAGGAAACAACTCCTCTACTTTCTCTAAGGTCGGAAAGGAGTGAATCCCATCTTGTGAAGTCGCGTTCCCAACTCCTCACTCGATCTTGTCCTAAAATGGTAGGCATATTGAATTGAAAACTCAGGTCACTCTCACCCATACAAATCAAAGGACAATCTCTCATAGGCAGAAGTCCATAACTTACTCAGGTTTGAGATTAGTCCATTAGCCACTTGTGAAGCATCAAGTATTTGTCTGTTATCAACAAAAGCTTGTTGATTTTCTGTCGTAGTAAAGGATAGAACCGACTTCAATCGATTAGATAAACTCTTGCAAGAATCTTGTAAGCACAAAGGATAAGACTTATGGGCCTATAATCAGACACGGATTTGAAAGCAAGGCGTTTTGGAATTAAACAGACATAGGTTTCATTCGTCGAAACATTAACAATCCCAGAAGAGTAAAAATCCTAAAACATGGACATGATATCAGATTTAAGTGTTCCCCAAAAAAATTCAAGAACTCGGTAGTATAACCATCAAGATTGGGTGATTTGCTAGATCAAAGGGAAGAGACAACCTGATAAACCTCTTCCTCTGTAAAAGCTACTTCAAGACTAGAAGCTTGATCAAGACTAATAGGGTGTGTTTGGCCCATGGGTTTGGATTTAATCCAAACCCATGTTTGGAGCAAGGTGTTCCAAATCCTTGGTTTTGAAACTCAATCCCATGGGTTACAACAGTACAACCTCATGGGTTACAACAGTGTAATCTCATGGAATTTGTTTCATGTTTTTCTCATCCATTTGTCAACTACTTTGACAACTCCGGTAAAAACTCCAACAACCACCCGACGACCATCGACAACGACAACTCCAGTAAAAACACCGATGACCACCCGACGACTATCGACAGCGACAACTCCGACGACCACACCAGCGACCACTTTGGCAACAACTCTAGTGACAACTCCGACGACCACCCAACAACCACTGACAACGACAACTCCGATGACCGTACCGGCGACTATTTTGGCAACAACTCCGGTGACAACTCCGACGACCACCCGACACCACCTACAACGAAAACTCTGACGACCACACCAGCAACTCGACTACCGCTGACGATTGCCTCCGGAAAACACTTGATTTTCCATTTCCTCTTCAATTTGTCGTTTTTCATTATCGGTGACCGCTTCGACAATAACTCCGATGATAACTCCAGCTACCACCCGACAACGACAACTACAACGACCACACCAGGGACTCAACCACCGTTGACGGCTACCTCTTACGACCACTTGGTTTCCCATTTCCTCTTTCATTTGTCGTTACCATTTTTCAGCCTCCACTTCGACAACAACTCCAGTGACAACTCCGACGATCACAGACAACGACAAGTCTGACGACCACATCGATGACTAGCCATCACTGATGGTTGCCTCAACGACCTTTCCAACGACCTTTCCAACAACTCCGACGACCCGATGACCATCGACAACCAAAAATCCAACGGCCACCTCGACAATCCCACCACCTCATCAACTCGACCACTCCAACAATCCGACAATCTAGTCAATTTTTTAAAAGATTAAAATAAAACTAAAAAATGGATGCTAAACAATTTTTTATGCTACTCTCAAAACCTTTGAACTTTGTGAAATTTTTATTAAAAAAGAAAAAAGAAAAGCAACTTGGTATTTTTTTTTTTTAATGTACACTCAAATGGCTTAATTTTGTAATTTCTTTTTTTAAAAGTTAGAAAAAATGAAATAATTTTTTTCTTTCGCAAAGAGACGTTTTATGTTCTTTTGTTTCAGGTTAGTTGCAATACTTTTGAACGGTGTATATGTATGTGTAAACTCGTGGTAGGGGTGTTCAAAAAACTGATGACCCGAAGAACCCGATCAACCCAACCCATGGGTTAAAAAAAAAATTATGAGTTGGGTTGGTTCGTGGGGCTCACAAAAATTTAATTTGGATTGAACCTAGAACCGAACCAACCCAAATTTCCTATTAATTTTAGAAAAAATATTTTTTTACTTATATTACAACTATATGTACATATATTTATTTAATTTTATAATTATTTTTAGATGATTTATTCTTCAACAACTTTTTAAAATAAGTTTTTTAGTCTTTTGGAAGGTAAAAATTCATAAGGTTTAAATTTTTTTTTATTCCTCAACAACAACCTAAATTGAAAGCTTCATGGAAAAAATGCTTAAAAAATTGATCCATGTTAGACATTAGCTTCTACAATTAAATAAGATCAATTACAAAAATTTGAAAGGAATAAAATAGCTAAAAGAAAAAAGTCAAACAAAATCAGATCAAACTTAGAGTTCGTAAAATCGCACCCAAGACACACGACTCTACGATTCTCAAAGCTTGAGAACACTCGCACCCAAACAGAGTTTTCTGATTCCCAGACTTCATAACACTGCACCCCAAACACAGTTTTCTGATTCCCAGACTTTAGAACCCCTCAGGACAAACCCTCCAGGCTTCTGATTCCCAGGATTCTGATTCCGAACCTGCGCCTCAAATAGCCCCAGAGGGTTCCAATTAATAACAAGAGGAATAAACCTTTTGATTATCATCTTTGGTGAACAACTTTGAGTAGAAGTCAATAAATTCAGTTTTAATATCAGACGTGGTTAAAAGACTTGCACCTTCTCTGAAGAGGATTTCAGTATTTAAATTCTTCCTCTTTTTGGCAGCCAAAATTCGGTGAAAGATTTTGGTGTTTTCATCCCCCTCTTTGAGCCACAGTAGTTTACATCTTTGCCTCCAATAGATATGATCTTGCGTTATCAAATCCTCAATTTGTTCCCAAATTGAACGACAAGAATCAATCTGTTGGGCATTTAAAGGAGCAATGTCTTCCACATGTCCGAATGCAACCAATCATAGACAAGAGATTGTAATTTAGATGCCTCGAATCGATGAGTCCTACTCCATCCTTTAAGAATAACTTTAAGGCCTTTTAGCTTCATCATCAATCCAAGTCTTGATCACCCTATAGTTGGATTTTGTCTCCACCAATTATCAACAATTTCCTTTATTGATGCAATATGCAACCAAGAATTTTCAAATCTAAATGGGCAAGGATCCCATTGATTGTTACCAAAGTTAAGAAGTAAAGGAAAGTGGTCAGATGTAATTTTATCTACACATATGAGATTATTTGGGCCAATTTACCCTTTTGTGAGCACAAAACCTGTCCAAAAGAGATAAACTGAGTAGAACCAAAGCTAGACCAAGTAAACTGAACATTCTGTAAAGGGATGTCAAGAAGGCCATAGTTGGAAAACCACTGATTGAATGTGTTCATACTTCTACTGATACGATAGTCATGAAATTTTTCCCAAGTCCAACGATTAACATTGAAATCACCCCAATAATCCAACGATCTCCCCTTAAACCAACCAAGTCATCTAGCTCTTTCCAATAATCTTCACAGTAATCATTATCAGAGGGGCCATAAACTATCGCAAGCCAAAAAGAGAAACCATCAATTAAAAAGACATGAACGGAAAGAGTGTACAAACCCTATATGACTTTTTTGATCGAAAAATTTGATTCACTCCAAATGATGAGAATACCACTAGCTGAGTTAATAGCATCAAGGTTTGTCCAACCAATATTTGTTGAACTCCAGATGGATTTAATAAAGTGATGATAAGTGGAAGATAGTTTAGTTTCTTGTAAAAGCACAATACCCGAGTTGTGTTGAAGAATAGATTTTTTTAACCGAAGCTTGCTTTCTCCACGAACCAAGACCCTGCACATTCCACGTCATTATTTTCATAGATTAACCGAAGCTCTCTCCAAAATAGATAATGTGGTTGATTTATCATAATGAATCGTTGATTCTAAGTTTTTCCATTCTCCATTCCTGTTGCATTTCGCTTTTCCTCCCAATGATTGATGTGGTTTTTTTAGGGAATGAGGTGGGATAGCCATAATATAGAATCCATGTTGAATAAGGAAAGTGGCAATTTCACGTAATCCAAAAGGAACATAAGTCGTTTCTGGACACGTTGGTTGGGGAATAGAATGAAAAAAGGTGGAAGCTTCGAGCGGAATTGGCATGGTCAATGGAGGTTGTAAAAAGGCGGGGGGTCGATTTGTATTGGGATGAGATTAGATGGAATTGGGGGAAGGATCTCAATTGGTTGTATGGCATCAATTACGGGTTCATCCCCGAAAATGTCAAGGTCAAAAGGTTGCAATTGGAAACCATAATCTTGGGGCGAAAGATTTAAAGATGGGCCGAAAGATTTAAAGATGGGATGGCTTCCATATCAGATGGATTAAAAGGCAAAGTGGGCTTAGTGGTATTAGTGGAATGGATTGGGTCGATTTTTAAGGAAGGGATATTTATGGCAACACTGAGGTCCTCTTGGAAAGAAATGGCAGTTAGGGTCGGCTGAATAAGGGCATGGGAGTTTATCAAGGATTTGGAGAGAGAAGAGGATGGTTGGTCAATGATACGTAATGGTGGGAATTTAGTGAATATTCGTAGTTTAGGAATTGGGAGGAAAATCAGCAGAGCCAGATTCCAGAAAAAGTTAAGATTTACCTTTTGAAAACATCAAATTGCGAGGGGAACTTCCATCAATATCTGTAATTAAAGGCCCTTCCATAACCGTCTCATGGCATTGATTGTTGTCAACCCTGACTCCAGTCTAAACACCTTGGATTTGAATAGAGATGGCGGAGATGGATTCCGACAGATCAACCGTGGATGGTATGAAACCAGTGGAGTTCGATTTGATTTTCAGGCGAGCCGTGAAGAGATTTAGCCATCTTTTTGTATTGCAAAATGTTTGGAGGTAACCTCCACATTAATCACCAATAACTTAAAAACCAAGAGACTCCAAAGATTGGGTGGAAGATTGTGTACCTTAATCCATCCTCCAAAGGGCACAGTCTTTCGACCCTGCAAAAAGGAGTTAGTACAAAAAGGAGAGAATCTCAAAGAAAAATCATTGATCATAGTCCAATCTGATAAGTTACTACTCGTTGTGGCTTTTTTAGTATCGTAAACATGGATCAAAGCCTTGCTATCTTCAAATGATTTAATGGTACAACGAGTATTGAAGTATTATTGTATAGCAGTTTGAATATCCGACCAAGAATTTTTCTGAAAGCATCGTTGGACTACCACAATCTCATTCCATTCATCTTTTGAAGGGACAGAGGGAGATGGTTCAACTGTTTGGGCGATCGGGTCGACCCTCTGTACTACTTTGTAGGAAGAAGATGGTGTGGGATATTCAGCTTATGAGCCTCACCTGGATATTCGGAGATAAGAGACCAAAATGAAAACCAACCATGGTTTTTCCTTTCCTCAGAGTGATTGAGTTGTGTAATCTCCGCATAGTAGCCAAATTTGTTGTTGAGCTTCTCCAACTAAAGAGTTATCATTTGAATTCCTTTAGACTCTCGAAGAATTTGTATGAGCAAAGGTCCTTGCAAAGGTGATCAAAAGAGCCACTCTAGGGAGCTCCATGAGAGTGATAGGAATGGTTTGAGGATAGGGATGGCAACGGGGCAAGGCATGGTTGGGGATGCATTCCCCATTCCCGTCCTCATAGGGATTTTCCATCCCCGTTTTGGAGAATCATGGTCGGGGTCAGGGATTCTCCCATCGGGGATCGAGTTCCCGCAAAGAAAAATCCTCTTTTTTTCTTTTTTTAATTATTTTTTATTAAAAATTAATTAAAATAAAAAAATTATATTAAAATCGTAGATAAGTTAAGTATAATTATTCTTTTATTTTAGTAAATCATTAACTTTGAAAATTATTTAATATAAAAACTTATTACACTATAAAATTAAAAATAGTATATTAAAAGAAATATCTATTGTTACTGGATTAAAAATCATATGTATATATACAATATTATATATTAATAATAATATTTTTACCAATAATTATAATATATATCATATACTTTTTAAAAAAATATATGTAAAATAATTATTCAGGGATTCAAGGACAGGACAGGGTGGGGATAACGTCCTCGTCCCCGCTCCGTCCCTAGCTGGGGACTCGAAAAGAATCCCCAATTTGACCCACATAGTTGAGGATTTGCCATGTTCAATGATCTTAGCACGACTCCCCCTAGAAAGTTCATTAATGGCAATCGATAAGGTCTTCCAGTCAATTAATTTTTTATTAAAAATTAATTAAAAATAAAAAAATTATATTAAAATCATATATAATATAAGTTAAGTATAATTATTCTTTTATTTAAGTAAATCATTAAATTTTGAAAATTATTTAATATAAAAACTTATTACACTATAAAATTAAAAATAGTATATTAAAAAAAAATATATATCTATTGTTACTATATTAAAAATCATATCTATATATATACAATATTATATATTAATAATAATATTTTTATCCATGATTATAATATATATCATATACTTTTTAAAAGAAAATTAATAAAATAATTATTCAGGGGTTTGGAGACGGGGAGAGAGTAGGGATACCACCCTCGTCCCCGCTCCGCCCCCCCCCCCCCTTCTGGGGACTCAAAAAGAATCCCCAAGTTGACCCACATAGTTGAGGATTTGCCATGTTTAATGATCTTAGTGTGACTTCCTCTAGAAAGCTCATCAATGGCAATCAAAAAGGTCTTTCGGTCAATTAATTTTTTATTAAAAATTATATTAAAATCATATATAATATAAGTTAAGTATAATTATTCTTTTATTTAAGTAAATCATTAAATTTTGAAAATTATTTAATATAAAAACTTAGTACACCATAAAATTAAAAATAGTACATTAAAAAAACAATATCTATTGTTACTGTATTAAAAATCATATATATATACAATATTATATATTAATAATAATGTTTACAAATAATTAATATATATATTATATATAATATATATCATATACTTTTTTTAAAAAAATATATAAAATAATTATTCAGGGGTTCGGGTACAAGGTGTGGATACCGTCCTCGTTCCCGCTCCGTCCTTGGGTAGGAACTCGAAACGAATCCCCAGTTTGACCCACATAGTTGAGGATCTCCCATGTTCAATTATCTTAGCACGACTTCCCCTACAAAGTTCATCAATGGCAATCGATAAGTTTGTGTGGTTGGTCGATGAGAACGGATTGGATAGAGTAACTCCAAGGTGTATGGCTTTGGCACTTGGCAGCAACCATGGTGGTCGGAGTTTAGGATTCCGGTATGGGGAAGGAAGGAAGGATACCGACGAGAGGAGAGAGAAGAGAGGACATCAAAAATTCTAAGGCGTGAGTTTCTTCATCAGGCCTTGGACACCTCTAGGTTGATAATTATTCAGAGAAGTCTTCTGATTCTCTATTAAAGTCAAGGATGCTTGATTAGGACCGATTGAGTTTCCCTTCAAAGAGTCAGATGATTTGGTATTAATTCAGAAGGAAAAATTGATTACTAACTCAACAGAGGAAGTATGTTCTCCGAAAGTTCTGAGCAAGTCTAGTGCGAACAGTTTTGAGGGTTTAAGGGAGTCGACAATCAATAAGAAAGAAAATGTGGTATTTAATTCAGATTGTTTACATGAAGAGGGATTTAATTATGTTGCGAATGCTATTTCCAAGACTTCCGGGCATGAGCTGTGAATGAAAATACTACTGTTAATTAGAATTTAATTCCCAAGCCTGTTCCTGATAAAACAGTAACAAAGGAGGCTGGTTTTTTTTTTTTTTTTTTTGGTAAATAAAGAACCGAGCTTTAAGTGAGAAAAAAGGAAAGAATACACAAGCATGCAAGAAACCAAGCCTATACAAGAAGATCCCACCAAAGGAAGGGATTCCAATCCAATGCAATGAGATTCAAAGGATAAGTACAAAATAACCACGTCATCGACAACTAAAGAGAAACATAGAATCTCACCAGGTTGATTGCTCTTTAATTTTTGACTCCTCGGTTCCCTAGCAACGCGGAAGTTCCAAACTCTTCTAGGATAAATTCAAAGTTTCTAATAGAAGATGTTATGATTCCACCTGATTCATCAGTTGGGAATGAAAGCATTAAAGAATGTCATTACTCTTTGCAAACTGCCTTTTCACCTTCCAGCGTATTTGGACCCCGTGATTTCGTTGAGTATTAAAGAGGTAAAAGGGTTGCGATTCTTTACTAGGAAAAAGGGTTGCGATTCTTTAGCAGTGCAATCTAACATTAATGCTGACGTTATTGAAGAATCATGCTCAAGAATTTGATTCCTCTGTGGGTCAATCTCACCCAGTACAAGTCTTTCCTAAGGTTACATCTCCCAAGATAGAAATAAATCAGTGTGTTGTTGGGCATGATGAAGCCAATTTTGCCAAAGTTCTATTACCTCCATCCAATGTCATTAACTCTTTAAGTGAATCCTCCTCATGTTGTTCTGACAATCGGATAATGAATCTGAAGTTTAAGTAGTGACAGTGAGGAGCTTGATCATCCTCCTTCTGGTAATCATGTGGATGGAGGTTTTTTTGGAGAATCATTTTGAAGTGGATTTAAACTTATTATTTCTTTCTCCAAGCCAAAATAAGTCAGATCCATTGATTTCTAAGGCAAGAGAGGATTCCACGAAGAGTTGTCAAGTTAATATTTATAATCCACCATCCAACTTGGAAAATTTCTCTTCTTTAATTAGAGCTAGTGGACTTCAATTTCGGGAAATATCACCGAAATATCACCTTCATTCCCAATGGAAGTTATTCAGAAGCAGTAAAGGTAATGAGGGTTTTTTTTCCAATGAAGATCATTTCGTGGAATGCTAAAGGATTGGGGAATGCTTCTAAACGTGTGAGTCTGAAGAAGTTTTTGCAAATCGTTTTCCCAGATATGGTGTTTGTTCAAGAAACCAAGATGTCCTTCATTGACAGAAATTTTGTTAAATCCCTATGGATTGAAGCTCTAGAGACTAGAGAGGGTTCACATGTTGAGTCTTTTGGTCGTTCAAGTGGAATATTAATCATGTGGGATGAAAGTAGAGCCAATGTTTTAGAAGTGCTGAAAGGCGAGTATTCCTTTTCGGTTAAAGCATCTTTTCAGTAAGGACAAGCTCGTTGGATTTCGAACATTTACAGACCTAATGATTACAAAGAGAAAAGAAAACATCTCTGGAGTGAATTAAGATTCCTTTTCTCTTTTAGCGATGATTCTTGGTGTGTAGGTGAAAAGGCGAGTATTCTTTTTCGGTTAAAGCATCTTTTCAGTAAGGACAAGCTTGTTGGATTTCGAACATTTACAGACCTAATGATTACAAAGAGAAAAGAAAACATCTCTGGAGTGAATTAAGATCCCTTCTCTCTTTTAATAAAATCATTGAAGAGCTCAGGTGGATGAAAATTCCTTCGTCAAATGGCAAGTTCACTTAGTCTAGATTGGGTGAAGAGAGTAGTTGATCTTTATTGGACAGATTTTTTATCAATAAAGAATGGGATGGTCTTTTTGTAATTCAAGAGCTTTAAGACCGATACATATATTTTCTGATTCTTCCAGAGGCTAGTGATTTTAATTGGGGTCCTTCTCCCTTCTTGTTTTTTAAGGCTAAGTATACACTATACAACAAGATTGTGTTGAGATCATTGAGAAAACTCTTGTTGAAGATCACTATTGTTGGTGTTGACATAATTTAATTTACCATAACTTATCAGCTTAAGCTTTTGGGTTAATGAGTGATTTAACATAGTATCAAAGTAGGAGGTCATGTGTTCAAACCCTAGTGAAGTCGATTTCTCCCAATTAATATTGATTTTCACTCGTTGAGCCTTTGTTCAAATTTTCAAACCCACAAGTGAGGGAGAATGGTTTGCTGATTTTGGAATTAAAAGAAAGAGGAAGGAGAAGCAATTGCTTGCAGAAATTGCTAAGTTGGATCGATGATAAATCAGTTGCTGGTCTTTTACCCTCCGATGAGTTGAGACTGCGTTCTTCGGTAAAAGGTGCTTTATTGGAGCTTCATTTGATAGAAGAAAGGAATTTAAATACAAAAGAGTAAACTACAAGGGCTTAAAGAAGGGGATGAAAATTCAAGCTTTATTCTTCTGTTTTTGGCAGCTAAGAAGTGGAAGTTCCTTATCTCTGAACTTTCTTCAATAGATGGGCATTCTTTATTATCTTATAGGGAGTTTGGATTCCTAGCTGCTTTACAACACTATTTACTAAACAACCTGATTTTTCACATGAAGAAAGAATTTGATGCAATCCCTGCTAAAGTCATTTCTCAAGGTGGATTGACACAAGGGCAGCAAACTCAGATCGCTAGGAATGAAGAAAGAATTACTCGGACTTCTTTGGGTTAATGGGATCAAAGCTTTATTATCGAAATTATGGATGGAAAGGAATTAAAGAATTTTTTAAGACAAGTTTCTCCCTTGGTTAGATCGTTTTTTTTTTTTTTTTTTGATATAAGAAACAATTTCATTGATAAATGAAATGGAGGAAAACTCCAAACACCGAAAGGTGTATTACAAGAAAGATTGCCAATTATAAATGAAAAAAGACGAGTTGAACAAGCTAATGGGATAAACATCTTTACACCAAAGAAAAACATTTAGAAGAATATTATCCATAAAGCGACTAAAAGTAGAAGAAATATCCTTGAAAAGTCGGTCATTCCTCTCAATCCATAGGTTCCAAAGGAAAACTCGAACAAGAGCCAACCAAATGATTTTCTTGATGCCCTTGAAAGGATGCCCCACCAAAACGGAAGATAGGAAGTCAAAGATATTAATCGGAAGCGGCAATGCCCAACCAAAGGCATTCAAAATTGTCCACCAAAAATTTAAGGAAAAAGGGCAATGCACAAAAAGATGACCCGCATGTTCCAAGTTCAATCTACACATAGGACACCAAGAGGGGGATAAGTTCAGATCGTTTGTTTCTCCCTTGGTCAGATCGTTTGGTGGATTTAGCATGTTTAAAGGCTTCTACTTGGTGTTCTCTTTTCAAACACTTTGATAATTTCTCCTTACATATTATTTGTTTTCATTGGCATGCTTTCATTCCTCCTTTGTAATTGTTGTTTATTATCTTTTGTACTTTTCTTCTTTTCACTCATATATATATGGAGTTTGTATCTTTGAGTATTAGTTTGTTTTCATTGTTTCAATGAAAAGTCTCATTTCTTGTTTAAAAAAACTACTTACACTATATTAAAATTTGACTCGTACACTTATAGTTAGACAATTTTGCACGCACCACCAACCAACATCCACATTGAGAATGGAACCCCTTCTTGTCAATCTTAACTAAGATTTGTGACAGCAGACATGCATCGAGTCATTTTTCCCAATTGCACAACATTCACATCAAAACGTAAAAATGCAAAATATCTTCCCAATAATATGACAAGGTCATGGAAAGTCAACGGAATGTAACTTACTTGGCCTACCTGTTTCCGGACCTCCTTTGTAGATTCATCCAAAATCACCCTCTCCACAAAAGTTTACTTCCTCAAAGCCTGTTGTGGCTGTAGGAAGTTCACGAAATTAGGAACTACAAGAAAAGCTCCCCTTAACTTGCTCCAAGCTTCTTTTCCCTTCCCACGCCTGAACATGCATAGTCAGATGGTAAGATAACAAAAATGTGCAGAGTAGAAATAGATTGGAAAAAGAAATTCTCAATCCTTTGCATAATTTTCTGTTAAAAAAAAACGCATTTAGCTACATGATTCTGTTGTTCCTGGTCTGATTGAGTTCAAGTATGATTGCCTAAGCAATTTTAATTTAAGCCGGTAAATAGTTGATTTTTTTTTTTTTTTTTGCTTGCTTAACCCAACATCAGAGTTAGTTTCATTCTATTCTACACATATCATGAATGGAACAATTCTTTCAAGTAAATTTTGTAAATAAGTGTACCGCTAGAACATATTGAAAGCCATTAATATTTAATAATTGAACAGTTGAGCTAAAACTACCACACCCATGAGGAGAAAAAACCTATAAAGTTTGCTGCAGATTCCCAAATAGGAAAAAAAAACAATTGTGTTAAAACGCTAACAACAAAGTCTCATCCAAAATTAAAAGGTTTAAGCCCCAAGATAAGAGTGTGTGACCAACAAATAAGTAAATAATTAAGGGCATAGAGGAAATGGGTTCAAGTCATGGTAGTCACCTACGATTCAATATTCTACGAGTTCTTTTGACAACCAAATATTAGTAGGGTTAGGCGGTTGTCCTTTGAGAATAGCCGAGGTGCAAGCTAATTACGATATTACAGATATTTAAAAAAATACATGTGTGTATAACTAATAAACCCTGCAGTCTGTGACATTAAAAAATTGCTGCATTTCAGTAAACTTCAACTTTACTTGGAAAAAAATATTTGAGTTAAAACACTAACAGTAAAGTCTCATTCTACGTTAAAATGTTTGAGCCCGAAGAAGGCAACTCCTAGAGAAATGAGTTTATAACAAGCAAAGCCTGCAGTCTGTGACAAGAAAAAATTACTGCATTTCAGTGTACTTAAAACTTTACAACTCAGTAAAGTAAAACCTATGTATAGTCTGGTCAAACAAAGGAGGGATAGGAGCAATGTCTATGTAGGTGGTTTACTTGGCCTTGGCCTTGATAGTTCAGTGGATGTATGGTAGATTATAATAGGTTACCATCTTCCCCTACGATGGTCTCTTAATGAACTTTGTGAATCCAATAGAGCCAAAGACAAGAGAGTCTAAAGAATCATTTGTCACTGAATTCCCAGAAGTGGCCACAAACTGATTACATACTTCATAAACTATGAATATAAATAAACTTATCTTCCCATTCTTCTATGCTTGAACTTGTAAATACCTACTCTATGTGACCAAAACAGTTGCATGTTCTTTTATAGTTGTCACTGCGACAAAAATAGTTACATGTTCAACCACAGGAAAAGTAGAAACCTGCTCAAAGATTAAATGACATTTGTAGCTATTAAGAAAATGAAAATACATGAATACCTCATAAATAATAACTCACATACCCAACATGTGAACCTAGTTGGATCAACTTGTTTCATGCGTGCCTAATACCAGACTGAAATAGAAGTGTATATTGATATCTCCGCTACACCACAGAATCATAGATCGAAATTCTTTATCATCAAAACATCCAAGCCATTGAGAAACTCGTCCAAATTGTCACCAATAATCTCCGCACGAGCAACAACCATCTTGAAAATGATGGAAACGATTGGCATCTCTAACAATTATAGCCCTATTTGCAACCTTTGAAATAAGTTTGACAGCAGTGTGACAATCATCGCACATCCTAAGGTTCTTGATCACTCGAATTGGTGCACCTAATGGTGTCTTCATCAGGCCATATGCTACGGCAAGCTTTTCACTATGATAGCTAAGATTATCTAGCTTTTGCTCATCCTCAATATCGTGCAATACACCAGCAATATCAGGAACATACCCTAATGGTCGAATCTTAGATAATAAGTCCCTTACCTTTTCATAAATCAGATTGGACTCGGGGTGTTTAGTATCTTCAGATGTAAAAACATGGGCAATATTTCTTATTTCTAACCAGCTCACTCCAGGTTCTTTCTTGACATTTCTTTCCCTCATCAATTTTCGAATCTTAACAACACCATCCCACCTCCGAACTCTTGCATGCATGTTTGATAATAGAATATAAGTTCCTACATCCTCATGGTCCATCTGTAGCAAGTACTCTGCTATTTGCTTCCCTTTATCATAATTCCTATGAACATAACAAGCATTGAGAAGGGTGCGCCAGGCAACAACATCCCAATTGATTGGATTTGACCTCATAAAATTCTCAGCATCATCAAGTCGTCCAGATCTACTTAGGAGTCCAACAATACAGGTATAGTGCTCCAACCCAGGAACAATACCAAACCGTTTCATCAAATGATTAAAATAGTAGAATCCTTCATCCACCAGGCTTAAATGGGCACAGGCAGAAAGAACACCAATAAAGGTTACATAATTTGGATGCTCTCTAACAGTCAACATGTCCTGGAACATGCTTAAAGCTTCCTTGCCAAGACCATGGTGGGAGTGGCCGGTTATTATTGCATTCCAGGTAATCGAATCACAACACTTCATATTTGAGAACACATGTTGTGCCGCTAAAATGTCCCCACTCTTGGAATACATAATGATCAAGGCATTCCCTACCATAACGTTGCCTTTGAGACCTGATTTCTCAGCACGTGCATGTAACTGATTTCCATGGCTTAGTGCAGACAAACCTGCAGCAGAGTTTAACAACACTGCCAGCGTATATTCATTGGGAGAAATATGATCAATTTCCATGTTTGAAAACAGATTCAATGCTTCTTCAAAGAATCCATTCTGAAAATAAGCTGCCATGATTGCAGTCCAAGAAACAACATTTCGGCTTTGCAACTGATCAAAAAAGGCTCTTCCACTCAACACATTACCGCATTTCCCATACATATCAATGATAGAACTTCCAATATAGACATCATAGTCAATATCGCTTTTCAACATTTGAGCATGAACTTGCTTGCCTAATTTTAAATCTTTAAGACCAGCACAAAGGCGAAAAATTGTAACATAAGTGGCATTATTCCATTCTATATCTTCACCAATCATTAACTTCAGAACTTCTATAGCTTCTCTCATATGTGTGTGCTCTAGAAGCCCATTTAGAACCAAATTATAACAAAATATGTCATAACCTGGCACAGTAACTAGTATCTGCAATGCTGCTCTTACATCTGAACATTTAGAGTACATCTGAATAAGTGCATTCTTGACATATTGATGAAGCTCCAATCCAGACTTTAACGCAAGCCCATGACACTGCTTTCCCTCTACATACATTTGACTATCACAACAAGAAGATATAACAGTGGCAATCACATATTCATTGGGGAAAATATTATCCTTCACAGGCATATTTTTTAACAACCCAAAAACTTCTAAGGGCCTCTCATTTTTCATGTACCCAGCCATTAAAGCGCTCCAAGATACCACATTCCTTTTAGGCATACTATCAAACATCTGCCGAGCAATGAATAGTTCATCACATTTCACGTACAAATTAATAAGGGAATTAATTTGGTTTACTCTGCAGTCTCTGGGGATGTGATTGGTAATGATCAAATGGGCGTGGATTATTCTACCAAATTTTAAGTTCTTGGCGTCAGCAGCTACTTTCAAGAGCTTTATTGGGTCAAGGAGAGGAGAAGTCAAGTAATTGGGCTTGAATAGAAATGGCGTGGATTTCACAGGAGCAAGGCCACTAATTGGTAGTTTTAACATAGGCATTACAATGCTTTGAATTTCCAAATTAGAACGCAAACCCAACAAAGAATACTAGGAGAAGAAAATGGAAGAACCAGAACTATTTCCTCTTCTTAAGCTTATGTAACAATTTTTCACAGAATCCATCCGCTCATCCTCAAAACAAGCTCAATCCTATTAACTACACCAGAGGAAAGCAGTAATTCCAAATCGCCAATTTAGCAAGCAAAATATAATGGTAAAATTTACAATCGCAAAACAAAACTCGCACGACAACAAAAAGAGTTGTACACAAAGTTCCGACAGTGGTACCCTGAGGGAAGTTAGACCTAAAAACAAATGATTTGTAGATCCAAAAAAAGATTGCATATAAAAATTCCAGCAAACAGATACCTACTGCCTCCCCATCATTAGGCACACTTTTATTTTATATGAACCCCAAAAAATTGGTCAGCTCATTAGTTATCAAAGTGGATGAACCGACAATTACCATGAACAAGTGCCGTCTCCTCGCAGCCACAACCATCTATCTGTTAACGATAAGTGGTGAATAGGGCTGTTCGGTTGCGTCGCTCTGTACCTAAACCAATAATCGAACCAATTACCTCGGTTTATGAAAATGGAGCCGATGTCCAGATGGGAAAACCGGTTTTCAATCGAATCGGAGAGAGCCAGAGATGAGAATTGAGAGAAATATATGCGACTCGGATCTTCTCTTATGCTCTGTTTTGAAGATAAACTTAGTAATAAATTGATTTTAAATCACACGATTTTAAAATGTGAGGATGATTTCAAGTTTCTTTTCAACTAAATTGATTTAAAATCACCAAAATTAAAATTTTTTCTTCAGAGACTCATACAATGAAAAAAGTATAACATTTTATTGTTATGTTCTTATGATTATTTTACTGTTATATCCTTTTGCATTTATGATTTGAAATTTTCTCAAATTCATTGGTTTTAAACCAAGGGGGTAATGGAAAATTTCCCATGGAAGATCCATTTTCACAAGTCTTCATGAATTAATGATATATGACCTTTTCGTACTCTACTTTCATCTAAATTACCGTGAGGGCATCATACTTTCCCTCTAGCACATTAGTTTTCAATCTAACTCTCTCGCTCTCGCTCATGATAGTCATGAGTGGTCGAAAATTTGGAGAAAAGAAAGTGACAAGAAAAACCGTTCTCTAGTTCTCGCTCTCACTCTAACTCTTCTCTAACTTATTTTTTTTCTTGTCTCTTTTTTTCTCAAAATTCTCGACCGCTCATTTGAACGAGAGCAAGAGCAACGAGTTAGAATGTTAGGGGTTGTTTCGCCCCCTATCTTGGAATAAAAATCCTGGGAATAAAAACCCTGGGGGGTTTGTTCTGGGGGTTCTGAAGCCTGGGAATCAGAAAACTATATTTGGGTGCAGTGTTATGAAGCCTGGGAATAAGAAAACAATGTTTGGGGTGCAGTGTTATGAATCCTGGGTTTATGCTATTTTTTTTTCCTTTTTTCTTTAGCTGTTTTGTTCTCTTATTTCTTAGTGGATGTTTTGTCAATTGTAGAAACTCTTGTATAACATAAATGGGTTACAAAATTGAAACTCTATTTTAGAAATTAAGAAATTGGAATTCTATGTAAGAAATTAGGGAATTTAAAACTCTATTTCACAAAGTATTTAGAAAAGTATTTTTGGAACTCTATTTTAGAAATTAAAAAAATTGAAAATCCATTTAAGAAATTAGGGATTTAAAGCTCTATTTCAAAAAATATTTAGAAAAGTATTTTGGAACTCTATTTGAGAAATTAAAAAAATAGAAATTTATTTAAGAAATTAGGGAATTAAAAACTCTATTTCACGTCACATAATATTCTGAAAACTATTTTTTGGAATTCTACTTTAAAATTTTAAAAAAATGGAAGTCTATTTAATAAATTAGGTAATTTGAAACTATATTTTATAAAGTATTCAAAAACTTATTTTTGGAATTCTATTTTAAAAATTAAAAAATTGGTAGTCTATTTAAGTGATTAGAAAATTTAAAATTTTATTCCACAAAGTATCCAAAAACCTATTTTTGGAACTCTAATAAGAAAAGTAGTGATTGCGCACAAATTAAGTCGTTAGGGTAGTTGATTGCTCGAGTGATCGGGTTGTTGGGGTAGGCGTATACAAGTCTCTTGAGTGGTTGTCGAAAGTAGTCGTTAGTAGTGGTTAGGTCGTCGATGTAGTCATTAGAGTTGTCGTCGAAGGTAGTCGTCAGTGGTGGTTGGGGTCACCGGTTGGGGTCGTCGGAGTTGTCGTCAGCGGTGGTTGGGGTCGTCGGAGTTATCATCGTAGGTAGTCGTCAGCAGTGGTCGGGGTCATCAGAGGTAGTCGTCAGCGTTGGCAGGGGTCGCCGGTCTGGTCGTCGGAATTGCCATCGGAGGTAGTCGTCAGCGGTAGTTGGGGTCGCCGGTGTGGTCGTCGGAGTTATCGTGGAGGTAGTCGTTAGCAGTGGTCGGAGTCATCGTCATGGTCGTCGGAGGTAGTCGTTAGCGGTGGCAGGGGTCGCCGGTGTGGTCATCGGAGTTGTTATCAGAGGTAGTCGTCAGCGATGGTTGGGGTCGCTAGTGTGGTCATCGGAGTTGTCGTCGGGGTAGTCGTCAACGGTGGTTGGGATCGTCGGTGTGGTCGTCAAAGGTAGTCGTCGGAGGTGGTCGGGGTTGTCGGTGTGATCGTCAGAATTTTCGTCGAAGGTAGTCGTCAGCGGTGGTCGGGGTCATCGATATGGTCATCGGAGGTAATTGTCAGCGGTGGCAGGGGACGCCGGTGTGATCGTCGGAGTTATCGTCGGAGGTAGCGGGGTCACCGGTGTGGTCGTCGGAGTTGTGATTGGAGGTAATTGTCAACAGTGGTCGGGTCACCGGAGTTGTTGTTGGAGGTAGCCATTAGTTGTAGTCGGGTCACAGATGTAGTTGTTGGAGTTGTCACCGAAATTGTTGTTGAAATTATCACCGAAAATGGAAGATGACAAATAAAATAAGAAAACATGGAACAAACCCATGGGGTTGCACTGTTGTAATCTATGGGGTTGTGTTTCAAAACCAAGGGTTTTGAACACATTAGGCCAAACATGATTTTGGATTTGGAATCCAAAACCATCCAAATCCAAAACAGGGGGCCAAACGACCCCTTAGTGTTTTCACATACGAGAGCGTGAACAAGAAAGACCGTCTCATACTTGAAGGGAATGAGAGTCCCAGCGTAGTGGAAGACGATCGAATCGTCGTGGTGATGTTGTGCAACTTAATTAAGTTAAAATTAACTATTATATAATTATAGGTTAAACATGCAATCTAGGAAGGAAAAACAGCAAGTTTGGTCTACTTACTTGTTAAAGACCGTCTTCAAAGTTCCTTCCTCCGATGATCACGAACTCTTCGTGTTCTCCCCAACGATCTCGAACTACTCGAACAAATCCAATGAACAGACACCCTCCACTCGATTTCTCGGTTGTTCTACTTTTGGAAGAAGGAGAATTGTGGGATTCTCTTCTTTTTGGTGTAGGGAGGAGAGATTGAGAGAGAGCTTTTTGGAGAGAAAATCACTTTGCTTCTTTTGGTGAAATTTTCAAAAATGAGCAAATGAATTAAGAACCCTTCTTGCAAAGGGGTTTATATAATGGTGATCGGTGGAGTTGAAATCTCCACCTATTTACCATTTTACCACAACTATAGGTTATGCAAATCATATTTGCATAACCACATATTATAAGATATCCCATATTTCATTTTTACAAATCACATTTGCATTATTGTGGATTTTTAAATTAAATCACATCCAATTTAATTTATCTCAATCTAATTTCTCTAAATTAGTCCTAATTCAACAATTAGGCTAACCTATAGTTTATTATGAATCTCTTTCACATTAAACTATATATTATATCATTCATATCTCATATAAATGACATAAATACTCTTTAGTGAACTTGAACACTTCAATTCACACCAAAACAGTAAACCTTCTTTTGATCCAGTTTGAGCCAACCGAGGGACCTTATGGACCTACAGTGACGAGCTCCAATGATCCGAGATTAACCTAGCAAACTCTTTGACCCGGTTAATCAACATTCATTAGCTACGGTAACACTCCACTATAGCCCATAGTTGCACTCCGTCAGTGTAAGATAATATGTGTCCACTGATATAACCAATGCCCATGAGTCAACCCTTCACAGGTTGTTCGTAGACACTGTTGTGTCAAATTACCGTTTTACCTCTGTATCTACTTCTTGCTCCTTAAGTCCTCGTTGCTCCTCTAATGAACAACAACGTTGTAATGGTCCAACCATACACAACAACCCTCTCGTGTCATTGAGAGGGTGGGCGTCCGTTGTCCAAGCCCTGAAGACATCACTTAAGGGAACAACCCCTCTAGTTTCCCTAAAAGCGGGAACGAGTGAATTTCATCTCGCGTAGTTAAGTTTTCAGCTCCCTACTTGGTCATTTCCCTGAGAAGATAGGCATATTGGGCGAGTAACTGTGACCACCCTCACCCGTACTAGTCAAAGGACAGACCCCCGCAGACAGGAGTCCGTAACACGCTCAGGATTCAGGTCGAGTCACTAATGGTCATCTACGAAGTTATTAGTCCATATTGTTAACGATGTTACATCAGTAGGTATAATAATTCACGGTCCGGTCTTTTACAATCTCATTGTACAGGATGCCCCCACTCGTATGTCAACCACATGAACGAGTCAGATCAGCTCGTTTGTATCTTAATACAAAGCGGGTTGCATCCACAACGTATCCAGGATTAGGTTTCCAACCTCATCTATATATTGTAGACCGTTCGGGTCATTTACTCGAACGTGATCCTCCCTGTGTGTCCACTACACACCGTTCAAGTTCTAGTTCTCTCATGTATTGAATGACCCTAGAGTTTAGTTTATTGGACAAAGTTTGTAATAAATGTGAGACACAAAATGATGAAATAAATAACCTTTATTAATTTCAAATGTAAATTTACAAACAGAACGAGATTAGGACAAACATCCCAACAATAATGTCATCATGGATAATTTTGTGTGTATTGCCACATCATAATGAGTCATATTTGCAAATCATCAATTATTAATGCGCTAGGAAATTGGTCATCTGAACAAAAACCCCTCAAATGTCGTCTCAATTCTCAAATTCTCTCTCAAAGAGAAAATTCTCCTAAACCCAAAAGGAACTTCCACCGTTCTCCCTCTCTTAGAGAACATCGGAGAAGACTTGTTGGAGGTGTTTATGTTGATCGTTGAGAACGAGGAATAAGTACGAGATTGGAGAAGGATTACTAAAAGAAAGACTTTTCAAAAGTAAACCCATCTTCTCCCATTTTTTTTTAATCTTAGTTTTTGTTTTTTGTACAATTCCATAGCATAATTACGAGCAAAAGTGATTCAAATGTTTTCGCTATAGGATTGATTCGTTCATAAATATATTCCATAATAAATAAATTCAATTTGTTCAATCAATGTTTTAAATTAGGTAATTTGTTATACCTAATTTATTCAGATTAAAATATCTTGAATTTGTTGGGGGTTGTGTCCTAAAACTCGTAGTTTGTAATTTTGTTCTAATTATTGTAATAAAGTGTTATTATTTCAATAAATAGTTATTGTTCGTTATTCACGATATTGCCCTTGTTTTAACCCTAAATCCAATAAACTAAACATCCAAGGCTGTAAAATGTATCTTGAACTGAATGTAGTGTACATATAAAGGATCTCGGTTCGAGATACAGCCTAAAGGGTTTATAGTAAGGGAATAAGGTTTGGGTACTTCCTGGTAAAACTATGGATGTGGCCCACTTTGTATATGATACAAACACTGTGATCCTAACGTGTTCGTGTAGATGACATGTGAGTGGGGATATCCTATGTAATGAGATTACATAAGACCAGATCGCGAAATAGTAACAACTAGATGTAACTCCGTTGACTAGCTAGGTTTCTATTTCACTAGAATGACCTAGGCAACTTGATCTCAATCCTGAGCAGGTTACGAACTCCTGTTTGCGAGAGATTGTCCTTTGACTAGTATGGGTGAGAGTGGTCAGATTTGCCTCAATATGCCTACCTTCTTGGGGACAAGACCGAGTGAGTAGCTGGGGACTTAGCCTAGCAAGATGGAATTCACTCCTTCCCGCCTACTAGGGTAAGTAAATGAATGTTCCATTAAGTGGTGTCTCCAGGACTTGAACAAATTAAAGGGTCCGACCCTCTCATTGGCCCGAGAGGGACTTCTGTTTGTTGGTAGGACCACACACAAATTGTTCATTAGAGGAGCACTGGTACTTAAGGTACAAGATGCCCAGGGGTAAAATGGTAATTTGACCCAGCTGGTGTTACGGACATTCATGAAGGATTGACTTGCTGTTATTGGTCAATATCCGTGGACACAGAAATATATCTGCAGTGAGAAAAGTGCAACTGTGGGACTTTAGTGGAGTGTTCCCGCAGTTAACGAATGTTGATTAGGAGGTTAATGAGATTAACCGAGTAGTCTCGTATCGTTGGAGCTTCTAATCTGTAGGTCCATTAGGTCCACCTTCTAGCTCGTAAAGGGTTCTTAGATAGTTTGAATTTGAAATGTTCAAATTCATTAGGGATTAAATTTAATGTATATAGATGCGATATATATAAAGTTTTGGAACTATATATTATAAATTTAATGTGAATATGATTCATATTAAATTGTATGAGAGAATTAAATATTTGAAAGAGTTCAAATATTAATTTAAATGTGAATGTGATTCATATTTGAAAACTATAGGTTATAATTTAATGTGCATAATATGTACATTAAAACTATAGGTTAGAGGAAAAAATATGATTAAATATGATTTAATCTTAATTAAATATAAGATATTTAATTTGATTAATTAAATATGATTTAATTAATATAATTAATTAGATTAATTAATTTTATTTAATTTTAATATTAAATAAATGGAAACGTATCAGGAGAACACGTTCCCCACTTCCCTCCAACTCTCTATCGATAGGGAGTGGGGGAAGTGATCACTCGTTTAATTCTTCTCCAATGGAGAAGAAAGGGTTGATCGATTGATTGTGTTCAATTAAGGAACTGCTAAAACTTCTCTCTCTCTAATTCCCTTCTCATTCTTTCCATTTTGTTGGATCCCTTCCCACAAAGGGTTGATCTAAGTAGAATCCAGAGAATAAGAGGTTCTCACTAGTGGTAGTGTTCTGTTAAAACAGAGGAACCTTAGTTGTTGTGTTGTTGTCAATTGGAGCAAGAAGTTGCTGATTTGGAAAAACTACAAAGGTAATATTTCTTACTTTTAGTTTAACAACTTCACAGCATGTTTGCATGATTAATTTCCATGCCTAATTAGATTAGAATGAAATGCTTATCTCTGTATTTTACATAATGTACTGGTATTTGTGTTTAACCAAAAATAAACAAGTAAAATCGATTTTAAATCACGTTTCCGCTGCTCAAAGAGATCAGATCTCCATAAATTGGTATCAGAGCAATGCTTGTTATGTTTTGGTTGAAACAAATTTGCAT
This sequence comes from Trichosanthes cucumerina, assembly GCA_036507285.1. Taxonomy (NCBI): domain Eukaryota; kingdom Viridiplantae; phylum Streptophyta; class Magnoliopsida; order Cucurbitales; family Cucurbitaceae; genus Trichosanthes; species Trichosanthes cucumerina. The sequence goes on from CM071841.1 coordinate 41,490,792, forward strand.
TGGATAGGTGGGAATTTCATTTTGGTTTGCTGCAAAATTGTTTTGGAACTTTTTGGCCTTAGTTTGCTTTGATTTGATCAATTTAAATGTAAAGGCCCATGCGTTTTTGGGCATTAAAGTGCATAATTGAGTATGTAATCGAGTTGTGAGTCGTTAGGGACCAGTTTCGTGCAATTTGGATCAGTATCGAAGGAGAGATTGGCAATTGAAGGTGCTGTGTTCGAAGGAAAATGTTGCTGCCGAAGCAACAGCGTTGCAACGCCGAGGCTCCCTATCGATGCAGAAGTTCCAGGGGTCAGGGACGTTGCAACGCTACCCCGATGCTAGGCGCACGCGAGACATGAGGCAACGTTGTAACACTCCCCTCAGGGTTGCAACATCGTGACACCAACCTGAATGAGCAAACCGGTCTGGACGGTTTTGGTTTGTTTTTGGTCCGGTTCGAGCAGTTTGAGCTCGGTTCAAGGAGTTTTGGACCGGTTTTGTAATAAGATTAGTGTAATTTTATTATTTTTGCACTTTAGGGGCCAATTTTTTCCAGTTTTACAGCTATTTTTCTTTATGAATGTCATTTAGAATTTTTCCCACCTTAGGATAAGCATGTTCATGCATTTTTATTTGTATAAATGTTATATAAATATGGGAGAAATGCATGATTAATTTATTTTTCATGAGTAATTAATTATAATTGTTATAATTAGATTATATGAAAAATAAATTGCATGGAGCATGAAATTACTCAGTTTAAAATAAATGTTATTTTATTTAAGTAATTTGCATTATTCAATTAGTTGAATATCTTTTATAATTCTAATTTGAAATCATTTGTTGGTTTTATAACATAGTTCCTTGTCATAGGTTAATTATTAAAATTTATAAAAGTTATAAATAAATGGGTTTTAGAAACCATAACCTATAACAAAGAATTGCATGCAAACATAGGAACTTGGGTTAAATTCGAATTAGTTTTAAATTGTCTAAAATTAATTTAGACCTAAGTTTAATTTCTAATAGGATTAGAAGTTAGTCTTACATAGTATTTTAAATAGTTTAAAATATAGTAGGACAATAGGACATTAGTTATAAGGGAACTCTACCGGTGAGGTTCTGTCTAAGGTTGGGGGTACTTAAGCTGACGATTAACGGAACACCTCCTACCTGAGAACTGACCTGGAGCATGAGTCAAATTAACCATAGTCCTGTTTTATATCTAGGTAATTAAAATGTTTATTCACCTAGACATATGGTTAAAAGACCTGGTTATAATAGTTATAATAGACATAGACTTACATAGATTCTTTTAGCCAGAATCCAACTAAGTTAAACCTATACCCTAATCTTAGGAGCTTCAGTGAGAGAAAACAAGATGTTCGCATCGATTTTACTCTCACGTCCTCAAGAGTTCACACCGTGAGTTCCATGCTCGACTCACGTGGCGTCAATAGGGCGCCCCCTACGTAGAAGTGTTTGCATGGTTCAATACCAAGGTGAATGAGGAAGTATCCATAGTAAATGGGAGTAGGACGCCTGTCAACGTATCCTACGGTCTCTTCCATTAGGTCGCACCGTGAGATTTCTATAGTCCGCCTGCTAGGTTGTCCTGGAACAACCAATCCCTACGGAGGGTCTGACTATAGGGATCGTAACACCATGAACTCCGAGAAATGGATAGGGTCTCTTAGGTAATTTACTGCCAGATTGTCTTTCTTAATAGTAGCACTGTTGGCTCGGACCTATTGGATCCGAAAATGGTAGGGTCACATTTACGGGATAAGTTAAGCTAGTTAACAAGTCCTTGACCAATCAAACGGTAGCTAAGAATCATTGGGACATGAGATGTTCTGGTAGTGAGAATTAGCTGAGATAGTCTCAATTCAGGGGAGGAGTGACTGACCACCCGACGGTGGCTTTTGTTCTAAACCCTTGAAGTATCGTTGCAAAATTAAAGGTTTAATTTAAACACTAAGACTCTTTAATAATTTTGCTAAATTTGATTGGTTTATAATGGGTTAAAGGCATAACTAATTAGAACTACTTTTGGAATTTCAGCATGTCGTTCTCAATTATAGCCTTACTAAAAAACGAACGTTTAACTGGCGAAAACTATACAACGTAGAAGTCCAACCTGAATACGATTCTTGTTGTTGACAACCTTCAGTTTGTAATGACTAAGGAATGCCCTCAGGTCCCTGCTCGAAACGCTCCTCAATCTGTTAAGGATGTGTACGACCGCTGGATCAAGGCCAATGATAAGGCCAAAGTCTACATTTTGGCTAGTGTTTCTGAAGTTCTGGCCAAAAAGCACGAGGGCATGGTCTCAGCTCGTGTGATCATGAGTTCGTTGCAGAACATGTTTGGACAACCGTCTGGACAGCTTCAACACGAATCGCTCAAGTACATTTGTAACTCTCGTATGAAGGAGGGGTCGTTGGTGAGAGAACACGTTCTCGATCTGATGGTCCACTTCAACGTGGCTGAAATGAACTACGCGGTCATAGACAAGCAAAGTCAGGTGTCGTTCATCCTGGAATCTCTTCTGAAGAGTTTCCTGCAATTCTGCAGCAATGCGGTGATGAACAAGATAGAATACAACCTGACTACTCTCCTCAATGAACTACAGACTTTCCAGTCTCTTATGAAGAATAAGGGATAGGTTGATGGAGAGTCAAATCTGTTTGCCCATTCCAGAAGGTTCCAGAAGGGTTCATCCTCTGGGACTAAGTCCTATGGTCCATCTTATGGGCTTAAAAAGACCCAAAAGAAGAAGATATTAGGGAAAGGGAAGACATTTGCTGCTGATAAGGGCAAGGAAAAAGCCAAGGTTGCAGACAAAGGAAAGTGTTTCCACTGCAACATGGACGAGCACTGGAAGCGAAACTACCCAAAGTACCTTACTGAGCTCAAAGAGAAGAAAGGTAAATCCGATTTACTTGTTCTTGAAACTTGCTTAGTAGAAAATGATGATTTTACCTGGATACTTGATTCATGAGCCACTAATCACGTTTGCTCTTCTTTACAAGAAACTAGTTCCTTCAAGGAGCTCGAAGAGGGTGAGATGACGCTTAGGGTCGGAACGGGAGACGTCGTCCCAGCTCGTGCAGTGGGAGATGCCAAGCTGTTTTTTATAGATAGATTTATCTTTTTAGAGAAATCTGTACATAGTTCCTAAGATTAAGAGGAACTTAAATTTCTATCTCTTGCTTAATTGAACTTGACTATTGTATTACCTTCTCATTTAATAAAGCGTTCATTTCAAAAAAAGGTGTCAATATTTGTTCAGCTAAGTTAGAAAACGACTTGTATATACTTAAATCGAAACAAACTAAAGCAATTTTAAATCATGAGATGTTTAAAACTGCTAATACTCAAAGTAAAAGACAAAGAATTTCTCCAAATAATAATGCCTATCTTTGGCATCTTAGACTTGGTCATATAAATCTCAATCGGATTGAGAGACTGTTTAAGAATGGACTTCTAAACAAGTTAGAATATGATTCTTTACCTCCTTACGAATCTTGCTCGGAAGGTAAAATGACTAAGCGACCTTTTATTGAAAAAGGTTATAGAGCCATAGAGCCCTTAAAGCTTATACATTCGGATCTTTGTGGTCCGGTGAATGTTGAAGCTCGAGGAAGGTACAAATATTTCATCTATTTCATATATGATTATTCGAGGTATGGTTATCTATACCTAATGTATTATAAGTTTGAGGCTTTTGAAAAGTTCAAAGAGTATAAAGCTGAAGTAGAGAATGCATTAGGGAAAACCATTAAAACACTTTGATCCGATCGAGGTGGAGAGTATATGGATTTGAGATTCCAGGACTATTTGATAGAACATGGAATTAAATCTCAACTCTCAGCACCTAATACACCACAACAGAATGGTGTGTCAAAAAGGAGAAATAGAACCTTGTTAGATATGGTTCGGTCTATGTTGAGCTATGCTCAATTGCATGTCTCGTTCTGGGGTTATGCAGTAGAGACTGAGGTTCAAATCTTGAACACTGTTCCATCAAACAGTGTTTCTGAAACACCTTTTGAATTATGGAGGGGGCGTAAGCCTAGTTTACAACACTTCAGGATTTGGAGTTGTCCGACACATATGTTGGTGACAAACCCAAAGAAACTGGAACCTCGTTCAAGATTATGTCAATTTGTTGGCTATCCCAAAGAAACGAGAGGTGGTCTTTTCTACGGACCACAAGAAAACAAGGTGATTGTATCGACAAACGCCACTTTCTTGGAGGAAGATCACATGAGGAACCATAACCCACGTAGTAAACTAGTACTAAATGAAGCTACAGATTAACCAACAAGAGTTGTTGATCAAGCTGGACCTTCATCAAGAGTTGATGAAGAAGCCAACACATCAAGTCAGTCATGTCCTTCTCAATCGTTGAGAATGCCTCGACGTAGTGGGAGTGTTGTTTCTCAACCTGACCGCTACTTGGGTTTAATTGAAACTCAAGTTGTCGTACCTGATGACGTTGTAGAGGATCCATTGTCTAATAAACAGACAATGAATAACGTAGACAAGGACCAATAGATCAAAGTCATGGACCTTAAAATGGAGTCAATGTACTTCAATTTAGTATGAGAACTGGTAGACCAACCTGAAGGGGTAAGACCCATAGGGTGTAAATGGATCTATAAGAGAAAGAGAGATACAACCGGTAAGGTACAAACCTTTAAGGCTAGACTTGTAGCAAAGGGTTTTACCCAAAGAGAAAGAGTTGACTATGGAAAAACTTTTCCCCTGTGCTATGCTTAAGTCTATCAGGATACTCTTGTCCATAGCCGCATTTTATGATTATGAGATTTGGCAAATGAACGTCAAAACTGCCTTTTTGAATGGTAATCTTGACGAGAGCATCTATATGTCTCAGCCCGAAGCGTTCATAATCCAAGGTCAGGAGCAAAAAGTTTGCAAGCTCAATCGATCCATTTATGAGTTGAAACAAGCATCCAGATCTTGGAACATAAGATTTGATACTGCGATCAAGTCTTATGGCTTTGACCAAAACGTTGATGAACCTTGTGTTTACAAGAGGATCGTCAACGACAAAGTAGCTTTCTTAGTACTTTATGTGGATGATATCCTACTCATTGGAAATGAAGTAGAATACCTAACTGACATAAAGAATTGGCTGGCGACCCAATTCCAAATGAAATATTTTGGGCAGTTGCGTTTCTAGTGCCCGTCCATGTTGTAGTGGAAACACTTTCCTTTATTGACAACCTTGGTCTTTCCCTTGCCCTTGTCAACAATGGCAGGTGCTTTTCCCTTCCCACCTTTCTTCTTCTTCTAGATCTTCTTAAGGCCAGAAAAGGAGTCGCAGGACTTCGTCCCAGAGGATGTACCCTTATGGAACTTTCTGGAATGGGCAAACAAATTTGCCTCTCCATCAACCTGTCCTTTATTCTTCATAAGAGACTGGAAAGTCTGCAGCTCGTTCAGGAGAGTAGTCAGGTTGTACTCAATTTTGTTCATCACCACATTGATGCACAATTGTAGGAAGCTCTTCGGAAGAGAGTCCAGGATGAACGATACCTGACTTTGCTCATCGATGACCGCCCCATTCATTTCTGCCTCGTTGAAGTGGACCATCAGATCGAGAACGTGTTCTCTCATCAAAGACCCCTCCTTCATACAGGAGTTATAAACGTATTTCAGAGATTCGTGCTGAACCTGTCCAGACGGTTGTCCGAACATATTCTGCAACGAACTCATGATCTCACAAGCTGAGACCATGCCCTCGTGCTTTTTTGGCCAGAACTTCAGAAACACTAGCCAAAATATAGACCTTGGCCTTGTCGTTGGCCTTGATCCAACTGTCATACGCGTCCTTAACCAAAGGTCCTGAGGACATTCCTCAGTGTGTATGAACCGAAGGTCATCCACAACCAGAATTGTATTCAGGTTGGACTTCCACGTAGTGTAGTTTTTCCCAGTTAAACGTTCACTTTTTAATAAGGCTATTATCGAGGACGACATGCTTAAATTGAAAAAGTAGTTCTAATTAGTTGTGCCTTTTAACACATTACAAAACCAATCTAATTTAGCAAAATTATTTAGAACCCTAGTGTTTAAACTTAAACCTTTAATTTTGCAACGATACTTCAAGGGTTTAGAATAAAAGTCACCGCCGGGTGGTCAATCACTCTTCCCCTGAAATGAGACTATCTCAGCTAACCATCACTACCAGAACATCTCATGTCCCAATGATTTTTAGCTACCGCTTATTTGGTCAATGACTTGTTTACTAGCTTAACATATCCCGTAAATGTGACTCTACAATTTTCAGATCCAATAGGTCCGAGCCAACAGGCTACTATTAAGAAAGACAACTGTTGGCAAATTACCTAGGAGACCCTATCCATTTCTAGAGTTCGCAGTGTTTCGATCCCTGTAGTCAGGCCCTTTGTAGGGTTTGGCTGCTCCAGGGCAACCTAGCAGGCGGACTATGGAAATCTCACGGTGCGACCTAATGAAGGAGACCGCAGGATACATTGACACGCGCCCTGCTCCCATTTACTATGGAGACTTCCCTCATTCACCTGTGTCACATATTTGGAATCAGAATCCTAAGAATCATAGGCCTGTGAGGTTTGCCCTGAAGGGTTCTGAAGCCTGGAAATCACAAAGTTGTGTTTGGTGTACAGTGTTCTAAAGTCTGGAAATCAAAAAGTTGTGTTTGTGACATAGTGTTCTGGAGCTTGGGAATTAAAAAATTGTGTTTGGGGTGCAGTGTCTTGAACCTTGAGTTTGGTACAATTTTGTTTTACCTTTTTTCTTTTAGCTATTTTATTTCCTTCAAATTTTGTAGTGGTTTTTATGTGAATTGTAGAAGTTATCGTCTAACCTGTATCAATTTTTTAAGTGACTTTTCAATGATGTTTTAAACTTATGTTGTACTAGTTGATGAATAAAAAATGAATTTTAAACATTTAAAATAATTTTTGGCATTCAGACAAAAAAAACCATAGCATGCCACAAGTTCACCCATATAAATACAAAGGTTGAAATACAAACAATAGTGCAGAAAAAGATAAATATACATAACATTGCAACTGAAAAAAAAATACAATAGGTGATCCAACTCGTTCATGTAGTTGACATGCGAATTATATATACTAAAAAAAATTCATAACTGTTAACCCATAAAAAAAAAAGAAAAAAATATTCCATTTTTCTATCTTCTAAAAGTGAAATCACAAACTTCAGATAATTTGAGTTTACATTTAAAGCAAACAAAACACCAAAAAAATATAAGGTTGTTTTTCTTGTCCTTTTTTGTAAAACTTTCACAAAGTTTAAAGGTTTTTGGAGTATATTTACAGTTATCATGCAAAAAAAAATTATTTAGTCACCCTTTTTAGTTTTATTTTAACTTTTTAAAAAATTGACTAGATGGTCGAGTCATTGGAGTGATCATTGGAGTAGTCGTTGGGGTGGTCCAGTTGACGAGGTTGTTGGGTTGTCAAGGTTGTCATAAGAGTTGTCATTGTTGGGTGTCGTCCGGTAGTTGTAAGAGTTTCCACTAGAGTTGTTGTCGAAGAGGTCGTCGGAAATAGAAAATCAGGTGGTCACCAGAGGCAGTAATCAGCGATTGTCAAGTAGCTGGTGTGGTTGTTAGAGTTGTCGTTGTCGGTAGTAGTAGAGTGGGTGCTAGAGTTTTCACTCGAATTGTTATCAAAGAGGTTAATGAAAAAAAAATCCAAGTGGTCGTCGGAGGCAATGGCTAAGTCGTCACTGTGGTCGACGAAAGTGGTGTTGTTGATGATCGTCGGGTGTGATGAAATCGAAATTCCAGTTGCAGCAGAAGCCCAATTGAATCGTGAACTCGTTTTTCATTTGGAAAATTGAAATACTAGTGTATTGGTTAAAATAACGATAAGAAATTTAAAATCATACAGAAACCTACAGAAAACATTTTCTTAGACTAAAAAGATGTAGGAGTTTTACCTTTTTGGCTTCTGGAAAAATTGTGCTGCAACAGACACCTTACTGTATAGCACGAACAAAACTCCCCATTCCAAAAACTTCTATTTGGGAAAAATACAGTAGACACAACCAACAGAGAAACCTCCTAATCCCTGAGTTTCTAGGATTGAAGTTTTGTGGGGAACCTTTCTTAATTCAATTTGGGAAAAAAGAGAGAGAACTTTGTTTTCTATGAGGAACAACTTCAATCCAGGAAAACAAACTATTCCAACACCCACTTCTCTCAACTCCTCTGTCTTTAAATGTATATTTGTTATAACCTATAGTTTTAATTAATTTAAATGTATATTTGTACTTACAAATTAATTAATTCTATAATTAATTAATTTATAAATTATACATCATATATTTAAGTCAAGTTATTATCCCTTAACCTACAATTTTAATGTACATCTTATGTGCATTAAAATTTAATCTATAGTTTTTAATATGAATCTCATTCGCATTAAAACACTTAAACTTTTTCAAATATTTAATTCTCTCATTTATTAATTTTGAATCATATCCAAAATTAGATTTATACATTAATTTCCAAAGTGATTTATGTCATTTTTTTTATTTTATCTAATATCATCTATTTTAATGGTTTAAAAATATTTATTTCCCATTCATTTTCGTGGCTAATACTTTTTAATTTTAAATAATTTATATATTATTTGACATAGACAGTTGATTTGTGGATTTTGAATATCTATCAATATAAAAGTGGTTAGCAGACAACTAGGCATTTTTAAATTATAAAAAATGTGCTAGGAGGGCAACCCAATTAGTTTTAAATAATTGTAAGAGTTGTATTTCAATATAAAAAAATGTTTTGATCCCTGTCTTTTGAATTTTATTATATTTTAGTTCGTATAATTTCAGATGTCTAATTTTTATCTTCATATTTTAAATAAAACTTAAAATTGGTCAATCCTTAGTTCAAAGTAGAATTTTTCCGAGATTAATTAAATATATCATTTTGCATACTATTTGGAGTATATTTTTACGTAAACAAATACTACCAAATAATTTAGAATGAGAAAAGAGAATAAATCATTTGCGTTTCCCCCAAGGCACATCCATGTTCAGATATATATTCAATTTATTTTTGAAACATTTGAAATATTAGAGTAGAAAATTTATAAATGGAATAAAAAAATTGGACGCAAGCAGTTGAACCGACTCACATATATTTTCTATAAAAAAAAGGAAAATATTGGATTGTGCTTATGTAACCCACTTTCCAAGTTTTCAACTACATTAAAAGAATATATATATATATATTTTAAATAGAAAAATTTTGCAGTGCACTGTAAGAGGGTTGCACAATAAAAGGGTGAAGCCATGTTTTAATTAGTAACAAAATAGAATGAGTAAACAAAAGATTAGTTATATGTGAAATTAATTAGAGGCAATTGCAGGAATGACAAAAAAAAAAAATATATATATATATATATATATAAATATTACAACCATGTCACTTCTTAATTCAATTTACAAAAATAGTAAAAGAAAAAGGCCTAACCAAAATAGATGGAATGAAAAGTGAAAAATACCCCTATATTTTTTCTCGCGCGTTTTTCAATCTGAAGTATATCAATAAATTTATCAGTAGTCTATCAATAATATATTGATGATGGACTAACGATATACTTAACAAAGAGTAAATCCTTGATGTACTACTGACATACTTATATGAAGTTAATCATGACTATATCAATAACTCACATATACGTAATATAGAGTATATCACTAGTGTAATACTGATATGCTTTATTTTCTAAGAGTGTTGTTCAATATGAAGTTTGACACAATAGCTTATCAATGGATATGTTGCTCATAAACCAACAATATATCTAACAAAGAGTATATCACTAATATACTACTGATATATGACACCTAACAAAGAGTAAATCATTGATCTACTACTGATATACTTATATGAAGTTAATCACGACTATATCAGTAACTCACATATACGTAATATAGAGTACATCACTGGTGCACTACTGATATACTTTATTTTCTAATGATGTTGTTCAATATGAAGTTTGACAATAGTTTATCAATAGATATGTTGCTGATAAACCAACAATATATCTAACATATATATAGTATATCACTAATATACTACTGATATACAATATACCAAACAAAGAGTAAATCCTTGATGTACTACTGATATACTTATATGAAGTTGATCATGACTATATCAGTAGCTCACAAATACGTAATATAGAGTACATCACTGGTGCACTACTACTATACTTTATTTTCTAAGGGTATTGTTTAATATGAAGTTTGACAATAGTTTATCAATGGATATGTTCATGATAAACCAACAATATATCTAACATAGATATAATCATCTCACTGATATACTAAATGTTAGTTATATTAGTGAAATAAACATATCTAAAATGAAGCACATTAGAGATATACTAACATGCAAAATATCTCTTATTTGCTACGGATATATAGAGAGTATATGATTTTAACTGATATATCTAAAAAGAAGTGTATCTGTAGTATATCAGTAATATACTATTAACATATTCCGTTTTAGGTATATATTGATATACCAATATAAAGTATATCAGTTATACTACTGATATACGAAATGTAAAGTATATGAGATATACTACTGATATATCTGCTGATACACCAATGAGGATAAATCTGGAATAATAAAATAATAGAAATCATATTTTAAAAAATTTGCTATATTTGCAAATCTAAAAAACTATAACTAAGTTTGTAAATATACTAATATTTTGTAGTACACGTTACAATTCCTCAGTTAGTTAACTAGAATTCTGTATATATACATACAGCTCTTTTATTTTTATTTTTTTAAAAAATAATAAACACATCTATCATTTATTGAAGAAGATTCGAAGAATCCTCAATTATATTGTTCCAATTTAAATGGAATGTTGCTATAATTTGGCGGCAGTTATCAGAAAAGAGCTTCAACAACTACCTCCCGTTATTGCAGAAAGCAGTATTTATCGAGTTTCGAAGCTACTACTCAACACTAATCCCACGGCCTATCAACCTCAAGTCCTTTCTATCGGCCCTATTCACCATGGTCGAGAGAATTTGAAGGCAATGGAACAATTTAAACTACAGTTTCTCCCTGGCAATCTATCCCGTCTAAATGGATAAATTATTCAATGGGTCCGCCACAATGTAGCTTTCTCATAATAACGATATGGATCCAATAATTTTCATGCCCCCTCATATCCTTTGGATATAAATTTAAGGTACTTCTCTCTCTATCCAACGGTGAAAAATGGTCGGCCACATTGTGGCGCCCTCACCGAATAATTTCTCGTCTAAATGGATTATTAGTTTAGGGCAAACAAGTGAACAAAAGATGCTTGGAATGAAAATTAAACTAGAAAGAAAAGAAAATAAATGTAATAGTGGTGATAACAATAATATTGATGTTTAGGGGATCGAGCACACCTTAAAAAGCTATTATGCTTAATTGATTATGTCAATGAACTAATTCTCACGAATTCGTAGGCCAAGAGCTAAAACAATTGAAATCTTTTGCGAGTCGCATTCAAGCACGCTTAATTAACTATTAACTTAAGTGTCTTTCACATTAATCTACCTAATTAATTAGATGAAGCTCATTTATCATTAACCTCACCCATAATTTGTTATTCCCACGTTTGTTAGGCAAATTAAGGGCTTTGGAAGAATTTTTTCTATCCTAAAATTCTCTATTTCAAGCTTAATTTAAGACCATGATCAACTAATTAATGACCAATTAATTTAAAGACATCCAGAGTAATTCATCCAAATAAATTTAATAGAAAGTTAGGGACTATTCCTATGATGAAAATGGATAGGTTAGAGATAATTATCCTACTAAGGTATTAAAACAATAAATTTCTATAAGGTGATTGAATGAGAATTTGTCACTAGAAAATATTGGAAAGTACGAGAAGAAACTCAAGTTACAAATGTGTGACATAAATAGGGATATGTATGACTTAGTAACTAAAACTTGATTGCATAAGCATCCCTCAAATCCGAGCCTATCCTTTTTCATAACATTCTCCTTTATTTTGTAGCATTTGCATATTTAATCTATTCAACTAGCATAATAGGTTTGTTAACTTGCTCTTGTATTCTTGTTTATGTTCTAGCACTCAGTAGGTTATTAAAACTCGTTATCAATTTGTCTTTCAATTTAGTTGTTGTATTATTCACTATAGTTAACCTAAATTTTATAGTTTACCGTTCTAATCCCTATGGAGACGATACAGTTATTACTGTTGGGATGTATGCCCTCATCTCGTGTAGTTTGTAATATTCCAAGTTGTAAATAAATAAGAGTTATTTATTTGAGCCTTATGATATAAATAAGAGTTATTTATTTGAACTTTGTGTCTCGCATATTTCATAAACTTAATCCAATAAACTAAGCTCCAGGGTCATTGTATTAATGAGAGAACTAGAACTTGAATGGTGTGTAGTGGACACACAGGGAGGATCACGTTCGAGTTAATAACCCGAACGGTCTACAGTATATGGATAGGGTTGGAGACCTAATCCTGGATACACTATGGATGCGGTCCGCTTTGTATTAGATACAAACGAGGTGATCTGACTCGTTCATGTGGTTGACATGCGAGTGGGGGCATCATGTGCAATGAGATTGTACAAGACCGGACCGTGAATTATTAAACTTACTGATGTAACACCATTAACAATATAGGGCTAATAATTTCGTAGATGACCATTAGTGACTCGACCTTAATCCTGAGCGTGTTACGGACTCCTGTCCGCGGGGGTTTGTCCTTTGACTAGTACGGGTGAGGGTGACCACTGTTGCTCGCCCAATATGCCTATCTTCTCAGAGACAAGACTACGTGGGGAGCTAGGAACTTGACTACGCAAGAAGGAATTCACTCGTTCCTGACTTAGGGAAACTAGAGGGGTTGTTCCCTTAAGTGTTGTCTGCAGGGCTTAAACAACGGGGCCCCACTCTCTCATTGGCCTGAGAGGGTTGTTGTTTATGGTTGGACCATGCAACATAGTTGTTCATTAGAGGAGCAGTGAGACTTAAGGAGCAAGAGGTAGACACATGGGTAAAACGATAATTTGACCCAACATTGTCTACGAATAACCTGTGAAGGGTCGACTCATGGTATTGGTCTACGAATAACCTGTGAAGGGTCGACTCATGGTATTGAATAACTTATCCTACAGTGATGAGAGTGCAGCTACGAGCTTTAGTGGAGTGTTACCGTAGCTAATGAATGTTGAATAACTGGGTCAAAGAGTTTGACAGGTTAGTCTCGGATCATTGGAGCTCGTCACGTGTAGGTCTATTAGGTCCCTCGGTTGGCTCAAATTGGACAAATTGAGGGTTTACAGTTTGGTGTGAATTTGAAGTGTTCAAATTCATTATTTAGGTATTTATGTCTTTTATATGTGATATAGATAACATAATATATAGTTTGATGTGAATGAGATTCATAATAAACTATAGTATAGCCTAATTGATTAATTAGTGCTAATTGGAGAAATTGAATTGAGAGAAATTAAATTGAATGTGATTCAATTTATAATTCCACAATTATGCAAATGAGATTTGTATAATAAGGTATGAGATACCTTATATTATGTGATATGCAAATATGATTTGTATATCATATGGTTGTGGTAAAATTGTGATTTGGTGGAGATTTTAACTCCATCACACAATGATATTTAAAGGCTTTGCAAGAAGCCTTTGGTGAAGCTCTTGCCATTTTTTGAATTTCCATCCAAAGAGAGCAAGTGATTTCTCTCTAGAACTCTCTCTCAATTCTCTCTAAAAATTCTCCTCATCCAAAACTAAAGGGAGTCCCACCTACTCTCCCTCAACCTCCCGAGAACAATCGAGAAGACCCTGTGGAGGTGTCTTGCTGTTCGGATCGAGGTTCGTGTTCGAGGAGATCATCCGTTCGAGAGAGATCGTGACCGAGGAGGAAAGCATTGAAGAAGTGTTCTTCAACAAGTAAGTACCATTTATCCTTACTATTTTCCTCTTCTTTTGCATGTTTAGCCTAAAATTAAAGTAGTTTAGTTCAATTTAAAGATAAAATTATACAACGAATCAACGACGTTTCACAACGTCTTCCGTTGCGGGAATTCCAAATCCCTTCAATTGGTATCAGAGACAATCTTTGCTCTTTGTTGTGTATTCTGTGAATTCTTAAAAATTAGGTGGGTTGCTTCAAATTCATGAGATGAAATTGTGGTATGTGTTTTGGATGTTTACGATTTTTTGCACTAGAATAGATTTACATTCAAAGTTGATGTAATCAATGTAAGGGCCCGTTGTTTTGGAAATTTTTTTAATGTAAATCGAGTCTGTAAGTCTGTGTCGTCGTGGAAAGAGTTGTCATGAAGAAAATGGAGCGAAAATGGACGATTTCGGTGAAAATAGCAAAAGTTGTTTGATGGAAATTCATCAGCGTCGCGACGCTATTCTTAAACGTTGCGACGCCATCTATGATCTTCGAGAGAGGTGTCGCAGCGGCGCGGCGTTAACGCTAGGGTAGGTAGCGCGGTAACGCCACAACGTTAAGAACGCTAGGCATGACGCTGTACACTACAGCGTTGCAACGCTAGCCACAACATTGCAACACTGCAGCGTAGTGGAGCATGGTGTGCGAGAAACGCGCGGAAGTGGCATCAGGGGTCGGCGGTTCGAGCTGGGAGTTACCCAACCGTTTTATTTATTTATTTTATTTTATTTATTTAATTATAAAATTATTTTATAAATGTATTTATTTAATTATTTTAATTAATATTAATGTTAATTAATTTAATTTTATTCCCCTAGGGTGCTAAAAATCGGTCCAATAATGCTATTTAATTATTTTATGCCTGAGATGTATGATTTAATTATTTTTATGTGCATAATGTATGTCATATAGATTTAATATCCCACCTTAGGTTAAACATTTCATGCATCATTTATATTATAAGAGTTATAATATATAGTATGCATGATAGATTTATATTACAAGAGTTATAATATAAAGTATGCATTTTTTAATTTATTTAATATAAGTGTTATATTTCTTAGATTAAAAGCATGCTCATGCATTTAATTCATGTAATGAATGTATGTTATAGTTTAGTATTATTCATGTGATGAATGATCAAGCACTATAACATAGAAATGCATGTAACCTAAGTTAATTATTAGTTTTAAAATGTTTAGAACTTAAATAATTAGACTTAGGTTTTCTAGTTCTAATAAGATTAGAATTAGGAAATCAAATATGACCTTCGAATGGAGACTGATTAGTAACTCTGTTTAAGGAAGGTTCTATCTAAGGTCAGTATTTAAGTCGACGCCATGAACACCCCTACCTAGAGAACAGGCACGGGAGTGAATTCGGTCTGGAGATTCTTAGGTTATATTCTCGTGAGTGTCGTTAACTAAGAGTTAATTAATATACTCACATAGACCTAAGTTAATAATGTGATTATAGACTTAGGTTAATCAAATATAAGAGTTATATTGGTAGACTTAGGTGAATTTTAGCCGGTTTATCTAGGTCAATCCCGAATATTTTAAAGTGCTGAGTGGGAGGAAATAAAGTGTATGAGATACATTTAATTTTCCATCCACAAATCTTCGTTAAGTTCGCACCGTGAGATCCATGCTCGGCCTCGTGGCGCAAATGGGAGCGTCCCCCTACGGGTGACATTTGTATGGGTCAATATCAACGTGAATGAAGAGAGTACTTATAGTGAGTGGGAGCGGGACCTGTGAAAACGGGACCCACGATTTCTTCTTTCGATTCACACTGTGAGACGTCTATGATCCGCCTGCTAGTTTGGCCTGGACTAGACAATCCCTACGGAGGGCCTTGATCATGGGAGTCGGAACACCGTGAATTCCCGAAAGGGATACGATTTGCTTGTTGGTTTTCCTTCTTAGTCCTCCCTACGACGGATATTGTTTGGACGGATACTTGGAAATTTAAAGATTGAGGGTGACACTCACAGGATTCATTAAGAGTTAATGGATTCAGATCGAAAAATGGTAACTGGACGCCTAATGGAATAAGAGTTATTCTGGTATTAGGGTCTGGTCGAGAAAGTCTCGTCCCAGAGGAGGAGTGGGTTTGTCTATCCTACGGTGGCGGTCATTCTAAACCTTCGGGGTATTATTGCAAATTTTGAATGACCTAGGGATCATAGGATAAAAATTTGCTAAAACCTGATTGGATTTTCAAAAGTTTTTGCGAGACTAATACAAAGTTTTTCATTTTTTCAGCAACAAAATGTCAAACGCTTTTAACGCCCTTTTAGCTTCCGTTAAGTTAGTCGGCGATAATATTTCGTGGAAAAACAATGTTAATACGTTTTTTAGTAAATGACGACCAAGAGTTCGCGCTCACTGAGGAGGGTCCTCAGGTGCACGGTCCAATAATCCTATTCAACAATCTACAAACCTTCCAGTCCTTGGTGCAAACTAAGGGACAGGAAGCTGAGGCAAGTGTTGCCTTAAGACCTTTTCACAGGGGTATGACCTCTAGGACAAAGTTTGTAGACTCTTCAGACCCTAAAGGGAAGAAGGAGAAGTTGAAAGAGGATAGGGTTGACCGCGCTGCCGCCCTAAAAGGCAAAGAAATCAAGGAAGTTGCGAGAAAGTGTTTCTACTGCAATGGGGACGGACAACTGAAAAGGAGTTGTCCCAAGTTCCTTGATGAAAAGAAGTTGACAGGTAAATGTGATTTACTTGTCACAGAAACTTGTTTAGTGGAGAGTAATGACTCTGTCTGGATATTGGATTCAGGCGCCATTAATTACGTTTGCTCTTCTTTTCAAAGATTAAGTTCCTGGCAGCGGCTGCAAGATGGTGAGATAACACTCAGGGTTGGATCCGGAGAAGTTGTCTCAGCTGCAGCAATGGCACGGTGAAACTGTTCTTTGGTGGGAAGTACTTATTATTGGATAATATGTACATAGTTCCTGGGTTTACGAGAAACCTAGTTTCTATTTCCTGCCTATTAGAACAAAATATTTCCGTTTCATTCAAGAGTAATAAAGCGTTTATTTCTCGAAATGGAAATTTGATTTGTTCTGCTTCGCTTGAGAGCAATTTGTATGTTTTGAACCCTAATTCGGTCAAAAGTGTTTTGAACACCAAATTGTTTAAAACAGCTGAAACGCGAACTAAGAGATTAAAAGTTTCTCCAAAAGAAAGTGTCCATCTTTGGCATCTACGGTTAGGCCACATTAATCTCAATAGGATTGAGAGACTAGTGAAGAGTGGACTTCTAAGCGAGTTGGAAGAAAACTCTTTACCGGTATGTGAGTCATGCCTTGAAGGCAAAATGACCAAACGTCCTTTTAGTGGAAAAGGATATAGAGCCAATGAGCCCCTTGAGCTTATACATTCTGACCTCTATGGTCCGATGAATGTTAAAACACGAGAAGATTACGAATACTTTGTATCTTTCATAGATGACTATTCAAGGTATGGGTACGTTTACCTAATGCATAGGAAGTCTGAAACACTTGAAAAGTTCAAGGAGTTCAAGACTAAGGTTGAGAACCTGTTAGGTAAAACTATAAAAACACTTCGATCGGATCGAGGTGGAGAGTATATGCACACTGAATTCCAGGACTATATGATAGAATATGGAATTACATCCCAACTCTCAGCACCCAGTATACCACAGCAGAATGGTGTATCAGAGAGGAGAAACAGAACCTTGTTGGACATGGTTCGGTCGATGATGAGTTATGCTCGTCACCCTGATTCTTTTTGTGGTTACGCAGTGGAGACTGCGGTTTACATTTTGAACACAGTTCCGTCGAAGAGTGTTTGTGAAACACCTTTCGAACTCTGGCATGGTCGTAAAACCAGTTTATGTCATTTCAGAATTTGGAGATGCCCGACCCATGTGTTGGTGTCAAACCTGAAGAAGTTGGAACCCCGTTCAAAATTGTGCCTCTTTGTAGGTTACCCAAAAGAGACTAGAGGTGGTTTCTTTTACGATTCTAAGGATAATAGGGTGCTTGTGTCGACAAACGTCACTTTCCTTGAGGAAAACCACATCAGGGATCACTTACCAAGGAGTAAGATTATGTTGAATGAAATGAGCAGTTCATCATCAAGAGTTGCTGATGGGGCTAGCACGTCAACAAGTGTTGTTGATCCTAGCTTGTCTAGTCAAGTCCGTTCCCAAGAGTTGGGAATGCCTCGATGTAGTGGGAGGGCTGTGAGACATCCTGAACGTTACATGGGTTTAGCTGAAACCCAAGTCGTCACTCCTGATGATGACTGCGAGGATCCATTGACCTATGATCAGGCAATGGCTGACGTTGACAAAGACGAATGGATTAAAGCTATGGACCAGGAAATGGAGTCGATGTACTTCAACTCCGTCTGGGAGCTTGTGGACCAACCGGATGAGGTTAAACCTATTGGTTGTAAGTGGATCTACAAGCGTAAACGTGTCATAGATGGGAAGGTGCAGACCTTCAAACCATGACTAGTGGCAAAGGGTTTTACCCAGGTGGAAGGGGTTGACTATGGGGAAACCTTTTCACCTGTTGCCATGGTAAAGTCGATTAGAATCCTTCTGGCCATTGCCGCATATTATGACTATGAGGTATGGCAGATGAATGTCAAGACCGCCTTTCTGAATGACAACCTTGACGAAACCATCTACATGGACCAACCCAAGGGGTTCATAACCCAAGACCAAGAGCAAAAGGTTTGCCGGCTTCATTGGTCTATTTATGGAATGAAACAAGCCTCGAGATCTTGGAATATAAGGTTTGATGAGACGATCAAATCTTATGGCTTTGATCAGAATGTTGACGAGCCTTGTGTCTACAAGAAAATCGTCGACAAAACTGTCGCATTTATGCTATTGTACGTGGATGATATCCTTCGCATTGGGAATGAGGTAGGATTTCTTACTGACGTAATGAAATGGCTAGCTTCGCAATTCCAAATGAAAGATTTGGGAGAAGCACAATATGTTCTAGGTATCCAGATTGTCCGAAACCGGAAGAACAGAACGCTAGCCTTGTCTCAGGCATCTTATATTGACAAGATGTTGTCTAGATATAAGATGCAGAACTCCAAGAAGGGCTTATTGCCTTTCAGGCATGAGGTTCACCTGTCTAAGGATCAATGTCCTAAGACCTCTCAAGAGGTTGAAGATATGAGACGAATCCCATATACTTCAGCTGTAGGGAGCCTGATGTATGCCATGTTGTGTACTAGGGCCGACATCTGTTATGCAGTTGGGATTGTCAGTAGGTATCAATCCAATCAAGGATTAGATCACTAGACAACCATAAAAGCAATCCTCAAGTATCTTAGGAGAACGAGGAACTACAACCATGTGTATGAGAGTGGGGATTTGATCCTTACGGGATACACAGATTCTGACTTTCAGATCGATAAGGATTCTAGGAAATACACTTCGGGGTCAGCCTTCATTCTGAATGGGGGAGCTGTAGTGTGGCGAAGTATCAAGCAGGGATGCATTGTCACACCCCGTCCCAGCTTACTTGCCTAACCTAGGAAGAGATGCAAAGACAAAGATAACAAAACCTCTTGTTGGCTTTCCTTGACTAACCCAAGACTTAACTTAAAATAGACGTAACACATCATGTTTGAATAAGTGAAGTTAAGCACTGATATACACTATAATATGAAACACATTCACTTCCTTTACTATGTTCTTTAGGTAGTCATAAAGTTTCCATGTTTATTACAACCCATCTAATATGTTCTCACTACAAACCATATACAAATGGAAGTGTATATACAAGGAGCTAAATGGCGTGGTGGCAAATAGGTCTTGTGGAGGCTAAGCACCTGGAAACTCAAATGCACACCAGGAAGAGTAGACATAGAGAAAACGTGAGCTAGGAAGCTCGGTGAGTGTCTATTATAAGCTCAAAGGTGAAGCATAATAATATATGTGATTATAAGTAGAAAATAGCTTAACATAAACAAACCATGCTTCCAATTTACACAAGTCACCACTTATGCATAGCACATAACTCATAATATAGTATTATATTGAGTGTAGATAGATCAATAATGTAGAAGCTCATAACAATAAAACACATAGCATGATACCACTTTCGAACCATAGAGGTGGTAAAGTTACATTTGTACCAACAAGGTTCATACCTCTCTCACGTGCACGTGGAATACCTTTGGCCCTTTGGTTTTTCCCTAATACCTTCTCTATGTTCTTCAGTATTAAGGTAAGACCATTTACTACCCGAATACCTTCTCATTGTCCTTCAGTATTGGGAAATTATGATTCATTCCCCCCTAAGTACCTTCTCGAATGTCCTTCAGTATTAGGGGTTAACCAGAACCAAGGGCATAACTTGTTTACCATGGAAATCATGTCTTTATAACACATACAACAATTTCATGACAATTTCATATTATCATCTAAACATGTTCCCAAGTGGATTTACACAAAACATTCTACTTTCATAATTTAGTTTCCATACTTGGATTTATAGTTACAACTAATTCAAAGCATGCTTAGGTTCCATCATGAACTTTATGTTAGGAACTCCATGAAGCTATACATAATTAGTTCAAACAAGATTCAATGATCAACAATTATGTTTTTTAAGAAAAACATAGGCCAAGCATAGTTCTAAGATAGAGTCACTCACAGTATTAGAATTAGAACCTTGGTTTATAAACTTGACCTATTTGCTCTTGGCCTGTCAAACAAACCAACTCAACCATTAGAACCTCGAGCTCATGATTTTTAACCTTAAAACTTGCAATAAAACACACTTTTAAATTTTCCAGCATTTTCAGATTTTCTACCCTGTATTCAGACAGCCATAACTTCTTCATTAATTATCCAAAAATAATGTAATTTATACCAAACTCTTCCTTTTTGAACTCTCTAAAAATCATATGAAGACATGAAATTGAAATTCCAAACAGATTTGTTCAGAAATACCTCGAAAGCTACTTTCCTCAAAACAGACTTCTGCTGTTTTCAGATTCGGATTTTCTGCTGCACAACAAATTTAATCTGATATTTAAGACATCTTCTAGACATTTTCTATTCACGATTTCTTCACGAAAGTTGTAGGAAATTCAATAAGCTTTCGAACCATACCAATTAGAGCTTCTAACTCCAAGTGTATAGATCAGAACAACCAAAACATCAGAGACTTCCCGGATTTGACAGCATACTTCTGTCTTCTGCCTTCTTCTTCAAAACAGTAGCATCAATTCCTTTCCTTGCACCTTAGAAACAGGTCTAACTCAGTCCCATAACTCAATTCAGAATAACCATACACACAATTGATTGTAAGGTATATAGAAATGAAAAAATCTCCCTCAATCTCTTGCTAGAAGTTTTCCCTTTCACCTAAAACTACAGGTTCAAATTTCAGCTTGGGTTCCTCAAAATTTATCAACACAACCACCAAATATTTTTTGATAAACCTCAAGGACAACATCTTAGCTTACTTACCTCAAAATTTCAGCTTCTAATCCCTCCTCAAGAGCTCAAAACAGACTGATCTCCTCATACTGTTCTGCTACCCGAGAAACTTGAACACCCTTCACTGTTCTGCTCTTTTCTCCTTCGTCCTCTTGGTGTTTTCTGCAAAGCCGACCAGTTTCGTATTCTACACTCAATTTCTGAGATTTTGACACAAAAATCATCGAATTTGGTTCAGTAGATAGAGAGATATAGTCGATTGAAGATGACCCCTTTTTCCAGCTGCTTGCTGTTTTTTCATGAATTTGACAAGCACCTACTTGCCTTGTTTAACTCGAAGCTTCACCTCCCTTTGCTAGCTCGTCCTTCAGTTTTTACATCTTAATCACCTTTTTAAATCAACAAAATAAGTGTGTAAATAAACCTTAAGCATTTAGCCAACTTATCCTAAGTTTGTAAGACATATGATCTTCCATTCAATACTTGATGCACCTAAAACTCCTCCAATTTGCTAATGAGTTGAACTTACTTCAATGCAACTTTTAATATGCTTATTTCAATGGCTTACCTATCCCCTAATGAAGTTTAGACACATTGTAGCTCCAAATTCAATAGATTCCCAAATTCGATCACGACATCGTTTAGTGCAACCTATACGACTTTGCATATTTCAAAACATCATGAACGAGTGATCAATGATAAAAGAGAATAGGGTTTAGGGCTTACAATTTACTACCCCCTTAAGAGGAATTTCGCCCTCGAAATTCAAAGACGAAAAAGTTGTGGGTACTTTTCTTTCATTGTGTCTTCGCTTTCCCATGTCGCTTCCTCGACGTCGTGATTTCTCCACAAGACCTTTACAGTGGTATTGACTTGTTTCTAAGCACTGTTCTTTCCGATCCAAAGACTTGTAGAGGTTCTTCCTCATATGTTAGATTCTCCTTAAGTTGTATTGGTTCTACCTTGAGCACATGTGATGGATCAGAAACGTATTTCCTCAACATTGATACATGGAAAACATTATGTACCCGAGACAATTCTATTGGTAAAGCTAATCAAGTCGATGGCCCTACACGTTCCAGAATCTCGTAAGGCCCTATATATCTCGGGCTCAGTTTCCCCTTCCTTCCGAACCGCAAAATACTCTTCCATGGGGATAGTCTCAGGAAAACTTTGTCTCCGATTTCGAATTCTAAATCTCTTCTTCGTTTGTCAGTAGTAGCTCTTTTGTCTATCTTGTCTTTGTCTTGAGTCTTTCCCGATAAGTTTAACATTCTCGAGGTAACTTGGACCAATGCAGCCCTATCGCCTTCCTTTCTCCTACCTCCCCAAAGAAATAGGGTTCTACATTTCCTTCCATATAATGCTTTCGTGCGGTGCCATTCCGATGCTAGAATGATAACTATTATTGTATGCAAACTCCATCAATGATAGGTGAGTCTCCCGACTTCCTTTATATTGTAAGATGGCATGCTCAAGCATGTCTTCGAGGGTCCGAATGGTTCTTTCGGTGACCATCGGTTTGTGGATGAAATCTTTGTACTAAAGTGCAACTTAGTTCCCAAGGCCTCTTGGAGACTCGGCGAGAACTTGGAAGTAAATCTCGAATCCCTATCCGACACAATAGATCTGGGGCTCGTGTTGGCTTACAATCCTGTCAACATATAATTTAGCAAGTTTATCCAGAGTAAAAGTTACCTTGGCGGGTAAAAATCGAGCGATCTTAGTCAATCTCATCTACTATCACCCAAATCCCCGTCATAACCACTCGGTGTTGGGAAGTCCAAATAAGAAATCCATCGTTACATGCTCCCACTTCCATTGGTATTGGGAGTGGATTTAGAAGCCCTCCTGGTTTTTGTCGTTCGAGTTTCACTGTGACAAATTAAACATTTAGAGACATACTCTGCTATTTCCGTTTCATTCTCGGCCACCAATAATGGTTCTTTAAGGTCCGATACATCTTTGTACCTCCTGGATGCATCGCATAATTTGAACTATGTGCTTCTTCTAGTATCGCATTTCTCAAAGTTTCATCTTTAGACACACAAAATCTACCACACTTCATCAATCCTCCATCACGCCCCCTACTTGTAATCGCTCTTTGATTCAAGTTTACCTCTTCTATCAATTTCTTCAGGTAGGGTCTTTAGCTTGACTTGAGATAACATCATTAATCAAGGTAGGTCTTACTCGAAAATGAGCTAACAAGTTTCCTTTGTCACCAACATACACCTTTGCATTAGAACTCTTGAGTTCCTCAAATAGAGCCACTCTAACAGCATTAAGTGAACCCCTACGTTGCTTTGACTTCTTACTCAGTGCATCAGCTACAACATTAGCCTTCCCGGGGTGGTATTCAATCGTGCAGTCATAATCTTTTATCAATTCAAGCCACCGCCGTTGTCTCAAATTCAACTTTTCTGTTCAAGATGTATTTTAAACTTTTATGATCTGTGTAAATACAACACTTCACCAAAAGCAGATAATGCCTCCAAATTTTTAAAGCTAACACAATCTGCTGCGAGCTCCGGATCATGAGTAGGATAATTACATTCATGTTTTTTTAAGCTGTCTTGAGGCATAAGCAATCACTTTCCCATCCCGCATAAGTACACACCCAAGGCCACGATGTGAGGCATCACAAGTAAAACCTCAAACTCTTTTCCCGTGGTGGGTAGAGTTAGTACCGGTGCTGTGACAAGTCTGTTCTTTAACTCTTGAAAACTTTTTCCACACTTTTCACTCCACGATTCCACGATGGAAGTCGAATATAGGATGGTCATTTCCATATTATTTCCCTATATATATGGTTGCATGAGATGCAACTAGGTTAAGTGATTCCAAGCTTTTGTTGTGTTGTTGGAAAGGTTCCAAGACACAAATATCTCTCTCACAAAACACCTCACCTCTCCTAAAG
Source organism: Trichosanthes cucumerina (assembly GCA_036507285.1). NCBI lineage: Eukaryota > Viridiplantae > Streptophyta > Magnoliopsida > Cucurbitales > Cucurbitaceae > Trichosanthes > Trichosanthes cucumerina. The sequence goes on from CM071841.1 coordinate 41,515,191, forward strand.
GGAACCCACCTTCCTCCCTCACCTAGAGAACAATGGAGAAGATCTAGTGGTCGTGTCTTCGTCCGTTCGTGGTTCGTGTTGCTGAGATCTTGATCATGAGAGAGGAGGAGCACTTGAAGAAAGGTTCTTCAAAGGTAATATTTCTTGTTGTCCATCTAGTTTATATGCTTAATCTAGTTGTTTTCGTTCTTGTATGTAATCTTTGTAACTAAATCGAGAGCGCGCGATTCACAATCGCTTCCGCTGCGGGATTCGATTCCCTACAATTGTATTAATGAGAGAACTAGAACTTGAACGGTGTGTAATGGATACACAGGGAGGATCACGTTCGAGTTAATGACTCGAACGGTCTACAATATATGGGTAGGGTTGGAGACCTAATCCTGGATACACTGTGGATGTGGTTCGCTTTGTACTAGATACAAACGAGGTGATCTGACTCGTTCATGTTGTTGACATGCGAGTGGGGGCATCCTGTGCAATGAGATTGTACAAGACCGGACCGTGAATTATTAGTCTTACTGATGTAACACCGTTAACAGTATAGGGCTAATAATTTCGTAGATGACCATTAATGACTCGACCTTAATCCTGAGCGTGTTACAGACTCCTGTCTGCGGTGGTTTATCCTTTGACTAGTACGAGTGAGGGTGGCCACTGTTGCTCGCCTAATATGCCTATCTTCTCATGGACAGGACCACGTGGGGAGCTGGGAACTTGACTACGCAAGAAGGAATTCACTCGTTCCTAACTTAGGGAATTTAGAGGGGGTTGTTCCCTTAAGTGCTGTCTCAAGGGCTTGAACAACGGGGCCCCACTCTCTCATTGGCCTGAGAGGGTTGTTGTTTATGGTTGGACCATGCAACGTAGTTTTTCATTAGAGGAGCAGTGGGACTTAAGAAGCAAAAGGTAGACACAGAGGTAAAACGGTAATTTGACCCAGCAGTGTCTACGAACAACCTGTGAAGGGTCGACTCATGGGTATTGGTTTTATCGATGGACACAACTTGTCCTACAGTGATGAGAGTGCAGCTACGAGCTTTAGTGGAGTGTTACCGTAACTAATGAATGTTGAATAACCGGGTCAAAGAGTTTGACAGGTTAGTCTCGGATCATTGGAGCTCGTCACGTGTAGGTCCATTAGGTCCCTCGGTTGGCTCAAATTGGACAAATTGATGGTTTACAGTTTGGTGTGAATTTTGAAGTGTTCAAATTCATTATTTGGGTATTTATGTCTTTTATATGTGATATAGATAACATAATATATAGTTTGATGTGAATGAGATTCATAATAAACTATAGTATAACCTAATTGATTAATTAGTGCTAATTGGAGAAATTAAATTGAGAGAAATTAAATTGAATGTGATTCAATTTATAATTCCACAATTATGCAAATGAGATTTGTATAATAAGGTATGAGATACCTTATATTATGTGATATGCAAATATGATTTGTATATCATATGGTTGTGGTTAAATTGTGATTTGGTGGAGATTTTAACTCCATCACACAATGGTATTTAAAGGCTTTGCAAGAAGCCTTTGGTGAAACTCTTGCCATTTTTCGGATTTCCATCCAAAGAGAGCAAGTGATTTCTCTCTAGAACTCTCTCTGAATTCTCTCTAAAAATTCTCCTCATCCAAAACTAAAGGGAGTCCCACCTACTCTCCCTCAACCTCCCGAGAACAATCGAGAAGACCCTGTGGAGGTGTCTTGCTGTTCGGATCGAGGTTCGTGTTCGAGGAGATCATCCGTTCGAGAGAGATTGTGACCGAGGAGGAAAGCATTGAAGAAGTGTTCTTCAACAAGTAAGTACCGTTTATCCTTACTGTTTTTCCTCTTCTTTTGCATGTTTAGCCTAAAATTAAAATAGTTTAGTTCAATTTTAAGATAAAATTACAAAACGAATCAACGACGTTTCACAACGTCTTCCGCTGCGGGAATTCCAAATCCCTTCAATTACTTGTTGCAATAGATTCGTATACTTGCACATTAGTGGTGTTGTTGGCATATTAATTGCTTATTCATCATGCATCTCGTACTACAACATACATGGGCCTCCACCACCGAGACATTGATGAAGGGAATACGAGTCCCGCACGGAAGCGATTGTGAATCGCGCGCTCTTGATTTAGTTAGAACGATATAATTCAAGAACATATATAACTAAGCATATGATATAATGGAAAGCAAGAAAATTACCTTTGATGAACCTTTCTTCAAGTACTCCTCCTCTCTCACGATCAAGATCTCAGCAACACGAACTCGAACGAACACCGACACTACCACCGGATCTTCTCCGTAGTTCTCTAGGTGAGGGAGGAAGGTGGGTTCCCTTTAGGAGAGGTGAGGTGTTTTGTGATAGAGATATTTGTGTCTTTGAACCTTTCCAACAACACAATAAAAACTTGGAATCACTTAACCTAGTTGCATCTCATGCAACCATATATATAGGGAAATAATATGGAAATGACCATCCTACCCCTCATATATAATTGATATAACACCTCATGTATGAAATTGAACACTTCAATTTCATTCCTAACTTTATACCCTCAATATTACCATATTGAGCCAACGGAGGGACCTAATGGACCTACAGTTCATGAGCTCCAATGATGTGAGATTAACTGATCAAACTCTTTGATCTAGTTAATCAATATTCATTAACCACAAGTCACTCCACTATAGACTTGTAGCTGCACTCTCCTCATTGTAGATAATATTGTGTCCGCTGATATAGTCATTACCCATGAGTCGACCCTTCACAGTTGTTCAGTAATCACGGTGGGTCAAATTACCGTTTTACCCCCCGTGATTACCTCTATGCTCCTAAGCACCACCGATCCTCTAATGAACAACAAGTCTAAGGTCCTACCTTAGACTCATACCCTCATAGAGGCGGGGCCCCGTTGTTCAAGACCGAGTCGATTCTTAAGGGAACAACCTATCTAATTCCTCGAAGAGAGGAATGAGTGAATTCCATCTTGCAGTTAAGTTCCCGGCTACCTCACGAGGTTACATCACCCCGAGAAGGTAGGCTTATTGAGTCTGGCCACAGCCACTCTCACCCATACTAGTCTAAGGACAAACCCCTATAAGCGAGGAGTTCTTAACTTGCTTCGGGATTCAGTCGAGTCACTAATGACCATCTATAAATTACTAGTCTTATCCACATTAGCGGTGTTATCTTTGGTTAGACTAATAATTTATGATCGATCTTGTATGAACTCTTCATACAGGATGCCTCCACTCGCATGTCAACTACATGAATGAGTTGGATTACCTCATTTGTACTAATTACAAAGTGGACCGCATCCATGGTGTTACCAGAATGAGGTTTCCAACCTTATTCTTATAGCATAGACTATTTAGGTTATATTCTTGAACTTAACCCAAATAGTGTCCACTACACTGATGTTCAAGATAAATGTTATAACCTTGGAGCTTAGTTTATTGGATTTATAAAGCAAGACTGTAATACTATCAAAACAAATAACACTTTATTTAATTGATCAAAATTACATTAGTTTAGGGCATAAATCCCAACAATTGAAGATAGCGTTTCGACGCTCCAACAGAATTTGCTTTCTCCATGAATTTTGAGCATCGAGACCCCTGATAAAATGTTGTTATGCTATCTTATTTCGTATAATATAATTTTTGTTAGTTTAGTTATTATTTTGCAAGCTTTCATGCATATTTCTCTTTATTTTGTAGAAACAAAGCTTAATGGGCAAAACTAAACTGCTCGAGAGCATTTTAATGATACTGGGGTCTTTTTGAATGAGATTTATGATCCAAGAAGTGAATAGAACATATTTAAAGAGTTGAAAACAGTGGGAGAGCATTGAAAAGTTATCAAGCGTGTCTCGACATTGTGTTTCTAATCAATTGGGAAGACAAATTCAAGAGGATAACATCATAGCGTCTCAATGCATCGAGTGGCATCACAATGTCATGTTCAACACTAAAGCACGCGAAGACAATTTTCTTTTTTGTAGCATCCAAACACTAATATTATAGTGTCTTGATTCCAAGGATGTGCGTTCAAAGAAAATTACATAGTTTGCGTTAGGATGCAAACAAAAGTCCCACATGGGTTAGGGAAGAGATTGATCATGGGTATATAAGTGAGGACAATTATCTCCATTGGTATGAGGCCTTTTGGGGGAACCAAAAGCAAAACCACGAGGGTTGATAGCCAAAGTTGACAATATCATACCATTGTGGAGCTGTGTGGAGGTCCATTATCCTTATCAATTGGTATCAGAGCCATGATAAAACCTAGTTGTGTGTCGGAGAAATCCTCAAAGTTGAACAAAGATTAATGAACCTTATGTTGACATTGTGGATGAACCCCGGAGTCGAACAAAAAATGCTTGGAGCGGCAAGCAAGTGATAAACTCTATCAAGCTAGACTTGAAGGGAGGCTCAAGTTGTGGTACTTTGTTTGAGGGGAGTATTGTTAGCATGCAAACAAAAGTCCCACATTGGCTAGGGAAGAGATTGATCATGGGTATATAAGTGAGGACAATTATCTCCATTGGTATGCGACCTTTTGGGGGAACCAAAAGCAAAGCCATGAGTGTTGATGGCCAAAGTGGACAATATCATACCATTGTGGAGATATGTGGAGGTCCATTGTCCTTATCAATTGGTATCAGAGCCATGATAAAACCTAGTTGTTGTTGGGATTTATGCCCTAAACTTGTGTAATTTTGATCAATTAAATAAAGTGTTATTTGTTTTGATAGAATTACAGTCTTGTTTTAATAAATCCAATAAACTAAGCTCCAAGGTTATAACATTTATCTTGAACATCAGTGTAGTGGATACTATTTGGGTTGAGTTCAAGAATATAACCTAAATGGTCTATGATATAAGAATAAGGTTGGAAACCTCATTCTGGTAACACCATGGATGCGACCCACTTTGTAATTAGTACAAATGAGGTAATCCAACTCATTCATGTAGTTGACATGCGAGTGGGGGCATCCTGTATGAAGAGTTCATACAAGACTGGATCGCAAATTATTAGTCTAACCAGTGTAACACCGTTAAGAGGATAAGACTAGTAATTTATAGATGGTCATTAGTGACTCGACCTGAATCCTAAGCAAGTTAAGAACTCCTGCTTATAGGGGTTTGTCCTTAGACTAGTATGGGTGAGAGTGACCTGTAGCCGACTCAATAAGCCTACCTTTTTAGGGACAGAACCTCGTAGCTGGGAACTTAACCGTGCAAGATGGAATTCACTCATTCCTACACTAAGGAATTAGATAGGTTGTTCTCTTAAGAACTGACTCCAGGTCTTGAACAACGGGATCCCACCCTCTATGAGGGTATGAGTCTAAGGTAGGACCTTAGACTTGTTGTTCATTAGAGGATCAGTGGTGCTTAAGGAGCAAAGAGGTAATCACATGGGTAAAATGGTAATTTGACCCAGTTGTGATTACGAACAACCTGTGAAGGGTCGACTCATGGGTAATGACTATATCAGTGGACACAATATTATCTACAGTGAGGAGAATGCAGCTACAAGTCTATAGTGGAGTGACTTGTAGTTAATGAATATTGATTAAGCTGGATCAAAGAGTTTGATCTGGGTTAATCTCACATCATTGGAGCTCATGATCCGTAGGTCCATTAGATCCCTCCGTTGGCTCAATATGGTAATATTGAGGGTATAAAGTTAGGAGTGAAATTGAAGTGTTCAATTTCATACATGAGGTGTTATATCAATTATATATGATATAATATATAGTTTTAATATGAATTGGATTCATATATAAACTATATACTAAAGAGAGAATAAAGGAGGGGTAGGATGGTCATTTCCATCCCATTCCCCTATATATATGGTTGCATGAGATGCAACTAGGTTAAGTGATTCTAAGACATTCTAAGGAATTACAAGCTCTCTCTTGTTGTGTTGTTGGAAGAGTTCCAAAGCACACATCTCTCTCAAAATACCTCAAATCTCTCCTAAAGGAACCCACCTTCCTCCTCACTCAGAGAACAACGGAGAAGATCCAGGTGGTCGTGTGTCTTCGCACGTTGGAGTTCCATTCATTGAGATCGTGATCGTGGGAGAGTGGAGCACTCGAAGAAAGGTTCTTCAAAGGTAATTATCTTGCTGTCCATTCTATTTTACATGCTTAATCTAGTGTTTTATGTTCTTGAATTAATCGTTGTAACTAAATCAAGAGCGCGCGATTAGCAATCGCTTCCGCTGCGGGACTTCGATTCCCTTCAGTTGTGTGTCGGAGAAATCCTCAAAGTTGAACAAAGATTAATAAGCCTTATGTGGACATTGTGGATGAACCTTGGAGTCGAACAAAAAGTGCTTGGAGCGGCAAGCAAGTGATAAACTCTATCAAGCTAGACTTGAAGGGAGGCTCAAGTTGTGGTACTTTGTTTGAGGGGAGTATTGTTAGGATGCAAACAAAAGTCCCACATTGACTAGGGAAGAGATTGATCATGGGTATATAAGTGAAGACAATTATCTCCATTGGTATGAGCCTTTTTGGTGGGAACCAAAAACAAAGCCATGAGGGTTGATACCCAAAGTGGACAATATCATACCATTGTGGAGAGATGTGGAGGTCCATTGTCCTTAACAGTTTGGTAGCGAAAAAGTGTCATAACGTTGTTCTAATAAAGGATATTTATAACAACCCTATTCTCAATTCCATGTTATATCTTAACGTTTTAGGAGTAATTATGAGCATTTTTAGCGAATTTGATGACCTTGGAGCTCAAATTATTGGGAAATCACATCAGGGATGTGAGATCGTCCTTTGTTTGGGACTTTTTGGGGCGCAAGTTTGGAATCAGAATTCTGAGAATCAGAAGCCTGTGAGGTTTGTCTAGAAGAGTTCTGAAGCCTGAAAATCTTAAAGTTGTGTTTGATGTACAATGTTATGAAGTCTGGAAATAAAAAGGTTGTATTTGTGGTATAGTGTTCTGAAGCCTGAGAATTAGAAAGATGTGTTTGTGGTGGAATGTCTTGAACGTTGGATTTGGTAAAGTTTTTTTTTTACCTTTTTTCTTTTAGCTATTTTATTTTCTTCAAATTTGGTAGTAAATCTATTGTGAATTATAGAAGCTATTGTCTAACATGTATGAATTTTTTAACTAACTTTTTAATGAAGTTAATTTATGTTGTACTAGTTGATGAATAAAAATTGAGTTTTAAACATTTAGAATTATTTTTGGCATTTAGAAAAAAGAAAGCATAGCATGCCACAAGTTCACACATATAGATACAAAGGTTGAGATACAAACAATAATGCAAGAAAATATAAATATACATAGCATTGCAACTGACAATAAACAAAAGAGCATAACGTGTCTATGTGCGAAATATATATTCTTAAAAAAATTTCATAACACTTAACACATAAAAAACAAGAAAAATATACTCCATTTTTCTATCTTTTAAAAAAGAAATTACAAACTTGAGGCGAATTGAGTTTACATTAAAAAAAAAAGTACAAGGTTGTTTTTCTTGCCCTTTTTGTAAAACTTTTACAAAATTCAAAGGTTTTTGGAGTATACTTACATGTTATCATGCAAAAAAAAAAAAATAATTAGTAACTCTTTTTAGTTTTATATTAACTCTTTAAAAAATTGACTAGAGCGTCGAGTCGTTGGAGTGATCATTGGAGTAGTCGTTGAGGTGGTCCATTTGATTAGGTGGTTGGATTATCGATGGGTCATAGGAGTTGTCATTGTTGGTTATTGTCGGGTAGCTATCAGAGTTGTCAGTAGAGTTGTTGTCGAAGAGGTTGCCAAAAATGGAAAATCAAGTGGTCACTGGAGGCAACCGTCAACGATTGTCGAGTAGTCGGTGTGGTTGCCAGAGTTGTCATTGTCGGTGATAGTAGGGTGGCTGTCAGAGTTGTCATTGTCGGTGATAGTAGGGTGGTGGCCAGAGTTGTCACTGGAGTTTTGGTCGAAGAGGTTACCAAAAATAAAAAATCATGTGGTCGTCGGCCACAGTGGTTAAGTCGTCAGTGTGGTTGACAGAGGTGGTGTTGTCGATGATCGTCGTGTTGGTCATCGAGTTGTTACTGGAGTTGTTGTTAGAGAGATCATCAGAGGCAATCATCATCGATGATTGAGTCGTCAGTGTGATCGTTGGAGTTGTCATTGTTAGTAGTCATCGGGTGGTCACTGGAGTTGTCATCGAAGTTGTTGTTGAAAAAGGGGCTGAAAATGGAAAACCAAGTGGTTACCAAAGGCAGTCGTCAGTCGTGGTCCAACCGTTGGTATGGTCATCGAAAGTAGTGGTCGTCGAGTAGTCGTTAGAGTAGTCACTAGAGTTGTTGTTGGAGAGGTCACTGGAAATGGAAGATCAAGTGGTCGTCGGAGGTAGTCATCAGTAGTGGTTGAGTTGTTGGTGTAGTTGTCGGAGTTGTCAGTAGAATTGTTGTCGGAGAGGTCACCGAAAATAGAAAATCAAGTGGGTGTTGGAAGCAATCGTCAGAGGTGATCAGGTCGTCGGAGTTGTTGTTGTCAACGATTGTCAGAGTTGTTAGTGAAGTGGTCACTGAAAATGGAAATAAACAAATGAAAGTGAAAAATATGGAACCAATCTCATAAGGTTTTACTGTTATAATCTATGAGATTGCACTTATGTAACCTATGAAATTGTGTTTCAAAATCAAAGGTTTGAAACACCTTGCCCCAATTATAAATTTGGATTTGGGACGCAAATCCATCCAAATTCAAACCATGCCTCAACATACCCAAAGGAAAAACGAAAAGGCACTCTCAAACCTTCATTTGACTTTAATCAACATGTTCTATTTTTAATACCACGTGGCCAGCAAAATAATGAATAATTTAGAATGAGATAAGCGAAGGATTCAATTGAGTTTTCCTCCATGTCACATTCATGTATATATATAATATATATATACAATTTATTGTTGAAACTTGTAAAATATTATAGTTGAAAATTATAGATGGAATAACAAAATTCGATACGGTTGAAAGGGCTCATCAAATGTGTAATTTAAGATCCAGTTTGATAACCATTTGATGTTTAAAAAGTTTGCTTATTTTTCTACGGTTTCTCTTCCTATTGTCTATTATAAATTTCATCTTTCTTGCGGTATCATATAAGTTTCTAGTCGAATTTCAAAAGCAAACACAAATTTTTAAAAATTACATTTTTTAATTTTGAAAACTTAGGTTGTTTTTTAAAAACATATGCACAAAGTAGATAAGAAAATCTAAAACCTCATTTGTAAAAAGTAGTATTCTTAGACTTAAATTTCAAAAACGAAAAATCAAATGGTTATCAAACCGACCTAAGTAACTATCATTTTCGTATGACATCAATAAACATGTTTTAAATTACAACCATTAACAAAAGAATAATAAAATAGAATGAGTAAACAAAAGATTAGTTAAATGTGAAAGTAATTAACTTGAATTCTGTATATATATATACAACTCTTTTTTTGTGTTAACATTCAACATTTATTGAAGAAGATTTGAAGAATCCTCAATTATATTGTTCAAAATCAAAATGGAAAGTTGCTATGATTTGGCGACAGTTATCAAAAAAGAGCTTGAACAACTACCTCCCGTAACTGCAGAATGCAGCATTTATCGAGTTTCAAAGCGACTTCTCAACATTCATCCCACGGCCTATGAACCTCAGGTCCTTTCTATCGGCCCTTTTCACCATGGTCGAGAGAATTTGAAGGCAATGGAACAATTTAAACTACAGTTCCTCAAAAGCTATATGTCCCGTAAAGATGGATTAAGAATTGAGGACGTTGTTAGACACGCTGTGAATTGGGAAAAAAAAGCTCGCAATTGCTATGAAGATTTGGCCATAAATATGAAGAGCGACGACTTTGTTAAAATGATGCTCGTGGATGGTTGTTTCATAGTGGAGATTTTGGTAGCTGCTGTTTATGGTCAATTCCTTCCATCCCAATATAGATTAAGTCGTTTAATCATCAAAGCTACGAGCATCAATATATATCCTGACTTAATCATGCTCGAGAATCAAATTCCTTTCTTTGTTCTTCAGGGTCTTTTTAACTTTATTTCACCAAACAATAACTTCTCCTTCATAGATATTATACACAAATTTCTTACTGATATATCTATCAAACCTTGTGACATTCCTCAAAATATCTCCTTTGAAAATGTAAACCATTTGATCGATTTCTTAAGCTTTTACTATGCCCCCTCAAATATTTGGAGGTCTAAAAGCAGTAAGTCCGAAAATAAATCGTTGTTTCTTCCCCCAGCTACAACTGAGCTTAATGATGCTGGAGTCATCTTGGAGAAAGCCCCAATAGGAACCAACATTATGGACATAACCTTTGAAAATGGTGTTCTTAAAATCCCACCTTTTGAAATTCATGACCTCTTTGAAATCTCTATGCGAAACCTGATGGCATTTGAGAATTTTAAAGTTGAAAATAACACTAGAAGGTATGTAATCCATTATGTTTTGTTTCTAGGTGCGTTAATAAGCTCAGAGAAAGACTCAAGATTACTGGTGAAGAAGGGAATTATAACAAACCTTATTGGCGGCAGTGATGAAGAAGTTTCAAACATTTTTAACGATATAGGTAAAGATGTGGCAATTCAAGGAGATTTTTTCTACAAAGATATAAGCATTGAATTACATGAGCATTGCAAAACACGGTGGAATCGGTGGATGGCTTCACTGAAACGTGACTATTTCAATACGCCATGGGCTTCTGTATCCTTTGCTGCTGCCACCTTACTCATTCTCCTCACTATACTGCAAACCATACTTTCTCTATATCGCCTCAAAGCCTATAAGATGCATTAGAATTCATTCAAGCCTTCATTTGTCTATCTCCTTCGTTGCTCCAACTTTATCATTGTCTTCTCATTTTTTTCGCATTTACCACTACTTCTTTTGTATTAGTTTTTCTTTTCGTTAAGATGCCTTAAATCTGTTATCTGGCAGTTCGAATGACCAAGTAGTACGAGGTCCTGCTGACCGGTCAGTAGGTCGGGGTCCTGGGGCAATGCGCCTTGGTGGGGTTTGGGGGCAATGCCCTTGAAACCTAACTGAGTTTATTTTTTTGTACTTTGGGCCAATTGGGCTGACTTTGTATTAAGGTTTAGGAGGGTTGCTATATGTAAACCCCTAAACTCCTATATGAAATAATCTAGTTTTATGTTATTTTGTTCTCTCGTTTTTCAGTTAAAAAAATTACTCTCTCCCTCTGCTCGCGTAGATGTAGCTAACACAAAACGTTCACGAACCATTTAAATTATGTGTGTTCATTTTCTATTTTGTGACTCTTTGCTTATCTATTGCTTTCATTTTAACACTTTTCAAATAGCATTATTCTAGAATATTTAGGTTCTTAGATGTCTTTTGTTTTCTTATTGTTGTTTGGTAATCAGTCAAGTTACACTATACTAGTTCGTCCATGTCTTTTTTGTTGAAATATAAAGGGAAATTATAAACCATGTCTATAAATAAATGCTAATTATGAAAAAAAAAAGGATATTTCTCATATTTGAAATTATGACTACCATGATTTTAGGAAGAGAGAAGGAATAGTTCCATCTGTACCCTTGGTATACACTTGTGTATTCACAATCAACTCTTACAAAATAGTTTTTTTTAAACAAATATCCTGAATATTCTCTCACAATCTCTCACCATAACTAATTTGCCTCATAAATTTATGCATTTTAAAACTCTTTTAATTTTTGAAAATATCTCTATTTTCAAATATTTTATCTTAAGTAAATGGAAGAGGAAAAAAAAAGCCAGAGAATTAAGTTGCTGGACCATTTGATTTTTGGAAGTAGAAACAACGATGATAGAAGTCAAATGGAGATGAAACAATACTGAAGATCGAAAAAAATTGATTGGATATGAGAGTTTCAAATTAAATGGGTTTTCGGGGATGATGAAGAGCGTTTTTCATCTTTTCTTTAATTTCTTGAGATGTAACATCCAAAAATAAAATTGGTTCTTGGGTAAATAGAAAGAAAAGAAACCATAAAAGAATCTATAGAATGAAGAAATCAATCAAACATATTCGAGTTTTTAAGGTAGAAATGACAATAGATAGAAATATATACATCGGATAGGACAAACCTAAATGAACCAGTAAGCAAGAGGAAATATTAACAAGGAAATATTAAGCAAGAAGAAGTTACAGGAATGAAAAAATTGAACAAACACATTCGATTTTTTAAAGCAAAAATGACAATAGATAAAAATATATACCTCGAAATTGACATTTGTGTTGTGGATACTAATATACATAGGGAAGAGAAAAGCTAAAGAAACAAAGAGACAAGAGGAAATACCAACATGAAAGGTCCTTGAGTATATCGTGGGTCACCGAGAAAAATGAGTAAATAAAAGGGAATACCTAATAGTCCAACAAGCAGCTATACATTGGTATAAACAACGGGAGAGGTGCGTTGTAGATATACTAATATACACAAGGACGAGTCAAGCTTAAAGAAAGTAGGAAATAAAATGAAGTACTAACAAGAGAGGTCCTTATATTAACGACGTGTCTGACGTATCAATTTTTATATTAAGTTTAATTTTTGCATGGTTAATAGCAAGTAAACATTTTCCATTTCATTAGATCAATATAGATGTATGGTCTGAAGGGATAGAATCCTGTAGCGGGAGTGTTGGATTCGTTTTTTCTTGCAATCACGTTGTAAAAAATGCACAAAACAGAAAGTTAAACATTAGAAAATAGAGAGAAAATATTATTACCTTTGAAGAACCTTTTCTTCACGTTATCCTTCTCCTATCACGTACTCGTTCTCTACAATCGACTCGAACACTTTCCACAAGATCTTCTCCGTTTTTTCTCTTGGAAAGGGAGATTGGTGGGAATCCTTTTTGGTGAAAGGGAGAGAGTTTTCTAGAGAAATTTTGAGAGAATTGTGTGATATGGAGATCTCAATTTTAAAAAATGAGCAATCAACCTCTCAAAATGCATTAAGATGCATTCTTATATAGCGAGTGAGGGTGGAGATAAAATTCACCACCCTTTATCCCACTAAATGCATAAATTATACGTTATGCAAATCACATTTGCATAATTGCATAATGTAAGGTTTCTCTCAAATTAATTATTTCCTCTAGAATTTAATATGAAACAGTTTCATACTAGAAATAGTATTTTGAAATTAATCAAAATATATTATATAGTTTATTGTGAATCATATTCACATTAAACTATATATTATATCGATTTTGTCACATATAATTTATATAAGTCCCATTTACGAAATTGAACACTTCAACTTCACTCCAAAACTTTCTACCCTCGATATATTTTCATGTTGAGCAAATTGAGAGACCTAATGGACTTACAAATCATGAGCTCCAATGATACAAAATTAACTAATCAAACTCTTTGATCTCGTTAATCAACATTCATTAACTACGAGTCACTCCACGTAGACTTGTAGCTGCACTCTCCTCACTGTAGGACAAGTTATGTCCATTGATTAAACAATGCCCGTGGTCGACCCTTCACAGGTTGTTTATAGTCATAGCTGGATCAAATTACTGTTTTACCCCAGTGACTACTTCTTGCTCCTTAAGTATCACTGATCCTCTAATCAACAACTAGTTTATGGTCCTACCATAAACAATGTCCCTCTCGAGACAGTGAGAGGGTGGGGCCCCGTTCTTCAAGACTTGGATTCACTCCTTAAGGGAACAATCAATCTATTTTTCCTAGCTGAGGAACAAGTGAATTCCATCTCGCAGAGTTAAGTTCCCAGCTCCCCATAAGGTTTCGTCCTTGAGAAAGTAGGCATATTGAGACGACAACTCTGGTCACTCTCACCCATACTAGTCTAAGGACAAACCCTCACAAACAGGAGTTCGTAACCCACTCAGGATTCAGGTAGAGTCACTAATGGTCATCTATGAATTTTTAGACCTAATATGTTAACTGAAGGGATTTGAAATTCCCGCAGCGGAAGACGTTGTGAAACGTCGTTGATCCGTTGTGTAATTCTTATCTTAAAATTGAATTAATCTACATTAATCCAAGGCTAAACATGCAAAAGAAGAAGAAAAACAGTAAGGTAAACATTACTTACTTGTTGAAGAAAACTTCTTCAACGCTTTCCTCCTCCGGTCACGATCTCTCTCGAACCAACGATCTCCTCGAATCGAACCTCGAACAGTGTTGCAAGACACTTCTAAAATGTCTTCTCGGTTGTTCTCGGGACGTTGAGGGAGAGTGTGTGAGACTCCCTTTGGATTTTGAGTGAGGAGAGAATTTTGAGAATTGAGAGAGAGTTGAGAGAGAATTCACTTGCTCTCTTTGGATGGAAATCCAAAAAATGGCAAGAAGATCACCAAAGGCTTCTTGCAAAGCCTTTAAATAATGGTGAGATGTGGAGTTAACATCTCCACCAAATCACCATTTTACCACAACTATATAATATACAAATCATATTTGCATATTATATAATATAAGGTATCTCATACCTTATTATACAAATCTCATTTGCATAAATGTGAAATTATAAATTAATTCACATTCAATTTAATTTCTCTCAATTCAATGTCTCCAAATAGCACTAATTAATCAATTAGGCTATACTATAGTTTATTATGAATCTCATTCACATCAAACTATATATTATGTCATCTATATCTCATATATAAATGACATAAATACCCAAATAATGAATTTGAACACGTCAAATTCACACCAAACTGTAAACCCTCAATTTGTCCAATTTGAGCCAACCGAGAGATCTAATGGACCTACATGTGACGAGATCCAATGATCCGAGACTAACTTGTCAAACTCTTTGATCTGGTTATTCAACTTTCATTAGATACGGTAACACTCCACTAAAGCCTGTAACTGCACTCTCATCACTGTAGGACAAGTTGTGTCCATCGATATAACCAATACCCATGAGTCGACCCTTCATAGGTTGTTTGTAGACACTGTTGGGTCAAATTACCATTTTACCCCTGTGTCTACCTCTTGCTCCTTAAGTCTCACTGCTCCTCTAATGAACAACTATGTTGCATGGTCCAACCATAAACAACAACCCTCTCAAGCCAATGAGAGAGTGGGCCCCATTGTTCAAGCCCTGGAGACAACACTTAAGGGAACAACCCCTATACTTTTCCTAAGTTGGGAACGAGTGAATTCCTTCTCGCGTAGTCAAGTTCCCAACTCCCCACGTGGTCCTGTCCCTGAGAAGATAGGCATATTGGGCGAGTAACAGTGGCCACCCTCACCCGTACTAGTCAAAGGACGCAGACCGCATGCATGCGAGTCCGTAACATGCTCGTGGATTAAGGTCGAGTCACTAATGGTCATCTACGAAATTATTAGCCCTATACTGTTAACGGTGTTACATCAGTAAGTCTAACAATTTACGGTCCGGTCTTGTACAATCTCATTGCACAAGATGCCCCCACTCGCATGTTAACCACATGAACGAGCTGGATCACCTCGTTTGTATCTAATACAAAGCGGGCCGCATCCACAATGTATCCAGGATTAGGTCTTCAGCCCTATCCATATACTGTAGACCGTTCGGGTCATTAATGAAGGGAATCGAAGTCCCCGCATGTGAGCGATTGCGAATCGCGCGCTCTTGATTTAGTTACAACAGTAAATTCAAGAACATGAAACACTAGATTAAGCATAAAATTAGTATTGACAAAGAAGAAATTACCTTTGAAGAACCTTTCTTCAAGTGCTCTCTCTCTCTCACGATCAAGATCACAAAGAACTCAAACTCTTATGAACACCGACACACTTTGCCACCGGATCTTCTCCGTTGTTCTCTAGGTGAGGGAGGAAGGTGGGTTCCCTTTAGGAGTGGTGAGGTATTTTGTGTGAGAGAGGTGTGTTTTGGAACTCTTGCAACAACACAACAAGGGAGCTTGTAGAACCTTAGAATATTTTCACCTAGTTGCATCTCATGCAACCATATATATAGGGAATGAGATGGAAATGACCATCCTACCCCTCCTTTAATCTCTCTTTAGTATATAGTTTATATATGAATCTAATTCACATTAAAACTATATATTATATCAATTATATCATATCTAATTGATATAACTCCTCATGTATGAAATTGAACACTTCAATTTCACTCCTAACTTTATACCCTCAATATTACCATGTTGAGCCAACAGAGGGATCTAATGGACCTACAGATCATGAGCTCCAATGATGTGAGATTAACTGATCAAACTCTTTGATCCAGTTAATCAATATTCATTAACTACAAGTCACCCCACTATAGACTTGTAGTTGCACTCTCCTCACTATAGATATTATTGTGTCCACTGATATAGTCATTACCCATGAGTCGACCCTTCACAGGTTGTTCGTAATCACAGCTGGGTCAAACTACTGTTTTACCCATGTGATTACCTCTTTGCTCCTTAAGCACCACTGATCCTCTAATAAACAACAAGTCTAAGGTCCTACCTTAGACTCATACCCTCATAGAGGGTGAGGCCCCGTTGTTCAAGACCTAGAGTCAGTTCTTAAGGAAACAACCTATCTAATTCCTCAGTAGAGGAATGAGTGAATTCCATCTTGCACAGTTAAGTTCCCAGCTACCTACGAGGTTCTGTCCCTGAGAAGGTAGGCTTATTGAGTCGGCTACAGGTCACTCTCACCCATACTAGTCTAAGGACAAACTCCTATAAGTAGGAGTTCTTAACTTGCTCAGGATTCAGGTCGAGTCACTAATGACCATCTATAAATTACTAGTCTTATCCTGTTAACGATGTTATACTGGTTAGACTAATAATTTGTGATCCAGTCTTGTATGAACTCTTCATACAAGATGCCCCCACTCGCATGTCAACTACATGAATGAGTTGGATTACCTCATTTTTACTAATTACAAAGTGGGTCGCATCCATGGTGTTACCAGAATGAGGTTTCCAACCTTATTCTTATACCATAGACTATTTAGGTTATAATCTTGAACTCAACCCAAATAGTGTCCACTACACTGATTTCAAGATAAACGTTATAACCTTGGAACTTAGTTTATTGGATTTATAGAAGCAAGACTGTAATCTTATCAAAACAAATAACACTTTATTTAATTGATCAAAATTACACAAGTTTAGGGCATAAATCCCAAC
Source organism: Trichosanthes cucumerina (assembly GCA_036507285.1). NCBI lineage: Eukaryota > Viridiplantae > Streptophyta > Magnoliopsida > Cucurbitales > Cucurbitaceae > Trichosanthes > Trichosanthes cucumerina. The sequence goes on from CM071841.1 coordinate 41,532,356, forward strand.
AATTAACTCGAACGTGATCATCCATGTGTGTCCACTACACACCGTTCAAGTTCTAAGTTCTCTCATAATGCAATGATCCTGGAGCTTAGTTTATTGGATTTAGTTTATTAAATATGCGAGACACAAAGTTTAAATAAATAACTCTTATTTATCACACAAAGTCAAATAAATAACTCTTATTTATTTACAACTTGGAATATTACAAACTACACGAAATGAGGATATACATCCCAACAAACTCCTACTTGGACTAAGCTAGTGGAGTACATGATACATTTCTCAAATGTACAGTAAAGTAATACAATAAACTAGGGCATTGAATACCCTTTTACAATACTCCCACTTGCCCTAGTTAGGAAGCACTCGAAGACCTAGACTCTCTAGGTGACCCTCAAACACCTTAACCGTGAGGGCCTTTGTAAATGGATCAAAAACGTTGTGCTCCTAAGCTATCTGCGTGATTGTCACGTCTCCACGGTGCACAATCTCCCGTATCAAGTGATACTTACGCTCTATGTGCTTGCCCCTTTTATGACTCAGAGGCTCTATCGAGTTGGCTACTGCACCACTGTTGTCACAAAACAGCGTGATCGGCAAGTTCATATTTGGAACAACTTTCAAATCCATCATTAACTTCCTGAGCCAAACAGCTTCCTTTGCAGCTTCACAAGCCGCAACGTACTCGGTTTCCATCATGGAATCAGCGATGCATCCCTGCTTGATGCTTCGCCATACTACAGCTCCTCCATTTAGAATGAAGGCTGACCCCGAGAGACCTAATGGACCTACACGTGACGAGCTCCAATGATCCGAGACTAACCTGTCAAACTCTTTGACCCGATTATTCATCTTTCATTAACTACGGTAACACTCCGCTAAAGCCCGTAGCTGCACTCTCATCACTATAGGACAAGTTGTGTCCATCGATATAACCAATACTCATGAGTCGACCCTTCACAGGTTGTTCGTAGACACTGCTGTGTCAAATTACCATTTTATCCTTGTGTCTACCTCTTGCTCCATAAGTCCCACTGCTCCTTTAATGAACAAGTACGTTGCATGGTCCAACCATAAACAACAACTCTCTCAAAGTAAAGTTGTGTTAAGTGAACTAGACGGAGCAACAACAAAAGTTGTTGATAGTACATCAACAAGGGTTGTTGATACTAGTTTGTCATGTCCACCTTAAGAGTTGAGGATGCCTCGACGTAGTGAGAGGGTTATAACACAACTTGATAGTTACACGGGTTTAACTAAAACCCAAGTTGTCATATCAGATGATGACTGTGAGGATCCATTGACTTATAACCAAGCAATGGTTGACAAAGACAAAGATAAATGGGTCATAGCCATGGACCAAGAAATGGAGTCTATGCACTTCAATTTTGTTTGGGATCTTGTTGATAAACCTGATGGGGTAAAACCTATAGGTTGTTAGTGGTTCTACAAAAGATAACGTGGTGTAGAAGGAAAGGTGCAAACCTTCAAGGCTAGACTAGTAGCAAAGGGTTATACCCAGGTAGAAGGGGTGGACTATGAGGAAACCTTTTCACCTATTGCGATGGTAAAGGCTATCCGTATCCTATTTGCCATTGCCGCATATTATGACTATGAGGTATGACAGATGGATGTCAAGACATCATTCTTGAATGACAATCTCGACGAAAACATCTACATGGACCAACTCAAAGGGTTCATACAACCAGGACTAGAGCAAAAAGTTTGCAAGCTGAAAAGGTCTATCTATGGACTGAAACAAGTTTTTAGATCCTAGAACATAAGATTTGATGAGGTAGTCAAATCTTATGACTTTGATCAAAATGATGATAAAGCTTATGTCTACAAGAAAATCATCAATAGTTCTGTCGTTATCCTAGTCTTATATGTGGATGATATCCTACTCATTGGGAATGGTGTAGGTTATCTAACTAACATCAAGAAATGGCTAACTACGCAATTCCAAATGAAATATTTGGGAGAGACGCAGTTTGTTCTTGGAATCCAGATTTTTCGGAATCGCAAGAACAAAACTCTAGCATTGTCTCAAACATCTTACATCGATAAAGTGTTGTCAAGATTTAACATGCAAGACTACAAGATAGACCTATTACCTTTCAGGCATGGAGTTCATTTGTCTAAGGAACAGTGTCCTAAGACACCTCAAGAAGTTGAGAATGTGAGACGAATTCCTTATGCATCAGTTGTTGGAAGCCTGATGTACGCCATGTTGTGTACTAGGTCAAACATATGCTTTGCAGTAGGAAAGGTCAGTAGATATAAATCCAACCCAAGACCAAAACACTGGACAACAGTTAAGACAATCCTCAAGTATCTTCGGAGAACGAGGGACTACATGCTTGTGTATGGAGCTAAGGATTTGATCCTTACAGGATACACAGATTTTGACTTCCAAACAGACAGAGATTCTAGGAAATCTACGTCGGGGTCAGTTTTCACTCTTAACGGAGGGGTTGTAGTTTGGCGAAGTATCAAGCAAGGATGCATCGCAGATTCAAATATGGAAGCCAAATATGTAGAAGCTTGTGAAACAACTAAAGAAGTCGTATGGATAAGGAAATTCATGATGGATTTGGATGTTGTTCCAAACATGAGTTTGACGATCACACTTTATTGTGATAACAGTGGTGCTGTGGAAAATTCAAGATAACCCCAAAGTCACAAGAGGGGAAAACACATTGAGCGAAAGTATCGCCTAATCAGGGAGATAGTGCATCGAGGAGATGTGATCGTCACAAAGATAGCTTTGGAGCAAGTTACTGCTAACCCATTTACAAAGGTTGTCTCAGCTAAAGTGTTTGAGAGTCACCTAGAAGGTTGAGGACTACGTATTTTACCCTAACTAGGGAAAGTGGGAGTATGTTGTACAAAGGGTATTCAGTGCCCTAGTTTAATGTATTTACATTACTGTAATGTTTATTATGTACTCCACTAGCTTTAGGTCAAGTGAGAGATTGTTGGGGTTTATACCCTAAACAAGTGTAGATTTGTAATAATCATATTTTAAATAAATAAAGATGTTATTTATTATATTCTCGCACATAAACCTAAATCCAATAAACTAAGTTCTAAGGTTATAATGATTGATCTTGAACAAATCGTGTAGTGGACGCAAGTTGGATTAAGTTTTTCAAATATAACGTAAAAGGTCTATGGTATATGCATAAGGTTGGGCACCTTATACTGGTAACACCATGGATGCGACCCGCTTTGTATTTAGTACAAACAAGGTAATCCAACTCGTTCATGTGATAGACATTCGAGTGGGGGCATCCTATATAATGAGATTATACAAGACCGAACTGCTAATTATTAACCTACTAGTGTAACACCGTTAACAAGATAGGTCTAATAATTTATAGATGATCATTAGTGACTTGACCTGAATCCTGAGCAAGTTATGGACTCCTGTTTATGGGGTTTGTCCTTAGACTAGTATGGGTGAAAGTGACCTGTAGCCGACTCAATAAGCTTACCTTCTCAGGGATATAACTTTGTAGGTAGCTCGGAACTTAACTCTGCAAGATGGAATTCACTCATTCCTAAATTAGGGAATCAGATAGGTTGTTCTCTTAAGAACTGAATCCAGGTCTTGAACAATGGGGCCCTGCCTTCTTACTGGCCTAAGAAGGATTAAGTTTATGGTAGGACCATAGACTGGTTGTTCATTAGAGGATGAATGGTGCTTAAGGAGCAAGATATAATCATAGGGGTAAAACGGTAATTTGACTCAACTGTGATTACGAACAACCTGTGAATGGTCAACTCACGGGTATTGATTATATTAGTGGATACAACACAGTCTACAGTGAGGAGAGTGCAAGTACGAGTCTATAATGGAATGACTCGTAGTTAATGAATGTTGGTTAATCAGATCAAAGAGTTTAATCGATTAATCTTGTATCATTGGAGCTCATGATCTGTAGATTCATTAGGTCCCTCCATTGGCTCAACATGGAAATAATGAGGGTTTATAGTTTGGAGTGAAATTGAAGTGTTTAGTTTCATGTTTAAGGAGATATGTCAATTATATGTGATATAATTGATATAATATATGGTTTAATCCATATATTAAATGAGAAATATATCATAAGAGCACTATGGCGATAGGATGGTCATTTCCATCCTATTTCCCTATAAATATGTGCATGAGATGCACATTTGTTAAGCATTTCTAGGCATTTTGTAAGAAACCCTGGTACTCCTTTTATAAGTGTTGTTGGAAAAGTTCCAAAACACTTATCTATCTCAAAATCCTTCCCAACTCCAAAAGAGGTTTCACCACCTTCCCTCTCCTAGAGATACAACGGAGAAGTGCTAGTGGGTGTGTCAAAAACTTGTTCGTAGTTTGTTGATAACGCGTGATCATTGAGATCATGAGAACGAGAGGAGCAAAGGAGTACGTGTTGTTTTTGTCTACAAAGGTAAATTTCTTGTTGTCCAATCTTAATAAGCATGCTTAATCGCTTTAGATATATGTTTCTGATTAGATCTATGTAACACATTACGAGAACATGCGATTCAAATCGCTTCTGCTACGGGGATTCGATCCTATCATATATAACTCGTGTGACTCGTAACGGGTGATAGAGGTTTTATGACCCACTATCTTACCCTCATTAACGCAACTTAACTGTGACTGCTACATAAGAGGAAGCGTTTTGTAATGTCTCTATCTCTTCCTTCTTCTGCCCGTTACGGAACGCGAAAGGGTTGCGACCACCTGGTCTCGCTCCCTCTTAACTCCAAGGAGTCACTTCCACGAGCTTGGGCTGACATCAAGGGGTCGACCCACATGGGTCAGGGGCTGACCCCATGGAGTTGGCATCCCGTGTCGGCTCGGTCGGGCGGATCGCAAGGGGTTGTCCCACTCGGGCCAGGATCGACCCCTAGAGGTCACCCCACATGGGCTCGGGGCCAACCCCATGGGGTCAGACTCCCAGGTCGGCTCGGCTAGCACGGGCCCAGGGCGACCTCGTGAGGTCGGCCTCTCGGGTCGACCCCTTGGAGTCGGCCCCCACGGGCCTAGGTCGTCCTTATGGTCGACCTCTTGGGTCATTCCCTTGGGATCGACCATCACAATTGGGTCGTTCTTCCTAATGGCTTAAACCGACGAGCTCTCAGGTATCTAATTTTTACCCATAACATGTAAAAGCAAGTGGTTGAAGTTTGAGAGGTAGAAGATTCCCGTTGTGACTTTTGAGTGTGGTTAGAAACTCTACGATATAAAAATATATAAAAAAACAGAAATATAGAACATTCATACTGATACCTGATTTAATAAAGCTTTTACATATAAAATATTTTATCATTTCTATGATTTTAAACTTATCTGAACATATATTTAAAATAAATTGAGACTTGGTTGTAGAAGGCCTTTCAATGTTCTTAGCATTACAAAATTTTGAAGCATGGATTCCTAATATAAATTGGGCAAGACAGAAGTAGTAGTATGTCTCATGCAAGTAATAGATATAAGCAGCAATATAAAAAAACTAGTAGTGAGATTGAAATTATAGTAAAAGAAAATTGAAAAAATAAAAACACACGAAACACAATTTTACTGGGACCAAGAGGAAGATGAATGAAAAGCAAGAGTCTATTGTCGTAAAGGAAACACTCACATGTTTTATGGAATAAAATGAAATGGGCAAGGACACGCCAGCACGGGCCTAGGACGGACCTCGTGGGGTCGGCCTCCTGGGTTTGCTCGGTCGGGTCGACCCCTTGGAGTCGGCCCCCACGGGTCTGGGTCGTCCTTACAGTCGACCTCTTGGGCCATTCCCCTGGGGTCGACCATCACACTTGGGTCGTCCTTCATAACGGGCTTAAACCGACAAGCTCTCTGGTATCTAATTTTTACCCTTAACAAGTAAAAGCAAGTGGTTGAAGTTGGAGAGGTAGAACCTTCCCGTCGTGACTTTTGAGTGTGGTTAGAAACTCTACAATATAAAAAAAAATAGAAATATAAAACATTCATACTGATAAAAGATTTAATAAATCTTTAACATATAAAATATTTTATCATATCTACGGTTTTAAACTTATCTGAACATATATTTCAAATAAATAGAGACCTGGTTGGAGAAGGTCTTTCCATGTTCTTGGCATTACAATATTTGGAAGCATGAACTTTCAATATAAATTGGGCAAGAAAGAATCAGTAGTAGCATGTCCATTGCAAGTAATAGATATGAGTTGCACTGTAAAAAAATTAGTAGTGATATTGAAATTATAGTAAAAGGAAATTGAAAAAATAAAAACACATGAAACACAATTTTACAGGGAACAAAAGGAAGATGAATGAAAAGCAAGAGTCCATTGTCTTAAAGGAAACAAAGGTAAAATATATGTTGTTATGGAATAAAATTAAATGGGTAGGGGTTGGCCCACATGGGCCCAAGCCCGACCCCATGGGGTCGGCCTACCAGGCCAGCTCAGCCGGATCGACCCAAAGGGGTCAATGAACATGGGCTCGGGTGCGACCTCGTGGGGTTAACCTCCCGAGTTGGCTCGACAGGACTGACTCTACGGGCTTCGGTCGTCCTTATGGTCGGCCTCTTGGGTCATTCCCCTTGGGTCGACCCACACACTTGGATCGTCCTTCCTAACGGGGTTAAAACGACGAGCTCTTAGGTATCTAATTTTTACCCATAACACGTAAAAGAAAGTGGTTGAAGTTGGAGAGGTGAAACCTTCCCATCGTGACTTTTGAGTGTGGCTAGAAACTATACGATATAAAAAAAAATAAAAAAATGAAATATAAAACATTCATAATAATACAAGATTTAATAAAGCTTTTAGATATAAAATATTTTATCATTTCTGCAATTTTAAACTTATCTGAACATACATTTAAAATAAATAGAGACCTAGTTGGAGAAGGTCTTTCAATATTCTTAGCATTACAGTGTTTTGAAGCATGGATTCCAAATATAAATTGGGCAAGAGAGAAGTAGTAGCATGTCCCATGAAAGTAATAGATATGAGTTGCAATGTAAAAAAAACTAGTAGTGAGATTGAAATTGTAGTAAAAGTAAATTGAAAAAACAAAAAACACACGAAACACAATTTTACTTGGACCAAAAAGAAGATGAATGAAAAACAAGAGTCCAATGTTTTAAAGGAAGCAAAGGTAAAATATATGTTGTTATGGAATAAAATGAAATGGGTAGAGGTCAGCCCAAACGGACCCAAGGTCGACCCCATGGAGTCAGCCTCTTGGGTCGTCTAGGCCAGACCGACCCAATGGGGTAAGCCCACACGGGCCTGGGTCGTCTTTACGTTCGACCTCTTGGATCATTCACTTGGGGTCGAGCCACACACTTGGGTGGTCCTTCCTGACGGGCTTAAACCTACAAGCTCTAAGGGATTTAACTTTTACCCATAACACGTAAAAGCAAGTGGTTGAAGTTTGAGATGTAGAAGATTCCCGTCGTGACTTTTGAGTGTGCTTAGAAACTCTACAATATATAAAAAAAAAATAGAAATATAGAACATTGATACTGATACAATATTTAATAAAGCTTTTACCTATAAAATATTTTTATCATTCTACGATTTTAAACTTATCTGAACATAAATTTAAAATAAATAGAGACGTTGATTGGTAAGGTCTTTCAATGTTCTTGGCATTACAGTATTTGGAAGCATGAATTCCCAATATAAATTGGGTAAGAGAGAAGCACTAGTATGTCCCATGCAAGTAATAGATATGAGATGCAATGTAAAAAAACTAGTAGTGGGATTTAAATTGTAGTAAAAGGAAATTAAAAAACAAAAACCACACGAAACACAATTTTATCGGGACCAAAAGGAAAATGAATTAAAAGCTAGAGTCCATTGTCGTAAAGGAAGCAAAACCAAAATATATGTTAATATGGAGTAAAATGAAATGGGTAGGGATCGACCCAAAGGGGTCATCCCACACGGGCCTGGGTCGTCCTTACGATTGACCTCTTGGGTCGTCCGTTCTAACGGGCTTAAATCGACGAGCTCTCAAGTATTTAATTTTTACTCATAATATGTAAAAGCAAGTGGTTGAAGTTGGAGAGCTAGAAGCTTCCCGTAGCTACTTTTGAGTGTAGTTAGAAACTCTACAATATAAAAAAATAGAAATATACAACACTCATACTAATAAAAGATTTATTGAAACTTTTAATTATATAAAATATTTTATCATTTCTGGATTTTAAACATATCAGAATATATATTTAAAATAAATAGAGACCTGGTTGGAGAAGCTCTTTCGATGTTCTTGGCATTTACAGTAGTTGGAAGCATGGATTTCCAAAATAAATTGGGTAAGAGAGAAGCAATAGCCTATCCCATGAAAGTAATACATATGAGATGCAATGTAAAAAAACTAATAGTGAGATTGAAATTATAGTAAAAGGAAATTGATTAAACAAAAACACACGAAACATAATTTTACTAGGACCAAAAGGAACATGAATGAAAAGCAATAGTCCATTGTCGTAAAGAAAGTAAAGGAAAAATATATGTTGTTGTGGAATAAAATGAAATGGGTAGGGGTCGACCCACACGAGCCCGGGGTCGACCCCATGGGGTCAGCCTCCCAGATCGTCTCGGTCGGACCAACACAAATGGATCAGGCCACACGTGCCCAAGCCCGACCTCGTGGGGTCGACCTCTTGGGTTGGCTCAGCTGGGTCGATCCCACAGGCCTGGGTCGTCTTTACGGTCGGCCTCTTGGGTCATTCTCCTGGGTCGTCTCACAAACATGGGTCGTCCTTCCTAATGTGCTTAAACCGACGAGCTCTCGGGTATCTAATTTTTACCCATAGCACGTAAAAGAAAGTGGTTGAAGTCTGAGAGGTAGAAGTTTCCCGTCGCGACTTTTGAGTGGGGTTAGAAACTCTACGATATAAAAAAATTTAAAAAAAGAAATATAGAAAAGGAAGATGAATGAAATGCAAGAGCCCATTGTCGTAAAGGAAGCAAATGCATGTTGTTATGGAATAAAATGAAATTGGTAGAGATCGCCCCACACAGGCTCGGGGCCAACCCCATGGAGTCGGCCTCCTAAGTCGGCTCGGATAGACCGACCTAAAGGGCTCAACCCACACGGCCCTGGGTCGTCCTCACAGTCGACCTCTCGGGCCATTCCCCTAGGGTCGACCCACACGCTTTGGTCGTCCTTCTTAACGGGCTTAAACCGACGAGCTCTCACGTATCTAATTTTTACCCATAACATGTAAAAGCAAGTGGTTTAACTTGTTGAGGTAGAAGCTTCCCGTCATGACTTTTGAGTGTGGTTAGAAACTCTACGACATGAAAAAATAAAAAAATAAAAAAAAATAGAGAACATTCATACTAATACAAGTTTTAATAAAGCTTTTACATGTAAAATATTTTATCATTTTTGCGATTTTAAACTTATTTGAACATATATTTAAAATAAATAGAGACTTGATTGGAGAAGGTCTTTCAATGTTCTTGGCATTACAGTATTTGGAAGCATGGATTCCCAATATAAATTGGGCAAGAAAGAAGCAATAGCATGTCCCATGGAAGTAATACATATGATCTGCAATGTAAAAAAACTAGTAGTGAGATTGAAGTTGTAGTAAAAGGAAATTGAAATAACAAAAACATACGAAACACAATTTTACTAGGACCAAAAGGAGGATGAATGAAAATCAAGACCCATTATCGTAAAGAAAGCAAAGGAAAAATATATGTTGTTATGGAATAAAATGAAATGGGTAGAGGTCAACCCACACGGCCCGGGGTCGACCCATGAGGTTGGTCTCCCAGGCCGTTTCGACAAGACCGACACAAAGGGGTAAGGCCACACTGGCCCAGACACGACATCGTGGGTTCGACCTCTTGGGTTGGCTCAGCTGGGTCGACCCCACGGGCCTGGGTCGTCTTTACGGTCGACCTCTTGGGCCATTCTCCTGGGGTCAGCCCACAAAAATGGGTCGTCCTTCCTAGTGTGCTTAAAACGACGAGCTCTCGGTGTCTAATTTTTACCCATAGCACGTAAAAGAAAGTGGTTGAAATCTGAGAGGTAAAAGTTTACCGTCGTGACTTTTGAGTGGGGTTAGAAACTCTATGATGTAAAAAAATTAAAAAAAAATATATAGAAAAGGAAGATGAATAAAAAGCAAGAGCCCATTGTCGTAAAGGAATCAAAGGCAAAATATATGTCGTTATGGAATAAAATGAAATTGGTAGAGGTCGCCCCACACGGGCTCGAGGCCAACCCCATGGAGTCGACCTCCTGAGTCGGCTCGGATAGACCGACCCAAAGGGCTCAGCCCACACGGGCCTAGGTCGTCCTCACGGTCGGCCTCTCGGGCCATTCCCCTAGGGTCACCCTTATCGTCCTTCTTAACGGGCTTAAACCGACGAGCTCTCACATATTTATTTTTTACCCATAACATGTAAAAGCAAGTGGTTTAACTTGTTGAGGTAGAAGCTTCCCACCATGACTTTTGAGTGTGATTAGAAACTCTACGGCATGAAAAAATAAAAAAAAAATAGAAATAGAGAACATTCATACTAATACAAGTTTTAATAATGCTTTTACATGTAAACTACTTTATCATTTTTGCGATTTTAAATTTATTTGAACATATATTTAAAATAAATAGAAACTTGATTGGAGAAGGTCTTTCAATGTTCTTGGCATTACAATATTTGAAAGCATGGATTCCCAATATAAATTGGGCAAGAGAGAAGCAATAGTATGTCTCATGCAAGTAATACATATGAGCTGCAATGTAAAGAAACTAGTAGTGAGATTGAAGTTGTAGTAAAAGGAAATTGAAATAAAAAAAATACACGAAACACAATTTTACTAAGACCAAAAGGAAGATGAACACCCATTATCGTAAAGAAAGCAAAGAAAAATATATGTTGTTATGGAATAAAATGAAATAGGTAGGGGTCAATCCACACGGGTCTGGGGTCGGCCTCCCGAGCCATTTCGGCAAGACCGACACAAAGGGGTAAGGCCACACGGGCCCCAACCCTACATCGTGGGGTCGGCCTCTTGGGTTAGCTCAGTCGAGTCGACCCCACAGGCCTGGGTCGTTTTTACGGTCGGCCTTTTGGGCCATTCTCTTAGGGTTGACCCACAAACTAGGGTCATCCTTCCTAGTGTGCTTAAACCGACGAGCTCTCGGGTATCTAATTTTTACCCATAACACATAAAAGCAAGTGGTTGAAGTCTGAGAGCTAGAAGCTTCCCGTCGTGACTTTTGAGTGGGGTTAGAAACTCTACGATATAAAAAAATTAAAAACAAAATATAGAAAAGGAAAAGAATGAAAAGCAAGAGTCTATTGTCGTAAAGAAAGCAAAGGCGAAATATATGTTGTTATGAAATAAAATGAAATGGGTGGGGGTCGGCTCACACGGACCCAGGGCCGACCAAAGGGTTGCCCTCCAAGGCCTTCTCGATCGGACCGAAACAAAGGGGTCAGCCCATACGGGCCCGGGCCCGACCACATGGGGTCAACTTCTTGGGTTGGCTCAACCGGGTCGACCCCCACTAGCCTGGGTCGTCTTTACGGTCGGCCTCTTGGGTTATTCCCCTGTGGTCGACCCACACACTTGGTTCGTCCTTCCTAACGGGCTTAAACTGACAAGCTCTCAGGTATCTAATTTTTACCCATAACACGTAAAAGCAAGTGGTTGAAGTTTAAGAGGTACAAGCTGCCCGTCGTGAATTTTTAGTGGGGTTAGAAACTCTACGATATAAACTTTTTTTAAATAAAATATATAGAAAAGGAAGATAAATGAAAAGCAAGAGTCCATTGTCGTAAAGGAATCAAAGGCAAAATATATGTTGTTATGTTATAAAATGTAATAGGTAAAGGTTGCCCCACACGGGCTCGGGGCCGACCCCTTGCGGTCGACCTCCTGACCCGGCTCGAACAGACTGACCCAAAAGGCTCAACCCACACAGGCCTGGGTCCACGGTTGGCCTCTTGGGCCATTCCCATAGGGTCAACTCACACACTTGGGTCGTCCTTCTTAACAGGCTTAAACCAACGAGCGCTCACGTATTTAATTTTTACCCATAACATGTAAAAGCAAGTGGTTGAAGTTCTTTAGGTAGAAGCTTCCCGTCATGACTTTTGAGTGTGGTTAGAAACTCTACGACATAAAAAAATTAAAAAATAGAAATAAAGAACATTCATACTGATACAAAATTTAATAAAGCTTTTACATGTAAAATATTTTATCATTTTTGCGATTTTAAAGTTACCTGAACATATATTTAAAAGTAATATAGACTTGGTTGGAGAAGGTCTTTCAATGTTCTTGGCATTACAGGATTTGGAAGCATGGATTCCCAATATAAATTGGGCAAGAGAGAAGTAGTAGCATGCCCCATGCAAGTAATAGATATGAGCTGCAATGCACAAAAACTAGTAGTAAGATTGAAATTGTAGTAAAAGGAAATTAAAAAAACAAAAACACACGAAACATAATTTTACTGGGACCAAAAGGAAAATAAATGAAAAGAAAGAGTCTATTGTCGTAAAGAAAGCAAAAGCAAAATATATGTTGTTATGAAATAAAATGAAATGGGTAGGGGTCGACCCACACGGACCCGAGGCTTCAAGGGGTTAGCCTCCAAGGCCTTCTCGGTTGGACCGGAACAAAGAGGGCAGCGCACACAGGCCTGGGTCTGACCTCATGGGGTCAACTTCTTGGGTTGGCTCAATCGGGTTGACCCCTACTGACCTGGGTCGTCTTTGCGGTTGGCCTCTTGGGCCATTCCCCTGGGATCGACCCACACACGTGGGTCGTCCTTCCAAACGGGCTTAAATCGAGGAGCTCTCAGGTATCTAATTTTTACCCATAACGCTAAAAGCAAGTGGTTGAAGTTGGAGAGGTAGAAGCTTCCCGTCGTGACTTTTTAAGTGGGTTAGACACTCTACAATATAAAAAAACTGAAATATAGAAAAGGAAGATGAATGAAAAGCAAGAGTTCATTGTCGTAAAGGACGTAAAGGCAAAATATATGTTGTTATGAAATAAAATTAAATTGGTAGAGGTCGCCCCACACGAGCCTGGGGTCAACCTCCTGAGTTGGCTCGGCCAGATCGACCCAAAGGGGTCAACCCACACGGGTCTAGGTCGTCCTTACAGTCGGCCTCCTGGGCCATTCCCCTAGGGTCGACCCACACACTTGGGTCGTCCTTCCTAACGGGCTTAAACCGAGGAGCTCTCAGGTATCTAATTTTTACCCATAACACGTAAAAGCAAGTGGTTGAAGTTGGAGAGGTAGAAGCTTCCCGTCGTGACTTTTTAAGTGGGTTAGACACTCTACAATATAAAAAAACTGAAATATAGAAAAGGAAGATGAATGAAAAGCAAGAGTTCATTGTCGTAAAGAAAGTAAAGGAAAAATATATGTTGTTATGGAATAAAATAAAATTGGTAGAGGTCGCCCACACGGGCCTGGGGTCGGCCTCCTGTGTTGGCTCGGCCAGATTGACCCAAAGGGGTCAACCCACACAGGTCTAGGTCGTCCTTACGGTCGGCCTCCTGGGCCATTCCCCTAGGGTCGACCCACACACTTGGGTCGTCCTTCCTAACGGGCTTAAACCGACGAGCTCTCACGTAAAAGTAAGTGGTTGAAGTTGTTGAGGTAGAAGCTTCCCTTCATGACTTTTGAGTGTGGTTAGAAACTCTTCGACATAAAAAAAAATAAACAATAGAAATATAGAACATTCATACTGATAGAAGATTTAATTAAGCTTTTACATGTTAAATATCTTATCATTTTTGTGATTTTAAACTTATCTGAACATATATTTAACATAAATAGAGACTTGGTTGGAGAAAACCTTTCAATGTTCTTGCCATTACAGAATTTGGAAGCATAGATTCCCAATATAAATTGGGCAAGAGAGAAATAGTAGCCATGGAAGAAAATATCGCTCGACATGTCGCTTGACATTTCGACATGTCGAGCATGTCGGTATGTCGTGTGGGGGGAATTTTGTTTTTCCCCCCTTTCGACAACATGTCGTCGACATCTCGAAATGTCTAGATGTCGACGACATGTCGGCACATATTTCGTTTTTTTAAAAAAATATAGTCAAATCATCATTCAAATTTTGAAATGGTTGTGTGAATAAGTGGAGAAAGATTCATTTTTTTATTATTATTTTTATTTTATTTACCCTTTGATTTGACAATTCACAATTAAATCTATCTAGTAGGTAAGTTAGTAGTAGTACACAAACTACAAAGTAACACATTGATGGTTTTCTTATTGGTGCTTTCATTCAACTTATATAGTTATATCTTATATGTAATATTAATATACTATCAAAATATGTAGGGAAAGTATTAGTAGAAAGTTAGAAACTAGAAGCTATTTTATTTTTAAAAAAATAACAATAAATTGATAGTAGCCAGTAGGAGAGTTTAATTATAAATTTTAGTAAAAGTACAATGACAAAAATAAAATAATTCTCAAAGTATAGAGACCAAAATGGTATTAAAAACCATAACTTAATATTTAAAAATAACTTTTTCAATTTTCAAAATCTCATCAACTTTTCAATTTTCCATCAATTTTCAAAATCCCATCAACTTTTTTAATTTTCAAAAAAAAAAAAAATCAATTTCCCAAACATATTTGAAACCACAATTTTTTTTAATACAATTTACTTTTTACCTTTTTGAATTTTTTATAATTTTTTACCTCCTATAAATACATTCATCCCCCTTCACTTTCAAAATCACCTCTACTTCTCATTTCTCTTCATTCTCTTATTCTCTCTAATTTTACATCACTCCCCTTTTTTAAGAGTTTTAGTACTACACATTTAAGTTTTAATTTTCAATGTTATTACTTATTAATTATTATTTATCTATTCTTTTAATCTAACTTTCTTCTCCTTATTATTACTTATCAAAGTTATATTTCTTATTATCATACTAAATTACTAATTTAACTTTACTTTTCTTTCTCCATTAATTCTAAGTTTTGTCTTTTATTATGGATTATCATTATTCTAACCTTTACATTATAATTGTTATTATTTTTTGTTATATAATTTTTATTATTTTTGTTTTTTAATTCTTTTAATCTAACTTTCTTCTCCTTATTATTACTTATCAAAGTTATATTTCTTATCATACTAAATTACTAATTTAACTTTACTTTTCTTTCTCCATTAATTCTAATTATTGTCTTTTATTATGGATTATCATTATTTTTTTCTTCAATTCATGTTTCTAATTTTCTTCTCCTTATTGTGTTCATAGATGGAAGGAGGGCGTTCAGATCCGGCTTGGGCTTATTGTAGTCCATTGGATGGAAACAAATCAGGCACTGTATGCAATTTTTGCCAGTTGGTGATTAAAAGTGGAGGTATCCCGAGATTCAAGGCTCATTTATCTGAGAATGATCCGAAAAAGAACACCAGATCGTGTTTGAATGTCCCACCAGAAATAAAGAAACAAATTGTTGAGCATATTAAAACAAAGAAGACAAAAAAAGTAAGAGAAGCAAAAAAAAAGAAAGAAATTCAAGAAAAGTTACAATCAAATTTGAAAGGTCATGATGACAGCACTGATGATGATGTTGAATTATTGGATATGCCTATGAGTTACTTTGAAAGAAAACAATATCGTGAAGTTATACGTAACTCAAGAAAGACGACCTAAGAAGAGGAAGACATGCGTAGGAGTGGGCTTGAGCGTGGTCAAGACTCTAGTCAATTCCAACGGTCTAGTAGCATGAAGGAGCCATCGTACTACAAGTCTGAAGGAGCCAAACAAAAAAGTTTGAAAGATATATTTTCAGGAGGAACCATTAAACAAAATGTTGGACGTTTAATCTCACGTTTTTTTATTTATGACAATATCCCCGCCCACAAACTAAAGTCACATCATTTTAAGAATATGGTCATGGGGATACAAAAAACTGGTAAGTATGCTCATTATTTATTTTCAATCATGTTTATTTTTCTATAATGCAATTGCTCTTACATAAATCCTAATTCAAATGAGATTTCCTTTTGTAGGTATGGAAGTTGAACCACCTACACCGTACGAAACTCGAAATAAATATTTGAGTATGGAGTTTCAAGATATGAAAAAGTATGTGGAGGAGCAGAAAAAGAAGTGGGAAACTTATGGTTGTACGATTATGTCTGATGGATGGACAAGACCAACAAAACTATCCATCATCAATTTTATGGTCTATTCTGAGGGCACTACCATCTTCTTAAGGTCAGTAGATGCTTCTAAACAGGTTAAAGACCATAAATATATTTATAATCTCTTAAAGGATATCGTACGAGAGATAGAGAGTGAGAAAGTAGTCCAAATTGTTACAGATAATGGTTCTGCTTTCAAGAAGGCTGGAGAAATGATAATGAAAAAATTTAATATTTATTGGACTCCTTGTGCAGCACATTGCATAGATTTAATGTTTGAGGATATAGGTAAAAAAGACTCAATAGATGGGATTATTAGAGCTGCACGAGGGGTGACCAATTATATATATAATCATGGATGGCTACTTGGTAAAATGCGCGAGATATGTAAAGGTGACATAATCTGACCGGGTGCTACTAGATTCGCAACAAATTATCTTGCATTAAGTAGCATGTTGAAGAAGAAAGCTGGATTAAAACGGTTATTCACTGATGACGCATGGGTTAACGACAAGTTGAGTCGGACAAAAATTGGAAAAGAAATTGAATCTCGCGTATTAAATACCTTATTTTGGGATCATGTGGAGAGCATTGTTAATATTTTTGAGCCAATATATACTTCTCTCCGAATAATCGTTCGGAGGTTGTTCCAACAATGCCTGTTATATATAGCTTGATTGAAAATTTGAAATATAGAATAAGTCAGGTTAAAAGCAGAGGTTGGGTCAACCAAATAATACAAAATCGATGGGACAAGACACTTTCTCATCCTCTTCATGCTACAGGTAAAAATTGTATTTTTAGTATTACTAACTCGAGTTGTACTTTTAGTATTACTAAACTGAATTGTTTTACATTTGTAGCTCATTATTTGAATCCTAAACATCAATACATTGCTGGTATTGGAATGGATTTTAATTTGATTGAGGTTGTGGATAAAGTATATTATAAATTATTTCCAGATGGTCTAAATGCTGGAGATTTTGGTATTGAGGTAATTATTTATAGTCTATAATTTATATAAAAAAATAGATAATTATATAAATTTGAATTGTACTAATACATAATCTTTTAATGCAGCTTATATATTTTAGAGATGCCAAAATGAGTTTTGGCGAACGAGGTGCGATAAAATCACGAAATAAATTGCAACCATATAAGTAGCATTTAAAATTATAATTATCTACAACCAAATTGAAAATTTGAAACCACGAATACTAATTTTATATATTTTATTATTTATTTTGTAGGTCATTGGTGGGACATGTATGGTAGAAGTGCCCCTACAGTCCAAAAACTAGCCATGAGGGTTTTATCTCAAACGGCTTCGTCATCTGCTTGTGAGCAAAATTGGAGTACGTTTGCGTTAGTTCATACAAAACAACGTAATCGGTTAGCTTATGAAAAAACTCCATAAACTTATTTTTTGCTACTACAACATGAAGTTAAAGCTTAGAGATATGGGAGCAAGAGATGAGAAGGTAGCAGAAGCAGATTATATTGATCTGGTAGATGTCGTGGCAGATCTAAATGATGATAGAGATGACCCACTTTTTCAATGGGTTCAACCAGTACATTTGGATGATGAGTCTGGCAATCTAGACCCTGAGATTGCCAACATGGCTGCAGAGACTAGAATTAATGTAGAGCAAGTCATGAATAAAGAAGTTAGGATGCCTGACGATCAGTTAAATGACTATCAATTCAATATTTGTTTGGATCTTTGGTTACTCGAGGCGTAACTTCTCTAATGATGGGAAAAAACTTCGTAAAGGTAAGTCGACAAATGATGATGAAAGATGACAAGACATGATTTATGGCAATGATGATGATAATACATCTAATGGAGGAGGTGATACAAATGTTCGGACCTCAACTGGCTACCAAGCTGATGAAGGACAATCTAGTGTACCAGGATTAAGTCCTTTTTCATGTGAGGCTGATTTTGACCATGTCACCCAAGACGAGGATCATGGATCTCAAGAGGGTGGTGAGGGGATTGCTGCTATTGGTAAACCATTTTATCGACAAAGGGATACAGGATACTTTTATTCTTATGAGAATTCCTTACTTTCAAGTATGGAGGCGATTAGTATCAACAACAATAATACACAACAAGACTATGGTCAAGGTCATTATTCGTACTCAAATTATGATGATTCTTCAAGTCGTGAACATAGCAACTTTCAGCCGTCCTTTCAACCACAGAGTTATTCATCATCTCAAAGTCAAGGACTATCGATTGAAGAGATGTATCCACGAATAGGGTCCATATGTTGGTCGTACGAGTCATATCGCTTTCATGTTGACCATTATATTCAACATTTTCAATATAGGATGACTTGGGAGCAATATTGTAATTTCTATCAGAATTACCAAGATTCTGGGTTAGATGCTCCAAGGTTATCTTTTTGGTATTAGAAATGTAATGTATCACATATTATTTAATCTAAATAGAAGTTATAGAACGTATTTTTTACATATATGACGTTGGAAAAAAATAAATTATAGCATGATTAAACCATAATTAAAGTTTCATGAAAAAATTCATATAATTTACAAAATTTTGGAATTTTTTTTCTAAATTTCTGCTAGCATCGACCTGTAAATTCATATTTGTATCAAAATATTGTATTAGTTTTTAGATATGATGCTTAAAAATGGTCAATTCTAGTCTAATTAAGCCACAATCAAAGTTTCATTGGTTAATTCAAACAATTTTCATCAATTTCCATAATTTTCGTAAATTTTCCCGAAATTTCCATCACATTTCCGTAAAATCCGGACCTCGACATTTCCATTGACATCGACATTTTAAACTTTGGCAGTAGCATGCCCCATGCAACTAATAGACATGAGCTGCAATGTAAAAAAACTAGTAGCGAGATTGAAATTGTAGTAAAAGGAAATTAAAAAAACAAAAACACATGAAACAAAATTTTTCTGGGAGCAAAAGGAAGATGAATGAAAAACAAAAGCCCAGAGGTGTAAAGGAAGCAAAGTCAAAACATATGTTGTTATGGAATAAAATGAAATGGATAGAGGTCGACCCACACAGGCCCATAGCCGATCCCATGGTGTTGACCTTTTGAGTCGGCTCGGCCAGACCGACCAAAAGGGGTCAGTCCACACGTGCCTGTGCCATCCTTATTGCCGGCCTCTTGAGCCATTCCCCTAGGGTCGACCCACACACTTGGGTCACCCTTCCTAACGGGCTTAAACTGACAAGCTCTCAGGTATTTAATTTTTACACATAACACGTAAAAGCAAGTGGTTGAAGTTGGAGAGGTAGAAGCTTCCCGTCGTGACTTTTGAGTGTGGTTAGAAACTCTACGATATTAAAAAATTAAAAAAAAAATCAGAAATATCGAACATTCATACTGATACAAGATTTAATAAATGTTTTACATATACAATATTTTATCATTCCGACAATTTTAAACTTATTTAAACATATATTTAAAATAAATAGAGACCTTGTTGGAGAAGGTTTTTGAATGTTCTTGGCATTACAGTATTTGGAAGCATGGATTCCCAATATAAATTGGGCAAGAGAGAAGAAGTAGCATGTCCCATGCAAGTAATAGATATGAGCTGCAATGAAAAAAAACTAGTAGTGAGATTGAAATTGTAGTAAAAGGAAATTGAAAAAATAAAAACACACGAAACACAATTTTACTGTGACCAAAAGGAAGATAAATGAAAAGCAAGAGTCCACTTTCGTAAAGGAAGCAAAGGCAAAATATAAGTTGTTATGGAATAAAATGAAATAAGAAGGGGTCGGTCGGACCGAGCCAAAGGGGTCATCCCACACGGGCCCGAGGCCGACCTCGTGGGGTCGACATTTCGGGTTGGCTCGACCGAGTCGACCCCTTGGAGTCTA
Organism: Trichosanthes cucumerina; assembly: GCA_036507285.1. NCBI lineage: Eukaryota > Viridiplantae > Streptophyta > Magnoliopsida > Cucurbitales > Cucurbitaceae > Trichosanthes > Trichosanthes cucumerina. The sequence goes on from CM071841.1 coordinate 41,552,418, forward strand.
CCCCCACGGGTCTGAGAAGGTTTTCAATGTACTTGGCATATTTGGAAGCATGGATTCCCAATATAAATTGGGCAAGAGAGAAGCAGTAGCATGTCCTATGCAAGTAATAGATATAAGTTGCAATGTTAAAAAACTAATAGTGAGATTGAAATTGGAGTAAAAGGAAATTGAAAAAACAAAAACACGCGAAACACAATTTACTGAGACCAAAAGGAAGATGAATGAAAAGCAATAGTCTATTGTCGTAAAGGAAGCAAAGGAAAAATATATGTTGTTATGGAATAAAATGAAATGGGTAGAGGTCGACCCACACGGGCTCATAGCCGACCCCATGGGGTCAGCCTCCTGGGTCTGCTCGACCAGACCGACCCAATGGGGTCAACCCACACGGGCCTGGGTCGGCCTTTTGGGCCATTCCCCTTAGGTCAACCCACACACTTAGGTCGTCCTTCCTAACGGGCTTAAACCAACGAGTTCTCAAGTATTTAATTTTTACCCAAAACATGTAAAAGCAAGTGGTTGAAGGTTGAGATGTAGAAGCTTCCTGTCGTTTCTTTTATGTGTGGTTAGAAACTGTACGATATACAAAAAATTTAAAAAAAAAACAGAAATATAGAACATTCATACTGATACAAGATTTAATAAATCTTTTATATATAAAATATTTTATCATTTTTTTAATTTTAAACTTATCTGAACATATATTTAAAATAAATAAAGACCTGGTTGGAAAAGGGTTTTCAATGTTCTTGGCATTACACTATTTGAAATTATGGATTTCCAATATAAATTGGGCAAGAGAGAAGCAGTAGCATGTCCCATGTAAGTAATAGATATGAGCTGCAATGTAAAAAAACTAGTAGTGAGATTCAAATTATAGTAAAAGAAAATTGAAATAACGAAAACGCACGAAACATAATTTTACTTGGACCAAAAGGAACTTGAATGGAAAGGAGTCCATTTTCGTAAATGAAGCAAAGGCAAAATATATGTTGTTATGGAATAAAATGAAATGGGTGGGATATTTAAAAGGGAGCATTGAAGCTTGATTCAATTCAAATTAAATAGCTTTTAACATGAAATTTAAAAGTTTCAATGTTTCTAATAATTGCAATTTGAAATAAAGTTCTTTGCTACATGAATTAAGCTTTGATTCCCTAAATTATTCAAGCAATTAATACATATAAACCTCAACCAATTTTACAAACAAAATCGTTATTCAAACGTTTTTTAAATTTTCAATCATGACTTAAAATCAATCCACCTCACCAACGAGAAACAAAAATACATTTTAGTGAACTATATTGATAAAATAATTATGAACTAAAAAAAATCTAAGCTTAAGAACTAATCCATCCACTCCAAAATTAAATATTATAAACATTATTTGTAAAAAATATTATACATCAATGCGTTTAAAATTATACTTATTTCCATTTAAAATAAAGTTGATCATAACAAAACAAAACAAAGTAGAGGGAACATTTGCAATCCTATGATTGGGAAAGGAAATATGTTAAACATCATGCAACACACTTGTTTCTTTATTCGTTAACTCACTTTCGTAAAAAAATGTCTCAAAGTACGGTTGATCAAATGTTGAGTTTTCTATGTATTCATTGTTAATAATTAACGACAATGAGAAAAGGTTTTCCTTTGTCCGACAAAAATATTAATTTAGAGGGAAAAAACATTTAAAAGTTTCAAAAAGAAAATAATATTAAAATGTCAATAACCATGGTAAGATTCAAGATCATAATCGACACGAATTAGATATCTTTGATTTCTCTAATGTAAAAAAGTAAAATACATTAAGGTTTGTTTGAATGATTGTTTTATTTTTAGGTTGTTCTTTTGTTTCTATTTTTGGAAAAAAAAATCAAATGTTTCATAATTGTTTTTTGTTTTCTATTTTTAGAAAATAGAAACTCAAACTTGTTTGATATATAGCATTTTAGTTTAGAGATGAGATATTTTAAGGAGAGAAAAATGTGTGAAGACGAGAAAAATAAAAATCTAGTCACATAGATGTTAATATTTTAAAGCGAAAAGTTAAACATAATTAATGTAGAGACATGAAAATAAATTATTTAGAGAGAAATATAATAAAAAAAAGTTAGAGACTTAAGAGGTAAATTTAACTGAGATAGTAAGGTCAAGAGTAAAAAAATATATCAGAGGGTGTAATGCCCAACATTTTTAAGTAACGATAATTTCATTTTGTATTTTCATGGTTGATTTAAATGTAGATTGAACAAATTAAATTTGAATGGGCTATATTGAGACAATTAAGGTTTGTTTAATAATCATAGGTTCCGTTTGATAACCATTTTGTTTTTTGTTTTTTGTTTTTTTTTTGTTTTTGAAAATTAAGCATAAAAATATTACTTTTGTCAATGAAATTCTATGTTTTCTTATTTACTTTGTACCTATGTTTTAAAAAAACCAAGTAAAGTTTTGAAAACTTAAAAAAGTAATTTTAAAAACCTTGTGTTTGTTTATGCAATTTGGCTAGAAACTTAAATGGTACCTCAAGAAATTAAGATGGAAACCGTTGTAGACAAGATGAAGATGTAGGGATGTATGTTCTAATCTCGTGTAAGTTTGTAATATACCAAGTTCAAATAAATAAGAGTTATTTTTTTATCACTTTGTGGTCTCGCATATTTATAAACTTAATCCAATAAACAAAGCTCCAGAGTCATTGTATTATGAGAGAACTAGAACTTGAACGGTGTGTAGTGGACACACAGGGAGGATCACGTTCGAGTAAATGACCCGAACAGTCTACAGTATACGGATAGGGTTGGAGACCTAATCCTGGATATGTTGTGGATGTGGCCCGCTTTGTATTAGATACAAACGAGGTGATCCAGCTCGTTCATGTGGTTGACATGCGAGTGGAGTCATCCTGTGCAATGAGATTGTACAAGACCATACCGTGAATTATTAGACTTACAGGTGTAACATCGTTAACAATATAGGACTAATAACTTCGTAGATGACAAATAGTGACTCGATCTTAATCCTGAGCGTGTTACAAACTCCTGTCTGCGGGGGTCTGTCCTTTGACTAGTACGGGTGAGGGTGGTCACAGTTATGTTGGAGTTTGTGCCCTAAAACTCGTAGTTTGTAATTATGTTCTAATTATTGTAATAAAGTGTTATTATTTCAATAAAGAGTTATTGTTCGATATTGCCATTGTTTTAACCCTAAATCCAATAAACTAATCATCCAAGACTGTAAAATATATCTTGAACTGAATGTAGTGTACATATAAAGGATCTTGGTTCGAGATACAACCTAAAGGGTTTATAGTAAGGGGATAAGGTTTGGGTACCTTACCCTGGTAACACTATGGATGTGGCCCACTTTGTATATGATACAAACACTGTGATCCTAACGTGTTCGTGTAGATCACATGTGAGTGGGGATATCCTATGTAATGAGATTACATAAGACCGGACCGCGAAATAGTAACCACTAGGTGTAACTCCGTTGACTATTTAGGTTTCTATTTCACTAGGATGACCTAGGCAACTTGATCTCAATCTTGAGCAGGTTACGAACTCCTGTTCGCGAGGGATTGTCCTTTGACTAGTATGGGTGAGAGTGGCCAGATTCGTCGACTCAATATGCCTACCTTCTTGGGGACAAGACCGAGTGAGCAGCTGGAGACTTAGCCTAGCAAGATAGAATTCACTCTTTCCCGCCTACTAGGGTAAGTAGATGAATGTTCCCTTAAGTGGTGTCTCCGAGACTTGAACAAAGGGCCTGACCCTCTCATTGGCCCGAGAGGGACTCTGTTTGTTGGTAGGACCACAAACAAATTGTTCATTAGAGGAGCACTGGTACTTAAGGTACAAGATGTAACCCAGGGGTAAAACGGTAATTTAATCCAAGTGGTGTTACGAACATTTGTGAAGGATTGACTTGCTATTATTGGTCAATATTCGTGGACACAGAAATATATCTGCAGTGAGAAGAGTGCAGCTGCGAGACTTTAGTGGAGTGTTCCCGCAGTTAACGAATGTTGATTAGGAGGTTAATGAGATTAACCGAGTAATCTCGTATCGTTGGAGCTTCTGATCTGTTGGTCCATTAGGTCCACCTTCTAGCTCATAAAGGGTTCTTAGATCGTTTGAATTTGAAATGTTCAAATTCATTAGGGAATAAATTTAATGTATATAGTTTTATAACTATATATTATAAATTTAATGTGAATATGATTCATATTAAATTATATGAGAGAATTAAATATTTGAAACAGTTCAAATGTTAAATTCAAATGTGAATGTGATTCATATTTGAAAACTATAGGTTAAAATTTAATGTGTATTAGATGTGCATTAAAACTATAGGTTTGAGTAAGTTGATTAAATGTGATTTAATCTAAATTAAATATAAGATATTTAATTTTAATTAATTAAATATGATTTAATTGATATATATAATAATTAATTAGATTAATTATTATTAATTTTATTTTATTATTAAATTAATGGGAACGTGTCAGGAAGACACGTTCCCACTTCCCTCCAACTCCCTATCGATAGAGAGTGGGAGAAGTTATCCCTCGAAAGAATGCTTCTTCTCCTGGTGAGAAGAGGATGATAGATCGATTGATTCTGAGAAAAATCTAGTGAAATTTTTCTGAAAAATTCTCTCTCAATTTCTCTCACCTTCCAAATTGTTGGATCCTTCCCACCAAGGGTGATCTAACTAGAAACTCAAAGTTATAGGAGGTTTTCACTTTTTGTGTTGTCCCTGTGGTGAAGAAAAGAACAGAGAACGATTTTCTCTGTGTTGCTAAGTTGTTGTACGATTGGCAAGGAGTTGTCGAATTGAAACTTTAAAGGTAACCATCTCTGTCCTTTAAGTTTAATTACTAAATAGCATGTTGGCATGACTAATTTCCATGCCTAATTAGATTAGGAAATGTATGTTTATCTATGTTTTTCACCAATGTACTGGTATTAGTGTTCAACCAAAATAAACTTGCAATTACGATTCCAAAACACGTTTTCGCTGCTCAAGGGGATCTGATCTCCATCAATTGGTATCAGAGAAATGCTTGTTTTGTTTTGGTTGAAACAAATTTGCATTGGATAGGTGGGAATTTCATTTTGTTTTGCTGTAAAACTATTTAAAAATTTTTTGGCCTTAGTTTCCTTTGATTTGATCAAATTAAATGTAAAGGCCCCTTTGTTTTTGGGCAATAAAGTGCATAATCGAGTCTGTAATCGAGTTGTGAGTCGTTCGGGACTAGTTTCATGCAATTTGGATGAGTATCGAAGGAGTAATTGGCGATTGAACCTGCTGTGTTCGAAGGAAATTGTTGTTCTTTGAAGAAAGCGGCGTAACGCTACTGCTTCTGGCGGCGTTGTAACACCGTTCATCGCGTGCTGCAACGCCGAGGAACGGCGTCGCAACGCCGAAGTCTCCCTATCGCGCGGAATCTCGTGGGTCGTGGCGTTGCAATGTTGCCCCTCAGCGTTGCAACGCTACCCCGATGTCAGGCGCGTGCGAGATGAGGCGGCGCGGTAACGCGCTCCCATCGTTACAACGTCGTGGACGCCAACCAAGCCGCAGAGACCAGTTTGGGCGGTTCGGTTCGTTTTGATCCGGTTCGAGCGGTTTGAGCCCGGTTCAAGGAGTTTTCGACCGGTTTTGTAATAGGATTAGTGTAATTTTATTATTTTTACACTTTATGGGCCAAATTATTCCGATTTTACAACTATTTTTATTTATGAATGTCATTTCGAAATTTTTCCACCTTAGGATAAGCATGTTCATGCATTTTATTTGTATAATTGTTATATAAATATGGTAGAAATGCATGATCTAATTTATTTTTCATAAGTATTTATTTATAATTGTTATAATTAGATAATATGGAAAATAAATTGCATTGAGCATGAAATTACTTAGTTTAAAATAATTGTTATTTTGTTTAAGTAATTTTAGTTATTCAATTAGTTGAATAATTTTTATAATTCCAATTTTGTTTTATAATATAGTTCCTTGTCATAGGTTAATTATTAAAATTTATAAGAGTTATAAATTAAAGGGGTTTTAGAAACCATAACCTATAACAAAGAATTGCATGCAAACATAGAAACTTGGGTTAAATTAAATTAGTTTTAAATTGTTTAAAATTAATTTAGACCTAAGTTTTAATTTCTTATAGGATTAGAAGTTTGTCTTACATAGTATTTTAAATAGTTTAAAATATAGTAGGACAATAAAACTTTGGTTATAAGGGAACTCTACCAGTGAAGTTCTGTCTAAGGTTGGGGGTACTTAAGCTGACGGTTAACGGAATACCTCCTACCTTGGAACTGACCTGAAGCTTGAGTTGAATTAACCTTAGTCTCTTTTTATATCTAGATAATTAAAATGTTTATTCACCTAGACATAAGGTTAAAAGACCTAGTTATAATAGTTATAATAGGCATAGACTTAGATAGATTCTTTTAGTCAGAATCTGACTAAGTTAAACCTACACCATACCCTTAGGAGCTTCAGTGGGAGAAAACGAGATGTTCGCATCAAGTTTACTCTCACGTCCTGCTCGGCTACGTGGCGTCAATAGGGTGTCCCCCTACGGTAAGTGTTTGCATGGTTCAATACTAAGGTGAATGAGGGAAGTATCCATAGCAAATGGGAGCAGGACGCGTGTCAACGTATCCTACGGTCTCCTCCATTAGGTCGCACCGTGAGATTTCTATAGTCTGCCTGCTCGGTTGTCCTGGAACAACCAATCCCTACGGAGGGCCTGACTATAGGGATCGGAACACCGCAAACTCTAGAAATTGATAGGGTCTCTTAAGTAATTTGCCAACAATTGTCTTTCCTAATAGTAGCCTGTTGGCTCAGACCTATTGGATCTGAAAATTGTAGGGTCACATTTACGGGATAAGTTAAACTAGTTAACAAGTCCTTGACCAAAAAACGGTAGCTAAGGATCATTGGGACATGAGATGTTCTGGTAGTGAGAATTGGCTGAGATAGTCTCAATTCAGGGGAGGAGTGACTGACCACCCGATGGTGGCTTTTGTTCTAAACCCTTGAAGTATCGTTGCAAAATTAAAGGTTAATTTAAACACTAGGGTTCTTCAATAATTTTTCTAAATTTGATTGGTTATAATGGGTTAAAGGCATAACTAATTAGAATTACTTTTGGAATTTCAGCATGTCGTCCTCAATTATAGCCTTATTGAAAAGCGAACGTTTAACTGGTGAAAACTATACTACGTGGAAGTCCAACCTGAATACGATTCTTGTTGTTGACGACCTTCGGTTTGTACTAACTGAGGAATGTCCTCAGGTCCCTGCTTGAAACGCTCCTCAATCTGTTAAGGATGCGTACGACCGCTGGATTAAGACCAATGATAAGGTTAAGGTCTACATTTTGGCTAGTGTTTCTGAAGTTCTGGCCAAAAAGCACGAGGGCATGGTCTCAGCTCGTGAGATCATGAGTTCGTTGCAGAACTTGTTTGGACAACCGTCTGGACAACTTCGACACGAATTCCTCAAGTACGTTTATAACTATTGTATGAAGGAGGGGTCGTCGGTGAGAGAACACGTTCTCGATCTGATGGTCCACTTCAATGTGGCTGAAATGAACGGTGCGGTCATAGACGAGCAAAGTCAGGTCTCGTTCATCCTGGAATCTCTTCCGAAGAGTTTCCTGCAATTCCGCAGCAATGCAGTGATGAACAAAATAAAGTATAATCTGACTACTCTCCTTAATGAACTACAAACTTTTCAGTCTCTTATGAAGAATAAGGGACAGGCTTATGGAGAGGAAAATCTGTTTGCCCATTCCAGAAGGTTCCAGAAGGGTTCATCCTCTAGGACTAAGTCCTATAGTTCATCTTATGGGCTTAAGAAGACTCAAAAGAAGAAGATAGGAGGGAAAGGGAAGGCACCTGTTGCTGATAAGGGCAAGGGAAAAGCCAGGGTTGCAGACAAAGGAAAGTGTTTCCACTGCAACATGGGCGGGCATTGGGAGTGAAATTGCCCAAAGTACCTTGCTGAGCTCAAAGAGAAGAAAGGTAAATTCGATTTACTTATTCTTGAAACTTGTTTAGTGAAAAATAATGATTTTACCTGGATACTTGATTAAGGAGCCACTAATCACGTTTGCTCTTCTTTTCAGGAAACTAGTTCCTTCAAGGAGCTCGAAGAGGGTGAGATGACGCTATTTTTTAGAGATAGATTTATCTTTTTAGAAAATCTTTATATAGTTCCCAAGATTAAGAGGAACTTAATTTCTATCTCTTGTTTAATTGAACTTGGCTATTGTATTACTTTTTCTTTTAATGAAGCGTTCATTTTAAAGAAATGTGTCAATATTTGTTCTGCAAAGTTAGAAAATGGTTTGTATATACTTAAACCGAATTAAAGAAAGGCGATTTTAAATCATGAGATGTTTAAAACTGCTAATACTCAAAGTAAAATGTAAAGAATTTCTCCAAACAATAATATCTATCGTTGGCATCTTAGACTTGGTCATATAAATCTCAACCGGATTGAGAGACTCTCTAAGAATGGACTTCTAAACAAGTTAGAAGATGATTCTTTACCTCCATGCGAATCTTGCTTGGAAGGTAAAATGACTAAGAGACCTTTTAGTGGAAAAGGTTATAGAGCCATAGAACCCTTAGAACTTATACATTTGGATCTTTGTGGTCTGATGAATGTTAAAGCTCGAGGAGGGTACGAATATTTCATCTCTTTCATAGATGATTATTCGAGGTATGGTTATCTATACCTAATGCATCATAAGTCAGAGGCTCTTGAAAAGTTCAAATAGTATAAGGCTGAAGTAGAGAATGCGTTAGGGAAAACCATTAAGACACTTCGATCCGATCGAGGTGGAGAGTATATGAATTTTAGATTCCAGGACTATTTGATAGAACATGGAATTAAATCTCAACTCTCAGCACCTAATACACCACAACAAAATGGTGTGTCAGAAAGGAGAAATAGAACCTTGTTGGACATGGTTCGATCTATGATGAGCTATGCTCAATTGCCTGCCTCGTTTTGGGGATACGCAGTAGAGACTGTAGTTCAAATCTTGAACACTGTTCTATCAAAGAGTGTTTCAGAAACACATTTTGAATTGTGGAAGGGGCGTAAACCTAGTTTACAACACTTCAGGATTTGGGATTGTCCGACACACGTGCTGGTGACAAACCCAAAGAAACTTGAACCTCGTTCAAGATTATGCCAATTTGTTGGCTATCCAAAAGAAATGAGAGGTGATCTTTTCTACGACCCACGAGAAAACAAGGTGATTGTATCGACAAACGTCTCTTTCTTGAAGGAAGATCACATGAGGAACCATAAACCACGTAGTAAACTAGTACTAAATGAAGCTACAACTGAATCAATAAGAGTTGTTTATCAAGTTGGACCTTCATCAAGAGTTGATGAAGAAGCCAACACATCAAGTCAGTCTCGTCCTTCTCAATCGTTGGGAATGCCTAGATGCAGTGGGAGGGTTGTTTCCCAACCTGATCGCTACTTGGGTTTAGCTGAAACTCAAGTCGTCATACTTGATGACCGCGTAGAAGATCCATTGTCTTATAGACAGGCAATGAATGACGTAGACAAGGACCAATGGATCAAAGTCATGGACCTTGAAATTGAGTCAATGTACTTCAATTCAGTATGGGAACTTGTAGACCAACCTGAAGGGGTAAGACCCATAGGGTGTAAATGGATCTATAAGAGAAAGAGAGTTGCAGCCGGAAAGGTATAGACCTTTAAGGCTAGACTTGTAGCAAAGGGTTTTACCCAAAGGGAAGGAGTTGACTATGAGGAAACTTTTTCCCCTGTTGTTATGCTTAAGTCTATCAGGATACTCTTGTCCATAGCCACATTTTTTGATCATGAGATTTTGCAAATGGACGTCAAGATTGCCTTTTTGAATGGTAATCTTGACGAGAGCATCTATATGTCTCAGCCCGAAGGGTTCATAACCAAAGGTCAGGAGAAAAAAGTTTGCAAGCTCAATCGATCCATTTATGGGTTGAAACAAGCATCCAGATCTTGGAACATAAGATTTGATACTGCGATCAAGTCTTATGGCTTTGAACAAAACGTTGATGAGCCTTGTGTTTACAAGAGGATCATCAAAGACAAAGTAGCTTTCTTAGTACTTTATGTGGATGATATCCTACTCATTGGGAATGATGTAGGATATCTTATTGACATAAAGAATTGGTAGGCGACCCAATTCCAAATGAAAGATTTGGGAGAGGCGCAATATGTTCTTGGGATTCAGATATTCAGGAATCGCAAGAACAAAACGCTAGCTATGTCTCAAGCATCTTATATCGACAAATTATTGGCCCGATATTCAATGCAGAATTCCAAGAGGGGCTTATTACCCTTTAGGCATGGAGTTCATCTGTCTAAGGAACAGTGTCCTAAGACACCTCAGGAGGTTGAGGATATGAGATGTATTCCCTATGCCTCTGCAGTAGGTAGCTTAATGTATGTTAAGTTGTGCACGAGGCCAGACATTTGTTATGCAGTGGGAATAGTCAACAGGTACCAATCCAATCCAAGATTAGACCACTAGACCACAGTTAAAAACATCCTCAAGTATCTTCAGAGAACGAGGGACTATACGCTTGTGTATGGGATTAAGGATTTGATCCTAATTGGATATACTGATTTTGATTTTCAGACCGATAAAGATTCTAAGAAATCCACATCGGGATCAGTTTTCACCCTTAACGGGGAGCTATAGTATGGCGAAGCATCAAGCAGGGATGCATCGCTGACTCCACGATGGAGGTTGAGTATGTCGCTGCTTGTGAAGCAGCGAAAAAGGTTGTTTGGCTAAGGAAATTCCTTACTGATTTGGAAGTTGTTCCAAATATGGAATATCCCATCACCTTATACTGTGACAACAGTGGTGCGGTAGCCAATTCAAAGGAACCTCGAAACCATAAGCGAGACAAGCACATCGAGAGGAAGTATCACCTGATACGAGAAATACTACAATGAGGAGATGTGACAGACACGAAGATCGCTTCGGAGCACAACATTGTTGATCCATTTCAACGACTCTCACGGCTAAAGTATTCGAGGGTCATCTGGAAAGTCAAGGTCCACGAGATATGTACATAGGCTAATCAAGGGCAAGTGGGAGATATGTAATGGGGTATATGGATGCCCTAGTTTATTGTATTTGTATCTCTGTAACCATTGTTTTAGATTATGATGTACCCCACTAGAGTTTTAGTCCAAGTGGAAGTTTGTTGGGGTTTGTGCCCTAAAACTCGTAGTTTGTAATTATGTTCTAATTATTGTAATAAAGTGTTATTATTTCAATAAAGAGTTGTTGTTCGATATTGCCATTGTTTTAACCCTAAATCCAATAAACTAAACATCCAAGGCTGTAAAATGTATCTTGAACTGAATGTAGTGTACATATAAAGGATCTTGGTTCGAGATACAACCTAAAGGGTTTTATAGTAAGGGGATAAGGTTTGGGTACCTTACCCTGGTAACACTATGGATGTGACCCACTTTGTATATGATACAAACACTGTGATCCTAACGTGTTCGTGTAGATGACATGTGAGTGGGGATATCCTATGTAATGAGATTACATAAGACCGGACCGCGAAATAGTAACCAGTAGGTGTAACTCCGTTGACTACTTAGGTTTCTATTTCACTAGGATTACCTAGGCAACTTGATCTCAATCTTGAGCAGGTTACGAACTCCTGTTTGCTAGGGATTGTCCTTTGACTAGTATGGGTGAGAGTGGCCAGATTCACCGACTCAATAAACCTACCTTCTTGGGGACAAGACCGAGAAGGCAGCTGGGAACTTAACCTACCAAGATGGAATTCACTCCTTCCTGCCTATTAGGGTAAGTGGATGAATATTTCCTTAAATAGTGTCTCCAAGACTTGAACAAAGGGTCTGACCCTCTCATTGGCTCGAGAAGCTAGGCTTATTTATCAATTGGAAATGATATATATTAATGTATCTAAAATTAATAATTATAAACTTGTTCTTTTGCCAAAAAAAAATTATAAACTTATCTCCATTTGAAATAAAGTTTCTGATAACCAATAAAATTAAAGTAGAACTGATGATTGTAATCTTACAATTGAGAAAGGAAATATGCTCAACATCATGCAAAGGAAAAATATATGTTGTTATGGAATAAAATGAAATGGGTAGGGGTCGACCCATACAGGCCCGGGGTCGACCTCATGAGGTCAGCCTCCCAAGACGTCTCAGCCGGACCGACACAAAAGGGGTAAGGCAACACGGGCCCAGGCCCGACCTCGTGGGGTTGACCTCTTGGGTTGTCTCAGCCGGGTCGACCCCACGGGTGTGGGTCGTCTTTACGGTCGGCCTCTTGGGCCATTCCCCTAGGGTCGGCCCACACACTTGGGTCATCCTTCCTAACATGCTTAAACCGACGAGCTCTCAGGTATGTAATTTTTACCCATAACACGTAAAAGCAAGTTGTTGAAGTTTAAGAGGTAGAAGCTTCCCGTCGTGACTTTTGAGTAGGGTTACAAACTCTAGGGTATAAAAAATTTAAAAAAATATAGAAAAGAAAGATCAATGAAAAGCAAGAGTCCATTGTCGTAAAGGAAGCACAGGAAAAATATATGTTGTTATGGAATAAAATGAAATTGGTAGAGGTCGCCCCACACGAGCTCAGGGCCAACCCATGGAGTCGGTCTCCTGAGCTGGCTTGGATAGACCGACCCAAAGGGCTCAGCCCATACGGGGTTAGGTCGTCCTCACGGTCAACCTCTTGGGCCATTCCACTGCAGTTGACCCACACAATTTGGTCGTCCTTCTTAAGGGGCTTAAACCGACGAGCTCTCACATATCTAATTTTTACCCATAACATGTGAAAGCAAGTTGTTTAACTTGTTTTGGTAGAAGCTTCCCGTCATGACTTTTGAGTGTGCTTAGAAACTCTACGACATAAAAAAATTTAAAAAAAATAGAAATATAGAACATTCATAGTGATACAAGATTCGATAAAAATTTTACATGTAAAATATTTTATTATTTTTGCAATTTTAAACTTATCTGAACATATATTTAAAATAAATAGAGACTTGATTGGAGAAAGTCTTTAAATGTTCTTGGCATTACACAGAGTTGGAAGCATGGATTCCCAATATAAATTGGGCAAGAGAGAAGCAATAGCATGTCCCATTCAAGTAATAGATATAAGTCATGTAATAAAAAAAAAACTAGTAGTGAGATTAAAATTGTAGTAAAAGGAAATTTATTAAACAAAAACACACGAAACACAATTTTACTAGGACCAAAAGGAAGATGAATGAAAAGCAAGAGTCCATTGTCGTAAAGAAAACAAAGAAAAAATATGTGTTGTTATGGAATAAAATGAAATGGGTAGGGGTCGACCCATACGGGCCCGTGGTCGACTCCATGAGGTCAGCCTCCCAAGACGTCTCAGCCAGACCGACACAAAAGGGGTAAGGTAACACGGGCCCAGGCCCAAGCTCGTGGGGTCGACCTCTTGGATTGGCTCAACCGGGTCGACCCCCACGGGCCTGGGTCGTCTTTACGGTCGACCTCTTGGGCCATTCCTCTAAGGTCGGCCCACACACTTGGGTCATCCTTCCTAACATGCTTAAACCGACGAGCTCTCAGGTATGTAATTTTTACCCATAACACGTAAAAGCAAGTTGTTGAAGTTTAAGAGGTAGAAGCTTCCCGTCGTGACTTTTGAGTAGGGTTACAAACTCTAGGGTATAAAAAATTTAAAAAAATATAGAAAAGAAAGATCAATGAAAAGCAAGAGTCCATTGTCGTAAAGGAAGCACAGGAAAAATATATGTTGTTATGGAATAAAATGAAATTGGTAGAGGTCGCCCCACACGAGCTCAGGGCCAACCCATGGAGTCGGTCTCCTGAGCTGGCTTGGACAGACCGACCCAAAGGGCTCAGCCCATACGGGGTTAGGTCGTCCTCACGGTCAACCTCTTGGGCCATTCCACTGCAGTTGACCCACACAATTTGGTCGTCCTTCTTAAGGGGCTTAAACCGACGAGCTCTCACATATCTAATTTTTACCCATAACATGTGAAAGCAAGTTGTTTAACTTGTTTTGGTAGAAGCTTCCCGTCATGACTTTTGAGTGTGCTTAGAAACTCTACGACATAAAAAAATTTAAAAAAAATAGAAATATAGAACATTCATAGTGATACAAGATTCGATAAAAATTTTACATGTAAAATATTTTATTATTTTTGCAATTTTAAACTTATCTGAACATATATTTAAAATAAATAGAGACTTGATTGGAGAAAGTCTTTAAATGTTCTTGGCATTACAGTAGTTGGAAGCATGGATTCCCAATATAAATTGGGCAAGAGAGAAGCAATAGCATGTCCCATTCAAGTAATAGATATAAGCTGCAATGTAAAAAAAAAACTAGTAGTGAGATTAAAATTGTAGTAAAAGGAAATTTATTAAACAAAAACACACGAAACACAATTTTACTAGGACCAAAAGGAAGATGAATGAAAAGCAAGAGTCCATTGTCGTAAAGAAAACAAAGAAAAAATATGTGTTGTTATGGAATAAAATGAAATGGGTAGGGGTCGACCCATACGGGCCCGGGGTCGACTCCATGAGGTCAGCCTCCCAAGACGTCTCAGCCAGACCGACACAAAAGGGGTAAGGTAACACGGGCCCAGGCCCAAGCTCGTGGGGTCGACCTCTTGGATTGGCTCAACCGGTCGACTTCACTGCCTGGGTCGTCTTTACGGTCGACCTCTTGGGCCATTCCTCTAAGGTCGGCCCACACACTTGGGTCATCCTTCCTAACATGCTTAAACCGACGAGCTCTCAGGTATGTAATTTTTACCCATAACACGTAAAAGCAAGTTGTTGAAGTTTAAGAGGTAGAAGCTTCCCGTCGTGACTTTTGAGTAGGGTTACAAACTCTAGGGTATAAAAAATTTAAAAAAATATAGAAAAGAAAGATCAATGAAAAGCAAGAGTCCATTGTCGTAAAGGAAGCACAGGAAAAATATATGTTGTTATGGAATAAAATGAAATTGGTAGAGGTCCCTCCACACGGGCTAGGAGCCAACCCCATGGAGTCGACCTCCTTAGCCGTCTCGGACAGACCGACCCAAAGGGCTCATCCCACACGCGTCTGGGTCGTCCTCTTGGGGCATTCCACTGGTGTTGACCCACATACTTTAGTCGTCCTTCTTAACGGGCTTAAACCGACGAGCTATCACGTATCTAATTTTTACCCATAACATGTAAAAGCAAGTGGTTTTACTTGTTGAGGTAGAAACTTTCCGGTATGACTTTTGAGTGTAGTTAGAAACTCTACGACATAAAAAAAAAATAGAAATATAGAACATTCATATTGATACAAGATTTAAGAAAAGTTTTCCATGTAAAATATTTTATCATTTTTGTGATTTTAAACTAATGTTAACATATATTTAAAATAAATAGAGACTTGATTGGAGAAAGTCTTTAAATGTTCTTGGCATTACAGTATTTGGAAGCATGGACTTCCAATATAAATTGAGCAAGAGAGAAGCAATAGCATGTCCCATGCAAGTAATAGATATGAGTTGCAGCGTAAAAAAAACTAGTAGTGAGATTAAAATTGTAGTAAACGGAAATTGATTAAACAAAAACACACGAAACACAATTTTACTAGGACCAAAAGGAAGATGAATGAAAAGCAAGAGTCGATTGTCGTAACGAAATCAACAGAAAAATATATGTTGTTATGGAATAAAATGAAATGGGTAGGGGTCGACCCACACGGGCCCGGGGTCGACCCCATAGGGTCAACCTCCCAAGTCGTCTCAGCCAGATCGACACAAAAGGGGTAAGGCAACACGAGCCTAGGCCCGACCTCGTGGGGTCGACCTCTTGGGTTGGCTCAGTCGGGTCGACCCACACGGGTCTGATCGTCTTTACGGTCGGCCTCTTGGGCCATTCCCCTAGGATCGGCCCACACACACTTGGGTCGTTCTTCCTAACATGCTTAAACCGACAGCTCTCAGGTATGTAATTATTACCCATAACACGTAAAAGCAAGTTGTTGAATTTTGAGAGGTAAAAGATTCCCGTCGTGACTTTTGAGTAGGGTTACAAACTCTGGGATATTAAAAAATTTTAAAAATATAGGAAAGGAAGATGAATGAAAAGCAAGAGTCCATTGTCGTAAAGCAAGCAAAGCAAAAATATAAGTTGTTATTGTTGGGACGTATGTCCTAATCTCGTATTTGTTTGTAATATTACCATTGAAATAAATAAGAGTTATTTCTTTCATCAAATTTTTATGTAAACAAATGATGTTTACATTTGTTTGATAAAATTATTATATAAATCTTATTTAATTGTAATACATTAAATAATGAATTAATATTTCAATATAGTTTAATTATAATGACATCCTTATCATAAATTAATAATATTTGTAATTAATTGATTAAATATAATATGAATTAGTGACTTAATATTTTTACAATGGATTTTATAATAGATGTTTAAGCTTATTTTATGAAATTAATTTTACAATATTATTTTATAAACTAATCCAAATTAATTTCAACTAATAAAAATAAATTAATTAATTGTAAAATTTTTACTCAATTATATTTCAGGTTTTAATTCCTTGGCAATATTTTCCAAAGTCATCCAGATGCCTTTTTTAAGGTAACAACAACATGTTTGTTTTGGCCTTTGATTCATTTGATTATTAATTACAATTCGATTAACAGAAGAAAAGGGAAGACAAGTTTATAAGGTCAATGGTGAGAGCTTTTACTTAAATCTAGAGGAAACGAAGACATTCTCAAGGATGTTTTCTTTATTACTCCCATCTTGAGGAGTTTCAAGCAGAGGCTCAGTTGGGATGGAAGTACTGGCATCGTTCGAGTTCGAGCTCGAAATCAAGGATACTTTTTTTTATTTTACTACTCTGTGCATTGTTTGATTGATTTTTTTTAATAAAAGACTAAATTATAAAAATAAAAATACCTCTATATGTTTTACTCTCTGTTTAAAAAAATACATTTATTTTTTCAAAAGTTGCAATATTACCCTTAACATTTCATAAATGTTTATAGAAGAACCGTTAGAATGTTATATTAAGTTGATGTGTCTAAATGTTGTTATTTCAAACATAATTCAAACAAGCATCCTAGTCATCTGACATCCCTACATCATTTCAGATCATCTTCATACCAATTTTTTCATCCACCATTCTAATAGATTTCACTCCAAAGATAGTTTTCAAATGTTTATTTAAGGTCAAGGCAAATAATACAACTTTTGAAAGAAAAAAAGACCCTTTTTTAAACCAGGGACAAAATTCAAAAATATTTTTTTTTATAATTTAGTCTTAATAAAATGGTAAAATTAATCTATGTTAAAATACTATTATGATCCCTATATTTTTAGAACTTGTTTTATTTTCATGTATCTACTTTTAATATTCAAATCTAGTCTTCATACTTTCGGTAAATCATAAAATTAAGGGGCATTTGCATAAATAGCAATACAATTTACATAAATTGCAGACGTGTCTACTGTTTATTCAATTTGCAGAAATAGCAAAAAAAATATCCCAGCCCAAACAGACCACCTGAAAAGTCAAAAATATCCTTGTATTGTCTGCAAGTGTATCAGTAGTCTATCAGTGATATATTGTTGAAATACCTAATACAAAGTATATCACTGATAAACTACTGATATACTAATTATATGAAGTTTATCAAAAGTATATAAGTATGTGTATGACACATATGATATATAGAGAGAGAGTATATCATTAATACACTAATAATATATTTTATTTTATACGCGTTTTTCGATATAAAGTTTGTCACTAGCCTATCAATAATATATTGTTGATATAGTAACGATATCCTAATATAAAATAAATAATTGTTATATTGTTAATATACTTATATGAAGTTTATCAAGAGTATATCAATAATTCACATATGAAATATACGTAATATAAAATATATTATTGATATACTACTAATGATTTAATTTTATTTCTTTGTTTTATTAATGATTTATATTTACTACTTTTTAGTCAGTAGACTTCCTTAATTAATACATTTGGGTTAGTAGTATGCAAGGTTTAAAATGTCGATAGAAATGTTGAGGTCCGGATTTTACGGAAATGTCGATGGAAATTTCGGAAAAATTTACGAAAATTATGCAAATTGATGAAAATTGTTTGAATTAACCAATGAAACTTTGATTGTGGCTTAATTAGACTAGAATTGACCACTTTTAAGCATTATATCTAAAAACTAATACAATATTTTGATACAAATATGAATTAACAGGTCGATGATAGCAGAAATTTAGAAAAAAAAATCCAAAATTTTGTAAATTATATGAATTATTTCATGAAACTTTAATTATGGTTTAATCATGCTATAATTTATTTATTTCCAACGTCATATATGTAAAAAATACGTTCTATAACTTCTATCTAGATTAAATAATATGTGATACATTACATTTATAATACCAAAAAGATGACCTTGGAGCATCTAACCCAAAATCTTGGTAATTCTGATAGAAATTACAATATTGCTCCCAAGTCATCCTATATTGAAAATGTTGAATATGACGGTCAACATGAAAACGATATGACTCGTACGGCCAACATATGGACCCTATTCGTGGATACATCTCTTCAATCAATGGTCCTTGACTTTGAGATGATGAATAACTCTGTGGTTGAAAGGACGGTTGAAAGTTGCTATGTTCTCGACTTGAAGAATCATCATAATTTGAGTACGAATAATGACCTTGATCATAGTCTTGTTGTGTATTATTGCTACTTTGAGATGATTTGACTAATTTTTAAAAAAAAAAAAAACAAAATATGTGCCGACATGTCGTCGAAAGGGGGAAACGAAATTCTCCCCCACACGACATGTTGACATGTCGACATGCTCGACATGTCGAAATGTCGAGCGACATTTTCTTTCATGGTAGTATGTAAGAAATCATATTTAGTATATAAGATAAACTCAAAATTAAGATGATCACTAATATACTACTAATATACTCAATGCAAGTGGCACAACACAACCGCATGCAGTAGAAAGTAAAAAATGCACTCATGCGTGTTATTATACTAACAATAGATCTGATATACCAACAATATACCTAATAAGTTGAATATATCAGTGTGAATATACCACCAATATACTTTATTTACGTATATAAAAAATAAGAAATGCTTACTATATCAAGAATACAATAGTGATTCATAATCGGTATATCAGATTATCTAAAAGTATATCAGTGATATACTACTGATATGCTTTATTTAGGTATCTAAATGAATTAGAAATGCTAATATTCAGTATATCAACAGTATATCACAAATAGTGATTTATACTTAGTAATGATTTATGTTGATAAATCAAGTATGTTTGATATATCAAGAATATAATAGTGATATACTCAATGTTAGTAACTCGCATATGATAACATTCATTTTAATGATATACTATTGATATACTCCACGTTAGGTATATCAATAAAATTAACATATCTAAAATGAAGTATATCATTAATATACCAAGATGCAAAATATCTCGGATATGCTACGAATATATATAGACTATATCATTTAACTAATATTACTAAAAAAAAATGTATCCATATTATATGGATAATGTACTACTAATGTATTTTGTTTTAGGTATATATCAATTGACTGATATCTGATATATAAACACAAAGTATATCAGATATACTTCTGATATATTAAATGTAAAGTATAACAGATACACTACTGATATACCAAATGTAAAGTATATCAGATATACTATCTTTCGATATACCAAATGTAGTATATCAGATACTCAATGAGGGTAAGATTAAAATAATAAAAATGAAAAATCAGATTCTTAAAAATTTTACTATATTTGTAAATCTAAAAAATCATCGCTAGATTTGTAAATATACTAATATTTTTTGTCACTCATTACAATTCCTCTAAAATTAATCCTATTATAAGTAGATTATCTCAACTTTTTCAAAGAAAAATTAGTCTCTATGATGTTATGTCATAAATAGAAATTATTTTGATTTTACCAAATAAATTCAAATTAAAGATGATAACTAATTTTAAGATGTCCCGAAAGTACAAAAACTAAAGACCAAAAATCAATTAATACCCCTAAATTTTACAAACTGTATCAATAAAAATTTTAAACTTTGTTTAAACAATACACTTCCACAAGTGTATTACAAGTGCATTTAAAACTAAAGGTCAAATAATTGTATTAATTTAAACAATGCACTTCCACAAGTGTATCAATTTACCCTCAACGAAATTCCAATTGAAAAATGCTTGTTTACACGTATGCAAGCTTAGAATTTTATCAATCAAACTCATAAACTATAAGAGATTGTTTGAGACATTATAGATTATAATAACATAGATTATAATCATCTGTAGAATTATATATATTATTTAAAATATAGAGATGTTTAATTAGAATTATAATAGTTTGTGTTTAGAATGCAATTGGTCTGGAGTATTCAACTGATTATTATAACACAGTTATAATAACCAATGTCCCTAACAGACCCTAAATGAAACAATTTAAGCTCTCAATTTGAAAATTCATTCCTCGCTTAGACTTGTTTGAAAATTGTCAATTCTTTGTATCACATCCCAAACTCCACGTGTAGACTTCTTAAACAATCTAAGCCCCTTATTTGAAAATCATCCATTCTTTGAATCGCAACCAGAAAAGAAAAAAAAAGGCCAATACAACTCATGATTTCAGACCCAGAATGCTCAAAATAAGATTATTTGAAAAAGAAGATTGAGATAAAGAAAAAAACAATAAACACAAATCTTGTAATGTAATAAAATCTACTCATTCTTTTTAACTTGAAAGAAAATTGCCGCATTACAATATCTAAAATGTGCAAATACTATTTTGTTCCTCAAAATGTTTGCAAATTAAAACAAATACAATTTTGGAAGCAAGAGGATAAAAAGTGGACGAACATTCAGACTTGCCTTATGTGATGGCTGAGAAAACGGTTGAATTTGCAAGAGCAGGTCAGGTCATAAGAGAAATATACTATACATGCAGAATCAGGAAGGTGCAAGCAATGCCCTGCTTCATTAAATTAAAGCAGCAATAAGCCAAAACACAGATTCCACATATTGAAAACATCCTCCTCTTTTGCACCTCTTCTTTTAAAAATATGGAGGTTCAACGATTTGGCTTCAGAAGTGGTGCCCTCTATAAAGTTTTAAAAAAACCAGCAGCATCTGCAACAAGCAAACATGAGAAAACTACTACCTTTTATTATGGAAAAAAGTTGAGAGAATTCGTGGAGAGGATGAAGAATAACACCTACAAAATTCTTAATCATCCAAATAATAGTAGGAGCCAGCTGACTTTTGTTCCCGATCCTTTGCCGAGTCGACCTTGTTAATTCTTGGCCTATAATTTGTTGGATCTCTTCTAAATGTAATATCGAGATGCTGCAATCGATCAAAATGAGACCCGTCAATGACCACTACTAGATCTAGAGCAATTGCCCCAATCAGTTTTACGATTGCAGATGACCATGGTTTTTCCCATAGGATATAGTGTAATAATCAAAAAAGAAGGAATGAGGATCAGGGATAGAAATAGCATGTCTTACAGATAAGAAGAGATTCATCCCAGTCAACAACGACTGAGGACCATTAGCAGTACAATCTACTGATGGCTGACCCTCATAAACGATAACTCGATCTGCCAGATAAGTTGCCATAATAAAATCGTGTTCGACCACAAAGGCAGTCTTTTTTGCATGAAGAATAAACCTCTTAATGACTTTTGAAGCAACAATACGCTGCTCAGAGTCAAGGTAAGCACTCGGCTCATCTATCAGATAAATATCTGCAGGCTACAAGCATTAGAATAAAACAAATATATTAATATTTCCCTGTGATTATTCCTGATTAATATTAGTCAATACGTACTAAAAAATAATAATAATTGGCACTGGGAAAAATCCTCTCTCAAGGCTTGTGCATATACTTTCAATATAAAGGTTCGACATACAGATTTCTTTGACCCTAACCACAGATGTATATGTGAAACTAAACTGCTAATACAGCTTGCCGAAGATATTAGATGAAAAAAATACCATTTCACAGGAACACTAAAGTCACAAGGTAAATGTACCTTCCCAAGGCAGAGGCACAACGCAACTCTCTGCAACTCACCTCCAGAAAGATTCATAACTTCCTGGTCCATTAATTGTTCGATAAGCAAAGGCTTCATTACATCTGAAACAAATTGCGGATGCATGTAGGACTCCCTTATTTTCTGATGTAGCAAGTGTCTGACAGTAGATTGAAATTTAGGACTGATCTTCTGGGGTTTGTAGGAAACGTTAAACTCAGGAATCTCAATATCAGAACCTTCAACAGAATCAGGTTTCAACAAACCAGCCTGCAAATATAGTCAGTGGTAGGATAAATGCTAGGAAGCAGATTTAGTATTTACATCTTAAAAAAGGTTTTAGTAAATAAGTAATGGAAAGAGCAAATACCAGCATACGAATAAATGTTGTCTTTCCTGTTCCATTCTCACCGAGCATTACAATAATCTGTGAATCAGTAAATTCACCCTCAATCACACGGAGTTTGAAATTTCCCTGAGTTTTAGACATAGTTGGGTACTTATATCGTGCATATGTTTCAATTTCCTCCGCACTTTCCTGAGGAGTCTCAGCAACCTAGAAGAAGAAAAAAGTAAGGACAGATTCTAATGACATCAATGTTCCAATCTGGAGTAGAAAGTCAGCAAAATCACCACCTTGAAAGTAAGAGATTCGTCTCTAAAACGTAGATTTTCTGTGGGAACAAAACCAGCCAAGAAGATGTTGATTCCTTCTCGAACAGAGAAGGGAAGGGTCACAACTCCATATGCACCCGGTTTCCCATAAAGACAGCAAATGAAGTCAGACAAGTAATCCAAGACACTAAGATCGTGCTCCACAACAATTACATAGCTGCAAAAGGATGCATGAACAACATCAAACTAAATAAGAGAAATAAATATGCATGCATAAAAATGCTAGGAATATAATGAAAAGAGACAAAAATTACCTATTGGGCCTAAGCAAGGATCGAATAACTTGAGCAGCTTTAAGTCTCTGTTTCACATCAAGGTAACTCGAGGGTTCATCAAACATATAGATCTCCGCATTCTGTATGGCAACAACAGCAATGGCAAATCTTTGAAGTTCTCCACCAGACAGATCACCAACATTGCGATCAATAACCTGGTTAAGTTCAAGATCATGACAAAGTTCTTCCTTCATATTCCTCTCATCTTTTTGCTCTAGCACCTGGCCAACATTCCCTTGAACTGCTTTTGGAATATGGTCAACATATTGCGGCTTTATGATTGCCTGACATAAAGGTAAAGAATGGGTCATCAAACTTTGATCAAGCATGTTACTATTTCCATCCTTGAAAACATTCAGTTATTTGTATGCAATCGATTCAGGAATTACAGGGTGTCTAAGGTAATGACAGTCTAAAAGAGATGCAGTATTTTAAAAAGCCCCTTCGGGCGTGCGCCTAGGCACACCTTAAGCTCCTCACTCGAAGAGGCGAGGCGCATGTAAGAAGGCGCGCGCCTTCCATGAAAAGCCCAAGAGGCGCGCACGGTGTCACGGTCGTACCTCTCGGACCGTGCGGCGCCATGATTCATCCATCGAACATGGCCAGCCTTAAGGGGAACCCCTGCCCCATCGCTATGATCGCAACACTTTGTGGCTTCGTCGGGTCTTTAGGCGAGGTTCTTCAGTCCTCAACCAAGCATCAAGTAAATAAGCAGCGGAATATAACTTGGTCGCACACGTCGCCCGTCCGTGTGCTTGCACTCGATCTTCCCATGAGTTGGTTTTGACGGGACATTCTCGGATCGCTGGCCGCTAACGGGCCCTATATCGGAACCTCCAGCCCATGGGAAGGGGCGCAATGTCGGCACACCTGTGCCGTCCGACACTGTCCCTTGAAAATCCGTTACAAAGGAAACGCCCAAGAAACTTCTCTTGTGACGCTCGCCCCAGCCATGACACGCTAACGTGCCACGGGGTGACTCACTTATGCCCACAAGCCCAGGGGTGGTGGAGAGTCGACACCATGGTACCCCCTATGTATATTATGTGAAATATTGGGTCTTCCTCCCTTGCACGTCATTTTGGCGAGGAGTCATACGCCCATACATCGACCCCTCCGACGACACGGTTGGCCCCAGTCTCACACGCCTTCAAACCCACCTATCTTGGTGTGTTAGATGATGCATCGTCCTCCTCGATCGCATCATGGCACGATTTGTCACTGTGAGGTTCACAAACATACGCTCTTCTAGTATGATTGTGACATTCTCCCCCACTTAATCTCGTCATCGTCCTCGATGACATACTCGAATTCGGCATCGCTTCGATGCCGTCTAACTGCTAACGGACTTGCTTGAAAGTTTGCGCTTCAGACGGAAACGACAATTCAGAAAACTGGTCACCACTGGTTGGTGGGCTATCCCTTCATGGGGCACTCTCTTCGCCCGACTCTTGGGGCTTCGGCCCGGGACTCACCAGACGAACCATGGTACCAAACTTAGGCATTCACTCGCCTGGTCACGGGAACCTGTCCCAACTCGCCATCTTGGCCAGAACGCACGTATGTTCTGAGCGACTGCTTCAGCAAAGTCGAAAAGCTTCTTCTGTCGTTGGCACTCTGTCGGCCAACTAACTGCAACTAGCCACACTGTGTGGCAACACAATACAGCGCCTCGGCACTTCACAATGTGCTCACTCTGCTCGAGCACTTTCATAGTGGCACTCCTGGCCACATCGCAACGGTTGCGCACTCTTGGCGCTTCGATCGGGCACCACCGCCCGCACAACTCGCTCGTTGGCTTTCGCACGCCAACTGCTCAACTTGCGCACATAGGCGCTTCAATCCGCACCACCGCCAAGACAACTCGTTGGCAAACATGCCAACTGATCAACTTGCCCCTCTTGGGTGTCATGTGGAAGTCGCGTCTCGTTTGGACAACTCTCTCGAACTGAGCCAACGCCAACATTGTCCTCATACGCCAAACTGTTGCCCATTCTTGCCTGACATATAATTTCTCTTGCTAACGCTAACTCAATTCACAAAACATCGATTTCAGGCAACTCGAACAAACATCACCCAAGTTCTTCCTCGAAAGTGATTTTCCCGACTCGTCCAGGTCTTTCAACCGATACCATCCAGGTTCTTCCTCGAAAATGGCTATCGGCGACCAACACTTCACCCAGGTTCTTCCTCGAAAGTGTAAGTGCTTAACATTGCCCAGGTACTTCCTCGAAAGTCAATGTCAACACGGTCTTGATTTGTACGAAGCCACCCAACTGGTTTCAACCCACGAAAGTTACATTCATTGTCACAACGGACCCCATTCGAATCTTGTCCGACTGCGCGCACAAAGGTTGGCTCTGATACCAAGTGTCACGGTCGTACCTCTCGGACCGTGCGGCGCCATGATTCATCCCTCGAACATGGCCAACCTTAAGGGGAACTCCTGCCCCATCGCTATGATCGCAACACTTTGTGGCTTCGTCGGGTCTTTAGGCGAGGTTCTTCAGTCCTCAACCAAGCATCAAGTAAATAAGCAGCGGAATATAACTTGGCCGCACACGCCACCCGTCCGTGTGCTTGCACTCGATCTTCCCATGAGTTGGCTTTGACGGGACATTCTCGGATCGCTGGCCGCTAACGGGCCCCTATATCGGAACCTCCAGCCCATGGGAAGGGGCGCAATGTCGGCACACCTGTGTCGTCCGACACTGTCCCTTGAAAATCCGTTACAAAGGAAACGCCCAAGAAACTTCTCTTGTGACGCTCGCCCTAGCCATGACACGCTAACGTGCCACGGGGTGACTCACTTAGGCCCACAAGCCCAGGGGTGGTGGAGAGTCGACACCATGGTACCCCTATAGTATATTATGTGAAATATTGGGTCTTCCTCCCTTGCACGTCATTTTGGCGAGGAGTCATACGCCCATACATCGACCCCTCCGACGACACGGTTGGCCCCAGTCTCACACGCCTTCAAGCCCTATCTTGGTGTGTTAGATGATGCATCGTCCTCCTCGATCGCATCATGGCACGACTTGTCACTGTGAGGTTCACAAACATACGCTCTTCTAGTATGATTGTGACACAAGGTGCGCGCCTCTGGGGCTTCTTAAGTTTTTTTTTTTCAGTTTTAATATTAAAACGTATTGTTTTACTTATTTTAAATATATATTTAAAAAAAAAAACAAAACACAAGAAACCCACTTCATTTAGGGTTTACATATACAACTTTTACATTAAAACTTAAGAGAATTGCAACCCACAGTCGGTAGTCCCACACTTTATGTCTTCTCCTTCAATCTATGTTGAAAGACTAATACTTGAACCTTATTTCTTTTACCTATTTTTCTTGGTTAAAACTTAATTTCTTCCCATGAAGGGTTTTTTCTTATTGTGTATGTATACATATATATTTTATATTTTTTTTATATATAGTGCGCCTTAGAAAAAAAGGTCTACGCCTTTTGGTGAAAAAGGTCTACGCCTTTTGGTGCGCCTTGCGCCGAGGATCCAGAGGGCTATTGCGCCTTAGTGCGCCTTGAGCATTTAAAAACACTGAAGAGATGCCATACCACCATGAAATCTTCATTGATGGAAGGAACATAATCACCAAAGTAAAGTCATCTTTACTTTTTAGAGAGAGGAAGTTGGCATCACAACCTTATAAAATGGATTTTTTAAAAAAGATTTATTAAGTAGCTCTCCAGGCATATCTATTACTTAATCCTTATCTATGTTCAATAATAACAATATACTATAATATTAATACTCTAACAGGAAATCCAATAGAGATTACAAAGCTAATTGATGAAGTTCTGGAGAATGAAGGGACTGCATTCTCC
This sequence comes from Trichosanthes cucumerina, assembly GCA_036507285.1. Taxonomy (NCBI): domain Eukaryota; kingdom Viridiplantae; phylum Streptophyta; class Magnoliopsida; order Cucurbitales; family Cucurbitaceae; genus Trichosanthes; species Trichosanthes cucumerina. Next base: position 41,579,469 of record CM071841.1, read on the forward strand.
TTTGTTGGCAAGCTATGCAGTTAACATTGTGTTCATCATAGTGAAGGTTACTAGCAGATTTCTATCTTCCCAATTCCCCTCCTAGTGAAAAAGGTTCAACAAGACAATGCACTTCCCCATAAAGTTTCAAAAACAATTAGAACAATAATCTAAGGTTTTCATAAATCTCCTTCAGATTTGCTATTTAATCCCTGCATGACATATAGCAAATTTTTAGAAAACTAATCAATTAAGATGACAGATTTAAGATTCATAAGAGCAACAAGAAAAGTAGGGATGCAAAGAGGGCAAATACTATGTTCAATCAGAATCCCTACTTAATGTTTTAGTGTGTCTTCCATTTAAATTTTAATCAAATGAAATTTAAGTAAAAGAATCATTTTATATATTTATTTATATAACATGAACACCAATATTCCTACAATATATTCTCCATTCACTAGATTAATTACTTTTTGAAAACGCAGAAAAGATGTGAAGGAAAGCTTAAGATAGTAGAACATTTTAAAATTACCTTTAGATTATCTTCAAGAATTCGTGTAAAATAATTCTGCAACTCAGAACCCCGAAAGTATGTCAATATCTCCTGCCAATCTGGAGGGTTCTGCAAACGTGCATGTAAAGGGTGTGAGCTATATTCGACAACAAAGTGAATCGGAGAAGGCAACGGAGAATGTTACATTAAAACGACCAAGATTTGGTTTCAGTTTTCCAGCCAAAACTTTCAGTGCAGTAGACTTCCCAATACCATTGGTTCCAACCAAACCAAGAACTTGCCCAGGTCGAGGAACTGGCAACCTGCAACAACATTGTCCTTCAATTTTGGAACCCGATGAAACAAATTTATAATTTTACAAATTTGGTAAAGAAATAACCTGTGCAATTTGAAGGTGTTGGGACCATATCGATGTGTTGTATCTTTATCCAAATCCTTCGGCAGATTGATGATTTGAATGGCTTCAAATGGGCATTTCTGTATCAATGATTTGACCAGAATAATTTGGCACATTAGTCCATTATATTACTCCTTTACTCATAAGAAACCTATAACAATTGATTCATACACATACACACACAAACCACAACTTGCACAAACCTTAACACATATACCGCATCCAATACATAGTTCTTCTGAGATGAAAGCGATCTTAGAGGCTGGAGTAACCTCAATACACAGTTTACCTGCAGAGAGATTAAAATTAATTTAGCAAATAAATCGACCCAAAACAAGAAATTTTTTGCATGAATCAGTTATTACAAGCTGAGAAAAAGATAAAATAATAAGGATAATAATAACAATAGTACATCTCAAATCAACATTCAAATGGCTAAACTTATCTATCGTATATTAAGAAGAGATTAAGAAATTGAACTCTCACGAGAAGACCTAAAAAATCAACCCCAGAAACATAATAACCCGCCCAGGAAAAGAAGTTGAGCAATTAAACAACCAAAGAACCACCATATTATTAACTGCTTATAAAAGTAGATACGATTATTAATGATGCAAACAAACATACAAAATATGCACGAAGATAGACCGACTATTTTATAAAATTTCCAGCAATCAAATTCCTGCCCCTTGGATATAGAATTACAATCGGAATGAATAACAAATTCTAGTCCAAGTAGCTGAGTGTTTTGGCAACTGTCGTGGAAGGTATCTCCATTTTTCGGCAAGGACGAAATAGGTTTCCGAATAAAGTTATATCATCGGATTACTTCAGGGGGCAAACTAGTTGAATTAGAACTCTCTAGCTCACTGAAAGCCTTAATAAAACTAGTATTACCAAAGACAAAAAGTAGTAACACATGAATCTACAACCCTACTAGAATAACAAAATTAGCATCTCAGTGGAAATCCTGATTTCCCATACATAACCGATATAGTAGATCAGATCAACGAGGTCAAATCTACAAAACCATCACAATTTGACTCTCAATTACAAGAAAAACATAAAATACCTGTCTTGACAACGGGACAGCTCTTCTTGCATTCCTGACGGCACTTTTTAGGCTTGCACCTATCCGAACTCACAATAGCTATACGCGTCAATCGATCAGCCATCTAATCACTGCGCAGAATTGAGAGGGAGAAGGAGAGGAAGTGTCGATGTGATGGAGGGTAGAGATGGCAGTGGCAAGTGGAGACCGGAGAATCGACGTGAAGCGGAGAGGGAGGACACGATGAGTGTCGACGGCGAGTTTAAAGAAAGAGATCAGGAAACGCGAGAGATTAAAATTTAGGGCTTTGGTTTTTCAGGCCTTTTTATATATACCTTGGTTCGGTTCGTTTCGATCTATTCAGTTTTTTTACTAAAAAACCGAATCAAGCTACTGGATCGATTCGGTTCGGTTTGGTTTCTTCAGTTTCTGGTTATTTGTATCATCCCTAGGCATGCGATCTCTCGAGGATTATTACGACCAAAATTTAGAATTATAATATTGTTGCAATTTTAACTCAATTTTTTTAGTTATATAAGATGCTTGAAAGCTAGACATTAAAGAAATGTTAATTGTTATATTAATATTGAGTTGTTGTGAAAATAGGATGAAAATCGGGTATAATTTTACCAATATTAAAATACTAATATAATAATATATTTATAATAATAATATAATAATAATAATACAAGCATTTGGAAATTAGAATTAGAATATATATATATAATATTAATAATGAGATAGTGGAAAATTATGGCAAAAATTAAATAAATAAATAAAAGAAAGTGAGAGAGAATTGGTCTAATTTCACCAATGGATGCCTTTATTTTTCCACCAAAAGCCACTATTTATAAGCATTTGGCGAGGATGAGTTAGTACATTTGGACACTCAAGCATTGGTAAAAATTTGACACATGGAGGACACTATGGCTATGGAAATTTTGCCACTTGGCATAGGTAATATATGGCATGTGGATGGGCATTTATACTACATATTTTACAATACTCCTTAAATGCCCATTTATATAATATATGCTCGTTAAAACCTTACTAGGAAAAACCCTATGGGATAAAACCCTAGTGAAAGGAAAAATAGTACATATTTTATATAATACATTTACTCCCCTCATGACGATATCGGTTGAGATCTCGAGAGTCGTCGCATCCCAATACTTTGAACCAATTTCTCAAATGTTGTAGTTGGTAATGCCTTTGTAAATATGTCCGCTTAAGTTATCCTTCGAACAAATCATTTGTCTTGAGATGTCTCCATTTTCTTCAAGGTCATGAGTGTAGAAAAGCTTTGAGAGATATGCTTTGTTCTATCTCCTTTGATATATCCTCCTTTGATTTGAGCTATACATGCATGTGTGTTGTCTTCGTATAATATTGTTGGAGGATGTTTATTTGAAGACCATCCACATGTCTCACGAATGTGTCGTGTCATCGATCTTAGCCATACACATTCTCGACTTGCCTCGTGAATTGCGAGAATTTTGATGATGATTCGAAGAAGTGGCCGTGATGGTCTGTTTCACCGATCGCCATGATATAGCGGTTCCTCCACATGTAAATAGATAACTTTTATCGAGATCTAGCTTTGTGTGGATCGGATAGATAACGAGAATCGTGCATAACCAACTAGATCAAAGCTAGATTTATTAGAATAAAATAAACTCATATCAATCGTCCCTCGAAGATATCGGAGTACATGCTTAACTCCGTTCCAATGTCTTTTGTAGGACATGAACTATATCTAGCTAATAAATTTCATTGAAAATGCAATATCCGGGTCTTGTGTTATTAGCTAGATACATAAGTGCACCAATTGCACTAAGATATGGTACTTCAGGACCAAGAAGTTCTTCATTATCATCTCGAGGTCGAAATATATCTTTCTTTACATCCAGTGAACGAACTTCCATTGGAATGTTCAATGGATGTGCTTTATCCATATAAAATCTTTTTAAGATTTTCTCTCGTATAAGTTGATTGATGAACAAATATCCCATCTGCTAAATGTTCAATTTGCAAACCAAGGCAAAATTTTGTTTTTCCAAGATCTTTCATCTCGAATTCTTTCTTAAGATATTCTATTGCCTTGGATAACTCTTCAGGAGTTCCAATTATATTTAAGTCATCAACATATACAGGTTATAATAGCAAATCCTGACTGAGATTTCTTTATAAAAACACACGGACATATTGGATTATTTTGATATCCTTCTTTCAATGAGATATTCACTCAAAGCGATTATACCACATTCGTCCCGATTGTTTTAATCCATATAATGATCTCTCGTAACTTTATCGAATACAATTCCGAGAACTTGATTCATATGTTTTCGGTATTTTAAATCCTTAGGAATTTTCATATAAATGTCATTATCCGAGATCCATATAAATACGCCGTGACTACATCCATTAGATGCATATCAAGTTTTTCATACAATCGGGCCAATCAAATATCTTAATGTTATTGCATCCACCACAGGAGAATATGTCTCCTCATAATCTATACTGTGCCTTTATGAGAATCCTTGTGCAACAAGTCTCGCTTTATATCTTGTGACTTCATTATTTTCATTTCTTTTCCTTACAAATACCCATTTGTATCCCACGAGTTTAACACCTTCGGTGTTAGGACTCATTGGTCCAAAAACCTCACGTTTTGAAAGTGAGTTCAACTCTGCTTGGATTGCTTCTTTCCATTTCAGCCAATCCTTTCTACGTTTACATTCATCGAACGATTTTGGATCAAAATCGTCACTTTCATGAATAATATCGTGAGCAACATTATAAGCAAAAATGTTGTCAACAATAATATCATTTCGGTTCCATCTCTTTCCTGTTGTAACATAGTTTATAGAAATTTCATTATTATCCTCAAGCGTTTGATTTTCATCAATACTCTTTTGAGTAGTTGTATCTTGGATTTCTTCTGGAACATCCATACCTTTTATCGAATCATTTTGATTCTCAACTACTTTTCTTTTTTGAGGATTTTTATCTTTGGAACCTATTGGTCTACCACGCTTTTGGCGTGCTCTAGACTCATTATTGATAACTTGTTCCTGTGGAATATCATTTTTGATGGAGCATTTGCTGCTGGTATATATAATTTAGTCACTCTTTTAGCATCTATGAATGCATCTGGTAATTGATTTGCTATATTTTGCAAATGAATTATCTTTTGAACTTCAAGTTCACATTGTTCTCTTCGAGGATCTAAATGAGATAATAATGATGCATTCCACGTAATTTCTTTTTCCAACTTCTTAATTCCTCCCCCTAATGTTGGAAAATTTGTTTCATTAAAATGACAATCAAAGAAATCGTAGTAAATACATCACCCGTCGGGTTCAAGATATTTAATAATTGATGGGGAATCATATCCAACATATATTCCTAACCTCCTTTGAGGACCCATCTTAAGTACGTTGTGGTGGAGCAATTGGAACATATCCGCACATCCAAAAATTCTCAGATGGGATACATTTGGTTGTTGGCCATAAGCTAATTGCATGGGGGAATATTTATTATAGGCTACTGACCTAATACTTAATAATGATGCAGCGTGTAAAACGGCATGACCCCAGACCGATGTAGGGAGTTTAGCTCTCATAAGTAATGGTCTTGCAATTAATTGCAGACGTTTTATAAATGATTCTGCTAGACCATTTTGTGTATGAACATGAGCTACAGGATGTTCAACATTTATCCCAATTGACATACAATAATTATTAAAAGTTTGGGATGTAAATTCACCAGCATTATCAAGTCGAATTGTCTTAATTGTATAATCAGGAAATTGTGCTCTTAACTTAATTATTTGAGCAAGCAATCTTGCAAATGCAAGATTTCGACTTGATAATAAGCATATGTGTGACCATCTACTGGATGCGTCAATTAATACCATAAAATATCTAAATGGACCACTTGATGGGTTAATAGGTCCACAAATATCACCTTGAATTCGCTCTAAAAATGCAGGCGATTCAATCTCTACTTTAGCTGGTGATGGTCTAATAATTAATTTCCCTTGAGAGCAAACATCACATGACAACTCATTTGATTGAAGAATCTTCTGGTTCTTTAAAAGATGTCCATGTGAATTTTCAATAATTTTCCTCATCATTATCGATCCTGGATGACCCAGTCGATCATGCCAAACACTAAATATTTCTGGATTCATGAACTTCTGGTTCATTGTTGCATAACTTTCGATTACTCGTATATGAGTATAATATAATCCAGAAGAAAAAGCTGGCAGTGTTTCCAATATACGTTTTTCATGTGAAACAATAGATGTGATATAGAGATACTCTATATTATTTTTACTATCAGTTTCAACATGATAACCATTATTACATATATCTTTAAAACTCAATAGATTTCTCTTTGATTTGCTAGAGAACAAAGCATTATTAATTGAAAATTTTGTTCCTTTAGGCAAGATAAAACTTGCTTTTAAAAACCTTTAATCAGTCTGCAGAACTCGATATAGTATTGATTTTTGCTTCCAAAGATTGTCAATTTAGAAAAATATTTTTCATTTATGAGTATCGTAATGCGTAGTTGCTTAATCTGCTAGACATAAATCCTCATTGCTCATTTTCTAAGTTACTCAACATATTGAAATTGTCCATATTTCTTCATTGATAAGAAAAGAAAAACGATTACAAAAAGTCCTAAATATATATACAAAAACAAGAAAAGGAAAAAAAAATACTATAATTACAAAGCGATACTTAATTATATATCTTCATACAAAGCATCCTCTACTTGTTTGATTGCATCAATTTTCTCTCCAGAGATTCAAAATAATCACCACATCAAGATGCACCATATTAGAGGATCAAACACATCATCTTCTTGAATGGCAAGATTCACCTCTACATTCTTCCCTTTTCCCTTTTCCTTCAGGGAAGCTTGATAGAGATCAACAAGGTGTTTTGACGTACGACATGTATGTGACCAGTGCCCAGTCATTCCGCACCGGAAACATTTATGTTCATCACCTTTTGAACTTTTATCTTGTGGAGCTTTTCCTTTATGATCATCGGTTCAGTATGGGTTTCTTAAAATTATAATGCCCACCACGAAAATAGGTATTTTTCTTCTCTACCGCGGTCCCGAGCCTCGACCACGACCACGACCTCGACCACGATTATTGAAATTCACAGCATTCACTTCGGGGATGGTGTTGCTCGATTGGTCGAGATTCATGATTTTTCATTAATAGCTCGTTATTTTGTTCAACGTACGAGAAGACATGAGATTAGTTCGAATATTTTTAAAGCCTTTCTCTCGATATTGCTGCTTTGAGAGCATATCCGAGACATGAAAAGTGGAGAACGTCTTCTCAACATATCAACATCGATAATTTTTTCTTCGCATAATTTTAATTTTGAACTAATTCGAATAGTGCGGAATTATATTCACTTCATCGATTTGAAATCTTGCAACCTCAGTGCATCCAATCATAACGAGCTTTTGGAAGAATAAGCTGTTTTTTTGATGATCATACCTTTCTTTCAAGCCTTGCCATAGAATGTAGGGATCTTTTATTGTAAGATACTCCATTTTCAATCCCTCGTGAAGATGATGGCGAAGGAAGATCATAGCTTTGGCTTTTTCTTGATTTGATGCATCATTTCCTTCTTTAATTGTTTCTCCAAGATTCATGGAGTCTAAATGGATCTCAGCATCAAGGACCCATGACAAGTAGTTATTTCCATTAATATCCAGGGCCGCAAATTCTAATTTTGCAAGATTTGCCATAGTAATACTATATACAAAGAAATTGCATTTACATTAGGAAATCAATTAGACATGCAAAATAACATTTTATTATTAAAAAAAATGGCTTACCCGGAGGACTTACCTTCAGTGAAAAAATCGGCAGAGCTTCGTGCTGATAACGTGTTGTGAAAATAGGATGAAAACCGGGTATAATTTTACCAATATTAAAATACTAATATAATAATATATTTATAATAATAATATATTTATAATAATAATATATTTATAATAATAATATAATAAGAATAATAATATAATAATAATAATACAAGCATTTGGAAATTAGAATTAGAATATATATATATAATATTAATAATGAGATAGTGGAAAATTATGGCAAAAATTAAATAAATAAATAAAAGAAAGTGGGAGAGAATTGGTCTAATTTCACCAATGGATGCCTTTATTTTTCCACCAAAAGCCACTATTTATAGGCAATTTGGCAAGGGATGAGTTGGTACATTTGGACACTAAGCATTGGTAAAAATTTGACACATGGAGGACACTATGGCTATGGAAATTTTGCCACTTGGCATAGGTAATATATGACATGTGGATGGGCATTTATACTACATATTTTACAATATGAGTTTTTATTTTGATTTTAGAAAACAAAAAATTGAAGTAAAGAGTTTGGTTTTGATTGTAACAAAAAATTGAAGTAAAGAGTTTGGTTTTGATTGTAACAATATTATAGTTTTTAGGGGTTGTTTGGTGAAGGGAGTAGGGTTTAAGATGTCTAGAGTTGTTTTGTCTGAGGAGTTAGGAAGTCTATATTGGGGGGTGCAAAGTTATTTTGTCTAGAGTTAGGATATATATGTGTTTGGGATGCATAATTGTTTTGTTTGCATATAAAAGTCTGGAGGCGGAGTTTTATGTGCAAATAGTTATTTTTTTTACGTATAATTTTTTGACAATAATATAGATTTGTTTCTCTATGCTAAAATTGAGATTTAAAATTATATTGTTTTATTAATATTTTATAATTTCGTTAAACACTTGCTTTCGTTAATTTTAAAATTTAATTTAAAAATTTTTCAAGTTTAATAAAATATTTTTCTTTATAAAATTTAAGATTTTATTTTTCTAACTAATCAATGTAAATGATTATCTATAGTTTGATTAATTTAAAAATAATGTACTATTTAAAGTTTTAAGCAACTAAGTAAAAAATAATAATATATCGAATATTTATGTTATTTTAAAATAGTTAAATTAAAATATATATATGCTTTTAAATACTACTCAAAATGAATATCATATATACTTTTGTTCATATTATTATATATTTATGTTATGTATTGTATAATTTTATTTTATTATGTTTGGAAAAAGAGATCGTTTGTATTTTTACTTTGAATATGATTAATTTAAATATAAAATTATTATTAATACATTAATATTTTTAAATATTGATTTCTTAAATTGTATTATAAGTTAGTTTAAAGTATATTTTTATGATCTTCAAATCATAAAATTAAGATTGTTATTTGTTATAAGTAACTTTTGTTTAAACTTTTAAAAAAAAAAATTGTAGATGATAGGGAGCGAGATAAGAAGATTTTTTATCAATTAAAAAAATTGTTATGCAGTACACTATCATAATTCATATTAAGAATTTTAATTTAAATAATATTATCATAACAAAATATTTGTTTATAATTTATATTTAAAAATAAAATTATAGAATAAAAATATATAATTTTGTTAAAGATATATTAAAATTATATGATAATAATAAAATATTTATATTTAATTAGTAATTAGTAATAATGATAATAAATTTTATATAAAAAATAAAATTAATTTTTAAATTAAAAAATATATATATGTAAAGAAGTTGAGAGAGAAATATGAGGTGAGAAATATAGGTATAAGTAAGGTGAAGTGGAGAAAAAAGTGATAGAAAAGTGTAGGATCACATGGCAACACTAGAGGGGGTGAATAGGGTTACTTAAAATTTTAAAAACTTTTTTTTAGGAATTAAACTAGATTAATTCAATCTTAAATAATTAAAATAAGCACCCTAAAATTTATAGAAATATAGAACAATTTTTCTAAGCATGCAATTTACTTAAAAAAAATTAAATAGCAAAAAGTTAAAGTTTGAGAGATAGGAAACGACACCGAAATTTTTTTTAATGGTTCGAAAATCCCTACTCCACTCCCCATGTATTTTATTGTGACAATTCTCTTATGGGTGAGAACCAAACCACTTTCCCACTCTTTTTAAAGATTCAAGAGTAAACCCCCAACCGATCCTTTTGCAGGTTCAGAATCCAACCTATATCGATATTTTTAAACGGGTTCAAGATCAAACCACTATGATTATTTTGAACGGGTTCAAGATCAAACCACTACAAATCTTTTTTCAGGTTCAGAATTAAACCTCTACAAATTCTTTTCCGTTTCAGGATTAAACCGCTCACTCAAAATCCCAAGGTGTACCCACACCTTAATACAACACTCAATTTAAAAGATGAAATACAAATGTCACAAAGAAATATCTCTCACATGAGTAGATACACAATTTTAAGCTCTAAAGTCACAATCTAATCTCTCAAATAAAATTTTCTCACAAGAAGAATAGAAAATGATGCAACTTTGAAGAATGATCAAGAATGGAGAATGTTGGAGAGAAAATTTCACCAACTTGGAGATGAGAGTTCTTTTTGAAATAAGAGGGAAAATGATGTTTAAATAAAGTTTAAATTTAGGGTAAAATTTGGGCCATTGGATCTAGGTTAAGATGGATCAAGGGTGGAGCTAATTTTGGATAAAAATGGCAAAAGAAGTATTAAAAAATAATTTTAAATTGTTTCCAATGGTCTTAAAAAGGGTCACGTATCGTCATATAATTCGTTCACGTCATTTTCACAATCTTGTTTTGGTCATAACTTTCTCGTTTGAAGTTCGATTTGAGCAATTCAAAATGCGTTGGAAATCGTCTCTTCGAGCTCTAAATTGTGGACACTTTAAAACACTGAAATCATTAGTAATTTAAATGTTTGTTATCATCAAAATATATGGTTGTATGATTAAAGCTCGTAAAGCTAACAATCTCCCCCTTTTTTACGATGACAAACTACTCAAGAAAAATATTCTCAAAGTAGAATGTGAACAATAATATTGAAAGAATTTAATTTGTAAACATCACATTCAATCACTGAACATCCATAAATTTTTCTAAGCAAATTCTCTCCTTTTTGTTATCATCAAAAGATAACAATTAAAGGAATAAACTTCCCCTCAAAATAATAATTAATAGATATATTTTTTTTCAAAACATTATCAAGAGAGTATGAATAATAAGTTAATTCAAACTCCTCAAATAAATGAAGTCGATCAATTTTAGCAAAATGATCCAGAAATATAATCAACTCATCAAAACATACAAATTTATTATCAAAATGTAAGTAATAAATCACTTAGTATCAACTTATAAAAATAATCAACATTTAATCAAAAAAAAAATCAACATATTTTTTTTTCATAAGGAAATGACTCTCCCTAAACATGTGGATTATGTAATAAGTGAACAAATAAATACACTCCAAAAACAATAATTCTCCTAAAAATAATAATAATAAGCACAAGAGAGTTACATTTCAATAAAACAATTTGGAGAATCAATATTATCAAATTGATTTACATAATGGGTATTACTTCCCTAAAAAAATGCATTCTTCTTTTTATAAGCAATGGTCAATAAATACCAAAGAGATAAATCAAGAAATTAAGCACATCCTATGAAATAGATTATTTATAAGATATACTCCCCTATGAAATAGAACTCGACAAATTTTCTTAAGCAAAAATTAAGCACATCCTTTTCAAAAGAACAAATAATTAGTTATTTAATCAACAATATGATTTTTTTTCATAATAAATATAATTAGATAAGCCACAATTAATAAATCAATATCAATCACAAATATCACAAGGTAAAATTTTTCCAGTTAAGCAAGAAATATCATTTTTAACATGCATTTGCTCCCCAATTTTTCTTCCATGAATAGAACTCAATGGGATAATAAAACACATCAATAACATTACAAGCAAATCAAATTCTATAAAAAAAAATAGATTCAAATTCACAACTAATAGGGATTCAAAGCAAAATAATAATAATTTCAAACACTTCTCCTATTAAAAGGAATTTAACAACTCGTTTCCATGTCTCATAATAACATAAAATAAATAATCAAAACATCATGTTTTAATCAAGAAATAGATATTCAAGTTTATAAAGCGTTTAATCACTATTTTTAAACTAACAAAACTTAACACCAATTGTAAGAGTATAACTCAAACAATAAAGTATAAAGAAAGATAGTTAAAAAAATATTTTCAAACAAGTTCTCAAATTAATAACAAGAATTAATTATAATCAAACAATAAAGGAATCCAAACAAGTTTCCAAAAACAATTTCAAACTATCAATATTTCAAATTTGAAACCCAACATGAAAATTATAAAAAGAATAGGATACAAAAAATATTTCAAACACTCAAAATATCAATTATATTGGACAAATTTCAAATTAAAAAAAAAAGTAATGTATGATATGCCAAAGATAGATTTTTAATAAGTTTCATGACATCTAATTCTAAAAAATCAAACATCAATAGAAAATATGAAACATTTTGAATTAATCATTTGCAGTTTTCCCAAGAGCTAGCACATGCATGTATTGCATTAATAAACTGTAACGCCCGATATTTTTGGAGGCTCATTTAACCAAAACCTTATTATTTTATTTATTTTCTATTTTTTTTCTTTTTCTTTCTTTCTATTTTTTTTCTTTCTTCTTCTTCTTCCTTCTCCTTCTCTTTCTCCTTCTCGCACGCCGACCGCAGCCTCGCCGCCGCCGCCGCCTGCCTCCCGCCGCTTGGCTTCACCGCACAAGACGCGCGCCGCGTGCCCGCCATCCATCTCCGCGTGTCGCCCAACGCGCGTAGCCCCGCGCACGCGTCGCCCCGCCGTCGCCTCCCTCTCCTCCGTCCAGCCTCTCGCCGCCCAGTCACCGGCCGTAGCCCCATCGCCGGTGAGTCTTTTCCTCAAACCATTTAGTTTTGGTTCAAGCGGTTCATTAGCTTTTAGTCTGGTTCTCTTAAAATGGAGTTTGGTTTTGAATAGATCGAGTTTTGGGCATTTCGGATCTATGCTCCACGCGCGCCACTCACTCACGGAAAGTTAAATCACCGCCACCATTTGGATAGGTATAACCGGTCGGCTTCGTTTTCTCGATCCCGTTTTAATTCTCCATGCTTTAGTTTGGTCATTCAAGTCAAATTAGATGTTTATGGTTGTTAGAAGCATGTTTTAAGTCGTTGTTTGTTGTTTAAGGGCTCGAGCATGTTAAGAAAGTACGGGGAGCTCGGGATCGAGGCCTTCGTCATCTAGGTAAGTAGTCATTTGGATTAAGCCCCTCAAAGTCATTATTCAATGCACAAAAATGTCGGCTTCGTTTGTTGTTATCAAACAAATATAAACATGGTAGTATCTCAAATAGAAATTATACCAAATTCGAGAAAAATACTAAGCAATTCAATAATATAAATTATTTATATAATATACTCCCCTATGAAATAGAACTCGACAAATTTTCTTAAGCAAAAATTAAGCACATCCTTTTCAAAAGAACAAATAATTAGTTATTTAATCAACAATATGATTTTTTTTCATAATAAATATAATTAGATAAGCCACAATTAATAAATCAATATCAATCACAAATATCACAAGGTAAAATTTTTCCAGTTAAGCAAGAAATAACATTTTTAACAGGCATTTGCTCCCCAATTTTTCTTCCATGAATAGAACTCAATGGGATAATAAAACACATCAATAACATTACAAGCAAATCAAATTCTATAAAAAAAAAATAGATTAAAAAAAATAGATTCAAATATAAACATTACAGGCATTTGCTCCCGAATTTTTCTTCCATGTCTTAACATTCGTCATCTAGGTAAGTAGTGTGGTAACCTATGATTTATGTTTAATGCACAAAAATGTCGTTGTGATGCTTATGTATGAGTTTGGGTTCGTGTTAGTATTGCTTGTACCGCTAATGGACTAAGGAAGTAATTTATAGGGGAATAGGGGCTTAAGGCTTGAAGTTAAGAGTGAAACTTAAAGCCTTGGACCGTGATGAGTTGAGAACAAACGTTGTGGGTTTGAGATGGATGCAGTGGAAAAGTAGTACTATGTTTGGGTTCCTCCTTGAGGTTTGCTTTTGGTTTGTGAGTCTTGATTAAACTCTAGTTGGGCGAGTGCAACAAAGTATAGTTGATCAAACTAATTAGAGGATTACTGTGTTGGGCTTAAGATCGTTTAAGTGTGAGATGGTTCTTAAAAAGGGCTTGAGGTTATGAACTAATGTTTGGTTACTGAGGTTTGGGCCAAGTGTGTCCGTTGAGCGTATTGCCTTAACTTTGACTCGTATTTAAGTTGTTTAAATCACTATAACCGTTGGTGGGCGTTAAGAGTAAGCTCTAGGCAACGTTTGTGACCTTTCGTCTCCTTAGAATTGTTTTGGGCGAGCTTGTGTTTGACTATCGAAGGAAGGGGTTGTTTTGTGGATTCTTGAAGCGTTGTCTGTAGCTGACTTGATCCGGTATTCGCGCTCATGAGCAAATGAGCTTGTTTGCATAGCTTGTGGATTGAACCTCGTGGGTGTTAAAGTGGTTGGTTCTGATCGTGAATGAGTTTGCTTATGTGTGGTTAAGGCACATATTCGATATGCAGCGTGTTTTGCTCGCATAGTTGTTGGAACGTAAGTTTGAGTATGGTTTTAGTGTCAGTCAGGAGAAAGTTGTGTCAGGTAACCCTCAGTCTTGAAGTCCCTACCCTACTCCATGTTTAGGTGACGTCATCCTACGACCTTTAGTGGCGAGGAACTAGCATGGATTACATGTATGATGATGTCTCGTGGTGAGTCACAGTGTGTATGGCAATAAACAGGGGCAGTTATGTCTTGTGGTGAGCCATAGTAGTCATGGCAATAGACCAAAGACGAGGATGCTTCGAGGTGAGTCACTATGAGGGTGGCAACAGACTCGAAGTGGGACATAGCTTATGAGCATCCTGTGGGGCGGGTTTGAGCTATGTCAGAATGCTACTTAGGGAGCCGTTTACCGATGTGAAGCTAGGAGTTGAGTAAACCTGAGAGAGCATGGGATAAGGCCAAGCCAGACTTCTAACTGAGTGTGGTCTGACAGTGGATTTGGGTAGTTTGAGGTGTTGACTAAAAGAGAGAACCTAGCCTAGTTTGAGACCCTTAAGAATAGGTCGAGGATATTAAAAATACCTAGATAGAACCCTAAGTAACCTTATAAAGCGTTGAACCCAGCACTTACTAAACCCTGAATTTCGCCTGGGCGAGTCGGAACCTCTAGGTTGACGATATATCTAGGCTCGTGAGATTTGGGTGCGTCCCCGTTGAGATCGGGAGTGGTTGCTTTCCATTATCCCGCACTAGCCTAAGGGCGATTCCCCAATGGGCGTGTTGGTTACGTACCGCACTGCACCATGCTAGTGTATTATGAGAGCCTGGGGTGCATCCCCGCCAGGAGTGGTTGCTTTCCATGATCCTAGGCCGGTTTAGGGGCGATTCCCCATAGGGTGTGTAGGTTACGTGCACCGCCCGCTCTATACTCTGTGTGTGTGGCGTGAGAGTTGCTTTCTCTCATTGCATCGTCAATCAAAGTTCCAAGACCAAGGTAGAGCTCGAGTTATTACCACGGGGGGCTCGAGGTGAAGTGTGCTAAATGTGAGACCGATTTGGGGTTGGGTAAGTGAGAAGTTGAGTTTTGTTTGGTTGTTTGTTTGCTTGGTTGGGCGTGAGTGGGCTACTTCATCGAGTATTTTTATACTCACCCGTCTACTTTGTTGTTTTTGGTTGCAGGTAAGAAAGCCTGAGGCAGAGGACGATGATGATGACCGTTGAGGTTTGTGGGACCTGTTTCCTTCCCGTTTTCTTTGGCTTAGAGTTGTCATTTGTCATTGTCTGTTTTGGTCTTTATTTTATATGTCTAGTCGCGCGACACTTTGTTTTTTTTTTCACTTGTACTTTTAGTTATTGAGTTTTTTTCCGCTCGTGTATGTTTTTATCTAAAGAGATTGTGCTTTGGAACTCTGATTGTAGCCCAACCCATTTTCTGATTGAAGTTTGGTGGGGATTGGGCATTCTTGTTTTCTTTGAAGTGTTTCTTCTGCTTATTAGGTTCCAGGAAAAATTTTGGTTTTCTCCTTGCTACGTCGTTATGCTGCCGAAATTTCGGCGCGAACAGTGTAGCGGAGTAACTTCCCTAAAGTGGATTCGTCTAATTTTAGGGTCGTTACATAAACAAGCAATAGAGATAAAAGTCGAAAACAGTATTCAAAATTTTCTCATGGACAATTTATTTAATAAACAAAAAAATTCAATAGCCAATCAAAGAGAATTGATACCAATATAGAAAGTAAATAACAATTCAATAATGACAAAAATTAAAAAAAAATCAAATCTCAATCATTTAACAATAATAAAAATCTATTTTGCCATAGATCAAGAATGTAAAATTCAAACTCAATATGAAAAGAAACATTCAACTATTCGAAAACAAATTAATAAGAAAATCATATCCAATTTCAATTTCACAAAATATCACAATAAAAAAAATAATAACCTTTCATTCAAACACTTAAAAAAAATCAATTTCAAAATCCAAATATAAAACTTTCCAATAAAACCATTCAAGAGTAAATTCAAATTCAAATTAATTCAAAGATAATATTATAAAAAATTAATTCAATAATCATTTAAAAAATAAAGTTACCAAATATGATATTTCCTTTTGAAGCATCCAGAGATTTATAGAATTCCCTTTGAATTTTGAATTGTTTCCTTTTGAAATTGAGTTAATCTTCAAATTTTGACTTTTGGAGCAAACTTACAAAATAAAATTAGAAAGCAATCTTTGGTACCCATACTTGTTTGGGTCCATGTAGGTTAGTCTCAATCTTTGGAACTCATATCTTTTTAGTTCTAATATTCATAACATTTATATCATTCGATTTAGGCAAATTATAACATGAATTTGATTTATGACCGAATTTTCCACAAGAGAAACAATAGACATTTTGCATAAAATGTTCATTTACATAATATATATGCATGTTCCTTTTTGCATTAGTGTTCATTTTATAACTATTTTGGAAATTTTCTTTATAAGAAACATTTTTCTTTCCATAACTATTAAGAACATTTTTCAATTTGTAGCAATTTGGTCTAATATGACCTTTAATTCCACAATAATGACAGGTAGACACAAATTTAGCATTATTTACAAATTTAGACTTAGCATGAGAATGATTTTTCACAAATTTTGATACACCATAGTTATACACAAGGTTTAAAATGTCGAGGTCCAGATTTTACGGAAATGTCGATGGAGATTTCGGGAAAATTTACGAAAATTATGGAAATTGATGGAAATTGTTTGAATTAACCAATGAAACTTTGATTGTGGCTTAATTAGACTATAATTGACCACTTTTAAGCATCACATCTAAGAACTAATACTATATTTATATATAAATGTCGATGAAAATGTCAATGCAAGCAGGAATTTTGAGAAAAACTTATGGAAATTAATTTAAATTATTTGAATTATTTCATGAAACTTTAATTTGTGACTAAATTAGACTATATTGATAAATTTTAATCTCTCATATCTAAAAACCTAAAATAATATTTAGATGTAAATATCAATGGAAATGTCAATGCAAGCAGAAATTTTGTAGAAAATATGGGATTTGATTAAAATTATCTGATTTATTTCATGAAACTTTAATTGTGACTTATTTTATAATTGATTCTTTTTATGTGTACTTAAAAATTTTATGAAAAATTGATACATACCAAAATAATTGTAAATATAAAAAATAAAATAAAAGTGATTTTTGTATGTGACAAATAATAAACTAATAAAAAAATAATTACAAAATATAACTAATAGTAATAAAAGGAGAAAAAAGAAATGAAAAGAAAAAAGGATTGGAGATAGAAGGGAGGAGAGAGAAAAGATGTGGCTACAGTTTCACTGCTACTGTGAGGAAGAAGAATTAAAAATAACAAAAAAAAAAAAAAACTTTCACAATTTTAGCATGTCCCACATCGAGAAGATTGAAGAGAGGGGATGATAACAACTCCTATATATACTCGTTCACTCTCCTTCTTTGTATGTGACAACCTAGCTGGGTATTGATTGTGTACAAATTGGACCCGGAAATATATTCAATATTTTTTTAGCAAAAGCTTTCGATATTTTTTGGAAGTAACGAAACTTCGGTGAAATGTCGAAATTATCGGTAATGTCGTCGATATTTGGGTAAAATTGACATAGCGACATGTGAACGAAATTTCGACATGTCGAAATTTTATTCTATGGTTATGCATAAATTTTGGTACATCATGCTTATACATATGTTTTGGTGTATTATGCTTATGCACATTATGCTTATGCACATTAGGTAGAATATTATTGATAAAAGTAGTTTTAGAACTAGATGGAGCAACACTCTCATCAACATAACCAATACCTCCTTTGTCATTTAAAAGTTTGCCAATTTCAATAATTTTATCCAATTTTTGTGCACCTATTGTCAATTTCTTAATAGACTTTTTGACACAACTAAACTCATTCATAAGATTTGACTATTTTTCTCTTAGAATTTTAACAAGTTCATGTAAGAATATCATGCTCAAGAAATTTAATCTTATCTAGCATAGCACATTTTTTTCATCACATGAATTCTCAACATCATCATGTTTTACAACATTATTGACATTTAATTTCAAGCATGCATTTTCCTCAACTAATGATTTATTTTCAACAATTAAAGCATTCAAGTCATTTTTCATTTCTAAGAATGAGGAATTAATTTTCTCATGTTCTTCCTTCACACTACTAAGCTAATGCAATAACTCATTATTTTCATAAAGCTAATTTAGAGTTCTTCTTTTTAAGAGAAAAATATTTAGTCCCTACTTTTTCAAATTCATGCTTAATTTCATTATAGGCATTCATAAGCTCATCATAAGAGGGATTTTCATTACTTACCTCTTCGTCGTCACTTTCGTCGTCGGTGTGACATCAAACACCAATGTGATTCGTGCAAATCTTCTTTCTTTGATTTATGACAATTTTCTTGATTTCTAATTTTAGAAATTTCCTTCATATCAAGAAAATCATTAGAAATATAATATGGAATTCAATCAAATCATAATTAACTCTAATATTTGCCATAAGCTCAAACAATTAAGTTTTCAAGAAAGGTAGTTTTAAAAAATAATTTAAGGAAAATAATTTTTGAAAAAAAATTCTTCCCAAACAAAACACTTTTTCAAAATTTGAATTTCAAGGAAAAAGTAATTTTCAAAAAGTTTCTTCTATACAAAATAATCAGAATTAAAAAGTTAAGAATTTTTTTTTAAGAAGCAATTTTCAAAAAAAATAATTTAATAGGAAAAATGGATTTTAAAGCTCAAAATTTCAAGCTTTTCTTCCAAAAATGGAAAAAAATTAAAAAACTAAAATAGTTTTTCAAATATTGAAAACAAGATTTCAAAAACTTTTTTTTTAACAAAAAATTGAGCTACCCACTCTGATACCAATTGTAGGATCCTATGGCAACACTAGAGAGGGGTGAATAGGGTTACTTAAAAATTTAAAAACTTTATTTTAGGAATTAAACTAGATTAATTCAATCTTAAATAATCAAAATAAGCACCCTAAAATTTATAGAAATATAGAACAATTTTTCTAAGCATGCAATCTACTTAAAAAAAAATTACATAGCAAAAAGTTAAAGTTGGGGAGACAGGAAACGACATCGAAGATTTTTATAGTGGTTCGGAAATCCCTACTCCCCTCCCCAAGACGCCTTCTTGGGTATTTTACTGTGACAATTCTCTTATGAGTGAGAACCAAACCGATTTTCCACTCTTTTTAAAGGTTCAAGAGTAAACCCCCAACCGATCCTTTTGCAGGTTCAGGATCCAACCTATATCGATATTTTTAAACGGGTTTAAGATCAAACCACTATGATCCTTTTGAACGGATTCCGGATCAAACCACTACAAATCCTTTTTCGGGTTCAGGATTAAACCTCTATAAATCCTTTTCCGGTTCAGGATTAAACCAGTCACTCAAAATTCCAAGGTGTACCCAGACCTTAATACAACACTCAATTTAAAAGATAAAATACAAATGTCACAAAGAAAGATCTCTCACAAGAGTAGATACACAATTTTAAGCTTTAAAGACACACTCTAATGATGGACATCTGATCTCCTTGAGCAGCGGAAACGTGTTTGAGATCTTAATTACTTGATTGTTTTGCTTAAAACAAAAACCAGTACATTGACAAAAAATACAGAACAAGCATGCTAATTCTAAACTAATTAGACATGGATTAATTGCATACAAACATGCTAAGTTTAACGATTAAACTAAAGAGAATAGAAAGAATACCTTTGTAGTTTCCAATTCTCCAACACAACAACTCCTTGCTCCAAAAGAAATCAGCAACACAGAAATTTCAAAAGTTCTCTATTTTTCTCTGTGAAACAACACCACCACTTGGATCACCTCCTATATCTCTGAGTTCTACTTAGATCCTCCTTTGTGGGAAGGATTCCAACAATTGGAAAAATTTGGGAATGAGAGTGTGAGAGAGAGAGAATTCTTTGGACAACAATTCCACACTTCCTCAATTGATCAATCGATCATTGCCTTCTTCTACCAGAGAAGAAGGATTCAGTGAGTAACTCCCCACTTCCCTATCGAGAGAGATGGGGAGTGGTGGAAATGTCCACGTGACATGTTCCCATTTAATATTATATTAATATTTAATTAATAATTAAATACATTAAATTAAATCATATTTAATTCATATATAATATTAAATAAATGATTAAATCACATTTAATCATTTTACCCTTTATCCTATAGTTTAATGTACATCTTATGCACATTAAATTATAACCTATAGTTTTCAAATATGAATCACATTCACATTTGATATTTGATATTTGAACTCTTCCAAATATTAAATTCTCTCAAGTAATTTAATATGAATCATATTCACATTAAATTTATAATATATAGTTCCAAAACTATATATTATATCGTATCCATATACATTAAATATATTCCCTAATGAATTTGAACATTTCAAATTCAAATGATCTAAGAACCCTTTACGAGCTAGAAGGTGGACCTAATGGACCTACTGGATCGTAAGCTCCAACGATACGAGATTGCTCGGTTGATCTCATTAACCTCCCAATCAACATTCGTTAGCTGCATGGAACACTCCATTAAAGTCCCGCAGCTGCACTCTTCTCACTGCAGATATATTTATGTATCCACGGATATTGACCAATAACAGCAAGTCAATCATTCACGAATGTTCGTAACACCAGCTGGGTCAAATTACCGTTTTACCCCTGGATTACATCTTGTGCCTTAAGTACCGGTGCTCTCTCTAATGAACAATTTGTTTGTGGTCCTACCAACAAGCAGAGTCCCTCTCGGGCCAATGAGAGGGTCGGGCCCTTTGTTCAAGTCCCGGAGACACCACTTAAGGGAACATTCCTCTACTTACCCTAGTAGGCGGGAAGAAGTGAATTCCATCTTGCTAAGTTAAGTTCCCAGCCGCTTACTCGGTCTTGTCCCCAAGAAGGTAGGCATATTGAGTCGGCGAATCTGGCCACTTTCACCCATACTAGTCAAAGGACAATCCATCGCAAACAGGGGGTTCAGTAACTCTGCTCGAGATTGAGATCAAGTTGCCTAGGTCATCCTAGTGAAATAGAAACCTAACTAGTCAACTGAGTTACACTACAGAGGTTACTATTTCGTGGTCCGTATTATGTAATCTCATTACATAGGATATCCCCACTCACATGTCATCTACACGAACACGTTAGGATCACAGTGTTTGTATCAAATACAAAGTGGGCCACATCCATAGTTTAACCAGGGTAAGGTACCCAAACCTTATCCCCTAACTATAGGCCCTTTAGGCTGTATCTCGAACCGAGATCCTTTTTTATGTACATTACATTCAGTTAGAGATTCATTTAACAGCCTTAGATGTTTAGTTTATTGGATTTGGGGTTTAAATAAAGGCAAACTCGTAGATAACGAACAATAACACTTTATTGAAATAATAACACTTTATTATATTGATTAGAACATAATTACAAACTACGAGTTTTAGGGCACAAATCCCAACATCTAATCTCTCATATAAAATTCTCTCACAAGAAGAATAGAAAATGATGCAACTTTGAAGAATGATCAAGAATGGAGAATGTTGGAGAGAAAATTTCAGCAACTTGGAGATAAGAGTTCTTTTTCAAATAAGAGGGAAAATGATGTTTAAATAAGGTTTAAATTTAGGGTAAAATTTGGGCCATTGGATCTAGGTTAAGATGGATCAAGGGTGGAGGTAATTTGTAATAAAGATGCAAGTGGACCTAATGGACCTACAAATCAGAAACTCCAACGATACAAGATTATTAGGTTAATCTCATTAACCCCCTAATCAACATTCGTTAACTGCGGGAACATTCCACTATAGTCCCGCAGTTGCACTCTTCTCACTGCAGATATATTTATGTGTCCATGGATATTGACCAATAACAACAAGTCAATCCTTCACGAATGTTCGTAACGCCAGCTGGATCAAATTACCGTTTTACCCCTAGGTTACCTCTTTTATCTTAAGTATCAGTGCACCTCTAGGGTGTGTTTGGCCCATGGGTTTAGATTTGGATGGGTTTGATTCCAAATCCAAACCCATGTTTGAAGCAAGGTGTTCCAAATCCTTGGTTTTGAAACTCATTCCCATGAGTTACAACAATACAACCCCATGGGTTACAACTGTGTAATTTCATGGAATTTGTTTCATGTTTTTCTCATCGATTTGTCGACTACTTCGACAACTCCGGTAAAAATTCCGGCGACCACCGACGACCATCGACAACGACAACTCCGGTAAAAACTCCGACGACCATCGACAACGATAACTCCGACGACTGCACCGACGACCACTTTGGCAACAACTCCGGTGACAACTCCGATGACCACTCAACAACCATCGACAACGACAACTCTGACGGCCGTACCGACAACTACTTTGGCAACAACTCCGGTGACAACTCCAGCGACCACCCGACACCATCGGCAACGACAAATTCGACGACCACACCAGCGACTCGACTACCGCTGACGACTGCCTCCGAAAAATACTTGATTTCTCATTTTCTCTTTAATTTTTCGTTTTTCATTATTGGTGAACGCTTCACAATAACTCCGATGACAACTCCAGCGACCACCCGACAACGACAAATACAACTACAACGACCACACCAGGGACTCAACCACCGTTGACGGTTAGCTCTTGCGACCACTTGGTTTCTCATTTCCTCTTTCATTTGTCGTTGCCATTTTTCAGCCACCACTTCGACAACAACTCCAATGACAACTCTGGCGACCACAGACAACGAAAACTCTGGCAACCACAGATAACTTTTTAAAATAAGTTTTTAGTCTTTTGGAAGGTAAAAATTTATAATATAAATTAAAATGAAGTTTCTAATCTTAATTTAATCTTAATTCAATATATATATATATATATATATATATATATATGTTTATATTACGTATCAACCTAAACTAACCCAACCCAAATGTCTCATGGTTGAGTTAGATTTGGGTTCATCACTTAATTAGGGTTGTTTGGGTTGAAGATATTTGCAACCCGAATAGTTGGGTTGGGTCTAAATGCTAAAAATTGTTCTAAAGGTTTAAAACTCTTTTTTTATTCCTCAACAACTCCCTAATTTGAAAGCTTCATGGAAAAGTTACTCAAAAATCTGATTCATGTTAGACATTAACTTCTACAATTCACATAAGATCAATTACAAAAATTTGAAAGGAATAAAATAGCTAAAAGAAAAAAGGTGAAACAAAACTGTACCAAACCTGAGTTCAGAAAACTGCACCCAAGACACAACTCTCTGATTCCCAGGCTTCAGAACACTGCATCCCAAACACAGTTTTCTGATTCCCAGACTTCAGAACACTGCACCCCAAACACAGTTTTCTGATTCCTAGGTTTCAGAACCCCTCAGGACAAACCCTCTAGACTTCTAATTCCCAGGATTCTGATTCCAAACCTGCGCCCCAAACAACTCCCTAATGAAAAACCTGTTTATGGTCCTACCACTAAAAAGAATGAATGAGTCAATGTTAAGAAAGCGAAAGCAATTTTGGATCTTGAACACTCTAATTTGATCAATTTTGCAAAATAAAATGCATGCTCAAAGCTGGAAAAACTGGGAGTTAAGAAACTCACTTTTGGATCGAATTCTCTTTACCCGGTGGACGATTTGCAACACGAACACTTTGTGGACCACCTCTAGTGTCTTCCCTACTATCCTCAGGCCTTGGAACGGATTGTGGGATCCTAGATTGAGAGAATTTGGAAGAAGAGTCCCCAAAGGTCACAAAACGAGAATTTTTGAATTTTCTGCAAAAATTCTTCCAAAACACCTCAAATCGCCTTTAAATAAAGTTTCATCAAGCTTCATTAGAGTGACAACTCAAGTGTGATCAGGATGATAGAAGAAGGAGGTGGGCAATTTGTGATGAATCACCATGGGCAAGCTGGCAAGTTGGATTTCATGAAAATCCTTTATTTTTCTTTTAATTTTAATTCAAAAATCAATATTAAATTAATTTTTAATTAAAAATAATTTAATTTAAATAAATAATTTAATTAATTAATTTTTAATTTAATTCAATATCAAATATTAAATTAAATAAAATGTCCGATCCCGATCAATTTTTTGAACATGAATCCTTATTCATGTTATAAATCGATCCAATATTTAAATCATATTTAAATATATCCACATCCTTTTAATCATAGTTTAATTCATAATTAAGCTATGACTCGTTAAATATATCACATATAATTAACACTTTCTCCTAAAACCGAATTTGAACAATTCAAATTCTTTTCTCTCAAAATGTTACAAGGCTTAGTCCGAGCTAGTAAGGAGGACCTAATGGACCTACAGATCATGAGCTCCAACGATACGAGATTAGCCGGCCAAACTCTTTAGCCTAGCTAATCAACATTCGTTAACCATCGGGACACTCCACTAAAGCCCAGTGGTTGCACTCTCCTCACTGTAGATATATTTTTGTCCACTCGATATAACCATGATTAGTAAGTCGATCATTCACAGGTCGTTCGTAATTACAGCTAGGTCAAAAATACTGTTTTTGTTGGGTTTTATGTCCTAAACCTCGTGGTTTTGTAAACTGAATGAATATTCTATATCACAATAAAGTTGTTATTGAAATTTATTCAGTAAAAGTGTTATTGACTATTGTGTATTGTGTAACCTTAATCCAATAAAGAACCCTTGGCTATAGGATGAATACTTGAACTTTATGTGTGACATAAAAGTGGATCAAGTTCAAGTTATAGCCGTAAGCGATCCTATAGTATAAGGATAGGGTTGGGGACCTTATCCGGGGGACACTATGGACGCGCCCACTTTGTAGAGAACAAACGATGTGATCCTTAATCGTTCATGTGGAGACATGTGAGTGGGGCGCCCCATGCAATGAGTTTGCATAAGATCGATCAGCGCAATAGTCACTTAGACTTTATAACTCCGTTTCATCGTCTTAATCGACTATATTCATCCGATGACCTAGGTAACTCGATCTTAATCTCGAAAGCGTTCTATGGACTCTGTTTATTCGAATTATCCTTAGATTTACATGGGTGAGAGTGGCTCGAGACCGCCACTCAATAAGCTCGCCATTTCAAGGATAAAACCGGGTAGATAGTGGGAACATAGTTCGGCAAGATGGAATTCATTCCTACCCGCTTTAGGGATTAGTAGAAAGGTTGTTCCTTTGGCATCGACTCGGGTCTTGAACAATGGGCCCATCCTCTCATTGGCTCGAGAGGATTTGGTTTTTCTTTGGTTGGACCACAAACCAATTGTTCATTAGAGGATCAGTGGAACTTAAGGAACAAAGAGGTAATATCTGAGGGTAAAATGGTAATTTTGACCCAATTTGTAATTACGAATGACTGTGAAGGATCGACTTACTAATCATGGTTATATCGAGTGGACATAAATATATCTACTGATGAGGAGAGTGCAAACACCGGGCTTTAGTGGAATGTCACGGTGGTTAACGAATGTTGATTAGCTAGGCTAAAGAGTTTGGCTAGTTAATCTCGTATCGTTGAAGCTCATGATCTGTAGGTCCATTAGGTCCTCCTTACTAGCTCGGACTTAGCCTTATTACTTTTTGAGAGAAAAGAATTTGAATTGTTCAAATTCAAGTTTGGGAGAAAGCGTTATTTATATGTGATATATTTAACTAATCATAGCTTAATTATGAATTAAACTATGATTAATAAGAGGTGGATATATTTAAATATGATTTAAATATCGGGATCGGTTTATAGCATGAATAAGAATTCATGTTCGAAAAATCGATCGAGATCGGGCAATTTATTTAATTTAATATTTGATATTAAATTAAATTAAAAAATTAATTAATTAAATTAATTTTGAATTATTTAATTAACTATATTAATTTTAATTAAAAATCAATTTAATATTGATTTTTGAATTAAAATTAAATGTAAATGAGGGATTTTCATGATTTTCATGAAAAACAAGTTATAACTTGCCCAATCTTACTCATCTTCAAAATTCACCAAAATTGGCCACCTCCATCTCAAAACATCCTCATCACCCTTGAGTTGTCACTCCATTGAAGCTTTTTGAAGCTTTATATAATGGTGATTTGGGGTGTTTAGAGAGAATTACATAGAAAATTCAATATTCCCGAATTAGTGACCTTTGAGGTCTTTTCTTCCAAATTCTCTCAATCTAGGATCCCACAATCCGTTCTAAGGCCCGAGGGTAGTAGGGAAGACTCTAACGGTTGTCCATTTAAGTGTTCGTGCTAAAAACCATCAACCGGGTGAAGAGAATTTTATCTTCAAAGTTGAGTTTTCTATCCCTCTGTTTTTCCAGCTTTGAGCATGTTTTTTATTTTACAAAATTGATCAACTTAGAGTGTTCAAGATCCAAAATTGCTTCCGCTTTCTTAATCTAGACTCTTTCAGTTTTACCCCTGCAATTTCTTCTTGTTCCTTAAGTCCCACTGATCCTCTAATGAACAATTGGTTTGTGGTCCAACCAAAGGTAAGTGAATCCTCTCAAAGCTAATGAGAGGGTGGACCTTTGTTTAAGACTGAAGTCAAGACTTAAGGGAACAACCTCTCTACTAATCCTTAAAGCTTAGTAGGGTGAATTCCATCTTGCAGAACTATGTTCCCAGCTATCTACCCGGTCTTATCCCTGAAATGGAAGGCTTATTGAGTCGGCAATCTCGGGCTACTCTCACCCATGCAAATCTAAGGATAATCCGAATAAACAGGAGTTCATAGCACGCTCAGGATTAAGATCGAGTTACCTAAGTCATCGTATGAATATAGTCGATTAAGACAAGATGCATGAGTTATAAAGTCTAAGTGACTATTTGCATGTCGATCTTATGCAAACTCATTGCATAGGATGCCCCCACTCACATGTGTCCACTTGAACGATTTAGGATCACATCGTTTATACTTTACAAAGTGGGTCACATCTATAGTGTCCCCAGGATAAGGTACCCACTCCTATCCTTATATTATAAACCGTTCTGGCTATAACTTGAACTTGATCCACTTTTATGTCACACATAGGGGGTGTTTGGTTTATGGGGTTAGGTTGGGTTGAGTAGGGTTAATAACCCAACTGTTGGGGTTTGTGCCCTAAAACTCGTAGTTTGTAAATTTTGTTCTAATTAATGTAATAAAGAGTTATTATTATCAATAAAGCGTTATTGTTCATTAATTACAATATTGCCCTTTTATTAACCCTAAATCCAATAAACTAACATCCAAGGCTGTAAAATGTCTCTTGAACTGAATGTAGTATACATATAAAGGATCTCAGTTCGAGATACAACCTAAAGGGTCTATAGTAAGGGGATAAGGTTTGGGTACCTTACCTTGGTAATACTATGGATATGACCCACTTTATATATGATATAAACACTGTGATCCTAACGTGTTCGTGTATATGACATGTGAGTGGGGATATCCTATGTAATGAGATTACATAAGACCGAACCGCGAAATAGTAACCACTAGATGTAACTCCGTTGACTAGTTAGGTTTCTATTTCACTAGGATGACCTAGGCAACTTGATCTCAATCACGAAAGGAGTTACGAACTCTGCTCATGAGGGATTGTCCTTTGACCTAGTATGGGTGAGAGTGGCCAGATTCGCCGACTCAATATGCCTACCTTCTTGGGGACAAGACCGAGTGAGCGACTGGGAACTTAACTTAGCAAGATGGAATTCACTCCTTCCCGCCTACTAGGGTAAGTAGAGGAATGTTCCTTAAGTGGTATCTCGGGACTTGAACAAAGGGCCCGACTCTCTCATTGGCCCGAGAGGGACTCTGTTTGTTGGTAGGACCACAAACAAATTGTTCATTAGAGGAGCACCGGTGGTACTTAAGGTACAAGATGTAACCCTGGGTAAAACGGTAATTTGACCCGGTGGTGTTTTGAACATTCGTGAAGGATTGACTTGCTGTTATTGGTCAATATCTGTGGACACATAAATATATCTGCAGTGAGAAGAGTGCAGCTGCGGGACTTTAATGGAGTGTTCCCGCAGTTAACGAATGTTGATTAGGAGGTTAATGAGATTAACCGAGCAATCTCGTATCGTTGGAGCTTCTGATCTGTAGGTCCATTAGGTCCACCTTCTAGCTCGTAAAGGGTTCTTAGGTTGTTTGAATTTGAAATGTTCAAATTCATAAGGGAATAATTTTAATGTATATAGATACGATATAATATATAGTTTTGGAACTATATATTATAAATTAAATGTGAATATGATTCATATTAAATTATATGAGAGAATTAAATATTTGAAAGAGTTCAAATGTTAAATTCAAATGTGAATGTGATTCATATTTGAAAACTACAGGTTAAAATTTAATGTGCATAAGATGTGCATTAAAACTATAGGTTAGAGGGATAATTGATTAAATGTGATTTAATCTACATTAAATATATGATATTTAATTATGATTAATTAAATGTGATTTAATTAATTATATATTATTATTTAATTGAGAATTTGTAATGGGTAGCAAAATTAGGGTTATTATTTGTAAATATAGCAAGTTTTAAAAAGAATTGCAAATATGACACATTTTTAAAACAACATTTTGTAATTCCTACTTTACCCTTAATAATGCACACATTATTTTTGTTCCTCTTTTTCAGCTTTTCCGTTTTATTCAAAATTTCAACAATATAATCTTCCTCCAGTTTTCTTTTTCAAATTGCATAATCTTACTCTTCTTGTTTCTTCCTTTTTTGGCTCAATTTGCGAAACCTTTTTGTTCCTTTTTTGGTTTAATTTTCTTTCATAAATTTATGACACTATTTTTTTTGTAGTATTTCCAAATCTTTACAAGTATTTTCTTCAAACAAATTCTTCATCAATTGTAAGTAGAGGTACGTGATTTTCTTCGCAAGCATCTTCTTATTCGCTAGCAAATTAGAAGCCATTATTTTGATTATTTCTTCTTTGCAACTGGATTGCAAAAAAATTGCAAACAAAGACATTATTGAATCAAGTCTTTGGTTTTCCTTAGTTCTAGTCCTTTGGTATACATTTGTTGTTATGTTTTAATAAGCCATCAAAGACGGAGACAGGGCAAGGATGCTCTAGTGCTATTGCATCTTGATCAATCATTGACTCACCTTCACTGATTGAAACCATAGATAATTGATGGAGCAAAAACATTAGTTAGTGGTAGACAACTAAAAATGAATGAAAAGAAAATCTTCTAGTCCAGAATATTTCGGATATAGCAGTTCTTCGTGAGTATTCTGATTCCGAGTATTTCGAATCGCAAGTCTTGTCCAATTCAATCGGAGTCGCAAGCTTCCTATTCGATCGTCGTAAGCCTATCTTCCAATCCAGAAATTCTCGTGTAAGTTTGTTTGATTATCTTCTTCAATTCGATCGGAGTCGCAAGTCTTGATTGTAGTATCTTCCAATTTGATCTCGAGTCGCAAGCCCTGCGGAGTATCTTCCAATTCGATCTTACGTTGGAACTTTTTCGTGGGTATTTGAGTTTTTCAATCAACCAGTTTTTTTTTTTTTTTTTGGGGGGTATTTCTTCTATTCATTTTGTTATATCACTGTTTTTCTACAATGTTTTGGAGTCGCAAGTCTGATTTTGGTGATTGTTTTGTTTTCTAGATATGCTAGTGATCATCAGCGATATACACATGATATTAGTGATATCAGTGATATCTATCATTGTTTTCTAGATATCAGTGATATCATTGATCAATATATATGATAGTGATATCAGTGATCAGTAGATATCAATGATATCAGTTCAGTGATATCGGTGATATCTATCATATTTTCTAGATATCAATGATATCAATGATATAATTGATCAATAGATATGATATCAATGATTACTAGATATCAATGATATCAGTGGTATCAGTTGTTAAACGTCAAGCAGGAAACCCCCGAAAGTAAAGGATTCGATAGATGTTGGCATGAATGCACTACCTCCAATTGTTAAACGTCAAGCAGGAAGACCCCGAAAGTAAAGGATTTTGTCGATTGGTAAAGCAAGAAGTCACACAAAATGTAGTCATTGTCATCGTGTTGGTCACAATCGTAGAACATGTAAATTTCCACCATTTTTACCATGATGTAATTTTTGACAAGTGGTTTTAGATATATTTTTTCAAGATAGAACTCAATATTGTTGTTATCATACTATTCATACTATCAATACAAGGTTTGTGATTGTTTCAAAAGTTTAATATCAATAATATGAACACAAGAACGTTGGCATCTAATGCGAAAATTTGAAGATCACACAACAAATAGTAATAGCTAACAGATAGACAACTATCAGTGATAGTGATATACAACTACCATTGATAGAAGTCTATCACTTTTATTAGTGATAGACATCTATCAATGATAGAAGTCTATCACTAGAAAGAAGTTGATGATTGATAGACAACTATCAGTGATAGACATCTATCACTGATAGAAGTCGGATAGAAGAAAGAAGTTAATAATCATGAAGAACAAGAAGTCTCATAGAAAAGTTATGAGTAATAGGTAATAAATAGGTAGAAATCTATCAGACAACTATCACTGATAGAAGCCTATCACTTCTATAAGTGATAGTAGTCTATCACTTTTTTTTCATTAACTTTTATCAATCATTAACAGTGATAGTAGTCCATCACTTCTATCAGTGATAGGCAATGATAGAAGTCGAATAGGAACAAGAAGTCTAATAGATAATAGAAAAGTTATGAGTAATGGGTAGTAGATAGACAACTGTGGTACAAGTCTATCAGACAACTATCACTGATAGAAGTATATCACTTCTATCCGTGAGTAGTTTATCAAAATTATAAGGAAAAACAATTAGTTATTAAATAAACAGACAAAAAATTAGTTATTAAATAAACAGATTTCTATCAGTGATATCACTGATAGCATCCTATCAGTGATATCACTGATAGCAGTGGCTGGCGTGGGGTGTTTTAGTAATTTCAATTCTTCTTTTCCAATTTTTGCTATTTTTGCAAATAGATTGTGTCATTTGCTATATGTGCAATTATATTGGGCCCTTTTGCTACCAACCCAATTATCCCTATTTAATTTATAATTTTGATTATTTATTAAATATAATAATTAAATAAAAAAAAGAACGTGTCGGGAGGACACGTTCCCCATGTCTCCCAACTCCCTAATCGATAGGGAGTGGGGAGTTACCCACTGAAGTATTCTTCTCCTGGGGAGAAGAAGATGATCATGATGATTCTCTGATTGATTGAACTCTCTCAAGAAAAAACTCTCTCTCTCTCAATTCCAAAAACTTCTTCTAATTGTTGGATTCCTTCCCACAAAGGAATTGATCTAAGCACTCAGAGAATAAGAGGTTCTCTCTTTTGGTGGTGTCTTTCTTGGAGGAGAACAGAGACGTTCTTTTGGTGTTTCTGTGTTGCTGTTTTTCTTGGAAGCAAATAGTTGTTGTGTGGAAAAACTACAAAGGTAATCTTTCTTTTTTTTTAGTTTAATTGTTAAACACAGCATGTTTGCACGTATTTATCCATGCCTAATTAGATTAGAAATGTGTGTTTATCTCTGTTATTTTCAATGTACTGGTTTTTGCTTTTCAACCAAAATAAGCTTGCAATTACGATTCCAAACTCGTTTCCACTGCTTAAGTGGATTAGATCTCCATCAGAATGTAATTCCAATTAGAAATTGTTTATTGGAGTTATAATATAGTTCGCCGTCATAGGTTAATTTTTTAAAAAAATTTATAAAAGTTATAAATGGGTTTTAGAAATCATAACCTATAACAAAGAACTGCATGCAAACATAAAAGCTTGGGTTAAATGAAATTAGTTTTAAATTATTTAAAATTAATTTAGACCTAAGTTTAATTTCTAATAGGATTAGTAGTTAGTCTTATATAGTATTTTAAATAGTTTAAAATATAGTAGGACAATAGGACATTGGTTATAAGCGAACTCTACCGGTGATGTTTTGTCTAAGGTTGGGGGTACTTAAGTGACTACTAATCTAACACCTCCCACAGGAACCGACTGGAGCTTGAGTTGAATTAACCATAGTCCTGTATTATATCTAGGTAATTAAAATGTTTATTCACCTACACATAAGGTTAAAAGACCTAGTTATAAAAGTTATAATAGGCATAGACTTAGATAGATTCTTTTATCCAGAATCCGACTAAGTTAAACCTATACCCTAACCTTAGGAACTTCAGTGGGAGAAAACCAGATGTTCGCATCAAGTTTACTCTCACGTGCTCAAGAGTTTACACCGTGAGTTCCATGCTCGGCTACGTGGCGTCAATAGGGCGTCCACCTACGGTTAGTGTTTGCATGGTTCAATACCAAGGTGAATGAGGGAAGTATCCATAGTAAATGGGAGCAGGACGCATGTCAACGTATCATACGGTTTCCTCCATTAGGTCGCACCGTGAGATTTCTGTAGTCTGCCTGCTAGGTTGTCATGGAGCAGCCAATCCCGGGTCGGAACACCGTGAACTCCAGAAATGGATAGGTTCTCTTAGGTAATTTGCCAACAGTTGTCTTTCTTAATAGTAACCTGTTGGCTCAGACCTATTGGATCTGAAAATGGTAGGGTCACACTTACGGGATAAGTTAAGCTAGTTAACGAGTCCTTGACCAAACGAACAGTAGCTTAAGAATCATTGGGACATGGGATGTTCTGGTAGTGAGAATTAGCTGAGATAGTCTCAATTCAGCGGAGGAGTGACTGACCACCCGACGGTGGCGTTTGTTCTAAACCCTTGAAGTATCGTTGCAAAATTAAACGTTTAATTTAAACACTAGGGTTCTTTAATAATTTTGCTAAAATTGATTGGTTTGTAATGGGTTAAAAGGCATAACTAATTAGACTATTTTTAAAATTTCAGCATGGCGTCCTCAATAATAGCCTTACTCAAAAGTGAACGTTTAACTGGCGAGAATTATACTACGTGGAAGTCCAACCTGAATACGATTCTAGTTATTGGCGACTTACGGTTTGTACTAACTGAGGAATGTCCTCAGGCCCCTGCTCGAAACGCTCCTGAATCTGTTAAGGATGCGTACGACCGTTGGATCAAGGTCAATGACAAGGCCAAGGTCTACATTTCTGCTAGTGTTTCTGAAGTTCTGGCCAAAAAGCACGAGGGCATGGTCTGAGCTCGTGAGATCATGAGTTCGTTGCAGAATATGTTTGGACAACCGTCTGGTAGCTTCAACATGAATCCCTCAAGTACGTTTATAACTCCCGTATGAAAGAGGGAACTTCAGTGAGAGAACATGTTCTTGATCTGATGGTCCACTTCAACGTGGCAGAAATGAACGATGCGGTCATCGACGAGCAAAGTCAGGTGTCCTTCATCTTGGAATCTCTTCTGAAGAGTTTCCTGCAATTCCGCAACAATGCGGTGATGAACAAGATAGAGTACAACCTGACTACTCTCCTCAATGAATTGCAGACTTTCCAGTCCCTTATGAAGAATAAGGGACAGGCTGATGGAAAGGCAAATCTGTTTGCCCATTCTAGAAGGTTCCAGAAGGGTTCATCCTCTGGGATTAAGTCCTGCGGTTCATCTTCTGGGCTTAAAAAGACCCAAAAGAAGAAGAAAAGAGGGAAAGGGAAGGCACCCACCGCTGCAGACAAAGGCAAGGGAAAAGCCAAAGTTGCAGATAAAGGAAAATGTTTCCACTGCAACATGGACGGACACTGGAAGCGAAACTGCCCAAAGTATCTTGCTGAGCTCAAAGAGAAGAAAGGTAAATATGATTTACTCGTTCTTGAAACTTGTTTAGGGGAAAGTAATGACTTTACCTGGATACTTGATTCAAGGGCTACTAACCATGTTTGCTCTTCTTTACAGGAAGCTAGTTCCTTCAAGGAGCTCGAAGAGGGTGAGATGGCATTAAGGGTCGGTACGGGAGACGTCGTCTCATCTCGTGTAGTGGGAGATGCCAATCTATTTTTTAGAGATAGATTTTTTTTTTTAGAAAATCTGTATATAGTTCCTAAGATTAAGAGGAACTTGATATCTATCTCTTGTCTAATTGAACATAGTTATTGTATTTTCTTTTCTAGTAATGAAGCGTTCATTTCAAATAAAGGTGTCAATATTTGTTTTGCTAAATTAGAAAACGGCTTGTATGTACTTAAACCGAGCGAAACTAAAGCAATTTTAAATCATGAGATGTTTAAAACTGCGAATACTCAAAGCAAAAGGCAAAGAATTTCTCCTAATAATAATACCTATCTTTGGCATCTTAGACTTGGTCACATAAATCTCAACCGGATTGAGAGATTATCTCAGAATGGACTTCTAAACAAGTTAGAAGATGATTCTCTACCTCCTTGCCAATCATGCTTGGAAGGTAAAATGACTAAGCGACCTTTTACTGGAAAAGGTTATAGAGCCAAAGAACCCTTAAAACTTATACATTCGGATCTTTGTGGTCCGGTGAATGTTAAAGTTCGAGGAGGGTACGAATATTTCATCTCCTTCATCGATGATTATTCGAGTTATGGTTATCTATACCTAATGCATCATAAGTCTGAAGCTCTTGAAAAGTTCAAAGTGTATAAGGCTGAAGTAGAGTTGTATTAGGGAAAACCATTAGGACACTTCGATCCGATCGAGGTGGAGAGTATATGGATCTAAGATTCCAGGACTATTTGAATCCAATCTCAACTCTCGATACCTAATACACCACAACAGAATGGTGTATCTGAAAGGAGAAATAGAACCTTGTTAGACATGGTTCGATCTATGATGAACTATGCTCAATTGCCTGCCTCGTTTTGGGGTTACGCAGTAGAGACTGCAGTTCAAATCTTGAACATTGTTCCATCAAAGAGTGTTTCAGAAACACATTTTGAGTTGTGGAAGGCGCGTAAACCTAGTTTATAACACTTCAGAATTTGGAGTTGTCCGGCACATATACTGGTGACAAATCCAAAGAAATTGGAACCTTGTTCAAGATTATGCCAATTTGTTGGCTATCCCAAAGAAACGAGAGGTGGTCTTTTCTACGACCCACAAGAAAACAAGGTGATTGTATCGATAAACACCATTTTCTTGGAGGAAGATCACATGAGGAACCATAAACCACATAATAAGTTAGTATTAAATGAAGCTACAAATGAGTCAACAAGAGTTGTTGATCAAGCTGGATCTTCATCAAGAGTTGATGAAGAAGCTGACACATCGAGTCAATCTTGTCCTTCTCAATCGTTGGGAATGCCTCAACGCAGTGGGAGAGTTGTTTCTCAACCTGACCGCGACTTGAGTTTAGCTGAAACTCAAGTTGTCATACCTGATGACGGTGTAGAGGATCCATTGTCCTATAAACAGGCAATGAATAACGTAGATAAGAACCAATAGATCAAAGCCATGGACATTGAAATGGAGTCGATTTACTTCAATTCAGTTTGGAAACTTGTAGACTAACCTGAAGGGGTAAAACCCATAGGTTGCAAATGGATCTATAAGAGAAAGAGAGATGCAACCGGAAAGGTACAGATCTTTAAGGCCAGACTTGTAGCAAAGGATTTTACCCAAAGGGAAGGAGTTGACTATGAGGAAACTTTTTCCCCTCTTGCTATGCTTAAGTCTATAAGGATACTCTTGTAAATAGCCACATTTTATGATTATGAGATTTGGCAAATGGACGTCAAGACTGCCTTTTTGAATGGTAATCTTGACGAGAGCATCTATATGTCTCAGCCCGAAGGGTTCATAACCCAAGGTCAGGAGCAAAAAGTTTGCAAGCTTAATCGATCCATTTATGGGTTGAAACAAGCATCCAGATCTTGGAACATAAAATTTGATACTGCGATCAAGTCTTATGGCTTTGACCAAAACGTTGATCAGCCTTGTATTTACAAGAGGATCATCAACGACAAATAGCTTTCTTAGTACTTTATGTGGATGATATCCTACTCATTAGGAATGATGTAGGATACCTAACTGACATAAAGAAGTCGTTGGCGACCCAATTCCAAATGAAAGATTTGGGAGAAGCACAATATGTTCTTGGAATTCAAATTTTCAAGAACCGCAAGAACAGAACGCTAGCTCTGTCTCAAGCGTCTTATATCGACAAAATGTTGACCCGATATTCGATGCAGAATTCCAAGAGGGGTTTATTACCTTTCAGACATGGAATTCATTTGTCTAAGGAACAGTGTCCTAAGACACCTCATGAGGTTGAGGATATGAGACGTATTCCCTATGCCTCTGCAGTAGGTAGCTCAATGTATGTTATGCTATGCATGAAGCCAAACATTTGTTATGTAGTGGGAATAGTCAGTAGGTACTAATCCAATCTAGGGTCAGACCACTGGACCGCAGTTAAAAATATCCTCAAGTATCTTAGGAGATCGAGGGATTATACGCTTGTGTATGAGAGGGACTAAGGATTTGATCCTTACAGGATAAACTGATTCTGATTTTTAGACCGATAAGGATTCTAGAAAATCCACATCGAGATCAGTTTTCACCCTTAAGGGGGAGCTGTAGTGTGGCGAAGCATCAAGCAAGGATGCATCGCTGACTCCACCATGGAGGCAGAGTATGTAGCTGCTTGTGAAACAGCTAAAGAGGTTGTTTGGCTAAGGAAATTCCTTACTGATTTGGAAGTTGTTCCAAATATGGAATTTTCCATCACCTTATACTGTGACAACAGTGGTGCGGTAGCCAATTCGAAGGAACCTCGCAGCCACAAGCACATCGAGAGGAAGTATCACCTGATACGAGAGATAATGCAACGAGGAGATGCGACAGTCACGAAAATCGCTTCGGAGCACAACATAGTTGATCCGTTTTCAAAGACTCACACGGCTAAAGTGTTTGAGGGTCATCTGGAAAGTCTTGGTCTACGAGATATGTGTTGGGGTTTGTGCCCTAAAACTCGTAGTTTGTAATTTTGTTCTAATTATTGTAATAAAGAGTTATTATTTCAATAAAGAGTTATTGCTCGTTATTACGATATTATCCTTGTTTTAACCCTAAATTCAATAAACTAAACATCCAAGGCTGTAAAATGTCTCTTGAACTGAATGTAGCGTACATAAAAAGGATCTCGATTCGAGATACAACCTAAAGAGTCTATAGTAAGGAGATAAGGTTTGGGTACCTTACCCTGGTAATACTATGGATGTGGCCCACTTTGTATATGATACAAACACATTGATCCTAACGTGTTCGTGTAGATGACATGTGAGTGGGGATATCCTATATAATGAGATTACATAAGACCGAACTCAAAATAGTAACCACTAAATGTACCTCGGTTGACTAACTAGGTTTCTATTTCACTAGGATGACCTAGGCAACTTGATCTCAATCTTGAGCAGGTTACGAACTCTTGTTTGCGAGAGATTGTCCTTTGACTAGTAGGGGTGAGAGTGGCCAGATTTGCCGACTCAATATACCTACCTTCTTGGGGACAAGACCGACTGAGCAGTTGGGACTTAGCTTAGTAAGATGAAATTCACTCCTTCATGACTACTAGGGTAAGTAGATGAATGTTCCCTTAAGTGGTGTCTCCAGGACTTGAACAAAGGGCCCGACTGACTCCTGTTTGTTGATAGGACCACAAACAAATTGTTCATTAGAGGAGCACTGGTACTTAAGGTACAAGATGTAACCCAGGGGTAGA
Organism: Trichosanthes cucumerina; assembly: GCA_036507285.1. Taxonomy (NCBI): domain Eukaryota; kingdom Viridiplantae; phylum Streptophyta; class Magnoliopsida; order Cucurbitales; family Cucurbitaceae; genus Trichosanthes; species Trichosanthes cucumerina. Next base: position 41,617,684 of record CM071841.1, read on the forward strand.
ACGGTAATTTGACCCAACGGTGTTATGAACATTCGTGAAGGATTGACTTGCTGTTATTGGTCAATATCCGTGGACACAGAAATATATCTGCAGTAAGAAGAGTGCAACTGCTGGACTTTAGTGGAGTGTTCCTGCAGTTAACGAATGTTGATTAGGAGGTTAATGAGATTAACCAAATAATTTTGTATCGTTGGAGCTTCTGATCTGTAGGTCCATTAGGTCCACCTTCTAGCTCGTAAAGGGTTCTTAGATCGTTTGAATTTGAAATGTTCAAATTCATTAGGGAATAAGTTTTAATGTATATAGATACGTTATAATATAAAGTTTTTGAACTTTATATTATAAATTTAATGTGAATATGATTCATATTAAATTATATGAGAGAATTAAATATTTGAAAGAGTTCAAATATTAAATTTAAATGTGAATGCGATTCATATTTGAAAACTATAGGTTAAAATTTAATGTGCATAAGATGTGCATTAAACTATAGGTTAGAGGGTAAAATGATTAAATGTGATTTAATCATTTAATTAATTAATGTGATATTTAAATTAAATATGATTTAATTTAATTAATTAATTGGGAACGTGTCAAGATGACACGTTCCTACCACTCCCCAATTCCCTCTGGATAGGGAGTGGGGAGTTACCCAAATAATTGCTCTTTTTCTCCTGGTGAGAGAGATGGAATTAAGGAATTGCTGTCAATTTCTCTCTCTCTCTCACTTTCCCTTCCTCTCATCAATTGTTGCCCCTTCCCACAAAGAGTCGATCTAAGTAGAACTCAGAGTGATAAGAGGTTTTCACTGGTGGTGTTGTCATACTGAAAATTACAGAGGAAAGTTGTTGTTTGCTGAGTTGCTGTGAAAAATGGAGCAAGGAGTTGCTGGAAATTCGAAACTACAAAGGTAAATTTTGAATTTCCTTTAGTTTAATTATATTATAGAACTTGTTTGCATGCTTAGTTCCATGCCTATAGATTAGGACTTAAGTTGCTTATTCTCTGTTTTACCAATGTATTGGTATTTGTGTTTAACCAAAACAAACAAGCAAAATCGATCCATAAAACACATTTCCGCTACTCAAGGGGATCATATTCCCATAAATATGTACATAGGGTAATCTAGGGCAAGTGGGAGATATGTAATGGGTATTCAGATGCCCTAATTTATTGTATTTTGTATCTCTGTAACCACTGTTTTAGATGGTAATGTACCCCACTAGAGTTTTAGTTCAAGTGGGAGTTTGTTGGGGTTTGTGCTCTAAAACTCGTAGTTTGTAAATTTTGTTCTAATTAATGTAATAAAGAGTTATTATTATCAATAAAGCGTTATTATTCATTAATTACAATATCACCCTTTTATTAACCCTAAATCCAATAAACTAACATCCAAGGCTGTAAAATGTCTCTTGAACTGAATGTAGTGTACATATAAAGGATCTCAGTTCGAGATACAACCTAAAGGGTCTATAGTAAAGAGATAAAGTTTGGGTACCTTACCCTTGTAATACTATGGATATGACCCACTTTGTATATGATGTAAACACTGTGATCCTAACGTGTTCGTGTAGATGACATGTGAGTGGGGATATCCTATGTAATGATATTGCATAAGACCGGACCACGAAATAGTAACCACTAGGTGTAACTCCGTTGACTAGTTAGGTTTCTATTTCACAAGCATGTCCTAGGCAACTTGATCTCAATCCTGAACAGGTTACAAACTCCTGTTTGCGAGGGATTGACCTTTGACTAGTATGGGTGAGAGTGGTCAGTTTCACCGACTCAATATGCCTACCTTCTTGGGACGAGACCGAGTGAGCAGCTGGAGACTTAACTTAGCAAGATGGAATTCACTCATTCCCGCCTATTAGGGTAAATAGAGGAATGTTCCCTTAAGTGTTGTCTCCGGGACTTGAACAAAGGACCTGACCCTCTCATTGGCCCGAGAGAGACTTCTGTTTGTTGGTAGGACCACAAACAAATTGTTCATTAGAGGAGCACTGGTACTTAAGGTAAAAATGTAACCTAGGGGTAAAATGGTGTTTTGACCCAGTTGGTGTTACAAACATTCGTGAATGATTGACTTGCTGTTATTGGTCAATATCCGTGGACATAGAAATATATATGCAGTGTGAAGAGTGCAGCTGCGGGACTTTAGTGGAGTGTTCACGCAGTTAACGAATGGTGATTATGAGGTTAATGAGATTAATCGAATAATTTCGTATCGTTGGAGCTTCTAATCTGTAGGTCCATTAGGTCCACCTTGTAGCTCGTAAAGGGTTCTTAGATCGTTTGAATTTGAAATGTTCAAATTCAATTAGGGAATAAATATTAATGTATATAGATACATTATAATATAAAGTTTTGGAACTTTATATTATAAATTTAATGTGAATATGATTCATTTTAAAATTATATGAGAGAATTAAATATTTAAAAGAGTTCAAATATTATTAAAATGTGAATGAGATTCCTATTTAAAACTATATGTGAAAATTTAATGTACATAAGATGTTCATTAAAACTAGGGGCAATTGGGTTGGTAGCAAAAAGACCCAATATAATTGTTCATATAGCAAATGGTTCAATCTATTTGCAAAAATAGCAAAAATTTGAAAAGAGCAATTGAAATTACTAAAACACCCCCACGCTAGTCACTGCTATCAGTGATATCACCGATAGGATTCTATCAGTGATATCACCGATAAAAGTCTGTTTATTTAATAACTAATTTTTTTGTCTGTTTATTTAATAACTAATTTTTTTTCTTATAATTTTGATAAACTACTATTGTGATATCTATCACTGATAGAAGTGATAGACTTCTATCAGTGATAGTTATCTGATAGACTTCTACCACAATTGTTTATCTATTACCTATTACTCATAACTTTTCTATTATCTATTAGACTTCTTGTTCCTATTTGACTTCTATCACTGTCTATCATTGATAGAAGTGATAGACTACTATCCTATTAATGATTGATAAAAGTTAATGAAAAAGAAGTGATAGACTACTATCACTAATAGAAGTCATAGGTTTCTACCAGTGATAATTGTTTGATAGACTTCTACCTATCTATTACCTATTACTCATAACTTTTCTATTAGACTTCTTGTTCTTCATGATTATTAACTTCTTTCTTCTATCCGACTTCTATCAGTGATAGATGTCTATCACTGATAGTTGTCTATCAATCATTAACTTCTTTCCAGTGATAGACTTCTATCAGTGGTAGTTGTCTATCACTATCACTGATTGTTGTCTACCTGTTAGCTATTACTGTTTGTTGTGTGGTCTTCAAACTTTCTCATCAGATGCCAAAGTTCTTGTGTTCATAGTATTGATATTAAACTTTTGAAACAATCACAAACCTTGTATTGATAATATGAATAGTATGATAACAACAATATTGAGTTCTATCATGAAAAAATATATCTAAAACCAATTGTCAAAAATTACATCATGCTAAAAATGGTGGAAATTTACATGTCCTACGATTGTGACCAACACGATGAAATTGATTACATTTTGTGTGACTTCTTGCTTCACCAATCGACGGAATCCTTTGCTTTCGGGGTCTTCTTGCTTGACGTTTAACAATTAGAGGCAATGCATTCATGTCAACATCTATCGAACTCCATTCAGAATGATTCCCAACTTGGCGGATTACACCTTCATAAGTTGTCACTCCCATCACTAATTGCACAAGAGGAGCCATCAAAACAAGTATCATTAATATGAGCAACTAAAGGATATCTTGTATTTTGATCTTTCACTAAAGTTAAAAACCAAGCAACGTCTTTATCTTCTTGAATTTTAACCACATCTTGAGCACCATTCATCCCATAACCTAATAACAACGACAATTCTATAGAAGAAATAGAACTATCCATTCGAACTTCTTTCACAATCAGATTAATAAAATCATCAAAACACATCATCTCATCAACCCAAATTCCAATGGTCTTGTAATTCTCATAGAATTTTTTCTCATTCCATTGCCCACTATAAAAAATAACTATTGGAAGCTTTATCATAGTTCCTACGAAAAGTAATAACAACATTAACAACATTAAGTTATATAGAAACCGATCACCACAATAGTCACTCGTATATCATTGATTAATGATATCACTGATAGTATTGATATCTATTGATCACTGATATCACTTATATCATTGATATCTACTGATCACTAATATCATATCTATTGATATGATATCATTGATATCTAGAAAACAGTGATAGATATCATTGATATCTACTGATCATTGATATCACTGATATCATATATATTGATCAATGATATCACTGATATCATTAATATCTAGAAAACAATGATAGATATCACTGATATCACTGATGTCATGTGTATTCACTAGCATATCTAGAAAACAAAACAATCACCAAAATCAGACTTGCGACTCCAAAACATTGCAGAAAAACAGTGATATAACAAAATGAACAAAAGAAATATCCATGAAAAAGCTCAGGTTGATTGAAAAACTCAAATACCACTTAAAAGAGCTCCAATGAGAAGATCGTATATCACTAATTGGAAGCACAATAGTCACTCGTGATATCACTAATATCACTAATATCATTGATATCTATTGATTACTGATATCACTGATATCATTATCTATTGATCACTGATATAACTGATATCTATTGATCATATCTAGAAAACAATGATAGATATCACTAATGTCACCTATATCGTCGATCATCTACAAAACAGTATTGCTGATAGAACAAAAAATGAAGAAGACTTGCGACTCCAAAGCAGAAAAACAGTGATGTAACAAAATGAACATAAGAAATACCCACGAAAAATGTTGATTGAAAAACTCAAATACCCACGAAAAAAGCTCTGTTGGACTTCGTAAAGATCGAATTGGAAGATAATTCGACCGAATAAGAAGATACTACAATGCGATCTAATTGGAGAAGATAATCAGACAAACTTGCGACTTCGATCGAATTGGAGAAGATAATCAAACAAACTCGATGAAAATTCATGGATTGCAATTCAACAGATCGAACTGGAAGATACCCGATCGAATAGGGGAAGGCTTGCGACTCCGATTAAATTTGAGAAGATACTCAAACTTGCGACTCGACAGAAGATTGGACTGGAGTCGAGAAGAGTTTGGGAAGATTGGACTGGAATCAAGAAGATGTTGTCGCAAAAATCGGAAGAAGAAAAATATCGTGAAGAACAAATACCAATTAAAAAGGGAATAGGTTTAAGCCAAGGGTATAATTGGAATTATAAAAAAATTAAAGATTTTTGTCATATTTGCAATTCTTTTAAAATGTTGCTATATCTACAAATATTAAAACCATAATTGCTACCCATTACAAATTCTCTAAAAAATAGGTATATTAAATAAATTATAATACATCTCATTTGATTTGGCTGTGAATTTAGAGCCTTACAAGTAGTTAAATATTTATTTCTGTTTGAGAATCTAGAAAATTGAAATGTTTAAATGCTTAAAATTATAAAATAATAAAAAATATAAATGTCGGGCATAATCATGTTTGTTTTGAATATAAAAATATAAAAATAACAAGGAATATTTAAGTAACCGTGAAGAACAAATACCAATTGAAAAACAAATACCAATTAAAAAGGGAATAAGTTTAAGCCAAGGGTATAATTGGAATTATAAAAAAATTAAAGATTTTTGCCATATTTGCAATTCTTTTAAAATGTTGCTATATCTACAAATACTAAAACTATAATTGCTACCCATTACAAATTCTCTTAAAACTATAGGTTAGAGGGAAAAATTGATTAAATATGATTTAATCCAAATTAAATATATGATATTTAATTTATGATTAATTAAATATGATTTGATTAATTAATTATATTATTTAATTAATAATTTGATTATTTAATTAATAATATAATTAAATAAATTAAAAAAGAAAAAAAGAAATGACACGTTACCCATGTCTCCCAACTCCCCATCTATAGGGAGTGGGGAGTTACCCACTGCAAGTCTATTTCTTCTTCAAATGGGAGAAGAAAAAGATTGGTCGATCTTTTTTTTTTTTGGATTGACTTCTCTCATTCTCTCCAATATCTTAATTCCCTTAACTTCTTTCAATAGTTGGAATCATTCCCACCAAGGTTGGATCTAAGACTCAGAGATATAGAAGGTTTTCACTGGTGGTGTTGTCCTGTTGAAAGGAAGAAACAGAGAACTTTTGAGCTGCTGTGTTGCTGTGCAAATTTGGGGCAAGGAGTTGCTGTGCTGGAAATTGAAACTACAAAGGTAATTTCGAATTCCCTTTTAGCTTAGGAATTTTACAACATGTTTGTATACTTAAATTCATGCCTAATTAGATTAGATTATACTGCTTATTCTCTGTATTTTTGCCAATGTAATGGTATTTGAAGTAAACCAAAACTTGCAAGCTAATTGATCTTTAAATCACGTTTCCGCTGCTCACGGGGATCCAGTTCCCATCACCAACTCCTTGTTTGGTTCACCAACAATTATAACCGGTGACTTAATAACCCAACCCCATTGAGTTGAGTTATTAACTCAACCGTACGGTACTTTTCGGTGGCGGTTCGGCGACTCTCCGACGACGGTTCGACGACGACCCAACAAGATGAAGAAAGTGGAGAAAAGAAGAAGATGAGGAGAGTTTTGAAGTGTGCCTTTAAGTTGCTAATACTCTAGTTTAAATAGGCACAAAAAAGTCCTAATCCTTTTAGAACAAGGAATTCTAATCCTTTTAGAAAAAGAAATCCTAAACCTTTTTAAAACAGAAATCATAATCCTTTTTTAAACTTTGAAACACCCTTTCCTAATCCTGATCTGATTATCCAAAAATTCAAATTTAAAACAAATACAATTAAAACATCTAATTTTATGGGGTGTCACAATATACCCATCTAAGAAAAACTTTCGTCCTCGAAAGTTGCTAGATTTTTACAACGGTCACGTCTTCGAGCCATAATCTAAACTTCAACTCTAAACTACCTTAGCACAAGACTAAAGAAGTCAAAAGAATAGCATAACAAGTGTCAACACACAAGCAACTCAATTAACTTTAACTACTTTACAAAATAAAAGCAAAGTAGTTAAGCAACTCAATTCACTCATTCCTACACTAAGGAATTTGATGGGTTGTTCCCTTAAGAACTAAGTCCAGGTCTTGAACAACGGGGCCTCGCCATCTAAACTGGATTAAGAGGGTATGAGTTTATGGTTGGACCATAGACTTGTTGTTCATTAGAGGATCAATGGTGCTTAAGGAACAAAAAGGTAATCACAGGGGTAAAACGATAATTTGACCCAATAGTGATTACGAATAACCTGTGAAGGGTCGACTCATGGGTAATGATTTTATCAATGGACACAATATAATCTACAGTGAGGAGAGTGCAACTACAAGTCTATAGTAGAGTGACTTGTAGTTAATGAATATTGATTAACTGGATCAAAGAGTTTGATCAGTTAGTCTCACATCGTTGGAGCTCATGAACTGTAGGTCCATTAGGTCCCTCCGTTGGCTCAACATGGTAATATTGAGGGTATAAAGTTAGGAATGAAATTGAAGTGTTCAATTTCATATATGAGGTGTTATATCAATTATATGTGATATAATTGATATAATATATGGTTGTAATGTGAATTAGATTCACATATTAACTATATACTAATGAGAGAATGAAGGAGGGATAGGATGATAATTTCCACTCTATTTTCCTATAAATAGTTGCATGCGATGCAATTTTAAGAAGACTTTTGAAAAAACCCTAGAATTCTCTCTAATTGTGTTGGAAAGAGTTCCAAACACAATTCCATAAGATCACCTCACCTTATCCTAAAGGAACCCACCTTCCTCCCTCACCTAGAGAACAACGGAGAAGATCTAGTGGTGGAACTTCACAAGGTTCGAGTTGTTGCTGAGATCGTGATCTATTGAGCAGGGATTCGTGAAGAAAGTAATCTTCAAAGGTAACATCTTGCTGTCCTACTTTGTATTACATGCTTGATCTTATATATATTGTACTTGAATGAAATCTATGTAACAAAATAAAGAACACGCGATTCACAATCGCTTCCGCTGCGGGATTTGATCCGTTCAGATTACACAACAATGGGATTGTTCTGTTGCAAACCAAAATCCTCAAAGCTAAAATCACAGAACACTACCAAAGGGAGAACCTCCTATTCTCTGAGTTCTTTTGATAGAGATTTTTATGGGAAATCTATCTTAAAAACTTGGAAACTTTTAGGGGTTGTTTGGGGCGCATGTTCGAAATCAGAATCCTGAGAATCAGAAGCTTGGGGGTTTGTTCTGAGGGGTTCTGAAGTCTGGGAATCAGAAAACTGTGTTTGGGGTGCAATGCTCTGAAGTCTGGAAATCAGAAAGTTGTGTTTGGAGTGTAGTGTTCTGAAGTCTGGTGGTAATTCTCATTTCTGAGAATTATTTAGCCTTTATATTGTGTCATACTTTTGGTTGATAGGCCTTAAGTAGAAAAGAATAAAGAAAAAGAGACTTAAGAACTACAAGATTCTTCAAGGACAGAAAAAAATGAAAGGGAACTCACTTATTGTAGTTTCAATGCAGGAATGCAAGGCCAACACAATTGTATAACAGTGTGCAACATTTTCCAGATGTAAATAATTAAAGGAGAACGTAAATCACGAGAATAACCACATTTTCTGGAAGGAGAGAAAGACGACAACCGTCTGGAAAACCCTAGGAACAAAAAGTCTCTATAAATAGAGAAGAAAACATTGAAGAGGGCGTGAAGAAATCGAGGGACTACTGCCACTCTGCGGAATAACAACCTGCGAGTTTGGTATTCTTTGTTTTCTTTTCCTGTTTGTTTAACTGTCCTCGATTGCTCATTCTTGTTCAAGCTGTTGTAACAGTTTTTATATCGTATTTTGAGTGTTGTGTTGAACTTAGTTTGGTTCTTTACTTTTGAAAGAAGCTGTTAGACGCTGGCTATTGCAACAATTTTTACGTTCCAGTTTTTAGTTTCTTCTTTTGGAGTGAGTTGTAAGATAATTGTTACTAAGTCGTATTTCATGCTCCAGTTTTCCAGTAAAGTTAAGTTACTATTTTTGATTTGTTCACGTATTTTATATTCATCCTTTTCTTAAAGCTGAATTTCAGTTTTCGCATCTAAGCCTCACGTACTTGGTTCTTATACTCAACAAGGCTTTATTGCTTTATCCTCAGTTCTTGCTAAATTGTGGTAGACAGAGAGTTAGTCTGAGTATTTGAAAAAGTGTTTAAATGTTCATTAATGATGAAACGCTATGTTTTTATCATTTTATTCATGAGGAGCTAAATTTCCTTAGGGATTCAAGATGTGAATGCCGTAAAGGAAAGACAATAAGCTCCAAAGCAAAGGCAATTCAACTAACTTTAAATGGAGTTTGCTTTTGGTGAGTTTTAATGTGGGTAGCTTTAGTTGGCCATCTAAAATTACTCGTGTAGCTTAAACTCGACACCAAAAGGGTTGAGTTGAAGCGGATATCCCAAAAGAAATGGAGGAAAAGACTTAGACATAAGTCCTGAAACTTCGACCCTTGATATAGGGCGAGACTCCAAAACCTTAGAGTTGTATGCAAATTCACCTGAGATAGATTAACCATAGACATATAGGTTTAATCACTCAGTCTCCTAAAGACACCTCAAAGAGGAATGAATAGGAGTAAGGCTAGTCCGAATCACTATTGAACTTGCAATTGCGTTAGAGCTGCATTGTCTTTCCAATGAAGTAGCATGCACACTTTTGAATCCCTTACTTTTTCACTGTTTTCATTCCTTTTTACTGTAGTTTAAATCACCCAAAAATCATCTTTTTATACCCACGGTTACTTTTCAAGTGTAACTTGTCAACAATCTGTGATGTCTTAATAAGTTTTACAAAGACCGTTCCCTTGGGCTCAATACTCTGGAATACTTCCAGTTTCTTATAACTTCGATCACGTGCGCTTGTGTGTTGCGTTATCACCTAGGAATAAAAAAGATGTGTCTTTTGGTGCAATTTTCTTACTCTGGGTTTGGTACAATTTTTTTTGACCTTTTTTTCTTTTAGCTATTTTATTCCTTTCAAATTTTGTAGTGGATCTTATGTGAATTGTAGAAGCTATTGTCTGACATGAATAAATTTTTTAAGTAACTTTTCAATGAAGCTTTCAATTTATGTTGTAGTTGAGGAATAAAAAAAGAGTTTTAAACATTTAGAACAATATTTAACATTTAGACAGAAAAAGGGATATCATGCCAGTGTTCGTATGTTGGGTTGGATCAGATTCTTTAGGTCATCGGGTTTTTTGAACACCCCTACCACGAGTTCACACATACAAATACATAGTCCAAAAGTGTTGCAACTGACATGAAACAAAAGGACCTAATATGCCTCTGTGCGAAAGAAAAAAAAAAAAATTTAATTTTTTCTAACTTTTAAAAAATGAATTACAAAAGTGAGCCATTTGAGTGTACACTAAAAAAAAGGAACAAAAAATAATAGGTTGTTTTTATTGTCGTTTTTGTAAAAATTTCATAAAGTTCAAAGGTTTTGAGAGTATATTTGCATGCTATTATACAAAAAAAAAAAAAGTTTAGTAGCCATTTTTTAGTTTTATTTTAACCTTCTAAAAAAATGACTAGATTTTCGAGTTGTTAGGGTGGTCGAGTTGGTGAGGTTGTTGGATTATCGAGGTGATCGCCGGAGTTGTCGTTGTCGGTGGTCATTTGGTGGTCACCGAGTTATTGTTGGAGAGGTCGTCGAAAATAAAAAAAATTAAGTGGTCGCTTGAGGCAGTCATCAGTGGTAGCGAGTCGTCGGTGTGGTCATTGAAGTTGTCGTTGTCGGTGGTCGTCGGAGTTGTCACTGGAGTTGTTATCAAAGTGGTGACCGAAAATGGAAACGATAAATGGAAGAGGAAATGGAAAACCAAGTGGTCAGAAGAGGCCACTGTTAGTGGTGGTCGAGTCCTTAGCGTGGTCGTCAAAGTTGTTGTCGGTGGTCGTTGGAGTTGTCATCGGAGTTGTTGTCGAAGTGGTCACCAAAAATGAAAAATTGTGGTCGAGTCGCCAGTGTGGTCGTCAGAGTTTTCGTTGTTGGTGGTTGTCGGGTGGTCGTCGGAGTTGTCACTGGAGTTGTTGTCGAAGTGGTCGTCGGAAATGAAAAATCAAGTGTTCGTTTGAGGCAGTTGTCAGCGACAGTTGAGTCGCCGATGTGGTCGTCGGAGTTGTCATTGTCAATGGTTGTTGGGTGGTTGCCAGAGTTTTCACCGGAGTTGTCGAATTGGTCGATAAATAGAGGATAAAAACATAAAACAAATTCCATGGGAGTTGCACTGTTGTAACCCATGTGAATGGACTGTTGTGACCCATGGGATTAGGTTCCAAATCCAAGGGTTTTAAACACCTTACTCCAAACATGGGTTTGCATTTAGAATCCAAACACATCCAAATGCAAACCCATGTGCCAAACACACCCTTAGAGAGAATTTTCCTTTCCAAAAACAATAACCTGTTTTCATGATTGTTGATCAACCATCTCTCCCAACTCCCCTCTGTTTTTTATCGATAGAGGAAGGGGAGAGAATGTTGGTTTAGTGGGAGAATAGGAATGTGTGTAATGCACGTTCCCTTAATTTTAATTGATAAAATTAAAATTAAAATAATTTAATTAACCTTTAAATGCATATCTATTATAACCTATAGTTTTAATTAATTTAATTTAATTTAATTTAATTAAGTCAATTACACTTACAAATTAATTAATTCTCTAATTAACTAATTTATAAATTAAATATCATGTATTTAATTTAGGTTATTATGATTAATTAATCATTCTCCCTTAACCTATAGTTTTAATGTACATCTTATGTGCATTAAAATTTAATCTTTAGTTTCGAATATAAATCCTATTCACATTAAAACAATACTTGAGCTCTTTCAAATATTTAATTTTCTCCCACTTTAATTTTGAATCATATCCAAAATTAAATTTATATAATAAAGTTTTAATCAAAATAAAAACTTTATATTATAATGTATCTTCATACATTAAATTGATTCCCAAAGTAGATTTGAACATTTCAAAGTCTAATTAAGATTTAACAATCTCAGAACTCTTTACAAGTTAGGAAGTTGATCTCATGGACCTACAGATCAGAAGCTCCAACGATACAAGATTAATTGACTAATCTCATTAACCGCTTAATCGACAATCGTTAACTGCGGGTACACTCCACTAAAGACCCGCAACTGTACTCTTCTCACTACATATATTTTTCTGTGTCCATGGATAGACCAATGATAGAAAGTCAATCCTTCATGAGTGTCCGTAACACCAGCTGGGTCAAATTACTGTTTTTTCCCTGGGTTACATCTATGGCCTTAAGTACTAATGCTCTTCTAATGAACAACCTGTTTATGGTCCAACCAATAAATAGAAATCCCTCTCGGGCCAATGAGAGGGTAGGGCCTTTTGTTCAAGTCCCGGAAGCACTACTTAAGGGAACTCATCTATTTATCCTAAATTTAGGAAGAAGTGAATTTTATCTTGCTAGGTTAAGTCCCCAGCTGCCCATGCAGTTTTGTCCCCAAGAAGGTAGGCTTATTTAGTCAGCATCTCAGGTCACTCTCACCCATACTAGTCGAAGGACAATCCCTCGCAGACATGAGTTCCTAACCTGCTCAGGATTAAGATGAAGTTGCCTAGATCAACCTATTGAAATAGAAACCTAACTAGTTAACGGAGTTACATCTATCAGTTACTATTTCACGGTCCGATCTTATGTGAACTCATCACGTAGGATACCCCCACTCGCTTGACACCTACACGAACGCGTTAAATCACTGCTTTTGTATCCAATACAAAGTGGGTTGTATCCATAGTGTCACCAGGATAAGACACCCGGCCTCATCCCTATACTATACCCTTTAGACTGTTTTTTGAACCTTGATCCCTGTATGTCTATACACACAGTTCAAGACACACAAAACAACCTAGGATGTTAGTTTATTTTATTTAGGGTTAATTTAAGGCAAACTATATGAAATTCAACAACATTTAGATGAACAATGATAATAACATTTTATTGAATTGAATTGGAACAAATTACAAAATTACGAACTTTGTGTTTTAGGGCATAAAACCAAACAAACTCCCACTTGAACTAAATTTCTAGTCTAGGAGGTACATATAATCCAAAAATAGTGAGGTACAATAAATACAATAAACTAGAGCATCCTTATATCCATTACATATCTCTCACTTGCCCTAGATTACCCTATGTACAAGTCTCGTAGACCCAGGCTCTCTAGATGACCCTTGAACACTTTAGTCGTGAGAGTCTTCGTAAAAGGATCAATAATGTTATGCTCCAAAACGATCTTGGTGACAATCACATCTCTTGTGCACTATCTCACGAATGAGATGATATTTCCTCTCAATGTGCTTTCCTCGTTTGTGGCTACGAGGTTCTTTTGAATTCGCCACAACACCATTGTTGTCACAGTATAAGGTGATAGTCAATTCCATATTTGGAACAACTTCCAAATCCGTTGAGGACCTTCCTCAGCCAAACAACCTCTTTAGCTGCTTCACAAGTGGCTACATACTCAACTTCCATTATGGAGTGTGCTATGCATCCTTGCTTGATGCTTCACCATACTATAGCTCCCCCATTAAGGGTGAACACTGATTCCAATGTGGATTTCCTTGAATCCTTATCAGTCTGAAAATCAGAGTCAGGATATCTTGTAAGAATCAAATCCTTAGCCTTGTTGGGGTGTATGCCCTAAACTCATGAAGTTTGTAACATTTGATGTATATAAATAAAAGTTATTTTTTCATCAAACCTTGTATCTCGCATTTCAAACTTAATCCAATAAACTAAGCTCCAGGGTCACATATATTTATGAGATCTTGAACGGTGTGTAGTGGCACATAGGTAGGATCACGTTCGAGTAAATGAACCGAATGATCTATAGTATATGGATAAGGTTGGGAACCTCATCTTGATAACACTATGGATGGTGCCCACTTTGTATTTGATACAAACGAGGCGATCCAACTCATTCATGTAATTGCATGCAAGTGGGTGCATCCTGTGCAATGAAATTGTACAAGATCGGACCGTGAATTACTAGACCAACTAATGTAACACCGTTAACAGTTTAAGACTAACAAATTCGTAGATGACCATTAGTGACTAGACCTTAATCCTGAGCGGGTTACGAACTCCTGTCTGCGGAGATTTGTCCTTAGACTAGTATGGGTAGGAGTGGCTAGAGTCACCGACTCAATAAGCCTACCTTCTCAGGGGTTGTTCCCACGCTAGGAAATCTAGAGAGGTTGTTCCCTTAAGGGATGACTCCAAGTCTTGAACAATGCGGCCCCACCCTCTCACTGGCCCGAGAGGGACGTTGTTTATGGTAGGATCATAAACAAATTGTTCATTAGAGGAGTAGTGGTACCTGAGGTGCAAGAGGTAGGCACAGGGGTAAAACGGTAATTTGACCCAGTTGTGACTATGAACAACCTGTAAAGCGTTGACTCATGGGTATTGGTTATATTAATGGATAAAACTTGTCTTACAGTGAGGAAGGTGCAACTACGAGTCTATAGTGGAGTGACTCGTAGTTAATGAATGTTGATTAACGGATCAAAGAGTTTAAAAAGTTAATCTTGGATCATTGGAGCTCATGATCTGTAGGTCCATTAGGTCCCTCGGTTGGCTCAATTATGGAACTAATGAGGGTATAAAGTTTGGAGTAAATTTGAAGTGTTTAAATTCACATAAAGGGTATTTATGTCACTTGTATGTGATATAATTGATATAATATATAGTTTGATGCGAATGAGATTCATATTAAACAATACTATTGCCTAATTATGGAATTATGGCATAGTTGGAGAAATTGATTTGAGAGATGTATAAAATTGAATATGCTTTAATTTAATTTCACATTATGCAAATATGATTTGCATAATAAGGTATGTGATACCTTATATTATATAATTATGCAAATATGATTTGTATATTATATGATATGTGATAAGGGGGCTAAATGGGTGGAGAAATTATCTCCACCCTACAACACTATAAATAAATGCTTGGAGAAGCATTCACATGGTTGATCGTTCATTTTTTGTTTTGAGTTCCAAAAACATTCCTCTCTTCTCTCAAATTCTCTCTACACCTTTTACCAAAGGGGAACCCACATTCCTCCTTCATCCAATGGAGAACAACCGAGAAACCTTGTGGAGGTTTTCAGATTCGAGGACTTGGTTAGAGATCGGGAGATCGTTGAGAATGAAGAAGCATGGGAGAAGGATCACGAGAAGAATTGTTCTTCAAGAGGTATTTGTCATTGTTTTCCCCTTCTCCCTTATGCTTAACCTAGATTGCATGTGATGTAGTTTCAATATTAAGTAGAATTTGTGTAACACAATGAAGCATTGCAATTCACATTACTTCTGCTGCGGGATTCAATTCCATCAAGCCTCATACACTAGCATATAGTCCCTCGTTCTCCTAAGATACTTAATGATATTTTTAATTGTGGTCCAGTAGTCTAACCCTGGATTAGACTGGTAACTAATGACTATTCCCACAACATAACAAATGTCTGGCCTCGTGCATAACATAACATACATTATGATGGGATGGAATCCCGCAGTAAAAGTGATTTGAATCGCGATTTCCCCAATTGCATTACATGAATTTAACTGAAACACATGCATTCAAGGTGAAGCATAAAAGGGAAACAAAATTACCTTTTACCTTTCTTCTTGTAGTCCACTCCAACGATCTCTATGGAATCACGAACCAGCCACGTGTTAGACACTTTCAAGATGTCTTCTCGGTTGTTCTCTTAGGAAAGGGAGGCATGTGGGAACCCTTTTTGTGAGAAGGGAATTGTAGAGACATTGAGAGAGAGTTCTCAGAATTTGGAGCTTACAAATCCAAAAAATGAGATTGAGTGTCTTAAAATGCTTCACCAAGCATTTATTTATAGTGGGTGAGGGTGGAGAGAAATTCTCCACCCATTTAGCCCACTACTTCCACAAACCATATATTACGCAAATCATATTTGAACAATATAAGGTATCATATACCTTATATGCAAATCACATTTGCATAATGTGGAATTAAATTGAATCACATTTAATTTTCATATCTCTCAATATTAATTTCTCTAATTATGCCATAATTCCTAAAAGGAATGGATTTCCCGCAGCAGAAGACGTTGTGACACGTCGTTGATTCGTTGTGTTTCTATTTTCTTAAAATTGAACATATTAACATATATTCTAGGCCAAACATGCTGAATCAAGAAGGAAAACAGTAAGTATAGGAAATACTAACCTCTTGAAGAACCTTTCTTCGAAATCCTCCTCGATCACGATCTCTCTCGATCCAGCGGAATCATGATCTCGATCCTCAAATCGAACAACAAGA
Source organism: Trichosanthes cucumerina (assembly GCA_036507285.1). Lineage (NCBI taxonomy): Eukaryota > Viridiplantae > Streptophyta > Magnoliopsida > Cucurbitales > Cucurbitaceae > Trichosanthes > Trichosanthes cucumerina. The sequence continues at coordinate 41,634,172 of CM071841.1, forward strand.
CACTTCCAAAGGGTCTTCTCAGGAGGTAGAGGGAGAGTGGTGGAACTCCCTTTGGATTGGGTTTAGAGAGAAAATATGGAATTGAGAGAGAGAGCTTGAGAGAGTTTTTCTTTCTCTTTGGATGTGAATTCCAAAAATGAGAATGAATCCCTTGCCAGATGCCTTTGAATGCACCTATATATAATGGTGTGGTGGAGTTAAAACCTCCACCAATTCACCATTTTACCACAATCATATGATATGCAAATCATATTTGCATATCACATAATATAAGGTATCTCATATCTTATTATACAAATCACATTTGCATAATTGTGGAATTTTAAATTGAATCATATTCAATTTAATTTCTCTCAATTCAATTTCTCCAAATTAGCACTAATTATTCAATTATGCTATTCTATAGTTTATTATGAATCCCCATTCACATCAAACTATATATTATGTCCATTATATCACATATAAATGACATAAATACCATTAATGAATTTGAACACTTCAAATCCACTCTAAACTGTACACCCTCATTTGTCCAATTTGAGCCAACCGAAGGACCTAATGGACCTATAGAGGACGAACTCAATGATATGAGATTAACCTGTCAAACTCTTTGACCTGGTTAATCAACATCCATTAGCTACGGTAACATTCCACTAAACCCCGTAGTTGCACTCCCATCACTGTAGGACAAGTTGTGTCCATCGATATAACCAATGCCCGTGAGTGAGCCCCCTTCACCGCTTGTTCGCATGATCCAACTGCTGGTCAAATTTCATGTTGTACCCCTGTGTCTACTTCTTGTTCCTTAAGTTCCACTGCTCCTCTAATGAACAACTACGCTGCATGGTCCAATCATAAACAACATCCCTCTCATGCCAATGAGAAAGTGGGCGCCCGTTGTCCAAGCTCTAGAGACAGCACTTAAGGGAACAACCCCTCTAACATACTGTGCTTCTCCCAAATCCTTCGATGGACAACTCCTCTAACATCTTGTCAATATAAGATGTCTGAGACATGGCTAGCGTTCTGTTCTACCGGTTCCAGACTATCTCGATACCTAGATATACTGTGCTTCTCCCAAATCCTTCATTTGGAATTACGAAGCCAACCATTTCTTAATGTCAGTAAGGAATCTTACATCATTCCTAATGAGTAGAATATCATCCACATACAATATCAGAAATGCGACAGTGTTGCTGATGATTTTCTTGTAGACATAAGGCTCATCAACATTATGATTAAAGCCATAAGATTTGATCGCCTCATCAAACATTATATTCCAAGACCTTGAGGCTTGTTTTAGTCCATAAATAGACCTTTGAAGCCTGCAAACCTTTTGCTCTAGGCCTTGGGTAATGAACCTCTTGGGCTGGTCTATGTAGATTATCTCGTCAAGATTGCCATTCAGAAAGGTCGTCTTGACATCCATCTGTCATACCTCATAGTCACAATTTGTTGCAATGGCCAGAAGGATCCTAATAGAGTTTACCATGGCAACAGGAGAAAAGGTTTCCTCATAGTCAACCCCTTCTCGCTGGGTAAAACCCTTTGCCACTAATTTGGCTTTAAAAGTCTGCACCTTCTCATCTACGCCACGTTTACGCTTGTAGATCCACTTGCAACCAATAGGTTTAACCCCATCCGGTTGGTCCACAAGCTCCCAGATGGAATTGAAGTACATTGACTCCATTTCTTGGTCCATGGCTTTAATCCATTCGTCTTTGTCAACGTCATTCATTGTCTGATCATAGGTCAATGAATCCTCACAGTCATCATTAGGGTTGACGACTTGGGTTTCATCTAAACTCATGTAACGTTCAGGATGTCTCACAACCCTCCCACTACATCGAGGCATTCTCAACTCTTGAGAACGAACTTGACTAGACGAGCTAGGATCAACAACACTTGTTGAAGTACTAGCACCATCAACAACTCTTGCTGACGAACTGCCCATTTCACTTAACACAATCTTATTCCGTGGTTGATGATCCTTGATGTGGTCCTCCTTATGGAATGTGGCGTTTGTCGACACAAGCACCCTATTTTCCTTAGGATCGTAAAACAAACCATCCCTTGTCTTTTTTTGGTAACCTACGAAGATGCACAACTTTGAACGAGGTTCCAACTTCTTCGGGTTTGACACCAACACATGGGTCGGGCATCCCCAAATCCTGAAATGGCGTAAACTATTTTTTACGACCATACCAGAGTTTGAAAGGTGTTTCAGAAACACTCTTCGATGGAACGGTGTTCAAAATGTATACTGCAGTCTCCACTGCGTAACCCCAAAAAGAATCAGGGAGACGAGCATAGCTCATTATTGACCAAACCATGTCCAACAGGGTTTTGTTTCTCCTCTCCGATACACCATTTTGTTGTGGCATACCAGGTGCTGAGAGTTGGGACGTAATTCCATGTTCTATCATATAGTCCTGGAATTCAGGGTCCATATACTATCCACCTCGATCCAATCGAAGTGTTTTAATCGTTTTACCTAATAGGTTCTCAACCTCAGTCTTGTACTCCCTGAAATTTTCAAGAGTTGCAGACTTTCGATGCATTAGGTAAACATACTCATATCTCGAATAGTCATCTATAAAAGATAAGAAGTATTTGTAACCTCCTCGTGCTTTAACATTTATCGGACCACAGAGGTCAGAATGTATAAGCTCAAGAAGCTCTTTGGCTCTATAACCTTTTCCACTAAAAGGTCGTTTGGTCATTTTTCCTTAAAGGCACGACTCACAAACCAGTAAAGAGTTTTCTTCCAACTCGCTTAGAAGTCCGCTCTTCACTAGTCTCTCAATCCTATTGAGATTTATGTGGCCTAACCTTAGATGCCAAAGATGGGCGTTTTCTTTTGGAGAAACTTTTAATCTCTTAGTTCGCGTTTCAGCTGTTTTAAACAATTCAGTATTCAAAACACTTTTGACTGAATTTTGGCTTTAAAACGTATAAATTACTCTCAAGTGAAGCAGAATATAACAAATTTCTATTTCGAGAAATAAACGCTTTATTACTCTTAAAAGAAACGGAAATACATTGTTCTAATAAACAAGAAATTGAAACAAGGTTTCTAGTAAACCCTGGAACTATGTACATGTTATCCAATAAAATGTACTTCCTGCCGAAGAAAAGCTTCACCGTGCCGATCGCTGCAGCCGAGACAACTTCTCCGGATCCAACCTTGAGTGTTATCTCACCCTCCTACTGCCAGGAACTAATTCCCTGAAAAGAAGAACAAACATGGTTAGTGGCGCCTGAATCCAGTATCCAGACAGAGTCACTACTCTCCACTAAACAAGTTTCAACAACAAGTAAATCATATTTGCCTTCTTTCTTCTTCTCGACAAGGAACTTGGGACAATTCCTCTTCCAATGGCCATCCCCATTGCAGTGGAAACATTTTCCTTTTTCTGCAACCTCCTTGACCTTTTTGCCCTTGTGGGCGGCAACGCGGTCAGCTTTACCCTTCTTCAACTTCTTCTTCTTCCCTTTCGGGCCTGAAGAACCCACAAACTTCGTCTCAGAGGTTGAACTCCTGTGAAAGGACCTGAAGGCAACATTTGCCTCAGCTTCCAGTCCCTTAACTCGCATCAGGGATTGGAAGGTCTGTAGTTCGTTGAGTAGGGTGGTCAGATTGTAGCTAATTTTGTTCATAACAACATTGCTACGAAACTGAAGGAAGCTCTTCGAAATAGTCTCCAGAATAAAGCTGACCTGGCTTAACTCATCGATCGAAGCATCGTTCATTTCCGCCAGGTTAAAGTGGGTCATCATATCGAGAACATGTTCCTGGACAGACGTCCCTTCCTTCATCCTTGCATTGAACACATGTTTGAGCGTGTCGTGCCGAACCTGAAAGGACTGTTGTCCAAACATATTCTGCAACGACTCCATGATCTGCTTAGCGGTGACCATGACCTCGTGCTTTTTAGCCAATACTTTATATAAGCTGGCTATGATGTAGACCTTGACCTTTTCATTAGCCCTAGTCCATCGATCGTACGCATCACGAACACTTCACGATGTGGTCGGGCCCGACACTTGAGGACACTCCTCAGTGAGCGTGAACTTTAGGTCGTCGGCAACTAAGATCATGTTAATATTATTTTTCCACGTTTGAAAGTTATCTCCTACGAGTTCATCAGAAGCTAATAGGGTTATTATTGAACTCGACATTTTTGCTGAAAAAGAAAACTTTGTGTTAAGTCTCACAAAAACTTTTGTAAATCCAATCATTTTTAAGCAAGTTTTATTCTATGATCCCTAGGTCATTAAAAATTGCAATGATACTCCAAAAGTTTAGAATGACCGCCACCGTAGGATAGACAGAACCACTCCTCCTCTGGGACGAGACTTTCTCGACCAGACCCTAATACCAGAATAACTCTTATTCCATTAGGCATCTAGTTACCATTTTTCGGTTTGAATTCATTAACTCTTAATGAATCCCGTGAGTGTCACCCTCTATCTTTAAATTTCCATAGTATCCGTCCAAACATTAGCCGTCGTAGGAAGGACTACGAAGGAAAACAAAAAAAGAAATCATATCCCTTTCGGGAATTCACGGTGTTTCGACTCCCATGATCAAGACCCTCCGTAGGGATTGTCTGGTCCAGACCAAACTAGCAGGCGGATCATGGGAGTCTCATGGTGTGAATCGATAGAAGAGACTGTGGGTCCTGTTTTCACAGGTCCCGTTCCCACTCACTATAAGTACTCTCTTCATTCACCTTAAATATTGACCCATACAAATACCACCCGTCGGGGGACGCTCCCATTTGCGCCATGTGGTCGAGTATGGATCTCACGGTGTGAACTTCACGGAGATTTGTGGATGGAATTTAAATGTATCTTATACACTATAATTCCTCCCACTTAACACTTTAGTTTAATGGGATTGACCTAGATAAACTAACTATATTTACCTAAGTCTACCAATATAACTCTTATATTGGATTAGCCTAAGTCTATAATCAAATTATTAACTTAGGTCTATGTGAGTATATTTCATTAACTCTTAATTAACGACACTCACAAAAATATAACCTATGAATCTCCAGACCAAATTCACTCCTAGGTCGGTCATCAGGTAGGGTATTCTGCAAAAAATTAGCTTAAATACCCCAACCTTTGAGAGAACCTTCCTTAGACATAGTTACTAATTAGTCACCATTCATAAGTCACATTTGATTTCCTAATTCTAATCTCATTAGAACTAGAAAACCTAAGTCTAATTAATTCAAGTTCTAAACCATTTAAAACTAATTAATTAACTTAGGTTACATGCATTTCTTGTTATTGTGCTTGATCATTCATCACATGAATAATTAAACTATATAACATACATTCATCATATGAATAAATGCATGTCATTACTTTTAATCTAAATAATATAACACTTATATTAATTAAATTAAAAACATACATTATATTATAACTCTTATAATATAACCTATCATGCATACTATATATTATAACACTTATAATATAAATATGATGCATGAAATGCTTAACCTAAGGTGGGATTTTAAATTATAGGGCATACATTATGCACATAATATTTCATATAACACTTGCACAAAAATAAAATAGCAAATTGGACCGGTTTTGGCACCCTAGGGACATTAATTAAATTAATTAACATTAATATATAAATTATATTAATATTAATTAAATTAAATTAAATAAAAATTAATTTTACAAATAAAAATAAATAAAAGAAATTAATTTTTCGGAAATAACCGAAGAAAAACCGCCCCTCAAAGCGATTTCGCGCGAAAATCTCTCGTGCAACTGCCCATTACATTGTAGTGTTGCAACGCTCAAGTCAAGCCAGTGTTTTCTACGCCAGCGGCGTTGCAACGCTGATCTACTGTGGGCCTTTCTTCCGCACTGATGGCGTTGCGACGCCGATGAACAACATCACAACGCTATCCTCTGTACAACAATACTGTTTTGCCATTTTCACCCATTTCCGCTCCTTTTCTTTACAACAACTCTTGCCACGAACGACCCAGACTTACAGACTCGATTTACTTTCCAAAATGCCCAAAAACAATAGGCCTTTACATTGAATACATCAACAAAAAAGTAAATCTATTCTAAGTACCAATACCGAAAACATCCAATATGCAAACCAAAATAATAATCTCATGAAAATTAAGGCTACCCACCTAATTTTAAGAAAAATACAGAACACACAACGAAGAGCAACGTTGGGCTCTGATACCAATTGAAGGGAATGGAATTCTCGCAGCAGAAGACGTTGTGAAACGTCGTTGATTCGTTGTGTTTCTATTTTCTTAAAATTGAACATATCAATATATATTCTAGGCTAAACATGCTGAATCGAGAAGGAAAACAGTAAGTATAGAGAATACTAACCTCTTGAAAAAACCTTTCCTCGAAATCCTCCTCGATCACGATCTCTCTCGATCCAGCGAAATCACGATCTCGATCCTCGAACCGAACAACAAGACACTTCCAAATGGTCTTCTCGATTGTTCTCGGGAGGTAGAGGGAGGTGGTGGAACTCCCTTTGGATTGAGTTTGGAGAGAAAGTATGGAATTGAGAGAGAGAGCTTGAGAGAGTTTTTCTTTCAAGCTGGACAAAATGAGGGTTTACAGTTTGGAGTGGATTTGAAGTGTTTAAATTCATTAAAAGGGTATTTATGTCATTTATATGTGATATAATTGACATAATATATAGTTTAATGTGGATGAGATTCATAATAAACTACAGTATAGCCTAATTGATTAATTAGGGCTAATTTGGAGAAATTGAATTGAGAGAAATTAAATTGAATATGATTCAATTTAAAATTCCACAATTATGCAAATATGATTTGTATAATAAGGTATGAGATACCTTATATTATATGATATGCAAATATGATTTGCATATTATATAGTTATGGTAAAATGGTAAATGGTGGAGATTTTAACTCCACCATATGGTATTATAAATGGGTGGAATGTGAGACATTCCATAACATACATTCTCATTTTTTGGATTTCACACCAAAAGAGAAAGTAGCATTCTCTCTACCTCTCTCAATTATCTCTACACGAATCTCTCCAACCCAATTCCAAAAGGAGTCCCACCACTCTCCCTCTACCTCCCGAGAATAACCGAGAAGATCTTTTGGAGGTGTCTCCTTCTTCGATTCGTGGATCGGTTTCTTGGATCGAGATCGTGATTCAGTTGGATCAAGAGAGATCGTGATCGAGGAGGAATTCGAAGAAGTGTTCTTCAAGAGGTTAGTAATACGTTTACTCACTGTTTTTCCTTCTCAAATTGCATGCTTAGCCTAGAATTGTATGTTGATACTTTCAATTTTAAGAAAAGAGAAACACAACGAATCAACGACGTTTCATAACGCTTCCGCTGCGGGAAATCCATTCCCTTCAATTGGTATCAGAGCCCAACGTTGCTCTTCATTGTGTGTTATGTATTTTTCTTGCCATGAACGAAGTGGAAACGGGCGAAAAACAACAAGGTCTGTTGTTGTACTGAGGACAGCGTTGCGACGTTGTTCATCGGCGTCACAATGCCATCCAAGCGGGAGTACGCATGCTGCAGGCACAACATTGCGACGCCAGGTGCGACGTTGCAATGCTGTGCGCGTTGAGCACGTTGCCAAGGCGTTGAGCAGCGCAATGTTACAACGCTGGCCACGACGTTGAAACGTTGCATCGTGGAGTGGCAGTTGCGCGAGAGCTTTCCGCAGGATAGTGGCTTCATGGGACATTATTAGGCGGTTTTCAACCATTTTTTTTAAATTTTATTTATTAATTTATTAAACAAGTTTTTAAATTAATTTTATTAATTAATATTAATATAATTGTTATATTAATGTTAATTAATTTAATTAATGTTCCTAGGGTGCCAAAACCGGTCCAATTTGCTATTTTATTTTTATGCAAGTGTTGTATGAAATATTATGTTCATAATGTATGCCATATAATTTAAAATCTCACCTTAGGTTAAGCATTTCATGCATCGTATTTATATTATAAGTGTTATAATATACAGTATGCATGATAGGTTATATTATAAGAGTTATAATATAATGTATGTTTTTAATTTAATTAATATAAGTGTTATATTATTTAGATTAAAAGTATTGACATGCATTTATTCATGTGATGAATGTATTTTATATAGTTTAATTATTCATGTGATGAATGATCAAGCACAATAACAAGAAATGCATGTAACCTAAGTTAATTAATTAGTTTTAAATGGTTTAGAACTTGAATTAATTAGACTTAGGTTTTCTAGTTCTAATAAGATTAGAATTAGGAAATCAAATGTGACTTATGAATGGTGACTAATTAGTAATTATGTCTAAGGAAGGTTCTGTCGAAGGCTAGGGTATTTAAGCTAATGCTTTGCAGAACACCTACCTGGAAACCAACCTGGGAGTGAATTTGGTCTGAAGATTCATAGGTTATATTTTCGTGAGTGTCATTAATTAAGAGTTAATTAAACATACTCACATAGACCTAAGTTAATAATTTGATTATGGACTTAGGCTAATCCAATATAAGAGTTATATTGGTAGACTTAGGTAAATATAGTCGGTTTATCTAGGTCAATCCCGTTAAACTAAAATGTTGAGTGGGAGGAATTATAGTGTATAAGATACATTTAAATTCCATCCACAATTCTCCGTGAAGTTCACACCGTGATATCCATACTTGGCCTCGTGGCACAATTGGGAGCGTTTCCCTTCGGATGGTATTTGTATGGGTCAATATTCAAGGTGAATGGAGAGAGTACTTATAGTGAGTGGGAGCAGGATCTGTGAAAACGGAACCCACGGTCTCTTCTATCGATTCACACCGTGAGACGCCTATGATCTGCCTGGTAGTTTGGCTGGACCAGAAAATCCCTACGGAGGGCCTTGATCATGGGAGTCGAAGCACCGTGAATTCCCGAAAGGGATACTATTTCCTTGTTGGGTTTCCTTCGTAGTCCTCCCTACGACGGCTATTGTTTGGACGGATACTATGGAGATTTAAAGATAGAGGGTGACACTCACGGGATTCATTAAGAGTTAATGAATTCAGATTGAAAAATGGAAATTGGATGCCTATAGGTATAAGAGTTATTCTGGTATTAGAGTATTGTCGAGAAAGTCTCGTCCTAGAGGAGGAGTGATTCTGTCTACCCTTCGGTGATGGTCATTCTAAACCTTTGGGGTATCATTGCAATTTTTAAATGACCTAGGGATCATAGAATAAATTTTGCTAAAAAATAATTGGATTTTTCAAAAGTTTTTTGCGAGATCTAATACAAAGTTTTTCTTTTTCAGCAAAAATGTCGAGTTCATTAATAACCCCTTTTTAGCTTCCGATAAACTCGTAGAAGATAACTATCATACGTGGAAAAACAATATAAACACAATCCTAGTTACCGATGACCTTAAGTTCGCGCTCACTGAAGAGTGTCTTCAGGTGCCCGATCCAACCACCCTCCTCGATGAAGAGCGTTGAAACGCCAGGCGTGCAGAGAAAGACCTGTTGCCGAGGCAGCGTTGCAACGCTGTTTGCCGTCATAAAGCGGGTGGACCATTGAGGAGCTTGGCGTTGCAACACCGTTGCGATAGTGGCAGAGTGCACGCGCGAAATTGGAGCATAGTGGTGGCGGTTTTGGCCTTTTTTAGGCCATTTTCTTATTTAATTTCTTTTATATTAATTATAATTAATATAATTTGATTATATTAATTTAAATAATATTTAGGATGCCAAATTATGGTTCATTTTTACTATCTTAATTATGCAATTGTTGTGTATTTATTTATGTGCATAATGTATGCCATTTAGATTAAAATCCCACCTTAGGTTAAGCATAATCATGCATCATTTTTATAATATAAGATGCTATATTATATAGTATGCATGTTTGATTAATATAAAGAGTTATGTTAATTATTTTAAAAGCATAGTCATGCATTTATATCATGTGATGAGTATGTTGTATGCGTTAATTTATTCATGTGATAATGATCAACCACTATAACATAGAAATGCATGTAACTTAAGTATTAATTAACTAGTTTTAAAATTATTTTAGAACCTGTCATTAATTAGACTTAAGTTATCTAGTTCTAATAACATTAGAATTATGTAATAAAATATGACTTATGTGAAGGGAATCGAATCCCGCAACGGAAGCGATTGTGAATCACGCGTTCTTAATTTCATTACATGGATTACATTCAAGAACAAATTTAACTAGATTAAGCATACAATAGAAGGATGGACAACAAGATATTATCTTTGAAGAACTCTTTCTTCAAGCGCTCCTTCTCCCACGTTCACGATCTCAGCAACACGAACCCGAACGATCACGGACACTACCACCGAATCTTCTCCGTTGTTCTCTAGGTGAGGGAGGAAGGTGGGTTCCCTTTAGGTGAGATGAGATGTTTGTGAGAGAGATTGTGTTTTGGAACCTTTTCAACAACACAACAAAATGACACACTAGGGTTTTTCCAAGGCCTAGGTCAAAGTTGCATCTCATGCAACTATATATATAGGGAAATAAGGTAGAAATTACCATCTTATCCTTCTTTCATTCTCTCTTTAGTATATAGTTAATATGTGAATCTAATTCACATTAAAACTATATATTATATCAATTATATCATATATAACTGATATGACATCTCATATATGAAATTGAACACTTCAATTTCATTCCTAACTTTATACTCTCAATATAACCATGTTGAGCCAAATGAGGGACCTAATGGACCTACAGTTCATGAGCTCCAATGATGTGAGGTTAACTGATCAAACTCTTTGATCCAGTTAATCAATATTCATTAACTACAAGTCACTCCACTATAGACTTGTAGCTGCACTCTCCTCACTGTAGATTATATTGTGTCCACTGATATAATCATTACCCATGAGTCGATCCTTCACAAGTTGTTCGTAATCATAGGTGGGTCAAATTATCGTTTTACCCCTGTGATTACCTCTTTGTTCCTTAAGCACCACTGATCCTCTAATGAACAACAAGTCTAAGGTCCTACCATAGACTCATACCCTCATAGAGGGTGGGGCCCCGTTGTTCAAGACCTGGAGTCAGTTCTTAAGGGAACAACCTATCTAATTCCTCAGTGTAGGAATGAGTGAATTCCATCTTGTATAGTTAAGTCCCCAGCTCCCTACGAAGTTCTGTCCCTGAGAAGGTAGGCTTATTGAGTCGGCTACAGGCCACTCTCACCCACACTAGTTTAATGACAAACCCCTATAAGCAGGAGTTCTTAACTTGCTCAAGATTCAGGTCGAGTCACTAATGACCATCTATAAATTATCAGTCTTATCCTGTTAACGACGTTATACTGGTTAGACTAATAATTTGTAGTCCGGTCTTGTATGAACTCTTCATACAGGATGCCCCCACTCGCATGTCAACCACATGAATGAGTTGGATTACCTCATTTGTACTAATTACAAGCTGGGCCGCATCCATGGTGTTACCAGAATGAGTTTTCCAACCATATTCTTATACCATAGACCATGTAGGTTATATTCTTGAACACAATCCAAATAGTGTCTACTACACTGATGTTCAAGATATATTATAACCTTAGAGCTTAGTTTATTAGATTTATAAAACAAGAATATAATTTTATCAAAACAAATAACTCTTTATTTATTTGATCAAAATTACACAAGTTTAGGGCATAAATCCCAACAATCTCCCACTTGACCTAAAACTTGTGGAGTACTAAACATTACAGTAATGTAAATACAATAAACTAGGACATTTAAACCCCTTTGTACAAAATACTCCCACTTGCACTAGTTGGGGAAGACTTGTAAACCTAGACCTTCTAGGTGACTCTCAAACACTTTAGCCGTGAGAGCCTTTGTAAAAGGATCAACAACGTTGTGCTCTGAGGCTATCTTCGTGACAATCACGTCTCCTCGATGCACGATCTCCCAGATGAGATGATATTTTCGCTCAATGTGCTTTCCCCTCTTGTGACATTGGGGTTCTCTCGAATTTGCCACTGCACCACTGTTATCGCAATACATCGTGATGGGCAAAGTCATATTTAGAACAACTTCCAAATTTAGCATGAATTTTCTTAACCAAACGACCTATTTAGCTGCTTCACAAGCTGCTACATATTCGACCTCCATGGTGGAATCAGCGATGCATCCTTGCTTGACGCTTCGCCATACTACAACTCCTCCGTTAAGAGTAAATACTGACCCTAATGTAGATTTTCGAGAATCTTTATCAGTCTGAAAGTCCGAATCCGTATATCCTGTAAGGATCAGATCCTTAGCCCCATACACAAGCATGTAGTTTCTTGTTCTCCGTAGATACTTAAGGATTGTTTTAACCGCTGTCCAGTGTTCAAGTCCTGGATTGGATTGATACCACCACGACCATTCGAAGGAATGAAAATCCTCACAGAAATGAAGACGATCGAATCGTCAAGGTATCGTTACGCTACTTGAAGTTTGTTAAAACGATCTAACACTTAGATCTAAGTTAAACATACATAATTAAGGAAGAAAAACAACAAGAACAATGTACTTACTTGCTGTAGACAATTCTTCAAAGTTTCTTCCTTGATCACGAACACTTCGTGCTTCTCGATCTCAACGAACGCTTCTCTCGAACAAAACCCGAACACCACCAATGGCCTTCTCGGTTGTTCTTCCTTTGAAAGAAGGAAAGTTGTGAGACTTTTTTGTTTTGGAGAGGGAGGAGAATTTGAGAGAATAGCTTGAGAGAGAATTCTCTTCTCTTGGTTAAAATTCCAAAAATGAGAGATTGTTTTTTTTAATCCTTCTTGCAAGAAGGGTTTAAATAGTGAAATAATCATGGAGTTAAAATCTCCACATTATTACCACTTTACCACAACCATAGATTATGCAAATCATATTTGCATAACCATATAATATAAGATATCTCATATCTCATATTGCAAATCACATTTGCAATAATTGTGGATTAATTAAATTGAATCACATCCAATTTAATTTCTCTCAATTAATTTCTCCAATTAGCCCTAATTCAACAATTAGGCTAACCTATAGTTTATTATGAATCTCATTCACATTAAACTATATATTATATCATTCATATCTCATGTAAATGACATAAATGCCTCTATATGAAATTGAACACTTCAATTTCATACCAAAACTTTAACCCAGATGGAGCCAACCGAGGGACCTAATGGACCTACTCTGATTCGCTCCAATGATCCGAGAATAACTGTCAAACTCTTTGGACCCGGTTAATCAACATTCATTAGCTACGGTAACACTCCACTATAGCCCGTAGTTTGCACTCCCGTCAGTGCAGAATATTACGTGTCCACTGATATAACCAATGTCCATGAGTCGACCCTTCACAGGCGTTCGTGAGACACTACCGGGTCAAATTACCGTTTTACCCTCGTGTCTACCTCTTGTTCCTTAAGTCGCCATCGCTCCTCTAATGAACAACATATTGTGATGGTCCAACCATACACAACACCCTTCTCGGGCGGTGAGAAGGTGGGCACCGTTGTCCAAGCCCTAGAGACAACACTTAAGGGAACAACCCTCTAGTTTCCCTAAAGGCGAGGAGCAGTGAATTCCATCTCACGTAGTTAAGTTCCCAGCTCTCTACTTGGTCCTGTCCCTGAGAAGATACGCATATTGAGCGAGTAACTGTGACCACCCTCACCCGTACTAGTCAAAGGACAGACCCCCGCAGACAGGAGTCCATAACACGCTCGGGATTCGTGTCGAGTCACTAATGGTCATCTACGAATTTATTAGTCTCATCACGTCAGCGGTGTTACATCGGAGGTCTAATAATTCACGGCTCGATCTTGTACAATCTCATTGCACAGGATGCCCCCACTCGCATGTCAACCACATGAACGAGTCAGATCACCCCGTTTGTATCTAATACAAAGCGGGCTGCATCCACAGTGTATCCAGGATTAGGTTTCCAACCCTATCTATATATTGTAGATCGTTCGGGTCATTAACTAGAACGTGATCCTCCTTGTGTGTCCACTACACACCGTTCAAGTTCTAGTTCTCTCATAAATTCAATGACCCTAGAGCTTAGTTTATTGGAAAAGTTTGTAAATATTTCGAGACACAAAGTAATGAAATAAATAACTCTTATTAATTTCAAATAGTAATTTACAAACACGAGATTAGGACAAAAATCCCAACAAACTCCCACTTGGACTAAGCTAGTGGAGAAAATACATTTCTGAAATGTACATAAATTACAATGAAGTAATACAATAAACTAGGGCATTGAATACCCGTTTACACATCTCCCACTTGCCCTAGTCAGAAAGCACTCGAAGACCTAGACTCTCTAGGTGACCCTCAAACACCTTAGCCGTGAGGGGCTTTGTAAATGGATCAGCTACGTTGTGTGCTCGACGCTATCGCGCGTGATCGCCACGCTCTCGCGGCACAATCTCCGTATCGATGATACACGCCAATGTGTTTTCCTCTCTTATGGCTTCGAGGCTCTCGTAAGTTGGCTACTGCACCAGTGTTATCACAGAACAGTGTGATCGACAAGTTCATATTTGGAACAACTTCCAAATCTAACATGAACTTCTTGAGCCAAACAGCTTCCTTTGCAGCTTCACAAGCCGTAACATACTTCGCTTCCATAGTGGAATCGGCGATGCGTCCCTGCTTGATGCTTCGTCATACTACAACTCCTCCATTCAGAATGAAGGTTGACCCCGAAGTGGATTTCCTAGTATCCTTATCGGTCTGAAAGTCAGAATCCGTGTATCCGGTAAGAATCAAATCCCTACTGCCATACACTAAGCTGTAGTTCCTTGTTCTCCTAAGATACTTGAGGATTTCCTTTACGGCTGTCTAGTGATCTAATCCTTGATTGGACTGATACCTACTGACAATCCATACTGCATAACAGAAGTCGGGCCTAGTACACAACATAACATACATCAGGCTCCCTACAACTGAAGCATATGGGATTCGTCTCATATCCTCAACCTCTTGAGGAGTCTTAGGACACTGATCCTTAGACAAGTGAACCCCATGCCTAAAAGGCAACAAGCCCTTCTTGGAGTTCTGCATCTTATATCTCGACAACATCTTGTCAATATAAGACGCCTGAGACAAGGTTAGCGTTCTGTTCTTCCGGTTCCGGACTATCTGGATACCTATAACATACTGAGCTTCTCCCAAATCTTTCATTTGGAATTGCGAAGCTAGCCATTTCTTCACGTCAGTAAGAAATTCTACCTCATTCCCAATGAGAAGAATATCATCAATATATAACACTAAAACTGCGACAGTTTTGTCAACGATTTTCTTGTAGACACAAGGCTCGTCGACTCTTTGATCAAAGCCATAAGATTTGATTGCCTCATCAAACCTTATATTCTAAGACCTCGAAGCTTGTTTCAGTCCATAAATTGACCTATGAAACCGACAAACCTTTTGCTCTTGGCCCTGGGCAATGAACCCTTTGGGCTGGTTCATGTAAATGGTTTCATCAAGTTTGCCATTCAGAAAGGCTGTCTTGACGTCCATCTGCCATACCTCGTAGTCATAATACGCGGCAATGGCAAGAAGGATCCTGATCGACTTTACCATGGCAACAGGTGAAAAGGTTTCCTCATAGTCAACCCCTTCAACCTGGGTAAAACCCTTTGCCACTAGTCGGGCTTTGAAGATCTGCACCTTCCCATCTACGCCACGTTTACGCTTGTAGATCCATTTGCAACCAATAGGTTTGACCCCATCCGGTTGATCCACAAGCTCCTAGACATAATTGAAGTACATCGACTCCATTTTCTGATCCATAGCTTTAATCCATTCGTCTTTGTCAACATCAACCATTGCCTGATCATAGGTCAATGGATCCTCACAGTCATCATCAGGAGCGACAACTGAGGTTTCAGCTAAACCCATGTAACGATCAGACTGTCTCACAGCCCTCCCACTCTGTCGAGGCATTCCCAACTCTTGGGAACGGATTTGACTAGACGTGCTAGGATCAACAACACTTGTTGACGTACTAGCCCCATCAGCAACTCTTGCTGATGTATTGTCCATTTCATTTAACACAATTTTACTCATTGGTAAATGATCCCTGACGTGGTCTTCCTTTAGGAAAGTGGCGTTTGTCGACACAAGCACCCTATTTTCCTTAGGATCGTAAAATAGACCACCCCTAGTCTCTTTAGGGTAACCTACAAATAGGCACAATTTCGAACGGGGTTCCAACTTTTCGGGTTTAACACCAACACGTGGGCCGGGCATCTCCAAATTCTGAAGTGATGTAAACTGCCTTTACGTCCACTCCAGAGTTCGAAAGGTGTTTCACAAACACTCTTCGACGGAACATTGTTCAAAATATAAACCATAGTCTCCACTGCGTAACCCCAAAAAGAATCAGGGAAACGAGCATAGCTTATCATCGACCGAACCATGTCCAACAAGGTTCTGTTTCTCCTCTCCGATACACCATTCTGCTGTGGCATACCAGGTGCTGAGAGTTGGGACGTAATTCCGTGTTCTATCAGACTTCTTATGCATTAGGTAAATATACCCATACCTCTAGTAATCGTCTATGAAAGACACGAAGTATTCATAACCACCTCGAGTTTTAACATTCATCGGACCACAGAGGTCAGAATGTACTAACTCAAGGGGCTCTTTGTCTCTATATCCTTTTCCACTAAAAGAACGTTTGGTCATTTTGCCTTCAAGGCATGACTCACACATCGGTAAAGAGTTTTCTTCCAACTCGTTTAGAAGTCCACTCTTCACTACTTTCTCAATCCTATCGATATTAATGTGGCCTAACCATAGATGCCAAAGATGGGCATTTTCCTTAGGAGAAACTTTCGCTCTTTTAGTTCGCGTTTCTGCCGTTTTAAACAATTCAGTCGTCAAAACACTTTTGACCGAATTAGGTTTTAAAACATACGATTATGCTCAAGTGAAGCGAGAACAAATAAGATTACCATTTACGAAATAAACGCTTTTTACCATGGAAAGAAGCAGAAATACACACTTTCTAACAGGCAGGAAATAGAAACTAGGTTTCTAGTAAACCCTGGAACTATATACATGTTGTCTAACAAAATGTAATTCATGCCGAAATGTAGCTTTACCGTGTCAATCGCTGCAGCAGAGACAAGCTCCCCGGATCCAACCCATAGAGTCACCTCACCCTCTTGCAGCTGCTGCCAGGAAACGATCCCATGAAAAGAAGAACAAACATGATTAGTGGCGCCCGAATCCAATATCCAGGCAGAGTCACTACTCTCCACTAAACAGGTTTCTGTCACAAGTAAATCACATTTACTTTGATTCTTCCTCTCGGCTAGGAATTTGGGACAGTTCCTCTTCCAGTGTCCGCCCCCATTGCAGTGGAAACACTTTCCTTTTTCTGCAACTTCCTTTACCTTCTTGCCCTTATGGGCGGCAGCTCGGTCAGTTTTACCCCTCTTCATCTTCTTCTTCCCTTTCGGGCGTGAAGGAGCAACAGGTTTAGTCCTAGAGGTCGAACCCCTGTGATATGACCTGTAGGCAACATTTGCCTCAGATTCCGGTGCCTTGACCCTCATCAAGGACTGGAAATTCTGTAGCTCATTGAGGAGGGTAGTCAGAGTGTAGCTAATTTTGTTCATAACAACATTGCTACGAAACTGAAGGAAACTCTTCGGAAGAGTCTCCAAGATAAAACTGACCTGGCTCGACTCGTCGATCGAAGCTCGGTTCATCTCCGCTAGATTAAAGTGGGTCATCATGTCTAAAACATGTTCACGGACAGACGACTGATAACTCGCCATAGGAGAGTTATTTTACTAGAATTTTAGTGCTTAATCAACTTGAATTGCATAGAATTCATTGAGCTTCATGTTATTTTATCCCTAAAATTATGAATGTTAGTTGAAAATCTTGAATTTAAGCATTAGGTTCTAAAAGAATTAATTTTGATGATTTTGTGCTTTAATTTGGAGAAATTAGCTAACAAGTAATTAAAGACCATAATTTGAGATTTTTCTTAACTTTTACATATTTAGTTTGATTTATGATTGATAATGATGTATGAGGAATTTTTTCTGTAATGTGGGAGATGTGTAAAGAAAAAATTACAAAAACCCATAAGGGCATTTTAGACATTTTATCCGAAGGGCAAAATGGTCTTTATACCCTAAATGGCGTGTTTGTAATTATCAAACTAGGGCAACATCTTCTTGTGATAAAAGGAAAAAGAAGAGAGGAGCTGAAGGAGGGCGTTTTTGCGAGAGGAGAGTCCTTGTGTTTCGCTGAAGCAATCGCGGAAGAAGCTAGGGTGTTGCTCACTGCCAAGGCCGAGAGGCGGGCAGAGGAGCGGTGAGAACACAAGTGGTTGCCGTCGATTCTTTGAAGCAATTGTGAGGGGAGACTGAGGTTTGGCGTTTTGCTACAGCAAAGCCGAGGAGAAAAACGGTGAAGGCATCGAGAGAGCCAACCTACCTCCTTGATGAAGCAATCGGAAGAAGGCGCGAAAAAATTGTTGTAGCAATTGCGAGGGGCAGCATCGGAAGAGCAGACCCATCGATTGCTGAAGCAATCGCGAAGGAGGGACAGAGGAGCATTGTTGTGCGCGAGTGCGAGGAATCGCCCAACTTTTCTTTGAAGCATTCGCGCGCATTGGTGAGTATCGACCAAGTATTCTTTGAAGCATTTGTGCGGCCTTTGCGTTCGTGAGGAGTCACCCGACTATTCTTTGAAGCAATTGCTCGAGTCACCCGACTATTGCTTTGAAGCAATCACGTGGTAAGTCGTGTGAAGAGCAAAACCGAGATAAGCCATTTCTTTCAAGCAATTTGCGAGATCGGTGTTGAGGTCAATCGAGGCGATTTCTTTGAAGCAAAGTAGCACTCGCAGTAGACCAAAGTTGAGGTGCATTGCTAGGCTATTGCTGAAGCAAAAACAAACAAGCTACCTGTTGTGTAACTATTCCTTACTTTGAAGTGCTCTTGCAAATTTGACACTGTTTTGTTGAGTTGTTTTACACTGATTAGAAGTCAAAATTGCTCACTGTTTAGACAAATTGTGTGGCTGTTTTGTGTTGTTCTCTAGATATAAATCTCTTGATTAGTGAAAGCATCTTTGAATTTAAATATGTGTAATTTGACTCAATCATGAGATAAATTCTCCTAGGTACACGGGTTAAGTTGTTCTTCAATGTATAAATTGTAATAAATTAATGGTTGATGTCATAGTTGAATTTATGAGATTTTAATGTTTACAACGATGCATGAGGGTTAAAATTTGGCCACTTTAACTTCTCTTTAAATTCATGAACTTGGAAAAGCTAGTGAATTAGGAAATTAAAATTTCATTCTAGGATCTTGAGTTAATTAGGGATAATTAACCCACCTGGAACCTTGAAATCATGAGCGTAATTTAGGTCTCAATTGAGAAATTGTTGGTCTTAAAATTTAGTGATTTTGGAAAAATTCACTTGATCACGTGTGAAGGTAAATTCAAGACATCAACCACATATTTGTTATTCTAATTATACATGAAACTTCAACTTAACCCTAGCCTTTCTCTCAATCTAAAAGCCCTAGTTTACTCTCGTCTAGTTTATGTTTTTAACGTTTTCACGTACTTTTGAATTATTGCATTAGTCTTCGTTATACTTAACTCATCCAATTAATAAGATAAAATATCAAATTCTATTATTGCATTCACTGATTTCTTTTAACACAATTTGCATGCCTATTGCATTGCACCAAAAAAAAAAATAAATAGGAGACAAATTTCTAGGACACACTCATTGATTTAGATTCTACTAGTCCTCGTGGGATCGATACTTTTCTTATCACTTCTTTGACCGACCGTGTATACTTGCACGTCAAAGGAGAGTCGAGTCTCATCCTAGTTGCATTAGTTTAGGACACACGACATTTTTTGCATCAAGTTTTGGCGCCGCTGTTTGGGGACTAGCTTTGAATCTTATCTGTGAGTTCAGCAAAATTTTCTTTACTTTTTTTTTTTTTTTTTTTAGGATTAGTTTCTTTTCATAATATTGCTTGAGTTGGTTTTTTCGCATTTCAGTACTTGAGGATAGTTTATGAATGTGCGTCGTTAGTTAGAGTTTGATTTTGACCCCGAAATAGATAGAACCTTTAGGAAGCGGTTGAGAGAGCAAAAATTAGCCATGGCTAACCAGAATAATCCTAGAGACCCTATAGATCCTCTAGCCCAACACCATAACCCTAGAGCACCCCAAGATGTTAGAGACAATCCACTCTTTAACCTTCCAAAGCAGGGGTCCTACCAATGTGATAGAGCTAGCCAATGACCGAGAGCGAGCCATTAGGACCTATGCCAACCCCTTAGTGGATGAACTGAATCCGAGGATAATCGGGACTGTTGTACAAGCTACTTCTTTTGAGCTAAAACCGGTTATGTTTCAAATGCTCCAAACGATTGGGCAATTCCATGGCTTACTGTACCGAGGACCCCATCTCCATTTGAAATCATTCCGGGAGTAAGTGATTCCTTCATCATGCCAGGGAGTCTCTAGTGACGCCATTAGATTGAGCTTATTCCCTTATTCCTCGGGGATGCTTTGCAAAGAATCTGGTTGAATTCCGCTCCGCAGTGTGATGGAGATTCTGGAACTCCCTGGCAGAGAAATTCCTAATAAAATATTTCCCACCCACTAGGAATGCAAGATTTAGGAATGAAATTGTAGCTTTCCAACGCTTTGATGATGAAACCCCGAGCGAGGCACGGGAGAGGTTTAAGGATCTTTTGCGTAAATGTCCCCACCATGGATTGCCTCACCTGCATCCAAATGGAGACATTCTACCATGGTTTGAACACCTCCACTAAGCAAGTAGTGGATGCCTCTCGCTAATGGAGCTTTGTTGGCCAAAACTTACAATGAGGCCTACGAGATATTAGAGAGGATCTCATCCAACAATTGCCGGTGGGCGGATGTGAGGAGAACTTGGTAGGAAAAGCAAAAGGAGTCCTTGAGTTGGACACGTTGAACTCAATAAATGCTCAAATCTCTTCCATGGCTTCCATGTTGAAGAATTTGACTGTGGGTAACGTGGAACCAAATCTCTTCCAATGCTCCAACCCCATCTTTTGTACCTCAAGAGAGTTTAGAATCCTCGTGTGTCTCACTGTGGTGAAGGACACACTTTTGAGTTCTCGCCCTAGTAACCCACGCATCAGTGCATTATGTAGGAAACTCAAACCAGAGGTCAATCTAGGAATAACCCATATTCGAGCACCTATAACCGGGATGGAGGAATCACCCAAATCTATCTTGGGGAGGCCAAAGCAGCAATGCCCAAGCCCCTCAAATGCAAAATAGAGTGAATCAACCACCTGGTTTTAGGAATCAAGGGTATCAGAATTATGGGAATCAGAACTCTGCCCTTCAACCACAACAGAAGGCTACACCCTCCCAGCAAGTTTCAGGTGATTCTCTAGAAAGTTTGTTCAAAGAATACATAGCTCGCAATGATGCTATTTTAGCTCGCAATGATGCTATTTTTACTCGCAATGATGCTATTATTCAGAGTCAACAAGCTTCTATAAGAAATCTTGAAATGCAAGTTGGCCAATTAGCAAATGAGCTAAAGGCAAGGCCACTGGGCACGCTCCCTGCAGACACAGAAATCCCAAAGAGAGATGGGAAGGAACATGTTCTAGCAGTAGAATTAAGGAGTGGGAGAATTTTAGGAGAGGGTAGCTGTGAGAAAACCCAGAGAGATGAGCGAACTGACTCTGTTGATGAGGAAGGGCAAGATGAGGAAATGGTAGATCCAAAACATCGGGGAACCGATGGGATTGAGGATAAACCAGAATCTCAACAAGCCTCAACTTCCAAGGAAACAACAGTAGCAGTGCCTGAGTTCAAACCACCCCCACCACCCTATCCTCAAAGATCAAGAGGAAAGAAGAAGGAAGCCCATTTTGAAAAATTCTGGATATGCTAAAGGAGGTCCATATCAACATACCACTGATTGATGCATTGAAGCAAATGCCCAACTACTTGAAGTTTCTCAAGGACATCTGTTCTGAAAAAGAGAAGTTCCAAGAGTTCAAAGTGGTATCGTTGAGTGAGGAGTGTAGTGCGGTGTTCAGAAATAGGATACCCCATAAGGAGAAGGATCCTGGATCTTTTACCATACCTGTGTCTATTGGTGGAAGACGGTTAGGAGGGCGCTATGTGATTTAGGAGCTAGCATCAACTTGATGCCTCTCTCTATTTATAAGGGATTAGGCATTGGGAGGCGAGGCCCACCACAAGTGACCACTGGAGCTAGCAGATAGATCCATAGCCTACCCCGAAGGAAAAATAGAGGACATCACGGTCCAAGTGGATAAATTCATATTCCCAAATGGATTTTATCATCCTGGATTATGAAGTCGACAAGGATGTTCCTATTATCCTAGGGCGACCTTTCCCGAAAGCAGTAGAAGCGTGATAGATGTTCATGCGCAGGACCATTAAGTCGAGAATGAATGATCAAGAGGTCCAGCTTTAGCATCTATGATACTGATGAGGTATCCAAATGGGACAGAGAAAGTTGTTTCTGTAATTCATGTTTTAGATGGAGTTATTTCAAACCGCATGGTGAAGAATTGAAAGGAATCCATGAGATGAGATTTGGAGATCCGAGAGAAAGTGAGTTAGAGAAGTCGTGAATAGAAGAGTTGACCTGTGGTTTGGAAGAACTAGCGAGAAATAGCAAAGTCGGAAAAATCTTTGAGTCATTAGATTTGAAGGAAGGAGAGAGACCTTCTATGATACCCTCGGTTCAAGAACTCCCAACACTAGAATGAAACCTTTACCCCAAAGACTTAAAGTATGCATTCTTGGGTGATAAGGAAACTCTTCCCATTATCATATCAGCAAGTCTACCCCTTAGGAATGACAGCTTGTTGCTTAATGTCCTTAAGCAACACAAGAAGGCCATAGGATGGACTCTTGCGACATTCAAGGGATTAGTCCTTCTTATTGCATGCACAAGATTACCTTAGAGGAAGGGACTTTCAGATCCATAGAGCCCCGCAGAAGACTTAACCCACTATGAAAGAAGTGGTGAAGAAAGAAGTCATTAAATGGTTGGATGTTGGAATTATCTACCCCATAATAGCGGATAGCAATTGGGTTAGTCCGATCCAATGTGTTCTAAAAAGGGAGGATGACAAAGAATTATTAATGAAGCCAATGAAATGATTCCTTCTAGGGTAGTGAGCGGTTGGAGAGTCTCAGTATGGACTATAGGAGGCTAAACAAGGCCATCGGGAAAGACCATTTTCCTCTCCCGCTCATAGATCAAATGTTGGACAACCTGGCGGTCAAGCCTTTTATTGTTTCCTTGATGGTTACAAAGTGGTTATAACCAAATAATCATTGCACCACAAGACCAAGAGAAAACAACATTTACATGTCCATATGGCACCTTTGCTTTTCGAAGGATGCCATTTGGACTATGTAATGCTCCCGCGACCTTTCAAAGGTGCATGATGGCGATTTTCTCTGACTATGTAGAGGACATCATGGAGGTTTTCATGGATGACTTCTCGGTCTTTGGAAACTCATTTGAGGTTTGCTTAGAGAATTTGGGGAAAGTACTTCAGCGTTGTGAAGAGACACACCTAGTTCTAAATTGGGAAAAGTGTCACTTCATGGTTAGAGAGGATTGTGTTAGGGCATAAGATATCATGCAAGGGATAGAAGTAGATAGGGCGAAGATTGAGATTATTGAGAAATTGGAACCGCCCACAAATGTCAAGGGAGTGAGAAGTTTCCTTGGACATGCGGGGTTCTATAGAAGATTCATCAAAGATTTCTCAAAAATCTCAAAACCATTGTGCTCTCTCCTGGAAGTCAACAAGCCCTTTATATTTAGTGAGGAGTGTCTCCATGCCTTTAATGTCCTCAAGATGACCTCTAGTCATTGCACCTATTATGTCTTCACCTGATTGGAAACTGCCATTCGAGTTGATGTGTGATGCAAGTGACTATGCTATGGGTGTTATGCTAGGACAAAGGCAAGAGAAGGTAATACATCCAATTTATTATGCGAGTAAAACTTTAAATGAAGCTCAGATGAACTACACAACTACTGAAAAGGAGTTGTTAGCAGTAGTCTTTGCTTTTGAAAAGTTTAGACCATATCTGGTTGGTACTAAGGTGGTGGTCTACACAGATCATGCTGCCATTAGGTATTTGTTGGCAAAGAAAGATGCCAAACCAAGATTGATTAGATGGGTATTACTTCTGCAGGAGTTTGAAGTGGAAATCAAAGATAAAAAGGGTTCAGAGAATGTGGTGGCAGACCATTTGTCTAGGATTGAGAACTCTGAGCCTTTACCCTCACACTCCCACATAAGGGATGACTTCCCTGATGAGCAACTCTTGTTAGTTGGTGAGGTCCAAAATACCAACCCCCCTTGGTTCGCGGACTATGTCAATTACTTGGCTTGCAATATCCTTCCCCGATTTGTCAAAGACAATGAAAAAGAGATTCTTGCATGACTCCAAATTTTTTCTGTGGGACGATCCATGTTTATATAGACAGTGTGTAGATGGTATGATTAGGAGATGTGTGACCGAAAGCGAGATACCATCTATTCTCGAGCATTGTCATTCGTCCCCTTATGGAGGCCATTTTGGTGGCCAAAGGACTGCAGCAAAGGTGTTCCAGTCTGGCTATTATTGGCCATCTGTCTTTAAGGATGCCTATGTTTTTAGCAAGACATGTGATACATGCCAGAGGAGAGGTAATATAGGAAAGAGAGAGGAAATGCCCTTGACATACATCTTAGAGGTGGAGCTCTTTGATGTTTGGGGATTGACTTCATGGGCCATTTTCCTCCTCTATGGGAATTTGTATATCTTAGTGGCAGAGATTATGTCTCTAAGTGGGTAGAAGCCATGGCGTGCCCGAATAATGACGCCAAAACAGTGGTCAGATTCTTGCATAGGCACATATTCACGAGATTTGGGACCCCTAGAGTCTTAATCAGTGATGAGGGCTCTCATTTTGTTAATAAGGCAATGAATACCCTCCCGGCCAAGTATAATGTAAAGCACGTAACCTCCACCCCGTACCATCATCCACAAGCTAATGGACAAGTGAAGTGTCCAATAGGGAGATTAAAGGAATCCTTGAGAAGGTTGTAAAACCTCAAAGAAAGGATTGGTCCGTCAGGCTGGATGAAGCCTTGTGGGCGTATAGGATCGCCTTTAAAACCCCCATTGGAATGTCCCCTTATAGACTTGTGTTTGGTAAGACTTGTCACCTACCCTTAGAATTAGAGCATAAGGCATTACGGGCCTTAAAGGAACTCAATCTAAATCTAATTGTCTGCAGGGAGATCCGAGGCTACTTCAATTGAATGATTTGGATGAGTTTAGAAGATTTTCTTATGAGAATGCAAAGCTTTACAAAGAAAGAACTAAAGCTTGGCATGATAGGAGACTCATTCCAAAGACTTTTGAAGCAGGCCAAAGAGTTTTATTATTCAATTCCCGCCTCAAACTTTTTCCTGGTAAGCTTAGGTCTAGATGGTCAGGCCCCTTTACAGTGATCGAAACTCTCTCCTACGGGGCTATTAAGCTTCGATGTGAGCAGGATGGAAGAGAGTTTCTTGTTAATGGGCAACGTTTGAAACACTATTGGGGTGAAGACTTCCAAAGGAACATGTCCACATGGAAGTTGAGTGATAATGAAGTGTAGTGAATCCTTCTATAAAAAAAAAAAAAAAAAGCTTAGCTAGGTTGTTTTATTTTTTCCTTTTTATTCGTTGTCTATGCATGATAGGAGATTTAGTTGTTCATATGATTCTTGATCCAGTTGTTTCATGTTTTGCTCTTTGTTTTATCACATATAGTTAATCTTTGATTAAGTGTCGTTAGGATGTAGAATTGAAGCATACAAAAGGTTAGAGGTAAGAATTCCTTCTCCTCTTGCTCGATCACCAAGCATGATTGTTCATTTCAGTATGCATTTGAATTAAATACAATTTTTTTCTTTTTCTCCCTATTGAAAATTTTCCAACATACTAGTATAGGTTAACTTGTGTTTTTAGTAGAATAAAAATCTAAAACATGTGAATTTTCATTGTAGCATGTAATCTAGGATGAATGGAAGCATGTGAAAAGCTAGGATACAATTTTCTCTATTGTTTTAGGATAATAAAATTCCTAGTTTGATGCTTCCCATTAATTTTTAATTGCATGTCTTAAAAAGAATGAGTAAATGTTGACTTTATGCTTTCCTTTTGTTTTTGAGTTGACCTATTTTAGGTTATGTTTCTGCCCTTTAGGTTAAGTAGTTGGATAAAGGATAGGAGTTAGTGGGAAAAAGGAAAAAAAAAAAAAAAGAAGTTGCTTTGGGGATTAGTCGTTTTTTTTTTTTTTTTTTTTTTTGGGTAAAAGGGAATCCTAGACTTAGAACCTAAAAATGACTTGAGTTAGGAGAAACCAATCTAGATCCAAATCTAGCTTAGGCAGAATCTTTCTTAGCTTAGGAAGCTTGTTGTCCATTCCTTAGAATTTTTCTAGTACCTTTCTCTCTTTTGCTTCATATTTAATCATGTGGTTACGAAGAAGCAAAAGCAAGAAAGAGACCGAAAAAAGTGAAGAGTGCAATGGTAGAAGTGAACCAATCCAATCCTAGATCGCCCACCCATTCCTCCCTTCCTCATGAGTAAAGGAAAGCAGGTGGTTAGCGAATGGCCCTTAGAGGATGCATATCCTTTGGAGGCCCCTGAACCACCGGCACCTAAGTCCAAAGAGAAGAAAGAAAAGAAGAAGAAAGGGTATACTAGGGAAAACAATCCCGAAGTGATGAAGGAGGTATTGTGTGAGGAAGATATCCCTGAGAGATTTATCAGTGAAAGAGCAAGAACAAAATATGAGAAGTTGAAGAAAAGAGCTCTTTTGCTAGAGAGAGGTTTCAACCTATGCTCAAGAGAGATTCCTCCTTTCCTATCCCAAAATATAGCAAATCTAGGTTGGGAAACATTTTGTAAAGAACCTGAGGCCGCCATCCCCATCATAGTTAGGGAGTTCTATGCGAACATCTATCTAGAGGAGATGGTATCCATAGTAAGGGGTAGATATGTTCATTGGGACACGGATACAATTAACTCCATGCTTGAATTGCCTTGCCAACTTTATTGTAGGACAAACGAGTTGTTAATGGCCCCATCCGACACTCAAATGAATGCCGCCCTAAGAACGGTAGGGATCAATGGGGCAAAATGGATGGTAAGCTCAACGGGAGCGAGGACTATGTTAGCTTCCTATTTAGCTCCTGAAGCACACATGTGGCTTCCTTTCGTGAAGTTGAATCTCATGCCCACTTCGCATGATTCAACGGTCTCGAGGAGTCGAATCATGCTTCTTTATGCCATCCTCTCGAATTGCAAATCGATGTAGGAAACCTAGTAGCTAGGGAAATGGAAGGGTGTGCAAAAGAAAAAGAGTGGAAAAATCTTCTTCCCTAGTTTAGTAACCTCTCTTTGCATTAGGGCTGGGGTTCCTTATTATATTTGGGAGGATAAAATCTTAGCTAGCGGGCCTTTAGACACCATTATGGACCATCACACCCAAGTTGGTTCAAATAAGGGGATGGGGTTAATGGTAGGTATGGACCAACTCATACACCAAAACAATGTGATGATGAGCATGATGCACCATATGCAAGATCAATCACATTGTTATTGGGAGTATGCCTGTGAGAGAGATTTAGCCCACCGAGCCGCTATGCAAGCCAATTTTCCAAACCCCTACCCAAATTTCCTGAATTTCCCCACTCCATTTTGCACCTTGGATGCAAATGGTGATGATGAAGAAGATGAGATGAACAACGTGGAGGAGGAGGAAGCCCAAGAAGAGGAAAACGAGGAGGATGACTACTAGAGCAAAAGAGGGAGGCCCTGTTTCCTTTTTTTTTTTTTTTTTTTTTTCTTTAGCATTTTGATTTGTTTTGCTTGTTGTCTTTTCTTTTATAATTTGTTGCTGCCCTTTTTGCAATTTGTTGATTTAATTCCCTTTTTATAACCATATGTAGGTTTTGTTGGGTGTAATGTTTTCACTGAGAATTCTTTGTTATTTACTTGTTTTAAGACTTCTAAATATTCTGTTTTGACTCATCAAATCCATATTTCGTGTTGATTGGTTATGCATGATGTAGGTAGTTGATCTACCATGTTTAAGCAAGTAGAAATAAAAAAAAAAAGATGGTTGTTGTCCCTTTTATAAAAACTAAGTTTCTGCATGTTTTTATTGGTAGAAAGTATGTGTCTTTCAGAGAAACTTGGTGAGAAACTCGTTAGAAATGAAAAGTTAAAACAATCTTATGGTTAATGAAAACAAGAGTTGTTGCTTGTGTTTGAGGCAAGGGTATGCTATCTTGTTTGGTGTTTCTCAAGGTGAAGCTTGTCATTAGGGTTCTTTAGTGCGCTTATGGTTGGTGTGTCAATCAAAGTAGTTAGGATTCAACTCCTAGGCCAAAAAGTTCGAAAGCTAGAGGCCATGACAAGTTAGGTAACTCATACATCGTTTAGAATGTTCCAAAATGAGTAAACTCCAAATTTGTGATCATTTCAAGTTTGGGGGAGTTACCCGACCTCCCTAACTCAATGAGGACATTGAGTACTCTAAGTTTGGGGGGAAAGGTAATTTCTTCGTGTTTATTTTTAAAGAAAAAAAAAGAGAAAGAAAGAAAGAGTGTGCAAACTTTCCATTTCCCTAAAACTTTGTTGGGCTAAAAAAAAAAAAGAGATGTTATTTATTTTGTTATTTAGAGTCAGTTCAGGTAACTTGGTACTCGATGTCGAAGTGCAGGCACTAACCATCTTTGGCCTCTTGGAGCGAAGGTATCAAGCAAGTAACCTGTACCCATTGCTTAGGTGTGCTACGCTAACAACGTGTGCCATTCTAAGAACTACGGGAGAACCCCATTGCTTAGGTGCGCTGCGCTAACCACGTGTGCCATTCTAAGAACTACGGGAGAGTCGAAAAAAAATAAAATAAAAATATAAAAAAATATAAAAAATAAAACTAGCCCTACGTTGTGTTTAAGGAAATGGAGGAGTAATGTACATATTTGTTTTTAAAAAATATATATGTATATAAAATAAAATAAAAAGGAATGATCATGAATTTGAGGACATGCAAGTTTTGGATTGTGACTTATCTTTAACTATTGGTTGCCTGATTTGAATGATTAGGACTATAGTGATTGAGCTTGAGGGTAGGTGCCAGATCCTAGTTGGTTTGCTCTTGGTACTAAGAATTAAGTGTTATGTAGGAAACTCTGGATGAACCACTTAGAAAGCATTGAATGAATAGTAACTTGCAACTTAGAGCATAAGTTTTTAACTCTTGTTCAGTTAACGCAATTGATTTGAGTCTTGGAAGGTCTTTAAAATTTTTAGGGAATAGAACTCATTGAGGACAATGAGTAGTTCAAGTTTGGGGTTTGATAACTCGCCATAGGAGAGTTATTTTACTAGAATTTTAGTGCTTAATCAACTTGAATTGCATAGAATTCATTGAGCTTCATGTTATTTTATCCCTAAAATTATGAATGTTAGTTGAAAATCTTGAATTTAAGCATTAGGTTCTAAAAGAATTAATTTTGATGATTTTGTGCTTTAATTTGGAGAAATTAGCTAACAAGTAATTAAAGACCGCAATTTGAGATTTTTCTTAACTTTTACATATTTAGTTTGATTTATGATTGATAATGATGTATGAGGAATTTTCGTCATGTGCAGAGATGTGTAAAAGAAAAAATTACAAACCCATAAGGGTATTTTAGACATTTTATCCGAAGGGCAAAATGGTCTTTATACCCTAAATGGCGTGTTTGTAATTATCAAACTAGGGCAACATCTTCTTGTGATAAAAGGAAAAAGAAGAGAGGAGTGAAGGAGGCGTTTTTGCGAGAGGAGAGTCCTTGTGTTTCTTTGAAGCAATCGCGGAAGAAGCTAGGGTGTTGCTACAAAGCAAGGCCGAGAGACGGGAGCGAGAGAGCAGCGGTGAGAACACGAGTGGTTGTCGTCGATTCTTTGAAGCAATTGTGAGGGAGATCGAGGTTTGGCGTTTTGCTACAAAGAAAGCCGAGGAGAAAAAGCGGTGAAGGCATCGAGAGAGCCAACCAACCTCCTTGATGAAGCAATCGGAAGAAGGCGCAAAAAATTGTCAGTAGCAATTGCGGCGGGCGAGATCGGAAGAAGCGGACCATCGATTCTTGAAGCAATCGCGAAGGAGGGATGAGAGGAGCATTGTTGTGCGCGTGAGGTGCGAGGAATCGCCCAACTTTTGCTTTGAAGTATTCGCGCGCATTGGTGAGTATCGGCCAAGTATTCTTTGAAGCATTTGTCGCGGCCGCTTTGCGTGTGTGAGAGCCACCCGACTATTTTTGAAGCAATTGCCGGAGTCACCCGACTATTCTTTGAAGCAATCACGTGGTAAGTCGTGAAGAGCAAAACCCGATAAGCCATTTCTTTCAAGCAATTTGGCGATCGATGTTGAGGTCAATCGAGGCGGTTCTTTGAAGCAAAGTACCTGCAGTAGACCAAAGTTGAGGTGCTTTGCTAGGCTATTCTTTGAAGCAAAAACAAACAAGCTACCTGTTGTGTAACTATTCCTTACTTTGAAGTGCTCTTGCAAATTTGACACTGTTTTGTTGAGTTGTTTTACACTGATTAGAAGTCAAAATTGCTCCTTTGTTTAGACAAATTGTGTGGTTGTTTTTGTGTTGTTCTCTAGATATAAATCTCTTGATTAGTGAAAGCATCTTTGAATTTAAATATGTGTAATTTGACTCAATCATGAGATAAATTCTCCTAGGCACGGGTTAAGTTGTTCTTCAATGTATAAATTGTAATAAATTAATAGTTGATGTCATAGTTGAATTTATGAGATTTTAATGTTTACAACGATGCATGAGGGTTAAAATTTGGCCACTTTAACTTCTCTTTAAATTCATGAACTTGGAAAAGCTAGTGAATTAGGAAATTAAAATTTCATTCTAGGATCTTGAGTTAATTAGGGATAATTAACCCACCTGGAACCTTGAAATCATGAGCGTAATTTAGGTCTCAATTGGGAAATTGTTGGTCTTAAAATTTAGTGATTTTGGAAAAATTCACTTGATCACGTGTGAAGGTAAATTCAAGACATCAACCACATATTTGTTATTCTAATTATACATGAAACTTCAACTTAACCCTAGCCTTTCTCTCAATCTAAAAGCCCTAGTTTACTCTCCTCTAGTTTATGTTTTTAACGTTTTCACGTACTTTTGAATTATTGCATCAGTCTTCGTTATACTTAACTCATCCAATTAATAAGATAAAAAATCAAATTCTATTATTGCATTCACTGATTTCTTTTAACACAATTTGCATGCCTATTGCATTGCACCAAAAAAAAATAAATAGGAGACAAATTTCTAGGACACTCATTGATTTAGATTCTACTAGTCCTCGTGGGATCGATACTTTTCTTATCACTTGCTGCACTGACCGTGTATACTTGCACGTCAAAGGAGAGTCAGAGTCTCATCCTAGTTGCATTAGTTTAGGACACCTGACATTTTTTTGCATCAACGACCCCTCTTTCATCCGTGCGTTGAAGATGTATTTGAGCGAATCATGCCGGAATTGAAAGGACTGTTGTCCAAACATTTCCTGCAATGACTCCATGATCTCCTTGGCGGTGACCATCAGCTCATGCTTCTTTGCCAAAAAATCAGACATGCTGGCAATGATATAGACCTTGGCCTTTTCATTGGCCCTGATCCATCGATCGTATGCATCGCGAACACTTCACGACGCAGTCGAGCCCGACATTTAAGGACACTCCTCAGAGAGCATGAACTTAATGTCGTCAGTTACCGAAATTGTGTTTATGTTGTTTTTCCAAGTTTGGTAATTATCTCCCACTAGTTTATCAGACGCGAGTAGAGCTATTATTGAGCTAGACATGTTTTAAGTTGAAAAATTAAGAAAACTTTGTGTTAGTCTCGCAATAAACTTTTGAAATCCAATCAAGTTTTAGAAAAAATTGTTTTATGATTCCTAGGTCATTCAAAATTTGCAATGATATCCTAAACGTTTAGAATGACCGCCACCGAAGGGTGAACAGAACACTCCTCCTCTAGAACGAGACTTTCTCGATCAGACCCTAATCCCAGAATAACTTTTATTCCATTAGGCGTCTAATTACCATTGTTCGGTCGAATTCATTAACTCTTAACGAATTCTGTGAGTGTCACCCTCAATCTTTAAGTTTCCAAGCATCCGTCCAAACAATAGCCACCGAAGGGTGAACCAATAAGGAAAACCAATCAGTGCATAACGAATAACCATCGAAATGGCTCTGATACCAATTGAAGGGAATGAAAATTCTCGCGCAGCGAAAGACGATCGAATCGTCAAGGTATCGTTACGCTACTTGAAGTTTGTTAAAACGATCTAACACTTAGATCTAAGTTAAACATACATAATTAAGGAAGAAAAACAGCAAGAAGAATGTACTTACTTGTTGTAGACAATTCTTTAAAGTTTCTTCCTTGATCACGAACACTTCGTGCTTCTCAATCTCAACGAACGCTTCTCTCGAACAAAACCCGAACACCACCAATGGCCTTCTCGGTTGTTCTTCCTTTGGAAGAAGGAAAGTTGTGGGACTTTTTGATTTTGGAGAGGGAGGAGAATTTGAGAGTAGCTTGAGAGAATATTCTCTTCTTTTGGTTAAAATTCCAAAAATGAGAGATTGTTTTTTTTTTAATCCTTCTTGCAAGAAGGGTTTAAATAATGAAATAATCATGGAGTTAAAATCTCCACATTATTACCACTTTACCACAACCATAGGTTATGCAAATCATATTTGCATAACCATATAATATAAGATATCTCATATCTCATATTGCAAATTACATTTGCAATAATTGTGGATTAATTAAATTGAATCACATCCAATTTAATTTCTCTCAATTAATTTCTCCAATTAGCCCTAATTCAACAATTAGGCTAACCTATAGTTTATTATGAATCTCATTCACATTAAACTATATAGTATATCATTCATATCTCGTGTAAATGACATAAATGCCTCTCAATGAAATTGAAAACTTCAATTTCATACCAAAACTCTAACCCTTCTTTTAACCCAGATGGACTCAACCGAGGGACCTAATGGACCTACAGTGACGGGCTCCAATTGTTGGGATTTATGCCCTAAACTTGTGTAATTTTGATCAATTAAATAAAGTGTTATTTGTTTTGATAGAATTACAGTCTTGCTTTATAAATCCAATAAACTAAGCTCCAAGGTTATAACTTCTATCTTGAACATCAGTGTAGTGGACACTACTTGGGTTGAGTTCAAGAATATAACCTAAATAGTCTATGGTATAAGAATAAGGTTGGAAACCTCATTCTGGTAACACCATGGATGCGGCTCACTATGTAATTAGTACAAATGAGGTAATCCAACTCATTCATGTAGTTGACATGCAAGTGGGGGCATCCTGTATGAAGAGTTCATACATGACTGGAGCGAAAATTATTAGTCTAATCAGTGTAACACCATTAACAGGATAAGACTAGTAATTTATAGATGGTCATTAGTGACTCGACCTGAATCCTAAGCAAGTTAAGAACTCCTGCTTATAGGGGTTTGTTCTTAGACTAGTATGGGTGAGAGTGGCTTGTAGCCGACTCAATAAGCCTACCTTCTCAGGGACAGAACCTCGTAGGTAGCTGGGAACTTAACTGTGCAAGATGGAATTCACTCATTCCTCTACTGAGAAATTAGATAGGTTGTTCCCTTAAGAACTGACTCCAAGTCTTGAACAACGGGACCCCGCCCTCTATGAGGGTATGAGTCTAAGGTAGGACCTTAGACTTGTTGTTCATTAGAGGATCAGTGGTGCTTAAGGAACAAAGAGGTAATCACAGGGGTAAAACGGTAATTTGACCCAGCTGTGATTACGAACAACTTGTGAAGGGTCGACTCATGGGTAATGATTATATCAGTGGACACAATATAATCTACAGTGAGGAGAGTGCAGCTACAAGTCTATAGTGGAGTGACTTGTAGTTAATGAATATTGATTAACTGGATCAAAGAGTTTGATCAGTTAATCTCACATCATTGGAGCTCATGAAGTATAGGTCCATTAGATCCATCCGTTGGCTCAATATGGTAATGTTGAGGGTATAAAGTTAGGAGTGAAATTGAAGTGTTCAATTTCATACCTGAGGTGTTATATCAATTATATATGATATAATTGATATAATGTATAGTTTTAATGTGAATTAGATTCATATATAAACTATATACTAAAGAGAGAATAAAGGAGGGGTAGGAAGGTCATTTCCATCCCATTCCCCTATATATATGGTTGCATGAGATGCAACTAGATAAGTCATTCTAAGGAATTACAAGCTCTCTCTTGTTGTGTTGTTGGAAGAGTTCCAAAGCACACATCTCTCTCAAAATACCTCACCTCTTCTAAAGGGAACCCACCTTCCTCCCTCACCTAGAGAACAACGGAGAAGATCCGGTGGTCGTGTCTTCGAACGTTGGAGTTCCTGTTGCTGAGATCGTGATCGTGGGAGAGTGGAGCACTTGAAGAAAGGTTCTTCAAAGGTAATTATCTTGTTGTCCATTCTGTTTTACATACTTAATCTATTTATATTTGTTCTTGAATTTATCGTTGTAACTAAATCAAAAGCGCGCGATTCGCAATCGCTTCCGCTGCGGGACTTCGATTCCCTTCAATTGGTATCAGAGCCCAATTGCATTCTTGATTTATGTTCTGGATTTTTCAAGAACAAGGTGGGAGTTACTGTTTTTGCATGAGATGTATGAACAGATTTGCAAAATTAGATGTTTTCATGGCACTTAGATTTACAATTTCCATTGAAACGTTCAATGTAAGGGCCTGGTGTTTTGGGCAAATTTAATTGTAAATCGAGTCTGTAAGTCCGTGTCGATCGAGGCAAAGTGGTTGCTACGAAGATCAGAGCGAAAAAGAGCAAGAAATGGGGATTTCTAGTTGTTGTCTGTTTGCAGCGTTGCAACGTTGTTCATTGGCGTTGCAATGTTGCGCTTGCGGGAGAAGGCGCGCACAGGAGGCAACGTTGCAATGCTTGGCAGAAGACGACAAGAAGCAACGTTGCAACGCCAGAGACGTTTCGGGAATTTCAGCAACGGGTGAAAAACTGTTTTATTTATATATATTAATTATAAAACATTTTATATTTAATATATTTAATATATTTAATTTTAATTAATATAATTAGATTATATTAATTAAAATTATTTCTAGGATGCCAAAATTGGTCTAATTTTTGCTATTTTAATTATGCAATTGTTGTGTAATTATTGTCATGCATAATGAATGCTTTTATTTTAGAAATTCCACCTTAGGTTAAGTATTTTTCATGCATCATTTATAATATAAGGAGTTATATTATATAGTTTGCATGATTAATTAATATAAAGTTGTTATATTAATTTATGGACAGCATTGACATGCATTATATATCATGAGATGAATATGCTATGAATGTCTTATTATTCATGTGATGAATGATCAAGCACTATAACATAGTATGCATGTCACCTAAGGTTAATTATTAGTGTTTAGAACTTGGAAATAATAGACCTTAGGTTATCTAGTTCTAATTAGATTAGAATTATGAACCAAGTAATTTATGAGCTATGATTAAAAGAGGAACTCTGTCTAAGGAAAGTTCTGTCTAGGCTGGGGTATTTAATCTGACGAAAACGGAACACCCCTACCTGGGAACTGACCTGGGAGTGAAATTTAATCAGAGAGTCTCATAAATTACAGTAGCATCAGTGGGTTTCTTAAGGGGTTAATAAACTAGAAATCCTAGGTTTAATATAAGGAGTTATATTAACAAACTTAGGATAAAAATCAATAGAGTTATATTGATTATCAATATAAGAGTTATATTGATTATCAATATAAGAGTTATATTGATTATCAATATAAGAGTTATATTGATAGAGTTAGGTAAAACCATTAGCCGGGTTTTTAGCCTAAGTAAGATTCCTATAAACTTAAAAGTATTCAGTGGGAGGGAAAAGTGTATGAGATACATATTTTCCACCTACGTTATCTCCGGGAAGTTCACACCGTGAGACTCATACTTGGCCTCGTGGCGCAAACGGGAGCGTCCCCCTTCAGATGGTGTTTGTATGAGTCAATATCAAGGTGCATGGAGAGGGTACTTATAGTGAGTGGGAGCAGGTTTAGTGAAAACAAAACTTACGGTCTCTTTTGTCGGTTTACACCGTTAGATCACTATGGTCAGCCTGCTAGTTTGGCCTGGACCAGACAATCCCTTCGGAGGGCTTGATCATAGGGGATCAAATACAGTAGACACCTGAAAGGGATAAAGATTTCCTTAGACTATTTTCCAATCTAGTCCTCCCTTCGGTGGATTTTATTGGATCGAGACTCTGGGATCTAAAGACAGAGGGTTACACTCACAGGGTACATTAAGTGGTGTATGTATCCAGACCGAAAAATGGTAACTAAAACCTATAGGAGTAAGAGTTATTCTGGTATTAGGTTTTGGTCAAGAGTGTCTTGATCCAAAGGAGGAATGTTTTTTATTACCCTTCGGTGTCATACATTCTAAACCTTTGGAGTATCATTGCAAATTATAAATGGTCTAGAAATCATTTGATAATTAGCTAAAACATGATTGGATTAGAGTTATAGCAAGAAACTCATACAAGTCTGCTTGTAAATTTTTAGCAAAAATGTCTAGCTCTATGATTTCCTTACTGGGTGCGAAAAAGTTAACCGGAGAGAACATAATGACTTGGAGGAATGGACTCAACATAATTTTGGTTAAACATGTTCTTAAGGTCGCTCTCAATGAGGAGTGTCCTCAATTTCCTGCTCAAAACGCATCTCAAGCTGTTGAGGATGCATATGACCGCTGAATCAATGCCAACGAAAAGGCAAAAGCCTATATCCTGGCTAGCATACCTAATGTTTTAGCCAGGAGGCTGGAAGGCAAGGTCTCAGCTCGTGAGATCATGGATTTTGTGCTAAATTTGTCTAGACAACCGTCCAAACAAATTCGGCATGAAGCCCTAAAATTCGTTTAC
Organism: Trichosanthes cucumerina; assembly: GCA_036507285.1. Lineage (NCBI taxonomy): Eukaryota > Viridiplantae > Streptophyta > Magnoliopsida > Cucurbitales > Cucurbitaceae > Trichosanthes > Trichosanthes cucumerina. The sequence goes on from CM071841.1 coordinate 41,671,385, forward strand.
AACGCACGCATGAAGGAAGGAACATCAGTGAGAGAACATGTTCTCAATCTGATTGCCCACTTCAATGTAGCGGAATTAAACGGAGCGGTCATAGATGAGAAATGTCAGGTTTTGTTCATCCTAGAATCTCTTCCGAAGAGTTTTCTACGATTCCGTAGCAATGCAGCGATGAACAACATAGAGTATGATCTGACTTCTCTGCTACATGAGCTGCAGAATTATCAGTTTCTTATGGATGATAAGAGACAACAAAATAGAGAGGCAAATTTGTTTGCTCATTCCAAAAGTTCTCAGGAGGATTCATCCTCTGGAACTAAGAACTGCAGCCATACTTCTGAAGTTAAGAAGAATCAGAAGAAGAGGAAAAGGAGCAGATAAAGAGCAATCGTCTGGTAAAGAAAAGTTGTTATTTGATAACATGTAGCTTAAGAGTTTATTAGAAACCTTATTTCAATTTCTTGCCTTAGCGAACATTGTACTTCTTTTTTTTTTCAATTGAATAAAGTGTTTATTTCATTGAAAAAGTATTGTACTATGTGTTTCTCTTTTTGAGAATTATTTTCAAACGGTTTAATTCAGTTAAAATAGTTTTAACAAGTGAATTCTACAAAATTGCAAGTACACGAACTAATTTCTCCTAAAGAAAATGCTCATCTTTGACATCTAAGATTGGGTCACATTAATCTCAATAGGATTGAGAGATTGGTAAAGAACGGACTTCTAAACGAGTTAGAAGAAAATTCTTTGCCAGTATGTGAATCATGCCTAGAAGGCAAAATGACTAAAAAACCTTTTAGTGGAAAAGGTTATAGAGCCAAAGACCTCTAGAGCTTATACATTGGACCTTTGTGGTCAGAGTAGATGAATAAAAAGTCGGGGAGGATATGAATATTTTATCTCTTTTATAGATGATTATTCTAGATTTGGGTATATTTACCTTATGCACCACAAGTCTGAAGCACTTGAAAAGTTCAAGGAATTCAAGACTGAGGTTGAAAATCAATTAGGTAAAACTATTAAAACACTTCAATCGGATCGAGGTGGAGAGTACATGGATTTAAAATTCCAGAACTATATGATAGAACATGGAATTACATCCCAATTCTCAGCTTCTGGCACACCACAGCAAAACGGTGTATCGAAAAGGAGAAATAGAACCTTGTTGGACATGGTTCGATCAATGATGAGTTATGCTCATCTCCCTAGTTCCTTTTGGGGTTACGCAGTGGAGACTGTAGTATACATTTTGAATAATGTGCCCTCCAAAATTGTTTCTGAAACACCTTTTGAACTCTAGAAAGGACGTAAAGGTAGTTTATGTCACTTCAGAATATGGGGTTGTCCGACACATGTGCTTGTGACAAATCTAAAGAAGTTGGATTCACGTTCAAAATTATGCCTATTCGTAGGATACCAAAAAGAAATAAGAGGTGGTTTATTCTATAATCCTAAGGAAGATAAGGTTTTTGTGTCGACAAATGCCACTTTCTTGGAGGAGGACCACATAAGGGACCACAAACCAAAAAGTAAAGTAGTGTTGAGTGAGTTAGACGGAACAATAGCAAAGGTTGCTAATAAGAACACTAGTACGTCAACAAGAGTTGTTGATACTAGTTTGTCTAGTCAAGAGAGTCCATCTCAAGAGTTGAGTATGCCTCGACGTAGTGGGAGGGTTGTGTCTGACTGACTGTTACATGGGTTTAATTGAAACCCAAGTTGTTATACCGGATGACAATCATGAGGATCCATTGACTTATAATCAAGCAATGGTTGACAAAAACAAAGACAAATGGGTCATAGCCATGGACCAAGAAATGGAGTCGATGTACTTCAATTCTGTTTGGGATCTTGTAGATAAGCCTAATGGGGTAAAACCTATAGCTTGTAAGTGGATCTACAAGAGAAAACGTGGTGTAGATGGGAAGGTGCAAACCTTTAAAGCTAGACTAGTAGCAAAGGGTTATACCCAGGTTGAAGGGGTTGACTATGAGGAAACTTTTTCACTTGTTGCTATGGTAAAGTCTATTCGTATCCTTCTTGCCATTGTCGCATATTATGACTATGAGGTATGGTAAATGGATGTCAAGACAGCCTTTTTGAATGGCAATCTTGAGGAAACCATCTACATGGACCAACCCAAAGGGTTCATTGAACCAGGACAAGAGCAAAAGGTTTGCAGGCTTAAAAGGTCAATTTATGGACTGAAACAAGTCTCTAGGTCCTGGAATATAAGATTTGATGAGGCAATCAGATCTTATGGTTTTTACCAGAATGATGATGAACCTTGTGTCTACAAGAAAATCATCAATAGTTCTGTTGCTTTCCTAATTCTCTATGTGGATGATATCCTACTCATTGGGAATGATGTAGGTTATCTTACGTACATCAAGGAATGGCTAGCTACGTAGTTCCAAATGAAAGATTTGGGTAATGCGTAGTTTGTTCTTGGGATCCAAATTGTCCGCAACCGCAAGATCAAAACACTAGCCTTGTCTCAAGCATCTTACATAGACAAAGTGTTGTCAAGGTTTAAGATGCAAGATTCCAAAAAGGGTTTGTTGCCTTTTAGACATGGAATCCATTTGTCTAAGGAACAGTGTCCTAAGACACCTCAAGGAGTTGAGGATATGAGACGGATTCCTTATGCATCATCGTGTTGGGAGCCCGATGTATGCCATGTTGTGTACTAGGCCCGAGACATGTTTTGCGGTTGGGATGGTCGGTGAGGTATCAATCCAATCGAGGACTTGAACACTGGGCAGCGATTAAAACAATCCTTAAGTATCTTCGGAGAACAAGGAACTACATGCTTGTGTATGGGGCTAATGATTTGATCCTTACAGGATACACGGATTCTGACTTTCAAACTGATAAAGATTCTCGGAAATCTACATCAGGGTCAGTATTCACTCTTAACGGAGGAGTTGTAGTATGGTGAAGCATCAAACAAGGATGCATCGCTGATTCCACCATGGAGGCCGAATATGTAGCAGCTTGTGAAAGCAAATGCAAGAGGCCGTTTGGTTAAGGAAATTCATGCTAAATTTGGAAGTTGTTCCAAATATGACTTTGCGCATCACGATGTATTGCGATAACAGTGGTGCAGTGGCAAATTCGAGAGAACCCCAAAGTCACAAGAGGGGAAAGCACATTGAGCGAAAATACCATCTCATCTGGGAGAACGTGCATCGAGGAGACGTGATTGTCACGAAAATAGCCTCAGAGCACAACGTTGTTGATCCTTTTACAAAGGCTCTCACGGCTAAAGTATTTGAGAGTCACCTAGAAGGTCTAGGTTTACAAGTCTTCCCCAACTAGGGCAAGTGGGAGTATTTTGTACAAAGGGGTTTAAATGCCCTCGTTTATTGTATTTACATTACTGTAATGTTTAGTCCTCCACAAGCTTTAGGTAAAGTGGGAGATTGTTGGGATTTATGCCCTAAACTTGTGTAATTTTGATCAATTAAATAAAGTGTTATTTGTTTTGATAGAATTACAGTCTTGCTTTATAAATCCAATAAACTAAGCTCCAAGGTTATAACTTCTATCTTGAACATCAGTGTAGTGGACACTATTTGGGTTGAGTTCAAGAATATAACCTAAATAGTCTATGGTATAAGAATAAGGTTGGAAACCTCATTCTCGTAACACCATGGATGCGGCTCACTTTGTAATTAGTACAAATGAGGTAATCCAACTCATTCATATAGTTGACATGCGAGTGGGGGCATCTTGTATGAAGAGTTCATACAAGACTGGATCGCAAATTATTAGTCTAACCAAATTGTAATAACCGTTAATAGGATAAGACTAGTAATTTATAGATGGTCATTAGTGACTCGACTGAATCTCGAGCAAGTTAAGAACTCCCCCTTATGGGGTTTGTTCTTAGACTAGTATGGGTGAGAGTGGCTCAGAATCGACTCAATAAGCCTACCTTCTCGTGTGACGGAACCTCGTAGGTAGCTGGGTACTTAATTGTGCAAGATGGAATTCACTCATTCCTCTACTGAGGAATTAGATAGGTTGTTCCCTTAAGAACTGACTCCAAGTCTTGAACAATGGGACCCCGCCCTCTATGAGGGTATGAGTCTAAGGTAGGACCTTAGACTTGTTGTTCATTAGAGGATCAGTGGTGCTTAAGGAACAAAGAGGTAATCACGGGGGTAAAATGGTAATTTGACCCAGCTGTGATTACGAACAACCTGTGAAACGTCGACTCATGGGTAATGACTATATCAATTGACACAATATTATCTACAATGAGGAGAGAGCATCTACAAGTCTATAGTGGAGTGACTTGTAGTTAATGAATATTGATTAACTGGATCAAAGAGTTTGATCAGTTAATCTCACATCATTGGAGCTCATGAAGTGTAGGTCCATTAGATCCATCCGTTGGCTCAATATGGTAATATTGAGGGTATAAAGTTAGGAGTGAAATTGAAGTGTTCAATTTCATACATGAGGTGTTATATCAATTATATATGATATAATTGATATAATGTATAGTTTTAATGTGAATTAGATTCATATATAAACTATATACTAAAGAGAGAATAAAGGAGGGGTAGGATGGTCATTTCCATCCCATTCCCCTATATATATGGTTGCATGAGATGCAACTAGGTAAGTCATTCTAAGGAATTACAAGCTCTCTCTTGTTGTGTTGTTGGAAGAATTCCAAAGCACACATCTCTCTCAAAATACCTCACCTCTTCTAAAGGGAACCCACCTTCCTCCCTCATCTAGAGAACAACGGAGAAGATCCGGTGGTCATGTCTTCAAACGTTGGAGTTCCTGTTGTTCAGCTGATCGTGGGAGAGTGGAGCACTTGAAGAAAGGTTCTTCAAAGGTAATTATCTTGCTGTCCATTTTATTTTACATACTTAATCTATTTATATTTGTTCTTGAATTTATCATTGTAACTAAATCAAGAGCGCCCGATTTGCAATCGCTTCCACTGCGGGACTTCGATTCCCTTCACCAATGATCCGAGATTAACCTGTCAAACTTTTTGACCCGGTTAATCAACATTCATTAGCTACGGTAACACTCCACTATAGCCCGTAGCTGCACTCCCGTCAGTGCAGAATATTACGTGTCCACTGATATAACTAATGCCCATGAGTCGACCCTTCACAGGTTGTTCGTAGACACTGCTCGGTCAAATTACCGTTTTACCCTTGTGTCTACCTCTTGTTTCTTAAGTCCTCACTGCTCCTCTAATGAACAAGATATTGTGATTGTCCAACCATACACAACACCCTTCTCGGGCCAGTGAGAAGGTGGGTGCCCGTTGTCCAAGCCCTTGAGACAGTAGTTAAGGGAACAACCCCTCTAGTTTCCCTAAAGGCGAGAACGAGTGAATTCCATCTCGCGTAGTTAAGTTCTCAGCTCCTTACTTGGTCCTTTCCCTGAGAAGATAGGCATATTGGGCGAGTAACTGTGACCACCCTCACCCGTACTAGTCAAAGGACAGACCCCTGCAGATAGAAGTCCGTAACACGCTCAGGATTTAGGTCGAGTTACTAATGGTCATCTACGAATTTATTAGTCCTTACTGTCAAGGGTGTTACATCAGTAGGTCTAATAATTCACGATCCGGTCTTGTACAATCTCATTGCACAGGATGCCCCCACTCGCATGTCAACCACATGAACGAGTCCGATCACCTCGTTTGTATCTAATACAAAGCGGGCCGCATTCACAGTGTATCCAGGATTAGGTCTCCAACCCTATCCATATACTGTAGACTGTTCGGGTCATTAACTCGAACGTGATCCTCCTTGTGTGTCCACTACACACCATTCAAGTTCTAGTTCTCTCATAAATTCAATGACCCTGGAGCTTAGTTTATTGGAAAAGTTTGTAAATATTGCGAGACACAAAGTAATGAAATAAATAACTCTTATTAATTTCAAATAGTAATTTACAAACACGAGATTATGACAAAAATCCCAACACATTCCAACTGCAAAACAGATGTCAGGCCTAGTATACAACATGACGTACAACACGCTCCCAACAACTGATGCATAAGGAATTCGTCTCATATCCTCAACTCATTGAGGTGTCTTAGGACATTGTTCCTTAGACAAATGAACTCCATGTCTAAAAGGCAATAAGCCCTTTTTGGAGTCTTGTATCTTAACCCTTGACAACACTTTGTCTAGGTAAGATGTTTGAGACAAGGCTAGTGTTATTCTTGCGGTTCCGGACAATCTGGATCCTAAGAACAAACTGTGCATCACCCAAATCTTTCATTTGGAATTGCGTAGCTAGCCAATTCTTAATGTCAGTAAGATATCCTACATTATTCCCAATGAGTAGGATATCATCCACATATAGAACTTGGAATGCGACAGAACTATTGATGATTTTCTTGTAGACACAAGGTTCATCATCATTCTGATCAAAGCCATAAGATTTGATTGCCTCATCAAATCTTATATTCCAACACCTAGAAGCTTGTTTCAGTCCATAAATTGACCTTTTAAGCCTGCAAACCTTTTGCTCTTGTCCTGGTTCAATGAACCCTTTGGGTTGGTCCATGTAGATGTTTTCCTCAAGATTGCCATTCAAAAAAGTTGTCTTGAATCCATTTGCCATACCTCATAGTCATAATATGCGGCAATGGCAAGTAAGATATGGATAGACTTTACCATAGCAACAGGTGAAAAGGTTTCCTCATAGTCAACCCCTTCAACCGGGGTATAACCCTTTGCTACTAGTCTAGCTTTAAAGGTTTGCACCTTCCCATCTACACCACGCTTTCTCTTGTAGATCCACTTACAAACTATAGGTTTTACCCCATCAGGTTTATCTACAAGATCCCAAACAGAATTGAAGTGCATAGACTCCATTTCTTGGTTCATGGCTATGGTCCATTTGTCTTTGTCTTTGTCATCCATCGGTTGATTATAAGTCGATGGATCCTCACAATTGTCATCTGGTATAACAACTTGTGTTTCAGATAAACCCATGTAACGATCAGGTTGTGTTATAACCCTCCCACTACGTCGAGGCATACTCAACTCTTGAGATGGACTCTCTTGACTAAACAAGCTAGTATCAACAACTTTTGTTGACGTACTAGTTTTATTAGCAACATTTGTTATTGTTCTGTCTAACTCACCCAACACAATTCTACTTCTTGGCTTGTGGTCCCTTATGTGGTCCTCCTCTAAGAAAATGGCATTTGTCGACACAAAAACCTTATCTTCCTTAGGATCATAGAATAAACCACCTCTTGCTTCTTTTGGATAGCCTACGAATAGGCACAATTTTGAACGTGAATCCAACTTCTTTGGATTTGTCACAAGCACATGTGCTGGACAACCCCATATTCTGAAATGACATAAACTACCTTTACGTCCTTTCCAGAGTTCAAAAGGTGTTTGAAACACTTTTGATGGCACATTGTTCAAAATGTATACCGCAGTCTCCACTGCGTAACCCCAAAAGGAACTAGGGAGATGAGCATAACTCATCATTGATCGAACCATGTCCAACAGGGTTCTATTTCTCCTTTCCGATACACCGTTTTGTGATGGTGTACCAGGAGCCGAGAGTTGAGATGTAATTCCATGTTCTATCATATAGTTCTAGAATTTTAAATCCATATACTCTCCACCTCGATCCGATCGAAGTGTCTTAATCGTTTTACCTAATTGATTTTCAACTTCAGTTTTGAATTCCTTGAACTTTTCAAGTGCTTCAGACTTATGTTGTATTAGGTAAATATACCCAAATCTAGAATAATCATCTATAAAGGAGATGAAATATTCATAACCTCCTCTGGCTTTAACACTCATCGGACCACAAAGAGCTAAATGTATAAGCTCAAGAGGTTCTTTGGCTCTATAACCTTTTCAACTAAAAGGTCTTTTAGTCATTTTGCCTTCTAGGCAGGATTCACATATAGGTAAAGTATTTTCTTCTAACTCATTTAGAAGTCCATTCTTTACCAATCTCTCAATCCTATTGAGATTAATGTGACCCAACCTAAGATGCCAAAGATGAGCATTTTCTTTAGGAGAAATTTTACGTTTCTTAATTTGTGTGTTTCCAGTTTTAAATAATTCAGTGTTCAAAACCATTTTGACTGAATTAGGCATTAAAACATACAACCCATTTTCTAATGAAACTGAACATATTTCCACACCTTTCTTCAAAATAAACATTTTATTCATAGAGAAAGAAACAAAAATACATTGTTCTATAAGGCAAGAAATTTAAATAAGGTTTCTAGTAAACCCTGGTATCACTAATATATTGTCTAACAACATATATTTCTTGCCAAAATAAAGCTTTATCGTGCCTACTGCTACAGCTGAGACAACTTCTCCATTTCCAACCTGGAGTGTTATCTCTCCTTTCTGTAGCTGCTGCAAGGAATCAACTCCCTGAAAAGAAGAGCAAACATGATTAGTGGCGCCTGAATCAAGTATCCAAGCAGTTTTATCATTATCCACTAAACAAGTTTCTAAGCAAAGTAAATCATATTTACCTTCCTTCTTCTTTTCTGCAATGTACTTCGGACAGTTCCATTTCCAATGCCCGTCTTCGTTGCAGTGGAAACACTTTCCTTTATCTCCAACTTCTTTGACTTTCTTGCCCTTCTGGGCGACAACTTTGTCAGCTCGTTTCCCTATACCAACCTTCTTCATGTTCTTCTTTCCTTTAAGGTTAGAAAAAGGTGAAGCCACTGTTTTTGTTCCAGAGGTCGAACCTCTGTGATAACTCCTACTGGCAACATTTGTCTCACCTTTCGATCCCTGAATTTTCATCAAAGATTGAAAGGTCTAGAGTTCATTCAGAAGGGAGGTGAGATTAAAAGTAAGCTTGTTCATAACAGCATTACTTCTAAACTGTAGGAAACTATCTGGAAGGGTTTCCAGAATGAAGCTGACCTGGCTCGATTCATCGATGGAAGCACCATTCGACTCTGCGATGTTAGAGTGTACCATCATATCCAGGACATGATCCTGAACAGATGTACCCCCTGGCATCTTCGAGTTGAATATCTACTTTAGGGCATTGTGTCGGGTCTGTGTGGACTATTGTGCAAACATACTCTGCACTGAATCCATGATTTCCTTAGCGGTCATCATGCCCTCATGCTTCTTGGCTAATATGTCAGACATACTTGCCAGCATGTAGACCTTGGCCTTATCATTGGCCTTGATCCATCGATCATATGCATCACAAACAATTCGTGACACATTCAAGCCTGGCACCTGAGGACACTCCTCAGTTAGCACAAACTTAAGATCGTCCACTACCAATATAGCGTTGAGTTTGTTTTTCCACGTCATCATATTCTCTCCGGTTAACTTTTTCGCACATAATAAGGAAATTATAGAGCTAGACATTATTGCTGAAAATTTACAAACAAAACTTTTATGAGTTTCTTGCTATAATTGTCTAATCCAATCATGTTTAGCTAATTATCAAATGATTCCTAGGTCATTTATAATTTGCAATGATACTCCAAAGGTTTAGAGTGTATGACACCGAAGGCTAATCAAAAACACTCCTCCTCTAGATCAAGACATTCTTGACCAAAACCTAATGCCAGAATAACTCTTAATCCTATAGGCTTTAGTTACCATTCATCGGTCAGGATACATACACAACTTATGTACCTCGTGAGTGTAACCCTCTGTCTTTAGATCCCAAAGTCCCCATCCAATAAAATCCGCCGAAGGGAGGACTAGATTGAAAAACAGACTAAGGAAATCTTTATCCTTTTCGGGTGTCTACTGTGTTCGATCCCCTATAATCAAGCCCTCCGAATGGATTGTATGGTTCAGGCCAAACTAGCAGGCTGACCATAGTGATCTTACAGTGTAAACCGACAGAAGAGACCATAGGTTTTGTTTTCACTAAACCTGCTCTCACTCACTATAAGTACCCTCTCCATTCACCTTGATATTGACTCATACAAACACCATCCGAAGGGGGACGCTCCCGTTTGCGCCACGAGGCTAAGTAAGAGTCTCACGGTGTGAACTTCCCGAAGATACGTAGGTGAAAAAATATGTATCATATACACTTTTTCTCTCACTAGATACTTTAAATCTATAGGAATCTTACTTAGGGTAAAACCCAGCTAATGGTTTTACCTAAACTTATCAATATAACTCTTATATTGATAATTAATATAACTCTTATATTGATTTTATCCTAAGTTTGCTAATATAACTCTTTATATTAAGCCTAGGATTTCTAGTTTATTAACCCTTTAATAAACCCGTTGACGCTACTGTAATTTATAAACTCTCTGATTAAATTTCACTCACAGTCGGTTTCGTGTAGGGGTGTTTCGTTTCAGTCGAACCTTAAATACAAACCTAGACAGAACCTTCCTTAGACAGAGTTCCTCTTTTAATCATTGTTTATAAATTACTTGGTTCCTAATTCTAATCTAATTAGAACTAGATAACCTAAGGTCTATTATTTCCAAGTTCTAAATATTTTAAAACTAATAATTAACCTTAGGTGGCATGCATACTATGTTATAGTGCTTGATCATTCATCTCATGAATAATAAGATATACATAGCATAATCATCTCATGAAATATAATGCATGTCAATGTTGTCCATAAATTAATATAACACCTTATATTAATTAATCATGCAAACTATATAATATAACTCTTTATATTATAAATGATGCATGGAAATGCTTAACCTAAGGTGGGATTTCTAAATTAAAAGTATACATTATGCATGGCAATAATTACACAACAATCGCATAATTTAAATAGCAAAATTAGACCAATTTTGGTACCCTAATTTCAATTTTAATTAATATGATCTAATTATATTAATTAAAATTAAATAAATTAAATATAAATAAATTAAAACATTTTTTATATTTATTATATATAATAAATCTGATTTCTGCCCGTTGCTCCTTCGCGTGAAACGCCTATGGCGTTGCAACGCTGAAACCAACATTGCAACGCTGCGGTTTGTCCTCTTCTGCCCGTTGAAGCGCCTCTCAGCAGCAGCGTTGCACAACGCCTTAGCGTTGCAACGCTGTCGTCTTCTGCGCGTCTCCTTCGGCAAGCGCAGCGTTGCAACGCTGCACACAGGCAACAAAGAAAAAGCTCCATTTCTTGCTCGTTTTCACTCCGATCTTCTCAGCAACCACCTTGTCTCGATCGACACGGACTTAAAGACTCGATTTACAATTAAAATTGCTCAAAATACCGGGCCCTTACATTGAACGATTCAATGGAAAAATTATAAATCTAAGTGCCAAAACTGAAAACGTCTAATTCGCAAACCGTTCATTCATCTCATGAAAAACAGTAAATCCCACCTCGTTCTTGATAAATCCAGAATGAAAATTATGAACACAATTGGGCTCTGGTACCAATTGAAGGGAATCGAATCCCGCAGCGGAAGCGATTGTGAATCGCGTGTTCTTAATTTCATACATTCAAGAACAAATCTAACTAGATTAAGCATATAATAGCAAGATGGACAACAAGATATTACCTTTGAAGAACCCTTTCTTCAAGTGCTCCTTCTCCCACGTTCACAATCTCAGCAACACGAACCCGAACGATCACGGACACTACCACCGGATCTTCTCCGTTGTTCTCTAGGTAAGGGAGGAAGGTGGGTTCCCTTTAGGTGAGATGAGATGTTTGTGAGAGAGATTGTGTTTTGGAACCTTTCCAACAACACAACAAAATGACACACAAGGGTTTTTCCAAGACCTAGGTCAAAGTTGCATCTCATGCAACTATATATAGGGAAATAAGGTGGAAATTACCATCTTATCCTTCTTTCATTATCTCTTTAGTATATAGTTAGTATGTGAATCTAATTCACATTAAAACTATATATTATATCAATTATATCACATATAACTGATATGACATCTCATATATGAAATTGAACACTTCAATTTCATTCCTAACTTTATACCCTCAATATAACCATGTTGAGCCAACGGATGGACCTAATGGACCTACAGTTCATGAGCTCCAATGATGTGAGGTTAACTGATCAAATTCTTTGATCCAGTTAATCAATATTCATTAACTACAAGTCACTCCACTATAGACTTGTAATTTTGCACTCTCCTCACTTTGTAGATTATATTGTGTCAATCGATATAATCATTACCCATGAGTCGATCCTTCACGGGTTGTTCAGTAATCACGGTGGGTCAAATTACCGCTTTACCCACGTGATTACCTCTTTGTTCCTTAAGCTCCACCGATCCTCTAATGAACAACAAGTCTATGGTCCTACCATAGACTCATACCCACATAGAGGGTGGGGCCCCGTTGTTCAAGACCTGGAGTCAGTTCTTAAGGGAACAACCTATCTAATTTCTCAGTGTAGGAATGAGTGAATTCCATCTTGTATAGTTAAGTCCCCAGCTACCTACGAAGTTTTGTCCCTGAGAAGGTAGGCTTATTGAGTCGGTTACTGGTCACTCTCACCCATACTAGTCTAAGGACAAACCCCTATAAGCAGGTGTTCTTAACTTACTCAGATTCGTGTCGAGTCACTAATGACCATCTATAAATTATCGGTCTTATCCTCATTAGCGATTGTTACCTTTGGTTAGACTAATAATTTCTTGATCCGATCTTGTATGAACTCTTCATACAGGATGCCCTAACTCGCATGTCAACCACATGAATGAGTTGGATTACCTCATTTGTATTAATTACAAAGTGGGTCGCATCCATGGTGTTACCAGAATGAGGTTTCCAACCTTATTCTTATACCATAGACCATTTAGGTTATATTCTTGAACACAATCCAAATAGTGTCCACTACACTGATGTTCAAGATATATTATAACCTTGGAGCTTAGTTTATTGGATTTATAAAGCAAGAATATAATTTTATCAAAACAAATAACTCTTTATTTATTTGATCAAAATTACACAAGTTTAGGGCATAAATCCCAACATTATGAATGGTGGTCGATAAGTAGCTCTATCTAAAGAAGGTTCTAGCTAGGCTGAGGTATTTAAGCAGACGGAAACGGAACACCCCTACCTGAGAGTGAATTTGGTCTGGAGATTCATAGGTAATGTTTATTGTGAGCGACGTTTATTAAAATGTTAATAAACTATAGACCTAAGTTTTAATAAATGGTTTATAGACTTAGGTAACTCCAATATAAATGTTATATTGGTAGACTTAGGTAAATTATAGCCGGATTTATCTAGGTCATCCCGTTAATTCTAAAGTACTTAGTGGGAGGAAATGTGTGTATATGATACATTAATTTCCACCTACGTATCTTCGTTAAGTTCACACCGTGAGATCCATACTTGGCCTCGTGGCACAAATGGGAGCGTCCCCACTTCGGATGGTGTTTATATGGGTCAAAAGCAATGTGAATGGAGAGAGTGCTCATAATGAGTGGGAGTGGGACTTGTGCAAACGGGTCCCACGGTCTCTTCTATTAGTTTGCGCCGTGAGATTCTTATGATCCGCCTGCTAGTTTGGCCTGGACCAGATAATCCCTTCGGAGGACCTGATCATAGGAGTCGGAACATAGCGAACTCCCGAAAGGGATAGGGTTGCCTTAGTTTGTTTTCCAACTTCGTCCTCCCTTCGACGAATTTTGTTGGAACGGGACTCTGGGATCTAAAGTTAGAGGGTGACACTCATGAGATACATTAAAAGTTAATGGATCCATACCGAAAATGGTAGCTAGAACCTATAGGGAATAAGAGTTGTTCCGGTAATAGGGTCTGGTCGAGATTGTCTCGTCCCAGAGGAGAAGTGATTCGACTACCCTTCGGTGATGGTCATTCTAAACCTATGGGGTATCATTGTAAATTAATTGACCTAGGGATCATAGATTAATTTTGCTAAAACATGATTGGATTAAACATCGGTTTGTGCGAGATAATAATACAAAGTTTTACTTATTTTTCAGCAAAAATGTCGAGTTCGATTATTTCACTTTTGCTGCCGAAAAACTCATTGGAAACAATTACCATACCTTGAAAAACAACATTAACACAATTTTAGTTGTGGACGACCTGAAGTTCGTACTCACTGAGGACTGTCCTCAGGTGTTAGGCCCAACTGCGACACAAAGTGTTGATGACACATTCAATAGATGGACCAAGGCCAAAGTCTACATCTTAGCCAGTATATCTGATATATTGGTTAAGAAGCATGAAAACATGGTCATCGCCAAGGAGATCATGGCATCGCTGCAAGACATGTTTGGACAATAACCCTTTCAAGTCAAACACGATGCTCTCAATGAAGGGAATCGAAGTCCCCGCAGCGGAAGCGATTGCAAATCGCGCGCTCTTGATTTCCTTACAACAGAAAATGCAAGAACGTAAATCAATAGATTAAGCATAAAAGTAAAATGGACAGCAAGAAGTTTACCTTTGAAGAACCTTTCTTCAAGTGCTCCTCTCTCCACGATCCCGATCTCAAGAATAAGAACTCGTGACGATCGAGCACCACCACCACCACCGAATCTTCTGTTGTTCTCTAGGTGAGGGAGGAAGGTGGGTTCCCTTTAGGAGTGGTGAGGTATTTTGTGAGAGAGATTTGTGTTTTGGAAAACTTCCAACAACACAACAAGGAGGCTTGTAAAAACTTTCTCAAAGTCTTGACCTAGTTGCATCTCATGCAACTATATATATATAGGGGAATGGTATAGAAATGATCATTCTACCCCTCCTTTAATCTTTCTTTAGTATATAGTTTATATATGAATCTAATTCACATTAAAACTATATATTATATCAATTACATCATATATAATTGATATAACTCCTCATGTATGAAATTGAACACTTCAATTTCACTCCTAACTTTATACCCTCAATATTATCATGTTGAGCCAACGGAGGATCTAATGGACCTACTGGATCATGAGCTCCAATGATGTGAGATTAACCGATCAAACTCTTTGATCCAGCTTAATCAATATTCATTAACTACAAGTCACTCCACTATAGACTTGTATTTGCACTCTCCTCATTGTAGATATTATTGTGTCCACCGATATAGTCATTACCCATGAGTCGACCCTTCTTCACAGTTGTTCGTAATCACGGTGAGTCAAATTACCGTTTTTACCCCCGTGATTACCTCTTTTGCTCCTTAAGCACCATCGATCCTCTAATGAACAACAAGTCTAAGGTCCTACCTTAGACTCATACCCTCATAGAGGGCGGGGCCTTGTTGTTCAAGACTTGGAGTCGCTTAAGGGAACAACCTATCCGATTCCTCAAGAGAGGAATGAGTGAATTCCATCTTTGCAGTTAAGTTCCCGGCTACCTCACGAGGTTACGTCCCCGAGAAGGTAGGCTTATTGAGTCGGCTACAGGCCACTCTCACCCATACTAGTCTAAGGACAAACCCCTATAAGCAGGAGTTTCTTAACTTCCTCAGGATTCAGGTCAAGTCACTAATGACCATCTATAAATTACTAGTCTTATCCGCATTAATGATGTTATAATTTGGTTAGACTAATAATTTTGCGATCCACCTTGTATGAACTCTTCATACGAGGATGCCCCCACTCGCATGTCAACTACATGAATGAGTTGGATTACCTCATTTGTACTAATTACAAAGTGGGTCGCATCCGTGGTGTTACCAGAATGAGGTTTCCAACCTTATTCTTATACCATAGACTGTTTAGGTTATAATCTTGAAGTCAACCCAAATAGTGTCCACTACACTGATTTCAAGATAAACGTTATAACCTTGGAGCTTAGTTCATTCGATTTATAAAGCAAGACTGTAATCTTATCAAAACAAATAACACTTTATTAATTGATCAAAATTACACAAGTTTAGGGCATAAATCCCAACAATCTCCCACTTGACCTAAAGCTTGTAGAGTACTAAACATTACAATAATGTAAATACAATAAACTAGGGCATTTAAAACCCTTTGTACAAAATACTCCCACTTGCCCTAGTTGGGGGAGACTTGTAAACCTAGACCTTCTAGGTAACTCTCAAATACTTTAGCCGTGAGAGCCTTTGTAAAAGGATCACCAATGTTGTGCTCTGAGGCTATCTTCATGACAATCACGTCTCCTCTGTGCATGATCTCCCGGATGAGATGATATTTCCGCTCTATGTGCTTTCCCCTTTTGTGACTTCGGGTTCCCTTGAATTTGCCACTGCACCACTGTTATCGCAATACAGTGTGACGGGCAAAGTCATATTTGGAACAACTTTCAAATTTAGCATAAATTTCCTTAACCAATCGGCCTCCTTAGCTGCTTCACAAGCAGCTACATGTCGGCCTCCATGGTGGAATCGATGCATCCTTGCTTACGCGCCGCCATACTACAACTCCTCCGTTAAGAGTGGCCGACCACGATGTAGATTTCCGAGAATCTTTATCAGCTGAAAGTCCAAATCCGTGTATCCTGTAAGGATCAAATCCTTAGCCCCATACACAAGCATGTAGTTCCCTTGTTCTCCGAAGATACTTAAGGATCGTTTTAACCGTATCCGGTGTTCAAGTCCTGGATTGGATTGATACCTACTGACCATCCCAACTACAAAACAGATGTCAGGCCTAGTACACAACATGGCGTACATCAGGCTCCCAACAACTGATGCGTAAGGAATCCGCCTTATATCCTCAACTCCTTGAGGTGTCTTAGGACACTGTTCCTTAGACAAATGGATTCCATGTCTAAAAGGCAACAAGCCCTTTTTGGAATCTTGCATCTTAAACCTTGACAACACTTTGTCTATGTATGATGCTTGAGACAAGGCTAGTGTTTTATTCTTGCGGTTCCGGACAATCTGGATCCCAAGAACAAATTGCGCATCACCCAAATCTTTCATTTGGAATTGCGTAGCTAGCCATTCCTTGATGTCAGTAAGATAACCTACATCATTCCCAATGAGTAGGATATCATCCACATAGAGAATTAGGAAAGCGACAGAACTATTGATGATTTTCTTGTAGACACAAGGTTCATCATCATTCTGGTCAAAACCATAAGATCTGATAGCCTAATCAAATCTTATATTCCAGGACCTAGAGGCTTGTTTCAGTCCATAAATCGACCTTTTAAGCCTGCAAACCTTTTGCTCTTGTCCTGGTTCAATGAACCCTTTGGGTTGGTCCATGTAGATGGTTTCCTCAAGATTGTCATTCAAAAAGGCTGTCTTGAAATCCATTTGCCATACCTCATAGTCATAATATATAGCAATGGCAAGAAGGATACGGATAGACTTTACCATAGCAACAGGTGAAAAGGTTTCCTCAAAGTCAAGCCCTTCAACCTGGGTATAACCCTTTGCTACTAGTCTAGCTTTAAAGGTTTGCACCTTCCCATCTACACCACGTTTTCTCTTGTAGATCCACTTAAAACCTATAGGTTTTTACCCCATCAGGCTTATCTACAAGATCCCAAACAGAATTGAAGTGCATAGACTCCATTTCTTGGTTCATGGCTATGACCCATTTGTCTTTGTCTTTGTCAACCATTGCTTGATTATAAGTCAATGAATCCTCGCAGTTGTCATCTGGTATAACAACTTGGGTTTCATTTAAACCCATATAACGGTCGGTCAGATCACAACCCTCCCACTACGTCGAGGCATACTCAACTCTTGAGATGGACCCTCTTGACTAGACAAACTAGTATCAACAACTCTTGTTTATGTATTAGTGTTCTTATTAGCAACCTTTGCTACTGTTCTGTCTAACTCACTCAACACTACCTTACTTTTTGGTTTGTGGTCCCTTATGTGGTCCTCCTCCAAGAAAGTGGCATTTGTCGACACGAAGACCTTATCTTCCTTAGGATCATAGAATAAACCACCTCTTGTTTCTTTTGGGTATCCTAAGAATAGGCACAACTTTGAACGTGAATCCAACTTCTTTGGATTTGTCACAAGCACATGTGTCGGACAGCCGCATATTCTGAAGTGACATAAACTACCTTTACATCCTTTCCAGAGTTCAAAAGGTGTTTTAGAAACACTTTTGGAGGGCACACTATTCAAAATGTATACTGTAGTCTCCACTGCATAACCCCAAAAGGAACTAGGGAGATGAGCATAACTCATCATTGATCGAACCATGTCCAACAAGGTTCTATTTCTCCTTTCCGATACACCGCTTTTTCTTTGTGGTGTCTTGGGAGTCGAGAGTTGAGATGTAATTCCATGTTCTATCATATAGTTCGGGAATTTTAAATCCATGTACTCTCCACCTCGATCCGATCGAAGTGTTTTAACTCTTTTACCTAATTGATTTTCAACCTCAGCCTTGAATTCCTTGAACTTTTCAAGTGCTTCAGACTTGTGGTGCATTAGGTAAATATGCCCATATCTGGAATAATCATCTATAAAAGAGATGAAATATTCATATCCTCCCCTCGGCTTTAACATTCATCGGACCACAAAGGTCCAATGTATAAGCTCTAGAGTATCTTTGGCTCTATAACCTTTTCCACTAAAAGGTCTTTTAGTCATCTTGCCTTCTAGGCAGGATTCACATATTGGCAATGAATTTTCTTCTAACTCGTTTAGAAGTCCGTTCTTTACCAATCTCTCAATCCTATTGAGATTATTGTGACCCAATATTAGATGCCAAAGATGAGCATTTTCTTTAGGAGAAATTTTTTGTTTCTTAGTTTTTGCGTTTGCAGTTTTAAATAATTCAGTGTTCAAAACCATTTTGACTGAATTAGGCCTTAAAACATACAATCCATTTTCTAATGAAGCAGAACATATTTCTAAACCTTTCTTGAAAATAAACACTTTATTCATGGAAAAGGAAACAGAAATACATTGTTCAATAAGGCAAGAAATGGAAATAAGGTTTCTAGTAAACCCTGGTATCACTAATATATTGTCCAACAATACATATTTCTTGCCAAAATAAAGCTTCATTGTGCCCTCATTGCTCACTGGTGAGACGACTTCTCCATTTCCAACCCGAGTGTTATCTCTCCTTCTTTGTCAGATTCTTTGCTGCCAGAATCAATTTCACGAAAGAAGAACAAACATGATTAGTGGCGCCTGAATCAAGTATCCAAGTTGTTTTATCATTATCCACTAAACAAGCTTCTAGGAAAAGTAAATCATATTTACCTTCCTTCTTCTTTTCTGCAATGTACTTCGGACAATTCCGTTTCCAATGCCCGTCTTCGTTGTAGTGGAAACACTTTCCTTTGTCAGCAACGTCTTTGACTTTCTTGCCCTTGCCGGCGGCGGCTTTTTAATGACTTGTTTCCCTTTACCAACCTTCTTCATGTTCTTCTTCTTACCTCTCGGGTTAGAAGAAAATGAAGCCATCGCTTTTGTCCTGCAGGTCGAACCTCGTGATAACTCCTACCGCAACATTTGCCTCACCTTTCGATCCTTGAATTTTCATCGAGTAGAAAGGTCCGGAGTTCATTCGGAAGGGAGGTAAGATTAAAAGTAAGCTTGTTCATAACAACATTACTTCTAAATCAGAGGAAACTATCTCGGAAGGGTTTCGAATGAAGTCGACTGCTCCACTCATCGATGGAAGCACCATTCGACTTCGCGATGTTAAAGTGTACCATCATATCCAGGATATGATCCCGAACAGATGTACCCTCTGGCATCCTCGAGTTGAATATGTACTTTAGGGCATTATGTCGGGCTTGTGTGGACTGTTGTCCAAACATACCCTGCATAGAATCCATGATTTCCTTGGCGGTAATCATGCCCTCATGCTTCTTGGCTAATATGTCAGACATACTTGCCAGCATGTAGACTTTGGCCTTATCATTGGTCTTGATCCATCGATCATATGCATCACGAACATTTCGTTACACATTCGAGCCTGGCACCTGAGGACACTCCTCAGTTAGCACAAACTTCAGATCATCCACTACCAAAATAGTGTTGAGTTTGTTTTTCCATGTCATCATATTCTCTCCGGTTAACTTTTCCGCACCCAATAAGGAAATTATAGAGCTAGACATTTTTGCTGAAAAATTTACAAACAAACTTGTATGAGTTTCTTGCTATAACTCTAATCCAATCATGTTTTAGCTAATTATCAAATGATTCCAAGACATTTATAATTTGCAACGATACTCCAAAGATTTAGAATGTATGACACCGAAGGGTAATAAAAAACAATCCTCCTCTGGATCAAGACATTCTTGACCAAAACCTAATACCAGAATAACTCTTATTCCTATAAGTTTTAGTTACCATTTTTCGGTCTGAATACATACACAACTTATGTATCCCGTGAGTGTAACTCTTTGTCTTTAGATCCCAGAGTCTCGATCCAATAAAATCCGTCGAAGGGAGGACTAGATTGGAAAATAGTCTAAGGAAATCTTTATCCCTTTCGGGTGTCTACTGTGTTAGATCCCCTATGATCAAGCTCCTCAGAGGGATTGTTATGCAGTCCGAGCCAAACTAGCAGGCTGACCATAGTGGTCTAACGGTGTAAACCGACAAAAGAGACCGTAGGTTTTGTTTTCACTAAACCTGCTCCCACTCACTATAAGTACCCTCTCCATTCACCTTGGTATTGACTCATACAAACACCATCCGAAGGGGGACGCTCCCGTTTGCGCCACGAGGCCAAGTATGAGTCTCACGGTGTGAACTTCCCGGAGATAGCGTAGGTGAAAAAAATATGTATCTCATACACGTTTTCCTCCCACTGAATACTTTAAGTCTATAGGAATCTTTCTTAGGCTAAAACCCGGCTAATGGTTTTACCTAACTCTATCAACATAACTCTTATATTGATAATCAATATAACTCTTATATTGATTTTATCCTAAGTTTGTTAATATAACTCCTTATATTAAACCTAGGATTTCTAGTTTATTAACCCCTTAATAAACCCGCTGACGCTACTGTAATTTATAAGACTCTCTGATTAAATTTCACTCCCAGTCGGTTCCCAGGTAGGGGTTTTCGTTTCCGTCAGCTTAAATATACCCTGACCTAGATGAGAACTTTTCTTAGACAGAGTTCCTCTTTAATCATAGCTTATAAATTACTTGGTTCCTAATTCTAATCTAATTAGAACTAGAGAACCTAAGGTCTATTATTTCCAAGTTCTAAACACTTTAAAACTAATAATTAACCTTAGGTGACATGCATACTATGTTATAGTACTTGATCATTCATCACATGAATAATAAAACATACATAGCATATTCATCTCATGAAATATAATGCATGTCAACGTTGTCCAAAAATTAATATAACAACCTTATATTAATTAATCATGCAAACTATATAATATAACTCCTTATATTATAAATGATGCATGAAAATGCTTAACCTAAGGTGGGATTTCTAAAATACAAGCATACACTATGCATGGCAATAATTACACAATAATTGCATAATTAAAATAACAAAAATTAGACCAATTTTAGCACCCTAAAATTATAAATAATATAATCTAATTATATTAATTAAAATTAATTAATTAAATATAAATTAAATACAAAACGTTTTTATATTTAATATATATTAAAAAAACGTTTCGCTCGTTCGCTTCCTTGAAACGCCTTCTTGGCGTTATCGCCGATAGCAGCGTTGCTTGTAACGCGCTTTGTCATTTTTTACCGAGCGTTGCAACGCTGTCGTCTTCTCCACCGCACTTTGCCACATAAGGCGTTGCAACGCTGAGGGCAGCGTTGCAACGCCATTCACATAAGAGCCTTAGGAATCTCCATTCCTTGCTCGTTTTCGCTCCGATCTTCTCAGCAACCCCTTTGCCTCGATCGACACGAACTTACAGACTCGATTTACAATTAAATTTGCCAAAAACACCGGGCCCTTACATTGAACATTTCAATGGAAATTGTAAATCTAAGTGCCAAAATTGAAAACATCTAATTTTGCCAAAAATCCTTCATACATCTCATGCACAAAACAGTAAATCCCACCTTATTCTTGAAAATTCCAGAACATAAATCAAGAACGCAATTGGGCTCTGATACCAATTGAAGGGAATCGAAGTCCCCGCAGCGGAAGCGATTGCAAATCGCGCGCTCTTGATTTACTTACAACAGAAAATGCAAGAACGTAAATCAATAGATTAAGCATAAAAGTAAAATGGACAGCAAGAAGTTTACCTTTGAAGAACCTTTCTTCAAGTGCTCCTCTCTCCACGGCCCCGATCTCAAGAATAAGAACTCAGTCGATCACCGACACCACCACCGAATCTTCTCTGTTGTTCTCTAGGTGAGGGAGGAAGGTGGGTTCCCTTTAGGAGTGGTGAGGTATTTTGTGAGAGAGATTTGTGTTTTGGAACACTTCCAACAACACAACAAGGAGGCTTGTAAAACCTTTCTCAAAGTCTTGACCTAGTTGCATCTCATGCAACTATATATATATAGGGGAATGGTATGGAAGTGACCATTCTACCCCTCCTTTAATCTTTCTTTAGTATATAGTTTATATATGAATCTAATTCACATTAAAACTATATATTATATCAATTACATCATATATAATTGATATAACTCCTCATGTATGAAATTGAACACTTCAATTTCACTCCTAACTTTATACCCTCAATATTATCATGTTGAGCCAACGGAGGATCTAATGGACCTCTGGATCATGAGCTCCAATGATGTGAGATTAACTTATCAAACTCTTT
Source organism: Trichosanthes cucumerina (assembly GCA_036507285.1). NCBI lineage: Eukaryota > Viridiplantae > Streptophyta > Magnoliopsida > Cucurbitales > Cucurbitaceae > Trichosanthes > Trichosanthes cucumerina. The sequence continues at coordinate 41,694,013 of CM071841.1, forward strand.
GATCCAGCTTAATCAATATTCATTAACTACAAGTCACTCCACTATAGACTTGTAGTTGCACTCTCTCTCACTCATGTAGATATTATTGTGTCCACCGATATAGTCATTACCCATGAGTCGACCCTTCACAGTTGTTCGTAATCACAATTGAGTCAAATTACCGTTTTACCCCTGTGATTACCTCTTTGCTCCTTATGCACCACTGATCCTTTAATGAACAACAAGTCTAAGGTCCTATCTTAGACTCATACTCCTCAGTAGAGGCGGGGCCCCGTTGTTCAAGACTTGGAGTCGATTCTTAAGAGAACAACCTATCTAATTCCTCAAGAGAGGAATGAGTGAATTCCATCTTTGCAGTTAAGTTCCCGACTACCTACGAGGTTCTCGTCACACGAGAAGGTAGGCTTATTGAGTCGGCCACAGCCACTCTCACCCATACTAGTCTAAGGACAAACCCCTATAAGCAGGAGTTCTTAACTTACTCAGGATTCAGGTCAAGTCACTAATGATCATCTATAAATTACTAGTCTTATCCTGTTAACGGTGTTATACTAGTTAGACTAATAATTTGCGATCCAATCTTGTATGAACTCTTTATACAGGATGCCCCCACTCGCATGTCAACTACATGAATGAGTTGGATTACCTCATTTGTACTAATTACAAAGTGGGCCGCATCCATGGTGTTACCAGAATGAGGTTTCCAACCTTATTCTTATACCATAGACTGTTTAGGTTATAATCTTGAAGTCAACCCAAATAGTGTCCACTACACTGATTTCAAGATAAACGTTATAACCTTGGAGCTTAGTTTATTGGATTTATAAAGGCAAGACTGTAATCTTATAAAAAAAAATAACACTTTATTTAATTGATCAAAATTACACAAGTTTAGGGCATAAATCCCAACACTCAAGCACATTTTCCATGTCAGAATGAAGGAGGAGACGTTTGTCAGGGAACATGTTCTCGACATGATGGTCCACTTCAATATGGCAGAGATGAACGGAGCATCTATCGACGAGTTGAGTCATGTCAGCTTCATACTGGAAACTCTACTAGATAGTTTCCTATAATTCCGTAGCAACGTTGTTATGAAAAAGCTTAGCTACACCCTAACCACCCTACTGAACGAGCTACAAACCTTTCAGTCTCTGATGAAAGTCAGGTGACAGGAGGGTGAGGCAAATGTTGCCCAACAGTCTTTTCACAGAGATTCGTCCTCGGGGACCAAATCAGTAGCCCCATCTTCTTCAGGCCTGAAAGGGAAGAAGAAGAATATGAAAAATGTGCCCAAAGGGAAACAAGTTAACCGCGTTGCCGCCAAGAAGGGCAAGAAGGTCAAGGACGCTGCAGAAAAAGGAAAATGTTTCTACTGCAACGTAGATGGGCACTGGAAGCGTAATTGCCCTAAATAACTGGCCGATAAGAAGAAAGAAGGTAGATTTGATTTGCTTTGTGTTGAAACATGCTTAGTGGAGAGTGACAACACTACCTGGATATTGGATTCAGGGGTCACTAACCACGTTTGTTCTTCTTTTCAGGGAACTAGTTCCTGGCAGCAATTGCAGGAAGAAAAGATAACACTCAGAGTTGGAAATGGGGATGTTGTCTCAGCTATAGCAGTGGACATGGTAGAGCTGTTGTTTGGCAAGAAAACACTGTTATTAGATAACATGTATGTAGTTACAGGGTTTACTAGAAACCCTATTTCTATTTCTTGCCTTATTGAACAGTGTAATTCAATCTCTTTTCAATTTAATAAAGCGTTTATTCCTTGAAAGGTATTGATATATGTATAGCTCTACTTGAGAATAATTTGTATGTTTTAAGGCCTAATTCAGTTAAAATGGTTTTAAACACTGAATTATTTAAAACAACAAATACACAAACTAATAAAAAGAAAAAAGTTTCTCCTAAACAAAATGCCTATCTTTAGCATCTAAGGTTAGGTCATATAAATCTCAATAAGATTGAGAGATTAGTGAAGAACGGACTTCTAAGCGAGTTAGAAGAAAGTTCTTTACCTGTATGCGAATCGTGCCTTGAAGGCAAAATGACCAAACGACCTTTTGGTGGAAAAGGTTATGGAGCCAAAGAAACTTTAGAGCTTATACACTCAGATCTTTGTAGTCCGATGAGTGTTAAAGCCCGAGATGGGTATGAATATTTCATCTCTTTTATAGATGATTATTCAAGGTATGGATACATTTACCTAATGCATCAGAAATCTGAGGCACTTGAAAAGTTCAAGGAATATAAAACTGAGGTTGAGAAACTTTTAAGTAAATCCATCAAAATGCTTCGATCTGATCGAGGTGGAGAGTATATGGACCTTGAATTCAAGGACTATATGATAGAACATGAAATAACATCCCAACTCTCAGCCCTTGGTATGCCACAGCAAAAATGGTGTATCGGAAAGGAGAAACAGAACCCTGTTGGACATGGTTCAGTCGATGATGAGTTATGCTCATCTCCCTGACTCGTTTTGGGGTTATGCAGTAGAGACTGCAGTGTACATTTTGAACAACGTTCCTTCGAAAAGTATTTCTGAAACACCTTAAGAACTCTGGAAAGAACGTAAAGACAGTTTATGTCATTTCAGAATTTGGGGATGTCCAACCCATGTGCTAGTGACAAACCCGAAGAAATTGAAACCTCGTTCAAAATTATGTCTATTTGTGGGCTATCCAAAAGAAACGAAAGGTGGTCTATTTTTCGATCCTAAGGAAAATAGGGTGCTTGTGTCGACAAATGCCACTTTTCTTGAGAAAGATCACATCAGGGGTCACAAACCCAAGAGTAAAATTGTGTTAAAAGAGTTAGACGCTACGACAGTAAAGGTTACTGATACTGCTAGGAAACCAACAAAGGTTATTGACCCTAGCTCATCTAGTCAAAGTTGTCCATCTCAACAGTTGAGAGAGCCTCGACGTAATGGGAGGGTTGTTACATAGCCTGACCGTTACATGGGTTTGACTGAAACCCAAGTTGTCACACCTAGTGATGACTGCAAGGACCCATTGTCATATGATCAAGCAATGGATGACATTGACAAAGATGAATGGGTAAAAGCCATGAACCAGGAAATGGAGTTTATGTACTTCAATTCTGTTTGGGATCTTGTGGATCAACCTGATGGGGTTAAGCCCATAGGTTGTAAATGGATCTACAAGAGAAAACGAGGTGTAGATGGGAAGGTGCAGACCTTCAAAGCTAGAATCGTGGCAAAGGGTTACACCCAGCGAGAAGGGGTTGGCTATGAGGAAACATTTTCTCCTGTTGCCATGATCAAGTCTATTCGGATCCTTCTTGCCATTGTTGCATAATCTGACTATGAAGTATGGCAAATGAATGTCAAGACATTTTTTCTAAACGACAATCTTGACGAAAACATCTACATGGACCAACCCAAAGGGTTTATTGAACAAGGCCATGGGCAAAAGGTTTGTTGGCTTAAGCGATCCATTTATGGGTTGAAACAAGCCTCTAGGTCTTGAAATATAAGGTTTGATGAGGCTATCAAATCTTATGTCTTTTATCAAAAGTTGATGAACCTTGTGTATACAAGAAAATCATCAACAGTACTGTCACTTTTCTAGTGTTAACTGTGGATGATATCTTACTCATTGGGAATGATGTAGGATTGTCTAAAACCGTAGTTTGGTGGAGAATCGAGCAAGGATGCATCATTGTCTCCACTACGGAGGTTGAGTATGTAGCAGCTTGTGAAGCGGCTAAAGAGGCAGTATGGCTTAGGAAGTTCATCTCTGATTTGGAAGTTGTTCCAAATATGAACCTCCCAATCACCCTTTATTGTGATAACAGTGGTGCAGTGGCCAACTCGAGGGAACCTCGTAGTCACAAGAGGGGAAAACACATCGAACGTAAGTATCACTCGATACAGGAGATTGTGCATCGAGGAGACGTGATTGTCACGAAAATTGCCTCGGAGCACAAAGTTGTTGATCCATTTACAATGGCTCTCACGACTAAGGTGTTCGAGGGTCACCTAGAAACTCTAGGTTTACACATTAATACTTGACTAGGGTGAGTGGCAGTATTGTATCAAAGGGTATTCAATGCCCTAGTTTATTATATTAGCATTATTTTAGTGTTGTATGTACTCCACTAGCTTTAGGTCAAGTGGGAGTTTGTTGGGATTTATGCCCTAAACTCGTGTATTTGTAATTATTTAAGGAAATGAATAATAGTGTTGTTTTTTTCTTCAATCTTGTATTCTCGCAGACAAACTAAAATCCAATAAACTAAGCTCCAAGATCACATTTAGGAGATCTTGAACAATGTGTGGTTGACACATATCCTGGATCAAGTTCAAGTAAAAGACTGAAATGGTCTATAGTACATGGATTGGGTTGGAAACCTCATCCTGGAAACACTATGGATGCGACCCACTTTGTATTTGATACAAACGAGGCAATCCAGCGCGTTCATGTAGTGGACATGCGAGTAGGGGCATCCTGTGCGATGAGATTGTACAAGACCGGACCGAGAATTGTTAGACCACTCTAGTAACGTCGTTGATAAATTAGGGCTAATAATTCACAGATGACCATTAGTGATTCAACCTTAATCCTGAGCGGGTTGCGAACTTCTGTCTGCGGGGGTTTATCCTTAGACTAGTACGGATGAGAGTTGCCACAGCTACCGACTCAATATGCCTACCTTCTCAGGGATGAAACCTCGTAGGGAGTGTTGGGATGTATGTCCTAATCTCGTTTTTGTTTGTAATATTACCATTTGAAATAAATAAGAGTTATTTCTTTCATCACTTTGTGTCTCGCATTTTTACAAACTTTGTCCAATAAACTAAGCTCCAGGGTCATTGAATTTATGAAAGAACTAGAACTTGAACGATGTGTAGTGGACTTACAGAGAGGATCACGTTCGAGTTAATGACCCGAAAGGTCTACAGTATATGGATAGGGTTGGAGACCTAATCCTGGATACGCTGTAGATGCGGCTCGCTTTGTGTTAGATACAAACGAGGTGATCTGACTCGTTCATGTGGTTGACATGCGAGTGGGGGCATCCTGTGCAATGAGATTGTACAAGACCGGACCGTGAATTATTAGACCTACTGATGTAACACCGTTAACAGTATGAGACTAATAATTTCGTAGACGACCATTAGTGACTCGACCTATATCCTAAGCGTGTTACGGACTCCTGTCTGCAGAGGTCTGTCCTTTGACTAGTACGGGTGAGGGTGGTCACAGTTACTCGCCCAATATACCTATCTTCTCAAGGACAGGACAACGTGGGGAGCTGGGAACTTAACTACGCGAGATGGAATTCACTCGTTCCCGCCTTTAGGGAAATTAGAGGGGTTGTTCCCTTAAGTGCTGTCTCCAGGGCTTGGACAATGGGCGCCCACCCTCTCACTGGCCCGAGAGGGGTGTTTTGTATGGTTGAACCATTACAACGTTATTGTTCATTAGAGGAGCAGTGGGGACTTAAGGAGCAAGAAGTAGACATAGGGGTAAAACGGTAATTTGACCCAACAGTGTCTACGAACAACCTGTGAAGGGTCGACTCATGGGTATTGGTTATATCAATGGACACAACTTGTCTTACAGTTACGGGAGTACAGCTACGGGCTTTAGTGGAGTGTTACCGTAGCTAATGAATGTTGATTAACCGGGTCAAAGAGTTTGACAGGTTAATCTCGGATGGAGCTTGTTACTGTTGGTCCATCAGGTCCCTCGGTTCACTCAAACTGGATTAATAGAGGGTTTATAGTTTTGGTGTGAATTTGAAGTGTTCAAGTTCACAAAAGGGTAATTATGTCATTTAAATGAGATGTGAATGACATATTATATAGTTTAATGTGAATGCGATTCGTAATAAACTATAGGTTAGCCTAACTGTGTAATTAGGCCTAATTTGGAGAAATTGGATTGAGAGAAATTAAATTGAATGTGATTCAATTTAAAAAACCACAATTATACAAATGTGATTTGTATAATGAGATATGAGATATCTTATTATATATGGTTATGCAAATATGATTTGCATAACCTATGGTTGTGGTTAAATGGAAAATAGATGGAGATTTCAACTCCACCTATCACCATTATTTAAACTCTTTTGCAAGAAAACACATTTCGCAACGATACCACGGTGATTCGATCACCCTTCTGCTGCGTGGGATTTCATTCCCTTCACTGGAGACTCAACTTCGCAAGAAGAAATTCACTTGTTCTCGAACTAGGATAACTAGATAGGTTGTTCCCTTAAAAGTTGAATCCAGGTCTTGAACAACGGGGCCCCTGATGGGATCGAATCCCGGAGCGGAAGCGATTTGAATCGCGTGTTCTTGTGATATGTTACGTAGATCAAGTCAAAGACATACATAAAAGCGATTAAGCATGCATATTAGAATATGGAGAACAAGTAAATTACCTTTGTAGACTTAAAATCGCGCATTCTCCTTTGCTCCTCTCGTTCTCACGATCTCAACAAACTACGAACTAGTTTTGATACGCCTACGAACTAGTTTTGATACGCCCGCTAGATCTTCTCCGTTGTATATCTAGGAGAGGGAAGGTGGTGGGAACCTCTTTTGGAGTTGGGGAGATTTGAGAGAAAATGAGTGTTTAAGAACTTTTCCAACAACACACACAAGAAAGCACTTTAGGGTTTCTCACAATTGCCTTGGAATGCATATCAAATGTGCATCTCATGCACATATTTATAGGGAAATAAGGTAGAAATGACCATCCTACCCCTATAGTGCTCTTATAATATATTTCTCATTTAGTATATAGATTAAACTATATACTATATCAATATATCACATATGATTGATATATCTCCTTATATATGAAATTGAACACTTCAATTTCACTCCAAACTATAAACCTTCAATATTTCCATGTTGAGGCAACGAAGGGACCTAATGGACCTACAGATCATGAGCTCCAATGATACGAGATTAATCGATCAAACTCTTTGATCTAATTAACCAACATTCATTAACTACTAGTCACTCCACTATAGACTCGTAGTTGCACTCTCCTTGTTGTAGAATGTGTTGTATCCACTGATATAATCAATACCCGTGAGTTGACCCTTCACAGGTTGTTCGTAATCACAGCTGGGTCAAATTATCATTTTACCCCTGTGATTACCTCTTGCTCCTTAAGCACCACTGATCCTTTAATGAACAATCAGTCTATGGTCCTACCATAAACTTAATCATTCTTAGGCCAGTAAGAAGGCGGGACCCCGTTGTTCAAGACCTAGATTCAGTTCTTAAGAGAACAACCTATGTGATTCCCTAATTTAGGAATGAGTGAATTCCATCTTGCAGAGTTAAATTCCCAGCTATCTACAAGGTTTTGTCCCTAAGAAGGTAGGCTTATTGAGTCGGCTACAGGCCACTCTCACCCATACTAGTCTAAGGACAAACCTCCATAAGCAGGAGTCCGTAACTTGCTCAGGATTTAGGTCAAGTCACTAATGATCATTTGTAAATTATTAGACCTATCTTGTTGACGGTGTTACACTAATAGGTTAATAATTTACGATCCGGTCTTGTATAATCTCATTATACAGAATGCCCCCACTCGCATGTCTACCACATGAACGAGTTGGATTACCTCGTTTGTACTAAATACAGAGCGGGTCGAATCCATGGTGTTACCAGTATAAGGTTCCCAACCTTATGCATGTACCATAGACCATTCAGGTTATACTTGAACAACTTCATCCAACTTGTGTCCACTACACAATTGTTCAAGATCGAGCATTATAACCTTGCACTACAAGAAAAAAGGTCTACGATAGCTTTGAAAAAAATGATGTAATAGACCTTTTATAGTTTTTTTCGCATAGTCGTAACAACCCAAGCTATTAAAAGTCTGAGACTTTTTACCGTGTTTTATAAAAGCTATAAAAGGTTAAGATTTTTATAGCATTTTATAAAGGTTATGAAAAATGCTATATTAAAAGTCTTTTAATAGCATAATTTCCTCTTTTTAAGATCTACGATAGCATTTTATAAATGCTATAAAAAGTTAGTAATCTACACTAGCATTTTAGTAATTCTGGCATTTATTTATAGCTTTTTGTTTTTAACTTAAATTAAATTTATCTTATACTTTTGAATTGTAAAATTTTTGCTAATTATTGTAACATTTTTTACTTTTCAAATTTATTCATAATGGTATTATTCATATTTCATACATTAGTTGAAATTAGAAATAAAATAATAAATAAATTATCTACAAGAATAGACATAAATGAAAATGTGTCTTAATCCAAGCAAACATTCATTTAAGGTTTACATTATCCCATTTAATGTTGATACAAAACATAACAATCTATTATTCACAAAATAGATCTAGTAATGAATTTCAACTTTGGGATGCCACTAAATATAACTTTGTCAATCACTATTCATTAAATACAAAATGTTTCATTCATCAAAATCAAAATATATAACTCTCGAGCTAGTTGTTTTGGTGGCCAAGAAGTAATTCCAATGATATTCTTTCATCAACCTACAAAAAGTCATCAAGAAAGAAATGAAAAAGAATATTTAGTCAAAGAAAATAATTATTAAACAAATGAATAATTTTAAATAATAATACATAAATGTACATACTGATTAAAACTTTGTCAGAAGGTCATGCAACTGTACTACTAATAACATCTTCAATATATGTCCTTTCTAAGTTGGGTCTCCATAAAAATGCATCTGATTTCACTAGCAAGTCTACCCAAACTCTGACAGCTTTTGGACCGAGGGGAACATGATGAACTAGAACTTTTGGATCATTTGATGACCATCGATCTTCAACAACTGCCTCCCCTATACCACATCTGAAGGGTTTTGGAATTCCCGCAGCGGAAGACGTGGTGAAACGTCGTTGTTTCGTGTAATACGTATCTTAAAATTGAATTAAACTACTTTAATTCTAGGCTAAACATGCACAAAGAGAAGAATAACAGTGAGTAACTTGTTACTTACTTGTTGAAAAACTCTTCTTCAAAGCTTTTCCTCCTCCGGTTACGATCCCTCTCAAACCAACGATCTCTACGAACTCGATCCTCGAACCGTACGACAAGACACCTCCAAAGAGTCTTCTCGGTTGTTCTCGAGAGGTTGAGGGAGAGTGTGTGGAACTCCCTTTGATTTTGGGTGAGGAGTGTTTTTTAGAGAAAATTGAGAGAGAATGAGAGAATTTGCCTTGCTCTCTTTGGATGAAAATCCAAAAAATGGTAAAATGGCATTCCAAAGGCTTCTTGCAAGCCCTTTAAATATTAGTGTGTGGTGGAGTTAAAACCTCCACCAAATAAAATTTAACCACAACCATATGATATGAAAATCATATTTGCATATCACATAATATAAGGTATCTCATACCTTATTATACAAATTTCATTTGCTATAATTATAGAATTTTAAATTTAATCACGTTCAATTTAATTTCTCTCAATTTCATTTCTCCAATTAGCACTAATTAATCAATTAGGCTATACTATAGTTTATTATGAATCTCATTCACATCAAACTATATATTATGTCATCTATATAACATATAAATTACATAAATACCCAAATACTGAGTTGAACACTTCAAATTCACACCAAACTGTAAACCCTCAATTTGTCCAATTTGAGGCAACCGAGGGACCTAATGGACCTACAGATGATGAGCTCCAATAATCCGAGATTAACCTGTCAAACTTTTTGACTCGGTTATTCAACATTCATTAGCTACGGTAACACTCCACTAAAACCCGTAGCTGCACTCCCATCATTGTAGGACAAGTTGTGGTCATCGATATAACCAATGCCCATTAGTCGACCCTTCACAGGTTGTTCGTAGTCACAGCTGGGTCAAATTACCGTTTTACCCCAGTGTCTACCTCTTGCTCCTTAAGTCCCACTGCTCCTCTAATGAACAACTATGTTACATGGTCCGACCATAAACAACAACCCTCTCAGGCCAGTGAGAGGGTGGGACCCCGTTGTTCAAGCCCTAGAGACAACACTTAAGGGAACAACCCCTCTAGTTTCCCTAAATTGGGAACGAGTGAATTCAATCTCGCGTAGTCAAGTTTCCAGCTCCCCACGTGGTCCTGTCCCTGAGAAGATAGGCATATTGGACGAGTAACTGTGACCACCCTCACCCGTACTAGTCAAAGGACAGACCCCCCAGACAGGAGTCCGTAACACGCTCAGGATTAAGGTCGAGTCATTAATGGTCATCTACGAATTTATTAGCTTTATACTGTTAACGGTGTTACATCAGTAAGTCTAATAATTCACGGTCCGATCTTGTACAATCTCATTGCACAGGATGCCCCCACTCTCATGTCAACCACATGAACGAGCTCGATCACCTCGTTTGTATCTAACGTGATCCTCCCTGTGTGTCCACTACACATCGTTCAAGTTCTTAGTTCTCTCATAATAGAATGACCATGGAGCTTAGTTTATTGGATTAAGTTTATGAAATATGCGAGACACAAAGCATTGAAAAAATAACTCTTATTTATTTCAATTTACAATATTATATACTACACGAGATTAGGGCATACAACCCAACAATCTAGAAACTTGCACTTTCGGAGAGCATTAATATTGTTAATGCTCTTTATCGACTAAGCAATATAAAATGTAATATAAAACATAATGAGAAACTTATGAATATTTTCATCCAAAATAGTTGAATGAACTAATATAATAAAATTAGAATATAATAATAGAGTAATAAGTACTTTACCGAAGGTGAAGATACAATTGGATTAGTTGCATTGTTGTTAACCATGTGTTCATTTGTATCATTAGAATGTTGCTCACTAGTATTATTACCCTAAAATTAGAAGAATTAAAAAAGTGTTAAATAATAAGTAAATATGAACATAAAGTTACATTAGTAGTACTAATTTCATACTTGACATTTGAGTACGTGAGCCAACAAAGATCTCATTTCAGACATTTGCCCTTCCATCTTTTTATACTTTTCTTCAAGTTTAGCATAATAGTCATCTCTTTGAGTCAATACAGATAACTTTGAAAAGGTCGCTCCAAATCCAAGTCCTCTAATATGACCGCGATCAGAAGAACTTTCCTTATTGCATCATTAGACACATTATTTGAACAAGTGTTTGTCTCTTCTTTCTCAATTTGTTGAATACGTACCAAGCATGCATTACATCAGTTAGCAAAACAAAAGTAGTCAAGTATCTTAAAAATTTTAACCGCAAAACAAAAGTAGTCAAGTATCTTAAAAATTTAACCACTTCCTCCCCCCTCCCACTCCCCCAAGTATTTTCTATAACTCTCCCAAATTTTAAACTAATCTAGGGAACGCCACTAAGTTCAACCTATATGCTCCAAAAAAATTGATAGCATAACGACGTAACTACAACAATACCAAAAATTTTACTTAGCACCTGTTAGGTAAAAAAAGATAACACTTCTATATCTAGAGTAACCAACCACAACTTTCAACTCTAACTCGCGAAATTATGGAAGATTCACAAATGAACCAACATTCTAAATCCGTAAAGTATTAGACCAAATCAGTAATTTCCAACAAACACAATCCACAAGGTAAAGTCTCTACTGCAGTCCAAGATATTAATTACTTAAAGGTTTAATTAAGTTTATAGGGTATGTAACCATACCAATGTTTTTGCAACTTGTGAGTTAACAGGATTCTCATCCTATTTCCTATGTACTTTTGCCCATAACGCAACCCTTGTCACCGAAGATGAACCTAAACAACTCTTTTTCTTAAAAATAAAACATGTCTTATTATATAGGAAAATAAAAGAAAGCTTAGAACCTACTTAGTAAATTGAGAATCATCAATTAATCATGAATAGGACTATTAACACTAATGAAGCAAGAGTTTTAACATTAATTCCATGATTATCTCATTTACACAATCATTTGTGTTTACTAGTAGTACAACTCAATTTTGTATAGACATTGTCTTTAGGTTTTTATTATTTCAACTTCTAGTATTTTATTCCTTAACTCCTCATCAATTATAGTAACTGAAGAAAAATCTTAAGAGACAATGGAAAGTTAGCTATCAGACAAGCATGGACAGTAATTCTTATACTTTTGAAGATAAGAATTCTAAGGTTTCCAAGGCAATCATAGTTGTTAGGAACAATGACCAACAAGAATGACAACACTGAAATGATACTTTGGATATATTAACATGGGTCTAGATTAGTTTCTTAGAGGAGAGCAACCTTGGAAGCGAACAATAATAAAAATGTACCTTCACTCGACAAGTAGTAAGAAGTATCAAGCCTAGAGTATTCCACAAAGCTGCCGGTCAAACATCATATTGCATTGAATGCTTAACCTAAGAGGAAAGAGGTAAAAGGCTACCTAAGAGGAAAGAGGTAAGGCTAACACATATATACTTTTTTTAATATGAAACTGGTCTTCATAGAGAAACATGAAAGAATGTGCAAGGGCATATAAAAATGCGAGATATAAATTGTAACTTTGTGCATGATGAATTTGGACCAATGAGAGCAACCACAGTGCGTGAATCATAACATAACTTTGGAGTAAAATCTTCTCTACCTTCTCATATGCTAAAACAACCTGAAAGAATACCACAATTAATGTAATATAATAACAAGAAAATTAAACCAAAGAAGAAGCTTCAACATCTATATGCACTTTGGAGTAATATGAGATGTGTGATGGAGATCTAATCCCCTTGAGCAGCGGAAACGAGTTTGGAATCGTAATTGCAAGCTTATTTTGGTTGACAAGCAAAATCCAATGCATTGAAAATAACAGAGATAAACACACATTTCTAATCTAATTAGGCATGGATAAATACATGCAAACATGTTGTGTTTAACAATTAAACTAAAAAGAAGAAAGATTACCTTTATAGTTTTTCCACATAGCAACTCCTTGCTTCCAAGAGAAACAACAACACAGGAACACCAAAAGAACGTCTCTGTTTTCCTCCAAGAAAGACACCACCAAAAGAGAGAACCTCCTATTCTCTGAGTGCTTAGATCAATTCCTTTGTGGGAAGGAATCCAACAATTGGAAGAAGTTTTGGGAATTGAGAGAGAGAGAGAGTTTTTTCTTGAGAGAGTTCAATCAATCAGAGAATCATCATGATCATCCTCTTCTCCCCTAGAGAAGAATACTTCAGTGGGTAACTCCCTACTCCCTATCGATTAGGGAGTTGGGAGACATGGGGAACGTGTCCTCCTAACACGTTCCCTTTTTTTATTTAATTATTATATTTAATAAATAATCAAAATTATCAATTAAATAATAATATATAATTAATTAAATCAAATTTAATTAATTATAATTAAATTATATATATTTAATGTAGATTAAATCACATTTAATCAATTATCCCTCTAACCTATAGTTTTAATGCACATTTTATGCACATTAAATTTTAATCTATAGTTTTCAAATATGAATCACATTCACATTTAAATTTAACATTTGAACTCTTTCAAATATTTAATTCACTCATATAATTTAATATGAATCATATTCACATTTAATTTATAATATATAGTTCCAAAACTATATATTATATCGTATTTATATACATTAAAATTATTCCCTTATGAATTATTGAACATTTCAAATTCAAACGACCTAAGAACCCTTTACGAGCTAGAAGGTAGACCTAATGGACCTACAGATCAGAAGCTCCAACGATACGAGATTGCTCGGTTAATCTCATTAACCTCCTAATCAACATTCGTTAACTGCGGGAACACTCCACTAAAGTCCTGCAATATATTTCTGTGTCCACAGATATTGACCAATAACAACAAATCATTCCTTCACGAATGTTCGTAACACCAGCTGGGTCAAATTACCGTTTTACCCCTGTGTTACATCTTGTACCTAGTACCAGTGCTCCTCTAATGAACAATTTGTTTGTGGTCCTACCAACAAACAGAGTCCCTCTCGGGCCAATGAGAGGGTCGAACCCTTTGTTCAAGTCCCGGAGACACCATTTAAGGGAATATTCCTCTACTTACCCTAGTAAGCGGGAATGAGTGAATTCCATCTTGCTAGGCTAAGTCCACAGCCACTCACTTGGTCTTATCCCCAAGAAGGTAGGCATATTGAGTCGGCGAATCTGGCCACTCTCACCCATACTAGTCAAAGGACAATCCCTTGCGACAGGAGTTCGTTAACCTGCTCAAGATTGAGATCAAGTTGCCTAGGTCATCCTAGTGAAATAGAAACCTAACTAGTCAACGGAGTTACATCTAGTGGTTACTATTTCGTGGTCCGGTCTTATGTAATCTCATTACATAGGATATCCCCACTCACATGTCATCTACACGAACACGTTAGGATCACAGTGTTTGTATCATATACAAAGTGGGCCACATCCATAGTTTTACCAGGGTAAGGTACCCAAACCTTATCCCCTTACTATAGATCCTTTAGGTTGTATCTCGAACCGAGATCCTTTATATGTACACTACATTTAGTTAAAGATTCATTTTACAGCCTTTGATGTTTAGTTTATTGGATTTTGGGTTAAAATAATGGCAATATAGAATAATAACGCTTGATTGAAGTAATAACAATTTATTACAATAATTAGAACAAAAATTACAAACTACGTGTTTTAGGGCACAAACCCCAACAACGTGGCCACAAATATATGCACCGAATACAAAAGAAGCTTCAACATCTGAGCAATACTTTGCAAGCAAATAAATAACATATGGAATTTCTGCAAGAAAATGGATGTCTAAGTGTAACAATAACATTTATTTAAAATCAATAACACATTGAAGTCATACTAGTTTGAAATTAACAATTCACGCTCTGTCTTATGCTTGTCGAGCACCACAACATAGTTGAAGGATCCCTTGTTCATCTCAGCAGCTTCCTTCTCAAATCTCTCGATCACACACTTGTCAATTTCTCCAAGCTTGTAGATAAGGTGACCAATGGTGGTCGACTTTCTAGAGTTGACATACTTCTCCAAGCTTGTACATGATACTACTAATAAAGATTTTTTAGCCACGTTTTCTCATTGGATGTAGCACCATTTGTCGAACCACTTACATTGTTGTGTTGTTTCTTCTCTTCTTGAACACCCATAATAAATCTTGTATTTCATAACAAGTACACATACTTCAACCAACCCAATTTCTGAAAAGCTCAAATATACTAAAACCACAAGTTACTTGCAAAAGAATTATTCGAGACTCTAAATATCATGGTTAGCAACAATTTCGAACGTGATTCCAATTTCTTTGGATTTGCCACAAGCACATGTATTGGACATCCCCAAATTCTGAAATGATGTAAACTACCTTTACGTCCTTTCCAGAGTTGTGAAACGTCGTTGTTTCGTTATGCATTTCATAACTTAAAATTGAATTAAACTACTTTAATCCTAGGCTAAACATGTTGTTTAAGAAGAAAACCAGAGATTTAATCTATACCAACCTCTTGAAGAACGTTTCTTCACTGTTTTCTCCTCCGGTCACGAACACCTTCGCAACAACGATCTCTACAACCACGAACTCTCGAACCGAATAATTTGGACACCTTCAAAAGAGTTATTCGGTTGTTCTCGGTGGGTTGAGGGAGAGTGAGTGAGACTCCCTTTTGGTTTTGGGATGGAGAAAATGTAGAGAGGAATTGAGAGAGTAGAAAAAGCTCTTGGAAGATGAATTCTAAAAAATGAGCAAGTCTACTTAAAATCTTCTTGCAAAAGCCTTTAAATAATGGTGACATGTGGAGTTGGAATCTCCACCAATTCACCATTTTACCACAACCTTATAATATGCAAATCATATTTGCATATTACATATAATAAGATATCTCATACCTTATTATACAAATCTCATTTGTATAATTGTGAAATTTTAAATTGAATCGCATTCAATTTAATTTCTCTCAATTCAATTTCTCCAATTAGCACTAATTAATCAATTAGGCTAACCTATAGTTTATTATTAATCCCATTCACATAAAACTATATATTATGTCAACTATATCACATATAAATGACATAAATCCCCAATTAATGAATTTGAACACTTCAAATCCACACCAAACTGTAAACCCTTAATTTATCCAATTTGAGCCAACCGAGGGACCTAATGGACCAACAGATGACGAGCTCCAATGATTCGAGATTAACCTACCAAACTCTTTGACTCGGTTACTCAACATTGATTAGCTACGATAACACTCCACTAAAACCCGTAGCTGCACTCCCATCACTGTAGGACAAGTTGTGTCCATCGATATAACCAATGCCCGTGAGTCAACCCTTCACAGGCTGTTCGTAGACACTATTGGGTCAAATTACCGCTTTACCCCTGTGCCTACCTCTTGTTCCTTAAGTGTCACTGCTCCTCTAATAAACAACAACGTTGCATGGTCCAACCATAAACAACATCCCTCTCGGGCCAGTGAAAGGGTGGGCGCCCGTTGTCCAAGCCCTAGAGACAACACTTAAGGGAACAACTCCTCTACTTTTCCTAATTCGGGAACGAGTGAATTCAATCTCGCATAGTAAGGTTCCCAACTCCCCACGTGGTCATGTCCCTGAGAAGATAGGCATATTGGGCGAGTATATGTGACCACCCTCACCCGTACTAGTCAAAGGACAGACCCCCGCAGACAGGAGTCCGTAACACGCTCAGGATTAAGGTCGAGTAACTAATGGTCATCTACGAAGTTATTAGTCCTATATTGTTAAAGGTGTTACATCAGTAAGTCTAATAATTCACGGTCCAGTCTTGTACAATCTCATTCAATAGGATGCCCCCACTCGCATGTCAATCACATGAACGAGCTCGATCACCTCGTTTGTATCTAATACAAAGCGGGTTACATCCACAGCGTAACCAAGATTAGGTCTCCAACCCTATCCGTATATTGTAGACAGTTTGGGTCATTTACTCAAACGTGATCTTGTCTGTGTGTCCACTACACACCATTCAAGTTCTAGTTCTCTCATAATGCAATGACCCTGGAGCTTAGTTTATTGGATTAAATTTATAAAAATGCGAGATACAAAATGATGAAAAAATAACTCTTATTTATTTCAATATGGAATATTACAAACTTACACGAGATTAGGGCATACACCACAACAAACTCCCACTTGAACTGAGCTAGTGGAGTACATATTACATTTCTAAAATGTACAGTAATACAATAAAGTAATACAATAAACTAGGGCATTGAATACCCCTTTACAATACTCCCACTTGCCCTAGTCAGGAAGCACTCGAAGACCTAGACTCTCTAGGTGACCCTCACACACTTTAGCCGTGAGGGCCTTTGTAAATGGATCAGCAACGTTATGCTCCGACGCTATCTGTGTGACTGTCACGTCTCCGCGGTGCACAATCTCCCGTATCAGGTTATACTTTAGCTCAATATGTTTGCCCCTCTTATGACTCTAAGGTTCTCTTGAGTTGGCTACAACACCACAGTTGTCACAAAACAGGGTAATTGGCAAGTTCATATTTGGAACAACTTCAAAATCAAGCATGAACTTCCTAAGCCAAACAACTTCCTAAGCCAAACAACTTCCTTTGCAGCTTCACAAGCCACAACATATTCGACTTCCATCGTGGAATCAGCGATGTATCCCTGCTTCACAAGTTTTAAATTTATAATATAAAGTTTCAATGTACATAAAAACTTTATATTATAATGTATCTCTATACATCATGTATATTCCCTAATGGAATTTGAACATTTCAAATTCTAATAATCTAAAAAACCTTTACGAGCTAGGAAGTGGACCTAATGGACCTACAGATCAGAAGCTCCAACGATATAAGATTATTCGGTTAATCTCATTAACCCCCTAATCAACATTCGTTAACTGTGGGAACACTCTACTAAAGTCCCGCAGTTGCACTCTTCTCACTGTAGATATATTTCTGTGTCCACGGATATCGACCAATAACAACAAGTCAATCCTTCACGAATGTTCGTAACACCAACTAGGTCAAATTACCGTTTTACCCCTGGGTTACATCTTTTACTTTAAGTCTCAGTGCTCTTCTAATGAACAACCTATTTATGGTCCTACCAATAAACAGAAGTCTCTCTCGGGCTAATGAGAGGGTCGGGCCCTTTGTTCAGGTCCCGAAGACACCACTTAAGGGAACATTCATCTACTTACCTTCAAGTCGGGAAGGAGTAAATTCCATCTCGTTAGGTTAAGTCCCCAGCCGCCTGCTCGATCTTGTCCCCAAGAAGGTAGGCATATTGAGTCGGCGTCTCAGACCACTCTCACCCATACTAATCAAAGGGCAATCCCTCGCAAACAGGAGTTCGTAACATACTTAGGATTGAGATCAAGTTGCCTAGGTCATCCTATTGAATTAGAAACCTATCTAGTCAACGGAGTTACATCTAATGGTTACTATTTCGTGGTCCGGTCTTATGTGATCTCATCACATAGGTATCTCCACTCACATGTCGTCTACACGAACACGTTGGATCACTGTGTTTGTATCAAATACAGAGTGGGTCATATCCATAGCATTACCAGGATGAGGTACACAGCCTTATCCTTTACTATAGACCCTTTAGATTGTTTTTTAAACTGAGATCCTTATATGTCTACTACATTCAGTTCAAGAGACATACAACAACCTAGGATGTTCGTTTATTGGATTTAGGGTTAATAAAATGCAATATAGAAAAACATGAAATAAACAATAACACTTTATTGATTTAATTACAACAGTATTACAAACTACGAGTTTTAGGGCATAAAACCCAACAAACTCCCACTTGAACTAAAACTCTAGTCTAGTGGAGTACATACAATCTAAAACAGTGGGTTACTTAAATATAATAAGCTAGGGCATCCTTATACCCATTACATATCTTTCACTTGCCCTAGATTACACTATGTACATATCTCGTAGACCTAGACTCTCCAGATCACCCTCGAACACTTTAGCCGTGAGAGTCTTCGTAAATGGATTAACAATGTTATGCTCTGAAACGATCTTGGTGAAAACTGATCCCGATGTGGATTTCCTAGAATCCTTATCGGTCTGAAAATCAGAATCAATGTATCGAGTAAGGATCAAATCCTTAGACCTATACACTAGCGTATAGTCCCTCGTTCTCCTTAGATACTTGAGGATGTTTTTAAATACGGTCCAGTGGTCTTACCCTGGATTAGATTGGTACCTACTAACTATTCCCACAACATAGCAAATGTCTGGCCTCGTACATAGCATAACATACATTAAGCTACCTACTGTCGAGGCATAGGGAATACGTCTCATATCCTTAACTTCTTGAGGTGTCTTAGGACATTGTTCCTTAGACAAATGAATTTCATGCCTAAAGGGTAGTAAACCCCTTTTGGAATTCTGCATCGAATATCGTACCAACATATTGTCGATATAGGATGCTTGAATAGAGCTAGCGATCTGTTCTTGCGATTCTTTAGAATTTGAATCCCAAGAACATATTGCGCCTCTCCCAAATCGAAACTGTAGAAAACTCTCTGGAAGAGTTTCTAATATAAAACTGACTTGACTCAATTCATCGATAGAAACACCATTCGACTCTACCGTGTTGAAGTGAACCATCATATCGAGAACATGATCCCGAACAGATGATCCCTCCGCCATTCTAGCATTGAAGATGTACTTGAAGGCATTGTGCCTGACCTGAACAGACTGCTGTCCGAACATGCCTTACAACGAATTCATAATTTCCTTAGCGATCATCAAACCCTCGTGCTTCTTGGCTAGTATGTCAGACATACTTGCCAAGATGTAGACCTTGGCCTTATCATTGGCCTTGATCCATCTATCGTATGCATCACGAACATTTCGTGTTGCATTCGAGCTTGCCACGTGAGGACACTCCTCAGTAAGCACATACTTAAGATCATCCGCTACCAAGATAATGTTTAGATTGTTTTTCCAAGCCATCATAAGGAAATGATTGAGTTATTCATTTTGCTGAAATACAAATTACATGTATTAGTTTCTCGTTAAACCTTTAACTAACCAATCAATTTTAGCTAATTATCTAATGATTCCTAAGTCATTAATAATTCGCAATGATACTCCAAAGGTTTAGAATGTATGACACCGAAGGGTAATAAAAACACTTCTCCTCTAGATCAAGACATTCTTGACTAAAGCCTAATGCCAAAATAACTCTTATTCCTATAGGCTTTAGTTACCATAATTCGGTCTGGAAACCTAATCCTAGTTACACTGTGGATGCGACCCGCTTTGTATTAGATACAAACGAGGTGATCCAGCTCATTCATGTGGTTGACATGTGAGTGGAGGCATCATGTGCAATGAGATTGTATAAGAGCGAACTGTGAATTATTAGACTTACTGATGTAACACCGTTGACAGTATAGGACTAATAACTTCGTAGATGACCATTAGTGACTCGTCCTTAATCCTGAGCGTGATACGGACTCTTGTCTGCGGGGGTTTGTCCTTTGACTAGTACAGGTGAGGGTGCCCACAGTTGCTCACCCAATATGCCTATCTTCTTAGAGACAGGACCACGTGGAGAGCTGGGAACTTAACTACGCAAGATGGAATTCACTTGTTCCCGAATTAGGGAAACTAAATGGGTTGTTCCCTTAAGTGTTGTCTTTAGGGCTTGGACAACGGGCGCCCACCCTCTCATTAGCACGAGAGGGATGCTTGTTTATGGTTGGACCATGCAACATAGTTGTTAATTAGAGGAGCACTGGGACTTAAGGAGCAAGAGGTAGACACAGGGGTAAAATGGTAATTTGACCCAGTAGTGACTACGAACAACCTGTAAAGGGACGACTCACGTGTTGGGATTTATGCCCTAAACTTGTGTAATTTTGATCAATTAAATAAAGTGTTATTTATTTTGATAGAATTACAGTCTTGCTTTATAAATCCAATAAACTAAGCTCCAAGGTTATAACATTTATCTTGAACATCAGTTTAGTGGACACTATTTGGGTTGAGTTCAAGAATATAATATATAGTTCAATATGAATATGATTCATAATGAACCAAATTATGTCTAATTATGGAATTAAGACATATATTATGGTAGTAGTTTGAGAGACATGAAATTGAATTTGGCTAAATTCATTTCATCAACATTATGTAAATATGATTTACATAATAAGGTATTTGATACCTTATATTATGCATTTATGCATAATAAGTGGAGTTAGTGGCTTAATGGGTGGAGAATTTGTCTCCACCTACATTGCCTATAAAAGCATCCCTTTGGATGCATTTTGCAACACATGAACTATTTATGTAGTTTTGCACTTTGAGCAAACACAAGAGTTCTCTCTCAAATTCTCTACAACAATTCCCTAATCCCAAAAGGAGATCCCACCTCTCTCCCTCTCCTAGAGAACAACCGAGAAAACTTTTTGGCGGTGTTCGTGTATTTGATCGTAGAGAAAGAATGTTGACACGAGGGAATTACGTGAAGAATCGGTCTTCAAAGGTAACCTCAAGTTTCCCTTTTATGCTTTCAAATGTATGCTTAGCTAGTTTTTATGTTTTTGAGCATTTTCTATGTAACACAATCGAGAGCAACGATCATCGTTCGCTTCCGCACGGGATTCGATTCCCTTCATGTATGCCCTACTCTCGTGTAGTTTGTAATACAATTTATTTAAATGAATAAAAGTTATTGATTTATCAAACTTTGTATCTCACATTTTATAAACTTAATCCAATAACCTAAGCTCCAGGGTCATATTAATTGAGAGAACTAGAACTTGAACGAGTTTAGGGCATAAACTTAATCCAATAACCTAAGCTCCAAGATTTGATGGAAAAATAAATTTTATTTATAAACATAAAATGTATACAAACTACACGAGTTTAGGGCATACACCCCAACACGAACACCCTGCGACTACTCTAGGGACCTAACCACCCGACAACCACTGCCGACGACCATTCAATGTCCACTCCAACAACCTAACCACCCCTACAACCACTGTCGACGACCACCCCAGTGACCCAACCACCCCGATGATTTGATCACCTAATTAATTTTTTTTAAAAGGTTAAAATTAAAATAACAATGGATACTAAACAACAAATTTAATTTCTAAAATATAGTTCCAAAAATAGGGTTTTGATTTTGTGAACTACAGTTTTAAATTTCTTAATTTCTTAAATAGACTTCTTATTTTTTTTTTTTAATTTCTAAAATAGGGTTCTAAAAATAGGTTAAAACTTTGAAATAGAATTTTAGATTCCTTAATTTATTAGATAGATTTCTAATTTTTAATTTCTAAAATACATTTCTAAAAATAGTTTTCTAAATAATTTATGAAACAAAGTTTTAAATTACCCAATTTCTTAAATGAACCTCTAATTTTTTAATTTTTAAAATAGAGTTCCAAAAAGAAGTTTTTGGATACTTTGTGAAATGAAATTTTAAATTCCCTAATTACTTGAATATACTTCCAATTTTTTAATTTCTAAAATAGAGTTCAAAAAATAAGTTTTTAAATACTTCTAGATTCCTAATTTATTAAGTAGAGTTCCAATTTTTTTTTTTATTTTTAAAATATAATTCCAAAAAATAGTTTTTAAAATCGTTTGTGATGTGAAATAGAGTTTTAAATTCCATAGTTTCTTAAATAGACTTATATTTTTTTAGTTTCTAAAATAGAGTTTTAAAAATATTTTTCAAAAAATAGTTTTTAAAATCGTTTGTGATGTGAAATAGAGTTTTAAATTCCATAGTTTCTTAAATAGACTTCTATTTTTTTAGTTTCTAAAATAGAGTTTCAAAAATATTTTTTTATATATTTTTTGAAATAAAGTTTTAAATTTCTATTTTTTTAATTAGACTTTCAATTTTTTAAATTCTAGGAGAGAGTTCCAAAAATACTTTTCTAAATATTTTGTGAAGTAGAGTTTTAAATTCTCTAATTTTTCGAATAGAATTTCAATTTTTTAATTTTTAAAATAGAATTGTAATTTTGTAACCCATTTTATACGAAAGTTTCTACCATTTGACAAAATATCTACTAAAAAAAATTAGAGAAACTATGAGAACAAATCTGCTAAAAGAAAAAAAAAAAAAAACATAAAACTAGGATTGAGAATACTATACTCAAAGATTGGTTTTTTATTCTCAAAGTTCAAACACAGCCATTCCCAAGTTTCAAGCCAGTTGGAACAAACCTTTCACGGTTCTGATTCCCGTTGTTTTGATTCCAAGACAGTGCCCAAACAGCCCCAAAAGGTTCTGGCTTAGTTTCAACTGCCAGTTAAAGCTCCAGCCCTAGTACGCCGTAACTTCCCCCACTACTCGATTGTTTCTGGTAAGGTTGAGATTTTTATATTTGATGTTTTATTTTCAATTTCTTTGATTTGTGCTCTCTATACTCACCTCCCTCCCCTTCCTCTGTTTCTTTGATTTGAATCATGCTTTCAGGTGCTGTATGAGTTAAATTTGGGATCGGACAAACAATTGGTACTGGGTTTCCCATCCATGACGCAAATTTGGCAATGGGGCAATTATTTTGATTGATTTTTCAACAGATCTTCTGTTGTTTTTGTAATTAAGTTTCTGTTTCTAAAGAAAAAAACGGAAATGGGAATTGATCTTTGATATTCTTAATCATCACATGATCAAAACGGAACTACGGACACTGGCTGGCTTTAAATCTATTTATACAGATAAGATATTTAATTCAGTTTGCACATGAGTAGCAGGTTCTGAACTGTGCACAACCGTAGGAAATGGTTGTCTTTATGGAACTCGAATGATGTTGGTTCGGGTTGGGGGTTGGGGGTTGGGTAGCCATAACTTTTAGTATGTTAATGTTTATAACTTAACATTGTATTGAGTGAAGCTTGTTTGTTTCCAAGGAAAATTCTATGTTATAATCTATGGATTTGTATCTTCTTTCATGGCTATTCAGGTCTGAAGTGCCTTCTCATATGTTGTAAGAGCTTGACTGTGTATGAAAGATGTCAAAATTGCGAGCACTCTGGCAAGCTTCTGTAAATACAACGAAAAAAGGTTATTTTAATTAGCTTTATTATGTCTGCAAGCTTCAGAATTATCTACAGATATAAATATTGATTCGGTGAGGTTAATACCGCTTCTTATTGTGGTTATGGAATACTTGTAAGGAGTTTTGAGGAGATATTTTTCAAATGATTCCCATTTACCCCGTCAAAATTTTGTAATGGGGCCTCTGTTGAGCTCGTTAGCAGTCTTCTTTGAAAATCTCATCGGGTGGCTTGATTTTATAGATTTGGAATTGGAATAATTTCACAAGTAATTACTTCTTTGTTGGAAGCTCATTCTAAAAGGAATCTAGAGCTGTAAGTTTTTGAGCAGGAGATCATAGATGTGTTTGTCATAATTCTCATGAAATTCAAAGCCATGCTTCTTGATGCTGAGTTTGAAGTAAAAAATCCTTGAAGTTTCCATTGGGGTCTTCTAAGGAGTTGTCGGATCTGACCATTTCAAGGGTGGATTTTGTTAGGCCTCCTATTATACATACTTACGTTTGAAAGGGTAGAATGGACAATGTGGGAGGGAAGTTGTGGAATTGAGCTATGGGGACCAGGGATCGTGTTTGTGAGGGTATACAGCTTGTGAGTGCTGACGGGTTTTTGCAGGGCTTTGGAGTGGCTTGGGAAGGCGGGTTTTGTGTAGACAATTGTGGTCTGTGGAGAGTACCAACTCTCTTGAAAAGCTGGGAGTTACTATTTGGTTGGTATTCTTATTTCTTTCAATAATAGTAAGATACTCCCATACTGTCTATTGGAGAACTCCCAATAGAACAGTGTTTATCCTTGAATATTATGTGTTTGGTATTGTGTTCTTTGTTTCAGTAGAAGAAATAGTTGGATACCTAACAGATTTTTCTGTAGCTCCTCTATTTTAAGTCTTTTATATCTCTTGTTTTATTTGGGATTATTAATTTTGAGAGTATAAATATGTATTGCATATCAAATATGTGCAATTTAGGTCCTCTTATATATGAGAAAGACCTATTACAAATATGGAAATAAATGAATACAATAAAAAAAAATATTTAAAAATAAACATTCCTAAATAATAAAAATTCCAACACTCCCCCTCAAGCTAGTTTAAATATGTCTTCCATAACCAACTTGCCAATCAATCTGTCGAATTGCTTCATTGGAAGTCCTTTAGTTAGTATATCAACAATTTGCTCTGATGTAGGAAGATAAGGAATGCATATTGTACCTACATCAATCTTCTCCTCGATATGTCTTATTGTATCATGTAGAACTAGATTATGAGCTATAGAAATGACAACTTTATTGTCACAATAAACTCGTATAGGTGTCTTTGGAGGAATCTTCAATTCTTCAAATATCCTTTTGATCCATATCCCCTCACAAATTCCATAGGCTAGAGCTCTAAACTCTACTTCAACACTACTCCTAGCCGCTACCAGTGTTTTCGAGGCGCACCCGGGCGCTCGCCCGAGGTGCAAGGCGCGGCGAAAATGAGGAGTTGCGCCTCCAACACACACAGGCGGGCTACTTCAAGGAGGCGCGCGCTGAGCATCGAAGGCTTTTTTTTTTTTTTTTTTTTTTAATTTAAACTTAACTTCATCTACACGAAACCCTAAATGCCGGCCGGACATAAGCCCATGAACTCCATGCACCATGCATTTGGACGCCGTAGGTTTTTTTTAATGAAAAGTTGAAAGCGGTCCGGACTTCTCCTCTCTTCTCGAGTCCTCTCTTCATCGATTGCTCACTGGACATTGGTTTGGGCGTTTTTCTTCATCGATTGTTCTTTGGTCGTTGGTGTTCTTTGGTGGTCTTTGCGTGCGAGAAGCTTTCCTTCATCGATCTTCTTTGGAAGCTTTCCTTCATCATTTCTTCTTTGGAAGTTCATAGATTCTTTGTCTGCTGCTTTGCTTCTTACATTCATCGATTGCTTCATTCATCCTCATCGATTGCTTACATTTCTTTGCCGCTTCTTTCATTGGTTTTTCTTCATCGATTTCTTCTTTCTTCTTACATTCGTTTGCCGCTTTGTGAAGGTCGCTTCTCTTCCTAGTTTTGGTTGGTTGTTTGGTTTGGTTGTTCTGTTCCTAGTTTTTCTTCTTGCTTATTCATGGATTGCTGGTTGGTGGTGGTGTTGCCGTGGCTAGCTTCTTCAATTTTCCTTCTTCTAATAGGAATCAATCAATATGGGAGATGTTGATACAAAAAGAAAGCACCCCTGTTGGAAATATGTTGTTTTGGAGGATGAGAAAGACACAAATTCTTGCAAATGCACATTTTGTGGAAAAATCACAAAAGGTGGAATTTGTCGAGCAACTCATCATTTAGTTGGTGGGAATCGAAATGTAAAAGCATGTTTAAAGTGCCCAACTAATGTAAGAGAGGAATTGAAGGATTATCAAACAAAAACAAAAGCAAAGCAAGAAGAAAGTAGTGCACTAACAAACTTCGAGGATTATGATTTGAATGCAATTGATGAAGAGGATGAGATGGATGCCATTGGAGGATCGAGTTCAAGTACTGGAACATCTAGAAAGCGAGCTCTTGGCAGTGCAAAAGGATCTAGTGGAAGTCGATCACAATTGAACTTGAAGCCACCACGACAATAGGGAGCCATGGATAAATTTGTTTATCTCGATCCAACCAAAGTTGTTGATGATAGGAATAGAATGAAGAAGTTGAAGCAATCTAGCATTATAGAAAAATATAACAAGGAGGGAAGGGATACTACGATTCAATTCATCATGCGTTGGATTTATCAAGCAGGTATCCCGTTAAACACCATTCGTTTAAGAAGTTTTCATGTAATGTTAGAAGCAGTTGGTCAATTTGGTCCCGGTTTGAAGCCTCCTTCTTATCATGAGGCTAGAGTTACATGTTTGAAAAAGGAGGTAGAATGTACTAAAACAATAGTTAGTAATCATGAGGGTGAATGGAAAAAAAATGGATGTTCGTTGATGTCAGATGGGTGGACAGATAGAAGAGATAGAACTTTAATAAACTTTTTAGTTCATTCTGCAGTTGGAACATTATTTTTGGAATCCATTGATGCATCTTCATGCATCAAAACTGGTGAAAAAGTATTTGAACTCTTGGATGGAATGGTAGAGAAGATTGGAGAAGAAAATGTCATTCAAGTTGTTACTGATAATACCTCAAATTATGTCCTAGCTGGTAAATATTTAGAAGCAAAACGACCACATTTATATTGGACACCATGTGCTGCTCATTGTTTAGATTTGATGTTAGAAGATATTGGAAAGATGGATCAAATCAAAAGGTGTATTAAAAAGGTCGTGGCACTTAGTGGTTTTATTTATAATCACTTGTATGTGCTAAACATGATGAGAGAATTCACCAATCAACATGAGTTGGTAAGACCCGCCGTTACTCGATTTGCAACATCATTCTTGACACTATCGAGTATTCATAAAAATAAGGCGAATTTGAGAAAGACGTTCATCTCTGAGAAGTGAACAACTTCTAAATGGGCAAAGGATGCAAAGGGTAAGAGAGCAGCTGACACTATCTTGATGCCATCGTTTTGGAACTCAGTTGTGTATACGTTAAAGGCATCGGGGCCACTAGTTCGTGTTCTTAGATTAGTTGATGGTGACAAACCAGCTATGGGGTATATATATGAGGCTATGGATCGAGCCAAGGAGGCTATCAAGAACGGGTTTAATGATAATGAAGCAAAATATAAACCTATTTGGGATATCATTGATAGAAGATGAGATTGCCAACTTCATCGACCTTTACATGCAGCCGGTTATTATTTAAATCCATCTCTTTTTTATGATCACAAAGATAGAATTATTCAAGATGTAGAAGTTATGAGTGGTCTACTTCAAGTTGTGCAACGACTAATACCATCAAAGAATGACCAAAATCGATGCACGGTGGAATTGGAGTTGTATTATGAAGCTAAAGGCATGTTTGGCATCGATTTAGCTATCAACACGAGGAAAATTAAGACACCAGGTAATGTCATTCTTTAAATGTTTGGACCTTGGATATTCTTCATTTCTTCTAAAGTTATACTTATTCCAAGAGTTAATCCTAAACCATTTTAAACATGTGATTGTGAATAGCATCATGGTGGGCTCTTTATGGGGGTAGTACTCCAATTCTACAAAGGTTGGCCATGAGAGTTCTAAATCTCACATGTAGTGCTTCTGGTTGTGAACGCAATTGGAGTGTTTTTGAACACGTGAGTGGTTAATTTGTCTTCTACATTATTAATTTAATATCTAAAGTTCAATCTAAACATTACTTTTTAACTCTATATTCATATTATTAATTTTGTAGATTCATTCGAAGAAGAGAAACAGGTTAGAGCAAAAACGTTTAAATGATTTGGTTTATATCAAATACAACCAAGCACTTAAAGAACGCTTCGATTTGAAGGATCAACTTGATCCAATTTCTCTTAATCATATTGATGAGAGTAATGAATGGTTGGTTGGAACGCTTGAAGAAGAAGATAATGAACTAGAAGCTGATAATGAGTTAGTTTTTGATGATGACGACTTCACGTGGGGAGATGTGGCAGATGCTAGTGGTGTTAGAGAACCTCTAAAGTACACTAGGTCTAAAGGGAAGTCAACTGCTACAACTTCATCTTCTAGAATTCGAATACCAACACCTACTATACAGGCGGTTAGTGATGAAGATGATGACAATGTAGAGGAATTGGATCTTGAAGAGGAGAATGATCAAGGAGGAGCAGGAGATGACGAGTTAGATTTAGATGGGGAGGAAAATTATGATTATGACATTTGATTAATATTTTAGTCTTTTACATTTAGAGTTTTAGACTAGTTTTACCTTTATTGTTGGTTCACTGAATCATTATTTCATAATTTTCATTCTTGATGACTTTAGACATTTGATTGATGTATTAAGTTTTAAAAGTTTTTTCATTTTATATGATATTAACTATACAATTTAGGTTCTATATATTATTTATTTATATATTTAATTATTGCGCCTCGCATCACTCAGGCCACGCCTTTTTGTCGCCTCTCGCCTTCGGGCGATCAAATGGCTTGTCGCCCTGAGGTGCGCCTTGCGCTTTGAAAACACTGGCCGCTACATTTTGTTTTTTACTCCTTCAAGTAACTAGGTTCCCTCCAACAAAGGAACAATAACGAGAGATGGATCTTATATCTTTAGTACTTCATGCCCAATCTGTATCAGTATAAACTTCTATTTGGAAGTGATTATGCCTTTTGAATAAAATTCTTTTCCAGGAGTCCATTTTAGACACCTCAAAATTCTATAGGCAACTTCAAAATGAGTTGCTCCTGGCACATGCATAAACTGACTTACATGCAATATCAAGACGCGTATGAGATAGATAAATTAATCTTCTAACTAGTCTTTGGTATCGTTCTCTATCCCTTATTTCTTCCGCTTTTGCTACTTGTAGCTTTAGATTTGGTTCAATAGGAGTTTCTACAATCTTGCAACCAAGTAATCCGGTTTCTTCAAGTAAGTTAAGGACGCACTTTCTTTGATTAACAAAGATACCCTTCTTCAACTCCATCCCTAAAAAATATTTCAACGACCCCAAGTCCTTGATTTGAAATTCACTTGCAAGATTTTTCTTGAGATCAGTTAGATCAACTTCATCATCATCTGCGAGAATAATATCATCTACATAGACAATCAAAATTGAGATTTATTATTCTCAGAGTGTTTATAAAATATAGTATGATCTGCTTGACTCTGAAGAAATTCATAGTTAGACACAATTTTTTCAAAACGTTCAAACCAAGCTCTTGGAGACTGTTTAAGACCATAAAATGATTTCTTTAATATGTAAATTTTACTACATCCAATATCTTTTTCAAAACTTGGTGGTAAGCTCGTAAAAACCTCCTCTTCAAGATTGCCATTTAGAAATACATTTTTCACGTCCAGCTGGTAAAGTGGCCACTCCGAATTGACTGCAAGTGACAAAAGACTCTAATAGAGTTACTTTTAGCAATAGGAGCAAACGTTTCTTGATAATCAATCCCATATGTTTGAGTGAAACCTTTAGCTACTAACTTGGCCTTATATCTCTCAATACTACCATCTGCATTACATTTTATGGTAAACACCCATTTACAACCCACTGATTTCTTATCTTTTGGCAAGTCTACTATTTTCCATGTCCCATTTTGTTTTAGAGCATTCATCTTCTCCATAACTGCTACTTTCCAATTTGGATCTTCTAAGGCCTCATGTATATTACTTGGAACAAACAAGTCATTTATCCTAGATGTGAAAGTTTTAAGACTATTTGACAAATTATGATATGACATGTAGTTTGTAATACGATATTTGATACAACTTCACGTACCTTTTCTAATGGCTATAGGAACATGAAGATCAAACACAATTGATAGAGTATTTTGAATAGTTGAAGGAGGAGGAATAGAAGAAGGATTACCAAGCTCTTCAGTTTCATTCGTCGGAGTCTCAGATTGGCTTTGTGAAGAATCAACTCTCTGGTCCTCGTTCCTTTGATTGAATTTTCTTCTAGTATAAAATTTAAACTCGGGAACTTGATTAGGAGGATCATTCTGTAGTATTTCGTCCCCTGATTGAGAAGTTTCTACACTTGGCATCGAAGGACTAGTAACATTAGGACAAACAAGACTAGGAAGAGGAATAGAGATATTCCAAAAGTTATCTTCCAAACAAGACTAGGAAGAGGAATGGAGAATCTTCATCGAAGTAATAGATGCCATCAAGCATCCTAGCACTCCCAATCATCTTTTCCGATTTCTGATCTTAAAAAATACAATGAGATTAAAAAAATATAACACGACAATTAGAATATCTAGAAAGTTTGCTGATAAATGATAGACTTTTAAGAGATATTTTCAGTCAATTCTATTTTCAGTCAATAGAAGAAAAACTTCCATCTGCAATTCGAATCTTTTCATTAGAATACGAAGGATAGTATGAGTTAAAATAATGAGGAGAACTAGTCATATGATCAGAAGCTCCAGAATCGATAATCCACGGAGATAGGTTACCACATGAGAACACTTTAGGATAAGTACATGTTTATGTCAAGGATATACATGAATTATTAGAAGAAAAAGTAGTCGGTAGCAATTTCAAAAGTTGATTAATTTGCTCTGCACAAAATGGCCCCGAGTTATCAAACTTGACATTGAGATTGCTCGTACTTGCTGCCATTGAATTTCTAGCCATTCCAATAAATACCTAAAAAATTTAGGAAAATTTGAACAAATTTTCCTACTGTCCACGCTGGTTGAGATTGGCAAACACCCAGGAGCTTAAGCTTTTACAGCCCACTTTGTTAAGGCCCAACTAAGAAGCCCACAACCAAAAAAAAAAAAAAAGGAAACCCATGGATGTCAACAAACCTTAATTCACCGTTTGCATTTAAAAAAAAACCTTAATTCACTGTTTGGCTCGCAGAGGCACGATGTCAACAAACCTCCGAACAAATGGGCAATCACACACGAAGGATCGACAACTCTGATTGTGGTGGTCGACAACAAAGGCACGACGGTGTCGACGTGATGTGCAACAACCTGTGAATTCCTCTCGCGTGAACAAAAAAGAAAAAATCCAGTCGCACGTGCAAGGGGCATCACTTCGTGGATGCCCACGAAGTACTCAGACATCATCGATAGTGCTGGGTAGACACGAATGGTCGGTCGGCGGTAGCAAGGACAATCGACAGTGACAACGTGGTGGTTGATAGCGGCTAGGGTTAGGGTTTCTAAAAGTTTAGTAGGACTCAAATGCTATCTTAATTTTGAAAGTATAAATATGTAAAGCATAGGAAATACGTGCAATTTAGATCCTCTTATACATGAGAAAGTGTAAGGCCTCCAATTATAAAGAAATACTCGAGGAGGGGTAAGAAAGTAATTGAGATGAGAGAGAATAGGGACCACCCAAGTTAGTTGGGCTTGGGATCGTGGGAAGCAATATTTGTACTGCTCTGTGTAGTCTGTTTTTCTTTTGTCGAGTATTTTGTGAACAGAAGTTGTAGGAGAGACCCAGCCTCTCGAATGCTGTGGAGTGTTTTGGTTTTCTTATCAACGTTATCGGAGGAAAATAACCATCTCTCCCTATTGAAGAACTATCAATAGAGGGGAGTTGGCTTCTTTCAGCATCGTTTCTTGATTATTATCTTTATCCTGTTGTTTGTGTGAGTTTTTCTGCGTGCAGGGGAAGTTTAGATACCTAACAGAAAGACCTATTACAAATATGGAAATAAATGAATACAATAAAGACAGAGTATTTAAAAATTAATATTTAGACCTAAAGATTCCTAAATTATAGAAATTCCAACAGGGATGAAATTCTCTCCCTGGTTCTTTATTTTCATTTTTTTTTTCTTTTCTTTTTGCTCTTTCTCACTCTGTTTTGGAGTCTGTATCCTTTGAACAATTTTGTTTCGTTTCATTTATCAATGAAAAGTTCGTATCTTGTTAAAGGGAAAAGTTACCTTCTCTAACCCTAAGTTGTATATGCTACCTGTATGATTGATGACTATTTATGCGTTTTTTTTTCCCTCTCTTTTTCTGGATACCATATCACAGCTCTCGCTTGGAATGTTGAAGACTGGATACCACCTACTGAAAAATACATATTTAATTTCAATTCCAAGCAAGAAGTTAAGAAGTGGCATTTATATTCAGATTTGGAGTATGGAGGTATGTGCTTGCGTCTGTCTTTAAGATTCTATATATTGCTCCATAAGGGAAAGGAAAGGCATTTAGCATTCTGATTTGGTGGTCAATACATTTTCACTTCTTTTCTCCCCATTTCAGGTTTTTTCATAATATTTTTTAAAAGTGAAATAGGAATGCATAACAGTTGAAGTCCCTTTATTAGATACAGTCATGTGATTTGCTTAATTGTCATCAATAACTTTTGACAAGGACAAACAGTAAGTTGTTTAAGGATTTATTTTAATAAACTCTGCAATAAAATATTTAGTTTTCTTCATTGGATTGTTTCCAGGATTGTCTACAGCATCTTTGGAGATCACCGAAACTGGAAATGAGCTACGTGGTACTGTATAGCAGATTGTCTCTCTTCATTTAAATGCAAATTATCAGCGTGAGGGTTGTTGGTATTGCTCTATGTTATACATTCTCTTATACACTCTAAAACATAAATTTCATAAATGCATTGTTTTCTCTCATTAAAGTCAACGTTTCCATCATTAGAAAAGATGCATTTTCCTGAAGCACTGTTTTAAAGCTTTGTCAGGTCCTAATTTATGTCATATGTGATTGGACCAATTTTTCTTGGCAAGTCTTGTACTAAATTATAGAGTTTTGTTGTCTGTGTTTGCAATATTAATCAATTATGTAAAAGTTATGTGGTTATGGATGAGAGAAAAGTAGGATGATTTTGGATGAGGTACTATATACTTATTCAGTAGCAAGTTAGGGGAACACACCCTATTTACTCTCTAATTTAGGAGGCTCAAGAAATCTTGTAATAAGTGATAATCAGTTTAATATGTTCATGCAAGAAGAAATGTAAAAATTATAACTTGCTCTGTAGACCGTCGTTTGACCCCCAATAGTCAACACCTATGCTAGGAGGGGAAGGGCTGGAAATTCAACACCTATGCTAGGAGGGGAAGGGCTGGAAATTCACCCTCACTCTAAAGGTTGGTTTACTAAGGTAGGCGAAAAAGGCAGCTTTGGATGTCTTACAAGCCGATTTTGTTAGGCGGTTCTCCTAGAACGACTAGGGGTTGGTCGGGTATGTCAGTCTTTGTAAAACAGTTGAAGGTCAGTTTGGGAGGCGGTTTTTGTAGGGCGGTATGGGAAAGAACTTTTGTTATATAAATAGGAAGTGGTGTGAAGTTAGGGAGGTATATCGTAGTCTGGGAAGCTAGAGTATTGTCCTCTCATATCACTTTGATAATAGAAGTTATTGTTGCTAGTACCTAACATATTGGTATCAGAGTGGCAATCCTGGGAAGATCACGAAAATTACCATAGAGACGAATGGAGGAAGGTAGAGAGACAGGCAGGGAGGAGTCACAGAGGTTATCAGAATTGGAAAAGTCAGTTACTAAAATCACTTGAAACATTGAAAGAATGTGGTTTCAAGCAGAGGAGCAAAAAGTAGTCACGAAAGAAAATCAGAGGGCACTGACCACATTATTATTTGGCGTTGCATGAAGCAAAATTGGGTTTGAAAAAGAAAAAAAAAGGATGACCGTGGAAGAGGATGAGGAAATTGACTCTTCAAGAACAAGAAGAAACGAAGAAGGAGAGAAAACCGAAACCTACATGCACAACAGAAGCAAATTCCGAAAAATGGAAATGCCTATATTTATCGGAGAGGAGCCCGACGCATGGATCTTTCGACCAGAGCGATACTTCGACAACCACCAACTGCCCAATGTGAGAAATTAGTCGTTGTAGCCATAAGTTTTGCTAAAGCAGCAATTATGTGGTACCGTTGTGAAGAACGGCGGAATCCGTTCAATGGGTGGCGAGATTTGAAAAAATGGATATTGGATTGGTTCAGGCCGACGCAAGAGGGGGCTCACTATATGTAAGATTCCTCGCCGTCCGACACGAGAGCACGGTGGCAGGATATCAGCAACGATTTGAGGCTCTTGCAGCGCCCGTTCCATACTTGATAGGGGAAGTTCTCGAAAGTGCTTTCCTAAATGGGTTAGATGTAGAAGTTAGGGTTGAGGTCTTTTGTCTTGAACCAATGGGCATGAAGCAAATAATGAGGGCAACCCAAAGGATAGAAGACAAGAACCAAGCAACATATGGAAAGGCACGCCACGACCCAAAAGTAAAACCCAGTAGTACCTTCATTAAAAATCCAAGCCAAGTCAAAGCATCTGACCATAACCCCAGGCACACTATTACCCTAGCCAACCCAAGTTACCCATTCAATACAAGACGAGAAATGCCATTCAAATGCCTCATAGATGCTGAATTACAATCACGAAGGGAAAAAGGTTTATGTTACTGCTATGACGAGAAATTTACAGTCGACCATAAATGCAAAAATGGGGAATTAAGTGTCTTGGTGGTGAACGACGACGACTTAGACGAAGTAATGGAACTAGGTCCGAATGGGGCTGCTATGGAAGAGAGAGAGGAGAACATGGTAGGAGACACAATGGGGCTATCCTTAAACACGGTGGTAGGATTTTCCAAGCTGGGAACCCTAAAATTGCGAGGTAAGATTAAAAAAGGCGTAGTTGTGTTAATTGATTGTAGGGCAACACACAAATTTGTATCTCGACATCTCGTGGAGAAACTAAAATTCCCATAATCAGTAACATCAAATTATGACATCATTATGGCCCATGAGTCGCCATAAAAGGATAGGGAATTTGAAAGGGACTTTCAATTTCATTGGAAGAAATTACGGTCGTGGAAAATTTCCTCCCTATAGAGCTTGGCAACGTTGATTTTATTTTGGGAATGCAATGACAATGTACTCTAAGAGTAAGAGAGGTCAATTGGCGAGCCCTAACATTGACAATCGACAAAGGTGATTTAAAGGTCGTTCTTAAAGGGGACTTATGCTTAAGTCGTGCAACTGTATCCCTTAAAAGATTGACACGTTCATGGGAAGCAAAGGATCAACGATTTCTTGTTGAAATGAGGGCAATTACGGCACACCCTTCAGCAGAAGCCTTCGTCGAAGCCGTACCACCATTGCCATGGCCTCCCATGATAGATTGAGTGATTTCTTGATACAATGATGTGTTTCAAACACCGACTCAATGTCCTCCACGACGAGAGTTGGATCATCATATACCACTAACGAAAGGACAAAGACCTATTCACGTTCAACCATTATAGATATCCTTATGTGAAAAAAGGAGAGATTGAACGACTCATCCAAGAAATGATAGCCGCTGGTATATTCAGACCCAATACAAGCCCTTTTTTGAGCCCAGTATAATTGGGGAAGAAAAAAAGATGGTAGTGGGAGATTTTGTATTGATTACAGAGCACTCAACGATGTCACAATCCCAGATAAGTTTCTGATTCTAGTAATTGAGGAACTACTAGATGAATTGCATAGTTCATGTGTGTATTCTGTTAGAGTTCTTATATTAGTATAATTGTATTTTTGTAAATATATTAATTAGGTTGTCCTTTATTGTCTGTACCTTTCTCCTACTTAGGTTAACCTTATACACTTGTATATATATTTCTTTAGTGAATGAAATAGATTGGCTGATTCTCTCAAATCTTTAACATTAACATGGTATCAGAGCTCTTGGATTTTCTAGGGTAATTAGGGTTTTTTTGTTGTCTTTAAGGATTTGTGACCATTAGGGTTTGAGGTTTGGAACACCTTCTGAGAGCTTTAGCCCTTTGCTGTGGGTTTTGTTCATCCCCAACTACCATAAGAACTTCCACCCGCCGTCATTGCTATCAGAATCCGCCGCTGCTGTTGTTGGAATCCATCGTCGTCAAGGTCTGTCACCGACATATTTTTCCGACACCGCCCAATCCATTCAACATCCCACTCGCTGATCAACATTTACGGAAAATTTGGGTAAAAAATACCCAACGCGTGGAGTACACACGTTGTCTTAAGCATCACTGTCAGTCTCACGTGTTGGCGAGTGGAGACGTGTGTGTCGCCATGTTGCTCTGTTTTTCGTGGGTCAGTTCGCCATGGTCTCCTCTTTCGTTTGCTGTGTTTGTTTGGGTCATAGAGTGATTTGTTTACCTATTTGGAAACTTTAGGGTTTGTTGTGACTCTGATTTCAACCCTAGTTTGTGTGTTTGTTTTTTTAAAGTTGTGGATGAAAAGAAAGCTATAGTGATGTCGAAGATGATTCCTATGGTGTCAAAGATTATGGAACATAAGCTTAATGGATCTAACTTTCATGCATGGCGAACAAACATTTGTCATTATCTTCGGTGTCTTGATATGGATGATCACGTCACCGCCAAATCACCCCAACGAAGGATACTAAGAAAAATTGGTTACGAGATGGTTCTAGGCTTATTATACAGATAAAGAACTCTATTGAGAGCAAGATAGTTGAGCTGGTTAATCATTGTGAATTTGTCAAAGAGCTCTTAGAATACTTGGAATTTCTTTACTTTGGGAAAAGGAATATCAGCTAAGTGTTCGATGTGTGTAAGACTCTTTCAACCTGATCAAGACGAGAAATCTCTTACGAAATGAATCCCAAGTATAGTTGTCATCTAAGACAATCATCTCCTACTCCTATTAGAGATTTCTCGGCTTGATGCAGATTAAGCAAGGTCTAAGGAAGATAGAAGATCAACTTAAGGATATTGTGTATTCGTGGGTGGTAATTTGGTTTCTTGGAAGAGTAAGAAACAAAATGTGGTGTCATGTTCAAGTGTTGAGTCAGAATATAGAGTAATGACACAATCTGTATGTGAATTAGTCTGGATACGTCAACTTCTTATTGAATTGGGATTTGATATCACAACACCGACCAAATTATGGTGTGATAATCGAGTAGCTCTGCATATAGCATCTAATCCGGTATTTCATGAGCGAACTAAACACATTGAGGAGGATTGCCAGTATTTACATGAGAAGATAAAACAAGGTTTGGTATCAACAAGATATGTGAAGATTGGAGAGCAATTAGAAGATATCTTCCCCAAGGCATTGAATGGAGCACGAATAGATTACGTCTCTAACAAGTTGGGCATGATGAGTATATATGCTCCAACATGAGGGGGAGTATTAGAGTTCTTATATTAGTATAATTGTATTTTTGTAAATGTATTAATAAGGTTGTCCTTTATTGCCTTTTTCTTCCTCCTACTTAGGTTAACCTTGTATACTTGTATATATATCTCTTTAGTGAATGGAAGAGATTGACTTATTCTCTCAAATCTCTAGCATTAACATATTCTAAACTTGATTTAAGATCAAGATATCATTAGATCCGCATAACTAAGGAAGATGTGCTGAAAACAACATTTCGAACCCATGAGGGACATTACAAATTCTTGGTTATGCCGTTTGGGCTCACCAACGCACTGTCTACCTTTCATGCCTTAATGAATCAAGTATTTAGTCCATTGTTGCGCCGATATGTAGTCCATTGTTGCGCCGATATGTTTTAGTGTTCTCGGATGATATTCTGATATACAATCCATATATGGAAACCCATGCCACACATCTAGACATGGTGTTAAATATGCTAAGGGAAAATTCCCTGTATGCCAATCTCAAGCAATGTCGCTTTGCACAAGAAAGCATCGATTATTTGGGACAATGGGTATCAACCGCTGGAGTAGAAGCTGACTCAGAAAAGATTAGAGCTATGCTTGAATGACATATTTTGTAAAACGTGAGAGAATTAAGAGGTTTTCTAGGATTGACGGGATATTATTGACGATTTGTAGAAAGTTATGGATCGATTACATATCCCTTGAATCAATTGTTGAAGGGATGCATTTGAATGGACGGATTCAACAATGAAGGCATTTGCAAAGCTGAAATAGTCCAGGGTACTTTGCAAGTATTAGTCTTACTTGATTTCAATCTTCCTTTTGCTATTGAAACATACGTGTCCGGAACAAGCCTTGGAGCAGTCTTGTCTCAAAGGGTTGACCTATCGCCTATTTTAGTCAAATATTATCGAATTGGGCACAATCCAAGTCTGTTTACAAAAGGGCCATTATTCTAGCTGTTTAGAAATGGCGACATTATTTATTAGGCCAATGATTTATAATTTAAATAGATCAACATGCAATCAAGAATCTAGTCGAAAACGTGATGTCCAACCAGACCACCAGAAATGGCTTTTTAAATTATTGGGATACAACTTTGAGATTCTGTGAGAGTACTAATATGGGATAGTAGAGGGTCTATGTGGGAGATTAGTAGTATATCGATAAGGCGATATTGTTGAGGCGCGTAATGGCGCGCCTTAGCGGCGACAAAGCGAGGCGACCTTGGGGTTGGCGCCTCACAGCGGCTTGAGGCGAGCCCTTCAGCGGGCGCGCACGCCCATTTGCCCCTGCGGCGCCCTCGCCTACAGCATGAGCGATCGATCGCTGTGAGTTTCTGTAGGGTTTTTTTTTTTTTTTTTTAAATTTTAATAAATCTTAAATACTTAACTTAAAGTTCAAGAAACTTTAAAAAATCAGCTTAGATGGGGAGGTTGAAGAGGACAATGTAGAGGAATTGGATCTTGAAGAGGAGAATGATCAAGGAGCAGCAGTAGATGAGTATTTAGATTTAGATGGGGAGGAAAATTATGATTATGACAGTTGATTGATGTTTTATTCTTTTAAATTTAGACTAGTTTTAACTTTTACCTTTATTATTTTTGGTTCAGTGATTCATTATTTCATTCTTAATGACTTTTGACATTTGATTGATGTATTAAGCTTTTAAGGTTTTTACATTTTATATGATATTTACTATACAATTTATGCTCTATATATTATTTATTTATATATTTAATTATTGCGCCTCGCATCACTCGGGCCACGCCTTTTTGTCACCTCTCGCCCTCGGGCGATCACAGGGCTTGTCGCCCTGAGGTGCGCCTTGCGCTTTGAAAACACTGAGTAAGGGGTAATTTGGGGTTTTTAACTAGAGTGTCTTGGTTAGAAATAGTAGTGTTAGGGTCCTTAGTTTGGTGTGAATCATTTTGGTAGAAAGTCCATTGTGGGATTTAGGAGAGAGTTAGCCCTCTCGAAAGGCTATTGGATATTGTAATTTTTTCATAATTATTGCAATATATTAGTTACATTGTGTTCTTTGTATTTTTTTGTGTTTGGATACCTATCAAATTGGTATCAGAGCACGTGCATTCTGGAGAATGATGAAAAAAACAACTGGAAGAAAGAATGGAGAGAATAGAGAAGGATGTGGTTGAAAGGAAAGATACTTTACAGAGAATAGCCAAGAGGATGGACGAGAGAATAAATCAATTGGCGGCAGAAATAGAGAATCAAAGAGCCATGGTATCTGAAATCCTCAATGGCAAGGTCCGGGTAACTGATGCACTTGTTGTATATTCTTCTCATAAACAAATGATGGCAGAAAATAATGAAGAATCAGTAGAACCCATGGTTGTTGATGAAGTTGAATCATCTCAGTGCAAGAGAGATGGAGAAGAAACAGGTAATCACAAGTTGATCCAGTATAAGAAATGCGAAGTTCGATCAAGTCTCCAACGAATGTGGAGAAAGAAAGTCTTAAAACGTCGAAGTTGGAAAACAAAGCTCATGCGATCGAGAATGAGGATCAAAAGAAAGCAATCAAGGCCAAAATGTATAGTTCTGGAATTCGAGGAATGTGCACAAAGGGGTGGGAATGATGTTCGTTGTAACGAAGCCAAAAATTCAAGGGAAAAACGACATCTAAAGCTGATGGGGCGAAAAATTAAAGGAAGGCACATATACAAGTGTCATGTAGAAGTGGGGGAGGTAGTCGATTGGGGAACCAACAAAGAAATCGGAGATAAAGGCCATTATCGACAGCATAGGAAGATATTGTCGGAGAAGAAACTGTGGAGGAGGTGCCGACTCAAGGAGCGTGAAGACACGAAAACCATCGATGGAAGTTGTTACCGGTGGAAATTATGTGTATGCTCGAGGATGAAGCCAAGGGGAAGGTGTCGTTGCAAGTATCACACACTGACAAGTTACGGATTGGTGAACCACGAAGGAAGAAAGAGAAGAATGAAAATTGGTTGGCTGAGGAACCCTAACCCTAATCACGTGGAAGTATATGATTTTAGAAAAAGAGGAGACCATGGGCTTCTTGAGCAAGAGCGTGACATGTTATTTGATAATGGGTTGGATTTAATTTATATGGATCAGGCCCAATCTTTTTCAATAATAGAAAATCTCATGGTTTTACAAGTTGGGCTCTTGGGCTGGATTTCTCTTTGTTTTGAACCCCAAAAACATAACCGATGGTCGCCTTTGAAGCAAGTAGCCCTAGGTTTTCCCTTTTCAAAACAAACTACTATACACGTGCCACTTGGTACTTTCAACTCATTCTTGTTTAATTCCGACCATTTTGCACACCTATCATGACTCAGTATTGGGAGGCCACTAGGGATTTCTACGAACCTATAAACCACGAGAACTCTACTGATAGGAATGAAATCAGGGGTAAAGAAATGTGTAGAAGAGTGCTCAGTCTGTTAACGAAATAAGACCTTAGCCATGTCTCCTATCGGATTGCTACAATCCCTATCGATCCTCGCCGTATTTGGGAAGACATATCCATGGATTTTGTGAAAGGTTTGTCGCGATCACAAGGGATGGATACCATCTTGGTGGTGGTGGATCAATTAAGCAAGTATGCATACTTCCTTCCCTTATCTCATCCCTATACAACAAAAATGGTGGCAACTCTTTTATTTTGACTTCAAGAGAGACAATTTCGTCGAAGCACAACATATCATGACTCAATATTGGGAGGCCACTCGGGATTTCTACGAACCTATAAACATTTAACAGGAGAACTCTATTGGCAAGGAATGAAATCAGGGGTAAAGAAAAGTGTAGAAGAGTGCTCATTTTGTCAACGAAATAAGACCTTAGCCATGTCTCCTGCTGGATTGCTACAACCCCTACCCATCCCTGCCCGTATCTGAAAAGACATATCCATGGGTTTCGTGGAAGGTTTGCCGCAATCTCATCCCTATATAGCAAAAATGGTTTACATGGTTTTCCTCACTCTATTGTATCGGAACGTGACAAAATATTCATAAGCAATTTTTGGGCTGAGTTATTTTGACTACAAGAGACTCGATCGAAGCACAACATATCATCCGTAGATGGACAATGATCGTAAATAAATGCCTCGAAACTTACCTTCGGTGTTTTTGTTGAGAAAAATCGAAGCAGTGGGCAAATTGGGTAGTATGGGCAGAATACTAATATTATACGACCTATTATAGCTTTATTAATACATCTCCATTATGACTAGTCTATGGTCGAGATCCTCCTCCCCTTATCCATTACGGGGATCAACGAACTACCCGTGCTACATTGGACCAACAATTGAGTGATCGTGATTAGACTTTAATAAATTTAAAGGGGCAGTAGGAGAATGTCTAAAATTGCATGAAGAAATATGCCAATGGTCCTCGGCGTGAAGAGGAGTTCGAGGTGGGGGAGCACATTTTTATAAAGATACGGCCTTACAGATGTTTGGTGGCACGCAAGTGCATGTGATCAAGTAATAAATTGGCAAGTATTTTATTGAATATCGTAGTTCATAAGAAATTTTATCGTGGTTTTGTTTGAGTACTAAGAATATTAGGGTCTGTTTGGTATGCAATCCGTATTCTATTTTATGTTTTCAGATTCACTGAGTTTAGTGAATATGTGTTTGGTAGATGTGTTTTCGAATACTGTTTTCGGATTCTGTGGTCCAAATAGTAGAAATTATGAAAACAACATTTTTATGTTTTCATTATATCCAGATTCTGAATTTAAAATTTTAAAATGCAGAATTATATTAAACAGAGATAAAAATCTTAATAAATACAATATTTCATGTTATAAACTAATTTACTTTTGTTAAATTAAAATATGTATAATATAATATATTATAAATTATATAATATTATATTATAAAATGATAATTGTATAAAATTTATAAAAATCATGTTCATAAATTAATTAATAATGACTTATATTCAATCTAATAATTAGTTTTGTAACTACAGCTAATTTCATAATCTATAAATATGTTATAGAACACATTTTAAACAATTGTTTAGAATGGAACAAAATTCTAAATCTGCTACCAAACACATATCTGAAAACATGAAATACAACTCTGTTTTCATTGAATCCATTGTTTTCAAATTTCTGTTTTCAGATTGCTTACCAAACAGGCCCTTAGCAATCAATATTATTTAGAGCACACAACGGAATGTCACTTTGAGAAATTAAAACTAAAAGGCATATAAGGAAATAAAGTTGCGAACACTAGATTTAAGGCGTTTAGGTGTTAATTTTACTAATGGGCCCCAGTGAATATTTCATTGAGCAATTGAAATGCTGACTCACCTAATTCTCTAGCCTAGAAGTCTTTTGTCATGGAATCCTTTTAGCTCCTCCATTTTTCTTAGATTAATGAACTAACCTAGGTGTTCCTAGTGCTAATTAACTAATTAAAGACATTATGAACCTTCATTATTAGCTTCAATTAATTCCCATTGCTTCTATGTCACTTAGGTGAGAATTAAAGGTCATGCATGGTAGTTCAAAGCTTAAACAACTCTCTTTCAAGCAAAATTTAAGCGAAACAACAATTAAACTAGGGAAGATAGTTTAAAGGCATTAAGCTCACACATGCATAAAAGAATGGAAATGAGTGACAAAGTCAATATACATCAATTAAACATAAATGGAGGTCCAACAAGATCCAACACCACCCTAAAGTAAGAGTTTAGCCTCTAAAAGTCATCATTACAACCCAAGAACTCATAAATTAGCCTTAATACAGGAATCAAAATGGAAAACAAGCAGAAATAAGACATGAAACCTGTGATTCTCGACTTTTGCCTCAATCCATGTGCAACCCGAGCCTCGATTCACCCTCCAAAAGGTATTGGAATGACATTCTCTGCTCCTAATTTGAGTTCCAGCCAAAAAACCCCGAAGTGTGCCTCTCCTTTTTTGAGGAGAAACAAGATAAATTTGTATCTGTAATCGATGCAACTTCTCGACGCTGTGCACAGCGGCATCATTCTTCTTAAGTGTGCGAGGGTAGTGTTGAGAAGATATGTGTAGCGTTTCGATGCTACGGACTAAAACTCAAACCTCCGTGTTTTTGTAGCGTCGAGACGCCAGATGATAGCGTTTCGATGCTAGCTCTTGGGTTTAACACCAATTGTGTAGCGTTTTGACGCCAATTTGAGCGTCTCAACGTGATGTTCTTGGGTCTAACAACTACATTTGGCTTCTATTCCATACTTAGCCTCAAAATTGGCTTTCTTCTTGCTTCAACTCACCACATAACTTCTCGAATTCACCTAATCCTATTGAAATGCTTGGTCCTGAAATTCAATACAAAATAACATCAAAGCTTACATTTTCTACACAGAACTAGTTAAATAAATAGGAGAATTATTGCACTAAATAAGTGCTATCAACAGATAGGTTTTAATTGTCTCCAAAATTGTCGGAATGAGAAATTGTCTCCAAAATTTTTTGGACCATATGCGCGTTGGAAAAGTAGCATATCGTTTTACCCCAAGAAAACACCATTCATCTAGTGTTTCACATATCCCACCATGATGTAGAGTCCAGCAAAGCCCACCATGGCTCTCTGATGGATTTGAATGGATAGTCACTCCTGAAGATATCATGCCCACCCTGAGAAACCCCTTAACTCAAGAACTAGAGTTGTTGGTCCAGGGGAAAGGATTGCCAGAACATGAAGCTACGTGGGAATCGCCTGAGACAATATCTAATCAGTTCCCTACCTTTCACCTTGAGGACAAGGTGGATCTCAAACAGGGGGAATTGTTAGACCCCCAATAGTCAACACCTATGCTAGGAGGTAGAGTTGGAAAGTCACCCTCACCCTAAATGTCGGTTTACTAAAGTAGGCGAAAAAGGCAGTTTTGGGTGTCTTACAAGCTGATTTTGTTAAGCGGTTCTCCTAGAACGGTTGAAGGTCGGTCGTGGGAGGTGGTTTGAAGGGCAGTTTGGAGAAGAATTTTGGTTATAAATAGGCAGTGGTGTGAAATTAGGGAGGTAGGTCGTAGTCTGGGAATTGGGAAGCTAGGGTATTTGTACTCTCATATCCCTGTGTTGCTTTGATAATAGATGTTATTGT
The DNA here is from genome assembly GCA_036507285.1 of Trichosanthes cucumerina. NCBI lineage: Eukaryota > Viridiplantae > Streptophyta > Magnoliopsida > Cucurbitales > Cucurbitaceae > Trichosanthes > Trichosanthes cucumerina. Next base: position 41,738,860 of record CM071841.1, read on the forward strand.
TGCTAGTACCTAGCATCCGTCGAATGCATTTCTATCAACCTTTTATTTATTGTCTTCTGTAGGAATATTCTCTGGGAAGCTCTCCTTGGATGTAAGTGGGAATTCAAAATGGAACATAACCAGGAGTGGTTTTTGTGGAATGCGCTCCAAAAAGGTGAAAAACGCTTGCATGTCTTTGGATTTTTTTTCCATTTTATTATTATTATTATTATTGCTATTATACTAGATTTGAATGTGTAGGTGCTGACATGCTTAGTTACTAGATTAATCAACCCTTCTACCTGAAAACATAACCGCTTTGTTAAATCACTACAAAAGCTTAAGCTGATAGGTTATGGTAAATTTAATTATATTAACACTCCCACTGAGCAACAAAACCTGGTGGTTGCTCCATATAAACTTCCTCCTGAAGATCATTGTAAGGTTTCTCCTTACAAAGATGATTCGATTCTCATTAAGGACTTGCCAAAAAAAGTTCACAAACACCCAACCAATTCGAGAGGGCTGGTAATCTCTCTTTCCCTAATTGCTCTCTTGCAATGACACAAAATAAAAACAGACGACCTACTCACAAACGAAAAAGGAAAAATAAAGCAGCTATTCAGACTCTCTCTCTCTTCGGGCCCACCAAGATCTCCTCACTCCCACAATCCCACATTCTAACTAATTCCTCAGAGGGAATTTCCAGTCTTGCCCCTTTGGTAAAACTTCATGATTGGTGGCTCACAATCCCACATTCTAACTAATTGAGGGTGACTCCTTCGAAACTTATCGCAACCACTATCATCTTCTCCGGCTCTGTTAACATGTGTATTTGAAAATAACAGTCAACTCTAAACAACCAAGAATCAGGATCCTCACCATCAAAGACGGGTATTTCCACTTTTTTGAACTTATTTCGGTCAGTTGTAGCTTCTGGTCCCGTCGTCTCTTCGACTCTGACTGGTTCTTCCATTGTTCCAGTCGTTTTCATCGGCTTGAGAGGCGTTGTCGGGTTCTTCAACAACTTTTGACTTTGCTCGAAACTTTCTCCCATCATTGAAGTCGAGCGACTTCACATTCTAGCAATCTTTGTTACCAACTGTAATATCGTTTTCGACAAGGACGCTAACCCTTCTTCAATGGTCGGTATCTTCAACACTTGCTCTTGGTTGCGTTCAACATCGACCTTCAGCTCTTCTCTTTCCTGCTCCTCTAGTTCCAACCTTTCTTCTACCTTCCTCTGAGACATATTCGACAAAATTTCCTTGCAACCGACGCTCTGATACAAGTATGTAAGGTTTCTCCTTACAAAGATGATTCAATTCTCGTTCAGGACTTGCCAAAAAGGTCACAAACACCTAGACGATTCGAGAGGGCTGGTAATCTCTCCCTTTCCCTAATTGCTCTCTTGCAATTACACAAAAAAAATAGACTGCTTACTCACAGATGAAAAAGAAAAAATAAAGTAGCTATTTAGACTCTCTCTCTTCGGGCCCACCAAGATTCCCTCACTCCCACAATCCCACATTCTAACTAATTTCTCAGAGGGAATTTCCAGTCTTGCCCCTTCTTTAGTAAAACTTCGTGATTGGTGGCCTAACAATCACCCTGGAGAAAGGCATTTTTAATGTCAAGTTGATGCAAAGGCCAACATTGAGACAACCATAGAAATGAATAACCTGACAGACGTCAATTTGACGATAGGAGAAAATGTATCGAAGTAATCAATTCCATAGGTATGAGCATAGTCTTTGGCAACAAGGCATGCTTTTAATCGAGCAAGAGAACCATCGGGATTAACCTTAATTGCAAACACCCATTTACATCCAATAGTTGTTTTTCCTATAGGACGAGATACTAAATCCTAAGTACCATTATCAACTAAGGCATTCTTCTCTTCTATCATCACATCATGCCAACCAGGATGAGATAGTGCTTCACGAACACTTTTAGGGATCGAGATAGATTCAAGAGATACTATAAAAGAATATGTAGAAGGTGACAAGTGATCATAAAAGGCAAAAGAAGAAATAGGAAAAGTGCAAGACTGTTTACCTTTACGAAAAGCAATAGGAAGCTCATCACTTGGTCCTAGATCTGACGATAGAGAATTTTTTGGTACAAGACATTCACCTGGAGGTTGTTGTAGTCTTGAATAGACTTGAGTAATAGGTGGACGAAAAAGGACGACTGTCGAAGGGGATGGATTGAGGGAGGGTGTAGGAGACACAATATAGGTAAAAATATCATTATCCTCCCCTTCACTTGTACTAGGCAAAGATGAACCAAAAGATTTGTCCTAAAAAAAAAGTAACATCGCAAGATACAAGATACCTATTCGAACTGGGACAAAAGCATCTATATCCTTTTTGAACACGAGAATAGTCTAAGAAAATGCACTTCAAAGATTTGGGGTCTAATTTAGTCAAGTTAGGACGAACATCCTGAGCAAAACAAATACAACCAAATATCTCTGGCTCAATAGGAAACACAGGTTTTGTTGGGAATAAAACGTGATATGGAATTTGACCTTTAAGAACAGATGAAGGCATGCGATTAATCATGAAGTATGCCGTAGGGATTGCATTAACTCAAAAATGCTTTGGAACTCACATTTGAAAAGATAATGCTCTTTCATTTTGAAGAAGATGCCTATTCTTTCTTTTAGCAACTCTATTTTGAGATGGAGTATCAACATAAGATGACTGGTGAAGAATTCCATGCTTACATAGATATGATCTAAGTGTTTCAGAAAAATACTCACCAACATTGTCACTCCTTAAAATTTTAAGGGAAACATCAAGTTCGAATTTCAGCATGAAAAGTTACAAAAATGAGAAAAACTCAGAATGATTCTTCATAAAGTATAATCAAGTCCGAGAGTAATCATCAACAAAGGTAACAAGCCAACAAGAGCATAGCTCAACTGGCATCAAGTATGACTCATGACTAAGAGGTTATGAGTTTGAATCCCCCCACCCCCAATTGTTGATGTACTAAAAAAATCAACAAAGGTAACAAAATATCGAAAATCGGTGTTGGACACAATCAGACAAGGACACCAAATATCAGAGTGAACTAATAAAAAAGAGCACTTGCTCGCTTATCTATTCTAGGACTCGAACTAAGATGATGAAATTTAGCAAATTGACATGAGTCATAAATTGACATGGTTGGTTAAGGAGCATAGTTTGCCAGAGTATATTGCTAATTATGGTGGTTGGATTTGTATTAGTAATCTCCCTTTAAAATTTTGGAAGAGGGTTACTTTTGAGGCAATTGGTCTTCATTTGGGAGGTTTGTTAGAAATTGCCAATGATAGCCTGAATTTGGTTGACCTTTCGGCTGCTCGTATTAGGGTTAATTCTAATTTTTGTGGATTCCTCCCAGCTTCCATTGAGGCTTCTGTTGATTCTCTTGGTAAGTTTGAATTGAAGGTCGTTGATTTTGAAGCTATTTCTCCCCCTGATAAGGTCTTTGATTCACTTGTGCTGGATGATTTTTCTAATTCGGTAGATTTGGCTCGAATTGCTCAAGTGTTGCAAGATGATCTTGGGAAGGATGAGGTTCCCAATATAAGGAGAGTTTTGAATTTTGAGGGCTTGGAAAAGGGTGATCTAGAGGATTTTTCTTCGACTGATCCATTGATTGAGAAACTGGTGCTTGATAGGTCCCTTGCTTTGGTCAAGAAGATGGCTCCCCCGATTGATGACTCTTTTGAGTTGGCTCAATCTTCTCATAATAGGCCTGTTTCTAATGTTTATTTGAATGATGTGCTGGTAGAAGAGGATGTGGTTGGTGGCTCTCAACTCCCTTTAGAAGGACTTCTTGCGGTTTTCCAAGAAAAAGGAGGATGATCTATCTTCTTTCCCGATTCCAGCCGAAGTAAGGGATAATTTTTATGCTAAATACTACACTAGGAGGGGTGATAAGGAGCTACACTCTGCGATTGAGAATTGTTTGATCCATTCCCCGGTGAATTTGTTTGAAGAGGCTTTGCCATCTCCTCTTCCTATTATGTTTTATGTGTTGGATCCTAAACAGGCGATTGATGTTCATCAGATGGATACCTCAGTTGTCTTGGAAGAATGTTTGGTAGGCCTAAAAGGAGTTCAATTCTTTAAGGCTTCTTTTCAGCCTTTGGAAGGAAAGTCTCATTCGGTGGTTTGTGATTCCCCTGGGAAGGCAGAAGGCTCGGATTTTGGTTCAGTCGTCAGTTTAAGTAGCCCTGATGTGGGTTCGTGCTGAAAGTCGTTGCGCAATGACTCTTTGATTGAATCGCCTCCAATTGATTTGGGGAATTTTTTTGCATCTCAAGGGGAAAACATTTCTTTGTTGGGAAATGATGGGTTGGATGTTTCTTCATGTCCTGAATTATGTCGTTTTAACTCCTTAATCAAAGCTAGTGGCCTCCAGTTTAAAGTAGTGGCAGGGGGGTTCTTCATCTTGTGTTTGATTCCCCTTTTGGATTTTAAAGGGTGGGGGCAAGGAAGAAAAGTGGTTGGAAGTCTTTTAAGCCTCTTGGTTTTTTGAGTACTTTTTGAGTGGTTTTGCGTTGTGCATTTTTTGGGTTGGCGTTTCTTTCAGCAGTGTGGCTGTTTGGGTCGTTTCTTTGTTTTGGCGGTCTTGCTGGGGCTTGGTTGGCTGTTGAGTTAGTTTTTTGAAGGAACTCTTGTTGGAAGAGCTTGTCTTTGCTTGGTTGTGTTCTCCATGACTCTTTGTTGTCTCTTTGGCATTGTTAGTAGTTTTTTTGGTGTTGTGTTGGTTTTGTTGTAGTTTTTCCTTCGGTTGTCTTGGTTGGGTGTGGCTTCCCGAGCTCTTTAGGGGGCGTTTGGATCGCAGAGTTGGGTTGAGTTGGGTTGAGTTGTGCAGAGTTGTTTTGTCAGTGAGTTCTGGAAATCAGTGTTTGGTTTGCAGAGTTGAGTTATTATGTCAGGGGTATCTGATGCAGTTTTTTGTAAAGTGAATAAGTCTGATTTTTTGTGACTTTTTTTCTTTACTTTTTTTGTTTCCACCAAATCGATTGCAAACATATTTGTCTACAATTTCAAAACTTCATTATGAGATCAATTACAAATTTACAATACATATTACCATTTGCAAGATATATGGGATATTTATAACAGTACAGAATATTGAGATTGATATCAATTTTTCTTCTCCCCTAAAAAATCATTTTTATCTTATGTAAAGTGAAAGGTCTGATTTTTTTTTGTGACTTTTTTTCCTTACTTTGTTTTCACAACAAATCAAATACAAACCCATTTGTCTACAATTTCAAAACTCAATTATGTGATCAATTATAAAATTACAATATATACTACCATTTGTCAAATGTATGTTAGGGGTATTTGCAAAAGTAATGGATATTGGATTTGATATCAATATTTCTTTTCCAATAAAATTCATTATTTAGAACTTTTACTCTTCAATATGAATTTTATTCCTTTTTTTATGCACATGTTCACCACTACTTTTTTATTTTAATTTAGGTAGGTCTTAATTTAGTATTAATACTTTGCATATGAAAAGTGTTTATTTAAATTTGTCTAAACACATGCATTGTCTATGGACATTTTTAGAATGAAATAAATAGTTTACCTTGTGAAGATGTTAAAAATATGTCAACATACTTAAATATTTTATGTCATATTGAAGTTGCATATCTACAAAATATTAGATATGTCATCAAGGTCCTAGTAGCGTTGTTATGCTACCGAAATTTTCGGTGTAGGCAATGTTGCTTAGTAACGTCCCTAGGAAATTTTGAGTTTCAAAAATTAAGGTTGTTACAGTTGGTATCAGAGCATGGGTCTTAGATTCTGCATACTCGCCTACATCGTAGGCAACGATTCTTATAGCCTCTCGCAGGAAGTCTAGTTAAAGTTATTTGAGTTGCTTGTGTGTTGACACTTGTTATGCTATGCTTTTGACTTCTTTCTTCTTGTGCAAATGTAGTTTAGAGTTTAAGTTTAGATTATGACTCGAAGATGTGACCGTTGTAAAGTTCTAGCAACTTTCGAGGACAAAAGTTTTTCTTAGATGGGTATATTGTGGCGCCCCCGTAAAATTAGATGCTTTAATTGTATTTGTTTTAAATTTGAATCTTTGGATAATCAGAATAGGATTAGAAAATGATGTTTCAAAGTTTAAAAAAGGATTAGGAATTCTGTTTGTTTAGGATTTCTTTTTCTAAAAGGATTAGAATTCCTTGTTCTAAAAGGATTAAGACTTTTTGATTTCTATTTAAATTAGAGTATTGGCAACTTAAAGACACACTTCAAAACTCTCCTCATCTTCTTCTTTTCTCCACTTTCTTCATCTCGCCGGACAGTCGTCGGAGACTCGCCGGACCGTCATCGGAGACTCGTCGGATCGTCGTCGGAGACTCGCCGGACCATCGTCGGAAAGTTGCCGGATCGCCGCCGGAAAGTATTGTACGGTTGAGTTAATAACTCAACTCCATGGGGTTGGGTTATTAAGTCACCGGTTATAATTGTTGGTGAAACAAACAAGGAGTTGGGTTCTTAACCCAACTAAACTCAACCCAACCCCATAAACCAAACACCCCCTCTTTATTGTTTTTGGTTCTTGAGAGTTTGTTTTGTTGGCTATCCTCTTTTGTTCTTGGGTTTTTTTGGTTTGTTTCTTTATGTGTTGTTCTTGCTCCTTTGTTTTCAGTTTGTTTCTTCGTGGTTTCTTTTTAATTAGGTTCTTCTTTTTGAGATTGTACTTTGAGCATTAGTCTCTTTCCATTATTTCAATGAAAGTTCGTTATTTCCTTGTCAAAAAAAAAAAAGACAAGTTATGAAATTCAGGACAAAGTTGTCTTAGCGCTGAAAGAGATGGATGACCCAGATGAAAATGAGCATCAAAAGGTGAAACGACTCCTTAATAGACAACATTTGACACTTGAGGATAAAAAATATAAAGTCTTCCAAATTCATGTCCTTTATTAATAATCTTCTTTGTCACAGAATCCTGAAACAAGCAATAGTTTGGTTAGAATGAAACACACCAATTAAGGTCAGAAGTGAGCTTACTCATAGAGATCAAATTAAAGAAAAATTGAGGTTAATGTAAAATAGAAGACAAAGAAAGTGATGGGGTTAGATTGGTTTTTCCAGATCCAAGAACAAACGATTTTGATCCATTTGCCAAAGTAACATCAGTTAGGGATGTAGATGAAGAAAGAGTGGAAAACAAAATTGGGACTATCTGTTGTATGAGCAGTAGCACCATAGTCTTTGACCCATTTGGTGGAGGATGAAAGAAGACAATGATACATGTTACCTGACCATCAACAATGGTGGTAATAGGGATAAGTGCAGATGATGAAGAAGATCTGATGTAACACAGAAGTTTAAAACTTCTTGAAGGAAATTTATTATTAAAAATGTTTCAAAAAATCTCTCAACAACAATAGCTAAGTTCCTATAAATAGGAACTAGACCCCTCCAAACCGACAAAGGCCCAAAAATAACAACTTAAGCCCAAGTTTAAAGAACAAGCCCAAACAGAGCATAAAAACAGAGCATATTGCAGAATAGAATACATCAAGATCCTTTCAATGATTTCTGGTACTGTTGGAATTCAGCAGACTCGGCTATAAAATTAACAAATGGCTTCTTAGATGAACCATGGATGGAAGTAGTCCGTGATTGCACCATATTAGACATCACTGCGAGTTTTTGTCCAACCATATGTCAATGACGAAAGTAAAACCACAAAAGTCCAATCGAAAGCCACGAGATCAAACCCAATTGATTGCAAAATTTATCTGAATGAAGTTTCCAATAAAAAGGATTAATTATTTTCCAAACCGACGTCTAACACGAGTAATGATGACCAAAATAACCACACAAATAGGTCGGAATGACATAAAAAATAGCCACAAAAACAGAGAGGATTCCAGACACGCTGAGCTGTAGATAAACCCAAGAAAACAAAAAAAACCCGATCGAAATTGAACGAAAATCAACTGAACTCACTCCAAATAGCACAACTCGAGACCAAAAAGAGATTTTGACAAATCCAATCACATAGAACGACCGAAAACCACGAATGAAGACAAACCCAGGCGACAGAATGGAAAACAGAACTTCCACACGCTCTCACGCACCAGCGCGTGGAATTGTAGGCGACAACTTCCAGTGGCGCGCGAAGGACGCACGACTAATTTGGTTGTCGAATTCTGGGGTTTTACAAATTGGAATGTGGGCTTCCTTTTTGGCTAGGTGGTGACAAAAAAAAACGACGGAAAATTTTTCGGGGGTGACAAAAACTGTCGTTGGCGGTAGTGGTGAGTTTAAGTGCAGACAACGAAGCTCACAAACCCTAAGGTGTTACACAAAAGGTTCTAAACCTCAAACCCAATTTCTAAAACCCTAAAGGTGCCTAATGTTTAACAAACCTAATTCTCTAGGAACAACAACTCTGATACCATGTTAAATCACAAATCAACCCAAAAGTTTATGCTGATAGGTTATGACAAATTTAATTATATCAACATGCCTGTCACCAGCTATTTAGATGATGACGAGCTCCTTAAGAAGAATAGTAAATTATGGTCTACAAATTGACAATCAAGATTCCTTGGACATTCCCTAAATGGGAAGAGTATTATAAATGTTAGGAAAAACCTAGGAAAGTTGGCACCTCTTAGCTTGTATTTGCCATTCTGTCCTTTCAGTTGATTTGCTTTCATTGCATATTTATCACTGTTACTTTCTTTTGGTTTTGACACCCCTAGGCTATTTTCTCTCGAATCTTTGTTCTCCATATCTCTTTATACTCACCAAAGATAATTTAAGTGCAACTTTGGAATTGGTTCAATCCATTTTTTGGTTCATTGGTGATCTTTCTCTCATAACAGGTTTTGGTTTTTGTATCTGACCACAGAAGTTGATTTATATTTTATGCATTTCTTCAGTTGAGGTTTCAAATGAATTTATTGTTGAGACAGTAGAGAGGTTTCCATTTTGTCAACAATATCTTTTGTTCGCTTTTTGGCTAATTCTTGATCTTCTTTGTTCTCTACTTCAGTTTGATGGCTTCATTGATTTGGATTTGTATGATTCAATTGCATTGAAACTTAAAGGAGATGGAAGATGCTATATATCCACTGTAAGTTTTTTTTCTTTTCTTTTTCCCCTCTAGGTAATCAGAATGTAAAGGAAAAAAGATTTGGTTGTATATTCAGTGTTGTATGTGTTTTGCCTTCTTTAGCGAACTGAAAACTTGAAGCATTTGCACTGAACCTCTGCAAACTCCTTCACAGATTTATACTGAGAATTGGGTAAACTCACCAGGACAGGAGGAAGATAATTCATGGCAAGCATTTGTTCTAGCCCCTAGAGATGATTGGTATATTGCCAAGGCAAGTAACCTTCCACATCTCATAGCTTGAAAATTTGTTCTATGGCTTATTGGCAACTATGGCATACTGTTGTATGCATGCTCTAACTTTGAATATCAGAAAGAACAAAACCTTAATGGTATAAACATTTTTACTTTTGATTTGGGTTTTTAGGACCGTATTATTTAGCACCATACTTCTAATGTATAGGAACTATGCTATTTTGAGTTCAACATGTGGGAGTGGGAGCTAGGTTCGAACTTCTCACCTCTTGGTCGAGGATATATGCTTTAACCAAATTTTTTTTTTCAAATGTGTGGGATGGTGGATTCAAACCTTTGACCTCTTGGTTAAGGGTACATGCTCTATGCTAGGCTATGTCTATGTTGGCTATGCCTTAAGGCTTAATCAGGTAAAGTTGAACTATGCTTAGATTGAGTTGACTAGAAGTATGCTATTTTGTCCACCCTTTTTCCTCCATACTTTTTGCCTACGTATACATTTTCAAGGTTAGACTAAAATGATGGTAAATTAGACATTGTGATGTGGATGAGTTCGAGCCATTGTTTAATTTGATGATGTAACTGAAATGAACTGTTTCATTTTCTCTGAATTTTCAGATTCCTCTGGATCGATATTTACCAACATGGAGAGGGAATGTAATAGATTCAGAGTTGGAAATGAACCCATCTCGTATTGTAGGCATGTCTTTGTCAGTCAATGCTGCTGGTGGCGTTCCAGGTGCAAGAACTGGCCCTGGTGACTTTAAAGTGGAAATTGATTGGATCAAAGCCTTGAGAACTCAGTGAGTGTTGCTGTTTTGGTACTTTTACATAAGAGGAAACTCAATATATCTAATTTAATACCGTTTTGTGCTGATATTAACTTAATTTGGGCTTCCATTATAAAAAATAATAATAATTCAACCACATTCTGATCAACACTTTAGTTGACATGTTTCAAGGGAAGGGAAGACTAAAAGATGGGCTTGACCCATATTTCTCATATACAACCTTATTCCTTTCGAAAATTGTGTTTGAAAGGACCTAATTATCTAAATTATTTATTGTCTTGTTGGATCTGTAATGTTGAATTCATTTTTTTTTTTTTTTTTTTGTAATTGTGTGAGTGAACTATAAAATAACTAGACATGTGAAAATATAAAAATAAATGAATACATGATGTTTTTTCTTGTTGTGATTTGGTTTCTCAATCTACATTAGGGGTGACGGCCAAAGATTAGATTATCCAAGGATTAGTACTTGTTACAAATTGTCTTATGTATAAAATTAAAAGGAGCTCTTTAAAAAAAAAAAAAAAAACTAGGAGCTCTATTGGAATATCACCCTTTGTTAATGTGAATTCACAAGCTCTAATTAATGTGCGTTTTCAAAAGGCTCTTCATTCTCATCTTCTACGCTTTTCAAATTTAAAATAAAAGGGATACTACATAAATGAGCATTTATTATATCTTTTTTACAAATGTATCTAAAAGTTTCTAATTTTGCATCTATAATCATCATTTCTATTAGATAAAAGTTGTAATTAAAGCACATTTACAATATTGCTCATTGTTTATACGAAAATTTAAAATAATAATAAAATAATAATAAATAGAAAAAATCTTTCATATCGATTACGGTTTGAAAATATTTCTTAAATGGGGTAAAATGCTCCTAAATATCTGTTAAAACATTACAATCCCTCCCAAAACTTCTAAAAGTTTCAAAAATACATTTGCAAAAATCTCTAACTTCTAACAGTCTCAAAAATACATTTGCAAAAATCTCTCTGGGTTTCATTGACAAACAAAAGTTTTAATGGAAGATTAGAGCTTTTTTTTCTCTATTAGCGATGACAATATTGTAGTTTGGATTTTCCTTCTCAAAATTAGAAAATACACTATTTATAACATCTCGATAAGTTCTTTATGTTCATGGATCTCTTTTTCCCTTATCTTGTTATATAATATTATAGTTGAAGGAAATATACACCGTGTTGCATTTTTCGTTGGACACTAGTATAGTCAAATCTATATACGAAGTCTTAAAGACAAAGCCCATTCTCTGTTTTTAGCATTTTAGAAATAAACATTATTTTGAAGTAATCGTTTCAGTTTTAAAAGAATAGCAATTTTGTTTTAAAGGAATATTATAGAAGACATGAATGAAAAATGAAATTTGGAAGGATTTGTTTAGAATAGAGTCATGCATTTTGGATTAATATATTTTTAGTCTAAACTTTTTATATGATATTTTTGATTTGATGGTTTTGTATATATTATTATATGTTATGAAGTATATATTTTTTGTTAGATGATTCCACGAATTTAATTGATCATACAAACTCAAATGTATATAAATATTATGTTTGATAGTTAAATACATAATTCTTACAATATAATTAACAAAATAAGATTATAATGATTTGAATGATTATGTTAGTGTTTTTGTACTTTATCTTAGGCAAACAATATATACATCATAAAAAATAAAATTTAGAGGTAATTTACAATGCCCACCATAAAATTCAAATGGAATGATGATGAGTATACTATAAAAATTGTGTTTCATATGATATAGTATCTTTTCATGGTCAACTTATATAATTATGTATATAATTAATGGTTTTAAGATTACATTTGCTTCTTATAAAATGCAGTTAACCTATATATATAATGTATGATGTTTGTTGTTGCCAAACTTTGGACAAGAGAATGCACTTGACCTCCATGTGACAACGACGGTAAATTTATATCTCTTAGGGGAAGAACGCGACATGCAAGACAAGGAAAACCTTGACACCGGTGTTGTGTAGGCCACACTAACTCCGATGCTTAAGTCAGAGAGAGTTTGAGAGTTGTAGAGAGTTTAGATGGTCGAAATGAACTTACCCCGCTCTCCACTTTCGGGTGAGCTTAAATAGCTTTTCTTCTAGGGTCTTTTGTCGATTTTCGTGGCCCATTGGGAAAAGGAAAGGCCAAGAGAGGGCTGAGAACAACTCTCGGGGTCGTGTGGGATCAATGCAAGGCCCATAGGGTGGCCTTGCATTTGGTTGGCCTCGACCTCGGTCGAGGTCGACCACAGGCTTGGCATCGACCTAAGCCCGGTCTCCCTTCTCGGGATGTTGGTCGAGGGTAGAGCCCAAATGGGAGGGCTCTACTTTGGTCGTCCTCGGCCTGGGCCGAGGCCGACCACACACTTGGGCCAAAACCCAAGCGCGTCCTCTCGCCCCTTTCTGCCTCATGACCGCGTGGGATCGATGCAAGGCCTAGAGGGTGGCCTTGCATCTGGTCGGCTTCGGCTGACCACGGGCTTGGATCGAAGCCCAAGTCCAGTCTTCTTTCTCGGGATGTTGGACGAGGGTAGAGCCCAAATGGGAGGGCTCTACCCTGGTTGGCCCGAAGCCCAAGGGCGTTCTCTCGTCCCTTTTTTCTTGGTTCGGTCCCTGCTCGATTTCGACCTATTTCACACTCGTATTGGACTTTTTACTCCGTTTGGCCCTTCGCCTTAGTCATTTGACCAACCCATTCTCGTTGGCCCAATTTAACCCACAACAATTTTGATATTATGCACTCCATGAAATATTAAGTATAGAAATGTATACACTATCTAATTTAAAAATGGGAATGGAATGACAATATATATATTTCAAAAATTGTGTTTCATAGTACATTGTATATATTTTTACAAATGTCATGTACTGACCAATTTTATCATTCATTTGATTAGGTATTGTGAAGATTAAGAAGATTGGGAATGAAGGAATGTGCAGAGTCAACGACTGTTAGGTTCCTCAAGTCGTACTCCAAAAGAAATTAAGGATATATGTGTGTGTAATATATTATACACATACATTTGTTACCAACTTTTTAAAACACAATTGCATTTCTTATATATATTGGGAGATGAGTATATTTGCATTTTATATTAAAATAGTCTCTCTCTCTTTGTTCAACGAAGGTTGATATTTTCTCTTTTTCTTTTGGCATATTTCATAGCTTTAATGAATATATGTAGCACTTGGTGTGGACGATAAATATATAGTTCATACTAGACTATGATTAAGTTTGATTGAGCATCATAGTCATTTTAACTAAAAAAGAATAGAAATGGGTATATATCAAGTATATATCTATTGAGTGTTAAAACTACCTATATAACACTTGATATATGTTATTATGTTTATGATATGTATCCTTGTATTTATCTTGTGATATAAAATATTTTGAAAATGATATTAATATATTTGAAAAGGCTATTAAGATATCGTTATCAATCAGAATTAGGTTTGAAATCCTTGATAAGACCATGATATAAAGAATTGTATACATATATATAAGTTTAACGCCCATAATGTTGATAATGCAAAAGTTGTTTTGATATGATGAATAATTGATCTTGTAATAACAAATGTATATGTACAAATTAAAGAATATAATATATATATTGAAGTACATGAAATTCATACATGTTTATATAGTATAGTTACATATATATATATATATATATGCTAGAGTACATAAACTTCAGACATGTTGAATACAAAACGCAATCAGTAAAATAAATTTGAATAGACATAGTATTAGGATAATATAATTCAAATTGCTTAGCTACATTGCCCAACTTTTCCATGATAGATTCTTGTAACTAGGAAGGACATTTTACCATGCAACACTGATACTTTGTAACGACCAATATATGTTGGGATTTATGCCCTAAACAAGTGTAGTTTTGTAATAATCATATTTCAGTAAATAAAGTTGTTATTTATATTCTCGCATATAAATCTAAATCCAATAAATAAAGTTCCAAAGTTATAATGATAGATCTTGAACATTTATGTAGTAGACATAAGTTGGATTAAGTTGTTCAAAGTATAACCTAGAAGGTCTATGCTATATGCGTAGGGTTGGGAACCCTGTACTGGTAACACTATGGATGCTACCTGCTTTAGATTTGGTACAAACAAGATAATTCAACTCGTTCATGTGGTAGACATGCGAGTGGGGGCATCCTGTATAATGAGATTATATAAGACCTGAAGGGAATGAGAATCCCACGCAGCGGATGACGATTTTGAATCGTCGTGGTGAAAATTGTGCAACTAGATTTCATTAAAATTAATATAACACTTAGATCTAGGCTAAACATGCAATTAAAGGAAAGAAAAATACAGCAAGTAGAACTACTTACTTGTTGAAGACAATTCTTCACTGTTTCTTCCTTCGATCACGATTACTTCGCGAAAACTCGATCTCAACGAACTTGATCTCTTCTCACGAACAAGAACACAAACACAACCAATCGGAGTCTCGGTTGTTCTTCTTTTGGAAAGAAGAAAGTTTGTGGGAACTTTGTTTTTGGTTTAGAGAGGAGAAATGCTAGAGAGAAAAATGAGAGAGATTTTTCTCTTCTTTTGGTGAGATTTCCAAAAATGAGAGATTAGCTTACCACCCTTCTTGCAAGAAGGGTTTAAATAAAGGAGTGAACATGGAGTTAAAATCTCCATATTATTACCATTTTACCACAACCATAGGTTATGCAAATCATATTTGTATAACCATATAATATAAGATATCTCATATCTCAATAACCAAATCACATTTGCATAATTGTGGATTTATTAAATTGAATCACATCCAATTTAATTTCTCTCAATTAATTTCTCCAATTAGCCCTAATTCAACAATAGGCTAACCTATAGTTTATTATGAATCTCATTCACATTAAACTATATATTATATCATTCATATCTCATATAAATGACATAAATGCCTCTAAGTGAAATTAAACACTTTAATTTCACACCAAAACATTAACCCTTCTTTTAACCCAGTTTGAGCCAACCGAGGGACCTAATGGACCTAATGGACCTACAGTGACGAGCTCCAATGATACGAGATTAACCTATCAAACTCTTTGACCCGGTTAATCAACATTCATTAGCTACGGTAACACTCCACTATAGCCCGTAGCTGCACTCCCGTCAGTGCAGAATATTACGTGTCCACTGATATAACCAATGCCCATGAGTCGACCCTTCACAGGTTGTTTGTAGACACGGCTGGGTCAAATTACCATTTTACCCATGTGTCTATTTTTTCTCCCTTAAGTCCCCACTGCTCATCTAATGAACAACATATTGTGATGGTCCAACCATACACAACACCCTTCTCGGGCCAGTGAGAAGGTGGGCACCCGTTGTCTAAGCCTTGGAGATAACACTTAAGGGAACAACCCCTCTAGTTTCCCTAAAGGCGGGAACAAGTGAATTCCATCTCGCGTAGTTAAGTTCCTAGCTCCCTACTTGGTCCTGTCCCTGAGAAGATAGGCATATTGGGCGAGTAACTGTGACCACCCTCCCCGTACTAGTCAAAGGACAGACCCCCGCAGACAGGAGTCCGTAACACGCTAAGGATTCAGGTCGAGTCACTAATAGTCATCTACGAAGTTATTAGTCCTTACTATCAACGGTGTTACATCAGTAGGTCTAATAATTCACGGTCCGATCTTGTACAATCTCATTGCACAGGATGCCCCCACTCGCATGTCAATCACATGAACGAGTCAGATCACCTCGTTTGTATCTTAATACAAAGCGGGCCACATCCACAGTGTATCCAGGATTAGGTCTCCAACCCTATCCATATATTGTAGAACGTTCGGGTCATTAACTCGAACGTGATCGTCTCTGTGTGTCCACTACACACCGTTCAAGTTCTAGTTCTCTCATAAATTCAATGACCTTGAAGCTTAGTTTATTGGAAAAATTTGTAAAATTTGCGAGACACAAAATAATGAAATAAATAACTCTTATTAATTTCAAATAGTAATTTACAAACACGAGTTTAGGACAAAAATTCCAACAAGACCGGACCGCGAATTATTAACCTACTAGAGTAAATCAAGATAGGTATAATAATTCATAGATGATCATTAGTGACTTGGCATGAATCCTGAGCAAGCTACGAACTCCTGCTTATGAGGGTTGTCCTTAGACTAGTATGGGTGAGAGTGGCCTGTAGCCGACTCAATAAGCCTACCTTCTCAGGGACATAACTTTGTAAATAGCTGGGAACTTAACTATATAAGAAGGAATTCACTCATTCATGAATTAGGGAATCAGATAGGTTGTTCTCTTAAGAACTGAATCCAAGTCTTGAACAATGGGACCCCACCTTCTTACTGGCTTAAGAAGGATCAAGTTTATGGTAGGACCTAGACTGATTGTTCATTAGAGATCAATAGAGCTTAAGGAACAAGATGTATTCACATGGGTAAAACGGTATTTTGACCCAACTGTGATTACGAACAACTTGTGAAGGGTCGACTCACATGTATTGATTATTTCAGTGGATACAACATAGTCTATAGTGAGGAAAGTGCAACTATGAGTCTATAGTGGAATGACTTATAGTTAATGAATGTTGATTAATTGAATCAAAGAGTTTGATCGATTAATCTTATATCATTGGAGCTCATGAACTGTAGATCCATTAGGTCCCTTCGTTGGCTCAACCATGGAAATAAGAAGGGTTTATAAGTTTGGAGGGAAATTGAAATGTTCAATTTCATGTTTAAAGGGTATATCAATCATATATGATATAATTGATATAACATATGGTTTAAGCCATGAGAAATATATCATAAAAGCACTATAAGGGTAGGATGGTCATTTCCATCCTATTTTCCTATAAATATGTGTGCATGAGATGCACATGTTTTTAACCTAATTCAAAAAGGCAACCCTAGTGCTCTTTTGATAAGTGTTATTTGTTGGAAAAGTTCAAAAGCACTTGTCTTCCTCAAAATCCCTCCCAACTCCAAAAGAGGTTCCACCACCTTCCCTCTCCTAGAGATACAACGGAGAATATCTAGCAGACGGATCGAAAACTACTTCGTAGTTTGTAGAGAATGCGAGATCGTTGAGATCGCGAGAACGAGAGGATCAAAAGGAGCACGTGCTGTTTTTGTCTACAAAGGTAATAGTACTACTGTCCAAATTCATATTAGCATGTTTAATCGCTTTCGTTATATGCTTTTGATTAGATCTGTGTAACATCTTATAAGAACACGCGATCTAAATCGCTTCCGCTACGAGATTCAATCCCATCAATTGGTATCAGAGCCAATTGTGTTCTTGTTTTTATTCTAGATCTATCAAAAACTAGGTGGGATTGCATTTTGTTCAAGAGATGAATGAAGGTTTGCAAAATTAGATGTTTACATTTTTGGCACTTAGATTTACAATTTTTCATTGATTTGTTCAATGTAAGGGCCCGGTGTTTTGGGCAATTTTAATTGTAAATCGAGTTTGTAAATCCGTGTCGATCGAGGGAAAGTAGTTGCTGAGAAGAACGGAGGAAAACTGAGCAAAAAAGAGACATCACCATTCTGTCCTGTGAACGACGTTGCAACGCCGCAGGCGTTTCACGGAGAGCAACAACGGGCAGAAAAACGTTTTTTAATATTATTTAATATATAAAATATTTTTTATATTAATTAATATTAATTTTATTTATTTTAATTAATATAATTAGATTATATTAATTAAAATTATTTTTAGGGTGCCAAAAATGGTCTAATTTTGCTATTTAATTTTATGCAATTGTTGTATAATTATATCCATGCATAATGTATGCTATTTAGAAAATCCCACCTTAGGTTAAACATTTTCATGCATCATTTATAATATAAAGTGTTATATTATATAGTTTGCATGAAATATTAATATAAGATGTTATATTAATTTTGGATAGCATTGATATGCATTATAATTCATGAGATGAATATGCTATGTATGTATTATTCATGTGATGGATGATCAAGCAAATAAGACATAGTATGCATGTCACCCAAGGTTAATTATTAGTTTTAAAATGTTTAGAACTTGGAATTAATAGACCTTAGGTTATCTAGTTCTAATTAGAATAGAATTAGGACCCATGTAATTTATAAACAATGATTAAAAGAGGAACTCTGTCTAAAGAAGGTTCTGTCTAGGCTGGGGTATTTAAGCTGACGAAAACGGAACACCCCTACCTGAGAACTGACATGGGAGTGAATTTTAATCAGAGAGTTTATAAATTATAGTAGCGTCAGCGGGTTTATTAAAGGGTTAATAAACTAGAAATCCTAGGTTTAATATAAAGGTTATATTAGCAAATTTAGGATAAAAATCAATATAAGTGTTATATTGATTATCAGTATAAGTGTCATATTGATAAGTTTAGGTAAAACCATTAGCCGGGTTTAGCCTAGGTAAATTTCCTATAGAGTTAAAGTATCCTGTGGGAGGAAAAATGTATATCATGAAGGGAATAAAACTACCACAGCGGAAAAAGACTTTGAATCGTCGTGGTTTTCGTTTTGAAAACAATTCTTAAAATTAAATCTATCCTATAGAAATTAGGCTAAACATGCTTTAAAGAAGAAAACACAGTAAGGAATTTACTTACTTGTTGAAGAACACTTCTTCATGAAATCCTTCTCCAGTCACGAACTCTTCGCGCTCTCGATCTCCACATTCACAAACTCTCCGAACAACGAACGATCAGACACCTCCGAAAGATCTCCTCGGTTGTTCTTCTTTAGTAAATGGAAAGTGGTGGGACTCTTTTGGTAAAGGGAAGAGAGAAACTTTGAGAGAGAGTTGAGAGAGTTTGAGAGAGTTCTTTTGGTGAGATTCCAAAAAATGAACCAATTCCTTGCAAATGCCTTCTCACAAAGGCATTATATAATGGTGATAGGCGGAGTTAAAATCTCCACCTATTTACCATTTTACCACAACCTTAGGTTATGAAAATCATATTTGCATAACCACATATAATAAGATATCTCATACCTTATAATACAAATCTCATTTGTATAATTGTGGATTTCAAATTGAATCACATTCAATTTAATTTCTCTCAATCCAATTTCTCTAAATTAGCCCTAATTAAGCCATTAGGCCAACCTATAGTTTATTATGAATCTCATTCACATTAAACTATATAATATGTCAATCATATCTCATATAAATGACATAAATACCCTTTTAATGAATTTGAACACTTCAAATCCACACCAAGCTGTTAACGCTCTATGTATCCAGTTTGAGCCAATCGAGGGACCTAATAGACCTAGAAATGACGAGCTCCAATGATCCGAGGCTAACCTGTCAAACTCTTTGACCGGGTTAATCAACATTCATTAACTACGGTAACACTCTACTAAAGCCTGTAGTTGCACTCACATCACTGTAGGATAAGTTGTGTCCATTTATATAACCAATGCCTATGAGTCGACCCTTCACAGGTTGTTCGTACTGCTGGGTCAAATTACCATTTTACCCCTGTGTCTACATCTTGCTCCTTAAGTTCCTACTGCTCCCCTAATGAACAACAACGTTGTATGGTCCAACAATAAACAACACCCCTCTCGGACCAGTGAGAGGGTGGGCGTCCGTTGTCTAAGCCTTGGAGACAACATTTAAGGGAACAACCCCTCTATTTTCCCTAATGTCGAGGACGAGTGAATTCCATCTCGCGTAGTCAAGTTTCCAGCTCCCCACGTGGTCCTGTCCCTCAGAAGATAGGCATATTGGGTGAGTAACTGTGACCACCCTCACCCGTACTAATCAAAGGACAGACCCCCACAGACAGGAGTCCGTAACACGCTCAGGATTAAGGTCGAGTCACTAATGGCCATCTACAAAGTTATTAGTCTTAAACTGTTAACGATGTTACATCAGTAGGTCTAATTATTCACGGCTCGGTCTTGTACAATCTCATTGCACAGGATGCCCCCACTCGCATGTCAACCACATGAACGAGTTGGATCACCTCGTTTGTATCTAATACAAACCGGGTCACATCCACAACGTATCCAAGATTAGATCTCCAATCCTATCCGTATACTGTAGACCGTTCGGGTCATTTACTCGAACGTGATCCTCCCTGTGTGTCCACTATACACCGTTCAAGTTCCAGTTCTCTTATAATTTAGTGATTCTGGAGCTTAGTTTATTGGACAAAGTTTGTAAATATGCGAGACACAAAGTGATGACAAAAATAACTCTTATTTATTTCAATCATGAATATTACAAACAAATACGAGATTAGGACATACATCCCAACAAACTCCCACTTGGACTAAGCTAGTGGAGTACAATATATATTTCAAACTACATTAAAATTACAATAAACTAGGGCATTGAATGAAACGCAAATACAATGTTCTAATAAACAGGAAATAGAAACAAGGTTTCTAGTAAACTCTGGAACTATATACAAATTATCTAATAAAATGTAGTTCCTACCAAAAAACAGGTTCACCGTGCTGATTGCTGCAGCAGAGACAACCACCCCAGATCCAATCCGTATTGTTATCTCACCCTCTCGCAGCTGCTGCCAGGAAGTAATTCACTGAAAAGAAGAACAAACATGGTTAGTGGCGCCCGAATCCAATATCTAGGCAGAGTCATTACTCTCTACTAAACAAGTTTCTGTAAAAAGTAAATCACATTTACATTTTTTCTTCTTGTCGGCAAGGAACTTGGGACAGTTACGCTTCCAGTGTCCGTCCCCATTGCAGTGGAAATACTTTGTTTTCTCTGCAACTTCTTGACCTTTTTGCTCTTTTGGGCGGTAGCACGGTCAGCTTTGCCCTTCTTCAACTTCTTCTTCTTCCCTTTCGGGCCTGAAGAGCCTACAGATTTTGTCCCAGAGGTCGAACCCCTGTGAAAAGACCTGAAGGCAACATTTGCCTCAGCTTCTAGTGTCCTGATCTGTTGGGGTTTGTGCCCTAAAACTTGTAGTTTGTAATTATGTTCTAATTAATGTAATAAAGTGTTATTATTTCAATAAAGAGTTATTGTTCGTTATTTACGATATTAACTTTGTTTTAACCCTAAATCCAATAAACTAAACATCTAAGGCTGTAAAATGTATCTTTAACTGAATGTAGCATGCATATAAAGGATCTCGTGTTTGAGATACAACCTAAATGGTCTATGGTTAGGGGATAAGGTTTGGGTACTTTACCCTGTAAAACTATGGATGTGGCCCACTTTGTATATGATACAAACACTGTGATCCTAACGTGTTCGTGTATGACATGTGAGTGGAGATATCCTATGTAATGAGATTACATAAGATCGGACCGCGAAATAGTAACCACTAGATGTAACTCCGTTGACTAGTTAGGTTTCTATTTCACTAGGATGACCGAGGCAACTTGATCTCAATCGAGCAGTTCTACGAACTCCGCTTTTGCAGAGATTGTCCTTTGACTAGTATGGGTGAGAGTGGCGATTCACCGACTCAATATGCCTACCTTCTTGGGGACAAGACCGAGTGAGCGACTGGGAGCTTAACTTAGCAAGATGGAATTCACTCCTTCCCGCCTACTAGGGTAAGTAGAGGAATGTTCCCTTAAGTCGTGTCTCCGGGACATGAACAAAGGGCCTGACCCTTTCATTGGCCCGAGAGGGACTCTGTTTGTTGGTAGGATCACAAACAAATTGTTCATTAGAGGAGCACTAGTACTTAAGGTACAAGATGTAACCCAGGGGTAAAACGATAATTTGACCCAACTGGTGTTACGAATATTCGTGAAGGATTGACTTGTTGTTATTGGTCAATATCCATGGACACAGAAATATATCTGCAGTGAGAAGAGTGCAGCTGCGGGACTTTAGTGGAGTGTTCCTGCAGTTAACGAATGTTGATTAGGAGGTTAATGAGATTAACCGAGTAATCTCGTAGACTTGGTCATATAAATCTCAACCGGATTGAGAGATTATTTAAGAATGGACTTCTAAACAAGTTAGAAGATGATTCTTTACCACCTTGCGAATCATGCTTGGAAGGTAAAATGACCAAGCGACCTTTTACTGAAAAAGGTTACAGAGCCATAGAGCCCTTAGAACTTATACATTCGGATCTTTGTGGTCTGGTGAATGTTAAAGCTCGAGGAGGGTACGAATATTTCATCTCTTTCATAGATGATTATTCGAGGTATGGTTATCTATACCTAATGCATCACAAGTCTGAGGCTCTTGAAAAGTTCAAAGAGTATAAGGCTGAAGTAGAGAATGCATTAGGGAAAACCATTAAAACACTTTGATCCGATCGAGGTGGAGAGTATATGGATTTGAGATTCTAGGACTATTTGATAGAACACGAAATTAAATCTCAACTCTCAGCACCTAATACAACATAGAAAAATGGTGTGTCAGAAAGGAGAAATATAACCTTATTGGACATGGTTCGTTCTATGATGAGCTATGCTCAATTGCCTGACTCGTTTTAGGGATACGCAGTAGAGACTGCAGTTTAAATCTTGAACACTGGTCCATCAAAGAGTGTTTCAGAAACACCTTTTGAATTGTGGAAGGGGCGTAAACCTAGTTTACAACAGTTCAGGATTTGGGGTTGTCCGACACACGTGCTAGAGAGAAACCCAAAGAAACTGGAACCTCGTTCAAGATTATGCCAATTTGTTGGCTATCCCAAAGAAACGAGAGGTGGTCTTTTCTACGACCCACAAGAAAACAAGGTAATTGTATCGACAAACACCATTTTTATGGAGGAAAATCACATGAGGAACCACAAACCGCGTAGTAAAGTAGTGTTAAATGAAGCTACAGATGAACCAACAAGAGTTGTTGATCAAGTTGGACCTTCATCAAGAGTTGATGGAGAAGCCAGCACCTCAAGTCAGTCCCGTCCTTCTCAATCGTTGGGAATGCCTCGACGCAGTGGGAGGGTTGTTTCCCAACCTGACCGCTACTTGAGTTTAGCTGAAACTTAAGTCGTCATACCTGATGACGACGTAGAAGATCCATTGTCTTATAAACAGGCAATGAATGACATAGACAAGGACCAATGGATCAAAGCCATGAACCTTGAAATGGAGTCAATGGACTTCAATTCAGTATGGGAACTTATGGACCAACCTGAAAGGGTTAGACCCATAGGGTGTAAATGGATCTATAAGAGAAAGAGAGATGCATCTGGAAAGGTACAGACCTTTAAGGCTAGACTTGTAGTAAAGGGTTTTACCCAAAGGGAAGGAGTTGATTATGAAGAAACTTTTTCCCCTGTTGTTATGCTGAAGTCTATAAGGATACTCTTGTCCATAGTCGCATTTTATGATTACGAAATTTGGCAAATGGACGTCAAGACTGCCTTTTTGAATGGTAATCTTGACGAGAGCATCTATATGTCTCAGCCCGAAGGGTTCATAACCCAAGGTCAGGAGCAAAAAGTTTGCAAGCTCAATCGATCCATTTATGGGTTGAACAAGCATCCAGATCTTGGAATATAAGATTTGATACTGCGATCAAGTCTTATGGTTTTGACCAAAACGTTGATGAGCCTTGCGCTTACAAGAGGATCATCAACGACAAATTAGCTTTCTTAGTGCTTTATGTGGATGATATCCTACTCATTGGAAATGATGTAGGATACCTAACTGACATAAAGAATTGGTTGGCGACTCAATTCCAAATGAAAGATTTGGGAGACGCGTAATATGTTATTGGGATTCAGATCTTCAGGAATCGCAAGAACAAAACGCTAGCTCTGTCTCAAGCATCTTATATCGACAAAATGTTGTCCCGATATTCGATACAGAATTCCAAGAGGGCTGTTACCCTTTCAAGCGTGGAGTTCATCATCAAGGAAGCAGTGTCCTAGGACACCTCAAGAAGTTGAGGATATGAGACGTATTCCCTATGCCTCTGCAGTAGGTAGCTTAATGTATGCTATGTTGTGCACGAGGCCAGACATTTGTTATGCAGTGGGAATAGTCAGTAGGTAGCAATCCAATCCAGGGTTAGACCACTGGACAACAATTAAAAATATCCTCAAGTATCTTAGGAGAATGAGGGAGTATACGCTTGTGTATGAGACTAAGGATTTGATCCTTACTGGATACACTGATTCTAATTTTCAGATCGATAAGGATTCTAGGAAATCCACATCGGGATCAATTTTCACCCTTAACGGGGGAGCTATAGTATGACGAAGCATCAAGCAAGGATGCATCGCTGACTCCACGATGGAGTTCGAGTATGTCATTGCTTGTGAAGCGACTAAAGAAATTTGTTTGGCTAAGGAAATTCCTCACTGATTTAGAAGTTGTTCCAAATATGGAATTTTCCATCACCTTATACTGTGACAACAGTGGTGCGGTAGCCAATTCGAAGGAATCTCGCAACCATAAGCGAGCCAAGCACATCGAGAGGAAGTATCACCTGATACGAGAAATAGTGCAACGAGGAGATGTGACAGTCACGAGTGTCGCTTTGGAGCACAATATTGCTGATCCGTTTACAAAGACTCTCACGGCTAAAGTGTTCGGTGGTCGTCTGGAAAGTCTAGGTCTACGAGATATGTACATACGCTAATCTAAGGCAAAAGGGAGATATGTAATGGGGTATATGGATGCCCTAGTTTATTGTATTTGTATCTCTGTAACCACTGTTTTAGATTATGATGTACCCCACTAGAGTTTTAGTTCAAGTAGGAGTTTGTTGGGGTTTGTGCCCTAAAACTCGTAGTTTGTAATTATGTTCTAATTAATGTAATAAAGTGTTATTATTTCAATAAAGAGTTATTGTTCGTTATTTGTGATATTGGATTTGTTTTAACCCTAAATCCAATAAACTAAACATCCAAGGCTGTAAGATGTATCTTTAATCGAATGTAATGTACATATAAATGATCTCAGTTCGAGATACAACCTAAAGGATCTATAGTTAGGGGATAAGTTTGGGTACCTTACCCTGTAAAACTATGGATGTGGCCCACTTTGTATATGATACAAACACTGTGATCCTAACGTGTTCGTGTAGATGACATGTGAGTGGGGATATCCTATGTAATGAGATTACATAAGATCGAACCGCGAAATAATAACCATTAGATGTAACTCCGTTGACTAGTTAGGTTTCTATTTCACTAGGATGACCTAGGCAACTTGATCTCAATCCTAAGCAGGTTACGAACTCCTATTTGCGAGGGATTGTCCTTTATCTAGTATGGGTGAGAGTGGCTAGATTCGCCGACTCAATATGCCTACCTTCTTGGGGACAAGACCAAGTGAGCGGTTGGGAACTTAACTTAGCAAGATGGAATTCACTCCTTCCCGCCTACTAGGGTAAGTAAAGGAATGTTCCCTTAAGTGGTGTCTCCGGGACTTGAACAAAGGGCCCGACCCTCTCATTGGCCCGAGTGGGACTCTGTTTGTTGGTAGGACCACAAACAAATTGTTCATTAGAGGAGCACTGGTACTTAAGGTACAAGATGTAACCCAGGGGTAAAATGGTAATTTGACCCAACCGGTGTTCTGAACATTAAATGAAGGATTGACTTTTGTTATTGGTCAATATCCGTGGACACAAAAATATATTCGCAGTGAGAAGAGTGCAGCTGCGAGACTTTAGTGGAGTGTTCCCGCAGTTAACGAATGTTGATTATGAGGTTAATGAGATTAACCGAGTAATCTCGTATCGTTGGAGCTTCTGATCTATAGGTCCACCTTCTAGCTCGTAAAGGGTTCTTAGATCGTATGAATTTGAAATGTTCAAATTCATAAGGGAATAAATTTAATGTATATAGATACGATATAATATATAGTTTTGGAACTATATATTATAAATTTAATGTGAATGTGATTCATATTAAACGATATGAGAGAATTAAATATTTGAAAGAGTTCAAATATTAAATTCAAATGTGAATGTGATTCATATTTGAAAACTATAAGTTAAAATTTAATGTGCATTTGACTATAGATTAAGGGGTAAAATGATTAAATAAGATTTAATCATTTTGTATAATGTAGTATTTAATTAAATCTGATTTAATTAAATGAATTAATGAATTAATTATTAATTAAATAGGGAACGTGTCATGATGACACGTTCCCACTATTTCCCAACTCCCCCTCGATAGGGAGTGGGGAGTTACCCACTGAAGTGTCCTTCTCCTGGTGAGAAGGGTAAGTATGATCGACAGATCATTCAATTCGATTGAATTCAACAGAAGTCGATTTGGATCGATTAATCTCTCTGGAAAAATTCTCTCCTCTCTCTAAAAAATTTCCATATTCTCCAATTGTTGGATCCTTCCCACCTAAGGAAGATCTAAGTGGAACTCAGAGCATTAGAAGGTTCTCTCTTTTGGTAGTGTCCAGTTGTAAAAGCAGAGAAGCTTGAGGTTCCTGTGTTACTGTACGATTTGAAGCAAGGAGTTGCTGTTGAGGAAAACTACAAAGGTAATTATGACTTCTTCTTTAATTTTCTTTAATTTATAAAGCATGTTTGCATGTACATCTCCATGCCTAATTAGATTAGAAATGTATGTTTATCTCTGTTATTTTCAATGTACTGATTTTTGCTTTTCAACCAAAACAGGCTTGCAATTACGATTCCAAACTCGTTTCTGCTGCTCAAGGGGATTAGATCTCCATCATGATCCTTATCAAGGACTGGAAGTTCTGTAGTTCGGTTAGAAGAGTTGTCAGAGTGTAGCTAATTTTGTTCATAACAACATTGCTACGAAACTGAAGGAAACTCTTCGGAAGAGCCTCTTGAATAAAGCTGACCTGGCTCGACTCATCGATCGAAGCCACGTTTATCTCATCCAGATTAAAGTGGGTCATCATGTCCAGAACATGTTCACGGACAGACGTCCCTTCTTTCATCCGCGCATTGAAGACGTGTTTGAGTGAATCATGTCGAACCTGAAAAGACTATTGTCCAAACATTTCCTGCAAGGATTCCATGATCTCCTTGGCGGTGATCTGAACTCATGCTTCTTTGTCAAGATTTCAGATAAGCTGGCAATGATAAGACCTTGGCCTTTTCATTGGCCCTGATCCATCGATCGTACGCATCACGAACACTTCGTGACGCGGCCGAGCCCGACACCTGAGGGCACTCCTTAGTGAGCACGAACTTTAGGTTGTCAGTTATTAGAATTGTGTTGATATTATTTTTCCACGTTTGGAAATTATCTCCCACTAGTTTGTCGAAAGCTAAAAAAGCGATAATTGAGCTATTCATTTTTGCTGAAAAACAAGTAAAACTTTTTGTCAGTCTCGCAAAAACTTTTGAAAATCCAATCAATTTTAGCAAGATTTTATCCTATGATCCCTAGGTCGTTAAAATTTGGAATGATACCTCAAAAGTTTAGAATGATCGCCACCAAAGGGTGAACAGAAACACACCTCCTTTGGGACGAGACTTTCTGGACCAGACCCTAATGCCAGAATAACTCTTATTCCATTAGGCGTTTAGTTACCATTTTTCGGTCTGAATCCATTAACTCTTAATGAATCCCGTGAGTGTCACCCTAAATCTTTAAATTTTCAAGGATCCGTCCAAACAATAGCCACCGAAGGGTGAACCAAGAAGGAAAATCAACAAGAAAATTGTATCCCTTTCGAGAATTCACGGTGTTCCGACTCCCTTGATCAAGGCCCTCCAAAGGGATTGTTTTGTCCAGGCCAAACTAGCAGGCGGATCATGGGCGTCTCACAGTGTGAATCGAAAAAAGAGACCGTGGGTCCCGCTCCCACTCACTATAAGTACTCTCTCCATCGACGTTGATATTGACCCATACAAATACCATCCGAAGCGGGACGCTCCCATTTGCGCCACGAGGCCGAGTATGGATCTCACGGTGTGAATTTAACGGAGATTTGTGGTTGGAAAATCAAATGTATCTTATACACTTTATTTCCTCCCACGCACCACTTTAAATTGATCGGGATTGACCTAGATAAATCGGCTAATATTTACCTAAGTTTACCAATATAACTCTTATATTGGATTAGCCTAAGTCTATAATCACATTATTAACTTAGGTCTATGTGAGTAAATTAATTAAATTTTAATTAACGACACTCACGATATATAACCTATGAATCTCCGGACCAAATTTACCCCAGGTCGGTTCCCAGGTAGGGGTGTTCCGTAAAGCGTCAATTTAAATACCTCAGCCTTAGACAAAACCTTTCTTAGACAGAGTTACTTATTAGTCACTATTCATAAGTCATATTTGATTTCCTAATTCTAATCTTATTAGAACTCAAAAACCTAAGTCTAATTATTCAAGTTCTAAACATTTTAAAACTAATAATTAACTTAGGTTACATGCATTTCTATGTTATAGTGCTTGATCATTCATCACATGAATAATAAAACTATATAACATACATTTATCACATGAATTAAATGCATGTGCATGCTTTTAATCTAAGAAATATAACACTTATATTAAATAAATTAAAACATGCCAACATTATATTATAACTCTTATAATATAATCCTATCATGCATACTATATATTATAACACTTATAATATAAATATGATGCATGAAATGTTTAACCTAAGATGTGATTTTAATCTATATGACATACATTATGCACATAGAATAAATAAATTTCATACATCTCATGCATAAAATAAATAAATTTCAAAATTGGACCGATTTTGACACTTTAGGGACATTAATTGAATTAATTAACATTAATATAACTTTTATATTAAATTAATAAAATTATTTAAAATACATTTTACAAAATAATAAAATAAATAAAAATACTAAATTAACGTCCCACGAAATTCAACTGCCACTATATCCACGGCTCGCGCGAACTGCCCACTACGCTCGCAGCATTGTCCTCAGCGTGCCTAACGCCTCAGCCTTGCAATGCTACACCCAGCGTTGCAATGCTGACCTGCAACTCAACCTGGTTCCACACGGACAACAGACGCCGAAGAACAGCGTCTCAACGCCGTCGACAGAACAACAAACACCTTTGTTGTTCTTCGTCGTTTTTCCCCCGATTCCGCTCTGATTTCTTCACAACAACTCTTGCCATACAAGACACGAACTTAAAGACTCAATTTACTTTCTAATTGCCCAACAAAACACAAGCATTTATATTGATCTCATCAACAGAAAAGTAAATCTAAAAAATGCCAAAACCGAAACATCCATTTTGCAAACCACAATTTCATCTCATGAATTTGAAGCAAACCCACCTAATTTTAAGAAAATAATTTTGCACAACGAAGAAGCCAATGTTTGGCTCTGGTACCAATTGAAGGGAATAAAACTCCCGCAGTGAAAAATGACTTTGAATCGTCGTGGTTTTCGTTGTGAAAATAATTCTTAAAATTAAATCTATCCTATAGAAATTAGGCTAAACATGCTTTAAAGAAGGAAAAACATAAAGAAATTTACTTAATTGTTGAAGAACACTTCTTCATGAGAGTTGAGAGAGTTTGAGAGAGTTCTTTTGGTGAGATTCCAAAAAATGAACCAATTCCTTGCAAATGCCTTCTCACAAAGACATTATATAATGGTGATAGGTGAAGTTAAAATCTCCACCTATTTACCATTTTACCACAACCTTAGGTTATCCAAATCATATTTGCATAACCACATATAATAAGATATCTCATACCTTGTAATACAAATCTCATTTGTATAATTGTGGATTTTAAATTGAATCACATTCAATTTAATTTCTCTCAATCCAATTTCTCTAAATTAGCCCTAATTAAGCAATTAGGCTAACCTATAGTTTATTATGAATCTCATTCACATTAAACTATATAATATGTCAATCATATCTCATATAAATGACATAAATACCCTTTTAATGAATTTGAACACTTCAAATCCACACCAAGCTGTTAACCCTCTATGATCCAGTTTGAGCCAACCGAGGGACCTAATGGACCTAGAAATGACGAGCTCCAATGATCCGAGGCTAACCTGTCGAACTCTTTGACCGGGTTAATCAACATTCATTAACTACGGTAACACTCCACTAAAGCCCGTAGTTGCACTCCCATCACTGTAGGATAAGTTGTGTCCATTGATATAACCAATGCCCATGAGTCGACCCTTCACAGGTTGTTCGTAGACACTGCTGGGTCAAATTATCATTTTACCCATGTGTCTACATCTTGCTCCTTAAGTCCCCACTGCTCCTCTAATGAACAACGTTGTTGTATGGTCCAACCATAAACAACACCCCTTTCGGGTCTGTGAGAGGGTGGGCGCCTGTTGTCCAAGCCCTAGAGACAACACTTAAGGGAACAACCTCTCTAGTTTCCCTAATGTCGGGAACGAGTGAATTCCATCTCGCGTAGTCAAGTTCCCAGCTCCCCACGTGGTCCTGTCCCTCAGAAGATAGACATATTGGGCGAGTAATTGTAACAACCCTCACCCGTACTAGTCAAAGGACAAATCCCCGCAGACAGGAGTCCGTAACACGCTCAGGATTAAGGTCGAGTCACTAATGGTCATCTATGAAGTTATTAGTCCTAAACTGTTAACGGTATTACATCAGTAGGTCTAATTATTCACGACCCAGTCTTGTACAATCTCATTGCACAGGATGCCCCCACTTGCATGTCAACCACATGAACGAGTTGGATCACCTCGTTTGTATCTAATACAAAGCGGGTTGCATCCCTGGCGTATCGAGATTAGGTCTCCAACCCTATCTCAGATATCAGAGACCGTTCGGGTTATTTACTCGAACGTGATCCTCCCTGTGTGTCCACTACACACTGTTCAAGTTCCAGTTCTCTCATAATTCAATTACCCTAGAGCTTAGTTTATTGGACAAAATTTGTAAATGTGCGATACACAAAGTGATTAAAAAAATAACTCTTATTTATTTCAATCATGAATATTACAAACAAATACGAGATTAAGACATACATCCCAACATATCATACATATAATTCCACCTACATATCTCCGGGAAATTCACACCGTGAGATCCATACTTGGCCTTATGGTGGAAACGAGAGCGTCCCCCTTCGGATGGTGTTTGTATGGATCAATAGCAAGGTGAATGGAGATGGTACTTATAGTGAGTGGGAGCAGGTTTAGTGAAAACAAAACCTATGGTCTCTTTTATCGGTTCGCACCGTGAGATTACTATGATCATCCTGCTAGTTTGGCTTGGACCAGACAATCCCGATAGGAATAAGAGTTATTCTAGCATTAGGGAGTATTTTTTGATTACCCTTCGGTGTCATCAATTCTAAACCATTGGAGTATCATTGCGATTTATTAATGACTTAGGAATCATTAGATAATTAGCTAAAAATGATTGAATTAATTAAAGGTTTAGCGAGAAACTAATACAAGTATTTTGCATTTCAGTAATATGAATAGCTCAATTCTTTCCTTATCGGCTACTGAGAAATTAATCGGAGAAAATATGATGACCTGAAAAAATAATCTTAATATCATCTTGGTTGCGGATGATCTAATGTTTGTGCTTACTGAGGAGGGTCCTCAGGTGCCAAGCTCGAATGCGTCACGAAATGTTCGTGATGCATACGATAGATGGATCAAGGCCAATGACATGGCTAAGGTCTACATCTTGGCAAGTATGTCAGACATACTAGCCAAGAAGCACGAGGGCATGATGACCGCCAAGGAAATCATGGATTCGTTGCAGGGTATGTTTGGACAACAGTTGGTTCAAGTCAGACACAATGCCCTCAAGTACATCTTCAATGCTAGAATGGCAGAGGGATCATCTGTTCGGGATCATGTTCTTTATATGATGGTTCACTTCAACACGGTGGAGTCGAATGGTGCTTCTATCGACGAATCGAGCCAAGTCAGCTTTATATTAGAAACTCTACCAAAGAGTTTTCTACAGTTTCGAAGTAACGCTGTTATGAACAAGCTTACTTTTAACCTTACCTCTCTTCTGAATGAACTCCAAACTTTTCAATCTCTAATGAAAATCAAGGGATCGAAAGGTGAGGAAAATGTTGCCAGTAGGAGTAATCACAGAGGTTCAACCTTGTTGGGATGTATGTCCTAATCTCATTTTGTTTGTAATATTACCATTTGAAATAAATAAGAGTTATTTCTTTCATCACTTTGTGTCTCGCAATTTTACAAACGTTGTCCAATAAACTAAGCTCCAGGATCATTGAATTTATGAGAGAACTAGAACTTGGACGGTGTATAGTGGACACACAGGGAGGATCACGTTCGAGTTAATGACCCAAACGGTCTACAGTATATGGATAGGGTTGGAGACCTGATAACTCTTTATTAAAGAGTCATTTTCCTCTAATTTATGCTCTAAACCTTGCTATTTGTTTGCTTAATATCCCAGTTTTCAACTTATTCACTTCCTAATTATGCATTTTATTTGTAACTTAACCAAGTCTTGAAGATAAAGTAGTTCATGAGTAAAATGTTGATATTTGAGACTTAGTTGGTTGCTTTTGCTTGATTAGGAAGGTTGGAGATAAAGATTAGAACAAAAGAAGAGCAGCAAAGCATTATGTGTTACCTTGCTCCAGCATGAGTTTTGCTCCAGCAATATTTTCGACATTGTAGCAGTTTTACGGGGCAATTAGATTTAAATCATTTGGGCTTTTTATAATTGAGCCCATTTGGACTATGGAGAGTATGGGCACGAATGGGTCTTCACTAAACCCTATTTTCATCATTTGGGGGAGGTATTTAAGCTTCATTAGGGTTGTTTGTCAAGGTAGGGACTTAGAGGAGGAGAGAATTAGGGCTTGGACAGCAAGTAGTTGTTGTCTTCTTCAAGAAGAAGAAGGAGAAGCTGAAGAATTGAGTCAATCTAGCACAAAAGTGGAGCAAAAGCAAGGAGGGATCATTTTTCTAGCTTCCTACCATAAGCTTTTCTTCTCATCTCTTCATTTTGCATCTTCTTTTCTTATTTCTAAGTACCTCATTGCTGTAATATATTCTATTTTAGGTTTTTTGCATCTTTTCTTTATTGTTATAAGCTAATTCTTTCTAAGGCAAGGATTAGAGCAACTTATGTAATTTGGGATTGAGTTAAGTCTTTTGTATGCTTAAATTGTGGCTGGATTTTAGTTGAATTTATTATTAATGTGGAACTAAGGTTGACCATCTTCATTCCATACCGTTTTCTTTACTTTTGGGAAAAAAGGAGAAACCCGATTACTTTAATCCACTTTAGATCTGATTACAAGTGAATACTTGCAGTGAAAATGGGTAGGTTAGGGATAACCATCCAACTAAAGTACAAAGAGCAATGAGCTTAACAAGGTAATTAAATGGAAATTTGAGTGCTGGAAAATTCTGGGAATTCTGGGAAGAATCCCGTGTTAAATTGTTGTAGCATAATTTTGAGTCTGCAATTGCTTCTGCAATATATCTCAGATTGCTTAAAGAACCCCTAGTCTAAGTCTATCGCATTTGCTGTAGCATTTTCAATGTTTTTAATATTTGTTTCAGCATTCTGCTAGTGAAGTTCTTTTTTCCTTTATTGTTGTCAACCTTAAATTGTTCTTTTGTTGGTTAAAATTCTAATTCACTATAATTAATTCGAGCAAGTTAACCTTCGCAGTTTAGTCTCTGAGGATTCGATACTTGGTACTCAAAATATCGTTTTATATTACTTCGATCGCGTGCACTTGCACGTCGTGACAAGACCTAATCCTGGATACACTGTGGATGCGACCCGCTTTGTATTAGATACAAATGAGGTGATCTGACTCATTCATGTGGTTGACATGCGAGCGGGGGCATCCTGTGCAATGAGATTGTACAAGACTGGACCGTGAATTATTAGACCTACTGATGTAACACCGTTAACAGTATGGGACTAATAACTTCGTAGATGATCAATAGTGACTTGACCTTAATCCTAAGCGTGTTACGGACTCCTGTCCGTGGGGGTCTGTCCTTTGACTAGTACGGGTGAGGGCGATCATAGTTACTCGTCCAATATGCCTATCTTCTCAGGGACAGGACCACGTGGGGAGCTGGGAACTTGACTACGCGAGATGGAATTCACTCGTTCCCGACTTTAGGAAAACTAGAGGGGTTGTTCCCTTAAGTGTTGTCTCCAGGACTTGGACAACGGGCACCCACCCTCTCACTGGCCCGAGAGGGGTCTTGTATATGGTTGAACCATTATAATGTTGTTGTTCATTAGAGAAGTAGTGGAGACTTAAGGAGCACGAAGTAGACACAGGAGTAAAACGGTAATTTGACCCAGCAGTGTCTACGAACAACCTGTGAAGGGTCGACTCACGGGTATTGGTTATATCAGTGGACACAACTTGTCTTACAGTGACGCGAGTGCAGCTACGGGGTTTAGTGGAGTGTTACCGTAGCTAATGAATGTTGATTAACCAGGTCAAAGAGTTTGACATGTTAGTCTCGGATCATTGGAGCTCGTCACATGTAGGTCCATTAGGTCCCTCGGTTGGCTCAAACTGGATTAATAGAGGGTTTATAGTTTGGTGTGGATTTGAAGTGTTCAAATTCATTAAAAGGTAATTATGTCATTTATATGAGATATGATTGATATATTATATAGTTTAATGTGAATGAGATTCATAATAAACTATATGTTAGCCTAATTGTTTAATTAGGGCTAATTTGGAGAAATTGGATTGAGAGAAATTAAATTGAATGTGATTCAATTTAAAATCCACAATTATACAAATGTGATTTGTATAATGAGATATGAGATATCTTATTAAATGTGGTTATGCAAATATGATTTGCATAACCTATGGTTGTGGTTAAATGGTAAATAGGTGGAGATTTCAACTCCACCTATCACCATTATTTAAACTCCTTTGCAAGAAGGATTTCTCACTTGGTTGTTCATTTTTTTGGAATCTCACCAAAAACAACAAGAATTCTCTCTCAACTCTTCTCTCAATCTCTCCTCCCATTTCACCAAAGGAGTCCCACATACTCTCCTTCTACCTAAAAGAGAACAACCGAGAAGCCTATCGGAGGTGTCTGGTTCGTTGGTTTGTTCGAGGAGATCGTGTTCGCGAAGAGTTCGTGATTGGAGGAGGAAAACACGAAGAACGGTTCTTCAACAAGTAAGTCTCTCTTACTGTTTTTTCCTTCTAGATTGCATGTTTAACCTAGGATTTATATAATAGATTCGATTGTGAGAAAGCATTTTTCACAACGATACCACAACGATTCAATCATCCTTCCGCTACGTAGGATTTTCATTCCTTCAATTGGTATCAAAGCCAAGTTGGCTTTTCATTGTGCAAATGTTTTTCTTAAAATTAGGTGGGTATTGCTTCAATTCATGAGATGTAATTGTGGTTTGCATAAATTGGATGGTTTCGGTTTTGGCACTAGTTTTAGGTTTATTTTCTGTTGATGAGATCAATGTAAAGGCTCGTGTTTTTGGGCAAATTAGAAAATAAATCGGGTTTGTAAGTCCGTGTCTTTGTCGGCAAAAGTTGCAGTGAAGAAATCAGAGTGGAAACGGGCGAGAAACGACGAAGAACAACAAACGAGCTTCTTGTTCTGTCAACAGCATTGAGTCGCTGTTCTTCGACGTCTCAACGCTGTCTGGACGGGTGAAGGCTGTGCTGCAGAGAAGCGTTGCAACGCCGAGGCGTGGAGCACGCGGCGTGCGACGCTGAGCGCTGCAACGTTGCAACGCTGCATGCGTGATGGGCGGTTCCAGCAGCATTTTCGCGTGAGACGTGGGCGGTTGCTTCATTACATCATCGTGGGGCAGTTTTTTTATTAATTTGTTTTATTTATTTTTAACTTGTAAAATGTATTTAGTTTTATTTAATTAAATTAATTAATTAATATTAATCTAAAAGTTATATTAATGTTAATTAATTCATTTAATGTCCCTAAAATGCCAAAACCGTTCCAATTTTTATGATTTATTTATTGTATGCATGAGATGTATGAAATATTTAATTCTATGTGCATAATGTATGTCATATAGATTTAAAATCTCATCTTAGGTTAAACATTTCATGCATCATATTTATATTATAAGTGTTATAATATATAGTATGCATGATAGGTTATATTATAAGTGTTATAATATAATGTATGCATGTTTTAATTTATTTAAATTTAAGTGTTATGTTTTTTAGATTAAAAGCATGCTCATGAATTTAATTCATGTGATGAATGTATGTTATAGTATAATGTTATTTGTGTGATGAATGATCAAACACTATAACATAGAATGCATGTAACCTAAGTTAATTATTAGTTTTAAAATGTTTAGAACTTGAATAATTAGACTTAGGTTTTCTAGTTCTAATAAGATTAGAATTAGGAAATCAAATATGACCTTTGAATGGAGGCGATTAGTAGCTCGCTCTAAGGTCATGTATTTAAGTCGACGCCATGAACACCCCTACCTGGGAATCGACCTGGGAGTGAATTCGGTCCGGAGATTTTTAGGTTATATTATCGTGAGTGTCATTAATTAAAAGTTGATTAATTTACTCACATAGACCTAAGTTAATAATGTGATTATAAACTTATGCTAAATCAATATAAGAGTTATAGTGGTAGACTTACGTAAATATTAGTCGATTTATCTAGGTCAATCCCGAATAATCTAAAGTGTTGAGTGGGAGGAAATAAAGTGTATAAGATACATTTGATTTTTCGACCACAAATCTCGAGTCCGCACCGTGAGATCCATACTCGGCCTCGTGGTGCAAATGGGAGTGTCCTCCTTCGGATGGTATTTGTATGAATCAATATCATAGTGGATGGAGAAAGTACTTATAGTGAGTAGGAGCGGGACCTGTGAAAACGGGACCCACAATCTCTTCTTTCGATTCACACCGTGAGACCCCTATGATCCGCCTGCTAGTTTAGCCTGGACCAGACAATCCTTTCGGAGGGCGTTGATCATGGGAGTCGGAACACCGTGAATTCCCGAAAGGGATACAGTTTCCTTGTTGGTTTTCCTTCTTGGATCACCCTTCGGTGGCTATTGTTTGGACGAATACTTGGAAACTTAAAGATTGAGGGTGACACTAATGGAATAAGAGTTATTCTGGTATTATGATCTGGTTGAGATAGTCTCGTCCTAAAGGAGTAGTGTTTCTGTTCACCCTTCGGTGACGGTCATTCTAAACCTTTGGGATATCATTGCAAATTTTTAATGACCTAGGGATCATAGGATAATTTTTTGCTAAAACTTGATTGGATTTCAAAAAGTTTTTTGCGAGACTGACACAAAGTTTTTACTTGTTTTTCAGCAAAATGTCTAGCTCAATAATAGTTTTACTAACATCCGACAAATTAGTGGGAGATAATTTCCAAACTTGGAAAAACAATATAAATACGATTCTAGTAACTGACGACCTTAAGTTCGTGCTCACTTAGAAGTGTCCTCAGTTGCAGAGCTCGAACGCGTCACGAAGTGTTCGTGATGCGTACGATCGATGGATCAGGACCAATGAAAAGGTCAAGGTCTACATCATTGTCAGCTTGTCTGAAGTATTGACAAAGAAGCATGAGCTGATGATCACCACCAAGGAGATCATAGAGTCCTTGTAGGAAATGTTTGGACAACAGTCCTTTCAGATCTGACATGACTCGCTCAAACACGTCTTCAACGCCGGGATGAAAGAAGGGACGTTTGTTCGTGAACACGTTCTAGACATGATGACCCACTTTAATCTTGCAGAGATGAATGTGGCTTCGATCGATTAGTCGAGCCAGGTCAGCTTTATTCTGGATACTCTTCCGAAGAGTTTCCTTCAGTTTCGTAGCAATGTTGTTATGAACAAAATTAGCTACACTCTGACCACCCTTCTGAACGAGCTACAAAACTTCCAGTCCTTGATGAGAATCAGGACACCGGAGGCTGAGGCAAACGTTGTCTTCAGGTCCTTTCACAGGGGTTCAACCTCTGAGACTAAATCTGTGGCTTCTTCTTACTCGAAAGGGAAGAAGAAGAAGGGCAAAGCTGACCGCACTACCACCCAAAAGGACAAAAAGGTCATGAAAGTTGCAGAAAAAGAAAAGTGTTTCCACTGCAATGGGGACGACCACTGGACGTAACTGTCCCAAGTTCCTTGCCGACAGGAAGAA
Source organism: Trichosanthes cucumerina (assembly GCA_036507285.1). NCBI lineage: Eukaryota > Viridiplantae > Streptophyta > Magnoliopsida > Cucurbitales > Cucurbitaceae > Trichosanthes > Trichosanthes cucumerina. The sequence goes on from CM071841.1 coordinate 41,777,105, forward strand.
TACAGGTAAATGTGATTTACTGGTAACCGAAACCTGTTTAGTGGAGAGTAATGTTGGATTCGGGCGCCACTAACCATGTTTGTTCTTCTTTTCAGGGAATTAGTTCCTTGCAGCAGCTGCGAGAGGGTGAGGTGACTCTATGAGTTGGATCCGGGGAGGTTGTCACTACTGCGGTGATCAGCACGGTGAAACTTTATTTTGGCGAGAAGTACTCATTATTAGATAATTTGTTCATAGTGCCAGGGTTTACTAGAAACCTTGTTTCCATTCCCTGCCTTATTGAACAATGTATTACAGTTTCCTTTGAATCTAATAAAGCATTTATTTCTTTCAAAGGTAATTTACTTTGTTCTGCATCACTTGAGTCTAACTTGTACGTTTTGAATACTGAATTGTTTAAAACGAAAGAAACACGAACTAAGAGAGTGAAAGTTTCTCCTAAAGAAAATGTTCATCTTTGGCATCTAAGGTTAGGCCACATCAATATCATTAGGATTGAGAGACTAATGAAGAGTGGACTTCTAAGCGAGTTGGAAGAAAACTCTTTACCGGTGTGTGAGTCATGCCTCAAAGGCAAAATGACCAAACGTCCTTTTAGTGGAAAAAGATATAGAGCCAAAGAGCCCCTTGAGCTTATACATTCTGACCTCTGTGGTCCGATGAGTGTTAAAGCACGAGGTGGTTACGAATACTTTGTATCTTTTATAGATGACTATTCAAGGTATGAGTATATTTACCTAATGCATAGGAAGGTCGAAACTTTTGAAAAGTTCAAGGAGTACAAGACTGAGGTTGAGAACCTGTTAGGTAAAACAATAAAAATACTTCGATCGGATCGAGGTGGAGAGTATATGGACACTGAATTCCAGGACTATATGATAGAACTTGGAATTACGTCCCAACTCTCAGCACCTGGTATGCCACAACAGAATGGTGTATCAGAGAGGAGAAACAGAACCCTGTTGGACATGGTTCGACCGATGATGAGCTATGCTTGTCTCCCTGATTCTTTTTGGGGTTACGCAGTGGAGACTGCGGTGTATATTTTGAACAACGTTCCGTCAAAGAGTGTTTGTGAAACACCTTTCGAACTCTGGAATGGACGTAAAGGCAGTTTACACCATTTCAGAATTTGGGGTTGCCCGACCCATGTGTTGGTGTCAAACCCGAAGAAGTTGGAACCCCGTTCAAAATTTTGCCTATTCGTAGGTTACAAGAAAGAGTTTAGGAGTGGCCTATTTTTCGATCCTAAGGAAAATAGGGTGTTTGTGTCGACAAACGTCATTCCTTGAGAAAGACCACGTTAGGGATCATTTACCTAGAAGCAAAACCAGGTTAAACGAAATGGACAGTACGTCAGCAAGAGTTGCAAATGGGGCTAGTACGTGAACAAGTGTTGTTGATCCTAGCACGTCTAGTCAAGTTCGTTCCCAAGAGTTGGGAATGCCTCGACGTAGTGGGAGGGTTGTGAGACAGCCTGAACATTACATGGATTTAGCTGAAACCCAAGTCGTCACCCCTGATGATGACTGCAAGGATCTATTGACCTATGATCAGGCAATGGCAGACGTTGACAAGGACGATTGAATTAAAGCTATGGACCAGGAAATGGAGTCGATGTACTTTAATTCCGTCTGGGAGCTTGTGGATCAACCGGATGGGATAAAACCTATAGGTTGCAAATGGATCTACAAGCGTAAACCTAGCGTAGATGGGAAGGTGCAGACCTTCAAAGCACGACTAGTGGGAAAGGATTTTACCCAGGTTGAAGGGGTTGACTATGAGGAAACTTTTTCACCTGTTGTCATGGTAAAGTCGATCGGGATCCTTCTGGCCATTGCCGCATATTATGACTATGAGGTATGGCAGATGGATGTCAAGACCGCCTTTCTAAATAGCAAACTTGACGAGACCATCTACATGGACCAACCCAAGGGGTTCATTATCCAAGGCCAAGAGAAAAAGGTTTGCCTACTTCATAGGTCTATTTATGGACTGAAACAAGCCTCGAGGTCTTGGAATAAAAGCTTTGATGAGGCGATCAAATCTTATGGCTTTGATCAGAATGTTGACGAGCCTTGCGTCTACAAGAAAATCGTCAACAACACTGTCGCTTTTCTGATATTGTACGTGGATGATATCCTTCTCATTGGGAATGAGGTAGGATTTCTTACTGACGTAAAGAAATGGTTGGCTTCGCAATTCCAAATGAAAGATTTGAGAGAAGCACAGTATGTTCTAGGTATCTAGATTGTCTGGAACCGGAAGAATAGGATGCTAGCCATGTCTCAGGCGTCTTATATTGATAAGATGTTGTCTAGATATAAGATGCAGAACTCCAAGAAGGGTTTGCTGCCTTTCAGGCATGGGGTTCACCTGTCTAAGGATCAATGTCCTAAGACTCCTCAAGAGGTTGAGGATATGAGACAAATGCCTTATGCTTCAGATGTTGGAAGCCTCATGTATGCCATGCTGTGTACCAGGCCCGACATTTGTTATGCAGTTGGGATTGTCAGTAGGTATCAATACAATCTTGGATTAGATCACTGGACAGTCGTAAAGGAAATCCTCAAGTATCTTGGGATAACGAGGAACTACAACCTTGTGTATGGGAGTGGGGATTTGAACCTTACGGAATACACAGATTCTGACTTTCAGACCAATTAGGATTCTAGAAAATCCACTTCGGGGTCAACCTTCATTCTGAATGGAGGAGCTGTAGTATGACGAAGCATCAACCAGGGATGCATCGCTGATTCAACTATGGAAGCTGAGTATGTTGCGGCTTGTGAACTTGCAAAGGAAGTTTTTTGGCTTAGGAAGTTCATGACGGATTTCGAAGTTGTTCCAAATATGAACTTGCCAATCACGCTGTTTTGTGACAATAGTGGTGTTGTAGCCAACTCGAGAGAGCCTCGGAGTCATAAGAGGGGCAAGCACATTGAGCGGAAGTATCACTTGATACGGGAGATTGTGCACCGCGGCGACGTGACAGTCACACAGATAGCGTCGAAGCACAACGTTGCTGATCCATTACAAAGGCCCTCACAGCTAAGGTGTTTGAGGGTCACCTTGAGAGTCTAGGTCTTCGAGTGCTTCCTGACTAGGGCAAGTGGGAGTATTGTAAAGGGTATTCAATGCCCTAGTTTATTGTATTACTTTATTGTAATTCTATTGTACATTTGAGAAATGTATATGTACTCCACTAGCTTAGTCCAAGTGGGAGTTTGTTGGGACGTATGTCCTAATCTCGTATTTGTTTGTAATATACCTATTGAAATAAATAAGAGTTATTTCTTTCATCACTTTGTGTCTCGCAATTTTACAAACTATGTCCTATAAACTAAGCTCCAGGGTCATTGAATTTATGAAAGAATAAGAACTTGAACGGTGTGTAGTGGACACATAAGGAGGATCATGTTCGAGTTAATGACCCAAACGGTCTACAGTATATGGATAGGGTTGGATATCTAATCCTGGATACGCTGTGGATGCGGCCCGCTTTGTATTAGATACAAACGAGGTGATCTGACTCGTTCATGTGGTTGACATGCGAGTGGGGACATCCTGTGCAATGAGATTGTACAAGACCGGACCGTGAATTATTAGACCTACTGATGTAACACCGTTGACAGTATAGGACTAATAACATCGTAGATGACCATTAGTGACTCGACCTTAATCCTGAGCGTGTTACGGACTCCTGTATGCGAGGATCTGTCCTTTGACTAGTACGGGTAAGGGTGGTCGCAGTTGAAGGGAATCGAAGTCCCCGCAGCGGAAGCGATTGCAAATCGCGCGCTCTTGATTTAGTTACAACGATAAATTCAAGAACATACAAAACTAGATTAAGCATAAAAGTGAAATGGACAGCAAGAATTTACCTTTGAAGAATTTTTCTTCAAGTGCTCCTCTCTCCACGGTCACGATCTCAGCAACAAGAACTCAAACGTGCGAAGACACGACCACCGAATCTTCTCCGTTGTTCTCTAGGTGAGGGAGGAAGGTGGGTTCCCTTTAGGAGATGTGAGGTATTTTGAGAGAGAGATGTTTTTGTTGTCTTGGAACTCTTCCAACAACAACAAAAGAGCTTATCAAAACCTTAACGTAGTTGCATCTCATGCAACCATATATATAGGGGAATGGGATGGAAATGACCATCCTACCCCTCATTTAATCTCTCTTTAGTATATAGTTTATATATGAATCTAATTCACATTAAAACTATATATTATATCAATTATATCATATATAATTGATATAACTCCTCATGTATGAAATTGAACACTTCAATTTCACTCCTAACTTTATACCCTCAATATTACCATGTTGAGCCAACGGAGGGATCTAATAGACCTACAGATCATGAGCTCCAATGATGTGAGACTAACTGATCAAACTCTTTGATCCAGTTAATCAATATTCATTAACTACAAGTCACTCCACTATAGACTTGTAACTGCACTCTCCTCACTATAGATAATATTGTGTCCATCGATATAGTCATTACCCATGAGTCGACCCTTCACCAGGTTGTTCGTAATTACTGGTGGGTCAAATTACCGCTTTACCCCGTGATTACCTCTTTGCTCCTTAAGCACCACCGATCCTCTAATGAACAACAAGTCTAAGGTCCTACCTTAGACTCATACCCTCATAGAGGCGGGCCCCGTTGTTGAAGACACGGAGTCGGTTCTCTAAGGGAACAACCTATCTAATTCCTCGGTAGAGGAATGAGTGAATTCCATCTTGCACAGTTAAGTTCCCGGCTACCTCACGAGGTTCTGTCATTCCCGAGAAGGTAGGCTTATTGAGTCGACCACAGTGCCACTCTCACCCATACTAGTCTAAGGACAAACCCCTATAAGGCGGAGTTCTTAACTTGCTCGAGATTTAGGTCGAGTCACTAATGACCATCTATAAATTACTAGTCTTATCCACATTAGCGGTGTTATCTTTGGTTAGACTAATAATTTTGCGATCCGATCTTGTATGAACTCTTCATACAGGATGCCCCCACACGCATGTCACCTACATGAATGAGTTGGATTACCTCATTTGTACTAATTACAAAGTGGGTCGCATCCATGGTGTTACTGAATGAGGTTTCCAACCTTATTCTTATACCATAGACTATTTAGGTTATAATCTTGAACTCAAGCCAAATAGTGTCCACTACACTGATTTCAAGATAAATGTTATAACCTTAGAGCTTAGTTTATTGGATTTATAAAAGCAAGACTGTATTCTTATCAAAACAAATAACACTTTATTTAATTGATCAAAATTACACAAGTTTAGGGCATAAATCCCAACAATAGTTACTCGCTCCATATGCCTATATTCTCAGGGACAGGACCACGTGGGGAGCTGGGAACTTAACTACGCGAGATGGAATTCATTCGTTCCCGACTTTAGGGAAACTAGAGGGGTTGTTTCCTTAAGTGTTGTCTCTAGGGCTTGGACAACGGGCGACCACCCTCTTACTGGCCCAAGAGGGTGTTGTGTATGGTTGGACCATTACAACGTTGTAGTTCATTAGAGGAGCAGTGGGGACTTAAGGAGCAAGACGTAGACACAGGGGTAAAACGATAATTTGACCCAACAGTGTCTACGAACAACCTGTGAAGGGTCGACTCATGGGCATTGGTTATATCAATTGACACAACTTGTCCTACAGTGATGGGAGTGCAGCTACGGGGTTTAGTGGAGTGTTACCGTAGCTAATGAATGTTGATTAACCAGGTCAAAGAGTTTGACATGTTAGTCTAGGATCATTGGAGCTCGTCACATGTAGGTCCATTAGGTCTCTCAGTTGGCTCAAACTGGATTAATAGAGGGTTTACAGTTTGGTGTGGATTTGAAGTGTTCAAATTCATTAAAGGGTAATTATGTCATTTATATGAGATATGATTGACATATTATATAGTTTAATGTGAATGAGATTCATAATAAACTATAGGTTAGCCTAATTATTTAATTAGGGCTAATTTGGAGAAATTGGATTGAGAGAAATTAAATTGAATGTGATTCAATTTAAAACCCACAATTATACAAATGTGATTTGTATAATGAGATATGAGATATCTTATTATATGTGGTTATGCAAATATGATTTTCATAACCTATGGTGTGGTTAAATGGTAAATAGGTGGAGATTTCAACTCCACCTATCATCATTATATAAACCCTTTGCAAGAAGGATTTAGTAAGTTTGAATTTCATTTTTTGGATTTCTCACCAAAAGAAACTTACAATTCTTTCTCAACCTTCTCTCAAATCTCTCCTCCCTTTGACCAAAAGGAGTCCCACCTGCTCTCCTTCTACCTAAAAGAGAACAACCGAGAAGCTCTTTTGGATGTGTCTGGGTAGTTCGATTGTTTGAGGAGATCGTGATCGTTGAGATCATGTACGCGAAGAGTTCGTGACCGAAGAAGGATTACGTGGAGAACGGTTCCTCAACAAGTAAGTATCTCTTACTATTTTTCCTTCTAAAAAGCATGTTTAACCTAGTTTCTATAGGATAGAAATAGTTTTAAGAAAATGTTTTTTCACAACGAAACCACGACGATTCAATCGCTTTTCCGCTGCTTTCATTCCCTTCATTTGGACGATCTGTTATTTCTTATTTCCTTGCTGCTTTGTTTCTTTCTTTCGGTAATCTTTTGTTAGGGTCATTGTTAATTAATGAATTCTGAATGAAAATGCCCTTATCTGTCTTGTGTTGAAGAGCTTCCTGTTCAAAGATGTGTCAAGCTTAACATGATTAAATTACCCTCAAGAAACTTAATCTTTGTTGAGTTGAGCTAAAAATAATCTAAGCCCCTTGTTATCACTGTTAATTCTTAAGTCTTTACTCTTCAAGCTCTATGCAAAAATTGGGAAGACCTTGCTGTGAAAAGATTATCTTCCCGAGTCCTTTCTTGTTTCTCTATTTTACTCATTGAGGACAATGAGTATAATAAGTTTGGAGGGGGAGGATTCAATCTTTTAGTGAGAATTAAGCAATAAATTTTAAGTTGAGCACAACATTGTGAAGCCATTACTTCTTCTAAAAAAAAAAAAGGTAGTTGTGGAGAGTTACTCCTTTGTGCAGGCTAGTAAGACAGGGAAAGGCATGACACCCATGTCTGACTTTGATCTGAAGACAGCCTGAGCATGAGTATGAATGGCAACCCAATTTTTCTACAAGCCTCGTTGTCAAGCACCTTCATCACAAATGTTGTTGTTTGGATCGAAGGCCTTATGTACATTAAGGGTACTCTCCTGTTAAAGAAAAAAGGGAAAGGTTTGGTGCTGATAAATGCTCTTGGTTCCCATTGCTAAGCCTCCTGGGGCCTAGGTGAGTTGCATCACAAGTATGGCCATGCTAGGAACTAAGAGGGAGTGTAGTAATGAAGTTTTGAGTTTGGGTTGTCTAAAAAGAAGTGGCTTCACAATGTTAGTAGCTTAGAGTGAATAAAGAAGCCTAATCCAGCAAGGAAGAACCTTTCTTGTGTAGGACAACCTGAGGAATGCAAAGTGAAGTTAATGGTTGACCTTAGCAGTGATGTTACTGTGGGGATGCAGGAATATGACTTAGATCAGTTCAGTATTGGAATAAGAGCTTCAATGTTTTAAACTGTTAAGCAGGCCAGTTCTTCTTAGGGGTTACTCAACCCTGACAGAAATTGTTTATTGGTTCAGTGGCACTATTTTTGAAAGTTGATTGGGGTTTGGTAGAGTTCTTATTACTCATGGACGAGTAATAGTTTAAGTTTGGGGGTTTGATAGCTCTGCAACTAGAGTTATTGAGTGAACCATCTTTGAGTAAATAAGTTCTAATTGGGTTTGAACATGTGTTTCTTTTGGCTAGAAGTTGTGCTTTAAGTGTTTGAACTCTTCTAAGTAATGATGAAATCCATTTTGGAAATATTGCAGGTAAAAGTGGTGTTTGATTAATGACACTGTGACTTTGGTCAAGGAAAATGTTGAAGCATTTAAGTCGAAGTTGTAGCATACCAAATGATGGAGCATAATGAGCCAGATGTTGAGAGCTTGTGAGCCAAATGTTGGAGCATCTATGCAAGAAGGCACAAGGTACCAAATGCTAGAGCATTTAGAATGATGTTGCAACATAACAAATCTTGCAGCAAAATTTTGCAAGAATATTGAAGCTGCAGTAATGTCTAAAGCTTTCGGTGGAAAAGTACAAGTATTTGGACACGTGGCAGCCACCTCAATTAATGAATCTGAGAGTAACTCGCGGTTGGACCAATTAGCAGTGGTTATGTGGACATCCATGCCACAAAAGCCCTTATTTTTTTCAATTGAGGCTGGTTATTTAAGCAACATATTCTTGCCTTTTATGGTAGAGGAGAGGAGAAGAGGGTTGATTTCGATAAGGATTTTTCTTACCTAATTCAGCAAGGACAAGAGCTACCTACATTGGGGAGAAGGAGCTGCCTCGGGAAGGAAGCCAACATCACATTTGGGAGTTGCAGTCCACCCTTGTTCTTTTTTTCTTCCCTGTTGTAGATATCGTATTTGGTCCGATAATTTTTATTTTTATTATTATTATTATTTCATAATTTTTTCTTGTAAATAAAAGTTATTTTAGAGAAAAATTTAATTTGTTTGTTAATTTAAATTTTGTTATTGTTATTATTATTTATAAAAAAAATTGTTAAAAAAGAAATTTGTTTTATTTTATTATTTGTTAATTTGTTTTACTTTTTTATTTGTTTTATTTTATTTTATTCTTATTTTATTATTTTTTAAAAAAATAAATCACTCAACTACCCACTCTCACCGATTACGTTGGGTTCCTCATTTTTCTCACATGCTCCCTACACTCTCCCACTTTCCCTTTCTTCACGATTCTTTCATCACGAACTCCCTTTTTGCAGTTTTTCTTTTGTAAAAAAGAAAATAAGTCATCGATGGAGGGGAAGGGGAGGAAAATGGAGGAAAAGAAATAAAAAACTTGAGACAGAGTATGGATGCTAGAGGATTGGAGAGAGGATCGATTGATTGAAGGGGATGAAAAAGGAGGAGGAAGAAGGCAGAGAGGAAGGGAAGACTCCCAGGTAAGTTACTTTTTTCCCTTAATTTGTATTTTTGTCATGTGAGACTTGTATAGAGATTGGGTTAATTTGGCCTTTGTATTTTCCTCCCATTTCTCTCTGTATTTAGATTTCAATTTGTAGATTTAACCAATTTGGTCACTGTACTTTGATTTGACCTTTGTATATTTAGATTTAGCCATTTATTGATTTGGTTTATGTATTTTGATTTGGCATACATTCTAATTTGTGTTATTGTATATTTAGATTTCCCCAATTTGGACATCATATTTTGATTTAGTTTGATTTGGTCTCTCTGTACCTTGATTATGTGTATTAAGATTTAGCCATTTGATTTGCTTCCTGCCCATTTGACAATTAATTGCATATTTTGTTTTGGTTTGGTCTGGATTTGACACTGCAAATATATTTCAGGTCGTTGCATGTATGCATGTTAATTTGACCATTTCATTTCACATATTTATTTGCAACTGCATGTATGTTGTATAGATTTGCTTATTTGGTCACTTTATTTATATTAGTCAAATGCCTATATTAATTTCGTCACTGTGTAGTTGAAATGTGGTCAGTTTGTTGATCGGCATATTTTCAATATTTGGATATTGTTGAGATGCTGAGATTTGACCACTTTATTTATCACAAGTCAATGTATACATATCTTAATTTGGCCATTATTTGGTCATATTTATTTGATTACTTTATGTATATTCCACATCAGTAATTTGGCATTGTGTTAAATTTTAGTCATTGTAGATTTTCATGAATTGTCTCTCCATATTTGGATATTGTTGAGATGTTGAGATTTGACCACTGTGTTTATTTTGTGAATTAGCATGATGCATATGTTAATTTGGTCACTTTGCAATTGTATATATTTATTTGGTCATATTCTTAATAATTTTTATATGTATTTTAATTTATCCTGACATGTGTATTTTAATTTGGCGACCATTGTATTTAATGTATGCATATTTTAATTCAACCTATTGCATGTTTTGATTGTTCAGATTTGGTCACTGTATCTAAATGCCCGTTTAACAAATTTACTTATCTTTTTTTTAATTTCATTTGAATAAAATTGAAATTTACTTAATTTGTTGGCATAAATTTGACATTAAAATTAGGATTTCTGAAATAAGAATCCTCTATTTTCTCAACTTTAAATTTTGGCAATAAAGTTTAAAATAAAACAAATTGCCCTTTTAAAAATGAGATTTCTGAAATAAAGACCCTTTTTTAAAAAAATTGCATTTTGGCATCATAGATTGAAATAAAACAAATTTGCCCTTTTAAAATTTGATTTCTGAAATAAGAACCCTCCAATTTTTTAAAATTTCATTTTTGCATCATAGTTTGAAATAAAACAAATTTGCTCCTTTTTAAAATTGGATTTCTGAAATAAAAACCCTCAATTTTTTAAAATTGCATTTTGAGATCATAGTTTGAAATAAAACAAATTTGCCCCCTTTAAAATTGGATTTCTGAAATAAGAACCCTCCAATATTTTAAAATTGCACTTTGGCATCAAAGTTTGAAATAAAACAATTTTGCCTTTTTAAAATTGAATTTCTGAAATAAGAACCCTTCAATTTTTCAAAATTGCATTTTGGCATTAAAGTTTGAAATAAAACAAATTTGCCTCCTTTTAAAATTGGATTTCTGAAATAAGAACCCTCCAATTTTTAAAAAAATTACATTTTGCCATCAAAGTTTGAAATAAAACAAATTTGCCCACTTTTAAAATTGGATTTCTGAAATAAGAACCCTCCAATTTTGAAAATTACATTTTGGCATTAAATTTTGAAATAAAACAAATTTGCCTTCTTTAAAATTTGATTTTTGAAATAAAAAACCCTCAAACTTTTCAAAATTAAATTTTGGCATCAAAGTTTGCAATAAAACAAATTTGTCCCTTTTTATAATTTAATTTTTGAATTAAAAACTTCTCATTCTTTTTAAATTGAAATTTTGGCATCAAATTTTGCAATAAAACAAATTTGCCCTTTTAAAATTGAATTTATGAAACAAGAATTCTTCAAATTTTCAAAGTTACATTTTGGCAATGATATTTGAAATAAAATAAATTGTCTCCTTTAAAAATGGATTTCTAAAATAAGAATGTTCCATTTTTAAAATTCTTTTATTAAATAACTTGTTTTTAAAAAATAAGGAGTTTAAAATATCAAAATAAATTTTAAATTTTTCTAATGGGCTTGAGCCACTCATAGTTATTAATTCATATTTTTCTTTTAAAATGTGGATTAATAAATTTTGAGACATTCAAATAAAATACAAATTTTTTTTTTTGAACCAATAAATAAAAAGGATAATTTTAAAATAAAATGTGGTAACCGTTTTTTAAAAATGGGTGTTGTAGGGGTGCTAACACCTTTCCTACACTCAATCGACTCCCGAACCTAATTTCTTGTTTCACAGACCAACCTTTTCTTTTAAAATGGGTAACCAATCACACCCTATGATGATTGGTGGCGACTCCAAACCGTTACCTCGAAAGAGACCCTTGGGAGAGGACGTCGGTTGCTCCGCGTCGCGATGACGTTGCGACACTTGTCATAATTTCTTTAATTTCTAAGCTTGTAGAATAGTTAGGTTCTTGTTGTCTTTAAAAGTTTGTTTGTTGTTAGACCTTGCTATGTTTATCAAGTTTAATGCAAATTTACTTTTCTGTTTCCCTTTTATCATCATGAGCTAATTCAGTTAAGGGGAAGAATTAGGGGAGGTTTGTGAATGTGAGCTATCTGTGAAGGCTTGAGTTGCATTTATCCACTCTTCTAGTCTTTGTGTGCTTAATACTAGCTTAGATCCGTTTGGCCAGTCGATTTAAGGTGCGTTTATTCTGAACTTAGGAAAAGGAAGAATAAGTTGAATTCACTGATTAGGATTAATACTAATTAGGGGTTAGCTCCAGGGTAATTGAGGATACTAGGGATAATAACTCACCTAATGAATGCAAGGATGAAATTGATAATCAGGCAAGTAATGGGAAGTAGTTGCTAATACTTAAGATCTCTGGGAAGAATTTGTGAGAACTTGCATTAAGAGTTGGAGCAATCTCATTGTTGTAGCATTTAGTTTGTTGAAGCATAACCATCCCCCTAATTCAACCCTTGCCTTAGTCATTTGAAGTGAATTGTTGTTAGAGACCTAGATTTTAAATTTACCTGTGTTATTGTCAAGATTGAGTTCTGTCGATACCTTATGCAATTGAATCACTGGCTACCCCAAGTCTACTAAGAACAACTCAATACTTTAACTCTTTTAATACAATTCCCTGTGGGATCGATACTTTTCTTATCACTTGCTGCAACAAGGTTGTGTATACTTGCACACATTAAGGTGTTTTTTACTTAATTCATTGACACTCCTTATTTGCATCACTTCCCACCAAGGTTGGATCTGTAGAACTCAGAGGATAGGAAGTTCTCACTATTGGTAGTGTCCTGTTTTACAGAGGAGAAGAACTTCGTTAGTGTGTTGTGCAAACTTTGGAGAAGCAAGGAGTTGCTGAGAAATTGAAACTACAAAGGTAATATGTTCTTTCATTTCTAGTTTAGAAACTTACAGCATGCCCATTTTATGTTTAATCCATGCTTAATTTAGATTGCTTATCTCTGTTGTGTTTTTGCCAATGTCTGAGTTTTTGGAGTAAACCAAAATAAACAAGCAAATACGATTTTTAAACCACATTTCCGCTGCTCAAGGGGATTCGATTCCCTTCAAAGAGGGCAAAGCACATCGAGCGGAAGTATCATTTGATACCAGAAACTATGCATTGAGTGGGCGTAATCGTCACAAAGATAGCTTCAAAGCACAACTTTGTTGATCCTTTTACAAAGGCTCTCACGGCTAAGGTGTTTGAGAGTCACCTAGAAAGTCTAGGTCTATGAGTGATACCCTGACTAGGGCAAGTGGGAGTATTATGTACAAAGGGTATTCAATGCCCTAATTTATTGTATTTACATTATTGTAATATTGTACTTTTGGTATTGTACTCCATTTGCTTTAGGTCAAGTGGGAGTTTGTTGGGATTTTTTGTCCTAAACTCGTGTAGTTTATAATTATTTGGTGAAATGAATAAAGAGTTATTTTTCATCAATTCTTGTAATCTCGCATTTAAAACTTAAATCCAATAAATTAAGCTCAAGGGTTATAAATATGAGATCCTTAACTAGTGTGTAGTGGTCACACAGGTAGGATCATGTTCGAGTATATAACCCAAATGGTCTATAGTATATGGATAAGGTTGGGAACCTCATCCTGGTAACACTATGGATGTGGCCCACATTGCATTTGATACAAACGAGGTGATCAAACTCATTCATGTAGTTGACATGTGAGTAGGGGCATCATGTGCGATGAGTTCGTATAAGACCAGACCGCAAATTATTAGCCTACTTATGTAACATCGTTAACATAATAGGTCTAATAGTTTAGAGATGATCATTAGTGACTTGACTTGAATCTTGAGCAGGTTACGAACTCCTGTCTGCGGGGGTTTATCCTTAGACTAGTATGGGTAAGAGTGGCCAGAGTCGCCAACTCAATAAGTTGTTGGGGTGTATGCCCTAATCTCGTGTATTTTGTAATATTTCATTGTTGTAAATAAATAAGAGTTATTTATTCGAACTTTGTGTCTCGCATATTTCAATAAAGTAATACAACAAACTAGGGCATTGAATACCCTTTACAATACTACCACTTGCCCTAGTCAGGAAGCACTCGAAGACCTAGACTCTCTAGGTGACCCTCAAACACCTTAGCCGTGAGGGCCTTTGTAAATGGATCAGCAACGTTGTGCTCCGAAGCTATCTGTGTGACTGTCACGTCTTCGAGGTGCACAATCTCCCGTATCAAGTGATACTTACGCTCAATATGCTTGCCTCTTTTATGACTTCGAGGTTCTCTCGAGTTGGCTACTGCACCACTGTTGTCACAAAACAGGGTCACTGGCAAGTTAATATTTGGAACAACTTCCAAATTTAGCATGAACTTCCTAAGCCAAACAACTTCCTTTGCAGCTTAACAAGCCCCAACATTCTCGGCTTCCATTAGGAATGTAGCGTTTGTCGACACAAGCACCCTATTATCCTTAGGATCGTAAAACAGACCACCCCTAGTCTCTTTTGGGTAACCTACAAAGAGGCAAACTTTGAACGGGGTTCCAACTTTTTCGAGTTTGACACTAACACATGGGTCGGGCATCCCCAAATTCTGAAATACCGTAAACTGGTTTTACGACCATGCCAGAGTTCGAAAGGTGTTTCACAAACACTCTTCGATGGAACTGTGTTCAAAATGTATACCGCAGTCTCCACTACGTAACCCCAAAAAGAATCAGGGAGACGAGCATAGCTCATCATCGACCGAACCATGTCCAACAGGGTTCTGTTTCTCCTCTCCAATACACCATTCTGTTGTGGCATACCAGGTGCTGAGAGTTGGGACGTAATTCCATGTTCTATCATATAGTCCTGAAATTCAGTGTCAATATACTCTCCACCTCGATCCGATCGAAGTGTTTTAATCGTTTTACCTAACAGGTTCTCAACCTCAGTCTTAAACTCCTTGAACTTTTCAAGAGTTTTAGACTTCCTATGCATTAGGTAAATGTACCTATACCTTGAATAGTCATCTATAAAAGATACAAAGTATTCGTAATCTTCTCGTGTTTTAACATTCATCGGACCACAGAGGTCAGAATGTATAACTCAAGAGGCTCTTTGGCTCTATATCCTTTTCCACTAAAAGGACGTTTTGTCATTTTGCCTTCAAGACATGACTCACAAACCGGTAAAGATTTTTCTTCCAACTCGCTTAGAAGTCTGCTCTTCACTAGTCTCTCAATCCTATTGAGATTTATGTGGCCTAACCTTAGATGCCAAAGATGGGCACTTTCTTTTGGAGAAACTTTTACTCTCTTAGTTCGCGTTTCTGCTGTTTTAAACAATTCAGTATTCAAAACACTTTTGAACGAATTAGGCTTTAAAACATACAAATTACTCTCAAGTGAAGCAACACATAACAAATTTCCATTTTGAGAAATAAACGCTTTATTACTCATGAAAGAAACGGAAATATTTTGTTCTAATAGGCATGAAATAGAAACTAGGTTTCTAGTAAACCCTGTAACTATATACATATTATCCAATAATAAGTACTTCTCGCCAAAGAACAGCTTCACCGTGCCAATTGCTGCAGCTGAGACAACTTCTCCGGATCCAACTCTGAGCGTTATCTCACCCTCTTACAGTCGCTGCCAGGAACTTTTTCCTTGAAAAGAAGAGCAAACATGGTTAGTGGCATCTGAATCCAATATCCAGACAGAGTCATTACTCTACACTAAGCAAGTTTCAGTAACAAGTAAATCACATTTACCTGCATTCTTCTTTTCGATAAGGAACTTGGGACAACTCCTTTTAAGGTGGTTGTCACCATTGCAGTAGAAACACTTTCTTGCAACTTCCTTGATCTCTTTTCCCTTTTGGGCGGCAGCGCGGTCAACCCTAACCTTCTTCAACTTCTTCTTCTTCCCTTTCGAGCCTAAAGAATCTACAAAGTTTATCCCAGAGGTCGAACCCCTGTGAAAAGGTCTAAAGGCAACACTTGCCTCAACTTCCTGTTCCTTGATTTGCACTAAGGACTGGAAGGTTTGTAGATCGTTGAATAGGACTGTTGAACCGGGCATCTGAGGGCCCTCCTCAGTGAGCGCAAACTCTAGGTTGTCATTTACCAAAATCGTGTCAATATTGATTTTTCACGTTTGAAAAATATCGTCGACTAACTTATTAGAAGCTAAAAGAGGATTAAAGGCGTTTGGCATTTTGTTGCTGAAAAATGAAAAACTTTGTATTAGTCTCGCAAAAAACTTTGAAAATCCAATCAGGTTTTAGCAAATTTTTTATCCTATGATCCCTAGGTCATAAAAATTGCAATGATACCCCAAAGGTTTAGAATGATTGCCACCGTAGGGTAGACAAAACCACTTCTCCTCTGGGACGAGACTTTCTCGACCATACCCTAATACAAGAATAACTCTTATTCCATTAGGCAACCAGTTACCATTTTTCGGTCTGAATTCATTAGCTCTTAACAAACCCTGTGAGTGTCACCCTCTATCTTTAAATTTCTAAGTATTCGTCCAAACAATAGCCGCAGTAGGGAGGACTACGAAGGAAAACCAACAAGGAAATCGTATCCCTTTCTACAATTCACGGTGTTCCGACTCCCATGATCAAGGCCCTCCGTAGGGATTGTTTGGTCGAGGCCAAACTAGCAGGCAGATCATAATAATCTCACGGTGTGAATCGAAAGAAGAGACTGTGGGTCCCGTTTCACAGGTCCCGCTCCCACTCACTATAAGTACTCTCTCCATTCACGTTGAATTTTGACCCATACAAATACCACCCGTAAGGGGACGCTCCCATTTGTGCCACGAGGCCGTGTATGGATCTCATGGTGTGAACTTAACGGAGATTTGTGGATGAAAAATTAAATGTATCTCATACACTTTATTTCCTCCTACTCAGCACTTTAAAATAATCGGGATTGACCTAGATAAACTGACTATAATTTACCTAAGTCTACCAATATAACTCTAATATTCGATTAGCCTAAGTCTATAATCACATTATTAACTTAGGTCTATGTGAGTAAATTAATTAACTCTTAATTAACGGCACACACGTATAACCTATGAATCTCCGAACCAAATTCACTCCCAGGTCGGTTCTCAGGTAGAGGTGTTCCGCAAAGCGTCAACTTAAATACCCCAGCCTTAGACAGAACCTTCCATAGACAGAGTTACTAATTAGTCACCATTCATAAGTCATATTGATTTCCTAATTCTAATCTTATTAGAACTAGAAAACCTAAGCCTAATTATTCAAGTTCTAAACAATTTAAAACTAATAATTAACTTAGGTTACATGCATTTCTATGTTATTGTGCTTGATCATTCATCACATGAATAATTAAACTATATAACATACATATATCTCATGTATAAATGCATGTCCATGCTTTTAATCTAAGAAATATAACACTTATATTAATTAAATTAAAACATGCAAACATTATATTATAACTCTTATAATATAATCCTATCATGCATACTATATATTATAACTCTTATAATATATAGTATGCATGATAGGATTATGTACATTTGAGAAATGTATTATGTACTACACTAGCTTTGTTCAAGTGAGAGTTTGTTGGGGTGTATGCCCTAATCTCCTATAGTTTGTAATATTTAATTGTTGTAATTAAATAAGAGTTATTTATTCGAATTTTGTGTCTCGCATATTTCATAAACTTAATCCAATAAACTAAGCTCCAGGGTCATTATATTATGAGAGAACTAAGAACTTGAACGGTGTGTAGTGGACACACGGGGAGGATCACGTTCGAGTTAATGACCCAAACGGTCTACAGTTGTTGGGATTTTTGCCCTAATCTCGTGTTTGTAATATATTGTTTGAAATCAATAAGAGTTATTCATTTCATCACTTTGTGTCTCGCAATATTTATAAACTTTTCCAATAAACTAAGCTCCAGGATCATTGAATTTATGAGAGAACTAGAACTTGAACGGTGTGTAGTGGACACACAGGGAAGATCACGTTCGAGTTAATGACCCGAGCGGTCTCATGATATATGGATAGGGTTGGACACCTAATCCACGGATACACTTTGTGGATGCGACCCGCTTTGTATTAGATACAAAGCGAGGTGATCGACTTCGTTCATGTAGTTGACATGCGAGTGGGGGCATCTGTGCAATGAGATTGTACAAGCCAGGACCGTTATTTATTAGACCTCACGATGTAACACCGATTGCAGTGAGGACTAATAACCGTAGATGACCATTAGTGACTCGACACGAATCCACGGCGTGTTACGGACTCGCCTGCTGCGAGTGCATTCTTTGACTAGTACGGGTGAGGGTGGTCACGATTACTCGCCCAATATGTCTATCTTCTCGAGACGAGAACCAAGTAGGGAGCTGGGAACTTAACTACGCGAGATGAAATTCACTCGTTCCCCTTTAGGGAAACTAGAGGGTTGTTCCCTTAAGTGTTGTCTCCGGGGCTTGGACAACGGGCGCCCACTTCTGCTTGGCCCGACAAGGGTGTTGTGTATGGTCGGACCATCACAATATGTTATTCATTAGAGGAGCGGTGGAGACTTAAGGAACAAGAGAGGTAGACGCGAGGGTAAAGCGGTAATTTGACCCGGTAGTGTGTCTCACGAACAACTTTGTGAAGGGTCGACTCATGGGTATTGGTTATATCGGTGGACACGTAATATTCTCGCACTAACGGGAGTGCGGCTACGGGCTATAGTGGAGTGTTACCGTAGCTAATGAATGTTAGTTAGCCGTGTCAAAGAGTTTGTGAGTTAATCTTAGATCATTGGAGCCCGATCCTTTGTAGGTCCATTAGGTCCCTCGGTTGGCTCCACTGGATTAAAAGAAGGGCTAATGTTTTGGTATGAAATTGAAGTGTTCAATTTCACTTTAAGGGCATTTATGTCATTTATATGAGATATGAATGATATAATATATAGTTTAATGTGAATGAGATTCATAATAAACTATAGGTTAGCCTAATTGTTGAATTAGGGCTAATTGGAGAATTTGATTGAGAGAAATTAAATTGGATGTGATTCAATTTAATTAATACACAATTAATGCAAATGAGATTTGCAATATGAGATATGAGATATCTTATATTATGTGGTTATGCAAATGAGATTTGCATAACCTATGGTTGTGGTAAAGTGGTAATTATGTGGACATTTTAACTCCACCATTCCACTATATAAACCCTTCTTGCAAGAAGGATTGTGATCACTTCTCTCATTTTTAGATTTTCACAAAGAGAGAGAGAAATTCTCTCAATTCTCTCTCATTTCTCCTCCCTCTCCAAAACTCACAAGATCCCACAATCTTCCCTTCTCCAAAAGAGAACAACCGAGAAGGGTTTTTGGTGGTGTTCAAGACCTTTCGTTGGAGGTGTTCGTTGAGTACGAGGAGCACGAAGAGTTCGTGATTTGAAGAAGAATTCTTGAAGAAAGTCTTCAACAAGTAAGTAAATTCTACTTGTTGTATTTTTTCTTCTTCTTACAAGCATGTTTAGCCTAGATCTAGTGTTAGATCATTTTAATAAAAGCATGTTGCATAATTGATACCTCGACGATTCAATCGTCTTCCGCTGCGTGGGATTCTCATTCCCTTCAACAGTATACGGATAGGGTTGGAGACCTAATCCTGAATACGTTGTGGATGCGGCTCGCTTTGTATTAGATACAAACGAGGTGATCCAGCTCGTTCATGTGGTTGACATGCGAGTGGGGGCATCCTGTGCAATGAGATTGTACAAGACGCATGTGAATTATTGGACTTCACGATGTAACACCGTTAATGAGTATAGGACTAATAAATTCATAGATGACCATTAGTGACTCGACCTTAATCACAGCGTGTTTACGGACTCACATCATGAAGTCCGTCCTTTGACTAGTACGGGTGAAGGTGGTTACAGTTACTCGCCTAATATGCCTATCTTCTAAGGGACAGGACCACGTGGGGAGCTGGGAACTTGACTACGCGAGATGGAATTCTCTCGTTCCTGGTTTAGCGAAACTAGAGGAGTTGTTCCCTTAAGTGCTGACTTCAGGGCTTGAACAACGGGGCCCCACCCTCTCACTGGCCCAAGAGGGTTGTTGTTTATGGTTGGACCATGCAATGTAGTTGTAGAGGAGCAGTGGGACTTAAGGAGCAAGAGGTAGACACAGGGGTAAAACGGTATTTTGACCCAGCTGTGACTACGAACAACCTGTGAAGGGTCAACTCACGGGCATTGGTTTTATCGATGGACACAACTTGTCCTACAGTGATGAGAGTGCAGCTACGGGCTTTAGTGGAGTGTTACCATATCCAATGAATGTTGAATAACCGGGTCAAAGAGTTTGACAGGTTAATCTCCGATCATTGGAGCTCGTCATCTGTAGGTCCATTAGATCCCTCGGTTGGCTCAAATTTGACAAATTGAGGGTTTACAGTTTGGTGTGAATTTGAAGTGTTCAAATTCATTATTTGGGTATTTATGTCATTTATATGTGATATAGATGACATAATATATAGTTTGATGTGAATGAGATTCATAATAAACTATAGTATAACCTAATTAATTAATTAGTGCTAATTAGAGAAATTGAATTGAGAGAAATTAAATTGAATGTGATTCAATTTAAAATTCCACAATTATGCAAATGAGATTTGTATAATAAGGTATGAGATACCTTATATTATGTGATATGCAAATATGATTTGCATATCATATGGTTGTGGTAAAATTGTGATTTGGTGGAGGTTTTAACTCCCACACACTAGTATTTAAAGGCCTTGCAAGAAACCTTTGGTATGCCATTTGCCATTTTTTGGATTTTCATCCAAAGAGAGCAAGGCAAATTCTCTCAAACTCTCTCAATTCTCTCTCAAACTCTCCTCACCCAAAACCAAAGGGAGTCTCACATACTCTCCCTCAACCTCTCGAGAACAACCTAGAAGACATTTTGGAAGTGTCTTACTGTTCGATTCGAGGATCGAGTTCGTAGAGATCGTTGGTTCGAGAGGGATCGTTACCGGGGGAGGAAAACTTTGAAGAAGAGTTCTTCAACAAGTAAGTAACGAGTTACTCACCATTTTTCCTTCAAGTTCAGCATGTTTAGCCTAAAATCTATAGATAGGTTTAATTTTAAGAAATATTTTTCACAACGATCACCACGACATTCTAAGTCGTTTCCGCTGCGGGAGTTTTATTCCCTTCATAACCCTACCTTCTCAGATATCAAACCTCGTAGGGAGTTGGGAACTTAACTCCACGAGATAGAATTCACTTGTTCCCGAGCTAGAGAATTTAGATAGGTTGTTCTCTTAAGAACTGCATCCAGGTCTTAAACAACGAGGCTCCACCCTCTCACTGGTTCGAGAGGGACTTTGTTTATGGTAGAACCATAAACTAGTTGTTCATTAAAGGATCATTGGTACTTAAGGAACAAGAGGTAATCATAGGGGTAAAACAGTAATTTAATCTAGTTGTGATTACGAACAACCTGTGAAGGGTCGATTCATGGGCATTGGTTAAATCAATGGACACAATTAGTACTACAGTGAGAAGAATGCAGCTACGAGTCTACAGTGGAGTGACTCGTAGTTAATGAATGTTGATTAACGGGACCATAACGTTTGATCAGTTAATCTCGTATCAATAAAGCTCATGATTTGTAGGTCCATTAGGTCCCTCCATTGGCTCAATATGGATATATCGAGGGTATAAAGTCTTGGAATGAATTTGAAGTGTTGAAATTCATATTAGGGATTTATATCAATTATATGTGATATAATATATAGTTTGATGTGAATATGATTCATAATAAACTATATACTAAATTTGGATTAATTTCTAAATTATTTCTTAATTATGAAATTGTTTTATATTATAGGAATTAATTATGAAAGACATGTAAAAAATTAAATATGATTCAATTTATAATGTACATTATGCAAATATGATTTGCATAATAAGGTATGAGATACCTTATATTATGCAATTCTACAAATATGATTTGCATAATGTACTGGGTGTGTCTTACACAACGTAGATTGTCATATGTTTTTTAAATGGTTCATATTTTTTATATGTCTTGCGAGATTTTAATGACATACTTGCTTGATTTGTGAAAAAGCTATTATGATTACATGTTTAAATTTAACGCTTCATTACATATGCATATGCTCATAGATTATCAGGTGATATGGTTCACGAGTTAATAGTTTTTAAACTCAATCACTCATTGAGCTCCATAACTCTTTCTTTCAATGTTTTCAAACTTTCCAGGTAGTGATCGAGCTCCCAGTGCCTGAAATCCTACCATAGTCTGCCGAAAGCTCTACGAGTTTGATATTTTGTACGTGGGTGGGGTTGTATAGCAAGTCCATATATTTTGTAGATACTTTGAAATGACTGTATAGTTATGTCTGTGTATGAACTAAAGGTTGTAGTTGTGTAAATCATGGTTGGGTATGCTTTTGGTTGTAATGCTTTCTACCTGTTTTAGTTTTCAAGTGAGGTTTAAGTAGAGTTGCTCCTTACGTATGTTTAGTAATCTTCAAGATTACACTGTGTTGTGTTTAAAGTATTTCGTATATAAGTATAGTATGTTTATCAGGTAAAACAGGGTTAACATGTATCGTTAGAGAGGTAAATGATGTTTGTTGGCTTCACGCCGTCTTCTGGGCTACGTTAGTGGGTAGTTCGGGAGGGGGTGTGACACTAGGGACACTATGAGTGCGACCCATTTTGTAAAGTACAAACGATGTGATCCTAAATCGTTCATGTGGAGACATGCGAGTGGGGCGTCCTATGTAATGAGTTTGCATAAGATTGGATCGTGAAATAGTCACTTAGACTTTATAACTTCGTTTACTGTCTTAACTGACTATATTCATACTATGACCTAGGTAACTCGATCTTAACCCTGAGCACGCTATGAACTCCTGTTTATTCGGGATTATCCTTAGATTTGCATGAGTGAGAATGGCCCGAGATCGCTGACTCAATAAGCCTCCCATTTTGGGGATAAGACCGGGTAGATAGCTGGGAACATAGTCTTGTAAAATGGAATTCTCTCCTACCGACTTTAGGGATTACTAGAGAGGTTGTTCCCTTAAGTGCTAACTCCAGGTCTTGAATAATGGGCCTACCATCTCATTCGTCCGAGAGGGATTCAATTTGCTGGTTGGACCACAAACCAATTGTTCATTAGATGGATCAGTGGGACTTAAGGAGCAAGAAGTAATTGCAGGGGTAAAACGATTCATTTGACCCAACTGTAATTACGAGCGACCTGTGAAGGATCGACTTATTAATTATGGTTATATAGAGTGGACAAAAATATATCTATAGTGAGGAGAGTGCAGCCACTGGGTTTTAGTGGAGTGTCCCGGTGGTTAACGAATGTTGATTAGCTAGGCTAAAGAGTTTTGTCGGCTAATCTCGTATCGTTGGAATTCGATTTTTGAGAGAAAGTGTTAATTATATGTGATATATTTAACGTGTCATACCTTAATTATGAATTTAAATTGTTCAAATTTGATTTTTGGGAGAAAGCGTTAATTATATGTGATATATTTAACGTGGCATAGTAATTATGAATTAAACTATGATTAAGAAGAGGTAGACATATTTAAATATGATTTAAATATTGGTTCAGTTTATAGCATGAATAGGGATTCATGTTTGAAAATTCGATTTTGAGATCAGGATTGGTCAAATTATTTAATTTAATATTTGATATTTAATTAAATTATATATTTATTTAAATTATTTAATTAATTAAATTTATTTTAATTTAAACTTAATTTTATATTAGTTTTGAGTTAAAATTAAATGAAATTTCAAGTTTTATCTTGAGATACGAGTTCCGAACTTGTCGAATCTTACACATTCTGAAAATTAGCCAAAATTGACCACCTCCTTCTCAAATCATCATCATCACTCATGTGTTGGCACCTTCACAAAGCTTAATAAAGCTTTATTTGAAGAAGACATGAGGAGATTTGTGAGAATTTTGCAGAAACTTTTTGGGTTTCTCGGTTTTGACCATTCTGCCTTCTTCTTCCAAATTCTCTCAATCTAGGATCTAATAATCCGTTCCAAGGCCTGAGGATAGTTAGGGAAGACATTAGAGGTGGTCTAGGAAGTGTTCATGTTGCAAATTATCCATCAGGTGAGGAGAATTTGATCATCAAAGTGAGTTTTCTTACTCTCTATTTTTTCAGTTTTGAGCATGTTTTTTATTTTGTAAAATTGATCAAATTAGAGTGTTCAAGATCCGAAATTGTTTCCGATTTCTTAATATGGACTCATTCAATTGGTATCAGAGCAATTTTGAGCACTAAATTTAATCAATTTGGGCATGGTAGGTTTAATTTTGAAATCAATTTTTTATGGGTATCTAAAGTGATTTTCTGGATTTCCCATCTAAATTGAGCATCAATTCGTGCTTTATTTTTTAATTTCTCAAGGGTGTTTGAGTATTAATGTGTGAAGAAGAGTCTGTAAAAGTTTCGAGTCGATCGAAATCTTGGGAGGTCACTGAATTGTGAAACAGTGGTTGTTTTTTCCAAAATTCTTCTTTTGAACAAGCTTTAGTAAAGTGCGTGGGAAGGAGTTTTTTAATTTCATGAATACCCAAACGTCAACAACTATTTTTAAAGTTGAAGAGATGATGCAACAAACCGGTTCAATTTTTTTGATCTATTTGAGGTTGGTTTAGCTTGTTTTCGATCCGGTTCGAGCCTTTTCTGTTCGGATGTATGTCCTCATCTCGTGTAGTTTGTAATATTTCAAGTTGTAAATAAATAAGAGTTATTTATTTGAACTTTGTATCTTGCATTTTTCATAAACTTAAACCAATAAACTAAGCTCCATGGTCATTGCATTATGGGAGAACTAGAACTTGAATAGTGTGTAGTGGACACATAGGGAGGATCACGTTCGAGTTAATGACCCGAATGGTCTACAGTATACGGATAGGGTTGGAGACCTAATCCTGGATACACTATGGATGCGACCCGCTTTGTATTAGATACAAACGATGTGATCTGACTCGTTCATGTGATTGACATGCGAGTGGGGGCATCCTATGCAATGAGATTGTACGAGACCAGCCGTGAAGTATTAGACTTACTGATGTAACACCGTTAACAGTATAGGGCTAATAATTTCGTAGATGACCATTAGTGACTCGACCTTAATCCTGAGCGTGTTACGAACTCCTGTCTGCGGGGGTCTGTCCTTTTACTAATACGGGTGAGGGTGACCACTGTTGCTCGCCCAATATGCCTATATTCCAGGGATAGGACCACGTGGGGAGCTGGGAACTTGACTCCGTGAGAAGGAATTTACTCGTTCCTGACTTAGGGAAACTAGAGGGGTTGTTCCTTTAAGTGTTGTCTCCAGGGCTTGAACAATGGGGCCCTACCCTCTCACTGGCACAAGAGGGTTGTTGTTTATGGTTATTAGAGGAGCAGTGGGACTTAAGGAGCAAGAGGTAGACACAGGGGTAAAACGGTAATTTGACCCAGCAGTGTCTACGAACAACCTGTGAAGGGTCGATTCATGGGTATTGGTTATATCGATGGACACAACTTGTCCTACAGTGATGAGAGTGCAGCTACGGGCTTTAATAGAGTGTTACCGTAGCTAATGAATGTTGAATAACCGGGTCAAAGAGTTTGACAGGTTAGTCTCGATCATTGCAGCTCGTCACGTGTAGGTCCATTAGGTCCCTTGGTTGGCTCAAATTGGACAAATTGAGGGTTTACAGTTTGGTGTGAATTTGAAGTGTTCAAATTCATTATTTGGGTATTTATGTCTTTTATATGCGATATAGATGACATAATATATAG
Source organism: Trichosanthes cucumerina (assembly GCA_036507285.1). Lineage (NCBI taxonomy): Eukaryota > Viridiplantae > Streptophyta > Magnoliopsida > Cucurbitales > Cucurbitaceae > Trichosanthes > Trichosanthes cucumerina. The sequence continues at coordinate 41,802,668 of CM071841.1, forward strand.
TTTGATGTGAATGAGATTCATAATAAACTATAGTATAGCCTAATTGATTAATTAGTGCTGAGAGGAGAAATTGATTTGAGAGAAAATTAAATTGAATGTGATTCAATTTAAAATTCCACATTTATGCAAATTAGATTTGTATAATAAGGTATGAGATACCTTATATTATGTGATATGCAAATATGATTTCCATATCATATAGTTGTGGTAAAATGGTGAATTGGTGGAGATTTTAACTCCACCACACACCATTATAAAAAGGTGCAACCAAAGGCATTTGGGAAAGCTCTTGTCATTTTTTTGGATTTTGATCCAAAGAGAGTAAGCATTCTCTCTCAACTCTCGCTCAATTCTCAAAGATCTCTCCTCACCCAAAAGCCAAAGGGAGTCCCACATACTCTCTCCTAACCTCCCGAGAACAACCTAGAAGACATTTTGGAAGTGTCTGGCAACACTGTTCGAGGTTCGATTCGAGGAGATCGTGTGTTCGAGAGAGATCGTGACCGGAGGAGGAAAGCGTTGAAGAAAAGTCCTTCAACAAGTAAGTAGCATAATCCCGTACTGTTTTTCCTCTCTTTAATGCATGTTTAGCCTAGGATTAATCAGATTAATTCAATTTTAAGATAAGAATTACACAACGAATCAACGACGTTTCACAACATCGTCTGCTGCAGGAATTCCAAATCCCTTCAATTGGTATCAGAGCTAGGTTGTTGCTCTTTGTTGTGTATTCTGTGAATTCTTAAAATTAGGTGGGTAGTATTAATTTTCATGAGATGAATGTTAATGGTTTGCAATTTTGGATGTTTTTGGTTTTTGACACTTAGTTAGATTTACATTCAAAGTTGATGAGATCAATGTATAGGCCCGGTGTTTAGGACATTTTTTTATGTAAATCGAGTCTGTAAGTCCGTGTCATTCGTGGCATGAGATGTTGTGAAGAAACGGAGCGAAATTGGGCGATTTCGGTGAAAAACAGCAAATGATGCTTGCTGGAAATTCATCAGCATCGCGACGCTATTCTTCAGCGTTGCGACGCCATCCATGCTGCTGGAGAGGCTGTTGCAGTGCAGCGTTCCAACGCAAGGGGTTGTGTTGCAACGCCGCAACGTTGAGAACGCTACGCTTGACGTTGGAGGTTGCACCTTGCAACGCTGCCCACAGCGTTGCAACGCCATCGCGTAGTGGGCAGCAGTTCGCGAGATTTTTCAGCGTAGTGGCAAGGTGTCTTCGTGGGGACTTCGAGTGCGACGGTTCGAGACCTGTTGTCAACGGTTTTTATTTTTATTTTAATTTTCTTTGTAAAATGTATTTTTAAAATATATTTTATTTAATTATTTTAATTAATATTAATATAAATATTATATTAATGTTAATTAATTTAATTTATGTCCCTAAGGTGCTAAAAATTGGTCCAATAATGCTATTTATTTATTTTATGCATGAGATGTATGAAATATTTATTCTATATGCATAATGTATGTCATATAGATTTAAAATCCCACCTTAGGTTAAACATTTCATGCATCATATTTATATTATAAGAGTTATAATATATAGTATGCATGATAGGATTATATTATAAGAGTTATAATATAATGTTTTCATGATTTAATTTATTTTATATAAGTGTTATATTTTTTAAATTAAAAGAATGCCCATGCATTTAATTCATGTGATGAATGTATATGTTATAGTTTATTATTCATGTGATGAATGATCAAGCACTATAACATAGAAATGCATGTAACTTAAGTTAATTATTAGTTTTAAAATGTTTAGAACTTGAATAATTAGACTTAGGTTTTCTAGTTCTAATAAGATTAGAATTAAGAAATCAAATATGACCTTTGAATGGTGACTGATAAGTAACTCTGTCTAAGGAAGGTTCTGTCTAAGGCTGGAGTATTTAAGCTGACGTTTTGCAGAACACCCCTACCTGGGAACTGACCTGAGAGTGAATTCGATCCGGAGATTCATAGGTTATATTCTCGTGAGTGCCGTTAATTAAGAGTTAATTAATTTACTCACATAGACCTAAGTTAATAATGTGATTATAGACTTAGGCTAATCCAATATAAGTGTTATATTGATAGACTTAGGTAAATTAGCCGGTTTATCTAGGTCAATCCCGATTAATTTAAAGTGTTGAGTCGGAGGAAATAAAGTGTATGAGATACATTTAATTTTTCATTCATAAATCTCCGTTAAGTTCACATTGTGAGATCCATACTCGGCCTCGTGGCGCAAATGGGAGCGTCCCCCTACGAGTGGCATTTGTATGAGTCAATATTCAACGTGAATGGAGAGAGTACTTATAGTGAGTGGGAGCGGAACCTGTGAAAACGGGACCCACGGTCTCTTCTTTTGATTCACACCGTGAGACGCCTATGATCCGCCTGCTAGTTTGGCCTGGACCAGACAATCCCTACGGAGGGCCTTGATCATGGGAGTCGGAACACTGTGAATTCCCGAAAGGGATACAATTTCCTTGTTGGTTTTCCTTTGTAGTCCTCCCTACGACGGCTATTGTTTGGACAGATACTTGGAAATTTAAAGATTGAGGGTGACACTCACAGGATTCATTAAGAGTTAATGGATTCATACCGAAAAATGGTAATTGGATGCCTAATGGAATAAGAGTTATTCTGGTATTAGGGTTTGGTCGAGAAAGTCTCGTCCTAGAGGAAAAGTGGCTTTGTCTACCCTACGGTGCCGGTCATTCTAAACCTTTGGTGTATCATTGTAATTTTTAATGGCCTAGGGATCATAGGATAAAAATTTGCTAAAACCTGATTGGTTTCCAAAAGTTTTTGCGAGACTAATACAAAGTTTTTCATTTTTTAGCAACAAAATGTCAAATGCTTTTAATGTTGCTTTAGCTTTCGTTAAGTTAGTCCGTGATAATTTTTCGTGGAAAAATAATATTGACACGATTTTTGTAAATAAAGACCAAGAGTTTGCGCTCACTGAGGAGGGTCCTCAGATGCCCGATCCAACAGTCTTATTCAACGATCTACAAACCTTCCAGTCCTTGGTGCAAATCGAGGGACAGGAAGTTGAGGCAAGTGTTGCCTTTAGATCTTTTCACAGAGGTTCGACCTCTGGGACAAAGTTTGTAGGCTCTTCCAGCCCGAAAGAGAAAAAGGAGAAGTTGAAAAATGATAGGGTTGACCGTGCTGCCGCCCTAAAAGGCAAAGAGTTCAAGGAAGTTTCCAGAAAGTGTTTCTACTGCAACGGCGACGGACACCTGAAAAGGAGTTGTCCCAAGTTCCTTGACGAAAAGAAGATGACAGGTAAATGTGATTTTCTTGTCACCGAAACTTGTTTAGTGGAGAGTAATGACTCGGTCTAGATATTGGATTCAGGCGCCACTAACCACGTTTGCTCTTCTTTTCAAGGATTAAGTTCTTGGCAGCGGCTGAAAGAGGGTGAGATAACACTCAGGGTTGGATCCGGAGAAGTTGTCTCAGCTGCAGCAATAGGCATGGTGAAGTTGTTCTTTGGCGGGAAGTACTTATTATTGGATAATATGTACATAGTTCCAGGGTTTACTAGAAACATAGTTTCTACCTGTCTATTAGAACAAAATATTTCTGTGTTTTTCAAGAGTAATAAAGCGTTTATTTCTCGAAATGGAAATTTGATTTTTATTACATTTAAGCTGAGAGTAATTTGTATGTTTTGAACCCTAATTCGGTCAAAAGTGTTTTGAATACCGAATTATTTAAAACAACTGAAACGCGAACTAAGAGAGTAAAAGTTTCTCCAAAAGATAGTACCCATCTTTAGCATCTACGATTAGGCCACATTATAATCTCAATAGGATTGAGAGACTAGTGAAGAGTGGACTTCTAAGCGAGTTGGAAGAAAACTCTTTACCGGTGTGTGAGTCATGCCTTGAAGGCAAAATGACCAAACGCCCTTTTAGTGGAAAAGGTTATAGAGCCAATGAGCCCCTTGAGCTTATACATTCTGACCCATGTGGTCCGATGAATGTTAAAGCACGAGGTGGTTACGAATAAACCATAATTCTAAATTTTTATTAAATATCATTTTACTTTTTTAAGAAAATTAAAAAAAAAAAGTCTCTTAAATAGAAATTTCTAATGAGTAATTAACCATTTAAATAAAAATTTTCAAAAAAAAATAAATTGTGTAATAAAATGTAGAAAAATAGAAATGGTAAAAGGAGAATTATTTCCCACGGGGAACCTGATCCTCGTGTTGGGATGTATGTCCTAATCTCGTATATGTTTGTAATATTTCATATTGAAATAAATAAGAGTTATTTTTTTCATCACTTTGTGTTTCTCATATTTACAAATTTTATCCAATAAACTAAGCTTCAGGGTCACTAAATTATGAGAGAATTAGAACTTGAACGGTGTGTAGTGGACACACAGGGAGGATCACGTTCGAGTAAATGACCCGAACGGTCTACAATATACGGATCGGGTTGGAGACCTAATCCTGGATATGCTGTGATGCGACCCGCTTTGTATTAGATACAAACGAGGTGATCAAACTCGTTCATGTAGTTGACAAGCGAGTGGGGACATCCCGTGCAATGAGATTTTACAAGACCGGACCGTGAATTATTAGACCTACTGATGTAACACCGTTAACAGTATAGGACTAATAACTTCGTAGATGACCAATAGTGACTCGACCTTAGTCCTGAGCGTTTTACGGACTCCTGTCTGCGGGGTATTGTTGGATTTTATGTCCTAAAACTCGGGTTTTGTAAACTGAATGTATATTCTATTTCACAATAAAGTTGTTATTGAAATTTATTCAGTAAAGGTGTTATTGAATATTGTGTATTGTGTAACCTTAATCCAATAAAGAACCCTTGGCTATAGGAGGAATACTTGAACTTTATGTGTGACATAAAAGTGGATCAAGTTCAAGTTATAGCCAGAACAGTCTATAGTATAAGGATAGGCTTGGGTACCTTATCCTAGGGACACTATGGACGCGACCCACTTTGTAGAGTACAAACGATGTGATCCTAAATCGTTCATGTGGAGACATGTGAGTAAGGGCGCTCTATGCAATGAGTTTGCATAAGACTGGACTGCGAAATAGTCACTTAGACTTTATAACTCCGTTTGTTGTCTTAACTGACTATATTCATACGATAACCTAGGTAACTCGATCTTAATTCTGAGCGTTCTATGGACTTCTGTTTATTCGGATTATCCTTAGATTTGCATGGGTGAGAGTGGCTCGAGATTGCCGACTCAATAAGCCTCTCATTTCAAGGATAAAACCGGGTAGATAGCTGGGAACATAGTTCTGCAAGATGGAATTCACTCCTACCCGCTTTAGGGATAAGTAGAGAGGTTGTTCCCTTAAGTGCTGACTCCAAGTCTTGAACAATGGGTCCACCCCTCTCATTGGCCCGAGAGGGATTCGGTTTGCTGGTTGGACCACCAACCAATTGTTCATTAGAGGATCAGTGGTACTTAAGGAACAAGAGGTAATTACTGAGGGTAAAGCGGTAATTTTGATCCAAATTGTAATTCTGAACGACTGTGAAGGATCGACTTACTAATCATGGTTATATCGAGTGGACAAGAAATATATCTACGGTGAGGAGAGTGCAACCACTAGGCTTTAGTGGAGTGTCGGTGGTTAACGAATGTTGATTAGCTAGGTTAAAGAGTTTGACCGGTTAATCACGTATCGTTGGAGCTCATGATCTGTAGGTCCATTAGGTTCTCCTTACTAGCTCGGACTAAGCCTTGTAACATTTTGAGAGAAAAAAATTTGAATTGTTCAAATTCGAGTTTGGGAGAAAGCGTTAATTATATGTGATATATTTAACGAATCATAGCTTAATTATGAATTAAACTATGATTAAAAGGAGGTGTATATATTTAAATATGATTTAAATATTGGATCGGTTTATAGCATGAATTAAGATTCATGTTCGAAAAATCGATCGGGATCGGACAATTTATTTAATTTAATATTTGATATTAAATTAAATTAAAAATTAATTAATTAAATTAATTATTTAATAATTGAATTAATTGAATTATTTTTAATTAAAAATCAATTTAATATTGATTTTTAAATTAAAATTAAATGAAAATTAGTGGATTTTCATAGATTTTCAATAAAATCCAAAGTGCAACTTGCCCAATCCCTCTCATCTTCAAAATTCACCAAAATTGGTCACCTCCATCTCAAAGCATCCTCATCACTCTTGAGTTGTCACTCCATTGAAGCTTATTGAAGCTTTAACCGGAGAGAACATGATGACTTGAAAAAACAAACTCAACACTATATTGTTGGGTTTTATGTCCTAAAACTCGTGGTTTTGTAAACTGAATGTATATTCTATTTCACAATAAAGTTGTTATTGAAATTTATTCAGTAAAGGTGTTATTGAATATTGTGTATTGTGTAACCTTAATCCAATAAAGAACCCTTGGCTATAGGATGAATACTTGAACTTTATGTGTGACATAAAAGTGGATCAAGTTCAAGTTATAGCCAGAACAGTCTATAGTATAAGGATAGGGTTGGGTACCTTATCCTAGGGACACTATGGACGCGACCCACTTTGTAGAGTACAAACGATGTGATCCTAAATCGTTCATGTGGAGACATGTGAGTGGGGGCGCCCTATGCAATGAGTTTGCATAAGACTGGACCGAGAAATAGTTACTTAGACTTTATAACTCCGTTTAGTGTCTTAACTGACTATATTCATACGATGACCTAGGTAACTCGATCTTAATCCTGAGCGTTCTATGGACTCCTGTTTATTCGGATTATCCTTAGATTTGCATGGGTGAGAGTGGCTCGAGATTGCCAACTCAATAAGCCTCCCATTTCAGGGATAAAACCGGGTAGATAGTAGGGAACATAGTTCTGCAAGATGGAATTCACTCTTACCCGCTTTAGGGATAAGTAGAGAGGTTCTTCCCTTAAGTGCTGACTCCGGGTCTTGAACAATGGGTCCACCCCTCTCATTGGCTCGAGAGGGATTCGGTTTGCTGGTTGGACCACAAACCAATTATTCATCAGAGGATCAGTGGTACTTAAGGAACAAGAGGTAATTACAGGGGTAAAATGGTAATTTTGATCCAGCTGTAATTACGAACGACCTGTGAAGGATCGACTTACTAATCATGGTTATATCGAGTGGACAGTAATATATCTACAGTGAGAAGAGTGCAACCACTGGGCTTTAGTGGAGTGTCCCGGTGGTTAACGAATGTTGATTAGGTAGGTTAAAGAGTTTGACCGGTTAATCACGTATCGTTGGAGCTCATGATCTGTAGGTCCATTAGGTCTTCCTTACTAGCCCGGACTAAGCCTTGTAACATTTTGTGAGAAAAGAATTTGAATTGTTCAAATTCGAGTTTGGGAGAAAGCGTTAATTATATGTGATATATTTAACGAATCATAGCTTAATTATGAATTAAACTATGATTAAAAGGAGGTGTATATATTTAAATATGATTTAAATATTGGATCGGTTTATAGCATGAATAAAGATTCATGTTCGGAAAATCGATCGGGATCGGACAATTTATTTAATTTAATATTTGATATTAAATTAAATTAAAAATTAATTATTTAAATTAATTATTTAATAATTTAATTAATTAAATTAATTTTAATTAAAAATCAATTTAATATTAATTTTTAAATTAAAATTAAATGAAAATTAGTGGATTTTCATGGATTTTCAATAAATTCCAAAGTGCAACTTGCCCAATCCCTCTCATCTTCAAAATTCACAAAAATTGGTCACCTTCATCTCCAAGCATCCTCATCACCCTTGAGTTGTCACTCCATTGAAGCTTATTGAAGCTTTATATAATGGTGATTTGAGGGATGTTGAGAGAATTTTACAGAAAATTTAATATTCTCGAATTAGTGACCTTTGAGGTCTTTTCTTTCAAATTCTCTCAACCTAGGATCCCACAATCCGTTCTAAGGCCCGAGGATAGTAGGGAAGACTCTAACGGTTGTCCACGAAGTGTTCGTGTTGAAAACCATCCACCGGGTGAAGAGAATTTGATCTTCAAAGTTGAGTTTTCTATCCCTCTGTTTTTCCAGCTTTGAGCATGCATATTATTTTACAAAATTGATCAACTTAGAGTGTTCAAGATCCAAAATTGCTTCCGCTTTCTTAATCTAGACTCTTTCAGGTATGTCCTTTGACTAGTACGGTGAGGGTGGTCGCAGTTACTCACCCAATATGCATATCTTCTCAAGGACAGGACCACGTGGGGAGTTGGGAACTTGACTACGTAAGATGAAATTCACTCGTTCCCCAATTAGGGAAACTAGAGGGGTTGTTCCCTTAACTGTTGTCTCTAGGGCTTAGACAATGGGCGCCAACCCTCTCACTGGCCCGAGAGCGATGTTGTTTATGGTTGGACCATGCAACGTTGTTGTTCATTAGAGGAGCAATGGGACTTAAGGAGCAAGAGATAGACACATGGGTAAAACGGTAATTTGACCCAGCAGTGTCTACGAACAACCTGTGAAGGGTCGACTCACGAGCATTGGTTATATCAATGGACACAACTTGTCCTATAGTGATGGGAGTGCAGCTACGAGCTTTAGTGGAGTGTTACCGTAGCTAATGAATGTTGAATAACCGGGCTAAAGAGTTTGACAGAATAGTCTCGGATCTTTGGAGCTCGTCATCTGTTGGTCCATTAGGACCCTCGGTTGGCTCAAATTTGATAAATTGAGGTTTTACAGTTCGGTGTCGATTTTAAGTGTTCAAATTCATTAAAAGGGTATTTATGTCATTTATATGAGATATGATTGACATAATATATAGTTTAATGTGAATGAGATTCATAATAAACTATAGGTTAGTCGAATTGATTAATTAATGCTAATTTAGAGAAATTGAATTGAGAGAAATTAAATTGAATGTGATTCCATTTAAAATCCACAATTATATAAATGTGATTTGTATAATAAGGTATGAGATATCTTATTATATGTGTTATGCAAATATGATTTGCATAATCTAATGTTGTGGTAAAATGGTAAATAGGTGGAGATTTCAACTCCACCTATCACCATTATAAAAGCACCTTTGCAAGAAGGATTGCTTAAGTGATTTTCTCATTTTTTGGAATCTCATCCAAAAGCTCTCTCTCATTCTCTCAATCTCTCTCAAATTCTCTCTACCCTAAACCAAAGGGAGTTCAATCACTCTCCCTCAACCGATCGAGAACAATTGAGAAGACCTTTCGGAGGTGTCAACGTTCTTAGTTCGAGATATCGTGATTGTAGAGATCGAAGGCACGAAGAGTTCATGATCAGATAAGGAATTGGTGAAGAAATGTTCTTCAACAAGTAAGTAACTATTACTCACTGTTTTTCCTTCATTTTGAGCATGTTTAGCCTAGGATTTATGTGATAAATTCGATTATAAGAAAACATTTTTCACAACGAACACCATGACGATTCAAAGTCGTTTCCGCTGCGGGAGTTTCATTCCCTTCAATTGGTATCAGAGCCAATCGTTGGCTTCTTCGTTGTGTAATTTATTTTTCTTAAAATTAGATGGGTTTGCTTTAATTCATGTGATAAATTGATAGTTTGCAAGTTGGATGTTTTCGGTTTTGGCACTAGTTAGATTTACATTAATTTCATTGATGAGATCGATGTAAGGGCCCGTTGTTTTGGGCAATTTTAATGTAAATCGAGTCTGTAAGTTTGTGTCGTTCGTGGCAAGAGTTGTTGTGAAAAAATCGAAGCGGAATCAGGCGAAAAACGGCGAAAAACAGCAAAGGAGTTTGTTGTTCTGTCGATGGCGTTGAGACGCTGTTCTTCGGCGTCTCAACATTGTTCGTGTGGATCCAGGTTGTGTTGCAGGTCAGCGTTGCAACGCTGGGTGTAGCGTTGCAACGCTGAGGCGTTGGGCGCGCGAGTTGCAACGTTGTCGCGTAATGGGCAATTCAAGCGAGAAGTTCGCGCGTGCAGTGACATTGAGGGGCGGTTTTTTCATTCATGGGCAGTTTTATTTATTTTTAATTACTTTATTTAATTGTAAACTGTTTTTTAATTAATTTAATTAATTAATATTGATATAAGTGTTATATTGATATTAATTAATTGTATTAAAGTCCCTAGGGTGCCAAAATCGGTCCAATATTGCTATTTAATTTATTTTATGCATGTGATGTATGAAATTTATTATTTCTATGTGCATAATATATGTCATATAGATTAAAATCACACCTTAGGTTAAACATTTCATGCATCATATTTATATTATAAGAGTTATAATATATAGTATGCATGATATGATTATATTATAAGTGTTATAATATAATGCATGTTTTAATTTAATTAATATAAGTGTTATATTTTTAGATTAAAAGTATTGTCATGCATTTATTCATGTGATGAATGTATGTTATATAGTTTATTATTCATGTGATGAATGATCAAGCACTATAACATAGAAATGCATGTAACCTAAGTTAATTATTAGTTTTAAATTGTTTAGAACTTGAATAATTAGACTTAGGTTTTCTAGTACTAATGATATTAGAATTAGGAAATCAATATGACTTATGAATGACGACTAATTAGTAACTCTGTCTAAGGAAGGTTTTGTCTAAGACTGGGGTATTTAAGCTGACGTTTTGCAGAACACCCCTACCTAGGAACCGACCTAGGAGTGAATTTGGTCCGGAGATTCATAGGTTATATTCTCGTGAGTGTCGTTAATTAAATGTTAATTAATTTACTCACATTGACCTAAGTTAATAATGTTATTATAGACTTAGGCTAATCCAATATAAGAGTTATATTGGTAGACTTAGGTAAATATTAGCCGATTTATCTAGGTCAATTCTGATTAACTTAAAGTGTTGAGTGGGAGGAAATAAAGTGTATAAGATACATTTAATTTTTCAACCACAAATCTCCATTAAGTTCACATCGTGAGATCCATACTTGGCCTTGTGGCACAAATGGGAGCGTCCCCCTTCGGATGGTATTTGTACGGGTTAATATCAACGTGAATGGAGAGAGTACTTATAGTGAGTGGGAGCGGGACCTGTGAAAATGGGACCCACGGTCTCTTCTTTTGATTCACACCGTGAGACGCCTATGATCCGCCTGCTAGTTTGGCCCGGACCAAACAATCCCTTCGGAGGGCCTTAATCATGGGAGTCGGAACACCGTGAATTCCCGAAAGGAATACAATTTCCTTGTTGGTTTTCCTTTGTGGTTCACCCTTCGGTGGTTATTGTTTGGACAGATACTTGGAAATTTAAAAATAGAGGGTGACACTCACGAAATTCGTTAAGAGTTAATGGATTCTGACCGAATAATGGTAACTGGATGCCTAATGGAATAAGAGTTATTCTGGTATTAGGGTCTGGTCGAGAAAGTCTCATCCCAGAGGAGGAGTGTTTATGTTCACCCTTCGGTGGCGGTCATTCTAAACTTTGGGGTATCATTGCAATTTTTTAATGACCTAGGGATCATAGGATAAAATTTTGCTAAAACCTGATTGGATTTTCAAAGTTTTTGCGAGACTAATACAAAGTTTTTCTTATTTTCAGCAAACAAAATGTCTAGTTCAATAGTTGCACTTTTAGCTTCAGACAAACTCGTAGGAGATAACTTTCAAACGTGGAAGAATAATATCAACACGAGTTTGGTAACTGACGACTTAAATTTCGTGCTCACTGAGGAGTGTCCTCAATTGTCGGGCTCGACCGCATCGCGAAGTGTTCGTCATGCGTACGATCGGTGGATCAAGGCCAATGAAAAGGCCAAGGCCTACATAATTGCCAGCTTATCTGAAGTTTTGGCAAAGAAGCATGAGGTGATGATCACCGTTAAGGAGATCATGGAATCCCTACAAGAAATGTTTAGACAACAGTCCTTTCAGGTCCGACATGATTCGCTCAAACACGTCTTCAATGCTAAGATGAAGGAGGGGACGTATGTCCGTGAACATGTTCTGGACATGATGACCCACTTTAATCTGGCAGAAATTAATGGGATTTCGATCGACAAGTTAAGCCAGGTCAGCTTTATCTTGGAGACTCTTCTGAAGAGTTTCCTTCAGTTTCGTAGCAATGTCGTTATGAATAAAATTAGCTACACTCTGACCACCATTCTCAACGAACTACAGAACTTCCAGTCCTTGATGAAGATCAGGACACCGGAAGCTGAGGAAAATGTTGCCTTCAGGTCCTTTCACAGGGGTTTGACCTCTAGGACAAAATCTGTAGGCTCTTCAGGCCCGAAAGGGAAGAAGAAGAAGTTGAAGAAGGGCAAAGTTGACTGTGTTGCCGCCCAGAAGGGCAAAAAGGTCAAGGAAGTTGCGGAGAAAGGAAAGTGTTTCCACTACAACGGGGATGGTCACTGGAAGAGAAACTGCCCCAAGTTCCTTGTCGACAGGAAGAAAGAAGGTAAATGTGATTTACTTGAAACTGAAACCTGTTTAGTGGAGAGCAATGACTCTGCTTGGATACTGGATTCAGGCGCCACTAACCATGTTTGTTCTTCTTTTCAGGGAATTAGTTCCTGGCAGCAGCTGCGAGAGGGTGAGATAACACTACGGGTTGGATCTGGGGAGGTTGTCTCTACTGCAGCAATCGACACGGTGAAACTATTTTTTGGCAGGAATTACATTTTATTAGATAATTTGTATATAGTTCCAAGGTTTACTAGAAACCTAGTTTCTATTTCCTGCCTGTTAGAACATTGTATTTCTGTTTCTTTCGAAGGTAATAAAGTGTTTATTTCCCGAAATGGAAACTTGATATGTTCTGCTTCACTTGAGAATAATTTATACGTTTTAAAGCCTAATTCGGTCAAAAGTGTTTTGAATACTGAATTGTTTAAAACGGTTGAAACATAAGTAAAAGAATAAAATTTTCTCCAAAAGAAAATGCTCATCTTTAGCATCTAAAGTTAGGCCACATTAATCTCAATAGGATTGAGAGACGAGTGAAGAATGGACTTCTAAACGAGTTGGAAGAAAACTCTTTACCGGTATGTGAGTCGTGCCTTGAAGGCAAAATGACCAAACGTCCTTTTAGTGGAAAAGGATATAGAGCCAAAGAGCCTCTGGAGCTTATACATTCTGAACTCTGTGGTCCGATGAGTGTTAAAGTACGAGGAGGTTACGAATACTTTGTATCTTTCATAGATGACTATTCGAGATATGAGTATATTTACCTAATGCATAGGAAGTCTGAAACTCTTGAAAAGTTCAAGGAGTACAAGACTGAGGTTGAGAACCTGTTAGGTAAAATAATTAAAACACTTTGATCGGATCGAGGTGGAGAGTATATGGACACTGAATCCAGGACTATATGATAGAACATGGAATTACGTCCCAACTCTCAAAGACGGTATGCTACAATGAATGGTGTATCGAGAGAGAGAAGCAGAACCTTGTTGGACATGGTTCAGTCGATGATGAGCTATGCTCGTCTCCCTGATTCTTTTTGGGGTTACGCAGTGGAGACTGCGGTATATATTTTGAATAACGTTCCGTCGAAGAGTGTTTGTGAAACACCTTTCGAACTCTGGAATGGATGTAAAGGCAGTTAGTTTACACCATTTCAGAATTTGGGGATGCCCGAGCCATGTGTTAGTGTCAAACCCGAAGAAGTTGGAACTCCGTTCAAAATTGGGCCTCTTTGTAGGTTACCCAAAAGAGACTAGGGGTGGTCTATTTTACGATCCTAAGAAAAATAGGGTGTTTGTGTCGATAAATGTCACTTTCCTTAAGGAAAACCACATCAGGGATCACTTCCCAAGGAGTAAGATTGTGTTAAATAAAATGGACAGTACATCAACAAAAGTTGTTGGTGGGGCTAGTACGTCGTTGATCCTAGCTCGTCTAGTCAAGTTCGTTCTCAAGAGTTGAGAATGCCTCGACGTAGTGGGAGGGTTGTGAGACAGCCTGAACGTTACATGGGTTTAGCTGAAACCCAAGTCGTCACCCCTGAAGATGACTGTGGGGATCCATTGACCTATGATCAGGCAATGACAGACGTTGACAAAGACGAATGGATTAAAGCTATGGACCAGGAAATAGAGTCGATGTACTTCAATTCTGTCTAGGAGCTTGTGGACCAACTGGATGGGGTTAAACCTATTGGTTGTAAATGGATCTACAAGCGTAAACGTGGCGTAGATGGGAAGGTACAGACCTTCAAAGCCCAACTAGTGGCAAAAGGATTTACCCAAGTTGAAGGGGTTGACTATGAGGAAACCTTTTCTCCTGTTGCCATGGTAAAGTCGATCAGGATCCTTCTGGTCATTGTCGCATATTATGACTATGAGGTATGGCAGATGGATGTCAAGACATCCTTTCTAAATGACAATCTTGATGAAACCATCTACATGGACCAGCCCAAAGGGTTCATTGCCCAAGGCCAACATCAAAAGGTTTGTCGGCTTCATAGGTCTATTTATGGACTTCAACAAGCCTCGAGGTCTTAGAATATAAGGTTTGATGAGGCGATCAAATCTTATGGCTTTGATCAGAATGTTGACGAGCCTTGTGTCTACAAGAAAATCGTCAACAGTACTGTCGCATTTCTAATATTGTATGTGGATGATATCCTTCTAATTTGGAATGAGGTAGGATTCCTTACTGACATTAAGAAATGGTTGGCTTTGCAATTCCAAATGAAAGATTTGTGAGAGGCTTAGTATGTTCTAGGTATCCAGATAGTCCGAAACCAGAAGAACAAAACACTAGCCATGTCTCAGGCATCATATATTGACAAGATGTTGTCTAGATATAAGATGCAGAACTCCAAGAAGGGCTTGCTGCCTTTCAAGCATTGGGTTCACCTGTCTAAGGATCAATGTCCTAAGACGCCTCAAGAGGTTGAGGATATGAGATGAATCCCCTATGCTTCAGCTATAGGGAGCCTCATATATGCCATGTTGTGTACTAGGCCCGACATTTGTTATGCAATTGGGATTGTCAGTAGGTATCAATCCAACCCAGGATAGGTCACTGGACAACCGTAAAGGCAATCCTCAAGTATCTTAGGAGAACGAGGAACTACAGCCTTGTGTATGGGAGTGGGGGTTTGATCCTTACGGGATACACAGACTCTGACTCTTAGACCAATAAGAATTCTAGAAAATCCACTTCGGGGTCAACCTTCATTCTGAATGGAGGAGTTGTAGTATGGCGAAGCATCAAGCAGGGATGCATCGTTGTTTCCACGATGGAAGCCAAGTATGTTGTGGCTTGTGAAGCTGCAAAGGAAACTGTTTGGCTTAGGAATTTCATGATGGATTTGGAAGTTGTTCCGATTATGAACTTGTTGATTACCCTGTTTTGTGACAACATTGGTGCAGTAGCCAACTCGAGAGAACCTCGGAGTCATAAGAGGGGCAAGCATATTGAACGGAAGTATCACCTGATACGGGAGATTGTGCACCACGGAGACGTGACAGTCACGCAGATAGCATCGGAGCACAACGTTGCTGATCCATTTAGAAAGGCCTGACGGCTAAGGTATTTAAGGGTCACCTAGAGAGTCTAGGTCTTCGAGTGCTTCCTGACTAGGGCAAGTGGGAGTATTGTAAAGGGTATCCAATGCCCTAGTTTATTGTATTTTTACTGAACATTTGAGAAATGTACATGTACTCCACTAGCTTAGTCCAAGTGGGAGTTTGTTGGGATGTATGTCCTAATCTCGTATATGTTTGTAATATTTTGTATTGAAATAAATAAGAGTTATTTTTTTCATCACTTTGTGTCTCGCTTATTTACAAACTTTATCCAATAAACTAAGCTCCAGGGTCATTGAATTATGAGAGAATTAGAACTTGAACGGTGTGTACTGGACACACAGGGAGGATCACGTTAGAGTAAATGACCCGAACGGTCTACAGTATACGGATCGGGTTGGAGACCTAATCCTAGATACGTTGTGATGCGGCCCGCTTTATATTAGATACAAACGAGGTGATCCAACTCGTTCATGTGGTTGACATGCGAGTGGGGGCATCCTGTGCAATGAGATTGTACAAGACCGGACCGTGAATTATTAGACCTATTGATGTAACATCGTTAACAGTATAGGACTAATAACTTCGTAAATGACCAATAGTGACTCGACCTTAATCCTGAGCGTGTTACGGACTCTTGTCTCATGGAAGGCATCCTTTGACTAGTACGGGTGAGAGTGGTCACAGTTACTCACCCAATATGCCTATCTTCTCAGGGACAGGACCACGTGGAGAGCTGGGAACTTGACTACGCAAGATGGAATTCACTCGTTCCCGAATCAGGGAAACTAGAGGGGTTGTTCCTTTAAGTGTTGTCTCCAGGACTTGGACAACGGGCGCCCACCCTCTCACTGGCCCGAGAGCGATGTTGTTTATGGTTGGACCATGCAACGTTGTTGTTCATTAGAGGAGCAGTGGGACTTAAGGAGCATGAGGTAGACACAGGGGTAAAATGGTAATTTGACCCAGCAGTGTCTACGAACAACCTGTGAAGGGTCGACTCAGGGACATTGGTTATATCAATAGACACAACTTGTCCTACAGTGATGGGAGTGCAGCTACGGGCTTTAGTGGAGTGTTACCGTAGCTAATGAATGTTGAATAACCGGGCTAAAGAGTTTGACAGGATAGTCTCGGATCTTTGGAGCTCGTCATCTGTTGGTCCATTACGACCCTCGGTTGGCTCAAATTTGATAAATTGAGGTTTTACAGTTCGGTGTGGATTTTAAGTGTTCAAATTCATTAAAAGGGTATTTATGTCATTTATATGAGATATGATTGACATAATATATAGGTTAACCCAATTGATTAATTAGTGCTAATTTAGAGAAATTGAATTGAGAGAAATTATATTGAATGTGATTCAATTTAAAATCCACAATTATACAAATGTGATTTGTATAATAAGGTATGAGATATCTTATTATATGTGTTATGCAAATATGATTTGCATAACCTAATATTGTGGTAAAATGGTAAATAGGTGGAGATTTCAAATCCGCCTATCACCATTATAAAAGCACCTTTGCAAGAAGGATTGCTTAAGTGATTTTCTCATTTTTTGGAATCTCATCCCAAAGCTCTCTCTCATTCTCTCAATCTCTCTCAAATTCTCTCTACCCTAAACCAAAGGCAGTTCCGCCACTCTCCCTCAACCGATCGAGAACAACTGAGAAGACCTTTCGGAGGTGTCAACGTTCTTAGTTCGAGAGATCGTGATTGTAGAGATCGAAGGCACGAAGAGTTCGTGATCGGAGAAGGAATTGGCGAAGAAGTGTTCTTCAACAAGTAACTATTACTCACTGTTTTTCCTTCCTTTCGATCATGTTTAGCCTAGGATTTATGTGATAAATTCGATTTTAAGAAAACGTTTTTCATAACGAACACCACGATGATTCAAAGTCGTTTCTACTGCGTGAGTTTCATTCCCTTCACCCTGCGAATTCACCGCGGGGAATCTCCGTCCCGTTCCCCGCGTAATTAAATGGGGAATTTCGTTGGGACGGAGAATGAAATGGGGGGCGGAGACGGGAAGTCATTCCCTTGCCCCGCCTTACCCCGTGGACATCTCTACTCACGAGATATAAATTATAAACCTCGACATTAAATTCACTCCCAAGTCGGTTCCCAAGTAGGGGTGTTCCGTTTCTGTCAGCTTAAATATCCCAGCCTTGTCAGAACCTTCCTTAGACAGAGTTCCTCATTAATCATAGTTTATAAATTATAGGTTCTCTGATTCCAATCTTATTAGAACTAGATAACCTAAGTCTAATTAATTCCAAGTTCTAAAACCATTTTAAAACTAATTAATTAACCTTAGATTACATGCATTTCTATGTTATAATTGTTTGATCATCCATTACATGAATAAACATACATTCATAACATATTCATTACATGAAAAAATGCATGGCTCTGCTTTCATAAAATTAATACAATACTTATATTAATTAATCATGCATACTATATTATAAAATGATGCATGAATATGCTTAACCTAAGGTGAGATTTTAATCTAAATGGCATAAATTATGCACATTAAATTTCATACAATAATTGCATAAAATAAATAGCAAAATAGACCACATTTTAGTACCCTAAAATTAATTAAAATTAATATAATCAAATTATATTAATTATAATTAATTAACTTTAATTAAATAAAATAAAATTAATAAAAAAAATCATGTCGTCATGTCTCCACGAACGCACGCGCCTCGCGCCATATACGCACGGTGTTGAGACGTCGTGATCAGCATCCCAACATTGTGCCCCACTTCGCATGCCTCTCAACATCATGCACATGGCGTTGAGACGTCGCGACCAGCGTCTCAACGTTGTGCCTGTTGCAAGCCACCGTCTGCACGCACAACGTTGAGACGCCAATGCACAACATCTCAATGTTATGCTCTGTACAGAACAAAACACCTTATGTTCTTCCTCGTTTTTGCTCCGTTCTTCACATCAACCACTTTGGCATGATCGACACGGACTTATGGAGTCGATTTACATCAAACTTGTCAAAAACAACGGGCCCTTACATTGAACGATTCAACGTAATAATGTAAATCTAAGTGCCATAATTGTATAAACATCTATTTTGAGAAACTCATTCATCTCATGAAATTGAAAGCAAAACCCACCTAATTTTTTGAGAAATTCAGAACATAATCGAGAGCAACATTGGCTCTGATACCAATTGAAGGGATCGAATCCCGCAAAAAGAAGTGATTGAATCACTTTAGTCTCGATTTATGTTACATAAAATTTCAACAAAAAGAGAAAATAAAGTTAAGCATATATGGTAGAAAGTGAATTACCTTTGAAGAACACTTTGTTCTTGTAATCCTTCTTGTTGGATCCTCTCGGTCTTACGAACTCGAGTCGATCTCGAATCAAACACTTTCACAAGGTCTTCTCGTTTGTTCTCTAGGAGAGGGAGAATGGTGGAAGTTCTTTTTTGGAGAAGGGGAGAGTTTTGAGAGGATTTGAGAGAACTTGAGAATTATGGAAATCTCAATTTCCAAAAAATAGTTTGTTTTTCCATAAAATGCATCCAAATGCATTCTTTTATAGTGAGTAATGGTGAAGATAAATTCTCCACCCATTATCTCAGTAATTTCACATACTATGCATTATGCAAATCATATTTGCATAATTGCATGATATAAGGCATCTTATACCTTATTATGAAAATCATACTTGTATAATGTGCATTATTAATTGAATCATATTCAATTTTCATATCTCTCATGTTAATTCCTCTAACTATGAAATAATTTCATAATTAAGCAATAATATAGTTTATTATGAATCATTTTCACATTAAACTATATATTATATCAATTATATCACATATAATTGATATAAAACCCTTATATGAATTTGAACACTTCAAAATAATTCCAAAACTTTATACCCTCTTTATTTCCATATTGAGCCAACAGAGGGACCTAATGGACCTACAGATCATGAGCTCCAATGATACGAGATTAACTGATCAAACTCTTTGATCCCGTTAATCAACATTCATTAACTACGAGTCACTCCACTATAGACTCGTAGTTGCACTCTCCTCACTGTAGGACAAGTTGTGTCCATCGATATAACCAATTCCCGTGAGTCAACCATTCACAGGTCGTTTGTAGTCACAGTTGGATCAAATTATCGTTTTACCCTTGTGACTACCTCTTGCTCCTTAAGTACCATTGATTCTCTAAGGAACAACCATTTTATGATCCTATCATAAACAATGTCCCTCTCGGGCTAGTGAGAGGGTGGAGCTCCGTTTTTCAAGACCTGGATTCAGTCTTTAAGGGAACAACCTATCTAAATTCTCTAGCTCGGGAGCGAGTGAATTCCTTCTCGCGGAGTTAAGTTCCCAACTCCATACGAGATTTCGCCCCTGAGAAGGTAGGCGTATTGAGTCGGCAACTCTGGTCATTCTCACCCATACTAATCTAAGGACAAGCCCCCGCAGACAGGAGTTCCTAACTCGCTCAGGATTCAGGTCGAGTCACTAATGACCATCTACGAATTATTAGTCCTAAGTTGTCAACAATGTTATTACAGTAGTCTAATAATTCTCAGTCTGATCTTGTACAATCTCATCGCACAGGATGCCCTCACTCACATGTCAGCTACATGAACGAGTTTGATCGCCTCGTTTGTATCAAATATAAAGTGGGTTGCATCCATAGTGTTGCCAGGATGTACTATAGACCATTTGGGTTATTTACTTGAACATGATCCTACCTGTGTGTCCACTACACATTGTTAAAGGTCTCGTAAACATAATCCTGGAGCTTAGTTTATTGAATTTAAGTTTTAATTGCGAGATTACAATATTTGATGAAAAATAACACTTTATCGATAATCATCAAATAATTACAAACTTCACGAGTTTAGGGTATAAATCCCAACAATATAAAATCGCCAAATTAAACATACATAAAGAGGTTAAATAAGCATATATGAAGTGCCCAAATTAAACATACATGCAGTAACCAAATTAAACATACATGCAGTGGCCAAATTAAGATACATGCAGTGGCCAAATTAAATAGTCCAAATAAATAAATACATAAAGTAACTAAATTAAGATACATGTAGTAGCAAAAAAAAAAACATTTGTTCCCAAATTAAACATATACGTACAATTATCAAATTAAATAGTCAAAATAAATAAATACATACAGTAACTAAATTAAGATACATGCAGTAGCCAAAAAAATATACAACAGTGGCCAAGTTAAAATTCATGCAATGGCAACAAAGAAATATACATCAGTGGCCAAATTAAGATACATGCAGTGGCAAAAAAAATACATTAGTGGTCAAATTAAACATATATATACAATGATTAAATTAAATAGTCAAAATAAATAAATACATACAGTAACTAAATTAAGAAAAAATTATACAACAGTGGGCAAACTAAGATACATGAAATGGAAAAAAAAATATACATCAGTGGCCAAATTAAATATATCAAATTAAAAGAATCAACCAAAACTAAACCTAAACTTAATTTAAAATATGTCAAATAAATATACAGTAGACATACACAGAGCCAAATGAAAACCTAAACTCATTTTCAAAAGCAGACATAAAGAGACCAATAAAATCAATTTTAGAAAAGTCAAACTTAACTCTATTAAAAAAACAGACAGAGACAAATGAAAATCAAATTTTAGAAAAACTAAACCTAAACTTATTTTCAAAAGCAAACATACAAAGACAAATGACGATCAAATTTTAGAAAAATTAAACCTAAACCTACTTTCAAAAGCAAACATACAGAGACAAATGACGATCAAATTTTAGAAAAATTAAACCTAAACCTACTTTCAAAAACAAACATAGAGACACCAATGAAAATCAAATTTTAGAATCTAAACCTATTTTCAAAAGCAAACATACATACACCAATGAAAATCAAATTTTAGAAAAATTAAACCTAAATCTATTTTCAAAAGCAAACATACAGAGACCAATGAAAATCAAATTTTAGAAAAAGTCAAATCTAAATCTATTTTCAAAAGCAAACATACAAACACCAATGAAAATCAAATTTTAGAAAAATTAAACCTAAATCTATTTTGAAAAAGCAAACAAAGATGAAACAGATGGAAATTAAAATTAAAACCTAGAAATGCAGAGGCCAAATGATTAAAACCTTAGGAAAATTTGACGTCTTGATCTTTTGCTTTCCTATTTTTTATCCTTCTCTCCTCTTTCCCTTTCTCCCAATCTTTTCAATCCACACGTATTTATAAAAGAAAATTTGTCACAATCAATCGATTGAGAAGGTGGATGCAAGATGTGGAAAAAGGGAACGAGAAGAATGGGAGAGTGAGAGTGAGAGTGTGAGAGTGGGGAAGGTGAGGAAAAGGAGGAGGGGAAAAAGATACGTGACCTAAGGCATATTTTTAAAATAATAAAAATCAAAAAATAAAAACAATTTTTTTTAATAAATAAATAATAAAAAAAAATGAAAATGAAAAAGAAAAAGATTGAAATTTAGAAAATTAAAAAAAATAAATAAATAACTTAAAAAAAAACCCTTTTTAACAAATAAAACTAAAATAGAATAATTAAAAATAATAAAAATAACGGACCAAATACAGTATCTACCCATGAGAAATGCTTCTACTGCCTCTATGGAAGGTAAAGGGAAGATTCTACTGAAATGGAAGTTTGGAAAGACACTTATCCTCAATGATGTGTGGCATGTGCCAGAGATTCGAAAGAATCTAGTGTCAGGAACTCTACTTAATAGGAATGGTTTCAAGCTTGTATTTGAGTCAGATAAATTTATTCTAAT
This sequence comes from Trichosanthes cucumerina, assembly GCA_036507285.1. Classification (NCBI taxonomy): domain Eukaryota; kingdom Viridiplantae; phylum Streptophyta; class Magnoliopsida; order Cucurbitales; family Cucurbitaceae; genus Trichosanthes; species Trichosanthes cucumerina. Next base: position 41,825,004 of record CM071841.1, read on the forward strand.
AAATAGGGGTATGTATGTGGGAAAATACTATTTGAATGATGACATGTTCAAATTGAATGTATTGGCACAAATGCCAAAGAATAATAATAATAACTCTTCTGTTTATATCGTTGAGTTGTGTGATGTATGACATTCTAGGCTAGGGCAGGTCAATTATCATTCTGTAAGGAGAATGATAAAATTATGATTATTGCCTAGTTTTAACATTGATAATAGAACAAATATGAAGTTTGTATTGAATCAAAGTTTTGTAGAAAGTCATTTTCATTTGTGGAAAGAAGTAATGAGGTTCTTGATTTAATCCACAGTGATATATGTGACATGGAAAGTACCTCTACAAGAGGTAGTAAGAAGTATTTTTTGTCACATTTTATTGATGATTGTAGTAAATATTGCTATGTATATTTATTACATATTAAGGATGAAACCTTAGATCTTTTTAAAGCATATAAGGCAGAAGTTAAAAATCAACTTGAGAAGAAAATGAAGGTGCTTAGATCAGATAAAAGTGGTGAATATGAATCATCATCACTTTATGAATTCCGTAAAGCTAATGGTATAATCCATCAAACTACAACACCTTATACACCACAACAAAATAGTGTAGCTGAAAGAAAGAACTGAACTTTAAAAGACATGGTTAATTGCATGTTAAATAGTTCGGGTTTACCCCATAATTTGTTAGGGGAGGCATTGCTTACAACAAATTTTATCCTAAATAGAATTCCACATAAGAAGACTGATAAGTCGCCTTATGAAGTTTAGAATAGAAAATTACCCTCATATAAAATGTTGAAAGTGTGAGAGTGTTTGATAAAAGTACAAGTTCCTTTACCAAAAAGGACCAAACTCGGACCTAAGACAATGGATTGTGTGTTTATATGTTATGCAATGCATAATATTGCTTATGGATTCCTAGTAATTAAATTAGAAATACTTGATATTAATAATAATACTATTATGGAATCTATTAAAGCAGAATTCTTCGAGGATATATATTTCCTTTGAAAGAGGAAAGATATAGAAGTAGTAGTGTCAAAAGGAATTATGAGACTACCTCTTCGAAAGGTCAAGATGATCAGACAATTGAGTCTGAACCTAGAAGAAGCAAAATAGCCAAGAAAGCTAATTCCTTAGGACCTGATTTCATAACTTATATTATTGGAGATGAGCCTCAAACTTTTCAAGAAGTTGTGTTATCAATGGATGCACCTTATTGGAAGGAAGCTAGCTATCAATAGTGAGATAGAATCCATTTTGCATAATAATACTTGGGCATTAGTTGATTTACCTCCTGGGTAAATCAATTAGTAGTAAATGGACCTTTAAAAGAAAATTAAAGGTTGATGGCACTATTGATAAATACAAAGCTCGGTTAGTAGCTAAAGGCTTTTGTGAACAGAAGGGTTAGATTTCTTTAATACATATTCTCCAAGGACGAGGATTACGTTATAAGGATGTTAATCACAATAGCAGCTTTACAAAATTTGGAAATACACCAAATAGATGTAAAAACTTTATTTTTAAATGGAGATTTAGATGAAGAAATATATATCGAACAACCTGAGGGGTTTGTTATAAAGGAACTTGAAGATAAAGTTTGTAAACTAGTCAAGTCTCTTTATGGGTTGAAACAAACACCCAAACAATGGCATGAAAAGTTCGATCACACTATGTTATCGAATGGATTCAAGATAAATAAGTGTGATAAATGTGTCTATGTTAAAATCATACATCAAGACTATGTCATTATTTGCTTATTTGTAGATGACATTTTGATAATGGACACAAATAGAAGTGTCATTGATTCCACTAAAAGGATGTTGAAATCCAACTTTGATATGAAAGACCTTGGTCTTGTTGATGTTGTACTTGGAACCCATATAACTAGAAACTCTAGTGGATATGTACTTTCTCAATCTCATTATATAGAGAAAGTGTTAAGAAAATTTGATTAATTTGAGAGTAAACCAGTTGTTACTCCATTTGATCCAAATTAAGTTAAAGAAGAACAAAGATGAAGGCGTGTCTTCTCTAGAATACTCTAGAGTTGTTAGTAGCTTAATGTACATAATGAATTGTACAAGACCTGATATTGTTTATTCAGTATGAAGGTTAGCAAGATACACCAATATTGCGTAAAATTATATTGCAATACCGCAAGTGTACGGATCAAGTTTTAGTATAGTGATTTAAAGTTCCAAGTATCGTCCTCGGAAATGGATTTCTAGATTAATTAATTACCAAGATACTAATTCTCAATTTTAGCTAAAGTAACATAACATAGATAGATGGTGAAAACAAAGATAAAAGATAAACACACAAGTGGAGACACGAATATGATAGATTTGGAGGAGTTTAACTTCACAAGTTAATACTTATTTAACATATGCAATGAACTAATGTGATGAATTTATAAACAAGAAGTAAGATATTCAAGAAAATCTCTCGATTCTTAATGAGCCTCACACACACAATAAATTCTATAGTCTCCATATGAATCTAAAAGCATGCACATCATTTAGCAACTTCTTTATGTGTTTCCCTTAGACTTCTAGGTCATTCTCATGCTAGACTTCTAGGTCATTTAGCAACTTCTTTAAGAGTTTTGACAACTTTGCTCTAATCTAAGCTTTTTCTCTCGAGACTACTTAAACAACCAATATCAAAAAATTAAAGAACGAATTGTCAAAAATAGATAACAAAACATAGTTCAATACATAGGCAAACATGTCTTAAACAAGCAAATCACATCCTAACTACAACTTTTAGCCACTCTAAATCACAATAAAACCATATTAAAAGTGTAGAAAACGTCTTAGAACGATGTTACAATCTGAAAGAAAGAGGAAATAAACTTATGTGGCGATGTTGGTCCCTCGTGCCCGAGCTCCCGTCACGATCTCGAACCTCCATGAATGCTTTGGCTCCAAAGGAATGCTCACTTTTCTCCTCTTACAGAAAGTATTTCGAAATTAGGGTGCAAGGATTATCAAATTCGGCTCCCTTTGCAAGATGGCACAATGTTCTATTTATAAGGTTTCTCGGTACAGCATTACAACGCTAGGGACAACGTTGCAACGATGTGCCCTAAACGCATAGTAAATATGAAAACTGTCGATGGCGTTGCAACGCCGCTACCCTAAGCGCGCGCATCTTTATCGATCTGGCGTTGCGACGCTGCAAAGCAGCGTTGCAACACACTCGCCACGGCTCTTCACGCTAGTCTTCTTATCGAGATAACGTTGCGACGCTGCAAAGCAGCGTTGCAACGCTATCGACAAGATCCTTCAACGCATCAAAACAACAATCACGGCGTTGCAACGCTCTACATGGCGTTGCAACGCCATCACCTCGAGTCTACTAGCTTGAAATGATCCTTTTACTTCTAATGGATGTTATTTTGAGCTCCAAAACGCCTCGATTCGATCCCGAGTGATCCAAAATGTCTCCAATTGTCCTGTTTATGCTCCGTACCTGAATTTAAGTGATTTAAACACATCAAAGCTCTGAAATTAACATAAAACTAGCAATAATTAAGCCTAAGGATAACACATTTTGTGTGCTATCAAATTCTCCCAAACTTAAGCTTTTGCTAGTCCCGAGCATAAACATAATTAAGCATGAGATTGTTCTTATATATACATTTGATTCAAGCCTCAAAGATTTAAAAGGAAATTTTGGCAATCACAGGAAACACTCAAACATAATATTTCAGCAAACAATTTAAAATTTTCCCTAAGTGTTCCTACGTGTGTGTGTGATTAGCCTATGTTCCCTTCATTTTTACTAAGCCCGGATCAACTTTATTAGGTTATCCATTCAACTTCCCCCTACACTGGTCAGAATTACTAATCCTTGAGTCTCCCCACATTCAAGAAATAAATAACTCTACTAAGCACTTAATCACTTTTTATCACTTTTTATCACTTTTTCTATTTTCTTCTTTTTTTTTTTTTTTGTTCAAGGACACTAGCTTTCACACATCCACTGCAGGGACCTTTACCTAGAGCACTCGCTTAATGAGTGGTCTAACTGATCACAGTGAAGGTAGCTTTTTTTGTCCTCATGATTTTTTTTCTTTAACAAACAAACAACACAACAAACTACAACGCTTTCACATAATGCACATATTATACAGATCATGCACTTCACATAGTCATTTACCCTATCCTACAGTTTAACTTTCAAATCAGTTCTTAGATCTATCGATGTGACATTAATCTTTTAACCCCAATAACTTTGTTCTAAGCATTTCAAAACTACAAGAATACAGGCTATGTGCATAATAGTGCAGGAAAAACTCAAGAAAATTTTTAAATTAACTCAAATTCATGTCATGCTCTCATGTTTCAGCAAAATCACAAAAATTTTCAATTAAATCTCATCCTAGGCTATCATGATCATACTTATGCAAAAAGATCAATCAACAATTCAGCATATACTCAGGGACAGTCACAACATATCAATAACATCCCACCCCAAAACTTAAACTAAACATTGTCCCCAATGTTTGCAAAATAAGCTCAAATCAAGTAAAAAGAGCAAGAGTGAACAATACTGCCATGAGTAGTGGAGATCTTCATTTTTTTTATTCCTTGGATCGCTAAAACACTTGTGTTGGAGTTCCACAGAATGGGAGCATGGGTTTATACGAGGGGTGACATCCACAACAACCTAACAAAGCAAAGAAAAACAAACTAATAAGTAAACAAATAAAACAACTAAAATCAGGAAAAAAAAACATAAATGTAAAGCTTGGGTTGCCTCCCAAGAAGCGCTTTCTTTAACGTCTTTATATAGACTGGAGCTTATGATTGGCATCAAGGCACGTAAAACTACTCGTATTTCTTCGGGCCCTTCTTGCTTGAATCGATATAGCCTTCTAAGTCTAAAAGGCTATCTTGTTTTTCTTGGGCACCTGAGAGATAATTATTTTTGGTATTTTTGTGTATTGAAATAAAAGAATAAGAATCAAAACAAGACTTGTGAGAATAGAACAAATGGTTATCAAGATTAAAGGAAATTTCTGGGGATAAAAAGGGAAAGGACTTTTCAGCCTCGAACTCTATCACCTGAATTTCCTCCGTGGAAGTGATTGTATTACCATTGTCTAGCTCACAAACTTGTCTCTGGTGTGTTTCATTCTCCTCCAACCCATCCTCACTATCATATGAATAAGTCCTCCTATGTGGCTCCTCCTCAGTGGTAAGAATAAGAAACTTTTCCTGTAAGGCCTTAAGGTATTTACTAGTTGATTAAGATAATGAGATCTTGTTGGGATGGATGTCCTAATCTCGTTCTGTTTGTAAATTACTACTTGAAATTAATAAAGAGTATTTTTTTCATCATTTTGTGTCCCACAATATTTTACAAACTTTGTCCAATAAACTAAGCTCCAGGGTCATTGAATATATGAGAGAACTAGAACTTGAACGGTGTGTAGTGGACACACAGGGAGGATCACGTTCGAGTTAATGAGCTGAATGGTCTATAGTATATGGATGGGGTTGGAGACCTAATCCTGGATACGCTGTGGATGCGACCCATTTTGTATTAAGATACAAACGAGGTGATCTGACTCGTTCATGTGGCTGACATGCGAGTGGGGGCATCCTGTAAAATGAGATTGTACAAGACCGGATCGTGAATTATTAGACCTACTGATATAACACCGTTAACAGTATGGACTAATAACTTCGTAGATGACCATTAGTGACTCAACCTGAATCCTGAGCATGTTACGGACTCTTGTCTGCGCGGGTCTGTCATTTGACTAGTACGGGTGAGGGTGGTCACAGTTACTCGCCTAATCTGCCTATCTTCTCAGGGACAGGACCAAGTAGGGAGCTGAGAACTTAACTACGCGAGATGGAATTCACTCGTTCCCGCCTTTAGGGAAACTAGAGGGGTTGTTTCCTTAAGTGTTGTCTCTAGGGCTTGGACAACGGGCACCCACCCTCTCAATGGCCCGATAGGGTTGTTGTGTATGGTTAGACCATTACAACGTTGTTGTTCATTAGAGGAGCAGTAGGGACTTAAGGAGCAAGAAGTAGACACAGGGGTAAAACGGTAATTTGACCCAGCAGTGTCTACGAACAACCTGTGAAGGGTCGATTCATGGGCATTGGTTATATCAATGGACACATCTTGTCTTACACTGACGGGAGTGCAACTACGGGCTTTAGTGGAGTGTTACCGTAGCTAATGAATGTTGATTAATCGGATCAAAGAGTTTGATAGGTTAATCTCGGATCGTTGGAGCTCGTCACTGTAGGTCCATAAGGTCCCTCGGTTGGCTCAAACTGAATTAATATAAGGTTTACAATTTTGGTGTGAATTTGAAGTGTTCAAGTTGGCATTTATGTCATTTATATGAGATATGAATGATATATTATATAGTTTAATGTGAATGAGATTCATAATAAACTATAGGTTAGCCTAATTGTTGAATTAGGGCTGATTTGGAGAAATTAGATCGAGAGAAATTAAATTGAATGTGATTCAATTCAAAAATCAACAATAATACAAATGTGATTTGTAAAATGAGATATGAGATATCTTATAATATGCGGTTATGCAAATATGATTTGCATAACCTATGGTTGTGGTAAAATGGTAAATAGATAGAGATTTCAACTCCACCTATCACCATTATATAAACTCCTTTGCAAGAAGGATTCATTGATCTTATGCTCATTTTTGGAATTCTCACCAAAAGAAGCATTCACTTTTCTCTCTATCTCTCAACTTCTCCTCCCAAAAACCAAAGAAGGATCCCACAATCCTCCTTCTTCCTAAAGTAGAACAACCGAGAAATCAAGTGGTGGTGTTCGATCGGTGTTCGTGTGAAAAGTACGAGATCGTTGAGAACAAGGAGAGCACGAAGAGTTCGTGATCTAACGGGAGGAAAGCTTGACGATTGTCTTCAACAAGTAAGTAACTATAAACTTGCTGGTTTTTTCCTTTATAGAAATGCATGTTTAACCTTTACTATGTGATAGTTTAATTTTAATGAAATCAAAATGCACAATAATACCACGACGATTCGATCGTCTTCCGTTGCGCTGGGATTCTCATTCTCTTTAGTTCTTTCATGTACTATTTTCCAAAGCTCTACCACTTTAGCCTCTAACCTATCCAACCTTTCTAATTCATCATGAACCAAACTTTTAATTTTCAACTCTAACGTATATTCCATTAATAGGTCCACAAGAGAAGAGTTTTCTATAGGTTGGTCAGGGTACGAGACATTTTGGTTCCAAGTGCCTATATGATTACCATAAAAAAAAATTTAATCAATCATAGATTCAGAATGGTAAAGATTAGACAAATAGTATTCAGAAAAATCATGATACACATACCTAAGGTCCTGAGAGGGATAGTACATTGGTGGAGAATCAAAACCATGAAAAGTCATACTTTAAATCTCAACAATTCAAATCAAGACTTTTACACAGAAATCAACACAGCCAAAACAGGAGACAAAGACTCGAAAAACACACAAAACTAAAATAAGGAAACAAACAAGAAACACACAAAGAACAATTAAGGAAAGACAACACAAAAGGAAAAACAACCTTTAGTCTAAAATCTCAAAATTTCTCCCAATATTAATTAATGTAAATAATCGTCATTCCCCGGCAACGACGCCAAAAACTTGTTGCGTAAAATTATATTGTAATACCGCAAGTGTACGGGTCAAGTTTTAGTATAGTGATTTAAAGTTCCAAGTATCGTCCTCGGGAATGGGCTTCTAGATTAATTAATTACCAAGATACTAATTCGCAATTTTAGCTAAGTAACATAACATGGATAGATGGTGAAAACAAAGATAAAAGATAAACACACAAGTGGAGACACGAATATGATAGATTTGGAGGAGTTTGACTTCACAAGTTAATACTTATTTAACACATGCAATGAACTAATGTGATGAATTTATAACCAAGAAGTAAGATACTCAAGAAAATCTATCGATTCTTAATGAGCCTCGCACACACAATAAATTCTATAGTCTCCATATGAATCTAAAAGCATGCATGTCATTAAGCAACTTCTTTATGTGTTTCCCTTAGACTTCTAGGTCATTCTCATGCCAGATTTTTAAGAGTTTTGACAACTTTGCTCTAATCTAAACTTTTTCTCTCGAGTCCACTTAAACCAACAATATCAAAGAATTAAAGAATGAATTGTAAAAAATAGATAACAAAACATAGTTCAATACATAGGCAAACAAGTCTTAAACAAGCAAATCAAATCCTAACTACAACTTTTAGCCACTCTAAATCACAATAAAACCAAACTAAAAGTGTAGAAAATGTCTTAGAACGATGTTACAATCTGAAAGAAAGAGGAAATAAACTTATGTGTCGATGTCGGTCCCTCGTCCCCGAGCTCCCGTCACGATCTCGAACCTCAACGAATGCTTTGGCTCCTAAGGAATGCTCACTTTTCTCCTCTTGCAGAGAGTATTTCGAAAATAGGGTGCAAGGACTATCAAATTTGGCTCCCTTTGCAAGATGGCACAATGTTCTATTTATAAGGTTTCTCGGTACAGCATTGCAACGCTAGGGACAACGTTGTAACGCGTGCCTAAACGCATAGCAAATATTGAAACTGCCGATGGCGTTGCAGTAACGTTGAGGCGCGTTTGCAACGCCGCTACCCTAAACGCGTGCGTTCTTATCGACTTGGCGTTGCAATGCTGCAAAGCAGCGTTGCAACGCCCTCGCCACGACTCTTCACGCTATTCTTCTTATCGAGATAGCGTTGCAACGCTATCGAAAAGATTTTTCAACGCATCAAAACAGCAATCACGGTGTTGCAACACTCTGCATGGCGTTGCAACGCCATCACCTCGGGTCTACTAGCTTGAAATGATCCTTTTACTTCTAATGGATGCTATTTTGAGCTCCAAAAAGCCTCGATTCGATCTCAAGTGATCGAAAATGTCTCCAATTGTCCTGTTTATGCTTCGTACCTGAATTTAAGTGATTTAAACACATCAAAGCTCTGAAATTAACATAAAACTAGCAACAATTAAGCCTAAGGATAGCACATTTTGTGTGTTATCAACCAACAATCTTGGGCATGATCATTGGAATGCTTTAAATAGAGTTCTAAGATACTTAAGGTACACTCTAGACTATGGATTGCATTATACGAGGGATCCACATGTACTGGAAGGATTTAGTAATGCTGATTGGATTTCTGACAGTATAGAGACTAAATCCACCGGTGGGTATATATTTACCTTAGGTGGAGCAGCTGTATCATGGAAATCTTTAAAACAGACGTGTATAACACATTCTACTATGGAATCAGAGTTTATAACTCTTGATAAAACTGGAGAAGAAGTTGAATGACTTAGAAATTTTCATAAAGATATTCCATTATGGCCAAAGCCTATAAGTGCAAATGTATTTATTGTGACAGTTTGACAACTTCTATAAAGGCAAAGAATAATGTCTATAATGGAAAGTGCGACATATAAGATTTAGACATAATACGATAAGGAAATTGTTCTCTAATCGAATTATTTTTATTGATTATGTGAAAACAAAAGAAAATATTATAGATCTCTTAACGAAAGGATTGCCAAGAGAGCAAGTGACATGTACATAGCGGGAAATGAGGCTAAAGCCTATGAAATGAATTATCTAATGGTAACCTAAGCGAGTTGATTGGAGATCCCAAGATCTAGGTTCAATAGGCAAACTGGTTAGATAATTTATCGTTGATGCATTAAGAAACTTATGGTTTCTTCCCATTTCTATGATGTTGTAGGGTGTGTGATTTATTGATGTTGAGGTCATGTTGATATCTCGTTTACAAGAGAAGTAATGACAAAATACTCTTAATTAATATCACCTATGTGAGAGTAGAAGTGGAGTCGCTTCTATGAGGACTTATAACATAGCTTATGTTCTCTAAAACTCTCATCAAATTGGGATTTTGTCCAAGGCCAAAATGGACACAAACATATAGAACTCAAAGATATAAGATAAGTTATTTGTGATGTATGTTGTCCCAATTTACTAATGAGAAGGATAGTTCAAGAGTTGGTCTCACGATTTCTTTGGTAAGTTCGATAGATATTCACTAAGGAAGGTTTAAGTCTCGAAGACACTTATCCTGATGCATAACTTGTTTATTTGCTCTCAACAATTTTGTTTTGATTTTCAAACTTTCTTTCATGTGAAGGATTGTTGGATTTTATATAATAAAAAGTGTGAAAGAAAGTGTTGATTTGAAATATCAGTTGAATTGATGTTTATGTAACTTAACTTTAAAATCAAAAGTTTCAAAATGGTTTTAAACATCAAAATGTGTTGATGTTTCTTATACAAATTTAACTTGAGAGTTTTGTTTAAAATTCTACAAGTAACTATATAATTGAGTTACTTTGATGTATGATTCATATTGTTTATATTAATTTTGGTTTTATAGAGTTACTAAGTTGTAGCCTATAAATAGCAACTTGTTTATTCATTTGGAGCATCTTATTCTATTTTGGAGTATCTCATTCCAATTGAAGAGTTTTTCTCTTCTTTCTTTCTTTTCTTTGATCTTGAATCAAGTTAAGAGCAAGTGTTCAAGAGTTTTTCCAGATCCGAGAGTTCGAAGTTGCTGTTATATCAGAGTTAGTCGTTGTATCGTGCTGAGACGATCACTGTACGTAGTGTTCTTGCAACCCATGCAGAGCGAAAAAATGTCTTAAGGGCAACGCTTAGTAAGCATGTCTCGACTATTTACAATCCTTTGTTCTTGAGTTTTGTGTTATTGTTATATATAATGTTTGTACAATTATTTACATTGCAATTGTTTGTAATCAGCTAGTTGTACTCAATTTGCTAGTGTTATTTAATTTTTGGCTAAATTATAGAAAATGCCCCTAAACTATGAGGTTTGTGTCAAAAATACCCTTAAACTTTAAAAAGTTTCAAAAATACCCTTGAACTTTCAAAGATGTTCAAAAATACCCTTCTTAGTTAAGTTTTGGATGGTAGCAGATTTAAAGTTTTGTTTAAAAATACCCCAAACTTTTAAAAAGTTTCAAAAATACCCTTGGCCTTAAAAACTTTTAAAAATGCTTTTCAATAATTTCTTTAGTATTTAATGGAATTCTTTGAGATTTCATTTAATCAATCTATTAGAAATTTTAAAAATTTACCCGGACCTCACCCAAGAATGATGTGGAAGATCCAAAACATTCACTTGCTTTCGTAAAAGGTAATCTTAACTTTTGTCTTCCTGACTTATGAAATATTTGCATGTCAATCTTATTTGTGTTGAACCCCGTTTGATAACTATTTGGTTTTTAGTTCTGGTTTTTGAAAATGAAGCCTAAAAATACCACTTCTATCAATAAGTTTCTATGTATTCTTATCTACTATGTACCTATGTTTTAAAAAATCAAGCTAAAATTTGAAAACTAAAAAAGTAGTTTTCAAAAACTTGTTTTTGTTTTGAAATTTTGCTAGAAACTTAAATGGTACCTCAAGAAAGATGGAAATCATTATAGAGAATATGAAAAGAAATTGTAAAAAAACAAGCATGATTTTCAAAAACCAAAAATCAAAAACTAAATTATTATCAAACAGAGTTTTAGTTCTTAAAACTTAGCTTGGTTTTTGAAAACATAGGTACAAAGTAGAAAAGAAAATATAGAAACCTATTGGTAGAAGTAGTATTGTTAAGCTTAATTTTTTTTTTTAAAAAAAAAATCAAATGCTTATCAAACGGGGTCTTAATTAATTGAATTATTAGTCTGATTGATGAAATCAATTCCTTAAGATTGATTGTTTTCTTCCTCATTTATTTTATATATTTATTTTGTTTTGCTTTTATTCATTTTTCTATTTCTTTTTTCCAAAACCTATTGGGTGATTATATTCATGATAATTAAGTAAATTAGAATATCAATCCTATATGTATTTAAACTCTAATATTCTTATACACTATATTAAAACTTAAGCGCAGATTGTATTTTTCTATTTTTGAACTTTTTTGAAAGGTTAAAGGGTATTATTGAAATGAAATTTTAATATTTTTCATCCAAAACTTAATGGTAAATATTTTTAAAAAATTTTTTTAAAAATAGGGTATTTTGAAACTTTTAAAAGTTCAGAGGGTATTTTGAAACAAAACTTTTATGATTCTACCATCCAAAACTTAACGACATAAGGTATTTTTGAACATTTTGAAAGTCAGGGGGTATTTTTGAAACTTTTTAAAGTTTAGGGGTATTTTTGACACAAACCCCATAGTTTAGGGGCATTTTCTATAATTTAGCCTTAATTTTTTAAACACAACAAAACATTATTTTCTAACCATTGTGGTATACCCACACAATGAATACTAAATCCAATTACATGTTTCAAATTTCTTTTGAAATCTCGATTGAGCACCAACCACGTAATTAAGCCAAAATAAACTTCCAATTTACTAATTCAAATAATTGGCATCTATTTTCATTATTTCCTTAATTTTTTCAATTAATTGTCAATGTCGAGAAAATGAAATTAATCACTTTTCAAAAAGATTTTTTTTTGGTAAGAAAAAACACGTTTTTCCAAATGTGAAAACGGCCAATGGCACTATTCTCGAACCAAATTATGACTAAAATGTAGAGTGAGGATGCGTGAATCTAAAAGAATATTTTGTGGACACCCCCTAACAGCTGACAGTCTTCTAAATCAATGCCACCAATTTTCTGCTCCCAATTTCTCAGTTAATTTCAACCTCACAGATTCACAACGCATTGCCCATCTCCGATTCCCCCATTTGTGGGACCAATTTCAATTAGATTGTTTCCGTTCCTCCATTGTTGCACTTAAAAACCTCTCTTGATTTTCCATTTCATCACTTTGGTTCTTTTTCTTTTCTTAAGAAATGGCGTCTTTAGGGTCTCTGCCTTTCACCATCGAGGCCAAGACAGAGAGCTCCGTGTTCGTTCTTAGTAAGAACTATCATCGGACTTTCTGTTCACTTAAGCTGCAGAATCAGAGGCCTGTGGAAGGCGGGGGTTTTTTAGGGGACAAAATGGTTGCGAGGAGTGGGAAATGGTCTAAGGCTGTGCAAGCAAAAGCAACTACTTCGGGCTCTAACAGTGCCCAGAGCAGTGATGATCCGGACGAAGCAATTCAGGCCACCATTGAAAAGAGCAAGAAGGTTCTCGCAATGCAGCAGCAGCTACTCGAGCAGGTATGTTTTTCTAATTCTAGTCGTTTTGCTTTTTCTTTCTGAAATTTTAATTTTGTGGTAGATTCCATGCTTCCTTACTATGGATGAGCTTTGCAATCAGACTAAACTAAAATCAAATGTGATGGCAGAGCTGCAGATGATGATCAGCTAGCTAGCTGAAACCTACAAATTATTATTGTACTAGAGATAATCGACAACCTTTTACTTTGTTTTTTTAAATTTATTTATAAGAAACTGGTAATAAATTGATCAAAGAGGCATGTAAAACAAGGGAAATGAGTATCCCCACAAAACAAAGGGGTTACAAAATGGCCTCCCAATGGGCAAGGGTAGGCAAGAATCATAATTAAAACCTTTTATTTGAACAGTCACTGGAGTTACAAACCTTGATGAAACATTTGAGAGCTTGGATACTCTCCCAAATTCTACCAGGACAGAAGTGATAATGCATTCTTGCCGATCAACACATGCATAGACAGACCAGAAACCGATACTTAGCTGCCTGAATGAATAAACATCAAACATACATATAACTGGAAATCATGTAAATAATAAACATAAACCGAAAGCCTTAAGTACCTAGTAATTTTTTCCAAGGCATCATTTTACCCTGCGCAAACTTCTACTACTATAGGTAGAAAAAACTGGAGGCCTAACATTATGCTGTAATATTTCTGTGACGTCAGTTGTGTTCTTGTAGGAGTACTCTCAGACTTCAAAATGCAATAGTTTGCAGAAAATGATCCTGTTACCCATCCTCAGATTCATGGTTTTCCTGAATCATTTGTAGGACCTCAAAATGTTGATATTTGAATTTAACTTTCCTGTGTTATGTAGATTGCAGAGAGAAAGAAATTGGTTTCATCCATAAAAGGTACTTCTCTTGACTCCAAGGAAGAACAAGATTCAAATGAACAAACGGATAGCTCATTCCTCATTCCTGATTTTCCTTCACGTAATGACGAAAGTACTATTGATGGTTTGAATGGAAGTCGTCCGTCTGTCAGCAATGGCAATGTAGCTGTAAGAGAGCAACTGGATGCTGTACCATCTTCTTCCAGTAGGTCTTCTGATATAAATGATGAGAAGCAAGTTGTAGCTCTTAAAAAGAAAATATCTAGTGCAGATCCAAAAGATCAGCTGAAAGTCAGTTCAAAGACAAAATATTCTGATGTTCTTCCAGAGCCCAGTGATCTGCTGAAAGGCAGTTCAAAGACAAAATCTTCTGATGTTCTTCCAGAGCCCAAAGATCAGCTGAAAGGCAGTTCAAAGACAAAATCCTTTGATATTCTTCCAGACTCCAAAGATCAGCAGAAAGGCAGCTCAAGGACAAAGTCTTCTGATTTTGTTCCTGCTTTTCTTTCCAGTAAATCTTCGTATTCCACCGTAAAAGAAGGGAAGGATGGACAACCAAGTGAACCAACTTTAAAAGTTGATAGCGATGCTTTTGAAACTGCAAGTGTGGATGTTAAGCCTCCTCCTTTGGCTGGGGTTAATGTTATGAATGTCATAATAGTTGCTGCAGAATGTGCTCCCTGGTCAAAAACTGGTATTTTACTATTAAGTTGATGATCTTAGCGTGTGAAATCTTTTTAGGACCATTTTCCTTTTTCTTCGAGAAAATATTTTACCCCTTTTAGGATTCTATTGTCATGTTTTTTTGGGGAAATTTTAGAGCTATACTCAATAATTTCAAGTTCAATACTTTTGAATCCTGAAATTCATTGACCATTTCAAAATTCAAACTTCCATTTGAAAGTGTTTGACTAGGGAAGAATGTTGAGAATAGCACCAAAGATCTAGATACTGTTCTGCCTTGGTCATTGTACTTCGATTATTGTTCCAGTTACATAAATAAATCTCTACATTGATTTGTATAAAACACGATCTTTCTCCATTAGTTGCACCAAATACTTCAAACCCTTTCTTCATCCGTCAGCTTTAGCTTGGCTTTCTATGAATATGATTCTGATTATTGTTATTAAATTATTTAATCTCTCAGTAAACAGTACAAAAATAGGTATCTATGTGTCTAAAGACCCTGCTTTTTCGTAGTTACTTTCATAGTTATTTTCGTAGGTATCTATATTATTTATGGATTATGTACTGATATTTTGAAGATTTCTTATAGGTGGGCTTGGAGATGTTGCTGGCTCTTTACCGAAGGCTTTGGCTCGTCGTGGGCACAGGGTGATGGTAGTACTTTTCACTTTTATATGTAAAAAATCCTCGTTTACTTCACAAACATTTTTTGTCAGCTAGTTCTTTTTGGCTTACTTGAAAAACAAAAAATAGACAAGATGCATTTGACAATCTTACTATAAACACTGATATTAGCTCTAATTGTCTTTAAATAAAAGGAATTACTTTAAATATTTACATTAGTCTCAGCTTTGGCCTCATTTATATTTCTTTCTTCTTTGTAGGTTACAGTACCTCGATATGCAAATTATGCCGGCCTCCAAGATACAGGTGTTCGAAAAAGATATAAAGTGGATGGACAGGTTTGGAACAACTTTTACTTTGAGCTGCAACTTTCTGTTCAATTTTTCCAGTCTTTTATCACCTATATGTGAATTTTTAATCTTGCAGGAACATGAAGTTGCATACTACCAGACATATGTTGATGGAGTTGATTTTGTCTTCATTGACAACAGCATGTTTCACAACAGGGAGCATAATATATATGGAGGAGACCGTGTGGTAAGATGATGACCCTTGTGATTTTACCTTAAGAAGTTATCAGAAGGGATGAACTTATTTAATAGGTAAATTTTGTGTTCAAATTTAATTTGAAATTGATATCCCATGTTAATGCCATGGAAAATTTGTCATGTGACCTTTGATTATCTTCAATTTCGTAGTCTTTGGGCTGGTTTTTCTGCTGAAATACAAGGGTGGCCTATACAACTTTACTGGAAATATAACATTTTAATCTTCTTTAGATTATTATGTTTCTTCATAATGTAAATTTTGGTCTATAACCACCTACCTTAGTTTAGGGCTGCGAGATGAAGATAATAATTAATTAATCCTGATAGTGATAATAATATTAAGATTATTATTATTATTAATATAGGAATAATATTAATTTTCTGATATCTATTACAATAATTGGCCGTAAAGGGGGTACAAACTCTCGGTCCTTTTGGCTTTCTGCTCCTTGCTATGAATTTTTTGAGGCCTTACATTCAGTCTTTGTCGAATCCTATTACTCTCCAAATCATTATCCAAGTAATTAATTCATTATCATTTTCAAGTATTCAAGTCTGACGTACTTTTGTTCATTGATTCAGGATATATTGAAGCGTATGGCACTCTTTTGCAAGGCAGCTGTTGAGGTAAAACTGGATAAAGTGCTTATATATATACATATATATATATATATTGAAAGGAAAACAAATTTAGTTAATGCTATGGAATATCGGTAGGGAGAGGCATCCATGGTTTACGGCGGGTTACAAAAATCCCCTCCAATTAGCACAAATATCACAAATATCGGTTAACAAATAATGACAAAGTGATGTATCTACCTTACACCAAGTGGCTTCTGTGTACAAAATGAGATCTAAAAGATAAATGAGGTTTCTCTCCTTTCACCTAAAGTTCTATTGTTCCTTTCAAGCCACGTGTTCCAAAGAAAACTTTTACTCAGTTTTAGCCATAGAACTTTCTTCATCTTTCTGAAAGGGTGATTCAGCAGCTGGGATTGGAGGTTACTTGAGAAAATTGGAATGAGAGGGCTGGCTCCCTTCCAAAAGTCTCAAGGAGAGAGTTCCAAAGAATACACGAAATGAGCAATGGACTAACAGATCGTCCTAGGATTCATTTTTCCACTGACAAGGAGGGATTAGCTCAGAGAGAGCTAGAGATGGGGATTCTTGTTTTTTGATATTGTCAATACCATGAGCAGCTTTCACATAAATTTTCTTTTATCTTCTTTGTGTACTTGCCTCTCCAAAAACCTGAATCAAACTCTTGATGGAGAGAGGAGCTCCTTGAGGGAGATTTACAATTGAAAACCCGAAAGCAGCTTTGAAGGGGAGATTTGCAGTTGAAGATCCCCAATAGTTAAGCCGACAACCATGAATGAAGCAGGGAAGAGAGATAGAGACAGAGAGAGGCCCTCAATTCTGCTCATAAGAGAAAGCCAGTCAACAAATTCCTCTTTTAAGATTCTTCTGAAGGATAGGTCCCAGAAACTTGAGTTGCTGGACTTAAGGCTGGCTATTGTTTTGTTAGCATCTGCAAAGGGAGAAAAGGTTTTGGTAGAGAGAGCTTAAAGACGTGTTGCCTATCCATGGATCTTCCCAAAATCTGATATCCTGACCATTACTTAGCATCATAACGCATCCTTTCTGTATAGAAAGCAATTCTCTAAAAGGAAAGAGTGGGTGCTCGAACAAAGCATTTTGATTTTTGGAAGGGAATTTTGAAAAGTGTCAGATGTCAAAATATGATGCAGACAATGGAAGCGTATGTGATATTTTACGCAGAGAACAGCTTAAAGTAGTTGTTTGTTCTGCTGATGTTACTTACACTACTAGGTAGTATCATCAAATTTAATGTCCATTTTGTAGCATTCTCATTTTCTATATTTTATTTTTTTCCTTGTTTTTTAAGAAAGAAAAAAATGAAAACATCTTTGGTATCTGTTTCTTGCTATTTATTTTTTACTGAAACAAAAAGTAGAAATGTGTTTGGCAACCATTTTCTGAAAAATATGTTTTATAATTTTGTCTGTTTTTTTAAACTGAAAAAAAAAATAAGACATGTTGGGTAATCATTTTGGGAGCGTTTGGCGTGCAGAGTTGAGTTGAGTTGGGCAGAATTAGTTTGCTAGTTCAGAAGTCTTTGTTTGAGGTGTAGAGTTGGGTTGAGTTAGAAAGTCTGTATTTGAGGTATAGAGTTCAGTTGAGTTGTCAAAGGTATTTGGCGTAGTTTTTTGTAACTCAAAGTAGACCGGTTTTTAGCTGACCGTTTTTGTTTCTTCATTTTTATTTTTTTCGACCATTCATCTAAAACATGTTTTCCCAACTTTCCTACACTGAATTCAGATATCCACCTAAAAAACAAATCAACATTGATCTTTTTTTTTAAAAAAAACATAGTTCTTTATCTTTCTTTTTTTTAGAAATTGAGTTATTCCAAACTACAAGCAATGTAACCTTCTTTTCTCTTTCTGCTACACATTGAACTTCTTTAAAATTTATAGAAATCAAATGTTGCATTCTTTATAACAATAAATAGTGATTGATGAATGGAAAACATGTAATAGACATGTATTTCTTTTTAAACACATTGAACTTCTATCAAAATATTAAATCCAAAGTTTTATTTTTTAAACACACGTTGAACTTCTTTTGAAACTTACAGATGGAGAACTTATTATGACTTTCTTCCATTGCTAATAGGGTTTTCATTACGAGAGAGTTTTTTTTTTAACACTATGTTTTTTTTGACAAAGGAACCTGTTGGTTATTTGCCTTCTCACCTTGTCGAGTACTCTTCCAATTTGCGGGCTTACTATGTAGCTTCCAACACGTCTCACGAGTATGTCGGGGTTTGTTGCAGTGTTCACACCATACACACGGTCTTTCATGGGTCTTATTTGAATGATCAGAGGCCTTATGAGCAGTAGCCTCAACCAACAAACTGGAGTTTTCAATTAAATCAATTGGTTTCTTACCAATCATAACATTCCGACGTCTCTCTTCCTTGCGTTCTTCAGAAAAAACATCATTAATAGTCAGAAGGTTAGTTTTACCAAGTATTCTTCCTCTAACCTCATCAAATTCGACATTTAGGCCAACTAAGAGTTTATAAATACGACTATCTTCAACTATCTTTCGATAGTGTCTTTGATCCTCGACAGATTGCCATTCATATGTCTCAAATAAGTCCAAATCTTGCCAAATTCTTTTGAGAGAGTGAAAGTACTGAGTGACAGAATTACCTCCTTGTCGTATGTCACTCAATTTCAGATTTAACTCAAACACCTGTGATTTGTTGCCCAGATCTGAATACATTTCAGTGACACTATCCTAAAGTTCCTTTGCCGTAGTATAACACATAGTTGCAGCTTATGTCTTCGATCATAGAATTGACTAGCCAGGTCATCACTATGGAATTTTCAGCATCCCATCCCACAAATGAAGGGTTCGTCTTTGCTTGGTGCCCTTTTTTCTCCAGTAAGATAGCCAATCTTTCCTTCTCCTTGAATGTACATTCGTAAACTTTGGGACCAACGAAGGAAATTTTCGCCATTGAGTCGAATGGTGGTGATTTGAACAATATTGGAATGAACCTGTTTATCTGATACTCTCCCAACTGTAGTTTTGCTTTCAGTCATTCTACCTGAAACAGAAGCAAACTTGATGGTTCCTTAAAAACAAAATCAGTACCTTTCGAGAAGAGGGTCCTAAAAAACAGTAGTAGTCTTCCTTAGGAGCTTGAGGATTTCGATAAACAAAAGCTATCTAGAACCCTTTTATTATGTTGCTGTCGACAAACAAAGGAAAAAATACTGGTACCAAGTACAGCTTTCGACAAAGAAAGAAAAAATACTGCTTTCGATAACCTAAGAATTTCGATACCAAAGTTGCTTTCTACAAGAACTGGCGGCACGTTTCTCCGACGATACTCGACGGCGATGATGGTTGGCGGTTCAGATAGCAGCGACGGTCGGCGGCGTAGACGGCGGCGATGGTCGATGTTCCTGGTTCGAAGGCTGCTCGATCGATAGAAAAAACGTGCGAAGGAAGGGGGGCCCAGTGGTCGATTGACTGGCAGCAGAAAACGTTCGGCTGTGAAGGTATCGATTGCACAAGGGTTTTAGGGTTTTTCTGTTTTAAAAAAAAGTTTACTGCTCTGATACCATGAGCAAAATAAAGAGATAATCTTTTTTCTATGTTTCATTAAGTGGGATTAGGGTTTCTTAAATAGAAGAAATACCCATGTACATATAAGGAAGTAAAATCAACAATATATTACATTAAGTACAAAATATATTATTTAGCTAAAGAAGGAAAAAATCCAAAATGACCAACACTTACAGATGGAGAACTTATTATGACTTTCTTCCATTGCTAATAGGGTTTTCATTACGAGAGAGATTTTTTTAACACTACGTTTTTTTTTTTTTTTTGACAAAGGAACCTTGTTTGTTTACATTTGTTTAATCACATGTTCTAAATTGAACATCTTTAGAAAAAAGGATGCCAATCTTTTGTTTTTTTAAGATGACAAGAAAATGACAATATATTTTAACATTAGTGTCATGTAGGGTCTATATATATGATTCATAAAACATAATTATGGTTCACAAAATATAAGTAATGGCCAACAATGGGTCGAGCTCGTATGTCCAAAGAAAGATAGTTGGAGTAAAGAGTCGAACCAACTAAGTACATGCACATTTCATATTATTTGAACCATTAGAGTGTCGTAGGTCGTCGGGAATTGTTGTTGGCAATAGTCGTCGAAGAAGGTACTGTCGGCTGCTAGATATGGTCGCCAACAATTGTCATCGATTGACTTGGAATGTTTGGGGTCTTGGCTCTTGGGAAAAACAATCACTGATCAAGCAGTCTATCTTAAAGCATAGCTCGAGGAATGTTCTTTTGCAAGAGACCAAGTTAGCTTTTGTTAGTCACCATCTGATAAAGAATATTTGAAGTTCATCACATATTGGTTGAACTTCTCTTGATGCTGTTAATTTTGCTGGTGGAATTTTAATTCTTTAGAGTGAGCCAGACTTCTCGATTAAAGAAGTGATACAGGGTTCGTACACTCTTTCTATTAATGTTTTTCTGACTGATGGGTTTTCTTTTTGGCTTACATCAGTGTATGGTCCTTCTGGAAACGAGTTTTATGATAACTACCGGAGAGAATTAGATGATTTGGCTGGCTTGGGTGGCAATTGTTGTATTATTGGAAGAAACTTCAATGTCACTCGTTTATCCTGGGAGAAGTCGCACGATCCCTCTATTAGTCGGAGTATGAACATGTTCAATTAATGAATTTCCAACTATAATTTGCTTGATGTTCCTATTCAAAATGGTAATTCCACTTGGTCGAGTTTTGGTCCTATACAGTACTTATCTCTCTTGGATACGTTTCTTATTACTGATGGTTGCACAAATAAATTTGGCTCGGCTTCTCTTAGAAGATTGGATAGAGTTACTTCAGATCATTATCCACTTGCCCTTTCTTTTGGTAATTGTTAATGCTAAAGTATGAGAGAATCAGTATGTTCTATTCCATTCACTCAAGATATATATATATACAAGTATACAGGGTTAACCTAAATAGAAGGGCGTAAAAAGACAATAAAGGACACCCTTAGAGTTATATTAACAAAATACAATTATACTAATATAAGGACTCTAACACTCCCCCTCAAGTTGGAGCATATATATCCATCATGCACAACTTGTTAGAGAGGTAATCAATTCGTGCTCCGTTCAATGCTTTGGTGAAGATATCTCCTAATTGCTCTCCAGTCTTTTCACATATCCCGTCGATATCAAACCTTGTTGTATCTTCTCACGTACAAAATGACAATCAACTTCAATGTGTTTAGTTCTCTCATGAAATACTGGATTAGATGCTATATGTAGAGCTGCTTGATTATCACACCACAATTTGGTCGGTGTTGTGATATCAAATCCCAATTCAATAAGAAGTTGCGTATCCAAACTAATTCATGCATGATTGTGCCATTGCTCTATATTCGACTCAAAGACTTGATCGTGAAACCACATTTTGTTTCTTACTCTTCCAAGAAACCAAATTACCACCAACGAATACACAATATCCTGACGTTGACCTTCTATCTTCCTTAGATCCTGCCCAATCAGCATCTGAGAAACATTCAATGTTCATATGCCCATAGCTCTTATATAATAAACCACGCCCGTGAGCCGCTTTCAAATAACACAAAATCTGTTCCATCGCAAATGCCCAATGATCAATTGTAGGAGAAGACATGTACTGGCTCACAATACTCACTGAATAAGCTATGTCTGGTCGAGTTATTGTAAGATAATTGAGTTTTCCCACCAACCTCCTATATCGTTCAGGATCTTTCAATAATTCTCCCTCTTTTGTGAGTTGTACATTAGGCATCATCGGGTACTACATGGCTTAGCCCCCTAACTTCCCCCTTTTTGACCAACAAGTCAATAACATACTTTCTCTCGTGATAGCATGATTCCCTTCTTGCTTCTCATTACCTCAATTCCTAGAAAGTATTTCAACATTCCCAAATCTTTCGTGTGGAATTGACTATGGAGAAAGGTCTTGAGAGATTGGATGCCCAATGTATCATCTCCTGTAATCACAATATCGTCAACATACACAACCAACAGGATGACACCACTCTCGCATCGCTTGTAAAACATGAGAATGATCGATTTGCTCTTTCTCATTCCAAAGCTTTCAATCACACGAGTGAATTTTCCAAACCATGCTCGTGGACTCGCTTTAATCCATACAAGGATTTACTGAAGGCGACATACCTTTCCCTTCTCCCCGAGCAACAAACCTCGGAGGTTGCTCCATATACACCTCTTCCCCAAGATCACCATGAAGAAAGGCATTTTTAATATCAAGTTGATGCAATGGCGGTGATGAATCGATGCTAATGAAATGAATAACTTTGTGAAGTCATTTTAGCAACAGGAGAAAATGTATCAGAATAGTCAATCCCATAAGTTTGTGCGTAGCCTTTAGCAACAAGGCGAGCTTTCAATCGAGCAACCGATCCATCTGGATTGACTTTAACCGCAAAAACCCACTTACAACCAATAGATTTCTTTCCTGCAGGAAGAGACACTAAATCCCAAGTACAATTGTCATCTAAGGCAGTCATCTCCTCCACCATTGCAGCACGCCAACCAGGATGAGACAAAGCTTCAGGAACAGTCTTAGGAACAGATATAGATTGGAGGGATGCAATGAATGAACAAGTAGAAGATGACAAATGGTTATATGAAACAAAAGAGGAAATAGGATATGTGCATTGACGTTTACCTTTACGAAGTGCAATAGGAAGATCATCGTTTGTTCCTGAATCCAATGACGAAGAAGCCTCTGGTACAGGGCATGCATCTGAAGGAGGTCGTCGTCGAGAATAAACCTGAGTGATAGGTGGGTTAATACAAACGGATGGAGATGGAGAAGAAGCACCCGAAGACTCACAAGAGGAGAAAATTGTATAAACAAGAAAATCATCCTCGTCCTCTCGATGCTCCCCCTGACACGTATTCGAAGATGAAGTAAAGAAAGAAGAATCTTCAAAGAACGTGACATCAGGAGAGACAAAGTAACGATCAAGACTAGGAGAATAGCACCGATACCCTTTTTGGACACGAGAATAACCAAGGAAGACACATTTTAAAGATTTCGGATCGAGTTTGGTGAGAAGAGGGCGAACATCTCGAACAAAGCAAGTACAACCAAAGATTTTCGGTGGGAGAGGGAACGCAGGGAGGCTGGGGCACAAAATACGATAAGGTATCTCACCTTTAAGAATCGATGAGGGCATACGATTGGTTAAGAAACAAGCCGTCAATATAGCATCAGCCCAAAATTGTTTGGGGACATTCATCTGAAACATTAAGGCTCTTGTTGTTTCAAGGAGATGGCGATTCTTTCGTTCGGCAACTCCATTTTGAGACGGAGTATCAACACATGAGGATTGATGTAGAATGCCATGTTCACTTAGATAAGAACTAAGAGCATGAGAAAAGTATTCCTTAGCATTATCACTTTGCAGAACTTTAAGAGAACCATGATATTGAGTACGAATTTCAGCATGAAAATTGCGAAAATGAGAAAGTAACTCAGAACGATTCTTCATTAAATATAACCACGTGACACGAGAAAATCATCGACAAATGTAACAAAGTACCGAAACCCTCGCGTAGACTCAACAGGACAAGGACCCCAAACATCAGAATGAACTAACTCAAATGGAGCATTAGCTCGTTTATTGACTCTAGGATACATACTTAGACGATGAAATTTAGCAAACTGACATGACTCGCAATCTAACGAAGACAAGTGATTAAATTGAGGACGAAGACTCTTCAAGACAGAAAAAGATGGATGACCCAAACGACAATGTTCTTCAAAAGGAGAGGTCACTGTAGAGCATGGGCACTTTGTGGATATGTGTGGTTCAAAAATAGAGAGACCTCCCGATTCGTGCCCTTTACCAATAGTCTTCTTCGTCAAAAGATCCTGAAATAAACAATAACCAGGAAAGAATAAGACACAACAATTTAGATCTCGAGTGAGCTTACTAACCGAAATCAAGTTAAAGGAGAAGCTGCAGTAAACTTAAAAAGCAGAAGACAAGGAAATTGACTTGGTAAGATTGTGATGCTCGACCCTAAAACATGAGAGGTGGTCCCCATCGGCTATAGTAACATTAGGTGAAGATTTATACGGACGGATATGAGAGAATAAATTTGGATTACTGTCATATGATCGGAGGCGCGAGTCTATGACCCATTTGGAAGAGGAGGAAAGAAGACACGTAGATGTATTACCCGTGGTCGCAATGATGCGATAATAGGAGTGGAGGATGACGCCTTTAGCGACTCTTGATATTGGCGAACCGAGCAAACTCCTCTCGCAGAAATTGAGATAGATTTATCGGGATTATCAGTGTAGAGGCAACATGCGCAGATGGAAACCTCGGCCTCTATTCAACAATAAATCTGCGCAATCACGCTTCATATGACCAAAGCTTATGGCGTAGTGACAAACAATATCACCGAGTTTGCTCTCACGAGTGTTCGAATTACCTTTATATGCGTTGGGTCCAACCCCTCTGTTTCCTTTGTACTCACACTGTCTGTCCAACCAAGGCAATTGTTTGACTCAGTGGCAAGGTTACCTCGCGACTTTCTCGATTTGAAGTATGCGAGTATAAGCATCTTCCAATGAGGAGATGTCGAGCTAGATAAAACTTGATCTTTTGCCATATCATATTTAGAAGTGAGACCAACTAAAAACTCATGATGAAGCAGATTGTTCACGTTGTGCAGTTTGAACTTTCACATCATTACTAATAGGCAACAAGGCATTAAACTCTGCATATGATGTTTTGCACTCTATAAAGTAACTAGTCAGAGATTTCTCACCTTGATCAGGTTGAAAGAGAGTTTTGCATACATCAAACACTCTACTAATATTCCCTTTTCCAGAGTAAAGGAATTCCAAATATTCCAAGAGCTCGTGAACAGATTCACAATGATTAACCAACCCTACGATGTTGCTCTCAATAGAGTTCTTTATTTGTAGAATAAGCCTAGAATCATCGCGTAACCAATTTTTTCTAGTATCATCAGTCGGTGGTGAATTCCAGTGACATGATCATCCATATCGAGACTCCGAATGTAGTGACGAATGTTTGTCCGCCATGCATAAAAATTAGACCCATTAAGCTTATGTTCTGTAATCTTTGACACCATAGGGATCATCTCCGTCATCACCATACCTTTCTTTGTCACCATAACTAAAGAAAAGAAAAAGGACCACAAAAAAAAGCATTGAAAGGCCCAAAACAGAATTGTACCAAAAACCCTAGATTGCCAAAGAGGGGTGTCTCAAACCGACCCTAAGCGAGAGGGATATGACCCCAACAAGCACACCACTAGAAAGAGTATGCAAAACCGAGCGAAAAAAAAAAAAAAAGATTTCGTGGCGGCGGCAGTTTCCTGGCGGTGGCAGCGATTCCGGTGCGGTGGCGCTGGTTTCAGCGACAACAAGCAAATGGATTTTGGCGGTGAAGAGAGTCCCGATAGTAGTGGCAGCAAGCAAACCTCACACACAAAGGACTTAAACCTTCAAATCTCAAACCCTAATTAGTTCCAAATCCCTAAGGACAACAAAAACAAAGAACCCTAATTGCCCTAGAAAACCCTAGGCTCTGATACCATGTTAATGCTAAAGTATGAGAGAATCCGTATGTTTTATTCCCTTTCACCAAAGTTAATATATATACAAGTATACCGGGGTTAACCTAAATAGAAGGCGTAAAAAGACAATAAAGGACACCCTTAGAGTTATATTAACAAAATACAATTATACTAATATAAGGACTCTAACAGTAATATTAATTGGGGTCCTTGCCCGTTTCGTTTTGAGAATTCGTGGTTGCAAATTAAATCAATTTGCGATGATGTATCAGATTGGTGGAATTAGAATCCTTTGGTTGGTTGGGCAGGGCACGGTTTAATGATGAAATTAAAAGGCCTTAAAATCTTCTTGAAGCAATGGAGCAAGTCTCATCGTTTTGAGTCGGCACATTTACAATCTCTTGTTTCTCAACTGAAGGTTTTTGGATAATCTGGAGGATAGTACACCTTTAACAACAAAACAAGTTGAGACTCGCCGCTTTCTTCGTGAACAGATTGAAATTTTGACAGCTCAAGATCATTTATATTGGAGGCAAAGGTGCAAATTGAAATGGCTTAAGGAGGGAGATGAGAACACAAAATTCTTCCATAGAATTTTGGCGGCAAGGAAACGAAAGAATTCGATTACTGAAATTTTTTCCAGGAATGGGGTCAGTCTCATAACAGCAAATGATATTGAGCACGAGTTTATTGATTTTTATTCGAATTTGTTCAAGAAAGATGCCAACCTTCGTTTTCTTCCAACAAATATTGATTGGAGTCCTATATGTACAGATCAGGCCATTGGTTTAGAATGTGTGTTCAGAGAGGAGGAAGTTCGTCAAGCGGTTTTTTCCTTGGGCTCTTGTAAATCACCAGGTCCCGATGGTTTTACATCTGAATTTTTCAAGTTTTTTTGGGATGTCATCAAAATCGATTTACTCATTATGATTCATGACTTTTACTCTTCTGGGATTATCAACGCATCTATGAATGAGACATATATCTGCTTAATACCCAAAAAGCTTGCATCGAAGTCGGTAAATGATTTCGACCGATTAGCCTTGTATCTTGTGTTTATAAAATTGTTGCACGAGTTCTATCTAATCGGTTGAAGTTGGTTCTTGCTTCCACTGTTGGTGAAAATCAACTTGCTTTTGTAGCACACCGACAAATCATCGATGCCTCATTAATGGCCAATGAATTGATTGAAGATTGGAGCCTTCATAGCCTTCAGGGTGTGGTTGTGAAACTGGATTTAGAAAAAGCTTTTGATACAGTGGACTGACAATTTTTAGATGCGGTTTTATGTGCAAAGGGCTTTGGGGTTTTATGGAGGAAATAGATTCAAGGTTGTCTTTCTAGCTATAATTACTCTATTATTATCAATGGGCGACCACGTGGGAAAATCTTTCCTACTCGTGGAATTCGACAAGGTGATCTTTTATCCCCTTTCCTTTTTATATTGTTCTCTGATTGCTTAAGTCGACTAATGGCTCATAGTGCTAGTTTGTGTCATATATCAACTCATCCTGTGGGTACACCATCGTTTCATTTAAACCATTTACAATTCGCGGACGAAATCTTGCTCTTTTCTACTTCCGATAGAATTGCATTGAACCATCTTTTTCAAGTGGTTAAGATCTTTGAGCAAGCTTTTGGGTTGAAAGTTAATTTGGCAAAGAGTGAGATTTTGGGAATTAACGTTGATGATTCTGAGATGGAGTGGATCTTGTCGACTTTTGGTTGTAAGCAGGGATTTTGACCAAGCATTTACCTTGGATTGCCTTTGGGAGGGAATTCAAAAACTATTTCCTTTTGGCAACTAGTAATTGAACGTTTGTAGTAGAAGCTTCATAACTGGAAATATACTTTCATCTCAAAAGGGGGGAGACAGACTTTGATTCAAGCCACTTTGTCCAGTATGCCTACCTACTATATGTCCTTATTTAAATTGCCTTCAAAGATTATTAAGGTCTTGAATAAGACTATTCGTGATTTTTTTTGGGAAGGTTCAAGGTTTGATGGCGGAGTTCATAATGTTAATTGGGCAACAACACAACTTCCTAATCTAAGGGCGGTCTTGGCATTGGCAATTTTGGTCATCGGAATTCAACCCTATTGACTAAATGGATTTGGCGGTTCACACAAGAACTAGAATCTCTTTGGTGAAATCTTGTTGTTGCTAAATACTATGGGGAGCTGCAAACCGATGGTTGGCCTTTACCAATTAGGCATACCTCTCATAAATCGCCTTGGAAACATATTTATTCTGTTCGGGATCTGGTTAAATCGCGATCCATTAGACGTATTGGAAATGGATCTGCTACTTCTTTTTGGACTAACTCTTGGCTCAGTTGTGGCTCTCTTGATGTTGCTTTCCCACGTTTCTTTTGACTTACTATGCATCCTGATTCCTCGGTGGTTGGTTTGTGGAATTTCACAAATTCTGCTTGGGATCTAAAGCTTCGCAGGAACTTAACAGATTTGGAAACCAGTGATTGGGCATGCCTTTCTCAATTGCTTTCTCATACTAGGCTATCAGAGGGTGTTGATTCCTGGACTTGGCCTTTGGAGCCTTCTGGTTGCTTTTCTGTTAAGTCTCTTAGTACCTGTTTGTTGATCTCTGAAAATTTGATATTAAGTGATCTTTATTCTATTATTTGAAAGAATCAATATCCCAAGAAGATAAAGATTTTCCTTTGGGAGCTTAGCTTGGAAGCTATTAATACTGTTGATAGGTTGCAAAGACGAATGCCTTATATGAGTCTTTCTCCTTCTTGGTGTATCATGTGTGGATTGGATTCAGAGACAGCGTGTCATCTGTTTGTCCATTGTTCTTTTGCTCAGAGGTTTTGGTGGTGTCTTTTGGATGCTTTTGGTTGGTCTACGACTCTACCCAAAAATATCTTCGATTTCCTTTCCTCCGTCTTGGTGGGCCATCCTTTTGAAGGAACAAAGAAGACTCTATGGTTGGCCTTTATTCGTGTTTTTCTATGGAATCTTTGGATGAAGAGAAATGGTCGCCTTTTCAAGGATGCTTCTTGTACTTTTGAACGTTTTATAGACCATGTTCTTTCTATTGTTTATTTGTGGTGCAAATCTTTACCATCTTGTGGCCTTTATAGTTTATCGTTTTTTATTTCAAATTGGCGTTCTTTCTTGTAATTCACCTATGGGTGCTCGGAGTTCACTCAATTTCATTTATCAATGAAATTGTTTCTTATAAAAAAAAAAACGATTGTCATCGATTGTCGGTGAAGGTAGTCGATAGCAGGTGTGAGTTGTTGCATATGGTCGTCGGAGAAGGTCTCTAGTGGTGGTCGTCAGAGAAGGCTATTGGTGGTGGTCGTGGTTGCCGGTCGTCGGAGAGGGTCGCCGTCGGTCATTGGAGAAACGGTGATAAAATATGTTAATATGGTTACTGTACAAGTCGATAAAATTAATATTCTAAAACTATAGCAAGTTGGTGGAGTTGAGTTATTTCATGGGGAGTTAATTTATCCATGGGCCAACCGTTGAGTTAAACCCAACTCAACCCAGGGAAACACCTCCTTCTTGATTGTTGTTCTCTTCCTTTTATATTTAAAAACAAAACGTAAAGTTTTACATGAAAAATAAAATTTTAACAATAAAATATTCAAATTTATTATGTCACAAACTTACAACTGACTTTTTAGTATCCGTTATGCATTTTATAAATAAAAAATGATAAACATTGTTTTTTTATGTATATATTTGAAAAAGGGAAATAGGAAACAAATAATCAGGTATCTTTTTATTCCAAAATTTGTATACAATTTTGGTAATGATGTTTCTAAAAGCTGAAAAACAAGAAATGAGAAATGGGGAACAGTTAAAAAGTGCTTATATTTCTAGAAAATTGGATGGAAATATTACAAAAAACCCCTAGCACATTAGTACTTCGATGTAATTCTTGAAGATGCAAATGACAGACTAGGACTTCAACAGGAGGAGGACATCGACCATTTATTGTGGTATTATAGTCAATCTGCTTGCTTATTCCCTCTGGAGTCGATGCTTATGTTCTTTTGGCCATCACTTAAGCTCGCAGTAGAGACTGGCTTTATGATTGAGGAAGTGCTCCTGAATTCTCCCTTTTCCCTTTTGCGATAAGGGCAGAATTTTGTGCCATGCTTGTTTTTTGGCTATTTTGTATGGTATTTGGCTAAAGAGGACTTGTAGGATTTTTAGAAGGGCGGAGAGATATTGGAGGAGGAAGTTTGGGAGGTCATTAGGTTTAATTCTTTTTTAGGGACATCTATCCATTGGGTTGTTTTGTAATTATCAGCTTGGTTTAATTCTGTTGGATTTGAATCCGTTCATGGAGTTAGTTGTGGGATTCATTTTGTGGGCTTCTTTTTTCATGTCCTTGTACATTCTTTCTTTTTACAAAATGAAAGTCCGG
The DNA here is from genome assembly GCA_036507285.1 of Trichosanthes cucumerina. Classification (NCBI taxonomy): domain Eukaryota; kingdom Viridiplantae; phylum Streptophyta; class Magnoliopsida; order Cucurbitales; family Cucurbitaceae; genus Trichosanthes; species Trichosanthes cucumerina. The sequence goes on from CM071841.1 coordinate 41,855,553, forward strand.
TTTCTTACCAAAAAGAAAATCGATAACTTCTGGCTGAAGGAAAAGCTTACCTAAAATTCTGAAGGAAAAACTTACCTAAAATTTACATTCTCTCTTATATTTGAGTTATATTTTGCAATTACATTCTCACCTTTTGTGGTACAATTAAAAGTTTATCATATATTATTTGAAAGTTATATTTTGCCCCCTTTTTCCAGGTTCCCTGGTATGTTCCATGTGGTGGTGTATGTTATGGAGATGGAAATTTAGTTTTCATCGCAAATGATTGGCATACTGCATTGTTACCTGTATATTTGAAAGCATATTATAGAGACAATGGTATGATGAAATTCACAAGATCCATCCTCGTTATTCACAACATAGCTCACCAGGTATGTTACAGTTGTTTAATTTGAGTCAATATAGTATTCTTTCCATTGTAAATGAAGCTCAAAACTTTTCAATCAACATTTGAGTGAAGCAAATAGAATTAGATAAATTGAATTCATTGCTCTCTAAAGGAAATTTAAGTAGATGCTCAAAATACTCTCTTCCCTAACATTTCCTCGTCTCCCGCCTCTGTTATTCCAACCATGTTTCTCGCCTTGATTATAGTTATATTCCTGGTGAATTATGTTGCTCATGCTTTTTTCCAGTTCAATCAAGGTTAGAAACTCCTACTTGGAATCTTTAAGAGAGAGGTTACTAATGTTTTAACAAATTAAGCTATACTCATATTTGTAGGTTAAAAGAGAGTCTTCTTACATTTGACGAGGTCTCTCAACATAGTCAATTTTCCTATTTTAGAGAAGTTGATAAATTAAGATGTTTTGCTTTTCACCAAGGGTCTCAAGAACCCTATTTTGTCCCAGCCAGATTTGTAGTTTATTTTTCTTTTTCTTTTTTTAAAATTTTTATTTTCCTTTCAAAAAAGCTATCTAGAGTTTCATATTTCGTGGGAATTAAGATACTCATATGTTAGCGTTTTTTTTTGTTGGGCATGAAGATCTGAATAATTGGGCTGGCAAGATAGAATGTTGAAAAGATATTTGCCTGTTTCCTGAGATGTTAGAAAGGTTTTAAACTGGTTTACGTCTCTAAATAGATTTCCTTGCATCAATCACATTTTAGTCCTCTCTCAAAAAAGGAAGAAAAAAAAGAACTGAGGTCTGTAACTCACCACATATATTGATCATGCAGGGCCGAGGGCCAGTTGAGGATTTTTATCATGTGGATCTTCCGGAACACTATATTGATATTTTCAAGTTATATGATCCTGTTGGTGGTGATCACTTCAATATCTTTGCAGCCGGTTTAAAGACAGTGGATCGTGTGGTCACGGTAAGTCATGGATATGCTTGGGAGCTTAAAACATCTGAAGGAGGTTGGGGTTTACATGGAATAATCAATGACATTGACTGGAAGATGAGAGGTATTGTGAATGGGATTGATTCAAAAGAGTGGAGTCCACAGGATGATGTTCACCTTACATCAGATGGTTACACAAACTACTCACTAGAAACACTTCAGACTGGCAAGCCCCAATGTAAAGCAGCTTTGCAGAAGGAGCTCGGGTTTCCCGTTCGCGAGGATGTACCTCTGATTGGATTTATAGGGAGATTGGATAACCAGAAAGGAGTTGACATAATAGCTGAGGCCATTCCATGGATGATGGGTCAGGATGTCCAACTAGTCATGTTGGGTACTGGCAGGCAAGATTTAGAACAAATGCTCAGAGACTTTGAGAACCAACACCATGACAAAATCCGGGGATGGGTCGGTTTCTCTGTCAAGATGGCACACAGAATAACAGCAGGCATAGACGTCTTACTCATGCCATCAAGATTCGAACCTTGTGGGCTGAACCAACTATACGCAATGAACTACGGGACAATACCGGTTGTTCATAGTGTTGGGGGTCTAAGAGATACTGTTATACCTTTCGATCCATTCAACGAATCAGGATTCGGGTGGACGTTTGATAGTGCCGAGGCTAGTAAGCTAATACATGCATTAGGGAACTGCTTACTGACGTATCGACAATACAAGAAGAGTTGGGAAGGACTCCAGAGAAGAGGGATGAGCCAAGACCTAAGTTGGGACCATGCTGCTGAGAAATATGAAGAAGTCCTTGTGGCTGCAAAATACCAATGGTGATGTGTTAATAATATTCTTAACCTTTTCTTTGGGGTCTTTGTGTCAGTAGGCTCATGTGTATTTGGGATTTGTCAGGTTTCTGAGTAAATTCTGGTTCCTGATTGTCTGAAATAAGAATCACTACCCCTTTTCATACACCATTTTCAGGCAAGTGGAATTTCTGCTATAATAAGATTCTTTTTACTTGTAGCTAAGTGTATAAATTTAATGTTATTCGAAGCTTTTCATGCCCAACATGATGATGTGGTATACACTGAGTAAACTTTGTTGGAATACAATCCTTCCTCGCTGATTTTGTTTTGAACTTTTCGATCTGATATGAACCAAGCCATCTCATGGCGTCACATTAAATGAAGTCAAATTCATTGAAGTTTAACACAAGTTGCATTTAATGAACTCAAGTGCAACTCATCATTTATTAAAGAATAACAAGCTTCATTTATGGAACAAGGGTTTCAAGATACTTCAAGATTGCTTCATTTACTCTTGGATGGTTACAAAGAGTTACAAAGCTAACAAAGAGGCATCATTCTCGGATTTATGACTAATTTGATGTAAATTTCAGTTTTAAAGTCTTGTTTTCAATGTTTTAGGTTACAAAATAGTTAGTTGACATTATGGTATTGATGGAGATGTAAGTAACAACCCTTAAATTTCCATAGGTTATCTTTAGGGTTCAATATTTTGAAGGCTATAAATAGCCACATGTAATCCATGAGGAAAAGAAAAAGATTAAAAATGTAATCAAAAGAGGCCTTTGTGCTTATTATAGCGTAGTGCTATGTCTTTGCAATTCTATGTAGATTAGGTTGCATGCTTAGAATCATTCAAGCTTGACTTGATCAATCTTGCTTGGGGAGTGATTCGGATCTCATACAAGTTCTCTTGCCTTGAGATGTTTGATCGACAAGGTAATTCGGTTTTACTTTTCTTGAGTTGATTTTCAAAATTGGTTTTAGGGTCTTTGAGATTGAGTTATCTAAAGGTCTTGTTTGTTCAAGCTAGGTTGTTAGATCCAATTGTCAAGGGTTACTTAACATTTTGACATTAGAATCTTAAGTTTCTTTGATTTCATTTTGATTTGAAGTTTTTGGTTTTGTGATCTAATAGTCTTGTTTGTTGTTAACAAGCTAGATTGGATTTTTCAATTCCTCTTAATTTCTTATCATTTGGTATCAGATCAAGATCGGATATATGTGTTCATTTTCGTTTATATTGAATTTGTTTTAAATTTTCATGTTCTAGTTTTTTTTTTGTTTTGCAAACTTTTCAGTTTTTGTATTCTCTGAAAAAGCACCAAAAAGTCATATTTCTGCAATTATTTTTATTTTGATGTCTTCATCAATATTGTAGATCAGACTCGCATCTATAAATTTGTCTCCTATGAGAATTTCTAATTCGACTTTCTTTAGGGTGAAAAATATGCATTTATACAACTTGGTCTGAAACACTACTATAACCGAGAACTTGTGTTCTTGTGTTGTTCTTGCTGTTTTTTCTTCTAAAGCATGATAGATACGGAAATTTCTCATTTGATATGATAATTTTGTTCTAGTATAACCATTGGGTATTCAATCTTAGATGTTACACTTTGAAAAATTTGCAAAAGTTGGGTGTTGCGCATTAAATTTGGGCAGTTAAATTTCTGCACATTGAATTTTCAAGTCTAGTTTTCAAATTGTAACTCATATATTTTAAAAGTCCAACCATTGATTTTAAATAGTAACTCCTGTATTTAAAATTCCAGCCATTGTTCTTAATTTGCGAGAGTTATATTCTTGTTCTTAATTTTTCTACCCTTAGATAAAATTTCCATAGGTTTATCATTCTGATTTTTTTTTTTTTTCATAAGCCTAGTTTTGCTTGTTTGTATTCAACGTGTGCTACTATCCATGGGATTGCAAATCTTGGCTTCTATACTTCAAAAAAAAAAAAATTGAGAGGTAAGAATGAGAGCTAATATAGATTGATTTGTGAAAATGAGTGCAAACACAAGTGACCTACATTTCCTTGAGTGTAAACATGTAAGAGAGTGTTGTGAGGTCTTTTGTGTTTTCTTAACATGGTTTTGTAGCAATGTTTCACAAGTAGATTCAAGGATGAATCTTTTTGAAAAAGGGGAGAATGATATGAACCAAGGCATCTCATGGCGTCACATTAAATGAAGTCAAATTCATGGAAGTTTAACACAAGTTGCATTTAATGAACTCAAGTGCAACTCATCATTTATTAAAGAATAACAAGCTTCATTTATGGAACAAGTGCTTCAAGATACTTTAAGATGTGCTTCATTTACTCTTAGATGGTTACAAAGAGTTACAAAGCTAACAAAGAGGCATCATTCTCGGATTTATGGCTAATTTGATGTTAATTTCAGTTTTAAAGTCTTGTTTTCAATGTTTTAGGTTACAAAATAGTTAGTGAACATTATGGTATTGATGGGGAGTTAAGTTACAACTCTTAAATTGCCATAGGTTATCTTTAAGGTTCAATATTTTAAAGGCTATAAATAGCCACATGTAATCCATGAGAAAAAAAAAAAGATTAAAAATGTAATCAAAAGAGACCTTGAGTTTTTTTATAGCATTTGATTAGAATCATTCAAGCTAGACTTGATCAATATTGCTTGTGGAGTGATTCAAATCTCCAAGTTCTCTTGCCTTGAGATCCTTGATCGACAAGGTAATCCGATTTTACTTTCCTTGAGTTGATTTTCAAAATTGGTTTTGGGGTCTTTGAAATTAAGTTATCTAAAGTTCTTGTTTCTTTAAACAAGGTTATTAGATCCAATTGTCCAAGGGTTACTTAACATTTTGACATTAGAATTTTTGGCTTTTTTGATTTCATTTTGATTTGAGATTTTTTGGGGTTTAGATCTATAGTCTTGTTTGTTGTTAACAAGGTAGATTAGATTTTCAAATTCCTTCTTAAAATTTCTTATCACGATCTATTGACCGAGGAAACAGGTGCTTGAACTAAGATAGTGGCTGTTTCGTTGACCTCTGCTTTTAGAAGAATGATGAAGGGTTCGTGTTTTTATATTCTTTGATTTTTTTTTTCATGTCTGTGTTTCTTTTTTTCTTTTTTTTCCCCTTATTTTCTCTTTTTAGATGTATATATCAAATCATTTTTTTAGTTTGTAATGATATTTTCGGCCTGTATGGATTACCTTCTAGTTTAAATATTTTTAGTTTAAACACTTTCGAAAAAACAATAAAAAGAATTCTTAATATCTTACATTTTTTCTAAAAGTATTTTTGGTTGCAAAAAAATTAGGATATTTGTAAATCTTGGAACAATTTTTTAAATTTGCAAGTATAACAAAAAAATTTTGAATCTGTTTTTTTTTTTTTAATTTTATTATTTCGATTTTACCTTTTTGGTGTATCAACAATGTAGTACGTCTAAAATAAAGCATATTAGTAATATGTCAGTGATATATTTTATTTTAGATATATCTGATATATTGAATATGAAATATTGATAATATATTGCATATTAATATGAAATATATCGATATATCCGTGAAATGATATACCTAAAAATGAAGTATATTAGTAATATATCATTTATTTACTATTGATATACTATTAAATAAATATATCAACTAAAACCAGTGTATCAACAAAAAAAACTAGTGACAAAAAACTATTGATAAAAGACAATGACTAAATAAAATATGTCAATACTATATCACTAATATACTTTATTTTAGATATATCTAATATATTGAATATGAATTACTAATATACTCTTGATATACTTCAAATTACATATATATCGAATATATTATTGAATAGGAATTATCCATTTATTGTTGATATACTTCATATTTGCAATATCAACTCACTGATTGACGTCATGCAAGCGTACGTGATCGAAGTAATATAAAATGGTATGTGAATACCAAGTATCGAATCTCAAGGGAATTGAAATAGGTTGTTCAATTAATTACCGCTCCTAATCATATCTAATTTTATTTAGGAATACAACCAAATGAAAAAACATCAATCTCATTAAAGAGAAGTAATAAAGAAAACTAGCAGAATGGGAAGGATCACAATAAAAGAGACGAGTTCAAGGCATTAATCACACTAATGGATCATTTGATGAAATTATAGGGTATTTATAATTAATTGATTGTTTTATTTGAATCTAAGGGTAGTATACTATGGAATACTCTGTTGAGCTCTCTCGATTCTCGTATGTAGTTAGTGATAGGATCGAATCCCAGAGCGGAAGCGGTTTGAATCGCTTTGCTTGCAAAATCGTTGTGCATTATTCACAAAATCATAAGATCAAGCTAAAATAATGAAAGTAAAAGGAAAATAGAAATGCTTACCTTTGAAGAAACTCTTTTCTTCTTGTAATCCATTCTCTAACGAACCTGAATCACGATCTCAACGACATGGAGGTGACACCACCAAAATGTCTTCCTTGCTATCTTCTTGGACAAGAAAAATGTGGTGGGAACCTCCTTTTGGAATAGAAAATTTTTTAGAGAAAAATTTTTTAGTAGAGAAAAAATGTGTAGGTAATTTGAGAACCTTCCTAAAAAATGATTTGTAGTGTAAGTGTGTATGAATTTTCCAAAGAGATCATCTATATATAATGGTGTGGGTGGAACCACCAACCACTCCATTATTTCCACCAAAATAGTATTATACAGGCTAATCCGTATAATACATTTATTTAAGTATCATATATTAAATTGAATGTACATTGAATCATATTCCAATGTATCTTCTCTACTACAATAAATTCAAGCTTGAATGTCAGTTCTACACTGACATTAAACCCATACGATGTTGGTTTGACAAATCGATATCTTTTCAAGTGTCATCGTAGCCATACGATGTCGGTTGAGTTTGATGTTGGTTTAAAACCGACATCGTATGACTATGATGTCAGTTTAAAATTGACACCAAACCTAGCGTCATCATACTAAAATGATGTCGGTTACATAACATGTCAGCTTAAAATCGATATCAAACCTAGTGTCATCGTACCAATACAATGTCGGTTGCATAAGATGTCAGTTTAAAATCGACATCGAAGTCTAATTTAGGATACACATATGATGACAGTTTAGTATGATGTCAGTTGAAAACCAACATCAAAGGTGGTATTGATGACGACTTGAAACTGACATCTTACCTCTAATACAAATGCTACGATGTTAGTTTGTTTATTGTCATTTTACAAGCGTTATTATTGAAATATATGATAACAGGTTTAAACTGACATTGTTTCTTATACCATCGACAATATATTTATTAGCATAATTGAAATCTAAAACTTACGAATAATTTGCTTTTCCAATAATTCTTAATCATTAGACAACTAATTTTTTTTTTTTTTTATCTATCATATAAATACTTTCAACGAAATAAAATTCCAAAACAACTTTGCATAAAAATGGTTTGAAACACGATGTTATTTTCGTTCAATATAATTGAAAACAAAAACACAAATCAAAGAAACATATGTGAAATAAACTGTATTTCATTTCATTCAATTCAGTCCAAAACAACACAATGCTCTCACAAAAACTAAATCTAATATATTTCAATCCATGACTAAATATAACTAAAACTCCAATAAAAGAGAGTTGTTTAGCTAAACAATTGTGGTTAAAACCTACAAAATTATGTATTTACAAAATTGCCTAAAAAGCTATCAAAGATTAAAAAAATGTATATGATAAGTACTAATAATTATACGACACTCAACCAATGAAATTCAGAACATATAATCTGCCCATTCAGCTTGTAACTCGTTTAGTTGTGCTTGTGTAAAAGCTTTCCCTAGTATTGAACTGCATAAAAATAAAATAATATATATATATATATATATTTTGTAAATATATGTGAAAAAGTATAGATGTATATATCAAAATTTAAAAGTGAGAAGATATGTTACATACGAGAGTTTTAATAGGAGCACCAAGATTATGAAAAATCTTGCATGAATTTCATGACATAATATTCATATTCCACGCTACATGTTAAACAAGAAAACAACACTCCCATAAATCAGAGTAAACTAAACATACTCACATGCTTCGTGACAAGAGTTCAATAACCTCAAAAAGTCAGAAACCAAACCAAAACAACAACAAAAAAGCAACCTAGGGATAAGCTTCAAACACACAATTCACCCTCCACTTTTGTTTTTCACCAACAACCTTTTTTTTTTTTTCTTTTTCTTGCACAAGTTAGTTCAATTTCCATTATTCTATATTATGGAACATGTTTTCATTCGTTGACAAATTATGAACTCCCTCGAACTTATTTTCTTTTGGTTGTTGTTTAATGGTGAAAGGAAGAATCTTAATGGCTACTTATTCGACAAGTTGGGTTGGATTAAGATTAAGATTTCCTAAAAGATTATTTCATGAATGTTACTATACTTATAACCTATATACTCTGATTATTTCAGCAACACATAACGACGTAACTATGACAATATTAAAATTTTCTTAAATCTGTTAAACGAACAACAGAGTAATTAAACATAACCATCACGCGCTTTCTGGCCACAATCCAACAACCTCAACTAGTCAGAAACAAAAACCAAACTCAAAAATAAAATAAGAAAAAAAAAACAGCTTAGGGATAAGCTTCAAACACAAAATTCACTGTCCACTTCTGTTTTCACCAACAACTCTTTTTTCCTTTCATGGTTTTTTTTTTCCTTATAAAAATTAGCTCAATTTCCATTATTCTAAATTATGGAACATGTTTTCATTTGTTAACAAATTATGAACTCTCTTGAACTTATTTTTGTTGTTATTTAATGGCGAAAGAAAGAATCTTAATAGCTATAATTATTTGACAAATTGGATTGGATTAAGATTAAGTGTAATGATGTAACTATGACAATATCAAAAATTTTCATCAACCTGTTCAATAATAAAACAACACTCTCTTAAATAAGAGTATATCTAAACAAAACCATCATGCTTATTGGTCACAATCCAACATATCCAAATTCTCAGAATAAGCAAGTTATTCTCATTCTCAAAATCTGAATAATCACCCAAGTTTACGTCTTCTAGAAATTAGAGGTTGATTTCTCAACACTAATAAGCTTCTAATAAGCTTCTATATATACTTCCACCTATCGATTATTTATTATTCACCCAAAGAATGATAATGAAAGCATACATTAGATTGACTCCCATGGTCTTTAGTGTGACTAATTTCTAGATATTATCATAAATTGGGGGTGTGGGAATAATTTTTGCAAGACTTAAGTCTTGAATTATTCCCACGAAAAAAGAAAATCAATCTTTATTGAGTCGTTTCTGGAGGCTTCTTCATTTTCTAGATATTACCTTAATTATTCTGGGAAAGCTTCCAAAATTATTGGGCACCAACAATTAGAGTCGTGAATAGAGATGTCTACGGGGCGGGGCCGGGAAATGACTTTCCGTCCCCGTCCCCGTCCCCGCCCCTCATTTCATTCTCCGTTCCCGCGAAATTCTCCATTTAATTTCGCAATAAACGGGGCGGAGATTTTCCACAAGTAATTCGCGGGGATCGGGTTCCCCACGAGGAATAATTATCTGTTTATCATTTTTATTTTTCTAAATTTTGTTACCTATTTTTTTTTTTTGAAAATTTTTATTTAAGTGGTTAATTACTAATTAGAGATTTCTATTTAAGGGACATTTTTTTTTCAATTTTCTTAAAAAAGTAAAATGATATTTAATAAAAATTTAGAATGAGTGTTAATTAGGGTTTATTATATATATGTATATAAATATATATATTTAATAAATAATAATAAATCGGGTCGGGGATGGAAAGCGGGGCGGGAACGGGGTCGGGGTCAGGGACGAAGAATGTATTCCCTGTCTCCGTCCCGTTTAGCCAACAGGGAAAAATTCATCCCGGCTCCCTCCCCCATTCTCCGCCTAAACGGAGATTCTTCGCGGGATCCCATCCCCGCAGGGAAAATGGACAGCCCTAGTCGTGAACTCAACTCCCTCTTCTTCAATTTTCTCACTTTTTTTTCCTTTTTTTTTTTGTAGAATTTAAGGTTTGCCACCCCTTTTTTCAAGTCAAATTACAAGTTTTTTTTTTAAATATAGTCAAATTACAAAATTGATTTAAAAACTTTAATTGGATGTAATAAATAATTGTTCTTAAATTTTTTTTAATAAATTTCTAAACTTTCAATATTATATCTAATAAGTTATTAGTCTTAAAAAGTTTCCAACAAATTCTAAATAAAAAAAAGAAATCTTTGTAAATTAAAAAATTTATTCAACCAAATTAAAGTTCAAAATCCATAAAATATAAAATTAAAAACTAAGATAAATATTTTATACGTTCATAAGTTTAAAGACATTCTAAAAGTTAGACTTATAATTTATTTTTTTTTGAATTTTTAGATAAATTTCAAAACTCCCGTCTTTAAAAAAAAGTTATTTAGAATAAAACTATTATTGTCATGTCTAATAGCTATTATTATGGAATTTATCAAGCTGGTTGCAAAAAATGCGAGTAAAGTCATTGAAGCACAGCAAAATGCAATGGGTTTGGGTTGGTCAGTTTCTGTTAGATTACTTAAACACCAAAATCACGTTGGAAGGAAGCTTTTGAAAAGCTAAGACCCCGTTGTTGGAAACGTAGTAGACACCCACAACTCAACTCAAGAGACAAGAGAAGAAAATTGCTCTCTTACTCACACACAATTTTGGAGAAACAAGAACTTGTATTTTGGTAAACAACTTCACTTTAATTTTTCTTTTTTTCAAATGACAAATCCTACACATATTTATACTAGTAGGAAAGTACATCAAAAGACATCAATATTAAATACTAATACATGACTCTTCACAAATACATGAACATTCATCAATGTACTTTAATTGATTCATGTATCAAACTATTCATGTATATAATTAAATGTAATTCATGTATTTGAAAATGTCTAGATTAATCTTAACATCCTCCCTTAATCTAGAATTGAGCAACTCCGAGCTTTTCTCTGAACTTAACAAATAAGTCAAACTTCAGCGCCTTCGTAAAAATGTCTGCCATCTGATCTTGAGTCTTGCAATACTTCATTGTCACTTCTCCATCTTTAATCAACTCTCTGATGAAATGATACTTGATTCTAATATGTTTGCTTCTTCCATGAAAGACTGGATTCTTTGATAATGCAATGGTAGAACCATTATCACAAAATAAAACAGTCTCACTTCTTTGAGTACACTTCAATTCTTTCAACATCCACCTGAGCCATAAAGCTTGACATCCAGTTGCAGATAAAGAGATATATTCTGCTTCGGTGTTAGAAAGGGCAACAACGGACTGTTTCTTTGAAGCCCATGAAAAAACACCCGAACCAATACTAAAAACATAACCAGATGTACTTTTATGATCATCAACATTACCACCCCAGTCACTATCACAAAAACCAACGAACACTGATTCCGAAACTTTCTTGTAATGAATTCCAAAATTTATGGTGCCACGAATGTAACGAAGAACTCTTTTACCTGCCTCCCAATGACTTCTTTTCGGGCTTGTCATGAATCTACTTAACATACTTATAGCAAATAAAATATCAGGCCTCGTTGCGGTCAAGTACATCAAACTTCCAACTAAGCTTCGATACAAACTTGGATCAACCTCTTCTCCAGTATCATTTTTACTCAATTTCAAATTTGCATCCATGGGCGTATTACAAGGAAAAGCATTTTCCATCCTGAACTTTTTCAACAAGTCACAGACATACTTTTATTGTGAGAGAACAATCTCTCCATCTTTTTGATTTACTTCAATTCCAAGAAAGTAATGGATGAGGCCCATATCGCTCATTTCAAATTCCCTTTTCATGGAATTCTTAAAATCATCACACATCAATTTATCATTTCCAGTAAATAGCAAATCATCGACATATAATGAAACAATAAGAAATTTGCCATACTTATCTTCTTTGACATAGAGTGCATGCTCATATGGACACCTTTGAAATCCCGCCTTCAAAAAAAAAAAAAAAAAAAGCTGTCGATGCAACTATACCAAGCTCGTGGAGCTTGCTTCAATCCATACAAGACTTTTTTCAGCTTGTATACTTTCTCTTCTTCTCCTTTTTTCACATAACCCAAAGGTTGTTCAACAAATATCTCTTCCTTCAAGTATCCATTAAAAAAAGCGGACTTTACATCCATTTGGTAAACATTCCACCTATTTTGAGCAAACCACATGACAAAATCAATCGAATGGTCTCACTCGTGACGGGGCAAATATCTCTTCATAATCCACTCCATACTCTTGCTTGTAGCCTTTTACAACAAGTCTTGCCTTGTATTTTTCAACATCACCATTTGACTTGACTTTGTTCTATACACCCATTTCACTCCAAGCTACTGCTTGTTTATAGGAAGCTCCAATAACTCCCATGTTTCATTTCTTTTATCGCATCAATTTCTTGATCCATTGCAATCTTCCTTTTTCATCTTTGATTGCCTCATCAAAATGTATAGGATCGACACTCAAACAAATAATGCAAAATTAGCAAAATTGTCAATTCTCGCTAGTAGCATTATAAATTTCTTGAATATTTCTCATTCTCCTTGATGAAGTTTCTTCATCACTAGCTGGTGACAAAGATGACTCATCTGCCTGAATCTCTACTTGCTCCAAATCTTGAACACTTTTATTTTCATCCATATTAACATGAAATGGACTTTCAGCTTCACAAGCTACATCCCAATTCCAAGATTCCTCTTCATTAAAAATCACATCTCGACTAATAATAACCTTTCTCGACACACAACCGATAAGCTTTAGAATTCTCACTGTAACCCACCATGATACTTTTTTCAGATTTATCATCTAACTTGCCTCTTAACTTATCTGGAATATGAGAATAAGCTCCCAAAAACTCTTAAATGACTAACACATGGTTTCTCACCAAACCATGCTTCATAAGGAGTCATACCTGGGACACTCTTTGTTGGAGCTCGATTCAAGATGTAAGTAGTACATGCAACAACATCTCCCCAAAACTCATCTGGCATCTTCTTGGCTTTTAACATTCTTCTAGCCATCTCCATGATCGTTCTATTCTTTCTCTCTGCAACTCCATTCTGTTGTGGAGTCATTCGAACAGTCTTTTGATGGTGAATACCGTGCTCCTTGAAAAATTCATCAAAAGCTACATACTCTCCATCATGGTCGATCTCAAAGTTTTTATCTTATAGCCACTTTGATTCTCACCTAAAGCTTTGAAAGTTTTAAAACATTCAAAAGCTTCACTTTTTTCTTTCAGAAAATAAATCCACAACTTTCTGCTGAAATCATCAATGAAGGTTATAAAATAACGATTACCTCCATTTGATATTGTGCGCATGGGACCACACAAATCTGTATGAATAAGTTCTAGAGGTTTGGAAGCTCTCCAAGCTTTACCAATTGGAAACGAATCCCGATGGTGTTTTGCAAGTATACATACCTCACAAATATCTGACTTATGATTGATATTTTGAATGCCCTTCACCATATGATTTTTGCATAGATACGATAATGATCCAAAATTCAAGTGACCATATCGAAAATGCCAAAGCCAAGATGGATCATTCAATATGCTACTAAAACAAGAGATTTGACCATATGTAAACTTTAGAGGAAACATCTTATTATCAGTCATTTTTACCTTGGCAATAAGCACATCACTCTTATCTTTGATTGCACATACACCATCTTCAAATGAAACTTTGAGTCCTCGCTGGAGCAGTTGACCAATACTCAAAAGATTATGCTTCAGACCTGGAACATAGAACACATCCATAACTCGTTTTGTGCCTTTCTTTGTCTTAACAAGAATATCACCTCGACCTTTAACTTGCAATCTGGTATTATCACCAGTTTTCACTTCACTTTGGAGAGATTCATCCAAAGTAACAAGCATACTTTTGTTTCCCGTCATGTGGTTACTACAACCACTGTCAAGATACCATGTAGGCTCCACATCATATTTTTGAACACTACATGCAAGAAATAAAACGCCTTCATCATTTTTCTCCTCCTTATGCATCATGGTGGAATTAATATTTCCATCTCTATTTTTCGGAGCCCAACAATCTGCTTGAAAATGTCCATACTTTTTACAGTTAAAACATTGAATGTGAGAAAAATTGCTTCGACCATTTCTTTGGTTTCTGCCAAAACCTCTTCCTTTTCCACCTCCTCTTCCTCGAGATAAAGAAGAGCTTTCTTGCTTATTTTCATAATTCACACCATCATAGTTTCTTCCACCTCCTTGTCCACCACGACCGCCACGTCTTCCACGAGAACCTCCTTTGAAGGAGGTTTGCATATGAAAAGCTTCCTCGGGAGGAGTAACATCAAATTGAGTTAATCTAAGCTCATGGGATTGAAGGGAACCCATCAAGCTATTTAAAGATAATGTAGACAAGTCTTTCGACTCTTCAATTGCAACAACAATATGCTCAAACTTTCTCGGCATACTTCTAAGAATTTTTTCAACTACTCTTTGATCGCCTATTACTTCTCCATTTGATCTCAAATTATTGACAATCGCAAGAATACGATTAAAAAAATCTTCAACCCTTTCGGCCTCTTTCATCTTTATGGAATCAAATTCAGATCTGAGGGCTTGTAATCTTACCATCTTTACCCTATCCTCTCCTTGATTGGTGGATTGTAGAAGATCCCAAGCCTCCTTTGCAGTAGCAGCTGTTGAAATTCTTTCAAATATTCCTTCATCAACAGCTTGATAAATAAAGAATAAAGCCTTCTTGTCCTTCTTACGATTTTCTCTCAACTCGACAAGTTGTTGATTAGTGAGCCTGTTTTGATTCTCAACTCGAAGATATCCTCTTTCGACAATTTCCCACAAATCTTGCGAACCGTATAACACTTTCATTTGAATACTCCATTGACTAAAATTCTTCCCGCTGAATTTTGGAAGTTGGGGTTGCAACATGTTACCACCTGATGACATCTCTGTTCTTTGCTCTGATACCACTTGTTGGAAACGTAGTAGACACCCACAACTCAACTCAAGAGACAAGAGAAGAAAATTTTTCTCTTACTCACACACAATTTTGGAGAAACAAGAACTTGTATTTTGGTAAACAACTCCACTTTAATTTTTCTTTTTTTCAAATGACAAATCCTACACATATTTATACTAGTAGGAAAGTACATCAAAAGACATCAATATTAAATACTAATACATGACTCTTCACAAATACATGAACATTCATCAATGTACTTTAATTGATTCATGTATCAAACTATTCATGTATATAATTAAATGTAATTCATGTATTTGAAAATGTCTAGATTAATCTTAACACCCGTTTGATAACTATTTTGTTTTTGGTTTTTGGTTTTTTAAAATTAAATTTGTTTTCTCCTAATTTCTCTAGAATGAGGTTCATCTCTCTTAAGTAAGCATTTGAATTCTTAACCAAATTCTAAAAACAAAATCAAGTTTTTGGAAACTACGTTTTTTAGTTTTCAAAACTTAGTTTGGTTTTTGAAAATATAGGTATAAAGTAGATAAGAAAACATAGATACTCATTGGTAGAAATAGTATTTTTAGGCTTAATTTTCAAAAACAAAAAAACTAAAAATCAAATAAGTATCAAATGGGGCCTAAGCATGTGAAATTTGGTTCGTAATTGGAAAATATAAATTTAAAAACAAGGAATTTGATGAATTACAATAACTCATTCAAACACAACACTGAACCAACTAATACAAATAGCAGGTCTCAACTCCAGTGCTCCCATTTCAAGATTCAATTACGCACGAGATAAAATACACAAATCCTACACATATACACCCTAATGAATTACAAAGTTGCAGCCCACCATTGGAGTGTTAGCAAGTAAAAATGTTAGACAAAAATAAGTTATGCGAACATGCATTAGAGAGGAGAAATGCAGAAAGGAATGATTGAACTTACATAATGAGAGTCGAAGTTGCCGCCATTGTCAAGCTCAGTTGAAGATTGCCGTTGTAAGCAATCGCTGCAATATTCTTTTGGTTCGAAGGAATAAGCAGTCGTTATCAATCCCAGTACTCGCTTGTTACCATCGATACGAGTCGCCTGCTGCTGTCGTCGAAGAAAAGAGATGCTGCCGAAGGAAGAGTCACCGTTGAAGGCAAAGTTGCCATCGAAGGATACTGCAAGACTCGCGCTTATGAACGTTAAATGAATGAAATGGCGAAGGATAGGTTGAAATCGCAATCTCAAAACGCTAAAATTAACCCAAAACGATGTCGTTTTGGGCTAGGGTACCAAAACATTTTGACTTTAGGTCAAACGACGTGGTTTTGTGCCTCCTACACTTAAAAGGAAGAGATTTTGATGTCGGTTTTAAACCAACATGCAAAGTTACGTTTGATGTCTGTTTTTAACCGACATCTTAAGTGAAACTCACTTGTCATATAGGAAAAACAACGCACCATTTTTTTCAACTTTTGATGACGGTGCCAAATTGACATCGACGGGTACCGTTTGATGTCGGTTTACAACCGACATCCTATATAAAGCTCGTATGTGCCATTTTTAATCGACTTTTGAAGACGGTGCAAAACCGACAAAAAAGGGTGTTGGGTTGTATGTCCTAATCTCGTACATGTTTGTAATATTTACTATTGAAAAGAGTTATTTTTTCATCACTTTGTTTCTCGCATATTTACAAACTTGTACAATAAACTAAGCTCCAGGGTCATTGAATCATGAGAGAACTAGAACTTGAACGGTGTGTGGTGGACATACAGAGAGGATCACGTTCGAGTTAATGACCCGAACGGTCTACAGTATATGGATAGGGCTGGAGACCTAATCTTGGATACACTATGGATGCGACCCGCTTTGTATTAGATATAAACGAGGTGATCCAACTCGTTCATGTGGTTGACATGCGAGTGGGGGCATCCTGTGCAATGAGATTGTACAAGACCGGACCGTGAATTATTAGACCTACTGATATAACACCGTTGACAGTATAGGACTAATAACTTCATAGATGACTATTAGTGACTCGACCTTAATCCTGAGTGTGTTACGGACTCCTGTCTGCGGGGATCTGTTCTTTGACTAGTACGGGTGAGGGTGGTCACAGTTACTCGCCCAATAAGTCTATCTTCTCAAGCACAGGACCACGTGGGGAGTTGGGAACTTGACTACGCGAGATGGAATTCACTCGTTCCCTACCTTAGGGAAACTAAAGAGGTTGTTCCCTTAGGTGCTATCTCTAGGGCTTGCACAACGGACGCCCACCCTTTCACTGGCCCGAGAGTGATGTTGTTTATGATTGGACCATACAACGTTGTTGTTTATTAGATGAGCAGTGGGGACTTCAGGAGCAAGAAGTAGACATAGGGGTAAAACGGTAATTTGACCCAGCAGTGTCTACGAACAACATGTGAAGGGTCGACTCATGGGCATTAGTTATATCAATGGACACAACTTGTCCTACAGTGATGGGAATGCAGCTACGAGCTTTAGTGGAGTGTTACCGTAGCTAATGAATGTTGATTAACCGAGTCAAAGAGTTTGACAGGTTAGTCTCGGATCATTGGAGCTCATCATTTGTAGGTCCATTAGGTCCCTCAGTTGGCTCAAACTGGATACATAGAGGGTTTATAGTTTGGTATGGATTTGAAGTGTTTAAATTCATTAAAAGAGTATTTATGTCATTTATATGAGATATGATTGACATATTTTATAGTTTAATGTGAATGAGATCCATAATAAACTATAGGTTAGCCTAATTGCTTAATTAGGGCTAACTTAGAGAAATTGGATTGAGAGAAATTAAATTGAATGTGATTCAATTTAAAATCCACAGTTATACAAATGTGATTTGTATTATAAGGTATGAGATTTCTTATTATATGTGGTTATGCAAATATGATTTGCATAAGCTAAGATTGTGGTAAAATGGTAAATAGGTGGAGATTTCAACTCCACTTATCACCATTATTTAAAGCCTTTGCAAGAAGGCATTTGATAAGTCTTGGCTCATTTTTTGGATTTCATCCTAGAGCTTTTACAAGAATTCTCTCAACTCTTCTCTAAAAAATTTCTCTGTTCCCTTTTACCAAAGGAGTCCCACCACTCTCCCTTTACCAAAGGAGAACAAACGAGAAGGCCTTTCGGAGGTATCTGGATTGTTCGATTGTTTGAGGAGTACGTGATCGTAGAGATCGAGAGCGTGAAAAGTTCGTGACCGGAGAAGGATTTTGTGAAGAAAAGTTCTTCAACAAGTAAGTAAAATCCTTGTTGTTTTTCCTTCTTAATGCATGTTTAATATAGGCATGTTTAATATAAATTCTATAGGATAAAATTGATTTAAAGAATAGTTTTCACAACAAAACCACGATGATTCAAAGTCGTTTTCCGCTGCGGGAGTTTTATTCCCTTCAATTGGTATCAGAGCCAAACGTTGGCTTCTTCGTTGTGCAAAATTATTTTCTTAAAATTAATTGGATTAAGCTTTAATTCATGTGATGAATTGTGGTTTCGCAAAAATGGATGTTTCGATTTTGGCACTTGTTTTAGATTTATTTTCTGTTGATGAGATCCATGTAAAGGCTCGTGTTTTTTGGGCAATTAGAGAGTAAATCGAGTCTGTAAGTCCGTGTCTTGTATGGCAAGAGTTGCTGTGAAGAAATCCGAGCAGAAACGTGCGAAAAATGATGAAGAACAGCAAAGGTGTTTGTTGTTCTATCAACGACGTTGAGACGCTATTTTTCGACGTCTCAATGCTCTTCGTGCGGTACCAGGATGAGCTGCAGGTCAGTGTTGCAACGCTGAGACGTTGGGCGCGCTGAGGACAACGCTGCAGCGTTGCAACGCTGCGAGCGTTGAGGGGCAGTTCGCGAGGCAATTTCGTGCGAGAAGTGGCGTTGAGGCAGCAGTTTCAATCGTGGGGCATTTTATTTTTGTATTTTATATATTATTTTATTTGTAACATGTATTTTATAAATTAATATTAATATAAAAATTATATTAATGTTAATTAATTCAATTAATGTCCCTAAAGTGTCAAAACGGGTCTAATTTTGCTATTTATTTATTTTATGCATGAGATGTATGAAATTAATTTATTCTATGTGCATAATGTATGTCATATAGATTAAAATCCCACCTTAGCTTAAACATTTCATGCATCATTTCTATATTATAAGAGCTATAATATAGAGTATGCATAATAGGTTTATATTATAAAAGTTATAATATAAGATTTGCATGTTTTTAATTTATTTAATATAAGTGTTATATTTCTTAGATTAAAAGCATGCACATGCATTTAATTCATGTCATGAATGTATGTTATATTATATTATTATTCATGTGATGAATGATCAAGCACTATAACATAGAAATGCATGTAACCTATGTTAATTATTAGTTTTAAAATTTTTAGAACTTGAATAATTAGACTTAGGTTTTCTAGTTCTAATAAGATTAGAATTAGGAAATCAAATATGACTATGAATGGTGACTAATAAGTAACTCTGTCTAAGGAAGGTTCTTTCTAAGGCTGGTGTATTTAAGCTGACGCTTTGTGAAACATGTCTACCTGGAAACCGACCTGGGAGTGAATTTGGTCCGGAGATTCATAGGTTATATTATCGTGAGTGCCGTTAATTAAAAGTTGATTAATTTACTCACATAGACCTAAGTTAATAATGTGATTATAGACTTAGGAATATAAGAGTTATATTGGTAGACTTAGGTAAATATTAGCCAATTTATCTAGGTCAATCCCGATTGAACTTAAAGTGTTGAGTGGGAGGAAATAAAGTGTAAAAGATATATTTGAATATTTGACCACAAATCTCCGTAAAGTTCACACTGTGAGATCCATACTCGGCCTCGTGGCGCAAATGGGAGCATCCCCCTTCTAATGGTATTTGTATGGGTCAATATCAACGTGGATGGAGAGAGTACTTATAGTGAGTGGGAGCGGAAACTGTGAAAACGGGACCTACGGTCTCTTCTTTCGATTCACATCGTGAGACGCCTATGATTCACCTGCTAGTTTGTCCTGGACCAGACAATCCCTTCAGAGGGCCTTGATCATAGGAGTCGGAACACTGTGAATTCCCGAAAGGGATACAATTTCCTTGTTCGTTTTACTTCTTGGTTCATCCTTCGTAGCTATTGTTTGGACGGATACTTGAAAATTTAAAGATTGAGGTTGACACTCACGAGATTCATTAAGAGTTAATGGATTCAGACCGAAAAATGGTAACTAGACTCCTAATGGAATAAGAGTTATTCTGGTATTAGGGTCTGGTCGGAAAAGTCTCGTCCCAGAGGAGAAGTGTTTCTGTTCACCCTTCGGTGGCGGTCATTCTAAACCTTTGGGGTATCATTGCAAATTTTAATGACCTAGGGATCATTGGATAAAATTTTGCTAAAATTGATTGGATTTTCAAAAGTTTGTGCGAGACTGACACAAAGTTTTACTTGTTTTTCAGCAAAAATGTCTAGCTCAATTATAGCCCTGTTAGCTTCCGACAAACTAGTGGGAGATAATTTCCAAACGTGGAAAAACAATATCAACACAATTCTAGTAACTGACGACCTAAAGTTCGTGCTCACTGAGGAGTGTTCTCAGGTGCCGGGTTTGACACCGTCACAAAGTGTTCGTGATGCGTATGATCGATGGATCAGGGCCAATGAAAAGGCCAAGGTCTATATCATTGCCAACTTATCTGAAGTCTTGGCAAAGAAGCGTGAGTTGATAATCACCGCCAAGGAGATCATGGAATCCTTGCAGGAAATGTTTGGACAACAGTTCTTTCAGGTCCGACATGATTCACTCAAACACGTCTTCAAAGCGCGGATAAAAGAAGGGACATCTGTCGTGAACATGTTCTGGACATGATGACCCGCTTTAATCTGGCTGAGATGAACAGGGCTTCGATTGATAAGTCGAGCCAGGTTAGCTTTATTCTGGAGATTCTTCCGAAGAGTTTCCTTCAATTTCGTAGTAATATTGTTATTAAAAAAATTAGCTACACTCTGACAATCCTTCTAAACGAACTACAGAACTTCCAGTTCTTGATGAGGATTAGGACACCGGAAGCTGAGGCAAATGTTGCCTTCAGGTCCTTTCACAAGGGTTCGACCTCTGGGACTAAATTTGTAGCCTCTTTAGGCCCAAAAAGGAAGAAGAAGAAGATGAAGAAGGGCAAAGCATACCGTGCTGCCGCCCAAAAGGGCAAAAAGGTCAAGGAAGTTGCAGAAAAAGGAAAGTGTTTTCACTGCAATGGAGATTTAACACTGAAGCGTGAATCGTCCCAAGTTCCTAGCCGACAGGAAGAAAGAAGGTAAATGTGATTTACTTGTTATAGAAACCTGTTTAGTGGAAAGTAATGACTCTGCCTGGATATTGGATTCGGGCGCCACTAACCATGTTTGTTCTTCTTTCGTGGAATTAGTTCTGGCGCGAGCGATTGCGAGAGGGTGAGATAACACTACGGGTGGATCAGGGAGGTTGTCTCTCTGCTTGCAGTAATCGACACTGATGAAACACTATTTTGGCGGGAAGTACTTATTATTGGATAATTTGTACATAGTGTCAGGGTTTACTAGAAACCTTGTTTCCATTTCCTGCCTTATTGAACATTGTATTACAGTTTATTTTGAATCGAATAAAGCGTTTATTTCTTTCAAAGGTAACTTATTGTGTTCAGTTTCGCTTGAGAATAATCTATACGTTTTGAAACCTAATTCGGTCAAAATTGTTTTGAATACTAAATTTTTCAAAACGGAAGAAACACGAACTAAGAGAGTGAAAGTTTCTTCTAAAGAAAATGTCCATTTTTGGCATCTAAGGTTAGGCTACATTAATCTCAATAGGATTGAGAGACTAGTGAAGAGTGGACTTCTAAGCGAGTTGGAAGAAAACTCTTTACCAGTGTGTGAGTCATGCCTTGAAGGCAAAATGACAACACGTCCTTTTAGTGGAAAAGAATATAGAGCCAAAGAGCCTCTGGAGCTTATACATTCTAACCTTTTTGGTCCGATGAGTGTTAAAGCGTGGGGAGGTTAGGAATACTTTGTATCTTTTATAGATGACTATTCAAGGTATGGGTATATTTACCTAATGCCTAGGAAGTCTGAAACTCTTGAAAAGTTCAAGGAGTACAAGACTGAGGTTGAGAACCTGTTAGGTAAAGCTATAAAAACACTTCGATCGGATCGAGGTGGAGAGTATATGGACATTGAATTCCAGGACTATATGATAGAGCATGGAATTACGTCCCAACTCTCAACACCTGGTATGCCACAAAAGAATGATGTATTGGAGAGGAGAAACATAATTCAATTTCCTTTAATTGGTATTAGAGCAATTCTTGTGTTTGTTTTAGTTGAAACAAAATTGCATTGGTTGGTAGAAATTTGCATTTGGTTTGTTGTTAAATTGTTTGGGAAAATTTGGCCATAGTTTTTTTTTATTTGATCAAATTAATGTAAAAGCCCCCGCGTTTTTGGCAATTAAGTGCAATTTCGAGTCTGTAATTAAGTTTATGAGTCGTTCGTGATAGGTTCGAGACTTCTCGGATCAGATTTTCGGTGCCAATTTGATGTTGTTTTCCTGTTATTTTTTGATGAAGAGGCCTGTTGCAGCACCAACAGCGTTGCAACGCCCTTTGTGGTGTTGCAACACCATTCATCAACGTTGTAACGCTAAAGGATAACGTTGCAACGCTAAATTCCCTATCGACAAAGAATTTAAGAGGCAACGACGTTGCAACGCCAGCACGATACTTAACGCGAGCGCGAGGAGTCATGACGTTACAATGTTGTCCCTGGCGTTGCAACGCCGTGCGATTGGCAGATTTGAGCTGGTCGGTTTCGTAATGGTTCGGGTGGTTTGGTTCGTTTCTGGTCCGGTTTGAGCCATTCGACTCCAGTTCAAGGGGTTTTGGACTGGTTTGGTTATAAAATTAATGAAATTTTATTATTTTTGCACTTTAGGGGCCAAAATTTCCAGTTTAACAACTATTTTTCTTTATGAATGTCATTTAGAATTATTCCCACCTTAGGATAAGCATGTTCATGCATTTTATTTATATAAGTGTTATATGAGAATGATGAGAATGCATGAATTATTTTTCATAAGTAATTAGTTATAATTGTTATAATTTAATTATATGAAAAATAAAGAAGCATGGTGTATAAAATTACTTAGTACAATATAAAGTGTTATATTGTATAAGTAGTATGCATGGTTTAATTAGTTGAATGGCAATTCTTTCCAATTAGAATTTGATTGTTGGAAGTACCATATAGTTCTTTGTCATAGGTTAATCATTAAAATTTATAAAATTTGTAAATTGGTTTTAGAAACTATAACCTATAACAAAGAGATGCATGCAAACATAGAAACTTGGGTAGGATGGAATTAAGTTTAAAATTTTAAAATTAATTAGGCCTAAGTGTAATTTCTAATAGGATTTGAAATTAGTCTTGCATAATATTTGAAATAGTTTAAAATATAGTAGAACAATAAGACTTTGGTTATAAGAGAACTCTACCGGTGATGTGTCTGTCTGATGGAGATCAAATCCCCTTGAGTAGTGGAAACGTGACTAAAATCGTAATTGCTCGTTTATTTTGGTTTACTGGAAATACCAATACATTGAAAAAATACAGAGACAAGCATTCTAATCTAATCTAATTAGGCATGAAACTAAAACATGCAAACACATGTTGTATAACAATTAAACTAAAAGGAAAGAGGTGATTACCTTTGTAGTTTCTCAAAAGCAACTCTTTGCTCCTTTTTGCACAACAACTAAGCAAACAACAACTTTCCTCTGTGATTTTAAGTAGGACAACACCACCAATGAAAACCTCCTATCACTCTGAATTCTACTTAGATCTACCCTTTGTGGGAAGGGATCCAACAATTGGAATTAGGAAAGGGAATTGATTGAGAGAGAATTTTTGCTTTGGTTGCACACCCAAAAAACAAATGATCGATCCATCATTTCTTCTGTCAAACCAGAAGATAAAGAGGGGGACTTTCCCACTCCTATCGATAGGGGGTTAGTGGGGAAGTGGGGAAGGACACGTTCCCTCCTTTTTATTTTATTATTTAATAAATAACCAATTTAATTATTAAATAATACATTTAATTAATTAAATCATATTTAACTAACTTTAAATCAAATATCATATATTTAATTTATAAATGAATTAAATATCATATATTTAATTTAGATTAAATCACATTAAATCAATTTCCTTCTAACCTATAGTTTTAATGTACATCTTATGCACATTAAAATTTAACCTATAGTTTTTTAAATATGAATCTCATTCACATTTAAAATAATATTTGAACTCTTTCAAATATTTAATTCTCTCACATAATTTAATATGAATCATATTCACATTAAATTTATAATATAAAGTTCCAGAACTTTATATTATAACGTATCTATATACATTAAATTTATCGTTAATTGAATTTGAACATTTCAAATTCAAACGATCTAAGAACCCTTTACGAGCTAAAAGATGGACCTAATGGACCTACAGATCAGAAGCTCCAACGATACAAAATTATTCGGTTAATCTAATTAACCTCATAATCACCATTCGTTAGCTGCGGGAACACTCCACTAAAGTCCCGCAACTGCACTCTTCTCTCTGCATATATATTTTTGTGTCCACGGATATTGACCAATAACAACAAGTCAATCCTTCACAAATGTTCGTAATACCAGCTGGGTTAAATTACCGTTTTACCCCTAGGTTACATCTTGTACATTAAGTACCAGTGCTTCTCTAATGAACAATTTGTTTGTGGTCCTACCAATAAAAAGAAGTCCCTCTCGAGCCAATGAGAGGGTCGGACCCTTTGTTCAAGTCCCGTAGACACCACTGAAGGGAACATTCCTCGACTTACCCTAATAGGTCGGAAGGAGTGAATTCCATCTTGCTAAGTTAAGTCCCTAGCCGCCCACTCGGTCTTGTCCCCAAGAGGGTAGGCATATTGAGTCGGCGAATCTGACCACTCTCACCCATACTAGTCAAAGGACAATCACTGCAAAGCGGAGTTAAGTAACCCGCTTTCAGATTGAGATCAAGTTGCCTAGGTTATCCTAGTGAAATAGAAACCTAACTAGTCAACGAAGTTACATCTAGTGGTTACTATTTCGCGGTCCGGTCTTATGTAATCTCATTACATAGGATATCCCCACTCACATGTCATCTACACGAACACGTTAGGATCACAGTGTTCGTATCATATACAAAGTGGGTCACATCCATAGTGTTACAAGGGTAAGGTACCCAAACCTTATCCCCTTATTATAGATCCTTGAGGTTGTATCTCGAACCGAGATCCTTTATATGTACACTACATTCAATTCAAGAGACATTTTACAACCTTCGATGCTAGTTTATTGGATTTAGGGTTAAAACAAGGGCAATATCGTAAATAACGAACAATAACTCTTTATTACAATAATTAAAACAAAATTAAAAACTACGAGTTTTAGGGCACAAACCCAACAAACTCCCACTTGAACTAAAACTCTAGTGGGGTAATCACAATCTAAAATAGTGGTTACAGAGATACAAATACAATAAACTAGGGCAACCATATACCCATTACATATCTCTCACTTTCCCTAGATTAGCCAATGTACATATCTCGTAGACCTATACTTTCCAGATGACCCTCGAACACTTTAGTCGTGAGAGTCTTTATAAGCGGATTAACAATGTTGTGCTCTGAAGCGATCTTCGTGATTGTCACATCTCCTCGTTGCACTATTTCTCGTATCATGTGATACTTCCTCTCGATGTGCTTGCCTCGCTTATGGCTGCGAGGTTCCTTCGAATTGGCTACCGCACCACTGTTGTCACAGTATAAGGTGATGGGAAATTCCATATTTGGAACAACTTCCAAATCAGTAAGGAATTTTCTTAGCCAAACAACCTCTTTAGCTACTTCACAAGATGCGACATACTCAACCTCCATCGTGGAATCAGCGATGCATCCCTGCTTGATGCTTCACTATATTATAGCTCCCCCGTTAAGGGTGAAAACTAATCTCGATGTGGATTTCCTAGAATCCTTATCAGTCTGAAAATCAGAATCAGTGTATCCAGTTAGGATAAAAAGCTTAGTCCCATACATAAGCGTATAATCCCTCGTTCTCCTAAGATACTTGAGGATATTTTTAACTGCAGTCCAGTGGTCTAGCCCTTGATTGAATTGCTACCTACTGACTCTTCCCATTGGATAACAAATTACTGACCTCGTGCATAACATACCAGACATTAAGCTACCTACTGCAGAGGCATAGGGAATACGTCTCATATCCTCAACTTCTTGAGGTGTCTTAGGACACTGTTCCTTAGACAGATGAACTCCATGCCTGAAGGGTAATAAACCCCTCTTGGAATTCTGCATCGAATATCAGACCAACATTTTGTCGATATACGACACTTGAGACAGAGCTAGCGTTCTGTTCTTGCGATTCCTTAATATTTGAATCTCAAGAACATACTGCGCCTCTTCCAAATCTTTCATTTGGACTTGGGTCGCTAGCCACTTCTTTATGTCAGTTAGGTATCCTACATCATTCCCAATGAGCAGGATATCATCCATATAAAGTACTAAGAAAGCTACTTTGTCGTTGATGATCCTCTTGTAAACACAAGGTTGGTCAACGTTTTGGTTAAAGCCATAAGACTTGATTGCAGTATCAAATATTATGTTCCAAGATCTGGATGCTTGTTTCAACCCGTAAATGGATCGATTGAGCTTGAAAACTTTTTGCTCCTGACCTTGAGTTATGAACCCTTCGGGTTGAGACATACAGAAGCTCTTGTCAAGATTACCATTCAAAAAGGCAATCTTGACGTCCATTTGCAAAATTTCATAGTCATAAAAAGCGGCTATGGACAAGGGTATCCTTATAGACTTAAGCATAACAACAGGGAAAAAAGTTTCCTCATAGTCAACTCCTTCCCTTTGGGTAAAACCCTTTGGTACAAATCTGGCCTTAAATGTTTGTACCTTTCCGGCTACATATCTCTTTCTCTTATAGAACCATTTGCACCCTATGGGTCTTACCTCTTCAGGTTGGTCTACAAGTTCCCAAACTGAATTGAAGTACATCGACTTCATTTCAAGGTCCATGGCTTTGATCCATTGGTCCTTATCTACGTCATTCATTGTCTGTTTATAGGACAATGGATCCTCTACACCGTCATCAGGTATACAACTTGAGTTTCAGCTAAACCCAAGTAGCGGTCAGGTTGGGAAACAACCTTTCAACTGCATCGAGGCATTCCCAACGATTGAGAAGGACGAAACTAACTCGATGTGTCGGCTTGTTTATCAACTGTTGATGAAGGTCCAGCTTGATCAACAACTCTTGTTGACTCATCTGTAGCTTCATTTAATACTAACTTACTACGCGGTTTATGGTTCCTCATGTGATCTTCCTCCAAGAAAGTGGCGTTTGTCGATACAATCACCTTATTTTCTTGTGGGTCGTTGAAAAGACCACCTCTCGTTTCTTTGGGATAGCCAAAAAATTGCATAATCTTGAACGAGGTCCCAGTTTCTTTGGATTTGTCACCAACACGTGTGTCGGAGAACCCCAAATCCTGAAGTGGTGTAAACTAGGTTTACGCCCCTTCCACAACTCAAAAGTTGTTTCTGAAACACTCTTTGATGGAACATTGTTCAAGATTTGAACCGCAGTCTCTTCTACGTAACCCCAAAACGAGGCAGGTAATTGAGCATAGCTCATCATAGACTGAACCATGTCTAAGAAGGTTCTATTTCTCCTTTCAGATACACCATTCTGTTGAGGTGTATTAGGTGCCGAGAGTTGGGATTGGATTCCATGTTCTATCAAATAGTCTTGGAATCTTAGATCCATGTACTCTCCACCACGATCGGATCGAAGTGTCTTGATGGTTTTCCCTAATGCATTCTCTACTTCAACCTTATACTCTTTGAACTTTTCAAGAGCTTCAGACTTATGATGCATTAGATATAGATAACCATACCTCAAATAATCATCTATGAAAAAGATGAAATATTCGTACCCTCCTTGAGCTTGAACATTCACCGGACCACAGAGATTCGAATGTATAAGTTCTAAGGGTTCTTTGGCTCTATAACCTTTTCCCGTAAAAGGTCGCTTAGTCATTTTACCTTCCAAGCATGACTCGCAACGAGGCAAAGAATCATCTTCTAACTTGTTTAGAATTCCATTCTTAGATAGTCTCTCAATCCGGTTGAGATTTATATGACCAAGTCTAAGATGCCAAAGATAAGTATAATTATTCGAAAAAAATCTTTGCCTTTTACTTTGAGTATTCGCAGTTTTGAACATCTCATGATTCAAAATTGTTTTAGTTTGATTCGGTTTAAGTACATACAAACCGTTTTCTAATCTAGCATAACAAATATTGACACCCTTTTCGAAATGAACATTTCATTAATTGAAAAAGAAATACAATAACCACATTCAATTGGACAAGAGATAGATATAAGGTTTCTCTTAATCTTGGGAACTATGTACAAATTTGGCATCTCCCACTACACGAGCTGAGACGACGTCTCCCGTTCTGACCTGAGCGTCATCTCACCCTCTTCGAGCTCCTTGAAGGAACTAGTTTCCTGTAACAAAGAGCAAACATGGTTAGTGGCTCCTTAATCAAGTATCTAGGAAAAATCATCATTTTCCACTAAACGAGTTTCAAGAACAAGCAAATCGAATTTACCTTTCTTCTCTTTAAGCTCAGCAAGGTATTTTGGGCAGTTTTGCTTACAGTGCCCGTCCACGTTGCAGTGAAAACATTTTCCTTTGTCTGCAACTTTGACTTTTCTCTTGGCTTTGTCCGCAGCGGCGGGTGCCTTCCCTTTCCCTCCTATCTTCTTCTTTTGGGTTTTCTTAAGCCCAGAAGATGGACCGCATGACTTAGTCCTAGAGGATGAACCCTTCTGGAACCTTCTAGAATGGGAAAACAAATTTCCCTCTCCATTAGCCTGTCCCTTGTTCTTCATAAGGGAGTGGAAAGTCTCCAGCTCATTGAGGAGAGTAGTCAGGTTGTACTCAATCCTATTAATATTAATGTGGCCTAATCGTAGATGCCAAAGATGGACATTTTCTTTTGGAGAAACTTTTACTCTTTTAGTTTGTGTTTCTGCAGTTTTAAATAATTCAGTGTTCAAAACGCTTTTGACCGAATTTAGTTTCAAAACATACAGATTAGACTCAAGTGAAGCAGAACAAATCAAATTTCCTTTCAAAGGAATAAACACTTTATTATATTCAAAGAAAATTCAAGTACATTGTTCGATAAGACAGGAAATAGAAACAAGGTTACTAGTAAACCCTGGGACTATACACAAATTGTGTAACAATAAGTAATTCCTGCCAAAATAGAGCTTCACTTTGCCGATCGCTGCAGCAGAGACAATCTCCCCGGATCCAACCCGTAGAGTCACCTCACCCTCTCGCAGCTGCTGCCACGAATCAATTCCCTAAAAAGAAGAACAAACGTGGTTAGTGGCGCCCGAATCCAATATCCAGGCAGAGTCACTACTCTCCACTAAATATGTTTCAGTTATTAGTAAATCACATTTACCTTGATTCTTCCTCTCGGTAAGGAACTTGGGTTAGTTTCGCTTCCAGTGGCCGTCCCCATAGAAGTGGAAACACTTTCCTTTCTTTGCAACTTCCTTGACCTTTTTGCCCTTCTGGGCGGCTGCTCGGTCAGCTTTACCCTTCTTCATCTTCTTCTTCTTCCCTTTCGGGTGAGAATGAGCTACAGATTTTGTCCCAGAGGTCGAACCTCTGTGATAAGACCTGAAGGCAACATTTTCCTCAGCTTCCGGTGTCCTGATACTCATCAAGAACTGAAAGTTCTGTAGCTCGTTCAGAAGGGTGGTCAGTGTGTAGCTTATCTTGTTCATAACAGCGTTGCTACAAAATTAAAGGAAACTCTTCGGAAGAGTCTCCAAGATAAAGCTGACCTGGCTCGACCCATCGATCGAAGCCCCGTTCATCTCTGCCAGATTAAAGTGGGTCATCATGTCTAGAACGTGTTCTCGGACAGACGTCCCTTCTTTCATCCGAGTGTTAAAAACGTGTTTAAGCGAGTCATGCCTGACCTGAAAGGACTGTTTTCCAAACATGTCCTACAGAGACTCCATGATCTCCTTAGCGGTGACCATCAACTCATGCTTCTTTGCCAAAACTTCAGATAAGCTGGCAATTATGTAGACCTTTACCTTTTCATTGGCCCTAATCCACCGATCGTATGCATCACGAACACTTCGTGACGCAGTCAAGCTCGGCAACTGAGGAGACTCCTCAGTAAGTACGAACTTTAGGTCGTCGGTTACAAGTATCGTTTTTATATTGTTCTTTCACGTTTGGAAGTTATCTCCCACTAATTTATCCGAAGCGAGTAATGCTATTATCGGGCTAGACATTTTGCTGAAAAAATCAAATTAAAACTTTCTGTCAGTCTCGAAAAACAACTTTTGAAATCCAATCAAGTTTTAGCAAAAATTAATCCTATGATCTCTAAGTCATTTAAAATTTACAATGATATCCTAAATGTTTAGAATGACCGCCACCGAAGGGTGAACAGAAACACTCCTCCTCTAGCACGAGACTTTCTCGACGAGACCCTAATCCTAGAATAACTCTTATTCCATTAGGCGTCCAGTTACCATTATTTGGTCGAATCCATTAACTCTTAATGAACTCCGTGAGTGTCACCCTCAATCTTTAAGTTTCCAAGTATCCGTCCAAACAATAGCCACCGAAGGGTGAACCAAGAAGGAAAACCAACTAGAAAACTGTATCCCTTTCGAGAATTCACGGTGTTCTGACTCCCATGATCAACGCCCTCCGAAGGGATTGTCTGATCCAGGCCAAACTAGCAGGCGGATCATAGGGGTCTCACGGTGTGAATCGAAAGAAGAGACCGTGGGTCCCGTTTTCACAGGTCCCTCTCCCACTCACTATAAGTACTCTCTCCATCCACTATGATATTGATCCATACAAATACTATCCGAAGGGGGGGACGCTCCCATTTGCGCCACGAGGTCGAGTATGGATCTCACGGTGCGGATTTAACGGAGATTTGTGGTCGAAAAATTAAATGTATCTTATACACTTTATTTCCTCCCACTCAGTACTTTATATTTTTCGGGATTGATTTAGATAAACCGACTAAAATTTACCTATGTCTACCAATATAACACTTATATTGAATTAGCCTAAGTTTATAATAACATTATTAACTTAGGTCTATGTGAGTAAATTAATCAACTTTTAAATTAACGACACTCACGATAATATAACCTAAGAATCTCCGGACCGAATTCACTCTCAGGTCGGTATCCATGTAGGGGTGTTCCGCAAGCGTCAACTTAAATTCCCCAGCCTTAGACAAAACCTTCATTAGACAGAGTTACTTATCAATCACCATTCAAAGGTCATATTTTGATTTCCTAATTCTAATCTTGTTAGAACTAGAAACCCTAAGTCTAATTATTCAAGTTCTAAACATTTTAAAACTAATAATTAACTTAGGTTGCATGCATTTCTATGTTATAGTGCTTGATCATTCATCACATGAATAACTATACTATAACATAATATTCATCACATGAAATTAAATGCATGAGCATGCTTTTAATATAAAAAAATATAACTCTTATATTAAATAAATTAAAACATGCTTTTAATTATATTATAATACTTGTAATATAACCTAACATGCATACTATATATTATAACACTTATAATATAAATGATGCATGAAATGTTTAACCTAAGGTGGGATTTTAAATCTATATGACATACGTTATGCACATAGAAATAATTATATCATACATCTCATGCATAAAATAATTAAATAAAAAAATGGACCATTTTTAGGCACTTAGGGACATTTATTTCATTAATTAACATTAATATAACAATTATATTAATATTAATTAATAAAATAAAATAAATTATTAAATTATTACATTTTACAAAATGAAAAATAAATAAAATAATACAAAAAACGCCCAACTATGTTGAATGACTTCCAACTGCCCGCATCCTCGCGAACGGCTCGTTGCAACTGCCCATCACGCACGCAGCGTTGCAATGTCGCGGAGCGGCGTTGCAGTAACGCGCAGCAGTTGCTCGTGTTGCGCCGCGCGCTCCACAAACTTCGGCGTTGTAACGCCGCGCCAAGATTGCAACGCTGCTCTGCAGCCAAGCCTCCACCCGGAATGACAGCGTTGAGACGCTGAAGAACAAGGTCTCAACGCCGTCGACAAAACAACAAGCTCCTCTTGTTGTTCTTCGTCGTTTCCCGCCCGTTTCCGCTCTGATTTCTTCACAGCATCTCATGCCACGAACGACACAGATTTACAGACTCGATTCACATTAAAAATGCCCAAAACATCGGGCCTTTACATTGATCTAATCAACATAATGTAAATCTAAAACAAAGTGCCAAAAACCGAAACATCCATTTTGCAAACCACAATTTATCTCATAAATCGAAGCATTTACCCACCTAATTTTAATAAAATAAATGCATAATGAGAAGACAACGATTGGCTCTGATACCAATTGAAGGGAATGAAAATTCTGGCGCAGGGGAAGACGATTCAATCGTCATGGTATCGTTGTGAAATTCGTTTTCTTAAAACTAAATTATAATATAAAATTAGGCTAAACATGCTTATTAAAAAAGAAAAATAGTAAGTTACTTACTTGTTGAAGAACCATTCTTCACGATTCCTTCCTTCGATCACGAACTCTTCGTGTTCTTCTCAACAATCTTGAACTCCTCGAACAAACCAACGAACTAGACACTTCCACTCGATTACTCGGTTGTTCTACGTTTGGTAGAATGAGAATGGTGGGATTCTCTTCTTTGGTGTAGGGAGGAGAGTTTGAGGGAGAGTTGTTTGAGAGAGAATTGCAATTTGCTTTTGGGTGAGAAATCCAAAAATGAGCAAAAATACTTTACCACCCCTTCTTGCAAAGGAGTTTATATAATGGTGATAGATGGAGATGAAATCTCCACCTATTTACCATTTTACCACAACCACAGGTTATGCAAATCATATTTGCATAACAACATATAATAAGATATCTCATATCTCATTATACAAATCACATTTGTATAATTGTGGATTTAAATTGAATCACATTAAATTTAATTTCTCTCAATCTAATTTCTCCAAATTAGCCCTAATTTAAAAATTAGGCTAACCTATAGTTTATTATGAATCTCATTCACATTAAACTATATAATATGTCATTCATATCTCATATAAATGACATAATTACCCTTTAGTGAACTTGAACACTTCAAATTCACACAAAAAATGTAAACCTTCTATTAATCCAGTTTGAGCCAACCGAGGGACCTAATGGACCTAAAGTGACGAACTCTAATGATCGAAGATTAACCTCTCAAACTCTTTGACCCGGTTAATCAACATTCATTAGTTATGGTAACACTCCACTAAAACCCGTAGCTACACTCCCGTCAATGTAAGACAAGTTGTGTTCACTGATACAATCAATGCCCATGAATCGACCCTTCACAGGTTGTTCGTAGACATGGTTGGATCAAATTACCGCTTTACCCGTGTGTCTACTTCTTGCTCCTTAAGTCCCACTGCTCCTCTAACGAACAATAACATTGTAATGGTCCAACCATACACAACACCACTCTCGGGCAAGTGAGAGGGTGGGCGCTGTTGGGTTTTGTGTCCTAAAACTCGTAGTTTGTAATTATGTTCTAATTATTGTAATAAAGTGTTATTATTTCAATAAAGTGTTATTGTTCGTTATCTACGAGTTTGCCTTTATTTAAACCCTAAATCCAATAAACTAAACATCCAAGGCTGTTAAATGAATCTCTAACTGAATGTAATGTACATAAAAAGGATCTCAGTTCGAGATACAGCCTAAAGGGTCTATAGTAAGGGGATAAGGTTTGGGTACCTTACCCTAGTTAAACTATGGATGTGGTCCACTTTGTATTTGATGCAAACACAGTGATCCTAACGTGTTCGTGTAGATGACATGTGAGTGGGGATATCTTATGTAATGAGATTACATAAGACCGGACCACGAAATAGTAATCTCTAGCTGTAACTCCGTTGACTAGTTAGGTTTCTATTTCACTAGGATGACCTAGGCAACTTGATCTCAATCCTGAGCAGGTTACGAACTCCTGTTCGCGAGGGATTGTCCTTTGACTAGTATGGGTGAGAGTTGGTCAGATTCGCCGACTCAATAAGCCTACCTTCTTGGGGACAAGACCGAGTGAGCAGCTGGGAACTTAACTTAGCAAGATGGAATTCACTCCTTCCCGCCTACTAGGGTAAGTAGAGGAATGTTCCCTTAAGTGGTGTCTTCGGGACTTGAACAAAGGGCCCGACCCTCTCATTGTCCTGAGAGGGACTCTGTTTGTTGGTAGGACCACAAACAAATTGTTCATTAGAGGAGCACCGGTACTTAAGGTACAAGATGTAACCCAGGGGTAAAACGGTAATTTGACCTAGCTGGTGTTATGAACGTTCGTGAAGGATTGACTTGCGGTTATTGGTCAATATCCATGGATACAGAAATATATCTGCAGTGAGAAGAGTGCAGCTGTGGGACTTTAGTGGAGTGTTCCCGCAGTTAACGAATGTTGATTGGGAGGTTAATGAGATTAACCGAGCAATCTCGTATCGTTGGAGCTTCGATCCAGAGGTCCATTAGGTCCACCTTCTAGCTCGTAAAGGGTTCTTAGATCATTTGAATTTGAAAGGTTCAAATTCACTAGGGAATATATTTAATGTATATGGTTACGATATAATATATAGTTTTGGAACTATATATTACAAATTTAATGTGAATATGATTCATATTAAATTATGTGAGAGAATTAAATATTTGAAAGAGTTCAAATATTAAATTTAAATGTGAATGTGATTCATATTTACTATAGGTTAAATTTAATGTACATTAGATGTGCATTAAAACTATAGGATAGAGGGATAATTCATTAAATGTGTTTTAATATAAATTAAATATAAGATATTTAATTTATTTTGATTATTTAATTAATATGATTAATTAATTAAATAAGGAACGTGTCAGGAGGACACATTCCCCCTCTCTCTCCCAACTCCCTATTCGATAGGAAGGGGGAGATGCCCTCTACTGAGTTTAACTTTTCCTAGAGAGAAGAGAAGCTGAGATAGATGATTGTGTGTGTTAAGCATTTGGAGAATTGCTGTAACAATGCTCACTCACTCTAAAATTCCCTTCATCTTCCAAAAGTTGGAATCCTTCCCACAAAGAAGAATCTATGCACTCAGAGATATAGAGGATGATTCTGGTGGTTGTGTTCTTGCTGGAAGAAAACAGAGAAGTCCCTATACAATTGATTTGCTGTACAACCTTTGGAGCAACAAGTTGTTGGAGAAAGTCTACAAAGGTATCCCTCTCTTTTATTAGTTTAATCGTTAAACTTCTATCATGCTTGCATGTACTACTCCATGCTTTAATTAGATTAAATGTTGTATGCTTGTTCTGTATTTTGTCAATGTACTGGTTTTTGCTTCAACCTAAACAATCAAGCAATTACGATCCCAAAACCACGTTTCCGCTGCTCAAGGAGATCAGATCTCCATCAGGCACCTGTTGTGCAAGCCCTGGAGACAACACTTAAGGGAACAACCCCTCTAGTTTCCCTAAAGGTAGGAACAAGTGAATTCTATCTCGCGTTGTTAAGTTCCCAGCTTCCGACTTGGTTATTTCCTTGAGAAGATAGGCATATTAGGCGAGTAACTGTGACCACCATCACCCGTACTAATCAAAGGACAAACCCCCGCAGACAGGAGTCCGTAACACGCTCAGGATTCAGGTCGAGTCACTAATGGTCATCTACGAAGTTATTAGTCCATACTATTAACGATGTTACATCAGTAGGTCTAATAATTCACGGTCCGGTCTTGTACAATCTCATTGCACAGGATGCCCCCACTCGCATGTCAACCACATGAACGAGTCAGATCACCTCGTTTGTATCTAATACAAAGCGGGTCGCATCCATAACGTATCCAGGATTAGGTCTCCAACCCCATCCATATACTGTAGACCGTTCGGGTCATTAACTCGAACGTGATCCTCCCTTTGTGTCCACTACACACCGTTCAAGTTCTAGTTCTCTCATATATTCAATGACCTTGGAGCTTAGTTTATTGGACAAAATTTGTAAAATTTGCGAGACACAAAGTAATGAAATAAATAACTCTTATTAATATAAAATAGTAAATTACAAACTAAAAGAGATTATGACATACATCCCAACAATAGAGCCAAAGAGCCTCTTGATCTTATACATTCAGACCTTTACGGTCCGATGAATGTTAAAGCCAGAGGAGGTTATGAATATTTCATCTCTTTCATAGATGATTATTCAAGATTTGGGCATGTTTACCCGATGCATCATAAATTTGAAGCACTTGAAAAGTTCAAGGAATTCAAGGTTGAAGTTGAGAATCAGTTAGGTAAAACAATTAAAACATTTCGATCAGATCCAGGTGGAGAGTACATGGATTTCAAATTATAGGGCTATATGATAGAACATGGAATGACATCTCAACACTCAGCACCCGGTATGCCTCAGCAGATCGGTGTATCGAAAATGAGAATAGAACCTTATTGAACATGGTTCGATCGACGATGAGTTATACTCATCTCCCTGTTTTTTTTGTTGGGTTATGTGGTAGAGACTGCGGTATAGGTTTTTAACAACGTACCATAAAAAAGTGTTTCTGAAACACCTTTTGAACTCTAGAAAGGACGTAAAGGTAGCTTATGTCATTTCAGAATTTGGGGGTGTCCAACACATGTGCTTGTGATGAACCTGAAGAAATTGGATTCTCGTTCAAAATTATGCCTATTTGTAGGCTACCCAAAAAAGACAAGAGGTGGATTATTATATGACCCTAATGAAGATAAGGTACTTGTGTCGATAAATGCCACTATCTTAGAGGATGACCACATCAGGGACTACAAACCAAGAAGTAAAATTGGGTTGAGTGAGTTAGACAGAACAATAGCAAAGGTTGCTAATGGTGCTATTACGTCAACAAGAGTTGTTCATATGAGATTGTCTAGTCAAGACTTTCCATCTCAAGAGTTGAGAGTGCCTCGACGTAGTGGGAGAGTTATAACATATCCTGACCGCTACATGGGTTTATCTGAAACCGAAGTTGTCATACTAGATGACAATTGTGAGGATCCATTGACTTAAAATCAAGCAATGATTGACAAAGACAAAGACAAGTGGGTCACAACTATGGACCTAGAAATGGAGTCTATGTGCTTCAATTTAGTTTGGGTTCTTGCAGATAAACCTGATGGGGTAAAACCTATAGGTTGTAAGTGGATCTACAAGAGAAAACATGGTGTAGATGGAAAGGTGCAAACCTTTAATGCTAGACTAGTAGCAAAGGGTTATACTCAGGTAGAAGTGGTGGACTATGAGGAAACCTTTTCATCTGTTGCTATGGTAAAGTCTATAAGAATTCTACTTGCCATTGTCACATATTATGACTATGAGGTATGGAAAATGGATGCCAAGACAACATTCTTAAATGGCAATCTTGATGAGAGCATCTACATGGACTAACCCAAAGGGTTCATTGAACCAGGATAAGAGTAAAAGGTTTGCACGCTTAAAAGATCTATCTATGGACTAAAACAAGCCTCTAGGTCCTGGAATATAATATTTGATGAGGCAATCAAATCATTTGGCTTTGACCAGAATGATGATGAACCTTGTGTCTACAAAAAGATCATCAATAGTTATGTCGCATTCCTAGTTCTATATGTGGATGATATCCTACTCATTGGGAATGATGTAGGTTATCTTAATGATATTAAGAATTGGCTAGCTACACAATTCCAAATGAAAAATTTGGGAGAAGCGCAGTATGTTCTTGGGATCCAGATTGTCCGGGACCACAAGAATAAAACTCTACCATTGTCCCAAACATCTTATATCGATAAAGGTTTAAGATGCAAGACTCCAAGAAAGGTTTATTACCTTTTAGATATGGAGTTCATTTGTCTAAGGATTAGTGTCCTAAGACACCTCAAGAAGTTGAGGACATGAGACGAATTCCTTATGCATCAACTGTTGGAAGCCTCATGTACGCCATGTTGTGTACTAGGCCAGACATCTATTTTACAGTAGAAATGGTCAGTAGGTATCAATCCAATCTAGGATCTGAACACTGGGCATCGGTTAAAACGATCCTTAAGTATCTTCGGTGAATGAGGAACTACATGCTTGTGTATGGGGCTAAGGATTTGATCCTTACAGGATACATGGATTCTGGCTTTCAAACTGATAAAGATTCTAGGAAATCTACGTCAGGGTCAATATTTACTCTTAACGAAGGAGTTGTAGTTTTGCGAACCGTCAAGCAAGGATGCATCACCGATTCCTCCATGGAGGTCGAATATGTAGCACCTTCTGAAGCAGCTAAAGAGGTCGTTTGATTAAGCAAATTCATGTTAGATTTGGAAGTTGTTCCAAGTATGAGTCTACCTATCACACTTTACTGTGATAATAGTTGTGTTGTGGAAAATTCAAGAGAACCTCGAAGTCACAAGAGGGGTAAACACATTGAGCGAAAATATCATCTCATCCGGGAGATCGTGCATCGAGGATGCGTGATCGTCACGAAGATTGTTTCTGAGCACAACATTGTTGACCCGTTTACAAAGGCTCTCACGGCTAAAGTATTTGAGAGTCACCTAGAAGGTCTACGTTTACAAGTCTTACCCTAACTAGGGCAAGTGGGAGTATATTGTATAAAGGGTTTCAGTGCCATAGTTTATTGTATTTTACATTACTATAATGTTTGTTATGCATTCCACTAGCTTTAGGTCAAGTGGGAGATTGTTGGATATGTGCCCTAAACTTGTTTAGTTTCAGTCAAATAAATAAATAGTTATTTAAATTAATGAAATTATATTCTCGCTTTATAAATCCAATAAACTAAGCTCCAAGGTTATAATAGATATTGAACATCAGTGTAGTAGACACTAATTGGATTATGTTCTAGAGTATAACCTAATGGTCTATGGTATATGTATAAAGTTGGAAACCTTATTCTGGTAACACCATGGATGCGACCAACTTTGTAATTAGTACGTTTACAAGTCTTACCCTAACTAGGACAAGTGGGAGTATATTGTATAAAGGGTTTCAGTGCCATAGTTTATTGTATTTTAATTTACTATAATGTTTGTTATGCATTCCACTAGCTTTAGGTCAAGTGGGAGATTGTTGGATATGTGCCCTAAACTTGTTTAGTTTCAGTCAAATAAATAAATAGTTATTTAAATTAATGAAATTATATTCTCGCTTTATAAATCCAATAAACTAAGCTCCAAGGTTATAATAGATATTGAACATCAGTGTAGTAGACACTAATTGGATTATGTTCTAGAGTATAACCTAATGGTCTATGGTATATGTATAAAGTTGGAAACCTTATTCTGGTAACACCATGGATGCGACCAACTTTGTAATTAGTACAAATGAGGTAATCCAACTCATTCATGTGGATGACATGCGAATGGGGGCATCCTGTATGATGAGTTCATAAAAGACAGGACTGCAAATTATTAGTCTAACTAGTATAACACCATTAACAGGATAGGACTAATAATTTTTAGATGACGACCTGAATCCTGAGCAAGTTAAGAACTCCTGCTTATAGGGGTTTGTCCTTAGACTAGTATGTGTGAAAGTAGCCTGTAGCCGACTCAATATGCCTACCTTGTCAGGGACAGAACCTCGTAAGTAGTTGGGGACTTAACTCTTTAACATGGAATTCACTCATTTCTAGACTAAGGAATTAGATAGGTTGTGAAGGAAATCTGATCCCCGTGAGCAGTAGAAATGTGATTTAATGGATCAATTGCTTGTTTATTTTGGTTTAATCCAAATACCAATACATTAGAAAAATAACAGAGAATAAGCAATTCTAATCTAATTAGGCATGGAACTAAGCATACAAACATACACATGTTATGATTAATCTAATAGGGAATTCGAAATTACTTTTGAAGTTTCTCAACAACAACTCCTTGCTCCTTGGAATTTACAGCAACACAGCAACAACAATTCTTCTCTATTTTCTGTTCTCCAACAGGACACAACCAAAAATGGCAAACCTTCTATTCTCTAAGTATCTACTTAGATCTCTCTTTTGTGGGAAGAAGCCAACCAATTGGAATTAGGAAAGGAAAACAATTTGAGAGAGAATTCACAGCAATTCATTAATTGTATAAGGTCGATCATCCAACCCCTTTGCAGAAGAAAAATAATATCGAGGGAAAAACTTCCCCCTCTCTCTATCGACAGGGAGTTGGAGGGAAGTGGGGAACGTGTCACACGTTCTCCTTCTTTTTATTTAATTAATAATTAATCATATTAATTATTAAATAAAATAATTAAATCATATTTAATTTAAATAAATTAAATATCATATATTTAATTTAGATTAAATCACATTTAATCAATTTTTCCTCTAGCCTATAGTTTTAATGCACATCTTATGCACATTAAATTTTAACCTATAGTTTTCAAATATGAATCTCATTCACATTTAAATTAATATTTGAACTCTTTTAAAAATTTTCTTAATTTAATTTGAATCATATTCACATTAAATTTATAATATAAAGTTCCAAAACTTTATATTATAACGTATCTATATACATTAAGTTTATTACCTAATGAATTTGAACATTTCAAATTCAAATGATCTAAGA
Source organism: Trichosanthes cucumerina (assembly GCA_036507285.1). Taxonomy (NCBI): domain Eukaryota; kingdom Viridiplantae; phylum Streptophyta; class Magnoliopsida; order Cucurbitales; family Cucurbitaceae; genus Trichosanthes; species Trichosanthes cucumerina. Next base: position 41,896,583 of record CM071841.1, read on the forward strand.
ACCCTTTACGAGCTAAAAGGTGTACCTAATGGACCTACAGATCAGAAGCTCCAACGATACGAGATTATTCGGTTAATCTAATTAACCTCCTAATCAACATTCGTTAATTATAGGAACACTCCACTAAAGTCTCGCAATTGCACTATTCTCACTGCAGATATATTTCTGTGTCCACGGATATTTACCACTAACAGCAAGTCAATCCTTCACGAATATTCATAACACCAGTTGGCTCAAATTATCGTTTTACCTTTGGGTTATATCCTGTACCTTAAGTACCAGTGCTCCTCTAATTAACAATTTGTTTGTGGTCCTACAAACAAACAGAAGTCCCTCTCGAGTTAATGAGGGGTCGAGCCCTTTGTTCAAGTCCCAAATGTTGTGATTTATGCCCTAAACTTGTGTAATTTTGTTCAAATAAATAAAGAGTTATTTGTTTTGATAAAATTATATTCTTGCTTCATAAATCCAATAAACTAAGCTCCAAGGTTATAATATATCTTGAACATCAGTGTAGTGGACACTATTTGGATTGTGTTCAAGAGTATAACCTAAATGGTCTATGGTATAAGAATAAGGTTGGAAACCTTATTTTGGTAACACCATGGATGCGATGTCACATCCCGTCCCAGCTTACTTGCCTAACCTAGGAAGAGATGCAAGGACAAAGATAACCAAACCTCTTGTTGGCTTTCCTTGACTAACCCAAGACTTAACTTAAATTAAATGTAACACAACATGTTTGAACAAGCAAAATTAAGCACTGATATACACTTATAAATGAAACTTATTCACTTCCATTACTATGTTCTTAGGTAATCATAAAGCTTCCATGTTTATTACAGCCCATCTAATATGTTCTCACTACAAACCATATACAAAAGAAAGTGTATATACAAGGAGCTAAATGGCGTGGTGGCAAATAGGTCTTGTGAAGGCTAAGCACTGGAAACTCGTCTGCTACCTGGGAAGAGTAGACATAAAGAAAACGTGAGCTAGGAAGCCCAGTGAGTGTCTATTATATGCGTAAAGGTGAAGCATAATAATGGCAGATTATAAGTAGAAAATAGCTTAACATAAACAAACCATGCTTCCAATTTATAGGTTTAAGTCACCACTTATACATAGCACATAACTCATAATGTAGTATTATATTGAGTGTAGATAGATCAATAATGTAGAAGCTCATAACAATAAAACACATAGCATGATACCACTTTCGAACCATAGAGGTGGTAGAGTTACATTTATACCAATAAGGTTCATACCTCTCTCACGTGCACGTGGAATACCTTTGGCCATTTGGGTTTTCCTAATACCTTCTCTATGTCCTTCAGTATTAAGGTAAGACCATTTACTACCCGAATACCTTCTCATTGTCCTTCAGTATCGGAAAATTATGATTCATTCCCCCCTAAGTACCTTCTCGAATGTCCTTCAGTATTAGGGGTTAACCACAAACAAGGGCATAATTTGTTTACCATGGAAATCATGTCTTTATAACACATACAACAATTTCTCGACATTTTCACATTAACTTCTAAACATGTTCCCAAGTGGATTTACACAAAACATTCTCTAAAGGAAAACATACTTTCATAATTTAGTTTCCATACTTGGATTTTTAGTTACAAACTAATTCAAAACATGCTTAGGTTCCATCATGAACTTTATGTTAGAAACTTCATGAAGCTATACATAATTAGTTCAAACAGGATTCTATGTTCAACAATTATGTTTTTGAAGTAAAACATAGGTTAAGCATAATTCTATAATAGAGTCACTCACAATCACCAAAAAGAGTTCCAAGGGTTATACGCTTTTCCTATCTCCGTTCATACGAAAATGAAATTAGTAATATCAATTCTTTCCCCTATGCACCTTAGAAACAGATCTAATTCAGTCCCATAACTCAATTCAGAATAGACATACACACAATTGGTTGTAAGGTATATAGTTATGGAAGAGGATCTCCTTCAATCTCTTGCTAGCAGTTTTTCCCTTGCACCTAAAATTACAGGTTCAACTTTCAGCTTGGGTTCCTCAAAATTTATCAACACAACCACCAAATATTTTTTAATAAACCTCAAGGACAACATCTCAGCTTCTAATTCCTCCTAATGAGCTCAAAATAGACTGAACTCCTCACACTGTTCTGCTACCCGAGAACTTTGAACACCTCTCACTATTCTGCACTTTTCTCCTTCGTCCTCTCTGTATGTTTCCTAAAGTCGACCAGTTTCGTATTCTACACTCAATTTATGAGATTTTGACTCAAAAATCAACGATTTTGACTCAGTAAATTGAGAGATATGATCGTTTGAAGATGACCCATTTTCCAGCTGCTTGCTGTTTTTCTGCGAATTTGACAGCACCTACTTGCCTTGTTTAACTCCGAGGCTTCACCTCCCTTGGCCAGCTCCTCCTTCAATATTTACATCATAATCACCTTTTTAAAACACCAAAATAAGTGTGTAAATAAACCCTAAGTATTTAGCCAACTTATCCTAAGTTTGTGAGACATATGATCTTCCATTCAATACATGATGCACCTAAAACTTCTCCAATTGCTAATGATTTGAACTTACTTCAATGCAACTTTTAATATGCTTATTTCAATGGCTTACCTATCTCCTTATGAAGCTTAGACACATTGTAGCTCCAAATTCAATAGATTCCCAAATCCGATCACGGCATCATTTAGTGCAACCTATCCGATTTTGCATATTTCAAAACATCATGAATGAGTGTAAAATGATAAAAGAAAATAGAGTTTAGGGCTTACATGCGACCCACTTTGTAATTAGTACAAATGAGGTAATCCAACTCATTCATGTGGTTGACATGCGAGTGGGGGCATCCTGTATGAACAGTTCATACAAGACCGGACTGCAAATTATTAGTCTAACCAGTATAACACCGTTAAACGGATAAGACTTATAATTTATAGATGGTCATTAGTGACTCGACCTGAATCCTGAGTAAGTTAAGAACTCCTGCTTATAGGGGGTTGTCCTTAGAATAGTATGGATAAGAGTGGCCTGTAGCCGACTCAATAAGCCTACCTTCTAAGGGACAAAACCTCGTAGGTGTTGGGATTTGTGCCCTAAAACTCGTAGTTTGTAATTATGTTCTAATTAATGTAATAAGTGTTATTATTTCAATAAACTGTTATTGTTCGTTATCTACGAGTTTGCCTTTATTTAAAACCCTAAATCCAATAAACTAAACATCCAAGGTTGTTAAATGAATCTTTAACTGAATGTAACGTACATAAAAAGGATCTCGGTTCGAGAGATCTGACCTAAAGGGTCTATAGTTAGGGGATAAGGTTTGGGTACCTTACCTTGGTTAAACTATGGATGTGGCCCACTTTGTATTTGATACAAACACTGTGATCCTAACGTGTTCGTGTAGATGACATGTGAGTGGGGATATCCTATGTAATGAGATTACATAAGATCAGGACCACGAAATAGTAACCTTTTAGTCAGAACTCGTTGACTAGTTAGGTTTCTATTTCACTAGGATGACCTAGGCAACTTGATCTCAATCTTGAGCAGATTCTACGAACTCTGTTCGCGAGGGATTGTCCTTTGACTAGTATGGGTGAGAGTGGCCAGATTCGCCGACTCAATATGCCTACCTTCTTGGGGACAAGACCGAGTGAGCGGCTGGGGACTTAACTTAGCAAGATGGAATTCACTCCTTCCCGCCTTCTAGGGTAAGTAGAGGAATGTTCCCTTAAGTGGTATCTCCGAGACTTGAACAAAGGGCCCAACCCTCTCATTGGCCCGAGAGGGGCTCTGTTTGTTGGTAGGACCACAAACAAATTGTTTATTAGAGGAGCACTGGTACTTAAGGTACAAGATGTAACCCAGGGGTAAAACCGGTAATTTGACCCGCTGGTGTTACGAACATTCATGAAGGATTGACTTGCTGTTATTGGTCAATATCCATGGACACAGAAATATATCTGCAGTGAGAAGAGTGCAGCTGTTGGACTTTAGTGGAGTGTTCCCGCAGTTAACGAATGTTGATTGGGAGGTTAATGAGATTAACCGAGCAATCTCGTATCGTTGGAGCTTCTGATCTGTAGGTCCATTAGGTCCACCTTCTAACTCGCAAAGGGTTCTTAGATCATTTGAATTCGAAATGTTCAAATTCATTAGGGAATAAACTTAATGTATTTAGATACGATATAATATATAGTTTTGGAACTATATATTATAAATTTAATGTGAATATGATTCATATTAAATTATATGGGAGAATTGAATATTTGAAAGAGTTCAAATATTATATTAAGTGTGAATGTGATTCACATTAGAAAACTATAGGTTAAAATTTAATGTGCACTGGATGTGCATTAAAACTATAGGTTAGAGGGAAAGATATGATTAAATATGATTTAATCTTAATTAAATATAAGATATTTAATTTGATTAATTAAATATGATTTAATTAATATTTTTAATTTAATTTAATATTAAATTAATGGAAACGTGTCAGAAGGACACGTTCCCCACCTCCCTCCCCATCGATAGGGAGTGGGGAGGTGATCCCTCGTTTTATTCCTCTCGAATGGAGGAGAGGAGGTTGATCGATTGATCAATTTTGAATTGACAGAAAGAATTCTCTCCCTCACACTCTCATTCCCTTCTTCTTCCAATTGTTGGAAACCTTCCCACCAAAGAAGTTTTAAGAACTCAGAGATATAGAAGGTGCTCACTGTTGGTGGTGTTCTGTTGAAGAAAAACAGAGAACTTTGGAAGTTCCTGTGTTGCTGATTTGTTTTAGAGGAGCAAGGAGTTCTTGCATCTTTGGAGAATTAGAAACTACAAAGGTATTCTTTATCTTCTCTTTAGTTTAATTGTTAAATATTTGTTTGCATGTATGCAATTAATCCATGTCTAATAGGATTAGAAATACCATGCTTGTTCTGTATTTTTGGTCAATGTACTGGTTTTTGTTTTAAGCAAAACAATCAAGTAATTAAGATCCTAATCACGTTTTCTGCTGCTCAAGGAGATCAGATCTCCATCAATTGGTATCAGAGTAATGCTTGATTTGTTTTGTTTTGAAACAAAATTGCATTGATTTGGTGGGAAATGCATTTGGTTTGCTGTAAAACTTGTTTAGGAATGTTTTGGCCTTAGTTTACTTCATTTTTTGTTCAAATTGGATGTAAAGGCCCCTGCATTTTTGGGCAAAAAGTATAAAATTGAGTCTGTAATTGAGTTACGAGTCGTTCGGGATTAGTTTCATGCAATTCAGTTGAGAATCGAAGGAGAAATTGAAGTTTGAAGTCTTTGTGTTCGTGGAAGACGATTCTTTGCCAAAGCAAAGAACGTTGCAACGCTGAAGAACGGCGTCGCAACGCCAGCGTTCCCTATCGACGCGGGCGTTCAAGGGGTCAGCAGCGTTGCAACGTTGCCCCTCAGCGTTGCAAAGCTACCCCGATACCAGGCGCGCAAGACGACGAAGCGGGTGTTGCAACGCTGGCCTCAGCGTTGCAACGCCGTGGGGCATTCTAGCAGCTGCAGACCGGTTCGGTTGGTTCAATTATTTTGATCCGGTTCGAGCGGTTCAAGGCCGGTTCAGGGTGTTTTTGGACCGGTTTCATGAAATAAGTTAATGTAATTTATTTTTTTTTGCACTTTAGGGGCCAAATTATTCCGATTTTACAGCTATTTACCTTTATGAAGGTCATTTAGATTATTCCCACCTTAGGATAAGAATATTCATGCATTTTATTTATATAAATGTTATATGAATATGGTTGAATGCATGACTAATTTATTTTTTCATGAGTAATTAATTATAAGTGTTATAATTAGGTTATATGGAAAATAAATTGCATGGAGCATGAAATTACTTAGTTTAAAATAAATGTTATTTTGTTTAAATAATTTTATAATTCAATTAGTTGAATACCTTTTATAATTCCAATTTGAATATTGATTGTTGGATTTATAATATAGTTTCTTTATCATAGGTTAATTATTAAAATTTATAAAAGTTATAAATTAAAGGGGTTTTAGAAACCATAACCTATAATAAAGAAATGCATGCAAACATAGGAACTTGGGTTAAAATTTAATTAGTTTTAAATCGTTTAAAATTAATTTAGACCTAAGTTTCAATTTCTAATAGGATTAGAAATAAGTCTTACGTAGTATTTTAAATAGTTTAAAATATAGTAGGACTTTAAGACTTTGGTTATAAGGGAACTCTACCGGTGATTTCATGTCACAAAATTTGGGGGTACTTAAGTGACAGTTGGAACACCTCCACAGGAACCGAACCGGAACACGAGTTGAATTAACCTTAGTTGCTTTTTATCTCTAGGTAATTAAAATGTTTATTCACCTAGACATAAGGTTTTAAGACCTAGTTAAAATAGTTATAATAGGCATAGACTTAGATAGATTCTTTTAGCCATAATCCAGCTAAGTTAAAACTATACCCTAATTTTAGGAACTTCAGTGAGAGAAAACGAGATGTTCGCATCAAGTTTACTCTCACGTCCTCAAGAGTTCACACCGTGAGTTTCATGCTCGGCTACGTGGCGTCAATAGGGCGTCCCCCTACGGTATGTGTTTGCATGGTTCAATACCAAGGTGAATGAGGGAAGTATCCATAGAAAATGGGAGCAGGACGCGTGTCAAAGTATCCTACGGTCTCCTCCATTAGGTCGCACCGTGAGATTTCTATAGCCTGCCTGCTAGGTTGTCCTGGAACAGCCAAACCCTACGGAGGGCCTTACTATAGGGATCGGAACACCGCGAACTCCAGAAATGGATAGAGTCTCTTAGGTTGTTTGCCAGCAGTTGTGTTTCTTAATAGTAGCCTGTTGGCTCGGGCCTATTGGATCTGAAAGTGGTAGGGTCACATTTACGGGATGAGTTAAGTTAGTTAACAAATCCTTAACCAAACAAACGGTAGCTAAGGACCATTAGGACATGAGATGTTCTGGTAGTGAGAATTGGCTAAGAAAGTCTCAATTCAAGGGAGGAATGATTGACCGCCCGACAGAGAATTTTGTTCTAAACCCGTAAAGTATCGTTGCAAAATTAAAGGTTTAACTTAAACAGTGGGTTTAGTTTAAACACTAGGGTTCTTTAATAATTTTGCTAAATTAGATTTGTTTTTTAAAATGGGTTAAAAAGACATAACTAATTAGAACTATTTTGGATTTTCAGCATGTCGTCCTCATTCATAGCCTTACTAAAAAAGGAACGTTTAACTAGTGAGAATTTTACTACGTGGAAGTCAAACCTGGATGCGATCCTTGTTGTTGACGACCTTCGGTTCGTACTAACTAAGGAATGTCCTCAGATTCCGGCTCAAGACGCACCTCAATCAGTTAAGGATGCGTTTGACCACTGGGCCAAGGCTAATGAAAAAGCCAAGGCCTATATCCTGGCTGGGACATCTGATGTTTTAGCCAGGAGATTGCAGGGTATGGTCTCAGCTCGCGAGATCATGGGATATCTGCAAAATTTGTCTAGACAACCGTCTGAACAAATTCGGCATGAATCCATCAAATACGTTTATAACGCGCGCATGAAGGAGGGAACTTCAGTAAGAGAACATGTTCTCGATCTTATAGTTCACTTCAACGTGGCCGAAATGAATGGAGCGGTCATAGATGAGCAAATTCAGGTATTCTTCATCCTGGAATCTCTTCCGAAGAGTTTTATGCCATTCCGTAGAAATGAGGAGTTGAACAAAAAGTAGTATAACCTGACTTCCCTCCTAAATGAACTACAATCTTTCGAGTCTCTTATTAAGAATAAGGGACAGGCTGATGGAGAGGCAAATCTGTTTGCCCATTCCAAAAGATTCCAGAAGGGTTCATCCTCTGGGACTAAGCCCTGTGGTTCGACTCAGAAAAAGAGGAAAGGAGGCAAAGGGAAAGCTTCTGCCACTGTAGACATTGAGCTCAAAGAGAAGAAAGGTAAATTAGATTTACTTGTTCTTGAAACATGTTTAGTGGAAAATAATGATTTTACCTGGATACTTGATTCAGGAGCCACTAATCACGTTTCCTCTTCATTTCAGGGAACTAGTTCCTTCAAGGAGCTAGAAGAGGGTGAGATGACGCTCAGGGTCGGAACAGGAGAAGTCGTCTCAGCTCGTGCAGTGGGAGATGCCAAGTTATTTTTCGGAGATAGATTTCTTTTATTGGAAAATCTGTATATAGTTCCTAAGCTTAAAAGGAACTTAATTTCTATCTCTTGTTTAATAGAACTTGGATATTGTATTTCTTTTTCAATTAATGAAGCGTTCATTTTGAAAGAATGTGTCAATATTTGTTCTGCTAAATTGAAAAATGGCTTGTATGTAGTGAAACCGAACAAAACGAAAGCAATTTTAAATCATGAGATGTTTAAAAATGCTAACACTCAAAATAAAAGGCAAAGAATTTCTCCAAATAATAATACCTATCTATGGCATCTTAGGCTTGGTCATATTAATCTCAACCGGATTGAGAGACTCTCTAAGAATGGACTTCTAAACAAGTTAGAAGATGATTCTTTACAGCCTTGCGAATCTTGCTTGGAAGGTAAGATGACCAAGCGACCTTTTACTGGAAAAGGTTACAGAGCCGTAGAGCCCCTAGAACTTGTGCATTCGGATATTTGTGGTCGAGTGAATGTCAAAACTCGAGGAGGGTATGAATATTTCATCTCTTTCATAGATGATTATTCGAGGTATGGTTATCTATACCTAATGCATCACAAGTCTGAAGTTGTCACACCCCCTCCCGAACTACCTGCTAACTTAGCTCGAAAGGCGGCATGAAGCCAACAGACATTGTTCACCTCTTAACTATAACTGTTGACCCTGATTCTTCTGATAAACATACTATGTTCGCAAATGGAACACTTTAACACAACACAGCGGAAACTGGACAACTATTAAACATACACAAGGAGAAACCCTTCATAAGTCTCTCTTGGAAACTAAAAGTCAAGTGCATCATAAACAACACAAGACAAACCATTGTTTATACAACCTATAATGTACAAACAACTATAACATCATAGTCCTCTCAAAATAATTTACAAACATAGAGACTTGCTAAACAAAACCAGCCACGTACAAAGTATTAAAACTTATGGAGCTTTAGCAGACTATGGCAGTAACTCAGGTACTAGGAGCTCGATCTCTACCTAAAAAGTTTGAAACATTGAAGAATGAGCTATGAAGCTCAGTGAGTGACTGTGTTTAATATCTATAACTTGTAAAACATGTGACCTGAAAATTATGAGCATATGCATTTGTATTCAAGCATTGAAAGTAAACATAGAATCATAATAGACTTTCGGCAAACCAACAAGTATATCATCAAAATCTCGTAAGGCATGTAAATGATATAAACTCTTTTAAAAACATGTCACAATCCACGTTGTGTAGGCACGCCAAAGTACAACCAACGTTTACTCTCTACGATGTAGTGGGGCCGCCCAAAGACTCCCATCGTCTTTGTCGAGTGGGGCCCGCCAAAGACTCACTTAGCGCTCTTGTCACGGAGTACACTCAACGTCGACAACAGAATAAAACCTGTGTGCACACGATACCATAAAGCCTCGGGCTCAATATCTCAGAAGATCACATGAAAACATTTGAACATGTCTGCTTATCTTTTTTTTCATAAAACACAAGGTTTGAAACAATTCATTATAGCAAAACTTGCATTTCTTAAAGCATATAAGCATATTTCAAGCATTTGGTTAACTTTCGAAGTTCGTTTTGTCACTCACAGTGTTAGAACTAGAATCTTAGCCCGTACACTCGACCTATCTCATCTTGGCCTGTCAAACAAACCAAATCAACCATTAGAATCTCAAGCTCATGCTTTTTAACCTTAAAACTACAAGAAAACACACTTTCAAATTTTCCAAAGCATTTTGATTTTTCCGCCTGTTTTGAGACAGCCATAACTTCTTCATTACTTATCCAAAAATAATGTAATTTATACCAAACTCTTTCTTTTTGAACACTCTAAAACTCGTATGAAGACATGAAAATGAGATTCCTAACGTATTGGTTCGAAAATACCTCAGTAGCTTAACCCCTAAAATGATCCTGCTGCTGTTCCAGATTTCACTTCTTGCTGCAACCCAAAACTTAACCTGATGATTACAACATCTTCCAATCATTTTCTTCTCACGATTCCTTCACGAAACTTGTAGGAAATGCAATAAGCTTTCGAACCATACCAATTAGAGCTTCTAACTCCAAGTAGACAGATCAGAATAACCAAAATATCAGAGACTTCTCGGATTTGACAGCAAATTTCTGTCTTCTGCCTTCCTCTTAACAAAACAGTAACGTAACATAAGAATTTGCTCGAGCTTCCTTCATAAACTTTGTTTAACAATGAGTTAGATTTCAAGAAAACTAAGCCTCAGCGCTTACCTCTTCCTGTGGAGCTCGAGAAGATCAAAACATTAGAACTGGTCTGAGTTGATCAACTTGCTGCAATAAGAATCCCCTTGAGTTCTTCTCCCTTCTTCTGCAATTCCAACTCCAAAATCAGAGGTTTTCTCCTTCTTCTTCTCCCTTGAACTTCAGCTCACGAAGCTTACAACTTCCTTTTGGTAAATGAAGAAGAAAATGGAGAGATAAGGCTTTTAAAAAAAAATAATTGGTGGAAGAGGTTTTTCTTGTCTTTTTCCCTTTCCCTTTTTGCTTTTTCTTTTTCTTTTTCCTTTTCTTTTTCTTTCCTTTATCCCTTTCTTCCATTTCTTTTCTTTTCTTTTCAAAACAAAACAAAACTTAACATATTTACACTTTTTCTTCCTTGTTTTTCTTTTGTCTTTCACTTCATTACTTTTCTTTTTAAAACATGGGAAACCAAGTTTTAAACATTCATTTCTTCTTTCTTTTTGTTGTTTGATAATAAGGAAGTTCCAAAGAAAGACCTCGGGTTTACAACTTAAGTGAAGATCATCGGATACTTCCTCCTCATTTGGTCTTCTAATTCCCAGGTTGCTCACTATTGGTGGTGTTCTGTTGAAGAAAAACAGAGAACTTTGGAAGTTCCTGTGTTGCTGATTTGTTTTAGAGGAGCAAGGAGTTGTTGTACTGGAGAATTAGAAACTACAAAGGTATTCTTTATCTTCTCTTTAGTTTAATTGTTAAATATTTTTTTGCATGCATGCAATTAATCCATGTCTAATAGGATTAGAAATACCATGTTTGTTCTGTATTTTTGGTCAATGAACTGGTTTTTGTTTTAAGCAAAACAATCAAGTAATTAAGATCCCAATCACGTTTTCATTTGCCAAGAGAGATCGGATCTCCATCGTGAGGTAGCGGGGACTTAACTATACAAGATGAAATTCACTCATTCCTACACTTAGGAATTAGATAGGTTGTTCCCTTAAGAACTGACTCCAGGTCTTGAACAACGGGGCCCCGCCCTCTAAGAGGGTATGAGTCTATGGTAGGACCATAGGCTTGTTGTTCATTAGAGAACTAGTAGTGCTTAAGGAACAAAGAGGTAATCACAGGGGTAAAACGGTAATTTGACCTAGCTGTGATTACGAACAACCTGTGAAGGGTTGACTCATGGGAAATGATTATATCAATGGACAAAATATAATCAACAGTGAGGAGAGTGCAGCTACAAGTCTATAGTGGAGTGACTTGTAGTTAATGAATATTGATTAACTGGATTAAAGAGTTTGAGTCAGTTAATCTCACATCATTGGAGCTCATGAACTGTTGGTCCATTAGGTCCCTCCGTTGGCTCGACATGGTAATATTGAGGGTATAAAGTTAGGAATGAAATTGAAGTGTTCAATTTCATATATGAGGTGTTATATCAAATATATGTGATATAATTGATATAATATATAGTTTTAATGTGAATTAGATTCACATCTTGACTATATACTAATGAGAGACCAAAGTAGGGATAGGATGGTAATTTTCATCCTATTTTCCTTTATACAGTTGCATGAGATGCAACTTTAGGAAGTACTTTTTGTGAAACCCTAAAAGTATCACATACTTGTGTTGGAAGAGTCCCACACAAAAAATCTCTCTCACAACCTCACACCTCATCCTAAAGGAACCCACTTTCCTCTCTCACCTTGAGAACAACGGAGAAGATCCGGTGGTAGTGTCCGTGATCGTTCGGGTTCGAGTTTCGTTCGAGTTTCCTAGATCGTGATCGTGGGAGAAGGAGCACTAGAAGAAAAGTTCTTCAAAGGTATAATTTCTTGTTGTCCATCTTGTTAATAACATGCTTAATTTAGATTTGTTCTTGATTGATATCCATGTAATGAAATTAAGAACACGCGATCAACAATCGCTTCCGCTGCGAGATTCGATCCCTTCAATTGGTATCAGAGCCAAATTGTATTCTTAATTTTCGTTCTGGATTTATCAAGAACGAGGTGGGATTTACTGTTAGTTTTTCATGTGATGAATGAACGGTTTGCAATTTAGACGTTTTCAATTTTGGCACTTAGATTTACATAATTTCGTTGAATTGTTCAATGTAAGGGCCTATTGTTTTGGGCATTTTATTATGTAAATCGAGTCTGTAAGTCCATGTCGATCGAGGCAAGGAGGTTTCTGAGAAGATGAGAGCAAAAATGAGCAAAAAACAATGGAGATTGTTGTTGTTCTATGAATGGCGTTGCAACGCCGCGCGATTACAGCGCGCTACCGAGGAGACGACAGCAGCGTAACGTGGAGGCGTTGAGCAACGTAGGAAATGAGGCACGCTCCAACGGGTAGAAGAGGACAAAGAGCAGCGTTGCAACGCTGGCGACGCCACAGACGTTTCAAAGAAGGCTTCAACGGACAGAAGCGTTTTTAATTTAATATAATAAATATAAAAACGTTTTATATTTAATTGTATTTTATTTTATTAATTCTAATTAATATAATTAGATTATATTAATTAAAATTAATTTTAGGGTGCCAAAATTAATCTAATTTTGCTATTTAAATTATGCAATTATTGTGTAATTGTTGCCATGCATAAAATATGCTTTTAATTTAAATATCCCACCTTAGGTGAAGCATTTCCATGCATCATTTATAATATAAAGAGTTATATTATATAGTTTGCATGATTAATTAATATAAAGTGTTATATTAATTTTTGGACAGCATTGACATGCATTATAATTCATGAGATGATTATGTTATGTATGTTTTATTATTCATGAGATGAATGATCAAGCACTATAACATAGTATGCATGTCACCTAAGGTTAATTATTAGTTTTAAAATGTTTAGAACTTGGAAATAATAGAACTTAGGTTATCTAGTTCTAATTAGATTAGAATTAGGAACCAAGTAATTTGTCTAGGCTGGGGTATTTAAGCTGACGGAAACGGAACACCCTTACCTGTAAACTGACCTGGGAGTGAAATTTAATCACAAAGTTTATAAATTATTGTAGCGTTAACGGGTTTATTAAGGGGTTAATAAACTAGAAATTCTAGGCTTAATATAAAGAGTTATATTAGCAAACTTAGGATAAAATCAATATAAGAGTTATATTGATAATCGATATAAGAGTTATATTGACAAGTCTAGGTAAAACCATTAGCTGGGTTTTAGCCTAAGTAAATTTCCTATAGAATTAAAGTATCCAGTGGGAGGAAAAGTGTATATGATACATATTTTTCCACCTATGTATCTCCGGGAAGTTCACACCATGAGACTCATACTTGGCCTCGTGGCGCAAACGGGAGCGTCCCCCTTCGGATGGTCTTTGTATGAGTCAATATGAAGGTGAATGAAGAGGGTACTTATAGTGAGTGGGAGCAGGTTTAGTGAAACAAAACCTATGGTCTCTTCAGTCGGTTTACACCGTAAGATCACTATGGCCACCCTGCTAGTTTGCCTGGACCAGACAATCCCTTCGGAGGGCTTGATCATAGGGGATCGAACCCAGTAGACACCCGAAAGGGATAAAAATTTCCTTAGTCTATTTTTCAATCTAGTCCTCCCTTCGGTAGATTTTATTGGATGGGGACTCTGAGATCTAAAGACAGAGGGTTACACTCACAAGGTACATAAGAGGTGTATGTATCCTGATCGAATAATGGTAACTAAAGCCTATAGAAATAAGAGTTATTCTGGCATTAGGTTTTGATCCAGAGGAGGAGTGTTTTTTACTACCCTTCGGTGTCATACATTCTAAACCTTAGGAGTATCATTGCAAATTATAAATGACCTAGGAAACATTTCATAATTAGCTAAAACATGATTGGATTAGACAGTTATAACAAGAAACTCATACAAGTTTTGTTTGTAAATTTTTCAGCAAAAATGTCTAGCTCAATTATTTCCTTACTGGGTGTGGAAAAATTAACCAGACCAAATATAATGACTTGGAGGAATACACTCAACATTGTCTTGGTAGCACATGATCTTAAGTTCGTTCTCAATGAGAACTGTCCTCAATTCCCTGCTCAAAACACACCTCAATCTGTTGAGGATGCATATGATCGCTGGATCAATGCCAATGAAAAGGCAAAAGGCTATATCCTGGCTAGCATACCTGATGTTTTAGCCAAGAGGCTGGAAGGCAAGGTCTCAGCTCGAGAGATCGTCGATTTTGTGCTAAATTTGTCTAGACAACCGTCCAAACAATTTCGGCATGAAGCCCTAAAATACGTTTACAACGCGCACGTGGAGGAGGGAACGTCAGTAAAAGAACATGTTCTCAATCTGTTAGATCACTTCAACATAGCGGAAATAAACGGGGCGGTCATAGATGAGAAGAGTCAGGTTACGTTCATCCTAGAATCTAATTATCAGTTTAGATTATGATCTGACTTCTCTGCTAAATGAACTGCAGAACTATCAGTTTCTTATGAGTGATAAGAGACAACAAAATGGAGAGGAAAATCTGTTTGCCCATTCCAAAAGTTCTCAGAAGGGTTCACCCTCTTTAACTAAGAACTACAGTCATACTTCTGAACTTAAGAAGATACAGAAGAAAAGGAAAAGGAGAAAATAAAGAGCAATCATCTGGCAAGGAAGATTGTTATTTGATAACATGTATGTAGTTATAGGGTTTATTAGAAACCTTATTTTTATTTCTTGCCTTAGCGAACATTGTACTTCAATTTCTTTTCAATTGAATCAAGTGTTTATTTCTTTGGAAAAGTATTGAACTATATGTGTTGCTCTTCTTGAGAATTATTTGCAAGGTGTTAATTCAGTTAAAATAGTTTTAAACACTGAATTATAGCAAATACACGAACTAATTTCTCCTAAAGAAAATGTTCATCTTTGGCATCTTAGATTGGGTCACATCAACCTCAATAGGATAGAGAGATTGGTAAAGAATGAACTTCTAAATGAGTTAGAAGAAAATACTTTACCTGTATGTGAATCCTGCCTAGATGGCAAAATGACTAAAAGACCTTTTCGTGGAAAAGGATATAGAGCAAAAGAACCTCTTGAGCTTAGCTAGGGGAGGTTATGAATATTTCATATCCTTTATAGATGATTATTCCAGATTTGGGCATATTTACCTAATACAACATAAGTCTGAAGGACTTGAAAAGTTCAAGGAAATCAAGACTGAGGTTGAAAACCAATTAGGTAAAACAATTAAAACACTTCGATCAGATCGAGGTAGAGAGTACATGGATTTAAAATTCCAGAACTATATGATAGAACATGGAATTACATCCCAAACTCGCGGCTCGATGCGCATACAACAAAGCGGTGTATCAGAAAGGAGAAATAGAACCTTGTTGGACATGGTTCGATCAATGATGAGTTATGCTCATCTCCCTAGTGAGGTTACGTAGTGGAGACTGCGGTATACATTTTAAAAAATGTGTCATCAAAAGTGTTTCTGAAACACCTTTTGAACTCTGGAAAGGACGTAAAGGTAGTTTATGTCATTTCAGAATTTGGGGTTGTCCAGCACATGTGCTTGTGACAAATCCAAAGAAGTTTGATTCACGTTCAAAATTATGCCTATTCGTAGGCTACCCAAAAGAAATAAGAGGTAGTTTATTCTATGATCCTAAGGAAGATAAGGTTTTTGTGTCGACAAATGTCATTTTCTTAGATGAGAACCACATAAGGGACCACAAGCCAAGAAACAAAATTGTGTTAAGTGAGTTAGACAGAACAATAGCAAAGGTTGCTAATAAAACTAGTACGTCAACAAAAGTTGTTGATACTAGCATGTCTAGTCAAGAGAGTCCATCTCAAGAGTTGAGTATGCCTCGACGTAGTGGGAGGATTATAACACAACCTGACCGTTACATGGGTTTATCTGAAACCCAAGTTGTTATACCAGATGACGATTTTGAGAATCCATCGACTTATAATCAAGTGTTGGTTGACAAAGACAAAGACAAATGGGTCATAGCCATGGACCAAGAAATGGAGTCTATGTACTTCAATTCTGTTTGGGATCTTGTAGATAAACCTGATGGGGTAAAACCTATAGGTTGTAAGTGGATCTACAAGAGAAAGTGTGGTGTAGATGGGAAGGTGCAAACCTTTAAAGATAAACTAGTAGCAAAGGGTTACACCCAGGTTGAAGGGGTTGATTATGAGGAAACCTTTTCACCTGTTGCTATGGTAAAGTCTATCCGTATCCTGCTTGCAATTGCTGCATATAATGACTATGAGGTATGGCAAATGGATGTCAAGACAACTTTTTTGAATGGCAATCTTGAAGAGAACATCTACATGAACCAACCCAAAGGGTTCATTGAACCAAGACAAGAGCAAAAAGTTTGCTTGCTTAAAAGGTTCATCTATAGACTGAAACAAGCCTCTAGATCCTAGAATATAAGATTTGATGAGGCAATCAAATCTTTTGGTTTTGACCAGAATGATGATGAACCTTGTGTCTAGAAGAAAATCATCAATAGTTCTGTCGCATTTCTAATTCTATATGTGGATGCTATCCTACTCATTAGGAATGATGTAGGATATCTTACTGACATTAAAAATTGGCTAGCTACGCAATTGCAAATGAAAGATTTGGGTGATGCACAGTTTGTTCTTGGGACCCGGATTGTTCGAAACCGCAAGAATAAAACACTAGCCTTGTCTCAAACATCTTACATAGACAAAGTGTTGTCAAGGTTTAAGATACAAGACTCCAAAAAATGTTTATTGTCTTTTAGATATGGAGTCCATTTGTCTAAAGAACAGTGTCCTAAGACACCTCAAGGAGTTGAGGATATGAAACGAATTCCTTACGCATTAGTTGTTGGGAGCCTGATGTACGCCATGTTGTGTACTAGGCCAGACATCTATTTTGCAGTTGGAATGGTCAGTAGGTATCAATCCAATCCAGGACTTGAACACTGGACAATGGTTAAAACAATCCTTAAGTATCTACGGAGAACAATGAACTACATGCTTGCGTATGGGGCTAAGGATTTGATCCTTACAGGATACACGAATTCTGACTTTCAGACTGATAAAGATTTTCAGAAATCTATATCAGGTCAGTATTTACTCTTAACGGAGGAGCTGTAGTATGGTGAAGCATCAAGCAGGGATGCATCGCTGATTCCACCATGGAGGCCGAATATGTAGCGGCTTGTGAAGCAACTAAAGAGGTCGTTTGGTTAAGGAAATTCATATTGATTTTTGAAGTTGTTCCAAATATGAGTTTGCCCATCACGTTGTATTGCGATAACAGTGGTGTAGTGGAAAATTCAAGGGAACCCCGAAGTCAAAAGAGGGGAAAGCACATTGAGCGAAAATATCATCTCATCTGGGAGATCGTGCATCGAGGAGACGTGATCGTCACGAAGATAGCCTCGGAGCACAACGTTGCTGATCCTTTTACAAAAGCTCTCACGGCTAAAGTGTTTGAGAGTCACCTAGAAGGTCTAGGTTTACAAGTCTTCCCCAACTAGGGCAAGTGGGAGTATTCTGTACAAAGGGTTTAAAGGCCCTAGTTTATTGTATTTACATTATTGTAATGTTTTCAGTACTCCACAAGATTTAGGTCAAGTGGGAGATTGTTCGGATTTATGCCCTAAACTTGTGTAATTTTGATCAAATAAATAAAGAGTTATTTGTTTTGATAAAATTATATTCTTACTTTATAATCCAATAAACTAAGCTCTTAAAATATATCTTGAAAATTAGTGTATTGGACACTATTTGGATTGTGTTCAAGAGTATAACCTAAATGGTCTATGGTATAAGAATAAGGTTGGAAACCTTATTCTAGTAACACCATGGATGCGACCGACTTTGTAATTAGTACAAATGAGGTAATCCAACTCATTCATGTGGTTGACATGCGAGTGGGGGCATCCTGTATGAAGAGTTCATACAAGACCGGACTACTAATTATTAGTCTATCCAGTATAACACCGTTAACAGCATAAGACTTATAATTTATAGATTGTCATTAGTGACTCGACCTGAATTCTGAGTAAGTTAAAAACTCCTTCTTACAGGGGTTTGTCCTTAGACTAGTATGGGTGAGAGTGGCCTGTAGCCGACTCAATAAGCCTACCTCTCAAAGACAGAACCTCGTAGGTAACTGGGGACTTAACTATACAAGATGGAATTCACTCATTCCTACACTTAGGAATTAGATAGGTTGTTCCTTTAAGAATTGACTCCAGGTCTTGAACAACGGGGCCTCGCCCTCTAAGAGGGTATGAGTCTATGGTAGGACCATAGGCTTATTGTTTATTAGATGATCAGTAGTTCTTAGGGAACAAAGAGGTAATCATGGGGGTAAAACGGTAATTTGACCTAGCCGTGATTACGAACAACCTTGTAAGGGTCGACTCATGGGTAATGATTATATCAATGGACAAAATATAATCTACAGTGAGGAGAGTGCAACTACAAGTCTATAGTGGAGTGACTTGTAGTTAATGAATTTTGATTAACTGGATCAAAGAGTTTGAGTCAATTAATCTCACATCATTGGAGCTCATGAACTGTAGGTCCATTAGGTCCCTCCGTTGGCTCAACATGGTCATATTGAGGGTATAAAGTTAGGAATGAAATTGAAGTGTTCAATTTCAAATATAAGGTGTTATATCAATAATATGTGATCTAATTGATATAATATATAGTTTTAATGTGAATTAGATTCACATGTTGACTATATACTAATGAGAGAATAAATGAGGGATAGGATGGTAATTTCCATCCTATTTTCCTATATATAGTTGCATGAGATGCAACTTTAGGAAGTACTTTTTGTGAAACCCTAAAAGTAGCACATACTTGTGTTGGAAGAGTCTCACACACAAAAATCTCTCTCACAACCTCACACCTCATCCTAAAGGAATCCACTTTCCTCCCTCACCTAGAGAACAACGGAGAAGATTCGGTGGTAGTATCCGTCATCGTTCGGGTTCGAGTTGCGTTCGAGTTGCTGAGATCGTGATCGTGGGAGAAGGAGCACTAGAAGAAAAGTTCTTCAAAGGTATAATTTCTTGTTGTCCATCTTGTTAATAACATGCTTAATTTAGATTTGTTCTTGATTGATATCCATGTAATGAAATTAAGAACACGCGATCAACAATCGTTTCCGCTGCGGGATTCGATCCCTTCACCAGAGACACCACTTAAGGGAACATTCATCTACTTACCCTAGTAGGCGGGAAGGAGTGAATTTCATCTTCCTAAGTTAAGTCCCTAGTCGCTCAGTCGGTCTTGTCCCCAAGAAGGTAGGCATATTGAGTCGGTGAATCTGGCCACTCTCACCCACACTAGTCAAAGTTACATCTAGCAGTTACTATTTCGCGGTTCGGTCTTATGTAATCTCATTACATAGGATATCCCCACTCACATGTCATCTACACGAACACATTACGATCACAGTGTTTGTATCATATACAAAGCCATATCCATAGTATTACCAGGGTATGGTACCCAAACCTTATCCCCTTACTATAGACCCTTCAGGTTGTATCTCGAACCGAGATCCTTTATATGTACCCTACATTCAGTTCAAGAGACATTTTACAGCCTTGGATGTTAGTTTATGTGATTTAGGTTTAAAACAAGGGCAATATCATAAATAACGAACAATAACTCTTTATTGGAAATAATTACTCTTTATTACAATAACTAGAACAAAAATTACAAAATACGAGTTTTAGGGCACGAAACCCAACAGGTCGTTCCCTTAAGAAATGTGTCCAGGTCTTTAACATCGGGGCCCCGCCCTCTAAATTAGCTTAAGAGGGATTGAGTTTATGGTAAGACCATAGACTAATTGTTGTTCATTAGAGGATCAGTAGTGCTTAAGGAGCAAGAGGTAATCACAGGGGTAAATCGGTAATTTGACCCAACTGTGATTACGAACAACCTGTGAAGGGTCGACTCATGGGTAATGATTATATCGATGGACACCATATAATCTAGAGTGAGGAGAGTGCAACTACATGTGTTTAGTGGAGTGACATGTAGTTAATGAATATTGATTAACTGAATCAAAGAGTTTCATCAGTTAATCTCACATCATTGGAGCTCATGAACTGTAGGTCCATTAGGTCCCTCCGTTGGCTCAACATGGTAATATTGAGGGTATAAAGTTATGAATGAAATTGAAGTGTTCAATTTCATATAGGAGGTGATATATCAATTATATGTGATATAATTGATATGATTATAGTTTTAATGTGAATTAGAGTTCACAAATTAACTACATATTTATGAGAGAATAAATAAGGGATAAGATGGTAATTTCCATCCTATTTTCCTATAAATAATTTCATGGGATGTAACTTTGAGAGAGGCCCATTTGTGTAATCCCAAAAGCTCTCCTCATTGTGTTGTTGGAAAGAGTTCCAAAACACATCTCTCAAATTCTCCACACCTCATCCTAAAGGAAGCCACACTCCTCCCTCACCTAAAGAACAACGAAGAAGATCTAGTGGTTGATCTTTTTGCGTGCTGGGTTTGGGTTGTTGAGATCGTGAGATCATTGGAGAAGGAATATAATAAGAAAACATTCTTCAAAGATAAAACTCTTGTTGTCCTAATCGAACTATGCATGCTTAATCTAGAATTAATGTTCTTGATATGAATATGTGTAATATGAAGGGAATGAAAATCCCCGCGCAGCGGAAGACGATCGAATCGCCAAGGTATCGTTACGCTACTTGATTTTTGTTAAAACGATCTAACTCTTAGATCTAAGTTAAACATGCAAAGTAAGGAAGAAAAACAGTGAGAATAACGTACTTACTTGTTTTAGACTGTTTTTCGAGTTCCTTCCTTGGTCACGAACTCTTCGTGCTCCTCGATCTCAACGAAAACTCGAACTCAAGAACAAGATCCGGTCACAACCACTTGGAAACTCAGTTATTCTTCTTTTGGAAAGAAGGAAGATTGTGGGGTCTTAGTTTTGGAAAGAGATGAGAGTTGAGAGAGTTGAGAGAATTCTTAATCTCTTCTCTTTGATGAAAATCAAAAAATGAGAGAAATGAGTTACTAATCCCTTCTTGCAAAGGGTTTAAATAGTGGAAATTGATGGAGTTAAAATCTCCACATTATTACCACTTTACCACAACCATAGGTTATGCAAATCTCATTTGCATAACCATATAATATAAGATATCTCATATCTCATATTGCAAATCACATTTGCAATAATTGTTGATTAATTAAATTGAATCACATCCAATTTAATTTCCCTCAATTAATTTCTCCAATTAGCCCTAATTCAACAATTAGGCTAATCTATAGTTTATTATGAATCTCATTCACATTAAACTATATATTATATCATTCATATCTCATATAAATGACATAAATGCCCTTAAAGTGAAATTGAACACTTCAATTTCCTACCAAACACATTAACCCTTCTTTTAACCCAGATTGAGCCAACCGAGGGACCTAATGGACCTACAGTGACGGGTTCCAATGATCCGAGATTAACCTATCAAACTCTTTGACCCGGTTAATCAACATTCATTAGCTACGGTAACACTCCACTATAGCCCGTAGCTGCACTCCCATCAGTGCAGAATATTACGTGTCCACTGATATAACCAATGCCCATGAGTCGACCCTTCACAGTTGTTCGAGACACGGTTGGGTCAAATTTCTTTATTTTACCCACCTGTATCTACTTCTTGTTCCTTAAGTCCCCACTGCTCCTCTAATGAACAACATATTGTGATGGTCCAACCATACACAATGATAAGAAATTGATGAGGAATTGAAATATCTAATCTACCTTGTTAAAACAAACAAGACTATTAGATCACAAAACCCAAAAATCTCAAAATCAAAATGAATCAAAGAAGCCAAAGATTCTAATGTCAAAATGTTAAGTAACCCTTGACAATTGGATCTAACAACCTTGCTTAAAGAAACAAAAGCCTGGAGGGTTTGTCCTGAGGGGTTCTGAAGCCTGGGAATCAGAAAACTGTGTTTGGGGTGCAGTGTTCAAGCTGCGAATCGTAAACCTGTGTTTGGAGTGCGTGTGTTCAAGCCCGGGAATCGAGCAGTGTGTCTTGAGTGCGTTTTTACGAACTCTAGGTTTTGATACAGATTTTGTTTCACCTTTTTTCTTTTAGCTATTTTATTCCTTTCAAATTTTTGTAATTGATCTTATGTGAATTGTAGAAGTTAATGTCTAACATGGATCAATTTTTTAAGAGTTTAGGTAGTTTTTTTAACACCCCTGCCACGAGTTTACACATACAAATACATCGTCCAAAAGTGTTGCAACTAACACGAAACAAAAGAACATAAAGCACCTTTGTGCGAAAGAAAAAAAATTATTTCATTTTTTCTATCTTTTGAAAAGAAATTACAAAATTGAGTCATTTGAGTGTACATTAAAAAAAAATACCAAGTTGTTTTTATTTATTTTTAAATAAAAATTTCACAAAATTCAAACGTGTTGAGAATAGCATAAAAAAATGTTTATTAGCCATTTTTTAGTTTTATTTTAACCTTTTAAAAAATTGACTAGATTGTCGGATTGTTGGAGTGGTCAAGTTGATGAGGTGGTGGGATTGTCGAGGTGGTCGTTGGATTTTTGGTTGTTGGTCATCGGGTCGGTGGAGTTGTTGTTGAAAAGGTCGTTGAGGCAACCATCAGTGGTGGCTAGTCGCCGATGTGGTCGTCAGAGTTGTCGTTGTCTGTGGTCGCCGGAGTTGTCACTGGAGTTGTTGTCGAAGTGGTGGTTGAAAAATGGTAACGACAAATGAAAGAGGAAATGAGAAACCAAGTGGTCGCAAGAGGTAACCGTCAACGGTTGTTGAGTCCTTAATCTGATCGTTGTAGTTATAGTTGTCGTTGCCGTGTGGTCGCTTGGAGTTGTCATCGGAGTTATTGTCGAAGCGGTCACCGAAAATGAAAAACGAAAAATTTAAGAGGAAATGGAAAATCAAGTGTTTTTCGGAGGCAGTCATGATCAACGATAGTCGTGGTGTGGTCGTCAGAGTTGTCGTTGTCGATGGTGTCGGGTTGTTGCCGGAGTTGTTGCCAAAGTGGTCGCCGGTACGGTCGTCGGAGTTTTCATTATCGGTGGTTGTTGAGTGGTTGTCGGAGTTGTCACCGGAGTTCTTGCCAAAGTGGTCGCCTGTGCGGTCGTTGGAGTTTTTATCGAAGTTGTCGTTGTCGGTGGTCGCCGAAGTTTTTATCGGAGTTGTCATTACCGATGGTCGTCGGTGGTCGCCGGAGTTTTTATCGGAGTTGTCGAAGTAGTCGACAAATGGATGAGAAAAACATGGAACAAATTCCATGAAATTACCCTATTGTAACCCATGGGGTTGTATTGTTGTAACCCATGGGAATGAGTTCCAAAACCAAGGATTTGGAACACCTTGCTCCAAACATGGGTTTGGATTTGGATGTCAAACCCATCCAAATCCAAACCCATGGGCCAAAGACACCCTTAGATAACTCAATTTCAAAGACCCCAAAACAAATTTTGAAAATTAACTCAAGGAAAGTAAAATCGGATTACCTTGTCGATCAAATATCTCAAGGCAAGAGAACTTGTATGAGATCCGAAACACTCCACAAGCATGATTGATCAAGTCAAGCTTGAATGATTCTAAGCATGCAACCTAATCTACATAGAATTGCAAAGGCATAGCTCAAGGCTATAAAAAAAGCACAAAGGCCTCTTTTGATTACATTTTCTAATCTTTTTCCTTCCCTTTTTTTTC
The DNA here is from genome assembly GCA_036507285.1 of Trichosanthes cucumerina. Taxonomy (NCBI): domain Eukaryota; kingdom Viridiplantae; phylum Streptophyta; class Magnoliopsida; order Cucurbitales; family Cucurbitaceae; genus Trichosanthes; species Trichosanthes cucumerina. The sequence goes on from CM071841.1 coordinate 41,920,733, forward strand.
TAAAAGATACATGACTTTATATAGCCTCAAGATCAACCCTAAAGTAACCTATGGTCTATTGAAAGGTTGTAACTTACATCCCAATCAATACCATGATCTCCACTAACTATTTTGTAACTTAAATCATTGAAAACAAGACTTTAAAACCTAAAATTACATCAAAATTCCATTAATCCGAGAATTGATATTTTTAATCACCCTACATAAACTTTGTAACTTCTCAGACTTAAATGGAGCCTCACTTGAAGTAGTTTGAAACTCTTGTTGCATAAATGAAGCTTGACTTGTCTTTAATGAAGCATAAATTACACTTTAGTTCATTAAATGCATCATTAGTTCAGCATAAATGAAGTTTGACAACATTTATTTCAACTCAATTTTTGAAGCTTTTCTTTGGTCTTGATGGCACGATAGGATTCATATCACACAACATGCTTCTCGGGCCAGTGAGAAGGTGGGTGCCCGCTGTCCAAGCCCTAGAGACAGCGCTTAAGGGAACAACCCCTCTAGTTTCCCTAAAGGCGGGAATGAGTAAATTTCATCTCGCGTAGTTAAGTTCCCAACTCCCTACTTGGTCCTGTCCCTGAGAAGATAGGCATATTGGGCGAGTAACTGTGACCACCCTCACCCGTACTAGTCAAAGGACGGACCCCTGCATGTGGAGTCCATAACACGCTCGGGATTCGAGGTTGAGTCACTAATGGTCATCTCACGAAGTTATTAGTCCTTCTTGTCAGCGGTGTTACATCGAGAGGTCTAATAATTCACGGCCCGATCTTGTACAATCTCATTGCACAGATGCCCCCACTCGCATGTCAACCACATGAACGAGTCAGATCACCTCGTTTGTATCTAATAAAAAGCGGGCCGCATCCACAGTGTATGCAAGATTAGGTCTCCAACCCTATCCATAGACTGTAGACCGTTAGGGTCATTAACTTGAACGTGATCCTCCCTGTGTGTCCACTGCACACCGTTCAAGTTCTAGTTCTCTCATAAATTCAATGACCCTGAGCTTAGTTTATTGGAAAAGTTTGTAAATATTGCGAGACACAAAGTAATGAAATAAATAACTCTTATTAATTTCAAACAGTAATTTACAAACACGAGATTAGGACAAAAATCCCAACAAACTCCCACTTGGACCAAGCTAGTGGAGAAAATACATTTCTAAAATGTACATAAATTACGATGAAGTAATACAATAAACTAGGGCATTGAATACCCGTTTACACATCTCCCACTTGCCCTAGTCAGGAAGCTCTCGAAGACCTAGACTCTCTAGGTTACCCTCAAACACCTTAGTGTTGGGATTGATGCCCTAAACTTGTGTAATCTTGATCAATTAAATAAATTGTTATTTGTTTTGATAAGATTACAGTCTTGCTTTTATAAATCCAATAAACTAAGCTCCAAGGGTATAACGTTTATCTTGAAATCAGTGTAGTGGACACTAATTGGGTTGAATTCAAGATTATAACCTAAATAGTCTATGGTATAAAAATAAGGTTGGAAACCTCATTCTGGTAACACCATGAATGCGACCCACTTTGTAATTAGTACAAATGAGGTAATCCAACTCATTAATGTAGTTGACATGCGAGTGGGGGCATCCTGTATGAAGAGTTCATACAAGACTGGACCTCAAATTATTAGTCTAACCAGTGTAACACCGTTAACAGGATAAGAGTAGTAATTTATAGATGGTCATTAGTGACTCGACCTGAATCCTGAACAAGTTAAGAACTCCTGCTTATAGGGGTTTGTCCTTAGACTAGTATGGGTGAGAGTGGCCTGTAGCCGACTCAATAAGCCTACCTTCTCAGGGATAGAACCTCGTAGGTAGCTGGAAACTTAACTGTGCATGATGGAATTCACTCATTCCTCTACTGAGGAATTAGATAGGTTGTTCCCTTAGGAACTCACTCCAGGTCTTGAACAACAGGGCCCCGCCCTCTACGAGGGTATGAGTCTAAGGTAGGACCTTAGACTTGTTGTTTATTAGAGGATCAGTGGTGCTTAACAAGCAAAGAGGTAATCACAGGGGTAAAATGGTAATTTGACCCAACTGTGATTACGAACAACCTGTGAAGGGTCGACTCATGGGTAATGATTATATCGATGGACACCATATAATCTAGAGTGAGGAGAGTGCAACTACATGTGTTTAGTGGAGTGACATGTAGTTAATGAATATTGATTAACTGAATCAAAGAGTTTGATAAGTTAATTTCACATTATTGGAGCTCATGATCTGTAGGCCCATTAGATCCCTCCGTTGGCTCAACATGGTAATATAGAGGGTATAAACTTAGGAGTGAAATTGAAGTGTTCAATTTCATACATGAGGAGTTATATCAATTATATATGATATGATTGATATAATATATAGTTTTAATGTGAATTAGACTATATACTAAAGAGAGATTAAAGAAGGGGTAGGATGGTCATTTCTATCCCAATTCTCTATATATATGGTTGCATGAGATGCAACTAGGTTAAGGATTTTTCATAGAATCACTAGCCTCCTTGTTGTGTTGTTGGAAGAGTTCCAAAAACACACATCTCTCTCAAAATACCTCACATCTCCTAAAGGGAACCCACCTTCCTCCCTCACCTAGAGAACAACGGAGAAGATCCGGTGGTCGTGTCTTCGCACGTTGAAGCTCTTGTTGCTGAGATCGTGACCGTGGAGAGAGGAGCACTTGAAGAAAAGTTCTTCAAAGGTAACTTCTTGTTGTCCAAACTCTTATTTTATGCTTAATCCATGTTTTACTTTCTTGAAATTTCCATTGTAACTAAATCAAGAACGCGTGATTCGCAATCGCTTCCGCTGCGCGGACTACGATTCCCTTCAATTGGTATCAGAGCCCAATTGCGTTCTTGATTTATGTTCTGGATTTTTCAAGAACAAGGTGGGATTTACTATTTTTTCATGTGATGTATGAACGGTTTTGCGAAATTAGATGTTTTCGATTTTGGCACTTAGATATACATTTTTTCATTGAAATGTTCAATGTAAGGGTTCGGTGTTTTGGGCAAATTTAATTGTAAATCGAGTCTGTAAGTCCATGTCGTTCGAGGCAAGGCAGTTGCTGAGAAGAATGGAGCAAAAACGAGCAAAGAATGGAGATTCTCAATGTTGTCTGTGTGCAGTGTTGCAACGCTGTTCATCGGCGTTGCAACGCTGCGCTTGCGGGAGAAGGCGCGCGCAGGAGGCAGCGTTGCAACGCGCGACAGAAAACGACAAAAGCAGCGTTGCAACGCTGCTATCAGCGTTGCAACGCCGAAGACGTTTCACGCGAGGAGCAACAGGCAGAAACAAAAATTTTATTATTTATATTAATTATAAAAACGTTTTATTTTAATATATTTAATAATTTTAATTTTAATTAATATAATTAGATTATATTAATTAAAATTATTTCTAGGGTGCCAAAATTGGTCTAATTTTTGCTATTTCAATTATGCAATTGTTGTGTAATTATTGCCATGCATAGTGTATGCTTGTATTTTAGAAATCCCACATTAGGTTAAGCATTTTCATGCATCATTTATAATATAAGGAGTTATATTATATAGTTTGCATGATTAATTAATATAAGGTTGTTATATTAATTTTTAGACAGCATTGACATGCATTGTATTTCATGAGATGAATATGCTATGAATGTTTTAGTATTCATGTGATGAATGATCAAGCACTATAACATAGTATGCATGTCACCTAAGGTTAATTATTAGTTTTAAAGTGTTTAGAACTTGGAAATAATAGACCTTAGGTTATCTAGATCTAATTAGATTAGAATTAGGAACCAAGTAATTTATAAGCTATGATTAAAAGAGGAACTCTGTCTAAGGAAGGTTACATGTCAGGTCTGGGTATTTAAGTCGACGGAAAGCGGAATACTCCCTACAGGAACTCGACTTGCAGTGAAATTTAATCAGAGAGTCTTATAAATTACAGTAGCGTCAGCGGGTTTATTATGGGGTTAATAAACTAGAAATCCTAGGTTTAATATAAGGAGTTATATTAACAAACTTAGGATAAAATCAATATAAGAGTTATAGTGATTATCAATATAAGAGTTATGTTGATGAAGTTAGGTAAAACCATTAGCTGTGTTTTAGCCTAAGAAAGATTCCTATAGACTTAAAGTATTCAGTGGGAGGAAAACGTGTATGAGATACATATTTTTCCACCTACACTATCTCCGGGAAGTTCACACCGTGAGACTCATACTTGGCCTCGTGGCGCAAACGGGAGCGTCCTCCTTCGGATGGTGTTTGTATGAGTCAATACCAAGGTGAATGGAGATGGTACTTATAGTGAGTTGGAGCAGGTTTAGTGAAAACATTGCAAATTATAAATGGCCTAGGAATCATTTGATAATTAGGTAAAACATGATTGGATTAGAGTTATAGTAAGAAACTCATACAAGTTTGTTTGTAAATATTTCAGCAAAAATGTCTAGCTCTATGATTTCCTTATTGGGTGCGAAAAAGATAACTGGAGAGAACATAGTGACTTGGAGGGATGAACTCAACATAATCTTGGTTACACATGATCTTAAGTTCGTTCTCAATGAGGTGGGTCCTCAATTTCCCACTCAAAATGCATCTCAAGTTGTTGAGGATGCGTATGACCGCTGGATTAATGCCAACGAAAAGGCGAAAGCCTATATCCTGGCTAGCATACCTGATGCTTTAGCCAGGAGGCTGGAGGGCAAGGTCTCAGCTCGAGAGATCATGGATTTTGTGCTAAATTTGTCTAGACAACCGTCCAAACAAATTCGGCATGAAGCCCTACAGTTCGTTTATAACGCACGTATGAAGGAAGGAACATCGGTGAGAGAACATGTTCTCAATCGATTGCCCACTTCAATATAGCGTAATTAAGCGAGCGGTCATAGATGAGAAATGTCGATTTTGTTCATCCTAGAATCTCTTAGAAGAGTTTTCAAATGATTAAAGTAGCAATGCAAACGATGAACAACATAGAGTATGATCTGACTTCTCTGCTACATGAGCTGCAGAATTATCAGTTTCTTATGGACGATAAGAGACAACAAAATAGAGAGGCAAATTTGTTTGCTCATTCCAAAAGTTCTCAGGAGGATTCATCCTCTGGGACTAAGAACTGCAACCATGCTTCTGGACTTAAGAAGATAAGAAGAAGAGGAAAAGGAGCAGATAAAGAGCAACTGTCTGGCAAAGAAAAGTTGTTATTTGATAACATGTAGCTTAAGGGTTTATTCGAAACCTTATTTCTTGCCTTAAAGAACATTGTACTTCTTTTACTTTTCAATTAAATAAAGTGTTTATTTCATTGGAAAAGTATCGTACTATGTGTTGTTCTTCTTGAGAATTATTTGCGAATGGTTTAATTCAGTTAAAATAGTTTTAACAAGTGAATTTTACAAAATTGCAAATACACGAACTAATTTCTCCTAAAATGCTCATCTTTGGCGTCTAAGATTGGGTCACATTAATCTCAATAGGATTGAGAGATTGGTAAAGAACGGGCTTCTAAACGAGTTAGAAGAAAATTCCTTGCCAGTATGTGAATCCTGCCTGGAAGGCAAGATGACTAAAAGACCTTTTAGTGGAAAAGGTTATAGAGCCAAAGATCCTCTAGAGCTTATACATTCAAACCTTTGTGGTCCGATGAATGTTAAAGTCAGGGGAGGATATGAATATTTCATCTCTTTTATAGATGATTATTCTAGATATGGGCATATTTACCTAATATACCACAAGTCTGAAGCACTTGAAAAGTTTAAGGAATTCAAGGCTGAGGTTGAAAATCAATTATGTAAAAGAGTTAAAACACTTCGATCGGATCGAGGTGGAGAGTACATGGATTTAAAATTCCAGAACTATATGATAGAACATGGAATTACATCCCAACTCTCAGCTCCCGGCACACCACAACAAAACGGTGTATCGGAAAGGAGAAATAGAACCTTGTTGGACATGGTTCGATCAATGATGAGTTATGCTCATCTCCCTAGTTCCTTTTGGGGTTATGAAGTGGAGACTGCAGTATACATATTGAATAGTGTGCCCTCCAAAAGTGTTTCTGAAACACCTTTTGAACTCTGGAAAGGACGTAAAGGTAGTTTATGTCACTTCAGAATATGGGGTTGTCCAGCACATGTGTTTGAGACAAATCCAAAGAAGTTGGATTCACGTTCAAAGTTGTGGCTATTCGTAGGATACCAAAAAGAAACAAGAGGTGGTTTATTCTATGATCCTAAGGAAGATAAGGTCTTTGTGTTGACAAATGCCACTTTCTTGGAGGAGGACAACATAAGGGACCACAAACCAAAAAGTCAGGTAGTGTTGAGTGAGTTAGACGGAACAATAGCAAAGGTTGCTGATAAGAACACTAGTAAGTCAACAAGAGTTGTTGATACTAGTTTGTCTAGTCAAGAGGGTCCATCTCAAGAGTTGAGTATGCCTCGACGTAGTGGGAGGGTTGTGATACTGACTGACTGCTAGTTACATGGGTTTATTTGAAACCCAAGTTGTTATACCGGATGACAACTGTGAGGATCCATTGACTTATAATCAAGCAATGGTTGACATTAACAAAGACAAATGGGTCATAGCCATGGACCAAGAAATGGAGTCTATGCACTTCAATTCTGTTTGGGATCTTGTAGATCAGCCTGATGGGGTAAAACCTATAGGTTGTAAGTGGATCTACAAGAGAAAACGTGGTGTAGATGGGCAGGTGCAAACCTTTAAAGCTAGACTAGTAGCAAAGGGTTATACCCAGGTTGAAGGGGTTGACTTTGAGGAAACCTTTTCACCTGTTGCTATGGTAAAGTCTATCCGTATCTTTCTTGCCATTGGCGCATATTATGACTATGAGGTATGGCAAATGGATGTCAAGACAGCCTTTTTGAATGACAATCTTAAGGAAACCATCTACATGGACCAACCAAAAGGGTTCATTGAACCAAGACAAGAGCAAAAGGTTTGCAGGCTTAAAAGGTCGATTTATAGACTGAAACAAGCCTCTAGGTCCTGGAATATAAGATTTGATGAGACTATCAGATCTTATGGTTTTGACCAGAATGATGATGAACCTGTAACCATTCTCTCATTTTTTTGATTTTCATCAAAGAAGAGAAGAAGAATTCTCTCTACTCTCTCTCAATTCTCCTCCCTCTCCAAAACTCTAAAGTTCCCACATAAACTCCAAGTGGTGGTGTTCGAGTTCCGTTCGTGGGAAGAGTTCGTTGAGATCGAGAAGCACGAAGAGTTCGTGATCAGAGGAAGAAACCTTGAAGAGAGTCTTCAACAAGTAAGTATCTCTAAACTTCCTATTTTTCTTCCTTTTCCAGCATGTTTAGCCTAGATCTTTTGTAGATCGTTTTAACAAAATCGAGTTGCGTATTGATACCACGACGATTCGATCGTGTTCCACTGCGCGGGAATTTTCATTCCCTTCGATTGGTATCAGAGACATTTCGATGGTTCTTCATTTATGCACTGTTTTTGTTAAAATTAGGTGAGTATTGCCTTAATTTCATGAGATGAATGTTGGTTTGCTTAAATGGATGTTTTCGATTTTTGGCATTTTAGATTTATTTTCTGTTTGATGAGATCAAATGTAAAAGGCCCATATTTTTTGGGCATTTTAGAAAATAAATCGAGTCTGTAAGTCCGGGTCGTTCATGGCAAGAGTTGCTGCGAAGAAATCTGAGCGGAAACAGGCGAAAATTCGGTGAAGAACAACAAAGAGTTTACTGTTCTGTCGATGGCGTTGAGACGCTGCCCTTTGGCGTCTCAACGTTGTCCTTGCAGACGGAGGCCCTACAGCAGAGCAGCGTTGGTGCGGCGAAGCGCGTAAGCCATAACGACGCCCGGCGTTGAGAACGCAGCTCGACGCTGGAGGCGACAACCTTGCAACGCTGCCCACGACGTTGCAACGCTGCACGCGTTGAGGAACAGTTCGCGACAGTTTCGCAGACGTGGGCATTCAAGCTTCATAGTGGGCAGTTCATTTTACGAGTTTTTTTTATTTTTTTAATTTCTTTATTTGTAAATTGTATTTTATTTGTTTATTTAATTATTTTATTAAATAATGTTAATATAAGTGTTATATTAATGTTATTTAATTAAATAATTGCCCCTAGGTGCCAAAAACCGATCCATTTTTGCTGTTTAATTATTTTATGCATGAGATGTATATTTTAATTAATTTCTATGTGCATAATGTATGTCAAATAGATTTAAAATCCCACCTTAGGTTAAACATTTCATGCATCATATTTATATTATAAGAGTTATAATATATCGTATCCATGATAGGATTATGTTATAAGAGTTATAATATAATGCTTCCATGTTTTAATTTATTTAAATATAAGTGTTATGTTTTTAAATTAAAAGCATGCTCATGCATTTAATTCATGTGATGAATGTCTGTTATAGTATATAGTTATTCATGTGATTAATGATCAAGCACTATAACATAGAAATGCATGCAACCTAAGTTAATTATTAGTTTTAAAGAGTTTAGAACTTGAATAATTAGACTTAGGTTTTCTATTTTCTAATGAGATTAGAAATTTAGGAAATAAAATATAACCTTTGAATGGAGACTGATTAGTAACTCTGTCTAAAGAAGGTTTTGTCTAAGGCTGGGGTATTTAAGTTGACGCTTGCGGAACACCCCTACCTGGAAACCGACCCGGGAGTGAATTCGGTTCGGAGATTCTTAGGTTATATTCTCTTGAGTGCCGTTAATTAAGAGTTAATTAATTTACTCACATAGACCTAAGTTAATAATGTGATTATAAACTTAGGCTAAATACCATATAAGAGTTATATTGGTAGACTTAGGTATATTTTAGCCGGTTTATCTAGGTCAATCCCTATTAAAATTAAAGTGCTGAGTGGAAGGAAATAAAATGTATGAGATACATTTAAATTTCCAATCACAAATCGTCTTTAAGTCCGCACCGTGAGATCTATACTCGGCCTTGTGGCGCAAATGGGAGCGTCCCCCTTCGGGTGGCATTTGTATAGATCAATATCATCGTGGATGGAGAGAGTACTTATAGTGAGTGGGAGCGAGACTTGTGAAAACGAGACCCACGGTCTCTTCTTTCGATTCACACCGTGAGACGCCTATGATCTGCCTGCTGGTTTGGCCTGGACCAGACAATCCCTTCGGAGGGCTTGATCTTAGGAGTCGGAACACCGTGAATTCCTGAAAGGGATACAGTTTCCTGGTTGGTTTTCCTTCTTGGTTCACCCTTCGGTGGCTATTGTTTGGACGGATGCTTGGAAACTTAAAGATTGAGGGTGACACTCACAGAATTCGTTAAGTGTTAATGAATTCGACCGAACAATGGTAATTGGACGCCTAATGGAATAAGAGTTATTCTGGGATTAGGGTCTTATCGAGAAAGTCTCGTCCTAGAGGAGGAGTGTTCTGTTCACCCTTCGGTGGCGGTCATTCTAAACCTTTAGGGTATCATTGCAAAATTTTGAATGACCTAGGGATCATGAAACAATTTTGCTAAAACTTGATTGGTTTTCAAAAAGTTTTTTGTGAGACTAATACAAAGTTTTTCTTATTTTTCAGCTAAAAATGTCTAGCGCAATTATAGCACTACTCGCATCCGATAAGTTAGTGGGAGATAATTACCAAAGTTGGAAAAATAACATTAACATGATTTTGTAACTGACGACATCAATTTCGTGCTGTCTGAGGAGTGTCCTCAGATGTCGGGCTCGACCGCGTCGCGAAGTGTTCGCGATGCATACGATCGGTGGATCAGGGCCAATGAAAAGGCCAAGGTCTACATAATTGCCAGCATGTCTGATGTCATGGGAAAGAAGCATGAGCTGATGGTTTCCGTCAAGGAGATCATGGAGTCCTTGCAGCAGAAATGTTTGGACAACGATCTTTCAGTCGAGTCGGCATGACTCGCTCAAGCACGTCTTCAACGCACGGATGAAAGAGGGTCGTCGTCCGTGAACATGTTCTAGACATGATGACCCACTTTAATCTGGCCGAGATGAATGGGACTTCGATCGACGAGTCGAGCCAGGTCAGTTTTATTTTGGAGACTCTTCCGAAGAGTTTTCTTCAGTTTCGTAGCAATGTTGTTATGAACAAAATTCGCTACACTCTGACTACCCTCCTCAATGAGCTACAAAAAGTCCAATCCTTGAACAGGGTCAAGGAATCTGAGGGAAATGTTGCCTACAGGTTTTATCACAGGGGTTCGACCTCTGGAACGAAACCTATTGCTCCTTCACGCCCGAAAGGGAAGAAGAGGATGAAGAGGGTTAAGACTGATTGAGCTGCCACCCACAAGGGCAAGAAGGTGAAAGACGTTGCAGAGAAAGGAAAGTGTTTCCACTGCAATTAGGGGGCGACATCTTTGGAAGAAATCGTCCCAAATTCCTGGCCGAGAGGAAGAATCAAGGTAAATGTGATTTACTTGTGACAGAAACATGTTTAGTGGAGAGTAGTGACTCTGCCTGGATATTGGATTCGGGAGCCACTAACCACGTTTGTTTTTCTTTTAGGGGATTGATTCCTAGCAGCCGCTGCGAGAGGGTGAGGTGACTCTACGGGTTGGATCCGGGGAGCTTGTCTCTGCTGCAGCGATCGACACGGTGAAGCTATATTTTGGCGAGAAGTACTTATTGTTGGACAATTTGTACATAGTTCCAGGGTTTACTAGAAACCTTGTTTCCATTTCCTGCTTGATTGAACATTGTATATTTGTTTCCTTTGAATCAAGTAAAGCGTTTATTTCTTTCAAAGGCAATCTTATTTGTTCAGCTTCACTCGAACATAATTTGTATGTTTTGAAACCTAATTCGGTCAAAAGTGTTTTGAATACTTAATTGTTTAAAACTGCAGAAACACGAACTAAGAAAGCAAAAGTTTCTCCAAAAGAAAATGCTCATCTTTGGCATCTACGGTTAGGCCACATTAATCTCAATAGGATTGAGAAACTAGTGAAGAGTGGACTTCTAAACGAGTTGGAAGAAAACTCTTTGCCGGTGTGTGAGTCATGCCTTAAGGGCAAAATGACCAAACGTCCTTTTAGTGGAAAAGGATATAGAGCCAAAGAGCCTCTTGAGTGAATACATTCGACCCTCACGTGGTGGAGATGAATGTTAAAGCTCGGGGCGGTTATGAGTATTTCGTGTCTTTCATAGACGATTACTCCAGATATGGGTATATTTACCTAATGCACAAGAAGTCTGAAACTCTTGAAAAGTTCAAGGAGTACAAGATTGAGGTTGAGAACCTCTTAGGTAAATCGCTTAAAACACTTCGATCGGATCGAGGTGGAGAGTACATGGACACTTAATTCCAGGACTGCGATTTATATTTTGAACAACGTTCCATCGAAGAGTGTTTGTGAAACACCTTTCGAGCTCTAGAGTCGACGTAAAGGCAGTTTACATCACTTCAGAATTTGGGGATGCCCGGCCCACGTGTTGGTGTCAAACCCGAAAAAGATGGAACTCCGTTTGAAATTGTGCCAATTCGTAGGTTACCCTAAAGACACTAGGGGTGGTCTGTTTTATGATCCTAAGGAAAATAGGGTGCTTGTGTCGACAAACGCCACTTTCCTAGAGGAAGACCACGTCAGGGATCATTTACCAAGGAGTAAAATTGTGTTAAATGAAATGGACAGTACATCAGTAAGAGTTGCTGATGGGGCTAGTACGTCAACAAGTGTTGTTGATCCTAGCACGTCTAGTCAAATCCGTTCCCAAGAGTTGGGAATGCCTCGACGTAGTGGGAGGATTGTGAGACAGCCTGATCGTTACATGGGTTTAGCTGAAACCTCAGTTGTCGCTCCTGATAATGACTGTGAGGATCCATTGACCTATGATCAGGCAATGGTTGATGTTGACAAAGACGTGTGGATTAAAGCTATGGACCAGGAAATGGAGTCTATGTACTTCAATTCTGTGTGGGAGCTTGTGGATCAATCAGATGGGGTCAAACCTATTGGTTGCAAATGAATCTACAAGCGTAAACGTGGCGTAGATGGGAAGGTGCAGACCTTAAAAGCCTGACTTGTGGCAAAGGGTTTTACCCAGGTTGAAGGGGTTGACTATGAGGAGACCTTTTCATCTGTAGCCATGGTAAAGTCGATCAGGATCCTTCTGGCCATTGCCGCGTATTATGACTACGAGGTTTGGCAGATGGACGTCAAGACAACCTTTCTGAATGGCAAACTTGATGAGACCATCTACATGGACCAACCCAAAGGGTTCATTGCCCAAGGCCAAGAGCAAAAGGTTTGTCGGCTTCATAGGTCCATTTATGGGCTGAAACAAGCTTCGAGGTCTTGGAATATAAGGTTTAATGAGGTGATCAAATCTTATGGCTTTGATCAAAATGTCGACGAGCCTTGTGTCTACAAGAAAATCGTTGACAAAACTGTCGCATTTTTGGTGTTGTATGTGGACGATATTCTTATCATTGGGAATGAGGTAGAATTTCTTACTGACGTTAAGAAGTGGCTAGCTTCGCAATTCCAAATGAAAGATTTGGGAGAAGCTCAGTATGTTCTAGGTATCCAGATTGTCCGGAACCGGAAAAACAGAACGCTAACCTTGTCTCAGGCGTCTTATATTAACAAGATGTTCTCTAGATATAAGATGCTGAACTCCAAGAAGGGTTTGCTGCCTTTCAGGCATGGGGTTCACTTGTCTAAGGATCAGTGTCCTAAGACTCCTCAAGATGTTAAGGATATGAGACGGATTCCATATGCTTCGGTTGTAGGGAGCCTGATGTATGCCATGTTGTGTACTAGGCCCGACATCTGTTATGCAGTAGGAATTGTTAGTAGATATCAGTTCACTCCAGGATTAGATCATGTGGACACCGTAAAGGAATCCTCAAGTATCTTAGGAGAACGAGGAACTACAGCTTAGTGTATGGCAGTGGGGATTTGATCCTTACGGGATACACGAATTCTGATTTTCAGACCGATAAGGATTCTAGGAAATCCACTTCAGGGTCAGCCTTCATTCTGAATGGAGGAGCTGTAGTATGGCGAAGCATCAAGCAGGGATACATCGTTGATTCCACTATGGAAGCGGAGTATGTTGCGGCATGTGAAGTGTCAAAGGAAGCTGTTTGGCTTAGGAAGTTCATGACAGATTTGGAAGTTGTTCAAAATATGAACTTGCTAATCACATTGTTTTGTGATAACAGTGGTGCAGTAGCCAACTCACGTGAGCCTCGGAGCCATAAGAGAGGCAAACACATTGAGCGCAAGTATCATCTGATACGGGAGATTGTGCATCGTAGAGACGTGACGGTGACGCAGATAGCGTCAGAGCACAACGTAGTTGATCCATTTACAAAGCCCCCTTACGGCTAAGGTGTTTGAGGTCACCTAGAGAGTCCAGGTCTTGAGTGCTTCCGACTAGGGCAAGTGGGAGATGTGTAAAGCGGGTATTCAATGCCCTAGTTTATTGTATTACTTCATTATAATTTATGTACATTTCAGAAATGTATTTTCTCCACTAGCTTAGTCCAAGTTCGAGTTTGTTGGGATTTTTGTCCTAATCTCGTGTTTGTAATATATTGTTTGAAATTAATAAGAGTTATTCATTTCATCACTTTGTGTCTCGCAATATTCATAAACTTTTCCAATAAACTAAGCTCAAGGGTCATTGAATTTATGAGAGAACTAAAACTTGAACGGTGTGTCGTGGACACACAGGGGAGGATCACGTTCGAGTTAATGACCCGAACGGTCTACGTGATATGGATAGGGTTGGAGACCTAATCCTAGATACACCTGTGGATGCGACCGCTTTGTATTAGATACAAACGAGGTGATCCGACTCGTTCATGTGGTTGACATGCGAGTGGGGGCATCTTGTGCAATGAGATTGTACAAGACCGGGACCGTGAATTATTAGACCTCACCGATGTAACACGATTGTGATGAAGGACTAATAACTTCGTAGATGACCATTAGTGACTCAACACGAATCACGAGCGTGTTACGGACTCCTGTCTGCGAAGTCGACCTTTGACTAGTACGCAGTGAGGGTGGTCACAGTTACTCGCCCAATATGCCTATCTTCTCAGGGACAAAACCAAGTAGGGAGCTGGGAACTTAACTACGCGAGATGGAATTCACTTGTTCCCGTTTTTAGGGAAACTAGAGGGGTTTTTCCCTTAAGTGTTGTCTCCAGGGCTTGGACAACGGGCGCCTACCTTCTCACTGGCCCGAGAAGGGTGTTGTGTATGGTTGGACCATCACAATATGTTGTTCATTAGAGGAGCAGTGGGGACTTAAGGAACAATAGGTAGACACAGGGATAAAACGGTAATTTGACCGAGTCGTGTCTACGAACAACTTGTGAAGGGTCGACTCATGGGCATTGGTTATATCAGTGGACACGTAATATTCTGCACTGACGGGAGTGCAACTACGGGCTATAGTGGAGTGTTACCGTAGCTAATGAATGTTGGTTAACAAGGTCAAAGAGTTTGTGAGTTAACCTCGGATCATTGGAGCCCGTCACTGTAGGTCCATTAGGTCCCTCGGTTGTCTCAATCTGGGTTAAAAGAAGGGTTAATGTTTTGGTATGAAATTGAAGTGTTCAATTTCACTTTAAGGGCATTTATGTCATTTATATGAGATATGAATGATATAATATATAGTTTAATGTGAATGAGATTCATAATAAACTATAGGTTAGCCTAATTGTTGAATTAGGGCTAATTGGAGAATTTAATTGAGAGCAATTAAATTGGATGTGATTCAATTTAATTAATCCACAATTAATGCAAATGAGATTTGCATTATGAGATATGAGATATCTTATATTATGTGGTTATGTAAAAGAGATTTGCATAACCTATGGTTGTGGTAAAGTGGTAATAATGGAGAGATTTTAACTCCATCATTCCACTATATAATATCTTCTTGCAAGAAGGAATGTAACCATTCTCTCATTTTTTTTATTTTCATCAAAGAAGAGAAGAAGAATTCTCTCTACTCTCTCCCAATTCTCCTCCCTCTCCAAAACCCTAAAGTTCCCACATAACTTCCCTTTTTCCAAAAGAGAACAACCGAGACTCCAAGTGGTGGTGTTCGAGTTCCGTTCGTGGGAAGAGTTCGTTGAGATCGAAAAGCACAAAGAGTTCGTGATCTGAAGAAGAAACCTTGAAGAGAGTCTTCAACAAGTAAGTATCTCTAAACTTGCTATTTTTCTTCCTTTTCCAGCATGTTTAGCCTAGATCTTTTGTAGATCGTTTTAACAAAATCGAGTTGCGTATTGATACCACGACGTTTCGATCGTCTTCCGCTGCGCGGGGATTTTCATTCCCTTCAGAACCTTGTGTCTACAAGAAAATCATCAATAGTTCTGTCGCTTTCCTAATTCTCTATGTGGATGATATCCTACTCATTGGGAATGATGTAGGTCATCTTACTGACATAAAGGAATGGCTAGCTACGCAATTCCAAATGAAAGATTTGGGTGATGCGCACTTTGTTCTTGGGATCCAGATTGTCCGGAACCGCAAGAATAGAACACTAGCCTTGTCTCAAGCATCATACATAGACAAAGTATTGTCAAGGTTTGAGATGCAAGATTCCAAAAAGGGCTTGTTGTCTTTTAGACATGGAATCCATTTGTCTAAGGAACAGTGTCCTAAGACACCTCAAGGAGTTGAGGATATGAGACGGATTCTCTTACGCATCAATTTGTTGGGAGAGTCGATGTACGCCATGTTGTGTACTAGGCCCGACATCTGCTTTTTGCAGTTGGGATGGTCGCAGTAGCAATCCAATCCAGGACTTGAACCTTTGGACAGCGGTTAAAACGATCCTTAAGTATCTTCTGAGAACAAGGAACTACATGCTTGTGTATGGGGCTAAGGATTTGATCCTTACAGAATACACGGATTCTTACTTTCAGACTGATAAAGATTCTCGGAAATCTATATCAGGGTCAGTTTTCACTCTTAACGGAGGAGTTGTAGTATGGCGAAGCATCAAGCAAGGATGCATCGCTGATTCCACCATGGAGGTCGAAATGTAGTAGCTTGTGAAGCAGCTAAGGAGGTCGTTTGGTTAAGGAAATTGATGCTAAATTTGGAAGTTGTTCCAAATATGACTTTGCCCGCCATCTGCTTTGTATTGCGATAACTTGGTGGTAAGTGGCAAATTCGAGGAACCCCGAAATCACAAGAGGGAAAGCACATAGAGCGGAAGCATCATCTCATCTGGGAGATTGTGCATAGAGGAGACGTGATTGTCACGACGATAGCCTCAGAGCACAACATTGTTGATCCTTTTACAAAGGCTCTCACGGCTAAAGTATTTGAGAGTCACCTAGAAGGTCTAGGTTTACAAGTCTTCCCCAACTAGGGCAAGTGGGAGTATTTTGTACAAAGGGTTTAAATGCCCTAGTTTATTGTATTTACATTAATGTAATGTTTAGTACTCCACAAGCTTTAGGTCAAGTGGGAGATTGTTGGGATTTATGCCCTAAACTTGTGTAATCTTGATCAATTAAATAAAGTGTTATTTGTTTTGATAAGATTACTGATCTTGCTTTTATAAATCCAATAAACTAAGCTCCAAGATTATAACGCTTATCTTGAAATCAGTGTAGTGAACACTAATTGGGTTGTATTCATGATTATAACCTAAATAGTCTATGGTATAAGAATAAGGTTGGAAACCTCATTTACAGTAACACCATGGATGCAACCCACTTTGTAATTAGTACAAATGAGGTAATCCAACTCATTCATGTAGTTGACATGCGAGTGGGGGCATCCTGTATGAAGAGTTCATACAAGATGGATCGTGAAATTATTAGTCTAACCAAGTGTAACACCGTTAATGAGGATAAGACTAGTAATTTATAGATGGTCATTAGTGACTCGACCTGAATCCTGAGCAAGTTAAGAACTCCTGCTTATAGGGGTTTGTCCTTTGACTAGTATGGGTGAGAGTGGCCTGTAGCCGACTCAATAAGCCTACCTTCTCAGGGACAAAACCTCGTAGGTAGCTGGGAACTTAAGCTCGTGAAAGATGGAATTCACTCATTCCTCACCGAGGAATTAGATAGGTTGTTCCCCAAGAATCGACTCGTGTCTTGAACAACGGGGCCATGCCCTCTACGAGGGTATGAGTCTAAGGTAGGACCTTAGACTTGTTGTTTATTAGAGGATCAGTGAGGCTTAAGGAGCAAAGAGGTAATCACAGGGTTAAAATGGTAATTTGACCCAGCTATGATTACGAAGAACCTGTGAAGGGTCGACTCATAGGTATTGACTATATCAGTGGACACAATAATATCTACAGTGAGGAGAGTGCAGCTACAAGTATATAGTGGAGTGACTTGTAGTTAATGAATATTGATTAACTGGATCAAAGAGTTTGATCAGTTAATTTCACATGATTGGAGCTCATGATCTGTAGGTCCATTAGAACCCTCCGTTGGCTCAACATGATAATATAGAGGGTATAAAGTTAGGAGTGAAATTGAAGTGTTCAATTTCATACATGAGGAGTTATATCAATTATATATGATATAATTGATATAATATATAGTTTTAATGTGAATTAGACTATATACTAAAGAGAGCTTAAATGAGGGGTAGGATGGTCATTTCCATTCCAATTCACTATATATATGGTTGCATGAGATGCAACTAGGTTAAGGGTTTTTCATAGAATCACTAGCCTCCTTGTTGTGTTGTTGGAAGAGTTCAAAAAACACACATCTCTCTCAAAATACCTCACATCTCCTAAAGGGAACCCACCTTCCTCCCTCATCTAGAGAACAACGGAGAAGATCCGGTAGTCGTGTCTTCGCACGTTGGAGTTCTTGTTGCTGAGATCGTGACCGTGGAGAGAGGAGCACTTGAAGAAAGATTCTTCAAAGGTAACTTCTTGCTGTCGAATCTCTTATTTTATGCTTAATCCATGTTTTACATTCTTGAAATTTCCATTGTAACTAAATCAAGAACGCGTGATTCGCATCGCCTCCGTTGTGGGGACTATGATTCCTTTCACTTAGTCGTGAAGGGCTTTGTAAATGGAACAGCTACGTTGTGCTCCGACGCTATCTGTGTGACAGTCACGTCTCCACAGTGCACAATCTCCCATATCAAATGATACTTGCGCTCAATGTGTTTGCCTCTCTTATGGCTCCGAGGCTCACATGAGTTGCCTACTGCACCACTGTTATCACAAAACAGTGTGATCGACAAGTTCATATTTGGAACAACTTCCAAATCTTTCATGAACATCCTAAGCCAAACAGCTTCCTTTGAAGCTTCACAAGCTACAACATACTCCGCTTCCATAGTGGAATCGCCGATGCATCCCTGCTTGATGCTCTGCCATACTACAGCTCCTCCATTCAGAATGAAGGATGACCCCGAAGTGGATTTCCTAGAATCCTTATCGGTCTGAAAGTCAGAATCCGTGTATCCCGTAAGGATCAAATCCCCACTACCATACACTAAGATGTAGTTCCTCGTTCTCCTAAGATACTTGAGGATTGCCTTTACGGTGCATCCCGGTGATCTAATCTGGATTGGGTGATACCTACCGACAATACCTCATCGCATAATGATGTCCAACCTAGTACAAAGATGGCATACATCAAAGCTCCCTACACCAAGCATATGGAATCCGTCTCATATCCTCAACATCTTGAGGAGTCTTAGGACACTGATCCTTAGACAAGTGAACCCCATGCCTGAAAGACAGCAAGCCCTTCTTGGAGTTCTGCACATTATATCTAGACAACATCTTGTCAATATAAGACGCTTAAGACAAGGCTAGCGTTCTGTTCTTCCGGTTCCGGACTATCTGGATACCTAGAACATACTGAGCTTCTCCCAAATCTTTCATTTGGAATTGCGAAGCTAGCCACTTCTTAACGTCAGTAAGAAATTCTACCTCATTCCCAATGAGAAGAATATCATCCACATATAACACTAAAAATGGGACAGTTTTGTCAACGATTTTCTTGTAGACACAAGGCTCGTCGACATTTTGATCAAAGCCATAAGATTTGATCGCCTCATCAAACCTTATATTCCAAGACCTCGAAGCTTATTTCAGCCCATAGATGGACCTATGAAGCCGACAAACCTCTTGCTCTTGGCCTTCGACAATGAACCCTTTGGGCTGGTCCATGTAGATGGTTTCATCAAGTTTGCCATTCAAAAAGGTTGTCTTGACGTCCATCTGCCATACCTCGTAGTCATAATACGCGGCAATGGCCAGAAGGATCCTGATCACCTTTACCATGGCAACAGGTGAAAAGGTCTCCTCATAGTCAACCCCTTCAACCTGGGTAAAACCCTTTGCCACTAGTCGAGCATTGATCATAGGTCAATGGATCCTCACAGTCATCATCAGGAGCGACAACTGAGGTTTCAGCTAAACCCATGTAACGATCAGGCTGTCTCACAACCCTCCCACTACGTCGAGGCATTCCCAACTCTTGGGAACGGATTTGACTAGACGTGCTAGGATCAACAACGCTTGTTGACGTACTAGCCCCATCAGCAACTCTTGTTGATGTACTGTCCATTTCATTTAACACAATTTTACTCCTTGGTAAATGATCCCTAACGTGGTCTTCCTCTAGGAAAGTGGCGTTTGTCGACACAAGCACTCTATTTTTCTTAGGATCGTAAAATAGACCACCCCCTAGTCTCTTTAGGGTAACCTACGAATAGGCATAATTTCGAACGGAGTTCCAACTTTTTTGGGTTTGACACCAACACGTCGATCGGACATCTCCAAATTCTGAAGTGATGTAAACTGTCTTTACGTCCACTCCATAGCTCGAAAGGTGTTTCACAAACACTCTTCGACGGAACATTGTTCAAAATATAAACCGCAGTCTCTAATGCGTAACCCCAAAAGAAATCAGGGAGACGAGCATAGCTCATCATCGACCGAACCATGTCCAACAAGGTTCTGTTTCTCCTCTCCGATACACCATTCTGCTGTGGCATACCAGGTGCTGAGAGTTGGGACGTAATTCCGTGTTCTATCATATAGTCCTGGAATTCAGTGTCCATGTACTCTCCACCTCGATCCGATCGAAGTGTTTTAAGCGATTTACGTAAGAGGTTCTCAACCTCAGTCTTGTACTCCTTGAACTTTTCAAGAGATTCAGACTTCTTGTGCATTAGGTAAATATACTCATACCTCGAGTAGCCGTCTATGAAAGACACGAAGTATTCATAATCACCTCGAGCTTTAACATTCATTGGACCACATAGGTCAGAATGCACTAACTCAAGAGGGTCTTTGGCTCTATATCCTTTTCCACTAAAAGGAAGTTTGGTCATCTTGCCCTCAAGGCATGACTCACACACTGGTAAAGAGTTTTCTTCCAACTCGTTTAGAAGTCCACTCTTCACTAGTTTCTCAATCCTATTGAGATTAATGTGGCCTAAGCGTAGATGCCAAAGATGGGCATTTTCCTTAGGAGAAACTTTCGCTCTCTTAGTTCGCATTTCTGTCGTTTTAAATAATTCAGTATTCAAAACACTTTTGACCGAATTAGGTTTCAAAACATACAGATTATACTCAAGTGAAACAGAACAAATAAGATTGTCTTTGAAAGAAATAAACGCTTTATTAGATTCAAAGGAAATAGATAAACATTGTTCAATCAGGCAGGAAATGGAAACAAGGTTTCTAGTAAACCCTGGTACAATGTACAAATTATCTAATAATAAGTACTTTCTGTCGAAATGTAGCTTCACCGTGTTGATCGCTGCAGCAGAGACAAACTCCCCGGATCCAACCCGTAGAGTCACCTCACCCTCTCGCAGTGGTGCCAGAATCAATCCTCGAAAAAAGAAGAACAAACATGATTAGTGGCGCCCGAATCCAATATCCAGGCAGAGTCAATACTCTCCACTAAACAGGTTTCTGTCACAAGTAAATCACATTTACCTTGATTCTTCCTCTCGACTAGGAATTTGAGACAGTTTCTCTTCCAATGACCGCCCCCATTGCAGTGAAAACACTTTCCTTTCTCTACAACTTCCTTGACCTTCTTGCCCTTGTGGGCGGCAGCTCGGTCAGTTTTACCCCTCTTCATCCTCTTCTTCCCTTTCGGGCGTGAAGGAGCAACAAGTTTCATCCCAGAGGTCGAACCCCGTGATAAGACACTGTGAGGCAACATTTGCCTCAGATTCCGGTGCCTGACCTGTTCAGAAATTTGGAAAATTTGTAGCTCATTGAGGAGGGTAGTCGAGTGTAGCTAATTTTGTTCATAACAACATTGCTCTTAAATCGAAGGAAACTCTTCGTAAGAGTCTCGAATAAAAGCGGCTTGGCTCGACTCGTGGGTCATCATGTTCAGAACACATTCACGGATTGCACGACCCTCTTTCATCCGTGCATTGAAGAGGCGTATTTGAGCGAGTCATGTCGGACTGAAAGGACTGTTGTCCAAGCATTTCCTGCAAGGACTCCATGATCTCCTTAGCGGTGACCATCAGCTCATGCTTCTTTGCCAATACATGAGACATGCTGGCAATGATATAGACCTTGGCCTTTTTATTTGCCTGGATCCATCGATCGTATGCATCGCGAATACTTCGCGACGCAGTCGAGCCCGACATCTGAGGACACTCTTCAGAGAGCACGAACTTAATGTCGTCAGTTACCAAAATTGTGTTTATATTGTTTTTCCATGTTTGGTAATTATCTCCCACTAGTTTATCAAACGCGAGTAGAGCTATAATTGCGCTAGACATTTTTTTTTTTAGCTGAAAAATAAGAAAACTTTGTGTCATTCTCGCAAAAAACCTTTTAAAACCAATCAAGTTTTAGCAAAAAATGTTTCATGATCCCTAGGTCATTCAATATTTTTGTAATGATATCCTAAAGGTTTAGAATGACCACCACCGAAGGGTGAACAGAACACTCCTCCTCTAGGACGAGACTTTCTCGATCAGACCCTAATCCCAGAATAACTCTTATTCCATTAGGCGTCCAATTACCATTGTTCGGTCGAATTCATTAACACTTAACGAATTCTGTGAGTGTCACCCTCAATCTTTATGTTTCCAAGCATCCGTCCAAACAATAGCCACCGAAGGGTGAACCAAGAAGGAAAACCAACTAGGAAACTGTATCCCTTTTGGGAATTCACAGTGTTCCGACTCCCATGACCCAGTCCTCCAAAGGGATTGTCTGGTCCAGGCCAAACTAGCAGGCGAATCATAGGCGTCTCACGGTGTGAATCGAAAGAAGAGACCGTGGGTCCCATTTTCACAAGTCCCGCTCCCACTCACTATAAGTACTCTCTCCATCCACGATGATATCGACCTATACAAATGCCACCCGAAGGGGGACGCTCCCAATTGCGCTACGAGGCCGAGTATAGATCTCACGATGCAGACTTAACGGAGATTTGTGGTTGGAAAATCAAGTGTATCTCATACACTTTATTTCCTCCCACTCAGCACTTTAATATTATTAGGAATTGACCTAGATAAACCGGCTAAAATTTACCTAATTCTACCAATATAACTCTTATATGGTATTAACCTAAGTTTATAATCACATTATAACTTAGGTCTATGTGAGTAAATTAAAACACTTTTAATTAGCGGCACTCGTGATAAGAATAATCTAAGAATCTTCAGACCGAATTCACTCCCAGGTCAGTTTCCAGGTAGGGGTGTTCC
This sequence comes from Trichosanthes cucumerina, assembly GCA_036507285.1. Lineage (NCBI taxonomy): Eukaryota > Viridiplantae > Streptophyta > Magnoliopsida > Cucurbitales > Cucurbitaceae > Trichosanthes > Trichosanthes cucumerina. Next base: position 41,943,456 of record CM071841.1, read on the forward strand.
GCAAGCGTCAACTTAAATACACCAGCCTTAGACAAAACCTTCCTTAGACAGAGTTACTAATCAGTCTCCATTCATAGACTAAACTTTGATTTCCTAATTTCTAATCTCATTAGAAAATAGAAAACTTAAGTCTAATTATTCAAGTTCTAAACTCTTTAAAACTAATAATTAACTTAGGTAGCATGCATTTCTATATTATAGTGCTTGATCATTCATCACATGAATAACTATATACTATAACATAATATAATTCATCACATGAATATAAATGCATGAGCATACTTTAATCTAAAAAATATAACACTTATATTAATTAAATTAAACATGCATTTAATTATATTATAACTCTTATAATATAAATGATGCATGAAAATGTTTAACCTAAGGTGGGATTTTAAATCTATATGACATACATTATGCACATAGAATTTAATTAAATCATACATCTCATGCATAAAATAATTAAATAGCAAAAATGAACCGATTTTTAGCACCTAGGGGCAATTATTTAATTAAATAACATTAATATAACACTTATATTAATATTATTTAATAAAATAATTAAATAAATAATCAAAATACATTTTACAATTAATAAAATTAAGAAAAAAAAAGAAATTAAACTTCCCCACGTTTCTTGAACTGCCCATGTCTCGCGAACAGGGAGCTGCAACCGCCCACTACGCGTGTGGCGTTGCAACGCTGCCGCATCTAGCGTTGAGACCAGCGTGCTCCACGCCGTGGCGTTGCAACGTTGCTCTGCAGCCAAGCCAGCGCCCGCAAGGATAGCGTTGAGACGCGGATGAACAGCGTCTCAACGCCATCGACAAAACAGCAAACACCTTTGCTGTTCTTCATTGAATTTCGCTCGTTTCCGCTCCGATTTCTTCACAGCAACTCTTGCCACGAACGACTCGGACTTACAGACTCGATTTACAACAAAATGCCCAAAAATAACGGGCCCTTACATTGATCTCATCAACATAAATTGTAAATCTATTCTAGTGCCAAAAACCGAAACATCCATTATGCAAACCAACAATTTATCACATAAATTAAGGCAATTTACCCACCTATTTTAACAAAAAAACAGTGCATAACGAAGAACCATTAACTTGACTCTGATACCAATTGAAGGGAATGAAAATCCGCGCGCAGCGGAAGACGATCGAATCGCCAAGGTATCGTTATGCTACTTGATTTTTGTTAAAACGATCTAACTCTTAGATCTAAGTTAAACATGCAAAGTAAGGAAGAAAAAAGTGAGAAGAACGTACTTACTTGTTGTTGACTGTTCTTCGAGTTCCTTCCTTGGTCACGAACTCTTCGTGCTCCTCGATCTCAACGAAAACTCGAACTCATGAACAAGATCCGGTCACAACCACTTGGAAACTCGGTTGTTCTTCTTTTGGAAAGAAGGAAGATTGTGGGATCTTAGTTTTGGAAAGGGAGGAGAGTTGAGAGAGTTGAGAGAATTCTTAATCTCTTCTCTTTGATGAAAATCAAAAAATGAGAGAAATGAGTTACTAATCCCTTCTTACAAAGGGTTTAAATAATGGAAATTGATGGAGTTTAAATCTCCATATTATTACCACTTTACCACAACCATAGGTTATGCAAATCTCATTTGCATAACCATATAATATAAGATATCTCATATCTCATATTACAAATCACATTTGCAATAATTGTGGATTAATTAAATTGAATCACCTCCAATTTAATTTCTCTCAATTAATTTTTCCAATTAGCCCTAATTCAACAATTAGGCTAACCTATAGTTTATTATGAATCTCATTCACATTAAACTATATATTATATCATTCATATCTCATATAAATGACATAAATGCCCTTTAAGTGAAATTGAACACTTCAATTTCATACCAAAACATTAACCCTTCTTTTAACCTAGATGGAGCCAACCGAGGGACCTAATGGACCTATAGTGACTGGCTCCAATGATCCGAGATTAACCTATCAAACTCTTTGACCCGGTTAATAAACATTCATTTGCTACAGTAACACTCCACTATAGCCCGTAGCTGCACTCCCGTTAGTGCAGAATATTACGTGCCCACTGATATAACCAATGCCCATGAGTCGACCCTTCACAGGTTGTTCTTAGACACGGCTGGGTCAAATTACCGTTTTACCCCTGTGTCTACTTCTTGTTCCTTAAGTCCCCACTGCTCCTCTAATGAACAACATATTGTGATGGTCCAACCATACACAACATCCTTCTCGGGCCAGTGAGAAGGTAGGTGCCCGTTGTCCAAGCCCTAGAGACAACACTTAAGGGAACAACCCCTCTAGTTTCCCTAAAGGCGGGAACAAGTGAATTCCATCTCGCGTAGTTAAGTTCCCAGCTCCCTACTTGGTCCTGTCCCTTAGAAGATAGGCATATTGGGCGAGTAACTATGACCACCCTCACCCGTACTAGTCAAAGGACAGACCCCCGCAGAAAGGAGTCCGTAACACGCTCAGGATGCAGGTCGAGTCACTAATGGTCATCTACGAAGTTATTAGTCCTTACTGTCAACGGTGTTACATCAGTAGGTCTAATAATTCACGGTCTGGTCTTGTACAATCTCATTGCACAGGATGCCCCCACTCGCATGTCAACCACATAAACGAGTCAAATCACCTCGTTTGTATCTAATACAAAGCGGGTCGCATCAACAGTGTATCAAGGATTAGGTCTCCAACCTTATCCATATACTGTAGACTGTTCGGGTCATTAACTCGAACGTGATCCTCCCTGTGTATCCACTACACACCGTTCAAGTTCTAGTTCTCTCATACATTCAATGACCCTGGAGTTTAGTTTATTGGAAAAATTTGTAAATATTGCGAGACACAAAGTAATGAAATAAATAACTCTTATTAATTTCAAACAGTAATTTACAAACACGAGATTAGGACAAAAATCCCAACAAATGATCAAGAACACGCGATTCGCAATCGCCTCCGCTGTGGGATTAGATCCCTCACATTTGCCATACTTCATAGTCATAATGTGTAGCAATGGTCAGAAGGATCCTCAAGGAAAGAGTCGTTTTTTGATACAAGCACCCTGTTTTCCTTATGATCGAAAAACATACCACCTCTCATTTCCTTAGGGTAACCAACAAAGAGGCACAATTTTGAGCGAGATTCCAACTTCTTCGGGTTTGTCACAAGTACATGGGTTGGACATCCCCAAATTCTGAACTTACATAAACTGCCTTTACGTCCTTTACAGAGTACGAAAGTGTTTCCGAAACACTCTTCGACGGAATGCTGTTCAAAATGTATACTGTAGTCTCCACTGCATAACCCCAAAACGAGTCAGGAAGATGAGCATAACTCATCATCGACCGAACCATGTCCAACAAGGTTTTGTTTCTCCTCTCCAATACACCATTTTGCTGTTGCATACCAGATGTTGAGAGTTGGGGTATAATTCCATGTGATATCATATAGTCCTAGAATTCAAGGTCCATATACTCTCCACCTCGATCGGATTGAAGTCTTTTGATCGATTTACCTAACTGGTTCTCAACCTTAGTCTTAAACTCCTCGAACTTTTCAAGAGCTTCAAACTCATGATGTATTAGGTAAACATACCCATATCTTGAATAGTCATCTATAAAAGAGATGAAGTATTCATAGCCTCCTCTGACTTTAACACTCATCGGACCACAAAGGTCAGAATGTGTAAGCTCCAAAGGCTCTTTGGCTCTATAACCTTTTCCACTTAAAGGTTTTTTGGTCACTTCGCTTTCAAGGCATGATTCACACACTGGCAAAGAATTTTCTTCTAACTCGCTTAGAAGTCCATTCTTCAAAGGTCTCTCAATCCTATTGAGATTAATGTGACCTAACCTTAGATGTCAAAGATGGACATTTTCTTTAGGAGAAACCTTTTTGCCTTTTAGTTCGTGTTTTTGTTGTTTTAAACAATTCAGTATTTAAAACCATTTTAACCGAATTGGGCCTTAAAACATATAAATTATTCTCAAGTGAAGCAAAACATATTTCAACACTTTTTACTAAAAGAAACGCTTTATTCAAGTTTAAGGAAACTGAAATCCATTGTTTAATTAAGCAGGAAACAAAAACAAGGTTTTTATCAAATCGTGGAACTATGTACAAGTTATCCAATAACAAGCGTTTCCTGCCAATTAGTAGCTCCATTGTGCCCACTGCAACGGCTGAGACAACCTCCCCAATACCGACTTTGAGCGTTACCTCCCCTTTCTGCTGAAGGGATTTGATCCCGCAGCGGAAGCGACGTAAATCACATTGTTTTCGTTGTGTTACTGTTTCTCTTTAAATTGTAACGCATCACATACAAATCTAGGCGAAGCATGCTTTGAAGAAAGAAATTTACAGCAAGTAGAATACCTACCTCTTGAATAACACTTCTTCGCGATTCCTTCTCCCGATCACGATCTCAACGATCTCAATGATCTCTCGTACGTACCACGAACTAGATCTCGATCCAAGGGACACCTCCACTTGATCTTCTCGATTGTTCTCTGGCGGACGAGGGAGAGTACGTGGGTCTCCCTTTGGATAGGGTTTTGGAGAAAAATAGAGAGGTTTCTCTAGAGAGAATTGAGAGAGAATGGAAATGTTCTTTGGTATGGAATTCCAAAAAATGAGAAGTGAGATTAAAGAATGTCTCACATTCCACCATTATATAGTGGTATGTGGTAGAGGTAAAATTTCCATCAATTTACCACTTTACCACAACTATATAATATGCAAATCATATTTGCATATCATATAATATAAGGTATCACATACCTTATTATACAAATCTCATTTGCATAATTGTGAAATTAAAATTGAATCACATTCAATTTAATTTCTCTCAAATCAATTTCTCGAATTAAGCCTTAATTAAATAACTAGGCTATACTATAGTTTATTATATATCTCATTTACATTAAACTATATAATATGTCAATCATATCTCATATAAATGACATAATACCCTTTTCATCAATTTGAACACTTCAAATTCACTCCAAACTGTATACGCTCATTAAGTCCAAATTGAGCCAACCGAGGGACCTAATAGACCTAATGGACCTACAGATCATGAGCTTCAATGACCTGAGATTAACTGATCAAACTCTTTTTTCTGGTTAATCAACGTTCATTAACTACGAGGTCACTCCATTATAGCCTCATAGTTGCACTCTCCTCACTATAGGATAAGTTGTGTCCATCAATATAACCAATACCTGTGAGTCGACCCTTCACTCGTTGTTCGTAGTCACAGCTTAGTCAAGTTACCGTTTTACCTCTGTGTCTACCTCTTGCTCCTTAAGTCCCACTGCTCCTCTAATGAACAACTTTGTTGCATGGTCCTACCATGAACAATATCCATGTTGGGCCAGTGAGAGGGTGGGGCCCCGTTGTTTAAGCCCTGGAGACAGCACTTAAGAGAACAACCCCTCTAGTTTCCCTAGCTCGGGAACAAGTGAATTCCATCTTGCGTAGTCAAGTTCCCAGCTCCCCACGTGGTTCTGCCCCTGAGAAGGTAGGCATATCGGGCGAGCAACTCATGCCACCCTCACCCGTACTAGTCAAAGGACAGACCCCCGCAGACAGGAGTCCTTAACACGCTCAGGATTAAGGACGAGTCATTAATGGTCATTTACGAATTTATTAGTCTTATACTGTTAACGGTGTTACAGTAGTAGGTCTAATAATTCACGGTCCGGTCTCGTATAATCTCATTGCACAGGATGCCCCCACTCGCATGTTAACCACATGAACGAACGTGATCGCCTCGTTTGTACCTAGTACAAAGTGGGTCGCATCCACAATGTTGTCAGGATAAGGTTCCCAATCCTATCCATATACTGTAGACCGTTCGGGTCAATATCTCGAACGTGATCCTCCCTATGTGTCCACTACACACCGTTCAAGTTCTCATAAATATGACCCTGGAGTTTAGTTTATTGGATTATGTTTATAAAATGCGAGATACAAAGTTTGAGTAATAAATAACCTTTATTCATTAAATCAACAATTGTTACAAATGACATACGATTAGGGCATACACCCCAACACCTGCAGTCGCTGCCAGGAACTAATTCCCTGAACGGAAGAACAAACGTGAGTAGTGGCACCTGAATCCAGTATCCAAACAGAATCACTACTCTACAGTAAACAAGTTTCTACACCAAGTAAATCACATTTACCTTCATTCTTCTATTCAACCAGGAATTTCGTGCAGTTGCGTTTCCAGTGTCTGTCATTGTTGCAGTAGAAACACTTTCCTTTATCTGCAACCTCCTTGACCTTCTTGTCCTTCTGGGTGGCAGCATGGTCAACTTGTTTCCCTTTTCCAACCTTCTTCATTTTCTTCTTCTTCCCTTTCGGGCCTGAAGACGACGAGGCTACAAATTTGGTCCCAGAGGTTGAACCTTTGTGAAAGGACCTTAGGAAAAAATTACCTCACCCTCGTGTCGCTTGACTCTCATCAAGGACTGGAAGGTTTGTTGCTCGTTCAGAAGGGTGGTCAGGTTGTAGCTAATTTTGTTCATAACAGCATTGCTACGAAACTGCAGGAAACTCTTTGGAAGAGTCTCCAGAATGAAGCAGACCTGGCTTGACTCGTCAATAGAAGCATCATTCATCTCTGCCAAATTAAAGTGAACAATCATGTCGGGAACATGTTCCATGACACACATTCCCTCTCTCATCCGAGCGTTAAAGATGTGCTTGAGAGCATCGTGTTGGACCTGAAAAGACTGTTGTCTAAACATGTCCTGCAACAAATCCATGATCTCCTTGGCGATGATCATGCTCTCGTGTTTCTTAGCCTAAATTTCAGATAAACTGGCTAAGATATAGAACTTGGCCTTGTCATTGGCAGTTATCCACCTATCTTACACGTCACGAACACTTCGTGTCGCAGTCGAGCTTGACACCTGAGGACACTCCACAGTGAGCGCAAACTTAAGGTTGTCAACTACCAAAACCATGTTAATATTATTTTTCCAAGTATGGTAGTTATCACCTGTTAACTTATCAGAGGCTAAGAGTGCAATTACTGAACTCGACATTTTTGTTGAATTAAAAAAATCCTTGTATTAGTTTCTTGCAAAAACTTTTGTAAAATCCAATCCGGTTTTAGCAAAATTAATTTATGATCCCTAGGTCATTTAAAATTGCAATGATACCAAAAGGTTTAGAATGACCGACACCGAAGGGTAGTCGAACCACTCCTCCTCTGGGATGAGACTATCTTGACCAGACCCTAATTCTATATTAACTCTTATTCCTATAGGAATCTAGTTACCATTTTTCGGTCTGGACCATTGACTCTTAATGAATCCCATGAGTGTAACCCTCTATCTTTGGATTCCAGAGTTCCCATTCAACAAAATCCGCCAAAGGAAGGACTAAGTTGAAAGATAAACTAAGGAAACCTTATCCCTTTCGAGAATTCACGGTGTTCATCCCCCATGATCAGGCCCTCCGAAGGGATTATCTGGTCCAGGCCAAACTAGCAGGTGGATCATAGGTGTCTCACATTGTGAATCGATAGAAGAGACCATGGGACCCGTTGACACAAATCCCGCTCCCACTCACTATAAGTACTCTCTCCATTCACCTTGCTTTCGATCCATACAAACACCACCCGAAGGGGGACGCTCCCATTTGTGCCGCGAGACTAAGTATGGATCTCACGATGTGAATTTAAGGAGATGCGTAGGTGGAAATTTAATGTATCGTATACACTTCATTTCCTTCCGTTAAGCACTTTAGGTTAACAGGATTGACCTAGATAAACCGGCTATATTTACCTAAGTCTATCAATATAACTTTTATATTGGATTAACCTAAGTCTATAACTTCTTCTTAAACTTAAGTCTATGTGAGTTTTATTCATTAACTCTTAATAAGCGCCACACACAAAATATAGTTTATAAATCTCCAGATTAAATTCACACCCAGGTCGGTTCCCAGGTAGGAGTGTTCTATTACCGTCAGCTTAAATACCACAGCCTTAGATAGAACCTTCCTCAGATAGAGAAACTAATTAATCACCATTTATAAATCATTGGTTTCCTAATTCTAATCTTATTAGAACTAGAAACCTAAGTCTAATTAATTCAAGTTCTAAACTATTTAAAACTAATTAATTAACCTAGGTGACATACATTTCTATGTTATAGTGCTGGATCATTCATCACATGAATAATAAAACATACAACATACTCATCACATGAATAAATGCATGTAAATGCCTTAATGTTCATTAATATAACTCTTATATTAATTAAACCATGTAAAATTATATCATATAAAACTTATACTATAAAATGATGCATGAAAATTTTTAACCTTAGGTGGGATTTTAAAACTATATGACATACATTATGCACATAAAAATCATACAACAATTGCATAATTTAAAAATAGCAAATTGAACCATTTTTGGCACTGTAAAACATTAATTAAAATTAATATATCATATATGTTAATAATAATTAATATTAATTAATTAAAAATAACCAAAATTACATAATAATTTTTTCAAACTAACTCCCCCTTAGCCACTTTGCACGATTTGCGAGCGCCTCCTCTGCCCACTACACACGATGTTGGGACGTTGTGGACGACGTCTCTACGTTGTGCCAACTGCACGCCTCCTCATGACTCAACGTGCATGACGTTGAGACGCTACGCCTACAGCAGGCCACCGACCGCACGCTCGATGTTGAGACGTCGTTGCATAGCGTCTCAACGTCGTGCTCTGTACAGAGCAGAACAACTTCTGTTCTTGGCTCATTTTTTCTCTGTCCTTCACAACAACTCCTTGCCACAATCAACACGGACTTACAGACTCGATTTACAAGACAATTGCCCAAAATCAACGAGTTCTTACATTGAACTCTTCAACAAAAATGAATTGTAAATCTATGGTGCCAAAAACAAAAATATTCAATTTGCAAACCTTAACATTCATCTCATGAACAGTAAGATACCCACCTAAATTTTTAAGCAATTCAGAACACAACGGAAGCAATGATCGGCTCTAATACCAATTGAATAGATTGAATCTCACAGCAGAAACGATGTGAATCGCATTGCCCCGATGTGTTACATGAATAGTGCTTAAAATTTGAAGCATACATCACATGTAGTCTAAGGTTAAGCATGAAGGAGAAGGGAAAAACAGTAAGTTACCTTTGAAGAACACCTTCTTCTCGTAATCTTTCTTCTGCGAATTTCCTCGTTCTCAACGATCCTTCGATCCTAATCAAAGTCTCAAACCGAACAATGAACCGAACACCTCCACTTAGTTTCTCAGTCTTTCTCGTTGGATGACGGTGGATTGTGGTTTCCCCTTTGAAAAAAGGTGTAGAGAGAATTTAAGAGAGAGAGTTTTTGGACTTCTTGCCAAATCCAAAAATGAGCATTTCTTTTTTTTGAAAATGTTTCACCAAATACTTATTTATAGTGGTGTAGGGTGAAGAAAATTTCTCCACCCATGTAGCCCACTAAAACACATCATATAATATGCAAATCTGCATAATTATATAATATAATGTATCACATACCTTATTATGCAAATCATATTTGCATAATGTGGAATTAAATTGGATCATATACATTTTTTCACTTCTCTCAAATTAGTTTCTCCAACTATGTCATAATTCCATAATTAGGCAATAATATAGTTTAATATGAATCCCATTTATATCAAACTATATATTATATCAATTATATCACATAAAATTGACATAAAGACCCTTTATATGAATTTGAACACTTCAAATTCATTCCAAACTTTACATCCTCATTAATTCCATAATTGAGCCAACTGAGACACCTAATGGACCTACAGATCATGAGCTCCAATGATCCGAGATTAACTGATCAAACTCTTTGATCCTGTTAATCAACATTCATTAACTACGAGTCACTCCACTATAGACTCGTAGTTGCCCTCTCCTCACTATAGGACAAGTTGTTTCCATTGATATAACAAATACCCATGAGTCAACATTTCACAGTTATTCTAGTCACAGTTGGGTAAAATTACCATTTAACCCCTATGACTACCTCTTGCACCTTAAGTACTACTGATCCTCTAATGAACAACTTGATTATGGTCCTACTATAAATAACTTCCTTCTCAGGCTAGTTTGAGGATGGCGTCCCGTTGTTCAAGACCATGAGTCAGCCTTTAAGGGAACAACCTCTCTAGATTTCCTAGTACGGGAACGAGTGAATTCCTTCTTGAATAGTTAAATTCCCAACTATCCACATGGTTCTGCCTCTTAGAAGGTAGGCTTATCTAGTCGGCGTCTTTATGTTGGGATTTGTGCCTAAAACTTGTAGTTTGTATATTTTGTTCTAATTAATGTAATAAAGAGTTATTATTTTCAATAAATAGTTATTGTTCGTTATTTACGATATTGCCCTTGTTTTAACCCTAAATCTAATAAACTAACATCCAATGCTGTAAAATATCTCTTGAACTGAATGTAGTGTACATATAAAGGATCTCGATTCGAGATACAAGCTAAAGGGTCTATAGTAAGGGGATAAGTTTTGGGTACCTTACCCTGGTAATACTATGGATATGGCCCACTTTGTAATTGATACAAACATAGTGATCCTAGCGTGTTCGTGTAGACAACATATGAGTGGGGATATCCTATGTGATGAGATCGCATTACATCGAACCTCGAAATAGTAACTATTAGATGTAACTCCGTTGACTAGTTAGGTTTCTATTTCAATAGGATGACCTAGGCAACTTGATCTCAATCCTGAGCAGGTTACGAACTCCTGTTTGCGAGGGATTGTCATTTGACTAGTATGAGTGAGAGTCGTCAGATTCTCCGACTAAATATGCCTACCTTTTTGGGGACAAGACCGAGTGAGTGGTTGGGGACTTAATTTAGCAAGATGGAATTCACCCCTTCCCGCCTACTAGGGTAAGTAGATGAATGTTCCCTTAAGTGGTGTCTCTGAGACTTTAACTAAGGGCCCGACCCTCTCATTGACTAGAGAGTGACTTCTATTTGTTGGTAGGACCACAAACAAATTGTTCATTAGAGGAGCATTGGTACTTAAGGTAAAAGATGTAACTCAGCGGTAAAACGGTAATTTGACCCAGCTGGTGTTACGAACATTCGTGAACGATTGACTTGCTGTTAATTGTCAATATCCGTGGACACAAAAATATATTGGCAGTGAGAAGAGTGCAGCTGTGAGACTTTAGTGGAGTGTTCCCGCCGTTAACGAATGTTGATTAGGAGGTTAATGAGATTAACCGAATAATCTCTTATCGTTGGAGCTTCTAATCTGTAGGTCCATTAAGTCCACCTTCTAGCTCGTAAAGGGTTCTTAGATCGTTTGAATTTGAAATGTTCAAATTCAATTAGGGAATAAACATTAATGTATATAGATACGTTATAATATAAAGTTCTGGAACTTTATATTATAAATTTAATGTGATTATGATTCATATTAAATTATATAAGAGAATTAAATATTTGAAAGAGTTCAAATATTAATTTAAATGTGAATGAGATTCATATTTGAAAACTATATGTTAAAATTTAATGTTCATAAGATGTGCATTAAAACTATAGGTTAGAGGAAAAAATTGATTAAATGTGATTTAATCCAAATTAAATATATGATATTTAATTTTGATTAATTAAATATGATTTAATTAATATATATATAATAATTATTTAGATTAATTATTATTATTATTGTTATTTATTTAATTTTAATATTAAATAAATGGGAATGTGTTAGGAGGACACGTTTCCCACTTCCCTCCAACTCCCTGTCGATAGAGAGTTGGGGAAGTTATCCCTCGATTTATTCTTCTCCAATGGAGAGGAGATGGATGATAGAGCTTATGCAATTAACGAATTGCTGTGAATTCTCTCTCAAACAATTCCTTTTTCTAATTCCAATTGGTTGGCTCCTTCCCACAAAGGAGAGATCTAAGTAAATACTCAGAGGATAGAAGGTTTGCCATTTTTGTTGTGTCCTGTCGGAGAAGAGAAAACAGAGAAGAACTTTGGTTGTTGTGTTGTTGTGCAATTGGAGCAAGGAAGTTACTGTTGGAGATTGAAACTACAAATGTAATTATTTCGAAATCTCTTTTTAGTTTAAGTATTTTGTACAACATGTGTTTGCATGTCTTGATTCCATGCCTAATTAGATTAAATTGAATTGCTTCTTCTGTGTATTTTTAACCAATGTACTGGTATTTCAAGTAAACCAAAACAATCAAGCATTTCATCCATTAAACCACGTTTACGCTGCTCACTGGGATCAAATTTCCTACAATTGGAATCAGAGCAGTGCTTATTTTGTTTTAGTTGAAACAAATTTGCATTGGATAAGTGGAAATTGCATATGGTTTGCTGTAAAACGAGTTTAGGAAACTAGTTTTAATTTTATTTGATCAAATTAAATGTAAAGGCCCTTGCGTTTTGTGCAATTAAGTGCATCATCGAGTCTGTATTAAGTTATGAGTCGTTCGTGACAAGTTTGAAGCATTTCGGATGAGATTCAAGGGAGAAATGGCCACATGAAGCTACTTTTTTTTCAAGAAGAGGCTTGCTGCAGAACCGATAGCGTTGCAACGCTACCAGCAGCATTGCAACGTCGTTCATCAGTGTTGCAATGCTAAGGAACGGCGTCGCAACACTTATGAACGGCGCCGCAACGCCGAAGCCCCTATCACAAAGAAATCTGAGGGATCAGCAGCGTTGCAACGCTGCCCCGATACCTGACGCGAGTGCGAGAGGAGCCGGCGTTGCAACGCCGTGGCAACAGGTGGGTCAAGCAGACCAATTTTTAGGTGGTTCGAGCGATTTGGGTCATGGTTGGTCCAGTTCGAGCGATTTGAGCTCGGTTCCAAGTATTTTGGACCGGTTTTGTAATAAAATTAGTGTACTTTTATTATTTTTTGCACTTTAGGGGCCAATTTTTTTTGGGTTTACGGCTATTTTCTTTATGAATGTCATTTAGAATTTTTTCCACCTTAGGATAAACATGTTCATGCATTTTATTTGTATAATTGTTATATAAATATGAGAGAAATGCATGATTTAATTGATTTTTTATGAGTAATTTTTTATAATTGTTATAATTAGATTATATGAAAAATAAATAGCATGGAACATGAAAGTACTTAGTATAAAATAAATTGTTATTTTATTTAAGTAATTTGCGTAATTCAAATTGTTGAATGTAATTACAATTAGAAATTGTTTGTTGGATTTATAATAAAGTTCATCGTCTTAGGTTAATTTTTTTTATAAAAGTTATAAAGGGGTTTTAGAAACCATAACCTATAACAAAGAGTTGCATGCAAACATAGGAACTTGGGTTAAATGAAAATTAGTTTAAAATCGTTTAAAATTAATTTAGACCTAAGTTTAATTTTTAATAGGATTAGAAGTTCGTCTTACATAGTATTTTAAATAGTTTAAAATATAGTAGGACAATAGGACATTGGTTATAAGGGAACTCTACCAGTGATGTTTTGTCTAAAGTTGGGGGTGCTTAAGCTGACGGTTAACGGAACACCTCCTACCTTGAAACTAACTTGGAACCTGAGTTGAATTAACCATAGTCTTGTCTTATATCTAGGTAATTAAAATGTTTATTCACCTAGACATAAGGTTAAAATCCCTATTTATAAAAGTTACAATAGACATAGACTTAGATAGATTCTTTTAGCCAGAATCCGACTAAGTTAAACCTATACCCTAATCTTAGGAGCTTCAGTTGGAGAAAACGAGATGTTCGCATCGAGTTTACTCTCACGTCCTCAAGAGTTCACACTGTGAGTTTCATGCTCGGGTACGTGGCGTCAATAGGGTGTTCTCCTACGGTAAGTGTTTGTATGGTTCAATACGAAGGTGAATGAGGGAAGTATCCATAGTAAATGGAGCAGGACGCGTGTCAATGTATCCTACGATCTCCTCCATTAGATCGCACCGTGAGATTTCTATAGTTTGCCTGCTAGGTTGTCCTGAAACAGTCAATCCCTACGAAGGGCCTGACTATAGGAGTCGGAACACAGCGAACTCCAGAAATGGATAGGGTCTCTTAGGTAATTTGCCAACAGTTGTCTTTGTTAATAGTAGTCCGTTGGCTCGGACCTATTGCATCTGAAAATGGTAGGGTCACATTTACGGGATAAGTTAAGCTAGTTAACGAGTCCTTGACCAAACGAACGGTAGCTAAGAATTATTGGGACATGAGATGTTCTGGTAGTGAGAATTAGCTGAGATAGTCTCAATTCAGGAGAGGAGTGACTGACCACCCGACGGTGGCTTTTGTTCTAAACCCTTGAAGTATCGTTGCAAAATTAAAGGTTTAATTTAAACACTAGGGTTCTTTAATATTTGTGCTAAAATTGATTGGTTTGTAATGGGTTAAAGGCATAACTAATTAGAATTATTTTTGAAATTTCAGCATGTCGTCCTTAATAATAGCGTTACTCAAAAGTGAACGTTTAACTAGTGAGAATTATACTACGTGGAAGTCCAACCTGGATGCGATTCTGGTTATGGATGACCTTCGGTTTGTAATGACTGAGGAATGTCCTCAGATCTCTACTCAAAATGCGCCTCAATCAGTTAAGGATGCATATGACCACTGGTCCAAGGCCAATGAAAGTTGGAGGGAATGGTCTCAGCTCGTGAGATCATGGGTTATCTGTACAGTTTGCCTGGACAACCGTCTGAACAAACTCGACACGAATCCCTCAACTACATTTATAACGCGTGCATGAAGGAGGGAAGTTCAGTGAGAGAACATGTTCTCGATCTGATGGTCCACTTCAACGTGGCAGAAATGAATGATGTGGTCATCAACGAGCAAAGTCAGCTGTCCTTCATCCTGGAATCTCTTCCGAAGAGTTTTCTACAATTCTGCAGCAATGCAGAGATGAACAAAGGGGAGTACAACCTGACTTCCCTCCTAAAAGAATTGCTTACTTACCAGTCTCTTATGGATAATAAGGGACAGGTTGATGGAGTGGCAAATAAGTCTGCCCATTCCAAAAGGGTCCATATGGATTCATCCTCTAGAAACAAGCAATGTGGTTCTTCTTCTGGGATTAAGAAGACTAGGAATAAGAGGAAAGGAGGAAAAGGGAAAGCTTCTACTACTGTAGACAGTGAGCTCAAAGAGAAGAAAGGTAGATTCGATTTACTTGTTCTTAAAACCTGTTTAGTGGAAAGTGATGACTTTACCTGGATACTTGATTCAGGGGCCACTAACCACGTTTGCTCTTATTTTCAGGAAACTAGTTCCTTCAAGGAGCTCGAAGAGGGTGAAATGACGCTCAGGGTCGGAACGGGAGACGTCGTCTCAACTCGTGCAGTGGGAGATGCCAAGTTGTTTTTTAGAGATAGATTTCTATTTTTAGAAAATTTGTGCATAGTTCCCAAGATTAAGAGGAACTTAATATCTATCTCTTGTCTAATTGAACATGGCTATTGTATTACCTTTTCAATTAACAAAGTGTTCATTTCAAAGAAAGGTGTCAATATTTGTCCTGCTAAGTTAGAAAATGACTTATATGTACTTAAACCGAACAAAACTAAAGCAATTTTAAATCATGAGATGTTTAAAATTGCAAATACTCAAAGTAAAAGGCAAAGAATTTTTTCAAATAATAATACCTATCTTTGGCATTTTAGACTTGATCACATAAATCTCAAACGGATTGAGAGATTATCAAAGAATGGACTTCTAAATAAGTAAGAAGATGATTCTCTACCTCCTTGCAAATCATGCTTGGAAGGCAAAATGACTAAGCGACCTTTTACTGGAAAAGGTTATAGAGCCAAGGAACCCTTAGACCTTATACATTCGGATCTCTGTGGTCCGGTGAATGTTAAAGCTCGAGAAGGGTACGAATATTTCATCTCTTTCATAGATGATTATTCGAGGTATGGTTATCTATACCTAATGCATCATAAGTCTGAAGCTCTTGAAAAGTTCAAAGAGTATAAGACTGAAGTAGAGAATGCATTGGGGAAAACCATTAAGACGCTTCGATCCGATAGAGGTGGAAAGTATATGGATCTAAGATTTCAGAACTATTTGATAGAACATGGAATCCAATCTCAACTCTCAGCACCTGATACACCTCAGCAGAATGGTGTATCTAAAAGGAGAAATAGAATCTTGTTAGACATGGTTTGATCTATGATGAGATATGCTCAATCGCCTGCCTCGTTTTGGGGTTAAGTAGTAGAGACTGCGATTCAAATCTTGAACACTGTTCCATCAAACAGTGTTTCAGAAACACCTTTTGAGTTGTGGAAGGGGTGTAAACCTAGTTTACAACACTTCAGGATTTGGAGTTGTCTGACACACGTGTTGGTGACAAATCCAAAGAAATTGGAACCTCGTTCAAGATTATGCCAATTTGTTGGCTACCCCAAAGAAACGGGAGGTGGTCTTTTCTACGACCCACAAGAAAATAAGGTAGTAAGTTAGTATTAAATGAAGCTACAGATGAGTCAACAAGAGTTGTTGATCAAGCTGGACCTTCATCAAGAGTTGGTAAAGAAGCCGGTTCATCGAGTCAGTCTCGTTCTTCTCAATCGTTGGGAATGCCTCGATGCAGTGGGAGGGTTGTTTCCCAACCTGACCGCTACTTGGGTTTAGCTGAAACTCAAGTTGTCATATCGGATGACAGTGTAGAGGATCCATTGTTCTATAAACATGCAATTAATAGCGTAGATAAGGACCAATGGATCAAAGTCATGGACCTTGAAATGAAGTCAATGTACTTCAATTCAGTTTGGGAACTTGTAGACCAGCCTGAAGGGGTAAGACCTATAGGGTGCAGATGAATCTATAAGAGAAAGAAAGATGTTGTCGGAGAGGTACAGACCTTTAAGGCAAGACTTGTAGCAAAGGGTTTTACCCAAAGGGAAGGAGTTGACTATGAGGAAACTTTTTTTCCTGTTGCTATGCTTAAGTCTATTAGGATACTCTTGTCAATAGCCGCATTTTATGACTATGAGATTTGGCAAATAGACGTCAAGACTACCTTTTTGAATGGTAATCTTGACGAGAACCTCTATATGTCTCAACCGAAGGGTTCATAACCCAAGGTCAGGAGCAAAACGTTAGCAAGCTGAATCGATCCATTTATGGGTTGAAACAAGCATCCAGATCTTGGAACATAAGATTTGATACTAGGATCAAGTCTTATGGCTTTGACCAAAACGTTGATAAGCCTTGTGTTTACAAGAGGATCATAAACAACAAAGTAACTTTCTTAGTACTTTATGTGGATGATATCCTACTCATTGGGAATGATGTAGGATACCTAACTGACATAAAGAAATGGTTGGCGACCCAATTCCAAATGAATGATTTGGGAGAGGCGCAGTATGTTCTTGGGATTTAAATTTTCAGAAATAGCAAGAACAGAATGCTAGCTTTGTCTCAGGCATCCTATATCAACAAAATGTTGGCTCGACATTCGATGTAGAATTCCAAGAGGGGCTTATTACCCTTCAAGCATGGAATTCATCTTTCTAAGGAACATTGTCCTAAGATACCTCAAGAGGTTGAGGATATGAGACGTATTCCCTATGCCTCTGCAGTAGGTAGCTTAATGTATGTTATGTTGTTCACGAGGCCAGACATTTGTTATGCAGTGGGAATAGTCAGTAGGTACCAGTCCAATCTAGGGTTAGACCACTGGACTGCAGTTAAAAATATCCTCAAGTATCTTAGGAGAACGAGGGATTATAGGCTTGTGTATGAGAGTAAGGATTTGATCCTTACTGGATACACTGATTCTGATTTTCAGACCGATAAGGATTCTAGGAAATTTACATCGGGATCAACTTTCACCCTTAACGGGGGAGCTATAGTATGGCGAAGCATGAAGCAGTGATGCATCGCTGACACCACGATGGAGGTTGAGTATGTCGCTACTTGTGAGGCAGGTAAAAAGGTTGTTTGGCTAAGGAAATTGCCCTATTTGAAGTACTTGTGAGCGTACTCCGCGTCGGCCGCTCCGTTTTAAAAAATGTTGGAAACATCCCTATTTTTTATTATTGTTATTGTTATTTTTATTTTTTCGCTTGTTTATCCCTGGCCCCCAGCGTGTTTTATTTTGTCATGTGGTGCTTGTTTATCCCTGGCCCTTGACACTTTTCATCTCTACTGCGACCGAACAAAATAATGGTTATACCTTTGTGCACCTTATAATCCTATAAGGATGTACAAAGGGGGGCATGTTGTAGCCACTTATTTTTGCCCCGCTTGCTTATTTTATCAGTTTTAATTATTAAATTTAAATTAGAGTTTTAATCTTATAATCTTTGTTTGTGGCATTTTTGCTATTTGTTGCTAAGTGTGAAAATTAGAGTTTTTGAAAAAAATGAGGAAAAGTGGAGTTTTTTTTTTTTTTTTAAGATCAAATTCTTGTTCCTTCCTTTCTAAGTAATGGCCCATTTTCACAACAAATTTGCTTGTTTTTTTTTTTTGCCTAAAAGAAGAAGAGGTTTTTGTTTTATAAGCCCTCTTTTCACATCCCTAAAGGGAGGCCTACAACAAGAACAAAAAAAACCTACAAAGCAATATCAATCCATTCTCAACCTTCAACTCAATCACAACCATATTACAAAAAGAGTTGGTTACAAAGTAAGATTTTCTCCCCTGTTTAGAGCTACCCTTTTTACAAAAAAAAAGGGAACAAGAAGTCTTAGAACAGCCTTAACTCGAGATGCATTTGGTAGGGTTTTTGACCCAAGGATCCGCATCTCAAGCAACGAGTCAATGGTGTTCTACGCTTCCCCAATTGCTAGATTTTTAGCTTCATTTGAGAGCACCCCCTGAAAAACAGTAGTTGAGTAAGGGTTTTTGTTGCGAGTTTTTACTTTCATTATATTGCTTAATGCACCCTTTTTTTTTATATATATACTGAGAATCTCTATTTATTGTCGTTTCCTTTGTCCCCTACATCTTTCTTTATGGTACTTTCTTTTATTTTTGTTATTTTTGTTACTACTCTTCTTTATCTTCTAACTCGTTTATTTTTCATTTCCTTTCTTTGTTTTTTCTGTTCTTAGGTCTTAAAAAGTAAAAAAAAGAAAACGATGGTTGGGAGTTTGTTCCATAGAAACAACAGTCGTGAAGCTAAAAAAAAAAAAATTAAAAAAAAAAGAAAAAGAGAAAAAGTCATGTATTGTGAAACTAAAAAAATATAACATACCTTCGTGGAGGTTGTTTTTTTTTTTTTTTTTTTGCTTCTTTTCTCTAGAGAGTGTTGCTGAAAAAAACTTTTTTAAAAATGAAGAAATGATTAAGTTTGAGAGATAGAGGGAGAAGTGTGAGCTGGAGAGGGGGGTTTACAGAAGTTGAAAGTTGAGAGAAAAAAAAAAAGAAAGAGAGAAGAAGGAGAGGGTAGGGCAGAAGAAAAAAAAGGGAAAAGGAAAGTAGAGAAAAAATGAAAGAGAAATGAGGGTTTGGTTTTTAAAAGATGTTTTTTTAAAAGTAAAAAGATTATTATTATTATAATAAAAAAAAAAAAAAGAGGTTTGATGGGCAGCAAAACTGCCGCCCATCACATTACCATTTCTTTTAATTTTTTTTTAAAGTTTTATATTATATATATTATATTATTATTAAATGTTATTATATATTATTATTATTATTATTAGAGAATTTGTAATGGTAGCAATTATGGTTTTAGTATTTGTAAATATAGCAACATTTTAAAAGAATTGCAAATATGGCAAAAATCTTTAATTTTTTTTATAATTCCAATTATACCCTTGGCTTAAACCTATTCCCTTTTTAATTGGTATTTGTTCTTCAAAGTTACTTAAATATTCCTTGTTATTTTTATATTTTTACATTCAAAACAAACATGATTATGCCCGACATTTATATTTTTGATTATTTTACAATTTTAAGCATTTAAACATTTCAATTTGCTAGATTCTCAAACAGGAATAAATATTTAACTACTTGTAAAGCTCTAAATTCACAGCCAAATGAAATGAGATGTATCATAATTTATTTAATATACCTATTTTTTAGAGAATTTGTAATGGGTAGCAATTATGGTTTTAGTATTTGTAGATATAGCAACATTTTAAAAGAATTGCAAATATGGCAAAAACCTTTAATTTTTTTTATAATTCCAATTATACCCTTGGCTTAAACCTATTCCCTTTTGAATTGGTATTTGTTTTTCAATTGGTATTTATTCTTCACGGTATTTTTCTTCTTCCGATTTTTGCGACAACATCTTCTTGATTTCAGTCCAATCTTCCCAAACTCTTCTTGATTCCAGTCCAATCTTCTATCGAGTCGCAAGTTTGAGTATCTTCTCAAATTCAATCGGAGTCGCAAGCCTTCACCTATTCGATCGGGTATCTTCCAGTTCGATCTGTTGAATTACAGTCCATGAATTTTCATCGAGTTTGTTTGATTATCTTCTCCAATTCGATCGAAGTCACAAGTTTGTCTGATTATCTTCTCCAATTCGATCGCATTGTAGTATCTTCTTATTCGGTCGAAGTATCTTCTAATTCGATCTTTTCGAAGTCCAACTAAGCTTTTTTCGTGGGTATTTGAGTTTTTCAATCAACATTTTCCGTGAGTATTTCTTATGTTCATTTTGCTACATCACTGTTTTTCTGCTTTGGAGTCGCAAGTCTTCTTCATTTTTTGTTCTATCAGCAATACTGTTTTCTAGATGATCGACGATATACGTGACATCAGTGATATCTATCATTGTTTTCTAGATATGATCAATAGATATCAGGTATATCAGTGATCAATAGATAATGATATCAGTGATATCAGTGATATCAATGATATCAGTGATCAATAGATATCAATGATATTAGTGATATTAGTGATATACGAGTTATTATTGTACTTCCAATTAGTGATATACGATCTTCTGTTTGAGCTCTTTTCGTGGGTATTTGAGTTTTTTCAATCAACCAGAGCTTTTTTCGTTGGTATTTCTTTTGTTCATTTTGTTATATCACTGTTTTTCTGTAATGTTTTGGAGTCGCAAGTCTGATTTTGATGATTTTTTGTTTTCTAGATATGTTAGTGAATACACATAACATCAGTGATATCAGTGATATCTATCATTGTTTTCTAGATATCATTGATCAATATATATGATATCAGTGATATCAATGATCAGTAGATATCAGTGATATCAATGATATCAGTGATATCTATCACTGTTTTCTAGATATCAATGATATCAGTGATATCATTGATCAATAGATATGATATCAGTGATCAGTAGATATCAAAGATATCAGTGATATCAGTGATCAATAGATATCAATACTATCAGTGATATCATTAATCAATGATATACGAGTGACTATTGTGGTGATCGGTTTCTATATTACTTAATGTTGTTAATGTTGTTATTACTTTTCGTAGGAACTATGATGAAGCTTCCAATAGTTATTTTTTTATACTGGGCAATGGAATGAGAAAAATTTCTATGAGAATTACAAGACCATTGGAATTTTGGTTGATGAGATGATGTGTTTTGATAATTTTATTAATCCGATTGTGAAAGAAGTTCGAATGGATAGTTCTATTTCTTCTATAGAATTGTCGAAGTTATTAGGTTATGGGATGAATGGTGCTCACGATGTGGTTAAAATTCAAGAAGATAAAGATGTTGCTTGGTTTTTAACTTTAGTTAAAGATCAAAAAACAAGATATCCTTTAGTTGCTCATATTAATGATGTTTGTTTTGATGGCTCCTTTTGTGCAATTAGTGATGGGAGTGACAACTTATGAAGGCGTAATCCGCCCAGTTGGGAATCATTCTGAATGGAGTTTGATAGATGTTGACATGAATGCATTGCCTCCAATTGTTAAACGTCAAGCAGGAAGACCCCGAAAGCAAAGGATTCCGTCAATTGGTGAAGCAAGAAGTCACACAAAATGTAATCATTGTCATCGTGTTGGTCACAATCGTAGGACATGTAAATTTCCACCATTTTTACCATGATGTAATTTTTGACAATTGGTTTTAGATATATTTTTTCAAGATAGAACTCAATATTGTTGTTATCATACTATTCATACTATCAATACAACGTTTGTGATTGTTTCAAAAGTTTAATATCAATACTATGAACACAAGAACTTTGACATCTGATGAGAAAGTTTGAAGACCACACAACAAACAGTAATAGCTAACAGATAGACAACTATCAATGATAGTGATAGACAAGTACCACTGATAGAAGTCTATCACTTCTATCAGTGATAAACTTCTATCAAGTCTATCACTAGAAAGAAGTTAATGATTGATAGACAACTACCAGTGATAGACATCTATCACTGATAGAAGTTGGATAGAAGAAAGAAGTTAATAATCATGAAAAACAAGAAGTCTAATAGAAAAGTTATGAGTAATAGGTAATAGATAGGTAGAAGTCTATCAGACAACTATCACTGATCGAAACCTATGACTTCTATCAGTGATAGTAATCTATCACTTCTATCAATGATAGTAGTCTATCACTTCTTTTTCATTAACTTTTATCAATCATGAGCAGAATAGTTGATATCAATGATAGGCAGTGATAGAAGTCGAATAGGAACAAGAAGTCTAATAGATAATAGAAAAGTTATGAGTAATAGGTAATAGATAGACAACTGTGGTAGAAGTCTATCAGACAACTATCACTGATATAAGTCTATCACTTCTATCAGTGATAAATATCACAACAGTAGTTTATCAAAATTATAAGAAAAAAATTAGTTATTAAATAAACAGACTTCTATCAGTGATATCACTTATAGCATCCTATCAGTGATATCACTAATAGGAGTGTCTGGCGTGGGATGTTTTAGTAATTTCAATTCCTCTTTTCAAATTTTTGCTATTTTTGCAAATAGATTGAACCATTTGCTATATGGACAATTATATTGGGCCTATTTGCTACCAACCCAATTGCCCCTTATTATTATTATATATATATATATATATATATATATATATAATGAAAAGTAAAAACAACTGCCACCCATTTTTTTAATTAATTTATTTATTATTTTTTAAAAGAAAATTAATATTCTTTTATATATATTATATTATATTCTTATTAAATTTTATTATGTTATTATTATTATTAATATTATATATATATATATATAAAATGAAATGACTGATTGCCGCCCATCCCTTCTTTTGCGTCAGTGGCATGTCAGTTTTCAATTTTTTTTTTTTTAACTTTGTTAGACATTTTATGTATTTTTTATTTATTATTTTTTTCTCTTTCTGTCTCATGTTATTTAATTGTTTAGTTTTTGTAAAGTATCCAAATTAGTTCAAGAAGAATATATTATTATCATTAGTGTTATTCCTATTGTATTTTTTTTGTTATGTTTGTGTGTTTAAAAATACAATTTTTTTTCTTATTCATTATAGTTGAAGTGTTGATATAAGCTTCCTAATTAATACATGATTTGTAATCTTTTAATATATACCGTTTATTAAAAAATACCGACGACAGAATCTAGAAATATTTGGGAGTCCGATTTTCTAGTTTTCCGGAGGTGAGAAATTGATTCTTTGGAAGTCAAAGATCGATTTCAATATTTTTTTATTTTTTTGTAAATTCGTTAGTATATTTATTTACTTAACCAATTTGTTATCTTAAATGTGATTTGCTTTTAATTCGTATTCTTATATTCCGTTATTCAAATTTAATTCTATTTTAGTTATCGCTCATGGTTTCAAACTTTATTTTTCAAACTTTTAACATTGCTTGTTTATCTTGAGTTTATAAAGTCTTTTAACTAAAAAAATGTTATCTTCAAATTTTTATAATCGTCTTTATTCCTAAAAAAATTCATACGACGGAATCTAGAAATATTTGGGAGTCCGATTTTCTAGAATTCTTGAGGTGAGGGATCAATGTCTTTGGGAGTCCGAGATTTTGGTCCCAAGAAAAAAATGAATTTAATTAATTTTTTTTTTTTAAAAAAAACTTTCTTTTATGAAGGTTATCGTAGGATGGATTTGAGGAAATTGTGAATTTTTCTAATTTTCTTGAGGTGATGTTATTTCCAAAATCTTGGAAATAATTTGAATGTAGCCACATTGATGGATTTTCATCCACTTATTTTATGGGATCATGATTCTAAATATTGGAGTAATGAGGGGTAAAATAAGGCATTGTTTTAAAAATCTCATTTTCCTAAATAAGTTTTTTTTTGTCCTTCTAAAATTTGTGCAATTCAAGATTAAATTTGCCCACCGTTTTAAACGGGTGTTGTGGGGTGCTAACACCTTCCCCATACACAAACAACTCCCGAATCCAAATCTGGTTTTCGCATACCATTTTTTTTCTTCTTTTTTTTTTAAAAAAAAGTTGTTTATTCTATTTTGGTGCCCAATCACACCATAAAAAAGATTGGTGACGACTCCTTTTTAAATCCTCCCCTTTTATGAGGACGTCGGCCGCTCCGCGTCGCAGGTACGTGGTGATTAATGTCGCGTCGCAGTATTTTGGTGATTGATGTCGCACGTGCACGCGCTCCCGGTGAAGTCGCCAAGTCGCCGCCACGCACTGCGGCGAGCGGCCGACGTCCTCGAAATGGAGATATTTAAAAGGAGTCGCCACCAATATTTTTTATGGTGTGATTGGACACCAAAATAGAATAAAACGACCTTTCTTTTTTTTAAAAAAAAAAGAAAAAAATAGAATGCGAAAATCAGATTTTGGGTTCGGGAGTTATTTGTGTATAGGGAAGGTGTTAGCACTCCCACAACACCCGCTTTTAACGATGATCAAATTTAATCTTGAATTGCAAAACAAAAAGTTTAAGGAAAAAAAAATTATTTAGGTTAGAGAGATTTTTTTCTTTAAAAAAATAATGTCTTATTTTACCCCTCATTACTCCAATATTTGGAGTCATGATCCCATAAAATAAGTGGATTAAAATCCATCAATTTGGCTATATTGAAATTATTCCCAACATTTTAGAAATAATATCACCTCAAGAATATGAGAAAATTTTACTATTTCTCAAATCTATCATAGGATAACCTCTTAAAAAATAATTTTTTTTAAAAAAAGTTTTAATTAAATTCATTTTTCCTTGAGACCAAAATCTCGGACTCCCAAAGATAATGATCCCTCACCTCAAGAATTCTAGAAAATCGGACTCCCAAATATTTCTAGATTCCGTAGTAAGAATTTTTAGGAAAAAACGACCTTAAAAGAAAAATCACATTTTAAGAAAAGGTTTTAAAACTTAGAAAGTAAAATACTCTGGCTTTTAAAACAAACCTTTGTAAAACAAAAAGGGCAATTTTAAAGAAATTGAGAAATGATATTACAAAAAAGGAGAATAGAGTTGGTAAAAAAAAATAGAAATCACTAAGAAAAATCAAGAAAATCAAACTTAAGCAAAACAAATAAATGCAATGACAAGATAAGTTGAGGATGCATGATAATTTATTCATAGCAAGTAAGTGAACAAACATAATATACAAATATGATTAAATTTTCTAAAAAAAACAACGTATTGGAGTTGATATTGGACTTCCAAATAATCAATTCCTCACCTCAAGAAAACTAGAAAATCGGACTCCCAAATATTTCTAGATTCCGTCGTCGGCATATTTTTTTTATGACAAGAAATATAAGTTTTAAAAAAAATCAATCACATGAAATTAACAACATGATAAAAATACTAAGAACAAAATGATAAATAAATAGATAAGATATATGACTTGCAAATAAAGTATGTAAATATGCAAAAATCAAATTTTGGAGAAAGAGAAAAAATAAAAATAAAATAACAATAATAAAAGAAATAAAAGAAATAAAGAGGAAATAAATGAAAAAAAAAGTATTAGTGACAAATATTCATGATTTGGCCATACACAAATTTTGAAAAGAGCACTCATGGGTAGATGTACAAAAAAAATCAAAACTAAACTTTTTAAACAAAAATTTTATTAGTCATTTACTTTTTTCATTTTTTTTATTTTTTAATTTCTTTTTTTTTTCACTCCCTCACATTATTCCTATGATCACTTTTTTCAACTTTTTTTTGTTTTTCTCAACTTGTTGATTTTTTTCTCAAATGAAAAACAAAACCTCTCTAAGGCAACACCACTTTTGTTTTTTTAGAAACAAAACTCTATTCACCCATACTCAACTAATCTAAACATAACCATTTTTTTAAATTTTACAACACTTTGCTTCTTTTTTCTCTTGTTCTTTTTCTCTCTCTCCCTTAGTGCAATGAACTCTAGAGCCAAGAAGAAAAAATATGGAAAAAAGAAAATGATAGATATGTAGAGGAAGTAAACCATAAAATAAAGTTAGTAAGATCAACATAACAAAGGATCTTGGACATTAATGCAAACAAAAAAAAAGGCAAGGATTCACATTATAATAAAAGTGAAAAGAGATGTAATAAACAACAAAAATGAAAACAAAACTCATAAAACTCTTACTCAACTATTGTTTTTCAGGGATATTTAGAGATGAAGTTAAAGATAAAGTTAGTAGCAAAACATAACAATAAAATAGACAAGGATTCACATTATAATAAAAGTAAAGAAGAAATGTAATGAACAACAAAAATGAAAGAAAAACTCATAAAACCCTTACTCAACTATTGTTTTTCGGGGACATTTCGAAATAAAGATGAAGATCAAGAAGTTGGTGTCAAGAACAAACCAACTAGCTTGTTGTTTGAGGTGTGGATCCTTGGAACAAAATCCTACCAAATGCAACCTCCAACTAAGCTAGGGTTATTTTTGTGCTATGGGATTTTGGAGTATTTTTTTTTACAAAAAATCTCTCCATCTTTATGGTTGTGAAGGTATTTGGCTATGGAGTTTTGTAGAGTTGAGAATGGATGAGAATGATGTGTGAGAGTGTAGAAGAAGTAAGTTTTTTTTTTTTTTTGTGAGTGTTCCTTTTGAAGAAGAGAAAGAGATGAATATAAAGACCAAAACAATTACTCTTTTGTGTATAAAACCAAAACCACAATTGTTGAAATTTGAAAATCCAATGCCAAAAGAGAACTTACACTTAAAAAGACCAACAACATTTTGGTCAATCAAAATAAAAACTAAACTTACCCACTTAATCAAAGACTTGTCTTTTCTCCAAAAAATATAATTTCTCCATTTTTTAAAAAGAAGAGTGAAATTAGAAAATAACAAATAAAAATCAAAGTGAGCAAAAAAATCATAGATATTTATGATCTAACAATTTAATTAAAAATGAGTCGGACAAAAATAGGTGGCTACAGCATGCCCCCCTTCGTACATCCTTGTAGAAGTAGAAGGTGGACGAAGGTATAGCCACAATTTTGTTTAGGAAAGTTTAGGTGCATACATGACCATATTATGAAAGTGTGAAATGGAAAGCTTCTTAGAAGTCAAGAATGCAAACGACACTATGTATAATATTATAGGTAAATGTTGGGGATAAGGGATAAACAAGTGTTGCTACAATAAAAAAGTGTCATGGGCCAGAGATAAACAAACGCCACATGACAAAATAAAAGAGACACGTTAAGGGTCAAGGATAAACAAGCACCACTGCAGCAAAAAAAAGTGTCAAGGGTCAGGGATAAACAAGCGCCACATGACAAAGTAGAGACACGTTGAGAGTCAAGGATAAACAAGCACTACTGCAGCAAAAAAGGTGTGGTGTCAAGGGCCATGGATAAACAAGCGCCACATGACAAAGTAAAAGAGACACACTGAGGGTCAGGGATAAACAAGCGCCACTGCAGCAAAGAAGGTGTCAAGGGCCAGGAATAAACAAGCGCCACATGACAAAGTAAAATACGCTGAGGGTCAGGGATAAACAAGCACCACTGCAGCAAAAAAATGTGGTGTCAAGGGCCAGGGATAAACAAGCGCCACATGACAAAGTAAAAGAGACACGCTGAGGGCCAGAGATAAACAAGCGTCACTGCAACAAAGAAGGTGTCAAGGACCAGGGATAAACAAGCACCACATGACAAAGTAAAACACGTTGAGGGTCAAGGATAAACAAATACCACTGCAGCAAAAAAGTGTCAAAGGCTAAAGATAAACAAGCACCGTATGACAAAGTAAAATACGCTGAGCGTCAGGGATAAACAAGCACCATTGCAGCAAAAGGTGTCAAGGGCCAGGGATAAACAAGCGCCACATGACAGAGAAAATGAAACACGATGGATGCAAACACCATCATAGAAAATCAAAGCATACATACGAAAATAACACATGAAGGCATGCATGCATCTATATGATTGATTGACATGTTCATTTACTGCTAACTTTTTCTTTTTCATATTTCTTTCGAAAAAGAGAAAAAGTTAAAGCGTACAAAATAACTCGTTTATACTTCTCCCTAAATGTATCATAGGTTTGAACTGTGATTTAACTTGTGTTCTCGCCTCGAAACTTTAAGACATGATTGAGAGTGGTTATTTGACACCATCTAGAAATTACAGAACTGATGGTAAAATGGTGAATGAAACAAGTCAATTGCACAATGCTTTATTAGCAAGATTTGCATTTTCCAAGTTGGATGATTCGTCCTCTTGAATACTTCATCCGATAATTCCTTCATATTTTTTTCATGATGATCATTTTGAAATGGGGGACCCTCTTCAAACTCTAAACGCTCACGTTCTCAAACTTTCTTGCCTAAGCTTGGGTCAATTTCCTTTAATATAATTGTCCTCTACTCCATGCAATCATATATTTAGAAGGATAATTCAATATTCAGAAGGACGATACTTCAACTTCAAATGGAGAAACCACTTTCATGCCATTTAAGGAAAAAAAAAAAAGAACTGCCCCAGTCGAAATTTTAAACTGACATACACTAGCCATATACTACTCCTTATACGACCGCCACTTGTCGACGAAAATCTCTTGATACTTGCTTAGGTGCTCCCACTGCACCAACTCAATTTAAGTATACAAGAAACAATGCTTCAGAATCATTGTATCCAAATTTGAACTCAATGAAGAGGAGTTTTGAGGCCAAATAAACAGGCTATGTAGACAAAATGTCAATTTAACTACTTCCAGAAGTTCCTAGCATGACATGGTTTCTTTCCTCCGGTTTTATTAATTTCAGTTATTTGGGCAACATATCACATGTTTCACTTAAGATCAAAGATTAATCCACAAATCAATGTCATTTCCAATCCTAATGTCCTTCTAATTCAATGCCCAAGATTCGCTCTCTAGTTACAAAATTCTGTCAAAAAAAATACGCAACTATAACCACAATATACTCTTTACAGAATAATGGCTACTAATATATTAGTTTATCGGGCACTCAATTTTTGTTGGAGCTCAACCATTTCTTACTACCCATGTTCTCATTCTTTTGCACTTAATATAAAAATGTTTGGCTTGTACTCAAACTTCACAACTTGTCTAACTATTTACTCAGTCATTGAACTCACTGTGCAAGCTTTAAACTTCTTTATAAGAACTTTTAATTCCCTTACTCCTTAACTCTTCAAGTAAGTACTTTTGTTTTTTTTTATGTTTTTTTTATGCACTCAAAGAATCCTTCATGTCATAACCCTTCTTCTTGGAATGACAACATTGGTGATGAAGTTCACCCTAGCTTCTAGGCTTATGACCTATCAGGCAAGACACTCATTCTCCTAACTTTCTTTTCTTTAGGCTCAACCCTCTTGTTGTATTCCCCTTAATTCTCAGAGTGGCGACATCTTTGTATGAAGCTCACCTAAGCTTTGGGAGGTTTGCAACAGTCAGGTAATCACTCATCCCTTCTTTTATTCAACATTTTTTTCTCTTTTTTTGTTAAAGGGAGAAGAGTGAGTCCTTAGGAGAAGATGAGTGCTCTTCGAGGTGCACTTTCTTATGATAGATTATTTTTCTTTAGGGTCACCTTATCCCAAATAACTTATCAATGATTATCCCAAATAACTTATCAATGACCTTTAATGAGTTGAAATCCATAGTAAAGGCTCCAATCTTTTTTTCTTTTTTTTTTAGAAATAAGGAGTTTAAAAGCTCTTAGTATAAAGCTAAAGGAGCAAGTTCTCTTGAGATAAACGGTTATCAAGCATGAAACATAGAGACTTGCTAGATTCTTTTTAAATTAGGCACAAAAGACCAAGGTTGGTGGCATAAGCTAGATTGAGCTCTTTAGAAAAATTGAATAAACGAGCACAACATAAAAGAAGCCAAAATTCTTTCTAAGTACAGAGGGTCAATCATGCAGTATTTAAGAGACTATCATTTTTTAAACAAAGGTATGACTCTCTTTTAAGCGAAAGATTAAAGTGTCCCTGTTACAAAGGCATCAATCACCACCTTAGATAGAACTGATGTGTATTACTCTTGCATTTCTTCGACAATTGGCAATTTATTTGAAACCCTAATTACATAGCTCAAAGTCTGGCAGCTTGAACTTGGGAGGGAAAAGCCATGTCTGAGATCAAACACAGTTGTTTTGTGTCAACAAGACCATAGTCATTGGTGTTTTCTACTACTCGCAGTATTTCTTCTAGAAGACCCAACCTTCTTATACCGCTTAAATCTTCAGAACTTCTACTGCAGTTCTCAATGTGTGGAGTGGACATTAAAACATTCTCCTGACTCTTTTGTTGAAGGACTTGATCAAGATCTTGCTTTAGAAACGTAGGGTACGACGTCATTCTTGCTGATTCTGGATTTGATAGCTCAAAAGGCAACTTGTTGGAGGTACGCTCCAACAAGTTGAGTAAGGATAGTTGAGTAACAATGTTGTTCCAAATATGGAAGTTCCCATTAATATGTTGAGTAACAATCCTTACTCAATTAATTTGGAAGTTGTTCCAAATATGGAATTACCCATCACCTTATACTTTGACAACAGTGGTACGGTAGCCAATTCGAAGGAACCTCGCAGCCACAAGCGAACTAGTAGATCATCAAATCAACACAGGGACCCAATGCATTCTCCAGATGAGTTGGGAGCTGGGGCAGCCCGCGCGCGACCCATGGGTCTTTGCCATTGAGACAATTTCCCCTTTCCTTCGACGGTCCTGCCTACGAGGGGTATGACAATCTCAGGCCCGGGTCCATATCAAGCTCGACGTTTCTTATCCAGTTGCAGAATTTTTGTCTGATTTTAGAAAGAGTTTTTCCCAAAACATCGAGCTTACCTCATGTCAGTTCAATCTTCTCATGAACCTTAATCATTTGCTTCAGCCTGAAATCATTCTTGCTGGAGAGATGCTATGCAGGAAGAAGGAAAAAAAGAATAAATAAGACTGAGTTCTGATCGGACCCCGGACACGCGAGAGCCCAGCCCGGAAGCACATCGAGATGAAGTATCATCTGATACGAGAGATAGTGCAACGAGGAGATGTGACAGTCACGAAAATCGCTTCAAAGCACAACATTGTTGATCCGTTTAAAAACTCTCACGACTAAAGTGTTCGAGGGTCATTTAGAAAGTCTAAGTCTACGAGATATGTACATAGGCTAATCTAGGGCAAGTGGAAGATATGTAATGGGTATATGGATGCCCTAGTTTATGGTATTTTGTATCTCTGTCACCATTGTTTTAGATTGTAATGTACCCCACTAGAGTTTTAGTTCAAGTGGGAGTTTGTTGGGGTTTATGCCCAAAAACACGTAGTTTGTAATTTTTGTTCTAATTAATGTAATAAAGAGTTATTGTTCGTTATTTACTATATTGCTCTTGTTTTAACCCTAAATCCAATAAACGAACATCCAAGGCTGTAAAATGTCTCTTGAACTGAATGTAGTGTACATATAAAGGATCTCGGTTCGAGTTACAGCCTAAAGGGTCTATAGTAAGGGGATAAGGTTTGGGTACCTTACCTGGTAATATTATGGATATGGCCCACTTTGTATTTGATACAAACACAATGATCCTAGCGTGTTCGTGTAGACGACATGTGAGTGGGGATATCCTATGTGATGAGATCGCATACGACCGGACCGTGAAATAGTAACTGGTAGATGTAACTCCATTGACTAGTTAGGTTTTTATTTCACTAGGATGACCTAGGCAACTTGATCTCAATCTTGAGCAGGTTACGAACTCCTGTTTGCGAGCGATTGTCCTGAAGGGAATCGAATCCTGCAGCGGATGCGATTGTTAATCGCACGTTCTTAATTTAGTTACATGGATATGAATAAACTGAATGTATATTCTATTTCGCAATAAAGGTGTTATTGAATAAAGTGAATTGTGTATTGTGTAACCCTAATCCAATAAAGAACCCTTGGCTATAGGATGAATACTTGAACTTTATGTGTGACATAAAAGTGGATCAAGTTCAAGTTATAGCCAGAACAGTCTATAGTATAAGGATAGGGTTGGGTACCTTATCCTGGGGACACTATGGGTGCGGCCCACTTTGTAGAGTACAAACGATGTGATCCTAAATCGTTCATGTAGAGACATGGAGTAGGGGTGTCCTATGCAATGAGTTTTAATAAGACTGGACTGCGAAATAGTCACTTAGACTTTATAACTCCGTTTACTGTCTTAACTGACTATATTCATACGATGACCTAGGTAACTCGATCCTAATCCTGAGCGTTCTATGAACTCCTGTTTATTCGGATTATCCTTAGATTTGCATGGGTGAGAGTTGCCCGAGACTGCCGACTCAATATGCCTCCCATTTCAGGGATAAAACCGGGTAGATAGCTGGGAACATAGTTCTGCAAGATGGAATTCACTCCTACCTGCTTTAGGGATTAGTAGAGAGGTTGTTCCCTTAAGTGCTGACTCCGGGTCTTAAACAATGGGCCCACCCCTCTCATTGGCCCGAGAGGGATTTGGTTTGCTGGTTGGACCATAAACCAATTGTTCATTAGAGGATCAGTGGTACTTAAGGAACAAGAGGTAATTACAGGGGTAAAACGGTAATTTTTACCAGTGTAATTCTGAACGACTGTGAAGGATCGACTTACTAATCATAGTTATATTGAGTGGGATGTAAATATATCTACAGTGAGGAGAATGCAACCACTGGGCTTTAGTGGAGTGTCTCGGTGGTTAACGAATGTTGATTAGCTAGGCTAAAGAGTTTAATCGGTTAATCTCGTATCGTTGGAGCTCATGATCTGTAGGTCCATTAGGTCCTCGTTACTAGCTCGGACTAAGCCTTGTTAAATTTTGAGAGAAAAGACTTTGAATTGTTCAAATTCCTTTTTGGGAGAAATCGTTAATTATATGTGATATATTTAACGAGTCATAGCTTAATTATGAATTAAACTATGATTAATAGGAGGTGGATATATTTAAATATGATTTAAATATTGGATCGATTTATAGCATGAATAAGGATTCATGTTCGAAAAATCGATCGGGATCGAGAAATTTATTTAATTTAATATTTGATATTAAATTAAATTAAAATTAATTAATTAAACTAATTTTTGAATTGATTAATTAAATCAATTTTAAATTAAATTAAAATTAATTAAATCAATTTAATATTGATTTTTGAATTAAAATTAAATAAAAATGAGTGGTTTTTCATGGATTTTCATTAAAATCCAAAATGCAACTTGCCCAATCCCTCTCATCTTCAAAATTGGCCAAAATTGACCACCTCCACCTCAATCTATTCTCATCACTGTTGAGCAAGACAGTCCACAGGTCCTCCACCGGGCACTATGCACATTAGAGTTCCACTGAGCTCGAGCTCGGCCAAAAGTTCTAAAAACCTTCTCGGCGCAAAATCTTTGTCCTGTCCTAATGTCACTCTAATGAAGCTTATTGAAGCTTTATATAATGATGATTTGAGGTATGTTGATAGAATTTTGCAGAAAAAAAGGTATTCTCGAATTAGTAACCTTTGAGGTATTTTCTTCCAAATTCTCTCAACCTAGGATCCCACAATCCGTTCTAAGGCCTGGGGATAGTAGGGAAGACTCTAACGGTTGTCCACGAAGTGTTCGTGTTGAAAATAATCCACCGGGTGAAGAGAATTTGATCTTCAAAGTTGAGTTTTCTATCCCTCTGTTTTTCCAGCTTTAAGCATGCATTTTATTTTACAAAATTGATCAACTTAGAGTGTTCAAGATCCAAAATTGCTTCCGCTTTCTTAATCTAGACTCTATCAGAATTATACCTTTGAATAACTCTTTCTTCAAGCGCTCCTTCTCCCACGTTCACGATGTCAGCAACACGAACCCGAATGATCACCGACACTACCACCAGATCTTCTCCGTTGTTCTCTAGGTGAGGGAGGAAGGTGGGTTCCCTTTAGGTGAGGTGAGATGTTGGTGAGATTGTAGTTGGAACTCTTTCCAACACAATATGTAAGAGAATGCTAGGGTTTTGTTAAAAAGCCTTTTTTTCAAATTGCATCTCATGCAACTATATATAGGGAAATAGGATGGAAATTACCATCCCATCCCTCCTTCATTCTCTCATTAGTATATGGTTTATATTTGAATCTAATCCACATTAAAACCATATATTATATCAATTATATCACATATAACTTATATAGCACCTCATATATGAAATTGAACACTTCAATTTCATTCCAAACTTTATACCCTCAGTATTACCATGTTGAGCCAACGGAGGGACCTAATGGACCTACAGCTCATGAGCTCCAATGATGTGAGATTAACTGATCAAACTCTTTGATCCAGTTAATCAATATTCATTAACTACAAGTCACTCCAATATAGACTTGTAGCTGCACTCTCCTCACTGTAGATTATATTGTGTCCACTGATATAATCATTACCCATGAGTCGACCATTCACAGGTTGTTCGTAATCACGACTGGGTCAAATTACGGTTTTAACCTTGTGATTACCTCTTTGTTCCTTAAGCACCACTGATCCTCTATTCAACAACAAGTCGAACGTCCTACCATAGACTCATACCCTCATAGAGGGCGGGGCCCCGTTGTTCAAGACCTGGAGTCAGTTTTTAAGGGAACAACCTATCTAATTCCTTAGTGTAGGATTGAGTGAATTCGATCTTGCACAGTTAAGTCCCCAGCTACCTACGAGTTTCTGTCCCTGAGAAGGTAGGCTTATTGAGTCGGCTACAGGCCACTCTCACCCATACTAGTCTAAGGACAAACCCCTATAAGCAGGAGTTCTTAACTTGCTCAGGATTCAGGTCGAGTCACTAATGACCATCTATAAATTATCAGTCTTACCCTGTTAAAGTGTTATACTGGTTAGACTAATAATTTGCAGTCCAGTTTTGTATGAACTCTTCATACATGATGCCCCCACTCGCATGTTAACTACATGAATTAGTTGGATTACCTCATTTGTACTAATTACAAAGTGGGTCGCATCCATGGTATTACCAGAATGAGGTTTCCAACCTTATTCTTATACCATAGACCATTTAGGTTATACTCTTGAACATAATCCAAATAGTGTCCACTACACTGATGTTCAAGATACATTATAACCTTGGGCTTAGTTTATTGGATTTATAAAGCAAGAATATAATTTTATCAAAACAAATAACTCTTTATTTATTTGATCAAAATTACACAAGTTTAGGCCTTAAATCCCAACATGTCCTTTGACTAGTATGGGTGAGAGTGTCTAGATTTGCCAACTCAATATGTCTACCTTCTTGGGGACAAGACCGAGTGAGCGGCTGGGGACTTAACTTGGCAAGATGGAATTCACTCCTTCCCGCCTACTTGGATGAGTAGATGAATGTTCCCTTAAGTGGTGTCTCTAGGACTTGAACAAAGGGTTCGACCCTTTCATTCGCCCGAGAGGGACTTTTGTTTGTTGGTAGGACTACAAACAAATTGTTCATTAGAGGAGCATTGGTACTTAAGTTAAAAGATGTAACCCAGGGGTAAAACGGTAATTTGACCCACCTGGTGTTTCGAACATTCGTGAAGGATTGACTTGCTGTTATTGGTCATTATCCGTGGACATAGAAATATATTTGCAGTGAGAAGAGTGTAGTTGTGGAACTTTAGTGGAGTGTTTCCGTAGTTAACGAATGTTGACTAGGAGGTTAATGAGATTAATCGAATAATCTCGTATCGTTGGAGCTTCTGATCCGTAGGTCCATTAGGTCCACCTTCTAGCTCGTAAAGGGTTCTTAGATCGTTAGAATTTGAAATGTTCAAATTCAATTAGGGGATAAACATTAATGTAAATAGATACGTTATAATATAATGTTTTGGAACTTTATATTATAAATTTAATACAAATATGATTCATATTAAATTATATGAGAAAATTAATTATTTGAAAGAGTTCAAATATTAATTTAAATGTGAATGAGATTCCTATTTGAAAACTATAGGTTAAAATTTAATGTGCATAAGATGTGCATTAAAACTATAGGTTAGAGAGAAAAATTGATTAAATGTGATTTAATCCAAATTAAATATATGATATTTAATTTTGATTAATTAAATATGATTTAATTAATATATATATAATTATTAATTAGATTAATTATTATTATTGTTATTGTTATTTATTTAATTTTAATATTAAATAAATGGAAACATGTCAAGAGGGCACGTTCCCCACTTCCCTCCCACTCCCTTTCGAGTGGGAGAAATTATCCCTGGATTTATTCTTCTCCAATGGAGAGGAGATGGATGATCAAGTTTATGCAATTAAAGAATTGTTGTGAATTCTCTTTCCTAATTCCAATTCGTTGGCTCCTTCCCACAAAAGAGAGATCTAAGTAGATACTCAGAGGATAGAAGGTTTGCCATTTTGGTTGTATCCTATTGGAGAAGAGAAAACAGAGAAGAACTTTGGTTGTTGTGTTGTTGTGCAATTAGAGCAAGGAAGTTGGTGCTGGAGATTGAAACTACAAAGGTAATTATTTCGAATTCCCTTGTTAGTTTAAGTGTTTTGTACAACATGTGTTTGCATGTCTAGATTCCATGCCTAATTAGATTAGATTGAATTGCTTATTCTCTCTATTTTTAACCAATATACTGGCATTTGAAGTAAACCAAAACAATCAAGCATTTGATCCATTAAACCACGTTTTCACTGCTATGGGGATTAGATTTCCTACACTTTGGCCACAATCACGCGTACTAGTCTAACGACAAACCCCCACAGATAGGAGTTCTTAACTCACTCAAGATTAAGGTCGAGTCACTAATGGTCATCTATGAATTTATTAGTCCTAAACGATTAATGGTGTTATATCAGTTCATGGGTCGGTCTTGTACAACTTCATTGCACAGGATGCCCCCACTCGCATGTCAACTACATGAACGAGCTGGAGGCCCCTCGTTTTGTATCAAATACAAAATGGGTTGCATCCATAGTGTTACCATTGTACTATAGACCATTTTGGTCATTTACCTGAACGTGATCCTACCTGTGTGTCCACTACACACCGTTCAAGATCTCATAAATATGTATGACATTGGCACTTAGTTTATTGGATTAAGTTTGAAATGCGAGATACAAGGTTTGATGGAAAATAAACTTTTATTTATATACATCAAAATGTTACAAACTTCACAAGTTTAGGGCATACACCCCAACAAACAGCCTGGGTATCATTCCGTTCAGTTGATGATGGTCACAGATTCATTCCTGAGCAGCTTGGTCAACGTTCGTTTCTTGGGCGCAACTTTGATCGAGGTTCATGGCGGCATGAAGCTTGATGGCGATTTAACATGACTTGACGGCGACACGAAGCTTGTCGACGTTTTAACAGATCCTGACGATCGGTTTCGACTTCCTAATGACTTTTATTAAGGATGGCAAAAAATGGTATGGTTTGTAAATCCTTATGTTGCTCTATGAACATTATTTAAATGAATTTTACGAACCGTCAGAATTTCTAGAATCATTAAAATCAACAATCCTATGTGAATTTTGATAAGTTTTCTGATAAAATCGAGTATGAGCGAAGTAGTTGTGTTGAAATTCTTAGTTGACATGATTTGTTCTATATGTTGTACAATTTTGTCCTTGAGTTCTAAAATATTTACCTGTATTTTGTTACTCTTATTCTAGATATGCCCGAAAAAGTAACAAATTTAGAAGGATATTGCATAAAAATGTATTTTGTTTCTTTGTATTTTTCAGGTATGAATCACATTGAAATGCAATAAGCCACTGACTTTAAAAAGAGTAGAGGTTTCTTTGCATTTTAATGGCTTTATGGATGGGTTTTGTTCAATGCTTTTTATTGGTGTAAATGGAAACACACCTTTAGTAACTATAATCTCTCTTCTTTACTCTTCATTTGGAGATTTTTCTTGTAATTATCTGGCAGCTCTTTGTTGGGATGTATGACCTAATCTCGTGTAGTTTGTAATATTGTAAATTGAAATAAATAAGAGTTATTATGTCAATACTTTGTGTCTCGCATATTTCATAAACTTAATCCAATAAACTAAGCTCCAAGGTCATTGTATTATGAGAGAACTAGAACTTGAACGGTGTGTAGTGGACACACGGGGAGGATCACCTTCGAGTTAATGACCCGAACGGTCTATGTTGGAATTTATGCCCTAAATTTGTGTAATTTTGATCAAATAAATAAAGAGTTATTTGTTTTGATAAAATTATATTCTTGCTTTATAAATCGAATAAACAAAGCTCCAAGGTTATAATGTAATCTTGAACATTAGTGTAGTAGACACTATTTGGATTATGTTCAAGAGTATAACCTAAATGGTCCATGGTATAAGAATAAGGTTGGATGCGGCCCATTTTGTAATTAGTACAAATGAGGTAATCCAACTCATTCATGTGGTTGACATGCGAGTGGGGGCATCCTGTATGAAGAGGTCATACAAGACCGGACTGCAAATTATTAAGTCTAATCAGTATAACACCGTTAACAGGATAAGACTAATAATTTATAGATGGTCATCAGTGACTCGATTTGAATCCTGAACAAGTTAAGAACTCCTGCTTATAGGGGTTTGTCCTTAGACTAGTATGGGTGAGAGTGTAGCCGACTCAATAAGCCTACCTTCTAAGGGACAGAACCTCGTAGGTAGCTGGGAACTTAACTGTGCATGATGGAATTCACTCATTCCTACACTAAGGAACTAGATAGGTTGTTTCCTTAAGAACTGACTCCCGGTCTTGAACAACGGGGCCCCGCCCTCTATGAGGGTATGAGTCTATGGTAGGACCTTAGACTTGTTGTTCATTAGAGGATCAGTGGTGCTTAAAGAACAAAGAGGTAATCACAGGGGTAAAACGGTAATTTGACCTAGCCGTGATTACGAACCACCTGTGAAGGGTCGACTCACGGGTAATGATTATATCAGTGGACACAATATAATCTACAGTGAGGAGAGTGCAGCTACAAGTCTATAGTGGAGTGACTTGTAGTTAATGAATATTGATTAACTGGATCAAAGAGTTTGGTCATTTAATCTCACATCATTGGAGCTCATGAACTGTATGTCCATTAGGTCCCTCCGTTGGCTCAACATGGTTATATTGAGGGTATAAAGTTAGGAATGAAATTGAAGTGTTCAATTTCATATATGAGATGTCATATCAGTTATATGTGATATAATTGATATAATATATAGTTTTAATGTGAATTAGATTCACATATTAACTATATACTAAAGAGGGAATGAAAGAGGAATAGGATGGTAATTTCCATCCTATCTCCTTATATATATAGTTGCATAAGATGCAACTAGGTTAAGTTAATCTAAGCCTTTCTTGTGTTGTTGGAAAGGTTCCAAAACACACTCCCTCTCAAAAACATCTCATCTCACCTAAAGGGAACCCACATTCCTCCCTCGCCTAGAGAACAACGGACAAGATCCAGTGGTAGTGTCTTCATCTGTTCGTGTTCCAGTTGTTGAGATCGTGATCGTGGGAGAAAGGAAAACTCGAAGAAAAGTTCTTCAAAGGTAATATCTCGCTGTCCATATTGTCTTTATATGCTTAATCTAGATAGTTTAGTTCTTGAATGTAATCTTCGTAACGAAATTAAGAATGCGCGAATCACCATCGCTTCCGCTGCGGGATTCGATTCCCTTCAATTGGTATCAGAGCCCAATTGTGTTCTTGATTTACGTTCTGGATTTTTCAAGAACGAGGTGAGATTTACTGTTTTGCATGAGATGTATGAACGGTTTGCAATTTAGGCATTTTCAATTTTGGCACATAAATTTACAATTTTTTTGTAAATCGAGTCTGTAAGTCCATGTCGATCGAGGCAAGGTGGTTGCTGAGAAGATCAGAGCGAAAACGAGCAAGGAATGGAGATTCCACATGTTGTTATTTGAATGGCGTTGCAACGTTGTTGTATAGTGTTGCAACGCCACGCGCAAAGAAAGCGCGCGACTAGGAAGGAAGCGGCGTTGCAACTCGCCTCGGCATTGCAACGCCGAGGCGGCGTAACTGTAACGCAGATTGGGCGCGCTTCAACGGGCAGAAACGGACAAGGTGCAGCATTGCAACGCTGCCATCAGTGTTGCAACGCCACAGGCGTTTCACGCGAATGAGCAACGGGCGAAAAACGAAATATTAATTATAAAAATGTTTTATATTTAATATATTTATTTTATTTTAATTAATATAATTAGATTATATTAATTAAAATTGAATTTTAGGGTGCCAAAATTGGTCTAATATTGCTATTTAAATTATGCAATTGTTGTGTAATTATTGTCATGCATAGTGTATGCTTTTAATTAGATATCCCACCTTAGGTTAAGCATTTTCATGCATCATTTATAATATAAAGAGTTATATTATATAGTTTGCATGATTAATTAATATAAAGTTGTTATATTAATTTATGGACAACATTGGCATGCATTATACATCATAAGATGATTATGCTATGTATGTCTTATTATTCATGAGATGAATGATCAAGCACTATAACATAGTATGCATGTCACCTAAGGTTAATTATTAGTTTTAAAATGTTTAGAACTTGGAAATAATATACCTTAGGTTATCTAGTTCTAATTAGATTAGAATTAGGAACCAAGTGATTTATAAACAATGATTAAAAGAGGAACTCTGTCTAAGGAAAGTTCTGTCTAGGTTGGAGTATTTAAGCTTACAAAAACAGAACACCCCTACCTGGGAACTGACCTGGGAGTGAAATTTAATTAGAGGGTTTATAAATCATAGTAGTGTCAGCGGGTTTATTAAGGGGTTAATAAACTAGAAATCCTAGGCTTAATATAAAAGTTATATTAGCAAACTTAGAATAAAATCAATATAAGAGTTATATTGCTTATCGATATAAGAGTTATATTGATACCTT
Organism: Trichosanthes cucumerina; assembly: GCA_036507285.1. Classification (NCBI taxonomy): domain Eukaryota; kingdom Viridiplantae; phylum Streptophyta; class Magnoliopsida; order Cucurbitales; family Cucurbitaceae; genus Trichosanthes; species Trichosanthes cucumerina. The sequence goes on from CM071841.1 coordinate 41,984,737, forward strand.
TAGGTAAAACCATTAGTCGGGTTTAGCCTAAGTAAGATTCCTTTAGATATAAAGTATCCAATGGGAGGAAAAGTGTATATGATACATATTTTTTCACTTACATATCTTCGGGAAGTTCACATCGTGAGACTCATACTTGGCCTCGTGGCGCAAATGGGAGCGTCCCCCTTCGAATGATGTTTCTATGAGTCAATATCAAGGTGAATGGAGAGGGTACTTATAGTGAGTGGGAGCAGGTTTTGTGAAAACAAAACATATGGTCTCTTCAGTCGGTTTACACCATAAGATCACTATGGTCAGCCTGCTAGTTTGGCCTGGACCAGAAAATCCCTTCGGAGGGCTTGATCATAGGGGATCGAACATAGTAGACACCCGAAAGGGATAAAGATTTTCTTAGTCTGTTTTTCAATCTAGTCCTCTCTTCGGCGGATTTTATTGGATGGGGAGTCTGGGATCTAAAGATAGAAGGTTACACTCACAAGGTACATAAGATGTGTATGTATCCTGACCGAACAATGGTAACTAAAGCCTATAGGAATAAGAGTTATTCTAGCATTAGGTTTTGGTCAAGAGTGTCTTGGTCCAGGGGAGGAGTATTTTTTTTATTACCGTTCGGTGTCATACATTCTAAACCTTTGGAGTATCATTGCAAATTATAAATGACCTAGGAATCATTTGATAATTAGCTAAAACATGATTGGATTAGAATTATAGCAAGAAACTCATACAAGTTTGTTTGTAAATTTTCAGCAAAAATGTCTAGCTCTATTATTTCCTTATTGGGTGCAGAAAAGTTAACTGGAGAGAATATGATGACATGGAAAAACAAACTGACCATTATATTGTTAGTGGATGATCTGAAGTTTGTGCTAACTTAGGAGTGTCCTCAGGTGTCAGGCTCGAATGCGTCACGAAATGTTCGTGATACATATGATCGATGGATCAAGGCTAATGATAAGGCCAAGGTCTACATGCTGGCAAATATGTCTGACATATTAGCCAAGAAGCATGAGGCCATGATAACCGCTAAGGAAATCATGGATTCAGTGCAGGGTATGTTTTTACAACAGTCCACACAGGCCCGACACAATGCCCTCAAGTACATATTCAACTCGAGGATGCCAGAGGGTACATCTGTTCGGGATCATGTCCTGGATATGATTGTGCACTTTAACATCGCGGAGTCGAATGGTGCTTCCATCGATGAATCGAGCCAAGTCAGCTTCATTCTGGAAACCCTTCCAGATAGTTTCCTACAGTTTAGAAGTAATGCTGTTATGAACAAACTTACTTTTAATCTTACCTCCCTTCTGAATGAACTCCAGACCTTTCAATCTTTGATGAAAATTCAGGGATCGAAAGGTGAGGCAAATGTTGTCAGTAGGAGTTATCACGAAGTTCGACCGGATCAAAATCGGTATTTCATCTTCTTCTAACTCGAAAGGGAAGAAGAAGAACATGAAGAAGGTTGGTAAAGGAAAACGAGTGACAAAGCTTCCGCCCAGAAGGGCAAGAGAGTCAAAGATGTTGCTAACAAAGGAAAGTGTTTCCACTGCAACGAAGACGGGCATTGAAAACGGAACTGTCCGAAGTAGATTGCAGAAAAGAAGAAGGAAGGTAAATATGATTTACTTTGCCTAGAAGATTGTTTAGTGGATAATGATAAAACTGCTTGGATACTTGATTCAGGCGCCACTAATCATGTTTGCTCATCTTTTCAGGAAATTGATTCCTGACAGCAGCTACAGAATGGAGAGATAACGCTCCGGATTGGAAATGGAGAAGTTGTCTCAGCTGTAGCAGTAGGCACGATGAAGCTTTACTTTGGCAAGAAATATATGTTGTTGGACAATATATTAGTGATACCAGGGTTTACTAGAAACCTTATTTCAATTTCTTTCCTTGTAGAACAATATATTTTTGTTTCTTTCTCAATGAATAAACTGTTTATTTCAAAGAAAGGTATGGAAATATGTTCAGCTTTATTAGAAAATGGGTTGTATGTTTTAAGGCCTAATCCAGTCAAAATGGTTTTGAACACTGAATTATTTAAAACTGCAAACGCACAAACTAAGAAACGTAAAATTTCTCCTAAAGATAATGCTTATCTTTGGCATCTTAGATTGGGTCACATTAATCTCAATAGGATTGAGAGATTGGTAAAGAATGAACTTCTAAATGAGTTAGAAGAAAATACTTTACTCAGATGTGAATCCCGCTAGAAGGCAAAATGACTAAAAGACCTTTTAGTGGAAAAGGTTATAGAGCCAAAGAACCTCTTGAGCTTATACATCTGGACCTTTGTGGTCCGATGATTGTTAAGCGAGGAGGAGGTTATGAATATTTCATCTCCTTTGTAGATGATTATTCCAGATTTGGGCATATTTACCTAATACAACATAAGTCTGAAGCACTTGAAAAATTTCAGGAATTCAAGACTGAGGTTGAAAATCAGTTGGGTAAAACAATTAAAACGCTTCGATCAGATCGAGGTGGAGAGTATATGGATTTAAAATTCAAGAACTATATGATAGAATATGGAATTACATCCCAACTCTCGGCTCTCGATACGCCACAACAAAACGGTATATCGGAAAGGAGAAATAGAACCTTGTTGGACATGGTTCGATCAATGATGAGTTATGCTCATCTCCCTAGTTCATTTTTGGGTTACGCAGTAGAGACTGTAGTACACATTTTGAATAATGTGCCCTCAAAAAGTGTTTCTGAAACACCTTTTGAACTCTGGAAAGGACGTAAAGGTAGTTTATGTCATTTCAGAATCTGGGGTTGTCCAGCACATGTGCTTGTGACAAATCCAAAGAAGTTGGATTCATGTTTAAAATTGTGCCTATTCGTAGGCTACCCAAAAGAAACAAGAGGTGGTTTATTCTATGATCCTAAGGAAGATAAGGTTTTTGTGTCGACAAATGCCACTTTCTTAGAGGAGGACCACATAAGGGACCACAAACCAAAAAGTAAAGTTGTGTTGAGTGAGTTACACGGAACAATAGCAAAGGTTGCTAATAAAACTAGTACGTCAACAAGAGTTGTTGATACTAGCTTGTCTAGTCTAGAGAGTCCATCTCAAGAGTTAAGTATGCCTCGACGTAGTGGGACAGTTATAACACAACCTGACCGTTACATGGGTTTATCTGAAACCCAGGTTGTTATACCAGATGACGACTGTGAGGATCCATCGACTTATAGTCAAGCGATGGTTGACAAAGACAAAGACAAATGAGTCATAGCCATGGACCAAGAAATTGAGTCTATGCACTTCAATTCTGTTTAGGATCTTGTAGATAAGCCTGATGAGGTAAAACCTATAGGTTGTAAGTGGATCTACAAGAGAAAGCGTGATGTAGATGGGAAGGTGCAAACCTTTAAAGCTACACTAGTAGCAAAGGGTTATACCCATATTGAAGGGGTTGACTATGAGGAAACCTTCTCACCTGTTGCTATGGTAAAGTCTATCCGTATCCTACTTGTTATTGCCGCATATTATGACTATGAGGTATGGCAAATGGATGTCAAGACAGCCTTTTTGAATGGCAATCTTGAGGAAAACATCTACATGGACCAACCCAAAGGGTTCATTGAATCAGGACAAGAGCAAAAAGTTTGCAGGCTTAAAAGGTCAATTTATGGACTGAAACAAGCCTCTAGGTCCTGAAATATAAGATTTGATGAGGCAATCAAATCTTATTGTTTTGACCAGAATGATGATGAACATTGTGTCTACAAGAAAATAATCAATAGTTCTGTCGCATTCCTAGTTCTATATGTGAATGATATCCTACTCATTGGGAATGATGTAGGATATCTTACTAACATTAAAAACTGGCTAGCTACGTAATTCCAAATGAAAGATTTGGGTGATGCGCAATTTGTTCTTGGGATCCAGATTGTCCGGAACCGCAAGAATAAAACACTAGCCTTGTCTCAAACATCTTATATAGACAAAGTGTTGTCGAGGTTTAAGATGCAAGACTCCAAAAAGGGCTTATTGCCTTTTAGACATGGAGTCCATTTGTCTAAGGAACAGTGTCCTAAGACACCTCAAGGAGTTGAGGATATGAGACGGATTCCTTATGCATCAGCTGTTGAGAGCCTGATGTACGCCATGTTGTGTACTAGGCCTGACATCTGTTTTGCAGTTGGAATGGTCAGTAGGTATCAATCCAATCCACGACTTGAACACTGGACAGCGGTTAAAACAATCCTTAAGTATCTACGGAGAACAAGGAACTACATGCTTGTGTATGGGGCTAAGGATTTGATCCTTACAGGATACACAGATTTTGACTTCCAGACTGATAAAGATTCTCGAAAATCTGCATCAGGGTTAGTATTTACTCTTAACGGAGGAGCTGTAGTATGGCGAACCGTCAAACAAGGATGCATCGTTGATTCCACCATGGAGGTCGAATATGTAATAGCTTGTGAAGCAGCTAAAGAGATCGTTTGGTTAAGGAAATTCATGCTAAATTTGGAAGTTGTTCCAAATTTGACTTTGCCCATCACGTCAGACATTGCGATAAAGTGGTGTGCGATGGCAAATTCGAGGAACCCCGAAGTCATAAGAGGGGAAAGCACATTGAGCGAAAATATCATCTCATCCGGGAGATCGTGCATAGAGGAGACGTGATTGTCACGAAGATAGCCTCAGAGCACAATGTTTCTGATCCTTTTACAATGGCTCTCACGGCTAAAGTATTTGAGAGTCACCTAAAAGGTCTAGGTTTACAAGTCTTCCCCATCTAGGGCAAGTAGGAGTATTCTGTACAAAAGGTTTAAATGCCCTAGTTTATTGTATTTACATTACTGTAATGTTTTAATACTCCACAAGCTTTAGGTCAAGTGGGAGATTGTTGGGATTTATGCCCTAAACTTGTATAATTTTGATCAAATAAATAAATAGTTATTTATTTTGATGAAATTATATTTTTGCTTTATAAATCCAATAAACAAAGCTCCAAGGTTATAATGTAATCTTGAACATTAGTGTAGTAGACACTATTTGGATTATGTTCAAGAGTATAACCTAAATGGTCTATGGTATAAGAATAAGGTTGGAAACCCTATTCTGGTAACACCATGGATGCGACCCATTTTGTAATTAGTATAAATGAGGTAATCCAACTCATTCATGTGGTTGACATGCAAATGGAGGCATCCTGTATGAAGAGTTCATACAAGACCGGACTGCAAATTATTAAGTCTAATCAGTATAACACCGTTAACAGGATAAGACTGATAATTTATAGATGGTCATTAGTGACTCGAACTGAATCCTGAGCAAGTTAAGAACTCCTGCTCATAGGGGTTTGTCTTTAGACTAGTATGGGTGAGAGTAGCTTGTAGCCAACTCAATAAGCCTACCTTCTCAAGGACAGAACCTCGTAGCTAGCTGGGAACTTAACTGTGCAAGATGGAATTCACTCATTCCTACACTAAGCAATTAGATAGGTTGTTCCCTTAAGAACTGACTCCAGGTCTTGAACAACAGGGCCCCGCCCGCTATGAGGGTATAAGTATATGGTAGGACCTTAGATTTGTTGTTCATTAGAGGATCAGTGGTGCTTAAGGAACAAAGAGGTAATCACAGGGGTAAAACGGTAATTTGACCCAGTCGTGATTACAAACAACCTGTGAAGAGTCGACTCATGGGTAATGACTATATCAATGGACACAATGCTTTGTATTAGACACAAACGAGGTGATTGAGCTCGTTCATGTGGTTGACATGCGAGTGTGGGCATCCTCTGCAATGAGATTGTACATGACCGGAGCATGAATTATTAGACCTACTGATGTAACACCGTTAACAGTATAAGACTAATAAATTCGTAGATGACCATTAGTGACTCGACCTTAATCCTGAGCGTGTTACAGACTCCTCTCTGCGGGGTCTTCCCTTTGACTAGTACATGTGAGGGTGGCCACAGTTGCTCGCCCAATATGTCTATCTTCTCATGGACAGGACCACGTGGGGAGCTGGGAACTTGACAACGCAAGAAGGAATTCACTCATTCTCGATTTAGGAAAACTAGAGGGGTTGTTCCTTAAGTGCTGACTCCAGGGCTTGAACAACGGGGCCCCACCCTCTCACTGGCTCGAAAGGGTTGTTGTTTATGGTTGGACCATGCAACGTAGTTGTTCATTAAAGGTGCAGTGGGACTTAAGGAGTAGAGGTAGATACAAGAGTAAAACGATAATTTGACCCAGCTATGGCTACGAACAATCTGTGAAGGGCCGACTCACGGGTATTGATTATATCGATGAACACAACTTGTCCTACAGTGATGGGAGTGCAGCTACGGGCTTTAGTGGAATGTTACCGTAGCTAATGATTGTTGAATAACTGGGTCAAAGAGTTTGACAGGTTAGTCTCGGATCATTGGAGCTCGTCATCTGTAGGTCCATTAGGTCCCTCGATTGGCTCAAATTGGACAAATTGTGGGTTTACAGTTTGGTGTGAATTTGAAGTGTTCAAATTCATTATTTGGGTATTTATGTCATTTATATGAGATATAGATGACATAATATATAGTTTGATGTGAATGAGATTCATAATAAACTATAGTATAGCCTAATTGATTAATTAGTGTTAATTTGAGAAATTGAATTGAGAGAAATTAAATTGAATGTGATTCAATTTAAAATTTCACATTTATACAAATGAGATTTGTATAAAAATGTATGAGATACCTTATATTATGTGATATGCAAATATGATTTACATATCATATGGTTGTGGTAAAATTGTGATTTGGTGGAGGTTTTAACTCCATCACACAATAGTATTTAAAGGCTTTGCAATAAGCTTTTGGTGAAACAATTGCCATTTTTTGGATTTTCATCCAAAGAGAGCAAAGCTACTTCTCTCATTCTCTCCTAATTCTCTCTCAAACTCTCCTCATCCAAAATCAAAGGGAGTCGCACATACTCTCCCTCAACCTCCCGATAACAACCGAGAAGACATTTTGAAGGTGTCTCACTGTTCAGTTCGAGGATCGAGTTCGTAGAGATCGTTGGTTCGAGAGAGATCGTGACCGGAGGAGAAAAGCTTTGAAGAAGAGTTTTTCAACAAGTAAGTAAGAGTTTATTACTGTTTTTCTTCTCTTTATGCATGTTTAGCCTAGAATTAAAGTAGTTTAATTCAATTTTAAGATTCGAATCACACAACGAAACAACGACGTTTCACAACGTCTTCCGCTGCGAGAATTCTAAATCCCTTCACTCTTTACCTCCTTCTGTTCTATTTATCAATGAAATCCACATCTCTTCTAAAAAATGGCTAATCTTATTGGATTGGACAAAATTTGGTGGTTATAGATAACTTGGGGATGTTAATATCTCAAGTATGTGGTCACCTTGTGGGTGTGGTTCATATGCATGTAATATTGGACTCATCTACTTGGTTATAGCCTTGCAAGCACTTTGTTGTTGGTACTCAAATATATTACTTTGTTATCCTTTTGCTTTAACATAAAAAAGTGCTTCATAACTGAAAGTGATATTTTGTTGATTGTCAAGATGAACCCCTCATTTTAATGGATCCTAGGATTAGGTCAATGATAGCACACAAAATGTGTTATCCTTAGGCTTATAATTTGCTAGTTTTTATGGTAATTTCAAGGCTTTCACGTATTTAAATCGTCCAATTTCAGGTAAAGAGCATTATCAAGTCATTTGGAGATATTTTAGAGTGTTCGGGTTAAATTCAAGGCTTTTTGGGCTAAAAGGGACACCAAGTGTAATCAAAATGATCAATTCAAGCATTTTAACTCGAGGTGACGGCGTTGCAACACCACGCAGGGTGTCACAACGCCGATATTGCAAAATTTTGGCACATTGAAGTCGTGAAGACGACTTTTGCAGCGTCGTAACGCCTGATCGATAGCAGGTGCGCGCGTTAGTGTAGCAGCATTGCAACGCCGCAGGAATTTTCCTTATTTATTTCCTGCCTAGGACACGGCGTTGCAATGTCATAGGAATTGTATTGAAATTTAGATCTATTTTTGACTCTTACACTAAAAAATGAGCAGAATACTATTCTTTGGGGGCCAAGCACGTGCGGGGAGGCTCAAGATTATGACGGAAGCTCGGGAACGAGGGACCGATATCATCACCAACAAGTTTTCTTTCTTCTTCCTTTTGTCTGTAGTTTTGTTATAGACTCTAGTGTGACATTAGCTTGTTTTGATAGTGATTATGAGTAGCTAATTGTCGTAGTTAGGGGATTGATTAACATTTTTTGAACTTAATTAAGTATGTATTGAACTTATGTTTTTGTTACTTTATTTTTGGAAATTCTATCTTCAATTACTTGCTTTTCTTTGGCTAAGTTTAGCATGATTTGTTGGTTTAAGTTGTTTCGATAGAATAGGCTTAGATTAGAGCAAAGTTGTCAAAACCCTTCATAATTCTAGGCACGAAAGTGACTTAGATTCTTTGGGAAACGTTTTAAAAAGTTGCTTAATGTCATGCATGCTTTTAAAATTCATAAGGTAACTTTTGGATTTATTGCTATGCATGAGAATATTAGTTTTCGAGAGAGACTTTTGAATCTTTACTTTTTGTTTATAATCTCACAACCATAGTCAATTGCATGTGCTAAATAAGGAAAAAACTTGTGAAATCAATTTCCTTAACAATTCTTGCATATTCGTTTCTCCACTTGTATATTTAATTTTTTATCTTTGTTTCCACCTTTTATCAAAGTTTTGTTGCTTTAGATAAACTTTAGAATTAGTATCTTGGTAGTTAATCAATCTAGAAAACCATTCGTGAGGACGATACTTGTAACTTAAATCACTATATTAAAACTTAACACGTACATTTGCGGTATTGTGATATTAATTTTACGCAACAAGTTTTTGGCGTCGTTGCAAAGGAATGAGGATTATTTAGATTGATTAATATTAGGAGAAAAATTGAGATTTTAGACTAAATATTTTTGTTTCCTTTTGTGTTTTTTCCTTATTTGTTTTCTTTCCTTTTGTATTTTTTTTTTCTTTCCTTATTTTAGTTCTTTTTATCTAATTTTATTTTTATTTTCCTTTTGTTGTCTCAAGGTTTATACCTAAGGATAAAGTTGCAGACCTTAAACCTTTTGATCCTGAAATTTAAAGGGCCTACAGAAGACTTCTAAAGGAAAATAGAGTTGAAATTCATCAAATGGCAGACCAGGAGATAATTAATAACCCTAACCCCATCAGGGAGTATTTCCAACCTGTATTTAATTCTTAGCAGGCTAGAATAGTCGATGCGGCCATTAATGCTAATAATTTTGAACTGAAAATAGGGTTGATACAAATGGTTAGGGAGAATGCCTTCAGGGGGCAGGCCATAGAGGACCCTAATTCTCACTTACATAATTTTCTTGAAATTTGTGGCACTATGAAATTAAATGGTATTTCTGTTGATAGTATTCGCTTACGTCTCTTTCCTTTATCTTTATAGGATAGAGCCAAAAAATGGTTGGGGTCCCTTCCACCAGGAAGTATCACTTCTTGGAAGGAATTTGCCCAAGCCATCATGACTAAATTTTCCCCACTAGTGAGAGCTGCAATGTGAAGGACTGAGATTGGGATTTTCAGGCAACATGAGGGAGAGCAGTTGTTCGACGTCTGGGAGCGTTACAATGGTAGGTTAAGCAGGTAACTACAACATGGGTATCCAGATTGGCTTCAGGTTCAATTATTTTATAATGGACTTGCAGGTCAGACTAGGACCATTTTGGATGCCACTGCTGGAGGGACTTTCATGGCGAAGACTGTGCTAGAAGCACGAGCCCTCCTTGAAGAAGTGTCAATTGTCAGCTATCAGTGACCCATAGAAAACGAAAAATCTAGACCAGTAGTTGGTCTTTACCAACTTGATGAAGTAACTGCTCTTAAATCTCAAATGACATCTCTAACTCATGTCCTGAATAAACTTGCAGGAACACCCCAATCAATAGCCACTTTTCAATGCTTCCAGCCCAATGAAGAATCCAACATGAAGCAAGTGCATTATCTGAACAACAGGAGCAACACCTATGGATGAAATCTAAATAAGAATAACATTCCAACACATTACCACCCAGGTTTGAAGTCTCATGAAAATTTGTGTTGAACCCTCCTTTAGGTTATGTTGCTACATCTTAGAGAAAGTCATCTCTTGAAGACACGGTAAGCTCATTTATCATTGAATCCAGAAATAGGACAAACCAACTGGAGAACGCAATCATTAGTTTGACTGGTGTGGTGAGTTATCAGGGAGCTGCCATAAAAAAATATTGAGACTTAGATCAGCCAAATGAGTACAACAATTCACACACTACAGAAAGGTATATTCCCTATGGACACTACGGTGGACCCAGGAGAAACAAGTAAGGTTGTTTATTTGAAACAATAATTCAATTATTTAACTCTTGATCTGTTAAAGTTCTCTCAAGTAATTTTGTAGAGCAGGCAAGTGAAGAGAAAGGAAAATGATGCAACAAAGAAATCACTTTGAGATGACGAAGGAGTTTCAGTCTAGCTAAAGACGTTAAAAAAAACGTCTTAGTTTGCTTAGGTCTTAGTTAGTTAAAGACAAAGGAGTTTGTTTAGGTCTTAGTTTGCTTTATTTTGTTTTGTAGGTTGTCATTGATGTCACCCCTCGTTAAATCCATGCTCCCGTTCTGCAGTACTTTATCTCACGTGACTTGGTCGTCTAAGGAATTCAAAAGAAAAATGAAGATCTACATTACTCAGGACAGTATTGTTCACTCTTACCCTTCTTACTTTCTTTGAGCTTATTTTGCAAACATTGAGGACAATGTTTAGTTTAAGTTTGGGGGTGGGATGTGTTATTCATCTGTTGTGGTTGTCCTGAGTATGTGTTAAATTGCTGATTGATCTTATGCATAAGTATGATTAGGATGGCCTAGGATGAGATTTAATTGAAAATTTTTTTGATTCTGCTGAAACCTGAGAGCATGATATGAATCTGAGTTAATTTAAAAAGTTTCTTGAGTTTTTCCTGCAATATTATGCACTTAGCCTATGTTCCTGTACTTTTGAATGCTTAGAACAAAGTTATTAGGTTTAGAAGTTTGATGTCACCTCGATAGGTATAAGGACTTATTTGAGAGTTAAACTGCAGGATAGGGTGAATGACAATATGAAATGCATGATCTGTAAAATATGTGCATTATGTAAAAAAAAAAAAGAGTTTGTCTTTGTGTTTCTGTTGTTAAAGAAAAGAATCGTGAGGAAAAAAGAGCTACCTTCACTGTGATCAGTTAGGTCACTCATTGAGCGAGTGCTCTGCGTAAGGGTCCCTGCAGTGGATGTGTGAAAGCTAGTGTCCTTGCACACAAAAAAAGAAGAAGAAGAAAATAGAAAAGGTAACATAAAAAAAAAGTGATAAAGTGTTGAGTAAAGTTTATTTCTTGAATGTGGGGAGACTCAAGGATTAGAAATTATGACTAGTTAAATGGAGGACCTAATAAAGTTGTTCCAGGCTTAGTAGAGATGAAAGGAACGGAGGCTAATCACACACACACGTAAGAACACTTAGGAAAAGTTTTAAATTGTTTGTTGAAGTATCATGTTTGATTGGTTCCTATTATTGGTGAAATTTCCTTTTACTGAGGCTTGAGTCGGATGTATGCATAAGAAAGATCTTATGTTTAATTCTGTTTTTGCTCGGGATTAGCAAAAGTTTAAGTTTGGGGGTGTTTGATAGCACACAAAATGTGCTATCCTTAGGCTTATAATTTGCTAGTTTTTATGGTAATTTCATGGCTTTCATGTATTTAAATCATCCAATTTTAGGTAAAGAGCATTATCAGGTCATTTGGAGATATTTTGGAGTGCTCGGGTTAAATTCAAGGCTTTTGGAGCTAAAAAGGACACCAAGTGGAATCAAAATGATCAATTCAAGCATTTTGACCCGAGGTGACGGTGTTGCAACGCCATGCAGGACGTCGCAAGCAAATATTGCAGAATTTTGGCACATTGAGGTCGTGAAGACAGCGTTGCAATGCAGCGTCGCAACGTCGGATCGATAGCAGGCGCGCGCGTTAGGGTAGCAGCGTTGCAACGCCGCATGAATTTTCCTTATTTATTTGTCGCCTAGGGCACGACATTGCAACGTTGTGCCGATTACAATATAAATACATCATGTTGCCCACATTATAAAGGGAGCTGAATTGTATTGAATTTTACACATATTTTTTTCTACTCTTATACTAAACAAGGAGCAAAATACTATTCTTCGGGGACCAAACACATGCGAGGAGGCTCGAGATCGTGACGGGAGCTCGGGAACGAGGGACCGACATCATCACCGACGAGTTTTCTTTCTTCTTCCTTTTGTTTGTAGTTTTGTTATTGACTCTAGTATGACATTAGCTTGTTTTGATAGTAATTATGAGTAGCTAATTGTCGTAGTTAAGGGATTGATTAGCATGTTTTGAACTTATGTATTGAATTTATTTAAGTATGTATTGAACTTATGTTTGTGTTGCTTTATTTTTGGCAATTCTTTCTTAAATGAGTTGCTTTTCTTTGGGCAAGTTTTGCACGATTTGTTGGTTTAAGTTGATTCGATAAATAGGCTTAAATTAGAGAAAAGTTGCCAAAACTCTTAGTAATTCTGGGCAAGAAAGTGACTCGGGTTCTTTGAAAAATGTTTTAAGAAGTTTTTTAATGTCATGCATGCTTTTAAAATTCATAAGGTAACTTTAGGATTCATAGCTATGCATGAGAACCATTAGTTCTCGAGATAGACATTTGTGAAGGGAATGGATTTTTCGCAGCGGAATAGCGATGTGAACCGCCGTTGTTTCATTGTTGTTCTAATTATCTTAAAATTAAAAGTATTGACATACAATCTAGGCTCAACATGCTTTTAAGAGGAAAAACAGAAAGGTAATCGATAAATACCTCTTGAAGATTCATTTTTCGAGTTTTCCTTCTCCGATCACGATCCAACGATCTCTCCAACGAAAATGACAAACCGATGCAAGGAGACACCTCCACTTGGTGTTCTCGGGAGGATGAAGGAGAGTTGTGGGACTCCATTTGGATATTGGATTAATTATAAATGTGAGACTCCTTATCTTGATCATAGGGCCACACTTTTTATTATTCTTTTGGGGAAAAAAAGTTATATCCCATCCTAATTAAGCAATTAATTTTAATGAGTTGTCATATGTGTCTCATATTGAATTGATTTACGTTAATATTTCACTCAAATTTAAGCATAAACATTAGTAAACTGTTATTGTTTTCCTAAGATGAAAAAAAGAAAGAAAGAAAACTCTGTTATACTTAAATCCATAGGTAATTATTTTTGTTTATTTAAAATCAATTACTGAATTAGGGGTGCAAAGTCAAAACATGAAACTAATTTGAAGCAACCCATAATTGGCCATTAAATATCAATTAGTTCGGTTTCTTTAAAATTTGTTAACCAAAAAAATTGGATCAAATTAAATTTAGTCAATTTAAATTTATTTGATTGTTATATCAATTAGGTGATTAGTTCTTTTTAATTCCACAACGATTAATTTATTATTGGTTGGTCAAATATTAAATCAAATTGTTTTACCCATATAATTTATAGTCAGGAACAGATTTAAGAAAAGTCCAGAAGCTCGAGGCTCTTCAACTTCTGAAACTTTAATTGGTATACTTTAAATGTTAGATAATTTGTATAGAAGCTTTTTAGCCTAGTGGCAAGTTTTAGAAGGTATGCACTCTCTTTATTTTGTTGAGTCAACCCATAATGATAAAATTCAACTTTTTAATGTAAATAATTTAAATCTTGTTTAAAAAATGCATAACTCCACTGACATATTAACAACTACGAAATTTATAATCTCCGACAAAAAGTTCTTACCGGTAATTTTAATTTGTAACCCTTTCAAATATATACTAAAATCAAAGTAACTTTACCAATGAGAATGTGGCATAATAATAGCGTTAGAAGTCAATTGTTTAAAAACTAAAATGGAGTTCTCCTTTCCAATTTTATATTTCTTATATAAATAGACACTTTTTTTCTTAGTTAACTTTTACAGACTTTAAGCTCTCATCCCATTATTAAACAAAAATATATAATTAAAAAATGAAAAAGGAAAAGGAAACTTTAATAAAATGCAGGCATTTATTGATCCACATCCAAACCACAAACAAGTCTCTTTACAAAAAAACCATAAATTAGGTAACTTAACATCAATGAAACTGCTTCTTTCCCTAACTTTCCCAAAAAAAATACTATGAACAAAAACATTCCCACAAAAAAAAAAACTCAACAAAGCCCTTACTGATAATATTAAATTGAATGAATTAAATTCATCCATGATAAGGAGGAGGTGGAGAAACATAGCCACCTTTTATGTTGGTGTTTGGTTCTGGATCTGGATAATCCATTGTCTCCATCATCATCATCCTCCATTTTCCTCCACTTTCCTGCAAAATCTTTAAAAAAAAAAACAGATTTTTAATTTTCACTCAAAAAAAAAAAACAGAGAAAAATAATATCTTTACCTTTAACTGAATTCTGGAGTCATGGTGTGAATGTTGATCCTTCAGCATCCTAATTTTTCTTCCAAATCCTTGAGATTTACCAAAAAAGAAAAAACCCATTAAATTAAAAAAGTAAAAAAAGGCAAAGAAAATGAGATTTAAGAAGAAGAAGGAAGAGAGAAATTAAATATTTACCATTAGTGAAACAAAGAGCGATGAAGAGAGTAAGAAGAAGAATTGAGAGAAAAGAAGAGCGACCCATTGGAGATTTACGAATTAATGAAGGAATGAGTGAGTTGTTTGTTGAAGTTAGAAGGAAGGCCAACTGTAAGGAGAAATCAAAGGCTATCAAAATGCGGTTTTGTTTTGAAGATCCCAATTCTCTAAACCCAATCGCCGTTTCCAGATTTGTTTGATGTGGGCGAACATATATGATATATCTAATATCATACAGCTTTTTCTCATCAATTTTTTTTTTTAAGAAAAAAAATCTCTCTCACTCTCTCTTTTTTTTCTCTCTCCTTTGGTATATGCATGAGTCAAATGGGAGAGAATCTAATTATTTAATGGTTTTTTTTTTTTTTGTATAAGCCAAAGGCAATAGGAGATTTAAATACATCCTAAAATATATTATCATTAGCTTTTTAAAATTTAGTTCCTTTTTATATATTTTTTTTAAGTAGAGATATCCATGGGCGGGGACCAAAAAATATTTCTCCGTCTCCATCCTCGCCCCGACCCCTATTTCATTCCCGTCTTACCAAATTTTCTCATTAATTTGAAGCGGAGATTCTACTTGGTGAATTCGTAGGGATTGAGTTTCTCGCGGACATTAATTTCTCGTTTATCATTTTTATTTTACTAAATTTTATTAAATAATTTTTTTAAAAAAAAAATTATTTAAATGTTTAATTCTCAATTAGATATTTATATTTAATAGATATTTTTTTATTTTTTAAAAATATAAAATGATATTTAATAAAAATTTAGAACTCTGGTTTATTATATATATACAAACATATATATATCTATATAAAATAAATAAATCAGGTTGGGACGGGGTCGGGGTCGGAAATGTATTCTCCATCCTCATTTAGCCAACGAAGAAAAATTACTCGCCGCTCCCTTTCCCATTTCCTCGGTCTCCGCATGGAAAATGGGCATCCCTATTTTTAGGTTAAATTTTAATCCCATTTGAAAGTTTTTTTTTTGAAAAAAAAAACTTTTATCATTATTTTGAAAAAAAATCCAATTTACTCCAACCTTTTAAAAGTTTGATAAATGTAAAATTGGATAAAGTTTTTCCTTTTTTTAGTTCAACGACATGTAGATTAAAGAGATTCTGATCGACAATATATGTCTTAACTAAATGAATTTGAAGGAATGAAAATCCAACGCAGCGGAACGAGGATTAAATTATCGTGGTATCGTTAAGAAATATGCTTTCTTAAAACTGTTTCTATCACATAAAAACTAGGCTAAACATGAATTAGAAGAGAAAAACAGTAGGGAATACTTACTTGTTGAAGAATCGATCTTCACGTTTTCCTCCTCCGGTTACGAATCCTTCGTGTTCATGATCTCAACGAACTCGATCTTCTCAAACGAACCAACGAACCGGACACTTCCGATAGATTTCTCGGTTGTTCTTCCTTAGGTAGAAGGAGAGTAAGTGGGACTCCTTTTCGTGAGAGCGAGGAGAGATTGAGAGAAGAGTTGAGAGAATAGTGTTTGTTATTTTTGGTGAGATTCCAAAAAATGAACAACAAGCATAAGAAATCCTTCTTGCAAAGGGTTTACATAATGGTGATAGGTGGAGTTGAAATCTTCACCTATTTACCATTTAACCACAACCATAGGTTATGCAAACTATATTTGCATAACGTGTCAAACTCTTTGACCCGGTTAATCAGCATTCATTAGCTAGAGTAACACTCCACTAAAGCCCGTAGTTGCACTCTCGTCACTGTAAGACAAGTTGTGTCCACTGATATAACCAATGCTCGTGAGTCGACCCTTCACAGGTTGTTCGTAGATACTGCTGGGTCAAATTACCATTTTACCTATGTGTCTACTTCTTGCTCCTTAAGTCCCCACTGCTCCTCTAATAAACAATAACGTTGTAATGGTCCAACCATAAACAACAACCCTCTCAGGCAAGTGAGAGGGTGGGCGCCCATTGTCCAAGCCCTGGAGACAGCACTTAAGGGAACGACCCTCTAGTTTCCCTAAAGTCGGGAACGAGTGAATTCTATCTCGCGTAGTTAAGTTCCCAACTCCCCACGTGGTCCTGTCTTTGAGAAGATAGGCATATTGGGCGAGTACCTGTGACCACCCTCACCTGTTATAGTCAAAGGACAGACCCCAAAGACAGGAGTCCGTAACACGCTCAGGATTAAGGTCGAGTCACTAATGGACATCTACGATGTTATTAGTCACATACTGTTAACGGTGTTACATCAGTAGGTCTAATAATTCACGATTCGGTCTTGTACAATCTCATTGCCCAGGATGCCTTCACTCGCATGTCAACAATATGAACGAGTCAGATCACCTCGTTTGTATCTAATACAAAACGGGCCGCATCCACAGCGTATCTAGGATTAGGTCTCCAACCCTATCCATATACTATAGACCGTTCGGGTCATTAACTCGAACGTGATCCTCACTGTGTGTCCACTACACACCGTTCAAGTTCTAGTTCTCTCATAAATTTAATGACCCTGGAGCTTAGTTTACGAGACACAAAGTGATGAAAAAAATAACTCTTATTAATTTCAAATGGTAATATTACAAACAAAATGAGATTAGGACATACATCCCAACAAACTCCCACTTGGACTAAGCTAGTGGAGCAAACATACATTTCTCAAATGTACAAAGATTACAATAAAGTAATACAATAAACTAGGGCATTGAATACCCTTTACAATACTCCCACTTGCCCTAGTCAGGAAGCACTCGAAGACCTAGACTCTCTATGTGACCCTCAAACACCTTAGCCGTGAGGGCCTTTGTAAATGGATCAGTAACGTTGTGCTCCGACGCTATCTGCGTGACTGTCACGTCGCCGCGGTGCACAATCTCCCGTATCAGATGATACTTCTGCTCAATGTGTTTGCCCCTCTTATGACTTCGAGCGTCTCTGAAGTTGGCTACAACACTACTATTGTCACAAAACAGCGTGATCGACAAGTTCATATTTGGAACAACTTCCAAATCCGTCATGAACTTCCTAAGCCAAACAGCTTCCTTTGCAGCTTCACAAGCCACAACGTACTCAGCTTCCATAGTGGAACGAGCGATGCTTCCCTGCTTGATGCTTTAGCATACTACAACTCCTCCATTCAGAATGAATGTTGACCCCGAAGTGGATTTCCTAGAATCCTTATCAATCTGAAAGTCATAATTTGTGTATCCCGTAAGGATCAAGTCCCCACTCCCATACACTAGGTTGTAGTTCCTCGTTCTCTTAAGATACTTGAGGATTGCCTTTACGGTTGTCCAGTGATCT
Organism: Trichosanthes cucumerina; assembly: GCA_036507285.1. Classification (NCBI taxonomy): domain Eukaryota; kingdom Viridiplantae; phylum Streptophyta; class Magnoliopsida; order Cucurbitales; family Cucurbitaceae; genus Trichosanthes; species Trichosanthes cucumerina. The sequence continues at coordinate 42,002,764 of CM071841.1, forward strand.
AATCGTGTATTGGATTGATACCAACTGACAATCCCTACTGCATAACAGATGTCGGGCCTAGTACACAACATGGCATACATCAGGCTTCCTACAGCTGAAGCATAGGGGATTCGTCTCATATCCTCAACCTCTTGAAGAGTCTTAGGACATTGATCCTTAGACAGGTGAACCCCATGCCTGAAAGGCAACAAGCGCTTCTTTAAGTTCTGCATCTTATATCTAGACAACATCTTGTCAATATAATACGCCTGAGACATGGCCAACGTTCTGTTCTTCCGGTTCCGGACTATCTGGATACCTGGAACATACTGTGCTTCTCCAAACTCTTTCATTTGGAATTGCGAAGCTAGCCATTTCTTTATGTCAGTCAGAAATCCTACCTTATTCCCAATGAGAAGGATATCATCCACGTACAATATCAGAAATGCGACAGTTTTGTCAATGATTTTCTTGTAGACACAAGGCTCGTCAACATTTTGATCAAAGCCATAAGATTTGATCGCCTCATCAAACCTTATATTCCAAGACCTCGAGGCTTGTTTTAGTCCATAAATGGACCTATGAAGCCGGCAAACCTTTTGCTCTTGGTCTTGGGCAATGAACCCCTTTGGTTGGTCCATGTAGATGGTCTCGTCAAGGTTGCCATTTAGAAAGGCGTTCTTGACATCCATCTGCCGTACCTCATAGTCATAATATGCGGCAATGGCCAGAAGGATCCTGATCGACTTTACCATGGCAATAGGTAAAAAAGTTTCCTCATAGTCAACCCCTTCAACCTGGGTAAAACCCTTTGCCATTAGTCGTGCTTTGAAGGTCTGCACCTTCTCATATACGCCACATTTACGCTTGTAGATCCATTTGCAACCTATAGGTTTTACCCCATCAGGTTGATCCAAAAGCTCCGAGACGGAATTGAAGTACATCGACTCCATTTTCTGGTCCATAGCTTTAATCCATTCGTCCTTGTCAACGTCTACCATTGCCTGATCATAGGTCAATGGATCCTCGCAGTCATCATCAAGGGTGATGACTTGGGTTTCAACTAAACCCAGGTAACGTTCAGGCTGTCTCACTACCCTTCCACTACGTCGAGGCATTCCCTATTCTTGGGAACGGACTTGACTAGACGTGCTAGGATCAACAACACTTGTTGATGTACTAGCCCCATCAGCAACTCTTGCTTATGTACTGTCCATTTCGTTCAACATGATTTTTCTTCTAGGTAAATGATCCCTGACGTGGTGTTCCTAAAGGAAAGTGACATTTGTCGACACAAGCACCCTATTTTCCTTAGGATCGAAAAATAGACCACCCCTAATCTCTTTTGGGTAACCTACAAATAAGCACAATTTTGAACGGGGTTCCAACTTTTTCGGGTTTGACACCAACACGTGGGTCAGGCATCCCCAAATTCTGAAATGGTGTAAACTTCCTTTACATCCATTCAAGAGTTTGAAAGGTGTTTCACAAATACTCTTTGACGGAACGTTGTTCAAAATATACACCGCAATCTCCACTGCGTAACCCAAAAAGAATCAGGGAGACGAGCATAGCTCATCATCGACCGAAGCATGTCCAACAAGGTTCTGTTTCTCCTCTCCGATACACCATTCTCTTTGTGGCATACCAGTTTGAGAGTTGGGACGTAATTCCGTGTTCTATCATATAGTCACGGAATTCGGTGTCCATATACTCTCCACCTCGATCCGATCAAGTGTTTTTATGGTTTTACCTAACAGGTTCTCAACCTCAGTCTTGTACTCCTTGAACTTTTCAAGAGTTTCAGACTTCCTATGCATTAGGTAAATATACCCATATCTCAAATTGTCATCTATGAAAGATACAAAGTATTCGTAGGCATCTCGTGTTTTAACACTCATCGGACCACAGAGGTCAGAATGTATAAGCTCAAGGGGCTCTTTGGCTCTATATCTTTTTCCACTAAAAGAACGTTTGGTCATTTTACCTTCGAGGCATGACTCACACACCGGTAAAGAGTTTTCTTCCAACTCACATAAAAGTCCACTCTTCACTAGTCTCTCAATCCTATTGAGATTGATGTGGCCTAACCGTAGATGCCAAAGATGGGCATTTTCTTTAGGAGAAATTTTCACTCTCTTAGTTTGTGTTTCTGCTGTTTTAAATAATTCAGTATTCAAAACACTTTTGACCGAATTAGGTTTCAAAACGTATAGATTAGACTCAAGTGAAGCAGAACACAATAAATTTCCATTTCTAGCAATAAACGCTTTATTGCCAGAAAATTCAACGGAAATACAATGTTCTAACAGGTAGGAAATAGAAACTAGGTTTCTAGTAAACCCTGGAACTATAAACAAATTATCTAATAAAATGTAATTTCTGCCGAAAAAGAGCTTCACCGTGTCGATCGCTGCAGTAGAGGAAATCTCCCCAGATCCAACCCGTAGAGTCATCTCATCCTTTCACAACTACTGCCAGGAACTAATTCCCTGAAAAAAAGAACAAACATGGTTAGTGGCGCCTGAATCCAATATCCAGGCAGAGCCATTACTCTCCACTAAACAGGTTTTAGTTACCAGTAAATCACATATACTTGTATTCTTCCTGTTTGTAAGGAACTTGGGACAGTTACGCTTCCAGTGGTCGTCCTCATTGCAGTGGAAACACTTTCCTTTCTCTGCAACTTCCTTGACCTTTTTGCCCTTTTGGGCGGCAGCGTAGTCAACTTTACCCTTCTTCATCTTCTTCTTCTTCCCTTTCGGGTGAGAAGGAGCCACAGGTTTAGTCCTAGAGGTCGAACCCCTATGAAAGCACCTGAAGGCAACATTTGCCTCAGCTTCCGGTGTCCTGATCCTCATCAAGGACTGGAAGTTCTGTAGCTCGTTCAGAAGGGTGGTCAGAGTGTAGCTAATTTTGTTCATAACAGCATTGCTACGAAACTGAAGGAAACACTTCGGAAGAGTCTCTAAGATAAAGCTGATCTGGCTCGACTCATCGATCGAAGCCCCGTTCATCTCTATTAGATTAAAGTGGGTCATCATGTCAAGAACGTGTTCTCGAACGGACGTCCCTTCTTTCATCCGAGCGTTGAAGACGTGTTTGAGCGAGTCATGTCGGACTCGAAAGGACTGTTGTCAAAACATTTCCTACAAGGACTCCATGATCTCCTTGGCGGTGATCATCAGCTCATGCTTCTTTGCCAATACTTCAGACAAGCTGGCAATGATATAGACTATGGCCTTTTCATTGGCCTGATCCATCGATCGTACGCATCACAAACACTTCGTGACGCGGTCGAGCTCGGCAACTAAGGACACTCCTCAGTGAGCACGAACTTAAGTTACTAGAATTGTGTTTATATTGTTTTTCCATGTTTGGAAATTATCTCCCACTAGTTTGTCGGATGCTAGTAATGCTATAATTGAGCTAGACATTTTGCTGAAAAATAAGTAAAATACTTTGTGTTAGTCTCGCAAAACTTTTTGAAATCCAATCAAGTTTTAGCAAAAATTTATCCTATGATCCCTAGGTCATTAAAAATTTGCAATGATATCCCACAAGTTTAGACCCTAATCCCGAAGGGTGAACAAAAACACGCCTCCTCTAGGACGAGACTTTCTCCGCCAGACCCTAATCCTAGAATAACTCTTATTCCATTAGGCGTCCAGTTACCATTTTTCGGTCAGAATCCATTAACTCTTAATGAATCCCATGAGTGTCACCCTCAATCTTTAAGTTTCCAAGTATCTGTCCAAACAATTGCCACCGAAGGGTGAACCAAGAAGGAAAACCAACAAGGAAACTGTATCCCTTTCGAGAATTCACGGTGTTCCGACTCCCATGATCAAGGCCCTTCGAAGGGATTGGCTAGTCCAGGCCAAACTAGCAGGTGGATAATAGGAGTTTCATGGTGTGAATCGAAAGAAGAGATCGTGGGTCCCATTTTCACAGGTCCCGCTCCCACTCACTATAAGTACTCTCTCCATCCACTATGATATTGATCTATACAAATACCATCCGAAGGGGGACACTCCCATTTGCGCCACGAGATCGAGTATGGATCTCACGGTGCAGACTTTAACAGAGATTTGTGGTCAGAAAATCAAATGTATCTTATACAGTTTATTTCCTCCCACTCAACACTTTAAATTATTCGGGATTGACCTAGATAAATCGGCTAATATTTACATAAGTCTACCAATATAACTCTTATATTGATTTAGCCTAAGTTTATAATCACATTATTAACTTAGGTCTATGTGAGTAAATTAATCAACTTTTAATTAACGTCACTCACGAAAATATAACCTAAGAATCTCCGGACCAAATTCACTCCCAGGTCAGTTCCCAGGTAGGGGTGTTCCGCAAAACGTCAGCTTAAATACCCCAGCCTTAGACAGAGCTACTAATCAGTCTCCATTCGAAGGTCATATTTGATTTCCTAATTCTAATCTTATTAGAACTAGAAAATCTATGTCTAATTATTCAAGTTCTAAACATTTTAAAACTAATAATTAACTTAATTAGGTTACATGCAATCTATGTCACAGTGCTTGATCATTCATCACATGAATAATACTATACTATAATATACATTCATCACATGAATTAAATGCATGAGCATGCTTTTAATCTAAAAATATAACACTTATATTTAAATAAATTAAACACATGCAAACATTATATTATAACACTTACAATATAACCTATCATGCATACTATATATTATAACACTTATAATATAAATATGATGCATGAAATGTTTAACCTAAGGTGGGATTTTAAATCTATATGACATACATTATGCACATAGAATTAAATATTTCATACATCTCATGCATAAAATAAATAAATAGCAAAAATTAGACCGGTTTTGGCACTTAGGGGACATTTATGTAATTAATTAACATTAATATAACAATTATATTAATATTAATTAATAAAAATAAATTTAATTAAAACTAAAATACATTTTACTATTAATAAAAATAAATTAAAAAACAAATAAAATGCCCCACGAAGTGAAATTCTCCACCATCCCACGTTCTCGCGCGAAACTACCGCGAACTGCTTCTTAACCCACGCAGCGTTGCAACGCTGCAACACTCAGCGTCGCACGTTGCGTGCTCCACGCCAGGGCATTGCAACGCTACACCTAGCGTTGCAACGCTGCTCTGCAGTAAAACCTCCACCCGCGCGGACGACGTTGAGACCCCGAAGAATAGCGTCTCAACGCCATCTATTGGACATCAAACACCTTTGCTGTTTTCTTCGATTTCTGCCCGTTTTCGCTCCGATTTCTTCACAACAACTCTTGTCGCCAAAGACCCATACTTACAGACTCGATTTATTTTCTAAATGTCCCAAAAACACGGACCTTTACATTGATCTCATCAATAGAAAATAAACCTAAACCTTGTGCCAAAACTGAAAACATCCAATTTATCAAACCAACAAATTCATCTCATGAAATTGAAGCATTACCCACCTAATTTCAAAAAAAATCATATGCACAACGAAAAGACAACGATTTGGCTCGGATACCAATTGAAGGAATGAAAATCCCACGCAGCGGAAGGACGATTGAATCGTCGTGGTATCGTTGTGAAATATGCTTTCTTAAAACTGTTCCTATCACATAAAAACTAGGCTAAACATGAATTAGAAGAGAAAAACAGTAAGGAATACTTACTTGTTGAATAATCGGTCTTCACGTTTTCCTCCTCCGGTCACGAACCCTTCGTGTTCATGATCTCAACGAAGTCGATCTCCTCGAACGAACCAACGAACAGGACACCTCTGATAGATTTATCGGTTGTTCTTCCTTAGGTAGAATGAGAGTAAGTGGGACTTCTTTTTGGTGAGAGCGAGGAGAGATTGAGAGAAGAGTTGAGAGAATAGTGTTTGTTGTTTTTGGTGAGATTCCAAAAGATGAACAACAAGCATAAGAAATCCTTCTTGCAAAGGGTTTATATATTGGTGATAGGTAGAGTTGAAATCTCCACCTATTTACCATTTAACAACAACCATAGGTTATGCAAATCATATTTGCATAACCATATATAATAAGATATCTCATATCTCATTATACAAATCACATTTGTATAATTGAGGATTTTTAAATTGAATCACATTCAATTTAATTTCTCTTAATCAAATTTCTCCAAATTAGTGCTAATTAGACAATTAGGCTAAACTATAGTTTATTAGGAATCTCATTCACATTAAACTATATAATATGTCAATCATATCTCATAGAAATGACATAATTACCCTTTAATGAATTTGAACACTTCAAATCCACACCAAAACTGTAAACCCTCTATTAATCTAGTTTGAGCCAACCGAGGGACCTAATGGACCTACAAGTGATGAGCTTCAATGATCCGAGACTAACCTTTCAAACTCTTTGTCCCAGTTAATCAACATTCATTAGCTACGGTAACACTCCACTAAAGTCCGTAGCTGCACTCTCGTCACTGTAAGACAAGTTGTGTCCACTGATATAACCAACGCCCGTGAGTCGACCCTTCACAGGTTGTTCGTAGATACTGTTGGGTTAAATTACCGTTTTACCCCTATGCCTACTTCTTGCTCCTTAAGTCTCAACTGCTCCTCTAATGAATAACAACGTTGTAATGGTCCAACCATATACAACAACCATCTCGGGGCAGTGAGAGGGTGGGCGCCCGTTGTCCAGGCCTTGGAGACAACACTTAAGGGAGCAACCCCTCTAGTTTTCCTAAAGTGGAGAACGAGTGAATTCCATCTCACGTAGTTAACTTTCCAGCTCCCCACGTGGTCCTGTCCCTGAGAAGATAGGCATATTTGGCGAGTAACTGTGACTACCCTCACCCGTACTAGTCAAAGGACAGACCCCGCGGATAGGAGTCCGTAACACGCTCAGGATTAAGGTCGAGTCACTAATGGTCATCTACAAAGTTATTAGTCCCATACTATTAACGATGTTACATCAGTAGGTCTAATAATTCACGATCCGATCTTCTACAATCTCATTGCACAGGATGCCCTCACTCGCATGTCAACCACATGAACGAGTCAGATCACCTCATTTGTATCTAATACAAAGCGGGTCACATCCACAGCGTATCCAGGATTAGGTCTCAAACCCTATCCATATACTGTAGACCGTTTGGGTAATTAACTCGAACGTGATCCTCCTTGTGTGTCCACTACACACCGTTCAAGTTCTAGTTCTCTCATAAATTCAATGACCCTGGAGCTTAGTTTATTGGACAAAGTTTGTAAAAATGCGAGACACAAAGTGATGAAAGAAATAACTCTTATTAATTTCAAATGGTAATATTACAAACAAAACGAGATTAGGACATACATCCCAACAGAATTATTGTTATATCAGTGCAAAACTAATTAAAAGTTAAACTTGTATGTCATGATATATAATGAATTTGATAAAAATTTAGAAATAAAATTTGGCTAGAACTTAATATTTTTATCGGATGCAAACATGACTTTAGACATTGAAACTTTTATTGTAATTGAACATTTATGAGCGTGTAACTAAACTACTATCCATTTTTAGTTGTAGAAATTCTTTACAAATTAGGCTTCGTTTACTTTGTTCAATTTTATGATGATAACTATTTTTTTTTTTTTTTTGAAAGGGAGAAGGAGAATGAATAACTTTGTTTCAAAATACTTGTGAAAGTTATAGCCTAGTTATGAACATGTTATTTTAGCTTGTAAGTATGGTATATATATATTTTAAAAATAATTAATCAGTTATGGACTTAAATAATGGTAATTAATCTAAAATTTGATCATTGGATAAAAATATAATTTTTTTTCCTATGTTTTCTGTTCCTCTTGCCCCCTGGTCCTTACCCAAAATTTTAATTTAATTACATACTAGAATTATACATTTAATTACCATTGAACCTAAGTTTTTTTTTTTTTTTGAGTACCCATTGAACCTAAGAATTAAGATCAGATAAATTTACACTTTTCTTAATTAATAAAGTTATCGTATCCTAAAAATAAATAAAGTTACAGTAAAAATATTAAATTTAATCTTTTCAGTATATTCTCAGCAATTACTCGCTGTTGTAAACCCAAAAATCGTGTAATTTTAGTTGCTTCTCTGTGTATATATTCTGAACAAAACGTGTGAACATTTTTTTTACTGTTTTATAAAAATAGAATATTGTGTGATTTTTCCACCCTGACATGAGAAATAATGAAACTTAATTCTCATCTTGTATTTTGCTATCTTTGTAAATTTTAAAATGGACAACAATAAATATGTAAATTTGTAATATACTATTTTATTTTTTTTTTTAAAAAAACGGTCTTTTTCTCCTTCCATTTATTAATATATGAAAAAAAACTTCTAAAAAAGAAATTCAAAAGGAACTATTTTGAAATATCTATCAAAAAGGCAATATTCTTGGCTCAAAATTTTATAATTGTCATTTGACAATTAAGGGAGTGGTTCGGAAACCATATAAAAGAAACTCTATATTTAAGTCAAATTCATCCCTACTTGGTCAAAAATAATCTTAAGGGAACCAAAGTTGACTTCTTAATTATACCTTGTTTTAAGTTTTTTGCAATTGCAAATTATTTAAGTAGATACCTTTTATCTAATTTAATGGTGATAAATTTTTCTTTTAGTACAATAAATATAGGATATTGAACCTCAGATCTCCTTTTTTTTTTTTACTATAATTGGGGGTGTAGTTTTGAACCATAAAACTCGTGGTCGTCAATTGAACTATGCTTGATCTCAAAGGAATGATTGTGTGACAATTATCATTGAATTATACTTAATTTGACATGGTAATTTATTATTGATAGTAAATATTGGTTTTAAATTATCAATCACATGGCATTTAATATATAATATTAAAAAAAATGACTTACTTTCAATATTGTCCATGATTTCAACTTGGATAAAAAAGATTGGAATGATTTTATTCTTGTGATTTGAATTTTGGATCTTATCTAAACCCATTGGAATTTATGAGTATAAAACCATGAATGTCATATCCATGAGTCAGGAAAACGACAATTTAACAATACCATTACCAATGGAATTAATTAAATCATTAATCACTTGCGCTCTGCAATTTCCAGCTGCCAAATTGGTTAGGCCAGACCAATTTATTTTCCAATTTCATATTTTCATAATTAAAAACACTTTGAAGTGAAAATAATTAATTGATTGAAAGATAAATTTGAAAATATATTCTGTACATTAAATTACAAGTTTATTTGGTGAACTTTCATGCTTGTATTTATTAAAAGGTTTCGAAAGTTTTTAAAGTTAGATTATTTAAATACAAAATAACCATTAATCTAGCCCATTAATATTTATTTATCTTTTATGTTTTAGGCGGGTAGAGTAGTATCCTTAGGATTTTATCTTTTATATATTAGAACCATTTCTCTAATTAAATACATGAGGAAAGATATATATATAAAGATAAAATCTTAAGGATTGGTTCTCTTTCTACGTAGAATTTTCGATCCATCAAGAAGGCCTAATCAAGTTCTAAAAAAAGGTCAAGAGAGAGAAACACAATCTTTCTTTATAAGATCAATATCATGGAACATGTTGCTTTAACTCATGTCATTGTGAAAAATTATTTAGTTCAAAGATCTTGGTTTTTATTGAGTTGTAGAATGGTGAGGTTTTATTATAGAATTATGTAATGTAAAATTTAGATGTTGGATCATAGAAAGATGGAGAACAATAAGATTTTTCATTAATATTTTTAAGGAGAATTGTAATGGATGGCAAAGAATATTAGTATATTTACAAGTCTAGCCATGATTTTTTAGATTTGCAAATATAATTTTTTTTTTAAGAATATGATTTATCATTTTTTATTATTCCAATTTTATCTTCATTGGTGTATCAATAGTATATCTGATATATTTTACATTTGGTATATCAGTAGTATATACTTTACATTTGGTATATCAGTAGTATATCTTATATACTTTACATTAAATATCGGTAGTATATTTAATTTATTTTGTATTTATATATTATTCAACTGATATATACCTAAAACAAAGTACATTACTAGTGCATTATTGATATACTATCGATACACTCCTTTTTAGTAATATCAGTTAAATGATATACTCTATATATATTTGTAGCATATAAGAGATATTTTGCATATTATTATATTACTGATATACTTCATTTTAGATATGTTCATTTCACTGATTTATCTAACATTTAGTATATCAGTAGTATATTAGTGAAATGAAGACTATCATATGCGAGTTACTAACATTGAGTATATCACTATTTCTATCCCTGTTAGATTCTTGATATATCAAGCATACATGATATATAAACATAAATCACTACAAAGCATAAATCACTATTTGTGATATACCGTTGATATACATAAATAAACCATATAAGTAGTACATCGCTGATATAGTTGCTTTAGATAATCTTATATATCGATCATATCCCTATTATACTCTTGATATAGTAAATATTTCTTATTTTTTATATACATAAGTAAAGTATATCGGTAGTCTATCATACTGATATATATTTGATATTAGTGAAATAAATAGATATCAATAGTATATCACACTGATATATTCAACTTACTAATTTACTTTCGAACAATTTCAAATAAGTATATCAATATTGTATCAATGCCATACTCTACATTAAGCATATTGTTGGTTTATCAACATTATGTTGGGATTTGTGCCCTAAACTTATGTAATTTTGATCAAATAAATAAAGAGTTATTTGTTTTGATAAAATTATATTCTTGTTTTATAAATCCAATAAACTAAGCTCCAAGGTTATAATGTACCTTGAACATCAGTGTAGTAGACACTATTTGGATTGTGTTCAAGAGTATAACCTAAATGGTCTATGGTATAAGAATAAGGTTGGAAACCTTATTCTGGTAACACCATGGATGCGACCCACTTTGTAATTAGTACAAATGAGGTAATCCAACTCACTCATGTGGTTGACAAGCGAGTGGGGGCATCCTGTATGAAGAGTTCATACAAGACTGGACTGCAAATTATTAGTCTAACCAGTATAACACCGTTAACACGATAAGACTGATAATTTATAGATGGTCATAAGTGACTCGACCTGAATCCTAAGTAAGTTAAGAGCTCCAGCTTATAAGGGTTTTGATGGCAATCTGATCCCCTTGAGTAGTGGAAATGAGTTTGGGATCGTACTTGCTTGATTGTTTTAGATAGAAACAAAAACCAGTACATTGGAAAAACAGAACAAACATGCTTATCTAATCCTAATTAGACATGGAGATATGCATGCAAACATGTTGGAAATTACAATTAAACTAAAAGGAAGAGCAGATGATAACTACCTTTGTAGTTTTTCCAGTCACAACAACTTTTTGCTCCAATGTTCAGCAACACAACAACACCCAAGAAACTTCTCTGTTTTCTTCAGTAGGACAGCACCACGAGGAGAACCCTCTATGTCTCTGAGTGCTTAGATCTTCCTTGGTGGGAAGGATTCCAACAATTGGAGGAATTGGTAATGAGAGTGTGAGAGAGAGAGAATTGTTCTTCACAGAGAATTCAATCGATTGATCCCATTGATCGATCACTGCCGATCTCACCAGTAGAAGACCTTCACTGGGTAACTCCCCACTCCCAATCGAGGGGGAGTTGTGGAGTAGTGGGAACGTGTCCTCCTGACACGTTTCCAATTAATATTATATTAATTAATCCCAGTATTAATTAATTACATTAAATCAAATCACATTTAATTCAATTATAATATTAATTAAATTGATTAAATCATATTTAATCATTTTACCCTTTAACCTATAGTTTAATGTACATCTCATGCACATTAGGATTTAACCTATAGTTTAATGTACATCTCATGCACATTAGGATTTAACCTATAGTTTACAAATATGAATCATATTCACATTTGAATTTAATATTTGAACTCTTTCAAATATTAAATTCTCTGATGTAATTTAATATGAATCATATTCACGTTAAATTTATAATATATAATTCCAAAACTATATATTATATCGTATCAATATACATTAAGTTTATTCCCTTATGAATTTGAACATTTCAAATTTAAATGATCTAAAAACCCTTTACGAGCTAGAAGGTGGACCTAATGGACCTACATATCAGAAGCTCCAACGATACGAGATCGTTTGGTTAATCTCATTAACCTCCCAATCAACATTCGTTAACTGTGGGAACACTCAACTAAAGTCCCACAGTTGCACTCTTCTCATTGCAGATATATTTCTGTGTCCACGGATATTGACCAATAACAGCAAGTCAATCCTCACGAATGTTCGTAACACCAACTGGGTCAAATTACCGTTTTACCCTTGGGTTACATCTTTGTACCTTAAGTACTAGTGCTCCTCTAATGAATAATTTGTTTGTGGTCCTACCAACAAACAGAGTCCCTCTCAGGCTAATGAGAGGGTCGGGCCATTTGTTCAAGTCTCGGAGACACCACTTAAGGGAACATTCCTCTACTTACCCTAGTAGGCGAGAAGGAGTGAATTTCATCTTTCTAACTTAAGTTCCCAGCCGCTCACTCGGTCTTGTCCCCAAGAAGGTAGGCATATTGAGTCGACAAATCTGGCCACTCTCACCCATACTAGTCAAAGGACAATCCCTCGCGAACAGAAGTTTGTAACCTGCTCAGGAATGAGATCAAGTTGCCTAGGTCATCCTAGTGAAATAAAAACCTAACTAGTCAACGGAGTTACAACTAGAGATTACTATTTCGTGGTCCGGTCTTATGTAATCTCATTACATAGGATATCCCCACTCACATGTCATCTACACGAACACGTTAGAATCACAATGTTTGTATCAAATACAAAGTGGGCCACATCCATAGTTTTACCAGGGTAAGGTATCCAAACCTTATCCTCTAACTATAAACCCTTTAGGCTGTATCTCGAACCGAAATCCTTTATATGTACACTACATTCAGTTAAAAATTCATTTAACAACCTTGGATGTTTAGTTTATTGGATTTAGGGTTTAAATAAAGGAAAACTCGTAGATAACGAACAATAACTCTTTATTGAAATAATAACACTTTATTACATTAATTAGAATAGAAAATACAAACTACGAGTTTTAGGGCACAAACCTCAACAAACTCCCACTTGAACTAAAACTCTAGTGGGGTACATCATAATCTAAAACAGTGGTTACAGAAATAAGAAAATACAATAAACTAGGACATCCATATACCCCATTACATATCTCCCACTTGCCCTAGATTAGCCTATGTACATGTCTCGTAGACCCAGACTTTCCAGATGACCCTCGACCACTTTAGCCGTGAGAGTTTTTGTAAACGGATCAACAATATTGTGCTCCGAAGCAATTTTCGTGACTGACACATCTCCTCGTTGCATTATTTCTCGTATCAGGTGATACTTCCTCTCGATGTGCTTACCTCGCTTATGGCTGCGAGGTTCCTTCGAATTGGCTACCGCACCACTGTTGTCACAGTATAAGGTGATGGAAAATTCCATATTTGGAACGACTTCCAAATCAGTAAGGAATTTCCTTAGCCAAACAGCCTCCTTAGCTGCTTCACAAGCGGCGACATACTCAACCTCCATCGTAGAGTCAGCGATGCATCCTTGTTTGATGCTTCGCCATACTATAGCTCCCCCGTTAAGGGTGAAAGCTGATCCCGATGTGGATTTCCGAGAATCCTTATTGGTCTGAAAATCAGAATCAGCGTATCCAGTAAGGATCAAATCCTTAATTCCATACACAAGCGTATAGTCCCTCGTTCTCCTAAGATACTTGAGGATATTTTTAACTGTTGTCCAGTGGTCTAACCCTGGATTGGACTGGTACCTACTGACTATTCCCACTGCATAACAAATGTCTGGCCTCGTGCACAGTAGAGCATACATTAAGCTACCTACTACAGAGGCATAGGGAATACGTCTCATATCCTCAACTTCTTGAGGTGTCTTAGGACACTGTTCCTTAGATAGATGAACTCCATGCTTGAAGGGCAACAAGCCCCTCTTGGAATTCTGCATCGAATATCGGGACAACATTTTGTCGATATAAGACGCTTGAGACGGTGCTAGCGTTCTGTTCTTACAATTCCTGAAGATCTGAATCCCAAGAACATATTGCACCTCTCCCAAATCTTTCATTTTTAATTGGGTCGCCAACCAATTCTTTATGTCAATAAGGTATCCTACATCATTCCCAATGAGTAGGATATCATCCAGATAAAGTACTAATAAAGCTACTTTGTCGTTGATGATCCTCTTGTAAACACAAGACTCATCAACGTTTTGGTCAAAGCCATAAGACTTGATCGCAATATCAAATCTTATATTCCAAGATCTGGATGCTTGTTTCAACCCATAAATAGATCAATTGAGCTTGCAAACTTTTTTCTCCTGACTTTGGGTTATGAACCCTTCGGGCTGAGACATATAGATGCTCTCGTCAAGATTACCATTCAAAAAGGCAGTCTTGATGTCTATTTGCCAAATTTCATAATCATAAAACGCGGCTATGGACAAGAGTATCCTAATAGACTTCAACATAGCAACAGGGGAAAAAGTTTCTTCATAATCAACTCCTTCCATTTGGGTAAAACCCTTTGCTACAAGTGTAGCCTTAAAGGTCTGTACCTTTCCGGTTGCATCTCTATTTCTCTTATAGATCCATTTACACCCTATGCGTTTAACCCCTTCAGGTTGGTCTATAAGTTCTCATACTGAATTGAAGTCCATTGACTCCATTTCAAGGTCCATGGCTTTGATCCATTGGTTCTTGTCTACGTCATTCATTGCCTGTTTATAAGACAATGGATCTTCTACGTCGTCATCAGGTATGACAACTTGAGTTTCAGCTAAATCCAAGTAGCGGTCAGGTTGGGAAACAACCCTCCCACTGCGTCGAGGCAATCCCAACGATTGAGAAGGACGAGACTGGCTTGAGGTGCTGGCTCCTCCATCAACTCTTGATGAAGGTCCAGCTTGATCAACAACTCTTGTTTGTTTATCTGTAGCTTCATCTAGCACTAATTTACCACGCGGATTATGGTTTCTCATGTGATCTTCCTTCAAGAAAGTGGTGTTTGTCGATACAATCACCTTGTTTTCTTGTGGGTCGTAGAAAAGACCACCTCTCGTTTCTTTGGGATAGCCAACAAATTGACACAATCTTGAACGAGGTTTCAATTTCTTTGGGTTTGTCACTAGCACGTGTGTCGGACAACCCCAAATCCTGAAGTGTTCTAAACTAGGTTTACGCCCCTTCCACAATTCAAAAGGTGTTTCTGAAACACTCTTTGATGGAATAGTGTTCAAGATTTGAACTGTAGTCTCTACTGTTGAAGGGAATGAGAATCCCCGCGCAGCGGAAGACGATCAAATCGTCATGGTATCATTACGCAACTCGGATTTGTTAAAAACGATCTACTATAGATCTAGGCTAAACATGCTAAAAAGGAAGAAAAATACAGTAAGATTAGAGGTACTTACTTGTTGAAGACTTTCTTCAAGGTTTCTTCCTCAGATCACGAACTCTTCGTGCTTCTCGATCTCAATGATCTCTTCCCACGAACGGAACCCGAACACCACCACTTGGAGTCTCGGTTGTTCTCTTTTGGAGAAGGGAAGTTTGTGGAAACTTTTGGAGTTTTGGAGAGGGAGGAGAATTGAGAGAGAATAAAT
Organism: Trichosanthes cucumerina; assembly: GCA_036507285.1. NCBI lineage: Eukaryota > Viridiplantae > Streptophyta > Magnoliopsida > Cucurbitales > Cucurbitaceae > Trichosanthes > Trichosanthes cucumerina. The sequence continues at coordinate 42,018,477 of CM071841.1, forward strand.
AGAATTCTTCTTCTCTTCTTTGATAAAAATAAAAAAAAATGAGAGAATGGTACCATTCCTTCTTGCAAGAAGGGATTATATAATGGAATTGATGGAGTTAAAATCTCCACATTATTACCACTTTACCACAACCATAGGTTATGCAAATCTCATTTGCATAACCACATAATATAAGATATCTCATATCTCATATTGCAAATCTCATTTGCATTAATTGTAGATTAATTAAATTGAATCACATCCAATTTAATTTCTCTCAATCGAATTCTCCAATTAGCCCTAATTCAACAATTAGGCTAACCTATAGTTTATTAATCTCATTCACATTAAACTATATATTATATCATTCATATCTCATAAAAATGACATAAATGCCCTTTAAAGTGAAATTGAACACTTCAATTTTATACCAAAACATTAACCCTTCTTTTAACCCAGATTGAGCCAACTGAAGGACCTAATGGACCTACAGTGACGAGCTCCAATGATCCGAGATTAACCTGTCAAACTCTTTGACCCGGCTAACCAACATTCATTAGCTACGGTAACACTCCACTATATCCCGTAGCTGCACTCCCGTCAGTGCAGAATATTACGTGTCCACTGATATAACCAATGCCCATGAGTCGACTCTTCACAGGTTGTTTGTAGACACGGCTGGGTAAAATTACCGTTTTACCCCTGTGTCTACCTCTTGTTCCTTAAGTCCCCACCGCTCCTCTAATGAACAACATATTGTGATGGTCCAACCATACACAACACCCTTCTCGGGCGGTGAGAAGGTGGGCGCCGTTGTCCAAGCCCCGGAGACAAAGACTTAAGGAACAACCCTTCTAGTTTCCCTAAAGCGGGAACGAGTGAATTCCATCTCACGTAGTTAAGTTCTCAGCTCCCTACTTGGTTTTGTCCCTGAGAAGATAGGCATATTGGGCGAGTAATCGTGACCACCCCCACCCGCATTACTAGTCAAAGGATGCACTGCGCGGGCATGTAAGTCCGTAACACGTTCGTGGATCTGTGTCGAGTCACTAATGGTCATCTACGAAATTATTAGTCTCATCACAAGCGGTGTTACATCGTGAGGTCTAATAATTCACGGTCCGGTCTTGTACAATCTCATTGCACAGGATGCCCCCACTCGCATTTCAACCACATGGACGAGCCAGATCACCTCGTTTGTATCTAATACAAAGCGGGTCGCATCTACAGTGTATCCAGGATTAGGTCTCCAACCCTATCCATATACTGTAGACCGTTCGGGTCATTAACTCGAACGTGTTCCTCCCTGTGTGTCCACTACACACCGTTCAAGTTCTAGTTCTCTCATAAATTCAATGACCCTAGAGCTTAGTTTATTGGAAAAGTTTATAAATATTGCGAGACACAAAGTGATGAAATGAATAACTCTTATTAATTTCAAACAATATATTACACACACGAGATTAGGACAAAAATCCCAACAACTACGTATCCCCAAAACGAGGCAGGCAACTGAGCATAACTCATCATCGAACGAACCATGTCTAACAAGGTTCTATTTCTTCTTTCTGACACACCATTTTGCTGTGGTGTATTAGGTGCTGAGAGTTGAGATTGAATTCCATGTTCTATCATATAGTCCTGGAATCTCAAATCCATATACTCTCCACCTCGATCGGATCGAAGTGTTTTAATGGTTTTCCCTAATTCATTCTCTACTTCAGCCTTATACTCTTTGAACTTTTCAAGAGCCTCAGACTTGTGATGCATTAGATATGGATAACCATACCTCGAATAGTCATCTATGAAAGAGATGAAATATTCGTACCCTCCTCGAGCTTTAATATTCACCAGACCACAAAGATCCGAATGTACAAGTTCTAAGGGCTCTATGGCTCTGTAACCTTTTTCAGTAAAAGGTCGGTTGGTCATTTTACCTTCCAAGCAAGATTCGCAAGGAGGTAAAGAATCATCTTCTAATTTATTTAGAAGTCCATTCTTAGAAAGACTCTTAATTCGTTTGAGATTAATATGACCAAGTCTAAGATGCCATAGATAGGTATTATTATTTGGAGAAATTCTTTGTCTTTTACTTTGAGTATTAGCATTTTTAAACATCTTATGATTTAAAATTGCTTTAGTTTGATTCGGTTTAAGTACATACAAACCGTTTTTCAATTTAGCAAAAAAAAATATTGACACTTTCTTTTAAAATGAACGCTTCATTCAAAGAAAAGGAAATACAATAACCAAGTTCTATTAAACAAGAGATAAAAATTAAGTTCCTCTTAATTCTAGGAACTATATACAAATTTTTTAATAAAATAAATCTATCTCCAAAAACAAATTTTTGGCATCTCCCATTTGACGAGTGAGAGACGACGTCTCCCGTTTCGACCTTGAGCGTCATCTCACCCGCTTCGAGCTCCTTGAAGGAAGTAGTTTCTTTAAACGAAGAGCAAACATGATTAGTGGCCCCTGAATCATGTATCCAGGTAAAATCATCATTTTCCACTAAACAAGTTTCAAGAATAAGAAAATATAATTTACCTTTCTTCTCTTTGAGCTCAACAAGGTATATTGAGCAGTTTCGCTTCCAGTGCCCATCCACGTTGCAGTGAAAACATTTTCATTTATCTGCAACCTTGGATTTTCCCTTGCCTTTGTCAGCAGCAGATGCCTTCCCTTTCCCTCATATCTTCTTCTTTTAGGTCTTCTTAAGCCCAGAAGTTGAACCACAGGACTTAGTCCCAGAGGATGAACCCTTCTGGAACCTTCTGGAATGGGCAAACAGATTTGCCTCTCCATCAGCCTGTCCCTTATTCTTCATAAGAGACTGGAAAGTTTATAGTCATTAAGGAGAGTAGTCAGGTTATACTCTATCTTATTCATCACCGCATTGCTGCAGAATTGCAGGAAACTCTTCGGAAGAGATTCCAGGATGAACGAGACCTGACTTTGCTCGTCAATGTCCGTTCCGTTCATCTCAGCCACGTTGAAGTGGACCATCAGATCGAGAACGTGTTCTCTCAACGATGACCCCTACTTCATACGGGAGTTATAAACGTTTTTGAGGGATTCGTGCCGAAACTGTCCAGGCGGTTGTCCAAACATATCCTGCAACGAACTCATGATCTCGCGAGTTGAGACCATGCCCACGTGCTTTTTGGCTAGAACTTTAAAAACGCTAGCCAAAATGTAGACCTTGGCCTTATCATTGGCCTTGATCCAGCGGTCGTACGCCTCCTTAACAAATTCATGAGCGTTTCGAGCAGGGGTCTGAGGACATTCCTCAGTCAGTAAAAATCGTAGGTCGTCAACAATAAGAATCGTATTCAAGTTGGACTTCCACGTAGTAAAGTTCTCACCAGTTAAACGATCGCTTTTAAGTAAGGCTATTATTGAGGACGACATGCTGAAATTCCAAAATAGTTCTAATTAGTTATGCATTTTAACACATTATAAAACCAATCATATTCAACAAAATTATCAAAGAACCCTAGTGTTTAAACTAAACTCAATGTTTAAATTAAACCTTTAATTTTGCAACGATACTTCAAGGGTTTAGAATAAAAGCCTCCGTCGGGCGGTCAATCATTCCTTCCCTGAATTGAGACTTTCTCAGCCAACTCTCACTACTATAACATCTCATGTCCCAATGGTCCTTAGCTACCGTTTGTTTGGTTAAGGACTTGTTAACTAGCTTAACTCATCCCATAAATGTGATCCTACCATTTTCAGATCCAATAGGTCCGAGCCAACAAGCTACTATTAAGAAAGACAACTGTTGGCAAATTACCTAAGAGACTCTATCCATTTATGGAGTTCATGGTGTTCTGATCCCTATAGTCAGGCCCTCCGTAGGGTTTGGCTATTCCAGGACAACCTAGCAGGCGGACTATAGAAATCTCACGGTGCGACCTAATGAAGGATACCGTAGGATACGTTGACACACGTCCTACTCCCATTTACTATGGATACTTTCCTCATTCACCTTGGTATTGAACCATGCAAACACATACCATAGGGGGACACCCTATTGACGCCGCGTAGCCGAGCATGGAACTCACGGTGTGAACTCTTGAGAACATGAGAGTAAACTTGATGCGAACATCTCGTTTTCTCCCACTGAAGCTCCTAAGATTAGGGTATAGGTTTAACTTAGTCGGATTCTGGCTAAAAGAATCTATCTAAGTCTATGCCTATTATAACTATTATAACTAGGTCTTTTGACCTTATGTCTAGGTGAATAAACATTTTAATTACCTAGATACAAAATAGAACTAAGGTTAATTCAACTCAAGTTCTGGATCAGTTCCCAGGTAGGAGGTGTTCCGTTAATCGTCAGTTTAAGTACCCCCAACCTTAGACAAAACTTTACCAGTAGAGTTCCCTTATAACCAACGTCCTAATGTCCTACTATATTTTAAACTATTTAAAATACTATGTAAGACTAATTTCTATTCCTATTAGAAATTAAAGCTTAGGTCTAAATTAATTTTAAACAATTTAAAACTAATTTAAATTTTAACCCAAGTTCCTATGTTTGCATGCATTCTTTATTATAGGTTATGGTTTCTAAAAACCCTTTAATTTATAACTTTTATAAATTCAATAATTAACCTATGATAAACAAACTATATTATAAAACCATAGTTGGAATTATAAATAAAATAAATATTCAACTAATTGAATAATTAAATTACTTAAAATAAAATAACATTTATTTTAAACTAAGTAATTTCATGCTCCATGCAATTTATTTTCCATATAATCTAATCATAACAATTATAATTAATTACTCATGAAAAATAAATTAATCATGCATCTTACCATATTCATATAACATTTATACAAATAAAAGAATGCATGAACATGTTTATCCAAAGGTGGGAAAAATCTAAATGACATTCCTAAAGACATATAACTGTAAAACCGAAATAATTTGGCCCCTAAAGTGAAAAATAATAAAATTACATTAATTTTATTACATAAAACCGGTCCAAAACGCCTTGAACCGGGCTTGAATCACTTGAACCGGACTGAAAACCACTGAACTGCCTGAACCGGTCTGCAACTGCTGGAAAAACATCATGGCGTTGCAACGCTGATGCAAGCATTGCAACGCCCGCTTTGTCCTCGCGCGCGCCTTCTATCAGGGTGGCGTTGCAACACAGAGGGGCAGCATTACAACGCCGCTGACCTTTGGAGCTCCCGCGTCGATAGGGAGTCTGGCGTTGCGACGCCGTTCCTCAGGGTTGCAACGCTGATGAACGACGTTGCAACACTGCTGGCTGCGTTACGCTGCTGCTTCGGCAGTGGCCTTTCTTCTTCGAACATAGTAGCATCAATCAACAAATTCTCCTTCGATTCTTAATCAGATTGCATGAAACTGGTCCCGAACGACTCTTAACTCGAATACAGACTCGATAATGCATTTTATGCCCAAAAACACAGGGGCCTTTACATACAATTTGATCAAATCAAAAGTAAACTAAGGCCAAAATATTCTTAAACAAGTTTTACAGAAAACCAAATGAAAATTCCCAGCAAATCAATGCAATTTTGCTTCAAACAAAACAAAACAAGCATTGCTCTGATACCAAATTGATGGGGATCCGATCCCCTTGAGCAGCGGAAACGAGTTTGGGATCGTAATTGCTTGATTGTTTTAGTTAGAAACAAAAATCAGTACATTGACTAAACAGAACAAAGATGCTTATCTAATCCTAATTAGACATGGAGATATGCATGCAAACATGCTGGAAATTACAATTAAACTAAAAAGAAGAGCAGAAGATAATTACCTTTGTAGTTTTTCCAGTAACAACAACTCTTTACTCCAATGTTCAGCAACACAACAACACCCCAGAAACTTCTCTGTTTCTTCAGTAGGACAGCACCACGAGGAAAACCCTCTATGTCTCTGAGTGCTTAGATCTTCCTTGGTGGGAAGGATTCCAACAATTGGAGGAATTGGAAATGAGAGTGTGAGAGAGAGAGAGAATTGTTTTTCACAGAGAATTCAATCGATTGATCCCGTTGATCGATCACAACCTATCTCACCAGGAGAAGGCCTTTACTGGGTAACTCCCCACTCCCTATCGAGGGGGAGTTGGGAAGTGGTGGGTACGTGTACTCATGACACGTTCCCAATTAATACTATATTAATTAATTACATTAAATCAAATAACATTTAATTCAATTATAATATTAATTAAATTTATTAAATCATATTTAATCATTTTACCCTTTAACCTATAGTTTAATGTACATCTCATGCACATTAGGATTTAACCTATAGTTTACAAATATGAATCATATTCACATTTGAATTTAATATTTGAACTCTTTCAAATATTTAATTCTCTCATGTAATTTAATATGAATCATATTCCCATTAAATTTATAATATATAATTCCAAAACTATATATTATATCGTATCAATATACATTAAGTTTATTCACTTATGAATTTAAACATTTCAAATTCAAATGATCTAAGAACCCTTCAAGAGATAGAAGGTGGACCTAATGGACCTACAGATCAGAAGCTCCAACGATACGAGATCGCTCAGTTAATCTAATTAACCTCGCAATCAACATTCATTAACAGAGAGAACACTCCACTAAAATCCCACAGCTGCACTTTTCTCACTGCAGATATATTTCTGTGTCCACGGATATTGACCAATAACAGCAAGTCAATCCTTCACGAATGTTCGTATCACCAGCTGGGTCAAATTATCATTTTACCCATGGGTTACATCTTGTACCTTAAGTACCAGTACTCCTCTAATGAACAATTTGTTTGTGGCCCTACCAACAAACAGAGTCACTCTCGGGCCAATGAGAGGGTCGGACCCTTTGTTCAAGTCTCGGAGACACCACTTAAGGGAACATTCCTCTACTTACCCTAGTTGGCGGGAAGGAGTGAATTCTATCTTGCTAAGTTAAGTTCCCAGCCGCTCACTCGGTCTTATCTCCTCAAGAAGGTAGGCATATTGAGTCGGTGAATCTGGCCACTCTCACCCATACTAGTCAAAGGACAATCTCTCGCGAATAGGAGTTTGTAACCTGCTCAGGATTGAGATCAAGTTGCCTAGGTCATCCTAGTGAAATAGAAACCTAACTAGTCAAAGGAGTTACAACTAGAGGTTACTATTTCGTGGTTCGGTCTTATGTAATCTCATTACATAGGATATCCCGACTCACATGTCATCTACACGAACACGTTAGGATCACAGTGTTTGTATCAAATACAAAGTGGGCCACATCCATAGTTTTACCAGGACAAGGTACCCAAACTTTATCCCCTAACTATAGACCCTTTAAACTGTATCTCGAACCGAGATCCTTTATATGTACACTACATTTAGTTAAAGATTCATTTAACAACCTTGGATGTTTAGTTTATTGGATTTAGGGTTTAAATAAAAGCAAACTCGTAGATAACGAACAATAACTCTTTATTGAAATAATAACACTTTATTACATTAATTAGAACAGAAATACAAACTACGAGTTTTAGGGCACAAACCCCAATAGGTTTGTCCTTAGACTAGTATGGGTGAGAGTGGCCTGTAGACGACTCAATAAGCCTACCTTCTCAGGGACAGAACCTCGTAGGTAGCTGGGGACTTAATTATACAAGATGGAATTCACTCATTCCTACACTAAGGAATTAGATAGGTTGTTCCCTTAAAAACTTAGTCCAGGTCTTGAACAACAGGGCCCCACCCTCTAAACTGACTTAAGAGGGTATGAGTCTATAGTAGGACCTTAGACTTGTTGTTCATTAGAGGATTAGTGGTGCTTAAGGAACAAATAGGTAATCACAGGGGTAAAACGGTAATTTGACCCAGTCGTGATTACGAACAACCTGTGAAGGGTCGACTCATGGGTAATGATTATATCAATGGACACAATATAATCTGCAGTTAGGAGAGCGCAACTACAAGTCTATAGTGGAGTGACTGTTAGTTAATGAATATTGATTAACTGGATCAAAGAGTTTGATCAGTCAATCTCATATCATTGGAGTTCATGAACTGTAGGTCCATTAGATCCCTCCGGTTGCTCAACATGGTAATATTGAGGGTATAAAGTTAGGAATGAAATTGAAGTGTTCAACTTCATATATGAGATGTTATATCAGTTATATGTGATATAATTGATATAATATATGGTTTTAATGTGAATTAGATTCACATATAAACTATATACTAATGAGAGAATGAAGAAGGGATAGGATGGTAATATCTACCCTATTTCCCTATAAATAGTTGCATGAGATGCAACTTTGAAACAAATCTTTGGAACCCTTAGATTATCCTATTGTTGTATAGTTGGAAAAGTTCCACACACACCTTCTCTCAAAACTCCACATCTCACCTTAAAGGAACTCACCTTCCTCCCTCACTTAGAGAACAACGAAGAAGATCCGGTGGTGGTGTCTTCATTCGTTCGGATTCGAGTTGCTGAGATCGTGATCGTGGGAGAAGGAGCACTTGAAGAAAGAGTTCTTCAAAGGTAATGTAACGCTTGTCACTTGCAGGTACATTTAAATTAATAGTTTTAGTTTATAAATTAAGTAACCAACTGCTTGGGAGCATGGTTGTGGATAGTTTAGAAGGAGAAGGCTACTTTAGGAAGAGAAATTGAAGTTAGGGTTTGTGGTTGTTTGGTCAAGGAAAAATAATTATAATTATATATATATATATATATATATATATATATATATATATTTTCTCTACTCCAATTACCGTGAGACCCCAGCCGCACGCCCGAAACCTCAACGTAGCTTTTATTTTTTTTTCTCTTTCCTCTTCCTTTTTGTCCTTCTCTTCTGTATCGTCTTCATCTCAGCCGCAACTCTCTCTTGCGCCGCCTAACCACCAGAAGATCAACCCCAGTCGCCGGCGAGTGGAGCATTCGAGCAAGCGGGCCTCGCCGGAAAGTTGCTTTGATCCCTTCTCTCTCGTCTTCCAGCCGTGACCAGCCTCCGTGAACGCCCTGCACCGCCGTTCGAGCAACCCCGTTGGTCGAAGCCCCTCAACGTCGTTGCCGTCTGCCGCCGTTACACTGCCGCTAGAGGTTAGCTGAAACTGAAGTCACGGTCAGGTAAGCTTGCTCGTTCTCTCTGCTGGCGAGTAGAATTGTGGGTTAAATGCTTGAGTTACGAAAGATTGAACGAGGATATTGGAACTAAATTACTGTAGCATAAACTTAGGGACCGAACGTGGTGCAGAGACAAGAGTCAAACATTGGAACGAGCTAAGGAGTGTTCAACAAACACACTGAATTTTGAGGCTCTTCAAAGAGGTACATATCCTAAGGACTAGGACTAAGGTGTGAGTTTGGAATCTAAGTTAAGGTAAGGGATCTTGTGCCGAATTTTCTAAAATGGGATAAAAGAAAAATAATTTTACTAATTTATTTCAGAAGTATTTCATTATTTACTTTGCGAAATCGATTGTGATTTAAGGTACTATTTTAGTCACGTTACGAAAATTATGCCATGAATGTCGGTGATTACCTGCCTATGATATGAGCATTATAGTCATGATAGATAATGAGACCTCATGCATTGTATGTGTGCCATGAAATGTTAGAAAAGGAAATCATGGAAATTGGTCTCCTGAGGTTTTTATGCATGGTCAAGCATCATTTGAGACCCTATGGGTCAGCTTATAGGGGTCTGTGAGGGACTCAAAGTTATAGGGGTCTGTGAGGGACTCAAACTATAGGGGTCTGTGAGGGACTCAAAATGAAAGGACTCAGGATGACCAATTGGCCACTTAAACTAAAAGAAAGTCATGTATTTCAGTTACGATTTATTACGAGGAAGTTTTAGGTCCCGCATATGAAATTCTTTACACAAAGTTTAAAAGTCATAATTGTATGTGTATGCATGTCCCGAACCTCGGTAGCGAGATCACTTACTGGGTATTATTTTCATAATACTCACCCTTTTGTTTTAAAATGTTTTCAAGTAAAGGCAAGGACGTACTGGGCGAGTGACAGGGACGAGTTATCATTACCATGGGGATTTAGTCATGATTTTTTCTGCATTTTTTTGCTATTCTGTCAGATAGTTGTTAAAGGATGTTGTCTCAGTATTTGTTTCCAGATATTAAAGTTGGCCAACTTGTTGACGTTATTTGAATGTTTCTTTCTGGTTTTACTATTTTGAGATCCCTAAAGGTTTTTCTCGTTATGTTACAAAGTTTGTATTGAGCTTACTTTATTTGTTGGCCTAAATATGCACGCATGTTTAGTAGTGTCTTTAGGAGTCGAGTTAATAAAGTTTAGGGTCATTACAGGTAATTACTTGTTGTCCAATATCTTATAGCCTGCTTAACCTTAGTTTTATTTGATCTTGATTGAAATCCATGAGACTAAATAAGAACACACGATTTACAATCGGTTCCGCTGCGGGATTTGATCCCTTCACATTATACTATTGATAGACTACTGAAAACTTTTTATTAAACAACACCCTTGATAAATCAAGTATATCAGTATTGCACTTACGGACATACTCTTGATAAACTTCAAATAAGAATATCAATAGTATAACATGTAGTTTACTTTTTAGTTAAGTATATCATCAGTATATCAATGCGCAGGAGGACATTTTCTTACTTTTTGCTACATGTGGTTGGGTTGGGCCTATAGAATTTGCTATTTTTAAATTTTAATTCATCAGTGGCACGTCTATAATTCCCTTAATTTAAAGTGTTATCTATGTAAGTGGCCCATATTTTAATGTATAAAATTATGTTTCTATTATAAATAATTATGTTAGGCTTTTCCTGGATAAATCAAGTAATCGAATTTATGAGGATTAAAAATTTATTGTTATTGCATTCAAGAATTTGTTCATTGATTTATATCAATATTTAAGTTTTAATGTATCATGTGATCTAAATCCAATGAGAATGCAATTTCGAATTAAGTTCTTGTAATTTTTTATATCAATGATGAATTAAGAAAGAATTTATTTTTTAGCATCAATTTTGTGCATAAATGCTTAAGTTCAGTATTTACGTGATCTTCTCTTGGGTGGCATCGATTTGTATTCTTAGTAATTAAGATCATACAATTTTGGTTGTATTCAAGATTTTATGTGATTTTCATATGAGTTATTGATTAAGAAAAATATTTTTTTATGATTTATTTTAAGTTATTATATTCATGAATTCATATGAATTTGACTCGTGTTCATCAATTATGGGTTTTTTTGGATTTTTGAGGTTTGACGGACTAGAGATATGTGGTAAGTCAGGTTGTCTTGACACCGAGAAAGATCAAGTCAGACTATTGAATTGTGTATGAATTATTGTATTCTAGAATTTAAATTCCAATAAATTTCCTAAATTTCCTAATTGGATTTCATTTGAGTTAATCATGTTATTGATTACAAAAAAAAAATCAAGTTATTATGGATGGTTCCCACAAGATTTCAAAGTTTTACTCTCAATTTTAAAGGATTTAATTTCGTTGAATTCAAACAAGTTATTTATTTATAATAATTCCTTTGATTTACCTAAATCTACTATAATTATTTTTTTTCAAATTATAAAGTGTAATTATTATTATCATTATTTATCATGATATCCATGTTAGGAATAATTTGTTAGCTACTAAAGTGGTTGAATTAATATATTTTATAGATATCAAATTAAACAATTCTCATGTTTGTGTGATGTGAATTAGATAATATTAGTGATTTTAGAATGAGTCTATTGGTGTTCATTATTATAAAGAATTTTGAATCGCTCAAAGATTGATTAATAGTTTTTACTTTTGAACATTATCATTGTTAATTGAGGTGCTTGGTTGAGTATTTTTAGTATATCCAAAATAACTAATGTATCTAATTTGAACCTTTTAATTACCAATTATATAAAGTTAAATCTAACCTCAATTATGTATAAATGTTGTATATTGTTGTATATCTTAAAGGAGAACTTCAATGTAATGTTTGTTTAATGTTTTATGAATATGCATTATATACTTAAGTTTATTTTTAAAGCAATGATGTTTAAGCATATTTTATGTATTTGAAAAATAACTGCATCAGTTTCTTTTCATTTGCGAGACAAATCTATTATTAAATTTAATGGACTCAGTTTTTTGATTAGTGCAAACAAATCTGATTCTATCTTAGTGTTTTGGATATTTATTTGACACTCTTAAATAAGAAACTTACTACACTTACTAATGCTTATAGTGCTGAGGAAAGAACATTCTACCATGCTTGAAACATATCAAATAGGTTGAACTTAATGTTTATGCAAATCATGAATGTAGCAAATAATATCAAGTCTACAATTGAAAAAATCAAAAGTGCCAAGAAATTTATGAAATTTTTTGAAAATTGTTTCCAGACTATTAGTCGGTTAATAAGTCACTTGTTGGGGATATTGATAAGTATCATAGCACCATTAAGTTTGATGGTTGTCCTACTATGCATGAGTATATCTTTGAAATAACAAACTTAGTACCAAGTCTAAATAATTGGGAATAAAAGTTAATGGAAATTTTATGGTAATGCTTATCCTTAACTCCTTAGCTCCAAAGTATGGTTCATTCCATATCAACTATCATACTCTGAAAGGAAAATGAAATGCACATGAATTGTAAAGTATGCTTATTCAAAAGGAATCAAGACTAAAAAAATTTGTAAATCACTATGCTAATCTCATGGTTATAAAGGGGTTGGAAAGAAACTGGGACAAAAGTATAGAAAGTGCAATTATAGAAAATTAAAGATAAATCAATCATCTATGCAAGTCTACAAAGGGGTCAAATTAAGGATAACTGTCATTTATATAACAAGGTAGGACTCTATTAGAAAGAGTGCCTGAAACATAAGACATGGTTCGAAGGTAAAGGTAAGCATAATACCTTAGCATGTTTGAATAATTTTAACTAAAGTTTTCTAAAATACATGGTTGATTAATTCTGATTGTACCATTCAACTTCCTTAAAATAAATCATTAGATTACTTGTGACATAAACGTTTGGATCACATATCTAAAGAAAGAATTGAAGGTCGGTAAAGAATGGAATCCTTCCCAACTTGAATTTTACTGATCACGAAACTTGTGTGGATTGTATGAAAGGGAAAACTAACAAGATCTTAAAACAAACAAAACACAGTCGAGAAAGCAATCACAATAAGCTAGCTCACAACTCTTTGAAATTGTACACATTGATTTTTTGTAAACCTTTTGATGTTCCATCTCTTGATGGAGAAAAATATTTATTACCTTTATGCTTCAACAATATCTGGTTGACATACGAGAGGATCATGTTCAATAAATAACTTTAAAAGTCATAATATATGGATGAGGTTAGGTACCTTATCCTAGTACCACTATTAATCAACCCACATTGTAATAGTTACAAACGATTTAATCCAAAATTTTTTATGTGGAGACATGTAAGTGTGGATATCTTATATAATGAGTTTGTATAAGACTGGACTACAAAATATTTAATTTCCTTATAGATCCATTAATTGAGAAGAATAATATTTCATCAGGATATGATCATATGCTACTCGATTTTAATCATGAGTGAGTTATGAACTCCTGCCTGTGAGGGTTTGTCCTTTGATTCGCATGAGTGAGAGTGGTTCTTGCAGCCAATTCAATAAGCCTACCGCTTTGGGGACTTGACCAAATAGGGAGATGGAAACATAATCTCACAAGATGGAATTCACTCATTTCCTTATAGGGTAAGTAGATGAGTAGTTCCCATAAGTTTTGATTTCGAAACTTGAACAGGGGATCCCACCCTCTCATTGGCCCGATAGGGACTTAGTTTATGGTTTGATCATAAAAAAAAATTTCATTAGAGATTCAATGTGTTGGGTTTTATGCCATAAAACTCGTAGTTTGTAACTTTGTTTCAATTCATTCAATAAAATGTTATTAGCACTGTTTATTCAATTGTTGTTAAATTGTATGTAGTTTGCCTTAAATTAACCCTAAATCCAAAAAACTTACATCCTAGGTTGTATTGTGTGTTGTGAACTGTGTGTAAAGACATACGAGGATCAAGGTTTAAGAAACAGTCTAAAGGGTCTATAGTATAGGGATGAAGTTAGGTGCCTTATCCTGATGACACTATAGATACGTCCACTTTGTATTTGATATAAACGCAGTGATCCAACGAGCCCTTTGTATTTGATATAAACGTATTTGATATATGTCCTACTTTGTATTTGATATAGTATAGGGATGGGGTTGTGAGTGTTCGCTTAAGTAGTGCCTCCGAGACTTGAACAAAGGGCCCTACCCTCTAGCTGGCTCGAGAGTAATTTCTGTTTATTGGTTGGACCATAAATAGGTTGTTCATTAGAGGAACACTGGTACTTAAGGTCATATATGTAACCCAGGGGTAAAACGGTAATTTGACCCAACTGGAGTTACAAACACACGTGAAGGATTGACAGGTCTTTTATTCATGGACACAGAAAAATATCTGCAATGAGAAGAGTGCAGCTGTGGGTCTTTAGTGTAGTGTACCCGCAGTTAACGAATGTCGATTAAGCGGTTAATGAGATTAACCAATTAATCTTGTATCGTTGGAGCTTCTAATCTGTAGATCCATTAGGTCCATTCCCTAGCTCGTAAAAGGGTTATGAGATTGCTAGATTTTAATTGGAATTTGAAATGTTCAAATTCACTTTGGGAATTAATTTAATGTATGAAGATATATTATAATATAAAGTTTTTATGTTGATTAAAACTTTATTTAAAACTTTATTATATAAGTTTAATTTTAGATATGATTCAAATTTAAAGTTTGAGAGAATCAAATATTTGAAAGAGTTCAAGTATTGTTTTAATGTGAATAGGATTCAGGTTAAAAACTATAGATTGGATTTTAATGCACGTAAGATGTACATTAAAACTATAGGTTAAAGGAGAATGATTAAATGTGATTTAATCCTAATAACCTAAATTAAATATATGATATTTGGTTTATAAATTAATTAATTAGAGAGTTAATTAATTTGTAATTTAATTAATTTAATTAAATTTGGTTTAATTAAATTATTTAAAACTATAGGTGATGAGAGATATGCATTTAAATATGATTTAGATTTATATTAGTTTAATTAATTGTTAGTTAAATTAATTAAATTAATTATTTAATTTATATTTAATTATTTATTTGTTAAATAAATTATTAATGGAAACGTGCATTATGCACGTTCCTCGATACACACTCCCTCACTCCCTCTTTTCTCATCCTCCTCTATCCATAAAACAAAGGAGGTTGAATGATTGAGGGGATGATTCTAGTTTCTTCTCGTTGAAAATAGAGAACCCTTTTTCCACTCTATGTTCCCAAAAGAATTAGGAGGGATTTTCACAAATCTGAATTTCAGAGATTTAGAGAATACGAAATGCTCCCAAGTGGTAATATCCTGTATTTTTTCCAAAATGAAATCTTTTGTGAATTGGTGTTGTTGTCTTCACTAAGTCTCATTACTGTGTAATTCCAGAAGCCGAAAGGGTAAAAAAAAATCCTTTTAGTTTAGGAAGAGTTTCTAAATATTTTTGTTTTAAATCCATGCTTTACTGCTTATCGATATTATTTATCCCAATATATTGGTTTTTCTTTTGCCAAATGAAAAACAAGTAAACAAATCCAATTGGCTTCTGCTGTGCATACAGTTTTTCGAAACTATCACAATGGTTCCTAAGGTGCAAGATGTAATTAATAGAGGTAAAGTGGACTTTTGACCCATATGTAATTACGAACAACTCGTGAAGGATCAACTTGCATGTAATGGTTATATCCATGGACACAACTTGTCCTACAGTGCCTAAGAGTGCAACTCTAGGTCTATAATGGAGTGACCTATATAGTTAATGAATGAAAATTGGTTAATTAAAAATTTTAATTAATTAATTTAGTATCATTGGAGCCTATAATCTGTACGTCCATAAGGTTCTCTTGGTAGCTCATAGTAATACTAAAAGATCAATTTAGTTGAAAGAAATATTTCAAATGTTCAAATTAATATTTAATATATAATTGATAAATTAAATATACAAGAGGAAAATATTTTGTATTTGATACACTAAATGAGAAATTATTAATGTATTAAGATAAATTAAAGAAAATATATTTATTGAATTTGAATTATATTCAAGTTAGGATATAAATGTCGTAAGATTTTGGAAATATTTTTTTTTGAGTACATCAACAATTAGAGGTGAGGAAATTCAACCCATGACCTCTTGGTCATAAGTCTTACTTGATATCAGTTGAGCTATGATCTTGTTAGCAGATTTTGGAAAGATTTGAATATGATTCAAATTGGTTAGATAAATATATTTTAATATATTAGATATTAAATTATATTATTTAATTATTTTCTCTAGCCCACTATAAATAGGACCCTAGGGGTGAGCCATCCAGAACTTTTTGGCTCATAATCTAAGCCATCTCTTCATTAGAGAATTGGAGAATTCTCTAGACTTCTTCATCTCCAATCTCTTTGGGGGTTTTCTTTCAAGAGGCTCCCATAAGCATTGGTCATATGTTCGAGTTATAGCAAGGAAGACTTTGTGGAAGTCTTGGAACTTGAGGAGATAAACACTCGTCAAGATATTCTCAATATATTTGAATGTAAGTTTTTTGCTTAACCTTATATATTTTTTAGTTTAATTATAAATAAATCAAAGACGATCCAATGCTTCCATTGCAGAGTGAAAAGTTCATTCTATCACTAAATTCCAAAAAATCATGGCATATGTGCTTAATACACAATGGCAACAACACTACAATGTGTTGTTGTGGAAAGGCGTAATCATACTTTAATGAACATAGTTAGGAGTATTTTAATTAATTCATCTTTATACCTAGCTTAAAACACCTGCATGTTTGGAGTTGTCAAGTGGAAGTAAGAATTTATAATATACATGAAAGGAAACAAGATTTAAGAACAATCAGTGGTTTCTTCATTGGTTATCCAGAAAAATTTAAAGGGTATATATTTTATTATCCTAACCACAATACGAGAATAGTTGAAACCAAAAATGCTAAGTTAATTGAGAATGGTGAGTTAAATGGAGTTTAGAACTATACATAAAGTGGAAATTCAAGAAGTTAGGGGGCAAATTTATTCATTGTTGTTCCAATTGTTGTTGACTTTGTTAATAGTTCACAGTAACAAGAAATTAATGATTAAACACCACATATGATATTGTAATGAATGAACGAACCTACAATAAAGGAACCACTAGAAACAAAATTAAGAAGATTTGCAAGACAAAGAAAAACTACTATTTCTGATAATTATGTGTGTTATGGGTGAAATTGGACCAAGAAGATAAATCCAAATTACAAGAGAAATCAGGTAAGATTAACCTTTTTAAATCTCATTCTTAGATAAAAGGAGAAATCTATTTAAATCCGTATCTGAAAAGGAATAGGAAAGCCAAAGATCCTATAAATAGATCATTATGACTTAAAGACAGAGGTCTAACTGAACCCTTATTCTCTAAATTATAGTTTGTTACACTTTTAATTTCTTCCTAAATTATGGCTGACTACACTTTTGTTGCTTCTCTGACTTAAGCATTGGAGCCACGCCACACTAGTGCTCAGGTTTTTCTTGTCTTGCAAGTCGCGTTCTTCCCCAAAAAATAAAAATTTACCGTCGTTCTCACGTGGAGGTAAGGAGTGTTCTTCTGTCCAAAATTTGGAAACAACAATGTGGTTTATTTGCACGAGTCAAAATTTTAATTAAGCATTGAGAACTAGTTTTGTTTTCACAAGCCATAGAAATTGATAGTTTTGTCAAATTGTTAGATGTCATGAAAGAAAAGTTAAAACTAATATACCACAATGGGATTTGGGACATTGTAAAATTTCCTGAAAGAAGCAAGAAAGTCAAATGTAAATAAGTCTTTAAGACCGAACATGACTCAAATAGCAATATTGAACTATGCAAGACTAGATTTCTTATTAACAATGGTTTCACTTGGAAAGATGATATTGACTAAAGGAGACTTTTCTCCCATCTCTAAAAGGACTCATTAAGAATTATGAAGACATTAGTAGCGCATCATGAGTTAGAGCTTCATCAAATGAATGTGAAACCAATTTTTCTAAATGGAAATTTCGATGAAGAAGTGTTCATGGATCAACCTGAAGGTTTTGTGGTTAAAGGAAAAGAATATATGGCGTGTTAGCTAAAGAGGTCAACATACAGACCTAAGAAGTTTTTCGATAATGGTATCTTAGCTTTATGTTATTGTTACATCTTTAGATTTAAAACAAGATTGATAAATATTTATATCTAAAGATTAGTGAGAGCAACTTTATATTTCTTGTTATGTATGTTGGTGATCTTGTTGGCTATTAATAACTTTATTTTTTTTTTATATCAAACTAATGAATTTCTCTCCAAGAACTTGAAAATGAAAGGCATAAGTGTGTCTTATGTGATTGAAATAGAAATATTATGAAATCGAGCACATGGATTGTTAGGATTGTCTTAGAAAGCATAGATCAATAAAGTTTTAAATACATTTAAGATGGATAAATGCTCTTCAAGTGCTGTTTCATAATGAAAGCACAATTTGTAGCATGCTTTTAGGCTACAACTCATAGTTTATGGTTGCAAACCTTTATTTTCAGACTTAGAATTTTGTACAGTATTGTCAAGCAGCTCAAAATTTATTGGGATAATTTCGCATCATCCAAATATTTGATAGGTGATAAATATATAAAATTGAAAACTTGTGTCATCAAAGAAGCTAAAAAACAAATAGTGTCAATTAAATACATCAACACTAATCTTAGGATTGCAAATCCACTAATGAAATAATTGCCAACTAAAAGATTTAAGAAACAATTGAATGTATGATAATTAGTGGATACCATTATTGATATTATGATTATATTATTTGACACTATGAGCTTAATTATTTTTTTGTTTATAATTTTATGTTATCAGTTTGTTTCTTATGTTTGGTGTAGATATAAATGAACTACAAAATCAATTACTACAGTATTTTTTTTGACAAAAACACTTATGTTGGGCCATTATTATCTATTTAATAGATCATGTTAGATGGAGAACTAGGTTTATGTACATACAAGAAATTATATTGATGTAATGATGTATGACTATCAAGACCTTTAAAGTTTATAGAACTATTGAATTAAAAATTAAAAGTCTAAAAATTTATTATATACTACGAAATAAATGCAGACGTGAAAGTTGAATGACTAAATTTATAGTTAAATTTTTCTTTATTAATTTGTGAAGTGCCCACTTCATGCATCTGCCCCAAAAGTTAAGCTTCTTCCCACACTCCAATCCAAATGAACAACTTGGATACTATTACTTTTGCAGGCAAAGTGAATATACATACATAAATAAATTAACCACTAACTCACATTGGGATTAACTTTAATTATATAAAAATGGATAATAAATTATATATATTTTGTCCCCACTATTTAATATCTTGTCCACCGACTGATTAAAATAATAACCAACCCAGTTTGTGATTAAATTAGGCCCAAAAAATTAGGTCCAAAAGATTTTACATTTTAAAATAAATTTAGTTGTTATGGATTTGGGTTCCAAATCTAAATTCACACACACAATAAGGTATTTAAAACCCTTGTCTTTGGAACCCAATCTCATGGATTACAACAGTGCAATCCTATGAGTTTAAACAATGCAATCTCATAAAATTTGTTCCATGTTTTTCTCTTTCATTTATTGATTACTTTGACAACTCCGATGAAAACTCTAGCGACCACCCGACCACCACCGACAATGATAACTCCGACGACCACACCGGCGACTCGACCACTGCTAACGGATGCCTCTAGCGACCACTTGATTTTTCATTTCCGGCGACCAGTTCGACAACAACTCCGACGACCACCCGACAACCACCAACAACGACAACTCCGACGACCACACCGATGACTCGACCATCGCTGACGACTACCTCCGGCGACCACTTGATTTTTCATTTTCGACGACCATATCGACAACAACTCCGATGACAACTCCGACGACCACGCGACAATCACCGACAACGAAAACTCCGACGACCACACCGGCGACTCGATCACTGCTGACAACTGCCTCCAAGGAATACTTGATTTTCCATTACCTCTTCAATTTGTCTTTTTTCCATTTTCGGTGATCACTTGGACAACAACTTCGATAACAACTCCGACAACCATCGACAACGACAACTCCGACCACCACACCGGGAACTCGACCACCGCTGACGGTTTCTCTTTCGACCACTTGATTTTTCATTTTCTCTTCCATTTGTCATTTTCATTTTTTATTTCATTTTTTATCACCACTTTGACAACAACTCCAGTGACAACTGCGGTGACAACGTCGGCGACCATGGACAACGACAACTCTGACGACCACACCGACGCCTCGCCATCACTAACGACTGCCTCAAGCGAACGGTTGATTTTTCATTTCTGGCGACCTCTTCGACAACAACTCCGACGACCACCCAATCACCACCTCATCAACTCGACCACCCCAATAACCCGAGAATCTAGTCAATTTTTTAAATGGTTAACATAAAACTAAGAAATAGCTACTAAACAATTTTTTTTGCATAATAACATGCAATTATACTCTCAAAACTTTTGAATTTTGTAATTTTTTTACAAAAAAGACAAGAAAAATAACTTTGTATTTTTTGTTCATTTTTTTTTGTTTAATGTACACTCAAATGGCTCAATTTTGTAATTTTTTTTAAAAGTTAGAAAAAATAAAATATTTTTTTTCTTTGGTACAGAGGCGTGTTATGTTCTTTTGTTTCATATCAGATGCAAAGCTTTTGGAATGTGTAACTGTATGTGTAAACTCGTAGTGCAGGTGTCCAAAAAACTCGATGACCCGAAAAATCCGATCAACCCAATCTAATTCTACGGTTTGAGTTGGGTTATCAACTTATTTGGATTGGGTTGGGTTACAAAAATAAAACTTTATAGGTTGGGTTGGTTCGTGGGTTCACGAAAATTAGTTTGGGTTGAACCAAAAATTGAACCAACCCGAACTTCATATCAATTTTAGAAAAATATTTTTGTACTTATATTACAACTATACCATATACTTATTTTAATTTTATACTAATTTTTAGATTATTTATTATTCAATAACTTTTTAAAATAATGTTTTAGTATTTTGGAAGGTAAAAATTCATAATATAAATTAAAATGAAGTTGCTAATCTTAATTCAATATTAAAAAATAAATATATATATTTTACATATCAAATACTTAACTTTTTTAAAAAATAAAATTTTAAGTATATAACCCGACCAACTTGAACCAACCCAACCCAAATGTTTCATGGTTGGGTTGGGTTGGGTTCATCACTTTAATAAAGTTTGTTTGGGATGAAGCTATTTGCAACTCGAATAGTTGAGTTGAGTCTAAAAAGTACTTCAACCCGACCAAACCCAACCTACGAACACCTCTAACTCTATGTTATGCTTTCTTCTCTCTGAATGCTAAAAATTGTTCTAAATGTTTACAACTCCTTTTTATTCTTCAACTACAATATAAATTGAAAGTTTCATCAAAAAGTTACTTAACAAATTGATTCATGTTAGACAGTAACTTCTACAATTCACATTACAAAATTTAAAAGAAATAAAAGAGCTAAAAGGAAAATTTTGAAACAAAACTGTACCAAACCTAGAGTTCAGAAAACTACACAAAAAACACAGCTTTTTGAATTCCAGGCTTTAGAACACTGCACCCCAAACACAATTTTCTGATTCCCAAACTTTAGAACACTACACCCCAAAAACAGTTTTCTGATTCTTAGGCTTCAAAACCCCTCAGAGCAAATCCCACACGCTTATAAATTTCAGGGTTCTTATTCCAAATTTGCACCCCAAACAACTCCTAGAAGTCGTGAAACTTTCAATAAAACACGCAAACTTTTCATTAGTTCCAATTAAATCTGTTGTTAAGACTCTCCTTCCATTGACTAATATCAATTGAACTTATTGAAGAGAGTAGAAAATTCACAAAGTCCTCACGTAGCTAATTATTTAAAGTTCGAAATTTAAGGGGAGTCGAGGATACCATCTAAAAAACCTGTTATGTTTTAAATTTTAATTATTTAGATTTTCATTTGATAACTATTTTATTTTTAGTTTTTTATTTTTGAAAATGAAACTTATAATTAAATATTTTTGTTTTTTTAGTTATCTACTTTTTTAGTATTTAATTTCAAAATCCAAACTAAGTTTTGAAGACTAAAAATAGTAGTTATTAAAAACCTTTGTATTTTATTTTTTAAATTTGTCTAAGAATTGAAATGTTTTCTTAGGAAAAATGAAAACTACCACACAGAAATGTTAAGAAAACAAATATTTTAAAAAAATTGAGACCTCATTTGATAACTATTTGGTTTTTTAGAGTTAAGCCTATAAATACTTCTTTTAGCTATGGATTTCCATGCTTTCTTATGATCTACTTTTTACATATATTTTCAAAAATCAAGTCATGTTTTGAACACTACGGCCTCGTTTGATAGTCATTTGGTTTTTGGATTTTGAAAATTAAGCCTAAAAATATACTTCAGTTATGGGTTCCTATGTTTTCTTATATATTTTGTACCTATGTTTTCAAAAAGGAGAATTGTAATGGATAGAAAAAAATATTATAATAATTACAAATCTAGGCATGATTTTTGAGATTTGTAAATATAGAATTTTTTTTAAAATATAATTTTCGTGTTTGTATTATTCCAATTTTACCCTCATTGGTGTATCAATAAGATATCTAATATATTAAATATTTGGTATGTCAGTAGGATATCTGATAAACTTAATATTTGGTATGTTAGTAGGATATCTGATATACTTAATATTTGATATATTAGTAGTATATTTGATATACTTTATATGAAACAAAGTAAATTAACAATATATTACTAATATACTATTAATACACTTTTTAGGTATATATATATATGGAGCATATCATGGATATTTTGCAGATTTAATATATCACTGATATATTTCATTTTAGATATATTTGATATACTAAATATGAATTTCTTATATACTACGAATCAAGTGTATCGATTAAACAAGTCTATTAACTAAGAACTAGTAAATAAAAATTATTAATAAAGTAAAGAACAAAAATAGAGTATATCAGTAACATATCAGTGATATACTCTTATATATTATGTACAACCCTTTATATAAGTATATTAGCAATATATCAATTATATATTTTATATTAGGTATATCATTATTATATCAGCGATATATCATTGATAGATTACTAACAAATTTCATATTAAACTACATAAAATAAAAAATATCAGTGTAACAGTGATATCTTCTATATTATGTATAATATCATATGTGGCATACTTATATATTCTTGATAAACTTCATAAAAGTATATTAGTAGTTTATTAATGATGTACTTTACATATATGGTTGGTTAATAGACTACTGACAACTTTTTATGAACAACGTCCGTGAAAGATAAAGTATATCAATAGTGCACCAGTGACATATTATTCTATATCATGTATATATCATATACTAGTTATTGATATACCCTCGATTAACATCAAGTAACAATATCTGTAGCATATCATGTATCTACTTTTTGATTAGGTATGTCATTAGTCTAGTGATATTCTCCACATTGAAAATGTGTGGGAGGACATTTTTGACTTTTTGCTCCGTCTGATTGGGTTGGGTTTGATGTTTTTGCTATTTTTGCAAATTCAATATATGATTGACACTCTTGCAATTGCTATATAATATTTTATCATCTATGCATGTGCCCTTTTAAAAAACTAAGCTATGTTTTGAAAACAAAAAAAAAAGTACTTTTTAAAAATTAATTAATTTTGTTTTTGAAATTTAGCTAGAAACTTAAATAATTCATAAAGATAGAGCTTTGATATCAAAAATAAAAAACTAAACACCAAATTCGTTTTACAAACGTAGTTTTTGTTTTTTGAATTTGGCTAGAAATTTAAATGTTTCCTCGAGAATGATCAAAATAATTATAGAAAAATGGTGAGAAAACAAATACAATTTTTAAAAACATAAAAGGAAAAATTATATGATTATCAGCAAAAATCTAAATGATTATGAAACGGACCATTTGTTAAAACGTTGGATAAAAGTAAGCTTTTAAGATATTTAACTTCTAAAATAACTGTTATGTTTGACTTGGATGTAGCAACTGAAGCAACTAAAATGCTTTTCCTTTTCCTTGATACTTATTGGTAAATTGATGAAGATTGAGTCATTTTCTTACTGAAGGTGTTCTTTAGTATTTTTATCAAAATTATTTATATGGTAAAAATTCAATGAAAAAGTGGGACAGTTGCAAAATAGAACTAAGCCCAAAGTAATAACTGGGTAACACATTTTAAACTAATTTGTAAATATATCACAATATTAGCTTAGCCTATGATAAAAGTCTAAAAAGACTTAAGCCCAGCAACAAAAAGGTGTTAAATCAACGAAACACTCGAATATAGTTATTGATAACTTACAAAAATATAAGTTATTTGATACTTTTGAATTAGATCATTCATATTGTTGTGTATTATCGTATAGTTTTGCCAGATTTATTGTGGGTATGCTTGCGTTCAAATGGTTGAAGTCACTATCGATTTACGTTTAATATTTGTGGGACATGTAGAGTGTTAAACTATGTTGATATAATTAAATTTACCCCAAACTATCAATTTAAACTCTTGATTTGATTGGTCATTTTTTATGGTATCAGAGAAGGTGGTACAAGAGATCATGTGTTCAATCACAATATTTGATTCTCACAGTTGAGGCTCAAAGCAACGAAGGCCAACACATGACCATTACCACATTGTTAAGATAGGATCATATTTGACGAGCTCTAATTTTATGATTTTCTCTCCTTTTTTACCTCTTGATTTTCTATTCTGTTTTCATTTTCAATCATCGTTGCTTTCGCTGGACATTTGATGAAGAAGAGTGTTCCTTGTCACTGCCTCCTCTGCTTTAGTTGGCACAGTAGTCTAGCTTTTGTTGTAGAATTTTTTTATTTAGTTTTGAGTACTTTTCTTGTTATCCAACTCTTCTTCCTCATTTTAATAAAGCGTTCTTCATCTTTATGTCTTCTATTGTTTTTGTTTTTAATTTATTCACAATGAGTACTACATTTCTTAAGATTTGGCTTGTGGTGAGCTTGTCGAGAATTAAACATGTTTCTTAGTACGTTATTCACATTTAAGTTAATGTAATGTATTTAATAGGAAGTTTTTTAAGAATTAAAACAATATAGTTATGTATGAGTTTTAGAGTTCATAAATAAGAGACTTTTTAGATGGGAACACTTTGGTAAATCCTAGAAATAGGATTACTTTGGTACGTTTGTATAAAGCATGCAAGTGAATGAGAAGAAAAACAATGTGAGTTTAGAGAAAAAAGTGTGAACCAAGTTTGTAACTTTTTGAAAAGTTTTTTTTAATACAAGTGAATTGTTTCTTGTGAAATATATTTCTTGTTTGATTATTTATTGTGAGTGCCCATCACACGCTTCCAACAAAGTGGTATCAGAGCTTGAGTTCAAGAAAAGGGAATTATTTTTGCAAATGGTAAACAACAATTTGGTTCCTTTCCAAGTGCCTCGACTTACAGAAGAAAATTATAGCAGTTGGTGTATACGTATGAAAGCTCTACTTTGTTGAACCAGAGAATGATGCGACTTTGATTCAAGCTCAACGAGAAGTTTTGCAAGATACTATAAAGAAAGACCAAAAGACACTCACCATTATTCATCAAGCTATTGATGACACAAATTTTGAGAAGATTTTTAGAGCAACTACTGCGAGGCAAGCATGCCAAATTTTGGAGAATACTTATAAAGTAGTAAACCGAGTTAAGAAGGTTCACCTCCAAAAATTGAGAGGTGATTATTAATCATTACATATGAAGGAGTCTGAATCAATTTTAGATTATACTTCAAGATTATTAGAAGTGATCAATGAAATGAAGAGATATGATGATACAATAATGTTGGGGTATATGCCCTAATCTCGCGTCGTTTGTAACAGTTCATGAATTAATGAATAAAGGTTATTTATTACTCAAATTTTGTATCTCGCATTTTATAAAATTAATCCAATAAACTAAGCTCCAGGGTCATACTTATGATAACTTGAGCAGTGTGTAGTGGACACACAGGGAGGATCACGCTCAAGTTATTGACCCGAACGGTCTACAGTATATGGATAGGGTTAGGAACCTCATCCTTGCAACACTGTGGATGCGACCTACTTTGTATTAGATACAAATGAGGCAGTCCAACTTGTTCATGTGGTTGACATGCGAGTGGGGGCATCCTGTGCGATGAGATTGTAGAAGACTGGACCGTGAATTATTAGACCTACTGATGTAACACCGTTAACAATATAAGACTAATAAATTCGTAGATGATCATTAGTGACTCGTCCTTAATCATGACCATGTTACAAACTCCTGTCTGTGGGGGTCTTTCCTTTGACTAGTACGAGTGAGAGTGGTCTGTGTTGCTCGCCCAATATGGCTACCTTCTCAGCGGCAGAACCACGTGGGGAGCTAGGAACTTGACTACGCAAGATGGAATTCACTTATTCTCGAGCTAGAGAAACTAGAGGGGTTGTTCCTTAAGTGTTGTCTCCAGGGCTTGAACAACGGGGCCCCACCCTCTCACTAGCCCGAGAGGGATGTTGCTTATTGTAGGGCCATGCAACAAAATTGTTCATTAGAGGAGCAGTGGGACTTAAGGAGCAAGAGGTAGACATAGAGGTAAAACGGTAATTTAACCCAACTGTGACTACGAACAACCTGTGAAGGGTCGACTCTTGTCCTATAGTGAGGAGAGTGCAGGTACGAGGCTATAGTGAAGTGACCCCGTAGTTAATGAATGTTGATTAACCGGATCAAAGAGTTTGAACTGTTAATCCCGGATCATTGGAGCTCATGATCTGTAGGTCCATTAGGTCCCTCGGTTGACCCAATTTGGATTTAATGAGGGTATACAGTTTGAAGTGAATTTGAAGTGTTCAAATTCATGAAAAAGGTATTTATGTCATTTGTATGAGATATGATTGATATAATATATAGTTTAATGTGAATGAGATTCATAATAAACTATAGTATAGCCTAATTATTTAATTAAGGCTTAATTAGAGAAATTGATTTGAGAGAAATGAAATTGATTGTTATTCAATTTTAAATTCCACAATTATGCAAATGAGATTTGTATAATAAGGTATGTGAATCCTTATATTATATGATATGCAAATATGATTTGCATATTATATAGTTGTGGTAAAGTGGTAAATTGATGGAGATTTTACCTCCACCACGTACCACTATATAATGGTAGAATGTGAAGCTTTTCACAAGGTCCATTCTCATTTTTTAGAATTCTACTTTGAGATATCTCTCTACACTCTCAAAATCCTCTCTACATTTCTCCATAACCAAAACCAAAAGGAGTCTCACCACTCTCCCTCATTTTCATGTGATGATTGTTAATGGTTTGCAATTGAATGTTTCGGTTTTTGGTACCTTATTTAGATTTACAATTTCATTGATGAGATCAATGTAAGGGCTCGTTGTTTTGGGCAAAATTGTTGTAAATCGAGTCTTTACGGTTTGTGTCGTTCGTGGCAAGGAGTTGTTGTGAAGAAACGAAGCAGAAACGGGCAAAAATAAAAGCTTATTGTTCTAGAATAGAGGACGGCGTTGCAACCCTGTTGGACAGAGTTGAAACGCCATCCATGAAAATTTTGGCACGCTACAGGTGCGACGTTACAACGCTACACCGCGTTGAGCACGCTGGTGAGCCGTTGAGCGATGCAGTTGTTGGGATGTATGTCCTAATCTCGTTTAATTTGTAATTTTAACATTTAAAATGAATAAGAGTTATTTATTTCATTATTTTGTGTCTCGCAAATTTTACAAACTTTGTCCAATAAACTAAGCTCCAGGGTCATTGAATATATGAGAGAGCTAGAACTTGAACGGTGTGTAGTGGACAAACAAGGAGGATCACGTTCGAGTTAATGACCCGAACGGTCTACGGTATATGGATAGGGTTGCAGACCTAATTCTGGATACGCTATGGATGCGACCCGCTTTGTATAGATACAAACAAGGTGATCTGACTCGTTCATGTGGTTTACATGCGAGTGGGGGCATCATGTACAATGAGATTGTACAAGATCAGACCGTGAATTATTAGACCTACTGATGTAACACCGTTAACAATATGGGACTAATAACTTCGTAGATGACTATTAGTGACTCGACCTGAATCCTAAGCGTGTTACAAACTTCTGTCTGCGGGGTCTGTCCTTTGACTAGTACGGGTGAGGGTGGTCACAGTTACTCACCCAATATGCCAATCTTCTCAGGGACAGGACCAAGTAAGGAGTTGGGAACTTAACTACGCGAGATGGAATTTACTCGTTCCCACCGTTAGGGAAACTAGAGGGGTTGTTCTCTTAAGTGTTGTTTCCAGGGCTTAGACAACGGGCACCCACCCTCTCATTGGCCCAAGATGGGTGTTGTGTGTAATTGGACCATTACAACGTTGTTGTTCATTAGAGGAGCAGTGGGGACTTAAGGAGCAAGAAGTAGACATAGGGGTAAAATGGTAATTTGACCCAGTAATGTCTACGAACAAGCTGTGAAGGGTCGACTCATGAGCAATGGTTATATCTGTGGACACAACTTGTCTTACACTAACGGGAGTGCAACTACAGGCTTTAGTGGAGTGTTACCGTAGCTAATAAATGGTGATTAACCGAGTCAAAGAGTTGGACATGTTAGTCTCGGATCATTGGAGCTCGTCACTGTAGGTCCATTAGGTCCCTAAGTTGGCTCAAACTGAATTAATAGAAGGTATACAGTTTTGGTGTGAATTTGAAGTGTTCAAGTTTACTAAAGGATAATTATGTCATTTATATGAGATATGAATGACATATTATATAGTATATTGTGAATGAGATTCAAAATAAACTATATATTAGCCTAATTGTTTAATTAGGGCTAATTTGGAGAAATTAAATTGAGAGAAATTAAATTCAATGTGATTCAATTTAAAAATCCACAATTATACAAATGTGATTTGTAAAATTAGATATGAGATATCATATTATATGTGGTTATGCAAATATGATTTGCATAACCTATGGTTGTGGTAAAATGGTAAATAGGTGGAGATTTCAACTCCACCTATCACCATTATATAAACCCCTTTGCAAGAAGGGGTGGTAAGATTGATTGCTCATTTTTTGATTTCTTACCAAAAGCAATTGGAAAATTCTCTCTCAAACACCTCTCTTTCTCAAACTCTCCTCCCTACACCCAAGAAGAGAATCCCACCATTCTCCTTTACCAAAAGTAGAACAACTAAGAAACTGAGTGGAAGTGTCTGGATCGCTTGTTCGTTCGAGAAGATCGAGATCATTGAGAACGAGTACACGAAGGGTTCGTGACCGGAGGAGGAAAACGTGAAGAAAGGTTCTTCAACAAGTAAGTTTGTTTACTGTTTTTCCTTCTCAATTATATGTTTAGCCTAATTCTATGTGATAGTTTAATTTTAAGAAAACAAGTTTCACAACGATACCACTGATTCAATCGTCCTTCCGCTGCACGGGATTTCATTCCCTTCAATTGGTATCAGAGTCAATCGTTGGCTTCTCGTTGTGCATTTGTTTTCTTAGAATTAGGTGGGTAATTGCTTTGATTTATGTGATAAATTGTGGTTTGCATAGTTGGACGTTTTCAGTTTTGGCACTAGTTTTAGATTTACATTAATGTTGATGAGATCAATGTAAGGGCCCAGTGTTTTGGGCATTTTTTTAATGTAAATCGAGTCTGTAAGTCCGTATCGTTCGTGGTATGAGATGCTGTGACGAAATCATAGTGGAAATGGGCGAGAAACGACGAACAACAACAAGAGGAGCTTGTTGTTCTATCGACGACGTTGAGACGTTGTTCTTCGGCGTCTCAACGCTGTCATCGCGGGCGGAGGCTGTGCTGCAGGACAGCGTTGCGACGCAAGCCGTTGAGTTGTAACGCTGTTGGCTTGGGAACGCTTGCATGACGCTGAGTGTTGCAGCGTTGCAACGCTGCGAGCGTAGAGGTGCAGTTCGAGGCTTTTTCGCGAGCAACGTGGGGCGTGAAAGGTTTTTTTGCTTTGTGGGCCATTTTTGTATATTATTTATTTATTTTATTTCAATGTAAAATATTTTTTAATTTATTTTAATTAAATTAATTAATTAATATTAATATAAATGTTATATTAATGTTAATTAATTTTTGTTAATGCCCCTAAGTTCCAAAACCCATCCATATTTGCTATTTAATTATTTTATGCATGAGATATATGAATTAATTATTTCTATGTGCATAATGTATGTCATATAGATTTAAAATCCCACCTTAGGTTAAACATTTCATGCATCATTTTATATTATAAGTGTTATAATATATAGTATGCATGATAGGTTATATTATAAGTGTTATAATATAATTAAAGCATGTTTTAATTTATTTAATATAAGAGTTATCTTTCATAGGTTAAAACTATGCTCATGCATTTTATTCATGTGATGAATATTTGTTATAGTATATAGTTATTCATGTGATGAATGATCAAGCACTATAACATAGAATGCATGTAACCTAAGTTAATTATTAGTTTTAAAATGTTTAGAACTTGAATAGTTAGACTTAGGTTTTCTAGTTCTAATAAGATTAAAATTAGGAAATAAAAATATGACCTTTAAATGGTGAATGATAAGTAACTCTGTCTAAGTAAGGTTTTGTCTAAGGTTGGGCTATTTAAGTTGACGCTTGTGGAACACCCCTTCCTGGAAACCGACCTGGGAGTGAATTCGGTCCGGAGATCCTTAGGTTATATTATCGTGAGTGGCGTTAATTAAAAGTTGATTAATTTACTCACATAGACGTAAGTTAATAATGTGATTATAAACTTAGGCTAAATCAATATAAGCGTTATATTGATAGACTTGGGTAAATTTTAGCTGGTTTATCTAGGTCAATCCCGAATAATATAAAGTGTTGTGTGGGAGGAAATAAAGTGTATAAGATACATTTGATTTTTCGAGCACAAATCTCCGTAAAGTCCGCACCGTGAGATCCATACACGACCTCATGGCGCAAATGGGAGCGTCTCCCTTCGGATGGTATTTGTATGGATCAATATCATAGTGGATGGAGAGAGTACTTATAGTGAGTGGGAGCGGGACCTGTGAAAACGGGACCCACGGTCTCTTCTTTCGATTCACACCGTGAGACCCCTATGATCCGCCTGCTTATTTGGCTTGGACCAGACAATCCCTTTGGAGGGCCTTGATCATGGGAGTCGGAACACCGTGAATTCCTGAGAGGGATATAGTTTCCTAGTTGGTTTTCTTTCTTGGTTCAACCTTCGGTGGCTATTGTTTGGACGGATACTTGGAAACTTAAAGATTGAGGGTGACACTCACGGGATGCATTAAGAGTTAATGAATTCGATCGAAAAATGGTAACTGGACACCTAATGGAATAAGAGTTATTTTGGGATTAGGGTCTGGTCGAGATAGTCTCGTCCTAGAGGAGGAGGGTTTCTGTTCACCCTTCGGTGGCGGTCATTCTAAACGTTTGGGATATCATTGCAAATTTTTAAATGACCTAGGGATCATGGGATAAATTTTTGCTAAAACTTGATTGGATTTCAAAATTTTTTTGCGAGACTGACACAATTTTTAATTTAAATTTTTCAGCAAAATGTCTAGTTCGATAATAGCATTAGTAGCTTCCGATAAACTAGTGGGAGACAATTTCCAAACATGGAAAAATAATACTAACACGATACTTGTAATCGACGACCTTAAGTTCGTGCTTACTAAGGAGTGTCTTCAGTTGTCGAGCCTGACTGCGTCACGAAGTGTTCGTGATGCATATGATCTGTGGATCAGGGCCAATGAAAAGGACAAGGTTTACAATATTGCCAGCTTGTCTGAAGTACTGACAAAAAAGCATGAGTTGATGGTCACCGCTAAGGAGATCATGGAGTCACTGCAGGATATGTTTGGACAACAGTCCTTTCAGGTCCGTCATGACTCGCTCAAACACGTCTTCAACGCCCGGATGAAAGAAGGGACGTTTGTCCGAGAACACGTTCTAGACATGATGACCCACTTTAACCTGGCGGAGATGAACGGGGCTTTGATCGATGAGTCGAGCCAGGTCAGCTTCATCTTGGAGACTCTTCCGAAGAGTTTCCTTCAGTTTCGTAGCAACGCTGTTATGAATAAGATTAGCTACACACTGACCACCCTTCTCAATGAGCTACAGAACTTCCAGTCCTTGATGAGGATCAGGACACCGGAAGCTGAGGCAAATGTTGCCTACAGGTTCTATCACAGGGGTTCGACCTCTTGGACAAAATCTATGGCTCCTTCTCACCCGAAAGAGAAGAAGAAGAAGATGAAGAAGGGCAAAGCTGACCATGCTGCAGCCCAAAAGGGCAAAAAGGTCAAGGAAGTTCAGAAAAAGGAAAGTGTTTCCACTGCAATGGGGACGACCACTGGAAGCGAAACTGTCCCAGGTTCCTTGCCGACAGGAAGAGTACAGGTAAACGAGATTTACTAGCAACTGAAACCTGTTTAGTGGAGAGTAGTGACTCTGCCTGGATATTTGATTCGGGCGCCACTAACCACGTTAGTTCTTATTTCCAGGGAATTAGTTCCTGGCAGCAGTTGCGAGAAGGTGAGATGACTCTACGGGTTGGATCCAGAGAGATTGTCTCTGTTGCAGCGATCGAAAAAGTGAAGCTCTTTTTCGGCGAGAAATACCTATTATTAGATAATATGTATATAATACCAGGGTTTACTAGAAACCTTGTTTCTATTTCCTACTTACTTGAACATTGTATTTTTGTTTCTTTTAGTGGCAATAAAGCGTTTATTTCCTGAAATGGAAACTTGATTTGTTCTGCTTCACTTGAGTCTAATCGGTATGTTTTGAAACCAAATTCGGTCAAAAGCATTTTGAACACTGAATTATTTAAAACAGCAGAAACACGAACTAAAGAGAAAATGCCCATCTTTGGCATCTACGGTTAGACCACATTAATCTCAATAGAATTGAGAGACTAGTGAAGAGTGGACTTCTAAGCGAGTTGGAAGAAAACTCTTTACCGGTATGTGAATCATGTCTCGAAGGCAAAAGGACCAAACGTCCTTTTAGTGGAAAAGGATATAGAGCCAAAAAGCACCTTGAGCTTATACATTCTGACCTCTGTGGTCCGATGAGTGTTAAAGCACGCGGTGGTTACGAATACTTTGTATCTTGACTATTCAAGGTATGGGTATATTTACCTAATGCATAGGAAGTCTAAAACTCTTGAAAATTTCAAGGAGTACAAGACTGAGGTTGAGAACCTGTTAGGTAAAACGATAAAAACACTTCGATCGGATCGAGGTGGAGAATATATGGACACAAAATTCCAGGACTATATGATAGAACCCGGAATTACGTCCCAACTCTCATCACCTGGTATGCCACAGCAGAATGGTGTATCTGAGAGGAGAAACAGAACCCTGTTTGACATGGTTCGGTCGATGATGAGTTATGCTCGTCTCCCTAATTTTTTTTGGGGTTACGCAGTGGAGATTGCGGTCTATATTTTGAACAATGTTCCGTCGAAAAGTGTTTGTGAAACACCTTTCGAACTCTGGAATGGACGTAAAGGCAGTTTTCACCATTTCAGAATTTGGGGATGCCTGACCCACGTGTTGGTGTCAAACCCGAAAAAGTTGGAACCCCGTTCAAAATTGTGCCTATTTGTAGGTTACTCAAAAGAGACTAGGGGTGGTCTATTTTACGATCCTAAGGAAAGTAAGGTGCTTGTGTCGACAAATGCCACTTTTCTTGAGAAAGACCACGTCAGGGATCATTTGCCTAGGAGCAAAATCGTGTTGATCGAAATGGACTGTACATCAGCAAGAGTTGTTGATGGGGCTAGTACGTCAACAAGTGTTGTTGATCCTAGAACGTCTAGTCAAGTCCATTCCCAAGAGTTGGGAATACCTCGACATAGTGGGAGGATTGTGAGATAGCCTGAACGTTACATGGGTTTAGCTGAAACCCAAGTCGTCACCCCAGATGATGACTGCAAACATCCATTGTCCTATGATCAGGCAATGGCAGACGTTGACAAGGACGAATGAATTAAAACTATGGACCAGGAAATGGAGTCTTTGTACTTCAATTCCATCTGGGAGCTTATGGATCAACCGGATGGGGTAAAACCTATAGGTTGCAAATGGATCTACAAGCATAAACGTGGCGTAGATGGGAAGGTGCAAACCTTCGAAGCACGACTAGTGGCAAAGGGTTTTACCCATGTTGAAGGTGTTGTCTATGAGAAAACCTTTTCACCTGTTGCCATGGTAAAGTCGAATAGGATCCTTCTGGCCATTGCCGCATATTATGACTATGATGTATGGCAGATGGATGTCAAGACCGCCTTTCTGAATGACAACCTTGACGAAACCATCTACATGGACCAGCCCAAAGGGTTCATAACCCAAGGCCAAGAGCAAAATGTTTGTCGGCTTCATAGGTCCATTTATGGATTGAAACAAGCCTCGAGGTGTTGGAATATAAGGTTTGATGAGGCGATCAAATCTTATGGTTTTGATCAAAATGATGACGAGCCTTGTGTCTACAAGAAAATCGTCGACAAAACTATCGCATTTCTGGTATTGTACGTGGATGATATCCTTCTCATAGGGAATGAGGTAGGATTTCTTAGTGACGTAAAGAAATGGTTGGCTTCGCAATTCGAAATGAAAGATTTGGGAGAAGCACAGTATGTTCTAGGTAACCAGATAGTCCGGAACTGGAAGAACAGAACACTGGCCATGTCTCAAGCATCTTATATTGTCAAGATGTTGTCTAGATATAAGATGCAGAACTCCAAGAAGGCTTGCTGTCTTTCAGGCATGGGGTTCACCTGTCTAAGGATCAATGTCCTAAGACTCCTCAAGAGGTTGAGGATATGAGATGGATCCCCTATGCTTCAGCTGTAGGGAGCCCAATGTATGCCATGCTGTGTACTAGGCCCGACATCTGTTATGCAGTAGGGATTGCCAGTAGGTATCAATCCAATCCAGGATTAGATCATTGGACGACCGTAAAGGCAATCCTCAAGTATCTTAGGAGAACGAGGAACTACAACCTAGTGTATGGGAGTGGGGATTTTATCCTTACGAGATACACAGATTCTGACTTTTAGACCGATAAGGATTTAGGAAATCCACTTTGGGGTCAGCTTTCATTCTGAATGGAGGAGTTGTAGTGTGGCGAAGCATCAAGTAGAGATGCATCGCTTATTCCACTATGGAAGTTGAGTACATTGCGGCTTGTGAAGCTGCAAAGGAAGCCGTTTGGCTTAGGAAGTTCATGACAAATTTAGAAGTTGTTCCAAATATGAACTTGTTGATCACGTTGTTTTGTGACAACAGTGGTATTGTAGCCAACTCCAGAGAGCCTCGGAGTCATAAGAGAGACAAGTACATTGAGCGGAAGTATCACCTGATACGGGAGATTGTGCACCGCGACGATGTGCCAGTCACGCAGATAGCGTCGGAGCACAACGTTGCTGATCCATTTACAAAATCCCTCACGACTAAGGTATTTGAGGGTCACCTAGAGAGTCTAGGTCTTCGAGTGCTTCCTAACTAGGGCAAGTGGGAGTATAGTAAAGGGTATTCAATGACCTAGTTTATTGTATTACTTTATTGAAATCTTTTGTACATTTGAGAAATGTATTTACTCCACTAGTTTAGTCCAAGTGGGAGTTTGTTGGGATGTATGTCCTAATCTCGTTTAATTTGTAATTTTAATATTTAAAATTAATAATAGTTATTTATTTCATTACTCTATGTCTCGCAAATTTTACAAATTTTGTCCAATAAACTAAGCTCCAAGGTCATTGAATATATGAGAGAACTAGTGCTTGAACGGTGTGTAGTGGACACACAGGGAGGATCATGTTCGAGTTAATGACCCAAACGGTCTACAGTATATGGATAGGGTTGGAGACCTAATCCTGGATACGCTATGGATGCGACCCGCTTTGTATTAGATACAAACGAGGTGATCTACTCGTTCATGTGGTTGACATGCGAGTGGGGGCATCCTGTGCAATCAGATTGTATAAGATCGGATCGTGAATTTGAAGGGAATAAAACTCCCACGCAACGGAAGACGATTGAATCGTCATGGTGAAGTTGTGCAACTATTGTTTCGTTAAAATTAATCTAACATTTAGATCTAGGTTAAACATGCATAATAGGAAAGAAATTGCAGCAAGTTCTAGTTACTTACTTGTTGAAGACCTTCTTCAATGATTCCTTTCCAGATTCACGAACTCTTTGTGTGCTCCTCGATCTCCACAAACTCGAACTCTTCTCACAAACAAGAACACTACCAATCGACTTCTCGGTTGTTCTTCTTTTAGAAGAAGGAAGTTGGTGGGAACATGATGTTTTGGTTAGAGAGGAGAGGAATTGAGAGAGAATTGTGATAAAGAGCTTTCTCTTCTTTTGGTGAGAACTCAAAAAATGAGAGAATTGTACTACAACCCTTCTTGCAAGAAGGGTTTAAATAATGGACATAGATGGAGTTGAAATCTCTATCTATTTACCATTTTACCACAACTATAGGTTATGCAAATCGTATTTGCATAACCATATATTATAAGATATCTCATATCTCATATCACAAATCACATTGCAATATTGTGGATTTATTAAATTGAATCACATCCAATTTAATATCTCTCAACCTAATTTCTCCAATTAGTCTTAATTCAACAATTTGGCTAACCTATAGTTTATTATGAATCTCATTCACATTAAACTATATATTATATCATTCATATCTCATTTAAATGACATAAATGCCCTTTAGTGAAATTGAACACTTCAATTCACACCAAAACAGTAACCCTTCTTTTAACCTAGATTG
Source organism: Trichosanthes cucumerina (assembly GCA_036507285.1). Classification (NCBI taxonomy): domain Eukaryota; kingdom Viridiplantae; phylum Streptophyta; class Magnoliopsida; order Cucurbitales; family Cucurbitaceae; genus Trichosanthes; species Trichosanthes cucumerina. The sequence continues at coordinate 42,055,571 of CM071841.1, forward strand.
AGCCAACCGAGGAACCTAATGGATCTACAGTGACGAGCTCCAATGATCCGAGATTAACCTATCAAACTTTTTGACCCGGTTAATCAACATTCATTAGCTACGGTAACACTCCACTAAAGCCTCAGAGTGCACTCCCGTCGATGCGAGAATATTACGTGTCCACTGATATAACCAATACTCATGAGTCGACCCTTCAGAGGTTGTTCGTAGACACTTCTGGATCAAATTATCGTTTTACCCCAGTGTCTACTTCTTGCTCCTTAAGTCCACACTGCTTCTCTAATGAACAACAACGTTGTTATGGTCCGACCATACACAACAACCCTCCCGAGCCAGTGAGAGGGTGGGCGCCCGTTGTCCAAGCCCTAGAGACAACACTTAAGGGAACAACCCCTCTAGTTTCCCTAAAGGCATAAACGAGTGAATTCCATCTCGCGTAGTTAAGTTCCTAGCTCCCGACTTGGTCCTGTCCCTGAAAAGATAGGCATATTGGGCGAGTAACTGTGTCCACCCTTACCTGTACTAGTCAAAGCGACGACACTTCGCAGACAGAGAGTCCGTAACACGCCGTGATTCGTGTCGAGTCACTAATGGTCATCTGCGAAGTTATTAGTCCTTACTGTCAACGGTGTTACATCAGTAGGTCTAATAATTCACGGTCCGGTCTTATGCAATCTCACTATACAAGATGCCCCCACTCGCATGTCAACTACATGAACGAGTCAGATCGCCTCGTTTGTATCTTAATACAATGCGGGCCGCCACCACAGTGTATCTAGGATTAGGTCTCCAACCCCATCCATATATTGTAGACCGTTCGGGTCATGTACTCGAACGTGATCCTCCCTGTGTGTCTACTATACACCGTTCAAGTTCTAGTTCTCTCATATATTCAATGACCCTGTGGCTTAGTTTATTGGTCAAAGTTTGTATTAAATGCGATACAAAAAATAATGAAATGAATAACTCTTTATTAATTTCAAATAGTAATTTACAAACTGAACGAGATTAGGACAAACATCCCAATAGAATTATTAGATCTATTGATATAACACCGTTAACAGTATGGGACTAATAACTTCGTAGATGACCATTAGTGACAAGACCTGAATCCTGAGCGTGTTACGGACTCCTGTATGAGGGGGTCTGTCCTTTGACTAGTACGGGTGAGGGAGGTCACAGTTACTCACCCAATCTGCCTATCTTCTGAGGGACAGGACCAAGTAGGGAGCTGGGAACTTAACTACGCGAGATGAAATTCACTCGTTTCCGCTTTTAGGGAAACTAGAGGCGTTGGTCCCTTAAGTGCTGTCTCCAGGACTTGGACAACGGGTGCCCACCCTCTCACTGGACCAGAGAGGGGTGTTGTGTGTGGTTGGACCATTACAACGTAGTTGTTCATTAGAGGAGCAGTGGGGACTAAAGGAGAAAGAAGGAGACACAGGGGTAAAACGGTAATTTGACCCACCAGTGTCTACGAACAACCTGTGAAGGGTCGACTCATGGGCATAGGTTATATCAGTGACACAACTTGTCTTACACTGACGAGAGTGCAACTACGAGCTTTAGTGGAGTGTTACCGTAGCTAATGAATGTTGATTAATCGAGTCAAAGAGTTTGACAGGTTACTCTCAGATCATTGAAGCTCGTCCCTATAGGTCCATTAGGTCCCTCGGTTGGCTCAAACTTGATGAATAGAAGGTATACAGGTTTGGTGTGAATTTGAAGTGTTCAAGTTCACTAAAGGGTAATTATGTCATTTATATGAGATATGAATGACATATTATATAGTTTATTGTGAATGAGATTCATAATAAACTATAGGTTAGCCTAACTGTTGAATTACAGCTAATTTGGAGAAATTAAACTGAGAAAAATTAAATTTAATGTGATTCAATTTAAAAATCCACAATTATACAAATATGATTTGTAAAATGAGATATGAGATATCTTATTATATGTGGTTATGCAAATATGTTTTGCATAACCTATTGTTGTGGTAAAATGGTAAATAGGTGGAGATTTCAACTCCACCTATCACCATTATATAAACCCCTTTGCAAGAAGGGGTGGTAAGGTTGATTGCTCATTTTTGGATTTCTTACCAAAAGCAATTGGCAAATTGTCTCTCAAACACCTCTCTCTCTCAAACTCTCCTCCCTACACCAATGAAGAGAATCCCACCATTCTCCTTCTACCAAAAGTAGAACAACTAAGAAATTGAGTGGAAATGTCTGGATCACTTGTTCTTTCAAGGAGATCGAGATCGTTGAGAACGAGTACACGAAGGGTTCGTGATCCGAGGAGGAAAACGTGAAGAAAGGTTCTTCAACAAGTAAGTTTGTTTACTTTTTTTCCTTCTCAATTATACGTTTAGCCTAATTCTATGTGATAGTTTAATTTTAAGAAAACGAGTTTCACAACGATACCACGATGATTCAATCGTCCTTCCGCTACACGAGATTTCATTCCCTTCAGCAGTGGTCGGCGTTGCAACGCTGCGCGCTAGTGGGCAGTTGGCGCGAGCATCCCGCGGATAGTGGCGACATGGGGACCGTTTTTGGACGTTTTTCTCCAAAAATTATATTTATTATTATTGTAAAATAAGTTTTTTTTATTAATTTATATTAATTAATATTAATATATTATATATATTAATGTTAATTAATTAAGTTAATGTCCCTAGGGGTGCCGAAACCGATTCAATTTGCTATTTAATTAAATTAATGTGCCTATCTCTAAAATGATTCATTAAGAATCATGATGACATTAGTACCTCATTATGGTTTAGAGCTTCATCACATGGATGTGAAAACTACTTTTCTAAATGGAAATTTCGATGAAGAAGTGTTCATGGATCAAACTGAAGGTGTTGTGGTTAAAGGAAAAGAATATATGATGTGTTAGCTAAAGAGGTCAACATACATACCTAAAAAGTTTTTTGACAATGGTATCTTAGCTTAATGTTATTGTTACATCTTTTGATTTAAAACGACATTGATAGATATTTATATCTAAATAATAGTGAGAGAAACTTTATATTTCTCGTTATGTATGTTGATGACATCTTGTTGGCTATTAATGACTTTAAGTTTTTTTATATCAAACTAATGAATTTCTCTCCAAGAACTTTAAAATGAAAGGTATAAGTGAGATAGCATCCTATGTGGTTGAAATAGAAATATTATAAAATCGAGCACATGAATTGTTAGGATTGTCTTAGAAAACATAGATCAATATATGTTCTAAATACATTAAGATGGATAAATTCTTTTCAAGTGTTGTTTCATAATGAAAGCACAATGTGTAGCATGCATTTAGACTACAACTCATAGTCTATGGTTGAAAACCTTTATTTTCAAACGTAGAACTTTTTACAGTATTGCCAGTAGCTGAAAATTCATTGTGATAATTTTACATCATCCAAGTATTTGGTAGGTGATAAATATATAAAATTGAAAACTTGGGTCATCAATGAAGCTAAAAAACAAAGTGTGTCAATTAAATACATCAACACTAACCTTATGATTGCAAATCCACTAATGAAATAATTGCCAACTAAGACATTTAAGAAACATATTGAACGTATGATAATTAGTGGATACACTTATTGATATTATGATTATATTATTTGACACTCTGAGCTTAATTATTTTTTGTTTATAATTTTATGTTATCAGTCTTGTTTCTTATGTTTGGTGTATATATAAATGAACTACAAAATCAAATAGTACATTCTTTTTTTTTTTAACAAAAACACTTATGTTGGCCCATTATTAGCTATATAATAGATCATGTTAGATGAAGAACTAGATTTATGTACATACAAGGAATTATATTGATGTAATGATGTATGACTGTCAAAACTTTTAAAGTTAGAACTATTGAATTAAAAATTGAAAGTTCAAAGATTTATTACATATTTTTTAATTTTTAGAGCTAAAGACCAAATAAATATAAATGTGAAAATTGAATGACTAAACTTGTTTATAATTTTTTCTTTTCTTTTTTTTTTTTAAATTTGTGAAGTGCCCACTTCATGCCTCATCCCAAAGTTCACTAGTAGAAATTCAAGACTTTATGACATTGAAACAATGTCATAAACACATTTTATTACTCTTTTATTTTCTTAGAAGCCACCATCAAGGAAACTTAATACATGACACATCTAAAATATTGTCGTAATTAAGTATTCTATGACTATTTCTTTTTGTCGAGAAATCCGTAGACACGACATTGTTTAGTTGTCATGGTAAACTTTTGTATGACAATTAACCATTATCAAGAAATAGCTCGCCCATCCTAGTTTTTCGTCAAGATATATCAAACAATGACATATTTTAAATGTTGTAGAAATTATGTCAATGACAGGAAATTAGTGTCGAGCATGTTGTTTAGACGACAATATTTTCATGTCAAGTTGTCATAAAATACTTTCAGTGATTGTTCTAAATTGTCATGTATTTAGTTACTTTTGATAGTTTTAGGTTTCAAAAAAAAGCATTTCATGACAACTTCCATTTGTAAACAAAAATATTACGACAGATTTCGCCTGTCAAAGATATATTTTCTTTGATGGTGTTTATTAGTCAACAAACAATGTGTTATGACATATTTCACGTGTCAAATATTTGTTTTCTTTTTTCGTAGTTGTCAAAAAATGTCATGGAAGTGATTATAATCACTAGAAAGAGTTATCACCCATTAATTCAAAAATAATTATGTTTACAATCGAACTATGATAAAATCTATATATTACATTAATGTTTACATGTTATATGCTTCTTCCACTATCCGAGTGCTCCGCTCTGCTTGATCCTGCAGTGGACAAAATAATATTCATTTAAATATTGAACTTATCACTTTAAAGAATACTAGACTCTCTTAAGGGAAAAAAATGATATATAAATTGGTGTACCTACATCTAATTACGTATTACCAAAATTTCGGCAGCATAACGACTTAATTACAACAATACCCAAAATTTTCACAAGTACCTATTTAAGTAAAAACACACTTATAACAACCCAATAACCAGATTGTTGGGATTTTTGTCCTAATCTTGTGTTTGTAATATATTGTTTGAAATTAATAAGAGTTATTCATTTCATCACTTTGTGTCTCGCAATATTTATAAACTTTTCCAATAAACTAAGCTCCAGGGTCATTGAATTTATGAGAGAACTAGAGCTTGAACGGTGTAGTGGACACACAGGGAGGATCACGTTCGAGTTAATAACCCGAACGGTCTACAGTATATGGATAGGGTTGGAGACCTAACTCGGATACACTTGTGGATGCGACCGCTTTGTATTAGATACAAACGAGGTGATCCGACTCGTTCATGTGGTTGACATGCGAGTGGGGTCATCGTGCAATGAGATTGTACAAGATCGGATCGTGATTTATTAGACTCCATCGATGTAACACCGCTAACAGAAGGGACTAATAACTTTGTAGATGACCATTAGTGACTCGACCGAATCTCGAGCGTGTTACGGACTCGCTCATCTGCAGTGTTCTTTGACTAGTAATGCAGTGAGGGTGGTCACGATTACTCACCCAATATGCGTATCTTCTCGGTGACGTAACAAAGTAGGAGTCTGGAACTTAACTACGCGAGATGGAATTCACTCGCTCCCGCCATTAGGAAAACTAGAGGGGTTGTTCCTCGAGGCCGTCTCTAGTGCTTGGACAACGGGCGCCCACCTTCTCACCGGCCGAGAAGGGTGTTGTGTATGGTTGGACCATCACAATATGTTGTTCATTAGAGTAGCAGTGGGGACTTAAGGAACAAGAGGTAGACACAGGGGTAAAACGGTAATTTGACCCAGTCGTGTCTACGAACAACCTCTGAAGGGTCGACTCATGGGAATTGGTTATATCAGTGGACCCGTAATACTCTGCACTGATGGGAGTGCAGCTGCGGGCTATAGTGAAGTGTTAATGTAGCTAATGAATGTTGGTTAACTAGGTCAAAGAGTTTTACAGGTTAATCTCGGATCATTGGAGCCCGTCACTGTAGGTCCATTAGGTCCCTCGGTTGGCTCCACCTGGGTTAAAAGAAGAGTAAATGTTTTGGTATGAAATTGAAGTGTTCAATTTCACTTTAAGGGCATTTATGTCATTTATATGAGATATGAATGAAATAATATATAGTTTAATGTGAATGAGATTCATAATAAACTATAGGTTAGCCTAATTGTTGAATTAGGGCTAATTGGAGAAATTAATTGAGAGAAATTAAAATATGAGATATGAGATATCTTATATTATGTGGTTATGCTAATGATGACTCTTCTGAAGAGTTTCCTTCAGTTTCGTAGCAATGCTGTTATGAACAAAATTAGCTACACTCTGACTACCCTCCTCAATGAGCTCCAGAATTTCCAATCCTTGAACAGGGTCAAGGAATCTGAGGCAAATGTTGCCTACAGGTCATATCACAGGGGTTCGACCTCTGGGACGAAACCTGTTGCTCCTTCACGCCCGAAAGGGAAGAAGAGGATGAAGAGGGGTAAATCGCGGCCGGCTTTGCCGCCCATAAGGGCAAGAAGGGCAAGAAGGTCAAGGAGGTTGCAGAGAAAGGAAAGTGTTTCCCACCGTGCAATGGGGCGGCCATCGGAAGAGAAATCGTCCCAAATTCCCGGCCGAGAGGAAGAATCAAGGTAAATGTGATTTACTTGTGATCAAACATGTTTAGTGGAGAGTAGTGACTTTGCTCGATATTGGATTCGCGCGCCACTAACCACGTTTGTTCTTCTTTCGGGATTGATTCTCGCAAACTATTTGTGAGAGGGTGAGGTGACTCTACGGGTTGGATCCAGGGAGCTTGTCTCTGCTTCTGCGATCGGCACGGTGAAACTGCATTTTGGCGGGAAGTACTTATTGTTGGACAATCTGTACATAGTTCCAGGGTTTACTAGAAACCTTGTTTCAATTTCCTGCTTAATTGAACATCGTATTTCAGTCTCTTTTGAATTTAATAAAGCGTTTATTTCTTTCAAAGGGAATGTTATTTGTTCAAACTTCACTTGAAAATAATCAGATATGTTTTGAAACCCAATTCGGTCAAAAGTGTTTTGAATCTTTGAATTGTTTAAAATCTAAAAACACGAACTAAGAAAGCAAAAGTTTCTCCAAAAGAAAATGCCCACCTTTGACATCTTCGGTTAGGCCACATTAATCTCAATAGGATTGAGAAACTAGTGAAGAGTGGACTTCTAAGCGAGTTGGAAGAAAACTCTTTGCGGTGTGTGAGTCATGCCTTGAGGCAAAATGACCAAACGCCCTTTTAGTGGAAAATGATATAGAGCCAAACAAATTTCTTGAGTTAGTACATTCGACCTCTCGTGGTTTGATGAATGTTAAAACTCAGTATGTTATGAGTATTTCGTGTCTTTCATAGACGATTACTCCGGATATGGATATATTTACCGAATGCACAAGAAGTCGAAACTCTTGAAAAGTTCAAGGAGTACAAGATCGAGGTTGAGAACCTCTTAGGTAAATCGCTTAAAACACTTCGATCGGATCGAGGTGGAGAGTACATGGACACCGAATTCTAGGACTATATGATAGAACATGGAATCACGCCCCAACTCTGTGTGCACGGTATGCCACAGCAGAATGGTGTATCGGAGAGGAGAAAGCAGAACCTTGTTGGACATTGTTCGGTCGATGATGAGCTATGCTCGTCTCCCGATTCTTTTTGGGGTACGCAGGGAGATCGCGGTTTATATTTTGAACAACGTTCCATCATAGAGTGTTTGTGAAACACCTTTCGAGCCTGGAGTGGACGTAAAGGCGGTTACAAAGACTTCAGGATTTGGGGATGCCCGACCCATGTGTTGGTGTCAAACCCAAAAATTGGAACCCTGCTCAAATTGTGCCTATTCGTAGGTTACCCCAAAGAGACTAGAGGTGGTCTATATTACGATCCTAGGAAAATAGGGTGCTTGTGTCGACAAACGCCACTTTCCTAGAGGAAGACCACGTCGAGGATCATTTACCAAGGAGTAAAATTGTATTAAATGAAATGGATGATGACATCGCCAAAGTTGCCGATGGGGCTAGTACGTCAACAAGTGTTGTTGATCCTAGCACGTCTAGTCAAATCCGTTCCCAAGAGTTGGGAATGCCTCGACGTAGTGGGAGGGTCGTGAGACGACACGATCGCTACATGGGTTTAATTGAAACCTCAATTGACGCTCCTGATGATAACTGTGAGGATCCATTGACCTATGATCAGGCAATGGTTGATGTTGACAAAGACGAGTGGATTAAAGCTATGGACCAGGAAATGGAGTCTATGTACTTCAATTCTTTATGGGAGCTTGTGGATCAACCGGATGGGGTAAAACCTGTTGGTTGCAAATGGATCTACAAGCGTAAACGTGGCGTAGATGGGAAGGTGCAGACCTTCAAAGCCCGACTAGTGGCAAAGGGTTTTACCTAGGTTGAAGGGGTTGACTATGAGGAGACCTTTTCACCTGTTGCCATGGTAAAGTCGATCAGGATCCTTCTGGCCATTGCCGCGTATTATGACTACGAGGTATCGCAGATGGACGTCAAGACAACCTTTCTGAATGACAAACTTGATGAGACCATGTACATGGACCAACCCAAAGGGTTCATTGCCCAAGGCCAAGAGTAAAAGGTTTGTCGGCTTCATAGGTCCATTTATGGACTGAAACAGGCTTCGAGGTCTTGGAATATAAGGTTTGATGAGGCGATCAAATCTTATGGCTTTGATCAAAATGTCGACGAGCATTGTGTCTATAAGAAAATCGTTGACAAAACCGCGCGATTTTTGTCGTTGTATGTGGACGATATTCTTCTCATTGGGAATGAGGTAGAATTTTCATCGACGTTAAGAAGTGGCTAGCTTCGCAATTCCAAATGAAACATTTGGGAGAAGCTCGAGATGTTCTAGGTATCCGCATTGTCCGTAACTGGAAGAACAGTAACGCTAGCCCCGCTCTCTCAGCGCCTTATATTGACAATATGTTGTATAGATATAAGATGTAGAACTCCAAGAAGGGCTTGTTGCCTTTCGTGCATGGGGTTCACTTGTCTAAGGATCGGTGTCCCAAGACTCCTCAAGATGTTGAGGATATGAGACGGATTCCATATGCTTGGTTTGTAGGGAGCCCGATGTATGCCATGTTGTGTACTAGGCCGACATCCGTTATCTCAGAGGAATTGTCGGTGAGATATCACCCAATCCAGAATAGATCACCTGGACAGTAGTAAAGGCAATCCTCAAGTATCTTAGGAGAACGAGGAACTACGACTTAGTGTATGGTAATGGGGATTTGATCCTCACGGGATACACGAATTCGATTTTCGGACCGATAAGGATTCTAGGAAATCTACGGGGGTCACCTTCATTCGAATGGAGGAGTCAGTAGTATGGCGAAGCATCAGCAGGATGCATCGATTCCACTATTGAAGCGGAGTATGTTGCGGCTTGTGAAGTCGCAAAGGAAGCCTATTTGGCTTAGGAAGTTCAAGACAGATTTGGAAGTTGTTCCTAACATGAACTTGCCGATCATCACGCTCGCGTGATACTTGGTGGTGCAAAGAGAGCCAACTCACGTGAGCCTCGGAGCCATAAGAGAGGCAAACACATTGAGCGCAAGTATCATTTGATACGGGAGATTGTGCATCGCGAGACGCGTGACGGCCACGCAGATAGCGCCAGAGCACAACGTAGTCGATCCATTTACAAAGCCCTCACGGCTAAGGTGTTTGAGGGTCACCTAGAGAGTCTAGGTCTTCGAGAGCTTCCTGACTAGGGCAAGTGGGAGATATGTAAACGGGTATTCAATGCCCTAGTTTATTGTATTACTTCATTGTAATTTATGTACATTTCTTAAATGTATATTCTCCACTAGCTTAGTCCAAGTGGGAGTTTGTTGGGATTTTTGTCCTAATCTCGTGTTTGTAATATATTGTTTGAAATTAATAAGAGTTATTCATTTCATCACTTTGTGTCTCGCAATATTTATAAACTTTTCCAATAAACTAAGCTCCGTGGTCATTGAATTTATGAGAGAACTAGAGCTTGAACGGTGTGTAGTGGACACACGGGGGAGGATCACGTTCGAGTTAATGACACGAACGGTCTACAGAGATATGGATAGGATTGGAGACCTAATCTTGGATACATTGTGGATGCGACCCGCTTTGTATTAGATACAAACGAGGTGATCGACTCGTTCATGTGGTTGACATGCGAGTGGGGGCATCCTGTGCAATGAGATTGTACAAGACCGGACCGTGATTTATTAGACCTCACCGATGTAACACCGCTGACAAGTAAGGACTAATAACTTCGTAGATGACCATTAGTGACTCGACAATCTCGAGCGTGTTACTGGACTCATCTGCGAGTGCATTCTTTGACTAGTACGGGTGAGGGTGGTCACAGTTACTCACCCAATATGCCTATCTTCTCAGGGACAGAACAAAATAGGGAGCTGGGAACTTAACTACCCGAGATGGAATTCACTCGTTCCCGCCTTTAGGAAAACTAGAGGGGTTGTTCCCTTGAGTGCTGTCTCCAGGGCTTGGACAACGGCGCCCACCTTCTCACCGCCCGAGAAGGGTGTTGTGTATGGTTGGACCATCAAAATATGTTGTTCATTAAAGGAGCAAAGTGGGGACTTAAGGAACAAGAGGTAGACACGAGTGGGTAAAGCGGTAATTTGACCCGATGCGTGTCTCACGAACAACCCGTGAAGGGTCGACTCATGGAAATTAGTTATATCAGTGGACACGTAATACTCTGCACTGATGGGAGTGCAGCTACGGGCTATAGTGGAGTGTTACCTAGCTAATGAATGTTGGTTAACCGGGTCAAAGAGTTTGGCAGGTTAATCTCGGATCATTGGAGCCCATCACTGTAGGTCCATTAGGTCCCTCGGTTGGCTCCACCTGGGTTAAAAGAAGGGTAAATATTTTGGTATGAAATTGAAGTGTTCAATTTCACTTTAAGGGCATTTATGTCATTTATATGAGATATGAATGATATAATATATAGTTTAATGTGAATGAGATTCATAATAAACTATAGGTTAGCGTAATTGTTGAATTAGGGATAATTGGAGAAATTAATTGAGAGAAATTAAATTGGATGTGATTCAATTTAATTAATCCACAATTATTGCAAATGAGATTTGCAATATGAGATATGAGATATCTTATATTATGTGGTTATGCAAATGAGATTTGCATAACCTATGGTTGTGGTAAAGTGGTAATAATGTGGAGATATTAACTCCCTCATTCCACTATTTAAACCCTTTGCAAGAAGGGATTGGTGATCAATCTTCTCATTTTTTGTTTTTCACCAAAGAGAAGAATAGAGAATTCTCTCTACTCTCTTAATTCTCCTTCCTCTCCAAAACTCTTACAAGTTCCTACCAACTTCCCTTCTCCAAAAGAGAACAACCGAGAAGATCGCTTGGTGGTGTTCAAGATCGTTTTGCTGGAAGAATCCGTAGAGATCGAGTAGCACGAAGAGTTCGTGACCCGAAGAAGAAATTGTTGTAATTGTCTACAACAAGTAAGTACGAACTCTTCTTGCTGTAATTTTCTTCTTCTTTGAGCATGTTTAGCCTAGGTCTAATTGTTAGATCAATTTTAACAATATCATGTTGCATAATGATACCTCGACGATTCAATCGTCTTCCGCTGCGTTGGATTCTCATTCCCTTCACAGATAACCAAATCAAACTCCATCGCCATAACCATTAAAGGTTCAAAACTTCTCATCAACAAAAATTCGAACCAATATTAGTTAGTTAGAAAATATTATAATGCTTATACTACAGTTAAATGACTTTCCTAAAAAAAAGTTTACTAATACTTATAACTAAGCATTATGTATGTCTAACCTTGTGAAGAAAAAGTTAGGCACATATATAAGATTAGATACAACAACCAACAAGCAATGGGCAATAGTAGAATCAATATCTAATCTTGCATATGTACACATGTAAGTAATGGACACATGTGTCTATATCTCCCACCACAACATCTCAAAACCTTCCTGCAAATAGTTTAATTATCTTTTAGTGACATGTGAAAATCACTTACAAAATTCAAGGCATGAGGTATGTGATGCACCTCTTGGGACACAAAACTTAGAAGCAGACTCACTGTTCTAAAGATTTCTATCAATCCACGAATTCATCTATCAATATGCTCCATCAAAATTTTGTTCTCCTACACTCCTCGTACAACAAACTTAGAAGCATGAAACAAATTTGTATAGATAAAATAATGAGTTCATAAAGTAACCAATATCTAAAGCATATTTATCTTGAAGCACAAGATTCGATTCGTTCCATTCAACAAAAGTGGGCAACAAAAAACACTTCAAGATAGTGCAAGCAGCAAAAAGGGTGGATCACAAAAGTTAATATCATAAAGTCTAATACACAAAAAAATGGTGCACATATATTATGCAAATAATATGTGCGTTACTATAAACTCCACCCACTCAATTCTCACAACGTCGATATCATTTTTTGTATAAGTAGATGGTGCATCTTTCATCGATAAACTAGAAAACAAAAATGAATAATTGGATACTACACAGTCCAGCCAAGGGCCTTTAGCTCAACCAACCACCAGTGCAAATTGTTAAGACTTTAAGGGGTAGACAAGACCCCGCACCTTTACACAGAACGCCACAACATAATGACCATGCCACAAAACTCATAACGACCCTCAAGCCATCATAACGACCCTATGTCACTAGCTTAGTATATTCAACAACACAAATACAATACATCAAGAGTCCATAATATTTTCTGGACTAATGAACATAATATCTAAATTGAACTACCTTTTCAAAGATAATGAACATAACATCCAAACTTAGTGCCAAAGTCTTAAAATATAATGCAACTAAATAATAAATGAAATCGATTTATCAATGTTAAACTAAACTAGACAACCTAATCTTAACTAACTTTTTAAAACTAACTTATCAAGACTTATGAACATACCAACAAAACTTAAGATGAATAGAATAACATTCTAGGTACACCACCACTTAATCAATCATATCAAGAAGACTTCAATGAAAAATTATCATGGAAACTATCCAAAACGCTCGATATGAGATCATAGGAATTGGCCACCCACATTTAAATGCAAGGGTTAATTATTTGGGCTCTTGAAAAGTCCAATAATTAATTATTTGGCCTAAAAATTCCAAAAATTATGAAACGAGCCCAGAACTCAAATTCTAAAAAAATATTTAGAATTTACCTGAAATTGTCGAGTGTCGCATAGGGTTGGAAGAAGAGGAGAAAAGGAGTTTTCGTCGTTTTCTTTGCTTGCCTATGTTTTAAAAACTATTTTTTAATTTTTTAATAATTGACTTGATTTTAGTAACAAAATAAGAAAATATAGGGATAAAAGTAATTTTTATGGATTTCAATTCAAAAACTGAAAAGATATTTGAAGGGAATGAAAATCCCACACAGCGGAAGACGATCGAATCGTCAAGGTATCATTACACTACTTGATTTTTGTTAAAACGATCTAACTCTTAGATCTAAGTTAAACATGCAAAAGAGGAAGAAAAGCAGTAAGAAGAAATTTACTTACTTGTTGTAGACAGTTTTTCAAAGTTCCTTCCTCTATCACGAACACTTCGTGCTTCTCGATCTCAACGAAATCTTCTCTCGAACAAAAACTCAAACACAACCACTCGGAGTCTCGGTTGTTCTTCTTTTGGAAAGAAGGAAAGTTGTGGGACTTTTGATTTTGGAGAGGGAGGAGAGTTGAGAGAATTCTTAATCTCTTCTCTTTGATGAAAATCAAAAAATGAGAGAATTGCAAATCAGATAATATAAGATAATCTCTTCTCCACATTATTACCACTTTACCACAACCATAGGTTATGCAAATCTCATTTACGTAACCATATAATATAAGATATCTCATATCTCATATTGCAAATCAGATTTGTAATAATTGTGGATTAATTAAATTGAATCACATCCAATTTAATTTCTCTCAATTTATTTCTCCAATTAGCCCTAATTCAACAATTAGGCTAACCTATAGTTTATTATGAATCTCATTCACATTAAAATATATATTATATCATTCATATCTCATATAAATGACATAAATGCCCTTTAAGTGAAATTGAACACTTCAATTTCATACCAAAACATTAACCCTTCTTTTAATCCAGGTTGAGCCAACCGAGGGACCTAATAGACCTACAGTGACAGGCTCCAATGATCCGAGATTAACCTATCAAACTCTTTGACCCGGTTAATCAACATTCATTAGCTACGGTAACACTCCACTATAGCCCGTAGCTGCACTCCCGTCAGTGCAGAATATTACGTGTCCACTGATATAACCAATGCGCATGAGTCGACCCTTCACAGGTTGTTCGTAGACACGGTTGGGTCAAATTACCGTTTTACCCCTGTGTCTACCTCTTGTTCCTTAAGTCCCCACTGCTCCTCTAATTAACAACACATTGTGATGGTCCAACCATACACAACACCCTTCTCGGGCCAGTGAGAAGATGGGCGCCCGTTGTCCAAGCCCTAGAGACAAAGACTTAAGGGAACAACCCTCTAGTTTCCCTAAAGTGGAACGAGTGAATTCCATCTCGCGTAATTAAGTTTCGACTCCCTACTTGGTCCCGCCCTCGAGAAGATAGGCATATTGGGCGAGTAATCGTGACCACCCTCACCCGTGCACTAGTCAAATGACGGACCCGCGCAGACAGGAGTTCGTAACATGCTCGTGGATTCGTGTCGAGTCACTAATGGTCATCTACGGTTATTAGTCTTTATCACAATGGTGTTACATCGAGAGGTCTAATAATTCACGGTTCGGTCTTGTACAATCTCATTGCACAGATGCCCCCACTCGCATGTCAACCACATGAACGAGTCGATCACGTCGCTTGTATCTAATACAAAGCGGGTCGCATCCACCGTGTATTCGAGGATTAGGTCTCCAACCCTATCCATATATCAGAGACCGTTCGGGTCATTAACTCGAACGTGATCCTCCCTGTGTGTCCACTACACACCGTTCAAGTTCTAGTTCTCTCATAAATTCAATGACCCTGGAGCTTAGTTTATTGGAAAAGTTTGTAAATATTGCGAGACACGAAGTCATGAAATAAATAACTCTTATTAATTTCAAACAGTAGTTTAGAAACACGAGATTAGGACAAAAATTCCAACAAACTCCCACTTGGACTAAGCTAGTGGAGAAAATACATTTCTGAAATGTACATAAATTACATTGAAGTAATACAATAAACTAGGGCATTGAATACCCGTTTACATATCTCCCACTTGCCCTAGTTAGGAAGCTCTCGAAGACCTAGACTCCCTAGGTGACCCTCAAACACCTTAGCCATGAGGGGCTTTGTAAATGGATCAGCTACGTTTTGCTCCGATGCTATCTGCGTGACTGTCACATCTCCGCGGTGCACAATCTCTCGTATCAAATGATAGTTGCGCTCAATGTGTTTGCCTCTCTTATGGCTCCGAGGCTCACGTGAGTTGGCTACTGCACCACTGTTATCACAGAACAGTGTGATCGACAAGTTCATGTTTAGAACAACTTCCAAATCCGACATGAACTTCCTAAGCCAAACAACTTCCTTTGCAGCTTCACAAGCCACAACATACTCCGCTTCCATAGTGGAATCAGCGATGCATTTCTCCTAGATGCTTCGCCATACTACAGCTCCTCCATTCAGAATGAAGGCTGACCCCGAAGTGGATTTCCTAGAATCCTTATCGATGAAAGTCAGAATCCGTGTATCCCGTAAGGATCAAATTCCCACTACCATACACTAAGCTGTAGTTCCTCGTTCTCCTAAGATACTTGAAGATTGCCTCTACGGCTGTCCAGTGATCTTATCCTGGATTGGACTGATACCTACTGACAATCCCTACTGCATAACAGATGTCGGGCCTAGTACACAACATGACATACATCAAGCTCCCTACAGTTGAAGCATATGGGATCCGTCTCATATCCTCAACCTCTTGAGGAGTCTTAGGACACTGATCCTTTGACAAGTGAACCCCATGCCTGAAAGGCAACAAAACCCTTCTTGGAGTTCTGCATCTTATATCTAGAGAACATCTTGTCAATATAAGATGCCTGAGACAAGGCTAGCGTTCTGTTCTTCCAGTTCCAGACTATCTGGATACCTAGAACATACTGAGCTTCTCCGAAATCTTTCATTTGGAATTGCGAAGCTAGCCACTTCTTAATGTCAGTAAGAAATTCTACCTCATTCCCAATGACAAGAATATCATCCACATACAACACTAAAAATGCGACAGTTTTGTCAACAATTTTCTTGTAGACACAAGGCTCGTCGACATTTTGATCAAAGCCATGAGATTTGATCGCCTCATCAAACCTTATATTCCAAGACCTCGAAGCTTGTTTCAGCCCATAAATGGACCTATGAAGCCGACAAGCCTTTTGCTCTTGGCCTTGGGCAATGAACCCCTTGGGCTGGTCCATGTAGATGGTTTCATCAAGTTTGTCATTCAAAAAGGTTGTCTTGACGTCCATCTGCCATACCTCGTAGTCATAATACGCGGCAATGGCCAGAAGAATCCTGATCGACTTTACCATGGCAACAAGTGAAAAGGTCTCCTCATAGTCAACCCATTCAACCTGGTAAAACCCTTTGCCACTAGTCGGGCTTTGAAGGTCTGCACCTTCCCATCTACGCCACGTTTACGCTTGTAGATCCATTTGCAACCAATAAGTTTTACCCCATCCAGTTGATGCACAAGCTCCCAGACAAAATTGAAGTACATAGACTCCATTTCCTAGTCCATGGCTTTAATCCACTCGTCTTTGTCAACATCAACCATTGCCTGATCATAGGTCAATGGATCCTCACAGTTATCATCAGGAGCGACAACTGAGGTTTCAGCTAAACCCATGTAACGATCAGGCTGTCTCACAACCCCCCCACTACGATGAGGCATTCCCAACTCTCGGGAACGGATTTGACTAGACGTGCTAGGATCAACAACACTTGTTGACGTACTTGTTGGGTTTAATGTCCTAAAACTCGTAGTTTTGTAAACTGAATGTATATTCTATTTAGCAATAAAGTTGTTATTGATATTTATTCAGTAAAGGTGTTATTGAATATTGTGTAACCTTAATCCAATAAAGAACCCTTGGCTATGGGATGAATACTTGAACTTTATGTGTGACATAAAAGTGGATCAAGTTCAAGTTATAGCAGGAACAGTCTATAGTATAAGGATAGGGTTGGGTACCTTATCCTTGGGACACTATGGACGCGACCCACTTTGTAGAGTACAAACGATGTGATCCTAAATCGTTCATGTGGAGACATGTGAGTGGGGGCGTCCTATGCAATGAGTTTGCATAAGACTGGACCACAAAATAGTCACTTAGACTTTATAACTCCGTTTACTGTCTTAACTGACTATATTCATATGATGACCTAGGTAACTCGATCTTAATCCTGAGCGTTCTATGGACCCCTATTTATTCGGATTATCCTTAGATTTGCATGGGTGAGAGTGGCTCGAGACTGCCGACTCAATAAGCCTCCCATTTCAGGGATAAAACGGGTAGATAGTGGGAACATAGTTCGCAAGATGGAATTCAT
Source organism: Trichosanthes cucumerina (assembly GCA_036507285.1). NCBI lineage: Eukaryota > Viridiplantae > Streptophyta > Magnoliopsida > Cucurbitales > Cucurbitaceae > Trichosanthes > Trichosanthes cucumerina. Next base: position 42,073,254 of record CM071841.1, read on the forward strand.
TCCTACCCGCTTTAGGGATTAGTAGAGAGGTTGTTCCCTTAAATCATCGACTCAGGGTTTTGAACAATGGGCCCACCCCTCTCATTGGCCCGAGAGGGATTCGGTTTGCTGGTTGGATCACAAACCAATTGTTCATTAGAGGATCAGTGGGACTTAAGGAACAAGAGGTAATTACAGGGGTAAAACGGTATTTTTGACCCAGCTGTAATTACGAACGACCTGTGAATGATGAACTTACTAATCATGGTTATATCGAGTGGACAGAAATATATCTACAGTGAGGAGAATGCAACCACTGGGCTTTAGTGGAGTGTCCCGGTGGTTAACGAATGTTGATTAGCTAGGCTAAAGAGTTTGGCCGGTTAATCTCGTATCGTTGGAGCTCATGATGCAGAGGTCCATTAGGTCCTCCTTACTAGCTCGGACTTAGCCTTATAACATTTTGAGAGAAAAGAATTTGAATTGTTCAAATTCGAGTTTGGAAGAAAGCGTTAATTATATGTGATATATTTAACGAATCATAGCTTAATTATGAATTAAACTATGATTAATAAGAGGTCGATATATTTAAATATGATTTAAATATTGAATCGGTTTATAGCATGAATAAAGATCCATGTTCGGAAAATCGATCGGGAATGGGTAATTTATTTAATTTAATATTTGATATTAAATTAAATTAAAAATTAATTCATTAAATTAATTATTTAATAATTTAATTAATTTAATTAATTTAATTAATTTTAATTAAAAATCAATTTAATATTAATTTTTTAATTAAAATTAAATGAAAAATAGAGGATTTTCATGGAAAGCAAATTGGCAACTTGCCAAATCCCTCTCATCTTCAAATTCACCAAATTTGGCCACCTCCATCTCAAATTATCCTCATCACTATTGAGATGTCACTCTAATGAAGCTTAATGAAGCTTTATTTAATGGTGATTTGAGGTGTTTTGGGAGAGATTTACAGAAAATTCAATATTCCCGAATTAGTGACATTTGAGGTCTTTTCTTCCAAATTCTCTCAACCTAGGATCTCACAATCCGTTCTAAGGCCCGAGGATAGTAGGGAAGACTCCTTGATTTGTCCACGAAGTGTTCGTGTTGAAAACCATCCACCGGGTGAAGAGAATTTGATCTTCAAAATTGAGTTTTCTATCTCTCTGTTTTTCCAGCTTTGAGCATGTTTTTTATTTTACAAAATTGATCACCTTAGAGTGTTCAAGATCCAAAATTGCTTCCGCTATCTTAATCTAGACTCTTTCATTTGGTATCAGAGTAAGTTTGAGCACTCAATTTGATCCATTTTGTTCTGTGGTGGGTGTTTTTTGAAGTACAATTTTTCTGGGCGTCTAAAGTGTTCTTCTGATTTCTGTATTTAAATTGAGCATCAATTTGTTATTTATTTTCAAATTGCTCAAGTGTGTTTGAGCATTAATGTGTGTAGAATAAGTTGTAAAAATTTCGGGTCGATTGGAGTTCGGGAAAGCCTTCAATTTGATTAAAGAAGCTGAAGAGATCAAAGAAAAATGAAAACAGAGTTGCTGGAAAATTTTTCTGCTACAGTACAATTAACCTTCAGCCCGTGAAATGCCATTTGGAGAAGGAGAAGTTGACTTTGACCATTGGTTCGGTTGACTTTGACCGGTTCAATGGTTTTTGGACCAGTTCGGCTCGTTTTCGGTCCGGTTCGGGTGGTTTAAGACCAGTTCTGACTATTTCGAGGCTGGTTTTTCCATTTCGAGGGTCCGTTTCATCAATTGGAGGCCCGATTCAGCCTTTTACAGCCCAGTTTAACCTTTTGAAGGTCTGGTTCACACATTTGCAAGTCGGTTCGACCCAAATTTGAAGTGTTCGAAGTGGTTCGATATTATTTCTAGATTATTATTGTAATAATTTAGTAGTTTGCTTGCATTAGATGCCAAAACCAGTCCACTTTAGTGTGTTTAATTAATTATGCATTGTGAATGTATGTTTTAATTAAAATTCTTGATTATATGTGCATAAAGTATGCCATATAGATTTTAAAATTCCACCATAGGAAGCATGGTCCATAAATATGTTATAAGTGTTATAATATATTGTATGCATGTTTATTGGGTTTCATAAGAATTAATATAAGTGTTATATTAATTTATGAAACAAATATTATATGTTTTAATTATAATTAATATAAGGGTTATATTAATTAAAAATTAAACATATAATTGCTATGCATTTATTCATGTGATGAATTTGTTATAAATGAATGTTTATTCTTGTGATGAATGTTGAAGCAATTTATAACATAGAAATGCATGTAACTTAAGGTTAATTAATAAGTTTTAAAATGGTTTTAGATCTAGAAATTAATTAGACCTTAGGTTATCTAGTTCTAATAAGATTAGAATTAGGCAACCAATAATTTATAAATTTTGATTAAAGAAGGACTCTGACTAAGGAAGGTTGAAATTGATTTTCATTTCATTCGTGAACGAGTAGTTCGCAAGGATATTGATCTGTTTTTTGTCTCCACTGAGTTCCAGCTTGCTGATCTCTTCAACAAACCTCATACCAAAGCACGATTAGTTTTTTTGTTGTCCAAACTTCTCTCTACTCGAGATTGCGTTTGAGGGGGGATGATAAGATGTATAATTAGTTAAAACTGATATTATTAATCAGTTAGTTTTGTTTCTTTATTCTGTTATTTTCTGTTCAATTAGTTGCTGATGAATTCTATAAATTAGAGTTGTAAATCTTCTCTCAGTGAATAAGAAGAGCACTCTCATTTTGTTGAGAGATTGTATCATGGTATCAGAGCCCATTAAACCCAGATGGGTATTCGGTCCACAAATTGAAATTGGGATCCGATCCAAGAATGGTGAACCCAAAGAGGCACCATCTTGAGGGGGCATGTTGAGGATCCCACATTGGAAAAGTGGTGAGAAACCTCACAATATATAAGATGTGTGGGTTACTCCTCTCATTGCCAATTGGTTTTGAGATGGAACCCCATATAATCTATTACTGGCTAGGTTGGGGTACTTAAGCTGACGGAAACGGAACACCCCTACCTGGAAACTGACCTGGGAGTGAATTTAATCTAGTTAATAAATTTAACTCATAGACCTAGGTTTATTAAATGGTTAATAGACTTAGGTAATTCCAGTATAATTGTTATATTGGTAGATTTAGGTCATATTATTTTAGCCGGAATATGCCTAAGTAAAAGTATACCCAAACAGTTTAAAATACTTAATGGGAGTAAAAAGGTATATATGATATATCAATTTCCTCTTACGCTCTCCACGAAGTTCACACCGTGAGATTTATGCTCGGCCTCGTGATGTCAATAGGGCATCCCCATTCGGATGGTGTTTGCATAAATCAAGAGCAAGGTGAATGGAGAAAGTATTTATAGTAAGTGAGAGAAGGAAGTGTGTCAACACATCCTACGGTCTCCTCCATTAGGTTGGACCGTGAGATTCCCATGTTGCGCCTGCAGGTTGCCCGAAGTAGCACCATCCATTCGGAGGGATGTAACATGGGATTTAGAGCAACTCAAACTCCAGAAATGAATAGGAACTCTTAGGTCCATTCCCAACTTTGTCTCTCCAGTTCGGTAGCATTGTTGGGGCCGATCTCTAAGGTCTGAAAATGGCGGGTCACACTTACAAGAATTGCTAAGTGTTAGTAAGTTCTTGACCAAAGTAGCGATAACTAGAATGTTATAGGAATAAGAGTTATTCCGGTGTTAGTTAGCATTTAGTCAAGAATGTCTTGGTTCAGTGAAGGAGTGATTGACTGCCCCTCGGTAGCGGTTGCTTTGACTCACTGAAGTATCGTTGCAAAAACAATAATGAGTTTATGGGTACATTATTACTTTTGCTAAATTCTTAAATTGGATAGGTTACAAACATTTCACTAATAGAATTCATTTTTCAGCATGTCGAACTCTTTTATCCAGTTACTCGCCTTCAATAAACTTAGAGGCGATAATTATGGAACCTGGAAATCAAACTTGAATACGATTCTTGTTCTTGATGATCTGAGGTTCGTCTTTACGGAGGAATGTACTTCCCCTCCCAGCTCGACTACAAAACGAATTGTTCGGGATGCTTATGACATATGGATTAGGGCTAATGAGAAGGCCCGAGTCTATATCTTAGCCAGCATATCTGATGTGTTGTCTAATAAACATGATACCATGGTCACCGCAAAGGAGATCATGGGATCATTACAGGCGATGTTTGGAAAACCGTCCTCATCGGTCCATTATGATGTCACAAATACGTTTACAACTCCCGTATGAAGGAGGAGCCTCAGTAAGGAACATGTCCTTGACATGTCGACCCACTTCAACGTGGTCAAGTAAATGGGGCGATTATAGATGAGAAAAGTCAGGTAACCTTTATTATGGAATCTTGAAGAAGAGTTTCTCGCCATTCCGCACAAATGCGGTGATGAGTAAAATAGAGTATAACCCGATTACTCTCCTCAACGAGCTACTGAGACTTTTGAGTCCTCATGAAATCAAAAGGAAAAGAGAAGGAGGCAAATGTTGTCACTTGAAGAAGTTCCTAAGAGGATCGCCCCTCTCGGACCAAGTCCGGTCCTTCTTTTCTAAGAATAAGGGTATTCAGAAGAAGAAGAAGAAGGACAAAAGGAAGGGACAGGCTCCCACACGCAAGGCCAAAGCCAGAGAAAAATGTTTCCACTGTGGAGTAGACGGGCACTGGAAGAGGAATTGCACGAAATACCTTGCAGAAAAGAATGCTGAGAAAGAAAAACAAGGTAAATATGATTTACTCGTTATTGAAACATGTTTAGTGGAACATGATGATTCCGCCTGGATATTAGATTCAGGAGCCACTAACCATGTTTGTTCTTCTTCTTTCAGAAACTAATTCTGGCAAAGAACTTTTGTCGATGGGGAGATATCTCTCGGGTTGGAACGGGAGAGGTTGTCTCAGCCAAAGCAGTGGGAGCTATGAAGTTGTTGTTTAGAGATAGATTTATTTTATTAGAAAATATACTTTTGGTTCCTGGAATCAAAAGAAATCTTGTATCTATCTCTTGTTTACTTGAACATATGTATAAAGTATCTTTTGATCATAATGAAGCGTTCATTTGCAAAAGAGGTGTACGAATATGTTCTGCTAAACTTAAAAAACAACTTATATGTGTTAAGACCAACCGAATTAAAAGCTATTTTGAACACCGAGATGTTTAAAACAACTGTTACTCAAAATAAAAGGAAGAAACTTTCTCCTAGTACCTATCTTTGGCACTTGAGACTAGGCCACATTAATCTCAATAAGATTGGGAGATTGGTCAAGAGTGGTCTCCTAAGTCAGTTAGAGGACAACTCTTTACCACCATGTGAGTCTTGTCTTGAGGGAAAATGACTAAAAGACCTTTTTCTGAAAAAGGTTATAGAGCCAAAGAACCCTTGGAACTCGTGCATTCAGATCTTTGTGGTCCTATGAATGTCAAGGCACGAGGAGGGTATGAATACTTTATCAGTTTTATTGATGATTATTCTAGGTATGGTTATCTTTACCTAATGCATCATAAGTCTGAAACCCTTCAAAAGTTCAAGGAGTAAAAGACAGTGGTTGAGAACACATTAGGTAAAACGATTAAAACACTTCGATCGGATCGAGGTGGAGAGTACATGGATTGAGATTCCAAGACTATATGATAGAACATGGAATTGTATCCCAACTCTCAGTGCCTGGTACACCTCAACAAAATGGTGTATCTGAGAGGAGAAATAGAACCCTGTTAGACATGGTTCGATCTATGATGAGCTACGCCACCGCCTAGTTCGTTTTGGGGATATGCAGTAGAAGCTGCTGTATATATTTTGAACATGGTTCCCTCTAAGAGTGTTTCAGAAACACCCTACGAGTTATGGAAAGGGCGTAAAGGGAGTTTACGTCACTTCAGGATTTGGGGATGTTCGACACATGTGTTGGTGTCCAATCCAAAGAAATTGGAACATCGTTCAAAATTATGCCTATTCGTAGGATACTCCAAAGAAACGAAAGGTGGTCTGTTTTATGATCCTCAAGAGGACAAGGTGCTTGTGTCGACAAACGCCACGTTCTTAGAGGAAGACCACATGAGAGATCATCACCTAAAGCAGGATTGTCTTAAGTGAAATTTCCAGGGAAGCTACAGATAAATCAACAAAAGTTGTTGATCAAGCTGGTCCTTCTCAAGAGTTGAGAATGCCTCGACGTAGTGGGAGGGATGTTAGACAACCTGACCGTTACATGGATTTGCCTGAAACCCAAGTCGTCATACCTGATGATGGCGTTGAGGATCCATTGACCTATAAACAGGCAATGAAGGATATAGATAGGGACGAGTGGATTAAAGCCATGGACCTTGAAATGGAGTCAATGTACTTCAATTCAGTCTGGGAACTTGTAGATCAACAAGATTGTGAGAGACCTATCGGTTGCAAGTGGATCTACAAGAGGAAACGAGATCAAACCGGTAAGGTGTAAACCTTTAAGGCTCGACTTGTAGCAAAGGGTTATACCCAAAGGGAAGGGGTGGACTATGAAGAAACCTTCTCCCCTGTTGTCATGCTTAAGTCTATTAGAATACTCTTGTCCATTGCCACATTTTATGACTATGAAATTTGGCAAATGGATGTCAAGACAACCTTTCTGAATGACAATCTTGAAGTGAGTATCTATATGGATCAACCAGAGGGGTTCATAGTTCAGGGTCAAGAGCAAAAAGTTTGCAAGCTTAAACGATCCATCTATGGATTGAAACAAGCTTCTAGATCCTAGAATATAAGATTTGATACTGCGATCAAATCTTATGGCTTTGAACAGAATATTGACGAGCTTTGTGTTTACAAGAAGATAATCAATACCACTGTAGCTTTCTTAGTTCAATACGTAGACGATATGTTGCTCATTGGGAATGATGCAAGGTTCCTGACTGGCGTTAAGCAATGGCTAGCGACCCAATTCCAAATGAAAGATTTGGGAGAGGCTCAGTTTGTTCTTGGAATCGAAATTGTTCGGAATCGCAAGAATAAAACGCTAGCACTGTCTCAGGCATCTTATATCGACAAGATGTTGGTTAGATATAAGATGCAGAATTCCAAGAAGGGTTCATTACGTTTCAGGCATGAAATTCATTTGTCTAAGGAACAAAGTCCTAAGACACCTCAAGAAGTTGAGGATATGAGACGAATTCCTTATGCATCTACTGTCGGTAGTCTGATGTATGTCATGCTATGTATTCGACCCGACATATGCTATGCAGTGGGAATAGTCAGCATATATCAGTCTAATCCAGGATATGATCACTGGATTGCCGTTAAGAACATCCTCAAGTATCTTAGGAGAACGAGGGACTATATGTTTGTGTATGGTGCAAAGGATTTGATCCTTGCAGGATACACTGACTCTGATTTTCAGACTGATGTAGATTCGAGGAAATCCACATCACGATAAGTGTTCACTCTTAACGGAGGAGCTATAGTATGGAGGAGTATAAAGCAAGGTTGTATTGCTGACTCCACCATGGAGGCTGAGTATGTCGCAGCTTGCGAAGCAGCGAAGGAGCCTGTATGGCTTAGGAAGTTCTTGACTGATTTGGAAGTTGTTCCAAATATGAATTTGCCTATCACTCTTTATTGTGATAATAGTGGTGCAGTGGAAAATTCTAAAGAACCTAGAAGCCATAAGCGTGGAAAGCACATAGAGCGCAGATATCATCTCATCAGGGAGATTGTGCAACGAGGAGACGTGATCGTCACGCAGATCGCTTCGGAGCACAACATTGTTGATCCGTTTACAAAGCCTCTCACGGCTAAAGTGTTTGAGGGACACCTAGAATGTCTAGGACTACGGGTTGTAGAGTAGGGCAATTTTTCTTTGCTCAGCATGTTTTACCCCACAGACGTTTTAGTCCAAGTGGGAGATTGTTGGGTTTCATGTCCTAAAACTCGTGGTTTTGTAAACTGAATGTATATTCTATTTAGCAATAAAGTTGTTATTGATATTTATTGAGTAAAGGTGTTATTGAATATTGTGTAACCTTAATACAATAAAGAACCCTTAGCAATGGGATGAATACTTGAACTTTATGTGTGACATAAAACTGGATCAAGTTCAAGTTATAGCCAGAATAGTCTATAGTATAAGGATAGGGTTGGGTACCTTATCCTGGGGACACTATGGACGCGGCCCACTTTGTAGAGTACAAACGATGTGATCCTAAATCGTTCATGTGGAGACATGTGAGTGGGGGCATCCTATGCAATGAGTTTGCATAAGACTGGACCGCAAAATAGTCACTTAGACTTTATAACTCTGTTTACTATCTTAACTGACTATATTCATACGATGACCTAGGTAACTCGATCTTAATCCTGAGCGTTCTATGGACCCCTGTTTATTCGGATTATCCTTAGATTTGCATGGGTGAGAGTGGCTCGAGACTGCCGACTCAATAAGCCTCCCATTTCAGGGATAAAACCGGGTAGATAGCTGGGAACATAGTTTTGCAAGATGGAATTCATTCCTACCCGCTTTAGGAATTAGTAGAGAGGTTGTTCCCTTAAGTACTGACTCCAGGTCTTGAACAATGGGCCCACCCCTCTCATTGGCCCGAGAGGGATTCGGTTTGCTAGTTAGACCACAAACCAATTGTTCATTAGAGGATCAGTGGGACTTAAGGAACAAGAGGTAATTACAGGGGTAAAACGGTATTTTTGACCCAGCTGTAATTACGAACGACCTGTGAAGGATCGACTTACTAATCATGGTTATATCGAGTGGATGTAAATATATCTACAAAGTGAGGAGAATGCAACCACCGGGCTTTAGTGGAGTGTCCGGTGGTTAACGAATGTTGATTAGCTAGGCTAAAGAGTTTGGTAGAGTTAATCTCGTATCGTTGGAGCTCATGATCCGTAAGTCCATTAGGTCCTCCTTACTAGCTCGGACTTAGCCTTATAACATTTTGAGAGAAAAGAATTTGAATTGTTCAAATTCGAGTTTGAAAGAAAACGTAATTATATGTGATATATTTAACGAATCATACCTTAATTATTTATTAAACTATGATTAATAAGAGGTGGATATATTTAAATATGATTTAAATATTGGATCGGTTTATAGCATGAATAAAGATCCATGTTCGGAAAATCGATCGAGATCGGGTAATTTATTTAATTTAATATTTGATATTAAATTAAATTAAAAATTAATTCATTAAATTAATTATTTAATAATTTAATTAATTTAATTAATTTTAATTAAAAATCAATTTAATATTAATTTTTTAATTAAAATTAAATGAAAAATAGAGGATTTTCATGGAAAGCAAATTGGCAACTTGCCAAATCCCTCTCATCTTCAAATTCACCAAATTTGGCCACCTCCATCTCAAATTATCCTCATCACTATTGAGATGTCACTCTAATGAAGCTTAATGAAGCTTTATTTAATGGTGATTTGAGGTGTTTTGGGAGAATTACACAGAAAATTCAATATTCCCGAATTAGTGACATTTGAGGTCTTTTCTTCCAAATTCTCTCAACCTAGGATCTCACAATCCGTTCTAAGGCCTGAGGATAGTAGGGAAGACTCTAACGGTTGTCCACGAAGTGTTCGTGTTGAAAACCATCCACCGGGTGAAGAGAACTTGATCTTCAAAATTGAGTTTTCTATCTCTCTGTTTTTCCAGCATTGAGCATGTTTTTTATTTTACAAAATTGATCAACTTAGAGTGTTCAAGATCCAAAATTGCTTCTGCTTTCTTAATCTAGACTCTTTCAGTACTAGCCCCATCAGTAACTCTTGCTGATGTACTGTCCCTTTCATTTAGCACAATTTTACTCCTTGGTAAATGATCCCTGACGTGGTCTTCCTCTAGGAAAGTGACGTTTGTCGACACAAGCACCATATTTTTCTTAGGATCGAAAAATAGACCACCCCTAGTCTCTTTAGGGTAACCTACGAATAGGCACAATTTCGAACGGAGTTTCAACTTTTTCGGGTTTGACACCAACACGTGGGTCGGGCATCCCCAAATTCTGAAGTGATGTAAACTACTTTTACGTCCACTCCAGAGTTCGAAAGGTGTTTCACAAACACTCTTCGAGGGAATATTGATCAAAATATAAACCGTAGTCTCCACTGCGTAACCCAAAAAAAAATCACGGAGACGAGCATAGCTCATCATCGATCGAACTATGTCCAACAAAGTTTCATTTCTCCTCCCGATACACCATTTTCATTGTGGCATACGGTCTTTGAGAGTTGAGACGTAATTCGTGTTCTATCATATAGTCCCGGAATTCCGTGTCCATGTACTCTCCACCTCGATCCGATCGAAGTGTTTTAAGCGATTTACCTAAGAGGTTCTCAACCTCGAGTCTTGTACTCCTTAAACTTTTCAAGAGTTTTGATCGCTTGCGCATTAGGTAAATATACCCATACCTCGAGTAATCGTCTATGAAAGACACGAAGTATTCATAACCGCCTCGAGCTTTAACATTCATCGGACCATAGAGGTCAGAATGTACTAACTCAAGAGGCTCTTTGGCTCTATATCCTTTTCCACTAAAAGGACGTTTGGTCATCTTGCCCTCAAGGCATGACTCACACACCAGTAAAGAGTTTTCTTCCAACTCGTTTAGAAGTCCACTCTTCACTAGTTTCTCAATCCTATTGAGATTAATGTGGTCTAACCGTAGATGCCAAAGATGGGCATTTTCCTTAGGAGAAACTTTCGCTCTCTTAGTTCGTGTTTCTGCAGTTTTAATCAATTCAGTATTCAAAACACTTTTGACCGAATTAGGTTTCAAAACATACAGATTATGCTCAAGTGAAGCTGAACAAATAAGATTTCCTTTGAATGAAATAAATGTTTTATTTGATTCAAAAGAAACACATATACATTGTTCAATTAGGTAGGAAATGCAAACAAAGTTTCTAGTAAACTCTGGTACAGTGTACAAATTATCTAATAATAAGTACTTCCCGCCAAAGTGTAACTTCACCGTGCCGATTGCTGCAGCAGAGACAAGCTCCCCGGATCCAACCCGTAGAGTCACCTCACCCTCTCGCAGCGGCTGCCAGGAATCAATCCCCTGAAAAGAAGAACAAACATGGTTAGTGGCACCCAAATCCAATATCCAGGCAGAGTCACTACTCTCCACTAAACAAGTTTTTGTCACAAGTAAATCACATTTACCTTGATTCTTCCTCTCGGGCAGGAATTTGGGACAATTCCTCTTCTAGTGTCCACCCCCATTGCAGTGGAAACACTTTCCTTTCTCTGCAACCTCCTTGACCTTCTTTCCCTTCTGGGCGGCAGCTCGGTCAGTTTTACCCATCTTCATCCTCTTCTTCCCTTTCGGGCGTGAAGGAGCAACAGGTTTCGTTCCAGAAGTCGGACTCCTGTGATAAGACCTGTAGGCAACATTTGCCTCAGATTCCAGTGCCCTGACCCTATTCAAGAACTGGAAATTCTGTAGCTCATTGAGGAGGGTAGTCAAAGTGTATCTAATTTTGTTCATAATAGCATTGCTACGAAACTGAAGGAAACTCTTCGGAAGAGTCTCCAAAACAGAACTGACTTGGCTTGACTCATCGTTCGAAGCCCCGTTCATTCAACCAAATTAAAGTGGATCATCATGTCTAGAACATGTTCACGGACAAACGACCCCTCTTTCATCCGTGCTTTGAAGACGTATTTGAGCGAGTCATGCCGGACCTGAAAGAACTGTTGTCCAAACATTTTCTGCAAGGACTCCATGATCTCCTTAGCGGTGGCCATCAGCTCATGCTTCTTTGCCAAAACATCAGACATGCTGGCAATGATATAGACCTTGGCCTTTTCATTGGCCCTGATCCATCGATCGTATGCATTGCAAACACTTCGCGACGCAGTCGAGCCCAACATCTGAGGACACTTCTCAGAGAGCACGAACTTAATGTCGTCAGTTACCAAAATTGTGTTTATGTTGTTTTTCTAAATTTGGTAATTATCTCCCACTAATTTATCGGACGCAAGTAGAGCTATAATTGCGCTAGACATGTTTTAAGCTAAAAAATTAAAAAAAAAACTTTGTGTTAGTCTGGCAAAAAACTTTTGAAATCCAATCAAGTTTTAGCAAAAAATCTTTCATGATCCCTAGGTCATTCAAAATTTTGCAATGATATCCTAAAGGTTTAGAATGACCGCCACCGAAGGGTGAACAGAACAGTCCTCCTCTAGGGCGAGACTTTCTCGATCAGACCCTAATCCCAGAATAACTCTTATTCCATTAGGTGTCTAATTACCATTGTTCGGTCGAATTCATTAACACTTAACGAATTCTGTGAGTGTCACCCTCAATCTTTAAGTTTCCAAGCATCCGTCCAAACAATAGCCACCGAAGGGTGAACCAAGAAGGAAAACCAACCAGGAAACTATATCCCTTTCGGGAATTCACGGTGTTCCGACTCCCATGATCAGGCCCTCCGAAGGGATTGTCTGGTCCAGGCCATACTAGCAGGCGGATCATAGGCGTCTCACGGTGTGAATCGAAAGAAGAGACCGTGGGTCCCGTTTTCACAAGTCCCGCTCCCACTCACTATATGTACTCTCTCCATCCACGATGATATTGACCTATACAAATGCAACCCGAAGGGAGACGCTCCCATTTGCGCCACGAGGCCAAGTATAGATCTCACGGTGCGGACTTAACAGAGATTTGTGGTTGGGAAATCAAATGTATCTCATACACTTTATTTCCTCCCACTCAACACTTTAATTTTAATAGGGATTGACCTAGATAAACCGACTAAAATTTACCTAGGTCTACCAATATAACTCTTATATGGTATTAACCTAAGTTTATAATCACATTGTTACTTAGGTCTATGTGAGTAAATTAAAACACTTTTAATTAGCGGCACTCACGATAAGTATAATCTAAGAATCTCCGGACCAAATTCACTCTCAGGTCTATGTGAGTAAATTAAAACACTTTTAATTAGCGGCACTCACGATAAATTAACTCTTCTTTTAATCCAGGTTGAGCCAACCGAGGGACCTAATGGACCTACAGTGACGGGCTCCAATGATCTGAGATTAACCTATCAAACTCTTTGACCCGGTTAATCAACATTCATTAGCTACGGTAACACTCCACTATAGCCCGTAGCTGCACTCCCGTCAGTGCAAAATATTACGTGTCCACTGATATAACCAATGCCCATGAGTCGACCCTTCACAGGTTGTTCGCAGACACGGCTAGGTCAAATTACCGTTTTACCCCTGTGTCTACCTCTTGTTCCTTAAGTCCCCACTGCTCCTCTAATGAACAACACATTGTGATGGTCCAACCATACACAACACCCTTCTCGGGCCAGTGAGAAGGTGGGTGCCCGTTGTCCAAGCCCTAGAGACAACACTTAAGGGAACAACCCCTCTAGTTTCCCTAAAGGCGGGAACGAGTGAATTCCATCTCGCGTAATTAAGTTCCCAACTCCCTACTTGGTCCTGTCCCTGAGAAGATAGGCATATTGGCGAGTAACTGTGATCACCCTCACCCGTACTAGTCAAAGGACAGACCATCGCAGATGGGGAGTTCGTGAACACGCGCTCGGGATTCGAGTCGAGTCACTAATGGTCATCTACGAAGTTATTAGTCCTTACTGTCAACGGTGTTGCATCAATAGGTCTAATAATTCACGGTTCGGTCTTGTACAATCTCATTGCACATGATGCCCCCACTCGCATGTCAACCACATGAACGAGTCAGATCACCTCGTTTGTATCTAATATAAAACGGGTCGCATCCATAGTGTATCTAGGATTAGGTCTCCAACCCTATCCATATACTGTAGACCGTTCGGGTCATTAACTCGAACGTGATCCTACCTGTGTGTCCACTACACACCATTCAAGTTCTAGTTCTCTCATAAATTCAATGATCCTGGAGCTTAGTTTATTGGAAAAGTTTGTAAATATTGCGAGACACAAAGTAATGAAATAAATAACTCTTATTAATTTCAAACAGTAATTTACAAACACGAGATTAGGAAAAAAATCCCAACAATTTGATCTAAAACCAAATATGATCTAAAAGTTTACTTCTATCTCATTCAATTTTTTTTTTTTGTTTTTAATTCATCATGAATTAAATGAATTTATGTGAGTTATCGTTGGTTACGAAACTGATTGTTATATATTCAATGAAATCATCCAGAAATGGTAAGTTCTAAAACACACAACAACTATTCTCTAGACTTTCTTGAGTTCATACTAACTTGAGTGTCAGAGTGCAGGTGGCTTAGCACCACATCAACGAGACCTCCGTACTATTTGTTATTTGAACTGACAGATAACAAATTCAATACATTTTTTACACAGACAAATGAATGTAATTACCGTAAAATAAGTTAATTTTAGAACATGTGACATTCAAATACTATTATAAAAAGCAGTGGACTTGAGTTTACTATTGTTTATAAACCTGTATAGTCTTGACTACATAATGTTGATGCTTGTGAATAAATTGCAGTCGTTGCAAAATTTTTAGCCTCGAGTTATAAATTTTAAGAAGCAAATGTGAACGAGCAATTGGGGGAATTAATAGAGAGTGTTTCTTGTATACATAGGAAGATAGGAATGTTGACGAAATATTTAAAAAAAAATTAGGACTCATTGTTGTTTTTAAAATTTTTTTTGCCTTTCATTTTTAAATGAAAAATACTAATAGAACAAAATTACAATGCCATTTAAACACTTGCGTAAATTTATGACACTAAAATTGTAAATCTTGAAAAATTCCTTGATTTTTTCCACCAAAAAATACGTCTTTTCTCGACTAAAACTACCTTCATTAAAATATGACATTGAAAAAATTCATAAATTTATGATACTAAAAAAATGTCATAAATTTCGGAAATCTGAAAATCTCCACCGTTTCTCGTCAAAAACGCGCCTCCAATCATTTTATGATACTTTATTTACTCTCTCCCACATTTTTAGTTTATATATGGTGTCATAGAAAGCGAAAATGGTAGGAGTGATTCGGCTTCTCCCAACTAAGTACAACTTCAATCCAAATAAAC
The DNA here is from genome assembly GCA_036507285.1 of Trichosanthes cucumerina. Taxonomy (NCBI): domain Eukaryota; kingdom Viridiplantae; phylum Streptophyta; class Magnoliopsida; order Cucurbitales; family Cucurbitaceae; genus Trichosanthes; species Trichosanthes cucumerina. The sequence continues at coordinate 42,088,346 of CM071841.1, forward strand.
AACTTGGATATTCTTACTTTTGCAGGCAAAGTGAATATACATACATAAATAATTGATTGTAGAGTCATTAACCACTAACTCACGTTGGGATTAACTTTAATTATATAAAAATGGCAATAAATTATATATTTTGCCCCCACTATTTAATGTCTTGTCCTCTGACTGATTAAAATAATTACCAACGTAGTTGTGATTAATTAGGTCCAAAAGATTTTACATTTTTAAATAAATTTAGTTCTTAAAAGTGTTAAAACTTTCAATAAAACACGCAAACTTTTCATTAGTTCCAATTAAATCTTTTTTTAAGACTCTTCCACCATTGACTAATATCAATTGAAGTTATTGAAGAGAGTAGAAAATTCACAAAGTTCTCACGTAGCTAATTATTTAAAGTTCGAATTTAAAGGGAGTCGAGGATACCATCTAAAAAAAGTGTTATGTTTTAAATTTTAATTATTTAGATTTTATTTGATAACAATATTATTTTTAGTTTTTTATTTTTGTAAATGAAACTAATAATTAAATATTTTTATTTTTCTTAGTTATCAACTTTTTATATTTAATTTCAAAATCCAAACCAAGTTTTGAAGACTAAAAATAGTAGTTATTAAAAAGTTTTTTTTTTCAAATTTGTCTAAGAATTTAAATATCTTCTTAGGGAAAATGAAAATTATGGCCAAGAAATAATAAGAAAAGGAACACAATTTTAAAAAATAAAAAAAATTGAGGCCCCATTTGATAACCATTTGATGTTTGAGAATTAAGCCTATAAATACTATTTCTACCTATGGATTTCCATATTTTTTATCTACTTTTTACGTATGTTTTCAAAATCGAGTTAAGTTTTTAAAACTAAGGCCTCGTTTGATAACCATTTGATTGTCGATTTTTGGTTTTTGAAAATTAAGCCCTATAAATATATTACATCACTTATGGGTATCTATGACATTTTCTTACCTATTTTGTACCTATGTTTTGAAAATTAAAAAAAGTAGTTTTCAAAAACTTGTTTTATTGTTGACATTTGGCTAGAAACTTAAATGATTCATAAAGATGAAAAACATTATAGAGAAGATGAACAAAACTTGTGAACAAACAAACATAATTTTCAAAAACAAAAAACTATATATACACCAAATTGTTATCAAATGGGACCTTAAAATATTAGTTTTAGAAACGTAGTTTTTGTTTTTATATTTTGACTAGAAACTTAAATGTTTCTTCAAGAAAGATGAAAACTATTGTAGAAAAATTGTGAGAAAATAAATACAGTTTTCAAAAGCATAAAACGAAAAATTAAATAACTATCAACTTGAAAACGAAAAATTAAATAACTATCAAACCAAATCTAAATGATGGTCAAACGGACATTAGTTAAAAAGTTGGATAAAAAGTAAGCTTTTAAGATATTTAACTTCTAAAACAACTGTTATGTCTGACTTGGATTTAGCAGCTGAACCAACTAAAATGCTTTTCCTTTTCCTTCATACATATTGGTAAATTAATGAAGATTGAGTCATTTTCATACAGAAGGTGTTCTTTAGTATTTTCATCAAAATTATTTATACTGTAAAACTTCAATGAAAAAGTGGGAGAGTTGCAAATATAGAACTAGGCCGAAAGTAATAGCTGGTGAACACATTTTAAACTTATTTGTAAATATATCACAATATTAGCTTAGCCTATGATAAAAGTCTAAAAAGACTTAACATACGTTTTTGATAACTCGTAGAAATACAAGTTATTTGACACTTTTGAATTAGATCATTCATACTATTGTGTATTATTGTATAATTTTGCCAAATTTATTATGGGCATGCTTGCGTTCAAATGGTTGAAGTCACTGTTGATTACGTTTGTTAGACTATTGATATAATTAAATTTACCCCTAACAATTAGCTTAAGCTTTTAGTTTTATTGTTGATTTAAGATGGTACCGAAGCAAGTGGTACAAGAGTTCTTTTGTTTAATATTGGTGGGAAGTGAAAAAGTGGTTCATGCAGAGAAGTTAAAAATTGGCTATGTCCAACGCAGAGTTGAAGATCAAAGCTACGAAGACCGACACCTTACCATTACCACATTGTTAAGAAAGGATCATATTTGTCATTCAAGCTCTAATTTTCTATTCTGTTTTCATTTTCAAACATCGTTGCTTAGTTGGCACAGTAGTGTAGCTTTTGTTGTAGTATTTTTTTTTATTTAGTTTTGAGTACTTTTCTTGTAATCCAACTCTTCTTCCTCATTTTAATAAAGCGTTCATCTTTATGTCTTCTATTGTTTTTGTTTTTAATTTCTTCACAATCAGTTCCTACATTTCTTAAGGTTTTGCTCATGGTGAGCTTGTTGAAAATTAAAAATGTTTCTTAGTACGTTATTCACATTTAAGTTAATGTAATGTATTTAATTGGAAGTTTTTTAAGAATTAAAACAATGTAGTTGTGTATGAGTTTTAGAGTTCATAAATAAGGGAATTTTTGGATGGGAACACTTTGGTAAATCCTATAAATAGGATTATTTTGGTACGGTTGTGTTAAAGCAAGTGAATAATAAGAAAAACAAAATGAGTTTAGAGAAAAAAGTGTGAACCAAGTTTGTTTTTTCTTTGTTCGAGAAGAATATTTTTTAATACAAGTGAATTGTTTCTTGGGAAATATATTGCTTGTTTGATTATTTATTTATGAGTGTTTATCACACGCTTCCAACAAAGTGGTGTAAAAGCTTGAGTTCAAGAAAAGAGAATTGATTTTGCAAATGACAAACAAAAATTTGGTTCATTTCCAACTTTCTCGACTTACGAAAGAAAATTATAGCAGTTGTTGTATACGTACAAAACCTCTACTTGGTTCACAAGATGCATGAAAAATTATTCAGAGAGGTTATGAGGAACCAAAAAATGAGGCACCTTTGATTAAAGCTCAAGAGAAGTTTTACAAAAAACTAGAAAGACCAACAGACACTCACCATTATTCATCAAGCTATTGGTTATACAAATTTTCAGAAGATTTCTGAAGCATCTAATGCGAGGCAAGCATGACAAATTTTGAGGACTCTTATAAAGGAGTAGATCGACTCAAGAAGGTTCGCCTCCAAAAAATGAGAGGTGATTATGAATCATTACATATGAATGAGTCTGAATCGATTATAGATTATACTTCAAGATTGCTAGAAGTGGTAAGTGAAATGAAGAGATATGGTGAGACAATAAATGATGATCAAGCAGTTGAAAAGATACTAGATCATTAAATGAAAAAAATCAATTTCATCGTTGTAGCTATTGAAGAATCAAAGGACTTGAATACAGTGTTCGATGATCAACTTGTGGGTACTTTGCAAGCCCATGAAGAGACTATTCTCAGGAAGAACAAAAAGACAACTGAACAACTTTTTCAATCAAAGTTGTAGTTGAGAGATAAATGAGATAGCCATGAAAAAGGAAATCGATGTCGAGGACATGGTTACAATCGTGGATATGGTGACTTTAGAGAAAGAGGTCGAGGAAATTTCAGTCAAAGAAATTTTGATGATTCAAATACTAGTTCATCAAGAGGTTGTGGAAGACAAAATTATTCGAGGTCATAACCAGGAGTATCAAATAATGACACAAGGTATAACAAAAGTCAAGTGGAATGTTATAATTGCCATAAATTTGGTCATTATTCTTAGGAATGCAGAAATAGAGTTGAAGAAAATGCTAACTATGCAGAGCAAGACGTTAAAAACGGTGAGCCATCTTTGGTTCTAGCATGCTTGCAAAGGTGAAGATACATGTGAAAATAATTTGTGGTATCTTGATAATGGTGCGAGTAATGTTCGTGGAAGCAAATCAATGTCTGTGGAACATGATGAATCCGTTGGTGGAAATATCGTGTTTGGTGATGCTACAAAGTTTTCTATGAAAGGAAGAAGGTAAAATTTTAATCAATTTGAAGAATGGAGAACACGAGTTTATGTCTAATGTCTATTATGTGTCAAATATGAAGAATAATATTTTGAGTTTGGGACAACTCCTAGAGATAGGCTATAATATTTTGATGAAGGATTATAGTCATTCAATAAAGGATCATCATGATAAACTGATTGCTAAAGTGCAAAAGTCGAAGAATAGAATGTTTTTATTAAACATTCGAATTCATGTTGCAAAATGTTTGAAGGATCTATCTTGGATTTGGCACTTTAGATTTGGGCATTTGAAATTTGAAGGTTTGAGACTATTAGCCAGGAAGAACATGGTGAATGGATTGCCATATGTCAAGCATCCAAATCGATTTTGTGAAGGTTGTCTTTATGACAGGCAATCAAGGAAGAGTTTTCCACAAGAATCGTTTTCAAGAGCAAGCACACCACTAGAACTTGTTCACAATGATCTTTGTTAACCGATAAAGTCAAGTTCTTTCAATAAGAATAATTATTTCCTATTTTTTAGAAATGATTTTAGCTGAAAACATGGATTTATTTTGTCAAGGAAAAATCAGAGGTTTTTGTCATGTTCAAGAGATTTAAAGCTCTTATTGAGAAAGGAAGTGATTTTTATATAAAAGTTTGAAGATTAGATAAGGGACGAGAATTCACTTCAAATGCATTCAAAGGTTCCTATGAAGAAAATGGAATTCGTTGACCTATGACAGTTCCATAGACTCCACAACAAAATGACGTTGTTGAGAGGAAGAACAAAACGATACTCAATATGGTTGGAAGCATGTTGAAGAGTAAGAAGATGTTAGAAGAATTTTGAGCATGCACAAGCAGTTGAATGTGTTGTTTACTTGTTGAACCGTTCCCCAACAAGAAGAAAGGCACCTATTGCTCATCTGAGAGTATTTGGAACCATAGGTTATGCACATGTACCAGATCAAAAACGTAGTAAGCTTGATGATAAGAATAAGAAATATGTTTTCATTGGATACGATGTAAGCTCAAAAGACTACAAGCTTTATAATCTTGCTACAAAAAAGACAGTGGTAAGTAGAGATGTTGTGTTCGTTGCTAGAATTTGAATGATGAACAAAAAGACTAAAAGTTTGTATTTTTAACTAAAGATCGATGATTAATCTAGTGTAGTTGCTTCTCCATCAACACCATCTACATCACTAGTCATTCAACAACAAAACACACCTTTATCATCTACAAGCTCAAGTGAAGCACCTTGTCGTATGAGAAATTTTCAAGACAACTGTAATGAAACTAAAGAATTAACTCAAAGTTTTAATGATCTCACTCTATTTTTTCTTTTTGATGCCTGTGAACCTTTAACTTTTAAAGAAGCTTCACAAGACAAAAAATGAAAAACTGCTATGGATGAAGAGTTAAAGGCCATAAACAATAATGATACATAGAAACTTTTTACTCTTCAAAGTGGAAAGAAAGCAGTAGGTGTCAAATGGGTGATCAAGATAAAAAAGAAATGAAAAAAGAGAAGTGGAGAGATATAAAGTAAATTTGTTGCGAAAGGTTATTCTCAGGAAAAGGGAATCGATTATGATGAAGTGTTTCGTCCTGTGGCTCGCATGGAAACCATAAACTTGTTAATTGTACTTGCTGCTCAAAATCAATGGAAGATCTTTCAGATGGATGTCAAATCAATATTTTTTAATGGATATCTTGAAAAAGAAGTCTACTTGGAGCAACCTATTGGTTATTCTGTGAAAGGCCAAGAAGACAAAGTCCTAAAATTAAGGAAGGTCGTGTGCAGCTTGAAACAAGCCTCAAGAATGTGGAATAATAGAATCAAAAAATATTTCATTGATAATGGGTATTTGAGATGTCGATATGAACATTCTCTTTATATTAAAACTAATGGTCGTGGAGATATTTTGTTGGTTTGCCTGTGTGTGGATGACTTCATTTTTATAGGAAATTGTGCAAACATGTTTGAAGATCTCAATAAGGCAATGACTCAAGAATTTGAAATGACATATATCAAACTTATGTCATATTATCTTGACATCGTGATGAAGTAGTCAAAGGAAGGTATTTTCATCTCCTAAGAATGATATACTAAAAAATTTCTTGAGAAATTCAGGATGTTCAATGCTAAACCTGTCACAACTTCAATGGAAATTGGGACAAAACTTTCCAAATATTAGGAGATGTTGATACATCATATTTCAAAAGTTTAATTGGGAGTCTGAGGTATTTAAATTTCACAAGGCCATATATTCTTTTTGGCGTCGGATTGGTGAGTCGATTTATGGAATCTCCTACAACTACTCAATTGAAAGTGTCAAAAAGAATTCTTCGTTACCTCAAAAGAAAAGTACAAGTGGATATGTGCTCTTTGTTGGTAATACGACTTTTACTTGGAGTTTTAAGAAGCAACTTATTGTCACTCTGTGAAGCAGAATATATTGTTGCACCATCATATGTTTGTCATGCAGTTTGGTTGAGAAATTTGCTTAGAGAAGTTGGAATTTTGCAAGAGGATGTAACAGTTATCCATGTGGATAACAAGTCAACAATTGCTCTAGCAAAAGATCCAATGTACCATAATCGTAGTAAGCACATTTGATACAAGATTCCACTTTATTCGAGATTGTATTTCAAAAAAGGAGATTCATGTTGAATATGTGAAGACTGAAGATCAAATTGCAAATATTTTCACGAAGCCACTTAAAGTTGATTTGTTTCACAAGTTGAGAACCCTGCTCAGAGTTCTTTTAATGAAACATATTTAGGGGATGTTGAAAATTAAACATGTTTCTTGGTATGTTATACACATTTAAGTTAATGTAATGAATTTAATTGGAAGTTTTTTTAGGAATTAAAACAATGTAGTTATGTATGAGTCTTAAAGTTCATAAATAAGGGAGTTTGGAACACTTCGGTAAATCCTATAAATAGGAATACCTTGGTACAGTTGTATAAAACAAGTGAATAAGAAGAAAAACAAAATGCGTTTAGAGAAAAAAGTGTGAACCAAGTTTGTAGCTCTTAGAAGGGTGTTTTTTAATACAAGTGAATTGTTTCTTGTGAAATATATTACTTGTTTTATTATTTATTTGTGAGTGTCGATCACTCGCTTTCAGCAGAGCTCTACTGTGTAACCTCTCTTGATTATTGAATATATGCATGATGTTTGATCCGTAAACTTCTTCTTGGTTATGTTTATTTTTCGATTACTTCTTACTGCTTGGGCAACTGAAGTGGAGTATTACCAAATTTCTAACACTAAAAGGGTTAGGGTTTGTGAAAATCCTAAGAGAAGTGAGTTGTATTATTTACTAGGGTGTTTTGGACATAAAACGGACTCATAAGTTTAGATAAGTTGAAATTTTAATCCATTGAATGTGGTGTAGAAATATGGGGAGGCATTGTGCTTACCATCCTTCTTGAATTAGTTAGGCAAGTAGGTCACACCTATACTTAATTTAGAGGGATACTGTTTATCATGTTGCATAACATCAAGAGAAGAACATATTAAGGAGAACTAGAGCCAAGCCTTGCTTTCATCCTTGGCATTAGAGTTAATTGTTTGTAATGAAGTTTACTTCTTTTACTCTTAGTTATCGTTACTGTGATCGGTGTACACGCAGGCACATGTGATCGAAGTAATATAAAATGACACAAGAATACCGAATATCGAAATTCAAAGAGAAGAGGATGTGAAAATTATTTTTAGTAAAAATTAATTATTGAAAGTACTCGAAGTTGGAATTATTTAATGAACAAACAAGTTGGTGAAGAGTTGAATTAAAATAAAAAAAACAAATAAAATGTGGTTGTAGATACAAATTGAAGGAAAGTTTAGGAGCTCGAGCATGATTTAGAATAAATAAATGATAAGTGAGTACGATAATTAATTACGGTCGATTAAATGCATAAACCTAGAGACAAATCGGGTCTAAATCTCTAGTCGGTCTCATCCAAACATGCTTAACATATCGCTAACCTAAGTGTCCTTAGCATTAATTGAATGGTCAATTAAATTAGGCTCGCTCGTTATCAACCTCACCCATTGACTATATCACATCGAAAATCTAAGGGTGTTAATTGGATTAAGCTTAACCTAAATATGCTAAGTAAAACTCAATTTAAAGGTAAAACCCGAATATTGATAGCCAATTAATATTAAGCATTGAACAAAAATGCAATTTAACGGATAATTAAACATTCGTGGCACATATTAAACTATAAATACATGTCTAATCATGCTCTAATCCCCTAGACTAATTAAAATCAACCCAACATTGACATCAATTCAGTATAGAACAATAACTTAAGACCTAATGGAAGCATAAAACAGAGATAGAAAATGATAGAGAAGACAATCGAATGTCAAACTCTAGATTCCGGCCTCGAATTTTTTAATTTTGATTCTAAACATTCCCAAACACTCCGTGTCGAGCTTCAATGGTCCGAAGGAGTAAGTTTTCATAAATAGGGCTAAAAATCCTCAAAAGGTCTCCCCAAATAAGAAGAAAAACGATGCATTTATGTGTAAAGGTCGGTTTTGTCAGTGAAACAATGGAAAGGGAGATCGGACCACGGCCCAGGGATGTCCCCACACAGAGAGTTTGCCCACCCGGGTATGTTTGCCATATATCGGAGTGGAAGATGGAATCGGGGCGGTTGGCTGCGGAGCCTGGTGCAAGCCTTCCCCAAGCGGAATTCATATTTCAGTAGAACCCGGAGAGCTTTGAACCTGAAGTGTTACGAAAGACTGGGATGGGAAACAAAACGGAATGTACCGGATTTTTAGCACGTACAACCATCAAACCAGAGACCAAACCTGGGCTCGACAAAACAGAAAGTATCACTTCTCAGTGAGTGAAAGATTTGTCCCCGGGTGTACGTTGAAAGCTTCTATAGTCGAACTCATTCGAGAAGGCTGACATCAGGCTATTGGCGTTTTATCTGCATCTTCCTGACCAAGACCCAGAAAGAAGGGGTTCGCTTTGTTTGGGATGAACTCGCAAAGACTCGACCCGGGGACTTCCCTCGCAAAATGCTATTGATTTTAGGTTGTTATATTGCCTCGAATGCTATCCGTTCCGGTACCATCAATAAGTCAGCTCCTAGAACAACGTTCTCTTTCAGACCTTTCAACCAGGAGAGCGGTTTTTGCTAAAACTCGAGCAGTTTCTTGAAAACTTGCTTCGGATATGAAAAAATGAGTATTTAGAGATGTGTACCAATCATTCGGGATAACATTGCAAGTTGTCCAAACGACTACGTTTCTACATTTTCAGAGGAGTAGCGTAGAAACGCTATAGACGAAAGTGCAATGTTGCGCGCATTTCTCGCATTGCAGCACTATCCTTTTGACGTAGGCTGTTAGGTTTTATGCCTTAAAATTCGTAGTTTATAAATAATGATCTAATTAAATCAATAAAGAGTTATTGTTGTCAAAAAAAAGTTATTATTCATTATTTACTATATTGACTTATATTAATCCTAAATCCAATAAATTAATATCCAAGGTTGTTATATGTTTCTTGAACTGAATGTAGTGGACATATAAGGATTTCAGTTTGAGATACAACCTAAAGGGTCTATAGTTAGGAGATAATGCTTTGGTATCTTACCCTGGTAAAACTATGGATATGACCCACTTTGTATTTGTTACAAACACAGTTATCCTAACTTGTTCGTGTAGACGACATGTGTGAGTAGGGATATCCTATGTAATGAGATTGCATACGACCGGACCGCAAATTAGTAACCACTTGATGTAACTCAGTTGACTAGTTAGGTTTCTAATTCAATAGGATGACCAGGCAATTTGATCTCAATCTTGACCAGGTTACAAACTCTTATTTGCGACGGATTCTCCTTTGACTAGTATGGGTGAGAGTGGCAAGATTCACTAACTCAATAGGCCTTCCTTCTTGGGGACAATACCGAGCAGGCAGCTGGAGACATAACCTAACAAGATGAAATTCACTCCTTCCCGCCTTTAGGGTAAGTAGATGAATGTTCCCTTAAATGGTGTTTTCGAAACTTGATCTATTTAATTTAATTTAATAATAATCTTAATTAAATATATGATATTTAATTTAATATTATTTGAATTTGATTTAATTAATTAGATTAATTATTAATTAAATAAATAAAATAAAATAAAATAAAATTGGGAACGTGTCAGGAAGACACACTCCCCACTTCCCCTCCAACTCCTTATCGATAGGGAGTGAGGAAGTTACCCCTCTAGTGTTTTTTTCTTCTCGATTGTGAGATGAACAACGTAATCAATTAATGCAATTGTGAATTGCTAATCACGAGAATTCTCTCTCAACCCAAAATCCTTTCCTCTTCAAATTGTTTCCTCCTTCCCACCAAGGAGAGGTCTAAGGATTCAGAGGATTGAAGGTTAACACTACTGGTAGTGTCCTACAAACTTTACAGAGGAGAAAAACGTTTACTGTTGTAGTACCATCGTGGTGCAAGGAGTTGTTGTGTGGAACTACAATGGTAATTCACTAATTACTTTTAGTTTAGCTTATGTATAGCATGCTCATTGTAAATTTAATCCATGCTTCTGTTAATTTCCTATTTGTTTTATTTGTATTTGCTAATGTATGGGTTTTTTAGTAAACCAGAACAATCAAGCAAAATACGATTTTAACACCACGTTTTTGCTGCTTAAGGGGGTTCGATTCAATTCAATTGGTATCAGAGCAATGCTTGTATTTGTTTTAGTTGAAACAAAATTTCATTGGTTGGTGAGAAATTGCATATTGGTTTGTTGTTGAATTATTTAGGAAAGTTTGGCCATAGTTTAATTTTTTATTGGAACAAATTAATGTAAAAACCCCTGCGTTTTGGGACAATTAAGTGCAATATCGAGTCTGTATTCATGTTTATGAGTCGTCCGTGACAAACCCAGGATAATTCGGATGTGATTCGGTGTAAAATGGTTGATGTTTTGTTGTTGTTCCCGAAGAAGTCTGTTGATGCTGCACCTGCAGCATTGCAACCCCGTGTGTGGCGTTTCAATGCCATTCATTAGTGTGGCAACGCTGAAGAGAGGCGTTGCAATGCTGCCCATCCCTATCAACAAGGAATCTGAGGGGTAGTACCGTTGCAACGTCTTTTCATGGTGTTGCAACGCCAACTCGATACTGGACGCGAGCACGAGTGTGGTGGCGTTGCAGCATCGTGCCATTGATAGAATGGAGTTAGGCAGTTTAACATGGTTCAAGCGGTTCGGCTCATTTCTGATCCGGTTCGAGCGGTTTGGCTTTGGTTCAAGGGGTTTTTAGACCGGTTTAGTGATAAAGTTATTGTAATTTTATTATTTTTTCCTTTTAGGGGCAAAAATTTTCGATTTAACAATTGCTTTTTTTTTTTTTTTATGAATGTCATTTAGAATAATTCTCACCTTAGGATAATCATGTTCATGCAGTTTATTTATATAGTGTTATATGAGAGTGATAAAAATGCATGAATCATTTTTTATTAGTAATTCGTTATAATTATTATAATTTAATTATATGAAAAATGAAAAGCATGGAGCATGAAATTACTTAGTTTAACATAAAGTGTTATATTATTTAAGTAATTTACATAATTCTATTTTTTGAATGACAATTCTTTTCAATTAGAATTTGATTGTTGAAAAAATCATATAGTTTTTTGTCATAGGCTATTAATTAAAATTTATAAGAGTTATAAATTTGTTTTAGAAACTCTAACCTATAACAAAAAAATGCATACACAAATAGGAACTTGGGTGGGGTGAAATTATTTCTAAAATGTATAAAATTAATTAGACCTAAGTTTAATTTCTAATAGGATTACAAATAAGTCTTACATATTGTTTTAAAAAGTTTAAAATATAGTAGGACAATAGGACCTTGTTGGATTTTATGTCCTAAAACTCTTAGTTTTGTAAACTGAATGTATATTCTATTTTGGAATAAAGTTGTTATTGGGGTTTATTCAGTAAATGTGTTATTGAATAAACTGAATTGTATACTTTGAAACCCTAATCCAACAAAGAACTCATGGTTATAGGATGTATACTTGAACTTTATGTGTGACATAAAAGTGGATCAGGTTCAAGTTATACCCAGAACGGTCTATAGTATAGGGATAGGGTTGGGTACCTTATCTTGGGGATACTATGGATACGACCCACTTTGTAAAGTACAAACGATGGGATCTTGCATCGTTCATGTGGAGACATGCTAGTGGGGGCGTCCTATGCAATGAATTTGCATAAGACTAGACCGAGATGTTGTTTTTTTTTCTTCACGCTAGTGACATTCAGACTTCAACCCTCGTTTTTTAATTTCAAAAGGAAGAAGATGGTGTTGACTTTGACCGGTTCAATTATTTTTGGATCGGTTCTGCTCGTTTTTGGTCCGGTTCGGAAGGTTTTAGACTAGCTCTGACTATTTAGAGGACGATTTTCCGTTTTGGGGGCCTGTTTCACCATTTTATAGCCCGATTCAGCATTTTACAGCCCGGTTCAACTGAAGGTCCGGTTCACACATTTGCAAGCTGGTTCGACCCAAATTCGAGTTCGAAGTGGTTCAGTGTTAACTCTAGATTATTATTGTAATAATTTAGTTGTTTGCTTGCATTATATGTCAAAATCATCCCACTTTAGTGTGTTTAATTAATTATGCATTGTGAATGTATGTTTTAATTCAAATCTCCGATTGAATGTGCATACAATATGTCATATAGATTTTAAAATCCCACCATAGGAAGCATGCTCCATGCATTAAAAGTATGTTATAAGTGTTATAATATATAATATGCATGAATTAGGGTTTCACAGGAATTAATATAAATGTTATATTAATTTGTGAAACAAATATTATATGTTTTAATTATAATTAATATAAGGGTTATATTAATTAAAAATTAATCATATAATTTTTATGCATATATTCATGTGATGAATTTGTTATAAATGTATGTTTATTCATGTGATGAATGATCAAGCATTTTATAACATAGAAATGCATGTAACTTAAGGTTAATTAATTAATTTTAAAATGGTTTTTAGAATTGGAAATTAATTAAACCTTAGGTTATCTAGTTCTAATAACATAGAATTAGGCAACTAATAATTTATAAACTATGATTAAAGAGGGACTCTATCTAAGGAAGGTTCTGGCTAGGTTGGGGTACTTAAGCTGACGGAAACGAAATACTCCTACCTGGAAACCAACCTGGGAGTGAATTTAGTCCAAAGGTTTATAAATTATTTTTCTTGAGTAGCATTTATTACAAGTTAACAAATTAAACTCATAGACCTAGGTTTATTGAAAGGTTAATACACTTAGGTAATTCCAGTATAATAGTTATATTGGTAGACTTAGGTCATATTGTTTTAACCGAAATAGGCCTAAGTAAAAGTTTACCCAAACTGTTTAAAATACTTATTGGGAGTGAAAAGGTATATATGATATATCAATTTCCTCTTACGCTCTCCGCGAAGTTTATACTGTGAGATTTATGCTCGGCCTCTTGATGTCAATAGGACATCCCCATTCGGATGGTGTTCACATAAATCAAGAGTAAGGTGAATTGAGAAAGTATTTATAGTAAGTGTAAGAAGGAAGTGTGTCAACACATCCTATGGTCTCCTCCATTAGGTTGGACCGTGAGATTCCCATGTTGCGCCTGCAGGTTGCCCATAGTAGCGCCATCCATTCGGAGAGATGTAACCTGGGATTCGGAACAACTCAAACTCCAGAAATGGATAGGGTCTCTTAGGTCCATTCTCAACTTTTACTTTCCAATTCGGTAGCATTGTTGGGGCCGACCTCCAATGTATAAAAATGGCGGGTCACACTTACGATAATTACTAAGTATTAGTGAATTCTTGACTAAAGTAGCGATAACTAGAATGTTCTAGGAATAAGAGTTATTCCGGTATTAGCATTTAGTCAAGAATGTCTTGGTTCGGTGAAGGAGTGATTGGCTGCCCCTCGTTAGCAGTTGCTCTGACTCACTGAAGTATCGTTGCAAAAACAATAATGAGATTATGGGTACATTATTACTTCTGCTAAATTCTTAATTGGATGCATGTAAAGAGTTACAAGCAATTCAGTAAGACAATTCATTCTTTTTCCGCATGTTAAGCTCTTTAATTCAATTACTTGCCTCCGACAAACTTAATGACGATAATTTTGGAACTTAGAAATCAAACTTGAATACGATTCTTCTGATTGATGATTTAAGGTTCGTCTTGACGGAAGAATGTCCTCCCCCTCCCAGTTCGTCTGCAACCCATACAGTTCGGGATGCATTTGGCAAATGGACTAGGGCTAATAATAAAGCTCGGGTCTACGTCTTAACCATCATATCTGATGTGCTAAGTAAGAAACACGAGGGGATGATCACCGCTTAAGGAGATCATACGTTCATTACAAACGATGTTTGGGCAATCGTCTTCGTCAGTCCGTCATGATGCCCTTGAGGGTGTTTATAACTCCCATATGATGGAGAGGAAAGTTGAGAAAACACTACAAAGTAAATATGATTTACTCGTTGTTGAAACATGTTTAGTGGAACATGATGATTTCGCCTGGATACTAGATTTAGGAGCCACTAACCATGTGTGTTCTTTTTTTCAGGCAACCAGTTCCTGGAGGAAGCTTGCTGATAGTTAGATAAGGGTATGTTTGGGAGTGATTTTGGAGTGACCAAAATCACTTTGACATGTCTAAAATCACTTTCCTACCCAAAGTATGATGTTTGGCAATATTCAGCAAGTGATTTTGGAAGAATCCAAAATCATTTGAAGTAATTCCCTTTCAATCACTTGGGAGGTGATTGCCAAGTATTTTTTGTCAAGTGATTGTAATTTAAAATGACTATTATTCATTTTTAAAATCGTATACTTTTAATGACAAGTAAAAACCGTAATCTTTTGTCAAAATTCATAAATTTCCATAAAAAAGTATTTTTTTTCAAAACCAAAATCACTATTAAAAGTATAGAACCAAACGTAAAAATGATTATATGAAAGTCACTTCTAATAAATCAATTATGGACAAATCAATTACACTAAAATCAATATTTCTAAAATCATTCCCAAACGTGCACTAACTCTCAGGGTTGGAACATGAGAGGTTGTCTCAGCTACAACAGTGAGAGCAGTGAAGTTATTATTTAGAGATAGATTCATTTTATTAGAAAATGTACTTTTGGTTCTTGGAATCAAAAGAAATCTTGTATCTATCTCTTGTTTACTTGAACATAATGTATAAAGTATGTTTTGATTATAATGAAACGTTCATTTGCAAAAGAGGTGTACGAATATGTTCTGCTAAACTTGAAAACAACTTGTATGTGTTAAGACCAACAAAGATAAAAGCTATTTTGAACATCAAAATGTTTAAAACAGTTGATACTCAAAATAAAAGGTAGAAGCTTTCTCCAAGTACCTATCTTTGGCACTTGAGATTAGGTTACATTAATCTCAGTAGGATTGAAAGATTGGTTAAGACTGGTCTCCTAAGTTAGTTAGAGGACAACTCCTTACCACCATGTGAGTTTTGTCTTGAGGGAAAAATGACTAAACGACATTTTTCTGAAAAAGGTTATAGGGCCAAAGACCCTTGGAACTCGTGCATTGGATCTCTGTGGTCCTATGAATGTCAAGGCATGAGGAGGGTATGAATATTTCATCAGTTTTATTGATGATTATTCTAGGTATGGCTATCTTTACCTGATGCATCATATGTCTGAAACCCTTGAAAAGTTCAAGGAGTATAATGCAGAGGTTGAGAACTCTTTAGGTAAAACGATTAAAACACTACGATCAGATCGAGGCAGAGAGTATATGGATTTGAGATTCCAAGACTATATGATAGAACATAGAATCATATCCCAACTCTTAGCGCTCGATACACCTCAGCAGAATGGTGTATCTGAAAGGAGAAATAGAACCCTGTTAGACATGGTTCGATGTATGATGAGCTATGCTCAGCTGGCTAGTTCGTTTTGGGGATATGAAGTAGAAGTTGCTGCATATATTTTGAACATGGTTCCCTCTAAAAGTGTTTCAGAAACACCCTATGAGTTATGAAAAGGGCACAAAGGAAGTTTACGTCACTTAAGAATTTTGGGATGTCCGACACATGTGCTGGTGTCCAATCTAAAGAAATTGGAACATTGTTCAAAATTATGCCTATTCGTAGCATACTCCAAAGAAACGAAAGGTGGTTTGTTTTATGATCCTCAAGAGAACAAGGTGCTTATGTCGACAAACACCACGTTCTTAGAGGAAGACCACATGAGAGATCATCAACCTCGTAGGAGAATTGTCTTAAGCGAAATTTCCAAGGAAGCTACAAATAAATCAACAAATTTTGTTAATCAAGCCGGTCCTTCTCAGGAGTTGAGAATACCTCGACGTAGTGGGAGAGATGTTAGTCAGCCCGACCGTTACATGGGCTTGACTGAAACTCAAGTCGTCATACCCAATGATGGCGTTGAGGATCCATTGACCTATAAACAACAATGAATGATATAGATAGGGACCAGTGGATTAAAGCCATGAACCTTGAATTGGAGTCAATGTACTTTAATTCAGTCTGGGAACATGTAAATCAACCAGATGGTGTTGGGATATGTTGTCCTAATCTCGTGTTTGTAAATTACTGTATGAAATTAATAAAGAGTTATTCATTTCTTCATTTTTGTGTCTCGCATTTTATACAACTTTAATCAATAAACTAAGCTCCAGGGTCATTGAATATATGAGAGAACAAGAACTTGAACGGTGTGTAGTGGACACACAGGGAGGATCACGTTCGAGTAAATATGACCTGAACGATCTACAGTATCAGTATAAGGATAGGGTTGGAGACCTAATCCTGGATACACTGTGGATGCGACACGCTTTGTATTATGATACAAACGAGGTCATCTGACTCGTTCATGTGGTTGACATGCGAGTGGGGGCATCCTGTACAATGAGATTGTACAAGACCGGACCGTGAATTATTAGACCCCTCGATGTAACACCGTTGTGATGGGACTAATAACTTCGTAGATGACCATTAGTTACTCGACCTAAATCCTGAGCGTGTTACGGACTCTTGTTTGCGGGGGTCTGTCCTTTGACTAGTACGGGTGAGGGTGGTCACAGTTACTCGCTCAATATGCCAATCTTCTCTGGGACAGGACCAAGTAGGGAGCTGGGAACTTAACTACACGAGATGGAATTCACTCGTTCCCGCCTTAATGGAAACTAGAGGGTTGTTCCCTTAAGTGTTGTCTCAAGGGCTTGGACAACGGACGCCCACTCTCTCACTGGCACGAGAGAGTTGTTGTGTATAGTTGGACCATTACAACGTTGTTGTTCATTAGAGGAGCAGTGGAGACTTAAGGAACAAGAAGTAGACATAGGGGTTAAACAATAATTTGACACAGCAGTGTCTACGAACAATCTGTGAAGGGTCGACTCATGGGCATTGGTTATATCAGTGGACACGTAATCTTCTACACTGACGGGAGTGCAGCTATGGTCTTTAGTGGAGTGTTACCGTTGCTAATGAAGGTTGATTAACCGGGTCAAAGAGTTTGATAGGTTAATCTCGGATCATTGGAGCTCGTCACTGTAGGTCCATTAGGTCACTCTCTTGGCTCAATCTTCGTTAAAAGAAGGGTTAATGTTTTGGTGTGAATTGAAGTGTTCAATTTCACTTAAAGGGCATTTATGTCATTTATATGAGATATGAATGATATTTTATATAGTTTAATGTGAATGAGATTCATAATAAACTATAGGTTAGCCTAATTGGAGAAATTAATTGAGAGAAATTAAATTGATTTTGATTCAATTTAATAAATCCACAATTATACAAATGTGATTTGTAAGATGAGATATGGGATATCTTTTATTATATGGTTATGCAAATATGATTTGCATAACCTATGGTTGTGGTAAAGTGGTAATAATGTGGAGATTTTAACTCCATCATTTTCCACTATTTAAGCGCTTCTTGCAAGAAGAAAATGACTATCATTCTCTCATTTTTTGGATTTTCACCAAAAAGAAGAGAAAGCTCTCTCTCTAAATTCTCTCTCAAATCCTCTCCTTCCTTCACCAAAACAAAAGTTCCCACCAACTTCGTTCTTCCAAAAGAGAACAACCGAGAAGCCTTTGCTGGTGTTCTTGTTCGTGAGAAGAGTTCGAGTTTGTAGAGATCGAGATTGCACGAAGAGTTCGTGATTCGCTGGAAAGGAATTTTGAAGAGTATCTAGTATTTACTGTTTTTCTTTCCATTTAAGCATGTTTAGCCTAGATTTAAGTGTTAAATCATTTTAACGAAACAATAGTAGCACAACTTCACCACGACAATTCCATCGTCTTCCGCTGCGTGGGATTCTCATTCCCTTCAATTGGTATCAGAGCCATACGTTGGTTCGATGTTGTGCACTGTTTTTCGTTAAAATTAGGTGGGTATAGCCTTAATTTATGTGATAAATTGTTGGTTTGCATAATGGATGTTTTGGATTTTGGCACTAGAATAGATTTACAATTCAAGTTGATATGATTAATGTAAGGGCCCGTTGTTTTTGGGCATTTTGTTGTAAATCGAGTCTGTAAGTCTGAGTTGTTCGTGGCAAGGGTTGCTGTGAAGAAATTGGAGCAGAAACGGGCGAAAAACGACAAAGAACAGCAAATGAGTTTGTTGTTCTATCGACAACGTTGAGACGCTGTTCTTTGGCGTCTCAACGCTGCACTCGCGGGCAGAGGCGCGCTGCAGGCACAACATTGCAATGCCAGGCGCGGCGTTGCAACGCTCGGGCGTTGAGAACGTGATGTGCAACGCTGCACGCCGCAGCTGGCCACGGAGTTGTAACGCTACCACGTAATGAACGCTTACCAGCGAGCAGTTGCGCCAGACGTGAGATGTGGCTTAGTGGGGGGTTGTTTTGAACGTGATTTATTTAATTTTATTATTTACAAAATGTAAATTTCTTTTATTTAATTAATTTTATTAAATAATATTAATATGATTGTTATATTAATGTTATTTAATCAAATTAATGCCCGTAGGTGCCAAAACCAGTTCATTTTTTATATTTAATTATTTTATGCATGTGATGTATGATTTAATTAATTTCTATGTGATAATGTATGTCATATAAATTTAAAATCCCACCTTAGGTTAAACATTTCATGCATCATTTATATTATAAGAGTTATAATATATAGTTTGCATGATAGGTTATATTATAAGAGTTATAATATAATTAAATGCATGTTTTAATTTAATTAATATAAGTATTATATTTTTTTAGATTAAAGTATGCTCATGCATTTATATTCATGTGATGAATTATTTTGTTATAGTATATAGTTATTCATGTGATGAATGATCAAGCACTATAACATAGAAATGCATGCAACCTAAGTTAATTATTAGTTTTAAAGTGTTTAGAACTCGAATAATTAGACTTAGGTTTTCTAGTTCTAATAAGATTAGAATTAGAAAATCAAAGTATAGTATATGAATGGTGATTGATTAGTAACTCTGTCTAAGGAAGGTTTTGTCTAAGGCTGGGGTATTTAAGTTGACGGTTGCAAAACACCCTACCAGGAAACCGACCTGGAAGTGAATTCGGTCCAGAGATTCTTAGATTATACTTATCGTGAGTGCTGTTAATTAAAAGAGTATTAATTTACTCACATAGACCTAAGTAATAATGTGATTATAAACATAGGTTAAATACCATATAAGAGTTATATTAGTAGACTTAGGTAAATTTTAGCCGGTTTATCTAGGTCAATCCCAAAATTTATAAAGTGCTGAGTGGGAGGAAATATAATGTATAAGATACATTTAATTTTCGACCACAAATCTTCGTTAAGTCCCAACCGTGAGATCCATACTCGGCCTCGTGGCGCAAATGGGAGCGTTCCCCTTTGGATTGTATTTGTATGGATCAATATCATCGTGGATGGAGATAGTACTTATAGTGAGTCGAAGCGGGACTTGTAAAAACGAGACCCACGATCTCTTCTTTCGATTCACACCGTGAGACCCCTATGATCCGCCTGCTAGTTTGGCCTGGACCAGACAATCCATTCGGAGGTCCTTGATCATGAGAGTCAGAACATTGTGAATTCCCGAAAGGGATATAGTTTCTTTGTTGGTTTTCCTTCGTGGTTCACCCTTCGGTGGCTATTGTTTGGACATATACTTGGAAACTTAAAGATTGAGGGTGACACTCACAGAATTCGTTAAGTGTTAATGAATTCGACCAAATAATGGTAACTTGACGCCTAATGGAATAAGAGTTATTCTGGGATTAGGGTCTAGTCGAGAAAGTCTCGTCATAGAGCAGGAGTGTTTCTGTTCACCCTTCGGTGGCGGTCATTCTAAACTTTTAGGATATCATTGCAATTTTTATATGACCTAGGGATCATAGGATTAATTTTTGCTAAAACTTGATTGGTTTTTTCAAAATGTTTATGCGAGACTGACACAAAATTTTATTTGATTTTTTCAGCGAAAAACATGTCTAGCTCCATAATAGCTTTACTTGCTTCCGACAAATTAGTGGGAGATAACTTCCAAACGTGGAAGAATAATATCAACACGATCTTAGTAGCTAACGACCTAAAGTTCGTGCTTACTGAGGAATGTCCTCAGTTGCCAACCTCGACTGCATCACGAAGTGTTTGGGATACATACGATCGATGGATCAGGGCAAATGAAAAGGCCAAGGTCTATATAATTGCCAGCTTATCTGAAGTGTTGGCAAAGAGGCATGAGTTGATGGTCACCACAAAGGAGATCATGGATTCGTTGCAAGACATGTTAGGACAACAGTCCATTCAGGTCAAGCACGATTCACTCAAACACATCTTCGACGCCCGAATGAAAGAAGGGTCGTCTGTCCGAGAACACATTCTAGACATGATGACCCACTTTAATTTGGCGGAGATGAACGGGGCTTCGATTGATGAGTCGAGGCAGTGTCACTTTATCATGGAGACTAGAAGAAGAGTTTCTCGCGTTTTAAGCAACGCTCATATGAACAAGATTAGCTACACACTGACTACCCTCTTCAATGAGCTACAGAATTTCCAGTCCTTGATGAGGATCAGGGCACCAGAATCTGAGGCAAATGTTTCCTACAGGTCTTATCACAAGGGTTCGACTTCTGGGACTAAACCTGTTGCTCCTTCTCACCCAAAAGGGAAGAAGAAGAAGATGAAAACGGGTAAAGCTAACCGAGCTACCGCCCAAAAGGGCAAGAAGGTCAAGGAAGTTGCAGAGAAAGGAAAGTTTTTCCATTGCAATGAGGATGGTCACTAGAAGAGAAACTATCCCAAGTTCCTATCCGAGAGGAAGAATAAAGGTAAATGTGATTTCCTAGTAACGGAAACCTGTTTAGTGGAGAGTAGTGACTCTACCTGGATTTTAGATTCGGGCACCACTAACCATGTTTGTTCTTCTTTTCAGGAAATTGATTCCTGGCAGCCACTGCGAGAGGGTGAGGTGACTCTACGGGTTGGATCTAGGGAGATAGCCTATACTGCAGCGATCGACAAAGTGAAGCTCTATTTTGGCTGGAATGTTTTATTGTTGGACAATATCTATATAGTCCTAGGGTTTACTAGATATCTTGTTTCTATTTCTTGTCTTATTGAATATTGTATTTCAATTTCCTTTGATTTTAATAAAGCGTTTATTTCTTTCAAAGACAATTTGATTTGTTCAGCTTCACTTGAGTCTAACTTGTATGTTTTAAAGCCAAATTCAGTCAAAAGCGTTTTGAACACTAAGTTATTTAAAACTGCAGAAACTCGAACTAAGAGAGTTAAAGTTTCTCCTAAAGAAAATGCCAATCTTTGGAATCTAAGGTCAGGCCACATTAATCTCAACCGGATTGAGAGACTAGTGAAGAGTGGACTTCTAAGTAAGTTAGAAGAAAACTCTTTATCGGTGTGTGAGTTATGCCTCGAAGGCAAAAAGACCAAACGTCCTTTTAGTGGAAAAGGACATAGAGCCAAGGAGCCCCTTGAGCTTATTCATTCTGACCCCTTTGGTTCGATGAGTGTTAAAGCACGAGGTGGTTATGAATACTTCGTTTCTTTCATTGATGATTATTCGAGGTATGGGTATATTTACCTAATGCAAGGAAGTCTGAAACTCTTGAAAATTTCAAGGAGTATAAGAGTTAGGTTGAGAACCTGTTAGGTAAAACGATAAAAACACTTCGATCGGATCGAGGTGGTGTTGGGATTTTTGTCCTAATCTCGTGTTTATAAATTACTATATAAAATTAATAAGATTTATTTATTTCATTACTTTGTGTCTCACAATATTTACAAACTTTTCCAATAAACTAAGCTCCAGGGTCATTGAATTTATGAGAGAACTAGAACTTGAACGGTGTGTAATGGACACACAAGCAGGATCACGTTCGAGTTAATGATCCGAACGGTCTACAGTATATGGATAGGGTTGGAGACCTAATCCTGGATACACTGTGGATGCGACCCACTTTTTATTAGATACAAACGAGGTGATCTGACTCGTTCATGTGTTGACATGCGAGTGGGGGCATCCTGTGCAATGAGATTGCACAAGACCGGACCATGAATTATTAGACCTACTGTTGTAACACCGTTGACAGTAAGGACTAATAACTTCGTAGATGACCATTAGTGACTCAACCTGAATCCTGAGCGTGTTATGGACTCCTGTCTACGGGAGTCTGTCCTTTGACTAGTACGGGTGAGGGTGGTCACAGGTACTCGCCCAATATGCCTATCTTCTAAGGGACAGGACCAAGTAGGGAGCTGGGAACTTAACTACGTGAGATGGAATTCACTCGTTCCCGCCTTTAGGGAAACTAGAGGCGTTGTTCCCCTAAGTGTTGTCACCAGGGCTTGGACAACGGGCGCCCACCTTCTCACTTGCCCGAGAAGGATGTTGTGTATGGTTAGACCATCACGATATGTTGTTCATTAGAGGAGCAGTGGGGACTTAAGGAACAAGAGGTAGACACAGAGGTAAAACGATAATTTAACCCAGCCGTGTCTACGAAAAACCTGTGAAGGGTCGACTTATGGGTATTGGTTATATCAGTGGACACGTAATATTCTACACTGACGGGAGTGCAACTACGGGCTATAGTGGAGTGTTACCGTAGCTAATGAATGTTGATTAACCGGGTCAAAGAGTTTGATAGGTTAATCTCGGATCATTGGAGCCCGTCACTATAGGTCCATTAGGTCACTCGGTTGGCTCCATCTGGGTTCAAAGAAGGGTTACAGTTTTGGTATGAAATTGAAGTGTTCAATTTCACTTAAAGGGCATTTATGTCATTTATATAAGATATAAATGATATAATATATAGTTTTAATGTGACTGAGATTCATAATAAACTATTGGTTAGCCTAATTGTTGAATTAGGGCTAATTGGAGAAATTAATTGAGAGAAATTAAATTGAATGTGATTCAATTTAATAAAATCCACAATTATGCAAATGTGATTTGTGTAATAAGGTATGAGATATCTTATAATATATGGTTATGCAAATGTGATTTGCATAACCTATAGTTGTGGTAAAATGGTAATAATGTGGAGATTGTAAGTCCATGTTATTTCACTATTTAAACCCTTCTTGCAAGAAGGATTGCAAGACAACCTCTTATTTTTTAGATTCTCAACCAAAAAGAAGGGAATACTCTCTCATTTTCTCTCTAACTTTCTCCTCACCAAAACACTAAGATCCCACCATCTTCCTTCTTTCCAAAAGAAGAACAACCGAGATTCCAAGTGGTTGTGATCGGGTCTTGTTCGTGAGTTCGAGTTCGTTGAGATCGAGAAGCACGAAGTGTTCGTGATCATTAGATAAAACCTTGAAGACAGTCTTCAACAAGTAAGTAGATTTCTTCTTGTTGTTTTTCTTCCAAAGTATTGTATGTTTAACTTAGATCTAAGTGTTAGATCATTTTAATAAATTTCAAGTAGCGTAACGATACCTTGACGATCCGATCATCTTCCGCTGCGCGGGGATTTTCATTCCCTTTAATTGGTATCAGAACCATTTCGATGGTTCTTCGTTATGCACTGATTTTTGTTGAAATAGGTGGGTAAATTACCTTATTTCATGAGATGAATGATGGGTTTGTATAATGGATGTTTCGGTTTTTTGCACTAGATTGGATTTACAATTTTATGTTGATGAGATCAATGTAAGGGCCCGTTGTTTTTGGGCATTTTGTTGTAAATCGAGTCTGTAAGTCCGAGTCGTTCGTGGCAAGAGTTGCTGTGAAGAAATCGGAGCAGAAACGGGCGAAAATCAATGAAGATTAGCAAAGTAGTTTGTTGTTCTGTCGATGACGTTGAGACGTTGTTCATCGGCATCTCAACTCTATCTTTGCGGGCGCTGGCTTGGCTGTAGAGCAGCGTTGCAACGCCTCGGCGTGGAGCACGCTGACCTCAACGCTGGACGCGGCAGCGTTGCAACCTTTTTTGAATTAAAGTATGTGCATGCATTTATATTCATGTGATGAATTATTTTATGTTATAGTATATAGTTATTCATGTGATGAATGATCAAACACTATAACATAGAAATGCATGCAACCTAAGTTAGTTATTAGTTTTATAGAGTTTAGAACTTGAATAATTA
This sequence comes from Trichosanthes cucumerina, assembly GCA_036507285.1. Lineage (NCBI taxonomy): Eukaryota > Viridiplantae > Streptophyta > Magnoliopsida > Cucurbitales > Cucurbitaceae > Trichosanthes > Trichosanthes cucumerina. The sequence goes on from CM071841.1 coordinate 42,112,917, forward strand.
GACTTAGGTTTTCTAGTTCTAATAAGATTAGAATTAGGAAATCAAAGTTTAGTCTATGAATGGAAACTGATTAGTAACTCTGTCTAAGGAAGGTTTTGTCTAAGGCTGGGGTATTTAAGTTGACGCTGCATGAACACCCTACACAGAAACCGACCTGGGATTGAATTCGGTCCGGAGATTCTTAGATTATACTTATCGTGAGTGCCGCTAATTAAAAGTGTTTTTAATATACTCACATAGACCTAAGTAATAATGTGATTATAAACTTAGGTTAATACCATATAAGAGTTATATTAGTAGATTTAGGTAAATTTTAGCCGATTTATCTAGGTCAATCCCTAATAAAATTAAAGTGTTGAGTGGAAGGAAATATAGTGGATGAGATACATTTAATTTACGACCACAAATCTCCGTTAAGTCCGCACCGTGAGATCTATACTCGGCCTCGTGGCGCAAATGGGAGCGTCCCCCTTCGGGTGGCATTTGTTTATCATGGATGGAGAAAGTACTTATAATGAGTGGGAGCGGGACTTGTGAAAACGGGGCCCACGGTCTCTTCTTTCGATTCACACCGTGAGACGCCTATGATCCGCATGCTAGTTTGGCATGGACCAGACAATCCCTTCGGAGGGTCTGATCATGGGAGTCGAAACGCCGTGAATTTCGGAAAGGGATAAAGTTTCCTGGTTGATTTTCCTTCTTGGTTCACCCTTCGGTGGCTATTGTTTGGATGGATGCCTGGAAACTTAAAGATTGAGGGTGACACTCACATAATTCGTTAAGAGTTAATAAATTCGATCGAACAATGGTAATTAGACGCCTAATGGAATAAGAGTTATTCTGGGATTAGGGTCTGATCGAGAAAGTCTCATCCTAGAGGAGGAGTGTTCTGTTCACTCTTCGGTGGCGGTAATTCCAAACCTTTAGGATATCATTGCAAAATTTGAATGACCTAGGGATCATGAAATAATTTTTTGCTAAAACATGATTGACTTTCAAAAGTGTTTTGCGAGACTAACACAAAATTTTAAGCTTAAAACATGTCTAGCTCAATTATAGCTCTACTCGCGTCTGATAAACTAGTGGGAGATAATTACCAAACATGGAAAAACAACATAAACATAATTTTGGTAACTGACGACATTAAGTTCATGCTCTCTGAGGAGTGTCCTCAGATGTCAGGCTGGACTGCGTCGCAAAGTGTTCGCGATGAATATGATCGATGGATCAGGGCCAATGAAAAAGCCAAGGTCTATATCATTGCCAGCGTGTCTGATGTTTTGGCAAAAAAGCATGAGCTGATGGTCACCGCTAAGGAGATCATGGAGTCCTTGCAGGAAATGTTTGGACAACAGTCTTTTCAAGTCTCACATGACTCGCTCAAATACGTCTTCAATGCACGTATGAAAGAGGGGTCATCTGTCCGTTAACATATTCTAGACATGATGACCCACTTTAATCTAGTTGAGATGAACGAGGCTTCGATCGACGAGTCGAGCCAGTTCAGTTTTATCTTGGAGACTCTTCCGAAGAGGTTCCTTAAGTTTCGTAGCAATGCTGTTGTGAACAAAATTAGCTACACTCCGACTACCCTCCTCAATGAGCTACAGAATTTTCAGTCCTTGATGAGGGTCAAGGCACCGGAATCTGAGGCAAATGTTGCCTATAGGTCTTATCACAGGGGTTCGACCTCTGGGACTAAACCTGTTGCTCCTTCACGCCCGAAAGGAAAGAAGAAGATGAAAAGGGGTAAAACTGATCGAGTTGTCGCCCAGAAGGGCAAGAAGGTCATGGAAGTTGCAGAGAAAGGAAAGTGTTTCCACTGCAATGGGGGCGGACACAGGACGAGGAACTGTACCAAATTCCTAGCCGAGAGGAAGAATCAAGGTAAATGTGATTTACTTGTGACAGAAACCTGTTTAGTGGAGAGTAGTGACTCTGCCTGGATATTGGATTCGGGCGCCACTAATCATGTTTGTTCTTCTTTTCAGGGGATTGATTCCTGGCAGCAGGTGCGAGAGAGTCAGGTGACTCTACGAGTTGGATCCGGGGAGCTTGTCTCTACTGCAGCGGTCGACATGGGGAAGCTACATTTCGGCAGAAATTACATTTTGTTAGACAACATGTATATAGTTCCAGGGTTTACTATAAACCTAGTTTCTATTTCCTGCCTATTAGAATAGTGTATTTCCGTTTCATTCCAAGGTAATAAAGCGTTTATTTCCAGAAATGGCAATCTTATTTGTTCTGCTTCACTTGAGCATAATCTGTATGTTTTAAAACCTAATTTGGTCAAAAGTGTTTTGAATACTGATTTGTTTAAAACGGCAGAAACGCAAACTAAAAGAGCGAAAGTTTCTCCTAAGGAAAATGCCCATCTTTTGCATCTACGGTTAGGCCACATTAATCTCAATAGGATTGAGAAACTAGTGAAGAGTGGACTTCTAAACGAGTTGGAAGAAAACTCTTTACTGGTGTGTGAGTCATGCCTTGAAGGCAAAATGACCAAACGTACTTTTAGTGGAAAAGGATATAGAGCCAAAGAGCTCCTTGAGTTAGTACATTCTGACCTCTGTGGTCCGATGAATGTTAAAGGTCGAGGTGGTTATGAATACTTCGTGTCTTTTATAGACGATTACTCGAGGTATGAGTATATTTACCTAATGCATGAGAAGTCTGAAACTCTTGAAAAGTTCATGGAGTACAAGACTTAGGTTGAGAACCTGTTAGGTAAATCGTTTAAAACACTTCGATCGGATCGAGGTGGAGAGTACATGGACACTGAATTTCAGGACTATATGATAGAATACGGAATTACGTCCCAAATCTCAGCACCTGGTATGGCAAAGCAGAATGGTGTATCGGAGAGGAGAAATAATACCTTGTTGGACATGGTCCAGTCGATGATGAGCTATGCTCGTCTTCCTTATTCTTTTTGGGGTTACGCAGTGGAGACTACGGTCTATATTTTGAACAACGTTCCGTCGAAGAGTGTTTGTGAAACACCTTTCGAACTCTGGAGTGGACGTAAAGGCAGATTACATCACTTTAGAATTTGGGGATGCCCGACCCACGTGTTGGTGTCAAACCCGAAAAAGTTGGAACCCCGTTCGAAATTGTGCCTATTTGTAGGTTACCCTAAAAAGACTAGGGGTGGTCTATTTTACGATCCTAATGAAAATAGGGTGCTTGTGTCGACAAACGTCACTTTCCTAGAGGAAGACCACGTCAGGGATCATTTACCAAGGAGTAAAATTGTGTTAAACGAAATGGACAGTACATCAGCAAGAGTTGCTGATGGGGCTAGTACATTAACAAGTGTTGTTGATCCTAGCACGTCTAGTCAAATCCGTTCCCAAGCGTTGAGAATGCCTCGACGTAGTGGGAGGGCTGTGAGACAGCCTGATCGTTACATGGGTTTAGCTGAAACCTCAGTTGTCGCTCCTGATGATGACTGTGAGGATCCTTTGACCTATGATCAGGCAATGGTTGATGTTGACAAAGACGAATGGATTAAAGCTATGGACCATGAAATGGAGTCGATATACTTCAATTCTGTCTGGGAGCTTGTGGATCAACCGGATGGGGTCAAACCTATTGGTTGCAAATGGATCTACAAGCGTAAACGTGGCGTAGATGGGAAGGTGCAGACCTTCAAAGCCAGACTAGTGGCAAAAGGTTTTACCTAGATTGAAGGGGTTGACTATGAGGAAACCTTTTCACTTGTTGCCATGGTAAAGTCGATCAGGATCCTTCAGGCCATTGCCGCGTATTATGACTACGAGGTATGGCAAATGGACGTCAAGACAGCCTTTCTGAATTGCAAACTTGATGAAACCATCTACATGGACCAGCCCAAAGGGTTAATTGCCCAAGCCCAAGAGCAAAAGGTTTGTCGGTTTCATAGGTCTTTTTATGGACTGAGACAAGCTTCGAGGTCTTGGAGTATATGGTTTGATGAGGCGATCAAATCGTATGGCTTTGATCAAAATGTCGACGAGCCTTGTGTCTACAAGAAAATCGTTGACAAAACTTCCGCATTTTTAGTGTTGTATGTGGATGATATTCTTCTCATTGGGAATGAGGTAGAATTTCTTACTGACGTGAAGAAATGGTTGGCTTCGCAATTCCAAATTAAAGATTTGGGAGAAGATCAGTATGTTCTAGGTATCCAGATAGTCCGGAACCGAAAGAACTGAATGCTAGCCTTGTCTCAGCCGTCTTATATTGACAAGATGTTGTCTAGATATAAGATGCAGAACTCCAAGAAGGGCTTGCTGCCTTTTAGGCATGGGGTTCACTCGTCTAAGGATCAGTGTCCTAAGACTCCTTAAGAGGTTGAGGATATGAGACGGATCCCATATGCTTCAGTTGTAGGGAGCCTGATGTATGCTATGGTGTGTACTAGGCCCGACATCTGTTATGTAGTAGGGATTGTCAGTAGGTATCAGTCCAATCCAGGATTAGATCACTGGATAGCCGTAAAGGCAATCCTCAAGTATCTTAGGTGAACGAGGAACGACAGCTTAGTGTATGGCAGTGGGGATTTGATCCTTACGGGATACACGGATTCTGACTTTCACACCGATAAGGATTCTAGGAAATCCACTACGAGGTCAGCCTTCATTCTGAATGGAGGAGCTATAGTATGGCGAAGCATCAAGCAGGGATGCATCGCCTTGATGCTTCGCCGATTCCACTATGGAAGCAGAGTATGTTGCAGCTTGTGAAGCTGCAAAGGAAGTTGTTTGGCTTAGGAAGTTCATGACAGATTTGGAAGTTGTTCCAAATATGAACTTGTCGATTACACTGGTCTTTGATAATAGTGGTGCAGTAGCCAACTCACGAGAGACTCGGAGCCATAAGAGAGGCAAACACATTGAGCAGAAGTATCATCTGATACGGGAGATTGTGCACCGTGGAGACGTGACAGTCATGCAGATAGCGTCGGAGCAGAACGTAGCTGATCCATTTACAAAACCCCTCACGGCTAAGGTGTTTGAGGGTCACCTAGAGAGTCTAGGTCTTCGAGTGTTTCCTAAATGTATTTTCTCCACTAGCTTTGTCCAAGTGGGAGTTTGTTGGGATTTTTGTCCTAATCTCGTGTTTGTAAATTACTATTTGAAATTAATAAGAGTAATTTATTTCATTACTTTGTGTCTCACAATATTTACAAACTTTTCCAATAAACTAAGCTCCAGGGTCATTGAATTTATGAGAGAACTAGAACTTGAATGGTGTGTTGTGGACACACAAGGAGGATCACGTTCGAGTTAATGACCCGAACGGTCTACAATATATGGATTGGGTTGGAGACCTAATCCTAGAAACAATGTGGATGCGGCTCGCTTTGTATTAGATACAAACGAAGTGATCTGACTCGTTCATGTGGTTGACATGCGAGTGGGGGCATCCTGTGCAATGAGATTGTACAAGACCGAACCGTGAATTATTAGACCTACTGATGTAACACCGTTGATAGTAAGGGCTAATAACTTCGTAGATGACCATTAGTGACTCGACCTGAATCCTAAGCGTGTTACGGACTCATGTGTGCGGGGGTCTGTCCTTTGACTAGTACGGGTGAGGGTGGTCATAGGTACTCGCCCAATATGCCTATCTTCTCAAGGACAGGACCAAGTAGGGAGCTAGGAACTTAACTACGCGAGATGGAATTAACTCGTTCTCGCCTTTAGGGAAACTAGAGGGGTTGTTCCCTTAAGTGTTGTCTCCATGCGCTCACCTTCTCACTGGCCCGAGAAGGGTGTTGTGTATGGTTGGACCATCACGATATGTTGTTCATTAGAGGAGCAGTGGGGACTTAAGGAACAAGAGGTAGACACAGGAGTAAAATAGTAATTTCACCCAGCCGTGTCTACGAACAACCTGTGAAGGGTCGACTCATGGGTATTGGTTATATCAGTGGACACGTAATATTCTTCACTGACGGGAGTGCACCTACGGGCTATAGTGGAGTGTTACCGTAGCTAATGATTAAACGGTTCAAAGAGTTTGATATGTTAATCTCAGATCATTGGAGCCCGTCACTGTAGGTCCATTAGGTCCCTCGGTTGGCTCCATCTGGGTTCAAAGAAGGGTTAGAGTTTTGGTATGAAATTAAAGTGTACAATTTCACTTAAAGGGCATTTATGTCATTTATATGAGATATGAATGATATAATATATAGTTTAGTGTAATGAGTTTCATAATAAACTATAGGTTAGCCTAATTGTTGAATTAGGTCTAATTGGAGAAATTAATTGAGAGAAATTAAATTGAATGTGATTCAATCTAATAAAATCCACAATTATGCAAATGTGATTTGTGTAATAAGGTATGAGATATCTTATAATATATGGTTATGCAAATGTGATTTGCATAACCTATAGTTGTGGTAAAATGGCAATAATGTGGAGATTTTAACTCCATGTTATTTCACTATTTAAACCCTTATTGCAAGAAGGATTGCAAGACAACCTCTCATTTTTTGGATTCTCAACCAAAAAGAAGAGAATACTTTCTCATTTTCTCTCTAACTTTTTCCTCACCAAAACACTAAGATCCCACCATCTTCCTTCTTTCCAAAATAAGAACAACCGAGATTCCAAGTGGTTGTGACGGGTCTTGTTCGTGATTTCGAGTTCGTTGAGATCGAGAAGCACGAAGTGTTCATGATCATTGGAAGAAACCATGAAGAGAGTCTTCAACAAGTAAGTAGATTTCTTCTTGTTGTTTTTCTTCCATAGTATTGTATTTTTAACTTAGATCTAAGTGTTAGATCATTTTAATAAATTTCAAGTAGCCTAACGATACCTTGACGATTCGATCGTCTTCCTCTGCGCGAGGATTTTCATTCCCTTCAGGTGGAGAGTATATGGACACTGAATTCCAGGACTATATGATAGAATACTGAATTACATTCCAACTCTCAGCACCTGGTATGCCACAGCAGAATGGTGTATCGGAGAAGAGAAACAGAACCCTGTTGGACATGGTTCGGTCGATGATGAGCTATGCTCGTCTCCCTGATTCCTTTTGGGGTTACACAATGGAGACTGCGGTGTATATTTTAAACAACGTTCCGTCGAAGAGTGTTTGTGGAACACCTTTCGAACTCTGAAATGGTCGTAAAGGTAGTTTACACCATTACAGAATTTGGGGATGCCCAACCCACGTGTTGGTGTCAATCCCGAAGAAACTGGAACCCCGTTCAAAATTGTGTCTATTCGTAGGTTACCCAAAAGAGACAAGAGATGGTCTGTTTTACGATCCTAAGGATAATAGGGTTCTTTTGTCGACAAACGCCACTTTCCTTGAGGAAGACCATATCAGGGATCATGTGCCTAGGAGCAAAGTTGTGTTAAACGAAATGGACAATACATCAACAAGAGTTGCTGATGGGGCTAGTATGTCAACAAGTGTTGTTGATCCTAGCACGTCAAGTGAAGTCCGTTCCCAAGAGTTGGGAATGACTCGACGTAGTGGGAGGGTTGTGAGATAGCCTGAACGTTACATGGGTTTAACTGAAACCCAAGTCGTCAATCCTGATGATGACTGTGAGGATCCATTGACCTATGATCAGGCAATGGCTGATCTTGACAAGGACGAATGGATCAAAACTATGGACCAGGAAATGGAGTCGATGTACTTCAATTCTGTCTGGGAGCTCGTGGATCAACCTGATGGGGTAAAACTTATAGGTTGTAAATGGATCTACAAGCGTAAACGTGGCGTAGATGGGAAGGTGCAGACCTTCAAAGCACGACTAGTGGCAAAGGGTTTTACTTAGGTGGAAAGGGTTGACTATGAGGAAACATTTTCACCAGTTGCCATGGTAAAGTCGATAAGGATCCTTCTGGCCATTGTCGCATATTATGACTACAAGTTATGGCAGATGGATGGCAAGACTACCTTTCTGAATGGTAACCTTGACGAAACCATCTACATGGACAAGCATAGAGGGTTCATTACCCAAGGCCAAGATAAAAAGGTTTGTCGGCTTCATAGGTCTATTTATGGACTGAAACAAGCCTCAAGGTCTTGGAATATAAGGTTTGACGAGGCAATCAAATCTTATGACTTTAATCAGAATGTTGACGAACCTTGTGTCTACAAGTAAATCGTCGACAAAACTATCGCATTTTTGATATTATACGTAGATGATATCCTTCTCATTAGGAATGAGGTAGGATTTCTTACTGACATAAAGAAATGGCTAGCTTCGCAATTCCAAATGAAGGATTTGGAAGAAGCTCGGTATGTTCTAGGTATCCAGATAGTCCGGAACCGGAAGAACAAAACGCTAGCCATGTCTCAAGGGTCTTATATTGACAAGATGTTGTCTAGATATAAGATGCAGAACTCCAAGAAGGGCTTGTTTCCTTTCAGGCAGGGGGTTCACCTGTCTAAGGATCAGTGTCCTAAGACTCCTCAAGAGGTTGAGGATATGAGACGAATCCCCTATGCTTCAGTTGTAGGGAGTCTGATGTATGCCATGTTGTGTACTCGACCCGACATCCATTATGCAGTAGGGATTTCAGTAGGTATCAATCGAATCCAGGATTAGATCACTGGACAACCGTAAAGGCAATCCTAAAGTATCTTAGGAAAACGAGGAACTGCAGCTTAGTGTATGACGGTGGGGATTTGATCCTTACGGGATACACAGATTCTGACTTTCAGCCTGATAAGGATTCTAGGAAATCCACTTCGGGGTCAGCCTTCATTCTGAATGGAGAAGCTATAGTATGGCGAACCATCAAGCAGGGATGCATCGTTGATTCCATTATGTAAGCGGAGTACGTTGCGGCTTGTGAAACTGCAAAGAAAGTTGTTTCGCTTAGGAAGTTCATGACAGATTTGGAAGTTGTTCCAAATATGAACTTGCCGATCACGCTGTTTTGTGACAAGAGTGGTGCAGTAGCCAACTCCAGGGAGCCTCGGAGCCATAGGAGAGGCAAACACATTGAGTGGAAGTATCATTTGATACGGGATATTGTGCACCGTGGAGACGTGACAGTCACGCATATAGCGTCGGAGCACAACGTAGCTAATCAATTTACAAATCCCCTCACGACAAAGGTGTTTGAGGGTCACCTAGAGAGTCTAGGTCTTCGAGTAATTCCTCACTAGGGCAAGTGGGAGATATGTAAACGAGTATTCAATGCCCTAGTTTATTGTATTACTTCATTGTAATTTACGTACATTTAAGAAATGTATTTGCACCAATAGCTTAGTCCAAGTGGGAGTTTGTTGGGATATGTTGTCCTAATCTCGTGTTTGTAAATTACTGTATGAAATTAATAAAGGGTTATTCATTTCTTCATTTTTATGTCTCGCATTTTATACAACTTTGACCAACAAACTAAGCTCCAGGATCATTGATTATATGAGAGAACAAGAACTTGAACAGTGTGTAGTGGACACACAGGGAGGATCACGTTCAATTAAATATGACCCGAACGGTCTACAGTATATGGATAGGGTTGGAGACCGAATCCTGGATACACTGTGGATGCGACCCGCTTTGTATTAAGATACAAACGAGGTGATCTGACTCATTATGTGGTTGACATGTGAGTGTGGGCATCCTGTATAATGAGACATGCATAAGACCTGCATCGTGAATTATTAGACCATCGATGTAACACCGCTGACAAGTGGGACTAATAACTTCGTAGATGACCATTAGTGACTCGATCTAAATCCTGAGCGTGTTACGGACTCCTGTCTGCGGGGTTCTGTCCTTTTACTAGTACGGGTGAGGGGGGTCACAGTTACTCGCTCAGTATGCCTATCTTCTCAGGGACAGGACCAAGTAGGGAGCTGGGAACTTAACTACGCGAGATGGAATTCACTCGTTCCCGCCTTAAGGGAAACTAGAGGGGTTGTTCCCTTAAGTTCTGTCTCCAGGGCTTGGACAACGGGCGCCCACTCTCTCACTGGCACGAGAGAGTTGTTGTGTATGGTTGGACCATTACAACGTTGATGTTTATTAGAGGAGCAGTGGGGACTTAAGGAACAAGAAGTAGACATAGGGGTAAAACTGTAATTTGACCCAAAAGTGTCTACAAACAACCTGTGAAGGGTAAACTCATGGGCATTGGTTATATCAGTGGACACGTAATATTCTGCAGTGACGCGAGTGCAGATACGGGCTTTAGTGGAATGTTACCATAGCTAATGAAGGTTGATTAACCGGGTCAAAGAGTTTGATAGGTTAATCTCGGATCATTGAAGCTCGTCATTGTAGGTCCATTAGGTCCCTCGTTTGGCTCAATCTTCATTAAAAGAAGGGTTATTGTTTTGGTGTGAATTGAAGTGTTCAATTTCACTTAAAGCCATTTATGTCATTTATATGAGATATGAATGATATTAATATTTAGTTTAATGTGAATGAGATTCATAATAAACTATAGGTTAGCCTAATTGTTGAATTAGGGCTAATTGAAGAAATTAATTGAGAGAAATTAAATTGAATGTGATTCAATTTAATAAATCCACAATTATACAAATGTAATTTGTAAGATGAGATATGAGATATCTTATATTATATGGTTATGCAAATATGATTTGCATAACCTATGGTTGTGGTAAAGTGGTAATAATGTGGAGATTTTAACTCCATTATTTTTCACTATTTAAACCATTCTTGCTAGAAGGAAATGACTATCATTCTCTCATTTTTTTGGATTTTCACAAAAAAGAAGAGAAAACTCTCTCTCAAAATTTTCTCTCAAATCCTCTCCTCCCTTCACCAAAACAAAACTTCCCACCAACTTACTTCTTGCAAAAGAAGAACAACCGAGAAGTCTTTGGTGGTGTTCTTGTTCGTGAGAAGAGTTCGAGTTTGTAGAGATCGAGATTGCACGAAGAGTTCGTGATTCGTTGGAAAGGATTTTTTAAAAGGGTCTTCAACAAGTAAGTATCTAGTATTTACTGTTTTTCTTTCCATTTAAGCTTGTTTAGCCTAGATTTAAGTGTTAAATCATTTTAACGAAACAATAGTAGCACAACTTCACCACGACGATTCCATCGTTTTCCGCTGCGTGGGATTCTCATTCCCTTCAGATGGTGAAAGACTTATCGGTTGCAAATGGATCTACAAGAGGAAACAAGATGAAGCAGGTAAGGTGCAAACCTTTAAGGCTTGACTTGTGGCAAAGGGTTATACCCAGAGGGAGGGGGTGGACTATGAAGAAACCTTCTCCTCTGTTGTCATGCTTAAGTCCATTAGAATACTCTTGTCCATTGCCATGTTTTATGATTATGAAATTTAGCAAATGGTTGTCAAGACAACCTTTCTGAATGGAAATCTAGAGGAGTGTATCTATATGGATCAACCCGAGGGGTTCATAGAATAAACGATCCATCTATGGATTGAAACAAACATCTAGATCCTAGAATATAAGATTTGATATTGCGATCAAATCTCATGGCTTTGAACAAAATATTGACGAGCCTTGTGTTTACAAGAAGATAGTCAATACCACTGTAGATTTTTTAGTTCTATACGTAGACGATATCTTTCTCATTGGGAATGATGCAGGATTCGTGACTGGTTTTAAGTAATTGCTAGTGACCCAATTCGTAATGAAAGATTTGGGACAGACTCAGATTGTACTTGAAATCCAAATTGTTCGAAATCGCAAGAACAAAACGCTAGCACTGTCTCAGGCATCTTATATTGAGAAGATGTTGGTTAGATATATGATGAAGAATTCCAAGAAGGGTGCATTACCTTTCAGGCATGAAATTCATTTGTCTAAGGAATAGTGTCATAAGAAATCTCAAGAAGTTGAGGATATGAGATGCATTCCCTATGCATTAGCTGTGAGGAGACGTGATCGTCACGCAGATCGCTTTAGTGTCCACTCTTTATTGTGATAATTGTGGTGAAGTGGAAAATTCTAAAGAACATAGAAGCCATAAGCACAGAAAGCACATAGAGCACAAATATCATCTCAACAAGGAAATTGTGCAACGAGGAGACGTGATCGTCACGCAGATCGCTTCAGAGTACAACATTGTTGATCCATTTACAAAGCCCCTCACGGCTAATGTGTTTGAGGGGCACCTAGAGAGTCTAGGACCTCAGGTTGTACAGTAGGGTAGTTTTCTTGCTCAACATGTTTGACTTCACTGACGTTTCAGTCCAAGTGGGAGTTTGTTGGGTTTTATGTCCTAAAACTCGTAGTTTTGTAAACTGAATGTATATTTTATTTTGCAATAAAGTTGTTATCGAGGTTTATTCAGTAAATGTGTTATTGAATAAAGTGAATTGTATACATTGAAACCCTAATCCAATAAAGAACCCATGACTATAGGATGTATACTTGAACTTTATGTGTGACATATAAGTGGATCAGGTTAAAGTTATAACCAGAATGGTCTATAGTATAAGATAGGGTTGGGTACCTTATCCTGGGGACACTATCCTGTTTATTCAGATTATCCTTAGATTTGCATGGGTGAGAGTTGAAGGGAATGAGAATCCCACGCAGCGGAAGACCATTGAAACGTTGAGGTACACTATGCAACATGTGTTTATTAAAATTGATCTAACACTTAGATCTAGGCTAAACATGCTTGAAGAAGAAGAAATTTACAGCAAGAAGAGATCTTACTTACTTATTGTAGACAAACGCAACAATTTCTTCCTCGGGTCACGAACTCTTCGTGCTACTCGATCTCAACGAAATCTTCCCACAAATCGATCTCGAACACCACCAAATAATCTTCTCGGTTGTTCTCTTTTGGAGAAGGGAAGTTGGTGGGAACATGTTTTGAGTTTTGGTGAGGGAGGAGAAATGAGAGAGTAGAGAGAATTCTCTTTTCTTCTCTTTGGTGAAAAAAAAAATGAGAAGAAGCCTTACCAATCCCTTCTTGCAAAGGGTTTAAATAGTGGTATGTGGAAGTTAACATCTCCTCATTATTACAACTTTACCACAACCATAGATTATGCAAATCTCATTTGCATAACCACATAATATAAGATATCTCATATCTCATATTGCAAATCTCATTTGCAATAATTGTGGATTAATTAAATTGAATCACATCCAATTTAATTTCTCTCATTTGATTTCTCCAATTAGCACTAATTCAACAATTAGGCTAACCTATAGTTTATTATGAATCTCATTCACATTAAACTATATATTATATCATTCATATCTCATATAAATGACATAAATGTTTTAAAGTGAAATTGAACACGTCAATTTCATACCAAAACATTAACCCTTCTTTTTAACCTGTGGAGCTAACCGAGGGGACCTAATGGACCTACTGTGGATTTCGCTCCAATGATCCGAGATTAACTGTCAAACTCTTTGACCCGGTTAACCAACATTCATTAGCTACGGTAACACTCCACTATAGCCCGTAGTTGCACTCCGTCGGTCGCGAGAATATTACGTGTCCGCCGATATAACCAATACCCATGAGTCGACCCTTCACGGGTTGTTCGAGACACGGTGGGTCAAATTACCGTTTTACCCTCGTGTCTACCTCTTGTTCCTTAAGTCCCCACTGTTCCTCTAATGAACAACATATTGTGATGGTCCAACCATACACAACACCCTTCTCGGGCCGGTGAGAAGGTGGGCGCCGCTGTCCAAGCCTTGGAGACAAAGACTCAAAGGAACAACCCCTCTAGTTTTCCTAAAGCGAACGCGAGTGAATTCCATCTCGCGTAGTTAAGTTCCCAGCTCCCTACTTGGTTCTGTCACGAGAAGATAGACATATTGGGCGAGTAAATCGTGACCACCCTCACCCGTACTAGTCAAAGAAAAGACCCTCGCAGACAGGAGTCCGTAACACGCTCAGGATTCAAGTCGAGTCACTAATGGTCATCTACGAAGTTATTAGTCCTTACTGTCAACGGTGTTACATCAGTGGGTCTAATAAATCACGGTACGGTCTTGTACAATCTCATTGCACAAGATGCCCCCACTCGCATGTCAACCACATGAACGAGTCAGATCACCTCGTTTGTATCTAATACCTGAGATTGTGATAGCACACAAAATGTGCTATCCTTAGGCTTAATTATTGCTAGTTTTATGATGATTTCAGGACTTTTATGCGGTTAATTTATTCAATTTCAGGTTAAGAGCTTAAACGGAGCTATTAGAGACAATTTGGATCACTCGGGATCAAAACGAGGCTATTTGGAGATAAAAAGAATACCAATTAGAAGAGAAAAAATCAATCCAAGCATAATGACCGAGGCAATGGCGTTGTAACGCTTTTATAGCGTTGCAACGCCGAATGTGCAACCAAGACGCGTTGAAGACTTCAGCGATAAGCGCGTTGGTAACGCGCGCTAGCGGCGCCACAACGCTATCTCGATAAGAAGGCATGCACGAGGAACCGCACAGCGGGCGTTGCAATGCTGCCTCGCAGCGTCGCAACGCCATTTCGACAAGGAGCGCGCGCGTTAGGGTAGCGGCGTTGTAACGCGCGCCTCGCTGGCGTAACGCCATCGATTATTTCCTTAAGTATCACCGCTAGGGGCACGGCGTTGCGTTGTAACCCTCGTCCCTAAGCGTTGCGCTGCCCCATTGATGCCTATAAATACAACATTATGATTCTTGCAAAAGGGGAGCACAATTTGGTAGAGTTTTGCCCTAAATTCGAAATACACCTTGTAAGTAGAGAGAAAATAGTGATTTTGGGAGCCAAAGCATTCGTGGAGGTTCGAGATCGAAGACGGGAGCTCGGAGACGAAGGACTGACATCGACACCTAAGTTTATTTCTCTTTCTTTCAATTTGTAATAACGTTCTACGACGTTTTCTACTTGTTTAGTTTGTTTTTCTTGTGATTTAGAGTAGCTAAACATAGTAGTTAGGATTTGAATTACTTATTATGACTTTCTTGTGATGTATTGAAGCATGTTATGTCGTTATTTTTGACAATTCGTTCTTTACTTTTTAATTCGTTGATTTAAGTGGACTCGAAAGATAAAGCTTGAATTAGAGCAAAATTGTCAAAACCCTTGGAAGTCTGGCACGAGAGTGACCTAGAAATCTTAGGGAAACACATAAATAAGTTGCTTAATGCCATGCATGTTGTAGGTTCATATGGAGACTATGAGTTTATTGCATGTGTGGGGCTCACTAAGAATCGAGAGATTTTCTTGAGTATTTCACTTCTTGTTTATAATTTCATCTCATTGGTTCAATGCATGTGCTAGTTAGGTCTTTAACTTGTAAAATCACTTCTCCCAAATCTATCAATTTGTGTCTCCACATGTTTGTTCGTTTGTTTGTATTTACTTCAACCAACTATCCATGTTATGTTTCTTTAGCTAAAATTGAGAATTAGTACCTTAATAATTAATTAATCTAGAAACCCATTCCCGAGGACGGTACTTGGACTCATAAATCACTATACTAAAACTTGACAAGTACACTGCGGTATTGCAATATAATTTTACGCAACAAGTTTTTGGCGCCGTTGCCGGTGAATGGCGATTATTTAGATTAATTAATATTAGGAGAAAATTTGAAATTTTAGACTAAAGCTTGTTTGTTTGTCTTTCCTTAATTGTTTTGTGTGATTGTTTATTTCCTTATTTGTGTTATTTTAGTTTGGTGTGTTTTTGAGTCTTTGTTTCCTGTTTTGGTTGTGTTGATATTGTGTGAAGTATTGTTGTGAAATTACTGATTTTTCAAGTATGACTTTGCATAATTTTGAGTTTCCACCATTCTACTGTCCCTCTCAGGATCCTAGTTTTGTGCATCATGATTTTTCTGATTACCATGTGTCTAATTTTTACCATTCTGTACCTGACATATATGAAAATTCACATGAGGGTAGTTATTTAGGCACTTGGAACCAGAATTTAGTTATTTAGGCACTTGGAACCAGAATTTTTCGTACCTTAACCAACCCGTTGAAAAATCTTCTCTGGTGGACCAATTGATGGAATATACCTTAGAATTGAAAATTAAAAATTTGGTTCATGATGAACTCGAAAGGTTGGATAGGTTAGAAGCTGAGGTGGTAAGACTTTGGGAAATAGTGCAGGATAGATCCCAGTATCTTAATCAATTAGTAGTTTCCCTTAAGACCTTACAGGAACAATTTCTATTCCTTACCACTCAAGAGATGCCACCTAGGAGGATTTATTCAGATGATAATGAGGATAATTTGGGGGAGACTGAGGCACACCATGATCAGGTTAGTGAGGAAGGCAGTGGTGATACATTTAGTTCCACATGGGAGATCCAGGTGATAGAATTAGGGGTTGAGAAGTCTTCTTTCCTTTTATCCCCAGAAAATCCCTTTAGTTTTGATAACCATTTGTCCTCCACTCACGAGTCTTGTTTTGATTTATGTTCTTCTGTGTTGTTAAAAAAATACCAAAAATAATTTTCTGTCAGGTGCCCAAGAGAAAGAAGATAGCCTTTTAGACTTAGAAGGCTATATAGATTCAAGCAAGAAGGGCCCGAAGAAATATGAGCAGTTTTACGTGCCTTGACGCCAATCTTGAGGGAGTACAGTCTAGCTAAAGACGTTAAACAAAGCGCTTCTTGGGAGGCAACCCAAGTTTTACTTACTTTTGTTTTCCTGTCTTTAGCTTGCTTTAGTTGTTTTTTTGTTGTTTTTCAACTCTTAGTTAGTTGTTGTTTTACTTCGTAGGTTGTGGAGATGCCCTTCTTCGTTGAAATCCATGCTCCCATTCAGAGGAACTCCAACACACATGCTTTGGCTATCCAAGGAACTCAGAAAGATCTCCATCACCCAGGACAGTATCGTTCACTTCTACCCTTATACTTACCTCATGCTTATTTCTACAAACATTAGGGACCATGTTTAGTTTAAGTTTGGGGGTGGGATTGTGTTTATTTGCTGTGACTGTCCTGAGTATGTGCTGAATTGTTGGCTGATCTTTTACATAAGTATGAGTATGATAGCCTAGGATGAGATATAATTGAAAATCTTTGTGATTCTGCTGAAACCTGAAAGCATGACATGAATTTGAGTTAATTTAAAATTTTTCTTGAGTTTTTCCTGCAATATTATGCACATAGCCTGTGTTCCTGTAGTTTTGAAATGCTTAGAACAAAGTTATTAGGTTTAGAAGTTTGATGTCACCTCGATAGGTCTGAAAACTGATTTGAGAGTTAAACTGCAGGATAGGGTGAATGACAATATAAAGTGCATGATCTGTATAATATGTGCATTATGTGAAAAAGTTTATTTTTGTTATCTGTTTGTAAAAAAAATCGTGAGGACAAAAAGAGCTACCTTCACCGTGATCAGTTAGGCCACTCATTGAGCGAGTGCTCTGGGTAAGGGTCCCTGCAGTGGATGTGTGAAAGCTAGTGTCCTTGCACAAAAAAAAAAAAAAAAAGAAGAAAATAGAAAAAGTGGCATTAAAAGAGTGATTTAGTGCTGAGTAAATTTATTTATTTCTTGAATGTGGAGAGGCTCAAAGATTAGTAATTAAGACCAGTGTAGGGGGAAGTTGAATGGAGAACCTAATAAAGTTGATCCGGGCTTAGTAAAAATGAAGGGAACATAGGCTAATCACACACACACGTAGGAACACTTAGGAAAAGTTGTAAATTACTTGTTGAAGTGTTATGTTTAAGTGTTTCCTGTGATTGCAAAATATTCTCTTAAATCTTTGAGGCTTGAATCACATGTATGTTTAAGAACAATCTAATGTTTAACTCTGTTTTTGCTCGGGACTAGCAAAAGTTTAAGTTTGGGGGTGTTTGATAGCACACAAAATGTGTTATCCTTAGGCTTAATTATTGCTAGTTTTATGATGATTTCAGGACTTTTACGTGGTTAATTTATTCAGTTTCAGGTTAAGAGCTTAAACGGAGCTATTGGAGACAATTTGGATCACTCGGGATCAAAACGAGGCTATTTGGAGCTAAAAAGAATACCAATTAGAAGAGAAAGAATCAATCCAAGCATAATGACCCGAGGCAATGGCGTTGCAACGCTGTTTATAGCGTTGCAACGCCGAATGTGCAGCCAAGACGCGTTGAAGACCCCAGGCGATAGCGTTGCAATGCTGCCTAGCAGCGTCGCAACGCTATCTCGATAAGAAGGCATGCACGAGGAATCGCGATGGTGGCGTTTTGTAACGCCGCCTCGCGCGCCGCAACGCCATTTCGACAAGGAGCGCGCGCGTTAGGGTAGCGGCGTTGCAACGCTGCCCTCAGCGTTGCAACGCCATCGATTATTTCCTTAAGTATCAGCCGCCTAGGGCACAGCGTTGCAACGCTGTCCCTAGCGTTGCAATGCTGCCCCATTGATGCCTATAAATACAACATTATGATTCTTGCAAAAGGGGAGCACAATTTGGTAGAGTTTTGCCCTAAATTCGAAATACACCTTGTAAGAAGAGAGAAAAGAGTGATTTTGGGAGCCAAAGCATTCGTGGAGGTTCGAGATCGAAGACGGGAGCTCGGATACGAAGGACCGGCATCGACACCTAAGTTTATTTCTCTTTCTTTCAATTTGTAATAACGTTCTAAGACGTTTTCTACTTGTTTAGTTTGTTTTTCTTGTGATTTAGAGTAGCTAAACATAGTAGTTAGGATTTGAATTACTTGTTATGACTTTCTTGTGATGTATTGAAGCATGTTATGTCGTTATTTTTGGCAATTCGTTCTTTACTTTTTAATTTGTTGATTTAAGTGGACTCGAGAGATAAAGCTTGAATTAGAGCAAAATTGTCAAAACCCTTGGAAGTCTGGCACGAGAGTGACCTAGAAATCTTAGGGAAACACATAAAGAAGTTGCTTAATGCCATGCATGTTGTAGGTTCATATGGAGACTATGAGTTTATTGCATGTGTGAGGCTCACTAAGAATCGAGAGATTTTCTTGAGTATTTCACTTCTTGTTTATAATTTCATCTCATTGGTTCAATGCATGTGCTAGTTAGGTCTTTAACTTGTAAAATCACTTCTCCCATATCTATCAATTTGTGTCTCCACATGTTTGTTCGTTTGTTTGTATTTAGTTCAACAAACTATCCATGTTATGTTTCTTTAGCTAAAATTGAGAATTAGTACCTTAATAATTAATTAATCTAGAAACCCATTCCCGAGGACGATACTTGGACTCATAAATCACTATACTAAAACTTGACCCGTACACTGCGGTATTGCAATATAATTTTACGCAACAAATTGCATACTAAATAAGCCTCCCATTTAAGGGATAAGATCGCGTAGATAGCTGGGAACATAGTTATGAAAGATGAAATTCTCTCCTACCCGCTTTAGGGAGTAGTAGAGAGGTTGTTCCCTTAAGTGCTTACTCTAGGTCTTGAATAAAGGGCCCACCCCTCTCATTGGCCCGAGAGGGATTCGATTTGTTGGTTGGAACACACACCAATTGTTCATTAGAGAATCAGTGGGACTTAAGGAGCAAGAAGTAATTACAGGGGTAAAACGATATTTTGACCCAACTGTAATTACGAAAGACCTGTGAAGGATTGACTAACTAATCATGGTTATATCAAGTGGACAAAAATATATCTACAATAAGGACAGTGCAACCACTGGGCTTTAGTGGAGTGCCCTAGTGGTTAACGAATGTTTATTAGGTAGGCCATAAAGTTTAGCTGGTTAATCTCGTATTGTTGGAGCTTATGATCTGTAGGTTTATTAGGTCCTCTTACTAGCTCGGACTCGACCTTGTAACATTTGAGAGAAAAAAATTTGAATTGTTCAAAATCAGTATTGGGAGAGAGCATTAATTATATGTGATATATTTAATGTTTCATAATTTAATTATGAATTAAACTATGATAAAGAAGAGGTGGAAATATTTAAATATGATTTAAATATTGGTTCGGTTTATAAGATGAATAGGGATTTATGATCGAACGGTCGATTTAAGAAATCATGATTAGTCCAGTTATTTAATTTCATATTTCATATTAAATTAAATAATTATTTAAAATTAATTAATTATATTGTTTATTTAGTTAAATTAATAAATATATATTAATTTAAAATTAATTTTATATTCATTTTGAATTAAAATTAAATGAAAATTAGAATTGAATTTTGAAGTTTCAATTGGACAAAACATAAAAAGGTGAACAAGCTCCTTTGTTTTTCAAATTCACCATAATTCAACACTTCATTCTTGAATTATCCTCATCACACATTTGCTGGCATCTTCCCAAAGCTTATTGAAGCTTTAATTGAAGATGAATTGAAGAGGATAAAGGGAATTTTGGAGAAAATTCATATTATTCTCGATTTTGACCAATTCTCACTCTTCTTCCAAATTCTCTCAACTTTAGGTCCCACAGTCCATTCCAAGGCCTGAGGATAGTAAGAAATACACTAAAGGTTGTCTACAAAGTGTTTGTGACAAGAAATTGCCCACGGATTAGGAGAATTTTGAGCTACAAAGGTATGAGTTCTTATTCTCCGTTTTTCCAAATTTGAGCATGGTTTTTATTTTTTAAAATTGATAAACATAAAGTGTTCAAGATCCTAAATTGCTTCCGCTTTCTTAATATACATTCTTTCAATTGGTATTATAGAAATTTGAGCACTCAATTTGTTCTATTTCGTGTTGTGGTGGGTGTTTTTTCAAATCCACTTTTTCTGGGTGTCTAAAGTGAAATTCTAGTTTTGGAATTTACATTGAGCATCAATTCGTGCTTTATTTTCAAATTACTTAAGAGTGTTTGAGCGATAATGTGTGAAGAATAATCTGTAAAAGTTTTTGGTCGATCGAAGTTCGGGAAGACCTTTAATTTAAAGAAAGAAGCCTCGGAGGTCCTAAAAACGTGGAAGAGGGAAGTTGCTGGTTTTTTTTCTTTATGCAACAGTAACATTCAGACTTCAACCCGCGTTTTTTAATTTCAAAAGGAATAAGATGGTGTTGACTTTGACCGACTTCGTTAACTTTGATCGATTCAATCATTTTTGGATCGGATCGGCTCATTTTCGATCCGGTTCGGATGGTTTTAAATCGGTTCTGACCATTTAGACGCCAATTTTTCCATTTTGGAGGGTCGTTTCACCATTTTACAGGTCGATTCAGTATTGTGAATGTATGTTTTAATTAAAATCTCTAATTGAATGTGCATAAAGTATGTCATATAGATTTTAAAATCCCACGATAGGAAGCATGCTCCATGCATTGAAAGTATGTTATATGTGTTAGAATATATAATATGCATGAATTAGGGTTTCATAGGAATTAGTATAAATTTTATATTAATTTGTGAAACAAATATTATATGTTTTAATTATAATTAATATAAGGGTTATATTAATTAAAAATTAAACATATAATTTTTATGCATTTATTCATGTGATGGATTTGTTATAAATGTATGTTTATTCATGTGATGAATGATCAAGCACATTATAACATATAAATGCATGTAACTTAAGGTTAATTAATTAGTTTTAAAATGGTTTTTAGAACCATCACTATATGACAAATTGTGTCAATCGATAAAACCAATGCCCGTGAGTCATCCTTTTAAAGGTTGTTCGTAGTCACAGTTTTGTCAAATTACCGTTTTACCCCTGTGTCTATCTCTTGCTCCTTAAGTCCAACTGTTCTCTAATGAACAACTTCATTGCATGGTCCAACTATAAACAACATCCTTCTCGTGCCAATGAGAGGGGGACACCCGTTGTCCAAGCCTTGGAGACATGACTTAAGGGAACAACCCCTCTAGTTTCCCTAGTCCGGGAACGAGCGAATTCCATCTTGTGTAGTTAATTTCCTAGTTCTCCACATGGTCCTGCCCCCAAGAAGGTAGGCATATTGGGCGTACTCTTGGCACGATCACCCGTACTAGTCAAAGGATAAACCCCCACAGACAAGTGTTCGTAACAGGCTCAGGATTAAGGACTAGTCACTAATGGTTATCTATGAAGTTATTAGTCCTATACTTTTAACGGTGTCACATCAGTAGGTCTAATAATTCACAGTCCGGTCTTGTACAATGTCATTGCACAGGATGCCCCCATTCGCATGTCAACCACAAGAACGAGCTGGATCTCCTCGTTTGTATCTAATACAAAGCGAGTCATGTCCACAGTGTCACCAGGATGAGGTTTCCAACCCTATCCGTATACTGTTGACCATTCGAGTCATAAATCGAACGTGATCTGCCTCGTGTGTCAACTACAGACCGTTCAAGTTTTAGTTCTCTCATATAATATGAGCCTGCAACTTAGTTTATTAGATTACAGTTATTAAATGCGAGATACAAAGTTTGATAAATAAATAACTCTTATTCATTTAGATCAACTTTATTACAAAATACACGAGATTAAGGCAAACACCCCAACAAACTCCCACTTGAACTAAACAAGTGGAGTACAAAATACATTTCCCAAATGTAAAGTAATACTATAAACTAGGACATTGAATACCCTTTACAATACTCTCAGTTTTCGTAGTAAGGAAGCACTCGTAGACCAAGACTCTCTAGGTGACCCTCAAACACCTTAGTCGTGAGGGTCTTTGTAAATGGATCAACAATGTTGTGCTCCGAAGCTATCTGCGTGACTGCCACATCTCCACGGTGCACAATCTCCCGTATCCGGTGATACTTGTGAAGGAGATTTAAACCCCGTGAGCAGCGAAAACGTGTTCTTAAGATCGAATTGCTCGTTTGTTTTGGTTTACTAGAAATACCAATACATTTGTAAAACATACAAAATAAGCAATTCTAATCTCATTAGAGTATGGAAATTAAAACATGCAAACATATGTTGTAAAAAGATTAAGCTAAAAAGGAAAGAATGATTACCTTTGTAGTTTTGTAGCAACTCATAGCTCTAAGAGTACAACAACTCAGCAACAAAAAAAAAATCATCTCTGTTTTCAATAGGACACCACCATACAGTAAACCCTCTATCCTCTGAGTTCTTTCAATCTACCATTTGTCGCAACAAGTATGGAAGAAGAGAGGGAATTTTTTCAGAGAGTTTTTTACAGCAATTCACCAATTGCAAGATTAATCGATTGTTACTCACTTCTCACTAGGAGAAGAAAAGGAGTAATCTGGGTAACTTCCCATTCCCTATTGAGAGGAAATTAGGGAGTGGTGGGAACGTGTTATCTTGACACGTTCCCAATTAATTAAATTAAAATAATTAATTAACTATTAATTAATTAAATTAAATTAAATCATATTTAATTTAAATATCATATTAATTAATTAAATGATTAAATCACATTTCATCATTTTACCATTTAACCTATAGTTTTAATGCACATCTTATGCACATTAAATTTTAACCTATAGTTTTCAAATATGAATCACATTCACATTTAAATTAATATTTGAACTATTTCAAATATTTAATTCTCTCATATAATTTAATATGAATCATATTCACATTATATTTATAATTTAAAGTTCCCAAACTTTATATTATAACGTATCTATATACATTAAATTTATTCCATAATTGAATTTGAATATTTCAAATTCAAATGATCTAAGAAGCTTTTACGAGCTAGAAGGTGGACCTAATGGACCTACAGATTAGAAGCTTCAACGATACGAAATTATTCGGTTAATCTCATTAACCTTCTAATCACCATTCGTTAACTGCGGAACACTGCACTAAAGTCCTGCAACTGCACTCTTCTCACTGCAGATATATTTCTATGTCCATGGATATCGACCAATAACAGCAAGTCAATCCTTCACGAATGTTCGTAACACCAATAGGGTAAAATTATCGTTTGCCCCTGGTTTACATCTTGTACCTTAAGTATCGGTGCTCCTCTAATGAACAATTTGTTTGTTGTCCTACCAACAAACAGAAGTCCTTCTCGGGCCAATTACAGGGTCGGGCCCTTTGTTCAAGTCTTGGAGACACCACTTAAGGGAACATTCATCTACTTACCCTAGTAGGGGGTAGGAGTGAATTCCATCTTACTAAGTTAAGTCCTCAGCCGCTCACTTGGTCTTGTCCCCAAGAAGGTAGGCATATTCAGTCGGCGAATCTGACCACTCTCACCCATACAAGTCAAAGGATAATCCCTCACAAATAGGAGTTTGTAACCTGCTAAGGATTGAGATCAAGTTGCATAGGTTATCCTAGTGAAATAGAATCCTAACTAGTCAACGAAGTTACATCTAGCGGTTGCTATCTCGCGGTCCGGTCTAATGTAATCTCATTACATAAGATATCCCCACTCACATGTCATCTACACGAACATGTTTAGGATCACAGTGTTTGTATCATATACAAAGTGGGCCATATCTATAGTATTACAACGATAAGGTACCCAAACCTTATCCTCTTACTATAGACCCTTTAGGTTGTATCTCGAACCGAGATCCTTAATATGTACACTACATTCAGTTCAGGAGACATTTTACCACCTTGGATGTTATTTTATTGGATTTAGGGTTAAAATAAGGGCAATATCGTAAATAACGAACAATAACTCTTTATACAAAATATTAACACTTTATTAAATTAATTAGAACAAAATTTACAAACTACGAGTTTTAAGGGACAAATTCCAACAACTTGTACGCAATATGCTTGCCCCTCTTATGACTCTGGGGCTCGCTCGAGTTTGCTACTGCTCCACTGTGACAAAAAACAACATAACTCGCAAGTTCATATCTGGAACAACTTCCAAATCTAACATGAACTCCTTGAGCCAAACATCTCCCTTAGTAGATTCACAAGCCGCAACATACTCGACTTCCATCGTAAAATCGACGGTGCATCCCTACTTGATGCTTCGTCATACTACAACTCCTCCGTTAAGAGTGAACACTAACCCCGATGTGGACTTCCTAGAATCCTTATTGGTCTGAAAGTCAGAGTCTGTGTATCCCATAAGGATCAAATCCCCACTTCCATACACAAGCATGTAGTCCCTCGTTCTCCTAAGATACTTGAGGATTTCCTTTACAGCTACCCAGTGCTCCAAACCTGGATTAGATTGATACCTGAAGGGAATGGGGAAAACGACTTTGAATCGTCATGGTGTTCGTTGTGAAAAACGTTTTCTTAAAATCGATTAATCATATTAATCCTAGGCTAAACATGCTTAAAATGAAGGAAAACAGTAAGGAAAAAGTACTTACTTGTTGAAGAACTTTCTTCCAGATTTCCTTCTCCGATTGTGGCGTCGATCTCTACAATCACAAACTCATAAGCTAAGAACGAATTGGACACCTCTAGTTGATTTTCTCGGTTCTTCTCAGTCGATAGAGGGAGAGTGGTGGAACTCTCTTTGGTTTGTGGTAGAGAGAACTTTAGAGAGATTTAGAGAATTTGAGAGAGAGGTTTTTGGTGAGATTCCAAAAAATGGAAAATCCTTAAACAATCCTTCTTGCAAAGGTTCTTTTATAATGGTGATAGGCGGAGTTTAAATCTCCACCTATTTACCATTTTACCACAACATTAGGTTATGCAAATCATATTTGCATAACATATATAATAAGATATCTCATATCTAATTATACAAATCACACTTGTATAATTGTGGATTTTAAATTGAATCACATTCAATTTAATTTTTATCAATTCAATTTCTCTAAATTAGCACTAATTAATTAATTAGGCTAACCTATAGTTTAATATGAATCTCATTCACATTAAAACTATATATTATGTCTATCATGTCTCATATAAATGACATAAATACCCTTTAATGAATTTGAACACTTCAAATCCACAACAAATTGTAAAACCCTCAATTTATCCAGTTTGCGCAACCCGAGGGACCTAATGGACCTATAGATGACGAGCTCCAATGATCCGAGACTAACCTATCAAACTCTTTCACCTGGTTATTCAACATTCATTAGCTAGGGTAACACTCCAAAAAATCACGTGGCTACAATCCCATCACTGTAGTACAAGTTGTGTCCATTTATATAATCAATGCCCGTGAGTCTACCCTTCACAGGTTGTTCGTAGACACTGCTGGGTCAAATTACCATTTTACCCATGTGTCTATCTCTTGCTCTTTAAGTCACACTGCTCCTCTAATGTACAAAAACATTGGATGGTCCTACAATAAACAACATCCCTCTCGGGCCACTGAGAGGGTGGGCACCCGTTGTCAAAGCCCTGGAGACAACACTATATCACGACAACATATTGTCAATATAAGATGCTTTAGACATGGCTAGCATTCTGTTCTTCTGCTTCCGAACTATCTGGATACCTAGAACATATTGTGCTTCTCCCAAATCTTTAATTTGGAATTGCGAAGCTAGCCATTCATTAACATCAGTAAGGAAACCTACATCATTCCCAATGAGAAATGTGACAATGTTGTTGATGGTTTTCTTGTAGACACAAGGTTTATCAACATTCTGATTAAAACCATAAGATTTGATAGCCTCATCAAACCTTATATTCCAAGACCTCGAGGCTTGTTTCATACCATAAATAGTCCTTTGAAACCTGCAAACCTTTTGCTCTAGGCCTTGAGTAATGAACCCCTTGGGTTGGTCCATGTAAATGCTCTAATCAAGATTGCTATTCAGAAAGGTCGTCTTGACATCCATCTGTCATACCTCGTAGTCATAATATGTGACACTCACCAGAAGGATCCTGATAGACTTTACTATGGCAACAGGAGAAAAGGTTTCCTCATCGTCAACCCCTTCTCTCTAGGTAAAACCCTTTGCAACTATTCTGGCTTTGAAGGTTTGCACCTTCCCATCTACCCCACGTTTATGCTTGTAGATCCACTTGCAACCAATAGGTTTAACCCCATCTGTTTGGTACACAAACTCCAAGAAGGAATTGAAGTACATGATTCCATTTTATGGTTCATGGCTTTATTCAATTCGTCTTTGTCAACGTCATTTATTGTCTGATCATAGGACAATGTGTCACACCCCCTCCCTTACTACATGCTAACTTAGCCCGGAAGACGGCATGAAGCCAACAGACATTGTTACCTCTTAACAATACCTATTGACCCTGTTTTTCCTGATAAACATACTATGCTCGCATATGGAACACTTTAACATAACACAACGGAAACTTGACAACTACTAAATATACATAAGGAGAAACTCTTCATAAGTCTCTCTATAAAAACATAAACAACAAGGGCATCAGAAACCAAGCAAGACAAACCATTGTTTATACAACCTCTAATCTGCACATACTATAATTACATAGTCCTCTCAAAATAAACTATGACACATACGGACTTGCTATACAACACCAACCACGTACAATTATCAAACTTATGGAACTTTCAGCAGACTGTGACAGAATGTCAGGTACCAGGAGCTCGATCTCTACCTGAAAAGTTTTAAGAACAATGAAAGAATGAGCTATGAAGCTCAGTGAGTGACTGAATTTAAAATCTATAACTTGTAATACATTTCACCTGAAAAACTTATGAGCATATGTATTTGTAGTCAAACGTTAAAAGTAAACATGGAATCATAATAGATTTTCAGAAAACCAGCAAGTATGTCGTAGAAATCTCGTAAGACATATAAATGATATAAACTCTTTTAAAACATGTCACAATCCACGTTGTGTAGGGCACGCCCAGTACAATCAACGTTTACTCTACGATGTAGTGGGGCCTGCCTAGCACTCCCATCGTCTTTGTCGTAGTGGGGCCCGCCTAGCACTCACGACAGCATTGTTGTCACAATCCACCTCTTCTTGTGGAGCTCGAAATTTTCAAAATAACAGAACTGGGATGAAATGGTTTCCTTGCTGCTACTTTGAGTTCTTCTCCTTTCTTCTGCAACTTCAACCCCAAAACCAGTTTCTTCTTCTTCCTTGAACTTCACCTCACGAGGCTCTCAGCTTTCTTTTGGTAAATGAAGAAGGAAATGAATTTAAAAATGGATAAGAAAGGTTGAAACGGTGGAAAAGTTTTTTTTTGTCTTTTTCTTCTTTTTCTTTAATCCAACCTTATCTCTTCTTTCCCTCTTTTTTTCTTTTCTTTATCTCTTTCTTTCTTTTCTTTTCTTTTCTTTTCTTTTCTAAAAAAAATAAAACATAATATAATAAACATTCCTTTCATTTTCTTTTCTTCATTATTTTTAAAGCAAATCAAACCAAAATGGTTTAAGCTTTTCCTTCCTTGTTTTCCTTTTATCTTTCACTTCATTTCTTTTCTTTTTAAAACAAGGAAACCCAAGTTTTAAACATTCATTTCTTCTTTTCTTTTGTTTTTTAATAAGGAAATTCCAAAGAAATATCTCGGGTTTACACAATGGATCCTCGCAATCATCATCAGGTATGATGACTTGGGTTCCAACCAAACCCATGTAATGTTCAGGTTGTCTCATATCCCTCCCACTACGTCGATGTATTCTCAACTCTTAAGAACGTGTCTGGCTAGACGAGCTAGGATAAACAACACTTGTTGATGTACGAACACCATTAGCAACTCTTGCTAATGAACTGTCCATTTCGTTTAACACAATCTTACTCCTTTGTTTGATCCCCGATATGGTCCTCCTCATGGAATGTGGTGTTTGTCGACACAAACACCGTATTTTCTTTAGAATAGTAAATTAGACCTCCCCTCATCTCTTTTGGGTAACCTACGAAGAGGCACAACTTCGAACGACGTTCCAACTTCTTCGAGTTTGACACCAACACTTTAGTCGAGCATCCCCAAATTCTGAAATAACGTAAATTGCCTTTACGACCATTCCAGAGTTCCAAAGGTGTTTCACAAACACTCTTCGACAGAACATTATTCAAAATGTATAATGCAGTTTCCACTACATAACCCAAAAATGAGTCAGGGAGATGAGTGTAGCTCATCATCAACCGAACCATATCCAACAAGGTTTTGTTTCTCCTCTCTGATACACGATTTAGTTGTGGCATACCAGGTTATGAGAGTTGGAACGTAATTCCATTTTCTATCATATAGTCCTGGAATTTAGTGTCCATGTACTCTCCACTTCAATCCGATTGAAGTGTTTTAATTATTTTACCTAACTTGTTCTCAACCTTTTTCTTGTACTCCTTGAACTTTTCAAGAGTTTCATGAAGGGAATCGAAGTCCCCGCAGCGGAAGCGATTGCGAATCGCGCGCTCTTGATTTAGTTACAACGATTTATTCAAGAACCCAAATAACAAGATTAAGCATATATAATAGAATGGACAGTAAGAAATTACATTTGAAGAACCTTTCTTCGAGTGCTCCTCTCTCCCACGGTCACGATCTCAGCAACAGGAATTCCAACGTATGAAGACACGACCACCGAATGTTCTCCGTTGTTCTCTAGGTGGGGGAGGAATGTGGGTTCCCTTTAGGAGAAGTGAGGTTTTTGTGAGAGATGTGTGTTTTGGAACTCTTCCAACAACAGAACAAGAAAGGGCTTGTAATTCTATGAAAAAACACTTAACCTAGTTGCATCTCATGCAACCATATATATAGGGGATTGGCATGGAAATGACCATCCTACCCCTCCTTTATTCTCTTTTTAGTACATAGTTTATATATGAATCTAATTCACATTAAAACTATATATTATATCAATTATATTATATATAATTGATATAACTCCTCATGTATGAAATTGAACACTTCAATTTCACTCCTAACTTTATACCCTCGATATTACCATATTGAGCAAACGAAGGGATCTAATGGACCTACAGATCATGAGCTCCAATGATGTGACATTAACTGATCAAACTCTTTGATCCAGTTAATCAATATTCATTAACTACAAGTCACTCCACTATAGACTTGTAGCTGCACTCTCCTCACTGTAAATATTATTGTGTCCACTGATATAGTCATTACCCATGAGTCGACCCTTCACAGGTTGTTCATAATCTCAGCTGGGTCAAATTACCGTTTTACTCCTGTGATTACCTCTTTGTTCCTTAAGCACCACTGATCCTCTAATGATCAATAAGTCGAAGGTCCTACCTTAGACTAATACCCTCATAGAGGGAGGGGCCCCGTTGTTCACGACCTGGAGTCAGTTCTTAAGGGAACAACCTATCTAATTCCTCAGTAGAGGAATGAGTGAATTCCATCTTGCATAGTTAAGTTCCCGGCTACCTCACGAGGTTACGTCCCCGAGAAGGTAGGCTTATTGAGTCACCATGTGCCACTCTCACCCATACTAGTCTAAGGACAAACCCCTATAAGCAGGAGTTCTTAACTTCCTCAGGATTTAGGTCGAGTCACTAATGACCATCTATAAATTACTAGTCTTATCTTGTAACGGTGTTACACTAGTTAGACTAATAATTTGCGATCCAGTCTTGTATGAACTCTTCATACAGGATGCCCCACTCGCATGTCAACTACATGAATGAGTTGGATTACCTCATTTGTACTAATTACAAAGTGGGCTACATCCATGGTGTTACCAAAATAAGGTTTCCAACCTTATTCTTATACCATAGAGTACATAGGTTATAATCTTGAAGTCAACCCAAATAGTGTCCACTACACTGATTTCAAGATAAACGTTATAACCTTGGAGCTTAGTTTATTGGATTTATAAAAGCAAGACTGTAATCTTATCAAAACAAATAACACTTTATTTAATTGATCAAAATTACACAAGTTTAGGGCATAAATCCCAACAATCTTCCACTTGACCTAAAGCTTGTGGAGTACTAAACATTACTGAGAATGTAAATACAATAAACTAGGGCATTTAAACCCCCTTTGTACAAAAAAATACTCCCACTTGCCCTAGTTGGGAAGACTTGTAAACCTAGACCTTCTAGGTGACTCTCAAATACTTTCAAAGTGAGAGCCTTTGTAAAAGGATCAGTAATGTTGTGCTCTGAGGCTATCTTCATGACAATCACATCTCCTCTATGCACGATCTCCCGGATGAGATGATACTTTCGCTCTATGTGCTTTCTCCTTTTGTGACTTCGGGGTTCCCTCGAATTTGCCATTGCACCACTGTTATCGCAATACAACGTGATGGACAAAGTCATATTTGGAACAACTTCCAAATTTAGCATGAATTTCCTTAACCAAACGACCTCCTTAGCTGCTTCACAAGCTGCTACATATTCGGCCTCCATGGTGGAATCAGCGATGCATCCTTGCTTGACGCTTCGCCATACTACAGCTCCTCCGTTAAGAGTGAAAACTTACCCTGATGTAGATTTCCGAGAATCTTTATCAGTCTGAAAGTCAGAATCCATGTATCCTGTAAGGATCAAATCCTTAGCCCCTTACACAAGCATGTAGTTCCTTGTTCTCCGAAGATACTTAAGAATTGTTTTAACAGTTGTCCAGTGTTCAACTCCTGGATTGGTTTGATACCTACTGACCATCCCAACTGCAAAACAGATGTCAGGCCTAGTACACAACATGGCGTACATCAGGCTCCCAACAGCCGATGCATAAGGGATCCGTCTCATATCCTCAACTCCTTGAGGTGTCTTAGGACACTGTTCCTTAGACAAATGGATTCCATGTCTTAAAGGCAACAAGCCCTTTTTGGAATCTTGCATCTTAAACCTTGACAACACTTTGTCTATGTATGATGCTTGAGACAAGGCTAGTGTTTTATTCTTGCGGTTTCGGACAACCTAGATCCAAAGAACAAACTACGCATCACCCAAATCATTCATTTGTAACTGCGTAGCTAGCCATTCCTTGATGTCAGTAAGATAACCTACATCATTCCCAATGAGTAGGATATCATCCACATAGAGAATTAGGAAAGCGATAAAACTATTGTTGATTTTCTTGTAGACACAAGGTTCATCATCATTCTGGTCAAAACCATAAGATCTGATAGCCTCATCAAATCTTATATTCCAGGACCTAGAGGCTTGTTTCAGTCCATAAATCGACCTTTTAAGCCTGCAAACCTTTTGCTCTTGTCCTGGTTTAATGAACCCTTTGGGTTGGTCCATGTAGATGGTTTCCTCAAGATTGCCATTCAAAAACGTTGTCTTGACATCCATTTGCCATACCTCATAGTCATAATATGCGGCAATGGCAAGAAGGATACGAATAAATTGTACCATAGCAACAGGTGAAAAGGTCTCCTCATAGTCAACCCCTTCAACCTGGGTATAACCCTTTGCTACTAGTCTAGCTTTAATGGTTTACACCTTCCCATCTACCCCACGTTTTCTCTTGTAGATTCACTTACAACCTATAGGTTTTACCCCATCAGGCTTATCTACAAGATCCCAAATAGAACTGAAGTACATAGACTCCATTTCTTGGTCAATGGCTATGACCCATTTGTCTTTGTCTTTGTCAACCATTGCTTGATTATAAGTCAATGGATCCTCGCAGTTGTGATCTGGTATAACAACTTGGGTTTCAGCTAAACCCATGTAACAGTCAGGCTGTATCACAACCCTCCCACCACGTCGAGGCATACTCAACCCTAAACTAGTATCAACAACTCTTGTTGACATACTAGTATTCTTATTAGCAACCTTTGCTAATGTTCCGTCTAATTCACTCAACACTACCTTACTTTTTGGTTTGTGGTTCCTTATGTGGTCCTCCTCCAAGAAAGTGGCATTTGTCGACACAAAGACCTTATCTTCCTTAGGATCATAGAATAAACCACCTCTTGTTTCTTTTGGGTATCCTACGAATAGGCACAACTTTGAACGTGAATCCAACTTCTTTGGATTTGTCACAAGCAGATGTGATGGACAACCCCATATTCTGAAGTGACATAACCTACCTTTACGTCCTTTCAGAGTTCAAAAGGTGTTTTAGAAAGACTTTTGGAGGGCACACTATTCAAAATGTATAATGCAGTCTCTACTGCATAACTCCAAAAGGAACTAAGGAGATGAGCATAACTCATCATTGATCGAACCATGTCCAACAAGGTTCTATTTCTCGTTTCCGATACACCGCTTTCTTTGTGGTGTGCTTAGGAGCTGAGAGTTGGGATGTAATTCCATGTTCTATCATATAGTTCTTAAATTTTAAATCCATGTACTCTCCACCTCGATCTGATCAAAGTGTTTTAACTCTTTTACCTAATTGATTTTCAACTTCAGTCTTGAATTCCTTGAACTTTTCAAGTGCTTTAGACTTGTGGTGGATTAGGTAATATGCCCATATCTAGAATAATCATCTATAAAAGAGATGAAATATTCATATCCTCCCCTGGCTTTAACATTCATCGGACCACAAAGGTCTGAATGTATAAGCTCTTGAGGATCTTTGGCTCTATAACCTTTTCCACTAAAAGGTCTTTTAATCATTTTGCCTCCTAGGCAGGATTCACATACTGGCAAAGATTTTTCTTCTAACTTATTTAGAAGTCTGTTCTTGACCAATCTCTCAATCCTATTGAGATTAATGCGACCCAATCTTAGATGCCAAAGATGAGCATTTTCTTTAGGAGAAATTAGTTCGTGTACTTGCAATTTTGTAAAATTCACTTGTTAAAACTATTTTAACTGAATTAAATCATTTGCAAATAATTCTCAAGAAGAGCAACACATAGTACAATACTTTTCCAATGAAATCAACACTTTATTTAATTGAAAAGTGAAAGAAGTACAATGTTCTCTAAGGCAAGAAATAAGGTTTCTAATAAACCCTTAAGCTACATGTTATCAAATAAGAGCTTTTCTTTGCCAGACTGTTGCTCTTTATCTGCTCCTTTTCCTCTTCTTCTGTATCTTCTTTAGTCCAAAAGTATGGTTGCAGTTCTTAGTCCCAGAGGACGAATCTTCCTGAGAACTTTTGGAATGAGCAAACAAATTTGCCTCTCCATTTTGTTGTCTCTTATCATTCATAAGAAATCGATAATTCGCGCACTCGTGTAGCAGAGAAGTCATATCATACTCTATGTTGTTCATCATTTGCATTGCTACTGGAATGTTGAAAACTCTTGGAAGAGATTCTAGGATGAACAAAATCGACATTTCTCATCTATGATCGCTCCGTTTAATTCCGCTATATTGAAGTGGGCAATCAGATTGAGAACATGTTCTCTCACCGATGTTCCTTCTTTCATACTATGCGTTATAAACAAATTTTAGGGCTTCATGTCGAATTTGTTTGGACGGTTGTCTAGACAAATTTAGCACAAAATCCATGATCTCTCGAGCTGAGACCTTGCCCTCCAGCCTCCTGGCTAAAGCATCAGGTATGCTAGCTAGGATATAGGCTTTCGCCTTTTCATTGGCATTAATCCAGCGATCATACGCATCCTCAACAACTTTACATGCATTTTGAGAAGGAAATTGAGGACACTCCTCATTGAGAACGAACTTAAGATCATGTGTAACTAAGATTATGTTAAGTCCATCCCTCCAAGTCACTATGTTCTTTCCGGTTAACGTTTTCGCACCCAATAAGGAAATCATAGAGCTAGACATTTTTGCTGAAATATTTACAAACAAACTTGTATGAGTTTCTTGCTATAACTCTAATCCAATCATGTTTTAGCTAATTATCAAATGATTCCTAGGCCATTTATAATTTGCAATGATACTCCGAAGGTTTAGAATGTATGACACCGAAGGGTAATAAAAAACACTCATCCTCTGGATCAAGACACTCTTGACCAAAACCTAATACCAGAATAACTCTTAATTCCTATAGGTTTTTCTTACAATTTTTCGGTCTGGATACATACACAACTTATGTACCCCGTGAGTGTAACCCTTTGTTTTTAGATCCAGAGTCTCGATCCAATAAAATCCGCCGAAGGGAGGACTAGATTGGAAAATAGTCTAAGAAAATCTTTATCCCTTTCGGGTGGCTGCTGTGTTAGATCCCCTATGATCAAGCCCTTCGAAAGGATTGTCTGGTCCAAGCCAAACTAGCAGGCTGACCATAGTGGTCTAACGGTGTAAACCGACAAAAGAGACCGTAGGTTTTGTTTTCACTAAACCTGCTCCCACTCACTATGAGTACCCTCTCCATTCACCTTGATATTGACTCATACAAACACCATCCGAAGGGGGGCACTCCCGTTTGCGCCACGAGGCCAAGTATGAGTCTCACGGTGTGAACTTCCCGGAGATAACGTAGGTGGAAAAATATGTATCTCATACACTTTTCCTCCCACTGAATACTTTATGTTTATAGGAATCTTTCTTAGGCTAAAACCCGACTAATGGTTTTATCCTAAGTTTTTTAATATAACTCCTTATATTAAACCTAGGATTTTTAGTTTATTAACCCCTTAATAAACCCGTTGACGCTACTGTAATTTATAAGACTCTCTGATTAAATTTCACTCCAAGGTCAATTCCCAGGTAGGGTTGTTCCGTTTCCGTCAGCTTAAATACCCCATCCTAGACAGAACTTTCCTAGACAAAGTTCCTCTTTTAATCATAGCTTATAAATTACTTGGTTCCTAATTCTAATCTAATTAGAACTAGATAACCTAAGGTCTATTATTTCCAAGTTCTAAACATTTTAAAACTAATAATTAACCTTAGGTGACATGCATACTATGTTATAGTGTTTGATCATTCATCACATGAATAATAAGACATTCATAGCATATTCATCTCATGAAAAGTAATGCATGTCAATGTTGTCCAAAAATTAATATAACAACCTTATATTAATTAATCATGCAAACTATATAATATAACTCCTTATATTATAAATGATGCATGAAAATGCTTAACCTAAGGTGGAATTTCTAAAATACAAGCATACACTATGCATGGCAATAATTACACAATAATTGCATAATTAAAATAGCAAAAATTAGACCAATTTTGGCACCCTAGAAATAATTTTAATTAATATAATCTAATTATATTAATTAAAATTAAATATATTAAATATATAACATTTTTATAATTCGCGAAATTTGCGAAACGCCTCTAGCGTTGCTGAAATTCGCCCGTTGCTGAAATTCGCGAAACGCCTCTAGCGTTGCAACGCTGATAGCAGCGTTGCAACGCTTCTTTCGATTCACACCGTTAGACCCCTATGATCCGCCTGCTAGTTTCGCCTGGCCCAGACAATCCCTTCGGAGGGCCTTGATCATGGGAGTCAGAACACCGTGAATTCCCGAAAAGGATACAGTTTCCTTGTTTATTTTCCTTCGTGGTTCACCCTTCGGTGGCTATTGTTTGGACGGATACCTTGAAACTTAAAGATTGAGGGTGACACTCACGGGATTCGTTATGTGTTAATGAATTCGACCAAATAATGGTAACTTGACGCCTAATGGAATAAGAGTTATTCTGAGATTAGGGTCTGGTCGAGAAAGTCTCGTCCAAGAGGAGGAGTGCTTCTGTTCCCCCTACGGTGGTGTCATTCTAAACCTTTAGGATATCATTGTAATTTTTTAAAATGACCTAGGGATCATAGGATTAAATTTTGCTAAAACTTGATTGGTTTTCAAAAAGTTTATGCGAGACTGACACAAAATTATTTGATTTTTTCAGCTAAAATATGTCTAGCTCAATTATCGCTTTACTCGCTTCTGAAAAACTTGTGGGAGATAACTTCCAAACGTGGAAGAATAATATCAACAAGATTTTAGTAACTGACGACCAGAAGTTCGTGCCTACTGTGGAGTGTCCTCAGTTGCAAAGCTCGACTGCATCACAAAGTGTTCGTGATGCATATGATCGATGGATTAGGGCCAATGAAAAGGCCAAGGTCTATATCATAGCCAGCTTGTCTGATGTTTTGGCAAATAAGCACGAGTTGATGATCAGCGCGAAGGAGATCATGGAGTCGTTGCAAGACATGTTTGGACAACAGTCCTTTCAGGTCAGGCACGATTCACTCAAACACGTCTTCAACACACGGATGAAAGAAGGAACGTCTGTCCGAGAACATGTTCTAGACATGATGACCCACTTTAATCTGGCGGAGATGAACGGGGCTTCGATTAATGAGTCGAGCCAGGTCAGCTTCAGTTTCGTAGCAATGTTGTTATGAACAAGATAAGCTACACTCTAACTACCTTCCTCAATGAGCTACAGAATTTCCAGTCCTTAATGAGGATCAGGGCACCGGAAGCTGAGGCAAATGTCGCCTACTGGTCTTATCACAGGGGTTCGACCTCTTGGACTAAACGTGTTGCTCCTTCACGCCCGAAAGGGAGAAGAAGATGAAGAAGGGTAAAGCTGACCGAGCTGCCGCCCAAAAGGGCAAGAAGGTCAAGAAAGTTGTCGAGAAAGGAAAGTCTTTCCACTTCAATGGGGACGACCAATGAAAGAGAAACTGCCCCAAGTTCCTTGCTGAGAGGAAGAATCAAGGTAAATGTGATTTACTAGTAACTGAAACTTGCTTAGTGGAGAGTAGTGACTCTGCCTGGTTTTAGATTTGGGTGCCACTAACCACGTTTGTTCTTCTTTACAGGGAATTGATTCCTAGCAGCCCCTGCGAGAGGGTGAGGTGACTCTACGGGTTGGATCAGGGGAGATAGTCTCTGCTGCAGCGATCGACAAAGTGAAGCGCTATTTTGGCAGGAATTACTTATTGTTGGACAATATGTATATAGTTTCAGGGTTTACTAGAAACCTTGTTTCCATTTCCTGTCTTATTGAACACTGTATTTCAATTTTCTTTGACAATAATAAAGCGTTTATTTCTTTCATAGGTAATTTGATTTGTTCAGGTTCACTTGAGTCTAATTTGTATGTTTTTAAAGCCAAATTCAGTCAAAAGCATTTTGAACACTGAGTTATTTAAAACTGCAGAAACAAGAACTAAGAAAGTTAAGGTTTATGCGAAAGAAAATGCCCATCTGTGGCGTCTAAGGTTAGGCCACATTAATCTCAATCGGATTGAAAGACTAGTGAAGAGTGGACTTCTAAGTCAGTTGGAAGAAAACTCTTTACCGGTGTGTGAGTCATGCCTCGAAGGCAAAATGACCAAAAGTCCTTTTCGTGGAAAAGGATATAGAGCCAATGACCCCCTTGAGCTTATACATTCTGACCTATGTGGTCCGATGAGTGTTAAAGCACGAAGAGGTTACGAATACTTCGTTTCTTTCATTGATGATTATTCGAGGTATGGGTATATTTGCCTAATGCATATAAAGTCTGAAACTCTTGAGAAGTTCAAGGAGTACACGACTGAGGTTTAGAACCTGTTAGGTAAAACCATAAAAACACTTCGATCGGATCGAGGTGGAGAGTATATGGACACTTAATTCTAGGACTATATGATAGAACACAGAATTACGTCCCAACTCTCAGCACCTGATATGCCATAGCAAAATGGTGTATCGGAGAGGAGAAACAGAACCCTGTTGGACATCGTTCAATCGATAATGAGCTATGCTCGTCTCCCTGATTCTTTTTGGGGTTACGCAGTGGAGACTGTGGTTTATATTTTGAACAACGTTCCATCGAAAAGCCTTTGTGAAACACCTTTCAAACTTTGGAATGGCCGTAAAGGTAGTTTACACAATTTCAGAATTTGGGGATGCCCGACCCACGTGTTGGTGTCAAACCCGAAGAAATTGGAACCCCGTCCAAAATTGTGCCTTTTCGGAGGTTACCCTAAAGAGACCAGAGGTGGTCTATTTTACGATCCTAAGGATAATAGGGTGCTTGTGTCGACAAACGCCACTTTCCTTGAGGAAAACCACATCAGGGATCATTTGCCTACGAGCAATATCGTGTTAAACGAAATGGACAGTCCGTCAGCAAGAGTTGCTGATTGGGCTAGTACATCAACAAGTGTTGTTGATCCTAGCACGTCAAGTCAAATCCGTTCCCAAGATTTGGGAATGCCTCGACGTAGTGGGAGGGTTGTGAGACAGCCGAAACGTTACATGTGTTTAGCTGAAACCCAAGTCGTCAATCCTAATGATGACTGCGAGGATCCATTGGCCTATGATCAGGCTATGGATGATATTGACAAGGACGAATGGATTAAAGCTATGGACTAGGAAATGGAGTCGATGTAATTCAATTCTGTCTGGGAGCTTGTGGATCAACCAGATGGGGAAAAACCTATAGGTTGTAAATGGATCTACAAGCGTAAACGTGGCGTAGATGGGAAGGTGCAGACCTTCAAAGCACGACTAGTGTGGCAAAGGGTTTTACCTAGGTCGAAGGGGTTGACTATGAGGAAACCTTTTCACCTGTTGCCATGTTAAAGTCGATCTGGATCCTTCTGGCCATTGTCGCGTATTATGGCTACGAGGTATGGCAGATGGATGTCAAGATCGCCTTTCTGAATGGCAACCTTGATGAAACATTCTACATGGACCAGCCCAAGGGGTTCATAACCCAAGGCCAAGAGCAAAAGGTTTGTCGGCTTCATAGGTCCATTTATGGACTGAAACAAGCATCAAAGTCTTGGAATATAAGGTTTGATGAGGCAATCAAATCTGATGGCTTTGATCAGAACGTTGACAGGCCTTATGTCTACAAGAAAATCATTGACAAAGCTGTCGCATTTCTGATATTATACGTGGATGATATCCTTCTCATTGGGAATGAGGTAGGATTTCTTACTGACGTAAAGAAATGACTAGCTTCGTAATTCCAAATGAAAGATTTGGGAGAAGCTCAGTATGTTCTAGGTATCCAGATAGTCAGGAACCAGAAGAACAGAACGCTAGCCATGTCTCAAGCGTCTTATATTGACAAGATGTTGTCTAGATATAAGATGCAGAACTCCAAGAAGGTCTTGTTGCCTTTCAGGCACGGGGTTCACCTGTCTAAGGATCAGTGTCCTAAGACTCCTCAAGAGGTTGAGGATATGAGACGGATCCCCCATGTTTCAGCTGTAGGGAGCCTGATGTATGCCATGCTGTGTACTAGGCCCAACATTTGTTATGCATTAGGGATTGTCAGTAGGTATCAATCCAAACAAGAATTAGATCATTGGGTTGTCGTAATGGCAATCCTCAAGTATCATAGCAGAACGAGGAACTACAGTTTAGTGTATGGCGATAAGGATTTGATCCTTACAAGATTCACAGATTCTGACTTTCAGACCGATAAGGATTCTAGGAAATCCACTTCGGGGTCAACCTTCATTCTGAATGGAGGAGTTGTAGTATGGCGAAGCATCAAGCAGGGATGCATCGCTGATTCCAGAGTACGTTATGACTTGTGAAACTGCAAAGGAAGTTGTTTAGCTTAGGAAGTTCATCACAGATTTGGATGTTGTTCCAAATATGAACTTGTCGATCACGCTGTTTTGTGACAACAGTGATGCAGTAGCCAACTCCAGGGAGCCTCGGAGCCATAAGAGAGGAAAACACATTTAGCGGAAGTACCACCTGATACGGGAGATTATGCACCGCGATGACGTGACAGTCACACAAATAGCGTCGGAGCACAATGTAGCTGATCCATTTACAAATCCTCTCACGGCTAAGGTGATTGAGAGTTAACTACAGAGTCTAGGTTTTCGAGTACTTCCTTACTAGGACAAGTGGGAGATGTGTAAACGGGTGTTCAATGCCCTAGTTTATTGTATTACTTCATTGTAATTTATGTACATTTCAGAAATGTATTTGCTCCACTAGCTTAGTCCAAGTGGGAGTTTGTTGGGATGTTTTGTCCTAATCTCGTGTTTGTAAATTACTATTTGAAATAAATAAAGAGTTATTCATTTCATCATTTTTGTGTCTCGCATTAATTACAAACTTTGACCAATAAACTAAGCTCTAGGGTCATTGAATATATAAGAGAACTAGAACTTGAACGGTATGTAATGGACACACAGGGAGGATCACGTTCGAGTTAATGACCCGAACGATCTACAGTACATGGATGTGGTTGGAGACCTAATCCTGGATACACTGTGGATGTGACCCGTCTTGAATTAAGATACAAACGAGGTGATCTGACTCGTTCATGTGGTTGACATGCGAGTGGGGCATCCTGTACAATGAGATTGTACAAGACCGGACCGTGAATTATTAGACCTACTGATGTAACATCGTTGACAGTAAGGACTATAACTTCGTAGATGACCATTAGTGACTCGACCTGAGTCCTGAGCGTGTTAAGGACTCTTGTCTGCGAGGGTCTGTCCTTTGACTAGTACGGGTGAGGGTGGTCACAGTTACTCGCCCAATTTGTCTATCTTCTCAGGGACAGGACCAAGTAGGGAGCTGGAAACTTAACTAGGCGAGACAAAATTCATTCGTTCCCGTCTTTACGTAAACTAGAGGGGTTGTTCCCTTAAGTGCTATCTTCAGGGCTTGGACAACGGGCACCCACTCTCTCACTAGCACGAGAGGGTTGTTGTGTATGGTCGAACCATAACAACGTTGTTGTTCATTCGAGAAGCAGTGGGGACTTAAGGCGCAAGAAGTAGACAAAGGGGTAAAACGGTCATTTGACCTAGCAGTGTCTACGAACAACCTGTGAAGGGTCGACTTATGGGTATTGGTTATATTAGTGGACACGTAATATTCTGCACTGACGGGAGTGCAACTACGAGCTTTAGTGGAGTGTTACCGTAGCTAATGAATGTTGATTAACCGGGTCAAAGAGTTTGATAGGTTAATCTCGGATCATTGAAGCTCGTCACTGTAGGTCCATTAGGTCCTTTAGTTGGCTAAAACTGGGTTAAAAAGAAGGGTTAATGTTTTGGTGTGAATTGAAGTGTTCATGTTCACTAAAGGGTATTTATGTCATTTATATGAGATATGAATGATATAATATATAGTTTAATGTGAATGAGATTCATAATAAATTATAGGTTAGCCTAATTGTTCAATTAGGGCTAATTAGGAGAAATTAGATTGAGAGATATTAAATTAGATGTGATTCAATTTAATAAATCCACAATATTGCAAATGTGATTTGTAATATGAGATATGAGATATCTTATAATATATGGTTATTCAAATATGATTTGCATAACCTATAGTTGTGGTAAAATGGTAAATAGGTGGAGATTTTAACTCCACCCATCACCATTATATAATCCCTTCTTACAAGAGGAAAGGAAGCAATTCTCTGATTTTTTGGATTTTTACCAAAAGAAGAGAAAGTTCTCTCTCAAAATTCTCTCTACCTTTCTCCTCACAAAACCAAAAACAAAAGAAGTCCCCACCAACTTCCTTTTTCCAAAAGAAGAACAACCGAGAAGCTGAAGGGTTGTGTTCGATCTTTGTTCGAGAGAAGGGTTCGAGATTGTTGTGAGAACACGAAGAGTTCGTGAATGGAAAGGAAAAATAGAAGCACGTCTTCAACAAATAAGTACATACTGATTTTTCTTTCCATTTAAGCATGTTTAGCCTAGATCTAATAGTTAGATTGATTTTAACGAAATTCAATTGCACAACTTCACCATGACGATTCAATCATCTTCCGCTGCGTGGGAGTTTAATTCCCTACAAACCTATGAATCTCCAGACTAAATACACTCTTAGGTCGCTTCCCAGGTAAGGGTGTTCTGCAAAGCGTCAGCTTAAATACCCCAACCTTAGACAGAGTTACTAATTAGTCACCATTCATAAGTTACATTTTGATTTCTTAATTTTAATCTTATTAGAACTAGATAACCTAAGCCTAATTAATTCAAGTTCTAAACCATTTAAAACTAATTAATTAACTTAGGTTACATGCATTTCTATGTTATTTTGCTTGATCATTCGTCACATGAATAATTAAACTATATAACATACATTCATCACATGAATAAATGCATGTCAATGCTTTTAATTTAAACAATATAACAATTATAGTAATGAAATTAAAAAAATACATTATATTATAACTCTTATAATATAACCCATCATGCATACTATATATTATAACACTTATAATATAAATATGAGGCATAATATGCTTAACCTAAGGTGGGATTTTAAACTATATGACATACATTATGCACATAAATATTTCATACAACACTTGCATAAAATAATAAATGGAAAATTGAACTAGTTTTTTTGCACCCTAGGGACATTAATTAAATTAATTACTATTAATATTACACTTATATTAATATTAATTAATAAAATTAATTAAAAAACTTATTTTACAAATTAAATAAATAAATAAAAGTAAATTAATAATTAAAAAACAAATGAAAAACTGTCCACATGTCCCCTGATGCCACTTCTCCCGGAAAATGCTCGTGCAAATTGCCATCCACGATGCAACGTTCCTACGCTGAGCTGCTCAACACCTTGGCAACATGTTCAATGCGCACAATGTTGCAACGCCGCGCCTGGCGTCGCAATACACCGCCTGCAACACGTGTGCTCTCGCATGTATAGCGTTGCGACGCCGAAGAACAACGTCGCAACGTTGTCCTCTATACAACAACACACCTTGTTGTGTTTCGCCCGTTTTGCTCCATTTCTTCACAACAACTCTTCCCACGAATGACCCGAACTTACAGACTCAATTTACACTAATAATGCGCAAAAATAGAGGGTCCTTACATTGATCTCATCAACATTAATGTAAATCTAAATTTTGTGCGAAAAAACCGAAAACATCCAATTGCAAACTGAAACATTAATGACATGAAAATTAAGGCTACCCACCTAATTTTAAGAAAAATATTGAACACACAACGAAGAGCAACATTAGGCTCATATACCAATTGAAGGGAATGAATTTCCTGCAATGGAAGCATTGTGAAACGTCGGTGATTCGTTGTTGTTCTAACTTTCTTAAAACAGGAAGTATCTCATGCGTTTCTAGGCTAAACATACATTTCTAGAAGGAAAAACAAAAAGTAAAAGAATTACTAACCTCTTGAAGAACACTTCTTCGAATTTTTTCTCGATCACAATCTCTCTCGATCCAACGAAACCACGATCGCGATCCTTGAACTAAATCATGAACAGAACAAGTTGGAAACTTTCACTTGATCTTCTCGGTTGTTCTCGAGAGGTAGAGGGAGAGTAGTGTCACTCCCTTTGGAATTGGATTATGGAGAATTGGAAAGAATTTGAGATAGTTTTCCTTTCTCTTTTCGTGTAAAATCCAAAACACGAGAGATGAGCTTATGGAATGCCTCACATTCCACTTATTTATAATGTTGTGTGGTGTAGTTAAAATCTCAACCAATTCACCATTTTACCACAACCATATGATTTGCAAATCATACTTGCATATCATATAATATAAGGTATCTCATACCTTATTATACAAATCACATTTGCATAATATTAGAATTTTAAATTGAATCATATTCAATTTAATTTCTCTCAAACCAATTTCTCAAAATTAGCCCTAATTAATTAATTAGGTTATACGATAGTTTATTATGAATCTCATTCACATTAAACTATATATTATATCAACTATATCACATATAAATGACATAAATACCATTTTAATGAATTTGAACACTTCAAATCCACTCCAAACTGTAAATCCCTCATTTTGTCCAATTTGAGCCAACCGAGGGACCTAATGGACCTACAAATGACGAGCTACAATGATACAAGATAAACCAATCAAACTCTTTGACCTGGTTAATTACCATTCATTAACTACGGTACCACTCCACTAAAGAGCGTAGTTGCACTCCCATCACTATAGGACAAGTTGTGTCCATCGATAAAACCAATGCCTGTGAGTCATCCCTTCACAGGTTGTTCGTAGTCACAACTGGGTCAAATTATCATTTTACCCTTGTATCTACCTCTTTCTCTTTATGTCCCACTACTCCTCTAATGAACAATTTTGTTGCATGGTCCAACCATAAAAACATCTCTCTCGTGCAAATGAGACGGTGGGCACTTGTTGTCCAAGCCCCAGGGACACTACTTAAGGGAACAACCCCTCTAGTTTCCTTAGTCTGGGAACGAGTGAATTCCATCTTGCGTAGTTAAGTTCCCAACTCCACACATGGTCATGTCCCCAAGAAGGTAGGCTTATTGGGTTTACTTTGGCCACCCTTACCTGTGCTAGTCAAAGGACACCCCCCGCAAACAGAAATTCGTAACACGCTCAGGATTAAGGACGAGTCACAAATGGTCATCTACGAAGTTATTAGTCCTATACTGTTAACAGTGTTACATTGGTAAGTTTAATAATTCACGGTCCAGTCTTGTACAATCTCATTGCACAGGATGCC
Source organism: Trichosanthes cucumerina (assembly GCA_036507285.1). NCBI lineage: Eukaryota > Viridiplantae > Streptophyta > Magnoliopsida > Cucurbitales > Cucurbitaceae > Trichosanthes > Trichosanthes cucumerina. The sequence goes on from CM071841.1 coordinate 42,157,849, forward strand.
TCCCATTCGCATGTCAACCACATGAACGAGTTGGATCACCTCGTATTTATCTAATACAAAGTGGGTCGCATCCACAGTGTCACAACGATTAGGTTTCCAACTCTATCCATATAGTGTAGACTGTTTGGGTCATTAACTCGAACGTGATCCTTCCCGTGTGTCAACTACACACCGTTCAAGTTTTAGTTCTCTCATATAATATGACCCTGGAGCTTAGTTTATTGGATTCAGTTTATTAAATGCGAGATACGAAGTTTGATAAATAAATAACGCTTATTCATTTAAATCAACTGTATTACAAACTACAGGAGATTAGGAAAAACACCCCAATAATAAAAACCCTACGTGTTTTCTTAATTATCTTCTTTTTTCAGAGAGTTTATTTTTTTTTTGCATAGGAGAGTACCTTTTTTATCTACAAGGCCTTCAATTCAAACAACAACATTGGTGATGAAACTTGCCTCACAACGAGCCTTGCTACAAAAGTGTGTTGCCATGGCATATTCATACACTGACTACTTTTTAGATCAAAGTCAGACATGGGTATCATGTCTTTCCCTATCTTACTAGGCAACCATAGCAGATGAATAACTCTCTTTTTCTACTGCTGACTAGGTTGAACTTCATTTTAATTCACTTACTTTTCTTTTGTTTTTTTTTTTTTACAAAACAACTAATCACAAGGAGAAGACACCTCGTAAAGGCAACACTCTCCTTTTTTTTTTAAGACTAGTCAGGAAGTCAACTCTTTACAACTCCCCCCAAACTTAATATCATTGCAATGCATTTTATACATGTAATATATGTATGTTATAAAGTATGTAATTCATGTGATGAATGATCAAGCATTACAACATAGAAGTGCATGTAACCTAAGTTAATTAATTAGTTTTAAATGGTTGAGAACTTGTTTAATTAGACATAGGTTTTCTAGTTCTAATAAGTTTAGAATTAGGAAATCAAAATATGACTTATGAATGGTGACTAATTAGTAACTCTGTCTAAGGCTGAGGTATTTAAACTGACACTTTGCGAAACACTCCTACCTTGGAACCGACCTGGGAGTTAATTTGGTCCAAAGATTCATAAGTTATATTCTCGTGAGCGCCATTAATTAGTTGTTAATTAAATAAACTCACATAGACCTATGTTAATAATTGATTATAGACTTAGGTTAATCCAATATAAGAGTTACATTGGTAGACTTAGGTAAATATAGTCGGTTTATCTAGGTCAATCCCGTTAAACTAAAGTGTTGAGTTGTAGGAATTAAAGTATATGAGATACATTTAAATTTCATCCACAAGTCTCCATTAAGTTCACACCATGAGATCCATACTCGGCCTCATGGCACAAATGGGAGCGTCCTCCTACCGATGATATTTCTATGGGTCAATTCAAGTTGAATGGAGAGAGTACATATAGTGAGTGAGAGCGCGACCTGTGAAAACGAGACCCACAGTATCTTCTATCGATTCACACCGTGAGATGCCTATGATTCACCTACTAGTTTGGCATGGACCAGGCAATACCTTCGGAGGGCCTTGATCATGGGAGTCGGAACACCGTGAATTCCTGATAGGGATACGACAACCTTTGTTTATTTTCCTACGTAGTCCTCCCTTCGGTGGCTATTGTATGGGTGGAAACTCTGGAGGTTTAAAAATAGAGGGTTACACTTATCGGATTCATTAAGAGTTAATGAGATCGATAGAAAAATGGTAATTGGATGCCTATATGAATAAAAGTTATTCTTGAATTAGGGTCTGGCCGAGAAAGTCTCGTCCTAGAGGAGGAGTGATTCTGTCTACCCTTCAGTGGTGGTCTTTCAAAACTTTTGGGGTATCATTGCAATTTTTTAATGACCTCGGGATCATAGAATAAATTTTGCTAAGAAATGATTGGATTTTCAAAAGTTTTTGCGAGAACTAATACAAAATTATTTTTCTTTCAGTAAAATGTCGAGTTCAATAATATCCCTCTTAGCTTTCAATAAACTTGTAGGTGATAATTACCAAATGTAGAAGAATAATATAAACATAATCTTAGTCACCGACGACCTGAAATTTGCGCTCACTAAGGAATGCCCTCAAGTGCCCGACCCGACCACATCACAAAGTGTTCATGATGTGTACGATTGATGGACCAAGGCCATTGAAAAAGCTAAGGTCTACATGATAGCCAACTTGTCTGAAGTTTTGGCTAAGAAACACGAGAACCTGGTCACTGCTAAGGAGTTCATGGAGTCGTTGCAGAAAATGTTTGGACAACAGTCTTTTCAGGTTAGGCACGACGCTCTCGAACATGTGTTCAATGCTAGGATGAAGGAGAGAACGTCAGTTAAGGAACATGTTCTCGGCATGATGACCCAATTTAACTTGGCGAAATGAACGATGTTTCGATCGATGAGTCGAGCCAAGTCATCTTTATCATGGAGACTCTTCCGAAGAGTTTTCTTCAGTTTTGTAGAAATGTTTTTATGAACAAAATTAACTACAATTTGACCACCCTCTTCAATAAACTATAGACCTTCCAGTCCTTGATGCGAGTTAAGGGACAGGAAGTTGAGGCAAATGTTGTCTTCAGGTCCTTTCACAGGGGTTGAGATCTCGGACAAAATCTGTTGGTTCATCTTCAAGCTTGAAAGGGATGAAGAAGAAGTAGAAGAATGTAAGGAGAAATGACGGCGCTGGCTTCCAGAAGGGCAAGAAGGTCAGGAATGTTGTAGATGAAGGAAAGTATTTCTACTGCAATGGAGATGGGCACTGGAATGGGAACTGTCTCAAATTCCTTGTCGGCAAGAAGAAGGAAGGTAAATGTGATTTACTTGTTACTGAAGCTTGTTTAGTGGAGAGTAGTGACTCTATCTAGATACTTGATTCAGACGTTACTAACCATGTTGGTTTCTGCTTTTCAAGGAACCAGTTCCTGGCAGCGACTACAGGAGGGTGAGATAACACTCAGGGTTGGATCCGGAGAAGTTGTCTTAGCTGCAGCTGTGGCACGGTGAATCTTTTCTTTGGCAGGAAGTACTTATTATTGGATAATCTGTACATAGTTTCAGGGTTTACTAGAAACCTTGTATCAATTTCTTGTGTAATTGAACATTGTATTTCCATTTCTTTTGAATCTAATAAAGCGTTTAGTTTATTCAAAAGAACGAGTTGTGTTCTGCTTCACTTGAGAATAATCTGTACGTTTTAAAGCCTAATTCAGTCAAAAGTGTTTTGAATACTTAATTGTTTTAAACTTCTAAAGCGCGAATGAAAAGATTAAAAGTATCTCTGAAAAAAGATCCCCAACTTTGGCATCTAACGTTAGGCCACATAAATCTCAATACGATTGAGAGACTAGTGAAGAATCAACTTATAAGCGAGTTAGAAGAAAAATATTTACCGGTTTGTGAGTCATGCCTTGAAGGTAAAATGACCAAACGACCTTTTAGTGTAAAAGGTTATAGAGCCAAAGGGCCTCTGGAGCTTATACATTCTAACCTATGTGGTCCAATGAGTGTAAAAGCCCGGGGAGGTTACGAATACTTCATCTCCTTTATAGATTACTATTTGAGATAGGGCACGTTTACCTAATGCATCGAAAGTCTGAAGCTCGTGAAAAGTTCAAGCAGTACAAGACTGAGGTTGAGAACTAGTTAGGTAACGATTAAAACACTTCAATCGGATCGAGGAATTCCAGGTCTATATGATTGAACATGGAATTACATCCCAACTCGCAGCACCTGGTATGGCACAGTAGAATGGTGTATCGAAGAGGAGAAACAGAACCCTATTGGACATGGTTCGGTCGATGATGAGTTACGCTCATCTCCCTGACTCGTTTTGTAGTTACGCAATGGAGACTGCGGTATAAATTTTAAACAGTGTTTCATCAAAAAGTGTTTCTGAAACACCTTTCGAACTCTGGAATGGTCGTAGAGCTAGTTTACGTCATTTCAGGATTTCGGGATGCCCGACCCATGTGTTGGTGACAAACCTGAAGAAGTTGGAACCTCGTTCGAAGTTGCGTTTCTTTGTAGGTTACCCAAAGGAGATGTGGGGAGGTCTATTATTCAATCCTAAGGAAAATAGGTTGTTTGTATTGACAAACACAACATTCCTTTAGGAGGACCACATTAGGGATCATAAACCAAAAAGTAAGGTTGTGTTAACAGAAATGGGCAGTTCATCAGCAAGAGTTGTTGATGGGGCTTGTACATCAAAAAGTGTTGTTGATCCTAGCTCGTTTAGTCAAGTACGTCCTTCTAAAGTCTTCAGAATACCTCGACGTAGTGGGGGGGTTATGAGATAGCCTGAACGTTACGTGGGTTTGGCTGAAACCCAAGTCGTCATCCCTGATGATGATTGAAGATCCATTGACCTATGATCCCACAATGAATGACATTGACAAAGATGAATGGACTAAAGCCGTGGTCCAAAAAATGGGGTATATGTACTTCAATTTCGTCTGGGAGCTTGTGGACCGACTGGATGGGGTAAAACCTATTTGTTGTATATGGATCTACAAGTGTAAAGATGGTGTAGATGGGAAGGTGTAGACCTTCAAAGTCACACTAGTGGCAAAGGGTTTTACCTAGAGAGAAAGGGTTGACTATGAGGAAACTTTTTCTCTTATTGTCATGGTAAAGTCTAGCAGGATCCTTCAGGCCATCGTCGCATATTATGACTATGGCGTATGGTAGATGGATCTCAAGACGACCTTTCTAAATGACAATCTTGACGAGACCATGTACATGGACCAACCTAAGGGGTTCACTACTCAAGGCCAAGAGCAAAAGGCTTGCAAGCTTCGAAGGTCTATTTATGGACTTAAACAAGCTTCAAGGTCTTGGAATATAAAGTTTGATGAGGCTATCAAATCTTATGCCTTTAATAAAAATATTGATGAGCTTTGTGTCTACAAGAAAATCATCGACACTGTCGCATTTCTGATATTATATGTGAATGATATCCTACTTATTGGGAATGATGTAGGTTTCCTTTCTAACGTTAAGGAATGGTTGGTTTTACAATTCCAAATGATAGATTTGGGAGAAGCACAGTATGTTCTAGGTATCCAGATAGTCCAAAACCGAAAGACCAAGACGCTAGCCATGTCTCAGGCATCTTATTCGATAAGTTGTTGTCACGATATAACATGCAGAACTCCAAGAAGGGTTTGCTGCCTTTTAGGCATGTGGTTCACCTATCTAAGGAATATTGTCCTAAGAAACCTCAAGAGCTTGAGGATATGAGACGGATCCCGTATGCTTCAGCTGTAGGGAGCCTGATGTACGCCATGTTGTGTATTAGGCCCGACATCCCTTATGAAGTTGGGATTGTCAGTAGGTATCATTTTAAACCAGGATTAGATAATTGTACAATCGTAAAGGCAATCCTCAAGTATCTAAAGAGAATGAGGGACTACATGATTGTGTATGGAAGTGGAGATTTGATCCTTACGGGATACACAAACTCTGACTTTTAGACCGATAAAGATTCTATGAAGTCCACATCGGGGTCAGTGTTTATTCTTTAATGGAGGAGTTGTAGTGTGGCCAGGCATCAAGCAGGGATGCATTATTGATTCCACGATGGAGGTCGAGTATCCGGCGACTAGTGGACCTGCTAAGGAAGTTGTTTTGCTTAGGAAGTACAAACTAGATTTGGAAGTTGTTCCAAATATGAACTTGTCAGTTATCCTGTTTTGTCACAACAGTGGTGTAGTAGCCAACTCAAGAGAACCTCGGAGTCATAAGAGAGGCAAACATATTGAAAGCAAGTATCATCTTTCATGGGAGATTATGTGTTGCGGAGACTTGAATTTCACACAGATTTCTTCGGAGCACAATGTGGTTGACCAATTTACAAAGGCCCTCACGGCTAGGGTGTTTGAGGGTCAGCTAGAGAGTCTAGGTCTTCGAGTGTTTCGTGACTACGACATGTAGGAGTATTGTAAAAGGGTATTCAATGCCCTAGTTTATTGTATTACTTTACATTTGAGAAATGTATTTGTACTCCACTAGCTTAGTTCAAGTGGGAGTTTGTTGGGGTGTATGCCCTAATCTTGTGTAGTTTGTAAAACTTGTTGAATTAATGAATAAAGGTTATTTATTATTCAAACTTTGTATCTTGCATTTTATAAACATAATCCAATAAACTAAGGTCCAGGAGAGAACTTGAACAGTTTGTAATGGGCACACAAGGAGGATCACATTCAAGTTATTGACCCGAACAGTCTATAGTATATGGATAAGGTTGGGAACCTCATCCTGATAACACTGTGGATGCGACTCACTTTTTATTCGATACAAACGAGGTGATCCAGCTCGTTCATGTTGTTGACATGCGAATGGGGGCATCCTGTGCAATGAGATTGTACAAGACCGGACCGTGAAATATTAGACACACTGATGTAACACTGTTAATAGTATAGGACTAATATATTTGTAGATGACCATTAGTGACTTGTTCTTAATCCTAAGCGTGTTACAGACTCCTGTTTGCAGGGGCCTGTCCTTTGACTAGTACGGGTGAGGGTGGACTGTGTCGCTCGCCCAATATGCCTATCTTATTGGGGGCAAAACCACGTGAGGAGCTGGAAACTTAACTACGCAAGAAGAAATCCACTTGTTCCCGACTTACGGAAACTGGAGGGGGTTGTTCCCTTAATTGTTGTCTTTAGGGCTTGGACAATGGAGCCCCACCCTCTCGCTGGGTCGAAAGGGATGTTGTTTATGGTTGGACCATACAATAAAGTTGTTCATTAGAAGAGAAGTAGGTCTTAAGGACCAAGGGTTAGACACAAGGTAAAACGACAATTTGACCCAACTTTGACTACGAACAACCTTTAAAAGTGAAGGGAATGTAATTCCCGCAGCATAAACGACATGAAACGTTGTGGTGTTCGTTGTGAAATTATTTTCTTAAAATTGAATTAAACTACTTTAATTCTAGGCTAAACAGGTTGATTTATGAAGAAAACAAGAAAGTAAAGTTACTTACTTGTTGAAGAACTCTTCTTCAATGTTTCCTTCTCCGATCATGATCTTTTTTCGTACCAACGATTTCTACACACGATCTCACGAACTGAATAGTTTGGACACCTCCAAATAGTCTTCTCGGTATGTCTCGATCGGTTGAGGGAGAATGGTGGGGCTCCCTTTGGTTTTTTGGTGGAGAGAGTTTGGTGAGAGTAGAGAGAATTTGAGAGAGAATTTTTCTTCTCTTGGATGCCAGATAAAAAAAATGAACTAATGACTTACAAAAGGCTTCTCACCAAGCATTTAAATAATGGCGAATGGTGGAGTTTAAATCTCCACCAAATTCCCATTTTACCACAACTTTATAATATACAAATCATATTTGCATATTACATGTAATAAGATGTCTCATACTTTATTATACAAATCTCAGATGTATAATTGTGGAATTTTAAATTGAATCACATTGAATTTAATCTCTCAATCCAATTTCTCCAAATTAGCTTAATCAATTAGGTTAATTTATAGTTTATTATGAATCTCATTCACATCAAACTATATATTATGTCAATTATATAACATATCAATGACATAAATACCCGAATAATGTTTTTGAACACTTCAAATTCAAACCAAACTGTAAACCCTCAATTTATCCAGTTTAAGCCAACCGAGGAACCTAATGGACCTACAGGTAAGAGCTCCAATGATTCGAGATTAACCTGTCAAACTCTTTGACCCGATTATTCAACATTCATTTAGCTACGGTAACACTCCACTAAAACTCGTTGCTGCACTCCCATTACTTTAGGACAAGTTGTGTCCATTGATATAACCAATGCCCGTGAGTCGACCCTTCACAAGTTGTTCAGAGACACTCCTGGGTCAAAATATTGTTTTACCCCTGTGTCTACTTCTTGCTCCTTTAGTTCCACTGCTTCTCCAATGAACAACAACGTTGTATAGTCCGACCATAAAAAACATTCCTCTCGGGACAGTGAGAGGGTGGGTGCCTGTTGTCCAAGCCCTTGAGACAACACTTAATGGAACAACCCCTCTAGTTTCCCTAATTTGGGAATGAGTTAATTCCATCTTGCGTAATCAAGTTCTCAGCTCTCCACGTTGTCTTGTCCCTGATAAGATATGCATATTGGATGAGTAACTGTGACCACCCTCACCGTACTAGTCAAATAATAGACCCACGCAGACAGAAGTCCGTAACACGCTCAGGATTAAGGTCGAGTCACAAATTGTCATTTACGAAGTTATTAGCCCTATACTATTAATAGTGTTACATCAGTAAGTCTAATAACTCACAGTCCGGTCTTGTACAATCTCAGTGTACAAGATGCACCCACTCGCATGTCAACCACATGAACGAGTTGGATCACCTTGTTTGTATCTAATACAAAAAGGGACACATCCACAGTGTATCTAGGATTAGGTCTCCAATGGTATCCATATACTGTAGGTCGTTCAGGTCATTTTCTTGAACGTGATCCTCCCTGTGTGTTCCCACTACACACCGTTCAAGCTCTAGTTCTCTCATAATTCAATGACCTTAGGGTTTAGTTTATTGGATTAAGTTTATAAATATGCGATACACAAAGTGATGAAAAAAATAAATCTTATTTATTTGAACTTGGTATATTACAAACTTATAGGAGCTTAGAACATACATCCAACAAACACCCACTTGGACTAAGCTAGTGGAGTACAAAATACATTTCTTAAACGTATAGTAATATTACAATAAACTAGGGCATTGAATACCCCTTTACAATACCCCCACTTGCCCTAGTCAGGAAGCACTCGAAGACCTAGACTCTCTAGGTGACCCTCAAACACCTTAGTCGTGAGGGCCTTTGTAAATGGTTCAGCAACTGTGTGCTCCGACGCTATCTGCGTGACTGTCACCTCGCCGCGGTGCACAATCTCCCGTATAAGGTGATACTTCCGCTCAATGTATTTTCCTCTCTTATGGCTCCGAGGCTCTATAGAGTTGGCTACAGCACTACTGTTGTCACAAAACAGTGTGATCGACAAGTTCATGTTTGGAACAACTTCTAAATCCGTCATGAACTTCCTAAGCCAAACAACATCTTTTGTAGCTTCACAAGCCGCAACGTACTCAGCTTCCATAGTGGAATCAGCGATGCATCCCTGCATGATGCTTCACCATACTATAGCTCCTCCATTCATAATGAAGGTTGACCCGGAAGTTGATTTCCTAGAATCCTTATCGGTCTAAAAGTCAGAATCTTTGTATCCCGTAAGGATCAAATCCCCACCGCCATACACTAAGTTGTAGTTCCACGTTCTCCTAAGATACTTGAGGATTGCCTTTACGGCTGTCCAGTGATCTAATCCTGGATTGGATTGATATCTACTGACAATCCCTACTGCATAACAGATGTCGGGCCTAGTACACAACATGATATACATCAGGCTCCCTACAGCTGAAGCATAAGGGATCCGTCTCATATCCTCAACCTCTTGAGGAGTTTTAGGACATCGATCCTTAGACAAGTGAACCTCGTGCCTGAAAGGCAGCTAACCTTTCTTGGAGTTTTGCATCTTATATCTAGACAACATCTTGTCAATATAAGAATCTTGAGACATGGCCAACGTTCTGTTCTTCCGATTTCGAACTATCTAGATACCTAGAACATACTGAGATTCTCCCAAATCATTCATTTGGATTTATGAAGCTAGCCATTTCTTTACGTCAGTAAGAAATCCTACCTCATTCCTAATGAGAAGGATATCATCCACGTACAATATCAGAAATGCGACAGTTTTGTCAACAATTTTCTTGTAGACACAACGCTCGTCAACCTTCTAATCAAAGCCATAAGATTTGATCGCCTCATCAAACCTTATTTTCCAAGACCTCGAGACTTGTTTCAGTCCATAAATGGGCCTATGAAGCTGGCAAACCTTTTGCTCTTGGCCTTGCGTTATGAACCCTTTGGGCTGGTCCATGTAGATGGTTTCTGGCCTTGGGTTATGAACCCCTGGGGTTGGTACATGTAGATAGTTCCGTTAAGGTTGCCATTCAGAAAGGCGGTCTTGACATCTATCTGCCGAACCTCGTAGTCATAACACGCGGCAAAGGCCAGAAGGATCCTGATCGACTTTATCATGGCAACAGGTGAAAAGGTTTACTCATAGTCAACCCCTTCGACCTGGGTAAAACCCTTTTCCACTAGTCGTGCTTTGAAGGCCTGCACCTTCCCATCTATGCAACGTTTACGCTTGTAGATCCATTTGAAACCAATAGGTTTTACCCCATCCGGTTGATCCACAAGCTCCCAGACATAATTGAAGTACATCGACTCCATTTCTTGGTCCATAACTTTAATCCATTCGTCCTCGTCAACGTCTGTCATTGCCTGATCATAGGTCAATGAATTCTCACAGTCATCATCAGGGGTGATGACTTGGGTTTCATCTAAACCCATGTAACGTTCAGGTTGTCTCACAGTCCTCCCACTACGTCGAGGCATTCCCAACTCTTGGGAACGGACTTGACTAGACGTGCTACGATCAACAACACTTGTTGACGTACTAGCCCCATGAGCAACTCTTGTTGATGTACTGTTCATTTCATTCAAGACGATTTTGCTCCTAGGCAAATGATCCCTGCATGGTCATCCTCAAGGAAAGTGGCGCTTGTCGACACAAGCACCCTATTTTCCTTAGGATCAAAAAATAGACCACCCCCAGTCTCTTTAGGGTAACCTACGAATAGGCACAATTTTGAACGGGGTTCCAATTTCTTCGGGTTTGACACCAACACGTGGGTCGTGCATCCCCAAATTCTTAAATGGTGTAAACTACCTTTACGTACATTCCAGAGTTCGAAAGGTGTTTCACAAATACTCTCCGACGGAACGTTGTTCAAAATGTAAACCGAAGTCTCCACTGTGTAACCCCCAAAAAAATCAAGGAGGCGAGCATAGCTCATCATCGACCGAACCATGTCCAACAGGGTTCTATTTCACCTTTTCGATACACCATTTTGCCGAGGCATACCAGGTGCTGAGAGTTGGGACGTAATTCCATATTCTATCATATAGTCCTGGAATTTAGTGTCCATATACTGTCCACCTCGATCTGATCAAAGTGTTTTTATTGTTTTACCTAACAGGTTCTCAACGTCAGTCTTGTACTCCGTGAACTTTTCAAGAGTTTCAGACTTCCTATGCATTAGGTAAATATACCCATACCTCGAATAGTCATCTATGAAATATACGAAGTATTCGTAACCACCTTGTGCTTTAACACTCACCGGACCACAGAGGTCAGAATGTATAAGCTCAAGGGGCTCTTTGGCTCTATATCCTTTTCCACTAAAAGGATGGTTGGTCATTTTTCCTGTTGGGATGTTTGTCCTCATCTCGTGTAGTTTGTAATATTCCAAGTTGTAAATGAATAAGAGTTATTTATTTCAACATTGTGTAATAAATAAGAGTTATTTATTTAAACTTTGTGTCTCGCATTTTTCATAAACTTAATCCAATAAACTAAGCTCTAGGGTCATTGTATTATGAGAGAACTAAGAACTTAAGCGGTGTGTAGTGGACACACGGGAGGAGGACGTTCGGGTTAATGACCCGAGCGGTCTACGTGATATGGATAGGGTTGGAGACCTAATCTCGGATACACCATCGATGTGGCCCGCTTTGTATTAGATACAAACGAGGTGATCTCGACTTCGTTCATGTGGTTGACATGCGAATGGGGGCATCTGTGCAATGAGATTGTACAAGACCGGACCGTGAATTATTAGACTTCATCGATGTAACACAGATTGCGGTATAGAGCTAATAAATTCGTAGATGACCATTAGTGACTCGACCTTAATCACGAGCGTGTTACGGACTCCTGTCTGCGGGGGTCTGTCCTTTGACTAGTACGGGTGAGGGTGGCCACTATTGCTCGCCCAATATGTCTATCTTCTAGGGGCAGGACCACGTGGGGAGCTGGAAACTTGACTACGCAAGAAGGAATTCACTGCGTCCCGACTTAGGGAAACTAGAGGGTTGTTCCCTTAAGTGTTGTCTCCGGGGCTTGAACAACGGGGCCCGACTCTCTCATTGGCCTGAGAGGGTTGTTGTTTATGGTTGGACCATGCAACTTAGTTGTTCATTAGAGGAGCAGTGGGATTTAAGGAGCAAGAGGTAGACACAGGGATAAAACGGTAATTTGACCTAGCTGTGACTACGAACAACCTGTGAAGGGTCGACTCATGGGTATTGGTTATATCAATGGACACAACTTGTCCTACTGATGATGAGAGTGCAGACTACGGGTTTTAGTGGAGTGTTATCTTGTAGCTAATGAATGTTGAATAACAGGGTCAAAGAGTTTGTGAGTTAGTCTCAAATCATTGGAGCTCGTCACGTGTAGGTCCATTAGGTCCCTAGGTTGGCTCAAATTGGACAAATTGAGGGTTTACAGTTTGGTGTGAATTTGAAGTGTTCAAATTCATTATTTGGGTATTTATGTCATTTATATGAGATATAGATGACATAATATATAGTTTGATGTGAATGAGATTCATAATAAACTATAGTATAGCCTAATTGATTAATTAGTGCTAATTGGAGAAATTGAATTGAGAGAAATTAAATTGAATGTGATTCAATTTATAATTCCACATTTATGCAAATGAGATTTGTATAATCAGATATGAGATACCTTATATTATATAATATGCAAATGTGATTTGTATATTATATCGTTGTGGTAAAATTGTGATTTGGTGGAGGTTTTAACTCCATCACACAATAGTATTTAAAGGCTTTGCAAGAAGCCTTTGGTGTGCCATTTGCCATTTTTTGGATTTCCATCCAAAGAGAGCAAGTGTTTTCTCTCATTCTCTTTCAATTCTCTCTAAAAGTTCTCCTCGCCCAAAACCAAAAGGAGTCCCACCTACTCTCCCTCAACCTCCCGAGAACAACCGAGAAGACCCTTTGGAGGTGTCTCACTGTTCGGATCGTGGTTCGTGTTCGAGGAGATCGTTGGATCGAGAGAGACCGTGACCGAAGGAGAAAAGCGTTGGAGAAGAGTTTTTCAACAAGTTAGTATCTATTACTTACTGTTTACTTCTTCTTCTTTGCATGTTTAGTCTAGGATCTATGAGATAGATTCAATTTTAAGATAGGAATTATACAACGGATCAACGACGTTTCACAACGTCTTCCGCTGCGGGAATTCAAAATCCCTTCATTGCCTTCGAGGCATGACTCACATGCCAGTAAAGAGTTTTCTTCCAACTCGCTTAGAAGTCCACTCTTCACTAGTCTCTCAATCCTATTGAGATTAATGTGGCCTAACCTTAGATACAAAAGATGGGCATTTTCTTTTGGAGAAACTTTGACTCTTTTAGTTCGTGTTTCTGTAGTCTTAAATATTTTAGTGTTCAAAACGCTTTTGACCGAATTAGGTTTTAAAACATACAAATTTGATTTATGTGAAGGAGAACAAAGTAAATTACCTTTGAAAGAAATAAACGCTTTATTATATTCAAAGGAAATTGAAATACAATGTTCGATAAGACTGGAAATAGAAACAAGGTTTCTAGTAAACGCTGGAATTATGTACAAATTGTCTAACAATAAGTAATTCCTCCCGAAGTAGAGCTTCACTTTGCCGATAGCTACAGAAAAGACAATCTCCCCCGATCCATCCCGTTGAGTCACCTCACCCTCTCGCAGCTGCTGCTAGGAATCAATTCCCTGAAAAGAAAACAAACGTGGTTAGTGGTGCCCGAATCCAATATCCAGGCAGAGTCACTACTCTCTACTAAACATGTTTATGTTACAAGTAAATCACATTTACCTTGATTCTTCCTCTCGACAAGGAACTTGGGACAGTTTCTCTTCCAATGGTCGTCCCCATTGCAGTGGAAACACTTTCCCTTTTCTGTAACTTTCTTGACCTTCTTTTCATTTTGGGCGGCAACTCGGTCAGCTTTTCGGGCGAAAAGGAGCCATATATTTTGTCCCAGAGGTTGAACCCCTGTGATAGGACCTGAAGGCAACATTTGCCTCAAATTTCGGTGTCCTGATCCTCATCAAGGATTGGAAGTTCTGTAACTCATTCAGAAGGGTGGTCAATGTGTAGTTTATCTTGTTCATAACAGCGTTGCTACGAAACTTAAGGAAACTCTTCAGAAGAGTCTCCAAGATAAAGTTTACCTGGCTTGACTCATCAATCGAAACCCCATTCATCTCCTCCAAATTAAAGTGGTTCATCATGTCCAGAACATGTTCACGGACAAACGTCCCTTCTTTCATTCGGGCGTTGAAGACGTGTTTGAGTGAGTCGTGCCTGACCTGAAAGGATTGTTGTCCAAACATGTCTTGCAGCGACTCCATGATATCTCCTTAGCGGTGATCATCAACTCGTGCTTCTTTGCACAAACTTCAGATAAGCTGGCAATGATGTAGACCATGGCCTTTTCATTGGCCCTGATCCAGCGATCTTATGCATCACGAACACTCTTCAGTAAGTACGAACTTAAGGTCATCAGTTACAAGTATCGTGTTTATATTGTTCTTCCAAGTTTGAAAGTTATCTCTGATGGAGATCTGATCTCCTTGAGCAGCGGAAACGTGTTTTGGATCGTAATTCGCTTGATTGTTTTAGTTGAAACAAAAACCAATACATTGAAAAAAACATATAGAATAAACATGCTCTTTAATCTAATTAAACATGGAGGTTTACAGATAAACATGCTTAAATTAATTTAACAATTAAACTAATAAAGGGATAAAGGGATTACCTTTGTAGATTTGCAACAACTCCTTGCTCCAAGCAAATTATAGTAAATCAGCAACTCAGGAACTCCTCTATATTTTCAAGCAGGAACACTACCACTTGGAAAACCCTCTATGTCTCTAAGTGCTTAGATTTTCCTAGGTGGGAAGGATCCAACAATTGGAAGAATTGGGAAATGTTAGAGAGAGAGAATTCTTTTTTTTTACAGCAATTCCTTAATTGCTAAAAAAAAAAAAAAACTATCAATCAACCCCTTGTCACACAGAGAATAAGCTATCTATCGAGGGATAACTTCCCTCACTCCCTATCGAGAGGGAGTTGGAGGGAAGTAGGGAACGTGTCCTCCTGACACGTTCTCATTAATTTAATAATAATATTAAATAATAATAATTAATCTAATTAACTATTATACATATATATATATATATATATTAATTAAATCATATTTAATTAATCAAATTAAATATCTTATATTTAATTAAGATTAAATCATATTTAATCATATCTTTCCCTCTAACCTATAGTTTTAATGCACATCTAATGCACATTAAATTTAACCTATAGTTTACAAATATGAATCACATTCACATTTGAATTTAATATTTGAACTCTTTCAAATATTTAATTCTCTCATGTAATTTTAATATGAATAATATTCACATTAAATTTATAATATATAGTTCCAAAACTATATATTAAATCGTATCAATATACCTTAAGTTTGTTCCCTTGTGAATTTGAACGTTTAAAATTCAAATGATCTAAGAACATTTTACGAGCTAGAAGGTGGACCTAATGGACCTACAGATCAGAAGTTCCAACGATACGAGATTGCTCGGTTAATCTCATTAACCTTCGAATCAACATTCCTTAACTGCAGGAACACTCCACTAAAGTCCTAAAGCTGCACTCTTCTCACTGCAGATATATTTCTGTGTCCACGGATATTGACCAATAACAGCAAGTCAATCCTTCACGAATGTTCGTAACACCAGCTGGGTAAAATTACCGTTTTACCCCTGGGTTACATCTTGTGCCTTAAGTACCAGTGCTCCTTTAATGAACAATTTGTTTGTGGTCCTACCATGAACCAGAGTCCCCCTTGGGCCAATGAGAGGGTTGGGCCCTTTGTTCAAGTCCTAGAGACACCACTTAAGGGAACATTCCTCTACTTACTCTAGAAGGCGGGAAGGAGTGAATTCCATCTTGGTAAGTTAAGTTCCCAGCCGCTCACTCGGTCTTGTCCCTAAGAAGGTAGGCATATTGAGTCGGCGAATCTTGCCACACCCACCCATACTAGTCAAAGGACAATCCCTCGCAAACAGGAGTTCGTAACCTGCTCAGGATTGAGATCAAGTTGCCTAGGTCATCCTAATGAAATAGAAACCTAACTAGTCAACGGAGTTACAGGTAGAGGTCACTATTTCGTGGTTCGGTCTTATGCAATCTCATTACATAGGATATCCCCACTTACATGTCATCTACACGAACACGTTAGGATCACAGTGTTTGTATCAAATACAAAGTGGGTCATATCCATTGTTTTACCAGGGTAAGGTACCCAAACCTTATCCCCTAACTATAGACCCTTTAGGTTGTATCTCGAACCGAGATCCTTTATATGTACACTACATTCAGCTAAAGATTCATATTACAGCCTAGGATGTTTAGTTTATTGGATTTAGGGTTTAAATAAAGGCAAACTCGTAGATAACGAACAATATCTCTTTATTGAAATAATAACACTTTATTACATTAATTAGAACATAATTACAAACTACGAGTTTTAGGGCACAAAACCCAACAAACTCCCACTTGAGCTAAAACTCTACTGGGGTACATCATAATCTAAAACAGTGGTTACAAGAGATAGAAATACAATAAACTAGGGCATCCATATACCCCATTACATATCTCCCACTTGTCCTAGATTAGCCTATGTACATATCTCGTAGACCCAGACTTTCCAGATTACCCTCGAACACTTTAGCCGTGAGAGTTTTTGTAAACAGATCAGCAATATTGTGCTCCGAAGCGATCTTCGTAACTGTCACATCTCCTCATTGCACTATTTCTCGTATCAGGTGATACTTCTTCTCGATGTGCTTACCACGCTTATGGCTGCGAGGTACCTTCGAATTGGCTACCGCACCACTGTTGTCACAGTATAAGGTGATGGGAAATTCCATATTTGGAACAACTTCCAAATCAATAAGGAATTTCCTTAGCCAAACAGACTCCTTAGTCGCTTCACAAGCAGCGACATACTCAGCCTACATCGTGGAGTCAACGATGCATCCTTGCTTGATGCTTTGCCATACTATAGTTCCCCCGTTAAGGGTGAAATCTGATCCCGATGTGAATTTTCCAGAATCCTTATCGGTTTGAAAATCAGAATCAGTGTAACCAGTAAGGATCAAATCCTTAGTCCCATACATAAGCGTATAGTCCCTCGTTCTCCTAAGATACTTGAGGATATTTTTAACTATTGTCCAGTTGTCTAACCCTTGATTGGACTGGTACCTACTGACTATACCCACTGCATAACAAATGTTCGGCCTCGTGCACAGCATAGCATACATTAAGCTACCTACTGCAGAGGCATAGGGAATGTGTCTCATATCCTCAACTTCTTTAGGTGTCTTAGGACACTGTTCCTTTAACAGATGAACTTCATGCCTGAAGGGCAACAAGCCCCTCTTGGAATTCTGCATCGAATATCGCGACAACATTTTCAACCCATAAATGGATCGATTGAGCTTGCGAACTTTTTGCTCATGACCTTGGGTTATGAACCCTTCAGGGTGAGACATATAGATGCTCTCGTCAAGATTACCATTCAAAAAGGCATTCTTGACGCCCATTTGCAAAATTTCATAATCATAAAACGCGGCTATGGACAAGAGTATCCTTATAGACTTCAGCATAGCAACAGGGAAAAAAGTTTCTTTATAATCAACTCCATCCCTTTGGGTAAAACCCATTGCTACCAGTCTAGCCTTAAAGGTCTGTACCTTTCCGGCTGCATTTCTTTTTCTCTTATAGAGCCATTTACACCCTATGGGTCTAACACCTTCAGGTTGGTCTACTAGTTCTCATACTGAATTGAAGTCCATTGACTCCATTTCAAAGTCCATGGCTTTGATCTATTGGTCCTTGTCTACGTTATTCATCGCCTGTTTATAAGACAATGGATCTTCTACGCCATCATCAGGTATGACAACTTGAGTTTCAACTAAATCCAAGTAGTGGTCCGGTTGGGAAACAACCCTCCCACTGCGTCGAGGCATTTTCAACGATTGAGAAGGACAAGACTGACTTGACGTGTTGGCTCCTCTATCAACTCTTGATGAAGGTCCAGCTTGATCAACAACTATTGTTGGTTCAACTGTAGCTTCATTTAGTCCTAATTTACTACGCGATTTGTGGTTCCTCATGTGATCTTCCTCCAAGAACGTTGTGTTTGTCGATACAATCACCTTGTTTTCTTGTAGGTCGTAGAAAAGACCACCTCTCGTTTCTTTGGGATAGCCAACAAATTGGCACAATCTTGAACGAGGTTCCAGTTTCTTTGGGTTTGTCACCAGCACGTGTGTCGGACAACCCAAAATCCCGAAGTGTTGTAAACTAGGTTTACGCCCCTACCACAAGTCAAACGGTGTTTTCGAAACACTCATTGATGGAACAGTGTTCAAGATTTGAACTGCAGTCTCTACTGCGTACTCCCAAAACAAGGCAGGCAATTGAGGCTCATCATAGAACGAACCATGTCCAATAAGGTTCTATTTCTCCTTTCTAACACACCATTTTGTTGTGGTGTATTAGGTGTTGAGAGTTGAGATTTAATTCCATGTTCTATCATATAGTCCTGGAATCTCAAATCCATATACTGTCCACCTCGATCGGATTGAAGCGTTTTAATGGTTTTTCCTAACGCATTCTCTACTTCAGCCTTATAATCTTTGAACTTTTCAAGAGCCTTAGACTTGTGATGCATTAGATATCGATAACCATACCTTGAATAACCATCTATGAAAGAGATGAAATATTCGTACCCTACTCGAGCTTTAACATTCAACAGACCACAAAGATCCGAATGTACAAATTCTAAGGGCTCTATGGCTCTGTAACCTTTTCCAGTAAAAGGTCGCTTGGTCATTTTACCTTCCAAGCAAGATTCGCAAGAAGGTAAAGAATCATCTTCTAACTTATTTAGAAGTCCATTCTTAGAAATTCTCTCAATCTGGTTGAGATTAATATGACCAAGTCTAAGATGCCATAGAAAGGTATTATTTATTTGGAGAAATTCTTTGCCTTTTACTTTGAGTATTAGCATTTTTAAACATCTCATGATTTAAAATTGCTTTAGTTTTATTCGATATAAGTACATACAAGCCGTTTTCTAACTTAGCATAAAAGAACGATTCATTAAATGAAAAGGTAATACAGTAGCCAAGTTCAATTAAACAAGAGATAGAAATTAAGTTTCTCTTAATTTTAGGAACTATATATAGATTTTCTAAAAAAATCTATCTCTAAAATCAGCTTGGCATCTCCCACTGCATGAGCTGAGACAACGTCTCCCGTTCTGACCCTGAGCGTCATCTCACCCTCTTCGAGCTCCTTGAAGGAACTAGTTTCCTGAAACGAAGAGCAAACATGATTAGTGACTCCTGAATCAAGTATCCAGGTAAAATCATCATTTTCCACTAAACAGTTTTCAAGAAAAAATAAATCTAATTTACCTTTCTTCTCTTTGAGCTCAAAGAAGGTATTTTTGGGCGATTTCGCTTCGGTGCCCATCCACGCCAGTGTGGAAACATTTTCCTTTATCCGCAACCTTGGTCTTTCCCTTGCCTTTGTCAGCAGCAGGTGCCTTCCCTTTCCCTCCTATCTTCTTCTTTTGGGTCTTCTTAAGCCCAGAAGATGAACCACAGGACTTAGTCCTAGAGGATGAACCCTTATGGAGACTTCTGGAATGGGCAAACAGATTTGCCTCTCCATTAGCCTGACCCTTATTCTTCATAAGAGACTGGAAAGTTTGTAGTTCATTTAGGAGAGTAGTCAGGTTACACTCTATCTTGTTCATCACCGCATTGCTGCGGAATTGCAGGAAACTCTTCATAAGAGATTCCAGGATGAACAAGACCTGACTTTGCTCGTCAATGACCGCTTCGTTCATCTCAGCCATGTTGAAGTGGACCATCAGATCGAGAACGTGTTCTCTCACCGATGACCCCTCCTTCATACGGGAGTTATAAACGTATTTGAGGGATTCATGTCGAATCTGTCCAGATGGTTGTCCAAACATATCCTGCAGCGAACTCATGATCTCACGAGCTGAGACCATGCCCTCGTGCTTTTTGGCCAGAACTTCAGAAACACTAGCCAAAATGTAGACCTTGGCCTTATCATTAGCCTTGATCCAGCGGTCGTACGCCTCCTTAATAGATTGAGGAGCGTTACGAGTAGGGACCTGAGGACATTCCTCAGTCAGTTCAAACCGTAGGTCGTCAACAATGAGAATCGTATTCAAGTTGGACTTCCACGTAGTAAAATTCTCACAAGTTAAACGATCGCTTTTAAGTAAGGTTATTATTGAGGACGATATGCTGAAAAACAAAAAATGTTCTAGTTAGTTATGCCTTTTAACCCATTTAAAACCAATCATATTTGGCAAAATTATTAAAGAACCCTAGTGTTTAAACTAAACCCAATGCTTAAATTAAACCTTTAATTTTGCAACGATACTTCAAAGGTTTAGAACAAAAGCCTCCGTCGGGCGTCAGTCATTCCTCCCCTAAATTGAGACTTTCTCAGTCAATTCTCACTACCAGAACATCTCATGTCCCAATGTCCTTAGCTACCGTTTGTTTAGTCAAGGACTTGTTAACTAGCTTAACTCATCCCGTAAATGTGAACCTACCATTTTCAGATCCAATAGGTCCGAGTCAACAAGCTACTATTAAGAAACACAACTGTTGGCAAATTACCTAAGAGACCCTATCCATTTCTGGAGTTCGCAGTGTTCTAATCCCTATAGTCAGGCCCTCCGTAGGATTTTGCTGTTCCAGGACAACCTAGCAGGCGGACTATAGAAATCTCACGGTGCGATCTAATGGAGGAGACCGTAGGATACGTTGACACGCGTCATGCTCCCATTTACTATGGATACTTCCCTCGTTCACCTTGGTATAGAACCATGCAAACACATACCGTAGGGGGACGCCCTATTGACGCCACGTAGCCGAGCATGGAACTCACGGTGTGAACTCTTGAAGACGTGAGAGTAAACTCGATGTGAACATCTCGTTTTCTCCCACTGAAGCTCCTAAGATTAGGGTATAGGTTTAACTTAGTCGGATTCTGGCTAAAAGAATCTATCTAATTCTATGCCTATTATAACTATTATAACTAGGTCTTTTAACGTTATGTCTAGGTGAATAAACATTTTAATTACCTAGATATAAAATAGAACTAAGGTTAATTCAACTCAAGTTTTGGATCAATTCCCAGGTAGGAGGTGTTCCGTTAACCGTCAGCTTAAGTACCCCTAACATTAGACAGAACTTCACCAGTAGAGTTCCCTTATAACCAAAGTCCTAAAGTCCTACTATTTTTTAAACTATTTAAAATACTATGTAAGACTAATTTCTAATCTTATTAAAAATTAAAAACATAGGTCTAAATTAATTTTAAACATTTTAAAAACTAATTGAAATTTTTAACCCAAGTTACTATGTTTACATGCATTTCTTTATTATAGGTTATGGTGTCTAAAACCCCTTTAATTTATAACTTTTATAAATTTAATAATTAACCTATGAGAAAGAAATTATATTATAAATCCAACAATCATTATTCAAATTGGAATTATAAAATATTCAACTAATTGAATAATAAAATTACTTAAATAAAATAACATTTATTTTAAACTATGTAATTTCATGCTCCATGCAATTTATTTTTCATATAATCTAATCATAACAATTATAATTAATTACTCATGAAAAATAAATTAATCATGCATCTGACAATATTCATATAACATTTATACAAATAAAATGCATGAACATGCTTATCCTAAGGTGGGAATAATCTAAATGACATTCATAAAGACATAAAGCTGTAAAAC
This sequence comes from Trichosanthes cucumerina, assembly GCA_036507285.1. Lineage (NCBI taxonomy): Eukaryota > Viridiplantae > Streptophyta > Magnoliopsida > Cucurbitales > Cucurbitaceae > Trichosanthes > Trichosanthes cucumerina. The sequence goes on from CM071841.1 coordinate 42,179,751, forward strand.
TGGAATAATTTGGCCTCTAAAGTGCAAAAAAAAAAAAAAAATTACATTAATTTTATTACATAAAACTGGTCCAAAAAGACCTTGAACTGGCCTTGAACCGCTCGAACCGGACCGAAAACAACGAACCAGTTGAACCGGCTGAACCGGCCAGCATCTGCTGGACAGGCGTAACGGCGTTGCAACGCCCGCTTCATCCTCGCACGCGCCTGCTATCGGGGTGGCGTTGCAACGCTGAGGAGCAGCGTTGCAACGCCGCTGACTCCTTGAGCGCCCGCGTCGATATGGAGCGTTGGCGTTGCGACGCCGTTCTATAGCGTTGCAACGCCGATGAACGGCGTTGCAACGCTCGCTTCGGCAGTGGAAAAATTCCACGAACATAGCAGCTTCCAATTGCAACTTCTCCTTCGATTCTCCACCGAATTGCTTGAAACTGGTCTCGAACGACCCGTAACTCAAATACAGACTCAATAATGTACTTTTTGCCCAAAAACACAAGGGCCTTTACATACAAATTGAACAAATCAAAAGAAGTAAACTATGGCCAAATACTCCTAAACAGTTTTACAGCTAACCAAATGCATTTCCCACCAAATCAATGCAATTTTGCTTCAAAACAAAACAATACAAGCATTGCTCTAATACCAATTGATAGAGATCTGATCTCCTTGAGCACCGAAAACGTGTTTGGGATCGTAATTCACTTGATTGTTTTAGTTGAAACAAAAATCAATACATTGACAAAAACATACCGAATAAACATGCTCTTTAATCTAATTAAAAAGGGAGGCTTACATGCAAACATGCTTAAATTAATTTGACAATTAAACTAATAAAGAGATAAAGGGATTACCTTTGTAGATTTGCAGCAACTCCTTGCTCCAAGCAAATTCCAGTAAATCAGCAACCCAGGAACTCCTCTATATTTTCAAGCAGGAACACTACCACTTGGAAAACCCTCTTTGTCTCTGAGTGCTTAGATCTTCCTAGGTGAGAAGGATCCAACAATTGGAAGAATTGGAAAATGTTAGAGAGAGAGAGAATTCTTTTTTATTACAGCAATTCCTTAAGTGCTAAAAAAAAAAAACTATTGATCAACCCCTTCTCACAAAGAGAAGAAGCTATCTATCGAGGGATAACTTCCCCCACTCCCTATCAATAGGGAGTTGGAGGGAAGTGGGGAACGTGTCCTCCTGACATATTCTCAGTAATTTAATAATAATATTAAATAATAATAATTAATCTAATTAACTATTATATATATATTAATTAAATCATATTTAATTAATCAAATTAAATATCTTATATTTAATTAAGATTAAATCATATTTAATCATATCTTTCCCTCTAACCTATAGTCTTAATGCACATCTAATGCACATTAAATTTAACCTATAGTTTACAAATATGAATCACATTCACATTTGAATTTAATATTTGAACTCTTTCAAATATTTAATTCTCTCATGTAATTTTATTATGAATCATATTCACATTAAATCTATAATATATAGTTCAAAAACTATATATTAGACCGTATCAATATACCTTAAGTTTGTTCCCTTGTGAATTTGAAAGTTTCAAATTCAAATGATCTAAGAACCCTTTACTAGCTAGAAGGTGCACCTAATGGACCTACAGATCAGAAACTCCAACGATACGAGATTGCTCAGTTAATCTCATTAACCTCCCAATCAACATTCGTTAACTGCGGGAACACTCCACTAAAGTCTCGCAGCTGCACTCTTCTCATTGCAGATATATTTCTGTGTCCACGGATATTGACCAATAACAGCAAGTCAATCCTTTACAAATGTTCATAACACCAGCTGGGTCAAATTATCGTTTTACCCCTGGGTTACATCTTGTGCCTTAAGTACAAGTGCTCCTCTAATGAATAATTTGTTTGTGGTCCTACCAACAAACAGAGTCTCTCTCGGGCCAATGAGAGGGTCGGACCCTTTGTTCAAGTCCCGGAGACACCACTTAAGGAACATTCCTCTACTTACCCTAGAAGGCGGGAAGGAGTGAATTCCATCTTGCTAAGTTAAGTTCCCAGCCGCTCACTCGGTCTTGTCCCCAAGAAGGTAGGCATATTGAGTCGGCGAATCTGGCCACTCTCACCCATACTAGTCAAAGCACAATCACTCGCGAACAGGAGTTCGTAACCTGCTCAGGATTGAGTTCAAGTTGCCTAGGTCATCCTAGTGAAATAGAAACCTAACTAGTCAACGAAGTTACAGCTAGAGGTCACTATTTCGTGGTCCGGTCTTATGTAATCTCATAACATAGGATATCACCACTCACATGTCATCTACACGAACACGTTAGGATCACAGTGTTTGTATCAAATACAAAGTGGGTCACATCCATAGTTTTACCAGGCTAAGGTACCCAAACCTTATCCCCTAACTATAGACCCTTTAGGTTGTATCTCGAACCGAGATCCTTTATATGTACACTACATTCAGTTAAAGATTCATATAACAACCTTGGATGTTTAGTTTATTGGATTTAGGGTTTAAATAAAGGCAAACTCGTAGATAACGAACAATAACTCTTTATTGAAATAATAACACTTTATTACATTAATTAGAACATAATTACAAACTACAAGTTTTAGGGCTCAAAACCCAACAATCTCCCACTAACTTATCTGAAGCGAGTAAAGCTATTATCGAGCTTGACATTTTGCTGAAAAAATCAAATTAAAACTTTGTGTCAGTCTCGCAAAAAACTTTTTGAATCCTAATCAATGTTTTAGCAAAATTTAATTCTATGATCCCTAGGTCATTTAAAAATTGCAATGATATGCTAAAGGTTTAGAATGACCGCCACCGAAGGGTGAATAGAAACACTCCTCCTCTAGGACACGACTTTCTCGACCAAACCCTAAGCCCAGAATAACTCTTATTCCATTACGCGTCCAGTTAACATTTTTTCGGTTGAATTCATTAACACATAACGAATTCCGTGAGTGTCACCCTCAATATTTAAGTTTCCAATTATCCGTCCAAACAATAGCCACCGAAGGGTGAACCACTAAGGAAAACCAACAAGGAAACTATATCCCTTTCGTGAATTCACGGTGTTTCGACTCCTATGATCAAGGCCCTCCGAAGGGGTTGTCTGGTCCAGGCCAAACTAGCAGGCGGATCATAGTGGTCTCACAGTGTGAATCGAAAGAAGAGACCGTGGGTCCCGTTTTCACAGGTCCCGCTCCCACTCACTATAAGTACTCTCTCCATCCACTATGATATTGATCCATACAAATATCATCAGAAGGGGGACGCTCCCATTTGCGCTACGAGGTCGAGTATGGATCTCACGGTTCAGACTTTACGGAGATTTGTGGTCGAAAAATTAAATGTATCTTATACACTTTATTTCCTCTCACTCAACACTTTATATTTTTCAGGAATGACCTAGATAAACCAGCTAAAGTTTACCTAAGTCTACCAATATAACTCTTATATTTTATTTAGCCTAATTTTATAATCACATTATTAACTTAGGTCTATGTGAGTAAATTAACCAACTTTTAATTAACGACACTCACGAAAAATATAACCTAAGAATCTCCGAACCGAATTCACTCCCATGATGGTTTCCAGGTAGAGGTGTTCCGCAAGCGTCAACTTAAATACCCCAGCCTTAGACAAAACCTTTCTTAGACAGAGTTTAGATTTTGATTAGATTTTGATTTTGATCAGTCACCATTAAAAGATTAGATTTTGATTTCCTAATTCTAATCTTACTTGAACTAGAAAACCTAAGTCTAATTATTCAAGTTCTAAACACTTTAAAACTAATAATTAACTTAGGTTACATGCATTTCTATGTTATATTGCTTCATCGTTCATCACATGAATAACTATAGACTATAACAAAAATTCATCACATGAAATTAAATGCATGAGCATACTTTAATCCAAAAAATATTACACTTATATTTAATTAAATTAAAACATGCATTTAATTATATTATAACACTTATAATATAACCTATCATGTAAACTATATATTATAACACTTATAATATAAATGATGCATGAAATGTTTAACCTAAGGTGGGATTTTAAATCTATATGACATACATTATGCACATACAATTAATTAAATCATACTTCTCATGCATAAAAATAATCAAATAGCAAAAATGGATCGGTTTTGGCACTTAGGGGGCAATTATTTAATTAATTGACATTAATATAACTTTTATATTAATATTAATTAATAAAATAAATTAAATAAATAATTTAATACATTTTTCAAATGAAAATTAAATTAAAAACTGCCCACGAAGCCTCATGACTTGATGGCCCACGTTCTTCGCGGGCTCCTTGCAAACTGCCCACTACGCTTGCAACGTTGCAATGTCGTGGGTAGCGTTGCAACGCTGCAACGTTGAGCGTCACACCCCGTGTGTTCCATGCCTCGGCGTTGCAACGCTGCTCTGCAGCCAAGCCTCTGCCCGCAATTGCAGCGTTGAGACGCCGATGAACAGCGTCTCAACGCTGTCGACAGAACAACAAGCTCTTCTTGCTATTCTTTGTCGTTTCTTGCATGTTTCCGCTTCGATTTCTTCACAGCATCTCATGTCACGATGGACACGGACTTGCAGACTCGATTTACATTAAAATTTTCCCAAAACACGAGCCCTTACATTTATCTTGTCAACATAATGTAAATCTAAGAAAAAAATGCCAAAACCGAAAACATCCATTTTGCAAACCAAAATTCATCACATGAATCAAAGCATAAACCCACCTAATTTTAACAAAATTAAATGCACATCGAGAAGCCAACGATTGAATTTAAACTATCGAATCGTCGTTATATCGTTGTGCAATTCGATTTTGTTAAAATTAAACTATCTAATAGAATAGGTTAAACATGCTTACTAGAAGGAAAAAACAGCAAGTTAGTAATACTTACTTGTTGAAGACCAACTTCAAAATTCCTTCTTCCAGTGATCACGAACTCTTCGTGTACTCGTTCTCAACAATCTCGATCTCCTCACACGAACAACGAACTGGACAACTCCACTTGCTTACTCGGTTGTTCTACCTTAGATAGAAGGAGGATGGTGGGATCCTTTGGTTTAGGGAGGGGAATTTGTGAGAGAGCTTTGAGAGAGAATTTGATTGCTTCTTTTGGTGTGAATTTTAAAAATGAGCAAATGCCTAATGAACCCTTCTTGCAAAGGGGTTTATATAATGGTGATAGGTGGAGTTGAAATCTCCACCAATTTACCATTTTACCACAACCATAGGTTATGCAAATCATATTTGCATAACCACATATTATAAGATATCTCATATCTTATTTTACAAATCATATTTGTATAATTGTGGATTTTTTTTAAATTGAATCACATTCAATTTAATTTATCTCAATCTAATTTCTCCAAGTTAGCCATAATTCAACAATTAGGCTAACCTATAGTTTATTATGAATCTCATTCACATTAAACTATATAATATATCATTCATATCTCATATAAATGACATAAATATCCTTTAGTGAACTTGAACACTTCAAATTCAAACAAAAAATGTAAACCTTCTATTAATCCACTTTGAGCCAACTGAGGGACCTAATGAACCTATAGTGACGAGCTCCAATGATCCGAGATTAACCTGTCAAACTCTTTGACCCGATTAATCAACATTCATTAGCTACGGTAACACTCCACTAAAGCCCGTAGCTGCACTCTCGTCAATGTAAGACAAGTTGTGTCCACGGATAAACCCAATGCCCATGAGTCGACCCTTCATAGGTTGTTCGTAGACACTGCTGGGTCAAATTATCGTTTTACCCCTGTGTCAACTTTTTGCTCCTCAATTCCCCACTACTCTTCTAATGAACAACAATGTTGTAATGGTCCAACCATACACAACAACCCTCTCGTGCTAGTGAGAGGGTGGGCACCCATTGTCCAAGCCCTGGAGACAACACTTAAGGGAACAACCTCTATAGTTTCTCTAAAGGCGGGAACGAGTGAATTCCATCTCACGTTGTTAAGTTCCCAGCTCCCTATTTGGTCCTGTCTTTGATAAGATAGACATATTTGGAGAGTAACTGTGACCACCCTCACCCGTACTAGTCAAAGGGCAGATCCCAACAGACAATAGTCCATAACACGCTCAGGATTCAGGTCGAGTCACTAATGGTCATCTACGAAGTTATTAGTCCATACTGTTAACGGTGTTACATCAGTAGGTCTAATAATTCACGGTCCGGTCTTGTACAATCTCATTGTACAGGATGCCCTCACTCGCATGTAAACCACATGCACGAGTCAGATCAAGTCGTTTGTATCTAATACAAAGCGGGTCACATCCACAACGTATCCAGGATTAGGTCTCCAACCCTATCCATATACTGTAGACCGTTCGGGTCACTAACTCAAACGTGATCCTCCCTGTGTGTCCACTACACACCATTCAAGTTCTAGTTCTCTCATATATTTAATTACCCTGGAGCTTAGTTTATTGGACAATGTTTGTAAAATTTGCGAGACACAAAATGATGAAATAAATAACTCTTATTAATTTCAAATGGTTATTTACAAACTAAACGAGATTAGGACATACATCCCAACAGTAATCCAACTCATTCATGTGGATGACATGCGAGTGGGGGCATCCTGTATGAAGAGTTCATACAAGACCTGACTGAAAATTATTAGTCTAACTAGTATAACACCGTTAACATGATACGACTGATAATTTATAAATGGTCATTAGTGACTCGACCATCATCATGAGCAAGTTAAGAACTCCTGCTTATAGGGGTTTGTCCTTAGACTAGTATGGGTGAGAGTGGCCTATAGCCGACTCGATAAGCCTACATTTCCAGGGACAGAACCTCGTAGGTAGCTGGGGACATAACTCTTCAAGATGGAATTCACTCATTCCTAGACTAAGGAAATAGATAGGTTGTTCCCTTAAGAGCTGAGTCCAGGTCTTGAACAACGGGGCTGACCCTCTAAACTAGCTTAAGAGGGTCTGAGTTTATGGTAGGACGATAGACCTGTTGTTTATTAGATGATCAATGGTGCTTAAGGAACAAAGAAGTAATCACGAGGGTAAAACGATAATTTGACCCAATTGTGAGTACGAACAACCTGTGAAAGGTTGACTCACGGGTAATGATTATATCAATGGGCACAATATAATTCTACAACGAGGAGAGTGCAGCTACAAGTCTATAGTGGAGTGACTTGTAGTTAATGACTTGTAGTCCAGATCAAAGAGTTTGATTAGTTAATCTCACGTCATTGGAGCTCATGAACTGTAGGTCAATTATGTCCCTCTGTTTGCTCAACATGGTAATATTGAGGGTATAAAATTAGGAGTGAAATTGAAGTGTTCAATTTTATATATGAGGTGTTTAATCAATTATATGTGATATAATTGATATAATATATAGTTTTAATGTGAATTAGATTCACAAATTAACTATATATTAATGTGAGAATGAAGGAGGGATAGGATGGTAATTTTCATCATATTTCCATATAAATATGTGCATAAGATGCAACTTTGAGAAGGCAATTGTGTGCAATTCTACAGTTCTCCATATTGTGTTGTTGGAAAAAGTTCCAAAACACTTCGATCAAATCTCTACATCTCATCCTAAAAGAACCCACCTTCCTCCCTCACCTTGAGACCGATGGAGAAGATCTAGTGGCGGATCTTCACACAGTTCGGGTTCGTGTTGCTGAGATCGTGATCATTGGAGAATGAATATGTGAAGAAAAGTGATCTTCAAAGGTATGATTCCTTGTTGTCCTAGTTAGATATGCATGCTTAATCATAGTTATTTAGTTCTTGTTATAGATCCATGTAACGAAATCACGAACACGCGATTCACAATCGCTTCCGCTACGGGATTCGATCCCTTCAATTGGTATCAGAGTGCAAATTGTGTTCTTGATTTTGTTCTGGATTTATCAAGAAAGGTGGGATTTACTGATTTCATGTGATTAATGATCGGTTTGCAAAGTAGATGTTTTCGTTTTTGGCACCATAAATTTACATAATTTTTTGTTGAATTGTTCAATGTAAAGGGTTTATTGTTTTAGGCATTTTATTATGTAAATCGAGTCTATAAGTCTGTGTCGATCGAGGCAAAGTGGTTGCTGAGAAGAACGGAGCAAAAACGGACAAAATAGAAGAGAAGGTAGTATTGTTCTATGAATGGCGTTGCAAATTGTTGTTCATAGGCGTTGCAACGCCGCTGCAGCAGGCGTGCAACTAAGAACACAACCTCATAGCAACACCGAAGGCGTTTTGCCATGCTGAAGCTGAGGCTGAAGGGATTTGAAATTCCCGCAGCGGAATACGTTGTGAAACGTCGTTATTTCGTTGTGTAATTCGTATCTTAAAATTGAACATAACACTTACATTCTAGGTTAAACATGCATAAAAGTAAGAAAAAACGACAGGTAAAGATCTACTAACCTCTTGAAGAACTCTTCTTCAACGTTTTCTCCTTCGTGTTCTCGATCTCTCTCGAATCAACGATCTCTACGAACTCGATCCTCGAACCGAACGACAAGACACTTCCAAAGAGTCTTCTCGGTTCTTCTCGGAAGGTAGAGGGAGAGTGTGTGGGACTCCCCTTTGTTTTGGGTGAGGAGATTTTGAGGGAGAATTGAGAGAGAACGTTTGGGAGAATTAGCCTTGCTCTCTTTGGATGAAAATCTAAAAAATTGAAAAAGCCGCACCAAAGGCTTCTTGCAAGCCGTTTAAATATTAGTGTGTGGTGGAGTTAAAACATCCACCAAATTACAATTTTACCACAACCATTGAAGGGATCCAATCCCGCAGCGGAAGCGATTGTGAATCGCGTGTTCTTTATTTTGTTACACATATTTCAATCAAGAAAAAACCACATACGATTAAGCATGCTAATTCTACATAGGACATCAAGAAGATTACTTTCTTCACGAATCCCTCCTCAATAGATCACGATCTCAGCAACAACTCGAACTTTGTGATGTTCCACCACTAGATCTTCTCTTTTATTCTCTAGGTGAGGGAGGAAGGTGGGTTCCTTTAGGATGAGATGAGGTGATCTTATGGAATTGTGTTTGGAACTCTTTCCAACACAATTTGACAAAATTCTAAGGGTTTTGCCAAATAGCCTAACCTTCAAGGTTGCATCTCATGCAACTACTTATAAGCAAATAGAATGGAAATTATCATCATATCCCTTTTTCATTCTCTCATTAGTATATAGTTAATATTGTTGGGATTTTTGTCCTAATCTCGTGTTTGTAATATATTGTTTGAAATTAATAAGAGTTATTCATTTCATCACTTTGTGTCTCGCAATATTTATAAACTTTTCCAATAGACTAAGCTCAAGGGTCATTGAATTTATGAGAGAACTAGAACTTGAGCGAAGGTGTGTAGTGGACACACGGGGAGGATCACGTTCGAGTTAATGACCCGAACGGTCTCTGATGATATGGATAGGGTTGGAGACCTAATCCTCGGATACATTGTGGATGCGGCCCGCTTTGTATTAGATACAAACGAGGTGATCTGACTCATTCATGTAGTTGACATGCTAGTGGGGGCATCATGTGCAATGAGATTGTACATGACCGGACCGTGATTTATTAGACCTACTGATGTAACACCGCTGATTGTGAAGGACTAATAACTTCGTGAGATGACCATTAGTGACTCGACCGAATCACGAGCGTGTTACGGACTCACTGCCTCATGAGGGTCCGTTTCTTTGACTAGTACGGGTGAGGGTGGTCGAGTTACTCGCCCAATATGCCTATCTTCTCGTGTGACGAACCAAGTAGGAGGCGGGAACTTAACTACGCGAGATGGAATTCACTCGTTCCCGCCTTTAGGGAAACTAGAGGGGTTGTTCCCTTAAGTGCTGTCTCTAGGGCTTGGACAACGGGCGCCCACCTTCTCACTGGCTCGAGAAGGGTGTTGTGTATGGTTCGACAATCACAATATGTTGTTCATTAGAGGAGTAGTGGGGACTTAAGGAACAAGAGGTAGACATAGGGGTAAAACGGTAATTTGACCCAGCCGTGTCTACGAACAACCTGTGAAGGGTCGACTCATGGGAATTGGTTATATCAGTGGACACGTAATATTCTGCATTGATGGGAGTGCAGCTACGGGTTATAGTGGAGTGTTACCGTAGCTAATGAACGTTGGTTAACCGTGTCAAAGAGTTTGACAGGTTAATCTCGGATCATTGTAGCCCGTCACTGTAGGTCCATTAGGTCCCTCGGTTGGCTCCATCTGGGTTAAAAGAAGGGTTAATGTTTTGGTATGAAATTGAAGTGTTCAATTTCACCTTAAGGGCATTTATGTCATTTATATGAGATATGAGTGATATAATATATAGTTTAATGTGAATGAGATTCATAATAAACTATAGGTTAGCCTAATTGTTGAATTAGGGCTAATTGGAGAAATTAAATGAGAGAAATTAAATTGGATGTGATTCAATTTAATTAATCCACAATTATTGCAAATGAGATTTGCAATATGAGATATGAGATATCTTATATTATGTGGTTATGCAAATGAGATTTGCATAACCTATGGTTGTGGTAAAGTGGTAATAATGAGGAGATATTAACTCCTTCATTCCACTATTTAAACCCTTTGCAAGAAGGGTTTGGTGATCACTTCTTTCATTTTTTAGATTTTCACAAAAGAGAAGAAGAAAATTCTCTCAATTCCCTCTCATTTCTCCTCCCTTTCCAAAAGTCTTACAAGATCCCACCATCTTCCTTTCTCCAAAAGAGAACAACCGAGAAGATCGTTTGGTTTTGTTCGAGTTCCTTTTGTGGGAGTGTTCGTTGAGTTCGAGGAGCACGAAGAGTTCGTGATTTGAAGAAGAATTTTGAAGAAAGTCTACAACAAGTAAGTAAAAACTCATCTTGTTGTAATTTTCTTCTTCTTTTAAGCATGTTTAGCCTAGATCTAGTGTTAGATCAATTTTAATAAAACCATGTTGCAAAATGATACCACGACGATTCAATCGTCTTCCGCTGCGCGGGGATTCTCATTCCCTTCAAATATGTGAATCTAATTCACATTAAAACTATATATTATATCAATTACATAACATATAATTGATATAACACCTCATATATGAAATTGAACACTTAAATTTCATTCCTAACTTTATACCCTCAATATTACCATGTTGAGCCAACGGAGGGACCTAATGGACCTACAGTTCATGAGCTCCAATGATGTGAGATTAACTGATCAAACTCTTTGATCCAGTTAATCAATATTCATTAACTACAAGTCACTCCACTATAGACTTGTAGCTGCACTCTTCTCACTGTAGATTATATTGTGTCCATTGATATAATCACTACCCATGAGTCGACCCTTCACAAGTTGTTCGTAATCACAGTTGGGTCAAATTACTCTTTTACCCCTGTGATTACCTCTTTGTTCCTTAAGCATCACTAATCCTCTAATGAACAACAAGTCTATGGTTCTACCATAGACTCATACCCTCTTAAGTCAGTTTAGAGGGCGGGGCCCCATTGTTCAAGACCTGGACTCAGTTCTTAAGTGAACAACCTATCTAATTCCTTAGTATAGGAATGAGTGAATTCAATCTTGCATAGTTATGTCCCCAGCTACCTACGAGGTTCTGTCCCTAAGAAGGTAGACTTATTGAGTCGGCAACAACCCACTCTCAACCATACTAGTCTGAGGACAAACCCCTATAAGCAGGAGTTCTTAACTTGTTCAGGATTCAGGTCGAGTCACTAATAACCATCTATAAATTATAAGTCTTATCCTATTAACGGCGTTATATTGGTTAGACTAATAATTTGCAGCCTGGTCTTGTATGAACTCTTCATACAGGATGCCCCCACTCGCATGTCAACCACATGAATGAGTTGTATTACCTCATTTGTCCTAATTACAAAGTGGGTCGCATCCATGATGTTACCAGAATAAGGTTTCCAACCTTAATCTTATACCATAGACCATTTAGGTTATACTCTTGAACACAATCCAAATAGTGTCTTCTACACTGATGTTCAAGATACATTATAACCTTGGGGCTTAGTTTATTGATTTATAAAGAAAAAATATAATTTTATCAAAACAAATCCTTTAAACCTTCAAACCCTTTGCTCTTGTCCTTGTTCAGTGAACCCTTTGGGTTGGTCCATGTAGATGTTCTCGTCAAGATTTCCATTCAAGAATGTTGTCTTGACATCCATTTGCCATACCTCATAGTCATAATATGCGGCAATGGCAAGTAGGATACGGATAGACTTTACCATAGCAATAGGTGAAAAGGTTTCCTCATAGGCAACCCCTTCAACCTGGGTATAACCCTTTGCTACTAGTCTAGCTTTACAGGTTTGCACATTTCCATCTACACCACGATTTCTCTTGTAGATCCACTTACAACCTATAGGTTTTACCCCATCAGGTTTATCTACAAGATCCTAAACAGAATTGAAGTACATAGAGTCCATTTCTTGGTCCGTGGCTATGACCCATTTGCCTTTGTCTTTGTCAACCATGGCTTGATTATAAGTTGATGAATCCTCACAGTCATCATCTTGTATAACAACTTGGGTTTCAGATAAACCATGTAACGGTCAGGTTGTGTTGTAACCCTCCCACTACATCGAGGCATACTCAACTCTTGAGATGGACTCTCTTGACTAGACAAGCTAGTATAACCAACTTTTGTTGACGTACTAGTATTATTAGCAACTTTTTCTATCGTTCCGTCTAACTCACTTAATAGAACTTTACTTCTTGGTTTGTGATCCCTTATGTGGTCTTCCTCTAAGAAAGTGGCATTTGTCGACATAAAAACCTTATCTTCCTTAGGATCATAGAATAATCCACCTCTTTTTTCTTTTGGGTAGCCTAGGAATAGGCACAATTTTGAACGTGAATCCAACTTTTTTGGATTTGTCACAAGCACATGTGTTGGACAGCCCCAAATTCTGAAATGACATAAACTACCTTTACGTCCTTTCCAATGTTCAAAGGTGTTTCAGAAACACTCTTTGATGGCACATTGTTCAAAATGTATCCCACAGTCTCTACTACGTAACCCTAAAAGGAATTAGGGAGATGAGCATAACTCATCATTGAACAAACAATGTCCAACAAGGTTCTATTTCTCCTTTCGGATACATTGTTTTGTTGTGGCGTACTGAGAGCTGAGAGTTGGGATGTAATTCCATGTTCTATCAAATAGTTATGGAATTTTAAATCCATGTACTCTCCACCTCGATCTGATCGAAGTGTTTTAATTGTTTTACCTAATTGATTTTCAACTTCAGTCTTGAATTGCTTGAACTTTTCAAGTGCTTCAGACTTATGATGCATTAGGTAAATATGCCCAAATCTAGAATAATCATCTATAAAAGAGATGAAATATTCATAACCTCCTCTGGCTTTAACATTCATCGGACCACAAAGGTTTGAATGTATAAGCTCAGGAGGTTCTTCGGCTCTGTAACCTTTTCCACTAAAAGGTCTTTTAGTCATTTTACCATCTAGGCAAGATTCACATACAGGTAAAGTATTTTCTTCTAACTCATTTAGAAGTCCATTCTTTACCAATCTCTCAATCCTATTGAGGTTAATGTGACCAAATCTAGGATGCCAAATATGAGCATTTTCTATAGGAGAAATTTTACGTTTGTTAGTTTGTGTGTTTGAAGTTTTAAATAATTTAGTGTTCAAAGCAATTTTTGACTTAATTAGGCCTTAAAACATACAACCCACTTTCTAATGAAGCTGGACATATTTCCACACCTTTCTTTAAAATAAACACTTTATTCAAAGAAAAAGAAACAGAAATACATTGTTCTATAAGACAAGAAATTGAAATAAGGTTTCTAGTAACCTCTGGTATCACTAATATATTGTCTAACAAAATATATTTCTTGCCAAAATTAAGCTTCATCGTGTCTATTGCTACAGCTGAGACGACTTCTCCATTTCAAACCCGGAGCATTATCTCTCCTTTCTGTAGTTGCTGCTAGGAATCAATTGCCTGAAAAGAAGAACAAACATGATTGGTGGCGCCTGAATCAAGTATCCAAGCAGTTTTATCATTATCCACTAAACAAGCTTCTAGGCAAAGTAAATCATATTTAACATCCTTCTTCTTTTCTGCAATGTACTTCGGACAATTCCGTTTCCAATGGTCGTCTTCATTGTAGTGGAAACACTTTCCTTTGTCTGCAACTTCTTTGACCTTCTTGCCCTTCTAGGCGGCAGCTTTGTCAGCTCGTTTCCATTTACCAACCTTCTTCATGTTCTTCTTCTTCACTTTTAGGTTAGAAGAAGATGAAGCCACTATTTTTGATCCAGAGGTGAACCTCTATGTTAACTCCCACTGGCAACATTTTCCTCACCTTTCGATCCCTGAATTTTCATCAAAGATTGAAAGGTTTGGAGTTCGTTCAAAAGGGAGGTAAGATTAAAAGTAAACTTATTCGTAACAACATTACATCTAAACTGTAGGAAACTATCTGGAAGAGTTTCCAGAATGAAGCTGACCTGGCTCGATTCATCGATGGAAGCACCATTCGACTCCGCGATGTTAAACTGTACCATCATATCCAGGACATGATCCCGAAAAGATGAACCCTCTTGCATCCTCGAGTTGAATATATACTTGAGGGCATTGTGTCGGGCCTGTGTAGACTGTTGTCCAAACATACCCTTCACTGAATCCATGATTTCCTTAGCGGTCATCATGCCCTCGAGCTTCTTGGCTAATATGTCAGACAAATTTGCCAGCATGTAAGCTTTGGCCTTATCAATGGCCTTGATCCATCGATCATATGCATCACGAACATTTCGTGTAGCATTCGAGCCTGACACCTGAGAACACTCCTCAGTCATCAAAAACTTCAGGTCATCCACTACCAATATAGTGTTGAGTTTGTTTTTCCAAGTCATCATGTTTTCTCCGGTAAATATTTCCGCACCCAATAAGGAAATTATAGAGCTAGACATTTTGCTGAAATTTTTCAAATAAAACCTGTATAAGTTTCTTGCTATAATTGTCTAATCCAATCATGTTTTAGCTAATTATTAAATAATTCCTCGATCATTTATAATTTGCAATGATACTCCAAAGGTTTAGAATGTATGACACCAAAGGGTAATAAAAAACACTCCTCCTCTGGATCAAGACACTCTTGACCAAAACCTAATGCCAGAATAACTCTAATTCCTATAGGCTTTAGTTACCATTATTCATTCAGGATACATACACTTCTTATGTACCATGTCAGTGTAACACTCTGTCTTTAGACCCCAGAGTTCCCATCCAATAAAATCTGCCGAATGGAGGACTAGATTGAAAAACAGACTAAGGAAGTCTTTATCCCTTTCGGGTGTCTATTGTGTTTGATCCCCTATGATCAAGCCCATCGAAGGGATTGTCTAGTCAAGGCCAAACTAACAGGCTGACCATAGTGATCTTATGGTGTAAACCGACAGAAGAGACCATAGGTTTTGTTTTCACTAAACCTGCTCCCACTCACTATAAGTACCCTCTCCATTCACCTTGATATTGACTCATACAAACACCATCCGAAGGGGGACGCTCCCGTTTGCGCCACGAGGCCAAGTATAAGTCTCACGGTGTGAACTTCCTGGAGAAAACGTAGATGGAAAAATATGTATCATATACACTTTTCCTCCCACTGGATACTTTAACTCTATAGGAAATTTACTTATGCTAAACTCGCCTAATGGTTTTACCCAAATTTATCAATATAACTCTTATACTGATAATCAATATAACTCTTATATTGATTTTATCCTAAGTTTGCATTATAACTCTTTATATTTAGCCTAGGATTTCTAGTTTATTAACTCCTTAATAAACCCGCTGACTCTACTATAATTTTTAAACTCTCTGATTAAAATTCACTCGCAGGTAGGGGTATTCCGTTTCCGTCAGCTTAAATACCCCAGCCTAGACAGAACCTTCGTTAGACAGAGTTCCTCTTTTAATTATTGTTTATAAATTACTTGGTTCCTAATTCTAATCTAATTAGAACTAGATAACCTAAGGTCTATTAATTACAAGCTCTAAACATTTTAAAACCAATAATTAACCTTAGGTGACATGCATACTATGTTATAGTGCTTGATCATTAATCTCATGAATAATAAAACATACATAGCATAATCATCTCATGAATAATAAAATGCATGTCAATGTTGTCCATAAATTAATATAACACCTTATACTAATTATACATGCAAACTATATAATATAACACTGTATATTATAAATGATGCATGGAAATGCTTAACCTAAGGTAGGATATCTAAAATAAAAGCATACATTATGCATGACAATAATTATACAACAATTGCATAATTTCAATGGCAAAATTAGACCATTTTTAGCACCCTAAAATTAATTTTAATTAATATAATCTAATTATATTAATTAAAATTAAATTAATTAAATATAATTAAATATAAAACGTTTTTATATTTAATATATAATTAAAAATACGTTTTTCGCCCGTTTGGAAAACTACTGAAACGCCATCGGTGTTGCAACGCTGATGGAAGCGTTGCAATGCTGCCTCTGATGCGCGCCTTCATCCGCAAGTGTGGCGTTGCAATGCTGCACGCAGACAACAAGCATTCCTCCATTGTTTTGCCTCATTTTTGCTCCGTTCTTCTCATCAACCACTTCGCATCGATCGACACGGACTTACAGACTCGATTTACATAATAAAATGCCCAAAACAATAGGCCCTTACATTGAACAATTCAACAAAATTATGTAAATCTATGTGCCAAAAATGAAAACATCTAATTTTGCAAACCGTTCATTCATTACATGAAAACAGTAAATCCCACCTTTGTTCTTGATAAATCCAGACCAAAATCAAGAACACAATTCTGTTCTGATTCCAATTGAAGGGATCGAATCCCGCAGCGGAAGCGATTGTGAATCACGTGTTCTTTATTTTGTTACACAGATTTCAAACAAGAACAAACCATATACGATTAAGCATGCTAATTCAACATAGGACAACAAGAAATTTACCTTTGAAGATTACTTTCTTAACGAATCCCTCCTCAATAGATCACGATCTCAGCAACAACTCGAACTTTGTAAAGCACCACTAAATCTTCTTCGTTGTTCTCTAGGCGAGGGAGGAAGGTGGGTTCCTTTAGGATGAGGTGAGGTGATCTTATGGAATTGTGTTTGGAACTCTTTTCAACACAATTTGCGAGAATTCTAGGCTTTTTGTCAAAAAGCCTTAACCTTCAAAGTTGCATCTCATGCAACTAGTTATAGGGAAATAGGATGGGAATTACCATCATATTCCTCCTTTATTCTCTCATTAGTATATAGTTAATATGTGAATCTAATTCACATTAAAACTATATATTATATCAATTATAGCACATATAATTGATATAACACCTCATATATGAAATTGAACACTTAAATTTCATTCCTAACTTTACACCCTCAATATTACCATGTTGAGTCAACGGAGGGACCTAATGGACCTACAGTTCATGAGCTCCAATGATGTGAGATTAACTGATCAAACTCTTTGATCCAGTTAATCAATATTCATTAACTACAAGTCACACCACTATAGACTTGTAGCTGCACTCGCCTCACTGTAGATTATATTGTGTCCATTGATATAATCATTATCCATGAGTCGACCCTTCACAGGTTGTTCGTAATCACAGTTGGATCAAATTACTGTTTTACCCCTATGATTACCTCTTTGTTCCTTAAGCACCACTGATCCTCTAATGAACAACAAGTCTTTGGTCCTACCATAGACTCATACCCTCTTAAGTTAGTTTATAGGGCGGGGACCCGTTGTTTAAGACCTAGACTCAGTTCTTAAGGGAACAACCTATATAATTCCTTAGTGTAGGAATGAGTGAATTCCATCTTGCATAGTTAAGTCCTCAGCTACCTACGAGGTTCTGTACCTGAGAATGTAGGCTTATTTAGTCGGCTACAGGCCACTCTCACCCATACTAGTCTAAGAACAAACCCTATAAGCAGGAGTTCTAAACTTGCTCAGGATTCAGGTCGAGTCACTAATTACCATATATAAATTATCAGTCTTATCCTTTTAACGGCGTTATACTAGTTAGACTAATAATTTGCAGTCCGATCTTGTATGAACTCTTCATACAGGATGCCCCCACTCGCATGTCAACCACATGAATGAGTTGGATTACCTCATTTGTACTAATTACAAAGTAGGTCGCATCCATGGTGTTACCAGAATAAGGTTTCCAACTTTATTCTTCTACCATAGACCATTTAGGTTATACTCTTGAACACAATCCAAATAGTGTCCACTACATTGATTTTCAAGATACATTATAACCTTGGAGCTTAGTTTATTGGATTTATAAAGCAAGAATATAATTTTATCAAAATAAATAACTCTTTATTAATTTGATCAAAATTACATAAGTTTAGGGCACAAATCTCAACAACCATATGATATGGAAATCATATTTTCATATCACATAATATAAGGTATCTCATACCTTATTATACAAATCTCATTTGCATAATTGTGGAATCTTAAAATGAATCACATTCAATTTAATTTCTCTCAATTCAATTTCTCCAATTAGCACTAATTAATCGATTAGGCTATACTATAGTTTATTATGAATGTCATTCACATCAAACTATATATTATATCAACTATATCACATATAAATGACATAATTACCCAATTAATGAATTTGAACACTTCAAATTCACACCAAACTGTAAACCCTCAATTTATCCAATTTGAGCCAAGCGAGGGACCTAATGGACCAACAGATGACGAGCTCCAATGATCCGAGATTAAGCTGTCAAACTCTTTTACCCGATTATTGAACATTCATTAGCTAAGGTAAAACTCCACTAAACCCAGTAGCTGCACTGCAATCACTGTAGGACAAGTTGTGTCCATCGATATAACCAATACCCATGAGTCAACTCTTCACAGGTTGTTCGTAGTCACAGTTGGGTCAAATTACTGTTTTACCTCTGTGTCTATCTCTTGCTTCTAATGTCTCATTACTCCTCTAATGAACAACTACGTTTCATGGTCCCATTGTTCAAGCCCTAGAGATAGCACTTAAGGGAACAACCCCTCTAGTTTCTCTAAATCGAGAATGAGTGAATTCCATCTCGCGTAGTCAAGTTTCCAGCTCCCCACGTGGTCCTGTCCCTGAGAAGATAGGCATATTTGGTAAATAACTGTGACCACCCACACCGGTACTAGTCAAAGGACAGGAGTCCGTAACACGTTGAGGATTAAGGTCGAGTCACTAATGGTCATTTACGAATTTATTAGTCCTATACTGTTAATAGTGTTACATCAGTAAGTCGAATGATTCACGATCTGGTTTTGTACAATCTCATTGCACAGGATGCCCCCACTCGCATGTCAACCACATGAACGAGTTGGTTCACCTCGTTTGTATCTAATACAAAGTGGACCACATCCACAACGTATCTAGGATTAGGTCTCCAACCCTATCCGTATACTGTAGACCATTCGGGTCATGAACTCGAACGTGATCCTCTTCGTGTGTCCACTACACACCATTCAAGTTCTTAGTTCTCTTAAAATACAATGACCCTATAAGCTTAGTTTATTGGATTAAGTTTATAAAATATGTGAGACACAAAGTATTGACAAAATAACTCTTATTTATTTCAATTTGGAATATTACAAACTACACAAGATTAGGGCATACACCCCAATAAACTCTCACTTGAACTAAGCTAGTGGGGTACATTATGCATTTCCCAAATGTACAGTAATACAATAAAGTAATACAATAAACTAGGGCATGGAATACCCCTTTACAATACTCCCACTTGCCCTAGTCAGGAAGCACTCGAAGACCTAGACTCTTTAGGTGACCCTCAAACACCTTAGTCGTGAGAGCCTTTGTAAATGGATCAACAACGTTGTGCTTCGACGCTATCTGTGTGGCTATCACGTCACCGCGTTGCACAATCTCCCGTATCAGGTGATACTTACACTCAATATTCTTGCCCCTCTTATGACTCTGAGGTTCTCTCGAGTTGGCTACTGCACCACTGTTATCACAAAATAGGGTCACTAGCAAGTTCATATTTGGAAGAACTTCAAAATCAGGCATGAACTTTCTAATCCAAAAAACTTCCTTTGCAGCTTCACAAGTCGCAACATACTCGACATCCATTGTCGAATCAACAATGCATCCCTTCTTGATGTTTCGCGATACTACAACTCCTCCATTCAGAATGAAGGTTGACCCCGAAGTGGATTTCTTAGAATCCTTATCGGATTGAAAGTCAGAGTCTGTATATCTCGTAAGGATAAAATCCCCACTCCCATTCACAAGGCTGTAGTTCCTCATTCTTCTAAGATACTTGAGGATTTCCTTTACGACTGTCCAGTGATCTAATCCTTGATTGGATTGATATCTATTGACAATCCCAACTGCATAACAGATGTCGGGGCTAGTACACAACATGGCGTACATCAGGCTCTTTACAGCTGAAGCATAGGAGATTCGTCTCATATCCTCAACCTCTTGAGGTGTCTTAGGACATTGATCCTTAAACAGGTGAACCCCATGCCTGTAAGGCAGCAAGCCGTTCTTGAAGTTCTGCATCTTATATCTGGACAACATCTTGTCAATGTAAGATGCTTGAGACATGGCTAGCATTATGTTCTTCCGATTCTGGACTATCTGGATACCTAGAACATACTGCCCCTCTCCTAAATCTATCATTTGGAATTGTGAACCCAACCATTCCTTAATGTTAGTAATAAATCTAAGCAGGATATCATCCACATACAATATCAGAAATGTGAAAGTGTTGTTGATGATTTTCTTGTAAACACAAGGCTCATCAACATTGTGAATCAAGCCATAAGATTTGATCGCCTCATCAAATCTTATATAACAAGACCTCGAGGCTTTTTTAAGTCCATAAATAGTCCTTTGAAGCCGACAAACCTGTTGCTCTTGGCCTTTGGAAATGAACCTCTTGGGCTGGTCCATGTAGATGGTCTCGTCAAGGTTGTCTTGACATCCATCTGCCATACCTCATAGTTATAATATGCAGTAATGGCCAGAAGGATTCTGATAGACTTTACCATGGCAACAGGAGAAAAGGTTTCCTCATAGTCAACCCCTTCAACCTGGGTAAAACCCTTTACCACAAGTCTAGCTTTGAAGGTCTGCACCTTCCCATCTACGCCACGTTTACGCTTGTAGATCCACTTGCAACCAATTGGTTTAACCCCATCCGGTTGGTTCACAAGCTCTCAGACATAATTGAAGTACACCGACTCCATTTTCTGGTCCATAGCTTTAATCCATTCGTCTCTATCAACGTCTGTCATTGGCTTATCATAGGTCAATGGATCCTCGCAATCATCATTAGGAGTGACGACCTGGGTTTCAGCCAAACCCATGTAACATTCAGGCTGTCTTACAACCCTCCCACTACATCGAGGCATTCTCAACTCTTGAGAAGGGACTTGTCTAGACGAGCTAGGATCAACAACACTTGGTGGCGTACTAGCCCCATCAGCAACTCTTGGTAGTGAACTGTCCATTTCATTTAACATAATCTTACTCCTTGATAAGTGATCCCTGATGTAGTATTCCTCAAGGAATGTGGCGTTTGTCGACACAAACACATTATTTTCTTTAGGATCGTAAAACAGACCACCCCTAGTCTCTTTTGGGTAACCTACAAAGAGGCACAACTTTGAACGTGGTTCTAATTTCTTCAGGTTTGACACCAACACATGGGTCGGGCATCCCTAAATTCTTTCGTAAACTGGTTTTACGACCATGCCAGAGTTCGAAAGGTGTTTCACAAACACACTTCGACAGAACTGTGTTCAAAATGTATACCGCAGTCTCCACTGCGTAACCCCAAAAAGAATAAGGGAGAGAGCATAGCTCATCATCGATCGAACCATGTTTAACAGGGTTCTGTTTCTCCTCTCTGATACATCATTCTGTTGTGGCATACTAGGGGGTGAGAGTTGGGACATAATTCCATGTTCAATCATATAGTCCTAGAATTCAGTGTCCATGTACTCTCCACCTCGATCCGATCAAAGTGTTTTAATCGTTTTACCTAACAGGTTCTCAACATCAGTCTTGAACTCCTTGAACTTTTCAAGAGTTTCAGACTTCCTATGCATTAGGTAAACGTACGCATACCTCGAATAGTCATCTATGAAAGATACAAAGTATTCATAACCTCCTCGTGGTTTAACATTCATCGGCCCACAGAGGTCAGAATGTATAAGTTCAAGAGGCTCTTTTGCTCTATGTCCTTTTCCACTAAAAGAATGTTTGGTCATTTTGCCTTCAAGGCATGACTTAGAAACTGGTAAAGAGTTTTCTTCCAACTCGCTTAGAAGTCTGCTCTTCACTAGTCTCTCAATCCTATTTAGATTTATGTGGTCTAATCTTAGATGCCAAAGATTGGCACTTTCTTTTGGAGAAACTTTTACACTCTTAGTTTGTGTTTCTGTTGTTTTAAACAATTCAATATTCAAAACACTTTTGACCGAATTAGGCTTTAAAATATATAAATTACTCCCAAGTGAAGCAGAACATAACAAATTTCCATTTCGAGAAATAAATGTTTTATTACTCATGGAAGAAATGGAAATACTTTGTTCTAATAGGCAGGAAATAGAAACTAGTTTTCTAGTAAACCCTTGAACTATGTATAAATTATCTAATAATAAGTACTTCACTTCAAAGAACAACTTCACTGTGCCAATTGTTGCAGCTGAGACAACTTCTCCGGATCCAACCCTTAGTGTTATCTCACCCTCTTGCAGCCGCTGCCAGGAACTTAATCCTTTAAAAGAAGAGCAAATATGGTTTGTGGCACCTGAATCAAGTATTCAGACAGAGTCATTACTCTCCACTAAACAAGTTTCTGTAACTAGTAAATCACATTTACCGTCCTTCTTTTCAACAAGGAACTTGGGACAACTCCTTTTCAGGTGATCGCCTCTGTTGCAGTAGAAACACTTTCTTGCAATTTTCTTGATCTCTTTGCCCTTTCGGGCGGCAGCGCGGTTAACCCTTACCTCATTCAACTTCTTCTTCTTCCCTTTCGGGCCTGAAGAATCTAAAAACTTTGTCTCAGAGGTCAAACCCCTGTGAAAAGATCTAAAGGAAACACTTGCCTCAACTTCCTGTCCCTTGATTTGCACCAACGACTGGAAGGTCTGTACTTCATTGAATAGGACTATTGGATCGGATACCTGAGGACACTCCTCAGTGAGCGCGAACTCTAGGTCATCATTTACCAAAATCGTGTAAATATTATTTTTTCACGTTTGAAAAGTATCGTCGACTAACTTATCGAAAGCTAAAAGAGCATTAAAGGCGTTTGAGATTTTGTTTCTGAAAAATGAAAAATTTTGTATTAGTCTTGCAAAAACTTTGAAAATCCTATCAGGTTTTAGGAAATTTTTATCCTATGATCCCTAGGTCATTAAAAATTGCAATGATACCCCAAAGGTTTAGAATGAACGCCACCGTAGAGTAGACAAAACCACACTTCCTCTAGGACGAGACTTTCTCGAACAGACCCTACTACCAGAATAACTCTTATTTCATTAAGCATCCAGTTACCATTTTTCGGTCTGAATCCATTAACTCTTAATGAATCCTATGAGTGTCACCCTCTATCTTTATATTTCCAAGTATCCGTCCAAACGATAGCCGTCATAGGGAGGACTACGAAGGAAAACCAACAAGGAAATTGTATCCCTTTCGGGAATTCACAGTGTTTCGATTCCCATGATGAAGACCCTCCGTAGGGATTGTCTGGTTCAGGCCAAACTACCAGGCGGATCATAGGCGTCTCACGGTTTGAATCGCAAGAAGAGACTATGGGTCCTATTTTCCCAGGTCATGCTCCCACTCACTATTAGTACTTTCTCCATTCAAGTTGAATTTTGACCCATACAAATACCACCCGTAGGGAGACGCTCCAATTTGTGCCACGAGGCCGAGTATGGATCTCACAGCGTGAACTTAACAGAGATTTGTGGATGGAAAATTAAATGTATCTCATACATTTTATTTACTCCCACTCAACACTTAAAAATAATCGAGATTGACCTAGATAAACTGCCTAAAATTTTCCTAAGTCTACCTATATAACACTTATATTTGATTAGCCTAAGTCTATAATCACATTATTAACTTAGGTCTATATGAGTAAATTAATTAACTCTTAATTAACGACACTCACGAGGATATAACCTATGAGTCTCCGGACCAAATTCACTTCTAGATAGGGGTATTCCGCAAAGCGTAAGCTTAAATACCACAGCCTTAGACAGAACGTTCCTTAGACAGAGTTACTAAATAGTCACCATTCATAAGTCATATTGATTTCCTAATTCTAATCTTATTAGAACTAGAAAACCTAAGTCTAATGATTCAAGTTCTAAGTAATTTAAAACTAATAATTAACTTAGGTTACATGTATTTCTATGTTATTGTGCTTGATCATTCATCACATGAATAATTAAACTATATAACATACATACATCTCATGTATAAATGCATGTCAATGCTTTTAATCTAAGAAATATAGCTCTTATTTTAATTAAATTAACAAACATACATTATATTATAACACTTATAATATAACCCTATCATGCATACTATATATTATAAGTCTTATAATATAAAATGATGCATGAAATATTTAACCTAAGGTGAGATTTTAATCTATATGATATACATTATGCACATAGAAAAAGTAAATCATACAACAATTGCATAATTTAATAAATAGCATAATTGGACCGATTTTTGGCCCCATAGAGACCTTAATTTAAGTTAATATAACAATTATATTAATAATAATTAATAAAATAAATTAAAATTTATTTTACAAAGAAATATAAATAAAATAAAAACAAAAACAGTCACAGTTTCTCAAACTGTCGACCTCGAATCCCCCATATGCCACTACCACGCGAAAAACTCTCGCGCAACTGCTCCACTACCCTGCAGCGTGTAGCGTCCTACCAGAGTTCCCAACGCCAGCAGCGTTGCAACACAACTCCTTGCGTCGCAACGCTGTCGTGTAGCGCGCCTTGCCCCTGTTGGAATTTTTGTCCTAATCTCGTGTTTGTAATATATTGTTTGAAATTAATAAGAGTTATTCATTTAATCACTTTGTGTCTCGCAATATTTATAAACTTTTCCAATAAACTAAGCTCCAGGGTCATTGAATTTATGAGAGAACTAGAACTTGAACGGTGTGTAGTGGACACACAGGGAGGATCACGTTCGAGTTAATGACCCGAACGGTCTCTGTGATATCGATAAGGTTGGAGACCTAATCATCGGATACATCGTGGATGCGCCCGCTTTGTATTAGATACAACCGAGGTGATCTGACTCGTTCATGTGGTTGACATGTGAGTGGGGGCATCCTGTGCAATGAGAATGTACAAGACCGAACCGTGAATTATTAGACCTACCGATGTAACACCGTTGTGATGAAGGGCTAATAACTTCGAGATGACCATTAGTGACTCGACACGAATCCGAGCGTGTTATGGACTCCTGTCTGCGGGGGTCTGTCCTTTGACTAGTACGGGTGAGGGTGGTCACAGTTACTCGCCCAATATGCCTATCTTCTCAGGGACAAGACCACGTAAGGAGTTGGGAACATAACTACGCGAGATGGAATTCACTCGTTCCCGCCTTTAGGGAAACTAGAGGGGTTGTTCCCTTAAGTGTTGTCTCTAGGGCTTGGACAACGGGCGCCCACCTTCTCACTAGCCCGAGAAGGGTGTTATGTATGGTTGGACCATCACAATATGTTGTTCATTAGAGGAGCAGTGGGGACTTAAGGAACAAGAGGTAGACATAGGGGTAAAACGGTAATTTGACCCAGCCGTGTCTACGAACAACCTGTGAAGGATCGACTCATGGGCATTGGTTATATCAGTGGACACGTAATATTCTGCACTGACGGGAGTGTAGCTACGGGCTATAGTGGAGTGTTACCGTAGCTAATGAATGTTGGTTCCGGGTCAAAGAGTTTGACAGGTTAATCTCGAACCATTAGAGCCCGTCACTGTAGGTCCATTAGGTCCCTCGGTTGGCTCCACCTGGGTTAAAAGAAGGGTTAATGTTTTGGTATGAAATTGAAGTGTTCAATTTCACTTTAAGGGCATTTATGTCATTTATATGAGATATGAATGATATAATCTATAGTTTAATGTGAATGAGATTCATAATAAACTATAGGTTAGCCTTATTGTCGAATTAGGGCTAATTGGAGAAATTAATTGAGAGAAATTAAATTGGATGTGATCCAATTTAATTAATCCACAATTATTGCAAATGAGATTTGCAATATGAGATATGAGATATCTTATATTATGTGGTTATGCAAATGAGATTTGCATAACCTATGGTTGTGGTAAAGTGGTAATATGTTTGTAATATATTGTTTGAAATTAATAAGAGTTATTCATTTCATCACTTTGTGTCTCGCAATATTTATAAACTTTTCCAATAAACTAAGCTCCAGGGTCATTGAATTTATGAGAGAACTAGAACTTGAACGGTGTGTAGTGGACACACAGGGAGGATCACGTTCGAATTAATGACCCGAACGGTCTACAGTATATGGATAGGGTTAGAGACCTAATACTGGATACACTGTGGATGCGGCCCACATTGTATTAGATACAACCGAGGAGATCTGACTCGTTCATGTGGTTGACATGCGAGTGGGGGCATCCTGTGCTTTGAGATTGTACAAGACCGGACCGTGAATTATTAGACCTACCGATGTAACACCGTTGACAGTAAGGACTAATAACTTCGTAGATGACCATTAGTGACTCGACCTGAATCCTAAGCGTGTTATGGACTCCTGTCTGCGGGGGTCTGTCCTTTGACTAGTACGGGTGAGGGTGGTCACAGTTACTCGCCCAATATGCCTATCTTCTCAGGGACAGGACCAAGTAGGGAGCTGGGAACTTAACTACGCGAGATAGAATTCACTCGTTCCGCGCTTTAGGGAAACTAGAGGGGTTGTTCCCTTAAATCACATCTCCGTGGTTTGGACAACGGGCGCCCACCTTCTCACTAGCCCGAGAAGGGTGTTATGTATGGTTGGACCATCACAATATGTTGTTCATTAGAGGAGCAGTGGGGACTTAAGGAACAAGAGGTAGACACAGGGGTAAAACGGTAATTTGACCCGGTAGTGTCTCACGAACAACCCGTGAAGGGTCGACTCATGGGCATTGGTTATATCAGTGGACACGTAATATTCTGCACTGACGGGAGTGTAGCTACGAGCTATAGTGGAGTGTTACCGTAGCTAATGAATGTTAGTTAACCGGGTCAAAGAGTTTGACAGGTTAATCTCGGACAATAGGAGCCCGTCACTGTAGGTCCATTAGGTCCCTCGGTTGGCTCAATCTGGGTTAAAAGAAGGGTTAATGTTTTGGTATGAAATTGAAGTATTCAATTTCACTTTAAGGGCATTTATGTCATTTATATGAGATATGAATGATATAATATATAGTTTAATGTGAATGAGATTCATAATAAACTATAGGTTAGCCTAATTTTCAATTAGGGCTAATTGGAGAAATTAATTGAGAGAAATTAAATTGCATGTGATCCAATTTAATTAATCCACAATTATTGCAAATGAGATTTGCAATATGAGATATGAGATATCTTATATTATGTGGTTATGCAAATGAGATTTGCATAACCTATGATTGTGGTAAAGTGGTAATAATGTGGAGATTTTAACTCCATGATTACTCCACTATATAATCCCTTCTTGCAGGAAGGAATTGAAGCTAACTCTCTAATTTTTGGAATTTCAACCAAAAGAAGAGAATTCTCTCTCAAACAATTCTCCAAACTCTCCTCCCTCTCCAAAACTAAGATCCCACCATCTTCCTTCTTTCCAAAAGAAGAACAACCGGGTTTCCAAGTGGTTGTGACCGGATCTTGTTCGTGAGTTCAAGTTTTCGTTGAGATTGAGAAGCACGAAGAATTCGTGACCAAGGAAGGAAGGTGAAGAACAGTCTACAACAAGTAAGTACGTTCTTCTCACTGTTTTTCTTCCTTACTTTGCATGTTTAGCCTAGGTCTAAGTGTTAGATCGGTTTTAACAAATTCGAGTTGAATAATGATACCATGACAATTCGATTGTCTTCCGCTGCGCGGGGATTTTCATTCCCTTCAATTGGTATCAGAGCCATTTCGATGGTTCTTCATTTATGTACTGTTTTTGTTAAAATTAGATGGGTAAATTGTCTTAATTTCATGAGATGATTGTTTGGTTTGCATAATGGATGTTTTCGGTTTTTGGCACTAGTTTAGATTTACAATTTATGTTGATGAGATCAATGTAAGGGCCCGTTTTTTTTGGCCATTTTGTTGTAAATCGGGTCTGTAAGTCCAGGTTGTTCGTGGCAAGAGTTGCTGTGAAGAAATCGAAGCGGAAACAGGCAGAATTCGGTGGAAGAACAACAAAGAGTTTGTTGTTCTGTCGATGGCGTTGAGACGCTGCCTTATGGTGTCTCAACCTTGTCCCTTGCGGACGAGGCCTGCGCAGCGGTCAGCGTTACAACGATTGGCGTTGAGAACGCGGTCGACGCCAAGTTTACGACGATGTTGCAGCGCCGCGCCGCTTACGTTGCTGTAACGCCGCACGATTGAGAAGAGATTCGCGGCGTTTCGCCGCGAGGACGTGGAACGACAATTTCAATTAGTGGGCGATTTATTTTTGTATTTTATTTATTTTATTGTTTTGTAAAATGTATTTTATTTATATATTTAATTATTTTATTAAATAATATTAATATAAATGTTATATTAATGTTATTTAATTAAATAATTGCCCCTAGGTGCCAAAAATCGGTCCATTTTTGCTGTTTAATTATTTTATGCATGAGATGTATATTTTAATTAATTTCTATGTGCATATTGTATGTCATATAGATTTAAAATCTCACCTTAGGTTAAACATTTCATGCATCATATTTATATT
Source organism: Trichosanthes cucumerina (assembly GCA_036507285.1). Classification (NCBI taxonomy): domain Eukaryota; kingdom Viridiplantae; phylum Streptophyta; class Magnoliopsida; order Cucurbitales; family Cucurbitaceae; genus Trichosanthes; species Trichosanthes cucumerina. The sequence goes on from CM071841.1 coordinate 42,208,887, forward strand.
ATAAAAGATAATATATAGTATGCATGTTAGGATTATATTATAAGAGTTATAATATAATGTATGCATGTTTTAATTTATTTAAATATAAGTGTTATATTTTTTAAATTAAAAGCATGCTCATGCATTAAATTCATGTGATGAATGTATGTTATAGTATAGTATTATTCATGTGATGGATGATCAAACACTATAACATAGAAATGCATGCAACCTAAGTTAATTATTAGTTTTAAAGAGTTTAGAACTTGAATAATTAGACTTAGGTTTTCTAATTTTCTAATAAGATTAGAAATTAGGAAATCAAATATAACCTTTGAATGGAGACTGATAAGTTACTCTGTCTAAGGAAGGTTTTGTCTAAGGCTGGGGTATTTAAGTTGACGCTTGCGGAACACCCCTACTTGAAAACCGACCTGGGAGTGAATTCGGTCCGGAGATTCTTAGGTTATATTCTCGTGAGTCTTAGATTAATTAAGAGTTAATTAATTTACTCACATAGACCTAAGTTATAATGTGATTATAGACTTAGGTTAATACCATATAAGAGTTATATTGGTAGACTTAGGTAAATTTTAGCCGGTTTATCTAGGTCAATCCCTATTAAAATTAAAGTGTTGAGTGGGAGGAAATATAGTGTATGAGATACATTTGAATTTCCAACAACAAATCTCCTTAAAGTCCGCACCGTGAGATCTATACTCGGCCTCGTGGCGCAAATGGGAGCGTCCCCCTTCGGGTGGCATTTGTATAGGTCAATATCATCGTGGATGGAGAGAATACTTATAGTGAGTGGGAGCGGGACTTGTGAAAACGAGACCCACGGTCTCTTCTTTCAATTCACACCGTGAGACGCCTATGATCTGCCTGCTAGTTTGGCCTTGACCAGACAATCCCTTCGAAGGGCTTGATCATGGGAGTCGGAACACCGTGAATTCCCGAAAGGGATACAGTTTCCTGGTTAGTTTTCCTTCTTGGTTCACCCTTCGGTGGCTATTATTTGGACGGATACTTGGAAACTTAAAGATTGAGGGTAACACTCACAGAATTCGTTAAGTGATAATGAATTCGACCGAACAATGGTAATTGGACGCCTAATGGAATAAAAGTTATTCTGGGATTAGGGTCTGATCGAGAAAGTCTCGTCCTAAAGGAGGAGTGTTCTGTTCACCCTTTGGTGGCGGTCATTCTAAACCTTTACGGTATCATTGCAAAATTTTAAATGACCTAGGGATCATGAAACAATTTTTGCTAAAACTTGATTGGATTTCAAAAAGTTTTTTGCAAGACTAATATAAACTTTTTCTTATTTTTCAGCTAAAAATGTCCAACGCAATTATAGCTCTACTCGCATCCGATAAATTAGTGGGAGATAATTTTCAAAGTTGGAAAAACAACATAAACACGATTTTGGTAAATGACGACCAAGAGTTCGCACTCACTGAGGAGGGTCCTCAGGTGCATGGTTCAACAGTCCTATTCAACGATCTACAAACCTTCCAGTCCTTGGTGCAAACTAGGGGACAGGAAGCTGAGGCAAGTGTTTCCTTAAGACCTTTTCACAGGGGTTCGACCCGTGGGATAAAGTTTGTAGACTCTTCAGGCCCTAAGGGGAAGAAGGAGAAGTTGAAGGAAGTTAAGGTTGACTGCGCTACCGCCCTAAAAGGCAAAGAAATCAAGGATGTTACCAGAAAGTGTTTCTACAGCAACGGGGACGGCCGCCTGAAAAGGAGTTGTCCCAAGTTCCTTGATGAAAAGAAGATGACAGGTAAATATGATTTACTTGTCACAGAAACTTGTTTAGTGGAGAGTAATGACTCTGCTTGGATATTGGATTCAGGCGCCACTAACCATGTTTGCTCTTCTTTTCAAGGATTAAGTTCTGGCGCACCATTGCAAGAGGGTGAGATAACACTCAGGGTTGGATCCGGAGAAGTTGTCTCAGCTGCAGCATTAGGCACGGTGAAGCTGTTCTTTGGCGGGAAGTACTTATTATTGGATAATATGTATATAGTTCCTGGGTTTACGAGAAACCTAGTTTCTATTTCCTGCCTATTAGAACAAAATATTTTTGTTTCATTCAAGAGTAATAACGCGTTTATTTCTCGAAATGGAAATTTGATTTTTTCTGCTTCGCTTGAGAGCAATCTATATGTTTTGAAATCAAATTCGGTCAAAAGTGTTTTGAACACCGAATTGTTTAAAACAGTTGAAACGCGAACTAAGAAAGCAAAAGTTTCTCCAAAAGAAAATGCCCATCTTTGGCATCTACGGTTAGGCCACATTAATCTCAATAGGATTGAGAAACTAGTGAAGAGTGGACTTCTAAACGAGTTGGAAGAAAACTCTTTGTCGGTATGTGAGTCATGCCTTGAGGGCAAGATGACCAAATGTCCTTTTAGTGGAAAAGGATATAGAGCCAAAGAGCCTCTTGAGTTAGTACATTTTGTCCTCTGTGGTCCGATGAATGTTAAAGCTCGGGGCGGTTATGAGTATTTCGTGTCTTTCATAGACGATTACTCCAGATATGGGTATATTTACCTGATGCACAAGTAGTCTGAAACTCTTGAAAGTTCAAGGAGTACAAGACTGAGGATGAGAACCTCTTAGGTAAAACGCTTAAAACACTTTGATCGGATCGAGGTGGAGAGTACATGGACACTAAATTCCAGGACTATATACCAACTCTCAGCGCCTGGTATGCCACAGCAGAATGGTGTATCGGAGAGGAGAAACAGAACCTTGTTGGACATGGTTCGGTCGATGATGAGCTATGCTCGTCTCCCTGATTCTTTTTGGGGGTACGCAGTAGAGACTGCGGTTTATATTTTGAACAACATTCCGTCGAAGAGTGTTTGTGAAACACCTTTCGAGCTCTGGAGTGGACGTAAAGGAAGTTTAAATCACTTCAGGATTTGGGGATGCCCGACTCACGTGTTGGTGTCAAACCCGAAAAAGTTGGAACTCCGTTCGAAATTGTGCCTATTCGTAGGTTACCCTAAAGAGACTAGGGGTGGTCTGTTTTTCGATCCTAAGGAAAATAGGGTGCTTGTGTCGACAAACACCACTTTTCTAAAGGAAGACCACGTCATGGATCATTTACCAAGGAGTAAAATTGTGTTGAATGAAATGGACAGTACATCAGCAAGAGTTGCTGATGGGGCTAGTACGTCAACAAGAGTTGTTGATCCTAACACGTCTAGTCAAATCCGTTCCCAAGAGTTGGGAATGCCTCGACGTAGTGGGAGGACTGTGAGACAACCCGATCGCTACATGGGTTTAGCTGAAACCTCCGTTGTCGCTCCTGATGATGACTGTGAGGATCCATTGACCTATGATCAGGCAATGGTTGATGTTGACAAAGACGAGTGGATTAAAGCTATGGACCAGGAAATGGAGTCTATGTACTTCAATTCTGTATGGGAGCTTATGGATCAACCGGATGGGGTAAAATCTATTGGTTGCAAATGGATCTACAAGCGTAAACGTGGCGTAGATGGAAATGTGTAGACCTTCAAAGCCCGACTAGTGACAAAGGGTTTTACCCAGGTTGAAGGGGTTGACTATGAGAAGACCTATTCACCTGTTGCCATGGTAAAGTCGATCAGGATCCTTCTGGCCATTGTCGCGTATTATGACTACGAGGTATGGCAGGTGGACGTCAAGACAGCCTTTCTGAATGGCAAACTTGATGAGACCATCTACATGGACCAGCCCAAAGGGTTCATTGCCCAAGGCCAAGAGCAAAAGGTTTGCCGGCTTCATAGGTCCATTTATGGGTTGAAACAAGGTTCGAGGTCTTGGAATATAAGGTTTGATGAGGTGATCAAATCTTACGGCTTTGATCAAAATGTCGACGAGCCTTGTGTCTACAAGAAAATCGTTGACAAAACTGTCGCATTTTTGGTGTTGTATGTGGACGATATTCTTCTCATTGGGAATGAGGTAGAATTTCTTACTGACGTTAAGAAGTGGCTAGCTTCGCAATTCCAAATGAAAGATTTGGGTGAAGCTCAGTATGTTCTAGGTATCCAGATTATCCGGAACTGGAAGAACAGAACGCTAGCCTTGTCTTAGGCGTCTTATATTGACAAGATGTTGTCTAGATATAAGATGCAGAACTCCAAGAAGGGTTTGCTACCTTTCAGGCATGAGGTTCACTTGTCTAAGGATCAATGTCCTAAGACTCCTCAAGATGTTGAAGATATGAGACGGATTCCATATGCTTCAAGTATAGGGAGCCTGATGTATGCCATGTTGTGTACTAGGCCCGACATCTGTTATGCAGTAGGAATTGTCGGTGAGATATCACCCAATCGTGGTTAGATCACCGGACACCGTAAAGGCAATCCTCAAGTATCTTAGGAGAACGAGGAACTACTGACTTAGTGTATGGCGGTGGGGATTTGATCCTTACAGGATACGAGGATTCTCGATTTTCGACAACCGATAAGGATTCTAGGAAATCCACTTCGGGGTCAGCGTTCATTGTGAATGGAGGAGCTGTAGTATGGTGAAGCATCATGCAGGGATGCATCGTTGTTTCCACTATGGAAGCGGAGTATGTTGCGGCTTGTGAAGCTGCAAAGGAAGTTGTTTGGCTTAGGAAGTTCATGCATGATTTTGTAGTTGTTCCAAATATGAACTTGTCGATCACAATCGCTCGTGATAAAAAGTGGTGCAAAGAGCCAACTCACGTGAGCCTTGGAGCCATAAGAGAGGCAAACACATTGAGCGCAAGTATCATCGTCACGGGAGATTGTGCACCGCAGAGACGCGTGGACGGTCACGCAGAGATAGTGTCGAGCACAACGTAGTGATCTATTTACAAAAGCCCCTCACGGCTAAGGTGTTTGAGGGTCACCTAGAGAGTCTAGGTCTTCGAGAGCTTCCTGACTAAGGCAAGTGGGAGATGTGTAAACGAGTATTCAATGCCCTAGTTTATTGTATTACTTCATTGTAATTTATGTACATTTGAGAAATGTATTTTCTCCACTAGCTTAGTCCAAGTGGGTGTTTGTTGAGATTTTTGTCCTAATCTCGTGTTTGTAATATATTGTTTGAAATTAATAAGAGTTATTCATTTCATCACTTTGTGTCTCGCAATATTTATAAACTTTTCCAATAAACTAAGATCCAGGGTCATTGAATTTATGAGAGAACTAGAACTTGAACGGTGTGTAGTGGACACACAGGGAGGATCATGTTCGAGTTAATGACCCGAACGGTCTACAGTATATGGATAGGGTTGGAGACCTAATACTGGATACACTGTGGATGCGGCCCGCTTTGTATTGGATACAACCGAGGTGATCTGACTCGTTCATGTGGTTGACATGCGAGTGGGGGCATCCTGTGCAATGAGAATGTACAAGACCGGACCGTGAATTATTAGACCTACAGATGTAACACCGTTGACAGTAAGGACTAATAACTTCGTAGATGGCCATTAGTAACTCGACCTTAATCCTGAGCGTGTTACGGACTTCTGTCTGCGGGGGTCTGTCCTTTGACTAGTACGGGTGAGGGTTGTCATAGTTACTCGCCCAATATGCCTATCTTCTCGGGGACGAGGACCAAGTAGAGGCGGGAACTTAACTACGCGAGATGGAATTCACTCGTTCCGCCTTTAGGAAACTAGAGGGTTGTTCCCTTAAGTCTTTGTCTCCGGGGCTTGGACAACGGCGCCCACCTTCTCACTAGCCCGAGAAGGGTGTTATGTATGGTTGGACCATCACAATATGTTGTTCATTAGAGGAGCAGTGGGGACTTAAGGAACAAGAGGTAGACATAGGGGTAAAACGATAATTTGACCCAGCCGTGTCTACGAACAACCTGTGAAGGATCGACTCATGGGCATTGGTTATATCAGTGGACACATAATATTCTGCACTGACGAGAGTGTAGCTACGGGCTATAGTAGAGTGTTACCGTAGCTAATGAATGTTGGTTAACCGGGTCAAAGAGTTTGACAGGTTAATCTCGGACCATTGGAGCCCGTCACTGTAGGTCCATTAGGTCCCTCGGTTGGCTCAATCTGGGTTAAAAGAAGGGTTAATGTTTTGGTATGTAATTGAAGTGTTCAATTTCACTTTAAGGGCATTTATGTCATTTATATGAGATATGAATGATATAATATATAGTTTAATGTGTATGAGATTCATAATAAACTATAGGTTAGCCTAATTGTTCAATTAGGGCTAATTGGAGAAATTAATTGAGAGAAATTAAATTGGATGTGATCCAATTTAATTAATCCACAATTATTGCAAATGAGATTTGCAATATGAGATATGAGATATCTTATATTATGTGGTTATGCAAATGAGATTTGCATAACCTATGGTTGTGGTAAAGTGGTAATAATGTGGAGATTTTAACTCCATGATTATTCCACTATATAATCCCTTCTTGCAAGAAGGAATTGAAGCTAACTCTCTCATTTTTGGAATTTCAACCAAAAGAAGAGAATTCTCTCTCAAGCAATTCTCTCAACTCTCCTCCCTCTCCAAAACTAAGATCCCACCATCTTCCATCTTTCCAAAAGAAGAACAACCGAGTTTCCAAGTGGTTGTGACCGGATCTTGTTCGTGAGTTCAAGTTTTCGTTGAGATTGAGAAGCACGAAGAGTTCGTGACCAAGGAAGGAAGTTGAAGAACAGTTTACAACAAGTAAGTACGTTCTTCTCACTGTTTTTCTTCCTTACTTTGCATGTTTAGCCTAGGTCTAAGTGTTAGATAGATTTTAACAAATCCGAGTTGCATAATGATACTATGACGATTCGATCGTCTTCCGCTGCGCGGGGATTTTCATTCCCTTCAGCTCCCACATGGATGGCGTTGAGACGCCAAAGAACAACGTCTCAACGCCATTGATTTTTCAGCAACATAGCTTGCTGTTTTTCACAAAATTCGTCCGTTTTCGCTCTGTTTCCTCACAGCATCTCATGCCACTAACGACACGGACTTCCAGACTCGATTTACATTAAAAATGCCCAAAACAACGGGCCATTACATTGATCTCATCAACTTTAATGTAAATCTAAACTAAGTGTCAAAAACTGAAAACATCCAAAAATGCAAACCATTAACATTCATCTCATGAAAAATTAATGTTACTCAACTAATTTTAAGAAATTACAGAATGCACAACGAAGAACAACGATTGGCTCTGATTCCAATTGAAGGATTTGGAATTCCCGCAGCGGAAGACGTTGTGAAACGTCGTTTCATTGTGCAATTCATATCTTAAAATTGAACATAACACTTACATTCTATGCTAAACATGCATAAAAGTAAGAGAAAACGGTAGGTAGAGATCTACTAACCTCTTGAAGATCTCTTCTTCAACGTTTTCTCCTTCTCGATCTCGATCCCTCTCGAATCAACGATCTCTACGTACTCGATCCTCGAACCGAACGACAAGACACTTCTAAAGAGTCTTCTCGGTTGTTCTCGGGAGGTTGAGGGAGAGTGCGTGGTCCCCTTTGGTTTTGGGTGAGGAGAGTTTGAGGGAGAATTGAGAGAGAACTTTTGAGAGAATTAGCCTTGCTCTCTTTGGATGAAATTCCAAAAAATGGCAAAAGCCTCATCAAAGGCTTCTTGCAAGCCCTTTAAATATTAGTGTGTGGTGAAGTTAAAACCTCCACCAAATCACAATTTTACCACAACCATATATCACAAAATCTAAGGTATCTCATACCTTATTATACAAATCTCATTTGCATAATTGTGGAATCTTAAATTGAATCACATTCAATTTAATTTCTCTGAATTCAATTTCTCCAATTAGCACTAATTAATCAATTAGGCTATACTATAATTTATTATGAATCTTATTCACATCAAACTATATATCATGAAAACTATATCACATATAAATGACATAATTACGCAATTAATGAATTTGAACACTTCAAATTCACACCAAACTGTAAACCCTCAATTTGTCCAATTTGAGCCAACCGAAGGACCTAATAGACCTACAGATGAAAATCTCCAATGATCAAAGATTAACCTATCAAACTCTTTGACCCGGTTATTCAACATTCATTAGATACGGTAACACTCCACTAAAACCGGTAGCTGGACTCCCATCACTGTAGGACAAGTTGTGTCCATTGATATAACTAATAACCATGAGTCGACCCTTTACAAGTTATTCATAGTCACAGCTGGGTCAAATTACTGTTTTACCCCTGTGTCTACCTCTTGCTCCTTATGTCCCATTGCTCCTCTAATGAACAATTACGTTGCATGGTCTTACCATAAACAACAACCCTCTCGGGCCAGTGAGAGGGTGGGGCCCCGTTGTTCAAGCCTTAGAGACAACACTTAAGGGAACAACCCCTTTAGTTTCCCTAAATCAAGAACGAGTAAATTTTATCTCGCGTAGTCAAGTTCCCAGCTCCCCACGTGGTCCTGTCCCTGATAAGGTAGGCATATTGGGTGAGTAACTGTGACCGCCCTCACCCATACTAGTCAAAGGATAGACCCCCGTAGAGAGGAGTCTGTAACACGCTCAGGATTAAAGTGAGTCACTAATTGTCATCTACGAATTTATTAGTCCTATACTGTTAACGGTGTTACATCAGTAACTCTAATAATTCACGGTCCGGTCTTGTACAATCTCATTACACGGGATGCCCCCACTCGCATGTCAACCACATGAACGAGTTGGATAACCTCGTTTGTATATAATACAAAGCGGGTCGCATCCATAGCGTATGTAGGATTAGGTCTTCAACCCTATTCGTATACTGTACACCAGGGTCATTAACTCGAATGTGATCCTCCCTCTGTGTCCACTACACACCGTTTAAGTTCTTAGTTCTCTCATAATACAATGAACTTGGCGCATAGTTTATTGGATTATGTTTATAAAATATACGAGACACAAAGTATTGAAAAAATAACTCTTATTTATTTCTATTTGAAATATTACAAACTACACGAGATTAGGGCATATACCCTAACAGAGGCATGCCCCAACAGTTAGAAATGGACAAAGGGGAGCATTGCAACGTTGGTATCAGCGTTGCAACGTCGAAGGCGTTTTATGAAGGCACCAACGGACAAAAATTCGTTTTTATTTATATATATTAAATATAAAAATATTTTATATTTAATTTTAAATAATATTATTAATTTCAATTAATATAATTAGATTATATTAATTGAAATTAATTTTAGTGTGCCAAACATGGTCTAATTTTGCTATTTAATTTATGCAATTATTGTATAATTATTGGCATGCATAATGTATACTCTTATTTAGATAACTCAGCTTAGGTTAAGCATTTCCATGCATCATTTATAATATAAAGTGTTATATTATATAGTTTGCATGTATAATGAATATAAGGTGTTATATTTATTTTATGGATAGCATTGGCATGAACATTATTCATAAGATGAATTTGTTATGTATGTTTTATTATTCATGTGATGAATGATCAATCACAATAACATAGAATTTCATGTCATCTAAGGTTAAATTCATTATTTTTAAAATGTTTGGAATATATTATTAATAGACCTTAGGTTCTCTAGTTCTAATTAGATTAGAATTAGGAACCATGTAATTTATAAACAATGATTAACAGAGGAACTCTGTCTAAGGAAGGTTTTGTCTAGGTTGGGCTATTTAAGCTGACGGAAACGAAACACCCCGACTTGAGAACTTACCTAGAAGTGAATTTTAATCAGAGGGTTTATAAATTATTGTAATGTCAGCGCGTTTATTAAGGGGTTAATAAACTAGAAATCCTATGTTTAATATAAAGAGTTATATTAGCAAACTTAGGATAAAATCAATGTAAGAGTTATATTGATTATCAGTATAAGAGTTATATTGATTTGTTTAGGTAAAACCATTAGTCGGGTTTAACCTAGGTCAATTTCCTATAGAGTGAAGTATCTAGTGGGAGGAAAAGTGTATATGATACATATCATTCCACCTACGTCTCCTCGGGAAATTTCACACCATGAGACTCATACTTGGCCTCGTGGTGCAAACGGGAGCATCCCCCTTCAGATGGTATTTGTATGAGTCAATAGCAAGTTGAATGGAGAGGGTACTTATAGTGAGTGGGAGCAGGTTTAGTGCAAACAAAACCTATGGTCTCTCTTCTGTCGGTTCACACCGTAAGATCATTATGGTCAGCTTGCTAGTTTGGCCTGGACAAGACAATCTCTTCGGAGAGCTTGATTACAAGGGATTGAACATAGTGGACACCCGAAAGGGATAAAGATTTTCTTAGTCTGTTTTTCAACCTAGTCTTCCCTTCGACGGATTTTGTTGGATGGGGACTCTCAGATCTAAAGACAGAGGGTTACACTCACAAGGTACATAAGAAGTGTATGTATCCTGACCAAATAATCGTAACTAAAGCCTATAGGAATATGAGTTATTCTGGCATTAGGTTTTGGTCATGAATATCTTGATCTAGAGGAGGAGTGCTTTTGGTTACCCTTCAGTGTCATAAAATCTAAACCTTTGGAGTATAATTGCAAATTATTTATGACCTAGGAATCATTAGATAATTAGGTAAAACGTGATTGGATTAGAAAGTTTTTAACGAGAAACTTAAGCAAGTATTTTTTTGTAAATTTCAACAAAATGTCTAGCTCTATTATTTCTTTACTGGGAGCGAAAAAATTAACCAGAGAGAACATAATGACTTGGAAAAACAAACTTAATACTATTTTGGTAGTGGGCAATCTTAAGTTTGTCATAACTAAGGAGTGTTCTCAGGTGTCAGGCTCGAATGCAACACGAAATGTTCGTGATGCATATGATCGGTGGATCAAGGCCAATGATAAGGACAAGGTCTATATGCTGGCAAGTATGTCTGACGTACTAGCCAAAAAGCACGAAGGCATGATGACCGCTAAGGAAATCATGGATTCGTTGCACGACATGTTTGGACAACAGTCTACACAAACCCGACACAATACCTTTAAGTTGTATATATTCAACTCGAGGATGTAAGAGGGTTCATCTGTTTGGGATCATTTCGTGGATATGATGGTACAATTCAACATTGCGGAGTCGAATGGTGTTTCCATCGATGAATCGAGCCAAGTCAGCTTTATTCTAGAAACTCTTCTAGATAGTTTCTTACAGTTTAGAAGTAATGTTGTTATGAACAAGTTTACTTTTAATCTTACCTCCATTCTGAATGAACTCCAGACCTTTCAGTCTTTCATTAAAATTCAGGGACCGAAAAGTGAGGCAAATGTTGTCGGAAGGAGTTATCAGAGGGGTTCGACCTCTGGAAGTAAGTCAGTGGCCTCATCTTCTTCTAACCTGAGAGGGAAGAAGAAGAATATGAAGAAGGTTGGTAAAGGGAAACAGGATGATAAAGTTACCGACCAAAAGGGCAAAAAGGTCAAGGAAGTTGCTGACAAAAGTAAATGTTTCCACTAGTACGTCAACAAGAGTTGTTGATACTAGGTTGTCTAGTCAAAAGTTGAGAGTGTCTCGACGTAGTGGGAGGGTTATAACACAACCTGACCGTTATATGGGTTTATTTGAAACCCAAGTTGTCATATCAGATGACGATTGTGAGGATCCATTGACTTATAATCAAGCAATGGTTGACAAAGAAAAATACAAATGTGTCATAGTCATGAACCAAGAAATTGAGTCTATGTACTTCAATTCTATTTGGGATCTTGTAAATAAACCTAATGGGGTAAAACCTACATGTTGTAAGTGGATCTACAAGAGAAAGCATGGTGTAGATGGAAAGGTGCAAACCCTTAAATCTAGACTAGTAGCAAAGGGTTATACCCAGGTTGAAGTGGTGGACAATGAGGAAATTTTTTTGCCTGTTTCTATGGTAAAATTTATTCGTATCCTACTTGTCATTGTCGCATATTATGACTATGAGGTATGGCAAATGGATGTCAAGACAACATTCTTGAATGACAATCTTGACGAGAACATCTACATGCACCAACCCAAAGGGTTCATTGAACCAGGACAAGAGCAAAAGGCTTGCAGGCTTAAAAGGTCAATCTATGGATTGAATCAAGCCTCTAGGTCCTGGAATATAAGGTTTGATAAGGCAATCAAATCTTTTGGCTTTAACCAGAATGATGATGAACCTTGTGTCTACAAGAATATCATCAATAGTTTTGTCGCATTCCTAGTTTTATATGTGGATGATATCCTACTCATTGAGAATGATGTAAGTTATCTTACAAACATTAAGAATTGGCTAGCTACGCAATTCCAAATGAACGATTTGGGAGGAGCACAGTTTGTTATTGAATCCAGATTGTCTGGAACCGCAAGAATAAAACCCTAGCATTGTCTCAGACATCTTACATCGACAAAGTGTTGTTGAGGTTTAAGATGCAAGACTTCAAGAAAGGTTTATTGCCTTTTAGATATGGAGTTCATTTGTCTAAGGAACGATGTCCTAAGACACCTCAAAGAGTTGAGGATATGAGACGGATTCCTTATGCATCAGTTGTTGGGAGCCTGATGTATGCCATGTTGTGTACTATGCGAGCCATCTGTTTTACAGTTGGAATAGTCAGTAGATATCAATCTAATCCAGGACCTGAACACTGGACAACGATTAAAACGATCCTTAAGTATCTTCGGAGAACAAGGAACTACATGCTTGTGTATGGGGCTAAGGATTTGGTCCTTACAAGATATACAGATTCTTACTTTCAAACTGGTAAAGATTCTCAGAAATCTACATCAGGGTCAGTATTTACTCTTAACGGAGGAGTTGTATTATGGTGAAGCGTCAAGCAGGGATGCATCGTTGATTCCACCATGGAGGTTGAATATGTAGCGGCTTGTGAAACAGCTAAAGAGGTCTATTGATTAAGGAAAATCATGTTAGATTTGGAAGTCGTACCATATCTGAGTTTTCCTATCACGTTATTTTGTGATAATAGTGGTGTTGTGAAAAATTTAAGGGAACCCCAAAGTCATAAGAGGGGAAAGCATATTGAGCGGAAATATCATCTCATCCAGGAGATCATGCATCGAGGAAACGTCATCATCACGAAGATAGCCTCAGAGCATAACATTGTCGATCCTTTTACAAAGGCTCTCACGGCTAAAGTATTTGAGAGTCACCTAGAAGGTCTAGGTTTACTAGTCTTCCCCAACTAGGGCAAGTGGGAGTATATTGTACACAGGGTTTCAGTGACCTAGTTTATTGTATTTTAGATTATTGTAATGTTTAAATTATGTACTCCACAAGCTTTAGGTAAAGTGGGAGATTGTTCGGATATGTGCCCTAAACTTGTGTAATTTTAGTCAAATGACTAAAGAGTTATTTGATTTGATAAAATTATCTTCTCGCCTTATAAATCCAATAAACTAACCTCCAAGGTTATAATGAATCTTGAACATCAGTGTAGTAGACACTATTTGGATTGTGTTCAAGAGTATAACCTAAATGATCTATGGTATAAGAATGAGGTTGGAAACCTTATTCTGGTAACACCATGCATGCGACCAACTTTGTAATTAGTACAAATGAAATAATCCAATTCATTCAAGTGGATGTCATTCGAGTGGGGGCATTCTTATGAAGAGTTCAAACAAGATCGGCCTGCAAATTATTAGTCTAACCAGTATAACACCGTCAACAGGATACGACTGATAATTTATAGATAGTCATTAGTGACTCGACCTGAATCCTGAGCAAGTTAAGAACTCCTGCTTATAGGGGTTTGTCCTTAGACTAGTATGGGTGATAGTGGCACGTGTCGACTCAATAAGTCCGCCTTTCCAGGGGATGAGAACCTCGTAGGTAGCTGGGGGCTTAACTCTGCAATATGGAATTCACTCATTCCTAGACGAAAGAATTAGATAGGTTGTTCCCTTAAGAACTGAGTCCAGGTCTTGTACAACGGGGCCTCACCCTCTAAACTAGCTTAAGAGGATTCGAGTTTAAGGTCACACCATAGTCTTGTTGTTCATTAGAAGATCAATGGTGCTTAAGGAGAAAAGAGGTAATCACAGGGGTAAAACTGTAATTTGACCCAACTGTGATTACGAACAACCTATGAAGGGTCGACTCACTAGTAGTGATTATATCAATTGGCACAATATAATCTACAGTGAGAAGAGTACAACTACAAGTCTATAATGGAGTGACTTGTAGTTAATGAATATTGATTAACCAGATCAAAGAGTTTGATCAGTTAATCTCACATCATTGTGAAGGAAATGAAAATCCCACGCAGCGGAAGGACGATTGAATCGTCGTGGTATAATTGCGAAAAATGCATTCTTAAAATTGAACTATCTCATAGTATCTAGGTTAAACATGCAATATAAGAGAAAAATAGTAAGGATACTTACTTGTTGAAGAACCGATCTTCATGTTTTCCTCCTCCGGTCACGAAGCCTTCGTGTTCACGTTCTCAACGATCTCGATCTCCTCGAACGAACAAACGAACCGAACACCTTCTAAAAAGTTTCTCGGTTGTTCTTCCTTTGGTAGAAGGAGAGTGAGTGGGATTCCTTTTTGGTGAGAGGGAGGAAAGATTGAGAGAGTTTGTTGTTTTTGGTGAAAATCCAAAAAATGAACAAACATCCTTAGAAATCCTTCTTGCAAAGGGTTTATATAATAGTGATAGGTGGAGTTGAAATCTCAACCTATTTACCATTTATCCATAACCATAAGTTATGCAAATCATATTTGCATAACCACATATATTAAGATATCACACATCTCATTATACAAATAACATTTGTATAATTGTGGGTTTTTAAATTGAATCACATTCAATTTAACTTCTCTCAATCCAATTTCTCAAAATTAGCCCTAATTAGACAATTAGGCTAACCTATAGTTTATAATGAATTTCATTAACATTAAACTATATATTATGTCAATTATATCTCATATAAATGACATAATTACCCTTTAATGAATTTGAACACTTCAAATTCACACCAAAACTGTAAACCCTCTATTAATCCAGTTTGAGCCAACCGAGGGACCTAATGGACTTACAGTGACAAGCCCCAATGATCCGAGATTAACCTATCAAACTCTTTGACCTGGTTAATCAACATTCATTAGCTACGGTAACACTCCACTAAAGCCCGTAGCTGCACTCCCATCACTGTAGGACAAGTTGTGTCCACTGATATAACCAATGCCTATGAGTCGACCCTTCACAGGTTGTTCGTAGACACGGCTGGGTCAAATTACCATTTTACCCCTATGTCTACTTCTTGCTCCTTAAGTCCCCACTGCTTCTCTAATGAACAACAACGTTGTAATGGTCCAACCATACACAACACCCCTCTCGGGCCAGTGAGAGGGTGGGCGTCTGTTGTCCAAGCCCTGGAGACAACACTTAAGGGAACAACCCCTCTAGTTTTCCTAATGGCGGGAACGAGTGAATTCCATCTCGCGTAGTTAAGTTCCCAGCTCCTCGCGTGGTCCTGCCCCTGAGAAGATAGGCATATTGGGCGAGTAACTGTGACCACCCTTACCCGTACTAGTCAAAGGACAGACCCTCGCAGATAGGAGTTCGTAACACGCTTAGGATTAAGGTCGAGTCACTAATGGTCATCTACGAAGTTATTAGTCCTATACTATCAACGATGTTACATTAGTAGGTCTAATAATTCACGGTCCGGTCTTGTACAATCTCATTGCAAAGGATGCCCCCACTCGCATGGCAACCACATGAACGGGTCAGATCACCTCGTTTGTATCTAATACAAAGCGGGTCGCATATACTATAAACCGTTCGGGTCATTAACTCGAACATGATCCTTCCTCTGTGTCCACTACACACTATTCATGTTCTAGTTCTCTCATAAATTCAATGACCCTGGAGCTTAGTTTATTGGACAAAGTTTGTAAAGTTTGCGAGACACAAAGCGATGAAAGAAATAACTTTTGTTTATTTCAAAAGGTAATATTACAAACAAGACGAGATTAGGACATACATCCCAACACATTGGAGATCATGAATTGTAGGTCCATTAGGTCCCTCCGTTGGCTCTACATGGTAACATTGAGGATATAAAGTTAGGAATGAAATTGAAGTGTTCAATTTCATATATGAGGTGTTATATCAATTATATGTGATATAATTGATATAATATAGTTTTAATGTGAATGAGATTTACAAATTGACTATATACTAATGAGAGAATGAAGGAGGGATAGGATGGTAATTTCTATTTTATTTCCCTACAAATAGTTGCATAAGATGCAACTTTGGGTAAGACATTACACACAACCCTAGAGTTTCATTTTGTATTGATGGAAAGAGTTCAAACAGACTCTCTTTCAAAACCTCCACATCTCATGCTAAAGGAACCCACCTTCTTCCTTCACCTAAAGAACAACAGAAAAGGTCTAGTGGGGATCTTCACATGGTTCAGTTTAGTTGGAGAAGGAGCTCGTAAAGAAAGTGTTCTTCAAAGATAAATTTCTTGTTGTCCTAATTTGAAATCCATGCTTAATCTTAGATATATTTTTCTTGTTATAGATCTATGTAACAAAATCACGAACACGCGATTCACAATCGCTTCCACTGAGGGATTCGATCCCTTCAGGGGTCTCATTGTTCAAGACCTGGATTCAACCCTTAAAAGAACAACCAATCTAAATTCCTTAGCTCGGGAGTGAGTGAATTCCATCTCGTGGAGTTAAGTTCCCAACTTCCAACCAGGTTTTGTCCCTAAGAAGATAAGTTTATTGAGTCGGCAACTCTGGTCACTCTCACCCATACTAGTCTAAGGACAAATCCCCGCAGACAGGAGTTCGTAACCCACTCAGGATTTAGGTCGAGTCACTAATGGTCACCTATGAATTATTAAATCTAATCTGTTAACGATGTTACATCAGTAGGTTGATCATTAGTGGGTTGATCTTGTACAAACTTATTGCATAAGATGTCCTCACTTGCATATCAATTATATGAACAAGTTGGATTGACTCGTTTGTATCAAATACAAAGTGGGTTACACTCATAGTGTTACCAGAGTGAGGCTCCCAACCTTATCCATGTACTATAGACCATTTTGGTCACACATTTGAATATGATACTACCTATGTGTCTACTACATACCGTTCAAATTCTCATAATCATAACTCCGGAGCTTAGTTGATTAGATTTAAGATTTAAATACGAGAACACAAGAAATGATGAATAATAACTCTTTATTTATTTCATCGAGCATTTACAAACTACACGAATTAGGGCATAAAACCCTAACACTGACAACCTATTGTTATCAAATATGTTTGTCATAGTTAGATTAGGCTACCAAGAGGGTTGGTTCATGTTTGCATCGTAGAGGCTAGTCTCTCGTGTAGATTGCACGATAGGGCCTACAATCAAGAAAACTAATTTAGTTAAATTAGGAGTGCACACCTAGCTTAATTATTTAGTCTTAATCAATCCTTAGATCTTAATATAATTAGTTTCGTTAGTATTGAATGCTATCGTGCACAACTAATTGGGAGTTAATTTGGTTAATTAACTTGAAGCTAGGTTGAGTGAATTAGAATAGAGAGTCTAGTGTTCTGGAAAGTTCAATTAGGTAATAAATAACTAATTGGACTTCTTGTTGGTTTATGTGATCGAAATTTACATCGTTACCTAATTTAACCCCAAAATCAATATTTGAGGTAAGATCATAGTCCTTATCTTTACTGTTATATGTCTTTCTTTCTTTTCGTGTTTATCCCCCCGCCCCACCTAAAAATAAAAGAAATTAAATTTTAGTTCAGTTCCCTGTGGCTCGACTCGATCTAGTACTAAATACTACAAGTATTTAATTTTAGATCAGTAATTATAAATATAACTTGATGAAACCCCTCGACAAGTTCCCTTTAGTTAACGACTTTTAAGGTATGGGTAATGGAAAATTAAAGCCAAAGAAGATTGGATCAACTTAACCTTGTTGTAAGAGAAGTGAAAACGCATGGGTTTGGGATTAAAACGCCAAAAGAATGTTGTTGTTGTGTGGGGTCATCACGACTAAAGGGGGAAGGAGAAGTCATCGGTTGCTTCTACGCTCATCGAAGGGACACCGCTTGAACTGTCAGTGGAGGGGATGAAGAGCGCGACTAGGGAGGACATAGGCGGATCTCGCTCGTTGGAAGAAAACAAGAAGAGTTGTTGTAGCTTCACTAGTGTTTGGTCTCACGAGAGGGAGAAATAGAAGTCGAAAAAGATAAAGGAGAAGAAAACGTGAATTGGAGGGGGTTGTGCATAAAAGTAAGTGAAAATGAGAGAAGAGAAGAAGGTTAGGGCTTTTAGTTCTATTTTCATTCCTTTTAATTTCAATTTCCAAATACAATTATCAAACAAATAAAAAGAAAATGTGTTATGGCTTATTTTAATTCCAAAATTTTCTCTTATTTACCAAAAATAAAACTCTAAACAGGAATCTAAAGGATTGGGATAAAATCTAATCAAAAAGGAATTTTTGTCGATTTTGAACTTGGGAATAAATTATAAAATCAAATCCTTAAACTTTGTAATTAAAGATTTAATTCAAAATCTCCTTTCCCAAAATTATAGAAGTTTAGTTCACCAAACTTTAAGGACTAATGGTCTAAATTCTAATTTCCAAATTAGAATTGTAACGAATAACTAAGTCTAAATATTCTAAAATAGTCTTATTTTATATTGCGGGGTATTCCATAAGCCATCTCTGTCGGCTTCTCATCCTCATTCTTCATAGAAAATTCTCTTCTTCCTTCAAAATTCTTCTCTTCTGTAATGTTATATTTCAAATCCGAAGAATTCACATCATAAGTAGAAACTAAAGGAAAAGAAGGGTTAGAAGGCTTTTCTGATGTGGTCGTTTCTACCACAGCTTCCTTACTCTCAATCTTCTCCATTCTTGCATTTTCCTTCTGCTCTAGCCCACTCAAATGAATCCTGCTTCTTAGTGTAATCGCCATATACTGCTCTCTCAAGTTCACTTCAGTATCACTTGATAATTTACCTTTTATCAGGGCATTTAGAACATTGGTTATTTGCCCCATCTAGACTTCTAGATTCTTTAAATTGTTGGCATGATTGCACACTATATTAGTCAACGTGTAAACGATATTAGTCATGTCATTCAGATTATTAGTTACCTGCTTATTTTCGGAGTCCATCTTTGACACATTCTCCTACCACCTCAGTGCCAAGATTAGTCAGCTTGTTAACAACGTTGTCTCTAAATTTTGTCTCTTCTCTTGCTGAGACGATGACGAAGTGAATCCTAGAGGAGGTTGCAAAAAATTTTTAGTATTGGAATAGGAAAAATTGTTGTGGTTTTGCAAACATGGGTGGTGATGGGTGGGTAATGTCTTTTAATTCCCATGTCGTAATGTTTTCTAGTGCAAGTGACTCCAATCTATACTATGCTTTATGCTGGAGTCCCAAATCACTCTTGAAACGACGTAATCTTCTACCTTAATAACGTTAAATATACTCTCGAGGCTATATTACAAGCCTTTAAATGAAAAATACCTTAAAGAATTGTAAAAGAGGGTGAAATACGAAGAGAAATCCAGTTTGGGGGCTATGGAGTCAGAAAGAATTGACCTAAAATCAAAAAGAATGAATTTATACACATCGAGACAGTGTTGCAACGTTGTGGGTAGTTTTGCAACATTGTAGGCAATGTTGTAACGTTGTTCTAAAGCTCGAGCACATTTCTGAGACTACCAACAACGTCGCAACCGTTATATGTAGCGTCTAGACACACAACATCTGGACAGCTCTGGTCATTTTTGTCATATTTTTTAGCTTGGGCAACAAAATGAACTCCAGTTTGATTCGTTGAAACCGTGATTCGATGTGGAATCTATAGAATGTTCCTTAAATTAAAATTTCTATAAAATAATCAATTAATACTAATTTAATATTTTATCTAAAAAATGTGTCTTGTACTCAATTTACCAATAAAATATGTAATATACACATAACATCCTTGAAACATGCCAGAATTACGCATAAAATAATAACACTATTTTTGGTCCTATCAACAACATAGCCTTGCTATTTCTTCACAACTTCTCTGTTTTTTGAATATGTGGTGATCAAACCCCCAACTTCATGATGATGAAGCTCTTACTCTTTTTGAACTCATGAACCTATTGCAATTTAGAACATTTCTCTCCAAACAGAAAAATTCCAACATGTCCAAATTTTGGTCTCAAGTCACACCCAACTTCAAACTTCTTATCAAATCAACCAGTAATTTTCAGCTCAAACAAATTTCTCAATAATAATTTGTAAATCTAGACACTTCAAGATACCCAAATTTCCATTCTTTTTCTCCAAAAATTTGTAGATAGACCCACAAAATATATCAAATAATGTAGATCTATACTTCTTAAGATGAATTAAAACTCTTCTAAGCACAAAAGAAGCTAAAAGAAAGAAGAAGAATACCAAAACTTTCTCAAACGAAGCTACGGATCTTCCTTCCCAAAGGTGTTCATCTTGAAAGATTTGCACAAATAGAAGATGTATGAGGGTTGCTCCTCTTGTTCCCTCGCATTGAAAACATGAAAACGAAAAAATTTTGTTAATAAATAATTGGAAGAGTTCTTGAACAAAATTTTAGTACTAAAGAATTTAAAAAGGTAAAGCAACCAATTAAAAGCGCAAAACTTACGAAAACTATTGAAAAAAATATTACAAGCCACAAAATATACATATGAATAAATTATTATACATATTACACATACTATACAAGAATAACAAAAAAAATTAAAAATTTATACAAATATACTTACTTTTCAAGAAAGGATAAAACAAAAGAAACTATATACACAATACAGTATTTACCTTCTAAATTAATATCAAGTATTTTCATCACCATATTAATTAAAACTAAATTATACCAATTCATGACAACGGGCTAAAATTTGATTGCGTGAATATCCATTCTAAGCTTTTCAAAAGCTCTATCAAAGTTAAATTTATAAAACTAGGCCATATAAAGACTTTTAAAAGATTTTTTTTCAGTGATTACTAGTTAGGATCATCCACAGATATTGAGTTTTTAGTATTAATTAAGTACCATAATTACTGAGACTCAACTTTATTTAGAGAAATATAACCTTAGATTTTGATTTTGAAAACTAATCAAACCTAAACAAATATTTACAAAGATGGAGTCCAATTTTAGAGAGATATTTGGTCGATTGCAAGTTATGAAACACAACTACGAAATTGATTAAGAAATTATGAAACATACAGTAATCCTAAGCCAAGAATTACTAAAGTATTTAATCAACTCTCTCAAACCTATTTCAACTCATGCAAAGATGCAAATCTTAATCAACCTTTCGGTCTACTTCCATAACTAAACACGACATTAAGAAATTTCCTTTAAGGCTTCTAGCATTAACCTATTCATTCTCATGCAATAGATTAACCTTAGTCATGCATCTAAGTTCTTAGTTGAATTTACTTTCTCAAGCTAAATTTAACTTAACAAATAAAACCATTGACAAAAGCTTCAAAGAATTAAGATGGGATGCATAAAAGTCATTGTAATTACATAAATTCACAAATCAATGTAACCTAAATAAATAAATAAAACAA
The DNA here is from genome assembly GCA_036507285.1 of Trichosanthes cucumerina. NCBI lineage: Eukaryota > Viridiplantae > Streptophyta > Magnoliopsida > Cucurbitales > Cucurbitaceae > Trichosanthes > Trichosanthes cucumerina. The sequence continues at coordinate 42,230,459 of CM071841.1, forward strand.
TAAACCTAGAGTCTAACATACATGAATCAATCTAAAAATTACAGCTCATAAAATTCCTAAAATTAATAGAAATAAGCAAAGAAATAGAGAAAAAATGGACAATACACCAACACCCGTTTCCTCCTTAGCTCTCCAATATGGTATACTAAGCCTCCAAACAATATCTATATCGAAATTTTAGTTTTAGTTTGTCTAAAATAGCCATCTCTATAGGAATGTACAAACTACAAATTTATAAACATGGGGTAACATTGAAAAACTATAGACAGAGTTGCAACAAAAAATTGTGGTAGCATTGCAACGCTAACCTTATTAGACAACATTTTTTTCTTCTTTTTTGATCCATGGTCAAATTTTTTTCAAAAATGTCTTTTCCCCTCTTTTGATCAATTTATCCTTGATTGCTAAATTCCTACAAAATAAACATTTTGATGCATGAAAGTATTCAATAAGGCTTTTAAAAGTGTCATAAAATTAAAGATCCCTAAAAATGCATCATAAATTATACTCATCGCTTCTCCCCTTCAGGTGATGAACGACTCCCATCCTTTAGGTTCTCTGCGTCCTCAGAGTTCCATCTTGAAGGAGTGGCCTAATCGATTTGTTGCTCTTGCGAATGAGCCTCTAGCTATTGTGCAAGCTGTGGATCCTTCTCCAATAGCAATAGCTTGGCCCTGGTATGGATGTGGATTCTCTCAGTCCATTGCATGAGGTTGACTTGCTTGGTGAGGGGGTTGACCTTCACTCGACAATATCCCATATCTAGTTGGTGTTTATGGAATGTGTCGGGTTTGGATTGATGGAGATCTGATCTCCTTGAGTAGCGGAAACGTGTTTGGGATCGTAAATTGCTTGATTGTTTTAATTGAAACAAAAACCAGTATATTGATAAATACATAAACAAGCATGAAATTCTAATCCTATTAGACATGATTAATTGCATACAAACAAACTAAGTTTAACAATTAAACTAAAGGGAAGAAGGAATTACCTTTGTAGTTTAGCAGAACAGCAACTCCTTGCTCCAATGTTCAGCAACTCAAGAACTTCAAAAGTTCTCTGTTTTTCACCAACAGAACACCACCAATTTGGAAAACCTCCTATCCTCTGAATGCTTAGATCCTTCCTTTGTGGGAAGGATTCCAAAAGTTGGATAATTTTGGGAATAATAGTGTGAGAGAGAGAGTATTCTTGCAGCAATTCTCCAATTGCAAGATGAATCATCCAATGATCGATCGATCACAAAGAGCAACCCCTTTCCCCTTGATGTACTATCGTTAGGGAGAAGTGGGGGGTAGTGGAAACGTGTCTGGATGACACGTTCCCTTATTTTATTATTAAAATAATAATAATAATAATATAATAATTAAATCAAATTTAATTATTAATTTAAATCATATTTAAATAATACAAATTAAATATCATATATTTATTTTAGATTAAATCTCATTTAATCATATTGCCCCTTTAACCTATAGTTTTAATGTACATCCAGTGCACATTAAATTTTAACCTATAGTTTTCAAATATGAATCACATTCACACTTGAATATAATATTTGAACTTTTTCAAATATTCAATTCTCTCATATAATTTAATATGAATCATATTCACATTAAATTTATAATATGTAGTTCCAAAACTATATATTATATCGTATTCCCTAATGAATTTGAACATTTCAAATTCTAATGATCTAAGAACCCTTTACGAGCTAGAAGGTGGACCTAATGGACCTACAGATCAGAAGCTCTAACGATACGAGATTGCTCGGTTAATCTCATTAACCTCCCAATCAACATTCGTTAACTGTGGGAACACTCCACTAAAGTCCCACAGCTGCACTTTTCTCACTGCAGATATATTTCTGTGTCCATGGATATTGATCAATAACAGCAAGCCAATCCTTCACGAATGTTGGTAACACCAGCTGGGTCAAATTACCATTTTACCTCTGGGTTACATCTTGTACCTTAAGTACCAGTGCTCCTCTAATGAACAATTTGTTTCTGGTCCTACCAACAAACATAGTCCCTCTCGGGCCAATGAGAGGGTCGGGCCCTTTGTTAAAGTCCCGGAGACACCACTTAAGGGAACATTCCTCTACTTACCTAGTAGGCGGGAAGGAGTGAATTCCATCTTGCTAAGTTAAGTTCCCAGCCGCTCACTCGGTCATGTCCCCAAGAAGGTAGGCATATTGAGTCGGCGAATCTGGCCACTCTCACCCATACTAGTCAAAGGACAATCCCTCGCGAACAGGAGTTCGTAACCTGCTCAGGATTGAGATCAAGTTGCCTAGGTCATCCTAGTGAAATAGAAGCTTAACTAGTCAACAGAGTTACAACTAGAGGTTACTATTTCGTGGTTCGGTCTTATGTAATCTCATTACATAGGATATCCCCACTCACATGTCATCTACATGAACACGTTAGGATCAGAGTGTTTGTATCAAATACAAAGTGGGCCACATCCATAGTCTTACCAGGGCAAGGTACCCAAACCTTATCCCCTAACTATAGACCCTTTAGGTTGTATCTCGAACCGAGATCTCTTTTATGTACTTTACATTCAATTAAAGATTCATTTAACAGCCTTGGATGTTTAGTTTATTGGATTTAGGGTTTAAATAAAGGCAAACTCGTAGATAACGAACAATAACATTTTATTGAAATAATAACACTTTATTACATTAATTAGAACATAACTACAAACTACGAGTTTTAGGGCACAAATCCCAACAAACTCCCACTTGAACTAAAACTCTAGTGGGGTACAACATAATCTAAAACAGTGGTTACAGAGATGGAAATACAATAAACTAGGGCATCCATATACCCCATTACATATCTCCCACTTGTCCTAGATTAGCCTATGTACATATCTCGTAGACCCAGACTTTCCAGATGACCCTCGAACACTTTAGCCGTGAGAGTCTTTGTAAACGGATCAGCAATATTGTGCTCCGAAGCGATCTTCGTGACTGTCACATCTCCTCGTTGCACTATTTCTCGTATCAGGTGATACTTCCTCTCGATGTGCTTACCTCGCTTATGGCTGCGAGGTTCCTTCGAATTGGCTACCGCACCACCGCGTTGTCACAAAGATAAGGTGATGGGGATTCCATATTTGGAACAACTTCCGAATCAGTAAGGAATTTCCTTAGCCAAACAACCTCTTTAGCTGCTTCACAAGCAGCGACATACTCAGTCTCCATTGTGTAGTCAGCGATGCATCCTTGCTTGATGCTTCGCCATACTATAGCTCCCCCGTTAAGGGTGAAAACTAATCCCGATGTGGATTTTCGAGAATCTTTATCGGTCTGAAAATCAGAATCAGTGTATCCAGTAAGGATCAAATCCATAGACCCATACACAAGCGTATAGTTCCTCGTTCTCCTTCGATACTTAAGGATATTTTTAACTACCGCATCCGGTGGTCTAACCTCAGTATTGGGTGGTACCTCACCGACTATTCCCACTACATAACAAATGTCTGACCTCGTGCCTAGCATAGCATACAGTAAGCTACCTACTGCAGAGGCATAGGGAATATGTCTCATATCCTCAACTTCTTGAGGTGTCTTGGGACACTGTTCCCTAGACAGATGAACTCCATGCCTGAAGGGTAACAAGCCCCTCTTGGAATTCGCGTGATCGAACATCTTGACAACGGTTTGTCGATATAAGATGCTTGAGGAGAAGCTAGCATTACTTTCTTGCGATTCTCGAAGATCCAATCCCAAGAACATATTGCGCTCTCCCAAATCTTTCATTTGGAATTGGGTGGCCAGCCAATTCTTTATGTCAGTAAGGTATCCTACATCATTCCCAATGAGTAGGATATCATCCACATAAAGTACCAATAAAGCTACTTTTTCGTTGATGATCCTCTTGTAAACACAAGGCTCATCAACGTTTTGGTCAAAGCCGTAAGACTTGATTGCAGTATCAAATCTTATATTCCAAGATCTTGACGCTTGTTTCAACCCATAAATGGATCGATTAAGCTTACAAACTTTTTGCTCCTTACCTTGGTCTATGAACCCTTCGGGCTGAGACATATAGATGCTCTCGTCAAGATTACCATTCAGAAAAGCAGTCTTGACGTCCATTTGCCAAATTTCATAATCATAAAATGCGGCTATGGACAAGAGTATCCTTATAGACTTCAGCATAGCAACAGGGGAAAAAGTTTCTTCATAGTCAACTCCTTCCCTTTAGGTAAAACCCTTTGCTACAAGCCTAGCCTTAAAGGTCTGTACCTTTCCGGCTGCGTCTCTCTTTCTCTTATAGATCCATTTACACCCTATGGGTCTAACCCCTTCAAAGTTGGTCTACAAGTTCCCATCATCGAATTGAAGTCCATTGACTCCATTTCAAGGTCCCCGGCTTTGATCCATTGGTCCTTGTCTCACGTCATTCATTGCTGTTTATAAGACAATGGATCTTCTACGCCGTCGTCGGTATGACAACTTGAGTTTCAAAGCTAAACTCAAGTAGCGGTCGTTGGGAAACAACCTCCCAACTCGCGTCGAGGCATTCCCATCGATTGAGAAGGACGCGAGGCGGCTTGAGGTGTTGACTCCTCCATCAACTCTTGATGAAGGTCCAGCTTGATCAAGAACTCTTCTTGGTTCATGAGTAGCTTCACTTAGTACTAATTTACTACGCGGTTTGTGGTTCCTCATGTGATCTTCCTCCAAGAACGTGGCGTTTGTCGATACAATCACCTTATTTTCTTGTGGGTCGTAGAAAAGACCACCTCTCGTTTCTTTGGGATAGCCAACAAATTGGCACAATCTTGAACGAGGTTCCAGTTTCTTCGGGTTTGTCACGAGCACGTGTGCCAGACAACCCCAAATCCTGAAGTGTTGTAAACTATGTTTACGCCCCTTCCAAAGTTCAAAAGGTGTTTCTGAAAAACTTTTTGATGGAAAACTGTTCAAGATTTGAACTGCAGTCTCTACTGCGTATCCCCAAAACGAGGCAGGCAACTAAGCATAGCTCATCATAGAAAGAACCATGTCCAACAAGTTTCTATTTCTCCTTTCTGACACACCATTTTGTTGTGGTGTATTAGGCACCGAGAGTTGAGATTTAATTCCATGTTCTATCATATAGTCCTGGAATCTAAAATCTATATACTCTCCACCTCGATCGGATCGAAGTATTTTAATGGTTTTCCCTAATGCATTCTCTACTTCAGCCTTATACTCTTTGAACTTTTCAAGAGCCTCAGACTTGTGATGCATTAGATATAGATAACCATACCTCGAATAATCATCTATGAAAGAGATGAAATATTCGTACCCTCCTCGAGCTTTAACATTCACCGGACCACAAAGATCCGAATGTACAAGTTCTAAGAGTTGTATGGCTCTGTAACCTTTTCCTGTAAAAGGTCGCTTGGTCATTTTACCTTCCAAGCAAGATTCGCAAGGAAGTAAAGAATCATCTTCTAATTTATTTAGAAGTCCATTCTTAGAGAGTCTCTCAATCCGGTTGAGATTAATATGACCAAGTCTAAGATGCCATAGATAGGTATTATTGTTTGGAGAAATTCTTTGCCTTTTATTTTGACTGTTAGCATTCTTAAACATCTCATGATTTAAAATTGCTTTGGTTTTATTCGGTTTCAGTACGTATAAGCCATTTTTCAATTTAGTAGAACAAATATTGACACCCACTTTGAAAATGAACGCTTCATTAATTGAAAAAGAAATAAAATAACCAAGTTCTATTAAACAAGAGATAGAAATTAAGTTCCTTTTAAGCATAGGAACTATATACAGATGTTTTAATAAAAGAAATCTATCTCAGAAAAATAGCTTGGCATCTCCCACTGCACGAGCTGAGACGACGTCTCCCGTTCCGACCCTGAGCGTCATCTCACCCTCTTCGAGCTCTTTGAAGGAACTAGTTTCCTGAAATGAAGAGCAAACGTGATTAGTGGCTCCTGAATCAAGTATCCAGGTAAAATCATCATTTTCCACTAAACAAGTTTCAAGAACAAGTAAATCTGATTTACCTTTCGTCTCTTTGAGCTCAATGTCTACAGTGGCAGAAGCTTTCCCTTTTCCTCATTTCCTCTTCTTCCGAGTCTTCTTAATCCTAGAAGAAGAACCACAGGACTTAGTCCTAGAGGATGAACCCTTCTGGAACCTTCTGGAATGAGCAAACAAATTTGCCTCTCCATTAGCCTGTCCCTTATTCTCCATAAGAGACTGGAAAGTTTGTAGTTCATTAAGGATAGTAGTCAGGTTATACTCCTTTTTATTCGACTCCGCATTGCTACGGAATGGAAGGAAACTCTTCGGAAGAGATTCCAGGACGAAAAATACCTGAATTTGCTCATCTATGACCGCTCCGTTCATTTCGGCCATGTTGAAGTGAACTATAAGATCGAGAACATGTTCTCTCACTGAAGTTTCCTCCTTCATGCGCGCGTTATAAACGTACTTGATGGATTCGTGCCGAATTTGTTCAGGCGGTTGTCCAGACAAATTTTGCAGATATCCCATGATCTCACGAGCTGAGACCATTCCCTCAAATCTTCTGGCTAAAACATCAGATATCCCAGCCAGGATATAGGCCTTGGCCCAACGGTCAAACACATCCTTAACTGATTGAGGTGTGTTTTGAGCAGGAATCTGAGGAAATTCCTCAGTTAGTACGAACCGAAGGTCGTCAACAACAAGGATCGCATCCAGGTTTGACTTCCACGTAGTAAAGTTTTCACCAGTTAAACGTTCCTTTTTTAGTAAGGCTATATATGAGGACATGCTGAAAATTCAAAAATTGTTCTAATTACTTATGCCTTTTAACCCATTATAAAACCAATCATATTTAGCAAAATTATTAAAGAACCCTAGTGTTTAAACTAAACTCACTGTTTAAATTAAACCTTTAATTTTGCAACGATACTTCAAGGGTTTAGAACAAAAGCCTCCGTCGGGCAGTCAGTCATTCCTCCCTTGAATTGAGATTTTCTCAGCCAATTCCCACTACCAGAACATTTCATGCCCCAATGGTCCTTAGCTACCGTTTGTTTAGTCAAGGACTTGGTAACTAACTTAACGCATCCCGTAAATGTGACCCTACCATTTTCAGATCCAATAGGTCCGAGCCAACAGGCTACTATTAAAAAAGACAACTGATGGTAAACAACCTAAGAGACATTATCCATTTCTGGAGTTCGCAGTGTTCCGATCCCTATAGTCAGGCCCTCCGTAGGATTTGGCTGTTCCAGAACAACCTAGCAGGCAGACTATAGAAATCTCACGGTGCGACCTAATGGAGAAGATCGTAGGATACATTGACACGCGTCCTGCTCCCATTTACTATGGATACTTCCATCATTCACCTTGGTATTGAACCATGCAAACACATACCGTAGGGGGATGCCCTATTGACGCCACGTAGCCGAGCATGGAACTCACGGTGTGAACTCTTGAGGACGTGAGAGTAAACTCGATGCGAACATATCGTTTTCTCCCACTGAAGTTCCTAAGATTGGGGTATAGATTTAACTTAGTCGGATTCTGGCTAAAAGAATCTATCTAAGTCTATGCCTATTATAACTATTAGAACTAGGTCTTAAAACCTTATGTCTAGGTGAATCAACATTTTAATTACCTAAAGATAAAATAGAACTAAGGTTAATTCAACTCAAGCTCCGAGTCAGTTCCCAGGTAGGAGGTGTTCCGTTAACCGTCAGCTTAAGTACCCCCAGCCTTAGACAGAACTTCACCAGTAGAGTTCCCTTATAACCAAAGTTCTAATATCCTACTAGATTTTAAACTATTTAAAATACTACGTAAGTCCAATTTCTAATCCTATTAGAAATTAAAACTTAGGTCTAAATTAATTTTAAACGATTTAAAACTAATTTAAATTTTAACCCAAGTTCCTATGTTTGCATGCATTTCTTTATTATAGGTTATGGTTTCTAAACCCCCTTTAATTTATAACTTTTATAAATTTTAATAATTAACCTATGATAAAGAAACTACATTATAAATCCAACAATCATTATTCAAATTAGAATTATAAAAGAAATTCAACCAATTGTTATAAAATTACTTAAACAAAATAACATTTATTTTAAACTAAGTAATTTCATGCTCCATGCAATTTATTTTCCATATAATCTAATTATAACACTTATAATTAATTACTCATGAAAAAATAAATTAATCATGCATTCAACCATATTCATATAACATTTGTATAAATAAAATGCATGAACATGCTTATCCTAAGGTGGAAAAATTCTAAATGACATTCATAAAGATAAATAGTTGTAAAACCGGAATAATTTGGCCCCTAAAGTGCAAAAATAAAATTACATTAATTTTAGTTCATGAAACTGGTCAAAAAACACCCTGAACCGGCCTTGAACCGCTCGAACCGGACCAAAACCAACGAACCAGCCGAACCGGTTTGCAGCTGTTGGAATGCCCCACGACGTTGCAACGCTGATGCCAGTGTTGCAACACCCGCTTTGTTGTATGTGCGCCTGCTATTGGGATGGCGTTGCAACGCCGAGAAGCGCGCAGTAACACGACTGACCTTTGAGCGCCGCGTCAATAGGGGAGCGCCTGGTGTTGCGACGCCGCGTTTTCGCGCGTTAACGCTGATGAACGGCGTTGTAACGCCGCCGCTTCGACAAAGAATGAAACTCACGAACACAGCAACTTCGTTCTTCAATTTCTCCTTCGATTCTCAACCGAATTGCATGAAACTTGTCCCGAACGACTCGTAACTCAATTACAGACTGAATTATACACTTTATGCCCAAAAACGCAAGGGCCTTTACATACTAATTGATCAAAATCAAAGTAAACTAAGGCCAAAAAACTCCTAAACAGTTTTACAGTAAACCAAATGCATTTCCCACCAAATCAATGCAATTTTGTTTCAAAATAAAACAATACAAGCATTGCTCGGATACCATTTGATGGAGATCTTATCTCATTGAGCAGCGAAAACGTGTTTGGGATCGTAAATTGCTTGATTGTTTTAATAGAAACAAAAAGCAGTACATTGATAAATACAGAAACAAGCATGAAATTCTAATCCTATTAGACATGTATTAATTGCATACAAACAAACTAGGTTTAACAATTAAACTAAAGGAAAGAAGGAATTACCTTTGTAGTTTAGCAGAACAGCAACTCCTTGCTCCAATGTTCAGTAACTCAAGAATTTTAAAAGTTCTCTGTTTTTCACCAACAGAACACCACAAATTTGGAAAACCTCCTATCCTCTGAATGCTTAGATCTTTCCTTTGTGTGAAGGATTCCAACAGTTGGATAATTTTGGGAATAATAGTGTGAGAGAGAGAGTATTCTTGCAGCAATTCTCCAATTGCAAGATGAATGATCCAATGATCGATCGATCACAAAGAGCAACCCCCTTCCCCTTGATGTACTATCGATAAGGAGAAGTGGGGGTAGTGGGAACGTGTTTGGATGACACGTTCCCTTATTTTATTATTAAAACAATAATAATAATAATAATAATATAATTAAGTCAAATTTAATTATTAATTTAAATCATATTTAAATAATACAAATTAAATATCATATATTTAATTTGGATTAAATCTCATTCAATCATATTACCCCTTTAACCTATAGTTTTAATGTACATCCAGTGCACATTAAATTTTAACCTATAGTTTTCAAATATGAATCACATTCACACTTGAATATAATATTTGAACTCTTTCAAATATTCAATTCTCTCATATAATTTAATATGAATCATATTAACATTAAATTTATAATATATAGTTCCAAAACTATATATTATATCGTATCTAAATACATTAGATTTATTCCCTAATGAATTTAGAAATTTCAAATTCTAATGATCTAAGAACCCTTTACGAGCTAGAAGGTGAACCTAATGAACCTATAGATCAGAAGCTCCAACGATACGAGATTGCTCGGTTAATCTCATTAACCTCCCAATCAACATTCGTTAACTGCGGGAACACTCCACTAAAGTCCCACAGCTGCACTCTTCTCACTGCAGATATATTTCTGTGTCCATGGATATTGATCAATAACAACAAGTCAATCCTTCACGAATGTTGGTAATACTAGCTGGGTCAAATTACCGTTTTACCCCTGGGTTACATCTTGTACCTTAAGTACCAGTGCTCCTCTAATGAATAATTTGTTTGTGGTCCTACCAACAAACATAGTCCCTCTCGGGCCAATGAGAGGGTCGGGCCCTTTGTTCAAGTCCCGAAGACACCACTGAAGGGAACATTCCTCTTCTTACCCTAGTAGACGGGAAGGAGTGAATTCCATCTTGCTAAGTTAAGTTCTCAGCCGCTCACTCGGTCTTGCCCCAAGAAGGTAGGCATATTGAGTCGGCGAATCTGGCCACTCTCACCCATACTAGTCAAAGGACAGTCCCTCGCGAACAGGAGTTCGTAACCTACTCTGGATTGAGATCAAGTTGCCTAGGTCATCGTAGTGAAATAGAAGCCTAACTAGTCAACGGAGTTACAACTAGAGGTTACTATTTCGTGGTCCGGTCTTATGTAATCTCATTACATAGAATATCCCCTCTTACATGTCATCTACACGAACACGTTAGGATCAGAGTGTTTGTATCAAATACAAAGTGGGTCACATCCATAGTTTTACCAGGGTAAGGTACCCAAACTTTATCGCCTAACTATAGACCCTTTAGGTTGTATCGCGAACCGAGATCCTTTTTATGTACTTTACATTCAGTTAAAGATTCATTTAACAGCCTTGGATGTTTAGTTTATTGGATTTAGGGTTTAAATAAAGGCAAACTCGTAGATAATGAACAATAACATTTTATTGAAATAATAACACTTTATTACATTAATTAGAACATAATTACAAACTACGAGTTTTAGGGCACAAATCCCAACAAACTCTCACTTGAACTAAAACTCTAGTGGGGTACAACATAATCTAAAACAGTGGTTACAGAGATGTAAATACAATAAACTAGGGCATCCATATAGCCCATTATATATCTACCACTTGCCCTAGATTAGCCTATGTACATATCTCGTAGACCCAGACTTTCCAGATGACCCTCGAACACTTTAGCCGTGAGAGTCTTTGTAAACGAATCAACAATATTGTGCTCCGAAGCGATCTTCGTGACTGTCACATCTCCTCATTGCACTATTTCTCGTATCAGGTGATACTTCCTCTCGATGTGCTTACCTCGCTTATGGCTGCGAGGTTCCTTCGAATTGGCTACCGCACCACTATTGTCACAGTATAAGGTGATGGGAGATTCCATATTTGGAACAACTTCCGAATCAGTAAGGAATTTCCTTAGCCAAACAGCCTCTTTAGCTGCTTCACAAGCAACGACATACTCAGCCTCCATTGTGGAGTCAGCAATGCATCCTTGCTTGATGCTTCGCCATACTATAGCTCCCCCGTTAAGGGTGAAAACTGATCCCGATGTGGATTTCCGAGAATCCTTATCAGTCTGAAAATCAGAATTAGTGTATCCAGTAAGGATCAAATCCTTAGACCCATACACAAGCGTATAGTCCTCGTTCTCTTTAGATACTTGAGGATATTTTTAAGCTCTTTGTCTAGTGGTCTAACCTGGATTGGGTGGTACCTCACCGACTATTCCCCTTTGCATAACAAATGTCCGACCTCGTGCATAGCATAGCAAACATTAAGCTACCTACTGCAGAGGCATAGGGAATATGTCTCATATCCTCAACTTCTTGAGGTGTCTTGGGACACTGTTCCCTAGACAGATGAACTCCATGCCTGAAGGGTAACAAGCCCCTCTTGGAATTCTGCATCGAATATCTTGACAACATTTTGTCGATATAAGACGCTTGAGATAGTGCTAGCTTTATGTTCTTGCGATTTTTGAAGATCTGAATCCCAAGAACATATTGCGCCTCTCCCAAATCTTTCATTTGTAATTGGGTCGCCAGCCAATTCTTTATGTCAGTAAGGTATCCTACATCATTCCCAATGAGTAGGATATTATCTACATAAAGTACCAATAAAGCTACTTTGTCGTTGATGATCCTCTTGTAAACACAAGGCTCATCAACGTTTTGGTCAAAGCCGTAAGACTTGATTGCAGTATCAAATCTTATATTCCAAGATCTTGACGTTTGTTTCAACCCATAAATGGATCGATTAAGCTTGCAAAATTTTAGCTCCTTACTTTGGGCTATAAACCCTTCGGGCTGAGACATATAGATGCTCTCGTCAAGATTACCATTCAAAAAGGCAGTCATGACGTCCATTTGCCAAATTTCATAATCATAAAATGCGGCTATGGACAAGAGTATCCTTATAGACTTCATCATAGCAACAGGGGAAAAAGTTTCTTCATAGTCAACTCCTTCCCCTTAGGTAAAACCCTTTGCTACAAGCCTAGCCTTAAAAGTCTGTACCTTTCCGGTTGCATCTCTCTTTCTCTTATAGATCCATTTACACCCTATGGGTCTAACCCCTTCAGGTTAGTCTACAAGTTCCCATACTGAATTGAAGTCCATTGACTCCATTTCAAGGTCCATGGCTTTGATCCATTAGTCCTTGTCTATGTCATTCATTGCCTGTTTATAAGACAATGGATCGTCTACGCCGTCATCAAGTATGACAACTTGAGTTTCAGCTAAACCCAAGTAACGGTTAGGTTGGGAAACAACCCTCCCACTGCGTCGAGGCATTCCCAATGATTGAGAAGGACGAGACTAACTTGAGGTGTTGACTCCTCCATCAGCTTGATCAACAACTTTTATTGGTTCATGAGTAGCTTCACTGAGTACTAATTTACTACGCGGTATGTGGTTCCTCATGTGATCTTCCTCCAAGAACGTGGCGTTTGTCGATACAATCACCTTATTTTCTTGTGGGTCGTAGAAAAGACCAGCTCTCGTTTCTTTGGGATAGCCAACAAATTGGGAACTAGATGAAAATATTCCCTCTACCTTAGGTAATTTAAGCACAATATTTCTTAGGTTTTGGAGTTTTTAATCACTATGTCTAGGGTAAAGAATCGACTTATGTCTAAGCTCGTATTTTCATCACTTGTGTGAAATCCACTTATCACTAACCTTGTCAGTATTTAGATCTAAACTTGAGTTTCAATCCTAGTAGATTAATCTAGGATCTCAAAAGAATTGGATTCAATACTAGCAAACAATTGAGATGTAGTCTTGGTTTTATTAGAATTTTGGCTACAATCACTTCTTAGAAAATTCACATTCTTGAACCCCCTAAAATATTTTAGCTCATGTTTAATTTATAGAATCCAAAATATTTTCTCAAAGAATAATACATACTGTGTTTGGGTGTATGCCCTAAACTCATGTCGTTTGTAATATTTGATATTGATACATAAAAATTATTTTATCATCAGACCTTGTATCTCACATTTTAAACTTAATCCAACGAACTAAGCTCTAGGGTCATTCACATTCATGAAATCTTGAACGGTGTGTAGTGGACACACAAGTAGGATCACATTCGAGTAATTGACCCGAATGGTCTACAGTATATAGATAGGGTTAGGAACCTTATCCTGGTAACACTGTGGATGCGACCCGCTTTGTATTGGATACAAATGAGGCGTCCATCTCGTTCATGTGGTTGACATGCGAGTGGTGACATCCTGTGCAATGAGATTGTACAAGAACAGATCGTGAATTATTAGGTCAACTGTTGTAACACCGTTGACAGTTTAGAACTAATAAATTCGTAGATGACCATTAGTGACTCGATCTTAATCCTGAGCGTGTTACGGACTCCTATCTACGAGGCTTTGTCTTTTGACTAGTACGGGTGAGAGTGGCCTGTGTTGCTCGCTCAATATGCCTACCTTCTCAGGGGAAAAACCACGTGGGTAGCTGGAAACTTGACTACACAAGAAGTAATTCACTCGTTCTCGAGCTAGGAAAACTAGAGGGATTGTTCCCTTAAGTGCTGACTCCAGGGTTTGAACAACGGGGCCTCACCCTCTCACTTGCCCGAGAGGAGCATTGTTTATGGTACGACCATAAACAAATGTGTTAATTAGTTGATTAGTGGGACTTAAGGAGAAAAAAAGTAGACATAGGGGTGAAACGGTAATTTGACCCAATTGTGACTACGAACAACCTGTGAATTATCGATTCATGGGTATTGGTTATATCGATGGACACAAATTGTCCTACAGTGAGGAGAATGTTGCTACGGGTCTATAGTGGAGTGACCCCGTAGTTAATGAATGTCGATTAACGGGGTCAAAGATTTTGGTCAGTTAATCTCGAATCATTGGAGCTCATGATCTGTAGGTCCATTAGGTCTCTTGGTTGGCTCAATTATGGATTCAGTGGGGGTATACAGTTTGGAGTGAATTTGAAGTATTAAAATTCATATAAAGGGTCTTTATGTCAATTATATGGAATATAATTGATATAATATATAGTTTAATGTGAATGGGATTCATATTAAACTATAGTATAGCCTAATTATGAAATTAAGCTTAGATTGGAGAAATTGATTTGAGAGATTTATAAAATTGAATGTGGTTCAATTTTAATTCCACATTATGCAAATGAGATTTGTATAATAAGGTATGTGATACCTTATATCATATAGTATGCAAATATGATTTACATATTATATGGTTGTGGTTAAGTGGTAAATAGGTAGAGAATTTATCTCCAGCACATACCACTATATAATAATGCTTTGTGAAACATTGTTCAAGGCATTCTATTCATTTTTTGGAAATCCAACAAAAGTTCTCTCTCAAACCCTCTCAATTCTCTCTACTCTTTCCACCCAAAATTCCAAAGGTAATGTCACACCTTATCCCTCATCCTCCGGAGAACAACCAAGAAGATCTTTTGAAAGTGTTCCAACAACCAGATCTTTTGGGAGATCGTAGAGATCGTGACACGGGAGGAGGAAAACGAGAAGAAAAAGTTTCTTCAAAGGTATGTAACCGTTGTAACTTTTCTTATTCTTCCTTATGCTTAACCTAATTTACAAGTGTTGTAGTTCAATTTTAAGTAACTTCGAGTAACAGAACGGAGACAATGCGATTCACATCACTTCCGCTGCAGGATTCCATCTCATCAAAATGAACCTAAATTCTTTACATAAGAAATAGTTTAGGGAATTGCAATACCACAACCAAGTAAACTTGAAATTGCTTAATGAAAGATAATGGGATGCTGCTAAAATTAAAATTAAATAACAGAAATACCCTTTTAAATGGAAAACATAATTCCTAATTTATCTCCTTAATGAAAACATAGCATACATAAGTTTTTGAAGGAAATAAACCCAAAAATTTGCACATTTTGAATTGAATCAAAACTGAACCTCAAATCAATGATTGAAACTAACGAAAATTGGATACGAGTGTTCTTTGATACATGGACATCAAATTCAGAAAACAACAAAAATTACAGAAGATAGCAAACTCAATAACTCCCTTCCAATCGATTGAATCTCTCAATATTTCTAGGAGAAGACTCCATCGTAACAATTCGAGTTTTGGTTCTTGAATCGCATTGGAAATTAGAATTATGTCCTGGCATTACAAAGCATGGTGAACAAAAATAGAAGAAGAAGAATTCCTCTCAGATGTACGGATGAAAAACAAAGAATAGGA
Organism: Trichosanthes cucumerina; assembly: GCA_036507285.1. Taxonomy (NCBI): domain Eukaryota; kingdom Viridiplantae; phylum Streptophyta; class Magnoliopsida; order Cucurbitales; family Cucurbitaceae; genus Trichosanthes; species Trichosanthes cucumerina. The sequence continues at coordinate 42,246,109 of CM071841.1, forward strand.
AAAAAAACCCGCAAGCTAAAGTTCCAAAACAACCCCAAAACTCCACAGAAATGACCCTCTCTCTTCACCCATATTTTCTCCTTTTTTCAAAGCTTTATTAGGGTAAAATTTCGTCTTCTCAATCTCTCAAATCATGGAAAAATTGTTCATTTTTAATGTAGATTTCACGTAGATTTTTTTTCCTTTTTGACTTTTTCTGCTGCTTTAAAATTATGAGTTTGTCTTGCAATGTAGTTGTGCAATTCCTGCACAAAAGAAACTCTTTTTAGTTTATCTTTCTATTTTCCTCATTCTTTCTTTTACATACACTTGTCACAAGTTACTGATATTTTTTCAAGTATGTCACCAAATTTCTCCTTGATGGGATTGAATCCTACCGCGGAAGCGATGTGAATTGCATTGCTTTTGTTGTGTTAATGTTTTACTCAAAATTGAAATGCATCTCATACATTTCTAAATTAAACATGCTTTGAGAAGGAAAAAAGCAGTGATGTACTAACCTTTGAAGAACCCTTCTCCACGATTTCCTTCTCCCGGTCATGATCTCAACGATCTCATTAGATCTCCTCTACGAACGCCGAACCGAACACGATCTAGGGACACCTCCACTTGATCTTCTCGGTTGTTCTCCGACGGATGAGGGAGAGTTATGGGACTACCTTTAAAATATGAGTTAGGAGAAGTTTCTAGAGAAATTGAGAGAGAATGAGAGAGATCTCTTGGTGGATTTCCAAAAAATGAAAAAGTGAGTTAAGAAAACCTTTACAATCCACCATTATTTAGTGGTGTGTGGTGGAGTTAAAATCTTCACTAATTTACCACTTTACCATATAATATGTAAATCATATTTACATATCATATAATATAAGGTATCAAGTACCTTATTATACAAATCTCATTTGCATAATTGTGGAATTTAAAATTAAATCACATTCAATTTAATTTCTCTCAAATCAATTTCTCCAATTAAAGCCTTAATTTCATAATTAGGTTATACTATAGTTTATTATAAATCTCATTCAAATTAAATTATATATTATGTCAATCATATCTCATATAAATGACATAAATATCATTTTCATGAATTTGAACACTTCAAACTCACTCCAAACTGTATACCCTCATTAAGTCCAAATTGAGAAAACTGAGGGACTTAATGGACCTACAGACACGAGCTCCAATGATTCGAGATTAACTAATCAAACTCTTTGATCTAGTTAATAAACATTCATTAACTACGGAGACACTCCACTATAGCCCCGTAGCTGCACACTCCTCACTGTAGGACAAGTTGTGTCCATCGATATAACCAATGCCCGTGAGTCGACCCTTCACAAGTTGTTCGTAGTTATAGGTGGGTAAAATTACCGTTTTACCTATGTGTCTACTGATGAAGATCTAATCACCTTGAGCAGTGAAAAAGTATTTGGAATCGTAATTTGCAAGTTCGTTTTAGTTGAAATGCAAAAACCAATACATTGATGAAAAAACAGAATAAACATGCATTTCTAATCTAATTAGGCATGGAGTAGACATGAAAACATACTAAGATTAACAATTAAACTAAAAGGAAGAAAAGTTACCTGTGTAGATTTTCCTCAGCAACTCATTGCTCCAAGCTTTACAGCAACACAACAACCCAAGAATACTTCTCTGTTTTCTCCAATAGGACACAACCAGTAGAGAGAACCTTCTATCCTCTTAGTGTTTAGATCACCCTCGGTGGGAAGGGATCCAACTTTTGGAGGAATTTTGGGAATTCTAGAGAGTGAGAGAGAGAATTCTTCTGAGTGATTCTAACTTAATCGATCAATTGTCTTCCACTCACTTGGAGAAGAAAACCTTGTAGAGGGCATCTCTCACTCCCTATCGATTAGGGAGTTGGGAGAGATGGGGAACGTGTCCTCCTGACACGTTCCCTATTTTTATTTTTAAATAATAATTAATAAATCAATTAAATCTTATTAAATTAAATTAAATTAAATATCATATATTTAATTTAGATTAAATCACATTTAATCAATTTTCCCTCTAACCTATAGTTTTAATGCACATCTTATGCACATTAAATTATAATCTATAGTTTTCAAATATGAATCACATTCACATTTGAATTTAATATTTGAACTCTTTCAAAGATTTAATTCTCTCACATATGATTTAATATGAATCATATTCACATTAAATTTATAATATATAGTTCCAAAACTATATATTATATCGTATCTATATACATTAAATTTATTCCCTAATGAATTTGAACATTTCAAATTCAAACGATCTAAGAACCCTTTATGCGCTAGAAGGTGGATCTTATGTACCCACAAATCAGAAGCTCCAACGATACGAGATTCCTCGGTTAATCTCATTAAACTCCCAATCACCATTCGTTAATCGCGGGAACACTCCACTATAGCCCCGCAGCTGCACTCTTCTCACTGTAGATATATTTATGTGTCCACGGATATTGACCAATAACAACAAGTCAATCCTTCACGAATGTTCGTAACACCAGTTGGGTAAATTTATCGTTTTACCCCTGGGTTTACATCTTGTGCCTTAAGTACCAATGCTCCTCTAATGAACAATTTGTTTGCGATCCTACCAACAAACAGAGTCCCTCTCGGGCCAATGAGAGGGTCGGTCCCTTTGTTCAAGTCCCGGAGACACCACTTAAGCGAACATTCCTCTACTTACCCTAGTAGGCGGGAATGAGTGAATTCCATCTTGCTAAGTTAATTTTCCAGTCGCTCACTCGGTCTTGTCCCCAAGAAGGTAGGCATATTAAGTCGACGAATCTGGCCACTATCACCCATACTAGTCAAAGGACAATCGCTCGCAAATAGAAGTTCGTAACCTGCTCAGGATTGAGATCATGTTGCCTAGGTCATCCTAGTAAAATAGAAACCTAACTAGTCAACAGAGTTACATTTAGAGGTTACTATTTCGTGGTCCGGTCTTATGTAATCTCATTACATAAGATATCCCCACTCACATGTCATCTACACGAACACGTTAGGATCATAGTGTTTGTATAATATACAAAGTGGGCCACATCCATAGTTTTACCAGGGTAAGGTACCTAATCCTTATCCCCTAACTATAGACCCTTTAGGTTGTATCTCGAACCGAGATCCTTTATATGTTCACTACATTCAGTTAAAGATCTATTTAACAGCCTTGGATGTTTAGTTTATTGGGTTTAGGGTTTAAGCAAAGGCAATGTCGTACATAACAAATAATAACACTTTATTGAAGTAATAACAATTTATTACAATAATTAGAATAGAAATACAAACTACGAGTTTTAGGGCACAAACCCCAACAAACTCCCACCTGACTGAAACTCTAGTGGTGTACATCACAATCTAAAGCAGTGGTTACAGAGATACATACAAAATACAATAAACTAGGGCATCCATATACCCATTACATATCTCTCACTTGCCCTAGATTAGCCTATGTACATATCTCGTAGACCTAGACTTTCCAGATGACCCTCGAACACTTTAGTCGTGAGAGTCTTTGTAACCGGATCAACAATGTTGTGCTCAGAAGCGATCTTCGTGACTGTCACATCTGCTCGTTGCACTATTTCTCGTATCAGGTGATACTTCCTCTCGATGTGTTTGCCTCGCTTATGGCTGAGAGGTTCCTTCGAATTGGCTACTGCAGCACTGTTGTCACAGTATAAGGTGATGGGAAATTCCATATTTGGAACAACTTCCAAATTAGTAAGGAATTTCCTTAGCCAAACAGCCTCTTTAATTGCTTCACAAGTAGCGACATACTCAACCTCCATCGTGGAGTCAGTGATGCATCCCTACTTGATGCCTCGCCATACTATAGCTCCCCCGTTACTGGTGAAAACCGATCCCGATGCGGATTTCCTATAATCCTTATCGGTCTGAAAATAAGAATCAGTGTATCAAGTAAGGATCAAATCCTTAGACCTATACACAAGCGTATAGTCTCTCGTTCTCCTAAGATACTTGAGGATATTTTTAACTATGGTCCAGTGGTCTAACCTTGGATAGGGTTGGTACCTACTGACTATTCTCACTGCATAACAAATGTCAAGCCTCGTGCACAACATAGAATACATTAAGCTACTTACTTTAGAGGCATAGAGAATACGTCTCATATCCTCAACTTCTTGAGATGTCTTAGGACACTGTTCCTTAGACAGATAAACTCCATGCCTGAAAGGTAGTAAGCCTCTCTTGGAATTCCGCATCGAATTTCGGGCCAACATTTTGTCGATATAAGATTCTTGAGACAAAGCTAGCATTTTGTTCTTGCGATTCTTGAAAATTTGAATCCCAAGAACATACTGGGCCTCTCCCAAATCTTTCATTTGGAATTGGGTCGCCAGCCACTTCTTTATGTAAGTGAGGTATCCTACATCATTCCCAATGAGTAGGATATCATCGACATAAAGTACTAAGAAAGCTACTTTGCCGTTGATGATCCTCTTGTAAACACAAGGCTTATCAACGTTTTGGTTAAAGCCATAAGACTTGATCACAGTATCAAATCTTATGTTCCAAGATCTGGATGCTTGTTTAAACCCATAAATTGATCGATTGAGCTTGCAAACTTTGTGCTCCTGACCTTGGGTTATGAACCTTCGGGCTGAGACATATAGATGCTCTCGTCAAGATTACCATTCAAAAAGGCAGTCTTGACTTCAATTTGACAAATTTCATAATCATAAAAAGCGGCTATCGACAAGAGTATCCTAATAGACTAAAGCATAGCAACAGGCGAAAAAGATTCCTCATAGTCAACTCCTTCCCTTTGGGTAAAACCCTTTGCTACAAGTCTTACCTTAAAGGTCTGTACCTTTCCGGTTGCATCTCTCTTTCTCTTATAGAACCAGTTGCACCCTATGGGTCTCACCCCTTCAATTCTCTACAAGTTCCCAAATTGAATTGAAGTACATCAACTCCATTTCAAGATCCATGACTTTGATCCATTGGTTCTTATCTACGTCATTCAATGTTTGTTTATAGGACAAATGATCCTCTACACCGTCATCAGGTATGACAACTTGAGTTTCACATAAACCCAAGTAGCAGTCAGGTTGGGAAACAACCCTCCCACTGCGTCGAGGCTTTCCCAACGGTTGAGAAGGATGAGACTGACTCGATGTGTCGGTTTCTTTATCAACTCTTGATGAAGTTCCAGCTTGATCAACAACCCTTGTTAACTTATTTGTAGTTTATGGTTCCTCATGTGATCTTCCTCCAAGAAAGTGGTGTTTGTCGATACAATCACCTTGTTTTCTTGTAGGTCGTAGAAAAAACCACCTCTCGTTTCTTTGGGATAGCCAACAAATTAGCATAATCTTTAACGAGGTTTTAATTTCTTTGGGTTTGTCACCAGCACGTGTGTCGAAGAACCTCAAATCCTGTAGTGTTGTAAACCAGGTTTACACCCTTTCCACAACTCAACAGGTGTTTCTGAAACACTCTTTGATGGAACAGTGTTCAATATTTGAACAACAGTCTCTACTGCGTAACTCCAAAACGAGGCAAGCAATTGAGCATAGCTCATCATAGATCGAACCATGTCTAACAAGGTTCTATTTCTCCTTTCAGATACACCATTCTGCTGAGGTGTATTAGGTACCGAGAGTTGAGATTGAATTCCATGTTCTACAAATAGTACTGGAATCTTAGATCCATGTACTCTCCACCTCAATCGGATAGAAGTGTTTAATGGTTTTCCCTAATGCATTCTCTACTTCAGCCTTATACTCTTTGAACTTTTCAAGAGCCTCAGACTTATGATGCATTAGGTATAAATAACCATACCTCGAATAATCATCTATGAAAGAGATGAAATATTTGTACCCTCCTCAAGCTTTAACATTCACTGGACCACAAAGATCCGAATGTATAAGTTCTAAGGGTTCTTTGGCTCTATAACCTTTTCCAATAAAAGGCCGATTAGTCATTTTACCTTCCATGCATGACTCGCAAGGAGGTAAAGAATCATCTTCTAACTTATTTAGAAGTCCATTCTTAGATAGTCTCTCAATCCGATTGAGATTTATATGACCAAGTCTAAGATTCCAAAGATAGGTATTATTATTTGGAGAAATTCTTTACCTTTTACTTTGAGTATTTGCAGTTTTAAACATTTCATGATTCAAAATTGCTTTTGTTTGATTCGGTTTAAGTACATACAAACAATTTTCTAATCTAGCAGAACAAATATTGACATTTTTCTTTGAAATGAACACTTCATTACTCGAAAAGGAAATACACTAACTATGTTCAATTAAACAAGAGATAGAAATCAAGTTCCTTTTAATCTTAGGAACTATGTACAAGTTTTCTAAAAATAGGAATCTATTTCCGAAAAACAACTTGGTATCTCCCATTGCATGAGCTCAGACGACGTCTCCCGTTCCGACCCTCAGCGTCATCTCACCTTCTTCGAGCTTCTTGAAGGAACTAGTTTCTTGTAAAGAAGAGCAAACATGGTTAGTGGCTCCTGAATCAAGTATCCAGGTAAAATGATCATTTTCCACTAATCAAATTTCAAGAACAAGTAAATCGAATTTACTTTTCTTCTCTTTGAGCTCAGGAAGGTATTTTGGGCAGTTTCACTTCCAGTGCCCGTCAACGTTGCAGTGGAAACATTTTCCTTTGTCAGCAACTTTGGCTTTTTCCTTGCCTTTATCGACAGCGGCAGGTGCCTTCCATTTCCCTCCTATCTTCTTCTTTTGGGTCTTCTTAAGCTCAGAAGATGGGTTGCAGGACTTAGTCCCCGAGGATGAACCCTTCTAGAACCTTCTAGAATAAGCAAATAAATTTTCCTCTCTATCAGCCTGTCCCTTATTCTTCATAAGGGACTGGAAAGTCTGCAACTCATTGAGGAGAGTAGTCAGGTTGTACTCTATCTTATTTATCCTGCATTGCTGCGGAATTGCAAAAAACACTTCAGAAGAGATTCTAGGATGAAGAACACCTGACTTTGCTCGTCGATGACCGCGCCGTTCATTTCTGCCACGTTGAAGTGGATCATCGATGAGAGAATCAGATCGAGAACATCTTCTCTCACCGATGATCCCTTCTTCATACGGGAGTTGTAAACGTACTTGAGGGATTCATGTCGAAGCTGTCTAGACGGTTGTCCCAACATATTCTGCAACGAATTGATGATCTCACGAGCTGAGACCATGCCCTCGTGCTTTTTGGCCAGAACTTCAAAAACACTAGCCAAAATATAGACCTTGCCCTTATCATTAGCCTTGATCCCACAGTCGTACGCATCATTAATAGATTGATGAGTGTTTCGAGCAGGGACTTGAGGACATTCCTCAGTTAGTACAAACCGAAGGTCGTCAACAACCAGAATCGTATTCATGTTGGACTTCCACATAGTATAATTCTCGTCAGTTAAACGTTCGTTTTTTAGTAAGGCTATTATAGAGGACGACCTGCTGAAATTTCAAAAAACAGTTCTACTTAGTTATGCCTTTAACTCATTACAAACCAATCAATTTTAGCAAAATTATTAAAGAACCCCAGTGTTTAAATTAAACCTTTAATTTTGCAACGATACTTCAAAGGGTTTAGAACAAAAGCCACCATCGGGTCGTCAATCACTCCTCCCCTTAATTAAGACTATCTCATCTAATTCTCACTACCAGAACATCTCATGTTCCAATGATTCTTAGCTACTGTTTGTTTGGTCAAGGACTCGTTAACTAGCTTAACTTATCCCGTAAATGTGATCCTACCATTTTCAGATCTAATAGGTCCGAGCCAACATGCTACTATTAAGAAAGACAACTGTTGGCAAATTACCTAAGAAACCCGATCAATTTCTGGAGTTCGCGGTGTTCCGACCCCTATAGTCAGACCCTCCGTAGGGATTGGTTGTTCTAGGACAACCTAGCAGGCGGACTATAGAAATCTCATGGTGCGACCTAATGGAGGAGACCGTAGGATATGTTGACACGCCTCTGCTCCCATTTACTATGGATACTTCCCTCATTCACCTTGGTATTGAACCGTGCAAACACTTACCGTAGGGGGGCGCCCTATTGATGCCACGTAGCCGAGCATGGAACTCACGGTGTGAACTCTTGAGGACGTGAGAGTAAACTCGATACGAACATCTCGTTTTCTCCCACTGAAGCTCCTGTGGTTAGGGTATAGGTTTAACTTAGTCGGATTCTGGCTAATAGAATCTATGTAAGTCTATGCCTATTATAACTTTTATAACTAGGTATTTTAACCTTATGTCTAGGTGAATAGACATTTAAATTACCTAGATATAACATAAGACTATGGTTAATTCAACTCAGGTTCCTTGTCAGTTCCCAAGTAGGAAGTGTTCTGTTTACCGTCAACTTAATTTACCGTCAGCTTAATTACCCCCAAACTTAGACAGAACATCACCTGTAGAGTTCCCTTATAACCAATGTCCTATTGTCCTATGATATTTTAAACTATTTAAAATACTATGTAAGACTAACTTCTAATCCTATTAGAAATTGAACTTAGGTCTAAATTAATTTTAAACAATTTAAAACTAAATTCATTTAACTCAAGTTTCTATGTTTGCATGCAGTTCTTTGTTATAGGTTATGGTTTCTAAAACCCACTTTTTATAACTTTTATAAATTTTAATTATTAACCTACGATGGCGAACTATATGATAAATCCAACAAACGATTTCAAATTGGAAACATATTCAACTAATTGAATCATGCAAATTACTTAAATAAAATAACACTTTATTTTAAACTAAGTAATTTCATGCTCCATGCTATTTATTTTTCATATAATCCAATTATAACAATTATAATTAAATACTCATGAAAAATAAAATAAATCATGCACTTCTAGCATATTTATATAACAATTATACAAATAAAATGCATGAACATGTTTATCCTAAGGTGGGAAAAATTCTAAATGACATTCATAAAGACAATAGCTGTAAAACTGGAAAAATGTGGCCCTTAAAGTGCAAAAAATAATAAAATTACACTAACTTTATTACAAAACCGGTCCAAAACACTTGGAACCGAGCTCAGACCTCTCTAACTGGACCAACCACGACCCGAACCGCTCGAACCACCCCTGAACCGGTCTGCTTCTTCAAGTTGATGTCACGGCGTTGCAACGCTCCTCTCCTTATGCACGCACTTCAGGTATCGGGGTAGCGTTGCAACGCTGCTGACCCCTCAAATTTCCGTAATTATAGGAACCTCGTGTTGCAACGCTGTTGCTTCTGCACCAGCTCTTTCCTTCGAAAAATAGTGACTTCAAATGGTGATTTCTCCCCCGATACTCATCCGAATTGCATGAAACTTGTCATGAACGACTCATAATACTAAAACAGACTCGATTATGCACTCAATTGCCCGAAACACAGGGGCCTTTACATTTAATTTGATCAAATCAAAATTAAAACTAACGCAAAAAATTTCCTAAACTAGTTTTACAGCAAACCATATGCAATTCTCACCTATCAAATGCAAATTTGTTTCAACCAAAACAAAACAAGCATTGTTGTTATACCAATTCAAAGAGATCTGATCCCCGTGAGCAGCGAAACATGTTTTATGGATCAATTGCTTCGTTGTTTTGGTTTATTCCAAATACCAATACATTGGAAAAATTACACTGAATAACGAATTCTAATATAATTAGATTAAGCATCGATCTAAACATGCAAACAAATGTTGTATAATAACATAAAACTAAAAGGAAAGAATGATTACCTTTGTAGTTTTAATCTCAAGCAGCAAGTTCCTTGCTCCAATTGCACATCAACAACAAACAAGAAATCTTCTCTGTTTTCAACAGTACATCACCAAAAAGAAAAACCTCCAATATCTTTGAGTATCTACTTAAATCAACCTTGGTGGGAATGTGTTCCAACAATTGGAAAGAAAGAGAAGGAAATTTTGTTGAGAGTGAGAGGATTTCTCTAGCAATCCAAATTGCTCGATAAAAAAATTTTCTTCCAAAGGTGAATAAGAAGACTCTAGAGGGCAACTCCCCACTCCCTATCGATAGGGAGTGGAGGGAGAAGAGGGAGTTGTGGGAACGTATCAATGTGACACGTTCCTATTATTAAAATAATAAATAAATAATTAAACATTTTAATTATTTATTAATTAATTAATTCAATAAATATATAAATAATTAAATCATATTTAATTATATATATATTTATATTTTAATTAAATCAAATTTAATCAAAATCATATTAAATATCTTATATTTAAAATATGATGTAAATAATATTTAATCATTTTCCCTCTAACCTATAGTTTTAATGCACATCTTATGTACATTAAATTTGAACCTATAGTTTTCAAATATGAATTTCATTCACATTAATATTTGAACTCCTTCAAATATTTAATTCTCTCTTATAATTTAATAGGAATCATATTCACATTAAATTTATAATATAAAGTTCCAAAACTTTATATTATAACGTATCTATATACATTAACTTTATTCCCTAATTGAATTTGAAGATTTCAAATTCAAACGATCTAAGAACCCATTACGAGCTAGAAGGTAGACCTAATCGACCTACAAATCAGAAGCTCCAACGATACGAGATTATTCGATTAATCTCATTAACCTCCTAATCAACATTCGTTAACTGCTGGAACACTCCACTAAAATCCCACAACTGCACTCATCTCACTGCAGATATATTTCTATGTCCACGGATATTGACGAATAACAACAAGTCAATCCATCATGAATGTTTGTAACACTACCTGGGTCAAATTACCGTTTTACCCCTGAGTTACATCTGGTACCTTAAGTACCAGTGCTCGTCTAATGAACAATTTGTTTGTGGTCCTACCAACAAACAGAAGTCCCTCTCGGGCCAATGAGAGGGTCGGGCCCTTTGTTCAAGTCTCGAAGACATAACCTATGGGAACATTCATCTACTTACCCTAATAGGCGGGAAAGAGTGAATTCCATCTTGCTAAGTTAAGTCCCTAGACGGTCTTGTCCCCAAGAAGGTAGGCATATTGAGTCGATGAATCTGGCCACTCTCACTCATACTAGTCAAAGGACAATCCCTCGCAAACAGGAGTTCGTAACCTGCTTAGGATTGAGATCAAGTTGCCTAGGTCATCCTTGTGAAATAGAAATCTAACTAGTCAACGGAGTTACATTTAGCCGTTACTATTTCGCGGTCCGATCTTATGTAATCTCATTACATAGGATATCCCCACTCACATATCATCTACACGAATACATTAGGATCATAGTGTTTATATCATATACAAAGTTGGTTATATCCACAGTATTACCAGGGTAAGGTACCCTAATCTTATCCCCTTACTATAGACCCTTTAGGTTGTATCTCGAACCGAGATCCTTTATATGTACACTACATTCAGTTTAAGAGACATTTTACAACCTTTGATGTTAGTTTATTGGATTTAGGGTTAAAACAAGGGCAATATCGTAAATAACGAACAATAACTCTTTATTGGAAATAATAACTCTTTATTACATTAATTAGAACAAAAAAAAAATACAAACTTCGAGTTTTAGGGCACAAACTAGAACAGGGTCCCCATTGTTTAAGCCATGGGGACAACACTAAAGGGAACAACCCCTCTAGCTTCCCTAGCTCGAGAACGAGTGATTCTATCATGCGTAGTCAAGTTTCCAGCTCCCCACGTTGTTCTGCCCCGGAGAAGGTAGGCATATTGGGCGAGCAACACAGGTCACCCTCTCCCGTACTAGTCAAAGGACATACCCCCGTGGTAACTCGCCATAGGAGAGTTATTTCACTAGAATTTTAGTGCCTAATAGACTTGAATTGCATAGAATTCATTGGGCTTCACCCTATTTTATCCCTAAAATATGAATGTTAGTTAGAAAATCTTGAATTTAAGTATTAGTCTCTAAAAGAATTAATGTTGATAATTCTTTTGCTTTAAATTAAGAAAGTTGGAAGAAACTAGCTAACAAGTAATTAAAGACCGAAATTTAAGATATTATTTCACTTCTTCATGTTTAGTGTAATCTATGATTGATAATGATATGAGGAATATTTTGTATGCAGGAAATGGGAAAAAAAATTACAAGAGCTCCTAAGGGCATTTTAGACATTTTACCAGAAGGGCAAAATTGTCTTTTTACCCTTAAGGGTATTTTTGTAATTTTTAATCTAGGGCAACACATCTTTTAGGAAAGGACAGCATGGATTGCTGAAGCAATCGTGAAGAGAGACCTGCCGCAAGAAAAGAAAGAACGAGAGGAGAGAACTTGAAAAAAACGAGGGATTGCTACAACAAGACCGAGGGGTTGCTACCAAGAGATTTTCTTCAATTTTGCTACAGCAAGGCCGAGGGAGAGAAATCGTAAAGGCATCGGGAGAACCAACCTACCACCTTGCTGAAGCAGTTGGAATAAAGTGTTGAAAATTGTTGTAGCAATTGCGAGGGGCAGCATCGGCAGAGCTGGCCCATCGTTTGCTGAAGCAATCGCGAATGAGGGACAGAGGAGCGTTGCTGCGCGCATAGGTGCGAGGAATCGCCCCCCTTTGCTGAAGCATTCGCGCGCATTGGTGAGTATCAGACGAATATTGCTGAAACATTTGTGCGACCTTTGCATAGCTGTGACCAGTCGCCCGATTGTTGAAGCAATTGCGTGCGTTGGCTTCGAAGAGCATAACCCGAGACCCCCCTTTGCTGAAGCAAAAATAAATCGAGTTGTCACTGTGTAACTATTCTCGATCTTGAAGTGCTCTCGTTTATTATTTGTGCTAAATTAACACTGCTTTTGTTGGATGCTTTTCATTAATTAGGAGTTGAATTGCCCATTGTTTAGACGAATTGCGTGGTTGTTTCTAGATTGTTATTTTTATACAATTCCATTGATTAGTGAAAGCATGCTTAACTTAAAGTTGTGTAATTTGACCCAAAGCATGAGCTAAAATTCTTCTAGGCACGAGTTAGGTTGTTCTTCAATGTATAAATTGTAATGAATTAATGGTTGATACCATAGTTGGATTTATGAGATTTTAATGTTTGTAACGATGCAGGAGGGTTAAAATTTGGCCACTTTAACTTCTCTTAAAATTCATGAACTTGGAAAATGAACTAGGGAATTAAAAATTCATTCTAGGATCTTGAGTTAATTAGGGATAGTTAACCCACCTGGAACCTTCAAATCATGAGCGTAATTTAGGTCTCAATTGGAAAATTGTTGGTCTTAAAATTTAGTGATTTTGGAAAAATTCACTTGCCCACATGTGTAGGTGAATTCAAGGCATCAACCACATATTTGTTATTCTAATTATACATGAAACTTCAACTTAACCCTAGCCTATCTCTCAATTTAATAGCCCCAGTTTTCTCTCGTTTAGTTTATGTTTTTAACGTTTTCACTTACTTTGATTTATTGCGTTAGTTTTAATTATATTTAACTCATCCAAACAACAAGAAAAAAAATCAAGTTCCTATTATTGCATTCACTTATTTTTAACACAAATTTGCATGCCCATGCATTGCACCAAAAAAAAAATAATAATAATAAGGAGAAAAATTTCTAGGATACTCATTGGTTTAGATTCTACTAGTCCTCGTGGGATCGATACTTTTCTTATCACTTGCTGCACTGACCGTGTATAATTGCACGTCAAAGAAGAGTCAGAGTCTCATCCTAAGTTACATTAGTTTAGGACACCTGATATTTTCTGCATCGAGTTTTTGGCGCTGTTGTCGGGGACTAGCTTTGCATCTTATCTATGAGTTCTGTGAAATTTTCTTTACTTTTGAGTTTTTTTAGGATTAGTTTCTTTTTCATAATATTGCTTGAGTTGGGTTTTTCTGCATTTCAGGTACTTGAGGATTGTTTATGAATGTGCGTCGTTAGTTAGAGTTTGACTTTGACCCTGAAATAGATAGGACCTTTAGGAAGCGGTTGAGAGAGCAAAAATTAGCCATGGCTAACCAGAATAATCCTAGAGACCCTATAGATCCTCTAGCACAACATCATAACCCTAGAGCACCCCAAGATGTCAGAGATAATCTGCTCTTTAACCTTCGGGCAGGGGGTCCTACTAATGTGATAGAGCTAGCCAATGACCGAGAGCGAGCCATTAGGACCTATGCCAACCCTTTAGTGGATGAATTGAATCCAGGGATAATCAGACCTGTTATACAAGCTACTTCTTTTGAGCTAAAACCAGTTATGTTTCAAATGCTCCAAACGATTGGGAAGTTTCATGGCTTACCAGCCGAGGACCCCCATCTCCATTTGAAATCATTCCTGGGAGTAAGCGATTCCTTCATCATGCCAGGAGTATCTAGTGACGCCATTAGATTGAGCTTATTCCCTTATTCCCTCAGGGATGCTTCAAATAACTGGTTGAATTCGCTTCCGCCAGGTGCAGTAGATTCCTGGAACTCCTTTGTAGAGAAATTCCTAATAAAATATTTCCCACCCACAAGGAATGCAAGATTTAGGAATGAAATTGTAGCTTTCCAACAGTTTGATGATGAACCCTGAGCGAGGCCTGGGAGAGGTTTAAGGATCTTTTGCGTAAATGCCCCCACCATAGATTGCCTCACTGCATCCAAATGGTGACATTCTACCATGGTTTGAACACCTCCACTAAGCAAGTGGTGGATTCCTATGCTAATGGAGCCTTGTTGGCCAAAACTTACAATGAGGCCTACGAGATATTAGAGAGGATCTCATCCAACAACGCCAATGGGCGGATGTGAGGAGATCTTCGGTAGGAAAAGCGAAAGGAGTCCTTGAGTTGGACACGTTGAACTCGATAAATGCTCAAATCTCTTCCCTTGCTTCCATGTTGAAGAATTTGACTATGGGTAACGTGAACCAAATCTCTTCTACTACCCCAACCCCTTCTTTTACACCTCAAGAGAGTTTAGAATCCTGTGTCTACTGTGGTGAGGGACACACCTTTGAGTTCTGCCCTAGTAACCCTGCATTGGTCTGTTATGTAGGAAACTCAAACCAGGGTCAATCTAGGAATAACCCATATTCGAACACCTATAACCCAGGATGGAGAAATCACCCAAATCTATCTTGGGGAGGGGAGGCCAAAGCAGCAATGCCCAAGCCCCTCAAATGCAAAATAGAGTGAATCAACCACCTGGTTTTAGGAATCAAGGGTATCAGAATTATAGGAATCAGAACTCTGCCCTTCAACCACAACAGAAGGCTACACCCTCCATAAGTTTGTGTGATTCTCTAGAAAATGTGTTCAAAGAATACATAGCTCGCAATGATGTTATTATTCAGAGTCAACAAGCTTCTCTAAGAAATCTTGAAATGCAAGTTGGCCAATTAGCAAATGAGCTAAAGACAAGGCCACTAGGTACGCTCCCTCCAGACACACAAATCCCAAAGAGAGATGGGAAGGAACATGTTCTAGCAGTAGAATTATAGAGTGGGAAGATTTTAAGAGAGGGTAGCTGTGAGAAAACCCAGAGAGATGAGCGAACTGACTCTGTTGATGAGGAAGGGCAAGATGAGGAAATGGTAGATCCAAAACATCGAGGAACCGATGGGATTGAGGATAAACCAGAATCTCAACAAGCCTCAACTTCCAAGGAAACAACGAGAGAAAGTGCTCGAGTTCAAACCACCCCACCGCCCTATCCTCAAAGATCAAGAGGAAAGCAGAAGAAGGAAGCCCATTTTGAAAAATTCTGGATATGCTAAAGGAGGTCCATATCAACGTACCACTGATTGATGCGTTGAAGCAAATGCCCAACTACTTGAAGTTTCTCAAGGACATCTGTTCTGAAAAAGAGAAACTCCAAGATTTCAAAGTGGTATCGTTGAGTGAGGAGTGTAGTGCGGTGTTCAGAAATAGGATACCCCATAAGGAGAAAGATCCTGGATCTTTCACCATACTTGTGTCTATTGGTGGAAGACATTTAGGGAGGGCGTTATGTGATTTAGGAGCTAGCATCAACTTGATGCCTCTCTCTATTTATAAGGGATTAGGCATTGGGGAGGCGAGGCCCACCACAGTGACCCTGCAACTAGCAGATAGATCCATAGCCTAACCCTGAAGGAAGAATAGAGGACATTCTGGTCCAAGTGGATAAATTCATATTCCCAGTAAATTTTATCATCCTGGATTATAAAGCTAACAAGGATGTTCCTATTATCCTAGGGCGACCTTTCTAGAAAACAGGTAGAACTGTGATAGATGTTCATGCAGGGACCATTAAGTTGAGAATGAATGATCAAGAGGTCCAGTTTAGCATCTATGATACAGTGAGGTATCCTGATGGGACAGAAAGTTGTTTTGTAATTCATGTCTCAGATGGAGTTATTTCTGAAACCGCCAACGAAGAATTGAAAGGAATCCATGAGATGAGATTTGGATATTTGAGAGAAAGTGAGTTAGAGAAGTCAGGAATAGATGAGTTGACCCAGGGTTTGGAAGAACTAGCAGAAATAGCAAAGTTCAGAAAAATCTTTGAGTCATTAGATCTGAAGGAAGGAGAGAGACCTTCTATGATCCCCTCAGTTCAAGAACCCCAAACACTAGAACTGAAACCCTTACCCCGACACTTAAAGTATGCATTCTTGGGTGATAAGGAAACTCTTCCCATTATCATATCAGCAAGTCTACCTCATAAGGACGAACAGTTGTTGCTTAATGTCCTTAAGCAACACAAGAAAGCAATAGGATGGACTCTAGATGACATTCAAGGGATTAGTCTTTCTTATTGCATGCACAAGATTACCTTAGAGGAAGGGACTTTCAGATCCATAGAGCCCCAGAAAATACTTAACCAAGCCATGAAAGAAGTGGTGAAGAAAGAAGTCATTAAATGGCTAGATGCTGGAATTATCTACCCCATAGCGGATAGTAGTTGGGTCAGTCAAGTCCAATGTGTTCCCAAAAAGGGAGGGATGACAATAATTATTAATGAAGCCAATGAAATCATTCCTTCTAGGGTAGTAAGCGGTTGGAGAGTCTGTATGGACTATAGGAGGCTAAACAAGGCCACCAGGAAAGACCATTTTCCTCTCCTGTTCATAGATCAAATGTTGGACAAACTGGCAGGTCAAGTCTTCTATTGTTTCCTTGATGGTTACAGTGGTTATAACCAAATAACCATTGCACCACAAGACCAAGAGAAAACAACATTTACATATCCATATGGTACCTTTGCTTTTCGAAAGATGCCATTTGGACTGTGTAATGCTCCTGCGACCTTTCAAAGGTGCATGATGGCGATTTTTCCTGACTATGTAGAAGACATCAAGGAGGTTTTCATGGATGACTTCTCGCTCTTTGGAAACTCATTTGAGGTTTGCTTAGAGAATTTGGGGAAAGTACTTCAGCGTTGTGAAGAGACACACCTAGTTCTAAATTGGGAAAAGTGTCACTTCATGGTTAGAGAGGGGATTGTGTTGGGGCATAAGATATCATGCAAGGGAATAGAAGTAGATAGGGCGAAGATTGAGATTATTGAGAAATTGGAACCGCCCACAAATGTCAAGGGAGTGAGAAGTTTCCTTGGACATGCAGGGTTCTATAGAAGATTCATCAAAGATTTCTCAAAAATCTCAAAGCCATTGTGCTCTCTCCTAGAAGTCAACAAGCCCTTTATATTTAGTGAGGAGTCTCTCCATGCCTTTAATCTCTTCAAGTCAGCCCTAGTCACTGCACCTATTATGTCTTCACCTGATTGGCAACTGCCATTCGAGTTGATGTGTGATGCAAGTGACTATTTTGTGGGAGTCATGCTAGGACAAAGGAAAGAGAAGGTAATACATCAAATTTATTATGCGAGTAAAACTTTGAATGAAGCTCAGATGAACTACACAACTACTGAAAAGGAGTTGTTAGCAGTAGTCTTTGCTTTTGAAAAGTTTAGGCCATATCTGGTTCGTACTAAGGTTGTGGTCTACACAGGTCATGCTGCAATTAGGTATCTGTTGGCAAAGAAAGATGCCAAACCAAGATTAATTAGATGGGTATTACTTCTGCAGGAGTTTGAAGTGGAAATCAAAGATAAAAAGGGTTCAGAGAATGTGGTGGCAGACCATTTGTCTAGGATTGAGAATTCTGAGCCTTTACCCCCACACTCCCACATAAGGGATGACTTCCCTGATGAGTAACTCTTGTTAGTTGGTGAGGTCCAAACTACCAACCCCCCTTGGTTTTCGGACTATGCAAATTACTTGGCTTGCAATATCCTCCCCCCTGATTTGTCAGCACAACAGAAAAAGAGATTTTTGCATGAATCCAAATTTTTTCTGTTGGACGATCCATGTTTATATAGACAGTGTGTAGATGATATGATTAGGAGATGTGTGACCGAAAGCGAGATACCATCTATTCTCGAGCATTGTCATTCGTCCCCTTATGGAGGCCATTTTGGTGGCAAAAGGACTGTAGGAAAGGTCTTCCAGTCTGGCTATTATTGGCCATCTATCTTTAAGGATGACCATGTTTTTAGAAAGACATGTGATACATGCCAGAGGAGAGGTAATATAGGAAAGATCGAGGAAATGCCCTTGACATACATCTTAGAGGTGGAGCTCTTTGATGTTTGGGGGATTGACTTCATGGGCCCTTTTCCTCCCTCTAAGGGGAATTTGTATATCTTAGTGGGAGTAGATTATATCTCTAAGATTGTAGAAGACATGGCGTGTCCGAATAATGACGCCAAAACAGTGGTCAGATTCTTGCATAGGCACATATTCACGAGATTTGGGACCCTTAGAGTCTTAATCAGTGATGAGGGCTCTAAATTTGTCAATAAGGCAATGAATACCCTCCTGGCCAAGTATAATGTAAAGCACAGAATCTCCACCCCGTACCATCCACAAGCTAATGGACAAGCTGAAGTGTCCAATAGGAAGATTAAAGGAATCCTTGGGAAGGTTGTAAAACCTCAAAGAAAGGATTGGTCCTTCAGGCTGGATGAAGCCTTGTGGGCTTATAGGACCGCCTTTAAGACCCCCATTGGAATGTCCCCATATAGACTTGTGTTTGGAAAGGCTTGTCACCTACCCTTAGAATTAGAGCATAAGGCATTCTGGGCCTTAAAGGAACTCAACCTAAATCTAATTGTTGCAGGAGATCTGAGGCTACTCGAATTGAATGATTTGGATGAGTTTAGGAGATTTTCTTATGAGAATGCAAAGCTTTACAAAGAAAGAACTAAAGCTTGGCATGATAGGAGACTCATTCCAAAGACTTTTGAAGCAGGCCAAAGAGTTTTATTATTCAATTCCCGCCTCAAACTTTTTCCTGGTAAGCTTAGGTCTAGATGGTCAGGCCCCTTTAAAGTTATCGAAACTCTCTCCTACGGGGCTATTAAGCTTCGATGTGAGCAGGATGGAAGAGAGTTTCTAGTTAATGGGCAACGTCTGAAACACTATTGGGGTGAAGACTTCTAGAGGAACATATCCACATGGAAGTTGAGTGGTGATGAAGTGTAGTCAATCCGTCTATGAAAAAAAACAAAAAAAAAACAAAAAAAACCTTCTTAGCTAGATTGTTTTTTCCTTTTATTTGTTGGCTTTGCATATTAGGACATTTAGTTGTTCATTCATTCTTAGATGCAGTTGTTTCATGTTTTGCTCTTTGTTTTCTTTGTTTAAGTATCGTTAGGATGTAGAGCTGAAGCATACAAAAGGTTAGAGGTAAGAATTTATTCTCCCCTGACTCTATAACCAAGCATCATTGTTCATTTCATATGGCTGAATTAATTGGAGTTTTTGTTCTTCCATATTTAGAATTTTCCAGCATACTAGTATAGGTTAATTTTTGTCTTTAGTTGAATAAAAATTTAGAGCATGCGAAATTTCATTGGAGCATGTGATCTAGGGTAAATGGAATATGTGAAAAGCTAACATAAAATTCTCTCTATTGTTTTAGGATAATAATATTCCTAGTTTGATTCTTCCCATTAATTTTTAATTACATGTCTTAGAAAAAATGAATAAATGTTGACTTTGCTTTATTTTTTGTTTTGCAGGTTGACCTATTTTAGGTTAGATGTTGTTGCCCTTTAGGTTAGGTAGTTGAATAAAGGATAGGAGTTAGTGGGAAAAAGGAAAAAGAAAGAAAAAAAAAAAGTTACTTTGGGGATTAGTTGTTCTTTAGGGTAAAAGGGAATCCTGAACTTGGAACCTAATGAAAACTTGAGCTAGGAGAAACCAATCGAGATCCAAATGTAGCCTAGGAAGAGTCTTTCTTAGCTTAGGAAGCTTGTTGTCCATTCCTTAGAATTTTTCTAGTACCTTTCTCTCTTTTGCTTCATATTTAATCATATGGCTACGAAGAAGCAAAAGCAAGAAAGAGGCCGAAAAATTAAAGAGTGCAATGGTAGACGTGGGCCAATCCAATCCTAGATCGTCCACCCATTCCTCCTCTTCCTCGCGAAGTAAAGGAAAACAGGTGGTTAGTGAATGGCCCTTGAGGATGCATATTCCTTGGAGGCCCCTGAACCACCGGCACTCAAGTCCAAAGAGAAGAAAGAAATGAAGAAGAAAGGGTACACTAGGGAAGAAAATCCCAAAGTGATGAAGGAAGTAATGTGTGGGGAAGATATTCCTGAGAGATTCATTAGTGAAAGAGCTAGAACAAAATATGAGAAGTTAAAGAAAAGAGCTCTTTTGCTAGAGAGAGGTTTCAACCTATGCTCAAGAGAGATTCCTTCTTTCCTTTCCCAAAACATAGCAAATCTTGGTTGGGAAACGTTTTGTAAAGAGCCCGAGGCCGCCATCCCCACCATAGTTAGGGAGTTCTATGCGAACATCTATCTAGAGGAGAGGATATCCATAGTAAGGGGTAGATATGTTCATTGGGACACGGATACCATTAACTCCATGTTCGAATTACCTTGCCAACATTATGGCAGGACAAACGAGTTGTTAATGACCCCATCTGCCACTCAAATGAATGCCGCCCTAAGAACAGTGGTGATCAATGGGACGAAATGGATGGTGAGCTCAACGGGAGCAAGGACTATGTTAGCTTCCTATTTAGCTCCCGAAGCGCACATGTGGCTCCCTTTCGTGAAGTTGAACCTCATGCCCACTTCGCATGACTCAACGGTCTCGAGGGGTCAGATCATGCTTCTTTATGCCATCCTCTCAGAATTACAAATCGATGTCGAGAACCTAGTAGCTAGAGAGATAGAAGGATGTGCGAAGAAAAAATAGTGGAAAAATCTTCTTCCATAGTTTAGTAACCTCCCTTTGCATTAGGGTCGGAGTTCCTTATTATATTTGGGAAGATAAAATTTTAGCCAGCGGGCCTTTAGACACCATTATGGACCATAACACCTAAGTTGGTTCAAATAAGGGAATGGGGTTAATGGTAGGAATGGACCAACTTATAGACCAAAACAATGTGATGATGAGCATGATGAATCATATGCAAGATCAATTATATTGTTATTGGGAGTATGCCCAAGAAAGGGACTTAGTCAATCGAGCCGCTATGCAAGCCAATTTTCCAAACCCATATCCAAATTTTCCCGCATTTCCCCACTCCATTTTGCAGCCTTGGATGCAGTCGGGTGATGATGAAGAAGATGAGGTGAACAACGAGGAAGAGGAGGAAGCCCAAGAAGAGGAAGACGAGAAGGATGACTACTAAGGCAAAAGAGGGAGGCCCTGTTCCCTTTTCTCTTTATTATTCTAAGTTGTTTTGTTTGTTGTCTTTTGCTTTATTTTTCTTTATAATCTATTGTTGTTTCTTTTTTTGAAATTGTTGATTTATTAAGTAGGCTTTGGTTTTGTTGGTTGTAACGACTTCTGCTGCGAATTCTGTGGTATTTACTTGCTTTAGGATGTTTAAATGCTTTGTTTTGATTGCTGAAATCCATACTAAGTTGATGATTCTTCAGGGTCTTCATTATGTATGAGGTAGGTAGTTGATTCACTATGTTTACGCAAGGAAAAATTAGGAAAGATGGTTGTCGTCCCTTCATAAAAACTTAGTTTCTGCATGTTTATAATGATTAGAAGATTTGTTGTCTTTTGTAGACGCTTGGTTTAAAATTCATTAAAATGAAGAGTTAAGAAAAATCCTGGGAGGGGGACAGAATAAGAGTTATGGCCTGTAAGGGGATGTTGTTTTGTATGGTGTCTCCCAGAGTCTGGTTTATCATAAGGGTTCTTTAGTGCACTCATGGTTAGTGTGTTAATCAAACTAGTTAGGATTCAACTCCTAGGCCAAAAAGTTCGAAAACAAGAGGCCATGACAAGTTACGTAACTCATACATATTTTAGAACACTCCTAAATTAGTAAACTCCAAATTTCTGACCATTTCAAGTTTGGGGGAGTGCCCGACCTCCCTAACTCAATGAGGACATTGAGTACTCTAAGTTTGGGGGTGGGGGGGAGGAAGGTAAATTCTTTAGTTTTTTTTTTTTGTTTTAATAAAAAAAAAAGAAAAAAAAAGAGAAAGAAATAAAGAGTGCGCATACCTTCCATTTCCCTAAAACATCGTTGAGTTTTAAAATATATATATATATATATGCTTCTCATTTTGTTACTTGGAGTCAGTCAGGCAACTTGGTCCTCGTCAGAGGGGTCTGGGCACTAACCATGTTGTCCTCTTGGAGCGAAGGTATCAAGCAATAAGCCTATTCCCATTGCTTAGGTGCGTTGCGCTAACCACGTGTGCATTCTAAGAACTACGGGATTGTCCCATTGCTTAGGTGTGCTGCACTAACCACGTGTGCCATTCTAAGAACTACGGGAGAGTAAAAAAGAAAGAAAAAAATGAATAAACCTAGCCCTAAGTAATAAGCTTTATGGAAATGGAGGGAATAATGCACACATCAGTTTTTTTTAAAAAAATATATATAAAATAAAAAATAAATAAAAAGGAATGGTCATAAATCTGTAGTCATGCGAGTTTTGGAATGTGATTTATCTTTAAATATGAGTTGCTTAATTTGAATGGTTTGGATTGTAGTGATTGAACTTTAGGGTAGGTGTTAAATTTCAGTTGGTTTGCTCTTGGGTATTGACACATAAGTGCGTTTAGAAAACTCTGGATGAACCACTTAGAGAGCATTGAATGAATGGTAACTTGTACAGTAGAACATAATTTTTTAACTCTTGTTCTATTAGCCCACTCGATGTGAGTGGTGAAAGGTCTTTAAAAATGTTACTCATTGAGGACAATGAGTAGTTCAAGTTTGGGGGTTTGATAACTCGCCATAGGAGAGTTATTTCACTAGAATTTTAGTGCCTAATTGACTTGAATTGCATAGAATTCATTGGGCTTCGCGCTATTTTATCCCTAAAATATGAATGTTAGTTAGAAAATCTTGAATTTAAGTATTAGTCTCTAAGAGAATTAATGTTGATAATTCTTTTGCTTTAAATTAAGAAATTTGGAAGAAACTAGCTAACTTCTCTTAAAATTCATGAACTTGGAAAAGCTAGTGAACTAGGGAATTAAAATTTCATTCTAGGATCTTGAGTTAATTAGGGATAATTAACCCACCTGGAACCTTAAAATCATGAGCATAATTTAGGTCTCAATTGTGAAATTGTTGGTCTTAAAATTTAGTGATTTTGGAAAAATTCACTTGACCACATGTGTAGGTGAATTCAAGGCATCAACCACTTATTTGTTATTCTAATTATACATGAAACTTCTTAAGGGAATGAAAGTCTCACGCAGCGGAAGACGATTGAATCATCGAGGTATCAATATGCAACATGACTTTATTAAAAGTGATCTAACACTTAGATCTAGGCTAAACATGCTTCAAAGTAGAAGAAATTTACAGCAACAAGAGATTTTACTTACTTGTTGTAGACTAACTCAGAAAATTTCTTCCTCCGGTCACGAACTCTTCGTGCAACTCGATCTCTACGAACTCTTCCCACAAGTGATCTTGAACGCCACCAAAAAACCTTCTCGGTTGTTCTCTTTTGGAGAAGGGAGGTTTGTGGGAACCTTTTGTGTTTTGGAGAGGGAGGAGATTTGAGAGAGAATTTGAGAGAATTTCTCTTCTCTTCTTTGATGCAAAATCAAAAAATGAGAGATTAAATTACAATCCTTCTTGCAAGAAGGGTTTATATAGTGGAATTGGTGGAGTTAAAATTTCCACATAATTACCACTTTACCACAACCATAGGTTATGCAAATCTCATTTGCATAATCACATAATATAAGATATCTCATATCTCATATTGCAAATCTCATTTGCAATAATTGTGGATTAATTAAATTGAATCACATCCAATTTAATTTCTCTCAATCAATTTCTCCAATTAGCACTAATTCAACAATTAGGCTAACCTATAGTTTATTATGAATCTCATTCACATTAAACTATATATTATATCATTCATATCTCATATAAATGGCCTTAAAGTGAAATTTAACACTTCAATTTCATACCAAAACATTAACCCTTTTTTTAACCCAGGTGGAGCCAACCGAGGGACCTAATAGACCTACAGTGACGGGCTTCAATGATCCGAGATTAACCTGCCAAACTCTTTGACCCGGTTAACCAACATTCATTAGCTACGGTAACACTCCATTATAGCCCGTAGCTGCACTCCCGTCAGTGCAGAATATTACGTGTCCACTGATATAACCAATACCCATGAGTCGACCCTTCACAGGTTGTTCGTAGACACGGCTGGGTCAATTACCGTTTTACCCCTGTGTCTACCTCTTGTTCCTTAAGTCCCCACTGCTCTTCTAATGAACAACATATTGTGATGGTCCGACCATACACAACACCCTTCTCGGGCGGTGAGAAGGTGGGCGCCCGTTGTCCAAGCCCGGAGACAAAGACTTAAGGGAACAACCCTCTAGTTTTCCTAAAGCGGGAACGAGTGAATTCCATCTCGCGTAGTTAAGTTCCCGACTCCCTACTTGGTTCTCGTCCCTCGAGAAGATAGGCATATTGGGCGAGTAATCGTGACCACCCTCACTCGTACTAGTCAAAGAATGCGGACCCTCGCATGATGGCGGGAGTTCGTAACACGCTTAGGATTCGTGTCGAGTCACTAATGGTCATCTACGAAGTTATTAGTCCTTACTGTCAACGGTGTTATATCAGTAGGTCTAATAAATCATGGTCTGATCTTGTACAATCTCATTGCACAGGATGCCCCCACTCGCATGTCAACTACATGAACGAGTCAGATCACCTTGTTTCTATCTAATACAAAACGGGTCGCATCCACAGTGTATCCAAGATTAGGTCTCCAACCCTATCCATATACTGTAGACTGTTCGGGTCATTAACTCGAACGTGATCCTCCCTGTGTGTCCACTACACACCGTTCAAGTTCTAGTTCTCTCATAAATTCAATGACCCTGGAGCTTAGTTTATTGGAAAAGTTTATAAATATTGCGAGACACAAAGTGATGAAATGAATAACTCTTATTAATTTCAAACAATATATTACAAACACGAGATTAGGACAAAAATCCCAACAAACTCCCACTTGGACTAAGCTAGTAGAGAAAATACATTTATGAAATGTACATAAATTACAACGAAATAATACAATAAACTAGAGCACTGAATACCCGTTTACACATCTCCCACTTGCCCTAGTCAGGAAGCTCTCGAAGACCTAGACTCTCTAGGTGACCCTCAAACACCTTAGCCGTGAGGGGCTTTTTAAATGGATCACCACGTTGTGCTCGACGCTATCTCGCGTGACAATTACGCCTCTCGCGGTGCACAATCTCCCGTGATCGATGATACTTGCGCTCAATGTGTTTGCCTCTCTTATGGCTCCGAGGCTCACGTGAGTTGGCTACTGCACCACTTTGTTATCACAGAACTGTGTGATTGGCAATTTCATATTTGGAACAACTTCAAATCGTCATGAACTTCCTAAGCCAAACAGCTTTTCCTTTGCAGCTTCACAAGCCGCAACATACCCGCTTCCATAGTGGAATCAAGCAATGCATCCTCGCTTGATGCTTCGCCATATCGCTTTGACTCCTCCATTCGAATGAATGTCGACCCGAGGTGGATTTTCTAGAATCCTTATCGGCCTCGAAAATCGAATCTGTGTATCCCGTAAGGATCAAATCCCCACTCCCATACACTAAGCTATAGTTCCTCGTTCTCCTAAGATACTTGAGGATTGCCTTTACTACCATTGTCTCAGTGATCTAATCTGGATTGGGTGATATCTCACCGACAATTCCCTCTTTGACAATGGATGTCGGGCCTAGTACACAACATGGCATACATGAGGCTCCCACACAATTTGAAGCATATGGAATCCGTCTCATATCCTCAACATCTTTAGGAGTCTTAGGACACTGATGCTTAGACAAGTGAACCCCATGCCTGAAAGGCAGCAATCCCTTCTTGGAGTTCTGCATCTTATATCTAGACAACATCTTGTCAATATAAGACGCCTGAAACAAGGCTAGCTAGCGCTCGTTCTTCCGGTTTGGACTATCCGGATACCTAGAACATACTGAGCTTCTCCCAAATCTTTCATTTGGAATTGCGAAGCTAGCCACTTCTTAACGTCAGTAAGAAATTCTACCTCATTCCCAATGAGAAGAATATCGTCCACGTACAACACCAAAAATGCGACAATTTTGTCAACGATTTTCTTGTAGACACGAGGCTCGTCGACATTTTGATCAAAGCCATAAGATTTGATCGCCTCATCAAACCTTATATTCCAAGACCTCGAAGCTTGTTTCAGTCCATAAATGGACCTATGAAGCCGGTAAACCTTTTGCTCTTGGCCTTGGGCGATGAACCCTTTGGGCTGGTCCATGTAGATGGTCTCATCAAGTTTGCCATTCAGAAAGGCTGTCTTGACATCCATCTGCCATACCTCGTAGTCATAATACGCGGCAATGGCCAGAAGGATCCTGATCGACTTTACCATGGCAACAGGTGAAAAGGTCTCCTCATAGTCAACCCCTTCAACCTGGGTAAAACCCTTTGCCACTAGTCGGACTTTGAAGGTCTGCACCTTCCCATCTACGCCACGTTTACGCTTGTAGATCCATTTGCAACCAATAGGTTTTACCCCATCCGGTTGATCCACAAGCTCCCATACAGAATTGAAGTACATAGACTCCATTTCCTGGTCCATAGCTTTAATCCACTCGTCTTTGTCAACATCAACCATTGCCTAATCATAGGTCAATGGATCCTCATGATCATCATCGGGAGCGACAACCGAGGTTTCAATTTAAACCCATGTAGCGATCAGTCGTCTCTCACTGACCCTCCCACTACGTCGAGGCATTCCCAACTCTTGGGAACGAATTTGACTAGGCGTGCTAGGATCAACAACACTTGTTGTTGTACTAGCCCCATCGCAACTCTCTTGGCGATGTACCGCATCCATTTCATTTAATACAATTTTACTCCTTGGTAAATGATCCACGACGTGGTCTTCCTCTCTAGGAAAGTGGCGTTTGTCGACACAAGCACCCTATTTTCCCTAGGATCATAAAACAGACCACCCCTAGTCTCTTTGGGGCTGTTTGGAGCGCAGGTTCGGAATCAGAATCATGGGAATCAGAAGCCTGGAGGGTTTATCCTGAGGGGTTCTGAAGCTTGGGAATCAGAAAACTGTGTTTGGGAGTGCGTCTCAAGTCCGGGAATCGTAAAAGCGTGTTTGGGGTGCAGTGTTCTCAAGCTCGGGAATCAGAGAGTCGTGTCTTGGCGCAGATTTTCGAACTATAGGTTTGGTGATTTTGTTTCACCTTTTTTCTTTTAGCTATTTTATTCCTTTCAAATTTTTGTAATTGATCTTATGTGAATTGTAGAAGTTAATATCTAACATGAATCAATTTTTAAGTAACTTTTCCATGAAGCTTTCAATTTAGGTAGTTTTTTGAACACCCCTACCACGAGTTTGCACATACAGATACATCGCCCAAAAGTGTTGCAACTTACATGAAACAAAAGAACATAAAACGCCTTTGTGCGAAAGAAAAAATTAGTTCATTTTTCCAACTTTTAAAAAAGAAATTACAAAATTGAGTCATTTGAGTGTACACTAAAAAAAAATATCAAGTTTTTTTTAAATAAAAATTTCACAAAATTCAAAGGTGTTGAGAGTAGCATAAAAAATGTTTATTAGCCATTTTTTTGTTTTATTTTAACCTTTTAAAAAATTGACTAGATTGTTGGATTGTTGGAGTTGTCGAGGTGGTGGGATTGTCGAGGTGGTCGTTGGATTTTTGGTTGTCGGTGGTCATCGGATCGTCAGAGTTGTTGTTGAAAAGGTCGTTGAGGCAACCATCAGTGGTGGCTAGTCGCCGATGTTGTCGTCAGAGTTGTCGTTGTCTGTGGTCGCCGAAGTTGTCACTGGAGTTGTTGTCGAAGTGGTGGCTGAAAAATGATAACGACAAATGAAAGAGGAAATGGGAAACCAAGTGGTCGCAAGAGGTAACCGTCAACGGTGGTTGAGTCCCTGATGTGGTCGTTGTAGTTGTAATTGTCGTTGTCGGGTGGTCGCTGGACTGGTCATCGGAGTTATTGTCGAAGCAGTCACCGATAATGAAAAACGAAAAATTGAAAAGGAAATGGAAAATCAAAATATTTTTCGGAGGCAGTCATCAGCGGTAGTCGAGTCGCTAGTGTGATCGTCGGAGTTGTCCTTGTCGATGGTGTCAGGTGATCGCCGGAGTTGTCGTCGGAGTTGTCGCCGGAGTTGTCACCGGAGTTGTTGCTAAAGTGGTCGCCGGTAGGATCGTCGGAGTTGTCATTGTCGGTGGTTGTTGAGTGGTCGTCGGAGTTGTCACCGAAGTTGTTGCGAAAGTGGTCGCCGGTGCGGTCGTCGGAGTTATCGTTATCGATAGTCGTCGGAGTTTTTACCGGAGTTGTCGTTGTCGGTGGTCACTGGAGTTTTTACCGGAGTTTTCGTTGTCGATGGTCGTCGGTGGTCGCTGGAGTTTTTATCGGAGTTGTCGAAGTAGTCGACAAATGGATGAGAAAAACATGGAACAAATTCCATGAGATTACACTGTTGTAACCCATGGGATTGTATTGTTGTAACCCATGGGAATGAATTTTAAAACCCAGGATTTGGAACACCTTGCTCCAAACATGGGTTTGGATTTGGAATCCAAACCCATCCAAATCCAAACCCATGGGCCAAACACACCCTTTAGGGTAACCTACGAATAGGCACAATTTCGAACGGAGTTCCAACTTTTTCGGGTTTGACACCAACACGTGGGTCGGGCATCCCCAAATCTTAAAGTGATGTAAACTACCTTTACGTCCACTCCAGAGCTCGAAAGGTGTTTCACAAACACTTTTCGACGGAACGTTGTTCAAAATATAAACCGCAGTCTCCACTGCGTACCCCCAAAAAGAATCAGGGAGACGAGCATGGCTCATCATCGACCGAACCATGTCCAACAAGGTTCTGTTTTTCCTCTCCGATACACCATTTTGCTGTGGCATACCAGGTGCTGAGAGTTGGGACGTGATTCCGTGTTCTATCATATAGTCCTGGAATTCAGTGTCCATGTACTCTCCACCTCGATCCGATCGAAGTGTTTTAAGCGATTTACCTAAGAGGTTCTCAACCTCAGTCTTGTACTCCTTGAACTTTTCAAGAGTTTCAGACTTCTTATGCATTAGGTAAATATACCCATATCTAGAGTAGTCGTCTATGAAAGACACAAAGTACTCATAACCGCCTCGAGCTTTAACATTCATCGGACCACAGAGGTCAGAATGCACTAACTCAAGAGGCTCTTTGGCTCTATATCCTTTTCCACTAAAAGGACGTTTGGTCATTTTGCCCTCAAGGCAAGATTCACACACCGGCAAAGAGTTTTCTTCCAACTCGTTTAGAAGTCCACTCTTCACTAGTTTCTCAATCCTATTGAGATTAATGTGGCCTAACCGAAGATGCCAAAGATGGGCATTTTCTTTTGGAGAAAATTTTGCTTTCTTAGTTCGTGTTTCTGCAGTTTTAAACAATTCAGTATTCAAAACACTTTTGACCGAATTGGGTTTTAAAACATACAGATTATTTTCAAGTGAAGCTGAACAAATAACATTCCCTTTAAAAGAAATAAACGCTTAATTCAATTCAAAAGAAACGGAAATACATTGTTCTATTAGGCAGGAAATTGAAACAAGGTTTCTAGTAAACCCTGGAACTATGTACAGATTGTCCAACAATAAGTACTTCCCGCCAAAGTTTAGCTTCACCGTGCCGATCGCTGCAGCAGAGACAAGCTCCCTGGATCCAACCCGTAGAGTCACCTCACCCTCTCGCAGCGGCTACCAGAAATCAATCCCCTGAAAAGAAGAACAAACGTGGTTAGTGGCGCCCGAATCCAATATCCAGGCAGAGTCACTACTCTCCACTAAACATGTTTCAGTCACAAGTAAATCACATTTACCTTGATTCTTCCTCTCAGCCAAGAATTTGAGACAGTTTCTCTTCCAGTGACCGCCCCCATTGCAGTGGAAACACTTTCCTTTCTCTGCAACCTCCTTGACCTTCTTGCCCTTGTGGGCGGCAGCACGATCAGTTTTACCCCTCTTCATCCTCTTCTTCCCTTTCGGGCGTGAAGGAGCAACAGGTTTCGTCCCAGAGGTCGAACCCCTGTGATAAGACCTGTAGGCAACATTTGCCTCAGATTCCTTGACCCTGTTCAAGGATTGGAAATTCTGTAGCTCATTGAGGAGGGTAGTCAGAGTGTAGCTAATTTTGTTCATAACAACATTGCTACGAAACTGAAGGAAACTCTTCGGAAGAGTCTCCAAAATAAAACTGACCTGGCTCGACTCGTCGATCGAAGCCCCGTTCATCTCGGCCAGATGGAAGTGGGTCCTCATGTCTAGAACATGTTCACGGACTGACGACCCCTCTTTCATCCGTGCGTTGAAAACGTATTTGAGCGAGTCATGCCGGACCTGAAAGGACTGCTGTCCAAACATTTCCTGCAAGGACTCCATGATCTCCTTGGCGGAAACCATCAGCTCATGCTTCTTTGCCAAGACATCAGACATGCTGGCAATTATGTAGACCTTGGCCTTTTCATTGGCCCTGATCCAGCGATCGTACGTGTCGCGAACACTTCGCGACGCGGTCGAGCCTGGCATCTGAGGACACTCCTCAGATAGCACGAACTTTATGCCGTCTTGTACCAAAATTGTATTAATGTTGTTTTTCCAACTTTGGTAATTATCTCCCACTAATTTATCTGAAGCGAGTAAGGCAATAATTGCGCTAGACATTTTTAGCTGAAAAATAAGAAAAAACCTTTGTATTAGTCTCGCAAAAAACTTTTGAAAACCAATCAAGTTTTAGCAAAATTGTTTCATGATCCCTAGGTCATTCAAAATTTTGCAATGATACCCTAAAGGTTTAGAATGACTGCCACCGAAGGGTGAACAGAACACTCCTCCTCTCTGACGAGACTTTCTCGATCAGACCCTAATCCCAGAATAACTCTTACTCCATTAGGCGTCAAATTACCATTGTTCGGTCGAATTCATTAACACTTAACGAATTCTGTGAGTGTCACCCTCAATCTTTAAGTTTCCAAGTATCCGTCCAAACAATAGCCACCGAAGGGTGAACCAAGAAGGAAAACAAACCAGGAAACTGTGTCCCTTTCGAGAATTCACGGTGTTCCGACTCCCATGATCAAGCCCTCCGAAAGGATTGTCTGGTCCAGGCCAAACTAGCAAGCAGATCATAGGCGTCTCACAATGTGAATCGAAAGAAGAGACCGTGGGTCTCGTTTTCACAAGTCCCGCTCCCACTCACTATCAGTACTCTCTCCATCCACGATGATATTGATCTATACAAATGCCATCCGAAGGGGAACGCTCCCATTTGCGCCACAAGGCCGAGTATAGATCTCATGGTGCGGACTTAAAGGAGATTTGTGGTTGGAAATTCAAATGTATCTCATACACTTTATTTCCTCCCACTCAGCACTTTAATTTTAATAGGGATAAACCGGCTAAAATTTACCTAAGTCTACCAATATAACTCTTATATGGTATTAACCTAAGTTTATAATCACATTATTAACTTAGGTCTATGTGAGTAAATTAATTAACACTTAATTAACAGCACTCACAAGAATATAACCTAAGAATCTCCGGACCGAATTCACTCCCAAGTCGGTTTCCAGGTAGGGGTGTTCCGCAAGCGTCAACTTAAATACCCCAGCCTTAGACAAAACCTTCCTTAGACAGAGTTACTTATCAGTCTCCGTTCAAAGGTTATATTTGATTTCCTAATTTCTAATCTCATTAGAAAATTAGAAAATCTAAGTCTAATTAATCAAGTTCTAAACACTTTAATACTAATAATTAACTTAGGTTGCATGCATTTCTATATTATAGTGCTTGATCATCCATCACATGAATAATAAATACTAAATACTATAACATAATATAATTCATCACATGAATTAAATGCATGAGCATGCTTTTAATTTAAAAATATAACACTTATATTAAATAAATTAAAACATGCAAACATTATATTATAACTCTTATAATATAATCCTATCATGCATACTATATATTATAACTCTTATAATATAAAAATGATGCATGAAATGTTTAACCTAAGGTGGGATTTTAAATCTATATGACATACATTATGCACATAGAAATTAATTAAAATATACATCTCATGCATAAAATAATTAAATAACAAAAATGGACCAATTTTTGGCACCTAGGGGCAATTATTTAATTAAATAACATTAATATAACATTTATATTAATATTATTTAATAAAATAAATAAATAAATAAATAAAATACATTTTACAAAATAAAAATAATTAAATAAAATGTAAACGGAAAATAATCGCCTCTACTAAGCCTCGAACCCACGACCTCGCAAATCGCGCGCAATCGCGCTCCTCATCGCGCTGCAATGCGCTGTAACGCTGCGGTAAGCGGCGGCGTTGTAACGCATCGCGTCTGCCGTCGAGTGCGTTCTCAACGCCAGCGGCGTTGCAACGCTACACCCAGCTTTGCAACGCTACTCTGCAGCAGTGCCTCCGCCCGCGAGAACAACGTTGAGACGCCGTTGGGCAGCGTCTCAACGCCATCGGCGTGAGCGACCAAACACCTTTCGTTTCTTCATCAATTTTTGCTGTTTCCGCCGATTTCTTCACAGCAACTCTTGCCACGAACGACCGGATTTACGGACTCGATTTACAACAAAATGTCCAAAAACAACGGGCCCTTACATTGATCTCATCAATATAATTGTAAATCTAAACTAGTGCCAAAAATCGTAAACATCCATAATGCAAACCAAAACATTCATATCATGAATTACGGCAAAACACCCACCAAATTTTAATAAAACAGTGCGTAATTGAAGAACCATCGAGATGACACTGATACCAATTGAAGGGAATGAAAGTCCCACGCAGCGGAAGACGATTGAATCATCGAGGTATCAATATGCAACATGACTTTATTAAAAGTGATCTAACACTTAGATCTAGGCTAAACATGCTTCAAAGAAGAAGAAATTTACAACAAGAAGAGATTTTACTTACTTGTTGTAGACTAACTCAGCAAATTTCTTCCTCCGGTCACGAACTCTTCGTGCAACTCGATCTCTACGAACTCTTCCAACAAGTTTACTTGAATGCCACCAAAAAGCCTTCTCGATTGTTCTCTTTTGGAGAAGGGAGGTTTCTGGGAACCTTTTGTGTTTTGGAGAGGGAGGAGATTTGAGAGAGAATTTGAGAGAATTCCTCTTCTCTTCTTTCATGCAAAATCAAAAAATGAGAGATTAAGTTACAATCCTTCTTGCAAGAAGGGTTTATATAGTGGAATTGGTGGAGTTAAAATTTCCACATAATTACAACTTTACTACAACCATAGGTTATGCAAATCTCATTTGCATAATCACATAATATAAGATATCGCATATCTCATATTGCAAATCTCATTTGCAATAATTGTGGATTAATTAAATTGAATCACATCCAATTTAATTTCTCTCAATCAATTTCTCCAATTAGCACTAATTCAACAATTAGGCTAACCTATAGTTTATTATGAATCTCATTCACATTAAACTATATATTATATCATTCATATCTCATATAAATGGCCTTAAAGTGAAATTGAACACTTCAATTTCATACCAAAACATTAACCCTTCTTTTAACTCAGGTGGAGCCAACCGAGGGACCTAATGGACCTACAGTGACGGGCTTCAATGATCCGAGATTAACCTGCCAAACTCTTTGACCCGGTTAACCAACATTCATTAGCTACGGTAACACTCCACTATACCCCGTAGCTGCACTCCCATCAGTGCAGAATATTACGTGTCCACTGATATAACCAATACCCATGAGTCGACCCTTCACAGGTTGTTCGTAGACACGGCTGGGTCAAATTACCGTTTTACCCCTGTGTCTACCTCTTGTTCCTTAAGTCCCCACTGCTCCTCTAATGAACAACATATTGTGATGGTCCGACAATACACAACACCCTTCTCGGGCCAGTGAGAAGGTGGGCGCCTGTTGTCCAAGCCCTGGAGACAGCACTTAATGGAACAACCCCTCTAGTTTCCCTAATGGCGGGAACGAGTGAATTCCATCTCACTTAGTTAAGTTCCCAGCTCCCTACTTGGTTCTGTCCCTGAGAAGATAGGCATATTGGGCGAGTAACTGTGACCACCCTCACCCGTACTAGTCAAAGAACGGACACTCGCATGCATGTGAGTCCGTAACACGCTTAGGATTCGTGTCGAGTCACTAATGGTCATCTCACGAAGTTATTAGTCTCATCATCAGCGGTGTTACATCAGAGGTCTAATAAATCACGGTCCGGTCTTGTACAATCTCATTGCACAGGATGCCCCCACTCGCATGTCAACTACATGAACGAGTCATATCACCTCGTTTGTATCTAATACAATGCGGGCCGCATCCACAGTGTATCCAGGATTAGGTCTCCAACCCTATCCATATACTGTAGACCGTTCGGGTCATTAACTCGAACGTGATCCTCCCTGTGTGTCCACAACACACCATTCAAGTTCAAGTTCTCTCATAAATTCAATGACCCTGGAGCTTAGTTTATTGAAAAAGTTTATAAATATTGCGAGACACAAAGTGATGAAATGAATAACTCTTATTAATTTCAAACAATATATTACAAACACGAGATTAGGAAAAAATTCCCAACAACTTCAACTTAACCCTAGCCTATCTCTCAATCTAATAGCCCAGTTTTCTCTCGTTTCGTTTATGTTTTTAACGTTTTCACTTACTTTGATTTATTGCGTTAGTTTTAATTATATTTATCTCATCCAAACAACAAGAAAAAAAAATCAAATTCCTATTATTGCATTCACTTATTTTTAACACAAATTTGCATGGCCATGCATTGCACCAAAAAAAAATAATAAGGAGAAAAATTTCTAGACACTCATTGGTTTAGATTCTACTAGTCCTCGTGGGATCAATACTTTTCTTATCACTTGCTGCACTGACAGTGTATACTTCCACGTCAAATAAGAGTCAGAGTCTCATCCTAAGTTACAATAGAATAGAACACCTGATATTTTCTTCATCACCCCACAGATAGGAGTCCATAACACGCTCAGGATTAAGGACGAGTCACTAATGGTCATCTACGAATTTATTAGCTTTAAACTAGTAACAGTGTTACATCAATAAGGTTAATAATTCACGGTCCTGTCTTGTACAATCTCGTTGCACAGGATGCCCTCACTCGCATGTCAACTACATGAACGAGTTGGATCACCTCGTTTGTATCTAATACAAAGTGGGTCGCATCAACAATGTTGCAATAATGATGGTTCCCAACCCTATCCATATAATGTAGACCATTTGGGTCACTAACTCAAACGTGATACAACCTGTGTGTCCACTACACCTATTCAAGTTCTCATTAGTATGACCCTGAAGCTTAGTTTATTGGATTAAGTATATAAAATGCGAGATACAAAGTTTTAATAATAAATAACTTTTATTCATTAATTCAAGAACTGTTACAAATGACACGAGCTTAGGGCATACACCCGAACAATCCTATGATTTCGAAATCAAAGCAAGCAATTCTTAAGTTTATGAGCATTAAATAAGCCTTAACATTAAGGCTTATGACATATTAATTTATGTTGTTTACTTGAAACTAAAGTTAAGAGATCACATTTTGATTTTGTGTTTCATCAGTTTGGTGGTGATTGGAAGTGTATTTGTAGTTATGGTCCAGGGAGTCTTAGGGGAATTTTGCGTTGAAGATGTACTTGAGGGCATTGTGCCTGACTTGAACAGACAGTTAACTGAACATGTCTCGCAACAATTCCATGATTTCCTTAGCGGTATTCATGCCCTCGTGCTTTTTGGCTAGTATGTTAAACATACTTGCCAACATATAGACCTTGGCTTTAATGGGCCTTGATCCATCTATCGTATGCATCACGAACATTTCGTGTTGCATTCGAGCCTGGCACTTGAGGACACTTCTCAGTGAGCACAAACTTAAGATCGTCAGCAACTAGGATTATGTTAAGATTGTTCTTCCAAGTAATCATATTTTCCCCAGTTAATTTTTGTACAACCAATAAGGAAATAATTGAGCTAGTCATTTTTGCTGAAAGAAATAAATTACTTTTATTAGATTCTCACTAAACCATTAACTAATCAAATCAGTTTTAGCTAATTATGTAATGATTCCTAGGTCATTAATAATTTGCAATGATACTCCAAAGGTGTAGAATGTATTACACTGAAGGGTAATAAAAAATACTCCTCCTTTGGATCGAGTCAGTCTCGACCAAGACCTAATTCTAGAATAACTCTTATTCCAATAGGTTTTAATTACCATTATTTGGTCTGGATACACTTACTCCTAACGTATCCCGTGAATGTGACATTCTATCTTTAGATTCCAGAGTTCAGATCCAACAAAATCCGTCGAAGGAAGTACTATGTTTGAAAATAGACTAAGGTGATCTTTATCTCTTTCGGGTGTTCACTGTGTTCTGATCCCCTATGATCAAGCCCTCCAAAGGGATTGTCTAGTCCAAGCCAAACTAGCAGGCTCTCCATAGTGATCTCACGGTTCGAACTGATAGAAGAGACTGTGAGTTTTGTTTTCACAATTCTCGCTCCAACTCACTATAAGTACCCTCTCCATTCACCATAATATTGACCCATACAAATACCATCCGAAGGGGGGACACTCCCATTTATGCCATGAGGCCAAGTATGGATCTCACGCTGTGAATTTTCTCGAAGAGATATGGGTAGAAAAATTTATGTATCAGATACAGTTTTTCCTCCCAGTAAGTGCTTTAACTATTTAGGAAATTAACCTAGGTTAAACCCAGTTATTGATTTTACCTAAGTTTATCAATAAAATCTTTTATATTAGATTTTACCTAAGTCTATAAACCTAGGTTTTCTAGTTTATTAACCTCTTAATAAACACTGTTGACGTTTTAATAATTTATAAACCCTAGATTAAATTCACTCCCAAGTCAGTTCTTAGGTAGGAGTGTTCCGTTTTCGTCAGCTTAAATACCCCAACCTAGACACAATCTTCCTTAGACAGAGTCCTTCTTCAATCATAATTTATAAATTATATGGTTCCCTAATTCTAATCTAATTAGAACTAGATAACCTAAGGTCTATGAATTCCATTGTCTAAAAATTTTAACACCAATTAATTAACCTTAGGTGACATGCAATTCTATGTTATAAGTGCTTGATCATTCATCACATGAATAATAAACATACATAACATATCAACTCATGAATTAAAATGCATATCAATGCTATCCAAAAATTAATATAACATTTATACTAATTCATCATGCAAACTATATAATATAACATCTTATATTATAAATGATGCATGAATTTGGTTAACCTAAGGTGGGTTTAAATCTAAGTACCATACATTATGCAAATAATAATTCACACAACAATTGCATAAATTAAATAGCAAAATTAGACCACTTTTGGCACCCTAATTATTAATTAAAATTAATATAATCTCATTATATTAATTAAAATTAATTAAATTTAAAAAAAACATTTTACAAATTAATATAATTAATAAATAAACGTGTCTGCCCGTTTGAAGCCAGTCATGCACGTATTACACCTTCGGCGTTGCAACGCTGGTTACAGCGTTGCAACATTGCACCTTCTGCAACCCAAAACCCGCAAGCACGACATTGCGATGTCGAAGAACAACGTTGCAACGCCAACCACACGACAAAATCATATTCCTCTATTTATTGCTCGTTTTTGCTCTAATCTTCTTAGCAACTTCTTTGCCTCGATCGACACGGACTTACAGACACGATTTACAATTAAAATTGCCTAAAACACCTGGCCCATACATTGAACTATTTAGTGAAAAATTGCAAATCTAAGTGCCAAAAATGAAAACACCTAATTTGCAAACCACAATTCATCTCATGAAAAGAAAATGCAGTCCCACCTATGTTCTTGACAGATCTAGAAAAAAAATCAAGAACACAATTGGCTCTGATACCAATTGATGGGATCGGATCCCGCAACGGAATCGAATTAAATCACATGTTCTTGAAATTTATTACAAAAATTGAATCAAGAACATTATGCAAACTAAGATTAAGCATGTAAAGAGGAAAATGGACAACACTTTTCCTTTGAAGAAAAAATTCTTCTAGTGCTCCTCATGATCTCACGTTCTCTCCAAGCCTCGAACGAATCCGCCACAATAGATCAACAATTACCGCCGCTAGATCTTCTCCGTTGTATCTCTAGGAGAAGGAGGAAGGTGGGATTCCCTTTTCGGAGTTAGGAGAAGTGTAGAGAAATGAGAGAGATTATGTTTTGAAACTTTTCCTACAACACAACAAGATGAGCACTAGGGTTTCTCAAGTTTTGCTTAGTTCACATAGTTGCATCCCATGCACCTATTTATTGGAAAATAGGATGGGAATTACGATCCTATCCCTATTGTTCAATATAATGCTCATATTATGTATATACAAATCATATTTGCATAATAGTATAATTATAAGGTATCTTATACCTTATTATATAAGTCACATTTACATAATATGTATAAATTGAATCAATATTCAATTTTTCATATCTCTCAATTTAGTATATAGTTTATTGTGAACTCAATTCTCATTAAACTATATATCATATCAATTATATCACATATAACTGATATATCTCCTCATATATGAAATTGAACACTTAAATTTCATTCCAAACTTTATACCTTCAATATTTCCCTGTTGAGCCAATGGAGGGACCTAATGAACCTACAGATCATGACTCCAATGATACAAGATTAACCGATCAAACTCTTTGATCTAATTAATCAACATTCATTAACTACGAGTCACTCAACTAAAGACTCGCAGTTGCACTCTCTTATTGTAGAATGTATTGTGTCTATAAATATAATCAATACCTATGAGTTGACCCTTCATAGGTTGTTTGTAATCACAGTTGGGTCAAATTACCGTTTTACCACTATGATCACCTCTTGCTCCTTAAGCACTACTGATCCTCTAATGAATAAGTCTATGGTCCTACCATAAACATAATCCCTCTTAGGCCATTAAGAGGGTGGGATCCCATTGTTCAAGACCTGGATACATAATTCAGGAATGAGTGAATTCCATTTCGCAAAGTTAAGTCCCCAGCTACCTACAAGGTTGTATCTCTGAGAAGGTAGGCATATTGAGTCGGCTACAGGCCACTCTCACCAATACTAATCTAAGGACAAACCCCTATATGCAGGAGTTCGTAACTTTCTCAGAATTTAGGTCGAGTCACTAATGATCATCTCTAAGTTATTAGACTTATCCTGTTAACGGTGTTATACTAATAGGCTAATAATTTGCAGTCTAGTCTTGTACGAACTCATCGTACTAGATGCCCCCACTCACATGTCTACCACATGAACGAGTTGGATTACCTCGTTGTACTGAATACAAAGCGGGTTTCAACCTTGGTGTTACTAGAATAAGGTTCCCTGTCATACCCCCTCCCGAACCACTTGCTTTCTTAGCCCGGGAGACGGCATGAAGCCAACAGACATTGTTACCTCTTAACGATATCTGCTGACGCTGTTTTACCTGATCAACAAACTATGTTCGCATATGGGACACTTTAAACTTAACACAGCGGAAACTGGACAACTATAAATCATACATGAGGAGAAACTCTTCTTAAGTCTCTCTTGGAAACTAAAACGAGCAAGAACATCAGAACCACAAACAGTCCAAACCACTAATTAAACAACCACAACCTCTAAAGCACAAACGACTATAACTACATAGTTCTCTCAAAATAATTTACAAAATATATGGACTTGCTATACAACACCAGCC
This sequence comes from Trichosanthes cucumerina, assembly GCA_036507285.1. Taxonomy (NCBI): domain Eukaryota; kingdom Viridiplantae; phylum Streptophyta; class Magnoliopsida; order Cucurbitales; family Cucurbitaceae; genus Trichosanthes; species Trichosanthes cucumerina. The sequence goes on from CM071841.1 coordinate 42,286,476, forward strand.
ACGTACAAAATATCAAACTTATGAAGTTTCAGCAGACTATGGCAGGTTTTCAGGCACCGGGAGCTCGATCTCTACCTTAAAAGTGGGAAAAAACACTGAAAGAATGAGCTATGAAGCTCAGTGAGTGACTTGAGTTTAAAAGAAAACTATTAACTCGTAAATCATATCACCTGACCATCTATGAGCATATGCATCTGTAATCAAATGTTAAAAGTACTGTGTAATCAGAATAGCTTTTCATGAAAACCAGCAAGTATACCGTTAAAATCTCGTAAGGCATGTAAATGATATAAACTCTTTTTAAAACATGTCACAATCTACGTTTGTTCTACGATGTAGTGGGGCCCGCCCAGCACTCCCATCGTCTTTGTCGTAGTGGGGCCCGCCCAGCACTCACGACAGCGCTGTTGTCACGGAGTTCACTCAACGTCGACAACAGAAATGACCTGTGTGCACACGGTACCATAAAGCCTCGGGCTCAATATCACAGAAAATCACATGAAAACATTCAAACATGCCTGCTTATCTTTTCTTTCATAAAACTCAAGCTTACTTAGCTTGTTCATTAAATTGGAAAACTTTAAAAACATACTTGCTTAAACATACTTTCTTAAACATACTTGCTTGGAATCATAACATTTCCATAATCTTCGAAAATTCAATAAACATATGCTCGTATATAAATTTCATCAAGACATTTAGGCTCATCATGAACACTTTAAAACATTTCTAAGAAATCATGAATGCTCATAAACAAGTGTTCAAAGAAAACAATAAACATCTAAACCCTTTCATTCAAGCAAAACTTGTATTTCTTAAAGCATTTTCAAGCATATAGCTCATTTTCGAAATTCGTTTGTCACTCAGAGTGTTAGAACTAGAGTCTTGACCCGTACACTCGACCTTTTTGCTCTAGGCCTGTCAAACAAACCAAAACCATGTTTTAGAACCTCGAGCTCATGGTTTTTAACCTTAAAAGTACAAGAAAACACTCCAACAAAAATTCCAGCATTTAACAGATTTTATACCCTGTATTCAAATACTCATAACATCTTCATTACTTAGCCAAAAAGGATGTACTTTATACCAAATTCTTTCTTTTTGAACCCTCTAAAAATAATATGCAGACATGAAATTGAAATTCCCAACAGATGGGTTCAAAAATACCTCGAAAGCTTCTTTCCCAGGAACTAACTTCTGCTATTCCAGATTCGATTTCCTGCTGCTACCCGACACTTGACCTGATATTTACAACATCTTCCAATCATTTTCTATTCACAATTTCTTCATGAAAGTTGTAGGAAATTCAATAAGCTTTCCAACCGTACCTATTAGAGCTTCAGATTCCAACTCTACAGACCAGTACAACCAAAAAACCAGAGACTTCTCGGATTTGACAGCAAATTCTGTCTTCTGTCTTCCTCTTCACAAATCAGTAGCTTAAGATCCGAATTGGCTCAAGCTTCCTTCACGAATTTTGTTCCAATATGAGTTAACGTGCACGAAACAAAATCTTAACTCTTACCTCTTTCTTTGGAGCTCGAGATGAACAAAATAGCATAACTGGTCTGAGTTGTTCACCTTGCTGCTACACAAATAAACTTTTTGAGTTCTTCTCCCTCTCTTCTGCAATTCCAGCTCCAAAATCTCCTTCTTCCTCTTCCTTTATGCTTCTCTCATGAAAACCCTTGCTTTCCTTTTGAGAAATGAAGAAGAAGATCGATGGAATGGTTTTCTTTAAAAAGAAAATAAAGGTGGGGGTCCACCATCCACTTCCCTTTTCCCTTTTCCCTTTTTCCTTTTTCATTCTTTTCCTTTTCCTTTCTTTTCCTTCCTTTTCTTTTCTTTTCTTTTCAAAACTTAACATTATTCACATTTGTTTCATTTTCTTTTCTTCTTTTATCTTTTAAAGCAAACCAAACAAAAATTGGTTTAAGCTTTTTCTTCCTTGTTTTCCTTTTGTCTTTCACTTCATTTCTTTTCTTTTTAAAACATGGGAAACCAAGTTTTAAACATTCATTTCTTCCTTTCTTTTATTGTTTTTTCTTTATAAGGAAATTCCAAAGAATGATTCTCGGGTTTACATTTCCAACCTCATACATATACCATAGACCATTTAGGTTATATACTTGAACATAATCCAACTAGTGTTCACTACACATTTGTTCAAGATCTACTATTATAACCTTGGAGCTGAGTTTATTGGATTTAGTTTTTATGTGTGAGAATACAGTAATTGTCAAAATAAATAACTCTTTTTTTATTTATTAATAATTTACAAAACTACTCAAGTTTAGGGCATAAAACCCAACAATTTCAACAACAACACAATTGCAGTCGATATGGGCCACATCTGGACCTTTTCCACAGATTCTTCAATGTTTGCGACATTTACAGATAAAATCAAATAAAATCATATATTCTCCATTAAATCACTGAGGACCAAGGGATATGATCGACTAAGCCACTCCAACTGATCTCGGCAACAAATTGGCCCTAAGGTCTATAAATGGTGGCTCAAGTTTTATTTTCAAGAGAGCTCGGATTCCTACTTTGTTACCAAATTCTTTAGTTTTCTTTTCTTTCCAACGATCATATCGAGTCTCTCCAAGTTTTTTTCATTCGTTATTCAGACACAAACTTTGAAAAAAAGACTTGTTCTCCTCGAAATAGATTGAACAAAATTGGAAAGAAAGAACAAACTTCGAGTTCTTTATAGCTTTCCCTTGAATTTTGTGTTTGTTGATTTTTCTTAAACCTTAGTTGTTGTTTTTATTCTTTCATTAAGGTGTAAGTTTTTGTTTCATTTATTAAATTTCAATTCTTCAAGTCATAATTCAAGTTTTGTTTCAAGTTGTTATTGTTTCAATTCCAAACTTTCAATTTAGTTGTCTTCCTTTATTTCTGAATGAAGTTTATCTTTTCTCAATCAATTTTTTTTCTGCTCTTTAGTTTTCCTTGTAATAAGTAGCTAAACTCCTTGGAGGGCGTTCAATGAAGTGAATACTCTAAAGAGGAGATAAGTCCCACCATGTGATTTCTAGCAACTTTGCTTAACATTTAACATCATTTGCTTTTATTGAGTGTAAGTTTCATTGTTAGCATAAACTGATCGCTTGAGTTAGCTTAATTTGTGTGGGATTCAATACTGAAAGGGTTGGGTTTAACACGTATTTTCATAAAAGCAAACTAAGAAAATAGTCTAGAATAAAACTTCACTTTTTTTCTACATTGACATAGGACAAAAACTTTTAGAATCATTGAGATGTGTTCTTTCTTTATCTAAGTTAAAATTAGCTATAGGCATATTTATTTAGTTGCTTGGACTCCTAAAAGAAATTATAAAAGGTTTGTATAGGTATTAAACTCTACTCAAGTGTTAAATGTCGATTAGAGTAGGTTGTGGGTGCATTTTTTAAGCATTTTGTCTCAATCACACATAACTCAACATAGTCAGTATGTGGGTGCAAGAGGCAGAATCTTTGAAATAGTCAGACCTGGTTAAGCAACTTTGTAGGCGCATGGTGGGTGCATTTCCTCAAGGTTGAAACAGATTTGAATCTCCTACTTCTCATTATTGTTTTTTAATCCTTTCTTTTAATTTCCTTTATTTTTATTGCAGAAAAATCTCCCCAAAGATTTTATTACTTGGTTACCTTTGATTGCAACTTGAAAGTAGATGTGTTGTTAATAGAAGAACTTTGTTAATCGTTCCTTTGGGTTCAATACTTGAAGTACTTCCATATATTACTTGTTTTGGACAACGTGCACTTACACTTTGATCTTTCAACACTCATGAACTATATCAAGCATCTGGATACAAGTAGCTAAGTTTTGTGAGTGCATGGTGGAGGGATCGAATCCCGTAGCGGAAGCATTGTAATCACTTTTGCTCGCAATTACGTTGTGAAAAATGCAAAAAAATAGAAACATAAAAGGTTAAGCATCACATGGAGGAAGAATATTACCTTTGAAGATACATCTTCTTGTAATCCTCTAATCTCGAGCATTCTCAGTCTCATTAATTGAGGTGGCTACCACGTGCTCCAGTTGCTCATACTTTCCCACAAGATGCTCATAACACAACTCAAGCTCCAACATTCTTGCACTTGTTTGCTCCAGTAACTGGGATGCTGCTAAATCACTCCAAGTGCTCCAACATTTTATGTTGTTTCTTCCTGCTCAACAGATGTTGCAACAATTAACCATTATGTACTCAACATTTTAATATAATATTGCAACAATCATCTTGCAATGATCATAATAGTACCCATTAAGCATCACTTAGCTTAAAATACTAACAAGGGACTTTTCTAATCATGAAGATGATCAAAGAACTTAAAAGCACAATTCATAACTTTAAAATGTAAGAGTCCACACTAAAAAAGGATTAGATTATTCAGAGTGATCCACTTAATAGCTCTATTTTTCAGTGTTATCAAGCCCGAAAAATTAAACTATTACTCGTCCCTGAGTAATAAGAACTCAACTAAAAGAAAATCAATGAACATCCCTAAGCTATTACTAAATGGCTCTACAACCACTTACTGTCAGGCCTTAGCTATACAAGAAATTATCTTGCCTAACTCTCTTAATAATACTTACACTCTTAATGAAGGGAATCGATTTTCCGCAGTGGAACGTCATTGATTCGTTGTGAAACGTATTTCTTAAAACTGAACACATCACATATATCCTAGGCTAAACATGCATAAAACTGAGAAGAAAACAGTAAGTTAAGAACCTACTAACCTCTTGAAGAGCTCTTCTTCAGCGTTTTCTCCTCCGATCGCGAACTCTCTCGTACCAACGATCTCAACTATCTCGTTCCTCAAACTGAACAACAGGGACACCTCTGAAAGGACATCTCGGTTGTTCTCCAGGTTGAGGGAGAGTGGTGGAACTCCCTTTGGTTTTGGGATGGAGAAATGTAGAGAGAATCGAGAGATTTTGAGAGAACGCTCTTACACTTGGATGTGAGAATTCTAAAAATGAGCAAGTGAACCCCTAAAGGCCTCTGACAAAGCCTTTATATAATAGTTTGTGGTGGAGTTAAAATCTCCACCAACTCACCATTTTACCACAACCATAAGATATGCAAATAATATTTGCATATTGTTGGGATGTATGTCCTAATCTCGTACATGTTTGTAATATTTACGATTGAAACAAATAAGAGTTATTTTTCATTACTTTGTGTCTCGCATATTTTCGAACTTTGTCCAATAAACTAAGCTCCAAGGTCATTGAATTATGAGAGAACTAGAACTTCAACAGTGTGTAGTGGACACAAAGGGAGGATCACTTTCGAGTTACTGACCCAAACGGTCTACAGTATATGGATAGGAATGGAGACCGAATCCTGGTTATGCTGTGAATGGGGCCCGCTTTGTATTAGATACAAACGACGCCATCCAACTCGTTCATGTGGTTGACATGCGAGTGGGGGCATCCTGTGCAATGAGATTGTACAAGACTTGACCGTGAATTATTAGACCTACTTATGTAACACCGTTGATAGTATAGGACTACTAACTTCGTAGATGACCGATAGTGACTTGACCTTTATCCTCAGCATGTTACGGACTCATGTCTGTGGGGGTTTGTCCTTTGACTAGTACGAGTGAGAGTGGTCACAGTTACTCGCTCAATATGCCTATCTTCTCAAAGGCAGGACCACGTGGGGAGCTGGGAACTTGACTACGCTAGATGGAATTCACTCGTTTTCGACTTAGAGAAACTAGAGGAGTTGTTCCCTTAAGTGTTGTCTCCAAAGCTTGGACAACGGGCGACCACCCTCTCACTGGCCTAAGAGGGGTGTTGTTTATGGTTGGACCATACAATTTTTTTGTTCATTAGAGGAGCAGTGGAGAATAAAGGAGCAAGAGGTAGACACAGGGGTAAAACGATAATTTGACCCAGTAGTGTCTACGAACAACCTGTGAAGGGTCGACTCACGGGCATTCGTTATATCAATGGACATAACTTGTCTTACAGTGATGGGAGTGCAACTATGGGCTTTAGTGGAGTCTTACCGTAGGTAATTAATGTTGAATAACCGGGTTGAAGAGTTTTACAGGTTAGTCTCGGATCATTGCAGCTCGTCATCTGTAGGTCCTTTAGCTGGTTGCTCAAACTAGATAGATAGAGGGTTTATAGTTTGGTGTGAATTTCAAGTGTTCAAATTCATTAAAAGGGTATTTATGTCATTTATATGAGATATGATTGACATATTATATAGTTTAATGTGAATGAGATTCATAATAAACTATAGGTTAGCCTAATTGATTAATTAGTGCTAATTTACAGAAATTGAATTGAGAGAAATTAAATTGAATGTGATTTAATTTAAAATCCACAATTATACAAATGTGATTTGTAGAATAAGTTATGAGATATCTTATTATATATGAGTTATGCAAATATGATTTCCATAACCTAAGGTTGTGGTAAAATTGTAAATCGGTGGTAAATAGGTGGAGATTTCAACACCACCTAACACCATTATTTAAAGCCTTTGTGAGAAAGCTTTAGTAATTGAACAAGTCATTTTTTTGGATTTCATCCCAGAACTCTCTCTTAAAATTCTCTCAACTCTCTCAAAGTTTCTCTCTACTCTAAACCAATAGAGTCCCACCACTCTCCATTCACCGAAGGAGAACAACCGAAAAGATCAAATTGGAGGTGTCTAATCGATTGTTGTTCGGAGAGTTCGTGATCGTAGAGATGGAGAGCATGAAGATTTTGTGACCGGAGAAGGAATTTTTGGAGAAGCGTTCTTCAACAAGTACAATTTCTTACTGGTTTTTCCTTCAAATTCAGCATATGTTTAATCTAAAATCTATTAGGATAGGTTTAATTTTAAGAAATGTTTTCACAACGATCACCACGACGATTCATAGTCGTTTTCCACTGTGGGAGTTTTATTCTCTTCAATTGGTATCATAGCCAATCATTGGCTTCTTCATTGTGCAAAATGATTTTCTTAAAATTAGGTGGGTAATGATTTAATTCTTGAGATGAATTGTGGTTTATGCTAATTGGATGTTTCGATTTTGGCACTTAATTGTAGATATACTTTTCTGTTGATGAGATCAATGTAAAAGCCCGTTGTTTTGGGCAAGTAGAAAGTAAATCGAGTCTGTAAGTCTGTGTCATTCGTGGCAAGAGTTGCTGTAAAGAAATCGGAGTGGAATCGGGTAAAAAACAACGAAGAACAGTAAAGGAGTTTGTTGTTCTATCGACGATGTTAAGACATTATTCTTCTGCGTCTCACCGTTGTCCGAGTGGTCGGTGGCTAAGCTGCAGTTCAGCATTGCAACACTAGGTATAGCATTGCAACACTGAGGCATTGGGTGCGCTGAGGACAACGATGCGAGCGTAGTGGCCAGTTCGCGAGGAGTTTGCACGAAGAGTGGTTGTATGGCAGTTTCCTTATACGTGGGGCATTATTTGTTTTATTTTAATTTTTTAATTTTTAATTTCTAAAATTTAATTTATTATTAATTAATATTAATATAAAAGTTATATGAATGTTTATTAATTTAATTAATGTCCCTAGGGTGCCAAAACCGGTCCAATTTTGCTATTTAATTTATTTTATGCATGAGATGTATGAAATTAATTTACTCTATGTGCATAATATATGTCATATAGATTAAAATCTCACATTAGGTTAAACATTTCATGCATCATTTTTATATTATAAGAGTTATAATATATAGTATGCATGATAGGATTATATTATAAGAGTTATAATATAATGTTTGCATGTTTTAATTTATTTAATATAAGTGATATATTCCTTAGATTAAAAGCATGCACATAAATATGGTTCATGTGATGAATGTATGTTATATATTTTATTATTCATGTGATGAATGATGAAGCACTATAACATAGAAATACATGTAACCTAAATTAATTATTAGTGTTAAAATGTTTAGAACTTGAATAATTAGACTTAGGTTTTCTAGTTCTAATAAGATTAGAATTAGGAAATCAAATATGACTTATGAATGGAGACTAATTAGTAACTCTGTCTAAGGAAGGTTCTGTCTAAGGATGAGGTATTTAAGCTGACGCTTTGCGGAACACCCCTACCTGGGAATGAATTTGGTCCGGAGATTCATAGGTTATATTATCGTGAGTGCAATTAATTAAAAGTTAATTAATTTACTCATATGAACCTAAGTTAATAATGTGATTATAGACTTAGGCTAATCCAATATAAGAGTTATATTGGTAAACTTAGGTAAATATTAGCCGATTTATCTAGGTCAATCCCAATCAATTTAAATTTTTTAGTAGGAGGAACTAAAGTGTATAAGGTATATTTAGTTTTCCAACCACAAATCTCCGTAAAGTTCACACCGTGAGATCCATACTCGGCCTCGTGGCGCAAATGGGAGCGTCCTCCTTCAAATAGTATTTGTATGGGTCAATATCAACGTGAATGGAGAGAGTACTTATAAAAACGGGACCCACGGTCTCTTTCTGTCGATTTACACCGTGAACCGCCTATGATCTGCCTGCTAGTTTGGGTTGGACCAGACAATCCTTTCGAAGGGCCTTGATCATGGGAGTCAAAACACTGTGAATTCCCGAAATAGATACAATTTTCTTGTTCATTTTCCTTCGTGGTTCACCCTTCAGTGGCTATTGTTTGGACGAATACATGAAAATTTAAAGATTGAGAGTGACACTCACAGGATCCATTAAGAGTTAATGGATTCAGACTGAAAAATGGTAACTGGATGCCTAATGGAATAAGAGTTATTCTAGTATTAGGGTATGGTTGAGAAAGTCTCGTCCCAGAGGAGGAGTGTTTCTGTTCACCCTTCGGTGGCGGTCATTCTAAACCTTTGAGATATCATTGCAATATTTTAATGACCTAGGGATCATAGGATAAAATTTTGCTAAAATTTGATTAGAGTTTCAAAGTTTTTGCAAGACTAATACAAAGTTTTTACTTGTTTTCAGCAAAAATGTCTAGCTCAATTGTTGTACTCTTAGCTTCCGACAAACTAGTAGGTGATAAGTACCAACGTGGAAAAATAATATCAACACAATTCTAGTAATTGACGACCTAAACTTCGTGCTTACTTAGGAGTGCCCTCAGGTATCGGACTCGACTGCGTCACTATGTGTTCGTGATGTGTACGATCGATGGATCAAGGCCAATGAAAAGGCCAAAGTCTATATCATTGCCAGCCTATCTGAAGTATTGGCAAAGAAGCATGAGGTGATGATCACCGCCAAGGAGATCATGGAATCCTTGCAGGAAATGTTTGGACAACAGTCCTTTTGGGTCCGACATGATTCCCTCAAACACGTCTTCAATGCATGGATGAAAGAAGGGAAGTTTGTCCGTGAGCATGTTCTTGTTGGGATTTGTGCCCTAAAACTTATGTAATTCTGATCAAATAAATAAAGAGTTATTTGTTTTGATAAAATTATATTCTTGCTTTATAAATCCAATAAACTAAACTCCAAGGTTATAATGTATCTTGAACATCAGTGTAGTAGACACTATTTGGATTATGTTCAAGATTATAACCTGAATGGTCTATGGTATAAGAATAAGGTTGGAAACCTTATTTTGGTAAAACCATGGATGCGACCCACTTTGTAATTAGTACAAATGAGGTAATCCAACTCATTCATGTGGTTGACATGCGAGTGGGGGCATCATGTATGAAGAGTTCATACAAGACTAGACTGCAAATTATTAGTCTAACCAGTATAACGCCGTTAACAGGATAAGACTAATAATTTATAGATGGTCATTAGTGACCCGACCTGAATCCTGAGCAAGTTAAGAACACCTGCTTGTTGAGGTTTATCCTTAGACTAGTATGGGTGAGAGTGGCCTGTAGCCGACTCAATAAGCCTACCTTCTTAGGGACAGAACCTCATAGGTAGCTGGGGACTTAATTATGCAATATGGAATTCACTCTTTCCTACACTAAGGAATTAGATAGGTTGTTCCCTTAAGAACTGACTCTAGGTCTTGAACAACGGGGCCCCACCCTTTAAGAGGGTATGAGTTTATGGTAGGACCATAGACTTGTTGTTCATTAGAGGATCAGTGGTGCTTAAGGAACAAAGAGATAATCACAGGAGTAAAACGATAATTTGACCCAGTCGTGATTACGAAAAATCTGTGAAGGGTCGACTCATGGGTAATGATTATATCAGTGGACACAGTATAATCTACAGTGAGGAGAGTGCAGCTACAAGTCTATAGTGGAGCGACTTATAGTTAATGAATATTGATTAACTGGATCAAAGAGTTTGATCAGTTAATCTCACATCATTGGAGCTCATGAACTGTAGGTCCATTAGGACCCTCTGTTGGATCAACATGGTAATATTGAGGGTATAAAGTTAGGAATGAAATTGAAGTGTTCAATTTCATATATGAGGTCTTATATCAGTTTATGTAATATAATTGATATAATATATAGTTTTAATTTGAATTAGATTCACATATTAACTATATACTAATGAGAGAATGAAGGAGGGATAGAATGAACATTTCTACCTTATTTCGCTATAAATAGTTGCATGAGATGCAACTTTGAAACCAAGCTTCTTTGAGAAATCCTAGGGCATCATATAGTTGTGTAGGAAGAGTTCCACATACAACCTCTCTCACAACCTTACAGTCTATATAAGAAGGAACCCACATTCCTCCCTCACCTAGAGAACAACGGAGCAGATCCGGTGGTAGTGTCTGTGATCGTTCGGGTTCGAGTTTCTGAGATCGTGATCGTGGGAGAAGGAGCACTTGAAGAAAGAGCTTTTCAAAGGCAATATCTTGTTGTTCATATTGTAGAAGCATGCTTAATTTAGATCTAGTTCTTGTTTATGATGTCTATTTAACAAAATTAAGAACACGCGATTTACAATCGCTTCCGCTACGGGATTCGATTCCCTTCAATTGGTATCATAGCCCAATTGTGCTCTTAATTTCGTTCTGAAATTTATCAAGAACAAGGTGGGATTTACTGTTTTTCATGGGATGAATGAACGGTTTGCAAATTAGATGTTTTTAATTTTGGCACATAGATTTACAATTGTTCATTGAATCGTTCAATGTAAGGGCTCGGTGTTTTGGGCAATTTTAATTGTACATTGAGTCTGTAAGTCCGTGTCGATCGAGGCAAAGTGGTTGCTGAGAAGAACTGAGCGAAAACGAGGCAAAATGATGGAAGATCACTTGTTGTCTGCATGCAGCGTTGCAACGCCACGCTTGCGCATTTAAGGCGCACATCACAAAAATAGCATAATGCCGAAGGCGTTTCAAATAGATTTCAACCGTGAAAAACATTATTTTATTTATATATATTACTTATCAAAAACGTTTTATATTTAATTATATTTATTTTATTTAATTTTAATTAATAGAATTAGATTATATTAATTAAAATTATTTATAGGGTGCCAAAATTTGTCTAATTTAGCTATTTAAATATGCAATTGTTGTGTAATTATTGCCATGCATAATGTATGCTTTTAATTTAGATATCCCACCTTAGGTTAAGCATTTCTATGCATCATTTATAATATAAAGTGTTATATTATATAGTTTGCATGAATAGTTAATATAAAGTGTTATATTAATTTGTGGACAACATTGACATGCATTATAATTCATGAGATGATTATGCTATGTATGTTTTATTATTCATGAGATGAATGATCAAGCACTATAACATAGTATGCATGTCATCTAAGGTTAATTATTAGTTTTAAAATGTTTAGAACTTGGAATTAATAGACCTTAGGTTATCTAGTTCTAATTAGATTATAATTAGGAACAAAGTAATTTATAAACAAAGATTAAAAGAGGAACTCTGTCTAAGGAATGTTCTGTCTAGGCTGGGATATTTAAGCTGATGGAAACGGAATACCCCTACATGGGAACTGACCTGGGAGTGAATTTTAATCAGAAAGTTTATAAATTATAGTAGCGTCAGCGGGTTCATTAAGGGGTTAATAAAATAGAAATCCTAGGCTTAATATAAAGAGTTACATTAGCAAACTTAGGATAAAATCAATATAAGAGTTATATTGATAAGTTTAGGTAAAACCATTAGCCAGGTTTAACCTATGTAAAATTTCTATAGATTTAAAGTGTCAAATGGGAGGAAAAGCGTATATGATACATATTTTTCACCCTACGTATCTCCGGGAAGTTCACACCGTGAGACTCATACTTGGCCTCGTGGCACAAACGGGAGCGTCCCCCTTCGGATGTTGTTTGTATGAGTCAATATCAAGGTGAATGGAGAGGGTACTTATAGTGAGTGGGAGCAGGTTTAGTGAAAACAAAACCTATGGTCTCTTCAGTCGGTTTACACCGTAAGATCACTATGGTCAGCCTGCTAGTTTGATCTGGACCAGACAATCCCTTCCGAGGGCTTGATCATAGGGGATCGAACACAGTAAACACCCGAAAGGGATAAAGATTCCCTTAGTCTGTTTTTCAATCTAGTTCTCCCTTCGACGGATTTTATTGTATGGGGACTCTAGGATCTAAAGACAGAGGGTTACACACACAAGGTACATAAGAAGTGTATGTATCCTGACCGAATAATGGTAACTAAAGCCTATAGGAATAAGAGTTATTTTGGCATTAGGTTTTGGTCAAGAGTGTCTTGATCCAAAGGAGTAGTGTTTTTTATTACCCTTGGGTGTCATACATAATAAACCTTTGGAGTATCATTGCAAATTATAAATGACCAAGGAATCATTTGATAATTAGCTAAAACATGATGGGATTAGAAAATTATAGCAAGAAACTTATACAAGTTTTATTTTGTAAATTTTTTAGCATAATGTCTAACTCTATAATTTCCTTATTGGGTGCAGAAAAGTTAACCGGAGAGAACATGATGACATGGAAAAACAAACTCAACACGATATTGGAAGTGGATGATCTGAAGTTTGTGCTAACTGAGGAGTGTCCTCAGGTGCCTAGCTCGAATTCTTCACGAAATGTTTGTGATGAATATGATTGATGGATCAAGGCCAATGATAAGGCCAAGGTCTACATGCTGGCAACTATGTCTGACATATTAGCCAAGAAGCATGAGGGCATGATAACCGCTAAGGAAATCATGGATTCAGTGTAGAGCATGTTTGGACAACAATCCACACAGGCTCGACACAATACCCTAAAGTACATATTCAACTCAAGGATGCCAGAGGGTACATCTGTTCGGGATCATGTCCTGGATATGATAGTACACTCCAACATCGCGGAGTCGAGTGGTGCTTCCATCTACGAATTGAGCCAGGTCAGCTTCATTCTGGAAACCCTTCCAGATAGTTTCCTACACTTTAGAAGTAATGATGTTATGAACAAGCTTACTTTTAGTCTACCTCCCTTCTAAATGAACTCCAGACCTTTCAATCTTTGATGAAAATTCAGGGATCGAAAGGTGAGGCAAATGTTGTCAGTAGGAGTTATCATAGAGGTTCAACCTCTGGATCAAGAATAGTGCCTTCATCTTCTTCTAACCTGAAAAGGAAAGAAGAAGAACATGAAGAAGGTTGGTAAAGGGAAACGAGCTGACAAAACTGTCGTCGAGAAGGGCAAGAAAGTCAAAGAAGTTGCAGACAAAGGAAAGTGTTTCCACTGCAACGTAAACGGGCATTGGAGACAGAACTGTCCGAAGTACAATGCAGAAAAGAAGAAGGAAGGTAAATATGATTTACTTTGCTTAGATGCTTGTTTAGTGGATAATGATAAATCTGCTTGGATACTTGATTCAGGCGCCACTAATCATGTTTGCTCTTCTTTTTAGGGAATTGATTCTTGGCAGCAGCTACAAATAGAAGAGATAACGTTTCGAGTTGGAAATGGAGAAGTCGTCTCAGCTGTAGCAGTAGGCACGATGAAGCTTTATTTTTGCAAGAAATATATGTTGTTAGACAATATATTAGTGATACCTGAGATTACTAGAAACCTTATTTCAATTTCTTGCCTTATAGAACAATGTATTTATGTTTCTTTCTCAATGAATAAAGTGTTTATTTTGAAGAAAGGTGTGGAAATATGTTCAGCTTCATTAGAAAATAGGTTGTATGTTTTAAGGCCTAATTAAGTCAAAATGGTTTTGAATACTGAATTATTTAAGACTGCAAACACACAAACTAAGAAACGTAAAATTTCTCCAAAAGAAAATGCTCATCTTTGCCATCTTAGATTGGGCCACATTAACCTCAATAAGATTGAGAGATTGGTAAAGAATGGACTTCTAAATGAGTTAGAAGAAAATGCTTTACCTGTATGTGAATCCTGCGTGGAAGGCAAAATGACTAAAAGACCTTTTAGTGGAAAAGGTTATAGAGCCAAAGAACCCCTTCAGCTTATACATTCAGACGTATGTGGTCCAATGAGTGTTAAAGCCAGAGGAGATTATGAATATTTCATCTCCTTTATAGATGATTATTCTAGATTTGGGCATATTTACCTAATGCATCATAAGTCTGAAGCACTTGAAAAGTTCAAGGAATTCAAGAATAAAGTTGAAAATCAATTAGGTAAAACAATTAAAACGCTTCGATCAGATCGAGGTGGAGAGTACATGGATTTAAAATTCCATAACTATATGATAGAACATGGAATTACATCCCAACTCTCGGCTTCTGGTACGCCACAACAAAACGGTGTATCGAAAAGGAGAAATATAACCTTGTTGGACATGGTTCGATCAATGATTAGTTATGCTCATCTGCCTAGTTCCTTTTAGGGTTACGCAGTAGAGACTGCGGTATACATTTTGAACAATGTGTCATCAAAAAGTGTTTATGAAATACCTTTTAAACTCTAGAAAGGGTGTAAAGGTAAATTATGTCATTTAAGAATTTTGGGTTGTCCAGCACATGTGCTTGTGACAAACCCAAAGAAGTTGGATTCACGTTCAAAATTGTGTCTATTCGTAGGCTACCCAAAAGAAACAAGAGGTGGTTTATTCTATGATCCTAAGGAATATAATGTTTTTGTGTCGATAAATGTCACTTTCTTAGAGGAGGACCACATAAGGGACCACAAACCAAGAAGTAAAATTGTGTTGAGTGAGTTAGACGGAACAATAGCAAAAGTTGCTAATAAAACTAGTAAGTCAACAAAAGTTGTTGATACTAGCTTATCTAGTCAAAAGAGTCCATCTCAAGAGTTGAGTATGCCTTGACGTAGTGGGAGGGTTATAACGCAACCTGGCCGTTACATGGGTTTATCTGAAACCCAAGTTGTTATTCCAAATGACGACTGTGAGGATCCATCGAAATATAATCAAGCGATGGTTGACAAAGACAAAGACAAATGGATCATAGCCATGGACTAAGAAATGAAGTTTATGCACTTCAATTCTGTTTGGGATCTTATAGATAAACCTGATGGGGTAAAACCTATAGGTTGTAAGTGGATCTACAAAAGAAAGTGTGATGTAGATGGGAAGGTGCAAACCTTTAAAGCTAGACTAGTAGCAAAGGGTTATACCGAAGTTGAAGGGGTTGACTATGAGGAAACCTTTTCACCTGTTGCTATGGTAAAGTCTATCCGTATCCTACTTGCCATTACCACATATTATGACTATGAGGTATAGAAAATGGATGTTAAGACAGCCTTTTTGAATGGCAATCTTGACGAGCACATCTACATGGACTAACCCAAACGGTTCATTGAACCAGGAAAAGAGCAAAAAGTTTGCATGCTTAAAAGGTCCATCTATGGACTAAAACAAGCCTCTAGGCCCTGGAATATAAGATTTGATGAGGCAATCAAATCTTTTGGCTTTGATCAGAATGATGATGAACCTTGTGTGTACAAGAAAATCATCATTAGTTCTGTCGCATTCCTAGTTCAATATGTGGATGATATCCTACTCATTAGGAATGATGTAGGATATCTTACTGACATTAAGAATTGGCTAGCTACGCAATTCCAAATGAATGATTTGGGTGATGCACAGTTTGTTCTTGGGATCCAGATTGTCCGGAACCGCAAGAATAAAACACTAGCATTGTCTCAAACATCTTACATAGACAAAGTGTTGTCAAGAATTAAGATGCAAGACTCCAAAAAGGGCTTATTGCCTTTCAGATATGGAGTTCATTTGTCTAAGGAACAATGTCCTAAGACACCTTAACGACTTGAGAACATGAGACGGATTCCTTATGCATCAGCTGTTGGGAACATGAGACGGATTCCTTATGCATCAGATCGTGCATCAAGGAGACGTGATTGTCGCGAAGATAACCTCAGAGCACAACGTTGCTGATCCTTTTACAAAGGCTCTCACGACAAAAGTATTTGAGAGTCACCTAGAAGGTCTAGGTTTACAAGTCTTTCCTAACTAGGGTAAGTGGGAGTGTATTGTACAAAGGGTTTAAATGCCCTAGTTTATTGTATTTACATTACTGTAATGTTTCAATACTCCACAAGCTTTAGGTCAAGTGGGAGATTGTTAAGATTTGTGCCCTAAAACTTATGTAATTTTGATCAAATAAATAAAGAGTTATTTGTTTTGATAAAATTATATTCTTGCTTTATAAATCCAACAAACTAAGCTCCAAAGTTATAATGTATCTTGATCATCAGTGTAGTAGACACAATTTGGATTATGTTCAAGATTATAACCTAAATGGTCTATGTTATAAGAATAAGGTTGGAAACCTTATTATGGTAACACCATGGATGCGGACCACTTTGTAATTAGTACAAATGAGGTAATCCAACTCATTCATGTGGTTGACATGCGAGTGGGGGCATCCTGTATGAAGAGTTCATACAAGACTGGACTGCAAATTATTAGTCTAACAAGTATAACGTCGTTAACAGGATAAGACTGATAATTTATAGATGGTCATTAGTGACTGGACCTGAATCCTGAGCAAGTTAAGAACTCCTGCTTATAGGGGTTTGTCCTTAAACTAGTATGGGTGAGAATGGC
Organism: Trichosanthes cucumerina; assembly: GCA_036507285.1. NCBI lineage: Eukaryota > Viridiplantae > Streptophyta > Magnoliopsida > Cucurbitales > Cucurbitaceae > Trichosanthes > Trichosanthes cucumerina. The sequence goes on from CM071841.1 coordinate 42,303,443, forward strand.
CTGTAGCCGACTCAATAAGCCTACCTTCTTAGGGACAGAACCTCGTAGGTAGCTGAGGACTTAACTATGCAAGATGAAATTCACTCATTCGTACACTAAGGAATTAGATAGGTTGTTCCCTTAAGAACTGACTCAAGGTCTTGAACAACAGGGCCCCACCTTCTAAGAGGGTATGAATCTATGGTAGGACCATAGACTTGTTGTTCATTAGAGGATCAGTGGTGCTTAAGGAACAAAGAGGTAATCATAGGGGTAAAATGATAATTTGACCCAACCGTGATTACGAACAACCTGTGAAGGGTCGACTCATGGGTAATGATTATATTAGTGGACACAATATAATTTATAGTGAGGAAAGTGCAGCTACAAGTCTATAGTGAAGCGACATGTAGTTAATGAATATTGATTAATTTGATCAAAGAGTTTGTTAAGTAATCTGACATCATTGGAGCTCATGAACTTTAGGTCCATTAGGTCCCTCCGTTGGCTTAACATGGTAATGTTGAGGGTCTAAAGTTAGGAATGAAATTTAAGTGTTCAATTTCATATATGAGGTGTTATATCAGTTATATGTGATATAATTGATATAATATATTGTTTTAATGTGAATTAGATTCACATATTAACTATATACTAATGAGAGAATGAACGAGGGATAGAATGGTCATTTACACCCTATTTCCCTATAAACAATTGCATGAGATGCAACTTTGAAACCAAGCTTCTTTGAGAAACCCTAGAGCATCATATAGTTGTGTTGGAAGAGTTCCACATACAACCTCTCTCACAACCTCACAACCTATCTAAGAAGGAACCCCCATTCCTCTCTCACCTAGAGAACAACGGAGAAGATCCGGTGGTAGTGTCCGTGATCATTCGGGTTCGAGTTGCTGAGATCGTGATCGTGGGAGAAGGAGCACTTGAAGAAAGAGTTATTCAAAGGTAATATCTTGTTGTTCATATTGTAGAAGCATACTTAATTTAGATCTAGTTATTAATTATTATATCTATGTAACAAAATTAAGAACACGCGATTTACAATCGCTTCTGTTGCGGGATTTAATTCGCTTCAGTTATTGACATGATGGCCCACTTTAATCTTGTTGAAATGAACGGGGCTTCGATCGATGAGTCGAGCCAGGTCAGCTTTATCTTAGAGACTCTTCCGAAGAGTTTCCTTCAGTTTCGTAGCAATGTTGTTATGAACAAAATTAGCTACACTCTGACAACCCTTCTTAGCGAGCTACAAAAATCTAGTCCTTGATGAGGATCAGGACACCGGAAGCTGAGGCAAACGTTGCCTTTAGGTCCTATCACAGGGGATCTACCTTAAGGGAAAAATTTGTGGTTCCTTCAGCCCGAAAGGGAAGAAGAAGAAAATGAATAAGAGCAAAGCTAACCGTGTTGCCGCCCAAAAGGGAAAATAGGTTAAGAAAGTTGTAGAGAAAGGGAAGTGTTTCCACTGCAATGGGGACAAACACTTGATGGGTAACTGTCCCAAGTTCCTTGTCGATAGAAAAAAAGAAGGTAAATGTGATTTACTTGTTACAGAAACCTGTATAGTGGAGAGTAATTACTTTGCCTGGATACTGGATTCAGGCGCCACTAACCATGTTTGTTCTTCTTTTAAGGAAATTAGTTCCTGGAAGCAGCTGCGAGAGGGTGAGATAACGCTACGGGTTGGATTTGGGGAGGTTGTCTCTGCTGCAGCAGTCGGCACGGTGAAGCTCTATTTTGCCGGGAAGTACTTATAATTGGAAAATTTGAACATAGTGTTAGAGTTTACTAGAAACCTTGTTTCCATTTCCTGCCTTATTGAACATTGTATTTCAGTTTCTTTTGAATGAAATAAAGCGTTTATTTCTTTCAAAGGCAACTTATTATGTTCTGCTTCACTTGAGAATAACTTGTATGTTTTGAAACCTAATTCGGTCAAAAGTGTTTTGAATACTGAATTTTTTAAAACGACTGAAACACAAACTAAGAGAGTAAATGTTTCTCCTAAAAAAAATGTCCATCTTTGGTATCTAAGGTTAGCCCACATTAATCTCAATAGGATTGAGAGACTAGTGAAGAGTGGACTTCTAAGCGAGTTGGAAGAAAACTCTTTACTAGTATGTGAGTCATGCCTTGAAGGCAAAATGACCAAACGTCCTTTTAGTGGAAAAGGATATAGAGCCATAGAGCCTCTGGAACTTATACATTCTGAGCTCTGTGGTCTGATGAGTGTTAAAGCACGAGGAGGTTACGAATAATTTATATCTTTTATAGATGACTATTCAAGGTATGGGTATATTTACCTAATGCATAGGAAGTCTGAAACTCTTGAAAAGTTCAAGGAGTACAAGACTAAGGTTTAGAACCTTTTAGGTAAAACAATAAAAACACTTCGATCGGATAGAGGTGGATAGTATATGGACACTGAATTCCAGGACTATATGATAGAACATGGAATTACGTCCCAACTCTCAGTATCTGGTATGCCACAGCAGAATGGTGTATCGAAGAGGAGAAACAGAACCCTGTTGGACATGGTTCGGTCGATGATGAGATATGCTCGTCTCCCTGATTCCTTTTGTGGTTACGTAGTGGAGACTGTGGTTTATATTTTGAACAATGTTCCGTCGAAGAGTGTTTATGAAACACCATTCGAACTCAGGAATGGACGTACAGGCAGTTTACACTATTTAAGAATTTGGGGATGCCCGACCCATGCGTTGGTGTCAAACCCGAAAAAGGTGAAACCCCGTTCAAAATTATGCCTCTTTGTAGGTTACCCAAAAGAGACTAGGGGTGGTATGTTTTACGATCCTAAGGAAAATAGGGTGTTTGTGTTGACAAACGCCACTTTCCTTGAGGAAGACCGCATTGGGGATCATTTACCTAGGCGTAAAATTGTTTTAAACGAAATGGACAGTACATCGGCAAGAGTTGCTGATTGGGCTAGTATGTCAACAAGTGTTGTTGATCCGAGCTCGTCTAGTCAAGTCCGTTCTCAAGAGTTGAGAATGCCTCGATGTAGTGGGAGGTATGTGGGACAACCTAAACGTTACATGGGTTTAGCTGAAACCCAAGTCGTCACCCCCTGATGATAACTGCGAGGATCCATTGACCTATGATCAAGCAACAACAGACGTTGACAAACACGAATGGATTAAAGCTATGGACAAGGAAATGAAGTCGATGTACTTCAATTCCGTCTGGGAGCTTGTGGATAAACCGGATGGGGTAAAACCTATAGGTTGTAAATGGATCTACAAGCGTAAACATGGCGTAGATGGGAAGGTGCAGACCTTCAAAGCACAATTAATGGCAAAGGGTTTTACCTAGGTTGAAGGGGTTCACTTTGAGGAAACCTTTTCACCCATTACAACGGTAAAGTCGATCAAGATCCTTATGGCCATTGCGGCATATTATGACTATGAGGTATGGCAAATGGATGTCAAGACAACCTTTCTGAATGTTAATCTTGATGAAACCTGATGGACATTCGATCTCCTTGAGCAGCGAAAACGTGATAGAAATCATAATTTTGCTAGTTTGTTTTGGTTGAAAGTCAAATACCCATACATTGGTAAAAGTACAGAATAAGCATACAAAATCCTATTTAGGCTTGGAGTAGACATGCAAACATGTTGTGTAATTAAACTTAACTAAACAAGGGATTCAAAAATACCTTTGTAGTTTTCCTAAACAGCAACTCCTTGCTCGAAATTGTACAGCAACAAAGGAACCTCAAGCTTCTCTGCTTCTACAATCAGGACACCACCAAAAGAGAGAATCTCCTATTCTCTTAGTGCTTAGAACAATTCCTTTGTGGGAAGGAATTCCAAAAATTGGAGAACGTTTTTGGGAATTTGAGAAAGAGTTTTTTGAGAGAGCAATTCCAAAATTGCATCAATTTCCTCGATCGATTTTCTTCTCACAAGGAGAAGAAAACTAGTTAGAGTGAAAACTTTCCCCACTCCCTATCGATGGGGAGTTGGAGGGAAGTGGGGAACGTGCCACACGTTCCCTTTTTTCTTTTATTTATTATATTATGAAACAACTAATCAAATTATTAATTAAATAATATAATTAATTAATCAAATCATATTTAATTAATTATAAATTAAATATCATAGATTAAATCACATTTAATCAATTTTTTCTCTATCCTATAGTTTTAATGCACATCTTATGCACATTAAATTTTAACCTATAGTTTTAAATATGAATCACATTCACATTAATATTTGATATTTGAACTCTTTCAAATATTTAATTCTCTCATATAATTTAATATGAATCATATTCACATTAAATTTATAATATATAGTTCCAAAACTATATATTATATCGTATCTATATACATTAAATTTATTCCCTAATGAATTTGAACATTTCAAATTCAAATGATCTAAGAACCATTTACGAGCTAGAAGGTGGACCTAATGAACCTATAGATCAGAAGCTCCAACAATACGAGATTACTCGGTTAATCTCATTAACTTCCTAATCAACATTCGTTAACTGCGGGAACACTCCACTAAAGTTCTGCAATTGCACCCTTCTCACTACAGACATATTTCTGTGTCCACGGATATTGACCAATAACAGCAAGTCAATCTTTCACGAATGTTCGTAACACCAGCTGGGTCAAATTACCGTTTTACCCCAGGGTTACATCTTGTACCTTAAGTACTAGTGCTCCTCTAATGAACAATTTGTTTATGGTCCTACCAACAAACAGAAGTCTCTTTCTGGTCAATGAGAGGGTCGGGCTCTTTGTTCAAGTCCCGAAGACACCACTTAAGGGAACATTCATCTACTTACCCTAGTAGGTGGGTAGGAGTGAATTCCATTTTGCTAAGTTAAGTTCACAGCCGCTCACTCGGTCTTATCCCCAAGAAGGTAGCCATATTGAGTTGGCGAATCTGGCCACTCTCACCCATACTAGTCAAAGGACAATCCCTCGCGAACAGGAGTTCGTAACCTTCTCAGGATTAAGATCAAGTTGCCTAGGCCATCCTAGTGAAATAGAAACCTAACTAGTCAACGAAGTTTCATCTAGTGGTTACTATTTCGTGGGCCGGTCATATGTAATCTCATTACATAGGATATTCCCACTCACATGTCATCTACACGAACACGTTAGGATCACAGTGTTTGTATCATATACAAAGTGGGTCACATCAATAGTTTTACCAGGGTAAGATACCCAAAGTTTATCCCCTTACTATAGACCTTTCGGTTGTATCTCGAACTGAGATCCTTTATATGTACACTACATTCAGTTAAATATTCATTTTACAGCCTTGGATGTTTAGTTTATTGGATTTAGGGTTAAAACAGAGGCAATACCGTAAATAACGAACAATAACTCTTTATTGAAATAATAACACTTTATTACATTAATTAGAACATAATTACAAACTACGAGTTTTAGGGCACAACCCCCAACAAAACAATCTACATGGACCAACCCAAGGGTTTCATACCAAAGGCCAAGAGCAAAAGGTTTGCTGACTTCATAGGTCTATTTATGGACTGAAACAAGCCTCGAGGTCTTGAAATATAAGGTTTGATGAGGCAATCAAATTTTATGGGTTTGATTAGAATAATGACGAGTCTTGTGTCTACAAGAAAATCGTCAAGAGCACTGTCGCATTTCTGATATTATATGTGGATGATATCCTTCTCATTGAGAATGAGGTAGGATTTCTTACTCACATTAAAAAATAGTTGGCTTCGCAATTTTAAATGAAGGATTTGGGAGAGGCTCAGTATGTTCTAGGTATCCAGATAGTCCGGAACTGGAAGAATAGAACGTTAACCATGTCTCAGGCGTCTTATATTGACAAGATGTTGTCTAGATATAAGATGCAGAACTCCAAGAAGGGCTTGTTGCCTTTCAGGCATGGGGTTCACCTGTCAAAGGATCAATGTTCTAAGACTCCTCAAAAGGTTGAGGATATGAGACGGATCCCCTATGCTTCAGTTGTTTGGAGCCTCACGTATGACATGTTGTGTACTAGGCCCGACATCTGTTATGCAGTTGGGATTGTCAGTAGGTATCAATCCAATCCAGGATTAGATTACTGGACAGTCGTAAAGGAAATCCTCAAGTATCTTAGGAGAACGAGGAGCTACAACCTTGTTTATGGTAGTGGGGATTTGATCCTTATGGGATACACCGACTCTGAGTTTCAGACCGATAAGGATTCTAGAAAATCCACTTCGGGGTCAGCCTTCATTCTGAATGGAGGAGTTGTAGTGTGGTGAAGCATCAAGTAGGGATGCATCGCTGATTCCACGATGGAGGTCGAGTATGTTGCGGCTTCTGAAGCTGCAAAGGAAGTTGTTTGGGTTAGGATGTTCATGATGGATTTGGAAGTTGTTCCAAATATGAACTTGTCGATTACCCTGTTTTGTGACAACAGTGGTGCAGTTGCCAACTCGAGAGAACCTCAGAGTCATAAGAGAGGCAAACATATTGAGCGAAAGTATTACCTAATACGGGAGATTGTGCACCGCGAAGACGTGACAGTCACGCAGTTAGCGTTGGAGCACAACATTGCTGATCCATTTACAAAGGGCCTCACAGCTAAAGTGTTTGAGGGTCACCTAGAGAGTCTAGGTCTTCGAGTGCTTCCTTACTAGGGCAAGTGGGAGTATTGTAAAGGGTATTCAATGCCCTAGTTTATTGTAATTTTATGGTACATTTAAGAAATGTATTTTATACTCCACTAGCTTAGTCCAAGTGGGAGTTTGTTGGGATGTATGTCCAAATCTCGTACATGTTTGTAATATTTACTATTGAAATAAATAAGAGTTAATTTTCATTACTTTGGGTCTCGCATATTTACAAACTTTGTCCAATAAACTAAGCTCCAAGGTCACTGAATTATGAGAGAACTAGAACTTGAACGGTGTGTAGTAGATACACAGGGAGGATCACATTTGTGTAAATGACCGGAACGGTCTAGAGTATATGGATAGGGTTGGAGACCTAATCTTGGATACGCTGTGGATGTGGCCTTCTTTGTATTAGATACAAACAAGGTGATCTAACTCATTCATGTGGTTGACATGCGAGTGGGGGCATCATGTCCAATGAGATTGTACAAGACCAGACCGTGTATTATTAGACCTACTGATATAACACCATTGACAGTATAGGATTAATAACTTCGTAGATGACCGATATGGACTTGACCTTAATCCTGAGCGTGTTACGGACTTCTCTCTAGGAGGGGGGGTATGTCCTTTTACTAGTACGGGTGAGGGTGGTCACAGTTACTCGCCTAATATGCCGATCTTCTTAGTGACAGGACCACGTGGGGAGCTGGAAACTTGGCAACGCGAGATGGAATTCACTCGTTCCCGACTTAGAGAAACTAGAGGGGTTGTTCCCTTAAGTGTTGTCTCCAGAGCTTGGACAACGGGCGCCCACCCTCTGATGCGAAAATATCGAGTGCCCTAAACTAATGCAAATTAGAATGAGACTCAGACACTTTTACGACGTGCAAGTATACACGGTCGAGTGCAGCAAGTGATAAGATAAGAGTATCGATCCCACGAGGACTAGTTAGACCTAAATTAGTGAGTGTTCTAGCAAATTTTCCTTATTTTAGTGCAATGCATGAGTGTGCAAATTATTTTTGTAAATAAATAAATTGATAAGTAAGAAAGATAAGATAAAACAAAAGAAAATAACTGAATTTAAATGCGGGGAGGGGAGAATGCAAACAAGAAGGCAGAGATAAGAGAGTAGATTTGTAATGAAAAATAAGCTCGGGTTAGGTTAGAGTTCTAATGTTCAATTGGAATAAATTTTGAGTGATGCCTTGAATTTACCTACACATGCATTCAAATGATTCTTTCCAAAATCACTAAGTTTTAAAACCTACAATTTCCCAATTGCGATCTAAATTATGCCCATGATTTTAGGTTCTAGGTGGGTTAATTATCCCTAATCAACTCAATGATCCTAGAATGAAATTTTAGTTTTCTAATTCATTAGCTTTCCCAAGTTTATGAATTATAGAGAAGTTAAAAAGGCCAATTTTAATTCTCATGCAACGTTAAATTTAATAAAATTTCATAAATTCAATCAATGACATCAACCATAAATTTAATCCAAAATTACATTAAAACAACCTAACCCTTGCCTAAGATAATTTAGTTCATGACAAAAATCAACTCACAAACTTCTAATTGATGCATGTTTTTATCCATCAAAGAATTCAAGAAAACAACCCAATAATGTTCACAGATTTATTATAAATCAGTCACAATTCTAGCCTAAAAACAGTCACGAATTCGGTCTAAAATAGTGAACAAAAATAGTCTTAAATATGTGTCCAATAGCGGAAAAACAACATTAACAATTAGAGATTAGGAGAGGTAATGATACGAAGCAAAAGATACCACCAAAACAGCAGACCATAGTAGCAGATTTTAGTTTTGCAGGTTCTGTGCGACAGCGATATCTCATCAACCGAAGCTCAGAGCGACGATCCAACCGTTCAAAGTAAAGCCCTATGAGTCTTGAATAATCTGGCAAAATTTCAGCACGATCCAACGGTTGAAACTCCGGCAAACGATAACTTTGTGAGCATCGTCTGTGAAAAACCGAACTGTTGTTGTCGCCCAATGTGACTGCGATATCTGACACAGGAAAGCTCGAAACCACGATCCAACCGTTCAAATGGGAGCTCTATGAGTCCTCAACAGGCTGACAAAGTTTTAGTAAAATCCAACGGTTGGATCGCCGGTAATCACAAATTTCGTGAATGACTTCTGTGAAAATCGAACTGCACTCTCAATTTTGTTACAATAATGACCTCTCGGTTTTGCTACAGCAATAACACCCTGAATCTTCAATTTTTCCTCACTCGTACGATTGCTACAGCAATGGAACCTTCGCGATTTTCCTCTCCAATGCACACCTTTGCTGTAGCAATCGCCCGTTCTCTCTCGGTCTCTTCCTCTTTTGCGACTACTCCTTCTCTCCCTTGGCACTTGTGAACCCTAGCCTCCTTATAGAAGATGGTGTTGCCCTAACTCCACAAATTACAAAAATACCCTTAAGAGTAAAAAGACCATATAACCCTTTGGGTAAAATGTCTAAAATGCCCTTAGGGACTCTTGTAATTTTTAAACATCTCCTACACACAGAAAAATCCCAAATAAATTTATGAAGTCAATTATAAATCAAACTAAATACACGAGGATTTTTGGAGTTAAGAAAAATCTCAAATTTCGGTCTTTAATTAACCGTTAGCTTATTTTCCTAAATTCTTGAATTAAAACACAAAAACATCAAAATTAATTCTTTTTGCACCTAATGCTTAAATTCAAGATATTAAAGCTAACACACATAATTTAGGGATAAAATAACATGAGGATAACTAAATTAAATGCAATTCAAGTGGATTAAACACTAAAATTCTAGTAAAATAACTCACTTATGGTGAGTTATCACCCTCTCACTAGACCTAGAGGGGTGTTGTTTATGGTTGGACCATACAACGTTGTTGTTCATTAGAGTAGCATTGGAGACTTAAGGAGCAAGAGGTAGACATAGGGGTAAAACTGTAATTTGACCCAGAAGTGTCTATGAACAACCTGTGAAGGGTCGACTCATGGGCATTGGTTATATCAATGGACACAACTTGTCTTATAGTGATGAGAGTGCAACTATGGGCTTTAGTGGAGTCTTACCGTAGCTAATGAATGTTGAATAACCGGGTCAAAGAGTTTGACAGGTTAATCTCGGATCAATGCAGCTCGTCATCTGTAGGTCCTTTAGCTCCCTCGGTTGGCTCAAATTGAATAGATAGAGGGTTTACAGTTTGGTATGAATTTCAAGTGTTTAAATTCATTAAAAGAGTATTTATGTCATTTATATGAGATTTTATTGACATATTATATAGTTTAATGTGAATGAGATTCATAATAAACTATAGGTTAGCCTAATTGATTAATTATTGCTAATTTAGAGAAATTAAATTGAGAGAAATTAAATTGAATGTGATTCAATTTAAAATCCACAATTATACAAATGTGATTTGTAGAATAAGGTATGAGATATCTTATTATATATGAGTTATGCAAATCGTATTTGCATAACCTAAGTTTGTGGTAAAATGATAAATAGGTGGAGCTTTCAACTCTAACTATCACCATTATTTAAAGCCTTTGTGAGAAGGCTTTAGTAATTGAACAAGTAATTTTTCAGATTTCATCCAAGAACTCTCTCTCAAAATTCTCTCAACTGTCTCAAAGTTTATCTCTACCCTAAACCAAAAGAGTCCCACCACTCTCCCTTTACTGAAGGAGAACAACGGTGAAGATCATATTGGAGGTGTCCAATCGATCGTTGTTCGGAGAGTTTGTGATCGTAGAGATCGAGAGCACGAAGAGTTCGTGGCTGGAGAAGGAATTCTTGGAGAAGCGTTCTTCAACAAGTAAGTACAATTTCTTATTGGGTTTTCCTTCAAATTCAGCATGTTTAATCTAAAATCTATAGGATGGCGTACATCAGGCTCCCTACAGCTGAAGCATAAGGGATCTGTCTGATATCCTCAACCTCTTGAGGCGTCTTAGGACATTGATCCTTAGACAGGTGAACCCCATGCTTGAAAGGCAGCAAGCCCTTCTTGGAATTCTACATCTTATACTGTGACAACAACTTGTCAATGTAAGATGCTTGAGACATGGCTAGCATTCTGTTCTTCCAGTTCCGGACATCTGGATACCTAGAACATACTGGGTCTATCCCAAATCTTTCATTTGGAATTGCGAACCCAACCATTCCTTAATGTCAGTAAGAAAACCTACGTCAATCCCAATGAGCAGGATATCATCCACATATAATATCAAAATGTGTCAGTGTAGTGGATGATTTTCTTGTAGACACAAGGCTCATAAACATTCTGATTAAACACATAAGATTTGATTGTCTCATCAAACCTTGTATTTCAAGACCTCGAAGCTTGTTTCAGTCCATAAATAGACCTTTGAAGCGGCAAACCTTTTTCTCTTTGCATTGGGTAATGAACCCCTTGGGTTGGTCCATGTAAATGGTCTCGTCAAGATTGCCACTCAGAAAGGGCGTCTTGACATCCTTCTTCCATACCTAATAGTAAAATCTGCGGCAATGGCCAGAAGGAGTCTGATAGAATTTACCATGGCAACAGGTGAAAAGGTTTCCTCATAGTCCACCCCCTTCTCGCTGGGTAAAACTCTTCGTCACTAGTCTGGCTTTGAACGTCTGCACCTTCCCATCTATGCCACGTTTATGCTTGTAGATCCACTTGCAACCAATAAGTCTAACCCCATATGGTTGGTCCACAAGCTCCCAGACGGAATTGAAGTACATCGACTCAATTTCCTGGTTCATAACTTTAATCCATTTGTCTTTGTCAGCGTTTGTCATTGTCTGATTATAGGCCAATGGATCCTCGCAGTCATCATCAGGGGTGACGACTTGGGTTTCAACCAAACTCATGTAACATTCAGGCTGTCTCACAACCCTCCCACTACGTCGAGGCATTCTCAACTCTTGAGAACGGACATGACTAGATGAGCCAAGATCAACAACACTTGTTGATGTACTAGCCCCATCAACAACTCTTGCTAATGAACTGTCCATTTTGTTTAACACAACCTTACTCCTTGGTAAGTGATCCTTGATGTGGTCTTCCTCAAAGAATGTGACGTTTGTCGACACAAGCACCCTATTATCCTAAGGATCGTAAAACATACCACTTCTTGTCTCTTTTGGATAACCTACGAAGAGGCACAACTTTGAACGGGGTTCCAACTTCTTCAGGTTTGATGCCAATACATGGGTCGGGCATCTCCAAATCCTGAAATGGTGTAAACTTCCTTTACGACCAGTCCAGAGTTCGAAAGGTGTTTCCGAAACACTTTTCGATGGAACGTTGTTCAAAATGTAAATCGTAGTCTCTACTACGTAACCCCAAAAGGAATAAGGGAGATAAGCATAGCTCATCGTCGACTGAACCATGTCCAAAAGGATTCTGTTTCTCCTCTCTGATACACCATTCTACTGTGGCATACTGGGTTATGAGAGTTGGGACATAACTCCATGTTCTATCATATAGTCCTTGAATTTAGTGTCCATGTACTCTCCACCTCGATCCGATCAAAGTGTTTTAATCATTTTACCTAGCAGGTTCTCAACCTCAATATTGTACTCCTTGAACTTTTCAAGAGTTTTAGACTTTCGATGCATTAGGTAAATGTACCCATATCTCGAATAGTCATCTATAAAAGATACAAAGTATTCATAACCTCCTCGTGCTTTAACACTCATCGGACCACACTGGTCAGAATGTATAAACTCCAGAGGCTCTTTTGTTGTATATCCTTTTCCACTAAAATGGCATTTGGTCATTTTGCCTTCAAGGCATGACTCACAAACCGACAAAGAGTTTACCTCTAACTCGCTTAGAAGTCCGCTCTTCACTAGTCTCTCAATCCTATTGAGATTTATGTGGCCTAACCATAGATGCCAAAGATGGGTGTTTTCTTTTGGAGAAACTTTTAATCACTTAGTTTCGTTTCTGTTTTTTCAAACAATTCAGTATTCAAAACACTTTTGACTGAATTAGGTTTTAAAATGTATAAATTACTATCAAGTGAAGCATAACATAACAAATTTCCATTTCGAGAAATAAACACTTTATTATTCATGAATGAAATGGAAATACACTGTTCAAGATGACAGGAAATGGAAACAAGGTTTCTAGTAAACCCTGGAACTATATACATATTATCTAATAAAATGTAATTCCTACCAAAAAAGAGTTACACCGCGTCGATCACTGCAGTCGAGACAACTTCTTCGGATCCAACCCTAAGCATTATCTCACCCTCCTACAGCCACTGCTAGGAACTAATTCCCTGAAAAGAAGAAGAAACATGGTTAGTGGCTCCTGAATCCAGTATCCAGACAGAGTCACTACTCTCCACTAAACAGGTTTCTAGTACTAATAAATCACATTTACCTTCTTTCTTCTTGTCGGCAAAGAACTTGGGACAATTTCTCTTTTAGTGATCGTCCGCGTCGCAATGGAAAAACTTTCCTTTCTTCGCAACCTCCTTGACCTTTTCGCCCTTCTAGGTGGCAACGCAGTTAGCTTTACCCTTTCTCAATTTCTTCTTCTTCCGTTTCGGGCCTGAAGAACCTACAGACTTAGTCCCAGAGGTCCAACCCCTGTGATAGGACCTCAAGGCAACATTTGCCTCGGCTTCCGGTCCCCTGACTCGCATTAAGGACTAGAAGTTTTGTAGTTCATTGAGTAAGGAAATCAGAGTGTACCTAATCTTGTTCATAACAGTTGTTGTGTAATATTATGATAATGCAATACCGCAGTGTACGGGTCAAGTTTTAGTATAGTGATTTATGAGTCCAAGTATCATCCTCGGCAATGGGTTTCTAGATTAATTAATTACTAAGATACTAATTCTAAATTTTAGCTAAAGAAACAGAACATGGATAGTTGGTTGAAAGTAAATACAAACAAACAAACAAACATATGGAGATACGAATTGATAGAATTGTGGGAAGTGATTTTACAAGTTAATGGCTCAATTAACACATGCAATGAACCAACGAGATGAATTTATAAACAAGAAGTAAAATACTGAAGAGAACCTCTCGATTCTTAGTGATCCTCACACATGCAATAAACTCCATAGTCTCCATATGAACCTACGACATGCATGGCATTAAGCAACTTCTTTACATGTTTCCCTAATATTTCTAAGTCATTCTCATGCCAGATTTCTAAAGGTTTTGACGATTTTGCTCTAATTCAAGCTTTATCTCTCGAGTCCACTTGAACTAATAAATTAAAAAGTAAAGAACGAATTGCCAAAAATAAAGACAAAACTTGCTTCATTACATAGCAAGAAAGTCATAACAAGTAAATCCAATCCTAGCTACAATGATTAGCTACTCTAAATCACATGAAAATCAAGCTAAACAAGTAGAAAACGTCTTAGAACGCTATTACAAATTGAAAGAAAAGGAAATTAAACTTATGTGTCGATGTCGGTCTTTCGTCTCCGAGCTCCCGTTTTCGATCTCGAACCTCCACGAAAGCTTTGGCTTCCAAAAACGCTCTTTTCTCTCTTCTTACAATGTGTATTTCGAAATTAGGGCTAAAAACTATCAATTTCGGCTCTCCTTACACAATTGCATAATGTTGTATTTATAGGCATGATCGGCACAGCGTTGCAACGCTAGGGACAGTGTTGCAACGCTGCACCCTAGGCGGCTGGCAATTAAGGAAATAATCGATGGCGTTGCAACGCTGAGGGCAACGTTGCAACGCCGCTACCCTAACGCGCGCGCTCCTTGTCGAAATGGCGTTGCAACGCCCGCTGTGCGACCCTCATGCATGCCTTCTTATCGAGATAGCGTTGCAACGCTATCACCTGTAGTCTTCAATACAGCTTCACAGCACGTTCGGCGTTGCAATGCTATGGACAACGTTGCAACGCCATCACTTCGGGTCCATTAGCTTGATTTGGTCATTTCACTTCCAAATCATATTATTTTAATCTCCAATTAGCCTCGTTTTGATCCCGAGTGATCCAAAATATCTCCAATTGTTCTGTTTGCGCTCTTATCCTGAAATTAAATGATTTAACACGTAAAAGCTCTGAAATCATCATAAAACTAGCAATAATTAAGCCTGATAGCACATTTTGTGTGCTATCAACAGCGTTGCTACAAAACTAAATGAAACTCTTAGGAAGAGTCTCCATGATAAAGCTAACCTGGGTCGACTCGTCAATCGAAGCTCCGTTCATCTCTGCCAGGTTAAAGTGGGTCATCATATCTAGAACATGTTCACAGACAGACGCCCCCTCCTTCATCCTTGCATTGAAAACGTATTTGTGGAAATCGTATTGAACCTGAAAGGATTGTTGTCCAAACATGTTCTGCAGCGATTCCATGATCTCATTCGCAGTGACCATTACGTCATGCTTCTTTGCCAAGACTTCAGACAAGCTGGCAATGATATCGACCTTGTCTTTCTCGTTAGCCCTGATCCATCGATTGTATGCATCAAGAACACATCGCGATGCGGTAGAGCTCGGCACCTGAGGACACTCCTAAGTGAGCGCGAGCTTTAGGTCGTCGGTAACTAAGATCGTGTTGATATTATTTTTCTACATTTGAAAGTTATCGCCTACTAATTTATCAAAAGCTAACAGGGTTCTAATTGAACTCGACATTTTTGTTTACTGAAATAGAAAAATCTTTGTATTAGTCTCGCAAAAACTTCGAAAATCCAATCATGTTTTAGTAAATTTTATTCTATGATTCCTAGGTCATTAAAAAATTACAATGATACCCCAAAGGTTTAGAATGACTGTCACCGAAGGGTAGACAAAATCACTCCTCCTCTAGTACGAGACTTTCTCGACCTGACCCTAATACAAGAATAACTCTTATTCCATTAGGAATTCAGTTACCATTTTTCTCTCTGAATCCATTCACTCTTAATGAATCTCATGAGTGTCACCTTCTATCTTTAAATTTCCAAGTATTCATCCAAACAATAGCTGCCGAAGGGAGGACTACGAAGGAAAACCAAGAAGGAAATCGTATCCCTTTCGAGAATTCACGGTGTTCCGACCCCCATGATTAAAGCCCTCCGAAGGGATTGTATGGTCAATGCAAAACTAGCAACTCAATCATGGGCATCTCACGGTGTGAATCGATAAAAGTAACCGTGGGTCCCGTTTTCATAGGTCTTGCTCCCACTCACTATAAGTACTCCTCCATTCACGTTGAATATTGACCCATACAAATACCATCCGAAGGGGAACACTCCCATTTGCGCCACGAGGCCGAGTATGGATCTCACGGTGTGAACTTAACGGAGATTTGTGGATGAAAAATTAAATGTATCTTGTACACTTTATTTCTTTCCACTCAGCACTTTAAATTAACCATGATTGACCTAGATAAACCAGCTATAATTTACCTAAGTCTACCAATATAACACTTATATTCGATTAACCTAAGTCTATAATCACATTATTAACTTAGGTCTAAGTGAGTAATTGAATTAACTTTTAATTAACAACACTAACGAGAATATAACCTATGAATCTCCAGACCAAATTCACTCCAAGGTAGGTTCCCAGGTAGGGGTGTTCTGCAAAGCGTCAGCTTAAATGCCCCAGCCTTAGACAGAGTTACTAATTAGTCATCATTCATAAGTTATATTGATTTCCTAATTCTAATCTTATTAGAACTAGAAACCCTAAGACTAATTATTCAAGTTCTAAACCATTTAAAACTAATAATTAACTTAGGTTACATGCATTTCTATGTTATTGTGCTTGATCATTCATCACATGAATAATTAAACTATATAACATACATACATCAAATGTATAAATGCATGTCTATGTTTTTAAACTAAGGAATATAACTCTTATATTAATTAAATTTAAACACATACATTATAGTATAACACTTATAATATAATCCTAGCATGCATATTATATATTATAACTCTTATAATATAATATGATGCATGAAATGTTTAACCTAAGGTGGGATTTTAAATCTATATGACATACATTATGAACATAGAATAATTAGCAATATTGGACCGGTTTTGGCATCCTAGGGACATTAATGTAATTAATTAACATTAATATAAGATTTATATTAATATTAATTAAAACAAATTAATAAAACTTAATTTACAAAATGAAAATTAAATTAAAATAACTGCTGCACGACTTGAGGCTCGAGTTGATCCCCACGTCCTTTTCATTGCCACTTTCTCATGTTTTTCTTGTGCAACTACTCCACTACGTTACGGCGTTGCAACGCTACTGCACCCAACGTCATACCAGCGTTCCCAACGCTTAAAGCGTCGCAACGCTTCACTGCAGCGTGCCTTGCTCCCGCTCGGATTTAGTTGAGACACCAAAGAACAACGTTTCAACGCCATCGATTGTCCACCAACACTGTTTTGCTGAATTTCACCGATTTCACCGATTTTCGCTCTGTTTCTTCACAGCATCTCCTGTCACGAACGACATGGACTTACAGACTCCATTTACTTTCTAAATCTCCAAAAAACAATAGGCATTTACATTGATCAAATCAACAGAAAAGTAAATCTATTCTAATTGCCAAAAACTGACATCCAACATGCAAACCACAAATTCATCTCATGAAGTTAAGGCCACCCACGTAATTTTAAGAAATCCCAGAATGCACAACGAAGAGCTAACGATTGGCTCTGATACCAATTGAAGGGAATCGATTTCCCGCAACGAAAAACGTTGTGAAACGTCGTTGATTCGTTGTGAAACGTATTTCTTAAAATTGAACATATCACATATATCCTAGGCTAAACATGCATAAAACTGAGAAGACAACAGTAAGTTAAGAACCTACTAACCTCTTGAAGAACCCTTCTTCAGCGTTTTCTCCTCCGGTCAAAAACTCTCTCGTACCAACGATCTGAACGATCCTGGTCCTCGAACTGAACAACAGGGACTCCTCCGAAAGGACTTCTCGGTTGTTCTTGGTAGGTTAACAAAGAGTGGTGGAACTCCCTTTGGTTTTGGGATGGAGAAGATGTTGAGAGAATTGAGAGATTTTGAGAGAATGCTCTTGCACTTGGATGTGAGAATTCCAAAAATGAGAAAGTGAATCCCTAATGGCTTCACACAAAGCCTTTATATAATGGTGTGTGGTGGAGTTAAAATCTCCACCAATTCACCATTTTTCCACAACCATATGATATACAAATCATATTTGCATATCACATAATATAGGTATCTCATACCTTATTATTATACAAATATCATTTGTATAATTGTGGAATTTTAAATTGAATCACATTCAATTTAATTTCTCTCAATTAATTTTTTTCAATTAGCACTAATTAGTCAATTAGGCTATTCTATAGTTTATTATGAATCTCATTCACATCAAACTATATATTATATCAATTATATCACATATAAATGACATAATTACCCAATTAATGAATTTGAACACTTCAAATCCACACCAAACTGTAAACCCTCAATTTTTCCAACTTGAGCCAACCGAGGGACCTAATGGACCAATAGAAGAGGAGCTCAAATGATTCGAGATTAACCTGTCAAACTCTTTGACCCGGTCATTCAACATTCATTAGCTAGGGTAACACTCCACTAAAACCCGTAGTTGCACTCCCATCACTGTAGCACAAGTTATGTCCATCGATATAACCAATACTCGTGAGTCGTCCTTTCACGGGTTGTTCATAGTCACAGCTGGGTCAAATTACCGTTTTACCCGTATGTCTACCTCTTGCTCCTTAAGTCCCACTGCTCCTCTAATGAACAACTTTGTTGCACGGTCCAACCATAAACAACATCTCTCTTGGGCCAATGAGAGGGTGGGCGCTCGTTGTCCAAGCTCTGGAGACAACACTTAATGGAACAATCCCTCTAGTTTCCCTAGGTCAGGAACGAGTGAATTCCTTCTTGCGTAGTTAAGTTCCCAGCTCCCCACGTGGTCTTGTCACCAAGAAGATAGGCATCTTGGGCGAATAACTGTGGCCACCCTCACCGTACTAGTCAAAGGATAGACCCCCGTAGACAAGATTCCGTAACACGCTCAGGATTAAGGACGTGTCACTAATGGTCATCTACGAAGTTATTAGTCCTATACTGTTAATGGTGTTACATCAGCAAGTCAAATAATTCACGGTCCGGTCTTGTACAATCTCATTGCACAGGATGCCCCCACTCGCATGTCAACCACATGAACGAGCTGGATCACCTTGTTTGTATATAATACAAAGCGGATCGCGTCCACAGTGTAACCAGGATTGGGTTTCCAACCCTGTCCGTATATTGTAGACCGTTCGGGTCACTAACTCGAACGTGATCCTCCCCGTGTGTCCACTCCACATCGTCCAAGTTCTAGTTCTCTCATAATACAATGACCATGGAGCTTAGTTTATTGGATTAAGTTTATAAATATGTGAGACACAAAGTTTGAATAAATAACTCTTATTTATTTCAATAATATATATTACAAACTACACGAGATTAGGGCATACACCCCAACACTTAACCTTTTTCTTCACAGAATTAACTATCCTTTTACAGCCCCACAACAACACCACTGCCACTTCCCTTCATTGAAAATACATTGCATTCCTTAGGTTGACTCAACAAAATAGAAGCTGACCTTGTAGGGTTAGCATTACTCCACTTATTTCTATAATCTGTTGCTTTTATGATGCTATCTTCCCTTTGGATAGTACAACTCTTTAAGCTAACTCTCTCTTAGTTCCTAGAGCGGTCACATTTGTGATGCAACTCACCTAAGCTTCAGAGAGTTTTCTTGTTTTTCCTTTTTTTTTTGTTGGATTGTACCCTTTTTGTCTACAGGGCTTTCAATTCAAACACCAACATTGGTGGTGAAGCTTGCGTGACCAGGAGCCCTACTACACGCATTGGGTTGCCCTAGCATATTCATGCACTAACTACTTTTAAGATCAAGGTCAAGCATGGGTATTATGTCTTTCCCTGTCTTACTAAGTAATCCTTGCAGAGGAATAACTCTCTTTTGAAACTGCAAACTAACCTAAACTCCATTTGTTTTTTCACTTCCTCTTTTTTTTTTTTTACAAAACAGCAGATCACAAGGAGAAGACACCTCATAAAGGCAACACTCTTGTTATTTTTTTAGACTAAACAGGAAGACAACTCATTACCATTCCCCCCAAACTTAATTGACTCATTGTCCCCAATGAGTGAAAGAGTAGAATCAGAATGCTAACTACACAAGGTCTGCCAAACTGCAAAGTATCCTTGGAGTAAAATCTCAAGAACTCACAATGATAACAAGGGGCATGCAGGATTGCTAATTCAATTAATCAAAACGAAAGATTGGAAGGCAGAATCCTCACAATTAGGCAGAGACATTTCTATAGAGCACAACAACACTAGACAGGAAGAAACATGGCATTCATTCATTTAGATAAACAACCCTACACTTTCTCCACTTTCACTCCTACCCTAAGGGAAAGTGGAAGAAAACAAAAGATAACTTGAAAGATAATGGATTGGACAACAGAAAAACAAACATAAAAAATAATAAAACAATCAATCAGACACCAAACAACAGCAGTTAAACTCCATGCAGGCACACAGCAGGCTAAGAGAAACACGACTCCTCTCTCATCAATCTTAATCACCAGGCAGGCGCTCTTCTTCCTCCTCCTAATTTTGATTTCCATCCAGATTGTGGGGATTTCGTTGGTTGAAACTGCATCTAAAAATTCTGGAAATGGAGGTTAAGAGTTGCTGAAATTAGATATCATGGTCCCTTGAATTGAAGCATCCCTCGCATTGGCATAGTACCAATAGGCTTGGTGCTACCCCTCAGAGTGGTCTCATTTCTCCATAAGGTGAGACCGTGGCCTTAGAAATGTGTTGATCCCCACAACTAGTCCTCTTGCGCCTTTTCTTCCTCCTCTTGTTAGCTTTTGAATGTTGCTCAAGTTAATGGTAGCTTGATCATTTACCATGTCCTCAGTTGGTTGAAAGGGAACTCCGGCTTGCAGGCACAATTTAGTAATGGTGTTTGGAAAGAAAAGCTTGTCCACCTTCTTCTTGGCACAGGACTGGATCTCTCTTGCAATTATTCGACCCACATCAATGCACAATATCTTTAGGATTTCAAAAGTGAGGAGAACCCTATCCTTAGAGAGAATATTTTCATGAGTGGTAGGCAGAAGTCGACTTTTCACAAAGGACATCCAGACATTGGCCTCATTAGTGAGTTAGGCAGATTCCAAGCTTCTGATGTCTGTGGTGGAAACTCTCCATTGTGTTCCTCGAACTCCTACTACCTTTACTGTAGAGTTAAGGTATGAGTTTGGGGTTGCTACCTCAATTTGGTTATAGATTGCATTGGGTATGTCTTGTAAATTAAAAAGCTTGTTTATAGCAGATGGAGTCCAATCTACTAACTTGCCTCTGACTGTAGTTTGGAAGTTGGAGTTTTGTTCTAGATTTGCATAAAACTCTTGTACTATTGATATGATGGTTGGCTCAGGCTGCTGGTAGAAGTTCTCCCATCCATGATTGATTATATTGGACTTGACAAAAACAGGCATGCTTGTGAAAGGTTGAGCAAAGCCTTTCTCCGGTAGCAACTCTCTTGACAAAAACAGGTAATTTGATTATATCCATTGTACCCATCCAAGAAACAGTAAAATGCTTGTCCAACTAACCTATCCAACATTTGATCAATAAAAGGTAAGAGAAAGTGGTCCTTTCTTGTGGCCTTGTTTAATCTCATGTAGTCCATACAGATTCTTCAACCACTGACTGTCCTTGTTGGAATTAAATCATTAGCAACATTTGTCAGTACAGTTACCCCACCTTTCTTTGGAACACACTGAACTGGCTTACCTCGTTACTATCAGAGATAGGGTAAATAATCCCAGCATCCAGCCATTTTATGATTTCCTTCTTGACTACTTCTTTCATAGTTGGATTCAACCTTCTTTGCTGCTCCACTGACTTCAAATTACCCTCTTCCAAGTTAATCTTATGCATGCAGTATGAGGGGCTTATTCCCTTGATGTTAGCTAGCGTCCACCCAATAGCTTTTCTATATTGCTTCAACAACTTGATCAACAATTCCTCATTACTAGCATCATATCTGCAGCAATCACTATAGGCAGAGTTTCTTTATCCCCCAGAAAAGCATACTTGAGATGCTTGGGTAGAACTCTAAAACAGGAGGCACTTAGACTGAAGATTGGAAAGGCAAACTGCTTCTATCTCCTAGTTCCAAAGATTGAAAAATGGCCTTGCTCTCAGCCAAATCAGCTTCATCTTCCCTGTGTTGCTTAATCTGGAGTAACTCTAGATCATCTGCAAGATCTTCCTCATTGCTTGAACTGTTATAGATTGACATATTTCCTTCAAACACTTCAGTTATCACTTCTTCCATTAGGTGTATGGCTAAGCATTGTTCTAACTCATCAGGGAACTTCATCGAATCATAGATGTTGAACTTTACTTCTTGGTCGTTCATTCTCGAGGTAATTTTACCTTCATAAACATCTACAAGGGTTCTCCCAGTTTTCTGAGGGGATTGGAATTTCCGCAGCGGAAGACAACGTCGTTGTTTCGTTGTGCAATTAATTTTTAAAATTGAATTAAACTACTTTAATTCTATGCTAAACATGCATAAAAGCAAGAAAAAACAGTAGGTAAAGATCTACTAACCTCTTGAAGAACTCTTCTTCAACGTTTTCTCCTTCTCGATCTCGATCCCTCTCGAACTAATGATCTCTACGAACTTGATCTTCGAACAGAACAGCAAGACACTTCCAAAGGGTCTTCTCTGTTATTCTCGGAAGGTTGAGGGAGAGTGTGTGGGACTCCCTTTGATTTTGGGTAAGGAGAATTCTAGAGAGTGATGAGAGAGTTTGAGAGAATTTGAAGATCCCTTAGAACTTGAATTTCCAAAAAATGAGATCAAACCTTTTCCAAAGGCTTCTCACCAAGCCTGTAAATAATGGTGAGATGTGGAGTTGAAATCTCCACTAAATCACCATTTTACCACAACTATATGATATGCAAATCATATTAGCATATCACATAATATAAGGTATCTCATACCTTATTATACAAATCTCATTTGCATAATTGTGAAATTTTAAATTGAATCACATTTAATTTAATTTCTCTCAATTCAATTTCTCCAATTAGGCTATACTATAGTTTATTATGAATCTCATTCACATCAAACTATATATTATGTCATCTATATCACATATAAATGACTTAAATACCCAAATAATGAATTTGAACACTTCAAATTCACACCAAATTGTAAACCCTAAATTTTTCCAATTTGAGCCAACCGAGGGACCTAATGGACCTACAAATGACGAGATCCAATGATCCGAGATTAACCTTTCAAAACCTTTGACCCAGTTATTCAACATTCATTAGCTACAGTAACACTCCACTAAAGCCTGTAGCTGCACTGCCATCACTGTAGGACAAATTGTGTCCATAGATATAACCAATGCCCGTGATTCGAGCCTTCACAGGTTGTTCTTAGCCATAGCTGGGTCAAATTACCATTTTACCCCTTTGTCTACCTCTTGCTCCTTAAGTCCCACTGCTCCTCTAATGAACAACTACGTTTCATGGTCTAACCATAAACAACGACCCTCTCGGGCCAGTGAGAGGGTGGGCCCCCTTGTTTAAGCCCTGAAGACAACACTAAAGGGAACAAACCCTCTAGTTTCCCTAAATCAGGAACGATAGAATTCCATCTCGCGTAATCAAGTTCTCAGCTCTCCACGTAGTCCTGACCCTAAGAAGATAGGCATATTGGTCGATCAACAGTGGCCACCCTCACCCGTACTAGTCAAAGGACAAACCCCCACAAACAGGAGTCCGTAAGACGCTCAGGATTAAGGTCGAGTCACTAATGGTCATCTACGAATTTATTAGTTCTATATTGTCAACGGTGTTACATCAGTAAGTCTAATAATTCACGGTTCGATCTTGTAAAATCTCATTGCACAGGATGCCCCCACTCGCACGTCAACCACATGAACGAGTTGGATCACCTCGTTTGTATATGATACAAAGCTTGTCGCATACACAGCGTATCCAGGTTTAGCTCTCCAACCCTATCTGTATACTGTAGATCGTTCGGGTCATTAACTTGAACGTGATCCTCCCTGTGTGTCCACTGCACACCATTCAAGTTCTAGTTCTCTCATAATACAATGACCCTGAAGTTTAGTTTATTGGATTAAGTTTATGAAATATGCGAGACGCAAAGTATTGAAAAAATAACTCTTATTTATTTCAAATTAGATATTACAGACTTACACGAGATTAGGACATACATCCCAACATTTTCAAGAATGGCCTTCCTAAAATAATAAGGACATCTCGGTCAGCTTCATAGTCCAAAATGATTAAATCCACTAGAAAAATTAATTGGACTACTTGAACCAGAATGACCTCAATTTTTTCTTTTAGGTATGTTATGTACCTATCAGCAAGTTGGAGAGTCATTGTTGTAGTGTGAGCTTCTCCTCTACCTAACCCTTTGTAAATGGATAGAGGCATATGGTTGATACTGGTTCCTAAGTCACAGAGAGCTCTATCCAACTTCTTTCCTCCAATTGAAACTGGAATTGTTAATGACCATGGATCTTTCTCCTTATGAGGGATCCTATTCCTGAATACTGCACTACATTCTTCATTCAAAGAGACTACCTTAAATTCTTGAAACCTCTCTTTCTCAAAAAAAACATCCTTGAGGAATTTCATGTAATTTGGCATCTGTCTCAGTGCATCAATTAAGGGGATATTAATGTGGAACTCCTTCAATATATCCAAGAACTTCTCAAAATGAGTTTCTTTTCCCTTTCTCTTATTTATTCTTTGTGGAAAGGGTGGTTGAGGAGGCTGAAAATTTGTTAGTGCATCGGACTTAGCCAGTGAAGGTTTGATTGTTTTCTCTTCAGTTTCTTCTCCACTACATACGGCTTTTCCACTCTTTGGCTCAACTTTTCTTCTGCACTCAATCAATTGGTCCTCTTGCTCAATCAATTCCTTTTTATCCTCATTTCTTCCCACTTTTTTTCCATTTCTTAACTCTATTGCCTGAACTTGCTCCTTTCCTTCCCTTTTTGGTGGTTCAATATCAGCTGGTAATTTGTTTTGAGGTCTGATTTTTAACTCATTTGCTATTTGAACAAGCTGGATTCCGATATTCCTCATTGAAGTTGAATGGCTCTAACTGCATCTATTCTTGCCATGTCATCCTTCAGTACATTCTCTACAGATGCACTAGAAGCTTGTGGAGTGTTTATAGGCCTTTGGTTCCCAAATCCTTGATGGTTTTGATTTCCAAATCCAGGAGGCTACTTCATTCTAGCTTGTGGTTGAGGTGCTTGGGCAGTACTGTTTTGGCCTCCCCAAGAAAAGTTGGGATGGTTCCTCCAACAAGGATTATATGTATTGGAGTATGCGTTGTTCCTGTGTTTGCCTTGATGGTTGCCAACATAACACACTGATGCTCGATTGTGAGGGCAATACTCATAAACATGCCCTTCCCCACAGTAAACACATACTTCATGACTCCCAACTTTATTCACAGTGGTTGAATTCTGCATAGATGACACATTCTTGGTTGCATTCCCCACAGACAGATTCTTCAGCATGTTTGTCATAGATGCCATCTGAGCATTTAAAGTAGATAAAGCATCTAATTCTAACATTCCCTTAGCTTTCCTACTAGGATTGTTCCTAATGTCTTCCCATTGGCAGCTGTTGGAAGATATCTTCTCCAAAATTTCAAAAGCTTCATTGTATGTCTTGGACAGAAGAGCTCCATTGGTTGAGGCATCAACAACTTGCTTGGTTGTTGTATTTAAACCATGGTAGAATGTCTCCATCTAAATGCAGTGAGGAAGTTGATGACTAGGGCATCTTCTCAGGAGATCTTTAAATCTCTCTCAGGCCTCACTCACTGTTTCATCTTCATTTTCTGTAAAGACACAATATCACTTTGCAGCCTAGCATTTTTTTCTGGGGGAAAGTGTTAGCTTTAAGACTTCAATCAAACTAAATATTTTGATGATAACAAACTCAAATTTTTGTACTAATATTTTTAGTATTTCAAAGGGTCTATCTTGTAGAGTCGAAGAGACGAGTAGAAGGCAATTTGAATTGCTCAAATCAAAGCTCAAACGAAGGAGATATGAGCAAAAGAAGTTTGAAAGGGAAACTAATAAGGCACTGACACGTGGCACTGTGCTGACGTGGCGACGACTGATGTGGCGATGACGTGGTAGCTGACTATGGTGGTTGACGTGACATATGTGGACGAATATAAAGCGTACATGTGGCGAGAAGCATTCAAAAATTCAAGTTTTTGAAATTCAAATGAATTAAAAAAAAAAAAGGAAAGAATGCCACACATGGACATTTTGGAGAAGAATATTTTCTCCTCCCTTCTCTGCAGTTATGGACTTAAATCTTTCCAAAAATTCAAACATTCAATCACAACCTTCCATCCTTTTTGACCTAAATCCAATGGCTTATCTTCCATTTGTTCAAAATCCTTTTTAGCCCTAAAAACATCATCTTTCATTCACTTTTGTTTGAAAAATTTCCAGCAACTAAATAGCCATCAAAAAGTCTCCAAAAAGGCTCTAATCTTCAAGAATTCTCACCATCCTCTAAACCGGCAAATCCTGCAATTGTTGTGAGAATTTTGGAATTGAAGTGTGATCCGAAATTTGTGTAATCTTTCTTTTTGAAGCAATCTTTTCTTTTGTTCAATTTTCTTTCTTTCGGGAATATTGTATTAAGGTGTGGCTACACCTTGGGTTGTGTGAAAATTCAATTGGTTTAATCTTGAACCAGAAAAAGGATTTGAATTTTTCTTTAGCCTAGGAAAAAGAGGGTCGTGACGATTTGGTTCGCACCCGCAAGAGGATCGAATTTAGTGAAATACCCAAGAGGAGCTTGGGGAGTGTAGGCAATTTGCCGAACCACTATAAAATTTTCGGTGTCCTCTTTTCCTTAAGTTTTTAATTTCTGCACTTTACTTTCTACTCTAGCATTTTTTTTAGATTGCATGATTTAGGACTTGCTTCTCTTAATTGTTTTGTCTGCAATCTTTCTATCATTGAATTCTTTTTTGTTTAAAGTTTGTTGTATAAAAATTGATTGAGTGCAAATTTCTTAAATTTCTCATTGTGTGAAAAAGTGCCTAAAAAGTGTTGAAGTTAATTTTTTTAATAAATAAAAAAGTTGGTAGACAACCCTATTCACCCCCCTCTAGTGTTGTCATACGGTCCTACAGAAAGTAGTTGATAAGAAACTTTTCAACCAAAGTATTCCATGAATCTATGGCCCCAGGGGGTAAGGAATCTAGCCAAGCCTTTGCTCCATCCCTAAGAGAGTAAGGGAAGAGGTTAAGTCTTAAGGCTTCTTTGGATACCCCAGGCATAATAAAGGAATCACTAACTCCCAAAAAGGCTCTCAGATGAGCATGTGGATCCTCAGTAGACAAACCATGATACTGCCCTATTGACTGCAACATCTAAACATTACTGCTTTCAGCTCAAAAGAAAGGGCTTCAATTTCAGGTTTTACTATCCATGGATTTAACTCATCCACCAAGGGATTGGCATAGGTTCTGACGGCTCTTTCCCTATCATCTGCTAAAAGGATAACATTGGCAGGGCCCATAGCCTGATTAACTGCTTCAACTTGTCTCATTTCAGGTTGTTGTACTGGTTGAGCTAAAGGGTCTCTAGGAAATTGAGGGTTTGTCATTGTTTCTCTCTGATCTCTCAATCTCCTTCTAAATGTCCTTTCTATCTCTGGATCTAGAATAAATTCCAGTCCTAGTTCATCGTTCATGCCCAACTTAATCCAAATAACTGAAACAACACAACAACTAAATGAGCTATACTTATGCAGCACAAATTCACCAAAAATTAACTTAATTTCAATAATTCTTAAAACTAATCCCCGACAACGGCGCCAAAAACTTGTTGGTTCAAAGAAGTGTAATTGAATTTTGTAAGAACAACACCTTAATATGTGCAACTGTACACAGCCTTATTGCAACAAGTAATAAGTAATTTAATCGATTCTCAGGGATTAGTATCTAGAAAAATTGTTGAAATAGATTTAGCTTCATTGAATCAAAGGTAACCAAACATCAATTGGGACTAAACACTTGAAATAAACTGCGAGAAGGACTCTAACAATTCTGAAACTGGATTAACAGAAATGAGGGGTATGTTGGGATTTAAGCCCTAAACAAGTGTAGTTTTGTAATAATCATATTTCAATAAATAAAGTTGTTATTTATTATATTCTCGCACATAAATAGCCAAGCCTTTGCTCCATCCCTAAGAGAGTAAGGGAAGAGGTTAAGTCTTAAGGCTTCTTTGGATACCCCAGGCATAATAAAGGAATCACTAACTCCCAAAAAGGCTCTCAGATGAGCATGTGGATCCTCAGTAGACAAACCATGATACTGCCCTATTGACTGCAACATCTAAACATTACTGCTTTCAGCTCAAAAGAAAGGGCTTCAATTTCAGGTTTTACTATCCATGGATTTAACTCATCCACCAAGGGATTGGCATATAGGTTACACGGCTCTTTCCTATCATCCGCTAAAAGGATAACATTGGCGGGGCCCATAGCCTGATTAACTGCTTCAACTTGTCTCATTTCAGGTTGTTGTACTGGTTGAGCTAAAGGGTCTCTAGGAAATTGAGGGTTTGTCATTGTTTCTCTCTGATCTCTCAATCTCCTTCTAAATGTCCTTTCTATCTCTGGATCTAGAATAAATTCCAGTCCTAGTTCATCGTTCATGCCCAACTTAATCCAAATAACTGAAACAACACAACAACTAAATGAGCTATACTTATGCAGCACAAATTCACCAAAAATTAACTTAATTTCAATAATTCTTAAAACTAATCCCCGACAACGGCGCCAAAAACTTGTTGGTTCAAAGAAGTGTAATTGAATTTTGTAAGAACAACACCTTAATATGTGCAATGCATACACACGACCTTTGCAACAAGTAATAAGTAATTTAATCGATTCTCAGGGATTAGTATCTAGAAAAATTGTTGAAATAGATTTAGCTTCATTGAATCAAAGGTAACCAAACATCAATTGGGACTAAACACTTGAAATAAACTGCGAGAAGGACTCTAACAATTCTGAAACTGGATTAACAGAAATGAGGGGTATGTTGGGATTTAAGCCCTAAACAAGTGTAGTTTTGTAATAATCATATTTCAATAAATAAAGTTGTTATTTATTATATTCTCGCACATAAATCTAAATCCAATAAACTAAGTTCCAAGGTTATAATGATAGATCTTGAACATTTATGTTGTAGACATAAGTTGGATTAAGTTGTTCAAGTATAACCTAAAAGGTCTATGGTATATGCATAGGGTTGGGAACCTTGTACTGGTAATACCATGGATGCGACCCACTTTGGATTTGATACAAACGAGGTAATCCAACTCGTTCATGTGGTAGACATGCGAGTGGGGGCATCCTGTATAATGAGATTATACAAGACCGGACCGCGAATTATTAACCTACTAGAGTAACACCGTTATCAAGATAGGTATAATAATTCATAGATGATCATTAGTGACTTGACCTGAATCATGAGCAAGCTACGAACTCCTGCTTATAAGGTTTGTGTTGGGATATTTGTCCTAATCTCGTGTTTGTAAATTACTGTTTGAAATTAATAAAGTGTTATTCATTTCATTACTTTGTGTCTTGCGAATTTTACAAACTTTTCCAATAAACTAAGCTCCAGGGTCATTGAATTTATGAGAGAACTAGAACTTGAACGGTGTGTAGTGGACACATAGGGAGGATCACGTTCGAGTAAATGATCCGAACAGTCTACAGTATATGGATAGGGTTGGAGACCTAATCCTGGATACGCTGTGGATGCGGCCCGCTTTGTATTAAATACAAACGATGTGATTTGACTCGTTCATGTGGTTGACATGCGAGTGGGGGCATCCTGTGCAATGAGATTGTACAAGACCAGACCATGATTTATTAGACCTACCGATGTAACACCGTTGACAAGATGAGACTAATAACTTCGTAGATGACCATTAGTGACTCGACCTGAATCCTGAGCGTGTTACGGACTCCTGTCTGCGAGGGTCTGTTCTTTGACTAGTACGGGTGAGGGTGGTCACAGTTACTCGCCCAATATTCCTATCTTCTCATGGACAGGACCAAGTAGGGAGCTGGGAACTTAACCACGGGAGATGGAATTCACTCGTTCCCGCCTTTAGGGAAACTAGAGGGGTTGTTCCCTTAAGTGTTGTCTCTAGGGCTTGGACAACGCCCACCTTCTCACTGGCCCGAGAAGGGTGTTGTGTGGTTGGACCATCACAATATGTTGTTCATTAGAGGAGCAGTGGGGACTTAAGGAACAAGAAGTAGACATAGGGGTAAAACGGTAATTTGACCCAGCAGTGTCTACGAACAACCTGTGAAGGGTCGACTCATGGTTATTGGTTTTATCACTGGACACGTAATATTCTGCACTGACGGGAGTGCAGCTACGGGCTTTAGTGGAGTGTTACCGTAGCTAATGAAGGTTGATTAATCTGGTCAAAGAGTTTGATAGGTTAATCTTGGATCATTGGAGCTCGTCACTGTAGGTCCATTAGGTCCCTCGGTTGGCTCAATTTGAGTTAAAAGAAGGGTTAAAGTTTTGGTATATGATATTGAAGTGTTTAATTTCACTTAAAGGACATTTATGTCATTTATATGAGATATGAATGATATAATATATAGTTTAATGTGAATGAGATTCATAATAAACTATAGGTTAGCCTAATTGTTGAATTAGGGCTAATTGGAGAAATTAATTGAGAGAAATTAAATTGGATGTGATTCAATTTAATAAAATCCACAATTATGCAAATGTGATTTGTATAATTAGATATGAGATATCTTATAATATATGGTTATGCAAATGTGATTTGCATAACCTATAGTTGTGGTAAAATGGTAATAATGTGGAGATTTTAACTCCATGTTATTTCACTATTTAAACTCTTTGCAAGAAGGATTTTTTAACTGAATCTCTCATTTTTGGAATTTTTACCAAAAGAAGAGAATTCTCACTCAACATTTTCTCTCAAATCTCCTCCCTCTCCAAAACTAAAGTCCCACAACTTTCCTTCTTCGAAACGAAGAACAACCGAGAAGGCCATTGGTGGTGTTCGGGTTTTGTTCGAGAGAAGTGTTCGTTGAGATCGAGAAGCACGAAGTGTTCGTGATCAAGGAAGAAACTTTGAAGAATTGCCTACAACAAGTAAGTACATTCTTCTTGTTGTTGTTCTTCCTTAATTTTGTATGTTTAACTTAGATCTAAGCCTTAGGTCGTTTTAACGAACTTCAAGTAGCGTAACGATACCTTGACGATTCGATCGTCTTCCGCTGCGTGGGGATTTTTCATTCCCTTCAATTGGTATCAGTGTCATTTCGATGGTTCTTTATTATGCGCTGTTTTTTGTTAAAATAGGTGGGTAAATTGTCTTATTTCATGAGATGAATGTTGGGTTTACAATTTTAGATGTTTCGGTTTTTGGCATTTTTTTTAGATTTACAATTATGTTGATGAGATCAATATAAAGGCCCGTGTTTTTGGGCATTTTTTGTTGTATATCGAGTTTGTAAGTCCGAGCCTTTAGTAGCAAGCGTTGTTGTGAAGAAATCGGAGGGAAAACGAGCAAAAATCGAAGCAAAACAGCAAATGAGTTTGTTGTACAGGTGACGGCGTCTCAACGCTGTTCATTGGCGTCTCAACGCTTTGCCAGCGGAACCAAGGCGCACTGCAGGACAGCATTGCAACGCTAGGCGTCACGTTGCAACGCCACGGCGTGGAGCACGCGGGGCGTGACGCTGGACGCGGCAGCGTTGCAACGCTGCCCACGGCGTTGCAACGCCGCACGCGTTAGTGACAGTTCTCGAGGAGTTACGCGAGACGTGGGCGACATGCTTCATTCGTGGGGTAGTTAAATTTCGTATTTTATTTATTTTATTAAATGTAAAATGTATTTCTTTATTTTTTTAATTATTTTATTAAAAAATGTTATATTAATGTTATTTAATTAAATAATTGCCCCTAGGTGCCAAAACCCGGTCTATTTTTGCTATTTAATTATTTTATGCATGTGATGTGTATTTTAATTAATTTGTATGTGCATAATGTATGTCATATAGATTTAAAATCCCACCTTAGGTTAAACATATTCATGCATCATTTATATTATAAGAGTTATAATATATAGTTTGAATGATAGGTTATATTATAAGTGTTATAATATAATTAAATGCATGTTTAATTTAATTAATATAAGTATTATATTTTTTGAATTAAAGTATGCTCATGCATTTATATTCATGTGATGAATTAATTTATGTTATAGTATATAGTTATTCACATGATGAATGATCAAGCACTATAACATAGAAATGCATGCAACCTAAGTTAATTATTTGTTTTAAAGAGTTTAGAACTTGAATAATTAGACTTAGGTTTTCTAGTTCTAATAAGATTAGAATTAGGAAATCAAAGTTTAGTCTATGAATGGTGACTGGTTAGTAACTCTGTCTAAGGAAGGTTTTGTCTTAGGTTGGGGTATTTAAGTTGACGCTTGCGGAACACCCCTACCTGGAAACCGACCTGGGAGTGAATTCGGTCCGGAGATTCTTAGATTATACTTGTCGTGAGTGTCGTTAATTAAAAGTGTTTTAATTTACTCACATATACCTAAGTAATAATGTGATTATATACTTAGGTTAAATACCATATAAGAGTTATATAGGTAGACTTAGGTAAATTTTAGCCGGTTTATCTAGGTCAAGCCCTAATAAAATTAAAGTGCTGAGTGGGAGGAAATATAGTGTATGAGATACATTTAATTTCCGACCACAAATATTCGTTAAGTCTGCACCGTGAGATCCATACTCGACCTCGTGGCGCAAATGGGAGCGTCCCCCTTCGGATGGAATTTGTATGGCTCAATATCATCGTGGATTGAGAGAGTACTTATAGTGAGTGGGAGCAGGACTTGTGAAAACGGGACCCACGGTCTCTTCTTTCGATTCACACCGTGAGATGCCTATGATCTGCCTGTTAGCTTGGCCTAGACAAGACAATCCCTTCGGAGGGCCTGATCATGGGAGTCGGAACACCATGAATTTCCGAAAGGGATACAGTTTCCTGGTTGGTTTTCCTTCTTGGTTCACCCTTCGGTGGCTATTGTTTGGACGGATGCTTGGAAACTTAAAGATTGAGGGTGACACTCACAGAATTCGTTAAGAGTTAATGAATTCGACCAAACAATGGTAATTCGACGCCTAATGGAATAAGAGTTATCCTAAGATTAGGGTATGATCGAAAAAGTCTCGTCCTAGAGGAGGAGTGTTCTGTTCACCCTTCGGTGGCGGTCATTCTAAACCTTTAGGATATCATTGCAAATTATTGAATGACCTAGGGATCATGAAACAATTTTTGCTAAAACTTGATTGGATTTCAAAAGTTTTTTGCGAGGCTAACACAAAGTTTTCTTATATTTTCAGCTTAAAACATGTCTAGCTCAATAATAGCTCTACTCGCGTCTGATAAATTAGTGGAAGATAATTACCAAACTTGGAAAAACAACCTAAACACAATTTTGGTAACTGACGACATTAAGTTCGTGCTCTCTAAGGAGTGTCCTCAGATGTCGGGCTCGACTTCATCGCAAAGTGTTCATGATGCATACGATCGATGGATCAGGGCCAATGAAAAGGCCAAGGTCTATATCATTGCCAGCATGTCTGATGTTTTGGCAAATAAGCATGAGCTGATGGTCACCGCAAAGGAAATCATGGAGTCCTTGCAGGATATGTTTGGACAACAGTCTTTTCAAGTCCGACATGACTCGCTCAAATACTTCTTCAATGCACGGATGAAAGAGGGGTTGTCTGTCCGTGAACATGTTCTAGACATGATGAACCACTTTAATCTAGCAGAGATGAACGGAGCTTCTGTTGGGTTTTATGTCCTAAAACTCGTGAGTTTGTAAATTGAATGTATATTCTATTTTGCAATAAAGTTGTTATTGAGATTTATTCAGTAAAGGTGTTATTGAATAAAGTGAATTGTATATTTTGAAACACTAATCCAATATAGAACCCATGGCTATAGGATGTAGACTTGAACTTTATGTGTGACATAAAAGTGGATCAGGTTCAAGTTATAGCCACAACAGTCTATCGTATAGGGATAGGGTTGGGTACCTTATCCTGGGGACACTATGGACGTAGCCCAGTTTGTAAAGTACAAACGATGTGATCCTGAATCGTTCATGTGGAGACATCCTCATGATCTGTTGGTCCATTAGGTCCCCTTACTAGCTCGGACTAAGCCTTGTAACATTTTGAGAGAAAAGAATTTGAATTGTTCGAATTCGGTTTTGGGAGAAAACATTAATTATATGTGATATACTTAACGTGTCACAGTTTAATTATGAATTAAACTATAATCAAGAAGATGTGAAAATATTTAAATATTATTTAAATATTAGTTCGGTTTAAAACATGAATAGGGATTCATGTTCGAACAGTCGATTTAAGAAATCGGGATTGGTCCAATTATTTAATTTGATATTTGATATTAAATTAAATAATTTATTTAAAATTAATTAATTAAAATATTTAATTAATTAAATTAAATAAATTGATTTTAATTTAAAATTAATTTTATATTAATTTTGGATTAAAATTAAAATGGAAATTCAAATTGAATTTGAGTTTTTCAATTGGACCAAAAATCATGTGTGAGTCACTCTCTCTCTTTTTCAAATTCACACAAATTGAGCACCACCTTCTTGCTAAATCCTCATCATCTTCATGTTGTCATCTTCTCCTAGCTTGAAGAAGCTTTTGGTTTGCTTTAATCGAAGAAGAAATACATGAATTTGGTCAGAAAAAATTCTGATTTTCTTTTCAGACCTTTCTCCCATCTTTCTTCAAATTCTCTCTATCAAAGATCCCACAATCTGTTCCAAGACCTGAGAATAGTAGGGAAGACATTAGAGGTTGTCCACAAAGTGTTTGTGACAAGAAATTGCCCACGGATTAGGAGAATTTTGAACAACAAAGGTACGTGTTCATACTCTCTGTTTTTCCATATTTGAGCATGTTTTTTATTTCGTAAAATTGATCAACTTAGAGTGTTCAAGATCCAAAATTGTTTCCGCTTTCTTAATCTACACTCTTTCAATTGGTATCAAAGCAATTTTGAGCACTCAATTTGATAAATTGTGTTCTCTGGTGGGTGTTTTTTGAAATACAATTTTTCTAGGCGTCTAAAGTATTAATCTGGATTTGGCATTTAAATTGAGCATCAATTTGTGCTTCAAATTTCTCAAGTGTGTTTGAGCATTAATGTGTGTAAAATAAGCTGTAAAAATTTCAAGTCGATTGGAGTTCGGGAAGGCCTTCAATTTTAAGAGAGAAGCATGAAAGGTCACAAAATCGAAGAATAGAGGTATTTTTTTCACTTTCTGCAATCTGCTACAGTAAATCCTTCTACCGCCCGCGTTTTTTTGATTGTCAAAAGGATGAAGAAGGTTTGACTTTTGACTTTGACTTTGGTTTGTTGACCTTTGACTGGTTCAAGGGTATTTGGGCCGGTTCGGCTCGATTTTTGTCTGATTCAGGTTTTTTTAGACCAATTCTGACTAATTCGAGGCCGGTTTTTCCATTTTGGAGGTCCGTTTCAGCATTTGGAGGTCTGGTTCAGCTGTTACAGCCCGGTTCAACGTTTTGAAGGTCCGGTTCACACTTATGCAAGCTGGTTCGAAGTAGTTCGATTTTAATTCTAGATTATTATTGTAATAATTTAGTTGTTTTCTTGCATTATGTGCCAAAACCAGTCCACTTTAGTGTGTTTAGTTAATTATGCATTGTGAATGTATGTTATAATTAAAATCCCTGGTTAAATGTGCATAAAATACGCCATATAGTTTTTAAAATCTCACCATAGGAAGCATGCTCCATGCATTGAAAGTATGTTATAAGTGTTATAATATATAGTATGCATGAATTAGGGTTTCATAGGAATTAATATAAGTATTATATTAATTTATGAAACAAATATTATATGTTTTAATTATAATTAATATAAGGGTTATATTAATTAAAAATTAAACATATAGTTTCATGCATTTATTCATGTGATGGATTTGTTATAAATGTATATGAATATGATGAATGATCAAGCAATTTATAACATAGAAATGCACGTAACTTAGAGTTAATTAATTAGTTTTAAAATGGTTTTAGAATTGGAAATTAATTAGACCTTATGTTATCTAGTTCTAATAAGATTAGAATTAGGCAACCAATAATTTATAAATTGTGATTAAAGAGGGACTCTATCTAAGGAAGGTTTAGCTAGAGGTGGGGGTACTTTAAGGTTTGGAAGCGGAACACCCCATATAGGAACCAACCTGGGAGTGAATTTAATCCAGAGGTTTATAAATTATTTTCGTGAGTGGCGTTTATTAAAAGTTAATAAATTAAACTCATAGACCTAGGTTTATTAAAAGGTTAATAGACTTAGGTAATTCCAGTATAATAGTTATATTGGTAGACTTAGGTCGTATTTTTTTAGCCGAAATATGCCTAAGTAAATGTATACCCAAACTATTTAAAATACTTAGTGAGAGTGAAAAGGTATATATGATATATCAATTTCCTCTTATGCTCTTCGCGAAGTTCACACCGTGAGATTTATGCTCGGCCTCGTGATGTCAATAGGGCATCCCCATTCTGATGGTATTTGCATTAATCAAGAACAAGGTGAATGGAGAAAGTATTTATAGTAAGTGGGAGAAGGAAGTGTGTCAACACCTCCTATGGTCTCCTCCATTAGGTTGAATCGTGAGATTCCTATGTTGTGCCTGCAGGTTGCCCGTAGTAGCACCATCCATTCGGAGGGATGTAACATGGGATTCGAAACAACTCAAACTCCAGAAATGGATAGGGTCTCTTAGGTCCACTCCCAGCTTTAACTGTCCAATTCGGTAGCATTGTTGGGGCCGACCTCTGAGGTCTAAAAATGGCGGGTCACACTTACGAGAATTACTAAGTGTTAGTGAATTCTTGACCAAAGTAGAGATAACTAGAATGCTTTAGGAATAAGAGTTATTCTAGTATTAGCATTTAGTCAAGAATGTCTTGGTTTAGTGAAGGAGTGATTGACTGCCCCTCGGTAGTGGTTACTCTAACTCACTGAAGTATCGTTGCAAAAACAATAATGAGATTATGGGTACATTATTACTTTTGCTAAATTCTTAAATTCGATGCATGTTATGGGTTAAAAGCAATTCACTAATAAAATATGTTCTCTTTTCAGCATGTCAAGCTCTTTTATTCAATTACTCAACTCCGACAAACTTAACGGTGATAACTTTGGAACTTGGAAATCAAACTTGAATACGATTCTTGTGATTGATGATCTAAGGTTCGTATTAACGGAGGAATGTCCTCCCCCTCCCAGCTCGTCTGCAACCCGAATAGTTCGGGATGCATTTGACAAATGGACTAGGGCTAATGATAAGGCCCAAGTCTATATCTTAGCCAGCATATCCGATGTGTTGTCTAAGAAACATGAGGGCATGATCACCGCTAAGGAGATCATGGGATCATTACAGGCCATGTTTTGACAACCATCCTCATCGGTTCGTTATGATGCTCTCAAGTACGTTTACAACTCCCGAATGAAGGAGGGAGCATTAGTTAGGGAGCATGTCCTTAATATGATGGTCCACTTCAACGTGGCAGAGGTAAACAGGGTTGTCATAGATGAGAACAGTCAGGTTAGCTTTATAATGGAATCTCTTCCAAAGAGTTTCCTACAGTTCCGCACGAATTCGGTGATGAACAAGATAGAGTATAACCTGACTACGCTACTCAACGAGCTCCAGACATTCGAGTCCCTAATGATATCAAAAGGAAAAGAGAATGAGGCAAACGTTGTCACTTCGAGGAAGTTCCTGATAGGGTCATCCTCAGGGAGTAAGTCTGATCCTTCTTTTTCTAAGAATAAAGGGTATTTAGAAGAAGACGAAGGATAAAGGGAAGGAAAAAGCTCTCATACGCAAGGTTAAAGCCACAGGAAAATGTTTCTATTGCGAAGATGGGCACTGTAAGAGGAACTGCCCAAAGTACCTTGCAGAAAAGAAAGCTGAGAAAGAAAAACAAGGTAAATATGATTTACTCGTTGTTGAAACATGTTTAGTGGAACATGATGATTCCGCCTGGATAGTAGATTCAGGAGCCACTAACCATGTGTGTTCTTCTTTTCATGAAACTAGTTCCTCGAGGCAGCTTGCTGATAGTGAGATAACTCTCAGGGTTGGAACAGGAAGTTGTTATTTAGAGATAGATTCGTTTTATTAGAAAATGTACTTTTGGTTCCTAGAATCAAAAGAAATCTTGTATCTATCTCTTGTTTACTTGAACATATGTATAAAGTATCTTTTGATTATAATGAAGCATTCATTTGCAAAAGAGGTGTACTAATATGTTCTGCTAAACTTGAAAACAACTTATATGTGTTAAGACAAACAAAGATAAAAGCTATTTTGAACACCGAGATGTTTAAAACAGCCGATACTCAAAATAAAAGGCATAAACTTTCTCCAAGTACCTATCTTTGGCACTTAAGACTAGGTCACATTAATCTCAATAGGATTGAGAGATTGGTTAAGAGTGGTCTCCTAAGTCAGTTAGAGGATAACTCTTTACCACCATGTGAGTCTTG
Organism: Trichosanthes cucumerina; assembly: GCA_036507285.1. Taxonomy (NCBI): domain Eukaryota; kingdom Viridiplantae; phylum Streptophyta; class Magnoliopsida; order Cucurbitales; family Cucurbitaceae; genus Trichosanthes; species Trichosanthes cucumerina. The sequence continues at coordinate 42,341,916 of CM071841.1, forward strand.
TCTTGAAGGAAAAATGACTAAACGACCATTTTCTGAAAAAGGTTATAGGGCCAAAGAACCCTTGGAACTCGTGCATTCGGATCTCTATGGTCCAATGAATGTTAAGGCACGATGAGGGTATGAATATTTCATCAGTTTTATTGATGATTATTCTAGGTATGGCTATCTTTACCTAATGCATCATAAGTCCGAAACCCTTGAAAAGTTCAAGGAGTATAAGGCAGAGGTTGAGAACTCGTTAGGTAAAACGATTAAAACACTTCGATCAGATCGAGGTGGAGAGTATATGGATTTAAGATTCCAAGACTATATGATAGAACATGGAATCGTATCCCAACTCTCAGCACCCGGTACACCACAGCAGAATGGCGTATCTGAAAGGAGAAATAGAACCCTGTTAGACATGGTTCGATCCATGATGAGCTACGCTCAGTTGCCTAGTTCGTTTTGGGGATATGCAGTAGAAGCTGTTGCATATATTTTGAACATGGTTCCCTCTAAGAGTGTTTCAGAAACACCCTATGAGTTATGGAAACGGCGTAAAGGTAGTTTACGTCACTTCAGGATTTGGGGATGTCCAGCACATGTGCTAGTGTCCAGTCCAAAGAAATTGGAACATCGTTCAAAATTATGCCTATTCGTAGGATACTCCAAAGAAATGAAAGGTGGTCTGTTTTATGATCCTCAGGAGGACAAGGTGCTTGTGTCGATAAATGTCACGTTCTTAGAGGAAGACCACATGAGAGATCATCGGCCTCGTAGCAGAATTGTCTTGAGCGAAATTTCCAAGGAAGCTACAGATAAATCAACAAAAGTTGTTGATCAAGTTGGTCATTCTCAAGAGTTGAGATTACCTCGACGTAGTATGAGGGATGTTAGACAACCCGACCGTTACATGGGTTTGACTGAAACCTAGGTCGTCATACCTGATGATGGCGTTGAGGATCCATTGTCCTATAAACAGGCAATGAATGATATTGATAGGAACCAGTGGATTAAAGCCATGGACCTCGAAATAGAGGCAATGTACTTCAATTCAGTCTGGGAACTTGTAGATCAACCAGATGGTGAAAGACCTATCGGTTGCAAGTGGATCTACAAGAGAAAACGAGATCAAGCCGGTACGATGCAAACCTTTAAGGCTCGACTTGTGGCAAAGGGTTATACCCAGCGGGAAGGGGTGCACTATGAAAAAACCTTTCCCCTGTTGCCATGCTTAGGTCGATTAGAATACTCTTGTCCATTACCACGTTTTATGATTATGAAATTTGGCAAATAGATGTCAAGACAGCCTTTCTGAATTGCAATCTTGAAGAGAGTATCTATATGGATCAACCAGAGGGGTTCAAAGTTCAGGGTCAAGAGCAAAAGGTTTGCAAGCTTAAGCGGTCCATCTATGGATTGAAACAAGCATCTAGATCCTAGAATATATGATTTGATACTGCAATCAAATCTTATGGCTTTGAACAGAATATTGACGAGCCTTGTGTCTACAAGAAGATAGTCAATATTACTGTACCTTTCTTAGTCTTATACGTAGACGATATCCTGCTCATTGGGAATGATGCAGGATTCCGGACTGGCGTTAAGCAATGGCTAGCGACCCAATTCCAAATGAAAGATTTGGGAGTGGCTCAGTTTTTCCTTGGAATCCAAATTATTCGGAATCGCAAGAACAAAACGCTAACGTTGTCTCAGGCATCTCATATTGACAAGATGTTGATTAGTTATAAGATGCAGAATTCCAAGAAGGGTTTATTACCTCTTAGGCATGGAATTCATCTGTCTAAGGAACAGTGTCCTAAGACACCTCAAGAAGTTGAGGATATGAGACGCATTCCTTATGCATCAGCTGTCGGTAGTCTGATGTATGCCATGCTATGTACTCGACCCGACATATGCTATGTAGTGGGAATTGTCAGCAGGTATCAGTCCAATCCTGGATATGATCATTGGACTGCCGTTAAGAATATCCTCAAGTATCTGAGGAGAACTAGGGACTATATGCTTGTGTATGGCGCGAAGGATTTGATCCTTGCAAGATACACTAACTCTAATTTTCAGACTGATGTAGATTCGAGGAAATCTACATCGGGATCAGTGTTCACTCTTAACGGAGGAGCTATAGTATGGAGGAGTATAAAGCAAGGTTGTATTGTTGACTCCACCATGGAGGCCGAGAGTATGTCGCGACTTGCGAGAAGCGATGAAGGAGGTTTGTATGGCTTAGGAAGTTCTTGGCCGATTTGGAAGTTGTTCTAAATATGAATTTGTCTATCACCCTTTATTGTGATAATAGTGGTGCAGTGGCAAATTCTAAAGAACCTAGAAGCCATAAGCACGGAAAGCATATAGAGCGCAAATATCATCTCATCAGGGACATTGTGCAACGAGGAGACGTGATCGTCACGCAGATCGCTTCAGAGAACAACATTGTTGATCCGTTTACAAAGCCCCTCACGGCTAAAGTGTTTGAGGGACACCTAGAGAGTCTAGGACTACAGGTTGTACAGTAGGACAGTTTTTTTGCTCAGCATGTTTGACTCCACCGACGTTTTAGTCCAAGTGGGAGTTTGTTGGGTTTTATGTCCCAAAACTTGTGAGTTTGTAAATTGAATGTATATTCTATTTGGTAATAAAGTTGTTATTGAGATATATTCAGTAAAGGTGTTATTGAATAAAGTGCATTGTATATTTTTAAACCCTAATCCAATATAGAACCCATGGCTATAGGATGTAGACTTGAACTTTATGTGTGACATAAAAGTGGATCAGGTTCAAGTTATAGCCACAACAGTCTAAAGTATAGGGATAGGGTTGGGTACCTTATCCTGGGGACACTATGGGCGCGACCCACTTTGTAAAGCACAAACGATGTGATCCTGAATCGTTCATGTGGAGACATGCGAGTGGGGGCGTCCTATGCAATAAGTTTGTAAATGACTGAACCGAGAAATAGTCACTTAGACTTTATAACTCTGTTTACTGTCTTAACTGAATATATTCATACGATGACCTAGGTAACTCGATCTTAATCCTGAGCATGCCATGAACTCCTGTGTATTCGGATTATCCTTAGATTTGCATGGGTGAGAGTGGCCTGAGATTGTCGACTCAATAAGCCTCCCATTTCAGGGATAAGACTTGGTAGATAGCTGGGAACATAGTTCTGCAAGATGGAATTCACTCCTACCCACTTTAAGGATAGTAGAGAGGTTGTTCCATTAAGTGTTGACTCCGGGTCTTGAACAAAGGGCCCACCCCTCTTATTGGCCCGAGAGGGATTCGATTTGTTGGTTGGACCACAAACCAATTGTTCATTAGAGGATCAATGAGACTTAAGGAACAAGAAGTAATTACATGGGTAAACCGGTATTTTTTACCCAGTTTTAATTACGAACGACATATGAAGGATCAACTTACTAATCATGGTTATATCGAGTGGACAGAAATATATCTACAGTGAGGAGAGTGCAACCACTGGACTTTAGTAGAGTGTCCCGGTGGTTAACGAATGTTGATTAGCTAGGCTAAAGAGTTTTGCCGGTTAATCTCGTATCGTTGGAGCTCATGATCTGTTGGTCCATTAGGTCCCCTTACTAGCTCGGACTAAGCCTTGTAACATTTTGAGAGAAAAGAATTTGAATTGTTCGAATTCGGTTTTGGGAGAAAACATTAATTATATGTGATATACTTAACGTGTCACAGTTTAATTATGAATTAAACTATAATCAAGAAGATGTGAAAATATTTAAATATTATTTAAATATTAGTTCGGTTTAAAACATGAATAGGGATTCATGTTCAAACAGTCGATTTAAGAAATCGGGATTGGTCCAATTATTTAATTTGATATTTGATATTAAATTAAATAATTTATTTAAAATTAATTAATTAAAATATTAAATTAATTAAATTAATAAATTTATTTTAATTTAAAATTTATTTTATATTAATTTTGGATTAAAATTAAAATGGAAATTCAAATTGAATTTGGGTTTTTCAATTGGACCCAAAATCATGTGTGAGTCACTCTCTCTCTTTTTCAAATTCACACAAATTGAGCACCTTCTTCCTGCTAAATCCTCATCATCTTCATGCTCTTATTTTCTCCTAGCTTGAAGAAGATTTTGGTTTGCTTTAATTGAAGAAGAAACACATGAATTTAGGTGGATTTGATCTGAAAAAATTCTGATTTTCTTTTCAGACCTTTCTCCCATCTTTCTTCAAATTCTCTCTATCAAAGATCCCACAATCTGTTCCAAGGCCTGAGAATAGTAGGGAAGACACTAGAGGTTGTCCAAAAAGTGTTTGTGACAAGACATTGCCCACGGATTAGGAGAATTTTGAACAACAAAGGTATGTGTTCATACTCTCTGTTTTTCCAGATTTTAGCATGTTTTTTATTTCGTAAAATTGTTCAACTTAGAGTGTTCAAGATCCAAAATTGCTTTCGTTTTCTTAATATACACTCTTTCAGCTTCGATAGACGAGTCGAGCCATGTCAGTTTTATCTTGGAGACTCTTTCGAAGAGTTTCCTTCAATTTCGTAGCAACGCTGTTATGAACAAAATAAACTACTCACTGACAACTCTTCTTAACGAGCTACAAACCTTCCAGTCCTTGATGAGGATCAGGGCGTCGGAAGCTGAGGCAAACGTTGCCTTTAGGTCTTATCATAGGGGTTCGACCTCTGGGACAAAGCCTGTAGCTCCTTCACGCCCGAAAGGGAAGAAGAAGATGAAGAGTGGTAGAACTGACCGAGCTGTCGCCCAGAAGGGAAAGAAGGTCAAGGAAGTTGCAGAAAAAGGAAAGTGTTTCCACTGCAATGGGGGCGGACACTGTAAGAGAAATTGTCTCAAATTCCTAGCCGAGAGGAAGAATCAAGGTAAATGTGATTTACTTGTGACTGAAACCTGTTTAGTGGAGAGTAGTGACTCTGCCTGGATATTGGATTCGGGCGCCACTAACCATGTTTGTTCTTCTTTTCAGAGGATTGATTCCTCGCAGCAGCTACGAGAGGGTGAGGTGACTCTACGGGTTGGATTCGGAGAGCTTGTCTCTGCTGCAGCGGTCGGCACGGTGAAACTACACTTCGGCAGGAATTACATTTTGTTGGACAACATGTATATGGTTCCAGGATTTACTAGAAACCTAGTTTCTATTTCCTGCCTAATAGAATAGTGTATTTTCGTTTCATTCCATGGTAATAAAGCGTTTATTTTCAGAAATGGTAATCTTATTTGTTCTACTTCACTTGAGCATAATCTGTATGTTTTGAAACCTAATTCGGTCAAAAGTGTTTTGAATACTAAATTGTTTAAAAAGGCAGAAACGCGAACTAAAAGAGCAAAAGTTTCTCCTAAAGAGAAGGCCCATCTTTGGCATCTACGTTTAGGCCACATTAATCTCAATAGGATTGAGAAACTAGTGAAGAGTGGACTTCTAAACGAGTTGGAAGAAAACTCTTTACCGGTGTGTGAGTCATGCCTTGAGGGCAAAATGACCAAACGTCCTTTTAGTGGAAAAGAATATAGAGCCAAGGAACCCCTTGAGCTTATACATTCTGACATCTGTGGTCCGATGAATGCTAAAGCACGAGGTGGTTATGAATACTTCGTTTCTTTCATAGATGATTACTCGAGGTATGGGTATATTTACCTAATGCACAAGAAGTCTGAAACTCTTGAAAAGTTCCAGGAGTACAAGACTGATGTTGAGAACCGGTTAGGTAAATCGCTTAAAACACTTTGATCGGATCGAGGTGGAGAGTATATGGACACTGAATTCCAGGACTATATGATAGAACACGGAATTACGTCTCAACTTTCAGCACCTGGTATGCCGCAGCAGAATGGCGTAACGGAGAGGAGAAACAGAACCCTGTTGGACATGGTTCGTCCCAACTCCCTGATTCTTTTTGGGGTTACGCAGTGGAGACTGCGGTCTATATTTTGAACAACGTTCCATCGAAGAGTATTTGTGAAACACCTTTCGAACTCTAGAATGGTCGTAAAGGTAGTTTACACCATTTCAGAATTTGGAGATGCCCGACCCACGTGTTGGTGTCAAACCAGAAAAAGTTGGAACCCCGTTCAAAATTGTGCCTATTCGTAGGTTACCCAAAAGAGACTAGGGGTGGTCTATTTTTCTATCCTAAGGAAAATAGGGTGTTTGTGTCGACAAACGCCACTTTTCTAGAGGAAGACCACGTCAGGGATCATTTACCAAGGAATAAAATTGTGTTAAATGAAATGGACAGTACATCAGCAAGAGTTGTTGATGGGGCTAGTACGTCAATAAGTGTTGTTGATCCTAACACGTCTAGTCAAATCCGTTCTCAAGAGTTGGGAATGCCTCGACGTAGTGGGAGGGTTGTGAGATAGCCTGATCGTTACATGAGTTTAGCTGAAACCTCAGTTGTCACTCCTGATGATGACTGTGAGGATCCATTGACCTATGATCAGGCAATGGTTGATGTTGACAAAGACGAATGGATTAAAGCTATGGACAAGGAAATGGAGTCGATGTACTTCAATTCTGTCTGGGAGCTTGTGGATCAACCAGATGGGGTCAAACCTCTTGGTTGCAAATGGATCTAAAAGCGTAAACGTGGCGTAGATGGGAAGGTGCAGACCTTCAAAGCCCGACTAGTGGCAAAGGGTTTTACCCAGGTTAAAGGGGTTGACTATGAGGAGACCTTTTCACCTATTGGCATGGTAAAGTCGATTAGGATCCTTCTGGCCATTGTCGCGTATTATGACTACGAGGTATGGCAGATGGACATCAAGACAACCTTTCTAAATGGAAAACTTGATGAAACCATCTACATGGACCAGCCCAAAGGGTTCATTGCCGAAGGCCAAGAGCAAAAGGTTTGCCGACTTCATAGGTTTATTTATGGTGTGAAACAAGCTTCGAGGTCTTGGAATATAAGGTTTGATGAGGCGATCAAATCTTATGGCTTTGATCAAAATGTCGACGAGTCTTGTGTCTACAAGAAAATCGTTGACAAAACTGTCGCATTTTTAGTGTCGTATATGGATGATATTCTTCTCATTGGGAATGATGTAGAATTTCTTACTGACGTTAAGAAGTGGCTAGCTTCGCAATTCCAAATGAAAGATTTGGGAGAAGCTTAGTATGTTCTAGGTATCCAGATAGTCCGGAACGGAAGAGCGAGTAACGCTAGCCTTGTCTCAAGCGTCTTATATTGACAAGATGTTGTCTAGATATAAGATGCAGAACTCCAAGAAGGGCTTGCTGCCTTTCAGGCATGGGGTTCACTTTTCTAAGGATCAGTGTCCTAAGACTCCTCAAGATGTTGAGGATATGAAACGGATCCCATATGCTTCAACTGTAGAGAGCCTGATGTATGCTATGTTGTGTACTATGTCCGACATCTGTTATGCAGTAGGGATTGTTAGTAGGTATCAATCTAATCCAGGATTAGATCACTGGACAGCCATAAAGGCAATCCTCAAGTATCTTAGGAGAACGAGGAACTACAGCTTAGTGTATGGCAGTGGGGATTTGATCCTTACGGGATACACGGATTCTGACTTTTAGACCGATAAGGATTCTAGGAAATCCACTTCGGGGTCAGCCTTCATTCTGAATGGAGGAGCTGTAGTATGGTGAAGCATCAAGCAGGGATGCATCGCCGATTCCACTATGGAAGCGGAGTATGTTGCGGCTTGTGAAGCTGCAAAGGAAGCTTTTTGGCTTAGGAGGTTCATGATGGATTTGGAAGTTGTTCCAAATATGAACTTGTCGATCACACTGTCCTGTTATAACAGTGGGGCAGTAGCCAACTCCAGAGAGCCTCGGAGCCATAAGAGAGGCAAACACATTGAGCGGAAGTATCACTTGATACGGGAGATTGTGCACCGCAGAGACGTGACAGTCACGTAGATAGCATCGAAGCACAACGTAGCTGATCCATTTACCAAGCCCCTCACGCCTAAGGTGTTTAAGGGTCACCTAGAGAGTCTAGGTCTTCGAGTGCTTCCTGACTAGGGCAAGTGGGAGATGTGTAAACGGGTATTCAATGCCCTAGTTTATTGTATTACTTCGTTGTAATTTATGTACATTTCAGAAATGTATTTTCTCCACTAGTTTAGTCCAAGTGGGAGTTTGTTGGGATTTTTGTCCTAATCTCGTGTTTGAAATTAATAAAGTGTTATTCATTTCATTACTTTGGGTCTCGCGAATTTTCCAAACTTTTCCAATAAACTAAGCTCCAGGGTCATTGAATTTATGAGAGAACTAGAACTTGAACGGTGTGTAGTGGACACACATGGAGGATCACGTTCGAGTAAATGACCCGAACAGTCTACAGTATATAAATAGGGTTCGAGACCTAATCCTGGATACGTTGTGGATGTGGCCTGCTTTGTATTAGATACAAACGAGGTGATCTGACTCGTTCATGTGGTTGACATGTGAGTAGGGGCATCCTGTGCAATGAGATTGTCCAAGACCAGATCGTGAATTATTAGACCTCTCGATGTAACACCGGGATTGTGATGAGGACTAATAACTTCGTGAGATGACCATTAGTGACTCGACACAATCCACGAGCGTGTTACGGACTCCCGTCTGCGCGAGTCCGTCCCTTTGACTAATACGGGTGAGGGTGGTAACAGTTACTCGCCCAATAAGCCTATCTTCTCAGGGACAGGACCAACTAGAGGGGTTATTCCCTTAAGTGTTGTCTCCAGGGCCTGGACAACGGGCGCCCACCTTCTCACTTGCCCGAGAAGGGTGTTGTGTTATTGGACCATCACAATATGTTGTTCATTAGAGGAGCAGTGGGACTTAAGGAACAAGAAGTAGACACAGGGGTAAAATGGTAATTTGACCTAGCAGTGTCTACGAACAACCTGTGAAGGGTTGACTCATGGTTATTGGTTATATCAGTGGACACGTAATATTTTGCACTGACGGGAGTGCAGCTACGGGTTTTAGTGGAGTGTTATCGTAGCTAATGAAGGTTGATTAACCGGGTCAAATAGTTTGATAGGTTAATCTCGGATCATTGGAGCTCGTCACTGTAGGTCCATTAGGTCCCTCGGTTGGCTCAATCTAGGTTAAAAGAAGGGTTAAAGTTTTGGTATATGAAATTGAAGTGTTCAATTTCACTTAAAGGGCATTTATGTCATTTATATGAGATATAAATGATATAATATATAGTTTAATGTGAATGAGATTCATAATAAACTGTAGGTTAGCCTAATTGTTGAATTAGGGCTAATTGGAGAAATTAATTGAGAGAAATTAAATTGGATGTGATTCAATTTAATAAAATCCACAATTATGCAAATGTGATTTGTATAATTAGATATGAGATATCTTATAATATATGGTTATGCAAATGTGATTTGCATAACCTATAGTTGTGGTAAAATGGTAATAATGTGGAGGTTTTAACTCCATGTTATTTCACTATTTAAACCCTTTGCAAGAAGGATTTCTTAACTCAATCTCCCATTTTTGGAATTGTTACCAAAAGAAGAGAATTCTCTCTCAACATTTTCTCTCAAATCTCCTCCCTCTCCAAAACTAAAGTCCCACAACTTTCCTTCTTCCAAAGGAAGAACAATCGAGAAGGCCATTGGTAGTGTTCGGGTTTTGTTTGAGAGAAGTGTTTGTTGAGATCGAGAAGCATGAAGTGTTCGTGATCAAGGAAGAAACTTTGAAGGATTGTCTACAACAAGTAAGTACATTCTTCTTGTTGTTTTTCTTCCTTAATTCTGTATGTTTAACTTAGATCTAAACGTTAGGTTGTTTTAACGAACTTCAAGTAGCGTAACGATACCTTGACGATTCGATCGTCTTTTGCTGCGCGGGGATTTTCATTCCCTTCAGTTTTTCCTTAGACTAGTATGGGTGAGAGTGGCCTGTAGCCTACTCAATAAGCCTAGCTTCTTAGGGACATAACTTTGTAAGTAGTTTGGAACTTAACTATGCAAGAAGGAATTCACTCATTCCTTAATTAGGGAATCAAATAGGTTATTCTCTTAGGAACTGAATCCAAGTCTTGAAAAATGGGGTCCGACCTTCTTACTGGCTTAAGAAAGATCAAGTTTATGGTAGGACCATAGATTGATTGTTCATTAGAGGATCAGTAGAGCTTAAGGGACAAGATGTATTCGTAGGGGTAAAAGGGTAATTTGACCCAGCTGTGATTACGAACGACCTATGAAGGGTCGACTCACAAGTATTGATTATATGAGTGGATACAACATAGTCTACAGTGAGGAGAGTGCAACTATGAGTCTTTAGTGGAATGACTTATAGTTAATGAATGTTGATTAATTAAATCAAAGAGTTTGATCGATTAATCTTGTATCATTGGAGGTCATGATCTATTGATCCATTAGGTCCCTTCGTTGGCTCAACATGGAAATAAGAAGGGTTTATAGTTTGGAGTGAAATTGAAATGTTCAATTTCATGTTTAAAGAGTATATCAATCATATATGATATAAGATATGGTTTAATCCATATGAAATATATCATAAAAGTACTATAAGGGTAGGATGGTCATTTCCATCATATTTCCCTATATGTGTGCATGAGATGCACATTTTTTTAACCTAATTCAAAAAGGCAAAACCAAGTGCTTCTTTTTTATAAGTATTTTGTTGGAATAGTTCCAAGAATACTTGTCTTCCAAAAAATCCCTTTCAACTCCAAAAGAGGTTCCACCACCTTCCCTCTCCTAGAGATACAACGGAGAAGATCTAGCGGGCAGATCAAAACTACTTCGTAGTTTGGTGAGATTGTTGAAATCGTTGAGATTGTGAGAACGAGAGTATCAAAAGGAGCATATGTTGTTTTTGTCTTCAAAGGTAATGTACTTGTTGTCTATATGATCTAATATGCATGCTTAATCGTTTTATGTACGTTTTGATTTGATCTACGTAACATATAACAAGAACACGTGATTCAAATCACTTCCGCTACGGGATTCTATCCCATCAATTGGTATCAGAGCCAATTGTGTTCTTGTTTTTGTTCTAGATCTGTGAAAAACATCGGTGGGATTACTTTTGTTCATGAGATGAATGAAGGTTTGCAAAATTAGATGTTTACATTTTTGGCACTTAGATTTGTAATTTTTCATTGAATGTTCAATGTAAGGGCCCAGTATTTTGGGCAATTTTAATTGTAAATCGAGTATGTAAGTTCGTTTCGATCGAGGCAAAGTGATTGCTGAGAAGAACGGAGGAAAAACGAGCAAAATTGGAAACAAAAAATGTTGTTCTGTCAATGGCGTTGCAACGCTGTTCATCAGCGTTGCAACGCCACTACGGCAGGCGTGCGGCTAAGGAGATGACAGCATTGCAACGCCATCCTTGGCATTGCAACGATGAAGCTAAGGCACGCTCCAACGGGTAGAAACGTACAAGCGTCAGCATTTCAATGCCGTAGCCGTTTCACGGAAGGATGAGCAACGGGCAACTTTTTTTTAATTATAATTTATTATAAAACATTTTTTATTTATTTTAATTAATTTAAATTAATATAATTAGATGATATTAATTTTAATTGATTTTAGGGTGCCAAAAATGGTCTAATTTTGCTATTTATTTTTTATGTAATTGTTGTATAATTATATCCATGCATAATGTATGCTATTTAGAAAATTTCACTTTAGGTTAAACATTTTCATGCATCATTTATAATATAAAGTGTTATATTATATAGTTTGCATGAATAATTAATATAAGATGTTATATTAATTTTTGGATAGTATTGGCATGCATTATAATTCATGAGATGAATAGCTATGTATGTTTATTATTCATGTGATGGATGATCAAGCAAATATAACATAGTATGCATGTCACCTAAGGTTAATTATTAGTTTTAAAATGTTTAGAACTTGGAATTAATAGACCTTAGGTTATCAAGTTCTAATAAGATTAGAATTAGGAACCATGTAATTTATAAACAATGATTAAAAGAGGAACTCTATCTAAGGAAGGTTCTGTCTAGGCTTGAGTATTTAAGCTGACAGAAACGGAATACCCCTACCTAGGAACTGACCTGGGAGTGAATTTTAATTAGAGGGTTTATAAATTATAGTATCGCCAACGGGTTTATTAAAGGGTTAATAAACTAGAAATCCTAGGTTTAATATAAAAGTTATATTAGCAAAGTTAGGATAAAAATCAATATAAGTGTTATATTGATTATCAGTATAAGTGTTATATTGATAAGTTTAGGTAAAACCATTAGTCAGGTTTAGCCTAGGTAAATTTCCTATAGAGTTAAAATATCCAATGGGAGGAAAAGTGTATATGATGCATATATTTCCGCCAACATATCTCCAGAAAGTTCACACCGTGAGATCCACACTTGGCCTCGTGGTGCAAATGGGAGCGTCCCCCTTCAGATGGTGCTTGTATGGATAAATAGCAAGGTGAATAGAGAGGGTACTTATAGTGAGTGGGAGCAGGTTTAGTGAAAACAAAACCTATGGTCTCTTTTATCGGTTCACACCGTGAGATTACTATGATCAGCCTGCTAGTTTGGCCTGGACCAGGCAATCCCTTCGGAGGGCTTTGATCATAAAGATCGGAACATAGTGAACACCTGAAAAAGGATAAAGATTACCTTAGTTTATTTTCCAACCTAGTCCTCCCCTCGGCAGATTTTGTTGGATCGGGACTCTGGAATCCAAAGATAGATGGTTACACTCACAGGATACATTAGTTGTAATTGTATCTAGACCAAATAATGGTAACTAAAACCTATAGGAATAAGAGTTATTCTGACATTAGGTTTTGGTCAAGAATGTCTTGATCCAGAGGAGGAGTGTTTTTTATTACCCTTCAGTATCATACATTCTAAACCTTTGGAGTATCATTGCAAATTATTAATGACTTAGGAATCATTAGATAATTAGCTAAAAAATGATTGGATTAATTAAAGGTTTAGCGAGAAACTAATACAAGTATTTTGTATTTCAACAATATGAATAGCTCAATCCTTTCCTTATTCGTTACTGAAAAATTAACTGGAGAGAACATAATGACTTGGAAGAATAGACTCAACATAATCTTGGTTGCACATGATCTTAAGTTCGTTCTGAATGAGGAGTGTCCTCAATTCCCTGCTCAAAACACACCTCCATCAATTAAGGATGCATATGACCGCTAGATCAATGCCAATGAAAAGGCAAAAGCCTATATCCTGGCTAGCATCCCTGGTGTTTTAGCTAGGATGCTGGAGGGCAAGGTCTCATCACGTGAGATCATGGATTCTATGCTAAATTTGTCTAGACAACCGTCAAAACAAATTCGGCATGAAGCCCTAAAGTACATTTACAATGCGCACGTGGAGGAGGGAACATCAGTAAGAGAACATGTTCTCAATCTGATGGCTCACTTCAACTTAGCGGAAAAGAACGGGGCAGTCATAGACGAGAAAAGTCAGGTATCGTTATCCTAGAATCTCTTCCGAAGAGTTTTCTGCAATTCCGCAGCAATGCAGCGATGAACAACATAGAGTATGATCTGACTTCTCTGTTAAATGAGCTGCAGACTTACCAGTCCCTTATGGATGATAAGGGAAAATAGAATGGAGAGGCAAATCTGTTTGCTCATTCCAAAAGATCTCAGAAGGGTTCACCCTCTGGAACTAAGTACTGCAATTATTCTTCTGAACTTAAGAAGATATAAAAGAAAAAGAAAATGAGCAAATAAAGAGCAATTGCCAGGCAAGAAAATGTTGTTATTTGATAACATCTATATAGTTTCAGGGTTTATTAGAAACCTTATTTCTATTTCTTACCATAGCGAACAGTGTACTTCAAATTCTTTTCAATTGAATAAAGTGATTATTTCTTTGGAAAAGTATTGAACTATGCGTTGCTCTTCTTGAGAATTATTTGCAATGGTTTAATTTGGTTAAAATAGTTTTAAACACTCAATTATTCAAAATAGCAAATACACGAACTGATAAGAAACGTAAAATTTCTCCTAAAGAAAATGCTAAACTTTGGCACCTTAGGTTAGGTCACATTAACCTCAATAGGATTGAGAGATTGTAAGAATTGGACTTCTAAATGAGTTAGAAGAAAATGTCTTACCAGTATTTGAGTCCTGCTTAGAGGGAAAGATGACTAAAAGGCCTTTTAGTAGAAAAGGTTATAGAGCCAAAAAACCTCTTGAGCTTATACAATCTGACCTTTGTGGCCCGATGAATGTTAAAGAAAGAGGAGTTTATGAATATTTCATCTCTTTTATAGATGATTATTCAAGATTTGGGCATATTTACCTAATGCATGATAAGTCTGAAGCACTTGAAAAGGTCAAGGAATTCAAGGCTGAAGTTGAGACTCAATTAGGTAAAACAATTAAAACACTTCGAACGGATCGAGGTGGAGAGTATATGGATTTGAAATTCAAAGACTATATGACAGAACATGGAATTACATCCTAACTCTCAGCACCTGGTACGCCTCAACAAAACGGGGCATAAGAAAGGAGAAATAGAACCTTGTTGGACATGGTTCGATCAATGATGAGTTATACTCATCTCCCTAACTCGTTCTAGGGATATGTAGTAAAGACTAAAGTATACATTTTGAGCAATGTTCCATCAAAAAGTGTTTCGGAAACACCATTTGAAATCTGGAAAGGACGTAAATGTAGTTTACATCATTTCAGAATTTGGAGATGTCCAGTACATGTGCTCGTGACAAATCTAAAGAAATTGGAATCACGTTCAAAATTATGCCTTTTTGTAGGGTACCCAAAAGAAATGAGAGGTGGGTTATTCGATGATCCTAAGGAAGATAAGGTACTTGTATCGACAAATGCCACTTTCTTAGAGGAGGACCACATAAGGGATCACCAACCAAGAAGTAAAGTTGCGTTAAGTGAGTTAGACGGAACAATAGCAAAAGTTGTTGATAGTACATCAACAAGGGTTGTTGATACAAATTTGTCAAGTCCACCTCAAGAGTTGAGAGTGTCTCGACGTAGTGGGAGGATTTTAACACAACCTAACCCTTACATGGGTTTAACTGAAACCAAAATTGTCATATTAAATGATGATTGTGAGGATCCATTAACTTATAACCAAGCAATGGTTGACAAAGACAAAGACAAATGGGTCATAGCCATGAACTAAGAATTAGAGTCTATGCACTTCAATTCTGTCTGGGATCTTGTAGATAAACCTGATGGGGTAAAACCTATAGGTTGTAAGTGCTGCAAGAGAAAACATGGTGTAATGGAAAACTGCAAACTTTTAAGGCTAGACTAGTAGCAAAGGTTTATACCCAGGTAGAAGGGGTGGACTATGAGGAAACCTTTTCATCTGTTGTTATGGTAAAGTCCATCTGTATTCTACTTGCCATTGTCGCATATTATGACTATGAGGTATGGCAAATGGATGTCAAGACAACATTCTTAAATGGGAATCTTGACGAAAACATTTACATGGACCAACCCAACGGGTTCATACAACTAGGACTAGAGCAAAAAGTTTGCAAGCTTAAAAGGTTCATCTATGGACTGAAACAAGCTTCTAGGTCCTGGAATATAAGATTTGATGAGGCAATCAAATCTTATGGCTTTGATCAAAATAATGATGAACCTTGTGTCTACAAGAAAATCATTAATAGTTCTGTCGCTTTCCTAGTTTTATATGTAGATGATATCCTACTCATTGGGAATGATGTAGGTTATCTTACTGGCATTAAGAAATGGCTAGCTACGCAATTCCTAATGAAAGATTTGGGAGAGGTGCAGTTTGTTCTTGTAATCCAGATTGTCCTGAATCGCCAGAACAAAACTCTAGCATTGTCACAAACATCTTATATCCTCAAAGTGTTGTCAAGATTTAAGATGCAAGATTCCAAGAAAGGTTTATTACCTTTCAGGCATGGAGTTCATTTGTCTAAGGAACAATGTCCTAAGACGCCTCAAGAAGTTGAGGATATGAGACGAATTCCTTATGCGTCAGCTGTTGGTAGCCTGATGTACGCAATGTTGTGTACTAAGCCAGACATATGCTTTGCAGTAGGAATGGTCAGTAGATATCAATCTAATCCAGGATCATTACACTAGACAACAGTTAAGGCAATCCTCAAGTATCTTCGGAGAACGAGGAACTACATGCTTGTGTATGAAGCTAAGGATTTGATCCTTACAGGATACACAGATTCTGACTTTCAAACTGACAAAGATTCGAGTAAATCTACGTTCGGTCAGTTTTTACTCTTAACGGAGGGGTTGTAGTTTGGCGAAGCATCAAGCAAGGATGCATCGCAGATTTAACTATGGAAGCCGAATATGTAACAGCTTGTGAAGGAGTCAAAGAAGCCGTATGGCTAAGGAAATTCATGATGGATTTGGAAATTGTTCCAAACATGAGTTTTCCAATCACACTTTATTGTGATAACAGTGGTGTTGTGGAAAATTCAAGAGAACCCCGAAGTCACAAGAGGGGTAAACACATTGAGCGAAAATATCGCCTAATCAAGGAGATAATGCATCGAGGAGATGTGATCGTCACAAAGATAGCTTCAAAGCACAACACTGCTGACCCATTTACAAAGGCTCTCTCGGCTAAAGTATTTGAGAGTCACCTAGAAGGTCTAGGACTACGTATCTTACCCTAACTAGGGCAAGTGGGAGTATGTTGTACAAAGGGTATTCAGTGCCCTAGTTTATTGTATTTACATTACTATAATGTTCACTATGTACTACACTAGCTTTAGGACAAGTGCGAGATTATTGGGATTATTGCCCTAAACAAGTGTAGTTTTGTAATAATCATATTTCAATAAATAAAGTTGTTATTTATTATATTCTCGCACATAAATCTAAATCCAATAAAATAAGTTCGAAGGTTATAATGATAGATCTTGAACATTTATGTAGTAAACATAAGTTGGATTAAGTTGTTCAAGTATAACCTAAAAGGTATATGGTATATGCATAGGGTTGGGAACCTTGTACTAGTAACACCATGGATGCGACCCACTTTGGATTTCGTACAAACGAGGTAATCAAACTCGTTCATGTGGTAGACATCCGAGTGGGGGCATCCTGTATAATGAGATTATACAAGACCGGACTGTGAATTATTAACCTACTAGATTAACACCGTTATCAAGATAGGTATAATAATTCATAGATGATCATTAGTGACTTGACCTGAATCCTGAGCAAGCTATGAATTCCTGCTTATGAGGTTTGTCCTTAGACTAGTATGGGTGAGAGTGGCCTGTAGCCAACTCAATAAGCCTAGCTTCTCAGGGACATAACTTTGTAAGTAGCTAGAAACTTAACTATGCAAGAAGGAATTCACTCATTCCTGAATTAGGGAATCAGATAGGTTGTTCTCCTAAGAACTGAATCCAGATCTTGAACAATGGGACCCCGCCTTCTTACTAGCTTAAGAATGATCAAGTTTATGGTAGGACCATAGACTGATTGTTCATTAGAGGATCAGTAGAGCTTAAGGGACAAGATGTATTCACAGAGGTAAAACGGTAATTTGACCCAGCTGTGATTACAGACAACCTATGAAGGGTTGAGTCACAAGTATTGATTATATCAGTGGATACAACATAGTCAACAGTGAAGAGAGTGCAACTATGAATCTTTAGGGGAATGTCTTATAGTTAATGCATGTTGATTAATTGAATCAAAGAGTTTGATCGATTAATCTTTTATCATTGGAGCTCATGATCTGTAGATGCATTAGGTCCCTCCGCTGGCTCAACATGGAAATAAGAAGGGTTTATAGTTTGGAGTGAAATTGAAATGTTCAATTTCATGTTTAAAGGGTATATCAATCATATATGATATAATTGATATAAGATATGGTTTAATCCATGGGAAATACATCATAAAAGCACTATAAGGGTAGAATGGTCATTTCCAGCCTATTTTCCTATAAATATTGTGCATGAGATGCACATTTTTTTAACCTAATTCAAAAAGGCAAAACCAAGTGCTTCTTTTTTATAAGTATTTTGTTGGAAGAGTTCCAAGAATATTTTTCTTCCTAACAATCCCTCCTAACTCCAAAAGAGGTTTCACCACCTTCCCTCTCCTAGAGATACAACGGAGAAGATCTAGCGGGCGGATCAAAACTACTTCGTAGTTCGGTGAGATCGTTGAAATCGTTGAAATCGTGAGAATGAGAGGATCAAAAGGAGCACGTGTTGTTTTTTTCTTCAAAGGTAATGTACTTGTTGTCCATATGATCTAATATGCATGCTTAATCGTTTTATGAGCGTTTTGATTTGATCTACGTAACATATAACAAGAACACGCGATTCAAATCGCTTCCACTACGGGATTCTATCCCATCAAGGTAAGCTTTATTGATTAAGACAATGGTTGAATTAGGGGATTGGTTATGCTCTTCACAAGCCAAATGTTATAGCATTATGACTATTCCATCACTTAATACAAGTTTTCATAGACTCTTCCCGGAGATCTTTGATTGCAGTAACTAATTCCCATTAAATTGCTTCTTATTAATCCACTCCTTGCATTAATTAGGTGAGTTACTATTCCTAGTATCCTCAATTACCATGGAGATAGCCCCTAATCAGAACTAATCCTAGTCAAAGAAATCAGTTTACTCCTCTTCTTTCCAAATTCAGAATAAACGCAACTAAAATCGGTTGGTCAGAGAAATCTTAGTTTGGATTAAACTCACAATGACTAAGAGTGAGGATGTGTGTAGCTCATGTTGTGCATTTAACTCAGATTCATATAACCTTCCCTAATTCTTCCCCTTAGCTATTTAACTCATGATAAAGAAGCAATAAAAGCAGCTAATGCAACTTGAATTCATTTTACTAAGCATTGCAAGGTCCAAATTACAAAACATGAATTTAGACAAGAAAGCAAAAACAGTACACTCGAAGAGAAACTAAAATTAATCAAAACCAAGAATAAACGAAGCAATAACTCTGTGTAGCTCTCGAGAGGAGATCGGCTTCCTTTCCCAAGAAATCTTCTCTTCTTCTCTCTAGCTCCACGGGGTATCCTCTAGTGTGCTTATCAAGAAAACGTTCTAAAATTAATTCTAAAAGAAGCCTTCTTCCAAAAGTGACAAAAAGAGACTTAAATAGCACCCTTCCAAATAAGAGTCGGAGCTTTTGTAGCAATCGCCTACCAGCAATCAGCTTCTGAATGGTCTAGCGAAGACCAACTGTCAGTCTCATTAATTCAAGTGGTTGCCACGTGCTCCAGTTGCTCATACTTTCCCACAAGATGCTCATAACACAGATCAAGCTCCAGCATTCTTGCACTTATTTGCTCCAGCAACTAGGATGCTGCTAAATCACTCCATATCCTCCATCATTTTATGTTGTCTCTTCCTGCTCAACAGATGTTGCAGCAATTAACCATTATGTACTCAGCATTTGAATATAATGTTGCAGCAATCATCCTGCAAAGATCATAATAGCATCCATTAGTCATCACTTAGCTTAAAATACTAACATGGGACTTTTCTAATCATGAAGATGATCAAATAGCTTAAAAGCACAATTTCTAGCTTTAAAATGTAAGAGTCCACACAAAAAAATGCTTAGATTACTCAGAGTTCTAAACCCGAGATCTCTCCTTGAAACTTCTTTACAAAAAAAATAACACACAAATGTTTAAAACATTTTGGGAAGTTGTTGTGTAAGGAAATGAAAAAAAAAGGAAAAAAAAAAAGAAAGTGGAGCACTCACCACCACCAAAACATTACTGTTCATCCATTTGCTTCTCATTCTTGAAATAATACCAGATCACTTCGTGGGAGATGGTTGAAGGAAGAATGAGAGAGAGTTTTTTGGAGGTTAGGGTTGAAGAAGAGAGGAGGAAACTCAACACAAGCTTCCATGGCAGCAAGGTGATCAATTCTACCCACTATTGATGTTTAACTCGTTTTGAGCTCCACAAGAAGAGGTAAGAGGTGAGGTTTAATTTTCTTGAAATTTAACCAATTTTTTAACAAACTTCATGAAGGAAGCTTCAGCAAAATTTGACTTTAAGTTATTGATTTGTGAAGAGGAAGTCAAAGGAGAGAATTTATTGTCAAATCAGAGAAACCTCTGGTGTTTGAGACATTCTGATCTGTACATTTTGAATTAGAAGCTCCATTAGGTATGGTTGGAAAACTTATTTAATTTCATATAACTTTCATGAAGGAATCGTGAGTACAACATGATTGTAAGTGGCTTTAAAATTCGGGTCAAGTGTGGGGTGCAACAGAAAAACGATTTTGGAAAATAGTAGAAGCTTAATTTTAAGGATGTAGCTTTCAAGGTATTTACGGATACATCCTTTGGGAATTTCAATTTCATTTCTATACGTTTTATAGGGTTCAAAAAGGAAGAGTTTCGTATGAAATACATCATTTTTGGCAAAGTAATGAAGAAGTTATGAGTATGTGAAGTTAGGGTATGAAATTTGTAGAATGCTAGAAAATAGATGGAATGATATTTGTAATCATAAGTTTGAAATTCATGAGATTGAAGTTCTAATGCTTGGTTTTGGCTTATTTGACAGGCCAAGAGGAAATAGGTCAAGTATACGAGTCGAGGATCTAGTTTTAACGTTCTGAGTGACAAAATGAGTTTCGAAAATGATTTCTATGCTTAAATTTATGCTTATGGAAATACAAGACTTCCCTAGAATGAACTAGTTTAAATGCTTTATGTTTTTTTTTTAACACATACTTATGAGGCTTACATGGTTTCCTAGAAATGATTTCAAGTACTCGTTGTGAGCTTAGATTTTCCCCCAATGAAATTTACATGTGAGCATATGTTTATTGATTTTCTGAAATTTAGTGGAAATGTTATAATTTCAAGCAAGCATGTATTACCAAGTATTGTTTAAAGATTTCCAGTTTTCACGAACAAGTTGAGTAAGTTTGAGTTGTACGAAAAAAAAAAAAAGAGATAAGCAGGCATGTGCAAGTATTTTCATGTGTTTTTTTCCTGAGACTCGAATGAGTAAATGACTGAGATATTGAGCCCGAGGTTGTATAGTACCATGTGCACACAGGTCATTTTTTGTTGTCAACGTTGAGTGTACTCCGTGACAACAATGTTGTTGTGAGTGTTGGGCGGGCCCCACTACGACAAAGACGATATGAGTGTTGGGTGGGCCCCACTACATCTAGAGTGAACGTTGGTTGAATTGGGTGTGCCCTACGCAACGTAGATTATCATATGTTTTTAAATAGTTAATATTCTTGATATGTCTTGCGATATTTTAATGACATACTTGTTGGATTTCTAAAAAAGCTATTATGGTTACATGTTTATATTTAACGCCTGATTACAGATACTTATGCTCATAGATTATCAGGTAATATAACCTGCGAGTTAATAGTTTTAAACTTAGTCACTCACTGAGCATCATAACTCATTCTTTCAATGTTTTTCAACTTTTCAGGTAGAGATCGAGCTCCTGGTGCCTGAAATCCTGCCATAGTCTGCCAAAAGCTCTTAGAGTTTGATATTTTGTACGTGGGTGGGGTTGTATAGCAAGTCCGTATATATGTTGTGGATATTTTGAAAGGATTGTATAATTATGTTCGTGTATGCACTAGAGATTGTAGTTGTGTAAATCATGGTTGGATATATTTTTGGTTGTAGTGCTCTCTACCCATTTTAGTTTTCGAGTGAGGTTTAAGTAGAGTTGCTCCTTATGTATGTATAGTAATTTTCAAGGTTTCGTTGTGTTGTGTTTAAAGTATTTCATAAACAAGTATAGTATGTTTATCAGGTATAACAGGGTCAACAGGTATCGTAGAGAGGTAAACGATGTCTGTTGACTTCAAGTCGTCTTCCGGACTAAGTTAGCGGGTAGTTTGGGAGGGGATGTGACAAAAGTGATCCACTTAATAGCTCTCTTTTGCACAGCTATCAAACACTCGTTCTCAACGATCAATACTGTTGGGATTTATGCCCTAAACTCGTGCATTTGTAATTATTCAAGGAAATAAATAAAAGAGTTATTTTTTCCTCTAATCTTGTATTCCCGCTATTACAAACTTAAATCCAATAAACTAAGCTCTAGGGTCACATTTAGGAGATCTTGAACCGTGTGTAGTTGACACATAGCTAGGATCAAGTTCAAGTAGTTGACCCGAATGGCCTATAGTAAATGGATTAGGTTGGGAACCTCTGAAGGGAATGAAACTCCCGCAGCGGAAACGACTTTGAATCGTCGTGGTGGTCGTTGTGAAAAATGTTTTCTTAAATTCTCATGAATCTAATTAATCCTAGGCTAAACATACTTAAAATGGAGGAAAAACAGTGAGTAATTGTTACTTACTTGTTGAGGAACACTTCTTCGCTAATTCCTTCTCCGATCACGAACTCTTCGTGCCTTCGATCTCTATAATCACGATCTCTCGAACCGAACGGATTGGACACTTCCAAAACGAACTTCTCAGTTGTTCTCGGACGGTTGAGGGAGAGTGGTGGAACTCCCTTTGGTTTGGGGTAGAGAGAAAAAATGAGAGAGATTGAGAGATGAGAGAGCTCATTTTGGTGAGATTCCAAAAAATGGAAAATTGATCTTACAAAGCCTTCTTACAAAAGCCTTTTATAATGGTGTTAGGCGGAGTTGAAATCTCCACCTATTTACCATTTTACCACAACATTAGGTTATGCAAATCATATTTGCATAACACATATAATAAGATATCTCATACCTTACTATACAAATCACATTTGTATAATTGTGGATTTTAAATTGAATCACATTCAATTTAATATCTCTCAATCCAATTTCTCTAAATTAGCACTAATTAATCAATTAGGCTAACCTATAGTTTATTATGAATCTCATTCACATAAAACTATATATTATGTTAATCATATCTCATATAAATGACATAAATACACTTTTAATGAATTTGAACATTTCAAATCCACACCAAACTGTAAACCCTCAATTTATCCAGTTTGAGCCAACCGAGGAACCTAATGGACCTACAGATGACAAGCTCAAATGATCCGAGATTAACCTGTCAAACTCTTTGACCCGGTTATTCATCATTCATTAGCTACGGTAACACTCCACTAAATCCCATAGCTGCACTCCCATCACTGTAGGACAAGTTGTGTCCATTGATATAACCAATGCCCGTGAGTCGACCCTTCACAGGTTTTTCGTACACTGTTGGGTCAAATTATCGTTTTATCACTATGTCTACCTCTTGCTCCTTAAGTCCCACTACTCCTCTAATGAACAAAAACGTTGTATGGTCCAACCATAAACAACATCCCTCTCGGGCCAGTGAGAGGGTGGGCGTCTGTTGTCCAAGCCCTGGAGACAACACTTAAGGGAACAACCCCTCTAGTTTCTGATCCGGGAATGAGTGAATTCCATCTCGCGTAGTCAATTTCCCAGCTCCCCACGTGGTCTTGAGAAGATAGGAATATTGGGCAAGTAAATGTGACCACCCTCATCCATACTAGTGAAAGGACAGACCCCCGTAGACAGGAGTTCGTAACACACTCAGGATTAAGCTCGAGTCATTATTGGTCATCTACGAAGTTATTAGTCCTATACTGTTAACGGTGTTACATCAGTAGGTCTAATAATTCACGATACGGTCTTGTACAATCTCATTGCACATGATGCCCCCACACGCATGTCAACCACATGAACGAGTTGGATCACCCCGTTAGTATCTAATACAAAGCGAGTCGCATCCACAGCGTATCCAGGATTAGGTCTCCAACCCTATCTTTATACTCTAGACCGTTCATGTCATAAACTCGAACGCGATCCGCCCCGTGTGTCTACTACACACCGTTCAAGTTCTAGTTCTCTCATAATTCAATGACCCTGGAGCTTAGTTTATTGGATAAAGTTTGTAAATATGCGAGACACAAAGTGATGAAAAAAATATCTCTTATTTATTTCAATAAGGAATGTTACAAACATATACAAGATTAAGACATACTTCCCAACATACTCCCACTTGGACTAAGCTAGTGGAGTATAAAATACATTTCTCCAATGTATAATAAAATACAATATACTAGTGTATTGAATACCCTTTACAATACTCCCACTTGCCCTAATCACGAAGCACTCGAAGACCTAGACTCTCTAGATGACCCACAAACACCTTAGCCGTGAGGGCCTTTGTAAATGGATCAGCAACGTTGTGTCGGACGCTATCTGCGTGACTGTCACGTCGCCGCGGTGCACAATCTCCTGTATCAGGTGATACTTTCGCTCAATGTGCTTGCCCCTCTTATGACTGATGCGAAAATATCGAGTGCCCTAAACTAATGCAAATTAGAATGAGACTCAGACACTTTTACGACGTGCAAGTATACACGGTCGAGTGCAGCAAGTGATAAGATAAGAGTATCGATCCCACGAGGACTAGTTAGACCTAAATTAGTGAGTGTTCTAGCAAATTTTCCTTATTTTAGTGCAATGCATGAGTGTGCAAATTATTGTTGTAAATAAATAAATTGATAAGTACGAAAGAAAAGATAAGACAAAAGAAAATAACTTAATTTAAAGCGGGGAGAGGAGAATGCAAACAAGAAGGCAGAGATAAGAGAGTAGATTTGTAATGAAAAATAAGCTCGTGTTAGGTTAGAGTTCTAATGTTCAATTGGAATAAATTTTGAGTGATGCCTTGAATTTACCTACACATGCATTCAAATGATTCTTTCCAAAATCACTAAGTTTTAAAACCTACAATTTCCCAATTGTGATCTAAATTATGCCCATGATTTTAGGTTCTAGGTGGGTTAATTATCCCTAATCAACTCAATGATCCTAGAATGAAATTTTAGTTTTCTAATTCATTAGCTTTCCCAAGTTTATGAATTATAGAGAAGTTAAAAAGGCCAATTTTAATTCTCATGCAACGTTAAATTTAATAAAATTTCATAAATTCAATCAATGACATCAACCATAAATTTAATCCAAAATTACATTAAAACAACCTAACTCTTGCCCAAGACAATTTAGTTCATGATTAAAATCGAGTCACATATCTCTAGTTTAAGCATGCTTTTATTGATCGAGGAGTTCAATAAAAGCAACCAACAATGTTCACTAAATTAGTCTAAATCAACCACAATTCTAGCCTAAAACAGTCACGAGTTATGCCTAAAACAGTGAGCAAAAGTAGTCTAAATTAGTACGTAAACAGCCCAAAATTTCATAATTAAATTGGTGGTTGACAACAAGCAATAACACTTAGAGATAGGGAAAACGTTACACAGCAGGTGGCCTTATTTTTCAAGTTCAGTTCGATAGCAATATCTCATCAACGAAAGCTCAAAACAACGATCCAACTGTTCAAAACGAAGCTCTATGAGTCTCGAACAAGCTGTCAAAATTTCAGGACAATCCAACGGTTGAAACTCCGGGAATCGACAACTTTGTGAGCGCCGCCGGTGAAAAACCGAACTGCTCTGATCTCCTAATCCGACAGAAATATCTGGTACACCAAAGCTCAGAACGACGATCCAACCGTTCAAAATAAAGCCCTATGAGTCTCGAACAATCTGTCAAAATTGCAGCACAATCCAACGGTTTAAACCCCAGAAAACGACAACTTTGTGACTGTCGTCTGTGAAAAACCGAGTTGCACGATTTTTGCTACAACAATGGCACCTTCAAGCTTTGATTTTTTCCTCAATCGCACGATTGCTACAACAATGGCACCTTCATGATTCTTCTCTTCAACGCACACCTTTGTTGTAGCAATCGCCCCTTCTCTCTCGCTCTCTTCCCCTTTTGTGGCAACTCCCACTCTCCCTTTTTGCACTTGAACCCTAGCCTCCTTATATAAGATGATGTTGCCCTAATTCCACAAATTACAAAAATGCCCTTAGGGGTAGAAAGACCATCTTACCCTTCGGGTAAGATATCTAAAATGCCCTTAGGGACTCTTGTAATTTTATAATCTCTGCACACATAAAAATCCCAAATAAATATATGAAGTCAATTATAAATCAAAATACGCAAGGATTTTTGGAGTTAACAAAAATCTCAAATTTTGTCTTGATTAATCTGTTAGCTTATTTTCCAAAATTTCTTAAATTAAAGCACAAAAACATCAAAATTAATTCTTTTTGCACCTAATGCTTAAATTCAAGATTTTAAAGCTAACACACATAATTTAGGGATAAAATAACATGAGGATCACTAAATTAGATGCAATTCAAGTAGATTAAACACTAAAATTCTAGTAAAATAACTCACTTATGGTGAGTTATCAAACCCCAAACTTGAACTACTCATTGTCCTCAATGAGTTCTATTCCCAAAGACTTAAAAAGACCTTTAAAGACTCGGATCATTTGGGTAACTAAACAAGGATTGAATATTTATGTTCTAAGCTACAAGTCACCATTCAATCAATGCTCTCTAAGTGGCTCACCTAGGGTTTTTTAGCTACACTTATGCATCAATAACGAAGAGCAAATCAACTAGGATTCAACATCTACCCTCAAGCTCAACCACTAGAATCCTAATCATTCAAATCAAGCAACCCATAGTTAAAAATAAGTCATACTCCAAAACTCGCATGGCTACAATTAATGATCATTCCTTTTTATTTTTGTATATATATATATATTTTTAAAAAAATAGATATGTGCATTATTCCCTCAATTTCCTAAAACTCACTACTTAGGGCTAGTTTTTTTTTTTTTTTTTTTACTTTTTTTATTTTTATTTATTTTTGACTCTCCCGTAGTTCTTAGAATGGCACACGTGTTTAGCGCAAAGACACCTAAGCAATGGGACTTCCGTAGTTCTTAGAATGGCACACGTGGTTAGCGCAACGCACCTAAGCAATGGGAATAGGCTTCTTGCTTGATACCTTCGCTCCAAGAGGCCAACATGGTTAGTGCCTGCACCACGACATCGAGCACCAAGTTGCACGAATCGACTCTAAATAACAAAATAAATAGCATATTTTTCTAGCCCAATGGAGTTTTAGGAAAATGAAAGGTTTGCATACTCTTTCTTTATTTTTTCTTAAAAATAAACACAGAAGAATTTACCTTTCCCCAAACTTAGAGTACTCAATGTCCTCATTGAGTTAGGAGAATCGGGTAACTCCCCAAACTTGAAATGATCACAAATTTGAAGTTTACTAATTTTGGAGCGTTCTAAAAAAATGTATGGGTTACCTAACTTGTCATGGCTTCTAGTTTTGAAATTTTTGGCCTAGAAGTTGAATCCTAACTATTTTGATTGACACACTAACCATAAAGCACTAAAAAACCTAATCACAAGCTTGACCTTGAGAAACACCAAACAAGATAGGATACTCTTGTCTCAAACACAAGCAACAACTTTTATTTTCATTAACCCTGAGATTTGACCTTAACTTTTTATTTTCATGGAGTAAAATACCAAGTTTCTACAAAAGACATCACACTTTTACCATAAAAACACATGAGAAACTTAATTTTTAAACAAGGGACAACAACCATTTTTCTATTTTTTACTTGCTTAAACATAATGAATCAACTACCTACATCATGCATATCAAAGACCATGAAACCAACAATTAACATGGAATCCAGTAGTCAAAATAGATCATTTTGAAGCTCTAAAGCAAGTAAATAACTTTATAAACACAGAGGCATGCAACACCCTATATACTATAGCAAACACAGTCTCATCAATAGAAAAATTTTCAATTAAGCCCAAAATCAGATTCAGTACAACACATCTCCCCCTCATTTTTAAAGCACACATTGCCCTTAATGTATAATCTACTCACTTAAGCATGCTTAAGGACAATAAATATAGATGGAAGGGAGAACGATATCGCTCGAATTGAGGAGACCTCCATCTGCAAGCACATCAACAAACCCTAGGGAGGAGTGCAAGATAGGCAAGGGTTATTTATTTAAAAACAAAAGTAACTAAAAATTAAACAAAAGAAAAAATTAAAAATAAAAATAAAAAGCGAAACAAACGAAATAAACTTTGGGTTGCCTCCCAAGAAGCGCTTGTTTAACGTCATTAGCTTGACGTACTATATGTGGGCTCGTCAAGTGCGTAAAAATTCTCCCACTTCTTGGGCCTCCCTTTCTTGAATCTACAAAACAAATCGAGCTAGCAAGAATACTAGCTTCTCGTGAGAGCCAAGCGGATATATATTTTTGATTTTTATATATTAAAAGAAAAGAAGGAAAAACAACAAAGTAAACATTTTTGGTTTTTTATTTGATAAAAGAAAAGAAGGAAGAAACAGGAAAATGCACTCGACTCAAACAAAGACACCGAGTCGAGAGAATAGAAAGAAAAACACTCACAAATAAGAGAAAAATCGGAAGATAGAGCTGTCATAGACTCAAAAGCCTCAAACTCTACCTCCGACCTAACTCAACAGGCTCGACTTCTTCCACACTCTCACCGACTCCATCATGGTGTGTGCTACAAGGTTCTAGTTCTTCTACATCTAAAGCACAATCCTCTAAATGCCCATACTCAGAAAAAATTGAAGGACTAGGATCCTGAGGTTCTATCAGTGGGTCAGTGATCAAGTGACTCACCGAACTATCTATGAGTGTGGGTCCTCCTTCACTCTCTTCCCTAGGATGTTCAACCTCGGATGAGTCTAAATACATTTGTGTTCTAAGGGGAGGCAATTGTACACATTAGGCGTTGAATTGACTCCCCTATTTGACTATTCATCTCTTCTATTTGCCTATTCCTCTCTTCTGTGGTTCTCATATATTCTAATAACAAGATTTTAAGGGAAGATTCGTCTTCTACCTGGGTTTCTTGAATATAGGAAGGATATGGCTCAAAACCCTTAGGATATGGTTCATAGCCCCAATTGCTCTTATTTATTTACAACATGGAATATTACAAACTTCACGAGATTAGGACATACATCCCAACAGTGTACTAGGCAAGAAATCTGTTATGCAGTTGGGATTGTCAGTAGGTATCAATCCAATCCAGGATTAGATCGCTGGACAGGCATAAAGGCAATTCTCAAGTATCATAGGAGAACGAGGAACTACTGCCTTGTGTATGGGAGTGGGGATTTGATCCTTACGGAATACACGGACTCTGACTTTCAGACCGATAAGGATTCTAAGAATCCACTTCGGGGTCAGCGTTCATTCTGAATGGTGGAGTTGTAGTGTGGCGAACCATCAAGCAGAGGTGCATCGCTGATTCCACGATGGAAGCCGAGTTGTTTGCGGCTAGTGAAGCTGCAAAGGAAGTTGTTTGGCATAGGAAGTTCATGATGGATTTAGAAGTTATTCCAAATATGAACTTGCCGATTACCTTGTTTTGTGACAACAGTGGTGCAGTAGCCAACTCGAGAGAACCTCAGAGTCATTGATAACTCACCATAAGTGATAAACAGTGGTGCAGTAGCCAACATTGTAATATTCCATGTTGTAAATAAATAAGAGTTATTTATTTAAACTTTGGGTCTCGCATATGTCATAAACTTAATCCAATAAACTAAGCTCTAGGGTCATTGTATTATGAGAGAACTAGAACTTGAACGATGTGTAGTGGACACACAGGGAGGATCACGTTCGAGTTATGACCCGAACGGTCTACGTATACGGATAGGGTTGGAGACCTAATCCTGGATACGTTGTGGATGCGACCCGCTTTGTATTAGATACAAACGAGGTGATTCACCTCGTTCATGTGGTTGACATGCGAGTGGGGGCATCTTGTACAATGAGATTGTACAAGACCGGACCGTGAATTATTAGACTTACTGATGTAACATCCTTGACAGTATAGGACTAGTAAATTCGTAGATGACCATTAATGACTCGACCTTAATCCTGAGCGTGTTACGGACCCCTGTCTGCGGGGGGCTGTCCTTTGACTAGTACGGTGAGGGTGGTCACAGTTACTCGCCCAATATGCCTATCTTCTTATAAGCAGGACCACGTGGGGAGCTGGGAACTTGACTACGCAAGAAGAAATTCACTCGTTCCCGAATTAGGAAAACTAGAGGGGTTGTTCCCTTAAGTGATGTCTCCAGGGCTTGAACAACGAGGCCCCACCCTCTCACTAACCTGAGAGGGTTGTTGTTTATGGTAGGACCATGCAACGTAGTTGTTCATTAGAGGAACAATAGGACTTAAGGAGCAAGGGGTAGACATAGGGGTAAAACGATAATTTGACTCAGTTGTGACTACGAACAACCTGTGAAGGATCGACTCATGAGTATTGGTTATATTGATGGACACAACTTGTCCTACAGTGATGAGAGTGTAGCTACGGGCTTTAGTGGAGTGTTACCGTAGCTAATGAATGTTGAATAACCGGGACCAAGAGTTTGACAAGTTAATCTCGGATCATTGGAGCTCGTCATTTGTAGGTCCATTAGGTCCCTCGGTTGGCTCAAATTGGACAAATTAAGGGTTTACAGCTTGGTGTGAATTTGAAGTGTTCAAATCCATTATTTGTTTATTTATGTCATTTATATGTGATATAGATCACATAGTATATAGTTTGATATGAATGAGATTCATAATAAACTATAGTATAGCCTAATTGATTAATTAGTGCTAATTGGAGAAATTGAATTGAGAGAAATTAAAGTTAATGTGATTCAATTTTAAAATTCCACAATTATGCAAATAAGATTTATATAATAAGGTATGAGATACCTTATATTATGTGATATGGAAATATGATTTGCATATCATATGGTTGTGGTTAAATTGTGATTTGGTGGAGGTTTTAACTCCACCACACAATAATATTTAAAGGGCTTGCAAGAAGCCTTTGGTATGCCCTTTTTGCCATTTTTTGGATTTTCATCCAAGAGAGCAAGGCAAATTCTCTCATTCTCTCTCAATTCTCTCTCAAACTTTCCTCACCCAAAACCAAAGGGAGTCCCAGTCACTCTCCCTCAACCTCCTGTGAACAACCGAGAAGACATTTTGGAAGTGTCTCACAAATAATGAATTTGAACACTTCAAATCCACACCAAACTTTAAACCCTCAATTTATCCAGTTTGAGCCAACCGAGAGACCTATTGGACCTACAGATGACGAGCTCCAATGATCTAAGATTAACCTGCCAAACTCTTTGACCCGATTATTCATCATTCATTAGCTACGGTAACACTCCACTAAAGCCCGTAGTTGCACTCCCATCACTGTAAGACAAGTTGTGTCCATTGATATAAGCAATGCCCGTGAGTCAACCCTTCACAGGTTGTTCGTAGACACTGTTGGGTCAAATTATCGTTTTACCCATGTGTCTACCTCTTGCTCCTTAAGTCTCACTGCTCCTCTAATGAACAAGAACGTTGTATGGTCAAACCATAAACAACATCCCTCTCGGGCCAGTGAGAGGGTGGGCGCCCGTTGTCCAAGCCCTGGAGACAGCACTTAAGGGAACAACCCCTCTAGTTTCCCTTATTTGGGAAGGAGTTAATTCCATCTCGCGTAGTCAAGTTTCCAGCTCCCCACGTGGTCCTGCCCCTGAGAAGATACACATATTAGGTGAGTAACTGTGACTACCCTCACCCGTACTAGTCAAAGGACAGACCCCCGAAGACAGGAGTCCGTAACACACTTAGGATTAAGGTCGAGTCACTATTGGTCATCTACGAAGTTATTAGTCCTATACTGTTAACGGTGTTACATCAGTAGGTCTAATAACTCATGGTCTGGTCTTGTTCAATCTCATTGCATAGGATTCCCCCACTCGCATGTCAACCACATGAACGAGTTGGATCACCTCGTTTGTATCTAATACAAAGCGGGTCGCATCCACATCGTATCGAGGATTAGGTCTCTAACCCTATCCGTATACTGTAGGCCGTTCGGGTCATTAACTCGAACATGATCCTCCCTGTGTGTCCACTACACACCTTCAAGTTCTAGTTCTCTCATAATTCAATGACCCTGTACCTTAGTTTATTGGATAAAGTTTGTAAATGTGCGAGACACAAAGTGATGAAAAAATAATTCTTATTTATTTCATTAAGTAATATTACAAACAAATACGAGATTAGGACATACATCCCAGCAACCTCATCCTGGTAACACTATGGATGCGACCCACGTTGTATTTGATACAAATGAGGCGATCCAACTCGTTCATGTAGTTGACATGCGAGTGGGCGCATCCTGTGTGATGAGATTGTACAAGACCGGACCAAGAATTGTTAGACCACTCTAGTAACGTCGTTGATAGATTAGGGCTAATAATTCAAAGATGACCATTAGTGACTCAACCTAAATCCTGTGCGAGTTACGAACTCCTGTTTGCGAGGGTTTATCCTTAGACTAGTACAGGTGAGAGTGGCCACAGCTGCCGACTCAATATGCCTACCTTCTCAGGGATGAAACCTCGTAGGGAGTTGGAGACTTAACTTCGCAAGAAGAAATTCACTCGTTCCCGAACCAATGTAACTAGATAGGTTGTTCCCTTAAGAACTGAATCTAGGTCTTGAACAACGGGGCCCCTCCCTCTTACTGCCTCGAGAGGGATATTGTTTATGGTCGGACCATAAACTTGTTGTTCATTAGACGATCAGTGGTGCTTAAGGAGCAAGAAGTATTCACAGGGGTAAAACAGTCAATTGATCCGTATGTGACTACGAACGACCTGTGAAGGATTAACTCACGGGCATTGGTTAAATCAATGGACACAGCTTGTCCTACAGTGAGGAGAGTGTAGCTACGAGTTTATAGTGGAGTTGTTAGCAGCTTGTCCTACAGTGAGGAGAGTGTAGCTACGAGTTTATAGTGGAGTTGTTAGGATATGTGCCCTAAACTTGTGTAATTTTAGTCAAATAAATAAAGAGTTATTTGATTTGATGAAATTATATTCTCGCTTTATAAATCCAATAAACTAAACTCCAAGGCTATAATAGATCTTAAACATCATTGTAGTAGACACTAATTGGATTATGTTCTAGAGTATAACCTAAATGGTTTATGGTATATGTATAAGGTTGGAAACTTTATTCTGGTGACACCATAGATGCGACCCAATTTGTAGTTAGTACAAATGAGGTAATCCAACTCATTCATGTGGATGACATGCGAGTGAGGACATCTTGTATGATGAGTTCATACAAGACAGGACTGCAAATTATTAGTCTAACCAATATAACACCGTTAACAGGATAGGACTAATAATTTATAGATGATCATTAGTGATTCGACCTGAATCCTGAGCAAGTTAAAAACTCCTGCTTATAGCGGTTTGTCCTTACACTAGTATGGGTGAGAGTGGCTTGTAGCCGACTCAATATGCCTACCTTCTCAGGGATAGAACCTCGTAGGTAGCTGGGTACTTAACTCTGCAAGATGGAATTCACTCATTCCTAGACTAAGGGATTAGATAGGTTGTTCCCTTAAGAACTGAGTCCAGGACTCGAAAAACGGGGCCCCACCCTCTAAACTAGCTTAAGAAGGTTTGAGTTTATGGTAGGACCATAGACTTGTTGTTCATTAGAGGATCAATAGTACTTAAGGAGCAAGAGGTAATCACAAGGGTAAAACGGTAATTTGACCCAATTGTGATTACGAACAACCTGTGAAGGGTCGACTCATGGGTAATGATTATATCGATGGACACCATATAATCTACAGTAAGGAGAGTGCAACTACAAGTTTATAGTGGAGTGACTTGTAGTTAATGAATATTGATTAACCGGATCAAAGAGTTTTATCAGTTAATCTTACATCATTAGAGCTCATGAACTGTAGATCCATTAGAGCCCTTCGTTGGCTCAACGTGGTAATATTGAGGGTATAAAGTTAGGAATGAAATTGAAGTGTTCAATTTCATATAGGAGGTGATATATTACGTATATGTGATATAATTGATATAATATATAATTTTAATGTGAATTAGATTCATAGATTAACTATATACTTATGAGAGAATGAATGAGGGATAGGATGATAATTTCGTTGCATGGGATGCAATTTTGAGCTAAGCCATTTTGATATAACCCTAAAACTCACTTGAGATGGTTGTTGTAAAAGTTCGTAGATAACTCTCTAAAACTCTCTACACCTCATCCTAAAGGAAACCATCTAGTGGTAGATCTTTGTACGTGTTGGGTTCAGATCGTAGAGATCGTGTGATCGTGAACAACACCTTGGAGAAGGAATACAAGAAGAAAATTGTTCTTCAAAGGTAAACTCTTGTTGTCCTAATCTCTTTATGCATGCTTAATCTAGATTTTATGTTCTTAATATGAATCTGTGTAATAAGATCATGAACACGCGATTCGCAATCGCTTCCGTTGCGGGATTCGATCCCTTCAGAAGTGACTCATAGTTAACGAATTTTGATTAATGGGATCAAAGAGTTTGATTAGTTAATCTGGTATCGTTGGAGCTCATGATCTGTAGGTCCATTAGGTCCCTCAGTTGGTTCAACATGGAATTGAATAAGGGTATAAAGTTTTAGAATGAATTTGAAGTGTTTAAATTTAATTTAGGGAATTATGTCAATTATATATGATATAATTGATATAATATATAGTTCAATGTGAATATGATTCATGATGAACCTTATTATTGCCTAATTATGGAATTAAGGCATAATTTGAGAAATTAATTTGAGAGACATGAAATTGAATTTGATTCAATTTATTTTCCACATTATGCAAATATGATTTACATAATAAGGTATATGATACCTTATATTATGCAATTGTGCAAATTGAATTTGTATAATGCATAAATTGTGGAAATGATGGCAAAATGGGTGGAGAATTTGTCTCCACTCACATTGCCTATAAAAGCATCCTTTTGGATGCATTTTGGACACTGGGATCATTTTGTATAGTATTGCAATTGGGAAAACACAAAACCACTCTCTCAAATTCTCTCCATTTTCCCTAATCCCCAAAAGTAGATCCCACCTCTCTCCCTCTCCAAGAGAACAACCGAGAAGGCTATTTGAATGTGTTCGAACGTTGAGTACGTAGAGAATGGAGAAGTCATTGACGACGAAAGGATTACACGAAGAGTTTGGTCTTAAAAGGTAATCTCTTATTCATTTATGCTTTCATGCTTATCCTTAGAAGTTTCTGTTTTTGAGTAATTTCTATGCAACATAATCATGAACAACAACGATCATTCGCTTCCGCATGGGATTCAATCCCTTCAAACACGAACTAGAATTCTCGAACACCTTCCACAAGGTCTTCTTCGTTGTTCTCTTAGAGAGGGGGAATGGTGGAATTCCCTTTTGGAGAGTTGGGAGAGAACTTTCTCTTTGACAGAGTTTTGAGAATTGAGAGAGAGTTTTGTGAATTCAAAATCCCTATTTCCAAAAAATGTGAAAATCCATCAACAAATGCATCTAAATGTATCTTTATATAGGAGTAAGGGTGGAGATAAATTTTCCACTCATTATCCCACAAAATGCATATATTATGCATTATGCAAATCATATTTGCATAATTGTAAAATATAAGGTATCCCATACCTTATTATGCAAATCATATTTGCATACTTACATCATTGAATCATATTCAATTTTTTTCTCGATTCAATTATTTCCTCTAGAATTTAGTATGAAACAATTTCATACTAAAATAGTATTTGAAAATTTATCCAAATATAGTATATAGTTTATTATGAATCATATTCACATTAAACTACATATTATATCGATTATATCACATATAATCAATATAACTCCCATTTACGAAATTGAACACTTCATCACTCCAAAACTTTATACCCTCCATATTTCCATGTTGAGCCAACGAAGGGACCTAATGGACCTACATATCATGAGCTCCAATGATATGAGATTAACTGATCAAACTCTTTGACCTCGTTAATCAACATTCATTAACTACGAGTCACTCCATTATAGACTCATAGTTGCACTCTCCTCACTGTAGGACAAGTTGTGTCCATTGATTTAACCAATGCCCGTAAGTCGACCCTTCACCGGTTGTTCGTAGTCACAACTAGGTCAAATTACCATTTTATCCATGTGACTACCTCTTTCTCCTTAAGTACCATCGATCCTCTAATGAACAACTAGTTTATGGTCCAACCATAAACAATCTCCCTCTCGGACCAGTGAGAGGGAGGGGCCCTGTTGTTCAAGACCAGGATTTAATCCTTAAGAGAACAACTTATCTATTTTTCCTACCTCGGGAACGAGTGAATTTCTTCTTGCGGAGTTAAGCTCCCAACTCTGCGCGAGGTTTCTTCCCTAAGAAGGTAGGCATATTGAGTCGGCAGCTCTGACCACTCTCACCCATACTAGTCTAAGGATAAATCCCCGAAGATAGGAGTTCGTAATCCGCTCGGGATTCAGGTCAAGTCATTAATGGTCATCTATGAGTTATTAGACCTAATCTATTAACGGTGTTACAACAGTTGGGTAATAATTTACGGCCCGGTCTTGTACAATCTCATCGCACAGGATGCCCCCACTCGCATGTCAACTACATGAACGAGTTTGATCGCCTCGTTTGTATCAAATACAAAGTGGGTTGCATATATAGTGTTACAAGAATGAGGTTTCCAGCTTTATCCATATATTATAGACCATTTGGGTTACACACTTAAACACTATCCTTCCTATTCGTCGGCTACATAGTATTCAAGTTCTCATAATCATAACCCTGGAGCTTAGTTTATTTAATTTTAAGTTTTAAATGCGGGAACACAGTAAATGATGAAAAATAAATCCTTAATAATGTCATCTAATATTTACAAACTACACAAGTATAGGGCATAAAATCCCAACACGGTAAGGTTGCTTTGGTTGAGGAACCCCTCTCTGTTGAGCATCATCAAAAAGGGAGGGTGGCCACTGGGTTATTTTGGGCCTTAACTTGTCAAGAGGAGGCTTCTTTTCATCAGAAATCTTGAGTGCAATGGCTATTGTTGAGAGATCAAAATTATGCATTATTTCATAGAAATGTTAAATCTAGGATTATTCGGAATGACCTTACTTGATTATAGATGGAAATGGTAATTTGTTAGTTTTTTAGTCTTATATCTCTAATGTAGTAGTTAAGTATTTTTAAAGTGTCTTTTATGCTAAGACTTTGGCGTACAGGGATCTTACAAATCAACTGACTTCAATTATGGAATTTGTTTGGCCTTGGGAATGTATTATTGATCTTTGTCAGTCTATCACTTGACTCACTTATGTTTTGCGGGTGACTTAATAATTTTTAGTCATGTTGATTAGAATTCATTGATTTGTTTTTTGGATTGCTTTCAAAAGTTTGAGTCCCTGTCGGGGTTACATGCAAAAGCTGGTAAGAGTTCGTTCTTTTGTGCAGGTTTGCCTAACCCGAAAGCTCTTAGTTTGCTTGAGTTATTGGGGGTTCTATTGGCGTCTCTCCTACTTTGTTATCTTGGGCTTCCTTTTATCTAAAGTTGGTTTACCTATCATGACTGCAAGCATTAGCTAGATCGTATTATTGTCTGTGTGAACAATTAGTCTTCACATTCCCTTTCCTATGCATGTCGATTACAACTAATACAATCTATGTTTCAGAGTTTTTAAGTGTTTCTAGCTAGTGCTTTTTGTGCTTCCAGCACGTGTTATTCACGAAGTTGATCGTTTTCTACGTGCTCATATTTGGTGTGGGTGGTGCTTGAAGGGAACGAAATCCCACGCGGCGGAAGGGTGATCGAATCACCGTAGTATCGTTGCGAAATTCGTTTTCTTAAAACAATTTCTATCACATAAAAACTAGGCTAAACATGAAAAATAAGAAGAAAAACAGCAAGTGTACTTACTTGTTGAAGAACCGCCTTCACGTTTTCCTTCTCCAGTCACGTACCCTTCGTGATTACGATATCAACAAACTCGTTCTCCTCAAACAGTGAGTAACCCGAACACGCTCCAAAAGCTTGCTCGGTTGTTCTACTTTTAGTAGAAGGAGAGTGGTGGAACTCTTCTTTTTTTGTGAAAGGGAGGAGAGACTGAGAGAGATGTTGAGAGAGAGTTGCAAGAGCTCTTTGGTGAGAATTCCAAAAAATGAGCCTTGAGATAGGAAATCCTTGTTGCAAAGAAGTTTAAATAATGGTGATATGTGGAGTTGAAATCTCCACCTATTTACCATTTAACCACAATCATAGGTTAATGCAAATCATATTTGCATAACCACATATAATAAGATATCTCATATCTCATTATAAAAATCACATGTAGGGAATGAAAGTCCCACGCAGCGGAAGACGATTGAATCGTCGAGGTATGAATATGCAACATGACTTTATTAAAAGTGATCTAACACTTAGATCTAGGCTAAACATGCTTCAAAGAATAAGAAATTTACAACAAGAAGAGATTTTACTTACTTGTTGTAGACTATCTCAGCAAATTTCTTCCTCCGGTCACGGACTCTTCGTGCAACTCGATCTCTACGAACTCTTCCCACAAAAGATCTTGAACGCTACCAAAAAGCCTTCTCGGTTGTTCTCTTTTGGAGAAGGGAGGTTTGTGGGAACCTTTTGTGTTGGAGAGGGAGGAGATTTGAGAGAGAATTGAGAGAATTCCTCTTCTCTTCTTTGATGCAAAATCAAAAAAATGAGAGATTAAGTTACAATCCTTCTTGCAAGAAGGTTTTATATAGTGGAATTGGTGGAGTTAAAATGTCCACATAATTACCACTTTACCACAACCATAGGTTATGCAAATCTCATTTGCATAACCACATAATATAAGATATCTCATATCTCATATTGCAAATCTCATTTACAATAATTGTGGATTAATGAAATTGAATCACATCCAATTTAATTTCTCTCAATCAATTTCTCCAATTAGCCCTAATTCAACAATTAGGCTAACCTATAGTTTATTATGAATCTCATTCACATTAAACTATATATTATATCATTCATATCTCATATAAATGACATAAATACCCTTAAAGTGAAATTGAACACTTCAATTTCATACCAAAACATTAACCCTTCTTTTAACCGGTGGAGCCAACCGGGGACCTAATGGACCTACAAATGGACGGGCTCCGATGATCGAGATTAACCCCGCCAAACTCTTTGACACGGTTAATCAACATTCATTAACTACGGTAACACTCCACTATAGCCCGTAGCTGCACTCTCGTCAGTGCAGAATATTATGTGTCCACTGATATAACCAATACCCATGAGTCGACCCTTCACGGGTTGTTCGTGAGACACACGGTGGGTCAAATTACCGTTTTACCCCTGTGTCTACCTCTTGTTCCTTAAGTCCCCACTTTGCTCCTCTAATGAACAACATATTATGATGGTCCGACCATACACAACACCCTTCTCGGACCGGTGAGAAGGTGGGCGCCGTTGTCCAAGCCCGGAGACAAAGACTTAAGGGAACAACCCCTCTAGTTTCCCTAAAGCGGGAACGAGTGAATTCCATCTCGCGTAGTTAAGTTCCCGACTCCTACTTGGTTCTCGTCCACGAGAAGATAGGCATATTGGGCGAGTAATCGTGACACACCTCACCTGCCGTACTAGTCAAAAAACGGACCCTCGCAGAGGCGAGTCCGTAACACGCTCTCGGGATTCGGTCGAGTCACTAATGGTCATCACGAAGTTATTAGTCCCATCACAGCGGTGTTACATCGTGAGGTCTAATAAATCATGGTCCGGTCTTGTACAATCTCATTGCACAGGATGCCTCCACTCACATGTCAACTACATGAACGAGTCAGATCACCTCGTTTGTATCTAATACAAAGCGGGCCGCATCCACAGTGTATCCAGGATTAGGTCTCCAACCCTATCCATATACTGTAGATCGTTCGGGTCATTAACTCGAATGTGATCCTCCCTGTGTGTCCACTACACACCGTTCAAGTTCTAATTCTCTCATAAAATCAATGACCCTGGAGCTTAGTTTATTGGAAAAGTTTATAAATATTGCGAGACACAAAGTGATGAAATGAATAACTCTTATTAATTTCAAATAATATATTACAAACACGAGATTAGGACAAAAATCCCAACATCACATTTGTATAATTGTGGATTTTAAATTGAATCACATTCAATTCAATTTCTCTCAATCCAATTTCTCCAAATTAGCTCTAATTCAATAATTAGGCTAATCTATAGTTTATTATGAATCTCATTCACATTAAACTATATAATATGTCAATCATATCATATATAAATGACATAATTACCCTTAAATGAACATGAACACTTCAAATTCACACCAAAACGGTAAACCCTTTATTAATCCAGTTTGAGCCAACCGAGAGACCTAATGGACCTACAAGTGACGAGCTCCAATGACCCGAGACTAACATATCAAACTCTTTGACCCGATTAATCGACATTCATTAGCTACGGTAACACTCCACTAAAGCCCAAAGTTGCACTCCCGTCACTGTAAGGCAAGTTTTGTCCACTGATATAACCAATGCCCGTGAGTCGACCCTTCATAGGTTGTTCGTAGACACTGTTGGGTCAAATTATCGTTTTACCCCTTTGTCTACTTCTTGCTTCTTAAGTCCCCACTGCTCCTCTAATGAACAACAACGTTATAATGGTCCAACCATACACAACACCCTCTCTCGGGCCAGTGAAAGGGTGGGAGCCCATTGTCCAAGCCCTGGGACAGCACTTAAGGGAACAACCGATCTAGTTTCCATAAAGTTAGGAACAAGGGAATTCCATCTCGCGTAGTTAAGTTCGCAGCTCCCCACGTGGTCCTGTCCCTGAGAAGATAGGTATATTGGGCGAGTAACTGTGACCACCCACACCCGTACTAGTCAAAGGACAGACCCCCACAGACAGGAGTTCATAACACGCTCAGGATTCAGGTCGAGTCACTAATAGTCATCTACGAAGTTATTAGTCCCATACTATTAACGGTGTTACATCAGTAGGTCTTATAATTTGCGGTCCGGTCTTGTAGAATCTCATTGCACAGGATGCCTCCACTCGCATGTCAACCACATGAACGAGTCAGATCACCTCGTTTGTATCTAATACAAAGCGGGCCGCATCCACAGCGTATAAAGGATTAGGTCTCTAACCCTATCCATATACTTTAGATCGTTCGGGTCATTAACTCGAACATGATCTTTCCTGTGTATCCACTACACACCATTCAAGTTCTAGTTCTCTCATAAATTCAATGACCCTGAAGCTTAGTTTATTGAACAAAGTTTGTAAAATTGCGAGACATAAAGAGATGAAAGAAATAACTCTTATTAATTTCAAATGGTAATATTACAAACACAACGAGATCAGGACATACATCCCAACAAACTCCCACTTGGACTAAGCTAGTGGAGTAAACATACATTTCTCAAATGTACAATAGATTACATTAAAGTAATACATTAAACTAGGGCATTGAATACCCTTTACAATACTCCCACTTGCCCTAGTCAGGAAGCACTCAAGGACCTAGACTCTCTAGTTGACCCTCAAACACCTTAGTCGTGAGGGACTTTGTAAATGGATCAGCAACGTTGTGCTCCGATGCTATCTGCGTGACTGTCACGTCGCCGCGGTGCACAATCTCCCGTATCATGTGATACTTCCGCTCAATGTGCTTGCCTCTCTTATGACTCCGAGGCTCTCTGGAGTTGGCTACAGCACCACTGTTGTCACAAAACAGCGTGATCGGCATGTTCATATTTGGAACAACTTCCAAATTCGTCATGAACTTTCTAAGCCAAACAGCTTCCTTTGCAGCTTCACAAGCCGCAACGTACTCAGCTTTCATAGTTGAATCAACGATGCATCCCTACTTGATGCTTCGCCATACTACAGCTCCTCCATTCACAATGAAGGTTGACCCCGAAGTGGATTTCTTAGAATCCTTATCGATCTGAAAGTCAGAATTTGTGTATCCCGTAAGGATAAAATCCCCACTCCCACACACTAGGTTGTAGTTCCTCGTTCTCCTAAGATACTTGAGGATTGTGTTGCGTAAAATTATATTGCAATACCGCAAGTGTACGGGTCAAGTTTTAGTATAGTGATTTATGAGTCCAAGTATCGTCTTCGGGAATGGGTTTCTAGATTAATTAATTATTAAGGTACTAATTCTCGATTTTAGCTAAAGAAACATAACATGGATAGTTGGTTGAAGTAAATACAAACAAACGAACAAACATGTGGAGACACAGATTGATAGATTTGGGAGAAGTGATTTTACAAGTTAAAGACCTAACTAGCACATGCATGGAACCAATGAGATGAAATTATAAACAATAAGTGAAATACTCAAGAAAATCTCTCGATTCTTAGTGAGCCTCACACATGCAATAAACTCATAGTCTCCATATGAACCTACAACATGCATGGCATTAAGCAACTTCTTTATGTGTTTCCCTAAGATTTCTAGGTCACTCTCCTGCCAGACTTCCAAGGATTTTGACAATTTTGCTCTAATTCAAGCTTTATCTCTTGAGTCCACTTAAATCAACAAATTAAAAAGTAAAGAACGAATTGCCAAAAATAACAACATAACATGCTTCAATACATCACAAGAAAGTCATAACAAGTAAATCAAATCCAACTACAATGTTTAGCTACTCTAAATCACATGAAAAACAAACTAAAAAAGTAGGAAACGTCTTAGAACGCTGTTACAAATTGAAAGAAAGAGAAATAAACTTAGGTGTCGATGTCGGTCCTTCGTTTTCAAGCTCCCGTCTTCGATCTCGAACCTCCACGAATGCTTTGGCTCCCAAAATCACTCTTTTCTCTCTTCTTACAAGGTGTATTTCGAATTTAGGGCAAAACTCTACCAAATTGTGCTCCCCATTGCAAAAATCATAAGGATATATTTATAGGCATTATCGGCATAGCGTTGCAACGCTGTGCCCTAGGCGGCTGATACTTAAGGAAATAATCGATGGCGTTGCAACGCTGAGGGCAGCGTTGCAACGCCACTACCCTAACGCCCGCGCTCCTTGTCGAAATGGCGTTGTGACGCTGCAAGGCAGCGTTGCAACGCCATATGCGCAGCTTCTCATGCGTGGCTTCTTATCGAGATAGCGTTGCAACGCCCTAAGGCAGCATTGCAACGCTATCGCCTGGAGTCTTCAAAGCCTTTAAACAGCAAGTATGGTGTTGCAACGCTCTGCATGGCGTTGCAACGCCATCACCTCGAGTCGTCATGCTTGGATTGGTTCTTTTTCTTCCAATTGATGTTATCTTTAGCTCCAAATAGCCCCGTTTTGATCCCGAGTGATCCAAATTGTCTTCAATAGCTCCGTTTAAGCTCTTAACCTGAAATTGAATGAATTAAATACGTAAAAGCCCTAAAATCATCATAAAACTAGCAATAATTAAGCCTAAGGATAGCACATTTGTGTGCTATCAGATTGCCTTTACTGTTGTCCAGTGATCTAATCCTGGATTGGATTGATACTCATCGACAATCCCAATCGCATAATGGATGTCGGGCCTAGTACGGCGCATGGCATACATGAGGCTCCCAACGGTGAAGCATAAGGGATTCGTCTCATATCCTCAACCTCTTGAGAAGTCTTAGGACATTGATCCTTAGACAGGTGAACCCCATGCCTGAAAGGCAGCAAGCCCTATTTGGAGTTCTGCATCTTATATCTAGACAATATCTTGTCAATATAAGACGCTTGAGACATGGCCAGCGTTTTGTTCTTCCGGTTTCGAACAATCTGGATACCTAGAACATACTGTGCTTCTACCAAATCTTTCATTTGGAATTGCGAAGCTAGCCATTTCTTTACGTCAGTAAGAAATTGTATCTCATTCCCAATGAGAATGATATCATCCACTTACAAGACCATAAATGCGACAGTTTTGTCGATGATTTTCTTGTAGACACAAGGCTAGTCAACATTTCGATCAAAGCCATCATCAAACCTTATATTCCAAGATCTCGAGGCTTGTTTCAGTCCATAAATGGACCTATGAAACCGGCAAACCTTTTGCTCTTGGCCTTCGGTTATGAACCCCTTGGGTTAGTCCATGTAGATGGTCTCATCAAGGTTGCGATTCATAAAGGCAGTCTTGACATCCAT
The DNA here is from genome assembly GCA_036507285.1 of Trichosanthes cucumerina. Classification (NCBI taxonomy): domain Eukaryota; kingdom Viridiplantae; phylum Streptophyta; class Magnoliopsida; order Cucurbitales; family Cucurbitaceae; genus Trichosanthes; species Trichosanthes cucumerina. The sequence continues at coordinate 42,385,909 of CM071841.1, forward strand.
CTGCTATACCCCATAGTCATAATATGCGGCAATGGCCAGAAGGATCCTGATCGACTTTACCATGGCAACAGGTGAAAAGGTTTCCTCATAGTCAACCCCTTCAACCTGGGTTAAACCCCTTTGCCACTAGTCGTGCTTTGAAGGTCTACACCTTCCCATCTACGCCACGTTTACACTCGTAAATCTATTTGCAACCAATAGGTTTTATCCCATCCGGTTGATCCAAAAGCTCCCAGACGAAATTGAAGTACATCGACTCCATTTCCTGGTCCATAGCTTTAATCCATTCGTCTTTGTCAACGTCTGCCATTGCCTGATCATAGGTCAATGGATCCTCGCAGTCATCATCAGGGGTGACGACTTGGGTTTCAGCTAAACCCATGTAACATTCAGGCTGCCTCACAGCTCTCCACTACGTCGAGGCATTCCCAACCCTTGGGAACGGACTTGACTAGACGTGCTAGGATCAACAACACTTGTTGACGTACTAGCCCCATCAGCAACTCTTGTTGATGTACTGTCCATTTCGTTAAAAAGGATTTTGCTTCTAGGCAAATGATCCCTGACATGGTCTTCTTCAAGAAAAGTGGCATTTGTCGACACAAGCACCCTATTTTCCTTCGGATCGAAAAATAGACCACCCCTAGTCTCTTTAGGGTAACCTACAAATAGGCACAATTTTGAACGGGGTTCCAACTTTTTCGGCTTTGACACCAACACGTGGATCGGGCATCCACAAATTCTGAAATGGTGTAAATTACCTTTACGTCCATTCCAGAGTTCGAAAGGTGTTTCACAAACACTCTACGATGGAACGTTGTTCAAAATATACACCGTAGTCTCCACTGTGTAACCCCAAAAAGAATCAGGGATATGAGCATAGCTCATCATCGATCGAATCATGTCCAACAGAGTTCTGTTTTTCCTCTTCGATACACCATTCTACTATGGCATACCAGGTGCTGAGAGTTCGGACGTAATTTCGTGTTCTATCATATAGTCCTGGAATTCAGTGTCCATATACTCTCCACCTCGATCCGATTGAAGTGTTTTATCGTTTTACCTAACAGGATTTCAACCTCAGTCTTGTACTCCTTGAACTTTTCAAGAGTTTCAGACTTCCTATGCATTAAGTAAATGTACTCATACCTTGAATAATCATCTATGAAAGATACAAAGTATTCGTAACCACCTCGTGCTTTAACACTCATCGGACCATAGAGGTCAGAATGTATCAGCTCAAGAGGTTCTTTGACTCTATATCCTTTTCCACTAAAAGAACGTTTGGTCATTTTGCCTTCGAGGCATGACTCACACACTAGTAAAGAGTTTTCTTCCAACTCGCTTAGAAGTCCACACTTCACTAGTCTCTCAATCCTATTGAGATTTATGTGGTCTAACCTTAGATGCAGAAGATGAGCATTTTCCTTTGGAGAAACTTTCACTCTTTTAGTTCGTGTTTCTGCTGTTTTAAATAATTCAGTATTCAAAACACTTTTGACCAAATTTGGTTTCAAAACATATAGATTAGACTCAAGCGAAGCAGGACACAAGAAATTCCCATTTCTAGAAATAAACGCTTTATTACTAGAAAAATTTACAGAAATAGAGTGTTCATGTAGGCAGAAAATAGAAACTAGGTTTCTAGTAAACCCTGAAACTATATACAAATTATCTAATAAAATGTAATTCCTGCCGAAAAAGAGCTTCACTTTGTCGATCGCTGCAGCAGAGACAATTTTCCCGAATCCAACCCGTAGAGTCACTCTCACCTCTCGCATTTCTTTGCCAGAACTAATTCCGAAAAAGAAGAACAAACATGGTTAGTGGCGCCCGAATCCAATATCCAGGAAGAGTCATTACTCTCCACTAAACAGGTTTCGGTTACTAGTAAATCACATTTACCTATATTCTTCCTATCGGCAAGGAACTTGGGACAGTTACGCTTCCAGTGGTCGTCCCCATTGCAGTGGAAACACTTTCCTTTCTCTGCAACTTCCTTGACCTTTTTGTCCTTTTGGGCGGCAGCGCGGTCAGCTTTACCCTTCTTTATCTTCTTCTTCTTCCTTTCAGGTGAGAAAGAGCCACAAATTTTGTCCCAGAGGTCGAACCCCTGTGATAGGACCTGAAGGCAACATTTGCCTCAGCTTCCGGTGTCCTGATCCTCATCAAGGACTGAAAGTTCTGTAACTCATTCAGATGGGTGGTCAAAGTGTAGTTAATTTTGTTCATAACAACATTGCTACGAAACTGAAGCAAACTCTTCGGAAGAGTCTCCAAGATAAAGCTGACCTGGCTCGACTCATCGATCGAAGCCCCGTTCATCTCTGCCAGATTAAAGTGGGTCATCATGTCTAGAACGTGTTCACGGACAGACGTCCCTTCTTTCATTCGGTCGTTGAAGACGTGTTTGAGCGAGTCATGTCGAACCTGAAAGGACTGTTGTCCAAACATTTCCTGCAAGGACTCTATGATCTCCTTGGCGGTGATCATCAGCTCATGCTTCTTTGCCAAGACTTTAGACAAGCTGACAATTATGTAGACCTTGTCCTTTTCATTGGCCCTGATCCATCGATCGTATGGATCACGAACACTTCGTGACGCAGTCGAGCTCGGCAACTGAGGACACAGTAAGCACGAACTTAAGGTCGTCAATTACTAGAATTGTGTTGATATTATTTTTCCAAGTTTGGAAATTATCTCCCACTAATTTGTCGGATGCTAGTAATGTTATTATTGAACTAGACATTTTTGCTGAAAAAACAAATTAAAACTTTGTGTCAATCTCGCAAAACTTTTGAAATTCAATCAAGTTTTAGCAAAAATTTATCCTATGATCCCTAGGTCATTAAAAATTTGCAATGATATCCTAAATGTTTAGAATGACCGCCACCAAAGGGTGAACAGAAACACTCCTCCTCTAGGACGAGACTTTCTCGACCAGACCCTAATACCAGAATAATTCTTATTCCATTAGGCGTTCAGTTACCATTTTTTGGTCAGAATCCATTAACTCTTAATGAATCTTTTGAGTGTCACCCTCAATCTTTAAGTTTTCAAGTATCCGTCCTAACAATAGCCACCGAAGGGTGAACCAGAAGGAAAACCAACAAGAAAACTGTATCCCTTTCGAGAATTCACAGTGTTCCAACTCCCATGATCAAGGCCCTCCCGGAGGGATTGTCTGGTCCAGGCCAAACTAGCAGGCGGATCATAGGGGTCTCACGGTGTGAATCGAAAGAAGAGACCGTGGGTCCCGTTTTCACAGGTCCCGTTCCCACTCACTATAAGTACTCTCTCCATCCACTATGATATTGATCCATACAAATACCATCCGAAGGGAGACGCTCCCATTTGCGCCACGAAGCCGAGTATGGATCTCACGGTGCAGACTTTAACGGTGTTTTGTGGTCGGAAAATTAAATGTATCTTATACACTTTATTTCCTCCCACTAAGCACTTTATATTATTCGGGATTGACCTAGATAAATCGGCTAATATTTACCTAAGTCTACCAATATAACGCTTATATTGATTTAGCCTAAGTTTATAATCATATTATTAACTTAGGTCTAAGTGAGTAAATTAATCAAATTTTAATTAACGCCACTCACGATAATATAATCTAAGAATCTCCGGACCGAATTCACTCCCAGGTCGGTTTCTAGGTAGGGGTGTTCTGCAAAGCGTCAGCTTAAATACCCTAGCCTTAGACAAAACCTTCCTTACACAGAGTTACTTATCAGGCACCATTCAAAGATCATATTTTGATTTCCTAATTCTAATCTTATTAGAACTAGAAAACCTAAGTCTAATTATTCAAGTTCTAAACATTTTAAAACTAATAATTAACTTAGGTTACATGCATTCTATGTTATAGTGTTTGATCATACATCACATGAATAACATTATACTATAACAAATATTCATCACATGAATTAAATGCATGAGGATACTTTTAATCTAAGAATAAAACTCTCATGCATAAAAAAATATTAAATAACAAAATTTGACCGGTTGTGGCACTTAAGGGCATTAAATAAATTAATTAACATTAATATAACAATTATATTAATATTAATTAATAAATTTAATTAAAATAAAAATAATTAAATTTTACAAAAACTAAATTAAATTAAAAATACATGAAAAAATGCCCACGAAGCACTATGCTCCAACCGCCCACGTTCGTGCGAAAATGTTGTTGGAACCGCCCACTATGCACGCAGTGTTGCAACGTCGTGGGCAGCGTTGTAACGTTGCAGCACTCAGCGCCGCACACACGTGCTCCACAACAAGGCGTTGCAACACTGTTCTGCAGCAAAGCCTTCTTCCGCGCGGACAACATTGAGACGTCGAAGAACAGCGTCTTAACGCCGTCGACAGAACAACAAGCTCCTCTTGTTGTTCTTCGTCGTTTCTCGCCCGTTTCCGCTCCGATTTCTTCACAGCAACCCTTGCCGACGAAGACACGCACTTATAGACTCGATTTATTTTCTTATATGCCAAAAAACACGGGATTTTACATTTGATCTCATCAAACAGAAAATAAACCTAAACTAGTGCCAAAATCGAAACATCCAATTATGTAAACTACAATTCATCACATAAATTGAAGCAATTACCCACCTAATTTTAAGAAAACAGATGCACAACGAGATGTCAACGATAGGCTCTGATACCAATTGCAGGAATGAAATCCCACGCAGCGGAAGGGTGATCGAATCATCGTGGTATCGTTGCGAAATTCATTTTCTTAAAACAGTTTCTATCACATAAAAACTAGGCTAAACATGGAAAATAAGAAGAAAAATAGCAAGTGTACTTACTTGTTGAAGAACCGTCTTCACGTTTTCCTTCTCTAGTCACGAACCCTTCGTGATCACGATCTCAACGAACTCGATCTCCTCGAACAGTGAGTAACCCGGACACACTCCAAAAGGTTTCTCGGTTGTTCTACTTTTAGTAGAACGAGAGTGGTGGAACTCTTCTTTTTGGGTGAAAGGGGGGAGAAATTGAGAGAGATGTTGAGACAGAGTTGCAAGAGCTCTTTGGTGAGAATTCCAAAAAATGAGCCTTGAGATAGGAAATCCTTCTTGCAAAAGAGTTTCAATAATGGTGATAGGTGGAGTTGAAATCACCACCTATTTACCATTTAACCACAACCATAGGTTATGCAAATAATATTTGTATAACCAAATGTAATGGGATATCTCATATCTCATTACACAAATCACATTTGTATAATTGTGTATTTTAAATTGAATCACATTCAATTTAATTTCTCTCAATTTAATTTCTCCAAATTAACCCTAATTCAACAATTAGGCTAATCTATAGTTTATTATGAATCTCATTCACATTAAACTATATAATATGTCAATCATATCACATATAAATGACATAATTACCCTTAAATGAACTTGAACACTTCAAATTCACACCAAAACTGTAAACCCTCTATTAATCCAGTTTGAGCCAACCGAGGGACCTAATGGACCTACAAGTGACAAGCTCCAATGATCCGAGACTAACCTGTCAAACTCTTTGATCCTGTTAATCAACATTCATTAGCCAGGTAACACTCCACTAAAGCCCGTAGTTGCACTCCCGTCACTGTAAGGCAAGTTGTGTCCACTGATATAACCAATGCCCTTGAGTCGACCCTTCACAGATTGTTCGTAGTCACTGTTGGGTCAAATTACCGTTTTACCCCTGTGTCTACTTCTTGCTCCTTAAGTCCCCACTGCTCTTCTAATGAACAAAAACGTTGTAATGATCCAACCATACACAACACCCCTCTCGAGCCAGTGAGAGGGTGGGCGCCCATTTTCCAAGCCCTGGAGACAACACTTAACGGAACAACCCCTCTAGTTTTCCTAAAGTCGGGAACGAGTGAATTCCATCTCGCGTAGTTAAGTTTCCAACTCCCACGTGGTTACGTCCCCGAGAAGATAGGCATATTGGGCGAGTAATCGTGACCACCCTCACCCGCAGTACTAGTCAAAGGACGTAACCTCGCAGCATGTGAGTCCGTAACACGCTCAGGATTCAGGTCGAGTCACTAATGGTCATCTACGAAGTTATTAGTCCCATACTGTTAATGGTGTTACATCAGTAGGTCTAATAATTCACGGTCTGGTCTTGTACAATCTAATTGCACAGGATGCCCCCACTCGCATGTCAACCGCATGAACGAGTCAGATCACCTCATTTGTATCTAATACAAAGCGGGCCACATCCACAACGTATCCAGGATTAGGTCTCAAACCCTATCCATATACCGTAGACCGTTCGGGTCATTAATTCGAACATGATCCTCCCTGTGTGTCTACTACACACCATTCAAGTTCTAGTTCTCTCATAAATTTAATGACCCTGGAGCTTCATTTATTGGACAAAGTTTGTAAAATTGCGAGACACAAAGAGATGAAAGAAATAACTCTTATTAATTTCAAATGGTAATATTACAAACAAAATGAAATTAGGACATACATCCCAAAAGTGCTAATGTGGATTAGAGGATGTTTATCTTACTCGTAGGGAAGGAGGTCTTGGTATTAGGCACCTTAGGTCTTAGAATTTTTTTGTTGTGATGAAGCTTCTTTGGCTTTCCTTTGTTAGGCCTACTTATGCAAAAGTTCCATTATGACTGTCAAGCCTCCTACTAATGGATCTTGGTATTGTAGGTTGATTTGTAGTGTTCGAGACAAGTTTAAGTCATTAGTCCAATTCCCTATAGGCAATGGTCAGAGATATCGATTTTGGTTGGATCTTTGGTCACTAGGGGGTTCTCTTTGTGCTATCTTTGGTCACAAGTTTAAGTTATCATGAGTGAGTAGTTTTTGTTGCTAGTAATCCTCTTTGTGCTCCTATTACTTATTTTTTACTCCATAACAGTTATTGGTTAGATCATGGATTTTTCATAAGCTTTTACATTTGGTACATGATGTTCAACTTTGTATGACTTAAGAGGATAGTCCTACATGGTGTCTAGATTGCTCGAGCCAGTTTCTATAGCTAGTGTTTAGGAGGTTATTAGATCATGTAAATTAGAAGTGCATTGGAATAGGCTCCTCTGAGTTGGAGGAAATATTCCTAAGCATTCATTTATTTCTTGGTTGGCGGTGCAAATTTGGTTGTTAACTAGGAACTACCTTCACATGAGGGATAGGATTATTTCAACTGATTATTTACTTTGTTTATCTTCGAAGGAGACCCACGACCATTTAGTTTTCAAATGCCCTTTTAGTCCTACTATTTTGGATAGTATGCTTTTTTTGGAGAGATTCTATCCATAGTATATTGTCCTGCACCTCTGAATTCGAGTGGATTTGTCATGTGAATCGGGACAACTGTCGCAGAGTCGAGGTTGGAGGCTTGCTTGGTGTGCATCTATTTATCATATTTAAAGGGGATGTAATCTTCGTCTTCATGGGTCAGTGGATCTAGTTGCTCGGTGCTTCTCATAGTTAAGGGGATGCTTGTCAATTCATCTCTGATCTCCTTGGTTTTGATTAACTTGTTTTCATGTTTTCTCTTGCTTTGGTTTTTTGTTCGCAACTTGGTTTTGGTTTTTCTTCTGTTATGGTTTCTACTATAGTTTGATTTCCTTTATTTTGTGCCTTGACCTAAGACTTTGAGGTGCTCTTTTGCAGTAAATATATCTACCTTTGCACACAAAAAAAATATTAATTTACGAAATACTGTCATTTGACTTTCCATGTTTAAATTTCAAATTTACCAAACACTAATTTCTAAATGACAATTGATTTTTTTTTAAAGTAAAACTGACCAAATTATTTCAATAGTTATAATAATCTCAAACTAAGTCTTCATATCCATACATGATTCACCATTAATCCTTTGTTTTTGTTTTATTTATTTATTTTATTATCTTATATTCCATTGAATAATTAAAATAAACATTTTTTTCAATATGATTTTTTAGCAATTATATTTCTTACCACCGTTCAAAAAAAAATTATATTTCTTACCAAAATATAAAAATGTCTAGAATAAAAATAATATTGTTATTTAAATCATATGAATTTTTAAATAGCTGTTTTATAAAAACTTTGAAATTAAATATCACTATAACATTATAACATTATGTATTATTGAAAAACAATACCTATTTTATTTATTATAGTTAATTTACAACAATTTAGTATTAATGTACTGAACACTTTAATCTGTATTTCAATAATCTTTAAAGCCAAAACTTACCAAACACTAATTTACTTCATATTACAATCGATTTTTTTTTAAAGCATGATTAATAATAATTATTTCGAAAGCTATACTAATCTCAAACTAAGCTTTAATACTATTTTTTGAAGCTTCATTAATTTAGCACTATTCATAAAGTAAATCGATAGATAAAAGTTGTACTAATCATTACAAAATTTGCAACACATCAAAGTTTAACGTTCAATTTACTAAAATTAAGAGTTTAGGTAAAAATCAATACATCTTTATAGTTAAAATGGATATTCTTAAATCACCAATCAACTCAAAATGATATGTAGGAGCAAATTTAATTATATCAATATAGTCTAACGTTCCCCCTCACTTGTGGGGTTCGAACTCAAGACCTGCTCTTCTGATACCATCTTAATTCATCAATCAACTCAAAAGTGTAAGTTGATAGGTAGGGGCAAATTTTATTACATCAACATAGTCTAACAGATGTTGTTCTTTTTTAAAAAAATTCCAAAATTAATAATAGAAATTGAATGAATTAAAGTAAGAATAAATAATTAAAAAAACACAATGGGGATGATTTGAAGTGAGCTTTTTCTTTTTGTTTAGTGTTAGTAATGAATAATGATAGAAACATGAGGGGCTGGCATTGAACAAGGCATAGCTTTCATACAAATAGTGGAATGAATATCTGAGTTAAAATTATGAGAAACGGCGAAAATGAATTCCAATCCAAAGCAAATATACAAGAAGCAGAGGTATTATACTTGGGGTGTTTGTACGGATAACCCATTTTCCAATGCATTAATGTCATTTGACCTGACATTTCAAAATAATGAAATATGACCTATTTCGACGTGGAATGCGCGCAAAATGACTCATAAGGGTAATATAGGCGGTGCTTTCTTGTTCACGCCTCAAGACGTTGTTCACGCTCGCTCCCGTTGTCTCGCGCTCGCTCTCGCTCAAATGAATGGAAAAAATATAAAGAAAAAATGACAAAAAAAAGACAGAGAAGATTGGAGTAGCAGAGAGAGCGAGTCAATGGTAACGGCGAGCAGAGCGAGAGAGAGGCTATGTCTTATTTAATTACTATCATGTTAGAGAGAAAGAGAGAGCGAGAGCGAGAGCGAGAGAACGAGACTTGAACGGAATGCACAAAGACAAAAGGAGGAGAGCGAGGCGAGAACGAGACTTGAACGAGCGAAGGCGAGGCGAACGAGACTGAGCGAGGCGAGAACGTGAGCAGAGAATGAGAGAGAGCTAGAAGTCGATGATGATGCCTTACGGTAATTTGGACGAAATGCACAAGATCAAAAAGGATCAAATGTCATTAATTTGAGCGTGGGTTAAATCACATTAACGACGTGAAAAAGGGTTTCATGCAAATTTCTCATTATACTTGGCTGCAAAAAAATGAAAAAAAAAAAGCAATCTGATTAAATGGTAGCACGTGATTTGGGCCCCACCAAACATCTAGCCAATGTCCACCAATAATTCTAAATATCTTTTTGTGTTCCTTTTCGTCACGTGAATTTTTTGTCTACACTGACTCTCATTTTATCCGGTTTTTCTCTCCCTGACAAAGAAACTACAGATAGAGAGAGAGATCCTTTTTTAAAGAAACAAATAAAAGTTAGGGTGCTTTTGTTTAACTTTTATGGGTTTAATTTTGAAATATATATATATATATTGTAAAATTTGTAGTATTTGATATCCGCTCAAAATTAAATTTCAAAAATGAATTTTAGAAATAAGCCATTTGCAGAGAAACGTTTAAAACTAAATTTTAGAAAAAAGATATTTTTTTGAGTGTTTCACTTGTAATCCTTACCAAATTTTCCTGATATATAAATCTGACTATAATATTCTCACATTACAACACTCATTGTCCTCACCGCATGTGAGAACTTTGATGACCACTCCAACGATCCCTCGACAACTAACGCATTCTATCATTTGACAACCACCGTCGATGAGCACTAGGTGATCTGGTGACTGTCGAACAACCTGACCATTTTGATGACCACTATGGTGATAACTTCAGCGACTTATCATCCTGACGACTCAATGACCCAACAATCACTACCGACAACCACCCTAACAATCTGATCACTGTTAATCACCATTGTCGACCATCTCGACAATCCAATTATCCAACTACCACCTTCGACGACCATTTGATGACTACTCCAACGATCCAACCACCTCGATGTCCACTCTAACGATCGCCCTAGTGGCCTAATCAATCGATAACAACGCCAACGACCACTCCAACGATCCGCCCACTTTTGTCTCCTAATCAACCCAACGACATTCAACAATCACTGTTGACGACCACCCCTTCGACCCGATCAATAAAAAATCGACTGCCACCCACCCGACAACCACTATTATCGACCACTCAGGCAACAAGACCACTAGATAGTCTTTACAAAAAAAAAATGTGTAAAAACACTTTTTGAGAACCAAACATACTAGTATTTTTATTTTAAATGGTCTTTACAAAAAAAAAAATTTAAATGCATTTTTGAAAAATACTTTTTGCCACCTTAATCAATCTGGTTTTAATTTAAGTTGTTGGATATTAATTTAGTTTTTAGAATACTATATTTATTTTTTCATAATTCTTCTACCATGATTTTCATCTTTCATCTGAAAAATATTTGAACTCTCAACCCATTTCTAAAAAAAATACATAAAATTTATTTTTAATTTATTTTTTTATTTTTCAAAACTTGACTTGAATTGAAAGCATTTGTAAAATAAAATAACAAAACAAAGAAACTTAGTGGGTGATTGGAGTACCGTGTTCGGTTTGGATGGTTTTGAAATCCAAACCTAAAACATTGTTTGGGCTACCATGTCCAAAACCCAATGGATTTGAAACAGAAACTCATAGTTTTGAACGCATTCAAACACAATGTTTCGCTAATTCTCAGGTTTCAAACACTACATACCAAATATTGTTTTATGATTCATAGTGTTTCATAATATTTCAAACTCCTCGAAACAAATTCCTAAGGTTTCGATTCCAAAGGTTTTGATTCTGTAACAGTGCTCCCAAATGCCCCCTCATATAGGTGAAGTAGTATTTATAACCTTAATTTTCAAAAACTACACACCAAAAAACTAGGTTATCAAACAAGCCTTAGTCTTTACCATTTGAGTTTATTTTTTATTCGGTTCTTATGATTTAATTAAGGTTAAATTACAAGGAATTAGTCCATAAATTTTCTTGTTTGTATCTAATAGATTTTCCAAAATTTTAATTTTATATCTAATAGATCTTTGACTTGTTCATTAATTTATTTTTTAAAAAATAATGAATCCATTAGATATGAAATTTAATTTGATATTTAATAGGATAATAAACTTTAAATTTGTAAGTAGGTTCGTGAAATTTTAAAAATGTTGAGTAAATCAAGGACTTATTAGACACAAAATTGAATATTCAAAGATTTATTAAACACAAAATCGAAAGTTTAAAAACTTATTAATCGCCTTTTAAAATTCATAAACCTAGATACAGAGTTGAATGCTCATTGACCTATTAGACATTTTTTTAAAGTTCAAGGACTAAACTAGTAATTTAAGGTTCTTAATTAAGTTTTACAATTCATTCTTTTTTAGTTTACCAATATGTGGGGTTGAGGATTTCAATCTCTAACTTTTGATTGATATTATACTTAGGTAGGCACCTAAATACTCATTTTTAATTTGTCTTTTATCCAAAAAAAAAATCACTAATTTTCTTCCCATTCTTACTCAACTCCAAATCTCACAAATACATTTAACAAATAGAAAAGCATCAACTAAGATCTAATAAACCAGGAAAATCTGATTTTACTAAAACTTAGTTTGGGATTGCTGTAATTTTTAAAATAGTGGTGGTCAACTATACTTTAAAAAATAAAAAATTATTCGGTAAATTTTGAAATTTAAATCTGAAATAATAAAATAAAATGGGATAAAATAGAAATTAAAAAAAAGTTAGAAAATCAATTAAATGTTTAGAAAGTCAATCCTAAAAGCTACTGCTAGCAGGTTTTACCAATCAACCTAACTGTAAGGACCAAATAAATCACAAGTACTAAAATTTACAATTTAACATTTTTTTTTCTTTATTTCTGTCTTTTGGTGCCACTTGTTTGGATTCTTCAATAACTTTACAAGTAAAAAAGAAAAAGCTGCTATGCTTTTTTGTGATGACAGTTCAACACTTATCTGCACCAGAGAGAGAGAGAGATTGCTTTTCCAACCGCTTCCAAAACTGGGTGTTGCCTCATTGGTTTTCAACTCTTTATTTCTTTCCCAACAAAATGACAAAACAAAACAACAATCCCAAGTCCCTCAAAACAGCTTTTCAATCAACCCCAATCCCTACTTTTCTCACCTGCTTAACATTTATAAAAATCACAATTTCCATCACAAGCTCCAAATATGTGCAAAACAAGTAAGATCAATTATTCATTTCTAAGAATTTATTTAAGTACACATTTAGTTATTGTTTGTACTACTACTCCTCCTCACTCTAACTCTTCCTGGATACCATACATTTATATATATCTATGTACATTATCATTCAGACAAACTTCAAACTACAAACAAAATGCCACCTACTTCTTCAACACTACAAGTACACATAAAAATCATGTCATTTTCGTTGGTTCGGCTACCGTATTCGGGCCGTGGGATGGGATCTACTATTCTTCTCCTTGGAGAGGTCTAATGATTTATACAGATTTGAAACAGAAGGATGAACTCGAGGAAGTTGTAACTTGGTTCGAACTTGTATCGTCCAGATGAGCAGAAGTGAAACACTTTGATGACACATTCGGTGATGAGAATTTTTGGTTTCCTTTACGAGCTTTCGTGGAATTTGATTGATCTGGACATTGCAGCTGGATTCACTTGCAAAACTGGAGAAGGTTCAGCTTTGTGATTCTTTTCATCGCCCTTCTTCGATTGAAAGGCCTTGAAAAGCCCTTCACTGACAGAATCAGTCTTGTCATTCTTGATTCCTAGAGTTGCCCAGATTGAGCTTTTAGCTGCTTCCCCTGGGTCGTCGATCCTCAACGTTTTTGGTATCCAAAGGCATCTCTCAGCTTTTTTATCATTTTGCTGCTCGTCTTCCCCAGAATCACTCTGCTTGCTCGCATTCTCATCTCTTGAATGTTTCCCTAAGGTCGGAGAGTTCGGAGCATGGTTTGGGGCAATAGGGCTCAGAGAGGGCGGCTGGGGAAGCCATGGGATGGTCCAGGCACCGGGAACGGTACACCCCCAAAATGGAGCGGTCGGATAGAAGGGCACAGGAATGCCTGGCGGATAGAAAGTAGGAGGAGGAACAGGAGAGCTCCATTGTGGTGAATTCCAAGGGTAAGGCCAAGGAGCTCCAGGGAAGAAGGGAACCTGAGGAGGTAAAAAGCCTTGACAATTATGAATCACTTGATCTTGTGGCCCAGTTTTGGCTTCTTCATTATTTATAAATGATGGAGTAGCAGCAGATGCCTGAGTCTGATCATCATGTTCTCCATTCTCAAAAGCCACAGGAATTTTCAGAGCTTCAGGTTTTTGAAACCCATTTCTAGTGCTATTCTGTCTTGTTTTATCAGCAAGGTTCAAAATGGAAGCCATTGATTCACAAAGAGGGGTGTCTGAACCAAATGCCAGCACATTTCCATTTGGTTTGAGCGTAGAATGATGGATGCCATTAGAAACATTGGTTCGAGCATGCTGAAGCGCTTCCGAAACAATAATCTGTCGGTGGTGAGAAGCAGAGTTTTTGTTCTTGCGACGCCCTGCACCAACAGGAACATTCCTCATTGTCCCGCCAGCAGTCCAATACCTTTGACAGTTCTTACAAAAGTGGCGCGGTTGATTCACATTGTAGTTATTATAGTAACAGAACTTGGTATCCATGCTGTTACATCGGGGGCACGGAAGTATCTTGTCGGGTTTTTTGAGAGTCTTCTCTTGCGAGTTACTTGTTTCATTCTGTTCATCAGTCTTCGGAGTACTCAATGGATTACTTTCCTCACCAGAAATTACTTTGGAATTCTCTGATCTCACCGCAGAAGTATCTGAATTCGTAAACTCTTCGGTCAAGACAGACAAGCCTCCATCTCCATCTCCATCTCCATCTTCCATCTTAGTTTCACCTGATTTTCCTCCCATAGTCTCCTAAAACACCAAAACACAAATTTCTTTATGAACTTACAAAAACAACATCACCAAATTTAAGCAACAAGCCTAGAGCTCAAAGGCACAACTTCAAAAGATATCTCAGTAAATTCCTAAAAAATTCAACAATCAAAACCCAAATTCTGAAAGCATCAAAGCAGCATTTCTAACAATTTTGCATAGTCAATTATGGAAATTTCAGCAAAAAGTACCTACATCACTTAATAAAGTAAACAAGACAAACTTTCCAAATTGGTAATCTGAGTATGAAATCAAAATCCAAAATATTCATAACAGAATCAGAAACATCATAGGCAAAGATCCCACAAAGGCCACCAATAAACACAAATCAAGAAAATCAAAGGAGATACAAAACAAGAAAGAAACCTAAATTTCCCAGAACAGATGAACAAATTGAGTCAACAAAATCAATCGAACCAATATCAAACCAGCAAATGGTTATCTGCAAAAACAAAACCGAAATCGATTGGAAGCAACTCCATACCTCATCGGCGTCCAGATCTTCACCATCGCCATCGATATTGCCTTCCGGCGACAAGGTTGAAGAAGGAGAATCGTGGTCGAGATTCTCAGCGGCAGTGCAATCGTCGACGGCCGTAACAATAACTAAAGAAGACGGCGGCGGAGGTGAGGCCGGAGAAGCCTCCGGTAGAGGAATCGTCTTGCCAAAAAGCTTGATCGCCGGATCTTTTGGCTCCGACATTTCTGCCCTGTGTGTTTTTTTTTTTCCTTTTTTCCTCTTTATTTTTGCTATTTTATTTTTTTCATTTGGAAATCAAATCCGGGAGAGAGAGAGAGATCTGACACGAGTGAAGTGTCAGCGTGGAGAAATTTTACATCCGACTAGGAGGAGAACTCCGCTTTTTCCCTTTTCCAAATTTTTATTTATTATTTATTATTTTCCATTTTTAATTAATATTGTTATATAAAATAAATAAATAAATAATATTATTTCTTTGTTTGTTTTAATCTGAACACGAAATCTGGTCATTGAACCTACTATGTGAATATTCTGAAAATTAAATTGACGTCTTTTTTTGGCAATAATATATATATGATGGGTCAATTAAAAATAAGAAATATACAAATTTGCAAATAAAGGGAAAGTGAATTAAGAATTAAGATTAAAACTGTGTCGTATACGGATGGTATTAGCAAAGTTTAAAATGTCGATGTCGGTAGAAAAATTAAAGTCTGAATTTCATGCAAATGTGATGGAAATATCGATATTGATGGATATTTTGAAAAAAAATAAAAAATATATTTAAATTAAAAAATAAATTTTCTACATTTTTTAAATGAGTTAAAATATTTGTTATATATTATATTCGTATTATGTTACATTTTTGTAATTTTTTTTAATATTTCATTAATTTTATACGACACAATGAAAATGTTGATTCACTTTGGTGTGGATGTAAAATCCATTTAGGTAGAAATAGCAATTGAAATGTTGACATGTTTTAATAGGTATTGGGTTCCTTTTTTAAAAAAGAAAATGGGTCGAATTGGGGTGAAATGACACGTCAGCAGTAGTGGACGATTCTCAGCCACAAGCTTGTTTGTGGCCTTGAAAAGATCTTCTTTCTTTCATCTCTTTTTGATTTTATTCTTTTTCTTTTTCTGTTTGCTTTCTTTCTTTTTTTTTGTGCAAAAAAAGAAATTGACGTCATCTTTCAATCCTAGTCAGCATTTATTCGCTTTCTACCCAGTACCTAATACCTCCGTTTCCTTGGTTACTAACTAAACGCCGATCCAAAGGTTGTTTTTTAATTGGTACTTTCTTTTAATAAAAAATAAATCAATTATATTTTAAACTTTCAAAAGTTTTATTTTATCTTTAAATTTTAAATGATTAGATTTTATGTCCTAAAATTAGTGGTTTGTAAATTGAATATATATTATATTTTGCCATAAGGTTGTTATTGAAGTTTATTCAGTAAACATGTTATTGAATAAAGTGAATTGTGTATTTTATAACCCTAATCCAATAAGAACCCTTGGCTATTGGATGTATACTTGAACTTTATGTGTGACATAAAAGTGGATCATGTTCGAGTAAATAGAAAGAACGGTCCATAGTATAAGGATAAGACTGGGTACCTTATCCTACGAGAAACTATGGACGCAACCCACTTTGTAAAGTACAAACGATATGATCTTGAATCGTTCATGTGGAGACATGCGAGTGGGAGCGTCCTATGCAATGAGTTTGCATAGACTAGACCGCAAAATAGTCACTTAGACTTTATAACTTTGTTTACTGTCTTAACTGACTATATTCATACGATAACCTAGATAGCTCGATCTTAATCCTGAGCGTGCTATGAACTCCTGTTTATTCGGGATTATCCTTAGACTTGCATGGGTGAGAGTGACCCGAGATCGCCGACTCAATAAGCCTCTCATTTCAGGGATAAGACCAGGTAGATAGCTAGGAACATAGTTCTGCAATATGGAATTCACTCATACTCGCTTTAGGGATTAGTAGAGATGTTGTTCCCTTAAGTACTAACTCTGGGTCTTAAACAATGAGTCCACCCTCTCATTTCCCCGAGAGGGATTTGGTTTGTTGGTTAGACAACAAACCAATTGTTCATTAGAGAATCAGTGGAACTTAAGGAACAAGAAGTAATTACAAGGGTACAACAGTTTATTTGACCCAACTGCAATTACGGACGACCTGTGAAGGACCGACTTACTAATCATGGTTATATTGAGTGAACAAAAATATATCTACATTGAGGAGAGTGCAGCCATTGGACTTTAGTGGAGTGTCTCGCTGGTTAACGAATGTTGATTTGCTAGGCTAAAGTGTGTGGTCGATTAATCACGTACCGTTGGAGCTCATGATTTGTAGGTCCATTAGGTCCCACTTACTAGCTTGAACTAAGCCTTGTAACATTTTGAGAGATAAGAATTTGAATTTTTCAAATTCGATTTTTGGAGAAAGCGTTAATTATATGTGATATATTTAGCGTGTCATAGCTTAATTATGAATTAAACTATGATTAAGAAGAGGTGAACATATTTAAATACGATTTAAATATTAGATTGGTTTATAGCATGAATATGGATTCATGTTCGAGAAATCGATTTTGCGATCAGGATTGGACAAATTATTAATTTAATATTTGATATTAAATTAAATTATTTATTTATTTAAATTATTTAATTAATTAAATTGATTTTAATTTTAAATAATTTTATATTGATTTTGAATTAAAATTAAGAGAAATTTCAAGTTTTATCTTGAAATCAAGTTGCCAACTTGCCCAATATGACTTAATCTCAAAATTAGCCAAAATTGGCCACCTACTTCTCAAATTATCCTCATCACTCATGTGTTGGCATCTTCACAAAGCTTAATGAAACTTTATGTGAAGGAGATTTGAGGTGATTTGGTAGAATTTTACAGAAATAAAAAATGTTCTCGGTTTTTGACCTTTGATCACTCTTCTTCCAAATTCTCTCTTTCTAGGATCCCACAATCCGTTTCAAGGTTTGAGGATAGTAGGAAAGATACTAGAGATGGTCCACGATATTTTCATGTTGCAAATTGTCCATCGGGTGGAGAGAATTTGATGTTCAAAGGTAAGTTTTCTAACTCTCTGTATTTTCCAGTTTTGAGCATGTTTTTTTATTTTGTAAAATTGATCAAATTAGAGTATTCAAGATCCTAAATTGCTTCCGTTTTATTAATATGGACTCCTTCAATTGGTATCAGAGAAATTTTGGGCACTCAATTTGATTTAATTTAAGCATGGTGGGTGTATTTTGAAATCGAATTTTTCTAGGCATCTAAAGTGTTCTTCTGGATTTGGCATTTAAATTGAGCATCAATTTGTACTTTATTTTCTAATTTCTAAAGAGAGTTTGAGCATTAATGTGTGCACAAGAGTCTGTAAAGGTTTCGAATCGATCGGAGTCTTGAAAGGCCGTCAATTTGAAGATAGTATCTGAAAAGGTCCTACAATTCCAAAATAGAGCGCGGCTGCTGTATTTTCAATTTCCTTTCTGCTTCAGTACTTCACGCATGTTTCTAAGGTCCGATTCATCAATCGGAGGCTCGGTTCAGCATTTTACAACCCAGTTTAATCTTTTGAAGGTTAGGTTCACACATTTTCTGTTGGGTTTTATGTCCTAAAACTCGTGGTTTTGTAAACTGAATGTATATTCTATTTCACAATAAAGTTGTTGTTGAAATTTATTTAGTAAATGTGTTATTGACTATTGTGTATTGTGTAACCTTAATCAAATAAAGAACCCTTGGCTATAGGATGAATACTTGAACTTTATGTGTTACATAAAAGTGGATCAAGTTCAAGTTATAGCCAGAACAGTCTATAGTATAAGGATAAGGTTGGGTACCTTATCTTGGGGACACTATGGACGTGACCCACTTTGTAGAGTACAAACGATGTGATCCTAAATCGTTCATGTGGAGACATGTGAGTGGGGGCGCCCCATGCAATGAGTTTGCATAAGGTCGACCGCCGAAATAATCACTTAGACTTTATAACTCCAAGCATCGCCCTAATCGACTATATTCATACGATGACCTAGGTAACTCGATCTCAATCCTCGAGCGTTTCTATGGACTCGCTTTTATTCGGATTATCCTTAGATTTGCATGGGTGAGAGTGGCTCGAGACTGCCGACTCAATAAGCCTCCCATTTCAGGGATGAGTCTGGGTAGATAGTTGGGAACATAGTTCTGCAAGATGGAATTCACTCATACCCGCTTTAGGGATATGTAGAGAGGTTGTTCCCTTAAGTGCTGACTCCGGGTCTTGAACAATGGGCCCACCCCTCTCATTGGCCCGAGAGGGATTCGGTTTGCTAGTTGGACCACAAACCAATTGTTCATTAGAGGATCAGTGGTACTTAAGGAACAAGAGGTAATTACAGGGGTGAAACGGTAATCTTGACCCAGCTGTAATTACGAACGACCTGTGAAGGATCGACTTACTAATCATGGTTATATCTAGTGGACAGAAATATATCTATAGTGAGGAGAGTGCAACCACTGGGCTTTAGTGGAGTGTCCCGGTGGTTAACGAATGTTGATTAGCTAGGTTAAAGAGTTTGACCGGTTAATCACGTATCGTTGGAGCTCATGATCGGTAGGTCCATTAGGTCCTCCTTACTAGCTTGGACTAAGCCTTGTAACATTTTGAGAGAAAAGAATTTGAATTGTTCAAATTCGAGTTTGGGAGAAAGCGTTAATTATATATGATATATTTAACGAATCATAGCTTAATTATGAATTAAACTATGATCAAAAGAAGGTGTATATATTTAAATATGATTTAAATATTGGATCGGTTTATAGCATGAATAAAGATTCATGTTCGGAAAATCAATCGGGATCGGGCAATTTATTTAATTTAATATTAATATTTAATATTTGATATTAAATTAAATTAAAAAATTAATTAATTAAATTAATTAATTAATAATTTAATTAATTTAATTAATTTTAATTAAAAATCAATTTAATATTTATTTTTAAATTAAAATTAAATGAAAATTAGTGGATTTTCATGGATTTTCAATAAAATCCAAAGTCCAACTTGCCCAATCTCTCTCATCTTCAAAATTCACCAAAATTGGCCACCTTCATCTCAAAGCATCCTCATCACCCTTCAGTTGTCACTCCATTGAAGCTTATTGAAGCTTTATATAATGGTGATTTGAGGTGTTTTGTGAGTATTTTGCAGAAAATTCTAAATTCCCAAATTAGTGACCTTTGAGGCCTTTTCTTCTAAATTCTCTCAACCTAGGATCCCACAATCTGTTCTAAGGCCTGAGGATAGTAGGGAAGACTCTAACGGTTGTCTATGAAGTGTTCGTGTTGAAAACCATTCATCGGGTGAAGAGAATTTGATCTTCAAAGTTGAGTTTTCTATCCCTCTGTTTTTTCAGCTTTGAGCATGCATTTTATTTTACAAAATTGATCAACTTAGAGTGTTCAAGATCCAAAATTGCTTCCGTTTTCTTAATCTAGACTCTTTCAATTGGTATCAGAGCAATTTTCAGCACTTAATTTGATCAATTGTGTTCTGTGGTGGGTGTTTTTTGAAATACAATTTTTCTGAGCATATAAAGTGTTCTTCTTGGTTTAGCATTTAAATTGAGCATCAATTCGTACTTTATTTTCAAATTGCTCAAGTTTGTTTGAGCATTAATGTGTGTAGAATAAGCTGTAAAAATTTCAAGTTGATTGGAGTTCGGGAAGGCCCTCAATTTGAAGAAAGAAGTCACGAAGGTCATGAAAATCGAAAAACAGAGAGCTGCTGGAAATTAATTCAGCATTTTGCTACTGTGAACCTTCAAGCCCGTGCTTTTGAGAAGATGGAGTTGACCGGTCTGTTGACCGTTGACTTTGACTCCAGTTTGGTTGACTTTGATCGGTTCAACTATTTTGGGTCAGTTCGGCTCATTTTCGATCCGGTTCGGGTAATTTTAGACCGGTTCTGACTATTTCGAGGCTGGTTTTTCCATTTTGGAGGTTCGTTTCATCATTTGGAGGCCCGATTCATCCTTTTACAGCCCGGTTCAACCTTTTGAAGGTCCGATTCACACATTTGCAAGCCGGTTCGACGTAAATTCGAAGTGTTCGAAGTGGTTTGATATTATTTCTAGATTATTATTGTAATAATTTAGTAGTTTGCTTGCATTAGATGCAAAAACCAGTCCACTTTAGTGTGTTTAATTAATTATGCATTGTGAATGTATGTTTTAATTAAAATCCCTGATTATATGTGCATAAAGTATGTCATATAGATTTTAAAATCCCACCATAGGAAGCATGCTCCATGCATTGAAAGTATGTTATAAGTGTTATAATATATTGTATGCATGTTAATTGGGTTTCATAAGAATTAATATAAGAGTTATATTAATTTATGAAACAAAAATTATATGTTTAATTATAATTAATATAAGGGTTATATTAATTAAAAAAAATTAAACATATAATTGATATGCATTTTTTATGTGATGGATTTGTTATAAATGTATGTTTATTCATGTGATGAATGTTCAATCTGTTTATAACATAGAAATGCATGTAACCTAAGGTTAATTAATTAGTTTTAAAATGGTTTTAGAACTGGAATTAATTAGACCTTAGCTTATCTAGTTCTAATAAAATTAGAATTAGGCAACCGATAATTTAAGCTGACGGAAACGGAACACCCCTATCTGGGAACTGACCTGGGAGTGAATTTAATCCATAGGTTTATAAATTATCTTTCGTGAGTGGCGTTTATTAAAAGTTAATAAATTAAACTCATAGACCTAGGTTTATTAAAAGGTTAACAGACTTAGGTAATTCCAGTATAATTGTTATATTGGTAGACTTAGGTCATATTGTTTTAAATTTAATATGCCTAAGTAAAAGTATACCCAAACAGCTTTTTAAAATACTTAGTGGGAGTGAAAAGGTATATATGATATATCAATTTCCTCTTACGCTCTCCGCGAAGTTCACACCGTGAGATTTATGCTCGACCTCATGATGTCAATAGGGCATCCCCCATTCGGATGGTGTTTGCATAAATCAAGAGCAAGGTGAATGGAGAAAGTATTTATAGTAAGTGAGAGAAGGAAGTGTGTCAACACATCCTACGGTGCCTCCATTAGGTTAGACCGTGAGATTCCCATGTTGCGCTGCGCAGTTGCTCAAGTAGCACCATCCATTCTGGAGGATGTAACATGGGATTCAGAACAACTCAAACTCCATAAATGGATAGGGTCTCTTAGGTCCATTCCCAGCTTTGTCTCTCCAGTTCGGTAGCATTGTTGGGGCCGACTTCTGAGGTATGAAAATGGCAGGTCACACTTACAAGGATTGCTAAGTGTTAGTAAGTTCTTGACCAAAGTTGCGATAACTAGAATGTTATAGGAATAAGAGTTATTTCGGTATTAGCATTTAGTCAAGAATGTCTTGGTTGATGAAGGAGTGATTGATCGCCTCTCAGTAGCGGTTGCTCGACTCATTGAAGTATCGTTGCAAAAACAATAATGAGTTTATGGGTACATTATTAATTTTGCTAAATTCTTAAATTGGATAGGTTACAAACAATTCACTAATAAAATTCATTCTTTTTCAGCATGTCGAACTCTTTTATCCAGCTACTCGCCTTCAATAAACTTAGCGGCGATAATTATGGAGCCTGGAAATCAAACTTGAATACGATTCTTGTTCTTGAGGATCTGAGGTTCGTCTTAACGGAGGAATGTCCTCCCCCTCCCAGCTCGACTGCAAACCGAATTGTTTGGGATGCTTATGACAGATGGATTAGGGCTAATGAGAAGGCCCGAGTCTATATCTTAGCCAGCATATCTGATGTGTTGTCTAACAAACATGAGACCATGGTCACCGCAAAGGAGATCATGGGATCATTACAGGCGATGTTTGGACAACCGTCCTCATCGGTCCATTATGATGCTGTCAAATACGTTTACAACTCCCGTATGAAGGAGGGAGCCTTTGTTAGGGAACAAGTCCTTGACATGATGACCCACTTCAACGTGGCTGAAGTAAATGGGGCAGTCATAGATGAGAAAAGCAGGTAACCTTTATTATGGAATCTCTTCCGAAGAGTTTCCTGCCATTCCGCACAAATGCGGCGATGAATAAAATAGAGTATAACCTGACTATTCTCCTCAACGAGCTACAGACTTTTGAGTCCCTCATGAAATCAAAAGGAAAAGAGAAGGAGACAAATGTTGTCACTTCGAAGAAATTCCTAAGAGAATCGTCCTCAGGGAGCAAGTCTGGTCCTTCTTTTTCTAAGAATAAGGGTATTTAGAAAAAGAAGAAGAAGGACAAAGGGAAGGGACCAGCTCCCACACGCAAGGCTAAGGCCACAGGAAAATGTTTCCATTGTGGTGGTGACGGGCACTGGAAGAGGAATTGCCCAAAGTACCTTGCAGAAAAGAAAGCTGAGAAGGAAAAATAAGGTAAATATGGTTTACTTGTTGTTGAAACATGTTTAGTGGAACATGATGATTCCGTCTGGATATTAGATTTAGGAGCCACTAACCATGTTTGTTCTTCTTTTCAGGAAACTAGTTCCTGGCAGCAGCTTGCAAATGGGGAGATAACTCTCAGGGTTGGAACAGGAGAGGTTGTCTCAGCTAAAGCAAAGATGGGGAGCAGATGAAGTCGTTGTTTAGAGATAGATTCGTTTTATTAGAAAATGTACTTTTGGTTCCTGGAATCAAAAGAAATCTTGTATCTATCTCTTGTTTGCTTGAACATATGTATAAAGTATCTTTTGATCATAATGAAGTGTTCATTTGCAAAAGAGGTGTATGAATATGTTCTGCTAAACTTGAAAACAACTTATATGTGTTAAGACCAACCGAATTAAAAGCTATTTTGAACACCGAGATGTTTAA
The DNA here is from genome assembly GCA_036507285.1 of Trichosanthes cucumerina. Lineage (NCBI taxonomy): Eukaryota > Viridiplantae > Streptophyta > Magnoliopsida > Cucurbitales > Cucurbitaceae > Trichosanthes > Trichosanthes cucumerina. The sequence goes on from CM071841.1 coordinate 42,409,732, forward strand.
AACAACTGATACTCAAAATAAAAGGCAGAAACTTTCTCCTAGTACCTATCTTTGGCACTTAAGACTAGGCCACATTAATCTCAATAGGATTGAGAGATTGGTCAAGAGTGGTCTCCTAAGTCAATTAGAGGACAACTCTTTACCACCATGTGAGTCCTGTCTCGAAGGAAAAATGACTAAAAGACCTTTTTCTGAAAAAGGTTATAGAGCCAAAGAACCCTTGGAACTCGTGCATTCGGATCTTTGTGGTCCTATGAATGTCAAGGCACGAGGAAGGTATGAATATTTCATTAGTTTCATTGATGATTATTCTAGGTATGGCTATCTTTACCTAATGCACCATAAGTTTGAAACCCTTGAAAAGTTCAAGAAATATAAGGCAGAAGTTGAGAACACATTAGGTAAAACAATTAAAACACTTCGATCAGATCGAGGTGGAGAGTATATGGATTTGAGATTCCAAGACTATATGATAGAACATGGAATCGTATCCCAACTCTCAATACCAAAGACACCTCAGCAAAATGGTGTATCTGAGAGGAGAAATAGAACCCTGTTAGACATGGTTCGATCTATGATGAGCTACGCTCAGCTGCCTAGTTCGTTTTAGGGATATGAAGTAGAAGCTGCTGTATATATTTTGAACATGGTTCCCTCTAAGAGTGTTTTAGAAACACCCTACGAGTTATGAAGTGACGTAAACTAGCTAGTTCGACCGAAATTCGAAGCGTTCAAAGTGGATCAACTATATTTCTAGATTATTATTGTAATATTTTAGTTGTTTGCTCGCATTTGATGTCAAAACCAGTATGCTTTAGTGTGTTTAATTAAGTATGCATTGTGAATGAATATTTTAATTAAAATCCCTGATTGAATGTGCATAAAGTATGCCATATAGATTTTAAAGTCCCACCATAGGAAGCATGCTTCATGCATTAAAAGTATGTTATAAGTGTTATAATATATTGTATGCATGTATTTGGTTTTGATAAGAATTAATATAATAGTTATATTAATTTATGAAACAAATATTATATGTTTTAACTATAATTAATATAAGGGTTATATTAATTAAAAATTAAACATATAATTGCCATGCATTTATTTTTGTGATAAATATGTTATAAATGTATGTTTATCATGTGATGAATGATCAAACACCTTATAACAAAGAAATGCATGTAACCTAAGGTTAATTAATTAATTTTAAAATGGTTTTAGAATTGGAATTAATTAGACCTTAGGTTATCTAGTTTTAATAAGATTAGAATTAGACAACCGATAATTTATAAACTATGGTTAAAGAGGGACTCTGTCTAAGGAATGTTTTGGCAAAGCTAGGGGATTTAAGCTGACGACCGTAACAGAACACCCCTACCAGGTAATCGACCTGGGAGTGATTTTAGTCTAGAAGCTTATAAATTAATCTTCGTGAGTTGTGTTTATGAAAAAGTTAATAAATTAAATTCATAGGCCTAGGTTTATTAAAAGGTTTATAGACTTAGGTAATTCCAGTATAAATGTTATATTGGTAGACTTAGGTCATATTGTCTTAGCCGAAATATGCCTAAGTAAAAGTATACCTAAACACTCCAAAATACTTAGTGGGAGTGAAAAGGTATATATGATATATCAATTTTCTCTTTTTCTCTCTGCGAAGTTCACACCGTGAGATTTATGCTCGACCTCGTAATGTCAATAGGGCATCCCCATTCGGTGGTGTATGCATAAATCAAGAGCAAGGTGAATGAATAAGTTATTTATAGTAAGTGGGAGAAGGAAGTGTGTCAACACATCCTACGGTCTCCTCCATTAGTTTGGACCGTGAGATTCCCATATTCCGCCTGCAGGTTGCTCGAAGTAGCACCATCCATTCAGAGGGATGTAACATGGGATTCATAACAACTCAAACTCCAGAAATGGATAAGGTCTCTTAGGTCCATTCCCAGATTTGACTTTTCAATTCGATAGTGTTGTTGGGACCGACCTCTAAGGCCTGAAAATGGCGAGTCACACTTACAAGAATTGCTAAGTGTTAGTGAATTCTTGACCGAAGTAACGATAGCTAGAATGCTCTAAAGAATAAGAGTTATTTTGGTATTAGCATTTAGTAAGAAAGTCTTGGTTCAGTGAAAGAGTGATTGACTGCCTCTCGGTAGTGTTTGCTCTGGATCACTGAAGTATCGTTGCAAAAACAATAATGAGCTTATGGGTACATTATTACTTTTTCAAAATTCTTAACTGGATGAGTTAGAAGAAATTCACTAATAGAATTAGTTCTTTTTCAACATGTCAAGCTCTTTGATTCATTTACTCGCCTCCGACAAACTTAACAACGACAACTACGAGCCTAGAAATCGGTTGAATATGATTCTTATTCTCGATGATCATAGATTACGAATTAACGGAGGAATGCCCTCCCCTACCCATTTCGTTTGCTACCCAAATTGTTCGGGATGCATTTGATAAATGGACTAGGGCTAATGATAAGACCCGAATCTACATCTTGGCCAACATATCTGATGTGCTAGGTAAGAACATGAAGGGATGATCACCATCAAGGAGAACATGGAATCATTACAGGCGATGTTTGGACAATCGTGCTCATCGGTCCGTCATGATGCCCTCAAGGAAGTTTACAACTCCAATATGATGGAGAGAAAGTTGAGAAGACAAAATAAAGTATATATGATTTACTCGTTATTGAAACATGTTTAGAGGAACATGATGATTCCGCCTAGATACTTGATTCAGGATCCACCAACCATGTGTATTCTTCTTTTTAGGAAACTAATTCCTAACAGCTACTTATTGATGGTGAGATAACTTTCAGGGTTGAACTATGAGAGGTCGTCTTAGCTAAAGCAGTGGGAGCGATGAAGTTGTTGTTTAGAGATAGATTCATTTTATTAGAAAATGTACTTTTGGTTCCCGGAATCAAAAGAAATCTTGTATCTATCTCTTGTTTACTTGAACATATGTATAAAGTATCTTTTGGTCATAATGAAGTGTTCATTTGCAAAAAAGGTGCATGAATAGTTATGCTAAACTTGAAAACAACTTATATATGTTAAGACCGACAGAGGTAAAAGTTATTTTAAACACTGAGATGTTTAAAACAACTGACTCAAAATAAAAGGCAGAAGCTTTCTCCAAGCACATATCTTTGGCACTTGAAACTAAGACACATTAATCTCAATAGGATTGGGAGATTGGTTAAGAGTAGTCTCCTAAGACAGTTAGAAGACAACTTCTTACCACCATGTAAGTCTTGTCTTGAGGGAAAAATGACTAAACGACATTTTTTTTTCTTCTGAAAAAGGTTATAGGGCCAAAGAATCCCTGGAACTCATGCATTTGAATCTCTGTGGTCTAATGAATGTAAAGGCACGAGGATGATATGAATATTTGATCAGTTTCATTGATGATTATTCTAGGTACTACTATCTCGAAACCCTTGAAAAGTTCAAGGAGTATAAAGTAGAGGTTGATAACACGTTAGGTAAGATGATTAAAACGCTTCGATCAGATCGAGATGGAGAGTATATGGATTTGAGATTCCAAGACTATATGATAGAACATGGATCATATCACAACTCTCAGCGCTCGATACATCGCAACAAAACGGTATATCCGAAAGGAGAAATAGAACCCTATTAGACATGGTTCTGATGAGCTCTTCTCAACTGCCTAGTTCGTTTTGGGGATATGAAGTAGAAGTTGCTGCATAATTTTGAACATGGTTCCCTCTAAGAATGTTTTAGAAATACCCTATGAGTTATGCAAAAGGCGTAATTATATAGTTTACGTCACTTTAGGATTTGAGGATGTCCGATACATGTGCTGGTGTCCAATCCAAAGAAACTGAAACATCTTTCAAAATTATGCTTATTCGTAGAATACTCCAAGGAAACAAAAGGTGATATGTTTTATGATCCTTAAGAGGGCAAAACGCTTGTGTCAACAAACACCACGTTCTTAGAGAAAGACCACATGAGAGATCATCAGCCTTGATGGAGATCGGATCTCCTTGAGCAGCGGAAACGTGTTTGGGATCGTTAATTGCTTGATTGTTTTAATTGAAACAAAAACCAGTACATTGAAAAAAATACAGAACAAACATGAAATTCTAATCCTATTAGACATGGATTAATTGCATACATGCAAACATATGTTTAGTTTAACTATTAAACTAGAGGGAAGAAGAAGAAATTACCTTTGTAGTTTTCCTCAGCAGCAACTCCTTGCTTCAATCAGTACAGCAACCCAAGAAGCTTTTGTTTCTCTATTTTACAGAACACCACCAAAAGAGTAAACCCTCTATCTTCTGAATGCTTAGATCTTTCCTTTGTGGGAAGGATTCCAACAGTTGGAAGAACTTTTTGGGAATTCTAGAATTGAGAGAGAGAGAACTTTTTCTTCTGCAATTCTCAAATTTTGATTGATCGATTGATTAACCATTGAGCAACCCCCTTCTCCCTGTTAAACTGTCGATAGGGAGAAGGGGAAGGGTAGTGGGGAACGTGTCTGGATGACACGTTCCCTCATTTATTATTATAATAATAATAATAATAATAATAATAATAATAATAATAATAATAATAATATAATATAATTAAATTAAATTATTCATTTAAATCACATTTAAATAATACAAATTAAATATCATATATTTAATTTAGATTAAATCTCATTTAATCATATTACCCCTTTAACCTATAGTTTTAATGTACATCCAGTGCACATTAAATTTTATCCTATAGTTTGCAAATGTGAATCACATTCCCATTTAATATAATATTTGAACTCCTTCAAATATTCAATTCTCTCATATAATTTAATATGAATCATATTCACATTAAATTTATAATATATAGTTCCAAAACTATATATTAAATCGTATCAATATACATTAAATATATTCCCTAATGAATTTGAACATTTCAAATTCAAATGATCTAAGAACCCTTTACGAGCTAGAAAGTGGACCTTATGGACCTACAGATCAGAAGCTTCAACGATACGAGATTGCTCTGTCAATCTCATTAACCTCCCAATCAACATTCGTTAACTGCGGGAACACTCCACTAAAGTCCCAGAGCTGCACTCTTCTCACTGCAGATATATTTCTGTGTCCATGGATATTGACCAATAACAGAAAGTCAATCCTTCACGAATGTTCGTAACACCAGCTGGGTCAAATTACCGTTTTACCCCTGGGTTACATCTTTTGCCTTAAGTACCAGTGTTCTTCTAATGAACAATTTGTTTGTGGTCCTGCCAACAAACAGAGTCCCTCTCGGCCCAATGAGAGGGTCGAGCCCTTTGTTCAAGTCCTAGAGACACCACTTAAGGGAACATTCCTCTACTTACCCTAGTAGGCGGGAAAGAGTGAATTCCATCTTACTAAGTTAAGTTCCCAGCCGCTCACTCGGTCTTGTCCCCAAGAAGGTAGGCATATTGAGTCGGCGAATCTGGCCTTTCTCACCCATACTAGTCAAAGGACAATCCCTCATGAACAGGAGTTCGTAACCTACTCAGGATTGAGATCAAGTTGCCTAGGTCATCCTAGTGAAATAGAAACCTAACTAGTCAACGGAGTTACAGCTAGAGGTTACTATTTCATGGTCCGGTCTTATGTAATCTCATTACATAGGATATCCCCACTCACATGTCATCTACACGAACACGTTAGGAGTACACTTGTTTGTATCAAATACAAAGTGGGCCACATCCATAGTTTTACCAGGGTAAGGTACCAAAACCTTATCCCCTAACTATAGACCCTTTAGGCTGTAACTCAAACCGAGATCCTTTTTATGTACATTACATTCAGTTAAAGATTCATTTAACAGCCTTGGATGTTTAGTTTATTGGATTTAGGGTTTAAATAAAGGCAAACTCGTAGATAATGAACAATAACACTTTATTGAAATAATAACACTTTATTACAATAATTAGAACATAATTACAAACTACGAGTTTTAGGGCACAAATCCCAACAAACTCCCACTTGCACTAAAACTCTAGTGGGGTACATCATAATCTAAAACAGTGGTTACAAGAGATAGAAATACAATAAACTAGAGCATCCATATACCCCATTACACATCTCCCACTTGCCCTAGATTAGCCTATGTACATATCTCGTAGACCCAGACTTTCCAGATGACCCTCGAACACTTTAGCCGTGAGAGTCTTTGTAGCCTATGAACTTTATGTGAGACATAAAAGTGGATCAGGTTCAAGTTATAGCCAGAACGATATATAGAATAAGGATAGGTTTGGGTACCTTATCCTGGAGACATTATGGACGCGCCCCACTTTGTAAAGTACAAACGATGTGATCCTGAATCGTTCATGTGGAGACATGCAAGTGGGAGCGCCCTATGCAATGAGTTTGCATAAGACTGGACCGAGAAATAATAAGGATTGGTTCAATTATTTAATTTGATATTTGATATTAAATTAATTAATTATTTAAAATTAATTTTATATTAATTTTTAATTAAAAATAAATGAAAATTCAAATGAATTTTGAAGTTTCAATTGGACCAAACTTAAAAAGGTGAACAAGCTACTTTGATTATAAAATTCACCATAATTCAACACCTCTTTCTTGAATTGTCCTCATCACACATTTGCTGGCATCTTCCTAAAGCTTATTGAAGCATTAATTGAAGATGAATTGAAGAGCATAAATAGAATTTTACAGAAAATTCATATGATTCTCTGTTTTGACCTTTTGTCACTCTTCTTCAAAATTCTCTCAACTTAAGATCCCACAATCTATTCTAAGGCATGAGGATTGTAGGGAAGACACAAGAGGTTGTCCACAAAGTGTTTGTGACAAGAAATTGCCCACAAATTAGGAGAATTTTGAGCTATAAAGGTATGAGTTCTTATTCTCTGTGTTTGTTGGGATGAATGTCCTAATCTTGTTTTGTTTGTAATATTACCATTTGAAGTTAATAAGAGTTATTTCTTTCATCGCTTTGTGTCTCGCATTTTTACAAACTTTGTCCAATAAACTAAGCTCCAGAGTCATTGAATTTATGAGAGAACTAGAACTTGAGCGGTGTGTAGTGGACACACAGGGATGATCACGTTCGAGTTATTGACCCGAACGGTCTACAGTATACGGATAGAGTTGGAGACCTAATCCTAGATACGCTGTAGATGTGACCTTCTTTGTATAAGATATAAACGAGGTGATCTGACTCGTTCATGTGGTTGACATGCGAGTGGGGGCATCTTGTTCAATGAGATTATACAAGACCGGACCATGAATTATTAGACCTACTGATGTAACACCGTTAACAGTATGTGACTAATAACTTCCTACATGACCATTAGTGTCTCGACCTGAATCCTGAGCGTGTTACGGACTCCTATCTGTGGGGGTCTGTTCTTTGACTAGTACAGGGGAGGGTGGTTACACTTACTCGCCCATATGCCTATTTTCTCAGGGACAGGACCGCGTGGGGAGCTGGGAACTTAACTACGCGAGATGAAATTCACTCATTCCCAACATTAGAGAAACTAGAGGGATTGTTTCCTTAAGTGTTGTCTCCAGGGCTTGGATAACGGGTGCCCACCCCTCTCACTGGCCCGAGAGGGGTGTTGTGTATGGTTGGTCAATTACAACGTTGTTGTACATTAGAGGAGCAGTGGGGACTTAAGGAGCAAGAAGTAGACACATGGATAAAACGATAATTTGACCGAGTAGTGTCTACGAACAACCTATGAAGGGTCGACTCACGGGCATTGGTTATATCAGTGGACACAACTTGACTTACAGTGACGGGAGTGCAACTACGGGCTTTAGTGGAGTGTTACCGTAGCTAATGAATGTTGATTAATCGGGTCAACGAGTTTGACAGGTTAGTCTTGGATCATTGGAGCTCGTCATGTGTAGGTCCATTAGGTCCCTCGGTTGGCTCAAACTGGATTAATAGAGAGTTTATAGTTTTGGTGTGAATTTGAAGTGTTCGAGTTCACTAAAGGGTAATTATGTCATTTATATGAGATATGAATGACGTATTATATAGTTTAATGTGAATGAGATTTATAATAAACTATAGGTTAGCCTAATTGTCGAGTTAGGGCTAATTTGGATCAATTGGATTGAGAAAAATTAAATTGAATGTGATTCAATTTAAAAATTCACAATTATACAAATGTGATTTGTATAATGAGATTTGAGATATCTTATTATATGTGGTTATGCAAATATGATTTGCATAACCTATGGTTGTGGTAAAATGGTAAATAGGAAGAGATTTCAACTCCACCTATCACCATTAATTAAACTCCTTTGCAAGAAGGATTTCACATCTCAAGGCTCATTTTTTAGATTTCTCACCAAAGAGCATTTGAAAATTCTCTCAACACTTCTCTCAACCAAAAGTAGAACAACCGAGAAACTTTTCGGAGCATGTCTTGGTTATTGTTTGTTCAAGAAGATCGAGTACATTGAGATCGTGATCACGAAGGGTTCGTGACTGGAGAAGAAAAACGTGAAGACAGTTCTTCAACAAGTAAGTACACTTGCTGTTTTTCTTCTTAAATTTCATGTTTAGCCTAGTTTTTATGCGATAGAAACTGTTTTAAGAAAACATATTTCCCAATGATACCACGGTGATTCGATCACCCTTTCGCTCCGTGGGATTTCATTCCCTTCATGTTTTTCCAGTTTTGAGCATGCGTTTTATTTTGTAAAATTGATCAACTTAGAGTGTTCAAGATCCGAAATTGCTTCCTATTTCTTAATATAAACTCTTTCAAATAGGTTGTTCTTTTTAGAACTGAATCCATGTCTTGAACATCGGGGCCCTGCCTTCTTACTGGTGTAAGAAGGATTAAGTTTATGGTAGGACCATAGACTTGTTGTTCATTAGAGGATCAGTGGTGCTTAAGGAGCAAGATGTAATCACAAGGGTAAAATGGTAATTTGACAAAGTTGTGATTACAAATAACTTGTGAAGGGTCAACTCACAGGTATTGATTATATCAATGGACACAACACAATCTACAGTGAGGAGAGTGCAACTACGAGTCTATAGTGGAGTGACTCGTAGTTAATGAATGTTTGTTAATTAGATCAATGAGTTTGATCGATTAATTTCGTATCATTGGAGCTCCTGATCTGTAGGTCCATTAGGTCCCTACGTTGGCTCAACCTGGAAATATTGAGGGTATGAAGTTTGGAGTGAAATTGAAGTGTTCAATTTCATATATTAGGAGATATATCAATTATATGTGATATAGTTGATATAATATATAGTTTAATCTATATACAAAATGAGAAATACATAGTAAGAGCACTATAGGGGTAGGATTGTCATTTCCATCCCATTTCCTTGTAAATATGTGCATAAGATGTGATAGCACACAAAACGTGCTATCCTTAAGCTTATTTATTGCTAGATTTCATGTTAATTTCAGAGCTTTTATTGTTTTAATCATCTAATTTTAGATATAGATCTTAAACAGGACATTTGAAGATATTATGGTTCACTCGGGATCAAATCAAGGCTTTTTTGAGCTTAGAATAACATCAAATGGAGGAAGAATGGACAAATCTAGCCAATTGACCCGAGGTGATGGCATTCCAACGCCCTGCAAGGTGTCGCAATGCCGTGATTGCAGATTGGATGCTTAGAGGAACCGTGGTGATGGCGTTGCAACGCTTCTTTCTAGCGTTGTCACACCCCCTCCCGAACTACCTGCTACTTAGCCCGAAAGGCGGCGTGAAGCCAACAAACATTGTTTACCTCTTAACAATACCTGTTGACCCTGTTTCACCTGATAAACATACTATGTTCGCATATGGAACACTTTAACATAACACAGCGGAAACTTGACAACTACTAAACATACATAAGGAGAAACTCTTCATAGGTCTCTCTTGAAAACTAAAATGTCAAGTGCATCAGAAACAACACAAGACAAACCATTGTTTATACAACCCTTAATGTACAAACCACTATAACAGCATAGTCCTCTCAAAATAAACTATAACACATAGGGGCTTGCTATACAACACCAACCACGTACAAAATTTCAAACTTAAGAAGCTTTCAGCAGACTATGGCAGGATATCAGATACCAGGAGCTCGATCTCTACCTGAAAAGTTTGAAAACATTGAAAGAATGAGTTATGAAGCTCAGTGAGTGACTGTGTTTAAAATCTATAACTTGTAGAACATGTGACCTAAAAAGTAAGAGCATATGCATTTGTATTCAAGCGTTAAAAGTAAACGTGGAATCATAATAGATTTTCAGAAAACCAACAAGTATATCGTTAAAATCTCGTAAGGCATATAAGTGATATAAACACTTTTTAAAACATGTCACAATCCACGTTGTGTAGGGCACGTCCAATACAACCAACGTTTACTCTACGATGTAGTGGGGCCCGCCCAGCACTCCCATCGTCTTTGTCGGAGTGGGGCCCGCCCAGCACTCACGACAACATTGTTGTCACGGAGTACACTCAACGTCGAGAATAAAGATATGATGACCTGTGTGCACACGGTACCATAAAGCCTCGGGCTCAATATCTCAGAAAACATCATAAAAATATTTGAACATGCCTGCTTATCTTTTCTTTCATAAAACTCAAGCTTACTCAGCTTGTTCATAAAACTGAAAATCTTTAAAACATACTTGCTCGAAATCATAACATTTCCATAAATTTCGGCAATCATTAGACATATGCTCATGTATAAATTTCATCAAGACTTTTAGGGTCACAATGAATACTTGAAACCATATCTAGGAAAATATTTATACTCATAAGCATGTGTTCAAAAATAAAACACAAAGCATTGAAATATTTCATTATAGAAAAACTTGCATTTCTTAAAGGATATTTCAAGCATATGGTTCATTTTCGAATTTCATTTGTCACTCATAGTGTTAGAATTAGAACCTTGGCCCGTACACTCGACCTATTTCCTCTTGGCTTGTCAAACAAACCAAATCCAACCATTAGAACCTCGAGCTCATGATTTTTAACCTTAAACTACAAGAAAACACACTATCAAATTTCCAGCATTTCACAGATTTTATACCCTGTATTCAAACAGTCATAACTTCTTCATTACTTATCCAACAACGATGTACTTTATACTAAATTATTACTTTTTGAACCCTCTAAAATCATATGAAGACATGAAATTGAGATTCCTAACGAATTGGTTCGAAAATACCTCAATAGCTTAGTCCCTAAAATGACCCTGCTGCTGTTCCAGATTTGATTTCCTGCTGCAACCCGAAACGTAACCTGATAATTACAACATCTTCCAATCATTTTCTTCTCACGATTCCTTCACAAAAGTTGTAGGAAATTCAATAAGCTTTCGAACCATACCTTTTAGAGCTTCTAACTCCAAATCTACAGATCAGGACAACCAAAAAACCAGAGACTTCTCGGATTTGACGGCAAATTCTGTCTTCTGCCTTCCTCTTCACAAAACACTAACTTAACATACGAATTTGCTCGAGCTTCCTTCATAAACTTTGTTTAAAAATGAGTTAGCTTTCACGAAAGGCAAACTTCAACACTTACCTCTTCTTGTAGAGCTCGAGAAGAGCAAAACATCAGAACTGGTCTGAGTTGATCACCTTGCTGCTATACAAACCAAGTTGAGTTCTCCTCCCTTCTTCTGCAATTCCAGCTCCAAAATCACGAAAAAACCCCCTTCTTCTTCTTTCTTTCTCCTTCTTTCACGAAACCCTTACCTTCCTTTTGATAAATGAAGAAGAAGATCGATGGAAAAATAGTCTTTAAAAAGAAAACAAAGGTGGGGGTCCCACCTCCCACTTTCCCTTTTTCATCCTTTCCTTTTTCCTTTATCTCTTTCTTTCTTTTCTTTTCTTTTCTTTTCTTTTCTTTACAAAACAAAACAAAACTTAATATAATAAACATTTCTTTCATTTTCTTTTCTTCTTTATCTTTAAAGCAAACCAAACCAAAATGGTTTAAACTTTTCCTTCCTTGTTTTCCTTTTGTCTTTCACTTCATTTCTTTTTAAAACAAGGAAAACCAAGTTTTAAACATTCATTTCTTCTTTCCTTTTGTTTGTTTTTTATAAGGAAATTCCAAAGAGAGATCTCGGGTTTACAAGCGTTGCAACCCTATCTCGATAAGAAATCCATATTGAAGAACCGTGGCGATGGTGTTGCAACGCTAGATCGATAAGGAGGCGCGCGTTAGGGTAGCGGCGTTGCAACGCTGCTCTCAGCGTTGCAATGCTCCCGAGAGTTTCCATATATGCCTGGCGCCTAGGGCACAGCGTCGCAACGCTGCCCCTAGCGCTGCAACGCTGTGCCAATTGCACTATAAATACAACACGTTGCCAAGTTTGCAAGGGGAGCCGAATTTGATAGTTTTTAGTTCTAATTTAAAAATACACACTCTAAGAAGAGAAATAAGAGCATTCATTGGGAGCCAAAGCGTTTGTGGAGGCTCAAGATCATGACGGGAGCTAGGGAACGAGGGTTCGACATCCACACATAAGTTGATTTCTCTTTCTTTTAGTTTGTAAATTAGTTTAAAGACTTTTCCTATGACTTTAGCTTATTTTTATGGTGATTTTGAGTAGCTAAAGGTTGTAGTTGGAATTTGATTAGCATGTTTTAGATTTATTTGATTATGTATTGAACTTTGATTATGTTATATATTTTTAGCAATTCGTTCTTAATTTCATAAATCTTGTTGGTTTAAGTGGACTCGAGAGAAAGAAACTTAGATTAGAGCAAAGTTGTCGAAATCCTTAGAAATCTGGAATGAGAATAACATAGAGTTCTTTTGAAAACACATAAAGAAGTTGCTTAATGTCGTGCATGATTTTAAAATTCATAAGGAAACTTTAGAATTTATCGTGTGTGTGAGGCTCACTAGTGATCGAGAGATTCTCTTGTGTATTTTCACTTCTTGTTTATAAATTCATAAAAGTAGTTCATTGCATGTGTTAAATAAGGAATAAACTTGTGAAATCATCTTCCTTCAATTCTATCATATTCGTATCTCCAATTGTACATTTATTCTATCTTTGTTTTCACTATCCATCAATGTTTTGTTGTTTTAGCTAAAATTAAAAATAAGTATCTTGGTAATTAATGAATCTAGAAAACTTATTCCTGAGGATGATACTCTGTACTCAAATCACTATATTAAAACTTGATCCGTACACTTGCGGTATTGCAATACAATTATACGCAACAAGTTTTTGGCGCCGTTTTCGGGGAATGACGATTATTTAGATTAATTAATATTGGGAGAAAATTCGAGATTTTAGACTAAATTGTTTTTCCCTTTTGTGTCTTTTTTTTCTTATTTATTTTTTTTCTTTTTCGGTTTTTTTTCCAATTTGTTTTTTTTCCTTATTTGTTTTTTTCTTTTCCTTATTTGTTTTTTTCCTTATTTGTTTTCTTTCCTTTTGTGTTTTGTTTCCTTACATGTTTTGTTTCCTTATTTGTTTTTTCCTTATTATTTTATTTTTTTATTTTGTATTTTTTTCTTTTTTTTTTAATTTCCTTATTTGTTTGTTTCCTTATTTTTTCTTTTGTGTCTAGTTTCCTTATTTGTTTTTTCATTTTGTGTGTTCTTTTCCTTTTTTTGTTCCTTTCCTTTTTTGTTTTTTTCTCCTTATTTATTTTTGTGTTTTTCTTTTTTGTTCTTAATTTAGTCTTGTGTGTTGTTCGAGTCTTTGTCTCCTGTTTTGGTTGTGTTGATTTTGTGTAAAAGTTTAGTTTTGAATTGTTGTGATTTAAAGTATGACTTTTCATGATTTTAATTCTTCGCCAATGTACTATCCTTCACAGGACCCTAGGTATGTGAATCATGATTTCTCTGGATACCAAATGTCTAATCCTTGCCATTCTGAATCTATGATTTATGAAAATTCTTTTGATGGTAATCATATAGGCACTTGGAACCAAAATTTCTCCTACCCCAACCAATCTATAGAAAACTCTTTTCTTGTGGATTTATTACTGGAATATACTTTGGAGTTGAGGGTTAAAAATTTGCGTCATGCTGAATTACAAAGGTTGGATAGGTTAGAAGCTAAAGTGGTAGACCTTGGGACAATAATACATGAAAGGACCCATCACCTCAATCAACTGGTAGAATCCTTTAAGGCCCTACAGGAACAAATTCTTATTCTTGCCACTGGGGAGAAACAGCCTAGGAGGATTCATGCATATGATAGTGAGGATGAGTTGGAGGAGACTGAAACACACTAAAAACAGGCCTGTGAGGTAGAGAATGGTAATGCAATCACTTCCACAGAAGAAATCCAGGTGATAGAGTTTGAGGCTGAAAAGTCTCCCCTCCCTTTATCTCCAAAAGTTTCTTTTAATCTTGATAACCATTTTTCCTATACTCACGAGTCTTGTTTTGAATTTTGTTATTTTATTTCGATAAACAAAAATAAAAAAATATTTGTCTTTCAGGTGCCCAAGAAAAACAAGATAGCTTTTTAGACTTAGAAGGATATATTCACTCAAGGAAGAAGGGCCCGAAGAAATATGAGCAGTTTTACGTGCCTTGATGGCAATCATAAGTTACAGTCTAGCTAAAAACGTTAAAAAAAACGCTTTTTGGGAGGCAACCCAAGCTTTACATTTCTTTTATTTATGTTTCCTGTTTTTTGTTTATTTTAGTTTGTTAGTTTACTTTTAGTTGTTTTCTTTTGCTAGGTTGCTGTTGATGCCAGCCATCGCTAAAAACCCATGCTTCCATTCAGTGGAACTTCAACTCATGTGTCTTGGCTATCCAAGGATCTCAGAAAATAATAATGATCTCCATTACTCAGGACAGTATCTATCACTCTTACCCTTATACTTGCTTTGAGCTTATTTTGCAAACATTGGGGGCAATGTTTAGTTTATATTTGGGGGTGGGATGTTGTTTATCTGTTGTGACTGTCTTGAGTATGTGCTGAATTTCTGACTGATTTTATGCATAAGTATGATTCAGATGGCCTAGGATAAGATTTAATAGAAAATTTTTGTGATTCTGCTGAAACTTGAGAGCATGATATGGATTTGAGTTAATTTAAAAAATTTCTTGAGTTTTCCTGCACTATTATGCACATAGCCTGTGTTCCTGTAGTTTTGAAATGCATATATCAAAGTTATTAGATTCAGAAGTTTGATGTCACATCGATAGTTCTGAGAACTGATTTGAGAGTTAAATTGCAGGATAGGGTGAATGACAATATGAAGTGCACGATCTGTAAAAATATATGCATTATGTGAAAAAGTTTGTTTTTGTTGCTTTTGTTTAGTTGGTAAAGAAAAAAAATTGCGAGGAAAAAAATGTTGGGGTTTGTGCCTATTGCGTATTATTATGGATATGCAATACCGCAGTGTATGTGTCAAGTTTTAGTATAGTGATTTATGAGTCCAAGTATCGTCCTTGGGAATGGATTTTTAGATTAATTAATTACTAAGATACTAATTCTTAATTTTAGCTAAAGAAACATAACATGGATAGGTGATTGAAAATAAAAACAAACAAACAAACGTGTGGAGACACGAATTGATAGATTTGAGGAAAATGATTTTACAAGTTAATGACTCAACTCACACATGTATTGAACCAAGAGATGAAGTTATAAACAAGAAGTAAAATACTCAAGAAAACCTCTCCATTCTCAGTGAGCCTCACACATGCAATAAACTCCATAGTCTCCATATGAACCTACGACATGCATGGCATTAAGCAACTTCTTTACGTGTTTCCCTAAGATTTCTAAGTCATTCTCATGCAAGATTTCTAAGGGTTTTGACAGTTTTGTTCAAATTCAAGCTTTATCTCTCGAGTCCACTTAAACCAACAATTTAAGAGTTAATGATGAGTTGCCAAAAATAAGAACAAAACATGCTTCAATACATAGGAAGAAAATCTCAACAAGTAAATCAAATCCTAACTAAAACATTTAGCTACTCTAAATCACATGAAAACCAAGCTAAATATGTAGAAAACGTCTTAGAACGCTATTACAATTTGAAAGAAAAGGGAATTAAACTTATGTGTCGATGCCGACCCTTCGTCTCCGAGCTCTCGTCTTCGATCTCGAACCTCCACGAATGCTTTGGCTCCCAAAAACACTCTTTTTTCTCTTCTTCCAAAGTGTATTTCGAAAATAGGGCAAAAATCTAGCAAATTCGGTTCCCCTTGTAATGAGAACAACATGTTCTATTTATAGGCTCAATCAGTACAACGTTGCAACGCTAGGGACAGCGTTGCAACGTTGTACCCTAGGCGACTGGTAAATAAGGAATATCTCGATGTTGCAACGCTAATGCGCGCGCCTCTTATCAATCTGGCGTTGCGACGCTGCAAGGCAGCGTGCAACGCCCTCTGTGTGGTTCTTCAAATGTGCGTCCTTATCGAGATAGCGTTGCAACGCTATCGACAGTGGTCTTCAACGCCTTTAAACAACACGCTCGACGTTTCAACGCTATGGACAACGTTGCAACGCCATCACTTCGGGTCATCATGCTTGGATTGATCCTTTCTCTTCCAATTGGTATTATTTTTAGCTCTAAATAGCCTCGTTTTAATCCCGAGTGATCCAATTTGTCTCCAATAGTTTTGTTTACGCTCTTATCCTGAAATTGAATGAATTAAACACGTAAAAGTTCTGAAATTATCATAAATCTAGCAATAATTAAGCATAAGTATAACACATTTTGTGTGCTATCAAACACCCCAAACTTAAACTTTTGCTAGTCCCGAGTAAAAACAGAATTAAACATTAGATTTTTCTTAATCATACGTTTGAATCAAGCCTAAAAAATTTAAGGAAAAATCTAGTAACCACAGGAAACACTCAACCATAACATTTCAGCAAGCAATTTAAAACTTTTCCTAGGTGTTCCTACATGTGTGTGTGATTAGCCAATGTTCCCTTCATTTTTACTAAGCCCGGATCAACATTATTAGGCTCTCCATTCAACTTCCCCCTACACTGGTCATAATTACTAATCTTTGAGCCTCACCACATTCAAGAATTAAATAACTCTACTCAGCACTTACTCACATTTTTTTATCAATTTTCTATTTTCTTCTTTTTTTTTGGTGCAAGGACACTAGCTTTCGCACATCCCCTGTAGGGACCCTTACCCAGAGCACTCGCTCAATGAGTGACATAACTGATCACAATGAAGGTAGTTTTTTTTGCCCTCACGAATTTTTTCTTTAGCAAACAAACAACAAAAACCAACTAATTCACATATTATACAGGTCATGCATTTCATATTGTCATTCACTCTATTCTGCAGTTTAACTCTCAAATCAGTTCTTAGACCTATCGAGGTGACATCAAACTTCTGAACCTAATAACTTTGTTCTAAGCTTTTCAAAACTACAGGAACACATACTATGTGTATAATATTGCAGGAAAACTCAAAGAAAATTTTTAAATTAACTCGAATTCATGTCATGCTCTAAAGTTTCAGCAGAATCACAAGAATTTCCAATTAAATCTCTTCCTAGGCTATCATGATCATACTTATGTAAAAGATTAATCAACAATTCATCACATACTCAAGACAGTCACTACACAAAAACAACATCCCAAACACCCCCAAACTTAAACTAAACATTGTCCCCAATGTTTGCAGAAATAAGCACAAATTAAGTATAAGGGTGAGAGTGAACAATATTGTCCTAGGTGATGGAGATATTTCTGAGTTCCTTGGATAGCCGAAGCATGTGTGTTGGAGTTCCTCAGAGTGGGAGCATGGATTTCAACAAAGAAAGACATCGTCACAACCTACAAAGCAAGACAACAACTAGTAAATAAACTAAGAACTGAAAAGCAACTAAAACAAACTAAAGCAAGCTAAAGACAGAAAAATAAAAGTAAGTAAAGCTTGGGTTGCCTTCGAAGAAGCGCTTTGTTTAACGTCTTGAGCTAGACTAAGGTACGTAAAATTGCTCATATTTCTTCGGACCCTTCTTGCTCGAATCGATATAACCTTCTAAGTCTAAAAGGCTATCCGTTTTCTCTTGGGCACCTGAAAGAATTATTTTTTTTGGTATTTTTGTTTGATGAAATGAAAGAACAAAAATCAAAACAAGACTCGTGAGTATAGGACAAATGGTTATCAAGATTAAAGGAAATTTCTGGAGATAAAAGGGGAAAGGACTTTTCAGCCTCGAACTCCATCACCTGAATTTCCTCCATAGAAGTGATTGTATTACCATTGTCTACCTCACAAACCTGTTTCTGGTGTGTCTCAGTCTCCTCCAACTCATCCTCACTATCGTACGAATAAGTCTCCCTAGATGGCACCTCCTCAGTGGTAAGGATAAGAAATTGTTCCAGTAAGGCCTTAAGGGAAATTACTAGTTGATTAAGATAATGATCTCTTTCTTATACTATTTCCCAAAGTCTTACCACCTCAGTTTCTAACCTATCCAACCTCTCTAATTCACTATGGATCAAATTTTTAAATTTCAATTCTATGCTATATTCCGTCAATTGGTCCATAAGAGAAGATTTTTCTAGGGGTTGGTTAAGGTGTGAAAAACTATGGTTCCAACTGCCTAGATGACTACCATTACATGAATGTTTATCAATTTCAGGTACATAATGGTAAAAATTAGACAGATGAAATTCAGAGAAATTATGATGCACATACCTAGGGTCCTGCGATGGACAATAGAATGGTGGAGAGTCAAAATCATGCAAAGTTATGCTTGAAAAATTAATAATTCAGATCAAGACTTCTACACAATAGCAACACAACAAAAAACAGGGGACAAAGACTAAAAAATACACAAATCTAAAATAAAACAAATAAGGAAACAAACAAACACAGAAAAACAAATAAGGACAGACACACAAACAAACTTTAGTCTAAAATTTCAAATGTTCTCCTAATATTAATTAATCTAAATAATCGCCATTCCCCAGCAACGACGCCAAAAACTTGTTGCGTATTATTATGGATATGCAATACCGCAGTGTATGGGTCAAGTTTTAGTATAGTGATTTATGAGTCCAAGTATCGTCCTCGGGAATGAGTTTCTAGATTAATTAATTACTAAGATACTAATTCTCAATTTTAGCTAAAGAAACATAACATGGATAGGTGATTGAAAATAAAAACAAACAAACAAACAAACGTGTGGAGACACGAATTGATAGATTTGAGGAAAGTGATTTTACAAGTTAATGACTCAACTCACACATGTATTGAACCAAGAGATGAAGTTATAAACAAGAAGTAAAATACTCAAGAAAATTTCTCGATTCTTAGTGAGCCTCACACATGCAATAAACTCCATAGTCTCCATATGAACATACGACATGCATGGCATTAAGCAAGTTCTTTACGTGTTTCCCTAAGATTTCTAAGTCATTCTCATGCCAAATTTCTATGGGGTTTGACAATCTTGTTCTAATTCAAGTTTTATCTCTCCAGTCCACTTAAACCAACAATTTAAGAGTTAGGAATGAATTGCCAAAAATAAGAACAAAACATGCTTCAATACATAGTAAGAAAATCTCAACAAGTAAATCAAATCCTAACTACAACATTTAGTTACTCTAAATCACATGAAAATAAATCTAAACATGTAGAAAACGTCTTAGAACGCTATTACAATTTGAAAGAAAAGGGAATTAAACTTATGTGTCGATGCCGACCCTTCGTCTCCAAGCTCCAGTCTTCGATCTCGAACCTCCATGAATGCTTTGGCTCCCAAAAACACTATTTTCTCTCTTCTTACAAAGTGTATTTCGAAAATAGTGCAAAAATCTAGCAAATTTGGCTCCCCTTGTAATGAGAACAACATGTTCTATTTATAGGCTCAATCGGTATACCGTTGCAACGCTAGGGACAGTGTTGCAACGCTGTACCCTAGGCGGCTGGTAAATAAGGAATATCTTGATGGCGTTGCAACGCTAAGGGCAGCGTTGCATCGCCGCTACCCTAACGCGCGTGCCTCTTATCGATCTGGTGTTGCGACGCTGCAAGGCAGCGTTGCAACGCTATCGACAGTGGTTTTCAACGCCTTTAAACAACACGCTCGGCGTTGCAACGCTATGGACAACATTGCAACGCCATCACTTCGGGTCATCATGCTTGGATTGATCCTTTCTCTTCCAATTGGTATTATTTTTAGCTCCATATAGCCTTGTTTTGATCCCGAGTGATCCAATTTATCTCTAATAGTTCTGTTTACGCTCTTATCCTGAAATTGAATGAATTAAACACGTAGAAGTCCTGAAATCATCATAAAACTAGCAATAATTAAGGCTAAGGATAGCACATTTTGTGTGCTATCAGTGCCCTGAAACTCGTAGTTTGTAATTTTGTTCTAATTATTGTAATCAAGTGCTATTATTTCAATAAAGAGTTATTGTTCGATATTGCCCTTGTTTTAACCCTAAATCCAATAAACTAAACATCCAAGGCTATAAAATATCTCTTGAACTGAATGTAGTGTACATAAAAAGGATCTCGGTTCGAGATACAGCCTAAAGGGTCTATAGTAAGGGGATAAGGTTTGGGTACCTTACCCTGGTAATACTATGGATGTGGCCCATTTTGTATATGATACAAACACTGTGATCCTAACGTGTTCGTGTAGATGACATGTGCGTGGGGATATCTATGTAATGAGATTACATAAGACCGAATCGCGAAATAGTAACCAGTAGATGTAACTCCGTTGACTAGATAGGTTTCCATTTCACTAGGATGACCTAGGCAACTTGATCTCAATCCTGAGCAGGTTACGAACTCCTGTTTGCAAGGGATTATCCTTTGACTAGTATGGGTGAGAGTGGTCAGATTCGTCGACTCAATATGCCTACCTTCTTGGGGAGAAGACCGAGTGAGCAGCTAGGGACTTAGCCTAGAAAGATGAAATTCACTCCTTCCCGACTACTAGGGTAAGTAGATGAATGTTCCCTTAAGTGGTGTCTCCGGGACTTGAACAAAGGGCGCAACCCTCTCATTGGCCCAAGAGGGACTTCTATTTGTTGGTAGGACCACAAACAAATTGTTCATTAGAGGAGCACTGGTACTTAAGGTACAAGATGTATCCTAGGGGTAAAACGATAATTTGACCCAGCTGGTGTTACGAAAATTCGTGAAGGATTGACTTGTTGTTATTGGTCAATATTCATGGACAAAGAAATATATCTATAGTGAGACGAGTGCAGCTGTGGGACTTTAGTGGAGTGTTCCCGCAGGTGACGAATGGTGATTAGGAGGTTAATGAGATTAACCGAATAATATCGTATCATTGAAGCTTCTGATCTGTAGGTCCATTAGGTCCACCTTGTAGCTTGTACAGGGTTCTTAGATCGTTTGAATTTGAAATATTTAAATTCATTAGGGAATAAATGTTTATGTATATAGATACATTAGAATATAAAGTTTTTGAACTTTATATTATAAATTTAATGTGAATATGATTCATATTAAATATATGAGAGAATTAAATATTTGAAAGAGTTCAAATCTTAATATAAATGTGAATGTTATTCATATTTAAAAACTATAGGTTAAAATTTAATGTGCATGAGATGTGCATTAAAACTATAGGTTAGAGGGAAAATATTGATTAAATGTGATTTAATCCAAATTAATATATGATATTTAATTTGATTTAATTAAATGTGATTTAAATTGATATTATATAATTAAATATGATTTAATTATATCTAGATTATTTTTTAATTAAATTGAGGGAACGTGTCGTCCAGACACGTTCCCACAATCCCTTTCCTTCTCCCTATCGATGGATTAACAGGGAGAAGGGAGACGGTTGGTTTATCGATCATTCATTCCATTTTTGTGCAATTGGTGAATTGCTCTTAAAAATCTCTCTCTCTCAATTTTCCTTCTTCTTCCAAAAGTTGGAACCCTTCACTCCAAGGGAGATCTAAGAGGAATCCAAAGATATAGAAGGTTTTCCAAGTGGTGGTGTTCTGTAAAAGCAAAGACGATATCTTGCTGTTGTGTTGCTGTTCAATTGGAGCAAGGAGTTGCTGGATTATTAAACTACAAAGGTAATAATTTCTTACTTTTAGTTTAACAACTTCACAGCATGTTTGTATGCTTTATATCCATGCTTTAATTAGATTAAATGTTGCTTGTCTTTGTATTTTTCAAATGTATTGGTATTTGTGTTTAACCAAAAACAAACAAGAAAAATCGATCCTTTAATCACGTTTCTGTTGCTCAAGGGGATCAGATCCCCATCAATTGGTATCAGAGCAATGCTTGTTTTGTTTTGGATGAAACAAATTTGCATTGGATAGGTGGGAATGACATTTGGTTTGGTGTATAACTGTTTAGGAAATTGTTAGCCTTAGTTTTTTCTTATTTGATCAAATTAAGTGTAAAGGCCCCTACATTTTGGGCAATTAAGTGCATAATCGAGTCAGTTATTGAGTTGTGAGTCGTTCGAGACCAGTTTCGTGTAATTCAGATGAGTATCGAGGGAGAATTTGGCATTTCAAGTTGTTGTGTTAGAAGGAGAAAGCTGTTGCAGAAGCAACAACGTTGCAACACCGTTCATCAGCGTTGCAACGTTGAGGAACGACGTCGCAACGCTGAAGCTCCTAACGATACGGAAGAACGAGGGGTCAGCAGCGTTGCAACGCTGTCCCGATGCCAGGCGCGCGCGCGAGATGACGCGGTGTTGCATCGTTCCCCTCAACGTTGCAACGTTGCAACGCCGTCACGCCAACTTGAAGAAGCAAACCTATTTTAGGCGGTTCGAGTCATTTTTGGTCCGGTTCGAGCGGTCTGAGCTCGGTTCCAAGTGGTCTAGACCGGTTTTGTAATAAAATTAGTGTAATTTTATTATTTTTGCACTTTAGGGGCCAATTTGTTTTCGGTTTTACAACTATTTTTCTTTATGAACGTCATTTAGAATTTTTCCCACCTTAGGATAAACATGTTCATGCATTTTTATTTGTATAAATGTTATATAATTATGGTAGAAATGCATGATTTAATTTATTTTTCATGAATAATTAATTATAATTGTTATAATTAGATTATATGGAAATAAATTGCATGGAGTATTAAATTACTTAGTTTAAAATAAATGTTATTTTATTGAAGTAATTTGCGTTATAGTTGAATATTTTATAATTCCAATTTGAAATTGTTTGTTGGTTTTATAATATAGTTCCTTGTCATTGGTTAATTATTAAAATTTATAAAAGTACAAATAAATGGGTTTTAGAAACCATAACCTATAACAAAGAATTGCATGCAAACATAGGAACTTGAGTTAAATTGAATTAGTTTTAAATTGTTTAAAATTAATAGAGACCTAAGTTTAATTTCTAATAGGATTAGAAGTTAGTCTTTCATAGTATTTTAAATAGTTTAAAATATAGTAAGACAATAGGACATTGGTTATAAGGGAACTCAACCGGTGAAGTTCTGTCTAAGGTTGGGGGTACTTAAGCTGACGGTGAACGGAACACCTCCTACCTGGGAACTGACCTGGAGCTTGAGTTGAATTAACTATAGTTCTGTTTTATATCTAGGTAATTAAATGTTTATTCACCTAGACATAATGTTAAAAGACCTAGTTATTAATAGGCATAGACTTAGATAGATTCTTTTAGCCAGAATCCAACTATGTTAAACCTACACCCTAACATTAGGAACTTCAGTGGGAGAAAACGAGATTTTCGCATTGAGTTTACTCTCACGTCCTCAAGAGTTCACACCGCGAGTTCCATGCTCGGCTACGTGGCGTCAATAGGGCATCCCCCTACGGTAAGTGTTTGCATGGTTCAATAACAAGGTGAACGAGGAAAGTATCCGTAGTAAATGAGAGCAAGATACGTGTCAACATATCCTACGGTCTCCTCCACTAGGTCGCACTGTGCGATTTCTATAGTCCGCCTGCTAGGTTGTCCTGGAACAACCAATGCATACGGAGGGCCTAACTATAGGGATCAGAACACCGCGAACTCCAAAAATGGATAGGATCTCCTTAGGTAATTTGCCAACAGTTGTCTTCTTAATAATAGCCTGTTGGCTCGGACCTATTGGATCTGAAAATGGTAGGGTTATATTTTCGGGATAAGTTAAGCTAGTTAACAAGTCTTTGACCAAACAAACGGTAGCTAGGAATCATTGGAACATGAGATGTTTTGGTAGTGAGAATTTGCTGAGATAGTCTCAATTTAGGGGAGGAGTGACTGACCACCCGACGGTGGCTTTTTTTTTCTAAACCCTTAAAGTATTGTTGCAAAATTAAAGGTTTAATTTAAGCACTAGGGTTCTTTAATAATTTAGCTAAAATTAATTGGCTTGTAATGGGGTAAAGGCATTACTAATTAGAACTTTTTTTGAAATTTTAGCACGTCGTCCTCAATTATAGCCTTACTCAAAAGTGAACGTTTAACTGGTGAAAATTATACTACTTGGAAGTCCAACCTGAATACGATTCTTGTTGTTGACAACCTTCGGTTTGTACTGACTGAGGAATGTCCTCAGGTCCCTACTCGAAACGCTCCTCAATCTATTAAGGATGCGTACGACCGCTGGATCAAGTCCAATGATAAGGCCAAGGTCAACATTTTGGCTAGTGTTTCTGAAGTTCTGGCCAAAAAGCACAAGGGCATGGTCTCAGCTCGTGAGATCATGAGTTCGTTGCAGAATGTGTTTGGACAACCGTCTGGACAGCTTCGACACGAATCCCTCAAGTACATTTATAACTCCCGTATGAAGGAGGGGTCGTCGGTGAGAGAACACGTTCTCGATCTGATGGTCCACTTCAACGTTGCTGAAATGATCGGCTCGGTCATAGACGAGCAAAGTCAGGTGTCGTTCATCCTGGAATCTCTTCCGAAGAGTTTCCTGCAATTTGCAGCAATGCAGTGATGAACAAGATAGAGTACAACCTGACTACTCTCCTTAATGAACAAGAATTCTCATTTTTTGGAAATCCACCAAAGAGAACCATCTCATTCTCTCAAATCCTCTCTACATTCTCCATACCCAAATCCAAAGGGAGTCCCACAACTCTCTCACATACGCCAGAGAACAACCAAGAAGATCAAGTGGAAGTGTGCAAAGATCGAGATCGGTTCGTGAATTGTTGAGGAGATTGTAAGTGATCGTTGAGTTCGTGAACGGGAGAACGATATCGTGAAGAAGAGTTCTTCAAGAGGTTAGTATACTTTGTTGTATTTTCCTTCTCCTTTTTCATGTTTAGCCTAGGACAACATGTGATGTATGTTCAATTTTAAGGAAAACATGTAACACAACGAAAGCAACGCCATTCACATCGCTTTTGCTGCGGGATTCAATCCCATTAGAGAGGTTGTTCCCTTAAGGGTTGACTCCAGGTCTTGAACAATGGGCCCCACTCTCTCACTAGCCCGAGAGAGACGTTGTTTATGGTAGGACCAGTGGTACTTAGGGTGTTCATTAGAGGACCAGTGGTACTTAAGGTGCAAGAGGTAGGGAAAGGGGTAAAACGGTAATTTGACCCAACTGTGGCTACGAACGACCTATGAAGAGTTGACTCATAGGTATAGGTTATATCAATGGGCACAACTTGTCCAACAATGAGGAGTGTGCAGCTACGAATCTATAGTGGAGTGACTCGTAGTTAATGAATGTTGATTGACGAGATCAAAGAGTTTGATCAGTTACTCTCGGATCATTGAAGCTCATGATATGTAGGTCCATTAAGTCCCTCTGTTGGCTAAATTATGGAATAAATGAGGGTATGAAGTTCTGAATAAGTTTGAAGTGTTCAAATTCATATAAAGTGGCTTTATGTCAATTATATGTGATAAAATTGATATAATATATAGTTTAATGTGAATGAGATTCATATTAAACTATATTATTGCCTAATGTGGAATTATGGCATAGTTGGAGAAATTAGTTTGAGAGATGTGAAAAATTGATTCAATTTAATTCCACATTATGCAAATGTGATTTGAATAATGAGGATTATGGTACCTTATATTATACAAATAAGATTTGTATAATATGAGGTTATGCATTTAGTGGGCTAAATGGGTGGAGAAATTCTCTCCACCCTCACCCATTATATAAGAGTGCTTGGTGAAGCACTTTGCAACGAGTTTTGTCATTTTTTTTATTTTGACATTCAAAAACACTCTCTTCTCTCTCAAATTCTCTATACACTCTTTACCTAAAAGGATCCCACAATCCTCCTTCATCCAACGGAGAACAACCGAGAATCCAAGTGGAGGTGTCTGGATTCGAGGTGTTGATCAGGATCGAGAGACCGTTGAGAACGAGGAAGATCGCGGGAGAAGGATTATGTAAAGAATGAAGTTCTTCAAAGGTAATTTTCGATTTTCTCTTCTCCTTCATGCTTAACCTTGGAGAACATGTGATGTGTGTTTAATTTTTTTAGCATGATTCTTGTAAGACAACGGAACAATGTGATTCGCGTCGCTTCTGCTGCGGAATTCAATCCCGTGAAGGAATCTGAATTCCCTTAAGCAGCGGAAACGTGTAAAGATCATGAAAACTTCTTTTGTTTTTTTGTTTACTCCAAATACCAGTACACTGAAAAATATGCAGAGATAAGAAATTAGGCGTGGATTAATTAACGAAGCATGCTATGAGAAACCTAAACTAAAAGGGAAACGAAATTACCTTTGTAGTTTCAAGTTTCAACAACGGCTTGCAACTCACTGTTTTGCACAGCACGACGAACGACAACTCTAACTCTTCCTCTTTCTACTGGACACTACCAACAGAGAAAACTTCCTATGTCTTTGAGTCTTAGACCAGCCTGGTGGGAGGCTTCCAAGAATTGGGAGGAAGGAAATTTTTTAGAGAGGGAGAATTCTTGTAGGAATTTTTCAGCCATTCAACAATTGAACATTACCCTAAAAAAATTGTTCCATTTTACTCATCCTATCGAAAAGAAGAAGAACCAACGAGAGGGTAACTCCCCACTCCAATTGTTCAGCCATTCAACAATTCAACAATTTTTCAGCCACTCCCTCTTCGTATAGGGAGTTGGGGAGAGATGGGGAACGTGTCAGGATGAAACGTTCCCTTTTTTAATTGATTAAAAATTAATCTAATTAATCATTAAATAATATAAATAAATCTTATTTAATTATATTAATTTTAATTAAATCATATTTAATTAAAATAAAATTAAATATCATATATTTAATTATGATTAAATCACATATAATCATTTTTCCCTCTAACCTATAGTTTTAATGTACATCTCATGCACATTAAACTTTAAAATATAGTTTTAAATATGAATCTCATTCACATCTAAATAGTATTTGAACTCTTTCAAATATTTAATTTCTCTCAATTAATTAACTTTGAATCACATTCAAATTAGTTTTATAATATAAAGTTTTAATGTACATAAAAACTTTATATAATGTATCTCTATACATCATGCTTATTCCCTAATTGAATTTGAACATTTAAAATTCCAATGATCTAAGAACCCTTTTTGAGCTAGGGAGTGGACCTATTGGACCTACAGATCATAAGCTCCAAAGATACGAGATTATTCGGTTAATCTCATTAACCTTCTAATCAACATTCGTTAAATGTGGGAACACTCCACTATAGTCCTGTTGGGATTTGTGCCCTAAAACTCGTAGTTTGTAATTATGTTCTAATTAATGTAATAAAATGTTATTATTTCAATAAAGTGTTATTGTTCCTTATCTACGAGTTTGCCTTTATTTAAACTCTAAATCCAATAAACTAAACATCCAAGGCTGTTAAATGAATCTTTAACTGAATGTAATGTAGATAAAAAGGATCTCGGTTCGAGATACAGCCTAAAGGGTCTATAATTAGGGGATAAGGTTTGGATACCTTACCCTGGTAAAACTATGGATGTGACCCACTTTGTATTTGATACAAACACTGTGATCCTAACGTATTCGTGTAGATGACATGTGAGTGAGGATATCCTATGTAATGAGATTACATTACACCGGACCACGAAATAGTAACCTCTAGCTGTAACTCCGTTGACTAGTTAGGTTTCTATTTAACTAGGATGACCTAGGCAACTTGTTCTCATTCCTGAGCAGGTTACGAACTCCTGTTCGCGAGAGATTGTCCTTTGACTAGTATGGGTGAGAGTGGCCAGATTCGCCGACTCAATATGCCTACCTTCTTAGGGACAAGACTGAGTGAGCGGCTGGGAAGTTAACTTAGCAAGATGGAATTCACTCCTTCCCGCCTACTAGGGTAAGTAGAGGAATGTTCCCTTAAGTGGTGTCTCCGGGACTTGAACAAAGGGCCCGACCCTCTCATTGGCCCGAGAGGGACTCTATTTGTTGGTAGGACCACAAACAAAATGTTTATTAGAGGAGCACTAGTACTTAAGGCACAAGACGTAACCTAGGGGTAAAAGGGTAATTTGACCCAGCTGGTGTTACGAACATTTGAGAAGGATTGACTTGCTGTTATTGGTCAATATCCATGGACACAGAAATATATCTGCAGTGAGAAGAGTGCAGCTGTGGGACTTTAGTGGAGTGTTCCCGCAATTAACGAATGTTGATTGGGAGGTTAATGAGATTAACCGAACAATCTCGTATCGTTGGAGCTTCTGATCTGTAGGTCCATTAGGTCCACCTTCTAGCTCGTAAAGGGTTCTTAGATCATTTGAATTTGAAATGTTCAAATTCATTAGGGAATATATTTAATGTATTTAGATACGATATAATATATAGTTTTGGAACTATATATTATAAATTTAATGTGAATATGATTCATATTAAATTATATGAGAGAATTGAATATTTGAAAGAGTTCAAATATTATATTAAATGTGAATGTCATTCACATTTGCAAACTATAGGATAAAATTTAATGTGTACTGGATGTACATTAAAACTATAGGTTAAAGGGGTAATATGATTAAATGAGTTTTAATCTAAATTAAATATGTGATATTTAATTTGTATTATTTAAATATGATTTAAATGGATAATGAAATTTGATTTAATTATATTATTATTATTATTATTTTAATAATAAAATGAGGGAACGTGTCATCCAGACACGTTCCCCACTACCCCTCCCCTTCTCCCTATCGACAGTTTAACAGGGAGAAGGGGGTTGCTCATTTGGAATGATCAATCGATCAATTTGTTGAAAGACTGTAAGAATTCTCTCTCTCTCTCAATTCTAGAATTCTCTTCTTCTCCCAATTGTTGGAAACCTTCCCACCAAGGAAGATTTAAGAACTCAGAGATATAGAAGGTGCTCACTGTTGGTGGTGTTCTGTTCAAGAAAAACAGAGAACTTTGGAAGTTCAGTGTTCTTTGATTTCTTTTAGAGGAGCAAGGAGTTCTTCATCTTTGGAGAATTAGAAACTACAAAGGTATTCTTTATCTTCTCTTTAGTTTAATTGTTAAATATATGTTTTCATGTATGCAATTAATCCATGTCTAATAGGATTAGAAATACCATACTTGTTCTGTATTTTTGGTCAATGTACTGGTTTTTGTTTTAAGCAAAACAATCAAGTAATAAAGATCCCAAACACGTTTTCGCTGCTCAAGGAGATCAGATCTCCATCAAGTCCCGCAATTGCCCTCTTCTCACTACAGATATATTTTTGTGTCCATGGATATCGACCAATAACAATAAGTTAATCCTTCACGAATGTTCGTAACACTAGTCGGGTCAAATTATCATTTTACCCCTGGGTTACATCTTTTACCTTAAGTTTCAGTGCTCCTCTAATGAACAACCTTTTTATAGTCCTACCAATAAATCGAAGTCTCTCTCGGGCCAATGAGAGGGTCGGGCCATTTGTTCAAGTCCCAGAGACACCACTTAAGGGAACATTCGTCTACTTACCCTAAAGGCGGGAAGGAGTGAATTCCATCTTGCTAGGATAAGTCTCCAGTCGCCTGCTCGGTCTAGTCCCAAGAATGTAGGCTTATTGAATCGGCGTCTCGGGCCACTCTCACCCATACTAGTCAAACGACAATCCCCCGCAAACAGGAGTTCGTATCCTGCTCAAGATTGAGATCAGTTGCATAAGTCATCCTATCAAAATAGAAACCTAACTAGTAAGCGGAGTTACATCTAGTGATTACTATTTCGTGGTACGGTCTTATGGGTTCAAATCACATAGGATATCCCCACTCACATGTCATTTACACGGACACGTAGGATCACTATGATTGTATCAAATACAAAGTCGGTCATATCCATAGCATTACTAGGATGAGGTACCCAAGCCTTATCCCCTTACTATAGACCCTTCAGGTTGTATCTCGAACTGAGATCCTTATATGTCCACTACATTCAGTTACAGAGACATACAACAACCTCGGATGGTAGTTTACTGGATTTAGGGTTAACTTAAGGCAATATAGAAAATAATGAATTAAACAATAACACTTCATTGATAACAGTAACATTTTATTGATAACAATATCACTTTATTGATTTAATTAGAACATTATTACAAACAACGAGTTTTAGACCATTAACCCAACATCAAGCACGTTTTCAATGCTAGGATTAAAGAGGGAACGTCTGTCATGGTACACATTTTCGACATGATGGTCCACTTCAACTTGACATATTTGAATGGTGCAACTGTCGATAAGTCGTGTAAACTCGAGATCTCATTTTGAATTTTCCTTACAAAAAACAAAAGAAAGGAAGACAAGAAATTTTATTTATACTTGGTTTTCTTTGTAAAAAAAAAGAAAAGAAAAAGGAAGAAAGAGATTAAGAATGGAATAAAAAAAAGGAAAAAGAAAAAAGGTAAAAGATAAAAGAGACCACCGCCTAACCTTTTCTTTTAATTTAATCCATCTTCTCTCCATTTCCTTCTCATTTTAACAAAAAAAAAAAAATAAAACTGAGGGTTTGTGGGAGAGGAACGAAGGAAGAGGAAGAAAGTGATTTTCTGGAGTTGAAGTTGTAGAAGAAACGAGGAGAACTCAAAGTATGTTTGTATAGTAGTAAGGTAATTAATTCTGCCCAGTTCTGTTATCTGAATCATTTCGAGCTCCACAAGAAGAGATAAGAGGTGAGGTTTATTTTTCTTGAACGCTAACTCATTTTTAAACAAATTTCATGAAGGAAGCTTGAGCAAATTTGGATCTTAAGTTACTGATTTGTGAAGGGAAAGGCAGAGGAGAGAATTTGCTGTCAAATCCGAGAAACCTCTGGTTTTTGGGTCATGCTAATCAATAGGATTCAAACTAGATGCTCTAAAAGGTATGGTTGTAAAGCTTATTGAATTTCCCACAACGTTCATGAAGAACTCGTGAGTAGAAATCGACTGGAAGATATTTAAAATTTCAGGTCAATTTCGGGTTGCAACAGAGAAACGAATTTGGAATAACAGAAGTTGGAAGAGTTTGGTATAAAGTACTTCCTTTTTGGCTAAGTAATGAAGAAGTTATGATTGTCTGAAATTAGGGCATGAAATCTATAAAATGTTGGAAAAATGATAAATTGGTTTTTGT
Source organism: Trichosanthes cucumerina (assembly GCA_036507285.1). Lineage (NCBI taxonomy): Eukaryota > Viridiplantae > Streptophyta > Magnoliopsida > Cucurbitales > Cucurbitaceae > Trichosanthes > Trichosanthes cucumerina. The sequence continues at coordinate 42,441,234 of CM071841.1, forward strand.
AATTTTAAGGTTGAAATTCATGAGCTCGATATTTTAATACATGGATTTGGTTTGTTTGTCAGGCCAAGTGGAAATAGGTCGAGTGTACGGGCCAAGGCTCTAGATCTAACGCTGTGAGTGACAATACGAACTTCGAAACTGATTTATATGCTTGAATCATTCTTAAGGAAATACATGACTTCTCTAGAATGAAATGACTTTAATGCTTTATGTTTTCTTTTGAACTCATACTTATGAGCATACATGTTTTCCTACAAATGATTTCAAGTGCTCGTTGTGAGCTAGATTTTTCCAATGAAATTTGTATGTGAGCATATGTTTATTGATTACCAAAATTTAGTTAAAATGTTAGGATTTTAAGCAAGCATGTACTAGCAAGTATTGTTTAAAGATTTCCCATTTTATGAACAAGCTGAGTAAGCTTGAGTTTGATGAAAGAAAAGATAGTAGGCATGTTCAAGTATATTTTTTTTATGTGTTTTCTGGGACTCGAATAAGTAAATGACTGAGACATTGAGCCCGAGGTTGTATAGTACCGTGTGCACACAGGTCATTTTCTGTTGTTGACGTTGAGTGTACTCCGTGGCAACAATGCTGTCGTGAGTGCTAGGCGAGCCCCACTATGACAAAGACGATGGGAGTGTTGGGCGGGCCCTACTTCATCGTAGAGTAAACGTGGTTGTTCTGGGCGTGCCCTACACAGTGTGAATTGATACATGTTTTTATAAGGGTTATTAATATCGATATGCCTTACGAGATTTTAATGTCATAATTGCTGGATTTCTGAAAAAACTACTATGATTACACGTTTACTTTTAACGCTTTCTTACAAATGCTTATGCCCATAGGTTTCCAGGTGATATGATTTATGAGTTATAGATTTTAAACTTAGTCACACACTGAGCTTCATAGCTCATTCTTTCAGTGTTTTCCAAACTTTTCAGGTAGAGATCGAGCTCCTGGTACCTGACATCCTGCTATAGTCTACTGGAAGCTCCACGAGCTTGATATTTTGTACGTGGGTGGAGTTGTATAGCAAGTCAATATGTGTTGTAGTTTATAGTCGAGGGGACTATGTAATTATGTTGTGTGTGCATTAGAGGTTGTGGTTGTATAGACCATGGTTTGGTATGTTTGTTGTTCTAATACTCTTACCCGTTTTAGATTTTAAGAGACTTAAGAAGAATTTCTTTTTATGTATGTTTAGTAGTTGTCAAGTTTACGTTGTGTTATGTTAAAGTGTTCCATATGCAAGCATAGTATGTTTATCAGGTAAAATAGGGTTAACATGTATTGTTAAGAGGTAAACAATGTCTGCTGGCTTCATGCCGTCTTCCGGGCTAAGTTAGCTGGTAGTACGGAGGGGGTGTGCCAAGTCGAGCCAAGTCAGCTACATTTTAAAGACTCTTTCGAAGAGTTTTCTTTAGTTTCGTAGCAACACTGTTATGAAAAATTGAAGCTACACCCTTACCACCCTCCTCAACGAGCTATAATCCTACCAATCCCCAATGAAAATCAAGGGATAAGAAGGTGAGGCAAATGTTGCTTCTAGGTCCTTCCACAGGGGTTCGACCTTGGGAACCAAAGTTTTAGCTTCGTCCTCTTCATGCTCGAAAGGGAAGAAGAAGAAAATGAATAAGGTTGGAAAAGGGAAACAAGTTGATCAAGTTGTCGCCCAGAAGGGAAAAAAGATCAAGGAAGTTCCAAACAAAGGAAAGTGTTTCTATTGCAACACTGATGGGCACTGGAAGAGGAACTGCCCCAAGTTCTTGGTCGACAAGAAGAAATATGGGAATTAGTTCCTGGCAGTAGCTGGAGGAAGGAGAGATAACACTCAGAGTTGGTAATTGGGAGGTTGTCTCAGCCGTAGTAATGGCCACAATAGAGCTACTGTTTGGCAAGAAATGCTTGTTATTAGATAACTTATATATAGAGTCAGGTTTTGCTAGAAACCTTATTTCTATTTCTTGCTTGTTAAAATAGTATGTTTCAATTTTCTTTTCTATTCATAAAGCGTTTATTTCTATGAAAGGTCTTGAGATTTGTACAACTTTACCTAAAAAGAATTTGTATGTTTTAAGGTCTAATTCAGTCAAAATTGTTTGAACACTATATTATTTAAAACTGCAAATACGCGAACTTGTATATAGTGTCAACTTTGGCATCTTATGTTAGATCATATAAATCTCAATAGGATTGAGAGACTAGTAAAGAGTGGACTTTTAAACGAGTTAGAAGAAAATTCTTTACTTGTATGTGAATCGTGCCTTAAAGGCAAAATGGCCAAAAGGCCTTTTACTTGAAAAGGTTATAGAGCCAAAGAGCCCTTGGAGCTTATACATTCATGAAGGGAATTGGAATTTCCCGCAGCGGAAGACGTTGTGAAACGTCGTTGTTTGTTGTGTAATTCTTATCTTAAAATTTAATTAATCTAATTAATTCTAGGCTAAACATGCATTTTACATGAAGAAAACAAAAATTATGAAATGTACTTACTTTTTTAAGAACCTTTCTTCAATGTTTCCTTCTCCGGTCACGAACTACTTCGTACCAACGATCTCTCGAACCGAACAATTGCAACACCTCCGAAAGGACTTCTCAATTGTTCTCGGTAGGTTGAGGGAGAGTGTGTGGGACTCCCTTTGGTTTTGGGTGAGGAGAGTTGTAGAGAGAAAACTTTGAGAGAAGAGAGAGCTCTTGGAAGATGAATTACAAAAAATGAGATTTTTCCTACCAATGGCTTCTTGCAAAGCGATTAAATAATGGTGAGAGGTGGAGTTGAAATCTCAACCAATTAATTATTTTACCACAACCTTATAATATGCAAATCATATTTGCATATTAAATAGAATAAGGTATCTCATACCTTATTATACAAATCTCATTTATATAATTGTGGAATTTTAAATTCAATCACATTCAATTTAATTTCTCCCAATCCAATTTCTCCAATTAGCACTAATTAATCAATTAGGCTAACCTATAGTTTATTATGACTCTCATTCACATAAAACTATATATTATGTCAACTATATCCCATATAGATGACATAAATACCCAATTAACGGATTTGAACACTTCAAATTCACACCAAACTGTAAACCCTTAATTTATCCAGTTTGAGCCAACCGAAGGACCTAATGATGAGCTCCAATGATCCGAGATTAACCTGTCAAACTCTTTGACTTGGTTATTCAACATTCATTAGCTACAGTAACACTCCACTAAAACCCGTAGCTGCACTCTCATCACTGTAGGACAAGTTGTGTCCATCGATATAATTAATGCCCGTGAGGTGACCCTTCACAGGTTGTTCGTAGTCACAGCTGGGTCATATTACCGTTTTACTCCAATGTCTACCTCTTGCTCCTTAAGTCCCACTGCTCCTCTAATGAACAACTACATTATAAGGTCCGACCATAAACAACATCCCTCTCGGACAAGTGAGAGGGTGGGTGCCCGTTGTCCAAGTCCTGGAGACAACACTTAAGGGAACAACCCCTCTAGTTCCCCTAATTCGAGAACGAGTGAATTCCATCTCGCGTAGTCAAGTTCCTAGCTCCCCACGTGGTCTTGTCCCTGAGAAGATAGGCATATTGGGCGAGTAACTGTGACCACCCTCACCCGTACTAGTCAAAGGACAAATCCACGAAAACAGGAGTCTATAATACGCTCTGGATTAGGACGAGTCACTAATGGTAGTCGCTTTGTATTAGATACAAATGTGGAGATCCAGCTCGTTCATGTGGTTGACATGCGGGTGGGGGCATTCTGTGCAATGAGATTGTACAAGACCGGACCGTGAATTATTAGACCTACTGATGTAACATCATTAACAGTATAGGACTAATAACTTCGTAGATGACCATTAGTGACTTATCCTTAATCCTGAGCGTGTTACGGATTCGTGTCTGCGGGGATTTGTCCTTTGACAAGTACCGATGAGGGTGGCCAGAGACGCCCAATATGCCTATCTTCTTTGGGGACATGACCACATGGGGAACGGGGAACTTAACTACGCAAGAAGGAATTCACTCGTTCCCGAACTAAGAATATTAGAGGGGTTGTTCCCTTACATGTTGTCTCTAGGGTTCCACCCTCTCACTGGCCCAAGGGGGATGTTGTTTATAGTTGGACCATGCAACAAAGGTGTTCATTAGAGGAGCAGTGGGACTTAAGGAACAAGAAGTAGACACATGGGTAAAATGGTAATTTGATCCAGAAGTGATTACGAACAACCTGTGAAGGGACGACTCACGGGCATTGGTTATATCGGTGGACCCAACTTGTCCTACAGTGATGGGAGTGCAACTACGGGCTTTGGTGGAGTGTAACCGTAGTTAATGAATGTTGATTAATCGGATCAAAGAGTTTGATCGATTAATCTCCTATCATTGGAGCTCGCCATTTGTAGGTCCATTAGGCCCCTCGGTGAAAGAGTCTAGATTAAGAAAGCAGAAGCAATTTTGGATCTTCAACACTCTAAGTTGGTCAATTTTGTAAAATAAAATGCATGCTCAAAGCTGGAAAAACAGATGAGATAGAAAACTCAACTTTGAAGATCAAATTCTCTTCACCCGGTGGATGGTTTTCAACACGAACACTTCGTGGACAACCGTTAGAGTCTTCCCTACTATTCTCAGGCCTTGGAACGGATTGTGGGATCATAGGTTGAGAGAATTTGGATGAAAAAAACCTCAAAGGTCACTAATTCGGGCCAGAAAAGTTTTCTGCAAAATTCTCTCAAAACACCTCAAAACAGAATTAAATGAAGCTTCATCAAGCTTCATTTGAGTGACAACTCAAAGGTGATGAGGATGGTTTGAGATGGAGGTGACCAAATTTGGTGGATTTGAAGATGAGAGGGATTGGGAAAGTTGCAATTTTGATTTCATGGAAAATCCATGAAAATCCACTATTTTTCATTTAATTTTAATTCAAAAGTTAATTAATTAATTTTCAATTTAATTTAATATCAAATATTAAATTAAATAAATTGTCTGATCCCGATCGATTTTTCGAACATGAATCCTTATTCATGCTATAAACCGATCCAATATTTAAATTATATTTAAATATATCCACCTCCTTTTAACCAAAGTTTAATTCATAATTAAACTATGACTCGTTAAATATATCACATATAATTAACGATTTCTCCCAAAACTGAATTTGAACAATTCAAATTCTTTTCTCTCAAAATGTTACAAGGCTTAGTCCAAGCTAGTAAGGAGGACCTAATGGACCTGCAGATCATGAGCTCAAACGATACGAGATTAACCGACCAAATTCTTTAGCCTAGATAATGAACATTCGTTAACCACCAGGAAACTCCAATAAAGCCCAGTGGTTGCACTCTCCTCACTATAGATATATTTTTGTCCACTCGATATAACCATGATTAGTAAGTCGATCCTTCACAGGTCGTTCGTAATTACAGCTGGGTCAAACTTACTGTTTTATTAATGTAATTAACTCTTGTTTCTTAAGTCCCACCGATCCTCTAATGAACAATTGGTTTGTGGTCCAACCAGCAAACCCAATCTCTCTCAGGCCAATGAAAGGGGTGGGCTCTTTGTCGAGACCCGGAGTCAGCACATAAGGGAACAACCTCTCTACTAATCCCTAAAGCGGATCAGAGTGATTTCAGATTGAGATCTGATCTCCTTGAGCAGCGGAAACGTGGTTTGGGATCGTTAATTGCTTGATTGTTTTAATTGAAACAAAAAACCAGTACATTGACAAAAAGAACAGAACAAGCATGAAATTCTAATCCTATTAGACATGGATTGTAGCAAACATGCAAACATGTGTTTAACAATTAAATTAAAGGGAAGAAGAAGAATACCTTTGTAGTTTCTAATTCTCCAGCAACACCTTGCTCCAAGCTTTTCAGCAAAACAACAGAACTTCTCTATATTTTCCAAGTAAGACACCACCAATTGGAAAACCTTCTATATCTCTGAATGCTTAGATCTTTCCTTTGTGGGAAGGATTCCAACAGTTGGGAGATTTTTGGGAATTCTAGAGATTGAGAGAGAGAATTTGTTCTTTGAGTTTCAATCTAATTGATCAAACAATCTTGCTTCACCTCTCTCCAGGAGAAGTTAAACCCAGCAGTGGGAAATCCCACTTCCTATCCAATAGGGAGTTGGGAGAGAGGGGGAACGTGTCTTCCTGACACGTTCCTTATTTAATTTAATCACATTAATTAAATAATCAAAATATAAATTAAATATCTTAATTTAATTTACATTAAAACACATTACTGAATTATCCCTCTATCCTATAGTTTAATGCACATCTAATGTACATTAAATTTAACCTATAGTTTTTAAATATGAATCACATTCACATTTTAATCTAATATTTGAACTCTTTCAAATATTTAATTCTCTCACATAATTTAATATGAATAATATTCACATTAAATTTATAATATATAGTTCCAAAAGTATATATTATATCGTATCTAAATACATCAAATATATTCCCTAATGAATTTGAACATTTCAAATTCAAATGATCTAAGAACCCTTTACGAGCTAGAAGGTGGACCTAATGGACCTACAGATCAGAAGCTCCAACGATACGAGATTGCTCGGTTAATCTCATTAACCTCCCAATCAACATTCGTTAACTGCGGGAACACTCCACTAAAGTTCCAGAGTTGCACTCTTCTCACTACAGATATATTTATGTGTCCATGGATATTGACCAATAACAGCAAGTCAATCCTTCACGAATGTTCGTAACACCAGCTGGGTCAAATTACCCTTTTACCCCTGGGTTACATCTTATGCCTTAAGTACCAGTGCTCCTCTATTGAACAATTTGTTTGTGGTCTTACCAACAAACAGAGTCCCTCTCGGACCAATGAGAGGGTCGGGCCCTTTGTTCAAGTCCCGGAGACACCACTTAAGGGAACATTCCTCTACTTACCCTAGTAGGCGGGAAGGAGTGAATTCCATCTTGCTAAGTTAACTTCCCAGCCGCTCACTTGGTCTTGGTCCCAAGAAGGTAGGCATATTGAGTCGGCAAATCTGACCACTCTCACCCATACTAGTCAAAGAAAAATCCCTCGCGAACGGGAGTTCGTAACCTGCTCAGGATTAAGATCAAGTTGCCTTGGTCATCCTAGTGAAATAGAAACCTAACTAGTCAACGGAGTTACAGCTAGAGGTTACTATTTCGTGGTCTGGTCTTATGTAATCTCATTACATAGGATATCCCCACTCACATGTCATCTATACGAACACGTTAGGATTTCAGTGTTTGTATCAAATACAAAGTGGGCCACATCCATAGTTTAACCAGGGTAAGGTACCCAAACCTTATCCCCAACTATAAACCCTTAGGTTTGTATCTCGAACCGAGATCCTTTTTATGTACATTACATTGGGTTAAAGATTCATTTAATGACCTTGGATGTTTAGTTTATTGGATTTAGGGTTTTAAATAAAGGCAAACTCGTAGATAACGAACAATAACACTTTATTGAAATAATAACACTTTATTACATTAATTAGAACATAATTACAAACTACGAGTTTTAGGGCACAAATCCCAACAAACTCCCACTTGAACTAAAACACTAGTGGGGTACATCATAATCTAAAATAGTGGTTACAAGAGATAGAAATAGAATAAACTAGGGCATCCATATACCCCATTACATATCTCCCACTTTCCATAGATTAGCTTATGTACATATCTCGTAGACCCAGACTTTCCAGATGACCCTCAAACACTTTAGCCGTGAGAGTCTTTGTAAACGGATCAGCAATATTGTGCTCTGAAGCGATCTTCATGACTGTCACATCTTCTCGTTGCACTATTTCTCGCATCAGGTGATACTTCGTCTCGATGTGCTTTCCTCGCTTATGGTTGCGAGGTTCCTTCGAATTGGCTACCGCACCACTGTTGTCACAGTATAAGGTGATGGGAGATTCCATATTTGGAACAACTTCCAAATCAGTAAGGAATTTCCTTAGCCAAATAGCCTCCTTAGCTGCTTCACAAGCAGCGACATACTCAACCTCCATTGTGGAGTCACCGATGCATCCTTGCTTGATGCTTCGCCATACTATAGCTCCCCCGTTAAGGGTGAAAACTGATCCCGATGTGGATTTTCGAGAATCCTTATCGGTCTAAAAATCAGAATCAGTGTATCCAGTAAGGATCAGATCCTTAGACCCATACACAAGCATATAGTCCCTTGTTCTCCTTAGATACTTGAGGATATTTTTAACTGTTGTCCAGTGGTCTAACCCTGAATTGGAGTGGTACCTACTGACAATTTCCACTGCATAACAAATGTCCGGCCTCGTGCATAGCATAGCATACATTAAGCTACCTACTGCAGAGGCATAGGGAATATGTCTCATATCCTCAACTTCTTGAGGTGTCTTGGGACACTGTTCCCTAGACAAATGAACTCCGTGCCTGAAGGGTAATAAGCCCCTCTTGAAATTTTGCATCGAATATCTGGAAAACATTTTGTCAATATAAGACGCTTGAGACACTGTTAGCGTTCTGTTCTTGCGATTCCTAAAGATCTGAATCCCAAGAACATACTGCGCCTCTCCCAAATCTTTTATTTGGAATTGGGTCGCCAGCCAATTCTTTATGTCAGGTAGGTATCCTACATCATTCCCAATGAGTAGGATATCATCCACATAAAGTACTAACAAAGCTATTTTGTCGTTGACGATCCTCTTGTAAACACAAGGCTCGTCAACGTTTTGGCAAAGCCGTAAGACTTGATCACAGTATCAAATCTTATATTCCAAGATCTTGATGCTTGTTTCAATCCATAAATGGATCGATTAAGCTTGCAAACTTTTTGCTCTGACCTCGTGCTATGAACCCTTCGGGCTGAGACATATAAATGCTCTCGTCAAGATTACCATTCAAAAAGGCAGTCTTGACGTCAATTTGCCAAATTTCATAATCATAAAACGCGGCTATGAAAAAGCGTATCCTTATATACTTCAGCATAGTAACAGAGGAAAAAGTTTCTTCATAGTCAACTCCTTCCCTTTGGGTAAAATCCTTTGCTACAAGTCTAGCCTTAAAGGTATGTACCTTTCCGGCTGCATCTCTCTTTCTCTTATAGATCCATTTACACCCTGTGAGTCTAACCCCTTCAGGTTGGTCTACAAGTTCCCATAATGAATTGAAGTCCATTGACTCCATTTCAAGGTCCATGGCTTTGATCCATTGGTCCTTGTCTACATCATTCATTGCCTGTTTATAAGACAATGGATCTTCTACGCTGTCATCAGGTATGACAACTTGATTTTCAGCTAAACCCAAGTAGCGGTCAGGTTGGGAAACAACCCTCCCACTGCGTCGAGGCATTCCCAACGATTGAGAAAGACGAGACTGACTTGAGGTGCTGACTCCTCCATCAACTCTTGATGAGGGTCCAGCTTGATCAACAACTATTGTTGGTTCATGTGTAGCTTCATTTAGTACCAATTTACTACGCAGTTTATGGTTTCTCATGTGATCTTCCTCCAAGAACGTGGCGTTTGTCGATACAATCACCTTATTTTCTGGTGGTTCGTTGAAAAGACCACCTCTCGTTTCTTTGGGATAACCAACAAATTGGCACAATCTTGAACGAGGTTCTAGTTTCTTTGGGTTTGTCACGAGTACGTGTGTCGGACATCCCCAAATCCTGAAGTGTTGTAAACTAGGTTTACGCCCCTTCCAAAGTTCAAAAGGTGTTTCTGAAACATTTTTTGACGGAACACTGTTCAAGATTTGAACCGCAGTCTCTACTGCGTATCCCAAAAATGAGGCAGGCAATTGAGCATAGCTCATCATAGAACGAACCATGTCTAACAAGGTTATATTTCTCCTTTCTAACACACCATTTTGCTGTGGTGTATTAGGTACAAAGAATTGAGATTTAATTCCATGTTCTATCATATAGTCCTGGAATCTCAAATCCATATACTCTCCACCTCGATCGGATCGAAGTGTTTTAATGCTTTTCCCTAATGCATTCTCTACTTCAGCCTTATACTCTTTGAACTTTTCAAGAGTTTCAGACTTGTGATGCATTAGGTATAGATAACCATACCTCGAATAATCATCTATAAAAGAGATGAAATTTTCGTACCCTCCTCGAGCTTTAACATTCACCAGACCACAAAGATCCGAATGTATAAGTTCTAAGGGTTCTACGACTCTATAACCTTTTCCAGTAAAAGGTCGTTTGGTCATTTTACCTTGAAGCAAGACTGCATAAGCGGTAAAGAATCATCTTCTAACTTGTTTAGAAGTCCATTCTTAGAATGTCTCTCAATCCGGTTGAGATTAATATGACCAAGTCTAAGATGCCACAGATAGGTATTATTATTTGGAGAAATTCTTTGCCTTTTATTTTGAGTGTTAGCATTCTTAAACATCTCATGATTTAAAATTGCTTTGGTTTTATTCGGTTTCAAGACGCATGTACAAGCCATTTTTCAATTTAGCGTAATAAATATTGACACCCTCTTTCAAAGTGAACGCTTCATTGATTGAAAAGAAATACAATAACCAAGTTCTATTAAACAAGAGATAGAAATCAAGTTCCTTTTAAGCTTAGGAACTATATACTGATTTTTAAAGAAAGAAATCTATCTCCGAAAAATAACTTGGCATCTCCCATCGCACGAGTGAGACGACGTCTCCGTTCCGACCACGAGCGTCATCTCACCTCTTCGAGCTCCTTGAAGGAATTAGTTTCTGAAATGAAGAGCAAACGTGATTAGTGGCTCCCTGAATCAAGTATCCAGTTAAATCATCATTTTCCACTAAACAAGTTTCAAGAACAAGTAAATCTAATTTACCTTTCTTCTCTTTGAGCTCAGTAAGGTATTTTGGGCAGTTTCTCTTCTAGTGCCCATCCATGTTGCAGTGGAAACACTTTCCTTTATCTGGAAGCTTGGCTTTTCCCTTGCCTTTGTCAGCAGCAGGTGCCTTCCCTTTCCCTCCCATTTTCTTCTTTTGGGTCTTCTTAAGCCCCAGAAGATGAGAGCTGAGGACTTAGTCCTGGAGGATGAACCTTCTCGGAACCTTTCCGGAATGGGCAAACAGATTTGCCTCTCCATCAACCTGTCCCTTATTCTTCATAAAAGGCTGGAAAGTCTGTAGTTCATTGAGGAGAATAGTCAGGTTATACTCTATCTTGTTCATCACCGCATTGTTGCGGAATTGCAGGAAACTCTTCGGAAGAGATTCCAGGATGAACGATACTTGACTCTGCTCGTCAATGACCGCTCCGTTCATCTCAAACACACGAAGTGGACCATCGGATCAAGAACGTGTTCTCTCACCGATGATCCCTCCTTCATACGGGAGTTATAAACGTATTTGAGGGATTCGTGTCGAATCTGTCCAGACGGTTGTCCAAACATCTCCTGCAGTGAACTCATGATCTCACGAGATGAGACCATGCCCTCGTGCTTTTTGGCCAGAACTTCAAAAACACTAGCCAAAATGTAGACCTTGGCCTTATCATTGGCCTTGATCCAGCGGTCGTACGCCTCCTTAACAGATTGAGGAGCATTACGAGCAGGAATCTGAGGACATTCCTTAGTTAGTACGAACCGAAGGTCGTCAATAACGAGAATCGTATTCAAGTTGGACTTCCACGTAGTAAAATTCTCACCAGTTAAACGGTCGCTTTTAAGTAAGGCTATTATTGAGGACGACATGTTGAAAATCCAAAATAGTTCTAATTAGTTATGCCTTTAAACCCATTGTAAAAACCAATCTAATTTAGCAAAATTATTAAAGAACCCTAGTGTTTAAACTAAAACCCATTGTTTAAGTTAAACGTTTAATTTTGCAACGATACTTCAAGGGTTTAGAACAAAAGCCTCCGTTGGGTGGTCAGTCATTCCTCCCTTGAATTGAGACTTTCTCAGCCAATTCCCACTACCAGAACATCTCATGTCCCAATGGTTCTTAGCTACCGTTTGTTTGGTCAAGGACTTGTTAACTAACTTAACTCATCCCGTAAATGTGACCCTACCATTTTCAGATCCAATAGGCCCGAGCCAACAGGCTACTATTAAGAAAGAAAACTGTTGGCAAACAACCTAAGAGACCTTATCCATTTCTGGAGTCGCGGTGTTCCGATCCCTATAGTCAGACCCTCCGTAGGGTTTGGCTGTTCCACGACAACCTAGCAGGCGGACTATAGAAATCTCACGGTGCGACCTAATGGAGGAGACCGTAGGATACGTTGACACGCCTCCTGCTCCCATTTACTATGGATACTTCCCTCATTCACCTTGGTATTGAACCATGCAAACACATACCGTAGGAGACGCCCTATTGACGCCCCGTAGCCGAGCATGGAACTCACAGTGTGAACTCTTGAGGACGTGAGAGTAAACTCGATGCGAACATCTCGTTTTCTCCCACTGAAGTTCCTAAAATTAGGGTATGGATTTAACTTAATCGGATTCTGGCTAAAAGAATCTATCTAAGTCTATACCTATTATAACTATTATAACTAGGTCTTAAAACCTTATGTCTAGGAGAATCAACATTTTAATTACCTAGAGATAAAACAGAACTGAGGTTAATTCAACTCAGGTTCCGGGTCAGTTCCCAGGTAGGAGGTGTTCCGTTAACCGTCAGCTTAAGTACCCCCAGCCTTAGATAGAACTTCATCGGTAGAGTTCCCTTATAACCAAAGTCCTAAAGTCGTACTATATTTTAAACTATTTAAAATATTACGTAAGACTTATTTCTAATCCTATTAGAAATTGAAACTTAGGTCTAAATTAATTTTAAACATTTTAAAACTAATTAAATTTAACCAAAGTTCCTATGTTTGCATGCATTTCTTTATTATAGGTTATGGTTTCTAAAACCCCTTTAATTTATAACTTTTATAAATTTTAATAATTAACCTATGATAAAGAAACTATATTATAAATCCAACAATCAATATTCAAATTGGAATTATAAAAGATATTCAACTTCTTGAATCATAAAATTACTTAAACAAAATAACATTTATTTTAATCTAAGTAATTTCATGCTCCATGCAATTTATTTTCCATATAATCTAATTATAACACTTATAATTAATTACTCATGAATAAAATAAATTAGTCATGCATTCAACCATATTCATATAACATTTAGATAAATAAAATGCATGAACATGCTTATCCTAAGGTGGGAATAATCTAAATGACATTCACATAGATAAATAGCTGTAAAACCGGAATCATTTGGCCCCTAAAGTGCAAAACAAATAAATTACATTAATTTATTTCATGAAACCGGTCTAAAAACACCATGAACCGGCCTTGAACCGCTCGAATCGGACAAAAATATCGAACGATCGAGCGGGTCTCACAATACGAAAAGCTCCACGGCGTTACCTGTAACGCCGATGGCGGCGTTGTAACGCCCCGCTTCGGCTGTCTTGCGCGCGCCTAGTATAGGGATGGTGTTGCAACGTTGAGGGGCAGCGTTGCAACGCCGCTGACCCCTTGAGCGCCCGCGTCGATAGAGAGCGCTGGCGTTGCGACACTGTTCTTCAGCGTTGCAACGCTGCTGCTTCGGCAGCAGCATTCTTCCACGAACACAACAGCTTCATCTTGCAATTTCTCCTTCGATTCTCCACTGAATTGCTTGAAACTTGTCCCGAACGACTCGTAACTAAATTACAGACTCAATTTTGCACTTTTTGCCCAAAAACGCAAGGGCCTTTACATGCAATTTGATCAAAATAAAATTTAAACTATGGCAAAAAAACTCCTAAACAGTATTACAGCAAACCAATGCAATTCCCACCAAAATCAATGCAATTTTGTTTCAAAACAAAACAATACAAGCATGCTCTGATACCAATGATTGAGATCTGATCTCCTTGAGCAACGAAAACGTGGTTTGGGATCGTTAATTGCTTGATTGTTTTAATTGAAACAAAAAACCAGTACATTGACAAAAAGAACAGAACAAGCATGAAATTCTAATCCTATTAGACATGGATTGTAGCAAATATGCAAACATGTGTTTAACAATTAAACTAAAGGGAAGAAGAAGAATACCTTTGTAGTTTCTAATTCTCCAGCAACACCTTGCTCCAAGCTTTTCAGCAAAACAACAGAACTTCTCTATATTTTCCAAGTAAGACACCACCAATTGGAAAACCTTCTATATCTTTGAATGCTTAGATCTTTCCTTTGTGGGAAGGATTCCAACAGTTGAGAGATTTTTGGAAATTCTAGAGATTGAGAGAGAGGGAATTTCTTCTGTGAGTTTCAATCTAATTGATCGATCAATCATGCTTCACCTCTCTCTAGGAGAAGTTAAACCCAGCAGATAGGAACTCCCACTTCCTATCGAATATGGAGTTGGGAGTAAAGGAGAACGTGTCTTCCTGACACGTTCCTTATTTAATTTAATCACATTAATTAAATAATCAAAATATAAATTAAATATCTTATATTTAATTTACATTAAAACACATTTAATGAATTATCCATTTATCCGATAGTTTAATGCACATCTAATGTACATTAAATTTAACCTACAGTTTTTAAATATGAATCACATTCACATTTTAATCTAATATTTGAACTCTTTCAAATATTTAATTCTCTCACATAATTTAATATGAATCATATTCACATTAAATTTATAATATATAGTTCCAAAACTATATATTATATCGTATCAAAATACATCAAATATATTCCCTAATGAATTTGAACATTTCAAATTCAAATGATCTAAGAACCCTTTACGAGCTAGAAGGTGGACCTAATGAACCTACAGATCAGAAGCTCCAATGATACGAGATTGCTCGGTTAATCTCATTAACCTCCCAATCAACATTCGTTAACTGCGGGAACACTCCACTAAAGTCCCAGAGCTGCACTCTTCTCACTGCAGATATATTTCTATGTTCATGGATATTGACCAATAACAGCAAGTCAATCCTTCACGAATGTTCGTAACACCAGTTGGGTCAAATTACTGTTTTACCCCCGTGTTACATCTTATGCCTTAAGTACCAGTGCTCCTCTTATGAACAATTTGTTTGTGGTCCTACCAACAAACAGAGTCCCTCTCGGGCTAATGAGAGGGTCGGACCCTTTGTTCAAGTCCCGGAGACACCACTTAAGGGAACATTCCTCTACTTACCCTAGTAGGTGGGAAGGAGTGAATTCCATCTTGCTAAGTTAAGTTCCCAGCCGCTCACTTGGTCTTGTCCGCAAGAAGGTAGGCATATTGAGTCGGCGAATCTGGCCACTCTCACCCATACTAGTCAAAGGACAATCCCTCGCGAACGGGAGTTCGTAACCTGCTCAGGATTAAGATCTAGTTGCCTAGGTCATCTTAGTGAAATAGAAACCTAACTAGTCAACGGAGTTACAGCTAGAGGTTACTATTTCGTGGTCCAGTCTTATGTAATCTCAATACATAGGATATCCCCACTCACATGTCATCTACACGAACACGTTAGGATCACAGTATTTGTAATCCCGAGACTCTTTGAAATTTCTTAAAAAAAAAAAAAGTAAAATAAAACAAAACAAATAAAGAAAATGAAGGAAATGCTTGGTTTTGGTTTTGTTTTAAAAATAAAAGAAAAAGGAAAGAAAAGAAAAAGGGAAAAAGATAAAGAAGAATAAAATAAAAAGAAGAAAGTGGTGGTGGGAACTCCACCACCGTTTGGAATTTTTTAAAAGCAATTTAAACCCATTTCCACCCCATTTTGCTTTCATTTTGATCAAAGAGAAGAGGGGCTTTGACGGAGAAGGAGAAAGGAAGAAGAAAAGGAGGAGCATTCAGGTTTTGAGGTTGAAGAAGAAGATTGAAGGGTTACACAAGTTCCATGGCAGCAAGTGATCAACTCAGCCGTATTCTTATATTCTGATCATTTTGAGCTCAACTTAAAGAGGTAAGGGTTGAGGTTTTGTTTCTTGAAAGTTAATTCATTTTTGAACAAAGTTCATGAAGGGACTCGAGCCAATTCTGATCTTAAGTTACTGTTTTGTGAAGAGGAAGGCAGAAGACAGAATTTGCTGTCAAATCCGAGATGTCACTGGTGTTTTGGTTGTACGGATCTGTAGAAGTGGAATTAGAAGCTCTAAAAGGTATGGTTCGAAAGCTTATTGAATTACCTACAATTATGGTGAAGAAACCGTGAGTAGAAAATGATTGTAAGATGTTGTAAATATCAGTACAAGTTTCGGGTTGTAGTAGGGAATCAAATCTGGAACAGCAGGAAGTTGTTTTTAGGGAGGAGCTTTCGAGGTTTTTCGAGCCAATCTGATGGGAATCTTAATTTTATGTCTTCATATGATGTTTAGAGGGTTCCAAAAGGAAGAATTTGGTATAAAGTACATTCTTTTTGGATTAGTAATGAAGAATGTAGGACTGTTTGAGACAGGGTGTAAAATCTGTAAAATGCTGGAAATTTTAATGGTGTGTTTTCTTGTAGTTTTAAGGTTAAAAACCATGAGCTCGAGGTTCTAATACATGGATTTTGTTTGTTTGACAGGCCAAGAGGAGATAGGTCGAGTGTACGAACCAAGGTTCTAGTTTAACACTGTGAGTGACAAAACGAGCTTAGAAAATGTCATATGCTTGAAATATGCTTTAAGAAATGCAAGTTTTGCTAGAATGAAAGTTTTCAATGCTTTATGTTTTATTTTTGAACACATGTTTATGAGTATAAATATTTTCCTAGATATGGTTTCAAGTATTCATTGTGAGCCTAAATGTCTTGATGAATTTATACATGAGCATATGTTTATTGATTTCCGAATTTTATGGAAATGTTATGATTTCTAGCAAGTATGTACTAGCAAGTATGATTTAAAGATTTCCAGTTTATTGAACAAGCTGATTAAGCTTGAGTTTTATGAAAGAAAAGATAAGCAGGCATGTTCAAATATTTTCATGTGATTTTCTGAGATATTGAGCCCGAGGCTTTATGGTACCGTGTGCACACAGGTCATTTCTGTTGTCGACGTTGAGTGTACTCCGTGACAACAGCTCTTTCGTGAGTGTTGGGCGGGCCCCACTACGACAAAGACGATGGGAGTGCTGGGCGGGCCCCACTACATCGTAGAATAATCGTTGGTTGTACTGGGCGTGCCCTAAAAAACGTAGATTGTGACATGTTTTAAAAGGGAATATCATTTACATGCCTTACGAGATTTTAACGATAAACTTGCTGGTTCTTCTGAAAATCTATTATGATTCCACGTTTATTTTAACATTTGATTACAAATGCATATGCTCATTAGTTTTCAGGTGACATGTTTTACAAGTTAAAGATATTAAACTCAGTCACTCACTGAGCTTCATAGCTCATTCTTTCAATGTTTTCAAACCTTTTCAGGTAGAGATCGAGCTCCTGGTACCTGACATCCTGCCATAGTCAGCTGAAGCTTCATAAGTTTGATACTTTGTACGTGGTTTGTGTTGTATAGCAAGTCCTTATGTGTTATAGTTTATTTTGAGAGGACTATGTAGTTATAGTTGGTTGTACATAAAGGGTTATATTAACAATGGTTTGTCTTGTTTGGTTTATGATGCTTTTGCCCGTTTAAGTTTCAAGAGAGACTTAAGAAGAGTTTCTCCTCATGTATGTTTTATAGTTGTCCAGTTTCCGCTGTGTTAAGTTTAAAGTGTTCCATATGTGAACATAGTATGTTTATCAGGTAAAGCAGAGTTAGCAGGTATCGTTAAGAGGTAACAACGTCTGTTGGCTTCACGTCGCCTTTCGGACTAAGTTAGCAGGTAGTTCGAGTGGGGGTGTGACAGTGTTTGTATCAAATACAAAGTGGGCCATATCCATAGTTTTACCAGGGTAAGGTACCCAAACCTTATCCCCTAACTATAGACCCTTTAGGCTGTATCTCGATCTGAGATCCTTTTTATGTACATTACATTCAATTAAAGATTCATTTAACAGCCTTGGATGTTTAGTTTACTGGATTTAGGGTTTTAAATAAAGGCAAACTCGTAGATAACGAACAATAACACTTTATTGAAATAATAACACTTTATTACATTAATTAGAACATAATTACAAACTACGAGTTTTAGAGCACAAATGCCAACAATTTTCATTTGCAGAACTATGTTCCCAGCTATCTACCCAGTCTTATCCCTGAAATGGGAGGCTTATTGAGTCGACAATCTCGGACCACTCTCACCCATGCAAATCTATGGATAATCTGAATAAACAGGAGCTCATAGAACACTTAGGATTAAGATCGAGTTATCTAGGTCATCGAATGAATATAGTCAGTCAAGACAGTAAACGAAGTTATAAAGTGCAAGTGACTATTTCGCGGTCCAGTCATATCCAAACTCATTGCATAGGACGCCCCCACTCGCATGTCTCCACACGAACGATTTAGGATCACATTGTTTGTACTCTACAAAGTGGGTCGCGTCCATAGTGTCGCTAGGATAAGGTACCAAACCCTATCCTTATACTATAGAGAGTTTTGCCTATAACTTGAACTTGATCCACTTTTGTGTCACACATAAAGTTCAAGTATTCATCCTATAGCCAAGGGTTCTTGATTGGGTTAGGATTACACAATAGACAGTTCACTTTATTCAATAACACATTTACTAAATAAATCTCAATAATATCTTTATTGCAAAATAGAATATACATTCAGTTTACAAAACCACAAGTTTTAGAACATAAAACCCAACAAACTCCCACTTGGACTAAAACATCTGTGGGGTAAAATATGATGAGCAAAGAAAAACTGCCCTATTGTACAACCCGTAGTCCTAGACTCTCTAGGTCTCCCTCAAACACTTTAGCCGTGAGGGACTTTGTAAACGGATCAGCAATATTGTGCTCCGAAGCGATCTGCATGACGATCACGTCTCCTCGTTGCACAATCTCTCTGATGAGATGGTATTTGCGCTCTATGTGCTTTCCACGCTTATGGCTTCTAGGTTCTTTAGAATTTGCCACTGTACCACTATTATCACAATAAAAGGTGATAGGCAAATTCATATTTGGAAAAACTTCCAAATAAGTCAAAAACTTCCTAAGCTATACAACCTTCTTCGCTGCTTTGCAAGCTACGACATACTTAGCCTCCATGGTGGAGTCAGCTATACAACCTTGCTTTATACTCCTTCATACTATAGCTCCTCCGTTAAGAATGAACACTGATCCTGATGTGGATTTCCTTGAATCTACATTAGTCTGAAAATCAGAGTCATTGTATCCTGCAAGGATCAAATCCTTTGCGCCATACACACGCATAGTCCCTCGTTCTCCTAAGATACTTAAGGATGTTCTTAACGACAATCCAGTGATCATATCATGGATTAGATTGATACCTACTGACTATTCCCACTACATAGCATATGTCTGGTCGAGTACATAGCATGACATATATCAGACTACCGACAAAAGATGCATAGGGAATGCATCTCATATCCTCAACTTCTCGAGGTGTCTTAGGACACTGTTCCTTAGACAAATGAATTCCATGCCAGAAAGGTAATGCACCCTTTTTGGAATTCTGCATCTTATATCTAACAAACATCCTGTCAATATAAGATGCCTGAGACAATGCTAGCATTTTGTTCTTGCGATTCCGAACAATTTGGATTCCAAGAACAAACAGAGCATCTCCCAAATGTTTCATTTGGAATTTGGTCGCTAGCCATTGCTTAACGCAAGTGAGGAACCCTACATCATTCCCAATGAGCAAGATATTGTCTACGTATAGAACTAAGAAAGCTACAGTGGTATTGGCTATCTTCTTTAAACACAAGGCTCGTCAATATTCTTTTCAAAGCCATAGGATTTGATCGATGTATCAAATCTTATATTCCAGGATCTAGAAGCATGCTTCAGTCCATAGATTGATCGTTTAAGGTTGCAAACCTTTTGCTCTTGACCCTGAACTATAAACCCTTCTGGTTGATCCATATAGATACTCTCATCAAGATTGACATTAAGAAAGGATGTCCTGACATCCATTTGCCAAATTTCATAGTCATAAAATGTGGAAATGGACAAGAGTATTCTAATGGACTTAAGCATGGCAACAGAGGGGAAGGTTTCTTCATAGTTCACCCCTTTCCCTTTGAGTATAACCCTTTGCACAAGTCGAGCCTTAAAGGTTTGCACCTTACCGGCTTGATCTCGTTTCCTCTTTTAGATCCACTTGCAACCGATAGGTCTTTCACCATCTGGTTGATCTACAAGTTCCCAGACTGAATTGAAGTACATTGACTCCGTTTCGAGGTCCATGGCTTTAATCCAAGGTCCCTATCTATATCATTCATTGTCTGTTTATAGGTCAATGGATCCTCAACGCCATCATCAAGTATGACGACCTGGATTTCAGTCAAACCCATGTAACGGTCAGGTTGTCTAACATCCCTCCCACTACGTGCAGGCTTTCTAAACTCTTGAGAAGGACAAACTTGATCAACAACTTTTGTTGATTTATTTGTAACTTGCTGGAAATTTCACTCAAGACAGTCCTGCTGCAAGGCCGATGATCTCTCATGAGGTCATCCTCTAAGAACGTGGCATTTGTCGACACAAGAACCTTGTCCTCTTGAGGATCATAAAACAGAACACCTTTCGTTTCTTTAGAGTATCCTACGAATAGGCATAATTTTGAACGATGTTCCAATTTCTTTGACTTGGACACCAACACATGTGCCAGACATCCCCAAACCCTAAATTGACGTAAACTACATTTACGCCATTTCCATAACTCATATGGTGTTTCTAAAACACTCTTAGAGGGAACCGTGTTCAAAATATATACAATAGCTTCTAGTGCATATCCCCAAAACGAACTAGGCAGCTGAGCATAGCTCATCATGGATTGAACCATGTCTAACAGGGTTCTATTTCTCCTTTCAGATACACCATTGTGTGTAGGTGTACCTGGAGTTGAGAGTTGGGATACGATTCCATGTTCTATCATATAGTCTTGGAATCTCAAATCCATCTACTCTCCACCACGATCTGATCGAAGTGTTTTAATATTTTTACCTAATCTATTCTCAACCTCTGCCTTATACTCCTTGAACTTTTCAAGGGTTTCAGACTTATGATGCATTAGGTAAAGATAGCCATACCTTGAATAATCATCAACGAAACTGATGAAATATACATACCCTCCTCGTGCCTTGACATTCATAGGACCACAGGATCCGAATGCACGAGTTCCAAGGGTTCTTTGGCTCTATAATCATTTTCAGAAAAGGGTCTTTTAGTCATTTTTCCTTCAAGACATGACTCACGTGGTGGTAAACAGTTGTCCTCTAACTGACTTAGGAGACTACTCTTGATCAATCTCCCAATCCTATTGAGATTAATGTGGCCTAGTCTCAAGTGCCAAAGATAGGTACTAGGAGAAAGCTTCTGCCTTTTATTTTGAGTATCAACTGTTTTAAACATCTCGATGTTCAAAATAGCTTTTACCTTTGTTGGTCTTAACACGTATAAGTTGTTTTCAAGTCTAGCAGAACATATTCGTACACCTCCTTTGCAAATGAACGCTTCATTATGATCAAAAGATACTTTATACATATGTTCAAGTAAATAAGAGATAGATACAAGATTTCTTTTGATTCCACGAACCAAAAGTACATTTTCTAATAAAATGAACCTATATCTCTAAACAACAACTTGACTGCTCCTACTGCTTTGGCTGAGACAACCTCTCCCGTTCCAACCCTGAGAGCTATCTCCCATCAAGAAGTTCTTTGTCGGGGAACTAGTTTCTGAAAAAAGAAGAACAAACATGGTTAGTGGCTCCTGAATCTAATATCCAGGCAGAATCATCATGTTCCACTAAACATGTTTCAACAACAAGTAAACCATATTTACCTTGTTCTTCCTTCTCAACTTTCTTCTTTCCAAGGTACTTCGGGCAGTTCCTCTTCCAGTGCCCGTCACCACCACAATGGAAACATTTTCATGTGGCCTTAGCTTTGAAGGGAATGATAGTCCCAACGCAACAGAAGACGATCGAATCGTCGTGGTGATGTTGTGCTACATAAGTTAAAATTAACCATCACATAATTATAGGATAAACAAGCAATCTATGGAAGAAATCAGTAAGTTTAGAGTAAAGATACTTACTTTTTGAAGACTTTCTTCAAGATTCCTTCCGTTCACGAACTCTTCGTGCTTTTTTCGATCTGAACAATCTCGATCTCCTCACACGAACAACAACCATACACCTCCACTTGGTTACAAGGTTGTTCTTCTTTAGGAACAAGGAGGATGGTGGGACCCTTCTTTTGGTTAGGGAGGAGAGCTTTTGGAGAGTGTTTGAGAGAGAAGAGAACTCTTCTTTTGGTTAGAATTCCAAAAATGAGAGTAAGATCATCAACCCTTCTTGCAAATAGGGGTTTATATAATGGTGATAGGTAAAATTGAAATCTCCACCTATTTACCATTTTACCACAACCATAGGTTATGCAAATCATATTTGCATAACCATATATTGTAAGATATCTCATATCTCATTTTACAAATCACATTTGGATTATTGTGGATTTTTTAAATTAAATCACATTCAATTTAATATCTCTCAATCTAATTTCGCCAAATTTGCCCTAATTCAACAATTAGGCTAACATATAGTTTATTATGAATCTCATTCACATTAAACTATATATTATATCATTAATATCTCATATAAACGACATAAATACCCTTTAGTGAATTTGAACACTTCAATTCGTACAAAAATAGTAAACATTCTTTTAATCTAGTTTGAGCCAACCGAGCGACCTTATGGACCTACAGTGACGAGCTCCAATGATCCGAGATTAACCTGTCAAACTCTTTGACCCAGTTAATCAACATTCATTAGCTACGATAACACTCCACTTGTTGGGATTTATGCCCTAAACTTGTGTAATCTTGATAAATTAAATAAAGTGTTATTTGTTTTGATAAGATTACAGTCTTGCTTTTAAAAATCCAATAAACTAAGCTCCAAGGTTATAACGCTTATCTTGAAATCAGTGTAGTGGACACTATTTGGGTTGAGTTCATGATTATAAGCTAAATAGTCTATGGTATAAGAATAAGGTTGGAAACCTCATTCTGGTAACACCATGGATGTGACCCACTTTGTAATTAGTACAAATGAGGTAATCCAGCTCATTCATGTAGTTGACATGCGAGTGGGGGCATCCTGTATGAAGAGTTCATACAAGCCTGGATCGCAAATTATTAGTCTAACCAGTATAACATTGTTAACAGGATAAGACTAGTAATTTATAGATGGTCATTAGTGACTCGACCTGAATCAAGAGCAAGTTAAGAACTCCGGCTTATAGGAGTTTGTCCTTAGACTAGTATGGGTGAGAGTGGTCTGTAGCCGACTCAATAAGCCTACCTTCTCAGGGACAGAACCTCGTAGGTAGCTGGGAACTTAACTGTGCAAGATGGAATTCACTCATTCAACAATTAGGCTAACATATAGTTTATTATGAATCTCATTCACATTAAACTATATATTATATCATTGATATCTCATTTAAACGACATAAATACCCTTTAGTGAATTTGAACACTTCAATTCGTACAAAAATAGTAAACATTCTTTTAATCAAGTTTGAGCCAACCGAGGGGCCTTATGGACCTACAGTGACGAGCTCCAATGATCTGAGATTAACCTGTCAAACTCTTTGACCCAGTTAATCAACATTCATTAGCTACGATAACACTCCACTTGATAAATTAAATAAAGTGTTATTTGTTTTGATAAGATTACAGTCTTGCTTTTATAAATCCAATAAACTAAGCTCCAAGGTTATAACGCTTATCTTGAAATCAGTGTAGTGGACACTATTTGGGTTGAGTTCAAGATTATAACCTAAATAGTCTATGGTATAAGAATAAGGTTGGAAACCTCATTCTGATAACACCATGGATGCGACCCACTTTGTAATTAACACAAAGGAGGTAATCCAACTCATTCATGTAGTTGACATGCGAGTGGGGGCATCCTGTATGAAGAGTTCATACAAGACTGGATCGCAAATGATTAGTCTAACAAATATAACACCGTTAACAGGATAAGACTAGTAATTTATAGATGGCAATTAGTGACTCGACCTGAATCCTGAGCAAGTTAAGAACTCCTGCTTATAGGGGTTTGTCCTTAGACTAGTATGGGTGAGAGTGGCCTGTAGCCGACTCAATAAGCCTACCTTCTCAAGGACAAAACCTCGTAGGTAGCTGGGAACTTAACTGTGCAAGATGGAATTCACTCATTCCTCTAATGAGGAATTAGATAGGTTGTTCCTTTAAGAACTGACTCCAGGTCTTGAACAACGGGGCCCCGCCCTCTATGAGGGTATGAGTCTAAGGTAGGACCTTAGACTTGTTGTTCATTAGAAGATCAGTGGTGCTTAAGGAGCAAAAAAGTAATCACAGGGGTAAAACGGTAATTTGACCCAGCTGTGATTACGAAAAACCTGTGAAGAGTCGACTCATGGGTAATGACTATATCAGTGGACACAATAATATCTACAGTGAGGAGAGTGCAGTTACAAGTCTATAGTGGAGTGACTTGTAGTTAATGAATATTGATTAACTGGATCAAAGAGTTTGATCAGTTAATTTCACATCATTGGAGCTCATGATCTGTAGGTCCATTAGATCTCTCCGTTGGCTCAACATGGTAATATAGAGGATATAAAGTTATGAGTGAAATTGAAGTGTTCAATTTCATACATGAGGAGTTATATCAATTATATATGATATAATTGATATAATATATAGTTTTAATATGATTTAGACTATATACGAAAGAGAGATTAAAGGAGGGGAAGGATGGTCATTTCCATCCCAATTCTCTATATATATGATTGCATGATATGCAACTAGGTTAAAGGGTTTTTCATAGAATCACTAGTCTCCTTGTTGTGTTGTTGGAAGAGTTCCAAAACACACATCTCTCTCAAAATACCTCACATCTCCAAAAGGGAACCCACCTTCCTCCCTCACCTAGAGAAAAACAGAGAAGATCCGGTGGTCGTGTCTTCGCACGTTGGAGTTCTTGTTGCTGAGATCGTGACGGTGGAGAGAGGAGCACTTGAAGAAAGGTTCTTCAAAGGTATATACTTGCTGTCCAAACTTTTATTTTATGCTTAATCCATGTTTTACATTCTTGAAATTTCCATTGTAACTAAATCAAGAGCGCGCGATTCGCAATCGCTTCCGCTGCGGGGATTTCGATTCCCTTCACCACTAAAGCCGATAGTTGCACTCCCGTCAGTGTAAGATATTATGTGTCCACTGATATAACCAATGTCCATGAGTCGACCCTTCACAGGTTGTTCGTAGACACTGCTGGGTCAAATTACCGTTTTACCCCTGTGTCTACTTCTTGATCCTTCAGTCCTCACTGGTCCTTTACTGAACAACAACGTTGTAATTGTTTAACCATACACAACAACCCTTTCATGCCAGTGAGAGGGTGGCCGCTTGTTGTCCAAGCTCTTGAGACAACACTTAAGGGAACAACCCCTCCAGTTTCCCTAAAGGCGGGAACGAGTGAATTCCATCTCGCGTAGTTAAGTTTCGAGCTCCCTACTTAGTCCTGTCCCTGAGAAGATAAAAATATTGGGTGAGTAAGTTTTACCATCCTCACCCATACTTGTCAAAGGACAAACCCCTGCCGACAGGAGTCCGTAACACGCTCAGGATTCAGGTCGAGTCATTAATGGTCATCTACGCAGTTATTAGTCCATACTGTTAATGGTGTTACATCGGTAGGTCTAATAATTCACGGTCCGGTCTTGTACAATCTCATTGTACAAGATGCCCCCACTCGCATGTCAACAACATGAACGAGTCAGATCACCTCGTTTGTATCTTAATACAAAGCGGGCCTCATCCACAGCGTATCCAAGATTAGGTCTCCAACCCTATCCATATACTGTAGACTATTCGGGTCATTTACTCGAACGCGATCCTCCCTATATGCCCACTATACACCGTTCATGTTCTGGTTCCCTCATGTCTTCAATGACCCTGGAGCTTAGTTTATTGGACAAAGTTTGTAATAAATGCGAGACACAAAATGATGAAATAAATAACCTTTATTAATTTCAAATGTATATCTACAAACAGAACGACATTAGGACAAACATCCCAACAAGCCTTGCGTGTGGGTGCTTGTCCCTTCCCTTTGTCCTTCTTCTTCTTCTGAATACTCTTATTCTTGGTAAAAGAAGTGTCAGACTTGGTCCCTGAGGATGATCCTTTTAAGAACTTCTTTTAAGTGACAACATTTGCCTCCTTCTCTTTTCCTTTTGATTTCATCAGAGACTCAAAAGTCTAAAGCTCGTTGAGTAAAGTGTTCAGGTTATACTCTATTTTATTCATAAGTGCATTAGTGCGGAATTGCAGGAAACTCTTTCGAAGAGTTTCCATAATAAAGCTAATTTGACTCTTCTCATCCATGACAACGCCATTTACTTCTGCCACGTTGAAGTGGACCATCATGTTGAGGACATGTTCCCTAATAGAAGCTCCCTCCTTCATACGGGGGTTGTAAATGAACTTGAGAGCATTATGGCAGACCAATGAGGATGGTTGTCCAAACATCGCCTGCAATGATCCCATGATCTCCTTCGCGGTGACCATGCTCTCATGCTTCTTAGACAACACATCAGATTTGCTGGCTAAGATGTAGACTTGGGCCTTTTCATTAGCTCTAATCCATCTATCATATGCATCTCGAACAATTCGGTTTGCAGTCTAGCTGGAAGGTGGAGGACATTCCTCCGTTAAGACGAACCTCAGATCATCAACAACAAGAATCGTATTCAAGTTTGATTTCCAGGTTCCGTAGTTATGGTCGTTTAGTTTGTCGAAGGCGAGTAACTGGATAAAGAAGCTCAACATACTGAAAAGAATGAATTCTATTAGTGAATTGCTTCTAACCTATCCAATTAAGAATTTAGCAAAAGTAATAATGTACCCATAAACTCACTATTGTTTTTGCAACGATACTTCAGTGAGTCAGAACAACCACTACCGAGGGGTAGTCAATCACTCTTTCACTAAACCAAGACATTCTTGACTAAATACTAACACTGGAATAACTCTTATTCCAATAGCATTCTAGTTATCGCTACTATGGTAAAAAATTTACTAACACTTAGCAATTGTTGTAAGTGTGACTCGCCATTTTAAGACCTCAGAGGTCAACCCCAACAATGCTACCGAATTGGAGACACAAAGCTGGGAATGGACCTAAGAGACCCTATCCATTTCTGAAGATTGAGTTGTTTTGAATCCCATATTACATCTCTTCGAATGGATGGTGCTACTGGGGCAACTGCGCAGCGCAACATGGGAATCTCACGGTCCAACCTAATGGAGGAGACCGTAGGATGTGTTGACACACTTCCTTCTCCCACTTACTATAAATACTTACTCCATTCACCTTGCTCTTGATTTATGCAAACACCATCCGGATGGGGATGCCCTATTGACATCACGAGGCTGGGCATAAATCTCACGGTGTGACTTTCGCGGAGAGCATTAGAGGAAATTGATATATCATGTGTACCTTTTCACTCCTACTAAGTATTTTAAATAGCTTGGGTATACTTTTACATAGGCATATTCCGGCTAAAACAATATGACCTAAGTCTATAATATAACAATTATACTGGAATTACCTAAGTCTATTAACCATTTAATAAACCTAGGTCTATGAGTTCAATTTATTAACTTTTAATAAATGCCACTCACGAAAGATAATTTATAAACGTCTGGATTAAATTCACTCCCAGGTCAGTTCCCAGGTAGGAGTGTTCTGTTTCCGTTAGCTTAAGTACCCCAACCTAGCCAAAACTATGATTAAAGAGGGACTCTGACTAAGGAAGGTTCTTGCTAGGTTGGGGTACTTAAGCTGACGAAAACAGAACACCCCTACCTAAGAACCAACTTGTGAGTGAATTTAATCAAGAGGTTTATAAATTATTTTCGTGAGTGGCGTTTATTAAAAGTTAATAAATTAAACTCATAGACCTAGGTTTATTAAAAGGTTAATAGACTTAGGTAATTCCAGTATAGTAGACTTAGGTCATATTATTTTAGCCGAAATATGTCTAAGTATACTCAAACTATTTAAAATACTTAGTGGGAGTGAAAACGTATGTATGATATATCAATTTCCTCTTACGCTCTTCACGAAGTTCACACCGTGAGATTTATGCTCGGCCTCGTGATGTCAATAGGGCATGCCCATTCGGATGGTATTTACATAAATCAAGAGCAAGGTGAATGGAAAAAGTATTTATAATAAGTGAGAGAAGGAAGTGTGTTAGCACATCTTATGGTCTCCTTTATTAGGTTGGACTGTGAGCCATGTTGCGCCTGCAGGTTGCCCGTAGTAGCACCATCCATTCGGAGTGATGTATCATGGGATTCAAAACAACTCAAACTCAACGAATGGATAGGAATGCTTCACAATGCACTCTTATGTAGTCGTTCGTGGTGGAGGTGAAATCTCCACCTATTTACCAGTTTACCACAACCATATAATATGAAAATTATATTTGCATACCATATAGTATAAGATATCACATACCTTATTATACAAATCTCATATGCATAATGTGGAATTTAAAATTGAATCATATTCAATTTTATTTCTCTCAATCCAATTTCTCCAATATAAGTCTTATTTCCATAATTAGGCTATACTATAGTTAATATGAATCTCATTCACATCAAACTATATATTATGTTAATAATATCTCATATAAATGACATAAATACCCTTTATATGAATTTGAATACTTCAAATTCACTCCAAACTACATACCCACATTTAATCCTAAATTGAGGAAACCGAGGGACCTAATGGACCTATAGATCATGAGCTTCAATGATGCGATATTAACTGACCAAACTCTTTGATCCCGATAATCAACATTCATTAACTATGGGGACACTCCACTATAGCCCCATAGCTACACTCTCGTAACTGTAGGACAGTTGTGTCCATCGATATAACCAATACCTATGAGTCGACCCTTCACAAGTTCTTCTTAGTCATAGCTGGGTAAAATTATCGTTACCCATGTGCATACCTCTTGCTTCTTAAGTCCCACTGCTCCTAAATGAACAATTTTGTTGTATTGTCCTACCATAAACAACGTCCATTTCGGGCTAGTGAGAGGGTGGGGCCCTGTTGTTCAAGCCTTCGAGTCAGAACTTAAAGGAATAACCACTCTACTTTTCCTAGCTCATAAACGAGTGAATTCCATCTTGCGTAGTTAAGTTCCCAGCTCCCCACGTGGTTCTGCCCCTGAGAACGTAGGCTTATTGAGCGAGCAACATAGGGCACTCTCGCCCGTACTAGTCAAAGGCCAAACCCTTGAAGACAGGAGTCCATAACATGCTCAAGATTAAGATCGAGTCAGTAATGCTCATCATCGAATTTATTAGTCTTAAACTTTTAACGGTGTTACATCAGTTGGCCTGAAATTCACGGTCCGGTCTTGTATAATCTCATTGCAGAGGATGCCCCACTCATTTGTTAACTACATGAACGAGCTGGATCACCTCGTTTAAATCCAATACAAAGTGGGCCATATCCACAGTGTTGCTAGGATGAGGTTCCCAACCCTATCCATATACTGGAGACCATTTGGATCACTAACTAATTGTGATCCTACCTGTGTGTCCATTACATACCGTTCAAGTTCTCATAAGTATGACCCTTGAGCTTAGTTTATTGGATTAAGTTTAAAATGCGAGATACAAGGCTTGAATAACAAATAACTTTTATTTATTAAAACAATAACTGTTACAAACGACATGAGTTTAGGGCCTACACCCCAACACTCTCTAGATTCCCTGGCTCGGGAACGAGTGAGAATTACTTCTTGCATACTAAAGTTCCCAGCTACCCACGTGGTTCTGGCCTTGAGAAGGTAGGCTTTTTGAGTCGGCATCTCTGGCCACTCTCACCCGTACTTTCTAAGGACAAACGCCCGCAGACAGGAGTTTGTAACCAACTCAGGATTAAGGTCGAGTCACTAATGGTCATCTACGAATTTATTAGTCCTAAACTGTTTACGGTGTTACATCAGTTGGTCTAATAAATCGTCCGGTCTTGTTCAATCTCATTGCACAGGATGCTCCCACTCGCATGTCAACTACATGAATGAGTTGGATCGCCTCGTTTGTATCAAATACAAAGTGGGTCAATCCATACTGTCACCAGGAAAAAGTTCCTAGCCTTATCCATGTACTATATACTATTCGGGTCATTTACCGGAGCGTGATCCTACATGTGTGTCCATTACACACCGTCCAAGATCTCATAAATATGTGTGTCCTTGTAGCTTAGTTTATTGGATTAATTTTGAAATGCGAGATAGAAGGTTTGATGGAAAATAACTTTTATTTATATACATCAAATGTTACTAACTTCACTAGTTTAGGGCATACACCCAAACAAAATCCCATTTGAACTAAAGTTAGTGGAGTAC
Source organism: Trichosanthes cucumerina (assembly GCA_036507285.1). Taxonomy (NCBI): domain Eukaryota; kingdom Viridiplantae; phylum Streptophyta; class Magnoliopsida; order Cucurbitales; family Cucurbitaceae; genus Trichosanthes; species Trichosanthes cucumerina. The sequence goes on from CM071841.1 coordinate 42,471,771, forward strand.
AATTACATTTCACAAATGCAAAATACAATAAACTAGGGCATCAAATACCCTTTGTACACAACTCCCACTTGCCATAGTCAGAAAATCACTCATAGACCTAGACTCTCTAGGTGACCCTCAAACACCTTAGCCGTGAGAGCCTTTGTAAACGGAACAACAACGTTGTGCTCCTAAGCAATCTTCGTGATGATTACATGTCCGTGATGCACAATCTCCCATATCAGGTGATACTTCCGTTCAATATGCTTTCCCCTCTTATGACTTCGAGGTTTTTCCGAGTTTGCCGCAGCACCACTTTTATCACAATAAAAGGGCGTCTGGCAAGATCATGTGTGGAATAACTTCCAAATCCATCATGAACTTCCTAAGCCAAACAACCTTCTTAGTGTTTGGGCTTATGCCTTAAACTTTTATAGTTTTGTAAATTGTTAATCAAATAAATAAAGGGTTATTTATTTGTTGTATTCTCGCACATAAACTAAATCCAATAAACTAAGTTCCAAGGTTATAATGATAGATCTTGAACAAATGTGTAGTGGACACAAGATGGATAATGTTCAAGTATATAACCTAAATAGTCTATGGCATACGCATGAGGTTGTGAACCTTATTCTGGTAACACCCTTGATGCGACCCGCTTTCTATTCAGTACAAACGAGGTAATCCAACTCGTTCATGTGGTAGACATGCAAGTGTGGGCATCCTGTATGTGAGATCGTACAACACTGGACTGCAAATTATTAGCTTATTAGTGTAACACCGCTAACATGGTAGGTCTAATAATTTATAGATGATCATTAGTGACTTGACCTAAATCTTGAGCAAGTTACAAACTTCTGCTTATATGGGTCTGTCCTTAGATTAGTATGCGTGAGAGTGGCTTGTAGCCAACTCAATATCCCTACCATCTCTGGGACCGAACCTTGTAGGTAGCTAGGGACTTAACTCTGCAAGATGGAATTCATTTATTCCTGAATAAGGGAATTAGATAGGTTGTTCTCTTAAGAACTGAATCTAGGTCTTGAACAACGGGGCTCCACCCTCTTATTGGCCTAAGAGGAATTATGTTTATGGTAGGACCAAAAACTTGTTGTTCGTTAGAGGATTAGTAGTGCTTAAAGACAAGAGGAAATCACAGCGGTAAAATGGTAATTTGACCCACATGTGATTTCGCACAACCTGTGAAGGGTGAACTCACAGGTATTGATTCTATCAATGGACACAACACAGTCTACAGTGAGGAGTGTGCAACTACGAGTCTATAAATTGGTGGATCGTAGTTAATGAATGTTTTGATTGATTAGATCAATGAGTTTGATCAGTCAATCTCGTATCATTGGAGCTCATGATCTGTAGGTCCATTAGCTCTCTCCGTTGGCTCAACATGGAAATATTGAGGGTAGAACGTTTGGAGTAAAAATTGAAGCCTTCAATTAAATATATGAGGAGATATATCAATTATATAAGATGTAATTGATATGATATATAGTTTAAACATGAATTGGATTCATAACAAACTATATACATGAGAGATATAAAAAATTGAATATTGATTCAATTTATACAGATTATTAATCCGACCCGTACTAGTCAAAGACAGGCCCTACAGACAGGAGTCCGTAACACGCTCAGGATTAGGAGTCCGTTACGGACTCTTGTCTGCGGGAAAATTATATTTAAATCATTTGGGCTTTTTACAATTGGGCCCATTTGGACTATGGAGAGTATGGGGCACGAATGGGTCTTTACTAAATCCTATTTTCATCACTTGGGGGAGATATTTAAGCTTCATTAGGGTTGTTTGCCAAGGTAGGGAATTAGAGGAGTAGAAAATTAGAGGTTTCGACAGCAAGTAGCTGTTGTATTCTTCAAGAAGAAGAAGGAGAAGCTGAAGAATTGAGTCAATTTAGAACAAAAGGGAGAAAAAACAAGGAGGGATCGTTGTTCAAGCTTCCTACCATAAACTTTTCTTATCATATCTTGAATTTGCATTCTTGCTTCTAAGTACCTCATTGCTGTAATGTATTCTATTTGAGGTTTTCTGCATCTTTTCTTTCTTATTATGAGCTAATTCTTTCTAAGGCAAGTATTAGAGGAACTTTTGTAATTTGGGATTAAAGTTTAGCTTTTGTATGGTTAAATTATTGCTGGATTTTAGTTTAATTTATTATTAATGTGGAACTAAGGTTGGCCATCTTCATTCCATAATGTTTTTTTTTTTTGCTTTTGGAAAAAAAAGGAGAAAACCGATTGCTATAATTCACTTTAGATTTGATTACAAGTGAATACTTGCAGTGAAAATGGGTAGGTTAGGGATAACCATCCAACTAAAGTACTTTATTGTTTCTCTTTATTCATCATAAGCTAATTCTGTTAAGGGGAAAAATTAGGGGAGGTGTGTGGATTTGAGCTAGCTGTGAAGGCTTGAATTGCACTCATCTGCTCTTCTAATTTGTTTGTGCTTAATACTAGCTTAGATCCGTTTGGCCAACCAATTTAAGTTGCGTTTATTTTGAATTTGGGAAGAGGATGAATAAGTTGAAATCATTAATTAGGATTAGTTCAAATTAGGTGTTAGCCCTAGGGTAATCGAGGACACTAGGGATAGTGACTCGCCTAATGAATGCAAAGATGAGTTTCATAATCAGGCAAGTAATGAGAATTAGTTGTTGCAATTCAAGATCTCTGGGAAGAGTCTATAAGAACTTGCATTAAGAGTTGGAGCAATCTCATTGATGTAGCATTTAGTTTGCTGAAGCATAACCAACCCCCCTAATTCAATCGCCGTCTTAGTCAACTGAAGTGCATTGCTGTTTAATTTGTTGTTTGGTCATTCGAAGCTTAGATTTTAACTTCTTCCTGAGTTATTGTTAAGTAGAAGTTTTGTCTTACCTTATGTAGTTATTCACTGGTTACCCTATGTCTAATAAAAGCAACTCATTTTTGTAACTCTTCTAATACACAATTCCCCGTGGGATCGATACTTTTCTTATCACTTGTTGCATCAAGGTTGTGTATACTTGCACATTAAGGTGTTTTAACTAAATACTTTGACACTCCTTACTAAGCATCAGTTCCCAGGTAGGAGGTGTTCCGTAAATCGTCAGCTTAAATACCCCCAACCTTAGACATAACTTCACCGGTAGAGTTCCCTTATAACCAAAATCTTATTATGTCCTACTTAACCATATTTTAAAACTTTTTAAAATACTAAGTAAGACAAATTTCTAATCCTATTAGAAATTGTGATCTTAGGTTTAATTAATTTTAAATTTGTTAAAAATTAATTCGATTTACCTAAAAATCCTATGTTTGCATGCAACTCTTTATTATAAGTTAATGTTTCTAATTTAAAATTTATAAGTATTATACAATTTAATATATTAACTTATAATATCCTTCTATGGTGTAATAATAATAAAATTCTAATTAATTTACCAACCAAATATTCATGAAATTAATAAAACATCTAAATTAATAATCATGAATTAAAAATTAGTATTTGATATTATTTAATATTAAACTATGTAATGTCATGCAACTTGCTTTTCATTTTTCATATATTTAATGTCACACCCCTTCCCGAACTACCTGCTACTTAGCCCGAAAGGCGGCGTGAAACCAACAAACATTGTTTACCTCTTAACAATACCACGTGACCTCATACTCTTGATAAACATATTATGTTCGCATATGGAACATTTTAACATAACACAACAGAAACTGGACAACTATTAACCATACACAAGGAGAAACCCTTCATAAGTCTCTCTTGGAAACTAAAGTCAAGTGCATCAAAACAACACAAGACAACTCAATGTTTATACAACCACTAATGTACAAAACTTCTATAACTACATAACGACTTGCTATACAACACCGACCACGTACAAACTAACAACTTATGAAACTTCCCAGAGACCATGGCAGGATGTCGTGTACAAGGAGCTCGATCTCTACACGAAAATGTTTGAAAACATTGAAAGAATGAGCTAAAAAGCTCAAGTGAGTGTCCATCTTTTAAACATTATAAGCTCAGGGGTGAATCATAATAATGGCGATTATAAGTACAAAATAGCTTAACATCTGTTTGTAAACATTAACAAACCATGCTTCCCATTTCTGAGTTTTAAGTCACCACTTGTGCATAGCACACAACTCGAAATGTACTAACTTTTCGAGGGTAGATAGATCAATAATATAAAAGCTCATAACAATAAAGCACATGACATGACTCCACATCAAACCATAGAGGTGGTAGAGTTACATTTATTCCAATAAGGTTCATACTCTCTCTCTCTCTCTCTCACGTGCACGTGGAATACCTTTAGTCGTTTGGTTTTCCCTAATACCTTCTCTATGTCCTTGATATTAAGGTAAAACCATTTACTACCCCAATACCTTCTCATTGTCCTTCAAAGATTTAGGTAAAACCATTTACTTCCCTGATACCTTCTCATTGTCCTTCAATGATCGGGATTTCATGACTCATTCCCCTAAGTACCTTCTCGAATGTCCTTCAAGATTAGGGGTTAACCCCAAACAAGGGCATAATTTGTGTACCATGGAAATCATATCTTTATAACTCATACAACAATTTCTTGACATTTTCACATTATCATCTAAACATGTTCCCAAGTGGATTTACACAAAACATTCTCTAAAGGAAAGCATACTTTCATAATTTAGTTTCCATACTTGGATTTATAGTTACAACTAATTCAAAGCATGCTTAGGTTCCATCATGACTTAATGTTAGAAAACTCTATGAAGCCATTCACAACTAGTTCAAACAAGGTGTAATTATCAACACTTATGTTCATGAAGAAAAACATAGGTCAAACATAGTTCTAAGATAGAGTCACTCACAGTATTAGAATTGGAACCTTGGCTTGTAAACTTGACCTATTTGCTCTTGGCCTGTCAAACAAGCCAAATCAAGCATTAGAACCTCGAGCTCATGATATTTGACCTTAAAACTTGCAAGAAAACACACATTCAAATTTCCAGCATTTTCGGTTTTTCTGCCCTGTATTCAGACATCCATAACTTCTTCATTACTTATCCAACAATAATGTAATTTATACCAAACTCTTCCTTTTCGAACCCTCTAAAACTCATATGAAGACATGAAATTGAAATTCCAAACGGATTTGTTCAGAAATACCTCGAAAGCTACTTTCCTCAAAACAGACTTCTGCTGTTTCCAGATTCGGATTTCCTGCTGCACAACAAATGTAACCTGATATTTAGAACATCCTCTAGACATTTTCTACTCACGATTTCTTCACGAAGGTTGTAGGAAATTCAATAAGCTTTCGAACCATTCCAATCAGAGCTTCTAACTCCAAGTATGCAAATCAGAACAACCAAAACATCAGAGACTTCCCAGATTTGACAGCAAATTCTGTCTTCTGTCTTCCTCTTAACAAAACAGTAAGTTAACTTCAGTATTAGCTCGAGCTTCCTTTACAAATTTTGTTCCAAATTGAGTTAAATTTCATATATAAAAAACTCAACTCTTACCTCTTCTTGTTGAGCTCGAAAAGACCAAAACATCAGAACTGGTCTGAGTTGATCACCTTGCTGCTATACAATTAAGCTTTGAGTTCTCCTCCTTTCTTCTGCAATTCCAGCTCCAAACTCACGAAAATGGCTTCCATTTTCTTCCTTTCTCCTTCTCCCACGAAGCTTCAACTTTGGTTTTGATAAATGAAGAAGAAAATTGAGAAGATAAAGCCATTTTATAAACCAAGGAGGCAAACTTTGTCTTTTTCCCTTTTGCTTTTTCTTTTCTTTTTCCTTTTCTTTTCCTTTCCTTTATCCCTTTCTTTCTTTTCTTTTCTTTCCTTTTATTTCCTAAACAAAACAAAACACAATATTATATCCATTCATTTCATTTCATTTTCTTCATTATTTTTAAAGCAAACCAAACCAAAATGGTTTGAGCTTTTCCTTCCTTGTTTTCCTTTTATCCTTCACTTCATTTCTTTTCTTTTTAAAACATGGAAAACCAAGTTTTAAACATTCATTTCTTCCTTCTTTTTGTTGTTTGTTAACAAGGAAGTTCCAAAGAGATTGGGCTTACAACTTACCTCCCCTTAAGAAATTTCGTCCTCGAAATTGAGTAGTCTTTAACTGAAAATCATCGGGTACTTCCTCCTTATTTGGTCCTCTAATTCCCAGGTTGCCTCCTCCACCCCGTGATGTCTCCAACGAACCTTCACGAGTGAGATCGATTTGTTTTTCAAAACTTGTTCTTTCTGTCGAGGATTTGAAGCGCATCCTCTATGTAACTTATGTCTTCTTTTAACTCAACAAGTTTGTGCTTGCAACACATGTGTCGGATCTGGATAATACTTCCTCAACATGAACACATGAAAAACATCATGTACTCAAAATAGTTCTGTTGGTCACTCCAGTCTGTAGGCTGCTGGCTTAATTCGCCCCGTTACTTGATAAGGACCAATATATCTAGGACTTAACTTACCTTTCTTGCCAAAACGAAGGACACCTCTCCACGGAGATAACATCAAGAATACTTGATCTCCGACCTGGAATTCTAAATCCTTTCGTCGCTTATCTGCATAACTCTTTTGACGGTCTTGTACTACCTTCAGGACCGATTAGCTTCCGCTCTCCTACTTCATTCTAACATACGGGCGTTCTACTCGACCTTCCATACAGAGCCTCAAATGGTGCCATGCCAATACTTGACTGATAGCTGTTATTATAAGCGGATTGCATAAGTGATAGGTGTGTATCACAACTACCCTTAAATTGAAGGACACATGCTCTCAACATATCCTCTAAGGTCTGGATGGTCCTCTTTAACTGACCATCTGTTTGAGGATGGAACGCTGTACTAAATTTCAACTTTGTCCCCATAGCCTTCTGTAAACTAAGCCAAGACTTAGAAGTAAATCTTGGATCCCTATCTGAAACTATGGACACTGGCACTCCGTATTGACTTACAATTCTTTCGACATATAGCTCAATAAGCTGATCAAGTGTAAACGTCGCTTAAATCGGTATAAACCGTGCTGTTTTAGTGAGTCTATTCACCATTACCCAAATACCATCATGTTCACTAGAAGTATATGGTAATCCAAACAGAAAATCCATAGTGATATGCTCCCATTTCCATTCCGGCACTGGCAATGGATTAAGGAGTCCTCCTGGTCTCTGTCTAATCTGGTTAACCGGTTGGCGAGATCAAACATTATCAACATAATCACTACCTCTCGCTTCATCCTGTGTCACCAATACGTTTCCTTTCAATGTCTTATACATCTTGGTGCTTCTCGGATGCATAGCGTAAAGTCGAATCTGTGAGCTTCCTCTAGAATAACATCTTTAAGCTCACTAAAACATGGAACACATAGTCTTCTCTGCCTCTCTATGGCTCATCTGGTCTCATCTTAAATTCTGCCTCTGGGCCCTGTTTGGACTTTCCAAACATTTCTACAAGTTACTATCCTCTGGTTGTCTTCTCACAACCTTTGCTATGAGTGAAGACCTGACCTGGAACAGAGCTAAAAGACTCCTTGAACTCTCTGCATTGACAACTGCCTTAGAATCCCTTAGAGTACTTAAAAATGTTGCTCGAATACCACACACAGGCGCCCTTAGGAAGTCTTGACTTCCTACTCAAAGCATGTGCTACCACATTCGCCTTACGGATGGTATTCTATAGTACAATCATAATCTTTAATCAGTTCTAACTATCTTCTTTGTCTCACATTTAACTCCCTCTGATCAAAGATATATTTCAGACTCTTATGATCTGTGTAAATGTGACACCTTTCACCCAACAAGTAATGTCTCCGGATCTTGATTGCTAAAACAATCGCTACTAGCTCGAGATCATGGGTAGGTAATTACATTCGTGCTTTTTCAATTGTCTTGACGCATAAGCTATTATTTTTTCCTTGCTTGCACGAGCACAAACCCTAAACCTTGCCTCGAGGCGTCACAATAAATTACATACTCTATTCCCGTTACAGGAAGTGTCAAAATAGGTACTGTAACTAACCTCTTTTTCAGCTCTTAAAAACCCTGTTCACACTCATCTAACCATTCAAACTTAGCATTCTTCCTTGTCAAAATTGTTAATGGTAATGCTAATCGTGAGAAATCCTCAACAAACCGTCTGTAGTATCCTGCCAAACCTAGGAAACTACGTACCTCTGTCGCACTAACTAGTCTCTCCAAGTTGTCCACAACTTTCACTTAATTTGGATCTATACTAACACCATTTGTTGAAACATCATGCCCCGTAAACACACTACCTGATTCAACCAAAACTCACATTTGGTGAATTTAGCATACAACTGCTTATCTCGTAGTGTTTGTAGAATAATCCTCAAATGTTCCTCATGAGCTTTCTTATCAATTGAGTAAACTAGTATATCATCAATAAATACTATCACGAACTGATCCAAATACTAGTGGAATATCCTATTCATGAGGTCCATGAAAACTGCTGGTGGATTCGTTAAACCGAATGACATTACTAAATGCTCATAATGCCCATATTTGGTTCCGAATGTTGTCTTAGGAATATCTGTTTCCCTTACCTTTAACTGATGGTATCCTGATCTCAAATCAATCTTAGAAAACACTGATGTTCCTCTTAACTGGTCAAACAAGTCATCTATATGGGGTAAAGGATACTTGTTACGTATCGTGACTTGTTTAACTGTTTATAATCAATGCATAATCTAAGGGTACCATCTCTTTTCTTTACAAATAACACTTGAGCTCCCCAGGGTGATACACTAGGTCTGGTGTATCCTTTATCAACTAGTTCTTGTAACTGCATCTTCAACTCCTTGAGCTCACTTGGAGCCATTATATACAGCGCTTAAGAAATAGGTGTTGTTCCTGGTAGCAATTCAATAGTGAACTCAACTTCCCTATCAGGTGGCAACCCTGACAGATTTACTGGAAAAACATCAAGAAATTCGTTCACAACAAGAACATCTTCTGGTTTTAGTTTTTCTTCCTACACCTCCACTACGTGTGCAAGAAATGCCATGCAACCTTTCCTCAACAACTTTTCAGCTTTTAATGCTGAAATCAAGCTCGTAGGAATAATCTTCCTTTCACCCCTAAAAACCATTCCAAACTAATCTGGTTTCTTGAAAACAACTTCCTTTCTATTTAGCACCACTGGTGCCTCTCTCTGCACTCTTTGGAACTCTTGGCTGCTCAACTGTCTGGGACCCAACTCCCTGGTCCCTCTGTGTGGCTACTCTAAGCTGTGGACAATCCCTCTTGAAATGTCCTTGTTGCCCACATTGGTAACACACATTGACATCAACCAGACATTGGCCTCGGTGATTCCTACCACAATTTATACATGGAGTTCTCCTTGTTGCACTTGCAACAGACTCCTGTATTGTCAGTGGTCTTACTGTGGATCTGGCAGATTGACTAGGTGCTCTTTGACTTTGCCTCTGATAGGCACCACTAACATTCGTTTACCTCGATGTCTGGCCGCCAGCTCGACTTTTAAAGTCCTGACGACTCAAAACATTCACTCCAGGTGTGAATCGTCGCTGCTCACGACCATGGAAACTGCTCGTCGGTGAAGGCCCTTGAGTAGGCTCCACCACTGTTTGTGCCTCTGTTATACTCTGCTCAACACGTAGAGCACTCTCTACAAGCAGGGAAAAGTCAGCCCACTTTGCAATGCCTGTGACTGGGGTTCGTATCTCAGGACGTAACCCTCTTTCAAATCTCCGACACCTGTCACTCTCAGATGCCATAATCACATCAGCATACCGTGGCAGCTCGGTATATCTTCTCTCATACTCAGCCACTAGAAGTGGCCCTTCCCTCGATTCTAAAAATTCATCCCTCTTTGTCTCACGATACATGCTAGGGTAATATTTATCTTGAATATGCCTCACGAATGTTTGCCAATCAGTACGTGCATCACTCCATCGGCTAAAATCGATTTCCACCATCCCTCTTCTTCTTCTCTAATAGGAATGTAGCTGGCGACTTTGCTCCTCAGAGCAACTCATTACATCAAAACATTTTTGTAGCATATTCAGGTAAACTTGGCATCAATCTGGATCTATGGAATCATCAAAAACACTATGGCTCCTAATTTCTTGAGACGTTTATTCTATACACCTTTTTTTGGATCACTTGGCCTGCTCTCTCTCGCATTTTGCCCCTGTGAGAAACTAACATGTTGCTCATCTGTAACCTCGATTTGGACTCTCGGGCACTAGATCCCCTCTCAGTTGGCCTTGGGTAGGATCACGCATCATACGATCTCGCGGCGTCGTGCGTGCGCTAGTGCGTGGTGGCATGACTCAATAACATATCAATATACTAGACATACTATGGATATCTAACTCCCATACACAGCACTAAACTTCTATTCACATTTTAGCCCTAATCGGACTTACTCTTATTCTTACTTGGACCATACCTTACTAGTTCGATCGAACTAACTCAATAACTTGTTATGACTTTTACTTTGTTCTCAGAGCTAACTTGCCTGTCTCATTCCCATGGAGCTAATCGCTCACGATACCAAGTTGTCACACCCTTCCGAACTACACTGCACTTAGCGAAGGCGGCGTGAAACCAACAGACATTGTTTACCTCTTAACAATACCTGTGACACTCCTGTACTCTCGATAAACATATTATGTTCGCATATGGAACATTTTAACATAACACAATGGCTGGACAACTATTAACCATACACAAGGAGAAACCCTTCATAAGTCTCTCTTGGAAACTAAAGTCAAGTGCATCAAAACAACACAAGACAACTCAATGTTTATACAACCACTAATGTACAAAACTTCTATAACTACATAACGACTTGCTATACAACACGACCACGTACAAACTAACAACTTATGAAACTTCCAGTAGGATATGGCGGGATGTCGGTACAAAGAGCTCGATCTCTACCTGAAAATGTTTGAAAACATTGAAAGAATGAGCTAAAAAGCTCAGTGAGTGTCTATCTTTTAAACATTATAAGCTCACAGGTGAATCATAATAATGGCAGATTATAAGTACAAAATAGCTTAACATCTGTTTGTAAACATTAACAAACCATGCTTCCAATTTACAGGTTTTAAGTCACCACTTGTGCATAGCACACAACTCAAAATGTACTAACTTTTCGAGGGTAGATAGATCAATAATATAAAAGCTCATAACAATAAAGCACATGACATGACTCCACATCAAACCATAGAGGTGGTAGAGTTACATTTATTCCATGTACCACCTCTATGGTATTCCATGTGCACGGGAAGTAAATGGTTTTACCTAAATACTGAAGGACAATGAGAAGGTATTCGGGTAGTAAATGGTTTTACCTTAATACTGAAGGACATAGAGAAGGTATTAGGGAAAACCAAACGACCAAAGGTATTCCATGTGCACGTGAGAGAGAGAGAGAGAGAGGTATGAACCTTATTGGATTAAATGTAACTCTACCACCTCTATGGTTTGATGTGGAGTCATGTCATGTGCTTTATTGTTATGAGCTTTTATATTATTGATCTATCTACCCTCGAAAAGTTAGTACATTTCGAGTTGTGTGCTATGCACAAGTGGTGACTTTAAAACTCGTAAATTGGAAGCATGGTTTGTTAATGTTTACAAACAGATGTTAAGCTATTTTGTACTTATAATCTGCCATTATTATGATTCACTGTGAGCTTATAATGTTTAAAAGATAGACACTCACCGAGCTTTTTAGCTCATTCTTTCAATGTTTTCAAACATTTTTTGGTAGAGATCGAGCTCCTTGTACCGACATCCCCGCCATAGTCCATTTGGAAGTTTCATAAGTTGTTAGTTTGTACGTGGTCGGTGTTGTATAGCAAGTCGTTATGTAGTTATAGAAGTTTTGTACATTAGTGGTTGTATAAACATTGAGTTGTCTTGTGTTGTTTTGATGCACTTGACTTTAGTTTCAAGAGAGACTTATGAAGGGTTTCTCCTTGTGTATGGTTAATAGTTGTCGATTTCATTGTGTTATGTTAAAATGTTCCATATGCGAACATAATATGTTTATCAATAGTACTGAGGTCAGCAGTATTGTTAAAGGGTAAACAATGTCTGTTGGTTTCACGCTTTTCGGGCTAAGTAGAGAGTAGTTCGGGAAGGGGTGTGACAACTTGTGATCAGAGCGATTAGCTCCATGGGAATGAGACAGGCAAGTTAGCTCGAGAACAAAGTAAAAGTCATAACAAGTTATTGAGTTAGTTCGATCGAACTAGTAAGGTATGGTCCAAGTAAGAATAAGAGTAAGTCCATTAGGGCTAAAATGTGAATAAAAGTTTAGTAAAATCGTGTATGGAGTTAGATATCCATAGTATGTCTAGTATATTGATATGTTATTGAGTCATGCCACCACGCACTAGCGGACATAACGCGGCGGGATCGGGGTATGGATGCGTGGATCTACCCAAGGCCAACTGAGAGGAGATCTAGTGCCCCGAGAGTCCAAACTGAGGTTACAGATGAGCAACATGTTAGTTTCTCACAGGGGGCAAGTGGGCCAGAGAGAGCAGGGCCAAGTGATAAAAAAAAAGGGTGTATAGAATAGAACGTCTGAAGAAATTAGGAGCCATAGTGTTTGATGGTTCCATAGATCCAAATGATGATGAGAAGTTTATTTGAATATGCTACAAAATGTTTTGATGTAATGAGTTGCTCTGAGGAGCAAAGTCAGGCTAGCCACATTCCTATTAGAGGAAGAAGCAGAGGGATGGTGGAAATCGATTTTAGCCAGATGGAGTGATTTCAGCAGAACACCTTCTTATCGATTTCAGCAGAAAACCCAATACAGAACCCTTCTAGTTTTCACATACTCTTCCTAGAGATCTTTGACTGCAGCAACTAATTCCCATTAAATTGATTCTTTTTACTCCACTCATTGCATTCATTAGGTGATTCACTATTCCTATTATCCTCAATTACCCTGGAGCTAGCCCTTAATAAGAACTAATCGTAGTTAAAGAAATCAGTTTACTCGTCCTCTTTCAAAATTCAGAATAAACGAAACTAAAACCGGTTGGCCAAACGAATCTGAGTTTGGATTAAGCCGACAAAGACTAAAAGTGAGGATGTGTGTAGCTCATGTTGTGCATTTAACTCACATTCACATAACCTTCCCTAATTCTTTCCCTTAGGTATTTAGCCCATGATAAAGTAGAAATTAAAGCAACTGATGCAACTTGAATTCATTTTACTAAACATTGCAAGGTCCAAATTACAAAACAATAATTTAGACAAGAAAACAAAAACCTACACTCGAAGAGAATCTAAAAATGGATGTTTAGACAAGAAAAAAAAAACAATACACTGAAATAGAATCTAAAAATGAATCAAAACCTCAATAAAGAAAACAATAAATTTGGGTAGCTCTCGAGAGGAGATCAGCTTCCATTCCACATAAATCTTATCTTCTTATCTCCAGCTCCACGGGGTATCCTCTTGTGTTCTTATCTAGAAAACGTCTAAAACTGATTCTAAAAGAAGCTCTCCCTTAAAGTGGTAAAAATAGACTTAAATAACACCCTTCCAAATAAGGATCAGAGCTTTTGTTGCAATGACAATCCAACAAGCAGCTTCTGAATGGTCCAACAAGGTCCAATTTTTTCAATACTTTGTGTCTCGCATATTTATAAACTTAATCCAATAAACTAAGCTTCAGGGTCATTGTATTATGAGAGACTAGAACTTGAACGGTGTGTAGTGGACACACGGGGAGGACCACATTCGAGTTAAATGACCCGAATGATCTATAATTTACGGATAGGGTTGGAGACCTAATCTTGGATACGGTGTGGATGCGACCCGCTTTGTATTAGATACAAACGAGGTGATCCAACTCGTTCATGTGGTTGAGATGCGAGTGGGGGCATCTGTGCAATGAGATTGTACAAGACCGGACCGTGAATTATTAGACTTACTAATGTAACACCGTTGACAGTATAAGACTAATAAATTCGTAGATGACCATTAGTCACATGACCTTAATCCTGAGCGTGTTACAGACTCCTGTCTGCGGGGGTCTGTCCTTTGACTAGTACGGATGAGGGTGGCCACAGTTGCTCGCCCAATATGCCTATCTTCTCAGGGACAGGGCCACGTGGGGAGCTGGACACTTGACTACGCGAGATGGAATCCACTCGTTCCCGAATTAGGGAGACTAGAGGGGTTATTCCCTTAAGTGCTGACTGTTGGGGTTTATGCCCTAAACTTGTGTAATTTTGATCTATTAAATAAAGTGTTATTTGTTTTGATAAGATTATAGTCTTGCTTTTATAAATCCAATAAACTAAACTCCAAGGTTATAACATTTATCTTGAAATCAGTGTAGTGGACACTATTTGGGATGAGTTCAAGATTATAACCTAAATAGTGTTGGGATTTGTGCCCTAAAACTCGTAGTTTGTAATTATGTTCTAATTAATGTAATAAAGTGTTATTATTTCAATAAAGTGTTATTGTTCGCTATCTACGAGTTTGCCTTTATTTTAACCCTAAATCCAATAAACTAAACATCCAAGGCTGTTAAATGAATCTTTAACTGAATGTAATGTACATAAAAAGGATCTTGGTTCGAGATACAGCCTAAAGGGTCTATAGTTAAGGGATAAGGTTTGGGTACCTTACCCTGGTAAAACTATGGAAATGACCCATTTTATATTTGATACAAACACTGTGATCCTAACGTGTTCGTGTAGATGACATGTGAGTGGGGATATCCTATGTAATGAGATTACATAAGACCGAACCACAAAATAGTAACCTCTAGCTGTAACTCCGTTGACTAGTTCGGTTTCTATTTCACTAGGATGACCTAGGCAACTTGATCTCAATCTCGAAAGTGGTGTTACGAACTCCTGTTCGCAAGGGATTGTCCTTTGACTAGTATGGGTGAGAGTGGCCAGATTCACCGACTCAATATGCCTACCTTCTTGGGGACAAGACCGAGTGAGCGACTGAGAACTTAACTTAGCAAGATGGAATTCACTCCTTCCCGCCTACTAGGGTAAGTAGAGGAATGTTCCCTTAAGTGGTGTCCCAGGGGTAAAACTGTAATTTGACCCAGCTGGTGTTACGAACATTCGTGAAGGATTGACTTGCTGTTATTGGTCAATATCCATGGACACAGAAATATATCTGCAGTGAGAAGAGTGCAGCTCTGGACTTTAGTGGAGTGTTCCCGCACTTAACGAATGTTGATTGGAAGGTTAATGAGATTAACCGAGCAATCTCGTATCGTTGGAGCTTCTGATCTGTAGGTCCATTAGGTCCACCTTCTAGCTCGTAAAGGATTCTTAGTTCATTTGAATTTGAAATGTTCAAATTCATTAGGGAATATATTTGATGTATTTAGATACTATATAATATATAGTTTGGAACTATATATTATAAATTTAATGTGAATATGATTCATATTAAATTATGTGAGAGAATTAAATATTTGAAAGAGTTCAAATATTAGATTAAAATGTGAATGTGATTCATATTTAAAAACTATAGGTTAAATTTAATGTACATTAGATGTGCATTAAACTATAGGATAGAGGGATAATTCATTAAATGTGTTTTAATGTAAATTAAATATAAGATATTTAATTTATATTTTGATTATTTAATTAATGTGAGAGTTCCCATCTGCTGGGTTTAACTTATTCGATAGGAAGTGAGAGTTCCCATCTGCTCGGTTTAACTTCTCCTGGAGAGAGGTGATGCATGATTGATCGATCAATTAGATTGAAACTCACAGAAGAAATTCTCTCTCTCTCAATCTCTAGAATTCCCAAAAATCTCCCAACTGTTGGAATCCTTCCCACAAAGGAAAGATCTAAGCATTCAAAGATATAGAAGGTTTTCCAATTGGTGGTGTCTTACTTGGAAAATACAGAGAAGTTCTGTTGTTTTGCTGAAAAGCTTGGAGCATGGTGTTGCTGGAGAATTAGAAACTACAAAGGTATTCTTCTTCTTCCCTTTAGTTTAATTGTTAAACACATGTTTGCATGTTTGCTACAATCCATGTCTAATAGGATTAGAATTTCATGCTTGTTCTGTTCTTTTTGTCAATGTACTGGTTTTTGTTTCAATTAAAACAATCAAGCAATTAACGATCCCAAACCACGTTTCCGCTACTCAAGGAGATCAGATCTCCATCAAATAGTCTATGGTATAAGAATAAGGTTGGAAACCTCATTCTGGTAACACCATGGATGCGACCCACTTTGTAATTAGTATAAATGAGGTAATCCAACTCATTCATGTAGTTGACATGTGAGTGGGGGCATCCTGTATGAAGAGTTCATACAAGACTGGATCACAAATTATTAGTCTAACCAGTATAACACCGTTAACAGGATAAGACTAGTAATTTATAGATGGTTATTAGTGACTCGACCTGAATCCTGAGCAAGTTAAGAACTCCTACTTATAGGGGTTTGTCCTAGACTAGTATGGGTGAGAGTGGCCTGTAGCCGACTCAATAAACCTACCTTCTCAGGGACAGAACCTCGTAGGTAGCTGGGAACTTAACTGTGTAAGATGGAATTCACTCATTCCTCTACTGAGGAATTAGATAGGTTGTTCCCTTAAGAATCGACTCGTGTCTTGAACAACGGGGCCCCGCCTCTATGAGGGTATGAGTCTAAGGTAGGACCTTAGACTTGTTGTTCATTAGAAGATCGGTGGTGCTTAAGGAGCAAAGAGAGGTAATCACGAGTGGGTAAAGCAAAGAATTTGACCCTCTTTGTGATTACGAACAACCTGTGAAGGGTCGACTCATGGGTAATGACTATATCAGTGGACACAATAATATCTACAGTGAGGAGAGTGCAACTACAAGTCTATAGTGGAGTGACTTGTAGTTAATGAATATTGATTAACTGGATCAAAGAGTTTGATCAGTTAATTTCACATCATTGGAGCTCATGATCTGTAGGTCCATTAGATCCCTCCGTTGGCTCAACATGGTAATATAAAGGATATAAAGTTAGGAGTGAAATTGAAGTGTTCAATTTCATACATGAGGAGTTATATCAATTATATATGATATAATTGATATAATATATAGTTTTAATGTGAATTAGATTCATATATAAACTATATACTAAAGAGAGATTAAATGAGGGGTAGGATTGTCATTTCCATCCTATTTCTCTATATATATGGTTGCATGAGATGCAACTAGGTTAAGGTTTTGGAAACGCTCTTTTGTTGTTGTTGGAAGAGTTCCAAGACAACAAAAACATCTCTCTCTCAAAATACCTCACATCTCCTAAAGGGAACCCACCTTCCTCCCTCACCTAGAGAACAACAGAGAAGATCCGGTGGTCGTGTCTTCGCACGTTGGACTTCTTGTTGCTAAGATCGTGACCGTGGAGAGGGGAACACTTGAAGAAAGGTTCTTCAAAGGTAAATTCTTGCTGTCCATTTAACTTTTATGCTTAATCTAGTTTTGTATGTTCTTGAATTTATCGTCGTAACTAAATCAAGAGCGCGCGATTCGCAATCGCTTCCGCTGCGGGGACTTCGATTCCCTTCACTGACTCCATGCCTTAAATAACAGGGCCCCACCCTTTCACTGGGCCGAGATGATGGAGATTCGATCTCCTTGAGCGGCGAAAAGATGATAAAAATCGTAATTTTGCTAGTTTGTTTTGGTTGAAAATCAAATACCCATACATTGGTAGAAATACACAATAAGCATACAAAAATCCTAATCTAATTAGGCATGGAGTAAACATGCAAACATGCTATGTAATAAAAGTAAACTAAAAGAGAATTCATAATACCTTTGTAGTTTCAGTCTCCAACAACTCCTTGCTCCTATTGCAACAACACAACAAGTAAGAACACTTCTCTATTTTCTCCAACTCCAGCACCACGAGGAAAACCCTCTATCCTTTGAGTACTACTTAGACCAATTCCTTTGGTGGGAAGGAATTCCAACAATTGGAGAAAGTTTTTGGCAATTTGAGAGAGAGTTTCTTGAGAGAGCAATTCCAAAATTGCATCAATTTCCTCGATTTATTTTCTTCTCACCAGGAGAAGAAAACTAGTCAGAGTGAAAACATCCCGCACTCCCTATCGATGGGGAGTTGGAGGGAAGTGGGGAACGTGCCACACGTTCCCCTTTTTCTTTTATTTATTATATTATAAAACAAATAATCAAATTATTAATTAAATAATATAATTAGTCAAATCATATTTAATCAACTATAAATTAAATATCATTTATTTAATTTGGATTAAATCACATTTAATTAATTTTTCCTCTAACATATAGTTTTAATGCACATCTTAAGCACATTAAATTTTAATCTATAGTTTTAAATATGAATCACATCCACATTAATATTTGAACTCACTCAAATATTTAATTCTCTCCTATAATTTAATATGAATCATATTCACATTAAATTTATAATATATAGTTCCAAAACCATATATTATATCGTATCTATATACATCAAATTTGTTCTCTAATGAATTTGAACATTTCAAATTCAAATGATCTAAGAACCCTTTACGAGCTAAAAGGTGGACCTAAGTCAAATTACCGTTTTACCCATGGGTTATATCTTGTACCTTAAGTACCAGTGCTCCTCTACTGAACAATTTGTTTGTGTACCAACAAATAGAGTCCCTCTCGAGCCAATAAGAGGATCGGGCCCTTTGTTCATGTCCCGGAGACACCACTTAAGAGAACACTCCTCTACTTACCCTAGTAGGCGGGAATGAGTGAATTTCATCTTGCTAGGCTAAGTCCCATGCTGCTCACTCGGTCTTGTCCCCAAGAAGGTAGGCATATTGAGTCGGCGAATCTGGGCACTCTCACCCATACTAGTTAAAGGACAATCCCTCGCGAACAGGAGTTCGTAACCTGCTCAGGATTGAGATCAAGTTGCCTAGGTCATCCTAGTGAAATAGAAACCTAACTAGTCAACGGAGTTACATATAGTGGTTAGTATTTCGTGGTCCGGTCTTATGTAATCCCATTACATAGGATATCCCCACTCACATGTCATATACACGAATACCTTAGGATCATAGTGTTTGTATCTTATACAAAGTGGGCCACATCCATTGTTTTACCAGAGCAAGGTACCCAAACCTTATCCCCTAACTATAGACCGTTTAGGCAGTATCTCGAACCGAGATCCTTTATATGTACACTACATTCAGTTAAAGGTACATTTAAAAACCTTCGATTTTTAGTTTATTGGATTTAGGGTTAAAACAATGGCAATTTCGTAGATATCGAATAATAACACTTTATTGAAGTAATAACAATTTTTTACAATAACTAGAACAAAAATACAAACTACGAGTTTAAGGCACAAACCCCAACAAACTCCGACTTGAGCTAAAACTCTAGTGGGGTACATCATAATCTAAAACAGTGGTTACAGATATACAAATACAATAAACTAGGGCATCCATATACCCCATTACATATCTCCCGCTTGATCTAGATTAACCTATGTACATGTCTTGTAGACCTAGACTCTCCAGATGACCCTCAAACACTTTAGCCGTGAGAGACTTTGTAAACGGATCAACAATGTTGTGCTTCGAAGCGATCTTCGTGACTGTCATATCTCTTCATTGCACTATTTCTCGTATCAGGTGATACTTCCTCTCGATGTGCTTGCCTCGCTTATGTCTCCGAGGTTCCTTCAAATTGGCTACCACACCACTATTGTCACAGTATAAGGTGATGAAAAATTCCATATTTGGAACAACTTCAAAGTCAATAAGGAATTTCCTTAGCCAAACAGCCTCTTTAGCCGCTTCACAAGTAGCGACATACTCAAACTCCATCGTGGAGTCAACGATGCATTCTTGCTGGATGCTTCGCCATACTATAGCTCCCCCGTTAAGGGTGAAAACTGATCCCGATGTAGATTTCCTAGAATCCTTATCGGTCTAAAAATCAGAATTAGTGTATCCAGTAAGGATCAAATCCTTAGTCCCATACACAAGCGTATAGTCCCTATTTCTCCTAAGATACTTGAGGATATTTTTAACTGTTGTCCAGTGGTCTAACCCTGGATTGGATTGGTACCTACTGACTATTCCCACTGCATAGAAAATGTCTGGCCCCGTGCACAGCATAACATACATTAGGCTACCTACTGCAGAGGCATAGGGAATTCATCTCATATCCCAACTTCTTGAGGTGTCTTAGGACACTGTTCCTTAAACAAATGAACTCCATGCCTGAAGGCTAGTAAGCCCCTCTTGGAATTCTGCATCGAATATCTGGACAACAATTTGTCGATATAAGATGCTTAAGACAGAGCTAGCGATTTGTTCTTACGATTCCTGAAGACTTGAATCCCAAGAACATATTGTGACTCTCTCAAATCTTTCATTTGGAATTGGATCGCCAACCATTTGTTTATGTCAGTAAGGTATCTTACATTATTCCCAATGAGTAGGATATCATCCACATAAAGCACTAAGAAAGCTACTTTGTCGTTGATGATCCTCTTATAAATGCAAGGCTTATCAACGTTTTGGTCAAAGCCATAAGACTTGATTGCAGTATCAAATCTTATATTCCAAGATCTGGATGCTTGTTTCAACCCATAAATGGATCGATTGAGTTTGCAAACTTTTTACTCCTGACCTTGGGTAATGAACCCTTCGGCCAGAGACATATAGATGCTCTCGTCAAGATTACAATTCAAAAAGGCAGTTTTGACGTCCATTTGCCTAATTTCATAATCATAAAAAGCGGTTATGGACAAGTATATCCATAGTTAACTCCTTCATAGTCAACTCCTTCCCTTTAGGTATAATTCTTTGCTACAAGTCTAGCCTTAAAGGTCTGTACCTTTCCGGCTGCATCTCTCTTTCTCTTATAGATCCATTTACACCCTATGGGTCTCACCCCTTCAGGTTGGTCTACAAGTTTCCATACTGAATCGAAATACATTGACTCCATTTCAAGGTCCATGAATTTGATCAATTGGTCCTTGTCTACGTCATTCATTGCCTTTTTATAAGACAATGGATCTTCTACGTTGTCATCAGGTATGACGACTTGAGTTTTAGCTAAACCCAAGTAGCGATCAAGTTGGGAAATAACCCTCCCACTTTGTCCAGGCATTCCCAACGATTGAGAAGGACGAGACTAACTTGAGGTGTTGGCTTCTCCATCAACTCTTGATGAAGGTTCAGTTTGATCAACAACTCTTGTTGGTTCATCTGTAGCTTCATTTAGCACTAATTTACTACGTGGTTTATGCTTCCTCATGTGATCTTCCTCCAAGAAAGTGGCATTTGTCGATACAATCACCTTGGTTTCTTGTGGGTTGTAGAAAAGACCACCTCTCGTTTCTTTGGGATAGCCAACAAATTGGAATAATCTTGAACGAGGTTCAAGCTTCTTTGGATTTGTCACTAGCACGTGTGCTGGACTGATGGAGATCTAATCTCCTTGAGCAGCGGAAACGTGTTTGGGATCTCAATTACTTGATTATTTTGCTTAAAACAAAAAACAATACATTGACAAAAAGAACAAAACAAACATGCTAATTCTAAACTAATTAGGCATGGATTAATTGCATACAAACATGCTAAGTTTAACGATTAAACTAAAGAGAATAGTAGGAATACCTTTGTAGTTTCCAATTCTCCAGCATAGCAACTCCTTGCTCCAAAAGAAAACAGCAACACAGAAACTTCAAAAGTTCTCTGTTTTTCTCTGTGAAACAACACCACCACTTGGATCACCTCCTATATCTCTGAGTTCTACTTAGATCCTCCTTTGTGGGAAGGATTCCAACAATTGGGAAAAATTGGGAATGAGAGTGTGAGAGAGAGAGAGAATTCTTTGGACAACAATTCCACACTTGCATCAATTGATCAATCGATAATTGCCTTCTTCTACCTGAGAAGAAGGATTCAACGGGAAACTCCCCACTTCCCTATCGAGAGGGAGATGGGGAATGGTGGGAACGTGTCTACTTGACACGTTCTCATTTAATATTATATTAATATTTAATTAATAATTAAATACATTAAATTAAATCATATTTAATTCATATATAATACTAATTAAATGATTAAATCACATTTAATCATTTTACCATTTATCCTATAGTTTAATGTACATCTTATGCACATTAAATTATAACCTATAGTTTTTAAATATGAATCACATTCACATTCACATTTGAATTTGATATTTGAACTCTTTCAAATATTCAATTCTCTCAACTAATTTAATATGAATCATATTCACATTAAATTTATAATCTATAGTTCCAAAAATATATATTATATCGTATCCATATACATTAAATATATTCCCTAATGAATTTGAACATTTCAAATTCAAATGATCTAAGAATCCTTTACGAGCTAGAAGGTGGACCTAATGGACCTACAAATCAGAAGCTCCAACGATACAAGATTGCTCGGTTAATCTCATTAACCTCCCAATCAACATTCGTTAACCTGCGAGAACACTCCACTAAAGTCCCGGAGCTGCACTCTTCTCACGCAGATATATTTCTGTGTCCATGGATAATGACCAATAACAACAAGTCAATCCTTCACGAATGTTCGTAACACCAGCTGGATGAAATTACCGTTTTACCCCTGGGATACATCTTGTGCCTTAAGTACCAGTGCTCCTCTAATGAACAATTTATTTATGGTCCTACCAACAAACAGAGTCCCTCTCGGGCCAATGAGAGGGTCGGGCCCTTTGTTCAAGTCCCGGAGAAGCCACTTAAGGGAACATTCCTCTACTTACCCTAGTAGGCGGGAAGGAGTGAATTCCGTCTTGCTAAGTTAAGTTCACAACTGCTCACTCGGTCTTGTCCCCGAGAAGGTAGGCATATTGAGTCGGCGAATCTTGCTACTCTCACCCATACTAGTGAAAGGACAATCCCTCGCGAACAAGAGTTCCTAACCTGCTCAGGATTGAGATCAAGTTGCCTAAGTCATCCTAGTGAAATAGAAACCTAACTAGTCAACGGAGTTACAGCTAGAGGTTTCTATTTCGTGGTCCGGTCTTATGTAATCTCATTACATAGGGTATCCCCACTCACATGTAATCTACACGAACACGTTAGGATCACAGTGTTTGTATCAAATACAAAGTGGGCCACATCCATAGTTTAAACAGGTAAGGTACCCAAACCTTATCCCCAACTATAGACCTTTAGGTTGTATCTCGAACCGAGATCCTTTTTATGTACATTACATTGATTAAAGATTCATTTAATAAACCTTGGATGTTTAGTTTATTGGATTTAGGGTTTAAATAAAGGCAAACTCGTATAAAACGAACAATAACACTTTATTGAAATAATAACACTTTATTACATTAATTAGAACATAATTACAAACTACG
This sequence comes from Trichosanthes cucumerina, assembly GCA_036507285.1. Classification (NCBI taxonomy): domain Eukaryota; kingdom Viridiplantae; phylum Streptophyta; class Magnoliopsida; order Cucurbitales; family Cucurbitaceae; genus Trichosanthes; species Trichosanthes cucumerina. The sequence goes on from CM071841.1 coordinate 42,495,181, forward strand.
AGTTTTAGGGCACAAATCCCAACATGGACAACCCCTTATCCTGAAGTGTTGTAAACTAGGTTTATGTCCCTTCCACAATTCAAAAGGTATTTCTGAAACACTCTTTGATGGAACAATGTTCAAGATGTGAACTGTAGTCTCTACAGCATATCCCCAAAACGTGGCAGGCAATTGAGCATAACTCATCATAGAACGAACCATGTCCAACAAGGTTCTATTAGGTGCTGGGAATTGAGATTTAATTCCATATTCTATCAAATAGTCCTGAAATCTCAAATCCATATACTCTCCACCTCGATCGGATCGAAGTGTTTTAATGGTTTTCTCCATTGCATTCTCTACTTTATCCCTTTTACTCATTGAACTTTTCAAGAGCCTCAAACTTATGATACATTAGCTATAAATAACCATACCTCGAATAATCATCTATGAAAAAGATGAAATATTCGTACCCTCCTCGAGCTTTAACATTCACCGGACCACAAAGATCCGAATGTATAAGTTCTAAGGGCTCTAGGGCTCTGTAACCTTTTCCAATAAAAGATTGCTTACACGTTTTACCTTCCAAGCATGATTCGCAGGGAGGTAAAGAATCATCTTCTAACTTGCTTAGAAGTCCATTCTTAGAGAGTCTCTAAATCTGGTTGAGATTTATGTGACCAAGTCTAAGATGCCATAGATAGGTATTATTTTTAGAAATTCTTTTCCTTTTACTTTGAGTATTAGTAGTTTTGAACATCTCATGATTTAAAATTGCTTTGGTTTGCTTCAGTTTAAGTACATACAAGCCGTTTTCTAACTTAGCACAACAAATATTGACACATTTTTTTGAAATGAACGTTTCATTAAATGAAAAGGTAATACAGTAGCCAAGTTCAATTAAACAAGAGATAGAAATTAAATTCCTCTTAATCTTAGGAACTATAAACATATTTTCTAAAATTAAAAATCTATCTCTAAAAAATAGCTCCCGTTCCGACCCCTAGCGTCATCTCACCCTCTTCGACCCCTAGAGATTCCAGGATGAACGAGACCTGACTTTGCTCGTCAATGACCGCTTCGTTCATCTCAGCCACTTTGAAGTGGACCATCAGATCGAGATCGTGTTCTCTCACCGATGACCTCTCCTTCATACGAGAGTTATAAACATATTTGAGGGATTCGTGTCGCAGTTGTCCAGATGGTTGTCCAAACATATCCTGCAACGAACTCATTATCTCGCGAGTTGAGACCATGCCCTCGTGCTTTTAGTTAGAACTTCAGAAACCCTAGCCAAAAAGTAGACCTTGGCCTTATCCTTCGCCTTGATCCAGCGATCGTACGCCTCCTTAACAGATTGAGGAGCGTATCGAGCAAGGACTTTAGGACATTCCTCAGTCAATACAAATCGAAGGTCGTGAACAACAAGAATCGTATTCAGGTTGGACTTCCACTTAGTAAAGTATTCACCAGTTAAACGATCGCTTTTTAGTAAGGCTATGATTGAGGACGACATGCTGAAATTCCAAAATAATCTAGTTAGTTATGCCTATAACCCATTACAAACCAATCAATTTTAGCAAAATAATTGAAGAACCCTAGTGTTTAAATTAAACCTTTAATTTTGCAACGATATTTCAAGGGTTTAGAACAAAAGCCTCCGTCGGGCGATCTGTCATTCCTCCCTTGAATTCAGACTTTCTCAGCCAATTCTCACTACCAGAACATCTCATGTACCAATGGTCCTTAGCTACCGTTTGTTTTGTCAAGGACTTGTTAACTAGCTTAACTCATCCAGTAAATGTGACCCTACAATTTTCAGATCCAATAGGTCCGAGCCAACAAGCTACTATTAAGAAAGACAACTGTTGGCAAATTATCTAACAAACCATATCCATTTCTGAAGTTTGCGGTGTTTCGATCCCTATAGTCAGGCCCTCCATTGGGTTTGGCTATTCCAGGACAACCTAGCAGGTGGACTATAGAAATCTAACGGTGCGACCTGATGGAGGAGACCGTAGGATACGTTGACATGCGTCCTGCTCCCATTTACTATGTATACTTCCCTCATTCACCTTGGTATTGAACCATGTAAACACTTACCGTAGGGGGACACCCTATTGACGCCACATAGCCGAGCATGGAACTCACGGTGTGAACTCTTGATGACGTGAGAGTAAACTCGATGCAAACATTTCGTTTTCTCCCACTGAAGCTCCTAAGGTTAGGGTATAGGTTTAACTTAGTCGGATTCTGGCTAAAAGAATCTATCTATGTCTATGCCTATTATAACTGTTATAACTAGGATTTTTAACCTTATGTCTAGGTGAATAAACATTTTAATTACCTAGATATAAAATAGAACTAAGGTTAATTCAACTCAAGCTCCGGGTCAGTTTTCAGGTAGGAGGTGTTCCGTTAACCGTCAGCTTAAGTACCCTCAACCTTAGACAGAACTTCACCAGTAAAGTTCCCTTACAACCAAAGTTCTAATGTCCTACTATATTTTAAACTATTTAAAATACTATGTAAGACTAACTTCTAATCCTAATAGAAATTAAAACTTAGGTCTAAATTAATTTTAAACAATTTAAAACTAATTTATAATTTTAACCAAAGTTCCTATGTTTGCATGCAATTCTGTGTTATAGGGTATTCTTTCTAAAACCCCTTAATTTATAACATTTATAAATTTAATAATTAATCTATGACAAGGAACTATATTATAAAACAAATATTGGAATTATAAAAATTATTCAACTATTTGAATAAATAAATTACTTAAATAAAATAACATTTATTTTAAACTAAGTAATTTCATGCTCCATGCAATTTATTTTCTATATAATCTAATTATAACATTTATAATTAATTACTCATGAAAAATAAATAAATCATGCATTTAAACCATATTCATATAGCAATTATACAAATAAAATACATGAACATGTTTATCCTAAGGTGAGAAAAAATCTAAATGACAGTCATAAAGAAAAATAGCAGTAAAACAAGAAAAATTTGACCCATAAAGTATAAAAATAATAAAATTACACTAATTTTATTACAAAATCGGTCTAAAACTCCTTGAACTGGGCTCAAACCGCTCGACCCGGACCGAACCGCCGCTAAACAGGTCTACTTGACCCAGATGCTGCGACAGTGCTGCAACGCTGAGGAGAGCGTTGCAACGCTGCCACCCTAACGTATCGGGATAACGTTGCAACGCTACTGACCCTATGGGATTCCTTATCGATAGGAAGCGCCGACGTTGCGACGCCGTTCTTCAGCGTTGCAACGCTGATGAATGGCATTGCAACGCTGCTGGTATCGTTGCAACGCTGTTGCTTCGGCAACAATAGATTTTTTCGAACACAGCAGCTTCAAACATCGATTTCTCCTTTGATACTCATCCGATTTGCACGAAACTTGTCCCGGTAACTCATAACTCAATTACAGACTCGATTATGCACATAATTGCCCAAAAACACAGGGGCCTTTACATATAATTTGATCAAATCAAAAGTAAATTATGGCCAAAATTTTCCTAAACAAGTTTTACAGCAAACCAAATGCAAATCCCACCTAACTAATGCAAATTTGTTTCAACCAAAGCAAAACAAGCATTGCTCTGATACCAATTGATGGAGATCTGATCTCCTTGGGCAGCGAAAACGTGATAGAAATCGTAATTTTGCTAGTTTGTTTTGGTTGAAAATCAAATACCCATTCATTGGTAAAAATACAGAATAAGCATACAAAAATCCTAAAAGAGAATGGAGTAAACATGCAAACATGCTCTGTAATTAAAGTAAGCTAAAAGAGAATTCATAATACCTTTGTAGTTTCAGTCTCCAGCAACTCCTTGCTCCTATTGCAGCAACACAACAAGTAAGAACACTTCTTTGTTTCTCCAAGAGGACAGCACCACGAGGAAAATCCTCTATCCTTTGAGTACTACTTAGACCAATTCCTTTGGTGGAAAGGAATTCCAACAATTAGAGAAAGTTTTTTGAAATTTGAGAGAGAGTTTCTTGAGAGAGCAATTCCAAAATTGCATCAATTTCCTCGATTGATTTTCTTCTCACCAGGAGAAGAAAACTAGTCAGAGTGAAAACTTCTCCCACTCCCTATCGATGGGGAGTTGGAGGGAAGTGAGGAACGTGCCACACGTTCCCCTTTTTCTTTTATTTATTATATTATAAAACAAATAATCAAATTATTAATTAAATGATATAATTAATCAAATCATATCTAATTAATTATAAATTAAATATCATATATTTAATTTTGATTAAATCACATTTAATCAATATTCCTCTAACCTATAGTTTTAATGCACATCTTATGCACATTAAATTTTAACCTATAGTTTTAAATATGAATCACATTCACATTAATATTTGAACTCTTTCAAATATTTAATTATCTCATATAATTTAATATGAATCATATTCACATTAAATTTATAATATATAGTTCCAAAACTATATATTATATCGTATCTATATACATTAAGTTTATTCCATTATGAATTTGAACTTTTCAAATTCAAATGATCTAAGAACCCTTTACGAGCTAAAAGGTGGACCTAATGGACCTGCAGATCAGAAGCTCCTACGATACGAGATTGCTCGGTCAATCTCATTAACCTCCTAATCAACATTCGTTCACTGTGGGAACACTCCACTAAAGTCCCGCAGCTACACTCTTCTCACTGCAGATATATTTTTGTGTCCATAAATATTTACCAATAAACGCAAGTCAATCCTTCACGAATGATCGTAACACCAGCTGGGTCAAATTACCGTTTTACCCCTAGGTACATCTTGTACCTTATGTACCAATGCTCCTCTAATGAACAATTTTTTTGTGGTCCTACCATCAAACAGAGTCCTTCTCGTGCCAATGAGAGGGTCAGGCCCTTTGTTCACGTCCCAGAGACACCACTTAAGGGAACATTCCTCTACTTACCCTCGTAGGTGGGAAGGAGTGAATTCAATCTTGTTAGACTAAGTCCCCAACAACTCACTCAGGCTTGTCCCCAAGAAGGTAGACATATTGAGTCGGCGAATCTGGCCACTCCCACCCATACTAGTCAAAGGACAATCCCTTGCGAATGGTGTTGGGATTTATGCCCTAAAGTTGTGTAATTTTGATCAAATAAATAAATAGTTATTTGTTTTGATAAAATTATATTCTTGCTTTATAAATCCAATAAACTAAGCTCCAAGGTTTTAATATATCTTGAACATCAATGTAGTGGACACTATTTAGATTGTGTTCAAGAATATAACCTAAATGGTCTATGCTATAAGAATAAGCATGGATGAAATCCAATAAACTAAGCTCCATGGTTATAATATATCTTGAACATCAGTGTAGTGGACACTATTTGGTTGGAAACCTTATTCTGGCAACACCATGGATGTGACCCACTTTGTAATTAGTACAAATGAGGTAATCCAACTCTTTCATGTTGTTGACATGCGAGTGTGGGCATCTTGTATGAAGAGTTCATACAAGACCAGACTACAAATTATTACACTCACAAGTATAACGCCGTTAACATGATAAGACTGATAATTTATAGATGGTCATTAGTGACTCGACCTAAATCCTGAGCAAGTTAAGAACTCCTGCTTATAAGGATTTTTCCTTAGACTAGTATGGGTGAGAGTGTCTTGTAGCCGACTCAATAAGCCTACCTTCTCAGGGACAGAACCTCGTAGGTAGCTGGGAACTTAACTTTGCAAGATGGAATTCACTCATTCCTACACTAAGGAATTAGATAGGTTGTTCCCTTAAGAACTAACTCCAGGTCTTGAGCAACGGGGCCCCACCCTCTATGAGGGTATGAGTCTATGGTAGGACCTTAGACTTGTTGTTCATTAGAGGATCAATGGTGCTTAAGGAACAAAGAGCTAATCACACGGGTAAAATGGTAATTTGACCCAGCCGTGATTACGAACAACCTGTGAAGGGTCGACTCATGGGTAAGGATTATATCGGTGGACACAATATAATCTACAGTGAGGAGAGTGCAACTACAAGTTTATAGTGGAGTGACTTGTGGTTAATGAATATTGGTTAACTGAATCAAAGAGTTCTATAATATCATATCATTAGAGCTCATGAATTGTAGGTCCATTAGGTCCCTCCGTTGGCTCAACATGGTAATATTGAGGGTATAAAGTTAGGAATTAAATTGAAGTGTTCAATATCAAATATGAGGTGTTATATCAGTTATATTTGATATAATTGATATAATATATGGTTTTAATGTGAATTAGATTCACAGATAAACCATATAATAGTGGGAGAATAAAGGAGGGATAGGATGGTAATTTCCATCCTATTTCCCTATATATATATATATAATTGCATGATGCAACTAGGTGAAGGCAATCCAATCTTTTTTAGAAAGCCTAGAGAATTTTCTCCCACATTGTGTTGAAAAGAGTTCCAACTACAATTTCACAAACATCTTATCTCAGCTAAAGGGAACACACCTTCCTCCCTCACCAAGAGAACAACGGAGAAGATCTGGTGGTATCGTCCGTGATCGTTCGGGTTCGTGTTGTTGTGATCGTGATCGTGGGAGAAGGATCACTTGAAGAAAGAGTTCTTCAAAGGTAATATCTTGCTATGCATCTCGTTGTATATGCTTAATCTAGATAGATTAGTTCTTGTATGTAATCCATGTTATGAAATTTAGAACGCGCAATTCATAATCGCTTCTGCTGCGGGATTCGATTCCCTTCAATTGGTATCAGAGCCCAATTGCGTTCTAAACTTTACATTCTAGATTTTTCAAGAACGAGGTGGGATTTACTGATTTGCATGTGATGTATGAACGGTTCGCAATTTAGACGTTTTCAATTTTGGCCTTAGATTTACAATTTTTCATTGAATCGTTCAATGTAAGAGCCTGGTGTTTTGGGTAATTTAAATTGTAAATCGAGTCTGTAAGTCCATGTCGATCGAGGGAAGGTGGTTGCTGAGAAGATCAGAGCGAAAACGAGCAAGAAATGGAGATTCAACCATGTTGTCTATGTGTAGTGTTGCAACGCTGCGCTTGCGGAAGGAGGCGCGCATCAGAGGCAGCGTTGCAACGCCGAAGCCATTTCGCAACGCGCTCCAATGGGCAGAAACGGACAAGGCGAAGCGTTGCAACGCTGCCATCAGCGTTACAACGCCGAAGGCGTTTCAACAATCTTAAAACGGGCGGAAAAATGGATTTTTTTAATTTATTTAATTTTAATCAATATAATTAGATTATATTAATTAAAATGAATTTAGGGTGCCAAAATTGGTCTAATTTTACTATTTAAATTATGCAATTGTTGTGTAATTATTGTCATGCATAATGTATGCTTTTAATTTAGAAATACCACCTTTGGTTAAGCATTAACATGAATCATTTATAATATAAAGAATTATATTATATAGTTTTCATGATTAATTAATATAACACATTATATTAATTTATGGACAACATTGACATACATTATATTTCATGATATGATTATGCTATGTATGTCTTATTATTCATGAGATAAATGATCAAGCACTATAACATAGTATGCATGTCATTCAAGGTTAATTATTAGTTTTAAAATGTTTAGAACTTGGAAATAAAATACCTTCGGTTATCTAGTTCTAATTAGATTAGAATTAAGAACCAAGTAATTTATAAACAATGATTAAAAGAGAAACTATGTCTAAGGAAAATTTTGTCTAGGCTGGAGTATTTAAGCTGACGGAAACGAAACACCCGTACCTGGGAACTGACTTGGGAGTGAAATTGAATCAGAGCGTTTATAAATTACAATAGCGTCAGTGGGTTTATTATGGGGTTAATATACTAGAAATCCTAGGCTTAATATAAAGAGTTATATTAGCAAACTTAGGATAAAATCAATATAAGAGTTATATTGATTATCGATATAAGAGTTATATTGATAAGTTTAGGTAAAACCATTTGCCCGGTTTTAGCCTAAGTAAGATTCCTATAAATTTAAAGTATCCGGTGGGAGGAAAATTGTATATGATACATATTTTTCCACCTACGCAACTCTAGGAAGTTCACACCGTGAGACTCATACTTGGCCTCGTGGCGCAAACGGGAGTGTTCCCCTTCTGATGGTGTTTGTATGAGTCAATATCAAGGTGAATGGAGAGGGTACTTATAGTAAGTGGGAGCAGGTTTAGTGAAAACAAAACCTATGGTCTATTTAGTCGGTTTACACTGTAACATCACTATGGTCAGCCTGTTAGTTTGGCCTGGACCAGACAATCCCTTCGAAGGGCTTGATCATAGGGATCGAACAAAGTAGACACCCGAAGGGGATAAAAATTTCCTTAGTCTATTTTTCAATCTAGTCCTCCCTTCGACAAATTTTATTGGATGGGGACTCTGGGATCTAAAGATAGAGGGTTACACTCACAAGGTACATAAGATGTGTATTTATCCTGACCGAAAAATGGTAACTAAAGCCTATAGGAATAAGAGTTATTATGACATTAGGTTTTGGTCAAGAATGTCTTGATCTAGAAGAAGAGTGTTTTTTATTACCCTTCGGTGTCATACATTCTAAACCTTTGGAGTATCATTGCAACTTATAAATGACCTAGGAATCATTTGATAATTAGCTATTTGGTGCGTAAAAGTTAACCAGAGAGAATATGATGACATGGAAAAATAATCTCAACACTATATTGGTAGTGGATGATATGAAGTTTGTGGTAAATGAGGAGTGTCTACAGGTGCCAGGCTCGAATGCTTCACGAAATGTTCGTGATGCATATTATCAATGGATCAAGGCCAATGATAAAGCCAAGGTTTACATGCTGGCAAGTATGTCTGACATCTTAGCCAAAAAGCATGAGGGCATGATAACCGCCAAGGAAATCATGGATTTCGTGCAAGGTATGTTTGGACAACTGTCCACACAGGCCCGACACAATGCCCTAAAGTACATATTCAACTCGAGGATGCTAGAGGGAACATCTATTCAGGATCATGTCCTTGATATGATGGTGCACTTCAACATCGCGGAGTCGAATGGTGATTCCATCGATGAATCGAGCTAGGTCGGCTTCATTCTAGAAACCCTTCCAGATAGTTTCCTACAGTTTAGAAGTAATGTTGTTATGAACAAGCTTACATTTAATCTTACCTCCCTTCTGAATGAACTCCAGACCTTTCAATCTTTGATGAAAATTCAGGGATCGAAAGGTGAGGGAAATGTTGCAGTAGGAGTTAGCATAGAGGTTCGACCTCTGGATCAAAAACAGTGATTTATCTTCTTCTAACCTGAAAGGGAAGAAGAAGAAGATGAAAAAGGTTGGTAAAGGGAAACGAGCTGACAAAGCTGCCGCCCAGAAGCGTAAGAAAGTGAAAGAAGTTGTTGACAAAGGAAAGTGTAAACCCGAGACTCTTTGAAATTTTCTAAAAAAAAAAAACAAAACAAAACAAATAAAGAAAATGAAGGAAATGCTTGGTTTTGATTTTGTTTTAAAAATAAAAGAAAAAGGAAAGAAAAGAAATGGGAAAAAGATAAAGAAGAATAAAAAAAAAAAGAAGAAAGTGGTGGTGGGAACTCCACCACCGTTTGGAATTTTTTTAAAGGCAATATAAACCCATTTCCACCCCATTTTGCTTTCATTTTGATCAAAGAGAAGAGGAGCTTCGTGGGAGAAGGAGAAAGGAAGAAGAAGAAAGTCATTTTCGTGATTTTGGAGCTGGAATTGCAGAAGAAGGGAGGAGAACTCAACTTGGTTTGTATAGCAGCAAGATGATCAACTTAGACCAGTTCTGATATTTTGATCTTCTCGAGCTCTACAAGAAGAGGCAAGTGTTGAAGTTTACTTTTCCTGAAAGCTAACTCATATTTAAACAAAGTTCATGAAGGAAGCTTGAGCAAATTCTTATGTTAAGTTACTGTTTTGTGAAGAGGAAGGCAGAAGACAGAATTTGCTGTCAAATCCAAGAAGTCTCTGGTTTTTGAGTTGGCCTGATCTGTAGATTTGGAGTTAGAAGCTCTAAAAGGTATGGTTCGAAAGCTTATTACATTTCCTACAATTTTCGTGAAGGAATCGTGAGAAGAAGATGATTAGAAGATGTTGTAATTATCAGGTTAAGTTTCGGGTTGCAAATAGGAAATAAAATCTGAAATGGCAGAAAGCAGGTCACTGTGTATTGTTAAGAGGTAGACAATGTCTGTTGGCTTCATGCCGTCTTCCGGGCTAAGTTAGCAGGTTGTTCGGGAGGGGGTGTGAGAGAAAGTGTTTCCATTGCAACAAAGATGGACATTGGAAACGAAACTGTCCGAAGTACATTGCAGAAAAGAAGAAGGAAGGTAAATATGATTTACTTTGCCTAGAAGCCTGTTTAGTGGATAATGATAAAACTGCTTGGATACTTGATTCAGACGCCACTAATCATGTTTGCTCTTCTTTTCAGGGAATTGATTCCTGGTAGCAGCTACAGAAAAGAGAGATAACGTTCTAGGTTGGAAATGGAGAAGTCGTCTCAGTTGTAGCAGTAGGCACGATGAAGCTTTATTTTTGAAAGAAATATGTGTTGTTAGACAATGTATTAGTGATACCAGGGTTTACTAGAAACCTTATTTCAATTTCTTGCCTTATAGAACAATGTATTTATGTTTCTTTCTCAATGAATAAAGTGTTTATTTTGAAGAAAAGTGTGGAAATATGTTTAGCTTCGTTAGAAAATGGGTGTATGTTTTAAGGCCTAATTCAGTCAAAATGGTTTGAACATTGAATTATTTAAAACTGCAAACACACAAACTAAGAAACGTAAAATTTCTCCTAAAGAAAATGCTCATCTTTGGCATCTTAGATTGGGTCACATTAATCTCAATAGGATTGAGAGATTCGTAAAGAATGGACTTCAAAATGAGTTTGAAGAAAATACTTTACATGTATGTGAATCCTGCTTAAAAGGCAAAATGACTAAAAGACCTTTTAGTGAAAAAGGTTATAGAGTCAAAGAACCTCTTGAGCTTGTACATTCAGACCTTTGTGGTCCGATGAGTGTTAAAGCCAGAGGAGGATATGAATATATCATTTCCTTTGTAGATGATTATTCTAGATTTGGGCATATTTACTTAATACAACATAAGTCTGAAGCACTTGAAAAGTTCAAGGAATACAAGACTGAAGTTGAAAATCAATTGGGTAAAACAATTAAAATGCTTCGATCAGATCGAGGTGGAGAGTACATGGATTTAAAATTCCAGAACTATATGATAGAACATGGAATTACATCCCAACTCTCGGCTCCTTGAATGCCATAACAAAACGGTGTACCCGAAAGGAGAAATAGAACCCTATTGGACATGGTTCGATCAATGATGAGTTATGCTCATCTCACTAGTTCCTTTTGGAGTTACACAGTGGAGACTGCGGTATACATTTTGAACAATGTGCCATCATAAAGTGTTTTTGAAACACCTTTTGAATCTAGAAAGGACGTAAAGGTAGTTTATGTCATTTCAGAATATGGGGCTGTCCAACACATGTGCATGTGACAAATTCAAAGAAGTTGGATTCACGTTTAAAATTGTGCCTATTTGTAGGATACCCAAAAGAAACAAGAGGTGGTTTATTCTATGATCCTAAGGAAAATAAGGTTTTTGTGTCGACAAATGCCACTTTCTTATAGGAGGACCACATAAGGGACCACAAGCCAAGAAGTAGAATTGTGTTGAGTGAGTTAAACAGAATAATAGCAAAGGTTGCTAATAAAACTAGTACGTCAACAAAAGTTGTTGATACTAGCTTGTCTAGTCAAAAGATTCCATCTCAAGAGTTGAGTATTCCTCGACGTAGTGGGAGAGTTATAACGCAACCAGGTCGTTACATGGGTTTATCTGAAACCCAAGTTGTCATACCAGATGACAACTGCGGGGATCCATCGACCTATAATCAAGCGATGGTTGACAAAGACAAACACAAATGGATCATAGCAATGGACCAAGAAATGGAGTCTATGCACTTCAATTTTGTTTGGCATCTTGTAGATAAACCTGATGGGGTAAAACCTATAGGTTGTAAGTGGATCTACAAGAGAAAGTGTGGTGTAGATGGGAAGGTGCAAACCTTTAAAGCTAGACTAGTAGCAAAGGGTTATACCCAGGTTCAAGGGGTTGACTGTGAGGAAACTTTTTCACCTTTTGCTATGGTAAATTCTATCCATATCCTACTTGCCATTGCCGCATATTATGACTATGAGGTATGACAAATGGATGTCAAGACAATCTTTTTAAATGGCAATCTTGAGGAAAACATCTACATGGACCAACCCAAAAGGTTCATTGAACCAGGACAAAAGCAAAAGGTTTGAAGGCTTAAATTGTCAATTTATGGACTGAAAGAAGCCTCTAGGTCCTGGAATATAAGATTTTATGAGGCAATCAAATCTTATTGCTTTGATCAGAATGATGATGAACCTTGTGTCCACAAGAAAATCATCAATAGTTTTGTCACATTCCTAGTTCTATATGTGGATGATATCCTACTCATTGGAAATGATGTAGGATATCTTACTGAGATTAGAATTGGCTAGCTGCGCAATTCCAAATAAAAGATTTGGGTGATGCACAGTTTGTTCTTGGGATCCAGATTGTCCAGAACCGCAAGAATAAAACATTAGCCTTGTCTCAAACATCTTACATAGACAAAGTGTTGTCAAGGTTTAAGATGCAAGACTCCAAAAAGGGCTTATTGCCTTTTAGACATGAAGTTCATCTGTCTAAGGAATAATTTCCTAAGACACCTCAAAGAGTTGAGGATATGAGACATATTCCTTATCCATCAGCTGTTGGGAGCCTGATGTACGCCATGTTTTGTACTAGGCCTGACATTTGTTTTGCAGTTGGAATGGTCAGTAGGTATCAATCCAATTAAGGACTTGAATACTGGACAACGGTTAAAACAATCCTTAAGTGATCTACGGAGAACAAGAAACTACATGCTTGTGTATGGGGCTAAGGATTTGATCCTTAAAGGATACACGGATTCTGACTTTCAGACTGATAAAGATTCTCAGAAATCTACATCAGGGTCAATATACACTTTTAACGGAGGAGTTGTTGTATGGTGAAGCGTCAAGTAAGGATGCATCGATGATTCCACCATGGAGGTCGAATATGTAGCAGCTTGTGAAACAGCTAAAGAGGTCGTTTGGTTAAGGAAATTCATGCAAAATTTGGATGTTGTTCCAAATATGACTTTGCCCATCACGTTGTATTGCGATAAAAGTGGTGCAGTGGCAAATTCGAGGGAACCCCGAAGTCACAAGAGGGGAAAACACATTGAGCAGAAATATCATCTCATCTGAGAGATCGTGCATCGAGGAGACGTGATTGTCATGAAGATAGCCTCAGAGCACAACGTTGCTGATCCTTTTACAAAGGCTCTCATGGCTGATGTATTTGAGAGTCACCTAGAAAGTTTAGGTTTACAAGTCTTCTCCAACTAGGGCAAGTGGGAGAATTTTGTACAAAGGGTTTAAATGCCCTAGTTTATTGTATTTACATTATTGTAATGTTTTAGTACTCCACAAGCTTTAGGCAAAGTGGGAGATTGTTGGGATTTATGCCCTAAACTTGTGTAATTTTGATCAAATAAATAAAGAGTTATTTGTTTTGATAAAATTATATTCATGTTTAATAAATCCAATAAACTAAACCCCAAGGTTATAATATATCTTGAACATCAGTGTAGTAGACACTATTTTGATTGTGTTCAAAAATATAACCTAAATGGTCTATGCTATAAGAATAAGGTTGGAAACCTTATTCTTGTAACACCATGGATGCGACCGACTTTGTAATTAGTACAAATGAGGTAATCCAACTCATTCATGTGGTTGACATTCGAGTGGGGCCATTCTGTATGAAGAGTTCATACAAGACCAGACTGCAAATTATTAGTCTAACAAGTATAACGTCGTTAACCAGGATAAGACTGATAATTTATAGATGGTTATTAGTGACTCGACCTGAATCTGAGCAAGTTAAGAACTCCTGCTTATAGGGGTTTGTCCTTAGACTAGTATGGGTGAGAGTGACCTGTATCCGACTCAATAAGCCTACCTTCTCAGGGATAGAACCTCGTAGGTAGCTGGGAACTTAACTGTTCAAGATGGAATTCACTCATTCCTACACTAAGGAATTAGATAGGTTGTTCCCTTAAGAAATGACTCCAGGTCTTGAATAACGGAGCCCCGCCCTCTATGAGGGTGTGAGTCTATGATAGGACCATAGATTTGTTGTTCATTAGAGGATCAGTGGTGCTTAAGGAACCAAGAGGTAATCAAAGGGGTAAAACGGTAATCTGACCAACTATGATGACGAACAACCTGTGAACGGTCGACTCATGGGTAATGATTATATTAATGGACACAATATAATAGAGTGCAACTGCAAGTCTATGTGGAGTGACTTGTGGTTAATGAATATTGATTAACTCAATCAAAGAGTTTGATTAGTTAATCTCATATCATTGGAGCTCATGAATTGTAGGTCCATTAGATCCCTCCGTTGGCTCAACATGGTAATATTGAGGGTATAAAGTTAGGAATGAAATTGAAGTGTTCAATTTCACATATGAGGTGTTATATCAGTTATATGTGATATAATTGATATAACATATGGTTTTAATGTGAATTAGACTCACATATAAACCATATAATAGTGGGAGAATAAAGGAGGGATAAGATGGTAATTTCCATCCTATTTCCCTATATATATATATAGTTGCATGAGATGTAACTAGGTGAAGGCAATCCAATCTCTTTGAGAAACCCTAAAGAAGTTTCTCCCAAATTGTGTTGGAAAGAGTTCCAACTACAATTTAACAAACATCTTATCTCACCTAAAGGGAACCCACATTCCTCACTCACCTAGAGAACAACGTAGAACATTTGGTGGTAGTGTCCGTGATCGTTCGGGTTCGCGATGCTGAGATCGTGAACGTAGGAGAAGGAGCACTTGAAGAAAGAGTTCTTCAAAGGTAATATCTTGCTGTCCATCTCGTTGTATATGATTAATCTAGATAGATTAGTGAAGGGATTTTGAATTCCCGCAGCGGAAGACGTTGTGAAACGTCGTTGATCCGTTGTGTAATTCTTATCTTAAAATTGAATCTATCTCATAGATCCTAGGCTAAACATGCAAAGAAGAAGAAGAAAACAGTAAGTAAAAAGTACTAACCTCTTGAAGAACTCTTCTTCAACATTTTCTCCTTCTTCGGTCACGATTTCTCTAGATCCAACGTTCTCCTCGAATACGAACCACGATCCGAACATGGAGACACCTCCAAAGGGTCTTCTCGGTTGTTCTCGGGAGGTTGAGGGAAAGTAGGTGGGACTCCCTTTGGTTTTGAGTGAGGAGAGAATGATAGAGAATTGAAAGAGGATTTGAGAGAGAATCCCTTGCTCTCTTTTGATGGAAATCCAAGAAATGGCAAAATGTATCATGAGATGCCTTTGAATGCATCCTTTTATAATGGTGTGTGGTGGAGTTAAAATCTCCACCAATTCACCATTTTTACCTAACTATATAATATACAAATCATATTTGCATATTATATAATATAAGGTATCTCATACCTTATTATACAAATCTCATTTGCATAAATGTGGAATTATAAATTGAATCACATTCAATTTAATTTCTCTCAATTCTATTTCTCCAAATAGCACTAATTAATTAATTAGGCTATACTATAGTTTATTATGAATCTCATTCACATCAAACTATATATTATGTCATCTATATCTCATATAAATGACATAAATACCCAAATAATGAATTTGAACACTTCAAATTCACACCAAACTATAAACTCTCAATTTGTCCAATTTGAGCCAACCGAGGGGACCTAATGGACCTACACGTGATTTGAGCTCCAATGATCCGAGAATAACTTGTCAAACTCTTTGACCCGGTTATTCAACATTCATTAGCTACGGTAACACTCCACTAAAGCCCGTAGCTGCACTCTCATCACTGTAGGACAAGTTGTGTCCATCGATATAACCAATACCCATGAGTCGACCCTTCACGGGTTGTTCAGACAAAGTGGGTCAAATTACCGTTTTACCGTGGTCACCTACCTCTTGATCCTTAAGTCCCACTGCTTCTCTAATGAACAAGTACGTTGCATGGTCCAACCATAAACAACAACCCTCTCACGCCAATGAGAGAGTGGGGCCCCGTTGTAAAAACCCTGGAGACAACACTTAAGGGAACAACCCCTTTAGTTTCCCTAAGTCGGGAACGAGTGAATTCCTTCTTGCGTAGTCAAGTTCCCGCCTCCCACGTGGTCCCGCCCTAGGAAGGTAGGCATATTGGGCGAGCAGCAACAGTGACCACCCTCACCCGTACTAATCAAAAGGACGGACCGCAGCATGACAGAGTCCGTAACACGCTCGGGATTAAGGTCGAGTCACTAATGGTCATCTACGAATTTATTAGCTCTATATCGTTAGCGGTGTTACATCGTGAAGTCTAATAATTCACGGTCCGATCTTGTACAATCTCATTGCATAGGATGCCCCCACTCGCATGTCAACCACATGAACGAGTCAGACCACCTCGTTTGTATCTAATACAAAGCGGGCTGCATCCGCAGTGTATCCAAGATTAGGTCTCCAACCCTATCCATATACTATAGACCATTCGGGTCATTAACTCGAACGTGATCTTCCCTGTGTGTCCACTACACACCGTTCAAGTTCTTAGTTCTCTCATAATACAATGACCCTAGAGCTTAGTTTATTGGATCAAGTTTATGAAAAATGCGAGACACAAAGTTTAAATAAATAACTCTTATTTATTACACAATGTTGAAATAAATAACTCTTATTCATTTACAACTTGGAATATTACAAACTACACGAGATAAGGACATACATCCCAACAAACTCCCACTTGGACTAAGCTAGTGGAGTACATGATACATTTCTCAAATGTACAGTAAAGTAATACAATAAAGTAATACAATAAACTAGGGCATTCAATACCCTTTACAATACTCCCACTTGCCCTAGTCAGAAGCACTCAAGACCTAGACTCTCTAGGTGACCCTCAAACACCTTAGCCGTGAGGGCCTTTGTAAATGGATCAGCAACGTTGTGCTCCGAAGCTATCTGCATGACTATCACGTCTCCGCGGTGCATAATCTCCCGTATCAGGTGATACTTACGCTCTATATGCTTGCCCCTTTTATGACTTCGAGGTTTTCTCGAGTTGGCTACTGCACCACTGTTGTCACAAAACAGCGAGATCGGCAAGTTCATATTTTGAACAACTTCTAAATCCGTCATGAACTTCCTGAGCCAAACAGCTTCCTTTGTAGCTTCACAAGTCGCAACATACTCGGCTTCCATCGTGGAATCAGCGATGCATCCCTGCTTGATGCTTCGCCACACTACAGCTCCTCCATTCAGAATGAAGGCTGACCCCGAAGTGGATTTCCTAGAATCCTTATCGGTATGAAAGTCAGAATCTGTGTATCCCGTAAGGATCAAATCCCCACTCCCATACACAAGGCTGTAGTTCCTCGTTCTCCTAAGATACTTGAGGATTGCCTTTACGGTGCCCCGGTGATCTAATCTGGATTGGATTGATACTCATCGACAATCCCAATCGCATAATGGATGTCGGGCCTAGTACACAACATGGCATACATCAGGCTCCCGACAGCTGAAGCATAGGGGATTCGTCTCATATCCTCAACCTCTTGAGGAGTCTTAGGACATTGATCCTTAGAAAGGTGAACCCCATGCCTGAAAGGCAGCAAGCCCTTCTTGGAGTTCTGCATCTTATATCTAGACAACATCTTGTCAATATAAGACGCTTGAGACATGGCTAGCGTTCTGTTCTTCCGGTTCCGGACAATCTGGATACCTAGAACATACTGTGCCTCTCCCAAATATTTCATTTGGAATTGCGAAGCCAACCATTCCTTAATGTCAGTAAGAAATCCTACCTCATTCCCAATGAGAAGGATATCATCCACATACAATATAAGAAATGCGACAGTTTTGTCAATGATTTTCTTATAGACACAAGGCTCGTCAACATTTTGATCAAAGCCATGAGATTTGATCGCTTCGTCGAACCTTATATTCCAAGACCTCGAGGCTTGTTTCAGTCCATAAATAGACCATTTAAGCCAGCAAACTCTTTGCTCTTGGTCTTGGGCAATGAACCCCTTGGGCTGGTCCATGTAGATGGTCTCGTAAAGGTTGCCATTCAGAAAGGCGGTCTTGACATCCATCTGCCATACCTCATAGTCACAATATGCGGCAATGGACAGAAGGATTCTAATCGACTTTACCATGGCAACAGGTGAAAAGGTTTCCTCATAGTCAACCCCTTCCACCTGGGTAAAACCCTTTGCCACTAGTCGAGCTTTGAAGGTCTGCACCTTCCCATCTACGCCACGTTTACGCTTGTAGATCCACTTGGAACCAATAGGTTTAACCCCATCCGGTTGGTCCACAAGCTCCCAGACGGAATTGAAGTACATCGACTCCATTTTCTGGTCCATGGCTTTAATCCATTCGTCTTTGTCAACGTCTGTCATTGCCTGATCATAGGTCAATGGATCCTCACGATCATCATCGGGAGTGACGACCTAGGTTTCAAATTTAAACCCATGTAACGTTTCAGCCGTCTCACAGCCCTCCCACTACTTCGAGGCATTCCCAACTCTTGGGAACGGACTTGACTAGACGAGCTAGGATCAACAACACTTGTTGACGTACTAGCACCATCAGCAACTCTTGTTGATGAACTGTCCATTTCATTCAACACAATTTTACTCCTTGGTAAGTGATCCCTGATGTGGTCTTCCTCAAGGAAAATGGCGTTTGTCGACACAAGCACCCTATTATCCTTAGGATCGTAAAAGTAACCACCTCTAGTCTCTTTTGGGTAACCTACAAAGAGGCACAACTTTGAACGGGTTTCTAACTTCTTCGGGTTTGACACCAACACATGAGTCGGGCATCCCTAAATTCTGAAATGACGTAAACTGGTTTTACGACCATGCCAGAGTTCGAAAGGTGTTTCACAAACACTTTTCGATGGAACTGTGTTCAAAATGTAAAACGCGATCTCCATCTGCGTAACCCCAAAAAGAATCGGGGAGACGAGCATAGCTCATCATCGCAGAACCATGTCCAACAAGGTTCTGTTTCTCTCTCCAGTACACCATTCTCGTTGTGGCATACCAGTCTTTGAGAGTTGGGACGTAATTCCATGTTCTATCAAATAGTCCTGGAATTCAGTGTCCACATACTCTCCACCTCGATCCGATCGAAGTGTTTTAAGCGATTTGCCTAATAGGTTCTCAACCTCAGTCTTGAACTCCTTGAACTTTTCAAGTGTTTTGGACTTCTGTGCATTAGGTAAATATACCCATATCCGGAGTAATCGCTCATGAAAGACACGAAATACTCATAACCGCCCCGAGCTTTAACATTCACTCGGACCACAGAGGTCGAATGTACTAACTCAAGAGGCTCTTTGGCTCTATATCCTTTTCCACTAAAAGGACGTTGGTCGGATTTGCCCTCAAGGCATGACTCACACACCCAGAAAGAGTTTTCTTCCAACTCGCTTAGAAGTCCACTCTTCACTAGTCTCTCAATCCTATTGAGATTAATGTGGCCTAACCGAAGATGCCTAAGATGGGCACTTTCTTTTGGAGAAACTTTTAATCTCTTAGTTCGCGTTTCAGCTGTTTTAAACAATTCGGTGTTCAAAACACTTTTGACCGAATTAGGGTTCAAAACATATAGATTGCTCTAAAGCGAAGCAGAACAAATCAAATTTCCATTTCGAGAAATAAATGCTTTATCACTCTTGAATGAAACAAAAATATTTTGTTCTAATAGGCAGGAAATAGAAACTAGGTTTCTCGTAAACCCAGGAACTATGTACATATTATCTAATAATAAGTACTTTCCGCCAAAGAACAACTTCACTGTGCCTATTCTTCGCGGTGAGACAACTTCTCCGGATCCAACCCTGAGTGTTATCTCACCCTCTTGCGTATTGCGCGCGAAACTTAATCCTTGAAAAGAAGAGCAAACATGGTTAGTGGCGCCTGAATCCAATATCCAAACAGAGTCATTACTCTCCACTAACCAAGTTTCTGTGACAAGTAAACCACATTTACCTGTCATCTTCTTTTCATCAAGGAACTTGGGACAACTTCTTTTCAGGTGTCCGTCCCCGTTGCAGTAGAAACACTTTCTGGCAACATCCTTGATTTCTTTGCCTTTTAGAGCGGCAACGCGGTCAACCTTAACTTCCTTCAACTTCTCCTTCTTCCCGTTAGGGCCTGAAGAGTCTACAAACATTATCCCAGAGGTCATACCCCTGTGAAAAGGTCTTAAGGAAACACTTGCCTCATCTTCCTGTCCCATAGTTTGCACCAAGGACTGGAAGGTTTGTAGATTGTTGAATAGGACCGTTGAACCGAGCACCTGAGGACCCTCCTCAGTGAGCGCGAACTCCTAGTCGTCATTTACCAAAATCGTGTCTATATTTATTTTCCACTAAATACTATCGCCGACTAACTTAACGGAAGCTAATGGAGCGTTAAAAGCGTTTGACATTTTGTTGCTGAAAAAAGTTAAAAGGCTTTGTATTAGTCTCGCAAAAACTTTTGAAAATCCAATCGAGTTTTAGCAAATTTTTATCCTATGATCCCTAGGTCATTCAAAAATTTGCAATGATACCCTAAAGGTTTAGAATGACCGTCACCGTAGGGTAGACAAACCCACTCTTCCTCTAGGACGAGACTCTCTCGACCAGACCCTAATACCAGAATAACTCTAATTCCATTAGGCATCTAGTTACCATTTTCTTTTCGGTCAGAATCCATTAACTCTTAATGAATCCTGTGAGTGTCACCCTCAATCTTTAAATTTCCAAGTATCAGTCCAAACAATAGCCGCCGTAGGGAGGACTAAGAAGGAAAACCAACAAGGAAATCGTATCCCTTTTGAGAATTCACGGTATTCTGACTCCCATGATCAAGGCCCTCCGTAGGGATTGTCCGGTCTAGGCCAAACTAGCAGGCAGATCATAGGCGTCTCACGGTGTGAATCGAAAGAAGAGACCGTGGGTCCCGTTTTCACAAGTCCCGCTCCCACTCACTATAAGTACTCTCTCCATTCACGTTGATATTGACCCATACAAATGCCACCCGTAGGGGGACGCTCCCATTTGTGCCACGAGGCCAAGTATGGATCTCACGGTGCGAACTTAACGGAGATTTGTGGATGGAAAATTAAATGTATCTCATACACTTTATTTCCTCCCACTCAGCACTTTAAAATAATCGGGATTGACCTAGATAAACCGGCTAAAATTTACCTAAGTCTACCAATATAACTCTTATATTGGATTAGCCTAAGTTTATAATCACATTATTAACTTAGGTCTATGTGAGTAAATTAATTAACACTTAATTAACGACACTCACGAGAATATAACCTAAGAATTTCCGGATCGAATTCACTCCCAGGTCGGTTTCTAGGTAGGGGTGTTCCGCAAGCGTCAACTTAAATACCCCAGCCTTAGACAAAACCTTCCTTAGACAGAGGTACTTATCAGTCTCCATTCAAAGGTTATATTTGATTTCCTAATTCTAATCTTATTAGAATTAGAAAACCTAAGTCTAATTATTCAAGTTCTAAACATTTTAAAACTAATAATTAACTTAGGTTACATGCATTTCAATATTATAGTGCTTGATCATTCATCACATGAATAATACTATACTATAACATACATTCATCACATGAATTAAATGCATGAGCATGCTTTTAATTTAAAAATATAACACTTATATTAAATAAATTAAATCATGCAAACATTATATTATAACTCTTATAATATAATTCTATCATGCATACTATATATTATAACTCTTATAATATAAATATGATGCATGAAATGTTTAACCTAAGGTGGGATTTTAAATCTATATGGCGTACTCTATGCACATAGAAATAATTAAATCATACATCTCATGCATAAAATAATTAAATAGCAATATTCGACCGATTTTTGGCACCCTAGGGACAAAAAATTAAATTAATTAACATTAATATAACATTTATATTAATATTAATTAAAATAATGAAATAAAATAAAACAGCAGCTGGGCTCGAAACGATGCCCACGTAGCACAACACCGCATAATCCGCGCTTCCACGAACCACTATGCCAAGCGTCAACCTTGTAAATGCTTTGCAACGCTAAAATGTATAGCGTCGCACGATTCTGACCGAAAAAAAATGGCAGTTGCACAACCGGTGGCTAGAACCGCCGACCACGATGCACGCATCCGCAATTTCCGCGCTCCACGCACCACTACGCCACGGCATTTTAACGATGTTTTGTGTTGCAACGCTAAAATGTATAGCGTCGCAACGCTGATGAACATCCAGCAACACCATTTTTTCAGTTTTTCACTGGAATCGCCTATTTTTGCTCCGTTTTCTTCACGACAACTCTTGTCACGAACGACGCGGACTTACAGACTCGATTTACATTAAAAAATGCCCAAAACTACGGGCTCTTACATTGATCTCATCAACTTTAATGTAAATCTAAAAAGTGCCAAAAATCGAAAATATCCAAAATTGCAAACCATTAACATTCATCTCATGAAACTTAATGCTACCCACGTAATTTGAAGAATTCACAGAATACACAACGAAGAGAAACCTGGCTCCGATACCAATTGAAGGGATTTTGAATTCCCGCAGCGGAAGACGTTGAGAAACGTCGTTGATCCATTGTGTAATTCTTATCTTAAAATTGAATCTATCTCATAGATCCTAGGCTAAACATGCAAAGAAGAAGAAGAAAACAGTAAGTAAAAAGTACTAAGCTCTTGAAGAACTCTTCTTCAACGTTTTCTCCTTCTTCGGTCACGATATCTCTAGATCCAACGTTCTCCTCGAACACGAACCACGATCCAAACAGGGAGACAACTCCAAAGGGTCTTCTCGATTTTTCTCGGGAGGTTGAGGGAGAGTAGGTGGGACTCCCTTTGGTTTTGGGTGAGGAGAGAATGATAGAGAATTGAAAGAGGATTTGAGAGAGAATCCCTTGCTCTCTTTGGATGGAAATCCAAGAAATGGCAAAATGTATCATGAGATGCCTTTGAATGCATCCTTTTATAATGGTGTGTGGTGGAGTTAAAATCTATATAAGGTTTGATGAGGCGATCAAATCTTATGGTTTTAATCAGATTGTTGATGTGCCTTGTGTTTAGAAGAAAAACATCAACAACACTGTCGCATGTCTGATATTGTATGTGGGGTATATCCTGCTCATTGGGAATGAGGTAGGATTTCTTACTGACATTAAGGAATGACTAGATTCGCAATTCCAAATGAAAGATTTGGGAGAGGCTCAATATGTTCTAGGTATCCAGATAGTCCAGAACCGGATGAACAGAACGCTAGCCATGTCTTAAGCATCTTATATTGACAAGATGTTGTCTAGATATAAGATGCATAACTCCAAGAAGGGCTTGTTGCCTTTCAGGCATGGGGTTCACCTGTCTAAGGATCAATGTCCTAAGATGCCTCAAGATGTTGAGGATATGAGACGAATCTCCTACGCTTCAACTGTAGGGAGCCTCATGTATGTCATGTTGTGTACTAGGTCCGACATCTGTTATGCAGTTGGGATTGTGATCAGTAGGTATCAATCCATTCCAAGTTTAGATCATTGGAAAGCCGTAAAGGCAATCCTCAAGTATCTTAGGATAACGAGGAACTACAACCTTGTGTATGGAAGTGGGGATTTTATCCTTACAGGATACACAGACTCTGACTTTAAGACCGATAAGGATTCTAGAAAATCCACTTCGGGGTCAGTGTTCATTCTGAACAGTGGAACTGTAGTATGGCGAAGCAACAAGCAGAGATGCATTGCTGATTCCACGATGGAAGCCGAGTATGTTGCGACTTGTGAAGCTTCAAAGGAAGTTGTTTGGCTTAGGAATTACATGTTGGATTTGGAAGTTGTTCCAAATATGAACTTGCCAGTGACTCTGTTTTGTGACAACAGTGGTGCAGTAGCCAACTCGAGAGAACCTCGAAGTCATAAGAGGGGCAAGCATATTCAGCGTAAGTATCACCTGATACAGGAGATTAAGCACCGCGGAGACGTGACTGTCACGTTGATAGCATCGGAGCACAACGTTGCTGATCCATTTACAAAGGCCCTCACAACTAAGGTGTTTGAGGGTAACCTAGAGAGTCTAGGTCTTCGAGTGCTTCCTGACTAGGGCAAGTGGGAGCCTTGTAAAGGGGAATTCAATGCCCTAGTTTTTTGTATTGCTTTATTGTATTACTATACATTTGAGAAATGTATTTTGTACTCCACTATATTAGTTCAAGTGGGAGTTTGTTGGGGTGTATGCCCTAATCTCGTGTAGTTTGTAATATTCCAAGTTGAAATAAATAAGAGTTATTTTTTCAATATGTTGGGTCTCACATATTTATAAACTTAATCAAATAAACTAAGCTCAGGGTCATTGTATTATGAGAGAACTAGAACTTGAACGGTTTGTAGTGGACACACGGAGAGGATCACGTTCGAGTTAAATGACCTGAACGGTCTACAATATACGGATAGTGTTGGGGACTAATCCTAGATACGTTGTGGATGCGATCCGCTTTGTATTAGATACAAACGAGGTGATCCAGGATCGTTCATGTGGTTGACATGCGAGTGGGGGGGCATCCGGTGCAATGAGATTGTACAAGACCGGGCCGTGAATTATTATACTTACTGATGTAATACCGTTGAAAGTATAGGACTAATAAATTCGTAGATGACCATTAGTGACTCGACCTTAATCCTAAGCGTGTTACGAACCCCTAATTGCGGGGGTCTGTCTTTTGACTAGTACCTGTGAGGGCGGCCACTGTTGCTCGCCCAATATGTATATCTTCTCAAGGATAGGACAACATGAGTGTTGGATTTTTGGCCCTTATTCTAAAATTAATTAATTTTAATTATTAATTAATTAATATTTTGATGATAACAAAACTGCTATTAATTATTAATAGTTTAGTTGTTCTGAAGTGTCTATTGCATAGAGCTCGAAATAACAATTCCAACGCCTCTTGAATCACTCAAATCGGAGCTAAAACGAAAAAGTTATGACCAAAACAAATTTGAATGGAAATTTCCTGGCGCGATGTTGTGGTGGCCAAGTCATCATTGTAAAGCAATTGAAGTGTGATATGTGGACCTATGAGAGGGTAACATTTGGTTGTTTTAAAATAAAAAGAAAAGCAAATAAAAACTATATATATATATATATAACCGTTGGAAGTAAAAAAAAAAAGAGTCAAATTGCATTAAATGCAATCTGACGTTGATTTGTTAAAAAAAATATTAAAAATCAAAACTTTCTGTTAATCATATATATATATATATAATTTATTATTATTATTATTATTATTAATTAATTTTAATAATTATTTTCTTTTTACTTTTAATCTCCACCATCTATTTCTCTTTTACCACAATCCAATGGTCCAAATTAAATTTTGGTTTTTACCTCATTTCCCTCTCTTTTTATACCATCTTGTTCTCCAAATTTCAACAAGTTCTTGGCATTTTACAATCCTCCAAAAATCAAAAGTCTCCATTGTTGCTCTCTCCAAGCTCTCATTTTTTTTCTTTTCATCTTATTCTTCAGAGAGTTGAATTGTGTAGTGAGGATTAATTTGTGAGAGAAAAATTTGTAAATCTACTATATCAAGAGAGTGCATTTGTGTGTTCTTCAAATTTACTAAACTTGGTAAGGGTTTCTCTTCATCCCTAAAAAGAGAGGTTGTAACGGTTTGATCCTAAGCCGTGAAAATTATCGGGTTTGCTCTTGAACCCGTAAAAAGGAGCGGTGTAGCGGTTGGGCTCTAATCCGTGGAAAGAGTCGGTGCAATTTTTTTATTCAAATTCCCAAGAGGCGCTTCGGGAGTGGAGTAGGTCGAGTTTGACCGAACCACTATAAAATTACGGTGCAAATTTTTGCAATTACTTGTAGTAGTTTATACATGCTTTAATTTGTTCCTTAATTAATTGCTAAGTATTGGATAAAACTCATTTTTATTATACTTTTTATCTATCTTGCATATTGCATTAATTTCTCTTAATTATTATTTTTAATTATTTCTAAAAAAGTTTGTTAATTCGATAATTTTGGCATATTTAGTAAAAAGTTTAATTAAACCCTATTCACCCCCCTCAAGGGTTGCCATACCGATCCAACAGTGTGGATCTGGGAACTTGACAACGCAAGAAGGAATTCACTCGTTCCCCACTTAGAAAAACTAGAGGAGTTGTTCCCTTAAGTGCTGACTCCAGTGCTTGAACAACGGGGCCCATCCTCTAATTGGCCCGAGAGGGTTGTTGTTTATGGTTGGACCATATAACGTAGTTGTTCATTAGAGGTGCAGTGGGACTTAAAGAGCAAGAGATAGACACAGGGGTAAAATGTTAATTTGACCCAGTTGTGCTATGAACAACCTGTGAAGGGTCGATTCCCGGACATTGTTTATATCGATGGACACAACTTGTCCTACCGTGATGAGAGTGCAACTACGGCCTTTAGTGAAGTGTTACCGTAGCTAATGAATGTTGAATAACCAAGTCAAAGAGTTTGACAGGTTAATCTCAGATCATTGGAGTTCATCATTTGTAGGTCCATTAGGTCCATTAGTTAGCTCAAATTGGACAAATTGAGGGATTACAGTTTAGCGTGCATTTGAAGTGTTCAAATTCATTATTTGGGTATTTATATCATTTATATGTGATATAGATGACATAATATATAGTTTGATGTGAATGTGATTCATAATAAACTATAGTTCAACCTAATTGATTAATTAGTGTTAATTGGAGAAATTTAATTGAGAGAAATTAAATTGAATGTGATTCAATTTAAAATTCATAATTATGCAAATGAGAATTGTATAATAAGGTATGAGATACCTTATTTTATGTGATATGCAAATAGTTTTTGCATATCATATGGTTGTGGTAAAATGTTGATTTGGTGGAGGTTTTAACTCCACCACACACCAATATATAAAGGGCTTGCAAGAAGCTTTTGGTGAGACTTTTGCCATTTTTTTGGATTTTCATCCAAGGAAAGCAAATCTAATTCTCTCAATATCTCCCAATTCTCTCGATCACTTCTACTCACCCAAAACCAAAGGGAGTCCCAAAACTCTCCGTCAACCTTTCGAGAACAGCCGAGAAGACCCTCTGGAAGTGTCTCGTTGATCGGTTCAAGGATCGAGTTCACAGAGATCGTTGGTAAGAGAGCGATCGAGATCGAGAAGAAGAAAACGTTGAAGTAGAGTTTTTCAAGAAGTAAGTAGATCTTTACCTACTCTTTTCTCTTGCTATTATGCATTTTTAGCCTATAATTAAAGTAGTTTAATTCAATTTTAAGAAATGAATTGCACAACGAAACAACAACGTTTCACAATTTCTTCCGTCGCGGGAATTTCAATCCCTTGTCAACTGTCAACTTCATTAATTGAAGTGGTTGCAACGTGTTCATGTTGCTCAGACTTCCCCACAAGATGCTCCTAATGGAGATCTGATCTCCTTGAGCAGCGAAAACGTGTTTGGGATCGTAACTTGCTTGATGGTTTTAATTGAAATAAAAACCAGTACATTGACAAAAACATACAGAACAAGCATGCTAATTCTAATCTAATTAGTCATGGAGATAGTACATGCAAACGTGATTAAAGTTTAACAATTAAACTAAGAAGGGAGAGGAATAAATTACCTTTGTAGCTTTTTCGCAGCAACTCCTTGCTCCATGATAAACAGCAACAAGACAGAACTTCTCTGTTTTTCTCTAAGTAACACTACCACCACTTGGATCACCTCATATATCTCTGAATGCTTATATCCTCCTTGGTGGGAAGGATTCCAACTTTTGGAAGATTAAGGGAATTTAAGAGTGAGAGAGAATTTTTACAGCAATTCTCCAATTGCTTAACACACAATCATCGATCATTCACTTCTCTCCGGGAGAAGTTAAACCTAGTAGAGGGCATCTCCCACTTCCTATCGAATAGGAGTTGGGAGAGAGAAGCGAACGTGTCCTCCTCGACACGCCCTTATTTAATTAATTAATCATATTAATTAAATAATCAAAATAAATTAAATATCTTATATTTAATTCATATTAAAACACATTTAATGAATTATCCCTCTATCCTATAGTTTTAATGCACATCTAATGTACATTAAATTTAACCTATAGTTTTTAAATATGAATCACATTCACATTTAAATTTAATATTTGAACTCTTTCAAATATTTAATTCTCTCACATAATTTAATATGAATCATATTCACATTAAATTTATAATCTATAGTTCCAAAACTACATATTATATCGTAACCATATACATTAAATATATTCCCGGGTGAATTTGAACATTTCAAATTCAAATGATCTAAGAACCCTTTACGACCTAGAAGGTGGACCTAATGGACCTACAGATCAAAAGCTCGAACGATACGAGATTGCTCGGTTAATCTCATTAACCTCCCAATCAACATTCGTTAACTGCGGGAACACTCCACTAAAGTTCCACAGCTGCACTCTTCTCACTGCAGATATATTTCTATGTCCATGGATATTGACCAATAACACCAAGTCAATCCTTCACGAATGTTCGTAACACAAGCTGGGTCAAATTACCGTTTTACCCTTGGGTTACATCTTGTACCTTAAGTACTAATGCTCCCCTAATGAACAATTTGTTTGTGGTTCTACCAACAAACAGAGTCCCTCTCGGGCCAATGAGAGGGTCGGGCCCTTTGTTCAAGTCTCGGAGACACACCTTAAGGGAACATTCCTCTACTTACCCTAGTAGGCGGGAAGGAGTGAATTCCATCTTGCTAAGTTAAGTTCCCAGCCGCTCACTCGGTCTTGTCCGCAAGAAGGTAGGCATATTGAGTCGGCGAATCTTGCCGCTCTCACCCATACTAGTCAAAGGACAATCCCTTGCGAACAGGAGTTCGTAACCTGCTCAGAATTGAGATCAAGTTGCAGCTAACTAGTCAACGGAGTTACAGCTAGAGGTTACTATTTCGTGGTCCGGTCTTATGTAATCTCATTACATAGGATATCCCCACTCACATGTCATCTACACGAACACGTTAAGATCACTGTGTTGCATCAAATACAAAGTGGGTCACATCCATAGTTTAACTAGGGTAAGGTACCCAAACCTTATCCCCTAACTATAGACCCTTTAGGCTGTATCCCGAACTGAGATCCTTTTTATGTACATTACATTCAGTTCGAGATTCATTTAACAGCCTTGGATGTTTAGTTTATTGGATTTAGGGTTTGAATGAAGGCAAACTCGTTGATAACGAACAATAACACTTTATTTATATAATAACACTTTATTACATTAATTAGAACATAATTACAAACTACGAGTTTTAGGGCACAAATCCCAACAGCTCCTGACATAGCTCAAGCTTCAACATTCCCGCACTTATTTGATCCAGCAACTGGAATGTTGCTTGATCATTCCAAATGCTACAACATTTTCTGTTGTTTCTTCCTACTTAACAGATGTCGCATAAGTTAGCCATTATGTAGTCGACATTTAAATATAATGTTGCAACAATTGTCCTCCAAAGATCATAATAGCAACCATTAGGCATCACATTGCTTGAAACACTAACAAGGGACTTCTATAATTGTAAACCCGAGAATCGTTCTTTGGAATCTTCTTTTAATGAAAAAATAAAAGAAAAGAAGAAATGAATGCTTAAAACTTGGTTTTCCTTGTTTTAAAAAGAAAAGAAATGAAGTGAAAGATAAAAGGAAAACAAGGAAGGAAAATCTTAAACCATTTTGGTTTGGTTTGCTCTAAGAATAATGAAGAAAAGAAAATGAAAGGTATGGTTATTATATTAAGTTTTGTTTAGGAAAGAAAAGAAAAGAAAAGAAAAGAAAAGAAAAGGAAAAGGAAAAACAAAGAAAGGAAGTGGAAGGTGGGACCCCCACCTTGGTTTTTCTTTTTAAACAACCAAGTTCCTTCGAATTTCTTCTCATTTTCATTAAAGAGGAGCTGAGGGTTCGTGGGAGAAGCCTAAAGGAAGAGGAAGAAGGTGATTTTGGAGCTGGAATTGCAGAAGAGAGGGAGAGAACTCAAGCAAATTAGTATAACAGCAAGGTAGTCACTCTGCCATGTTCTGATGTTTTGAACTTTACGAGCTCCACAAGAAGAGGTAAGTGTTGAAATTTTCTTTTCCTGAAATCTAACTCATTTTTCAACAAAGTTCGTGAAGGAAGCTCGAGCAAATTCGGATCTTAAGCTACTGATTTGTGAAGAGGAAGACAGAAGATAAAATTTGCTGTCAAATCTGAGAAGTCTCTGGTGTTTCGATTGTACTGGTCTGTATAGTTGGAATCAGAAGCTCTAATAGGTATGGTTGGAAAGCTTATTGAATTTTCTATAACTTTCGTGAAGAAATCGTGAATAGAAAATGATTGGAAGATGTTGTAAATATCAGGTCACGTTTCGGGTTGCAGCAGAAAATCGATTCTGGAATAGCAGAAGTTAGTTCCTGGGGAAGTAGCTTTCGAGGTATTTCTGAACCAATCTGTTGGGAATTTCAATTTCATGTCTTCATATGATGTTTAGAGGATTCAAAAAGTAAGAGTTTGGTATAAATTACATTATTTTTGGATAAGTAAAGACGAAGTTATGACTGTCTGAAAACAGGGCAGAAAATCAGAAAATGCGAGAAAATTTGAAAGTGTGTTTTCTTGCAATTTTAAGGTTAAAAAGCATGAGCTCGAGCTTCTAATGGTTGAATTTGGTTTGTTTGACAGGCCAAGAGCAAATAGGTCGAGTGTACGGGTCAAGACTCTAGTTCTAACACTGTGAGTGACAAAACGAACTTCAAAAATGTTCTATATGCTTGAATTATGTTTTAAGAAATACAAGTGTTGCTTGAATGAAAAGGGTTTAGATGTTTATTGTTTTCCTTGAACACTTGTTTATGAGCATTCATGATTTCTTAGAAATGTTTTAAAGTGTTCATGATGAGCCTAAATGTCTTGATGAAATTTATACACGAGCATATGTTTATTGAATTTCCAAAGTTTATGGAAATGCTATGATTTCGAGCGAGT
This sequence comes from Trichosanthes cucumerina, assembly GCA_036507285.1. Classification (NCBI taxonomy): domain Eukaryota; kingdom Viridiplantae; phylum Streptophyta; class Magnoliopsida; order Cucurbitales; family Cucurbitaceae; genus Trichosanthes; species Trichosanthes cucumerina. The sequence continues at coordinate 42,526,438 of CM071841.1, forward strand.
ATGTTTAGCAAGTATGCTTTTAAAGATTTCCAGTTTTATGAACAAGTTAAGTAAGCTTGAGTTTTATGAAAGAAAAGATAAGCAGACATGTTCAAATGTTTTCATGTGATCTTTCAAATATTGAGCCCGAGGCTTTATGGTAGTGCAGTGCACACAAAGTCATTTTCGTTGTCGACGTTGAGTGAACTCCGTGACAATCGCGCTGCATCGTGAGTGCCGGGCGGGCTCACTCATTTGACGACAAAGACGATGGGAGTGTTGGGCGGGCCCCACTACATCGTAGAACAAACGTAGATTGTGTACATTTTAGGTTGTGGTTGTGTGATCCATGGTTGGGTATCTTTTTGGTTGTGATGTTCATATCTCTTTCAGTTTTCCAGAGAGTCATAAGTAGGGTTACCCCACACGAGGTTACGTGAATTGTCAATATTCTCAACGTGTTATGTTTAAATGTTTCTTATACAAGTCTAGTATGCTTATCAGGTAAAACAGGGTCAACAAGTATCATTAGAGAGGTGAACGATGTCTGTTGGCTTCACGCCGTCTTCTGGGCTATGTTAGCAGGTAGTTCGGGAGGAGGTGTGACAACTTGGTATCAGAGCAGTTAGCTACATGGGAATGAGACAGAGCAAGTTAGCTTTAGAAGAAACTCAAAAGTAAATAGCAAGTTATTGAGTTAGTTCAATAGAACTAGCAGAGCATGGTCCAAGTAAGGATAAGAGTAAGTCCAGTCAGGACTAGAATGTGAACACAAGTCTAGAATTGTGCATTCGAGTTGAGTACTCATTACATGTCTAGTATATTGATATGTTATAGAAGTCATGCCACCACGTACTAGCAGACGATGCAGGCAAGATAAGGACGGGACGCAGGATCCTACCAAGCCCAATCTAAGAGGGGATCTGGAGCCCCGAGAGTCCAGATAGGGGCCAGAATTAAGCAGCATGTTAATTCATCACAGGAAGTAGGTAAGCCAAAGAGAGCATGGCTAAGTAATCCAGACAAGCCATATAGAATAGATCACCTAAAAGAATTAGGAGCCACAGTGTGTGAGGGTTCCAAAGATCCAGCTGACGCTGAAGTTTGGTTGAATAAGCTTGATAAATGTTTTAATGTGACGAGTTGCTCTGAGGAGCGAAATGCTAAGTTGGCCACATTCTTGCTGCTAAAAAAAAAAGCAGAAGGATGATGGAAATCGATGTTAGCAAGTTGTAGTGATGCACGTACTTTAGACTGGCAAACTTTGAGAAGTATATTTGAAGATAAATATTACCCTAGAACGTATCGAGAGGCAAAGAGGGATGAATTTTTAGAACTAAAACAAGAGACACTTTCAGTGGCCGAGTATGAGAGAAGATATACCGAGTTGTCGTGGTATGTTGATGTGATTGTGGCGTTTGAGAGTGACAGGTGTCGAAGATTTGAAAAAACGATTACGTTCTGAGATACGTACCCCAGTTACAGCCATTGCTAAGTGGATTGATTTCTCCCGGTGGTAGAGACCGCTTCTACGTGTTGAGCAGAGTATATGAGATAAAATTAGTAGTGGAGCCTAGTTATCGGCCTTCAACAACAAGCAGCAGTTTCGAGGAGGTCGTGAGCAGAGGAGGTTCACACCTAAAGTAAATGTTCTAAGTCGTCGAGGACATAAAGAATCAATGAGATCTTTGTCTTGTTTGTGTTGATGTGTGTTACCAAGTCATGACAACAACCGAGGACATGTCAAGAGAGATTATCCACAGTATTGCTGATGCACCGCACAAAGGACTAGGAGTTGAGTCCCAGACAGTTGAGCAACCAAGAGTTTCAGTAGCTGCAAGAGAGGGCACCAGCGGTGTCAGACTAAAGAGAATTGTAGAGAGACTTAGACAACACGGAAAGGTCTACGCTATGACTCGCAGAAGAAGCGAGAAGATGCATCATATATGTCATTGAGTACGATTAGTATTTGTAATGTACCGCACTGTTTTAATAGAACCAGGTGCTACACATTTCTTTGTTTTTAGTATGTTCTTGACTAAGTTGAATGGGAAGCTAGAACCTTTATGTAAAAGGTTAGTTATATACACTCTAGTTGGTGATGTGTTACTTGTCAATGCAGTGTTGCGGGACTGTGAGGTCTTAGTAGAAGGTCTCAATATGTTAGTGGATCTTCTTCCACTAGACTTGCAGATGTGAGATGCAATCTTAAGGATGGATTCATATTTACTCATTATGCTTCCAGAGATTGCCATATAAAGGAAGTTGTTTTCAAGAAACCAGGATTAGTTGAAGTGGTTTTCAGGGGTGAAAAGAAAATTATCCCTACGAGTTTGATTTCAGCATTAAAAGTAGAGAAGTTATTGAGGAAAGGTTGCATGGTGTTCTTGCACATGTAGTAGAGGTGCAGGAGGAAAAGCTAAAACCAGACAATGTTCTTGTTGTGAACGAATTTCTTGATGTTTTGTCCAACAGATCTATCGGGGGTTGCCACCTGATAGGGAAGTAGAGTTCACTATTGAATTGCTACCAGAAACAACACCTTTTTCGCAAGCGCCGTATAGAATGGCTCCAAGTGAACTCAAGGAGCTAAAGATGTAATTACAAGAATGAGTTGATAAGGGATACATCAAACCTAGTGTATCGCCTTGGGGAGCTCTAGTGTTATTTGTGAAGAAGAAAGATGGTACCCTTAGTTTATGCATTTATTATACACAGTTAAAGAAAGTCACAATACGTAACAAGTATCCTTTGTCCCGTATAGATGACTTGTTTGACTAGTTACGAGGAGCATTAGTGTTTTCTAAGATTGATTTGAGTTTAAGATACCATCAGTTAAAGGTAAGGGAATCAGATATTCCTAAGACAGCATTCAGAATGAGGTACGAGCATTATGAGTGTTTAGTAATGCCATTCGGTTTAACAATGCACTAGCAGTTTTCATGGACCTCATGGACAGGTTTTCCACCAGTATTTGGACAAGTTTGTGATAGTATTCACTGATGATATACTAGTTTATTCGGTTGATAGGAAAGCCCACGAGGAACACATGAGTATTATTCTACAAACACTACGCGATAAATAGTGGTACGCTAAAATCCACCAAATGTGAGTTTTGGTTGAATCAGGTAGTGTTTGGGGTAAGTTGTTTCAACAAATGGAGTTGGTATGGATCCGCATAAAGGTAAAAGCTATGGTCAACTTAGAGAGACCAACTATTGCGACAGAGGTACGTAGTTTCCTAAGCTTGGCAGGATACTGCAGATGATTTGTTGAGAACTTCTCACGATTAGTATTACCCTTAACAGTTTTAACAAGGTGAAATGTTAAGCTTGAATGGTTAGATAAGTGTGAATAGAGTTTTTCAGGAGCTGGAAACAAGGTTGATGACAGTACCTATTCTAACACTTCTTGTAACGGGAAAAGAATATGTGATTTACTGTTATGCTTCAGGACAAGGATTAGGCTGTGTGTTCCTGCAAGAAGGAAAAGTAATAGCTTATGCGTTAAGGCAATTGAAAAGCACGAGTGTAATTACCCTACCCACGATCTTGAGTTAGCAGCAGTTGTTCTAGCATTGAAGATCTGGAGACATTACTCGTTTGGTGAGAGGTGTCATATTCTTTTATAAATCATAAGAGTTTGAAGTATATCTCTGATTAAAGAAAGTTTATTATGAGACAGAGAAGATAGTTAAGCAGTTAAAGATTATGATTGTACCATAGAATACCATCCTGGTAAGGTGAATGTGGTAGCAAATGCATTGAGCAGGAAGTCAAGACTTCCTAGGGATGCCTTGTGTGGTATTCGAGCAACATTTTTATGTACTCTAAGGGATTCTAAGGCAGTTGTAACTGCAGAGAATTCAGGGGGTCCTTTAGTTTAATTCCAGATCAGGTCTTCACTCGTAATAGAGATTGTGAGAAGACAATTAGAGAATAGTAACTTGCAGAAAATGTTTGAAATGTCCAAACAGGGCCCAAAGGCATAATTCAAAATGAGAACAGATGGAACCATAGTTCAGCAGAGAAGATTATGTGTCCCGAGTATTAGTGAGCTTAAAGATGCTATTTTAGAGGAAGCTCACAATTCAGCTACGCTATGCATCCAGGAAGCACCAAGATGTGTAAAACTTTGAAGGGGACGTATTGGTGGCCTGGGATGAAGCGGGAGATAGCTGAATATGTTTGATCTGCAAACAGGTTAAACCAGTTAGACAGAGACCAAGAGGACTCCTTAATCCATTGCCAGTGCCGGAATGCAAATGAGAGCATATCACTATAGATTTTCTTTTTGGATTACCACGTACTTCATGTGGACATGATGGTATTTGGGTAATAGTGGATAGACTCACTAAGACAACACGATTTATACCGATTAAATCGACGTCTACACTTGATCAGCTTGCTAAGCCATATGTCGACAAAGTTGTGAGTCAATACGGAGTGCCAGTGTCCATAGTTTCAGATAAAGATCCGAGATTTACTTCTATGTTTTGGCCTAGCTTGCAGGAAACTATGGGGACAAAGCTGAGTTTTAGTACAACGCTCCATTCTCAGACAGATGGTCAGTCAGAGAGGACCATCCAGACCCTAGAAGACATGTTGAAAGCATGTGTCTTTCAAGTTAAGGGAAGTTGAGATACACACCTATCACTTATGGATTTCGCTTACAATAACAATTATCACTCTAATTTTGACATGGCACCATTTGAGGCTCTAGATAAAAGACCGTGTAGAACGCTCGTATATTGGAATGAACTAGGAGAGCGGAAGCTAATCGGTCCTGAGTTGGTGCAAGTTACGACAGATAATATTAAGGTAATCAAGGAGAATTTGAAGGTAGCTCAAGACCGTCAGAAGAGTTATGCAGATAAGCAACGAAAGGACTTAAAATTCCAAGTCGGAGATCAAGTTTTCTTGAAATTATCTCCGTGGAGAGGTGTCCTTCGTTTTGGAAAGAAAGGTAAGCTAAGTCCCAGATATATTGATCCTTATCAAGTAATGGGACGAGTTGGGCTAGCAACTTACAGACTGGAGTTGCCAACGGAACTATCTCAAGTACATGATGTTTGTCATGTGTCCATGTTGAGGAAGTAAAATCAGATCCGACACATGTGCTGCAAGCACAACCCGTTGAGCTAAAAGAAGACATGAGTTGAGTATTGGATGTAGTTCAAATCCTAGACAGAAAAGAACAAGTTTTGAGAAACAAGACGATCCCATTCGTGAGGGTTCATTGGAAACATCACGGAGTAGGGAAGGCAGCCTTGGAGTTAGAAGACCAAATGAGGAGAAAGTATCCGATGATTTTCACCTAAGGACTACTAAATTTCGAGGACGAAATTTCTTACGGGGGAGGTAAGTTGTAAACCCGAGAATCATTCTTTGGAATTTCCTCTTAAAGAAAAAACAAAAGAAAAGAAGAAATGAATGCTTAAAACTTGGTTTTCCTTGTTTTAAAAAGAAAAGAAATGAAGTGAAAGATAAAAGGAAAACAAGGAAGGAAAAGCTTAAACGATTTTGGTTTGGTTTGCTCTAAGAATAATGAAGAAAAGAAAATGAAAGGTATGGTTATTATATTAAGTTTTGTTTAGGAAAGAAAAGAAAAGAAAAGAAAAGAAAAGAAAAGAAAAGGAAAAGGAAAAACAAAGAAAAATGAAAGGTATGGTTATTATATTAAGTTTTGTTTAGGAAAGAAAATAAAAGAAAAGAAAAGAAAAGAAAAGAAAAGGAAAAGGAAAAACAAAGAAAGGAAGTGGAAGGTGGGACCCCACCTTGGTTTTTCTTTTTAAACAACCAAGTTCCTTCGAATTTCTTTTCATTTTCATTAAAGAGGAGTTGAGGGTTCGTGGGAGAAGCTTAAAGGCAGAGGAAGAAGGTGATTTTGGAGTGGAATTGCAGAAGAGAGGGAGAGAACTCAAGCAAATTAGTATAACAGCAAGGTAGTCACTCTGCCATGTTCTGATGTTTTAAACTTTACGAGCTCCACAAAAAGAGGTAAGTGTTGAAATTTGCTTTTCCTGAAAGCTAACGCATTTTTCAACAAAGTTCGTGAAGGAAGCTCGAGCAAATTTGGATCTTAAGCTACTGATTTTTGAAGAGGAAGACAGAAGATAGAAATCGTGAATAGAAAATGATTGGAAGATGTTGTGAAGAAATCGTGAATAGAAAATGATTGGAAGATGTTGTAAATATCAGGTCAAGTTTCGGGTTGCAGCAGAAAATTGATTCTGGAATAGCAGAAGTTAGTTCCTGGGGAAGTAGCTTTTGAGGTATTTTTGAATCAATCTGTTGGGAATTTCAATTTCATGTCTTTATATGATTTTTAGAGGGTTCGAAAAGGAAGAGTTTGGTATAAATTACATTATTTTTGGATAAGTAAAGAAGAAGTTATGGCTGTCTGAAAACAGGGAAGAAAATCTAAAAATGCAGGAAAATTTGAAAGTGAGTTTTCTTGCAATTTTAAGGTTAAAAAGCATGAGCTCGAGGTTCTAATGGTTGAATTTTGTTTGTTTGACAGGCCAAGAGCAAATAGGTCGAGTGTACGGGTCAAGACTCTAGTTCTAACACTGTGAGTGACAAAACGAACTTAAAAAATGTTATATATGCTTGAATTATGTTTTAAGAAATACAAGTGTTGCTTGAATGAAAAGGGTTTAGATGTTTATTGTTTTCCTTGAACACTTGTTTATGAGCATTCATGATTTCTTAGAAATGTTTTAAAGTGTTCATGATGAGCCTAAATGTCTTGATGAAATTTATACACGAGCATATGTTTATTGAATTTCCATAGTCTATAAAAATGCTATGATTTCGAGCGAGTATGTTTAGCAAGTATGTTTTTAAAGATTTCCAGTTTTATGAACAAGCTAAGTAAGCTTGAGTTTTATGAAAGAAAAGATAAGCAGGCATGTTCAAATATTTTCATGTGATCTTCTGAAATATTGAGCCCGAGGCTTTATGGTACCGTGTGCACATAGGTCATTTCTGTTGTCGACGTTGAGTGAACTCCGTGACAACAACGCTGTCGTGAGTGCTGCTGGGCGGGCCCCACTACGACAAAGACGATGGGAGTGCTGGGCGGGCCCCACTACATCGTAGAACAAACGTAGATTGTGTAGATTTTAGGTTGTGGTTGTGTGATCCATTGTTGGGTATGTTTTTGGTTGTGATGTTCATATCTCTTTCAGTTTTCCAGAGAGTCATAAGTAGGGTTACCCCTTACGTAGGTTACATAATTGTCAATATTCCGCTGTGTTATGTTTATGTGTTTCTTATACAAGTCTAGTATGCTTATCAGGTAAAACAGGGTCAACAGGTATCGTTAGAGAGGTGAACGATGTCTGTTGGCTTCACGCCGTCTTCCGGGCTAAGTTAGCAGGTAGTTCGGGAGGGGGTGTGACAATAATCATAAAGATGATCAAACAACTTAGAATTTAAGCGTCCACACTAAAAAAGGCTTACATTACTCAGAGTGATCAACTTAATAGCTCTCTTTTGCATAGCAATCAACCCCGAAACTTAAACTATTACTTGTCCTTGAGTAATAAGAACTCAACTAAAAGAAATTCAATGATCATCACCAAACTATTACAAAATGGCTCTACAACCACTTACTGTCAGGCCTTAGCTATACAAGAAATTATCCTGCCTAACTCCCTTGATAACATTTACACTCTTAACTTTTTGCTTCTCAGAATAAACTATCCTTTAACAACCCCACAACAACACCATTGCCACTTCCCTTTATTGAAAATACTTTGCATTCATTGGGTTGATTTCTATAAACTGTTGCTTTTATGAAGCTATCCTCCCTTTGGATAGTTCAACACTTCAAGCTAACTCTCTCTTAGTTCTTAGAGTGGTCACATTTGCGATGCAATTCATCTAAGCTTTACAAAATTTTCCTCTCTTTGTCTTTTTTTGGAGAGTACACTTTTTGTCTACAAGGCCTTCGATTCAACCAACAACATTGGTGATGAAGCTTGCCTGACAACGAGACTTGCTAAAGCATTGGGTTGCCCTAGCATATTCAAGCACTTAATACTTTTCAGATCAAAGTCAGGCATGGGTATCATGCACTAACCACGTACATACGGTGAAGGACGGCATTGCAACGCTGAGGTTCCCTATCGATAAGGAACCTGAGGGGCATTTCATGGCATTACAACGCCAGTGCGATGTTGGATGCGAGCGCGTCAGACGCGGTGTTGCAATGCTATCCCAGGCGTTGCAACGTCGTGTCAATGGAGGATGATGCATGTTCGATTTGGTTCGGTTCGAGCGGTTTGATGTTGTTTTGGTGTTGTTCGAGCGGTTCGGGTCCAGTTCGAGGTGCTTTGGGTTGTTTTAAATGTAAAATTAATGTAATTTTATATTATTTTGCACTTTAGAGGTCGAAACTTTTGGTTTAACAATTATTTTTCTTTATAAATGTCATTTAGAATTATTCCCACCTTAGGATAAGCACGTTCATACATTTTATTTGTATAATTGTTATATGAGTATGACAAAAATGCATGAATTGTTTTTTACGAGTAATTAGTTATAAGGGTTATAATTTAATTATATGAAAAATGAAAAGCATGGAGCATGAAATTACTTAGTTTAATATAAAGTGTTTGTTTACATGTGATTTCAGCGAAGAAATAGAAATGAGACACGTGTAATTTAACGTTGTGTTTGTATTAATTTGAATGTTGTGAGTAACAATCTCTAATGTTTATCCTCTGATTCTTTCTCTCTCTCAAGTGTAATTTATCTGAGGGCTTTACAGCTTATTCTCGGACGTAGACTTGATTCGAGGGCTTCGCAGCTTGTTCTCGAACGTAGACTTGTCTTGAGGGCTCTACAGCTTGTTCCCAAGTGTAGACTTGTCTTGAGGAGTTTGCAGCTTGTTGAAGGTCTTCGGCTCGTAGCTTGTTGAAGGCCTTTGGCTTGCAGGTTGTTGAAGGTCTTCGACTTGTTGCGTGTTGAATGACTTCGGCTTGCAGCTTGTTGAAGGACTTCAGATTGTAGCTTGCTGAAGGTCTTCGGCTTATTGCTTGTTGAAGGGCTTCAACTTGTAGCTTGTTGAAGGTCTTTGGCTTGTAGCATGTTGAAGGACTTCGACTTGTTGCTTGTTGAAGGACTTCAACACTTGTTGCTTGTTGAAGGTCTTCAGCTTGTAGCATGTTGAAGGTCTTCGGCTTGTAGCGTGTTGAAGTCTTCAAGTGGCAGCGTGTTGAAGGTCTTCGGCTTGTTGCTTATTGAACGACTTCGGCTGCTTGTAGCGTGTTAAAGATCTTCGGCTTGTAACTTGTTGAAGGACTTCGGTGCTTGTTGCTTGTTGAAGGCCTTCGGCTTGTAGCGTGTTGAAGTCCTTCAGAATGTAGGTTATTGAAGTCCTTTAACTTGTAACTTGTAAAAGTCCTTCGCGGAACATTTAAGTACTTGTCTTACAGCATTCCGCCCTTAAAGACTCGTCTTACAGCGCTCCGCACTTAAAGATTCGTGTCTCAACGTTCCGCACTTGGAGACTTGTCCTGCAGCGTTCCGCAATTGGAGACTCATCTTGCAGCGTTCCGCACTTGGAGACTCATCTTGCAGCGTTCCGCACTTGGAGACTCGTCTTGCAGCGTTCCGCACTTGGAGACTCGTCTTCCGCACTTGGAGACTCGTCTTCTGTGCTCGAAGACTCGTCTTCCGTGCTTCACACTTAGAGGCTCGTCTTCTGCGCTCGGAGACTCGTCTTCCGCACTCCGCACTTGGAGACTCATCTTCCGCGCTTGGAGACTCGTCTTCCTCACTTGGAGACTCGTCTTCCGCGTTCAGCACTAAGGACTTCAGAGAGTGTTCAACACCTGAGGATTTTGCTCTGAATTCTCTGAGTTCCTTTTGGGAGTGAAATTTCTGAACCTTTGGAATGAAGGGGGAACTCTCTATTTATAGAGTTTTCCAAGGCATGTGGGTTTGGGCTTTAGTGGCTTTTGGGCCCAATAACCTGAACTTGGGCTTTATTGTATTTGGGCCTAATCATTTGGATTTGAGATTTATTTATCTTACCCAATTCCATATAATCCAATTTGACCAAAATTAAATTTAATTATTTTGGCAAATTGCATGTTGACCCTTAACTTTTAAAATTTGTCAATTCTTGCCTTCCAACTAAATTTAGGGCACGTGTCAACTTATCATCGATCCCAAATTTAATCATTTACAACTTCGTCATTAATTTGGAATAACGACGTGGCAATTGGGGATTGGTCGAAATTTCTATGTCAACAAATGACCCTTTTTCGAGATTTAGGCACAAGTATGTGTGAGTGAATCTCGAAAAAAAGATAATTTGGAATCAAAATTTAAGATGTTTGCTCTTAAGTTGACTCCATTTAATGTATCAGCTTAATCAAACTATGAATTTGGTTCATAATTTAGATTTTTTTTACTTGACACATTTTCATGCCAACAAAATCAAAATAAGTTCTACCCATTTTTTTGAACTTGGAGTGGCATTTGAATTTCACTCCAAACTTGATTTGTGATAAAATCTGGGCAAATACACTTGTGGGACCCTTGTCGGGTGTACTTGAAGCTACAGGACTTTCTTGTTTCGAGCGCATATACACTCGTGGGACCCTTGTCGGTGTCGGGTGTACTTGCAGCTATAGGACTTTCTCGTTCCGAGCGCATATAGACTTGTGGGACCCTTGTCGGTGCCGGGTGTACTTGCAGCTACAGGACTTCCTCGTTCCGAGCACATATACACTTGTGGGACCCTTGTCGGTGTCGGGTGTACTTGCAGCTACAGGACTTCCTTGTTTCGAGCGCATATACACTTGTTGGACCCTTGCCTCAAGTGCTTGGGTGTACTTGCAGCTCTGAGGACTTTCTCGTTCGAGCACATATATACTTGCGGGATCCTTGTCGGTGTCGGGTGTACTTGCAGCTACAGGACTTTCTTGTTCCGAGCGCATATACACTTGTGGGACCCTTGTCGATGCCGGGTGTACTTGCAGCGACAGGTCTTCCTCGTTTCGAGCGCATATACCCTTGTGGGACCCTTGTCGGTGCCAGGTGTACTTGTAGCTACAGGACTTCCTCGTTCCGAGCGCATATACACTTGTAGGACCCTTGTCGTTGTCGCGTGTACTAGCAGCTCACAGACTTCCTTGTTCCGAGCGCATATACACTTGTGGGACCCTTGTCGGTGCCGGGTGTACTTGCAGCTACAGGACTTCCTTGTTCCGAGCGCATATACACTTGTGGGATCCTTGTCGGTGTTAGGTGTACTTGCAGCTATGGAACTCCACATGTTCCTCTCTTTTCTTTGTTGACTGCAACCCCCCATTTTTTTATAGGACCCTTTTTTAGGTTTGTTTAGGAACTCTCGACCCTAACGAGGCTTATGGTGTTCTGCTGACTCATTGCTCTTCAATGTTAAGTCAGAGACAACTTTCAAGGTACGTCATGTCTTACATCTACTTTTTCTTCTTTTTTGTTTTTTTTTGTGTTTGTATTTTTTTTCTACTGGATTTATCAGTATTTTCTCCATGATGTTACTGTTGGCATATGAAACCTCTTAACTTAGTGAAAGAGTGAGTAATGGTGGGTGAAACCTTAATCTTGATATAACGAAGAAGCGAACACCAACAAGTGAGATCTCTTAGCATGGCAAATGTCGACTGACGAAACCTCCTGATTTGACGGAGGACCGAGTGTCGAAGGATAAAGCATCCTAGCTCATGAAGGAGTGATACGTCGAACTTGAAATGAATGAATCACTTATCGTGAAATAAGCAACGCTTGCCTTTGAAAAGCAAGCTCGAAACAAGTTGAACACCAATCTTCAAGCGCCACACTAGTTCTTGAACTGCGGTATTTTGAGGTAGAACGCTGAACTTGTAAGCGATCAACGCTCAAACTTAAACTTTAAGAGAGCAAAGTGTAGACTTGAACTCCAAGTGGGAAATGCTTGAATCTAAGCTGGAGGTGGGCCAAACTCGACCTCAAAATGGATGAGCAACAAACCAAATTTGAGGGGAACGAAGCTCGAACTAGGGTAAGCGATAAACCATACTTGAGGGGGTTCAAGCTCAAATTTTAGGAGAGTCAACGATAATCCATAATTGAGGGGTACGTAACTTGGACTTTAGGGAAGCGACATACCAAACTTGAGGAGAATGAAGCTTGAATTTTAAGAGAATGAACGACGAACCGAATTTGAGGGCAACGAAGCTCAACTTTAGGAGAGAACGACAAATAAAACTTGAAGGGGTCAAAGCTCAAAGTTTAGAGGGGTGAGCGACGAACCAAACTTGAGAGGAACGGAGCCGATACTTTGGGGAGAGCCACAAACAAAGCTTAAAGGGGGATGAAGCTCGAACTTAGGAAAGAGCAATGAACCAAACTTGAGAGGAACAAAGCTCGAACTTAGGGGAGAGCGACAAACCGAACTTGAAGAGGTTAAAGTTCAAAGTTTAGAGAGGTGAACGACAAACCGAACTTGAAGAGGTTGAAGCTCAAAGTTTTAGAGGGTGAGCGATGAACCAAATTTGAGTGGAACGAAGCCGGTACATTAAGGGTGAGTGACGAACCAAACTTGAAGAGGTTGAAGCTCAAAATTTAGAGGGTGAGCGACGAACCAAACTTGAGAGGAACGAAGCCAGTACTTTGGGGGTGAGCGACGAACCAAACTTGAAGGGGAACAAAGCTCGAACTTAGGAGAGAGCAATGAACCAAACTTGAGAGGAACAAAGCTCGAACTTAAGGGAGAGCGACAAACCAAACTTGAAGGGGTTGAAGCTCAAAGGTTAGAGAGGTGAATGACGAACCGAACTTGAAGAGGTTGAAGCTCAAAGTTTTAGAGGGTGAGCGATGAACAAAACTTGAGAGGAACAAAGCTCGAACTTAGGGGAGAGCGACAAACCGAACTTGAAATGGTTGAAGCTAAAAGTTTATAAGGGTGAGCGACAAACCGAACTTGAAGATGTTGAAGCTCAAAGTTTAGAGGGTGAGCGACGAACCAAACTTGAGAGGAACGAAGCCGGTACTTTGGGGGTGAACGACGAATCAAACTTGAAGTGGTTGAAGGTCAAAGTTTAAAGGGTGAGCGACGAACCAAACTTAAGAGGAACGAAGCCGGTACTTTGGGGGTGAGCAATGAACCAAACATGAAGAGATTGAAGCTTAAAGTTTAGAGGGTGAGCGACAAACCAAACTTCAGAGGAACGAAGCCGGTACTTTGGGCGTGAACCACGAACCAAACATGAGAGGGACGAAGCCAGTACTTTAGGGGTGAGCGACATACCAAACTTGAAGAGGTTGAAGCTCAAAGTTTAGAGGGTGAGCGACGCACCAAACTTGGGGGAAACGAAGCTCAAACCTAGGGAAAAGCGTCGAACCAAATTTGAAGTTGTCAAATCAAAAACTTTAAGAGGTGAACAACAATCCGAACTTGAAGGAAATGAAGCTCGAACTTTAGAGAAAAGTCAGCGACGAACCAAACTTGAGGGGAACGAAGCTTGAACTTTAGAAGAATGAGCGACAAACCAAACTTGAGGAGAACGAAGCTCAAACTTTAGGGGAGAGCGACAAACCGAACTTGAAAGGGTTGAAGCTCAAAGTTTAGAGGGGTGAGCGACGAACCGAACTTGAAGAGGTTGAAGCTCAAATTTTAGAGGGGTGAACGATGACTCGAACTTTAAGAGGTTGAAGCTCAAAGTTTAGAGGGTGAGCGACGAACCAAACTTGAGAGGAATGAAGCCGATACTTTAGGGGTGAGCGACGAACCAAACTTGAAGGGGAACGAAGCTCGAACTTAGGAGAGAGCGACGAACCAAACATGAGAGGAACAAAGCTCGAACTTTGGGGAGAATGAGCAACGAATCGAACTTGAGGGGAACGAAGCTCAAACTTTAGGAGAATGAGCAACGAACCGAACTTGAAGGGAATGAAGCTCAAACTTTAGAAGAATGAGCAACGAACCGAACTTGAGAGGAATGAAGTTGGCATGTATGCATCCAACTGGCAATGTCTTATTTTCATGAGGATGGATTTTTTTAGGGACTGAACTTAAAAGTTTTTTTTTAAGTTGCATACGTACCCTTTGAACAAAAGGGATCAAGTCATAACGTAGTTCAATTTTTTTTTTTTTTTTGTCATTCACCTTTTAAGCTCATGTGGGCCAGGAGCATCATGCAGTTTAGGCTCATGCGACGAGGAGCTTTCTTTACATCTTAGATGTTGTTTTCATCATCATGGTCTTGATCATGTCCTTCATTTGTAGGATTTGTTAAGACGATGAGATTTTTCTTCACTTTCAAGGAACTCTCTGCGTTTATGAGAACAGAGAGCTTCTTTTTCATACGCGAAGGAACAACACTGTGAATCTTTTGGTCGTTGTTCACTTCATTGAACAGTTCTACCTTTATGGTTTTCATCTTTCTTTCATGTTGATCGTTTGTTACTTTGAGGCGATCAAAATAGATATTGAAGGTCGATCGTTCTTTGGTGTGGAGACACTTAACCTTTAGAAGGTTGAAGGTCGAGGTGAGACAGGAGTTGGACCTTGGTTTTCTTCTTCTGTCGCGACCATACTCATCCTTTGGAAGACTGAAGGTTGAGTAGTTGAAGGTTTGATGCGATCGAAGACGGAAGTCCTTTGCTTGACTTCTTTTGTGCACTAACTTCATTTATCTCAATGTAGTATGAACTTTTAGAGTTTTCTTCCTCTCTTTCGCTAGGAAAAAAAATCTCTCAAGAAGAATTCTTTAAAGGTCACCAATTGGCAAGGTTGAGGATGATTTTTTTTTTCTCTTCCTTTCAGACTTAGGTTTCCTTGGATTCTTCTTTCTTCGATGTTTGTCCTTGCATTTGAGGCTTCTAAATTGACAAGAATTGTTTGAAGCTAAACTTTGACTTTGCTTCTTCAAATGAGTCACCAGAACCCGACCTTTGCCTTTATCATTGGTAGGTTTGATCGCATATTGAGGATCATTTCTTGGCACCTCATGTTGAAACCAAACACCTACATGTTCCATGGTCTCGAACTGGACTAGGCACTCTTCTTGATCTTGAAGCGAACTAGAGTGTGTTTGACTGCATGTACTTGCTGTTACTGCAACATGATTTGATTGAGCTGCTTCATTAAGATATAGCTCAATTTTTCCTTCTTTAGCTGACCTTAGGATTAACTCCTTTAGGACAAAACATTTCTCCACCGGGTGACTGACGACTCGATGATACTTGCAATAGTTAGGATCATCGACATTGTCTATCTTTTCCGTCCGCTTACACTTTGGAAGTTCGATCAGTCCTTTGGCCGGTAGTTGTTCAAACATGTTAGGAATGTCAGAATCTGGAAAGGGATAGACTTTATTCCGTCTTTCTTTTAGACTTAAGCGAAATCTTTCATTTTCTTGTTGCTTTTCGATTCTTCTTGTAATTCTGCTTTGAAGACAACTTGAAAGGGGTTGTACTGACAACCATAGACTCTTCTAGAGTCGCCTCAATGTCACTTCCTTCTTCCTTTATGCTAGGAGTTAGAAGGTTCTTGTCTCCTCGACTAGCAATACTCAACTTCATATCGTGGCGCGTGAGTTGCTAGCTCTTCAAAGGTGCGAGGCTGTATACCTTGGAAGATGTAAAGCAGCCCCCAATGCATGCCTTGAATGCACATTTCGACAGCTGACAGTTCAACAAGACGATCTTTGCATTCGAGACTCATGGCTCTCCAACGATTTATGTAGTCGACAACGGATTCACCTTTTCGTTGTCTAATGTTGGTGAACTCGAACATGCTGACGGTACGTCTTGTGTTGTAGAATCGGTTGAGAAACTCTTTTTCAAGTTGTTCCAAACTGTCTGTCGATTCGGGGTTCAGATCAATGTACCAGTCAAAAGCATTCTCCTTAAATGTTCGAACAAACTGTTTGACTAATAGATCTCCTTGCGTGCCAGCATTTTGTTAATCTAATCCATGTTTCAATTAATATGTTTATCTCTGCTTTCTATCCAATGTATTGGTTTTTGGAGTAAACCAAAAATAAACAAGCAATTACAATTTGAAACCACGTTTCCCCTCCTCAAGGGGATTTGATTCCCTTCAACCACATGCAACAAAATTAGCAAAATCAGAAAACCAGGGGATTTCCACAACCTACACTTGAGCTACCATGAGCAACTGCTCATTAGGAAAAGTTTCTTTGATGTCTCAATGCTGGAGAATTTAAGATGTTGCCTCAATTCAAGACAGATGGTCAGCTACCTGATTTTCTATTCCATTCTTATCTCTAACTTCTACATCAATCTCTTGCAACAGGAGCACCCAACAGATCAGTTGTGGCTTGGCATCGTTTTTTGCTAAGAGTAACTTTATTGTTGCATGGTCATTGTATACTGTCACTTTAACTCCAACCAAAAAGGCTTTGAACCTCTCAAATGCAACAACCATAGCCAAGAATTCCTTCTCTTTGGTCGTGTAATTCAACTGGGTTTTATTTTGATAATGCAATACCGCAAGTGTACGGATCAAGTTTTAGCATAGTGATTTAACAGTCCAAGTATAGTCCTCGGGAATGAGTTCATAAATTAATTAATTATCAATATACTAATTTTCAATATTAGTTGAAGTAACATAACATGGATAGGTGGCGAAACAAAGATAAAATACAAACAAACAAGTGGAGACACGAACTGATAGAGTTGGAGGAAATTGACTTCACAAGTTAACACTTATTTTACACATGCAAAGAATTAAGAAAGATACTCAAGAAAATCTCTCGATTCTTAGTGAGCATCGCACACACGATAAATTCTATAGTCTCCATATGAACCTAAAGCATGCACGACATTAAGCAACTTCTTTATGTGTTTCCCTTAGACTTCTAGGTCATTCTCATGCAAGACTTCTAATGGTTTTGACAACTTTGCTCTAATCGAAGTTTTATCTCTCGAGTCCACTTAAACCAACAATATCAAAGAGTTAAAGAACGAATTGCCAAAAATAAATGTCAAAACATAATTCAATGCATGGGAAACAAGTCTTAACATGCAAATCAAATCCTAACTACAATAACTAGCTTACTCTAAATAACAATAAAAGCAAATTAAAAGTGTAGAAAACGTCTTAAAAAAGAGTTACAATCTGAAAGAAAAGGAAATTAAACTTATGTGTCGATGTCGGCCCTTCGTCTCCTAGCTCCCGTCTTCGATCTCAAACCTCCACGAATGCTTTAGCTCCCAAGAACCCTCTCTTTTCTCTTCTCACGAAGTGTATTTCGAAATTAGGGTGAATTCTCTATCAAATTCAGCTCCTCTTGCAAGAAGGTATAAGGTTCTATTTATAATGGTCTTCGGTACAACGTTGCAACGGTAGAGGCAGCGCTGCAACGCTGTATCGTAAGCGCGTATCAATTATGGAAAGCATCAGCATCGTTGCAACACTGACGACATCATTGCAATGCTGCTACCTTAACAAGCGCGTTGCAGGGCAGCGTTGCAACGCCCTCGCTGCGAATCTTCATATCGGTTTTCTTATCGAGATAGCGTTGCAACGCGATCGACAGTGATCTTTAATGCCTTTAAGCACCACACTCGGCATTGCAACGCTCTACATGGCGTTGCAACGCCACCATCTCGGGTCTTCAAGCTTGGATTAATCCTTCTACTTCTAATTGATGTTATTTTTAGGTCCAAATAGCCTCGTTTCGATCCCGAGTGATTCAAAATGTCTCCAATTGTCCTGTTTAAGCTCTTAACTTTAAATTGAGTGATTTACGTGTAAAAGCCTTGAAATAATCATAAAACTAGCAATAACTAACCGTAAGGATAACACATTTTGTGTGTTATTAAAAACCCCCAAACTTAAAGTTTTGCTAGTCTCGAGCAAAAACAGAATTAAACATGAGATTGTTCTTATACATACATTTGATTCAAGCCTAAATAATTTAAGAGAAAATTTTGCAATCACAGGAAACACTAAATCATAATACTTTAGCAAGCAATTTAAAACTTTTCCTAAGTGTTCCTACGTGCGTGTATGATTAGCCTATGTTCCCTTCATTTTTACTAAGCCCGGATCAACTTTATTAGGCTTTCCATTCAACTTCCCCTATACTGGTCATAATTACTAATCTTTGAGCCTCCCCACATTCAAGTAATAAATAACTCTACTCAGCACTTAGTCACCTTTTTCTCATTTTGTTTTTGTGAAAGGGCCCTAGTTTTCACACATCCACTGCAAGGACTTTTACCCAAAGCACTTGCTCAATGAGTGGCCTAACTGATCACAGTGAAATTAGCTCTTTTTGCCCTCACGAATTTTTTTTTCTTTAACAAACAAACAACAAAAAACAAACTATTTCACATAAAACACATATTTTAAAGATCATGCACTTCATATTGTCGTTCACCCTATCCTATAGTTTAACTCTCAAATCAGCTCTTAGACCTATCGAAGTGACATTAAACTTCAAAGCCTAATAACTTTGTTCTAAGCATTTCAAAACTACAGGAACACAGTCTATGTGCATGAAAGTGCAGGAAGAACTCAAGAAAATTTTTAAATTAACTCAAATTCATATCTCGCTGTAAACTTTCAGCAGAATCACAACAATTTTTAATTAATTCTCATCCTAGGCTATCATAATCATACTTCTGCCAAAGATCAATCAACAATTCAGTATATACTCAGGATAGTCACAACATATTAATAACTTCCCACTCCCAAACATAAACTAAACATTGCCCCCAATGTTTGAAAAAATAAGCACAACGGAAGTATAGGGGTAAGAGTGAACAATACTGTCCTAAGTTATGGAGATCTTTATTATTTTCTGAGTTCCATGGATAACCAAAACACGTGAGCTAGAGTTCCTCAGAATGGGAGCATGTATTTCAACGAATGAAGACGTCATCACAACCTACAAAGAAAAACAAACAATTAGTTAGTAAACTAAGAACTAACAAACAACTAAAACAAACTAAAGACGGAAAATAAAAATTACAAAATAGTAAAGCTTGGGTTGCCTCCCAAGAACCATTTTTTTAACGTCTTTAGCTAGAATGTACTCCCTCAAGGTGTTTCTTTTCTATCATACAGCGTCTCGGATTTATGTATTCATCTGGCTGATCTGAGTCTTGATATTATTTATTGCAGCTCCATGACTAGTCACTATACCAGATAGACTGGTGACTGCATTCTCTAGCTTGTTGGACCTACTTCTGGGTTCATCTATGAAGGAGTTCATTGTCTCTTCCAGAGATGGTTTCCTCTCTGATGTAGAAGCATACCCTGTAGGAGGATTCAACACATTCTTATTGTTAGTGATAGCACACAAAATGTGCTATCCTTAGGCTTAATTATTGCTAGTTTTATAATGATTTTGGGGCTTTTACGTGGTTAATTTATTCAATTTCAGGTTAAGAGCTTAAACGGAGCTATTGGAGACAATTTGGATCACTCGGGATCAAAACAAGGCTATTTGGAGCTAAATATAACATCAAATGGAAGAGAGAAGACCAAACCAAGCTGAAGACCAGAGGTGATGGCGTTGCAACGCCATATAGAGCGTTGCAACGCCGAATGTGCAACCAAACAGCTTTGAAGATCATTGTCGATAGCGTTGCAACGCTGCTTTGCAGCGTCGCAACGCTAGATCGATAAGGGCGCACGCATGAGAATCGACAGAGAGGCGTTGCAACGGCGCTTGCGCGCCGCGCGCCGGATCGATAAAGCGCGCGCGTTAAGGTAGCAGCGTTGCAACGCTGTCGATAGTTTTCATATTTACCACGCGTTTAGGGTACAGCGTTGCAACGCTGTCCCTAGCGTTGCAATGCTGCCCCATTGATGCCTATAAATACAACCTTATGATTCTTGCAATGGGGAGCACAATTTGGTAGAGTTTGGCCCTAAATTCGAAATACACCTTGTAAGAAGAGAGAAAAGAGTGATTTTGGGAGCCAAAGCATTCGTGGAGGTTCGAGATCGAAGATGGGAGCTCGGAGACGAAGGACCGGCATCGACACCTAAGTTTATTTCTCTTTCTTTCAATTTGTAATAGCGTTCTAAGACGTTTTCTACTTGTTTAGTTTGTTTTTCTTGTGATTTAGAGTAGCTAAACGTAGTATTTAGGATTTGAATTACTTGTTATGACTTTCTTGTGATGTATTGAAGCATGTTATGTCGTTATTTTTTGCAATTCGTTCTTTACTTTTTAATTTGTTGATTTAAGTGGACTCGAGAGATAAAGCTTGAATTAGAGCAAAATTTTCAAAACCCTTGGAAGTCTGGCACGAGAGTGACCTAAAAATCTTAGGGAAACACATAAAGAAGTTGCTTAATGCCATGCATGTTGTAAGTTCATATGGAGACTATGAGTTTATTGCATGTGTGAGGCTCACTAAGAATCGAGAGATTTTCTTGAGTATTTCACTTCTTGTTTATAATTTCATCTCATTGGTTCAATGCATGTGCTAGTTAGGTCTTTAACTTGTAAAATCACTTCTCCAAAATCTATCAATCTGTGTCTCCACATGTTTGTTCGTTTGTGTGTATTTACTTCAACCAACTATCCATGTTATGTTTCTTTAGCTAAAATTGAGAATTAGTACCTTAGTACTTAATTAATCTAGAAACCCATTCCCGAGGATGATACTTGGACTCACAAATCACTATACTAAAACTTGACCCGTACACTTGCGGTATTGCAATATAATTTTACGCAACAGTTAGCATAAGAGAAATTTTCGTGATACCTTAAACATGGATTATTATGTGTTTGAATGATATTCTGAGTCTAGTTTCCTGCATAATTGTTGCTTCTATTGTTCAAATAATGTAATTGCTCCAAAGTGGATTTTCCATTGTGCTGGGAGCATTGAGAGGGCATCACTGCTTGGGGTGATCCTGCAAAATTATTCAAAGCATGAGTGAGGGATGCCATATGAGAGCTAAGGGAGGTTACCTCATCAAGTTGATACAATCCAGCTACTGGCTTAGATCTGTCTGTCTGTAGGTCACTGGTAGGTGGCAGTTGACACTTCCTCGAGGAGGACACGTGCTTCAGGCAAAGTCTTTGCCAGGAAAGCCTCTCCAGTAGTGGTATCCATAATGGTAATAGTCTTACCTTCAAGTCCCTTATAGAATAGTTGTACCCGGACCCAATCTGGGTAGCCATGTTGTGGGCTTCTCCTTAGCATGTTCTTATACCTTTCCCATGCCTCAAATACTTGCGCTCTCTCTAGCTGTCAGAATCTTCCTATCTCAGTCCTTAACTTTGCAGCCTTCACAGGTGGAAAGAATTTGGTCATGAAGGCTTGGGCCAACTCGTCCCAAGAAGTGATGCTTCCTGGTGGGAGGGACCCTTGCCATTCTTTAGCTCTACCCTGCAAAGAGAAAGGAAAGAGACGTAAGCGAATACTATCAGCAGAGATACCATTCATTTTAATTTTACCACAGATTTCTAGAAAATTTTGCAAGTGTGAATTAGAATCTTCTGTGGCTAGTCCTCTAAAAGCACCTTCCCTAACCATCTGTATAAGCCCTGTTTTAAGTTAAAAATTGTTAGCATTTATGGGGGCATGGACAATTCCACCCTGATCAGAATTAAACATAGGTTGGAAATACTCGCTGATGGGTTTAGGGTAATTGATTAACTTTTGATCAACCATAGTGTGTGGTTCTGCTGTTCTTTCCCTTAGGAGTCTCCTACAGGTCCTCTTGATCTCAGGATTAAAAGGGTGCAAGTCTGTAGCTCTCCCCTTGGGCATACACCTGGAGGTACCAAAAAAGAAAGAATTTAGACAAAAAAACACAGAAACTAGAAAAGAAACTAAAACATAAAAAGAAAGATAACACAAAAAAAAAAAACAAAATAAAGAATTAAAACATAAAACTTGGGTTGCCTCCCAAGAAGCGCTTTGTTTAACGTTTTTAGCTAGACGGTGACTTATCAGGGCACGTAAAATTACTCATATTTCTTTGGGCATTTCTTGCTTGAATCGATTTAGCCTTCTAAGTCTAAAAGGTTATCCTGCTTTTCCTGAGCACCAGAGAGAGAATTATTTTTGGTATTTTTGTGTATTAAAAGAAAGGAATAAAAATCAAAGCAAGACCCGTGAGTGTAAGACACACGGTTATCAAGATTAAAGAAAATTTATGGAGATAAAAGAGGGGAGGACTTCTCAGTTTCCAACTCTATCACATAAATTTCCTTCGTGGAAGTGATCGTCTCACCATTGTCTACCTCACAAACCTGATTATGGTGTGTCTCAGTCTCCTCCACCCCATCCTTACTATCGTACGAATAAATTCTACTAGGTGGCACTTCCTCAGTGGTAAGGATAAGAAATTGTTCCTGTAAGGCCTTAAGGGAAATTACTAGTTGATTATGATAATGATCTCCTTCCTATACTATTTCCCAGAGTCCTACAACCTTAGCCTCTAACCTATCCAACTTTTCTAATTCATCATGAACCAAATTTTTAATTTTCAACTCTAACGTATATTCCATTAATTTGCCTACAAGAGAAGATTTTTCTATAGGTTGGCCAGGGTACGAGAAATTATGGTTCCAAGTGCCTAAATAACTACCATCACTTGAATTTTCATTAATTTCAGGTACAAATGGTAAAGATTAGACAAATGGTGTTCAGAGAAATCATGATACACATACTTAGGATCATTTGGGGGAAAGTACCATGGTGGAAAATCAAGTTCATGCAAAGTCATACTTTAAATATCAGTAATTCAAATCAAGACTTCTGCACAATGACAACACAACAAAAAACATGAGACAAAGACAAACAAACACACAAAAACTAAAACAAATAAGGAAACAAACAACAAACACACAATGAAACAAAAAACAAAAAAAAGAAAGAAAACACAAACACACTTTAGTATAAAAGTCATACTGCAAGTGTTGCGTCAAGTTTTAGTATAGTGATTTAAGAGTCCAAGCATCGTCCTCGGGAATGGGTTTCTAGATTAACTAATTTTCAAGATACTAATTCTTAATTTTAGCTGAAGTAACATAACATGGAAAGGTGGTGAAACAAATACAAAAGACAAACAAACAAGTGGAGACACGAACTGATAGAGTTGTAGGAAATTGACTTCACAAGTTAACACTTATTTTACACATGCAAAGAATTAATGTGATGAATTTATAAACAAAAAGTAAGATACTAAAGAAAATATCTCGATTCTTAGTGAGCCTCGCACACACGATAAATTCTATAGTCTCCATATGAAACTAAAGCATGCACAACATTAAGCAACTTCTTTATGTGATTCTTTTACACTTCTATGCATTCTCATGCCAGACTTCTAATGGTTTTAACAACTTTTCTCTAATCTATGTTTTATCTCTCGAGTCCACTTAAACCAACAATATCAAAGAGTTAAAGAACGAATTGCCAAAAATAAATCTCAAAACATAATTAATACATGGGAAACAACACATGCAAATCAAATCCTAACTACAATACTTAGCTACTCTAAATGACAATAAAACCAAACTAAAAGTGTAGAAAACGTCTTAAAACAGAGTTACAATCTGAAAGAAAAGGAAATTAAACTTATGGGTCGATGTTGGTCCTTTGTCTTCGAGCTCCCGTCTTCGATCTGGAAGCTCCACGAATGCTTTGGCTCCGAAGAATGCTCTTTTTTCTCTTCTCACAAAGTGTATTTCGAAATTAGGGTGAATTCTCTATCAAATTCGCCTGCCCTTGCAAGAAGGTATAAGGTTCTATTTATAATGATCTTTTGTACAGCGTTGAAACGCTGTCCCCAACGTTGCAATGTTGTACCGTAAACGCGTTTCAATTATGGAAAGCATCGACAACGTTGCAACGTTGAGGACAACGTTGCACCGCTGCTACCTTAACAAGCGCGTTGTAATGCAACGTTGCAACGCCCTTGCTGCGGATCTTCATATAGGTCTTCTTATCGAGATAGCGTTGCAAGCTGCAAAGCAGCGTCCCGTCCTGATCCTGCCTCTTGTGAGGAATTAGCATACTGCTTAATTCTGGCCCCTATTTGGACTCTCGGGGCACTAGATCCCCATTGAGATTTTGTTTGGGTAGGATCCTGCGTCCCATCCTGATCCTGCCTGCATTGTCTGCTAGTACGTGGTGGCATGACTTCAATAACATATCAAAATACTAGACATGTAATGAATACTTAACTCAAATGAAAAATTCTAGACTTCTGTTCACATCCTAGTCCTGAATGGACTTACTCTTATCCTTACATGGACCATGTTGTGCTAGTTCTATTGAACTAACTCAATAACTTACTATTACTCCTTAGTTTCTTATTAGAGCTAATTTGCTCTATCTAATCCCCATGGAGCTAACTGCTCTGATACCAAGTTCTCACACCCCCTCCCGAACTACTCATTACTTAGCCCAGAAGACGGCGTGAAGCCAACAGACATTGTTTACCTTTTAACAATACCTGCTGACCCTGTTATACCTGATAAACATACTATACTTGCATGTGGAAAACTTTAAACATGGAACAACGGAAACTAGACAACTACTAAACATACGTAAGGAGAAACTCTTCTTAAGTCTCTCTTGAAACTAGAAAGGGTAAGGGCATCGCAAACAAAAACATACCCAACCATGGTTTACACAACCACAACCTAGAATGTACACACAAACATAACTACATAGTCCTCCTACAATACATATAGACTTGCTATACAACTCCAACCACGTACAAAATATCAAAATCGTGCAGCTTTTGGTAGACTATGGCAGGATATCAGGCTCTGGGAGCTCGATCTCTACCTGAAAAGTGGGAAAACACTGAAAGAATGAGCTATGAAGCTTAGTGAGTGACTGAGTTTAAAAGAAAACTATTAACTCGTAAATCATATCACCTGACCATCTATGAGCATATGCATCTGTAATCAAACGTTAAAAGTAATCGTGTAATCATAATAACTTTTCAGAAAACCAGCAAGTATGTCGTTAAAATCTCGTAACGCATATGAATGATAGAAATCGTTTTAAAACATGTCACAATCCACGTTGTGTAGGACACGCCCAGTACAACTAACGTTTACTCTACGATGTAGTGGGGCCCGCCCAAAAGTCCCATCGTCTTTGTCGTAGTGGGGCCCGCCCAACACTCATGACAACATTGTTGTCACGGAGTACACTCAACGTCGATAACAATATATGACCTGTGTGCACACGGTTCCATAAAGCCTCGGGCTCAATATCTCAGAAAACTTCATAAAAATGTTTGAACATGCCTGCTTATCTTTTCTTTCATAAAACTCAAGCTTACTCAGCTTGTTCATAAAACTGAAAATCTTTAAATTATACTTGCTAGTACATACTTTCTCGAAATCATAACATTTTCATAAATTTTGACAATCAAGAACATATGCTCATGTATAAATTTCATCAAGACATTTAGGCTCACAACGAGCACTTGAAATCATTTCTTAGAAAATATGAATACTCATAAACATGTGTTCAAAGGAAAATGGTAAGCATTGAAACCATTGCGTTTTAGCAAAACCTTGCGTTTTCATAAGCATAATACAAGCATCTATTCATTTTCGAAGTTCGTTTTGTATCTCACAGTGTTAAACTAGAACCCTGGCCCGTATATTCTTCTTGGCCTGCCAAACAAACCAAAACCATGTTATAGAACCTCGAGCTCATGTATTTTAACTTTGAAATTACAATAAAACACACCATTCAAAATTCCAGCATTTACAGATTTCATGCTCTATTTTTAGACACTCATAACTTCTTCATTACTTATCCAAAAAGGGTGTACTTTATACCAAAATCTTCATTTTTGAATCATCTAAAACTAGTGAGAAGAAATGCAATTGAAATGCCCAACGGATTTGCTCAAAAATACCTCAAAAGCAACTTCTCAAAAAACAAACTTCGACTGTTTCCAGACTTGATTTCCTGCTGCACCACAAATGTCTCCTACGATTTAAGACATATTCCAATCGTTTTCTACTCACGATTTCTTCATGAAAGTTTTAGAAAATTGAATAAGCTTTCTAACCATACCTTTTAGAGCTTCTGGCTCCAACTCTATAGATCAGCACGACCAAAAAACTAGAGGCTTCTCGTATTTGACAGCAAAATCTGTTCTCTGCCTTCCTCTTCACAAATCACTAATTTATGATAAGAATTGACTTGAGCTTCCTTCACAAACTTTGTTCAAAAATGAATTAACTTTCAAGAAACAAAACCTCAACTCTCACCTCTTCTTGTTGAGCTCGAAATGATTAAAATAACAGAGCTGGTCTGAGTTGACTAAAGAATTTCCATGGAACTTGAGTAATCCTTCACCCTTCTTCTTCAATCCCAAAACCAGAATCCTCTTCCCCTCTTCTTCCTTGTGTTCTCTCCCACGAAGGCCTCAGCTTCCTTTTGTTAAAATGTGATGGAAATAGAGAAAAAGTGGTTTAAAATAAACATAAAAAGTCATAGGCGGTGGACTTTTTTGTCCTTTTCCCTTTGCTTTTTCCTTTTGTCATTTTCTTTAATTATTTTCCATTTCTTTCTTTTCTTTTCTTTTCTTTTTAAGACAACACCAACCATAATATATTAACCTTTTCTTTCTTGTTTTCTTTTGTTTTTTTTTAATTCCAAAGAAAGTTCTCGGGTTTACAACTTACCTCCCCCTTAAGAAATTTCGTCCTCGAAATTTAGTAGTCGTTAGGTGAAGATCGTCGGATACTTCTTCCACATTTGGTCCTCTAATTCCCAGGTTGCCTCCTCCACTCCGTGATGTCTCCAACGAACCTTCACGAGTGAGATCGTCTTGTTTCTTAAAACTTGTTCTTTTCGATAAGGGATTTGAACTGCATCCTCTATGTAACTCATGTCTTCTTTCAGCTCAACTAGTTGTGCTTGCAGCACATGTGTCGGATCTGGACACATGAAAAACACATGTACTCGAGATAGTTCTATTGGCAACTCAAGTCTGTAGGCTGCTGGCCCAACTCGTCCCATTACTTGATAAGGACCAATATATCCAGGACTTAGCTTACCTTTCTTGCCGAAACGAAAGACACCTCTCCACGGAGATAACTTCGAGAAAACTTGATCTCCGACCTGGAATTTTAAGTCCTTTCGTTGTTTATCTGCGAAACTCTTTGACGATCTTGAGTTACCTTCAGATTCTTTCTGATTACCTTAATGTTGTCCGTTGTAATTTTCACCAACTCAGGACCGATTAGCTTCCGCTATCCTAGTTCGTTCCAACATACGAGCGTTCTACTCGATCTTTATCCAGAGCCTCAAATGGTGCCATGTCAATACTAGACTGATAGTTGCTATCGTAAGTGAATTCCAAAAGTGATAGGTGTGTATTCCAACTTCCATTAACTTGAAGGACACACGCTTTCAACATGTCCTCCAGGGTCTGGATGGTTCTCTTTGACTGACCATCTGCCTGAGGATATAATGTTGTACTAAAATTCAGCTTTGTTCCCATAGCTTTTGTACGCTAGGCCAAAACTTAAAAGTAAAATTCGGGTCCCTATCTGAAACTATGGACACTGCCACTCCGTATTTACTCACAATCCTATCGACGTATAGCTTAACAAGCTGATCAAGTGTAGACTTCGATTTAATCGGTATAAACCGTGTTGTTTTAGTGAGTGTATCCACCATTACCATATACCATCATGTCCACTTGAAGTACGATGTACAAACAACAGAAAATCCATAGTGATATGCTCTCATTTCCACTCCCGCACTAATAGTGGGTTAAGAAGTCCCTCTAGCCTCTGTTTATTTTGTTTAACTTGTTGGTATATCAAACATCTTACCAACTCAATAAGTTACCTCCTGCTTCATTACGGGCTACCAATATGTTCCCTTCAAAATTTGTACATCTTGGTGCTTCCTAGATGCATAGTGTAAGTTGAACTGTGAGCTTCCTCTAAAATAGCATCTTTAAGCTCGTTAAGACTCGGGATACATAATCTTCTCTGTTGAAGTATGGTTTCGTCTGTTCTCATTTTAAATTATGCCTCTGGGCCCTCTTTGGACATTCCAAACATTTTCTTCAAGTTTCTATTCTCTGGTTGTCTTCTCACAATCTCTGCTACGAGTGAAGACCTGATCTGGAATTGAACTAAAAGACCCCCTGAATTCTCTGTAGTCACAACTGCCTTAGAATCCTTTAGAGTACTTTTAAAGAAATATTGCTTGAATACCACACAAGGCGTCCCTAGGAAGTCTCGACTTCCTGCTTAATGCATCTGCTACTACATTCGCCTTATCTGGATGGTATTCCTTCGTACAATCATAATCTTTAATCTTTTCTAACCATCTTTTCTGTCTCATAATCAACTTTCTATGATCAAAGATATATTTCAGACTCTTATGATATATGAAAATGTGGCACCTCTCACCAAACAAATAATGACTCCAGAACTTCAATGCTAAAACAACTGCTGCTAGCTCAAGATCATGGGTAGGGTAATTACATTCGTGCTTTTTCAATTGCCTTGACGCATAAGCTATTACTTTTCCTTCTTGCATGAGCACACACCCTAATCCTTGCCTCGAAGCGTCACAGTAAATCACATACTCTTTTCCCGTTACAGGAAGTGTTTGAAAAGGTGTTGTAGCTAATCTATTTTTCAGCTCCTGAAAACTCTGTTCACACTTATCTGACCATTCAAACTTAGTATTCTTCCTTGTTAAAGCTCTTCAGGGTAATGCTAATCGTGAGAAATCCTCAACAAACCGTCTGTAGTATCCTGCCAAGCCTAGGAAACTACGTACCTCTGTCGCACTAATTGGTCTCTGCCAGTTGACCACAACTTTCACTTTATTTGGATCCACACTAACTCCATTTGTTGAGACAACATGTCCCAGAAACACTACCTGATTCACCCAAAACTCACATTTGGTGAATTTAGCGCACAACTGTTTATCACGTAGTGTTTACAGAATAATCCTCAAATGTTCTTCATGGGCTTTCCTGTCAACAAAAAAAAAACTAGTATATCATCAATAAATACTATCGCAAACTGATCCAAATACTGATGGAAAATCCTTTTTATGAGGTCCTTTAAAACTGCTGGTGCATTAGTCAAACCGAATGACATTACTAAAAATTCATAATGCCCGTACCTTATTTTGAATGATGTCTTAGGAATATATGATTCCTCTACCATTAACTGATGGTATCCTGATCTTAAATCAATCTTAGAAAACACTGATACTCCTCGTAACTGGTCAAACAAGTCATCTAATCAGGGTAAAGGATACTTGTTATGTATCGTGACTTTGTTTAACTGTCTATAATCAATACATAATCTAAGGGTACCATCTTTCTTCTTTACAAATAACACTGGAGCTCCCTAAGGCTATACACTAGGTTTGATGTATCCCTTATCAACTAGTTCTTGTAATTGCATCTTCAGCTCCCTGAGTTCACTTGGAGCCATTCTATACGGCGCTTGCGAAATAGGTGTTGTTCCTGGTAGCAATTCAATAGTGAACTCAACTTCCCTATCAGGTGGGAACCCTGACAGATCTGCTGGAAAAATATCAAGAAATTCGTTCACAACAAGAACATTTTCTGGTTTTAGCTTTTCCTTCTGCACCTGTACTACATGTGCAAGAAACGTCGTGCAACATTTCCTCAACAACTTCTCTGCTTTTAATGATGAAATCAAACTCGTAGGAATAATCTTTCTTTCACCCCTGAAAACCACTTCAGCCAACCCTAGTTTCCTAAAAACAACTTCCTTTCTATGGCAATCCCTTGATGCATAATGAGTAAATAAGAAATCCATCCCTAAGATTGCATCTAACACCTGCAACTCTAGTGGAAGAAGATCCACTAACATATTGAGACCTTCTATTAAGACCTCACAATCTCGCAACACTGCCTCGACTAGTAAAGCATCACCAACTGGCGTGTAAATAACTAACCTCTCAAATAAAGGCTCTAACTTTCTATTCAACTAAGTTAGGAATATACTGAAAACAAAAGAATGTGTAGCACCTGGATCTATTAAGACATGTGCAGGTACATTACAAATAGAAATTGTACCAGTAATCACATCTGGTGCATCCTCCGCTCCTTGTTGAGTCATAGCGTAGACCTTTCCCTGTTGCCTAGGTCTTTCTACAACTCCCTTCTGTCTTGAACCGCTTGTACGCTCTCCTGCATCTACTGGAACTCTCGACTGCTCAACTGTTTGGAACCCAACTCCCTGGTCCCTCTGTGTTACTGCTCTCAGCTGTGGACAATCCCTCTTGAATGCCCTGGCTGTCCACACTGGTAACACACATCGACACCGACAGACATTGACCTCGATGATTCTTGCCACAATTTGCACATGGAGTTCTCCTTGCTTCACTGGCAACACACTCCTACATTGTCTGTGGTCTTGCTGTGGATCTAGCAGATTGATTGGGTGCTTTTGACTCTGCCTCTGATAGGCACCACCCACATTCATCTGCCTCGATGTCTGGCCGCCAGCTCGATTCTTAAAGTCCTGACGACTTGAAACATTTACTCCAGGTGTGAATTGTCGCTGCTCACGACCTCGGAAACTGCTTGCTGTTGAAGGCCCACGAGTAGGCTCCACTACTGGTTGCGCCTCTGTTATACTCTGCTAAGCACGTAGAGCAGTCTCTACCAGTTGGGGAAAAAATGAGTTCACTTAGCAATGGTTGTGACTGGGGTACGTATCTCAGGACGTAACCCCTGTTCAAATCTTCGACACCTGTCACTCTCATATGCCACAATTACTTCAGCATACCGCGACAACTCAGTATACTTCCTCTCGTATTCAGCCATTGAAAGTGACCCTTGCTTCAGTTCTAAAAATTCAACCCTCATCACCTCACGGTACGTGCTACGGTAATATTTATCTTCAAAAATGCTTCTAAAAGTTTGTCAGTCTAAAGTATATGCATCACTACACCCGACTAATACTGATTTCCATCATCCTTCTGCCTCTTTTTACAGCAGGAATGTGGCCAACTTGACTTTCCGCTCGTCAGGACAAATCATCGTATCAAAACATTTCTCAAGCATATCCAATCAAACCTCAGTGTCAGCTGGATCTATGGAACCGTCAAACACTGTGGCTCCTAATTCTTTTAGGTGTTCTATTCTATATGTCTTATCTGGATCACTTAGCCCTGCTCTCTATGGCTTACCTGCCTCTTCTAAGAAATTAGCATACTGCATAATTATGGCCCCTATCTGGACTCTCGGGGCACTAGATCCCCACTGAGATTTTGCTTGGCTAGGATCCTGCGTCCCGTCCTGATCCTGCCTGCATCGTCTCCTAATACGTGGTGGCATGACTTCAATAACATATCAACATACAAGACATGTAATGAATACTTAACTCAAATGCACAATTCTAGACTTGTGTTCACATCCTAGTCCTGAATAGACTTACTATTATCCTTACATGGACCATGTTGTGCTAGTTCTATTGAACTGACTCAATAACTTACTATTACTCTTTAGTTTCTTCTTAGAGCTAACTTGCTCTATCTCATCTCCATGGAACTAACTGCTCTGATACCAAGTTGTCACACCCTCTCCTGAACTACTCACTACTTAGCCTAGAAGACGGCGTGAAGCCAACAAACATTGTTTACCTCTTAACAATACCTGCTAACCCTGTTATACCTGATAAACATACTATACTTGCATATGGAACACTTTAAACATGGAACAACGGAAACTAGACAACTACTAAACATACGTAAGGGGAAACTCTTCTTAAGTCTCTCTTTAAACTAGAACGGGTAAGGGCATCGCAAACAAAAACATACCGAACCATGGTTTACACAGCCACAACCTAGAATGTACAAACAAACATAACTACATAGTCCTCCTACAATACATATAGACTTTCTATACAACTCCAACCACGTACAAAATATCAAAATCGTGCAGCTTCCAGCAGACTATGGCAGGATATCAGGCTCTGGGAGCTCGATCTCTACCTGAAAAGTGGGAAAACACTGAAAGAATGAGCTATAAATCTCAGTGGGTGACTTAGTTTAAAAGAAAACTATTAACTCGTAAATCATATCACCTGATCATCTATGAGCATATGCATCTGTAATCAAACGTTAAAAGTAATCGTGTAATCATAATAACTTTTCAGAAAACCAGCAAGTATGTCGTTAAAATCTCGTAACGCATATGAATGATAGAAATCGTTTTAAAACATGTCACAATCCACGTTGTGTAGGACACACCCAGTACAACCAACGTTTACTCTACGATGTAGTGGGGCCCGCCCAAAAGTCCCATCGTCTTTGTCGTAGTGGGGCCCGCCCAACACTCATGACAACATTGTTGTCACGGAGTACACTCAACGTCGATAACAATATATGACCTGTGTGCACACGGTTCCATAAAGCCTCGGGCTCAATATCTCAGAAAACTTCATAAAAATGTTTGAACATGCCTGCTTATCTTTTCTTTCATAAAACTCAAGCTTACTCAGCTTGTTCATAAAACTGAAAATCTTTAAATTATACTTGCTAGTACATACTTTCTCGAAATCATAACATTTTCATAAATTTTGACAATCAAGAACATATGCTCATGTATAAATTTCATCAAGACATTTAGGCTCACAACGAGCACTTGAAATCATTTCTTAGAAAATATGAATACTCATAAACATGTGTTCAAAGGAAAATGGTAAGCATTGAAACCATTTCGTTTTAGCAAAACCTTGCATTTTCATAAGCATAATACAAGCATATAGTTCATTTTGTCACTCACAGTGTTAAACTAGAACCCTGGCCCGTATACTCGACCTATTTATTCTTGGCCTTCCAAACAAACCAAAACCATGTTTTAGAACCTCGAGCTCATGGATTTTAACTTTGAAATTACAATAAAACACACCATTCAAAATTCCAGCATTTAAAGATTTTAACTTGTTTTCTGACACTCATTACTTCTTCATTACTTATCCAAAAATGGTGTACTTAGACCAAAATGTTCCTTTTTGAATCATCTAAAACTCATAAGAAGAAATGCAATTGAAATTCCCAACGAATTTGCTCGAAAATACCTCAAAAGCAGCTTCTCCAAAAACAAACTTCTGCTGTTTCCACACTTGATTTCCTGCTGCACCACAAATTTGTCCTTCGATTTAACACATATTCCAATCGTTTTCTATTCACGATTTCTTCATGAAAGTTTTAGAAAATTGAATACGATTTCCAACCATACCTATTAGAGCTTCTGGCTCCAACTCTACAGATCAGCACGACCAAAAAATAAGAGGCTTGTCGGATTCGACAGCAAAATCTATTCTTTGCCTTCCTCTTCACAAATCAGTAACTTATGATCATAATTGGCTCGAGCTTCCTTCAAAAACATTGTTAAAAAATGAATTAACTTTCCAGAAACCAAACCTCAACTCTTACCTCTTCTTGTTGAGCTCGAAATGATTAAAATAACAGAGCTGGTATGAGTTGACTGAAGAATTTCCATGGAACTTGAGTAACCCTTCACCCTTCTTCTTCAATCCTAAAACCAGAATCCTCTTCCCCTCTTATTCCTTAAGTTCTCTCCCACGAAGGCCTCAACTTCCTTTTGTTAAAATGTGATGGAAATGGAGAAAAAGTGGTTTAAAATAAACTTAAAAAGTTATAGGCGGTGGACTTTTTTGTCCTTTTCCCTTTACTTTTTCCTTTTATCATTTTCTTTAATTCTTTTCCTTTTCTTTCTTTTCTTTTCTTTTCTTTTTAAAACAACACGAACCATAATATATTAACCTTTTCTTTCTTGTTTTCTTTTTTTTTAATTCCAAAGAAAGATCTCGGGTTTACATTCAAGCTTGGATTGATCCTTCTTCTTCCAATTGATGTTATTTTTAGCTCCAAATAGCCTCGTTTCGATCCCGAGTGATACAAAATGTCTCCTATTGTCCTGTTTAAGCTCTTTACCTGAAATTGAGTGATTTAAACGCGTAAAAGCCCTGAAATCATCATAAAATTAGCAATAATAAGCCTAAGGATAACATATTTTGTGTGCTATCACGTAGAATAGTCCCCATTGCATATAACGAGCATCAGTCATCACTTCAAAAGGTATCTCCCAGTTGGGGCTTGAGATGATAGGTGTTGTAATTAGAGCTACTTTCAGCTTGTGAAAGGCTTGTGCACATTCAACATTGAATTCAAATGGCCAGTTTAACTCTACAAGTATATAGATAGGTTTAGCTAATTTGGAGAAATACTTTATTAACCTCTTTTAAAAGCCAACATGGCCCTAAAAAGCTTTGAATGCCCTTAACAGAAGAGGGAAGCTCTAATTTTGCCATGACCTCCACCTTAGTATTATCTACTTCAATTCCTTCCCTTGAAACTTTGTGGCCAAGGACAATTCCTTCTGTTACCATAAACTGACACTTCTCCGAATTCAGAACCAGGTTTTTGTCTTCACATCTTTTCAAAACTTTTCTCACATTAACCAAACATTCTTCAAAGGATCTGCCAACCACTGAAGAATCATCAATGAACACTTCCATAATGTTTTCCACAAGGTCAGAAAAGATGGTTATCATACACCTTTGGAAAGTTGCTAGATCATTGCGAAACCCAGAAGGCATCCTCTTGAAAGCAAAGGTGTCTTAAGGACAAGTGAATGTGGTCTTTTCTTGATCCTAGGGGGCTATGGTAATTTGATTATATCCACTGTACCCATCAAATAAACAGTAAAATGCTTGTCCAGCTAACCTATCCAACATTTGATCAATAAAAGGTAAGGGAAAGTGATCCTTTCTGGTTGCCTTGTTTAGTCTCCTGTAGCCCATACAGATTCTCCAACCACTGGCTGCCCTTGTTGGAATTAACTCATTAGCAACATTTGTCACTATAGTTACCCCACCTTTCTTTGGAACACTGAATTGGACTTACCTAGTTACTATCTGAAATAGGATAGATAATCCCAACATCCAGCCATTTTATGTCTGAAATAGGATAAATAATCCCAACATCCAGCCATTTTATGATTTCCTTGTTGACTACTTCTTTCATAACTGGATTCAACCTTCTTTGGTGCGCAACTGACTTGAAATTTCCATTTTCAATTTAATCTCATGCATGCAGTATGAGGGGCTTATTCCCATGATGTCAGCTAACATCCACCCTATAGCTTTAATGTATTGCTTCAACAATTTGATCAATAATTCATCATTACTAGGCATCAAATCTGTACCAATCACTATAGGGAAAGTTTGTTTGTCCCCTAGAAAAGCATACTTCAGATGCTTGGGTAGTGGTTTCAACTCTAAAATAGGAGGCACTTAGGTTGAAGGTTAAAAGGAAAACTGCTTCTGTCTCCTAGTTCAGATTAAAAAATGGCCTTGCTCTCAACCAACTCAACTTCATCTTCCATGTGCTGCTTAAGCTAGAGTAACTCTAATTCATCTACAAGTTTGTCCCCATTGTTTGAACTGTTACAGATTTACATACTCCCTTCTAACACTTCAGCTATCACTTCTTCCATTAGGTGTATGGTTGAGCATTGTTCAAAGTCATCAGGGTACTTCATCGAATCATAGATGTTGAACTTTGCCTCTTGCTCCTTCATTCTCAAGGTAATTTTGTGTTCATAAACATCTACAAGAGTTCTCCCAGTTTTCAAGAAAGGTCTTCTTAAAATAGTAGGGACATCTTAATTAGCTTCATTCTCCAAAATGATAAAATCCACTGGAAAAATAAATTGGCCTACTTGAACCAGAATGTCCTCAATTTTTCTTTCTAGGTATGTTATGGACCTGTCAGCAAGCTCGAGAGTCATTGTTGTAGGGTGAGCTTCTCCTATACCTAACCCTTTGTAGATGGATAAAGGCATAAGGTTTATACTAACTCCTAAATCACAATGGACTTGGAACCAAACTTTCTCGTACCCTGAACAACCTTTAGAAAACTCTTCTCTTGTGGATTTATTAATGGACTATATGTTAGAGTTGAGAATTAAAAATTTAGAAACCAATTTCAAAGATTATGGACGAGTTTGAAGTCTAATTTAACTTTTAGAGACTAAATCTTTCACTTTTGAAACTTCAAGGACCAAATAGAAACTAAATTAAATTCTCAAGAACTAATAGTTTTGTTTTGAAAATCTATAGACAAAATAAAAACTAATTCAAAATCCAAAGGACAAAAAGTTTATTTTACCAAAAATAAAAAGGTTAAAATACTATTTGGGGTTCACATGTCGTGATTGTTTTATTTTAGCTTATATACTTTTAAAAGGTCTATATTCAATCCCCATATTTGAAATTTCAAAACAATTGCCAGAGTTAGTTTGAACTTAGGTCGAGGTTAAAATTCAACCGACTTTTCACGGGAATTAGTTTTTTCTCTCTTATTTAGCCTTATCACTCATTTTCTAAAAATCTTGTTGACAATGAAATTCCGGCAAACCTTCAATTCTCACGTCATTATTCAAAATTAATGATGAAACTATAAATGATTAAATTTGGTACAAGTTATGAATTGACTTGAGTCCTAAATTTAAATTGAAGATAAAAATTGACAAATTCTAAAAATTAAAAGGCCACATGTCTTTACTATAATGATTTGACCAAATAATTAAACTTGGCCAAATAGAGAAATGACTAAATTTATGCTATGTAACTAGAAAAATGTCTAATCATCTTTTAAAATTAATAAATGTCTAAAACATTTTTTAAATTAAAAATAATTAAATGTTTTGACGAAATTGCCCTCATGAGAGATTTTGAGGTTTTTAATTCTTATAATCATGGTTGACAAACTTTAGCATATATAGGAAGAAAATTTAATTTTTCAAAAAGAAAATATGAGAGGAAAATACAAACATTCTACAAAATTCAAATAATGATTTCGTTAATTCAACCAACAAAAATTAGTACTTGAGCAACAAACACAAACCAATTATATATTGACGAAGCTAATAGGATATACAACGTGCATATACATGTACTACAATTCACTCATCTACAAACGGAGTAAAATTAATACAAATAATATTATGTCCATCAACATGTAAATCCATCAATTTGTAATTCAGTCACCTTAGGACGACGATGCATGGTATAGTGTATACATGTACTGACCCCTAATCAATCAGGCATTTCATGTAGTCACACAAAAAGAGTAGTGAAAAGAAGTACATGGCCACAAGAATAAGTAAATTTAGACAAACCCACCAACAATCCCAAAAAATTAATACCCCACCCAATGAGCTTAAATGTATTGGCTAATTTTAGAACTGTGTTAAACAAAATTAATAACAAAATTACCTGGCGCTTTAAGTATCCACCTACGACCCCCCAGCTTCTATACTGTCGTTTGTTGCATGTACGTTTAGTCCAACAAGCGAAAGACTCTTCTCTTGTAACCGACAAAAAATAAGGGTTGGAGATTAGGGTTTAGCTGAACATTTCTGAGGATCGTTGAGGTATGTACCTACCCCCTTTGCTAAGAAATTGTTGAGTTTCTTTTTCATACCTAACGATGTATTTCTTCTTCTACCCCGATTCGTAATAATCTTCACCGATTTCTGCTTCTCTTGTTCAGTCGCACAAGGTAGATATCAGTACATACATGTATTGTATCATTTTAAAAATACGTATATGGGAGTATATACTTGGTACATACCTAAGAACCCACAATTTCCCACCCCTCCAAACTGAAGCACGAAGGTACCATTTTCATGTGTCGTCAATACAGTAGATAGTGAATTGCCTATTGCTCGAATTAAAGTGTCTTGAATTGAAAACTTTGTTTTATTGAAATGATATATACAACTTTCTTCAGATCATCCTTACATCAAAATACACACCCCTCCCCAATTTGAACACTTTGTGATAGTGCGACAACACTCATTGGGTTAACGAATGTTTTCTTTTTTGCCTATTTATTCGAACTATTTACTTATGTCATGGTCTCACCTTCTATAACTAGACTGAAGGGATCGAATCCCGTAGCGGAAGCGATTGTGAATTGCGTGTTCTTTATTTTGTTACAAAAATTTCATTCAAGAACAAAATATATAAAATTAAGCATGCGTTACAAAGTAGGACAACAAGATAATTACCTTTGCAGATTACTTTCTCCACGAATCCCTCCTTCATAGACCACGATCTCAACAACAACTCCAACCTTGTGAAGTTCCACCACCAAATCTTCTCCGTTGTTCTCTACGTGAGGGAGGAAGGTGCGTTCCTATAGGGTGAGATGTGGAGGTTTTGAGAGAAGTTGTGTTTGGAACTTTTCCAACAACACGATAATATGGAACTCTTGTGTTACCACAGATTAGTTCAAAGTTGCACCTCATGCAACTATTTATAGGGAAATAGGATGGAAATTACCATCCTATCCCTCATTCATTCTCTCATTAGTATATAGTTAATATGTGAATCTAATTCACATTAAAACCATATATTATATCAATTATATCACATATAATTGATATAACACCTCATATATTAAATTAAACACTTCAATTTCATTCCTAACTTTATACCCTCAATATTACCATGTTGAGCCAACAGAGGGACCTAATGGACCAACAATTCATGAGCGCCAATGATGTGAGATTAACTGAACAAACTCTTCCATCCAGTTAATCAATATTCATTAACTACAAGTCACTCCACTATAGACTTGTAGTTGCACTCTCCTCACTGTAAATTATATTGTGTCCATTGATATAATCATTACCCATGAGTCGACCCTTCGCAGGTTGTTCGTAATCACAGTTGGGTCAGATTATTGTATTTACCCCTTTGATTATCTCTTTGTTCCTTAAGCACCACTGATCCTCTAATGAACAACAAGTCTATGGTCCTAGCATAAACTCATACCTTCTTAAGCCAGTTTAGAGGGCGAGCCCTCGTTGTTCAAGACCTGGACTAGTTCTTAAGGGAACAACCTATCTAATTCCTTAGTGTAGGAATGAGTGAATTCCATCTTGCATAGTTAAGTCCCCAGCTACCTACGAAGTTCTGTCCTTAAGAAGGTAGGCTTATTATGTCGGCTACAGGCCACTCTCACCCATACTAGTTTAAGGACAAACCTCTATAAGCAAGAGTTCTTAACTTGCTCAGGATTCAAGTCGAGTCACAATGACCATCTATAAATTATCAGTTTTATACTGTTAACGACGTTAGACTAGTTAGACTAATAATTTGCAGTCCAGTCTTGTATGAACTCTTCATACATGATGCCCCCACACGCATGTCAAGAACATGAATGAGTTGGATTACCTCATTTGTACTAATTACAATGTGGGTCGCATCCATGGTGTTACTAGAATAAGGTTTCTAACTGAAGGGAATGAAATCCCTCGCAGCGGAAGGATGATCGAATCACCATGGTATTGTTGCGAAATAAGTTTTCTTAAAACAGTTTCTATCACATAAAAACAAGACTAAACATAATAAATAAGAAGAAAAACAACAAGTGTACTTACTTGTTGGAGAACCGTCTTCACATTTTCCTTCTCCAGTCACGAACCCTTCGTGATCATGATCTCAACGTACTCGATCTCCTCGAACAGTGAGTAATCCGGACACATCCACAAAGTTTCTCGGTTGTTCTACTTCTGGTAGAAGGAGAGTTGTGGGACTCTTCTTATTGGTGAAAGGGAGGAGAGGTTGAGAGATAATTTGAGAGATAATAACAAGAGCTCTTTGGTGAGATTTCCAAAAAATGAGCTTTGAGATTTTCATAACCACATATAATTAAGATATCTCATATCTCATTATACAAATCACATTCGTATAATTGTAGATTTTTAAATTGAATCACATTCAATTTAAATTCTCTCAATCTAATTTCTGCAAATTAGCTCTAATTCGACAATTAGGCTAACATATAGTTTATTATTAATTTCATACATATTAAACTAGATAAAATGTCAATCATATCACATATAAATGACATAATTACCCTTTAATGAACTCGAACAGTTCAAATTCACACAGAAACCATAAACCCTCTATTAATCAAGTTTCACCAGACCGAGGGACCTAATGGACCTAGAGTGACGAGATCCAATGATCCGAGATTAGCCTATCAAACTTTTTGACCCGATTAATCAAAATTCATTAGCTACGGTAACACTCCACTAAAGCCCGTAGCTGCACTCCCGTCAGTGTAAGACGAGTTGTGTCCACTGATAAAATCAATAACCATGAGTCGACCCTTCACAGGTTGTTCGTAGACACTGCTGAGTCAAATTACCGTTTTACCGCTGTGTCTACTTCTTGCTCCTTAAGTCCCCACTGCTCCTCTAATGAACAACAACGTTGTAATGGTCCAACCATACACAACACCCTTCTCGGGCCGGAGAAAGGGTGGGCGCCCGTTGTCCAAGACCTGAAGAAAACACTTAAGGGAACAACCCCTTAGTTTCCCTAAAGGCGGGTACAAGTGAATTCTATCTCGCGTAGTTATGTTCCCAGCTCAACACGGGGTCCTGTCCCTGAGAAGATAGGCATATTGGGCGAGTAACTGTGACCACCCTCACCAGTACTAGTCAAAGGACAGACCCCCGCAGACAAGAACCCGTAACACGCTTAGGATTCAGGTCGAGTCACTAATGGTCATTTACGAAGTTATTAGTCCCATACTGTTAACGATGTTACATCAGTAGGTCTAATAATTCACGGTCCAATGTTGTACAATCTAATTGCACAGGATGCCCCCACTCGCATGTCAACCGCATAAACGAGTCAGATCACTTCGTTTGTATCTGATACAAAGCAGGCCGTATCCACAACAGTATCAAGGATTAGGTCGCCAACTCTATCCATATACTGTAGACCATTCGAGTCTTAACTCGAACGTGATCCTCTCTATGTGTCCACTATGATGGAGAGTCGATCTCCTTGAGAAGCGGAAACGAGTTTGGAATCGTAATTGCAAGTTCATTTTGGTTGAAATACAAAAACCAATACATTGGAATAAAACAGAGATAAACATGAATTTCTAATCTAATTAGACATGAAGATAAATGATGCAAACATGTTATGTTTAACAATTAAACTAAAAGAAAGATACATCACCTTTGTTGTTTCTCCAAAACAACAACTCCTTGCTTCCAAGATGTAGCAGCACAGGAACACAAAAAGAACTCCTCTGTATTCTCCTACAGGGCACTACCAATATGGCAAACCTCCTATCCTCTAGATTCCACTTAGATCAACCTTGGTGGGAAGGTATTCAAACTTTTGGAAGAAGAGGGGGAAAGGTAGAGAGGAGAGAATTTTAGTAATTCGTTAATTGCACCAAAAAATGATTGATCCGTTTCAACTCCCAACTCCCTACACTTAACGATAGGGAGTGGAGGAAAACAGGGAAGTGGGGAACATGTCATCTACACATCCCCCTATTTTAATTAATTAATAATAAATTAATTTATATATATAACCTATTTAATTAAATAAAATTTAATAAAATCTATTAATTAACTCTTAATTAATTAATTCAAATGTCTTATATTTCAATTAGGTTATATATATGATTAAATCATATTTAATCATATTCCCTTTTAACCTATAGTTTTAATGTACATCTCATGCACATTAAATTTTAACGTATAGTTTTAAATATGAATCACATTCACATTTAAATTAATATTTGAACTCTTTCAAATATTTAATTCTCTCATATAATTTAATATGAATCATATTCACATTAAATTTATAATATAGAGTTCCAAAACTATATATTATATCGTATCTATATACATTCACATTTGTTGACGTACTCGTTTTATTAGCAACCTTTGCTATTGTTCTGTTTAACTTACTCAACAAAATTCTACTTCTTGGCTTGTGGTCCCTTATGTGGTCCTCCTCTAAGAAAGTGTCATTTGTCGACACAAAGACCTTATCTTCCTTAGGATCATAGAATAAACCACCTCTCGTTTCTTTTGGGTATCCTACGAATAGGCACAACTTTGAACGTGAATCCAACTTCTTTGGATTTGTCACAAGCACATGTGCTGGACAACCCCCATATTCTGAAGTGACATAAACTACCTTTACGTCCTTTCAAGAGTTCAAAAGGTGTTTGAGAAACACTTTTGGAGGGCACACTATTGAAAATATGTACTGCATTCTCCACTGCATAACCCCAAAAGGAACTAGGGAAATGAGCATAACTCATCATTGATCGAACCATGTCCAACAAGGTTCTATTTCTCCTTTCCGATACACCGTTTTGCTATGGTCTGCCGGGAGTTGAGAGTTGGGATGTAATTCCATGTTCTATCATATAGTTCTGGAATTTTAAATCCATGTACTCTCCACCTCGATCCGATCGAAGTGTTTTAATTCTTTTACCTAATTGATTTTCAACCTCAGTCTTGAATTCCTTGAACTTTTCAAGTGCTTCAGACTTGTGGTGCATTAGGTAAATATGCTCATATCTAGAATAATTATCTATAAAAGAGATGAAATATTCATATCCTCCCCTGGCTTTAACATTCATTGGACCACAAAGGTCTTAATGCCTCTAGAGGATCTTTGGTTGTATAACCTTTTTCACTAAAAGGTCTTTTAGTCATTTTTCCTTCTAGGCATGATTCACATACTGGCAAGGAATTTTCTTCTAACTCGTTTAGAAGTCCGTTGTTTACCAATCTCTCAATCCTATTGAGATTAATGTGACCCAATATTAGATTCCAAAGATGAGCATTTTCTTTAGGAGAAGTTTTGTGTTTCTTAGTTTGTGCGTTTGCAGTTTTAAATAATTCAGTGTTCAAAACCATTTTGACTCAATTAGGCCTTAAACATACAATCCATTTTCTAATGAAGTTGAACATATTTCTAAACCTTTCTTCAAAATAAACACTTTATTCATAGAAAAGGAAACAAAAAGACATTGTTCAATAAGGCAAGAAATGGAAATAAGGTTTCTAGTAAACCCTAGTATCACTAATATATTGTCCAACAGTACATATTTCTTGCCAAAATAAAGCTTCATTGTGTGCCCTCTCTGCACAATTTGAGACGACCTCTCCATTTCCAACCCGAGCGTTGTCTCTCCTACTCGTAAGTTGGTGCCAGGAATCAATTCCCTGAAAAGAAGAGCAAACATTTTTAGTGGCGCCTGAATCAAGTATCCAAGTTGTTTTATCATTATCCACTAAACAAGCTTCTAGGCAAAGTAAATCATATTTACCTTCCTTCTTCTTTTCTGCAATGTACTTCGGACAGTTCCGTTTCCAATGCCCCTCTTTGAACAGTTCCTTTATCAGCAACGTCTTTGACTTTCTTGCCCTTCTCGGCGGCAGCTTTGTCAGCCTGTTTCCCTTTACCAACCTTCTTCATGTTCTTCTTCTTACCTCTCAGGTTAGAAGAAGATGAAACCACTGTTTTTGTCACAGAGGTCGAACCTCTGTGATAACTCCTACTGGCAACATTTGCCTCACCTTTCGATCCCTGAATTTTCATCAAAGACTGAAAGGTCTGGAGTTCATTCAAAAGGGAGGTAAGATTAAAAGTAAGCTTGTTCATAACAACATTACTTCAAAACTGCAGGAAACTATCTGGAAGGGTTTCCAGAATGAAGCTGGCCTGGCTCGACTCATTGATGGAAGCACCATTCGACTCAACGATGTTAAAGAGCACCATCATATCCAGGACATGATCCCGAACAGATGTACCCTCTGGCATCCTCGAGTTGAATATGTACTTTAGGGCATTATGTCGGGCTTGTGTGGACTGTTGTCCAAACATACCCTGCACAGAATCCATGATTTCCTTGGCGGTAATCATGCCCTCATGCTTCTTGGCTAATGTGTCAGACATACTTGCCAGCATGTAGACCTTGGCCTTATCATTGGCCTTGATCCATCGATCATATGCATCACGAATATTTTGTTACGCATTCGAGCCTGGCACCTGAGGACACTCCTCAGTTAGCACAAACATCAGATCATCCACTACCAAAATAGTGTTGAGTTTGTTTTTTCACGTCATCATATTCTCTCCGATTAACTTTTTCGCACCCAATAAGGAAATTATAGAGCTAGACATTTTTGCTGAAAATTAACAAACAAACGTGTATGAGTTTCTTGCTATAACTCTAATCCAATCATGTTTTAGCTAATTATCAAATGATTCCTAGGCCATTTATAATTTGCAATGATACTCCAAAGGTTTAGAATGTATGACACCGAAGGGTAATAAA
This sequence comes from Trichosanthes cucumerina, assembly GCA_036507285.1. Classification (NCBI taxonomy): domain Eukaryota; kingdom Viridiplantae; phylum Streptophyta; class Magnoliopsida; order Cucurbitales; family Cucurbitaceae; genus Trichosanthes; species Trichosanthes cucumerina. Next base: position 42,570,609 of record CM071841.1, read on the forward strand.
AAACACTCCTCCTCTGGATCAAGACACTCTTGACCAAAACCTAATACCAAAATAACTCTTATTCCTATACGTTTTAGTTACCATTTTTGGGTCTGGATACATACATAACTTATGTACCCCGTGAGTGTAACCCTTTGTCTTTAGATCCCAGAGTCTCGATCCAATAAAATCCGCCGAAGGGAAGACTAGATTGGAAAATAGTCTAAGGAAATCTTTATCACTTTCGGGTGTCTACTGTGTTAGATCCCCTATGTCAAGCCCTCCGAAGTGATTGTCTTGTCCAGGCCAAACTAGCAGGCTGACCATAGTGGTCTAACGCTGTAAACCGACAAAAGAGACCGTAGGTTTTGTTTTCACTAAACCTGCTCCCACTCACTATAAGTACCCTCTCTATACACCTTGATATTGACTCTTACAAACACCATCCGAAGGGGTACGCTCCCGTTTGCGCCACGAGACCAAGCATGAGTCTCACGGTGTGAACATCCCGGAGATAGCGTAGGCGGAAAAATATGTATCTCATACACTTTTTCCTCCCACTGAATACTTTAAGTTTATAGGAATCTTTCTTAGGCTAAAACCCGACTAATGGTTTTACCTTACTCTATCAACATAACTCTTACATTGATAATCAATATAACTCTTATATTGATTTTATCCTAAGTTTGTTAATATAACTCCTTATATTAAACCTAAGATTTCTAGTTTATTCACCCCTTAATAAACCTGCTGACGCCATCTTTGTAATTTATAAGACTCTCGATTAAATTTCACTCCCGTGTCGATTCAGAGGTAGGGTGTTACGTTTCCGTCAGCTTAAATACCCCAGCCTAGACAGAACTTTCCTTAGACAAAGTTCCTCTTTTAATCATAGCTTATAAATTACTTGGTTCTTAATTCTAATCTAATTAGAACTACATAATCTAAGGTCTATTATTTCCAAGTTCTAAACATTTTAAAACTAATAATTAACCTTAGGTGACATGCATACTATGTTATAATGCTTGATCATTCATCACATGAATAATAAGATATTCATAGTGTCACACCCCCTCCCGGACTACCTGCTAACTTAGCCCGAAAGGCGGCATGAAGCCAACAGACATTGTTTACCTCTTAACAATACTTGTTGACCCTGTTTTACCTGATAAACGTACTATGCTCGCATATGGAACACTTTAAACATAACACAACGGAAACTTGATAACTAATAAACATACATAGGGAGAAACTTTCCTTAAGTCTCTTAACTTAAACGAGCAAGTGCATCACAACCTAAAACATGTCAAACCACTATTTATACAATTTAATTTACAAAACATATGGACTTGCTATACAATACCAGCCACGTACAAAATATCAAACTTATGAAGTTTCAGCAGACTATGGCAGGATGTCAGGTACCAGTAGCTCGATCTCTACCTGAAAAGGTTTGAAAACATTGAAAGAATGAGCTAGGAAGCTCAATGAGTGACTAAGTATAAAATCTTTAACTTGTAAAACATGTCACCTGAAAACTAATGAGCATATGCATTTGTAATCAAATGTTAAAATAAACGTGGAATCATAATAGATTTTCAGAAGAACCTGCAAGTATATCGTTAAAATCTCGTAAGGCATGTAAATGATATAAACTCTTTTTAAAACATGTCACAATCCACGTTGTGTAGGGCACGCTCAGTACAACCAACGTTTATTCTACGATGTAGTGGGGCCCGCCCAACACTCCCATCGTCTTTGTCGTAGTGGGGCCCGCCCAACACTCACGACAACATTGTTGTCACGGAGTACACTCAACGTCGACAACAGAATATGACCTGTGTGCACACGGTACCATAAAGCCTCGGGTTCAATATCTCAGAAAACTTCATAAAAATATTTGAACATGCCTGCTTATCTTTTCTTTAATAAAACTCAAGCTTACTCAGCTTGTTTATAAAACTAGAAATCTTTAGGTCATACTTGCTAGTACATACTTGCTCGAAATCATAACATTTTCATACATTTCGACAAACAATAAACATATGCTCATGAATAAGTTAATCGGGAAATCTAGGCTCACATCGAGCACTTAAGAACATTTCTTGGAAAACATGAATGCTCATAAACATGTGTTCAAAAAGAAAACATAAAACATTGAAACCCTTTCATTCTAGCAAAACTTGCATTTCTTAAGGTATAATTCAACATAACGATCATTTTGGAAGTTCGTTTTGTCACTCACAGTGTTTAAACTAGAACCTTAGCTCGTAAACTTGACCTATTTCCTCTTGGCCTGTCAAACAAACAAAATTCAAGCATTAGAACTTCGACCTCATGGTTTTTAACCTTAAAACTACAAGAAAACACACCATCAAAATTTCAAGCATTCTACAAATTTTACACTCTGTCTTCAAACAGTCATAACTTCTTCATTATTAATGCAAAAAGGATGTAATTTATACCACATTCTTCCTTTTTGAACCATCTAAAAATCATATGAAGACATAAAATTGAGATTCCCAACAGAGTGGCTCGAAAATACCTCGAAATCTTCTTCCCTAAAAATAACTTCCTGCTGTTCCAGATTTGATTTCCTGCTGCAACCCGAAACTTGACCTGATATTTACAACATCTTCCAATCATTTTCTACTCAAGATTTCTTCACGAAAGTTGTAGGAAATTCAATAAGCCTTCGAAGCATACCTATTAGAGCTTCTGATTCCAACTATACAGATCAGTACAACCAAAACACCAGAGGCGTCACGGATTTGACAGCAAATTCTGTCTTCTTCCTTCCTCTTCACAATACAGTAGCTTAAGATCAGAATTGGCTCGAGTTTCCTTCATGAACTTTGTTCAGAAATGAATTACATTTCAAGAAACAAAACCTCAAATCTTACCTTTTTTAGTTGAGCTCGAAATGATCAGAATATCAGAACCTGAATAGGGCTGAGTTGATCACTTGCTGCCATGGAACTTGTGTAACCCTTCTCCCTTCTTCTTCAAACTCAAAACCTGAATACTTCCCTTCTTCTTCTTCCTTTCTATTCCTCCCTCGAAGTCCCTCTTCTCTTTGATGAAAATGAAAGCAAAATGGGATGTAAATGGATTAAAATTGCTTTAAAAATACTCCAAACGGTGGTGGAGTTCCCACCACCACTTTCTTTTTTTTTTTAATTCTTCTTTGTCTTTTTCCATTTTTATTTTCTTTTTATTTTCTTTTATTTTTAAAACAAAATCAAAACCAAACATTTCCTTCACTTTCTTTATTTCTTTTGTTTTGTTTTGTTTTTTTTAGGAAATTCCAAAGAAAGATCTCGGGTTTACACATAGTATATTCATCTCATGAAAAGTAATGCATGTCAATGTTGTCCAAAAATTAATATAACAACCTTATATTAATTAATCATGCAAACTATATAATATAACTCCTTATATTATAAATGATGCATGAAAATGCTTAACCTAAGGTGGGATTTCTAAAATACAAGCATACACTATGCATGGAAATAATTACACAATAATTGCATAATTAAAATAGCAAAAATTAGACCAATTTTGGCACCCTAGAAATAATTTTAATTAATATAATCTAATTATATTCATTAAAATTAAATATATTAAATATATTAAAGGCGCAATTGGGTTGGTAGCAAAAAGGACCAATATAATTGTCCATATAGCAAATGACTCAATCTATTTGCAAAAATAGGAAAAATTTGAAAAGAGAAATTGAAATTACTAAAACACCCCACGTCAGTCACTGCTATCAGTGATATCACTGATAGGATTCTATCAGTGATATCATTGATAGAAGTCTGTTTATTTAATAACTAATTTTTCTGTCTGTTTATTTAATAACTAATTTTTTTCTTATAATTTTGATAAACTACTATTGTGATATCTATCACTGATAGAAGTGATAGATTTCTATCAGTGATAGTTGTCTGATAGACTTCTACCACAGTTGTCTATCTATTACCTATTACTCATAACTTTTCTATTATCTATTAGACATCTTGTTCCTATTCGACTTCTATCGCTGTCTATCACTGATAGAAGTGATAAACTACTATCCTGTTAATGATGGATAAAAGTTAATGAAAAAGAAGTGATAGACTACTATCACTGATAGAAGTCATAGGTTTCTATCAGTGATAGTTGTCTGATAAACTTCTACCTATCTATTACTTATTACTCATAACTTTTCTATTAGACTTCTTGTTGTTTTTTATTATTAACTTTTTTATTCTATCCGACTTCTATCAGTGATAGACGTCTATCACTGATAGTTGTATAGATGTCTATCACTGATAGTTGTCTATTAATCATTTACTTCTTTCTAGTGATAGACTTCTATCAGTGGTAGTTGTCTATCACTATCACTGATAGTTGTCTATCTGTTAGCTATTATTGTTTGTTGTGTGGTCTTTAAACTTTCTTATCAGATGCCAAAGTTCTTGTGTTCATAGTATTGATATTAAACTTTTGAAACAATCACAAACCTTGTATTGAAGTATGAATAATATGATAACAACACTATTGAGTTCTATCTTGAAAAAATATATCTAAAACCAATTGCAAAAATTACATCATGGTAAAAATGGTGGAAACTTACATGTCCTACGATTGTGACCAACACGATGACAATGATTACATTTTGTGTGACTTCTTGCTTCACCAATCGACGAAATCTTTTTCTTTCGGGGTCTTTCTGCTTGACGTTTAACAATTGGAGGCAATGCATTCATGTCAACATCTATCGAACTCCATTCAAAATGATTCCCAACTGGACGAATTACACCTTCATACGTTGTCAGTCCCATCACTAATTGCACAAGAGGAGCCATCAAAACAAGCATCATTAATATGAGCAACTAAAAGATATATTGTATTTTGATCTTTCACTAAAGTTACAAACAAAGCAAGATTTTTATCTTCTTGAATTTTAACCACATCCTGAGCACCATTTATCCCTAACCTAATAACATCGACAATTCTATAAAAGAAATAAAACTATCCATTCAAACTTCTTTCACAATCAGATTAATAAAATCATCAAAACACATCATCTCATCAACCAAAATTTCAATGGTCTTGTAATTCTCATAGAACATTTTCTCATTTCATTGCCTACTATAAAAAATAACTATTGAAGCTTCATCATAGTTCCTACGAAAAGTAATAACGACATTAACAAAATTAAGTAATATAGAAATCGATCACCACAATAGTCACTCGTATATCATTGATTAATGATATCACTGATAGTATTGATATCTATTGATCACTAATATCAGTGATATCATTGATATCTACTGATCACTGATAATCTATTGATCAATGATATCACTGATATCATTGATATCTAGAAAACAGTGATAGATATCACTGATATCATTGATATCTACTGATCATTGATATCACTGATTTCATATATATATTGATCAATGATATCACTGATATCATCTAGAAAACAATGATAGATATCACTGATATCACTGATGTCATATGTATTCTCTAGCATATCTAGAAAACAAAACAATCACCAAAATCAGACTTGCGACTCCAAAACATTGCAGAAAAACAGTGATATAACAAAATGAACAAAAAAAATACCCACGAAAAAAGCTATGGTTGATTGACAAACTCAAATACCCACGATTATTGTAGTTTATCAGTGGTAGAAGTGTGTCACTATCACTGATAGAGTTCATGGTTAGCGTTGCTTGGCATTGTTTAATAGTGTTTATTTAAGTCTATCAGTGATAGAATTATCATTGATAGACTTCATGGTTGGTCTTGTTTCGTGTTGTTGCATTTTTTTTGTTTAATAATGTTGTTTGATTTTTCCATAGTGATTCAAGTCTATCAATGATAGAAACCTATCACTATCACTAGTAGGTTTCATGATTGGTGTTGCTTGGTGTTGTCTAATAGTATTGATTGTAGTCTATCAGTGATAGAAGTTTATCATTATCACTGATAGACTTCTTGGTTGGTGTTGTTTACTAGTGTTGATTGAAGTCTATCTGTGGTAGAAGCCTATCACTATGACTAATAGACTTCATTGTTGGTGTTGTGTTACTATTGTTGATTGAAGTCTATCAATAATAGAAGTCTATCACTATCACTAATAGCTTATAGGTTTTATCACTGTCAATGATTTTCTTGCCCTTATTCTTTTTTTAATATTTTATTCATGCGTTTTCTTGCCCTTATTCTTTTTTTAATATTTTATTCATGTGTTTTCTTGCCCTTATTCTTGTTTTAATATTTTATTCATGTGTTTGATCATTCCACAGTGATTGAAATCTATTAGTGAGAGAAGCTTATCACTATGACTAATTGAAACCTATCACTTATAGATATCAATCACCAGACATAAAATACATTGTGTAGTAATTGAAGTATATCTGGGATTGAAGTCTATCACTGATAGATATTAATCACCAGACACAAGCTACATAGTGTAGTGATTGAATTTTACCTATGATTGAAGCATATCACTGACAGATATTGATCACCAAACACAGGCTATATTGTGATAAGCTTCCATCACAAATTCTCTTTAATGTTGTAATTCAAAGCATAATCAAAGCATAAACTTCACAAATAAACATAACATAAATTTCTATCACAAATAACCAAGAACTCAAATGTTGTAATACATAGCCGGTAGATTTGAGGAAAAAAAACATAAAAAAATGTTTACAAAAAAAATGAAGAATTAAGGAAACCAAATCCCCAAAATGAAAGATCACGTACCAAAATTCTAAAAAGGTTTGCTTTGGTTTCTTGGAATTTAATCATATAATTGTGAAACCAAATGAATTAAAAACACAAAGAAAGTATTACGTGAATTGCGAAGACGAAGAACGTAGAGTTGCGAAAACCAGAGAAAAAAAATCTAATTGAACGACTTGCGAAGAAGAAACTATAGACAATAAGAAGAAACTTTAATCGAAGGAGAAGGAAATAAGCGTGAATCATGGAAGGGTAAAATAGGAATTAAGAATATTTTTAAAAATATTTGCCCTATTTGCAATTATTTTTAAATCTTGCTATGTTTGTAAATAATAATCTTAATTTTGCTACCCATTACAAATTCTCTATATTAAATATAAAACGTTTTTATAATTAATATATATAATAAAAAAATATTTTCTGCCCGTTGCTCCTCGCGTGAAACGTATTTGGCATTGCAACGCTGATAACAGCATTGCAACGCTGCCTTTGTCGTCTTCTGTCGAGCGTTGCAACGCTAGAGGCTGCATTGCAACGCTGCCTCCTGAGCGCACCTTCTCCCGCAAGCGCAGCGTTGCAACGCCGATGAACAACGATGCAACGCTGCACACAGACAGCACATGGAATCACCATTCCTTGCTCGTTTTTGCTCCGATCTTCTCAGCAACCGCTTTGCCTCGATCGACACGGACTTATAGACTCGATTTACAATCAAAATTTGCCCAAAACACCGTGCCCTTACATTGAACATTTCAATGAAAATTGTAAATCTAAGTGCCAAAATTGAAAACATCTAATTTTGCAAAACCGTTCATACATCTCATGCAAAAACAGTAAATCCCACCTTGTTCTTGAAAAATCCAGAACATAAATGAAGAATGCAATTGGGCTCTGATACCGATTGAAGGGAATCGAAGTCCCCGCAGCGGAAGCGATTGCTAATCGCGCGCTCTTGATTTAGTTACAACGATTTATTTAAAGAATATAAATAACAAGATTAAGCATATATAATAGAATGGACAGCAAGAAATTACCTTTGAAGAACCTTTCTTCGAGTGCTCCTCTCTCCCACGATCACGATCTCAACAACAGGAACTCCAACGTATGAAGACACGCACCACACCAGGATCGTCTCCGGTTGTTCTCTAGGTGAGAGGAGGAATGTGGGTTCCTTTAGGAGAGGTGAGGTTTTTGTGAGAGATGTGTGTTTTGGAACTCTTCCAACAACACAACAAGAGAGGGCTTGTAATTCTATCAAAAACCTTTTATCTAGTTGCATCTCATGCAACCACATATATAGGGGATTGGGATGGAAATGACCATCCTACCCCTCCTTTATTCTCTCTTTAGTATATAGTTTATATGTGAATCTAATTCACATTAAAACTATATATTATATCAATTATATCATATATAATTGATATAACTCCTCATGTGTGAAATTGAACACTTCAATTTCACTCCTAACTTTATACCCTCAATTTTACCATATTGAGCCAACGGAGGGATCTAATGGACCTACAGATCATGAGCTCCAATGATGTGAGATTAACTGATCAAACTCTTTGAAAAAGTTAATAAATATTCATTAACTACAAGTCACTCCACTATAGACTTGTAGCTGCACTCTCCTCACTGTAGATATCATTGTGTCCACTGATATAGTCATTACCCATGAGTCGACCCTTCACAGGTTGTTCGTAATCATAGCTGGGTCAAATTACCGTTTTACCCCTGTGATTACCTCTTTACTCCTTAAGCACCATTGATCCTCTAATGAAAAACAAGTCTAAGGTCGTACCTTAGACTCATACCCTCATAGAGGGTGGGGCCCCGTTGTTTAAGACCTAGAGTCAGTTCTTAAGGGAACAACTTATCTAATTCCTCAGTAGAGGAATGAGTGAATTCCATCTTGCACAGTTAAGTTCCCACTACCTCACGAGGTTACGTCACGAGAAGGTAGGCTTATTGAGTCGGCCACAGCCACTCTCACCCATACTAGTCTAAGGACAAACCCCATATAGCAGGAGTTCTTAACTTGCTCTCGGATTCGAGTCGAGTCACTAATGACCATCGATAAATTACTAGTCTTATCCTGTTAATGGTGTTACACTGGTTAGACTAATAATTTGCGATCCAGTCTTGTATGAACTCTTCATACAGGGTGCCCCCACTCGCATGTCAACTACATGAATGAGTTGAATTACCTCATTTGTACTAATTAAAAAGTGGGTCGCATCCATGGTGTTACCAGAATAAGGTTTCCAACCTTATTCTTATACCATAGACCATTTAGGTTATATTTTTGAACTCAACCCAAATAGTGTCCACTACACTGATTTCAAGATAAATGTTATAACCTTGGAGCTTAGTTTATTGGATTTATGAAAGCAAGACTATAATCTTATCAAAACAAAGTAACACTTTATTTAATTGATCAAAATTACACAAGTTTAGGGCATAAATCCTAACATTCTCCATCTCGATCGGATCGATGTGTTTTAATAGTTTTCCCTAATGCATTCTGTACTTCAACCTTATAGTTTTTGAACGTTTCAATAGCCTCAGACTTGTGATGCATTAGGTATAGATAACCATACCTCGAATAATCATTTATGAAGGAGATGAAATATTCGTACCCTCCTCTAGCTTTAACATCCATCGGACCACAAAGATCTGAATGTACAAGTTGTAAGCGTTCTATGGCTCTATAACATTTTCCAGTAAAAGGTCGCTTAGACATTTTACCTTCCAAGCATGATTCACATGGAGGTAAAGAATCATCTTCTAACTTGTTTGCAAGTCATTTCTTAGATAATCTCTCCATCCGGTTGTGATTTATATGACCATGTCTAAGATGCCATAGATAGGTTTTATTATGAGAAATTCTTTGCCTTTTACTCTGAGTATTTGCAGTTTTAAATATCTCATGATTTAAAATTGCTTTAGTTTTATTCGGTTGAAGTACATACAATCCGTTTTTCAATTTAGCAGAACAAATATTGACACCCTCTTTTAAAATGATCGCTTCATTTAATGAAAAGAAAATACAATATCCAAGTTCTATTAAACAAGAGATAGAAATTAAGTTCCTCTTAATCTCAGAAAAACAGCTTGGCATCTCCCACTGCACGAGCTGAGGCGACGTCTCCCGTTCCGACCCTGAGCGTCATTTCACCCTTTTCAAGATCCTTGAAGGAACTAGTTTCCTGAAACCAAGAGCAAACGTGCTTAGTGGCTCCTAAATCAAGTATCAAGGTAAAATCACTATTTTCCACTAAGCAAGTTTCAAGAACAAGTAAATCTAATTTACCTTTCTTCTCTTTGAGCTCAGCAAGGTATTTTGGAACACTTTGCAGTGCAACACTTTCCTTTGTCTGCAACCTTGGCTTTTCCCTTGCCTTTGTCAGCAGCAGGTGCCTTCCCTTTCCCTCCTATCTTCTTATTTTGGGTCTCCTTAAGTCCAGAAGATGAACCACAGGACTTAGTCCCAGAGGATGAACCCTTCTGGAACCTTCGCAATGGGCAATAGATTTGCCTCTCCATCAGCCTGTCCCTTATTCTTCATAAGAGATTGGAAAATTTGTAGTTCATTAAGGAGAGTAGTTAGGTTATACTCTATCTTGTTCATAGCATTGCTGCAGAATTGCAGGAAACTCTTCGGAAGAGATTCCAGGAGGGACGAGACTTGACTTTGCTCGTCAATGACCGCTCCGTTCATCTTAGCCACGTTGAAGTGGCCCATCAGATCGGGAACGTGTTCTCTCACCGATGACCCCTCCATCATACGATAGTTATAAACGTATTTGAGGGATTCGTGCCGAAGTTGTTCAGACGGTTGTCCAAACATATCCTGCAATGAACTCATGATCTCACGAGCTGAGACCATGCCCTCGTGATTTTTGGCTCGAACTTCAGAAACACTAGCCAAAATATAAACCTTGGCCTTATCATTGGCCATGATCCAGCGGTCGTACGCCTCCTTAAAAGATTGAGGAGCATTTCGAGCAACGACCTGAGGACATTCCTCAGTTAGTACAAACCGAAGGTCGTCAACAACGAGAGTCGTATTCAGGTTGGACTTCCACGTAGTAAAATTCTCACCAGCTAAACGATCACTTTTTAATAAGGCTATTATTGTAGACGAGATGCTGAAAATCCAAAATAGTTCTAATTAATTAAGCCTTTTAACCCATTATAAAACCAATAAGCATTTAGCCAAATCATTAAAGAACCCTAGTGTTTAAAGTAAACCCAGTGTTTAAATTAAACCTTTAATTTTGCAACGATGTTTTAAGGGTTTAGAACAAAAGCCTCTGTCGGGGGGTCAGTCATTCCTCCCTTGAATTGAGACTTTCTCAGCAAATTCTCACCACCAGAACATCTAATGTCCAAATGGTCCTTAGCTACCGTTTGTTTGGTCAAGGACTTGTTAACTAGCTTAACTTATCCCGTAAATGTGACCCTACCATTTTCAGATCCAATAGGTCCGAGCAAACAGGCTAGTATGAAGAAAGACAACTGTTTGCAAATTACCTAAGAGATCCTATCCATTTCTGGAGTTCGCGGTGTTTCGATCCCTATAGTCAGGCCCTCTGTAGGATCTGGCTGTTCCATGACAACCTAGCAGACGGACTATAGAAATCTCATGCTGTAACCTAATGGAGGAGACTGTAGGATATGTTGGCACACGTTCTGCTCTCATTTACTATGGATACTTCCCTCATTCATCTTGGTATTGAACCATGCAAACACATATCGTAGGGGGACGCCCTATTAACGCCACGTAGCCGAGCATGGAACTCACGGTGTGAACTCTTGAGGACGTGAGAGTAAACTCGATGCGAACATCTCATTTTCTCCCACTGAAGCTCCTAAGGTTAGGGTATAGGTTTAACTTAATCGGATTCTGGCTAAAAGAATCTATCTAAGTCTATGCCGATTATAACTGTTATAACTAGGTGTTCTAACCTTAGGTATATGTGAATAAACATTTTAATTACCTAGATATAAAATAGAAATAAAGTTAATTCAACTCAAGCTCTAGATCAATTCCCAGGTATGAGGTGTTCCGTTAACCGCCAACTTAAGTACACCCAACCTTAGACAGAACTTCACCAGTAGAGTTCCCTTATAACCAAAGTTCTAATGTCCTACTATATTTTTAACTATTTAAAATTCTATGTAAGACTAATTTCTAATCCTATTAGAAATTAAAACTTAGGTCTAAATTAATTTTAAACAATTTATAACTAATTTAAATTTGACCCAAGTTCCTATGTTTGCATGCATTTCTTTATTATAGGTTATGGTTTCTAAAACCCATTTAATTTATAACTTTTATAAATTTAATAATTAACCTAGGACAAAGAACTATATTATAAAACCAATATTGGAATTATAAAAAATTATTCAACTAATTGAATAACTAAAAATACTTAAATAAAATAACATTTATTTTAAACTAAGTAATTTCATCGTACATGCAATTTATTTTCCATATAATCTAATTATAAATTTTATAATTAATTACTCATGAAAAATAAATTAATCATGCATTTAAAACCATATTTATATAACATTTATACAAATAAAAAATGCATGAACATGTTTATCCTAAGGTGGAAAAAATTCTAAATGACATTCATAAAAAAATACAGCTGTAAAACCAGAATACATTGGCCCCCTATAGTGCAAAATAATAAAATTACACTAATTTTATTACATAAAATCGATCCAAAACTCCTTGAACCGAGCTTGAACCGCTCGAATCGGACCGAAAACCAACCATAATGTTGAACTGGTCTACAGCTTGTGAAAATGCATCACGGTGTTGCAACGCTGATGATGGCGTTTGAACGCCGGCTTTGTCCGCTCGCACGCCTGCGATCGGAGTAGCGTTGAACGCTAAGGGGCAGCGTTGCGACGCCACTGACCCCTAGAGCTCCCGCGTCGATAAGAAGGCATGGCGTTGCAACGTCGTTCCTTAGTGTTGCAACGCTGATGAACGGCGTTGCAACGCTGCTGGTAGCGTTGCAAGGCTGTTGCTTCTGCAACAACAATTTCTTTCGAACACAGCAGGAACGATGATGAATTTCTCCATAGCTACTCAACCGAATTGCACGAAATTTGTTCCCAACGACTCTTAACTCGATTATAGACTAGATGATGCACTTAATTGCCCAAAAACACACGAGCCTTTTCACTTAATTTGTTCAAATCAAAGAGTAAACTATGGGCAAATACTCCTAAATAGTTTTACAGCAAACAAAATGCAAATCCAACCTAACCAATGCAAATTTGCTTCAACCAAAACAAATCAAGCATTGCTCTGATACCAATTGATGGAGATCCGATCTCCTTGAGCAACGAAAACGAGTTTGGAATCGTAATTGCAAGTTCGTTTTGGTTGAAATACAAAAATCATACATTGGAAATAAAACAGAGATATACATGCATTTCTAATCTAGTTAGACATGGAGATAAATCATGCAAACATGTTATGTTTAACAATTAAACTAAAAGAAAGATATATTACCTTTGTTGTTTCTCAAAAACAGCAACTCCTTGCTTCCACGTTGTATAGCAGCACAGGAACACAAAAAGAACTCCTCTGTATTCTCCTACAGAACACTACCAATATGGAAAACCTCATATACTCTGGATTCCACTTAGATCAACCTTGGTGGGAAGGTATTCCAACTTTTGGAAGAAGAGAGGAAAATGTAGAGAGGAGAGAACTTCATCAATTCGTTAATTGCACCAAAAAAATGATCGATCCATTTCAACTCCCAACTTCCTACACTTAACGATAGGGAGTGGAGACAAACAAGGAAGTGGGGAACGTGTCGTCTACACGTTCCCCTATTTTATAATAAACTAATTTATATATATAACCTATTTAATTAAATCAAATTTTATTAAATCAGTTAATTAACTCTTAATTAAGTAATTCAAATGTCTTATATTTCAATTAGGTTATATATATGATTAAATCACATTTAATCATATTCGCTTTTAACCTATAGTTTTAATGTACATCTCATGCACATAACATTTTAACCTAAAGTTTTAAATATGAATCACATTCACATTTAAATTAATATTTGAACTCTTTCAAATATTTAATTCTCTCATATAATTTAATATGAATCATATTCACATTAAATTTATAATATATAGTTCTGAAACTATATATTATATCGTATCTATATACTTTAAATATATTCCCTAATGAATTTGATCATTTAGACTGCAAACGATCTGAGAACCCTTAACGAGCTAGAAGGTGGACCTAATGGACCTACAAATAAGAAGCTCCAATGATACGAGATTACTCGGTTAATCTCATTTACCTTCTAATAAACATTCGTTAACTTCCGGAACACTCCACTAAAGTCCCGCAGCTGCACTCTTCTCAATGCAGATATATTTAAGTGTCCACGGATATTGACCAATAACAGAAAGTCAATCCTTCACGAATGTTCGTAACACCAGCGGGGTCAAATTATCGTTTTACCCCTAGGTTACATCTTGTACCTTAAGTACCAGTGCTCCTCTAATGAACAATTTGTTTGTGGTCATACAAACAAACAGACTCCCTCTCGGGCCAATGAGAGGGTCGGGTCATTTGTTCAAATTCCAGAGACATCACTTAAGGGAACATTCCTCTACTTACCCTAGTAGGTAGGAAAGAGTGAATTCCACCTTGCTAAGTTAAGTTCCAAGCCTCTCTCACTCGGTCTTGTCTCCAATAAGGTAGGCATATTTAGTGGGCGAATCTGGCCACTCTCACCCATACTAGTCAAAGGAAAATCTCTCGCAAACAGAAGTTCGTAACCTGCTCAGGATTGAGATCAAGTTTCCTTGGACATCCTAGTGAAATAGAAACCTAACTAGTCAAAAGAGTTACATCTAGTGGCTACTATTTCGCGGTCGGATCTTATGTAATCTCATTACATAGGATATCCCCACTCACATGTCATCTACACGAACACGTTAGGATCACTGTTTTTGTATCGTATACAAAGTGGGTCACATCCATAGTTTTACCAGGGTAAGGTACCCAAACCTTATCCCTTAACTATAGGCCCTTTAGGAAGAATCTCGAACCGAGGTCCTTTATATGTACACTACATTCAGTTAAAGATACATTTAACAGCCTTGGTTGTTTAGTTTATTGGATTTAGGGATTAAACAAAAGAAAATTCATATATAACGAAACAATAACTCTTTATTGAAGTAATAACAATTTATTACAATAATTAGAACAGAAATACAAACTACGAGTTTTAGGACACAAACCCAACACACTACACACCGTTCAAGTTCTAGTTCTCTCATAAATTCAATGACCATGGAACATAGTTTATTGGACAAAGTTTGTAAAATTGTGAGACACAAAGTGATGAAAGAAATAACTCAAATTAATTTCAAATGGTAATATTACAAACAAAACGAGATTAGGACATACATCCCAACACCAACCTTATTCTTATACCATAGACCATTTAGGTTATACTATTGAACACAATCCAAATAGTGTCTACTACACTAATGTTCAAGATACATTATAACCTTGGAACTTAGTTTATTGGATTTAAAAAGCAAGAATATAATTTTAGCAAAACAAATAACTCTTTATTTATTTGATCAAAATTACATAGGTTTAGGGCACAAATCCCAACATAGACAACAACCATTGTAAATACCAGAATGTACCCCACCATCATCATGAAGGGAATGGATTTCCTGCAATGAAAGTGCGATGTGAATCGCTATTGTTTCGTTATTGTTCTAAATTTCATAAAATTGAAAGAATCATATTCTATCTATGCTACGTATGCAATTAGAGAAGAAAAAAAGGTTTAACGAAACCTACCTCTTATAGAACTATTCTTCGAGTTTTTCTTCTCCGGTCATGATATCAACGATCTAGCGAACTCTCCAATCACAAACGTAATCAATGGGATTCCTCCAATTCATCTTCTCGGTTGTTCTCCGAAGGATAAGGGAGAGTGGTGAGACTCCCTTTGGATTTCAGGTTGGAGAGAATTGTAGAGAATTGAGAGAACATTTGAGAGAGAATTTGCTTTCTCTTAGGATGGAATTCCAAAAAATGAGAGAATATCTTATGGAATGTCTTACATTCCACGAATTTATAGTGTCAAGTTGTGGAGTTAATATCTCCACCATTTACCATTTTACCACAACTTATTGGGGTATGCCCTAATCTCGTGTTGTTTGTAATATTCATTGTTGTAGATAAATAAAAGTTATTTATTAAAAGTTATTTTTATAAACTTAGTCCAATAAACTAAGCTCTAGGGTAATTATATTATGAGAGAAGTAAGACTTGAACGGTGTGTAGTTGTGAACGGTGTGTAGTTGACACACGGGGAGGATCACGTTCGATTTAATGACCCAAATGGTTACAATATATGGATAAGATTGGAAACCTAATATTGCTTACAACGTGGATGCAACCCACTTTGTATTAGATACGAACGAGGTGATCAAGCTCGTTCATGTGTCTGACATGCGAGTAGGGGCATCTTGTGCAATGAGATTGTACAAGACCGGACAGTGAATTATTAGACCTACTGATGTAACACTATGAACAGTATATGACTAATAACTTCATAGATGACTATTAGTGACTTGTCCTTAATCTTGAGCGTGTTACGGACTCCTGTCTGCGGGGGTCTGTTATTTTACTAGTACAGGTGAGGGTGGCCATAGTTGCTCGCCCAATATGCCTACCTTCTTGAGGACAAAACCACGTGGAGAGATGGGAACTTAACTACGCAAGAAGGAATTCACTTGTTCCCGAATTAGGGAAACTAAAGGGGTTGTTCCATTAAGTGTTGTCTCCAGGGCTTAAACGACGGGGCCCCACTCTCTCATTGGCACGAGAGAGTTCTTGTTTATGGTTGGGCCATACAACAATGTTGCTCATTAGAGGAGTAGTGAGACTTAAGGAGTAAGAGGTAGACACAGGGGTAAAAATGTAATTTGACCAGTTGTGGTTGCGAACAACCTGTGAAGGGTCGACTCACTGGCATGATGGACAAAACGTATCCTACAGTGATGGCAGTGCAACTACGGGCTTTGGTGGAGTGTTACCGTAGCTAATGAATGTTCAATAACCAGGTTAAAGAGTTTGATCGGTTAAGCTCGGATCATTGGAGCTCGTCAGCTGTAGGTCCATTAGGTTCTTTAGTTGGCTCAAACTTGTCAAATTGAGGGTTTACAGTTTGGTGTGGATTTGAAGTGTTCAAATTCATTATTTAGGTATTTATGTCATTTACATGTGATATAGTTGACATAATATATAGATGAAAGTGAATGAGATTCATAATAAACTATAGTATAGCCTAATTCATTAATTGCTGCCAAATTTGAGAAATTGAATTGAGAGAAATTAAATTGAATGTGATTCAATTTAAAATTTCACAATTATGCAAATGAGATTTGTATAATATGGTATGAGATACCTTATATTATGTGATATGAAAATATGATTTGCATATCATATGGTTGTGGTAAAATGGTGAATTGGTGGAGATTTTAACTCCACCACAGACAATTATAAATAGATGCATTCGAAGGCATCTCATAACTTAAGCTTTCATTTTTTGGAAAATCACTCCAAGTGAGAGAAGCTCCCTCTCAAAAGCTCTCTCTAAATTCTCACATTTCCTCTCCAAACCCAAAATCAAACGGAGTCTCACAACTCTCCCTTAACCTCCCGAGAACAACCGTAAAGACTCTTTGGAAGTGTCTTGTCGTTCAGCTTGAGGATCGAGTTCGTGGTTCGATTGGATTGAGAGAGATCGAGGAGGAAATCGATGAAAAGGTTTTTGAAGAGGTTAGTATGACTTACTATTTTTCCTTCTCTTCACAACATGTTTAACCTAGATTGTATGTGATAGTTTCAATTTTATGAAATACATTTCACAACGAATGAACGACATTTCACAATTTCTTCCGCTACGGAAAGTTCCATTCCATTCACAACTATATAATATGCAAATCATATTTGCATATCACATAATATAAGGTATCTCATACCTTATTGTACGAATCATATTTGCATAATTGTGGAATTTTAAATTGAATCATATTCAATTTAATTTCTCTCAAATCAATTTCTCCAAGTTAGCCCTAATTAAATAATTAGGCTACACTATAGTTAATGAATAAATACGCTTTTAATAAATCTAAACACTTGAAATTCACTCTCAATTGTAAACCCTCATTTAGTCTAATTTGAGCCAACCGAGGGACCTACTGGGCCTACAAATGATGAGCTCCAATGATACAAGATTAACAGATCAAACTCTTTGACCTGGTTAATCAACACTCATTAACTACGGTAATACTCAACTAAAGCCTTTAGCTGCACTCTCGTCATTGTGGGACAAGTTATAAATCCGAGATCTCTTTTTTGAATTTTCTTATTAAAAAAAACAACAATAGAAAATAAGAGAGGAAAAGTTTAATATATTTTGGTTTTGGTTGCTTTAAAAATAAAGAAGAAAAGAAAATGAAGGAAATAAAAGAAAATTTGGTTTTAAAAAAACGAAGAAAAGAAATAGGAAGGAAGAGATAAAGGAAGGAATGAAAAAAAAGAAAAAGAAA
The DNA here is from genome assembly GCA_036507285.1 of Trichosanthes cucumerina. NCBI lineage: Eukaryota > Viridiplantae > Streptophyta > Magnoliopsida > Cucurbitales > Cucurbitaceae > Trichosanthes > Trichosanthes cucumerina. The sequence continues at coordinate 42,588,981 of CM071841.1, forward strand.
AAGAAAAGGGTAAAAGACAAACTCCACCTCCTAACTTATCTCAACTATTTTTAATTCATTTTATCTCATTTCCATCTCTCTTTTTTTGTAATAGAGTGGAAGCTAATAGATGTTGAGTTGGTGCAAGTTACGACGGGCAATATTAAGGTAATTAGGGAGAATTCGAAGGTAGCTCAAGACCGTGAAAAGAATTACGCAGATAAGAAACAAAAGGACTTAGAATTTCAGGTCAGAGATCAAGTTTTCTTGAAGTTATCCCCGTGGAAAGGTGTCCTTCGCTTTGCCAAGGTAAACTGAGTCTGGAAATAGTAGAAGTTTGTTTTTAGGGAAGATGTTTTAAATTCCAGGCCAAGTTTGGGGTGTAACAGGGAAACGAATCTGGAAATAGCAGAAGTTTGTTTTTAGGGAAGAAGCTATCGAGGTATTTACGAACACATCCGTTTGGAATTTCAATTTCATTTCTTCATATGAGTTTTAACAGGTTCAAAAAGGAAGAGTTTGTTATAAAGTATACCCTGTTTGACTAAGTAAGGAAGAAGTTATGAATGTTTGAAGTCAGGGTATGGAATCTGTAAAATGATAGAAAATTAGATGGTGTGTTTTTTTGTAATTTCATGGTTGAAATTCATGAGCTCGAGGTTTTAATGCTTGGTATTGGTTTGTTTGACAGGCCAAGAGGAAATAGGTCGAGTGTACGGGCCAAGGTTCTAGTTCTAAAGCTGTGAGTGACAAAACGAACATCCAAAACAATCTTTGTTCTTGAATTACGCTTAAGGAAGTACAAGGTTTTCCTATAATGAAATTACTTAGATGCTTTATGTATTCTTTTGAACACATCTTATGAGCATACATGTTTTCCTAAAAATGATTTCAAGTGCTCGTTGTGAGCCAAGATTTTCAGATGGAATTTATATGTGAACATATGTTTGTTGGTTACCAAAATTAAGTGAAAATGTTATGATTTCAAGCAAGCATGTACTAGCAAATATTGTTTAAAGATTTCCAGTGTTTATGAACAAGCTGAGTAAGCTAGAGTTTTACGAAAGAAAAGATAAGTAGACATGTTCAAATATATATATGTGATTTTCTGAGACTCGATTGAGTAAATGACTAAGATATTGAGCCCGAGATTGCATAGTATCGTGTGCACACAAGTCATTTTCTGTTGTCGACGTTGAGTGTACTCTGTGACAACAATGCTACCGTGAGTGTTGGGTGGGCCCCACTATGACAAAGACGATGGGAGTGTTGGGCGAGCCCCACTACATCGTAGAGTAAACGTTGGTTATACTAGGTGTGCCCTATACAACGTTGATTTTCATCTGTTTTAATAAGGGTTAATATTATCGACATGGCTTGCAAGTTTTTGATGATGTATTTGCTGGTTTTCTGAAAAGTTATTATGATTACACGTTTATGTTCAACGCTTGATTACAGATGCATATGCTCATAGGTTTCTAGGTGATACGATCTATGAGTTATTAGATCTTAAACTCAGTCACTCACTGAGCTTCAAAACTCATTCTTTTTGTGTTTTCAAACTTTTCAGGAAGAGATCGAGCTCTCGGTGCCTGATATCCTGCCATAGTCTGCTGGTTGCTCCACGAGGTTGATATTTTGTACGTGGGTGGAGTTGCAAGTCTATATGTATTGTAGGTTATTTTGAGAGAACTATGTAGTTATGATGTGTGTACATTCTAGGTTGTGGTTGTGTAAACCATGGTTGGGTATGGTTTTGGTTGTGATGCTCATACCCGTTTCAATTTTCAAAAGAGTCTTAAGTAGGGGTACTCCTTACATAGGTTTCGTAATTATCAATATTTTGTTGTGTTATGTTTACAGTGTTTCTTATACAAGTATAATATGCCTATCAGGTAAAACAGAGTCAACAGGTATCGTTAGACAGGTGAACGATGTCTGTTGGCTTCACGCTGTCTGCCGGGCTAGGTTAGCAGGTAGTTCGGGAGGGGGTGTAACACAAGTTGTGTCCATCGATATAACAGAGCCCTTGAGTCGACCTTTCACAGGTTTTTCGTAGTCAAGTTGGGTCAAATTACTGTTTTATCTCTGTGTCTACCTCTTGTTCCTTAAGTCCCACTGCTCCTCTAATGAACAACTCTATTGTATGGTCCAACAACAAACAATATCCCTCTCGTGCCAACTAGAGGGTGGGGCTTCGCTGTCTAAGCAAGACACAACACTTAAGGGAACAACCCCTCTAGTTTTCCTAGCTCAGGAACGACTGAATTACTTATTGTGTAGTTAAGTTCCTAGCTCCCCACGTGGTTCTGTCTCCTAGAAGATAGGCATATTGGGTGAGCGCTCAGGCAACCCTCATCTGTAGTAGTCAAAGGACAGACGCTTGCAGACAGGAGTCCGTAACACGCTCGGAATTAAGGACGAGTCACTAATGGTAATCTACGAAGTTATTAGTCTTATACTGTTAACGGTGATACATCAGTAGGTCTAATAATTCACGGTCTGGTTGATAATCCGATGAAATGGAATTATTCGTCTTCATGTTTTGGTCGTTTCTTTAGTGTGTTTTTGTTGAGTGTTGGGATTAGTGAGTTTAGTGTTTAGTTGTTCATTTTCTTGTTGTGTTAGTCTCTTTGTCTAGCTTAATTTAGTGTTTTGTGTGCCTTTGTCTTGCAGCCATTAAGGAGAATCACGCTTGATGTGACAACAATGCTACTACATTGCTACAACATTGCTTCAAAAAGCAGAGTGTGAATGCATGTTGTGCAAGCAATGCTACAACATTGCTACAACATTCGCTTCAAAAAGCAGAGGGTGAGCGCTCGATTTGGTAGCGATGCTACAACATTGCTGCAACATCCACATCGGGGGGGTCGTTCTTATTGCAAAAAGCAAGGAGAAAATATAAGGGAATGGATTTCCCGATGCGAAAGCGTTGCGAAACGTGGTTGATTCATTGTAGTTTTAATTTTTTGAAAAATAGAAAAATATCACATACAATTCTAAGTTCAGCATGCTTTTGAGAAGAAAAAAATAGTGAGTAATATGTTACTAACCTCTTGAAAAACACTTATTCACGATTTCTCCTCGATCTCTCTCGATCCAATTGAACCACGAACTCGGTCCTCGAACCGAATGATAAGACACTTCCAAAGGGTCTTCTCGGCTGTTCTCGGGAGGTAGAGGGAGAGTATGGGACTCCCTTTGGTTTGGGTTTGGAGAGCAAAGATGAGAATTGAGAGAGAGAGCTTGAGAGAGTTTTTCTTTCTCTTTCGATGAGAATTTAAAAAATGAGAATGAAGGCAGGCTTGTGAGATGTCTTTGAATGCACCTATATATAATGGTGTCTGTTGGAGTCAAAATGTAAACCCGTGATCTCTCATTGAATTTGTCCTTACAAAAAAAAAACCAAAAGAAAAGAAGAAAGGAAAAGTTTAAGTAAGTCTTCTTTGTTTTAGAAAGAAAAAAGAAAATGAAAATGAAATAAAGAAAAGACAAAAGGAAAAAAGGTAAAAAGGGGAAAAAGATAAAAGACTTTTCAACCGATTGTCTTTTTAAATAAACAAATTTCTCTCAATTTTCCTTCTCGTTTTATCAGTAAAAGCATAGGGCTTCGTGGGAGAAGGTTGAAGGAAGAGGAAGAAAGGGTTTTCTGGTTTTGAGGTTGAAGAAGGAAGGAGAAAGGTTCAACACAATTTCCATGACAATTCTATGATCAATTCAACCATGTTCTGATGTTTTGATCATTTCGAGCTCCACAAGAAGAGGTAAGAGTTGATGTTTGATTTTCTTGAAAGTTAATTCATTGTTTAACACAGTTCGTGAAGAAAGCTCGAGTAAATTCGGATCTTAAGTTACTGATTTGTTTAAAGAAAGGCAGAAGAATGATTTTGCAGTCAAATCCGCGAAGTCTCTGGATTTTGGGTCGTGCTTATGTGTAGAGTTGGAATCAGAAGCTCTAATAGGTATGGTTGGAAAGATTATTGAATTTCCTACAACTTTTGTGAAGAAATCGTGAGTAGAAAACGGCTGGAAGATGTTTTACATTTCAGGTCAAGTTTCGGGTTGGAGCTGGGAATCGAATATGGAAACAACAGCAGGTTATTTTTAGGGAAGACGTTATCGAGGTATTTTTGAACCAATCCGTTGGGAATCTCAATTGTATTTCTTTATATGATTTTTAGAGGGTTCAAAAAGAAAGAATTTGGTATAAAGTACATCCCTTTTAGCTAAGTAATGAAGAAGTTATGATTGGTTGACGACAGGGTATGAAATCAGTAAAATGCTTGAAATTGGATGGTATGTTTTTTGTAATTCTAAGGTTAAAAATCATGAGTTCGAGGCTCTAATGCTTTGTTTCTGTTTGTTTGACAGGCCAAGAGGAAATAGGTCGAGTGTACGGGCCAAGGTTCTAGTTCTAACACTGTGAGTGACAAAGCGAACCTCGGAAATTGTTTATAGGCTTGTATTATGCTTATGAAAATGCAAGGTTTTGCTAAAACAAAATTGTTTCAATGCTTATTGTTTTCTTTGAACACATGTTTATGAGTATTCATATTTTCTACGAAATGATTTCAAGTGCTCGTTGTGATCCTAAATGTCTTGATGAAATTTTTATGTGAGCATATGTTCTTGATTGTCGAAATTTATGAAAATGTTATGATTTCGAGCAAGTATGTACTAGCAAGTATGATTAAAGATTTCCAGTTTTAATGAACAAGTTGAGTAAGCTTGAGTTTTACGAAAGAAAAGATAAGCAGGCATGTTTAAATGTTTTTATGTGTTTTTCTGAGTCTTGAATGAGTAAATGACTAAGACATTGAGCGCGAGGATATATAGTACCGTGTGCACACAGGTCATTTTCTATTGTCGACGTTGAGTGTTCTCCGTGACAACAATGCTGTCGTGAGTGCTAGAGGAGCTCCACTTCGACAAAGACGATGGGAGTGCTGGGCGGGCCCCACTACATCGTAGAGTAAACGTGGTTATTCTCAGCGTGTCGTACATAGTGTTGATTGTTATATGTTACTATAAGGATTATTAATATCGATATGCCTTATGAGATTCTAATGTCATGCTTGCTGGATTTCATAAAAAGCTACCATGATTACACGTTTACTTTTAACACTTTGCTACAGATGCTTATGCTTATAGGTTTCCAGGTGATATGATTTATGAGTTATTAGCTCTTTAACTCAGTCACTCACTAAGCTTCATAGCTCATTCTTTCACTGTTTTGAAACTTTTCAGGTAGAGATCGAGCTCCCGGTGCCTGATAACCTGCCATAGTCTGCTGGAAGCTCCAAGAATATGATATTTTGTACGTGGGTGGAGTTGTATAGGAAGTCTATATGTATTGTAGAAGGACTATGAAGTTATGTTTATGTGTACACTCTAGGTTGTGGCTGAGTAAACCATGGTTGAGTATGTTTTTGGTTGTGATGTTCATATCCGTTTTAGTTTTACAGAGAGTCTTAAGTAGGATTACTCCTTACGTAGGTTACGTAATTGTCAATATTCCGCTGTGTTATGTTTAAAGAGTTTCTTATAGAAGTATAGTATGCTTATCAGGTAAAACAAGGTCAACAGGTATCGTTAGAGAGGTGATCGATGTTTGTTGGCTTCACGCCGTTTGCCGGGCTAAGTTATCAGGTAGTTCGGGAGGGGGTGTGGCAACTTGGTATCAGATTAGTTAGCTCCATGGGGAATAAGACAGAGCAAGTAGCTCTAGAAGAAACTAAAAAGTAAACAACAAGTTATTGAGTTAGTTCAATAGAACTAGCAGAGCATGGTCCATGTAAGGATAAGAGTAAGTCCATTCAGGACTAGAATGTGAACACAAGTCTAGAATTGTGCATTTGAGTTAAGTATTCATTACATGTCTAGTATGTGATATGTTATAGAAGTCATGCCACCACGTACTAGAAGACGATGCAGGCAGGATCAGGACGGGACGCAGGATCCTACCCAAGTCCAATCTCAGTGGTGATCTAGTGCCCCGAGAGTCCAGATAGGGGCCAGAATTAAGCAGCATGCCAATTCCTCACAGGAGGTAGGTAAGTCATAGAGAGTAGGGCTAAGTGATCCAGACAAGACATATAGAATAGAACACTTAAAAGAATTAGGAGCCACAGTGTTTGAGAGTTCCAAAGATCCAGCTGACGTCAAGGTTTGGCTGAATATGCTTGAGAAATGATTTGATGTGATGAGTTTTCTTGAGAAGCGGAAAGTCAAGTTTGCCACATTCTTGTTGCTGAAGAAGGCAGAAGGATGATGGAAACCAATATTAGTCAGGTGTAGTGATGCACATACTTTAGACTGGCAAACATTCAGAAACATATTTGAAGATAAGTATTACCCTAGCATGTATCGCGAGGCAAAGAAGGATGAACTTTTAGAATTGAATCAAGGGTAACTTTCAGTGGCTGAGTATGAGATAAGGTATAGCGAACTGTCACGGTATGTTGATGTGATTGTGGCATCTGAAAGTGACAGGTGTCGATGGTTTGAAAGAGGATTACATCCTGAGATGCGTACCCAGTTACAACTATTTCTAAGTGGACTAACTTTTCTCAACTAGTAGACATTGCCCTACGTGTTGAGCAGACTATAGTAGAGGAGAAGTCAGTAGTAAAGCTTAGTTGTGGGGCTTCGACAATAAGAAGTTTCTAAGGTCGTGAATAGAGGAGGTTCCCACCTAAAGTAAATGTTTCAAGTCGCCATGACTTAAAGAGTTATCGAGGACACTGTCTCGTTGATGTGTGTTACAACTACGGACAGCCAGAACATGTCAAGAGGGATTGTCCACAGCTTAGGGCAGCCGCACAGAGGGACCAGGGAGTTAAGTCCCAGACAGTTGAGTAGCCGAGAGTTCTAGTAAATTCAGGAGAGGGCACCAGCGGTGCTAGACAGAAAGGAGTTGTAGGGAGACCTAAGCAACAGGGAACTGTCTACGCTATGACTTAGCAAGGCGATGCGCTAGATGTGATTACTGGTACGATTTCTATTTGTAATGTATCTGCATGTGTTTGATAGATCCAGGTGCTACGCATTCTTTTGTTTCTATTATGTTCCTAACTAAGCTAAATAGAAAGTTAAAGCCTTTATTTGAAAGGTTAATTGTATACACTCAAGTTGGTGATGTTTTACTAGTTTATGCAGTGTTGCGGAATTGTGAGGTCTTAGTAGAAGGTCTCAATATGTTAGTGGATCTTTTTTCGCTGGAGTTGCAGATGTTAGATGCAATCTTAATGATGGATTTCTTAATTACTCATTATGCTTCCTTGGATTGCCATAGAAAGGAAGTTGTTTTTAGGAAACCAGGATTAGCATAAGTGGTTTTCAGGGGTGAAAAAAAGATTACCCCTACGAGTTTGATTTCAGCATTAAAAGTCGAAAAGTTGTTGACGAAAGGTTGCGCGACGTTTTTTTGAACTTGTAGTGGAGATTAAAGAGGAAAAACTAAAACCAGAAAATGTTCTTGTTGTGAATAAATTTCTTGATGTTTTTCCAGCCGATCTATCAGGGTTGCCGCTTTATAGGAAAGTTGAGTTCCCGATTAAATTGTTACCAGGGACAACACCTGTTTCGCAAGCGCCATCTAGAATGGCTCCAAGTGAACTCAGGGAGCTGAAGATACAATTACAAGAACTAGTTGATAAGGGATACATCAGACCTAGTGTATCGCCTCGGGGAGCTCTAGTGTTATTTGTGAAGAAGAAAGATGGTACCCTTAGATTATGTATTGATTATAGACAGTTAAACAAAGTCACGAAACGCAACAAGTATCCTTTACCCCGTATAGATTACTTGTTTGACCAGTTACGAGGAGCATCAGTGTTTTCTAAGATTGATTTAAGATCAGGATACCATCAGTTAAAGGTAAGGGAATTAGATATTCCTAAGACAGCATTCAGAATGAGGTACGGACATTATGAGTTTTTAGTAATGCCATTTGGTTTAACAAATGCACTAGCAGTTTTCATGGACTTCATGAACAGGATTTTCTACCAGTATTTAGATCAGTTTGTGATAGTATTCATTGATGACATATTGGTTTATTCGGTTGACATAAAGTCCCATGAGAAACATATGAGGATTATTTTACAAACACTACGCGATAAACAGTTGTACGCTAAATTCACCAAATGTGAGTTTTGGTTGAATCAGGTAGTTTTTGGGGTAAGTTGTTTCAAAAAATGGAGTTGGTGTGGATCCGCATAAAGTAAAAGCTATGGTCAACTTAGAGAGACCAGCTAATGCGACAAAGGTACATAGTTTCCTAGGCTTGGCAGGATACTACAGACGGTTTGTTGAGGATTTCTCACGATTAGCATTACCCTTAACAACTTAAACAAGAAAGAATGCTAAGTTTGAATTGTCAGATAAGTGTGAACAGAGTTTTCGGGAGTTGAAAAAGAGATTGGTTGCAACACCTATTTTAACACTTCCTGTAACGGAAAAAGAGTATGTGATTTACTGTGAAGCTTCGAGGCAAGGATTAGGGTGTGTGCTCATGCAAGAGGGAAAAGTAATAGCTTATGCGTCAAGGCAATTGAAAAACACGAATGTAATTACCCTACCCATGATCTTGAGTTAGAAGCAGTTGTTTTAGCATTGAAGATCTGGAAGCATTATTTGTTTGGTGAGAGGTGTCACTTTTTTAGAGATCATAAGAGTCTGAAATATATCTTTGATCAGAATGAGTTGAATATGAGACAGAGAAGATGGTTAGAACTAATTAAAGATTATGATTGTAGCATAGAATACCATCCAAATAAGGCAAATGTTGTAGCAGATGCATTAAGTAGGATGTCGAGACTTCCTAGGCACGCCTTGTGTGGTATTCGAGCAACTTTTTTTTAAGTACTCTAAAGGATTCTAAGGCAGTTGTGATTGCAGAGAATTCAGGCAGTTGTAACAGAAATTGTGAGAAGACAACCAGAGAATAGTAACGTGCAGAAAATGTTTGGAATGTCCAAACAGGGTCCAAAGGCATAATTTAGAATGCGAACAGACGGAACCATAGTTAAGTAGAGAAGACTATGTGTCCAGAGGATTAGTGAGCTTAAAGATACTTTTCCAGAGGAAGCTCACAATTCAGCTTACACTATGCATCCAGGAAGCACCAAGATGTTTAAAACTGTGAAGGGGACTTATTGGTGGCTTGGGATGAAGCAGGAGATAGCTGACAATGTTAATAGATGTTTGATCTGCCAACAGGTTAAACTAGCTAGACAGAAGCAAGAAGTACTCCTTAACCCATTGCCAGTGTCGGAATGGAAATGGGAGCATATCACTATGGATTTTCTGTTTAGATTACCACGTACTTCAAGGGGACATGATGGTATTTGGTAATGGTGGATAGACTCACTGAGACAACACGGTTTATACCGATTAAATCAACGTCTACACTTGATCAGCTTGCTAAGCTATACGTCGATAGAATTGTGAGTCAATATGGAGTGCCAGTGTCTATAGTCTCAAATAGAGATCTGAGATTTACTTCTATGATTTGGCCTGGCTTACAGAAAGCTATGTGGACAAAGCTGAGTTTTAGTACAGCGTTCCATCCTCAGACAAATGGTCAGTCAGAGAGGACCATCCAGACCCTAGAGGACATGTTGAAAGCATGTGTCCTTCAAGTTAAGGGAAGTTGGGATACACACCTATCACTTATGGAATTCGCTTAGAATAAGAACTATCAGTCTAGTATTGACATGGCACCATTTGAGGCTCTGGATAAAAGACCGTGTAGAACGCTCGTATGTTGGAACGAACTATAAAAGCGGAAGCTAATCAGTCCTGAGTTGGTGCAAATTACGACGGGCAACATTAAGGTAATCAGAAAGAATCTGAAGGTAACTCAAGATCGTCAAAGAGTTACATAGATAAGAAACGAAAGGACTTAGAATTTCCGGTCGGAGATCAAGTTTTCTTGAAGTTATCTCTGTGGAGAGGTGTCTTTCATTTCAGAAAGAAAGGTAAGCTAAGTCCTAGATATATTGGTTCTTATCAAGTAATGGGACGAGTTGGGCAAGCAGCCTACAGACTTGAGTTGCCAATAGAACTATCTCGAGTACATGATGTTTGCATGTGTCCATGTCGAGGAAATATATTTCAGATCCGACACATGTGTTGCAAGCAAAACCAGGTGAGTTGAAAGTTGACATGAGTTACTTAGAGGATGCAGTTCAATCCTGGACAGAAAAGAACAAGTTTTAAGAAACAAGATGATCCCACTCGTGAAGGTTCGTTGGAAACATCACGGAGTAGGGAAGACAGCCTGGTAGTTAGAGGACAAAATGAGGAAGAATTATCAGACGATTTTCACTTAGGGACTACTAAATTTCGAGGACGAAATTTCTTAAGGGCTAGGTAAGTTGTAAACTCGGGATCTCTCATTGAAATTGTCCTTACAAAAAAAAATCAAAAGAAAAGAAGAAAGGAAATGTTTAAGTAAGTCTCTTTCTTTTAGAAAGAAAAAAGAAAATGAAAAGGAAATAAAGAAAAGACAAAAGGAAAAAAAGTAAAAAGGGGAAAAAGACAAAAGACTTTTCCACTCGATTGTCTTTTTAAATAAACAAATTTTCCTCCATTTTCCTTCTCATTTTATCAAGTGAAAGCATAGGGCTTCGTGGGAGAAGGTTGAAGGAAGAGGAAGGAAGGGTTTTCTAGTTTTGAGGTTGAAGAAGGAAGGAGAAAGGTTCAACTCAAATTTCATGGCAATTCTATGATCAATTCAACCATGTTCTGATGTTTTGATCATTTCGAGCTCACCAAGAAGAAGTAAGAGTTGAGGATAGATTTTCTCGAAAGCTAATTCATTTTTGAACAAAGTTTGTGAAGGAAGCTCGAGCAAATTTTGATCTTAAGTTACTGATTTGTTTAAAGAAAGGAAGAGGAATGATTTTGCTGTCAAATCCGGGAAGTCTCTGGGTTTTGGGTCGTGCTGATCTTTAGAGTTGGAATCAGAAGCTTTAATAGGTATGGTTGGAAAGCGTATTTCATTTCCTACAACTTATGTGAAGAAGTCGTGAGTAGAAAACGACTGGAAGATATTTTAAATATCAGGTCAAGTTTCGAGTTGGAGCAGGGAATCGAATCTGGAAACAGCAGCAAGTTATTTTTTTGGAAAAAGCTATCGAGGTATTTTTGAACCAATCCGTTGGGAATCTCAATTTCATTTCTTCATATGATATTTAGAGGGTTCGAAATGGAAGAAGTTGGTATAAAGTACATCCTTTTTAGCTAAGTAATGAAGAAGTTACGATTGTTTGAAGATAGGGTATGAAATCTGTAAAATGCTGGAAATTGGATGGTGTGTTTTTTATAATTTTAAGGTTGAAAATCATGAGTTCGAGGCTCTAATGCTTGGTTCTTGTTTGTTTGACAGGCCAAGAGGAAATAGGTCGAGTGTACGGGTCGAGGTTCTAGTTCTAACACTGTGAGTGACAAAGCGAACCTCGAAAATGGTTTATAGGCTTGTATTATGCTGATGAAAATGCAAGGTTTTGCTAAAACGAAATTGTTTCAATGCTTATTGTTTTCCTTTGAACACATGTTTACGAGTATTCATATTTTCTAAGAAATGATTTCAAGTGCTCGTTTTGAGCCTAAATTTCTTGATGAAATTTATATGTGAGCATATGTTCTTGATTGTCGAAATTTATGAAAATGTTATGATTTCGAGCAAGTATGTAGTAGCAAGTATGATTAAAGATTTCCATTTTTAAAGAACAAGCTGAGTAAGCTTGAGTTTTACGAAAGAAAAGATAAGCAGGCATGTTTAAATATTTTTATGTGTTTTTCTGAGTCTTGAATGAGTAAATGACTGAGACATTGAGCCCGAAGCTAGATAGTACCGTGTGCACACAGGTCATTTTCTGTTGTCGACGTTGAGTGTACTCCGTGACAACAATGTTGTCGTGAGTGCTAGGCGAGCCCCACTACGACAAAGACGATGGGAGTGTTGGGCGGCTACTACATCGTAGAGTAAACGTGTTATTCTGGACGTGTCGTACATAGTGTGGATTGTTATATGTTGCTATAAGGATTATTAATATCGATATGCCTTATGAGATTCTAATGTCATGCTTGCTGGATTTTTGAAAAAGCTACAATGATTACACGTTTACTTTTAACACTTTTCTACTGATGCTTATGCTCATAGGTTTCCGAGTGATATGATTTATGAGTTATTAGATCTTTAACTCAGTCACTCACTAAGATTCATAGCTCATTTTTTCGGTGTTTTCAAACTTTTCTGGTAGAAATCGAGCTCTCGGTGCCTGATAACCTACCATAGTCTGCTGGAAGCTCCAAGAATTTGATATTTTGTACGTGGATGGAGTTGTATAGGAAGTTTATATGTATTGTAGATGGACTATGAAGTTATGTTTATGTGTACATTCTAGGTTGTGGCTGAGTAAACCATGGTTGGGTATGTTTTTGGTTGTGATGTTCATATCCGTTTCAGTTTTCCAGAGAGTCTTAAGTAGGATTACTCCTTACGTAGGTTATGTAATTGTCAATATTCCGGTGTGTTATGTTTAAAGTGTTTCTTATACAAGTATAATATGCTTATCAGGTAAAATAGGGTCAACAGGTATCGTTAGAGTGGTGAACGATTTTTGTTGGCTTCACGCTGTCTGTCGGGCTAAGTTAGCAAGTAGTTCGGGAGGGGTGTGGCATAGAACCTGCAACAATTCACCATTTTACCACCATCATATGATATGCAAATCATATTTGCATATCATATAATATAAGGTATCTGATACCTTATTATACAAATCTCATTTGTATAATTGTTGAATTTTATATTGAATAAAATTCAATTTAATTTCTCTGAAATCAATTTCTCCAAATTAGCACTAATTAATCAATTAGGGTATTCTATAGTTTATTATGAAATCTCATTCACATCAAACTTTACATTATGTCCATTATTTCACATATAAATGACATAAATACCCTTTTAATGAATTTGAACACTTCAAATCCACTCCAAACTTTAAACCCTCTATTTGTTTAATTTGAGCCAACCGAGGGACCTAATGGACCTACAAATGACGAGCTCCAATGATACGAGATTAACAGACAAACTCTTTGACCCGGTTAATCAACATTCATTAGCTACGGTTACACTCCACTAAAGTCTGTAGCTGCACTCTCATCACTGCAGGACAAGTTGTGCCCATCGATATAACCAATGCCCGTGAGTCGTCCCTTCACAAGTTATCCATAGTCACTATTGGGTCAAATTACCGTTTTACCTCTGTGTCTACTTTTTGTTCCTTAAGTCCCACTTATCCTCTAATTAACAACTTTGTTGCATGGTCCAACCATAAACAACGTCCCTCTCGAGCCAGTGAGAGAGTGGGTGCCCGTTGTTCAAGCCCTGGACACACCACTTAATGGAACAACCCCTCTGGTTTCTCTATTTTGGGAATTAGTTAATTATATCTTGCATAGTTAAGTTCTCAACTCCCCATGAGGTCCTGTCCCCAAAAAGGTAGGCATATTAGGCTTGTAAGGCCATCCTCACTCGTACTAGTCAAAGGACAGATCCCCGTAGACAGGATTTCGTAACACGCTTACGATTAAGGACTAGTCACTAATGATCATCTACGAAGTTAGTAGTCCTATACTGTTAACAGTGTTACATTAGTAGGTCTAATAATTCACGGTCCGATCTTATACAATCTCATTGAACAAGATGCCAACTATTGTCACAAAACAGTATCACTGGCAAGTTCATATTTGGAACAAATTACGAATCCACCATGAACTTCCTAAGCCAACCAACTTCCTTTAAAGCTTCACAAGCCGCAACATACTCGGCTTCCATCGTGGAATCAGCGATGCATCCCTGCTTGATGTTTTCCCACACTACAACTCCTCTGTTAAGAGTAAATACTGACTCCGATGCTGACTTCCTAGAATCCTTCTCAGTCTGAAAGTCAGAGTCTATGTATCCCGTAAGGATCAAATCCCCACTTCCATACACAAGGTTGTAGTCTCTCATTCTCCTTAGATACTTGAGGATTTCCTTTACGGTTGTCTAGTGATCTAATCCTAGATTTTATTGATACCTACTAACAATCCCAACTGCATAACAATCGGGCCTAGTACACAACATGGCATACATAAGGCTCCCTACAACTGAAGCATAAGGGATCCGTCCCATATCCTCAACCTCTTGAGGTGTCTTAGGACACTGATCCTTAGAAAGGTGAACCCCATGCCTGAAAGGCAGTAAGCCTTTCTGGGAGTTCTGCATACTATATCGCGACAACATCTTGTCGATATAAGATGCGTGAGACATGGCTAATATTTTGTTTTTCCGATTACAAACCATCTGAATACCTAGAACATACTGGGCCTCTCTCAAATCTTTCATTTGGAATTGCGAAGTCAACCATTATTAAATGTCAGTAAGAATCCTACATCACTCTCGATGGGGTAGGATATCATCCACGTACAATATCATAAATGCAACCGTGTTGTTGATGATTTTCTGGTAGACACAAAGCTCATCAACATTATGATTAAAACCATAAGATTTGATTGCCTCATCAAACCTTATATTCCAAGAACTCATGGATTGTTTCAGTCCATAAATACACCTTTAAAGCCTGCAAAATTTTTGCTCTTGGCCTTGGGTAATGAACCCCTCAACTTTAGTTTCTAACCTATGCCACCTTTCTCATTCAACATGGCACAAATTATTAACCCTCGACTCCAAAGTATAAATCCACAAGAGAAGAGTTTTCTATAGATTAGTGGGAGTAGGAGAAAGTTTTGTTTCAATTGTCTATATCATTACGATCAAAAGAATTTAATAAGTCATAGATTCATAATGGTAAGGATTAGACATTTGGTATCCAAAGAAATGATGATTCACATACCTAGGACCCTGAGAAGGATAATACATTAGCAAGGAATTAGAATTATGAAAAGTCATACTTTAAATCACAACAATTCAAATCTAGACATTTACACAAAAAAAATCAACACAACCAAAATTGGAGACAAATACTTCAAAGTAAAAGAAAGCAAACAAAACGAAATTACGAACAAATAAGGAAAAACAAAAAAAACACAATTACGGAATGAAAACAAAATAAGGGAAAACAAAAAATATGGGAAAACAGAACAATTAGAAAAGAAAAACTATAGTCTAAAATCTCGAATTTTCTCCTAATATTAATCAATCTAAATAATCGTCATTCCCGACAACGACGCCAACAACTTGTTGCGTAAAATTATATTGCAATACTGCAAGTATACATGTCAAGTTTTAATATAGTGATTTGAGTTCCAAGTATCGTCCTCATGAATGGGTTTCTAGAGTGATTAAATACCAAAATACTAATTCTAAATTTTATCCAAAGCAACATAACTTTGAAAGATAGGTGAAATAAGCAAAGAAACGTAAATAAACAAGTGGAGACACGAATATGATAGAATTGCAGGGAAATTGATTTCACAAGTTAATTCCTTATTTAACACATGCAATGAACTATGGTTGCGGATTTATAAACAAGAAATAGAAACACTCAAAAAAATCTCTCGACCCATGGGGAGCCTCGTGCACAACAATGAATCCTAAAGTTTTCTTATGAATTTTAAAAGCATGCACGACATCAAACAACTTCTTTATATGTTTCCATAGAATCTAAGTTTCTCTCGTACCAGATTTTCTAAGGATTTTGATAACTTTGCTCTAATCTAAGTTTTTTTATCTCGAGTTCGCTGAAACGAACAAGATTAATGAATTTAAGAACGAATTGCAAAATATAAATAACACAACAAAGTTCAATATACAATTAAATAAATTCAAAACATGTTAAACAATCCCTAACTACGACATTTAGCTACTCAAGATCACCTTAAAAACAAGCTAAAGTCATAGGATAGTCTTTAAACTAAGTTACAAACTAAAACAAAGAGAAATAAAACTCATGTGTCGATGTCGGTCACTAGATCCTAAGCTCCTGCCACGATCTCGAACCTCCACAAACGCTTTGGCTCCCAAGGAATGCTCTTCTTTCTCCCCTTAGAGTGTGTATTTTGAAATTAGGGCTAAAAACTATCAAATTCGGTTCCCCTTTACAAATGCAACAACATGTTCTAATTTATACTAAAATTCGGCATAGCGTTGAAACGCTAGGGTTAGCATTGCAACGTTGTTCCCTATGCACGAAGTAAATAAGGAAAAATCTTGAGGCGTTTCAATGCTGAGGATAGTGTTGCAACGCTTCTACTCTAACGTGTGCGTTCCTTATCGATACGACGTTATGACGTTGCAAAGCAGCATTATAACGCCGCCTTCATGACCTCACTAAGCTGAATATTTGCAACAACGGCGTTGCGACGCCCTGCAGAGCGTTGCAACGCCATCACCTTGGGTCCTATTCCCTAAATTTGTTTTTCTCCTTCCACTTGATGTTATTTTTAGCTCCAAAAGGCCTTCAATGAACCCGAGTAATCCATAATATCTCCAAATGGTCTATTTAAGCTTTTAACTTGAAATTCAATGATTTAAACACGTGAAAACCCTAAAACTATCATACAAACTAGCAAATTATAAGCTTAAGGAGAACACATTTTGTCTGCTATCACTTCTAGGTTCTTTAGAATTTGCCACTACACCACTATTATCACAATAAAGGGTGATAAGCAAATTCATATTTGGAACAACTTCCAAATCAGTAAAGAATTTTCTAAGCTATACAGCCTCCTTCGCTGCTTCGTAATCTACGACGTAATCAACCTCCATGGTAGAGTCAGCAATACAACCTTTCTTTATACTCTAAAGGGAATGAAAATCCTGCAACAGAAAACGATATGAAATGTCGTGGTTTTCGTTATGCTAATAATTTCTTAAAATCGAACTTAACTCTTAAATCCTAGGCTCAACATGCAATTTAGAAGGAGAAAAACCAATTAAGGGAATATGACCCGATCACGAAGAACTCTTCTTCGATGGTTCCTTCTCCGATCACAAACTCTTTTCGTTCCAACGATCTCTACACACGATCTCTCGATCCAATAAACAGTGACACTTCTAAAGAGTCTTCTCGGTTGAGGGAGAGTTGTGGGACTCCCTTTGGTTTTTGGGTGGACAGAATTTTGGAGTGAGTAGAGAGAATTTTGTGAGAGAACTCTTTTCTCTTTGATGCCAAATCCAAGAAATGACAAGTCTTGAATCAAGATGCCTTTGAATGCATCAATTTATAATGGTGTGTAGTGGAGTTGAAATCTCCACCAAATCACCATTTTACCACAACATTATAATATACAAATCATATTTGCATATTACATATAATAAGGTATCACATGCCTTATTATACAAGTCTCATTTGTATAATTGTGAAATTTTAAATTTAATCACATTCAATTTAATTTCTCTCAATTCAATTTCTCAGAATTAGCACTAATTAATCAATTAGGCTAACCTACAGTTTATTATGTATCTCATTCACATAAAACTATATATCATGTCAACTATATCACATATAAATGACATAAACACCCAAATAATAAATCTGAACACTTCAAATTCACACCAAACTGTAAACCCTCAATTTGTCCAGTTTGAGCGAACCGAGTGACCTAATGGACCAACAGATGACGAGCTCAAATGATTCGAGATTAACCTGTCAAACTCTTTGACCCGATTATTCAACATTCATTGGCTACGGTAACACTCCACTAAAGCCCGTAGATGCACTTCCATCACTGTAGGACAAGTTTTGTCTATCGATATAACCAATGCCTGTGAGTCGACCCTTCACATGTTGTTCGTAGACACTGCTGGATAAAATTATGGCTTTACCCCTATGTCTACCTCTTTCTCCTTAAGTCCCACTGCTCCTCTAATGAACAACTACGTTGTATGGTCCGACCATAAACAACATCCATCTCGGGCAAGTGAGAGGGTGGGTGCCCATTGTCCAAGCCCTAGAGACAACACTTAAGGGAACAACCCCTCTAGTTTCCCTGATTCGGTAACGAGTGAATTTCATCTCGCGTAGTCAAGTTCCCAGCTCCCCACTTGGTCCTGTCTCTGAGAAGATAGGCACATTGGATGAGTAACTGTGACCACCCTCACCCGTACTAGTCAAAGGAAAGACCCCCCATAGACAGGAGTCTATAACACGTTGTGGATTAAGGACGAGCCACTATTTGTCATATACGAAGTTGTTAGTCCAATATTGTTAACGGTGTTACATAAATAAGTCTAATAATTCACGGTCCGGTCTTGTACAATCTCATTGCACTGGATGCCCCCACTCCCATGTCAACCACATGAACGAGCTAGATCACCTCCTTTGTATTCAATACAAAGTGGGCAGCATCCACAACGTATCTGGGATTAGGTCTCTGACCTTATCCGTATACTGTAGACCGTTCAGGTCATTAAGTCGAACGTGATCCTCCCTATGTGTCCACTACACACCGCTCAAGTTCTAGTTCTCACATAATTCAATTACCCTCGAGCTTAGTTTATTGGATTAAGTTTATAAATATGCGAGACATAAAGTATTGAAAAAATAACTCTTATTTATTTCAACATGGAATATTACAAACTTACACGAGATTAGGACATACATCCCAACAAACTCCCACTTGGACTAAGCAAGTGGAATACATAATACATTTCTCAAATGTATGGTAATAATACAATAAACTAGGGCATTGAATACGCCTTTACAATACTCCCACTTTCCCTAATATGGAAGCATTTGAAGACCTAGACTCTCTAGGTGACCCTCAAACACCTTACCTGTGAGGGCCTTTGTAAATGGATCAGCAACGTTGTGCTCCGACGCTATCAGCGTGAAGGTCACGTCTCTGCGGTGCACAATCTCCCGTATCAAGTGATACTTTCGCTCAATATGCTTGTCCATCTTATGACTTTAAGGTTCTCTCGAGTTGGCTACTGCACCACTATTGTCACAAAATAGGGTGATTGGCAAGTTCATATTTGGAACAACTTCCAAATGCAACATGAACTTCCTTAGCCAAACAGCTTTCTTTGCAACTTCACAAGCCACAACATACTCGCCTTCCATCGTGGAATTAGCAATGCATCCCTGCTTGATGCTTTGCCACACTACAACTCCTCCATTCAAAATGAACGCTAACTCCGAAGTGGATTTCCTACAATCCTTATCGGTCTGAAAGTCATGTTTGTGTATCCCATAAGGATCAAATCCCCACTTCCAAACACAAGGTTGTAGTTCCTCGTTCTCCTATGATACTTGATGATTGTCTTTACGACCGTCCACTGATCTAATCCTAGACTGGATTGATACCTACGGACAATCCCAATTGCATAACAGATGTCGAGCCTAGTACACAACATGGCATACATGAGGCTCCCTACAGCTGAATTAGAGAGGATTCGTCTCATATCCTCAACTTCTTGAGGCGTCTTAGGACATTGATCCTTAAACAGGTGAACCCCATGCATAAATGGTAGCAAGCATAGGGGATTCGTCACATATCTTCAACTCTTCGACGGAACGTTGTTCAAAATGTATACTGGAGTCTCCACTCCGTAACCACAAAATGAATCAGTGAGACGAGCATAGCTCATCATCGACCTAACCATGTGCAACAAGGTTTTGTTTCACCTCTCCGATACACCATTGTGTTGTGGCATACAAATTGCTGAGAGTTGGGACATAATTCCATGTTCTATCATATAATCCTGGAATTTAGTTTTCATATACTTTCCACCTCGATCCGGTAGTAGTGTTTTTATTTTTTACTTGACACGTTCTCAACCTCAGTCCCGTACTCTTTAAACTTTTCAAGAGTTTCAGACATCCTAGGCATTAGGTAAATGAACCCATACCTCGAACTGTCATCTATGAAAGATACAAAGTATTCGTAACCTCCTCGTACTTTAACACTCATCAGACCACAGAGGTAAGAACGTATAAGCTCAAGAGGCTTTTTGGCTCTATATCCTTTTCCACTAAAAGGACGTTTGGTCATTTTGCCTTCAAGGCATGACTCACAAATCGGTAAAGAGTTTTCTTCCAACTCGCTTAGAAGTCCATTCTTCACTAGTCTCTCAATATTATTGAGATTTATGTGGCGTAACCTTAGATGCCAAAGATGGACATTCTCTTTCGGAGAAACCTTTATTCTTTGAGTTTGTGTTTCATCTATTTTAAAAAATTCAGTATTCAAAACACTTTTGACTGAAATAGGTTTTAAAACGTACAGATTACTTCCAAGTGAAATAGAACATAACGAGTTTCCATTTCTAGAAATAAATGCTTTATTACTAGAAAAGATATTGAAATACAATGTTCTATTAGGCAGGAAATAAAAACTAGGTTTCTAGTAAACCCTGGCACTATGTACAAATTTTCTAATAATAAGTACTTCCCGCCAAAAAAATATCTTCACTTTGCCGATTGCTGCAGCAGAGACAAGCTCCCCGGATTAAACCCGTAGCGTTATCTCACCCTCTTGCAGCCGCTGCTAGGAACTAATTCCCTAAAATGAAGAACAAACATGGTTAGTGGCGCCTTAATCCAGTATCTAGACACAGTCATTACTCTCCACTCAACAAGTTTCTGTAACTAGTAATTCATATTTACCTTCTTTTTTCATGTGGTCAAGGAACATGGGACTGTTTCTCATCCAGTGACCATCCCCGTTGCAGTGAAAACACTTTCCATTCTCTGCAACTTCCTTGACCTTTTTGTCCTTATTGGCGGTAGCGAGGTCAGCTTTACCCTTCCTCAATTTCTTCTTCTTCTCTTTCATGCCTGAAGAACCTGCAAACTTAGTCCAAGAGGTCGAACTCCTGTGATAGGGCCTGTAGGCAACATTTACCTCAGCTTCTGGTCCTCTGACTCTCATCAGAGGCTGGACGTTCTACAGTTAATTGAGTAAGGAGGTCACAGTGTACCTAATTTTGTTCATAACAACATTGCTACGAAACTGTAGAAAACTCTTCGGAAGAGTCTCCATGATAAAGATGACCTTGTTCGTGTAAACCCGAGATTTCTCTTTGGAAATCTTTTAAAAAAAGTATAAAAAGTAAGAAAGAGAAAAAGAAAAAGAAAAAGAAATATTAAAAATGTTGGATATGTTTATATTAACAAAAAGAAGAAAAGAAAAAAGAAATTTTGGAATTGGAAAGTAAAAAAGAAAAGAAAAGGAAAAGAAATGTTAAAATGGGACCTTCCACCACCCAAGCACTTTTTAAGACATTCTTACCCACTTCTGATGTTTAAATCGATTTAAGCTCTACAAGAAGAGTTAAGAGGTGAGGTTTTCTTTTCTTTAAATTTAACTAATATTTGAACAAAATTCGTGAAGGAAGCTTGAGCAAATTCTGAATCTAAGTTACTGATTTGTGAAGAGGAAGGCAGAGGAAAGTTTTTGCTGTCAAATCTGAGAAACCTCTTGTTTTTGGGTCGTGCTAATCAATAGGATTCGAATAAGAAGTTGTAATAGGTATGGTTGAAAAGCTTAGTATATTTCCTACAACTTTCATGAAGAACTCGTGAGTAGAAAACGACTATAAGTTGTTTTAAATTTCTGGACACGTTTTGGGTGCTGCAGAGAAACGAATCTAGAAATAGTAGAAGTTTGTTTTGAAGTAAGAAGATTTTGAGGTATTTTCGGACAAATCCACTTCGAATTGGAATTTAATTTCTTCACATGAGTTTTAGAGGGTTCAAAAAGAAAGAGTTTGGTATAAATTACATCTTTTTTGGCTAAGTAATGAAGAAGTTATGATTTTGTGAAGTTATGGTATGAAATCTGTATGGTGCTGGAAAATAGATAGAATTGTTTTTGTAATTTTAAGGTTCAAATTCATGAGCTCGAGGTTCTAATGCTAGGTTTTGCTTTGTTTGACTCACCAAGAGGAAATAGGTTGAGTGTATGGTCCAATGTTCTAGTTCTAACGTTGTGAGTGACAAAATGAACTTCGAAATCGATTTATATGTTTGAATTATGTTTAAGGAAACACATGACTTCTTTAGAATGAAATGACTTTAATGCTTTATGTTTTCTTTTGAACACATACTTATGAACATAAATGTATTCCTACAAATGATTTCAAGTGCTCTTTGTGAGCCTAGATTTTCCCAATGAAATTTATACATTAGCATATGTTTATTGATTATCGAAATTTAGTGAAAATGTTAAGATTTCAAGCAAGCATGTTCTAGCAAGTATTATTTAAAGATTTCCATTTTTATGAACAAGTTGAGTAAGCTTGAGTTTTACGAAAGAAAAGATAAGTAGGCATGTTCAAGTATTCTTATGTGTTATTCTGAGACTCGAATGAGTAAATGACTGAGACATTGAGTCCGACGCTATATAGTATCGTGTGCACACAAGTCATTTTCTGTTGTTGACGTTGAGTGTACTTCATGACAACAATGTTGTCGTGAGTTTTGTGCGAGCCCCACTACGACAAAGACGTGGGAGTGTTGGACAGGCCTCACTACATTGTAGAGTAAACGTTGGTTGTACTGGGCGTGCCCTACACTGCGTGGATTGTTATATGTTTTTATAAGGGTTATTATTATCGATATGCCTTTCGAGGTTTTATTAACATACTTGCTGAATTTCTGGAAAACTATTATGATTACATGTTTTCTTTTAACGCTCAATTACAGATGCATATGCTCATAGGTTGTCGGGTGATATGATTCACGAGTTTTTTTGGTTTTAAACTCAGTCACTTACTGAGCTTCATAACTTATTCTTTATGTGTTTCAAAGTTTTCAGGTAGAGATCGAGCTCATGGTTCCTGACATCCTTCCATAGTCTATTGGAAGCTCCACGAGTTTGATATTTTGTACGTGGGTGGAGTTATATAACAAGTCCATATGTGTTGTAGTTAATCTTCAGGGGACTATGTGGTTATAGTTGTGTGTGCATTAGAAATTGTGGTTGTGTAAACAATGGTTTGGCATGTTTTTGGTTGTGATGTTCTTGCCCGTTTTAGTTTTTAAGAGAGACTTAAGAAGAGTTTCTCCTTACGTATGTTTAGTAGTTGTCAATATTCCGTTGTGTTATGTTTAATGTGTTCAATATGCAAGTATAGTATGTTTATCAGGTAAAACATGGTCAACAAGTATAGTTAAGATGTAAACAATGTTTGTTGGCTTCACGTCGTCTTTCTGGAAAAGTAGTGAATAGTTTGGGAGGGGGTGTGATAACTTAGTATCAGAGACAAGTTAAGTCCAT
Organism: Trichosanthes cucumerina; assembly: GCA_036507285.1. Lineage (NCBI taxonomy): Eukaryota > Viridiplantae > Streptophyta > Magnoliopsida > Cucurbitales > Cucurbitaceae > Trichosanthes > Trichosanthes cucumerina. Next base: position 42,612,201 of record CM071841.1, read on the forward strand.
GGGGAATGAGATAGAGCAAGTTAGCTTTAAAAAAACTAAAAAGTAATAGCAAGTTAATGAGTTGGTTTCAAGAGAACTAGTAGAGCATGGTCCAAGTTAGGATAAGAGTAAGTCCAGTCAGGACTAGAATGTAAATAAAAGTTTAGTATTGTGTATTTGTGTTAAATATCCATAGTATGTCTAATGTGTTCATATGTTATAGGAGTCATGCCACCACGTACTAGCAGACGATGTTGCAGGATCAGGGCGGGACGCAGGATCCTACCCAAGGTAAATCTGAGAGGGGATCTAGTTCCCCGAGAGTTCAGACTGAGGCCAGAAATGAGCAGCATGCTAGTTCCTCACAGGAGGTAGGTAGGCCAGAGAGAGCAGAGCCAAGTGATCTAGAGAAGACACAGTGTTTGAGGGTTCTACAGATCCAGCTGATGTCGTGGTTTGGTTGAATATGCTAGAGAAATGTTTTGATGTGTTGAGTTTCCTTAAGGAGTGGAAAGTCATGTTGGCCACATTCATGCTACCGAAGGAAGCAGAGAGATGGTGGAAGTCAATATTAATTAGGCGCAGTGATGCACGTACTTTAGATTGGAAAACTTTTGAAAGCATATTTGAGGACAAGTAGAGACTGCTCTACGTGTTGAGTAGAGCATAACAGAGGCACAATTAATAGTGATCAATGAAGATTCACACCTACACGTGGGACTTCGACAACGAGCAGTTTTGGGAGTCGTGATCAGCGAAGATTCAAACCTGGAGTAAATGTTTCAAGTCCTAAAGACTTTAAGAATCGAGCTGGTGGCCAGACATCGAGGCAGATGAATGTTGGTTGTGCCTATCAGAGGCAGAGTCAAAGAGCACCTAGTCAGTCTGCTAGATATGCAGCAAGACCGCAAATAGGGCAAGAGGTTGTTGCCAGGATAGCAAGGAGAACTCCATGTGCAAATTGTGGCAAGAATCATCGAGGTCACTGTCTTGTTGATGTCGATGTGTGTTACCAGTGTGGACAACTAGGGCATTTCAAGAGGGATTGTCCACAGCTGAGAGTAGCCCCATAGAGGGACCAGGGAGTTGGGTCTCAGATAGTTGAGCAGCCGAGAATTCAAGTAGCTGCAGAAGAAGGCACAAGCGGTGCTAGACAGAAGGGAGTTGTAGGGAGACCTAAGCAGCAGGGAAAGGTCTACACTATGACTCTGCAAGAAGCGGACCATACACCAAATGTGATTACTGGTATGATTTCTATTTGTAGTGTACCTGCACGTGTTTTAATATATCCAGGTGCTACGCATTCCTTTGTTTCTGGTATATTCCTAACTAATTTGTATAGAAAGCTAAGGCATTTATTTGAGAGGTTAGTTATATACACTCAAATTGGTGATGCTTTACTAGTCGATGCAGTGTTGCGGGATTGTGAGGACTTAGTAGAAGGTCTCAATATGCTAGTGGATCTTCTTCCACTAGAGTTACAGGTGTTAGATGCAATCTTAAGGATGAATTTCATATATACTCATTATGCTTCCATGGATTGCCATAGAAAGGAAGTCCTCTTTAGGAAACAAGGGTTGGTTGAAGTGGTTTTCAGGGATCAAAGGAAGATTATTCCTACGAGTTTGATTTCAACATTAAAAGCTGATAAGTTGTTGAGGAATGGTTGCAGGACGTTTCTTCCACATTTAGTGGAAGTTGCAGGAGGAAAAGGTAAAACTAGAAAATGTTCTTGTTGTGAACGAATTTCTTGATATTTTTTCACCAAATCTGCCAGGGTTACCACCTGATAGGGAAGGTGAGTTCACTATTGAATGATACCAGGGACAACACCTATTTCCCAAGCGTCGTATAAAACTGCTCCAAGAGAGCTTAGGGAGCTAAAGATGTAGTTACAAGAACTAGTTGACAAGGGATACATCAGACCTAGTGTATCGCCTTGGGGAGCTCCAATGTTATTTGTAAAGAAGAAAGATGGTACCCTTAGATTATTCCTTGATTATAGACAGTTAAACAAGGTCACGATACGTAACAAGTTCCTTTACCCCGAATAGATGAGTTTTTTGACAAGTGAAGAGGAGCATCAATGTTTTCTAAGATTTATTTAAGATCAGGATACAATCAGTTAAAGGTCAGAGAATCAGATATTCCTAAGACAACATTCAGAATGAGGTAAGGGCATTATGAGTTTTTTGTAATGCCATTCAGTTTAACAAATGCACCAGAAGTTTTCATTGACCTCATGAACAGGATTTTCCATCATTATTTGGATCAGTTTGTGATAGTATTCATTGATGACATACTAGTTTACTCGGTTGACAGGAAAACCCATGAGGAACATCTGAGGATTATTCTACAAACACTATGTGATAAACGGTTGTACGCTAAATTCACTAAATGTGAGTTTTGGTTGAATCAAGTAGTATTTTTGGGCATGTTGTTTCTGCAAATGGAGTTAGTGCGGATCCACATAAAGTGAAAGTTGTGGTCAACTGGGAGAGACCAACTAGTGCGACAGAAATACGTAGTTTCGTAGGCTTGGCAGGATACTACTGACAGTTTGTTTTGGATTTCTCATGATTAGCATTACCCTTAACAGCTTTGACAAGGAAGAATGTTAAGTTTGAATGGTCAGATAAGTGTGAACAGAATTTTCAGGAGCTGAAAACAAGATTGGTGACAACACCTTTCTAACACTTCCTGTAATGGGAAAAGAGTATGTGATATACTGTGACGCTTCGAGGTATGGATTAGGATGTGTTCTCATGCAAGAAGGAAAAGTAATAGCTTATGCGTCAAGGCAATTGAAAAAGGACGAGTGTAATTACCCTACCCATAACCTTGAGCTAGCAGCCGTTGTTTTAGCATTGAAAATTTGGAGGCATTATTTGTTTGGTGAAAGGTGTCATATTTACACATATCATAAGAGTCTGAAATATATCTTTGATCAGAAGGAGTTGAATATGAGACAGAGAAGTGTTGGGATTCATGCCCTAAAACTCGTAGTTTCTAATTATGTTTTAATTAATGTAATAAAGTGTTATTATTTCAATAAAGTGTTATTGTTCGTTATCTACGAGTTTGCCTTTATTTAAAACCCTAAATCCAATAAACTAAACATCCAAGGCTGTTAAATGAATCTTTAACTGAATGTAATGTACATAAAAAGGATCTCGGTTCGAGATACAACCTAAAGGGTCTATAGTTAGGGGATAAGATTTGGGTACCTTACCCTGGTAAAACTATGGATATGGCCCACTTTGAATTTGATACAAACACTGTGATCCTAACGTGTTCGTGTAGATGACATGTGAGTGGGGATATCCTATGTAATGAGATTACATAAGACCGAACCACGAAATAGTAACATCTAGCTGTAACTCCCTTGACTAGTTAGGTTTCTATTTCACTAGGATGACCTTGGCAACTTGATCTCAATCCTGAGCAGGTTACGAACTCCTGCTCGCAAGGGATTGTCCTTTGACTAGTATGGGTGAGAGTGGCCAGATTCGCCGACTCAATATGCCTACCTTCTTAGAGAAAAGACCGAGTGAGCGGCTCGGACCTTAACTTAGCAAGATGGAATTCACTCCTTCCCGCCTACTAGGGTAAGTAGAGGAATGTTCCCTTAAGTGGTGTCTCCGGGACTTGAACAAAGGGCCCGACCCTCTCATTGGCCCGAGAGGGACTCTGTTTGTTGGTAGGACCACAAACAAATTGTTCATTAGAGGAGCACCTTTGGTACATAAGGCACAAGATGTAACCGTGGGTAAATGATGAATTTGACCCGACTTTTGTGTTACGAACATTCGTGAAGGATTGACTCGCTTTTATTGCTCAATATCCATGGACACAGAAATATATCTGCAGTGAGAAGAGTGTAGCTGTGGGACTTTAGTGGAGTGTTCCTGCCGTTAACGAATGTTGATTGGGAGGTTAATGAGATTAACCAAGCAATCTCGTATCGTTGGAGCATCTGATATGTAGGTCAATTCGGCCCACCTTCTAGCTCGTAAAGAGTTCTTAGATCATTTGAATTTAAAATGTTCAAATTCATTAGGGAATATATTTAATGTATTTAGATACGATATAATATATAGTTTTGGAACTATATATTATAAATTTAATGTGAATATGATTCATATTAAATTATATGAGAGAATTGAATATTTGAAAGAGTTCAAATATTATATTAAATGTGACTATGATTAACATTTGCAAATTATAGGATAAAATTTAATGTGCACTGGATGTACATTCAAACTATAGGTTAATGATTAAATGTGATTTAATCATATACAGATAATCTATTTGATATATAAGATATTCAAATTAATTAATTAAGAATTAATTAATTATTTAATAGGTTATATTTGTTTTAATTAATTATTTAATTAATTAAAAGAGGGGAACGTGTAGATGACACGTTCCCCACTCACCAGTTTCTTCTCCACTCCCTATCGTTAAGTGTAGGAAGTTGGAAAAAGCAGGGATCGATTGATTTTTTCTGTAATTGGTGAATTGTTGCAAGAAAAATTCTCTCTCTCTCACTCTCATTCAAAAAATTTCCAATTGTTGGAAACCTTCCCACTAAGGCTGATTTAAGCAAAACTCAGAGACATAGAAGGTTTTCCTGTTGGTTGTGTTCTTGCTGGAAGTAAAACAGAGAAGTTCTACAGTTGATTTGTTGTACAACTTTTGGAGCAACAAGTTGCTGGAGAAAGTCTACAAAGGTAATTCTTCTTTCTCTCCTTTAGTTTAATTGTTAAACTTTACATGTTTGCATGTATGCTATTATCCATGTCTAATAGGATTAGAAATTCATGCTTGTTCTGTATTTTTGGGTCAATGTATTTGTTTTTGTTTTTAGCAAAACAATCAAGCACATTAACGATTCCAATCACATTTCCGCTGCTCAAGGAGATAAGATCTCCATCAAGAAGGTGGTTAGTGTTGGGATTTTTGTCCTAATCTCATGTTTGTAAATTACTATTTGAAATTAATAAAGAGTTATTCATTTCATCTATTTGTGTCTCGCATTTTATACAAACTTTGACCAATAAACTAAGCTCCAGGGTCATTGAATATATGAGAGAACTAGACTTGAACGGTGTGTAGTGGACACATAGGGAGAATCATCTTCGGGTTAATGACCCGAACGGTCTTGAGTATATGGATGGGGTTGGAAACCTATTCCTGGATACACTGTGAATGCAGCCAGCTTTATATTAAGATACAAACCAGGTCATCTGACTCGTTCATGTGGTTGACATGCAAGTGGGAGCATCCTGTACAATGAGATTGTACAAGATCGGATTGTGAATTATTAGACCTGCTGATGTAACACCGTTGTCAGTAAGGACTAATAACTTCGTAGATGACCATTAGTGACTCGACCTGAATCCTGAGCGTGTTACGGACTTCTGTCTGCGGGGGTCTGTCCTTAGACTAGTACGGGTGAGGGTGGTCACAGTTACTCGCCCAATATTCCTATCTTCTCAGGGACAAGACCAAGTAGTGAGCTGGGAACTTAACTACGCGAGAGAGAATTCACTCGTTCTCGCCTTTAGGGAAACTAGAGGGGTTGTTCCCTTAAGTGTTGTCTCCAATGCTTGGACAATGGGCGCCTACCCTCTCACTGTCCCGAGAGGGTTGTTGTGTATGTTTGGACCATAACAACGCTGTTGTTCATTAGAGGAGCAGTGGGGACTTATGGAGCAAGAAGTAGACACAGGGGTAAATCGATAATTTGACCGAACAGTGTTTACGAACAACCTGTGAAGGGTCGACTCATGGGCATTGGTTATATCAGTGGACACATAATATTCTTCATTGACGGAAGTGCAACTACGGGCTTTAGTGGTGTGTTACCGTAGCTAATGATTGTTAATTAACCGGGTCTAAGAGTTTGATAGGTTAATCTCGGATCATTGGAGCTCGTCATTGTAGGTCCATTAGGTCACTCGGTTGGCTCAATCTGGGTTAAAAGAGGGGTTACTGTTTTGGTATGAATTGAAGTGTTCAATTTCACTAAAACGGCATTTATGTCATTTATATGAGATATGAATGATATAATATATAGTCTAATGTGAATGAGATTCATAATAAACTACAGGTTAACCTAATTGTTGAATTAGGGCTAATTGGAGAAAATAAGTTGAGAGATATTAAATTGGATGTGATTCAATTTAATAAATCCACAATATTGCAAATGTGATTTGTGATATGAGATATGATATATCTTATAATATATGGTTATGCAAATAAGATTTGCATAACCTATAGTTGTGGTAAAATGGTAAATAGGTGGAGATTTCAACTCCACCTATGCCCATTATTTAAACCCTTCTTGTAAGAAGGGTTGTAAGACAATTCTTTAATTTTTGGATTTTCACCAAAAGGAAGAGATCAATTCTCTCTCAAATTCTCTCAAGCTTTCTCCTGTCAAAACCAAAACACAAATAAGTTCCCACAAACTTCCTTCTTCCAAAAGAAGAAAACCGAGAAGCCGAAGGGTTGTGTTCGGTCTTTGTTCGTGAGAAGAGTTCGAGATAGCACGAAGAATTCATGGATCGTTGGAAGGAATTTTGAAGCACGTCTTCAACACGTGAGTACTTGTTTTATTTTCTTCCAATTTATGCATATTTAACCTATAGTCTAAGTGTTATATTGATTTTAACGAAATTCAATTGCACAACTTCACCACGACGAATCAATCGTCTTCCGCTGCGTGGGAGTTTCATTTCCTTCAGTTAGAACTGATTAAAGATTATGATTGTACCATAGAATACCATCTAGGTAAGGCGAATGTGGTAGCAGATGCATTAAGCAGAAAGTCACAACTTCTTAGGGACACCTTGTGTTGTATTCGAGCAACCTTTTTAAGTACTCTAAGGGATTCTAAGGCAGTTGTGACTGTAAAGAATTCAGGGGGCCTTTTAGCTCAATTCCAGGTCAGGTCTTTGCTCGTAGCATAGATTGTGACAAGACAACCAGAGGATTGTAACTTGCAGAAAATGTTTGGAATCTCGAAACAGGGCCCAGAAGTAGAATTTAAGATGAGATCAGACGGAGTCATAGTTAGGCAGTGAAGACTATGTGTTCCAAGTATTAGTGAATTTAAAGATGCTATTTTAGATGAAGCTCATAGTTCAGCTTATGTTATGCATCCAGGGAGCACCAAGATGTAAAAAACTTTGAAGGGGGCGTATTGGTGGCCTGGGATGAAGCGGGAGATAGCTGATTATGTTGATAGATGTTTGATCTGGCAACAGGTTAAACAAGTTAGACAGAGGCCAGAAGGACTCCTTAATCCACTACTAGTGCCGGAGTGGAAATGGGAGCATATCACTATGGATTTTCTTTTTGGATTACAATGTACTTAAAGTGGACATGATGGTATTTGGTAATAGTGGATAGGATAACTAAGACAACACGGTTTATACCGATTAAAGCAACGTTTACCCTTGATCACCTTGTTAAGCTATTCGTCGATAAAATTGTGAGTCAATACGGAGTGCCAGTGTCCATAGATTCAGATAGGGGCCCGAGATTCATTTATAAGTTTTGGCCTAGCTTACAGAAAGCTATGGGGACAAAGTTGAATTTAAGTACAACGTTCCATCCTCAGACAGATTGTCAGTAAGAGAGGACCATCCAGACCTTAGAGAACATGTTTAGAGCATGTGTCCATTAATTTAAGGGAAGTTGGGATACACACTTATCATTTATGGAATTCGCTTACAATAACAACTATCAGTCGAGTATTGACATGACACGATTTGAAGCTCTGTATGGAAGACCGTGTAGAACGCTCGTATGTTGGAACGGAGTAGGAGAGCGGAAGCTAATCACTCCTTTGTTGGTGCAAGTTACGACAGACAATATTAAGATGATCAAGGAGAATTTGAACGTAGCTCAAGATCGTTAGAAGAGTTACGCCGTTAAGCGACGAAAGGACCTAGAATTCCTGGTCGGAGATCAAGTTTTCTTGTAGTTATCTCTGACGAGGGGTGTCCTTCGCTTTGGCAAGAAAGGTAAGCTGAGTCCTAGGTATATTGGTTCTTATAAGATAGTGGAACGAGTTGGGCTAGTAGCCTATAGACTGAGTTACCAGCAGAATTATCTCGAATACATGATGTTTTTCATGTATCCATGTTCAGGAAGTATATTCCAGATCCGACACATGTGTTGCAATCGCAACCAGTTGAGCTGAAAGAAGTCCTGAGTTACGTTGAAGATGCAGTTCAAATCCTCGACAGGAAAGAACAAGTTTTAAGAAACAAGACGATCCAACTCGTGAGGGTTCGTTGGGGACATAACGAAGTGGACGAGGAAACATGGGAGTTAGAGGACCAAATGAAGAAGAATTATCCGACGCTTTTCACCCAAGGACTAGTAATTTCGAGGACGATATTTCTTAAGAGGTAGGTAATTGTAAACCCGAGATTTCTGTTTGGAAATCCTTTAAAAAAAGTATAAAAAGAAAGAAAGAGATAAAGAAAAAGAAAAAGAAATATTAAAATGTTGGATATGTTTTGTTTAAAAAACAAAGAAAAGAAAAAGGAAGTTTTGGAATGGGAAAATAAAAAAGGAAAGAAAAGGAAAAGAAAAGTTAAAATGGGACCCTTCACAGCCTAAGCACTTTTTAAGACATTCTTACCCATTTCCTTCTCATTTTGTCAAAATAAAGTAGAGGGTTTCTTGGGAGAAGGATGAAGGAAGAAGAAGAAAGAGGTTTTTGGAGTTGAAGTTGCAGAAGAGAGGGAGAGAAGTCAAGCATCTTTGTATGACAACAAGGTAATCAATTCTACCAAATTCTGATGTTTAAATCCATTTATGCTCTACAAGAAGAGTTAAGAGGTGAGGTTTTCTTTTCTTCAAAATTAACTCATATTTGAAAAAAATTCGTGAAGGAAGCTCGAGAAAATTTTGAATCTAAGTTACAGATTTCTAAAGAGGAAGGCAGAGGGAAGATTTTGCTATCAAATATGCGAAACCTCTGGTTTTTGGGTCGTGTTGATCAATAGGATTCGAATCAGAAGCTGTAATAGGTATCGTTGAAAAGCTTATTACATTTCCAACAACTTTCATGCATAACTCGTGAGTACAAAATGACTGGAAGTTATTTTAAATTTCAGGTCAAGTTCTGGGTGCTGCATAGAAACGAATCTGGAAATAGCAGAAGATTGTTTTTAAGGAAGAAGATTTCAAGGTATTTTCGGATAAATCGGTTTGGAATTTGCAATTTAATTTCTTTAGATGAGTGTTAGAGGGTTCAAAAAGGAAGAGTTTAGTATACATTTCTTCCTTGTTGGCTAAGTAATGAAGAAGTTATGATTGTGTAAAGGTACGATATGAAATCTGTAAGGTGTTGCGAAATAGGTTGAATGGTTTTTGTAATTTTAAGGTTGAAATTCATGAGCTCGAGGTTCTAACGCTAGGTTTTGGTTTGTTTGACAAGCCAAGAGGAAATTGGTCGAGTATACGGTCCAAGGTTCTAGTTCTAACGCTGCGGAGTGAAAAAATGAACTTCGAAACCGATTTATATGTTTGAATTATGCTTAAGGAAACACATGACTTATTTATAATGAAATTACTTTAATGCTTTATGTTTTCTTTTGAACACACACATATGAGCATACATGTATTCCTACAAATGATTTCAAGTACTCGTTGTGAGCCTATATTTTCCCAATGAAATTTATACGTGAGCATATGTTATTGATTACCGAAATTTAGTGAAAATGTTATGATTTCAAGCAAGCATGTTCTAGCAAGTATTATTTAAAGATTTTAAGTTTTTATGAACAAGCTTAGTAGGCTTCAGTTTTACGAAAGAAAAGATAAGCAGGCATGTTCAAGTATTTTTATGTGTTATTTTGAGACTCGAAGGAGTAAATGAATGAGACATTGAGCCCGACCGAGGCTGTATAGTACTGTGTGCACAAAGGTCATTTTCTGTTGTCGACGTTGTGTGTACACTGTGACAACAATGCTGTCGTGAGTGATGGGCGAGCCCCACTATGACAAAGACGATGAGAGTGTTGGGCAGGCCCCACTACATCGTAGAGTAAACGTTGGTTGTACTGGGTGTGCCCTACACTACGTGGATTGTTATATGTTTTTTATAAGGGTTATTATTATCGATATGCCTTATGAGATTTTAATGACATAGTTGTTGAATTTCTGGAAAACTATTATGATTACACGTTTGCTTTTAACGCTCAATTACAGATGTATATGCTCATTGGTTGCCGGACGATATGATTCACGAGTTTTTTAGATTTTAAACTCAATCACTCACTGAGCTTCATAGCTCATTCTTATGTGTTTCAAACTTTTCAGGTAGAGATCGAGCTCTTGGTGCCTGACATCATGTCATAGTCTGCTGGAAGCTCCACGAGTTTGATATTTTGTACGTGGGTGGAGTTGTATAGCAAGTCCATATGTGTTGTAGTTAATCTTGAGGGGACTATGTGGTTATAGTTGTGTGTGCATTAGACATTGTGGTTGTGTGAACAATTGTTTGGCATGTTTTTGGTTGTGATGCTCTTTCCCGTTTTAGTTTTCAAGAGAGACATAAGAAGAGTTTCTCCTTACGTATGTTTAGTAGTTGTTAATGTTCTGCTGTGTTATGTTTAAAGTGTTCCATATGCAAGTATAATATGTTTATCAGGTAAAACAAGGTCAACAGGTATTGTTAAGAGGTAAACATTGTTTGTTGGCTTCATGCCGTCTTCCAGGCTAAGTAGTGAGTAGTTCGGGAAGGAGTGTGACAACTCGACTCATCAATCAAAGCCTCGTTCATCTCTTCCAGGATTAAGTGGTCATCATCTCCAGAATATGTTTACAGAAAGACGCCCCCTCCTTTATCCTTGCATTGAAGATGTGTTTGATGGAATCGTGGCAGACCTGAAAGGACTGTTGTCCAAACATGTTCTGCAGTGATTCCATGATCTCCTTAGCGGTGATCATCACCTCATGCTTCTTTTCCAAAACTTCATATAAGCTGGCAATTATGTAGACCTTCACCTTTTCATTAGCCATGATCCACCGATCGTACGCATTACGAACACGTCACGATGCGATCGAGCCCAACACCTGAGGACACTCCTCAGTGACACGAACTTAAGGTCATCAGTTAATAAAATTGTATTAATATTGTTTTTCCACGTTTGAAAATTGTAGAACTAGTTTGTCAGAAGCTAAGAGTGAGATTATTGAACTAGACATGTTTGCTGAAAATAAGAAAAATATTGATTTAGTCTCGCAAAAACTTTGAAAAATCAAATCAGGTTTTAACAAATTTTATTCTATGGTCCCAAGGTCATTAGAAATTTCAATGATACTCCAAAGGATTAGAATGACTGCCACCGAAGTGTAGAGAGAAACATTCCTCCTCTGGGATGAGACTTTCTCGACCAAACCCTAATACAAGAATAACTCTTATTCCATTAGCCATTCAGTTACCATTAATCGGTATGAATCTATTAACTCTTCATGAATCCTGTGAGTGTCACCCTTTGTCTTTAAATTTCCAAGTATCCGTCAGAGCAATAGCCACCGAAGGGAGGACTACGAAGGAAAACCAACAAAAAAATTGTATCCCTTTCGGGAATTCACATTGTTCCGACTCCCATGATCAAGGCCCTTCGATGGGATTGTCTGGTCTAGGCCAAACTAGCAAGCTGATAATAGGCGTCTCACGGTGTGAATTGATAAAAGAGACTGTGGATCCCGTTTTCCCAGATCCCGCTCCCACTTACTATATGTTCTCTCTCCAATCACGTTGATATTTACCCATACAAATACCATCCGAAGGGGGACGCTCCCATTTATGCCACGAGACCGAGTATCGATCTTACGGTGTGAACTTAACGTGATTGAACACGAGATATACACAGTGAAAAAAGGATCTAATGACACTCTAATTGCATCTAACTTAATAGAAAGTAACATGCAAACATACAAAAAACAGTAAACTAAAAAAGGGAAGAAAGTACAACCTTTGTAGCTTGATTTCTTCACGATCTCCTTGCGAAAGCACAAACAGAACACAACCGGACCACCATTAGAGCTTTCGCGCTATCCTCTGGACTCAGAACCGGGTTGTGGGACCCGATGAATGAAGGATTGAAAAGGAAGAATGGGAGAATAAAAGTATTAAGTGAGGAAAATAAAAGAAGTACCTTTTTGTGAGACTTCTTTTTTAAAAAACTAAAATTTCAGCAAAAGGAACCTTTTGTTTTGAAAGAAAACATATTTATAAAGCAATTACATTCATCAAATGCATGCCAAGGCTCACCAAAAGCAACACCTCACAAAACACTAACTAAAGTGGGCTATGTGTCATTCTATAATGTTTACACATAGTCCACTTAAGTTAGTGAGATTGTCCAACAAAAACATGGATAAATCCACTAACTCTTATCAAGGGTAAAATAGTCTTTTCCATTTGGTCAAATTCAAACTTTGACTTTTTTCAAGAAAAAAAGTCAACCCTTTGATTTTTTACGATTTTTACCCACTTGACTCATTTTGGACCTCCAGAACATGAATCTGCATTCATATTTTTGAAATTCAAATCACGTTTGAATCTATTGTGTCATAAAAAACTGATACCTATATCACACATACTTGTTGGTTTAAAACTCCTTTCCTAATTCAAACAATTCGAATTAATCCATCATACTTTTCTAAGTTTAATCCATATGAGCTAGCAGGAGGACCTAATGGACCTACAGATCATGAGCTCCAACAATCCGAGATTAACCGATCATATTCTTTAACCTAATTAATCAACTTTTGTTAACTAACGGGTCATTCCACTAAAGTCCCGGAGTTGCACTCCTCTCACTTTAGATATTTCTGTCCACCTGATATAACCATAACCAGTAAGTCAATCCTTCATAGGTTGTTCATGGTCTCGCCTTGGTCAAAATACCGTTTTACCCCCGAGAACATTTCTTGTTCCTTAAGTCCCACTAAACCTCTATGGACAATTGATTTGTGGTCCAACCAATAAATCTAGTCCCTCTCGGCCTGGTGAGAGGGTGGGACCCCTTGTTCTAGTTCCGAAGTCAGCACTTAAGGGAACAACCTATCTACTATCCCTATAGTAGGAAGGAGTGAATTCCGTCTTGCACCCTATGTCCCCAGCTATCTACCCAGTCTTACCCCTAAAAGGGGACACTTATTGAGCCAGCGCTTTTGAGCTGCTCTCACCCATGCAGATCTAAAAATAATCCCGAATAAAAAAGAGTTCATAATTAGCTCAGAATTGAGATCAAGTTACCTAGGTGATCAAAATTGAATTATTTAGTTTTATACAGTAAATGGTCTTATAAAGAAAAAGTGACTAAGTCGTGGTCCAATCTCATACAAACTCATTGCATAGGATGCCCCCACTTACATATCTCTATATGAACTATTTAGGATCCTATCGTTTGTACTAACTACAAAGTAGACCGCATCCATAGTGTCCTCCTAATAAGGCACCGAACCTGATCTCTATACTATAGACAATTTTAGGACATATACTCAAACTTGATCCATGATTTATGTCATCACATAAAGTTCAAGTCTACATTAAATAGCCTCGGGGACTTAGTTTATTAGATTAAAGATTATAGTATAATAATTCAATAACAATTTTATCGAAAAAGAAACACGAAAAAAGTTTCTCAATTACAAACTACGAGTTTAGGACATAAAATCCAACAAACTCTCATTTGGACTAAAACTCCTACTGGAATATCACAATGTTGAATTTAAGTGAGAAACATATGAGTAAGATAAACGTATGAATATAATGAACTAAGGCATATACCCAAAAGTTCTCTCACGCGTCCTAGTTTACTAACTTCGTAGACCTAGAGACTGTATGTGACCTTCAAACACTTTAGCCATAAGGGTCTTTGTAAAAGGATCAGCAATGTGAGCTTCTTGGTTTTCTTGAATTTGCAACTACACCACTGTTATCACAATATAGGGTGATAAGCAGATGCATATTTGGAACGACTTCCAAATCTTTCAAGAATTTTCTCATCCATGTTACTTTGTTGCTTCACATGCAACTACGTATTCAACTTCCATTATGGAGTCTGCAATACAATTTCGCTTCATACTTCCCCACACTACTGCTCCTCCATTAATAATGAACACTGATCGCGATGTGGATTTTCTTGCATCTTTATCGGTCAGGAAATCAGTGTCAGTGTATCCAGTAAGAATCAAATCCTAAGCACCATACACGAGCATGTACTTCCTCGTTCTCCTAAGATACTTGAGGATATTCTTAACGACAGTCCAATGATCATAGCCAGGATTGGACTCATAAACCCAAGTAATGGTCAGGTTGATGAACAACCCTCCCACTACGGCGAGGTATTCTCAACTCTTGAGAAATATGTGACTGACCAGATGTACTAGTGTTATTTACTACTTCAACAGATGAACTAGTTTTATCTATAGCGTGTTTGGAAAGTTCATTTAATACTACCCTACTGCAAGGTTGATAACTTCTGATGTCGTCTTCCTCTAAGCATGTGGAATTTATCCACAGAAAACACCTTATTCTCTTGACGATAGTAAAACAAACCACCTTTTGTTTCTTTTGGATAACCTACAAATCGACATAACTTTGAACGACGTTCTAATATATTAGGATTTTGCACGAACACGTGCGCAGGGCATCTTCAGATCCTAATGTGACGTAAACTACCTTTACGCCCTTTCCATAGCTCATAAGGTGTTTCTAAAACACTTTTAGAGGGAACATTATTCATAATATAGACATCAGTTTCTAATGCATGTCACCAAAAGGAATCAGGTAACTTAGTAAAGCTCATCATTGGGCGAACGATGTCCAACAAGGTTCTATTTCTTCTTTCAGATACACCGTTCTCCTAAGGCATAGTAGGTGTAGAGAGTTGTGACTTGATTCCATGTTCTATCATATAGTCATGGAATCTTAAGTCCATGTACTCCCCACCTCGATCTGATCGAAGTGTCTTAATCGTTTTACCTAATTGGTTCTCAACCTCAGTCTTATATTCTTTGAACTTTTCAAAAGAATCAGATTTGTGATGCATTAGGTAAATATGACCATACCTTGAATAATCATTAATGAAACTGATGAAATATTCATACCCACTTCGAGTTTTGACATTCATCGGTCCACAGAGGTCCGAATGTACGAGCTCTAAGGCTATTGTTGCTCTGAAACCTTTTCCAGGAAAAGATCTCTTAGTCATTTTCCCTCAAGACAAGATTCACATGGAGGTAATGAATTGTCTTTTAACTGATTCAGAAGTCCATTCTTTACCAATCTCCCAATCCTATTCATATTTATGTGCTCGTCTTAAGTGCCATAAATAGGCATTGGAAGAAACTTTTTGTCTTTTATTCTGAGTTTCGACTATTCGAAACATCCCAGTATTTAAGAAAAAATTTTCTTTAGTTCGTCTTAACTTATATAAGTTGTTTTCTAGTATAGCAGAACAAATTCGATTACCTTTTCTGAAAATGAAGGCTTCATTGATTTCAAAGGATATTTTATACATTTGTTCTAATGTACATGTGATAAATATTAAATCCCGTTTCATTTTATGAGCATACAAAACATCTTTAAGTATGATATATCTATCGTCAAAATACAACTTCAAGTCTCCCATTGCATCGGCAGAGTCAATCTCTCATGTTCCAACCTTGAGCGTGATCTAGCCTTCTTCGAGCTTTTTCCAAGAACTAGTTTCTTGAAAAGAGAAGCAAATATGATTAGTGGCCCCTTAATCCAATATCCAAGATGAGGTATCATACTCCACTAAACATGTTTCAACAATTAGTAAATCATATTTACCATGTGCTTATTTCTCTACTTTTTTCTCAGCAAGGTACTTTGGCCAGTTCCTCTTCCAGCGCCTGTTTTTGTTATTTGAACATTCTTGATCTTTCCCTTCATACTCCACTAAACATTTTTCTTTTTCTATAACTTCATTTCCCTTGTTTGTCATGACAGCCTTCCCCTTGCCCCTTTTTTGTCATTTGAACATTCTTGATCTTTGAAGGTCCAACTTTAGCTTTAAAGGACGATCCTCTTAAAACATTCCTTGTGGTGATAAGATTTGCCTCCACCTCTTTCCTCTTAGCTTTTGTAAGAGTTGAAAAACGTTGGAGCTCGTTAAGAAGGGTTGTCGGATTAAACTCTATTTTATTTAGAGAAGCATTCGTCTGAAATGGAATGAAGCTCTTCGGAAGAGACTCCATAATAAAGCTAACCTAATTTGCCTCGTCGATGGCGCCACCATTTACTTCGGCAATATTGAAGTGGACCATCATGTCCAGGTCATGTTCTCTAACAGAGGTCTCTTCCTTCATATGCTTGTTGTAAATGTACTTAATAGTCTCGTGTCATAGAACTGATGACGGTTGCCCGAACATCTCTTTTAGCGAATCCATGATAGCCTTAGCCACCCTGAAGGATTCGTATTTCTTCGCCAATACATCAGTATTGCTGGCAATAATATAGACACAGGCTTTATCGTTAGCCTTAACCCATCGATCATAAGCTTCACAACTAGTTCGCTTAGCATTTGAGTTAGGGGCCTGAGGACATTCCTCAGATAAGACAAATCTCAAGTGATGTATTAATAGTATTGTATTCAGATTTATTTTCCATGTTGTGTAGTTGTCGCCGTTAAGTTTTTCCGAAGCTAATACTCGAACTAAGGAGCCAGTCATGCTGAAAAAAAAACATATCATTTTTAGTAAAAAATATTAACGTTTACGATCCAATCAAGATTAACAAAAAAATAATGTACCCATCATTATTATGTTTGCAACGATATTTCAACGGTTTAGAACAACCATCATCGAGGGGTGACCGACCATTCCTCCGTTGAACAAAGACTATCTTGACTAAATACTATAACCAGAATAACTTGTATTCCTATAGTAACTTAGTTATCGCTCCTTTGGTCTAGAATTTGCTAACACTTAGTAATTCTTGTAAGTGTAACCTTCAATTTTCAAACCTCAAAGATCAGGATCATTATGCTCCCGAAATTAGAAAGACAAGAATGAAAACGGACCTAAGAGACCCTATCTATTTTTGGAGTTCACCATGTTTCGAATCCTATAATACAACCCTCTGATTGGTAAGGTCACTCCAGAGTAGACATGCAGGGGCATTATAGGAATCTTACGATGCGACCTAATGGAATAGACCGTAGAATGCGTTGACACACTTCTTTCTCCCACTTACTATGAACGACATCTCCTATTCAACTTGATATTGACTCATACAAACACTCTCCGAATGGAGTCCGCTCATAGGGCAACCCAAAGCCAAGCACGAATCTCACAGTGTGAACTCTTAGAGACGCTAGAGTTAAAAGTACATTACTTCTCTCCAGATAAAGTGTTCTATACGGTTAGGGTATAAATTACTTAACAATATATTTCGGCTAAATAAAACATATCCTAAGTCTAGGCGAAACATCGGAGTATAACATTTATTGTAAACCCGAGATCATTCTTTGGAACTTTCTTATTATCAAACAACAAAAAGAAAGAAGAAATGAATGTTTAAAACTTGGTTTCCCATGTTTTAAAAAGAAAAGTAATGAAGTGAAAGACAAAAGGAAAACAAGGAAGGAAAAGTTTAACCATTTTGGTTTGGTTTGCTTTTAAACACAAAAGAAGAAAAGGAAATGAAACAAATGTTTTATATATTAAGTTATTTTGTTTTGTTAAGAAAAGAAAAGAAAAGAAAGAAAGAAGATAAAGGAAAGAAAAGAAAAGCAAAAAGAAATAGAAAATGAAAAAGAAAAAAAGTGCAAAAAGACAAAATATCATCTTTCCACCGTTTGACTTTTATTAAAAAGAGTTTCTCTCCATTTTCTTCTCTTTCATCACAAACCAAGCTGAAA
The DNA here is from genome assembly GCA_036507285.1 of Trichosanthes cucumerina. Lineage (NCBI taxonomy): Eukaryota > Viridiplantae > Streptophyta > Magnoliopsida > Cucurbitales > Cucurbitaceae > Trichosanthes > Trichosanthes cucumerina. The sequence goes on from CM071841.1 coordinate 42,630,113, forward strand.
TTTCGTGGTTGAAGGAGAAAGGAAGAAGAAGGAGGCCATTTTTGGTGATTTTGGGCTGGAGTTGCAGAAGGAAAGAGGAAAACTCAAGGGAATTCATTATTGCAGCAGGGGAATCAACTCAGGCAAGCTCTGATTTTCTGTTCATCTCGAGCTCCACAAGAAGAGGTAAGAGTTGAGCTTTTGTTTCATGAAAGTTAACTCATATTGGAACAAAATTCGTGAAGGAAGCTCGAGCCAATTCTGATGTTAAGTTGCTGTTTTGTTAAGAGGAAGGCAGAAGACAGAAATTTGCTGTCAAATCCGAGAGGTCTCTGATGTTTTGGTTGTTCTGATCTGTATACTTGGAGTTAGAAGCTCTAATTGGTATGGTTCGAAAGCTTATTCAATTGCCTACACGTTTTGTGAAGGAATCGTGAGAAGAAAATGATTGGAAGATGTTGTAAACTTCAGGTTAAGATTCGGGTTGCAGCAGGAAGTGAAATCTGGAACAGCAGCAGAATCAATTTAGGGGTTAAGCTTCTGAGGTAATTTCTAACCAATACGTTAGGAATCGCATTTTCATGTCTTCATAAGAGTTTTAGAGGGTTCAAAAAGGAAGAGTTTGGTATAAAGTACATTCTTTTTGGATAAGTAATGAAGAAGTTATGGCTGTCTGAAAACAGGGCAGAAAATCTGAAAATGCTGGAATTTTAAAAGTGTGTTTTCTTGTAGTTTTAGGGTTAAAACCATGAGCTCGAGGTTCTAATACATGAATTTGGTTTGTTTGACAGGCCAAGAGCAAATAGGTCGAGTGTACGGGCTAAGATTCTAGTTCAAGCACTGTGAGTGATAAAACGAACTTCAAAAGTGTATATATGTTTGAATTATGTTCAAAAAATGCAAGTTTTGCTAGAATAAAGTTTCAATGCATTTATGCTTTCTTTTGAACACATGTTTATGAGTATTCATGTTTTTCTAGAAATGTTTCAAGTGTTCATTGTGACCCTAAAAGTCTTTATAAAGTTTATACATGAGCATATGTTCAATGGTTGCCAAAATTTATGGAAATGTTATGATCTCAAGCAAGCATGTACTAGCAAGTATGTTTTAAAGTTTTCCAATTTTATGAACAAGCTGAGTAAGCTTGAGTTTTATGAAAGAAAAGATAAGTAGGCATGTTCAAATGTTTTCATGTGAATTTCTGAGATATTGAGCCCGAGGCTTTATGGTACCGTGTGCACACAGGTCTTATTCTGTTGTCGACGTTGAGTGTACTCAGTGACAACGTGTTGTCGTGAGTCTTTGGGCGGGCCCCCACTACGACGACAAAGACGATGGGAGTCTTTGGCGGGCCCCACTACATCGTAGAGTAAAGCGTTGGTTTATCTTTGGCGTGCCTACACAACGTGGATTGTGAAATGTTTTTAAAAGAGTTTATTTCATTTACATGCCTTACGAGATTTTGATGATATACTTGTTGGTTTTCTAAAAGTCTATTATGATTCCACGTTTACTTTCAATGCTTGAATACAAATGCATATGCTCATAGTTTTCAGGTCACGTGTTTTACAAGTTCTGAGATATTTAACACGACCACTCACCGAGCTTCATAGCTCATTCCTTCTATGTTTTCAAACCTTTGGTAGAGATCGAGCTCCGGCTTTGAGCACGCCATAGTCTGCTTTGAAGCTTCATAAGTTAAATACTTTTTGTGCGTGTTTGGTTTTGTCTAGCAAGTCTTTATGTTTGTAAATTATTTTGAGAGGACTTTGGTGTTATAGTTGTTTGTACATTAGAGGTTGTATAAACCTTTGGTTTGTCTTGTGTTGTTTCGATGCACTAGACTTTTAGTTTCAAGAGAGACTTGTGAATGGTTTCTCCTTGTATATGTTTAATAGTTGTCCGATTTCCGCTATGTCATGTTTAAGTGTTCCATTTTCGAACATAGTATGTTTATCAGGTGAATCGGGGTCAATGAGTATTGTTAAGAGCTAAACAATGTCTGCAGTGGCTTCACGCCGTAACTTTCGTCTTTGAGTTTTGGAGTAGTTCGGGAGAGGGGTTTTGTGACAACTTAGTATCAGAGCAGTTAGCTCCATGGGAATGAGACAGGGCAAGTTAGCTCTTAGAATTAAGTGAAAGTCATAGTAAGTTATTGAGTTAGTTCAAATCGAACTAGTAGAGTATGGTTCAAGTAAGGATAAGAGCAAGTCCAGTTAGGGCTATAATATGAATAGAAGTTTAGTATTGTGTATTTGAGTTAAGTATCCATAGCATGTCTAATATTTTGATATGTTATAGGAGTCATGCCACCACGTACTAGGCAGCGACGCAGCGAGGATCGAGGCAGGACACAGGATCCTACCCAAGGCCGATCTGAGAGGGGATCTAGTGCCCCAAGAGTCCAAACTGAGGCCAGAGATCAGCGGCATGCCATTTCCTCACAGGAGGTAGGCGGGCGAGAGAGAGCGGGCCAAGTGATCCGAAAAGGCGTATGGAATAGAACGTCTGAAGAAATTGGGAGCCACAGGTGTTTGAGAGGGTTCCACAGATCCGGTGATGCCGAGGTGTGTGGTGAATAAACTTGAGAAATGTTTTGATGTGATGAGTCGCCACTGAAGAGCGTAAAGTCAAGCTAGCCACATTCCTGCTAGAGAAAGAAGCGAGAGGATGGTGGAAGTCAATTTTAGCCAAAGTGAGTGATGCACGCACTTTTGGTAGCAAACTTTTGAGGCATATTTGAAGATAAATATTACCCTGGCACATACCATGAACCGAAGAGAGATGAATTTTTAGAATTAAAGCAAGGGTCACTATCGGTGGTGAATACGAGAGAAGGTATACCGACATCACGGTATCTTTCAAGTAATTGTGGCATCCGAGAGTGACACGTGTCGACGATTTGAAAGAGGGTTACGACACGAGATCGTACCCGATTCTGACCATTGCTAAGTGGGTGATTTTTCTCGGTTGGTAGAGAGCGCCCTACGTGTTGAAAGCGAGTATAGCAGAGGCGCGATCGATGAGTGGAGCCTACTACTCGTGGGCCTTCAACGACGAGTAGTTTTCGGTCATGACAGTGAAGATTCACACACAGGGTGAATGTTTCAAGTCGTCGAGGACTTTAAGAATCGGTGGCGGCCGATATCGAGGCGGATGAATGTTAGTGGTGCCTATCGAGGCAGAGTCAAAGAGCACCTAGTCAATCGCGAGATCCACAGCAAGACCACAGCACAATGCAGATTACATTGCCGGGCAAGTGCAAAGAGAGAACTCCATGTGCAAATTGTGGCAAGAATCATCGAGGCCAATGTCTTGTTGGTGTCGGTGTGTGTTACGGTGTGGGCGGCCGGGGCATTTCAAGAGGGACTGCCCACGGCTTAGAGCAACCGCACGAGAGGACCAGTGGAGTTGGGTCCGGGCGGTTGAGAGCAAATGAGAGTTCCAAAGAGGCTGCAGGAGAGGGCACCAGTGGTGCAAAAGCAGAGAAGGAGTTGTAGGGAGACCTAGACAACAGGAAAGGTCTACGCTATGACTCAAAGAGGAAGCAGAGGATGCACGGATGTGATTCCGGTACGATTTCTATTTGTAATGTACCTGCTTGTGTTTTGATAGATCCAGGTGCTACGCATTCCTTTGTTTCCAGTTTATTCCTAACTAAGCTTAGTAGGAAGCTAGAGCCTTTATTTGAGGAGTTAGTTATATACACTCCAGTTGGTGATGCTTTACTAGTCAATTCAGTGTTGCGAGACTGTGAGGTCTTAGTAGAAGGTCTCAATATGTTAGTGGATCTTCTTCCACTAGAGTTGCAGATGTTAGATGCAATCTTAGGGATGGATTTCTTATTCACTCATTATGCTTCCATGGATTGCCATAGAAAGGAAGTTGTTTTTAGAAAACCAGGGTTGGCTGAAGTGGTTTTCAGGGGTGAAAAGAAGATTATTCCTACGAGTTTGATTTCAGCATTCAAAGCTCAGAAGTTGTTGAGAAAGGGATGCACGGCGTTTCTTGCTCACGTAATGGAGGTGCAGGAAGAAAAGTTAAAACCAGAAGATGTTCTTGTTGTGAACGAATTTCTAGATGTTTTTCCAGCAGATCTGTCAGGGTTGCCACCTGATAGGGAGGTAGAGTTCACTATTGAATTGCTACCAGGAACAGCACCTATTTCACAGGCGCCGTATAGAATGGCTCCAAGTGAGCTCAAAGAGCTGAAGATGCAATTACAAGAACTAGTTGATAAGGGATACATCAGACCTAGTGTATCGCATACAGGAGCTCCGGTGTTATTTGTAAAGAAAGATGGTACCACCGAGATTATGCATTGATTACAGACAGTTAAACAAAGTCACGATACGTAACAAGTATCCTTTACCCCGTATTGATGACTTGTTTGACCAGTTACGAGGAGCATCAGTATTTTCTAAGATTGATTTAAGATCAGGATACCATCAGTTAAAGGTAAGGGAATCAGATATTCCTAAGACAGCATTCAGAACCAGGTACGGGCATTATGAGTTTCTAGTAATGCCATTCGGTTTGACGAATGCACCAACAGTTTTCATGGACCTCATGAACAGGATATTCCACCAGTATTTGGATCAGTTCGTGATAGTATTTATTGATGATATACTAGTTTACTCAATTGACAGGAAAGCTCATGAGGAACATCTAAGGATTATTCTGCAAACACTACGAGATAAACAGTTGTACGCTAAATTCACCAAATGTGAGTTTTGGTTGGATCAGGTAGTGTTTTTGGGGCATGTTGTCTCAGCAAATGGTGTTAGTGTGGATCCAAATAAAGTTAAAGTTGTAGTCAACTGGGAGAGACACGATCGGTGTGAGAGGTAATGCGTAGTTTCCTAGGCTTGGCAGGATACTACAAGCGGTTTTGTTGAGGATTTCTCACGATTAGCATTACCCTTACTTGGCTTTGACAAGGAAGAATGCTAAGTTTGAGTGGTCGGATAAGTGTGAGCGAGTTTTGAGGAGAGTGAAAAGAGATTAGTTTCTGACACCTATTCGACACTTCTGTGATGCGGGAAAAGAGTATGTGATTTCTTGTGATGCCTCAAGACAAGGTTTAGGGTGTGTTACGATGCAAGAAGGAAAAGTAATAGCTTATGCATCAAGGCAATTGAAAAAGCATGAATGTAATTACCCTACCCACGATCTTGAGTTAGCGGCAGTTGTTCTAAAGCAATCAAGATCCGGAGACATTACTTGTTTGGTGAAAGGTGTCACATCTACATGGATCATAAGAGTCTCAAGTATATCTTTGATCGGAGGAGTTGAATATGAGACAGAGAAGATGGTTAGAACCGATTAAAGATTATGATTGTACTATAGAATACCATCTGGTAAGGCGAATGTGGAGTAGCAGATGCATTGAGCGGGAAGTCAAGACTTCCTAGGGATGCCTTGTGTGGTATTCGAGCAACATTTTTAAGAACTCTAAGGGATTCTAAGGCGTTGTGAATGCAGAGAGTTCAGGAGTCTTTAGCTCAATTCAGTCAGTCTTCACTGTGATGAGAGGTTGTGAGAAGACAAGCGAGAGGATAGTAACTTACGAGAAAATGTTTGGAAAGTCCAAACAAGGCCCAGAAGCAGAGTTTAAGATGAGATCAGACGGGGCCATAGAAAGGCAAGGAAGACTATGTGTTTCGAATTTTAGTGAGCTTAAAGATGCTATTCTAGAGGAAGCTCACAGTTCAGCTTACGCTATGCATCCAGGAAGCACCAAGATGTACAAAACTTTGAAGGGAACGTATTGGTGGCCTGGGATGAAACGAGAGATAGCTGATTATGTTGATAGATGTTTGATCTGCCAACAAAGTTAAACGATTAGACAGAGGCCGGGAGGACTCCTTAACCTAACCTTGCCGGTCTTAGGAGTGGAAGTGGGAGCATATCACTATGGATTTTCTGTTTGGATTACCACGCACTTCAAGTGGGCATGATGGTATTTGGGTAATAGTGGATAGACTCACTAAAAGCAAAGACGGTTTGTACCGATCAAAGCGACGCGTCACGCTTGATCAGACTTGCTAAGCTATACGTCGGCGAATTGTGAGTCGATCACGAGTACCGGTGTCTATCGTTTGAGATAGAGATCCAAGATTTACTTCTAAGTTTTGGCCTAGTTTCTGTAAAGCTTTGGGAACAAAGTGAAGTTTAGTCTGACATTCCATCCTCGAGACGGATGGGCGATCGAGAGGACCATCGGACCTTAGAAGACATGTTGAGAGCATGTGTCCTTGGTTTAAAGGGAGTTGGGATACTCACCTATCGCTTATGGAATTTGCTTACAATACGGCTACTACGATCGAGTATTGGTATGGCACCATTTGAGGCTCTGTATGGAAGACCATGTAGAACGCCCGTATGTTGGAATGAAGTTGGAGAGCGGAAGCTTATCGGTCTGAATTGGTGCAAGTTACAACAGATAATGTTAAGTTAATCGGGGAGAATCTAAAGGTAGCTCAAGACCGTCGGAGAAGAGTTACTGCAGATAAGCGACGAAAGGACTTAGAATTCCAAGTTGGAGATCAAGTTTTCTTGAAGTTATCTCCGTGGAGAGGTGTCCTTCGTTTTGGTAAGAAGGGTAAACTAAGCCCTAGATATATTGGTCCTTATCCGATGAACTTGGGACGAGTTGGGCGACCTCTGATTGGAGTTGCCAGTGCAGAACTATCTCGAGTACATGATGTTTTTCATGTGTCCATGTTAAGGAAGTATATCCCAGATCCAGACACATGTGTTGCAAGCACAACCAGTTGAAAGTGAAAGAAGACATGAGTTACGTTGAGGATGCGGTTCAAATCCTCGACGAGGAAAGAACAAGTTTTAAGGAACAAGACGATCCCACTCGTGAAGGTTCATTGGAGACATCACGGAGTGGAGGAGGCAACCTGGGAGTTAGAGGATCTAATGAGGAGGAAGTACCCAATGATTTTCACTTAAAGACTACTCAATTTCGAGGACGAAATTTCTTAAGGGGAGGTAAGTTGTAAACCCGAGATCATTCTTTGGAACTTTCTTATTATCAAACAACAAAAGAAAGAAGAAATGAATGTTTAAAACTTGGTTTCCCATGTTTTAAAATGAAAAGTAATGAAGTGAAAGACAAAAGGAAAACAAGGAAGGAAAAGTTTAACCATTTTGGTTTGGTTTGCTTTTAAACACAAAAGAAGAAAAGGAAATGAAACAAATGTTTTATATATTAAGTTATTTTGTTTTGTTAAGAAAAAAAGAAAAGAAAAGAAAGAAAGAAGATAAAGGAAAGAAAAGAAAAGCAAAAGAAATAGAAAATGAAAAAGAAAAAAAGTGCAAAAAGACAAAATATCATCTTTCCACCGTTTGACTTTTTTTTTTTTTATTAAAAGAGTTTCTCTCCATTTTCTTCTCTTTCATCACAAACCAAGCTGAAATTTCGTGGTTGAAGGAGAAAGGAAGAAGAAGGAGGCCATTTTTGGTGATTTTGGGCTGGAGTTGGAAGGAAAGAGGAAAACTCAAGGAATTCATTATTGCAAAGCAGGGGAATCAACTCAGGCAAGCTCTGATTTTCTGTTCATCTCGAGCTCCACAAGAAGAGAGGTAAGAGTTGAGCTTTTGTTTCATGAAAGTTAACTCATATTGGAACAAAATTCGTGAAGGAAGCTCGAGCCAATTCTGATGTTACGTTGCTGTTTTGTTAAGAGGAAGGCAGAAGACAGAAATTTGCTGTCAAATCCGAGAGGTCTCTGATGTTTTGGTTGTTCTGATCTGTATACTTGGAGTTAGAAGCTCTAATTGGTATGGTTCGAAAGCGTATTCAATTGCCTACACGTTTTGTGAAGGAATCGTGAGAAGAAAATGATTGGAAGATGTTGTAAACTTCAGGTTAAGATTCGGGTTGCAGCAGGAAGTGAAATCTGGAACAGCAGCAGAATCAATTTAGGGGTTAAGCTTCTGAGGTAATTTCTAACCAATACGTTAGGAATCGCATTTTCATGTCTTCATAAGAGTTTTAGAGGGTTCAAAAAGGAAGAGTTTGGTATAAAGTACATTCTTTTTGGATAAGTAATGAAGAAGTTATGGCTGTCTGAAAACAGGGCAGAAAATCTGAAAATGCTGGAATTTTTGAAAGTGTGTTTTCTTGTAGTTTTAGGGTTAAAAACCATGAGCTCGAGGTTCTAATACATGAATTTGGTTTGTTTGACAGGCCAAGAGCAAATAGGTCGAGTGTACGGGCTAAGATTCTAGTTCAAGCACTGTGAGTGATAAAACGAACTTCAAAAGTGTATATATGTTTGAATTATGTTCAAAAAATGCAAGTTTTGCTAGAATAAAGTTTCAATGCATTTATGCTTTCTTTTGAACACATGTTTATGAGTATTCATGTTTTTCTAGAAATGTTTCAAGTGTTCATTGTGACCCTAAAAGTCTTTATAAAGTTTATACATGAGCATATGTTCAATGGTTGCCAAAATTTATGGAAATGTTATGATCTCAAGCAAGCATGTACTAGCAAGTATGTTTTAAAGTTTCCAATTTTATGAACAAGTTTTAGTAAGCTTGAGTTTTATGAAAGAAAAGATAAGTAGGCATGTTCAAATGTTTTCATGTGAATTTCTCGAGATATTGAGCCCGAGGCTTTATGGTACCGTGTGCACACAGGTCTTCTTATTCATTGTCGACGTTGAGTGTACTCCGTGACAACAACATTACTTGTCGTGAGTCTTTGGGCGGGCCCCACTACATCGTAGAGTAAACGTTGGTTGTCTTGGCGTGCCCTACACAACGTGGATTGTGAAATGTTTTTAAAAGAGTTTATTTCATTTACATGCCTTACGAGATTTTGATGATATACTTGTTGGTTTTCTAAAAGTCTATTATGATTCCACGTTTACTTTCAATGCTTGAATACAAATGCATATGCTCATAGTTTTTGAGTCACGTGTTTTACAAAGTCTGAGATATTTAACACAGTCACTCACTTTGAGCTTCATAGCTCATTCCTTCTATGTTTTCAAACCTTCGGTAGAGATCGAGCTCCCGGCACCGAGTTATTGCCATAGTCTCTTTGAAGCTTCATAAGTTAAATACTTTGTACGTGGTTTGGTTTTGTCTAGCAAGTCTCTATGTTTGTAAATTATTTTGAGAGGACTTTGGGGTTATAGTTGTTTGTACATTAGAGGTTGTATAAACTTTGGTTTGTCTTGTGTTGTTTCGATGCACTAGACTTTTAGTTTCAAGAGAGACTTGTGAATGGTTTCTCCTTGTATATGTTTAATAGTTGTCCAGATTTCCGCTATGTCATGTTTAAGTGTTCCATTTTCGAACATAGTATGTTTATCAGGTGAATCGTGGTCATGAGTATTGTTAAGAGCTAAACAATGTCTGTTGGCTTCACGCCGCCTTTCGTGCTGAGTTTTCAGGTAGTTCGGGAGGGGGTTTTGTGACATTTATACTGAATTTTAACCTACGATGTCTAGGTGATAAACAATTTTTATTACCTCACATCGCTTACGCATGCTCATAAAACCGATTTACTAACTCAAACGCCGACTCGATCTCCATGTAGAAGGTGTTCCGTGAACCGTCAACTTAAAAACCTTTCAACCTTTGTCATCTTATCTGACTTTTTGCCAAAATTTTGTCGGGTGAGTTTTCTTGTAATTTCGGTTTTACAAGATATCCACCTAATTTCTATGAAAAAGAGATTGTTGATGGTTAACCTAAATGAGCATGCATCTTATTTTTGTTATAGATTTTAAAAAGTCTAATTGATTTTATAACACTTATAAAAAGAATTGACAAATCTATAACATACATTCCACATTCATTACATAATAATTATATAATGAAAATTTAATATGGATTTAGTTTACTTAATTTAATGAAATTGAATTAAACAAATTAAATTAATTAATTCAACATTTAATTAATCAACTGCCATATTAAGTTACTTTGAGAAATCATGAATTATATATAACTTTTACATTAATTCATGAAATCCAGCATGCATATTATATATATTATAACCATTATAGCATACTTTCAATGTATGTGCATGTTAACCTATGGGTGGAATTTAAATCTACATGGAATAAATTATGCACAATAAAGATTTAAACAATTAAACACATTCATAATGCATAAAGAAAATAAAACATAAAATTGGACTCGTTTTGGCATCCTAAACAAGCAATTAACTAAAGTATTACAATAGTAAAATGAAAACCAGCTCCGACCCAATCACGAACACTTCGAAACAGCCCGAACCAACTCAAAAATTGTAGCAACTTCACACGGACAACGGCTGAAAATGCGCTCCAAAAAAAGAGCACAGTGCAGTTTTTATCGGCAGTGCGCAACGTCGATTGAAACTCCAATTACAACCTAATTTCAACTTTATTCACTCCCAAAATTTACAGACTCCTTGGGCACACATTAAGACTCAAAACCCTTGAGCAAAATTACAAATTATTAGAAGAAATTAAAGCCTAAAAGATTCCAATACAGTGAGCCAATTTTAGCTTCCAACAATTTCATCACATGAAAAACAACAACCCACCTGATGCAATTGTGTGAAATTAAAGCATGGTCTGATACCACATAATGGATCACAAGACATACGCAGTGAAAAAAGGATCTAATGACACTCTAATTGCATCTAACTTAATAGAAAGTAACATGCAAACATACTAAAAAAAGGAAGAAAGTACAACCTTTGTAGCTTGATTTTTTCACGATCTCCTTGCCAAAGCACAAACCGAACACAATCGGACCACCACTAGAGCTTCTCCGCTATCCTTTAGACTTAGAATCGGGTTGTGGGACCCGATAAATGAAGGATTGAAAAAGAACAATGGAAAACTCAAAGTATTATGTGAGTAAAAGAAAAGTACCTTTTTGTGAGACTTCTTTTTGAAAAAACTAAAATTTCAGCAAAAGTAACCCTTTGTTTTGAAAACAAACCTATTTATAAAGAAATTACATGCATCAAATGCATGTCAAGGCTCACCAAAAAGCAACACCTCACAAAACACTAACTAAAGTAGGCTATGTGTCATTCTATAATGTTTACACATAGTCCACTTAAGTTAGTGGGATTGTCCAACAAAAACTTGGATAATTCCACTAACTCTAGTCAATGGTAAAATAGTTTTTTTCATTTCGTCAAAGTCAAACTTTGACTTTTTATGAGGAAAAAAGTCAACCCTTTGACTTTTTACGATTTTTACCCACTTGACTAATTTTGACCTCTCGAACATGAATCCGCATTCATATTTTTTAAATTCAAATCACATTTGAATATATTGTGTCATAAAAAATCGATAGTTATATCACATATACTTGTCGATTTAAAACTTCTTTCCTAATTCGAACAATTCGAATTAATCCATCATATTGTTCTAAGTTGAATCCATATGAGCTAGCAAGGGGACCTAAAGGTCCTACAGATCATGGGCTTCAACAATCCGAGATTAACCGACTCTTTAACCTAATTAATCAATTGTTGTTACCTAACAGATCAATCCATTAAAGTCCCGAAGTTGCACTCCCCTCACTGTAGATATATTTCTGTCCACCTGATGTAAGCATAACGAGTAAGTCAATCCTTCACAGGTGTTTATGGTCTCGGCCGGGTAAAAATACTATTTTATCCCCGAGAACACTTCTTGTTCCTTACGTCTCACTAAACCTCTATAGAACAATTGATTTGTGGTCCAACCAACAAATTTAGTCCCTCTAAGCCTGGTGAGAGGGTACGACCCCTTGTTCTAGTTCTGGAATCAGCACTTAAGGGAGCAACCTATCTACTATCCTTAAAGTCGGGTTGGTGTGAATTCTGTCTTGCACCCTCTGTCCCGAGCTATCTACCAAGTCTTACCCCTGAAGTGGGAGGCTTATTGATCCAGCGCTGTGGAGTTGCTCTCACCCATCAAGATCTAAGGATAATCCCGAATAAACAGTAGTTCATAGTTAGCTCAAGATTGGTATCGAGTTACCTAGGTCATCAAAATTGAATTAGTCAATTTTATACAGTAAACGGTGCTATAAAACAAATGTGACTAAGTCGTGGTCCAGTGGATCACATCGTTTGTACTAACTACAAAGTAGGCCGCATTCATAGTGTCCCTAGAATAAGGCGCCCAACCTTATCCCTATAGACCATTGTAGGCTATATACTCGAACTTGATTCATGATTTATGTCATCACATAAAGTTCAAGTCTACATTAAATAACCTCGGGGCCTTAGTTTATTGGATTCAAGATTATAGTATTCTAATTCAATAATAATTTTATAGAAAAAGAAACACGAAAAATATTTCTCAATTACAAACTACGAGTTTTAGGACAAAAAATTCAACATAACGGAGATTTGTGGAATCAAAATTAAATGTATCTCATACACTTTATTTCCTCACACTTAACACTTTCAGTTAATCGGGATTGACCTAGATAAATGAGATAATATTTACATAAGTCTACCAATATAACACTTATATTGGATTAGCCTAAGTCTATAATAACATCATTAACTTAGGTCTATGTGTGTAATTTAATCTACTTTTAATTAAACGTCACTCACGAGAATATAACTATGAATCTCCTGACCAAATTCACTCCTAGGTCGTTTTCCAGGTAGGAGTGTTCCGCAGAGCGTCAACTTAAATACCCCAGCCTTAGACAGAACCTTCCATAGACAAAGTTACTAATTAGTCACCATTCATAAGTCATATTTGATTTCCTAATTCTAATTTTATTAGAACTAGAAAACCTAAGTCTAATTATTCATGTTCTAAACCATTTAAAACTAATAATTAACTTAGGTTACATGCATTGCTATATTATAATGCTTGATCAATCATCACATGAATAATTAAACTATATAATATACATACATCACATGTATTAAATGCGTGTCAATGCTTTTAATATAATAAATATAACACTTATATTAATTAAATTAAAAATATATATTATATTATATCTCTTATAATATAATCTTATCATGCATACTATATATTATAACTCTTATAATATAAAATGATGCATGAAATGCTTAACCTAAGGTGAGATTTTAATCTATATGACATACATTATGCACATAGAATTTTCATACATCACATGAATAAAAATAATTAAATAGCGATATTGGACCGGTTTTGGCACCCTAAGGACTTTGATTAAAATAATTAATATTAATATAACACTTATATGAACATTAATTAATAAAATTAATTAAAAACTTATTTTACAAATAAAATAAATAAATGAAATAACTAAAATCAACCACTAAGTAAAAATAAACGGCCATCTGCCCACTACACGCAAAATGTCATTACAAACGACTCACAATCCACATGGCGTTGTTGGGATGTATGTCCTAATCTCGTATAGTTTGTAAATTACTATTTGAAATTGATAAAGGTTATTTATTTCATCATTTTGTGTCTCGCATTGATTACAAACTTTGTCCAATAAACTAAGGTCTAGGGTCATTGAATTTCTGAGAGAACTAGAACTTGAACGGTGTGTAGTGGACACACAGGGAGGATCACGTTCGAGTAAATGTCCCGGACGGTCTACAGTATATGGATGGGGGTGGAGACCTAATCCGGGATACACTGTGGATGAGGCCTGCTTTCTATTAAGATACAAACGAGGTGATCTGACTCGTTAATGTTGTTGACATGCGAGTTGAGGCATCCTGTACAATGAGATTGTAAAGGACCGGACAGTGAATTATTAGACCTACTGATGTAACACCGTTAACAGTATGGACTAATAACTTCGTAGATGACCATTAGTGACTCAACATGAATCCTAAACGTGTTACGAACTCCTGTTTGCGGGGGTCTGTCCTTTGACTAGTACGGGTGAGGGTCGTCATAGTTACTAGCCCAATATGCCTATCTTCTCAGGGACAGGACCAAGTAGGGAGTTGGGAACTTAACTACGCGAGATGAAATTCACCCGCCTTTAGGGAAACTAGAGGGGTTATTCGCTTAAGTGTTGTCTTCAAAGCTTAGACAACGGGTTGTTGTATATGGTTGGACCATTATAACGTTGTTGTTCTTTAGAGGAGCAGTGGGGACTTAAGGAGCAAGAAGTAGACACAGGGGTAAAACGATAATTTGACCCAGTAGTGTCTACAAACATCCTGTGAAGGGTCGACTCATGGGCCTTGGTTATATCAGTGGACACGTAATATCTTACACTGAACGGAGTGCAGCTACGGAGTTTAGTGGAGTGTTACCGTAGCTAATGAAGGTTGATTAACCAGGTCAAAGAGTTTGATAGGTTAATCTCGGATCATTGGAGCTCGTCACTGTAGGTCCATAAGGTCTCTCGGATAGCTCAAACTCGATTAAAAGAACGTTTACTGTTTTGGTGTGAATTGAAGTGTTCAATTTCACTAAAGGAATTTATGTCATTTATATAAGATATGAATGATATAATATATAGTTTAATGTGAAAGAGATTCATAATAAACTATAGGTTAGCCTCATTTATGGTTTAGGGCTAATTAGGAGGAATTAGATTGAGAGATTTTAAATTGGATGTGATTCAATTTAAATATCCACAATATTGCAAATGTGATTTGTAAGATGAGATATGAGATATCTTATAACATGTGGTTATGAAAAGATGATTTGCATAACCTATAGTTGTGGTAAAATTGTAAATAGGTGGAGATTTCAACTCCACCTATCACCATTATATTAACCCCTTTGCAAGAAGGGTTCATAAGGCAAATCCTCATTTTTGGAATTCTCACCAAAAGAAGGATTCGCTCTTCTCTCAAAACTCTCTCATCTTGTCCTCCCAAAAAGCAAATAGGATCTCACAATCCTCCTTCTTCCAAAAGAAGAACAACCGAGAAGCCAAGTGTGTTAGGATATTTGTCCTAATCTCGTATAGTTTGTAAATTATTATTTGAAATTAATAAAGAGTTATTTATTTCATCTTTTGTGTCTCGCATTTATTACAAACATTGTCCAATAAACCAACCTCCAGGGTAATTGAATTCATGAGAGAACTAGAACTTGAACGGTGTGCAGTGGACACACAGGGAGGATCCCGTTCGAGTTAATGACCCAAACGGTCTACAGTATATGGATGGGGTTGGAGACCTAATCCTGGATTCACTGTGGATGTGGTCTGCTTTGTATTAAGATACAATCGAGGTGATTTGACTTGTTCATGTGGTTGACATGCGAGTGGAGGCATCCTCTACCATGAGATTGTACAAGACCGGACCGTGAATTATTATAGCTACTGATGTAACATCGTTGACAATTAGGACTAATAACTTCGTAGATGACCATTAGTGACTCTACTTGAATCCTGAGCGTGTTACGGACTCCTGTCTGGGGGGGTCTGTCCTTTGACTAGTACGAGTAAGGGTGATCACTGTTACTCACCCAATATGCCTATTTTCTCATGGACAGGACCAAGTAGGGAATTGTGAACTTAACTACGCGAGATGGAATTCACTTGTTCTTTCCATTTGGGAAACTAGAGGGCTTGTTCCCTTAAGTGTTGTCTCTAGGGCATAGACAACGGGCGCCCACCCTCTCACTGGCACGAGAGGGTTGTTGTGTATGGTTGGACCATTACAACGTTGTTGTTCATTAGAGGAGCAGTGGGGGCTTAAGGAGCAAGAAGTAGACAAAAGGGTAAAACGGTAATTTGACCTAGCAGTGTCTACGAACAACGTGTGAAAGGTCGACTCATGGGCATTGGTTATATCCGTGGACACGTAATATCTTACACTGACGGGAGTGCAGCTACTGGCTTTAGTGGAGTGTAACCGTAGCTAATGAATGTTCATTACCGGGTCAAAAAGTTTGATAGGTTAATCTCGTCACTGTAGGTTCATTAGGTCCCTCAGTTGGCTAAATCTGGATTAGAAGAAAGGTTACGGTTTTGGTGTGAATTGATGTGTTCAATTTTACTAAATGACATTTATGTCATCTATATGAGATATGAATGATAATTTATATAGTTTAATGTGAATTAGATTCATAATAAACTATAGGTTAGCCTAATTATTAAATTAGGGCTAATTTGGAGAAATTAGGTTGAGAGATATTAAATTGGATGTGATTCAATTTATAAATCCACAATATTGCAAATGTGATTTGTAATATGAGATATGAGATATCTTATAATATATGGTTATACAAATATGATTTGCATAACCTATAGTTGTGGTAAAATGGTAAATAGGTGGAGATTTCAACTCCACCTATCTCCATTATTTAAACCACTTTGCAAGAAGGGGGAGGTAAGCATTCTCTCTTTTTTTAATCAATCATCCTGCCCTTCTCACCAGGAGAAGGATATCATAGTGGGTAACTCCCCACTCTCTATCGAGAGGGAGTTGGGGAGTAGTGGGAACGTGTCATCATGACACGTTCCCTAATTAATTAATAAACTAATTAATTAATACATTTAATTAAAATGTAATTTAATTAAATATAAAATTATTAAAACTTATTTAATCATTTTATCCCTTAATCTATTGTTTAATGCACATCAAATGTACGTTAAATTTTAACCTATAGTTTTCAAATATGAATCATGTTCACATTTGAATTTAACATTTGAACTCTTTCAAATATTTAATTCTCTCATAAAATTTAATATGAATCATATTCACATTAAATTTATAATATATAGTTCCAAAACTATATATTATATCGTATCTCTATACATTAAATTAATTCTCTTGTGAATTTGAACATTTCAAATTCAAACGATCTAAGAACCCTTTACGAGCTAGAAGGTGGACCTAATGAACCTACAGATCAGAAGCTCCAATGATACGAGATTGCTCGGTTAATCTCATTAACCTACCAATCAACATAAACACTCCATTAAAGTCCCGCTGCTACACTCTTCTCACTGCAGATATATTTCTATGTCCACAGATATCGACCAATAACAACAAGTCAATCCTTCACGAATGTTCGTAACCCCAACTGGGTCAAATTACCGTTTTACCCCTTGGTTACAGCTTGTGCCATAAGTACTAGTGCTCCTCTAATGAACAATTTGTTTGTGGTCCTACCAACAAACAGAGTCCCTCTCGGGCCAATGAGAGGGTTTTGCCCTTTGTTCAAGTCCTAGAGACACCACTGATGGGAACATTCCTCTACTTATTCTAGTAGGCGGGAAGGAGTGAATTCCATCTTGTTAAGTTATGTTCCCAGCCGCTCACTTGGTCTTGTCCCCAAGAAGGTAGGCTTATTGAGTCGACGAATTTGGTCACTCCCACCCATACTAGTCAAAGGGTAATCCCTCGCAAACAGGAGTTCGTAACCTGCTCGGGATTGAGATCAAGTTGCCTAGGTCATCCTAGAGAAATAGAAACCTAACTAGTCAACAGAGTTACAGCTAGAGGTTACTATTTCGGGGTCCGGTCTTATGTAATCTCATTACATAGGATATCCCCACTCACATGTCATCTACACGAACACGTTAGGATGACATTGTTTGTATCAAATAAGAAGCGGGTAACATCCATAGTTTTACCACGGTAAGGTACCCAAACCTTGTCCCCTAACTAAAGACCCTTTAGGTTGTATCTCGAACCGAGATCCTTTATATGTACACTACATTTAGTTAAAGATTCATTTAACAACCTTGGATGTTTAGTTTATTGGATTTAAGGTTTAAATAAAGGAAAACTCGTAGATAACGAACAATAACTCTTTATTCAAATAGTAACACTTTATTACATTAATTAGAACATAATTACAACCTACGAGTTTTAGGGCACAAATCCCAACAAACTCTCACTAGAACTAAAACTCTAGTGGGGTACATCATAATCTAAAACAGTGGTTACAAAGATAAAAATACAACAAACTAGAGCATCTATATACCCCATTACATATCTCCCACTTGCCCTAGATTAGCCTATGTACATATCTCGTAGACCCAGTCTTTCCAGATGATCCTTGAACACTTTAGTCGTGAGAGTCTTTGTAAACGGATCAGCAATATTGTGCTCCGAAGCAATCTTCGTGACTGTCAAATCTCCTCATTGCACTATTTCTCGTATCAGGTGATACTTCCTCTCGATGTGCTTACCTCGCTTATGGCTGCGAGGTTCCTTCGAATTGGCTACCACACCATTATTGTCACAGTATAAGGTGATGAAAAATTCCATATTAAACAACTTCCAAATCAGTAACGAATTTCCTTTGCCAAACAGCCTCCTTAGCTGTTTCACAAGCAGTGACATACTCAACCTCCATCGTGGAGTCAGCGATGCATCCTTGCTTGATGCTTCGCCATACTATAGCTCCCCCATTAAGGGTGAAACTTAATCCCGATGTGGATTTCTGAGAATCATTATCGACCCTAAAATCAGAATCAGTGTATCCAGTAAGGATCAAATCCTTAGTCCCATACACAAGCGTATAGTCCCTCGTTCTCCTAAGATACTTGAGGATATTTTTAACTGTTGTCTAGTGGTCTAACCCCGGATTGGACTAGTACCTACTGACTCTTCCCACTGCATAACAAATGTCTAGCCTCGTGCATAGCATAACATACATTAAGTTACCTACTGCAGAGGCATAGGGAATGCGTCTAATATCCTCAACTTCTTGAGGTGTCTTAGGAGACTATTCCTTAGACAGATGAACTCCATGCCTGAAGGGCAACAAGCCCCTCTTGGAATTCAACATCGAATATCGTGACAATATTTTGTTGATATAAGGCGCTTGAGATAGCGCTAGCGTTCTGTTCTTGCGATTCCTGAAGATCTGAATCCCATGAACATATTGCGCCTCTCCCAAATCTTTCATTTTGAATTGGGTCGCCAACCAATTCTTTATGTCAGTAAGGTATCCTACATCATTTCCAATGAGTAGGATATCATCCACATAAAGTACTAATAAAGCTACTTTGTCGTTGATGATCCTCTTGTAAACACAAGGCTCATCAACGTTTTGGTCAAAGCCATAAGACTTCATCGCACTATCAAATCTTATATACCAAGATCTGGATGCTTGTTTCAGCCCATAAATGGATCGATTGAGCTTGCAAACTTTTTGCTCCTGACCTTGGGTTATGAACCCTTCGGGGTGAGACATATAGATGCTCTCGTCAAGATTACAATTCAAAAAGGAAGACTTGACGTCCATTTGCCAAATTTCATAGTCATAAAATGCGGCTATGGACAAGAGTATCCTTATAGACTTCAACATAACAACAGGGGAAAAGTTTCTTCATAATCAACTCCTTCCCTTTGTGTGAAACCCTTTGCTACAAGTCTAGCCTTAAAGGTCTGTAACTTTCCGGCTGCATCTCTGTTTCTCTCATAGATCTATTTACACCCTATGGGTGTAACCCCTTCAGGTTGGTCTACAAGTTCCCATACTTAATTGAAGTCCATTAACTCCATTTCAAGGTCCATGGCTTTGATCCAATGGTATTTGTCTACGTCATTCATTGCCTATTTATACGACAATGGATCTTCTAGGCGTCATCAGGTATGACGACTTGAGTTTCAGCAAAACCCAAGTAGCGATCAGGTTGGGAAACAACCCTCCCACTTCGTCGAGGCATTCCCAACGATTGAGAAGGACGAGATTGACTTGAGGTGTTGACTCCTCCATCAACTCTTGATGAAGGTCCAACTTGATAAACAACTCTTGTTGGTTCATCTGTAGCTTTATTTAGCATTAATTTACTACGCGGTTTGTGGTTCCTCATGTGATCTTCCTCCAAGAACGTGGCGTTTGTCGATACAATCACCTTGTTTTCATGTGGGTCGTAGAAAAGACCACCTCTCGTTGTTTGGGATAGCCAACAAATTAGCACAATCTTGAACGAGGTTCCAGTTTCTTTGGATTTGTCACTAGCACGAGTGTCGAACAACCCCAAATCCTGAAGTGTTGTAAACTAGGTTTAAGCCCCTTCCACAATTCAAAAGGTGTTTCTGAAACACTCTTTGATGGAACAGTGTTCAAGATTTGAACTGCAGTCTCTACTGCGTATCCCCAAAACGAGGTAGGCAATTGAGCGTAGCTCATCATAGAACGAACCATGTCCAACAAGGTTCTATTTGTCCTTTCTGACAAACCATTTTGCTGTGGTGTATTAGGTGCTGAGAGTTGAGATTTAATTCCATGTTCTATCATATAGTCCTGGAATCTCAAATCCATATACTCTCCACTTCGATCAGATCGAAGTGTTTTAATGGTTTTCCCTAATGCATTCTCTACTTCAGCCTTATAATCTTTGGACTTTTCAAGAGCCTCAGACTTGTGATGCATTAGATATAGATAACCATACCTCGAATAATCATCGATGAAAGGGATGAAATATTCGTACCCTCCTCGAGTTTCAACATTCACTAGACCACAAAGATCCGAATGTACAAGTTCTAAGGGCTCTATGGCTCTGTAACCTTTTCCAGTAAAAGGTTGCTTGGTCATTTTACCTTCAAAGCAAGACTCGCAAGAAGGTAAAGAACCATCTTCTAACTTATTTAGAAGGAGATAGTCTATCAATCCGGTTGAGATTAATGTGACCAAGTCTAAGATGCCATAGATAGGTATTATTATTTGGAGAAATTCTTTGCCTTTTACTTTCAGTATTAGCATTTTTAAACATCTCATGATTTAAAATTTGTTTAGTTCTATTCGGTTTAAGTACATACAATCCGTTTTTCAATTTAGCAGAACAAATATTGACAGTCTCTTTAAATGAACGCTTCATTTAATAAAAAACAAATATAATATCCAAGTTCTATTAAACAAGAGATAGAAAATTAAGTTCCTCTTAATCTTAGGAACTATATACAGATTTTTTAATAATATAAATCTATCTCCGAAAACAGCTTGGCATCTCCAACTACACGAGCTGAGACGACGTCTCCCGTTCTAACCCTGAACGTCATCTCACCCTCTTCGAGCTCCTTGAAGGAACTAGTTTCCTGAAATGAATAGCAAACGTGATTAGTGGCTCCTGAATCAAGTATCCAGGCAAAATAACCATTTTCCACTAAACAGGTTTCAAGAATAAGTAAATCTAATTTACCTTTCTTCTCTATGAGCTCAGCAAGGTATTTTGGGAAGTTTCGCTTCCAGTGCCCATCCACGTTGCAGTGGAAACATTTTCCTTTATTTGCAACCTTGGCTTTTCCCTTGCCTTTGTTAGCAGCAGGTGCCTTCCCTTTCCCTCATATCTTCTTCTTTTGGGTCTTCTTAAGCCTAGAAGATGAACCACAAGACTTAGTCCAAGAGGATGAACCCTTCTGGAACTTTATGGAATGGGAAAACAAATTTGCCTCTCCATCAGCCTGCCCCTTATTCTTCATAAGAGACTGGAAAGTTTGTAGTTCATTAAGTTGAGTAGTCAGGTTATACTCAGGTTATACTCTATCTTGTTCATCACCGCATTGCTGCAGAATTGCAGGAAACTCTTTGGAAGAGATTCCATGATGAACGAGACCAGACTTTGCTCGTCAATGACCGCTCCGTTCATCTCAGCCACGTTGAAGTGGACCATCAGATCGAGAACGTGTTCTCTCACCGATGACCCTTCTTTCATACGAGAGTTATAAACGTATTTGAGGGATTCGTGTCGAATCTGTCCAGACGGTTGTCCAAACATATCCTGCAGCGAACTCATGATCTCATGAGATGTTATCATGCCCTCGTGCTTTTTTGATAGAACTTCAGAAACACTACCAAAAATGTAGACCTTGGCCTTATCATTGTCCTTGATCCAGCGGTCGTACGCCTCTTTAACAGATTAAGGAGCGTTACGAGCAGGGTCCTGAGGACATTCCTCAGTCAGTACAAACCGTAGGTCGCCAACAACGTGAATCGTATTCAAATTGGACTTCCACGTAGTAAAGTTCTCACTAGTTAAATGGTCGCTTTTAAGTAAGGTATTATTGAGGACTGCATGCTGAAAACCAAAAATTGTTCTAATTAGTTATGCCTTTCAACCCATTTAAAAACAAACCAAATTTAGTAAAATTATTAAAGAACCCAGTGTTTAAACTAAACCCAATGTTTAAATTAAACCTTTAATTTGCAACGATACTTCAAGGGTTTAGAACAAAAGCCTGCGTCGGGCGGTCAGTCATTCGTCCCCTGAATTGAGACTTTCTCAGCAAATTCTCACTACAAGAACAACTCATGTCCCAATGGTCCTTAGCTACCGTTTATTTGGTCAAGGACTTGTTAACTAGCTTAACTCATCCCGTAAATGTGATCCTACCATTTTCAGATCCAATAGGCCCGAGCCAACAGGCTACTATTAAGAAAGATAACTATTGGCAAATAACCTAAGAGACCCTATCCATTTCCAGAGTTCGCGGTGTTCCGATCCCTATAGTAAGGCCCTCCGTAGGGTTTGGCTGTTCCAGGACAACCTAGCAGGCGGACTATAGAAATCTCGCGGTGCGACCTAATGGAGGAGACCGTAGGATACGTTGACACGTGTCCTGCTCCCATTTACTATGGATACTTCGCTTATTCACTTTGGTATTGAACCATGCAAACACATACTGTAGGGGGACGCCCTATTGACGCCATGTAGCCGAGCATGTAACTCACGGTGTGAACTCTTGAGGATGTGAGAGTAAACTTGATGCGAACATCTCGTTTTCTCCCACTGAAGCTCCTAAGATTAGGGTATATGTTTAACTTAGTTGGATTCTGGCTAAAAGAATCTATCTAAGTCTATGCCTATTATAACTATTATAAGTAGGTATTTTAACCTTATGTCCAGGTGAATAAACATTTTAATTACCTAGATATAAAATAGAACTAAGGTTAATTCAACTCAAGCTCCGGGCAAGTTCCCAGGTAGGAGGTGTTCTGTTAACCGTCAGCTTAAGTACCCCCAACCTTAGACAGAACTTCACCGGTAGAGTTCCCTTATAACCAAAGTCCTAAAGTCCTACTATATTTTAAACTATTTAAAATACTATGTAGATTAGAAATTAAAACTTAGGTATAAATTAATTTTAAACGATTTAAAACTAATTTAAATTTTAACCCAAGTTTCTATATTTGCATGAATTTCTTTATTATAGGTGATGGTTTCTAAAACCCCTTTAATTTATTACTATTATAAATTTAATAATTAACCTACGATAAAGAAACTATATTATAAATCCAACAATCATTATTCAAATTGAAATTATAAAATATTCAACTAATTGAATAATAAAATTACTTAAATAAAATAACATTTATTTTAAACTAAGTAATTTCATGATCCATGCAATTTTTCCATATAATCTAATCATAACAATTATAATTAATTACTCATGAAAAATAAATTAATCATGCATCTTACCATATTCATATAACATTTATACAAATAAAATGCATGAACATGTTTATCCTAAGGTGGGAAAAAATAATGACATTCATGAAGACATAAAGCTGTAAAACCAGAATAATTTGATCCCTAAAGTGCAAAAAATAAAATTACATTAATTTTATTACATAAAACCGGTCCAAAAACACCTTGAACCGGCCTTCAACCGCTCGAACCGGACCAAAATCAACGAACCAGCTGAACCGACCTGCATCTGCTGGAAAGGCGTCACGGCGTTGCAACGCTGATGCGAGCGTTGCAGCGCCCGCTTCATCCTCGTGCGTGCTTGCTATCGTGGTGGCGTTGCAACACTGAGGGGCAGCGTTGCAACGCCGTTGGCCCCTCAAGCGCCCGTGTCGATAGGGAGCGCTGACATTGCGACGCTGTTCTATAGCGTTACAATGCTAATGAACGGCGATTGTAACGCTGCTGCTTCGGCAATGGTAGAATTCCACGAACACAGTAGCTTCCAATTGCAATTTCTCCTTCGATTCTCCACCGAATTGCTTTAAACTGCTCTCGAACGACTCGTAACTCAAATACAAACTCAATAATGCACATTTTGTCCAAAAACACAAGGGCCTTTACATACAAATTGATCAAATCAAAAGAAGTAAACTATGGCCAAATACTCCCAAACAGTTTTACACCAAACCAAATGCATTTCCCACCAAATCAATGCAATTTTGCTTTAAAGCAAAACAATACAAGCATTGCTCGGATACTAATTGATGGAGATCAGATCTCCTTGAGCAGCGGAAACGAATTTGGAATTGTAATGTGCAAGTTTGTTTTGCTTGAAATGCAAAAACCCATACATTCATAAAACAGAACAAACATTCAAATCTAATCTAATTAGGCATGGATTAATTGCATACAAACATGATTAAGTTTAACTGTTAAACTAATAAGGGAGAAGAATACCTTTGTAGAATTTCCACAAAGCAACTCCTTGCTTCATATCATACAGCAACTCAGGAACTTCCAAAAGTTCTCTATTTTTCTCCAACAGAACACCACCAACAGGAGAACCCTCTATCCTCTGAGATTCAACTTAGATCAAGTTATTTTTGGGATGGATTCCAACAATTTGAAAGAATTGAGAATTAGAGAGTGTAAGAGAGAGAAAATTCTTGTTGTTGTCAATTGAATTGATCGATTGAATCAATCATCCTGCCCTTCTCACTAGGAGAAGGACATCACAATGGGTAACTCCCCACTCCCTATCAAGGGGGAGTTGGAGAGTAGTGGGAACGTGTCAACATGACACGTTCCCTAATTAATTAATACATTTAATTAAATCTAATTTAATTAAATATAAAAATGATTAAATCTTATTTAATCATTTTACCCCTTAATCTATAGTATAATGCACATCAAATGTACATTAAATTTAACCTATAGTTTTCAAATATGAATCATATTCACATTTGAATTTAACATTTGAACTGTTTCAAATATTTAATTCTCCCATAAAATTTAATATGAATCATATTAACATTAAATTTATAATATAAAGTTCCAAAACTATATATTATATCGTATCTATATACATTAAATTAATTCCCTTATGAATTTGAACATTTCAAATTCAAACGATCTAAGAACCCTTTACAAGCTTGAAGGTTGACTTAATGGAGCTACAGATCAGAAACTCCAACGATACGAGATTGCTCGGTTAATCTCATTAACCTCCCAATCAACATTCGTTAACTACAGGAACACTCCACTAAAGTCCGCAGCTGCACTCTTCTCACTGCAGATATATTTCTGTGTCCACGGATATTGACCAATAATGAAGATGACAATCCTTCACGAATGTTCGTAACACGGTGGGTCAAATTACCGTTTTGCCTCAGGTTACATCTTGTGCCTTAAGTACCAGTGCTCCTCTAATGAACAATTTGTTTGTGGTCCTACCAACAAACAGAGTCCCTCTCGGGCCAATGAGAGGGTCGAACCCTTTGTGCAAGTCCCGAAGACACCACTTAAGGGAACAATCCTCTACTTACCCTAGTAGGCGGGAAGGAGTGAATTCCATCTTGCTAAGTTAAGTTCCGAGCCGCTCATTCGGTCTTGTCCCCAAGAAGGTAGGCTTATTGAGTTGGCGAATCTGACCACTCTCACCCATACTAGTGAAAGGAAAAATCCCTCGCGAGCAGGAGTTTGTAACCTGCTCAGGATTGAGATCAAGTTACCTAGGTCATCATACTGAAATAGAAACCTAACTAGTCAACGGAGTTACAGCTAGAGGTTACTATTTTGCGGTCCGATCTTATGTAATCTCATTACATAGGATATTCCCACTCACATGTCATCTACACGAACACGTTAGGATCATAGTGTTTGTATCAAATACAAAGTGGGCCACATCCATTGTTTTACAAGGGTAAGGTACCCAAACCTTTTTCCCTAACTATAGACCCTTTAGGTTGTATCTCGAACCGAGATCTCTTATATGTTCACTACATTCAATTAAAGATTCATTTAACAACCTTGGATGTTTTGTTTATTGGATTTAGGGTTTAAATAAAGGAAAACTCGTAGATAACGAACAAGAACTCTTTATTGAAATAATAACACTTTATTACATTAATTAGAACATAATTACAAACTATGTGTTTTAGGGCACAAACCCCAACAGTTGTGTCTACGAACAACCTATGAAGGGTTGACTCATATGCATTCGTTATATCAATGGATACGTAATATTATGCACTGACGGGAGTCCAGCTATGGGCTTTAGTGGAGTGTTACTATAGCTAATGAAGGTTGATTAACCGAGTCAAAGAGTTTGATAGTTTAATCTCGGATCATTGGAGCTTGTCATTGTAGGTCCATTAGGTCCCTCGGTTGGCTCAATCTGGGTTAAAAGAAGGGTTAATATTTTGGTGTGAATTGAAGTGTTCAATTTCACTTATCGGCTTATGTCATTTATATGAGATATGAATGATATAATATATAGTTTAATGTGAATGAGATTCATAATAAACTATAGGTTAGCCTAATTGTTGAATTAAGGCTAATTGGAGAAATTAATTGAGAGAAATTAAATTGAATGTGATTCAATTTAATAAATCCACAATTATATAAATTGAAGGGATTTTGAATTCCCATAGCAGAAGACGTTATGAAACGTTGTTGATCCCTTGTGTAATTCTTATCTTAAAATTGAATCTATCTCATAGATCCTAGGCTAAACATGCCAAATAATAGAGAAAACAGTAAGTATAATGAATACTAACCTCTTGAAGAACACTTCTTCAACGTTTTATCCTTCTCCAGTCACGATCTCTCTCGTACCAACGAACCCTCGAACACGAACCTCGATCCGAACAGGGAGACACCTCCAAAACGTCTTCTCGGTTGTTCTCGGGAGGTTGAGGGAGAGTGAATGAGACTCCCTTTGGTTTTGGGTGGGGACAAAACTAGAGAGAATTGAGAGAGTTATAGAGAGAATTCTTGCTCTCTTTGGATCAAAATCCAAAAAATGGCAAGATTTTCACCAAAGGCTTCTTGCAAAGCCTTTAAATACCATTGTGTGATGGAGTTAAAATCTCCACCAAATCACGATTTAACAACAACCATATGATATACAAATCATATTTGCATATCACATAATATAAGGTATCTCATACCTTATTATACAAATCTCATTTGCATAAATGTGGAATTTTAAATTGAATCACATTCAATTTTAATTTCTCTCAATTCAATTTCTCCAATTAGCACTAATTAATCAATTAGGCTGTACTATAGTTTATTATCAATCCCATTCACATTGAACTATATATTATGTCATCTATATCTCATATAAATGACATAAATACCCAAATAATGAATTTGAACACTTCAAATTCACACCAAACTGTAACCCTCAATTTGTCCAATTCGAGCCAACCGAGGGACCTAATGGACCTACACGTGACGAGCTCCAATGATCCGAGACTAACTTGTCAAACTCTTTGACCCGGTTATTCAACATTCATTAGCTACGGTAACACTCCACTGAAGCCCATAGCTGCACTCTCATCACTATAGGACTAGTTGTGTCCATCGATATAACCAATACCCATGAGTCAACCCTTCATAGGTTGTTCGTAGACACTGCTAGGTCAAATTACCGTTTTACCCCTGTGTATACCTCTTGCTCCTTAAGTCCCACTGCTCCTCTAATGAACAACTACGTTGCATGGTCCAACCATAAACAACAACCCTCTCGGTGCCAATGAGAGAGTGAGGCCCCCGTTGTTCAAGCCACAGAGACAAAGACTTAAGGAACAACCCCTCTACTTTCCCTAAATCGGGAACGAGTGAATTCCTTCTTGCGTAGTCAAGTTCCCAGCTCCCCACGTGGTCCTGTCCCTAAGAAGATAAACATATAGGGAGAGCAACAGTGGCCACCCTCACCCGTACTAGTTAAAGGACAAACCCCCGCAGACAGGAGTCCGTAACACGCTCAGGATTAAGGTCGAGTCACTAATTATTAGCTCTATACTGTTAACGGTGTTACATCAATAAGTCTGATAATTCACGGCCCGATCTTGTACAATCTCATTGCATAGGATGCACCCACTCGCATGTAAACCACATGAACGAGTCAGATCACCTCGTTTGTATCTAATACAAATTGGGTCGCATCCACAGTGTATCCAGGATTAGGTTTCCAACCCTATCTATATATTATAGATCGTTCGGGTCATTAACTCGAACGTGATCCTCCCTGGGTGTCCACTACACAACGTTCAAGTTCTTACTTCTCTCATAATGCAATGACCCTAGAGTTTAGTTATTTGATTAAGTTTATGAAATATGCGAGACACAAAGTTTAAATAAATAACTCTTATTTATATCACAAGGTTCAAATAAATAACTCTTATTTATTTACAACATGGAATATTACAAACTACATGAGATAAGGACATACATCCCAACACAAATATGATTTGTAAGATGAGATATGGGATATCTTATATTATATGGTTATGCAAATATTATTTGCATAACCTATAGTTGTGGTAAAATTGTAATAATGTGGAGGTTTTGGCTCCATCATTTTCCACTATTTAAACTCTTTACTAGAATTTCTAATCTCATTCTCTCATTTTTTTGGATTTCACCAAAAAGAAGAGAAAACTCTCTCTCTCTCAAGTTCTCTTATTTACTCTCCTCCTTCACCAAAACTCAAAGTCCCACAACTTTCCTTCTGAAGGGAATAAGAATCCCCCCGCAGCGGAAGACGATCGAATCGTCAAGGTATCGTTATGCTACTTGAAATTTATTAAAACGATCTAACACTTAGATCTAAGTTAAACATACAAAATTAAGAAAGAAAAACAACAAGAAGAATGTACTTACTTGTTGTTGACAATTACTCAAAGTTTCTTCCTTGATCACGAACACTTCGTGCTTCTCGATCTCAACGAACACTTCTCTGGAACAAAACCCGAACACCACCAATGGCCTTCTCGGTTGTTCTTCTTTTGTAAAGAAGGAGAATGGTGAGATTCTATGTGTTTTGGTGAGGAGAGAATTAGAGAGAAAATGAGAGAGAATTCTCTTCTTTTTGGGTGAGAATCCAAAAAATGAGAGATTGTGTTGCAATCCTTCTTGCAAGAAGGGTTTAAATAGTGGAATAATCATGGAGTTAAAATCTCCACATTATTACCATTTTACCACAACTATAGGTTATGCAAATCATATTTGCATAACCATATAATATAGGATATCTCATATCTCATATTGCAAATCACATTTGCAATAATTGTGGATTAATTAAATTGAATCACATCCAATTTAATTTCTCTCAATTAATTTCTCCAATTAGCCCTAATTCAACAATTAGGCTAACCTATAGATTATTATGAATCTCATTCACATTAAACTATATATTATATCACTCATATCTCATATGAATGATATAAATTACTCTAAGTGAAATTGAACACTTCAATTTCATACCAAAACTCTAACCCTTCTTTGAACCAAGATGGAGCCAACTGAGGGACCTAATGGACCTACAGTGACGGGCTCCAATGATCCGAGATTAACCTCTCAAACTCTTTGACCCGGTTAATCAACATTCATTAGCTACGGTAAAACTCCACAATACCCCGTAGTTGCACTCCCGTCAGTAAAGAATATTACGTGTCCACTGATATAACCAATGGCCATGAGTCGACCCTTCACAGGTTATTCGTAGACACGGATGAGTCAAATTACCGTTTTACCCCTGTGTCTACCTCTTATTCCTTAAGTCCCCACTGCTCCTCTAATGAACAATATATCGTGATGGTTCAACCATACACAACACCCTTCTCGAGCCAATGAGAAGGTGGGCGCCTGTTGTCCAAGCCCTGGAGACAGCACTTAAGGGAACAACCCCTCTATTTTCCCTAAAGGCGAGAACAAGTGAATTCCATCCCGCGTAGTTAAGTTCCCAATTCCCTACTTGGTCCTGTCCTTGAGAAGATAGGCATATTGGGCGAGTAACTGTGACCACCCTCACCCGTACTAGTCAAAGGACAGACCCCCGTAACACGCTCAGGATTCAGGTCGAGTCACTAATGGTCATCTACGAAGTTATTAGTCCTTACTGTCAACGATGTTACATCCGTAGGTAAATAATTCACAGTCCAGTCTTGTACAATCTAATTGCACAGGATGCCCCCACTCGCATGTCAACAACATGAACGAGCCAGATCACCTCGTTTCTATCTAATACAAAGCGGGTCGCATCCACAGTGTATCCAGTATTAGGTCTCCAACCCTATCCACACTGTAGACCGTTCGGGTCATTAACTCAACATGATCCTCCCTATGTGTCCACTACACACCGTTCAAGTTCAAGTACTCTCATAAATTCAATGACCATGGAGCTTAGTTTATTGGAAAAGTTTATAAATATTGCGAGAGACAGAGTAATGAAATAAATAACTCTTATTAATTTCAAATAGTAATTTACAAACACGAGATTAGGACAAAAATCCCAGTAAACTCCCACTTGGACTAAGCTAGTGGAGAAAATACATTTCTGAAATGCACATAAATTATAATGAAGTAATACAATAAACTAGGGCATTGAATACCCGTTTACATATCTCCCACTTGCCCTAGTAAGGAAGCACTCGAAGACCTAGACTCTCTAGGTGACCCTCAAACACCTTAGCCGAGGGGCTTTGTAAATGGATCAGCTACGTTGTGCTCCGACGCTATCTGCCTGACAGTCACGTCTTCGCGGTGCACAATCTCCCGTATCAGATGATACTTCTGCTCAATGTGTTTGCCTCTCTTATGGCTCTGAGGCTCTCGTGAGTTGGCTACTGCACCAGTGTTATC
Source organism: Trichosanthes cucumerina (assembly GCA_036507285.1). NCBI lineage: Eukaryota > Viridiplantae > Streptophyta > Magnoliopsida > Cucurbitales > Cucurbitaceae > Trichosanthes > Trichosanthes cucumerina. The sequence goes on from CM071841.1 coordinate 42,660,788, forward strand.
ACAGAACAGTGTGATCGGCAAGTTCATATTTGGAACAACTTCCAAATCCGACATGAACATCCTAAGCCAAACAGCTTCCTTTGCAGCTTCACAAGCCGCAACGTACTCCGTTTCCATAGTGGAATCAGCGATACATCCCTGCTTGATGCTTCGCCATACTACAGCTCCTCCATTAAGAATGAAGGTTGACCCCGAAGTGGACTTCGTAGAATCCTTATCGGTCTGAAAGTCAGAATTTGTGTATCTCGTAAGGATCAAATCCCCACTGCCATACACTAAGCTGTAGTTCCTCGTTCTCTTAAGATACTTGAGGATTGCCTTTACGGTACGTCCGGTGATCTAATCTGGATTGGTGATATCTCACCGACAATCCTCATTGCATAATGAGATGTTGGGCCTAGTACACAACATTGCATACATCAAGCTCCCTACAGCTGAAGCATATGGGATCCGTCTCATATCCTCAACCTCTTGAGGAGTCTTAGGACATTGATCCTTAGACAAGTGAACCCCATGCCTGAAAGGCAGCAAGCCCTTCTTGGAGTTCTGCATCTTATATCTAGACAACATCTTGTCAATATAAGATGCTTGAGACAAGGCTAGCGTTCTGTTCTTCCGGTTCCGAACTATCTAGATACCCAGAACATACTGAGCTTCTCCAAAATCTTTCATTTGGAATTGCGAAGCTAGCCACTTCTTAACGTCAGTAAGAAATTCTACCTCATTTCCAATGAGAAGAATATCATCCACATACAACACTAAAAATGCGACAGTTTTGTTAGTGATTTTCTTGTAGACACAAGGCTCGTCGACATTTTGATCAAAGCCATAATATTTGATCGCCTCATCAAACCTTATATTCCAAGACCTCGAAGCTAGTTTCAGTCCATAAATAGACCTATGAAGCCGGCAAACCTTTTTCTCTTGGCCTTTCGGCAATGAACCCTTTGGGCTGGTCCATGTCGATGGTCTCTTCAAGTTTGCCATTCAGAAAGGTTGCCTTGACGTCCATCTACCATACCTCGTAATCATAATACGTGGCAATGGCCAGAAGCATCATAATCGACTTTACCATGGCAATAGGTGAAAATGTCTCCTCATAGTCAACCCCTTCAACCTGGGTAAAACCCTTTGCCACTAGTCGGGCTTTGAAGGTCTACACCTTCCCATCTACGCCACGTTTACGTTTGTAGATCCATTTGCAACCAATAGGTTTTACCCCTTCTGGTTGATCCAAAAGTTCCCAAATAGAATTGAAGTACATCGACTCCATTTCCTGGTCCATAGCTTTAATCCATTCGTCTTTATCAACATCAACCATTGCCTGATCATAGATCAATGGATCCTAACAGTCATCATCAGGAGTGACAACTGAGGGTTCAACTAAACCCATGTAACGATCAGGTTGTCTCACAGCCTTCCCACTACGTCGAGGCATTCCAAACTCTTGAGAACGGATTTGACTAGACGTGCTAGGATCAACAACACTTGTTGACGTACTAGCCCCATCAGCAACCTTTGCTGATGTACTGTCCATTTCATTTAACACAATTTTACTCCTTGGTAAATGATCCCTGACGTGGTCTTCCTCTAGGAAAGTGGCGTTTGTCGACACAATCACCCTATTTTCCTTAGGATCGAAAAATAGACCACCCCTTCTCTCTTTAGGGTAACCTACGAATAGGCACAATTTCGAACGGTGTTCCAACTTTTTCGGATTTGACACCAACACATGGGTCGGGCATCCCCAAATTCTGAAGTGATGTAAACTTCCTTTACGTCCACTCCAGAGTTCGAAAGGTGTTTCACAAACACTCTTCGACGGAACATTGTTCAAAATAAAAATCGCAGTCTCCACTGCATAACCCCAAAAACAATCAAGGAGACGAGCATAGCTCATCATCGACCGAACCATGTCCAACAAGGTTCTCTTTCTCCTTCCGATACTCCATTCTGCTGTGGCATACCAGGTGCTGAGAGTTGGGACGTAATTCCGTGTTCTATCATATAGTCCTGGAATTCGGTTTCCATGTACTCTCCACCTTGATCCGATCGAAGTGTTTTAAGCGATTTACCTAACAGGTTCTCAACCTCAGTCTTGTACTCCTTGAACTTTTCAAGAGTTTCAGACTTCTTATGCATTAGCTAAATATACCCATACCTCGAGTAATCGTCTATGAAAGACACAAAGTATTCATAACCACCTCGAGCTTTAACATTCATCGGACCACAGAGGTCAGAATGTACTAACTCGAGGGGCTCTTTGGCTCTATATCCTTTTCCACTAAAAGGACGTTTGGTCATCTTGCCCTCAAGGCATGACTCACACACCGGTAAAGAGTTTTCTTCCAACTCGTTTAGAAGTCCACTCTTCACTAGTTTCTAATTCCTATTGAGATTAATGTGGCCTAACCATAGATGCCAAAGATAGGCATTTTCTTTAGGAGAAACTTTCGCTCTTTTAGTTCGTGTTTTTGCAGTTTTAAATAATTCAGTATTCAAAACACTTTTGACGGAATTAGGTTTCAAAACATACAGATTATGCTCAAGTGAAGAAGAACAAATAAGATTACCATTTATGGAAATAAACGCTTTATTACCATGGAATGAAACGGAAATACATTGTTCTAAAAGGCAGGAAATATAAACTAGGTTTCTAGTAAACCCTGGAACTATATACATATTGTCCAATAAAATGTAGTTCCTGCCAAAATGTAGCTTCACCGTGCCGACTGTTGCAGTAGAGAGAGCTCCCCGGATCCAACTCGTAGAGTAACCTCACCCTCTCGCAGCTGCTGCCAGGAATCAATCCCCTAAAAAGAAGAATAAAAATGGTTAGTGGCGCCCGAATCCAATATCCAGGAAGCTTCACTACTCTCCACTAAACAGGTTTCTGTCACAAGTAAATCACAGTTACCTTGATTCTTCCTCTCGGCTAGGAATTTGGGGACAGTTCCTTTTCCAGTGACCGCCCACATTGCAGTGGAAACACTTTCCTTTTTCTGCAACGTCCTTGACCTTCTTCTTGCCCTTCTGGATGGCAGCTCGGTCAGTTTTACTCCTCTTCATCCTCTTCTTCCCTCTCGGGCATGAAGGAGCAACAAGTTTAGTCCCAGAAGTCGAACCCCTGTGATAAGACCTGTAGGCAACATTTTCCTCAGATTCCGATGCCCTGATCCTCATCAAGGACTGGAAATTCTGTAGCTCATTGGGGAGGGTAGTTAGAGTGTAACTAATTTTGTTCATAATAACATTGCTACGAAACTGAAGGAAACTCTTCGGAAGAGTCTCCAAGATAAAACTGACCTAGCTCGACTCGTCGATCGAAGCCCCGTTCATCTTCGCTAGATTAAATTGGGTCATCATGTCTAGAACATGTTCACGAACAGACGACCCTTCTTTCATCCGTGCGTTAAAACGTATTTGAGCGAGTCATGCCGGACTTGAAAGGACTGTTGTCCAAACATATCCTGCAAGGACTCCATGATCTCCTTGGCGGTGACCATCAGCTCATGCTTCTTTGCCAAAACATCAGACATGCTGGCAATGATATAGACCTTGGCCTTTTCATTGGCCCTGATCCATCGATCGTATGCATCGCGAACACTTCGCGACGCAGTCGAGCCCGGCATCTGAGGACACTCCTCAGAGAGCACGAACTTAATGTCGCCAGTTACCAAAATTGTGTTTATGTTGTTTTTCAAGTTTGGTAATTATCTCCCACTAGTTTATCAGACGCGAGTAGAGCTATAATTGAGCTAGACATGTTTTAAGCTGAAACATTAAGAAAACTTTGTGTTAGTCTCACAAAAAACTTTTTAAATCCAATCATGTTTTAGCAAAAATTGTTTCATGATCCCTAGGTCATTCGTAAATTTTGATATGATATCCTAAAGGTTTAGAATAACCGCCACCGAAGGGTGAACGGAACACTCCTCCTCTAGGACGAGACTTTCTCGATCAGACCCTAATCCCAGAATAACTCTTATTCCATTAGGCGTCTAATTACCATTGCTTGGTCGAATTCATTAACACTTAACAAATTCTTTGAGTGTCACCCTCAATCATTAAGTTCCCAAGTATCTGTCCAAACAATAGCCACCAAGATGCGAACCAAGAAGGAAAACCAACCAGGAAACTGTATCCCTTTCGGGAATTCACGGTGTTCCGACTCCCATGATCAGGCCCTCCGAAGGGATTGTCTGGTCCAGGCCAAACTAGCAGGCGAATCATAGGCGTCTCACGATGTGAATCAAAAGAAGAGACCGTAGGCCCCGTTTTCACAGATCCCGCTCCCACTCACTATAAGTACTCTCTCCATCCACGATGATATTGACCCGTACAAATGCCACCCGAAGGGGGACGCTCCTATTTGCGCCACGAGGCCGAGTATAGATCTCACGGTGCAGACTTAACGGAGATTTATGGTCGGAAATTAAATGTATCTCATACACTATATTTCCTCCCACTCAACACTTTAATTTTATTAGGGATTGACCTAGATAAACCGGCTAAAATTTACCTAAGTCTACCAATATAACTCTTATATGGTATTTAACCTAAGTTCATAATCACATTATTACTTAGGTTTATGTCAGTAAATTAAAATACTTTTAATTATCGGCACTCACGAAAAGTATAATCTAAGAATCTCCATACCGAATTCACTCCCAGGTCGGTTTCCAGGTAGGGGTGTTCCGCAAACGTCAACTTAAATACCCCAGCCTTAGACAAAACTTTCCTTAGATTGAGTTACTAATCAGTCTCCATTCTAAGACTAAACTTTGATTTTCTAATTTCTAATCTTATTAGAAAAAAGAAAACCTAAGTCTAATTATTCAAGTTCTAAACTCTTTAAAACTAATAATTAACTTAGGTTGCATGCATTTCTATTTTATAGTGCTTGATCATTCATCACATGAATAACTATATACTATAACATAATATAATCCATCACATGAATATAAATGCATGAGCATGCTTTAATTTAAAAAATATAACACTTATATTAATTAAATTAAACATGCATTTAATTATATTATAAGACTTATAATATAACCTATCATGCAAACTATATATTATAACTCTTATAATATAAATGATGCATGAATATGTTTAACCTAAGGTGTGATTTTAAATCTACATGACATACATTATGCACATAGAAGTTTAATTAAATCATACATCACATGCATAAAATAATTAAATAGCAAAAATGTACGGGTTTTGGCACCTAGGGGCAATTATTTACTTAAATAACTTTAATATAACATTAATATTGATATTATTTAATAAAATAATTAAATAAATAAATTAAAAATACATTTTACAATTTAAAATAAATAAAAATACGAAAAAAACAACCCCATTTCTCAAAGTTACCGCCCACGTTGCGAAACTGCTTCGTGAACTGCCCACTACGCGTGCGACATTGCAACGCTACCGCGTCCAGCATTGAGGTCAGCGTGCTCCACGCCGTGGCATTGCAACACTGCTCTGCAACCAAGCCAGCGCCCGCAAGGATGCCGATGAACAGCGTCTCAACGCCATCGACAGAACAACAAACTCCTTTGTTGTTCTTCGCCTATTTTCGCCGGTTTCCGCTCTGATTTCTTCACATCAACTCTTTCCACAAACGACTTGGACTTACAGACTCGATTTACAACAAAATGCGCAAAAAAAATGGGCCTTTACATTGAGCTCATCAACATAATTGTAAATCTATTCTAGTGCCAAAAAATTGAAACATCCATAAAGCAAACCCAACATTCATCTCATGAAATAAGGTATCGTTATGCTAATTAAAATTTATTAAAGCGATCTAACACTTAGATCTAAGTTAAACATACAAAATTAAGGAAGAAAAACAGCAAGAAAAATGTACTTACTTGTTGTTGACAATTCCTCAAAGTTTCTTCCTTGATCACGAACACTTCGTGCTTCTCGATCTCAAGGAACACTTCTCTAGAACAAAACCCGAACACCACCAATGGCCTTCTCAGTTGTTCTTCTTTTGGAAAGAAGGAGAATGGTGGGATTCTATGTGTTTTGGTGAGGAGAGAATTAGAGAGAAAATGAGAAAGAATTCTCTTCTTTTTGGGTGAGAATCCAAAAAATGAGAGATTGTGTTGCAATCCTTCTTGTAAGAAGGGTTTAAATAGTGGAATAATCAGGGAGTTAAATCTCCACGTTATTACCATTTTACCACAACTATAGGTTATGCAAATCATATTTGCATAACCATATAATATAAGAGATCTCATATCTCATATTGCAAATCACATTTTAAATAATTGTGGATTAATTAAATTCAATCACATCCAATTTAATTTCTCTCAATTAATTTCTCCAATTAGCCGTAATTCAACAATTAGGCTAACCTATAGTTTATTTTGAATCTCATTCACATTAAACTATATATTATATCACTCATATCTAATATAAATGATATAAATTATTCTATGTGAAATTGAACACTTCAATTTCATTCCAAAACTCTTACCCTTCTTTGAACCAAGATGGAGCCAACCGAGGCACCTAATGGACCTACAATGAAGGGATCCAATGATCCGAGATTAACCTGTCAAACTCTTTGACCCGGTTATTCAACATTCATTAGCTACGGTAACACTCCACTATAGCCCGTAGCTGCACTCCCGTCAGTGCAAAATATTACGTGTCCACTAATATAACCAATGTCCATGAGTCGACCCTTCACAGGTTGTTTGTAGACACGGCTGGGTCAAATTACCGTTTTACCCCTGTGTCTACCTCTTGTTCCTTATGTCCCCACTGCTCCTCTAATGAACAACATATTGTGATGGTTCAACCATACACAACACCCTTCTCGGGCTAGTGAGAAGGTGGGCGTCCGTTGTCCAAGCCGTAGAGACAGCACTTAAGGGAACAACCGCTCTAGTTTTCATAAAGGCGAGAACGAGTGAATTCCATCTCGCGTAGTTAAGTTCCCGACTCCCTACTTGGTCCTGTCCTTGAGAAGATAGGCATATTGGGCGAGTAACTGTGACCACCCTCACCCGTACTAGTCAAAGGGCGGACTCGCATGTGAGTCCATAACACGCTCAGGATTCAGGTCGAGTCACTAATGCTCATCTACGAAGTTATTAGTCCTTACTGTCAACGGTGTTACATCAGTAGGTCTAATAATTCACAGTCTAGTCTTGTACAATCTCATTGCACCGGATGCCCCCACTCGCATGTCAACCACATGAACGAGTCAGGTCACCTCGTTTGAATCTAATACAAAGCGGGTCGCATCCACAGTGTATCAAGAATTAGGTCTCCAACCCTATCCATATACTGTAGACTGTTCGGGTCATTAACTCGAACGTGATCCTCCATATGTGTCCACTACACACCGTTCAAGTTAAAGTACTCTCATAAATTCAATGATCCTGGAGCTTAGTTTATTGGAAAAGTTTGTAAATATTGCGAGAGACAAAGTAATGAAATAAATAACTCTTATTAATTTCAAATAGTAATTTACAAACACGAGATTAGGACAAAAATCCCAAACACCTTCTTCCAAAAATAAGAACAACCGAGACTTCGATTGGTGGTGTTCTTGTTCGTGGGAAGAGTTTGAGTTCAAAGAGATCGAGATTGCACGAAGAGTTCGTGATTCGCTGGAAAGGATTTTGAAGAGGGTCTTCAACAAGTAAGTATCTTCTACTTGTTGTTTTTCTTTGCAATTATGTATGTTTAGTCTAGTTCTAAGAGTTAGAATCTTTTTAACAAAATCGAGTTGTATAACGATACTACGACTATTCGATCGTCTTCCGCTACGCGGGGAATCTCATTCCCTTCACTTGTTCGTTAGAAGAGTTCGAGATCGTAGAGATCGTTGGGAGAACACGAAGAGTTCATGAACGAAAAGGAAAATTCGAAGCACGTCTTCAACAAGTAAGCACTTGTTGTATTTTCTTAAGCACTTGTTGTATTTTCTTTCCATTTTATGCATGTTTAACCTAGATCTAAGAGTTACATTGTTTTAATGAATAATAGTTGCACAACTTCACCGCGACGATTCAATTGTCTTCCACTGCGTGGGAGTTTCATTCCCTTTAAAGTGGTGGTGTTTGGTCGGTGATTGTGAGAAAAGTTCGAGATCGTTGAGTTTGAGGAAACACGAAGGGTTCGTGAACGGAAAGGAAGCTTTGAAGAACGTCTTCAACAAGTAAGTAGACCTATCTTACTATTTTCTTTCCATAGAATGCATGTTTAGCCTATTTCTAAGTGTTAGATAATTTTAACGAATCTTAGTTGCACACATCACCGCGACGATTCGATCGTCTTCCGTTGCGATTGGAATTTCATTCCCTTCAGGCGTTGCAACGCCGTGGGCTGTGTTGCATGTGGTACGTATCATCGCCCGCTTCAGCAACACCAAGCGGTGTTGCAATGCAACGCTGTTGTTGTAACGTTTGTCTGCAACACAACCATTTTCCACACGGACAACGTTGAGACGCCGAATAACAGCGTCTCAACGCCATCGATTGTACAGCAAACATCCTTTATTGTTTTCAGTGACTTCGCCCGTTTTCGCTTCGATTTCTTCATAGCAACTCTTGCCACGAACGATACAGACTTACAAACGCGATTTACATTAAATTTGCTCAAAACAACGGGTCCTCATATTGATCTCATCAACAAAAAATATAAATCTAATTTTAAAGTTCCAAAACCGAAACATCGAACATGCAAACCGACAATTCAACTCATATATTAAAGAATTCCCACCTAATTTTAAGAAATTCAGAATGCACAACGAAATAGCCAATTTTGCTCTGATACCAATTGAAGGGAATGAAAATCCCGCAACGAAAAACGACATGAAACGTCATGGTTTTCGTTATGCTACTGATTTCTTAAAATCGAACTTAACACTTAAATCGTAGGCTAAACATGCAATTTAGAAGAAGAAAACAGAAAGTAAAGACAGTTACTTGTTGAAGAACTCTTCTTTGATGTTTCCTTCTCTAATCACGAACTCCTTTCATTCCAACGATCTCTACACACGATCACTCGAACCATGAAACAGTGACACTTCCAAAGAGTCTTATTAGTTGTTCTTGATCGGTTGAGGGAGAGTTATGGGACTCCCTTTGGTTTTTGGGTTAAGAGAATTTTGGAGAGAGTAGAGAGAATTTTGTGAGAGAACTCTTTTCTCTTGGATGACAAATCCAAAAAATGACAAGTCTTTAATCAAGATGCCTTTGAATGCATCTATTTATAATGGTGTGTGGTGGAGTTGAAATCTGCACAAAATCACCATTTTACCACAACTTTATCGTATGCAAATAATATTTGCATATTACATATAATAAGGTATCTCATGGATTATTATACAAATATCATTTGTATTATTGTGGATTTTAAATTGAATCATATTAAATTTAATTTCTCTCAATTCAATTTCTCTAAATTAAAACTAATTAATCAATTAGGCTAACCTATAGTTTATTATGAATCTCATTCACATCAAAATATATGTTATGTCAATTATATCACATATAAATGACATAAATACCCAAATTATGTATTTGAACACTTCACACCAAACTGTAAACCCTCAATTTATCAAGTTTGAGCCAATAGAGGGACCTAATGGACCTACAGATGACGAGCTCCAATGATTCGAGATTAACCAGTCAAACTCTTTGACCCGATTATTCAACATTCATTAGCTACGATAACACTCAACTAAAGCCCATAGTTGCACTCCCATCACTGTAGGACAAGTTCTGTCCATCGATATAACCAATTCCCGTGAGTCGACACTTCACAGGTTGTTCGTAGACACTGTTGTGCCAAATTACCGTTTTTCCCCTATGTCTACCTCTTGCTCCTCAAGTCCTACTGCTCCTCTAATGAACAACTATGTTGTATGGTTCGAAAGGGAAGAAGAAGAATATGAAAAAAGGTTGCTTAAGGGAAACAAGTTGACTGTGTTGCCGCCCAGAAGGGCAAGAAAGTCAAGGATGTTGCAGAAAAAGGAAAATGTTTCTACTGCAACATAGATGAGAATTGGAAGCGTAACTACCCTAAGTGTCTAGTCAACAAGAAGAAAAATGGAAAATATGATTTACTTTGTGTTGAAACCTTTTTAGTGGAGAGTTGTTGCGTAATATTTTATTGCAATACCGTAGTGTACGGGTCAAGTTTTAGTATAGTGATTTATGAGTCCAAGTATCGTCCTCGGGAATGGGTTTCTGGATTCATTAATTATTAAGGTACTAATTCTCACTTTTAGCTTAAGAAACATAACATGGATAGTTGGTTGAAGTAAATACAAACAAACGAACAAAAATGTGGAGACACAGATTGATAGATTTGGGAGAAGTGATTTTACAAGTTAAAGACCTAACTAGCACATGCATTGAACCAATGAGATGAAATTATAAACAAGAAGTGAAATACTCAAGAAAATCTCTCGATTCTTAGTGAGCCTCCCACATGCAATAAACTCATAGTCTCCATATGAACCTACAACATGCATGGCATTAAGCAACTTCTTTATGTGTTTCCCTAAGATTTCTAGGTCACTCTCATGCCAGACTTCCAAGGGTTTTGACAATTTTGCTCTAATTCAAGCTTTATCTCCCGAGTCCACTTAAATCAATAAATTAAAAAGTAAAGAACGAATTGCCAAAAATAACGACATAACATGCTTCAATACATCACAAGAAAGTCATAACAAGTAAATCAAATCCTACTACAATGTTTAGCTACTGTAAATCACATGAAAAACAAATTAAACAAGTAGAAAACGTCTTAGAACGCTATTACAAATTGAAAGAAAGAGAAATAAACTTAGGTGTCGATGTCGGTCCTTCGACTCCGAGCTCCCGTCTTCGATCTCGAACCTCCACGAATGCTTTGGCTCCCAAAATCACTCTTTTCTCTCTTCTTACAAGGTGTATTTCGAATTTAGGGCAAAACTCTACCAAATTGTGCTCTCCTTGTAATGAAAACAACATGTTGTATTTATAGGCATTATCGGCACAGCGTTGCAACGCTGTGCCCTAGGCGGCTGATACATAAGGAAATAATCGATGGCGTTGGATCTTCGAGGCGCGCGTTAACGCCGCTACCCTAACGCGCGCGCTCCTTGTCGAAATGGCGTTGCGATGTTGCGGCGGCGTTGCAACGCCCGTGCTTGATTCCTCGTGCATGCCTTCTTATCGAGATAGCGCGCGGCGACGCTGCTAGGCATCGTTGCAACGCTATCGCCTGGGGTCTTCAAAGCCTTTAAACAGCAAGTATGGCGTTGCAACGCTCTGCATGGCGTTGCAACGCTCTGCATGGCGTTGCAACGCCATCACCTCGGGTCATCATGCTTGGATTGGTTCTTTTTCTTCCAATTGATGTTATCTTTAGCTCCAAATAGCCCCGTTTTGATCCCGAGTGATCCAAATTGTCTCCAATAGCTCCGTTTAAGCTCTTAACCTAAAATTGAATGGATTAACCACGTAAAAGTCCTGAAATCATCATAAAACTAGCAATAATTAAGCCTAAGGATAGCACATTTTGTGTGCTATCAAACACCCCCAAACTTAAACTTTTGCTAGTCCCGAGAAAAAAACAGAGTTAAACATTAGGTTGTTCTTAAACATACATTTGATTCAAGCCTGAATGGTTTAAGAGAAAATTTTGCAATCACAGGAAACACTTAAACATAACACTTCGACAAGTAATTTAAAACTTTTCCTAAGTGTTCCTACGTGTGTGTGTGATTAGCCTATGTTCCCTTCATTTTTACTAAGCCCGGATCAACTTTATTAGGTTCTCCATTCAACTTCCCCCTACACTAGTCTTAATTACTAATCTTTGAGCCTCTCCACACTCAAGAAATATACAACTTTACTCAGCACTTCATCACTCTTTTGATGCCACTTTTTCTATTTTCTTCTTCTTTTTTTTTTTTTGTGCAAGGACACTAGCTTTCACACATCCCGCTGCGAGGACCGTGCTCCGAGCACTCGCTCAATGAGTGGCCTAAGCGATAATGATGAAGGTAGCTCTTTTTGTCCTCACAATTTTTTTCTAAAACAACAAAAGCAGATGACAACCCTTTCACATAATGCACATATTATACTGATTATGCACTTCATATTGTTCGTTCACCCTATCCTGCAGCTTTAACTCTCAAATCGGTTCTCGGACCTATCGAGGTGACATCAAACTTCTAAACCTAATAACTTTGTTCTAAGCATTTCAAAACTACAGGAACAAAGGCTATGTGCATATAATGTAGGAAAAACTGAAGAATTTTTTTTTAAATTAACTCAAATTCATGTCATGCTTTCAGGTTTCAGCAGAATCACAAAGATTTTCAATTATATCTCATCCTAGGCTATCATACTCATACTTATGTAAAAGATCAACCAACAATTCAGCACATACTCAGGACAGTCACAACAAATAAACACCATCCCACCCCCAAACTTAAACTAAACATTGTCCCCAATGTTTGTAGAAATAAGCATGAGGTAAGTATAAGGGTAGAAGTGAACGATACTGTCCTGGGTGATGGAGATCTTTCTGAGTTCCTTGGATAGCCAAAGCATGTGTGTTGGAGTTCCTCTAAATGGGAACATGGATTTATACGAAGAAGGGCATCTCCAAAACCTACGAAGTAAAACAACAACTAACTAATAATAGAAAAACAACAAAAACAACTAAAGCAAGCTAAAGACAGGAAAACAAAAGTAAGTAAAGCTTGGGTTGCCTCCCAAGAAGCGTTTTGTTTAACGTCTTTAGCTAGACTGTACTCCCTCAAGGTGTTTCTTTCCTTGCTTGCAGTGCTTGGAGTGATGTGTTCATTTGGCCAATCTGGGTCTCTATATTCTTTATTGCAGCTCCATGACTCGTCACTATACTAGATAAACTGGTGACTGCATTCTCCAACTGGTTGGACCGACTTCTGGATTCAGCTATGAAGGAGTGCAATGTGTCTTCCAGAGATGGTTTCCTCTCTGATGTAGAAGCATGCCCTGTAGGAGGATTCAACACATTCTTGTTGTTAGCATAAGAGAAATTCTCATGATACGTCAAACCTGGATTATAATGTGTTGGTAGGTTATTCTGAGTCTGATTTCCTCCATAGTGGTTGCTTCTATTGTTCAGGTAGTGCAATTGCTCCATAGTGGATTCTCCATTGGGCTGGGAGCATTGAGAGGACATCCCTGTCTGTGGTGATCCTGCAAAATTATTCAAGGCATGAGTGAGAGATGCCATATGAGATCTAAGAGAGGTTACCTCGTCCAGTTGATATAATCCAACTACTGGCTTAGATCTGTCATTTTTCGTAGGAGGCCAGTAGTGGCGGTTGACACTTCCTCCAGGAGGGCACGTGCTTCACGCGCACGATCTTTCGCCATGAAAGCCCCTCTCAGTGAGTAGCATCCAGAATGGTCTGGTCTTACCTTCCAATCCATTATAAAGCAGTGTACTGGAGCCGGTCCTGGGTAGCCATCTTTGTGGGCACCTCCCGAGCATGTCCTTGTACCTTTCCGGGCCTCAAATAATCGCTCTCCCTCTCTTTGCTGAATGTTCCTATCTCAGTCCTCAACTTTGCAGCTTTAACAGGTGGAAAGAATTTGGTCATGAAGGTTTGGGCCAACTCCTCCCAAGAAGTGATACTCCTTGAGGGAAGGGACCCTAGTCATTCTTTGGCTCTACCTTGCAAAGAAAAAGGAAGGAGACGTAAGCGAATAGTATCAGCAGAGATACCATTCATTTTAAATGTACCACAGATTTCCAAAAAATTTTAAAGATGAGAGTTAGGATCTTCTGTGGCTAGGCCTCTGAAAACACCTTCCCTAACCATTTGTATCATTCCTGTTTTCAGTTCAAAGTTATTAGCATTGATAGGGGCATAGACTATTCCAGCCTGCTTAGAATTAAACACAGGTTGGAAATACTCCCTTATAGGTTTAGGGTTATTGATGAGCTCCTGATCAGCCATTTCTTGAGGTTCTGCTCTTCCTTCCCTTAGGAGTCTCCTACAGGTCCTCTCGATCTCAGGATCAAAAGGGTGCAAGTCTCTAGCTCTCCCTTTGGGCATACACCTAGAGAAACGAAAAGAAAGAAGTTAGATTAAAAAAAAAACACCAACAACTAGAAAATAAAACAAAAATAAAAACTTAAAACATAAAACTTGGGTTGCCTCCCAAGAAGCGCTTTCTTTAACGTCTTTAGCTAGACGGTGACTTATTAGGGCACATAAAATTGCTCATATTTCTTCGAGCCCTTCTTACTCGAATCGATGTAGCCTTCTAAGTCTAAAAGGCTATCCGCTTTTCTTCAAATTTCCAGTGAGAGAAAATTATTTTTGGGATTTTTATTTATCAAAAGAAAAGAATTGAAATCAAAGCAAGACTCGTGAGTGTAAGACAAATGGTTATCAAAAATAAAGGAAATTTCTGAGAATAAAATAAAAGAAGACTTCTCAGCCTTTAACTCTATCACCTGGAGCTCTCCTGTGGAACTAAGTGTATCACCAGTGTCCTCCTCACTAACCTGATCATGGTGTGCCTCAGTCTCCCCCAAACTATCATCACTAACATCTAAACAAATCCTCCTAGGTGGCATCTCCTGAGTGGTAAGGATAAGAAATTGATCCTGTAAGGCATTAAGGGAAACTACTAGCTGGTTAAGATATTGAGCTCTATCCTGTACTATTTCCCAAAGTCATACCACCTCAGTTTCTAACCTATCCAACCTTTCTAATTCACTATGAACCAAATTTTTCAATTTCAACTCTAAGGTATATTCTGCCAATTGGTCCATAAGAGAAGATTTTTCTGGTGGTTAGTTAAGGTACGAAAAACTATGGTTCCAAGTGCCTAAATAACTACCCTCATGTGAATTTTCATATATGTCAGGTACAAAATGGTAAAAATTAGACACATGGTAATCAGAAAAATCATGATGCACAAAACTAGAATCCTGAGAGGGACAGTAGAATGGTGGAAACTCAAAATTATGCAAAGTTATACTTGAAAAATCAGTAATTTCACAACAAGACTTCACACAATATCAACACAACCAAAACAGGAAACAAAGACTCAAAAACACACAAAACTAAAATAACACAAATAAGGAAATAATCAATCACACAAAACAATTAAGGAAAGACAAACAAACAAGCTTTAGTCTAAAATTACAAATTTTTAACTAATATTAATTAATCTAAATAATCGCCATTCCCCGGCAACGGCGCCAAAAACTTGTTGCGTAATATTTTATTGCATTGCAATACCATGATTAAATTAGGTCAAGTTTTAGTATAGTAATTTATGAGTCCAAGTATCGTCCTCGGGAATGGGTTTCTGGATTAATTAATTATTAAGGTACTAATTCTCACTTTTAGCTAAAGAAACATAACATGGATAGTTGGTTGAAGTAAATACAAACAAACGAACAAACATGTGGAGACACAGATTGATAGATTTGGGAGAAGTGATTTTACAAGTTAAAGACCTAACTAGCACATGCATTGAACCAATGAGATGAAATTATAAACAAGAAGTGAAATGCTCAAGAAAATCTCTCGATTCTTAGTGAGCCTCACACATGCAATAAACTCATAGTCTCCATATGAACCTACAACATGCATGGCATTAAGCAACTTCTTTATGTGTTTCCCTAAGATTTCTAGGTCACTCTCATGCCAGACTTCCAAGGGTTTTGACAATTTTGCTCTAATTCAAGCTTTATCTCTCGAGTCCACTTAAATCAACAAATTAAAAAGTAAAGAACGAATTGCCAAAAATAACGACATAACATGCTTCAATACATCACAAGAAAGTCATAACAAGTAAATCTAATCCTACTACAATGTTTAGCTACTCTAAATCACATGAAAAATAAAATAAACAAGTAGAAAACGTCTTAGAACGCTATTACAAATTGAAAGAAAGAGAAATAAATTAGGTGTCGATGTCGGTCCTTCGTCTCCGAGCTCCCGTCTTCGATCTCGAACCTCCACGAATGCTTTGGTTCCAAAAATCACTCTTTTCTCTCTTCTTACAAGGTGTATTTCGAATTTAGAGCAAAACTCTACCAAAATGTGCTCTCCTTAAAATGAAAACAACATGTTGTATTTATAGGCATTATCGGCACAACGTTGCAACGCTAGGGACAGCGTTGCAATGCTGTGCCCTAGGCGGCTGATACTTAAGGAAATAATCGATGGCGCGTTGTAACGAGAGGCGTTGCAACGCCGCTACCCTAACGCGCGCACTCCTTGTCAAAATGGCGTTGCGACGCTGCGAGGCAGCGTTGAAACGCCCGCTGTGCGGTTCCTCGTGCATGCCTTCTTATCGAGATAGTGTTGCGACGCTGCTAGGCAGCGTTGCAACGTTATGCCTGGGGTCTTCAAAGCCTTTAAACAACAAGTATGGCGTTGCACCGCTCTGCATGGTGTTGCAACGCCATCACCTCGGGTCATCATGCTTGGATTGGTTCTTTTTCTTCCAATTGATGTTATCTTTAGCTCCAAATAGCCTCGTTTGATCCCGAGTGATCCAAATTGTCTCCAACAGCTCCGTTTAAGCTCTTAACCTGAAATTGAATGGATTAACCACGTAAAAGTCCTGAAATCATCATAAAACTAGCAATAATTAAGCCTAAGGATAGCACATTTTGTGTGCTATCAAACACCCCCAAACTTAAACTTTTGCTAGTCCCGAGCAAAAAACAAAGTTAAACATTAGGTTGTTCTTAAACATACATTTGATTCAAGCCTCAAAGATTTAAGAGAAAATTTTGCAATCACAGGAAACACTTAAACATAACACTTCGACAAGTAATTTAAAACTTTTCCTAAGTGTTCCTACGTGTGTGTGTGATTAGCCTATGTTCCCTTCATTTTTACTAAGCCCGGATCAACTTTATTAGGTTCTCCATTCAACTTCCCCCTACACTAGTCTTAATTACTAATTTTTGAGCCTCTCCACACTCAAGAAATATACAACTTTACTCAGCACTTCATCACTCTTTTGATGCCACTTTTTCTATTTTCTTCTTCTTTTTTTTTTTGTGCAAGGACACTAGCTTTCACACATCCACTGCGAGGACTGCACTCCAGAGCACTCGCTCAATGAGTGGCCTAAGCGATATATGATGAAGGTAGCTCTTTTGTCCTCACAATTTTTTTTTTCTAAAACAACAAAAACAGATGACAACCCTTTCACATAATGCACATATTATACAGATTATGCACTTCATATTGTCGTTCACCCTATCCTGCTGTTTAACTCTCAAATCAGTTCTCAGACCTATCGAGGTGACATCAAACTTCTAAACCTAATAACTTTGTTCTAAGCATTTCAAAACTACAGGAACAAAGGCTATGTGCATATAATGCAAGAAAAACTCAAGAAAAAAATTTTAAATTAACTCAAATTCATGTCATGCTTTCAGGTTTCAGCAGAATCACAAAGATTTTCAATTCTATTCTTAGTTAGTAAAACAACAACTAACTAAGAATAGAAAAACAAAAACAACTAAAGCAAGCTAAAGACAGGAAAACAAAAGTAAGTAAAGCTTGGGTTGCCTCCAAAGAAGCGCTTTGTTTAACGTCTTTAGCTAGACTGTACTCCCTCAAGGTGTTTCTTTCCTTGCTTGCAGTGCCTGGAGTGATGTGTTCATTTGGCCAATTTGGGTCTCTATATTCTTTATTGTAGCTCCATGATGGTCACTATACCGAGATAAGCGGTGATCGCATTCTCCGGTGGTTGGACCGACTTACGGATTGACTATGAAGGAGTGCAATGTGTCTTTCGAGAGATGGTTTCCTCTACGATGTGAAGCATGCCCTGTAGGAGGATTCAACACATTCTTGTTGTTAGCATAAGAGAAATTCTCATGATACGTCAAACCTGGATTATAATGTGTTGGTAGGTTATTCTGAGTCTGATTTCCTCCATAGTGGTTGCTTCTATTGTTCAGGTAGTGCAATTGCTCCATAGTGGATTCTCCATTGGGTGGGAGCATTGAGAGGACATCCACATGCTGTGGTGATCTGCAAAATTATTCAAGGCATGAGTGAGAGATGCCATATGAGATCTAAGAGAGGTTACCTCGTCCGGTTGATATAATCCGACTCATCGGCTTAGATCTGTCATTTTCTGTAGGACACTGGTAGCTGGCAGTTGACACTTCCTCCAGGAGGGCACGTGCTTCTGGCACAGTCTTCGCCATGAAAGCCCCTCCAGCAGTAGCATCCAGAATGGTCCTGGTCTTACCTTCCAGTCCATTATAAAGCAAGTGTACCTAGAGCGGCCAGGTAGCCATCTTTGTGGGCACCTCCCGAGCATGTCCTTGTACCTTTTCGGAGCTTCAAATAATCGCTCTCCCTCTTGCTTTGCTCGAATGTTCCTATCTCGGTCCTCAACTTTGCGGCTTTAATGGTGGAAAGAATTTGGTCATGAAGGCTTGGGCCAACTCCTCCCGTGAAGTGATACTCCCGAGGAAGGGACCCTAGCCATTCTTTGGCTCTACTCGCAAAGAAAAAGGAAAGAGACGAAGCGAATACTATCAAGAGAGATACCATTCATTTTAAATGTACCACAGATTTCCAAAAAATTTTGTAGATGAGAGTTAGGATCTTCATTATTTCAACATGGAATATTACAAACTTACACGAGATTAGGACATACATCCCAACATACTCCTCCATACTATAGCTCCTCGCTTAATAGTGATCATTGATCCCGATGTGAAGTTCCTCGAATCTACACCAATCTGAAAATCAGAGTCAGTGTAACCTGCAAGGATCAAATCCTTTCTGCCTTACACAAGTATATAGTCCCTCATTCTTCTAGGATATTTGAGGATATTCTTAACGGCAGTCCAATGATCATATCCAAGATAGGACTCATACCCTTTGACAACTTCCACTGCATAACATATGACGGGTCGAGTACATAACATGGCAGCTCATGCATAGGGAATGCTTCCCATATCCTCAACTTCTTGAGGTGTCTTAGGACACTGTTCGTTCAACAAATGAATTCCATGACTTAAAGGTAATAAACCCTTCTTGGAATTTTGCTTCTTATATCTAATCAACATCTTGTCAATATAAGATGCATGAGACAACACTAGTGTTTTGTTCTTGCGATTCCAAACAATTTGGATTCCAAGGACAAAATGAGCCTCTCGAAAACCTTTCATTTGGAATTGTGTCTCTAGCCATTGCTTAACGCCAGTCAGGAACACTGCATCATTCCTAATGCGCAAGATATCGTCTACGTATAAGACTAAGAAAGCTACACTGGTATTGATTGTCTTCTTGTTGACACAAGGCTCGCTAATATTCTTTTTAAAGCCATAAGATTTTATCACAGTATCAAATCTTATATTCCAGAATCCAGATGCTTGTTTCAATCCATATATGAATCGTTTAAGCTTGCAAACCTTTTGCTTTTGACTCTGGGTTATGAACCCCTCTAGTTGATCCATATAGATACTCTCTTAAAGATTGTCATTCAGAAAGGGTGTCTTGACATCTATTTGCCAAATTTCATAGTCATAAAACGTGGCAATGGACAAGAGTATTCTAATGGACTTAAGAATGGCAACAGGGGAGAAGGTTTCTTCATAGTCCACCCCTTCCCGCTAGGTATAACCCTTTGCCACAAGCGAAGCCTTAAAGGTTTGCACCTTACCGGCTTGATCTCGCTTTCTCTTTTAAATCCACTTGCAACCAATAGGTCTTTCACCATCTTGTTGATCTACAAGATCCCAGACTGAATTGAAGTACATTGACTGCATTTCGAGGTCCATAGCTTTAATCCACTGGTCACTGTCTATATCATTCCCTGCCTATTAGATCAATGGATCCTCAACGCCATCATCAGGTATGACGACTTGGGTTTCAGTAAAACCCATGTAACGATCGGGTTGTCTAACATCTCTCCCACTACCTCGAGGCATTCTCCACTCTTGAGAATGACCAACTTGATCAACAACTTTTGTTGATTTATCTGTAGCTTTCCTGGAAATTTTGCTCAAGACAATTCTGCTACAAGGTCGATGATCTCTCATGTAGTCTTCCTATAAGAATGTGGCGTTTGTCGACACAAGCACCTTGTCCTTCTGAGGATCATAAAATAAACCACTTTTCGTTTTGCATGGAGTACCCTACGAATAGGCATAATTTTGAACGATGTTCTAATTTCTTTGGATTGGACACTTGCACATGTGTTGGACATCTCCAAATTCTGATTTGACGTAAACTACCATTACGCCATTTCGATAACTCATAGGGTGTTTCTGAAACACTCTTAAAGGCAACCATGTTCAAAATATATGCACCAGCTTCTACTACATATCCCCAAAACGAACTAGGTAGTTGAGCATACCTCATCATAGATCGAACCATGTCTAACAGGATTTTGTTTCAACTTTCGGATACACCGTTCTGCTGAGGTGTATTAGGCGATTAGAGTTGGGATACGATTTCATTTTCTATCATATAGTCTCAGAATCTCAAATCCATATATTATCCACCTCGATCTGATCGAAAGGTTTTAATCGTTTTACCTAACGTGTTCTCAACCTCTGCCTTATACTCCTTGATCTTTTCAAGGGTTTTGGACTTATGATGCATTAAGTAAAGATAGCCATACCTAGAATAATCATCAATAAAACTGATGAAGTATTCATACCCTCTTCGTGCCTTCACATTCATAGGACCACAAAGATTCGAATGCATGAGTTCTAAGGGTTCTTTGTGTATCAACTATTTTAAACACCTCAGTGTTAAAAATAGCTTCTACCTCTATTGGTCTTAACACATATAAGTTATTTTCCAGCTTAGCATAACATATTCGTACACCTCTTTTACAAATGAACGTTTCATTATGATCGAAAGATACTTTATAGATATGTTCAAGAAAACAAGAGATAGATACAAGATTTCTTTTGATTCGCGGAACCAAAAATACATTTTCCAATAAAATGAATCTATCATTAAATAACAACTTCACCACTCCAACTGCTCTGGCTGAGACAACCTCTCCTGTTCCAACCCTCAGAGTTATCTAACCATGAGTAAGATGCTTCTAGGAACTAGTTTCCTGAAACGAAGAACACACATGGTTAGTCGCTCCTGAATCTAGTATCTAGGCGGAATCATCATGTTCCACTAAACATGTTTCAACAACAAGTAAATCATATTTACTTTGTTGTGTGTTCTAAGTTATACTCTCCATCATATGGGAGTTGTAAACATCTTTGAGGACATCATGACAAACCGATGAGGACAATTCTCCAAACATCGTCTTTAATGAATGCATGATCTCCTTGGTAGTGATCATCCCCTCATGTTTCTTACTTAGCACATCAGATAAGCTAGCGAAGATGTAGATTCGGACCTTATCATTAGCTCTAGTCCATTAGTCAAATGCATCCCAAACAATTCGGGTTACAGATGAGCTTGGAGGGGAGGACATTCATCTGTTAAGACGAATCTTAGATCATCGATGGCAAGAATCGTATTCATGTTCGATTTCCAAGCTGTGTAGTTATTGTCGTTTAATTTATCGGAGGCAAGTAACTGAATTAAAGAGCACGACATGTTGAAAACGAATAAATTCTCTTAGTGAATTACTTCTAACCCATTACATGCATCCAATGAAGAATTTAGCAAAAAATTTAGCAAAAGTATTAATGTACCCATAAACTCATTATTTTTTTTGCAACGATACTACAGTGAGTCAGAGCAACCACTACCGAGGGGCAGTCAATCACTCATTTACTGAACCAAGACATTCTTGACTAAATGCTAATACCAGCATAAATATTATTCCTATATAAGGTTCCTAGTTATCGCTACTTTGGTCAAGAATTCACTAACACTTAGTAATTCTCGTAAGTGTGACCCGCCATTTTCACACCTCAGAGGTCGACCCAATCAATGCTACCGAATTTGAAAGTCAAAGCTAGGAATGGACCTAAGAGACCCTATCAATTTCTGGATTTTTAGTTGTTCCGAATCCCATGTTACATCCCTCCGAATGGATATTGCTACTCCGGGCAACCTGTAGGTGCAACATGGGAATCGCACGGTCCACCCTAATGGAGGAGACCATAGGATGTGTTTACACACTTCCTTTTCCTACTTACTATAAATATTTTCTCCATTCACCTTGCTCTTGATTTATGCAAGTACCATCCAAATGGGGATGCCCTATTGACATCACAAGGTCGACCATAAATCTCACGGTGTGAACTTTGCGAAGAGCGTAGGAGGAAATTGATATATCATATGTACGTTTTCACTCTCATTAAGTATTTTAAACAGTTTGGGTAGACTTTTACTTAGGCATATTTCGGCTAAAACCATATGACCTAAGTCTACCAATCTAACTTTTCAAAAAAAAAAAAAAAAGTCTACGAATATAAAAATTATATTGGAATTACCTAAGTCTATTAACCATTTAATAAACCTAGGACAATGAGTTCAATTTATTAACTTTTAATAAACGCCACTCATGAAAGTGAATTTATAAACCTCTATTTTAAATTCACTCCCAAGTTAGTTCCCAGGAAGGGGTGTTCCGTTTCTGTCAGCTTAAGTACCCCAGCCTAGCCAGAACCTTCCTTAGACAGAGCCCCTCTTTAATCATAGTTTATAAATTATTGGTTGCCTAATTCTAATATTATTACAACTAGATAACCTAAGGTCTAGTTAATTCCAGTTCTAAAACCATTTTAAAACAAATTAATTAACCTTAGGTTACATGCATGTCTATGTTATAAAGTGTTTGATCATTCATCACATGAATAAACATACATTTTGATGGAACACGAGACATACGCAGCGGAATAAGGATCTAATGACACTCTAATTGCATCTAACTTAATAGAAATTAACATGCCAACATACAAAAAACGGTAAACTGAAAAAGGGAAGAATATACAAACTTTGTAGCTCAATTTCTTCTCTCCTCCTTGCCAAAACAAAAATCGAACACAACCGAATGTGGGATCTTAGATTGAGAGATCTTAGATTGGAAAAACAGAGAGTAATATCTTTCGTACTATCCTCAGGCCTTGGAACAGAATGTGGGATCTTAGATTGAGAGAATTTGAAGAGAGATGGGAGAAAGGTCTAAAAAACGTGAATCAGAAAAATTCTGATTAATTCTACTTAATCCATGTGTTTCTTCTTCAATTAAAGCAAACTAAAAACTTCTCATGCTTGGAGAAGACGACAACACAAGAGTGATGAGGCATAATTGTAGAAGGAGGTGGACAATTTGTGTGAATTTGAAAAAGAAATGAGGTTATTCATAACCAAATGAATTTTGTCCATTTTGAATTAAAAAATGAATTTGAATTTTCATTTAATTTTAATTCAAAATGAATATAAAATTGATTGTAAATTAAAATAAATTTTTTAATTTAATTAAACAATTTAATTAATTATTTTTATAAAATTAATTAATTTAATATTAAAAATTAAATTAAATAATTGGACCAATCCCCATTTCTTATACCGATTGTTCGAACATGAATCTCCATTCATATTATAAACTGAACCAAGATTTAAATCATATTTAAATCCTTTAACCTCTTCTTTATCATAGATTAATTTCATGTTAAGTATATCACATAATTAATGTTTTCTCCCAAAACCGAATTTAAAAAATTCAAATTATTTTGTCTCAAATGTTACAAGGCTTAGAACGAGCTAGTAAGGGGACCTAATGGACCTACAGATCATGAGCTCCAACGATACGAGATTAACTGACCAAACTCTTCAGCCTAACTAATCAACATTCATTAAGCACCGAGTCACTCCACTAAAGCTATATGATTGCACTCTCCTCACTGTAGATATATTTTCGTCCACTTGATATAACCATGATTAGTAAGTCGATCCTTCACAGGTCGTTCATTATTATAGATGGGTCAAATTTACCATTTTACCCTTGTAATTACTTATTCCTTAAGTTCCACTGATCATTTAATGATCAATTTTCTTGTGGTCTAACCAACAAACCGAATCCCTCCAGGCCAATGAGAGGAGTGGGCCCTTTGTTCAAGACTCGAAGTCAACACTTAAGGGGACAACCTTTCTACTAATCCTTAAAGCGGGTAGGAGTGAATTCCATCTTGCATAACTATGTTCCCAACTACCTACCCAGTCTTATCCCTGAAATTGGAGACTTATTGAGTCAGCAATCTCAAGCCACTCTCACCCATTCAAATCTAAGGATAATCTGAATAAAGTGGAGCTCATGGCACACTCGGAATTAAGTCCGTTAAGAGAATAAACGAAGTTATAAAGTCTAAGTGACTATTTATCGGTTAAGTCTTATGCAAACTCATTGCATAGGACGCCCCCACTCGTATAACTCCAAATGAACGATTCAGGATCACATCGTTTGTATTTTACAAAGTGGGATGCATCCATAGTGTCCCCAAGATAAGGTACCCAACCCTATCCTTATACTATAAATCGTTTTGGCTATAGCTTTAACCTGATCCACTTTATGTCACACATAAAGTTCAAGTATACATCCTATAGCCATGAGTTCTTTATTGGATTAGGGTTTCAAAATATACAATTAATTTTATTTAATAACACATTTACTGAATAAATCTTAATAACATCTTTATTGCAAAATAGAATATACATTACAAACCCACGAGTTTTAGGACATAAAACCCAACACAGTAGATATCAATCCAACTCAGGACTAGAACACTGTACGACGGTTAAAACAATTCTCAAGTATCTTCGGAGAACGATGGACTACATGCTTGTGTATGGAGCTAAGGATTTGATCTTTACGGGATACACAGATCTGACTTCCAAACCGACAAAGATTCTATGAAATCTACGTAAGGGTCAGTTTTCACTCATAACGGAGGAGTTGTAGTTTGGCAAAGCTTCAAGCAAGGATGCATTGTAGATTCTACTATGGAAGCTGAATATGTAGCAACTTGTGAAACAGCTAAAGAGTAAGGAAATTCATGATGGATTTGGAAGTTGTTCCAAATATGAGTTTGCCAATCACACTTTATTGTGATAACAGTGGTGCTGTGGAAAATTCGAGGGAACCCTAAAGTCATAAGAGGGGTAAACAAATTGAGTGGAAGTACCACCTAATTCGAGAGATAGTGCATTGAGGAAACGTGATCGTCACGAAGATAGCTTCGGAGCACAATACTGTTGATCCCTTTACAAAGGCTCTCACGGCTAAAGTGTTTGAGAGTCACCTATGAAGGGATTTGGAATTCTCGTAGCAGAAGACGTTGTGAAACGTCGTTGATTCGTTCTGTAATTTTATCTTAAAATTGAACTAAACAACTTTAATTCTATGCTAAACATTGAAAAGAAGTGGAAAAACAGTAAGGTAATCGTTACTTACTTGTTGAAGAACACTTCTTCAATGTTTTCTTCCTCCAATCACGATCTCTCTCGAACCAACGATCTTCTCGAATCGAACCTCAAACAGTGTTGCAAGACACTTCCAAAACGTTTTCTCGGTTATTCTTGGGAGGTTGAGGGAGAGTAGGTGGGACTCCCTTTGGATTTTTGGGTGAGGAGAGGTTTGAGAGAGTTGAGAGAGAATGAGAGAAAAGTGAATGCTCTCTTTGGATGAAAATCCAAAAAAATGGCAAAAGCTTTGTGAGATGCCTTTGAATGCACCTATTTATAATGGTGTGTGATGGAGTTAAAATCTCCACCAATTCACCATTTTACCACAACTATATGATATACAAATCATATTTGCATATTATATAATATAAGGTATTTCATACCTTATTATACAAATCTCATTTGCATAATTGTTGATTTTTAAATTGAATCACAATCAATTTAATTTCTCTCAATTCAATTTCTCCAATTAACACTAATTAATCAATTAGGCTATACAATAGTTTATTATGAATATCTTTCACGTCAAACTATATATTATGTCATCTATATCTCACATAAATGACATAAATACCCAAATAATGAATTTGAACACTTCAAATTCACACGAAATTGTACACCCTCAATTTGTCCAATTTGAGCCAACTGAGGGACCTAATGGACCTACACATCACGAGCTCCAATGATCCGAGACTAACCTCTCAAACTCTTTGACCCGGTTATACAACATTCATTAGCAACAGTAACACTTCACCAAAGCCCGTAGTTGTACTCTCATTACTGTAGGACAAGTTGTCTCCTCGATATAACCAATACCCATGAGTCGACCCTTCAAAAGTTGTTTGTAGACACTGTTGGGTCAAATTACTGTTTTACCCATGTGTCTACCTCTTGATCCTTAAGTCTCACTGCTCCTCTAATGAACATCTACGTTGCATGGTCCAACCATGAACAACAACCCTCTAAGGCCAATGAGAGAGTGGGGCCCCGTTGCTCAAGCCCCTGAGACATCAATTAACTGAACAACCCCTCTAGTTTTCCTAAGTCGGAAACGAGTCAATTCCTTCTTGCGTAGTCAAGTTCCTAGCTCCTCACGCAGTCCTGTCCCAGAGAATATAGGCATATTGGGCGAACAACAGTGGCCACCCTCACCCGTACTAGTCAAAGGACAGACCCCCATAGACAGGAGTCTGTAACACGCTCAGGATTAAGGTTGAGTCACTAATGGTCATCTAAAAAATTATTAGCCCTATACTGTTAACGGTGTTACATGAGTAAGTATAATAATTCACGGTTGGGTCTTGTACAATCTCATTGGACAGGATGCCCCCACTTGCATGTCAACCACATGAACGAGCTGAATCAACTCGTTTGTATTTAATACAAAGCGGGTCGCATCCACATGTATCCATGATTAGGTCTCCAACCCTATCCATATACTGTATACCGTTCGGGTCATTAACTCGAACGTGATGTTCCCTCTGTGTCCACTACACACCGTTGAAGTTCTAGGTCTCTCATTAATACAATGATCCTGGAACATAGTTTATTGGATTAAGTTTATGAAATATGCGAGAGACAAAGTTCAAATAAATAACTCTTATTTATTTACAACTTGGAATATTACAAACTACACGAGATGAGGACATACATCCCAACAAACTCCCACTTGGACTAAGCTAGTGGAGTACATAATACATTTCTCAAATGTACAGTAAAGTAATACAACATAGTAATACAATAAACTATGGCATTGAATACCCCTTTACAATACTCCCACTTACCCTAGTCAGGAAGCACTCGAAGACCTAGACTCTCTAGGTGACCCTCATTTTGCGTAACTGTCACGTCTTCACGGTGCACAATCTCCCGTATCAGGTGATACTTACACTCAATGTGCTTGCCCCATTTATGACTCTGAGGTTCTCTCGAATTGGCTACTGCACCACTGTTATCACAAAACAGCATCATCGGAAAGTTCATATTTGGAACAACTTCCAAATATAGCATAAACTTCCGAAGCCAAACGACTTCCTTTGCAGCTTCACAAGCCGCAACATACTCGGCTTCCATCGTGGAATCAGCGATGCATCCCTGCTTGATGCTTCGCCACACTAAAGCTCCTCCATTAAGAATGAAGGATGACTCCAAGTGGATTTCCTAGAATCCTTATCTGTTTGAAAGGTAGAGTTTATGTATCCCGTAAGGATCAAATCCCTACTCCCGTACACAAGGCTGTAGTTTTTCGTTCTCCCAAGACACTTGAGGATTGCCTTAACGGTTGTCCAGTGATCTAAACTTGGATTGGATTGATACCTACTGAAAATCCCAACTGCATAATAGATGTCGGGCCTAGTACACAGCATGGCATACATTATACTCCCTACAGCTAAAGCCTAGGGGATTCGTCTCATATCCTCAACCTCTTGAGGTGTCTTAGGGCATTGATCCTTAGAAAAGTGAACCCCATGCCTGAAAGACAGCAAACCCTTCTTGGAGTTATGCATCTTATAGCTAGACAACATCTTGTCAATATAAGACGACTGAGACATGGCTTGCGTTTTTTTTCTTTCAGTTCCGCACTATCTAGATACCTAGAACATATTGTGCCTCTCCGAAATCTTTCATTTGGTATTGCGAAGCTAGCCATTCCTTAATGTCAATAAGAAATCCTACCTCATTCCTAATGAGAAGGATATCATCCACATACAATATTAGAAATGTGACAGTACTGTTAACGACTTTCTTGTAAACACAAGGCTAGTCAACATTTTGATCAAAGCCATAAGATTTTATCGCCTCATCAAACCTTATATACCAAGACCTCGAGGCTTGTTTCAGTCCATAAATAGACCATTGAAGCTGGGAAACGTTTTGCTCTTGGCCTTGGGCAATGAACCCCTTGGGCTGGTCCATGTAGATGGTCTGGTCATTGTTGCCATTCAGAAACACGGTCTGACATCCATCTGCCATACCTCATAGTCATAATATGTGGCAATGACCAGAAGGATTCTAATCGACTTTACCATGGCAACAGGTGAAAAGGTTTCCTCATAGTCAACCCCTTCCACCTGAGTAAAACCCTTTGCCACTTGTCGTGCTTTGAAGGTATGCACATTCTCATCTACGCTACGTTTACACTTGTAGATCCACTTGCAACCAATAGGTTTAACCCCATCCAATGGTCCACTAGCTACCAGATGGAATTGAAGTATATCGACTCAATTCCCTGGTCCATAGCTTTAATCCATTCGTCTTTGTCAATGTCTGCCATCTCTTGATCATAGGTCAATGGATCCTCGCAGTCATCATCAGGAGTGACGAAATGGGTTTCGGCTAAACTTATGGAACGTTTAGGTTGTCTCACAGCCCTCCTACTACATCGAGGTATTCTCAACTCTTGGGAACGGACTTGACTAGACGAGCTAGGATGAACAACGCTTGTTGACGAACTAGCACCATCAGAAACTCTTGTTGATGAACTGCCCATTTCATTCAACACAATCTTACTCCTTGGTAAGTGATCCCTGATGTGGCCTTCCTTAAAAAAAGTGGCGTTTGTCGACACAAGCACCCTATTTTCCTTAGGATCATAAAAGAAACCAACTCTAGTGTCTTTTGGGTAACCTACAAAGAGGCAAAACTTTGAACGGGATTCCAACTTCTTCGGGTTTGACACCAACACATGGGTCGGGCATCCCCAATTTCTGAAATGACGTAAACTTTTTTTATGACCATGCTACAGTTCGAAAGGTGTTTCACAATCACTTTTCGACGAAACTGTTTTCAAAATGTATACCGTAGTCTCTATTGAATAACCCCAAAAAGAATCAGGGAGACAAGAATAGCTCATCATCAATCGAACCATGTCCAACAGGGCTTTTTTTCTCCTCCCCGATACACCATTCTGCGTTGGCATACCAGGTGCGGATAGTTGGGATGTAATTCCATGTTCTATCATATAGTCCTTGAATTCAGTGTCCATATACTCTCCACCTTGATCTGATCGAAGTATTTTAATCGTTTTACGTAACAGGTTCTCAACCCCAGTCTTGAACTCCTCGAAATTTTGAAGAGTTCCAGACTTCCTATGCATTACGTAAATGTACCCATACCTCGAATAGTCATCTATGAAAGATACGAAGTATTCGTAACCACCTCTTGCTTTAACATTCATCGGACCACAGAGGTAAGAATGTATAAGCTCAACGGTCTCCTTGGCTCTATATCCTTTTCCACTAAAAGAACGTTTGGTCATTTTGCCTTCAAGGCATGACTCACAATCCGGTAAAGAGTTTTCTTCTAACTCGCTTTGAAGTCCACTCTTCACTAGTCTCTCAATCCTATTAAGACTTATGTGGCCTAACCTTAGATGCCAAAGATGGGCACTTTCTTTTGGAGAAACCTTTACTCTCTTAGTTCGCGTTTCAGGTGTTTCAAACAATCCGGTATTCAAAACTCTTTTGACCGAATTAGGGTTCAAAACATATAAATTGCTATCACGTGAAGCAGGACAAATCAAATTTTCATTTCGAGAAATAAATTCTTTATTACTCATGAAAGAAATGAAAATATTTTTTTCTAATAGGCAGGAAATAGAAACTATGTACATATTATCCAATAATAAGTACTTACCGCCAAAGAACAACTTCACCGTGCCTATTGCTGCAGCTGAGACACTTTCTCTAGATCCAAAACTTAGTGTTATCTCACCCTCTTGCAGCTGCTGCCAGGAACTTAATCCTTGAAAAGAAGAGCAAACGTGGTTTGTGGCGCCTGAATCCAATATCCAGTCTGAGTCATTACTCTCCACTAAACAAGTTTCTGTGACAAGTAAATCACATCTACCTGTCATCTTCTTTTATTCAAGGAACTTGGGACAACTCCTTTTTAGGTGTCCATCCCCGCTGTAGTAGAAACATTTTCTCGCAACTTCCTTGATTTCTTTGCCTTTTAGGGTGGCAACGTGGTCAACACTATCCTCTTTCAACTTCTCCTTCTTCCCATTAGAGCCTGAAGAGCCTACAAAATTTGTCCCAGAGGTCAAACCCCTATGCAAAGACCTTAAGGCAACACTTGCCTCAGCTTCTTGTCCCTTTATTTTCACCAAAGACTTGAAGGTTTGTAGATCGTTGAATAGGACTGTGGAACAAGGCTCCTAAAGACCCTCCTCAGTGAGGGCAAACTTTTAGTCGTCATTTACCAAAATCGTGTCTATATTGTTTTTCCATGAAATATTATCGCCGACTAACTTAACAGAAGCTAAAGGAGCGTTAAAAGCGTTTGACATTTTGTTGTTGAAAAAATGAAAAAACTTTGTATTAGTCTTGCAAAAACTTTTAAAATCCAATCAGGTTTTAGCAAATTTTTATCATATGATACCTAGATCATTAAAAATTTGCAATGATACCCTAAAGGTTTAGAATGACCGCCACTGTAGGGTAGACATGTTGTGGTTTGTGCCCTAAAACTCGTAGTTTTTATTTTTATTCTAATTATTGTAATAAGTTGATATTACTTCAATAACGTGTTATTATTCGTTATCTACGAAATTGCCATTGTTGTAACCCTAAATCCAATAAACTAAATATCTAAGTTGTTAAATGTATCTTTAACTGAATGTAGTGTACAACCTAAAGGGTCTAGAGTTAGGGGATAAGGTTTGGGTACCTTGCCCTGGTAAAACTATGGATGTGGCCCACCTTGTATAAGATACAAACACTGTGATCTTAAAGTGTTCGTGTAGATGACATGTGAGTGGGGATATCCTATGTAATGAGATTACATAAGACCAGACCGTGAAATAATAACCACTAGATGTAACTCCATTGACTAGTTAGGATTCTATTTCACTAGGAGGACCTAGGCAACTTGATCTCAATCCTGAGCAGGTTACGAACTCCTGTTCGCGAGGGATTGTCCTTTGACTAGTATGGGTGAGAGAGGCCAGATTGGCTGACTCAATATGCCTACCTTCTTGGGGACAAGACCGAGTGAGTGGTGGGAACATAACTTAGCCAGATGGAATTCACTCCTTCCCGTCTACTAGGGTAAGTACAGGAATGTTCCCTTATGTGGTGTCTCCGAGACTTGAAAAAATGGCCCGACCCTCTCATTGGCCTGAGACGGACACTGCTTGTTTGTAGGACCACAAAGAAATTTTTCATTAGAGGAGCACTGGTTCTTAAGGTACAAGATGTAACCTAGGGGTAAAATGGTGATTTGACCCAGCTGGTGTTACGAACATTCGTGAAGGATTGACATGCTGTTATTGGTCAATATTCGTGGACACAGAAATATATCTGCAGTGAGAAGAGTGCAGCTGAGGGACTTTAGTAGAGTGTTCGCACAGTTAACGAATGTTGATTAGGAGGTTAATGAGATTAACCGAGTAATCCTTCGTTGGAGCTTCTGATCTGTAGGTCCATTAGGTCCATCTTTTTAGCTCGTAAAGGGATCTTAGTTCGTTTGAATTTTAAATGTTCAAATTCATAAGGGAATAAATTTGATGTATATAGATACGATATAATATATAGTTTTGGAACTATATATTATAAATTTAATATGAAGATGATTCATATTAAATTATATGAGAGAATTAAATATTTGATAGAGTTCAAATATTAAATTCAAATATGAATGTGATTCATATTTGAAAAATATTTGAAAACTGTTGTAGTATGTTTAAGTGTTCCATATGAGAACATAGTATGTTATCAGGTGAAACAGGGTCAACAGGTATTGTTAAGAGGTAACAATGTCTGTTGGCTTCATGCTGTCTTCCGGGCTAAGTTAGCAGGTAGTTCGGGAGGGGGTGTGACATACATAGTATTTTGAACAGTTTAAAATATAGTAGGACAGTAGAACTTTGGTTATAAGGGAACTCTACTAGTGAAGTTCTGTCTAAGGTTGGCGGTACTTAAGGTGATAGTTAACGGAACACCTCCTACCTGAGAACTGACCCTTAGCTTGAGTTGAATTAACCTTAGTTCTATTTTATATCTAGGTAATTAAAATGTTTATTCACCTAGACATAAGGTTAAAAGACCTAGTTATAATAGTTATAACAGGCATAGACTTAGATAAATTCTTTTAGCTAGAATCCGACTAAGTTAAATCTATACCCTAACCTTCGGAGCTTCAGTGGAAGAAAACGAGATGTTCGCATGGAGTTTACTCTCACGTCCTCAAGAGTTCACATCGTGAGTTCCATGCTTGGCTACGTGGCATGAATAGGGCGTCCCCCTATGGTATGTGTTTGCATGGTTCAATACCAAGGTGAATGAGGGAAGTATCCATAGTAAATGGGAGCAGGATGCGTGTCAACGTATCCTACGGTCTCTTCCATTAGGTCGCACAGTGAGATTTCTATAGTCCGCCTTCTAGGTTGTCCTAGAACAGCCAAACCCTACGGAGGGTCTGACTATAGGGATCGAAACACCGCGAACTCCAGAAATGGATAGGGCTCGGACCTATTGGATCTGAAAATGGTAGGGTCACATTCACGAGATGAGTTAAGCTATTTAACAAGTCCTTGACCAAACAAACGGTAGCTAAGGGCCATTGGGACATGAGACGTTCTTGTAGTGAGAATTGTCTGAGAAAGTCTCAATTCAGGGGAAGAATGACTGACCACCCAACCGAGGCTTTTGTTCTACACCCTTGAAGTATCGTTGCAAAATTAAAGGTTTAATTTAAACATTGGGTTTAGTTTAAACACTAGGGTTCTTTAATAATTTTGCTAAATTTGATTGGTTTATAATGGGTTAAAGGCATAACTAATTAGAACTATTTCGGAATTTCGGCATGTCGTCCTCGTATAAAGCCTTACTCAAAAGAGAACGTTTAACTGGTAAAAACTTTACTACGTGGAAGTCCAACCTGGATGTGATTCTTGTTGTTGACGACTTACGGTTTGTACTGACTGAGGAATGTCCTCAGGTCCCTGCTTGAAACGCTCCTCAATCAGTTAAGGATGCGTTTGACCGCTGGTCCAAGGCAAATGAAAAGACCAAGGCTTAAATCTTGGTTGGCATATCTGATGTTTTGGCCAGGAAATTGGAGGGTATGGTCTCAACTCGTGAAATCGTGGGTTATCTGCAGAATTTGTCTAGACAACCGTCTGAACAAATTCGGCACGAATCCCTCAAGTACGTTTATACGCGCGCATGAAGGAGGGAACTTCAGTGAGAGAACATGTTCTCGTTCTTATAGTTCACTTCAACGTGGCCGAAATGAACGGAGCGATCTTGGATGAGTAAAGTCTGGTATTCTTCATCTTGGAATCTCTTTCAAAGAGTTTCCTGTCATTCCATTGCAATGCGAAGATGAACAAAAAGGAGTATAACCTGACTTCCCTCCTAAAGGAACTGTAGACCTACCAGTCTCTTAATGACAATAAGGGACAGGTTGGTGGAGAGGCAAATTCGTTTGCCATTCCAAAAGGCTCCATATGGGTTCATCCTCTAGAACCAAACCCTACGGTTCTTCTTCTGGGATTAAGAAGACTCCGAAGAAGAGGAAATGAGGAAATGGGAAAGCTTCTACTACTGCAAAAATTGAGCTCAAAGAGAAGAAAGGTAAATTAGATTTACTTATTCTTGAAACCTGCTTAGTGGAAAATGATGATTTTACCTGGATACTTGATTCAAGAGCCACTAATCACGTTTGCTCTTCATTTCAGGAAACTAATTCCTTCAAGGAGCTCGAAGAGGGTGAGATGACGCTCGTTGTCGAGCGGAGACGCGTCTCTCAGATCGTGCGATGTGAGATGCCAAGTCGCTTTTTAGAGATAGATTTTTATTTTTAAAAAATCTGTATATAGTTCCTAAGATTAAGAGGAACTTAATTTCTATCTCTTGTTAAATTGAACATGGCTACTATATTACCTTTTCATTTAATGAAGCATTCATTTCAAAGAAAGGTGTAAATATTTATTGTGCTAAGTTAGAAACCGACTTGTATGTACTTAAACCGAATCAAGCTAAAGTAATTTTAAATAATTAGATGTTTAAAACTGCTAATACTCAAAGTAAAAGGCAAAGAATTTCTCAAAATAATACCTATCTATGGCATCTTAGACATGGTCTATAAATCTCAACCGAATTGAGAGACTCTCTAAGAATGGACTTCTAAACAAGTTAGAAGATGATTCTCTACCTCCTTGCGAATCGTGCTTAGAAGGTAAAATGACTAAGCGACCTTTTACTGGAAAAGGTTACACATTCGAATCTTTGTGGTGTGGGGAATGTTAAAGCTCGAGGAGGGTACGAATATTTCATCTCTTTCATAGATGATTATTCGAGTTATGGTTATTTATACCTAATGCATCATAAGTCTGAAGCTCTTGAAAAGTTCAAAGAGTATAAGGTTGAAGTAGAGAATGCATTAGGGAAAACTATTAAAACACTTCGATTCGATTGAGGTGGAGAGTATATGGATTTGAGATTCCATGACTATTTTATAGAACATGGAATTAAATCCCAACTCTCAGCACCAAATACACCACAGCAAAATGGTGTGTCAAAACAAGAAATAGAACCTTGTTGGACATGGTTCGTTCTATGATGAGCTATGCTCAGTTGCCTGCCTCGTTTTGGGGATACGCAGTAGAGACTGTAGTTCAAATCTTGAACAATGTTCCACCAACGAGTGTTTCAGAAACACCTTTTGATTTTGGAAAGGGTGTAAACCTAGTTTACAACACTTCAGGATTTGGGGTTCTTCGACACACGTGCTAGTGACAAACCTAAAGAAACTGGAACCTCGTTCAATATTATGCCAATTTGTTGGCTATCCAAAAGAAATGGGAGGTGGTCTTTTCTACAACCCATAAGAAAAAAAGGTGATTGTATCGACAAACGCCACTTTCTTGGAGGAAGATCACATGAGGAACCATAAACCGCGTAGTAAATTTGTACTAAATGAAACTACGAATGAACCAACAAGAGTTTTTTATCAAGCTGGACCTTCATCAAGAGTTTATGGAGAAGCTAACACCTCAAGTCAGTCTTACCCTTCTCAATCGTCGGGAATGCCTCGACGTTGTGGGAGGGTTGTTTCCCAACCTGACCGCTACTTGGATTTAGCTGAAACTCAAGTCATTAAACTTGATGACGGCGTAGAATATCCATTGTCTTATAAACAGGCAATGAATGACGTAGACAAGGACCTCAACTCTTACCTCTAAACGGTAAGACACATAGGTTGTAAATTGATCTACAAGAGAAAGAGAGATGCAGCCGAAAAGGTACAGACCTTTAAGGCTAGACTTGTAGCAGAGGGTTTTACCCAAAGGGCAGGAGTTGACTGTGAAGAAACTTTTTCCCCTGTTACTATGCTTAAGTCTATTAGACCAACCTGAAGAGGTAAGACCCATAGGGTGTAAATGGATCTAAAAGAGAAAGAGAGATGCAGCCGAAAAGGTACAGACCTTTAAGGCTAGACTTGTAGCAGAGGGTTTTACCCAAAGGGCAGGAGTTGACTTTGAAGAAACGTTTTCCCCTGTTACTATGCTTAAGTTTATTAGAATACTCTTGTCCATATCCGTTTTTTATGATTATGAAATTTAGCAAATGGACGTCAAGACTGCCTTTTTGAATAGTAATCTTGACGAGAGCATCTATATGTCTCAGCCCGAAGGGTTCATAACTCAAGGTCAGGAGTAAAAAGTTTGCAAACTCAATCGATCCATTTATGGGTTGAAATAAGCATCCTCTTAGAATGTAAGCTTTGATATTACGATCAAGTCTTATGGCTTTGACAAAAACGTTTATGAACCTTGCATTTACAAGAGGATCATCAACGTCAAAGTAGCTTTCTTAGTGCTTTATGTGGATGATATCCTACTCATTGGGAATGATGTAGGATACCTTACTGACATAAAGAACTGGCTGACGACCCAATTCCAAATGAAAGATTTGGGAGAGGTGCAATATGTTATTGGGATTCAGATCTTAAGGAATCGCAAGAACAAATTGTTAGGTCTGTCTAAAGCATCTTATATCGACAAAATGTTGTCCAGATATTCGATGCAGAATTCCAAGAGGGGCTTATTACCCTTTAGGCATCATCTGTCTAAGGAACAGTGTCCTAAGATACCTCGAGAAGTCTAAGATATGAGACGTATTCTCTATGCCTCTACAGTAGGTAGCTTAATGTATATTATGCTATTCACAAGGCCAAACATTTGCTATGCAGTGGGAATAGTTAGTATGTACCAATTCAATCCACGGTTAGACCACTGGACAGCAGTTAAACATATTCTCGAGTATCTTAGGAGAACGAGGGATTATATGCCTGTGTATGGGACTAAGGATTTGATCCTTACTAGATACACTGATTTTGATTTTCAGACCGATAAGGATTCTAGAAAATCCACATCGGGATCAGTTTGCACCCTTAACGGGGGAGCTATAGTATGGCGAAGCATCAAGCAAGGATGCATCGCTCACTCCACGATGGAGGTTGAGTATGTCGCTGCTTGTGAATCAGCTAAAGAGGCTGTTTGGCTAAGGAAATTCCTTACTGATTTAGAAGTTGTTCCAAATATAGAATTTCCCATTCCCTTATACTGTGACAACAATGGTGCGGTTTCCAATTCGAATGAACCTCGCGGCCATAAGCGAGGCAAGCACATCGAGAGGAAGTATCACCTGATACGAAAAATAGTGCAACGAGGAGATGTGACAGTCACGAAGATCTATTTAGAGCACAACATTGCTTATCCGTTTACAAAGTCTCTCACGGCTAAAGTGTTCGAGGGTCATTTAGAGAGTCTAGGTCTACGAGACATGTACATAGGCTAATCTAGGGCAAGTGGGAGAATGTAATGCGGTATATGGATGCCCAAGTTTATTGTATCTAAATCTCTGTAACCACTGTTTTAGATTATGATGTACCCCACTAGAGTTTTAGTTCAAGTGTGAGTTTGTTCGGTTTGTGCCCTAAAACTCGTAGTTTGTATTTTTATAGTAATTATTGTAATAATTGTTATTACTTTAATAAAGTGTTATTATTCGTTATCTACGAAATTGTCATTGTTTTAACCCTAAATCCAATAAACTAAAAATCCAAGGTTGTTAAATATATCTTTAACTGAATGTAGTGTACATATAAAGGATCTCGGTTCGAGATACGACCTAAAAGGTCTATAGTTTGGCGATAAGGTTTGGGTACCTTTCCCTGGTAAAACTATGGATGTGGCCCACTTTGTATAAGATACAAACACTGTGATCCTAAGGTGTTCGTGTAGATGACATGTGAGTGGGGATATCCTATGTAATGAGATTAAATAAGACTGGACCGCAAAATAGTAACCACTAGATGTAACTTTGTTGACTAGTTCGGTTTCTATTTCACTAGGATGACCTAGGCAACTTTATCTCAACCCTGAGCATGTTACGAACTCCTGTTCGTGAGGGATTGTCCTTTGACTAGCATGGGTGAGAGTGGTCAGATTCACCGACTCAATATGCCTACCTTCTTGGGGACAAGATCGAGTGAGCGGCTGGGAACTTAACTTAGCAAGATGAAATTCACTCCTTCTCGCCTACAAGGGTAAGTAGAGGAATTTTCCCTTAAGTGGTGTCTCCGGTGAAGGGATTTTGAATTCCCGCAGCGGAAGACGTTGAAACGTCGTTAATCCGTTGTGTAAAACGTGTCGTAAAATTGAATCTATCTCATAGATCCTAGGCTAAACATGCAAAAAAGTAGAGAAAACAGTAAGTATAATGGATACTAACCTCTTGAAGAACACTTCTTCAACGTTTTCTCCTTCTTCGGTCACGATCTCTCTCGTACCAACGAACTCCTCGAACTCGATCCTCGATCCAAACAGGGAGACACCTCCAAAACGTCTTTTCGGTTGTTCTCGGGAGGTTGAGTGAGAGTGAGTGGGACTCCCTTTGGTTTTGGGTGAGGAGAAGTTTTAGAGAGAATTAAGAGAGAATGAGAAAGTCTTTTTGCTCTCTTTGGATGAAATCCAAAAAATGGCAAATGGCACACCTAAAGCTTCTTGCAAAGCCTTTAAATACTATTGTGTGATGGAGTTAAAACTTCCACCAAATCACAATTTTACCACAACCATATAATATATAAATCACATTTGCATATTATATAATATAAGGTATCTCATACCTTATTATACAAATCTCATTTGCATAAATGTGGAATTTTAAATTGAATCACATTCAATTTAATTTCTCTCAATTCAATTACTCTAACTAGCACTAATTAATCAATTTGGCTATACTATAGTTTATTATGAATCTCATTCACATCAAACTATATATTATGTCATCTATATCTCATATAAATGACATAAATACCCAAATAATGAATTTGAACACTTCAAATTCATACCAAACTCATAAACCCTCAATTTGTCCAATTTGAGCCAACCGAGGGACCTAATGGACCTACACGTGATTTGAGCTCCAATGATCCGAGACTAACCTATCAAACTCTTTGACCCGGTTATTAAACATTCATTAGCTACGGTAACACTCCACTAAAGCTCGTAGCTGCACTCTCATCCCTGTAGGACAAGTTGTGTCCATCGATATAACCATTACCCATGAGTCGACCCTTCACAGGTTGTTCGTAGTCACAGCTGGGTCAAATTACCGTTTTACCCATGTGTCTATCTCTTGCTCCTTAAGTCCCACTGCTCCTCTAATGAACAACTACGTTGCATGGTCCAACCATAAACAACAACCTTCTCAGGCCAATGAGGGAGTGGGGCCCCGTTGTTCAAGCCCTAGAGACAAAGACTTAAAGGAACAACCCTCTAGTTTCCCTAAGTTAGGAGCAGTGAATTCCTTCTTGCGTAGTTAAGTTCCCGCTCCCCACATGGTCCCGCCCGAGAAGATAGGCATATTGGGCGAGCAACAGTGGCCACCCTCACCCGTACTAGTCAAAGGACAGACCCCCGTAGACAGGAGTCCGTGACACACTTAGGATTAAGGTCGAGTAACTAATGGTCATCTACGAATTTATTAGCTCTATACTGTTAACGATGTTACATCAGTAAGTCTAATAATTCACGGTCCGATCTTGTACAATCTCATTGCACAGGATGCACCCACTCGCATGTCAACCACACGAACGAGTCAGATCACCTCGTTTGTATCTAATACAAAGCGGGCCGCATCCACAGTCTATCCAGGATTAGGTCTCCAACCCTATCCATATACTGTAGACCGTTCGGGTCATTAACTCGAACGTGATCCTCCATGTGTGTCCACTACATACCGTTCAAGTTCTTAGTTCTCTCATAATACAATGACCTAGGAGCTTAGTTTATTGGATTAAGTTTATGAAATATGCGGGACACAAAGTTTAAATAAATAACTCTTATTTATTACACAATGTTGAAATAAATAACTCTTATTCATTTACAACTTAGAATATTACAAACTACACGAGATGAGGACATACATCCCAACATCCTGGACTTGAACAAAGGGCCCGACCCTCTCATTGGCCCGAGTGGGATTCCGTTTGTTGGTAGGTCCACAAACAAATTGTTTATTATAGTAGCACTGGTACATAAGGTACAAGATGTAACCTAGGGGTAAACGATAATTTGACCGAGTTAGTGTTACGAACATTTGTGAAGGATTGAATGTGCATAAGATGTGCATTAGAACTATAGGTTAGAGAGATATATTGATTAAATGTGATTTAATCAAAATTAAATATATGATATTTAATTTGTTTTATTTAAATATGATTTAAATTAATAATTAAATATGATTTAATTATTATTGTTTTAATATTAAAATGAGGGAACGTGTCATCAAGACACGTTCCCACTATCCCTCCCCTTCTCCCTATCAATAGCTTAACAGGGAGAAGGAGGTTGGTTGATCATTTTGATATGTTTTCTTGCAATTAGTGAATTTCTCACAATAAAATTCTTCTCTCCCTCTCAATTCCCAAAAACTTCTTCCAATTGTTGGATTCCTACCAACAAAGGAATTGATCTAAGCACTCAGAGAATAGGAGGTTCTCTCTTTCTGTAGTCTCTTTCTTGGAGGAGAACAAAAGTTTCTTTCTGTGTTGCTGAGCAATTAGAGAACCACATTTGGAGCAAGGAGTTGCTGAATCGTAGAAACTACAACGGTAAATTTTTAATTCCCTTTTAGTTTAGTTTTGTTAAACACAGCATGTTTGCATGTAAATTTCCATGCCTAATTAGATTAGAAGTATATGCTTGTTCTATTTTTTACCAATGTATGAGTATTTGATTTTCAACCAAAATAAACTAGCAAAAGTACGATTTCTATCACGTTTTCGCTGCTCAAGGAGATCGGATCTCCATCAAGACAAACTCACTCCTCCTCTGGGACGAGACTTTCTCAACCAGAACCTAATCCCAGAATAACTCTTATTCCATTAAGCATCCAGTTACAATTTTCGGTCTGAATTCATTAACTCTTAATGAATCCTGTGTGTGTCACCCTCAATCTTTAAATTTCCAAGTATATGTCTAAACAATAGCTGTCGTAGGGAGGAATACGAAGGAAACCCAACAAGGAAATCTATCCTTTTGGGAATTCACGGTGTTCCGACTCCCATGATCATAGCCCTCCGTAGGGATTGTCTTGTCCAGGCCAAACTAGCAGGTCGATCATAAGCGTCTCACGATGTGAATCGAAGAAGAGAACGTGGGTTCCGTTTTCACTGGTCTCGCTCCCACTCACTATAAATACTCTCTCCATTCACGTTGAATATTGACCCAAACAAATGCCACTCGTAGGGGGACACTCCCATTTGCTCCACGAGGCCGAATATGGATCTCACGATGCGAACTTAACGGAGATTTGTGGATGGAAAATTAAATGTATCTCTTACACTTTATTTCCTCCTACTCAGCATTTTAAATTAAACGGGATTGACCTAGATAAACCGGCTAAAATTTACCAAAATCTACAAATATAACTTTTATATTGGATTAGCCTATGTCTATAATCACATTATTAACTTAGGTCTATATGAGTAAACTAAATAACTCTTAATGAACGACACTCACGAGAATATAACCTAAGAATCATCGGACCGAATTCACTCCAAAGTTGGTTCCCAGGTAGGGGTGTTCCAAAAAGCATCAGCTTAAATACCCCAGCCTTGACAGAGTTATTTATCAGTCTCCATTCAAAGGTCATATTTGATTTCCTAATTCTAATCTTATTAGAACTATAAAACCTAAGTCTAGTTATTCAAGTTTTAAACCATTTAAAACTAATAATTAACTTAGGTTGCATGCATTTCTATGTTATAGTGTTTGATCATTCATCACATGAATAATACTAAACTATAACATACATTCATCACATGAATTAAATGCATGACCATGCTTTTAATCTAAGAAATATAACACTTATATTAAATAAATTAAATCATGCAAACATTGTATTATATTAAAGATGACAAGTCGAGCCAAGTTATCTTTATCAGTGAGACTCTCCTGAAGAGTTTCTTTCAGTTTTGTAGCAATGTTGTTATCAACAAAATTAGCTACATTTTGACATCCTTACTCAATACACTACAAAACATCCAGCCCCTGATGCGAATCACGGGACCGAAAGTTTAGGCAAATGTTGGCTACAGGTCCAATCACAGGGATTCCACTTATGGGACTAAGTCTACAGGTTCTTCATAACCGAAAGGGAAGAATAAGAAATTGAGAAAGGGTAAAGTTGATCACGCTGCCACCAGATATTGGGATTTGTGCCCTAAAATTCGTAGATTGTAATTATGTTCTAATTAATGTAATAAAGTGTTATTATTTCAATAAACTATTATTGTTCGTTATCTACGAGTTTGCCTCTATTTAAACCCTAAATCCAATAAACTAAACATCCAAGGTTGTTAAATGAATCTTTAACTGAATGTAATGTACATCAAAAGGATCTCGGTTCGAGA
Organism: Trichosanthes cucumerina; assembly: GCA_036507285.1. Classification (NCBI taxonomy): domain Eukaryota; kingdom Viridiplantae; phylum Streptophyta; class Magnoliopsida; order Cucurbitales; family Cucurbitaceae; genus Trichosanthes; species Trichosanthes cucumerina. Next base: position 42,703,146 of record CM071841.1, read on the forward strand.
TACAGCCTAAAGGGTCTATAGTTAGGGGATAAGGTTTGGGTACCTTACCCTGGTAAAACTATGGATGTGGCCAACTTTGTATTTGATACAAACACTGTGATCCTAACGTGTTCGTGTAGATGACATGTGAGTGGGGATATCCTATGTAATGTGCTTACATAAGACCGGACCACGAAATAGTAACCTCTAGTTGTAACTTAGTTGACTAGTTAGGTTTCTATTTCACTAGGATGACCTAGGCAACTTGATCTCAATCCTGAGCAGGTTACGAACTCCTGTTCACGAGGGATTGTCCTTTGACAAGTATGGGTGAGAGTCGCCAGATTCGCCGACTCAATATGCCTACCTTCTTGGGGACAAGACCAAGTGAGCGCCTGGGAACTTAACTTAGCAAAATGGAATTCACTCCTTCCCGCCTACTAGTGGTGTCTCCGGGACTTGAACAAAGGGCTCGACCCTGTCATTGGCCCGAGAGGGACTATGTTTGTTGGTAGGACCACAAACAAATTGTTCATTAGAGGAGCACTGGTACTTAAGGCACAAGATGTAACCCAGGGGTAAAACGGTAATTTGACACAACTGGTGTTACGAACATTCGTGAAGGATTAACTTGCTGTTATTGGTCAATATCCATGGACACAGAAATATGTCTGCAGTGAGAAGAGTGCAGCTGTGGGACTTTAGTGGAGTGTTCCTGCAGTTAACGAATTGATTGGGAGGTTAATGAGATTAACCGAGCAATCTTTTATCGTTGGAGCTTCTGATCTGTAGGTCCATTAGGTCCACCTTCTAGCTCGTAAAGGGTTCTTAGATCATTTGAATTTGAAATGTTCAAATTCATTATGGAATAAACTTAATATATATTGATACGATATAATATAAAGTTTTGGAACTATATATTATAAATTTAATGTGAATATGATTCATATTAAATTATGTGAGAGAATTAAATATTTGAAAGAGTTCAAATATTAAATTTAAATGTGAATGTGATTCATATTTGAAAAAACTATAGGTTAAAACTTAATGTGCATGAGTTGTACATTAAACTATAGTATAAAGGGTAAAATGATTAAATATGATTTAATCATTAAATTAATACTATATTTGAATTAAATATGATTTAATTTAATGAAATTAATTAATTAATTAATTACTTTATATATATTATTAATTGGGAACGTGTCAGGAGGACACGTTCCCACTACTCTCCAACTCACCCTCGATAGGGAGTGGGGAGTTGCCCACTGAAGCTTCTTCTTCTCCTAGTGAGAAGAAGAAAGTGATCGATCGATCATTTTGATTACACAGAGAAATTCTCTCTCTCTCACTCTCATTCCCAAAGTTATCCAAAAGTTGAAATCCTTCCCACAAAGGATTTTCTTCTATGTTGAATCTCAGAGGATAGGAGGTTTTCCAAATTGGTGGTGTTCTGTTGGTGAAAAACAGAGAACTTTTAAAGTTCTTGAGTTGCTGAACATTGGAGCAAGGAGTTGCTGAGCAAGCATTTTATTTATATAAATGTTATATGAATATGGTTGAGTACATGATTAATTTATTTTTTCATGAGTAATTAATAATAAGTGTTATAATTAGATTATATGGAAAATAAATTGCATGGAGCATGAAATTACTTAGTTTAAAATAAATGTTATTTTGTTTAAGTAATTTTATAATTCAAATAGTTGAATTCCTTTTATAATTCCAATTTGAATATAGATTGTTGGATTTATAATATAGTTTCTTTCATAAGTTAATTATTAAAATTTATAATAGTTATAAATTAAAGGGGTTTTAGAAACCATAACCTATAATAAAGAAATGCATGCAAACATAGGAACTTGGGTTAAAATTTAAATTAGTTTTAAATTGTTTAAAATTAATTTAGACCTAAGTTTTAATTTCTAATAGGATTAGAAATTGGTCTTACGTAGTATTTTAAATAGTTTAAAATCTAGTAAGACATTAGAACTTTGGTTATAAGGGAACTCTACCGGTGAAGTTTTGTCTAAGGCTAGGGGTACTTAAGTCGAGTTGTTAATCTAACACCTCCTACTGGGGGTGACCGGAACCTTAGTTGAATTAACCTTAGTTCCATTTTTTCTCTAGGTAATTAAAATGTTTATTCACCTAGACATAAGGTTGTAAGACCTAGTTATAATAGTTATAATAGGCATAGACTTAGATAGATTCTTTTAGCCAGAATCTGACTAAGTTAAACCTATACCCTAATCTTGGAACTTGGTGGGAGAAAAGCGAGATGTTCGCATCGAGTTTACTCTCACGTCCTCAAGAGTTCACACTGTGAGTTCCATGCTCGGCTACGTGGCGTCAATAGGGCGTCCCCTTACGGTATGTGTTTGCATGGTTCAATACCAAGGTGAATGAGGGAAGTATCCATAGTAAATGGGAGCAGGACGTGTAAACCCGAGATCTTTCTTTGGAACTTTCTTATTATCAAACAAAAAAAAGAAAGAAGAAATGAATGTTTTAAACTTGGTTTCCCATGTTTTAAAAAGAAAAGAAATGAAGTGAAAGACAAAAGGAAAACAAGGAAGAAAAAGTTTAAATCATTTTTGGTTCGGTTTGCTTTAAAAGATAAAAGAAGAAAAGAAAATGAAACAAATGTAAATCATGTTAAGTTTTGTTTTGTAAAGAAAAGAAAAGAAGGAAGGAGATAAAGGAAAGGAAAGAAAAGGAAAAAAAGAATGTAAAAGGGAAAAGGAAAGTGGGTGGTGGATCCCATCTTAGTTTTCTTTTTTAAAATAACCCATTCCATCGATTTCCTTCTCATTTTCAACAAGGAGCAGCAAGGGTTTCGTGGGAGAAGGAGAAAGGAAGAAGAAGAAGAAGCTTTTCATGAGTTAGAGTTGCGAGAAGAAGGAAGGAGAGCTCAAAGCTTGGTTGTTTAGCGACAAAGGAGATCAACTCAACACAGTTACGGTTTTCTGTTCATCTCGAGCTCCACAGAAAGAGGTAAGAGTTGAGGTTTGGTTTTCTTGAAATCTAATTCAATTTTGAACAAAGTTCGTGAAGGATTCTTGAGCCAATTCGACCTTAAGTTGCTGTTTTGTGAAGAGGAAGACAGAAGACAGAATTTCTTCATCAAATCGAGAAGTCTCGATGTTTTGGTTGTCTTGATCTGTATACTTGGAGTTAGAAGCCCAAATAGGTATGGTTGGAAAGCTTATTTAATTTCCTACAACTTTCGTGAAGAAATCGTGAATAGAAATGATTGGAAGATGTCTTAATTATCAGGTCAAGTTTCGGGTTGCGTGAGAAATCGAATCTGGAATAGCGAGAAGTTGGTTCACGGGAAAGAAGACTTTGAGGTATTTCTGTACCAATCTATTGGGAATCTCATTTTCATGTCTTCATAAGAGTTTTAGAGGGTTCAAAAGCAGAGTTTGGTATAAAGTACATTCTTTTGGATAAGTAATGAAGAAGTTATGGTATGCATGAAAGCAAAGAGAAAATCTGAAAATCTTTGGAATTTTTGAAAGTGTGTTTTCTTGTAGTTTTAAGGTTAAAAACCATGAGCTCGAGGTTCTAATACATGAATTTGATTTGTTTGACAGGCCAAGAGCAAATAGGTCGAGTGTACGGGCTAAGATTCTAATTCAAACATTTGTGAGTGATAAAACGAACTTCAAAAGTGTATATTTGCTTGAATTATGTTCAAGAAATGCAAGTTTTGCTAGAATAAAAGTTTTCAATGCATTATGCTTTCTTTTGAACACATGTTTATGAGTATTCATGTTTTCCTAGAAATGTTTCAAGTGTTCATTGTGACCCTAAAAGTCTTTATAAAGTTTATACATGAGCATATGTCCAATGGTTGCTAAAAGTTATGGAAATGTTATGATTTCAAGCAAGCATGTACTAGCAAGTATGTTTTAAAGATTTCAGTTTTATGAACAATGTTTGAGTAAGCTTTGAGTTTTATGAAAGAAAAGATAAGAAGGCATGTCCAAATGTTTTCATGTGATTTTTACGAGATATTGAGCCCGAGGCTTTATGGTACCGTGTGCACACACAGGTCTTATTACGTTGTCGGCGTTGAGTGTACTCAGTGACAACAGCCATTTTATCGTGAGTCTTTGGGCGGGCCCCACTACGACAAAGACGATGGGAGTCTTTGGGCGGGCCCCACTACATCGTAGAGTAAACGTTGGTTGTCTTTGGCGTGCCCCTACACAACGTGGATTGTGACATGTTTTTAAAAGAGTTTATCTCATTTACATGCCTTACGAGATTTTGATGATATACTTGTTGGTTTTTACGAAAGTCTATTATGATTCTACATTTACTTTCAATGCTTGAATACAAATGCATATGCTCATAGTTTTCAGTCACATGTTTTACAAGTTCACAGATATTAAACACAGTCACTCACTGTGAGCTTCATAGCTCATTCCTTCTATGTTTTCAAACCTCAGGTAGAGATCGAGCTCCGGCACAGGTTCTTTGCCATAGTCCTTTGAAACTTCATAAGATAAATACTTTGTACGTGGCTGGTTTTGTCTAGCAAGTCTCTATGTTTGTAAATTATTTTGAGAGGACTTTGGTGTTATAGTTGTTTGTACATTAGAGGTTGTATAAACAATGATTTGTCTTATGTTGTTTCTGATGCACTAGACTTTTTAGTTTCCAAGAGAGACTTGTGAATGAGTTCTCCTAGTATATGTTTAATAGTTGTCCAGTTTCCGCTATGTCATGTTTAAGTGTTCCATTTTCGAACATAGTATGTTTATCAGGTGAATCAGGGTCAACAGGTATTGTTAAGAGATAAACAATGTCTGTTGGCTTCACGCCGCCTCTCGAGCTGAGTTAGCAGGTAGTTCGGGAGGGGGTGTGACAACTTGGTATCAGAGCAGTTAGCTCCATGGGAATGAGACAGGGCAAGTTAGCTCTGAGAATAAAGTAAAAGTCATAGCAAGTTATTGAGTTAGTTTAGATTAAACTAGTAGAGTATGGTTCAAGTAAGGATAAGAGCAAGTCCAGTTAGGGCTAAAATATGAATAGAAGTTTAGTATTGTGTATTTGAGTTAAATATCCATAGCATGTCTAATGTGTTGATATGTTATAGGAGTCATGCCACCACGTACTAGCAGACAACGCAGCGGGATCGGGCGGGGCAGGATCCTACCCTGTGCCAACTGAGAGGGGATCTAGTGCCCCGAGAGTCCAAAGTGAGGCCAGAGAAGAGCAACATGTTAGCTTCTCACATGAGGTAGGCAGGCCAGAGAGAGCAGGGCCGAGTGATCCAGAGAAGGCATATGGAATAGAACGTCTGAAGAAATTGGGAGCCACAGTGTTTGAGGGTTCCACAGATCCAGCTGACGCCAAAGTGTGGCTGAATAAGCTTGAGAAATGTTTTGACGTGATGAGCTGCCCTGAGGAGCGTAAAGTCAAGCTAGCCACATTCCTGCTAGAGAAAGAAGCAGAGGGATGGTGGAAGTCAATTTTACCCAGACGGAGTGATGCACGCACTTTAGACTGGCAAACTTTCAGAGGCATATTTGAAGATAAATATTACCCTGGCATATACCGCGAAGCGAAGAGAGATGAATTTTTAGAATTAAAGCAAGGGTCACTATCAGTTGAATGTTTTAAACTTGGTTTCCCATGTTTTAAAAAGAAAAGAAATGAAGTGAAAGACAAAAGGAAAACAAGGAAGAAAAAGTTAAAACCAGAAGATGTTCTTGTTGTGAACGAATTTCTAGATGTTTTTCCAGCAGATCTGTCAGGGTTACCACCTGATAGGGAAGTAGAGTTCACTATTGAATTGTTACCAGGAACAGCACCTATTTCGCAGGCGCCGTATAGAATGGCTCCAAGTGAGCTCAAAGAGCTGAAGATCCAATTACAAGAACTAGTTGATAAGGGATACATCAGACCTAGTGTATCGCCTTGGGGAGCTCCAGTGTTATTTGTAAAGAAGAAAGATGGTACCCTTAGATTATGCATTGATTACAGACAGTTAAACAAAGTCACGATACGTAACAAGTATCCTTTACCCCGTATAGATGACTTGTTTGACCAGTTACGAGGAGCATCAGTGTTTTCTAAGATTGATTTAAGATCAGGATACCATAAGTTAAAGGTAAGGGAATCAGATATTCCTAAGACAACATTCAGAACCAGGTACGGGCATTATGAGTTTCTAGTAATGTCGTTCGGTTTGACGAATGCACCAGCAGTTTTCATGGACCTCATGAATAGGATTTTTCATCAGTATTTAGATCAGTTTGTGATAGTATTTATTGATGATATACTAGTTTACTCAGTTGACAGGAAAGCTCATGAGGAACATTTGAGGATTATTCTGCAAACACTACGAGATAAGCAGGTTATGCGCTAAATTCACCAAATGTGAGTTTTGGTTGGATCGGAGTAGTGTTTTTGGGACATGTTGTCTCAAAGAAATGGTGTTAGTGTGGATCCAAATAAAGTTAAAGTCAGTAGTCAAGCTGGGAAAGACCGATCATGGTCTGGACAGGTAACGTAGTTTCCTAGGCTTGGCGAGGATACTACGAGCGATTTGTTGAGAATTTCTCACGAATAGCATTACCCTTAATGACTTTGACAAAGAAGAATGCTAAGTTTGAATGGTGGACAAGTGCGAACAGAGTTTTCGGGGAGCTCAAAAAGAGATTAGTTACAACACCTATTCGACACTTCATGTAGCGGGAAAAGAGTATGTGATTTCTTGTGATGCCTCGAGACAAGGTTTAGGGTGTGTTCTGATGCAAGAAGGAAAAGTAATAGCTTATGCATCAAGACAATTGAAAAAGCATGAATGTAATTACCCTACCCACGATCTTGAGTTAGCAGCAGTTGTTCTAGCACTGAAGATCTGGAGACATTACTTGTTTGGTGAAAGGTGTCACATCTACACTGGATCATAAGAGTCTGAAGTATATCTTTGATCAAAGGGAGTTGAATATGAGACAGAGAAGATGGTTAGAACTGATTAAAGATTATGATTGTACTATAGAATACCATCCAGGGAAGGCGAATGTTGTAGCAGATGCTTTGAGCAGGAAGTCAAGACTTCCTAGGGATGCCTTGTGTGGTATTCGAACAACATTTGTAAGAACTCTAAGGGATTCTAAAGCGGTAGTGAATGCAGAGAGTTCAGGAGTCTTTAGCTTCAGTTCGAGTCAAGTCTTCACTCGTATGTGAGGTTGTGAGAAAACAACCGAGAGGATAGTAACTGCGAGAAAATGTTTGGAAAGTCCAAACAAGGCCCGAAGCGAGTTTAAGATGAGATCGAGGCGGGGCCATAGAAAGGCAAGGAAGACTATGTGTTCGAATTTTAGTGAGCTTAAAGATGCTATTCTAGAGGAAGCCCACAGATTCAAACTTACGCTATGCATCCGAGGAAGCACCAAGATGTACAAAACTTTGAAGGAACGTATTGGTGGCACGGGATGAAACGAGAGATGACTAATTATGTTGATAGATGTTTGATCGCCAATGAGTTAAACCGATTAGACAGAGGCCGGAGGACTTCTTAAACCTTGCCGGTCAAAGGAGTGGAAATGGGAGCATATCACTATGGATTTTCTCGTTTGGATTACCACGTACTTCAAGTGGGCATGATGGTATTTGGGTAATAGTGGATAGACTCACTAAGACAACACGGTTTATACCGATTAAAGCGACATCTACACTTGATCAGCTAGCTAAGTTATACGTCGACAGAATTGTGAGTCAGTACGGAGTACCAGTGTCTATCGTTTCAGATAGAGATCCAAGAAAGGTAAATTAAGCCCTAGATATATTGGTCCTTATCCGAGCTTGGGGACGAGTTGGGCGACCTACTGATTGGAGTTTGCGCAGAGAACTATCTCGAGTACATGATGTTTTCCATGTGTCCATGTTGAGGAAGTATATTCCAGATCCGACACATATGCTGCAAGCACAACCTGTGGAGCTAAAAGAAGACATGAGTTACGTAGAAGATGCCGTTGAAATCCTCGACAGGAAAGAACAAGTCTTGAGAAACAAGACGATCCCACTCGTGAAGGTTCGTTGGAGACATCACGGAGTGGAGGAGGCAACCTGGGAATTAGAAGACCAAATGAGGAGGAAGTACCCGACGATATTCACTTAAAGACTACTCAATTTCGAGGACGAAATTTCTTAAGGGGGAGGTAAGTTGTAAACCCGAGATCTTTCTTTGAAACTTTCTTATTATCAAACAACAAAAAGAAAGAAGAAATGAATGTTTTAAACTTGGTTTCCCATGTTTTAAAAAGAAAAGAAATGAAGTGAAAGACAAAAGGAAAACAAGGAAGAAAAAGTTTAAACCATTTTTGGTTCGGTTTGCTTTAAAAGATAAAAGAAGAAAAGAAAATGAAACAAATGTAAATCATGTTAAGTTTTGTTTTGTAAAGAAAAGAAAAGAAGGAAGGAGATAAAGGAAAGGAAAGAAAAGAAAAGGAAAAAAAGAATGTAAAAGGGAAAAGGAAAGTGGGTGGTGGATCCCACCTTAGTTTTCTTTTTTAAAATAACCCATTCCATCGATTTCCTTCTCATTTTCAACAAGGAGCAGCAAGGGTTTCGTGGGAGAAGGAGAAAGGAAGAAGAAGAAGAAGCTTTTCATGAGTTAGAGTTGCAGAAGAAGGAAGGAGAGCTCAAAGCTTGGTTGTTTAGCAGCAAGGAGATCAACTCAACCCGGTTCTGATTTTCTGTTCATCTCGAGCTCCACAGGAAGAGGTAAGAGTTGAGGCTTGGTTTTCTTGAAAGCTAATTCCATTTTGAACAAAGTTCGTGAAGGATTCTTGAGCCAATTCGGACCTTAAGTTTCTGTTTTGTGAAGAGGAAGACAGAAGACAGAATTTGCTGTCAAATTCGAGAAGTCTCTGATATTTTGGTTGTACTGATCTGTATACTTGGAGTTAGAAGCCCAAATAGGTATGGTTGGAAAGCTTATTTAATTTCTTACAACTTTTGTGAAGAAATCGTGAATAGAAAATGATTGGAAGATGTCTTAATTATCAGGTCAAGTTTCGGGTTGCAGCAGGAAATCGAATCTGGAATAGCAGAAGTTGGTTCCTGGGAAAGACGACTTCGAGGTATTTCTGTACCAATCTATTGGGAATCTCATTTTCATGTCTTCATAAGAGTTTTAGAGGGTTCAAAACGGAAGAGTTTGGTATAAAGTACATTCTTTTTGGATAAGTAATGAAGATGTTATGGCTGTCTGAAAACAGGGCAGAAAATCTGAAAATGCTGGAATTTTTGAAAGTGTGTTTTCTTGTAGTTTTAAGGTTAAAAACCATGAGCTCGAGGTTCTAATACATGAATTTGGTTTGTTTGACAGGCCAAGAGCAAATAGGTCGAGTGTACGGGCTAAGATTCTAATTCAAAACACTGTGTGAGTGATAAAACGAACTTCAAAAAGTGTATATATACTTGAATTATGTTCAAGAAATGCAAGTTTTGCTAGAATAAAAGTTTTCAATGCATTATGCTTTCTTTTGAACACATGTTTATGAGTATTCATGTTTTCCTAGAAATGTTTCAAGTGTTCATTGTGACCCTAAAAGTCTTTATAAAGTTTATACATGAGCATATGTCCAATGGTTGCTAAAAGTTATGGAAATGTTATGATTTCAAGCAAGCATGTACTAGCAAGTATGTTTTAAAGATTTCAGTTTTTATGAAAATTTGAGTAAGCTTGAGTTTTATGAAAGAAAAGATAAGAAGGCATGTCCAAATGTTTTCATGTGATTTTCTCGAGATATTGAGCCCGAGGCTTTATGGTACCGTGTGCACAGTCTTATTCTGTTGTCGGCGTTGAGTGTACTCCGTGACAACAAAGGTCTTTATCTGAGTCTTTGGCGGGCCCCACTCACGACAAAGACGATGGGAGTGTTGGCGGGCCCCACTACATCGTAGAGTAAACGTTGGTTATCTTTGGGCGTGCCTACACAACGTGGATTGTGACATGTTTTTAAAAGAGTTTATCTCATTTACATGTCTTACGAGATTTTGATGATATACTTGTTGGTTTTACGAGAAAGTCTATTATGATTCTACATTTACTTTCAATGCTTGAATACAAATGCATATGCTCATAGTTTTGGTCACATGTTTTACAAATTCTGAGATATTAAACACAGTCACTCACCGAGCTTCATACCTCATTCCTTCTATGTTTTCAAACCTTTCGGTAGAGATCGAGCTCCGGCTTTTTGAGTTATCGCCATAGTATCTGCTTTGAAGCTTCATAAGATAAATACTTTTTGTACGTGGTTGGTTTTGTCTAGCAAGTCTCTATGTTTGTAAATTATTTTGAGAGGACTTTGGTGTTATAGTTGTTTGTACATTAGAGGTTGTATAAACAATGGTTTGTCTTATGTTGTTTCTGATGCACTAGACTTTTTAGTTTCCAAGAGAGACTTGTGAATGGGTTCTCCTAGTATATGTTTAATAGTTGTCCAGTTTCCGCTATGTCATGTTTAAGTGTTCCATTTTCGAACATAGTATGTTTATCAGGTGAATCAGGGTCAACAGGTATTGTTAAGAGATAAACAATGTCTGTTGGCTTCACGCCGCCTCTCGGGCTGAGTTAGCAGGTAGTTCGGGATGGGGTGTGACAGGACGCGTGTCAACGTATCCCACGCTCTCCTCCATTAGGTCGCACCGTGAGATTTCTATAGTCCGCCTTCTAGGTTGTCCTGGAACAGCCAAACCCTACTAAGGGCCTAACTATAGGGATCAGAACACCGCGAACTCCAGAAATGAATATGGTCTCTTAGGTTGTTTGCTAGCAGTTGTCTTTCTTAATAGTAGCTTGTTGGCTCGGGACTATTGGATCTGAAAATGGTAGGGTCACATTTACGGGATGAGTTAAGCTAGTTAACAAGTCCTTGACCAAACAAACGGTAGCTAAGGACCATTGGGACATGAGATTTTCTGGTAGTGAGAATTGGTTGAGAAAGTTTCAATTAAGGGAGGAATAACTGACCGCCCGACAGAGACTTTTATTCTAAACCCTTGAAGTATCGTTGCAAAATTAAATGTTTAAATTAAACATTGGGTTTAGTTTAAATACTAGGGTTCTTTAATAATTTTGCTAAATTTGATTGGTTTTTACACTGGGTTAAAAATGCATAACTAATTAGATCTATTTTGGATTTTCAGCATGTCGTCCTCTATAATAGCCTTACTTAAAAGCGACTGTTTAACTGGTGAGAATTTTACTACGTGGAAGTCCAACTTGAATCCGATTCTCATTGTTGACGACCTACAGTTTGTACTGTCTGAGGAATGTCCTCAAATCCCTGCTCGTAACGCTCCTCAATCAGTTAAGGAGGCGTACGACCGCTGGATCAAGGCCAATGACAAGGCCAAGGTCTATATTTTAGCTAGTGTTTCTGAAGTTCTGGCCAAAAATCACGAGGGCATGGTCTCAGCTCGTGAGATCATGAGTTCGCTGCGGGAAATGTTTGGACAACCGTCTGGACAGATTCGGCATGAATTCCTCAAATACGTTTATAACTCCCGTATGAAGGAGGGGTCATCGGTGAGAGAACACGTTCATGATCTGATGGTCCACTTCAACGTAGCTGAGATGAACGGAGCAGTCATTGACGAGCAAAGTAAGGTATCGTTCATCCTTGAATCTCTTCCGAAGAGTTTCCTGCAATTCCGCAGCAATGCGGTGATGAACAAGATAGAGTATAACCTGACTACTCTCCTTAATGAACTACAAACTTTCCAGTCACTTATGAAGAATAAGGGACAGGCTGATGGAGAGGCAAATCTATTTTACCCATTCCGGAAAGTTCCAGAAGGGTTCATCCTCTGAGACTAAGTCCTGTAGCTCATCTTCTGGGCTTAAGAATACCCAAAATAAGAAAATAGGAGGGAAAGGGAAGGCACCTGCTGCAGACAAGGGCAAGGGAAAAGCCAAGGTTGCAGATAAAGGAAAATGTTTCCACTGCAACGTGGATGGGCATTGGAAGCGAAACTGACCAAAGTACCTTGCTGAGCTCAAAGAGAGGAAAGGTAAATTTGATTTACTTGTTCTTGAAACATGTTTAGTGGAAAATGATGATTTTACCTGGATACTTGATTCAGGAGCCACTAATCACGTTTGCTCTTCATTTTTGAAACTAGTTCCTTCAAGCACTCGAAGAGGTGAGATGGCCTTCGTGGTCGGAGCAGGAGACATCGTCTTAGCTCGTGCGATGGGAGATGCCAAGCTATTTTTTGGAGATAGATTTCTTTTATTAAAAAATCTGTATATAGTTCCTAAGCTTAAAAGGAACTTAATTTCTATCTCTTGTTTAATAGAACTTAGATATTGTATTTCTTTTTCAATTAATGAAGCGTTCATTTTGAAAGAAGATGTCAATATTTGTTCTGCTAAATTGAAAAATGGCTTGTATGTACTAAAACCAAACAAAACCAAAGCAATTTTAAATCATGAGATGTTTAAGAATGCTGACACTCAAAATAAAAGGGAAATAATTTCTCCTACTAATAATACCTATCTATGGCATCTTAGACTTGGTCATATTAATCTCAACCGGATTGAGAGTCTCTTTAAGAATGGACTTCTAAACAAGTTAGAAGATGATTCTTTACTGCCTTGCGAGTCTTGCTTGGAAGGTAAAATGACCAAGCTACCTTTTACTGGAAAAGGTTACAGAGCCGTAGAGCCCCTAGAACTTGTACATTCGGATCTTTGTGGTCCAGTGAATGTCAAAGCTCGAGGGGGGCATAAATATTTAATCTCTTTCATAGATGATTATTCTAGGTATGGTTATGTAAACCTAATGCACCACAAGTTTGAAGCTCTTGAAAAGTTCAAAGAGTATAAGGCTGAAGTAGAGAATGCATTAGGAATAACCATTAAATCGCTTTGATCAGATCGAGGTGGATAGTATATGGATTTGAGATTCCAGGACTATATGATAGAACATGAAATTAAATCTCAACTCTCAGCACCTAATACACCACAGCAAAATGGTGTGTCAGAAAGGAGAAATAGAACCTTGTTAGACATGGTTCTTTCTATGATGAGCTATGCTCAATTGCCTGCCTCGTTTTGGGGATACACAGTAGAGACTGCAGTTCAAATCTTGAACAGTGTTCCATCAAAAAGTGTTTCAGAAACACCTTTTGAACTTTGGAAGGGGCGTAAACCTAGTTTACAACACTTCAGGATTTGGGGTTGTCCGGCAAACGTGCTCGTTACAAACCCAAAGAAACTAGAACCTCGTTTAAGATTGTGCCAATTTGTTGGCTATCCCAAAGAAACGAGAGGTGGTCTTTTCTACTACCCACAAGAAAACAAGGTAATTGTATCGACAAATGCCACATTCTTGGAGGAAGATCACATGAGGAACCACAAACCGGGTAGTAAATTAGTCCAAATGAAGCTACACATGAACCAACAAGAGTTGTTGATCAAGCTGGACCTTCATCAAGAGTTGATGGAAGAGTCAGCACCTCAAGTTAGTCTCGTCCTTCTCAATCGTAGGGAATGCCTTGACGCAGTGGGAGGTTGTTTCTCAACCTGACCGCTACTTGGGTTTAGCTGAAACTCAAGTTGTCATACCTGATGACGGCGTAGAAGATCCATTGTCTTATAAACAGACAATGAATGACGTAGACAAGGACCAATGGATCAAAGCCATGGACCTTGAAATGGAGTCAATGGACTTCAATTTAGTATGGGAACTTGTAGACCAACCTTAAGGGGTTAGACCCATAGGGTGTAAATGGATCTATAAGAGAAAGAGAGATGCGTAGGAAAGTGCATGGACCTTTAAGGCTAGGCTTGTAAGCAAAGAGTTTTACACAAAGGGAAGGAGTTGACTATGAAGAAACTTTTTTCCCTGTTGCTATGCTGATGTCTATAAGGACACACTTGTCCATAGCCGCATTTTATGATTATGAAATTTGGAAAAATGGACGTCAAGACTGCCTTTTTGAATGGTAATCTTGACAAGAGCATCTATATGTCTCAGCCCGAAGGGTTCATAGCCAAAGGTTAGGAGCAAAAAGTTTGCAAGCTCAATCGGTCCATTTATGGATTGAAACAACCGTCAAGATCTTGGAATATAAGATTTGATACTGCGATCAAGTCTTACGGCTTTGACCAAAACGTTGATGAACCTTTTGTTTACAAGAGGATCATCAACGACAAAGTAGCTTTGTTAGTACTTTATGTGGATGATATCCTAATTATTGGGAATAATGTAGGATACCTTCTGACATAAAGAATTGGCTAGCGACCCAATTCCAAATGAAATATTTGGGAAAGGCGCAATATGTTCTTGGGACTCAGATCTTCAGGAATCGCAAGAACAGAACGCTAGCACTGTCTCAAGCGTCTTATATCGAGAAAATATTGTCTAGATGATCGAAGTAGAATTCCAAGAGAGGCTTATTGCCCTTCAGGCACGGACTTCATCTGTCTAGGGAACAGTGTCCCAAGACACCTCAAGAAGTTGAGGATATGAGACATATTCCCTATGCCTCTATAGTAGGTAGCTTAATGTATGTTATGTTGTGCACGAGGCCGGACATTTGCTATGTAGTGGGAATAGTCAGTAGGTATCAGTCCAATCCAAAGTTAGACCACTGGACAGTAGTTAAAAATATCCTCAAGTATCTAAGGAGAACGTGGGTCTAAGGATTTGATCTTTACTGGATACACTGATTCTAATTTTCAGACCGATAAGGATTCTCGAAAATCCACATCGGGATTAGTTTTCACCCTTGCTTGATGCATCGCTGACTCCACAATGGAGGCTGAGTATGTCGCTGCTTGTGAAGCAGCTAAAGAGGCTGTTTGGCTAAGGAAATTCCTTACTGATTTGGAAATTGTTCCAAACATGGAATCTCGCATCACCTTATACTGTGACAACAGTGGTGCGGTAGCCAATTCGAAGGAACCTCCCAGCCATAAGCGAGGTTCTCGACTAGAGTTTTAGTGCAAGTGAGAGTTTGTTGGGATTTGTGCCCTAAAACTCGTAGTTTGTAATTATGTTCTAATTAATGTAATAAAGTGTTATTATTTCAATAAACTGTTATTGTTCGTTATCTACGAGTTTGCCTCTATTTAAACCCTAAATCCAATAAACTAAACATCCAAGGTTGTTAAATGAATCTTTAACTGAATGTAATGTACATAAAAAGGATCTCGATTCGAGATACAGCCTAAAGGGTCTATAGTTAGGAGATAAGGTTTGGGTACCTTACCCTGGTAAAACTATGGATGTGGCTCACTTTGTATTTGATACAAACACTGTGATCCTAACGTGCTCGTGTAGATTACATGTGAGTGGGGATATCCTATGTAATGAGATTACATAAGACCAAACCACGAAATAGTAACCTCTAGCTGTAACTCCGTTGACTAGTTAGGTTTCTATTTCACTAGGATGACCTAGGAAACTTGATCTCAATCACAGGCGAGATTCACGAACTCACATTCGCGAGGGATTGTCCTTTGACTAGTATGGGTGAGAGTCGCCAGATTCGCCGACTCAATATGCCTACCTTCTTGGGGACAAGACCGAGTGAGCGGCTGGGAACTTAAGTTAGCAAGATGTAATTCACTCCTTCCCGCCTACTAGGGTAAGTAGAGGAATGTTCCCTTAAGTGGTGTCTCCGGGACTTGAACAAAGGGCCCGACCCTCTCATTGGCCCGAGAGGGACTATGTTGATAGGACCACAAACAAATTGTTCATTAGAGAAGCACTGGTACTTAAGGCACAAGATGTAACCCAGGGGTAAAACGGTAATTTGATCCAGCTGGTGTTACGAACATTCGTGAAGGATTGACTTGCTGTTATTGGTCAATATCCATGGACACAGAAATATATCTGCAGTGAGAAGAGTGCAGTTGTGGGACTTTCGTGGAGGGTTCCCACAGTTAACGAATTTTGATTGGGAGGTTAATGAGATTAACCGAGCAATCTTGTATCGTTGGAGGTTATGATTTGTAGGTCCATTATGTCCACCTTCTAGCTCTTAAAGGGTTCTTAGATCATTTGAATTTGAAATGTTCAAATTCATTAGGGAATAAACTTAATGTATATTGTTACAATATAATATATAGTTTTGGAACTATATATTATAAATTTAATGTGAATATGATTCATATTAAATTATCTGAGAGAATTAAATATTTAAAAGAGTTCAAATATTCAATTTAAATGTGAATGTGATTCATATTTGAAAAAACTATAGGTTAAAACTTAATGTGCATGAGATGAACATTAAACTATAGTATAAAGGGTAAAATGATTAAATATGATTTAATCATTAAATTAAAACTATATTTGAATTAAATATGATTTAATTTAATAAAATTAATTAATTAATTAATTAATTTATATATATTATTAATTGGGAATGCGTTAGGAGGACACGTTCCCACTACTCCCCAACTCCCCCTCGATAGGGAGTGGGGAGTTGCCCACTGAAGCTTCTTCTTCTCCTGGTGAGAAGAAGAAAGTGATCGATCGATCATTTTGATTACAAAGAGAAATTCTCTCTCTCTCACTCTCATTCCCAAAGTTATCCAAAAGTTGGAATTTTTTCCACAAAGGATTTTCTTCTAAGTTGATTCTCAGAGGATAGGAGGTTTTCCAAATTGGTGGTGTTCTGTTGGTGAAAGACAGAGAACTTTTGAAGTTTTTGTGTTGCTGAACATTAGAGCAAGGAGTTGTTGTTCTGCTAAACTACAAAAGGTTATTCCTTCTTCCCTTTAGTTTAATAGTTAAACTTAGTTTGTTTGTATGCAATTAATCCATGCCTAATTAGATTAGAGTTAATTATATGCTTGTTCTGTATTATTTATCAATGTACTGGTTTTTGTTTCAATTAAAACAATCAAGCATATTAACGATCCCAAACACGTTTCCGCTGCTCAAGGAGATCAGATCTCCATCACCAGAAAGGAAATGAGGTCAAGGAAGTTGATGAGAAACAAAAGTGTTTGCACTGCAACGGGGATGGTCACTGGAAGAGAAACTGTCCTATGTTCCCTGCCGATAAGAAAAAAGAAGGTAAATGCGATTTATTGGTTACAAAAACCTGTTTAGTGGAGAGTAATGACTCTGTCTGGATACTTGATTCAGGCGCCACTAACCATGTTTGTTCTTCTTTTCAGGGAATTCGTTCCTGGCAGCAGCTTCAAAAGGATGAGGTAACGCTACGGGTTGGATCCGGGAAGGTTGTCTCTGTTCCAGCAATCGACACAGTGAAGGTGTTTTTTGGAAGCAATTACATTTAATTAGATAATTTGTACATAGTTCCAGGGTTTACTAAAAACCTTGTTTCTATTTCCAGCCTTCTAGAACATTGTATTTCCATCACATTTTATTGTAATAAAGCGTTTATTTCTAGAAATGGAAATTTGTTGTGTTATGCTTCACTTGAGAGTAATCTTTACATTTTAAAGCCTAATTCGGTCAAACGTGTTTTGAATACTAATTGTTTAATATGGCTAAAACACGAACTAAAAGAATAAAAGTTTCTTCAAAAGAAAATGCCCATCTTTGGCATCTAAGGTTAG
This sequence comes from Trichosanthes cucumerina, assembly GCA_036507285.1. Classification (NCBI taxonomy): domain Eukaryota; kingdom Viridiplantae; phylum Streptophyta; class Magnoliopsida; order Cucurbitales; family Cucurbitaceae; genus Trichosanthes; species Trichosanthes cucumerina. Next base: position 42,720,703 of record CM071841.1, read on the forward strand.
GCCACATAAATCTCAATAGGATTGAGAGACTAGTGAAGAGTGGACTTATAAGCGAGTTGGAAGAAAACTTTTTACCAATTTGTGAGTCATGCCTTGACGGCAAAATTACCAAACGTCCTTTTAGTGGAAAAGGATATAGAGCCAAAGAGCCTCTTGAGCTTATACATTTTGACCTACGTTGTCCGATGAGTGTTAAAGCACGAGGAGGTTACGAATACTTTATATCTTTCATAGATGACAATTCGAGGTATGGGTATATTTACCTAATGCATAGGAAGTCTGAAACTCTTGAAAAGTTCAAGGAGTACAAGACTAAAGTTGAGAACCTGTTAGGTAAAACGATAAAACACTTTGAATATCTGATTGAGGTGGAGAGTATATGGGCACTGAATTCCAGGACTATATGATAGAACTTTGAATTACGTCCCAACTCTCAAGACCTGGTATGCCACAGCAAAATGGACTATCGGACAGGGGAAACAGAACCCTGTTGGACATGGTTCGGTCGATGATGATTCTTTTTGGTGTTACTCAGTGGAGACTACAGTTACATTTTGAATAACGTTCCGTCGAATATTGTTTCAGAAACACCTTTCGAACTCTAGAATGGACGTAAAGGAAATTTACACAATTTCAGGATTTGGGGATGCCCGACCCATGTGTTGGTGTCAAGCCCAAAGAAGTTGGAACCCCGTTCAAAGTTGTGTCTCTTTGTAGATTAGCCAAAAAAGACTAGGGGTGGCCTGTTTTACGATCCTAAGGATAATAGGGTGCTTGTGTCGAGAAACAACACTTTCCTTGAGGAAGACAACATGAGGGGATCACTTACAAAGGAGTAAGATTGTGTTAAACGAAATGGACTGTACATCAGCAAGAGTTGTCGATGGGGCTAGTGTGTCAACAAGTGTTGTTGATCCTAGCTCGTCTAGTCAAGTCCGTCCTCAAGAGTTGATAATGCCTCAACGTAGTGGGAGGGTTGTGAGACAACCTGAACGTTACATGGGTTTAGCTGAAACTCAAGTCATCACCCCTGATGATGACTGCGAGGATCCATTGTGGCCTATGATCAGACAATGAGAGACGTTGACAAAGACGAATGGATTAAAGCTATGGACCAGAAAATGAAGTCGATGTATTTCAGTTCCGTCTGGGAGCTATGGACCAACCGGATTTTTTAAAACCTATTGGTTGCAAGTGGATCTACAAGCGTAAACGTGACGTAGATGGGAAGGTTCAGACCTTCAAAGCCAGACTAGTGGCAAAGGGGTTTACCAAGGTTGAAGGGGTAGACTATGAGGAAACCTTTTCTCCTGTGTCCATGGTAAAGTCTATCAGGATTCTTCTGGCCATTGTCACAAATTATGAAAAATTCTATCAAGATTCTTCTATCCATTGTCGCATATTATGACTATGAGGTATGGGAGATGGATGTCAAGACGACATTTCTGAATGATAATCTTGATGAGACCATCTACTTGGACCAACAAAAGAGGTTCATTGCCCAATACAAAGAGCAAAAGGTTTGCCGACTTAAAAGGTCTATTTATGGATTGAAACAAGCCTCCAGATCTAGGAATATAACGTTTGATGAAGCGCTCAAATCTTATGGCTTTGATCAAAATGTTGATGAGCCTTGTGTTTACAAGAAATCATCAACAACACTATTGCATTTCTGATATTGTATGTGGATGATATCCTGTTCATTGGGAATGACTTGGGATTTCTTACTAACGTTAAGAAATGGCTAGCTTTGCAATTCCAAATGAAAGATTTGGGAGAGGCCTAGTATGTTCTACATATCCAGATCCGGAACAAGAAGAACAAAACGCTAGCCATGTCTCATGCATCTTTCATTGACAAGATGTGTCTAGATATAAGATGCATAACCCTAAGAAGGGCTTGCTGCCTTTAATGTGAATATAAAGTTTTGGAATTTTATGTTATAAATTTAATGTGAGTATGTTCTAGGTATCCAGATTGTCCAGAACAAGAAGAACAAAACGCTAGCCATGTCTCATGCATCTTTCATTGACAAGATGTGTCTAGATATAAGATGCATAACTCCAAGAAGGGTTTGTTGCCTCTTATGTGAATATAAAGTTTTGGAATTTTATGTTATAAATTTAATGTTAATATGATTCATATTAAATTATATGAGAGAATTAAATATTTGAAAGAGTTCAAATATTAATTTAAATGTGAATGAGATTCATATTTAAAAACTATAGGTTAAAATTTAATTTCCATAAGATGTGCATTAATACTATAGGTTAGAGGGAAAAGTAATTAAATATGATAGAATCATAATCAAATATATGATATTTAATTTAATTTTTGTTAAATGTGATTTCATTAAAATTAAAATTTAATTAATAATTAAATATGACTTAATTATTAATTAATTTAATTAATTTATTATTTATTAAATTAATTAAGCTGACACGTTCCAACTACCCCTCTTCCTCTCTCTATCGACAGATAAACAAGGAGAGATGATCAGTGAGGAACTGATCGATCAATTGTGCAATTGTTCAATTGCTGAAAATTTTCTCTCAAATCTCAAAAAATCCATTTCCTACTTCCATATAGTTCGATTCCTTCCCACCAAAGAACTGATCTAAGTTTCTCAGAGTCATAGAAGGTTTTCCATTTCGGTGGTGTCCTGTAGAAAATACAGAGGAAGAATTTACTGAGTTGTTGTGCAAAATAAGCAAGGAGTTGTTGGTTTTGTGAAAACTACGAACGTAACTTTTCGAATTCCCTTTTAGTTTAGGTGTTTTACAGCATGTGTTTTCATGTCTAGATTCCATGCCTTATTAGATTAGATTTAATTGGTTATTCTCTATATTTTTGTCAATGTATTGGTATTTGAATTAATCCAAAATAAACAAGCAATTGATCTTTAAAACCACGTTTCCGTTGCTGATGGGGATCAGATCTCCATCAATTTGTAACAGAGCAATGCTTGTTTTTTTTTTTGTTGAAACAAATTTGCATTGGATAGGTGGGAATTGCATATGGTTTGCTGTAAAACTAGTTTAGGAAATTTTTTGCCTTAGTTTTAATTGTGATTTGATAAAATTAAATGTAAAGGCCTCTGTGTTTTGGGTGATTAAGTGCATAATCAAGTGTGTAATAGTATTATGAGTCGTTTGTGACAAGTTTGAAGCATTTCGGTTGACATTCGAGGGAGAAATTGCCACTTGAAGCTACTGTTTTTCGAAGAAGGGGCTTGCTGCAGATCTGTTAGCATTGTAACGCTACCAACAACGTTGCAATGCCGTTCGTCAGCGTTCCAACGGTGAAAAATGGCGTCGCAACACCGAAGCCCCTTTCGATAAGGAGATCAAGGGGTCAACAGTGTTGCAACGCTGCCTCCCAGCGTTGCAACGATACCCCGATACTTGAAGCTCCCCTCATCGTTACAATGTTGTGGCATCAACGTCGTGGCATCAACTTGAAGAAGCAGTCCGGTTCAGAGGCAGTTCGAGTAGTTTCGGTCTTGTTGGTCCGGTTCGAGCGGTCCGAGCCCGGTTCAATGTGATTTGGACCGGTTTTGTAAGAAAATTAGTGTAATTTTTTTATTTTTTGCACTTTACGGGCCAAATGTTTCTGGTTTTACGATAATTTTCTTTATGAATGTCATTTAGAATATTTCCCACCTTAGGATAAGCATGTTCATGCATTTTTATTTGTATAAATGTTATATAAATATGGTAGAAATGCATGATATAATTTATTTTTCATGAGTAGTTATTGTAATTGTTATAATTGGATTATATGAAAAATAAATAGCATGGAGCATGAAATTACTTATATTAAAATAAAGCGTTATTTTATTTAAGTATTTAGCATGATTCAATTAGTTGAATATATTTCCTATTTCAAATCGTTTGTTGGATTTATCATATAGTTCGTCGTCATAGGTTAATTATTAAAATTTATAAAAGTTATAAAAAGGAATTTAGAAACCATAACCTATAACAAAGAAATGCATGCAAACATAAGAACTTGGGTTAAATGTGAAGGGAATGAAAATCCCACGCTGCGGAAGGACGATTGAATTGTCGTGGTATCGTTGTGAAAAATGCATTCTTAAAAATGAAACTATCGCATACTATCTAGGCTAAACATGCAATAGAATAGAAAACCCAACAAGAACACTTACTTTTTGAAGAACCTTTCTTCACGTACTCCTCCTCGGATCGAGAACCCTTCGAGTTCACGTTCTCAACGATCTCGATCTCCTCGAACGAACCAACGAAGCGAACATGTTCTGAAAGGTTTATTGGTTGTTCTCCTCTAGGTAGAAGGAGGGTAGTAGGACCCTTCTTTGGTGTAAGGGACGAGAGAATGAGAGAAGTGTTAGAGAGAATTCTTGGTGATTTTGGTGGGAAAATAAAAAATGAGACAAATCCACACCAAAGCCTTCTTGTAAAGGTTTTAAATAATGGTGATAGATGGAGTTGAAATCTCCACCTATTTACTATTTAACAACAACCATAGGTTATGCAAATCATGTTTGCATAACCATGTATAATAAGTTATCTCATATTTCATTATACAAATCACATTTGTATAATTGTGGATTTTTAAATTGAATCGCATTCAATTTAATTTCTCTCAATCCAATTTCTCCAAATTAGCCATAATTAGACAATTAGGCTAACCTATAGTTTATTATGAATCTCATTCACATTAAAGTATATAATGGTGATAGATGAAGTTGAAATCTCCACCTATTTACTATTTAACAACAACCATAGGTTATGCAAATCATATTTGCATAACCATGTATAATAAGATATCTCATATCTGATTATACAAATCACATTTGTATAATTGTGGATTTTTAAATTGAATCACATTCAATTTAATTTCTCTCAATCCAATTTCTCCAAATTAGCCCTAATTAGACAATTAGGCTAACCTATAGTTTATTATGAATCTCATTCACATTAAAGTATATAATATGTTATGTCAATCATATCTCATATAAATGACATAATTACCTTTTAATGAATTTGAACACTTCAAATCAACATCAAACTGTAAACCCTCTATTTATCCAGTTTGAGCCAACCGAGAGACCTAATGGACCTACACGTGACGAGCTCCAGTGATCCAAGACTAACCTGTCAAACTCTTTGACTCGGTTAAACAACATTCATTAGCTACAGTAACGCTCCACTAAAGCCCTTAGCTACACTCCCGTCACATTAAGACATGTTTTGTCCACTGATATAACCAATGCCCGTGAGTCGACCCTTCACATATTGTCGTAAACAATGTTGGGTCAAATTACCGTTTTACCATTGTGTCTACTTCTTGCTCCTTAAGTCCCCATTGGTCCTCTAATGAACAACAACATTGTAATGGTCCAACATATATAACACCCCTTTCGAGCCAATGAGAGGGTGGGCGCCTGTTGTCCAAGCCCTAGAGAAAACACTTAGGCGAACAACCTCTCTAATTTTCCTATGGTCGGGAACGAGTGAATTCCATCTCGCTTAGTTAAGTTTCCAGCTCCCCACGTGGTCCTGCCCCTGAGAAGATAGGCATATTGGGCGAGTAACTATGACCACCCTCACCCGTACTAGTCAAAGGACAGACCCCCGCAGGAGTCCGTAACACGCTCAGGATTAAGGTCAAGTAACTATTAGTCATCTACGAAGTTATTAGTCCAATACTGTTAACGGTGTTACATCAGTAGGTCTAATAATTCACAGTCTGGTCTTGTACAATCTCATTGCACAGGATGCCCCCACTCGCACGTCAACCACATGAACAAGTCAGATCACCTCGTTTGTATCTAATACAAAGTGTGTCCCATCCACAACGTATCCAGGATTAGGTCTCCAACCCTATCCGTATACTGTAGACCGTTCGAGTCATTAACTCGAACGTAATCACTGTGTGTCCACTACACACCGTAGTTCTAGTTCTCTCATAAATTCAATGACCCTAGAGCTTAGTTTATTGGACAAAGTTTGTAAAAAAGCTTGACACAAAGTGATGAAAGAAATAACACTTATTTATTTCAAATTGTAATATTACAAACAAAATGAGATTAAGACATACATCACAACAAACTCCCACTTGGACTAAGCTAGTGGAGTAAATACATTTCTCAAATGTACAATAATTACAATAAAGTAATCCAATAAACTAGAGCATTGAATACCCTTTACAAAGACTCCCACTTGCCCTAGTCAGGAAGCAGACGAAGACCTAGACTCTCTAGGTGACCCTCAAACACCTTAGCCATGAGGGTCTTTGTAAATTGATCAGCAACATTTTGCTCCGACGCTATCTGCGTGACTGTCACGTCACAAAGGTGCACAATCTCCTATATCAGGGGATACTTCTACTCAATGTGTTTGTCTCTCTTATGACTTCGAGGCTCTCTGGAGTTGGCTACAGTACCACTGTTGTCAGAAAATAGCGTGATCGGCAAGTTCATATTTGGAACAACTTCCAAATCTATCATGAACATCCTAAGCCAAACAGTTTCCTTTGAAGCTTCACAAGCCGCAACGTACTTAGCTTCCATAGTGGAATCAGCGTTGCATCCGTGCTTGATGCTTCACCATACTACAGCTCATCTATTCAGAATGAAGGTTGACCCCGAAGTGGATTTCCTAATATCCTTATCGGTATGAAAGTCAAAATATCTGTATCCCGTAAGGATCAAATCCCCACTCTCATACAGTGGGTTGTAGTTCCTCGTTCTCCTAAGATACTTGAGGATTGCCTTTACGGCTTTCCAATGATCTAATCCTTGATTGGATTGATACCTACTGACATTCCCAACTACATAACAGATCTCGGGCCTAGTACACAGCATGGCATACATGAGGCTCCCAACAACTGAAGCATAAGGGATTCGTCTCATATCCTCAACCTCTTGAGGAGTCTTAGGACATTGATCCTTAGAGAGGTGAACCCCATGCTTGAAAAGCAGCAAGCCCTTCTTGGAGTTCTGCATCTTATATTAGACAACATCTTGTCAATATAAGGCGCGCTGAGAGACATATGGTCGTTTCTTTCTTCTGCATTCCGGACAAATCGGATACCTAGAACATACTGTGCTTCTCCCAAATATTTCATTTGGAATTGTGAAGCCAGCGATTTCTTTACGTTAGAAAGTAATCCTACATCATTCCCAATAAGAACGATATCATCCACATAAAATATAAGAAATGCGACAGTTTTGTCGACGATTTTCTTGTAGACAAGGCTCGTCAACATTCTAATCAAAGCCATAAGATTTGATCGCCTCATCAAACCTTATATTCCAAGACCTCGAGGCTTGTTTCAGTCCATAAATAGACCCATGAAGCCGGCAAACCTTTTGTCTCGTCAAGGTTGCCATTCAGAAAAGCGGTCTTGACATCCATTTACCATACGTCATAGTCATAATATGCGACAATGGGCAGAAGGATCCATATCGACTTTACCATGGCAACAGGTGAAAAGGTTTCCTCATAGTCAACCCCTTCAACCTAGGTAAAACCCTTTGCCACTAGTCGTGCTTTGAAGGTATACACTTTTCCATCTACGCCACGTTTACGCTTGTAGATCCATTTGCAACCTATAGGTTTAACCCCATCGGGTTTATCCACAACCTCCCACACAGAATTGAAGTACATCAACTTCATTTCCTTGTCCATAGCTTTAATCCATTCGTCTTTGTCAACGTCTGCCATTGCCTGATCATAGGTCAATGGGTCCTCGCAGTCATCACCAGGGGTGACGACTTGGGTTTCTGCTAAATCCATGTAATGGTCAGGCTGTCTCACAACCCTCCCACTACGTTGAGTCATTCCCAACTCTTGGGAACGGACTTGACTAAACGTGATAGGATCAACAACACTTGTTGACGTACTAGCTCCATCAGCAACTCTTGATGACGTACTGTCCATTTCGTTTAACATGATTCTGGTTATAGTTAAATGATCCTTGACGTGCTCTTCCTCAAGGAAAGTGGCGTTTGTCGACACAAGCACCCTATTTTCCTTAGGATAAAAAAATAGACCACAACTTGTCACTTTTGGGTAAACAACGAATAGACACAATTTTGAACGGAGTTCTAGATTCTTCGGTTTTGACACCAACACGTTGGTCGGGATCCCCAAATCCTGAAATGGTGTAAACTACCTTTACGTCCATTCCAGAGTTCGAATGGTGTGTCAAAAATACTCTTCGATGGAACGTTGTTCAAAATATAGACCGCAGTCTCCACTTCATAATCCCAAAAAGAATCAGGGAGACAAACATAGCTCATCATCGACCGAACCATGTCCAACAAGGTTCTGTTTCTCCTCTGCGATACTGTTTGGATGTATGTCCTCATCTCGTGTAGTTTGTAATATTCAAAGTTGTAAATGAATAAGAGTTATTTATTTCAACATTTTGTAATAAATAAGAGTTATTTATTTAAAGTTCGTGTCTCGCATATTTCATAAACTTAATCCAATAAACTAAGCTCCAGGGTCACTGTATTAATGAGAGAACTAGAACTTGAATGGTGTGTAGTGGACACACAGAGAGGATCACGTTCGAGTTAATGACCCAAACGGTCTACAGTATATGGATAGGGTTGGAGACCTAATCCTGGATACACTGTGGATGCGGTCCGCTTTGTATTAGATACAAACGAGGTGATCTGACTCGTTCATGTGGTTGACATGCGAGTGGGGGCATCCTGTGCAATGAGATTGTACAAGACTGGACCGTGAATTATTAGACTTACTTATGTAACACCGTTAACAGTATAGAGCTAATAATTTCATAGATGACCATTAGTGACTCGACCTTAATCCTGAGCGTGTCACGGACTCCTGTCTGCGGGGGTCTGCCCTTTGACTAGTACGGGTGAGGGTGGTCACTATTGCTCGCCCAATATGCCTATATTCTTAGGGGCAGGACCACGTGGGGAGTTGGGAACTTCACTACGCAAGAAGGAATTCACTCGTTTCTGACTTAGGAAAACTAGAGAGGTTGTTACCTTAAGTGCTGTCTCCAGGGCTTGAACAACGGGGTCGCACTCTCTCATTGGCCTGAGAGGGTTGTTGTTTATTGTTGGACCATGCAACGTAGTTGTTCATTAGAGGAGCAGTGGGACTTAAGGAGCAAGAGGTAGACATAGGGGTAAAACGATAATTTGACCAAGTTGTGACTACGAACAACCTGTGAAGGGTCGACTCATGGGTATTGGTTATATCGATGGACACAACTTGTCCTACAGTGATGAGAACGCAGCTACGGGCTTTAGTGGAGTGTTACCGTAGCTAATGAATAACCGGGTCAAAGAGTTTGACAGGTTAGTCTCGGATCATTGGAGCTCGTCACGTGTAGGTCCATTAGGTCCCTCGGTTGGCTCAAATTGGACAAATTGAGGGTTTACAGTTTGGTGTGAATTTAAAGTGTTCAAATTCTTTATTTGGGTATTTATGTCGTTTATATGAGATATAGATGACATAATATATAGTTTGATGTGAATGAGATTCATAATAAACTATAGTATAGCCTAATTGATTAATTAGTGCTATTTGGAGAAATTGAATTGAGAGAAATTAAATTGAATGTGATTCAATTTATAATTTCACATTTATGCAAATGAGATTTGTATAATAAGGTATGAGATACCTTACATTATATAATATGCAAATGTGATTTGTATATTATATGGTTGTGGTAAAATTGTGATTTGGTGGAGGTTTTAACTCCATCATACAATAGTATTTAAAGGCTTTGCAAGAAGCATTTGGTAAACCATTTGCCATTTTTTGGATTTCCATCCAAAGAGAGCAAGGCAATTCTCTTTAGAATTCTCTCATCTCTCTAAGATTTCTCGGCACCCAAAACCAAAGGGAGTCCCACTCACTCTCCCTCAACCTCCCGAGAACAACCGAGAAGACTTTTTGGAGGTGTCTCCCTTTTCGGATCGAGGTTCGTGATCGAGGAGTTCGTAGTTTCGAGAGAGATCGTGACCAGAGGAGAAGAGGATTGAAGAAGTGTTCTTCAACAAGTAAGTATTATTTTCCTTATTGTTTTCTTCTCCATTTTGCATGTTTAGCCTAGGGTCTATGAGATAGGTTCGGTTTTAAGATAGAATTACACAACGGATAAACGACGTTTCATAACATCTTCCGCTGCGGGAATTCCAAATCCCTTCAGATACACCATTCTGTTGTGGCATACCAGGCGCTGAGATTTGGGACGTAATTCTGTGTTCTACCATATAGTCCTGGAATTCTCTGTCCATATACTCTCCACCTCGATCCAATTGAAGTGTTTTTATCGTTTTACCTTATAGGTTCTCAACAAAGGTCTCGTACTGCTTGAACTTTTCAAGAGTTTCATACTTCCTATGCATTAGGTAAATATACCCATACCTTGAATAGTCATCTATAAAAGATACAAAGTATTCGTAACCACCTCGTGCTTTAACACTCACCGGACCACAGAGGTCAGAATGGATAAGCTCAAGGGGTTGTTTGGCTCTATATCCTTTTCCACTAGGAGGACGTTTGGTCATTTTTCCTTCAAGGCATGACTCACACACCGGTAAAGAGTTTTCTTCCAACTCGCTTAGAAATCCACTCTTCACTAGTCTCTCTCCTATTGAGATTAATGTGGCCTAACGGTAGATGCAAAAGATGGGCATTTTCTTCAGAAGAAACTTCTACACTATTAGTTCGTGTTTCTACTGTTTTAAATAATTAAGTATTCAAAACACTTTTGACCGAATTGAGTTTCAAAACTTACAGATTAGACTGAAGTTAAGCAGAACACAATAAATTTCAATTTCTAGAAATAAACACTTTATTGCCAGAAAATTCAACGGGAATACAATGTTCTAACATGTAAGAAATAGAAATTGTAAGAAATAGAAAATTCAACAGGTTTCTAGTAAACCCTGAAACTATATACAAATTGTCTAATATAATGTAATTCCTGCCAAAATGAAGCTTCACTGTGTCGATCGTGGCATCACAAACAATCTCCCCGGATCCAACACGTAGTGTCACCTCACCCTCTCGCAGTTGCTGCTAGGAACTAATTCCCTGAAAAGAAGAACAAACATGGTTAGTGGCGCCCGAATCCAATATCCAGGCAGAGTCATTACTCTCCACTAAACAGGTTTCAGATACTAGTAAATCACATTTACCTGTATTCTTCATGTCGGCAAGGAACTTGGGACAGTTACGCTTCTAGTGGTCGTCCCCATTGTAGTGGAAACACTTTCCTTTCATTGCAACTTCCTTGACCTTTTTGCCTTTTTCGGCGGGAGCACGGTCAACTTTGCCCTTCTTCATCTTCTTCTTCTTCCCTTTCGAGTGAGAAGGAGCTACAGGTTTTGTCCGAGAGGTCGAACCCATGTGAAAAGAACCTGAAGGCAACATTTGCCTCAGCTTTTGGTGTCCTGATCCTCATCAAGGGCTGGAAGTTCTGTAGCTCGTTCAGAAGGGTGGTGAGAGTGTAGCTAATTTTGTTCAAAACAACATTGCTACGAATCTGAAGGAAACTCTTCAGAAGAGTCTCCAGAATAAAGTTGACCTGGCTCGACTCATCGATCGAAGCCCTGTCATCTCTGCTATATTAAAGTGGGTCATCATGTCTAGACTGTGTTCACGTACAGACGCCCCTTCTTTCATCCGGGCGTTAAAGATGTGTTTGAGCGAGTCATGTCGGACATGAAAGGACTGTTGTCCAAACATTTTCTGCAAGGACTCCATGATCTCCTAGGCGGTGATCATAGCTCATGCTTCATTGCCAATACTTCAGATAAGCTGGCAATGATTTTGACCTTGGCCTTTTCTTTGCCCTGATCCATCGATCGTACGCATCACGAACACTTCGTGATGTAGTCAAGCTCGGCAACTGAAGACACTCCTCAGTGAGCACGAACTTAAGGTTGTCAGTTACTAGAACCGTGTTTATATTATTTTTCCAATTTTGGAAATTATCACCCACTAGTTTGGCGGATGCTAGTAATGCTATTATTGAGTTAGACATTTTGTTGAAAAATAAGTTAAGAAAAACTTTGTGTCGGACTAGCAAAACTTTTGATATCCAATCAAGTTTTAGCAAAAAATTATCCTATGATCCTTAGGTCATTAAAAATTTTCAATGATATCCCAAAGGTTTAGAATAACCGCCACCGAAAGGTGACAAAAAACAATAGGTTATGCAAATCACATTTGCATAACCATATATAATAATATATCTCATATCTCATTATACATATCACATTTGTATAATTGTTGATTTTTAAATTAAATCACATTCAATTTAATTTCTCTCAATCCAATTTCTCCAAATTAGCTCTAAATAGACAATTAGGTTAACCTATAGTTTATTATGAATCTCATTCACATTAAACTATATAATCTGTCAATAATATCTCATATAAATGACATAATTACCCTTTAATGAATTTGAACACTTCAAATCCAACCAAACTGTAAACCCTCAATTTATCCAGTTTGAGCCAATCGAGTAACCTAATCGATTTACACGTGACGAGCTCCAATGATTCGAGACTAACATGTCTAACTCTTTGTCCCAGTTGATCAAAATTCATTACCTACGGTAACACTCCACTAAAGCCCGTAGCTGCACTCCTGTCACTGTTTGACAAGTTGTGTCCACTTATATAACGAATGCCCGTGAGTCGACCCTTCACACGTTGTTTGTAGACATTATTGGGTCAAATTACCATTTTACCCATGTGTCTACTTCTTGCTTCCTATGTCCCCACTGGTCCTCTAATGAACAACAACATTGTAATGTTCCAACCATATACAACACCTCTCTCGGGCCAGTGAGAGGGTGGGCGCCTGTTGTCCAAGCCCTAAAGACAACACATAAAGGAACAACCCCTCTAATTTCCCTATGGTCGGGAACGAGTGAATTCCATCTCGCGTAGTTAAGTTCCTTGCTCCCAGCGTGGTCCTGCCCTGAGAAGATAGGCATATTGGGCGAGTAACTGTGACCTTCCTCACACGTACTAGTCAAAGGACAGACCCCTGCAAACAGAAGTCTGTAACACGCTCAGGATTAAGGTCAAGTCACTATTGGTCATCTACGAAGTTTTTAGTCCAATATTGTTAACGGTGTTACATCAGTAGGTCTAATAATTCACTGTCCGATCTTGTACAATCTCATTGCACAGGATGCCCCCGCTCGCATGTCAACTACATGAACGAGTCAGATCTCCTCGTTCATATCTAATACAAAGCGGGTCGCATCCACTTCGTATCTAGGAATAGGTCTCCAACCCTATCCATACACTGCAGACCGTTCGGGTCATTAACTCAAACGTGATCCTCTATGTGTGTCCATTACACACCATTCATGTTCTAGTTCTCTCATAAATTCACTGATCCTAAAGCTTAGTTTATTGGACAAAGTTTGATGGGATGTATGTCCTAATCTCGTTTTGTTTCAGTCCATAAATGGACCTATGAAGTCGGCAAATCTTTTGCTCTTGGCATTGGGTTATGAGCCCTTTGGGCTGGTCCATGTAGATGGTTTCGTGAAGGTTGTCATTCAAATAGGCGATTTTGACATCCATCTGCCATACCTCATAGTCATAATATGCGACAATGGCCAGAAGGATGCTTATTGACTTTACCATGGCAACAGGTGAAAAGGTTTCCTCATAGTCAACCCCTTCAACCTGGGTAAAACTCTTTGCCACTTGTCGTGCTTTGAATGTCTGCACCTTTCCATCTATGCCAAGTTTACACTTGTAGATTCATTTGTAACCTATAGGTTTTACCCCATCCGGTTGATCCACAAGCTCCCAGACAGAATTGAAGTACATCGACTCCATTTCCTGGTCCACAACTTTAATCCATTCGTCTTTGTCAACGTCTTCCATTACCTAGTCTTAGGTCAATCGATCCTCGCAATCATCATCAGGGTGATGACTTGAGTTTTAGCTAAACCCATGTAATGTTCAGGCTGTCTTACAACCCTCCCACTATGTCGATGCATTCCCAACTCTTGGCAACGGATTTGAGAAGACGTGCTAGGATCAACAACACTTGTTGACGTACTAGCCCCATCAGCAACTCTTGCTGATGTACTGGTTATTTCGTTCAACACGATTTTGCTTCTAGGCAAATGATCCCTGATGTGGTCTTCCTCAAGGAAAGTTGTGTTTGTCGACACAAGCACCATATTCTTCTTAGGATCATAAAATAGACCAACTCTAGTCTCTTCTGGGTAACCTACAAATAGGCACAATTTTGAACGGGGTTCCAACTTTTTTGGGTTTGACACCAACACATGGGTCGGGTATACCTAAATTCTTAAATGGTGTAAACTGCCTTTACGTCCATTCCAAAGTTTGAAAGATCACTCACAAACACTCTTCGATGGAACATTGTTCAAAATATAGACCGCATTCTCCACTGCGTAACCCAAACAGAATTAGGGAGACGAGCATAGCTCATCATCGACCGAACAATATCCAACAAGGTTCTGTTTCTCCTCTCCGATACAGCATTCTATTTTGGCATACCAGGTGCTGAGAGTTAGGATGTAATTTCGTGTTCTATCATATAGTCCTTGAATTCAGTGCCCATATACTCTCCACCTCGATCCGATCGAAGCATTTTTATCGTTTTACCTAACAAGTTCTCCATCTCAGTCTTGTACTCTTTGAACTTTTCAGTAGTTTCAAACTTCATATTCATTAGGTAAATATACCCATACCTTGAATAGTCAACTATAAAAGATAAAAAGTATTCATAACCTCCTCGTGCTTTAACACTCATCAGACCACAGAGGTTAGAATGTATAAGCTCAAGGGGCTCTTTGGCTCTATCCTTTTCCACCAAAAAGACGTTTGGTCATTTTTCCTTCGAGGCAAGACTCACACACCGGTAAAGAGTTTTCTTCGAACTCGCTTAGAAGTACACTATTCACTAGTCTCTCAATCCTATTGAGATTAATGTGCCCTAACAGTAGATGCCAAAGATGAGCATTTTCTTTTGGAGAAACTTTTACTCTTTTAGTTCGTGTTTCCGTTGTTTTAAATAATTAAGTGTTCAAAATGTTTTTGACCGAATTTGGTTTCAAAACATAAAGATTAGACTCAAGTGAAGGAGAACAAATCAAATTGCCTTTGAAAGAAATAAACGCTTTATTATATTCAAAGGAAATTGAAATACGTTAATAAATAAGGCAGGAAATAGAAACTAGGTTTCTAGTAAACTCTTGGACTATATACAATTTATCTAATAAAAAGTATTTCCTGCCGAAAAAGAGCTTCACTTTGCTAATCGCTGCAGCAGAGACTATCTCCCTAGATCCAACTCGTAGAGTCACCTCACTCTCTCGCAGCTGCTGCTAGGAACTAATTCCCTAAAAAGAAGAACAAACGTAGTTAGTAGCGCCCGAATCCAATCTCCAGGAAGAGTCATTACTCCCCACTAAACAAGTTTCAGTTACTAGTAAATCACATTTACCTTGATTCTTCCTCTCGAAAAGGAACTTAGAACAGTTTCGCTTCCAGTGGCCGTTCCCATTGCAGTGGAAACACTTTCCTTTTTCTGCAACTTCCTTGACCTTTTTTCCCTTTTGGCGGCAGCTCGATCAAGATAGGACCTTGTGATAGGACCTGTAGGCATCATTTGCCTCAGCTTTCGGTGTCCTCATCTTCATCAAGGACTGAAAGTTCTGTAGCTCGTTCAGAAGGGTGGTCAGAGTGTATCTAATTTTGTTCATAACAACATTGCTACGAAACTGAAGGAAAATCTTCGGAAGAGTCTCCAAGATGAAGCTGACCTGGCTCAACTCATCGATCGAAGCCCCATTCATCTCTGCTAGATTAAAGTGGGTGGGTCATCATATATAGAACGTGATCTCGAACAGACATCCCTTCTTTCATCCGGGCGTTGAAAACGTGATTGAGCGAGTCATGCCGGACCTGAAAGGGCTGTTGTCCAAACATATCCTGCAGAGACTCCATGATCTCCTTAGTGGTGATCATCAGCTCATGCTTCTTTGCCAATACTTCAGATAAGCTGGCATTTATATAGACCTTGGCCATTTCATTGGCCCTGATCCACCGATCGTATGCATCACAAACACTTCTTGATGCAGTCGAGCTAGGCAACTGAGAACACTACTCAGTAAGCACGAACTTATGGTCGTCGGTTACAAGTATCGTGTTGATATTGTTTTTCCAAGTTTGGAAATTATCTCCCACTACTTTGTTGGATGCTGGTAACGATATTATCGAGCTAGACATTTTTGCTGAAATAATCAAATTAAAAGTTGTGTCAGTCTCGCAAAAGATTTAAAAATCCAGTCAAGTTTTAGCAAAATTTAATCTTATGATCCCTAGGTCATTTAAAAATTGCAATGATATCCCAAAAGTTTAGAATGACCGCCACCGAAGGGTGAACAGAAACACTCCTCCTCTAGGACGAGACTTTCTCGACCAGACCTTAATTCCAAAATAACTCTTATTCCATTAGGCGTCCTGTTACCATTTTTCGATCAAATTCATTAACTCTTAATGAATCCCGTGAGTGTCATCCTCAATCTTTAAGTTTCCAAGTATTCGTTCAAACAATAGCCACCGAAGGGTGAATCAAGAAGGAAAACCAACAAGGAAACTGTATCTATTTCGAGAATTCACAGTGTTTCGACTCCGATGATCATGGTCCTCCGATGGGATTGTCTGGTCCAGGCCAAACTGGCAGGCGGATCATGGGGGTCTCACGGTGTGAATCGAAAGAAGAGAGTGTGGGTCCCATTTTCACAGGTCTCGCTCCCACTCACTATAAGTACTCTCTCCATCCACTATGATATTGATCCATACAAATACCATCTGAAGGGGACGCTCCCATTTGCCCCACGACACCGAGTATGGATCTAACAGTGTGGACTTTAACGGAGATTTGTGGTCGAAAAATTAAATGTATCATATACACTTTATTTCCTCCAACTCTACACTTTATATTTATTAGGATTGACCCAGATAAACCGACTAAAATTTACCTAAGTCTACCAATATAACACTTATATTGATTTAGCCAAAGTTTATAATCAGATTATTAACTTAGGTTTATGTGAGTAAATTAATCAACTTTTAATTAGCGACACTCACGATAATATACCTAAGAATCTTCGGACCGAATTCACTCCCAGGTCTATTTCTAGGTAGGGGTGTTCCGCAAGCGTCAACTTAAATACCCCAGCCTTAGACAAAATCTTTCTTAGACAGAGTAACTTATCAATCACCATTCAAAGATCATATTTTGATTTCCTAATTTCAATCTTATTCGAATTAGAAAACCTAAGTTTAATTATTCAAGTTCTAAACATTTTAAAACTACTAATTAAGTTAGGTTACATGCATTTCTATGTTATATTGCCTGATCATTCATCACATGAATAACTATATACTATAACAAATATTCATCACATTAATAAACTGCATGAGCATACTTTTAATCTAAGAAATATAACTCTTATATTAAATAAATTAAAACATGCTTTAAATTATGTTATAACACTTATAATATAACCTATCATGCATACTATATATTACAACACCTATAATATAAATATGATGCATGAAATGTTTAACCTGATGCGGGATTTTAAATCTATGTGACATACATTATGCACATAGAAATAATTAATTCATAGTTCTCATGCATAAAATAATTAACTTAGCAAAAATTGGACATGTTTTGGCACTTAGGGATATTAAATAAATTAGTTAACATTAATATAACATTTATATTAGTATTAATTAATAAATTTAATTAAAATAAATAAATATTACATTTTACAAAAAAAATAAAAAATAATAAAAAATAAAACTACCCACGAAGCCAAAATAGCCATCAGCCCATGTGCGTGCGAAAATCACTCGCGAACTGCTACTCAACGCACGCAGCGTTCCTAACGCCTGCAGCGTTGCAACGCAACGCCTTGCGTCGCAACGTTGTCCTTCAGTGCGCCTTATTCCCGAGGGCACAGCGTTGAGACGCCAAAGAACAGCGTCTCAACGTCGTCGCCTGTACAACAAAGTCCTTTGCTGTTTTCTTCGTTTTTCCGTCCGTTTCTGCTCCAATTTCTTCACAGCAACTCTTGCCGCCAAAGGCATGGACTTACAGACTCGATTTTTTTTCTAATTTGCCCAAAAACACAGGCCTTTACAATTTGATCTCATCGAACAGAAAATAAACCTAAACTAGTGTGAAAACCGAAACATCCAACCATGCAATCCATAATATATCAAATAAATTGAAGCAAATACCCACCTTATTTTAAGAAAACTGATGCACAACAAGAAAGCCAACGATTGGTTTTGATACCAATTGAAGGGAATGAAATCCCATGCAGCGGAAGGGTGATCGAATCACTGTTGTATCGTAGCGAAACCCATTTTCTTAAAACTATTTCTATCACATACAAACTAGATTAAAAATGCAAAAAAGAGGAAAAACAGCAAGCAACACTTACTTGATGAAGAACCGTCTTCAAGTTTTTCTTCTCTTGTTCACAAACCCTTCGTGATCACGATCTCAACGTCATCGATCTCCTCGAACAGTAAGCAATCGGACACTTCCACACGATTTCTCGGTTGTTCTACTTTTGGTAGAAGAAGAGAAGTGGATCTCTTTTTGGTGAGGGAATGAGAGATTGAGAGAGGATTTTGAGAGAGAATTTTGATTGTTTTTTTTTGGTGAGAATAAAAAATGAACAACAAGTTTATCAAACCCTTCTTGCAAAGAGTTTATATAATGGTGATAGATGGAGTTGAAATCTCCACCTATTTACCATTTAACCACAACCATAGGTTATGCAAATCATATTTGCATAACCATATATAATAAGATATCTCATATCTCATTATACAAATCACATTTGTATAATTGTGGATTTTTATATTGAATCACATTCAATTTGATTTCTCTCAATCCAATATCTCCACATTAGCCCTAATTCAACAATTAGGCTAACCTATAGTTTATTATGAATCTCATTCACATTAAACTATATAATATATCATTCATATCTCATATAAATGACATAATTACCCTTTAGTGAACTTGAACACTTCAAATTCACACAAAAACTGTAAACCATTCATTAATCAAGTTTAAGCCAACCGAGGGACCTAAAGGACCTATAGTGACGAGCTCCAATGATCCGAGACTAACCTGCCAAACTCTTTGACCCAGTTATTCAACATTCTTTAGCTACGGTAACACTCCACTAAAGTCCGTAGATGCACTCCGTGAAGGGAATCGAATCCCGCAGCGGAAGCGATTGTGAATCGCGCGCTCTTGATTTCGTTACAACGATTAAATTCAAGAACTAAAATAACTAGATTATGCATAAAACAGAATATGGAAAACAAGAAATATATCTTTGAAGAACCTTTCTTCGAGTGCTCCTTCTCCCACGACCACGATCTCAGCAACACGAACCTAATCGATCACGGACACTACCACAGGATCTTCTCCGTTGTTCTCTAGGTGAGGGAGGAAGGTTGGTTCCCTTTAGGTGAGGTGAGATGTTGTGAGAGAGAGGTTTGTGTTTTGGAACTCCTCAAAAAACACAACAAAAGGCATAAAATTTCTTCACCTAGTTGCATCTCATTCAACCATATATATAGGGAAATAGGATGGAAATGACCATCCTACCCCTTCTTTATTCTCTCTTTAGTATATGGTTTATTTGTGAATTTAATTCACATTAAAACTTTGTATTATATCAATTATATCGTTTATAATTGATATAACACCTCATGTATGAAATTGAACACTTCAATTTCATTCCTAACTTTATACCCTCAATATTACCATGTTGAGCCTACGAAAGGACCTAATGGACCTACAGTTCATGAGCTCCAATGATGTGAGATTAACTGATCAAACTCTTTGATCCAGTTGATCAATATTCATTAACTACAAGTCACTCCACTATAGACTTTTAGCTACACTCTCCTCACTGTAGATTATATTGTGCCCACTGATATAATCATTACCCATGAGTCGACCATTCACAAGTTGTTCGTAATCACAGCTGGGTCAAATTACTGCTTTACCCCTGTGATTACCTCTTTGTTCCATAAGCACTACTTATCCTCTAATGAACAACAAGTCTAAGGTCCTACCATAGACTCATACCCTCATAGAGGAGGGAGCCCCGTTGTTCAAGACCTGGAGTCAGCTCTTAAGGGAACAACCTATCTAATTCCTTAGAGTAGGAATAAGTGAATTCCATCTTGCATAGTTAAGCCCCCAGCTACCTACGAGATTCTGTCCCTGAGAAGGTAGGCTTATTGAGTCGGCAACAGGCCACTCTCACCCATACTAGTCTAAGGGCAAACCCATATAAGTAGGAGTTCTTAACTTGCTTAGGATTCAGGTCGAGTCACTAATGACCATCTACAAATTATCGGTCCTACCTTGTTAACTGTGTTATACTGGTTAGACTAATAATTTGCAGTTCGGTCTTGTATGAACTCTTCATACAAGATGCCCCCACTCGCATGTCAACTACATGAATGAGTTGAATTACCTCATTTGTACTAATTACAAAGTGGGTCACATCCATGGTGTTACAAGAATGAGGTTTCCAACCTTATTCTTATACCATAGACCATTTAGGTTATATTATTGAACACAATCTAAATAGTGTTCAAAACACTGATGTTCAAGATATATTATAACCTTGGAGCTTAGTTTATTGGATTTATAAAGCAAGCATTATAATTTAATCAAAACAAATAACCCTTTATTTATTTGATCAAAATTACACAAGTTTACGGCATAAATCCCAACACTCCCTTCACTGTAGGACAACTTGTGTCCATTGATATAACCAATGGCCGTGAGTCAACCCTTGAAAGGTTGTTCCTAGACAGTACTTGGTCAAATTACCGTTTTACCCCTGTGTCTACTTCTTGCACCTTAAGTCCCAACCGCTCCTCTAATGAACAACAACGTTGTAATGGTCCAACCATACACAACACACCTCTCGGGGCCGTGAGAGGGTGGACTCTCGTTGTCCAAACTCTGGAGACAACACTTAAGGGAACAACCCTTCTAAATTCCTTAAAGTTGGGAATGACTGAATTCCATCTCGCGTTGTTAAGTTCCCAGCTCCCCACGTGGTTCGGTCCCCAAGAAGATAGGTATATTGGGTGAGTAACTGTGACCACCCGAACCCGTACTAGTCAAAGGGCAGACCCCCGCTAATAGAAGTCCGTAACACGCTCAGGATTCAGGTTGAGTCACTAATGGTCAAATACGAACTCATTAGTCCCATATTTTTAACGGTGTTACATCAGTAGGTCTAATAATTCATGGTTCTGTCTTGTACAATCTCATTGCACAGGATGCCCCCACTCGCATGCAACCACATGAACGAGTCAGATCACCTCGTTTGTATCTAATACAAAGCAGGTCGCATCCACAGCGTATCTAGGATTAGGTCTCCAACCCTATCCATATACTGTAGACTATTCGGGTCATTAATTCGAACCTGATCCTTCCAGTGTGTCCACTACACACCGTTCAAGTTCTAGTTCTCTCATAAATTCAATGACCCTGGAGCTTAATTTATTGGACAAAGTTTGTAAAAATTGCGAGACACAAAGTGATGAAATAAATAACTCTTATTAATTTCAAATGTTAAAATTACAAACAAAAACGAGATTAGGACATACATCCCAACACACCTGATATGGGAGATTGTGCACTGCGGAGACGTGGCAGTCAAGCAGATAGCGTCGGAGCACAACGTTGTTGATCCATTTACAAAGGTCATCACGGCTAAGGTGTTTGAGGGCCACCTAGAGAGTCTAGGTCTTCGAGTGCTTCCTGATTAGGGCAAGTGGGAGTATTGTAAAAGGGTATTAAATGCCCTAGTTTATTGTATTATTACTATACGTTTGAGAAATGTATTTTGTACTCCAATAGCATAGTTCACGTGGGAGTTTGTTAGGGTGGATGCCCTAATCTCGTGTAAGTTCTTCATATTCAATATTTAAATAAATAAGAGTTATTTTTTCATTAGTTTGTGTCTCGCATATATATAAACTTAATCGAATAAACTAAGCTCCAAGGTCATTGAATTATGAGAGAACTAGAACTTGAACGGTGTGTAGTGCACACAAACGGAGGATCACGTTTGAGTTAATGACCCGAACGGTCTACAGTATATGGATAGGGTTGGAGACCTAATCCTGGATGCGTTGTGGATGTGACCCGCTTTGTATTTGATACCAACGAGCTGATCCAACTCGTTCATGTGGTTGACAAGGGGGTGGGGGCATCCTGTGCAATGATAATGTAAAAGACTGGTTTATTAGACTTACTGATGTAACACCGTTAACAGTATAGAACTAATAACTTCGTAGATGACCATTAGTGACTCAACCTTAATCCTGAGCGTGTTACACAATCCTTTCTGTGGGGGTCTATTCTTTGACTAGTAAGGGTGAGGGTGGTCACAGTTACTCATTAAATTTGCCTATCTTCTCCGGGACAGGACCACATGGGGAGCTGGGAACTTGACTACGCGAGATGGAATTCACTCGTTCCGGAATTAGAGAAACTAGAGGGGTTGTTCGCTTAAGTGTTGTCTCCAGGGCTTGGATAACGGGCGCCCACCCTCTCACTGGGTGAGAGGGATATTGTTTATGGTCGGACCATACCACGTAGTTGTTCTTTAGAGGAGTAGTGGGACATAAGGAGCAAGAGGTAGACACAGGGGTAAAACGGTAATTTGACCCAGTTGTGTATACAAACAACCTATGAAGGCTCGACTCATGCGAATTGGTTATATCGATGGATAGAACTTGTCCTACAGTGATGGGAGTGCGACTACGGGTTTTAGTGGAGTGTTATCGTAGCTAATGAATGTTGAATAACCGAGTCAAAGAGTTTGACAGATTAATCTCGAATCATAGGAGCTCGTCATTGTAGGTCCATTAGGTCCCTCGATTGGCTTAAACTAGATAAATTCAGGGTTTACAGTTTGGTGTGAATTTGAAGGGTTCAAATTCATTATTTGGGTATTTATGTCATTTATATGTGATATAGTTGACGTAACATTTAATTTGATGTGAATGAGATTTATAATAAACCATAGGTTAGCCTAATTGATTAATTAGTGCTAATTTTGAGAAATTGAATTGAGAGAAATTAAATTGTATGTGATTCAATTTAAAAATTCCACAATTATACAAATGGGATTTGTTTAATAAGGTATGAGATGCCTTATTATATGTAATTTGCAAAAATTATTTGCATATTATAAGGTTGTGGTAAAATGGTGATTTGGTGGAGATTTCAACTCCATCTCTCACCATTATATAAAGGCTTTGCAAGAAGCCTTTGGCAAGACAATTGCTCATTTTTTGGAATTTCATCTTCCAAGAGCTCGCTCCTCTCTCAAAATTCTCTATAAAAATTCCCTCAACCTAAAAGCCAAAGGGAGCCCCACAACTCTCCCACAACCGATCAAGAACAACCGAATAGACTCTTTGGAAGTGTCACTGTTTCTTTGTTTGAGAGATCGTGTGTAGAGATCGTTTGAACGAAAGGAGTTCATGATCGGAGAAGGAAACATTGAAGAAGAGTTCTTCAACAAGTAAGTATTACTGTTACTCTCTGTTTTTCTTCTTCTAAATTTCATGTTTAGCCAAGGATAAAAGAGTTAAGTTTGATTTTAAGAAATCGGTAGCATAACAAAAACCACGAAGTTTCATGTCGTTTTCTGCTGCGGGATTTTCATTCCCTTCAGTTGTCATATATGAGAAGTGTCAAGTTAGCTTTGTAATTGAATCTCTTCCGAAGAGCTTTCTGCAGTACCACACCAATGTTATGATGAATAAGATAGGTTATTGTTGGAGTTTGTGCTCTAAACTCATGTAGTTTGTAATTATTTGATGAATAAAAGTTACTTTTCATCAATTTTGGTAATCTCGAATTTAAACATTAAATCAAATAAACTAAGCTCCAGGGTTATGTTTATGAGCTCTTCAATTGTGTGTAGTGGACACACAAGTAGGATCATGTTCAAGTTAATAACTCAAATGGTATATAGTACATGGGTAGGGTTTGGAACTGCATCCTTGTTATACTATGGATTCGACCAACTTTTAATTTGACACAACCGAGGCGATCCAACTCGTTCATGTAGTTGACATGCGAGTGGGGGCATCCTGTGCGATGAGATTGTACAAGATGAGACCACGAATTATTAGACTGTTGATGTAACACCGTTAAAAGATTAGGACTAATAATTCATTGAAGACCATTAATGACTTGACATGTATCTCGAGTGGGTGTCAAACACATGTTTGCGGGGATTTGTCCTTAGAATCGTATGGGTGAGAGTGGTCGTATATGTCCACTCAATATGCTACCTTCTCAAGGACAGAACAATGTTCAGACCTGGGAACTTAACTTCGCAAGAAAGAATTCACTCTTTCCCGAGCTAGGAGAACTTATATCGGTTGTTCCCTTAAGAACAAAATCCAAGTCTTGAACAACATGACCCCACCCTCTAACTTACCCAAGATGGAGTTTGTTTATGGTAGGACCATAAAGTTGTTGTTCATTAGAGGATCAGTAGTACTTAAGGAGCAAGAGGTAGTCAGAGGGGTAAAACAGTAATTTTGTTGGGATGTATGTCCTAATCTCGTAAATGTTCGTAACATTCCAAGTTGAAATTAATAAGAGTTATTTTTTCATCACTTTGTGTCTCACATATTTTTAAACTTAATCCAATAAACTAAGCTCCAGGATCATTGCATTATGAGAGAACTAGAACTTGAACGGTGTGTGGTGGACACACAGGGAGGATCATGTTCGAGTTAATGACCCGAACGGTCTTCAGTATACGGATAGGGTTGGAGACCTAATCCTTGATACATTGTGGATGCAACCTGCTTTGTATTAGATACAAACGAGGTGATCCAACTCGTTCATGTGGTTGACATGCGAGTGGAGGCATCCTGTGTAATGAGATTGTACAAGACCAAACTGTGAAGTATTAGACTTACTGATGTAACACCGTTAACAGTGTAGGGCTAATAGTGACTCGCCTTAATCTTAAGCGTGTTACGGACTCCTATCTGAGGGGGCCTGTCCTTTGACTAGTATGGGTGAGGGTGGTCACAGTTACTCATCCAATATGCCTATCTTCTCACGGACAGGACCACATGGGGAGCTGGGAACTTGACTACGAGAGATCGAATTCACTTGTTCCCGATTTAGGGAAACTAGAGTGGTTGTTCCCTTAAGTGTTGTCTCCAGGCCTTGGACAACGGGTGCCCACCCTCTCACTGGCCCGAGAAGGGTGTTGTTCATGGTTAGACCATGCAACGTAGTTGTTCATTGGAGGAGTAGTGGGACTTAAAAAACAAGAGGTAGACGTAGGGGTAAAATGGTAATTTGACCCAATTGTGTCTACGAACAACCTGTGAAGTGTCGACTCACGGGCATTGGTTATATCAATGGACACAACATGTCCTACAGTGATGGGAATGCAGCTAGGGCTTTAGTGGAGTGTTATCGTAGCTAATAAATGTTGAATAATCATGTCAAAGAGTTTGATAGGTTAATCTTGAGTCATTGAAGCTCATCATCTATAGGTCCATTACGTCCCTCGAGTTCCTCAAACTAGATAATTTAAGGGTTTACAGTTTGGTGTGGATTTGAAGTATTCAAATTCATTAAAAAGGTATTTATGTCATTTATATGAGTTTTGATTGACATAATATATAGTTTCATGTGAATGTGATTCATAATAAACTATAGGCTAGCTAAATTGATTAATAAGTGCTAATTTGGAGAAATTGAATTGAGAGAAATTAAATTTAATGTGATTTAATATAAAAAACCAAAATTATACAATTGAGATTTGCATAATAAGGCATGAGATAGCTTATTATATGTAATATGCAAATATGATTTTGCATATTATAAGGTTGTGGTAAAATGGTGAAAATCCTTTTGTTAAAAAAACTACTTCTCATTTTTTAGAATTCTCAATCAAAAAGAGAAAGAAATTCTCTCTTCTCTCAATTCTCTCTACCAAAATTCTCTCCACCCAAACCAAAGGGAGTTCCACCACTATCCCTCAACTGATCGAGAACAACCGAGAAGATCGTTTTGGAGGTTTCCAAACTGTTCGGTTCGAGAGATCGCGTGAAGAGATCGTTAGCACTAAGAGTTTGTGATCAGAGAAGATTTTCACAACGAACACCACGACGTTTTATGTCGTTTCCGCTGTGGGAGTTTCATTTCCTTCAATTGGTATATGAGCCAATTGTTTGCTTTTTCATTGTGCAATCTGTTTTTCTTAAAATTAGGTGGGTAGCTTCAAATTCATGAGATGAAATTGTGGTTGCATATTAGATTGTTTCAGTTTTGGCACTTAATTTAGATTTACATTTATCGTTTATGTAATCAATGTAAGGGCCCATTGTTTTGGGTAAATTGTATGTAAATCGAGTCTGTAAATCTATGTCGTTTGTGGAAAGAGTTATTGTGAAGAAATCGAAGCGGAACTGGGCGAAAAACAACGAAGAACAGCAAAGGTATTTGTTGTTTTGTCGATGGTCGATGTATCAACGCCGTCGATGGGAATGAAGAAGTTGTTGCAATGCAGCGTTGCAACACAAAGGGTTGTGATGCAACACCGCTTGCACTGAGAACACAAGCGTGACGTGGACGCCTAAGCGTTGCAACGCTAGCTAGTGTTTTAACACTGTAGCGTAGTGGAGCACTCCCCGAGATTTTCGCACGTGAGTGCAGACGTGCCTCGAGTGTTGTAGTTCAAGCCCACGAGACGGTTTTCATTATTATATTTATTTATTCATTTGTAAATTTTTTTTATTTAATTAATTTAATTAATTAATATTAATATAAATGTTATATTAATGTTAATTAATTTAATTAATGTCTCTAGGGTGCCAAAATCGGTCGAATATTGCTATTAATTTAATTAATGTCTCTAGGGTGCCAAAATCGACCCAATATTGCAATTTATTTAATTTTATGCATGTAATGTATGAAATTTTATATTATTCTATGTACATAATGTATTTCATATAGATTAAAATCTCACCTTAGGTTAAACATTTCATGCATCATATTTATATTATAAGAGTTATAATATATAGTATGCATGATATGATTATATTATAAGGGTTATAATATAATGTATGTTTTTAATTTAATTAATATAAGTGTTATATTTCTTAGATTAAAAGCATTGACATGCATTAATACTTGTGATGTATGCATATTATATAGTTTAATTATTCACGTGATGAATGATCAAACACTATAATGAAGCAATGCATGTAACAAAAGTTAATTATTAGTTTTAAATGGTTTAGAACTTGAATGATTAGACTTAGGTTTTCTTGTTCTAATAAGATTAGAATTAGGAAATCAAATATGACTTATGAATGGTGACTAATTAGTACACTAGCCAAGGAAGGTTGTGTCTAAGGCTAGGGTATTTAAACTAACGCTTTGCGGAACACCCCTACTTGGAAACCGACCTGGGAGTGCATTTGGTTCTGAGATTCATAGGTTATATTCTCGTGAGTGACGTTTAATTAATAGATAATTAAATTACTCACATAAACCTAATTTAATAATGTGATTATAGACTTAGGCTAATCCAATATAAGTGTTATATTTGTAGACTTAGGTAAATATTAGCTAATTTATCTAGGTCAATCTTCAATAACATAAAGCGCTGAGTGGGAGGAAATAAAGTGTATGAATACATTTAATTTTTCGACCACAAATCTCCGTTAAGTTCACACCGTGAGATCCATACTCGGCCTCATGGTGCAAATGGGAGCGCCCCCTTCGGATGGTATTTGTATGGGTCAATATTCAACGTAAATGGAGAGAGTACTTATAGTGAGTGGGAGCAGGACCGTGAAAATGGGACCCACAGTCTGTTTTATTGATTCACACCGTGAGATGCTTTTGATCCGCCTGTTAGTTTGGCCTGGACCAGACAATCCCTTTGGAGGGCCTTCATCATGGAGTCGGAACACCGTGAATTCCCGAAAGGGATACAATTTCCTTGTTGGTTTTCCTTCGTAGTTCACCATTCGGTGGCTATTGTCTTGAAGGATACTTCGAAATTTAAAGATAGAGGGTGACCCTCACGGGATTCATTAAGAGTTGATGGATTTCGACCGAATAATGGTAACTAGATGCCTAATGGAATAAGAGTTATTTTTTTATTAGGTCGAGAAAGTCTTGTCTTAGAGGAGGAGTGTTTCTGTTCACTCTTCGGTTGTGGTCATTATAAACCTTTGGGGTATCATTACAATTTTTAATGACCTAGGGATAATAAGACAAAAATA
Organism: Trichosanthes cucumerina; assembly: GCA_036507285.1. NCBI lineage: Eukaryota > Viridiplantae > Streptophyta > Magnoliopsida > Cucurbitales > Cucurbitaceae > Trichosanthes > Trichosanthes cucumerina. The sequence continues at coordinate 42,749,105 of CM071841.1, forward strand.
TTCTAAAACATGATTGGATTTTCAATGTTTTTGTGAGACTAATACAAAGTTCTTCTTATTTTCAGCAAACAAAATGTGAAGTTCAATTATCGCCCTTTTAGCTTCTGATAAACTCCTCAGTGATAATTTTCAAACGTGGAAAAATAATATCAACACAATACTGGTAACTGACGACCTAAAGTTTGTGCTCACTGAGGAGTGTCCTCAGGTGAAAGGCTCCACCGAATCACGAAGTGTTTGGGATGCGTACGATCGGAGGATCAGGGCCAAAGAAAAAGCGAAGGTCTACATTATTGCCATCTTTTCTAAAGTATTGGCAAAGAAGCATGATGTTAAGGTCCGACACGATGCCCTCAAACACGTCTTCAATGCAAGGATGAAGGAGGGGACGTCTGTCCGTGAACATGTTGTGGACATTGTGACCCACTTTAATCTTGCAGAGATGAACGGGGCTTCGATCGACGAGTCGAGCCAAGTCAGCTTTATTATGGAGACACTTCCGAAGAGTTTCCTTCAGTTTCGTAGCAATGTTGTTATGAACAAAATTAGCTACACTCTCACCACCATACTCAACAAACTACAGAACTTCCAGTCCTTGATGAGGATCAGGGGACTAGAAGCTTAGACAAATGTTGCCTTCAGGACCTATCACAGAGGAAAGACCTCTGGGAACAAATCAGTATGTTCTTCAGGCCCGAAAGGGAAGAAGAAGTTGTTGAAGAAGTGTAAAGTTGATCTCGTTGTCGCCCAGAAGGGCAAAAAGCACAAGTTGCAGAGAAAGGAAAGTGTTTCAACTGCAACGAGGATGTTCGTTGGAAAAGAAACTGTCTCATGTTCCTTGTCGACAGGAAGAAAGATGTTAATATGATTAACTTGTAACTGAAACCTGTTTAGTGGAGAGTAATGACTCTGCCTGGATACTGGATTCAGGCACCACTAACCATGTTTATTCTTCTTTTCAGGGAATTAGTTCCTGGCAGCAGTTGCGAGAGGGTGAGATAACACTACCGTTTGGATCTGGGGTGGTTTTCTTTGCTGCAGCGGTGGGCACAGTGAAGCTCTTTTTTGGCAGGAAGTACTTAATTATTAGATAATTTGTACATAGTACCAGGGTTTACTAGAAACCTAGTTTCTATTTATTGCCTTATTGAACATTGTATTTCTGTTACTTTTGAATTAAATAAAGCGTTTATTTCTTTCGAAGGCAACTTATTATGTTCTGCTTCACTTGAGAGTAATTTATATGTTTTAAAGCCTAATTCAATCAAAAGTGTTTTGAATACTGAATTGTTTAAAACGGTTGAAACACGAACTAAAAGAGTAAAAGTTTCTCCTAAAGAAAATGCCCATCTTTGGCATCTAAGGTTAGGGCACATAAATCTCAATAGGATTGAGAGACTAGTGAAGAGTGGACTTCTAAGTGAGTTGGAAGAAAACTCTTAAACGGTAAGTGAGTCATGCCTTGAAGGCAAAATGACAAAACGTTCTTTTAGTGGAAAATGATATAGAGCTAAAGAGCCTTTTAAGCTTATACATTTTCCCCTATGTGGTCCGATGATTGTTAAAGCACGAGGAGGTTATGAATACTTTGTATCTTTCATAGATGACTATGCGAGATATGGGTATATTTACCTAATGAATAGGAAGTTTGAAACTCTTGAAAAGTTCAAGGAGTACATGACTGAGGTTGAGAACTTGTTAGGTAAAACAATTAAAATACTTCGATCGGATCGAGGTGGAGAGTATATGGAAACTGAATTCCAGGACTACATGATAGAACATGGAATTACGTCTCAACTCTCAGCACCTGGTATGCCACAGCAGAATGGTGTATCAGAGAGGAGATTCAGAACCCTGTTGGACATGGTTTGGTCGATGATGAGCTATGCTCGTCTCTCTCATTCTTTTTGGGGTTATGTAGTGGAGATTGCGGTATATATTTTGAACAACGTTCCGTCGAAGAGTGTTTGTGAAACACCTTTCAAACTCTAGAATGGGCGTACAGGCAGTTTACACCATTTCAGAATATGGGGATGCCCTTAGTGTCAAACCCGGAGAAGTTGGAACCCCGTTCAAAGTTGTGCCTCTTTTTAGGTTACTCAAAAGAGACTATGGGTGGTCTGTTTTACGATCCTAATGAAAATAGGGTGCTTGTGTCGACAAACGCCACTTTCCTAAAGGAAGACTATATCAGGGATCACTTACCTAGGACTAAGATTGTGTTAAACGAAATGGACAGTACATCAGTAAGAGTTGCTGATGGGGCTAGTACGTTAACTAGTGTTGTTGATCCTAGCTCGTCTAGCCATGTCTGTGCTCGAGAATTTAGAATGTCTCGACGTAGTTAAAGGGTTTGCAGACAGCCTGAACGTTACATGGGTAGCTGAAACCCAAGTCGCCACCCCTTATGATGACTGCGATGATCCATTGACCTATGATCAGGCAATGGTTGACATTGACAAAGACGAATGGAAAAGCTATGAACCAGTAAATTGAGTCGAGGTACTTCAATTCTGTTTTCATGGGAGCTTGTGGACTTACCAAATGGGGTCAAACCTACTTGTTGCAAGTGGATCTTCATGCGTAAACGTTGCGTAGATGGGAAGGTGCAGATCTTCAAAGCTAGACTAGTGGCAGAGGGTTTTACCCAGGTTGAAGGGGTTGACTATGAGGAAACCTTTTCTCCTGTTGCCATGGTAAAGTCTATCAGGATCCTTTTGGCCATTGCCACATATTATAACTATGAGGTATGGCATATGGATTTCAAGACAACCTTTCTGAATGGCAATCTTGATGAGACCATCTACATGGACCAGCCCAAAGGGTTCATTGTCCAAAGCCAATAACAAAAGGTTTGTCGACTTCAAAGGTCTATTCATGGATTGAAACAAGCCTCAAGGTCTTGGAATATAAGGTTTGATGAGGCGATCAAATCTTATGGCTTTAATCATAATGTTGATGAGTCTTGTGTCTACAAGAAAATCGTCAACAGTTCTGTCACATTTTTTATATTTTATGTGGATGATATCCTGCTCATTGGGAATGAGGTAGGATTTCTTACTGACATTAAGGAATGATTGGCTTCGCAATTCCAAATGAAGATTTGGGAGAGGCCTAGTATGTTATAGGTATCCAAATAGTCCGAAATGGGAAGAACAGAATGCTAGCCATGTCTCAAGCATCATGCATTGACCAAATGTTGTCTATGTATAAGATGCAGTACTCCAAGAAGGGTTTGTTGCCTTTTAGGCATGGAGTTCACCTGTCTAAGGATTAAAGTCCCCTATGCTTCAGCTCTAGGGAGCCTCACATATGCCATGTTGTGTACTAGGCCCGACATCTGTTATGGAGTTGGGATTGTGAGTAGGTATCAATCCAATAAAGGATTAGATCACTGGACAACCGTTAAGACAATCCTCAAGTATCTTCGGAGAACGAGGAACTACAACCTTGTGTATGGGAGTGGGGACTTGATCCTTACGGGATACACAGACTCTGATTTTTAGACCGATAAGGATTCTAGGAAATCCACTTCGACGTCAACCTTCATTTTTAATGGAGGAGCTACAGTGTTGTGAAGCATCAAACAGTGATGCATCGCTGATTCCACGATTGAATTCGAGTATGTTGCGGCTTATGAAGCTGCAATGGAAGTTGTTTGGCTAAGGAAATTCATGATAAATTTCGAAGTTGTTCCAAATATGTACTTGGTAGAACCCTGTTTTGTGACAACAATGGTGCAGTAGCAAACTCGAGAGAACCTCAGAGTCATAAGAGGGGCAATCATATTGAGCGAAAGTATCACCTGATACGGGAGATTGTACACTGCGGAGACGTGACAATCACGCATATAGCGTCAGAGCCACACGTTATTGATCCATTTACAAATGCCCTCACGGCTAAGGTGTTTACGGGTCACCTAGAGAGTCTAGGTCTTCGAGTGCTTCCTGATTAGGGAAAGTGGGAGTATTGTAAAGGGTATGTAATGCCCTAGTTTATTGTATTATTACTATACATTTGAAAAATGTATTTTGTACTCCACTAGCTTAGTCCAAGTGGGAGTTTGTTGGGGTGTATGCCCTAATCTCGTATATGTTTGTAACATTCCAAGTTGAAATTAATAAAAGTTATTTTTTCATCACTTTGTGTCTCGCATATTTACAAACTTAATCCAATAAACTAAGCTCCAAGGTCATTGCATTATAAGAGAACTAGAACTTGAACGGTGTGTATTGAGTACACAGGGAAGGTCACGTTCAAGTTAATGACCCGAACGGTCTACATTATACGGATAGGGTTAGAGACATAATCTTGGATACACTGTGGATGTGACCCGCTTTGTATTAGATAGAAACGACATGATCCAACTCGTTATTGTTGTTGACATGCGAGTGGTGGCATCTTGTGGAATGAGATTGTACAAGACCGGACAGTCAATTATTAGACTTGCTTATGTAACACAGTTAATAGTATAGGGTTAATAACGTTGTACATGACCAATAGTGAGTCAACCTTAATTCTGAGTGTGTTACGCACTGATGTCTGCAGCGGTCTGTCCTTTGACTAGTACGGGTTAGCATGGTCACAGTTACTCATCCAATATGCCTATCTTCTCAGGGACAGGACCACGTGGGGAGCTGGGAACTTTACTACGCGAGATGGAATTCACTCGTTCCCAATTTAGTGAAACTAGAGGGGTTACTCATCCAATATGCCTATCTTCTCCAGGGCTTAGACAACGGGCGCCCACCCTCTCACTTGCCCGAGGGGGATGTTGTTCATGGTCGGACAATGCAACGTAGTTGTTCATTAGAGGAGCAGTGGGACTTAAGGAACAAGATGTAGACACAGGGGTAAAATGGTAATTTTATCCAACAGTGTCTACGAACAACCTGTGAGGGGTCGACTCACGGGCATTGGTTATATCAATAGACACACCATGTCCTATAGTGATGGGAGTGCCACAATGGGTTTTAGTGGAGTGTTACCGTAGCTAATGAATGTTGAATAAACGGGTCAAAGAGTTTACAGGTTAATCTCGAATCATTGGAGCTCGTCATCTGTCCATTAGGTCCCCCGGTTGGCTCAAACTGGATAAATTGAGGGTTTACATTTTGGTGTGGATTTGAAGTGTTCAAATTCATTAAAAGGGTATTTATGTAATTTATATGAGATATGATTGACATAATATATAGTTTAATGTGAATGAAATTACTAATAAACTATAGGTTAGCCTAATTGATTAATTAGTGCTAATTTGGAGAAATTGAATTAAGAGAAATTAAATTGAATGTGATTCAATTTAAAAATCTACAATTATACAAATGAGATTTGTATACTTAGCTACCTTATTATATGTAATATGCAAATATGATTTGCATATTATAAGGTTGTGGTAAAATGGTGATTTGGTGAAGATTTCAACTCCACCGCTCACCATTATATAAAGGCTTGGTGAGAAGCCGTTTGTTAAAAAAACTACTTCTCATTTTTTGGAATTCTCAATCCAAAAGAGAAAGGAATTCTCTCTTCTCTCAATTCTCTCTACAAAATTTCTCTCCACCGAAAAAAAGGGAGTTCCACCACTCTCCCTCAACTGATCGAGAACAACTGACAAGATCGTTTTGGAGGCGTCCAAAATGTTTGGTTTGAGAGATCGTGTGAAAAGATTGTTGGTACGAAGAGTTTGCGATCGGAGAAGAAATTGTCGAAGAAAGGTTCTTCAACAAGTAAGTATACGAATACTTTCTTTTTTTGCTTCTTCTAAAAGCATGTTTAGCCTAGAATTAAATAGTTTAGTTCAATTTTAAGAAAAGATTTTTGCAACGAACAACACGACGTTTTATGTCGTCTCCACTACGGGTGTTTCATTTCCTTCAAATTTGACGTAGTTGTGACTACAAACAACCTGTGAAGGGTCGACTCATGGGCATTGGTTAAATCAATGGACACAACTTGTCCTACAGTGAGGAGAGTGCAACTACATGTCTATAGTGGAGTGACTTGTAGTTAATGAATGTTGATTAACGGGATCAAAGAGTTTGATATTTTAATCTCGTATCATTGGAACTCATGATCTGTAGGTCCATTAAATCCCTCATTGGCTATATATGGATATATCGAGGGTATTAAGTTTAGGAATGAATTTGCAGTGTTCAAATTCATATACAGGGTTTATATAAATTATATATGATATAATTGATATAATATATAATTTGATGTGAATATGGTGGATAATAAACTATATGCTTAAATTTGGATTAATTTCCAAATTATTGCTAACTTATGAAATTGTTTCATGAGTCAAGGAATTCATTATGAGAGACATGAAAAATTGAATTTGATTCCATTAATAATGCATATTATGCAAATATGATTTGCATAATGCACAAACAGTGCCTTTAGTGATAATGAGTGGAGAATTTATCTCCACCTTTACTTCCTATATAAAGGTGCATTTCGATGCACATTTTGCACTAGAAGTTCACTTTTTGGATTTTCGAGTTTCCATGAACAACCACTCTCTCAATTTCCTCTCAAAAGTCTCGTCCTTTTCGAAATGGACTCCCACGCATTCTCACTCTCTTATAGAACAAACATGAGATACATGATCGTAGAAAACGAAAGGAGCACTAAAAGAGGAGAAGAACTATAAGAAGATTCTTCAAAGGGAACCACATGTTCTTCTTCTTAATTCGTGCTTAATTTTCTACTTTTGTGAAATTCTTACAATGTAATTGAAAGCAAAGCAATTAAAAATGCTTCCACTGTGGGATTCGATCCCTTCAACTATAACCTGACAACTCTCCTCAATGAGCTCCAGACGTTCGAGTCTTTGATGAAATCGAAGGGAAAATAGAAGGAGACAATTGTTGTCACTTTGAGGAAGTTCCTAAGAGGATCATCCTCAGGTACTAAGTCTAATCCTTCTTTTTCTAAGGAGAAGGGTATTCAGAAGAAAAAGAAGGATAAAGGAAAGGGAATGACTCCCATAAGCAAGGTTAAAGCTCCTGATAAAGGAAAATGTTTCTACAGTGCCGAAGATGGGCACTGGAAAAGGAACTTCCTAAAATACCTTGCAGAAAAGAAAGTTGAGAAGGCAAGAAAAGGTAAATATGATTTACCAGTTGTTGAAACGTGTTTAGTTGAACATGATGATTATGCAAGAATACTAGATTCAGGAGCTACTAACCATGTGTTCTTCTTTTCAGGAAACTAGTTCCTGGAGGCAGCTTGCTAATGGTGAGAAAACTCTCAGGGTTGCAAAAGAGGTGTACGAATATGTTCTGCTAAACTTGAAAACAACTTATATGTGTTAAAACCAATAGAGGTAAAAGCTATTTTGAACACTGAGTTGTTTAAAACAACTGACACTCAAAATAAAAGGCAGAAACTTTCTCCAAGTACATCTTTGGCACTTGAGACTAGGCCACACTAATCTCGATATGATTGGGAGATTTGTTAAGGTGGCCTCCTAAATCAATTTGAGGACGACTCCCTACAACCATGTGAGTAACGACTTGAGGAAAAAAATACCAAATGACCTTTTTTTGAAAAACTTTATAGAACCAAAGAACCCTTGGAACTCGTGCATTCGGATCTTTGTGGTCAAATGAATGTCAAAACATGAGGAAGGTATGAATACTTCATCTGTTTCATCGATGATTATTCAAGGTATGGCTTTCTTTAACTAATGAATCATAAGTTCAGAATCTTTGAAAAGTTCAAGGAGTATAAGGCAAAGGTTGAGAACACATTAGGTAAGACGATTGAAACACTTCGAACAGATCGAGGTGGAGAGTATTTGAATTTGAGATTTCAAGATTATATGATAGAACATGGAATCGTATCCAAACTCTCAGCGCCTGGTACACCTTAGCAAAACGGTGTATCCGGAAAGAGAAACATAACCCTGTTAGACATGGTTCAATATATGATGAGCTATGCTTAGCTACCTAGTTCGTTTTGGGGATATGCAATAGAAGCTACTGCATATATTTTGAACATGGTTCCCTCCAAGAGTGTTTGAGAAACATCCTATAATTTTTTAAGGTGTGTAAAGGTATTTTGTGTCACTTTAGGATTTGGAGATGTCTGACACATGTGATGGTGTCGAATCCAAAGAAACTGGAACATCGTTCAAAATTATGCCTAATTGTAGGATACTCCAAGGAAACGAAAGGTGGTTTATTTTATGATCATCAAGAGGACAAGGCGCTTGTAACACGTTCTTAGAGGAAGACCACATGAGAGATCATCACGCTCGTAGCATAATTGTCTTGTGCACAATTTCAAGGAAAGCTACAAATAAATCAAAAAGAGTTGTTAATTGAGCTGGTCCTTTTCAAGAGTTGAGAATGCGTCGACGTAGTGGGAGAGATGTTAGACAACATGACAATTACATGAGTTTTACTGAAATCTAGGTCGTCATACCTGATGATGGTATTTTGAGGATCCATTGACCTATAAGCAGGCAATGAATGACATAGATAGGGACCTCGAAATGGAGTCAATGTACGTCAATTCAATCTGAGAACTTGTAAACCAACCAAGTGGAGAAAGATATATCAATTGCGAATAGATCTACAAGAGGAAACGAGACCAAACTTTTAAGGTGCAAATCTTTAAGGCACGACTTGTGGCAAAGGGTTATACCTAGTGGGCAGGGGTATACTATGAAGAAACCTTCTCCTCTGGTTCCATGCTTATGTCCATTAGAATACATATGACACTATGAATGCGACCCACTTTGAAAAAGACAAACGATGTGATCCTAAATTGTTCATGTGGAGACATGCGAGTGGGGGCGTCATATGTAATGAGTTTGCATAAGACCGAACCGTGAAATGGTCACTTAGACTTTATAACTCTATTTCCTTTCTTAACTGACCATATTCATACGATGACCTAGGTAACTCTATCTTAATCCTGAGCGTACTATGAACTCCTGTTTATTCGGGATTATCCTTATATTTGCATGGGTGGTAGTGGCCTGAGATTCCCGACTCAATAAGCCTCCCATTTTTGGGGTAAGATTGGGTAGATAGCTGGGAACATAATTTCGCAAGATGGATTTCACTCCTATTCGCTTTAGGTACTAGTAGAGAGGTTGCTCCCTTTAGTGTTGACTGTAGGTCTTGAACAATGGGCCCACACTCTCATTTGCACAAGAGAGATTCGATTTGTTGGTTGGACCACAATCCAATTGTTCATTAGAGAATTAATGGGACATAAGGAACAAAATGTAATTACATGGGTAAAACGATTAATTTTATCCAGCTGTAATTACGAACGACTTGTGAAGAATTGACTTACTTGATGGGATTGAATCCCGTAGTGGAAGCGATGTGAATTACATTGTTTTGTTGTGTTATCGTTTTGTTAAAATTAAACATACGAAAATTGTTGTTAAGGCCATGCATGATAAAAAGAAGGAAATGGTTGTAAATTACTAACATTTGAAGAATCGTTCTTCACGTATTCCTTATCCGGTCACGATCTCAACGATCTCACAAACCGATCTCAATTTTTGGACACCTCCACTTGATCTTCTCGGTTGTTCTTCCGTGGATGAGGGAGAGTTTTGGGAATCCCTTTAGATTTTTGGTGTGGAGAAAGTTAGGGAATTTGAGAGAGAATTGAAAGAGTTCTCTTGGTGGATTTTCATAAAAATGGGAGAATGCATATTAAATCCTTTACAATCCACCCTTATATAGTTGTATGTGATGGAGGTGAAATCACCACCAATTTTCCACTTTACCACAACTATATGATATGCAAATCATATTTGCATACCATATAGTATAAGTTATCCTATACCTTATTATACAAATCCCATTTGCATTATTGTGGAATTTAAAATTAAATCACATTCCAATTTATTTCTCTCAAATCAATTTCTCCAACATAAGCAATAATTTCATAAGTAGGCTATGCTTTAGTTTATTATGGATCTGATTCACATTAAACTATATATTATGTCAATCATATCTCATATAAATGACAAAAATACCCTCTACATGAATTTGAACACTTCAAATTCACTCCAAATTATATACCCTCATTAAAACTTAAATTGAGCCAATCGAGGGACCTAATGGACCTATTGTTGGGGTTTATGCCCTAAACAAGTGTAGTTTTGTAATACTTATATTTTAAATAAATAAAGAGTTATTTATTATATTCTCGTACATAAACCTAATCCAATAGAGTAAGTTCTAAGGTTATAATGATAGTCCAAGTGGGAGTTTCTTGAGGTGTATGTCCTAATCTCGTTTAGTTATCGTATTCATCATTTTGTGTCTTGCAAATCTTACAAACTTTATACAGCTTATGGATAGGGTTGGAGACCTAATCCTGGATATGCTATGGATGCGACCCGCTTTGTATTAAGATACAAACGAGGCGAACTGACTCGTTCATGTTGTTGACATGCGGGTGGGGGCATCCTGTGCAATGTGATTGTACAAGATCGGACCGTGAATTATTAGACCTACTAATGTAACACCGTTAACAGTATGGACTAATAACTTCGTAGATGACCATTAGTGACTCGACCTGAATCCTGAGGATGTTATGGACTCCTGTTTGCGGGAGTCTGTCCTTTGACTAGTACGGGTGAGGGTGGTGACAATTACTCCTCCAATATGCCTATCTTTTCATGGAAAAGACTATGTAGGGAGCTCGGAACTTAACTACGCGAGATGGAATTCACTTGTTCCCACCTTCAGTGAAACTAGACGGGTTGTTCCCTTAAGTGTTGTCTCCAGGGCTTGGACAACGAGCGTCCACCCTCTCACTGGCCCGAGAGGGGTGTTGTGTATGGTTGGACCATTACAACGTTGTTGTTCATTAGAGGAGCAGTGAGGACTTAAGGAACAAGAAGTAGATACAGAGGTAAAACGATAATTTTACCTAGCAGTGCCTACGAACAACCTGTGAAGGGTCGACTCATGGCCATTGGTTATATCAGTGGACACATCTTGTCTTACACTGACGGTAGTGCAGCTACAGGCCAAAGAGTTTGACAGGTTAGTTTCAGATCATTGGAGCTCGTCGCTGTAGGTCCATAAGGTCCCTCGGTTGGCTAAAACTAGATTAATAGAAGGTTTACAATTTTGGTGTGAATTTGAAGTGATCAAGTTCACTAGAAGGGTAATTATGTCATTTATATGAGATATGAATGATATATTATATAGTTTAATGTGAATGAGATTAATAATAAACTATAGGTTAGCCTAGTTGTTGAATTAGGGTTAACTTTGAGAAATTAGGCCGAGAGAAATTAAATTGATTGTGATTAAATTTAAAAATTCACAATAATACAAAGGTGATTTGTAAAATGAGATATGAGATATCTTATTATATGTTGTAATGCAAATATTATTTGCATAACCTATGGTTGTGGTAAAATGGTAAATAGGTTGAGATTTATCACCGTTATATAAACCCCTTTACAAGAAGTGTTCATTATGCTTCTTCTCATTTTTTAAATTCTCACCAAAAGAAACAATAGAATTTCTCTCTCAAAGCTCTCTCACAAATTCTCCTCCCTAAACAAAAAACAAAGAATCCCACCATTCTCCTTCTACCTAAGGTAGAACAACCGAGTAACCAAGTTGAGGTGTTCGGTTCGTTCTTCGTGTGAAGAGATCGAGATCGTTGAGAAGAACACGAAGAGTTCGTGATCAACGGAAGGAAACTTGAAGACGGTCTTCAACAAGTAATTTACTGTTTTTCCTCCTAATGAGCATGTTTAACCTTATTACTAATAGATAGTTTGATTTTATGAAATCAAATTACATAACGATACCACGACGATTCGATCGTCTTCTGCTACACGGGGATTCTCATTCCCTTCAATTATATTGTTTATTATTCATGTGATGAATGATCAAGCATTATAATATAGCAATGCATGTAACCTAAGTTAATTATTAGTTTTAAATGGTTTAGAACTTGAATAATTAGACTTAGATTTTCTAATTCTAATAAGATTAGAATTAGGAAATCAAATATGACTTGTTAATGGTGACTAATTAGTAACTCTGTCTAAGGAAGGTTCTGTCTAAGGCTGGGGTATTTAAGCTGACGCTTTGCACAAAATCCTTACCTGGGAACCGACCTGAGAGTGAATTTGGTGTGGAAATTCATAGGTTATATTCTCGTGAGTGGTGTTTAATTAAAAGTTAATTAAATTACTCATATAGACCTAAGTTAATAATGTGATTATAGACTTAGGCTAATCCAATATAACTGTTATATTGGTAGACTTAGGTAGATATTAGCCGGTTTATCTTGGTCAATCTCGAATAACATAAAGTGTTGAGTGGGAGGAAATAAAGTGTATGAGATACATTTAATTTTCCGACCACAAATCTCTGTTAAGATCACACTGTGAGATCCATACTCGGCCTCGTGACGCAAATGGGAGCGTCCCCCTTCAGATGGTTTTTGTATGGGTCAATATTGAACGTGAATGGAGAGAGTACTTATAGTGAGTGGGAGCGGGACCTGTAAAAACGGGACCCACAGTCTCTCTTATCAATTCATACCGTGAGACGTCTATGATTCGCCTGCTAGTTTGGCTTGGACCAGACAATCCCTTCGGAGGGCCTTGATCATCAGAGTCGGAACACCGTGAATTCTCGAAAGGGATACAATTTCCATGTTGGTTTTCCTTTGTAGTCCTCCCTTTGGTGGCTATAGTTTGGACGGATACTTGAAAATTTAAAGATAGAGGGTGACACTCACAGGATTAATTAAGAGTTAATGGATTCTACCAAAAAATTGTAACAGGATGCCTAATGGAATAATAGTTATTCTTGTATTAGGGTCTAGTCGAGAAAGTCTCGTCCTAGAGGAGGAGGGTTTCTGTTCACCCTTCGGTGGCGACCATTCTAAACCTTTGTGGTATCATTGCAATTTTTAATGACATAGGGATCATAGGATAAAAATTTTCTAAAACCTGATTGGATTTTTCATGTTGTTGGGGTTTCATGTCGTTTTCGCTGCGTGATTTTCATTCCCTTCAGTGTAAAGTTGGGAGTGAAATTGAAGTGTTCAATTTCAAATATAAGGAGATATATCAATTATATGTGATATAATTGATATACTATATAATTTAATCTATATACAAAATGAGAAATACATAATAAGAGCACTATGGGGGTAGAATGGTCATTACCACCCTATTTCATTACATATTTGCATAAGATGCACATTTGGCAAGAAATCTAAGATAAGAAACCCTAGTGCTCTCAAAGTTGGAAAAATAGTTTTTCCTTCTCTCAAAAGTCTCACAAACTCAAAAGTGGAATCCCCCTTCCTCCCTCTCTTAGGGATACAACGGAGAAGACTTAGTTGTGCAAATTGGTTGCGTCGGGTTCGTTGGAAACGTGAGATCGTGAGGAGCAAAGGAGCACGTGGAGTTCGTCGAAGGAGGTCTAGAAAGGAAATACATTTTGTCCAATCCTCTTGTTAGTATGCTTAATCTAAATTGTTTATTATTTTTTATTCGATTTATGTAACACACTACAAGAACACGCGAAACAAAATCGCTTCCACTGCGGATTCGATCCCATCAATTGATATCAGAGCCAATCATTTTCTTGTTTTTGTTTTAGATCTTTCAAAACATAGGTGGGATTGAATTTTGTTCATCAGATGAATCGATATTTGCAAATTAGATGTTTTCATTCTTGGCACTTAGATTTACAATTTTTGATTGAAATGTTCAATGTAGGGGTCCGGTGTTTTGCGCAATTTTAATTGTAAACAGAGTCCGTAAATCCATGTTAATCAAGGAAAAGTGGTTGCTGAGAAGAACAAAGCAAAAACTAAAGAGGAAATTGTTGTTCTTTGAATGGCATTGCAGCGCTGTTCTTCGGCGTTGCAACGCCACTGCGACTGATTTTGGCTAGAAAGACACAAGCATTGCAACGCCACAACTAGCGTTGTAATGCCGAAGCATTGACGCTGGTGCAAGTTGGACCAGCGTTGCAACGCTCTAACTAGCGTTGCAAAGAATGATGTGTGCAACAACAGGCAGAAACAACATTTTTGGCATTTTTTTATTTTATTTAATATACAAACGTTTTTTTTATTTATATTAATTATTATTAATTTTATTTAATATAATTAGATTATATTAATTAAAATTAATTTTAGGGTACCAAAAGTGGTATAATCTTGCCATTTATGTTCATGCAATTGTTGTATATGCATAATGTATGCTATTTAGAAAATCCCACCTTAGGTTAAGCATATTCATGCATCATTTTATAATATAAATTGTTATATTATATAGTTTGCATGATTAATTAATATAAAAGTTTATATTAATTTTTGAATAACATTGACATGCATTATGATTCAAGTTCAATATGTTATGTATGTTTATTATTCATGTGATGAATGATCAAGCACTTATAAAATAGTATTGCATATCACCTAAAGTTAATTAATTGGATTTAAAATGTTTAGAACTTTGTATTAATAGACCTTAGGTTATCTAGTTCTAATTAGATTATAGTTAGGGACAGAATAATTTATAGACTATGATTAAAGAGGGACTCTGTTTAAGGAAGGTTCTATCTAGGCTGGGGTATTTAATCTGACGGAAACAGAACACCCTTACCTGGGAACTTATATGGGAGTGAATTTAATCTAAGAGTCTATGAATTATTAAAACGTCAGCACAATTTATTAAGGAGTTAATAAACTATAAACCCTAAGTTTATATACTTGGGTAAAATTCCATATAAAGGGGTTATATTGATGGACTTAGGTAAATTCATTAGATGATTTAACCTAGGTAAATTCCCTAAAACACTTAAAGTCCTTAGTGGGAGGACAAAGGTGTATATGATACATCAATTTTTTCATCTACATATCTACGGGAAATTTACACCGTGAGATCCATACTTCCTCGTGGCGCAAACGGGAGCGTCCCCCTTCGGATGTTGTTTGTATGGGTCAATATGAAGATGAATGGAGAGGGTACTTATAGTGAGTGGGAGTGGAAACTGAGAAAACAAAATCCACGGTCTCTTCTATCGATTCACACCGTGAGAACACTATGATTAGCCTGCTAGTTTGGTCTAGACAAGATAATCCCTTCGGAGGGCTTTGATCATAGGGAGCGAAACACAGTGAACACTTGAAAAGGATAAAGGTTAACTTAGTCTATTTTCCAACCTAGTCCTCCCTTCTGCAGCTTTAGTTGGATCGAGACTCTGGAAACTAAAGATAGAGGGTTACACTCACAGGATACATTAGTTGTAATTGTATCTAGACCGAATATTGGTAACTAAAGCCTGTAGGAATAAGAGTTATTCTGGCTTTAAGTTTTGATCAAGAATTTCCTGATCCAAAGGAAGAATGTTTCTGATTACCTTTCGATGGCATACATTCTAAACCTTTGGAGTATCATTGCAAATTATTAATGACCTAGGAATCATTAGATAACTAGCTAAAACTGATTGGATAAAGGGTTTAGCGAGAAACTAATACAAGTAATTTGTTTTTTCAGTAAAATGAATAGCTCTATTATTTCCTTGTTTGCTACCGAGAAATTAATCGGGGAAAACATGATGACTTGGAAAACAACCTTAATTCAATTCTGTTTGGGATCTTGTGGATAAGCCTGATGGGGTAAAACCTATAGGTTGTAAATGGATCTACAAGAGAAAACGTGGTGTAGATGGGAAGGTACAAACCTTTAAAGCTAGACTAGTAGCAAAGGGTTATACCCAAGTTAAAGGGGTTGACTATGAGGAGACCTTTTCACCTGTTGCTATGGTTGTCTATCCGTATCCTTCTTGCCATTGCCGCATATTATGACTATGAGGTATGGCAAATGGATGTCAAGACAACCTTTTGAATGGCAATTTTGAGGAAACCATCTACATGGACCAACCAAAAGGGTTCATTAAACCAGGACAAGAGCAAAAGGTTTGCAGGCTTAACAGGTCGATTTATGGACTGAAACAAGCCTTTAGGTCCTGGAATATAAGATTTGATGAGGCTATCAGATCTTATGGTTTTGACCAGAATGATGATGAACCTTGTGTCTACAAGAAAATCATCAATAATTCTGTCTCATTCCTAATTCTCTATGTCGATGATATCCTACTCATTGGGAATGATGTAGGTTATCTTACTGACATCAAGGAATGGTTAGCTACGCAGTTCCAAATGAAAGATTTGGGTGATGCGCAGTTTGTTCTTGGGATCCAGATTGTCCGGAACCATAAGAATTAAACACTAGCCTTGTCTCAAGCATCTTACATAGACAAAGTGTTGTCAAGATTTAAGATGCAAGATTCCAAAAAGGGCTTGTTGCCTTTTAGACATGGAATCCATTTGTCTAAGGAACAGTGTCCTAAGACACCTCAAGGAGTTGAGGATATGAGACAGATTCCTTACGCATAAGCTGTTGGGAGCCTGATGTACGCCATGTTGTGTACTAGGTCGGACATTTGTTTTGCAGTTGGGATGGTCAGTAGGTATCAATCCAATCCAGGACTTGAACACTTGACAGCGGTTAAAACAATCCTTAAGTATCTTCGGAGAACAAGGAACTACATGCTTGTGTATGGGGCTAAGGATTTGATCCTTACAAGATACACGGATTCTGACTTTCAGACTGATAAAGATTCTCAGAAATCTACATCAGGGTCAGTATTCACTCTTAACGGAGGAGCTGTAGTATGGTGAAGCGTCAAGCAAGGATGCATCGTTGATTCCACCATGGAGGCCGAATATGTAGCAGTTTGTGAAGCAGCTAAGGAGGTCGTTTGTTAAGGAAATTCATGCTAAATTTGGAAGTTGTTCCAAATATGACTTTACCCATCACGTTGTATTGCGATAACAGTGTTGCAGTGGCAAATTCGAGGCAACCCCGAAGTCACAAGAGGGGAGAGCATATAGAGCGAAAATATCATCTCATCCGGGAAATCGTGCATAGAGGAGACGTGATTGTCACGAAGATAGTCTCAGAGCACAACATTGTTGATCCTTTTACAAAGCTTCTCACGGCTAAAGTTTTTTAGAGTCACCTAGAAGGTCTAGGTTTACAAGTCTTCCCCAACTAGGGCAAGTGGGAGTATTTTGTACAAAGGGGTTTAAATGCCCTAGTTTATTGTATTTACATTACTGTAATGTTTAGTACTCCACAAGCTTTAGGTCAAGTGGGAGATTGTTAGGATTTATGCCCTGAACTTGTGTAATTTTGATCAATTAAATAAAGTGTTATTTGTTTTGATAAGATTACAGTCTTGCTTTTATAAATCCAATAAACTAAGCTCTAAGGTTATAACTGTCACACCCCCTCTCGAACTACCTGCTACTTAGCCCGAAAGGCGGCGTGAAACAACAGACATTGTTTACCTCTTAACAATACCTGCTGACCCTGTTCTCCTGATAAACATACTATGTTCGCATATGGAACATTTTAACATAACACAACAGAATCTGGACAACTATTAAACATAAACAAGGAGAAACCCTTCATAAGTCTCTCTTGGAAACTAAAAGTCAAGTGCATCAAAACAACACAAGACAACTCATTGTTTATACAACCACTGATGTACAAAACCTCTATAACTACATAACGACTTGCTATACAACACCATCCACGTACAAACTAACAACTTATGAAACTTCCAGCAGACTATGGCAAGATGTCAGGTACCAGGAGCTTGATCTCTACCTGAAAAGATTTGAAAACATTGAAAGAATGAGCTAAAAAGCTCAGTGAGTGTTTATCTTTAAAACATTATAAGCTCACAAGTGAATCATAATAATGGCAGATTATAAGTAGAAAATAGCCTAACATCTGTTTGTAAACATAAACAAACCATGCTTCCAATTTACTGAGTTTAAGTCATCACTTGTGCATAGCACACACAACTCGAAATGTACTAACATATCGAGGGTTCATAGATCAATAAAATAGAAACTCATAACAATAAAACACATGACATGATACCACATTAAACCATAGAGGTGGTAGAGTTACATTTATACCAATAAGGTTCATACCTCTCTCTCTCTCACGTGCACGTGGAATGCCTTTAGTCGTTTGGTTTTCCCTAATACCTTCTCTATGTCCTTGGTATTAAGGTAAAACCATTTACTACCCGAATACCTTATCATTGTCCTTCAAAGATTTAGGTAAAACCATTTACTTCCGGATACCTTCTCATTGTCCTTGAAGATTCGGGATATCATGATTCGTTCCCCCCTAAGTACCTTCTCGAATGTCCTTCAGTATTAGGGGTTAACCCCAAACAAGGGCATAATTTGTGTACCATGGAAATCATGTCTTTATAACACATACAACAATTCCTTGACATTTTCACATTATCATCTAAACATGTTCCCAAGTGGATTTACACAAAACATTCTCTAAAGGAAAGCATACTTTCATAATTTAGTTTCCATACTTGGATTTATAGTTACAACTAATTCAAAGCATGCTTAGGTTCCATCATGACTTTATGTTAGAAAACTCTATGAAGCCATTCACAACTAGTTCAATCAAGATGTAATTATCAACACTTATGTTCATGAAGAAAAACATAGGTCAAACATAGTTCTAAGATAGAGTCACTCACCGTATTAGAATTGGAACCTTGGCTTGTAAACTTGACCTATTTGCTCTTGGCCTGTCAAACAAGCCAAATCAATCATTAGAACCTCGAGCTCATGATTTTTGACCTTAAAACTTGCAAGAAAACACACTTTCAAAATTCTAGCATTTTCAGATTTTCTGCCCTGTTTTCAGACAGCCATAACTTCTTCATTACGTATCCAAAAATAATGTAATTTATACCAAACTCTTCCTTTTTGAACCCTCTAAATATCATATGAAGACATGAAATTGAAATTCCAAACGGATTTGTTCAGAAATACCTCAAAAGCTACTTTCCTCAAAGCAGACTTCATTGTTTCCAGATTCGGATTTCCTGCTGCACAACAAATTTAACCTGATATTTAGAACACCTTCTAGACATTTTCTACTCACGATTTATTCATGAAAGTTGTAGGAAATTCAATAAGCTTTCGAACCATACCAATTAGAGCTTCGAACTCCAAGTATTCAGATCAGAACAACCAAAACATCAGAGACTTCCCAGATTTAATAGAAAATTCTGTCTTCTGTCTTCCTCTTCACAAAACAGTAAGTTAACTTCAGTATTAGCTCGAGCTTCCTTTACAAACTTTGTTCCAAATTGAGTTAACTTTCATGTATCAAAAACTCAACTTTTTGAGCTCGAAAAGACCAAAACATCAGAACTGGTTTGAGTTGATCACCTTGTTGCTATACAATTAAGCTTTGAGTTCTCCTCCTTTCTTCTGCAATTCCAGCTCCAAAATCACGAAAATGGCTTCCATTTTCTTCCTTTCTCCTTCTCCCACGAAGCTTCAACTTTGGTTTTGATAAATGAAGAAGAAAATGGAGAAGATAAAGCCATTTTAAAAAGCAATGAGGCAAACTTTGTCTTTTTCCCATTTGCTTTTTCTTTTCTTATTCCTTTTCTTTTTCCTTTCCTTTATCCCTTTCTTTCTTTTCTTTTTAAAACACCAAAATAAGTGTATAAAGAAACCCTAAGCATTTAGCCAACTTATCCCAAGTCTGTGAGACATATGATCTTCCATTCAATACATGATGCACCTAAAACTTCTCCAATTTGTTAATGATTTGAACTTACTTCAATGCAACTTTTAATATGCTTATTTCAATGGTTTACCTATCCCCTTATGAAGTTTAGACACATTGTAGCTCCAAATTCAATAGATTCCGAAATTCGATCACGAAATCCTTTAGTGCAACCTATACGATTTTGCTTATTTCAAAACATCATGAATGAGTGTAAAATGATAAAAGAAAATAGAGTTTAGGGCTTACAATAACATTTATCTTGAAATCAGTGTAGTGGACATTATTTGGGTTAATTTCAAGATTATAATCTAAATAGTCTATGGTATAAGAATAAGATTGGAAACCTCATTCTGGTAACACCATGGATGCGACCCATTTTGTAATTAGTACAAATGAGGTAATCCAACTCATTCATGTAGTTGACATGCGAGTGGGGACATCCTGTATGAAGAGTTCATACATGACTGGAGCGCAAATGAAGGGAATCGAAGTCCTCGCAGCGGAAGCGATTGCAAATCATGCACTCTTGATTTAGTTACAATGGAAATTTCAAGAATGTCAAACATGGATTAAGCATAAAATAAGAGTTTGGACAACAAGTAGTTACCTTTGAAGAACCTTTCTTCAAGTGCTCCTCTCTCCACGGTCACGATCTCAGCAACAAGAACTCCAACGTGCGAAGACACGACCACCGGATCTTCTCCGTTGTTCTCTAGGTGACGGAGGAAGGTGGGTTCCCTTTAGGAGATGTGAGGTATTTTGAGAGAGATGTGTGTTTTGGAACTCTTCCAACAACACAACAAGGAGGCTAGTGATTCTTTGAAAAACACACTTAACCTAGTTGCATCCCATGCAACCATATATATAGAGAATTAGAATGGAAATGACCATCCTACCCCTCCTTTAATTTCTCCTTAGTATATAGTCTAAATCATATTAAAACTATATATTATATCAATTATATCATATATAATTGATATAACTCCTCATGTATGAAATTTAATACTTCAATTTCACTCCTAACTTTATACCCTTTATATTACAATGTTGAGCCAACGGAGGGATCTAATGGACCTACAGATCATGAGCTCCAATGATGTGAAATTAACTGATCAAACTCTTTGATCCAGTTAATCAATATTCATCAACTACAAGTCACTCCACTATAGACTTGTAGCTGCACTCTGCTAACTGTAGATATTATTGTGTCCACTGATATAGTCAACCCATGAGTTGACCCTTCACATGTTGTTCGTAATCACAGCTGGGTCAAATTACCGTTTTACCCCTGTGATTACCTCTTTGCTCCTTAAGCACCACTGATCCTCTAATGAACAACAAGTCTAAGGTCCCACCTTAGACTCATACCCTCATAGAGGGCGGGGCCCTGTTGTTCAAGACCTGGAGTCAGTTCTTAAGGGAACAACCTATCTAATTCCTCAGTAGAGGAATTAGTGAATTCCATCTTGCACAATTAAGTTCCCAGCTACCTACGAGGTTCTGTCCCTGAGAAGGTAGGCTTATTGAGTCGCCTACAGGCCACTCTCACCCATACTAGTCTAAGGACAAACCCCTATAAGCAGGAGTTCTTAACTTGCTCAAGATTCAGGTCGAGTCAGTAATGACCATCTATAAATTACTAGTCTTATCCTGTTAAGGGTGTTATACTGGTTAGACTAATAATTTGCGATCCAGTCTTGTATGAACTCTTCATACAGGATGCCCCCACTCGCATGTCAACTACATGAATGAGTTGGATTACCTCATTTGTACTAATTACAAAGTGGGCCGCATCCATGGTGTTACCAGAATGAAGTTTCCAACCTTATTCTTATACCATAGACTATTTAGGTGATAATCTTGAACTCAACCCAAATAGTGTCCACTACACTGATTTCAAGATAAGCATTATAACCTTGGAGCTTAGTTTATTGGATTTATAAAAGCAAGAATGTAATCTTATCAAAACAAATAACACTTTATTTAATTGATCAAGATTACACAAGTTTAGGGCATAAATCACAACAATCTCCTACTTGACCTAAAGCTTGTGGAGCACTAAACATTACATTAATGTAAATACAATAAACCAAGGCATTTAAACCCTTTGTACAAAATACTCCCACTTGCCCTAGTTGGGGAAGACTTGTAAACCTAGACCTTCTAGGTGACTCTCAAATACTTTAGCCGTGAGAGCCTTTGTAAAAGGATCAGCAATGTTGTGCTCTGAGGCTATGTTCGTGACAATCACGTCTCCTCTGTGCACGATCTCCCAGATGAGATGATACTTCCGCTCTATGTGCTTTCCCCTCTTGTGACTTCGGGGTTCCCTCGAATTTGCCACTGCACCACTGTTATCGCAATACAGTGTGACGAGCAAAGTCATATTTGGAACAACTTCCAAATTTAGCATAAATTTCCTTAATCAAACGGCCTCCTTAGCTGCTTCACAAGCTACTACATATTCGGCCTCCATGGTGGAATCAGCGATGCATCCTTGCTTGACGCTTCGCCATACTATAGCTCCTCTGTTAAGAGTGAAAACTGACCCTGATGTAGATTTCCGAGAATCTTTATCAGTCTGAAAGTCAGAATCTGTGTATCTTGTAAGGTTCAAATCCTTAGCCCCATACACAAGTATGTAGTTCCTTGTTCTCCGAAGATACTTAATGATCGTTTTAACCGGTGTCAAGTGTTCAAGTCCTGGATTGGATTGATACCTACTGACCATCCCAACTGCAAAACAGATGTCAGACCTAGTACACAACATGGCGTACATCAGGCTCCCAACAGCTGATGCGTAAGGAATCCGTCTCATATCCTCAACTCCTTGAGGTGTCTTAGGACATTGTTCCTTAGACAAATGGATTCCATGTCTAAAAGGAAACAAGCCCTTTTTGGAATCTTGCATCTTAAACCTTGACAACACTCTGTCTATGTATGATGCTTGAGACAAGGCTAGTGTTCTATTCTTGCGGTTTCGGACAATCTGGATCCCAAGAACAAACTGCGCATCACCCAAATCTTTCATTTGGAATTGCGTTGCTAGCCATTCCTTGATTTCAGTAAGATAACCTACATCATTCCCAATGAGTAGGATATCATCCACATAGAGAATTAGGAAAGCGACAGAACTATTGATGATTTTCTTGTAGACACAAGGTTCATCATCATTCTGGTCAAAATCATACGATCTGATAGCCTCATCAAATCTTATATTCCAGGACCTAGAGGCTTGTTTCAGTCCATAAATCGACCTTTTAAGCCTGCAAAGCTTTTGCTCTTATCCTGGTTCAATGAACCCTTTGGGTTGGTCCATGTAGATGGTTTCCTCAAGATTGTCATTCAAAAAGGTTGTCTTGACATCCATTTGCCATACCTCATAGTCATTATATGCGGCAATGGCAAGAAGGATACGGATAGACTTTACCATAGCAACAGGTGAAAAGGTTTCGTCAAAGTCAACCCCTTCAACCTGGCTATAACCCTCTGCTACTAGTCTAGCTTTAAAGGTGTGCACCTTCCCATCTACACCACGTTTTCTCTTGTAGATCCATTTACAACCTATAGGTTTTACCCCATCAGGCTTATCTACAAGATCCCAAACAGAATTGAAGTGCATAGACTCAATTTCTTGGTCCATGACTATGACCCATTTGTCTTTGTCAATGTCAACCATTGCTTGATTGTAAGTCAATGGATCCTCGCAGTTGTCATCTGGTATAACAACTTGGGTTTCAAATTAAACCCATGTAACGGTCAGGCTGTATCACAACCCTCCCACTACGTCGAGGCATACTCAACTCTTGAGATGGACCCTCTTGACTAGACAAACTAGTATCAACAACTCTTGTTGACGTACTAGTGTTCTTATCAGCAACCTTTGCTATTGTTCCGTCTAACTCACTCAACACTACCTTACTTTTTACTTTGTGGTCCCTTATGTGGTCCTCCTCCAAGAAAGTGGCATTTGTCAACACAAAGACCTTATCTTCCTTAGGATCATATAATAAACCACCTCTTGTTTCTTTTGGGTATCCTACGAATAGGCACAACTTTGAACGTGAATCCAACTTCTTTGGATTTGTCACAAGCACATGTGCTGGACAACCCCATATTCTGAAGTGACATAAACTACCTTTCAAGAGTTCAGAAGGTGTTTCAGAAACACTTTTGGAGGGCACACTATTCAATATGTATACTGCAGTCTCCACTGCATAACCCCAAAAGGAACTAGGGAGATGAGCATAACTCATCATTGATCGAACCATGTCCAACAAGGTTCTATTTCTCCTTTCCGATACACCGCTTTCTTTGTGGTGTCTTTGGGAGCCGAGAGTTGGGATGTAATTCCATGTTCTATCATATAGTTCTGGAATTTTAAATCCATGTACTCTTCACCTCGATCCGATCGAAGTGTTTTAACTCTTTTACCTAATTGATTTTCAACCTCAGCCTTGAATTCCTTGAACTTTTCAAGTGCTTCAGACTTGTGGTGAATTAGGTGAATATGTCCATATCTAGAATAATCATCTATAAAAGAGATGAAATATTCATATCCTCCCCTGGCTTTAACATTCATCGGACCACAAAGGTCTGAATGTATAAGCTCTAGAGGATCTTTGGCTCTATAACCTTTTCCACTAAAAGGTCTTTTAGTCATTTTGTCTTTTAGGCAGGATTCACATACTGGTAAGGAATTTTCTTCTAACTCGTTTAAAAGTCATCTCTTTACCAATCTCTCAATCCTATTGAGATTAATGTGATCCAATCTTAGATGCCAAAGATGAGCATTTTAGGAGAAAGTAGTTCATGTACTTGCAATTTTGTAAAATTCACTTGTTAAAACTATTTTAACTGAATTAAACCATTTGCAAATAATTCTCAAGAAGAGCAACACATAGTACAATACTTTTCCAATGAAAAAAATACTTTATTTAATTGAAATGTAAAAGAGGTACAATGTTCTCTAAGGCAAGAAATAAGGTTTCTAATAAACCCTTAAGCTACATGTTATCAAATAACAACTTTTCTTTGTCAGACAGTTGCTCTTTATCTGCTTCTTTTCCTCTTCTTCTGTATCTTCTTAGGTCCAGAAGTATGGTTGCAGTTCTTTTTCCCAGAGGATGAATCCTCCTGAGAACTTTTGGAGTGAGTAAACAAATTTGCCTCTCCATTTTGTTGTCTCTTATAATCCATAAGAAACTGATAATTCTGCAACTCATGTAGCAAAGAAGTCGATCATACTCTATGTATGTTGTTCATCATTTGCATTGCTACGGAATCGTTGAAAACTCTTGGAAGAGATTCTAGGATGAACAAAATCTGACATTTCTCATCTATGACCGCTCCGTTTAATTCCGCTATATTGAAGTGGGCAATCAGATTGAGAACATGTTCTCTCACCGATATTCCTTCCTTCATACGTGCGTTATAAACGAACTTTAGGGCTTCATATCGAATTTGTTTGGACGGTTGTCCAGACAAATTTAGCACAAAATCCATGATCTCTCGAGCTGAGACCTTGCCTCCGGCCTTACCAAGCAAAACATCGGTATGCTAGCTGTGATATAGGCTTTCGCCTTTTCGTTGGCATTAATCCACTGGTCATACGCATCCTCAACAGCTTGAGATGCATTTTGAGCAGGAAATTGAGGACACTCCTCATTGAGAACAAACTTAAGATCATGTGTAACCAAGATTATGTTGAGTCCATCCCTCCAAGTCACTATGTTCTTTCCGGTTAACTTTTTCGCACCCAATAAGGAAATCATAGAGCTAGACATTTTTGCTGAAATATTTACAAATTAACTTGTATGAGTTTTCTTGCTATAACTCTAATCCAATCATGTTTTAGTTAATTATCAAATGATTCCTAGGCCATTTATAAATTGCAATGATACTCCAAATGTTTAGAATGTATGACACCGAAGGGTAATAAAAAACATTCCTCCTCTGGATCAAGACATTCTTGATCAAAACCTAACACCAGAATAACTCTTATTCCTATAGGTTTTACTTACCATTTTTCGGTTTGGATACATACACAACTTATGTACCCCGTGAGTGTAACCCTTTGTCTTTAGATCCCGCAGTCTCGATCTAATAAAATGCTAGAAGGGAGGACTAGATTGGAAAATAGTCTAAGGAAATCTTTATCCCTTTCGGGTGTCTCACTGTGTTAGATCCCCATGATCAAGCCCTCAGAGAAGGGATTGTGCAGTCCAGCCAAACTAGCGGTGACCATAGTGGTCTAACGGTGTAAACCGACAAAAGAGACCGTAGGTTTTGTTTTCACTAAACTCGCTCCCACTCACTATAAGTACCCTCTCCATTCACCTTGGTATTGACTCATACAAACACCATCCGGAGAGGGGACGCTCCCGTTGCGCCACGAGGCCAAGTATGAGTCTCATGGTGTGAACTTCGGGAGATAGCGTAGGTGAAAAAAATATGTATCTCATACACGTTTTCCTCCCACTAAATACTTTAAGTCTATAGGAATCTTTCTTAGGCTAAAACCCGACTAATGATTTTACCTAGGATTTCTAGTTTATTAACCCCTTAATAAACCCGTTGACGCCTTCTTGTAATTTATAAGACTCTCTGATTAAATTTCACTCCCAGTCAGTCCCCTGTAGGGTGTTCCAATTCAAATCACCTTAAATACCCCAACCTAGATGAACTTTCCTTAGACAGAGTTCCTCTTTAATCATAGCTTATAAATTACTTGGTTCCTAATTCTAATCTAATTAGAACTAGATAACCTAAGGTCTATTATTTCCAAGTTCTAAACACTTTAAAACTAATAATTAACCTTAGGTGACATGCATACTATGTTATAGTTCTTGATCAATCATCACATGAATAATAAAACATACATAGCATATTCATCTCATGAAATATAATGCATGTTAATGCTGTCCAAAAATTAATATAACAACCATATATTAATTAATCATGCAAACTATATAATATAACTCCTTATATTATAAATAATGCATGAAAATGCTTAACCTAAGGTGGGATTTCTAAAATAAAAGCATACACTATGCATGGCAATAATTACACAACAATTGCATAATTAAAATAGCAAAAATTAGACCAATTTTGGCACCCTAAAAATAATTTTAATTAATATAATCTAATTATAATAATTAAAATTAAATATATTAAATATATTAAATATAAACGTTTTATAATTAATATAAATAAATAAAATCCATTTTCTGCTCGTTGCTCCTCGCGTGAAACGTCTTCGGCGTTGCAACGCTGCTTTTGTCGTTTTCTGCCGAGCGTTGCGCAACACCACAGCGTTGCAACGCTAAAGGTTGTGTTGCAACGCTGCCTCCTGCGCGCGCCTTCTCCCGCAAGCGCGGCGTTGCAACGCTGATGAACAGCGTTGGAACGCTGCACAGAGACAACATTGAGAATCTCCATTCTTTGCTCATTTTTACTCCGTTCTTCTCACCAACCGCCTTGCGTCAAACGACACGGACTTACAGACTCGATTTACAATTAACTTTTGCCTAAAACACCGGGCCCATACATTTTCAATGAAATTGTAAATCTAAGTGCCAAAATTGAAAACATCTAATTTCGCAAAAACCGTTCATACATCTCATGCACAAAACAGTAAATCCCACCTTGTTCTTGAAAAATCCATAACATAAATCAATAACGCAATTGGGCTCTGATACCAATTGAAGGGAATCGAAGTCCCCGCAGCGGAAGCGATTGCGAATCGCGCGCTCTTGATTTAGTTACAATGGAAATTTCAAGAATGTAAAACATTGATTAAGCATAAAATAAGTGTTTGGACAGCAAGTAGTTACCTTTGAAGAACCTTTCTTCAAGTGCTCCTCTCTCCACGGACACGATCTCAGCAACAAGAACTCCAACGCATAAGACAGACACGACCGGATCTTCTCCGTTGTTCTCTAGGTGACGGAGGAAGGTGGGTTCCCTTTAGGAGATGTGAGGTATTTTGAGAGAGATGTGTGTTTTGGAACTCTTCCAACAACACAACAAGGAGGCTAGTGATTCTTTGAAAAACACACTTAACCTAGTTGCATCCCATGCAACCATATATATAGAGAATTGGGATGGAAATGACCATCCTACCCCTCCTTTAATTTCTCCTTAGTATATAGTCTAAATCATATTAAAACTATATATTATATCAATTATATCATATATAATTGATATAACTCCTCATGTATGAAATTTAACACTTCAATTTCACTCCTAACTTTATACCCTTTATATTACAATGTTGAGCCAACGGAGGGATCTAATGGACCTACAGATCATGAGCTCCAATGATGTGAAATTAACTGATCAAACTCTTTGATCAAGTTAATCAATATTCATTAACTACAAGTCACTCCACTATAGACTTGTAGTTGCACTCTGCTAACTGTAGATATTATTGTGTCCACTGATATAGTCAACCCATGAGTTGACCCTTCACATGTTGTTCGTAATCACAGCTGGGTCAAATTACCGTTTTACCCTTGTGATTACCTCTTTGCTCCTTAAGCACCACTGATCCTCTAATGAACAACAAGTCTAAGGTCCCACCTAGACTCATACCCTCATAGAGGCGGGGCCTGTTGTTCAAGACGAGAGTCGCTTAAGGGAACAACCTATCTAATTCCTCAAGAGAGGAATTAGTGAATTCCATCTTGCACAATTAAGTTCCCAGACTACCTACGAGGTTACTGTCCCCCGAGAAGGTAGGCTTATTGAAGTGGGCACACAGCCACTCTCACCCATACTAGTCTAAGGACAAACCCCTATAAGCAGGAGTTCTTAACTTGCTCAAGATTCAGTCGAGTCAAGAATGACCATCTATAAATTACTAGTCTTATCTGTTAAGGTGTTGTTATTTGGTTAGACTAATAATTTGCGATCCGATCTTGTATGAACTCTTCATACAGGATGCCCCCACTCGCATGTCAACTACATGAATGAGTTGGATTACCTCATTTGTATTAATTACAAAGTGGGCCACATCCATGGTGTTACCAGAATGAGGTTTCAAACCTTATTCTTATACCATAGACTATTTAGGTTATAATCTTGAACTCAACCCAAATAGTGTCCACTACACTGATTTCAAGATAAGCGTTATAACCTTGGAGCTTAGTTTATTGGATTTATAAAAGGAAGACTGTAATCTTATCAAAACAAATAACACTTTATTTAATTGATCAAGATTATACAAGTTTAGGGCATAAATCCCAACAACAAATTATTAGTCTAACCAGTATAACACCGTTAACAGGATAAGACTAGTAATTTATAGAATGTCATTAGTGACTCGACCTGAATCCTGAGCAAGTTAAGAACTCCCCTTATAGGGTTTGTCCTTAGACTAGTATGGGTGAGAGTGGCACCAGAGTCGACTCAATAAGCCTACCTTCTCAGTGACGTAACCTCGTAGGTAGTGGGAACTTAACTGTGCAAGATGGAATTCACTCATTTCACTACTGAGGAATTAGATAGGTTGTTCCCTTAAGAACTAACTCCAGGTCTTGAACAACGAGGCCCCGCCCTCTATGAGGGTATGAGTCTAAGGTAGAACCTTAGACTTGTTGTTCATTAGAGGATCAGTGGTGCTTAAGGAGCAAAGAAGTAATCACAAGGGTAAAACGATAATTTGACCCAGCTGGGATTACGAACAACCTGTCATTTCCATCCCATTTCCCTATATATATGGTTGCATGAGATGCAACTAGGTTAAAAAAAAAAGTCATTCTAAGTGATTCCTAGCCTTTTGTTGTTGTTGGAAAGGTTACAAGACAACAAACATCTCTCTCACAAAAATACCTCATTTTTCCTAAAAGGAACCCACCTTCCTCCCTCACCTAGAGAACAACGGAGAAGATCCCTATGGCGATTGTCGGTGTTAAATGACGAGTTCGTGTTGCGGTGATCTTGATCTTGAGAGAGGAGGATCACTTGAAGAAACGTTCTTCAAAGGTAACATTCTTGTTGTCCATTCTGTTTTGCATGCTTAATCTATATTTTATGTTCTTGAATTAATCGTTGTAACTAAATCAAGAGCGCGCAATTCGCAATCGCTTCCGCTGCGGGGACTTCGATTCCCTTCAGAAGCAAGCTTGGGTAACCATGCGGTGGGCACTTCCTTAGCTTGTCCTTTTAACAATCCCAGGGTTTAAATAGTTGCTCTCTCCCGTGCTGCCTGAATGTTCCTATCTCTCTCCTTAACTTTGCAACCTTCACAGGTGGAAAGAATTTATTCATGAAGGCTTAGGCTAACTCTTCCAAGAATTGATGCTCCCTGGTGGGAGAGACCCTAACCATTCCTTAGCCCTACCCTGCAAAGAGAAAGGAAAAAGACGTAAGCGAATATTATCTGCAGAAATCCCATTCAATTTAACTGTACCACAAATCTCTAGAAAATTTTGCAAATGTGAATTAGGGTCCTTTGTGGCTTGCCCTCTGATTGCCCTCTCCCTAACCATCTTAATAAGCTCTGTTTTCAGTTCAAAATTATTAACATTTATAGGAGCATGGACTATTCCAGCCTGCTTAGAATTAAACACAGGTTGGAAATACTCCCTGATGGGTTTAAGGTTGTTTACTAACTCCTGATCTTCCATTGTTTAGATTTCAACTCTACCTTGCCTTTAGAGTCTCATACAGGTCCTTTCAATCTCAGAATCAAAAGGGTGTAAGTCTGCAACTCTATCCTTTTGCATACACCTTGAAGAACAAAAAGAACTAAGAATGAAACAAAGAACTAGAAAAAGAAAGAAACAAAGAAAAACACAAATAAGAAAATAAAATAAGGCAAAAATAAGGCAAACCACACAAAAAAAAAAAAAACAAAAGAACACAAGAATAAGGATAAAATAAGGCAAAACACACAAAAGAACACTAAAAAGCACCGTTGCAACGCAATTGCCACTGAGCTTCAATACGGATTTCTTATCGAGATAGCATTGCGACGCTGCAAAGCAGCGTTGTAACGCTGCCTAAACGAGTCGCTTCACTCAAATATCCGTAACCTTGGCGTTGGGACGCCCTGCAGGGCGTTGCAATACTGTCTCCTCGGGTACAATAGCTAGGTTAGACATTTCTTGTAAACCCGAGATCTTTCTTTGGAACTTCCTTATTAAAAAAAACAACAAAAGGAAAGAAGAAATGAATGTTTAAAACTTGGTTTTACATGTTTTAAAAAGAGTTTATATCATTTGCATGCCTTACGAGATTTTAACGATATACTTGTTGGTTTCCTGAAAGTCTATTATGATTCTACGTTTCTTTCAACGCTTGAATACAAATGCATATGCTTATAGTTTTCAGGTGACATGTTTTACAAGTTATAGATTTTAAACACAGTCACTCACTGAGCTTCATAGCTCATTCTTTCAATGTTTTCAAACTTTTCAGGTAGAGATCGAGCTCCTGGTACCTGAGTTACTGCCATAGTCTGCTAAAGCTCCATAAGTTGTAATACTTTGTACGTGGCTGACATTGTATAGCAAGTCCATATGTTTTGTAAATTATTTTCAGAGGACTATGTAGTTGTAGTTGTTTGTACATTAGGGGTTGTATAAACAATGGTTTGTCTTGTATTGTTTCTGATGCTCCTGACTTCTTAGTTTCCAAGAGAGACTTATGAAGGGTTTCTCCTTGTGTATGTTTAATAGTTGTCCAGTTTCCGCTATGTTATGTTAAAGTGTTCCATATGCGAACATAGTATGTTTATCAGGAGAACAGGGTCAGCAGGTATTGTTAAGAGGTAAACAATGTCTGTTGGCTTCACGCCGCCTTTCGGGCTAAGTAGCAGGTAGTTCGGGAGGGGGTGTGACATTTCTTCTTCCTCTTGATGTTTTTTTACGCTTCAAAAAGCCTCGATTTGGACCCAAGTGATCCATAATATCTCCAACTGGCCTGTTTAGGCCCCTAACCTGAAATTCAATGATTAAAACACATAAATGCCCTGAAATAATCATGAAAACTAGAAATTAAGAAGTCTAAGGTTAACACATTTTGTGTGCTATCATAGGTAAATTCAAGGCATCAATTAAATTTTCATTCCAATTGAACATGAAAAGTCCAACCTAACCCGAGCTTATATTTTATTAAAAAATCTCATCTCTTGCAACTTGCCTCTTGTTTCCATTCGCCTATCATCTCATTTCATTTCCATTATTTCTTGCATCTTTGTCTTATTCTTTAATTTATTGCATCAATTGTAGTTAAATTTATCTCATAAAAAAAATAAAAATCCAATTCCTATTTGCGCATTTTTTATTTTCAATGAAAATTGCATGCCCATGCATTGCACAGAAAAATAAAGTAAATTTGCTAGGTCACTCACTCACTTAGGTCTAACTATTCCTCCTGAGATTAATACTTAACTTATCACTTATTGCACACGACCGTGTATGTGCACATCGTAAAAGTGTCGGAGTCTCATTCTGGTTTCATTAATTCAAGGCACTCGATATTTCGCACAAGTTTTTTATGACGTTGTCGGGAACTAGTTTTGCATCTTGTTTGTGAAGTCTGTGCACTACATGAAAAACGTCAAGTAAATGGATTTTAAACTAAAAAACGTCAATAATATAAAAAAAAGGCGGAGATTGACGGACTTTTTCGGATTTTGGACACTACGATAAACTTGACGGTTTAAAAATGTCAAATTAAAAAAAACAACGGGGGTTTAATACTCGTTGCTTAAAAAGAAAAAAAAAAAGAGAAATGAAACGAGGGTTATGTTCGGGTTCTTTTTCTCGCCGCGTGCAAGCCTCCCATCCGATGTCTTCTTCTTCTTCGTCTACTTCGGATTCCGTCGCCAACAACACGCCAGCCAATCGGTTGGTTTTCTTCTTCTCGCCGCCTCTGATTTCCCCGTCCGTCCTCTCCGTCGACCGACCAACACGGTGGGAAAACGAGAAAGAAAAATCGCAAGCCATGGGTTTCAATTTGTCATCGTTTGGTGGGTTCTTCGATATTAGAGAAGCTCACCGATCACCATGTGTTGAGTGTGTCTCGATTGTGAGACAGGAAAAAGTCGGTGCGACGCCTCTGTTCTTCGTTGGGGTTTACACTGTGAGTCTCTATTTTTTGGCTTCAATACAAGAACGGTTTGGGTCTAATGGTGCAGTATGACGAACACGGTAAGACTGTGGGTTTGTGTTTTTGTGGATCTCAGCTTGGTTATCGGTACAAGGTGTTAGCTTCGAGTGGGTCTCTTGTTTAAGAAGGGGAAAATCAATGGGCATCGTGGGTCTTGATACATAAGGCTAAAAATGGGGTGGATATTATCTCTACAGTGGTATTCAATAAATTGTTGAGAAGTTGTTTGAAACTTTATATCAAGGTATTGCCAAATTCATAATTTTCCATGTCTTATTTAAAAAAAAGGATCCATTTAGTTCAATGACAATGTTTGCAAGTGTATTCATATTCTATGACTTTATATTTTCGATCAGTTAGATACCAACTTTGTTTTATAATCTTTTTTTCTTGTTTTACTATGTGGGCAATGAAGATTCCAGGTTGTTGTGGAGGTACCATTTGATAGACCTTGATGGCATGAGGTTTGTAGAATATACTAGTTAAATCTTGGAATTTTACTGCTTTCACATATTTTATTGCAAGGTTAAATGGACCTATTTTGAGATTATAGCTTAATGGTTTGTTTGTGCATGTTTGGAAGTGATTTGAAATGGTTATTGTTTGTTTTTTTATTTTTTGATTTATGAAATCAAAATTTCCAACCCTTGCAGCATTATAAATGTCGTTGCAGGCTATGTTTAGGCTTTTAACGTTTAATATGGTATAGAGGGAGGGTTGCTTTAATAGTAGGTTTGATGTTTGATAATTTTCTCTACATTCTGATTTGTTTGTGCTTAATTAGATCTCTTTCATATGTCAGGTAAGATTTTGTTGAAAAATGGTTAAATATACCTTTTTCTTTTAAATACTATCATTGCTTGGGTGTTTATTGTCATTTGGTGAACATATTTGATAGATATGGGCAGAAGTGAATCACCATTGTTTTGTGGGGAAGGGAAAATTTTATAAGTTGGAGAGTTATTGTAATCACCTTGAGCTTGGTTTGATTCTTCTTGCTCTCATATTCCTAACTGTATTCTTGATTTGTATCCTAAAAAAAGTATTCATCCCTCTGAGGGACGGGGTGATATACATTAAAAAAGTCTTGTCAATTGTGTGTTTTCTCCCCTTTCGTACACAATTTATTAGTTCAATAAGATTTTTATTTTAATTATCTTTAGCATCAACATATGCTTGCCGTTAGTCTCTTTCAGATTAGAGTGTCAGTTATCCTTATTGGATCAAAGGATAGTGCGAAAAAAATTCTACTATCTTAAAGTCGCATCAAAATGTTTGGCAATAGTATTGTTATGAATCAAAAGGTTATAGTTCATAGGACTAGGTAGCTTTAACATATCAAAACTATGTTCAGTATGCCTAACACCATTGATTAGAGTTAGCATTTAATTTTTCTATTTTTCTTTAGGTTTGCTCCATTGTGGTTGTTTATGCTCATATAGGCAGTATTGTTTTTTTCATTACTTTTAAAAAGAATTGTTCTTATTATTTGTTTATGCATGTAGGAGAGATTAAGCTTATATCAAGAAAAACTAGAGCGGTTCAAATGCTTGAGTAAAGGTATGTTTCAGATTTGATTTTTAGTTTATATAAAAGTTTTTTCTTTGTCGTTATGTTACTACTTCCTTTCATGGTAGATTGATAATTACACATTTAAATTTGTTCCCGAATTACCATTCGAAGTGTTCTACTACCTCGATAATTATATATTTAAATGGCTTGGAAGAATAATGGTTTGTTTTCTTATGTAACAGTTTCTTACTGGTCAGGGAATTTTTAAAGGCATTTGATAAAATTTGAACAATACAAAGTAGATTAGCTAGATCCTTACGCAGTGATACCATGCACTAATCAAGTTAAAAAAAAAAAGACTTTCAAGCTATAGTCAGTTCACTTTCTTGCTTAAATGAGATTTTTTGTTTCACTGATCAATTATAAGTTTTTGAATGTCAATGTCATAAGGTAACATGATTGTTGCAAAAGCTAGCTTAGAAACTTACGGTTATTCACTTGTTTTCAATCAATTCTTGCTCGATAACTCAATTTTGAAAGATGGTTTCCTTTGTAGAAATCTCTTACCAGCCAAGCCACTGGTTCTTGTTCAAGGGAAAGTCTTGTTGTTTCAAGAGAGTAAATATTGCATTCTAGAAAACATAGCAAGAAACACCAACTCCATACACCCGCCAATTTCTAATCAAAATAGAGAATAAAATTTTACTAAACAACAAGAACCACAAATTCTAATAAACCTTACCTTGTTTCTTTCTTTTTCTCTCACCTTTGATTGCAGGTGTCTCCAATTGTTATGATTTCAATTGACAATCATGTAGAAAACATTTAAACAACTGTGAAGGTTGAAAGCTAGTTTAACTATTTGTATTATCTTATTCAACTTTTAAAATGATGCAATCTCTTTATTCCTTGTCATGTGCCATTTCAAACTAATGCCTTTTTAACACACTAAATATTTTCTTATATAGGTCAACATGATTGATGCAAGAAGAAACTAGAAAAGAGAAAGAGGAAGAAAAGGGTAAAAATGCAAGAAAAGGGTAAAAATGCAAGTTGTTGGAGGTGTACTGACCTTGAGATGTTAATTGCTAGAGATGTTAATGTTATATCAATTGAATTTAAAAAACACTGCACTTTTTTTCATTACTAGAGATGTTAATGTTAATGTTATATCACCTAAAATTTAGGTGATGATTATATTTCTTTCTTTTTACATTTCTTTGGTTTTTCAACTCTGTTTTTTGACATTAATATGATCTTATTTCTATTCGAGTTAGATGATTGTTGGGTTGAACTGAATAGAGATGCTAAGGTAAATTTTAATGTCCATTTTTTTTCTCAGATGTGTATGAAAATCTCTATGTTTGCATTAGATGAGAATTTTTTTTACCACTTTTAGGTTCCATAGGCACTTTTAGATCGTTTTGAGTTATTTTCACCTCAAAGTATGCCTAAGAGCTTTTAAGACACTTTTGTAGATTTGGGGTTGGGTGTGTGCGTAAATTTCAGTTTAGGAACTTTTTAAGTTTCTTTAAGCGTGAAAATTGAGATTTAAACTTTTCCTAGCCTCTTTTTGGCCACTTTGTATGTTTCATGGGGCGACATAGACATTATTAGATAGTTTTGAGTTAGTTTTAGCCCCAAAGTACGCTTAAGTTCCTTTAATGCAGTTTTGTAGCATTTGAGGGTTGGTTGTGTGTTATAGGTTCACTTTAGGCACTTTCTTATTTTCCTTAAGAGTCAAAATGACACTTAAACTCATTTTACACACTTTTTCGTCACTTTGTACGTTCCATAGGTACTTTTAGATCGTTTTGAGTTATTTTTCGCCTCACAGTATGCTAAAGAGCCTTTATAGTTTATCTTGATATGTTGTATTTTGGTTGAAAAAAAAATATGAGGCTTTTTCAATATTCTCATAGGGAGTTTTCTAATGTTTTACATATTTTACATATTATAACCTTAAGCTAGCACTGTATGTTGGATTTTTTGTACTCTAAACTTTCATGGTCATCATAACTGGACCTCCTAGACAAATTATTTTATGTATTAAGCTTGAAGAACCATGACTTTATTACATTGCTGAATTTTCTTTTTCAGTTCGAACCTCTTCCAACATGCTTTCATCATGCAAAGCATTTTCACTCAAGAAGGAGTTCGCTCGCCATTCCCATCCAAGGTTAGATGATATATGTATTTTCCAACAACCTGATGGGATAAGCCATATTATGAGCATGTTAAGGTTGCTTAATTGTAAAATATTGTTGTATCTTACAATTTCTTTCTACACCTCTCTCTCACCCTTTATAATTTGTTGTCCATTTGGAAAGAATGAGTTTAAATCATAGTAACTACTTGCCCAAATCTAAAGTCCTAGGAAGAGTGACCTTAACACTAGTCGACATTTAGAGGATTGGTTGTGGTTATTGACTCATGGTATGATATAAGATCTGGGATTGATTGTGGTTGTTTGTAACATCTCGTTGCTAGTTGTGATTATCTGTCTATGAACTCTGAGGAACTAAAACCTAGTTTGAATGAATTTGTAGTTTGGAGGCGGCTAGGTGCCCATATATGAACTTATGCAGTGATTTCATTTATGTAGGTGCTAGGAAACTTATTTGGTTGATAGTATTCGCGAAAATTATTGTGATGGAGTTTTGTTTTTTTTTTAGTTCATTATCGTTTTTATTGAGGCTAGGTGCCCATATATGCCCTCCTTCTGTATCGTTTTCTCTTTTTATCTTCATAGGATAGTAGATTGAAATGTTCTATTTTTTCTGAATACTTCACGTTTCAGAGAAAAAGGCACGAGCTTGGTGTGCATCAAAAGAAAAAATGCCCTCAAGAGTAGGGAAGATGAAGAGATGTAAGTTCATATGCCAAACCATCAATACTGAGGAAGAGACGTGGCTACATATGAAGGTGCCAAATATTCTTTTTGTAGTGACATTTTTTGGATGGCTACATGAAGGTGCCAAATATTTTGTATAGATGTTTGCTTGAGCTAGGATTGATGTCACATTTTTTATTGGATGACTACCAAATATTTTTTGGTGTAAATGTTGTTCAGGCCAGGACCCATAGATTGACTAACTATGGTGGAGATGATTAGTGTTTGAACATATAAGGTGGAGATAAGTGTACCTAGTTTGACATTTTGAATGTAAAACCATGATTGGAGTTACTAAGGTTGGAATTGTTAAAGGTTGAACTTTCTTGTTATTTTAGAAGTGTTCATATGGGAAGAAGATATGAATTTTTGTGGGTATTATTGATAGAATTTTATTTCATAGATCTTGAATATAAATTATTGAAACACAATGTAGAAAATTCCAAATTTTAAAGAATATTGATTGAAAAAATAAAAACACTAACCAACAAGACATGTATAATGTGTTAAGATCTAATTCAAATTGACATTTTTCAAACGTCAAAAAAGAACATTACATTTGACTCTTTACAATCGTCAAGATTTACCTTCAATTTGACGTTTTTGGACTATCAAGATAAACTTATATTTGACACATTACAAGCGTCAAGTAACTTTACATTTGACGTTTCTGCAATGTCAAGATAAACATATTTTTTACACAGAGAAAACGTCAAGTATTTGTATAAATTTGACACTTTTTCAAAGTCAAGATAAAACTACATTTGATGAATAAAAAGTGTCAAGATTTTATGTTCAAAATGACACCTTATAAGCGTAAAAAAAGACTATACATAACACTTTATAAGTGTCAAGTATTGTATATTATTCTTCACGATGGATTCCTTGACGGTTTGAAAAACGTCAAGTAAAGCAATATTTGACATTTTATAAGCGTCAAGAAAACTAGTTTTTGTTGTAGTGGTGGAATTTTCTTTTCTTTTATGCTTTGTAGGATTTAGTTTTTTTTTAGAATATTCTTTAGGTTGGGTTTTTCTGTGTGTCATGTACCATAGAGTAGTGTATGAATGTGTGTCGTTGGCTAGAATTTGATTTTGACCCAGAAATAGATAGGAAGTTTAGGAGGAAGTTGAGAGAGCAAAAATTATCCATGGCTAACCAAAACCACCCTAGACATCCTATAGATCCTTCAGCACAACACTGTGACCTTAGGCCACACGAGGATAATAGAGATAATCCACTCTTTACCCCTCTGGTAGGAGGTTGTACTAATGTGATAGAGCTAGCCAATGACCGAGAGCGAGCCACTAGGACCTATACCAACCCCTTAGTGGATGAATTGAACCCTGGGATCATCAGACTTTTTTTGCAAGCTACCTCTTTCGAGCTAAAACAAGTTATGTTTCAAATGCTCCAAACAGTTGGAAAATTTCATGGGTTACCAGCTGAGGACCCTCATCTCCATTTGAAACCATTTCTGGGAGTAAGCAATTCCTTCATAATGCCAGGAGCTTCTAGTGATGTCATTTGATTGAGCTTATTCCCTTATTCCCTTAGGGGTGCTGCGAAGAACTAGTTGAATTCACTTTCGCCATGTGCAGTAGATTCTTGGAACTCTTTGGCAGAAAAAATCCTATTAATGTACTTCCTACCCACTAAGAATGCGAGGTTTAGGAATGAAGTAGTAGCTTTCCAACA
The DNA here is from genome assembly GCA_036507285.1 of Trichosanthes cucumerina. NCBI lineage: Eukaryota > Viridiplantae > Streptophyta > Magnoliopsida > Cucurbitales > Cucurbitaceae > Trichosanthes > Trichosanthes cucumerina. The sequence goes on from CM071841.1 coordinate 42,787,996, forward strand.
GTCTAATGAGGAAACCCTGAACGAGGCGTTGGAGAGGTTTAAGGATCTTTTGCGTAAATGTCCTCACCACGAATTGCCTAACTGCATCCAAATGGAAACATTCTACCACGCTTTGAACACCTCCACTAAGCATGTGGTGGATGCCTATGCTAATGGCGCCTTGTTGGCCAAAACATACAACCAGACCTATGAGATATTAGAGAGGATCTCATCCAACAATTGCCAGTGGGCGGATGTGAGGAGAACCTCGTTAGGGAAAGGGAAAGGATTCCTTGAGTTGGACACGTTGGTTTCAATAAATGCCAAATTTCTTCCATGGCTTCCATGTTGAAGAATTTGACTATGGGTAACGTGAACCAAATCTCATCCAACGCCCCAGCCCCATCTTATACATCTCAAGGGAGTTTACAATCCTGTGTCTATTATGGTGTGGGACACACTTTTGAGTTCTGCCCTAGTAACCCTGCTTCGGTTTGTTATGAACGAAACTCAAACCAGGGTCAATCTAGGAACAACCCATATTCGAACACCTATAACCCAAGATGGAGGAATCACTCAAATTTCTCTTTGAGAGGCCAAGGCAGCAATGCCAAGCCCCTCAAATGAAAAATAGAGTGACTCGACCACCCGACTTTGGGAATCAAGGGTATCAAAATTATGGAAATCAAACTTCTACTCCTCAACCACAACAAAAGGCTATGTCCCCCCAGCACGCTCTAGGTACTTCTCTAAAATGTTTGATTAAAGAATATATGGCTCGCAATGATGCCATTATTAAGAGTCAACTTCTCTAAGAAACCTTGAAATGCAAGTTGGCTAGCTAGCAACTGAGCTAAAGGAAAGGCCACTGGGTAAGCTTCATGCGGACACAAAAAATCCAAAGAGAGATGGGAAGGAACAAGTTCTAGCAGTAGAGTTAAGGAGTTGGAGGTCTTTAGGAGTGGGTAGGTGTGAGAAGGCCCAAAGAGATGAGTGAACTGACCCTGTTGATGAGGAAAGGCAAGTTGACAAAATGGTGGACCCAAAACCTCGAGAAACCGATGAGATTAAGGATAAACCAGAACCTCAACAAGCCACAACTTCAAAGGATACAACAGTGGTAGTACCTGAGTTTAGACCACCCCCACCACCCTATCCCAAAGACTGAATATGAAAAAGAAGAAGGAGGCTCATTTTTAAAAATTCTTAGATATGCTGAAGGAGATCCACATAGACATACCACTGATTGATGCTTTGAAGCAAACGTCGAACTACTTGAAGTTTCTCAATGACATTAGTTTTGAAAAAGAGAAACTCCAAGAGTTCATGGTGGTATCCTTGAGTGAGGAGTGTAGTGCGGTGTTCAGAAATAGGATACCCCATAAGGAGAAGGATCCTGGATCTTTCACCATACCTGTGTCTATTGGTGGAAGACAGTTAGGGACGGTGCTATGTGATTTAAGAGCTAGCATCAACCTGATGCCTCTCTCTATTTACAAGGGATTAGGCATTGGGCAGGTGAGGCCCACCACGGTGATCCTGCAGCTAGCAGATAGATTCATAGCCTTCCTTGAGGGAAAAATAGAGGACATCCTGGTCCAAGTGGACAAATTTATATTTCCAGCTGATTTTATCATCATGGGTTATGAGGGTGACAATGATGTTCTTATTATCCTAGGGCGACCTTTCCTAAAAACAGGTAGAACTGGGATATATGTTCACGAAGGGACCATTAACCTGAGAATGAATGATAAAGAGTTCCAATTTAGCATCTATGTTACAGTGAGGTATCATGTTGGGATAGAGAGTTGTTCTGCATCCATGTCCTAGATTGAGTGAATTTTGAAACCGCTAGTGAAGAATTGAAGGGGATCCATGATGTAAGATTTGGTGATCTGAGAGAAAGTGAGTTAGAGAAGTTAGGGATGGAGGAGTTGACCCGAGGGTTGGAAGAACTATCACAAATAGCAGAGTTCAGAAAAATCTTTAAGTCACTGGATCTGGACGAAAGAGAGAGACCATTTATGTTGCCCTCAATTCAAGAACCCCCAACATTAGATCTGAAACCCTTACCCCAACACTTAAAGTATGCATTCTTGGGTGATAAGGAAACTCTTCCCATTATCATATCAGCAGACTTACCTCCTAAAGACAAACAGTTGTTGCTTAATGTCCTTAAGCAACACAAAAAGGCGATAGGATGGACTCTAGCTGATATTCGAGGGATTAGTCCTTCTTATTGCATGCACAAGATCTCCTTAGAGGAAGGGAATTTTAGATCCATAGAGCCCCAGAGGAGACTTAACTCATCCATTAAAGAAGTGGTGAAGAAAGAAGTAATTAAGTGGTTGGGTGCTAGAATTATCTACCCTATAGCGGATAGTAGTTTGGTCAGTCCAGTCCAATGTGTTCCCCAAAAGGAAGGGATGACGGTAATTACTAATGAAGCTAATGAAATCATCCTTTCTAGAGTAGTGAGCGGTTAGAGAGTCTACATGGACTATAGTAGGCTAGACAAAGCCACCAGGAAAGACCATTTTCCTCTCTCGTTCATAGACTAAATGTTGGACAAACTGGAAGGTCAAGCCTACTATTGTTTCCTTGATGGATACAGTTGTTATGACCAAATAACCATAGCGCCACAAGAGCAAGAGAAAACGACATTTACATGTCCATATGGCACCCTTACTTTTCAAAGGATGCAATTTGAATTGCTAATGCTCCTTCGACCTTTCAAAGGTGCATGATGGAGATTTTCTCTAACTATGTAGAAGACATCATGGAGATTTTCATGGATGACTTCTCGGTCTTCGAAAACTTATTTGCGGCTTGGTTAGAGAATTTGGGGAAAGTACTCTAGCGTTGTGAAGAGACACACCCAGTTCTGAACTAGGAAAAGTGACACTTCATGCTTAGAGGTAGATAGAGCGAAGACTGAGATTATTTTGAAATTGGAACCACCCACAAATGTCAAGGGAGTGAGAAGCTTCCTTGGACATGCGAGGTTTTACAGAAGATTCATCAAAGATTTGTCAAAACTCTCAAAGCCATTGTGTTCCCTCCTAGAAGTCAACAAGCCTTTTATATTTGGTGAGGAGTGTCTCCATGCCTTTACTGTCCTCAAGCTAGCTCTGGTAACTAGCAACATTATGTCTTTAACTCTTTCATGGTTGGATTCAACCTCTTTTGTTGTTCCATAAATTATAAATTACCATCTTCTAAATTGATCTTATGCATACAATAGGTAGGGCTAATACCTTTGATGTCAGCTAAAGTTCATCCTATGGCCTTCATGTATTGCTTCGATAAGTTAATCAACATTTCCTCGTTGCTAGGCATCAAAATTGCAACAATCACAATAGGCAGAGACTCCTTGTCTCCTAGAAACGCATACTTGAGATGTTTGGGCAAGGTCTTAAGCTCTAAGATAGGAGGCACTTGAATTGAAGGCTACAATGGTAAACTATTTCTTTCTCTTAATGTATGGACTAAAAAACTTCCTTGCACACAACGAATTCAACTTCATCCACCCTGTGCTACCTAATTTTAGTTAACTCAAGTTCATCTCCTAGCTTGTCTTCATAATTTTTATTGTGGTGTGCTAGCAGATTTTATTCAAAAACCTCACCAATCACTTCTCCATCATTTGAGTTACAAAACACTATTCCAATTCTTTAAGTATTTCATGGAATCATAGACACTAAATTTTACTTCTTTGTCATTCAGCCTTAAAGTAATGGTGCCTACATACACATCCACAATAATTCTGCAAGTTTTCAAAAAGGGTCTTCCTAGAATAATTGAGACATCTTGATCAGCTTCAGAATCCAAAATGATAAAATCCACTTGAAAAATAAATTTCCCACCTAAACCAAGATATCCTTATTTTTTACTTCAAGATGTGTTATAGATCTGCCAGCAAGTTGGAGGGTCACCATTGTAGGGCGAGCTTCTCCTATACCTAATCCCTTGTAGATGGACAAAGGCATGAGATTAACACTAGCTCCTAAGTCAAAGAGAGTTCTTCCCACCTTCTTTCCTCCAATTGAACACGAAATTGTGAATGGTCCTGGATCCTTTTCTTTATGAGGGATTATGTCCCTAAATACAACACTACATTCCTCATTTAAAGATACAACTTTAAACTCTTGAAACCTTTCTCTCTTAGAGAAAACATCCTTGAGGAACTTCATGTAGTTTGGCATTTTCCTCAACGCATCGATCAGCGGTATGTGATAACCCATCAAATAAGAGTTATTTAGAACATTTCTCGAGGAGTTATTGTTACTTTTTTGCTTTGAAAGTCCTTTTGATCTCCTGTTTTGTAGTGGAAAAGTCCCTTAAGGGTAAAAAGCCTTCGTCTTGCTGATTATTAGATATTTAGTCGACTTTTGCTTAATTTAGCATGTGAAGGTTAAATTTATTGAGGCCAAAGAAGCTAAGTGTCAATAGTGCAAGGAAAGGCTGGAGCATCTCTATTGCTGGAGCATCTTCCAAAAGGATGCTGAAGCATTGCCATTGCTTGAAGCAGTCTCCTGAAGTCTGTTGTAGTTTACACAGGGAAATTACATTTAAATTATTTGGGCTTTTTACAATTGGGCCCATTTGGACTATGGAGAGTATGGGGCATGAATGTGTCTTCACTAAACCCTATTTTCATCACTTGTGGGAGGAATTTAAGCTTCATTACGGTTGTTTGTCAAGGTAAGGACTTAGAGAAGGAGAGAATTAGAGGCTTGGACATCAAGTCGTTGTTGTCTTATTCAAGAAGGAGAGCGAGAAGTTGAGGAATTAAGTCAATCTAGCACAAAAGTGGAGCAAAAGCAAGCAGGGATCGTTGTTGTAGCTTTCTGCCATAAGATTTTCTTCTCATCTCTTGAATTTGCATCTTCTAGTCTTTCTTCTAAGTACCTCACAGCTGTAATATATTTTATTTTAGATTTTCTACATTTTTTCTTTATTGTTATGAGCTAATTCTGTCTAAGGCAAGGATTAGAGAAACTTTTGTAATTTGGAATTGAGCTTAAGCTTTTGTATGCTTAAAAAGTTGTTGGATTTTAGTTGAATTTATTATTAATGTGGAACTAAGGTTGGCCATCTTCATTCCATAACGTTTTCTTTGCTTTTGGGAAAAAGGGGAAAAACTGATTGTTAGAATCAACTTTAGGTGCAATTACAAGTGAATACTTGCAGTGAAAATGGGTAGGTTAGGGATAACCATCCAACTAAAGTACAAGAGCAATGAGTTTAATAAGGTAATTCAATGGGAATTTAATTGCTGGAAAATTTTTTGAATTTTGGGAAGAATCCCCTGTTAAATTGTTGTAGCATAATTTTGAGTTTACAATTGCTCCAACATTATATCCCAGATTGCATAAAAAACCTCTAATCTGAGCCTATCGCATTTGTTGTAGCATTTTCATTGCCTTCAATCATTGTTCCAACATTTATGCTAGTGAAGTTCAGTTTTCCTTTATTCTTGTCATCCTTAATTTGTTCTTTCGTTGGTTACAACTCCAATTCACTATAATTAATTTGAGCTAGATAAAATTCGTGATTACTACCCTGAGGATTCGACACTCGGTACTCAAAATACAGTCTGTGCACTTGCGCGTCGTGACAAGTTTTGGCGCCGTTGTTGGGGACTAAGTTGATTTTTATCTTATTTAAGTTGATTTTAGTGAATTTTGTCCATTTTTTCTTGTTGGTTGTGTCTTGTTGTCTTTATTGTGTGTTTTTATCTTTGTTAAGTCTTGGTTATTGTTTCTGGTTGTGTCTTTGTAGATTGTGTTTGTTTAGCCTGCTAATAATTTTTTTATTTCTTATTTATGGCTTATAATGAATTTGGGGTCTTTTGTGCCCAATGAGGAGACACCTTCTAGTTCTTTTTCTTTTAGTTATCCATCTGCCATTTTAGAGTCTTCTAGCGAGGGGTATGGATCTTATGGCTATCAATTGCCTAATTATTATCATATCGGACCTATGATTTATGGAAATCCTATGTATGATACTAATCAGTGCAATTGGACCTATGAACCGTATCCTAGTGGGTTTGAGTCATATCCTTCCTGTGTTTAGGAAACCCATGTAGAAGATCAATCTTCCCTTGAGAAATAATAATAAGATGTATGGAAACCACAGAAGAGAGGTATAGTAGAATGGGGGAGTCATTGAAGCGAATAACTGATACACTTATCTGATGGATATCTAATCCCCTTGAGCAGCGGAAACGAGTTTGGAATCGTAATTGCAAGTTCGTTTTGGTTGAGTGCAAAAACCCATACATTGATGAAAAACAGAACAAACATGCAACTCTAATCTAATTAGACATGGAGTAAATCATGCAAACATGCTAGGAAATTAACTAAAACAAAGAAGGAATTCATAATACCTTTGTAGTTTCAGAGAACGACAACTCTTTTCCCCAAGCTTTACAGCAACATAGGAACTCCTCTGTTTTCTCCAACAGGATACAACCACTTGGAGAACATTCTATTCTCTGAGTTCTACTTAGACCTCTCTTTTGTGGGAAGGAATTCCAACAATTGGAAGATGGGGAATTGAGAGAATGAGTGAGAGAGAATTCTTATGCAGTCAATTCTATCGATTGATCGATTGTTCATCTCTGCCCATCTCACCAGGAGAAGAACTTCAGTGGGTAACTCCCCACTCCCTATCGAAGGGGAGTTGGGGAGTTGGGGAGTAGTGGGAACGTGTCCTCCTGACGCATTTCCAATTAATATTATAATTAATTAATTAATTGTATTAAATTAAATCTTATTTAATTCAAATATAATATTAATTAAATGATTAAATCACATTTAATCATTTTACCCTTTATCCTGTAGTTAATGTACATCTTATGCACATTAAGATTTAACCTATAGTTTACAAATATGAATCATATTCACATTTGAATTTAATATTTGAACTTTTTCAAATATTTAATTCTCTCACATAATTTAATATGAATCATATTCACATTAAATTTATAATATATAGTTCCAAAACTATATATTATATCGTATCTATATACATTAAGTTTATTCCCTTATTTATTTGAACATTTCAAATTCAAATGATCTAAGAACCCTTTACGAGCTAGAAGGTGGACCTAAAGGACCTACAGATCAGAAGCTCCAACGAGAGATTGCTCGGTCAGTCTCGTTAAACTCCTAATCAACATTCGTTAACTGTGGGAACACTCCACTATAGTCCCTCAGTTGCACTCTTCTCACTGTAGATATATTTCTGTGTCCACGGATATTGACCAATAACAGCAAGTCAATCCTTCATTTAATGTTCGTGAAACACCATTTGGTCAAATTATAGTTTTACCCCTGGGTTACATCTTGTACCTTAAGTACCATTGCTCCTGTAATGAACAATTTGTTTGTGGTCCTACCAAAAACAGAGTCCCTCTCAGGCCAATGAGAGGGTTGGGCCCTTTGTTCAAGTTTCGGAGACACCACTTAAGGGAACATTCCTCTACTTACCCTAGTAGGCGGGAAGGAGTGAATTCCATCTTGGTAAGTTAAGTTCCCAGCCGCTCACTTGGTCTTGTCCCCAAGAAGGTAGGCATATTGAGTCGGCGAATCTGACCACTCTCACCCATACTAGTCAAAGGAAAATCCCTCGCAAACAGGAGTTCGTAACGTGCTCAAGATTGAGATCAAGTTGCCTAGGTCAACGGAGTTACATCTAATGGTTACTATTTCGCGGTCCGGTCTTATGTAATCTACACGAACACGTTAGGATCACAGTGTTTGTATCATATACAAAGTGGGCCACATCCATAGTTTTACCAGGTTGAGGTACCAAAACCTTATCCCCTTACTATAGACCCTTTAGGCTATATCTCGAATCGATATCCTTTATATGTACACAACATTCAGTTAAAGATTCATCTTACAGCCTTGGATGTTTAGTTTATTGGATTTGGGGTTAAACAATTGCAATATCGTAAATGACGAACAATAACATTTTATTAAAGTAATAACTGTTTATTACAATAATTAGAACAAAAAATTACAAACTACGAGTTTTAGGGCACAAACCCCAACAAACTCCCACTTGAATAAAACAGTTTTATAGCAAACCAAATACAATTCCCACCAAATCAATGAAATTTTATTTCAACCAAAACAAATCAAGCATTGCTCTGATACCAGTTGGTGGAGATCTAATCCCCTTTAGCAGCGGAAACTAGTTTGGAATTGTAATTGCAAGTTTGTTTTGGTCGAAGTGCAAAAACCCATACATGGATGAAAAGCAAAACAAACATGCAACTCTAATCTAATTAGAAATAGAGTAAATCATGCAAGCATCCTAGGAAATTAACTAAAACAAAGAAGGAATTCATAATACCTTTGTAGTTTTACAGAACTGTAACTCCTTGCTCCAAGCTTTACAACAACACAGGAACTCCTCTGTTTTTTCCAACAGAATATAACCACTTGGAGAACCTTCTATTCTCTAAGTTCTACTTAGACCTCTCCTTTGTGGGAAGGAATTCCAACAATTGGAAGATGGGGAATTGAGAGAGTGAGTGAGAGAGAATTCTTCTGCAGTCAATTCAATCGATTGATCGATTGTTCATCTCTGCCCATCTCACCAAGAGAAGAACTTCAGTGGGTAACTCCCCACTCCCTATTGAGGGGGAGTTGGGGAGTAGTGAGAATGTGTCCTCCTAACACGTTTTCAATTAATATTATAATTAATTAATTAATTAATTATTTAATTCAAATATAATATTAATTAAATGATTAAATCACATTTAATCATTTTACCCTTTATCCTATAGTTTAATGTACATCTTATGCACATTAAGATCTAACCTATAGTTTACAAATATGAATCATATTCACATTTGAATTTAATATTTGAACTCTTTCAAATATTTAATTCTCTCACATAATTTAATATGAATCATATTCACATTAAACATATAATATATAGTTCCAAAACTATATATTATATCATATCTAGATACATTAAGTTTATTCACTTATGAAATTGAACATTTCAAATTCAAATGATCTAAGAACCCTTTACGAGCTAGAAGGTGGACCTAATGGACCTACAGATCAGAAGCTCCAATGATACGAGATTGCCCGATCAATCTCATTAACCTCCTAATCAACATTCGTTAACTGCGGGAACACTCCACTATAGTCCCGCAGCTGCACTCTTCTCACTGTAAATATATTTCTATGTCCACGGATATTAACCTATAGCAGCAAGTCAATCCTTCACGAATGTTCGTAACACTAGTTGGGTCAAATTACTGTTTTACCCTTGGGTTACATCTTGTACCTTAAGTACCAGTGCTCCTCTAATGAACAATTTGTTTGTGGTCCTACCAACAAATAGAGTCCCTCTCGGGCCAATGAGAGGGTCTGGCCTTTTATTCAAGTTCCAGAGGCACGACTTAAAGGAACATTCCTCTACTTACCCTAGTAGGCGGAAGGAGTGAATTCCATCTTGCTAAGTTAAGTTCCCGGTCGCTCACTTGGTCTTGTCCCCAAGAAGGTAGGCATATTGAGCGGCGAATCATGCCACTCTAACCCATACTAGTCAAAGGATAATCCCTCGCAAACAGGAGTTCCTAACCTGCTCAAGATTGAGATTAAGTTTCCTAGGTCATCCTAGTGAAATAGAAACCTAACTAGTCAACGAAGTTACACCTAGTGGTTACTATTTCGCAGTCTTGTCTTATGTAATCTCATTACATAGGATATCCCCACTCACATGTCATCTACACGAACACTTTAGGATTTTGTATCATATACAAAGTGGGCCACATCCATAGTTTTACCAGGGTGAGATACCCAAACCTTATCCCCTTACTATTGACCCTTTAGGCTGTATCTTGAACCGAGATCCTTTATATGTACACTACATTCAGTTAAAGATTCATCTTACAACCTTGGATGTTTAGTTTATTCGATTTGGGGTTAAAACAATGGTAATATCGTAAATGACGAAGAATAACACTTTATTGAACTAATAATTGTTTCTTAAAATAATTAGAACAAAAAATTACAAACTACGAGTTTTAGGGCACAAACCCCAACATTATCTCCCTCTGAGCACAGATGTATTTAGACTCTTCTGAGGTTGAGCTACCTAGGGAAGATAGTGAAGGAGGTCCAACTTATTTAGAATGTTCAGTGAGTCTCTTGATCACTTACCCATTGATGGACCTTCAGGATCTTTTTCTTTAAGAGTTAGAAGAACTAGAGCCCTTTAGCACACACCAGATCGAGTAAGTGAGGATGAGGAAGAAGTTGAACCTTATGTTGTTGAGTTAGGTCAAGATGTAGAGTTTGAGCCTTTCGAGTCTCTATCTGTTATATCTTCTTATTTTTCTCTAATTTTTTAGTGTTCTTCTTCTTATGTGAGTCTGTTTACTTTGTTATTTTTCCTTCTTTTCTTTTATTAGATAAAAAATAAAAAAAAATATATGTTTCGGGCTCTCACGAGAAGCTAGTATTCTTGCTAACTTTGGTTTATTTTGTATATTCAAGGAAGAGAGGCTCGAAGAAATGGTAGAATTTTTATGTACCTTGACAAGCCCATGTTCACTACGTCGAGCTAATGACGCTAAACAAGCGCCTCTTGGGAGGCAACCAAAGGGTTATTTCTTTTCTTTCAGTTTTAATCGTGTTTTGTTTTTGTTTTTAGTTGAATCAATAATCCCTTTTCTATTAGGTAGCTCCCTCGGTGTTCGGTGATTGATATGCACTTTAATGGAGGTCTCTTTAATTCACAATAGTATCATTCTCCCTTTTATTTCTTTTAATTATTCTTAAGCATACTTAATTGGATAATTTATACATTAAGGGTAATGCATGTTTAATTGTAGGGGTTGTATGTTTTAAATATGATATATGAGTTTAATTTGAAAATTCTTCAATTGTTAAGAATGTGTGTTATAGTATTGTTTATAGGATGTTGCATGCTCTAGTAATTGTGAGGTTTGATGATTAGTGTTCATGTAGTGGATTGTTTTTGTCACACCCCTCCCAAACTACTCACTACTTAGCCCGGAAGACGACGTGAAACCAACGGATATCGTTTACCTCTTACCAATACATGTTGACCCTATTTTACCTGATTCACATACTATACTTGATTATGGAACATTTTAAACACAACACAGTAGAACAATAATAATTTCTAAACATACGAAAGGAGAAACTCTTTTTAAGTCTCCCTTAAGAACTAAAACGACGAAGAGGATCACAACTAAAAACATGACAACCCATTGTTTATACAACCTCTAATGTACCCAAAACTATAACTACATAGTCCTCGAAATTAAAAACTACAACACATATGGACTTGCTATAAGACTCCAGCCACGTACAATATATCAAACTCGAGGAGCTTTCAGCACACTATGGAAGGATGTCAGGTACCATGAGCTCGATCTCTACATGAAAAATTTGAAAACACTGAAAGAATGAGCTATGAAGCTCAGTGAGTGACTGAGTTTAAAATCTAAAAACTCGTAAAACATATCACCTTACAACTTATGAGCATATGCATCTGTAACCAAGCGTTAAAAGTAAATGTGGAAACATAATAGCTTTTTCAGAAATCCAACAAATAATACATTTAAATCTCGCAAGGCATATCGGTAATTTTAAACATTATAGAACATGTAAAAATCTACGTTGTGTAGGGTATGCCCAGTACAACGAACGTTTACTCTACGATATAGTGGGGCCCACCCATCACTCCCATCATCTTTGTCGTAGTGAGGCTCGCCTAACACTCACGACAACATTGTTGTCACGGAGTATACTCAACGTCGACAGTCGAATATGACCTGTGTGCACACAACCTCGGGCTCAATATCTCAGTCATTTACTCATTCGAGTCTTAGAAAATCACATAAAAATATTTGAACATGTCTGCTTATCTTTTTTTCCGTAAAACTCAAGCTTACTCAGCGTGTTCATAAAAACTGGAAATCTTTAAATCATACTTGCTAGTACATGCTTGCTCGAAATCATAACATTTTCACTAAATTTCGGTAATCAATAAACATATGCCTACGTATAAATTTCATTAGGACATCTATGCTACAACGAGCACTAAAAATCATTTGTAGAAAAACATGAATGCTCATATGTATGTGTTCAAAGGAAAACAATCAGCATTGAAACCATCTCATTCTAGAGATATCTTGTATTTTCATAGGCATAATACAAGCATATAAATCATTTGGGAAGTTCCTTTTGTCACTCACAACGTTAGAACTAGAACCTTAACCCATACACTCGACCTATTTCCTCTTGGCCTGTCAAACAAACCAAAACCAAGCATTAAAACCTCGAGCTCATGAATTTCAACCTTGAAATTACAAGAACACACCATCTAAGTTTCCAGCATTTTACAGATTTCATACCCTTACTTAACACAATCATAACTTCTTCATTACTAAGCCAAAAAGGATGTACTTTATACCAAACTCTTCCTTTTTTAACCCTCTAAAACGCATCTGAAGAAATGAAATTGAAATGCCTAACAAATTTGTTCAAAAATACCACGAAAGCTTCTTCCCTAAAAACAAACTTTTGCTATTTCTAGATTTGTTTTCCTGTTGCACCCCAAACTTAACCTGAAATGTAAAACATCTTCCAGTCGTTTTCTACTCAAGAGTTTATCATAAAAGTTGTTGGAAATTGAATAAGCTTTCCAACCATACCTATTACAGCCTCTGGTTCGAATCTTACTTATCGGCACGACCCAAAAACTAGAGGTTTCTCAGATTTGATTGCAAATTCTCTCCTCTTCCTTTCTCTTCACAAATCAGTAAGTTAGATTAAGAATTTGCTCGAGCTTCCTTCACGAATTTTTTTCAAATATGAATTAACTTTCAAGAAAAATCAATCCTCAACTCATACCTCTTTTTGAGGAGCTCGATATGATCAAACTATCAGCACTGTGATGAATTGTTCATCTTGCTACCATGGCAGGTTGGAGTGAACTTTCTCCCTTTCCTCTTCAGCATTAAACCAAAACCTTTTCCCTTCTTCTTCTCCCTAACCTCTCCCACGAAGCTCTGAGTTTAGTTTGTAAAAAATGAGAAGGAAATGAGTTTAAAATGGGTTAAAAAAACTAAGCGGTGGTGGAGTTCTCACCATCCATTTTCCTTTTCTTTTTTTTTTTTCATTTCTTTATTTCTTTTTCCTTTTTCATTTCTTTTTTTATTTAACAAAGAAAACCAAATATTTAAACATTTTCTTTCTTTTTTTTTATTTTATTTTTTTGTAAGGAAAATTTTAATGAAAGATCTTGGGCTTACAATTTTTGCATACTCTCAATGAATTTGAAGCATGCTAGAATTTTGAGTTAATTTAAAATTTTTGCTTTGAATTTTTTGAAAATGATTGAGCACTAAGCCTAATTTTGATAAGTTGAACTCTTAGAGGATCTTTTCTAGAAGTTTGTTGTCACTCTGATAGGCTTAAGGCTTAGTTGATTGAGAGTATGCATTGTTAAGCTTAGGAGAAAAGAATAGAAAAAAAATGATATGCCTTTGAAAAAAAAAGGTTTATTGAATATTTTTACTAGAAAGAAAAGAAGAAAAATATGCATGCACCTTGTTTGTGTTTAAAAGTTCGGGGGGTAAAAAGAGTTACCTCTACTGTGATCAGTTAGGTCATCCATTGAGCGGGTGCTTTAGATAAGCGTCCCTGCGGTAGATGGGTGAAAGCTAGTGCCCCTTATTATGGTACAAAAAACAAGTGTGGGGGTACCCCAAAAGTTAAAGGCACCTAGCTTTTTAATGTCTGCTTGAGGGTGAGGGAGCCGAATTGAGTCTTTCGAGCCAATGTAAGAGGAAGATGAATGGAGGAAAGCATAAAGTTACTCTAGAATAGTAAATGAGTCGATTCTAGGCTTTGCACACACACACGTAAAGAAATTCTGAGTTGCTTTCAAATTGCTCGTTATTAAGCATGCTCTTATTCCATAGTCTATGTTCTCTCACCCATTCTTTGAATGCTTTGAAAATTGAGTCACTTATGCATGTAATTTTATTTAACAATTGTCCTTTTAGTTGAGTTCTTTTTTTATTCTTTACTCGGGACGAGCAAAGGTTTAAGTTTGGGGGCTTGATAACTTTAAGCCATAAAATCTTTCTTTTTTATCATTTTGCACTCATACATGATGTTTTGATATATGCAAAATGATATAGGTTGCACTAAAGGATGTCGTGGTCGGATTTGAGAATCTTTTGAATTGTGGAACATAATGTGCATAAAGCTTTATAACGAGATAGGTAAGCCACTGAAATAAGCATATTAAGAATTGAAGTAAGTTAAGATCATTAGCGAATTGGGTAAATTTTAGGTGCATTATTTAATGAATGAAAAACTCTTATTTCTCACAAACTTAGGTAAAGTTCGCTAATTGCTTTAGGTTGGTTCATTTACTTATTTTGGTGTTTTTAAAAAGGGGATTATGATGTAAATAATGAAGTAGGAGCTGGCCAAAGGAGATGAAGCCTCGTACTTAAGTTTGGCAAGTAGGTGTTGTCTAATTCTTAATAAAACCGCAAGCTGCTGGAAAAAAGATCAACTTCAAATAGCAATATCTCTTAGTTTACTAAACCAAATTCGATGATTTCTTAGTCAAAATCTCAGAAATTGAGTGTAGAATAAGAAACTGGTCGACTGCTTTGAAAATACGAAGAGGAAGAAGGTGACAATTGCAGAACACTATAAATTGAGTGTGGAATAAGAAACTGGTCGGCTGCCATGAGTTTTATTATTATGAGCTTCTACGTTATTGATATGTCTATTTTTCATTATAGTACTCCATTATGAGTTTTTATGCTATATATAAGTGGTGACTTAAACCTATAAATTGGTAGCATGTCTTGATTATGTTTAAAACAATTGTTAAGTTATTTCTACTTATAGCTTGTCCATTATTATGCTTCACCTTTGAGCTTATAATTTTTTAAGAATAGACACTCACTGGGATTCCCAACTCACGTTTTCATTATCTCTACTATTCCCATGTAGCAGACGAGTTCCTGGTGCTTAGCCTTGACCAGACCTGTTTGCCACCACGTCCTTTTAGCTCCTTATATATACACTTTCTTATGTATATGGTTTGAAGTAAAAACATGTTAGTTGGGTTGTAATAAACTTGAAATCTTTATGACTTGCTAAAGAACAAAGTACTGTAAGTGCATGTGTTGTTCTTATATGTTTATTTCAGTGTCCAATATTGCTTCTCCAAATGTGTTGTGTTGCGTTCAATTTTAGGTTAAGCTTTGGGTTAGTCAGGGAGAGCCAGTAAGAGGGTTGGTTTTCTCTGTCTTTGCATCTCTTCCCAAGTTAGGCAAGTAAGTCGGGAGGGAGGTGTGACAATAACTCTTCAAATAAGAGTTATTTAGAACATTTTTAGAGGAGTTATTAGTCCCTAAAACCATAAATCGTTACTTTTTTGCTTTGAAAGTCCTTTTGAACTTGTGTTTTGTAGTGGAAAAGTCCCTCAAGGGTAAAAATCCTTCTTCTTGCTGATTATTAGATATTTTTGTTAAATTTTGCTTAATTGTAGCTTGTGAAGGTTAAATTTCTTGAGGCCAAAAAAGTTAAGTGTCAAAAGTGCAAGGAAAGGATGAAGCATCAACAATGTTGGAGTATCTTCCAAAAAAGATGTTGAAGCATTGCCATTGCTTGAAGCAGTCTCCTGAAGCCTGTAGCAGTTTACACGGAACAATTACATTTAAATCATTTGGGCTTTTTACAATTGGGCCCATTTGGACCATGGAGAGTATGGGCATGGATGGGTCTTCACTAAACCCTATTTTCATCACTTGGGGGATGTATTTAAGCTTCACTACGATTGTTTGTCAAGGTATGACTTAGAGGAGGAGAGAATTAGAGGCTTGGACATCAAGTAGTTGTTGTCTTCTTCAAGAAGGAAAAGAGAAGTTGAAGAATGGAGCCAATCTAGCACAAAAGTGGAGCAAAAGCAAGGGGGGGGGGTCGTTCTAGCTTCCTACCATAAGATTTTCTTCTCATCTCTTGAATTTTAATCTTCTTTTCTTTCTTCTAAGTTCCTCATAATTGTAATATATTTTATTTTAGATTTTCTGCATCTTTTCTTTATTACTATGAGCTAATTCTTTCTAAGGCAAGGATTAGGTGAACTTTTGTAATTTTGGATTGAGCTTAAGCTTTTGTATGCTTAAATTGTAGCTGGATTTTAGTTGAATTTATTATTAATGTGGAACTAAGGTTGGTCATCTTTATTCCAAAACGTTTTCTTTGCTTTGGGGGAAAGGGGAAGACCAATTGCTATAATCCATTTTATGTGACGCCCGATAAATTCAAGTAAGTTTTTGGTTCTTTTCAGAGTTAACTCTGGGCTTATGTTTTATTTTTAAAAAGGTTGGGTCAAGAAATTAATTTTTGGATCTTGCAGGGACCCAAATATTTCTAAATCTCGCTTTAAAATGAGTTGGCAGCCCTGAGTTTCTCATCAACCATCTTCGGAGAAGGAAAATCGAGGTAATTTTGGACCTTCCTCCTTTTTCACTTGTTTTAGGTTTTGTTTAAAAAAAAATAAAAGAAAGGGAGAGGAGTTAGCTCTCTGCCCAAGCTGCACTTCAAAATTTCTCATGGATGCTTGCTAACTCTGGATTACTACATCAATTCATGCCTTATAATCCTTAAGTAGACTCTCCAAAGATGTGTTAGGCATTTGTAAGGAACTCATAGGCCTATGGATCCCAAATCGTTGCTAATTTTGGTTTCCAAATCTAGGCGAATGATTGATTACTCGCCGTAGGAGAGTTATTTTTCTAGAATTTTAGTGCTTAATCCACTTGAATTGCATAGAATTTATTGAGCCTTTTTAATTTATCCTAAATTGTGTCTTTTAGCTTAAAAGTCTTGAATGTAAGCATTAGGTTCGAAAAGAATTAATTTTAATGTTTTTGTGCATCAATTTAAGAAATTTAATAAAATAAACTAACTGTTAATTAAAGATCGGCATACGAGATTTTTCTTAAGTCCAAAAGTCCTTGCATATTTAGTTTGATTTATTATTGACTTCATGAATTTATTTGGGATTTTTCTGTGTCCAAAAGATGTATAAAAAATTACAGGAGTCCCTAAGGGTGTTTTACACATTTTACCCGAAGGGTAAGATGGTCTTTTTACCCCCCAAGGGAATTTTTGTAATTTGTAGAGTTAGGGAAACATCATCTTATAAGGAGGCTAGGGTTTTGAGTTGAAGAAAAAAAGGGAGAGACCGGAAAATGGGAGAGACGTGCATTTGGAGAGGAAAATCGTAAACCGTTTTTGTTGAAGCATTTGGGCGAGAAGAGTGTGCAATCGAGAATGATTCGTTTTGTTGAATCAAGGTTGCTGCTTTTGGAAGGAAGGGTGTGTCTTTTCTGAAGCAATCGAGAAAGAGGTGAGATTCTTGGAGGTGTTTTGCTGAAGAAAAACCGAGAGCAACAAGGTGCCTTGTTGCAGCAAAAATCGAGAGTAACAATCGCCTTGTCCTTGCTGTAGCAAAGCCGTGAATAGGGGTATATCCATCTACTGTAATCGGTCTGCCCTTGTTGTAGCAAGGCGAGAGTAGGGGTTTGTCCATCTACTACAATCGGTCTTCCTTCAGTGGAGTCTCTTGGTGTTTTGCTGAAGCAAAACGCATGTCACCTGCCTTGCGTACCCCCTCCTAATCCCTAATTGTTAGTGTTGTTCTTCGTCTATTTAACACTGATTTTAGACTGTTTTTTGCTCACTATTTTAGGTTTAATTCGTGACTGTTTTTAGGCTACATTTGTGACTGATTTAGGCTAAATTTTTTAACATTGATTGGGTTGTTTATGTGATACCGTTACGACACTTATAGATTAATTCCTTTATCAGTGAAAGCATGCATCAATTAGAGATTTGTGAGTTATTTTCTTCATGACCTAAATTGTCTTAGCCAAGTGTTAGGTTGTTTTCAATGTAAATTTTGGAAAATGTTATGGAATGAAATTTTATTGATTTTGATGGTGTATGTGAATTAAAATTTTGGTCACTTTAATTTCTCTAGAATTCATGAACTTGGGAAAGGTAATAAATTAAGAAAGTAAAATTTCATTATAGGATTCTAGAGTTAATGAGGAATAATTAACCTGCCAAGAACCTTAAACATTATGCGTAATTTAGATCAACAATTGGGAAACTGTAGGTTTTAAATCCTAATTACTTTGAAAAATTCATTTGAATACATGTGTAGGTAAATTCAAGTCATCAATCAAATTTTCATTCCAATTGAACATAGAAACTCTAACCTAACCCAAGCCTATTTTCCATTGAAAAATATGATCTCTTGCATCTAGTCTCTTGCTTGCATTCTCCTATCCTCTCATTTACTTTTAATTATTTTCTTGCATCTTGTTTCCATTATTTTTATTTGTCGCACAAAAATAAAAAACACAATTCCTATTTGTGTGTTCGTTTATTTTCAACAAAAATTGCATGTCCATGCATTGCGCAAAATTAAAGGAAATTCGCTAGGACACTCACTCACTTAGGTCTAGCTAGTCCTCGTGGGATTGATACTTAACTTATCACTTGCTACACACGACCGTGTATACTTGCACGCCATAGAAGTGTTGAAGTCTCATTCTTGTTTGCATTAGTTTAAGACACTCGATATTTTGCATCAAATTTTTCGCATCGTTGTTGGGGACTAGTTTTATATCTTGTTTGTGAGATTCTATGAAATTTTCTTTTCTAGAATAGTTTATTTTATCTTGTTTGAGTTAATTGTTTCTGGTTATGTTGGTGTATATCGTGTTTATGAGCCTGTTATAATTGTTTCATTACTTTATTATGGCTTATGATAACTTTGGGTAGTCTTCTGTGCCCAATGTGCAAACACAATGTAGTTTTTTTTCTTATGATAATCCCTTTGCCAACTTAGAGTCGTTTAGTGATGAAAATGGAGCTTATGGCTACCAAATGCCTAATTACTATCATATTGACCCTATGAGTTATGGGCATTCTATGTATGATAATAATCAGAGCAACTGAGCCTATGAACCACTTGGTCTTTAAATTTCTTAATCCTTTTGTCCCCATTACCATCCACTGTTTTTTCCACTTCTCAATTCAATCGCTTGAACTTGCTATTTTCCTTTCCTTCTTGGTACTTTAGTGTCAACTGGTAACTTCACTTGAGGCCGGATTTTAAACTAATTCGCTATCTGCCCGAGCTGCACTTCAAAATTTCTCATGGATGCTTGCTAACTCTTGATTACTACATCAGTTCATGCCTTATAATCCTTAAGTAGACTCTCCAAAGATAAGTTAGGCATTTGTGGAGGATTCATAGGCCTCTGGATCCCAAATCCTTGCTAATTTTTGTTTCCAAATCCAGGCAGATGATTGATAACTCGCCATAAGAGAGTTACTTTTCTAGAATTTTAGTGCTTAATCCACTCGAATTGTATAGAATTTATTGAGCCTCATGTTAAATTATCTCTAAATTGTATGTGTTAGCTTAAAAGTCTTGAATGTAAGCATTAGGTTCGAAAAGAATTATATTTGATGTTTTTGTGCTTCAATTTAAGAAATCTTGGAAAGTAAGCTAACGGTTAATTAAAGACGGGAATACGAAATATTTCTTAACTCAAAAAATCCTTGCATAATTAGTTTCATTTATAATTGACTTCATGAATTTATTTGCGATTTTTTTGTGTGCAGGAGATGTATAAGAAATTATAGGAGTCCCTAAGGGTTTTTTAGACATTCTACCCGAAGGATAAGATGACCTTGTTACCCCTAAGGGCATATTTTTAATTTGTGGAGTTAGGGCAATATCATCTGATAAGGAGACTAGGGTTTACGAGTTAAAGAAAAAAAAAGGAGAAAACTGAAAAGAGGGAGAGGTGTGCGTTTGGACAGGAATATCGTGAACCACCTTTACTGAAGCATTTGGGTGAGAAAAGTGTGTAATGGTGAAGGTTTCATTTTCTTGAAGCAAGGTTGTTTCTTTCGGGAGGAAGGGTGTGTCTTTGCTGAAGCAATCGAGAAAGAGGTGAGATTCTTGGAGGTGCTTTGTTGAAACAAAACCGAAATGTGTGGCACCTCCAAGAAAAACAAAACCTGCCCTTCTTGTAGCAAAGTCGTGAATAGGGGTATGCCCATCTACTGTAATCGGTCTGTGATTGCTTTAGCAAAGCTTTGGGTAGGGGTCTTGCCATCTACGGGAAACAGTCTGCCTTCAGTGGAGTCTCTTGGCATTTTGCTGAACCAAAATGTGTGGCACCTGCCTTGCGTAACCCACTCCTAATCTCTAATTGTTATGGTTTTTTTTTTCTGCCATTTGAAACTGGTTTTAGACTGTTTTTTTCTCACTATTTTAGATCGAATTCATGATTGTTTTTAGGCTAAATCTGTGACTGATTTATGCTAAATTTGTGAACTTTGATTGGGTTGTTTTTGTGATACCGTTACAACACTTATATATGAATTCCTTGATCAGTGAAAGCATGCATCAATTAGAGATGTGTGAGTTTATTTTAGTCATCAACTAAATTGCCTTAGGCAAGGGTTAGATTGTTTTCAATGTAAATTTTGGAACAAATTTATGATTAATGATGTGGTTGGATTTATGAAATTTTACTGATTTTTATGGTGTATGAGAATTAAAATTTGGTCACATTAATTTCTCTAGAATTCATGAACTTGAAAAGGTAATCAATTATGAAAGTAAAATTTCATTATAGCATTCTTGAGTTAATGAGGAATAATTAACCCCCTAGAACCTTAAACATTATGCGTAATTTATATCAACAGTTGGAAAATTGTAGGTTTTAAAACCTAATGACTTTGGAAAATTAAATTTGAATACATGTGTAGGTAAATTCAAGGCATCAATCAAATTTTAATTCCAATTGAACATGGAATTTCCAACATAAGCCAAGCCTATTTTTCATTAAAAAAACTGATGTCTTGCATCTTGCCTCTTACTTGCATCCTCCTATCCTCTCATTTAATTTTAATTATTTTCTTGCATCTTGTTTCCATATTTTTTTTTGTCGCATCAAAAATAGAAAATCCAATTCCTATTTGTATGTTCGTTTATTTTCAACAAAAATTGCATGCCCATGCATTGCGCAAAAATAAAGGAAATTCGCTAGGACACTCACCCACTTAGGTCAAGCTAGTTCTCGTGGGATTGTACTTAACTTATCGCTTGCTGCAGACGACCGTGTATACTTGCACGTCGTAGAAGTGTTCGAGTCTCATTCTTATTTGCATTAGTTTAAGGCACTCAATATTTCGCTTCAAGTTTTTAGCATCATTGTCGGGGACTAGTTTTGTATCTTGTTTGTGAGGTTCTATGAAATTTTCTTTCTAGAATAGTTGATTTTATCTTGTTTGAGTTAATTGTTTTTGGTTGCGTTGATGTATATCTGATGGCGATCTGATCTCCTTGAGCAGCGGAAACGTGTTTGGGATCGTTAATGTGCTTGATTGTTTTAATTGAAACAAAAACTCATACATTGACAAATATACAGAACAAGCATGAAATTTTAATCCTATTAGACATGGATTAATTGCATACAAACAAAATAAGTTTAACAATTAAACTAAATGGAAGAAGGAAAGGAAATTACCTATGTAGTTTCCAATTCTCCAGCACAGCAACTCCTTGCTCCAAGCTTTTCAACAATACAGCAGAACTCCTCTGTTTTTCTCCAAGAAAGACACTACCAGTTGGATCATCTCCTATATCTCTGAGTTCTACTTAGATCCTCCTTGGTGGGAAGGAATCCAACCCTTGGAAGAGCTTTGGGAATGAGAGAGTGAGAGAGAGAGCAATTCTTGCAGCAATTCCCCCATTGCAGAAAGATCGATGGATTACCCAAATGAGCAACCCCCTTCTCCTTGTTAAACTGTCGATAGGGAGAAGGGGAGGGGTAGTGGGGAACGTGTCTGCATGACACGTTCCCTCATTTATTATTAAAATAATAATAATAATAATAATAATATAATTAAATCAAATTTAATTATTCATTTAAATCATATTTAAATAATACAAATTAAATATCATATATTTAATTTGGATTAAATCTCATTTAATCACATTACCCTTTTAACCTATAGTTTTAATATACAACCAGTGTACATTAAATTTTATCCTATAGTTTGCAAATGTGAATCACATTCACATTTAATATAATATTTGAACTCTTTCAAATATTCAATTCTCTCATATAATTTAATATGAATCATATTCACATTAAATTTATAATATATAGTTCCAAAACTATATACTATATCGTATCTAAATACATTAAATATATTCCCTAATGAATTTGAACATTTCAAATTCAAATGATCTAAGAACCCTTTACGAGCTAGAAGGTGGACCTAATGGACCTACAGATCAGAAGCTCCAATGATACGAGATTGTTCGGTTAATCTCATTAACCTCATAATCAACATTCGTTAACTGCGAGAACACTCCACTAAAGTCCACAGCTGCACTCTTCTCACTGCAGATATATTTCTGTGTCCATGGATATTGACCAATAACAAAGCAAGTCAATCCTTCACGAATGTTCGTAACACGCTTGAGTCAAATTACCGTTTCACCCCTGGTTACATCTTGTACCTTAAGTACCAGTGCTCCTCTAATGAACAATTTTTTTGTGGTCCTACCAACAAACAGAGTCCCTCTCGGGCCAATGAGAGGGTTGGGCGCTTTGTCCAAGTCCCGGAGACACCACTTAAGGGAACATTCATCTACTTACCCTAGTAGGCCGGAAGGAGTGAATTCCATCTTACTAAGTTAAGTTTCCAGCCGCTCACTCGGTCTTGTCCCCAAGAAGGTAGGCATATTGAGTCCGCGAATCTGGCCACTCTCACCCATACTACTCAAAGGACAATCCCTCGCAAATAGGAGTTCGTAACCTCCTCAGGATTGAGATCAAGTTGCCTAGGTCATCCTAGTGAAATAGAAACCTAACTAGTCAACGGAGTTACAGCTAGAGGTTACTATTTCGTGGTCCGGTCTTATGTAATCTCATTACTATAGGATATCTCCACTGACATGTCATCTATACGAACACGTTAGGATCACAGTTTTTGTATCAAATACAAAGTGGGCCACATCCATTGTTTAACCAGGGTATGGTACCCAAACCTTATCCCCTAACTATAGACCCTTTAGGCTTTATCTCGAACCGAGATCCTTTTTATGTACATTACATTCAGTTAAAGATTTATTTAACAGCTTTGGATGTTTAGTTTATTGGATTTAGGATTTAGATAAAGGCAAACTCGTAGATAACGAACAATAACACTTTATTGAAATAATAACACTTTATTACAATAATTAGAACATAATTACAAACTACGAGTTTTAGGGCACAAATCCCAAAATCCAATAAACTAAACATCAGCGTCGCAACGCCAGCGTTCCCTATCGACGCGGCGTTCAAGGGGTCAAGAAGCAGCGTTGCAACGCTGCTCCTCAGCGTTGCAACGCTACCCCGATACCAGGCGCGCAAGACGACGAAGCGGGCGTTCAACACCGTGGGGCATTCCAGCAGCTGCAGACCGGTTCGTTTGGTTCAATTGTTTTTGGTCCGGTTCGAGCGGTTGAAGGCCGGTTCAACGTGTTTTTGACTGGTTTCATGAAATAAATTAATGTAATTTTTTTTTTTTTTTTACACTTTAGGGGCCAAATTATTCCGATTTTACAGCTATTTATCTTTATGAATGTCATTTAGATTATTCCCACCTTAGGATAAGCATATTCATGCATTTTATTTATATAAATGTTATATGAATATGGTTGAATGCATGACTAATTTATTTTTTCATGAGTAATTAATTATAAGTGTTATAATTAGATTATATGGAAAATAAATTACATGGAGCATGAAATTACTTAGTTTAAAATAAATGTTATTTTGCTTAAGTAATTTTATAATTCAATTAGTTGAATTCCTTTTATAATTCTAATTTGAATATTGATGGTTGGATTTATAATATAGTTTCTTTATCATAGGTTAATTATTAAAATTTATAAAAGTTATAAATTAAAGCGGTTTTAGAAATCATTACCTATAATAAAGAAATGCATGCAAATATAGGAACTTGGGTTAAAATTTAATTAGTTTTAAATCGTTTAAAATTAATTTAGACCTAAGTTTTAATTTCTAATAGGATTAGAAATAAGTCTTATGTAGTATTTTAAATAGATTAAAATATAGTAGGACTTTGGTTATAAGGGAACTCTACCGGTGAAGTTCTGTCTAAGGCTAGGGGTACTTAAGCTTACGGTTAACGGAACACATCCTACCTGGGAACTGGCCCGGAACTTGAGTTGAATTAACCTTAGTTCTGTTTTATCTCTAGGTAATTAAAATGTTTATTCACCTAGACATAAGGTTTTAAGACCTTGTTATAATAGTTATAATAGGCATAGACTTAGATAGATTCTTTTAGCCAGAATCCAGCTAAGTTAAAACTATACCCTAATTTAGGAACTTCAGTGTCAGAAAACGAGATGTTCGCATCGAGTTTACTCTCACGTCCTCAAGAGTTCACAGTTCCATGCTCGGCTACGTGGCGTCAATAGGGCGTTCCCCTACGTTATGTGTTTGCATGGTTCAATACCAAGGTGAATGAGAGAAGTATCCATAGTAAATGGGAGTAGGACGCGTGTCAACGTATCCTACGGTCTCCTCCATTAGGTCGCACCATGAGATTTCTATAGTCCGCCTGCTAGGTTGTCCTGGAACAGCCAAACCCTACGGAGGGCCTGACTATAGGGATCGAAACACCATGAACTCCAGAAATGGATAGGGTCTCTTAGGTTGTTTGCCAGCAGTTTTCTTTCTTAATAGTAGCCTGTTGGCTCGGGCCTATTGGATCTGAAAATGGTAGGGTCACATTTACGGGATGAGTTAAGTTAGTTAACAAATCCTTGACCAAACAAACGGTAGCTAAGGACCATTGGGACATGAGATTTTCTGGTAGTGAGAATTGGCTGAGAAAGTCTCAATTCAAGGGAGGAATGACTGACCGCCCGACGGAGGCTTTTGTTCTAAACCCTTGAAGTATCGTTGCAAAATTAAAGGTTTAACTTAAACAATGGGTTTAGTTTAAACACTAGGGTTCTTTAATAATTTTGCTAAATTAGATTGGTTTTTACAATGGGTTAAAAAGACATAACTAATTAGAACTATTTTGGATTTTCAGCATGTCGTCCTCAATAATAGCCTTGCTTAAAAGCGACCGTTTAACGTGTGAGAATTTTACTACATGGAAGTCCAACTTGAATACGATTCTCGTTGTTGACGACCTACGGTTTGTACTGTCTGAGAAATGTCCTCAGATCCCTGCTCGTAACGCTCCTCAATCTGTTAAGGAGGCGTACGACCGCTGGATCAAGGCCAATGATAAGGCCAAGGTCTACATTTTGGCTAGTGTTTCTGATGTTCTGGCCAAAAAGCACGAGGGCATGGTCTCAGCTCGTGAGATCATGAGTTCGTTGCAGGAAATGTTTGGACAACCGTCTGGACAGATTCGACACGAATCCCTCAAATACGTTTATAACTCCCGTATGATGGAGGGGTCATCGGTGAGAGAACACGTTCTTGATCTCAATGTGGCTGAGATGAACGGAGCGGTCATTGACGAGCAGAGTTAGGTATCGTTCATCCTGGAATCTCTTCCGAAGAGTTTCCTGCAACTCCGCAGCAATGCAGTGATGAACAAGATAGAGTATAACCTGACTACTCTCCTTAATGAACTACAGACTTTCCAGTCTCTTATGAAGAATAAGGGACAGGATGATGGATAGGTAAACTGTTTGCCCATTCCGTAAGGTTCCGTATGGTTCATCCTCCGGGACTAAGTCTCAGAGCTCATCTTCTGGGCTTAAGAAGACCCAAAAGAAGAAAATAGGAGGGAAAGGGAAGGCACCTGCTGCTGACAATGGCAAGGGAAAAGTTAAGGTTGCAGATAAAGGAAAATGTTTCCACTACAACATGGATGGGCATTGGAAGCGAAACTGCCCAAAATACCTTGCTGAGCTCAAAGAGAAGAAAGGTAAATTAGATTTACTTATTCTTGAAACATGTTTAGTTGAAAATAATGATTTAACCTGGATACTTGATTCAGGAGCCACTAATCACGTTTGCTCTTCATTTCAGAAACTAGTTCCTTCAAGGACCTCAAGAGGGTGAGATGACGCTCGTGGTCGGAGCGGAGACGCTCGCCTCACTCGTCTGTAAGTGGGAGATGCCAAGTTATATTTCAGAGATAGATTTCTTTTATTGAAAAATCTGTATATAGTTCTTAAGCTTAAAATGAACTTAATTTCTATCTCTTGTTTAATAGAACTTGGATATTGTATTTCTTTTTCAATTAATGAAGCGTTCATTTTGAAAGAAGGTGTCAATATTTGTTCTGCTAAATTGAAAAATGGCTTGTATGTACTGAAACCTTACAAAACGAAAGCAATTTTAAATAATGAGATGTTTAAAAATACTAACACTCAAAATAAAAGGCAAAGAATTTCTCCAAATAATAATACCTATCTATGGCATCTTAGGCTTGGTCATATTAATCTCAACCAGATTGAGAGACTCTCTAAGAATGGACTTCTAAACAAGTTAGAAGATGATTTTTTACTGCCTTGCGAATCTTGCTTGGAAGGTAAAATGACCAAGCGACCTTTTAGTGGAAAAGGTTACAGAGCCGTAGAGCCCCTAGAACTTGTGCATTCGGATCTTTATGGGCCAGTGAATGTCAAATCTCGAGGAGGGTATGAATATTTCATGTCTTTCATAGATGATTATTCGAGGTATGGTTATCTACACCTAATGCATCACAAGTCTTAAGCTCTTGAAAAGTTCAAAGAGTATAAGGCAGAAGTAGAGAATGCATTAGGAAAAACCATTAAAACACTTCGATCCGATCGAGGTGGAGAGTATATGGATTTGAGATTTCACGACTATATGATAGAACATAGAATCAAATCGAAACTCTCAGCACCTAATACACCACAACAAAATGGTGTGTCAGAAAGGAGAAATAGAACCTTGTTAGACATGGTTCGTTCTATGATGAGCTATGCTCAATTGCCTGCCTCGTTTTGGGGATACGCAGTAGAGATTGTAGTTCAAATCTTCAATAGTGTTCCATCAAAGAGTGTTTCAGAAACACCTTTTGAACTATGGAAGGGGTGTAAACCTAGTTTACAACACTTCAGGATTTGGAGTTGTCCGTCACACGTGCTCGTGACAAACCCAAAGAAACTAGAACCTCGTTCAAGATTGTGCCAATTTGTTGGCTATCCAAAAGAAACGAGAGGTGGTCTTTTCTACGACCTACAAGAAAACAAGGTGATTGTATCGACAAACGCCACGTTCTTGGAGGAAGATCACATGAGGAACCACGTACCGCGTAGTAAATTAGTACTAAATGAAGCTACTCATGAATCAACAAGAGTTGTTGATCAAGCTGGACCATCATCAAGAGTTGATGATAGAGCTCGCACCTCAAGTCAATCTCGTCCTTCTCAATCGTTGGGAATGCCTCGACACAGTGGGAGGGTTGTTTCCCAACCTGACCGCTACTTGGGTTTAGCTGAAACTCAAGTTGTCATACCTGATGATGGCGTAGAAGATCCATTGTCTTATAAACACGCAATGAATGACGTAGACAAGGACCAATGGATCAAAGCCATGGACCTTGAAATGGAGTCAATGGACTTCAATTCAGTATGGGAACTTGTAGACCAACCTGAAAGGGTTAGACCCATAGGGTGTAAATGGATCTATAAGAGAAAGAGAGATGCAAAGGAAAGGCATGGACCTTTTAAGGCTTGGCTTGTAGCAAAGGATTTTACCCAAAGGGAAGGAGTTGACTATGAAAAAACTTATTCCCCTGTTGCTATGCTAAAGTCTATAAGGATACTCTTGTCCATAGCCGCGTTTTATGATTATGAAATATGGCAGATGGACGTCAAGACTGCCTTTTTGAATGGTAATCTTGACGAGAGCATCTATATGTCTCAGCCCGAAGGGTTCATAGCCTAAGGTCAGGAGCGAAAAGTTTGCAAGCTTAATCGATCCATTTATGGATTGAAACAAGCGTCAAGATCTTGGAATATAAGATTTGATACTGCGATTAAGTCTTACGGCTTTGATCAAAACGTTGATGAGGCTTGTGTTTACAAGAGGATCGTCAACGACAAAGTAGCTTTGTTAGTACTTTATGTGGATGAAAATCCTATTCATTGGGAATGATGTAGAATACCTAACTGACATAAAGAATTGGCTGGCGACCCAATTCCAAATGAAAGATTTGGGAGAGGCGCAGTATGTTCTCGGGATTCAGATCTTTAGGAATCCCAAGAACAGAACGCTAGCACTGTCTCAAGCGTCTTATATCGACAAAATGTTGTCCAGATATTCGATGCAGAATTTCAAGAGAGGTTTATTACCCTTCGGGCACGGAGTTCATCTGTCTAGGGAACAGTGTCCCAAGAAACCTCAAGAAGTTGAGGATATGAGACATATTCCCTATGCCTCTGTAGTAGGTAGCTTAATGTATGTTATGTTGTGCACGAGGCCGGACATTTGCTATATAGTGGGAATAGTCAGTAGGTACCAGTCCAATCCGGGGTTACACCACTTGACAACAGTTAAAAATATCCTCAAGTATCTAAGGAGAACGAGGGACTATACGCTTGTGTATGGGTCTAAGGAATTGATCCTTACTGGATACACTGATTATGATTTTCAGACCGATAAGGATTCTCAGAAATCCACATCGGGATCAGTTTTCACCCTTAACGGGGAGCTACGATGATGACGAAGCATCAAGCAAGGATGCATCGACTCCACAATGGAGGTCGAGTATGTCGTCGCTTGTGAAGCAGCCCTAAAGAGGTCATTTGGCTAAGGAAATTCCTCATCGATTTGGAAGTTGTTCCAAATATGGAATTTCCCATCACCTTATACCGTGACAACGGTGCAAAGCAGAGCCAATTCAAGGAACCTCACAACCATAAGCGAGGTAAGCACATCGAGAGGAAGTATCACCTGATACGAGAAATAGTGCAACAAGGAGATGTGACAGTCACGAAGATCGCTTCGGAGCACAATATTACTGATCCGTTTACAAAGACTCTCACGGCTAAAGTGTTCGAGGGTCATCCGAAAGTGCAGGTCTACGAGATATGTACATAGGCTAATCTAGGGCAAGTGGGAGATATGTAATGGGGTATATGGATGCCCTAGTTTATTGTATTTCTATCTCTTGTAACTACTGTTTTAGGTTATGATGTACCCCACTAGAGTTTTAGTTCAAGTGGGAGTTTGTTGGGATTTGTGCCCTAAAACTCGTAGTTTGTAATTATGTTCTAATTATTGTAATAAAGTGTTATTGTTTGTTATCTACGAGTTTACCTTCATTCAAACCCTAAATCTAATAAACTAAACATCCAAGGCTGTTAAATGAATCTCTAACTGAATGTAATGTACATAAAAATGATCTCGGTTCGAGATACAGCCTAAAGAGTCTATAGTTAGGGGATAAGATTTGGGTACCTTACCCTGATGTGGACCACTTTGCATTTGATGCAAACACAGTGATCCTAACGTGTTCGTGTAGATGACATGTGAGTGGGATATCCTATATAATGAGATTACATAAGACCGGACCACGAAATAGTAACCTCTAGCTGTAACTCCGTTGACTAGTTAGGTTTCTATTTCACTAGGATGACCTAGGCACTTGATCTCAATCTTGAGCAGGTTACGAACTCCTGTTCGCTAGGGATTGTCCTTTGACTAGTATGTGTGAGAGTGGCCAGATTCGCGGACTCAGTATGCCTACCTTCTTGGGGACAAGACCGAGTGAGCGGCTGGGAACTTAACTTAGCAAGATGGAATTCACTCCTTCCCGCCTACTAGGGTAAGTAGAGGAATGTTCCCTTAAGTGGTGTCTCCGGGACTTGAACAAGGGGCCCGACCCTCTCATTGGCCCGAGAGGGACTCTGTTTGTTGGTAGGACCCCAAACAAATTGTTCATTAGAGGAGCACTGATACTTAAGGTACAAGATGTAACCCAGGGGTAAAACGGTAATTTGACCCAGCTGGTGTTACGAACATTCGTGAAGGATTGACTTGCTGTTATTGGTCAATATCCATGGACACTGAAATATATCTGCAGTGAGAATAGTGCAGCTGTGGGACTTTAGTGGAGTATTCCCGCAGTTAACGAATGTTGTTTGGGAGGTTAATGAGATTAACCGAGCAATCTCGTATCGTTGGAGCTTCTGATCTGTAGGTCCATTAGGTCCACCTTCTAGCTCCTAAAGGGTTCTTAGATCATTTGAATTTGAAATGTTCAAATTCATTAGGGAATATATTTTATGTATTTAGATACTATATAATATATAGTTTTGGAACTATATATTATAAATTTAATGTGAATATGATTCATATTAAATTATATGAGAGAATTGAATATTTGAAGGTGTTCAAATATTATATTAAATGTGAATGTGATTCACATTTGAAAACTATAGGTTAAAATTTAATGTGCACTGGATGTACATTAAAACTATAGGTTAAAGGGGTGATATGATTAAATGAGATTTAATCCAAATTAAATATATGATATTTAATTTCTATTTAAATTAATAATTAAATTTTATTTAATTATTATTATTATTATTATTATTATTATTATTATTTTAATAATAAAGTAAGGGAACGTGTCATCCAGACACGTTCTCCACTACCCCTCCCCTTCTTCCTATCGACAGTTTAACAGGGAGAAGGGGGTTGCTCATTTTGGTGATCGATCGATTGATCTTTTTGCAATTTGGAGAATTGCTCTCTCTCTCACTCTCATTCCCAAACTCTTCCAAAAGTTGGAATCCTTCCCACCAAGGAGGATCTAAGCATTCAGAGATATAGGAGGTGATCCAAGTGGTGGTGTTTTTACACAGAGAAAAACAGAGAAGTTCTTCCTTGTTGCTGTTTATCGTGGAGCAAGGAGTTGCTGCGAAAAAGCTACAAAGGTAATATATTCACGTCCTTTCTTAGTTTAATTGTTAAACTTTAAGAATGTTTGCGTGTATGCTATCTCCAGTCTTTAATTAGATTAAATGATGTATGCTTATTTTGTATTTTGTCAATGTATGAGTTTTTGTTTCAAGCAAAATAATCTTGCATATTACGATTCCAAATTCGTTTTCGCTGCTCAAGGAGATCCGATCTCCATCAGCAAGTTCATCTAAGACTCTTCCTAGGGCTCTCAATCAGATGCAACTAATTCCCATTAAATTACCTCTTTCATGTTCTCTCCTTACATTCATTAGGTGAGTTACTATCCCTAGTATCCTCAATTACCGTGGGGCTTGCCCCTAATTAGAATTAATGTTAATCAATGAAATAAGTTTATCCTTCCTTTTTCCCAATTTCGAATAAACACAAATGAGATCAGTTGGCTAGACGAATTCCAGTTAAATTAAGCTCACAATGACTAGAAGTAAGGATGATGCAAATCATGTTATATTACTTAGCTCAAATCCACGATAACTTCCCCTAATTCATACCCCAAGCTACTTTTAGTTCATAGCAGAGAAACAAAAACGATAAACAAAACTTGAATTAGAATTAAAAGGCATTACAAGGCCTGAATGAGAAACAAGATTTTTTTAATAAAACTTAAAATATCAATAGGACAAAATAAAAACACAAATTTAAAGATGAGGCAAGTCGCAACTCCCCATGGTTGAGAGAAGCATTCTTTTCTAAGATGTTTCCTCTCCAGTTGGTTGCTTCCCCTTCTCCTCGACTTCTTTCCTCTATACAAAACCCAAAAAAGGATTTAACCTATCGTAAAAGTATTCTGTTTCACTTACTCCCTCTCAAAATGGCAAAAAGGGACTTAAATACAGCCTCTCAATATTGTTATTTGTTATCCTAACCTCCTTCTATAGATTCTAGAGGTTCCCTAGGGGGTTGTTGATCTTCCATGATTGTTTTTTGTTATCCTAACCTCGTCCTGTGGATTCTCTCAATTTTAAGATCCATGATGAACTCTAAATTTTGACGCTCTTCATACCCAACCTAAATGCCTGAAAAAAAGAAAATTCAACTCTACCAAGTTCTAAATAAAGCTCAAAATTCACTATAATCAACTCAAACAAGATAAAATTAAACTAATATAGTCCCCGACAACGGCGCAAAAAAAACATGATATGATGCATGCATGGGCAAAAATATAATATAATTAATTACAAATGCACCTCATAATATGCACGTGTATACATAGTCTTGGTGGAGCAAGTAATAGATATAAGAGTATGGTCTTAAAAGGGACAAGATTTGGATTTAACAAGTTTGTGTCTTTTATAGTGAATGTAAGAGTAACAAAAAGGAAAATGATAAAGTTGGATAAGGCAAAGTAAAGACAGTGAACTTAAACAACGAAAAAGTAAATACGAGGTAAAGTAAATGAAATGGAGTAAAGGAAAGCAATAAATAAAAGGAAGTAAAGAAAGCAATAAATGAAAGCAAGTAAAGAAAGCAAGTAAATGACAAGATATATAAAAGGAAAGCAAAGTAAATGGAAGAATTAATATTCACAAAGTAGGGTTGGTTGGGTCCATTTTTATGATAAGTAGGCGTGGACTAAGACTTTTGATACTCATAAATGCTCCCTATTAAGCTTTTGTGATACTTTTTATATCATAGCAAATGTAAAGATAGTTTTTCCCTAAACTTGCCTAAATTTTCAGCATACGAATTCTCATTCAAAATGCCTAATAAAGTGCTTGCTAGTATGCTAGGTAAGAGATTATCCCTAATTTTTCCTTTTTCAATACAAGATTGTCGTAGTACTTATCAGTGATTCGAGTTGAGGTATGAATTGGCTTTCTACTAAGGGTGTTTGCAACAACATAGGCTTTACTGGATGGTATAGAATCTCTATGTCACAATCTTTCACCTACTTTAAACATCTACACTATCTCATATTCAGTTCCTTCTTCATAAACGATACTTTAAACTCTTGTGATCTATACAAATTTGGATCTTTTTTTCGTATAGGTAATCTCTCCAAAATTTAGAGCAAACACTACAGTTGCCAACTCCAAATCATGAGTTAGATAATTTTTCTTATGATTCTTCAATTAGTGAGATGCATTGGCTATCACCTTTCCATGTTGCAATAAGACAAAGCTTAAACCCTTTTTAGAAGCATCGTTATATCACAAAACCTCTTGTTCCCTCAGGCACTATAACCATCAGTGTTGTAACTAACCTCTGTGTTAAGCTTCTAGAAGCTTGGTTCACAAGCATCATTCCGTATGAAAGAGTTACCCTTTCGAGTTAACTATGTTAAAGGCATAGCTAACTTGGAGAAATCTTGCACAAAATATTTATAATAACCTGCATGTCAAGGAAAATAGCGTGCTTCAGTAAAAGTGATCAGAAGAGGCCACTGTATTAATGCCTCCACCTTTGCGGAGTCAATAGAGGCTCCTGCGCTTTGATACCATGTGCTCTAAGAAAGACACCAATCGAAGCCAAAATTCGCACTTACAGAATTTTGCATAAAACTAGTTCTTTCTCAGGGTTAACAAAACCTTTCAAAGATGTTCTTCATGATCCTCATAAACACTATACCAAAAGTGTCTAGGAAGTCTTTGAATACTTGGTTAATTAGGCCCATAAAGATTGCAGGTTAATTAGTCAACCCAACATACATAATTTTAAACTTAGAGTGCCCATAACCTGACTTAAAAGTTGTCTTGGAAATATCTTCGTCCCTAATTTTCAACTGATGATATCCTGAGCTTAAATCAATCTTCAAAAAACATGTTGCCCCCATAACTGATCAAAAAGGTCATCTATCTGAAGAAGGTGATACTTATTCTTGATCCTAACTTTATTGAACTCTCTATAATCTATTCACATACGCAAAGATCCATCATTTTCTTTAAAAACAACACAGGAGCTCCGAAAGGCAAAACACCAAGGCATATAAATTCTTTATCTTATAGATCTTGTAATTGCAACTTGAGCTTGTTTAACTCTGTCGATGCCATTCTGTAAGGAGCCTTAAAAATAGGCATTATTCCTAGCTCAAGTTCTATGCTGAAATTTACCCCTCTCTCAGGAGGTAGCCCTGTAAGATCTTTAGGAAAAACATCCAGAATCACTTTTACACTGAGGTTGCAGTAATCAGAGCGCTCTTCACATCAACAACGCAAGCAAGCACACCCCATGCCCCTTCCTGATTAATTTCCTTACCTTAAGAGCAAAAACCACTTTAGAATTAATTATTTTTTTGGCTCCTCTAAACTTGTAGCTCACCTACTTTGGTGGCGTGAACACAACCAATACTAGCATGATTCTATGTTAGCCAATCCATGCCTAAGATTACATCAATTTCCTCCATGTTTAGGACTATTAATTTTACATCTAACTCGTGATCAGAAACTAACAATTTATAAAAAAAAATTTCACCAGCATAAAGATAATAAAAAGGTCATGTCTTAATTAGCAACAATTCATGAAAGCATAGCTTTTGAAAAATTTATCTCGTTTTGAAGGTCGGCATGAGATCCTTTACCTTAGTCTAAATTTTCAAAAATCCAAATTAAAAGTTTTTTTTTAAAAAAAATACATCAACAATTAGAGGTAGGGGGATTTGGACCCAGGACCTCTTAGACATGAGTCATATTTGATGTTATTCACTTATTGGCATTTAAAGTTATTGTTAAACCTTTTTTAATGGTCAAAATTAATTATAATTAACTTAACACGTTTTAAATGTCAAGTGTTTTCGGTTTCCCGAAAACTCTTTTTTAATTAAATATCGAGTTAGGGCTTCTACCAAAATCTCTATCTCCCTGCCCTTTCGTTTTGTGAAAACCTTCCGCTCCCATCTCTTAGTTTCCTATATTCGACAACTATGACGATCAACCACAAGCTGCACGACGTAATCCCTCCCTCTCGTCCTCTTCGCCATTTACCTCCATTAACGAATTCAAAGCCTAACGCTGCAAATCAATTTCAACAGGGAAAACCTCAAAACAACCCGATTGTCTTTGCAGCGACATGATTCTCTTGTGCACCTTCGCAAAGGCTACCTTTATTGCACAACAATGACCAGAGTGAGTAGATTTACGAGGTATATCTACTTACTGCAGCAACGCCACAATAAAGTATGCGACAATGACTCTCCCACTCGAACAACGATGTGATTTCTCATCTTCGGCAACCTCAACCTCATTGTTGGTAATATCCAAATCAGAGACTGATTTCTCCATGTCCAAGTAGGGGATAGCCAACCTCTATTTTTATATCTATGCAACTTCTGGCTTATTTTGCTTCTTCAAGTGAAATTGTGTTTTTAATATTTTTCAGTCTAGCCTACAAAAATGAAGCAAAATAAATGATATTCAAATCAAGAGTATTATACCTTCGGTCATATCATATTTTCAAGTTTCATGTAGTTTGTGTTGAAAATTCTTTTCCTTTATTTGTTTTTAGTGTAGGAGGTTCGTGAAATGTTCTGGTTCTAAGAAAATTATTTGCGCCTTTTCTCTCCTTATTAACAATGGATCGATATACCATCTTTCAGAGTGAGGTCTTTAATCTTGAGAAGATTTATTGTTAAAATCAAACAAATTGTTACATTATACATCATACTCCAAGAGGCCAAGAATATAAGTTCTACACAAATAAAAGTTCTACTAAGACCAAACAAAAAATTTTAATAATTCAACAAATTTTAATGAGAACATTAAGCTCTAGTTTCAGGAAAAAAAAACACAAGGTAATTTATGACTAGATGAAGAAAATAAAATGCCAAACTAGCTCTCTACAAAGGGATCAACTGCTAGATAAAATACTCTTTAACAATGTTTCTGAACCAGTGTTGAATTCAGTGGAATAATTCTCATTACCAAGCCTGAGCACATATGAACCCTTAGATAGAAGGGTAACTTACAACAACTAACGGATTCTAATTAACTGAATATTTACAATAATTATTAACAACTTAACAGTATTACAACAACCACTAAGTTATACCTAATATACCCCCTCAAGCTGAAGCATCCATGGGAGGAAGAAGTTTGCTCGTCAGCTTTGTAAATTGAGACGTAGCTATCAGCTTGGTTAACAGATCTACTAACTGATCATGAGAAGCCACATAGGAAACAACCAGATCACCTCATACAACCTTTTCATGAACAAAGTGATAACCGACTTCTATATGCTTTGTTCGAGCATGAATAACCGGATTTTTAGCAAGAGCTAAAGCAGAGACATTATTACAGTGAATGACAGTAGCAAGAGGCAGAAAAATGGACAATTCACATAGTAATTGCCGCAACCAAAACAATTCTGCAGAGGTAACAACAAGAGCTCGATACTCTGTTTCTGTAGAAGACCTTGAGACAATAACTGCTTCTTGGAACTCCATGAAATAGGTGCATTACCAAGAAACACTACAAAACCGGATGTTGATCGACGATCTCTAGAATCACCAACCCAATCAGCATCGCAATAGGCAGACAAAAGCAAAGGAGCTTTGGAAAAATAAATGCCACGAGAGATGGAACCAGAGAAATACCTCAAAAACCTCTTGACAATAGTAAAATGAGTAGTAGAGAGACAATGCATAAATTGGCTCACCTTATTAAGAACAAAGGAGATATTCGGTCGAGTAAACGTTAGATATTGAAATGAACCAACAACCTATCTATAGAGTAAAGAATCAGAGAAAGGCGGAGCAGCCTCATTCAGATTTATTGTAGTAGACATAGGAGTCAGGCAAGACTTAGCATTCAACAAACAAGTTTTCTCAAGTAAATCAGAAAGATACTTGTGTTGGTTAACAGAGATGCCCTTATCAGACCTGCAATCATTCCTTGTTATCTGAAATTAGGTTTCAAGAAGTATCGTAGACTTCCTAGATCAGTTATCTGAAATTAGGTTTCTAAAGCAGCCTTTAACGCAATAATGTAGTGAGAATCATTCCTTGTTATAACAATGTCATCAACATAGAGAAGCAAATATGTCAAAGACAATCCATCTTTCCGAATAAACAAAGAGGTATCAGCAAGTGAACCCGCAAATCCCAAGGTTAAGAGATGAGAAGTAAACAGTTCAAACCAGACACATGGTGCCTGCTTCAAACCATACAAGAACTTGTATAGTTTACACACATGATGAGGAAGAGAGGCATTTCGAAAACAAGGAGGTTGCATCATATACACATCTTCCTTAAGAAACCCATACAAGAACGCATTTTTAACATCTAACTGAAATAGGCCCCAATCAAAGGAGGTTGCAAGAGCAAGTATAACTCGGAGAGTAGACTTCTTAATAACAGGGCTAAAAGTCTCAACATAATCCAACCCTTCTAGCTGACTAAACCCCTTAGCAATAACCGTGCTTTGTAACGAGCAACAGTCCCATCAGTATTATGCTTAGTTCGAAAGACCCATTTACAACCTACAACATTCATTTTATCAGAGGAAGGAACAAGACTCCAAGTACCTTGTTCTTGTAGAGCAGTATACTCATCAATCATAGCCTGTCTCCATTTGGGAACCTTTGAAGTAGAGGTATGAGAAGTGGGTTCTTTTAATACAACCTCATATACTCACTTCTTAGTTATACAAGGCTTAGACCTCGTTTGCATCGGATGAACATTACTGACAACAAGCTCAGAAGGAACAACATGCTCAAAGGTAGGAATACTATGAACAATATGTTCGGATGTATGTCCTAATCTCATTTTGTTTGTACTATTCTCCTATTAAAATAAATAAGAGTTATTTCTTTCATCACTTTGTGTCTCACATTTTTACAAACTCTGTCCAATAAATTAAGCTCCAGGGTGATTGAATTATGAGAGAACTAGAACTTGAACGGTGTGTAGTGGAAACACAGGGAGGATCACGTTCGAGTAAATGACACGAACGGTCTACAGTATACAGATAGGGTTGGAGACCTAATCCTGGATACGCTGTGGATGTGGCCGGCTTTGTATTAGATACAAACGAGTTGATCCGACTCGTTCATGTGGTTGACATGCGAGTGGGGACATCCTGTGCAATGAGATTGTACAAGACCGGACCGTGAATTATTAGACCTACTGTTGTAACACCGTTGACAGTATAGGACTAATAACTTAATAGATGACCAATAGTGACTTGACCTTAATCCTGAGCGTGTTACGGACTCCTATCTGTAGGGGTCTGTCCTTTGACTAGTACGGGTGAGGGTGGTCACAGTCACTCGCCCAATATGTCAATCTTCTTAGGGATAGGACCATGTGGGGAGCTGGGGACTTGACTACGCGAGATGGAATCACTTGTTCCCGACTTTAGGGAAACTAGAGGGGTTCTTCCCTTAAGTGTTGTCTTCAGGCTTGGACAACGGGTGCCCACACTCTCCCTGGCCCGAGAGGGGAGTTGTATATGGTTGGACCATTACAACGTTGTTGTTCATTAGAGGAGCAGTTGAGACTTAAGGAAATAAAGTTTGCACCGTGAGATACATTTAATTTACTCACATAGACCTAAGTTTAATAATGTGATTATAAACTTAGGCTAAATCAATTTAAGTGTTATATTGGTAGACTTAGGTAAATTTAGCTGGTTTATCTAGGTCAATCCCGAATAATATAAAGTGCTGAGTGGGAGGAAATAAAGTCTGCACCGTGAGATACATTTAATTTTTCGACCACAAATCTGCGTTAAAGTCTGCACCGTGAGATTCATACTCGGCCTCGTGGCGCAAATGGGAGCGTCCCCCTTTGGATGGTATTTGTATGGATCATTATCATAGTGGATGGAGAGAGTACTTACAGTAAGTGGGAGCAGGACCTGTGAAAACAGAACCCACGGTATTTTCTTTCGATTCACATTGTGAGTCCCCAATGATTCGCCTGCTAGTTTGGCCTGGACCAGACAATCCCTTCGGAGGGCCTTGATCATGGGAGTCGGAACACCGTGAATTCCCGAAAGGGATACAGTTTCCTGGTTTTCCTTCTTGGTTCACCCTTCAGTGGCTATTGTTTGGACGGATACTTGGAAACTTAAAGATTGAGGGTGACACACACGGAGTTCATTAAGAGTTAATGGATTCGACTAAATAATGATAACTAGACGCCTAATGGAATAAGAGTTATTCTGGGATTAGGGTCTGGTCGAGATAGTCTCGTCTTAGAGGAGAAGTGTTTCTGTTCACCTTTCGGTAACGGTCATTCTAAACCTTTAAGATATCATTGCAAATTTTAAATGACCTAGGGATTATAGGATTAAATTTTGCTAAAATTTTATTGGATTTCAAAAAGATTTTTGCAAGACTGACACAAAAATTTATTTGATTTTTCAGCAAAATATGTCTAGCTCAATAATAGCTTTGCTCGCTTCGGATAAATTAGTGCGTGATAACTTCCAAACATGGAAGAACAATATTAACACGATACTTGTAACTGACGACCTTAAGTTCGTGCTTACTGAGGAGTGTGTCTCGCTGTCGAGCCGACCGATCGCATCACGAAGTGTTCGTGATGCATACGATCGGTGGATCAGCGCCAATGAAAAGGCCAAGGTCTACATTATTGCCAGCTTGTCTGAAGTACTGGCAAAGGAGCATGAGTTGATGGTCACCGCAAAGGAGATCATGGAGTCATTGCAAGACATGTTTGGACAACAGTCCTTTCAGGTCAGGCATGACTCGCTGAAACACGTCTTCAACGCCCGGATGAAAGAAGGGGCGTCTGTCCGTGAACACGTTCTAGACACGATGACCCACTTTAATCTGGCGTAGATAAACGGGGCTTCGATCGATGAGTCGAGCCAGGTCAGATTTATTTTAAAGACTCTTCCGAAGAGTTTCCTTCAGTTTCGTAGCAACGCTGTTATGAACAAGATTAGCTACACACTGACCACCCTTCTGAATGAGCTACATAACTTCCAGTCCTTGATGAGGATCAAGGCACTGGAAACTGAGGCAAATGTTGCCTACAGGTCCTATCACAGGGGTTCGACCTCTGGGACTAAATTTGTTGCTCCTTCTCACCCGAAAGGGAAGAAGAAGATGAAGAAGGGTAAAGCTGACCGAGCTATAGCCCAAAAGGACAAAAAGGTCAAGGAACTTGCAGAGAAAGGAAAGTGTTTCCACTGCAATGGGGGCGACCACTTGAAGAGAAACTGTGCCAAGTTCCTTGCCGACAGGAAGAATACAGGTAAATGTGATTTACTAGTAATTGAAACATGTTTTGTGGAGAGTAGTGACTCTGCCTGGATATTGGATTCGGGCGATACTAACCACGTTTGTTCTTCTTTTCAGGGAATTATTTCCTGGCAGCAGCTGCGAGAGGGTGAGGTGACTCACGGGTTGGATCTGGGGAGATTGTCTCTGCTGCAGCTATCGCAAAGTGAAGCTCTACTTCGGCAGGAATTACTTATTGTTAGACAATTTGTATATAGGTCCAGGGTTTACTAGAAATCTCGTTTCTATTTCTTGCCTTCTTGAAAACTCAATTTCTGTAAATTTTTCTAGTAATAAAGCGTTTATTTCTAGAAATGAAAATATCTTGTGTTCTGCTTCACTTAAGTTTAATCTGTATGTTTTGAAACCAAATTCGGTCAAAAGCGTTTTGGACACTAAATTATTTAAAACTGCAGAAACACGAACTAAAAGAGTAAAAGTTTCTCCAAAAGAAAATGCTCATCTTTGGCATCTACGGTTAGGCCACATTAATCTCAATATGATTGAGAGACTAGTGAAGAGTGGACTTTTAAGCGAGTTGGAAGAAAACTTTTTACCGGTATGTAAGTCATGCCTTGAAGGCAAAATGACGAAACGTCCTTTTAGTGGAAAATGATATAGAGCCAAAGAGCCCCTTGAGCTTATACATTCTGACCTCTGTGGTCCGATGAGTGTTCAAGCACGAGGTGGTTACGAATACTTTGTATCCTTTATAGATGATTATTCAAGGTATGGGTATATTTACCTAATGCATAGGAAGTCTGAAACCCTTGAAAAGTTCAAGGAGTACAACACTTAGGTTGAAAACCTGTTAGGTAAAACGAGACAAACACTTTGATCGGATCGAGGTGGAGAGTATATGGACACTGAATTCCAGGACTATATGATAGAACACGAAATTACGTCCTAACTCTCAGCACCTGATATGCCACAGAAGAATGGTGTATCGGAGAGGAGAAACAGAACCCTGTTGGACATGGTTCGGTCGATGATGAGCTATGCTTGTCTCTCTGATTCTTTTTGGGGTTACGCAGTGGAGACTGCGGTCTATATTTTGAACAACATTTCGTCGAATAGTG
Source organism: Trichosanthes cucumerina (assembly GCA_036507285.1). Taxonomy (NCBI): domain Eukaryota; kingdom Viridiplantae; phylum Streptophyta; class Magnoliopsida; order Cucurbitales; family Cucurbitaceae; genus Trichosanthes; species Trichosanthes cucumerina. The sequence continues at coordinate 42,829,384 of CM071841.1, forward strand.
TTTGTGAAACACCTTTCGAACTCTGGAATGGACATAAAGGTAGTTTACACCATTTCATAATTTGGAGATGCCCGACCCACGTGTTGGTTTCAAACCCGAAAAACTTGAAACCCCGTTCAAAATTATGCCTATTCGTAGGTTACCCAAAAGAGACTAGGGGTGGTCTATTTTTCGATATTAAGGAAAATAGGGTGCTTGTGTCGACAAACGCCACTTTCCTTGAGAAACACCACGTAAGGGATCATTTGCCTAGAAGCAAAATTGTGTTAAACGAAATGGACAGTACATCAGCAAGAGTTGTTGATGGGGCTAGTACGTCAACAAGTGTTGTTGATCCTAGCACGTCTAGTCAAGTTCTTTCCCAAGAGTTCGGAATGCCTCGACGTAGTGGGAGGGTTGTGAGGTAGCCTGAACGTTACATGGGTTTAGCTGAAACCCAAGTCGTCAGTCCTGATGATGATTGTGAGGATCCATTGACCTATGATCAGGCAATAGTTGATGTTGACAAGGACGAATGGATTAAAGCTATGGACCAGGTAATGGAGTCAATGTACTTCAATTCTATCTGGGAGCTTGTGGATCAATCGGATGGGGTAAAACCTATTGGTTGCAAATTGATCTACAAGCGTAAACGTGGCGTAGATGGGAAGGTGCACACCTTCAAAGCACGACTAGTGGCAAAGGGTTTTACCCAGGTTGAAAGGGTTGACTATGAGGAAACTTTTTCACCTGTTGCCATGGTAAAGTCGATCAGGATCCTTCCGGCCATTGCCGCGTATTATGACTATGAGGTATGGCAGATGGATATCAAGACCGCCTTTCTGAATTGCAACCTTTACGAACTACATGGACAAGCCCAAGGGGTTCATAACCCAAGACCAAGAGCAAAAGGTTTGTCGCCTTCATAGGTCCATTTATAGACTGAAACAAGCCTCGAGGTCTTGGAATATAAGATTTGGGAGAAGCACAGTATGTTCTAGGTATCCAGATTGTCCGGAACCGAAAAAACAGAACACTAGCCATGTCTCAAGCGTCTTATATCGACAAGATGTTGTCTAGATATAAGATGCAGAACTCTAAGAAGGGTTGCTGCCTTTCAGGCATGGGGTTTACCTGTCTAAGGATCAATGCCCTAAGACTCCTCAAGAGGTTGAGGATATGAGACGGATCCCCTATGTTTCAGCTGTAGGGAGCCTCATGTATGCCATGCTCTGTACTAGGGCCGACATCTGTTATGCAGTAGAGATTGTTAGTATGTATCAATCCAATCCAGGATTAGATCACTGGACAGCCGTAAAGGCAATCCTCACGTATCTTAAGAGAACGAGGAACTACAGCTTAGTGTATGTCAGTGGGGATTTGATCCTTACGGGATACACAGATTCTAACTTTCAGACCGATGAGGATTCTAGGAAATCCACTTTGGGGTCAACCTTCATTCTGAATGGAGGAGCTGTAGTATGGCGAAGCGTCAATTAGGGATGCATCACTGATTCCACTATGGAAGTTGAGTATGTTGCGGCTTGTGAAGCTGCAAAGGAAGCTGTTTGGCTTAGGAAGTTCATGACGGATATGGAAGTTGTTCCAAATATGAACTTGTCGATCACGTTGTTTTGTGACAATAATGGTGTTGTAGCCAACTCGAGAGAGCCTCGGAGCCATAAGAGAGGTAAACACATTGAGCGGAAGTATAATCTGATACGGGAGATTGTGCACTGCGGCGACGGGACAGTCACGCGGATAGCGTCGGAGCACAATGTTATTGATCCATTTACAAAGCCCCTCACAGCTAAGGTGTTTGAGGGTCACCTAGAGAGTCTAGGTCTTCGAGTGCTTCCTGACTAGGGCAAGTGGGAGAATTCTAAACGGGTATTCAATGCCCTAGTTTATTGTATTACTTTGTTGTAATCTATTGTACATTTGATAAATGTATTTGCTCCACTAGCTTAGTCCAAGTGGGAGTTTGTTGGGATGTATGTCCTAATCTCGTTTTTTTTGTAATTTAACATTTGAAATTAATAAGAGTTATTTATTTCATCATTTTGTGTCTCGCAATTTTTACAAACTTTGTCCAATAAACTAAGCTCCAGGGTCATTGAATATATGAGAGAACTAGAACTTGAAAGATGTGTAGTTGACACACAGGGAGGTTCACGTTCGACTTAATGACCCGAACGGTCTACAGTATATGGATAGGGTTAGAGACCTAATCCTGGATACGTTGTGGATGCCACCCGATTTGTATTAAGATACAAACGAGTTGATTTGACTCGTTCATGTGGTTGACATGCGAGTGGGGGCATCCTGTGCAATGAGATTGTATGAGACCGGACCGTGAATTATTAGACCTACTGATGTAACACCGTTAACAGTTTCGACTAATAACTTCGTAGATGACCATTAGTGACTCGACCTGAATCCTGAGCGTGTTACGGACTCCTGTCTGCGGGGGTTTGTCCTTTGACTAGTACAGGTGAGGGTTGTCACAGTTACTTGCCCAATATGCCTATCTTCTCAGGGACAGGACCAAGTAGGGAGCTGGAAACTTAACTACGCGAGATGGAATTCACTCGCTCCCACCTTTAAGGGAAACTAGGGGGGTTGTTCCCTTAAGTACTGTCTCCAGGGCTTGGACAACGGGCGCCCACCCTCTCAATTGTCCGAGAGCGGCGTTGTGTATGGTTGGACCATTACAACGTTGTTGTTCATTAGAGGAGCAGTGGGGACTTAAGGAGAAAGAAGTAGACACAGTGGTAAAACGGTAATTTGACCCAGCAGTGTCTACGAACAACTTGTGAAGGGTCGACTCATGGGCATTGGTTATATCAGTGGACACATCTTGTCTTACACTAACGGGAGTGCAGCTACAGGCTTTAGTAGAGTGTTACCGTAGGTAATGAATGTTTAACCGGGTCAAAGAGTTTGACAGGTTAATCTCGGATCATTGGAGCTCATCATTGTAAGTCCATTAGGTCCCTCGGTTGGCTCAAACTGGATTAATAGAAGGTTTACATTTTTGGTGTGATTTGAAGTGTTCAAGTCGACTATAGGGCAATTATGTCATTTATATGAGATATGATTGACATATTATATAGTTTAATGTGAATGAGATTCATAATAAACTGTAGGTTAGTCTAATTGTTGAATTAGGGCTAATTTGGACAAATTAGATTGAGAGAAATTAAAATTGAATGTGATTCAATTTAAAAATCCACAAGTATACAAATGTGATTTTTAAAATGAGATATGAGATATCTTATTATATGTGGTTATGAAAATATGATTTGCATAACCTATTGTTGTGGTAAAATGGTAAATAGGTGGAGATTTCAACTTCACCTATCTCCATTATATAAACCCCTTTGCAAGAAGTGGTGGAAAGGCTTCTTGCTCATTTTTGGATTTCTCACCAAAAGCATTTAGCAAACTCTCTCTCAAACCTCTCTCTCTCAAACTCTCCTCCCTACACCAAAAGAAGAGAATCTCACCATTCTCCTTCTACCAAAAGTAGAACGACCGAGAAATCGAGTGGAAGTGTCTAGTTCGTTGGTTTGAACGTGGAGTTCGAGATCATTGAGAACGAGTACACGAAGAGTTCGTGATCAAAGGAAGGAAAATTAAACTTGAAGACGTTCTTCAACAAGTGGTTCTTGCATGATGTTTTTTCTTCTTATTAGCATGTTTAGCCTTAATACTATGTGATAGTTTAATTTTAAGAAAACGAATTTCACAATGATACCACGACGATTCGATCGTCTTCTGCTGCGCGGGGATTTTCATTCCCTTCAATAGACAAAGGGGTAAAATACAGTAATTTGACCCAGCAGTGTCTACGAACAACCATTGAAGGGTCGACTCATGGGTATTGGTTATATCAATGGACACAACTTGTCTTACAGTGACGAGAGTGCAACTACGGGCTTTAGTGGAGTGTTACCGTAGCTAATGAATGTTGATTTACCGGGTCAAAGGGTTTGATAGGTTAGTCTCGGATCATTGGAGCTCGTCACCTGTAGGTCCATTAGGTCCCTCGGCTTTCTCAAACTTGATACATAGAGGGTTTACAGTTTGGTGTGGATTTTAAGTATTCAAATTCATTAAAAGGGTAATTATGTCATTTATATGAGATATGATTGACATATTATAAAGTTTAATGTGAATGAGATTCATAATAAACTATAGGTTAGCCTAATTGTTTAATTAGGGCTAATTTTGAGAAATTGGACTGAGAGAAATTAAATTGAATTGATTCAATCTAAAATCCATAATTATACAAATGTGATTTGTATAATGAGATATCTTATTATATGTGGTTATGCAAATATGATTTGCATAACTAATGGTTGATGTTAAATGGTAAATAAGTGGAGATTTCAACTCCACCTATCACCATTATATAAACCCTTTGCAAGAAGGATTTTGTAAGAAAAAGTTTCATTTTTTGGATTTCTCACCAAAAGAACTAAAAAATTCTCTCAACTCTCATCTCTCAAAACTCTCCTCCCTTTTCACCAAAACGAGTCCCACCCACTCTCCTTCTAACTAAGGAGAACAACCGAGAAGTCCTTTTGGAAGTGTCTGGGTTGCTCGTGGTTCGTTGAGATCGTGATCGTTGAGATCGTGTACGCGAAGAGTTCGTTACCGGAGAAGGAATTCGCGAAGAACGGTTCTTCAGCAAGTAAGTATATCTTGCTATTTTTTCCTTGTTATGCATGTTTAACCTAGTTTCTATAGGATAGAAATGGTTTTAAGAAAACATTTTTCACAATGAAACCACGACGATTCAATCGTCTTTTCCGCTACGGGATTTTCATTCCTTCAAATGCTATCCGAGCCAATCGTTGGCTTATTCGTTGTGCAAATATTTTTCTTAAAAATAGGTGGGTTGTACTTTAATTCATGAGATTATATTGTGGTTTGCGAAATTGGATGGTTTCGATTTTGGCATTTTACTTTAGATTTATTTTCGTTGATTAGATCAATGTTAAGGCCCGTGTTTTAGGCAATTTATAAAATAAATCGAGTCTGTAAATGTAGGTCTTTGTCGGCAAGAGTTGCTGTGAAGAAATCAGAGCGGAAACGGGCGAGAAATGACGAAGAACAGTAAAGGAGTTTGTTGTTCTGTCGAGTCCGCGCGGGCGATGGCTGATTTGTAGTGCATTGTTGCAATGCTAGGCGTAGCGTTGCAACGCCAAGGCGTGGAGCACGTGAGGTGCAATGTTGCGTGCGTAGTGGGTGGTTCCAGCTGCAGTTGCGCGAAGACGTAGCCGTGAAACATTTTTCCTCCAACGTGGGGACGTGTTTTTGTTTATTTTATTTAATTTAAATGTGTAAAATATATTTTCTTTTTCTTAAATTAATTAAATTAATTAATATTAATATAAAAGTTATATTAATGTTAATTAATTCAATTAATGTCTGCTAAGTGCCAAAATCGGTCCAATTTTTGCTATTTATTTATTTTATGCATGAGATGTATGAAATATTTAATTGTATGTGCATAATGTATGTGCATAATGTATGTCATATAGATTTAAAAGCCCACCTTAGGTTAAACATTTCATGCATCATATTTATATTATAAGTGTTATAATATATAGTATGCATGATAGGTTATATTATAAGAGTTATAATATAAGGTATGCACATTTCAATTTATTTAAATATAAGTGTTATATTTTTTAGATTAAAAGCATGCTCATGCATTTAATTCATGTGATGAATAAATGTTATAGTATAGTATTATTCATGTGATGAATGATCAAGCACTATGACATAGAATGCATGTAACCTATGTTAATTATTAGTTTTAAAATGTTTAGAACATGAATAATTAGACTTAGGTTTTCTAGTTCGAATAAGATTAGAATTAGGAAATCAAATATGACATTTGAATGGAGACTAATTAGTAGCTCTGTCTAAGAAAGGTTTTGTCTAAGGCTGGGGTATTTAAGCTGATGCTTTGCGGAACACCCCTACCTGAGAACCGACCTGGGAGTGAATTTGGTTCGGAGATTCTTAGGTTATATTATCGTGAGTGTCGTTAATTAAAAGTTGATTAATTTACTCACATAGACCTAAGTTCATAATGTGATAATAAACTTAGGCTAATTCAATATAAGAGTTATATTGATAGACTTGGGTAAATATTAGCTGATTTATCTAGGTCAATCCCAATTAATTTAAAGTGTTGACTGTGAGGAGATAAAGTGTATGAGATACATTTGATTTTTCGACCACAAATCTCTGTTAAAGTCCACATCGTGAGATCCATACTCAGCCTCGTGGCGCAAATGGGAACGTCTCCCATCGGATGGTATTTGTATGGGTCAAATATAAATGTGGATGGAGAGGGTACTTAAAGTGAGTGGGAGCGGGACCTGTGAAAACGGGGCCCACGGTCTCTTCTTTCGATTCACACCGTGAGACCCCTATGATCCGCCTGCTAGTTTGGCCTGGACCAGACAATCCCTTCGGAGGGCCTTGATCATGGGAGTCAGAACATCGTGAATTTCCGAAAGGGATACAGTTTCCTTGTTGATTTTCCTTCTTGGTTCACCCTTCGGTGGCTATTGTTTGGACAGATACTTGGAAACTTAAAGATTGAGAGTGACACTCACGGGATTCATTAAGAGTTAATGGATTCTGACCGAAAAATGGTAACTGGACGCCTAATGGAATAAGAGTTATTCTAGTATCAGGGTCTGGTTGAGAAAATCTCGTCCGAGAGGAGTAGTGTTTCTGTCCACCCTTCGGTGGCAATTCTTTTAAACCTTTGGGATATCATTGCAATTTTTTAATGACCTAGGGATCATAAGATAAATTTTTGTTAAAACTTGATTCGATTTCAAAAGTTTTTTGCGAGACTGACACAAAGTTTTTTACATGTTTTTTTTTTCAGCAAAATGTCTAGCTCAATAATAGGTTTACTAGATTCCGACAAATTAGTGGGAGATAATTTTCAAATTAAGAAAAACAATATAAACACGATTCTAGTAACTGACGACCTTATGTTCGTGCTCACTAAGGAGTGTCCTCATGTGTCAGGCTCGACTGCGTCACGAAGTGTTCGTGATGCGTACGATCGATGGATCAGGGTCAATGAAAAGGCCAATGTCTATATAATTGCCAGCTTGTCTGAAGTCTTGGCAAAGAAGCATGAGTTGATGGTCACCGCTAAGGAGATCATGGAATCCTTGCAGGAAATGTTTGGACAATAGTCCTTTCAGGTCTGGCATGATTCACTCAAACACGTCTTCAATGCGCGGACGAAAGAAGGGACGTCTGTCTGTGAACACGTTCTGGACATGATGACCCACTTTAATCTGGCGGATATGAACGGGGCTACGATCGATGAGTCGAGCCAGGTCAGCTTTATTTTGAAGACTCTTCCGGAGAGTTTCCTTCAGTTTCGTAGCAATGTTGTTATGAACAAAATTAGCTACACTCTGACCACCCTTCTCAATGAACTACATAAATTCCAGTCTTTGATGAGGATCAGGAACCCAGAAGTTGAGGCAAACGTTGCCTTCAGGTCCTTTCACAGGGGTTCAACCTCTGGGACAAAACCTGTAGCTCTTTCTCACCCGAAAGGGTAGAAGAAGAAGTTGAAGAAGGGCAAAGTTGACCGTGCTGCCGCCCAAAAGGGCAAAAAGGTCAAGGATGTTGCAGAAAAATGAAAGTGTTTCCACTGCAATGGGGACGACCACTGGAAGCGTAACTGCCCCAAGTTTCTTGTCGACAGGAAGAATCAAGGTAAATGTGGTTTACTGGTTACAGAAACCTGTTTAGTGGAGAGTGATGACTCTGCCTGGATATTTGATCCGGGCGCCCCTAACCATGTTTGTTCTTCTTTTCAGGGAATTAGTTCCTGGCAGCAGCTGTAAGACGGTGAGATAACGCTACGGTTGGATCCGAGTAGGTTGTCTCTGCCGCAGCAGTCTGCGCGGTGAAGCTATATTTTGGCAGGAACTACATTTTATTAGATAATTTGTATATAGTTCCAAGGTTTACTAGAAACCTAGTTTCTATTTCCTGCCTTATTGAACATTGTCTCTCTGTTTCCTTTGAATCTAATAAAGCGTTTATTTCTTTCAAAGAGAACTTACTTTGTTCTACTTCACTTGAGTCTAATCTATACGTTTTGAAACCTAATTCGGTCAAAAGTGTTTTGAATACTTAATTATTTAAAACGACACAAACACGAACTAAGAGAGTGAAAGTTTCTCCTAAAGAAAATGTCCATCTTTGGCATCTACAGTTAGGCCACATTAATCTCAATAGGATTGAGAGACTAGTGAAGAGTGGACTTCTAAACGAGTTGGAAGAAAACTTTTTATCGATGTCTTAGTCATGCCTCGAAGGCAAAATGACCAAATGTCCTTTTTGTGGAAAAGGATATAGAGCCAAAGAGCCCCTTGAGCTTATACATTCTGACATCGATGGTCCGATGAGTGTTAAAGCACGAGGCGGTTACGAATACTTTGTATCTTTTATAGATGACTATTCAAGGTATGGGTATATTTACCTAATGCATAGGAAGTCTGAAACTCTTGAAAAGTTCAAGGAGTACAAGACTGAGGTTGAGAACCTGTTAGGTAAAACTATTAAAACACTTCGATCGGATCGAGGTGGAGAGTATATGGACACAGAATTCCAGGACTATATGATAGAACATGGAATTATGTCCCAACTCTCAGCACATGGTATGCCTCAGCAGAATAATGTATCGAAGAGGAGAAACAAAACCCTGTTGGACATGGTTCGGTCGATGATGAGCTATGCTCGTCTCCCTGATTCTTTTTGGGTTACGCAGTGGAGACTATGGTGTATATTTTGAACAACGTTCAGTCAAAGAGTTTCTGGAACACATTTAGAACTCTGGAATGGACGTAAAGACAGTTTACACCATTTCAGAATTTATGGATGCCCAACCCACGTGTTGGTGTCAAACCCGAAAAACTTGGAACCCCGTTCAAAATTGTGCCTATTTGTAGGTTACCCAAAAGAGACTAGGGGTGGTCTATTTTTCAATTCTAAGGAAAATAGGGTGTTTGTGTCGACAAACGGGACTTTCCTTGAGGAAGACCACATCAGTGATCATTTACCTAGGAGCAAAATCGTGTTAAACGAAATGGACAGTACACCAGCAAGAGTTGCTGATGGGGCTAGTACGTCAACAAGTGTTGTTAATCCTAGCTCGTCTAGTCAAGTCCGTTTCCAAGAGTTGGGAATGTCTCGACGTAGTGGACGGCTGTGAGAAAGCCTGAACGTTAGATGAGTTTAGCTGAAACCCATGTCGTCACCCCTGATGATGACTGCAAGGATCCATTGACCTATGATCAGGCAATGGTAGACGTTGACAAAGATGAATGGATTAAAGTTATGGACCAGGAAATGGAGTCGATGTACTTCAACTCCGTCTGGGAGCTTGTGGATCAACCGGATGGGGAAAACCTATAGGTTGCAAATGGATCTACAAGCGTAAATGTGGCGTAGACGGGAAGGTGCAGACCTTCAAAGCACGACTAATGGAAAAGGGTTTTACCCAGGTTGAAGGGGTTGACTATGAGGAAACCTTTTCACCTGTTGTCATGGTAAAGTCGATCAGGATCCTTCTGGCCATTGCCGCATATTATGACTATGAGGTATAGCAGATGAATGTCAAGACCGCCTTTCTGAATGATAACCTTGGCGAGACCATCTACATGGACCAACCCAAGGGGTTCATTGCCCAAGGCCAAGAGCAAAAGGTTTGCCGGCTTCATAGGTCTATTTATGGACTAAAACAAGCCTCGAGGTCTTGGAATATAAGTTTTGATGAGGCGATCAAATCTTATGGCTTTTATCAGAATGTTGAAGAGCCTTGTCTCTACAAAAAAATCGTCAACAGCACTGTCACATTTCTGATATTGTATGTGGATGATATCCTTCTCTTTGGGAATGAGGTAGGATTTCTTACTGACGTAAGGAAATGATTGCCATCGCAATTCCAAATGAAAGATTTAGGAGAAGCACAATATATTCTAGGTATCCAGATTGTCCCGAACCGGAAGAACAGAACGATGGCCATGTTTCAGGCGTCTTATATTGACAAGATGTTGTCTAGATATAAGATGCAGAACTCCAAGAAGGGCTTGCTACCTTTAGACATGGGGTTCACCTGTCTGAGGATCAATGTCCTAAGGCTCCTCAAGAGGTTGAGGATATGAGACGAATCCCTTATGCTTCAGCTCTTAGGAGCCTCATGTATGTCATGTTGTGTACTAGGCCCGACATCAGTTATGCAGTTGGGATTGTCAATAGGTATCAATCCAATCCAGGATTAGATCACTGGACAACCGTAAAGGCAATCCTCAAGTATCTTAGGAGAACGAGGAACTACAACCTAGTGTATGGGAGTGGAGATTTGATCCTTATGAGATACATAGATTCTGACTTTCAGACCGATAAGGATTCTAGGAAATTCACTTCGAGGTCAGACTTGATTCTGAATGGAGGAGCTGTAGTATGGCGAAGCATCAAGCAGGGATGCATCGCGGATTCTACTATGGAAGCTTAATATGTTGCGGCTTGTGAACCTTCAAAGGAAGCTGTTTGGCTTAGGAAGTTCATGATGGATTTGGAAGTTGTTCCAAATATGAACTTGTTGATCACGCTGTTTGGTGACAACAGTAGTGTTGTAGCCAACTCGAGAGAGCCTCGGAGTCATAAGAGGAGCAAGCACATTGAGCGGAAGTATCACCATATATGGGAGATTGTGCACCGCGGAGACGTGACAGTCACGCATATAGCGTCGGAGCACACGTTGTTGATCCATTTACAAAGGCCCTCCCAGCTAAGGTGTTTGATGGTCATCTAGACAGTCTAGGTCTTCGAGTGCTTCCTTACTAGGGCAAGTCGGATTATTGTAATGGGTATTCAATGCCCTAATTTATTGTATTTTATTGTACATTTGAGAAATGTATTATTTACTCCACTAGCTTAGTCCAAGTGGGAGTTTGTTGGGATGTATGCCCTAATCTCGTTTTGTTTGTAATATTCTCCTATTGAAATAAATAAGAGTTATTTCTTTCATCACTTTGTATCTCGCATATTTACAAACTTTGTCCAACAAACTACGCTCCAGGGTCATTGAATTATGAGAGAACTAGAACTTGAACGGTGTGTAGTGGATACACAGGGAGGATCACGTTCGAGTAAATGACCCGAACAGTCTACAGTATACGGATAGGGTTGGTGACCTAATCCTGGATACGTTGTGGATGTGGCCCGCTTTGTATTAAATACAAACCAGTTGATCCGACTCATTCATGTGGTTGACATGCGAGTGGGGGCATCTTGTGCAATGAGATTGTACAAGACCGAACCGTGAATTATTAGACCTACAGTTGTAACACCGTTGACAGTATAGGACTAATAACTTCGTAGATGACCAATAATGACTTGGCCTTAATCCTGAGCGTGTTACGGACTCCTGTCTGCGGAGGTCTGTTCTTTGACTAGTACGGGTGAGGGTGGTCACAGTTACTCGTCCAATATGCATTTCTTCTCAGGGACAGAACCACGTGGGGAGCTAGGAACTTGACTACGCGAGATGGAATTCACTCGTTCCTGACTTGGACAACGGGCTAGGAACTTGACTAAGGGTTGTTCCCTTAAGTGTTGTCTCTAGGGCTTGGACAACGGGCACCCACCCTCTCACTTGCTCGAGAGGGGTTTTGTGTATGGTTTGACCATGACAACATTGTTGTTCATTAGAGGAGCAGTGGGGACTTAAGGAGCAAGAAGTAGACAAAGGGGTAAAACGGTAATTTGACACAACAGTATCCACGAACAACCTGTGAAGGGTCGACTCATGGGTATTGGTTATATCAATGGACACAACTTGTCATACAGTGATGGGAGTGCAGCTCCGGGCTTTAGTGGAGTGTTACCGTAACTAATGAATGTTTATTAACCGAGTCAAAGAGTTCGACAGGTTAGTCTTGGATCATTTGAGCTTGTAACTTGTAGGTCCATTAGGTCACTCGATTGGCTCAAACTGGATACATAGAGGGTTTACAGTTTGGTGTGGATTTGAAGTGTTCAAATTCATTAAAAGGGTAATTATGTCATTTATATAAGATATGATTGACATATTATATACATTAATGTGAATGAGATTCATAATAAACTATAGGTTAGCCTAATTGTTTAATTAGGGCTAATTTGGAGAAATTAGACTGAGAGAAATTAAATTGAATGTGATTCAATTTAAAATTTACAATTATACAAATGTTATTTGTATAATGAGATATGAAATATTTTACTATATGTGGTTATGCAAATATGATTTACATAACCTATGGTTGTGGTTAAATGGTAAATAGGTAGAGATTTCAACTCCACCTATCACCATTATATAAACCCTTTGCAAGAAGGATTTTGTAAGAAAGAGTTTTATTTTTTGGATTTCTCACCAAAAGAACTCAAAACTTCTCTCAACTTTCATCTCTCAAAACTCTCCTCCCTTTTCACCAAAATAAGTCTCACCCACTCTCCTTCTCCCTAAGGAGAACAACCGAGAAGTCCTTTCGAAAGTGTTCGGATTGCTCGTGGTTCATTGAGATCGAGATCGTTGAGATCGTGTACGCGAAGAGTTCGTGACTGGAGAAAGAATTCGCGAAGAACGGTTCTTCAACATGTAAGTAGATCTTGTTGTTTTTTCCTTCTTATGCATGTTTAACCTAGTTTCTTGTTGTTTTTTAAGAAAACGTTTTTCACAACGAAACCATGACGATTCAATCGTCTTTTCTGCTGCGGTATTTTCATTCCCTTCACAACAGGCTCCGTGACAGAGACAGAAGATACAGACTCAGAAGGAACACTGCTCATACTCTCACAACCACTATTACTAGGCACTTTTTCAGCTAAGAATTGGTCAACAAAGACTACAAAAAGGGGATCCATAGGGCTACAGGTATCGTTCTGCGACTGCGGGGCACAAGCATGCTTAAAGGGAAAAACATCTTCATGGAACAGAACATGCCGAGAATAACCATCTTCTTAGTTTGAAAGTTATAACAAAGATAACCTTCATGGTCACTGGTATAACCCATGAAAACATGTTGTGTTGTTTTTGCTAAAAGTTTATGAGAATTATATGGTTTGAGCAATGGAAAACAAGCACATCCAAACACCTTTTAGTGTATCAAATCAGGATCACGACCAAACAGCTTTTGAAACAAAGAAAGACCATTAATAGTGGTTGTAGGCAGTCGATTAATGAGAAATGTAGTTGTTGCAAAGGCATGGTACCAAAATTGTAACGGAATAGAAGCATGGTAAACCATAGCTAAAGTAGTATGGGCAACTGACCTATGCTTGCACTCAGCTACCCCATTCTGTTGAGGGGTATGAGGACACGACCGTTGATGCAAGATGCCCTTAGAATCAAAGAAATTACTGAGGGCAGTGCTCATGAATTCACCTCCACCATCTGAGCGAAAAACCTTGACCCTTGCAGATAGAAAATTCTCAACAAATAACACAAAACGTTGAGTTATGAGAGAAATATCAGATTTAGCAGCCATTGGAAAAATCCATGAATAGCGACTGAAGTCATCAACAAAAAGCAGATAATAGTGATGCCCTGAAGTAGAGAGTATAGGTGAAGGACCCCATACATCGTTGTGTAACAATTCAAGAGGCTTAGAAGAAACAATAGTGGAAATGGGAAATGGAAGTCTACTCATTTTCCCTTGTAAACAACCAACACAGTCATGTGTACTAACAACATTTTTTACAGAAATGGAATGATGGAAAAGTAAAGATTTAAGAACATCGGGAGAGGGATGCCCTAGCCTCTAATGTCACAGATCATTAGGCTTTTTATTTACACAAAAGGCTGAGGAAGCAGATGATGCGAAGATATCGAGTGCCCTAAACTAATGCAAATTAGAATGAGACTCCGACACTTCTACGACGTGCAAGTATACACGGTCGAGTGCAACAAGTGATAAGTTAAGTATCGATCCCACGAGGACTAGTTAGACCTAAATGGATGAGTGTCCTAGCAAATTTTCCTTATTTTAGTACAATGAATGAGTGTGGAAATTACTGTTATAAATAAATAAATAAATAAATAAGAAAGATAAGATACGACACAAGAAAATAACTAAATTTAAATGCGGGGAGAGGAGAATGCAAACAAGAGGGCAGATGCAAGAGATGAGATTTGCAATGAAAAATAGGCTTGGGTTAAGTTAGATTTCTAATGTTCAATTGGAACAAATTTTGAGTGATGCCTTGAATTTACCTACACATGCATTCAAATGATTCTTTCCAAAATCACTAAGTTTTAAAACCTACAATTTTTCAATTGTGATCTAAATTATGTCCATGATTTTAGGTTCTAGGTGGGTTAATTATCCCTAATCAACTCAATAATCCTAGAATGAAATTTTAGTTTTCTAATTCATTAGCTTTCCCAAGTTTATGAATTATAGAGAAGTTAAAAAGGCCAATTTTAATTCTCATGCAACGTTAAATTCAATAAAATTTCATAAATTCAATCAATGGCATCAACCATAAATTTAATCCAAAATTACATTAAATCAACCTAACATTTGCCTAAGACAAATTAGTTCATGATGGAAATTGAGTTACATATCTCTAGTTTAAGCATGCTTTTATTGATCAAGGGGTTCATTTAAAACAACCAACAATATTCACTAAATTAGCCTAAATCAACCACGATTCTAGCCTAAAACAGTCACGAGTTATGCCTAAAATAGTGACCAAAAGTAGTCTAAATCAGTACATAAACACCCCAAAATTCAGTATTAAATTGGTGGTTGACATCAAGCAATAACACTTAGAGATAGTGAAACGTTACACAGCAGGTGACCTTTAGCAATATCTGATGACTCAAAGCTTCAAACGATGATCGACCGTTCAAAATGAAGCCCGGTGAGCCCCGAATAAGCTGACAGACTTTCAGCTAAATCCAACGGTGGAAACTCCAAGAAACGGCAACTTTGTGAGCGTCGTCTGTGAAAAACCGAACTGCACTGATGTTTTCGGGTTTTTGCTACATCAACGGCACCTTGATGTCTCGGTTTTGCTATAGCAATGGCACACCGATGCTCCTGGGTTTCCTACAGCAATGTTAGCTCTCGATAGCAGCAAGGACAACCACCCAGTTTTGTTTCAGCAAACAGCTATCAAGCAATTGCTTCAGCAAACCTCTCGACAAATCCTTTTTTCTTCCAACGATTGCTTCAGCAACTCTTGGCAATCAGCAACCTCACGCCTATTGTTGTAGCAAATCGCTCCTTTGACCTTTCTTCGTGTAGCCACATATTTTTGTCCGGCTTGTTTATCGATTTTAATTATTAAATTTAAATTAAAGTTTTAATCTTATAATGTTTGTTTGTGGCATTTTTGCTAATTTTTGCTAAGTGTGAAAAGTTGGATTTTGAAAGAAGTGAGAAAAATGATATTTTCTTTTAAAGTAAACTTTTAGGTCAAATTTTAGCTTTTTTTTTTTAAATTTTTCTTCCTTTTTTGGTGCAAGTGCCCATTTTTAAAGAAAATTGGAGTTTTGTTTTTGCCTAAAAAGGGAAGGAGTTTTCCTTTATAAACCCTAGTTTTTCAAAACCCTAGGGGGGGAATTCCATGAAAGAAAAAAAACACAGAAAAACCATTCTCCACATCTTATCCACAACCATCTTACACACAAAAAAATAGAGTAAGTTCTTCTTATTTTTTCCATAGTAGTTCTTTACAAACAAAGAGGGTTTGAAGTACAGTAAGAACAATCACGCTTAGCCGGAGGTTGCACTTGGTAGGGTTTTGGACCCAAGGATCCGCACTTCAAATGGCAAGCTAGTTGTATTCCTCTCCCCACTTTCAGAGATCTGCATTCTCGAATCACCCCCAAAAATGATGAGTTGAGTAAGGGAGTTTTTGTTATTATTACTATATTTTTTACATCGACTTATGTCTTTTTTTGTGTGTATGTGCTTATCCTACATTTTTATCGTGGGGTTCTCTGCTTGTTTACACGCTTTTTTTTTTTTTTTTTTTCTCTGCGTGTTGTCCCGTCGGTAGAGTAAAGTGAACACTTTTTTTTTTTCCTTCTTTTATATATAGTTTTCTAATTGTAAATTTTTGTTGTAATAGTTTGCATTATTATTTTATTTTTTTTTTTTTCTTAAAACGAAGCAAATACTTTTCTTCAGTTCAAAAATTTGTATTATTATCATTAGTATTGTTATTGTCATTTTCTCTTTTCATTTTGTGTTATATTTGTATGTTTAAAGATTACATTTCCTATTATTTTTTTTGTTTTTTTGCTTTATGTATGCTAATTATTATGTGATCTAGTAATCTACATCATTTTATATAAAAAAATATGCCGACGACGGAATCTAGAAATATTTGGGAGTCCGATTTTCTAGTTTTCCCGAGGTGAGAAATCGATTCTTTGGAAGTCCAAGATCGATTTCAATATGCTTATTTTGCTCGTAAAATTCGATTTGTGTATTTGTAAATGACGTTTATTTGCTTATCTGTATGATCAATTTGTTATGTTAAGCATGATCTATCATTAAATTGCATTTTATATTTTATTATTTCAAAAAAAAATTATTTTAATTATCATTCCTAGTTTCAAATCTTTTTTTTGTAAACTTATTTTCACCTTTTTTTTGCTTAAAATTTAGTTTATAAAGTTTTTTTTTTAAAAAAAAAAACTAAATTTATTTACAACTTTTTTGCGATCTTTTTTTAAAAGATTTTTTTTAAAAAAATCCTATGACGGAATCTAGAAATATTTGGGAGTCCGATTTTCTAGAATTCTTGAGGTGAGGGATCATTATCTTTGGCAGTCCGAGATTTTGATCCTAAGAAAAAATGAATTTTAATTAAAATATTTTTAAAAAATAAAAAAAAACTTTGTTTTATATGAAGGCTATCCTATGATTGATTTGAGAAAATTTTAAAATTTTCTCATATTCTTGAGGTTATGTTATTTCTAGAATCTTGGGAATTATTTCAATATAGCCAAATTGATGGATTTAAATCCACTTATTTTATGGGGTCATGACTCCAATATTGGAGTAATGAGGGATAAAATAAGACAGTTTTTTTTTTTAAAAAAAAATTCTTTTACTTGAATTAAACTTCTCTCCTTAAATCTTTTTTTGCAATTCAAGATTAAAATTTGGCCACCGTTTTTTTTAACGGGTGTTGTGGGGTGCTAACACCTTCCCCATACACAAACAACTCCCGAATCCAAATCTGGTTTTCGCATACCACTTTTTTTTTCTTTTTTTTTTTAAAAAATATATTTTATTCTATTTTTGGTGCCCAATCACACCATAAAAAAGATTGGTGGCGACTCCTTTTAAATATTCCTATTTTGAGGACGTCGGCGCGCTCGCGTCGCAGTGCGTGGCGCACGACAGCGACTTCACTGGGGACAATGAGGTTCCACCTCGAGAGTTTGGCCATTTGTTATTCTTGATTTATTTTTATATTTATTTTGTTCTTTTATTTGTACTTTTATGCATTTTTTTTCTTACATTACTATTTTGTTTTGTTTCACACACTATCACAAGCCTCCTACAGGGCTTTTCCTAATAGGATTTGATTAGAGGACGGAGTAGTGTGTCGACCTTCGAGAAGCTTATGCTTAGTGCAGGCACACGAAAAATCCTCACTCAATTTGGTCACATGATCATGTATGATTGTGAGACCATTTTTGGGGACCTGCACTGTCTAGGTTTTTAGACCCAACTTCACCTGTTTGAAGGTCTTGTTATTTATTTCTGTGTTTTAATTGTTTACCTGTTTTGTCTCACACACTATCACGAGCCCTCTGCTCGGGCTATTCCCAATAGGACTAGAATCGAGGATGGAGTAGTGTCGACCTTCGAGAAGTTTATACTTCCGTGCAGGCACACGAAAGATTCTCACTCAAGATGATCATGAAGTTATTAAGACAATGATCATTTTGGGGACCTGTGTCTTTTAGGATCTTTAGATCTAACCTCACTTTGTTTGGAGTCTTCATGTTGTTGTTTTGACTATGATATGTTGTATTTTCATTTAAGTCAACTGTTAGACTCACTTTTCTTTTTGTGTAAAGTCTTAGGATGGTAAACACTCATTTGCCCGGGGCATTCGCCAAATCCACCCCTAAGGAAGACTCGTGGGAAGTAGTGTTCCAGCAGTTTGGGCAGTCGCAACATTCATCAGAGGTTATTTGGCCAAAGGTTGCAGAGGTCCAACTCCGTCAGGATTGTCAGCTAGAGCTCGTTCTTAATAATGTGGAAGAATTAAAAGGTTTATGGAAAGGCTTGAGTATGGAAACCAGAGCTAGTTTTAGTGCGGTGTATGGGAATATCGCTGATCTCATGTATGCAGACATCAACCTAAACGCTTTGCAAGCTTTAGTTCATTTCTGGGATCCCGTGCTTAAATGTTTCTCATTTAAGATGTGTGATTTGACTCCCACGATCGAGGAGTATCAGGCTTTGATACGCGTACCAGCCAGTACAGGAAGTAAAGTCTTCACTCATGATTGAAGGTCAACTTTACAAAGGTCTTTATCCAAGTTTTTGGGTGACGTTCATGCTTCAGATATAAAGAAGCAAATGAAAGTCAAGGAAGGGAGGAATTGCATTCCAGATTGATTATTTGATCAGCCCTCACACGCACGTGTGCTTGCCGAGGAAAAGGGTTTGTCTCTCTTAGCCATGTGTATTTATGGCATGGTTATTTTTCCAAGAATTAGAGGATACGTGGAAGAACAAGTCATTAAACTCTTCATTGGAATTGGAGCGGAGTAAACCCCAGTAATTCCAATTCTTGCGTAAAACCCCGAGATCTTTGAGCTATTGTAGATTGCAAGGCAAAGGGAAGTTTTTAGTTGCGCACCCATGCTCTTTATTTGGATTTCGGTCATCCAAGTATCCGAGCAAGTTCAAGTATGCTCCTATAAGGTTTAGTGATCCATGGAATGTTGCAAGAAACACAAGTGAGAGATTTCATTCTTTGCACATTGGGATCCAAGCTTTCCCTCTATCGAAGCTTGGAAGCTTTTTTCGAGCCATCGACATTGGATGAAGTAGTATGGAGGCGACGTGGCTACCTTCGTGTCCCATAACATATCGATGTGGGCAATTGCCATTTGTACCACTTTTAGAACCATGGGGAGGTATTGCTTACTCGCCTCTGTTGGTACTACGGCGGTGTATGGTCAAGAAGCGGTTTGCAACCTGTTATCCCCGGCTTGGAGGATCGGGAGTTCTCGCGACGATTCCGACGTTGCTAGCACCATGAGCAATCAGCAATCAATGTTTGGAAGGATATAAGGAAATTGAAAAATATCCAACATTGTGAAGGAACCATGCCACAATACGAAGATCGGAGAGCGATTAGAATTGGGTCAAGAGTTGATGTTTTGCCAATGCCAATTGATTTAGAGGAAACCTTGAAAATAGACCATGCTTGATTTGGAAAAAGAATTGAAGCTTGCAAAAGAAAAGAAACTCGTGCTCATGAAGGAAAATGAGGAATTAAGGGTGAAGTTAAATTATGGATTGGACAATCCACAAGCGCTTAAAAGACAGGTTGGAAGAAGTTCGACAGCGGCGTTGAGAGGCGATTTGAATTAGAGAAGGAAAACGGTTCTCTGAATGCAGAAGTCGTCCAACTAAGGAAGAAAAATAGGGGCTTGTGGAGAGAGATAGAAGTCCTACAAGGTGAGGCAGAGGCTCAGGAATTACACATCAAAGACCTGAAGCAAGAGGTACGGAGGCTCAACAATGCCATGAAAAACTTCCAAGATATACTTAATGAACAAGTTACAAAATCACAAGAGACAATTGTGTCTTTGGAAAAAGAAAAGGAAGTTTTGCAAAAGCTGACAGATGAGTATAAGAGCCAATTCGTCGATGCAGAACGGAGAAAAACACTGCTTCAAGATACTATTGCAAGTTTGGAGCACCAGTTGATGGTATATCGAAATGCGAACGAAGTAATAATGGAAGATCATACTCGATTAAAGGAAGAGCATCAAGTGATGAGTACGGACTTTGCAGTTTGGAGAGACGAGTATGGAAATCTGAGACACCGTTATGACTGCATAAAAGGACAAGTTGAACAAGGAGTCGAGAGGTTGAAATTAATAGCTAGAAAGGCTGACCGATTAGCTGGAAGAGTCAGTATTCTTCGACAAGGCATCGTTCCCACGCAGCCAGGCGGTGAAGATTTGATTAGATTCCTAGGGGTGATAGGCGAGACCTCGGGCATTTTGGGTGTTACCATTAGGTCTTGTTCTATTTTTGTTTGTTGTTTCTTTTTAAAAAAACGACTCTTGTAATAGTGAATTTTGACTTTTGAATGAATCCTCGTTTTTTTTTTCTTTCTCTTTTTCTAGCTTGCATTCATTCATTTCATGTTAGCACTAACAAAGATCTAACTTCGCTAGCAAAATTTTCTTTTTGACTAATCAAACCATTACTCCTTCTTTTATAATAAAAGGTTCAAAGTATACAAAATAGCTCGAAGTTCACCTCCTCATCATTCATATTGGACAAGAAGGAAGGCCAAATTCATGGATGATCAAGTGAACGAGCAGGTACAAACAGTCCGCCTAGAGGTGGAAGAATTAAAGGAGCAAGTAGCAAAGATCTTGGAGAGCTTTACGCAAGAAGAGAAAAGTCTCATGAGCGGGACGCGTCGTTGCAGGTAAGTCGAGACAGGACAAAACCAAGGGCTAGATGACACTCCTTTTACCCTCCGGGTTTACGCCGCCAATGGTGTCAAACCCACACATGGCTGGGGTAGCTTATCCAACCTCTTTCCCCTGTGCAAGATCCCGGTCGAGCTCCACACCAGGCAAGTCATATGAGTGACCCAGTATTTGTTCCAACCGCAGAAAATCATAAAAAGACTTCTGAAGATTTGTTAGGAAAAGGAAGGTTGGAGTTCCTTGAAGAAAGACTACGCGCGATTGAGGGTGCCGACGTCTATGGGGATGTCGATGCTAGCCAACTATGTTTGATTCCAGATGTTGTTATTCCCCCAAAGTTCAAGACGCGCGAGTTTGAAAAGTATAATGGGACTACATGTCAGAAGAGTCATCCTGGTCATGTATTGTAGAAAAATGTCGCCCTGCGCATACGATGATAAGTTATTGATTCATGCATTTCAAGACCGACTGACCGCCGGCGTCTCGTTGGTATATGCATTTGGACGGTTCCCAAGTGCACAAGTGGAAAGATTTGGCTGATGCTTTCTTAAAACAGTATAAGTACAATATTGACATGGCACCCGATCGTTTAGATCTCCAGCGAATGGAAAAGAAGGCTACCGAGACTTTTAAGGAGTATGCACAAAGGTGGAGGGAATTGGCTGCTCAAGTACAACCTCCTTTAACTGACAAAGAATTGTCAGCCATGTTTATCAATACTCTGCGAGCGCCATATTATGACGGGATGATTGGAAGTGCGTCCACAAATTTTTCTGACATCATAACAATCGGAGAAAGGATAGAGTATGGAGTTAAGAATGGGAGGATCACAGACGCAACACCTGAAGCAAATCTGAGAAAGGTAATGACTCCTAAGAAGAAGGAGGGAGAGGTCCATGAGGTAAGCTCAGGACCAAGAGTTGTGACCCATATGACTTCACCAACTCAAAGACCTGCGAGTTATAATCGTAGTCCTCAGCTTGGAGGGCAAAGTCAACCCGACCATCAAGTCAAATCAGTGTCGCTAGTAGTAGCAATTGGAAACAAATGCGTTTTGATCCCATTCCCATGACATACACTGAGCTTTTGCCTCAATTACTAAAAAACCATCAAGTTGCCATTGCGCCTCAAGAGCCACTACAACCCCCGTATCCTAAATGGTACGACCCAAGCGCGGTGTGAATATCATGCAGGGGCAATTGGACATTCCACAGAGAATTGTTATCCATTAAAGGCTAAGGTACAAAGTTTGGTTAAAGCAGGATGGTTAAAATTCAAGAAAGCAGGGGAAGGGCCTGATGTTAATCAAAATCCTCTCCCAAACCATGAAAATCCTACTGTGAATGTCATTGAAGCGTCTAAAGAATGCTATAAAAATAAAGTCCAAAATTTGAATACATCTATGAAGACTCTCTTTCAAATTCTCTGCGATGTCGGATACCTTTCGATAAGGTCTGAGCAGAGTAGCATAGATGATTTGGGCTTGCATAACGAGAAGATATGCCTTTTTCATAAAGGAATGGTCGGACATTCCATAGAAGACTGTGATGATTTTAAGCAGCATGTGCAAAAACTATTGGATTCAAAGTTATTGATTGTGAGCCGCATGCGGCTACACGGAGATGAATGTTGACATGATTACTCACGCGCGTCGTCCTCTAAGAAAACGACAGGAGAAGTGCCATCTTCACCAAAACCATTAATCATTCACTATAAGAGTAATCCAAGTACCACCTCTCGTATTCAAGTACCCAAGCCAATGATTGTAGAAGTGCCCGGTCCCTTTGCTTATAAGGATAGTCAGAATGTACCTTGGAAATACGAATGTCAGTTCATCACAGATAATGGTGCTCCTACACCTGACATCTTAGCAGTCGGAGGAATGACCCGTAGTGGTAGATGTTACGCGCCAGAATTTTTGAAAAGTAGAGAAGAGGAAATTAGACAACGTAAGGGCAAAGCCGTGGAGATAATCGACGAAGATGATTTAAAAGATTTAGATAAAGCTTTCGCAGAAAAAGTGGCCATAACAGACAAAAAGACGAGTCAAGAATCAGTGACAGAAGAAGAGGCACGCGAGTTTTTGAAGTTGATTAAGCAAAGTAAGTATAAAGTGATAGAGCAGTTACATCACACCCCAACTCGGATATCAATTCTATCACTTTTTCTGTATTCTGAGCCGCACCGCAAAGTTTTGCTCGATGTTTTGAACCAAGCTCATGTAGGCCCTGATATTTCGGTAAATGCACTCAGTGAAATCGTGGGAAACATAACTGCTACGAATTGTATTACCTTCTCTGATGATGAGATCCCGCCTGAGGGTACTGGACACACTAAGGCACTACACATCTCTGTGAGGTGTAAAGATCATCTGGTGGCTAGAGTTCTTGTGGACAATGGCTCATCTTTAAACATAATGCCAGAGTCGACATTGATGAAGCTCCCCGTGGACTCCTCATATTTAAAGCCAAGTACCATGGTTGTTAGGGCTTTCGATTGTGCTCGAAGGGAAGTAATCGGAGACATAGAAATTCTCCTACAAATCGGGCCATCTTCTTTCAATGTAACATTTCAAGTGATGGATGTAAACTCTTCATATAGTTGTTTGCTTGGGCGCCCTTGGATTCATTCCCCAGGAGCTGTTCCATCTTCACTTCATCAGTGAGTGAAGTTCGTTGTAGAAAATGGTCAGGTTGTCGTTTTCGGAGAGGAAGATATGTTTGTAACAAAGACAACATCGTTTCCATATGTTGAAGCAGCAGAAGAGGCTTTTGAGTGCTCGTATAGATCGTTTGAGGTTGCTAATGCCACTAACTTTCCAACTGAAGGTTGGGATATAGACCGGTATTCAGCCAAGACAGCTCTGATGGTTGCAAGAGTAATGTTAAACAACGGCTTCCAGATGCATGAAAGGTTGGGACGAAATAATCAAGGAAACCCAAAGGTGATTTGCCTCCCTGAAAGCAAAGAGAGGTTTGGATTGGGGTACAAGCCAATAGCTTCTGAGTGCAGGAGAGTCAAAGCAGAAAAGAGAAAGGTGAGAAGTGCACGTCTTGAAGGTCGAGAAATCGAGCAAGGAAGAATGTATATACCGCATATATCCGAGACTTTCAAACCGGGTGAAGTGATTCATGGTGACAACCCGCTTTGTGTTCAAGCCGCTGACACTTCGATCGTTGTTGTCTCTGAAAGCGCCACCAAGCCGCGACAACTAGTCTACCCCTGCCCTCCAGGCTTTGAGTTAAACAATTGGGAGGTTAAAGAGAGGCCCAGTGTCACTAGGAAGATGCAAGAGTAATAATTTATTTGTGGCTATGCTTAAAGCCACGAATTTTGTAATAGTGGCACTTTTTTATTACTTGCTTAATGTGTATGCAATCTCTACATCTCAAGAACTTGTACCTTTTTGTTGAGAAAATGAAAAAGGGATTGTCGGCTTTTATTTAGTTCATCCACTTGACCTCTTCCTTTCGCTCCCATTTGTTTTATTACTCTTGATTGTCATTCGCTTTCCGTCACCCTCTATCTATCACCAATACAACTTGGATCATTGACAAGGACCTCGAAGGTGAAGAAGCCAACTTTGAAGCTCCAGTTTATAGCATTGACCAAAGCGAGGAAGATGACTTTGAAGTGTCACAAGAGTTATTGAGACTGATGAAGCATGAAGAAAGAGAAACTGTGCCTTACCAAGAGCCGCTAGAAGTAATCAATTTGGGGTCATCAGAGGAAGTAAAAGAAATACGAATCGGCAAGACGGCTATGGAGCAAGATCGTTTGGATCTTGTAGCCCTTTTACGTGAGTACAACGATATATTTGCATGGTCTTACCAAGATATGCCTGGTCTGAATACAGAAATTGTAACACATCGGTTACCGCTTAAAGCCGAGTGTAAACCCATAAGGCAAAAACTACGAAAAATGAAACCCGAAGTGCTGATCAAAGTGAAGGAAGAAGTCAAAAAGCAATTTGACGCGGGCTTCTTAGCGGTAGCAAAGTACCCTGAGTGGGTTGCAAATATTGTCCCAGTCCCGAAAAAGGATGGAAAGGTGAGAATGTGTGTGGATTATAGGGATCTTAATCGTGCAAGTCCCAAAGATAATTTTTCACTTCCTCACATCGATGTTTTAGTGGACAATACAGCGGGATATTCTACTTTTTCATTTATGGATGGATTTTCAGGATACAACCAAATTAAAATGACTCCTGAAGACCAAGAAAAAACAACTTTCATCACTCTATGGGGGACATTTTGCTATAAAGTCATGCCTTTTGGTTTAAAGAATGCAGGGGCAACTTATCAGAGAGCCATGGTCACTCTTTTTCATGATCTAATGCACAAATAAATCGAAGTGTACGTAGACGACATGATCGCTAAGTCCAAGCCAGGAGAAAAACACATTGGCACTCTTCGTAAGCTTTTTGAGCGGCTAAGGAAATTTCAATTAAAGTTGAATCCAGCAAAATGCATATTTGGGGTTCTGGAAAGTTATTGGGGTTTGTTGTTAGTCAAGAAGGAATCAAGGTAGATCCCAATAAGATAAAAGCAATAGCAGATTTAAAACCTCCAAAGACCCAAAAGGAGGTCAGAAGTTTCTTAGGGCGGTTAAACTATATTGCGCGATTTATATCGCACTTAACTCAAACTTGTGAGCCGATGCTAAGATTATTACGCAAGAGTGAAGTATGTCGTTGGAATGAGGATTGTCAAAGGGCTTTCGAGAAAATCAAAGAATATTTGCAAAACCCCCCAGTATTGGTCCCGCCAACACCAGAACGCCCACTAATCCTCTACCTAACAGTAAAAGAAGGGTCAATGGGATGTGTGCTTGGGCAACATGATTCTTCTGGGAGGAAGGAGCAAGTTATTTACTATTTGAGCAAAAAGTTTACAAGTTGTGAGTCGAATTACTCTTTATTAGAAAAAACTTGTTGCGCCGCTAGCTTGGGCAGCGTAAGCCCAAAGATTGAGGCAAGTACATGTTGTATTACACGACATGGCTTATCTCGAAGATGGATCCCATAAAGTACATCTTGAAAAACCATCTGTCAGGAGAGTAGCAAAGTGGCGAGGTTTTGTTATCGAGAATATGATATCGTTTATGTTACCTGGAAGGCCATAAAAGGGAGTGCAATTCTTGATTGTTTGGCCGAGTTGCGATGAGAGGATTATGAGCCGATGAAGTTCGAGTTTCAGGGACGAGGACATTATGGTTATATCGGATGTGCCACATGACTTGGAAATGTGGACAATGTGGTTTGATGGAGCCACAAACGAGGTGGGACATGGAATCGGAGTTGTGTTGACATCTCCGAAGGGAAGCTATACCTTTAATCGCCAAGTTATACTTCTGATGTACAAATAACGTGAGCGAGCACGAGGCATGCAAAGATGGGAGTTCAAATGGCATTTGACATGAAGATAAAGAAATTGCAAGTGTTTGGAGATTCTCTTTGGTGATACACCAATTGAATAGAGAATGGGAGACAAGAGACCTTAAATTGATCCCTTATAATAAGTATATCCGAGATTTGGCTCAATCATTTGAGTCAATCACATTTAAGCATGTTCCTCGAGAAAGTAATCAAGTTGCAGATGCATTAGCCACCTTGTCTGCCATGTTTCAGCTAGATTATGATAAGGAAATTCAACCTTTAAATTTTCAAAAGCGAGAAGTGCCAGCCTACTACTTGAGCATTGAAGAGGAACCAGATGGGAGGCCCTGGTATCACGACATTAAACGTTACATTACGTGTCGAGAATACCCACTAGGGGCATCCGAAAATAATAGGCGCACGATCAGGAGGTTAGCCGTGAGTTTCTTTTTAAATGGGGATGTGTTATATAAAAGAAATCATGACATGACTTTGCTAAGGTGTGTTGATGAAGCGGAGGCCAAAAAGATAGTTGAAGAAGTGCACGAAGGAGTCTGCAGGACTCATGGAAATGGGCACATGATGGCAAGGCAAGTCCTACGTGCTGGCTACTATTGGTTGACCATGGAATCAGATTGCATTAAATATGCAAGGAAATGTCATAAATGTCAGATATATGCAGATAAAATGCACACTCCAGCCTCATCTCTTCATGTACTAACGACTCCGTGACCTTTCTCTATGTGGGGTATGGATGTGATAGGACCAATCGAACCAAAAGCATCGAATGGTCACCGCTTTATTCTGGTCGCCATTGACTATTTCACAAAGTGGGTAGAAGCCACCTCATATAGAAGAGTCACTAAGCAAGTCGTGCTCAAATTCATTAAAAGAGACATTATATGTCGCTATGGCTTGCCTGAGCGGATCATTACTGATAATGCAAAAAACTTGAACAACAAGTTAATGGACGAGTTGTGTACTCAATTCCAAATTAGGCACTCTAATTCTACTCCTTACCGACCTAAGATGAATGGAGCCGTAGAAGCGGCAAACAAGAATATCAAGAAAATTGTAGAGAAAATGACTATCACGTACAAAGATTGGCATGAGATATTGCCTTTTGCTCTACACAATTACCGAACCTCCATTCGCACTTCAACTGGGGCAACTCCATTTTCTTTAGTATATGGAATGGAGGCAGTTTTACCTTTTGAAGTTGAAGTCCCGTCTCTCAGAGTGATTAAAGAGGCAGAGTTAGAAGAAGCAGAGTGGGCTCAAGCAAGGTACGAGCAATTAAACTTCATTGAAGAAAGAAGGATGACTGCATTGTGTAGAGGACAGTTATACCAGAGAAAGTTAGCTCGAGCTTATAACAAGAAAGTTAGCTCGAGCTTATAACAAGAAAGTACGCCAACGTTGCTTCCAAGAAGGAGATTTGGTTTTAAAGAGGATCTTGCCATTTCAAAAGGATCACAGGGGGAAGTGGACACCAAACTACGAGGGGCCATATGTGGTAAAAAGGGCATTCTCAGGTGGGGCTTTCGTCTTAACTGACATGGATGGCAATGACCTACCCAATCCGCTAAACGCAGATTTTGTCAAGAAGTATTATGCGTAAAGAGTAGTAACTTCTGGTCGTAGGAGTTACGTTTAATCTGGATTTGCTCTGTAAAGCTCGATAGAAGCTTTTGTTTGATCAGGAATTGTATCCATGGGGCTTTCCAATCCAATGAATTGATGTTTTGTTTGAACAGTTGTGTTCTAAAAGCTATTTTATAGGCTTTAACCTTTCGAGTAAATAAAATGAGGATAAAGTAATGGTAATAAATCAGTCAAAATCTTGCATATGTATGCGTATTTAAGCAAGACTTACCCTTGTTCGTGATCTTGCCTATTGTTTTTGTCATGTGGCGCTTGTTTATCCCTGGCCCTTGACACCTCTTGCTGTAGTGGCGCTTGTTTATCCCTAGCCCTCAACGTGTTTTATCTTGTCATGTGGCGCTTGTTTATCCCTGGCCCTTGACATCTTTTGCTGCAGTGGCGCTTGTTTATCCAGCCTCGGCGTGTTTTATCTTGTCATGTGGCGCTTGTTTATCCCTGGCCCTTGACATCTTTTGCTGCAGTGGCGCTTGTTTATCCCTGGCCCTCAGCGTGTTTTATTTTGTCATGTGGCGCTTGTTTATCCCTGGCCCTTGACATCTTTTGCTGCAGTGGCGCTTGTTTATCCCTGGCCCTCAGCGTGTTTTATTTTGTCATGTGGCGCTTGTTTATCCCTGGCCCTTGACACCTTTTGCTGCAGTGGCGCTTGTTTATCCCTGGCCCTCAACGTGTTTTATTTTGTCATATGCCGTTTGTTTATCCCTGGCCCTTGACCCTCTTCATCTTTGTTGCACCAAACAAAATAATGGCTATACCTTTGTCCACCTTATAATCCTATAAGAGTGTACAAAGGGGGCATGTTAGCCACATACATTTTGTCAAGCTTGTTTATCGATTTTAATTATTAAATTTAAATTAAAGTTTTAATCTTATAATGTTTGTTTGTGGCATTTTTGCTAATTTTTGCTAAGTGTGAAAAGTTGGATTTTGAAAGAAGTGAGAAAAATGATATTTTCTTTTAAAGTAAACTTTTAGGTCAAATTTTAGCTTTTTTTTTTTTAATTTTTCTTCCTTTTTTGGTGCAAGTGCCCATTTTTAAAGAAAATTGGAGTTTTGTTTTTGCCTAAAAAGGGAAGGAGTTTTCCTTTATAAACCCTAGTTTTTCAAAACCCTAGGGGGGGAATTCCAAGAAAGAAAAAAAAACACAGAAAAAACCATTCTCCACATCTTATCCACAACCATCTTACACACAAAAAAATAGAGTAAGTTCTTCTTATTTTTTCCATAGTAGTTCTTTACAAACAAAGAGGGTTTGAAGTACAGTAAGAACAATCACGCTTAGCCGGAGGTTGCACTTGGTAGGGTTTTGGACCCAAGGATCCGCACTTCAAATGGCAAGCTAGTTGTATTCCTCTCCCCACTTTCAGATCTGCATTCTCGAATCACCCCTGAAAAACAGTAGTTGAGTAAGGGAGTTTTTGTTATTATTACTATATTTTTTTTACACTGATTTATGTCTTTTTGTTGTGTGTATGTGCTTATCCTACATTTTTATCGTGGGGTTCTCTGTTTGCTATCAGTTTTTTTTTCTTTTTTTTTCTTTTTTTTTTACGCTACTGTTTTTTTAGTATTATTCTTTTTTTTTTCTCTTCCTTCTTAGATCTCTTTTTCTTTGCAAGAAGCAAAAAGTTTGAGCCATAAAAGAAACGAGGGTTTGAAACAAAAAAATCGAACTAACATGGTATGTAGGTAATGAAAGAAAACGAAAAAAAAAACTAACTAAAAAAAGAGAAGCAGTGTTGTAAAACAAAAAATATAGCGTACCTTCGTAGAAGAGGTTTGCTTCTGTCCTGTGAAAAGTTGATTAAAAAAATCAGTAAAATGAAGTTGAGTTTCAGAGGAGAAGAAAAGGAACCTTGGTTTTTTGAAAGAGGAAGAAGAGAGGATAGGGAGTGGGTTTTAAAAAAAAAAAGAGAAAGTGAAGGAGGAAGGGTTGAAGGTGTTATTTGTTTTATTTGTTAAGTAAAAAGTGTTTTTTTTATTATTATTATTTATTAAAAAAAAAGGAAAGAAGGGTTTTGATGGGCGGCAAAACTGCCGCCCATCCCTTTTAAAAAAATATAATTATATATATATATATATTAAAGTTATTGTTATTATTTATTTGTTATTATTTATATATTATTTATTATTACGTTTTTTTAAAAATCATATCAAATGTCAGATCTCAACTTGATTTTTCCTCTTTTTTTTTTTTTTTTTCTGCGTGTTGTCCCGTCAGCAGACACTTTTTTTTTCCCTCTTTTATATATAGTTTTCTAATTGTAAATTTTTGTTGTAATAGTTTGCATTATTATTTTATTTTTTTTTTCTTAAAACGAAGCAAATACTTTTCTTCAGTTCAAAAATTTGTATTATTATCATTAGTATTGTTATTGCCATTTTCTCTTTTCATTTTGTGTTATATTTGTATGTTTAAAGATTACATTTCCTATTATTTTTTTTTTGTTTTTTTTGCTTTATGTATGCTAATTATTATGTGATCTAGTAATCTACATCATTTTATATAAAAAAATATGCCGACGACGGAATCTAGAAATATTTGGGAGTCCGATTTTCTAGTTTTCCCGAGGTGAGAAATTGATTCTTTGGAAGTCCAAGATCGATTTCAATATGCTTATTTTGCTCGTAAAATTCGATTTGTGTATTTGTAAATGACGTTTATTTGCTTATCTGTATGATCAATTTGTTATGTTAAGCATGATCTATCTTTAAATTGCATTTTATATTTTATTATTTCAAAAAAAAATTATTTTAATTATCATTCCTAGTTTCAAATCTTTTTTTTGTAAACTTATTTTCACCTTTTTTTTTCTTAAAATTTAGTTTATAAAGTTTTTTTTTTAAAAAAAAAAAACTAAATTTATTTATAACTTTTTTGCAATCTTTTTTTAAAAGATTTTTTTTTAAAAAAATCCTATGACGGAATCTAGAAATATTTGTGAGTCTGATTTTCTAGAATTCTTGAGGTGAGGGATCATTATCTTTGGGAGTCCGAGATTTTGATCCTAAGAAAAAAATGAATTTTAATTAAAATATTTTTAAAAAATAAAAAAAACTTTGTTTTATATGAAGGCTATCCTATGATTGATTTGAGAAAATTTTAAAATTTTCTCATATTCTTGAGGTTATGTTATTTCTAGAATCTTGGGAATTATTTCAATATAGCCAAATTGATGGATTTAAATCCACTTATTTTATGGGGTCATGACTCAATATTGGAGTAATGAGGATAAAATAAGATGCTTTTTTTTTAAAAAAATTCTTTTACTTGAATTAAACTTCTCTCCTTAAATCTTTTTGCAATTCAAGATTAAAATTTGGCCACGCGTTTTTTTTACTTGGGTGTTGTGGGAGTGCTAACACCTTCCCCATACACAAACAACTCCCGAATCCAAATCTGGTTTTCGCATACCACTTTTTTTTCTCTTTTTTTTTTTTAAAAAGTTATTTTATTCTACTTTTGGTGCCCAATCACACCATAAAAAAGATTGGTGGCGACTCCTTTTAAATATTCCTATTTTGAGGACGTCGGCCGCTCCGCGTCGCAGGTACGTGGCGACACTTCGCAATTACTTCAGCAAATTGATGGGTCAGCTCTCCCGATGCCGCCCCTCGAAATTGCTAAAGCAAATCGAAGTGCCTCTATCCTCCAAATGCTTCAGCGCCTCTGTCCTCCAAATGCTTCAGCAAATCGAAGCCTTTCACGAATCCTCTCATGGCTTTGCTGTAGCAATTCTCACCATGCCGACCACAATTGCTTCAGCAATGGATGGACCACACGATTGCTACACCAAATACACCTTCATGATTTGTCTCTCCAATGCACACATTTGCTGTAGCAATAGCTCGGTTCTCCTTCTCTCCTCGGTCTCTTTCTCTTGTTGCCAATTCTCTCCCCCTTCACAGTTGTAAACCCTAGCCTCGTTATACAAGATGGTGTTGCCCTAACTGCACAAATTACAAAAATACCCTTAAGGGTAAAAAGACCATATTACCCTTTGGGTAAAATGTCTAAAATGCCCTTAGGGACTCTTGTAATTTTTAAACATCTCCTGCACATAGAAAAATCCCAAATAAATTTATGAAGTCAATTATAAATCAAACTAAATACGCAAGGATTTTTGGAGTTAAGAAAAATCTCAAATTTCGGTCTTTAATTAACCGTTAGCTTATTTTCCTAAATTTCTTAAATTAAAGCACAAAAACATCAAAATTAATTCTTTTTGCACCTAATGCTTAAATTCAAGATTTTAAAGATATTACACATAATTTAGGGATAAAATAACATGAGGATCACTAAATTAAATGCAATTCAAGTGGATTAAACACTAAAATTCTAGTAAAATAACTCCCTTATGGCGAGTTATCAGTAGACTCAACATAGTTCTCAGCAGAGTCACCAGTTGGTAGTACAGAAGCCAACTCACCCAATGGAATGCCCATACTAGAAAAGGGAAGGAGATACAACCCATCCTTACTCTGCCCTTTGAAGAGAATTTTGCCTGTTGCCTTGTCCTGAATAAGAAACCAGTGAGCATCAAACACGAATATGCAATTATTATCCTAGCAACATTGTGAGACAGACAATAGTTAGATGCTTCAGGAACACACAAAACATTGGACAAGGACAGTTGGCATTGAGAGTTTTGAATTGTACCAAAACCAGTTTGTGCCACTTGCAGACTTTTGACAATTCGCAACTGTAACAAACTCCTCGGCATTGTAATTACTATTCAAGTTCAAGGAGTAAACATCAGGAGTATCATTCTCTTCTTATATAATGATATTATGGTTGCATGAACAAACGTTTAAGTATATACTGACAAATGATGTATACATTTATCCATCGACAAATGCTGTATATTTTCTGAATAAAAAACTCATTGAATATCTAAGGGTCTATTTGATAACCATTTTGTTTTTTGTTTTAGTTTTTGAAATTTAAGCCTAAAAGTACTACTTTTATTAATGAGTTTATATGCTTTCTTATCTACTCTCTACTTATGTTTTCAAAAACCAGGCTAACTTTTGAAAACTAAAAAAAGTAGTTTTCAAAATCTTGATTTTGTTTTTAGAATTTGACTTAGAATTCAAATGCTTTCTTAAGATAGATGATCTCTATTGTAGAAAAATTAGATGAAAATAAGCTTAATTTTCAAAAACTAAAAACTAAAAACAAAATGGTTATCAAACGGGGTTTTCGGTTAATAACTATAAACTATGGAATGGTTGATTTTAGTTTAAAAAGTTGTTTGGTGTTTACAAGTGTTGATATAAATAATTCCTTGTATTTTTAATATTCAAACAATATGTGAGAGTAGAAATTCAAACATCCGACTTGCTTAGGTTAATTCATATATAAACGATTTATTAAGTTTAAAAATTTTATAGCTGGTCTATTTAACTATCAAGCAAACTTAGGGAAGTTGCTCCAAAATATTTTAGATAATTCTAAGTTGGGTTTGTGCGTGAAATGCGAGCATATATACAACAAGTTTGTGTGTTTTTTTGTTATTCTAATAATTTAATGCACTTCTCAATTTATGCATTTCTTGGTTCTGGTAGTGTTTTAATATAAGGAACATAATTATAGCACTGATCATACTAATAGCTAGACAAATATTCCAATTCCATAAACATTAAGCTTTAGACATCTCTTTCTGTTGCTGTTTTAGATTCTTGGTGTTGGTGGCAACATACATATGTTTTTCTAGCCAGATTAATTTTGTCTTGGTCTGAACTGTGGACAATAGTTTAGGTTCTTCGATTGTAAGAGAAATTTAATTAATTATTAGCTGTTTTTAAGGTTCTTGGGACTTCGAGCTTGTCTAGCCATCATCATAGTTTCTTTCTTCTTGGTAAGATTCAACTGTGATCCATGAGATTCAACTCTGGTTGTTGTCTATCTTTATCTAGATAGCTATCTCTTTCATTCCTAGTGAATATCTGATGTCTTTGCTCTTCTTTCCCTATTTCCTTTGAGATTAAAGATGTGTTGAGTAATGTTTCTGTTCCTAGAGATGAGGCATCAAGAAAATGAAAAAGTTGTCATGTTTCTCCTTGATATTACATTTTTAATTCATCTCTCTTTAACAAAGAAAGAATGATCAGTGCACTTTATACCATAAATGGAAATGAAAGAGAAGAGAAACATATAATTTAATTTCCCAATGAAATGTATTCTAGAAACTCATATCAAATGTAGGAGAAATTATTGCCACAATGTGTTGCCCGCCCTTGAAATCCTTGGATGCGTAGTTAAACTATATTTTTTAACTTCTCTCTTACACCCAACGGTGTAAAACTGCCTACCACATTATTCTAGTCTTCTCGAATACATTTGGTTTCTCCAAATATAGCCCTTCTCTATTTTGATCCTCCACATGACATAGTTTGGTGGACCCTTGATATATAGTTTAATCCCAAAAGATAATCACGAGTCATGACGAAAGGGAGAAATAAATCCATACCTCGTAAGGTGAAAAAAGCTAATGGTTGGTGGAAAAATAAGACCAAATTTAATAAGTAGGAGAGAAGTGTTCTTAAAAAGCAACAAAAATGGTGCAATTTGGAATTGTAAATCACTGTTCATTCAGTGACAATTAAAAAAAATCGTGTAAATTATTACTGCTATTAAATATTACTGCTTTTCTCTCCTATTTTAATTGTCACTGTTCATTCAGTGACAATTAAAAAAAATCGTGTAAATTTTTAAGCAACTTTTTGTGTGTCTCGGCCTTCTTTTCCCTCCTATTTTCATTATTACTGCTATTAAATATTAACTTGTGATTTACTTACAAGGACCTTGGAGATTAAAGCAAAAGGATGAATCTTTTCAGTCACTTATCTTTTTACCTCACGAGAATGGATGTTTATTGAGAGCATGCACAAACTTCAACGTCAGATATTCACAAAAACATTTCAGTCATATATGAGTAAGTTTTTTGTTTTACCCTTGCATATCGTATTGCAATTCATTCATGGGTTTCTGTCTTTTCATTGTTTCTTCCATCTTTACTCATTTATAGATTTCTTTTCCTTGTTTATTTCACCCAATAAAGTTATAGATATGGTGGTTAGAGAACACATGTAAATTCGAGATTTCTCTTTAGAAATCCCTTAAAAAAATTTAAAAAAAAAAAATAGGAATGTAGAAATGATATGTTTTGTTTTAATAAAAAAAAAAAAAGAAAAGGAAAAGGAAGGAAGAAAGGAAAAAGAAAAGAGAAAGGAAAAAAAAAAAAAAGAGAAAGGAAGGTGGGTTGGTGGAGGCTTCATCACCGCCAAAGCCCCATTAGTTAACCCACTTTCCTCTCATTTGCTTCTCATTTACAAGGAAAAACCAGAGGGTTTCGAGGGAGAGAATGAGAGAAAGAGAAAGGAGGAAATTGTTGGTGTTGAGGTTGATGAAGAAAAGGGTAAGATCACTACAAGTCTCCATGCCAATTTTGTGATTAACTCTGTCAACTTCTGCTGATTTATTCGTTTTGAGCTCCACAAGAAGTATTCAGAGGCGAGATTTAATTTTCTTGAAATTTAACTCATTTTTTAACAAATTTCATGAAGGAAGCTAGAGAAAATTCTGACTTTAAGTTACTGATTTGTGAAAAGGAAGGCAGAGGAGAGAATTTGTTGTCAAATCTGGGAAACCTCTGGTTTTTTAGTCGTGGTGATCTGTAGATTTCGAATCAGAAACTTTATTAGGTATGGTTGGAAAGCTTATTTAATTTCCTATATCGTTCATGAAGACGTCATGAGTAGAAAATGATTGGAAGGTGCTTTAAAATTCAGGTCAATTTTGGGGTGCAACTTTCGAGGTATTTACGGACACTTCCTTTGGAAATTTCAATTTTATTTCTTCAGATACATTTTAGAGGGTTCAAAAAGGAAGAGTTTGGTATAAATTACATACTTTTTGGCTAAGTAATGAAGAAGTTATGAGTGTGTGAAATGAGGGTATGAAATTTGTAGAATGCTGGAAAATAGATAAAAGGGTTTTTGCAATCCTAAGCTTGAAATTAATGAATTCGAAGTTCTAATGCTTGGTTTAGGTTTGTTTGAGAGGCCAAGAGGAAATAGGTCGAGTATACGGGCCAAGGATGTAGTTCTAATGCTGTGAGTGACAAAATGAACTTCGAAAATAATTTTTATGCTTGATTTATGTTTATGGAAATACAAGATTTCCTAACAATGAAATAGTCTAAACGCTTTACGTTTTCTTTCAAAGACATACTTTTAAGTATACATGGTTGCCTAGAAACAATTTCAAGTGCTCGTTGTGAGCTTAGATTTTCTCAATGAAATTTACATGTGAGCATATGTTTATTGTTTTTCTGAAATTTAGTGGAAATGTTATAATTTCAAGCAAGCATGTACTAGCAAGTATTACTTAAAGATTTTAAGTTTTCACGAACAAGCTGAGTAAGCTTGAGTTTTACGAAAGAAAAAGATAAGCAGGCATGTTCAAGTATTTTTCATGTATTTTTCTGAGACTTGAATGAGTGAATGACTAAGATATTGAGCCCGAGGTTGTATAGTACCGTGTGCACCCAGGTCATTTTATGTTGTCGACGTTGAGTGTACTCCATGACAACAATGTTGTCGTGAGTGCTGGGTGGGCCCCACTATGACAAAGACGATGGGAGTGTTGGGCGGGCCCCAATACGATGGGAGTTGTATAAACCATGCTTGGGTATGCTTTTGGTTGTAGTGCTCCCTATCGGTTTAGTTTTCGAATGAGCATTAAATAGAATTGTTCCTTACGTATGTAAGGTAATCTTTAAAGTTTCATTGTGTTGTGTTTAAAGTATTTCATATATAAGTATAGTATGTTTATCAGGTAAAACAGGGTCAACAGGTATCGTTAAGGGGTAAACGATGTCTGTTCGCTTCACGCCGTCTTCCAGGCTAAGTTAGTGAGTAGTTCGGGAGGGGGTGTGACAACTTGGTATCAGAGCAGTTAGCTCCATTGGGAATGAGACAGAGCAAGTTAGCTCTAAGAAGAAATTAATAAGTAATAGGAAGATATTGAGTTAGTTCAGATAGAACTCGTCGAGCATGGTCCAAGTAAGGATAAAAGTAAGTCTAGTCAGGACTAGAATGTGAATAGAAGATTAGTATTGTGCATTTGAGTTTAGTATTCGTAGCATGTCTAATATATTGATATGTTATAGGAGTCATGCCACCACGTACTAGCAGATGACGCAGGCAGGATCCTACCAAAGGTCAATCTGAGAGGGGATCTAGTGTCCTGAGAGTTCAGACTGGGGTCGGAGAAAGCAGGGTCAAGTGATCCATAGAAGACATATGGAATAGAACGCTTGGAGAAACTAGGAGCCACAATGTTTGAGGGTTCCACAGACCAAATTGACGTCGAGGCTTAGTTGAATATTCTTGAGAAATGCTTTGATGTGATGAGCTGTTCTGGGGAATGGAAAGTCAGATTTGCCACATTCTTGCTGCAGAAGGAGGCAGAGGGATGGTGGAAATAAATATTAGCCAGCCGTCGTGATGCACGTACTTTAGACTGGCAAACTTTCAGAAGCATATTCGAAGATAAGTATTACCCTAGCACGTACCGCGAGACAAAGAGGGACGAGTTTTTAGAGTTGAAGCAATGGTCACTTTCAGTGGTCGAATACGAGAGGAAGTATACCTAGTTGTCGCGGTATGCTGATGTGATTATGGTATCTAAGAGTGACAGGTGTTGAAGGTTTGAAAGAGGATTACGTCCTGAGATACGTAGCCCAGTCACAGCTATTGCTAAGCGGATTGACTTTTGATGAAGGTAGGATTAGGGTAAACTTAAGTAAATTCTCTAGGTTAATCTTTTTTACCCTCATTTGTATTTTAATCCCTTATAAATAGAGAATCTCTCCCATGTATTCTACACAACTTTCATTCTAATAAAGATCCTTGATTGATTCTTGGAGAATTATCTCCTTTAGTTTCATTTAGGCTACATCAATTTGGTATCAGAGCAATCGCTTGGGCCAACGTTGACTGCCGCCGGTGGAAGACCGGAAAACTCTTGGTGACGCCGATCACAAGAGGGAGCTTCGTGAGTTGTGCTCGTTGCCAAACAACACACCCTTATTTAGGGGGGACCCTATAGATTCAAGAAACTTAAAGAATTTTTCAAGAATTTGCAAGAATGAATAATTACCGTTCAAAGAAGATGACCAAGAAAAAATACAGCAGTTGGTATGGGCAAGAAAATAAAAAATACTCTTAAAATCATTGCTGGAATTTTGATTCAAGTGATTCAGAAAAGGAATTTCAACATCACAACGTTGCTCATGCTCGATTTTATCAAAGAATCAATCAAGATCCGCATTGGAATTTTGATTCTAGTGATTCTAGCGATTCCGACAAAGATAGCAATATAGTTTGGGACAAACTAACGAACCGATATTATCAAGAAAGAGCTCTACGATCTAATCAAATAAGTTTTTCAAGAAATCGATGTGAGAATTTGGACTTGGATGATTTAGAAAGTGATTCAGAGGCTGAAACATTTTCAAGAAAACATCAATATTCGGATCAAACCATGAATTGGGAGGAATTTCAAAAGGGAATGGATAAAATTCGACGTCGTTTCGAAAAAATTCAAGGAAAACAAGTTCAACGCAAAGAAGAATTCACGGATCATATGATAAAGATTCAAGAAAATATAGCGGGAAGACCTCTTGAACATCAATTTTCAAGATTCATGAATCAAGATGATGAATGTTCGAAAAGAGAAGATTTCTACCATGGAGATATATACCAAAATCGTGGAGTTGATCAAGAAGAAATGCTGCAAAAACAGAAAGCCCACCTTCCAAAATTTATTAGAAACCCTTTTCATCATAATAAACTCCAAGAATGCCAAAATGAAGGTTTCTTGGTTCCAAATTCCAAATTTTCCAGCAAAGAAGAAGAATTTTTTCATGGATTTAATGTTAACAATTTTGATTTTTCCGGTAAAGAAGAGGAATGTTTTCTAAAATTTGAAAATTATTTTGATGAGGAAGATGAAGTTGAAAAAGAATTGATAGAGACAGTTGATGACTCTTCTTTTTTTTTTTGGCTCAATTGTTCTTTGAAGTTGAAGAGCAAGACTCCAGCGGGCATAGTTCTTTAATCTTTCAAGAATATGTACAAACAGAACAAGAAATTGAGAAGGAAAATGAGAAGGAAGCCAAACCAATTTCTCACAACAATCAGATGAGTTCAAATGAAATAGATAATGAATTTCTTTTGAATTTCATTGAATATTTTGACGGTGAGGATGAAATTTTATTTTGTTTGGATAAACTTTTTACTGTCATAGAAGACACCTTAGAGGTGGAGAACTATGAAATCAAAACCCATGAAGTTGAATTTGAGGAGAATTGTGTCGAAACCGATGAGGTCAACGTTGGAAGAATTACAAATAAAGTCAACATGGTTGAATTGGAAACTTCAAAAGGGTTTACAAGAAAATTCTCTCAAACATCCAATGTTGGCTTATTACATGAGAAAATTTTGTTTGAGTTGCAATTATTGAATTGGGAACCTCAAATTCTCGAAAGTCATTTTGGAAAAAGTTCTATCATTGTGGAGGAAGTTAAAGGACCAAGAATTTCTTCTTTGGTTTGGCCGACAAATCGAGAGAGTTTAAAGAAAACCTTCCACAAATTTCACATGTCTGCTCTTTTGCAAATTATTTTTGTCAACAAGTTCGTGTATTTGGAGGAATTGTGGCAATACCACAAGCAGTTGACTCAAGAACTTGCATTTCAAGAATTATTTTTCAGGATGATAAGCAATGACCAACTGGGTTGGCAAGTTGATGAATTCAGAAAGCAATTTTTCAGTTGGAATATTTGGCAACCATCGAATGAAGCTTGTTTCTATTTTGTTTGTTTTCTTTTTAAAACTCGAGGACGAGTTTTTTTTTGGAGGGATAGAATGATGAAGGTAGGATTAGGGTAAACTTAAGTAAATTCTCTAGGTTAATCTTTTTTACCCTCATTTGTATTTTAATCCCTTATAAATAGAGAATCTCTCCCATGTATTCTACACAATTTTCATTCTAATAAAGATCCTTGATTGATTCTTGGAGAATTATCTCCTTTAGTCTCATTTAGGCTACATCACTTTTCTCAGCTAGTAGAGACTGCCCTACGTGTTGAGCAGAGTATAGCAGAGGAGAAGTCAGCAGTGGAGCCTAATCGTGGGGCTTCGACATCCTGCAGTTTCCGAGATCGTGAGCAGCGAAGGTTCACACCTGGAGTGAATGTTTCAAGTCGTCAAGACTTTAAGAATCATTTGGATGGTCAGGCATCGAGGCAGATGAATGTGGGTGGTGCCTATCAGAGGCAGAGTCAGAGGGCACCTAGTCAGTCTGCTAGATCAGCAAGAAGACCGCTGACAGGGCAAGAGTCTATTGCCAGTGTAGGAAGGAAAACTCCATGTGTGAATTGTGGCAAGAACCATCGAGGTCATTGTCTTGTTGGGGTAAGTGTGTGTTACCAGTGTGGGCAGCCAGGACATTTCAAGAGGGATTGTCCACAACTAAGAGCAGCCACACAGAGGGACCAGGGAGTTGAGTCCCAGACAATTGAGCAGCCAAGAGTTCAGCTACAGGAGAGGGCACCAGCGGTGCTAAACAGAAAGGAGTTGTAGGGAGACCTAGGCAGCAGGGAAAGGTCTACGCTATGACTCAGCAAGAAGCGGACGATGCACCAAATGTGATTACTGGTACGATTCCTATTTGTAATGTACCTGCACGTGTTTTAATCGATCCAAGAGCTACACATTCATTTGTTTCTAGTGTGTCCCTATCTAAGCTGAATAGGAAGCTAGAGCCTTTATTTGAAAGGTTAGTTATATACACTCCAATTGATGATTCTTTACAAGTCAATCTAGTGTTGCGGGATTGTGAGGTCTTAGGAGAAGGTCACAAAATGTGAGTGGATCTTCTTCCACTAGAGCTACAGGTGTTAGATGTAATTTTAGGGATGAATTTCTTATTTACTCATTATGCTTCCATGGATTGCCATATAAAGGAAGTGATTTTATGGAAACCAGGCTGAAGTGGTTTTCAGGGGTGAAAGGAAGATTATTCGTACGAGTTTGATTTCAGCTTTAAAAGCTGATAAGTTTTTTAGGAATGGTTGCAATACGTTTCTTGCACACGTAGTAGAGGTGCAGGAGGAAAAGCTAAAACCAGAAAATGTTCTTGTCGTCAACGAAATTCTTGATGTTTTCCCAGCTGATTTGTTAGGTTTACCACCTGATAGAGAAGTTGAGTTCACTATTGAATTGTTACGAGGAACATCACCTATTTCGCAAGCGTCGTATAGAATGGCCCCAAGTGAGCTCACAAAACTGAAGATGCAGTTACAAGAACTAGTTGACAAGGGATTCCTCAGACATAGTGTATCGCCTTGAGGAGCTCCAGTGTTATTCGTAAAGAAGAAAGATGGTGCCCTAAGTTTATACATTGATTATAGACAGTTAAACAAGGTCACGATACGTAACAAGTATCCTTTGCCACACGTAGATGACTTGTTTGACCAGTTAAAAGGAGCATTCATGTTCTCTAAGATTGATTTAAGATCAGGATACCATCAGTTAAAGGTTAGGGAATCATACATTCCTAAGACAACATTCTGAACGAGGTACGGGCATTATGAGTTTTTAGTAATGTCATTCGGTTTAACAAATGCGCCAACAGTTTTCATGGACCTCATGAACAAGATTTTCCATCAGTATTTGGATCAGTTTGTAATAGTGTTCATTGATGACATACTAGTTTACTCAGTTGACAGGAAAACCCATGAGGAACATCTGAGGATTATTCTACAAACACTACGTGATAAACATTTGTATGCTAAATTCAGCAAATGTGAGTTTTGGTTCAAGCAGGTAGTGTTTTTGGGGCATGTTGTTTCAACAAATGGAGTTAGTGTGGATCTGTAGAAAGTGACAGTTGTTGTCAACTGGGAGAGACCAGCTAGTGCGACAGAAGTACGTAGTTTCCTAGGCTTGGCAGGATACTACAGACATTTGTTTAAGGATTTCTCACGATTAGCATTACCCTTAACAACTTTGACAAGGAAGAATGCTATGTTTCAGTGGTCAGATAAATGTGAATATAGTTTTCAGGAGCTGAAAAAGAAATTAGTGACAACACCTATTCTGACACTTCCTGTAGCGGGAAAAGAGTATGTAATTTACTGTGACACTTCGAGGCAAGGATTAGGGTGTGTGGTCGTGCAAGAAGGAAAAATAATAGCTTATGCGTCAAGAAAGTTGAAAAAGCACGAGCGTACTTACCCTACCCATGATCTTGAGCTAGCAGCAGTTGTTTTAGCATTGAAAATCTGGAGACATATTTGTTCGGTGAGAGGTGTCACATTTTCACAGATCATAAGAGTCTGAAATATATCTTTGATTATAAAGAGTTGAATATGAGACAGAGAAGATGGCTATAACTGATTAAAGATTATGATTGTACCATAGAATACCATCTAGGTAAGGCGAATGTGGTAGCAGATACATTAAGTAAGAAGTCGAGACTTCCTAGGGACGCCTTGTTTGGTATTCGAGCAACCTTTTTAAGTACACTAAGGGGTTCTAAGGCAACTGACTGAAGAGAATTTAGGGAGCCTTTTAGCTCAATTTCAGGTCAGGTCTTCACTCGTAACAGAGATTGTGAGAAGACAGCCAGAGGATAATAACTTGCAAAAGATGTTTGGAAAGTCCAAATAGGGCCTAGAGGCAGAATTTAAAATGAGATCAGACGGAGCCATAGTTAGGCAGGGAAGACTATGCATTCAGAGTATTAGTGAGCTTAAAGATGCTATACTAGAGGAAGCTCATAGTTCAGCTTATGTTATGCATCAAAGAAGCACCAAGATGTACAAAACTTTGAAGGGGACGTATTGGTGGCCTGAGATGAAGCGGGAGATAGCTGATTATGTTGATAGATGTTTGATCTGCCAACATGTTAAACCAGTTAGACAGAGGTCAGGAGGACTCCTTAATCCACTTCCAGTGTCGGAGTGGAAATGAGAGCATATCACTATGGGTTATCTGTTTGGATTACCACGTACTTCTAGTGAACATGATGGTATTTGGGTAATAGTGAATAGATGTTGGGATTTGTGCCCTAAACTTATGTAATTTTGATCAAATAAATAAAGAGTTATTTGTTTTGGTAAAATTATATTCTTGCTTTATAAATCCAATAAACTACGCTCCAAGGTTATAATGTATCTTGAACATCAGTGTAGTAGACACTATTTGGATTGTGTTCAAGAGTATAACCTAAATGGTCTATGGTATAAGAATAAGGTTGGAAACCTTATTCTTGTAACACCATGGATGCAACCCACTTTGTAATTAGTACAAATGAGGTAATCCAACTCATTCATGTGTTGACATGCGAGTGGAGGCATCCTGTACGAAGAGTTCATACAAGACCGGACTGCAAATTAGGAACTCCTTCTTATAGGGTTTGTCCTTAGACTAGTAAGGATGAGAGTGGCCTGTAGCCGACTCAATAAGCCTACCTTCTTAGGAACAGAACCTCGTAGGTAGCTGGGAACTTTTCACTCATTCCTACACTAAGGAATTAGATGGGTTGTTCCCTTAAGAACTGAGTCCAGGTCTTGAACAACGGGGCCCCGCCCTCTAAACTGACTTTAGAGGGTATGAGTCTATGGTAGGACCATAAACTTGTTGTTCATTAGAGGATCAGTGGTGCTTAAGGAATAAATAGGTAATCACAGGGGTAAAACGGTAATTTGACTCAAATGTGATTACGAACAACCTGTGAAGGGTCGACTTATGGGTAATGATTATATCAATAGACACAATATAATCTACAGTAACGAGAGTGCAGCTACAAGTCTATAGTGGAGTGACTTGTAGTTAATGAATGTTAATTAACTGGATCAAAGAGTTTGATCAGTTAATCTCACATCATTGGAGCTCATGAACTCTAGGTCCATTAGGTCCCTCCGTTGGCTCAACATGGTAATATTGGGGGTATAAAGTTAGGAATGAAATTGAAGTGTTCAATTTCATATATGAGGTGTTATATCAATTATATGTGATATAATTTATATAAT
Organism: Trichosanthes cucumerina; assembly: GCA_036507285.1. Taxonomy (NCBI): domain Eukaryota; kingdom Viridiplantae; phylum Streptophyta; class Magnoliopsida; order Cucurbitales; family Cucurbitaceae; genus Trichosanthes; species Trichosanthes cucumerina. The sequence goes on from CM071841.1 coordinate 42,873,278, forward strand.
ATATGGTTTTAATGTGAATTAGATTCACATATTAACTATATACTAATGAGAGAATGAAGGAGGGATAAGATGGTAATTTCTATCCTATTTCCCTATAAATAGTTGCATGAGATGCAACTTTGTGACTAATCTTTTGGTAACCCTAGAGTTCCATATCATTGTGTTGTTGGAAAAGTTCCAAACACAACTTCTCTCAACACCTCCACATCTCACCCTAAAGGAACCCACCTTTCTCCCTCACCTAGAGAACAACGGAGAAGATCTAGAGGTGAATCTTCACACGTTCGGATTCGAGTTGCTGAGATCGTGATCGTTGGAGAAGGAGCTCGTGAAGAAAGTTTTTCAAAGGTAATATCTTGTTGTCCTGCTTTGTGTTACATGCTTAATCTTAGATATATATTGTTCTTGATTGAAATCTGTGTAACAAAATAAAGAACATGCGATTCACAATCGCTTCCACTGTGGGATTCGATCCCTTCAATAGACTCACTAAGACAGCACAGTTTATACCGATTAAAGTGACATTCACGGTGAGGATTGTGAGTCAATACGGAGTGTCAATGTCCATAGTTTCAGATAGATATCTGAGATTTACATCTAACTTTTGGCCTAGCTAACAGAATGTTATGGGGACAAAGCTGAATTTTAGTACAGCGCTCCATCCTCAGACAGATGGTCAGTCAGAGAGGACCATCCAGACCTTAGAGGACATGTTAAGAACATGTATCCTTCAGTTTAAAGGAAGTTGGGATACCCACTTATCACATATGGAGTTCGCTTATAATAACAGCTATCAGCCTAGTATTGACATGACACCGTTTGAGCCTCTGTGTGGAAGACCGTGTAGAACGCCCATGTGTTGGAACGAAGTGGGAGAGGAAAAGTTAATCGGTCCTAAGTTGGTACAAGTTACGACGGACAATATTAAGGTAATTAGAGAGAATCTGAAAGTAGCTCAAGATCGTTAGAAGACTTACGCAGATAAGCGACGAAGAGACTTAAAATTCCAGGTTGGAGATCAAGTTTTATTGAAGTTATCTCCATGGAGAGGTGTCATTCGCTTTGGCAGGAAAGGTAAGCTGAACCCTAGATATATTGGTCCTTATCAGGTAACAAAACGAGTTGGGCCAGCAGCTTAAAGACTTGAGTCGCCAGCAGAACTATCTCGAGTACATGATGCTTTTCATGTGTCCATATTGCGGAAATATATTCCAAATCTGACACATGTGTTGCAAGCGCAACCAGTTGAGCTGAAAGAAGACTTGAGTTACATAGAAGATGCAGTTCAAATCCTCGAAAGCAAAGAACAAGTTTTGAGAAACAAGACAATCCCACTGGTGAAGGTTCATTCGAGACATCACAGGGTAGAGGAGGCAACCTGGGAATTAGAGGACCAAGTGAGAAAGAGTTACCCAACGCTCTTCACCTAAGAACTACTAAAATTTTGAGAACGACATTTCTTAAGAGGGAGGTAAGTTGTAAACCCGATATTTCTCTTTGGAAATCCTTTAAAAAATATAAAAAAAAAAGAAAAAAAATGTGGAAATGATATGTTTTGTTTTAATAAAAATAAAGAAAAGGAAAAGGAAGGAAGAAAGGAAAAAAAAAAAGAATAGAGAAAGGAAGGTGGGTGGAAGCTCCACCACCGCCAAAGCCCCATTAGTTAACCCACTTTCATCTCATTTGCTTCTCATTTACAAAGAAAAACCAGAGGGTTTCAAGGGAGAGGATGAGAGAAAGAGAAAGGAGGAAATTGTTGGTGTTGAGGTTGAAGAAGAAAGGGGAAAATCACTACAAGTTTCCATAGCAATTTTCTGATCAACTTTGCCAACTTTTGCTGATTTGTTTGTTTTGAGCTCCACAAGAAGTATTCATGTGCTCGTTGTGAGCTTTGATTTTTCCAATGAAATTTACATGTGAGCATATGTTTATTGTTTTTCTGAAATTTAGTGGAAATGTTATAATTTCTAGCAAGCATGTACTAGCAAGTATTACTTAAAAATTTCCAATTTTCACGAACAAGATGAGTAAGCTTGAGTTTTACAAAAGAAAAAGATAAGCAGACATGTTCAAGTATTTTCATGTATTTTTTTTAGACTCGAATGAGTGAATGACTGAGATATTGAGCCCGAGGCTGTATAGTACCGTGTGCACACAAGTCATTTTCTATTGTCGACGTTGAGTGTACTCAGTGACAACAATGTTGTCGTGAGTGTTGGATGGGCCCCACTACAATAAAAACGATGGGAGTGTTGGGCGGACCCCACTACATTGTAGAGCAAACGTTAGTTGTACTGGGCGTGCCCTACACAACGTAAATTGTCATATATTTTTAAATGGTTAATATTATCGATATGTTTTGCGAGATTTTAATGACATACTTGCTGAATTTCTGAAAAAGATATTATGATTACACGTTTATAATTAATGCTTGATTACAGATGCATATTCTCATAGATGGTCAGGTGATATGATTTACGAGTTAATAGTTTTTAAACTCAGTCACTCACTGAGCTTCATAGCTCATTCTTTCAGTGTTTTTCAACTTTTCAGGTAGAGGTCAAGCTCCCAGTGCCTGATATCCTGCCATAGTCTACTGAAAGCTCCACGAGTTTGATATTTTGTACGTGGGTGGGGTTGTACAGTAAGTCCATATATATTTTGTAGATATTTTGAAAGGGTTGTATAGCTAGTTTCGTGTATGCACTAGAGGTTGTAGTTGTATAAACCATGGTTGGGTATGCTTTTGGTTGTAGTGCTCCCTATTGGTTTAGTTATCGAGTGAGCATTAAATAAAATTGTTCCTTACGTATGTATGGTAATCTTTAAAGTTTCATTGTGTTGTGTTTAAAGTATTTCATATACAAGTATAGTATGTTTATCAGGTAAAACATGGTCAACAGGTATCGTTAATGGGTAAACGATGTTTGTTGGCTTCACGTCGTCTTCTCGGCTAAGTTAGTGAGTAGTTCGAGAGGGGGTGTGACAACACAACTATGGTGATTGATGAATGGTGGTAGTTTAGGTAAAAAAGAAGCTATAAGCTGGAAAGTAAATAATTGCTTATTTTGGTTATTGTTAAAATGTTGCAGGTTGAAGATTGTGTTACTACTCTTCATATAGCTTGTGTGAGTTATGATAGCAATAACCTCAAATAACCTCACTTATATCATTGAACCAAAACATGGGAGCTAGTTTGAATGGGTCCTATGATAAACGTAGCCCATTGAAAATTTTTTATTTGGTAATAACTTTTAATGTTTTAAACTAATATTTAGATGGTTGCATACTCAAATAGGAACACAGTAATATTGTGTAGGCCAAGTAAGTAATTCATTGGAACGATTGTCCCTTTTTTTCTCACTTTTAACTGGTTTTACTCTCTAAATATTGTATAGGATATATGTTAGCACTAAAACTTGTTGAATTTTGTTAAGAACTACTTCTATATTTTGTTAAATTGAAGTTTCTAAGTAGCCACTAAATTGCTTGCAATTACATCCGTTGAAGTTGTATCCAAAGATGTTTTGTGAAGAATTGATGTAATAACCATAACTTCAAAAACTCTCTTGCTCTTTTTGTCGTCAATCTCTCTCGTGGTCACCAAACACACATTAAATGGTGAGAATGTTGTTGGGGTGTATGCCCTAATCTCTTTTAGTATGTAATATTTATTGTTGAAATAAATAAGAGTTATTTATTCAAACTTTGTGTCTCGCATATTTTATAAACTTAATCCAATAAACTAAGCTCTAGGGTCATTGTACTAAGAGAGAACTAGAACTTGAATGGTGTGTAATTGACTCACGGGGAGGAACATGTTCGAGTTAATGACCCGAACGGTCTATAGTATACGGATATGGTTGGAAACTTAATCCTGGTTACACTGTGGATGCGACCCGCTTTGTATTAAATATAAACGATGCGATCCAGCTCGTTCATGTGGTTGACACGCGAGTGGAGGCATCCTGTGCAAAGAGATTGTACAAGGTCGGACCGTGAATTATTAGACTTACTGATATAACATCATTAACAGTATAGTACTAATAGCTTCGTAGATGACCATTAGTGACTCGTCCTTAATCTTGAGCGTGTTACGGACTCCTGTCTGCGGGGATCTGTCCTTTGACTAGTACGAGTGAGGGTGGCCACTGTTGCTCGCCCAATATGCCTACCTTCTTAGGGACAGGACCACGTGGGGAGCTGGAAACTTAACTATGCAAGATGGAATTCACTCATTCCCGAATTAGGGAAACTAGAGAGGTCGTTCCCTTCAGTGTTGTCTCCAGGGCTTGGACAACGGGCACCCACCCTCTCACTGGCCTGAGAGGGATGTTGTTTATGGTTGGACCATGCAACGTAGTTGTTCATTAGAGGAGCAGTGGGACTTAAGGAGCAAGAGGTAGAAACATGGGTAAAACGGTAATTTGACCCAGCTGTGACTATGAACTACCTGTGAAGGAACGACTCACGGGGATTGGTTATATTGATGGACACAACTTATCCTACAGTGATGGGAGTGCAACTACGAGCTTTAGTGGAAGGTTACCGTAGCTAATGAATGTTAAATATCCGGGTCAAAGAGTTTAACAAGTTAATCTTATATCATTGGAACTCGTCATCTGTAGGTCCATTAGGTCTCTCGGTTGGCTCAAATTAGACAAATTGAGGGTTTACAGTTTGGTGTGAATTTGAAGTGTTCAAATTCATTAATTGGGTATTTATGTCATTTATATGTGATATAGTTGACATAATATATAGTTTGATGTGAATGAGATTCATAATAAACTATAGTATAGCCTAATTGATTAATTAGTGCTAATTGGAGAAATTGAATTGAGAGAAATTAAATTGAATGTTATTCAATTTAAAATTCAACAATTATGCAAATTAGATTTGTATAATAAGGTATGAATTACCTTATATTATGTGATATGCAAATATGATTTGCATATCATATAGTTGTGGTAAAATGGTGAATTGGTGGAGATTTTAACTCCACCACACACCATTATATAAAGGCATAGCAAGGAGCCTTTTGTAAGGAATTTGATTCAATTTTTTTGGATTTTGGATCCAAGTGAAAAGCTCTCTCAAAAGAAACTTTCTCATCTCTACATCCTCTCCATCCTAAAACCAAAGGAAGTTCAACCACTCTCCCTCAACCTACAGAGAACAATCGAGAAGTCCTTTCGGAGGTGTCCCTGTTGCTCGGTTCGAGGATCGTAACTGTTGAGATCGTTGGTACGAAGGAGTTCGTGACAAGAGAAGAAAACACTGAAGAAGGGTTCTTCAACAAGTTAGTACACCTTTTACTTTCCGTTTTCTTCTAGTTTTACAACATGTTTAGCCTAAGATTTATGTGATGAGTTCAATGTTAAGAAATGAGTTGCACAACGAATCAACGACATTTCACGATGTCTTCAGCTGCGAGATTTCCATTCCCTTCTGGTATTTCTTAAAATTAGGTGGGTTTGTCCTAATTTCATAAGATGATTTTATGGTTTGTGTATTGGATGTTTTCGGTTTTTGGCACTTAAAAATATTTGCATTAAAGTTTATGAGATCAATGTAAGGGCCCGTTGTTTTGGGCATTTTTTAATGTAAATCGAGCCTGTAAGTCTGTATCGTTCGTGGCAAGGGTTGTTGTGAAGAAAACGGAGCGAGAACGGGTGAATTCGATGAAACAGTGTTTTTGGAATTTCATTGGCATTGCGACGCTGTTCTTCGGCGTCACAACGCCAACCATGCAGTAGAAGAGGTTGTTGCAGTGCAGCGTTGCGACGCAAGGGGTTGCGTTGCAACACCGCTTGCATTGAGAACGCAGGCCTGACGCTGGAGCTTCAGCGTTGCAACGCCTTGCCAGCGTTACAACGCTGTAGCGTAGTGGAGCACTTCGCGAGTTGCTATTTATAATTTAATTTCATTTATGTAATTAAGTTTTAATTTAATTTAATTTAATTATATTAATATAAATGTTGTATTAATGTTAATTAATTAAATTAATGTCCCTAGGGTGCCAAAATCGGTCCAATATTGAAATTTATTTTATTTTTATGCAATTGTTGTATGAAAATTTCTATGTGCATAATGTATGACATATTGATTTAAAATCCCACCTTAGGTTAAACATTCCATGCATCATTTTTATATTATAAGAGTTATAATATATAGTATGCATGATAGGATTATATTATAAGTGTTATAATATAATGTATGTGTTTTAATTTAATTAATATAAGAGTTATATTTCTTAGATTAAAAGCATTGACATGTATTTATACATGTGATGTATGTATATTATATAGTTTAACTATTCATGTGATGAATGACCAAACATTATAATATAGAAATGAATGTAACCTAAGTTAATTATTAGTTTTAAATGGTTTAGAACTTGAATAATTAGGCTTAGGCTTTCTATTTCTAATAAGATTAGAATTAGGAAATCAATATGACTTATGAATGGTGACTAATTAGTAACTCTGTCTAAGGAACGTTTTGTCTAAGGCTTGGGTATTTAAGCTGACGCTTTGCGGAACACCCCTACCTGGGAACCGACCTGGGAGATAATTTGGTCCGGAGATTCATAGGTTATATTTCGTGAGTGTCGTTAATTAAAAATTAATTAAATCTACTCACAAAGACCTATGTTAATAATGTGATTATAGACTTAGGCTAATCCAATATAAGGGTTATATTGGAAGTCTTAGGTAAATTCTAGTCGATTTATCTAGGTCAATCCTGATTAACCTAAAGTGATGAGTAGAAGAAAATAAAGTGTATAAAATATATTTAATTTTCCATCAACAAATTTTCTTAAAATGGGACCCACAGATGGGAGCGTCCCCCTTCAGATGATATTTGTATGGGTTAATATTCAACGTGAATAGAGAGAGTACTTAGAGTGGGTGGGAGTGGGACCTGTGAAAATGGGACCCACGGTCTCTTTTATCGATTCACACCGTGAGACGCCTATGATCCACCTGCTCGTTTGGCCTGGACCAGACAATCCCTTTGGAGGGCATTGATCATGGGAGTCAAAACACCATGAATTCCCGAAAGGGATATGATTTCCTTGTTGGTTTTCGTTCGTAGTCCTCCCTTAGGTGGCTATTGTTTGGACGGATACTTGGAAATTTAAAGATAGAGGGTGACACTCACAGGATTCATTAAGAGTTAATGGATTCATACCAAAAAATGGTAACTGGATGCCTAATGGAATAAGAGTTATTTTGTTATTAGGGTCTTGTCGAGAAAGTCTCATCCTAGAGGAGTAGTGATTTTGTCTACCCTTCGGTGGCGGTCATTCTAAACCTTTAGGGTATCATTTCATTTTTAATGACCTAGGGATCATGGAATAAAATTTGCTAAAACATGATTGGATTTTCAAGTTTTTGCGAGACTAATATATTTTTTTTTTTATTTCAACAAACAAAATGTCGAGTTCAATTATAGCCTTGTTAACTTTTGATAAATAGTAGGCGACCATTTTCAAACGTAGAAAAACAATATTAACACAATCTTAGTTATCAACGACCTAAAGTTCGCGCTCACTGAGGAGTGTCCTCAGGTGCCGAGCTCGACCGCATCGCGAAGTGTTCGTGATGCGTACGATTGATGGATCAGGGCTAACGAAAAAGTCAAGGTCTATATAATTGTCAGCTTGTCTGAAGTCGTGGCAAAAAAACATGAGGTTATGGTCACCGCGAAGGAGATCATGGAATCGCTGCAGAACATGTTTGGACAATAGTCCTTTCAGGTTCGACACGATGCCCTCAAACACGTTTTCAATGCAAGGATGAAGGAGAGGACGTATGTCCGTGAACATGTTCTGGATATGATGACCCACTTTAACCTGGCAGAGATGAACGGTGCTTCGATCGACGAGTCGAGCCAGGTTAACTTTATCATGGAGACTCTTCCGAAGAGTTTTCTTGAGTTTCGTAGTAACGCTTTTATGAACAAGATTAGCTAGACTCTGACCTCCTTACTCAACAAACTACAGAACTTCCAGTCCTTGATGCGAGTCAGGGGACTGGAAGCTGAGGCAAATGTTGCCTTCTCACTATCACAGGGGTTCGACCTCTGGGACTAAGTCTATAGGTTCTTCAGGCTCGAAATGTTAGAAGAAGAAGTTGAGAAAGGGTAAAGCCGACCGCGCTACCGCCCAGAAGGGAAAAAAGGTCAAGGAGGTTGTGGAGAAAGAAAAGTGTTTCCACTGCAACGGAGACGGTCACAGGAAGATGAATTGTCCCAAGTTCCTTGTCGAAAAGAAGATAGAAGGTAAATGTGATTTACTAGTAACCGAAACCTGATTAGTGGAGAGTAATGACTTAGTCTGAATACTTGATTCAGGCGCCACTAACCATGTTTGTTATAAGAAGAAAAAAAAACCAACAAAAGGATGTGTGGAAATCTATGGAAGTTAAAAAGGAATTTTTGGAAAGGTAAGAGTTGAAAAATGTATAATTAATATTTAGGAAAAATTGCACAAACTACCCCAAAGGAGTTTGTTACAATCACATTCTTGAACTTTGAATTTGCTACAACCTCGTGTATCAAGTGTGGCAATCAACTCTCTATTATTTTGTTAAGGGAGTTGATTGCAACATTAACAAGGGGGCTAGTTGATCCAATTAAAAGTTTAAGGGAGTGATTGTAGCACTTAACGATGTTCGAGGACTAATTAGTTAAATATAAAGTTTAAGGGTGTGATTGTGACAAACCTCATATTTTATGCATGGTTTGTGCTATTTATTTTTTTAATATTTAAAAGATAAAGGACGTAATGGAAATTAAAAAAAAAATTAAGGGGAGAATTTAGAGGTAATAACCTCATTGCCCAATTTATATACTATAGATTATAAATTTTTGTTTAATAAAATTATAAGTATAGTCTTTGAACTTGTAAATTTGTGCCAAATAGATCCTTGAATTTTAAGAATTGTCTAATAGATAACTTTCAATATTGTGTCTAATAGGTTTCAAAATTAAAAAAAAAAATCTAATAAGTCTCTCAATTTTTTATTTATTTATTTAATTAGTCTTTAAAGGTTCAATTTTTTTTAATAAGTCATTGATTTATGGAACATTTTTTTTTTTTTGTAGGTTGACAAATCTATTTCATATAAAATTGAAAGTTTAACTCCTATTAGAAATAAAATTATATTTTATGCAACAAATTTTTTAACTTTAAAAAGGTTGAATATATCACTAATTTCTTAACCACATAAGGGGCGTTTGGATCGCAGAGTTGGGTTGAGTTTAGTTGAGTTGGGTTGAGTTTTGCAGAGTTGTTTTGTCAGTGACTTCTGGAAATCAATGTTTGGTTTGCTGAGTTGAATTGAGTTGAGTCAGGAAATCAGTGTTTGGTTTGCAGAGTTGAGTTATTATGTCAGGGGTATCTGGTGCAGTTTTTTTGTAAAGTTAATAAGTCTGATTTGTTGTGACTTTTTTCTTTACTTTTTTTGTTTCCACCAAATCAATTGCAAATATATTTGTCTACAATTTCAAAACTTCATTATGAGATCAATTACAAATTTACTATATATATTACCATTTGCAAGATGTATGAAATATTTAGAACAGTATTGGATATTGAGATTGATATCAATTTTTCTTCTCCCGTAAAAATCATTTTTATCTCATGTAAAGTGAAAGGTCTGATTTTTTTGTGATTTTTTTCCCTTATTCTGTTTTCACAACAAATCAAATACAAACACATTTATCTACAATTTGAAAACTCAATTATGTGATCAATTATAAAATTACAATATATATTACCATTTGCCAAATGTATGTTAGAGATATTTGCAAAAGTAATGGATATTGGGTTTGATATCAATATTTCTTTTTCCAATTAAATTCCTTATTTAGAACTTTTACTCTTCAATATGAACTTTATTCCTTTTTTTATGCACATGTTCACCACTACTTTTTTATTTTAATTTAGGTAGGTATTAATTTAGTATTAATATTTTGCATATGAAGGGTGTTTATTTAAATTTGTCTAAACACATGCATTGTCTATGGAAATCTTTAGAATGAAATAAATAGTTTACCATGTGAAGAGGTTAAACATATGCCAACATACTTAAATATTTTATGTCATATTGAAGTTGCATTTCTACAAAATATTAGGTATGTCATCAAGGTCCTAGCAACGCCGTTATGCTACCGAAATTTTCGGTGCAGATGGTGTTACTTAGTAACGTCCCTAGAAAATTTTGAGTTTGAAAAATTAGGGTCATTACAGTTAGTATCAGAGCATGGGGTTTTAGATTCTGCATACTCGCCTACATCGTAGGCAACGATCCTTATAGCCTCTCGCAGGAAGTCACCTCGTTATCTCCAGGTTTGCTTTTATTTTGTAAAGTAGTTAAAGTTATTTGAGTTGCTTGTGTGTTCACACTTGTTATGCTATACTTTTGACTTATTTGTTCTTGTACTAAGGTAGTTTAGAGTTTAAGTTTAGATTATGGCTCGAGGACGTGACCGTTGTAAAGTTCTAGCAACTTTCGAGGATGAAAGTTTTTCTTAGAATGGTATATTGTGACGTCCCGTAAAATTAGGTGCTTTAATTCTATTTGTTTTAAATTTGAATCTTTGGAAAATCAGATTAGGATTAGGAAAGGGTGTTTCAAAGTTTATAAAATGATTAGGATTTCTGTTTTAAAAAGGTTTAAGATTTCTTTTTCTAAAAGGATTAGAATTTCTTGTTCGACTTTTTTTATGCTTATTTAAACTAGGGTATTAGCAACTTAAAAGGTACACTTCAAAACTCTCCTCGTCTTCTTCTTTTCTCCACTTTCTTCATCTTGTCGAACCGTCGTCGGGAAGTCACCGGAGAGTCACCGGAGAGTCGCTGGACCGTTGTCGGGGAGTCGCCGAGAAGTCACCGGACCATCGTCGAAAAGTCACCGGACCACCGCCAGAAAGTATCGTACGGTTGAGTTAATAACTCAACTCCATAAACCAAACACCTCCATAATTAAAATTTTAAATTTTTTTACAAATTCATAAACTTTTTTTATATTAGCCCATTAAATATAAATATAGAAAGCTCTTGTCGGCACGTTGAGCTTCATTTGGACGGCTACACTTTTTCTGAAAAACTACGGAATGGACCATGGTAATGATGTGTCGTTTTTTTTTTCTTATTTTTTTCGTTTTCTATCTGAAACGAATTGATAGTTGTTTGTTTCCATTTCCACGCGTTAAAATTCAATTTTTTTTGTTTTATTTAATTTATTATTATTTTCTGATAATTTGTTGGCGGCAGAAAAGACAACAACTTTTTCTCTCCCCTGCCCCGACGTGTCAATTTCGTTAAATTGCATCAGAAACTTACGGCCTGCGATTGACATTTTGTTTTCTTCTTTTAATATTATTATATTAGTTTTCTTCAAATATATATATATATTACATTATTATATTAGTATTGAAAAAAAAGCACTTGCACGTATGGTAAAAAAAATTTATAAATATCATGTTACTAATAAAATCTAATTTACAAAAATAGGAATAGAAAAAGACTCAATCCAAACGGATGCAGTGCAAAGTAAAAAATATCCCTATATTTTCGTCGTGTTTTTCAATCTGAAGTATATCAATAGTCTATCAATAATATACTGATGATATACTAATGATATACTATAAATGAAATATACTATTGATATACTACTATATACCAAAGATAAACTACATCAGATATACTAGTGATATACTACTATATCTAAAAAACTAGTGCTAGATTTATAAATACATTTTCCTTATTTTTTAATATTGAGAAGCTACTATAACAACGATATATGTAACCAAAAAATAACAGCATGAGTGATATACTACCAATTTCGTTGATTTCACTAATATTAAGTATATATCAATGTGATATATTATCGATATACTAAATATATCGATAGTATATCACAAATAATGATTTATGCTTGATAGTGATTTATATGTTGATATATTTTATTCAGTAATATTAAGTATATCAATGGGATGTCAAAAATTATTTCGAGATTTACAAATGTTCTCGTATTTTTCAATATCGAGAAAATAAGTAGTTTTTCAACAATAGAACAATGATATAACCCACAAAAAAAGTAACTACATAAGTGATATACTACTGATATATGTTGATTTCACTAATATTAAGTATATACTAGTGTGATATACTACCGATATACTTTATTTAGTATATATCAACGATATATCATAAATGGTGATTTATGTTGATATATTTTATTCAGTAATATTAAGTATATCAAGAGGATCTCAAAAACCATTGCTAGATTTGGAAATGCGCTCCCGTGTTTTTTAATATCGAGAAAATCAATAATCTATCAACAATAGATCAGATATACCAATGATATATCTAACAAAAAAAATAACTACATGAGTGATATACTACTAATATCCATTGATTTCATTAATATTAAGTATATATATCGGTGTGATATACTACTGATATACTTTATTTAGTATATCAACGATATATCACTATTTATTCAGTAATATTAAGTATATCAGAGATATAAAAAACTATTGCTAAATTTAGGTTTAAATTTCGCTTTTAAATTTCTTGTATAATTCATAATTAAAATCAAATTGGAATGTTATATCTTATGGTGTGAGATCTTTTAGGGGTTGTAACAACTAATCTAATTCATGAATTGATTTAAAATTATACATTGCTACAACTGCGCACAGACAAAGTATCAACGAGATGATTTTTTTTTTCCTTTTCCTTTCCAAGTCTGCCCCTATAAATCCGTTTTAAAAATACAGTCAATAAGTGGAGGGGGGTTCCGTTCCAAACTGGCTACGCTCATAATTTGCATTTGGCGTGAATTTGAGACGCATTTGGTTTCGACAAACTGCAGTGAACCCAATCTCAGTTAGATTCTAACCCTACTTCTAACACGAGTTGAATTATTTAAAAAGAGAGAAAGTATTAGACTAATCATAATCGGTCTTCACACTCTTCATCCTCGTCTTGGTCGCACGCTGCAGTCTTGGGTTGCTACACAATAGTGCATCGCAATAAAGAAGAAAGGAATACATGAGAAAAAAGAAAGGAGGGTAAAATAGGAATTAAAAAAATGTAAAAGGGAAAACATAAAATTTTGCTACATTTTCAAAAATAAAAAATGGATGATAAATTTGTAATTAACCTAATCTTTTTTACCACCCATTACAACCCAAAAATAAGAGGATTTGTCCACGCTCATAACCGAAGTTTTAAATGTGGATGATGGGGTTTTACTTTTTTTTTTTTTTATTGGGGATGAAAATTACTGAAAATCAATATTTCTAAAAAAAGATTATAATTATAAAAAATTATAAAAAAATTAGATTATCTAGTAAATATTTTACCATTTTTACGGTAAGTTAATTTAAATTTCTTATTATTAATATTAAGTACTCGATAGTAATTCTTATTATTAATATTAAGTACTCGATAGTAATATTTGGTTGATAGTTTAATAATATTTATAGACTTTTCAATGATATAATTGAAAGTCAATTTACTCCCCATATTGCTGTCAAGAACACATGAAACATGAAAATGTTGATAGAAATGTCGTCATTAACAAGAATTTAAAAATCTACTAATAACCCAAGTAGCACAAATTGAACAATTCTTCTCTCATTTAAAGTCGAAAATTCGACCCCGGAACAAAAAAAGAAAAACCTTTGTCACAAACCTAATCGAATTTTAGCACAAATGGAACAATTCTTCCATTTATTTGGAGTCGAAAATTGACTCAAAAATAAAAAGGAGAAAATCTTAGTCACAACCCCAATCGAATTTTAGGATACCGAGCCCCATTTTTTACCTGAAATTTCTATTGTTTATTAAAGCTACTTTTATTCGTAAAATTTTTTCTTATAAATTTCGTCAACATGAATTTGTGAATTCCCTCGGTGAAGGAGCTGTCCTTGTGTTTTATAGTGATGCACATGAAAAGGATTACTGTTGAATTACTTGTAAAATAGAGCTATTCTAATAATATGGTTCAAAACCATAGATAGAATCATGTTTGTTTCTGTTACGGAAAATAACGATATAAAATAACCCACCTATTATAAATTGAGAGGCAAAATCGGGCATCAAATACATTACCAAATTATATTATAATAATAATAATATTATGAATATGAATATATATATAATAAAAGGAAAATAATAATTGGGAGATATATATAAAAACAAATAAAAAGGGAAATTATATAAAAGAGAGAAAGTGGATCCACCAAGTTTTATTTTCCACTAATAAGCCACTATTTATAGGTAAATTGGCAAGCTTGATGTGGTACACTTAACACTAATCAAAGGTAAAAAATTGACACATGGAGGCCACATAGGCAATATGGGGCTTTACACATGGTGAAGGGAGAATTGAACAACTATTTATTATTTTGTTTATAATACTTCCTCTTGGATGCCCATTATATATATATATATATAATATGTCTCGTTAAAATCTTAGTAGGGAAAAAATCCAATGGAAAAAAAAAAGAAAAAAAGTACATATTTTTTTTATAGTTTACTATAATATATTCGTTCCTCCTCATGGAGACCTCACTTGAGATCGCTAAGTCGCCACATTCCAATACTATATACTATTTTTTCAAAGGTTGCAGTTAGTAATGCCTTTGTAAATAAGTCGACTAGGTTATCCTTCGAACAAATTTATTGTACAGTGATATCACCATTTTCTTCATGATCATGAGTGTAGAAAAGTTTTGGTGAGATATGTTTCATTCTAGCTATCTTATTTGATATATCCTCCCTTCATTTGAGCTATACAGGCTGTGTTGTCTTTCTATAATAGTGTTGGAAGATGTTTACTAGAAGATAAACCACATGTATCGTGATATGTTGAGTTATCGACCTTGGCCATACATATTCTCCACTTGCTTCGTGAATTGCAAAGATTTCATCATGATTTGAAGAAGTAGTTGTCGTTGTTTGTTTCACTGAATGTCATGATATAGCGGTACCTCCACATGTGAATATATAACCTGGTTAAGATCTAGTTTTGTGTGGATCACATAAATATCCAGAATATGTATAACAAACTAGATCAAAATTGGATTTGTTAGAATAAAATAACCCCATATAAATCATTCCTCGGAGATAACGAAGTATATGTTTAATTCCATTCCAGAGTCTTTTGGTTGGACAAGAACTATATCTTGCTAATAAATTTACTGAAAATGCGATATCCCGTCTTGTATTATTAGCAAGATACATAAGTGCACCAATCGCACTAAGATATGGTACTTCAGGACCAAGAAGTTCTTCGTTATCATCTCGAGGTCGAAATATATCTTTCTTTACATCCAGTGAACGAACTTCCATTGGAATGTTTAATGGATGTGTTTTGTCCATATAGAATCTTTTTAAAATTTTCTCTGTATAAGTTGACTGATGAGCAAATATCTCATATGCTAAATGTTTAATTTGCAAACCAAGGCAAAATTTTGCTTTTCTAAAATCTTTTATCTCGAATTCTTTCTTAAGATATTCTATTGTCTTTGATAACTCTTCATGAGTTCCAATTATACTTAGGTCATCA
Organism: Trichosanthes cucumerina; assembly: GCA_036507285.1. Taxonomy (NCBI): domain Eukaryota; kingdom Viridiplantae; phylum Streptophyta; class Magnoliopsida; order Cucurbitales; family Cucurbitaceae; genus Trichosanthes; species Trichosanthes cucumerina. The sequence goes on from CM071841.1 coordinate 42,888,871, forward strand.
ACATATACAGTTATAATAGTGAATCCTAACTGAGATTTTTTTTTAATAAAAACACATGGGCATATTGGATTATTTTGATAACCTTCTTTCAACAAATATCCACTCAGGCGATTATACCACATTCGTCCTAATTGATTTAATCCATATAATGATCTTTGTAACTTTATTGAATGCAATTCCCGAGAACATGTTTTTGCCATTTTAAATCCTTCCGGAATTCTCATATAGATGTCATTATCCTGAGAACCATATAAATATGTCGTGACTACATCCATCAGATGCATGTCAAGCTTTTCATATACAGTCAGACCAATTAGATATTGCAATGTTATTGCATCCACCATAGGAGAATATGTCACCTCGTAATGAATATCAAGTTTTTGCAAGAATCCTTGTGCAACAAGTCTCGCTTTATATTCTGTGACCTCATTCTTTTTTATTTCTTTTCCTTACAAATATCCATTTTTATCTCAAAGGTTTGACATCTTCTGGTGTCCAGACTACTGGTCCAAAAACCTCATGTTTTAAAAGTGAGTTTAATTCTACCTGGATTGTTTTTTCCACTTAAGCCAATCATTTCTATATTGAAATTCTTCTAAGGATTTTGGATCAGAATCATCATCTTCATGAATAATGTCATGAGCAATATTGTAAGCAAAAATGTTGTCAAGAACTATATTATTTCGGTTCCATCTTTTTCCTGTCATAACATAGTTTATGAAAATTTCATTACTATCCTCAAGTATTGGACTTTCATCAATACTTTTATGAGTAGTTATATTCAGGATTTCTTCTGGAACATCCATGTCTTTATTTTGATCATTAACTACTTTTCTTTTCCGAAGATTTTTATCTTTGGAACCCATTAGCCTACCATGCTTCTAGCGTGCCCCAGACTCATTATTGACAACTTGTGGCGTTGGAATATCAATTTTTGATGGAGCATTTGCTGCTGACATTTACTTACTCTTTTAGCATTTGTAAATACATCTGGTAATTGATTTGCTATATTATGCAAATGAATTATCTTTTGAACTTCAAGTTCACATTGATCTCGGTGGGGTTCTAAATAAGATAATAAAGATGCATTCCATGTAATTTTTTTTCCAACTTCTTAATTCCTCCCCCCTAATGTTGAAAATTTTGTTTCATTAAAATGACAATCAACAAATCGTGCAATAAATACATAACCTCACGGGTTCAAGATATTTAATAATTGATGGGAAATCAAATCCAACATATATTCTTAACCTCCTTTGAGAACTCATTTTTGTACGTTGTGGTGGAGTAATTGTTACATATACTGTACATCCAAAAATTCTCAGATGAGATATATTTGGTTGTTGGTCATAAGCTAATTGCATTGGGGAGTACTTATTATAAGCTACTGGCCTAATACGTGTCAGGGATGTAGCATGCAAAATGGCATGACCCCATATAGATATTGGTTGTTTCGCTCTCATTAGCATTGACCTAGCAATTAATTGCAAGCATTCTATAAATGATTTCACTAAACCATTTTGTATATGAATATATGCTACAGGATGTTCAACATTTATCCCAATAGCCATACAATAATTATTGAATGTTTGGGATTTAAATTCACCAACATTATCAAGGCGAATGGTTTTAATTGTATAATCAGGAAATTGTGCTCTTAACTTAATTATTTGAGCAAGTGATCTTTTCATCAGGAGATACAAATGAGTCTATCACATCCCAATTTTCATACTGGATCGGTTGAATGTATCATTATATTGATAAACAAGATTTGCTTCTACATTTTTCCTTGTTTCTTCAGGAAAGTGTAATAGAGATCAACAGAGTGTGTTTAGCATGAAATTAGTTTGTCTTTTGTCACCCTTGATTAACGTCATTAAATCTCATCCCGACATGATCCTATAAATTGGTATCCGGTTAGTATGATAATTTCACTGTTATTATTCTGAAGTTACTTGTATGCATTTATTTTTCTTGGACCTTTATTCTCATGAATCACCCCCATTTTGGTTATCTCGAATCCAAATTTAGCAAGTAAAGTTTGAAAGTGCACTCTTGCCTCCCTGTAGATAGACATGTCCATAATATTACAAAACATAAGTTGGTCTCGTTTATAAATATAATTTACAAAAAATACTTTTTTAGTCCTTCAGTTTTCGATTATTGGTGTGTTTGGTCCACGAGTTTTCAAAATGGACATTTTGAGTCAGGATGTACAACTAATCCGGTAACCCGAGCAACCCGGGCTACCCAACCCAAACCATAAGGGTTGAGTAGGGTTATGTTTTTTTCCGGTTTGGATTAGGTTAGAAGTTTGGAGAACCAAAAAGTTCAGGTCGGTTCTCGAGTTGGGTTTTTTAGGCTCGGGTTGACCCAACCCAACCCAAAGTTTATATTTTTTAATTTTATTTTAATTAAATATATACTTATAAATGAATTATTTGTCAATTTCTTAGGTTTTCTTCTAGACTTTTAACAAATGTTAAAATGTTATGAATTTTGAAATTTGATACTTGAATTTTAAATGATTTTAGATTTGATGTGATTTTAGTTATTAATTGAAGAAAAAAAATATAATTTAAAAATTATAAAAAAATAAAAAATTAACCAGGTGACCCAACTCAAACCCAACCCGAAAATATTGGGTTGGGTTAAAGGAATGACCAACCCGAATTTTTGAGTTGGTCCAAAAATCTCTCCCAACTCAGCTTATGTACACACCTAATTTTGAGTCCCTAAGTTTTGAGAAATGGATTTAAAAGACCCCTCATATTATTTCTTTTTTTTTATGTAAGATCAATGTTGTTTATTAATCTTTAATATTGAATAATTTTTAAAATTAAAAGAAAATCTTTCTACCCTCCCTACTCATTCTCTCTCCTCTACCCTCCTTCCATCTTTTCTCTTCTCTCCACTATCTCCTTCCCCCTCTCCCCTCTTCCATACGTTGCAGTGGCAGTCGTTGAGAAAAAATGAAGGATAGAAAAAAATATTGTAGAAGCAATAATCAAATCAAAGTCTCAATGTTTGTTGAACAAAGAGAGAAAACTGAAAAATGAGAGTGAAATCCAATAAATGAATAGTTTTATATTGAAATACAAAGTATTGGTGATACTAAAAAATGTGGTGCAAATTTGGTACATCACTTCCTATGGAAGTTCACACTTATATAGGAAGAACAATAAAACCTATTTGAGATCTAACGACTTAAAACTTAAAATAATAAAAACAACATTAATGGTAAATGTTTAAATTGAAAACTTAAAACATAACAATTAAATCTAACAATAAATACGAAACTTAAAAACACAAAACCGAAATTTAATTAAGAAAAAACCTCAAATCTCAACACTCCTCCTTGAGGTTTTTCTTTGTCACACCTAACTTGTGGTGCAGAACCACAAACTGTTTATGTGGCAGAGCTTGGGTGAGATGTCGACGAGTTGTTCAAAAAATGAGCTTGATTTCGTCTTCTTTCTCTTTCTTTCTCTGCTTCCTTCAATAACCAAAAATTTTAACTTTGATGTGCTTTGTTCTATCATGTTGTACTAGATTGAAGTCCCTGACAAACTTGTTATCACAAAACTTTTTTGTAGTTCTTCTTTTGTCCTTAATCCAAAATCACCAAACAATTTGTGAAGCCATATTGCTTGGTTTGTAGTTGAGGCATAAATAATATATTAAACTTCAACGGTAGATTTAGCCACAATCTCTTGTTTCTTTGAAGTTCCAAGAGAAAAACCATCACTGAAAATTCTTTTAAAAGCATTAACACAATCAGTCCAATCACTATCAACACATCCAATCAATTTCAAGTCACTTATGAAAAATATTAAATTAGACTTATATGTCATTCTCACGGATTTGAGCTTGAAATCACTCTTAATTTCAACTAGATTCACAAGCTTCTTAGAAACTTGAGTTCTCTCCATCAAAAATTATGCCCAAGTCATCTTGGTAAAATAATTAATAAATGGAATAAAATATTTATTATTCCCAGTAGATGTGTTGTGCATGAGAGTGTAAATATCACTATGCAGCAATTCAAGCCTTTCTTTGGCTCTAAAACTGACGCCTTCAAGAAAAGGTAATCTGTCCATCTTCCTTCCTTGAAAACTTCACAAATCTGATCACATGAGATAAAATTGGAAAAATCATCAACCATATTTGAAAAATGCAAAATTTTCAAAGTTTTGTTGTTGTAGTGACCAACTGGTGATGCTAGTTTTTGCTTTATTCAGCTTTGTCATTTAGTGCATGATGACTTAGTGAGTCACCATTTAAAACGAAGGCATTTCCAACCATTTTGACCCTTGTGATCTCTGCTCCTTGTGGGCCATAAATAATACAAATTTGATCTTTAAGAACCACAGAAAAATTGTTATGCAACAATTGAGCAAATACTAAGCAAGTTTTGAAATAACCTTGGAACATATAAAAAATTGGATATTTTATATTCGCCTTTCTTAGTTTGCATGACAATTGTACCTTTGCCTTTAGCTAGTACTATCTCCCCATGTCCAAGAACCACCTTAGACTGTATAGATTTGTCAAATTAGCTAAAAATATTTATATCATTAGCCATATGAGTAGTGCATCCACTGTCAATAACCCATAAGGTTGACTTGTTGTCATTGGTATGAGAAACCATAAACAAAAAATTTGTTTCATGATTGTTATCTGCACAATTTGCTTGTTGTTGGAGAATTTGGGTTTGGGTTTGGTTTTGTTTGGCATAACAAAACTTCTGTGTATGACCATCCTTGTTGCAATAATCACAATGACAAACTTGTTTGTTCTTGTACCAACAGTTCTTCTCGGCATGATTAGACTATAACAAAAACAACAAGGAGGAAATTTATCTTTTCTCGATGCTCCTCCTTTTTCCTTGCACCTCTGATCTTTGTCGCCTTTTTATCATCTTGTGCAACAAGTTCCTTACCTTTGGACTTGGCGATAAAGGTACCTTCAACAAGCTATTCATTGCGCATTGCATCCCTCTATTTTTGGGCTTGTAATTTGCTAATTAACTTAACTATAGGGAGAGTAGTCAAATCAGAAGACTCCCTCTATGGCTGAGATCTTTGACTCAAATTTGCTGGGAACACTAACCATTATTTTTTCCACAACTCTTTGATATGGAAAATTTTCATCAGATAGTCTTATCTGATTTACGATGGTCATCACTTTTGTTGTGTAGTCCCTCACAGAATCTGAATCCTTCAATTTCAGCATCTCAAACTCTCTTTTGAGAGTCAATAATTTGGCAGCCTTCACTCTAGCGCTTCCTTTAAATTCCTCATGCAATTTATCCCAAGCTTCTTTGGTTGTTTTACAATCAATGATCCTAGCAAAAATAGGATCTGATAAAGCGACATGAATAACAGATAAAACTTTCGACTTTTTCAATTTCTCCACTTCATGTAGTCTTATCTGATTCAACGTCAGATTTTCTCCTAATGGTTTGGGATCAATATTAGTTGAGAGATATTCCCAAAGGCCAAGTGTCATGAGGTACGATTGCATTTTAACAACCCAAAACTGATAGTTTTCACCATTAAAATGTAGAGGAGATGTTACACCAAAATTAGTAGACATTTTTCAAATACAAAAATTGAACTTCTCACTCTCAAATAAAAATACAACCTTTAAATCTATGGCTCTGATACCACTGTTGAAAAAAAAAAGAAGGATAGAAAAAAAATATTGCAGAAGCAATAATCAAATCAAAGTGTCAATGTTTGTTGAACAAAGAGAGAAAACTGAAAAAAGAGAATGAAATCCAATAAATGAATAGTCTTCTATTAAAATAGAAAATATTGGTGATACCAAAAAATGTGGTACAAAATTGTTACACAAAAAAATTTGGTACATTACTTCCTATGGAAGTTCACAATTATATAAAAAGAAAAATAAAACCTATTTGAGATCTAAAGACTTAAAACTTAAAATAATAAAAAGGGTAATTGTATTGGGTAGCAAATTAGAGTAAATTATTTGCAAATATTACAACTTTTAAAAAGATTTGCAAATATAGCAAATCTTTTAAATAAAGCTATGTTGTTCCCTTTTTACCCCTATAGTTGCATATGAGAGTGAAAAAATGATCATCCAAAGGACGTGATTTTTTTAATGTCTCCAAACACTCTATTATGAGATTTTTTTTTTACATTTTTTATTTTCTTTGCCTTCTTCTTCTCCTCCTCCTCTTCCCACCTATGACCTTTTGCATTTCCTTCATACACATATTTTTTCATTCTAAATTTTTATGCAGTTTTGAAATTTTATGATCAGAACATTACTTAAAGTGTAATTGTATTGGGTAGCAAATTAGAGTAAATTATTTGTAAATATAACAACTTTTAAAAAGATTTGCAAATATAGCAAATTTTTTAAATAAAGCTTTGTTGTTCTCTTTTTACCCTTATAGTTGCATATGAGAGTGAAAAAATGATCATCCAAAGCATGTGGTTTTTTTAATGTCTCCAAACACTCTAGCATGATACTTTTTTTTTTTACATTTTTTATTTTTTTTTAATTTTCTTTGCATTCTTTTTCTCCTCCTCCTCTTTCCACCTATGGCCTTCTGCATTTTCTTCATACACATATTTTTCCATTCTTACATTTTATGCAGTTTTGAAATTTTATGATCAAAATATTACTTAAATTTTCTTGAAATTTGCAATTAACAAAAGAAAAAAATTACTGTACTAGATGTTATAAGTCGCGATAGATTAAAACCTATAACAATTTTATCGTTGATATATTAATAAAAAATCGCCAAATGACGATAGAGAAAGAAACAAAATAAAAGGATGAAATATTAACTGAAAAATATAATTTGATAGAATGTGTAATTAGAAAACACTTTTACATTTGAACAAAGTTCTATATAAATAATTAATCTTTAATGAAAAACTTTTGGATTTAATCTTTAAATCTTCAATTTAACACTTGCCAAGTTTCTAAATTATTGAATTTGGGACTTTGAAATAAGTTTCGTCCGATAATCCAAAAATTCATCTATCTTAATTTAGTCATTTAATTCTAAAAACACTTCAAAATACGAAATTAGTCGAATCTGAAAATGTGGTACACAAGAAGTCTATCAATGATAGTGATAGTCTTCAACAAACACAAATAAACAACAACACAGAAGAAGTCTATTGGTGATAATGATAGACTTTTATCACTGATAGACTTGAATCAATATTAATAAAATACACCAATCAAGAAGTCTATTAGTGATAACGATAGATTCCAATAATACCAATAAACAAAGAACAAACAAGAGGTCTATCAGTGTTAGTGATAGACTTCAATTAACACTGATAAACAACACCAAACAAGAAGTTTATCACTTATAGTGATAGCCTTCTATCACTGATAAACTTCAATCATCACATATAAACAATACCAAACAAGAAGTCTATCAATGAAAGTAATAAACTTCTATCATTGATTGATTTCAATAAACACAGATACACAACAACATACAAGAAGCCTATCAGTGATAGTGATAGTGAGATCCTTCTATCATTGATAGATTTCAATCAACACAAATAAGCAATACCAAACAAAAAGTCTATCAGTGATAGTGATAGGTTTATATCATAGGTTTCTATCACTGATAGACTTCAATCAACATTAAACATTGATAAACAACACCAAGCAAGAAGTCTATCAGTCACCAAATAAGAAGTTTATTAGTGAGAGAGATAGACTTCAATCAACATAGATAGACAATACCAATTAAGAAGTCTATCAGTGATATACCAATTAAGAAGTCTATCAGTGATAGTGATAAACTTCTATCCCTGATAGACTTCAATCAACACAGATAAACAATACCAAACATGAAGTCTAGCAGTGGTAGTGATAGACTTCTATCACAGATAGACTTCAATCAGAAGAAATAAATAATATAAATAAAAGTCTATCGGTGATAGTGATAGACTCCAATCAAAATAGATAAACAACACATATATAACTTATAAGTCTATTAGTGATAGTGATATACTCCTATCATTGATAGACTCTAATAAGAAGAGATAAAAACAATACAAATAAAAGTCTATCGATGATAGTGATAGATTTCTATCACTGATTGATTCCAATCAGAACAGATAAAACAACACATATAGAACTTTATTGGTGATAGTGATAAACTTTTATTACCGATAAACTTCAATCACAGAAGAAATAAAACAACACAAATAGAAATCTATCGACGATAATGATAGACTTCTATCATTGTAGACTTCAATCAGAATAGATAAAAATCTCAAACAATAAGTCTATCAGTGATAGTGATAGACTTCTATTATTGATAGACTTCAATCAGAAAAGACAAAAATTCCATCGAAAAAGTCTATCATTAATAGTGATAAATTTCTATCACCAATAAACTTCAATTTGAACAGATAAAAAATCACAAACAAGAAGTCTATCAATGATAGTGATAATGATAGTAATAGATTTCTATCATTGATAGATTTCAATCAAAATAGATAAACAATCCAACCAAGAAGTCTATCGGTGATAGACTTCGATAGAGTTCTATTAGTGATAGACTTCTATCATTGATATGGGTTGTGGGCATTTTTATAATTTAAATGGGTTGAGCAACCAATTTTGCTATATTTGCAATATTTTTTTACATTTTGCTATATGTTCTATTTTTTAACCCTTATTTTGCTATATGCCCAATTGTCCCTAATAAAAACAACATTAATGGTAAATGTTTAAATCGAAAACTTAAAACTTAACAATTAAATCTAACAATAAATACGAAACTTAAAAACACAAAGCTGAAATTTAATTAAGAAAGAACCTTAAATCTCAACAACAGTAGTGGTGGCAAAGTCACCGTATTCAGTTTCTTCCTCCTCCTCCTTCGGTAAGTGGTCATGAGGCGACTCTTTTGACCGATGCGTCATGGAGAGTGAAAAAATGATTAAAGATCAAAGTAATCTATGGATATTTATTTGAATTTACAGGCAACTTCGATTATGGAGTAACCATTATTGATCTTTTTTTTTCTTTTGAGTTTAGGAATTGGAAAGATTATCGTGGAAAATTGGTGAGGCTTGGAGAATTATGAAGATTGATGGTGAAAAAAAATCATTACTTTGGGCATAAACCCTCATGGTTTTGCTTTTGGTTTCACCCAAAAGGTCTCATACCAATGAAGATACTATCCCTCACTTATATACCCATGATCTTCCCCTTCTCTAACCGATGTGAGATTTTGGTCACACTCCCAACAAAAAAAAAAAGGGAAGGAGAGTGGAGGGAGGGAGGAGGGAGGAGAGAGAATGAAGTAGAGTGGGGGGATATAATTTCTTTTAATTTAAAGAATCATTCAATATTATAATTAATAAATAATATTAATTTTATTTCAAGAATGAAAAAAGTGAAAAAAAATAATATGAGAGATTTTTTAAACTTATTTCTAAAAACTCAAGTACTAAAAAAAGTCCATTTTGAAAACTCGAGGACCAGATCCACCTATTGCTGAAAATTTAGTTACTAAAAATTTGATGGACTAAAAATGTATTTTCTCCATATGATTTTGAGAATTTTTGTTTCCTTAGACATTTTTAATTCCCCATCCAAACGAAGAAGGGTTCACAACTGAAAAAGTCAAAAAGGTAATCGAAGTAAAACGGATAAGGCAAGCAACAGTCGAAAGAAGAAAACAAGGAAAGTTGGAGCTGAAAAGTTCCAACTGATAACTATTGAGTTTTATTTTATTTTTTTTACTTTTTCCATTTTTTATCAACTTTGTTTATCACGGCTATTTAGTCTTGAAAATTAGCTTATTTCTTGCAAAAGTGTGTTTAAGTTTACTTATTTTTATGTTTATATAGTCATAAGCATGCATAAATGAGTTAGCGACGTGGTTATAGTCATTTGGTGATAATTAAGTAGGTTTAGGAGTAAAAGCTAGTCATTTTTTTTTTTATCGATTTTAATGGTTACTTGTCGAGTTTCACAAATATGCCAAAATCGAAGAGTTCGAGATCAAGGTTGTTTGTACTTAATTTGACAGCGAGAGTTCAAAGTCAAGGCTCCGAGCATGTACAGTTCTTGGTGGATTGAGAGAGGAGAACCTCGGAGACAAAACCCTTAGAAGAATTTGGCCCCTTCACTCAAGCGATTCTAGTTTAGTCGAGAGACATAGTGAGAGTTAGATTGTAAAACTTAGTTTACATTGATAGAGGATTGAATTAATACTCATACTGATTTCCCCTTTAGTGTATATTGTTTTCAACCTGAGGGATGTGTTAATTTTTGTTCTTTTTTACATTGTTTATGTTCTTTTGTTTATGTTTGTAGATGTAGCTATGAGTTATTATTCAATAAAGTATTGCATTTTTATTCATCTCATTGTAAGCTAAATTCTCTTTTGGGATTCGACTTTGTTGATACCCTTAACGAATGAGGTAGTGGTGGGGCAACAGTCAATGCAAAAGAGCACTAGTGCATGGAGTCAAACAAGTAATATATAGAATATTCGAAGTATTGAACCGAAGAGAACAAATTTAACACATGTATTTTTTAGTTTAGAACCAAATTGATCACAAATTTTAACTGAAAGTAACCAGGAAAACAAAGTTGATTTTGGAGTCTTTATGAAATCAAAAGTGAAAACAAATGAAAAGATCAGGGGAAAACCAAGGACGGGATGAGAGGATTAGATTATGGTTAAACCTTAGAAATGCACCCACGAACTACTCATCTAAGTCAGGCTAATTCAAAGATTTTGCCTCTTGCCACTGCATGTTGACTCTTTCGAGTTCTGTACGGTTTAGACAAAATGCTACCGAAATGCACTCAAAACTTACCCTAAAAGGTACTAACCAAGCAAATCTAGTTCAACACCTATACGACTCATTTTCCAATAATCTTTAGGAGACTATAGAATCTAAAACTCATATGTCTATGAGTAAATTTGCTCGATGATGAAAATATAATTTCATGATTTTAAAGGTTTTTATTCGTATATCTAGGTACAAAAAGAAAAATTCTATGTCTAAACTCTTTTCTTATATTACTTTTAGGGAAATCCATGTTAATTCCGACCTTTTCATTATTGAAATCTTAATAAACTATGCTAAATCAAATGGAAAATTTAAGATAACAATGAAACTTAAACTCACTAAAAGTTAACTTAGCCAATTGTTGAGAAATTTTGCGAGAAACACATGGTAGTGCTTATCTTCTTTGTAGGGTATCCACATGATTAAATCCCTTCAAATGAATTTTGCAACTCATTTAAGAGAAAAACATAGTGCAGAAAACAAAAAGAAAAGAAGTAGAAGAACTAACACGATTCATTGAAATCCAAGAAAGAACTAAACCGAATTGAAACAAAAGAACTTACAATTTAAAATTAAAAGAAAAACAGAAACTTACAAAGCTGAAATAACAATAGAACAATAAGTACGACTTCTAAAAACTTACAAAACTTAAATGGAAAAAACTAAGAACAATAAGAACCATATGTTGTTGTTCATTTTTCAACTTGTTCAATCTATTGTAAGGAGAACCAAGTGCTTACTCCTCTTTCTTTTGAAGTTGGAGTGCAAATGAAAAACGAATAGTGCTTGAGGGAGACTCGGAGTGGTAGCTAAAACTAAATATAAAATAATGTAACTTTTGGACGAAGAAAATTTTTAACTCTGAACTCTCTTTCAAATAGAGGTATGAGTCGCCTTTTCTAGATTTCATGCCTAGAGTTTTTTGTTGAGATTAGTGTGAAGAAGTTTGGTCGATCATATCCCTTAAATTGGAGAGATTTAGTAGTGAATCTTCCATAAAGTTCGTAATGAAGGGAATGGATTTCCCACAACGGAAACGCGATGTGAATCGTTGTTGTTTCGTTGTTGTTCTAAATTTCTTAAAATCAAAAGTATTAACTACGATCTAGGTTAAAAATGCATTTAGAGAAGAAAAACAGTAAAGGTTTTCGAAACCTACCTCTTGAAGAACTCTTCTTCGCGTTTTCTTCTCCGGTCACGATCTAACGATCTCTACAACGAAAGTACCACAAACCGATTCAAAGGAACACTTTCACTTGATCTTCTCGGTTGTTCTCCAGCGGATGAGGGAGAGTGGGTGGGACTCCCTTTGGATTTTGGGTTAGAGAAATGGTGAGATTGAGTTGAGAGAGTTTGAGAGATTATCAACTACTCTTTGGGATGGAATTCCAAAAAATGAGCACTTGTTATAAGAAATGCATCTTGAAGCATGTATTTATAATGGTGTGTGGTGGAGTTAAAATCTCCACTAATACACCATAATACCACAACTATATAATATGAAAATCATATTTGCATATCATATAATATAAGGTATCTTACCTTATTATTCAAATCACATTTGCATAATTCTGGAATTAAAATTGAATCAGATTCAATTTAATTTCTCTCAATTCAATTTCTCCAACTAAGCCTTAATCAAATGATTAGGCTATACTATAGTTTATTATGAATCTCAGTCACATTAAACTAATATTATGTCAATCATATTTCATATAAATGATATAAATACCATTTTAATGAATTTGAACATTTCAAATCCACTCCAAATTGTAAACCCTCATTTAGTCCAAATTGATCTAACCGAGGGACCTAATGGACCTACAGATCATGAGCTCCAATGATCCGAGATTAATCTATCAAACTCTTTGACCTGGTTAATCAACATTCATTAACTACAACGACACTCCACTATAGCCCCGTAGCTGCACTCTCCTCACTGTAGGACAAATTGTGTCCATCGATATAACCAATGCCCGTGAGTCGACTCTTCACAGGTTGTTCGTAGTCACAGCTGGGTTAAATTAACGTTTTACCCCTATGTCTACCTCTTGTTCCTTAAATCCCCACTGCTCCTCTAATGAACAATTTTGTTGCATGGTCCAATCATAAAGAACATCCCTCTTGGGCCAGTGAGAGGGGTGGGGCCTCGTTGTCCAATCCTTGGAGACAACACTTAAGGGAACAACCCTTCTAGTTTTCTTGGCTCGGGAACGAGTGAATTCCTTATTGTGTTGTTAAGTTCCCAGCTCCCTATGTGGTTCTGCCTCTGAGAAGGTAGGGATATTGGGCGAGCAACACATGCCACCCATACCCGTACTAGTCAAAGGACAGACCTCCGCAGACATGAGTCCGTAAAATGCTCAGGATTAAGGAAGAGTTACTAATGGTCATCTACAAATATATTAGTCCTATACTGTTAACGATGTTACACCAGTAAGTCTAATAATTCACGGTCCGGTCGTGTACAATCTCCTTGCACAGGATGCCCCCACTCACATGTCAACCACATGAACGAACTGGATCACCTCGTTTGTATCAAATAAAAAGCGGGTTGCATCCACAGTATTACCAGGATGAGGTTTCCAATCCTATCCATATACTATAGACCGTTCAGGTTAATAACTCGAACATGATCCTTCCTGTGTGTCCACTACACACCGTTCAAGTTCTCTTAGATATGACCCTGGAGCTTAGTTTGTTGGATTAAGTTTATAAAAATACGAGATACAAAGTTTGAATAATAAATAACCTTTATTCATTCATTCAACAAGTATTACAAACTACATGAGATTAGAGCATACACCCCAACACATAAATCTCACACATCTTGGAGAATATGTCGAAAAGGTCCAAGTACGAGCACATTTGTAATTGCATTTTTATTGTTGTTCAAATAGCCTAAATGCAAGTGCATGTCTGAGCGCATTTTGGCTCATTTTTGCAACACATAGATTCTGACTTCTATGGGGACATCATATGTAGAACAATCTTCTGTCCCATTACCACTAAGGTTTGTAAAATCACGCAATTTTTTTCCTATGCTAATAATAAGAATGTTCTACAACCTTCTCATTGTTATGTACCCACTTCCTATAAATATGAAAAGAAATCTTCCCTTGAGGATATGTTGGGTGTGTTCATCACAGAGTAAAGGCATAGAACAAACCAGTTAGAGAGTATGGTCAAGTACAACCATAAAAAACATAGAGGTATAAATCAACCAGATGGCCATCACCTTAAACACTCTACAAAAAGGAAAGTTCTCTAGTGACACTGAGGGAAACGTGTAAGGCCATCACTCTGCAAAGTGGAAGGGTACAAACTGACTCGAATAAAAAGGCAACTGAGGATTCCATCCAAGAAGAGGTATAAGAACTTGACCACGAGATTCCACCAGTTATACATGAACCTACCATTGAGAAATCTACTAAGTCTCCTATCTCTGTAGTTTCTAATTCTATTTCATATCCTCACTGTTCTTAAAAGAAAAAGCTTAACAATCAATTTGAAAATCTTTAGATATTTTTAGAAAACTTCACATAAATATTCATTTTGTAGATGCTTTGGAGCAGATACAAAACTATGTGAAGTTCATGAAAGAGATCATGTCAAGCAAAAAGAAGCTGAAGATTTATGAAACCATCCATCTTACTAAGGAATATAGAGCAATTATTCAAGCAATATTGCCTCAGAAGTTAAAAAACGCAAGGAGTTTGATTGTTCCCTGTACTATTGGAAAATTTTCTTTTAAAGTTTCATTGTTCACTCGAAACAAGTAGTTGACCGGTCCATCACATATCCCAGAGAAATTGTGGAAGACGCCTTGGTGTAAGTGGACAAGTTCAAATTCTTGGTAGACGTCTTAGAGAGATCTTTTGTAGCCATTAGTAAGGTAGACATTAGCATGCATAGAGGTACATTGACCTTACAAGTAGGTGAGGAAAAAGTAGAATTTCACATCTTCAAACCCTAATGTTCAGATGATGAAGTAAGTACCTGTCTCAGAGTTGAGTTGGCCAATTCATTGTATTTTGACTACAAAAAAATGTGTAGCTTTGAGTGACTGTCTAGATGCAGTATTCAAAGGAAAAGAGTTAAATGATCGAATCTCGTAGCGGAAGCGATTTGAATCGCGTGTTCTTGAGTATTACTTAGATCAAATAAAAAACATACATAAAACGATTAAGCATGTAAATGAGATATATGGACATCAAGTATATTACCTTTGTAGACAATAACAGAAAATGCTCATTTGTTCCTCTCGTTCTCCTGATCTCAAAGATCTCGCTGAAGGGAATGAAAATCTCCGCGCAGCGGAAGACAATCGAATCGTCATGGTATCATTACGCTACATGAATTTTGTCAAAATGATCTAACTATTAGACCTAGGCTAAACATGCAAAAGAGGAAGAAATTACAGCAAGATAAAAGTACCTACTTGTTGAAGACCCTCTTCAATATTTCTTCCAAAGATCACGAACACTTCGAGAACAAACACGATCTCTACGATCCCGAACAGATCCCACGAACAGGAACACAACACCACCAATTGGAACCTTGGTTGTTCTTCTTTTGGAAAGAAGGAGAATGGTGGGATTCTAGAGTTTTTGAGAGGGAGGAGAGTTGAGAGAGTAGAGAGAATTTTGATCTCTTCTCTTTGATCAAAATCAAAAAATGAGAGAAAGCTTACCAATCCCTTCTTGCAAAGGGTTTAAATAGTGGGAATGATGAAGTTAAAATCTCCACATTATTACCACTTTACCACAACCATAGGTTATGCAAATCTCATTTGCATAATCACATAATATAAGATATCTCATATCTCATATTGCAAATCTCATTTGCAATAATTGTGGATTAATTAAATTGAATCACATCCAATTTAATTTCTCTCAATTAATTTCTCCAATTAGCACTAATTCAACAATTAGGCTAACCTATAGTTTATTATGAATCTCATTCACATTAAACTATATATTATATCATTCATATCTCATATAAATGACATAAATGCCCTTAAAGTGAAATTGAACACTTCAATTTCATACCAAAATATTAACCCTTCTTTTAACCCAGATTGAGCCAACCGAGGGACCTAATGGACCTACAGTGACGGTCTCCAATGATCCGAGATTAACCTGTCAAACTCTTTGACCCGGTTAATCAACATTTATTAGCTACGGTAACACTCCACTATAGCCCATAGCTGCACTCCCGTCAATGTAGAATATTACGTGTCCACTGATATAACCAATGCCCATGAGTCGATCCTTCACAGGTTGTTCGTAGACACGACTGGGTCCAATTACCGTTTTACCCCTGTGTCTACCTCTTGTTCCTTAAGTTCCCACTTCTCCTCTAATGAACAACATATTGTGATGGTCCAACCATACACAACACCCTTCTCGGGCCAATGAGGAGGTGGGCGCCCGTTGTCCAAGCCCTGGAGACAGCACGTAAGGGAACAACCCCTCTAGTTTTCCTAAATGCGGGAACGAGTGAATTCCATCTCGCGTAGTTAAGTTCCAAGCTTCCTACTTGGTCCTGCCCCTGAGAAGATAGACATATTGGACGAGTAACTGTGACCACCCTCACCCGTACTAGTCAAAGGACAGACTCCCGCAGACAAGAGTCTGTAACACACTCAGGATTTAGGTCGAGTCACTAATGGTCATCTACGGAGTTATTAGTCCTTACTGTCAACGTTGTTACATCAGTAGGTCTAATAATTCACGGTCCGGTCTTGTACAATCTCATTGCACAGGATGCCCCCACTCGCATGTCAACCACATGAACGAGTCAGATCACCTCGTTTGTATCTAATACAAAGCGGGCCGCATCCACAAGTGTATCCGTGGATTAGGTCTCCAACCCTATCTATATATCATGAGACCGTTCGGGTCATTAACTCGAACGTGATCCTCCCTGTGTGTCCACTACACACCGTTCAAGTTCTAGTTCTCTCATAAATTCAATGACCCTGGAGCTTAGTTTATTGGAAAAGTTTATAAATATTTCGAGATACAAAGTAATGAAATAAATAACTCTTATTAATTTCAAATAGTAATTTACAAACACGAGATTAGGACAAAAATCCCTACAAACTCCCATTTGGACTAAGCTAGTGGAGAAAATACATTTCTGAAATGTACATAAATTACAATGAAGTAATACAATAAACTAGGGCATTGAATACCCGTTTACACATCTCCCACTTGCCCTAGTCAGGAAGCTCTCGAAGACCTAGACTCTCTAGGTGACCCTCAAATACCTTAGCCATGAGGGACTTTGTAAATGGATCAGCTACGTTGTGCTCCGACGCTATCTGCGTGACTGTCACACCTCCGCGGTGCACAATCTCTCGTATCAGATGATACTTGCGCTCAATGTGTTTGTCTCTCTTATGGCTCCGAGGCTCACATGAGTTGGCTACTGCACCACTGTTATCACAGAACAGTGTGATCGGCAAGTTCATATTTGGAACAACTTCCAAATCTGTCATGAACTTCCTAAGCCAAGCAGCTTCCTTCGCTGCGACTTCACAAGCCGCAACATACTCCGCTTCCATAGTGGAATCAGCGATGCATCCCTGCTTGATGCTTCGCCATACTACAACTCCTCCATTCAGAATGAAGGCTGACCCCGAAGTGGATTTCCTAGAATCCCTATCGGTCTGAAAGTCAGAATCCGTGTATCCCGTAAGGATCAAATCCCCACTGCCATACACTAAGCTGTAGTTCCTCGTTCTCCTATGATACTTGAGGATTGCCTTTACGTACCGCCCGGTGATCTAATCTGGATTGGGTGATATCTCACCGACAATTCCTCTTTGCATAATGGATGTCGGGCCTAGTACACAACATGGCATACATCAGGCTCCCTACAGCCGAAGCATATGGAATCCGTCTCATATCCTCAACATCTTGAGGAGTCTTAGGACACTGATCCTTAGACAAGTGAACCCCATGCCTGAAAGGCAGCAATCCTTTCTTGGAGTTCTGCATCTTATATCTAGACAACATCTTGTCAATATAAGACGCCTGAGACAAGGCTAGCGTTCTGTTCTTCAGGTTTTGGACAATCTGGATACCTAGAACGTACTGAGCTTCTCTCAAATCTTTCATTTGGAATTGCGAACCTAGCCACTTCTTAACGTCAGTAAGAAATTCTACCTCATTCCGGATGAGAAGAATATCGTCCACATACAACACCAAAAATGCGACAGTTTTGTCAACGATTTTCTTGTAGACACAAGGCTCGTCGACATTTTGATCAAAACCATAAGATTTGATCGCCTCATCAAACCTGATGTTCCAAGACCTCGAAGCTTGTTTCAGCCCATAAATGGACCTATGAAGCCAACAAACCTTTTTCTCTTGGCCTTGGGCAATGAACCTTTTGGGCTGGTCCATGTAGATGGTCTCATCAAGTTTGCCATTCAAAAATGTTGTCTTGACGTCCATCTGCCATACCTCGTAGTCATAATACGCGACAATGGCCAGAAGGATCCTGATCGACTTTACCATGACAACAGGTGAAAAGGTCTCCTTATAGTCAACCCCTTCAACCTGGGTAAAACCCTTTGCCACTAGTCGAGCTTTGAAGGTCTGCACCTTCCCATCTACGCCACGTTTACGCTTGTAGATCAATTTGCAACCAATAGGTTTTACCCCATCCGGTTGATCCACAAGCTCCCAGACAGAATTGAAGTACATAGACTCCATTTCCTGGTCCATAGCTTTAATCCACTCGTATTTGTCAACATCAACCATTGCCCGATCATAGGTCAATGGATCATCACAGTTATCATCAGGAGAGACAGCTGAGGTTTCAGCTAAACCCATGTAGCGATCAGGTTGTCTCACAACCCTCCCACTTCGTCGAGGCATTCCCAACTCTTGGGAACAGATTTGACTAGACGTGCTAGGATCAACAACACTTGTTGACGTACTAGCCCCATCAGCAACTCTTGCTGATGTACTGTCTATTTCATTTAACACAATTTTACTCCTTGGTAAATGATCCCAGACGTGGTCTTCCTCTAGGAAAGTGGCATTTGTCGACACAAGCACCCTATTTTCCTTAAGATCGAAAAACAGACCACCCCTAGTCTCTTTAGGGTAACCTACGAATAGGCACAATTTCAAACGGGGTTCCAACTTTTTCGGGTTTGACACCAACACGTGGGTTGGGCATCCCCAAATCCTGAAGTGATGTAAACTGCATTTACGTCCAGGGAGACGAGCATAGCTCATCATCGATCTAACCATGTCCAACAAGGTTCTGTTTCTCCTCTCCGATACACCATTCTGCTGTGGCATACCAGGCGCTGAGAGTTGAGACGTAATTTCGTGTTCTATCATATAGTCCTGGAATTCAGTGTCCATGTACTCTCCACCTCGATCCGATCGAAGTGTTTTAAGCGATTTACCTTAGAGGTTCTCAACCTCAGTCTTGTACTCCTTGAACTTTTCAAGAGTTTTAGACTTCATGTGCATTAGGTAAATATACCCATACCTCGAGTAATCGTCTATGAAAGACACGAAGTACTCATAACCGCCCCGAGCTTTAACATTCATCGGACCACAGAGGTCAGAATATACTAACTCAAGAGGCTCTTTGGCTCTATATCTTTTTTCACTAAAAGGACGTTTGGTCATCTTGCCCTCAAGGCATGACTCACACACCGGCAAAGACTTTTCTTCCAACTCGTTTAGAAGTCCACTCCTCACTAGTTTCTCAATCCTATTGAGATTAATGTGGCCTAACCTTAGATGCAAAAGATGAGCATTTTCCTTTGGAGAAACTTTCGCTTTCTTAGTTCGTGTTTCTGCAGTTTTAAACAATTCAGTATTCCAAACACTTTTGACCGAATTAGGTTTCAAAACATACAAATTATGCTCAAGTAAAGCAGAACAAATAAGATTACCATTTCTGGAAATAAACGCTTTATTACCATGGAATAAAACGGAAATACACTTTTCTAAAAGGCAGGAAATAGAAACTAGGTTTCTAGTAAACCCTTGAACTATATACAAATTGTCCAACAAAATGTAGTTCCTGCCAAAATGTAGCTTCACCGTGCCGATCGCTGCAGTAGAGAGAAGCTCCCCGGATCAACCTAGTAGAGTCACCTCACCCTCTCGCAGCGGTTGCCAGGAATCAATCCCCTGAAAAGAAGAACAAACATGATTAGTGGCGCCCGAATCCAATATCCAGCCAGAGTCACTACTCTCCACTAAACAGGTTTCTGTCACAATTAAATTACATTTACCTTGATTCTTCCTCTCGACCAGAAATTTGGGTCAGTTCCGCTTCCAGTGTCCGCCCTCATTGCAGTGGAAACACTTCCTTTCTCTGCAACGTCCTTGACCTTCTTGCCCTTGTGGGCGGCAACTCGATCAGTTTTACCCCTCTTCATCCTCTTCTTCCCTTTCGGGCGTGAAGGAGTAACAACAGGTTTCGTCCCAGAGGTCGAACTCCTGTGATAAGACCTGTAGGCAACATTTGCCTCAGATTCCGATGCCTTGGCCCTGTTCAAGGAGTGAAAATTCTGTAGCTCATTGAGGAGGGTAGTCGAGTGTAGCTAATTTTGTTCATAATGACATTGCTCTGAATCAAGGAAACTCTTCGAAAGAGTTTCCAGAATAAAACTGACGTGGCTCGACTCATCGATCGAAGCCCCGTTCATCTCAGCCAGATTAAAGTGGGTCATCATGTCTAGAAAATGTTCACGGACAAACGTCTTCTCTTTCATCCGTGCGTTGAAGACGTATTTGAGCGAGTCATGCCAGACTTGAAAGGACTGTTGTCCAAACATTTCCTGCAAGGACTCCATGATCTCCTTGGCGGTGACCATCAGCTCATGCTTCTTTGCCAAAACATCAGACATGTTGGCAATGATGTAGACCTTGGCCTTTTCATTGGCCCTGATCCATCGATCGTATGCATCGCGAACACTTCGCGACGATCGAGCGACATCTCGAGGACACTCCTCAGACAACACGAACTTAATGTCGTCAGTTACCAAAATTGTGTTAATGTTGTTTTTCCAACTTTGGTAATTTTTCCCACTAATTTATCGGAGGCGAGTAGAGCTATTATTGCGCTAGACATGTTTTAAGCTGAAAAATTAAAAAATCTTTGTGTTAGTCTCGCAAAAAACTTTTGAAATCCAATCAAGTTTTAGCAAAAATGTTTCATGATCCCTAGGTCATTCAAAATTTTGCAATGATACCCTAAAGGTTTAGAATGGCCGCCACCAAAGGGTGAACAGAACACTCCTCCTCTAGGATGAGACTTTCTCGATCAGACCCTAATCCCAGAATAACTCTTATTCCCTTAGGCCTCCAATTACCATTGTTCGGTCGAATTCATTAACACTTAACGAATTCTGTGAGTGTCACCCTCAATCTTTAAGTTTCCAAGCATCCGTCCAAACAATAGCCACTGAAGGGTGAATCAAGAAGGAAAACCAACCAGGAAACTGTATCCCTTTCGGGAATTCACGGTGTTCCGACTCCCATGATCAGGCCCTCCGATGGGATTGTCTGGTTCAGGCCAAACTAGCAGGCGGATCATAGGCGTCTCACGGTGTGAATCGAAAGAAGAGACCGTGGGTCTCGTTTTCACAAGTCCCGCTCCCACTCACTATAAGTACTCTGTCCATCCCCGATGATATTGACCTATACAAATGCCACCCGAAGGGGGACGCTCCCATTTGCACCATGAGGCCGAGTATAGATCTCACGGTGCAGACGTAAAGGAGACTTGTGGTTGGAAATTCAAATGTATCTCATACACTTTATTTCCTTCCACTCAACACTTTAATTTTAATAGGGATTGACCTAGATAAACCGACTAAAATTTACCTAAGTCTACCAATATAACTCTTATATGGTATTAACCTAAGTCTATAATCACATTATAACTTAGGTCTATGTGAGTAAATTAAAACACTTTTAATTAGCAGCACTCACGATAAGTATAATCTAAGAATCTCCGGACCGAATTCACTCCCAGGTCGGTTTCCAGGTAGGGGTGTTCCGCAAGCGTCAACTTAAATACCCCATCCTTAGTCAAAACCTTCCTTAGACAGAGTTACTAATCAGTCTCCATTCATAGATTAAACTTTGATTTCCTAATTTCTAATCTCATTAGAAAAAAGAAAACCTAAGTCTAATTATTCAAGTTCTAAACTCATTAAAACTAATAATTAACTTAGGTTGCATGCATTTCTATGTTATAGTGCTTGATCATTCATCACATGAATAACTATATACTATAACATAATATAATTCATCACATGAATATTAAATGCATGAGCATACTTTAATCTAAAAAATATAACACTTATATTAATTAAATTAAACATGCATTTAATTATATTATAACTCTTATAATATAACCTATCATGCAAACTATATATTATAACTCTTATAATATAAATGATGAATGAAATGTTTAACCTAAGGTGGGATTTTAAATCTATATGACATACATTATGCACATAGAATTTAATTAAATCATACATCTCATGCATAAAATAATTAAATAGCAAAATTGGACCGATTTGGCACCTAGGGGTAATTATTTAATTAAATAACATTAATATAACACTTATATTAATATTATTTAACAAAATAATTAAATAAATAAAATAAATATATTTTACAAATAAAGAAATTGAAAATACAAATTAAATTTCGGAAAAACTGCCCACTAAGAAGCATCTTCAACTTGTACGTCTCCAATCGCTCATGGCGCCCTTAACGCGTGTGTGCGTTAACGCGCGCAAGTGGCAGCATTGCAACGCCATGTCTGCGCAGCGCCTTGCTCTCCCGGTGGCACAGCGTTGAGGCGCCAAAGAGCGGCGTCTCAAGCGCGCCGTCGCTGTCTGACAAACACCTTTCTTTTGTTTTTGTGCTTCGAAATTCGCTCGTTTCCGCTCCGATTTCTTCACTGCAACTCTTGCTACTAAAGACTCTGACTTTACAGACTCGATTTACAACAAAATGCCCAAAAACAACGGGCCCTTACATTGATCTCATCAGCATAAATTGTAAATCTAAACTAGTGCCAAAACCGAAAACATCCAAATTCGCAAACCAACATTCATCTCATGAATTCAAAGAATATTACCCACCTATTTTAACAAAAAAAAAATGCATAATGAAGAACCATTGAAATGGATTTGATACCAATTGAAGGGAATGAAAATCTCCGCGCAGCGGAAGACGATCAAATCGTCATGGTATCATTACGCTACATGAATTTTGTCAAAATGATCTAACTATTAGACCTAGGCTAAACATGCAAAAGAGGAAGAAATTACAGCAAGATAAAAGTACTTACTTGTTGAAGACCCTCTTCAATATTTCTTCCAAAGATCACGAACACTTCGCAAACAAACACAATCTCTACGATCCAGAACAGATCCCACGAACAGGAACACAACACCACCAATTGGAACCTTGGTTGTTCTTCTTTTGGAAAGAAGGGGGATGGTGGGATTCTAGAGTTGGAGAGGGAGGAGAGTTGAGAGAGTAGAGAGAATTTTGATCTCTTCTCTTTGATCAAAATCAAAAAATGAGAGAAAGCTTACCAATCCCTTTTTGCAAAGGGTTTAAATAGTGGGAATGATGGAGTTAAAATCTCCACATTATTACAACTTTACCACAACTATAGGTTATGCAAATCTCATTTGCATAATCACATAATATAAGATATCTCATATTGCAAATCTCATTTGCAATAATTGTGGATTAATTATATTGAATCACATCCAATTTAATTTCTCTCAATTAATTTCTCCAATTAGCCCAAATTCAACAATTAGGCTAACCTATAGTTTATTATGAATCTCATTCACATTAAACTATATATTATATCATTCATATCTCATATAAATGACATAAATACCCTTAAAGTGAAATTGAACACTTCAATTTCATACCAAAACATTAACCCTTCTTTTAACCCAGATTGAGCCAACCGAGGGACCTAATGAACCTACAGTGACGGGCTCCAATGATCCGAGATTAACCTATCAAACTCTTTTACCCGGTTAATCAACATTCATTAGCTACGGTAACACTCCACTATAGCCCGTAGCTGCACTCCCGTCAGTGTAGAATATTACGTGTCCACTGATATAACCAATGCCCATGAGTCGACCTTTCACAGGTTGTTCGTAGACACGTCTGGGTCAAATTACCGTTTTACCCCTGTATCTACCTCTTATTCCTTAAGTTCCCACTGCTCCTCTAATTAACAACATATTGTGATGGTCCAACCATACACAACCCCCTTCTCGGGCCAGTGAGAAGGTGGGCACCCGTTGTCCAAGCCCTGGAGACAACACTTAAGGGAACAACCCCTCTAGTTTCCCTAAAGGCGGGAACGAGTGAATTTCATCTCGCGTAGTTAAGTTCCCAGCTCCCTACTTGGTCCTGTCCCTGAGAAGATAGGCATATTGGGCGAGTAATTGTGACCACTCTCACCCGTACTAGTCAAAGGACAGACCCCCGCAGACAGGAGTCCGTAACACGCTCAGGATTAGGGTCGAGTCACTAATGGTAATCTACGAAGTTATAAGTCCTTACTGTCAACGGTGTTACATCAGTAGGTCTAATAATTCACGGTCCGGTCTTGTACAATCTCATTGCACAGGATGCCCCCACTCGCATGTCAACCACATGAACGAGTCAGATCACCTCGTTTGTATCTAATACAAAGCGGGTCGCATCCACAGTGTATCCAGGATTAGGTCTCCAACCCTATCAATATACTGTAGATCGTTCGGGTCATTAACTCGAACGTGATCCTCCCTGTGTGTCCACTACACACCGTTCAAGTTCTAGTTCTCTCATAAATTCAATGACCCTGGAGCTTAGTTTATTGGAAAAGTTTATAAATATTGCGAGACAAAAAGTAATGAAATAAATAACTCTTATTAATTTGAAACAGTAATTTACAAACACGTGATTAGGACAAAAATCCCAACACTCGCGTTCTCCATAAAGTACGAACTAGTTTTGACATGCCCCTTAGATCTCCGTTGTGACCCTAGGAGAGGGAAGGTGGTGAAACCTCTTTTGGAGTTGGGAGAGATTTTTAGAAAGAATAGGTGTTTTTAGGAACTTTTCCAATAATACACACAAAAGAGAGCACTCTAGGGTTTCTTACAAAGTTGCCTTGGAATAGCTTAACAAATGTGCATCTCATGCACATATTTATAGGGAAATAGTATGGAAATGACCATCCTACCCTTATAGTGCTCGTATGATATATTTCTCATTTAACATATGGATTAAACCATATATTGTATCAATTATATCACAAATAATTGATATATCTTCATAAACATGAAATTGGACACTTCAATTTCACTCCAAACTATAAACCCTCATTATTTCCATGTTGAGCCAACGGAGGGACCTAATGGATCTACAGATCATGAGCTCCAATGATACAAGATTAATTGATCAAACTCTTTGATATAATTAACCAACATTCATTAACTACGAGTCACTCCACTATAGACTCGTAGATGCACTCTCCTCACTGTAGACTATGTTGTATCCACTAATATAATCAATACTTGTGAGTTGACCCTTCACAGGTTGTTCGCAGTCACAACTAAGTCAAATTACGATTTTACCCCTGTGACTACATCTTGCTCCTTAAGCACCACTGATCCTCTAATGAACAACTAGTCTATTGTCCTACCATAAACTTAATCCTTTTTAGGCTAGTAAGAAGGTGGGGCCCCGTTGTTCAAGACCTGGATTCAGTTCTTAAGAGAACAACCTATCTGATTCCCTAGTTTTGGAATGAGTGAATTCCATCTTGCAGAGTTAAGTTCCCAGCTACCTATAAGGTTTTGTCCCTAAGAAGGTAGACTTATTGAGTCGGTTACAGGCCACTCTCACCCATACTAGTCTAAGGACAAACCCCATAAGCAGGAGTCCGTAACTTGCTCAGGATTCAGGTCAAGTCACTAATGATCATCTATAAATTATTAGACCTATCTTGTTAACGGTGTTACACTAGTAGGTTAACAATTCGCGGTCCGATCTTGTATAATCTCATTATACAGGATGCCCCCACTAGCATGTCTACCACATGAACGAGTTGGATTACCTCGTTTGCACTAAATACAAAGCGGGTCGCATCCATGGTATTGCCAGTATAAGGTTCCCAACCTTATGCATATACCATAGACCTTTAAGGTTATTTCTGAGCAACTTAATCCAACTTGTGTCTGCTACACAAATTGTTCAAAATCAATCATTATAACCTTGGAACTTAGTTTATTGGATTTAGATTTATATGCGAGAATATAATAAATAACATCTTTATTTATTTGAAACAAAACTACACTTGTTTAAGGCATAAATCCCAACAATCTCCCACTTGTCCTAAAGCTAGTGGAGCAAATAAAGAACATTACAGTAATGTAAATACAATAAACTAGGGCACTGAATACCCTTTGTACAACATACTCCCACTTGCCCTACTTAGGGTAAGATACGTAGTTCTAGACCTTCTAAGTGACTCTCAAACACTTTACCTGAGAGAGCCTTTGTAAATGGGTCAGCAGTATTGTGCTCCGAAGCTATCTTTGTGACGATCACATCTCCTCGATGCACTATCTCCCTGATTAGGTGATACTTTCGCTCAATGTGTTTACCCCTCTTGTGACTTCGAGGTTCTCTTGAATTTGCCACAGCACCACTGTTATCACAATAAAGTGTGATCGACAAACTCATGTTTGGAACAACTTCCAAATCCATCATGAATTTCCTTAGCCATACGACTTCTTTAGCTGCTTGACAAGCTGCTACATATTCGACTTCCATAGTTGAATCTGCGATGCATCCTTGCTTGATGCTTCGCCAAACTACAACCCCTCCGTTAAGAGTGAAAACTGACCTGATGTGGATTTCCTAGAATCTTTGTCAATTCGGATATCAGAATTTGTGTATCCTGTGAGGATCAAATCCTTAGTTCCATACACAAACATGTAGTCCCTCGTTCTCCGAAGATACTTGAGGATTGTCTTAACTGTTGTCCAGTGTTCTTGTCCTGAATTGGATTGATATCTACTGACCATTCCTACTGCAAAACATATGTCGGGCCTAGTACACAACATTGCATACATCAGGCTTCCAACAACTGATGCATAATGAATTCGTCTCATATCCTCAACTTCTTGAGGCGTCTTAGGACACTGTTCCTTAGACAAATGAATTCCCTGCTTGAAAGGTAACAAACCTTTGTTGGAATCTTGCATCTTGAATCTTGACAACACTTTGTCGATGTAAGATGTTTGAGACAATGCTAGAGTTTTGTTCTTGCGATTCTGGACAATCTGGATTCCAAGAACAAACTGTGCCTCTCCCAAATATTTCATTTGGAATTGCGTAGCTAGCAATTTCTTAATGTCAGTGAGATAACCTACATCATTTCCAATGAGTAGGATATCAACCACATATAAGACTAGGAAAACGACATAACTATTGATGATTTTCTTGTGTACACAAGGTTCATCATCATTTTGATTAAAGCCATAAGATTTAACTACCTCATCAAATCTTATAGCCCATGACCTAGAAGCTTGTTTCAATCTATAGATAGACCTTGTAAGCTAGCAAAAATTTTGCTCTAGTCCTGGTTTTATGAACCCTTTGGGTTGGTACATGTAGATGTTTTCGTCTAGATTATCATTTAAAAATGTTGTCTTGACATCCATCTGCCATACCTTATAGTCATAAAATGCGGCAATGATAAGTAGGATACAGATAGACTTTACCATAGCAACAGGTGAAAAAGTTTCCTCATAGTCTACCCCTTCTACCTGGGTATAACCCTTTGCTACTAGTCAAGCCTTAAAAGTTTGCACCTTCCTATCTACACCACACTTTCTCTTGTAGATCCACTTATAACCTATAGGTTTTACCTCATCAGGTTTATCTACAAGATCCCAAATAGAATTGAAGTGCATAGACTTCATTTCTTGGTCCATGGCTGTGACCCATTTGTCTTTGTCTTTGTCAACCATTGCTTGGTTATAAGTTAATGGATCCTCACAATCATCATCTGATATGACAATTTCGGTTTCAGTTAAACCCATGTAACGGTCAGGTTGTGTTAAAATCCTCCCACTACGTCGAGGCATCCTCAACTCTTGAGGTGGACTTGACAAACTAGTATCAACATGATGGAGATCTAATCTCCTTGAGCAGCGGAAACGTGGTTTGGGATCGTTAATTGCTTGATTGTTTTAATTGAAACAAAAACCAGTACATTAACAAAAACATACAGAACAAGCATGCTAATTCTAATCTAATTAGACATGGAGAAAAGCATACATGCAAACATGTTAAGTTTAACAATTTAACTAAAGGGAAAAAGAATTACCTTTGTAGACTCACAACAACTCCTTGCTCCAAGCAAATTCCAGTAACTCAGCAACACAACAACTCCTCTGTTTTTCAAGCAGGGACACTACCAACAGGAGAACCTCCTATGTCTCTGAGTTCTACTTAGATCTACCTTGGTGGGAAGGTAATCCAACAATTGGAAGTTTTTGGGAATGAGAGTGAGACAGAGATAATTTCTCTTGCAACAATTCACCAATTGCTTCAATAATGCAGTTGATCGATCAATCTGCTATGCACACCCCTTCTCCCTGTTAAGCTATCGACTGACACGTTCCCTTATTTTATTATAATAATAATAAATAATAATAATTAAATCAAATTTAATTATTAATGACAAATTAAATATCATATATTTAATTTGGATTAAATCTCATTTAATCATATCACCCCTTTAACCTATAGTTTTAATGTACATCAAGTGCACATTAAATTTTAACCTATAGTTTTCAAATGTGAATCACATTCACATTTAATATAATATTTGAACTCTTTCAAATATTCAATTCTCTCATAAAATTTAATATGAATCATATTCATATTAAATTTATAATATATAGTTCCAAAACTATATATTATATCGTATCAATATACATTGAATATATTCCCTAATGAATTTGAACATTTCAAATTCAAATGATCTAAAAACCCTTTACGAGCTAGAAGGTGGACCTAATGGACTTACAGATCAGAAGCTCCAACGATACGAGATTGCTCGGTTAATCTCATTAACCTCCCAATCAACATTCGTTAACTGCGGGAACACTCCACTAAAGTCTCACAGCTGCACTCTTCTCACTACAGATATATTTCTGTGTCCATGGATATTGACCAATTACAGCAAGTCAATCCTTCACGAATGTTCGTAACACCAGCTGGGTCAAATTACCGTTTTACCCCTGGGTTACATCTTGGGCCTTAAGTATTAGTGCTCCTCTAATGAACAATTTGTTTGTGGTCCTACCAACAAATAGAGTCCCTCTCGGGCCAATGAGGGTCGGTCCCTTTGTTCAAGTCTCGGAGACAACACTTAAGGGAACATTCCTCTACTTACCCTAGTAGGCGAGAAGGAGTGAATTCCATCTTGTTAAGTTAAGTTCCCAGCCGCTCACTCGGTCTTGTCCCCAAGAAGGTAGGCATATTGAGTCGGCGAATCCGCCACTCTCACCCATACTAGTCAAAGGACAATCCCTTGCGACAGGAGTTAAGTAGAACTGCTTTCGAGATTGAGATCAAGTTGCCTAGGTCATCCTAGTGAAATAGAAACCTAACTAGTCAAGCGGAGATTCACACTAGAGGTTACTATTTCGTGGTCGATCCTATGTAATCTCATTACATAGGATATCCCCACTCACATGTCATCTACATGAACACGTTAGGATCACAGTGTTTGTATCAAAGTGGGCCAAATCCATAGTTTAACCAGGGTAAGGTACCAAAACCTTATCCCCTAACTATAGACTCTTTAGGCCGTATCTCGAACTGAGATCCTTTTTATGTACATTACATTCAGTTAAAGATTCATTTAACAGCCTTGGATGTTTAGTTTATTGGATTTAGGGTTTCAAATAAAGGCAAACTCGTAGATAACGAACAATAACACTTTATTGAAATAATAACACTTTATTACATTAATTAGAACATAATTACAAACTACGAGTTTTAGGGCACAAATCCCAACACAACACCCCTTGTTGATGTACTATCAACAAGTTTTTCTGTTGTTCTATCTAATTCACTTAACACAACTTTACTTCTTGGTTGGTTGTCCCTCATATGGTCCTTCTCTAAGAAAGTGGCAATTATCGACACAAGTACCTTATCTTCCTTAGCATCATAGAATAACCCACCTCTCGTTTCTTTTGGGTACCCTACAAAAAGGCATAATTTTGAACGTGATTCTAATTTCTTTGGATTTGTCACGAGCACATGTGCTAGACATCCCCAAATTCTGAAATGACGTAAGCTACATTTACGTCCTTTCTAGAGTTCAAATGGTGTTTCTAAAATACTTTTTGATGGAACATTGTTCAAAATGTATACAACAGTCTCTACTGCGTATCTCCAGAATGAGTTATGGAGATGAGTATAACTCATCATTGATCGAACCATGTCCAACAGGATTCTATTTCTCCTTTATTATACACCGTTTTGTTGAGACATACCAGGTGCGTGAGTTGGGATGTAATTCCATGTTCTATCATATAGCCTTGAAATTTTAAATCCATATAATCTCCACCTCGATCCGATCAAAGTGTTTTAATTGTTTTACCTAATTGATTCTCAATTTCAGCCTTGAATTCCTTGAACTTTTCAAGTGCTTCAGACATATGCTGCATTAGGTAAATATGCCAAAATCTTGAATAATCATCTATAAAAGAGATGAAATATTCATAACCTCCTCTAGCTTTAACATTCATCGGACAACAAAGGTCAGAATGTATAAGCTCAAGAGGTTGTTTGGCTCTATAACCTTTTCCACTAAAAGGTCTTTTAGTCATTTTTCCCTCTAAGCAGGACTCACATACTGGTAAGGCATTTTCTTCTAACTCATTTAGAAGTCCAATTCTTACCAATCTCTCAATCCTATTGAGGTTAATGTAGCCTAACCAAAGGTGGCAAAGTTGAGCATTTTCTTTAGAAGAAATTTTACGTTTCTTAGTTTGTGTGTTTGCAGTTTTAAATAATTCAGTGTTCAAAACCATTTTGACTGAATTAGGTCTTAAAACATACATCCCATTTTTCTAATGAAGTTACACATATTTCAATACCATTCTTAAAAATAAACAGTTTATTAGAAGAAAAAGATATTGAAATACATTGTTCTACACGGCAAGAAATTAATATTAGGTTTCTAGTAAACCCTGGTATCACTAGTACATTGTTCAACAACATATGTTTCTTCTCAAACAATAGTTTCATGGTGCCCACTGCTACAGTTGAAACCACTTCTCCATTTCCAACACAGAGTGTTATCTCCCCTTCTTGTAGCTGCTGCCAGAAATTAATTCCCTAAAAAGAAGAACAAACATGATTAGTGGCTCCCGAATCCAATATCCAGTCAGTATTATCACCATCCACTAAACAAGCTTCTAAGCATCTTTTCTGCAATGTACTTCGGACAGTTCCGTTTCCAATGCTCGTCTTCATTGCAGTGGAAACATTTTTTTTTTCTGCAACTTTTTTAACCTTCTTGCCCTTTTGGGCGGCAGTTTTGTCAGCTCGTTTCTCCTTACAAACCTTCTACATTTTCTTCTTCTTGCCTCTCAGGCTTGAGGAAGATGAAGCCACTAAATTTGTTCCAGAGGTTGAACCTCCGTGATTACTCCTACTGGCAACATTTGCCTCACCTTTCGATCCCTTAATTTTCGTCAGAGACTGGAAGGTTTGGAGTTCATTCAGAAGACAGGTAAGGTTGAAAGTAAGATTTTTCATAACAACGTTACTTCGAAACTGTAGAATACACTCTGGTAGAGTTTCTAATATAAAGCGGACCTGGCTCGATTCATCGATAGAAGCACCATTCGACTCCGTCGTGTTGAAACTCCCACGCAACGGAAGACGATTGAATCGTCGCAGTGTTGTTGTGCAATTATTAATTGTTAAAATCAATCGAACACTTAGATATAGGCTAAACATGCATAAATTTGGAAGAAAAACAGTAAGTTAAACACAATACTTTCTTGTTGAAGACGTGCTTCAAAATTCCTTCCAACGATCCACGAACTCTTCGTGTTTTCTCGAACTCAATGATCTCGAACCCTTCTCACGATCAAGAACGAACACAACCCTTCGGCTTCTCGGTTGTTCTTCTTTTGGAAGAAGGAAGTTGGTGGGAACTTCTTTTGGTAAAGGGAGGAGAGGAAATTGAGAGAGAATTTTTTGCTTCTTTTGGTGAAAAATCCAAAAATGAGCAAAATGACTTACAACCCTTCTTGCAAGAAGGGTTTAAATAATGGACATAGGTGGAGTTGTAATCTCGACCTATTTACCATTTTACCACAACTATAGGTTATGCAAATCATATTTGCATAACCATATATTATAAGATATCTCATTTCTCATATCACAAATCACATTTGCAATATTATGGATTTATTAAATTGAATCACATCCAATTTAATATCTCTCAACCTAATTTCTCCAATTAGCCCTAATTCAACAATTAGGCTAACCTATAGTTTATTATGAATCTCATTCACATTAAACTATATATTATATCATTCATATCTCATATAAATGACATAAATGCCCTTTTAGTGAACTTGAACACTTCAATTCACACCAACATATTAACCCTTCTTTTATCCCAGTTTGAGCAAACCGAGGGACTTAATGGACCTACAGTGATGAGCTCCAATGACCGAGATTAACCTATCAAACTCTTTGACCCGGTTAATCAACATTCATTAGCTACAGTAACACTCTACTAAAGCCCGTAGTTGCACTCCCGTAAGTGCAGAATATTACGTGTCCACTGATATAACTAATGCCCATGAGTCGACCCTTCACAGGTTGTTCATAGACACTGCTGGGTCAAATTACCATTTTTTCCCAGTGTCTACTTCTTGCTCCTTAAGTCCCCACTGCTCCTATGATGAAGAACAACGTTGTTATGGTCGGACCATACACAACAACCCTCCCGGGCCAGTGAGAGGGTGGGCATCCGTTGTTCAAGCGCTGGAGACAGCACTTAAGGGAATAACGCCTCTAGTTTCCCTAAAGGCGGGAACGAGTGAATTCCTTCTCGCGTAGGTAAGTTCCCAGCTCCCTACTTGGTTCTGTCCCTAAGAAGGTAGGCATATCGGGTGAGTAATTGTGACCACCCTCACCCGTACGAGTCAAAGGACAGACAGGAGTCCGTAACACGCTCAGGATTCAGGTTGAGTCACTAATGGTCATCGACGAAGTTATTAGTTCTTACTGCCAATGGTGTTACATCAGTAGGTCGAATAATTCATGGTTCGATCTTGTACAATCTCATTGTACAGGATGCCTCCACTCGCATGTCAACCACATGAATGAGTCAGATCACCTCGTTTGTATCTTAATACAAACGGGCCGCATCCACAGTGTATCCAGGATTAGGTCTCCAACCCCATCCATATACTATAGACCATTCGGGACATTTACTCGAACGTGATCCTCCCTTTGTGTCCACTACACACCGTTCAAGTTCTAGTTCTCTTATATATTCAATGACCCTAGAGCTTAGTTTATTGGTCAAAGTTTGTATTAAATGCGAGACACAAAATGATGAAATGAATAACTCTTTATTAATTTCAAATAGTAATTTACAAACACGAGATTAGGACAAAAATCCGAACAAACTCCCACTTGGACTAAGCTAGTGGAGGAAATACATTTCTGAAATTTACATAAATTACAATGAAGTAATACAATAAACTAGGGCATTGAATACCTGTTTACATATCTCCCACTTGCCCTAGTCAGGAAGTACTCGAAGACCTAGACTCTCTAGGTGATCCTCAAACACCTTAGCCGTGAGGGGCTTTGTAAATGGATCAGCTACGTTGTGCTCCGACGCTATCTTCGTGACTGTCACGTCGTCGCAGTGCACAATTTCCCGTATCAGGTGATACTTCCGCTCAATGTGTTTGCCTCTCTTATGGCTCCGAGGCTCCCTGGAGTTGGCTACTTCACTCCTGTTGTCACAAAATTGTGTGATCGGCAAGTTCATATTTGGAACAACATCCAAATCTGTCATGAACTTCCTAAGCCAAACAGCTTCCTTTGCATCTTCACAAGCCACAACGTACTCCGCTTCCATAGTGGAATCTCCTCCATTAAGAATGAAGGCTGACCCCGAAGTGGAATTCTTAGAATCCTTATCGGTCTGAAAGTCAGAATTTGTGTATCACGTAAGGATCAAATCCCCACCGCCATACACTAAGTCGTAGTTCCTCGTTCTCCTAAGATACTTGAGGATTTCCTTTACGGCTGTCCAGTGATCTAATCCTAGATTGGATTGATACCGACTGACAATCCCTACTGCATAACAGATGTCGAGCCTAGTACACAGCATGGCATACATTAGGCTCCCTACAACTGAAGCGTAGGGGATCTGTCTCATATCCTCAGCCTCCTGAGGAGTCTTAGGACACTGATCCTTAGACAGGTGAACCCCGTGCCTGAAAGGCAGCAAGCCCTTCTTGGAGTTCTGCATCTTATATCTAGACAACATCTTGTCAATTTAAGACGCTTGAGACATGGCCAACGCTCTGTTATTCCAGTTCCAGACTATCTGGATACCTAGAACATATTGAGCTTCTCCCAAATCTTTCGATTGGAATTGTGAACCTAGCCATTTCTTTACGTCAGTAAGAAATTCTACCTTATTCCCAATGAAAAGAATATCATCCACGTATAATATCAGAAATGCGACAGTTTTGTCAACGATCTTCTTATAAACACAAGGTTCATCAACATTGTGATCAAAGTCATAAGATTTGATTGCCTCATCAAACCTTATATTCCAAGACCTCGAGGCTTGTTTCAGTCCATAAATAGACCTATGAAGCCGACAAACCTTTTGCTCTTGGCCTTGGGCAATGAACCCTTTGGGCTGGTCCATGTAGATGGTTTCGTCAAGGTTGCCATTCAGAAAGGCGATCTTGACATCCATCTGCCATACCTCGTAGTCATAATACGCGGCAATGGCCAGAAGGATCCTGATCGACTTTACCATGGCAACAGGTGAAAAGGTTTCCTCATAGTCAACCCCTTCGGCCTAGGTAAAATCCTTTGCCGCTAGTCGTGCTTTGAAGGCCTGCACCTCCCCATCTACGCCACGTTTACACTTATAGATCCATTTGCAACCAATAGGTTTTACCCCATTAGGTTGATCCACAAGCTCCCAGACAGAATTGAAGTACATCAACTCCAATTCCTGGTCCATAGCTTTAATCCATTCGTCCTTGTGAACATCAACCATCATCAGGATTGACGACTTGGGTTTCAGCTAAACCCATGTAACGTTCAGGCAGTCTCATAGCCCTCTCACTACGTCGAGACATCCCCAACTCTTGAGAACATACTTGGCTTGATGTGCTAGGATCAACAACACTTGTTGACGTTCTAGCCCCATCAGCAACTCTTGCTGATGTACTGTCCATTTCGTTTAACACGATTTTGCTCCTAGGCAAATGATCCCTGATGTGGTCTTACTCAAGGAAAGTGGCATTTGTCGACACAAGCACCCTATTTTCCTTAGGATCGTAAAATGGACCACCTCTAGTCTCTTTTGGGTAACCCACGAATAGACACAATTTTGAACGGGGTTCCAATTTCTTCGGGTTTGACACCAACAAGTGGGTCGAGCATCCCCAAATTCAGAAATGATGTAAACTACCTTTACATCCAGTCCAGAGGTCGATAGGTGTTTCACAAACACTCTTCGACGGAACGTTGTTCAAAATATACACCGCAGTCTCCACTGCGTAACCCCAAAAAGAATCAAGGAGACGAGCATAGCTCATCATCCACCGAACAATGTCCAACAGGGTTCTGTTTCTCCTATCCGATACACCATTCTCACGTGGCATAGTCTTTGAGAGTTGGGACGTAATTTCGTGTTCTATCATATAGTCCTGGAATTCAGTGTCCATATACTTTCCACCTCGATCCGATCGAAGTGTTTTTATTGTTTTACCTAACAGGTTCTCAACCTCAGTCTTGTACTCCTTGAACTTTTCATGAGTTTTAGACTTCCTATGCATCAAGTAAATGTACCCATACCTTGAATAATCATCAATGAAAGAAACGAAGTATTCATAACCACCTCGTGCTTTAACACTCATCGGACCACAGAGGTCAGAATGTATAAGCTCAAGGGGCTCCTTGGCTCTGTATCCTTTTCCACTAAAAGGACGTTTGGTCATTTTGCCTTCGAGGAATGACTCACACACCGGGAAAGAGTTTTCTTCCAACTGACTTAGAAGTCCACTCTTCACTAGTCTCTCAATCCGATCGAGATAAATGTGGTTTAACCTTAGATGCCAAAGATGGACATTTTCTTTTGGAGAAACCTTAACTCTCTTAGTTCGTGTTTCTGCAGTTTTAAATAATTCAGTATTCAAAACGCTTTTGACTGAATTTGGTTTCAAAACATACGAATTAGACTCAAGTGAAGCTGAACAAATCAAATTACCTTTGAAAGAAATAAACGATTTATTATTATCAAAGGAAATTGAAATACAGTGTTCAATAAGACAGAAAATAGAAATAAGGTTTCTAGTAAACCCTGAGACTATATACATATTGTCCAACAATAAGTAAATCCTGCCAAAACAAAGCTTCACTTTGCCAATCGCTGCAGCAGAGACTATCTCCCCGAAAACAATCCGTAGAGTCACCTCACCCTCTCGCAGCGGCTGCCAAGAATCAATTTCCTGAAAAGAAGAACAAACGTGGTTAGTGGCGCCCGAATCTAAAATCTAGGAAGAGTCACTACTCTCCACTGAGCAAGTTTCAGTTACCAGTAAATCACATTTACCTTAATTCTTCCTCTCGGCAAGGAACTTGAGACAGTTTCTCTTCCAGTGGTCGTCCCTATTGCAGTGGAAACACTTTCCTTTCTCTGCAACTCCCTTGACCTTCTTGCCCTTTTGGGCGGCAACTCGGTCAGCTTTACCCCTCTTCATCTTCTTCTTCCCTTTCGGGCGAGAAGGAGCAGCAGGTTTAGTCCTAGAGGTTGAACCCCTGTGATAAGACCTGTAGGCAACATTTGCCTCAACTTCCAGTCCCCGGATCCTCATCAAGGACTGGAAATTCTGTAGCTCATTGAGAAGGGTAGTCAGAGTGTAGCTAATTTTTTTCATAACAGCATTGCTACGAAACTGAAGGAAACTCTTCGGAAGAGTCTTCAGAATAAAGCTGACCTGGCTCGACTCGTCTATCGAAGCCCCGTTCATCTCCGTTAGATGAAAGTGGGTCATCATGTCTAGAACAGGTTCACGGACAGACGACCCTTCTTTCATCCGTGCGCTGAAGACGTGTTTGAGCGAATCGTGCCTGACCTGAAAGGACTATTGTCCAAACATGTCCTCCAACGAATCCATGATCTCCTTAGCGGTGGCCATCAAGTCATGCTTCTTTGTCAAAACTTCAGACAAGCTGGCAATGATATAGACCTTGGACTTTTCATTGGCCCTGATCCATCGATCGTATGCATCACGAACACTTCATGATGCAGCCGAGCTTGACAACTGAGGACATTGCTCAGTAAGCATGAACTTCGGGTCGTCAGTTACTAAAATCGTGTTGATATTATTCTTCCATGTTTGGAAGTTATCTCCCACTAGTTTGTCGGAAGCTAGTAAAGCGATTATTGAGCTAGACATA
Source organism: Trichosanthes cucumerina (assembly GCA_036507285.1). Classification (NCBI taxonomy): domain Eukaryota; kingdom Viridiplantae; phylum Streptophyta; class Magnoliopsida; order Cucurbitales; family Cucurbitaceae; genus Trichosanthes; species Trichosanthes cucumerina. The sequence continues at coordinate 42,926,507 of CM071841.1, forward strand.
TTTTTAGTTGAAAAAATCAAATAATTAAATTTTGTGTCAGTCTCGCAAAAAACTTTTGAGTCCAATCAGGTTTTAGCAAAATTTAATCCTATGATCCCTAGGTCATTTAAAAATTGCAATTACTAAAGGTTTAGAATAACCGCCACAGAAGGGTGAACAGAAACACTCCTCCTCTAGGACGAGACTTTCTCGACCAGACCCTAATCCTAGAATAACTCTTATTCAATTAGGCGTCCAGTTACCATTATTTGGCCGAATTCATTAACACTTAACGAATTCTGTGAGTGTCACCCTCAATCTTTAAGTTTCCAAGTATCCGTCCAAACAATAGCCACCGAAGGGTGAACCACGAAGGAAAACCAACAAGGAAACTATATCCCTTTCGAGAATTCACGGTGTTTTGACTCCCATGATCAAGGCCCTCTAAAGGGATTGTCTGGTCCAGGCCAAACTAGCAGGCGGATCATAGGGGTCTCACGGTTTTAATCGAAAGAAGATACCGTGGGTCCCGTTTTCACAGGTCTCGCTCCCACTCACTATAAGTACTATCTCCATCAACTTTGATATTGACCCATACAAATACCATCCGAAGGGAGACACTCCCATTTGCGCCACGAGGTCGAGTATGGATCTCATGGTGCAGACTTAATGGAGATTTGTGGTCGAAAATTAAATGTATCTCATACACTATATTTCTTCCCACTCAACACTTTATAATTATCGGGATTTACCTAGGTAAACCGACTAAAATTTACCTAAGTCTACCAATATAACTCTTATATGGTATTTAGCCTAAGTTTATAATCACATTATTACTTAGGTCTATGTGAGTAAATTAATCAACTTTTAATTAACGACACTCACGAAAAATATAATCTAAGAATCTCCGGACCGAATTCACTCCCAGATCGATTTCCAGGTAGAGGTGTTCCGGAAGCGTCAACTTAAATACCCCAACCTTAGACAAAACCTTCCTTAGACAGAGTTACTAATCAGTCACCATTCAAAGATTACATTTTGATTTCCTAATTCTAATCTTATTAGAACTAGAAAACCTAAGTCTAATTATTCAAGTTCTAAACACCTTAAAACTAATAATTAACTTAGGTTGCATGCATTTCTATGTTATAGTGCTTGATCATACATCACATGAATAACTATATACTATAACATAAATAATTAATCACATGAAATAAAATGCATGAGCATACTTTAATCTAAAAAAATATAACACTTATATTAATTAAATTAAAACATGCATTTAATTATATCATAACTCTTATAATATAACATATCATGCAAACTATATAGTATAACTCTTGTAATATAAATGTTGCATCAAATGTTTAACCTAAGGTGGGATTTTAAATCTATATGACATACATTATGCACATAGAAAATAATTAAATCATACATCTCATGCATAAAATAATTAAATAGCAAAAATAGACCGGTTTTGGCACTAGGGGCATTAATTTAATTAAATAACATTAATATAACTTTTATATTAATATTATTTAATAAAATAAAAAATAAATAAAATATAAATACATTTTAAAATTAAAATTAATTAAAAACTAATTTAAAAATGCCCCACTATGTTGAAACCGCATCAACTGCCCACGTCCAAGCGTTCAACCTCGCGAACTGGCCACTAACGCTCGCATTGTTGCAACGGGCAGCGTTGTGCCAGCGTTCCCAACGGCAACAGCATTGCAACGCTACGCCTAGCCTTGCAACGTTGTCCTGCAACGCGCCTTGCTCCCGCAATGGTAGCGTTGAGACGCCGATGAACAACGTCTCAACGCTGTCGAAAGAACAGCAAGCTCCTCTTGCTGATCTTCGTCGATTCTCGCCCGTTTCTACTCCGATTTCTTCACAACAACTCTTGCCACGAACGACTCGGACTTACAGACTCGATTTACAACAAAATGCCCAAAAACAATGGACCCTTACATTGATCAAATCAACATAAAATTGTAAATCTATTCTAATGCCAAAACCGTAAACATCCATTATGCAACCCAACAATTTATCTCATAAATTAAGGCAATACCCACCTAATTTAAACGAAAAATAGTGCACAACATCGAACCAACGTATGTCTCTGATACCAATTGAAGGGAATGAAACTCCCACGCAGCGGAAGACGATTGAATCGTCGCGGTGTTGTTGTGCAACTATTAATTGTTAAAATCAGTCTAACACTTTGATCAAGGCTAAACATGCATAAATTTGAAAGAAAAACAGTAAGTTAAACACAATACTTACTTGTTGATGACGTGCTTCAAAATTCCTTCCAACGATCCACGAACTCTTCGTGTTTTCTCGAACACAACGATCTCGAACCCTTCTCATGATCAAGAACGAACACAACCCTTCATCTTCTCGGTTGTTCTTCTTTTGGAAGAAGGAAGTTGGTGGGAACTTCTTTTGGTAAAGGGAGGAGAGGAAATTGGGAGAGAACTTGAGACAAAATTTTTTGCTTCTTTTGGTGAAAAATCCAAAAATGAGCAAAATGACTTACAACCCTTCTTATAAGAAGGGTTCAAATAATGGACATAGGTGGAGTTGAAATCTCCACCTATTTACCATTTTACCACAACTATAGGTTATGCAAATCATATTTGCATAACCATATATTATAAGATATCTCATATCTCATATCACAAATCACATTTGTAATATTGTGGATTTATTAAATTGAATCACATCCAATTTAATATCTCTTAACCTAATTTCTCCAATTAGCCCTAATTCAACAATTAGGCTAACCTATATTTTATTATGAATTTCATTCACATTAAACTATATATTATATCATTCATATCTCATATAAATGACATAAATATCCTTTTAGTGAACTTCAACACTTCAATTCACACCAAAACATTAACCCTTCTTTTATCCCAGTTTGAGCCAACCGAGGGACCTAATGGACCCACAGTGATGAGCTCCAAGGATTTGAGATTAATCTATCAAACTCTTTGACCCGGTAAATCAACATTCATTAACTACGGTAACACTCCACTAAAGCCCGTAGCTGCACTCCCGTCAGTGCAGAATATTACGTGTCCACTAATATAACCAATGCCCATGAGTCGACCCTTCACAGGTTGTTCGTAGACACTGCTGGGTCAAATTACTGTTTTACCCCTCTGTCTACTTCTTGCTCCTAAAGTCCCCACTGCTCCTCTAATGAACAACAACGTTGTTATGGTCCGACCATACACAAAAACCCTCTCGGGCCAGTGAGAGGGTGGGCACCCATTGTCCAAGCCCTGGAGACAGCACTTAAGGGAACAACCCCTCTAGTTTCCCTAAAGGCGGGAACGAGTTAATTCCTTCTCGCGTAGTTAAGTTCCCAGCTCCCTACTTTGTTCTGTCCCTAAGAAGGTAGGCATATCGGACGAGTAACTGTGACCACCCTCACTCGTACTAGTCAAAGGACAGACCCCCACAGATGGAGTCCGTAATATCCTTAGGATTCAGGTCGAGTCACTAATGGTCATCTACGAAGTTATTAGTCCCTTCATCACAAGCGGTGTTACATCGTGAGGTCTAATAATTCACACGTCCCGGTCTTGTACAATCTCATTATACAGATGCCCCCACTCGCATGTCAACAACATGAACGAGTCAGATCACCTCGTTTGTATCTTAATACAAACCGGGACGCATCCACAGTGTATCTAGGATTAGGTCTCCAACCCCATCCATATACTGTAGACCATTCGAGTCATTTACTCGAACGTGATCCTCCCTGTGTGTCCACTACATACCGTTCAAGTTCTAGTTCTCTAATATATTCAATGACCCTGGAGTTTAGTTTATTGGTCAAAGTTTGTATTAAATGTGAGACACAAAATGATGAAATGAATAACTCTTTATTAATTTCAAATAGTAATTTACAAACACGAGATTAGGACAAAAATCCCAACAGAAGTGAACCATCATATCGAGAACATGGTCCCGAACAGATGATCCCTCCGCCATTCTAGCGTTGAAGATGTATTTGAGGGCATTGTGCCTGACTTGAACAGACTGTTGTCCGAACATGCCCTGCAACGAATCCATGATTTCCTTGGCGGTCATCATGCCCTCGTGCTTCTTGGCTAGTATGTCTGACATACTTGCCAAGATGTAGACCTTGGCCTTGTCATTGGCCTGGACCCATCCATCGTATGCATCACGAACACTTCGTGACACATTCGAGCTTGGCACCTGAGGACACTCCTCAGTAAGCACAAACTTAAGATCGTCTGAAACCAAAATGATATTAAGATTATTTTTCCAAGTCATCATATTTTCTCCGGTTAATTTCTCAGTAGCCAATAAGGATAGGATTGAGCTATTGATATTGCTGAGATACAAAATACTTGTATCAGTTTCTCGCTAAACCTTTAATTAATTTAATCAATTTTAGCTAATTATCTAATGATTCCTAAGTCATTAATAATTCGCAATGATATTCTAAAGGTTTAGAATGTATGACACCGAAGGGTAATCATGAATACACATCCTCTGAATCAAGACATTCTTGGCCAAAACCTAATGCCAAAATAACTCTTATTCCTATAGGCTTTAGTTACCATTATTTGGTATGGATACTATTACGACTAATGTATCCTGTGAGTGTAACCCTCTATCCTTAGATTTCAGAGTCCCGATCCAACAAAATCCGCTGAATGGAGGATTAGGTTGGAAAATAAACTAAGGTAATTTTTATCCTTTTCAGGTGTTCACTGTGTTCCGATCCCTATGATCAAAGCCCTCCGAAGAGATTGTCTGGTCTAGGCCAAACTAGCAGGCTGATCATAGTAATCTCACGGTGTGAACCGATAAAAGAGATCATGAGTTTTGTTTTCACAGTTCCCGCTCCCACTCACTATAAGTACCTTCTCCATTCACCTTGATATTGATCCATACAAACACCATCCGAAGGGGGACGCTCCCGTTTGCGCCACGAGGCCAAGTATAGATCTCACGACGTGAATTTCCTGGAGATATGTAGGTAGAAAATTTGATGTATCATATACACCTTTTTCCTCCCACTAAGTACTTTAAGTATTTTAGGAATTTTACCTAGGTTAAATCCGGCTAATGATTTTACCTAAGTCTATCAATATAACCCTTTATGTTGAATTTTTACCTAAGTCTACAAACCTAGGGTTTCTAGTTTATCAACCCTTAATAAACTTTTTTGACATTTTAATAATTTATAGACTCTAAGATTAATTCACTCCCAGGTCAGTTCCTAGGTAGGGGTGTTCGGTTTCTGTCAGCTTAAATACCCCAGCCTAGGCAGAACCTTCCTTAGGCAGAGTTTCTCTTAATCATAGTCTATAAATTATTCGGTCCCTGATTCTAATCTAATTAGAACTAGATAATTTAAGGTCTATTAATTCCAAGTTCTAAACATTTTAAAACTAATAATTAACCTTAGGTGACATGCATACTATGTCATATTTTCTTGATCATCCATCACATGAATAATAAACATACATAGCATATTCATCTCATGAATCATAATGCATGTCAATGCTATCCAAGAATTAATAACACATTATATTAATAATTCATGCAAACTATATAATATAAAATTTTATATTATAAATGATGCATGAAAATGCTTGACCTAAGGTTGGATTTTCTAAATAGCATACATTATGCATGGATATAATTATACAACAATTGCATAAAAATAAATAGCAAAATTAGACCATTTTTGGCACCCTAAAATTAATTAAAATTAAAATGATCTAATTATATTAATTAAAATAAATTAAAATATTTTATAATAAATTATAATTAAAACAAACTTGTTGCCCGTTGCTCATCCTTCCATGAAATGCCTACAGCGCAACGCTGATGCTTGTACGTTTCTGCCTGTTGGAGCACTTAGCAAAACGCCTACAACTCCTGCGTTGTGACGCCTGTGCTAACATTGCAACACTAACGCCTCTTGGTCCAAGCGTTGTGACGCTGGTTGTAGCGTTGCAACGCTGCGCCTCCTGCAGCTTGAAAACCGCCTCAATGGCGTTGCAACGCTGATGAACAACGTTGTAACACTGTATGCAGAACAACAAACTCCTTTTGTTATTTTGCTCGTTTTTGCTTCGTTCTTCTCAGCAATCACTTTGGCTCGATCGACACGGACTTACAGACTCGATTTACAATTTTAAATGCCCAAAACACCGGACCCTTACATTGTACAATTCAATGAAAAATTACAAATTTAAGTGCCAAAAAATGAAAACATCTAATTTTGTAAACCTTCATTCATCTCATGAACAAAATGTAATCCCACCTATGTTTTTGGTAGGTTTAGAACAAAAAACAAGAACACAATTGGCTCTGATACTAATTGAAAGGATCGAATCCCATAGCGGAAGCGATTTCAATCGCGTGTTCTTGTAATGTGTTACGTAGATCCAATAAAAAACATACATAAAACGATTAAGCATGTAAATGAGATATATGAACAACAAGTATATTACCTTTGTAGACAATAACTAGCAGATGCTCCTTTGTTCCTCTCGTTCTTCCGATCTCAAAGATCTCGCATTCTCCACAAACTACGAACTAGTTTTGACACACCCCTTAGATCTTCTCCGTTCTGACTATAGGAGAGGGAAGGTGGTGGAACCTGTTTTGGAGTTGGGAGAGATTTTTAGAAAGAATAGGTGTTTTTATGAACTTTTCCAATAACACACACAAGAGAGAGTACTCTAGGGTTTCTTACCAAGTTGCCTTCGAGTAGCTTAACAAATGTGCATCTCATGCACATATTTATAGGGAAATAGGATGGAAATGACCATCCTACCCCTATAGTGCTCGTATGATATATTTATCATTTAACAAATGGATTAAACCATATATTGTATCAATTATATCACATATAATTGATATATCTCCTTAAACATTGAAATTGAACACTTCAATTTTACTCCAAACTATAAACCCTCATTATTTACATGTTGAGCCAACGGAGGGACCTAATGGATTTACAAATCATGAACTCCAATGATACAAGATTAATTGATCAAACTCTTTGATCTAATTAACCAACATTCATTAACTGCGAGTCACTCCATTATAGACTCGTAGTTGCACTCTCCTCACTGTAGACTATGTTGTATCCACTGATATTATCATTACCCGTGAGTTGACCCTTCAAAGGTTGTTCGTAGTCACAGCTAGGTCAAATTACCGTTTTATCCCTGTGACTACATCTTACTCCTTAAGCACCACTGATCCTCTAATGAACAACTAGTCTATGGTCCTACCATAAACTTAATCCTTCTTAGGCCAGTAAGAAGGTGGGGCCCAATTGTTCAAGACCTAGATTCAGTTCTTAAGAGAACAACCTATCTGATTCCCTAGTTTAGGAATGAGTGAATTCCATCTTGCAGAGTTAAGTTCCCAACTACCTATAAGGTTATGTCCTTGAGAAGGTAGGCTTATTGAGTCGGCTACAGGCCACTCTCACCCATACTAGTCTAAGAACAAACCCCATAAGCAAGAGTTCGTAACTTGCTCAAGATTCAGGTCAAGTCACTAATGATCATCTATAAATTATTAGACCTATCCTGTTAACGGTGTTACACTAGTAGGTTAATAATTCGCGGCCCGGTCTTGTATAATCTCATTATATAGGATGCCCCACTCGCATGTCTACCACATGAACGAGTTTGATTACCTTGTTTGGACTAAATACGAAGCGGGTCGCATCCATGGTGTTACCAGTATAAGGTTCCCAACCTTATGCATATACCATAGACCTTTTAGGTTATTTTTTAACAACTTAATCCAACTTGTGTCTCCTACACAAATTGTTTAAAATAAATCATTATAACCTTTGAACTTAGTTTATTGGATTTAGATTTATATGCGAGAATTAATAAATAATATCTTTATTTATTTGAAACAAAACTACACTTGTTTAGGGCATAAATCCCAACAAATAGAAGGTAAATGTGAGTGAATTCAAGGATAAGAAACCACCAAAATGCATACACTTGAGTCTAGTCTAGCAAAGGACGTTAAACAAAGCACTTTGTGGGGGGCATCCCATGTTTCTATCTTTAATTGTTTTAGATTTTATATTTCTTTTAGTTTTTTGTCATGTATCTTTACTTTGTTTCCTTTGACTTTGATTGTAGGAGCTAAAATGTTTTCCTTGCACCGCAAGAAGATGAAAAGATTTGATCTCATTAATCAATATAGTATGTTCTCTCCCTAATCTTTTCTTTCTCTTTATGTATTGATAACCTATAACTATACTATCTTATTTCTATGCTAGTTTTGTGATGATTTTGTGAACTTTTATACCTATTTCTCTTAATTTTTTAAAGATCGAGCTTGATGAGGAAAATTGAGTGTTCATGAGTATTTTGGTGGAGTTTCGAGCTTAATTGAAGATGAAAAAAAATAGAGATGTAATTTGAGCATAAGCCACATTCTAGGAAATTCTACATTGAATCACGGTTCTAACGCATTAAACTAGAGGTTATCGAACACCTGAGCAAAGAGATGCAGTAAAAAAAGTTAGGACTATCTACTAGGCAACACCTGTTGGGGTGTTTTCCCTAATCTCGTGAAGTTTGTAATACTTGATGATTTAATAAATAAAGGTTGTTTATTTGTCAAACATTGTATCACACATTTTATAAACTTAATCCAATAACTAAGCTCCAGGGTCATATTATATGAAAGAACTAAAACTTGAACGGTGTGTAGTTGACACACGGGGAGAATCACATTCGAGTTAATGACCCGAACGATCTACATTATACGGATAGGGTTGGGAAGCTCATCCTGGTGACATCGTGGTAGCGACCCACTTTGTATTAGATACAAACGAGGTGATCCAACTTGTTCATGTGGTTGGCATGCGAGTGGGGGCTTCCTGTGTAATGAGATTGTACAAGACCGGACCGTGAATTATTAGACCAACTGATGTAACACCGTTAACAGTATAGGACTAATAACTTCGTAGATGACTATTAATGACTCGTCCTTAATCCTGAGCGTGTTACGGACTCATGTCTGCGGGGATCTGTCCTTTGACTAGTACGGGTGAGGGTGGCCAGAGTATGCCCAATATGCCCATCTTCTTGGGGACAGGACAACGTGGGGAGCTGGGAACTTAACTACGCAAGATGGAATTCACTCGTTCCCGAGCTAGGAAAATTAGAGGGGTTATTCCCTTGAGTGTTGTCTCCAAGGCTTGGACAACGGGGCCCCACCTCTCATTGGCACGAGAGGAATGTTGTTTATGGTAGGACCATCCAACAAAGTTGTTCATTAGAGGAGCAGTGAGACTTAAGGAGCAAGAGGTAGACACAGGGGTAAAACAACTGTAGGAAGGTGAGATAACACTTAGGGTTGGATCTAGAGAAGTTGTCTCGACTGCAGCTGTGGGCATGGTGAAGCTTTTATTCGGCAGGAAGTACATTTTATTGGATAACATGTACATAGTTCCAGGGTTTACTAGAAACCTTTTTTCGATTTCGTGTCTACTTGAACATTGTATTTCCGTTCATTTCAAGAGAAATAAAGTGTTTACTTCTCTTAATGGAAATGTGTTATGTTATGCATCCTTTGAGAATAACTTGTATGTTTTAAAGCCCAATTCAATCAAAAGTGTTTTAAATACTAAATTGTTTAAAACGACAGAAATGTGAACTAAAAGATTAAAAGTTTCTCCGAAAGAAAACACTTATCTTTGACATCTAAGGTTAGGCTGTTGGGTTTTTTGTCCTAATCTCGTGTTTGTAAAATATTGTTTTGAAATTAATAAGAGTTATTATTTTCTTCACTTTGTGTCTCGCAAATATTTTAAACCTTACCAATAAACTAAGCTCCAGGGTCATTGAATATATGAGAAAACTAGAACTTGAACGGTGTGTAGTTGACACACAAGGAGGATCACGTTCGAGTTAATGACCCGAACGGTCTACAGTATAAGGATGGGGTTGGAGACCTAATCCTCGGATACAATCGTGGATGCGACCCACTTTGTATTAGATATAAGCGAGGTGATCGACTCGTTCATGTGGTTGACATGCGAGTGGGGCATCGTGTACAATGAGATTGTACAAGATCGGACCGTGAATTATTAGACTTGCGATATAACACCGTTAACGGTAAAAGACTAATAAATTCGTAGATGACCATTAGTGACTCGACACGAATCTCGAGCGTATTAAGGACTCGTCTGCACGGGGTCCGTCCTTTGATTAGTACGGGTGAGGGTGGTCCCGATCACTCGCCCAATATGCCTATCTTCTCGGGGGACGAACCAAGTAGAGAGTCGGGAACCTAATTACGCGAGATGGAATTCACTGCGTTCCGCCTATAGGGAAACTAGAGGGTTGTTCCTTAAGTGTTGTCTCCGGGGCTTGGACAGGCGCGCCCACCTTCTCACGGCCCGAGAAGGGTGTTGTGTATGGTTGGACCATCACAATATGTTGTTCATTAGAGAAGCGGTGGGGACTTAAGGAACAAGATATGACACACGGGTAAAGCGGTAATTTGACCCAACCGTGTCTATGAACAACCTGTGTGAAGGGTCGACTCATGAGAATTGGTTATATCGGTGGACACGTAATATTCTACTGCGATGGGAGTACAACTACGGGCTTTAGTGGAGTGTTAATGTAGCTAATGAATATTGGTTGGACGGGTCAAAGAGTTTGGTGATTAACCTCGGATCATTGGAGCCCGCCATCCTTTGTAGGTCCATTAGGTCCCTTGGTTGGCTCAATGCGGGATAAAAGAAGGGTTAACGTTTTGGTTTGAAATTGAAGTGTTCAATTTCACTATAAATAATTATATCATATAGATGATATAATATATAGTTTAATATGAATGAGATTCATAATAAACTATATGTTAGCCTTATTGTTGAATTTATGGCTAATTGGAGAAATCGAAAGAGAGAAAATAAATTAAATGAGATTCAATTTGATTAAACCCACAACTATTTCAAATAAGATTTGCACCATAAGATATGAGATATCTTACATTATAAAATTATGTAAATGAGATTTACATAACATATGGTTGAGGTAAAGTGGTAATTATGTGAAGTTTTGAACTTCATCATTCCACTATTTAAACCCTTTGTAAGATGGTTTTGGTAAGCGAAGTTGTCATTTTTGAATTTTGACCTAAGAATCCAAAAGTGCTTTCTCTCTATTCTCTCATTTCTCCACCTCTTCCAAAACAAAAGGAAGTTCCCACCAACTTCCCTTCTCCTAGAGAGAACAACCAAGAAGATCTATTTTGGTAGTGTTCGAGATCCGTTCGTGGGAAGAGTTCGTGGAGATCGAGGAGCGTGAAGAGTTCGTGATCTGCAAGGAGAGGTTGCTGAATGTATGGTTTACCATGTTTTCATGAGATGAATGTATGGATTGCGAATTGGATGTTTTCGGTTTTTGGCACTAGATTAGATTTACAATTATGTTGATGAGATCAATGTAAGGGCCCGTTGTTTTGGGCAATTTTGTTGTAAATTGAGTCTGTAAGTCAGGGTCGTTAGTGGCAAGAGTTGTCGTGAAGAAATCGGAGCGAAAAGCAGTAAAAAAGCGTAAAAGCGGCAAAGTGGTTTGCTTTGCTGCCGATGGCGTTGAGACGCTGCCCAACGGCGTCTTAACGCCATGCCCGCGGTAGATGGCCCTGCAGCAGAGTGGCGTTGCAATGCTGGATGTAGCGTTGCAACGCCGCTGGCGTTGAGGATGCGCCTCAACGCTATAGGCGACATCGTTGCAATGTCGCTTACGCTGCGTTAACGCTGCGTACGCTGTTACAACGAGAAATGCGCGAGGGCGTGGGTTCAAGTCTTAACTGCAGCGTTTTATTTTCATTTTTTAGTTTATTTTTCAGTTTTTTTTATAAAAACGTTTTTATTTTATTAAATATTATTAATATAAATGTTATATTAATTTTATTTAATTAAATAATTGCCCCTAGGTGCCAAAAACCGGTCCAATTTTGCTATTTAATTATTTTATGCATGAGATGTATGATTTTAATTAAATTCTATGTGCATAATGTATGTCATATAGATTTAAAATCCCACCTTAGGTTAAACATAATCATGCATCATGTATATTATAAGAGTTATAATATAGTTTGCATGATAGGTTATATTATAAGAGTTATAATGTAATTAAATGCATATTTAATTTAATTAATATAAGTGTTATATTTTTAGATTAAAGTATGCTCATGCATTTATATTCATGTGATGAATGGTAATTATGTTATAGTATATACTTATTCATGTGATGAATGATCAAGCACTATAACATAGAAATGCATGCAAACCTAAGTTAATTATTAGTTTTAAAGTGTTTAGAACTTGAATAATTAGACTTAGGTTTTCTAATTTTCTAATAAGATTAGAATTTTCGAAAATCAAATATGATCTTTGAATGGTGGTGATTAGTAACTCTGTCTAAGGAAGGTTTTGTCTAAAAAGGTGGGGTATTTAAGTTGACGCTTGCATGAACACCCTACACGAAACCGACACGGGATTGAATTCGATCAGGAGATTCTTAGATTATATTTACGTGAGCGCCGTTAATTAAGTGTTAGTTAATTTTCTCACATAGACCTAAGTTAATAATGTGATTATAGACTTAGGCTAAATACCATATAAGAGTTATATTGGTAGACTTAGGTAATTTTTAGCCGATTATCTAGGTCAATCCCTATTAAAAATTAAAGTACTGAGTGGGAGGAAATATAGTGTATAAGATACATTTAAATTTCCAACCACAAATCTCCGATAAGTCCATGACCGTGAGATCTATACTCGACCTCGTGGCGCAAATGGGAGCGTCCCCCCTTCGGATGGCATTTGTATAGATCAATATCATCGTGGATGGAGAGAATACTTATAGTGAATGGGAGCGGGACTTGTGAATTCGAGACCCACGGTCTCTTCTTTCGATTCACACCGTGAGACACCTATGATCCGCTCGCTAGTTTTGGGATGGACCAGACAATCCCTTCGGAGGGCTTGATCATGGGAGTCGGAACACTGATGAATTTCGAAAGGGATACTGATTTCTGGTTGGTTTTCCTTCTTAGTTCACCCTTCGGTGACTATTGTTTGGACGGATACTTGGAAACTTAAAGATTGAGGTGACACTCACAGAATTCGTTAAGTGTTAATGAATTCGACCGAAAAATGGTAATTGGATGCCGAATGGAATAAGAGTTATTCGGGATTAGTGCGATCGAGAAAGTCTCGTCCTAGAGGAGAAATGTTACATTCACCCTTCGGTGGTGAGTCATTCTAAACCTTTAGGGTATCATTGCAAAATTATGAATGACCTAGGGATCATGAAAACATTTTTGCTAAAATTTAGATTGGTTTTTCAAAAAGGTTTTTTGCGAGACTTTTTTTTTAAATTTCAGCTAAAAATGTCTAGCACTATTATAGCTTTACTTGCTTAGATAAGTTAGTGGGAGATAATTACGAGTTGGAAAAACAACATCAATACAATTTTGGTATTGGCGACATAAAGTTAGTTGTCTGAGGAGTGTCCTCAGATGTCGGGCTCGACCACATCGCGTGTCGTTCGCGATACGTACGATCGATGGATTAGGGCCAATGAAAAGGCCAAGGTCTATATAATTGCCAACATGTCTGATGTTTTGGCAAAGAAGCATGGTGATGGTTTACGCTAAAGAAATCATGGAGTCTTGCAGAAATGTTTGGACAACGATCCTTTCGAGTCCGACATGACTCGCTCAAATACATTTTCAACGCTCGGATGAAAGAGGTGTCGTCTGTCCGTGAACATGTTCTAGACATGATGACCCGCTTTAATCTGGCTGAGATGAATGGAGCTTCGATCGATGAGTCGAGTCAGGTCAGTTTTATCATGGAGACTCTTAGAAGAGTTTCCTTGATTTCATAGCAATCTTTGTTATGAACAAAATTAGCTACACTCGACTACCCTCCTCAATGAGCTACAAAATTTTCGGTCCACTGAGCAGGTCGGGAATCTAAGGCAAATGTTGCCTCACTGTGTCTTATCACGGGGTTCCACCTGCAGGACAAAACACTGTTGCTCCTTCACGCCCGAAAGGGAAGAAGAGGGTAAAAGCGATAGAGTCGCCGCCCGTGGAAGGGCAAAAGGTCAAGAAGGTCAGAGAGAAAGGAAAGTGTTTCCCACTGCAATGGAAGCGGACATTGGAAGAGAAATTGTCCCAAATTCTGGCGAGAGGAAGAACCAAGGTAAATGTGATTTACTTGTGGTAGCAACATGTTTAATGGAGAGTAATGACTCTTCCCGGATATTGGATTCGAGCGCCACTAACCACGTTTGTTCTTCTTTTAAGGATTGATTCTGCGGCGTGCTGCGAGAGGTGAGGTGACTCTACGGGTTGGATGCGGGGAGCTTGTCTCTGCTGCACAAGAATCACACTTGCAGTGAAGTTGAATTTTGGCGGAAAGTACTTATTGTTAGACAATTTGTACATAGTTCGTGGTTTACTAGAAACCTTGTTTCTATTTCTGCCTAATTGAACATTGTATTTCCGTTTCTTTTGAATTAAATAAAGCGTTTATTTCTTTCAAAGGGAATGTTATTTGTTAAACTTCACTTGAAAATAATCTGTATGTTTTAAAACCCAATTCAGTTAAGAGTGTTTTAAATACTGAATTGTTTAAAACTGCGAAAACACGAACTAAGAAAGCAAAAATTTCTCCAAACGAAAATGCCCATCTTTGGCATCTACGGTTAGGCCACATTAATCTCAACAGGATTGAGAGACTAGTAAAGAGTGGACTTCTAAACGAGTTGGAAGAAAACTCTTTGCCAGTATGTGAGTCATGCCTTGAAGGAAAAATGACCAAACGTCCTTTTAGTGGAAAAGGATATAGAGCCAAAGAGCCTCTTGAGTTAGTACATTCTGACCTCTGTGGTCCGATGAATGTTAAAGCTCGGGGCGGTTATGAGTACTTTGTGTCTTTCATAGACGACTACTCTAGACATGGGTACATTTACCTAATGCATAGGAAGTCTGAAACTCTTGAAAAGTTCAAGGAATACAAGACTGAGGTTGAGAACCTCTTAGGTAAATCGCTTAAAACACTTCGATCGGATCGAGGTGGAGAGTACATGGACACTGAATTCCAGGACTATATGATAGAACACGGAATTACGTCCCAACTCTCAGCTCCTGGTATGCCACAACAGAATGGTGTATCGGAGAGGAGAAATAGAACCTTGTTGGACATGGTTCGGTCGATGATGAGCTATGCTGCCTCTCCCGATTCTTTACGGGAGTGCGCAGTAGAGACTGCGGTTTACATTTTGAACAATGTTCCCTCAAAGAGTGTTTGTGAAACACCCTTTGAGCTCTGGAGTGGACGTAAAGGTAGTTTATATCACTTTAGAATTTGGGGATGCCCGACCCATGTGTTGGTGTCAAACCCGAAGAAGTTGGAACCCCGTTCAAAATTGTGCCTATTCGTAGGTTACCCTAAAGAGACTAGGGGTGGTCTGTTTTACGATCCCAAGGAAAACAGGGTGCTTGTGTCGACAAATGTCGTTTTCCTAGAGGAAGACCACATCAGGGATCATTTACCTAGAAGCAAAATTGTATTGAATGAAATGGGCGATTACATCGCAAGAGTTCTTGATGGAACTAGTCGCGTCGATGGCGTTTGCGACCCTAGCGGGTCAGTCAAATCCGTTCCCAAGAGTTGGGAATGCCTCGACGTAGTGGGGGAGGCGTGAGACGGCACGATCGCTATATGGGTTTAGTGAAACCTCGATTTGTCGCCGCTAACGATGATCGTGAGGATCCATTGACCTATAATCGTGCAATGGTCGATGTTGATAAAGACGAGTGGATTAAAGCTATGGACCAAGAAATGGAGTCTATGTACTTCAAGTGCATGCGGGAGCTTGTGGATCAACCGGATGGGGTAAAACCTATTGGTTGCAAATGGATCTACAAGCGTAAGCGTGGCGTAGATGGGAAGGTGCATAACTTCAAAGCCCGACTAGTGGCAAAGGGTTTTACCCGAGTTGAAGGGTTGACTATGAGGAAACCTTTTGCTTTATTGCCATGGTAAAGTCGATCAGGATCCTTCTGGCCATTGCCGCGTATTATGACTACGAGGTATGGCAGAAGGACGTCAAGACGACCTTTCTGAATGGCAAACTTGATGAGACCATCTACATGGACCAGCCCAAAGGGTTCATTGCCCAAGGCCAAGTGCAAAAAGTTTGCAAGTTTCATAAGTCCATTTATGGACTGAAACAAGCTTCGAGGTCTTGGAATATAAGGTTTGATGAGGTAATCAAATCTTATGGCTTTGATCAAAATGTCGACGAACCTTGTGTGTACAAGAAAATCGTTGACAAAACTGTCGCATTTCTGGTGTTGTACGTGGACAATATTCTTCTCATTGGGAATGAGGTAGAATTTCTTACTGACGTTAAAAAGTGGCTAGCTTCACAATTCCAAATGAAAGATTTGGGAGAAGCTCAGTATGTTCTAGGTATCCAGATAGTCCGGAACCGAAAGAACAGAATACTAGCCTTGTCTCAGGCATCTTATATTGACAAGATGTTGTCTAGATATAAGATGCAGAACTCCAAAAAGGTCATGCTGCCTTTTAGGCATGGGGTTCATTTGTCTAAGGATCAGTGTCCTAAGACTCCTCAAGATGTTGAGGATATGAGACGTATTCCATATGCTTCAGCTGTAGGGAGCTTTGATGTATGCCATGTTGTGTACAAGGCCCGACATACATTATGCGATCGGAATTATCGGTGAGATATCAGTCCAATCCGAGATTAGATCACTGGGCGGTTTGTAAAGACAATCCTCAAGTATCTTAGGAGAGCGAGGAACTACGACTTAGTGTATGGGCGTGGGGATTTGATCCTTACGGGATACACAGTTTCGATTTTCGGATCGATAAGGATTCTAGGAAATCCACTTGTGGTTAACCTTCATTTTGAATGGAGGAGTCAGAGTCCGCGAAGCATCAAGCAAGGATGCATGGTGATTCCATTATGGAAGCGAGTATGTTACGGCTTGTGAAGTCGCAAAGGAAGTTGTTTGGCTATGGAAGTTCATGACGGACTTGGAAGTTGTTCCAAATATGAACTTGCCAATCACGCTGCTCGTGATAATGATGGTGCGAGAGCCAATTCACGTGAACCTCGAAGCCATAAGAGAGGTAAACACATTGAGCGCAAGTATCATCGACACGGAAATTGTGCACGCCATGAGACGTGGCGATTACGCGAGATAGCATCGGAGCACAATGTAGCTGATCCATTTACAAAGCCCCTCACGGCTAAAGTGTTTGAGGGTCACCTAAAGAGTCCAGGTATTCGAGAGCTTCCTGACTAGGGCAAGTGGGAGATGTGTAAACGGGTATTCAATGCCCTAGTTTATTGTAATTTTTATTGTAATTCAAATACATTTTGAAATGTACCTTCTCCACTAGCTTAGTCCAAGTGGGTGTTTGTTGGGTTTTTTGTCCTAACCTCGTGTTTGTAAAATATTGTTTTGAAATTAATAAGAGTTATTATTTTCTTCACTTTGTGTCTCGCAAATATTTTAAACCTTTCCAATAAACTAAGCTCTAGGGTCATTGAATATATGAGAAAACTAGAACTTGAAGCGGTGTGTAGTTGACACACAAGGAGGATCGCGTTCGAGTTAATGACCCAAGCGGCCTCTGATATAACGATGGGGTTGGAGACCTAATCCACGGATACACTGTGGATGCGCCCGCTTTGTATTAGATACAAACGAGGTGATCGACTCGTTCATGTGGTTGACATGCGAGTGGGGCATCTGCATACAATGAGATTGTACAAGACAGGACCGTGAATTATTAGACTTACTGCGATATAACACCGTTAATGAGAAAAGACTAATAAATTCGTATATGACCATTAGTGACTCGACACGAATCACGAGCGTATTACGGACTCGCGTCTGCCGGGTCCGCCCTTTAATTAGTATGCGGGTGAGGTGGTCCCGATCCACTCACCCAATATGCCTATCTTCTCGGGTGAGAACCAAGTAGAGAGCTTGGAACCTAATTACGGAGATGAAATTCACTCGTTCCCGCCTATAGGGAAACTAGAGAATTTCATTCCCTTAAGTCTTGTCTCGGGAGTGGCTTGGACAACGGCGCCCACCTTCTCATTGGCCCGAGAAGGGTGTTGTGTATGGTTGGACCATCACAATATGTTGTTCATTAGAGGAGCAGTGGGGACTTAAGGAACAAGATATAGACACAGGGGTAAAACGGTAATTTGACCCAACCGTGTCTATGAACAACCTGTGAAGGGTCGACTCATGAGAATTGGTTATATCAGTGGACACGTAATATTCTACACATCGATGGGAGTACAACACGGGCTTTAGTGGAGGTTCACATGTAGCTAATGAATATTGGTTGGCCAAGGGTCAAAGAGTTTGGTGATTAACCTCAGATCATTGGAGCCCGTCGCTGTAGGTCCATTAGGTCCCTTGGTTGGCTCAATCTGGGATAAAAGAAGGGTTCACGTTTTGGTTTGAAATTGAAGTGTTCAATTTCACTATAAGAGTAATTATATCATATAGATGATATAATATATAGTTTAATATGAATGAGATTCATAATAAACTATATGTTAGCCTTATTGTTGAATTTAAGGCTAATTGGAGAAATCGAAAGAGAGAAAATAAATTAAATGAGATTCAATTTGATTAAACCCACAACTATTGCAAATAAGATTTGCACCATAAGATATGAGATATCTTACATTATAAAATTATGTAAATGAGATTTACATAACATATGGTTGTGGTAAAGTGGTAATTATGTGAAGTTTTGAACTTCATCATTCCACTATTTAAACCCTTTGTAAGATGGTTTTGGTAAGCTAAGTTGTCATTTTTGGATTTTGACCTAAGAATCCAAAAGTGCTTTCTCTCTATTCTCTCATTTCTCCACCTCTTCCAAAACAAAAGGATGTTCCCACCAACTTCCCTTCTCCTAAAGAGAACAACCAAGAAGATCTATTTTGGTAGTGTTCGAGATCCGTTTGTGGGAAGAGTTTGTGGAGATCGAGGAGCGCGAAGAGTTCGTGATCTGCAAAGAGAGGTTGCTGAATCGATCTACAACAAGTAAGTTATTCTAACCGTTGTAATCTTTTCAGCATGTTTAGCCTAGATCTAATAGGTAGATCAATTTTAGTAAACACGTTGCATGATGATACCATGACGATTCAATCGTCTTCCACTGCGCGGGGATTCTAATTCCCTACATAGTCCACATAAATCTCAATAGGATTGAGAGACTAGTGAAGAGTTGACTTATAAGCGAGTTAGAAGAAAACTCTTTACCAGTTTGTGAGTCATGCCTTGAAGCCAAAATGACCAAACGACCGTTTAGTGTAAAAGGTTATAGAGCCAAAGAGCCTCTTGAGCTTATACATTCTGACTTCTGTGGTCCGATGAGTGCTAAAGCACGAGGAGGTTACAAATACTTTGTATCTTTTTTAGATGACTATTCAAGATATGGGTACGTTTAACTAATGCATCGAAAGTCTGAAGCGCTTGGAAAGTTCAAGGAGTACAAGACTAAGGTTGAGAACAAGTTAGGTAAAACGATTAAAACACTTCGATCAGATCGAGGTGGAGAGTACATGGACACTGAATTCCAGGACTATATAATAGAACATGGAATTACCACCCAACTATCAACACCTGATATGCCACAACAGAATAGTGTATCGGAGAGGAGAAACGGAACCCTGTTAGACATGGATCGGTCGATGATGAGCTATGCTCGTCTACCTGACTCGTTTTGGGGTTACGCAGTGGAGACTGCGTTATACATTTTGAACAATGTTCCGTCAAAAAGTGTTTGAGAAACAAATTTTGAACTCTAGAATGGTCGTAAAGGCAGTTTACGTTATTTAAGGATTTGGGGATACCCGACTTATGTGTTGGTTTCAAACCCGAAAAAGATGGAACCTCGTTCGATGTTGTGCCTCTCCGTAGGTTACCCAAAAGAGACGAGGGGTGGTGTATTTTACGATCCCAAGGAAAATAAGGTGCTTGTGTCGACAAACGCCACATTCCTTAAGAAGGACCACATCAGGGATCATAAACTAAGGAGTAAGATTGTGTTGAACGAAATGGATAGTTCATCGGCAAGAGTTGCTGATGGTGCTAGTACATCAACAAGTGTTGTTGATCCTAGCTCGTCTAGTCAAGTACGTTCTCAAGAGTTGAGAATGTCTCGACGTATTGGGAGGGTTGTCGCCTGAACGTTACATGGGTTTGGTTGAAACCCAAGTCATCATACCTGATGATGACTGTGAGGATCCATTGACCTATAGTCAGAAAGTGAATGACAATGACAAAGACGAATGGATTAAAGCCATGGACAAGGAAATGGAGTCTATGTAGTTCAATTCCGTCTGGGAGCTTGTGGACCAACCAGGTGGGGTTAAGCCTATTGGTTGCAAGTGGATCTACAAGCGTAAACATGGTGTAGATGGGAAGGTGCATATTATGACTATGAGGAGTTTTACCCAGAGAGAAGGGGTTTACTAGTGGCAAAGAGTTTTACCCAGAGAGAAGGGGTTGACTATGAGGAAACCTTTTCTCCTGTTGCCATGGTAAAACCTATCAGGATGCTTCTGGCCATTGTCGCATATTATGACTATGAGGTATGGCAGATGGATGTCAAGACGACCTTTCTGAATGAAAATGTTGACGATACCATCTACATGGACCAACTCAAAGGGTTCATTACTTAACGCCAAGAGCGAAATGTTTGCAGGCTTCAAAGGTCTATTTATGGACTGAAACAAGCCCCGAGGTCTTGGAATATAAGGTTTGATGAGGCTATCAAATCTTATGACTTTAATCAAAATGTTGATTAGCCTTGTGTCTACAAGAAAATCATCAACAACACTGTCACATTTCTGATATTGTATGTGGATGATATCCTACTCATTGGGAATGAAGTAGGATTCCTTACTGACATTAAAGAATGACTAGCTTCAAAATTCCAAATGAAAGATTTAGGAGAAGCTCAGTATGTTCTAGGTATCCAGATAGTCTGGAACCAGAAGAACAGAAAGCTAGCCATGTCTTAGGCATCTTATATCGACAAGATGTTGTCACGATATAACATGCAGAACTCGAAGAAGGGTTTGCTCCCTGTCAGGCATGGGGTTTATATTTCTAAGGATCAATGTTCTAAGACACCTCAAGAGGTTGAGGATATGAGATGGATCCCTTATGCTTCAGTTGTAGGAAGCCTGATGTACGTCATGCTGTGTAGTAGGCCCCACGTCTGTTATGGAGTTAGGATTGTGAGTAGGTATCAATCCAATCCAAGATTAGATCACTGAACAACCGTAAAGGCAATCCTCAAATATCTTAGGAGAACGAGGGACTACATGCTTGTGTATGGAAGTGGGGATTTGATCCTTATGGGATACACAAACTCTGACTTTCAGACCGATAAGGATTCTAGGATGTCCACATCGGGGTCAGTGTTCACTCTTAATTGAGGAGTTGTAGTGTGGTGAAGCATCAAGCAGGATGCATCGTTGATTCCATGATGGAGGTCGAGTATGTTGTGGGTTGTGAAGCTGCTAAGGAAGTTGTTTGGCTTAGGAAGTTGATGTTGGATTTGGAAGTTGCCCCAAATATGAACTTGCCACTGACGTTGTTTTGTGACAACATTGGTGCAGTAGCCAACTCGAGAGAACCTCGGAGTCAGGGACAAGCATATTGAATGCAAGTATCACCTAATACGGGAGATTGTGCACCGCAGAGACGTGACGGTCACACAGATAGCTTCGCAGCACAACGTTGCTGATCTGTTTACAAAGGCCCTTATGACTAAGGTGTTTGAGGGTCACCTAGAGAGTCTAGGTCTATGAGTGCTTCCTGACTAGGACAAGTGGGAGTCTTGTAAGGGGTATTCAATGCCCTAGTTTATTGTATTATTTTACATTTGGGAAATGTATTTTGTACTCCACTAGCTTAGTTGAAGTGGTAGTTTGTTGGGTGTTCGTCCTAATCTCGTGTAGTTTGTAATACTTGTTGACTTAATAAACAAAGGTTGTTTATTTGTCAAACTTTGTATCTCGCATTTTATAAACTTAATGAAGGGAATGAAATCTCGTGCAGCGGAAGGGTGATTGAATCACCGTGGTATCGTTACGAAAACCGGTTTCTTAAAACCATTTGTATCCTAAACTATATTAAACATGAAATAAGAAGAAAAAACATCAAGAAAGAACACTTACTTGTTGAAGAACGCCTTCATGTTTTTCCTTCTCCAGTTCATGAATCCTTCGTGCTCACGATCTCAACGTCCTCGATCTCCTCGAACAGTAAAACCCAGACACTTCCACTCAATTACTCGGTTGTTCTACGTTTGGTAGAAGGAGAGAAGTAGGTCTCTTTTGGTGAGAGCGGAGGAGAGATTGAGAGAGAGTTGAAAAGCCTTATCAAACCCTTCTTGCAAAGGGTTTATATAATGGTGATAGGTGGAGTTGAAATCTTGACCTATTTACTATTTTACACAACCATAGGTTATGCAAATCACATTTTCATAACCACATACAATAAGATATCTCATATCTCATTTTACAAATCACATTTGCATAATTGTGGATTTTTAAATTGAATCACATTCAATTTAATTTCTCTCAATCTAATTTCTCCAAATTAGCCCTAATTCAACAATTAGGCTAACCTATAGTTTATTATGAATCTGTTGGGTTTTATGTCCTAAAACTCGTGGTTTTGTAAATTAATGTATATTCTATTTTGCAATAAAGTTGTTATTAAAATTTATTCAGTAAAGGTGTTATTGAATAAAGTGAATTGTGTATTGTGTAACTTTAATCCAATAAAGAACCCTTGGCTATAGGATGAATACTTGAACTTTATCTGTGACATAAAAATGGATCAAGTTCAAGTTATAGCCAGAACAGTCTATAATATAAGGATAGGGCTGGGTACCTTATCCTGGGGAGACTATAGACGCGACCTACTTTGTAGAGTACAAACGATGTGATCCTAAATCGTTCATGTGGAGACATCTGAGTGGGGGAGCCCTATGCAATGAGTTTGCATAAGACTGGACCGCGAAATAGTCACTTAGACTTTATAACTCCGTTTGCTGTCTTAACTGACTATATTCATACGATGACCTAGATAACTCGATCTCAATCCTGAGCGTTCTATAGACTTCTGTTTATTCGGATTATCGTTAGATTTGCATGGGTGAGAGTGGCTCAAGACTGCCGACTCAATAAGTCTCCCATTTCAGGTATAAGTGTGGGTAGATAGCTGGGAACATAGTTCTCCAAGATGGAATTCACTCCTACCCGCTTTAGGCATAAGAAGAGAGGTTGTTCCCTTAAGTGCTGACTCCAAGTCTTGAACAAAGGGCCCACCCCTCTCATTGGCCCGAGAGGGATTCGGTTTGCTGGTTGGACCACAAACCAATTGTTTATTAGAGGATCAGTTGGACTTAAGGAACAAGAGGTAATTACAAGGGTAAAACGGTAATTTTGACCCAGCTGTAATTACGAACGACCTGTGAAGGATCGACTTACTAATCATGGTTATATCGAGTGGACAGAAATATATCTACAGTGAGGAGAGTGCAACCACTGGACAGAAATATATCTACAGTGAGGAGAGTCCCGGTGGTTAACGAATGTTGATTAGCTAGGCTAAAGAGTTTGGTCGGTTAATCTCGTATCATTGGAGCTCATGATCTGTAGGTCCATTAGGTCCCCCTTACTAGCTCGGACAAAGCCTTGTAACATTTTGAGAGAAAAGAATTTCAATTGTTCAAATTCAAGTTTGGGAGAAAACGTTAATTATATGTGATATATTTAACGAATCATAGCTTAATTATGAATTCAACTATGATTAAAAGGAGGTGTATATATTTAAATATGATTTAACTATTGGATCGATTTATAGCATGAATAAAGATTCATGTTCGAAAAATCGATCGGGATCGGATAATTTATTTAATTTAATATTTGATATTAAATTAAATTAAAAATTAATTAATTAAATTAATTATTTAATATTTTAATTAATTTTAATTAAAAATTAATTTAATATTGATTTTATAATTAAAATTAATTGTAAAATTAGTGGATTTTCATGGATTTTCATAAAATCCAAATTGCAACTTGCCCAATCCCTCTCATCTTCAAATTCACCAAAATTGGCCACCTCCATCTCAAACCATCCTCATCACACTTGAGTTGTCACTCAAATGAAGCTTGATGAAGCTTTATTTAATGGTGCTTTGAGGTGTTTTGAGAGAATTTTATAAAAAATTCTAAATTCCCGAATTAGTGACCTTTGAGGTCTTTTCTTCTAAATTCTCTCAACCAAGGATCCCACAATCCGTTCAAAGGCCTGAGAATAGTAGGGAAGACTCTAACGGTTGTCCACGAAGTGTTCGTGTTGAAAATCATCCACCGGGTGAAGAGAATTTGATCTTCAAAGTTGAGTTTTCGATCCCTCTGTTTTTCCAGCTTTGAGCATGCATTTTATTTTACAAAATTGATCTACTTAGAGTGTTCAAGATCTAAAATTGCTTCCGCTTTCTTAATCTAGACTCTTTCAGAATCTTATTCACACCAAACTATATAATATGTCATACATATCTCATATACATGACATAATTACTCTCTAGTGAACTTGAACACTTCAAATTAACACCAAAACTGTAAACCTTCTATTAAACCAGTTTGAGCCAACCGAGGAACCTAATGGATCTACAGTGACAAAGCTCCAATGATCCGAGATTAACCTGTCAAACTCTTTGACCCGGTTAATCAACATTCATTAGCTACGGCAACACTCCACTAAAACCCGTAGTTGCACTCCCGTCAGTGTAAGACAAGTTGTATCCACTGATATAACTAATGTCCATGAGTCGACCCTTCACAGGTTGTTCGTAGACACTGCTAGGTCAAATTACCGTTTCACCCCTGTGTCTACTTCTTGCTCCTTAAGTCCCCACTGCTCCTCTAATGAACAACAACGTTGTAATGGTCCAACCATACACAACACCCCTCTCGGGCCAGTAAGAGGGTGGGCGCCCGTTGTCTAAGCCCTAGAGACAACACTTAAGGGAACAACCCCTATAGTTTCCCTAAAAGCGGGAACGAGTGAATTCCATCTCCTGTCCTTGAGAAGATAGACATATTGGGCGAGTAACCATGACCACCCTAACCAATACTAGTCAAACGACAAACCCCTACAGACAGGAGTTCAGAACATGCTCAGAATTCAGGTCGAGTCACTAATGGTCATCTACAAAGTTATTAGTCCCATACTGTTAACGGTGTTACATCAGTAGGTCTAATAATTCACGGTCCAGTCTTCTAGAATCTCATAGCACAGGATGCCCCCACTCGCATGTTAACCACATGAACGAGTCAGATCACCTCGTTTGTATCTAATACAAAGCGGGTTGCATCCACATCGTCTCTAGGATTAGGTCTCCAACCCTATCCATATATGTAGACTGTTCGGGTGATTAACTTAAACGTGATCCTTCCTGTGTGTCCACTACATACCGTTCAAGTTCTAGTTTTCTCATATATTCAATGACCCTAGAGCTTAGTTTATTGGACAATGTTTGTAAAATTTGCGAGACACAAACTGATGAAATAAATAACTCTTATTAATTCCAAATGGTAAATTTCAAACAAAACGAGATTAGAACATACATCCCAACACTTAATCTGTTAAACTAAGCTCGAGGGTCATCTTATATGAGAGAACTAAAACTTGAATGGTGTGTAGTTGACACACGGGGAGGATCATGTTCGAGTTAATGACCGAATGGTCTACAGTATATGGATATGGTTGGGAACCTCATCCTAGTGACACTGTGGATGCGACCCACTTTGTATTAGATACAAACGAGGTGATGCAGCTCATTCATGTAGTTGGCATGCGAGTGGGGGCATCCTGTGCAATGACATTGTACAAGACCGGATTGTGAATTATTAGACCTATTGATGTAACACCGTTAATAATATAGGACTAATAACTTCGTAGATGACCATTAGTTGACATGTTAGTGGGGGCATCCTGTGTCCCACGTTCCCCTTTTTCCTTTTTTTTATTTAATTATTTAATAAATAATCAAATTAATTATCAAATAATATAATTATCTAATTAATATTAAATTAAATATCATATACTTAATTTAGATTAAATCACATTTAATCAATTTTCCCTCTAACTTATAGTTTTAAATATGAATCTCATTCATATTTAAAATAATATTTGAACTCTTTCAAATATTTAATTCTCTCATATAATTTAATATGAATCATATTCAAAATAAAGTTCTAAATCTTTATATTATAATGTATCTGTATACATTAACGTTTATTCCCTAATTGAATTTGAACGTTTCAAATTCAAATGATCTAAGAACCCTTTACGAGCTAGAAGGTGGACCTAATGGACCTACAGATCAAAAGCTCCAACCATACGAGATTATTCGGTTAATCTCATTAACATCATAATCAACATTCGTTAACTGCGGATACACTCCACTAAAGTCCTACAGTTGCACTCTTCTTACTGCAGATATATTTCTGCGTCCACGAATATTGACCAATAAAAGCAAGTCAATCCTTCACGAATGTGCGTAACACCAGCTGGGTCAAATTACTGTTTGACCCCTGGGTTACATCTTTTACCTTAAGTTCCAGTGCTTCTCTAATGAACAATTTGTTAGTGGTCCTACCAGCAAACAAAAGTCTCTCTCGGGCCAATGAGAGGGTTGGGCCCTTTGTTCAAGTCCCAGAGACACCACTTAAGGGAACATTCATCTACAAACCCTAACAGGCAGGAAGGAATGAATTCCTTCTTGCTAGGTTAAGTCCCCAGCTGTCTGCTCGGTCTTGTCCCCAAGAAGGTAGGCTTATTGATTCGGCGAATCTGGCCACTCTCACCCATACTAGTCAAAGGACAATTCCTTGCAAACAGGAGTTCGTAACCTGCTCAAAATTGACATTAAGTTGCCTAGGTCATCCTAATGAAATAGAAACTCAACTAGTCAACAGGGTTACATCTAGTGGTTACTATTTCGCGGTTCGGTCTTATGCAATCTCATTGCATAGGATATTCCCACTCACATGTCATTTACACGAACACGTTAGGATCACTGTGTTTGTATCAAATACAGTGTGGGCCCTATCCATAGTATTACCAAGGTAAGGTACTAAAGTCTTATCCCCTTACTATAAACCCTTTAGGTTGCATCTCGAACTGAGATTCTTGTATGTACACTACATTCAGTACAAGAGACATATTACAGCCTTGGATGTTAGTTTATTGGATTTAGAGTTAATAAAGGGCAAGATAGTAAATAATGAACAATAACTTTTAGTGACAACAACAACTCTTTATTGATTTAATTAGAACATTATTTACAAACTACGAGTTTAGGACACAAACCCCAACAATTACATATTTATAGAGTTATTCGCACGACGTTGTGACGCTAGGCACAACATTGCAACGTCGTGCCCTAGGCGCGCGTTTAATTAAGGAAAAGAGATGTAGTTGAGACGTTGTGCGCAACGTCTCAACGCTATGGACATTCTTGACGCAAAGCGCATGTGATTCGGAGTTGCGACGCTGCAAGGCATCGTCTCAATGTCATCTTCACTGTTCTTCAACTTGTTCGTTCTCATGGCATGGTGTTGCAATGCCCTCAGTGGCATCTCAACGCCATGCCCTCGGGACTTGTGTCTTATTTGGCTCATCTTCTTCCAATTTCTTCATCTTTATGCTTCAATGTCTCCCATTTGAGCCTCAATTCTTCAAGATCTCTCCATTGGCTCTAATCTTGCTCGTATCCTGAAATTCAATATAATAGTCGCGTGAAAGCACTAAAATCATTATAAAAACTAGCAAAATCTAAGCCTAGGAATAGCACATTTTGTGTGCTATCAACAAAGATTGGAACATTTAAGCAGTATGAGGGAGAACAACTGTTTGAGGCTTGGGAACGTTATAAAGAGCTACTGAGGAAATGCTTACAACATGGGTATCCAGATTGGCAGCAAATTCAGTTGTTTTACAGTGGGATGTCAAGAAATACGAGGACTAATCTGGATGCAACTGCTGAAGGGTCAATAATGGCCAAAACAGTTAATGAAGCTAGAGCCTTGCTAGAGGAGATGTTAAATGCCAGCTACTAGTGGCCCAATGAACGAGAGAAGCATAGACCAATAGCTAGACTCTATGAAATCAATGAGATAAGTGCTCTTAAATCTTAGATGACATCTCTCACTTATGTTTTATCTAAACTTGCAGGATTAAGAACTGCTCAACTAGTAGCTTCTGTGGCTCCACCTCAGTGCTTCTAATCCAATGGAGAATTGAACATGGAGCAAGCACATTACTTAAATAACAGAGGTAATAACCATGGAGGGAATCAGATTCAAAACAACATTCCATCACATTACCACCCACGTTTAAGAAATCATGAAAATTTCTCTTATGCTAATAACAAGAATGTTTTGAATCCCCCTCCAGGTTATGCCTCTGATGGAATCTAGATCCCATTTACATAACAAAAGTTAAATTGGATCGTAAACCTCGTTTTTGGTTTAGCAAAACTAAATACCCATATATTGACAAATTTAATTGATAAGCAAATTAAGCATGGAAATACAGTAGAAACATGCTAAAACAGTTTCTAAACTAAAAGGATTTGAGCATTTTACCTTTTGGATTTCGGAATTGCAATGCCTTGCACTTCTGTGAAGAATAGGTACAGTACTCCTTACTGTCTTCAACAGGAAACCTCCTATACTCTAAGTTCTATCAATCAAGGTTTGTGGGAGCATTCTTTGTCTTTGGGAGAAAAAGATTGAGAGAGAAGTTGGGAGAGAAAACCAATGTGATCGTTCAGAAATTTCATTAATAAAAAATAATTTCCATTCCCTCCCTCTATACTTATCGATAAGGAGAGGGAGAAGGAAGTGGTGAGTGGAGAACGTGTGTCTCACACGTTCCCACTATATTAATAATTATTTAATTAATAATTAATCTAATAATTAAATCATATTTAATTAATTAATATATATAACCTATTTTATTTAATTAAATCAATTAATTGATTCTAAAATTAATTAAGTAAATATCATATATTTAATTTAGGTTATCAATGATTAAATCATATTTCATCCAACTTCCTTTAACCTATAGTTTTAATGTACATCTCATGCACATTAAATTTTAACATATAGTTTTAAATATGAATCATATTCGCATTGGAACAATATTTGAACTCCTTCAAATATTTAATTCTCTCATAAATTTACTTTGAATCATATTCTAATTAAATTTACACTATAAAGTTTTAATATGCATAAAAACTTTATATTATAATGTATCTCCATACATCATGTTAATTGCCAAAGCGGATTTGAACATTTAAAATTCTAATCAATATTTAATAATCTAAGAACCCTTTACGAGCTAGGAAGTGGACCTACTGGACCTACAAATTAGAAGCTCCAATGATACAAGATTATTAGGTTCATCTCATTAACCCCCTAATGAGCATTCATTAATTGTGGGAACACTCCAATAAAGTCTCGCAGTTGCACTCTTCTCACTGCAGATATATTTCTGTGTCCATGGATAACGACCAATAACTGGAAGCCAATCCTTCACAGGTGTTCGTAACCTCAGCTGGGTCAAATTACCCTTTTACCCCTGGGTTACATCTTTACCATAAGTACCAATGCTTCTCTAATGAACAACCTGTTTACAGGCCTACCAATAAACAAAAATCCCTCTCGGTCTAATGAGAGGGTCGAGCCCTTTGTTCAGGTCCCGGAGACACTACTTAAGAGAACATTCATGTTCTTACTCTAAAGTCTGGAAGGAGTGAATTCCATCTTGCTAGGTTAAGTCCCTAGTTGTCTGCTCGGTTTTGCCCTCAAGAAGGTAGGCATATTGAGTCAGCGTCTCGGGCCACTCTCACTCATACTAGTCAAAGAACAATCACTCGCAAACAGAAGTTCGTAACCTGCTCAGGATTGAGATCAAGTTGCCTAGGTCATTCTATTGAAATAGAAACCTAACTAGTCAAGGGAGTTACATCTATTAGTTACTATTTCACGGTCTGATCTTATGTAATCCCATCACATAGGATATCCCCCCTCACATGTTGTCTACGCGAACACGTTGGATTACTGTGTTTGTAGCATATACAAAGTGGAACATCCATAGTATCACAAGGATAAGGTACCCAACCTCATCCTTTTACTATAGACCCTTTAAACTATTTCTCGAACTGTGATCCTAATATGTCTTCTACATCCAGTTTAAGAGACATACAACAACCTAGGATGTTTATTGGATTTAAGGTTAATATAAGGCAACATAGAGAAATTAATGAAGAAACAATAACACTTATTGAATTAAATAGAACAATATACAAACTACGAGTTTTAGGACATAAAACCTAGCAATCTCTACCTCATACCAAGCTGAGAGGAAGCCATCATTAGAAGAAGTTGTAAGCCCATTTGTGATAGAATCCAGAAATAGGGCGAACCATTTGAAAAATGCACTGACCAGTCTGAGTGGTACAGTCAACAGTCAGGGAGTTACCATCAAGAACTTAGAAACTCAAATCAGTCAGATGGGCACCATGGTCTAGAGTCTCTAGAAGGGTAAGTTTCCAAGTGACACGAAGATAAACCCAAGGGAGACCTGTAAGGCCATTAGAATTAGAAATGGAAGAGAGTTAAATAAAGATGATGTTGAGCAGAAAAGGAACAAATTCCTGAGTTGGCAATAGAGATGTCACAAGTTGCCAAAGACACCACTTAGGATAATAAAACTAAGACTTCCATCCCTCTTATTCCTAATTCAATTCCTTATCCACAACGCTTTCAAAAGAATAACACTGATTCTCAGTTTCAGAAATTCTTAGATATTATTAAGAAGATTAACATCACTATTCCTTTTTCTGATGCATTGGAACAAATACCTAATTATGTTAAATTCATGAAACAGGCTATGTCGAACAAGCAAAAGCTGAAGGAATATGAAACAATAAGCTTGTTTTAGGAGTGCAGTGCTATCCTGCAACGCAAGTTGCCATAGAAACTAAAGGATCCAGGTAGTTTTACTGTTCCTTACTCTATTAACTTTAATTTTAAAGCTTTATCTGATTTTGGTGTCAGTATTAATTTAATTCCTTTATCTGTTTTCAGGAGATTAAGTTTGGGGGAAGTCAAGCCCACAACGGTATCTTTACAGCTGATAGATAGGTCTATCACATATCCATGGGAAATAGTGGAGAATATCCTCGTCAACGTGGACAAGTTCGTTTTCCTTATAGACTTTATTGTCCTGGACATGGAGGAAGATGTAGAAATTCCAATCATCTTAGGAGGATCTTTTCTTGCAACAAGTAAGACAGATATAAGCATGTACAAGGGCACACTGACACTACATGTGGGAAACATGGAGGTTAAATTTCAAATCTTTAGACCTCAAAAAGCTGACCATGAGATAAGTACGTGCCTAAAATTGAATTAACAAATTCCTTATCTATTGACTATGTAAATAATATTCTCTTAAGTGATTCATTAGACCAGGTAGCAAAAGAAAGGAGGAAGGATTCGATGGGCATTGATGTGAAGATGAAACCACCTTGATTAAGAACAAGGAATTGAGTCTAGCTAAATACGTCAAAGAAAACGCTTATTGGGAAGCAACCCAATTTTTCCTACCTTTATCTTTTGTCTGTTTTGTTTTCTTTATCTTTTGGTGTTAGTGCCTTTACTTTGTTCCTTGCTTATATCGTGTAGGAGCTTGCATCTATCGACTTGGATGACGAAAAGAAATGCAAAATGGGTTGTCCATTACTCAGAACAATATTGTTCACTTCTTGACCTCTCTTTATTTGCATTTGAGCTTAATTTGCATACATTGAGGAGAATGTTTAGTTTAAGTTTGGGGGTGAGAGCATGTTGTACTAAATATTTTAGAAAGTTCTGAGTATGTGTTGAATTGTTTGATTGATCTTATGCATGAGTATGATTAGGACAACCTAGGATGAGATTTAATTATAAATTTTTGTGATCTTTGTAAAATATGTGCGCATAATATGAAATTGAGTAATTTTTAAAAACCTTCTTGACTTTCCTTGCAATATCTATACGCATAGCCTTTGATTCTGTAATCTTAAATGTTTAGAACAGAGTTATTAGGTTTGGAAATTTGATGTCACCTCGATAGGCTTGAGAACTGATTTTAGAGTCAAACTGCATGACCGTATGTAAACGACAATATGAGGTGCAATGCTTATAGTGATTTTGCGTATTGAAAATAAACTAATTTGTATACTACAATTGAAATGTGCTTAAAAGAATCAAGCACAAAAAGAGCTACCTTAACTGTGATCAGTTAGGCCACTCATTGAGCAAGTGCTCTGAGTAAGGGTCCCTACAGTGGATGTGTTAAATCTCGTGTCTTTGCTTAAAAAAAAATAAAGTTGAGAAAAAAATAGAGTACTAAGTAGTGTTGTTACTGTCTTGAGTTTGAGGAGACTTAATGATTGGTACTTATAACCAGAATAGGGGGAAGTGAAATGGAGAATCTGATAAAGATTTTCCAGGCTAGTAAAGATGAAAGGAAATAAGGCTAATCACACACACACAGAGGGATAATTAGGAAAAGTTTTGAATTACTCGATGAATTGTCATGTTTAAATATTTATGATAATTGCTATATTTTCTTAATCAAATCTTTGAGACCTGAGTAAGATGTATGCATAAGAGAAATCTATATATGGTTATGTTTTTTTTTTATCGGGACTAGCAAAAGATTAAGTTTGAGGGTGTTTGATAACACACAAAATGTGTTACTCTTATGCTTAGATTTTGCTAGTTTTTATAACGGTTTTAGTGCTTTCACGAGTTTTTATCCTTGGATTTTAAGAAAAGAGCAAGAATGGAGAAAAAGGAGATCTTGAATTATTATAACTCAATTGGAGCTATTGGAGCATAAAAGATAAAACCATGTGAAGAAGTGAAACAAAATAGCACAAAATACCCCAACGTAGGGCATTGAGACGCCATAATTGACGTTGAAACGCCACACAAATAAAAGGCTTGAGTTGAAAACGTTGCCTTGCAGCGTTGAGATGCTGAAACATGTGAGTTTTGCACCAGAGATGTGCGTAGTGTTGAGACGCTATGCACAGCGTCTCAACGGTACCCCAATTTCCTTAATTGTGTGCACACCTTAGGGCTCGGAGTTGCGACGCTGTGCCAAGCGTCTCAACGTCGTGCCGATTTTGTATATATATGATATTTTGAATCCATTTGAAAGAGAGCAAAATTTGAGAGAATTGAGACCTCAATTTCGAGACTTACATTATTGAAGGAGCTGGAGAAGATTCGTTGGAGGTCAAGCACGAAGGTGGAGGCTCGAGATCGTGACGGAGGCTTGGAGACGAGGATTGACATCGAGACTTAGCATTTTTTCTTCTTTTCTCTTAGCTTTGTAGTTTGTTTTTAAGGACCTTAAATACAGATTTAGTTTATTTTTATTGATTATGAGTAGCTAAATTTGTAGTCAGGAAATTGATGTAGCCGTATTATTTTTTTTATTTGAACAATTATTTCAAACTTGGTTGTGTTGAATTATTTTTGGTAATTTATGCTTAATGCTTGTTTTTCTCTGACCAAGAATTGCATGATTAGTTGGTTTAGGTTTATTTCGAGAGAATAATCTTTAAACTAGAATAGGATTACCAAAACTCTTAGTTAATCTTTACACGAGAGTGAAGGGTTTTTTGGGAAGTTTTTAAAAGAAGTTTCTTAATGTCTTGCATGCTATTAAAATCTAAATGAAGACTTTAGGTTTATAGTTGTACTTGAGGTCAATTGAGCTCGAGAGAATCTTTTGATTAAATTCATCTTCTTGCTTCTAATCTCAAAACCAAAGTCAAATCTATGCACTAGATTAATGAAATAATTGGTGAAATCAATTCCCTAACATTTTTTCGCACATTTGTTTGTCCATATTCTTTTTAGTTGTATTTTCATCATTTTTGACAATTCAAAGACTTCTTTAGATAAAATTGGAAGTTAGTATCTTGGTAATCAATTAATCTAGAAAACCATTCCTAAGGACGATACTTGGATCTCAAAATCACCATAAAACTTGACACTATACATTTGCAGTTTTGCATGGTTACAATTTCGTGCAACACATATGTAAAGTTAATGACCTTAGAAAAGTAGTCTTATGGGAAACCATTAGGCTAGCGAAGTTAATTGTCGGTTTAGTTATAATCTTGTATAAATGTCTGAGATCCATATTATAATTGGTACAACCTCACCTATGAACTAGAAAGTTTTAAGATTTGATATCACCTTAAATGCTTTCTCTCTTTAATTGTCTGTTATTCTTTTATTTACTTTGTTCCAAACAAACAAATTTAAAACCCCCCTTTTCTCCTTTTTGCTTTCTTTTAGGAATCTAATTCTAGGAAATTGAGATTTATTGCTCCCTGTGGTTTGACCTGATCCACTGTTAAGTACTACAAATATTTAATCTATATCCGTCATATAAATTGTATCTAATTGAGCCCTCGACAAGCTCACCATCAATGTGCCTAGTTAAAAAAAGAAGATTGTTGAAAACAAGTTTATGTATGTGTTCATAATTGATCACTCTAACTGCATGCTACTTTAGAAAACAGGTTTGATCTAAGGAATGTGTGTATAAAGTGTAAGAGATCTTCTCCTCTTTCCCTAATGAGTTTGACAATCATGGGTGTTCATGACACTGATTATGTCCTTTGCATGAAAAGCTTGTTTAGCAAGTGAGTATGCTTGAGTGGTTTCAGCAGGACTTATGCTTATAGTCAGCTACTTTCACCACAAGTGTTAGTAAGTTGGAGTGAACACATAAGTAAACTAAGAAACTCTCTCTTCTCACATAAAAAGGTGTAAAGGCCAAAAAAAGAAATGAAATAGGTACCTAAGCAACTCCTCACTGCATGATTGTTTTATGCTTATTTGCTAGTTTCTAAGCTAGTGTAGAAGGAAGCTAGTTCAGGAAATCCCATAAGCCTATTCAGTGCTTGTAAAAACCTCATTTAGCAAGCTAGAACACTCCTGCAATGAAACATTTGGAAAGTCATTTTGAATATGCTTTTGATGGTGTGTATGATTATGTTTTACTATTTTGCATTCAATTCCTCCATCTTGAGAATTGAGATTTGTGTTATGCTTCTTCTATCTAGATTCTCCTTTTCATGATTAATGCAATGAATGTTAGTCTTACTCGAGGACTAGTAAGGTTTAGGTTTAGAGTAGTTGATAGGACTCAAAATAGTCCTATTTTTACTACCCTATTCCTTGTTGTTTTGAATATTTTTATGCATTTTAATATTTATTTTGTAGGGATTTGAGTCCAAGGAGCAATTGGAGCAAAATGTTGCTTTTTGGAGTTTTTTGGAGTGTTCTTGACGTGTTCGGGATGATCTGAAAGCTTATATAATTCAAAGAAAAGCTTTGAAGGGAAAAATGTCATTTTGGAGAAGTTGAGAGTGTCTAGACGCTCAAACAGAGGCCTCCGTGATGTTGGAAGGCAGAATGGTGCAGAATAGGACAGTGTGAGACGCTACTTCGAAGATAGAAGCGCTCGGATGAAGCATGTGTTGAAACACTATGTTCAAGTGTCTCGACACTTAATGCAAGCGTCGTGGGATGCTGTGGTGAGCCCTCAAGATTGTTCGATAATTAGCGACAACGTCTCAACGTTGGGTTGTTACCGATTCTATAAATACTTTCTTACTGTTTTAGGGAAAAAGAGAGGAGGTTTTGGCTACATTTTTTAGCCAACCTTTGTTTTTTTTCCCTTTTAGTTTCTGTTTAGGCTTAGATTAGGCTAATTTTTATGTTGTTTCTTGTAAGTTTGGACGTGATGCTCGAGTCTACCAACTCTGACTAAGCGAAAACGTCGATTCAGAGGTAAGTATGAGGTTTTGTAATTCCATGAAATTTGTATTCTTATGGAATTTTGTTATCTAGCTATCTTTATCCTTGTGTTTTTTTTTTAAGTTTGAATCACTAAACATGCAATTAGTAGATGGGATTGACACCCTATAAGCATCGAATGTGTTTAACCATGATATGTATGTTATTTTTCTTAATTAACATGCAATTAGTAGTAATTAGGCATAGAACCTACGAGTTTGTGAGCTATCTAGCAGTCATGAACGACTTAATGGGTTTAAGGCAAAAAATAAAATAAAAAAATGAAATAAGAGATAACTTAGGCTTGACACCTAGGCTAATTTATGTAGCTAGCTAATCTTGGTTGAGTTTAAGGCTTAAACGACTAGTGCAGAGTATGACACGTGCCAGTCTCTGACAAGAACTAGTCCTATCCCAAGTTTTGGACTAGTTTTTAGTCTAATGACCAGATAATTAAACTAACTTAGATAAGACTAGGAGTTCATAGGTCTTACATGTGGATAGGCGAGTATTAAAAAAGCAAGGTAATTATGATTTAATATTTAACATCCATGATTGGCATTACAAATACCTCGATACCACCTAACGAATCGGTATCAAGTCAGTCATCTGTCTCTATCTTTTATTTTATTTTCTTGTGCCTTGCTTTTATGAATTTAAATTCTTGTATTTTATATTTCTTTTCATGACAAACCCACCAGTTTGTTCTATGGACCTGAACAAAATACTAGGAATATATTAGAATATTAATACCACCTCTTTGTGGATCAACCGACCACTAGACTTCAAATCTAGTTGGTTAGTTTATAAATTTAATTTTATTCGAGTCTTCGACAAGTTCGCTTTAGTATTTCCAAATTTCTCGACCCTTGCAAAATTTAAATGATTTTTTTCTCTCAATTTTATATATTTGGTTTTCCTTTAGGTAATGTTTGGGTAAATGCTTAAAAAAAGAAGAAACAAAAAAGACTTTGAATTAAAGTAATCTAGTTGCGCATGGAAAAAGAAAGACCTCATTTCCAAGAAACTTCTTTCATTTGGAAGTTTCTATGTGCGTGGCAATAGTGACAAATCCCCACCGATACTCAATTATATAATTGTTACCATCATTCTCTTAATCTAAACATGACTGTACACTTCCATTTAATGTATTAATTTTATACAAACTAACACTCTCTTAATTATAAAGTTAAATTATTGAAGTAATTCTATTTAATTAAACTATTGTTATTGTTTTGTTGATCACTTTGAATTCATGAAATTTTGACTGTGTCTACGATTTAAATCAAGCCAAAATTTGTTATTTATATATTTATCCCGATAGTGTCCGAAAGTCTGACTACAACAATTAAAAACAAAAACGAAAATTCAATGAAAACTCTATACCCATAATTTAAATAGTTTTCATTTGTGTATTTCTCTAACAAAAAAAAGCTTTAATTTGTTTAACATATGTTTTGAATTCTGCCAAATACAAAATCTTCGATGAGGTATGTAGATAAGTTTTAGAAATTTGAATTTAAAAAACTTAAGCCTCATTTAAATTTTTAGTTTTTTTTTTTTTTGAAAATTGTGATTTTTACACCATTGCTTTACAATAATTTTCATCTTCTTCAAAAAAAACATTTGAATTTTAGCCAAATTCAAAAAAAATAAAAATAAATTTTTTAAAATTACTTTTAAATTTAGTTTGGATTTTGAAAACATTTGTATAACATCGATAACAAAACAACGGAAATTAGGAGAAGAAATCGAGTTTATAAGCTTAAGTTTAAAAACAAAAATTAGAAAACCAAATACTCATGTATTAACCTTATAAACCCTATTTTTAATCATGTATTCTTTATTTTGTTATCTACTTTTTATTATTGTTTTTAAAATCTAAGTTTTTTTGGGAAAAAAAATGAATTTCAAAAACTCGTTTTTGTTTGAAAATTTGGCAAATATTTCAAATATTTCATTGTATAATGTGAAACTCGTGATTAAAAAATAATCCGTAGATTTTCCAAATGAAAGTTATCAAAAGAGGGGTGGTAATAGATGTAGCCGATGTAATTAGGGATGCCCATTTTCTCCATGCGGAATCCACGATTATTAGGGGAATGAAGAGGGAGCAGGGAGAAAATTTTTCTCGACCCCACATCTCTGCCCTGATTTATATATATATTTTAAATATATAAAACATCATTTTATTTTTGTAGGAAAATTGAAAAACGTATCTTGAATAGCAATCTTTACTTAAAAATAACCATTTCAATACTTTTTTTAAAAAAGAGAAATTATTTAATAAAATTTCAAAAAAAGAAAAAACACAGGGAATCTCCATCCCGTTCACCGCAAAATAAAATGTGGAATTTCGCAGAAACAAAAAATGAAATGTGTGACTTCTCCGTCCCTGCCCGTGGACATCTCTAGGTAGGTATAATTACCAATACTATGAAGAAC
The DNA here is from genome assembly GCA_036507285.1 of Trichosanthes cucumerina. Lineage (NCBI taxonomy): Eukaryota > Viridiplantae > Streptophyta > Magnoliopsida > Cucurbitales > Cucurbitaceae > Trichosanthes > Trichosanthes cucumerina. Next base: position 42,965,059 of record CM071841.1, read on the forward strand.
TTGAGAAATTTGCATGGAAAACTCCTTTTCACATGCATTAATGTGATTTGACCCATGTTCTTAAATTAATGACATTTGACCCTTTTTGTACTGTGCATTATGTCCAAATTACCGTAAGGGCATCATACTGACTCTAGCTGTTTCGCTCTTGCTCAAGTCACGTTCTCGCTCTCGTTCAAGTCTCGTTCTCGCTCTCGCTCTCGCTTATGATAGTAATTAAGTTGTCAAAATTCTGGAGAAAAGAAAAAAAAAATAAAAATCGCACTATAGTTGACTCGCTTCACGCTCTCATTGACTTCGCTCTCTCTGCTACTCCCGGCTCTTATCTCATCTTTTTTTTGTCATTTTTTCTTTATAGTTTTTTCCATTCATTTGAGCGAGACAACGGGAGCGAGAGCGTGAACAGCGTACGGAAGCGTGAACAAGAAAGACCGCTCCATATTACCCTTATGAGTCATTTTGCGCGCATTGACACGTTAGAATAGGTCATATTTCATTATTTTGAAATGTCTGGTCAAATGCCATTAATGCATTGGGAAATGGGTTATCCGTACGAATACCCCATCAACATTACGTACTACGCATACCCATTGACTCAATTTTACCAAACCTCAACTAAATAAATCTTAAATGTGAACTACCATCTTGATTCCCCCCTCCTAGTAGTTGGTAACCCAATAAAGAAGAAATTGAAGAAAATCAGGCCAGGTAGGACCCACTTTTTTTTTCTCTGAATATATGATTAAATGAAAAAAAAAAATTGAAAAATGCAGTGAAGTTTCCTAACAACATCTTGTCACGTTGAGCATTATTGTATCTCAATTGCACATCTTCTTATTGTAGCTTTCAAAACACCAATCTTCAAAGCTGACCATCTCATATATAAACCCTTTCCAATCTCCAATTCACCACATTCAGTCCACAAAAACCAGTATCCATGTTCTTCCGATTGGAAGTTTTAATCACAATGCAGAACCACTTCCCCGGAGTCAACCTGCAGCTCGTCCCGACGCTCGTGCTCGTCGATCGAATATCGATATTGCCAAATCTGTTCTCCTTTGCAGACAGGATACATGACATGATTTCTCTACCTTGGTCTCTGTTTCATCAACCCCCCAAAGAAATTAAGGCTTTCCCACAAATCACTTCCTCACAATCTGAGGCCACTCAACACAAAAACAGCTCAATCAGCAAAGAAGAAGTGAAATTTGTGATGGAAAAACTTGAATTATTTTGCAGCCCAGAAGAAGAGGAGGAAATGAAGGAATGTTTAGGAACTGATGAACTAATTACTGCCATTTTTTATGAGAGTGAGCCAAGCTTGGAAGAGTTGAATCAAACTTTTAATGTGTTTGATAAAAACAGAGATGGATTCATTGATGCAGAGGAGTTGTATACAGTGCTGGGCTTGCTTGGATCTAATAAAGGCATATTCCTCCATGACTGCCAAAGAATGATTGCCAGATTTGATCACAACAAAGATGGTAAAATTGATTTCAATGAGTTTGTTAAGTTTATGGAAATTGCCTTGTCCTGAGTATTATTTTGTCTAAACAAAGGTGTTTCAATTTTCATTTCCGTTGACATGTCCGACAGTTTTATTGACATTTGTATATGTCTATGGGTTGGACGTCGACATAAATGGTGAATTATTATTTTCGCCATATAATGAAAAGTTGACCAAAATATGAAATAAAATTTAAAAAATAACACTGTTGTGAACTAATTTTAAAGTACAAAAATTGATCTTATTTAAAAATTATAAAATGTTTACTTGTTAATTTAAATATTGTTTAATAATTTGTTTAAAACAATATTCATTCAAATGGGACATTTAATCGAGATTTCTATTAAATTAATAACATGACATACAATCACATTTAAACTTGACCGGTGGAAGGTGGAAGTTGGAAGTTTTCTTTGAATCTTCTTTAAATTGGTAGTATAGAATTTAAAGTTAAATATATACTTGTAATCAGGTTTTCAGAATTAGTGAAAAATCAACTTTGTATTTCTTTCTCCATGAATGTGTGTAGCACTCTATTCTTGAAATAGAACGAGTGAGAGTAGAAGAAAAATGAGGTTTTCGTATAGATAAACTATTTACATGTGTTTTAATGCCTGATGACATGCATTCTTAAAATAATTAAATATGACTCATTCTGACGTGACAATGCGCACAAAATTACTCATAAGGGTAGTATGGAGCTCTCTTTCTTGTTCACGCTCGCTCTCGTACGCGGAAACACTCTTGCTCTCATTGTCTCGCACTCGCTTTCGCTCAAATGAGTGGTAAAAAATATAGAGAAAAAAAAGACAACGAAAAAAGTCAGAGAAGAGCTAGAGTAGCAGAAATAGATAGAGCGAGAGAGCGAGAACATGACAACGAGAGCGAGAGCGAGAACTATAGTGCGATTTTTCTTATTTTTTTATGTTCTACAAAATTTCAACAACCTCATTACTATCATGAGCGAGAGCGAAACTTGAGTGAGAATGAGACTTGAGCAAGAGTCAGAGTACGATGCCCTTACGGTAATTTGGATGGAATGCACAGTAAAAAAAGGATCATATGCCATTAATTTCAGGACATGTGTCAAATCACATCAATGCATGTGAAAAAGAGTTTTCTATGCAAATATTTCAAGAAAAATGTAAAACCAGAATTTGTTATAATGGAGCAGAAACGTGGCATTATAGGATTGGATAAACAAAGTGTAACGAATAATACTAAAGAAGTGTTTCGAATAAAACAATTCGCCTTTTCTAAATGGTATCGACTCTATTTCATATACATTTAGGCCACTTTTGATAACCATTTTGTTTTTTATTTCTAGTTTTTGAAAATTAAGCTTATTTTCACCTAATTTCTCTACAATAGAGATCATATCCCTTGAGTAAGCATTTGAACTCTTAGTCAAATTCTAAAAATAAAGTCAAGTTTTTAAAAACTACTTTTTATAGGTTTCAAAAGTTGACTTTGTTTTTGAAAACATAGGTACAAAGTAGTTAAGAAGGCATATAAACTTATTAGTAAAAGTAGTATTTTTAGGTTTAAATTTCAAAAACTAAAAACCAAAAAGAAATTGGTTATCAAACAGAACCTTAGGTTTTAGTTTTAGGTTTTTAAAAATTAAGCCTAAAAGACTTCTACCTATGAGTTTCTATGTTTTCTTATCTTTACACCTATGTTTTCAAAAATCGAGATAAGTTTTGAAAACTAAAAAAAATCATTTTCAAAAACTTGTTTTTGTTTTTGAAATTTTGGTATAAACTTAAATGGTTTTTCAAGAAAGATGGAAATCTTTGTGGAGAAGAGGAAGAGAATGTTAGGAGTGCTCACAATGTCCCACATTTGCTAGGAAAGGAAAAGATCCATGGTATATAAGTAAGGGCAATGATCTCCATTGCTATGAGACCTTTTGGTGGGAACAAAAAATAAATTCATAAGGGCATTATATCTTATCATTGTGGAGATTTGTCGGGATTTGTTGTGCTTATCAACTGAGATCAGACCCATGGTGTAAAAACTAGAGTTGTGTGGTGGAGAAATCCTAAAAGTAGAACAAAGATTAGTGAGTCTCGGTTGTGCTCTATCTGGGTGTTCTCCCAACTCGTCTTGATAAGAGAAGTGTGATCCATATTTATGCTCTATTTGGACCGGTTGTGTCTCGTGTGTCTCGAGATGAGGAGCAAGCTCTCAATAAGGGGTGGACGGATTTGTTCGAGGGGAGGATCAAATGTGATACTTTGTTCGAGGGGAGGATTGTTAGAAGTGCTCACAATGTCCCACATTGGCTAGGAAATGGAAAGATCCATGGTATATAAGTAAGGACAATGATCACCATTGGTATAAGTCGTTTTGGTGGAAACAAAAACAAAGCCATGAAGGCTTATGTCGAAAGTGGTCAATATCATACCATTGTGGAGATTTTTCGGGATCTGTTGCCCTTATAAGAGAAATTGTGAACCAACAAGCATAATTTTTAAACACAAAAAATAATAAACTAAATGGTTATCAAACAAGATCTACACAATTGTTTACATTCCTTAGCATCTCCTCAATAAAGTGAGTGATGAAAGTAGCCTGAACATGTCTCATAAATAATTAAACTTTGTGTGTGAAAGACTTCGCATGAGACCATCGACATTTTCATCAGAAAATCAGACATAACGCATTTCGAGCACCTACAACAAAATTATCACACCACAAAATAGCATGGAAAATCGCTTGTAATTTTTAATTACTTGACGATTTTATGAAAAAATGACAAGTAACATGTGTTTTAAAAAATAAAAACGTCAAGAAAAATGAAAAAAAAACGGAAGTAAATTGATTTTTCGGATTTTTAACGCTAATAGAAGACTTGACATTTAAAACATGTCAAGATATATGTATTTACTTTACCCTTTTAAAAAAAGTTAATTAAATAGGGCTAGGGCTTTTCAAATCCCCATCTCCCTCTCGTGCTCTCCCTCCCTCAACCTTCAGTCGTCATCCCCTATGAATCTCTCTCGCAATTTTTCTCAGAATAATATCTCATAAATAATTGAAGGTTCCCTCCCGAATCTCTAAAAAATAATCGATGAAGGGAATGAGAATCCCCGCGCAGCGGAAGACGATCGAATCGTCGTGGTATCGTTGTGCAATTCAATTTCGTTAAAATTAAACTATCACATAGTAAGGTTAAACATGCATACTAAGAAAGAAAAATCAACAAGTTATAGTTACTTACTTGTTGAAAACGGTCTTCAAGTTTTCCTTTCCGTAGATCACGAACTCTTCGTGTACTTGTTCTCAACGATCTCAATCTCCTCACACGAAATATGCACCGGACACCTCCACTTGGTTTCTCGGCTGTTCTTCCTTAGGTAGAAGAAGGATTGTGGGATCCTTCTTTTGGTTTTGAGAGGAGAAGTTTGAGAGTGTTTTTGAGAGGGAAATGTTGCTTCTTTTTTGTGAGATTTCTAAAAATGAGCAATAGTATTAATGAACCCTCGTTGCAAAGGGGTTTATATAATGGTGATAGGTGGAGTTGAAATCTCCACCTATTTACCATTTTACCACAACCATAGATTATGCAAATCATATTTGCATAACCACATATAATAAGATATCTCATATCTCATTTTAGAAATCACATTTGTATTATTGTGAATTTTTAAATTGAATCACATTCAATTTAATTTCTCTCAATTTTATTTCTCCAAATTAGCCCTAATTCAACAATTAGGCTAACCTATAGTTTATTATGAATCTCATTCACATTAAACTATATAATATATCATTCATATCTCATATAAATGACATAATTACCCTTTAGTGAACTTGAACACTTCAAATTCACACCAAAATTGTAATCCTTCTATTAATCATGTTTGAGCCAACCGAGGGACCTTATGACCAATAGTGACGAGCTCCAATGATCCGAGATTAACCTGTCAAACTCTTTGACCCGGTTCATCAACATTCATTAGCTACGGTAACACTCCACTAAAGCCCGTAGTTGCACTCCCGTCAGTGTAAGACAAGATGTGTCCACTGATATAACCAATACCCATGAGTCGACCCTTCACAGTTTGTTCGTAGACACTACTGGGTCAAAATACCGTTTTACCCATGTGTCTACTTCTTGCTCCTTAAGTCCTCACTGCTCCTCTAATGAACAACAACGTTGTAATGGTCCAACCATACACAACAACCCTCTCGTGCCAGTGAGAGGGTGGGCGCCCGTTGTCCAAGCCCTAGAGACAACACTTAAGGGAACAACCCCTCTAGTTTTCATAAAGGCGGGAACGAGTGAATTCCATCTCGCGTAGTTAAGTTCCAAGCTCCCTACTTGGTCCTATCCCTGAGAAGATAGACATATTGGGCAAGTAACTGTTACCACCCTCACCCATACTAGTCAAAGGACAACCCCCGCAGACAGGAATCCGTAACACGCTCAGGATTCAGGTCGAGTCACTAATGGTCATCGACGAAGTTATTAGTCCTTACTGGGAACAGTGTTACATCAGTAGGTCTAATAATTCACGGTTCGGTCTTGTACTATCTCATTCTACAGGATGCCCCCACTCGCATGTCAACCACATGAATGAGTCAGATCACCTCGTTTGTATCTTAATACAAAGCGGACAACATCCACAACGTATCCAGGATTAGGTCTCCAACCCTATCCATATGCTGTAGATCGTTCGGGTCATTAACTCGAACGTGATTCTTCCTGTGTGTCCACTACACACCGTTCAAGTTCTAGTTCTCTCATATATTCAATGACTTTGGAGCTTAGTTTATTGGACAAAGTTTGTAAAATATGCGAGACACAAAATGACGAAATAAATAACTCTTATTAATTTTAAATGTTAAATTTACAAACTAAACGAGATTAGGACATCTATCCCAACAAACTTCCACTTGGACTAAGCTAGTGGAGCAAATACATTTCTAAAATGTACAATAAATTACAATGAAGTAATACAATAAACTAGGGCATTGAAAACCCCATGATAGAAGAGCAGGCTTTAATGCATAATCATTCAAGATTCTTGGTGTCTGTTTGAGGTCACAAATAGGCTTATTTAGCTTGCAAACATGGCAAGGGAATCAACTATATATCTTCAAAACCTGGAGGTTGAACCATAAAAAAAAAAAACACCTTCTTCAATGTGTCATTTAGGAAAGCATTATTAAAATCGAGTTTCTTAAGACTCCATCAATTTGACGTCACAACTATACAAAGCACTATTTCGAGTGTTGTAGGCTTGACAGCTGGACTAAACGTTTTGAAATAATCAACTTGTGGGCTTTGATGAAATGCATTCGCAATCGACACTGAAGAATAGAACTGTCTGGATTGTCTAAAAAATCACTTACATGGAACAACATTATGAGGAATGGATGGTGGAAAAAGAGTTCATGTTGAGTGAGGACTAAATATTTCTCTTCCATTTCTTTTCGTTGTTGTGGTGTTCAAAGTGTTACATCAATATGAGTTTGTTCATTCACTGCCCAATCCGTGACAACAGATAAAGCCCATACTTTGGTTTAAAGATATGATAACTCTTTATCAAAAAGTTATTTTCACCTAAATTGAGCTCAAAAACCTTACTAATTAATTGATCTTGACATTTAATTAAGTTATTCTTACACTTTATTAATATAATTATGCATTAATTTGCCAAATTTGAGAAAGGTTAACTTTAATTTATCATATTGTGAAAATTAGAGAAATTGATTAATTTTTCCTTGGTTTTAATTTAATTTAGGTGCATGAATTTAACTTTGTTATGGAAATGGATTAATTCAACAATTCAACTCATTCATATTGGAAGGCTTTTTACACATGTTGCAAACCAAAAAGGCTTATGGAAGAAGTCCTGAGGCTTTTGGAGGAAGATAAAGAATGGCTTGTGGGAGAAGCTAAAAAGAGAGCTTGTTGGAGAAGCTAATTGAGTGGGTATCTTTTAGGAGATTCCCAAGTGTCAATTGAATTGAAGTTGTGGCAGAAATTATGTAGAAAAAAAAATTTGCACCTTGTTAAAACTTTTGTCTATTTCTCCCAAGACATTTCACTCTTTGATTCCCATTTTTAGGCTTTATTAAAGTTTAAAGGGCATGCTATCTCTCTAAAAAAGTATAGGGTCATTGGTGCATTAAGGACAAAAGCCCATTGCCTAAAAAGAAGCATGCTGGCCGAAAATTGCATGTGCAGTCTAGCCAATTTCCTTTCATTTTTACCTTCTATTTGAGTTCCAAATCGATTCATCTCTTTGTGTATTTGTAAGTTGAGATTTGACTAAGCATGGGTATATGTTTCCAAGGCTTTCCATGTGTTGTAAAGAGAGTAAAGTGAGGAGAATTTGTCTTTTAGCTAGAAAGCTAAAAAGTTGACAACACTCTTACTCTCTTGTTAAGTTTTCATTTCCAAAGTGAAAGAACTTGTCCTTTGGAGATATGACCTCACATGAATGGTTAGCTTAAGGCCATGCAAGTGTAGAAGGTTGTCTTTAAAATGGAAGTAGAAGAGAAGCTTTGGGTGTATGCATTTTGAGTGCAAAAACGAAGAGCCCCTTCTCCTATTGCTTCTACACAACTTTCTTCCAAGTCTATCTCCACCTTTAAGCCACTCTCCATCCTTTTATTCTTTGTAAACTCATCATGCCAAGGAAGTCTAAGGCCCAATCTCTCGACAATCCATCATCCTTTCAAGTTGAATCTAAACCTTTTGGTAGCTATGTCAAGTCCCGCAAGGACAAACATAACAGGTTGGGTGAAAGAACTGGAGAAGTGGAAGTTTCTCATTCTTCACTTGTTCGTAAAGAAGTCAACAAAGGGAGAGGAAAATGAAAAAAGCAAGTTGTAGAAGAAGACTTTGAATTCACAATCCCCTCACGATTTATTTGCGATCAAGCAAAGATGATGTTTGAGGAGATAAAGTCCAAACCCTTGTGGCTTGAAAGAGGTTTTCTCAACTTCCTTCTTTTCTCTCTTCGAGAATTTGGAACTTAGGTTGGAAGGATTTTTGTAAGGAGCCCGAGGTCGCTATGCCTAACATTGTGAAAGAGTGTTGCACCAACTCTTTCTTCTCTAATTACTTCACTACCACGGTAAGAGCAGTAAAAGTTGAATGGAATGGAGCAATAATTACCGCCATCCTTGACGTATATCCTTTTCATTGCAACACCATCAACGAGATCATTAGAGCGCCTTCCGAGTCTCATTTATCTAATACTCTTCGATGTGTTGGAGTAGAGAATGCGCAATGAAGGATTAACAAGACGGGAATTCGAACTTTACAAGCATCCCACTTAAGGCCCGAAGCGCGAATATGGCTTTCTTTCGTCAATACAAGTATCATGCCTACGATTCATGACACCATGGTGTCTAGAGACCGTGTTCTTTTGATTTATGGAATCATGTCGGGCATGAGAATTGACTTGTGAGAAATAATTTCTTTGGAAATTAGAGATGCCATAGGAAAGAACGCCGGTAAGCTCTTATTTTCCAATCTCATTACCACCCTTTGTGTTAAGGCGGGACTTCCATATCTTACATGGAAAGAAAACGTGTATGCTAAGGAACCTCTTGACGTGACCGTGACTCTTCCAAGTCATGGTTGTCCAAACCAAGACAAGGACTTGGCCGGTGGCATTAACGAACTCATGAAGCAAAATGAGAAGAGGATGGGCATGTTAAGCACATCGAAATCTCATAACCACTCTATTGGGAATATGGCCAACACCGAGACTTTGCAATAGAGGAAGCCTTCAACACTAACTTTTCTAGGCCTTCTCCTAGTTTTCCGGAGTTTCCTATGCAACTTCTAAACTCTTGGGAGGCCGAGGAGCACAAAGAAGAGGGTGAAGATGATGATTTGTTGGATGAAGATGAAGAGTGAGGCGGTGGTTCGAATTTCCTGTTCTTGTTGCTTCTTAGTGTCTTGCTTGCTTGTTGAGATGAGGTTCTTGCTTTGATTGTCCTAGGGTGAGGACTTGTGTGTTTGTTGGCTTGTTATCTTGGGTTCTTGTTGTCTTGGCTTGTTGGTTGGTGTGCTTTGATCTTTCCTTACTTTGACGTTATCTTATTGTTGTTCTTGTTGGCTTGTTGTTCTTTAGTTATGTTGCTTTTGTAACCTCTATCTCTATCCTTTCAATGAAGATTATGAAGTTTTCTTTCTAGACCCTCTTTGAACTTTTTAATGCTTGTGGGATTGCACAAGTCTTTTATGCTTATCCTTACTTATGCCCATGCACTTCCTTTAATTGTTAATTGCTTGAACATTTTCATATTAGAAAATGTAAGCTTCTTTATGTAAATGGCTTTAAACAATTCTCCATATTTGATAATGCTTAAGCAAAATGCTCATGTATTCCTTCAATCTAAGCTTCATAACATTCTTTTTACCATAATTTTCAAAAGAGCATGTTATAATAGTTTCATTCTTTTTATGCCTTATTCTAAGTTTGGGGGAGTCTAAAGTGTTTTTTCTACCCTTCCTTTTCACTCAATGAGGACATTGAGCAATTTAAGTTTGGGGGTGAGGTAGGAATTCCCTTGAAAGTTTTTAAATTGAAAGTAAGAAAAATAGCATGTTTCATTTCCTATAGAGCTAAAAATAGGCTTAGTGCAAGTAATGAAAAAAAAATTATTGATCTCTTATGATAAAAAGTGTGAACTTTTTGCTCGATGTTAGGTGCTTTTATCACCAATGTTAGCATTTAAAGCGAAGGCATTAAGTTAAAAATTGTTTCCTTTGCTTGGGTGGCTTTCATTAACCATGTGGTCTTCCCATGAACTATAGAAATTCTAGTCCCTTTGCTTAACTGGCTTTCATTAACCATGTGGCCTTCTTAAGAACTAAGGGATGTTCAAGAGAAAAGAAAAAAGAAAAGAAAAAGCCTTAAGATATGATCCTTGTTTGCCTAGGTGATTTCATCACAAAATGTTGTTATGCTAGGAACTATTCAGGTGATCATATAAAATGATCCTAGGAAATGAAAATGTTATCTTTTTCTTATTGGTTAAATGAAAGAATGATTAATCAAAAGTGTTTCTCAAAACGTTTGGTAAAGTAGTAAAATAATGTGAATCTTAGATTGTCGAGTTTAAGGAGAGCCTTTGTGTTGCTTAGTTTGTGTTAATTGGAGAATTGGAAAAGCATGTTCAAGTAGATTAAATTGTTGGATTTGCAAAAAAAAAGTTTAGAAGCATGATCATTTCTTGAGTTGAAAATCTTCACTTTCTTGTTGTTGATCAATGTTTGAGTTGGTTAAGTTTTTCTTTGTCCTTAGTTCACTCATTGTGGACAATGAGTAGTTTAACTTTGGGGGTTTGATAACTCTTTATCAAAGAGTTCTTTTCACCAAAATTGAGCTAAAAAACCTTACTAATTAATTGATCTTGGCATTTAATTAAGTTATCCTTGCACTTTATTAATCTAATTATGTATTAATTTTTCCTTGGTTTTAATTAAATTTAGGTGCATTAATTTAACTTTGTTATGGAAGTGGATTAATTCAACAATTCAACTCATTCAAATTGAAAGGCTTTTTACACATGTTGCAAACTAAAGAGGCTTATTGAAGAAGTCAAAGAGAGGTTTTTGGAGGAAGATAAAGAATGGCTTATGGGAGAAGCTAAAAAGAGAGCTTGTTGGAGAAGCTAGTTAAACTTGTTCTCCAAGTTTGACTATTTTGACCCATTTTAACATTGCCATTGCCAAAAATAGAGAAAGGAAGAGAATAAGTGTTCTACCAAATTTCCATATCTTTTGTATAAAGAAATCAAGGGTTCTCAAAGGAGAGGGGGAGGAAGATTGAAGCCCGCTATGGAAAGCTCTCGACAATAGGGAGATTTCTTCTACCCTTCCTTTGTTTACTTGATTTCCCTTCTTTTCCTTGTAATTAGTAATAATTATGCATTCTAGATTAGTTTGTAGATTTTCTTTTGTTGTGAGCATGAACTAATTTTAGAAGGCAAGGATTTGAGTATACTTTATGTAATAAAGTTTCACATATTGAAGAGTATGCTTATTTGTGATTGATGATGGTTGTATTTATGGTTTATTGAATTTATGCTTGGCCAACCTAAGTCCATATTGTTTTCTTTTCTATGAGAAGTATGAAGTTAGCGGAGTGTCGTAATCACCTTAGGTCATGTAAAGGGTGGATACTCGAGATGAAAGTGAAAAGATTAGAATTAATCGATTCACCTAGGGTACTAAAACATGGAACTTCACAAGGTAGTTAATGAGAATTAATTACTAGAAAATGTTGGGTATTATGAGAATAAAACCCGGGTTAGCATGTGTAACACAACTGATGTATTATGTATGACTTGATATGTGTAAACCGAAAGACATAAAGGAACCCTCAAATCTGAGCCTACCTCATTCATCATAGCATTTTCGGCATAACTCATTTACCGTTGTAGTTCTCGGCATTGCATGTTATGTTCAACATATTAGATTCATTAATCACCTCATTGAATATTTAGTATAACTTACATGTTCATTGCATCATTTATGTTTTTAGTGAAGGGAATGAAATCCCGTGCAGCGGAAGGACGATCGAATCGTCGTGGTATCATTGCAAAATCTGTTTTCTTAAAACAGTTTCTATCTCATAAAAACAAGGTTAAACATGCAAAATAAGAAGAAAAACTAGTGAGAACACTTACTTGTTGAAGAACCGTCTTCAAGTTTTCCTTCTCCGTTCACGAACCCTTCGTGATCACGATCTGAACGTCCTCGATCTCCTCGAACAGTGAGTAACCCGACACTTCCACTTAGTTTCTCGGTTGTTCTACGTTTGGTATACGGAGAGTAGTGGAACTCCTTTTGGTGAGAGAGGAGGAGAGATTGGGAGAGGGTTGAGAGAATTTTGCAATGCTCTTTGGTGAGAAATCCAAAAAAAATGACCAACAAGCCTTACAACTTCTTCTTGCAAAGGAGTTTATATAATGGTGATAGGTGGAGTTGAAATCTCCACCTATTTACCATTTTACCACAACCATAGGTTATGCAAATCATATTTGCATAACCACATATAATAAGATATCTCATATCTCATTCTATAAATCATATTTGTATAATTGGGGATTTTTAAATTGAATCACATTCAATTTAATTTCTCTCAATCTTATTTCTCCAAATTAACCCTAATTATACAATTAGGCTAACCTATAGTTTATTATAAATCTCATTCACATTAAACTATATAATATGTCATACATATCTCATGTAAATGACATAATTACCCTTTAGTGAACTTCAACACTTCAAATTCACCCCAAAACTGTAAACCTTCTATTAATCTAGTTTGAGCCAACTGAGTTACCTAATGAACCTATAGTGACGAGCTCCAATGATCCGAGATTAACCTGTCAAACTCTTTGACCCGGTTAATCAACATTCATTAGCTATAGTAACACTCCACTAAAGCCCGTAGCTGCACTCCCGTTAGTGTAAGACATGTTGTGTCCACTGATGTAACCAATACCCATGAGTCGACCCTTCACGGGTTGTTCGTAGACACTGTTAGGTCAAATTACCGTTTTACCCCTATGTCTACTTCTTGCTCTTTAAGTCCCCACTGCTCCTCTAATGAACAACAACATTGTAATGGTCCAACCATTCTAAACACCCCTCTCGGGCCAATGAGAGGGTGGGCGCCCGTTATCCAAGCCCTGTAGCAACACTTAAGGGAACAACCCCTCTTGTTTCCCTAAAGGCGGGAACGAGTGAATTCCATCTTGCGAAGTTAAGTTCCCAACTCCCCACGTGGTCCTGTCCCTGAGAAGATAGGCATATTGGGCGAGTAACTGTGACCACCCTCACCCGTACAAGTCAAAGGACAGATACCCGCAGACAGGAGTCCGTAACACGCTCAGGATTCAGGTCGAGTCACTAATGGTTATCTACGAAGTTATTAGTCCCATACTGTTAACGGTGTTACATCAGTAGGTCTAATAATACACGGTCCGATCTTGTACAATCTCATTGCACAGGATGCCTCCACTCGCATGTCAACCACTTGAACGAGTCAAATCACCTCGTTTGTATCTAATAATAAGCGAGCCACATCCACAACGTATCCAGGATTAGGTCTGCAACCCAATCCATATACTGTAGACCGTTCGTGTCATTAACTCGAACGTGATCCTTCCTGTGTGTCCACTACACACCGTTCAAGTTCTAGTTCTCTCATAAATTCAATGACCCTTGAGCTTGAAGGGAATCGAAGTCCCCGCAGCGGAAGCGATTGCGAATCGCGCGCTCTTGATTTAGTTACAACGATTTATTCAAGAACCCAAATAACAAGATTAAGCATATATAATAGAATGGACAGTAAGAAATTACTTTTGAAGAACCTTTCTTCGAGTGCTCCTCTCTCCCACGATCACCATCTCAGAAACAGGAATTCCAACGTATGAAGACATGACCACCGGATCTTCTCCGTTGTTCTCTAGGTGAGGGAGGAATGTGGGTTCCCTTTAGGAGAGGTGAGGTTTTTGTGAGAGCTGTATGTTTTGGAACTCTTCCCACAACACAACAAGAGAGGGCTTGTAATTCTATGAAAAACACTTAACCTAGTTGCATCTCATGCAACCATATATATAGGGGATTGGGATGGAAATGACCATCCTACCCCTCCTTTATTCTCTCTTTAGTACATAGTTTATATATGAATCTAATTCACATTAAAACTATATATTATATCAATTATATCATATATAATTGATATAACTCCTCATGTATGAAATTGAACACTTCAATTTCACTCCTAACTTTATACCCTCAATATTACCATATTGAGCCAGCGGAGGATCTAATGGACCTCTGGATCATGAGCTCCAATGATGTGAGATTAACTGATCAAACTCTTTGATCCAGTTAATCAATATTCATTAACTACAAGTCACTCCACTATAGACTTGTAGCTGCACTCTCCTCACTGTAGATATTATTGTGTACACTGATATAGTCATTACCCATGAGTCGACCCTTCACAGGTTATTCGTAATCACAGCTGGGTCAAATTACCGTTTTACCTCTGTGATTACCTCTTTGTTCCTTAAGCACCACTGATCCTCTAATGAACAACAAGTCTAAGGTCCGACCTTAGACTCATACCCTCATAGAGGGCGGGGTCCCGTTGTTCAAGACATGGAGTCAGTTCTTAAGGGAACAACCTATCTAATTCCTCAGTAGAGGAATGAGTGAATTCCATCTTGCATAGTTAAGTTCCCAGCTACCTACGAGGTTCTGTCCCTGAGAAGGTAGGCTTATTGAGTCGGCTATAGGCCACTCTCACCCATACCAGTCTAAGGACAAACCCCTATAAGTAGGAGTTCTTAACTTGCTAAGGATTCAGGTCGAGTCACTAATGACCATCTATAAATTACTAGTCTTATCCTGTTAATGGTGTTACACTGGTTAGACTAATAATTTGCCATCCAGTCTTGTATGAACTCTTCATACAGGATGCCCCACTCGCATGTCAACTACATGAATGAGTTGGATTACCTCATTTGTACTAATTACAAAGTGGGTCGCATCCATGGTGTTACCAGAATAAGGTTTCCAACCTTATTCTTATACCATAAACTATTTAGGTTATAATCTTGAAGTCAACCCAAATAGTGTCCACTACACTGATTTCAAGATAAACGTTATAACCTTGGAGCTTAGTTTATTGGATTTATAAAAGCAAGACTGTAATCTTATCAAAACAAATAACACTTTATTTAATTGATCAAAATTACACAAGTTTAGGGCATAAATCCCAACAGAGCTTAGTTTATTGGACAAAGATTGTAAAATTTGCGAGACATAAAGTGATGAAATAAATAACTCTTATTAATTTCAAATGTTAAAATTACAAACAAAACGTGATTAGGACATACATCCCACCATTTAGCATTAATTAGGTTAAACCCTACCATTGATTTGTCTTTACTCTTGTTTTGCATAAAGATTACTACCAGTAGCTTAAACTAGGTAGATCTTGCCTCTAATCCTAGTGGAGACGATACTCGATACTCGAATACTGTTTACTTTATTACTTGCTGTAATCGACTATGTATACTTGCACATCTGGTGCGTAATTTACATGTTAGTTCACTGCACGTTGCACACACAAATCAAGATACAAGATTGGCCTTTGGTAACTGTGGGATGTGTCAATAATTGAAAGAGAGGGAGAGAGAATTGTGTCGGGTGGATAAGTATAAACTACTGACGGTAAAGATAAGGCCATCGGTTTGAAGAAGGAGAGGTGATGGTCGACGAATAATGTTGCGTCGGTGAAGCAGTGGTGCTTAGTCATGGTGAAGACAAAGAGGAAGGGATAGATTGACGGGATCGAATTCCGAAGTGGAAGCGATTGAATCACTTTGCTCTTGAATTACTTTACATGAATTTGCCCAAAAAAAGACACTAAATTAAGCATTATAGGGAGGAAGAGAATATTACCTTTGAAGAACACTTTCTTCTTGCAATCCCTCCTTTAATCCTCTCGTTCTCTACGTTCTCGAACCGAACACTTCCACTTGTTCTTCTTTGTTGTTCTCTAGGAGTGGGAGAATGGTGGAAGTTCCTTTTTGAGGAAGGGTGAATGTTGAGAGGAGTTGAGAGAGTTCGAGATATTTTGAAATCTCAATTTCAAAAAAGTTGTTTGCTTTTTTGCAAAATTCATCTCAATGTATTCTTTTATAGGGAGTGAGGGTGGAGATAATTTATCCACCAATATCCCACTCAATCCATATATTATGCATTATGCAAATCATATTTGCATAATTGCATTATATTAGGTATCATATACCTTATTATGCAAATCATATTTGCATAATGTGGATAATAAATTGAATCACATTCAATTTTCATATATCTCATATTTAATTCCTCTAATTATGAAATAATTTAATAATTAAGCAACAATATAGTTTATCACGAATCATATTCAAATTAAAATATATATCGTATCAATCATATCACATATAATTTATATAAATCCCTTATATGAATTTGAACACTTCAAATTTATTCAAAAACTTTATAACCTCTTTATTTCCATGTAGAGCAAACCGAGGGACCTAATGAACCTATAGATCATGAGCTCCAATGATACGAGATTAACTGATCAAACTCTTTGATCTCACTAATCAACATTTATTAACTACGAGTCACTCCACTATAGACTCGTAGCTGCTCTCTCCTCACTGTAGGACAAGTTGTGTCCATCGATATAACCAATGCCGTGAGTCAACCCTTCACACGTCGTTCATAGCCACAACAAGGTCAAATTACCGTTTTACTCCTATGACTACTTCTTGCTCCTTAAGCACCACTAATCCTCTATTGAACAACAGTTTATTGTCCTACCATAAACGATGTCCCTCTTGGGCAAGTGAGAGGGGTGGGGCCCCGTTGTTCAAGACTTGGATTCAATCCTTAAGGGAACAACCTATCTAAATTTTCGAGCCTGGAAACGAGTGAATTCCCGCCGCACAGAAATCTTTTCTTGTTCTATCGTCAAAAATATATACTTGGGTCGCATTCATTACTTTGAGGGATTGGTTGTGAGGAAGGGAGTATTGAGTTCTTGCAGGGTTAAGTTCCTAGCTCCCTACGAGATTTTGTCCCTAAAAAGGTAGGTGTATTGAGTCGCCAACTCTGGCCACCCTCACTCATACTTGTCTAAGAAAAAACCCCTGAAGACAAGAATTCGTAACTCACTCAGGATTTAGGTCAAGACACTGATGGTCATCTACGAATTAGTAGTCCTAATTTGTTAACGGTGTTACTACAGTAGTCTAATAATTTATGGTCCGGTCTTGTTCATTCTCAACGCATAGGATGTCCTCACTCACATGTCGACTACATGAACGAATTGGATCACCTCGTTTCTATCAAATATAAAGTGGGTCGCATCCATAGTGTTACCAGGATAAGGTTCCCAATTCGATCTATGTACTATAGACCATTCGGGTCATTAACTTAAACATGATCCTACCTGTGTATCCACTACAGATTGTTCAAGGTCTCATAAGCATGACCTTGGAGTTTAGTTTATTGGATTTAAGTTTAAATTGCGAGATTACAAGATTTGAGAAAAAATAACACTTATAACCATCAAACAATTACAAACTACACGAGTTTAGGGCATAAATCCCAACAGAGATAAAGATGGAGATGGGATGTTTTTAATATTTGTAACAAGTTCGATTGGACGTGAACGTAGAAGGTACAAATGTAGGTTGCAAAATATTATGTGTAGAGCTTGTTGAAAGTTAAACATATTTTTAATGGTACGTTATAAAGTTATAAATTAATTAAGCATGTTAAAGTATTCAGAAGATTTTTTATAGGAGTTAAAGAACAATTTATTTATATTTAGGAGTTTTACGTTCATTTCAATGTATGCTTATGTATGTGAGGTATGGATCTAGAATTTTCTATATGCCCTATAAATAGGATCACTTTAGAATGTGTCGTATGAAGTAAGTGAATAAGAAAAAACAAATTCAGTTTAAGAGAAGTGTGAACAAAGTTCTTAGTTCTTAAAGAGTTTTCTTATACAAGTGAATTGTTTCTTTTGAAATATATTCCTTAGGTAAGTGTCGATCACACGCTTCCAACAAAGTGGTATCAGAGCCTGAGTTTGAAAAAAAGATTTTTCTTGCAAATGACAAACAACAACTTGGTTTCTTTCCAAGTGCCTTGACTTACGAAAGAATATTATAGTAGTTGGTGTATATGTATAAACGCTCTACTTGGTTCACAAGATGCATAAAACATTGTTGTAATGCAATGACTAACCAGAGATGACGTGTCTTTCATTCAAACTCAACGATAAGTTTTACAAAATACTAGAAAGAAAGACTAACCTCATCATTGTTCATCAAGCTACTGATGATACTGTTTTGATTTTATGCCCGAAGCTCGTGTAGTTTGTAAATTTCAGATGAGATTAATAAAGAGTTATTTTTACATCGATTATCGTGTTCTCGCATTTAAAACTTAAAATCCAATAAACTAAGCTCCAAGGTTACAGTTATAAGAACTTGAATAGTGTGTAGAAGACACATAGGTAGGATCATGTTCAAGTGTGTAACCCAAATGGTCTATAGTAAAATTGATATAGTAATGAACTCATCCTGGTATTTGATAGAAATGAAGCAATCTAACTCGTTCATGTAGCTGACATGCGAGTGGAGGCATCTTGTGCGATGGGATTGTACAAATATCGGGTTCCGAATTATTAGCCAACTTCTGTAACACCATTAACAGATTAGGTCTATAATTCATAAATGACTATCAGTGACTCGACTTGAATCCTAACTGGGTTACAAACTCCTGTCTGTGGGGCTTATCCTTAGAGTAGTATGGGTGAGAGTGACCAACGCTGCCAACTCAATATGCCTACCTTCTCAGAGATAAAACCTTATGGGGAGTTGGGAACTTAACTTCGCGAGATGAAATTCACTCGTTCTCGAGCTAGAGAAAATATATTGATTGTTCCCTTAAGGATTGAATCCAAGTCTTGAACAACGGGGTCCCACCCTCCCATTGGCTCGAAAACAAAATTTTTTATGGTAGGATCATACACTAGTTATTCATTAGAGACCAGTGGTACTTAAGGAACTAAAAGTAGCCACTACGGTAAAACGGTAATTTCATCCAGTTGTGACTACGAACAACCTATGAATGGTCGACTCACGGATTTTGGTTAAATCAATTGACACAACTTATCCTACAACGAAGAGAGTGTCGTTACGAGTCTATAGTGGAGTGACTCATAGTTAATGATGTTGATTAACGGGATCAAAGAGTTTGATCAGTTAATCTCGTATCATTGGAGCTCATGATATGTAGGTCTATTAGGTCACTCTGTTGACTCAACATTGAAATATCGAGGGTATAATGTTTGGAGCGAACTTGAAGTGTTGAATTTTGTAAATCGGACTTATATCAATTATATGTGATATAATCGATATAGTATATAGTTTAATGTGAATATGATTCATAATAAAATATATAATATAGTTGGATTAATTTCCAAACACTATTTTAGTACGAAATTGTTTCGTATTAGATTCTAGAGGAAATAATTAATTTGAGAGCAAATTGAATATGATTCAATAATACAATTATGCAAATTTGATTAGCATAATAAGGTATGCAAATGTTATTTGCAAAATGCATTATGCATTTAGTGGGATAGTGGGTGGATAATTCATCTCCACCCTTACTCCCTATATCAGAATGCATCTTGATGCATTTTGTAAGCTTAATTGCTCATTTTGGAAATTGATATTTCCATTCTCTTAAAAGCTCTCTCTAGAAAAGTTCTCTCCCTTTCTCCAAAAGGATTCCCACCAATCTCCCTTTTTAAGAGAACAACGGTGAAGATCTTGTGGAAGGTGTTCGAGTTTTTCGTTCGAGACGTTCGTAGAGATTCAATTTACCAGATAGAAGAAGGATCACTAGAAGAAGTGTCTTCAAAGCTAATACCATCTTCTTCCACTTAAGTTATGCTTAACTTTTTATTTTTGTGCATTTTTCACAACGTAATTGCGGGCAATAGTGATTCCAACGCTTCTGCAATGAGATTCGATCCCTTCAGATATAAATGTCAAGAAGATTGGAGCAACTACGGATCACAAGCATGGAAAATTTTGAAAAGTGCTTATAACGGAGTATATCGAGTGAAGAAGGTTCGACTCAAAAAATAAAGAGGTAATTATGAATCATTCAAAATGAAGGATTCTGAATCGATTTCATATTATACTTCAAGATTATTAGTAGTGGTAAATGAAATGAAGATATGGTGAGACAATAAATGATGAGTAAGTAGTTGAAAAGATAATTCGCTCATGAGATGAAAAATTCAATTTCATCGTTGTAGCTATTGAAGAGTCAAAGGACTTGAGTACAGTGTTCGTTGATAAACTTGTAGGTACTTTACAAGCCCATGAAGATAAACTTCTCAAGAAGAACAAACAAACAACTGTGCAACTTCTTCAATCAAAAGTGTAATTCAGAGATAAAGAAGATAGTTATGAAAAAAGAAAACGATATCGAGGATGTGGTGACGTTAAACGACGAGGTAGAATAAATTTTAGTGGAAGAAATTTTGATGAGAGTAATTCAAATACAAATTCATTGAGAGGTTGTGGAAAAAAAAATTATTCGAGGTCATATGGAGGAAAATCAAATAATGACACAAGTTATAACAAATTACAAGTGGAATGTTATAATTGTCATAAATTTAGACATTATTCTTGGGAATGCAAAAATAAAGTCGAAATCATGCCAACTATGCGAAACAAGACGTGAAAAGCGATGAGCCATCTTTTCTTCTGGAATGCAAAGGTGAAGAGACATGTGAAAATAATTTGTGGTATCTTGATAGTGGTGCAACAATCACATGTGTTGATCAATGTTCGTGGAACATGATGAATCTGTTGGTGGAAATATCGTATTCGATAATGCTACAAAAATTCCTGTGAAAGGAAAATGTGTGATTTTAATCAACTTGAAAATGGAAAGCATGACTTTATCTCTAACATTTATTATGTGCCAAATATGAAGAACAATATTTTGAGTTTGGGATAACAGTTAGAGAAAGACTATAATCTATAATATTTTGATAAAAGATTATAGTCTTTCAATAAAAGATCATCATAATAATATGATTGATAAAGCGCAAATGTCGAAGAATAGAT
This sequence comes from Trichosanthes cucumerina, assembly GCA_036507285.1. NCBI lineage: Eukaryota > Viridiplantae > Streptophyta > Magnoliopsida > Cucurbitales > Cucurbitaceae > Trichosanthes > Trichosanthes cucumerina. The sequence continues at coordinate 42,986,285 of CM071841.1, forward strand.
TTTTTTTTTTAACATTTAAACTAATGTTGCAAAATGTTTGAAGTCATATTTGAAGGATCCATCTTGAATTTCGCACTTGAGATTCAAGCATTTATACTTTGAAGATTTAAGACTATTAGCAAGGAATAACATGTGGAAGGGATTGTCATATGTCAAACATGCATATCATTTTTGTGAAGGTTGTTTATGTCAAACATGCAGATCATTTTTGTGAAGGTTGTTTTCATGACAAGCAATCAAGGAAGAGTTTTCCACAATAATCATTTCAAGAGCAAGGAGACTACTAGAGCTTGTTCACACTGATCTTTGTTGACCGATAAAGCAAAGTTCTTTCGGTAAGAATAACTATTTTTTATTGTTTATTAATAAGTTTAGCTGAAAAACATGGGTTTATTTTATCAAGGAGAAACCAAATGTATTTTGCATGTTCAAGATGAAGGGAATCAAATTCCTGCAGCAGAAGTGGTTGAATTGTTTTTCGAATTTAAAAATGACGGTGTTTCAACTATGATTACGGATCAATACAACATTCCAAAAAACAGAAAGTTAAGCATACTTTTCTATAAAAACTGAGAATAAAAGGGAAAAAGAGTACAAAACTTTGTAAACAAGTCTTCTCTTCTCCAATCTCCAAAATCTCAGCAAACTTCACGAATGATTCTAGGACTTCCACCCTGTTGTTCTCTCATATAGGAGAATTGTTGGATCCCTTTTGGGTTTGGGATTTAGAAAAAATTAAGAACTCTTTCTTAATAGGACTTTGTGAGAGAAAAATGGGAGAGTTTCTAAGCAAATGTTCAACCACACCAAATGCCTATTTCATTTTATAAATGTGAATGAGGAAGATCATTTCCTCATCCTATTTCCACACTCTCATGCAAAATGTACGATAAAAACTTTCTCTTTTTATTTATTTATTTTATTTTATTAAAAATAAATAAATTAATATATAATAAAATAAAAAAAATTATTTAATTTATTTAATAAAAAATATTAATAAAATATAATATATTAATTAATTGAATCTTTTTTCAAATGCACATCTCTCACATAAACTATAGTTTTTAATACGAATCTCATTTGAATTAATTTTTAACCTAAAATTTTAATATGAACTCACTTCATATGATTTTAATATTGAAAATTAATCTAAATATAGCATATAGTTTAATTAGAATCACATTTACATCAAACTATATATTAGTCTGATTATATCACATATAACCAATATAAAAAAACTTTTTACAAATTTGAACATTTCCCAAAACTTTATTCCCTCATTTATTCTATATTGAGCCAATAGAGGGACCTAATGGACCTACAGATCATGAAATCCAATGATATGAGATCAAGCAGTCAAACTCTTTGACCTAGTTAACCAACATTCATTGACTATGAGTCCCCCACTATAGACTTATAGTTGTACTCTCCTCACTATAGGACAAGTTCTTCCTATCGATATAACTAATGTCTGTAAGTTGATCCTTCACGAGATGTTCGTAATCACAATTAGGTAAAATTACCGTTTTACCCCTGTGAGTGCTTCGTTCTTCTTAAGTACCACTGATCCTCTAATGAACAACATGTTTATGATCCTACCATGAACAAAGTCTCTATCAGATCGATAAGAGAGTGGGGCCCCGTTGTTCAAGTATGGAGTCCACACTTAAGGGTGAAGGGAATGAAAATCCCCGCGCAGCGGAAGACGATTGAATCGTCGTGGTATCAATACAGAACTCGATTTTGTTGAAAAACGATCTACTATAGATCTAGGCTAAACATGCTGAAAAGGAAGAAAAAACAGTAAGAATAGAGGTACTTACTTGTTGAAGACTTTCTTCAAAGTTTCTTCCTCAAATCACGAACTCTTCGTGCTTCTCGATCTCAACGAACTCTTCTCACGAACGGAACTCGAACACCACCACTTGGAGTCTCGGTTGTTCTCTTGTGGAAAAGGAAAGTTTGTGGGAACTTTTGGAGTTTTGGAGAGGGAGGAGAATTGAGAGAGAATAGAGAGAATTCTTCTTCTCTTCTTTGATGAAAATCAAAAAATGAGAGAATGGTTCACAAATCCCTTCTTGCAAAGGGTTTAAATAGTGGAATGATGGAGTTAAAATCTCCACATATTACCACTTTACCACAACCATAGGTTATGCAAATCTCATTTGTATAACCACATAATATAAGATATCTCATATCTCATATTGCAAATCTCATTTGCATTAATTGTGGATTAATTAAATTGAATCACATCCAATTTAATTGCTCTCAATTAAATTCTCCAATTAGCCCTAATTCAACAATTTGGCTAAACTATAGTTTATTATGAATCTCATTCACATTAAACTATATAGTATATCATTCATATCTCATATAAATGACATAAATGCCCTTAAAGTGAAATTGAACACTTCAATTTCATACCAAAATATTAACCCTTCTTTTAACCCAGATTGAGCCAACCGAGGGACCTAATGGACCTACAGTGACGGGCTCCAATGATCCGAGATTAACATGTCAAACTCTTTGACCCGGTTAATCAACATTCATTAGCTACGGTAACACTCTACTATAGCCCGTAGCTGCACTCCCGTCAATGCAGAATATTACGTGTCCACTGATATATTCAATACCCATGAGTCGACCCTTCACAGGTTGTTCGTAGACACGGCTGGATCAAATTACCATTTTACCCCTGTGTCTACCTCTTGTTCCTTAAGTCCCCACTGCTCCTCTAATGAACAACATAATGTGATGGTCCAACCATACACAACACCCTTCTCGGGCCAGTGAGAAGGTGGGCGCCCGTTGTCCAAGCCCTGGAGACAACACTTAAGGGAACAACCCCTCTAGTTTCCCTAAAAGTGGGAACGAGTGAATTCCATCTCGCGTAGTTAAGTTCCCAACTCCCTAATTGGTTCTGCCCCTGAGAAGATGGCATATTGGGTGAGTAACTTTGACCACCCTCACCCGTACTAGTCAAAGGATAGACTCCCGCAGACAGGAGTCCGTAACACGCTCAGGATTCAGGTCGAGTCACTAATGGTCATCTACGAAGTTATTAGTCCTTACTGTCAACGGTGTTACATTAGTAGGTCTAATAATTCACGGTTCGGTCTTGTACAATCTCATTGCACAGGATGCCCCCACTCGCATGTCAACCACATGAACGAATCAGATCACCTCGTTTGTATCTAACACAAAGCAGGACGCATCCACAGTGTATCCAGGATTAGGTCTCCAACCCTATCCATATACTGTAGACCGTTCGGGTCATTAACTCGAACGTGATCCTCCCTGTGTGTCCACTACACACCGTTCAAGTTCTAGTTCTCTCATAAATTCAATGACCCTGGAGCTTAGATTATTGGAAAAGTTTATAAACATTGCGAGACACAAAGTGATGAAATGAATAACTCTTATTAATTTCAAACAATATATTACAAACACGAGATTAGGACAAAAATTCCAACAAAGGGAACAACTCTTCTACTTTTCCTAGACTTGGGAACGAGTGAATTCCATCTTGCGAAGTTAAGTTTCCAGCTACCTATGCAGTTTTGTCCCCAAAGAGGTAGGTTATTGAGTCGACAACTTGAGCCACTCTCATCTATAGTTGTCAAAGGACAATCCCTGACACTCAAGAGTCTGTAAGTCGCTCAAGATTAATGTTCTATTTACTTGTCAAACTGTTCCCCTATTAGATGGTTGTTGAACAAAACTCCTCAACAAGCATGGACAAGAAGAAAACCATCTATTTCTCATCAAAAAATATTTGGGAGTATGACTTATGCACATGTACAAGATTAAAAGCATAGTAAGCTCGATGATCAAAGTGAGAAACATGTTTTTATTGAATATGATGCAAGCTGAAAGGACTACAAGCTTTCTAACCCTACTAGAGAGAAGATGATGTTCGATGAGGAAGCAACGTCGAATTGGAATGATGAATCAAAAGACTATAAGTTTCTATTTGTTCCGAAGATGATCATGAATCTAGTGAAAGGTCTTCTCTATCAACACCATTTACATCCCCACTCATTGAACAAAAAAGCACACCTTCAACATGTACATGCTCAATTGAAGCATTTCGCCGCATGAGAAGTTTGGAAAACATCTATAATAAAACTAAAGAGTTAAGTCAATGTTTTAGTGATGTTACTCTATTTTGTCTTTTTGGTGAGGTTGGCAACACCATAAAAGTGTTATCCTTATCTATTCATCTTATACTAGTTCTGCTACTCTCATGTGCTTATTTGTCTATTTTACAGAATCTTTATCTATTTATCTTATACTAGTTCTACTACTCTCATCTTGAAGGTGGGTTATGCTCGTAGTCAGTTATCTTCACCACAAAGTGTCGATAAGTTGGAGCGAAGGTATGGACGACAAGAGAGTCTCTCTGTATGCTTTAAACTGATTGAGTCGATCGAATAAGGGCCTAAAGGACCGTTTGTTGAAACCCAAGCATTCTTCTATTTATTATTTGTCCTATGCTTGTTTGCTAGTTGTTAGGCTAGTGTATGAGGAAGCTATGATGTGTTTGTAAAACTTGCCTTGAGTTTGTAGGTATCATGACTGGCAGGTTAACAAGCACACACTCACCTGAGGAAAGCCAAAAATGTTTCATTGACATGAAACTTATTCATCGGTGGTCGATATATGTCTGCTTTCCATTTGATAAAACCATAAGAATGTTAGTTTATCTATTCATTTTATGCTAGTTCTGCTACACTCATATGTTAATTTGTGTATTTGATAGGAGATTCATAATTTAGAGTGTTCTAGGAGCCCAAGGAAGGATCTAGGGTTAAAAGAGCCAAAATGAGCAAAAATAATGTACCAAATTATGAGAAAAAGAGTTAAACAAGCAAAATGAGTTGCTTGCAGACTGTCTAGATGCTAGAATTCCACTTCTAGACGCCATGAAGCATCAAGCATGAAGACCCATACACAGAGTGTCATGATGCTTGAAGCGCTTTAAAGAAATCGAAGGTTCGCTTGACGCTACGGGGTGGCTTGCCAAGACGCTGAGAGCATCGAGACGCTGCATAGATTTGTTGCAAAGATTTTTTTGTTGGGATGTATGTCCTCATCTCGTGTAGTTTGTAATATTCGAAGTTGTAAATAAATAAGAGTTATTTATTTGAACTTTGTGTCTCACATATTTCGTAAACTTAATCCAATAAACTAAGCTCCAGGGTCATTGTATTATGATAGAACTAGAACTTGAACGGTGTGTAGTGGACACATATGGAGGATCACGTTCGAGTTAATGACCCGAACGGTCTACAGTATATGGATAGGGTTGGAGACCTAATCCTGGATACACTATGGATACTACCCGCTTTGTATTAGATACAAACGAGGTGATCTGACTTGTTCATGTGGTTGACATCCGAGTGGGGGCATCCTGTGCAATGAGATTGTACAAGACAGGACCGTGAATTATTAGACTTACTAATGTAACACCGTTAACAGTATATGGCTAATAATTTAGTAGATGACCATTAGGGACTCGACCATAATCCTGAGCGTGTTACGGACTCCTGTCTGCGGGGATCTATCCTTTGACTAGTACGGGTGAGGGTGACCATTGTTGGTCGCCCAATATGCCTATCTTCTTAGGGACAGGACCACGTGGGGAGCTGGAAACTTGACTATGCAAGAAGGAATTCACTCGTTCCAGACTTAGGGAAACTAAAGGGGTTGTTCACTTAAGTGCAGTCTCCAGGGCTTGAACAACGGGGCCCCACTCTCTCATTGGCCCGAGAGGGTTGTTGTTTATGGTTGGACCATGTAACGTAGTTGTTCATTAGAGGAGCAGTGGGACTTAAGGAGCAAGAGGTAGACACAGGGGTAAAATGGTAATTCGACCCAACAGTGTTTACGAACAACCAGTGAAGGGTCGACTCATGGGTATTTGTTATATCAATGGACACAACTAGTCCTACAATGATGATAGTGCAGCTACGGGCTTTAGTGGAATGTTACCGTAGCTAATGAATGTTGAATAACCAGGTAAAAAAGTTTCACAGGTTAGTCTCGGATCATTGGAGCTCGTCACGTGTAGGTCCATTAGGTCCCTCGGTTGGCTCAAATTCTACAAATTGAGTTTTTATTTGATTTGTGAATTTGAAGTGTTCAAATTCATTATTTGGGTATTTATGTCGTTTATATGAGATATAGATGACATAATATATAGTTTGATGTGAATGAGATTCATAATAAACTATAGTATCGCCTAATTGATTAATTAGTGCTAAATGGAGAAATTGAATTGAGAGAAATTAAATTGAATGTGATTCAACATAAAATTTCACATTTAAGCAAATGAGATTTGTATAATAAGGTATGAGATACCTTATATTATGTGATATGCAAATATGATTTGTATATCATATAATTGTGGTAAAATGGTGAATTGGTGGAGTTAAAACTCCACCACACACCATTATAAAAGGATGCATTCAAAGGCATCTCATAAACCAATTTGCCATTTTTTGGATTTTCATCCAAAGAGAGCTTCTCACCCTTCTCTCATTCTCTCTCATTCTTTCTAGAAATTCTCCTCACCCAAAACCAAAGAGAGTCACACCTACTCTCCCTCAACCTCACGAGAACAACCGAGAAGACCCTGTGGAGGTGTCTTACTGTTCGGATCGAGGATCGTGTTCGAGGAGATCGTCCATTCGAGAGATATCGTGATCGGAGGAGGAAAGCATTGAAGAAGTGTTCTTCAACAAGTAAGTACCTAGACACCTTACTGGTTTTCCTCTTCTTTTACATGTTTACCCTAGAATTAAAGTAGTTTAGTTCGATTTTAAGATAGGAATTACACAACGAATCAACGACGTTTCATAACGTCTTTCGCTGCGGGTATTCCAAATCCCTTCATTTTCGCCTGATTTTTCCTTATTTAAATACGAAGTTTGATTGAACATATTATGATCTTTTCGAATTCAAATATATTCAAATTAGGCAAATAGAACTTTATATCCTCATTCAGTTCCATGTTGAGCAAATCGAGGGACATAATGGACCTACAGATCATGAGCTCCAACGATACGAGATTAACTAATCAAACTCTTTGATCCCATTAATCAACATTCGTTAACTACGAGTCACTCAACTATAGACTCGTAGCTGCACTCTCCTCACTGTAGGACAAGTTATTTTCATTGATTTAACCAATGCCCGTGAGTCAACCCTTCACATGTCGTTCGTAGTCACAGCTAGGTCAAATTATCATTTTACCTCTGTGACTACTTCTTGCTCCTTAAGGACCACTGATCCTCTAATGAACAAGAAATTTATGGTTAAACCATAAACAATGTCCCTCTCGGGCCAACAAGAAGGTGGGGCCCCGTTGTTCAGGACCTGTATTATGTTCTTAAGGGAACAACCTAGCTAGTTACCCTAGTTCGGGAACGAGTGAATTCCTTCTTGCGAAGTTGAGCCCCCAGCTCCCTACGAGGTTTCATCCCTGAGAAGGTAGGCTTATTGAGTCAGCGACTCTGACCACTCTCACCCATACTAGTCTAGGGTAAACCACCGCATACAGGAGTTCGCAACTTGCTTAGGATTCAGGTTGAGTCACTAATGGTCATCATTGAATTATTAGCCCTAATCTATCAACAATGTTACTAGAGTGGTCTAACAATTCTTGGTCCGGTCTTGTACAAACTCAGTGCACAAGATGCTCTCACTCGCATGTCAACTACATGAATGAGCTGGATCTCCTCGTTTGTATCAAATACAAAGTGGGTCGCATCTATAGTGTTACCAGGATGAGGTTCCCAACCAAACTCATCTATTATAGACCATTTGTGTCACAAACTTGAACTTGATCCTAGATATCTGTCAACCACACACAGTTCAAAGTTTCCTAAATGTGACCCTTGAGTTTAGTTTATTGGATTTAAGTTTGTAATTGCGAGAATGAATGATTGAAGGAAAAATAACACTTTTATTCATTTCCTTGAATAATTTCAAATACACGAGTTTAGGGCATAAATCCCAAAAACTCCCACTTGAGCTAAAGCTAGGGGAGTACATAGACCATTACAATAATGCAAAATACAATAAACTAGGGCATTAAATACCTTTTGATCCCACTTCCCTAGTCAGGTATTAATGTGTAAACCTAGAGTTTCTACTTGACTCTCGAACACCTTAGGCGTGAGAGTCTTGGTAAATGGATCAACAACGTTGTGCTCTGATGCTATCTTCGTGATGATCACACCTCCTCAGTGCACAATTTCCCGTATGAAGTGATACTTTCATTCGATGTGTTTTCCCCTTTTGTGACTACAAGGTTCCCTCGAGTTGGCCATTGCACCGCTGTTATCACAATAAAGGGTGATCGGGAGGTTCATATTTGGAACTACTTCACAATTATACATAAACATCCTAAGCCATACTACCTCTTTAGTCGCTTCACAAGCTTGTACATACTCAGCCTTCATAGTGTAGTCAGTGATGCATCCTTGATTGATGCTTCGCCAGACTATTGATCCTCCATTGAGAGTAAACACTGATCCTGATGTGGATTTCCTAGAATCCTTATTGGTATGGAAGTCAGAGTACGCGTATCCCGGAACGATTAAATCCTTAGCCTCGAGCATATAGTCCCTCGTTCTCCTAAGATACTTGAGGATTGCTTTTACCGCAATCCAATGATCTAATCCAGGATTGGATTGATATCTACTGGCAATCCCAACTGCATAACAGATGTCGGGCCTAGTACACAACATGTCGTACATGAGGCTACCTACAGTTGATGCATAAGGGATTCACCTCATGTCCTCAACATCTTGAGGTGTCTTAGGACACTGTTCCTTAGACAAATGATCCCCATGCCTAAAAGGTAATAAACCCTTCTTAGAGTTCTGCATCTTATATCGAAGCAACATTTTGTCGATATAGGATGCTTGAGACAAGACTAGTGTCTTGTTCTTACGGTTCCGGACGATCTGGATCCCAAGAACATACTGTGCTTCTCCCAAATCTTTCATTTTGAATTGTGTAGCTAGCCTGTTCTTAATTTCAGTTAGGAATTCTACATCATTCCAATGAGTAGGATATCATCCACATACAACAATAGAAAACCGACAGTATTGTTGATGATTTTCTTGTAGACACAAGGTTCATCAACATTTTGACAAAAGCCATAAGATTTGATAGCCTAATCAAACCTTATATTCCAAGACCTAGAGGCTTATTTAAACTCATAAATGGATCGTTTAAGCCTGCAAACCTTTTTCTCATGGCCTTGTTCAATGAACCCTTGGGGTTGGTCCATGTAGATGTTTTCGTCAAGATTACCGTTTAGAAAAGTTTTCTTGACATCCATTTGCCATACTTCATAGTCATGATATGCAACAATGGCAAAAAGGACCATAATAGACTTGATCATGGAAACAGGAGAAAAGGTTTCCTCATAGTCAACCCCTTCTCGTTGGGTATAACCCTTTGCCACGAGTCTAGCCTTGAAGGTTTGTACCTTCCCATCTACACCTCGTTATCTTTTGTAGATCCATTTATAACCTATAGGTTTAACCCCATTAGGTTGATCCACAAGATCCAAAACGAAAATGAAGTACATACACTCCATTTCATAGTCCATGGTTTTAATCCATTCGTCTTTGTCAATGCCATCCATTGCTTGATCATAAGATACTAGGTCCCCACAGTCATCACTTGGTGTGAAACCTTGGGTTTCAGTCAAATCCATGTAACGGTCAGGCTGTGTAACATCCCTCACACTACGTCGAGGCTCTCTCAACTGTTGAGATGGGCAACTTTGACTAGACGAGCTAAGGTCAACAACTTTTGTTGTCTTTCTAGCCGTATCAGTAGCCTTTACTGTCTAATTCTTTTAACACAATTTTACTTTGGGGTTTGTGATCCCTGATGTGATCCTCCTCAAGGAAAGTGGCATTTGTCGACACAAGCACCATATTTTTCTTAAGATCGTAAAACATACCACCTCTCGCTTCTTTAGGGTAGCCCACAAACAGGCATAATTTTGAACGAGGTTCTAGTTTCTTCGGGTTTGTAAATAGCACATTGGTTGGACATCCCAAAATTCTGAAATGACATAAACTGCTTTTACGTCCTTTCCAGAGTTCGTAAGGTGTTTCAAAAAAACTTTTCGAAGGAACGTTGTTCAAATTGTATACTACAATCTCTACTGCAGAACCCCAAAACGAGTCAGGAAGATGAACATAACTCATCATCGACCGAACCATGTCTAACAAGGTTTTATTTCTCCTTTTCGATACAACATTTTGTTGTGGCATACCAGTGGTTGAGAGTTGGGGCGTTATTCCATATTCTATCATATAGTCCTAGAATTCAAGGTCCTTGTACTCTCCCCCTCGATCAGATCGAAGCGTTTTGATTGATTTAATTAAAAGATTCTCAACCTCAGTTTTAAATTCCTTGAACTTTTCCAGTGCCTCAGATTTGTGATGCATTAGATAAATGTAACCATATCTTGAATAATCATCTATAAAAGAGATGAAATATTCATACCCATCTCGGGCTTTAACGCTCATCGAACCACAAAGATCTGAGTGTATAAGCTTCAAAGTTTCTTTGGCTCTATAACCTTTTCAACCAAAAGGTCGTTTGGTCATTTTGCCTTAAAGACACGATTAACATACAGTTAAAGATCTTTCTTCTAACTCGCTTAGAAGTCCGTTCTTCACTAATCTCTCAATACTCATGAGATTTATATGACCTAACCTTAGATGCCAAAGATATGCATTTTGTTTAGGATAGACTTTTTCCTTTTTATTAGTTCGCGTATTTGTTGTTTTAAATGATGGAACACGAGACATGCGCAACGGAATAAGGATCTAATGACACTCTAATTGCATCTAACTTAATAGAAATTAACATGCAAACATACTAAAAAAATAAACTAAAAAAGGGAAGAAAATACAACCTTTGTAGCTCAATTTCTTCACGATCTCCTTTCCAAAACACAAATCGAACACAACCGGACCACCACTAGAGCTTTCCCGCTATCATCTTGACTCAGAACCGAGTTGTGGGACCCAGTGAATGAAGGATTGAAAAGGAAGAATGGGAGGTTCAAAGTATTAAGTGAAGAAAGGAGAAAAAAATATGTTTTGGTGAGATTTCTTTTGAAAAAACTCAAAATTCAGCAAAAAAAAAAAAAAATTTGTTTTGAAAACAAACCTATTTATAAAGAAATTACATGCATCAAATGCATGCCAAGGCTCACCAAAATGCAACACCTCACAAAACACTAACTAAAGTGGGCTATGTGTCATTCTATAATGTTTACACATAATCCACTTAAGTTAGTGGGATTGTCCAAGAAAAACTTGGATTATTCCACTAACTCTAGTCAAGGGTAAAATAGTCTTTTCATTTTGTCAAAGACAAACTTTGACTTTTCCCGAGCGAAAAACTCAACCCTTTGACTTTTTACGATTTTGACCATCTTAACTAATTTTGACCTCCCGAACATGAATCCACATTCATATTTTTGAAATTCAAATCACATTTGAATATATTGTGTCATAAAAAATGATAGCTATATCACATATACTTGTCGGTTTAAAACTCCTTACCTAATTCGAACAATTCGAATTAATCTAACATACTGTTCTAAGTTTAATCCATATGAGCTCGAAGGGGGACCTAATGGACCTACAGATCATGGGCTCCAACAATCCGAGATTAACCGGTCAAACTCTTTAACCTGATTAATCAACATTTGTTAACTAACGGGTCATTCCACTAAAGTCCCTTAGTTGCACTCCCCTCACTGTAGATATATTTTTGTCCACCTCATATAACCGTAACCAGTAAGTCAATCCTTCACAGGTTATTCGTGGTCTCGGCTGGGTCAAAATACCGTTTTACCTCCGATAACACTTCTTGTTCCTTAAGTCCCACTGAACCTCTATAGAACAATTGATTTGTGGTCCAACCAACAAATCTAGTCCCTCTCAGCCTAGTGAGAGGGTGGGGCCCCTTGTTCTAGTTCCGAAGACAACACTAAAGGGAACAACCTATCTACTATCCCTAGAGTCGGGTAGGAGTGAATTTCGTCTTGCACCCTATGTCCCCAGCTATCTATCCAGTCTTACCCCTAAAATGGGAGGCTTATTGAGCCAGCGGTGTTGAGTTGCTCTCACCCATGCAAATCTTAGGATAATCCTGAATAAACAGGAGTTCATAGTTAGCTCAGGATTGAGATTGAGTTACATAGGTAATCAAAATTGAATTAGTTAGTTTTATACAGTAAACGGTGTTATAAAGCAAAAGTGACTAAGTCGTGGTCCAGTCTTATACAAACTCATTGCATAGGATGCCCCCACTTACATATCTCTATATGAACGATTCAGGATCACATTGCTTGTACTAATTACAAAGTAGATCGCATCCATAGTGTCCTCAGAATAAGGCGCCCAACCTTATCCCTATACTATATATCATTTCAGGCTATATACTCGAACTTGATCCATGTTTTATGTCATCACATCACATAAAGTTCAAGTCTATATTAAATAGTCTCGGGACGTTAATTTATTGGATTGAAGATTATAACATACTAATTCAATACCAATTTTATCGAAAAAAGAAACACGAAAAATGTTTATCAATTACAAACTACGAGTTTTAGAACATAAAATCCAACATTAAATAATTTAGTGTTTAAAACCATTTTAACTGAATTAGGCCTTAAAACATACAGATTATTCTCAAGTAGAGCGCCACATAAATCAATACCTTTCAAAGAAATAAACGCTTTACTGAATTGAAAAGAAATTGAGATACACTGTTTGATAAGGCAAGAAATAGAAATAAGGCTTCTAGTAAACCCTGGAACTACATACACGTTATCTAATAATAGTATTTTCTTGTCAAACAGCTGATCTACCGTACCCACGGCAATAACTGAGAAAACATTCTCATTACCAACTGTTGGGATGTATGTCCTAATCTCGTATATGTTTGTAACATTCCTTATTAAAATAAATAAGAGTTATTTTTTTAATCACTTTGTGTCTCGCATATTTATAAACTTAATCCAATAAAGTAAGCTCCAGGGTCATTGAATTATGAGAGAACTAGAACTTGAACGGTGTGTTGTGGACACACAGGGAGGATCACGTTCGAGTTAATGACCCGAACGGTCTACACTATACGGATAGGATTGGAGACCTAATCCTGGATACGCTGTGGATGCAACCTGCTTTGTATTAGATACAAACGAGATGATCCAGCTCCTTCATGTGGTTGACATGCGAGTGGGGGCATCCTGTGCAATGAGATTGCACAAGACCGGACTGTCAATTATTAGACTTACTGATGTAACACCATTAACAGTATAGGGCTAATAACTTCGTAGATGACCAACAGTGACTCGACCTTAATCCTGAGCGTGTTACGCACTCCTGTCCTGGAGGTCTGTCCTTTGACTAGTATGGGTGAGGGTGGTCACAGTTACTCATCCTTCTCAGGACAGGACCACATAGGGAGCTGGGAACTTGACTGCGCGAGATCGAATTCATTCGTTCCTAAATTAGGAAAACTATAGGGGTTGTTCCCTTAAGTATTGTCTCCAGGGCTTGGACAACGGGCGCCCACCCTCTCACTGGCCGTAGAGGGATGTTGTTCATGGTCGGTCCATGCATCGTAGTTGTTTGTTAGAGGAGCAGTGGGACTTAAGGAGCAAGAGGTAGACACAGGTGTAAAATGGTAATTTGACCCAGCTGTTACTACGAACAATCTGTGAATGGTCGACTCACGTACATTGGCTATATCAATGGACACAACTTGTCCTACAGTGATGGGAGTGCAGCTACGGGCTTTAGTTGAGTGTTACCATAGCTAATGAATGTTGAATAACCGAGTCAAAGAGGTTGACCGCTTAATCTCGAATCATTGGAGCTCGTCATCTGTGTTACCATAGCTACGGGCTTTAGTGGAGTGGTCCCTCGGTTGGCTCAAACTTGATAAATTGAGGGTTTACAGCTTGGTGGGGATTTGAAGTGTTTAAATTCATTAAAATGGTATATATGTCATTTATATGAGATATATATAGTTTAATGTGAATGAGATTCACAATAAACTATAGGTTAGCCTAATTAATTAATTAGTGCTAATTTGAAGAAATTGGATTGAGAGAAATTAAATTGAATGTGATTGAATTTAAAACTTCCACAATTATACAAATGAGATTTGTATAAAAAGGTATGAGATACCTTATTGTATATGATATGCAAATATGATTTGCATATTATATGGTTGTGGTAAAATGGTGAATTGGTGGAGATTTCAACTCCACCTCTTGTCATTATATAAAGACCTTTGCAAGAAGGTTTTGGAATATCACTTCTCATTTTTTTGAATTCCATAAAAAAGAAGTTCTTTCTTCTCTCAACTCTCTCTAGAAAAAATCTCTTTACCCAAAGCAAAGGGAGCTCCACCACTCTTCCTCAATCGATCGAGAACAACCGAGAAGTTGTTTTGGAGGTGTCCAAACCGTTCGGTTCGAGAGATTGCGTGAAGAGATCGTTGGCACGAAGAGTTCGTGATCGGAGAAGAAATTGTCGAAGAAAGGTTCTTCAACAAGTAAGTAGATCTATACTTTCTTTTTTTCTTCTCTTAAAAGCGTGTTTAGCCTAGAATTTATGTGACAGATTGAATTTTAAGAAATCATTTTCACAACGTACACCACGATGTTCAAAGTCGTTTCCGCTGAAGGAGTTTCATTCCCTTCAATTGGTATCAGAGCCAAACGTTGGCTTCTTCGTTGTGCAATCTGTTTTTCTTAAAATTAGGTGGATTTGCCTTAATTTCATGAGATGAATTTTGATTTTGCATATTCGATGTTTCGGTGTTTGGCACTTAATCTTAGATTTACTTTTCTATTGATTTGGTCAATGTAAACGCTTAGTATTTTTGAGCATTTTACAAAGTAAATTGAGTCGTAAGTCCGTGTCGTTCGTGGCAAGAGTTGCTGTGAAAAAGTCAGAGCGGAAACGGGCGAAAACGACGAAGAAAAACAAAGGTGTTTGTTGTTCTGTCGATGGCGTTCAGACGCTGTTCTTTGGCGTGTCAACATCGTCTGCACGGAGGGCGATTGTGGTGAAGAGCAGCGTTGCAACGCTGAGGCGTTGGGCACGCGAGGTACAACCTTGCTGCGTTGTGGGCAGTTCGCGAGAAGATTGCGCACACGTAGTGGCATGGGGGCAGTTTTACAAAATAGTGGATGATTTTTTCTAATTTTTTATTTATTTTTTTTGTAAAATGTATTATTTAATTAATTTAATTAATTAATATTAATATAATTGTTATATTAATTTAATTAATTTAATTAAAGTCCCTAGGGTGCCAAAATCGGTCCAATATTGCTATTTAATTAATTTTATGCATGTGATGTATGAAATTTATTATTCTATGTGCATAATGTATATCATATAGATTAAAATCTCACCTTAGATTATACTTTTCATGCATCATATTTATATG
Organism: Trichosanthes cucumerina; assembly: GCA_036507285.1. Taxonomy (NCBI): domain Eukaryota; kingdom Viridiplantae; phylum Streptophyta; class Magnoliopsida; order Cucurbitales; family Cucurbitaceae; genus Trichosanthes; species Trichosanthes cucumerina. Next base: position 43,001,807 of record CM071841.1, read on the forward strand.
ATAAGAGGTATAATATATAGTATGCATGATAGGATTATATTATAAGAGTTATAATATAATGTATGTTTTTAATTTCAGTAATATGAGTGTGATATTTCTTAGATTAAAAGCATTGACATTTATTTATTCATGTTATGAATGCATGTTATATAGTTTATTATTCATGTGATGAATGATCAAGCACTATAACATAGAAATGCATGTAACCTAAGTTAATTATTAGTTTTAAATTGTTTAGAACATGAATAATTAGACTTAGGTTTTCTAGTTCTTATAAGATTAGAATTAGGAAATCAAATGTGATTTATGAATGGAGACTAATTAGTAACTCTATCTAAGAAAGGTTCTGTCTAAGGCTGAGGTATTTCAGCTGACGCTTTGCGAGATACCCCTACCTAAGAACTGACCTGGGAGTGAATTTGGTCCGGAGATTCATAGGTTATATTCTTGTGAGTTGTGTTTAATTTAATGTTGATTAAATTACTCACATAGACCTAAGTTAATAATGTGATTATAGACTTAGGCTAATCCAATATAAGTGTTCTATTGGTAGACTTAGGTAAATATTAGCCGATTTATCTAGGTCAATCTCGATTAACTTAAAGTGTTGGGTGGGAGAAAATAAAGTGTATGAGATACATTTAATTTTTCATTCACAAATCTCCGTTAAGTTCACACCGTGAGATCCATACTCGGCCTCGTGGGGCAAATGGGAGTGTCCCCCTTCGGGTGGTTTTTGTATGAGTCAATATCAACTTGAGAGAGTACTTATAGTGAGTGGGAGCGGGACCTGTGAAAACGGGACCCACAGTCTCTTTTATCGATTCACACCGTGAGAAACCTATGATCTGCCTGCTAGTTTGGCCTGGACCAGACAATCCTTTCGGAGGACCTTGATCATCGGAGTCGGAACACCGTGAATTTCCGAAAGGGATACAATTTCTTTGTTGGTTTTCCTTCGTAGTTTACCCTTCGGTGGCTATTGTTTGGATGGATACTTGGAAATTTAAAGATACAGGGTGACACTCACAGGATTCATTAAGAGTTAATGGATTCAGACCGAATAATGGTAACTGGATGCCTAATGGAATAAGAGTTATTTTGGTATTAGGTGCAGTGGGAAAGTCTCATCCTAGAGGAGGATCTGACTGCATTTGCCCACCTCTTGGTGGAGGTCATTCTAAACCTTTGGGGTATCATTGCAATTTTTAATGACCTAGGGATCATAGGATAAATATTTGCTAAAACCTGATTGGATTTTTCAAAGTTTTTGCGAGACTGATACAAAGTTTTTCTTATTTTCGTCAAATAAAATGTAAAGTTCAATAATCACCCTATTAGCTTCTAATAAACTCGTCGGAGATAATTTTCAAACGTGGAAGAATAATATCAAAACGATACTGGTAACTAACGACCTAAAGTTCGTGCTCATTCAGGAGTGTCCTCAGGTGTCAGGCTCGACCGCATCGCGAAGTGTTCGTGATGCGTACGATCGGTGGATTAGAGCCAATGAAAAGACCAAGGTCTACATAATTGCAAGCTTATCTAAAGTTTTGGCAAAGAAGCATGAGGTGATGATCACCGTTAAGGAGATCATGGAATCTCTGCAGGAAATATTTGGACAACAGTCCTTTCAGTTCCGACACGATTTCCTCAAACACGTCTTCAATGCTAGGATGAAGGAAGGGGCATCGGTCCGTTAACACGTTCTAGACATGATGACCCACTTTAATCTGGTAGAGATGAACAAGACTTAGATCGACGATTCGAGCCAGGTTAGCTTTATTATGGAGACTCTTCCGAAGAGTTTCCTTCAGTTTCGTGCGCAATGCTGTTATGAACAAAATTAGCTACACTCTGACCACCCTACTCAACAAACTACAGAACTTCCAGTCCTTGACGAGGATAAGGACACCGGAAGTTTAGGCAAACATTGGCTTCATGTCTTTTCACCAGGGTTCGACCTCTGGGACTAAATCTGTAGGCTCTTCACGCCCGAAAGGGAAGAAGAAGAAGATGAAGAAAGGAAAGTTGACCGTGCTGCCGCCCAAAAGGGCAAAAAGGTCAAGAAAGTTACAGAAAAAGAAAGTGTTTCCACTGCAATGGGGACGGACACTGAAAGCGTAACTGTCCCAAGTTTCTTGCCGACATGAAGAAAGAAGGTAAATGTGATTTACTTATTACAGAAACCTGTTTAGTGAAGAGTAATGACTCTGCCTTGATATTGGAATCAGACGCCACTAACCATGTTTGTTCTTCTTTTAAGGGAATTAGTTCTTGGCAACAGCTGCGAGAGGGTGAGATAACACTACGGGTTAGATCTATTGAGGTTGTCTCTGCTGTAGTAGTCGACAGGGTGAAGCTGTATTTTGGCGGGAAATACTTATTATTGAATAATATGTATATAGTGTCAGGGTTTACTAGAAACCTTGTTTCTATTTCCTTCCTATTAGAACACTGTATTTCTGTTTCATTCAGTGGTAATAAAGCGTTTATTTCCCGAAATGGAAATTTGTTGTGTTATGCTTCACTTGAGAATAACTTGTACGTTTTGAAACCTAATTCGGTCAAAAGTGTTGAATACTGAATTGTTTAAAACGATTGAAACACAAACCAAGAGAGTAAAGGTTTCATTTAAAGAAAATGCCCATCTTTGGCATTAAAGGTTAGGTCACATTAATCTCAATAGGATTGAGAGACTAGTGAAAAGTGGACTTCTAAGCGAGTTGGAAGAGAACTCTTTAAAGTGAGTCATGCCTTGAATACAAAATGACCAATCGCCCTTTTAGTAGAAAAGGATATAGAGCCAAAGAGCCCCTTGAGCTTATACATTCTAACCTCTGTGGTCCGATGAGTGTTAAAGCACGAGGTGGTTACGAATACGTTGTATCTTTTATAGATGACTATTCAAGGTATGGGTATATTTACCTAATGCATAAGAAGTTTGAAACTCTTGAAAAGTTCAAGGAGTACAAGACTGAGCATGAGAACCTATTAGGTAAAACAATAAAAACACTTCGATCCGAACGAGGTGGAGAGTATATGGACACTGAATTCCATAACTATATGATAGAACATGGAATTACGTCCCAACTCTCAGCACCTGGTATGCCACAGCAGAATGGTGTATCGGAAAGGAGAAACAAAACCCTGTTGAACATGGTTCGGTCGATGATGAGCTATGCTCGTCTCCCTGATTCTTTTTGGGGTTACGCAGTGGAGACTATGGTATATATTTTGAACAATGTTCCGTCGAAGAGTGTTTGTGAAATACCTTTCGAACTCTGAAATGGACGTAAAGGCAGTTTACACCATTTCAAAATTTGGGGATGCCCGACAGATGTGTTGGTGTCAAACCTGAAGAAATTGGAATCCGGTTCAAAATTGTGCCTCTTTGTAGGTTACCCAAAAGAGACAAGGGGTAGTCTGTTTTACGATCCTAAGGAAAATAAGGTGTTTGTGTCGACAAACGCCACTTTCCTTGAGGAAGACCACATCAGGGATTACTTACCAAAGAGTAAGATTGTGTTAAACGAAATGGACAGTACATCAGCAAGAGTTGTTGATGGGGCTAGTACGTCAACAAGTATTGCTGATCCTAGCTCGTCTAGTCAAGTCCGTTCTCAAGAGTTGAGAATGCCTCGACGTAGTGGAAGGGTTGTGAGATAGTCTGAACGTTACATGGGTTTAGCTGAAACCCAAGTCGTCACCCCTAATGATGACTGCGAGGATCCATTGACCTATGATCAGGCAATGGCAGGCGTTGACAAAAACGAATGGATTAAAGCTATGGACTAGGAAATGGAGTCGATATACTTCAATTATGTCTGGGAGATTGTGGATCAACCGGATGGGGTAACATCTATAGGTTGTAAATGGATCTACAAGCGTAAATGCGGCGTAGATTGGAAGGTGCAGATCTTAAAAGCCCGACTAGTGGCAAAGGGTTTTACCCATGTTGAAGGGGTTGACTATGAGGAAACCTTTTCGCCTGTTGCCATGGTAAAGTCGATCAGGATCCTTATTGCCATTGCTGCATATTATGACTATGAGGTATGGAAGATGGATGTCAAGACAATCTTTCTGAATGACAATCTTGATGAGACCCTCTACATGGACCATCCAAAGGGTTTATTACCCAAGGCCAAGACAAAAAGGTTTGTCGGCTTCATAGGTATATTTATGGACTGAAACAAGCCTCAAAGTCTTGGAATATAAGGTTTGATGAGGCGATCGAATTTTATGACTTTAATCATAATGTTGACGAGCCTTGTGTCTACAAGAAAATCATCAACCACACTGTCACGTTTCTAATATTATATGTGGATGATATCCTTCTCATTGGGAATGAGGTAAATTTTCTTACTGACGTTAAGAAATGGTGGGTTTCGCAATTCCAAATAAAAGATTTGGGAGAAGCACAGTATGTTCTAGGAATCCAGATTGTCCGGAACCAGAAGAACAGAACGCTAGCCATGTCTCAGGCGTCTTATATTGACAAGATGTTGTCTAGATATAACATGCAGAATCCAAGAAGGGCTTGCTGCCTTTCAGGCATGGGGTTCACCTGTCTAAGAATCAATGTCCTAAGACTCCTCAAGAGGTGGAGGATATGAGACGAATCCCCTATGCCTCAGTTGTAGGGAGCCTCATGTATGTCATGTTGTGTACTAGGCCCGACATCTATTATGCAGTTGGGATTGTCAGTAGGTATCAATCCAATCCAAGATTGGATCACTGGACAACCGTAAAGACAATCCTCAAGTATCTTAGGAGAACGAGGAACTACAACCTTGTGTATGTGAGTGGGGATTTGATCCTTACGGGACACACAGACTCTTACTTTCAGACCGATAAGGATTCTAGGAAATCCATTTTGTGTCAGCCTTCATTCTGAATGGAGGAGTTGTAGTGTGGCGAAGCATCAAGCATGGATGCATCGTTGATTCCGCGATGGAAGCTGAGTTTGTTGCGGCTTCTGAAGCTATAAAGGAAGTTGTTTGGCTTAGGAAGTTCATGATGGATTTGGAAGTTGTTCCAAATATTAACTTGTCGATTACCCTGTTTTGTGACAACAGTGGTGCAGTAGCAAACTCGAGAGAACCTCGGAGTAATAAGAAGGGCACGCACATTGAGCGGAAGTAACAGCTGATACAGGAGATTGTGCACCGCGGAGACGTGACAGTCACGCAGATAGCGTCGGAGCACAACGTTGTTGATCCATTTACAAAGGCCCTCACGGCTAAGGTGTTTGAGGGTCACCTAGATAGTCTAGGTCTTCGAGTGCTTCCTGACTAGGGCAAGTGGGAGTATTGTAATGGATATTCAATGCCCAAGTTTATTGTAATTTTACTGTACATTTGAGAAATGAATATTATACTCCACTAGCTTAGTCCAAGTGGGAGTTTGTTGGGATGTATGTCCTAATCTCGTACTTGTTTGTAATATTTACTATTGAAATAAATAAGAGTTATTTTTTCATCACTTTGTGTCTCGCATATTTACAAACTTTGTCCAATAAACTAAGCTCCAGGGTCATTGAATTATGAGAGAACTAGAACTTGAACGGTGTGCAGTGGACACACCGGGAGGATCACGTTCAAGTTAATGACCCGAATGGTCTAAAGTATACGGATAGGGTTGGAGACCTAATCCTGGATACATTGTGGATGCGACCCGCTTTGTATTAGATACAAACGAGGTGATCCAACTCGTTCATGTAGTTGACAGGCGAGTGGGGGCATCCTGTGCAATGAGATTGTACAAGACCAGACCGTGAATTATTAGACCCATCGATGTAACATCGCATACACAAAGATAGGACTAATAACTTCGTAGATGAACATTATTGACTTGACCTTAATCTTGAGCGTGTTATGGACTCTTGTCTGCGGGGTCTATTCTTTGACTAGTACGGGTGAGGGTGGTCACAGTTACTCGCCCAATATGCCTATCTTCTCAGGGGCAAGACCACGCGGGGAGCTGGAAACATAACTACGCGAGATGGAATTCAATCGTTCCAGACTTTAGGAAAACTAGAGGGGTTGTTCCCTTGAGTGTTGTCTCCAGGGCTTGGACAATGGCCACCCACCCTCTCACTGGCCCAAGAGGGATGTTGTTTATGGTTGGACCATACAACGTTGTTGTTCATTAGAGGAGCAGTGGGACTTAAAGAGCAAAAGGTAGACATAGGGGTAAAACGGTAATTTTACCCAACAGTGTCTTTGAACAACCTTTGATGGGTCGACTCATAGGCATTGGTTATATCAATGGACACAACTTGTCCTATAATGATGGGAGTGCAACTACGGGCTTTATTAGAGTGTTACCGTAGTTAATGAATGTTGATTAACCGGGTCAAAGAGTTTGACAGGTTAGTCTCGGATCATTAGAGCTCATCATTTGTAGGTCCATTAGGTCCCTCGGTTGGCTCAAACTGGATACATAGAGGGTTTAAAGTTTCGTGTTGATTTGAAGTGTTCAAATTCATTAAAAGGGTATTTATGTCATTTGTATGAGATATGATTGACATATTATATAGTTTAATGTGAATGAGATTCATAATAAAGCATGGGTTAGCCTAATTGCTTAATTAGAGCTAATTTAGAGAAATTGGATTGAGAGAAATTATATTGAATGGGATTCAATTTAAAATCCACAATTATACAAATGTGATTTGTGTTATAAGGTATGAGATATCTTTTTATATATGGTTATGCAAATATGATTTGCATAACCTAAGGTTGTGGTAAAATGGTAGATAGGTGGAGATTTCAACTCCACCTATCACCATTATTTAAAGCCTTTGTGAGAAGGGTTTAGTAATCACACATCTCATTTTTTGGATTTCCATCAAGATCACACTCTCTAAACTCTCTCAATCTCCCTCAAATTTTCTCTCTTCCCTAAACCAAAAGAGTCCCACCACCCTTCCTTTACCAAAGGAGAACAACCGAGAAGACCTTTCGAAGGTGTTCGAATAGTTCGTTGTATGGAAGATCGTGAACGCAGAGATCGAGAGCACGAAGAGTTCGTGACCAGAGAAGGATTTCGTGAAGAAGGGTTCTTCAACAAGTAAGTGTTTCTTCATACTGGTTTTCCTTCTTTAAAGCATGTTTAGCCTAATTTCTATAGGATATATTTAATTTTAAGAATTATTTTCACAACGAAAATCACGACGATTCAAAGTCGTTTTTCGCTGCGGGAGTTTTATTCCCTTCACCAAGGTTGTTGTATGTCTCTTGAATTGAATGTAGAAGACATATAAGGATCTCAGTTCGAGATACAACCTAAAGGGTCTATAGTATAGAGATTAGGCTTGGGTACCTTACCCTGGTAATACTATGGATATTGCCCACTTTGTATTTGATACAAACAAAGTGATCCTAACGTGTTCGTGTAGACGACATGTAAGTGGTGATATCCTATGTAATTAGATTGCATAAGACCAGACCACGAGATAGTAATCACTAGATGTATCTCTATTGACTAGTTAAATTTCTATTTCAATAGGATGACCTAGGCAACTTGATCTCAATCCTAAGAAAGTTACGAACTCTTGTTTGCAAGAGATTGTCCTTTGACTAGTATGGGTGCGAGTAGCCCGAGACGCCGACTCAATAAGCCTACCTTCTTGGGGACAAGACTGAGCAGACAGCTGGGGACTTAACCTAACAAGATGGAATTCACTCATTCCCGCCTATTAGAGTAAGAAGATAAATGTTTCCTTAAGTGGTTTCTCCGGTGAAGAGAATGGATTTCCCGCAGCGGAAGCGTTGCGAAACACCGTTGTTTCATTGTTGTTCTAATTTTCTTAAAATTGAAAGTATCGCATACATTTCCAGATTAAGCATACAATTTATGAGAAGAAAACAGTAAAGGTTTTCGTTACTAACCTGTTGAAGAACCTTTGTTCGTGTTTCCTCCTCCAATCACGATTTCTCTCGATCCAACAAACTCTCGTACTTGATCCACGAACTGAACAAGTTGAACACTTCCACATGGTCTTCTAGGTTGTTCTCGGGAGGTAGAGGGAGAGTTGTGGGACTCCCTTTGGAATTGGGTTATGGAGAAAGGTGGAGACAATTGAGAGAGAGAGCTTGATAGGATTTCACTAGCAATATTGGATGGAATTCCAAAAAATGGCAAGATTGCTTGCCTAAAGCTTCTTGCAACACCTATTTATAATGGTGTGTGGTGGAGTTCAAATCTCCACCAATTCATCATTTTACCACGACCATACGATATGCAAATCATATTTGCATATCACATAATATAAGGTATTTCATACCGTATTATACAAATCATATTTGTATAATTATGGAATTTCAAATTGAATCATATTCAATTTAATTTCTCTCAATTCAATTTCTCCAAATTAGCCCTAATTAGTTAATTAGGCTATAATATATATTATTATGAATCTCATTCACGTTAAACTATATATTATGTCCATTATATCACATATAAATGGCATAATTACCCTTTTAGTGAATTTGAAAACTTCAAATCCACTCTTAACTATAAACCCTCAATTTGTCCAATTTGACCCAACCGAGGGACCTATTGGACCTACAATTTACGAGCTCCAATGATACGAGATTAAATCGATCAAACTCTTTGACCCTGTTTAATCACATTCATTAACTATGATAACACTCCACTAAAGCCCGTAGCTGCACTCTCCTCATTGTAGGACAAGTTGTGTCCATCGATATAACCAATGCCCGTGAGTCGTCCCTTCACAAGTTTGTTCGTAGTCACAACAGGGTCAAATTACCATTTTACCCATGTGTCTACCTCTTGCTCCTAAAGTCCCACTACTCCTCTAATGAACAACTTTGTTGCATGGTCCAACCATAAACAACATCCCTCTCGGGCCAATGAGAGGGTTGTTGGGGTGTTTGCTCTAATCTCATGTAGTTGTTAATATAGTTGTTATAAATGAATAAAAGTTATTGATTTATCAAATTTTGTATCTCGCATTTTATAAAACTTAATCCAATAAACTAAGCTTCAGGGTCATATTATAGTACTTGAACGGTGTGTAGTTGACACACGGGAAGGATCACGTTATAGTTAATGACCCAAATGGTCTACAGTATATGGATAGGGTTGGAAACTTTATCCTTGTTACACTGTGGATGCGACCCGCTTTGTATTAGATACAAACGAGATTACCCAACTTGTTCATGTGGTTGACATGCGAGTAGGGGGCATCTGGTGCAATAAGATTGTACAATATCGGACCGTGAATTATTACACGTACTCATGTAAGACCGTCGACAGTAGGACTAATATCTTCGTAGATGACCATTAGTGACTCGTTCTCAATCCTATACGTATTACGGACTCCTGTCTGCGAGGGTCTGCCCTTTTACTAGTACGGGTGATGATGGCATGAGTACAATCAATATGCCTACCTTCTTAGGGGCAGGACCTCGTGGGGAGTTGAAAACTTGACTAGGCAAGAAGGAATTCACTCGTTCCCGAACAAGGGAAACCAGAGAGGTTGTTCCTTAAGTGCTGTCTCCAGAGCTTGACCAACAGGCGCCCACCCTCTCACTGGCCCGAGGGAGACGTTGTTTATGGTTGGATCATACAATAAAGTTGTTCATTTGAGGAGCAATGGGACTTAAAGAACAAGAAGTAGACACAGAGGTAAAACAGTAATTTGACCCAACAGTGACTATGAACAACATGTGAAGGGACGACTCATGGGGATTGGTTATATCGATGGACACAACTTGTCTTACAGTGCTGGTAGTTCAAGTACGGGTTTTAGTGGAGTGTTACCGTAGCTAATGAATATTGATTGACCGGATCAAAGAGTTTGATCGGTTAATCTCATATCATTGGAACTCATCAGGTGTAGGTCCATTTGGTCCCTCGGTTGGCTCAAATTGGACAAATTGAGGGTTTATAGTTTGGAGTGGATTTGAAGTGTTCAAATTCATTAATTAGGTAGTTATGTCAATTATATGTTATATAGTTGACTTAATATATAGTTTGATGTGAATTAGATTCATAATAAACTATAGAATAGCCTAATTAATTAATTAGTGCTAAATTGGAGAAATTTAATTGAGAGAAATTAAATTGAATGTGATTCAATTTATTATTCCACAATTATGCAAATAGGATTTGTATAATAAGGTATGAGATACCTTATATTATGTGATATGCAAATATGATTTGCATATCATAGGTTGTGGTAAAATGGTGAATTGGTGGAGATTTTAACTCCACCACACACCATTATATATAGGTGCTTGGAGAAGTACTTGCTAGCTTAATCTCTCATTTTTTGGATTTTTATCTAAAGGGAAAAGAGAATTCTGTCTACATTCTCCAAACCCGAAATCCAAAGTGAGTCCCACAACTCTCCCTTATCCTCCCAAGAACAACCAAGAAGATCAAGTGGAAGTGTTCCCATGCATCGATTCGTGGTTCGTGTTGGAGAAGTTCGTTGGATCGTTGAGATCGTGATTAGAGAAGGGAAAACTCGAAGAACGGTTCTTCAAGAGGTAGGTTTATGAAACCTTTGTGTTTTTCTTATCGAAAGTGCATGCTAAGCCTAGAAATGTATGAGATACTTTATGTTTTAAGAAAATTAGAACAACAATGAACCAACGACAGACTATGGCAAGATATCAAGCACCAGGAGCTCGATTTTTACCTGAAAAGTTGGAAAACACTGAAAGAATGAGCTATGAAGCTCAATGAGTGACTGAGTTTAAAAACTATTAACTCGCAAAATCATATCACCTGATAATCTATGAGCATATGCATCTGTAATAAAGTGTTAAACATAAACGTGTAATCAAAATAGCTTTTACAAAAATCCAGCAAGTATATCAATAAAATCTCGCAAGGAATATCGATAATTTAACCATTTAAAAACATATTACAATTTACGTTGTGTAGGGCACACCCAGTACAACTAACGTTTACTTTACGATGTAGTGGGGCCCACCCAACACTCTCATCGTCTTTGTCGTAGTCGGGACCGCCCATCACTCACGACAACATTGTTGTCACTGAGTACACTCAACGTCCACAACAGAAAATGACCTGTGTGCACACGGTACTATACAACCTCGAGCTCAATATCTCAGTCATTTACTCATTCGAGTCTTAGAAAAACACATGAAAATACTTGAACATGTCTGCTTATCTTTTCTTTCGTAAAACTCAAGCTTACTCAGCTTGCTCGTGAAAACTAGAAATCTTTGAATAATACTTGCTAGTACATGCTTGCTTAAAATTATAACATTTCCACTAAATTTCCGTAAATTTCCGTAAACCAATAAACATACGCTCACATGTACATTTCATTGCAAAAATCTAAGCTAACAATGGGCACTTGAAAAGATTTCTAGGGAACCATGTATGCTGATAAGTATGTGTTCATAAGAAAACATAATGCATTTAAACTAGTTCGTTCTTAGAAAAGTCTTATATTCCATAATCATAAATTCAAGCATAAAAATAATTTTCGAAATTCGTTTTGTCACTCACAACATTAGAACTAGATCCTTGGCCCGTATACTCGACCTATTTTCTCTTGGCCTGTCAAACAAACCAAAATCAAGCATTAAAACTTCGAATTCATGAATTTCAAGCTTAGGATTGCAAAAACCCTTCTATCTATTTTCTAACATTTCACAGATTTTATATCTTGAATTCACATACTCATAACTTCTTCATTACTTAGCCAAAAAGAATGCAGTCTATACCAAACGCTTCCTATTTGAACCCTCTAAAACTCATCTGAAGAAAAAAAATTGAAATTCCAAAAGGATTTGTACGTAAATACCTCGAAAGCTACTTTCTTAAAAATAAGCTTCTACTATTTCCAGAATCGTTTTCCTTTTGCACCCTAAAATTGACCTGAATTTTAAAGCACATTCCAATCGTTTTCTACTCACAATTTCTTCATGACAGTTATAGGAAATTCAATAAGATTTCCCTAATACAACTTCTGATTCGAATACTACAGATCAACACGACTCAAACACCAGAGGTTTCCCAGATTTGACAGCAAATTCTCTACTCTTCCTTCCTCTTCACAAATCAGTAACTTAAAGTTAGATTTAGCTTGAGCTTCCTTCATGAAGTTTGCTCACAAATGAGCTAACTTTCAAGAAAATTAAACCTCACCTTTGAATACTTCTTGTGGAGTTCAAAACAATCAAATCAGCAGAAATTCACAGAGTAAATCACAAAACTTACCATGAAATCTTGTATTAGTTTTCCCCCCTTCTTCTTCAACTACAACATCAACAATTCTCCATTTTGTTGGGTTTTTTGTCCTAAAACTCATGGTTTTGTAAACTGAATGGATATTCTATTTTGCAATAAAGATTTTATTGAGGTTTATTCAATAAATGTGTTATTAAATAATGTGAATTGAAAATTTTGAAACCCTAATCTAATAAAGAACCCTTGGCTACAGGATGTATACTTGGACTTTATGTGTGACATAAAAGTGGATCAGGTTCAAGTTATAGCCAGAACGTTCTATAGTATAGGGATAGGGTTGGGTACCTTATCTTGGGGACATTATGGATGCGACCCACTTTGTAAAGTACAAACGATGTGATCCTAAATCGTTCATGTAGAGACATGCGAGTGGGGGCATCCTATGCAATGAGTTTGCATAAGACTTGACTGAGAAATAGTCACTTAGACTTTATAACCTCGTTCACTATCTTAATTGGCTATATTCATATGATGACCTAGGTAACTCGATCTTAATCCTGAGCATGTTATGAACTCTTGTTTATTCGGATTATCCTTAGATTTGAATGGGTGAGAGTGGCCTGAGATTGCCTCCTCAATAAGCGTCCCATTTCAAGGATAAGACCTGGTAATTAATTTTAAATAATTATTTAATTTAATATCAAATATCAAATTAAATAATTTGGCCAATCCTTATTTCTTAAATCGATCGTTCGAACACGAATCCCTATTCATGTTATAAACCGAACAAATATTTAAATCATATTTAAATATTTTTACCTCTTCTTTATCATAGTTTAATTCATAATTAAACTGTGAAACGTTAAATATATCACATATAATTAACGCCCTCTCTCAAAACTGAATTTCAACAATTCAAATTTTTTTCTCTCAAATGTTAAAAGGCTTAGTCCGAGCTAGTAAGCGGGACCTAATGGACCTACAGATCATAAGCTCCAACGATACGAGATTAACGGGCTAAACTGTTTAGCCTACCTAGTCAACATTCGTTAACCACCGGGACACTCCACTAAAGCCCAATTGTTGCACTGTCCTCACTGTAGATATATTTCTGTCCACTCGATATAACCATGATTAGTAAGTCGATCCTTCATAGGTCATTCGTCATTACAGCTGGGCCAAAATTACCGTTTTACCCCTGTAATTACTTCTTGTTCCTTAAGTCCCACTTATCCTCTAATGAACAACTGTTTTGTGGTCCAACCAATAAACCGAATCCCTCTCTAGCAAATGAGAGGGGTGGACCCTTTGTTCAAGACCCGAAGTCAGCACTTAAGGGAACAACCTCTCTACTAATCCCTAAAGTGGGTAGGAGTGAATTTCATCTTGTAGAACTATGTTCCCAACTATCGACCAGGTCTTATTCCTGAAATGGGAGGCTTATTGAGTCGGCATTCTCAGGACACTCTCACCCCTGCAAATCTAAGGATAATCCGATAAACAGAAGTTCATAGCACGCTCAGGATTAAGATCGAGTGACCTGAGTCATCGTATGAATATAGTAAGTTAAGACAGTAAACGGGGTTATAAAGTCTAAGTGACTATTTTTCAGTCAAGTCTTATGCAAACTCATTGCATAGGGCACCCCTACTCGCATGTCTCCACATGAACGATTTAGAATTACATCGTTTGTACTTTACAAAGTGGGTTCCATCCATAGTGTCCCCATGATAAGTTACCAAACCCTATCTCTATACCATAGACCGTCTAGCTATAACTTGAACATGATCCACTTTTATGTCACACAAAAAGTTCAGGTATACATCCTATATCCAAGGGTTCTTTATTGGATTAGGGTTTCAAAATATACAATTCACTTTACTCAATAACACATTTACTAAATAAACCTCAATAACATCTTTAATGCAAAATAGAATATCAATTCAGTTTACAAAACCACAAGTTATAGCACCCAAACCCCAACAGACTCCCACTTGGACTAAAACGTCAGGAGTAAAAAATGTTGAGCAAGAAATCTGTCCTACTGTACAACCCGTAGTCCTAGACTATCTAAGTGGTCTTCAAACACTTTAGTCGTGAGGGGCTTTGTAAACGGATCAACAATGTTGTGATCTATGTGCTTTTCGCGCTTATGGCTTCTGGATTATTTAGAATTTGTCACTGCACCACTATTATCACTGTAAAGGGTGATAGGCAAATTCATATTTGGAACAACTTTCAAATCAATAAACAATTTCCTAAGTCATACAACCTCCTTCGCCGCCTCGCAAGTTGCGACGTACTCAACCTCCATGGTGGAGTTAGCAATACAACCTTGCTTTATACTCCTCCATTCTATAGCTCCTCCGTTAAGAGTGAACACTGATCTCGATGTGGATTTCCTCGAGTCTTCATCACTCTAAAAATTAGAGTCCGTGTATCCTGCAAGGATCAGATCCTTCGCGCCATACACAAGCTTATAGTCCCTCATTCTCCTAAGATACTTGAGGATATTCTTAACGGTAATCCAATGATCATATCTTGGATTAGACTGATACTTGCTGACAATTCCCACTGCATAGCATATGTCGGGTCGAGTACATAGCATGGCATACATTAGACTACCGACAGCTGATGCATAGGGAATGCGTCTAAAATCCTCAACTTCTAGAGGTGTCTTAGGGCACTGTTCCTTCGACAAATGAATTCCATGCCTGAAAGGTAATAAACCTTTCTTGGAAATCTACATCTTATATCTAATCAACATCTTGGCAATATAAGATGGCTGAGACAGTGCTAGCATTTTGTTCTTACGATTTCGAACAATTTGGATTCCAAGGACGAACTGAGCCTCTCCCAAATCATTCATTTGAAATTGGGTCGCTAGCCAATGCTTAACGGCAGTCAGGAATCCTACATCATTCCCAATGAGCAGGATATCGTCTACGTTCATGACTAAGAATGCTACAGTAGTATTGACTATCTTCTTGTAGACACAAGGCTCGTCAATATTCTTTTCAAAGCCATAAGATTTGATTGCAGTATTAAATATTATATTCAAGGATCTAAATGCTTGTTTCAATCCATAGATGGATCGTTTAAGCTTGCAAACCTTTTGCTCTTGACCGATTGTCAGTCAGAAAGGTTGTCCTGACATCCATTTTCAAAATTTCATAGTCATAAAACATGACAATGGAAAAGAGTATTCTAATGGACTTAAGCATGACAAAAGGGAAGAAGGTTTCTTCATAGTCCACCCCTTCCCGCTGGGTATAATCGTTTGCCATAAGTCGAGCCTTAAAGGTTTGCACCTTACCAGCTTGATCTCGCTTTCTCTTGTAGATACATTTGCAACCGATAGGTCTTTAACCATCTAGTTGATATACATGTTCCCAGACTGAATTGAAGTACCTTAACTCCATTTTGAGGTCCATGGCTTTAATCCACTGGTCCCTGTCTATGTCATTCATTGCCTGTTTATTTTATCGGAGGTGAGAAATCGGACTAAAAAGCTTGACATGCTGAAAAGAATGAATTCTCTTAGTAAATTGCTACTAACCCCTTACATGCATCCAATTAAGAATTTAGCAAAAATAATAATGTACCCATAAATTCATTATTGTTTTTGCAACGACACTTCAGTGAGTCAAAGCAACTATTACCGAGGGGCAGTCAATCACTCCTTCACTAAACCAAGACATTCTTGACTAAATGCTAATACCGGAATAACTCTTATTCCTATAGCATTCTAGTTATCGATACTTTGGTCAAGAATTCACTAACACTTAGTAATTCTCGTAAGTGTGACCTGCCATTTTTAGACCTCAGAGGTCGACCCCAAATAGGCTATCGAATTTCGAAAGTCCAAGCTAGGAATGGACCTAAGAGGCCCTATCCATTTCTTGAGTTTAAGTTGTTCTGAATCCCATGGTACATCCCTCCGAATGGATGGTGCTACTACGGGAAACCTGCTGGGGCAACATGGGAATCTCACGGTCCAACCTAATGGAGGAGACCATAGAATGTGTATACACACTTCCTTCTCCCACTTACTATAAATGCTCTCTCCATTCACCTTGCTCTTGATTTATGGAAACACCATTCGCATGGGGATGCCCTATTGACATCACGAGGCGAGCATAAATCTTACGGTGTGAACTTCGCGAAGAGCGTAAGAGGAAATTGATATATCATATATACCTTTTCACTCCCACTAAGTATTTTAAACAGTTTGGGTATACTTTTACTTAGGCATATTCCGGCTAAAACAATATGACTTAAGTCTACTAAGACAACAATTATACTGGAATTACCTAAGTCTAATAACCTTTTAATAAACCTGTGTCTATGAGTTTAATTTATTAACTTTTAATAAACACCACTCACGAAAATAATTTATAAACCTCTGGATTAAATTCACTCCCAAGTTGGTTCCCAGGTAGGGATGTTCCGTTTCCGTCAGCTTACGTACCCCAACCTAGCCAGAACCTTCCTTAGACAGAGTCCCTCTTTAATCATAGTTTATAAATTATTAGTTGTCTAATTCTAATCTTATCAAAACTAAATAATCTATGGTCTAGTTAATTCCAGTTCTAAAACCATTTTAAAACTTATTAATTAACCTTAGGTTACATGCCTTTTTATGTTATAAATTGCTTGATCATTGATCATCCCATGAAATGGGATTATTTTTTGCACTTTCCATTGCTTATTTCTACTCAAAATTGAGTGGTGGGCGTGTTTAAGTTTATTTCAAAGCGTGTTTTTGTTGAGTTTTGGAGTGTAGTATTTTTAGTGTCTAGTTGTTTATTTTCTTGGATGTGTTAGGTTAATTTTAGTATTTTGTGCCTTATTTGTTTTGTTGAGTTTGCTTGCTTTATGTTTGTTGTGTGTTGAGTTTTGTGCGTTTAGTTATTGTTCGTGACCGTGTTTTGTGGTCGGTTGTGATTTGAGTTTTGTTTGGTGTGTGTGTAGGAAGAAGATGAAGGTTGTGGCACCTTTGATTTAGCACCACTACAGCAGTAGTTTTTAAAAAGAAGAAGAAGGCTCGATATGGCAGCAATGTCACATCATAGCAATGTCATAGAATTGCTACAACATTGA
The DNA here is from genome assembly GCA_036507285.1 of Trichosanthes cucumerina. Lineage (NCBI taxonomy): Eukaryota > Viridiplantae > Streptophyta > Magnoliopsida > Cucurbitales > Cucurbitaceae > Trichosanthes > Trichosanthes cucumerina. Next base: position 43,019,114 of record CM071841.1, read on the forward strand.
ATTCGGGCAGAAAAGTCAAATCTGGGGCCGACCTCTCGGAATGACGCGATTTTGAGGCCAAAAATCTAATTTTAAAGATTAGGATTAGCTTTTTTATGGAAAAGAAAAAGGTTTAGGGGCTTGGGTGCAAAGGCAAAGAAATGTAGTTCTACCCTAATTGAGAAAAGAAGAGGAAAAATCGACAAAAGGGGCATAGGTTATCGAGAAAGGCAGCAGAAAAGAAGGGGATTGATCGAAAAGTGGAAAGGAGAAGGGAGAAGATCGAAAAGGAGGAGCAACAAGGAGTCTTCACCTTCGTTTGATTCATCTTCTTCATCTTCGTCTTCGTCTTCTTGTTCTTGTACCTTGTCATTAAGCTTTCTTGTTAGTAGGGTTTATCTAAGTTTTTCCTAGGTTGTTATTTTGTAGAATCTTGTCTAAGCTTGAAATGTATTTATTCTTTAGACTCTTCTTAGTTGGTTTCTTTAAGAAAACAATGGGTTAATTGTTTAAGTTGGAATTTATGGAAAGAAACTCTAATTTTTGATTGTTGGGGAATTGCTAAGCTTGTGTAGTTTGCTTATGGGTGTTTGTTGTTTGATGTTCTTCTTAAGAATGGCCATCTTAGGAGTGAATATTAGTTTGTTTTAATTATGAAAAGGTTAAAATGAATGGAAAAAGTATAAGCAATGCAAGTAGGTCTTTGTCTTGAAAAAGAAAAGGTTCCAAAGGTATAGACATATACTTTTGGCTTGTAAACTTAGGGAAATTTAAGTTAATTTTATGTTTGAAAGTTGGGTTTTCATAGACATATGTAAGACTCTGTTTTTAGGCTACAATTCGAAGGTTAGAAATAATTTTTGGAATTTATTTCATAATTTTCGGTTTCTACACAGTACAGTAATGTGGCAGCAATGTGGTAGCATTGCTACAACATTAGACAACAGAAATTAGAAGTTCATTTCCATAAATTCCAACGCTTTAATCACTTAATTCTCAGCTTGTTTATTGTCCGTTTGAGTTGTTTATCGCTCCTAGATAGCTAGATTCTATCTCTCTTGTGTCAAGCTCGTTTTAGTTGCTTTTGGGTTATTTAGAAGTTTTAAGACTAGTTTAACATTACTCAACTTTACAAATTTTTGCAACTTTAGTCTTTGTGGGATTGACCTTGTTCACCAATTACTACCTGCGATTGCGTATGCTTGCGTAGTGAGTTTTTGCACAACAAGTTTTTGGCGTCGTTGTCGGGGACTATTTGTTTGTGAATTTTGTGAAACTGAGTACTTTTATTTGTTGTTTTCAGTTTTAGTTAACTCACTCACAAATTTTGATTGGTTACTTGTGTATCGTGCTAGGTGTTGAATTTCTTTTATGAACGAGGAGCACGATCTTGAATTACAACCTCTTGATCTCGAAATCGAACGTACATTCCATCGTAGAAGAAGGGAACAGAGAGGACGAGCAGAAGTTGAAGGTATGGTTGAACCACCGCTGAGAATTGATAATAATGGTGGTGCTAGAGTAGTGGAAGATGAGAGAGATCGGGTTATTCAGGAATATGTAGTGCCAGTTCTGATTCCGGGGATTATGCCACCGGAAATAGAGGCAACACATTTTGAACTGAAGTCGGTCATGTTTCAGATGCTCCAACACACAGGCCAGTTTTAGGGTACGCCAATGGAGAATCCTCAGTTGCATCTCCAGTTATTCATGGTGTTTGTAAATCATTTGTAATCAGAGGGGTAAGTGAGGACACTCTTAGGTTGATGCTTTTCCCTTACTCACTAAGAGGGAAAGGACTAGAGTGGTTGAACACAATACCACCTGGAGCTATTATGAGTTGGAATGAGTTGGTGGAACAGTTCTTGATAAAATATTTTCCACCCACTATGACTGCAAAGCTCAGGAGTTAAATTACTTCATTACAGCAAGAGAATGATGAGTCTCTATATGAAATATGGGAGAGGTTCAAAGAGTTGCTTCGTAAATGCCTGAACCATGGTATTTCCTACGACATCTAAATGCAGACTTTCTATAATGGGTTGAACGCCCACACTAGGATTGTAGTGGATGCCTCAGCTGGAGGAGCATTGTTGTCAAAGACATACAATGATGCGTGTGAGATTCTGGAGAAGATTGCAAAGAATAACTACCAGTGGTCTGTCGCGCCTTAACCCGACTCGCCAGGTAGCAGTGGTGCAAGATGCAAGTGTAGTGAATTTGGTAGCACATATTGCAACTTTTACCAATGCATTGAAATCAATGAATATGGGTTCAGTAAATCAGTTTGAGCCACCAGTGTCAGTTTCTTGTGTTTATTGTGGGGAAGGCCACACTTTTGATGATTGCCCATCCAATCCGGCATCTGTGAACTATTTGAGGTAGAACAAGGACTTTAACCCCAATTCGAATACATACAACCCGGGTTGGAGGCATCATCCAAATTTTGCATGGAACAATCAAGGAGTTGGGCCTTCGAATTAGCAAGTGAGACCTCTAGTACCTCTAGGATTTCAGCATCAAGGATATCCTCAACAAAATTTTCAGCCTCCTAAGGTACAAATTCATGATTTTACATTCTCACTTGAGACTTTGTTGAAGGAGCACATGGCCAAGACTGACACCATAGTGCAAAGTCAGGCCACAACACTTAGAAACTTAGAAAATCAAGTGGGTCAGCTAGCTTCAGCTTTAAAAATAGAGCTCAAGGTACTTTGCCTTGTGACACTGTAGATCCAAGAGGAAAATGTAAAGAAGCATGTAAAGCAATCCAACTTTAAAGTGGGAAGGAGTTGGAAGAGTCGAAAAACAAGGTTCCTATAGTAGAAGAGCCCACTTCAATCCAAGTCAATAGTGAGAGTTGTGAACAAAATCAGGGCAATGTGGTAGCATTGCCGCAACATCATACTGAGACAGAGCAGACACAGGGCAATGTTGCAGCATTGCCAATACATCAGAAGACAGAATAGAAAAATGTTGCAACATTGCCAAAAGCACAACCAACTGAGCAAGTGATTTTGAGACCACCACCACCATTTCCTCAGCGTTTTCAAAAGAAACAACAAGATGAGCAATTTGATAAGTTTTTGGAGATTCTGAAGGAGTTACACATAAATATCCCTTTAGTTGAAGCTTTGAAACAAATGTCGAACTACGCAAAATTCATGAAGAACATGTTGACTAAAAAGAGGAGATTGGGAGAGTTTGAGATTGTAGCTCTCGCTTCTGAATGTTCATCCATTGTCCAATAGAAAATCCCTCAAAAGTTGAAAGATCCGGAGAGCTTTACCATACCATGCACCATTGGGAGTAAATATTGTGGGCGAGCCTTGTGTGATTTGCGAGCGAGCATCAACTTGATGCCCATGTCCATTTTTAAAAGACTTGGCATTGGAGAGGCAAGACCCACCATAGTCTCGTTGCAACTAGTCGATCGATCGGTGGTTTATCCAGAGGGTAAGATAGAGGATGTTTTGGTAAATGTGGACAAGTTCATCTTTCCTGCAGATTTCATCATACTTGATTATGAGGCTGACAGAGACATTCCGATCATCCTTGGGCGATCTTTCTTAGCCACAGGGAGAACACTAATCGATGTTCCAGAAGGAGAGCTGACAATGAGAGTTAATGATCAACAGGTAACCTTTAATGAATTCAATACCATGTAATCTTTTGATGATGTAGAAGAACGTTCTGCTATTGGGATTTTGAATTCATCTGAAAATGTTAAAATGAACAAAAGTTTCAAGGAGAGCTTAGAGAATGAAAACTCTTTTGAACATGTTGTGGAAGAAAGTGAAACTGAGAATGGACACATCTCATGGTTGGAGAATAAACAACCATTCATAGAAGGAAATGATTTGGAAATACTAAGTTCATAAAAAAATAGGTGTTATCCAATTGAGAGAGAAAAGAAAAAGTGGGTATCTTACGTTGAATCAAGTGATCTCAAGAAAATGAAGAATGAAAGAACAAAAGTTCCAAAAAAGAAAAGGAAGAGAAAGAAGAAAAAGGAAAAGAAAAAGGAGTGAAAAGAAATTTTAAGACCTCTCAAACTCTCATGAATTTTTTTTTCTTTTGACTTGGGTTGTTGTCTTAAATTTATTACTCAATGAAGCAACCCAATCAAGCTAAGTATTTTCATTCCTTTCATTGTTATTTAGTCTTCCTTTTTCTTACATTTTGCACTTATGTTTTTATGATAGTTTGTTGTGTTTAAAAAGTTGTTGCTTTAGGTTCTCTTGAGTTTTTCTTTAGGTCAAGAGTGAGGAATCTCATGAAAGAAAGAAGGAATTAATGTTCAAGAGCTGCACTTGAAGTCTTTATGGGCTTTTGGTAGCTTGTTTAGTTTCAGGTGAAGAAAAGGGAAAAGGAAAGCAGAATTTGGAATAACTGAAATTTCTGCCCAGATGTGGTAACATTATTGCTACACTTGTCACGGTCGCACCTCTCGCACTGAGCGGTGCCATGAATCATCCCTCGAATATGGCCAACCTTAAGGGGAACTCCTGCCCCATCTCTATGATCGCAACGCTCTGTGGCTTCGCTGAACCTTAGGAGAGGTTCTTCAATCTTCAACCAACCATCAAGTAAATATGCAGCGGAATATAACTCGGTCGTACACGTCACCCGTCCGTGTACTTGCACTCGGTCTTTCCCATGAGCTGGCTTTGACGGGACATTCTCGGATCGCTGGCCGCTAACGACCCCTATATCTGAACCTCCAAGCCATGGGAAGGGGTGCAATGTCGGCACAGCTGTGTCGTCCGACACTTTCCCTTTAAAACCCGTTACAAAGGAAACACCCAAGACACTTCTCTTGTGACGCTCGCCCCAGCCATGACACGCTAACGTGCCACGGGGTGACTCACTTAGGCCCACAAGCCAAGGGGTGGTGGAGAGTCGACACCATGGTACTTCATATAGTATATTATGAGAAATATTAGGTCTTCCTCCCTTGCACGTCATTTTGGCGAGGAGTCATACGCTCATACATCGACCCTTCTGACGACACGGTTGGCCCCAATCTCGCATGTTATCATATTAGCCATCCAACCCACCGATCTTGGTGTGATAGATGTGTTGGGATTTTTGTCCTAAACTCGTGTTTGTAAATTACTATTTGAAATTAATAAGAGTTCTTTATTTCATTAATTTGTGTCTCGCAAATTTTCAAACTTTTCCAATAAACAAAGCTCCTGGGTCATTGAATTTATCAGAGAACTAGAACTTGAACGGTGTGTAGTGGACACACAGGGAGGATCACGTTCGAGTTAATGGCCCGAACGGTCTACAGTATATGGATAGGGTTGGAGACCTAATCCTGGATACACTGTGGATGCGGCCCGCTTTGTATTAGATACAAACGAGTTTATCTGACTCGTTCATGTGGTTAACATGCGAGTGGGGGCATCCTGTGCAATGAGATTGTACAAGACCGGACTGTGAATTATTAGACCACCGATGTAAACACGATTGTGATGAGGACTAATAAATTCGTAGATGACCATTAGTGACTCGACCTGAATCCTGAGCGTGTTACGGACTCCTATTTGCGGGGGTCTGTCCTTTTACTAGTACGGGTGAGGGTGGTCACAGTTACTTGATGCGAAAATATCGAGGGCCCTAAACTAATGCAAATTAGAATAAAACTCCGAAACTTTTACGACTTGCAAGTATACACGGTCGAGAACAGCAAGTGATAAGTTAAAAGTATCGATCCCACGAGGACTAGTTAGACCTAAATGGATGAGTGCCCTAACAAATTTTTACATATTTTAGTGCAATGCATGGGTGTGCATTTTACTGTAGTAGATAAACAGATGTGATAAGTAAGACAAGATAAGACTAGACTCAAGAAAATAACTAAATTTAAATGCGGGGAGAGGAGAATGCAAACAAGAGGGGAGATGCAAGATATGAGTATTTTAATGAAAAAATAGGCTCGAGTTAGGTTAGAGTTCTAATGTTCAATTGGAATAAATTTTGAGTGATGCCTTGAATTTATCTACACATGCATTCAAATGATTCTTTCCAAAATCACAAAGTTTTAAAACCTACAATTTCTCAATTGTGATCTAAATTATGCTCATGATTTTTGGTTCTAGGTGGGTTAACTATCCCTAATCAACTCAATAGTCCTAGAATGAAATTTTAGTTTTCTAATTCATTGGCTTTCCCAAGTTTATGAATTATAGAGAAGTTAAAAAGGCCAATTTTAATTCTCATGCAACGTTAAATTCAATAAAATTTCATAAATTCAATCAATGGCATCAACCATAAATTTAATCCAAAATTACATTAAAACGAACTAACCCTTGCCTAAGACAATTTAGTTCATGATTAAAATTGAGTCACACATCTCTAAATTAAGCATGTTTTTATTGATCAATAAGTTCATGCAAAACAACCAACAACATTCACTATAATAGCCTAAATCAACAACAATTCTAGCCTAAAACAGTCACGAGTTCAGCCTAAAACTGTGAGCAAAAGTAGTTTAAATCAGTATAGAAAAAGTATTAAATTGGTAGTTTGCAACGAGCAATAAAACTTAGAGATAGGGAAAAGGTTATACAGTAGGTGGCATTGCTTTTGCTACAACAATTGCCTAGCAGTAACCCTCTGTCAATGGTCTGCAGCAGGGCACTTTCCTTCAGCAAAGCCTTTGGTTGGCTTCAGCAACAGTGCTGTCAATTGCTTCAGCAAAGGGCTCGATCGCAACAGTTTTTTTAGGTTCTGTCCAACAGCTATATCGGATAAACCGTAGCTCAGAACGACAATCTCACTATTCAAACCGAAGGCCTATGAGTCCCGAACATTCTAACAAACTTTCATCACAATCCAACGGTTGAAACTCCTGTAATCGACATCTTTGTAAACGTTGTCTGTGAAAAACTGAACTGCAGTGGTCTCCCAACGTGATAGCAATATCCTACACAGAAAACTTTAAAACGATGATCCAAATGTTAAAACTGAAGCTCTATGAGTCTCCAACAGGCTGATAAAATTGTGGCAAAATCCAACGGTTGGATAGTTGAAACCACAAACTTCGTAAAAAACGTCAGTGAAAACCGAACTGCAGTGATGCTCTCGATTTTGCTACAACAACGGCATCTCGGTTTTGCTACAGCAATAACACCTTGAAGCTTCAAGTTTTCCTCACTCACACGATTGCTACAACAATGGAACCTTCACGATTTTCCTCTCCAATGCACACCTTTGTTGTAGCAATCGCCCGTTCTCTCTCGGTCTCTTTCTCTTGTCCCCAATTCTCTCCACCCTTTCACCTGTAAACCCTAGCCTCCTTATACAAGATGATGTTGCCCTAACTGCACAAATTACAAAAATACCCTTAAGGGTAAAAAGACCATATTACCCTTGGGGTAAAATGTCTAAAATACCCTTAGGGACTATTGTAATTTTTAAACATCTCCTGCACACAGAAAAATCCCAAATAAATTTATGAAGACGATTATAAATCAAACTAAATACGCAAGGATTTTTGGAGTTAAGAAAAATCTAAAATTTTGGTCTTTAATCAACTGTTAGCTTATTTTCCTAAATTTCTTAAATTAAAGCACAAAAACATCAAAATTAATTCTTTTTGAACCTAATGCTTAAATTCAAGATTTTAAAGATAACACACATAATTTAGGGATAAAATAACACGAGTATCGCTAAATTAAATGCAATTCAAGTGGATTAAACACTAAAATTCTAGTAAATAACTAAATTATGGCGAGTTATCATTACTAGCCCAATATGCCTATCTTCTCATGGACAAAACCAAGTAGGGAGCTAGGAACTTAACTACGCGAGATGAAATTCACTCGTTCCCGCCTTTAGGGAAATTAGAGGGGTTGTTCCCTTAAGTGCTTTCTCCAGGGCTTGGACAACGGGCACCCACCTTCTCACTGGCTCGAGAAGGGTGTTGTGTATGGTTGGACCATCACAATATGTTGTTCATTAGAGGAGCAGTTGTACTTAAGGAACAAGAAGTAGACACAGGAGTAAAACGGTAATTTGACCCAACCGTGTCTACGAACAACCTGTGAAGGGTCGACTCATGGGTATTGGTTATATTAGTAGACACGTAATATTCTGCACTGACGGGAGTGCAACTACGGGCTATAGTGGAGTGTTACCGTAGCTAATGAATGTTGATTAACCGGGTCAAAGAGTTTGACAGGTTAATCTCAGATCATTGGAGCCCGTCACTGTAGGTCCATTACGTCCCTCGGTTGACTCAATCTTGGTTAAAAGAAGGGCTAATGTTTTGGGATGAAATTGAAGTATTCAATTTCACTTAAAGGGCATTTATGTCATTTATATGAGATATGAATGATATAATATATAGTTTAATGTGAATGAGATTCATAATAAACTATAGGTTAGCCTAATTGTTGAATTAGGGCTAATTGGAGAAATTAATTGAGAGAAATTAAATTGGATGTGATTCAATTTAATAAATCCACAATTATGCAAATGTGATTTGTATAATGAGATATGAGATATCTTATATTATATGGTTATGCAAATATTCATAACCTATGGGTGTGGTAAACTAGTAATAATATGGAGATTTTAACACCATGTTCTCTCCATTATTTAAACCCTTCTTGTAAGAAGGGAGGCAAGGAAATCTCTCATTTTTGGAAATCTCACCAAAAGAAGAGAACAATCTCTCTCATTTTTCTCTCTAGCATTTCTCCTCTCTAAACAAAAAAAGAAACCTCCGACAAACTTCCTTCTTTCCAAAAGAAGAACAACCGAGGCTCCGATTGGTTGTGTTTGTGTTCTTGTTCGTGAGAAGAGATCAAGTTCGTTGAGATCGAGATTTCGCGAAGTGTTCGTGATCAAAGGAAGGAACAGTGAAGAATTGTCTTCAACAAGTAAGTAGTTCTACTTGTTGCATTTTTCTTTCCTTTAATTGCATGTTTAGCCTAGATCTAAGTGTTAGATTAATTTTAATGAAATCTAGTTGCACAATTTTCACCACGACGATTCAATCGTCTTCTGCTGCGTGGGATTATCATTCCCTTCAAGATGATGCACCGTCCTCCTCGGTCGCATCATGGCACGTCGCATCACTGTGAGGTTCACAAACATATGTTCTTCTAGTATGATTGTGACATTCTCCCCCACTTAAACTCGTCATCGTCCTCGATGACATCGCTGAGGGGCACAACCAACTTTCGTTACCCAATGGATTATGACACCCTCCCCCACTCGAACTCGACATCGTCTCGATGCCGTCTCAATGCCAACAGACTTGCTTGAAAATTGTGCCTTAGACGGATACGTAAATTTCACATCAACTACTGCTGTTTGTGGGCTATCCCCTACGCGACCCAGACTCGCCAGACAAACTAAGGCAGCAAATCTAGGCTTCTCTCTCCTAGTTACAGGAACCCGTCCGAACTCACTCGGCCACCTTGGCCACAATACATGTATGCTCTGAGCGACAAACAACTTTAGCAAAGCTAGAAAGCTTATCATTCCGTTGGCACTTCTCTAGCCAACTCACCGCAACAGGCCACAACACGTGGCAACTCCATAACACAGCGCCTCAACGCTTCTCCTATTCCCACAACGTGCTCACTCCGAACGAGCACTTCCACAATGGCACTCCTGGCCATACCTTACAACTTGCACACTCTTGCGCTTCACTCGGGCATCACTGCCCGCACAACCCACTCATTGGCTTGCACACGCCAACTGCTCAACTTGCCCCTCTTGGGCCTTGTTTGGAAGTCGCGTCTCGTTTGACAACTCTGTCCAACTGAACCAACGTTAACATTGTCCTCATACATTAAAATTTTGCCCATACTTGTTTGACATACGATTTCTCTTGCTAACGCCAATTCAATTCAACTAAACATCGATTTCAGGTAACTCGAACAAACATCACCCAGCCTCCATCTCGAAAGTGATTTTCCCGACTGGTCAAGGTCTCGCAACCGATACCACCCAGGGGCTTCCTCGAAAGTGGCTATCGGCGACCAACGCTTCACCCAAATTCTTCCATGAAAGTGTAAGTGCTTAACCATTGCCCGGGTCCTTCCTCGAAAGTCAATGTCAAAACGGTCTCGATTTGCACGATGCCACCCAATTGGTTCACTCCACAAGAGTCACAATAATTGCCACAACAGACCCCATTCAACTCTTGTTCGACGGTGTGCACAAAGGTTGGCTCTTATACCAAGTGTCACAGTCGCACCTCTCGCACCGTGCGGCGCCATGAATCATCCCTCGAACATGGCCAGCCTTAAGGGGAACTCTTGCCCCATCTTTATGATCGCAACACTCTATGGCTTCGTCGGACCTTAGGCGAGGTTTTTCAATTCTTAACCAAGCATCAAGTAAATATGTAGCAGAATATAACTCGATCGTACACGTCGCCCGTCCGTGTACTTGCACTCGGTCTTTCCCATGAGTTGGCTTTGACGGGACATTCTCGGATCGCTGGCCGCTAACGACCCCTATATCTGAACCTCCAAGCCATGGGAAGGGGCGCAATGTCGGCACACCTGTGTCGTTCGACACTGTCCCTTGAAAATCCATTACAAAGGAAACGCCCAAGACACTTCTGTTGTGACGCTCGTCCCAGCATGACTCGCTAACGTGCCACGGGGTGACTCACTTAGGCCCACAAGCCTAAGGGTGGTGGAGAGTCGACACCATGGTACCCCTATAGTATATTATGAGAAATATTATGTCTTCCTCCCTTGCACGTCATTTTGGCGAGGAGTCATACGCCCATACATCGACCCCTCCGACGACACGGTTTGCCCCAATCTCGCATGTTCTCATATTAGCCATCAAGCCCATCGATCTTGGTGTGTTAGATGATGCATCTTCCTCCTCGGTCGCATCATGGCACGTCTCACCACTGTGAGGTTTACAAACATACGTTGTTCTAGTATTATTGTCACACACTGCAGCATGGGTCGTTAGTAAGTTTATTCAATGTGGTAGCAATGCTATAGCATTGTCACGACATTGAAGCAGGGGAGTCATCCTTTCCTTTTGCTTATTTTATTTTATTATTTTATTTTTTTTTTGTATGCTTTTCATTTTGTTGCTCTTATATCCTGTTTAGTGAAGGTTTGCTTCTAAGTGTTGTTGAGCTGTTTTTTTGCCCCTTTTATATTTCTTGTGTTCTCTATGGCGGTTGTTGTGAGGACACAAAGTGTCTTGAAGTTTGAGGATGGATGCTTGTTTGTGATATTGCTATTGTGTGTAAGGTGGTTTTGCATCTGTCTGTCTGGCTTGTTGTTTGTGTGGGCTTGTTTTTGGAGTGTAGTTTTGTCTGTTTAGTGTTTGTGTGTTGTTGTTGTTGGGTGCCTTCTACTGGTTTAGTTTATTGCGAATGATGATACTTTAGATTCTCACCTTTTATTTGCATATAACACTTCAGGTTTGAAAAATGAGTGATTGAGTTAAAGTAACCTTCGCACTTAAGTCTTAGCTAACGAGCTTGTGGATTCTAAAATGTTTTATTGTCTTAAAGAGAGCTTAGGGGCTAAAGTGAGTTGGCGTGGTCTCATGAATTGAGTCTAAGGTATCTTGAGTGAGTTGTTAATATCTCTTATTTGAAAAGTAAAAGTTTGGGGGAGGTCAAATCTGTGGAAAAAAAAGAAAAAAAAAAGGATACTCCTCTATCTCTTGTGGCTTAGTAAACCAGGACTAGGCATGACACCCATGCTTCGTTTTGAGTCAAACGGTCATAGTGGATATGAGTATGCAAAAGCAACAAGTCTATGTGATAGTACTCGTTGTTAGGCGTCTTCATCACCAATGTTGGCGTTTAAATCGAAGGTACAAATGACTAGAATGGTTCCCTTGAAAAAAAGAAAAAATAAATAAATGAAAGCAAAGAAGAATAAGAAAAAAAAAAAGAAAAAAAAGATTGCCCTCCCGTTATTCTCCTTCATTGTGTTTTTGGTGGAAGAATTGTATTCTCTTTAAGAAAAGAAGAAACAAAAAAGAAAAGGAGAGTTCATTTGGTTTTACATTTTGAGCTTGTTGTAAAATTTAGTGTCTTGGATGGACTTCGTGTTAGGTCATTTGACGCCCACTAAACTATGTTCTATGATTTAACCTTTAGAACGGCTTAGATGATGCAAGTGAGTGAGCTAAGACCTTGCACATACACACTTAAGGGTTGCTTCAGCTTGTGAGCGATTTTGTTGAACCTTGTTTGTGTTTATGCTTGTGAATTGTGGGAGTTTATCTGAAGGTTTGATAATCTAAACCTGTATGGCGCCCAGCTAGTTGTTTGTTTGTTGTGGTAGTTGTTATTGCATCACTCGAGGACGAGTAATGAAATAAGTTTGGGGGTGTGATAATCCCATGAAATGGGATTATTTTTTACACTTTCCATTGCTTATTTCTATTCAAAATTGAGTGGTGGGTGTGTTTAAGTCGTTTTCATAGCGTGTTTTTGTTGAGTTTTGGAGTGTAGTATTTTTAGTGTCTAGTTGTTTATTTTCTTGGTTGTGTTAGGTTAATTTTAGCATTTTGTGCACTATTTGTTTTGTTGAGTTTGCTTGCTTTATGTTTGTTGTGTGTTGAGTTTTGTGCGTTTAGTTATTATTCGTGACCGTGTTTTGTGGTCGGTTGTGCTTTGAGTTTTGTTTCGTGTGTGTGTAGGAAGAAGGTGAAGGTTGTGGCACCTTCGATTTAGCACTACTACAACAGTAGTTTTTAAAAAGAAGAAGAATGCTCGATATGGCAGCAATGTCACAGCATTGCTGCAACATTGATTTCAGGCAGAAAAGTGAAATCTAGGGCCCACCTCTCGGAATGACGCGATTTTGAGGCCAAAAATCTAATTTTAAATATTAGGATTGGCTTTTTATGGAAAAGAAAAAGGTTTAGGGGCTTGGGTTCAAAAACAATGAAATGTAGTTCTACCCTAATTGAGAAAAGAAGAGGAAAAATCGACAAAAGGGGCATAGGTTATCGAGAAAGGCAGCAGAAAAGAAGGGGATTGATCGAAAAGTGCAAAGGAGAAGGGAGAAGAACGAAAAGGAGGAGCAACAAGGAGTCTTCACCTTCGTTTGATTCATCTTCTTCATCTTCATCTTCTTCTTCTTGTACCTTGTTTTGAAGTTTTCTTGTTAGTAAGGTTTATCTAAGTTTTTCCTAGGTTGTTATTTTTTAGAATCTTTTCTATGCTTGAAATGTATTTAGTCTTTAGACTCTTCTTAGTTGTTTTCTTTAAGAAAACAATGGGCTAATTGTTTAAGTTGGAATTTATGGAAAGAAACTCTAATTTTTGAAGTTCTTTTGTTGGGGAATTGCTAAACTTGTGTAGTTTGCTTATGGGTGTTTGTTGTTTGATGTTCTTCTTAAGAGTGGTCACCTTAGGATTGAAGATTAGTTTGTTTTAATTCTGAAAAGGTTAAAATGAATGGAAAAAGTATAAGCAATGCAAGTAGGTCTTTGTCTTGAAAAAGAAAAGGTTCCAAAGGTATAGACATATACTTTTGGGCTTGTAAACTTAGGGAAATTTGAGTTAATTTTATGTTCGAAAGTTGTGTTTTCATAGACATATGTAAGACTTTGTTTTTAGGCTACAATTCGAAGGTTAGAAATAATTATCGGAATTTATTTCATAATTTCTCGTTTCTACACAATACAATAATGTGGGAGCAATGTGGTAGCATTGCTACAACATTAGACAGCAGAAATTAGAAGTTCATTTCCATTAATTCCAACGCTTTACTCACTTAATTCTTAGCTTGTTTATTGTCCATTTGAGTTGTTTATCGCTCTTAGATAGCTAGATTCTATCTCTCTTCTGCCAAGCTTGTTTTAGTTGCTTTTGAGTTATTTAGAAGCTTTAAGACTAGTTTAACATTACTCAACTTCACAAATTTCTGCGAACTTTAGTCCTTGTGGGATCGACCTTGTTCACCAATTACTACCTACGATTGTGTATGCTTGCGTAGTGAGTTTTTTCACAACAATCATTCATCACATGAATATACATACATTTATAACAAATCCATCACATGAATAAATGCATAACAATTATATGTTTAATTTTTAATTAATATAACTCTTATATTAATTATAATGAAAACATATAATATTTGTTTCACAAATTGATATAACATTTATATTAATTCTTGTGAAACCCCAAAAACATGCATACTATATATTATAACACTTATAACATACTTTCAATGCATGGAGCATGCCTCCTATGGTGGGATTTTAAAATTTATATGGCATACTTTATGCACATACAATCAGGGGTTTTAATTAAAACCTAAATTCATAATGCATAATTAATTAAACACACTAAAGTGGACTAGTTTTGGCATCTAATGCAAGCAAACAACTAAATTATTACAATAATAATCTAGAATTAACATCGAACCACTTCGAACACTTCAAATTTGGGTCGAACAAGCTTGCATATGTGTGAATCGGGCCTTCAAAAGGTTGAACAGGGTTGTAAAAGGCTGAACCAGGCCTCCAAATCGTGAAACGAACTCCCAAAACGGAAAAACCGACCTTGAATTAGTTAGAATCGGTCTAAAACAACCCTAACCGGACCGAAAATTACTTGAACCTACCTAAAATAACTTTAACCGGTCAAAGTCAACAATTTAGCTCGTTGACGTCATCATTCTTCTCAAAAGGTATTCACCTGTGCCTGGAAGTAAAATTACTGTAGCTAAAGAAGAAAATTAAAACCAACATGTTTCTGATTTTCTTGACGTTTCGAGCTTCTTTCTTCGAATTGAAGGCCTTCCTGGACTCCAATCGACTCGGTTAAAGAAGAAAATTAAAAGTGATTGGTTTGTAATGGGTGAAAGGCAAAACTAATTAGAACTGTTTTTTAAATTTCAGCATGTCGTCCTCAATAATAGTCTTACTCAAAAGCGAACGTTTAACTGACAAAAATTATACTATTTGGAAATCCAACCTGAATACGATTCTGGTTGTTGACGACCTATGGTTTGTACTAACTGAGGAATGTCCTCAGATCCATGCTTGAAACGCTCCTCAAACTGTTAAGGATGCGTATGATCATTGGATCAAGGCCAATGACAAGGCCAAGGTCTATATTTTGGTTAGTGTTTCTGAAGTCTGGCAAAAAAGCATGAGGGCATGGTCTCAGTTTGTGAGATCATGAGCTCATTGCAGAATATGTTTTGACAACCGTCTGGACCGCTTCGACACGAATTCCTCAAGTACGTTTATAACTCTCGTATGAAGGAGGGAACTTCAGTGAGACAACACGATCTCGATCTGATGGTCATCTTCAACGTGGTAGAAATGAATGACGCAGTCATCGACGAGCAAAGTCAGGTGTCCTTCATCCTGGAATCTCTTCCGAAGAGTTTCCTGCAATTCCGCCCCAATGAAGTGATGAACAAGATAGAGTACAACCTAACTACTCTCCTTAATGAACTACAACATTTCCAGTCCCTTATGAAGAATAAGGGACAAGCTGATGGAGGGGAAAAACTGTTTGCCAATTCAAGAATGTTCCAGAAAGGTTCATCCTTTGGGACTAAGTCCTGTGATCCATCTTCTGGGCTTAAGAAGACCCAAAAGAAGAAGATAGGAGGGAAAGAGAGGGCATCCACCGCTGCAGATAAAGGCAAGGCAAAAGCCAAAGTTGCAGACAAAGGAAAATATTTCCACTGCAATGTGGACGGGCACTGGAAGCGAAACTGCCCAAAATACCTTGCTGAGCTCAAAGAGAAGAAAGGTAAATTTGATTTACTTGTTCTTGAAACTTGCTTAGTGGAAAATGATGATTTTACCTGGATACTTGATTCAGGAGCCACTAACCATGTTTGCTCTTCTTTATAGGAAACAAGTTCCTTTAAGGAGCTCGAAGAGGGTGAGATGACGCTCAGGATCGGAACGGGAGACGTCGTCTCAGCTCATAAAGTGGGAGATGCCAAACTGGTTTTTTAGAGATAGATTCTTATTTTTAGAAAATTTGTACATAGTTCCTAAGATTATGAGGAACTTAATATCTATCTCTTGCTTAAGTGAATACGGTTATTGTGTAACCTTTTCCATTAATGAAGTGTTCATTTCAAAGAAAGGTGTTAATGTTTGTTCAGCTAAGTTACAAAACGACTTATATGTACTTAAACCGAACCAAACTAAAGCAATTTTAAATCATGAGATGTTTAAAACTGCCAATACTTATAGTAAAAGGCAGAGGATTTCTCCTAAGAATAACATGTTTGGCATCTTAGACTTGGTCATATAAATCTCAACCAGATTGTGAAACTATCTAAGAATAGACTTCTAAACAAGTTAGAAGATGATTCTTTACCTCCTTGCGAAGCATGCTTGGAAGGTAAAATGACTAAGCGACCTTTTACTGGTAAAGGTTATAGAGCTAAAGAACCCTTAAAACTTATACATTCAGATCTTTGTGGTCCGATGAATGTTAAAGATCGGGGAGGGTACGAATATTTCATCTCTTTCATAGATGATTATTCGAGGTATGGTTTGAAGGGAATGAAAATCCAAAGCAGCGGAAAAGCGATTGAATCGTCGTGGTAACGTTGTGAAAAATGCATTCTTAAAATTGTTTCTATCACATAAAAACTAGGCTAAACATGCTTTAGAAGGAAAAAAGCAGTAAGAATTACTTATTTGTTGAAGATCCAGTCTTAATAAAATTCTTCTCTGGTCATGAGCTCTTCGTGCTCACGATCTCAACGAACTGGATCTCCTCGGACGACGAGTAACCCGGACACCTCCGAAAGGCTTCTCGGTTGTTCTCTTTTAAGTAGAAGGAGAGTAGGTGGAACTCCTTTTGGTGAAAGGGAGGAGAGAATTGAGAGGAGAGTTGAGAGAGAATTGTTTGTTGTTTTTGGTGAGATTCCAAAAAATGAACAACAAGCTTACCACTCCTTGCAAAGGAGTTTAAATAATGGTGATAGGTGGAGTTGAAATATCCACCTATTTACAATTTTACCACAACTATACTTATCTAGTTTCAGCCAACCGAGGGAGCTAATGGACCTACAGGTGACGAGCTCCAATGATCCGAGACTAACCTGTCAAACTCTTTTACCCGGTTAATCAACATTCATTAGCTACGGTAACACTCCACTAAAGTCTGTAGCTGCACTCCCATCACTGTAGGACAAGTTGTGTCCATTGATATAACCGATGACCATGAGTAGACCCTTCACAGGTTTTTTGTAGACACTGCTGGTTCAGGTTACCATTTTACCCCTTTGTCTACTTCTTGCTCCTTAAGTCCCCACTTCTCCTCTAATGAACAACAATATTGTAATGGTCCAACCATATACAATACCTCTCTCAGGCCAGTGAGAGGGTGGGTGCCCGTTGTTCAAGCCCTAGAGACAGCACTTAAGGGAACAACCCCTCTAGTTTCCCTAAAGTCGGGAACGAGTGAATTCCATCTCGCGTAGTTAAGTTCCCAACTCCCCACGTGGTCCTGCCCCTGAGAAAATAGGCATATTGGGCGAGTAACTGTGACCCCCCTCACTCGTACTAGTCGAAGGATAGACCGCCGCAGACAGGAGTCTGTAACTTGTCCCAAATTGCATGAAACTGGTCCCGAATGACTCGTAACTCAATTACTGACTCAATTATGCACTTTATGCCCAAAAACGCAGGGGCTTTTACATACAATTTGATCAAAATCAAAGTAAACTAAGGCCAAAAAATTCCTAAACAAGTTTCACATCAAAACCATATGCATTTCCCACCAAATCAATGCAATTTTGTTTCAAAACACAACAAATCAAACATTGTTCTGATACCATTTGATGGAGATCTGATCTCCGTGAGCAGCGGAAACGTGATTGGGATCGTAATAGCTTGATTGGTTTGCTTGAAACAAAAACAGTACATTGACAAAAAAATACAGAACAAGCATGAAATTCTAATCCTATTAGACATGGATTAATTGCATACATGCAAACATATGTTAAGTTTAACAATTAAACTAAAGGGAAGAAGAATACCTTTGTAAATTTGCAGAACAGCAACTCCTTGCTCCTAGAGAAATCAGCAAAGCAGCAACACCGACACTCCTCTGTATTTCCAAGCAGGACACCACCAACAGAGAAAACCTTTTATATCTCTGAGTTCTTAGAACAAAATCCTTTGTGGGAAGGATTCCAACAATTGGAAGCTTTTGGGAATTCTAGAATTGAGAGAGAAAGAATTCTTGCAGTCTTACGACGAATTGATCGATTAATGCTCCAAAATGAGAAACCCCCTTCTTCGTGTTAAACTGTCGATAGGGAAAAGGGGAGGGGTAGTGGGAACGTGTCTGGATGACATGTTCCCTCCTTTTATTATTAAAATAATAATAATAATAATAATTAAATAATTAAATCAAATTTAATTATTCATTTAAATCATATTTAAATAATACAAATCAAAAATCATATATTTAATTTGGATTAAATCTCATTTAATCATATTACCCCTTTAACCTATAGTTTTAATGTACATCCAATGCACATTAAATTTTATCCTATAGTTTGCAAATGTGAATCACATTCACATTTAATATAATATTTGAACTCTTTCAAATATTCAATTCTCTCATATAATTTAATATGAATCATATTCACATTAAATTTATAATATATAGTTCCAAAACTATATATTATATCGTATCTAAATACATTAAATATATTCCCTAATAAATTTGAACATTTCAAACTCAAATGATCTAAGAATTCTTTACGAGCTAGAAGGTGGACCTAATGGACCTACAGATCAGAAGCTCCAACAATACGAGATTGCTCGGTTATCTCATTAACCTCCCAATCAACATTCGTTAACTATGGGAACACTCCACTAAAGTCCCACAGCTGCACTATTCTCACTGCAGATATATTTCTGTGTCCATGGATATTGACCAATAACAGCAAGTCAATCCTTCACGAAGGTTCGTAACACCAGCTGGGTCAAATTACCGTTTTACCCCTGGGTTATCTTGTGCCTGAAGTACCAGTGCTCCACTAATGAACAATTTGTTTGTGGTCCTACCAACAAACATAGTCCCTCTCATTCGGGCCCTTTGTTCAAGTCCTGGAGACACCACTTAAGTGAACATTCCTCTACTTACCCTAGTAGGCGGGAAGGAGTGAATTCCATCTTGCTAAGTTAAGTTCCCAACTGCTCACTCGGTCTTGTCCCCAAGAAGGTAGGCATATTGAGTCGGCGAATCTGGCCACTCTCACCCATACTAGTCAAAGGACAATCCCTCGAGAACAGGAGTTCGTAACCTGCTCAAGATTGAGATCAAATTGCCTAGGTCATCCTAGTGAAATAGAAACCTAACTAGTCAACGGAGTTACAGCTAGAGGTTACTATTTCGTAGTCCGGTCTTATGTAATCTCATTACATAGGATATCCCCACTCACATGTCTTCTACACGAACACGTTTGGATCATAGTGTTTGTATCAAATACAAAGTGGGCCACATCCATAGTTTAACCAGGGTAAGGGACCCAAACCTTATCCCTAACTATAGACCCTTTAGGCTGGATCTCGAACCGAGATCCTTTTTATGTACATTACATTCAGTTAGAGATTCATTCAACAACCTTGGATGTTTAGTTTATTGGATTTAGGGTTTAAATAAAGGCAAACTCGTAGATAATGAATAATAACATTTTATTGAAATAATAACACTTTATTACATTAATTAAAACATAATTACAAACTACGAGTTTTAGGACACAAATCCCAATAAACTCCCACTTGAACTAAAACTCTAGTGGGGTACACCATAATCTAAAACAGTGGTTACAAGAGATAGAAATACAATAAACTAGGGCATCCATATACCCCATTACATATCTCCAACTTGCCCTAGATTAGTCTATGTACATATCTCGTAGACCCAGACTTTCCAGATGACCCTCGAACACTTTAGCCGTGAGAGTCTTTGTAAACGGATCAGCAATATTGTGCTTCGAAGCGATCTTCGTGACTGTCACATCTCCTCGTTGCACTATTTCTCGTATCAGGTGATACTTCCTCTCGATGTGCTTACCTCACTTATGGTTGCGAGGTTCCTTCGAATTGGCTACCGCACCACTGTTGTCACAGTATAAGGTGATGGGATATTCCATATTTGGAACAACTTCCAAATCAGTAAGGAATTTTCTTAGCCAAACAACCTCTTTAGCTGCTTCACAAGCAGTGACATACTCAACCACCATTGTAGAGTCAGCGATGCATCCTTGCTTGATGCTTCGCCATACTATAGCTCCCCCGTTAAGGGTGAAAACGGATCCCGATGTGGATTTTTGAGAATCCTTATCGGTCTGAAAATCAGAATCAGTGTATCCAGTAAGGATCAAATCCTTAGACCCATACACAAGCGTATAATCCCTCGTTCTCCTTAGATACTTGATGATATTTTTAACTGTTGTCCAGTGGTCTAACCCTGGATTGGACAGGTACCTACTGACTATTCTCACTGCATAACAAATGTTCGGCCTCGTGCATAGCATAGCATACGATAAGCTACCTACTGCAAAGGCATAGGGAATATGTCTCATATCCTTAACTTCTTGAGGTGTCTTGGGACTCTGTTCCCTAGACAAATGAACTCCATGCCTGAAGGGTAATATGCCTCTCTTGGAATTCTGCATCGAATATCTGGACAACTTTTTGTCGATATAAGACGCTTGAGACAGTGCTAGCGTTCTGTTCTTGCGATTCCTGAAGATTTGAATCCCAAGAACATATTGTGCCCCTCCCAAATCTTTCATTTGGAATTAGGTCGCCAACCAATTCTTTATGTCAGTAAGGTATCCTACATCTTTCCCAATGAGTATGATATCATCCACATAAAGTACTAATAAAGCTACTTTACCGTTGATGATCCTCTTGTAAACACAAGGCTCATCAACGTTTTGATCAAAGCCGTAAGACTTGATCGCAGTATCAAATCTTATATTCCTAGATCTTGAGGCTTGTTTCAACCCATAAATGGATCGATTGAGCTTGCAAACTTTTTTCTCCTGACCTTGGGCTATGAACCCTTCGGGCTGAGACATGTAGATGCTCTCGTCAAGATAACCATTCAAAAAGGCATTCTTGACGTCCAGTTGCCAAATTTCATAATCATAAAATGCGACTATGGACAAGAGTATCCTTATTGACTCCATTTCAAGGTCCATGGCTTTGATCCATTGGTTCTTGTCACGTCATTCATTGCCTGTTTATAAGACAATGGATCTTCTACGCCGTCATCAGGTATGACAACTTGAGTTTCAGCTAAACCCAAGTAGCGGTCAGGTTGGGTAACAACCCTCCCACTGCGTCGAGGCATTCCCAACGATTGAGAAGGACGAGACTGACTTGAGGTTCTGGCTCTTCCATCAACTCTTGATGAAGGTCCAACTTGATCAGCAACTCTTGTTGGTTCATGTGTAGCTTCAATTAGTACTAATTTACTACGCAGTTTGTGGTTCCTCATGTGATCTTCCTCCAAAAATGTGGTGTTTGTCGATACAATCACCTTGTTTTGTTGTGGGTCGTAGAAAAGACCACCTCTCGTTTCTTTGGGATAGCCAACAAATTGGCACAATCTTGAACGAGGTTCCAGTTTCTTTGGGTTTGTCGCGAGCACGTGTGCCGGACAACCCCAAATCCTGAAGTGTTGTAAACTAGGTTTACGCCCCTTCCATAGTTCAAAAGGTGTTTCTGAAACACTTTTTGATGGAACACTGTTCAAGATTTGAACTACAGTCTCTACTGCGTATCCCTAAAACAGGGCACGCAATTGAGCATAGCTCATCATAGAACGAACCATATCTAACAAGGTTCTATTTCTCCTTTCTGACACACCATTTTGCTGTAGTGTATTAGGTGCTGAGAGTTGAGATTTAATTCCATGTTCTATCATATAGTCCTGGAATCTCAAATCCATATATTCTCCACCTCGATCGGATCGAAGCGTTTTAATGGTTTTTCCTAATGCATTCTCTACTTCAGCCTTATCCTCTTTGAACTTTTCAAGAGCTTCAGACTTGTGATGCATTAGGTATAGATAACCATAACTCGAATAATCATCTATGAAAGTGATGGAGATCTGATCTCATTGAGTAGCGGAAACGTGGTTTGGGATCGTTAATTGCTTTATTGTTTTAATTGAAACAAAAACAGTACATTGACAAAAAAATACAGAACAAGCTGAAATTCTAATCCTATTAGACATGGATTGTAGCAGACATGCAAACATGTGTTTAACAATTAAACTAAAGGGAAGAAGAAGAATACATTTGTAGTTTCTAATTCTCCAACAATACCTTGCTCCAAGCTTTTCTGCAAAACAGCAGAACTTCTCTGTATTTTCCAAGTAAGACACCACCAATTGGAAAACCTTTTATCTCTCTGAATGCTTAGATCTTTCCTTTGTGAGAAGGATTCCAACAGTTGGGAGATTTTTGGGAATTCTAGAGAATGAGAGAGAGAATTTCTTCTCTGAGTTTCAATCTAATTGATCGATCATCCAAGCTTCACCTCTCTCCAGGAGAAGTTAAAACCAGCAGATGGGAACTCCCACTTCCTATCGAATAGGGAGTTGGGAGAGAGGGGGAACGTGTCTTCCTGACACGTTCCTTATTTAATTCAATCACATTAATTAAATAATCAAAATATAAATTAAATATCTTATATTTAATTTACATTAAAACACATTTAATGAATTATCCCTCTATCCTATAGTTTAATGCACATCTAATGTACATTAAATTTAACCTATAGTTTTTAAATATGAATCACATTCACATTTTAATCTAATATTTGAACTCTTTCAAATATTTAATTCTCTCACATAATTTAATATGAATCATATTCACATTAAATTTATAATATATAGTTCCAAAACTATATATTATATCGTATCTAAATACATCAAATATATTCCCTAATGAATTTGAACATTTCAACTTCAAATGATCTAAGAACCCTTTACGAGCTAGAAGGTGGACCGAATGGACCTGGAGATCAGAAGCTCCAACGATACGAGACTGCTCGGTTAATCTCATTAACCTCCCAATCAACATTCGTTAACTGCAGGAACACTCCACTAAAGTCCCACAGCTGCACTCTTCTCACTGCATATATATTTCTGTGTCCATGGATATTGACCAATAACAGCAAGTCAATCCTTCACGAATGTTCGTAACACCAACTGGGTCAAATTACCGTTTTACCCCTGGTCCTACAAACAAACAGAGTCCCTCTCGAGCCAATGAGAGGGTCGGGCCCTTTGTTCAAGTCCCGGAGACACCACTTAAGGGAACATTCCTCTACTTACCCTAGTAGGCGGGAAGGAGTGAATTCCATCTTGCTAAGTTAAGTTCCCAACCGCTCACTCGGTCTTGTCCCCAAGAAGGTAGGCATATTGAGTCGGTGAATCTGGCCACTCTCACCCATACTAGTCAAAGGACAATCCCTCGCGAACGGGAGTTCGTAACCTGCTCAGGATTGAGATCAAGTTGCCTAGGTCATCCTAGTGAAATAGAAACCTCACTAGTCAACGGAGTTACAGCTAGAGGTTACTATTTCGTGGTCCGGTCTTATGTAATCTCATTACATAGGATATCCCCACTCACATGTCATCTACACGGACACGTTAGGATCACAGTGTTTGTATCAAATACAGAGTGGGCTACATCCATAGTTTAACCAGGGTAAGGTACCCAAACCTTATCCCCTTACTATAGACCCTTTAGGCTGTATCTCGAACCGAGATCCTTTTTATGTACATTACATTCAGTTAAAGATTCATTGAACAAACTTGGATGTTTAGTTTATTGAATTTAGGGTTTAAATAAAGGCAAACTCGTAGATAACGAACAATAACACTTTATTGAAATAATAACACTTTATTACATTAATTAGAACATAATTACAAAGTACAAGTTTTAGGGCACAAATCCCAACAAAGAGATGAAGTATTCGTACCCTCCTCGAGCTTTGACATTCACTAGACCACAAAGATCCGAATGCACAAGTTTTAGGGGCTCTACGGCTCTGTAACCTTTTCCAGTAAAAGGTCGCTTGGTCATTTTACCTTCAAAGCAAGACTCGCAAGGCGGTAATGAATCATCTTCTAACTTGTTTAGAAGTCCATTCTTAGAGAGTCTCTCAATCCGGTTGAGATTAATATGACCAGGCCAAAGATGCCATGGATAGGTAATATTATTTGAGAAAATATTTGCCTTTTATTTTCAGTGTTAGCATTTTTAAACATCTCATGATTTAAAATTGTTTTGGTTTTATTCGGTTTCAGTACATACAAGCCATTTTTTAACATAGCAGAACAAATATTGACACCTTCTTTCAAAATGAACGCTTCATTAATTGAAAAAGAAATACAATATCCAAGTTCTATTAAACAAGAGATAGAAATTAAGTTCATTTTAAGCTTAGGAACTATATACAGATTTTTTAATAAAAGAAATCTATCTCCGAAAAATAGCTTGGCATCTCCCACCGCACGAGCCGAGACGACGCGTCTCCGCTCCGACCTTGAGCGTCATCTCACCCTCTTCGAGCTCCTTGAAGGAACTAGTTTCCTGAAATAAAGAGCAAACGTGATTAGTGGCTCCTGAATCAAGTATCAAGATAAAATCATCATTTTCCACTAAACAAGTTTCAAGAACAAGTAAATCTGATTTACCTTTCTTCTCTTTGAGCTCAGCAAGGTATTTTGGGCAGTTTCGCTTCCAATGCCCATCCACGTTGCAGTGGAAACATTTTCCTTTATCTGCAAACTTGGCTTTTTCCTTGCCTTTGTCAGTAGCAGGTGCCTTCCCTTTCCCTCCTATTTTCTTCTTTTGGGCCTTCTTAAGCCTAGAAGATGAGCTACAGGACTTAGTCCCAGAGGATGAACCCTTCTGGAACCTTCTGGAATGGGCAAACACATTTGCCTCTCCATCAGCCTGTCCCTTATTCTTCATAAGAGACTGGAAAGTCTGTAGTTCATTAATGAGAGTAGTCAAGTTATACTCTATCTTGTTCATCACCGCATTTCGCGCGAATTGCAGAAACTCTTGGAAGAGACTCAGGATGAACGATACCTGACTTTGCTCGTCAATGACCGCTCCGTTCATCTCAACCACGTTGAAGTGGACCATCAGATAAAGAACGTGTTCTCTCACCGATGATCCCTCCTTCATACGGGAGTTATAAACGTATTTGAGGGATTCGTGTCGAATCTGTCCAGACGGTTGTCCAAACATTTCCTACAGCGAACTCATGATCTCACGAGCTGAGACCATGCCCTCATGCTTTTTGGCCAGAACTTTAGAAACACTAGCCAAAATGTAGACCTTGGCCTTATTATTGGTCTTGATCCAGCGGTCGTACGCCTCCTTAACAGATTGAGGAGCGTTACGAGCAGGGATCTGAGGACATTCCTCAGATAGTACAAACCGTAGGTCGTCAACAACGAGAATCGTATTGAAGTTGGACTTCCACGTAGTAAAATTCTCACCAGTTAAACGGTTGCTTTTAAGTAAGGCTATTATTGAGGACGACATGCTGAAAATCCAAAATAATTCTAATTAGTTATGCCTTTTAACCCATTGTAAAAACCAATCAAATTTAGCAAAATTATTAAAGAACCCTAGTGTTTAGACTAAACCCACTGTTTAAATTATACCTTTAATTTTGCAACGATACTTCAAGGGTTTAGAACAAAAGCCTCCGTCGGGCGGTTAGTTATTCCTCCCTTGAATTGAGACTTTCTCAGCCAATTCTCACTACCAGAACATCTCATGTCCCAATGGTCCTTAGCTACCGTTTGTTTGGTCAAGGATTTGTTAACTAACTTAACTCATCCCGTAAATGTGACCCTACCATTTTCAGATCCAATAGGCCCGAGCCAACAGGCTACTATTAAGAAAGACAACTGTTGGCAAACAACCTAAGAGACCCTATCAATTTCTGGAGTTCGCGGTGTTCCGATCCCTATAGTCAGGCCCTTCGTAGGGTTTGGCTGTTCCAGGACAACCTAGCAGGCGGACTATAGAAACCTCACGGTGCGACCGAATGAAGGAGACCGTAGGATACGTTGACACGCGTCCTGCTCCCATTTACTATGGATACTTCCCTCATTCACATTAGTATTGAACCATGCAAACACATACCGTAGGGAGACACCCTATTGACGCCACGTAACAGAGCATGGAACTCACGATGCGAACTCTTGAGGACGTGAGAGTAAACTTGATGTGAACATCTCGTTTTCTCCCATTGAAGCTCCTAAAATTAGGGTATAGGTTTAACTTAGTCGGATTCTGGCTAAAAGAATCTATCTAAGTCTATGCCTATTGTAACTATTATAACTAGGTCTTAAAACCTTATGTCTAGGTGAATAAACATTTTAATTACCTAGAGATAAAATAGAACTAAGGTTAATTCAACTCAGGTTCCGGGTTAGTTCCCAGGTAGGAGGTGTTTCGTTAACCGTCAGCTTAAGTACCCCCAGCCTTAGACAGAACTTCACCGGTAGAGTTCCCTTATAACCAAAGTCCTAACGTCCTACTAGATTTTAAACTATTTAATATACTATGTAAGACTAATTTCTAATCCTATTAGAAATTAAAACTTATATCTAAATTAATTTTAAACGATTTAAAACTAATTAAATTGAACCCAAGTTCCTATGTTTGCATGCATTTCTTTATTATAGGTTATGGTTTCTAAGTCCCTTTTAATTTATAACTTTTATAAATTTAATAATTAACCTATGATAAAAAAACTATATTATAAATCCAACAATCATTATTCAAATTAGAATTATAAAAGGAATTCAACTAATTGAATTATAGAATTACTAAAATAAAATAACATTTATTTTAAACTAAGTAATTTCATGTCCATGCATTTTTATTTTCCATATAATCTAATTATAACATTTATAATTAATTACTCATGAAAAATAAATTAATCATGCATTTAATCATATTCATATAACATTTATATAAATAAAATGCATGAACATGCTTATCCTAAGACCTCGAGGCTTGTTTCAGTCCATAAATAGAAGAAATGAGACAGTTTTGTAGACGATTTTCTTGTAGACACAAGGCTCGTCAACATTCGGATGAAAGCCATAAGATTTGATCGCCCCATCAAATCTTATATTCTAAGACCTCGAGGCTTGTTTCAGTCCATAGGCCTATGAACCTGACAAACCTTTTGCTCTTGGCCTTGGGTTATGAACCCATTGGGTTGCTCCATGTAGATCCATCTGCCATACCTCACAGTCAAAAAGGTGATCTTGACATCCATCTGCCATACCTCACAGTCATAATATGCGGCAATGACCAGAAGGATCCTGATCGACTTCACCATGGCAACAAGTGAAAAGGTTTCCTCATAGTCAACTCTTTCAACCTGGGTAAAACCCTTTGCCACAAGTCATGCATTGAAGGTCTGCATCTTCCCATCTACGCCACGTTTACGCTTGTAAATCCATTTCCAACCAATAGGTTTTACCCCATCCGGTTGATCCACAAGTTCCCATACAGAATTGAAGTACATCGACTCCATTTCCTGGTTCATAGCTTTAATCTATTCGTCTTTGTCAACGTCAGTCATTGCTTGATCATAGGTCAATGAATCCTCGCACTAATCATCAAGTGTGACGACTTGGGTTTCAACTAAACCCATGTAACGTTCAGGCTGTCGCACAACCCTCCCACTACGTCGAGGCATTCCCAACTCTTGGGAACAGACTTGACTAGACGTGTTAGGATCAACAACACTTGTTGATGTACTAGCCCCATCAGCAACTCTTGCTGATGTTCTGTCCATTTCGCTCAACACGATTTTACTTCTAGCCAAATGATCCCTAACGTGGTCTTCCTCAAGGAAAGTGGCGTTTGTCGAGACAAACACCCTATTTTCCTTAGGATCAAAAAATAGATCACCCCTAGTCTCTTTTGGGTAACCTACAAATAGGCACAATTTTTAACGGGGTTCCAACTTCTTCAGGTTTGACACCAACACGTGGGTAGGGCATCAAAAATTCTGAAATGGTGTAAACTGCCTTTACGTCCATTCAAGAGTTCGAAAGGTGTTTCACAAACACTCTTCGACGGAACGTTTTTCAAAATATACACCGAAGTCTCCACTACGTAACCCCAAAAGGAATCAGGGAGACGAGCATAACTCATCATCGACCGAACCATGTCCAACAGGGTTCTGTTTCTCCACTCTGATACACCATTCTGTTGTGGCATACGAGGTGCTGAGAGTTGGGACGTAATTTTGTAGTGCTGAGAGTTGGGACGTAATTTTGTAGTCTATCATATAGTCCTGAAATTCAGTGTCCATATACTCTCCACCTCGATCCGATCGAAGTATTTTTATCGTTTTACTTAACAAGTTCTCAACCTCAGTCTTGTACTCCTTCCGTGTCGATGGCGTTGAGACGCTAATTCCCTGAGAAGAAGAACAAACATGGTTAGTGGCACCCGAATCCAATATCCATGCAGAGTCATTACTTTCCACTAAACAGGTTTCAGTTTCTAGTAAATCACATTTACCTGTATTCTTCCTGTCGGCAAGGAACTTGGGACAGTTATGCTTCTAGTGGTCGTTCCCATTGCAGTGGAAACACTTTCCTTTCTCTGCAACTTCCTTGACCTTTTTGCCTTTTTGGGCGGCAGCGCGGTCAAATTTACCCTTCTTCATTTTCTTCTTCTTCCTTTTCGGGTGAGAAGGAACTACAGGTTTTGTCCCAGAGGTCGAACCCCTGTGATAGGACCTCAAGGCAACATTTGCCTCACCTTCCGGTGTCCTGATTCTCATCAAGGACTTGAAGTTCTGTAGCTCGTTCCGAAGGGTGGTCAGTGTGTAGCTAATCTTGTTCATAACAACATTGCTACGAAACTTAAGGAAACGTTTTGGGAAGAGTCTCCAATATAAAGCTGACCTGACTCGACTCATCGATCGAAGCCCCGTTCATCTTCACCAGATTAAAGTGGATCATCATGTTTAGAACGTGTTCTCGGACAGACGTCCTTTCTTTCATTTGGGCGTTGAAGACGTGTTTGAGCGAGTCATGCCAGACCTGAAAGAACTTTTGTCCAAACATTTCTTGCAAGGACTCCATGATCTCCTTGGCGGTGATCATCAGCTCATGCTTTTTTGCCAAGACTTCAGATAAGCTGGCAATTATGTAGACCTTGGCCTTTTCATTGGCCCTGTTCCACGGATCGTATGCATCACGAACACTCGTGACGTAGTCGAGCTCCGCAACTGAGGACACTTCTCAGTGAGCACGAACTTAAGGTCGTCAGTTACTAGAATCGTGTTTATATTGTTTTTCCATTTTTGGAAATTATCTGCCACTCATTTGTAGGATGCTAGTAATGCTATTATTGAGCTAGACATTTTGCTGAAAAAAATCAAATAAAAGCATTGTGTCAGTTGTTCGCATTTCTATCCTAATCTCGTGTTTGTAAAATATTGTTTTGAAATTAATAAGAGTTATTCATTTCTTTACTTTGTGTCTCGCAATATTTTAAACCTTTCCAATAAACTAAGCTCCAGGGTCATTGAATATATAAGAAAACTATAACTTGAATGGTGTGTAGTTGACACACAAGGAGGATCACGTTCGAGTAAATGACCCGAACGGTCTACAGTATAAGGATGAGGTTGGAGACCTAATCTAGGATACACTGTGGATGCGACCCGCTTTGTATTAGATACAAACGAGGTGATCTGACTCGTTCATGTGGTTGACATGCGAGTGGGGGCATCCTGCACAATGAGATTGTACAAGACCGGACCGTGAATTATTAGACTTACCGATATAACACCGTTGATGAAGAAAGACTAATAAATTCATAGATGACCATTAGTGACTCGACCTGAATCCTGAGCGTATTACGGACTCCTGTCTGCGGGGGTCTGTCCTTTGACTAGTACGGGTGAGGGTGGTCTCAGTTACTTGCCCAATATGCCTATCTTCTCAGGGACAGAACCAAGTAGAGAGTTGGGAACCTAACTACGCGAGATGGAATTCACTCGTTCCCGCCTATAGGGAATCTAGAAGGGTTGTTCCCTTACGTGTTGTCTCTAGGGCTTGGACAACGGGCGCCCACCTTCTCACTGGCCCGAGAAAGGTGTTGTGTATGGTTGGACCATCACAATATGTTGTTCATTAGAGGAGCAGTGGGGACTTAAGGAACAAGAAGTAGACACAGGGGTAAAACGGTAATTTGACCCAGCCATGTCTACGAACAACCTGTGAAGGGTCGACTCATGGGCATTGGTTATATCAGTGGACACGTAATATTCTACACCGATGGGAGTACAACTCACATGTGCTATAGTGGAATGTTACTGTAGCTAATGAATATTGGTTGATCGGGTCAAAGAGTTTGTGAGTTAACCTCATATCATTGGAGCCCGTCACTGTAGGTCCATTAGGTCCCTTGGTTGGCTCAATATGGGATAAAAGAAGGATTAATGTTTTGGCATGAAATTGAAGTGTTCAATTTCACTTTTAAGAGTATTTATATCATTTATATGAGATATAGATGATATAATATATAGTTTAATATGAATGAGATTCATAATAAACTATATGTTAGCCTAATTGTTGAATCAATGGCTAAATGGAGAAATTAATTGAGAGAAATTAAATTGGATGTGATTCAATTTAATTAATACACAATTATTGAGATATGAGATATCTTATATTATGTGATTATGTAAATGAGATTTACATAACCTATAGTTGTGGTAAAGTGGTAATAATGTGAAGTTTTGAACTCCATCATTCCACTATTTAAACCCCTTTGCAAAAGGGTTTTGAAAAGCTAAGTTAAGAGAAGACAAGTTGTTTTTTTGGATTTTGCCCTAAGAATCCAAAAGTCATATTCTCTCTACTCTCTCAATTCTGTTCACCTTCCAAAACACAAAAGTTCCCACCAACTTCCCTTCTCCAAAAGAGAACAACCAAGAAGATCTATGTTGGTAGTGTTTGGGATCCGATCGTGGGAAGAGTTCATTGAGATCGAGGAACAGGAAGAATCGTGAGCTGCAGGAGAGATTGTTGAATTGGTCTACAACAAGTAAGTATGTTCTTCTTGCTGTACAATTTAGCATGTTTAGCCTAGATCTAATAGCTAGATCATTTTAATAAACACATGTAGCATGATGATACCATGACGATTCGATCGTCTTCCGCTGCGCGGGGATTCTCATTCCCTTCATCAGTCTCGCAAAAACTTTTGAAAACCAATCAAGTTTTAGCAAAAAATATATGTTATGATCCCTAGGTCATTAAAAGTTTGCAATGATATCGCAAAGGTTTAGAATGACCGCCACCGAATGGTGAATAGAAACACTCCTCCTCTAGGACGAGACTATCTCAACCAGACCCTAATACCAGAATAACTCTTATTCCATTAGGCATCCAATTACCATTATTCGGTCAGAATCCATTAACTCTTAATGAATCCAGTGAGTGTCACCCTCAATCTTTATGTTTCCAAGTATCCGTCCAATCAATAGTCACCGAAGGGTGAACTAAGAAGGAAAACCAACAAGGAAACTATATCCCTTTCGGGAATTCACGGTGTTCCGTCTCCCATGATCAAGGTCATTCGAAGGGATTGTCTTGTCCAAGCCAAACTAGCAGGCGGATCATAGGTGTCTCACGGTATGAATCGAAAGAAGAGATCGTGGGTCCCATTTTTACAGGTCCCGCTCCCACTCACTATAAGTACTCTCTCCATCCACTATGATATTGATCCATACAAATACCAACCGAAGGGAGAAGCTCCCATTTGCGCCACGAGGTCGAGAATGGATCTCACGGTGCGGACTTTAACGGAGATTTGTGGTCGAAAAATTAAATGTATCTCTACACACTTTATTTCCTCCCACTCAACACTTTATATTATTCGGGATTGACCTAGATAAATCGGCTAATGTTTACCTAAGCCTACCAATATAACGCTTATATTGATTTAGCCTAAGTTTATAGTCACATTATTAAGTTAGGTCTATGTGAGTAAATTAATCAACTTTTAATTAACGACGCTCACGATAATATAACCTAAGAATCTCCAGACCGAATTCACTCCCAAGTCGATTTTTAGGTAAGGGTGTTCCGCAAAGTGTCAGCTTAAATACCCCAGCCTTAGACAAAACCTTTTTTAGACAGAGTTACTTATCAGTCACCATTCAAAGGTCATATTTTGATTTCCTAATTCTAATCTTATTAGAACTAGAAAACCTAAGTCTGATTATTCAAGTCCTAAACATTTTAAAACTAATAATTAACTTTGGTTACGTGCATTTCTATGTTATAGTGTTTGATCATTCATCACATGAATAATACAATACTATAACAAATATTCATCACATGAATTAAATGCATGAGCATACTTTTAATCTAAGAAATATAACTCTTATAATAAATAAATTAAAACATGCTTTTAATTATATTATAACACTTATAGTATAACCTATCATGCATACTATATATTATAACACGTATAATATAAAAATAATGCATGAAATGTTTAACCTCAGGTGGGATTTTAAATCTATATGTCATACATTATGCACATAGAATAAAAAATTCATACATCTCATGCATAAAATAATTAAATAGCAAAAATTTGATCGGTTTTGGCACTTAAGGGCATTCAACAAATTAATTAACATTAATATAACAATTATATTAATATTAATTAATAAATTAAATTAAATTGAAAAACTAAAATACATTTTACATAATTTAAATAAATAAAATCATCTAAAAACCACCCCACGTTGAGAAATGAAGTAACCGCCCACGTACGCACGTCTGCTTCGCGAACTGCCCCTCAACGCACGCAACGTTGCAACGCCGTGAGCAGTGTTGCAACGATGCAACACTCAGCGTCGCACGTCGTGTGCTCCACGCCAGGGCATTGCAACGCTGCTCTGCAGCAAGGCCTCTTCCGCGTGGACGGCGTTGAGACGCCGAAGAACAGTGTCTCAACGCCGTCGACAGAACAACAAGCTCCTTTGCTGTTATTCGTCGTTTTTCGCCCGTTTCCGCTCCGGTTTCTTCACAACAACTCTTGCCGCCAAAGACTCGGACTTACAGACTTGATTTATTTTCTAATTTGCCCAAAAAATACGGGTCTTTACATTTGATATAATCAAATAGATAATAAACCTAAAACTAGTGCCAAAACCGAAACATCCAATTATGCAATCCACAATTACATCTCATGAATTGAAGCATTACCCATCTAATTTTAAGAAAAATAAATGCACAACGAAAAGCCAACGTTTGGCACTAATACCAATTGAAGGGAATGAGAATCCCACGCAGCAGAAGGGCGATTAAATCACTGTGGTATCGTTGTGAAAAACATTTTCTTAAAATCGAAACTATCTGATAGTAACTAGGTTAAACATGCAATTTAGGAAGAAAAACCGTAAGAACACTTACTTGTTGAAGAACTTTTCTTCACGTATTCCTCCTCCGGTCACGAACACTTTGTGATCATGATCTCAACGAACATGATCTCCTCGACGAACCAACGATCCGGACACGTCCCGAAAGGTTTCTCGATTGTTCTCCTTTTTGTAGAAGGAGAGTAGTGAGACTCTTCTTTGGTGTAAGGGAGGAGAGAATGAGAGAAGTGTTGAGAGAGAATTGTTAGTTTCTTTTGGTATGAGATCCAAAAAATGAAACCAATGCCTAAGAAATCCTTCTTGCAAAGGGTTTATATAATGGTGATAGGTGGAGTTGAAATCTCCACTAATTTACCATCTAACCACAATCATAGGTTATGCAAATCATATTTGCATAACCATATATAATAAGATATCTCATATCTCATTATACAAATCACATTTGTATAATTATGGATTTTTAAATTGAATCACATTCAATTTAATTTCTCTCAATTCAATTTCTCCAAATTAGCTCTAATTCGAAAATTAGGCTAACCTATAGTTTATTATGAATATCATTCACATTAAACTATATAAAATGTCATTCATATCTTATATAAATGACATAATTACCCTTTAGTGAATTTAAACACTTCAAATCGACAGCAAAACTGTAAACCCTCTATTAATCTAGTTTGAGCCAACCGAGGGACCTAATGGACCTACAGTAACGAGCTCCAACGATCTGAGATTAACAAGTCAAACTCTTTGACCCGGTTAATCAACATTCATTAGCTACGGTAACACTCCACTAAATCCCGTAGCTGCACCCCTGTCACTATAAGACAAGTTTTGTCCACTAATATAACTAATGCTCATGAGTCGGCCCTTCACAGGTTGTTCGTAGACACTGCTGGGTCAAATTACTGTTTTACCCCTATGTCTACTTCTTGCTCCTTAAGTCCCCACTGCTTCTCTAATGAACAACAACGTTGTAATTGTCCAACCATACACAACACCCCTCTTGGGCCAGTGAGAGGGTGGGCGCCCGTTGTCCAAGCCCTGGAGACAACACTTGAAGGAACAACCCCTCTAGTTTCCCTAAAGTCGGGAACGAGTGAATTTAATCCGCATAGTTAAGGTCCCAGCTCCCCACGTGGTCCTGTCCTTGAGAAGATAGGCATATTGGGCGAGTAACTGTGACCACCCTCACCCGTACTAGTCAAAGGACAGACCCCCACGGACAGGAGTTTGTAACACGCTCAGGATTAAGGTCGAGTCACTAATGGTCATCTACTAAGTTATTAGTCCCATACTGTTAACGGTGTTACATCAGAAGGTTTAATAATTCACGGTCCGGTCTTGTACAATCTCATTACACATGATGCCCCCACTCGCATGTCAACCATATGAACGAGTCAGATCACCTCGTTTGTATCTAATATAAAGTAGGTCACATCCATAGCGTATCTAGGATTAGGTCTCCAACCCTATCCATATACTGTAGACCGTTCGGGTCATTAACTCGAACGTGATCCTCCCTGTGTGTCCACTACACACCGTTCAAGTTCTAGTTCTTTCATAAATTTAATAACCCTAGAGCTTAGTTTATTGGAGAAAGTTTGTAAAAATTGCGAGACACAAAGCGATGAAAGAAATAACTCTTATTTATTTCAAATTGTAATATTACAAACAAAACGAGATTAGGACATACATCCCAACAAGACATTTATTATGCATTGTGGATAGTCAGTAGGTACCAATCCAATCCAGGGTCAGACCACTGAACCGCAGTTAAAAATACCCTCAAGTATCTTAGGAGAATGGGGGACTATACGCTTGTGTTTGTGACTAAGGAGTTGATCCTTACTGGATACACTGATTCTGATTTTTAGGTCGAAAAGGATTCTAGGAAATCATCATCGGGATCAGTTTTTACCCTTAACAATGGAGCTATAGTGTGGTGAAGCATCAAGCAGGGATGCATCGCTTGGTGAAGAATCAAGCAGGGATACATCGGTTACTCCGCTATGGAGGCAGAGTATGTCGCTAGTTGTGAAGCAGCTAAAGAGGTTGTTTGGCTAAGGAAGTTCCTTATTGATTTGGAAGTTGTTCCAAATATGGAATTTTCCATCACCTCATATTGTGGCAACAGTGGTGCGGTAGCCAATTTTAAGGAACTTCGCAGCCACAAGCGAGACAAGCACATCGAGAGGAAGTATCACCTGATACGAGAGATGGTGCAACGAGGAGATGTGACAATCACGAAGATCGCTTCGGCGCACAACATAGTTGATCCGTTTACAAAGACTCCCACGACTAAAGTGTTTGAGGGTAATTTGGAAAGTCTAGGTCTACGAGATATGTACATAGGGTAATATAGGGCAGGTGGGAGATATGTAATGGGTATATGGATGCCCTAGTTTATTGTATTTTGTATCTCTGTAATCGCTATTTTAGATTGTAATCTACCCCATTAGAGTTTTAGTTCAAGTGGGAGTTTGTTGGAGTTTGTGCCTTAAAACTCGTAGTTTGTAAATATTTGTTCCAATTTATGTAATAAAGAGTTATTATCATCAATAAAGACTTATTATTTATAATTTACTAAATTGCCCTTTTATTAACCCTAAATCAAATAAACTAGCATCCAGGGCTGTAAAATGTCTCTTGAACTGAATGTAATGTACATATAAAGGATCTCGGTTCAAGGTACAACCCAAAGGATCTATAGTAAGGGGATAAGGCTTGGGTAACCTTACCATGGTAATATTATGGATATGACCCACTTTGTATTTGATACAAACACATGGATCCTAGCATGTTCGTGCAGACAACATGTGAGTGGGGATATCCTATGTAATGAGATCGCATAAGACCGGGTCGCGAAATAGTAACCGCTAGATGTAACTCCGTTGACTAGTGAGGTTTTTATTTCACTAGGATGACCTATTTGCGAGGGATTGTCCTTTGACTAGTATGGGTGAGAGTGGCCAGATTCGCCGACTCAATATGTCTACCTTCATGGAGGCAAGATCGAGTGAGCAGCTGGGGACTTAACTTAGCAAGATGGAATTCACTCTTTCCCTCTTTTTTGGGTAAGTAGAGGAATGTTCCCTTAAGTGGTATCTCTGGGACTTGAACAAAGGGCCCAACCCTCTCATTGGCCCGAGAGAGACATCAGTTTTTTGGTAGGACCACAAACAAATTGTTCATTAGATGAGTACTAGTACTTAAGGTACAAGATGTAACCTAGGGGTAAAACGGTAATTTGACCCACCTGCCATTACGAATATTCGTGAAGAATTTACTTGTTGTTATTGGTCAATATCCGTGGACACAGAAATATATCTGCAGTGAGAAGAGTGCAGCTGTGGGACTTTAGTGGAGTGTTCCCGTAGTTAACGAATGGTGATTAGGAGGTTAATGAGATTAACCGAATAATTTCGTATCGTTGGAGCTTCTAATCTGTAGGTCTATTAGGTCCACCTTCTAGCTCGTAAAGGGTTCTTAGATCGTTTGAATTTGAAATGTTAAAATTAAATTAGGGAATAATCGTCAATGTATATAGATACATTATAATATAATGTTTTGGAACTTTATATTATATATTTAAGGTTAATATGATTCGTATTAAATTATATGAAAGAATGAAATATTTGAAAGAGTTAAAATATTGTTTTAAATGTGAATGAGATTCATATTTAAAACTATAAGTTAAAATTTAATGTACATAAGATGTGCATTAAAACTATCTGTTAGAGGAAAAATTGATTAAATATGATTTAATCATGATTAAATATATGATATTTAAATATTAATAAAAATATTATATTTATTTAATAATTAATTAAATTTGATTTAATTAACTAACTTAATTATTAAATATTTTCATTATTAATTAATGGGAACGTGTCAGTAAGACACGTTCCCCACTTTCCCACTGATTCTCTATCGATAGGGAATGGGGGAAGTGCTCCTCTAGGCTTTAATCTTCTCCTGGTGAGAAGAGGCAGTTGATCGATCATATTTTTGGATTGATAGGCAAAAACCAAAAGAACTCTCTCATCTCTAAAAATTCTCTTTACTTCCAATTGTTGGCTCCTTCCCACCAAAAGAGAGATCTAAATGGAATCCAAAGGATAAAAGGTTTGCCAAGTGGTTGGAGTCCTGTTGGAAAAGAAATAACATAGGTTTTTGGTGTTGTTGTGTTGCTGTGCAGTTGGAGCAAAGGGTTGTTGTGTGAAAACAACAAAGGTAATTAATTGTTCTTTCCTTTTAGTTTAATAATTACACAACATGTGTTTGGATGTTTAATCCATGCCTAATTAGATTAGATTGAATTGCTTATTCTCTGTTTTTTATCCAATGTATTGGTATTTGAAGTAAACCAAAATAATCAAGCAAATCGTTCTATAAATCCACGTTTCCGCTGCTCACGGGGATCCAATCTCCTTCGCCCCCCAGACAGGAGTTCGTAACACGCTCAAGATTAAGGACGACTCACTAATGGTCATCTACAAAGTCATTAGTCTTACACTATTAATGGTGTTACATCAGTAGGTCTAATAATTTCCTTGCCCAGGATGCCACCACTTGCATGTCAACAACATGAACGAGCTGGATCACCTCGTTTGTATCTAATACAAAGCGGGTTGCATCCACAGTGTAACTAGATTGAGGTTTCCAACCTTACCTATATAGTGTAGACCGTTTGGATCATTAACTCGAACGTGATCCTCCCCATGTGTCCATTACACATTGTTCAAGTTCTAGTTCTCTCATAATACAATGTCCCTGGAGCTTAGTTTATTGGATTAAGTTTATAAAGTATGTGATACACAAAGTTCTGTGTAAATAACTCTTATTTATTTACAACAATGAATATTATAAACTACACGAAATTAGGTCATACACCCCGACATTCTCTAGTTGTCACCGAACTGCCTGCTTCACAAAGATTGTCAGCATGGCTCTTCATTATTCGCAAGTAGTCATCCATTTTGGAACTTCCTTTCCAAGATTGATGAAAGTATAATCTTCTTTTGTTTGAAACTAAAGTTCAATGAGTAATTGAATGGCTCCCCACAAATCTTTGGAATTTTCATATCCCATCACGTGCATCACTACTTTTGATAACATTAAATTATAAAGCTAATCCAAGAGTAGTTGGTCTACCGTGACCCAATGTTCATATTGAGGATTTAAGGTTCTCTCTGTAATGGGGTATATGGATGCCCTAGTTTATTGTATTTCTATCTCTTGTAACCACTGTTTTAGATTATGATGTACCCCACTAGAGTTTTAGTTCAAGTGGAAGTTTGTTGGGATTTGTGCCTAAAACTCGTAGTTTGTAATTATGTTCTAATTAATGTAATAAAGTGTTATTATTTCAATAAAGTGTTATTGTTCGTTATCTACGAGTTTGCCTTTATTTAAATCCCTAAATCCAATAAACTAAACATCCAAGGTCTTTAACTGAATGTAATGTACATAAAAAGGATCTCGATTCGGGTACCTTACCCTGGTAAAACTATGGATATGGCCCACTTTGTATTTGATACAAACACTGTGATCCTAACGTGTTTGTGTAGATGACATGTGAGTGGGGATATCCTATGTAATGAGATTACATAAGATCGGACCACGAAATAGTAACCTCTAACTGTAACTCCGTTGACTAGTTAGGTTTCTATTTCACTAGGATGATCTAGGCAACTTGATCTCAATCTCGAAATGTTACGAACTCCTGTTCGCGAGGGATTGTCCTTTAACTAGTATGGGTGAGAGTGGCCAGATTCGCCGACTCAATATGCCTACCTTGTTGGGGACAAGACCGAGTGAGCGGCTGGGAACTTAACTTAGCAAGATGGAATTCATTCCTTCCCGGCTACTAGGGTAAGTAGAGGAATGTTCCCTTAAGTGGTGTCTCGGGACATGAACAAAGGGCCGACCCTCACGATTGGGCCCGAGAGGACTCTGTTTGTTGGTAGGACCACAAACAAATTGTTCATTAGAAGAGCACTGGTACTTAAGTTACAAGATGTAACCCAGGGGTAAAACGATAATTTGACCCAGCTGGTGTTACGCACATTCGTGAAGGATTGACTTGCTGTTATTGGTCACTATCTATGGACACAGAAATATATCTGCAGTGAGAAGAGTGCAGCTGTGGGACTTTAGTGGAGTGTTCTCGCAGTTAACGAATGTTGATTGGGAGGTTAATAAGATTAACCGAGCAGTCTCGTATCGTTGGAGCTTCTGATCTGTAGGTCCATTAGGTCCACCTTCTAGCTCGTAAAGGGTTCTTAGATCATTTGAATTCGAAACGTTCAAATCCATTAGGGAATATATTTAATGTATGTTGATACATTATAATATATAGTTTTGGAATTATATATTATAAATTTAATGTGAATGTGATTCATATTAAATTATAAGAGAGAATTGAATATTTGAAAGAGTTCAAATATTATATTAAATGTGAATGTGATTCACATTTGAAAACTATAGGTTAAAATTTAATGTGCACTGGATGTACATTAAAACTATAGATTAAAGGGGTAATATGATTAAATTAGATTTAATCCAAATTAAATATATGATATTTAATTTGTATTATTTAATTAATAGTTAAATGTGATTTAATTATTATTATTATAATAAAATAAGGGAACGTGTCTTCCAGACACGTTCCCACCATCCCCTTCCTTCTCCCTATCGATAGCTTAACAGGGAGAAGGGGTGTGCATAGCAGATTGATCGATAAACTGTATTGTTAAAGCAATTGGGGTATTGCTCTCTCTCTCTCTCTCAATTCTAAAATTCCCAAAAGTTCTTCCAATCGTTGGATTACCTTCCCACCAAGGAAAATTTAAGATCTCAAAGGATAGAAGGTTTTTCTCGTGGTGTTGTCCAGTTGAAGAAAACAGAGAAGCATCTTGGAAGTTTCTGTGTTGTTGTCTTATTTGAAGCAAGGAGTTGCTGCAAGTTGAAACTACAAAGGTAACTTCTTTATCCTCTTTTAGTTTAATAGTTAAACTCCATATATGTTTGTATGCATTTAATCCATGCCTAATTAGATTAGAATTAATTTCCATGCTTGTTCTGTTTTATTTATCAATGTACTGGTTTTTGGTTCAATGAAAAAAATCAAGCAATTAACGATCCCAAACCACGTTTCCGCTGCTTAAGGAGATCAGATCTCCATCACTCTCCACCTCTGAGGTTGAGGCTCCATTGACGATTGTTGTTGAGTTAGATGCTCTTCCTTCAATTAATGCATCTGTTGATTAAAGACTCTATTGAACAAACATGGGTTGACATGGTTTGGTGCAAAGAAGATGACCTTCCCTCTAATAGCTATGAAGAATTGGAAAAGGTAAATTCTTCCATAAGAGGAAGTTTTCTCGATCAAGTTTAACAGACATTAGTTGATTGAGTAGCTGGTTGAGCGATGTAGTGTTGAAGATCGTTGGTCCAATGACTGAGGCGTTTTCCATTGGAGCTCTGATTCCAAGACAACATCAATAAAATTTGGAGAATGAAATTCTACTTCTGTATTTCTTGATTTCACAAGAATATAAATGAGATATTGAATAGTACAGTGCCTACAAATAGGACAAGAATAAAATAATAATAAAAGGACACATGGCATAAAAAGATTTGCCATTCATCATTGAGCAAGCTGTCCAATATCAGAATTCGTTATAGGATTCTTTTGGGTCAGGTGTTCAACCATACTCTCTTCTCATCTAGGATTTTGTTCTTTGAGCAACAAGAAAAATGTCTAGATTTAACCAATCTTAAATGAAAAATGTCTAAATTAGTTTTAAATTGTAAAAATGTCTAAACAATTTTTTTCTACGTTATATAAAAGTGTTTGTAACAAAAATACCCCTGATGTAGATATTTAAAAGTTTTACCTAAAAAATATGACTACAGAAAATGAGGCTAACAAATAGGAGTGAATCAAAGGGGAATATTTTTTTTAGATAAATAAAGGTAAATAAATATATTTTAAAGATTCAAATATATTGTTTGATCGAAATAACGATGGAACTCATTAAAGAAACAAAAAATGCGGCACACAAACCGAGAAGTATGAAGAGAAAAATAGAATAGATAAACGAACATAATTGTGAACTCAATATAGCAATTTGGGTAACACACAGAAAATAATTAATAGCTCCAAACATGTGCATATAAACTTATCTACATCTATCAAATAAGATATTAAAATTATAGGGTTGGATAATTGATGGTAATTAACGCGCATAAAAAAAATAATCTAATGGTGCTCAATTAATGCACCACCAAACTCATTGAAATTGATGGAACACGAGACATACGCAGCGGAAAAAGGATCTAATGACACTCTAATTGCATCTAACTTAATAGAAATTAACATGCAAACATACAAAAAACAGTAAAAAAAAAGGGAAGAAGATACAATCTTTACAGCTCAATTTCTTCTCTCTGCCTTGCCAAAGCACAAACCAAACACAAACTGGACCACCACTAGAGCTTCCCCGCTATCTTCTGAACTCAGAACTGGGTTGTGGGACTTCGTGAATGAAGGATTGAAAAGAAAGAATGGGAGGTTCAAAGCTTTATGTGATAAAAGGAAAAGAGGAAATTTTGGTCAGACTCTCTTTGAAAAAGCTCAAAAATTTCAACAAAGAAAAGAACCTTTTGTTTTGAAAACAAACCTATTTATAAAGCAATTACATGCATCAAATCCATCTAAAAGCTCACCAAAATGCAACACCTTACAAAACATTAACGAAAGTAGGTTATGTGTCATTTTATAATGTTTACACATAGTCCACTTAAGTTAGTGGGATTGTCCAACAAAAACTTAGAAAATTCCACTAACTCTAGTCAAGGGTAAAATAGTTTTTTCCATTTGGTCAAAGTCAAACTTTGAATTTTTCCAGAGCCAAAAAGTCAACCCTTTGACTTTTTACGATTTTGACACTCTTGACTAATTTTGACATCCCGAACATGAATCCGCATTCATATTTTTAAAATTCAAATGTCATTTGAATATATTGTGTCATAAAAAACCAATAGCTATGTCACATATACTTGTCGGTTTAAAACTCATTTCCTAATTCGAACAATTCGAATTAATCCATCATATTTTTGAAATTCAATTCGAATTAGGTCCTAGCAGGGGGACCTAATGAACCTATAGATCATGGGCTCTAACAATCTGAGATTAATCGGTCAAAATCTTTAACCTAATTAATCAACATTTGTTAACTAACGGGTCATTCCACTAAAGTCCCGTCGTTGCACTCCTCTCACTGTAGATATATTTCTGTCCACCTGATATAACCGTAACCAGTAAGTCAATCCTTCACAGGTTGTTCGTGGTCTCGGCTGGGTCAAAATACCGTTTTACCCCCGAGAACACTTCTTGTTCCTTAAGTCCCACTGAACATCTATAGAACAATTGATTTCTGGTCCAACCATCAAATCAAGTCCCTCTCAGCCTAATGAGAGGGTGGGGCCCCTTATTCTAGTTCCGAAGTCAGCACTTAAGGGAACAACCGATTTACTATCCCTAGAGTCGGGTAGGAGTGAATTCCATCTTGCACCCTATGTCCCCAGCTATCTACCAGGTTTTACCCCTTAAATGGGAGGCTTATTGAGCCAGCGTTGTTGAGTATTCGAATGTATGCCCTAAAACTTGTGTAATTTTAATCAAAGAAATAAAGAGTTATTTTTTTTGATAAAATTACAGTCTTGTTTTATAAATCCAATAAACTAAGCTCCAAGGTTATAATATATATCTTGAACATCACTGTAGTGGACATTATATGGATTAGGTTCAAGAATATAACCTAAATGGTCTATGGTATAAGAATAAGGTTGGAAACCTCATTCTAGTAACACCATGGATGCGACCCACTTTGTAATTAGTACAAATGAGGTAATCCAACTCATTCATGTAGTTGACATGCGAGTGGGGGCATCCTGTATGAAGAGTTTATACAAGGCCAGACCGCAAATTATTAGTCTAACCAGTGTAACACCGTTAACAGGATAAGTCTAGTAATTTATAGATGGTCAATAGTGACTCGACCTGAATCCTAAGCGACCTAAGAACTCCTGCTTATAGGGGTTTGTCCTTAGACTAGTATGGGTGAGAGTGGCCTGTAGCCGACTCAATAAGCCTACCTTCTTAGGGACAAAACCTCGTAGGTAGCTGGGAACTTAACTGTGCAAGATGGAATTCACTCATTCCTACCCTAAGAAATTAGATAGGTTGTTCCCTTAAGAACTGACTCCAGGTCTTGAACAATGGGGTCCTGCCCTCTATGAGTGTATGAGTCTATGGTAGGACTTTAGACTTGTTGTTCATTAGAGGATCAGTGGTGCTTAAGGAACAAAGAGGTAATCACAGTGGTAAAACGGTAATTTGACCCAACTGTGATCACGAACAACCTGTGAAGGGCCGACTCATGGGCAATGACTATATCAGTGGACACAATATAAT
Source organism: Trichosanthes cucumerina (assembly GCA_036507285.1). Classification (NCBI taxonomy): domain Eukaryota; kingdom Viridiplantae; phylum Streptophyta; class Magnoliopsida; order Cucurbitales; family Cucurbitaceae; genus Trichosanthes; species Trichosanthes cucumerina. The sequence goes on from CM071841.1 coordinate 43,063,035, forward strand.
CTATAGTGAGGAGAGTGCAACTACAAGTTTATAGTGGAGTCACTTGTACTTAATGAATATTGATTAACAGGATCAAAGAGTTTGATCAATTAATTTCACATTATTGGAGCTCATGAACTGTAGGTCTATTAGATCCCTCCGTTGACTCAACATGGTAATATTGAGGGTATAAAGTTAGGAATGAAATTGAAGTGTTCAATTTCATACATGAGGTGTTATATCAATTATATATGATATAATTGATATAATATATAGGTTTAATGTGAATTAGATTTTCATATAAACCATATACTAATGAGAGAATAAAGGAGGGAAATGATGGTCATTTCCATCGTATTTCCCTATATATATGGTTGCATGAGATGCAACTAGGTTGAGGAATTTTAAGCCTTTGATGTGTTGTTGGAAAAGTTCCAAAACACAAACCTCTCTCTCACAACATCTCATCTCACCTAAAGGGAACCCACCTTCCTCCCTCACCTGGAGAACAACGGAGCAGATCCGGTGGTAGTGTTCGTAATCTCTTGGGTTCGTGTTGCTGAGATCGTGGTCGTGGGAGAAGGAGCACTCGAAGAAAGGTTCTTCTAAGGTATATTTCTTGTTGTCCATATTCTGTTTGTATGCTTAATCTATTTATTTTAGTTCTTGAATGTAATCGTTGTAACGAAATTAAGAACGCGCGATTCACAATCGCTTCCGCTGCGGGATTCGATTCCCTACATTGAGCTGGTCTCACCGATGCTGATCTAAGCATAATCCCAAATAAATAGAAGTTCATAGTTAGCTCAGGATTGAGATCGAGTTACCTAGGTCATCAAATTTAAATTAGTCAGTTTTATACAGTAAACGGTGTTATAAAGCAAAAGTGACTAAGTCGTGGTCCAGTCTTATATAAACTAATTGTTTAGGATTCCCTCACTTACATATCTCTATATGAACGATTAAGGATCACATCGTTTGTACTAACTACAAAGTAGGCCGCATCCATAGTTTCCCCAGAATAAGGCGCCCAACCTTATCCCTATACTATAGACCATTTTAGGCTATATACTCAACTTGATCCATGTTTTATGTCATCACATAAAGTTCAAGTCTACGTTAAATAGCCTCGGGACCTTAGTTTATTGGATTCAAGATTATGGTATACTAATTCAATAACAATTTTATAGAAGAAGAAACACGAAAAATGTTTATCAATTACAAACTACGAGTTTTAGGACATAAAATCCAATAAACTCCCACTTGGACTAAAACTCCTAGTGGAATATCCCAATGTTGAATTTAAGTGAGAAACATATGAGTACAATAAACATATGAATACAATAAACTCAGGCATATGCCCAAATGTTCTCCCACTTGTCCTAGTTTACTAACTTCGTAGACCTAGAGACTGTAGGTGACCTTCAAACACTTTAGCCGTGAGGGTCTTTGTAAAAGGATCAACAATGTTTTCCTCAGATGATATGTGGGTCACTACAACGTCTCCACGATGTACAATCCCCCCGGATGAGATGGTATTTGCGCTCAATATGCTTGTCGCGCTTATGGGTTCTTGGTTCTCTTGAGTTTGCAACTACACCACTGGTATCACAATATAGGGTGATAGGCAGATGCATATTTGGAACAACTTCCAAATCTTTCAAGAATTTCCTCAACCATACTGCTTCTTTTACTGCTTCACATGCAGCTACGTACTCAGCTTCCATTGTGGAGTATGGAATACAGTTTTGCTTCACACTTCTCCATACTACTTCTCCTCCATTCAGAATGAACACTTATCCCGATGTGGATTTTCTTGCATCTTTATCGGTCTGAAAATCAGAGTCAGTGTATCCAGTAAGGATCAAATCCTTAGCACCGTACACGAGCATGTAGTTCCTCGTTCTCCTAAGATACTTGAGCATGTTCTTAACGATAGTTTAATGATCATATCCAGGAATTAACTGATACCTATTGACTATCCCTACTGCGTAGCATATGTCAGGTCTAGTACATAACATTGCATACATCAGACTCCCAACTGCGGAAGCATAGGGAATGTGTCTCATGACCTCAACCACTTGAGGTGTCTTAGGGAATTGTTCCTTTAACAAATGAATTCCATATCTGTAAGGTAACAGACCTCTTTTGGAATTGTGCATCTTATACCTAGACAACATTTTGTCTATGTAAGTTGTTTGAGACATGGCTAGTGTTCTGTTCTTGCGATTCCGAACAATTTGAATCCCTATAACATATTGTGCATCTCCCAAATCTTTCATTTGGAATTGTGTAGCTAGCCATTTCTTGATGTCAGTCAAGTAACCTACATCATTCCCAATGGGTAGAATGTCGTCAACATATAAAACTAAGAACGCTATAGTAGAATTGACGATCTTCTTGTACACACAAGGCTCGTCAACATTTTGTTCAAAACCATAAGGTTTGATCGCGGTATCAAATCTTATATTCTAAGATCTAGAAGCTTGTTTCAACCCATAAATGGATTTTTGAAGCCGACAAACTTTTTGTTCTTGACCCTATGCAATAAACCCCTTTTGTTGAGCCAGATACTCTCTTCAAGATCGACGTTTAGAAAGGTCGTCTTGACATCCATCTGCTAAATTTCATAGTCATAAAAAGTGGCGATGGACAAAAATATTCTAATCGACTTAAGCATGGCAAGGGGAGAAAAAGTTTCTTCATAGTCCACTCCTTCTCTCTGGGAATAACCCTTTGCCATAAGTCGAGCCTTAAAAGTCTGTACTTTGTCGGCTTGGTCTCGTTTTCTCTTGTAGATCTACTTAAAACAATTGGTTTTATGCCATTTGGTCTGTCTACCAGTACCCAGACGGAATTGAAGTACATAGACTCCATTTCGAGGTTCATGGCTTTGACCCACTGGTCACGGTCTACATCTTTCATGGCTTGTTTATAGGTCGATGGATCCTCTATGTCGTCATCAGGTGTGACGACTTGAGTTTCAGTCAAACCCAAGTAACGTTCAGGCTGATGAGCAACCCTCCCACTATGTCGAGGTATTCTCAACCCTTGAGAAGGATGTGACTGACCACATGTACTGGTTTTATCAACTATTTTAGTAGATGAACTAGCTTTATCTATAGCGTCTTTGGAAAGTTCATTTAATACTAGTCTACTGCGAGGTTGATGACTTCTGATGTGGTCTTCCTCTAAGAATGATGTATTTGTCGACACAAAAACCTTATTCTCTTTAGGATCATAAAACATACCACCTTTTGTTTCTTTTGGATAACCTACAAATAGACATAGCTTTGAACGACGTTCTAATTTTTTCGGATTTTGCGCCAACACATGCGTTGGGCATCCCCAGATCCTAATGTGACGTAAACTACCTTTACGCCCTATCCATAGCTCATAAGGTGTTTCTAAAACAATTTTAGAGGGAACGTTATTCAAAATATAGATAGCAGTTTCTAATGCATGTCCCCAAAAGGAATCAGGTAACTTAGCAAAGCTCATCATTAAGCGAACCATGTCCAACAAGGTTCTGTTTCTTTTTTCAAATACACCGTTCTGCTGAGGCATATTAGGGGAAGAGAGTTGTGACTTCATTTCATATTCTATCATATAGTCTTGGAATCTTAAGTCAATGTACACTCCACCTCGATCAGATCGAAGTGTCTTAATCGTTTTACATAACTTGTTCTCAACCTCAGTCTTATATTGTTTGAATTTTTCCAAAGAATCAGACTTGTGATGCATTAGATAAATATGACCATACCTGAATAATCATCAATGAAACTGATGAAATATTCATACTCACCTTGAGCTTTGACAATCATCGGTCCACAAAGGTCCGAATGTACGAGCTCTAAGGGTATTGTTGCTCTGAGACCTTTTCCAGAAAAAGATCTCTTAGTCATTTTTCCCTCAAGACAAGACTCACATGGAGGTAAAGAATTGTCTTCTAACTGATTTAGGAGTCCATTCTTAACCAATCTCCCAATCCTACTGAGATTTATGTGACCAAGTCTTAAGTGTCATAAATAGGCATTGGAAGAAACTTTTTGTCTTTTATTCTGAGTTTCGGTTGTTCTAAACATCTCAGTATTTAAGACAAATTGGTTTTAACTTATATAAGTTGTTTTCTAGTATAGCAGAAAAAATTTGAATACCTTTTCTGAAAATGAACGCTTTATTTATTTTAAAGGATATTTTATACATTTGTTTTAATATACATGTGATAGATATTAAATTCCGTTTTATTTTAGGAGCATACAAAACATCTTTAAGTATGATATATCTATCATCGAAATACAACTTCAAGTCTCCCACTACATCGGCCGAGATAACCTCTCCTGTTCCAACCCTGAGAGTGTTCTCACCTTCTTCTAGCTTTTCCGAAGAACTAGTTTCCAGAAAAGAAAAGCAAATATGATTAGTGGCCCCTGAATCCAATATCCAGGTTGAGGTATCATACTCCACTAAACATGTTTCAACAACTACCAAATCATATTTACCTTGTGCTTTTTTATCTACTCTTTTCCCAACAAGGTACTTCGGGCAGTTCCTCTTCCAGTGCCCGTTTTGGTTGCAGTGAAAACATTTTCCTTTTTCTGCAACTTTCTTTGTTTGTCATGGGAGCCTTCCCCTTGCCCTTCTTTTTCATTAACATTCTTGTTCTTTGAAGGTCCAACTTTAGTCTTAGAGGACGATCCTCTTAAAACTTTCCTTGTGGTGACAACATTTTCCTCCACCTCTTTCCCTTTAGCTTCTGTAAGAGTTTGAAAACGTTGGAGCTCGTTAAGAAGGGTTGTCAGATTAAACTCTATTTTATTCAGAGAAGCATTTGTTTGAAATGGTATGAAGCTCTTCGTAAGAGACTCCATAATAAAGCTTACCTGATTTCCCTCGTCGATGGCGCCACCATTTACTTCAACAATATTGAAATGGACCGTCATGTCCAGGACATGCTCTCTAACAGAGGTCCCTTCCTTCGTACGCTTGTTGTAAATGTACTTAATAGCCTCGTGTCTTTGAACCGATGACGGTTGCCCGAACATCTCTTTTAACGAATCCATAATAGCCTTAGTTGTGCCCAAGGATTCGTATTTCTTAGCCAATACATTAGTCATGCTGGCAAGAAGATAGACACGGGCTTTATCGTTAGCCTTAACCCATCGATCATAAGCTTCCCGACTAGTTCGGTTAGCATTTGAGGCAGGGGCCTGAGGACATTCCTCAGTTAAGGCAAATCTCAAGTCATCTATTACTAGTATTGTATTTAAATTTGTTTTCTATGTTGTGTAGTTGTCACCGTTAAGTTTTTCGGAAGTTAATAGTTGAACTAAAGAGCAAGTCATGCTGAAAAAAAAACATATTTTTAGTAAAAAATATTAATCTTTACAATCCAATCAAGTTTAGCAAAAAATAATGAACTCATCATTATTATGTTTGCAACAATATTTCAACGGTTTAGAATAACCTTCACCGAAGGGTGACCGACCATTCCTCCGTTGAACCAAGACTATCTTGACTAAATATTATCACGAGAATAATTTTTATTCCTATAGTAACTTAGTTATATCGCTCCTTTGTCGAGAATTTGCTAACACTTATTAATTATTGTAAGTGTAACCTTCCATTTTTCATACCTCAAAGATCAAGATGATTATGCACTCGAAATTGGAAAGACAAAAATGAAAATGGACCTGAGAGACCCTATCTATTTTTGGAGTTCGCGGTGTTCCAAATCCTATAATACAATTCTCCGATTGGTAAGGTCGCTCCAGGGCAGACATGCAGGTGCATTATAGGAATCTCACGATGCGACCTAATGGAAGAGACCGTGGGATGCATTGACACACTTCCTTCTCCCACTTACTATGAACGACTTCCCCTATTCACGTTGATATTGACTCATGCAAACACTCTCCTAATTGAGTCCGCACCCAAGGCACCCCAAAGCCAAGCATGAATCTCACAATGTGAACTCTTAGGGACGCTAAAGTCGAAAGTACATTACTTCTCTCTAGCTAAAGTGTTCAAGACGGTTAGGGTATAAATTACTTAGCAATATATTTCGACTAACTAAAGCATATCCTAAGTCTAGGCGAAACATCCGAGTATAACATTTATACTGGATTTTAACCTACGATGTCTAGGTGATAAACAAATTTTATTACCTCACACCGCTCACGCATGCTCATAAAACCGATTTAACCCTAACTCAGGCGCCGACTCGATCTCCAGGTAGAAGGTGTTCCGTGAACCGTCAACTTAAAACCCTTTCAACCTTAGTCATCTTATCTGACTTTTTGCCAAGATCTTACCGGGTGAGTTTTCTTATAACTTCGGTTTTACAAGATATCGACCTAATTTCTATGAAAAAAAGATTGTCGATGGTTAACCTAAGTGAGGATGCATCTTATCTTTGTTATAGATTTAAAAAGTCTAATTGATTTTATATCACTTATAAAAAGAATTGACAAATCTATAACATACATTCCACATTCATTACATAACAATTATATAATGAAAATTTAATATGGATTTAATTTACTTAATTTAATCAAATTAAATTAAATTAATTAAATTAATTAATTAAAAAATTTTAATTAATCAATTACTATATTAAGTTACTTAGAGAAATCATGAATTATACATAACTTTTACATTAATTCATGAAATCCAACATGCATATTATATATATTATAACCATTATAACATACTTTCAATGCATGTGCATTTTAACCTATGGTGGGAAATTTAATCTACATGGCATACTTTATACACAATAAAGATTTAAACAATTCAACACATTCATAATGCATAAAGAAAATAAAACATAAAATTGGAACCGTTTTGGCATCCTAAACAAGTCAATAATAATTTGAAAATCAGCTCCGATCAAATCTTGAACACTTCGAACCAGCCCGAAACAACACAGTGCAGTTTTTTCGGCAATGCACAACGTCGGTTGAAACTCCAATTACAACCTAATTTCAACTCTATTGACTCCCAAATTTTACCGACTCCTTGGGCACACATTAAGGCTCAAAACTCTTGAGCAAATTTCAAATTTTAACACGAAATTAAAGCCTAAAAGTTGTCAAAACAGTGAGCCAATTTTAGCTTTCAACAATTTCTTCACATGAAAAATAACAACCCACTATATGCAATTGAGTGAAATTAAAGCATGCTTTGATACAAAAAAGGATCTAATGACACTCTAATTGCATCTAACTTAATAGAAATTAATATGCAAACATACAAAAAACAGTCAAAACAAAAAGGGAAGAAGATACAATCTTTGTAGTTCAAATTCATCTCTCCTCCTTGCCAAAGGACAAACCGAACACAAACCGGATCACCACTACAGCTTCCCCGCTATCCTCTGGACTCAGAACCGAGTTGTGGGTCCCGGTTTGAAGGATTGAAAAGGAAGAATGGAAGGTTTAAAGCTTTATGTGAGGAAAGGAAAAAAAGAAATTTTGGTGAGACTCTCTTTGAAAAAACTCAAAAATTTCAGCAAAGAAAAGAACCATTTGTTTTGAAAACAAACCTATTTATAAAGCAATTACATGCATCGAATGCATGTCAAAGCACTCCAAAATGCAACCACTCACAAAACATTAACTAAAGTGGGTTATGTGTCATTCTATAATGTTTACACATAGTCCACTTAAGTTAGTGGGATTTTCGAACAAAAACTTCGATAATTCCACTAACTCTAGTCAAGGGTAAAATAGTCTTTTCCATTTGGTCAAAGTCAAACTTTGACTTTTTTCGCAGCAAAAAAGTCAACCCTTTGACTTTTGACGATTTTGATCCTCTTGACTAATTTTGACCTCCCGAACATGAATCCGCATTCATATTTTTTAAATTCAAATCACATTTGAATATATTGTGTCATAAACACCAATAGTTATATCACATATACTTGTCGATTTAAAACTCTTTTCCTAATTCGAACAATTCGAATTAATCCATCATATTTTTGAAATTCAATTCGAATTAGGTCGTAGAAGGCGGACCTAATGGACCTACAGATCATGGGCTCCAACAATCTGAGATTAATCGGTCAAACTCTTTAACCTAATTAATCAACATTTGTTAACTAACGGGTCATTCCACAAAAGTCCAGTAGTTGCACTCCCGTCACTGTAGATATATTTCTTTCCATCTGATATAACTGTAACCATTAAGTCAATCCTTCACAGGTTGTTCGTGGTCTCGGTTGGGTCAAAATATCATTTTACCCCCGAGAATACTTTTTGTTTCTTAAGTCCCACTGAACAGCTATAGAACAATTGATTTCTGGTCCAACCATCAAATCTAGTCCCTCTCAGCCTAGTTAGAGGGTGTGGCCCCTTGTTCTAGTTCCGAAGTCAGCACTTAAGGGAAAAAACTATCTAGTATCCCTAGAGTCTGGTAGGAGTGAATTCTGTCTTGCACCCTATGTTCCCAGCTATCTACCCGGTCATACCCCTGAAATGGGATGCTTATTGAGCCAGCGTTGTTGAGCTGCTCTCATCGATGCAGATCTAAGGATAATCCCAAATAAACAGGAGTTCATAGTTAGCTAAGGATTGAGATCGAGTTACCTAGGTTATCAAATTTGAATTAGTCATTTTATACAGTAAACGGTGTTATAAAGCAAAAGTGACTAAGTCGTGATCCAGTCTTAAACAAACTCATTGTTTAGGATGCCCCCACTTACATATCTCTATATGAACGATTCAGGATCACATCGTTTGTACTAACTACAAAGTAGGTCGCATCCATAGTGTCCCTAGAATAAGGCACTCAACCTTATCCCTATACTATAGACCATTTTAGGCTATATACTCGAACTTGATCCATGTTTTATGTCATCACATAAAGTTCAAGTCTACATTAAATAGCCTCGGGACCTTAGTTTATTGGATTCAAGATTATGGTATACTAATTCAATAACAATTTTATCGAAGAAGAAACACGAAAAATGTTTATCAATTACAAACTACGAGTTTTGGGACATAAAATCCAACAAGAATATAACACGAATTTCATAGAAACCCTTTTAAAATATTCAAAAAGTAATTAAAAGGTGTATTTGTGCACCTGAAATGTGGTTTATCTCCTCCTACCCATCTGTTCGCATTCTCCCTGCCCATTGCCATCAAACCTTGATCATTGAATGCACCTACTCCACAGCTGAACGTTTTTGCCTCTCCTGTGGTATCCCCATAGAGTTCAGAAGTTCTACCCCAATCGTCTAGAGGAATCGAAGAAGACAAGGTATGTATCCGTAGGTTTCTTGTGATTTTGTTTTTCCAAAATGCACCCCCTTCCTTGAATCTTTAATCGATTTTAGTTTAAAAAGGGGAATCTAAATTTTAGAGCTTAAATAAGTAGTGAAATGTGGAGAAAGTTATTTTTGAAGAATAAAGTTGTAATCTCGTGTTTTAGGGACTCTGGTATTCGTCATTCGCCCGTCCTTGATTACATATATACCCCTTTAATTTAAAAATCATTTGTCTTTTTGACAATGGCAAAAGGAACTGTGGAATCAAGACAATGGGCTAGTGTGCGATTATAAGCAGCAGGAGTAACCCTAAAAAAGAAATCAAAGAAAGATCATACCCCAATCCATTTAGAGACAGAAAAAGAGGTAATTTTTGTCTTGCCCATGCCTACAAGGTTAGATCAATTTTTTATGTTGAATGTACACTAACCCTCGCAACAAGCATGAAAATATTGTTGGAACCTCGTATATGTAGATAATAAAGTCTCAAAAAATGGATGCGAGTACTGGAAACTCGGTCTCGATAGACCTTAGATGAAAATGGAAAGAGACAAAAAGAGAACGACCAGTAAAAAGTAGCAAAGAAAAAGGCAAGGAGACCGCTATTGGGATGTATGCCCTAATCTTGTCGAGTTTGTAATACTTGTTGATTTAATGAATAAAGGTTATTTATTATACAAATTTTGTATCTCACATTTTTATAAACTTAATCCAATAAACTAAGCTCTAGGGTCATATTTGGGAGAACTTGAACAGTGTGTAGTGGACACACAAGGAGGATCACTTTCGAGTTATTGACATGAACAGTCTACAATATATGGATAGGGTTAGGAACCTCATCCTGGTAACACTGTTGTTGCGGCCCGCTTTGTATTAGATACAAATAAGGTGATCAAGCTCGTGTTGGGATTTATGTCCTAAAACTCGTAGTTTGTAAATAATGTTCTAATTAAACAATAAAGTGTTATTGTTTTACAATAAAGAGTTACAATAAAGAGTCATATAAAGAGTTATATGCCTTAAATTAACCCTAAATCCAATAAAGTAACATCCAAGGTTGTTATATGTCTCTTGAACTTAATGTAGATGACATATAAGGATCTCAGTTCGAGATGCTGCCTAAAGGGTCTATAGTAAGGGGATAAGGCTTGGGTACCTTAGCCTTGTAATACTATGGATATGGCCCACTTTGTATTTGATACAAACACAGTGATCCTAACATGTTCATGTAGGCGACATGTGAGTAGGGATATCTTATGTAATGAGATTGCATAAGACTGTACCATGAAATAGTAAGTACTAGATGTAACTCCTTTGATTAGTTAGGTTTCTATTTCAATAGGATGACCTAGGCAGCTTGATTTCAATCCTGAATAGGTTACGAACTTCTGTTTGCAAGGGATCCTTTGACTAGTATGGGTGAGAGTGGCCAGATTTGCCGATTGAATAAGCCTACCTTTTTGGGGGTAGACCGAGCATGCAACTGGGGACTTAACCTAACAAGAAGGAATTTACTCCTTCCCGGCTATTAGGATAAGTAGATGAATGTTCCATTAAGTGGTTTCTCCGGGACTTGAATGAAGGGCCTGAGAAAGAGTTCTGTTTGTTGCTAGGACCACAAACAGGTTGTTCATTACAGGAGCACTAGAACTTAAGGTGAAAGATGTAACCAAGGGATAAAATGATAATTGGACCCAGTTGGTGTTACAAACATTCATGAAGGATTGACTTGTTGTTATTGGTTGATATTCGTGGACACATAAACATATCTGCAGTGAGAAGAGTGCAACTGCGGGACTTTAGTAGAATGTTCCCGCAGTTAACGAATGTTGATTTGGAGGTTAATGAGATTAACTTAATAATCTTGTATCGTTGAGCTTCTGATATGTACGTCCATTAGGTCCACCTCCTAGCTCGTAAAGGGTTCTTAGATCATTTGAATTTGAAATGTTCAAATTCAATTAGGGAATAAGCATGATGTATGGAGATACATTATAATATAAAGTTTTTATGTACATTAAAACTTTATAGTATAAATTAATTTAAATATGATTCAAAGTTAATTAATTGAGAGAATTAAATATTTCAAAGAGTTCAAATATTATTTAAATGTGAATGAGATTCATATTTAAAACTATAGGATAAGATTTAATGTGCATAAGATGTACATTAAAACTATAGGTTATAAGGAAATATGATTAAATAACCAAATTAAATATATGATGTTTAATTAATTCATTAAGGAGTTAATTAATTGAATTAATTAAATGTGATTTAATTAAAATGTTATTTATATTAATATAATTAAAAATTATTTAATATTATTGATTTAATATATTTAATTAATTAATTAAATATAGGAGAACGTGTGAAAGACACGTTCCCCCACTTCCCTCTATTTCTCCCACTCCCATCGATAAGTACGAATGGGAGGAGAAGGAGATGGTTTGATTGATCGAATTGTTGAATTTCATTTTTTGCAAAATTCACACATTCTCTCTCTCTCATTTTCCCAAATATCAACTGTTGGGAACCTTCCCACCAAGGTTGAATCTAGCGATTTAGAGGATAGGAGGTTAACTCTACAGGTAATGTCCTGTTTCGCAGAGGAAGAGAAGGTTAATGTACACTGTGGTGTTGTGCAAACCTGAAAGCAAGAAGTTGTTGTTGATTGTGAAAACTACAAAGGTAATATGGTATTCCCTTTAGTTTAGTCTCTTACACAACATGTTTTAATTGTTTTAATCCATGCCTAATTGCTTATCTCTGTTGTTTTGCCAATGTATGGGTTTTTTGAGTAAACCAAAACAAAACAAGCAAATTACGATTTAAACCACATTTTTCGTTGCTCAGGCGAATTTGATTTCCTTCAATCGGTATCAATGTAATGCTTCTGTTTGTTTTCGTGGAAACAAAATTGCATTGGTAGGTGGGAATTTGCATATTGGTTTGCTGTTAAATTGTTTAGGAAATTTTGGCCATAGTTTACTTTTGATTTGATCAAATTAATGTAAATACTCCTGCGTTCTTTCGGCAATTAAGTGCAATTCTGAGTTTTTATTTAGAGTCATTCGTGACCATTACGGAGCAATTCAGATCAATTTCGGTACCTGATTGCTGCTGATTTTCAAAAGAACAGAGGCTGCCAGCACAAGCAGGGCGTTGCAACGCTGTTCATCAACATTGCAACGCTAAAGGACGACGTTACAACGTTGGGTTTCCTATCGATAAGGAATCGAAGGGGTAGAGGTGTTGCAACGTCGTTTCATGGCGTTGCAACGCCAACACGATGTTGGACGCGAGCGCGAGGAGTCATGGCATTGCAACGTCATGCCATTGGTAGAAGCAATATGGTCGGTTCAGTGAAGGTTCAGGCGATTCGGTTCGTTTTCAGTCCGATTCGAGCGGTTCGACTCCGATTCAAATATTTTTTGATCGGTTTAGTGATAAAATTATTGTGATTTTATTATTTTTGCCCTTTAGGCGCAAATTTTTTTGGTTTAACAACTATTTTTATTTATGAATGTCATTTAGAATTATTTCCACCTTAGGATAAGCATGTTTATGCATTTTACTTATATAAGTGTTATATGAGAATGTTGAGAATACATGAAATATTTTACATGAGTAATTACTTATAATTGTTATAATTTAATTATATGAAAAATGAAGAAGCATGGTGCATGAAAATACTTAGTATAATATAAGGTGTTATATTGTACAAGTAGTTTGCACGATTCAATTAGTTTAATGGATTTTTCTTTTCCAATTAGAATTTGATTGTTGGAATTATCACATAGTTCTTTGTTATAGCTTAATCATTAAAATTTATAAAAGTTATAAATTGGTTATAGAAACTATAATCTATAACAAAGAGTTGCATGCAGACATAAGAACTTGGGTAGAATGAAATTAATTTTTAAAATTTTAAAATTAATTAGACCTAATTGTAATTTCTAATAGGATTAGAAGTTAGTCTTACATAGTATTTTTAAATAGTTTAAAATATAGTAGGACAATAGGACTTTGGTTATAAGAGAACTCTACCAGTGATGTTTTGTCTAAGGTTGGGGGTACTTAAGCTGGCGGTTAACGGAACACCTCCTACCTGGGAACTGACTTGGAACTTGAGTTGAATTAACCATAGTCTTGTTAGCATGCACTATATCTAGGTTATTAAAATGTTTATTCACCTAGGCATAAGCTTAAAAGACCTAGTTATAATAGATATAATAGGCATACACTTAGATAGATTCTTGTAGCCAGAATCCAACTAAGTTAAACCTATACCCTAACTTTAGGAACTTCAGGGGAGAAAACGAGATGTTCGCATCAAGTTTACTCTAACATCCTCAAGAGTTCACACCGTGAGTTCCATGCTCGGCTACGCGGCGTCAATAGGGCGTCTGTCACACCCCCTCCCGAACTACCTGCTAACTCAGCTCGAAAGGCGGCGTGAAGCCAACAGACATTGTTTATCTCTTAACAATACATGTTGACCCTGATACACCTGATAAACATACTATGTTCGAATATGGAACACTTAAACATGACATAGCGGAAACTGGACAACTATTAATCATATACAAGGAGAAACCATTCACAAGTCTCTCTTGGAAACTAAAAGTCTAGTGCATCAGAAACAACACAAGACAACCAGTGTTTATACAACCTCTAATGTACAAACAACTATAACACCCAAGTCCTCACAAATAATTTACAAACATAGAGACTTGCTAGACAAAACGACCACGTACAAAGTATTTAACTTATGAAGCTTCAATGCAGACTTTGGCGAGAACTTTCGGTGCCAGGAGCTCGATCTACGAAAGTTTGAAAACATAGAAGGAATGAGCTATGAAGCTCAGTGAGTGACTGTGTTAAATATCTGTAACTTGTAAAACATGTGACCTGAAAACTATGAGCATATGCATTTGTATTCAAGCATTGAAATTAAACGTGGAATCATAATAGACTTTCAGAAAACCAACAAGTATATCATCAAAATCTCGTAAGGCATGTAAATGAGATAAACTCTTTTAAAAACATTTCACAATCCACGTTGTGTAGGGCACGCCAGATACAACCAACGTTTACTCTACAATGTAGTGGGGCCCGCCCAAAGACTCCCATCGTCTTTGTCGTAGTGGGGGCCCGCCCAGCACTCACGACAGCGCTGTTGTCACGGAGTACACTCAACGTCGACAACAGAATAAGACCTGTGTGCACACGGTACCATAAAACCTCGGGCTCAATATCTCAGAAATTCACATGAAAACATTTGAACATGCCTGCCTATCTTTTCTTTCATAAACTCAAGCTTACTCAGCTTGTTCATAAAATTGGAAAACTTTAAAACATACTTGCTAGTACATGCTTGCTTGAAATCATAACATTTCCATAAATTTTGGCAACCATTGAACATATGCTCATGTATAAACTTTATAAAGACTTTTAGGGTCACAATGAACACTTGAAACATTTCTAGGAAAACATAAATACTCGTAAACATGTGTTCAAAAGAAAGCATAAATGCATTGAAACTTTATTCTAGCAAAACTTGCATTTCTTGAACATAATTCAAACATATATACACTTTTGAAGTTCCTTTTATCACTCACAGTGCTTGAACTAGAATCTTAGCCCGTACACTCGACCTATTTGCTCTTGGCCCGTCAAACAAACCAAATTCATGTATTAGAACCACGAGCTCATGGTTTTTAACCCCAAAACTACAAGAAAACACACTTTCAAAAATTCCAGCATTTTCAGATTTTCTGCCCTGTTTTCAGACAGCCATAACTTCTTCATTACTTATCCAAAAAGAATGTACTTTATACCAAACGCTTCCTTTTGGAACCCTCTAAAACTCTTATGAAGACATGAAAATGAGATTCCTAACGTATTGGTCAGAAACTACCTCAGTAGCTTAACCCCTAAATTGATTCTGCTGCTGTTCCAGATTTCACTTCCTGCTGCAACCCGAAACTTAACCTGAAGATTACAACATCTTCCAATCATTTTCTTCTCACGATTCCTTCACAAAACTTGTAGGAAATTGAATAAGCTTTCGAACCATACCAAATAGAGCTTCTAACTCCAAGTATACAGATCAGAACAACCAAAATATCAGAGACTTCTCGGATTTGACAGCAAAATTCTGTCTTCTGCCTTCCTCTTAACAAAACGGCAACTTAATATCAGAATTGGCTCGAGCTTCCTTCACGAATTTTGTTCCAATATGAGTTAAATGTCATGAAACAAAAGCTCAACTCTTACCTCTTCTTGTGGAGCGCGAGATGAACAGAAAATCAGAGCTTGTCTGAGTTGATTTCCTTGCTGTAAAAATGAATTCCCTTGAGTTTTCCTCTTTCCTTCTGCAACTCCAGCCCAAAATCACCAAAAATGGCCTCCTTCTTCTTCCTTTCTCCTTCAACCACGAAATTTCAACTTGGTTTGTGATGAAAGAGAAGAAAATGGAGAGAAACTCTTTTTAACAAAAAGTCAATCGGTGGAAGAAGCATCCATTTGTCTTTTTGCACTTTTGATATTTTCATTTTCTATTTCTTTTTCCTTTTCTTTTCTTTCCTTTATCTTCTTTCTTTCTTTCTTTTCTTTTCTTTGCAAAACCAAAATAACTTAACAAATAAAACATTTGTTTCATTTCCTTTTCTTCTTTTGTGTTTAAAAGCAAACCAAACCAAAATGGTTTAAACTTTTTCTTCCTTGTTTTCCTTTTGTCTTTCACTTCATTACTTTTCTTTTTAAAACATGGGGAACCAAGTTTTAAACATTCATTTCTTCTTTCTTTTTGTTGTTTGATAATAAGAAAGTTCCAAAGAAAGATCTCGGGTTTACAACTTACCTCCCCCTTAAGAAATTTCGTCCTCGAAATTTAGTAGTTCTTAGGTGAATATCGTCGGGTACTTGCTTTTCATTAGATCCTCTAACTCCCAGGTTGCCTCCTCCACTCCGTGATGTCTCCAACGAACCTTCACGAGTGGGATTGTCTTGTTGCTCAAAACTTGCTCTTTCTGTCGAGGATTTGAAGCTGCATCCTCTCACGTAACTCATGTCTTCTTTCACTCAATCTGGTTGTGCTTGCAAAACATGTGTCGGATGCGGAATATACTTCCTTAACATGGACACATGAAAAACATCATGTACTCGAGATAGTTCTGCTGGCAACTCTAGTCTGTAGGCTGCTGGTTTAACTCGTCCCGTTACTTGATAAAGACCAATATATCTAGGGCTTAGTTTACCCTTTTTGCCAAAACGAAGGACACCTCTCCACGGAGATAACTTCAAGAAAACTTGATCTCCGACTTGGAATTCTAAGTCCTTTCGTCGCTTATCTGCGTAACTCTTCTGACGGTCTTGAGCTACCTTCAGATTCTCTTTGATTACCTTAATATTGTCTGTAGTAACTTGTACCAATTCAGGACCGATAAGCTTCCGCTCTCCAACTTCATTCCAACATACGGGCGTTCTACATGGTCTTCCATACAGAGCCTCAAATGGTGCCATACCAATACTCGACTGGTAGCTGTTATTGTAAGCAAATTCCATAAGCGATAGGTGAGTATCCCAACTCCCTTTAAACTGAAGGACACATGCTCTCAACATGTCCTCTAAGGTCTGGATGGTCCTCTCTCGATCGCCCATCCGTCCGAGGATGGAATGTCAGACTAAACTTGACTTTGTTCCCATAGCTTTACGTAAACTAGGCCAAAACTTAGAAGTAAATCTTGGATCTCTATCTCAAACGATAGACACGGCACTGCATCGACTCAAAATGCACGCCGATGTATAGCTTAGCTAGGTGATCAAGCGTGAGCGTCGCTTAATCGGTACAAACCGTCTTTGTTTTAGTGAGTCTATCCACTATTACCCAAATACCATCATGCCCACTTGAAGTACGTGGTAATCCAAACAGAAAATCCATAGTGATATTCTCCCACTTCCACCCCGCCTTTGGCGATGGGTTAAGGAGAGTCCTCCCGCCTCTGTCTAATCGGGTTTAACTTTGTTGGCGGATCAAACATCTATCAACATAATCGCTATCTCTCGTTTCATTCCGTGCCACCAATACGTTCCCTTCAAAGTTTTGTACATCTTGGTGCTTCACGGATGCATAGCGTAAAGTGAGCTCGTGAGCTTCCTCTAGAATAGCATCTTTAAGCTCACTAAAATTCGGAACACATAGTCTTTCTTGCCTTTCTATGGCCCCTGTCTCGATCTCATCTTAAACTCGCTCGGATCCTGTTTAGACTTTCCAACCATTTTCTGCAAGTTACTATCCTCTGGTTGTCTTCTCACAACCTCTGCTACGAGTGAAGACCTGACCTGGAACTGAGCTAAAAGACTCCCTGAACTCTCTGCATTCACAACTGCCTTAGAATCCCTTAGAGTTCTTAAAAATGTTGCTCGAATACCACACAAAGCATCCCTAGGAAGTCTTGACTTCCTGCTCAAAGCATCTGCTACCACATTCGCCTTCCCTGGATGGTATTCTATAGTACAATCATAATCTTTAATCAGTTCTAACCATCTTCTCTGTCTCATATTCAACTCCCTCTGATCAAAGATATACTTGGACTCTTATGATCTCGTGTAGATGTGACACCTTTCACCAAACAAGTAATGTCTCCGGATCTTGATTGCTAGAACAATCTGCGCTAACTCAAGATCGTGGGTAGGGTAATTACATTCATGCTTTTTCAATTGTCTTGATGCATAAGCTATTACTTTTCCTTCTTGCATCAGAACACACCCTAAACCTTGTCTCGAGGCATCACAGTAAATCACATACTCTTTTCCCGTTACAGGAAGTGTCAGAATAGGTGCTGTAACTAATCTCTTTTTCAGCTCCTGAAAACTCTGTTCACACTTATCTGACCACTCAAACTTAGCATTCTTTCTTGTCAAAGCTGTTAAGGGTAATGCTAATCGTGAGAAATCCTCAACAAACCGCTTTGTAGTATCCCCGCCAAGCCTAGGAAACTACGCACTCGCCGCATGACCGGCTGGTCTCTTCCCAGTTGACTACTGACTTTAACTTTATTTGGATCTACACTAACACCATTTCTTTGAGACAACATGCCCCAAAAACACTACCTGATCCAACCAAAACTCACATTTGGTGAATTTAGCGTACAACTGTTTATCTCGTAGTGTTTGCAGAATAATCCTCAAATGTTCCTCATGAGCTTTCCTGTCAACTGAGTAAACTAGTATATCATCAATAAATACTATCACGAACTGATCCAAATACTGGTGGAATATCCTGTTCATGAGGTCCATGAAATCGCTGGTGCATTTCGTCAAACCGAACGACATTACTAGAAACTCATAATGTCCGTGATGCGTGGTTCGAATCTTTGTCTTAGGAATATCGATTCCTTACCTTTAATCGATGGTATCCTCGATCTTAAATCAATCTTAGAAAACACCGATGCTCCTCGTAACTGGTCAAACAAGTCATCAATACGGGGTAAAGGATACTTGTTACGTATCGTGACTTTGTTTAACTGTCTGTAATCAATGCATAATCTAAGGGTACCATCTTTCTTCTTTACAAATAACACTTTGGAGCTCCCTGGGTGATACACTAGGTCCGATGTATCCCTTATCAACTAGTTCTTGTAATTGCATCTTGACTCTTTGAGCTCACTTGGAGCCATTCTATACGGCGCTGCGAAATAGGTCTTTGTTCTCGGTAGCAATTCAATAGTGAACTCTACCTCCCTATCAGGTGGCAACCCTGACAGATCTGCTGGAAAAACATCTAGAAATTCGTTCACAACAAGAACATCTTCTGGTTTTAACTTTTCTTCCTGCACCTCCATTACGTGAGCAAGAAACGCCGTGCATCCTTTTCTCAACAACTTCTGAGCTTTGAATGCTGAAATCAAACTCGTAGAAATAATCTTCTTTTCACCCCTGAAAACCACTTCAGCCAACCCTTGGTTTTCTAAAAACAACTTCCTTTTATGGCAATCCATGGAAGCATAATGAGTGAATAAGAAATCCATCCCTAAGATTGCATCTAACATCTGCAACTCTAGTGGAAGAAGATCCACTAACATATTGAGACCTTCTACTAAGACCTCACAATCTCGCAACACTGAATTGACTAGTAAAGCATCACCAACTGGAGTGTATATAACTAACTCCTCAAATAAAGGCTCTAGCTTCCTACTAAGCTTAGTTAGGAATATACTGAAACAAAGGAATGCGTAGCACTGGATCTATCAAAACACACATGCGGTACATTACAAATAGAGATCGTATCAAGAATCACATCCGTGCATCCTCTGCTTCTCTTTGAGTCATAGCGTAGACCTTTCCTGCTGCTCAGGTCTCCCTACACTCTCTTCTCGCTTTTGCACCACTGGTGCCCTCTCGTCTTGCCTCTTTGGAACTCTCTGGTGCTCAACCGCTGCGGGACCCAACTCCTCGGTCCCTCTGTGCGGCCGCTTTCTAAGCCGTGGACAATCCCTCTTGAAATGCCCCGCGCGCCACATCGGTAAACACACACCGACACCAACAAGACATTGGCCTCGATGATTCTTGCCACAATTTGCACATGGAGTTCTCCTTGCCGCACCGGCAATGAACTCTGCATTGTCTCGTGGTCTTGCTGTGGATCCGCGATTGACTAGGTGCTCTTTGACTCGCCTCGATAGGCACCACTAACATTCATCCGCCTCGATATCGGCGCCGCCACTCGATTCTTAAAGTCTCGACGACTTGAAACATTCACCCTGTGTGTGAATCTTATTTGTCGCGACCGAAAACTACTCGTCGTTGAAGGCCCACGAGTAGGCTCCACCATCGACGCGCGCCTCCGCTATACTCGCTCAACACGAGGCGGTCTCTACCAATCGAGAAAAATCAGTCCCACTTAGCAATGGTCAGAATGCGTACGATCTCGTGTCGTAACCCTCTTTCAAATCTTCGACACTGTCACTCTCGGATGCCACAATTACTTCAAAGATACCGCGATAACTCAAGATACTTCCTCTCGTATTCAAACCACGTAAAGTGATCCTTGCTTGATTCTAAAATTCATCTCTCATCGCCGCGGTATGTGCGAGGTAATATTTATCTTCAAATATGCCTCTCGAAAGTTTGCCGTCTAAAGTGCGTGCATCACTCCGTCGGCTAAAATTGACTTCCACCATCCCTCTGCTTCTTTCTCTAGCAGGAATGTGGCTAGCTTGACTTTACGCTCCTCAGGGCAGCTCATCACGTCAAAACATTTCTCAAGTTTATTCAGCCACACCTCGGCATCAGCTGGATCTGTGGAACCCTCAAACACTGTGGCTCCCAATTTCTTCAGACGTTCTATTCCATACGCCTTTTCTGGATCACTTGGCCCTTCTCTCTCTGGCCTACCTACCTCCCTGTGAGGAAATGGCATGTCGCTGATTTCGGCCTCGGTTTGGACTCTTGGGGCACTAGATCCCCTCAGATTGGCCTTGGGTAGGATCTGCGTCCCGCCTCGATCCCCGCCTGCGCGTGCTGCTAGTACGTGGTGGCATGACTCCTATAACATATCAAAATATTAGACATGCTATGGATACTTAACTCAAATACACACTACTAAACTTCTATTCATATTTTAGCCCTAACTGGACTTGCTCTTACCCTTACTTAAACCATACTCCACTAGTTCGATCTGAACTAACTCAATAACATGCTATGACTTTTACTTTATTCTCGAGAGCTAACTTGCCTGTCTCATTCCCATGGAGCTAATCGCTCGATACCAAGTTGTCACACCCCTCCCGAACTACTACCGCTAACTTTCACTCGAAGGCGGCGTGAAGCTTAATGCAGACATTGTTTATCTCTTAACAATACCATTGACCACGATACACTGATAAACATACTATGTTCGAAAATGGAACACTTAAACATGACATAGCGGAAGCTGGACAACTATTAATCATATACAAGGAGAAACCATTCACAAGTCTCTCTTGAAACTAAAAGTCTAGTGCATCGAAACAACACAAGACAAACAAAGTGTTTATACAACCTCTAATGTACAAACAACTATAACACCCAAGTCCTCACAAATAATTTACAAACATAGAGACTTGCTAGACAAAATCACCACGTACAAAGTATTTAACTTATGAAGCTTCAATGGACTTTGCAAGAACTTTCAGTGCAGGAGCTCGATCTCTACCGAAAGTTTGAAAACATAGAAGGAATGAGCTATGAAGCTCAAGTGAGTGATCTGTGTTAAATATCTCAGAATTTGTAAAACATGTGACACGAAAACTATGAGCATATGCATTTGTATTCAAGCATTGAAAGTAAACGTGGAATCATAATAGACTTTGAGAAAACCAACAAGTATATCATCAAAATCTCGTAAGGCATGTAAATGAGATAAACTCTTTTAAAAACATTTCACAATCCACGTTGTGTAGGGCACGCCAAGAGTACAACCAGCGTTTACTCTACGATGTAGTGGGGCCCGCCCAAAGACTCCCATCGTCTTTGTCAGTCGAGGGGGCCCGCCAAAGACTCACGACGACAGTATGTTGTATCACGAGTACACTCAACGTCGACAATGAGAATAAGACTCGTGTGCACACGGTACCATAAAACCTCGGGCTCAATATCTCGTAAATTCACATGAAAACATTTGAACATGCCCGCCTATCTTTTCTTTCATAAACTCAAGCTTACTCAAATTTTGTTCAAAAAATTGGAAAACTTTAAAACATACTTGCTAGTACATGCTAGCTTGAAATCATAACATTTCCATAAATTTTGGCAACCATTGAACATATGCTCATGTATAAACTTTATAAAGACTTTTAGGGTCACAATGAACACTTGAAACATTTCTAGGAAAACATGAATACTCATAAACATGTGTTCAAAAGAAAGCATAAATGCATTGAAACTTTATTCTAGCAAAACTTGCATTTCTTGAACATAATTCAAACATATATACACTTTTGAAGTTCCTTTTATCACTCACAGTGCTTGAACTAGAATCTTAGCCCGTACACTCGACCTATTTGCTCTTGGCCCGTCAAACAAACCAAATTCATGTATTAGAACCACGAGCTCATGGTTTTTAACCCCAAAACTACAAGAAAACACACTTTCAAAAATTCCAGCATTTTCAGATTTTCTGCCCTGTTTTCAGACAGCCATAACTTCTTCATTACTTATCCAAAAAGAATGTACTTTATACCAAACTCTTCCTTTTTGAACCCTCTAAAACTATTATGAAGACATGAAAATGGGATTCCTAACGTATTGGTTAGAAATTACCTCAGTAACTTAACCCCTAAATTGATTCTGCTGCTGTTCCAGATTTCACTTCCTGCTGCAACCCGAAACTTAACCTGAATATTACAACATCTTCCAATCATTTTCTTCTCACAATTCCTTCACAAAACGTGTAGGAAATTGAATAAGCTTTCGAACCATACAAATTAGAGCTTCTAACTCCAAGTATACAGATCCGAACAACCAAAACATCAGAGACTTCTCGGATTTGACAGCAAAATTCTGTCTTCTTCCTTCCTCTTAACAAAACAGCAACTTAATATCAGAATTGGCTCGAGCTTCCTTCACGAATTTTGTTCCAATATGAGTTAACTTTCATGAAACAAAAGCTCAACTCTTACCTCTTCTTGTGGAGCTCGAGATGAACAGAAAATCAGAGCTTGTCTGAGTTGATTTTCCTTGCTGTAAAAATGAATTCCCTTGAGTTTTCCTCTTTCCTTCTGCAACTCCAGCCCAAAATCACCAAAAATGGCCTCCTTCTTCTTCCTTTCTCCTTCAACCACGAAATTTCAGCTTGGTTTGTGATGAAAGAGAAGAAAATGGAGAGAAACTCTTTTTAACAAAAAGTCAATCGGTAGAAGAAGCATCCATTTGTCTTTTTGCACTTTTGATATTTTCATTTTCTATTTCTTTTTCCTTTTCTTTCCTTTATCTTCTTTCTTTCTTTCTTTTCTTTTCTTTGCAAAACCAAAATAACTTAACAAATAAAACATTTGTTTCATTTCCTTTTCTTCTTTTGTGTTTAAAAGCAAACCAAACCAAAATGGTTTAAACTTTTTCTTCCTTGTTTTCCTTTTGTCTTTCACTTCATTACTTTTCTTTTTAAAACATGGGGAACCAAGTTTTAAACATTCATTTCTTCTTTCTTTTTGTTGTTTGATAATAAGAAAGTTCCAAAGAAAGATCTCGGGTTTACAGCGTCCCCCTATGGTAAGTGTTTGCATTGTTGAATACCAAGGTTAATGAGGGAAGTCTCCATAGTAAATGGGAGTAGGACGCGTGTCAATGTATCCTACGGTCTCCTCCATTAGGTCGCACCGTGAGATTTCTATAGTTCTCCTACTAGGTTGCCATGGAGAAGCCAAACCCTACGGAGGGCCTGACTACAGGGATCAGATCACCGCGAACTCAAGAAAGGGATAGGGTCTCCAAGGTAATTTTCCAACAGTTGTCTTTCTTAATAGTAGCCTGTTGTTTCGGGCCTATTAGATCTGAAAATGATAGGGTCACATTTACGGGATTAGTTAAGCTAGTTAACGAGTCCTTGACCAAATAAATGGTAGCTAAGAATCATTCGGACATGAGATGTTCTAGTAGCGATGATTGGCTGAGATAGATTGAATACAGGGGAAGAGTGAATGATCACTCGATAGAGGCTTTTATTCTAAACCCTTAAAGTATCGTTGCAAAATTAAAGGTTTAATTTAAACAATACGGTTCTTAATAATTTTGCTAAATAAGATTAATTTTTTAATGGGTTAATAGGCATAACTAATTAGAACTACTTTTGAAATTTCAGCATGTCGTCCTCGATAATAGTCTTATGAAAAAGTGAACGTTTAACTGGACAAAACTACACTACGTGGAAGTCCAACAAGAATATGATTCTAGTTGTGGACGCCTTTCGGTTCATACTTAATAAGGAATGTCCTCAGGTCCCTGCTCGAAACACGCCTCAATCTGTTAAGGATGCATATGACCGTTGGATCAAGGCCAACGACAAGGCCAAGGTCTATATTTTTTCTAGTGTTTCTGAAGTTTTGGCCAAAAAGCATGAGGGCATGGTCTCAGCTCGTGAGATCAAGAGTTTGTTGCAAAATATGTTTGAACAATCGTATGGACAACTTCGACACAAATCCTTGAAATACATTTATAACTCCCATATGAAAGAGGGGTCTTCGGTGAGAGAACACGTTCTCGATCTGATTGTCCACTTCAACGTGGCAGAAATGAATGGGGTGGTCATCAACAAGCAAAGTAAGGTGTCGTTCATCTTGGAATCTATTTCGTATAGCTTCCTGAAATTCCAAAGCAATGCGATGATGAACAAGATAGAGTACAACCTGACTACTCTCCTTAACGAGTTGCAGACTTTTTCAATCTCTTATGAAGAATAAGGGGCAAGTCGATGGAGAGACAAATGTGTTTGCCCATTCCAAAAGGTTCCAGAATGGTTCATCCTCTAGGACTAAGTTCTGCACCTCCTCTTCTGAATCTTAGAAAAGAGGGAAAGGGAAAGCATTTGCAGCTACTGATAAGGGCAAGGGAAAGGCCAATATTGCAGATAAAGGAAAGTTTTTCCACTGCAACATGGACGAGAACTCAAAGAGAAACTACCCAAAGTACCTTGCTAAGTTCAAAAAGAAGAAAGGTAAATACGTTTTACTTGTTCTAGAAACATGCTTAGTGGAAAGTGATGACTTTACCTGGATACTTGATTCAGGAGCCACTAACCACGTTTTCTCTTCTTTACAAAAAACTAGTTCTTTAAGGGAGCTCGATGAGGGTGAGATGACGCTCAAGGTCGGAACGGGAGACGTCGTCTCAGCTCGTGTAGTGAGAGATGCAAAGATATTTTTTAGAGATAGATTTTTATTTTTAGAAAATCTGTATATAGTTCCTAGAATCGAGAGAAAATTATTATCTATCTCTTGTTTAATAGAACATGGTTATTGTATTTCTTTTTCTTTTAAATGAAGTGTTCATTTCGAAAAAGGGTGTCAATATTTGTTCAGCTAAATTTGAAAACGGCTTGTATATATTAAAACCTAACCAAACTAAAGCAATTTTAAATCATGAGATGTTTAAAACTTCTAATACTCAAAGTAAAAGCCAAAAGACTTCTCCGAATAATATACCTATCTTTGGCATCTATGACTTGGTCACATAAATCTCAACCGGATTGAGAGATTGACTAAGAATGGACTTCTAAGCAAGTTAGAAGATCATTCTTTACCTCCTTGTGAGTCTTGTCTAGAAGGAAAAATGACTAAGCGACTGATGGGGTCAAAACGCGCAAGCGCACGCGATCGAGGTAATATAAAACTGGAGTATTCAAGAGTATCGAGCCCAAGGGAATGAAGCAATAAAATAAATCAAAGTGTGACAACTTGTGGATAGATGCACGATGGTAACAAGTAGTGAAAATTGGGTGTTGTGATCGTGTCTAAGTATTAATGCAATAATAAGAAAAAGGAGATTCAGAATGATAAATACGCTAATGAGAGACAACGCAACTCGAGGCAATTGCCTTGCGTGATGGTTACGCATTGTAGGACGGGGTGACAATGGCACAACAGTCGGACATACTAGCTCACGAAGGCAAAATAGTGCATTTGCCTTATGTTGACTTGCCGTATAGTTGTGTTCTCCTACTGCCGCAACGCAATTGCCTAGTACTGCATCAACGATCGACTGCCAAGCGCTGTAATCCGGTTAAACTCTCCAAGTAAGTAATCCAAGCCCTAGTCCCATTCGACCTTCGGTGAAGTATCGTTAAGTGGCTGAGTGATTGATCCTATATGACTATGGTAAATCTATCTCAGATTTTATTAACCATGGTTCTATGGTCTTAGAGTTTTGCCTTATGCTTAGGGTTAACGTTCTGGTCTTATGTCTAAGCCTCATTACTCCATTACTTTTGGGAACACCACTTTAGTTCAACCCTTTCGGTACAAAACTCAAGCTTAATAGGTAACCTTAGATGGCAAACTAAGGCTTCCCACAATAAAATCACCAAAGGTAAACTCACTTGGAGGTCTAACCAAATTACTCTTGCTTTGGAGTTTTGTTGTCTTCCCTTAGGGAATTCACATTCCAAATCCCTAAGGGAAGTTAGCTTCTCATAGATAGAACAATAAAGATAAATCCAAATTGAGCAGATAGAAACAACATCTCAAGTCGCCCTTCTCGATCTACTACTTTTAAGCATAAACCGAGAGGGCACCCAAGTTGTAAATGAAGAAATTGTTCAGAACAGGACTTAACAGAATGACTACTATTTATTGAAACGAAACCCACTTAAAATAAATGTAAGCTACAAAATAAAAACGTAGACAGGATGTTAATTGAAATTAACGTGAACCGAACAACTAAATAGTTTGAATGAAAGTAAGTGATACAGACTGAAAGTGAATTTCACAACGACTGAAATCTAAATAAGCGAAACAGACTGTAAGGTTCAGAACTAACACAGAATTTTAACAGTAAGAAAACAGCAGATGGCGGCAATAGACTGAACCACTGAATCTCCCTCTCCCCACCTCCCTTTCTCGAGTGCTTGCTCTCTTATTTTTTAGAGTGGCTTGTCGTTAGGGTTTCCATCGACCACTTCGCATTATTTCCCCTGATTTCTTGCTTGATTTCAATATTTAGCCTTTTCCTTGATTCTTGCGGCTTGTCCTAATATGTCTTTGTATTTTGTTCCCGATATCCAGGCAATTGCCTCATTTTGCCTTCCTGCAGTCAAATTATATCATGTGAGTTCTCTTTTTAACTTTTAGGAAAAATGTTGCAATTTCTTAACGAACTTTTCCTTCTTCTTCCTGTTTGTTAATCAATTTCAAATAATAAGCTATCAATAATGGTCTAAATAACTCGCATAAATGAGAGCTATCACACTCCCGAACTTGAATCATTGCTTGTCCTCAAACAATTCATGTGCCTTCTCAATCCATTTATTTTTCCAGAGTTCTTGGTTACCTATTCTTCTTCATCTCTCATACGATCCTCCCCCTCCTAACATCATATTGCCACCACAATCTCGATCATTCCCTATTTATCAAGATTACTTGCCATTTCTTATTATTTTTCTTGGTTTCCTTCCAACTTTATGGTTCTCGAAATTTTTATCTTGGAACCATGTTTCTCTAGTCAATCACACCTTCGTTTCAACTCACGAATACTTTTTGGTATCAATGACTGGCTACGAGTGCCCATTACCATGTGAAACTTGCTTTGCCTGCTCTTTTCTTAGTCGATTTTTCATGCAAGGTTAATCACGGGTGTCATGACTTTCCCTGATTACTTGACCTTCATTGAAGGTAGAGCATGTTTCCTTTTTTTTTTTCAGAACCATTGGTTGTCACCTTGAACAAGACTTCCCCCTTTCACTTGGAATGGACAATGTCCCCATTGTACCTGTTTTTGGGAGTATTGAACTGCAAAATGACATGGAATTTGATATTAAGGTTAAGGTTTGATTGTGGCTACAAAAAGTTGGTGTTTAAGGAAGTTGTATTCCTAAATTCATAACTGAGATCGCAAAAAATCTGTACGCCTGGATCCCAGTCTATTAAAACAGATTGGTCGAGCAACGATTTTCTAGTCCAACCATGTTTCAAGTAACTGATTAACAGGTCTATTATTTTTCTTAGTATTCACAGCAAGCAAACAGATAGAGAACAAATATTCAATTATATCATTGAAGAAAAATACTGGATCAGAATAGAGTTAAGTGAGAAATACAAAATCCTGAAAGCAAAATCGACAAGAGTTTAAAAGAGACAAATTCCAAATACAAATCCATCAGCGTAGATCAAGACCAACACTTCCCTAGGTTGTTGATGAAGCATCTTCATGCTGATCTACCATTTCCTACCTTAGTTCATTAGGGAAGTCTGGGATTGGTATCCCTTTTCCTTTTGATAAATGCGCGAGGTTCTACCTCAACGCATCATCCATTTGTTGAACATAGGCCCAGTAGAGTGCATTCTTCTTTTTCATATGTTCCAGCGCAACCACTATTTCATGTAGTTGTAAGGCAATTGCCTTACCCTCAGGTTCTGCCATGTGTTTGCTTTCTTGTTTGCCTTGTTTCTTCATCTTTCAATTTTTATGCAGGATCAGTGAACGAATTCAAGAGACGTCTAAAGACTTTGTGCTCATCTGATGGTTAGTCGTAACTACACCTACCGACCAACATAGCTCAATAATCAATGAAGGAAAGAACAATTTCCCTATTGTCTTCTTGGCTCCGGATCTGATCTCGTTGGAGATTAACTTTCTAGCATTGAGCTTCAAGCCTTTATGCATGCAGTAAAGCAACATTACCCTTTCTTGTGCGATCTTTTCTCCGTGTGTGGACGGGAGGATGCGGTTGCAAATGGAGTTTAGCGAAACTGCTCTTCAGATCACCTGGCAACAGATGCTTCTTACCACAATGGGTAATCTGCCACTGTGTTCCTTTAGGCATAAGCATCTGCAGTTCCTCTTGAAGTTGTTCATGAGTCAGGTCCTCTATAGCTCTACTCCCCCTAACACTTTTATAGGACTGCAGGCAAACATTTTGTTGATTACCTTGCTAGAGAAGTTTACCTTTTTCCCGTTCATTGTAACCTTGTCTGATTCTTCTTCAATTCGTGCGTAGAATTCGGTTACTAATGTCAGGTTTTACGGTAGGGCGTGTTGCCACAGTTTCTCCAAGCCTTTGGGATTTGATCATGGTTGTTATAAATTTCGGGAGATTGCCCGCATGTGCAAAGAAGCCACGCTCCCCAATGAATCCAAGTTTGGCTATCGCCTTCTTCCTGCTCTCCACTTCTACCTCGGTGTTGGGGGTGTTTACTTTCCTTTCTTTCTCTTTTGTCCAATGGATCTTGCTCCTACCTTCTTTGGTATAATTTGTTTTCTTTCTTCAAGTTCTTCTTCTTCAACCTTTACTTCCTTCATGTTGTCTTTTTTCTCGTGGCCCTGTTCTTCTTGTCCTTGGCTCTCTTTCTCCATTGCCTCCTCAACTGGGGTTTCTTGTTCCTGTCTTTCTACTTCTTCTTGTGGTGTTCTTCTTTTGGAAGTACTGTGAGACTGGACATCTTCTGAATCCCAATCATCAGCAAAATGTTTTATATTGAATGACAGAGAGCCTGATGATGCTCTCTCTTGAATCAATCTTAGTTTAGGGGCCTCTTCTGCTTTGTTTCCTTGCTCTCCGATATCACTAGAAGACCATTTAGAAGGTCTTCTGACCTGTTCTCCCGAAGCCTTCAGCTACTGAATGAATTGTTCTGCCACACTTTTAGCCTTCTCAATTGCCTTCTACATCATGCTTCATTCTCCAGCTTTCCGTGTTCTTCTTCTGCGTTCTATTTTAGCAGTTTCTCTTCAATTTCCTGTCTTTTATTTTCTTCTTCCTCCTTTAGTTTCTTCAGCCTCTCTTCCTTTGCTTTCTTTTCAAATTTCTCCTCATCTTCTCTTTGTTTTCTCACTCGTTTTTCCTTTTCTTTCTGTCTTTTTGAATTTTCTTCCCCCCTCTACTTTCTCAACTCTTCTTCTTCAAGTTCTCGAAGTCTCTCTTCCTCTTCTCTCTTTCTCCTCTCTTCTTCTTCTTTTCTTATTCTTTGTACTTCAGTTTCTAACTTTCTTATTTTCTTCCTCTCTTCCCTTTCTTCTAGAAACGAAACAAGTAGATGAAGGGAATCGATTTCCCGCCACGGAAAACGTCGTGAAACGTCGATGTTTCATTGTGTGTGTGATTTCTTAACATTGAACATATCGACATATATTCCTAAGATAAGCATGTTGATTCACGAAGGAAAAGAAAGAGTAAACACTTTACTTACCTCTTGTAGACAACTTCTTGCAATTCCTACTCGGTCTCCCTTGATCCAACGAACCTCACGAACACCATGCTCGAATATGTAAAAAGACACTTCCAAAAGCTCTTCTCATTGTTCTAGGGAGGTTGAGAGAGAGTTCTGTGACTCCCTTTGGAATTTGGGTTGGAGAAAGATTGTATAGAATTGCGAGAGGCTAGAGAGAATTTGTGGTGTGTGCTTTGGATGGAATTCCAAAAATGAGAACTTTTTCTCACAAAGTGCTTCATAAAGCACCTATATATAATGATGTGTGGTGGAGTTACAATCTCCACTAATTCACCATATTACCACAACCATATGATATGCAAATCATATTTGCATGTCACATAACATAAGGTATCTCATACCTTATTATACAAATCCTATTTGCATAATTGTGGAATAATAAATTGAATCACATTCAATTTAATTTCTCTCAATTCAATTTCTCCAATTTAGTACTAATTAATCAACTAGGCATTATAGTTTATTATGAATCTAATTCACATCAAACTATATTATGTCAACTCTATCACATGTAATTGACATAACTACCCAATGAATGAATTTGAATATTTCAAATCCACTCCAAACTGTAAACTCTCAATTTGTCTAATTTGATCCAACCGAGGGACCTAATGGACCTATTGTTGCGTAGAATTATTATTGCAATACTGTGTACGGGTCAAGTTATAGTATAGTGATTTGAGAGTTCCAAGTATCGTCCACAGGAATGTTTTTCTAGATTAATTAATTACAAAGATACTAATTCTCAATTTTAGCTAAAGTAACAAAACATGGATAGATGATGAGAACAAAGATAAAAGATCAGCAAACAAGTGGAGACACGAATATGATAGATTTGGATGAGTTTGACTTCACAAGTTAACACTTATTTAAAACATGCAATGAACTAATATGATGAATTTATAAACAAGAAGTAAGATACTCAAGAAAATCTCTCGATTCTTAGTGAGTCTCCCACACACAATAAATTCTATAGTCTCCATATGAATTCAAAATCATGCAAGGCATTAAGCAACTTCTTTATGTGTTTTCCTTAGACTTCTAGGTCATTCTCATGCCAGACTTCTAAGAGTTTTGATAACTTTGATCTAATCTAAGCTTTTGCTCTCGAGTCCACTTAAACCAACATGATTAAAGAATTGAAGAATGAATTGCCAAAAATAAATAACAAAACATAGTTCAATACATAAGTAAACAAGTAATAAACAAGCAAATCAAATCCTAACTACAACTTTTAGCCACTCTAAATCACAATCAAACCAAACTAAAAGTTTAGAAAACGCCTTAGAACGATGTTACAGTCCAAAAGAAAGAGAAAATAAACATATGTGTCGATGTCGGTCCCTCGTCTCCAAGCTCCCGTCACGATCTCAAACCTCCACGAATGCTTTAGCTCCCAAATATTGCTCACTTTTCTCTTCTTACAGAGCGTAATTCGAAATTATGAGATCTCTATCAATTTCGGCTCCCTTTGAAAGAAGATACAATGTGCTATTTATAATGTTTCTCGGCACAGCGTTGCAACGCTAGGGACAACATTGCAACTTTGTGCCCTAGACGCGTAGTGTCACAATCATACTAGAAGAGCGTATGTTTGTGAACCTCACAGTGACAAGTCGTGCCATGATGCGATCGAGGAGGACGGTGCATCATCTAACACACCAAGATAGGTGGGCTTGAAGGGATGTGAGACTGGGGCCAACCATGTCGTCGGAGGGGTCGATGTATGGGCGTATGACTCCTCGCCAAAATGACGTACAAGGGAAGAAGACCCAATATTTCACATAATATACTATAGGGGGTACCATGGTGTCGACTCTCCACCACCCCTTGGCTTGTGGCCTAAGTGAGTCACCCCGTGGCACGTTAGCGTGTCATGGCTGGGGCGAGCGTCACAAGAGAAGTGTCTTGGGCGTTTTCTTTGTAACGGGTTTTCAAGGGACAGTGTCGGACGACACAGGTGTGCCGACATTGCGCCCCTTCCCATGGCTTGGAGGTTCAGATATAGGGGCGATTCGAGAATGTCCCGTTAAAGCCAACTCATGGAAAAGACAAGTGCAAGTACACGGACGGGCGACATGTAAGACCAGGTTATATTTCGCTGCTTATTTACTTGATGCTTGGTTGAGGACTGAAGAACCTCGCCTAAGGCCTGACGAAGCCACAAAGCGTTGCGATCATAGAGATGGGACAGGAGTTCCCCTTAAGGCTGGCCATGTTCGAGTGATGAATCATGGCGCCGCACGGTGCGAGAGGTGCGACCGTGACACTTGGTATCAGAGCAAACCTTTGTGTGCGCAGTCGGACAAGAGTTGAATGGGGTCCGTTGTGACAATGAAAGTGATGTTTTGTGAATTGAGTTAATGTTAGCAAGAGAAATCATATGTTAAGCAAGAATGGGCAACAGTTTGGTGTATGAGGGCAATGTTGGCGTTGGTTCAGTTCGAGAGAGTCGTCCAAACGAGACGCGACTTCCACATTGTGCCCAGAGGGGCAAGTTGAGCAGTTGGCGTGTGGAAGCCAATAGGTGAGTGGTGCGGGCAGTGATCCGCGATTGAAGCGCCATATTGAGGAAGTTGAGCAGTTGGCATGTGAAAGCCAACGAGTTGTGCGGGCGAGGATACCCGAGTGAAGCGCCAGAGTGCGCAAGCGTATTGATGTGGCCAGGAGCGCCACAGTGAAAGTGCTCGTGCGCAGTGAGCACGTTGTAGAGGGAGAGAAGCTGCAGCAAGATCAAAGAAGCATCTTTGCAGCGTTGCCACATGAGAGTGGCCAATTGAGAGTTGGCTGGGGGAGAGTGCCAACAGACAGAAGGCTATGTCAATTTGCTTTCAGACTTTGCTACCGTGAGAGTTGGTGTCACGATGAGTCCATTCCGTGCACCGTGATGTGTCGCTTAGAGAATATGTGATGTGGTGGTCAGAATGGCCAAGTGTGTTCGGGCGCGCTCCCCGTGGCTAGGTAAGAGAATGCCTATGCCTTTTGCCATGACCTGTCTGGTGATTCCCGGGTCGAGTCCTAAAGTTGGGCGAGGTAGGCCCCAGAGAGGGATAGCCCACAGGGTGGCAGTTGTTCGTGCTTGTGATTCTGGTCGTCGGGCCAAGTCCTAGAGTGGGCGCAGTAGGTCCCTTGGGCGGTACAGTTCATGAGTAGGTGGCAGTTGTCCGTGCTCGTGATTCTGGTCGTCGGGCCAAGTCCTAGAGTTGGGCGCGAGAGGTCCTCGGGCGATGCGAGTTCATGAGTAGTGTGATTTCCATATTTGATCGATGCACGATTATATTCAGCAAGTCCATCGATTTGCAAGCTCGAGAAACGGATCGTCATCGGGACGATGCCGAGTTTAAGTGGGGGAGAGTGTTACAATCCGTTGTGTGATGATTTGGATTGAATCCTCGAGTAAGTCATCGAGGACGATGACGAGATTAAGTGGGGGAGAATGTCACAATAATACTAGAAGAGCGTATGTTTGTGAACCTCCTAGTGACAAGTCGTGCCATGATGCGATCGAGGAGGACGGTGCATCATCTAACACATACAGATAGGTGGGCTTGAAGGCATGTGAGACTGGGGCCAACCGTGTCGTCGGAGGGGTCGATGTATGGGCGTATGACTCCTCGCCAAAATGAGGTGCAAGGGAAGAAGACCCAATATTTCACATGATATACTATAAGGGGTACCATGGTGTCGACTCTCCACCACCCCTGGGATTGTGAGCCTAAGTGAGTCACCCCGTGACACGTTAGCTTGTCATGGCTGGGGCGAGCGTCACAAGAGAAGTATCTTGGGCGTTTCCTTTGTAACGAGTTTTCAAGGGACAGTGTCGGACGGCACAGGTGTGCCGACATTGCGCCCCTTCCCATGGCTTGGAGGTTCAGATATAAAGGCCATTAGCGGCCAGCGATCCGAGAATGTCCCGTTAAAGCCGACTGATGGGAAAGACAAGTGCAAGTAAACGGACGGGCGACGTGTACGACTGAGTTATATTCCGCTGCTTATTTACTTAATGCTTGGTTGAGGACTGAAGAACCTCGCCTAAGGCCTGGCGAAGCCACAAAGCGTTGCGATCATAGAGATGGGGCAGGAGTTCCCCTTAAGGCTGGCCATGTTCGAGGGATGAATCATGGCGCCGCACGGTGTGAGAGGTGCGGTCGTGACACGTAGAATGTATGGAAAGTGTCGACAGCATTGCAACGTTAGGGACAGTGCTGCAACGCTGCTACCTTAACATCCGCCTCTTCTATCGATCTGACGTTGCAACGCTAGTAAGCAGCGTTGCAATACCCTCGCTACGGTCCTTCACGTTAGCTTCTTTATCGAGATAGCATTGCAACGCCCTAAGGTATTGTTGCAACGCTATCGACATGATTCTTTTAAGCACAAAAGCAATAAGCTCGGCATTGCAACGCCATCACCTCGGGTTTACTAGCTTGGATTGGTCCTTCTACTACCAAATGATATTATTTTAAGCTCTAAAAAGGCTCGATTCGATCCCGAGTGATCCATAATGTCTCCAAATTTTTTGTTTGAGCTCTTTCCCTGAAATTAAGTGATATAAACACATCAAAGCTCTGAAATTATCATAAAACTAGCAATAAATAAGCCTAAGGATAGCACATTTTGTGTGCTATCACCTACACCAGATGAGCTTCAATGATATGAGATTAACCGATCAAACTCTTTGATCCGATTAATCAATATTCATTAGCTATGGTAACACTCCACTAAAACCCGTAGTTGAACTCCCATCACTGTAGGATAGGTTGTGTCCATCGATATAACTAATCCCCGCGAGTCGTCCCTTCACAAGTTATTCGTAATCACTGTTGGGTCAAATTACCGTTGTACTCCTGTGTCTACTTCTTGTTCCTTAAGTCTCACTGCTCCTCTAATGAACAACTTTGTTATATGGTCGAACCATAAACAAAGTCCTCTCGGGCTAATGAGAGGGTGGGTGTGAAGGGATTTGGAATTTCCCACAGTGGAAGACGTTGTGAAACGTTTTTGATTTGTTGTGAAACGTGTTTCTTAAAATTTAACATATCTCATACATCCTAGTTAAACATGTTGTAAAGAGAACGAAAAACAGTAACTAAGTCATACTAACCACTTGAAGAACCTTTTCTTCAATTTCTTCCTCGATCTCTCTCGATCCAATCGAACGACGAACTAGATCCTCGAACCGAATGGCAAGACACTTCCTAAAAGTCTTCTCGGTTGTTATCGGGAGGGTGAGGGAGAGTTGTGGGACTCCTTTTGGGCTTTGAGAGGAAATGTGAGAATTGAGAGAACTTTTGAGAGATAGCATCTTTCACTTGGAGTGATTTCCCGAAAAATTAAAGATTAAGTTATAAGATGCCTTTGAATGCATGTATATAAAATGGTGATTGGTGGAGTTAAAATCTCCACCAATTCACCATTTTACCACAACCTTATGTTATGCAAATCATATTTGCATATCACATATAATAAGGTATCTCATACCTTATTATACAAATCTCATTTGTATAATTGTGGAATTTTAAATTGAATCACATTCAATTTAATTTCTCTAATTTCAATTTCTTCAAATAACACTAATTAATCAATTAGGCTACACTTATAGTTTATTATGAATCTCATTCACATCAAACTATATATTATGTCAACTATATCACATATAAATGACATAAAAATCCAATTGATGAATGGGAACACTTCAAATTCACACCAAACTGTAAACCCTCAATTTATCCATTTTGAGCCAACAGAGGGACCTAATGGACCTATAGATGATGAGCTCGAATGAATCGAGATTAACTTGTCAAACTCTTTGACCCGATTATTCAACATTCATTAGCTACGGTTACACTCCACTAAAGCTCGTAGTTGCACTCTCATCACTATAGGATAAGTAGTGTCCGTCAATATAACCAATGCCCATGAGTCGACCCTTCACAGGTTGTTCGTAGTCACAATTGGGTGAAATTACCATTTTACCCCTATGTCTACTTCTTGTTTCTTATGTCCCACTGCTTCTCTAATGAACAACTACATTGCATGGTCCAACCATAAACATCATCCCTCTCGTGCTAGTGAGAGGGTGGGTGCCCATTGTCGAAGCCCTGGAGACAGCACTTAAGAGAACAACCCCTCTAGTTTCTCTAATTCGGGAACGAGTGAATTCCATCTCGCGTAGTCAAGTTCCCAGCTCCCCACGTGGTCCTGCCCTTTAGAAGATAGGCATATTGGGGGAGTAACTGTGACCACCCTCACCCATACTCGTCAAAGCACAGACACCCGCAGATAGGAGTTCGTAACACGCTCAGGATTAAGGACGAGTCAATAATGGTCATCTACGAATTTTTTAGTTCTAATACTTCACGGTCCGGCCTTGTACATTCTCATTGCGCAGGATGCCCCATACTCGCATGTCAACCACATGAGCGTGTTGGATCACCTCGTTTGTATCTAATTCAAAGCGGGTCGCATCCACAGCGTAACAAGGATTAGGTCTCCAACCCTATCTATATACTGTAGACCATTCAGGTCATTAACTGGAATGTGATCCTCCCTGTGTGTTCATTACACACCATTCAAGTTCTAGTTCTCTCATAAGGATATGACCCTGGAGCCTAGTTTATTAGATTAAGTTTATAAAATATGCGAGACATAAAGTATTGAAAAAGTAACTCGTATTATTTCAACATAGGATATGAAAAACTACACGAGATTAGGGCATAGACAAGACTTAAGGGAACAACCTCTTTGGTTTCCCTAGATCGGGAACGAGTAAATTCCTTCTTGCGGAGTTAAGTTCCCAATTCTCCACGAGGTCCTGTCCCCAAAAAGGTACGCATATTGGGCGTACTCATGCCACCCTCGCCCGTACTAGTCAAAGGTCATACCCCCACGAACAGGAGTCCGTAACATGCCCAGGATTGAGGACGAGTCACTAATGATCATCTACGAAGTTATTAGTCCTACTGTCAACGGTGTTACATCAGTAGGTCTAATAATTCACGGTCCGGTCTTACATTTCATTGCACAAGATGCCCCCACTTGCATGTCAACCACATGAACAAGTTGGATCATCCCGTGTGTATATAATATAAAGCGGGTCGCATCCACAGTGTAACCAGGATACGGTTTCATACCTTATCCATGAAGGGAATCGAAGTCCCCGCAACAGAAGCAATTGCGAATCGCGTGCTCTTGATTTAGTTACAACGATTTATTCAAGAACCCAAATAACAAGATTAAGCATATATAATAGAATGGACAGTAAGAAATTACCTTTGAAGAACCTTTCTTCGAGTGCTCCTCTCTCCCACGATCACGAACTCAGCAGGAATTCCAACGTATGAAGACACGACCACCGGATCTTCTCCGTTGTTCTCTAGGTGAGGGAGGAATGTGGGTTCCCTTTAGAACAGGTGAGGTTTTTGTGAGAGATGTGTGTTTTGGAACTCTTCCAACAACACAACAAGAGAGGGCTTGTAATTCTATGAAAACCACACAACCTAGTTGCATCTCATGCAACCATATATATAGGGATTGGGATGAAAATGACCATCCTACCCTTCCTTTATTCTCTCTTTAGTACATAGTTTATATATGAATCCAATTCACATTAAAACTATATATTATATCGAATATATCATATATAATTGATATAACTCCTCATGTATGAAATTGAACACTTCAATTTCACTCCTAACTTTATACCCTCAATATTACCATATTGAGCCAACGGAGGGATCTAATGGACCTACAGATCATGAGCTCCAATGATGTGAGATTAACTAATCAAACTCTTTCATCCAGTTAATCAATATTCATTAACTACAAGCCACTCCACTATAGACTTGTAGCTGCACTCTCCTCACTGTAGATATTATTGTGTCCACTGATGTAGTCATTACTCATGAGTGGACCCTTCACAGGTTGTTCGTAATCACAGCTGGGTCAAATTACCGTCTTACCCCTGTGATTGCCTCTTTGTTCCTTAAGCACCACTGATCCTCTAATGAACAACAAGTCTAAGGTCCTACCTTAGACTCATACCCTCATAGAGGGCGGGGCCTCGTTGTTACAGACTGAGTCGGTTCTTAAGGGAACCACCTATCTAATTCCTCAGTAGCAGGATGAGTGAATTCCATCTTGCACAGTTAAGTTCCCAGCTACCTACGAGGTTCTGTCCCTGAGAAGGTAGGTTTATTGAGTCGGCTACAGGCCACTCTCACCCATACTAGTCTAAGGACTAACCCCTATAAGCAGGAGTTTTTAACTTGCTTAGGATTTAGGTCGAGTCACTAATGGCCATCTATAAATTACTAGTCTTATCCTGTTAACGGTGTTACACTAGTAAGACTAATAATTTGCGATCCAGTCTTGTATGATCTCTTCATACAGGATGCCCCCACTCGCATGTCAACTACATGAATGAGTTGGATTACCGCATTTGTATTAAGAACAAAGTGGGCCGCATCCATGGTGTTACCAGAATAAGGTTTCCAACCTTATTCTTATACCATAGACTATTTAGGTTATAATCTTGAAGTCAACCCAAATAGTGTCCACTACACTGATTTCAAGATAAACTTTATAACCTTGGAGCTTAGTTTATTGGATTTATAAAAGCAAGACTGTAATCTTATCAAAACAAATAACACTTTATTTAATTGATTAAAATTACACAAGTTTAGGGCATAAATCCCAACAGCCGATGCATAAGGGATCCGTCTCATATCCTCAACTCCTTGAGGTGTCTTAGGACACTGTTCCTTAGACAAATGGATTCCATGTCTAAAAGGTAACAAGCTCTTTTTGTAATCTTGCATCTTAAACCTTGACAACACTTTGTCTATGTATGATGCTTGAGACAAGGCTAGTGTTTTATTGTTGCGGTTGCAGACAATCTGGATCCCAAGAACAAACTGCACATCACCCAAATCTTTCATTTGGAACTGCGTAGCTAGCCATTCTTTGATGTCAGTAAGATAACCTACATCATGAAGGGAATAAGAATCCCCGCGCAGCGGATGACGATTGAATCGTCGAGGTATCATAATGCAACTAGTGTTTATTAAAATTGATCTAACACTAGATCTAGGCTAAAAATGCTTAAAAGAAGAAGAAAAATACAGCAAGATGAGTTCTTACTTACTTGTTGTAGACTTTCTTAAAAAATTCTTCTTCAAATCACGAACTCTTCGTGCTCCTCGAACTCAACAAACACTCCCACGAATGGAACTCGAACACAACCAAATGATCTTCTCGGTTGTTCTCTTTTGGAGAAGGGAGGTTTGTGGGAACCTTTTGTGTTTTGGGAAGAGGGAGGAGAATTGAGAGAGAATTGAGAGAATTTCTCTTCTCTTCTTTGATGAAAAATCAAAAAATGAGAGATTGAACTTGCATCCTTCTTGCAAGAAGGGTTTATATAGTGGAATTGATGGAGTTAAAATCTCCACATAATTACCACTTTACCACAACCATAGGTTATGCAAATCTCATTTGCATAACCATATAATATAAGATATCTCATATCTCATATTGCAAATCTCATTTGAAATAATTGTGGATTAATTAAATTGAATCACATCCAATTTAATTTCTCTCAATCAATTTCTCCAATTAGCCCTAATTCAACAATTTGGCTAACCTATAGTTTAGTATGAATCTCATTCACATTAAACTATATATTATATCATTCATATCTCATATAAATGACATAAATGCCCTTAAACTAAAATTGAACACTTCAATTTGATACCAAAACATTAACCCTTCTTTTAACCCAGATGGAGCCAACCGAGGGACCTAATGGACCTACAGTGACGGGCTCTAATGATCCGAGATTAACCTGCCAAACTCTTTTACACGGTTAACCAACATTCATTAGCTACGGTAACACTCCAATATAGCCCGTAGCTGCACTCCCGTCAGTGTAGAATATTACGTGTCCACTGATATAACCAATTCCCATGAGTCGACCTTTCACAAGTTGTTCGTAGACACGGCTAGGTCAAATTACCGTTTTACCCCTGTGTCTACCTCTTGTTCCTTAAGTCCCCACTGCTCCTCCAATGAACAACATATTGTGATGGTCCAACCATACACAACACCCTTCTCGTGCCAGTGAGAAGGTGGGCGTCCGTTGTCGAAGCCCTGGAGACAGCACTTAAGGGAACAACCCCTCTAGTTTCCCTTAAGGCGGGAACGAGTGAATTCCATCTCGCGTAGTTAAGTTCCCAGCTCCCTACTTGGTCCTGTCCCTGAGAAGATAGGCATATTGGGCGAGTAACTTTGATCACCCCTCACCCGTACTAGTCAAAGAATGGACCGCATGAGGCAGGAGTCCGTAACACGCTCGAGGATTCGTGTCGAGTCACTAATGGTCATCTACGAAGTTATTAGTCCTCATCACAGCGGTGTTACATCGTGAGGTCTAATAAATCACGGCCCGGTCTTGTACAATCTCATTGCACAGGATGCTCCCACTCGCATGTCAACCACATGAACGAGTCAGATCACCTCGTTTGTATCTAATACAAAGCGGGTCGCATCCACATTGTATCCAGGATTAGGTCTCCAACCCTATCCATATACTGTAGACCGTTTGGGTCATTAACTCGGGTCATTAACTCGTTCGGGTCAATACCCTATCCATATTGTATCCAGGATTAGGTCTCCAACCCTATCCTCCCTGTGTGTCCACTACACACCGTTCAAGTTATAGTTCTCTCATAAATTCAATGACCCTGGAGCTTAGTTTATTTGAAAAGTTTATAAATATTGCGAGACACAAAGTGATGAAATGAATAACTCTTATTAAATTCAAACAATATATTACAAACACGAGATTAGGACAAAAATCCCAACAAACTTCCACTTGGACTAAGCTAGTGGAGAAAATACATTTCTGAAATGTACATAAATTACAATAAAGTAATACAGTAAACTAGGGCATTGAATACCCGTTTACACATCTCCCACTTGCCCTAGTCAGGAAGCTCTCGAAGACCTAGACTCTCTAGGTGACCGTCAAACACCTTAGCCGTGAGGGGCTTTGTAAATGGATCAGCTACGTTGTGCTCCGACGCTATCTGCGTGACCGTCAAGTCTCTGCGGTGCACAATCTCTCGTATCAGATGATACTTGCGCTCAATGTGTTTGCTTCTCTTATGGCTCCGAGGCTCACGTGAGTTGGCTATTGCACCACTGTTGTCACAGAACAGTGTGATCGGCAAGTTCATGTTAGGAACAACTTCCAAATCTGTCATGAACTTCCTAAGCCAAAGCGACTTCCTTTGCGACTTCACAAGCCGCAACATACTCCGCTTCCATAGTGGAAATCGATGCATCCTCGCTTGATGCTTCGCGCATACTCTGACTCCTCCATTCGAATGAAGGTGACCCCGAGGTGGATTTCCTAGAATCCATATCGGTCTGAAAATCAGAATCTGTGTATCCCGTAAGGATCAAATCCCCACTACCATACACTAAGCTGTAGTTCCTCGTTCTCCTAAGATACTTGAGGATTGCATTTACGGTTGTCCAGTGATCTAATCCTGGATTGGACTGATATCTACTGACAATTCCTACTGCATAACAGATGTCGGGCCTAGTACACAGCATGGCATACATCAGGCTCCTTACAGTTGAAGCATATGGAATCCGTCTCATATCCTCAACATCTTAAGGAGTCTTTGGACACTGATCCTTAGACAAGTGAACCCCATGCCTGAAAGGCAGCAAGCCCTTCTTAGAGTTCTGCATCTTATATCTAGACAACATCTTGTCAATATAAGACGCCTGAGACAAGGCTAGCGTTCTGTTCTTTCGGCTCCAGACTATCTGGATACCTTGAACATACTGAGCTTCTCCCAAATCATTCATTTAGAATTGCGAAGCTAGCCACTTCTTAACGTCAGTAAGAAATTCTACCCCATTCCCAATGAGAAGAATATCGTCCACGTACAACACCAAAAACGCGACAGTTTTGTCAACGATTTTCTTGTAGACACAAGGCTCGTCGACATTTTGATCGAAGCCATAAGATTTGATCGCCTCATCAAACCTTATATTCCAAGACCTCGAAGCCTGTTTCCATCCATAAATGGACTTATGAAGCCGGCAAACCTTTTGCTCTTGGCCTTGGGCAATGAACCCTTTGGGCTGGTCCATGTAGATGGTCTCATCAAGTTTGCCATTCAGAAAGGTTGTCTTGACATCCATCTGCCATACGTCATAGTCATAATACGCGGCAATGGCCAGAAGGATCCTGATCAACTTTACCATGGCAACAGGTGAAAATGTCTCCTCATAGTCAACCCCTTCAACCTGGGTAAAACCCTTTGCCACTAGTCGGGCTTTGAAGGTCTGCACCTTTCCCATCTACGCCACGTTTACACTTGTAGATCCATTTGCAACCAATAGGTATTACCCTATCCGGTTGATCCACAAGCTCCCATACAGAATTGAAGTACATAGACTCCATTTCCTGGTCCATAGCTTTAATCCACTCGTCTTTGTCAACATCAACCATTTTCTGATCATAGGTCAATGGATCCTCACAGTCATCATCAGGAGCGACAACTGAGGTTTCAGCTAAACCCATGTAGCGATCAGGCTGTCTCACAACCCTTTCACTATGTCGAGGAATTCCCAACTCTTGGGAACGGATTTGACTAGACGTGCTAGGATAAACAACACTTGTTGACGTACTAGCCCCATCAGCAACTCTTGCTGATGTACTGTCTATTTTATTTAACACAATTTTACTCTTGGGTAAATGATCCCTGACGTGGTCTTCCTCTAGGAAAGTGGTGTTTGTTGATATAAGCACCCTATTTTCCCTAGGATCGTAAAACAAACCACCTCTAGTCTCTTTGGCGTAACCTACGAATAGGCACAATTTCGAACGGGGTTCCAACTTTTTCGGATTTGACACCAACACGTGGGTCGGGCATCCCCAAATCCTGAAGTGATGTAAACTGCCTTTACGTCCACTCCAGAGCTCGAAAGGTGTTTCACAAACACTCTTCGGACGGAACGTTGTTCAAAATATAAGCTGCGATCTCCACTACGCACCCCAAAAAGAATCGGGAGACGAGCATAGCTCATCATCGACCGAACCATGTCCAGCAAGGTTCTATTTCTCCTCTCCGATACACCATTCTGTTGTGGGGTACCAGGTGCTGAGAGTTGAGACGTGATTCCGTGTTCTATCATATAGTCCTGGAATTCGTTGTCCATGTACTCTCCACCTCGATCCGATCGAAGTGGTTTAAGCGATTTACCTAAGAGGTTTTCAACCTCAGTCTTGTACTCCTTGAACTTTTCAAGAGTTTCAGACTTCTTGTGCATTAGGTAAATTTACCCATATCTGGAGTAATCGTCTATGAAAGACACGAAATACTCATAACCGCCCCGAGCTTTAACATTCATCGGACCACAGAGGTCAGAATATACTAACTCAAGAGGCTCTTTGGCTCTATATCCTTTTCCACTAAATGGACGTTTGGTCATTTTGCCCTCAAGGCATGACTCACACACCGGCAAAAAGTTTTCTTCCATCTCGTTTAGAAGTCCACTCTTCACTAGTTTCTCAATCCTATTGAGATTAATGTGGCCTAACCGAAGATGCCAAAGGTGGGCATTTTCTTTTGGAGAAACTTTTGCTTTCTTAGTTCGTGTTTCTGCAGTATTAAACAATTCAGTATTCAAAACACTTTTTACTGAATTAGGTTTCAAAACATACAGATTATTTTCGAGTGAAGCTGAACAAATAACATTCCCTTTGAAAGAAATAAACGCTTTATTCAATTCAAAAGAAACTGAAATACATTGTTCTATTAAGCAGGAAATTGAAACAAGGTTTCTAGTAAACCCTGGAACTATGTACAGATTGTCCAACAATAAGTACTTCTCGCCAAAATTTAGCTTCGCCGTGTCGATCGCTGCAGCAGAGACAAGCTCCCCGGATCCAACCCGTAGAGTCACCTCACCCTATCGCAGCGGCTACCAGGAATCAATCCCCTGAAAAGAAGAACAAACGTGGTTAGTGGCGCCCGAATCCAATATCCAGGCAGAGTCACTACTCTCCACTAAACATATTTCAGTCACAAGTAAATCACATTTACTTTGATTCTTCCTCTCGGCCAGGAATTTGGGATAATTTCTCTTCTAGTGACCGCCCCCATTGTAGTGGAAACACTTTCCTTTCTCTGCAACCTCCTTGACCTTCTTGCCCTTGTGGACGGCAGCACGGTCAGTTTTACCCCTCTTCATCCTCTTCTTCCCTTTCGGGCGTGAAGGAGCAACAGGTTTCGTCCCAGAGGTCGAACCCCCGTGATAAGACCTGTAGGCAACATTTGCCTCGCATTCTTGACCTGTGCAAGGATTGGAAATTCTGTAGCTCATTGAGGAGGGTAGCGCGAGTGTAGCTAATCTTGTTCATAACAAAGACATTTACTCTGGCCAAGGAAACTCTTGGAAGAGTCTCCAAAATAAAATCGACACAGCT
The DNA here is from genome assembly GCA_036507285.1 of Trichosanthes cucumerina. NCBI lineage: Eukaryota > Viridiplantae > Streptophyta > Magnoliopsida > Cucurbitales > Cucurbitaceae > Trichosanthes > Trichosanthes cucumerina. The sequence goes on from CM071841.1 coordinate 43,107,712, forward strand.
CGACTTCGTCGATCGAAGCCCGTTCATCTCGGCCAGATGGAAATGGGTCATCATGTCTAGAACATGTTCACGGACAGAGGACCCCTCTTTCATCCGTGCGTTGAAAACGTATTTGAGTGAGTCATGCCGGACCTGAAAGGACTGCTGTCCAAACATTTCTTGCAAGGACTCCATGATCTCCTAAGCGGAAAACATCAGCTCATGCTTCTTTGCCAAGACATCAGACATGCTGGCAATTATGTAGACCTTGGCCTTTTCATTGGCCCTGATCCAGCGATCGTACGTGTCGCGAACACTTCGCGACGCGGTCGAGCCCGGCATCTGAGGACAGTTCTCAGATAGCACGAACTTTATGTCGTCTTGTACCAAAATTGTATTAATGTTGTTTTTTTAACTTTGGTAATTATCTCCCACTAACTTATCCGAAGCAAGTAAAGCTATTATTGCGCTAGACAATTTTAGCTGAAAAATAAGAAAAACCTTTGTATTAGTCTCGCAAAAAAGTTTGAAATCCAATCAAGTTTTAGCAAAATTGTTTTATGATCCCTAGGTCATTCAAAATTTTGCAATGATATCCTAAAGGTTTAGAATGACCGCCACCGAAGGGTGAACAGAACACTCATCCTCTAGGTCGAGACTTTCTCGATCAGACCCTAATCGCAGAATAACTCTTATTCCATTAGGCATCCAATTACCATTGTTCGGTCGAATTCATTAACACTTAACAAATTCTGTGAGTGTCACCCTCAATCTTTATGTTTCCAAGCATCCGTCCAAATAATAGCCACCGAAGGGTGAACCAAGAAGGAAAACCAACCAGGAAACTGTATTCCTTTCGGGAATTCACGGTGTTCCGACTCCAATGATCAAGCCCTCCGAAGGGATTGTCTGGTCCAGGCCAAACTAGCAGGTAGATCATAGGTGTTTCACGGTGTGAATCGAAAGAAGAGACCGTGGGTCTCGTTTTCACAAGTCCTGCTCCCACTCACTATAAGTACTCTCTCCATCCACGATGATATTGACCTATACAAATGTCATCCGAAGGGGGACGCTCCCATTTGCGCCACGAGGCCGAGTATAGATCTCACGGTGCGAACTTAAAGGAGATTTGTGGTTGGAAATTCAAATGTATCTCATACACTTTATTTCCTCCCACTCAACACTTTAATTTTTAATAGGGATTGACCTAGATAAATCGGCTAAAATTTACCTAAGTCTACCAATATAACTCTTATATGGTATTAACCTAAGTTTATAATCACATTATTAACTTAGGTCTATGTGAGTAAATTAATTAACACTTAATTAACGGCACTCACGAGAATATAACCTAAGAATCTCCAGACCGAATTCACTCCCAGGTCGGTTTCCAGGTAGGGGTGTTCCACAAGCGTCAACTTAAATACCCCAGCCTTAGACAAAACCTTCCTTAGACAGAGTTGCTTATCAGTCTCCATTCAAAGGTTATATTTGATTTCCTAAATTTCTAATCTTATTAGAAAATTTGAAAACCTAAGTCTAATTATTCAAGTTCTAAACACTTTAAAACTAATAATTAACTTAGGTTGCATGCATTTCTATGTTATAGTGCTTGATCATCCATCACGTGAATAATACTATATACTATAACATAATATAATTCATCACATGAATTAAATGCATGAGCATGCTTTTAATTTAAAAAATATAACACTTATATTAAATAAATTAAATCATGCAAACATTATATTATAACTCTTATAATATAATCCTATCATGCATACTATATATTATAACTCTTATAAAATAAATATGATGCATGAAATATTTAACCTAAGGTGGGATTTTAAATCTATATGACATACAATATGCACATAGAAATTAATTAAAATATACATCTCATGCATAAAATAATTAAATAGCAAAAATAAACCGATTTTTGGCACCTAGGGGCAATTATTTAATTAAATAACATTTATATAACATTTATATTAATATTATTTAATAAAATAATTAAATAAAATAAAAAAATTACATTTTATAAATAAAATTAATTAAATAAAACTTAAATAACCGCCCCACTAAGTCTCGAACCCACGACCTCGCGAAACCGCCTCCGATGCGCGCTTGATCGTGCGGCATTGCAACATTTATCGCCTACAACGCCGAGTGCGTTCTCAACGTCGGTGGCGTTTGTAACGCTACTCGCAGCGGCGCCGCTCGCGCGAGCAGCGTTGAGACGCGCGTTGAAGGCGTTGTCTCAACGCATCATCGGCCAGTAAGCAAGCAAACACTTTGTTGTTCTTCCATCGAATTTCGCATGATTCTGCTCCGATTTCTTCACAGCAACTCTTGCCACGAACGACCCGGACTTACAGACTCGATTTACAACAAAATTGCCCAAAAACAAAGCGCCCTTACATTGATCTCATCAACATAATTGTAAATCTAAAATGCTAAAAACCGTAAACATCCATTTAAGCAAACCAAAAACTCATCTCAAGAATTATGGCAAAATACCCACCAAATTTTAATAAAACAGTGCATAAATGAAGAACCATCGAGATGGTTCTGATACCAATTGAAGGGAATAAGAATCCCCGCGCAGCGGAAGACGATTGAATCGTCGAGGTATCATAATGCAACTAGTGTTTATTAAAATTGATCTAACACTAGATCTAGGCTAAACATGCTTAAAAGAAGAAGAAAAATACAACAAGATGAGTTCTTACTTGTTGTAGACTTTCTTCAAAAATTCTTCTTCAAATCACGAACTCTTCTTGCTCCTCGAACTCAACAAACACTCCCACGAATGGAACTCGAACACAACCAAATGATCTTCTAGGTTGTTCTCTTTTGGAGAAGGGAGGTTTGTGGGAACCTTTTGTGTTTTGGGAGAGGGAGGAGAATTGAGAGAGAATTGAGAGAATTTCTCTTCTCTTCTTTGATGAAAAATCAAAAAATGAGAGATTGAACTTGCATCCTTCTTGCAAGAAGGGTTTATATAGTGGAATTGATGGAGTTAAAATCTCCACATAATTACCACTTTACCACAACCATAGGTTATGCAAATCTCATTTGCATAACCATATAATATAAGATATCTCATATCTCATATTGCAAATCTCATTTGCAATAATTGTGGATTAATTAAATTGAATCACATCCAATTTAATTTCTCTCAATCAATTTCTCCAATTAGCCCTAATTCAACAATTAGGCTAACCTATAGTTTATTATGAATCTCATTCACATTAAACTATATATTATATCATTCATATCTCATATAAATGACATAAATGCCCTTAAAGTGAAATTGAACACTTCAATTTCATACCAAAACATTAACCCTGCTTTTAATCCAGATGGAGCCAACCGAGGGACCTAATAGACCTACAGTGACGGGCTCCAATGATCCGAGATTAACCTGCCAAACTCTTTGACACGGTTAACCAACATTCATTAGCTACGGTAACACTCCACTATAGCCCGTAGCTGCACTCCCGTCAGTGTAGAATATTACGTGTCCACTGATATAACCAATTTCCATGAGTCGACCCTTCACAGGTTGTTCGTAGACACGGCTGGGTCAAATTACCGTTTTACACCTATGTCTACCTCTTGTTCCTTAAGTCCCCACTGCTCCTCTAATGAACAACATATTGTGATGGTCCAACCATACACAACACCCTTCTCGGGCCAGTGAGAAGGTGGGCGCCCGTTGTCGAAGCCCTGCAGACAGCACTTAAGGGAACAACCCCTCTAGTATCCCTAAAGGCGGGAACGAGTGAATTCCATCTCGCGTAGTTAAGTTCCCAGCACCCTACTTGGTCCTGTCCCTGAGAAGATAGGAATATTGGGCGAGTAACTGTGACCACCCTCACCCGTACTAGTCAAAGAACAGACCCTCGCAAACAGGAGTCCGTAACACGCTCAGGATTCAGGTCGAGTCACTAATTGTCATTTACGAAGTTATTAGTCCTTACTGTCAATGGTGTTACATCAGTAGGTCTAATAAATCACGGTCCGGTCTTGTACAATCTCATTACACAGGATGCCCCCACTCGCATGTCAACCACATGAACGAGTCAGATCACCTCGTTTGTATCTAATACAAAGCGGGCCACATCCACAGTGTATCCAGGATTAGGTCTCCAACCCTATCCATATACTGTAGACCGTTCGGGTCATTAACTCGAACGTGATCCTCCCTTTGTGTCCACTACACACCGTTCAAGTTCTAGTTCTCTCATAAATTCAATGACCCTGGAGCTTAGTTTATTGGAAAAGTTTATAAATATTGCGAGACACAAAGTGATAAAATGAATAACTCTTATTAATTTCAAACAATATGTTACAAACACGAGATTAGGACAAAAATCTCAACACATCATTCCCAATGAGTAGGATATCATCCAAATAAAGAATTAGGAAAGCGACAAAACTATTGATGATTTTCTTGTAGACACAAGGTTCATCATCATTCTGGTCAAAACCATAAGATCTGATAGCCTCATCAAATCTTATATTCCAGGACCTAGAGGCTTGTTTTAGTCCATAAATCGACGTTTTAAGCATGCAAACCTTTTGCTCTTGTCCTGGTTTAATGAACCCTTTGGGTTGGTCCATGTAGATGGTTTCCTCAAGGTTGCCATTTAAAAAGGTTGTCTTGACATCCATTTGCCATACCTCATAGTCATAACATGCGGCAATGGCAATAAGGATACGGATAGACTTTACCATAGCAACAGGTGAAAAGGTCTTCTCATAGTCAACCCCTTCAACATGGGTATAACCCTTTGCTACTACTAGCTTTAAAGGTTTGCACCTTCCCATCTACACCACGTTTTCTCTTGTAGATCCACTTACAACCTATAGGTTTTACCCCATCAGGCTTATCTACAAGATCCCAAACAGAATTGAAGTACATAGACTCTATTTCTTGGTCCATGGCTATGACCCATTTGTCTTTGTCTTTGTCAACCATTGCTTGATTATAAGCCAATGGATCCTCGCAGTTGTCATCTGGTATAACAACTTGCGTTTCAACTAAACCCATGTAACGGTCAGGCTGTATCAAAACCCTCCCACTACGTCGAGGCATACTCAACTCTTGAGATGGACTCTCTTGACTAGACAAACTAGTATCAACAACTCTTGTTGACGTACTAGTATTCTTATTAGCAACCTTTGCTAATGTTTCGTCTAATTCACTCAACACTACCTTACTTTTTGGTTTGTGGTCCCTTATGTGTCCCTCCTCCAAAAAAGTGGCATTTGTCGACACAAAGACCTTATCTTCCTTAGGATCATAGAATAAACCACCTCTTGTTTCTTTTGGGTATCCTACGAATAGGCACAACTTTGAACGTGAATCCAACTTCTTTGGATTTGTCACAAGCACATGTGCCAGCCCCATATTCTGAAGTGACATAAACTACCTTTACGTCCTTTCCAGAGCTCAAAAGGTGTTTCAGAAACACTTTTGGAGGGCACACTCTTCAAAATGTATACTGCAGTCTCTACTGCATAACCCCAAAAGGAGCTAGGGAGATGAGCATAACTCATCATTGATCGAACCATGTCCAACAAGGTTCTATTTCTCCTTTCCGATACACCGTTTTGTTGTGGTGTGTCGGGAGTTGAGAGTTGAGATGTAATTCCATGTTCTATCATATAGTTCTGAAATTTTAAATCCATGTACTCTCCACCTCGATCCGATCGAAGTGTTTTAACTCTTTTACCTAATTGATTTTCAACCTCAGTCTTGAATTCCTTGAACTTTTCAAGTGCTTCAGACTTGTGGTGCATTAGGTAAATATACACATATCTAGAATAATCATCTATAAAAGAGATGAAATATTCATATCCTCCCCTGGCTTTAACATTCATCGGACCACAAATGTCTGAATGTATAAGCTCTAGAGGATCTTTGGCTCTATAACCTTTTCCACTAAAAGGTCTTTTAGTCATTTTGCCTTCTAGGCAGGATTCACATACTGGCAAAGAATTTTCTTCTAACTCGTTTAGAAGTCCGTTCTTTACCAATCTCTCAATCCTATTGAGATTAATGTGACCCAATCTTAGATGCCAAAGATGAGCATTTTCTTTAGGAGAAATTTTACGTTTCTTAGTTTGTGCGTTTGCAGATTTAAATAATTTAGTGTTCAAAACCATTTTGACTAAATTAGGCCTTGAAACATACAATCAATTTTCTAATGAAGCTGAACATATTTCTAAACCTTTATTCAAAATAACCACTTTATTCTTAGAAAAGGAAACAAAAATACATTGTTCAATAAGGCAAGAAATGGAAATAAGGTTTCTAGTAAACCCTGGTATCACTAATATATTGTCCAACAATACATATTTCTTGCAAAAATAAAGCTTCATTGTGCTCTCATCGCACACTGGTGAGACGCGACCTCTCCATTTCCAAACCAGAGCGTTATCTCTCCTTTTGTAGCTCTTTGCAGAATCAATTCCCTAAAAAGAAGAGCAAACATGATTAGTGACGCCTGAATCAAGTATCCAAGCTGTTTTATCATTATCCACTAAACAAGCTTCTAGGAAAAGTAAATCATATTTACCTTCCTTCTTCTTTTCTGCAATGTACTTCGGACAGTTCCGTATCCAATGCCCGTCTTCGTTGTAGTGGAAACACTTTCCTTTATCAGCAACGTCTTTGACTTTCTTGCCCTTCTGGGCGACAACTTTGTCAGCCTGTTTCCCTTTACCAACCTTCTTTATGTTCTTCTTCTTACCTCTCAGGTTAGAAGAAGATGAAGCCACAGTTTTTGTTCCAGAGGTCGAACCTCTGTGATAACTCCTACTGGCAACATTTGCCTCACCTTTCGATCCCTGAATTTTCATCAAAGACTGAAAGGTCTGGAGTTCATTCAGAAGGGAGGTAAGATTAAAAGTAAGCTTGTTCATAACAACATTACTTCTAAACTGTAGAAAACTATCTCGAAGGGTTTCCAGAATGAAGCTGACCTGGCTCGACTCATCGATGGAAGCACCATTCGACTCCGCGACGTTAAAGTGCACCATCATAGCCAGGACATGATTCCGAACAGATGTACCCTCTGGCATCCTCGAGTTGAATATGTACTTTTGGGCATTATGTCGGGCTTGTGTGGACTGTTGTCCAAACATACCCTGCACAAAATCCATGATTTCCTTCGCGGTAATCATGCCCTCATGCTTCTTGACTAATATGTCAGACATACTTGCCAGCATGTAGACCTTGGCCTTATCATTGGCCTTGATCCATCGATCATATGCATCAGGATCATTTCGTGACGCATTCGAGCCTGGCACCTGAGGACACTCCTCAGTTAGCACAAACTTCAGATCATCCACTACCAAAATAGTGTTGAGTTTATTTTTCCATGTCATCATATTCTCTCCGGTTAACTTTTCCGCACCCAATAAGGAAATTATAGAGCTATACATTTTCGCTGAAAATTTACAAACAAACTTGTATGAGTTTCTTGCTATAACTCTAATCAAATCATGTTTTAGCTAATTATCAAATGATTCCTATGCCATTTATAATTTGCAATGATACTCCAAAGGTTTAGAATGTATGATACCGAAGGGTAATCAAAAACACTCCTCCTCTGGATCATGACACTCTTGACCAAAAGCTAATACTAGAATAACTCTTATTCCTATAGGTTTTAGTTACCATTTTTCGGTCTGGATACATACAACGGCGCCAAAAACTTGTTGCTTAAAATTATATTGCAATACCGCAAGACGGGTCAAGTTTTAGTATAGTGATTTGAGTACAGAGTATCGTCCTCAGGAATGGGTTTTCTAGATTAATTAATTACCAAGATACTTTTTGTTAATTTTAGCTAAAGCAACAAAACTTTGATGGATAGTGAAAAGAAAGATAGAAAATAAATGTACAATTGGAGACACGAATATGATAGAATTGAAGGAAGATGATTTCACAAGATAATTCCTTATTTAACACATGCAATGAACTAATATTATGAATTTATAAACAAGAAGTAAATTACTCAAGAAAGTCTCTCGATCTCTCAAGAGTCTCACACATACAATAAATCCTATAGTCTCCATATAAAATCTAAGCATGCACGACATTAAGCAACTTCTTTATGCGTTTCCCTAAGATTTCTAGGTCATTCTCATGCCAACATTCTAAGAGTTTTGACAACCTTTTTCTAATTTAAGCTTTTTCTCTCGAGTCCACTTAAACCAAAGATATAAATTAAATTAAGAATGAATTGCCAATAATAAATAACATAACAAAGTTCAATACATAATCAAATAAATCTAAAACATGCTAATCAAATTCCAACTACAACGTTTAACTACTCAAAATCACCATAAAAACAAGCTAAAGTCATAGGAAAAGCCTTTAAACTCAATTACAAACTAAAAGAAAGAGAAATAAACTTATGTGTCGAAGTCGGTTTCTCGTTCTCGAGCTCCCGTCACGATCTCGAGCCTCCACAAACACTTTGGCTCCCAAGGAATGCTCTTTTTTCTCCCCTTAGAGTGTGAATTTCGAAACTAGGGCTAAAAACTACCAAATTCGGCTCTATTTGCAATGAAAACAACATGTTGTATTTATAGGGCTTTTCGGTACGGCGTTGCAACGCTGGTCATGGCGTTGCAACGCGCGTCACTGAAGCCACCAACCGACCACATCGACCATTTTTTCATATCTTTTCGCTCGGGTGTCCAAATGACCTCCGGTTTGATGCGTTGGAATCGTGATTCGATGTAGAATCTCTCAGTATATTTTTTATTCTCAAAATACATCTAGAGTTTCTTGAGTCTTCAATTAAGCATACACATGTTCCAAATTGCACCAAAATAGCCTCAAAACACTCAATTCTTGCTTCTCAAGCTCAATTTCCTGAAATTAACCATAAAATACCATGAATGCCCATGTTTTAAGTAGAAAAACTAGCTAAAATATAGAAATAAAATAGCATATTTGCATGCTATCACATACACAACTTATGTACCCCGTGAGTGTAACCCTTTTTCTTTAGATCCCAGAGTCTCGATCCAATAAAATCCATCGAAGGGAGGACTAGATTGGAAAATAGTCTAAGGAAATCTTTATCCCTTTCGGGTGTCTACTGTGTTAGATCCCCTATGATCAAGCTCTCCGAAGGGATTGTCTGGTCCAGACAAAACTAGCAGGCTGACCATAGTGGTCTAACAGTGTAAACCGACAAAAGAGACCGTAGGTTTTGTTTTCACTAAATCTGCTCCCAGTCACTATAAGTACCCTCTCAATCCACCTTGATATTCACTCATACAAACACCATCCGAAGGGAGACGCTCCCGTTTGCTCCACGAGGCCATGTATGAGTCTCACGGTGTGAACTTCCCGGAGATAGCGTAGGTGGAAAAATATGTATCTCATACACTTTTTCCTCCCACTAAATACTTTAAGTTTATAGGAATCTTTCTTAGGCTAAAACCCGGCTAATGGTTTTACCTGACTCTATCAACATAACTCTTACATTGATAATCAATATAACTCTTATATTGATTTTATCCTAAGTTTGTTAATATAACTGCTTATATTAAACTTATGATTTCTAGTTTATTAACCCCCTTAATAAACCCGCTGACGCTACTGTAATTTATAAGACTCTCTGATTAAATTTCACTCTCGAGTCGCCTTCCGTGTAGGAGTGTTCCGTTTTAAGTCGACTTAAATACCCCAACCTAGACAGAACTTTCCTTAGACAGAGTTCCTCTTTTAATCATAGCTTATAAATTACTTGGTTCCTAATTCTAATCTAATTAGAACTAGATAACCTAAGGTCTATTATTTCCAAGTTTTAAACATTTTAAAAATAATAATTAACCTTAGGTGACATGCATACTATGTTATAGTGCTTGATCATTCATCACATGAATAATAAGACATTCATAGCATATTCATCTCATGAAAAGTAATGCATGTCAATGTTGTCCAAAAATTAATATAACAACCTTATATTAATTAATCATGCAAACTATATAATATAACTCCTTATATTATAAATGATGCATGAAAATGTTTAACCTAAGGTGGGATTTCTAAAATACAAGCATACACTATGCATGGCAATAATTACACAACAATTGCATAATTAAAATAGCAAAATTAGACCAATTTTGGCACCCTATAAATAATTTTAATTAATATAATTTAATTATATTAATCAAAATTAAATATATTAAATATATTAAATAAAAAACGTTTTTATAATTAATATATAATAAAAATTCCGTTTTCGCTCGTTCTTTGAAATTCGTGAAAAGCGATAGCGTTGCAGTAACGCCGCTTTGTCGTCTTCTCGAAGGCGTTGTAACGCTAGAGGCGCGCATTGTAACGCCGCCTCTGTCGCGCGCTCTTCTCCATAAGCAAAGATTGCAACGCCGATGAGCAGCGTTGCAACGCCGCATTACGATAAACACATGGAATCACCATTCCTTGCTTGTTTTTGCTACGATCTTCTAAGCAACCGCTTTGCCTCGATCGACACGGACTTACAGACTCGATTTACAATTAAATTTGCCCAAAACACTAGGCCCTTACATTCAACATTTCAATGGAAATTGTAAATCTAAGTGCCAAAATTGAAAACATCTAATTTCGCAAAACCGTTCATACATCTCATGCAAAAACAGTAAATCCCACCTTGTTCTTGAAAAATCAAGAATATAAATCAACAATGCAATTGGGCTCTGCTACCAATTGAAGGGAATCGAAGTCCCCGCAGCGGAAGCGATTGCGAATCACGCTCTCTTGATTTACTTACAGCGATTTATTCAAGAACCCAAATAACAAGATTAAGCATATATAATAGAATGGACAGTAAGAAATTACCTTTGAAGAACCTTTCTTCGAGAGCTCCTCTCTCCCACGATCACGATCTCAGCAACAGGAATTCCAACGTATGAAGACACGACCACCGGATCTTCTCCGTTGTTCTCTAGGTGAGGGAGGAATGTGGGTTCCCTTTAGGAGAGGTGAGGTTTTTGTGAGAGATTTGTGTTTTGGAACTCTTCCAACAAAACAACAAGAGAGGGCTTGTAATTCTATGAAAACCACACAACATAATTGCATCTCATGCAACCATACATATAGGGGATTGGGATGGAAATGACCATCCTACCCCTCCTTTATTCTCTCTTTAGTACATAGTTTATATATGAATCTAATTCACATTAAAACCATATATTATATCAATTATATCATATATAATTGATTTAACTCCTCATGTATGAAATTGAACACTTCAATTTCACTCCTAACTTTATACCCTCAATATTACCATATTGAGCCAATGGAGGGATCTAATGGACCTACAGATAATGAGCTCCAATGGTGTGAGATTAACTAATCAAACTCTTTGATCCAGTTAATCAATATTCATTAACTACAAGTCACTCCACTATAGACTTGTAGCTGCACTCTCCTCACTGTAGATATTATTGTGTCCACTGATATTGTCATTACCCATGAGTCGACCCTTCACAGGTTGTTCGTAATCACAACTGGGTCAAATTACCGTTTTACCCCTGTGATTACCTCTTTGTTTCTTAAGCACCACTGATCCTCTAATGAACAACAAGTCTAAGGTCCTACCTTAGACTCATACCCTCATAGAGGGCGGGGCCCTGTAATTCAAGACCTGGAGTTAGTTCTTAAGGGGACAACCTATCTAATTCCTCAGTAGAGGGATGAGTGAATTCCATCTTGCACATTTAAATTCCTAGCTACCTACGAGGTTCTGTCCCTGAGAAGGTAGGCTTATTGAGTCGGCTACAGTCATCTCTCACCCATACTAGTCTAAGGACAAACCCCTATAAGCAGGAGTTCTTAACTTGCTCAGGATTCAGGTCGAGTCACTAATGAGCATCTATAAATTACTAGTCTTATCCTGTTAATGGTGTTACACTAGTTAGACTAATAATTTGCGATCCAGTCTTGTATGAACTATTCATACCGGATGCCCCCACTCGCATGTCAACTACATGAATGAGTTGGATTACCTCATTTGTACTAATAACAAAGTGGGTCGCATCCATGGTGTTACCAGAATAAGGTTTCCAACCTTATTCTTATACCATATACTATTTAGGTTATAATCTTGAAGTCAACCCAAATAGTGACCACTACACTGATTTCAAGTTAAACGTTATAACCTTGGAGCTTAGTTTATTGGATTTATAAAAGCAAGACTGTAATCTTATCAAAACAGATAACACTTTATTTAATTGATCAAAATTACACAAGTTTAGGGCATAAATTCCAACAATCCATATACTGTAGACCGTTCGGGTCATTAACTCAGTGTCCATGTACTCAGAGTTGGGACTTAATTCCATGTTCTATCATATAGTCTTGAAATTCAGTGTCCATGTACTCTCCACCTCGATCCGATCGAAGTATTTTAATCGTTTTACCTAATTGGTTCTCAACCTTAGTCTTGTACTCCTTGAACTTTTCAAGAGTTTCAGACTTTCGATGCATTAGGTAAACATATCTTGAGTAGTCATCTATAAATGGTACAAAGTACTCATAACCTCCCTGTGCTTTAACATTCATCGGACCATACTGGTCAGAATGTACAAGCTCAAGAGGCTCCTTGGCTCTATAACCTTTTCCACTAAAAGGTCTTTTAGTCATTTTGCCTTTAAGGCATGACTCAAAAAATGGCAATGAGTTTTCTTCTAACTCGTTTAGAAGTCCACTCTTTACTAGTCTCTCAACCCTATTGAGATTTATGTGCCCTAACCTTAGATGGCAAAGATGGGTGTTTTCTTTTGGAGAAACTTTTAATTTCTTAGTTCGCATTTCACCTGTTTTAAACAATTTAGTATTCAAAATACTTTTCACTGAGTTTTGTTTTAAAACATATAAATTATTCTCAAGTGAAGCTGAACATAAGACATTTCCATTTCAAGAAATAAACGTTTTATTGCTCTTACAAGAAAGAGAAATTGATTGTTCTAGAAGTCAGGATATTGAAACAAGGTTTCTAGTAAACCCTGGAACTATGTACATTATGTAATAAAATGTACTTCCCTCCGAAGTAAAGCTTCACTGTGCCCACAACTGTAGCTGAGACAACTTCTCCGGATCCAACCCTGAGTGTTATCTCTCCCTCATGCAGTCGCCACCATCAACTAATTCCCTGAAAAGAAGAACAAACATGGTTTGTGGCGCCTAAATCAAGTATCCAGATAGAGTCAATACTCTCTACTAAACAAGTTTCACAACCATAAATCATATTTACCTACCTTCTTCTTATCGGCAAGGTATTAGGGACAATTCCTCTTCCAGTGACCATCCCCGTTGCAGTGTAAACACTTTCCTTTCACCGAAACTACATTGATCTTTTTCCTTTAAAGGCGTCAGCGCGATCAACTTTACCCACCTTTTTCTTCTTCTTCCCTTTCGTTCCAGAAGAAGTTACAGACTTTGAAGGGAATGATAATCCCGCGCAGCGGAAGACGATTGAATCGTCGAGGTATCAATATGCAACATAATTTTGTTAAAATTGATATAACACTAGATCTAGGCTAAACATGCTTAAAGAAGATGAAAATTACAACAAATAGAGTTTACTTACTTGTTGAAGACTTTCTTCAAAGTTTCTTCCTCAAATCACGAACTCTTCGTGCTCCTTGAACTCAACGAACTCTTCCCACGAATGGAACCCGAACACCACCACTTGGGGTCTCGGTTGTTCTCTTTTGGAGAAGGGAAGATGGTGGGATCTTTTGTGTTTTGGAGAGGGAGGAGAATTGAGAGAGAATTAAGAGAATTCCTCTTTTCTTCTTTGATGAAAAATCAAAAAAATTAGAGATTTTGCTACAATCCTTCTTGCAAGAAGGGTTTATATATAGTGGAATTGATGGAGTTAAAATCTCCACATAATCACCACTTTACCACAACCATAGGTTATGCAAATCTCATTTGCATAACCACATAATATAAGATATCTCATATCTCATATTGCAAATCTCATTTGCAATAATTGTGGATTAATTAAATTGAATCACATCCAATTTAATTTCTCTCAATCAATTTCTCCAATTAGCCCTAATTCAACAATTAGGCTAACCTATAGTTTATTATGAATCTCATTCACATTAAACTATATATTATATCATTCATATCTCATATAAATGACATAAATGCCCTTAAAGTGAAATTGAACACTCCAATTTCATACCAAAACATTAACCCTTCTTTTAACCCAGATTGCGAGGGACCTAATGGACCTACAGTGACAGGCTCCAATGATCCGAGATTAACCTGTCAAACTCTTTGACCCGATTAACCAACATTCATTAGCTACGGTAACACTCCACTATAGCGATGAGTTGCACTCCGTCGGTCGAGAATATTACTTGTCCACTGATATAACAAATTCCCATGAGTTGACCCTTCACAGGTTGTTCGTAGACACGGCTGGGTCAAATTACCATTTTACCCTTGTGTCTACCTCTTGTTCCTTAAGTCCCCACTGCTCCGCTAATGAACAACATATTGTGATGGTCCAACCATACACAACACCCTTCTCGGGCGGTGAGAAGGTGGGCGCCGTTGTCCAAGCTCGAGAGACAGCACTTAAGGGAACAACCCCTCTAGTTTCCCTAAAGACGGGAACGAGTGAATTCCATCTTTCGTAGTTAAGTTCCCAGCTCCCTGCTTGGTTCTGTCCCTGAGAAGATAGGCATATTGGGCGAGTAACTGTGACACCCTCACCCGTACTAGTCAAAGAACGGACCTCATGGCGCAGGAGTCCGTAACACGCTCAAGATTCAGGTCGAGTCACTAACGGTCATCTACGAAGTTATTAGTCCTTACTGTCAACGGTGTTACATCAACAGATCTAATAAATCACGGTCCGGTCTTGTACAATCTCATTGCACAGGATGCCCCCACTCCCATGTCAACCACATGAACGAGTCAGATCACCTCGTTTGTATCTAATACAAAGCGGGTCGCATCCACAGTGTATCCAGATTAGGTCTCCAACCCTATCCATATACTGTAGACCGTTCGGGTCATTAACTCGAACGTGATCCTCCCTATGTGTCCACTACACACCGTTCAAGTTCTAGTTCTCTCATAAATTCAATGACCCTAGAGCTTAGTTTATTGGAAAAGTTTATAAATATTGCGAGACACAAAGTGATCAAATGAATAACTCTTATTAATTTCAAACAATATATTACAAACACGAGATTAGGACAAAAATCCCAACAAACTCCCACTTGGACTAAGATAGTGGAGAAAATACATTTCTGAAATGTACATTAAATTACAATGAAGTAATACAATAAACTAGGGCATTGAATACCCGTTTACACATCTCCCACTTGCCCTAGTCAGGAAGCTCTCGAGGACCTAGACTCTCTAGGTGGCCCTCAACCACCTTAGCCGTGAGGGGCTTTGTAAATGGATCAGCTACGTTGTGCTCCGACGCTATCTGCGTGACCGTCACGTCTCTGCGGTGCACAATCTCTCGTATCAGATGATACTTGCGCTCAATGTGTTTGCTTCTCTTATGGCTCCGAGGCTCATGTGAGTTGGCTATTGCACCACTGTTGTCACAGAACAGTGTGATCGGCAAGTTCATGTTAGGAACAACTTCCAAATCTGTCATGAACTTCCTAAGCCAAACAGCTTCCTTTGCAGCTTCACAAGCCGCAACATACTCCGCTTCCATAGTGGAATCAGCAATGCATCCCTGCTTGATGCTTCGCCATACTACAGCTCCTCCATTCAGAATGAAGGCTGACCTCGAGGTGGATTTCCTAGAATCCATATCGGTCTGAAAATCAGAATCTGTGTATCCCGTAAGGATCAAATCCCCACTACCATACACTAAGCTGTAGTTCCTCGTTCTCCTAAGATACTTGAGGATTGCATTTACGGTTGTCCGGTGATCTAATCTCGGATTGGGTGATATCACCGACAATTCCTCTTTGCATAATGAGATGTCGGGCCTAGTACACAGCATGGCATACATCAGGCTCCTTACAGTTGAAGCATATGGAATCCGTCTCATATCCTCAACATCTTAAGGAGTCTTTGGACACTGATCCTTAGACAAGTGAACCCCATGCCTGAAAGGCAGCAAGCCCTTCTTAGATTTCTGCATCTTATATCTAGACAACATCTTGTCAATATAAGGCGCTTTGAGACAAGGCTAGCGTTGCTCGTTCTTTTGGCTCCGGACAACTGGATACCTAGAACATACTGAGCTTCTCCCAAATCTTTCATTTGGAATTGCGAAGCTAGCCACTTCTTAACGTCAGTAAGAAATTCTACCTCATTCCAAATGAGAAGAATATCGTCCACATACAACACTAAAAATGCGACAGTTTTGTCAACGATTTTCTTGTAGACCCAAGGCTCGTCGACATTTTGATCAAAGCCATAAGATTTGATCGCCTCATCAAACCTTATATTCCAAGACCTCGAAGCTTGTTTAAGCCCATAAATGGACCTATGAAGCCGACAAACCTTTTGCTCTTGGCCTTGGGCGATAAACCCTTTGGGCTGGTCCATGTAGATGGTCTCATCAAGTTTGCCATTCAGAAAGGTTGTCTTGACATCCATCTGCCATACCTCGTAGTCAAAATACGCGATAATGGCCAGAAGGATCTTGATCGACTTTACCATGGTAACAAGTGAAAAGGTCTCCTCATAGTCAACCCCTTCAACCTAGGTAAAACCCTTTTCCACTAGTCGGGCTTTAAAGGTCTGCACCTTCCCATCTACGCCACGTTTACGCTTGTAGATCCATTTGCAACCAATAGGTTTTACCCCATCCGGTTGATCCACAAGCTCCCATACAGAATTGAAGTACATAGACTCCATTTCTTTGTCCATAACTTTAATCCACTCGTCTTTGTCAACATCAACCATTGCCTGATCATAGGTCAATGGATCCTCACAGTCATCATCAGGAGCGACAACTGAGGTTTCAGCTAAACCCATGTAGCGATCAGGCTGTCTCACAATCCTCCCACTACGTCGAGGCATTCCCAACTCTTGAGAACGGATTTGACTAGACGTGCTAGGATCAACAACACTTATTGACGTACTAGCCCCATCAGCAACTCTTGCTGATGTACTGTCCATTTCATTTAATACAATTTTACTCCTTGGTAAATGATCCCTGACGTGGTCTTCCTCTAGGAAAGTGGTGTTTGTCGACACAAGCACCCTATTTTCCCAAGGATCGAAAAATAGACCACACCTAGCTCTTTAGGGTAACCTACGAATACCCACAATTTCGAACGGGGTTCCAACTTTTCTGGGTTTGACACCAACACATGAGTCGGGCATCTCCATATCCTGAAGTGATGTAAACTGCCTTTACGTCCACTCCAGAGCTCGAAAGGTGTTTCACAAACACTTTTCGACGGAACGTTGTTCAAAATATAAACCGCAGTCTCCACTGCGTACCCCCAAAAAGAATCAGAGAGACGAGCATACCTCATCATCGATCGAACCATGTCCAACAAGGTTCTGTTTCTCTCTCCGATACACCATTCTCTTTGTGGCATACCAGTATTTGAGAGTTGGGGACGTAATTAGTGTTCTATCATATAGTCCTCGAATTCGGTGTCTATGTACTCTCCACCTCGATCCGATCGAAGTGTTTTAAGCGATTTACCTAAGAGGTTCTCAACCTCAGTCTTGTACTCCTTGAACTTTTCAAGAGTTTCAGACTTCTTGTGCATTAGGTAAATATACCCATATCTAGAGTAATCGTCTACGAAAGACACGAAATACTCATAACCGCCCCGAGCTTTAAAATTCATCAGACCACAGAGGTCAGAATGTACTAATTCAAGAGGCTCTTTGGCTCTATATCCTTTTCCACTAAAAGGACGTTTGGTCATTTTGCCCTCAAGGCATGACTCACACACCGGCAAAGAGTTTTCTTCCAACTCGTTTAGAAGTCCACTCTTCACTAGTTTCTCAATTCTATTGAGATTAATGTGGCCTAACCGATGATGCCAAAAATGAGCATTTTCTTTTGGAGAAACTTTTGCTTTCTTAGTTCGTGTTTCTGTAGCTTTAAACAATTCAGTATTCAAAACACTTTTGACCGAATTGGGTTTCAAAACATACAGATTATTTTCGAGTGAAGTTGAACAAATAACATTCCCTTTGAAAGAAATAAATGCTTTATTCAATTTAAAAGAAACTGAAATACATTGTTCAATTAAGCAGGAAATTGAAACAAGGTTTCTAGTAAACCCTGGAACTATTTACAGATTGTCCAACAATAAGTACTTCCCGCTAAAATGCGACTTCACCGTGTCGATCGGCTGCAATGAGACAAGCTCCCGGATCAACCGTAGAGTCACCTCACCCTCTCACAGCGGCTGTCAGGACTCAATCCCTTGATAAGAAGAACAAACGTGGTTAGTGGCGCCCGAATCCAAAATCCAGGCTGAGTCACTACTCTCCATTAAACATGTTTGATCCACAAGTAAATCACATTTACCTTGATTCTTCCTCTCGGCCAGAATTTGGGGACGCTTTCTCTTCAAAGTGACCGCCCCCATTGCAGTGGAAACACTTTCCTTTCTCTGCAACCTCCTTGACCTTCTTGCCCTTGTGGGTGGCAGCACGGTCAGTTTTACCCCTCTTCATCCTCTTCTTCCCTTTCGGGCGTGAAGGAGCAACAGGTTTCGTCCCAGAGGTCGAACCCCTGTGATAATACCTATAGACAACATTTGCCTCAGATTCGTTGACCCTGTTCAAGGATTAGAAATTCTGTAGCTCATTGAGGAGGGTAGTTAGTGTGTAGCTAATTTCGTTCATAACACCATTGCTACGAAACTGAAGGAAACTCTTCAGAAGAGTCTCCAAAATAAAACTGACCTGGCTCGACTCGTCATTCGAAGCCCCGTTCATCTCGGCCAGATGAAAGTGGGTCATCATGTCTAGAACGTGTTCACGGACAGACGACCCCTCCTTCATCCGTGAGTTGAAAACGTATTTGAGCGAGTCATGCCGGACCTGAAAGGACTGTTGTCCAAACATTTCCTGCAAGGACTCCATGATCTCCTTAGCGGAAACCATCAGCTCATGCTTCTTTCCCAAGACATCAGACATGCTGGCAATTATGTAGACTTTGGCCTTTTCATTGGCCCTGATCCATCGATCGTACGCATCGCGAATACTTTGCGACGCGGGCGAGCCCGGCATCTGAGGACACTCCTCAGATAGCACGAACTTTATGTGGTCTTGTACCAAAATTGTATTAATGTTGTTTTTCCAACTCTGGTAATTATATCCCACTAACTTATCCGAAGCGAGTAAAGCTATTATTGCGCTAGACATTTTTAGCTGAAAAATTAGAAAACCCTTTGTATTAGTCTCGCAAAAAAAACTTTTGAAAATCCAATCAAGTTTTAGCAAAATTGTTTCATGATCCCTAGGTCATTCAAAATTTTGCAATGATACCCTAAAGGTTTAGAATGACCGCCACCAGAGGGTGAGCAGAACACTCGTCCTCAGGGACGAGACTTTCTCGATCGGACCCTAATCCGTAATAACTCTTATTCCATTAGGCGTCCAATTAACATTGTTCGGTCGAATTCATTAACACTTAACGAATTCTGTGAGTGTCACCCTCAATCTTTAAGTTTCCAAGCATCCGTCCAAACAATAGCCACTGAAGGGTGAACCAAGAAGGAAAACCAACCAGGAAACTATATCCCTTTCGTGAATTCACGGTGTTCCGACTCCCATGATCAAGCCCTCCGTAGGGATTGTCTGGTCCAGGCCAAACTAGCAGGCAGATCATAGGCGTCTCACAGTGTGAATCGAAAGAAGAGACCGTGGGTCCCGTTTTCACAAGTCCCGCTCCCACTCACTATAAGTACTCTCTCCATCCACGATGATATTGACCTATACAAATGCTATCCGAAGAGGGAGGCTCCCATTTGCGCCACGAGGCCGAGTATAGATCTTATGGTGCGGACTTAAAGGAGATTTGTGGTTGGAAATTCAAATGTATCTCATACAATTTATTTCCTCCCACTCAGCACTTTAATTTTTAATAGGGATTGACCTAGATAAACTTGCTAAAATTTACCTAAGTCTACCAATATAACACTTATTTGGTATTAACCTAAGTTTATAATCACATTATTAACTTAGGTCTAAGTGAGTAAATTAATTAACACTTAATTAACGACACTCACGAGAATATAACCTAAGAATCTCCGGACCGAATTCACTCCAGGTCGGTTTCCAGGTAGGGGTGTTCTGCAAGTGTCAACTTAAATACCCTAGCCTTAGACAAAACCTTCCATAGACAGAGTTACTTATCAGTCTCTATTCAAAGGTCATATTTGATTTCCTAAATTTCTAATCTTATTAGAAAAATTAGAAAAACTAAGTCTAATTATTCAAGTTCTAAACACTTTAAAACTAATAATTAACTTAGGTTGCATGCATTTCTATGTTATAGTGCTTGATCATCCATCACATGAATAATACTATATACTATAACATAATATAATTCATCACATGAATTAAATGCATGGGCATGCTTTTAATTTAAAAAATATAACACTTATATTTAAATAAATTAAAACATGCAAACATTATATTATAACTCTTGTAATATAATCCTATCATGCATAATATATATTATAACTCTTATAATATAAATGATGCATGAAATGTTTAACCTATGGTGGGATTTTAAATCTATATGACATACATTATGCACATAGAAATTAATTAAAATATACATCTCATGCATAAAATAATTAAATAGCAAAAATGGATCGATTTTTAGCACCTAGGGGCAATTATTTAATTAAATAACATTAATATAACATTTATATTAACATTATTTAATAAAATAATTAAATGAAATAAATGAAATACATTTTATAAATAATAAAATAATTAAAACCGGAAAATAACTGCCCATGATGAGGCTTGAACCCACGTCCTCCTCGCGAATCGACGCGAATCGCTCCTCAACGCGTGCGGCGTTGGTAACGCAGATGGGGCGTTACGGTAACGCCGCCGCTTGTATCGTCGACGCGTTCTCAACGCCGCCGCGCGTTACAACGCTTACACCAGCCAAGGTAACGCTGATCGCCGCAAGGCCTCCGTCCCGCAGGACGAGCGTTGAGACGCCGTTGGGCAGCGTCTCAACGCCATCGACCGAACAGCAAACACCTTCGCTGTTCTTCATCGATTTTCACCTGTTTCCGCTTCGATTTCTTCACAGCAACACTTGCCACAAACGACACGGTCTTACAGACTCGATTTATTTTCTAAAATGCCCAAAAAACACGGGTCCTTTACATTTGATCTCATCAAACAGAAAATAAATCTAAAAGTGCCAAAAATCGAAACATCCATTATGCAAACCAACAATTTATCACATAAATCATGGCAAAATACCCACCTAATTTTAACAAAACAGTGCAAAAAAGAAGAACCATCGAGATGGCCCTGATACCAATTGAAGGGAATGATAATCCCGACAGCGGAAGACGATTGAATCGTCAAGGTATCAATATGCAACATAGTTTTGTTAAAATTGATCTAACACTAGATCTAGGCAAAACATGCTAAAGAAGAAGAAAATTACAGCAAATAGAGTTTACTTACTTGTTGAAGACTTTCTTCGAAGTTTCTTCCTCAAATCACGAACTCTTCGTGCTTCTTTGAACTCAACGAACTCTTCCCACGAATGGAACCCGAACACCACCACTTGGAGTCTCGGTTGTTCTCTTTTGGAGAAGGGAAGATGGTGGGATCTTTTGTGTTTTGGAGAGGGAGGAGAATTGAGAGAGAATTAAGAGAATTCCTCTTCACTTCTTTGATGAAAAATCAAAAAAATGAGAGATTTTGCTACAATCCTTCTTGCAAGAAGGGTTTATATATAGTGGAATTGATGGAGTTAAAATCTCCACATAATCACCACTTTACCACAACCATAAGTTATGCAAATCTCATTTGCATAACCACATAATATAAGATATCTCATATCTCATATTGCAAATCTCATTTGCAATAATTGTGGATTAATTAAATTGAATCACATCCAATTTAATTTCTCTCAATCAATTTCTCCAATTAGCCCTAATTCAACAATTAGGCTAACCTATAGTTTATTATGAATCTCATTCACATTAAACTATATATTATATCATTCATATCTCATATAAATGACATAAATGCCCTTAAAGTGAAATTGAACACTTCAATTTCATACCAAAACATTAACCCTTCTTTTAACCCTGATTGAGCCAACCGAGGGACCTAATGGACCTACAAAGTGGCGGGCTCCAATGATCCAATATTAACTGTCAAACTCTTTGACCGGTTAACCAACATTCATTAGCTACGGTAACACTCCACTATAGCCCGTAGTTGCACTCCCGTCGGTCACGAGAATATTACGTGTCCACCGATATAACAAATTCCCATGAGTCGACCCTTCACGGGTTGTTCGTGAGACACGGTGGGTCAAATTATCGTTTTACCCTGTGTCTACCTCTTGTTCCTTAAGTCCCCACTGCTCCTCTAATGAACAACATATTGTGATGGTCCAACCATACACAACACACCTTCTCGGCCGGTGAGAAGGTGGGTGCCCGTTGTCCAAGCCCCGGAGGAGCACTTAAGGGAACAACCCCTCTAGTTTCCCTAAAGACAGGAACAAGTGAATTCCATCTTGCGTAGTTATGTTCTCAGATCCCTACATGGTTTTGTCCCTGAGAAGATAGGCATATTGGGCGAGTAACTGTGACCACCCTCACCCGTAGTAGTCAAAGAACGGACCCTCATGGGGCAGGAGTCCGTAACACGCTCAGGATTCAGGTCGAGTCACTAATGGTCATGTACGAAATTATTAGTCCTTATTGTCAACGGTGTTACATCAGTAGGTCTAATAAATCACGGTCCGGTCTTGTACAATCTCATTGCCCCCACTCGCATGTCAACCACATGAACGAGTCAGATCACCTCGTTTGTATCTAATACAAAGCGGGTCGCATCCATAGTGTATCCAGGATTAGGTCTCCAACCCTATCCATATACTGTAGACCGTTCGGGTCATTAACTCGAACGTGATCCTCCCTGTGTGTCCACTACACACTGTTCAAGTTCTAGTTCTCTCATAAATTCAATGACCCTAGAGCTTAGTTTATTGGAAAAGTTTATAAATATTGCGAGACACAAAGTGATGAAATGAATAACTCTTATTAAATTCAAACAATATATTACAAACACGAGATTAGGATAAAAATCCCAACAGTCCTAGAGGTCGAACCCTTTTGATAATACCTAAAGGCAACATTTGTCTCAGCTTCATGTCCCCTGACTCTCATCAGGGACTGAAAAGTCTATAATTCGTTAAGAAGGGTGGTCGGGGGTTAGCTTATCTTGTTCATAACAGCGTTGCTACAAAACTAAAAGAAACTCTTCGGAAGAGTCTCAAGAATAAAGCTGACTTGGCTTGACTCATCGATCGAAGCTCCATTCATCTCCGCCAAGTTAATGTGGGTCATCATGTCGAGAACATGTTCCCTAACAGATGTGCCCTCCTTTATCCTAGCGTTGACTATATGTTTGAGTGAATCGTTCCTAACCTAGAAGGACTGTTGCCCAAACATGTTTTGCAACGATTCCATGATCTCCTTGACGATGATCATGACCTCATGCTTCTTATCCCAAATTCAGATAAGCTAGCTATAATGTAGACCTTGGCCTTTTCATTGGGTTGGATCCACCAATTGTACACATCACGAACACTTCGTGATGCGGTCGAGATCAGCACCTGAGGACAATCCTCAGTGAGCACGAACTCAAGGTTGTCCGTTACTAAGATTGTGTTTATATTATTTTTCCACGATCGGTAATTGTCTCCTACGAGCTTATCGGAAGAGAAAAAGGCTATGATTGAACTTGACATTTTGCTAAAAAAAACTTTGTATAAGTTCTCGCAAAAAAAAAAAAAATCTGACCATATTTTAGCAAATTTTATCCAATGATTCCCAGGTCATTTAAAAATTGCAATGATACCCCAAAGGTTTAGAATGACCGTCACCGTAGGGTAGATAGAATCACTCCTCCTCTGAGTCGAGACTTTCTCGCCAAACCCTAATACCAGAAATAACTCTTATTCCATTAGGCATCTAGCTGATGGAGATCTTATCTCCTTGAGCGGCGGAAACGTGATTGGGCTCGTTAATGTGCTTGATTGTTTTAATTGAAACAAAAACCAGTACATTGACAAAAATACAGAACAAGCATGTAATTAACTCTAATCTAATTAGGCATGGATTAATTGCATACAAACATACTAAGTTTAACGATTAAACTAAAGAGAAAAGAAGGAATTATTACATTTGTAGTTTCCAATTCCCCAGCACAACAACTCCTTGCTCCAAAAGAAATCAGCAACACAGTAACTTCCAAAGTTCTCTGTTTTTCACCGTGTAACAACACCACCATTTGGATCAC
The DNA here is from genome assembly GCA_036507285.1 of Trichosanthes cucumerina. Classification (NCBI taxonomy): domain Eukaryota; kingdom Viridiplantae; phylum Streptophyta; class Magnoliopsida; order Cucurbitales; family Cucurbitaceae; genus Trichosanthes; species Trichosanthes cucumerina. The sequence continues at coordinate 43,132,226 of CM071841.1, forward strand.
CTCCTATATCTCTAAGTTCAACTTAGATCCTCCTTGATGGGAAGGATTCCAACTTTTTGGAAGAGTTTTGGGAATGAGAGTGAATTAGAGAGAGAGCAGTACCCCAATTGCATCAAGAATGATCGATCGATCAATTCACACCCCTTCTCCCTGTTAAGATATCGATAGGGAGAATGAAGGAGATCGTGGGAACGTGTCTGGAAGACATGTTCCCTTATTTTATTATTAAAATAATAATAATAATAATAATTAAATAATAATTAAATCAAATTTAATTATTAATTCAAATAATACAAATTAAATATCATATATTTAATTTGAATTAAATCTCATTTAATCATATCACCCCCTTTAACCTATAGTTTTAATGTACATCCAGTGCACATTAAATTTTAACCTATAGTTTTCAAATGTGAACAACATTCACATTTAATATAATATTTGAACTCTTTCAAATTTTCAATTCTCTCATATAATTTAATATGAATCATATTCACATTAAATTTATAATATATAGTTCCAAAACTATATATTATATCGTATCAATATACATTAAGTTTATTCCCTAATGAATTTGAACATTTCAAATTCTAATGAACTAAGAACCCTTTACGAGCTAGAAGGTGGACCTAATGGACCTACAGATCAGAAGCTCCAACGATACAAGATTGCTCGGTTAATCTCATTAACCTCCCAATCAACATTCGTTAACTACGGGAACACTCCACTAAAGTCCCACAGCTGCACTCTTCTCACTGCAGATAAATTTCTGTGTCCATGGATATTGACCAATAACAGCAAGTCAATCCTTCACGAATGTTCGTAACCACAGCTGGGTCAAATTACCATTTTACCCTTGGGTTACATCTTGTGCCTTAAGTACCAGTGCTCCTCTAATGAACAATTTGTTTGTGGTCCTACCAACAAACAGAGTCCCTCTTGGGCCAATGAGAGGGTCGGGCCCTTTGTTCAAGTCCCGGAGACACCACTTAAGGGAACATTCCTCTACTTACCCTATTAGGCGGGAAGGAGTGAATTCCATCTTGCTAAGTTAAGTTCCCAGTCGCTCACTCGGTCTTGTCCCAAGAAGGTAGGCATATTGAGTCCGCGAATCTGGCCACTCTCACCCATACTAGTCAAAGGAGAATCCCTCCCGAACAGGAGTTCGTAACCTGCTCAGGATTGAGATCAAGTTGCCTAGGTCATCCTAGTGAATAGAAACCTAACTAGTCAGCGGAGTTCTGACTAGAGATTACTATTTCGTTTCCTGGGTCTTATGTAATCTCATTACATAGGATATCCCCACTCACATGTCATCTACACGAACACGTTAGGATCACAGTGTTTGTATCAAATACAAAGTTGGCCACATCCATAGTTTAACCAGGGTAAGGTACCCAAACCTTATCCCCTAACTATAGACCCTTTAAGCTGTATCTCGAACCGTTATCCCTTTTATGTACATTACAATAAGTTAGAGATTCATTTAACAGCCTTGGAAGTTTAGATTATTGGATTTAGGGTTTAAATAAAGGCAAACTCGTAGATAACGAACAATAACACTTTATTGAAATAATAACACTTTATTACAATAATTAGAACATTATTACAAACTACGAGTTTTAGGACACAAATCTCAACAAATTCCCACTTGAACTAAAACTCTAGTGGGGTACATCATAATCTAAAACAGTGGTTACAAGAGATAGAAATACAATAAATTAGGGCATCCATATACCCCATTACATATCTCCCACTTGCCCTAGATTAGCCTATGTACATATCTCGTAGACGCAGACTGTCCAGATGACCCTCGAACACTTTAGCCGTGAGAGTCTTTGTAAACGGATCAGCAATATTGTGCTCCGAAGCGATCTTCGTGACTGTCACATCTCCTCGTTGCACTATTTCTCGTATCAGGTGATACTTCCTCTCGATGTGCTTACCTCGGTTATGGCTGCGAGATTCCTTCGAATTGGCTACCGCACCACTGTTCTCACAGTATAAGGTGATGGGAGATTCCATATTTGGAACAACTTCAAAATCAGTAAGGAATTTCCTTAGGCAAACAGCCTCTTTAGGTGCTTCACAAGCAGCGACATACTCAGCCTCCATTGTGGAGTTAGCGATGCATCCTTGCTTGATGCTTCGCCATACTATAGCTCCCCCGTTAAGGGTGAAAACTGATCCCGATGTGGATTTCCGAGAATCCTTATAAGTCTTAAAATCAGAATCAGTGTATCCAGTAAGGATCAAATCCTTAGACCCATAAACAAGCATATAGTCCCTCGTTCTCCTTAGACCCTTGAGGATATTTTCAACTATTGTCCAGTGGTCTAACCCTCGATTAGACTGATACCTACTGACTATTCCCACTGCATAACAAATGTCTGGCCTCGTGCACAGCATAACATACATTAAGCTACCTACTGCAGAGGCATAGGGAATATGTCTCATATCCTCAACTTCTTGAGGTGTCTTGGGACACTGTTCCCTAGACATATGAACTTCGTGCCTGAAGGGTAATAAGCCCCTCTTGGAATTCTGCATCGAATATCTGGACAACATTTTGTCGATATAAGACGCTTGAGACAGTGCTAGCGTTCTGTTCTTGCGATTCCTAAAGATCTGATTCCCAAGAACATACTGCGCCTCTCCCAAATCTTTCATTTGGAATTGGGTCGCCAGCCAATTCTTTATGTCAGTGAGGTATTCTACATCATTTCCAATGAGTAGGATATCATCCACATAAAGTACTAACAAAGCTACTTTTTCGTTGATGATCCTCTTGTAAACACAAGGCTCATCAACGTTTTGGTCAAACCCGTAAGATTTGATTGCAGTATCAAATCTTATATTCCAAGATCTTGACGCTTGTTTCAATCCATAAATGGATCGATTAAGCTTGCAAACTTTTTGCTCCTGACCTTGGGTTATGAACCCTTCGGGCTAAGACATGTAGATGCTCTCGTCAAGATTACCATTCAAAAAGGCAGTCTTGACGTCCATTTGCCAAATTTCATAATCATAAAAAGCGGCTATAGACAAGAGTATCCATATAGACTTCAGCATAGCAACAGGGGAAAAAGTTTCTTCATAGTCAACTCCTTCTCTTTGGGTAAAATCCTTTGCTACAAGTCTAGCCTTAAAGGTTTATACCTTTCCGGCAGCATCTCTCTTTCTCTTATAAATCCATTTACACCCTATGGGTCAAAGCCCTTCAGGTTGGTCTACAAGTTCCCATACTGAATTGAAATCCATTGACTCCATTTCAAGGTCCATGGCTTTGATCCATTGGTCCTTGTCTACATCATTCATTGCGTGTTTATAAGACAATGGATCTTCTACGTCGTCATCAGGTATGACAACTTGAGTTTCAGCTAAACCCAAGTAGCGGTAAGGTTGGGAAATAACCCTCCCACTGCGTCGAGGCATTCCCAATGATTGAGAAGTACGAGACTGACTTGAGGTGTTGGCTCTTCCATCAACTCTTGATGAAGGTCTAACTTGATCAACAACTCTTGTTGGTTCAGGTGTAGCTTCATTCAGTACTAATTTACTACGCGGTACGTGGTTCCTCATGTGATCTTCCTCCAAGAACGTGGCGTTTGTCGACACAATCACCTTATTTTCTTGTGGGTCGTAGAAAAGACCACCTCTTGTTCTTTGGGATAGCCAACAAATTGGCACAATCTTGAACGAGGTTCCAGTTTCTTTGGATTTGTCACGAGCACGTGTGTCGGACAACCCCAAATCCTGAAGTGTTGTAAACTAGGTTTACGCCCCTTCCAAAGTTCAAAAGGTATTTTTGAAACACTTTTTGATGGAACAGCATTCAAGATTTGAACTGCAGTCTCTACTGCGTATCCCCAAAACGAGGCAGGCAACTGAGCATAGCTCAACATAGAACGAACCATGTCTAACAAGGTTCTATTTCTCCTTTCTGACACACCATTTTGTTGTGGTGTATTAGGTGCAGAGAGTTGTGATTTAATTCCATGTTCTATCATATAGTCCTGGAATCTCAAATCCATATACTCTCCACCTCGATCGGATCGAAGTGTTTTAATGGTTTTCCCTAATGCATTCTCTACTTCAGCCTTATACTCTTTGAACTTTTCAAGAGCTTTTGACTTCTGATGCATTAGGTATAGATAACCGTACCTCGAAAAATCATCTATGAAATAGATGAAATATTCGTACCCTCCTCAACCTTGAACATTCACCGGACCACAAAGATCCGAATGTACAAGTTCTAAGGGTTCTATGGCTCTGTAACCTTTTCCAATAAAAGGTCGCTTGGCCATTTTACCTTCCAAGCAAGACTCGCAAGGCGGTAAAGAGTCATCTTCTAACTTGTTTAGAAGTCCATTCTTAGAGAGTCTCTCAATCCGATTGAGATTAATATGACCAAGTCTAAGATGCCATAGATAGGTATTATTGTTTCGAGAAATTCTTTGCCTTTTATTTTGAGTATTAGCATTTTTAAACATCTCATGATTTAAAATTGCTTTGGTTGTATTCGGTTTCAGTACGTATAAGCCATTTTTCAATTTAGCAGAACAAATATTGACACCCTCTTTCAAAATGAACGCTTCATTAATCGAAAAAGAAATACAATATCCAAGTTCTATTAAACAAGGGATAGAAATTAAGTTCCTTTTAAGCTTAGGAACTATATACAGATGTTTTAATAAAAGAAATCTATCTCTGAAAAATAACTTGGCATCTCCCACTGCACGACCTGAGACGACGTCTCCCGTTCCAACCCTGAGCGTCATCTCACCCTCTTCGAGCTCCTTGAAGGAACTAGTTTCCTGAAATGAAGAGCAAATGTGATTAGTGGCTCCTGAATCAAGTATCCAGGTAAAATCATCATTTTCCACTAAACAAGTTTCAAGAACAAGTAAATCTGATTTACCTTTCTTCTCTTTGAGCTCAACAAGGTATTTTGGGAAGTTTCGCTTCCAGTGCCCATCCCTATTGCAGTGGAAACATTTTCCTTTGTCTGCAACCTTGGCTTTTCCCTTGCCTTTGTCAGCAGCAGGCGCCTTCCCTTTCCCTCCTATTTTCTTCTTTTGGGTCTTCTTAAGCCTAGAAGATGAGCTATAAGACTTAGTCCCAGAGGATGAACCCTTCTGGAACCTTCTGGAATGGACAAATAGATTTGCCTCTCCATCAGCCTGTAACTTATTCTTCATAAGAGACTGGAAAGTTTGTAGTTCATTTAGGAGAGTAGTCAGGTTATACTCTATCTTGTTCATCACCGCATTGCTGCGGAATTGCAGGAAACTCTTCGGAAGAGGTTCCAAGATGAACGATACCTGACTTTGCTCGTCAATGACCGCTTCGTTCATCTCAGCCACGTTGAAGTGGACCATCAGATCGAGAACGTGTTCTCTCACGGATGACCCCTCCTTCATACGGGAGTTATAAACGTATTTGAGGGATTCGTGTCGAATCTGTCAAGATGGTTGTCCAAACATTTCCTGTAGCGAACTCATGATCTCACGAGCTGAGACCATGCCCTCGTGCTTTTTGGCCAGAACTTCAGAAACACTAGCCAAAATGTAGACCTTGGCCTTGTCATTGGCCTTGATCCAGTGATGTCGACGCTTCCAATGCATTGAAGAGCGTTACGAGCAGGGATCTGAGGACATTCCTCAGACGGTACAAATCGTAGATCATCAACAACCAGAATTATATTCAGGTTGGATTCCCACGTAGTAAAATTCTCACATGTTAAACGGTCGCTTTTAAGTAAGGCTATTATAGAGAACGGCATGCTGAAAATCCAAAATAGTTATAAATAGTTATGCCTTTTAACCCAAAACCAATCAAATTTAGCAAAATTATTAAAGAACCCTAGTGTTTAAACTAAACCCAATGTTTAAATTAAACCTTTAATTTTGCAACGATACTTCAAGGGTTTAGAACAAAAGCCCCCGTCGGGCGGTCAGTCATTCCTCCCTTGAATTGAGACTTTCTCAGCCAATTCCCACTACCAGAACATCTCATGTCCCAATGGTCCTTAGCTACCGTTTGTTTGGTCAAGGACTTGTTAACTAGCTTAACTCATCCCATAAATGTGACCCTACCATTTTCAGATCCAATAGGCCCGAGCCAACAGGCTACTATTAAGAAAGACAACTGTTGGCAAACAACCTAAGAGACCCTATCCATTTCTAGAGTCTGCGGTGTTCCGATCCCTATAGTCAGACCCTCCGTAGGGTTTGGCTGTTCCAGGACAACCTAGCAGGCGGACTATAGAAATCTCACGGTGCGACCTAATGGAGGAGACCGTAGGATACGTTGACACGCGTCCTACGCCCATTTACTATGGATACTTCCCTCATTCACCTTGGTATTGAACCATGCAGACACATACCGTAGGGGGACGCCCTATTGACGCCACGTAGCCGAGCATGGAACTCACTGTGTGAACTCTTGAGGACGTGAGAGTAAAATTAGGGTATAGGTTTAACTTAGTGGATTCTGGCTAAAAGAATCTATCTAAGTCTATGCCTATTATAACTATTATAACTTGGTCTTAAAACCTTACATAGAGATAAAACAGAACTAAGGTTAATTCAACTCAGGTTCCGGGTCAGTTCCCAGGTAGGAGGTGTTAGATAACCGTCGACTTAAGTACCACCAAATTTTTTAGATGCAATTTCACCCGGTAGAGTTCCCTTATAACCAAAGTTCTAATGTCCTACTAGATTTTAAACTATTTAAAATACTACGTAAGACCAATTTCTAATCCTATTAGAAATTAAAACTTAGGTCTAAATTACGTTTAAACAATTTAAAATTAATTAAACTTTTAGCCCAAGTTCCTATGTTTGCATGCATTTCTTTATTATAGGTTATGGTTTCTAAAACCCCTTTAATTTATAACTTTTATAAATTTAATAATTAACCTATGATAAAGAAACTATATTATAAATCCAACAATCATTATTCAAATTCGAATTATAAAAAAAAGAAATTCAAATAATTGTATTATAGAATTACTTAAATAAAATAACATTTATTTTAAACTAAGTAATTTCATGCTCCATGCAATTTATTTTCCATATAATCTAATTATAACACTTATAATTAATTACTCATGAAAAAATAAATCAATCATGCATTTAACCATATTGATATAACATTTATATAAATAAAATGCATGAACATGTTTATCCTAAGGTGGGAAAAATCTAAATGACATTCATAAAGATAAATAGCTGTAAAACCGGAATAATTAGGCCCCTAAAGTGGACAAAAATAAAATTACATTAATTTTATTCATGAAATCGGTCCAAAAATACCCTGAACCGGCCTTGAACCGCTCAAACCGGACCAAAACAAACGAACCATTTGAACCGGTCTGCAATTGTTGGAATTGCCTCACGGCGTTGCAACGCTGATGCTAGCGTTGCAACGCCTGCTTTGTCGTATGCGCGCCTACTATCGGGATGGCATTGCAATGCCGAGGGGCAGCGTTGCAACGCCGCTGACCCCTTGAGCGGTCGCGTCGATAGGGAGCGCTGGGGTTGCGACGTCGTTCTTCAGCGTTGCAACGCTGATGAAGCGGCGTTACCGCAACGCTGGCCGTAGCTTTGCAAGCGTTATTGCTTGGCAGATGCGCGAAACTCACGAACAAAGCAACTTCGTTCTTCAATTTCTCCTTCGATTCTCAACCGAATTGCATGAAACTGGTCCCGAACGACTCGTAACTCAATTACAGTCTCAATTTTGCACTTTATGTCCAAAAACGCAGGGGCCTTTACATACTAAATGATCACAATCAAAGTAAACTAAGGCAAAAAAATTCCTAAACAAGTTTTACAGCAAACCAAATGCATTTCCCACCAAATCAATGCAATTTTGTTTCAAAACAAAACAAATAGAGCATTGCTCTGATACCAATTGATGGAGATCTGATCTCCTTGAGCAGCGAAAACGCGATTGGGATCGTTAATGTGCTTGATTGTTTTAATTGAAATAAAAACCAGTACATTGACAAAAATACAGAACAAGCATGTAATTAACTCTAATCTAATTAGACATGGATTAATTGCATACAAACATACTGAGTTTAACGATTAAACTAAAGAGAAAAGAAGGAATTATTACCTTTGTAGTTTCCAATTCTCCAGCACAGCAACTCCTTACTCCAAAAGAAATCAGCAACACAGTAACTTCCAAAGTTCTCTGTTTTTCACCGTGTAACAACACCACCACTTGGATCACCTCCTATATCTCTGAGTTCAACTTAGATCCTCCTTGGTGGGAAGGATTCCAACTTTTTGGAAGAGTTTTTGGGAATGAGAGTGAATTAGAGAGAGAGCAGTACCCCAATTGCATCAAGAATGATCGATTGATCAATTCACACCCCTTCTCCCTGTTAAGCTATCGATAGAGAGAAGGAAGGGGATCGTGGGAACGTGTCTGGAAGACACGTTCCCTTATTTTATTATTAAAATAATAATAATAATAATAATAATTAAATCAAATTTAATTATTAATTCAAATAATACAAATTAAATATCATAAATTTTATTTGGATTAAATTTTATTTAATCATATCACCCCCTTTAACCGATAGTTTTAATGTACATCCAGTGCACATTAAATTTTAACCTGTAGTTTTCAAATGTGAACCATATTCACATTTAATATAATATTTGAACTCTTTCAAATATTCAATTCTCTCATATAATTTAATATGAATCATATTCACATTAAATTTATAATATATAGTTCCAAAACTATATATTATTTCGTATCAATATACATTAAGTTTATTCCCTAATGAATTTGAACATTTCAAATTCTAATGATCTAAGAACCCGTTACGAGCTACAAGGTGGACCTAATGGACCTACAGATCAGAAGCTCCAACGATACAAGATTGCTCGGTTGATCTCATTAACCTCCCAATCAACATTCGTTAACTACAGGAACACTCCACTAAAGTCCCACAGCTGCATTCTTCTCACTGCAGATATATTTCTGTGCCATGGATATTGACCAATAACAGCAAGTCAATCCTTCACGAATGTTTGTAACCATAGCTGGATCAAATTACCGTTTTACCCCTGGGTTACATCTTGTGCCTTAAGTACCAGTGCTCTTCTAATGAACAATTTGTTTGTGGTCCTACCAATAAACAGAGTCCCTCTTGGGCCAATGAGAGGGTCGGGCCCTTTGTTCAAGTCCCAGAGACACAACTTAAGGGAACATTCCTCTACTTACCCTACTAGACACCACTTAAGGGAACATCTTGTGAATTCCATCTTGCTAAGTTAAGTTCCCAGCCGCTCACTAGGTCTTGTCACCAAGAAGGTAGGCATATTGAGTCGGCGAATCTGGCCACTCTAACCCATACTAGTCAAAGGACAATCGCTCGTGAACAGGAGTTCGTAACCTACTCAAGATTGAGATCAAGTTGCCTAGGTCATCCTACTGAAATAGAAACCTAACTAGTCAACGGAGTTACAGTTAGAGATTACTATTTCGTGGTCCGGTCTTATGTAATCTCATTACATAGGATATCCCCACTCACATGTCATCTACACGAACACGTTAGGATCACAGTATTTGTATCAAATACAAAGTGGGCCACATCCATAGTTTAACCAGGGTAAGGTACCCAAACCTTATCCCCTAACTATAGACCCTTTAGGCTGTATCTCGAACCGAGATCCCTTTTATGTACATTACAATCAGTTAGAGATTCATTTAACAGCCTTGGATGTTTAGTTTATTGTATTTATGGTTTAAATAAAGGCAAACTCGTAGATAACGAACAATAACACTTTATTGAAATAATAACACTTTATTACAATAATTAGTACATTATTACCAACAACGAGTTTTAGGGCACAAATCCCAACAGTAGCGACCATTATTCGGTCTGAATCCATTAACTCTTAATGAATCTCGTGAGTGTCACCCTCAATCTTTAAATTTCCAAGTATCGCCAAACAATAGCCATCGTAGGGAGGACTATGAAGGTTAACCAACAAGGAAATCGTATCCCTTCCGGGAATTCACAGTGTTTCGACTCCCATGATCAAAACCCTCCGTAGGGATTGTCTGGGGCAGGCCAAACTAGCAGGCAAATCATGGGTGTCTCATAGTGTGAATCGAAAGAAGAGACCGTCGGTCCCGTTTCACATGTTCTGCTCCCACTCACTATAAGTAATCTCTCCATTCATCTTGAATGTTGACCCAGACAAATGTCACCCGTAGGGGAACGCTCCCATTTGCACCACGAGGCCGAGTATGGATCTCACGATGTGAACTTCACGGAGATTTATAAATGAATACTTAAATGTATCTTATACACTTAATTTTCCCCCACTCATCACTTTAGATTAACGGGATTGACCTAGATAAACCGACTAATATTTACCTAAGTCTACAGATATAACTCTTATATTGGTTTTGCCTAAGTCTATAATCATATTATTAACTTAGGGTCGAAGTGAGTATATTTAATTAACGATTAATTAACGACACTCACACGTAATATAACCTATGGATCTCCGGACCAAATTCACTCCCAGGTCGGTTCCTAGGTAGTGGTGTTCCGGAAAGCGTCAGCTTAAATACCCCAGCCTTAGACAAAACCTTCCTTTGACAAAGTTACTAATTAGTCACCATCCGTTAGTTATATTTTGATTTCCCAATTCAAATCTTATTAGAAATAGAAAACCTAAGTCTAATTATTTCTAAGCCATTTAAAACTAATAATTAATTTAGGTTACAGGCATTTCTATGTTATTGTGCTTGATCATTCATCATATGAACAATTAAACTATAACATAAATACATCACATGTATAAATGCATGTCAATGTTTTTAGTCTAAGTAATATAACTCTTATATTAATTAAATTAAAACATGCATCATATTATAACTCTTATAATATAATCCTATCACGCATACTATATATTATAACATTTATAATATAAACATGATGCATGAAATGCTTAACCTAAGGTGGGGTTTTAAGAGTATATGTCATACATTATGCATATAATTAAATCATACAACACTTGCATAATATAATAAAATAGAAAAAATGGACCGATTTGGCCACCCTAAGGACATTAATTTAATTAATTAACATTAATATAAAACTTATATTAACATTAATTAGATTAAATTAATTAATACTTAATTTACATAAAATATAAATTGTATAAATAAAGAAATTCATAGAAAGTGACCTAAAAACTTTTCCTCAACGTCCACTTTCGCGCGGAAATAGCGTTGGAACTGCCCACTATCGAAGCAGCGTTGCAACGCTGCGCTTCCTTGTGTCTGCCATCAAGCGTAATGTTCATAGCGTTGCAACGATGCCACTGACGTCGCAACGTTAAGCTTGCTATGTTCCTTTACAAAGCCCCTCACGGCTTGCTATGTGCATTTATAAATATATCTACATTGAGGAGAGTATAGCCACTGGGCCTTAGTGGAGTGTCCCGGTTGTTAACGAATGTTGATTAGCTAGGCTAAAAAGTTTGGCCGGTTAATCACGTTTCGTTGGAGCTCATGATCTGTAGGTCCATTAGGTCCTCCTTGCTAGCTCGGACTAAGCCTTGTAACATTTTGAGAGAAAAGAATTTGAATTGTTCAAATTCATTTTTGGGAGAAATCGTTAATTATTTATGATATATTTAACGAGTCATAGTTTAATTATGAATTAAACTATGATTAACAGGAGGTGGATATATTTAAATATGATTTAAATATTGGAACGGTTTATAGCATGAATTAGGATTCATGTTCAGAAAATCGATCGAGATCGGGCAATTTATTTAATTTAATATTTGATATTAAATTAAATTAAAAATTAATTAATTAAATTAATTATAATTACATAAAATATAAAATTTAATTTAATATTTTGATTTTTGAATTAAAATTAAATGAAAATTCAAGGATTTCCGAGAAACCAACCTTGACAACTTGCTCAATCTTACTCATCATCAAATTCACCAAAATTGGCCACCTCCATCTCAAAGTATCCTCATCATCCTTGAGTTGTCACTCGAATGAAGCTTGTTGAAGCTTTATATAATGGTGATTTGAGGTAATTTGAAAAAATTTTGCAGAAAATTCTAAATTCCCTAATTAGTGACCTTTGAGGTCTTTTCTTCCAAATTCTCTCAACCTAAGATCCCACAATCCGTTCTAAGGCCTGAGGATAGTAGGTAAGACTCTAACGGTTGTCCATGAAGTGTTCGTGTTGAAAACCATCCACCGGGTGAAGAGAATTTGATCTTTAAAGTTGAGTTTTCTATCCCTCTGTTTTTCCAGCTTTGAGCATGTATTTTATTTTACAAAATTGATCAACTAAGAGCGTTCATGATCAAAAAGTGCTTCCGCTCTCTTAATCTAGACTATTTCAATTGGTATCAGAGCAATTTTGAGCACTCAATTTGATCTATTTTGTTCTGTGGTGAGTGATTTTTGAAATACAATTTTTCTGGGCGTCTAAAGTGTTCTTGTTGTTTTGGCATTTAAATTGCTCAAGTGTGTTTGAGCATTAATGTGTGTAGAATAAGCTGTAAAAATTTCAGGTCGATTGGAGTTCAGGAAGGCCTTCAATTTGAAGAAAGAAGCCACGGAGGTCGTGAAAACTGGAAACAGAGTAGCTGCTGGAAAAATTTCTGAAATTTTGCTACAGTAACCTCAATTGCTTCAGCCCGTGATTTCAAGGAAGAAAGAGTTGACCTTGACTGTTGACTTTGACTCCGGTTTGGTTGACTTTGACCGATTCAATATTTTTTGGACCGATTCAGCTCATTTTTGGTCTGGTTCGGATAGTTTTAGGTCGGTTCTTACTATTTTGAGGCCTGTTTTCCATTTTGGAGGTTTGTTTCACCAATTGGAGGCCAAGTTCACTATTTTACAGCCCGGTTCAACCTTTTGAAGGTCTGGTTCACACATTTGCAAGCCGGTTCGACCTAAATTTGAACTGTTCGAAGTGGTTCGATGTTAATCCTAGATTATTATTGTAATAATTTAGTAGTTTGCTTGCATTAGATGCCAAAACCAGTCCACTTTAGTGTGTTTAATTAATTATGAATTGTGAATGTATGTTTTAATTAAAATCCCTCATTATATGTGCATAAAGTATGCCATTTAGATTTTAAAATCCCACCATAGGAAGCATGCTCCATGCATTGTAAGTATGTTATAAGTATTATAATATATTGTATTCATGTTTATTGGGTGTCATAAGAATTAATATAAGTGTTATATTAATTTATGAAACAAATATTATATGTTTTAATTATAATTAATATAAGGGTTATATTAATTAAAAATTAAACATATAATTCCTATGCATTTATTTATGTGATGAACTTGTTATAAATGAATGTTTATTCATGTGATGAATGATGAAGCAATTTATAACATAGAAATGCATGTAACCTAAGGTTAATTAATGAGTTTTAAAATGGTTTTAGAACTGGAATTAATTAGACCTTAGGTTATCTAGTTCTAATAAGATTAGAATTAGGAAACCAATATTTTATAAACTTCGATTAAAGAGGGACTCTGACTAAGGAAGGTTCTGGCTAGGTTGGGGTACTTAAGCTGACAGAAACGGAACACCCCTACCTGGGAACTGACCTGGAAGTGAATTTAATACATACGTTTATAAATTATCTTTCGTGGGTGGCATTTATTAAATGTTAATAAATTGAACTCATAAACCTAGGTTAAAATGATTAATAGACTTAGGCAATTCCAGTATAATTGTTATATTGGTAGACTTAGGTCATATTGTTTTAGCCGGAATATGCCTAAGTAAAAGTATACCCAAACTGTTTAAAATACTTAGTTGGAGTGAAAAGGATATATGATATATCAATTTCCTCTTACGCTCTCCGCGAAGTTCACACAGTGAGATTTATGCTCGGCCTCGTGAGGTCAATAGGGCATCACCATTCAGATGGTGTTTGCATAAATCAAGAGCAAGGTGAATAGAGAAAGTATTTATAGTAAGTGGGAGAAGGAAGTGTGTCAACACATCCTACGGTCTCCTCCATTAGGTTGGACTGTGAGATTCCCATGTTGCGGCTGCAGGTTGCCCGAAGTAGCACCATCCATTCGGAGGGATGTAACATGAGATTCAGAACAACTCAAACTCCAGAAATGGATAGGGTCTCTTAGGTCCATTCCCAGCTTTGTCTCTCCAGTTCGGTAGCATTGTTGGGGCCGACCTCTGAGGTCTGAAAATGACGGGTCACACTTACAAGAATTGCTAAGTGTTAGTAAGTTCTTGACTAAAGTAGCGATAACTAGAATGTTATAGGAATAAGAGTTATTCAAGTATTAGCATTTAGTCAAGAATGTCTTGGTTCAGTGAAGGAGTGATTGATCGCCTCTCGGTAGCGGTTGCTCGACTCATCAAGTATCGCTATGAAAACAATAATGAGTTTATGGGTACATTATTACTTTTGCTAAATTCTTAAATTGGATAGGTTACAAACAATTTACTAATAGAACTCATTCTTTTTCAGCATGTCGAACTCTTTTATCCAGTTACTCACCTTCAATAAACTTAGCGACAATAATTATGGAACCTGGAAATCAAACTTGAATACGATTCTTGTTCTTGATGATCTGAGGTTCGTCTTAACGGAGGAATGTCCTCCCTCTCCCAGCTCGACTGCAAACCGAATTGTTCGAGATGCTTATGACATATGGATTAGGGCTAATGAGAAGGCCCGAGTCTATATCTTAGCCAGCATATCTGATGTGTTGTCTAAGAAACATGAGACTATGGTCACCGCAAAGGAGATCATGGGATCATTACAGGCGATGTTTGGACAACCGTCCTCATCGGTCCATTATGATGCTCTGAAATACGTTTACAACTCCCGTATGAAGGAGGGAGTCTCCATGACATGATGGTCCACTTCAACGTGGCTGAAGTAAATGGGGCTGTCATGGATGAGAAAAGTCAGGTAACCTTTATTATGGAATCTCTTCCGAAGAGTTTCCGACCATTCGCACTAATGCGGTGATGAATAAAATAGAGTATAACCTGACTACTCTCCTCAACGAGCTACAGACTTTTGAGTCCCTCATGAAATCAAAAGGAAAAGAGAAGGAGGCAAATGTTGTCACTTCGAAGAAGTTCCTAAGAGGATCGTCCTCTGGGACCAAGTTTGGTCCTTCTTTGTCTATGAATAAGGGTATTAAGAAAAAGAAGAATGACAAAGGGAAGGGACAGGCTCCCACACGCAAGGCCAAAGCCACAGGAAAATGTTTCCACTGTGGGGTAGACGGGCACTGGAAGAGAAACTGCCCGAAATACCTTGCAGAAAAGAAAGTTGAAAAAGAAAAATAAGGTAAATATGATTTACTCGTTATTGAAACATGTTTAGTGGAACATGATGATTCCGCCTTGATATTAGATTCATGAGCCACTAACCATGTTTGTTCTTCTTTTCAGGAAACTAGTTCTTGGCAGCAGCTTGCTGATGGGGAGATATCTCTCAAGATTGGAACGGGAGAGGTTGTCTCAGCCAAAGCAGTGGGAGCAGTGAAGCTATTGTTTAGAGATAGATTCGTTTTATTAGAAAATGTACTTTTGGTTCCTGTTATAAAAAGAAATCTTGTATCTATCTCTTGTTTGCTTGAACATATGTATAAAATATCTTTTGTTCATAATGAAGCGTTCATTTGCAGAAGAGGTGTACGAATATGTTCTGGTAAACTTGAAAACAACTTATACGTGTTAAGACCAACTGAAGTAAAAGCTATTTTGAACACCGAGATGTTTAAAACAGCTGATACTCAAAATAAAAGGCGGAAACTTTCTCCTAGTACCTATCTTTGGCACTTGAGACTAGCCCACATTAATCTCAATAGGATTGGGAGATTGGTCAAGAGTGGTCTCTTAAGTCAGTTAGAGGACAACTCTTTACTACCATGTGAGTTCTGTCTCGAAGGAAAAATGATTAAAAGACCTTTTTCTGAAAAAGGATATAGAGCCAAAGAACCCTTGGAACTCGTGCATTCGGATCTTTGTGGTCCTATGAATGTCAAGGCACGAGGAGGGTATGAATACTTCATCAGTTTTATTGATGATTATTCTAGGTATGGCTATCTTTACCTAATGCATCATAAGTCCGAAAGTCTTGAAAAGTTCAAGGAGTATAAGGCAGAGGTTGAGAACACATTAGGTAAAACGATTAAAACACTTCGATCAGATCGAGGTGGAGAGTATATGGATTTGAGATTCCAAGACTATATGATAGAACATGGAATCGTATCCCAACTCTCGTGCCGGTACACACCTCGTGAGAATGGTGTATCCGAGAGGAGAAATAGAACTCTGTTAGACATGGTTTGATCCATGATGAGCTATTTCCACCGCCTAGTTCGTTTTGGGGATATATGAGAAGCTCGTTGTATATATTTTGAACATGGTTCCTCTAAGAGTGTTTGAAACACCCTATGAGTTATGGAAAGGGCGTAAAGGGAGTTTACGTCACTTGAGATTGGGGATGTCCGACACATGTGTTGGTGTCCAATCCAAAGAAATTGGAACATCGTTCAAAATTATGCCTATTCGTAGGATACTCCAAAGAAACGAAAGGTGGTCTGTTTTATGATCCTCAAGAGGACAAGGTACTTGTGTTGACAAATGCCACGTTCTTAGAGGAAGACCACATGAGAGATCATCAGCCTCGTAGAAGGATTGTCTTAAGCGAAATTTCTAGGGAAGCTACAGATAAATCAACAAGAGTTGTTGATGAAGCTGGTCCTTCTCAAGAGTTGAGAATGCCTCGACGTAATGGGAGGGATGTTAGACAACCAGACCGTTACATAGGTTTGACTGAAACCCAAGTCTTCATACATGATGATGGCGTTGAGGATCCATTAACCTATAAACAGGCAATGAATGATATAGATAGGGACCAGTGGATTAAAGCCATGGACCATGAAATGGAGTCAATGTTCTTCAATTCAGTCTGGAAACTTGTAGATCAACCAGATGGTGAAAGACCTATCGGTTGCTAGTGGATCTACAAGAGTAAACGAGATCAAGCCGGTAAGGTGCAAACCTTTAAGGCTCGACTTGTGGCAAAGGGTTATATTCAAAGGGAAGGGGTGGACTATGAAGAAACCTTCTCCCCTGTTGCCATGCTTAAGTCCATTAGAATACTCTTGTCCATTGCCACGTTTTATGACTATGAAATTTGGCAAATGGATGTCAAGATAACCTTTCTGAATGGCAATCTTGAAGAGAGTATCTATATGGATCAACCAGAGGGGTTCATAGTTCAGGGTCAAGAGCAAAAGGTTTGCAAGCTTAAACGATCCATTTCTGGATTGAAACAAGCGTCTAGATCCTGGAATATAAGATTTGATACTGCGATCAAATCTTATGATTTTGAACAGAATATTGACGAGCCTTGTGTTTACAAGAAGATAGTCAATACCATTGTAGCTTTCTTAGTTCTATACGTAGACGATTTCTTGCTCATTGGGAATGATGCAGGGTTCCTAACTGGCGTTAAGCAATGGCTAGCGACCCAATTCCAAATGAAAGATTTGGGAGAGGCTCAGTTTGTTCTTGGAATCCAAATCGTTCGGATCGCAAGAATAAAACGCTAGCACTTTCTCAGGCATCTTATATTGACAAGATGTTGGTTAGATATAAGATGCAGAATTCAAAGAAGGGTTTATTGCCTTTCAGGCATGGAATTCATCTGACTAAGGAACAATGTCCTAAGACACCTCAAGAAGTTGTGGATATGAGACGCATTCCCTATGCATCTGCTGTCGGTAGTTTGATGTATGCCATGCTATGTACTCGACCCGAAATATGCTATGCAGTGGGAATAATCAGTAGATATCAGTCTAATCCAGGATATGATCACTAGACTGCCGTTAAGAACATCCTCAAGTATCTTAGGAGAACGAGGGACTATATGCTTGTGTATGGCGCAAAGGATTTGATCCTTGCAGGATACACTGACTCGATTTTCATCGATGTAGATTCGAGGAAATCCACATCAGGATCAGTGTTCACTCTTAACGGATGAGCTATAGTATGGAGGAGTATAAAGCAAGGTTGTATTGCTGACTCCACCATGGAGGTCGAAATACGTCGCGACTTGTGAAGCGAAAAAAGGAGGCTGTATGGCTTAGGAAGTTCTTGACTGATTTGGAAGTTGTTCCAAATATGAATTTGCCTATCACCCTTTATTGTGATAATAGTGGTGCAGTGGTAAATTCTAAAGAACCTAGAAGCCATAAGCGCGGAAAACACAGAGAGCGAAAATATCATCTCATTAGGGAGATTGTGCAACGAGGAGACGTGATCGTCACGCAGATCGCTTCGGAACACAACATTGTTGATCCGTTTACAAAGCCCCTCACGGCTAAAGTGTTTGAGGGACACCTAGAAAGTCTAGGACTACGGGTTGTACAGTAGGGCAATTTTTATTTGCTCAGCATGTTTTACCCCACAGACGTTTTAGTCCAAGTGGGAGTTTGTTGGGTTTTATGTCCTAAAACTTGTGTTTTTGTAAGCTGAATGTATATTCTATTTGACAATAAAGTTGTTATTGAAATTTATTCAGTAAAGGTGTTATTGAATATTGTTTATTGTGTAACCTTAATCCAATAAAGAACCCTTGGCTATAGGATGAATACTTGAACTTTATGTGTGACATAAAAGTGGATCAAGTTCAAGTTATAGCCAGAACTGTCTATAGTATAAGGATAGGGTTGGGTACCTTATCCTTGGGACACTATGGACGCGACCCACGTTGTAGAGTACAAACGATGTGATCCTAAATCGTTCATGTGGATGAAGGGAATGAGAATCCCCG
This sequence comes from Trichosanthes cucumerina, assembly GCA_036507285.1. Lineage (NCBI taxonomy): Eukaryota > Viridiplantae > Streptophyta > Magnoliopsida > Cucurbitales > Cucurbitaceae > Trichosanthes > Trichosanthes cucumerina. Next base: position 43,151,098 of record CM071841.1, read on the forward strand.
CGGAGCGGAAGACGATCGAATCATCGTGGTATCATCATGCAACATACTTATTAAAATTGATCTAACTATTAGATCTAGGCCAAACATGCTGAAATTTTACAGCAAGAAGAAAAAACACTTACTTGTTGTAGACCAATTCAGCAAACTCTCCTTGTTGATCACGAACTCTTCGTGTTTCTCGATCTCTACGAACTCTTTCACGATCAGATCCCAAACAATACCAAATGATCTTCTTGGTTGTTCTCTTTTGGAGAAGGGAAGTTGGTGGGAACTTTTGTGTTTTGGAAGGTGAAGAGAATTGAGAGAGAAGAGAGAATTTCACTTTTGGATTCTTAGGGCAATATCCAAAAATGACAACTTCACTTCTCTTAGCTTAGCTTCCCAAAACCCTTTTGCAAAGGGGTTTAGATAGTGGAATGATGGAGTTCAAAACATCACATTATTACCACTTTACTACAACTATAGGTTATGTAAATCTCATTTACATAATCACATAATATAAGATATCTCATATCTCAATAATTGTGTATTAATTAAATTGAATCACATCCAATTTAATTTCTCTCAATTAATTTCTCCATTTAGCCATTGATTCAACAATTAGGCTAACATATAGTTTATTATGAATCTCATTCATATTAAACTATATATTATATCATCTATATCTCATATAAATGATATAAATACTCTTAAAAGTGAAATTGAACACTTCAATTTCATGCCAAAATATTAATCCTTCTTTTATCCCATATCGAGCCAACCAAGGGACCTAATGGACCTACAGTGACGGGCTCCAATGATATGAGGTTAACCTGTCAAACTCTTTGACCTAGTCAACCAATATTCATTAGCTACGTGAACATTCCACTATAGCCCTGTGTTGTACTCCCATCGATGTAGAATATTACGTGTCCACCGATATAACCAATGCCCATGAGTCGACCCTTCACAAAGTTGTTCGTGAGACATGGGTGGGTCAAATTACCGTTTTACCCCCGTGTGTCTACTTCTTGTTCCTTAAGTCCCCACTTTGCTCCTCTAATGAACAACATATTGTGATGGTCCAACCATACACAACACCCTTCTCGGGCCGTGAGAAGGTGGGCGCTGTTGTCCAAGCCTTGGAGACAAAGACTTAAGGAACAACCCTCTAGATTCCCTATAGGCTGAAACGAGTGAATTCCATCTCGCGTAGTTAGGTTCCAAGCTCTCTACTTTGTTCTGTCCCTGAGAAGATAGGCATACTGGGCAAGTAACTGAGACCACCCTCACCCGTACTAGTCAAAGGACAGACCCCCGAAGACAGGAGTTCGTAATACGCTCAGGATTCAGGTCGAGTCACTAATGGTCATCTATGAATTTATTAGTCTTTACTATCAACGGTGTTATATCAGTAAGTCTAATAATTCACGGTTCGGTCTTGTACAATCTAATTGTACATGATGCCCCCACTCGCATGTCAACCCCATGAACGAGTCAGATCACCTCGTTTGTATCTAATACAAAGCGGGCCGCATCCACAGTGTATCCAAGATTAGGTCTCCAACCTCATCCTTATACTGTAGACCGTTCGGGTCATTTACTCGAACGTGATCCTCCTTGTGTGTCAACTACACACCGTTCAAGTTCTAGTTTTCTTATATATTCAATGACCCTGGAGCTTAGTTTATTGTAATTGTTTAAAATATTGCGAGACACAAAGTAAAGAAATGAATAACTCTTATTAATTTCAAAACAATATTTTACAAACACGAGATTAGGACAGAAATCCAAACAAACTCTCACTTGGACTAAGCTAGTGGAGAAGATACATTTTCAAAAATGTATTTGAGTTACAATAAAAAAAATAATAAACTAGGGCATTGAATACCCGTTTACACATCTCCCACTTGCCCTAGTCAGGCAAATACCTAGACTCTCTAGGTGACCCTCAAACACTTTAGCCGTGAGGGGCTTTGTAAATGGATCAGCTACATTGTGCTCCGATGCTATCTTCGTGACTGTCACGTCTCTGCGGTGCACAATTTCCCGTATCAGATGATACTTGCGCTCAATGTGTTTACCTTTTTTATGGCATCGAGGCTCACGTGAGTTGGCTACTGCACCACTATTATCACAAAACAGCGTGATTGACAAATTCATATTTGGAACAACTTCCAAATCCGTTATGAACTTCCTAAGCCAAACAGCTTCCTTTGCAGCTTCACAAGCCGCAACATACTCTGCTTCCATAGTGGAATCAGCAATGAATCTATGCTTGATGTTTCGCCATACTACAACTCTTCCATTCAAGACGAAGGGTGACCCCAAAGTGGATTTCCTAGAATCCTTATCGGTCTGAAAATCAGAATTCGTGTATCCTGTAAGGATCAAATCCCCACGCCCATACACTAAGCTGTAGTTCCTCGTTCTCCTAAGATACTTGAGGATTTTCTTTACGGCTGTCCAGTGATCTAATCCTAGATTGGACTGATATCGACTGACAATTCCTACTGCATAACAGATGTCGGGCCTAGTACACAACATTGCATACATCAAGCACCCCACAGCTGAAGCATATGGAATGCGTCTCATATCCTCAACATCTTGAAGAGTCTTAGGACACTGATCCTTAGATAAGCGAACCCCATGCCTAAAAGGCAGTAAGCCCTTCTTGGAGTTCTGCATCTTATATCTAGACAACATCTTGTCAATATAAGATGCCTGAGACAAGGCTAGCATGTTGTTCTTCCGGTCCCAGACTATCTAGATACCTAAAACATACTGAGCTTCTCCCAAATCTTTCATTTGGAATTGTGAAGCTAGCAACTTCTTAACGTCAGTAAGAAATTCTACCTCATTCCCAATGAGAAGAATATCGTCCACATACAACACCAAAAATGCGACAGTTTTGCCAACGATTTTCTTGTAGACACAAGGCTCGTCGGCATTTTGATCAAAGCCATAAGACTTGATTGCCTCATCAAATCTTATATTCCAAGACCTCGAAGCTTGTTTCAGTCCATAAATGGACCTATGAAGCCGACAAACCTTTTGCTCTTGGCCTTGGGCAATGAAACCTTTGGGCTGGTCCATGTAGATGGCCTCATCAAGTTTGCCATTCAGAAAGGCTGTCTTGACATCCATCTGCCATACCTCGTAGTCATAATACGCGGCGATGGCCAGAAGGATCCTGATTGACTTTACCATGGCAACAGGTGAAATGGTCTTCTCATAGTCAACCCCTTCAACCTGGGTAAAACCCTTTGCCACTAGTCTGGCTTTGAAGGTTTGCACCTTTCCATCTACGCCACGTTTACGCTTGTAGATCCATTTACAACCAATAGGTTTTACCCCATCCGGTTGATCCACAAGCTCCCAGACAGAATTGAAGTACATAGACTCCATTGCTTGGTCCATAGCTTTAATCCACTCGTCTTTATCAACATCAACCATTGCCTTATCATAGGTCAATGGATCCTCACAGTCATCGTCAGTAGCGACAACTGAGGTTTCAGCTAAACCCATATAGCGATCGGGCCGTCTCACGATCCTCCCACTACGCGTCGAGGCATTCCCAACTCTTGGGAACGGATTTGACTAGACGTGCTAGGGTCAACAACGCTTGCTGACGTACTAGCCTTATCAGCAACTCTTGCTGATGTACTGTCCATATCATTCAATACAATTTTACTCTGTGGTAAATGATCCCTGACGTGGTCTTCCTCTAAGAAAATGGCGTTTGTCGACACAAGCACCCTATTTTCCTTGGGATCGAAATGCAGACTCACCCCTAGTCTCTTTAGGGTAACCTACGAATAGGCACAATTTGAACGGGGTTCCAACTTTTGGGTTTGACACCAACACATGGGTCGGGCATCCCCAAATTCTCGATGTGATGTAAAGCGCCTTTAACGCCCACTCCAGAGCTCAAAGGGTGTTTCACAAACACTCTTTGATGGAACATTGTTCAAAATGTAAACCGCATCTCTCACTGCGCACTTCTCAGAAAGAATCGGGAGACGAGCATAGCTCATCATCGACCGAACCATGTCCAACAAGGTTCTGTTTCTCCTCTCCGATACACCATTCTGTTTGTGGCATACCAGTCTTTGAGAGTTGGGACGTAATTCCATCATATAGTCTTGGAATTCAGTGTCTATGTACTCTCCACCTCGATCCGATCGAAGTGTTTTAAGCGATTTACCTAAGAGGTTTTCAACCTCAGTCTTATACTCCTTGAACTTTTCAAGAGTTTGGACTTCTTATGCATTAGGTAAATATACCCATATCCGGAGTAATCGTCATGAAAGACACGAAGTACTCATAACCCCTGAGCTTTAACATTCATTGGACCACAGAGGTCAGAATGTACTAACTCAAGAGGCTCTTTGGCTCTATATCCTTTTCCACTAAAAGGACGTTTGGTCATTTTGCCTTCAAGGCATGACTCACATACTGGCAAAAAGTTTTCTTCCAACTCGTTTAGAAGTCCACTCTTCACTAGTTTCACAATCCTATTGAGATTAATATGGCCTAACCGTAGATGCCAAAGATTGGCATTTTCTTTTGGAGAAATTTTTGCTTTCTTCGTTCGTGTTTCCGCAGTTTTAAACAATTCAAGATTCAAAACACTTTTAACCGAATTGGGTTTTAAAACATACAGATTATTTTCAAGTGAAGCTGAACAAATAACATTCCCTTTGAAAGAAATAAGCGCTTTATTTAATTCAAAAGAAACTGAAATACAGTGTTCAATTAAGCAGGAAATAGAAACAAGGTTTCTAGTAAACCCTGGAACTATGTACAAATTGTCTAACAATAAGTACTTCCCGCCAAAATGCAGCTTCACCGTGCCAATTGCTGCAACAGAGACAAGCTCCTCGGATCCAACCCGTAGAGTCACCTCACCCTCTCGCAGCGGCTGCCAGGAATCAATCCCCTGAAAAGAAGAACAAACGTGGTTAGTGGCGCCTGAATCTAATATCCAGGAATAGTCATTACTCTCCACTAAACATGTTTCTACCACAAGTAAATCACATTTACCATGGTTCTCCCTCTCGGCTAGGAATTTGGGACAATTTCTCTTCTAGTGTCCGCTTCCATTGCAGTGAAAACACTTTCCTTTCTCTGCAACCTCCTTGACCTTCTTGCCCTTCTGGGCGGCAACTCGATCAGTTTTACCCCTCTTCATCCTCTTCTTCCCTTTCGGGCGTAAAGGAGCAACAGATTTTGTCCCAGAGGTCGAACCCCTTTGATAAGACTCGTGAGGCAACATTTGCCTCTCATTTCTTGACCTGCTCGGGATTGAAAATTCAGAGCTCATTGAGGAGGGTAGTCGATTGTAGCTAATTTTGTTCATAACAAAGATTGCTCTAAATCAAGGAAACTCTTCGGAAGAGTCTCCATGATAAAACTGACCTGGCTCGACTCGTCGATCAAAGCTCCATTCATCTCGGCCAGATTAAAGCGGGTCATCATGTCTCGAACATGTTCACGGACAGACGACCCCTCTTTCATCCGAGCGTTGAAAATGTATTTGAGCGAGTCATGTCGGACCTGAAAGGATTGTTGTCCAAACATTTCCTACAAGGACTCCATGATTTCCTTAGCGGAAACCATCAGCTCATGCTTCTTTGCCAAGACATCAGACATGCTGGCAATTATGTAGACCTTTGCCTTTTCATTGGCTCTGATCCATCGATCTTACGTATCGCGAACAACTCGCGATGCGGTCGCACCCGACATCTGAGGACACTCCTCAGACAACACAAACTTTATGTCGTCAGTTACCAATATTGTATTGATGTTGTTTTTCCTGCTCTGGTAATTATCTCCCACTAACTTATCGGAAGCAAGTAAAGCTATAATAGCGCTAGACATTTTTAGCTGAAGATTTAAGAAAAAACTTTGTATTAGTCTCGCAAAAACCATTTGAAAATTAATCTAATTTTAGCAAAAATATTTCATGATCTCTAGGTCATTCAAAATTTTGCAATGATACCCTAAAGGTTTAGAATGACTGCCACCGAAGGGTGAACAGAACACTCCTCCTCTAGGACGAGACTTTCTCGATCAGACCCGAATCCCAGAATAACTCTTATTCCATTAGGCATCCAATTACCATTGTTCGGTCAAATTCATTAACACTTAACGAATTCTGTGAGTGTCACCCTCAATCTTTAAGTTTCCAAGTATCCGTCCTAACAATAGCCACCGAAGGGTGAACTAAGAAGGAAAACCAACCACGAAACTGTATCCCTTTCGGGAATTCACTGTGTTACGACTCCCATGATCAAGCCCTCTGAAGGGATTGTCTAGTCCAGGCCAAACTAGCAGGCAGATCATAGGTGTCTCACGGTGTGAATCGAAAGAAGAGACTGTGGGTCTCGTTTTCACAAGTCCCGCTCCAACTCACTATAAGTACTCTCTCCATCCACGATGATATTGACCTATACAAATGTCACCCGAAGGGGAACGCTCCCATTCGCGCCACGAGGCCGAGTATAGATCTCACGGTGCGGACATGAAGGAGATTTGTGGTTGGAAATTGAAATGTATCTCATACACTATATTTCCTCCCACTTAGTACTTTAATTTTAATAGGGATTGACCTAGATAATCGGCTAAAAAATACCTAAGTCTACCAATATAACTCTTATATGGTATTTTTCCTAAGTCTATAATCACATTATTAACTTAGGTCTATGTGAGAAAATTAATTAACACTTAATTAATGGCGCTCACGTAAATATAACCTGAGAATCTCCGGACCGAATTCACTCCTGTGTCGATTTTGTGTAGGGGTGTTCATGCAAGCGTCAACTTAAATACCCCAAACCTTAGACAAAACCTTCCTTGATGCAGAGTTACTAATCGGTCTCCATTCAAAGATTATATTAGATTTCCTAAATTTCTAATCTAATTAGAAAATTAGAAAACCTAAGTCTAATTATTCAAGTTCTAAACACTTTAAAACTAATAATTAACTTAGGTTGCATGCATTTCTATGTTATAGTGTTTGAACATTCATCACATGAATAACTATAGACTATAACATAATATCATTCATCACATGAATATAAATGCATGAGCATACTTTAATCTAAAATATAATACTTATATTAATTAAATTAAATATGCATTTAATTGCATTATAACTCTTATAACATAACCTATCATGCAAACTATATCATAACTCTTATAATATATATATGATGCATGAATATGTTTAACCTAAAGTGGGATTTTAAATCTATATGTCATACATTGTGAACATAGAAATTAATTAAAATTATACATCTCATGCATAAAATTATTAAATAGCAAAATTAGACCGGTTTTTGGCACCTAGGGATAATTATTTAATTAAGTAAAATTAATATAACATTTATATTAATAATATTTAATGAAATAATCAGAGAAATAAATTAAAAAACGTTTTATATAAAAAAAACTGAAAAATAATAAATATCAACGGACAAAAAAAAACGCCCACGTCGCCCGCATTTAATCTGCAACGCTGTCGTCTATAGCGTCGAGGCGCGTTCTCAACGCCAGCGGCGTTGCAACGCTACGCCCAATTGAAGGGAAGACGATTGAAGGGAATGAGAATCCCCGCGCAGCGGAAGACGATCGAATCGTCGTGGTATCATCATGCAACATACTTATTAAAATTGATCTAACTATTAGATCTAGGCTAAACATGCTGAAATTTTACAGCAAGAAGAAAAAACACTTACTTGTTGTAGACTAATTCAGCAAACTCTCCTTGTTGATCACGAACTCTTCGTGTTTCTCGATCTCTACGATCTCTTCCACGATCAGATCCCAAACACTACCAGATGATCTTCTTGGTCGTTATCTTTTGGAGAAGGGAAGTTGGTGGGAACTTTTGTGTTTTGGAAGGTGAAGAGAATTGAGAGAGAAGAGAGAATTTCACTTTTGGATTCTTAGGGCAAAATCCAAAAATGACAACTTCACTTCTCTTAGCTCAGCTTCCCAAAACCCTTTTGCAAAGGGGTTTAAATAGTGGAATGATGGAGTTCAAAACTTCATATTATTACCACTTTACCACAACTATAGGTTATGTAAATCTCATCTACATAAGCACATAATATGAGATATCTCATATCTCAATAATTGTGTATTATTTAAATTGAATCACATCCAATTTAATTTCTCTCAATTAATTTCTCCATTTAGCCATTGATTCAACAATTAGGCTAACATATAGTTTATTATGAATCTCATTCATATTAAACTATATATTATATCATCTATATCTCATATAAATGATATAAATACTCTTAAAAGTGAAATTAAACACTTCAATTTCATGCCAAAACATTAATCCTTCTTTTATCCCATATTGAGTAAACCGAGGGACCTAATGGACCTACAGTGACGGGCTCCAATGATATGAGGTTAACCTGTCAAACTCTTTGACCCAGTCAACCAATATTCATTAGCTACAGTAACATTCCACTATAGCCTGTAGCTGTACTCCCATCAGTGTAGAATATTACGTGTCCACTGATATAACCAATGCCCATGAGTCGATCCTTCACAGGTTGTTCATAGACATGGCTTGGTCAAATTACCGTTTTACCCCTGTGTCTACTTCTTGTTCCTTAAGTCCCCACTGCTCCTCTAATGAACAACATATTGTGATGGTCCAACCATACACAACACCCTTCTCGGGCCAGTGAGAAGGTGGGGCGCGTTGTTCAAGCTGAGAGACGACACTTAAGGAACAACCCCTCTAGATTCCCTATAGGCGGGAGCGAGTGAATTCCATCTCGCGTAGTTAGGTTCCCAACTCTCTACTTGGTTTAGTCCCTGAGAAGATAGGCATATTGGGCAAGTAATTGAGACCACCCTCACCCGTACTAGTCAAAGCGACGCACCCCGCATGTGAGTCAGTAATACGCCAGATTCGTGTCGAGTCACTAATGGTCATCTATGAATTTATTAGTCTTTACTTGTCAGCGGTGTTATATCGTGAAGTCTAATAATTCACGGTCGATCTTGTACAATCTCATTGTACAAGATGCCCCTACCGCATGTCAACCACATGAACGAGTCGAGATCACCTCGTTTGTATTTAATATAAAGCGGGCCGCATCTACAGTGTATCGAGGATTAGGTCTCCAACCTCATCCTTATACTGTAGACCGTTCGGGTCATTTACTCGAACGCGATCCTCCTTGTGTGTCAACTACACACCGTTCAAGTTCTAGTTTTCTTATATATTCAATGACCCTGGAGCTTAGTTTATTGGAAAGGTTTAAAATATTGCGAGACACAAAGTAAAGAAATGAATAACTTTTATTAATTTCAAAACAATATTTTACAATCACGAGATTAGGACAGAAATCCTAACAGTGGAGACATGTGAGTGGGGGTGCCCTATGCAATGAGTTTGCATAAGACTAGACCGCGAAATAGTCACTTAGACTTTATAATTCCGTTTATTGTCTTAACTGACTATATTCATACGATGACTAGGTAACTCGATCTTAATCCTGAGCGTTCTATGAACTCTTGTTTATTCGGATTATCCTTAGATTTGCATGGGTGAGAGTGGCCCGAGACTGCCGACTCAATATGCCTCCCATTTCAGGGATAAAACCGGGTAGATAGCTGGGAACATAGTTCTGCAAGATGGAATTCACTCGTACCCGCTTTAGGGATTAGGAGAGAGGTTGTTCCCTTAAGTGCTGACTCCAGGTCTTGAACAAAGGGCCCACCCCTCTCATTGGCCCGAGAGGGATTCGGTTTGCTGGTTGGACCACAAATCAATTGTTCATTAGAGGATCAGTGGGACTTAAGGAACAAGAGGTAATTATAGGGATAAAACGATAAATTTTACCCAGCTGTAATTACGAACGACCTGTGAAGGACCGACTTATTAATCATGGTTATATATTCAGTGGACATAAATATATCTACAGTGAGGAGAGTACAACCACTGGGCTTTAGTGGAGTGTCCCGGTGGTTAACGAATGTTGATTAGCTAGACTAAAGAGTTTTGTCCGTTAATCACGTTTCATTGGAGCTCATGATCTGTAGGTCCATTAGGTCCTCCTTGCTAGCTCGTACTAAGCCTTGTAACATTTTGAAAGAAAAGAATTTGAATTGTTCAAATTCGTTTTTGGGAGAAATCGTTAATTATATATGATATATTTAACGAGTCATAGCTTAATTATGAATTAAACTATGATTAACAGGAGGTGGATATATTTAAATATAATTTAAATATTGGATAGATTTATAGCATGAATTAGGATTCATGTTCAGAAAATCGATCGAGATCGAGCAATTTATATAATTTAATATTTGATATTAAATTAAATTAAAAAATAATTAATTAAATTAATTATTTAATAATTTAATTAATTAAATTAATGTTAATTAAAAATTAATTTAATATTAATTTTTAAATTAAAATTAAATGAAAATTCAAGGATTTCCAAGAAACCCAACTTGACAACTTGCCCAATCTTACTCATCATCAAATTCACCAAAATTGGCCACCTCCATCTCAAAGTATCCTCATCATCCTTGAGTTGTCACTCTAATGAAGCTTGTTGAAGTTTTATATAGTGGTGATTTGAGGTAATTTGATAAAATTTTGCAGAAAATTCGAAATTCCCTAATTAGTGACCTTTGAGGTCTTTTCTTCCAAATTCTCTCAACCTAGGATCCCACAATCCATTCCAAGGCCTGAGGATAGTAGGGACGACTCTAACGGTTGTCCACGAAGTATTCATGTTGAAAATCATCCACCGGGTGAAGAGAATTTGATATTCAAAGTTGAGTTTTCTATCCCTCTGTTTTTCCAGCTTTGAGCATGTATTTTATTTTACAAAATTGATCAACTTAGAGTGTTCAAGATCCAAAATTGCTTCCGCTTTCTTAATCTAGGCTCTTTCACGTTCTTTAATTCTTTAATCTTGTTGATTTAAGTGGACTCGAGAGAAAAAGCTTAGATTAGAGCAAAATTGTGAAAACTCTTAGAAGTCTGTTATGAGAATGACCTAGAAGTTTAAGGGAAACACATAAGGAAATTGCTTAATGTCGTTGATAGCACACAAAATGTGCTTTCCTTAGGCTTAATTATTGCTAGTTTTATGATGATTTTAGGGCTTTTACGTGGTTAATTTATTCAATTTCAGGTTAAGAGCTTAAACGGAGCTATTGGAGACAATTTGGATCACTCGGGATCAAAACAAGGCTATTTGGAGCTAAATATAACATCAAATGGAAGAGAGAAGATCAAACCAAGCTAAGGACCCGAGGCGATGGCGTTGCAACGCCATATAGAGCGTTGGTAACGCCGAATGTGCAGCCAAGAGGCTTTGAAGGCTACGAGCGATGGCGTTACGCAGCGCGCTTTTGGCGTTACAACGCCATCTCGATAAGAAGACGCTTATGAAGGCCGTGCGGTAGCGTTGTAACGCCGCTTGCAGCGTCGCAACGCTACTTCGATAAAGGCGCGCGCGTTAAGGTAGCAGCGTTGGTAACGCTGTCCTCGGCGTTGTAACGCCGCCGATAGTTTCTATATTTGATACGCTTACAAGTGCAGCGTTGTAACGCCGTGTCCCTAGCGTTGCAACGCCCCATTGATGCCTATAAATACAACCTTATGATTCTTGCAAAAAGGAGCACAATTTGGTAGAGTTTTACCTAAATTGAAATACACCTTGTAAGAAGAGAGAAAAGAGTGATTTTGGGACCCAAAGCATTCGTGGAGGTTCGAGATCGAAGACGGGAGCTCGGAGACGAAGGACCGACATCGACACCTAAGTTTATTTCTCTTTCTTTCAATTTGTAATAGCGTTCTAAGACGTTTTCTACTTGTTTAGTTTGTTTTTCTTGTGATTTAGAGTAGCTAAACATAGTAGTTAGGATTGGAATTACTTGTTATGACTTTCTTGTGATGTATTGAAGCATGTTATGTCGTTATTTTTGGCAATTCGTTCTTTACTTTTTAATTTGTTGATTTAAGTGGACTCGAGAGATAAATCTTGAATTAGAGCAAAATTGTCAAAACCCTTGGAAGTCTGGCATGAGAGTGACCTAGAAATCTTAGGGAAACGCATAAAGAAGTTGCTTAATGCCATGCATGTTGTAGGTTCATATGGAGACTATGAGTTTATTGCATGTGTGAGGCTCACTAAGAATCGAGAAATTTTCTTGAGTATTTCACTTCTTGTTTATAATTTCATCTCATTGGTTCAATGCATGTGCTAGTTAGGTCTTTAACTTGTAAAATCACTTCTCCCAAATCTATCAATCTGTGTCTCCACATGTTTGTTCGTTTGTTTGTATTTACTTCAACCAACTATCCATGTTATGTTTCTTTAGCTAAAACTGAGAATTAGTACCTTACTAATTAATTAATCTAGAAACCCATTCCCGAGGACGATACTTGGACTCATAAATCACTATACTAAAACTTGACCCGTACACTGCGGTATTGCAATAAAATTTTACGCAACAGTCGTGCATGCTTTTAGATTCATACGGAGACTATAGAATTTATTGTGTGTGCGAGCACTAAGAATCGAGAGATTTTCTTGAGTATCTTACTTCTTGTTTATAAATTCATCATGTTAGTTCATTGCATGTGTTAAATAAGTTATTAACTTGTGAAGTCAAACTCCTCTAATTCTATCATGTTCGTGTCTCCATTTATTTGTTTATCTTTTATCTTCGTTTTCATCATCTATCCATGTTATGTTACTTTAGCTAAAATTGAGAATAAGTATCTTAGTAATTAATTAATCTATAAATCCATTCCCGAGGACGATACTTGAAACGCTAAAATCACTATACTAAAACTTGACCCGTACACTTGCGGTATTGCAATATAATTTTACGCAACAGTGCGGCTACTCACTTTTGTTTCCCTGTTCTTCGCGCAACTCTACGCAGTTGAATAACACGATTGCATTGCGTTACCTACATCAACATGTGAAGGCAGATCAATGCAATTGCGTTGCTTTGCCATTGTGGTGTATTATCAATGTGGTAGTAGAAACGTGCATCTATATGGTAAGCCAACGCGAGGCAATTGCTTTGTCTTGCCTTCTTTCATCGCTTTGCTTTTTTTGCATTACTTTGCCTTCCCACATCACTCGATCGTTTGCATGACTTCTTCTTGTTTTTTGCACACTCATTTAGCTGCTTAGCACGTTCAAACAGTATGCATAGTGCTTTGCCTTTTTTTTTTTTTACCTAATTTCCTTTAGACTAACTGAAGTCTTTTGCTTCTCCACTTGATCATTCCAGTATGGCTTTATGCGTTGACCATTGACTTTAAATATTTTTCCTTTAGCATCCATTAAATCTATGGCCCCATGCGTTTATAATTTCTCGATCTTAAACAGTCCTGGCCACCTCGACTTCAATTTTCCTGAAAATAATTTCAACCTGGAGTTAAACAAAAGCACCAAGTGCCCTTCCTCGAGCTCTTTTTTTTTTTAATCCTCAAGTCATGCCACTTTTTCATTTTTTCCTAATAGATCTTGGCGTTTTCATAGGATTCATGCCTGAGTTCTTGTAATTCGATGAGTTGCAGTTTCCTTGTTAATCTTGATTTTTCCATGTCTAAATTCAATTTTTTTATCGCCCAAAATGCTTTGTGTTCTAAATCCAATGGTAGATGGCATGCTTTCCCAAATACTATTCTACATCCCTAGGGGAACTTTGTCTGTTGTCTTGTGAGCCCATAACGCGTCATCTAGTCTAGTAGACCAGTCCTTCTTTGTTGGATCAACTGTTTTTTCAAGAATGGCATTAATTTCTCGATTTGATAATTCGGCTTGGCCATTAGTCTGCAAGTGATAGGTTGTAGCTACGCAATGATTAACATTGTATTTAGCCAGAACCTTCGCCACGATCCTATTAATGAAATGTGATCCTTCATCACTGATTAACAATTTTGGCATTCCATAACGCAGAAAGTTGTTTTTGACAAGGAATTTCTAAACCACCTTTGCATCATTAGTTGTGTTGGGGTTTGTGCCCTAAAACTCGTAGTTTGTAAAAGTTTGTTCTAATTAATATAATAAAGAGTTATTATTATCAATAAAGAGTTTGATTCATTATTTATAATATTGCCTTTAATTAACCCTAAATCCAATAAACTAACATCTAAGGTTGTAAAATGTCTCTTGAACTGAATATAGTGTACATATAAAGGATCTCGGTTCGAGATACAACCTAAAGGGCCTATAGTTAGGGGATAACGCTTGGGTACCTTACCCTGGTAATACTATGGATATGGCTCACTTTGTATCTGATACAAACACAGTGATCCTAGCGTGTTCGTGTAGACGACATGTGAGTGGGGATATCCTATGTGATGAGATTGTATATGACCGGGCCGCGAAATAGTAACCGCTAGTTGTAACTCCGTTTACTAGTTAGGTTAGTGTTTCACTAGGATGACCTAGGCAATTTGATCTCAATCCTTAGCAGGTTACGAACTCTTGTTTGCTAGGGATTTTCCTTTGACTAGTATGGGTGAGTGTGGCCAGATTCGCCGACTCAATATGCCTACCTTCTTGGGGACAAGACTATGTGAGCAGCTAGGGACTTAACTTAGCAAGATGAAATTCACTCCTTCCCACCTATTAAGGTAAGTAGATGAATGTTCCTTTAAGTGGTGTCTCCAGGACTTGAATAAAGGACCCGACCGTGTCATTGGCCCAAGAGAGACTTCTGTTTGTTGGTAGGACCACAAACAAATTGTTCATTAGAGGAGCACTGGTACTTAAGGTAAAAGATGCAACCCAGGGGTAAAACGGTAATTTGATCCAGTTGGTGTTACGAAAATTTATGAAGGATTGACTTGTTGTTTTTGGTCAATATCTGAGGGCACAGAAATATATCTGCAATGAGAAGAGTGCAGTTGCGAGACTTTAGTGGAGTGTTCCTGCAGTTAACGAATGTTGATTAGGGGGTTAATGAGATTAACCGTATAATCTCGTATCTTTGGAGCTTCTGATCTATAGGTTCATTAGGTTCACCTTCTAGCTCGTAAAGGGTTCTTTGATCGTTTGAATTTGAAATGTTCAAATTCAATTAGGGAATAAACATAAATGTATATAGATACATTATAATGTAAAGTTTTGGAACTTTATATTATAAATTTAATGTGAATATGATTCATATTATATGAGAGAATTAAATATTTGAAAGAGTTCAAATATTGATTTAAATGTGAATGAGATTCATATTTAAAAACTATTGTTTAAAACTATAGGGAAAATTGATTAAATAAGATTTAATCATTTGCATATTTGATTAAATGTGATTTAATCAAATATTAATATAATTAATTAGTTTAAGTATATTAATTTAATTAATTTAGTTGATTAAAAAGAAAATTAATAAAAAAATGAAGTAACACGTTTCCCACTACTTCCTCTTCTTTCTCCCTATCGATAAATATACAAGGGAGAGGGGATCAGTTGATGGTTGATCGATCAGTTGATGCAATTGTGAATTGCAAGAAGAAAATTCTCTCTCAATTCATTCCCTTTCACCTTTTTCCAATTGTTGACTCCTTCCCACCAAGGAGAGATCGAAGTGGAATCCAGAGGATAGGGGGTTTGCCAACGTAGTGTTGTCCTGTTCAAAGTACAGAAGAAAACTTGCTATTACTGTGCTGTAGAACACACTGGAAAAGGAAGCAAGGAGTTGTTGGATTTAAACTACAAAGGTAATTTTGAATTCTCTTTTAGTTTAAGATTGTACAACATTTTTGTATGCTTAAATCACTGTTTTAATTAGATTATATTGCTTATTCTCTGTATTTTATCAATGTACTAGTATTTGGAGTAAACTAAGAACAAACAAGTAATCATCTATAAAACCACGTTTCCGCTACTCATGGGGATCGGATTCCCTTCAAGTGGATGTGGTATTGCCACAACCCATTTTGACAAGTAATTCGCGACTAGTAATATGCAGTAATTTTCAACATTTGTGGGAAAGGACTCATGGAGTCGATCCCCCAAACCTCAAAAATTTCTACTTCCAGCATATATTTCATTGACATTTCATCACGTGTTGTCACATTCCCTGTCCGCTAACACCTGTCGCATCTTTTCACAAATTCTTGTGTGTCTTTGAACAAGGTAGGCCAAAAATATCCACATTGCAAAATTTTGGGCGATGTCTTCGTTCCTGAAAAATGACCTCCATAAGGTGTCATGTGACACACGTCCAAAATTTGCTTAATTTCTTGCTCTGCAACGCATCGCCTCCAGATCTGATCTGACCCCTTATTATAAAGATATGGCTCATCCCAAAAACAATGCTTGACGTCGGAGAAGAACTTTTTCCTCTGGTGTGATGATGCTTCAGGGGGGTTTATTCAGCTTGCCAGGTAATTGGCAAAATCTACATACCATGGATCTCTTTGTATGTCAACCTTCAGGATTTGTTCATCTGCAAAATTCTCTTTTATTTTACCCGTTTGACCATCTCTTTGAATTCATGATAAGTGATCTGCCACCTGATTTTCACATCTTTTCTTGTCCTGGATTTCTAAATCAAACTCTTGAAGTAATAGTATCCATCGTATTAGTCTAGGTTTTGCGTCTTTTTTGGTAATAAGATATTTCAACACAGAATGATCAGTGTGGACCACCACTTTACTGCCCATCAAGTATGATTTGAATTTATCAAATGCAAACACAATTGCCATCAATTCTTTTTCTGTGGTTGTATTGTATATTTGTTCTTCATTAAGTGTTTTGCTGACATAATATACTAGATGCAACATTCTCTCTCGTCTCTGGGCCAGTATGGCTCCCACTGCGAAATAGTTGGCATCACACATTACTTCGAATGGTTTCTCCCAGCCAGGTTCCACCATGATGGGAGTTGTGCTCAATGCTTCCTTTAATTTCTCGATGCTGCCAGGCAATTATCATAAAAAATGAATGGTTTTTCTTTCTCTAACAATGTGCATAACGGTTTTGCTATCTGTGAAAATTCTTTTACAAATCTTTTATAAAATCCTGCATCCCCAAGGAAACTTCTCACATCTTTGACAGTTTTGGGTGTTGGGAGCTTGGAGATGTGCTCTATCATAGCTCCATCCACTTCGATGTCTTTCTTTGGGATTCGATGTCCTAATACAATCCCTTCATGGACCATAAAGTGGAATCTCCCGCAGTTTAGCTCCAAGTTTGTCTCCTCGCACCTGTGCAGCACCTGTTCCAAATTCCTTCTACATGCTTCGTAGGTTTCTCTGTATACCAAAAATGTTGGATTTTGTGCCCTAAAACTCGTAGTTTGTAATTATGTTCTAATAAATGTAATAAAGTGTTATTATTTCAATAAAGAGTTATTGTTTGTTACCTACGAGTTTGCCTTTATTTAAACCCTAAATCAAATAAACTAAACATCGAAGGCTGTTATATGAATCTTTAAGTGAATGTAGTGTACATATAAAGGATCTCGGTTCGAGACACAACCTAAAGGGTCTATAGTTAGGGGATAAGGTTTCGGTACCGGATAACGTTTGGGTACCTTACCCTGGTAAAACTATGGATGTGGCCCACTTTGTATTTTATACAAAAACTGTGATCCTAACGTGTTCGTGTAGATGACATGTGAGTGGGGATATCCTATGTAATGAGATTACATAAGACCAGACAACGAAATAGTAACCTCTAGCTGTAACTTCGTTGACTAGTTAGGTTTCTATTTCACTAGGATGACCTATGCAACTTGATCTCAATCTCGATCAAAGTTACTTAACTCCTCATTCGCGAGGGATTGTCCTTTGATCATTATGGGTGAGAGTGGCCAGATTCGCCGACTCAATATGCCTACCTTCTTGGGGACAAGACCGAGTGAGCGGCTG
The DNA here is from genome assembly GCA_036507285.1 of Trichosanthes cucumerina. Taxonomy (NCBI): domain Eukaryota; kingdom Viridiplantae; phylum Streptophyta; class Magnoliopsida; order Cucurbitales; family Cucurbitaceae; genus Trichosanthes; species Trichosanthes cucumerina. The sequence goes on from CM071841.1 coordinate 43,168,970, forward strand.
GAAACTTAACTTGGCAAGATGGAATTCACTCCTTCCCGCCTAATTGGGTAAGTAGAGGAATGTTCCCTTAAGTGGTGTCTCTGGGACTTGAACAAAGGGCCCGACCCTCTCATTGGCCCGAGAGAGACTCTGTTTGTTGGTAGGACTACAAACAAATTGTTCATTACAGGAGCACTGGTACTTAAGGCACAAGATGTAAACTAGGGGTAAAACGGTAATTTGACCCAGCTTGTGTTACAAACATTCGTGAAGGATTGACTTGCTGTTATTGGTCAATATCCGTGGACACAGAAATATATCTGCAGTGAGAAGAGTGGAGCTGCGGGACTTTAGTGGAGTGTTCCTGCAGTTAACGAATGTTGATTGGGAGGTTAATGAGATTAACCGAGCAATCTCGTATCGTTGGTGCTTCTAATCTGTAGGTCCATTAGGTCCACCTTCTAGCCTGTAAAGGGTTCTTATATCGTTTGAATTTGAAGTGTTCAAATTCATAAGGGAATAAGCTAATGTATATTGATACGATATAATATATAGTTTTGGAACTATATATTATAAATTTAATCTGTATAAGATGTGCATTAAAACTATAGGTTAGAGAGAAAAACTGATTAAATGTGATTTAATCTAAATTAAATATATGATATTTAATTTATAATTAATTAAATAAGATTTGATTAATTAATTATATTATAATTTGATTATTTTATAATTAAATAAAAGGAGGGGAACGTGTGGCACGTTCTCCACTTCCATTCACTCCCCATCGATTGGGAGTGGGGAAGTTATTCCCTTTTCTAACCTTCTTCTGCTGGACAACAGATGAACTTGATCGATCTGTAACTTTGGGAAGAGTTCTCTCTGCAAGAAAACTCTCTCTCTCACTCTCTAATTCTCAATTCTTCCAATTGTTGGATCCTTCCCACCAAGGAAGATCTAAGCACTGAGAGACATAGACGGTTTTCCAAGTGGTAGTGTTCCTGTTGTTGAAAATACAGAGTAATTGTTGTGTTGCTGAGTTACTGGAATTTGCTTGGAGCAAGGAGTTGTTGTGAGTCTACAAAGGTAATCCCTTTATCTATTTAATTAGTTCAATTGTTAAATTAATTTAAGCATGTTTGCATGTAAAACCTCCATGTTTAATTAGATTAAAGAGCATGTTTATTCTGTATGTTTTTTTGTCAATGTATTGGTTTTTGTTTCAACTAAAACAATCAAGCGAATTACGATCCCAAACACGTTTTCGCTGCTCAAGGAGATCAGATATCCATAAAATGGTATCAGAGCAATGCTTGTATTGTTTTGTTTTGAAACAAAATTGCATTGATTTGGTGAGAAATGCATTTGGTTGCTGTAAAACTGTTTTGGAGTTTTTTGCCATAGTTTACTTCTTTTGATTTGATCAATTTGTATGTAAAGGCCCCTGCGATTTTGGGCAAAAAGTGCATTATTAAGTCTGTATTTGAGTTACGAGTCATTCGGGACCAGTTTCAAGCAATTCGGTGGAGAATTGAATGAGAAATTGTAATTGGAAGCTATTGTGTTCGTGGATTTCTGCCACTGCCAAAGCAGGAGCGTTGCAACGCCGTTCATCAGCGTTGCAACGCTGAAGAACGGCGTCGTAACGCCAGTCTCCCCTATCGAGGCGGGCGTTCAAGGGGTTAGCAGCGTTGCAACGCCACCCCAATGGCAGGCGCGCGCGAGGATGAAGCAGGCGTTGCAACGCTTGCATCAGCGTTGCAACGCCGTGACGCCTTTCAAGCAGATGCAGGTCCATTCAGCTGGTTCGTTGTTTTTGGTCCGGTTCGAGCGGTTCAAGGCATATTCAAGGTGTTTTTGGACTGGTTTTATGTAATAAAATTAATGTAATTTTATTTTTTTGCACTTTAGGGGCCAAATTATTTCGGTTTTGCAGCTTTATGTCTTTATGAATGTCATTTAGATTATTCTCATTTTAGGATAAGCATGTTCATGCATTTTATTTGTACAAATGTTATATGAATATGGTTGAAAATGCATGATCAATTTATATTTCATGAGTAATTAATTATAAGTGTTATAATTAGATTATATGAATATAAATTGCATGGAGCATGAAATTACTTAGTTTAAAATAAATAGTATTTTATTTAAGTAATTTTTTTATTCAATTAGTTGTATTTTTTTTTTATAATTCCAATTTGAAAAATTAATTGTTGGATTTATAATATAGTTTCTTTATCATAGGTTAATTATTAAATTTATAAAAGTTATAAATTAAAGGGGTTTTAGAACCATAACCTATAATAAAGAAATGCATGCAAACATAGGAACTTGGGTTAAATTTTAAATTAGTTTTAAATAGTTTAAAATTAATTCAGACCTAAGTTTTAATTTCTAATAGGATTAGAAATTAGTTTTACATAGTATTTTAAATAGTTTAAAATATAGTAGGACTTTAGGACTTTGGTTATAAGGGAACTCTCTACTGGGTGAAGTTTCATGTCAAAAAGGTCAAGGTACTTACTTTAAAGTGTGATTAACGGAACACCTCATACTGGAACCGACCTTAACCTAAGTTGAATTAACGTTAGTTCTATTTTATATCTAGGTAATTAAAATGTTTATTCACCTAGACATAAATTTGAAAGACCTAGTTATAAGAGTTATAATAGGCATAGACTTAGATAGATTCTTTTAGCCAGAATCCAACTAAGTTAAACCTCTACCCTAATTTTAGGAGCTTCAGTGGGAGAAAACGAGATGTTCGCATCGAGTTTACTCTCACGTCCTCAAGAGTTCACACCGTGGTTCCATGCTCGGCTACGTGGCGTCAATAGGGCGTCCCCCTACGGTATGTGTTTGCATGGTTCAATACCAACGTGAATGAGCGAAGTATCCATAGTAAATGGGAGCAGGACGCGTGTCAATGTATCCTACGGTCTCCTCCATTAGGTCGCACCGTGAGATTTCTATAGTCCGCCTGCTAGGTTGTCCTGGAACATCCAAACCCTACGGAGGGCCTGACTATAGGGATCGGAACACCGCGAACTCCAGAAATGGATAGGGTCTCTTAGTTAATTTGCCCACAGTTGTCTTTCTTAATAGTAGCCTGTTGGCTCGAACCCATTCGATCTGAAAATTTTAGTGTCACATTTACGGGATGAGTTAAGCTAGTTAACAAGTCCTTGACCAAATAAACGGTAGCTAAGGACCATTGGGAAATGAGATGTTCTGGTAGTGAGAATTGGCTGAGAAAGTCTCAATTCAAGGGAGGAATGACTGACCGTCTGACGAAGGCTTTTGTTCTAAACCCTTGAAGTATCGTTGCAAAATTAAAGGTTTAATTTAAACATTGGGTTTAGTTTAAAAACTAGAGTTCTTTAATAATTTTGCTAAATATGATTGGTTTTATGATGGGTTAAAAGGCATAACTAATTAGAACTATTTTGGATTTTCAGCATGTCGTCCTCAATAATAGCCTAACATAAAAGCGATCGTTTAACTGGTGAGAATTTTACTACGTGAAAGTCCAACTTGAATACGATTCTCGTTGTTGACGACCTACGGTTTGTACAGACTGAGGAATGTCCTCAGGTAACTGCTCGTAATGCTCCTCAATCTGTTAAGGAGGCGTATGACCGTTGGATCAAGGCCAATGATAAGGCCAAGGTCTACATTTTGGCTAGTGTTTCTGAAGTTCTAGCCAAAAAGCAAGAGGGCATGGTCTCAGCTAGTGAGATCATAAGTTCGCTGCAGGATATGTTTGGACAACCGTCTTGATAGATTCGACACGAATCCCTCAAATACGTTTATAACTCCCGTATGAAGGAGGGGTCATCGGTGAGAGAACACGTTCTCGATCTGATGGTCCACTTCAACATAGCTGAGATGAACGGAGTGGTCATTGACGAGCAAAGTCAGGTATCGTTCATCCTGGAATTTCTTTCGAAGAGTTTCCTGCAATTCCGCAGCAATGCGGTGATGAACAAGATAGCGTATAACCTGACTACTCTCCTTAATGAACTACAAACTTTTCAGTCTCTTTTGAAGAATAAGGGATAGGTTGATGGAGAGGCAAATCTTTTTACCCATTCCAGAAGGTTCCAAAAGGGTTCATCCTCTGGGACTAAGTCTTGTGGTTCATCTTCTGAACATAAGAAGACCCAAAAGAAGAATATAGGAGGGAAAGGGAAGGCACCTGCTGCGGACAAACACAAGGGAAAAGCCAAGGTTGCAGACAAAGGAAAATGTTTCCACTGTAACGTGGATGGGCACTGGAAGCGAAACTGCCCAAAATACCTTGCTGAGCTCAAAGAGAAGAAAGATAAATTAGATTTGCTTATTCTTGAAACTTGTTTAGTGAAAAATGATGGTTTTACATGGATACTTGATTCAGGAGCCATTAATCATGTTTGCTATTCGTTTCAGGAAACTAATTCCTTCAAGGAGCTCGAAGAAGGTGAGATGACGCTCAGGGTCGGAACGGAAGACGTCGTCTCAGCTCGTGTAGTGGGAGATGCCAAGCTGTTTTTTAGAGATAGATTTTTATTTTTAAAAAATCTGTATATAGTTCCTAAATTAAGAGGAACTTAATTTCTATCTCTTGTTTAATTGAACTTGGCTACTGTATTACCTTTTCATTTAATGAAGTGTTCATTTCAAAGAAAGGTGTCAATATTTGTGTTGCTAAGTTAGAAAACGACTTGTATGTACTTAAACCGAATAAAACCAAAGCAATTTTAAATCATTAAATGTTTAAAAATGCTAATACTCAAAATAAAAGACAAAGAATTTCTCCAAATAATAATACCTATCTATGGCATCTTAGACTTGGTCATATTAATCTCAACCGGATTGAGAGACTCTCTAAGAATGGACTTCTAAATAAGTTAGATGATGATTCTTTACCTCCTTGCGAATCTTGCTTGGAAGGTAAAATGACCAAGCGACCTTTTTCTGGAAAAGGTTACAGAGCCATAGAGCCATTAGAACTTGTGCATTCAGATCTTTGGGGTTCGGTGAATGTTAAAGCTCGAGGAGGGTACAAATATTTCATTTCTTTCATAGATGATTATTCGAGGTATGGTTATCTATACCTAATGCATCGCAAGTCTGTAGCTCTTGAACAGTTCAAAGAGTATAAGGTTGAAGTAGAGAATGCATTAGGGAAAACCATCACTTCGATCCAATCGAGGTGGAGAGTATATGGATTTGAGATTCCAGGACTATATGATACAACATGGAATTAAATCTCAACTCTCAGCACCTAATACACCACAACAAAATGGTGTGTCAGAAAGGAGAAATAGAACCTTGTTGGACATGGTTTGTTCTATGATGAGCTTTGCTCAATTGCCTGCCTCGTTTTGGGGATACGCAGTTGAGACTGCAGTTCAAATCTTGAACACGGTTCCTTCAAAGAGTGTTTCAGAAACGCCTTTTGAGTTGTGGAAGGGGCATAAACCTAGTTTACAACACTTCCGGATTTGGAGTTGTCCGACACACGTGCTCGTGACAAACCCATAGAAACTGGAACCTCGTTCAAGATTGTGCCAATTTGTTGGCTATCCCAAAGAAACAAGAGGTGGTCTTTTCTACGACCCACAAGAAAAGAAGGTGATTGTATCGACAAACACCACATTCTTGGAGGAAGATCACATGAGGAACCACAAATCGCATAGTAAATTAGTACTAAATGAAGCTACACATGAAACAACAAGAGTTGTTGATCAAGTTGGACCTTCATCAAGAGTTGATGGAAAAGCCAGCACCTAAAGTCAGTCTCGTCCTTCTCAATCGTTGGGAATGCCTCGACGCAGTGGGAGGGTTGTTTCCCAACCTGACCGCTACTTGGGTTTAGCTGAAACTCAAGTTGTCATACTTGATGACGGCGTAGAAGATCCATTGTCTTATAAACAGGCGATGAATGACGTAGACAAGTACCAATGGATCAAAGCCATGGACCTTGAAATGGAGTCAATGGACTTCAATTCAGTATGGGCACTTGTAGACCAACCTGATGGGGTTAGACCCATAGAGTGTAAATGGATCTATGAGAGAAAAAGAGATGCAGCCGGAATGGTACAGACATTTAAAGCTAGACTGATAGGAAAGGGTTTTACCCAAAGGGAAGGAGTTGATTATGAAGAAACTTTTTCCCCTGTTGCTATGCTGAAGTCTATTAGGATACTCTTGTCCATAGCCGCGTTTTTTAATTATGAAATTTGGAAAATGAACGTCAAGACTGCCTTTTTGAATGGTAATCTTGACGAGAGCATCTATATGTCTCAGCCCGAAGGGTTCATAGCTCAAGGTCAGGAGAAAAAGTTTGCAAGCTCAATCGATCCATTTATGGGTTGAAACAAGCGTCCAGATCATGGAATATAAGATTTGATACTGCGATCAAGTCTTATGGCTTTGACCAAAACGTTGATGAGCCTTGTGTTTACTAGAGGATCATCAACGACAAAGTAGCTTTCTTAGTACTTTATGTGGATGATATCCTACTCATTGGGAATGATGTAGGATACCTTACTGACATAAAGAATTGGTTGGCGACCCAATTCCAAATGAAAGATTTGGGAGCGGCGCAATATGTTCTTGGGATTTAGATATTCAGGAATCGCAAGAACAGAACGCTAGCACTGTCTCAAGCATCTTATATCGACAAAATATTGTCCCGATATTCGATGAAGAATTCCAAAAGGGGCTTATTACCCTTCAGGCATGGAGTTCACCTGTTTAAGGAACAGTGTCCTAAGACACCTCAAGAAGTTGAGGATATGAGATGTATTCCCTATGCCTCTACAGTAGATAGCTTAATGTATGTTATGTTGTGCACGAGGCCAGTCATTTGTTATGCAGTGGGAATACTTAGTAGGTACCAATCCAATCTAGGGTTAGACCACTAGACAAAAGTTAAAAATATCCTCAAGTATCTTAGGAGAACGAGTGACTATACGCTTGTGTATGGGACTAAGGATTTGATCCTTACTGGATACACTGATTCTTATTTTCAGAACGATAAGGATTCTCGAAAATCCACACTCGGGATCAGTTTTCACCCTTAACGGGGGAGCTATAGTATGGTGAAGCATCAAGCAAGGATGCATCGCTGACTCCACGATGGAGGCTTAGTATGTCGCTACTTGTGAAGCAGCTAAGGAGGTTGTTTGGCTAAGAAAATTCCTTACTCATTTGGAAGTTGTTCAAAATATGGAATTTTCCATCACCTTATACTGTGACAAAAGTGGTGCGGTAGCCTATTCGAAGGAACCTCATAGCCATAAGCAAGGCAAGCACATCGGGAGGAAGTATCACCTAATACGAGAAATAGTGCAACGAAGAGATGTGACAGTCACGAAGATCGCTTTGAAGCAAAATATTGTTGATCCATTTACAAAGACTCTTACGGGTAAAGTGTTCGAGGGTCATCTGGAAAGTCTGGGTCTATGAGATATGTACATAGGCTAATCTAGGGCAAGTGGGAGATATGTAATGGGGTATATGGATGCCCTAGTTTATTGTATTTCTATCTCTTGTAACCACTGTTTTAGATTTTATGTACCGCACTAGAGTTTTAGTTCAAGTGGGAGTTTGTTGGGTTTTGTGCCCTAAAACTCGTAGTTTGTAATTATGTTCTAATTAATGTTATAAAGTGTTATTATTTCAATAAAGAGTTATTGTTCGTTATCTACGAGTTTGCAATTATTTAAACCCTAAATCCAATAAACTGAACATCCAAGGCTGTTATATGAATCTTTAACTGAATGTAGTGTACATATAAAGGATCTCGGTTCGAGATACAACCTAAAGGGTCAATAGTTAGGGGATAAGGTTTGGGTACCTTACCCTGGTAAAACTATGGATGTGGCCCACTTTGTATTTGATACAAACACTTTGATCCTAACATGTTCGTGTAGATGACATGTGAGTAGGGATATCCTATGTAATGAGATTACATAAGATAGGACACTAAATAGTAACCTCTAGTCTGTAACTCGTTGACTAGTTAGGTTTCTATTTCACTAGGATGACCTAGGCAACTTGATCTCAATCCTGAGCAGGTTACGAACTTCTGTTCGCGAGGGATTGTCCATTGACTAGTATGGGTGAGAGTGGCAAGATTCGCCGACTCAATATGCCTACCTTCTTGCGGACAAGACCGACTGAGCGGCTGGGAACTTAACTTGGCAAGATGGAATTCACTCCTTCCTGCCTACTAGGGCAAGTAGAGGAATGTTCCCTTAAGTGATGTCTCCGGGACTTGAACAAAGAGCCCGACCCTCTCATTGGCCCGAGAGGGACTCAGTTTGTTGGTAGAACCACAAATAAATTGTTCATTAGAGGACCACTGGTACTTAAGGCACAAGATGTTAACCAAGGGTAAAATGGTAATTTGACCCAGCTGGTGTTACGAACATTCGTGAAGGATTGACTTGCTGTTATTGGTCAATATCCGTGGACACAGAAATACATCTGCAGTGAGAAGAGTGCAGCTGCGGGACTTTAGTGGAGTGTTCCCGCAGTTAACGAATGTTGATTGGGAGGTTAATGAGATTAACCGAGCAATCTCGTATCGTTGGAGCTTGTGATCTGTAGGTCCATTAGGTCAACCTTCTAGCTCGTAATGGGTTCTTAGATCGTTTGAATTTGAAGTGTTCAAATTCATAAGGGAATAAACTAATGTATATTGATACGATATAATATATAGTTTTGGAACTATATATTATAAATTTAATGTGGATATGATTCATATTAAAATTATGTGAGAGAATTAAAAATTTGAAAGAGTTCAAATGTTAAATTCAAATATGAATGTGATTCATATTTGAAAACTATAAGTTAAAATTTAATGTGCATAAGATGTGCATTAAAACTATAGGTTAGAGGAAAAAACTGATTAAATGTGATTTAATCTAAATTAAATATATGATATTTAATTTATAATTAATTAAATAAGATTTGATTAATTAATTATATTATAATTTGATTATTTTATAATTAAATAAAAGGAGGGGAACGTGTGCCACGTTCCCCACTTCCATCCACTCCCCATCGATAGGGAGTGGGTAAGTTATTCCCTTTTCTAACCTTCTTCTGCTGGACAACAAATGAACTTGATCGATCTGTAACTTTGGGAAGAGTTCTCTCTGCAAGAATACTCTCACTCTCACTCTCTAATTCCCAATTCTTCTAATTGTTGGATCCTTCCCACCGAGGAAGATCTAAGCACTCAGAGACATAGAGGCTTTTCGAAGTGGTAGTGTTCCTGTTGTTGAAAATACAGAGGAGTTGTTGTGTTGTTGAGTTACTGGAATTTGCTTGGAGCAAGGACTATTTCTCAATCTAGTCTTATTCAAACTCATTGCATAGGACGCCCCCACTCGCATGTCTTCACATGAACGATTTAGGATCATATCGTTTGTAGTTTACAAAGTGCGTCGCGTTCATAGTGTCCCCAAGATAAGGTACCCAGCCCTATCCTTATACTATAGACTATTCTGGTTATAAAGTTCAAGTATTCAAGTATTCATCCTATCACTTTTATGTCATACATAAAGTTCAAGTATTCATCCTATAGCTAAGGGTTCTTTATTGGATTAGGGTTACACAATACACAATTTACTTTATTCAATAACACATTTACTGAATAAATCTCAATAACATCTTTATTGCAAAAATAGAATATACATTCAGTTTACAGAACCACGAGTTTTAGGACATAAAACCCAACAGCGACACCCTGCAGGGCGTTGTAACGCCATCACCTCGGGTCTACTAGCTTGAATTGCTCCTTCTACTCCCATTTAATGTTATTTTAAGCACCAAAAAGCCTCGATTTGATCTTGAGTAATCTAAAATGTCTCCAACTGTTCTGCTTAAGTTCTTAACCGGAAATTCAATGATTAAAACACATAAAAGCCCTGAAATTAACATAAAACTAGCAATAAATAAGCATAAGGATAACACATTTTGTGTGTTATCAAATACCCCCAAACTTAAAGTTTTGTTAGTCCCGAGCAAAAACAGAATTAAACATGAGATTGATCTTTTACATATATTTGATTCAAGCCTCAAAGATTTAAGAGAAAATTTTGGCAATCATAGTAAACACTCAAACCTAATACTTCAACAAGCAATTTAAAACTTTTATAAGCACTCCTATATATGTGTGTGATTAGCCTGCGCTCCATTTTATCTTTACTAAGCCTGAATCAACGTTATTAGGCTCTCCATTAAACTTCCCTCTACACTGGTCCTAATAACTAATCCTTGAGCCTCCCAACATTTAAGAAGTAAAAAACTTTACTCAGTACTTAATCACCTTTGTTATGCCACTTTTTCTATTTTCTTCTTTTTTTTTTGTGCAAGTACACTAGCTTTCACACATCCAATGTAGGGACCCTTACCCGGAGTACTCGCTCAATGAGTGGCCTAAATAATCACAATGAAGGTAGCTCTTTTTGTCCTCACAGTTTATTTTTTTTTTAACAAACAATATAACAAAACAAAGCAAACTTTTTTACATAATGCACATATTTTACAGATCATGCACTTCATATTGTCATTCACCCTATCCTGCAGTTTAACTCTCAAATCAGTTCTTAGACCTATCGAGGTGACATCAAACTTCTAAACCTAATAACTTTGCTCTAAGCATTTCAAAACTACATGAACACAGGCTTTGTGCATAATACTGCAGGAAAAACTCAAGAAAATTTTTAAATTAACTCGAATTCATAACATGCTCTCATGTTTCAGCACAATCGTAAGAAATTTTCAATTAAATCTCATCCTAGGCCATTCTAATCATACTTATGCATAAAATCAATCTGCAATTCAACACATACTCAGGACAGTCACAACAGATAAACACATCCCACCCCCATATTTAAACTAAACATTGTCCCTAATGTTGGCAAAATAAGCTCAAAGCAAGTAAAAAGGGTAAGAGTGAACAATGTTGTCCTGAGTAATGGAGATCTTAATTTTTTTTTATTCGTTGGATAGCCAAGACACATGTGTTGAAGTTCCATAGAACGGGAGCATGGATTTGACGAGGGTAGCATCAACAACGATCTAACAAAGCAAAACAAAGAAACTAATAAGTAAACAAACAACTAAAATGAACTAAAAAGAAGTAACATAAAACTAAAACTTAAAACTTGGGTTGCCTCCCAAGAAGGGCTTTTTTTAAAGTCTTTAGCTAGACTGAAACTCCTCAATGTGTGTTCTTTAAATCATGCAGCTTATTGTCCTTCAGCTCGTTTCCTGTTTCCTGTGCTACTCTGTCTAAGGAATCACTCAAAATAATGTCATTTCCTAAGTCAAAATGTAAGGCATTAGTCAATTCAATCTTTAAACAGGAGTTTAATTCAGAATCATCTTTCTAAGGGGTGAAGATTTGAAATTTAACCTCCTCTTGCCCTACGTGATGCTTTAGGGTTCCGTCATGCATGCTTATGTATGCCTTACTTGTAGCCACAAATGGTCTCCCTAAGATAATATGGATCTTTGCATCATCTTCCATGTCGAGGACAAGGAAGTCCACAGGGAATATAAATTTATGTACTTTGACCAAGATGTCATCCACTATTCCCCGTGGGTATGTGATAGACCTATCTGCCAGCTGCAAAGATATTATAGTGGGTTTTACCTCCCCAAAACTTAATCTTTTAACACACAAAGTAAGGCATTAAGTTTATAATAGCACCCAGATCAAGTAAAGCATTAAAACTAAAGTTTCCTATATAGAAGGGAATAGTAAAACTCCCTAGATCTTTCAGCTTTTGTGGCAACTTTTGTTGTATGATGGCACTACATTTCTCAGATAGATTGATGGTTTCGTACTCCTTCAATTTCTACTTCTTGGACAGGATCTGTTTTAAGAATTTTGCATAAATGGGTACCTGTTCCAAGGTATCAGAAAAAGGAATACTCACATTCAGTTTTCTTAAAACATCTAAAACTTTTTGAAACTACATATCATCATTTTTCTTTGTAAGACGTTGTGGATAAGGAATACAATTAAAATGAGAAGGGATAGAATGTTTAGTATGTTTCTCCTGTTTGTTGTCACTAGCAGGGTGCGACTTTTCCTTTATCATCTCAGGAGCCTTTTCCTTTTCAGCCCCTTCCCTTATGATGTTCCTTCAACTTCTTAGTGTGATTGCATTGCAGGTTTCCCTTGGGTTTACCTCTGTGTCACTGGAGAATTTACCTTTTTGCAATGTACGAATTGAGACGTTCATCTAGTTGATTTGAGTCTCGATATTCTAGATTGCAGCTCCATGACTGGTCACTACACCAGTTAGACTAGTGACTGCATTCACAAGTTGGTTAGACCTATTTCTGGATTCATCAATAAACGAGTGCACTGTTTCTTCAAGAGATGACTTTCTCTTAGATGTAGAAGCATAACCTCATCCAATTGATACAATCCAGCTACTGGTTTAGATCTGTCATTGTTTGGTGGCCACTGGTAGTTGGCATTTGACACTTCCTCTAGGAGGGCCTGCACTTCCTCCATGAACACCCCTCCAGCAATGGCATCCAAAATGGTCCTGGTTTGACCTACAATTCCATTATAGAATAATTGTACCTGGAGCCAATCTTGATAACCATGTTGTGGGCACCTCCTTAGTATGTCCTTATAACGATCCCAAGCCTCCAAAAGTTTCTCTTCTTCGTGTTGCCTGAATGTTCCTATCTCTGTCCTTAACTTTGCAGCCTTCATAGGTGGAAAGAATTTAGTCATGAAGGCTTGGGCTAACTCCTCCTAAGAAGTGATACTTTCTGGTGGGAGGGACCGTAGCCATTCTTTAGCCCTACCTCGCAAAGAGAAAGAAAAGAGACGTAAGCGAATACTATCAGCAGAAATCCCATTTAATTTAACTATACCACGGATTTCTAAAAAGTTTTGCAAGTGGGAATTTGGGTCCTCTGTGGCTTGCCCTCTGACGACACTTTCCCTAACCATCTGGATAAACCTTATTTTAAGTTCAAAATTATTAACATTTATAGGGGCATGGACTATTCTAGCCTGCTCAGAATTAAACACAGGCTGAAAATACTCCTTGATGGGTTTAGGGTTGTTCACTAACTCCTGATCTGCCATTCTCTTGATTTCAGCTCTACCTTGCCTTAAGAGTCTCCTACAGGGCCTTTCAATCTCAGGATCAAAAGGGTGCAAATCTGCAACTCTGTCCTTGGGCATACCCCTTGAGACACAAAAGGAAACAAATAAGGAAAAAATAACACAAATAAGGAAACAGAACAAAAACATTAAAGGAAACAAACACTTTAGTCTAAGATTTCAAATTTTCTCCTAATATTAATTAATATAAATAATCGTCATTCCCCGACAACGGCGCCAAGAACATGTTACGTAAATTGATATTGCAATACCACAAGTGTACGGGTCAAGTTTTAGTATAGTGATTTAGACTTCCAAGTATTGTCCTCGGGAATGGGTTTCTAGATTAATTAATTACCAAGATACTTATTCTCAATTTTAGCTAAGGTTACAAAACATGGATAGATAGGGAAATAAAGATAAAAAGATAAACAAACAATTGGAGACACAAATATGATAGAATTGGAGGAAATTTATTTCACAAGTTAAAACCTTATTTAACACATGCAATGAACCAATGTTATGAATTTATAAACAAGAAGTGAAAATACTCAAGAGAATCTCTCGATCCATGGTGAGCCTCACACACACAATAAATCCTAAAGTTTCCTTATGAATTTTAAAAGCATGCACGACATTAAGCAACTTCTTTATGTGTTTCTCTTAGGATTCTAGGTCATTCTCATGCTAGATTTCTAAGAGTTTTGACAACTCTGTTCTAATCTAAGTTTCTTTCCCTCGAGTCCACTTAAACCAACAAGATCAAAGAATTTAAGAACGAATTGTCAAAAATAAATATGAAAACATAGTTCAATACATAAGCATAAGTCTAAAACATGCTAATCAAAACCTAACTACAACGTTTAGCCACTCAAAATTCACAATAACACCAAGTTAAAGTTATAGAATCGTTTTTAAACGGTGTTACAATCTAAAAGAAAGAGAAATTAAACTTATGTGTCGATGTCGGTTCTGTTGGGGTTTGTGCCCTAAAACTCGTAGTTTGTAACTTTTGTTCTAATTATTGTAATAAACCGTTATTACTTCAATAAAGTGTTATTATTCGTTATTTACTATATTGCAATTATTTTAACCCTAAATCCAATAAACTAAACATCCAAGGCTGTAAAATGTATGTTTAACTGAATGTAGTGTACATATAAAGGATCTTGGTTCGAGATACAACCTAAAGGGTTTATAGTAAGGGGATAAGATTTGGGTACCTTACCCTGGTAAAACTATGGATGTGGCCCACTTTGTATATGATACAAACGCTGTGATCCTAACATGTTCGTGTAGATGACATGTGAGTGAGGATATCCAATGTAATGAGATTACATAAGACCGGACAACAAAATAGTAACCTCTAGATGTAACTCCGTTGACTAGCTAGGTTTCTATTTCATTGGGATGACCTAGGCAACTTGATCTCAATCCTGAGCAGGTTAAGAACTCCTGTTTACGAGTGATTCTCCTTTGACAAGTATGGGTGGGAGTGGCCAGATTCGTCGACTCAATATGCCTACCTTCTTGGGGACAAGACCGAGTAAGCAGCTGGGGACTTAGCCTAGCAAGATGGAATTCACTCCTTCCCTCCTACTAGGGTAAGTAGAGGAATGTTCCCTTAAGTGGTGTCTCCGGGACTTGAACAAAGGGCCCGACAATCTCATTCGCCCGAGAGAGACTTTGTTTGTTGGTAGGACCACAAACAAATTGTTCATTAGAGGAGCACTGATACTTAAGGTACAAGATGTAACCTAGGGAAAAAATGGTAATTTGACCCAGTTGGTGTTACGAACATTCGTGAAGGATTGACTTGCTGTTATTGGTCAATATCCGTGGACACAGAAATATATCTGAAGTGAGAAGAATGCAACTGCGGGACTTTAGTGGAGTGTTCCGGCAGTTAACGAATGTTGATTAGGAGGTTAATGAGATTAACTGAGTAATCTCGTATCGTTGGAGCTTCTGATTTGTAGGTCCATTAGGTCCACCATCTAGCTCGTAAAGGGTTCTTAGATCGTTTGAATTTGAAATGTTCAAATTCATTAGGGAATAAATTTAATGTATATAGATACGTTATAATATAAAGTTTTGGAACTATATATTATAAATTTAATGTGAATATGATTTACTTTAAATTATATGAGAGAATTAAATATTTAAAAAAGTTCAAATATTAATTTAAATGTGAATGTGATTCATATTTTAAAACTATAGGTTAAAATTTAATGTGCATTAGATGTACATTAAAACTATAGGTTAAAAGAGAATATGATTAAATGTGATTTAATCTTATTTAAATATAAGATATTTAAATTCATTAAACTTGATTTAATATAAAAATTAATTAGATTAATTATTATTATTAAATTATTATTAAATATGTGGGAATGTGTTCGAAGGACACGTCCCCACTCCCCACCATTTCCTTATCGTAAGGAAGTGGGAAGTTTTCCCATGGACTTTAACTTTCTCACAATTGAGAGGAGAAGTTGATCGATAGATTTTTTCAAGGTGTGCAATTGGTGAATTGCTCTCTCAAAGAATTCTCTCTCTAAAATTCCCTCACTCTCCAATTGTTAGATCTCTTCCCCCTTAGGGACATCAAGGCTACTCAGAGAATAGGAGGTTTTCACTAGTGGTGCTGTCTTGTTGGAGAAAACAGAGAAGTTTTTTTTTGTTCCTGTGTTGCTGAGGAAAAAGGGAGCAAGGTGTCGCTGGGAGATTTGATCTACAAAGGTAACCTAAACTTTTCCTTTTAGTTTAGTATAATTTCTAACTAGCATGTTTGCATGACAGAAATCCATGTCTAATTAGATTAGAAATGTTTGCTTGTTCTGTTTTTCCCAATGTACTAGTTTTTGCTTTTCAACCAAAACGAACTTGCATTTACGATTCCAAATACGTTTCCGCTGCTTAAGGGGATTCGATCTCCTATAGGCGCAACATGAGAATCTCACAGTACAACCTAATGGAGGAGATCGTAGGGTGTGTTGACACACTTCTTTCTTTCACTTACTATAAATACTTTCTCCATTCACCTTGCTCTTGATTTATGTAAACACCATCCGAATGGGGATGTTGACATCACGAGGCAGAGCATAAATCTCACGGTGTGAACTTCTCGGAGAGCGTAAGAGGAAATTGATATGTCATATATACCCTTTCACTCCCACTAAGAATTTTGTAATTTTTCTTCAAGTGAGAGTTTGTTGGGGTTTGTGCTAAAACTCGTAGTTTGTAATTTTTGTTCTAATTATTGTAATAAACTGTTATTACTTCAATAAAGTGTTATTGTTCGTTATTTACGATATTGCCATTGTTTTAACCCCAAATCCAATAAACTAAACATCCAAGGCTGTAAAATGTATCTTTAACTGAATGTAGTGTACATATAAAGGATCTCGGTTCGAGATACAACCTAAAGGGTCTATAGTAAGGGGATAAGGTTTGGGTACCTTACCCTGGTAAAACAATGGATGTGGCCCACTTTGTATATGATATAAACACTGTGATCTTAACGTGTTCATGTAGATACAATATGAGTGGAGATATCCTATGTAATGAAATTACATAAGACCGGATCACGAAATAGTAACCTCTAGATGTAACTTCGTTGACTAGCTAGGTTTCTATTTCACTAGGATGACCTAGGCAACTTGATCTCAATCCTGAGCAGGTTACGAACTCCTGTTTACGAGGGATTGTCCTTTGACTAGCATGGGTGAGAGTTGCCAAATTCACCGACTAAATATGTCTACGTTCTTGGGGACATGACCGAGTGAGCCGCTGGGGACTTAGCCTAGCAAGATGGAATTCACTTCTTCCCTTCTACTAGGGTAAGTAGAGGAATGTTCTCTTAAGTGGTGTCTCCGAGACTTGAACAAAGGACCCGACCCTCTCATTGGCCCGAGAGGGACTCTATTTGTTGGTAGGACCACAAACAAATTGTTCATTAGAGGAGCACTGGTACTTAAGGTACAAGATGTAACCCTGGGGTTAAACGGTAACTGGACCCAACTGGTGTTACGAACATTCGTGAAGGATTGACTTGCTGTTATTGGTCAATATCAGTGGACACAGAAATAATCTGCAGTGAGAAGAGTGCAGCTGCGTGACTTTAGTGGAGTGTTTCCGCACTTAACGAATGTTGATTAGGAGGTTAATGAGATTAATCGAGTAATCTCGTATCTTTGGAGCTTCTGATCTGTATGTCCATTAGGTCCACCTTCTAGCTCGTAAAGGGTTCTTAGATCGTTTGAATTTGAAATGTTCAAATTCAATGGGGAATAAATTTAATGTATATAGATACGATATAATATATAGTTGTAGAACTATATATTATAAATTGAATGTGAATATGATTCATATTAAATTGCATGAGAGAATTAAATATTTGAAAGAGTTCAAATATTAATTCAAATGTGAATGTGATTCATATTTGAACACTATAGGTTAAAATTTCATGTGCATGAGTTGTGCATTAAGACTATAGATTAGAGGAGAAATGGATTAAATATGATTTAATCTTATTTAAATATATGATATTTTAAGTTTAATTAAATATATGATATTTAATTAAATATTTAATTAAATTAGATTTAATTAACAATTAATTGTTAATTAATTAATGGGAACGTGTAAGGAGAACACGTTCCCTTCATCCCCACTAACTCCCTATCGATAGGGAGTGGGTGGAAGAACTCCTCTGGCATAACCTCTCGAGGAAGAAGGGTTTTGGTATGTCGATGAAATTGATGCAATTGTGAATTGCTCTCTCAAGAACTTCTCTCTCTGAATTTCCCTCTCTACCAAATTGTTGGAGGTTTTCCACCAAACCTAGATCTAAGTAGAAATCTAGAGAATAAGAGGTTTACTAGGTGGTTGTGTCCTGTTGGAAAAACGGAGAATTCCTTTTGGTACTATTGAGTTGCTATGCAAACATGGAGTAAGGAGTTGTTGTGAAACTACAAAGGTAAAATTTTGAATTCCCTTTTAGTTTAGTTTAATTTCTAAAGCATGTTTACATGATTAGTTCCATGCCTAATTAGATTAGGAAATGTATGCTTGTTCTGTATTTTTATCCAATGTACTGGTTTTTGTTTTTCAACCAAAAACGAACTTGCAATTATGATTCCAAATACGTTTTCGCTGCTCAAGGGAATCTGATCTCCATCAATTGGTATCAGAGAAATGATTGTTTTGTTTTGGTTGAAACAAATTTGCATTGGATTAGGTGGGAATTGCATTTTGTTTGCTGTAAAACTGTTTAGAAATTTTTGGCCTTAGTTTTCTTTTGATTTGATCAAATTAAATGTAAAGGCCCCTGTGTTTTTGGGAAATTAAGTGCATTATCGAGTCTGTAATTGAGTTAAGAGTCGTTCAGGACAAGTTTCGTGCAAATCGAATAAGTATCGAAGGAGAAAACAGTATTCGAAGCTGTTGTGTTCGAACCAATCTGCATGTTGCCGAAGCAATAGCGTTGCAACGCTACCAGCAGCGTTGCAACGCTGCCCCTCAGCGTTGCAATGCTACCACGATGCCAGGCGCGCATGCGAACAAAGCCAGCGTTGCAACGCAACCATCAGCGTTGCAACGTCGTGATGCCAAAACTGATGTTGCAGACTTGTCTACGCGGTTCGGTTATTTTTCGGTTCGGTTCGAGTGGTTTGAGACTGGTCCAAAGTGTTTTAGACCGGTTTTGTAATAAAATTAGAGTAATTTTATTATTTTTGTACTTTACGGGCCAAATTATTCCGGTTTTACAGCTATTTTTCTTTATGAATGTCATTTAGAAATTTTCCCATCTTAGGATAAGCATGTTCATGCATTTTATTTGTATAATTGTTATATGAATATGGTAGAAATGCATGATCTAATTTATTTTTCATAAGTATTTATTTATAATTGTTATAATTAGATAAATATGGAAAATAAATTGCATGGAGCATGAAATTACTTAGTTTAAAATAATTGTTATTTTATTTAACTAATTTAGTTATTCAATTAGTTGAATAATTTATTAATTCCAATTTGAAATTAATTGTTGGTTTTATAATATAGTTCCTTGTCATAGGTTAATTATTAAAATTTATAAGTGTTATAAATTAAAAGGGTTTTAGAAACCATAACCTATAACAAAGAATTGCATGCAAACATAGGAACTTGGGTTAAAAATTAAATTAGTTTTAAATTGCTTAAAATTAATTTAGACCTAAGTTTTTAGTTTCTAATAGGATTAGAAGTTTGTCTTACATAGTATTTTAAATAGTTTAAAATATAGTAGGACATTAGAACTTTGGTTATAAGGGAACTCTACTGGTGAAGTTCTGTCTAAGGTTGGGGGTACTTAAGCTGACGGTTAACGGAACACCTCCTACCTGGGAACTGACCCGGAGCTTGAGTTGAATTAACCTTAGTTCTGTTTATCTCTAGGTAATTAAAATGTTTATTCACCTAGACATAAGGTTAAAGACCTAGTTATAATAGTTATAATAGGCATAGACTTAGATAGATTCTTTTAGGCAGAATCTGACTAAGTTAAACCTATACCTAACCTTAGGAGCTTTAGTGGGAGAAAACGAGATGTTCGCATCGAGTTTACTCTCACGTCCTCAAGAGTTCACACCGTGAGTTCCATGCTCGGCTACGTGGCGTCAAGGGCGTCCTCCTACAGTAAGTGTTTGCATGGTTCAATACCAAGGTGAACGAGGGAAGTATCCATACTAAATGGGAGCAGGACGCGTGCCAACGTATCCTACCGTCTCCTCCTTTAGGTCGCACCGTGAGATTTCTCTAGTTCACCTGCTAGGTTGTCCTGGAACAACCAAACCCTACGGAGGGCCTGACTATAGGGATCGGAACACCGTGAACTCCAGAAATGGATAGGGTCACTTAGTAATTTGCCAACAGTTGTCTTTCTTAATAGTAGCCTGTTGGCTCGGACCAATTGGATCTGAAAATGGTAGGGTCACATTTACGGGATAAGTTAAGCTAGTTAACAAGTCTTTGACCAAACAAACGATAGCTAAGGATCATTGGGACATGAGATGTTCTGGTAGTGAAAATTGGCTGAGATACTCTCAATTTATGAGATGAGTGACTGACCACCCGATGGTGGCTTATGTTCTAAACCCTTGAAATATCGTTGCAAAATTAAAGTTTTAATTTAAACACTAGGGTTCTTTAATAATTTTGTTAAAATTGATTGGTTTATGATGGGTTAAAGGCATAACTAATTAGAACTATTTTTGGAATTTCATCATGTCGTCCTCAATTATAGCCTTACTGAAAAGCGATCGATTGACTGGTAAAAACTTTACTACGTGGAAGTCCTTCCTGAATACGATTCTTGTTTTTGACGACCTTCGGTTTCTACTGACTGAGGAATCTCCTCAGGTCCTTGCTCGAAACGCTTCTCTATCTATTAAGGAGGCGTACGACCGCTGGATCAAGGCCAATGATAAGGCCAAGGTCTATATTTTGGCTAGTGTTTCTGAAGTTCTAGCCAAAAAGCACGAGGGCATGGTCTCAGCTCGTGAGATCATGAGTTCGTTGCAGGATATGTTTGGACAACCATGTGGACAGCTTCGGCAAGAATCCCTCGTGTACATTTATAACTTCCGTATGAAGGAGGGGTCGTCGGTGAGAGAACACGTTCTCGATCTGATGGTCTACTTCAACGTGGCTGAAATGAACCGCGCGGTCATTGACAAGCAAAGTCAGGTCTCGTTCATCCTGGAACCTCTTTCGAAGAGTTTTCTGCAATTCCGCAGCAATGCTGTGATGTACAAGATAGAGTAAAACCTTACTACTCTCCTTAATGAACTACAAACTTTCCAGTCTCTTATGAAGAATAAGGGACAAGTTGATGGAGAGGTAATTCTATTTGCCCATTCCAGAAGGTTCCAAAAGGGTTCATCTTCTGGGACTAAGTCCTGTAGTTCATCTTCTGGGCTTAAGAAGACCCAAAAGAAAAAGATAGAAGAGAAAGGGAAGGCATCTCCTGTTGATAAGGGCAAGGGAAAAGGCAAGGTTGCAGACAAAGGAAAGTGTTTCCACTGCAACATGAATGGGCACTGGAAGTGAAACTATCCAAAATACCTTGCTGAGCTCAAAGAGAAGAAAGGTAAATTCGATTTACTTGTTCTTGAATCTTGCTTAGTGGAAAATGATGATTTTACCTGGATACTTGATTCAGAAACCACTAATTCGTTTGCGCTTCTTTTAATGAAACTAGTTCCTGCAAGGAGCTCAAAGAGAATGAGATGACGCTCAGGGTCGAAACGGGAGACGTCGTCTCAGCTCGTGCAGTGGGAGATGCCAAGCTGTTTTTTAGAGATAGATTTATCTTTTTAGAAAATCTGTATATAGTTCCTAAGATTAAAAGGAACTTAATTTCTATCTCTTTTTTAATAGAACTTGGATATTGTATTTCTTTTTCTATCAATTAAGCGTTCATTTTGAAAAAGGGTGTCAATATTTGTTCTGCTATGTTAGAAAACGTCTTGTATGTACTTAAACCGAATCGAACTAAAGCAATTTTGAATCATGAGATGTTTAAAACTGTTAATACTCAAAGTAAAAGGCAAAAAATTTCTCATAATAATACCTATCTTTGGCATCTTAGACTTGGTCATATAAATCTCAAGCGGATTGAGAGACTCTCTAAGAATGGACTTCTAAACAAGTTAGAAGACGATTTTTTACCTCCTTGTGAATCTTGCTTGGAAGTTAAAATCACTAAGCGACTTTTTACTGGAAAAAGTTATAGAGCCATAGAGCCCTTAGAACTTATGCATTCGGATCTTTGTAGTCCAGTGAATGTTAAAGCTCGAGGAGGGTACGAATATTTCATCTCTTTCATAGATGATTATTCGAGGTATGGTTATTTATACCTAATTCATCATAAGTCTAAGGCTCTTGAAAAGTTCAAAGAGTATAAGGCTGAAGTAGAGAATGCATTATGGAAAATCATTAAAACATTTCGATCCGATCAAGGTGGAGAGTATATGGATTTGAGATTCCAGGACTATTTGATAGAAAATGGAATTAAATCTGAACTCTCAGCACCTAATACACCACAGCAAAATGGTGTATCAGAAAAGAGAAATAGAACCTTGTTGGACATGGTTCGGTCTTTGATGAGCTATACTCAATTGCATGCCTCGTTTTGGGCATACGAAGTAGAGACTGCAGTTGAAATCTTAAACACTGTTCCATCAAAGAGTGTTTCAGAAACATCTTTTGAATTATGGAAGGGGCGTAAACCTAGTTTACAACACTTCAGGACTTGAGGTTGTCCGGCACACGTGCTAGTGACAAACCCAAAGAAACTGAAACCTCGTTCAAGAGTATGCCAATTTGTTGGCTATCACAAAGAGACGAGAGGTAGTCGTTTCTACGACCTACAAGAAAACAAGGTGATTGTATCGACAAACGCCACTTTCTTGAAGGAAGATCACATGAAGAACCATAAACCACGTAGTAAATTAGTACTAAATGAAGCTACAGATGAACCAACAAGAGTTGTTGATCAAGCTGAACCTTCATCAAGAGTTGATGAAGAAGCCAACACCTCAAGTCAGTCTCGTCCTTCTCAATCGTTGGGAATGCCTCGACGTAATGGGAGGGTTGTTTCCCAAAATCAAGTCGTCATACCTGATGACGGCGTAGAAGATCCATTGTCTTATAGACAGGCAATGAATGACGTAGACAAGGACTAATGGATCAAAGCCATGGACTCGAAATGGAGTCAATGTACTTCAATTCAATATGGGAACTTGTAGACCAACCTGAAAGGGTAAGACCCATAAGGTGTAAATGGATCTATATGAGAAAGAGAGATGCAACCGAAAAGGTAAAGACCTTTAAGGCTAGACTTGTAGCAAAGGGTTTTACCGAAAGGGAAGGAGTTGACTATGAAGAAACTTTTTCCCCTGTTGCTATGCTTAAGTCTATCAGGATACTCTTGTCCATAGCCGCATTTTATGATTATGAAATCTGGCAAATGGACGTCAAGACTGCCTTTTTGAATGGTAATCTTGATGAGAGCATCTATATGCCTCAGCCCAAAGGGTTCATAACCCAAGGTCAGGAGCAAAAAGTTTGCAAGCTCAATCGATCCATTTAAGTGTTGAAACAAGCATCTAGATCTTGGAACATAAGATTTGATACCGATAAAAAGTTTGCAAGCTCAATCGATCCATATGTGGATAATACCCTACTCATTAGGAATGATGTAGGATACCTTACTGACATAAAGAATTGGTTGGTGACCCAATTCCAAATGAAAGATTTGGGAGAGGCGCAATATGTTCTTGGGATTCAGATTTTCAGGAATCGCAAGAACAGAACGCTAGCTCTGTCTCAAGCATCTTATATCGACAAAATGTTGTCCCGATATTCGATACAGAATTTCAAGAGGGGCTTATTACCCTTCAGGCATGCAGTTCATCTGTCTAAGAAATAGTGTCCTAAGACACCTCTAGAAGTTGAGGATATGAGACGTATTCCCTTTGCTTCTGCAGTAGGTAGCTTAATGTATGTTATGTTATGCACGAGGTCAGACATTTGCTATGCAGTGGGAAAAGTCAGTAGGTACCAATCCAATCCAGGGTTAGACCACTTTTGACAGCATGATTAAAAATATTCTCAAGTATCTTAGGAGAACGAGGGACTATACGCTTGTGTATGGGACTAAGGATTTGATCCTTACAGGATACATTAATTCTGATTTTCAGACCGATAAGGATTCTAGAAAATCCACATCGGGATCAGTTTTCACTCTTAACGAGGGAGCTATAGTATGGCGAAGCATCAGGCAAGGATGCATCGCTGACTCCACGATGGAGGCTGAGTATGTCGCTGCTTGTGAAGCAGCTAAAGAGGCTGTTTGGCTAAGGAAATTCCTCACCGATTTGGAAGTTGTTCCAAATATGGAATTTTCCATCACCTTATACAGTGACAACAGTGGTGCGGTAGCCAATTCCCAGGAACCTCGCAGCCATAAGCGAGGCAAGCACATCGAGAGGAAGTATCACCTGATACGAGAAATAGTGCAACGAGGAGATGTGACAGTCACGAAGATCGCTTCAGAGAACAATATTGTTGATCTGTTTACAAAGACTCTCATGGCTAAAGTGTTTGAGGGTCATCTGGAGAGTATAGGTCTACGAGACATGTACATAGGCTAATCTAGGGCAAGTGGGAGATATGTGATGTGTATATGGATGCCCTAGTTTATTGTATTTGTATCTTTGTAACCACTGTTTTAGATTATGATGTACCCCACTAGAGTTTTAGTTCAAGTGGGAGTTTGTTGGGGTTTGTGCCCTAAAACTCATAGTTTAGGTTAAAATCCCACCTTAGGTTAAACATTTCATGCATCATATTTATATTATAAGTGTTATAATATATAGTATGCATGATAGGTTATATTATAAGTGTTATTATATAATTAAAGCATGTTTTAATTTATTTAATATAAGAGTTATATTACTTAGATTAAAAGTATGCTCATGCATTTTATTCATGTGATGAATATTTGTTATAGTATATAGTTATTTATGTGATGAATGATCAAGCACTATAACATAGAAATGCATGTAACCTATGTTAATTATTAGTTTTAAAATGTTTAGAACTTGAATAATTAGACTTAGGTTTTCTATTTCTAATAAGATTAGAATTAGGAAATCAAAATATGACCTTTGAATGGTGACTGATAAGTAACTCTTTCTAAGGAAGGTATTGCCTAAGGTTGGGGTATTTAAGTTGACGCTTGCGGAAAACCCCTACCGAGAAACCGACCTAGGAGTGAATTCGGTCTAGAGATTCTTAGGTTATATTATCGTGAGTGGCGTTAATTAAAAGTTGATTAATTTACTCACATAGACCTAAGTTAATAATGTGATTATAAACTTAGGCTAAATCAATATAAGCGTTATCTTGGTAGACTTAGCTAAATTTTAGTCGGTTTATCTAGGTCAATCCCGAATAATATAAAGTGTTGAGTGGGAGGAAATAAAGTGTATAAGATACATTTGACTTTCCGGCCACAAATCTCCATTAAAGTCCGCACCGTGAGATCCATACTTGGCCTCGTGGCGCAAATGGGAGCGTCCCCCTGCGGATGGTATTTGTATGGACCAATGTCATAGTGGATGGAGAGAGTACTTATAGTGAGTGGGAGTGGGACCTGTGAAAACGGGACCCACGGTCTCTTCTTTCGATTCACACCGTGAGACCCCTATGATTCGCCTGGTAGTTTGGTATGGACCAGACAATCCCTTCGGAGGGCCTTGATCATGGGAGTCGGAACACCGTGAATTCCTGAAAGGGATATTTCCTTGTTGGTTTTTCTTCTTGGTTCACCCTTCGATGGCTATTGTTTGGACGGATACTTGGAAACTTAAAGATTGAGGGTGACACTCACGGGATTCATTAAGAGTTAATGGATTCAACTGAAAAATGGTAACTGGACGCCTTAAGGAGATCATGGAATCATTGCAGGATATGTTTGGACAACAGTCCTTTCAAGTCTGGCATGACTTGCTCAAACACGTCTTCAACGCCCGGATGAAAGAAGGGACGTATGTCGGTGAACACGTTCTACACATGATGACCCACTTTAATCTGGCAAAGATGAACGGGGCTTCGATCAATGAGTCGAGCCAAGTAAACTTCATCTTGGAGACTTTTACGAAGAGTTTCCTTCAGTTTCGTAGCAGTGTTGTTATGAACAAAATTAGCTACACACTGACCACCCTTCTGAACGAGCTACAGAACTTTCAGTCCTTGATGAGGATCAGGACACCGGAAGCTGAGGCAAACGTTGCCTTAAGGTTCTATCCCAGGGTTCAACCTTTGGGACATAATCTGTAGCTCCTTCTCACCCGGAAGGGAAGAAGAAGAAGATGAAGAAGGGTAAAGTTGACCGTGTTGCCGCCCAAAAAGGCAAAAAGATCAACGATGTTGCAGAGAAAGGAAAGTGTTTCCACTGCAATGGGGACGGCCACTAGAAGCGAAACTGTCCCAAGTTCCTTGTCGAGATGAAGAATCAAGGTAAATGTGATTTACTAGTAACTGAAACCTGTTTAGTGGAGAGTAATGACTCTGCCTGGATATTGGATTCGGGCGCCACTAACCACGTTTGTTCTTCTTTTCAGGGAATTAGTTCTGGCGGCAGTGCGAGAGGGTGAGGTGACTCTACGGGTTGGATCCAGGAGATTGTCTCTCAAAAACAATCGACAAAGTGAAGCTCTTTTTAGCGGGAATTACATTTTATTAGATAATTTGTATATAGTCTCAGGGTTAACTAGAAACCTTGTTTCTATTTCCTGCCTTATTGAACAATATATTTCAATTTCCTTTGATCATAATAAAGCGTTTATTTCTTTCAAAAGCAACTTGATTTGTTCTACTTCACTTGAGTCTAATCTGTATGTTTTAAAACCAAATTCGGTCAAAAGCGTTTTGAATACTTAATTATTTAAAATAGCAGAAACACGAACTAAAATAGTAAAAGTTTCTCCAAAAGAAAATGTCCATCTTTGCCATCTACGGTTAGGCCACATTAATCTCAATAGGATTGAGAGACTAGTGAAGAGTGGACTTCTAAGCGAGTTGGAAGAAAACTCTTTACCGGTATGTTAGTCATCCTTCGAAGGCAAAATGACCAAACGTACTTTTAGTGGAAAAGGATAGAGAGCCAAAGAGCCCCTTGAGCTTATACATTCTGACCTCTGTGGTCCGATGAGTGTTAAGGTACGAGGTGGTTACGAATACTTTGTATCTTTCATAGATGACTATTCAAGCTATGGGTATATTTACCTAATGCATAGGAAGTCTGAAACTCTTGAAAAGTTCAAGGAGTACAAGACTGAGGTTGAGAACCTGTTTGGGAAAACAATTAAAACACTTCGATCGGATCGAGGTGGAGAGTATATGGACACTGAATTCAAGAACTATATGATAGAACACCGAATTACGTCCCAATTCTCAGCACCTGGTATGCCACAGCAGAATGGTGTATCGGAGAGGAGAAACAGAACCTTGTTGGACATGGTTCAGTCGATGATGAGCTATGCTCGTCTCCCTGATTCTTTTTGGGGTTACGTAGTGGAGATTTCGGTCTATATTTTGAACAACGTTCCGTCGAAGAGCGTTTGTGAAACACCTTTCAAACTCTGGAATGGGGGTAAAGGCAGTTTACACCATTTCAGAATTTGGAGATGCCCGGCACACGTGTTGGTGTCAAACCCGAAGAAGTTGGAACCCCGTTCAAAATTGTGTCTATTCGTAGGTTACCTAAAAGAGACTAGGGGTGGTCTATTTTACAATCCTAAGGAAAATAAGGTGCTTGTGTCGACAAACGCCACTTTCCTTGAGGAAGACCACGTCAGGGATCATTTGCGTAAGGGCAAAATCGTGTTGAATGAAGTGGACAGTAAATCAGCAAAAGTTACTGATAGGGCTAGTACGTCAACAAGCGTTGTTGATCCTAGCACGTCTAGTAAATTTCGTTCCCAAGAGTTGGGATGCCTCGACATAGTGGGAGGTTTGTGAGGCAGCCGGAACGTTACATGGGTTTAGCTGAAACCCAACGTCACCCCTGATGATGACTACGAGGATCCATTGACCTATGATCAGGCAATGGGAGACGTTGACAAGGACGAATCGATTAAAGCTATGGACCAGGAAATGGAGTCGATGTACTTCAATTCTGTCTGGGAGCTTGTGGATCATCCGGATGGGGTAAAACCTACTGGGTATAAATGGTGTTGGGATTTTTGTCCTAATCTCGTGTTTGTAATATATTGTTTGAAATTAATAAGAGTTATTCATTTCATCACTTTGTGTCTCGCAATATTTATAAACTTTTCCAATAAACTAAGCTCCAGTGTCATTGAATTTATGAGAGAACTAGAACTTTAATGGTGTGTAGTGGACACACAGGGAGGATCACGTTCGAGTTAATGACCCGAACGGTCTACAGTATATGGATAAGGTTGGAGACCTAATCCTAGATACACTGTGGATGCGGCCCGCTTTGTATTAGATACAAACAAGGTGATCTGACTCGTTCATGTGGTTGACATGCGAGTGGGGGCATCCTGTGCAATGAGATTGTACAAGACGGGCCGTGAATTATTAGACCTCACCGATGTAACACCGTTTGTGGTGAGGACTAATAACCGTGAGATTACCATTAGTGACTCGACCTGAATCCTGAGCGTGTTACGGACTCCTCTCTGCGGGGGTCTGTCCTTTGACTAGTACAGGTGAGGGTGGTCATAGTTACTCGCCCAATATGCCTATTTTCTCATGGACAAGACCAAGTAGGGAGCTGGAAACTTAACTACGCGAGATGGAATTCACTCGTTCCGCCTTTAGGAAACTAGAGGGTTCTTCCCTTAAGTCTTTGTCTCCGGGACTTGGACAACAACGGCGCCCACCTTCTCACTAGCCGAGAAGGGTGTTGTGTATGGTTGGACCATCACAATATGTTGTTCATTAGAGGAGCAGTGGGGACTTAAGGAACAAGAGGTAGACACAAGGGTAAAATGGTAATTTTACCCAGCCGTGTCTACGAACAACCTGTGAAGGGTCAACTCATGGGCATTGGTTATATCGGTGGACACGTAATATTACTCGTGACTTGGCGGGAGTGCGACTACGTGCTAAAGTGGAGTGTTACCGTAGCTAATGAATGTTAGTTAAGGGTCAAAGAGTTTGTGAGTTAATCTCGGATCATTGGAGCACATCTTTGTAGGTCCATTAGGTCCCTCGGTTGGCTCAATCTGGGTTAAAAGAAGGGTTAATGTTTTAGTATGAAATTGAAGTGTTCAATTTCACTTTAAGGGCATTTATGTCATTTATATGAGATATGAATGATATAATATATATTTTAATGTGAATGAGATTCATAATAAACTATACGTTAGCCTAATTGTTGAATTAGGGCTAATTGGAGAAATTAATTGAGAGAAATTAAATTGGATGTGATCCAATTTAATTAATCCACAATTATTGCAAATGAGATTTGCAATATGAGATATGAGATATCTTATATTATGTGGTTATGCAAATGAGATTTGCATAACCTATGGTTGTGGTAAAGTGGTAATTATGTGGAGATTTTAACTCCATCAATTCCACTATATAAACCCTTCTTGCAAGAAGGAATGCATCTCATTCTCTCATTTTTTTGATTTTCATCAAAGAAGAGAAGAAGAACTCTCTCCATTCTCTCTCAATTCTCCTCCCTTTCCAAAATAAAAAAGTCCCACCACTTTCCTTCTTCCTAATGAAGAACAACCGAGAAAGCCGTTGGTGGTGTTCGTTTTGTACGAGAGAAGCGATCGTTGAGAAGCGCGAAGGGTTCGTGATTTTCTAGAAAGGAGTTCTTCAACAGGGTCTTCAACAAGTAAGTTGTTTCATCTTACTGTTTTTCCTTTTCAGCATGTTTTAGCCTAGATCTAAGAGTTAGATCGTTTTAACAAGAAAAAGTAGCATAATGATACCTTGACGATTCGATCGTCTTCAGCTGCGCGGAAATTTTCATTCCCTTCAAATGGATCTACAAGCGTAAACGTGGCGTAGATGGGAAGGTGTAGGCCTTCAAAGCACGACTAGTGGCAAATGGTTTTACCCAGGTTGAAGGGGTTGACTATGAGAAAACTTTTTCACCTGTTGCCATGGTAAAGTCGATCAGGATCCTTCTGGCCATTGCCGCATATTATGACTATGAGGTATGGCAGATGGATGTCAAGACCGCATTTCTGAATGGCAACCTTGATGAAACCATCTACATGGACCAGCCAAAGGGGTTCATAACCCAAGGCCAAGAGCAAAAGGTTTGTCGGCTTCATAGGTCCATTTATGGAGTGAAATAAGCCTTGAGGTCTTCGAATATAAGGTTTGATGAGGCGATCAAATCTTATGGCTTTGATCAGAATGTTGACGAGCCTTGTGTCTCATAGAAAATTGTCGACAAAACTGTCGCATTTCAGGTATTGTACGTGGATGATATCCTTCTCATTGGAATGAGGTAGGATTTCTTACTGACGTAAAGAAATGGCTAGCTTCGCAATTCCAAATGAAAGATTTGGGAGAAGCACATTATGTTCTAGGTATCCAGATAGTCCGAAACCGGAAGAACAGAACGTTTTCCATGTCTCAGGCATCTTATATTGACAAGATGTTGTCTAGATATAAGATACATAACTCCAAGAAGGGCTTGCTGCCTTTCAGGCATGGGGTTCACCTGTCTAAGGATCAATGTCCTAAGACTCTTCAAGAGGTTGAGGATATGAGACGGATCCCCTATGCTTCAGCTGTAGGGAGCCTGATGTATGCCATGTTGTGTACTAGGGCGACATACGCTGCGGCAGAGGGATTGTCAGTAGGTATCAATCCAATCCAAGATTAGATCACTGGACAGCCGTAAAGGCAATCCTCAAGTATCTTAGGAGAACGAGGAACTATAGCCTAGTGTATGGGAGTGGGGATTTGATCCGTACGGGATACATAAATTCTGACTTTCAGACCGATAAGGATTCTAAGAAATCCACTTCGGGGTCAGCCTTCATTCTGAATGGAGGAGCTGTAGTGTGGCGAAGCATCAAGCAGGGATACATCGCTGATTCCATTATGGAAGCTGAGTACGTTGCAGCTTGTGAAGCTGCAAAGGAAGCTGGCTTAGGATGTTCATGACGGATTTGGAACTTGTTCCAAATATGAACTTGCCAATCACGCTGTTTTGTGACAATAGTGGTGTTGTAGCCAACTCCAGAGAGCCTCGGAGTCATAAGAGAGGCAAGCACATTGAGCCGAAGTCTCACCTGATACGGGAGATTGTGCACTGCGGCGACGTGATAGTCACGCAGATAGCATCGGATCACAAATGTTGTTGATCCATTTACACAGGCCCTCACGACTAAGGTGTTTGAGGGTCACCTAGAGAGTCTAGGTCTTCGAGTGCTTCCTGACTAGAGCAAGTGGGAGTATTGTAAAGGGTATTCAATGCCCTAGTTTATTGTATTACTTTATTGTAATCTATTGTACATTTGAGAAATGTATGTTTGCTCCACTTGCTTAGTCCAAGTGGGAGTTTGTCGGGATGTATCTCCTAATATCGTTTTGTTTGTAATTTTACCATATTTAAATAAATAAGAGTTATTTCTTTCATCGTTTTGTGTCTCGCAATTTTATAAACTTTGTCCAATAAACTAAGCTCCAGGCTCATTGAATATATGAGAGAACTAGAACTTGAACAGTGTGTAGTGGACACACAGGGAGGATCACGTTCGAGTTAATAACCCGAACGATCTACAGTATATGGATAGGGTTGGAGACCTAATCCTGGATACGTTGTGGATGCGACCCGCTTTGTATTGGATACAAACTAGGTGATCTTACTCGTTCATGTGGTTGACGTGCGAGTGGGGGCATCATGTGCAATGAGATTGTACAAGTTCGGACCGTGAATTATTAGACCGATTGATGTAACATCGTTAAAAGTATGAGACTAATAACTTCATAGATGACCATTAGTGACTCGACTTGAATCCTGAGCGTGTTACGGACTCATGTCTGCGGGGTCTGTCCTTTGACTAGTACGGGTGAGGGTGGTCACAGTTATTCGCCCAATATGCCTATCTTCTCAGGGACAGGACCATGTGGGGAGCTGGGAACTTAACTACGCGAGATGGAATTCACTCGTTCCCGGCTTTAGGGAAACTAGAGGGGATTGTTCCCTTAAGTGCTGTCTCCAAAGCTAGGACAATGGGCGCCCACCCTCTCACTGGCCCAAGAGGGGTGTTGTGTATGGTTGGACCAATACAACGTTGTTGTTCATTAGAGGAGCAGTGGGGGCTTAAGGAGCAAGAAGTAGACACAGGAGTAAAACGGTAATTTGACCCAGTAGTGTCTACGAACAAACTGTAAAGGGTCGACTCATGGGCATTGGTTATATCAATGGACACAACTTGTCTTACTCGGTTGGCTCAAACTGGATTAATAGAAGGTATACAGTTTTGGTGTGAATTTGAAGTGTTTAAGTTCACTAAAGGGTAATTATGTCATTTATATGAGATATGTATGACATATTATATAGTTTAATGTGAATGAGATTCATAATAAACTATAGATTAGCCTAATTGTCTAATTAGGGCTAATGTGGAGAAATTGGATTGAGAGAAATTAAATTGAATGTGATTCAATTTAAAAATCCACAATTATACAAATGTGATTTGTATAATGGGATATGAGATATCTTATTATATGTGGTTGTGCAAATATGATTTGCATAACCTATGGTTGTGGTAAAATGATAAATAGGTGGAGATTTCAACTCCACCTTATCATCATTATATAAACCCTTTGCAAGAAGGATTTCTTAGGCTTTTGTTTCATTTTTTAGATTTCACACCAAAGAAACAAGCCTTCTCTCCCAAATCTCCTCTCTCAATCTCTCCTTCCCTCACCAAAAAGGAGTTCCACCACCCTCCTTCTACCAAAGGAAGAACAACCGAGAAATTGAGTGGAAGTGTCTAGTTACTCACTGTTCGAGGAGATCGAGGACGTTGAGATCGTGATCACGTTCGTGAACGGAGAAGGAAAACTTGAAGATGGTTCTTCAACAAGTAAGTGTTCTTACTAGTTTTTCTTCTTATTTTGCATGTTTAACCTTGTTTTTATGAGATAGAAACTGTTTTAAGAAAAAAAAATTTCGCAACGATACCACGACGATTCGATCGTCCTTCCGCTGCACGGGATTTCATTCCCTTCACATTGTTCCATCAAAGAGTGTTTCAGAAACATCTTTTGAATTGTGGAAGGGGCGTAACCTAGTTTACAACACTTCAGGATTTGGGGTTGTCCTGCACACGTGCTAGTGACAAACCCGAAGAAATGGGAACCTCGTTCATGATTATGCCTATTTGTAGGCTATCCCGAAGAAACTAGAGGTGGTATTTTCTACGACCCACAAGAAAATAAGTTGCTTATATCGACAAACGCCACTTTCTTGAAGGAAGATCACATCAGGAACCACGAACCACGTCGTAAATTAGTATTGAATGAAGTTATATGGGAGTCAACAAGAGTTGTTCACCAGATTTGACCTTCATCAAGTGTTGATGAAGAAGCCAACATATCGAGTCAATATCGTCCTTCTCAATCGTTGGGACTGCCTCAACGCAGTGGGAGGGTTGTTTCCCAAACCTGACCGCTACTTAGGTTTAACTGAAACTCAGGTTGTCATCCCTGATGATGGCATAGAGGATCCATTGTCTTATAAACAGACAATGAAGGACGTAGATAAGGACCCATGGATCAAAGCCATGGACCTTGAAATTGAGTCAATGTACTTCAATTCGGTTTAGGAACTTGTAGACCAACCTGGAGGGGTAAGACCCATAGGGTGCAAATGGATCAATAAGAGAAAGAGAGATGCAGCTGGAAAGGTACATACCTTTAAGGCTAGACTCATAGCAAATGGTTTTACCCAAAGGGAAGAAGTTGACTATGAGGAAACTTTTTCCCCTATTACTATGTTAAAGTCCATAAGGATACTCTTGTCCATAGTCGCATTTTATGACTATGAAATTTGGCAAATGGGCGTCAAGACTACTTTTTTGAATGGTAATCTTGACGAGAGTATCTATATGTCTCAACCCGAGAGGTTCATATCCCAAGGCCAGGAGCAAAACATTTGCAAGCTCAATCAATCCATTTGTGGGTTGAAGCAAGCATCCAGATCTTGGAACATAAGATTTGGCACTGCGATCAAGTCTTATGGCTTTGACCAAAACGTTGATGAGTCTTGTGTTTACAAGAGGATCAACAACAATAAAGTAGCTTTCCTAATACTATATGTGGATGATATCCTAGTCATTGGGAATGATGTTGGATACCTCACTGACATAAAAAATTAGCTGGCACCCAATTCCAAATGAAAGATTTGGGAGAGGTGCAGTATGTTCTTGAAGGGATCGAATCCCGTAGCGGAAGCGATTGTGAATCACATGTTCTTTATTTAGTTACATAGATTTCAATCAAGAACAAAACATATACAATTAAGCATGCTAATTCTACATAGGACAGCAATAAAATTACCTTTGAAGATTACTTTCTTCACGAATCCCTCCTCAGTAGATCACGATCTCAGCAACAACTCGAACTTTGTGAAGTTCCACCACCAGATCTTCTTCGTTGTTCTCTAGGTGAGGAAGGAAGGTGGATTCTTTTTATGGTGAGATGTAGAGATTATGAGAGAAGTTGTGTTTTGGAACTTTTACAACAACACAATAGTATGGTATTCGAGGTTACTAAAGATTAGATTCAAAAATGCATCTCATGCAACTATTTATAGGGAAATAGGATAGAAATTACCATCCTATCCCTTCTTCATTTTCTGATTAGTATATATTTAATATGTGAATCTAATTCACATTAAAACTATATATTATATCAATTATATCACATATAACCGATATAACACCTCATATATGAAATTGAACACTTTAATTTCATTCCTAACTTTATACCCTCAATATTATCATGTTGAGCCAACGGAGGGACCTAATGGACCTACAGTTCATGAGCTCCAATGATGTGACATTAACTTATCAAACTCTTTAATCCAGTTAATCAATATTCATTAACTACAAGTCACTCCACTATAGACTTGTAGCTGCACTCTCCTCACTATAGACTATATTGTGTCCATTTATATAAGTATTACCCATGAGTCGACCCTTCACAGGTTGTTTGTAATCACAGTTGGGTCAAATTACCGTTCTACCCCTGTGATTACCTCTTTGTTCGTTAAGCACCATTGATCCTCTAATGAACAACAAGTTTATAGTCCTACCATAGACTCATACCCTCTTAAGTCAGTTTAGAGGGTGGGGCCTCGTTGTTCAAGACCTGAACTCAGTTCTTAAGTGAACAACCTATCCAATTCCTTGGTGTAGGAATGAGTGGATTCCATCTTGCATAGTTAAGTCGTCAGCTACCTACAAGGTTCTGTCCCTGAGAATGTAGGCATATTGAGTCGACTACACGCAACTCTCACCCATACTAGTCTAAGGACAAACCCCTATAAGCAGGAGTTCTTAACTTGCTCAGGATTCAGGTCGAGTCACTAATGACCATCTATAAATTATCGTCTTATCCTCATTACTTGGCGTTATCTTGGTTAGACTAATAATTTCTTGATCCCGATCTTATATGAACTTTTCATACAGGATGCCCCTCGCATGTCAACCACATGAATGAGTTGGATTACCTCATTTATACTAATTACAAAGTGGGTCGCATCCATGGTGTTACAAGAATAAGGTTTCCAACCTTATTCTTATACCATAGACCATTTAGGTTATACTCTTGAACACAATCCAAATAGTGTCTACTGCATTGATGTTCAAGATGCATTATAACCTTGGAGCTTAGTTTATTGGATTTGTAAAGCAATAATATAATTTTGTCAAAAACAACTAACTCTTTATTTATTTGATCAAAATTACATAAGTTTAGGGCACAAATCCCAACAATCTCCCACTTGACTTAAAGCTTGTGGAGTATTAAAACATTACAATAATGTAAATACAATAAACTAGGGCATTTAAACCCTTTGTACAATATACTCCAACTTGCCCTAGTTGGGGAACACTTGTATACCTTGACCTTCTAGGTGACTCCCAAATACTTTTGTCGTGAGAGCCTTTGTAAAAGGATCAACAATGTTGTGCTCTGAGGCAATTTTCGTGACGATCACGTCTCCTCGATGCACGATCTCCCGAATGAGATGATATTTCCGCTCAATATGCTTTCCCCTCTTGTTACTTGGGGGTTCCCTTGAATTTTCCAAGACACCATTGTTATCACAATGCAGCATGATGGGCAAACTCATATTTGGAACAACTTCCAAATCCAACATGAATTTCCTTAACCAAACGGCCTCTTTAGCTGCTTTACAAGCTGCTATATTTTCGACCTCCATGGTGGAATCAGCGATGCATCCTTGCTTGACGCTTCGCCATATTACAGCTCCTCCATTAAGAGTAAATACTGACCCTGATGTATATTTCTGAGAATCTTTATCAGTTTGAAAGTTAGGATCCGTGTATCCTGTAAGGATAAAATCCTTACCCCTTACACAAGCATGTAGTTCCATGTTCTCCGTAGAGTACTTAAGGATTGTTTTAACCGTTGTCTAGTGTTCAGGTCCTGGATTGGATTGATACCTACTGACCATTCCAACTGCAAAACAGATGTCTGGCCTAGTATACAACATGGCGTACATCAGGCTCCCAACAGCTGATGCATAAGGAATTCGTCTCATATCCTCAACTCCTTGAGGTGTCTTAGGACACTGTTCCTTAGACAAATGAACTCCATATCTATAAGGCAATAAACCCTTTTTGGAGTCTTGCATCTTAAACCTCAACAACACTTTGTCGATGTAAGATGTCTAAGACAGGGCTAGTGTTTTATTCTTGCGTTTCCGGACAATCTAGATCCCAAGAACAAACTACGCTTCTCCCAAATCTTTCATTGGGAATTGCGTAGCTAACAAATTCTTAATGTCAGTAAGATAACCTACATCATTCCCAATGAGTAGGATACCATCCACATATAGAACTAGGAATGCGACAGAACTTTTGATGATTTTCTTGTAGACACAAGGTTCATCATCATTCTGATCAAAGCCAAAAGATTTGTCTGCCTCATCAAATCTTATATTCCAGGACCTAGATGCTTGTTTCAGTCCGTAGATTGACCTTTTAAGCCTGTAAATCTTTTTCTCTTGTCCTGGTTCAATGAACCCTTTGGGTTGGTCCATGTAGATGTTCTCGTCAAAATTGTCATTCAAGAATGTTGTCTTGACATCTATTTGTCATACCTCATAGTCATAATATACGACAATGGCAAGTAGGATACGGATAGACTTTACCATAGCAATAGATGAAAAGGTTTCCTCATAGTCAATCCTTTCAACCTTGGTATAACCCTTTGCTACTAGTCTAGCTTTAAAGGTTTGCACCTTTCCATCTACAACACGCTTTCTCTTGTAGATCTACTTACAACCTATAGGTTTTACCCCATCAGGTTTATCTACAAGATCCCAAATAGAATTGAAGTACATAGACTCCATTTCTTGGTCCATGGCTATGACCCATTTGTCTTTGTCTTTGTCAACCATCGCTTGATTATAAGTTGATGGATCCTCACAGTCATCATCTGGTATAACCCATGTAACGGTCAGGTTGTGTTATAACCTTCCCACTACGTCGAGGTATAGTCAACTCTTGAGATGGACTGTCTTGACTAGACAAGCTAGCATCAACAACTTTTGTTGACGTACTAGTTTTATTAGCAACCTTTGTTATTGTTCCGTCCAACTCACTTAACACAACTTTACTTCTTGGTTTGTGGTCCCTTATGTGGTCCTACTCTAAGAAAGTGGCATTTGTCGACACAAAAACCTTATCTTTCTTAGGATCATAGAATAATCCACCTCTTATTTCTTTTGGGTAGCCTACGAATAGGCACAATTTTGAACGTAAATCTAATTTCTTTGGATTTGTCACAAGCACATGTGTTGGACCGCCTCAAATTCTGAAATGACATAAACTACCTTTACGTCCTTTCCAGAGTTCAAAAGGTGTTTCAGAAACACTCTTTGATGGCACATTGGTCAAAATGTATCACGCAGTCTCTACTGCAAAACCCCAAAAGAAATTAGGGAGATGAGCATAACTCATCATTGATCGAACCATGTCCAACAAAGTTCTATTTCTCCTTTCCGATACACCATTTTGCTGTGGCGTACCGGGAGCTAAGAGTTGGGATGTGATTCCATGTTCTATCATATAGTTCTTGAATTTTAAATCCATGTACTCTCCACCTCGATCTGATCGAAGTGTTTTAATTTTTTTACCTAATTGATTTTCAACTTCAGTCTTGAATTCCTTGAACTTTTCAAGTGCTTCAGACTTATGATGCATTAGGTAAATATGCCCAAATCTAGAATAATCATCTATAAAAGAGATAAAATATTCATAACCTCCTCTAGCTTTAACATTAATCGGACCACAAAGGTCTGAATGTATAAGCGCAAGAGGTTCTTTGGCTCTATAACCTACTAAAAGGTCTTTTAGTCATCTTGCCTTCAAGGCAGGATTCACATACAGGTAAAGTATTTTCTTCTAACTCATTTAGAAGTTCATTCTTTACCAATCTCTTAATCCTATTGAGGTTAATGTGACCCAATCTAAGATGCCAAAGATGAGCATTTTCTTTAGGAGAAATTTTACATTTCTTAGTTTGTGTGTTTGTAGTTTTATATAATTTAGTGTTCAAAACCATTTTGACTAAATTAGGCCTTAAAACATACAACCCATTTTCTAATGAAGTTGAACATATTTCCATACCTTTCTTTAAAATAAACACTTTATTCAAAGAAAAAGAAACAGACATACATTGTTCTATAAGACAAGAAATTAAAATAAGGTTTCTAATAAACCCTGGTATCACTAATATATTGTCTAACAACATATATTTCTTGCCAAAATTAAGCTTCATCGTGTCCATTGCTACAGCTGAGACGACTTCTCCATTTCTAACCCGGAGCGTTATCTCTCCTTTCTGTAGCTGCTGCCAGGAATCAATTCCCTGAAAAAAAGAGCAAACATGATTAGTGGCGCCTGAATCAAGTATCCAAGCAGTTTTATCATTATCCACTAAATAAGCTGAAGGGAATCGAATCCCGCAGCGGAAGCGATTGTGAATCGTGTGTTCTTAATTTTGTTACAACGATTACATTCAAGAACTAAAATAAATAGATTAAGCATAAAAACAGAATATGGACAGCAAGAAATATACCTTTGAAGAACCTTTCTTCGAGTGCTCCTTCTCTCACGACCACGATCTCAGCAACATGAACCCAAGAGATTACGAACACTACCACCAGATCTTCTCCGTTGTTCTCTAAGTGAGGAAGGAAGGTGGGTTCCCTTTAGGTGAGATGAGATGTTGTGAGAGAGAGGTTTGTGTTTTGGAACTTTTTCAACAACACAACAAAGGCTTAAAATTTCTTAACCTAGTTGCATCTCATGCAACCATATATATAGGGAAATAGGATGGAAATGACCATCCTACCCCTTTTTTATTATCTCATTAGTATATGGTTTATATGTGAATCTAATTCACATTAAAACTATGTATTATATCAATTATATCATATATAATTGATATAACACCTCATGTATGAAATTGAACACTTCAATTTCATTCCTAACTTTATACCCTCAATATTACCATGTTGAGCCAACGGAGGTACCTAATGGACCTACAGTTCATGAGCTCCAATGATGTGAGATTAACTGATCAAACTCTTTGATTCAGTTAATCAATATTCATTAACTACAAGTCACTCCACTATAGACTTGTAGCTGCACTCTCATCACTATAGATTATATTGTGTCCATTGATATAATCAATACCCATGAGTCGACCCTTCACAGGTTGTTCTAATCACAGCTGGGTCAAATTATCGTTTTACCCCTGGATTACATCTTTGTTCCTTAAGCACCACTGATCCTCTAATGAACAACAAGTCTAAGGTCCTACCATAGACTCGTACCCTATTAATCAGTTTAGAGGGTGGAGCTCCGTTGTTTAAGACCTGGACTCAGTTCTTAAGGGAACAACCTATCTAATTCCTTAGTGTAGGAATGAGTGAATTCCATCTTGTATAGTTAAGTCCCCAGCTACCTACGAGGTTTTGTCCCTGAGATCGTAGGCTTATTGAGTCGGCTACAGGCCACTGTCCCCCATACTAGTCTAAGGACAAACCCCTATAAGTAGGAGTTCTTAACTCGCTCAGGATTCAGGTCGAGTCACTAATGACCATCTATAAATTACTAGTCTTATCCTGTTAACGATGTTACACTGGTTAGACTAATAATTTGTGGTTTGGTCTTATATGAACTCTTCATACAGGATGCCCCCACTCGCATGTCAACTACGTGAATGAGTTGGATTACCTCATTTGTACTAATTACAAAGTGGGTTGCATCCATGGTGTTACCAGAATGAGGTTTCCAACCTTATTCTTATACCATAGACCATTTAGGTTATATTCTTGAACTCAATCGAAATAGTGTCCACTACACTGATGTTCAAGATATATATTATAACCTTGGAGCTTAGTTTATTGGATTTATAAAGCAAGACTATAATTTTATCAAAACAAATAACTCTTTATTTCTTTGATTAAAATTACACAAGTTTTAGGGCATACATCCCAACACAAGCTTCTAAGCAAAATAAATCATATTTACCTTCCTTTTTCTTTTCTGCAATGTACTTCGGATAGTTCTGTTTCCAATGCTCATCTTCATTGCAGTAGAAACACTTTCCTTTGTCTGCAACTTCTTTGACCTTCTTGCCCTTCTGGGCAGCAGCTTTGTCAGCTTGTTTCCCTTTACCAACCTTCTTCATGTTCTTCATCTCCCCTTTCAGGTTAGAAAAAGATGAAGCCACTACTTTTGATCTAGAGGTCGAACCTCTATGATAACTCCTACTGGCAACATTTACCTCACCTTTCGATCCCTGAATTTTCATCAAAGATTGAAAGATCTGGAAATCCTTCAGAAGGGAGGTAAGATTAAAAGTAAGATTGTTCATAACAACATTACTTCTAAACTGTAGGAAACTATCTTGAAGAGTTTCCAGAATGAAGCTGACCTGGCTCGATTCATTGATGGAAGCAGCATTCAACTCCGCAATGTTAAAGTGTACCATCATATCCAGGACATGATCCCGAACAGATGAACCCTATGGCATCCTCGAGTTGAATATATACTTGAGGACATTGTGTCGGGTCTGTGTAGACTGTTGTCCAAACATACCCTGCACTAAATCCATGATTTCCTTAGCGGTCATCATTTCCTCGTGCTTTTTGGATAATATGTCAGACATACTTGCCAGCATGTAGACCTTGGCCTTATTATTGGCCTTGATCCATCGATCATGTGCATCACGAACATTTCGTGTAGCATTCGAGCCTGGCACCTAAGGACACTACTCAGTCAGCACAAACTTCAGATCATCCACTACCAATATATGAAAGAATCTAGATTAAGAAAACAGAAGCAATTTTGGATCTTGAAGACTCTAAGTTGATCAATTTTGTAAAATAAAAAACATGCTCAAAGCTGGAAAAACAGAGGGATAGAAAACTCAACTTTGAAGATCAAATTCTCTTCACCTGTTGGATGGTTTTCAACACGAACACTTCGTGAACAACTGTTAGAGTCTTCCCTACTATCCTCAGGCCTTAGAACGGATTGTGGGATCCTAGGTTGAGAGAATTTGGAAGAAAAGACCTCAAAGGTCACTAATTTAGGAATATTGAATTTTCTGTGTAATTCTCACAAAACACCTCAAATCACCATTATATAAAGCTTCAAAAAGCTTCAATGGAGTGACAACTCAAGGGTGATGAGGATGCTTTGAGATGGAGGTGGCCAATTTTGGTGAATTTTGAAGATGAGTAAGATTGGGCAAGTTGTCAAGTTGGATTTCATGGAAATCCTTAAATATTCATTTAATTTTAATTCAAAAATCACTATTAAATTGATTTTTAATTAAAATTAATTTAATTAATTAAATTATTAAATAATTAATTTAATTAATTAATTTTTAAATTAATTTAATATCAAATATTAAATTAAATAAATTGCCCGATCCCGATCGATTTTCTGAACATGAATCCTAATTCATGCTATAAACCGATCCAATATTTAAATTATATTTAAATATATCCACCTCCTGTTAATCATAGTTTAATTCATAATTAGGCTATGACTCGTTAAATATATCATATATAATTAACGATTTCTCCCAAAAACGAATTTGAACAATTCAAACTCTTTTCTCTCAAAATGTTACAAGGCTTAGTCCGAGCTAGCAAGGAGGACCTAATGGACCTACAGATCATGAGCTCTAACGAAACGTGATTAACCGGCCAAACTCTTTAGCCTAGCTAATCAACATTCGTTAACCACCGAGACACTCCACTAAATCCCAGTGGTTGCACTCTCCTCACTGTAGATATATTTCTGTCCACTCGATAACCAAGATTAGTAAGTCGATCCTTCACAGGTCGTTCCTAATTACAGCTGGGTCAAAATTACCGTTTTACCCCTGTAATTACCTCTTGTTCCTTAAGTCCCACTGATCCTCTAATGAATAATTGGTTTGTGGTCCAACCAGCAAACCGAATTCCTCTCGGGCCAATGAGAGGGGTGGGCCCATTGTTCAAGACCTGAAGTCAGTACTTAAGGGAACAACCTCTCTACTAATCCCTAAAGTGGGTAGGAGTGTATTCCATCTTGCAGAACTATGTTCCCAGCTATCTATCCGGTTTTATCCCTGAAATGGGAGGCTTATTGAGTCAGCAATCTCGAGCCACTCTCACCCATGCAAAACTAAGGATAATCCGAATAAACAGGAGTCCATAGAACGCTGAGGATTAAGATCGAGTTACCTAGGTCATCGTATGAATATAGTCGATTAGGACAAGATGTGAGTTATAAAGTCTAAGTGACTATTTCATGGTCGATCTTATGCAAACTCATTGCATAGGGCGCCCCCCACTCACATGTCTCCACATGAACGATTTAGGATAACATCGTTTGTACTCTACAAAGTGGGTCGCGCCCATTATGTCCCCAAGATAAGGTACCCAACCCTATCCTTATACTATAGACTGTTCTGGCTATAACATGAACTTGATCCACTTTTATGTAACACATAAAGTTCAAGTATTCATCCTATAGCCAAGTGTTCTTTATTGGATTAAGGTTACACAATACACAATATTCAATAACACCTTTACTGAATAAATATCAATAACAACTTTATTGTGAAATAGAATATACATTCAGTTTACAAAACCACGAGTTTTAGGACATAAAACCCAACAATATAGTGTTGAGTTTGTTTTTTCAAGTCATCATGTTCTCTCCGGTCAATTTTTCCGCACCCGATAAGGAAATTATAGAGCTAGACATTTTGCTAAAAATTTACAAAAAAAAACTTGTATAAGTTTCTTGCTATAATTATCTAATCCAATCACGTTTGAGCTAATTATCTAATGATTCCTAAGCCATTAATAATTTGCAATGATACTCCAAAGGTTTAGAATGTATGACACCGAAGGGTAATCAAAAACACTCTTCCTCTGGATCAAGACACTCTTGACCAAAACCTAATGCCAGAATAACTCTTATTCCTATAGGCTTTAGTTACCATTATTCGGTCAGGATACATGCATTTCTTATGTACCTTGTGAGTGTAACCCTCTGTCTTTAGACCCAAAAGTCCTCATCCAATAAAATCCGTCGAATGAAGGACGAGATTGAAAAACAGACTAAGGAAATTTTTTTCCCTTTCGGGTGTCCACTGTGTTCGATCCCCTATGATCAAGCCCTCCAAAGGGATTGTCTTGTTCAGGCCAAACTAGCAGGTTGACCATAGTGATCTTACGGTATGAACCGACAGAAGAGACCATAGGTTTTGTTTTCACTAAACCTGCTCCCACTCACTATAAGTACCCTTTCCATTCACCTTGATATTGACTCATACAAATACCATCCGAAGGGGGGCACTCCCGTTTGCGCCACGAGGCCAAGTATGAGTCTCACGGTGTGAACTTCCCGGAGAAACATAGGTGGAAAAATTTGTATCATATACACTTTTCCTCCCACTGGATACTTTAACTCTATAGAAAATTTACTTAGGCTAAAACCTGGCTAATGGTTTTACCTAAACTTATCAATATAACTCTTATATTGATAATCAATATAACTCTTATATTGATCTTATCCTAAATTTGCTAATATAACTTTTTATGTTAAGCCTAGGATTTCTAGTTTATTAACCCCTTAATAAACCCGTTGACGCTACTATAATTTATAAACCCGCTTACGCTACTATAATTTATAAACCCTCTGATTAAAATTCACTCCCAGGTCAGTTCCCATGTAGGGGTGTTCCATTTACGTCAGCTTAAATACCCCAGCCTAGACAGAACCTTCCTTAGATAGAGTTCCTCTTTTAATCATTGTTTATAAATTACTTGGTTCCTAATTCTAATCTAATTAAAACTAGATAACCTAAGGTCTATTAATTCCAAGTTATAAACATTTTAAAACTAATAATTAACCTTAGGTGACATGCATACTATGTTATAATGCTTGATCATTGATCTCATGAATAATAAAACATGCATAGCATAATCATCTCATGAATTATAATGCATGTCTATGTCGTCCATAAATTAATATAACACCTTATATTAATTATACATGCAAACTATATAATATAACACTTTATATTATAAAAGATGCATGGTAATGCTCAACCTAAGGTGGGATATCTAAAATAAAAGCATACATTATACATGCCAATAATTATACAACAATTGCATAATTTAAATATCAAAATTTGACCATTTTTGGCACGTTAAAATTAATTTTAATTAATATGATCTAATTATATTAATTAAAATTAAATAAAATAAATATAATTAAATATAAAATATTTTTTATATTTAATATATAT
This sequence comes from Trichosanthes cucumerina, assembly GCA_036507285.1. Lineage (NCBI taxonomy): Eukaryota > Viridiplantae > Streptophyta > Magnoliopsida > Cucurbitales > Cucurbitaceae > Trichosanthes > Trichosanthes cucumerina. The sequence continues at coordinate 43,213,734 of CM071841.1, forward strand.
ATATAATAACGTTTTTCGCTCGTTTGAAAAACTGTTGAAACGCCTTCGGCGTTGCAACGCTGCATTTATCCATTTCTAACCGTTGGAGCGCACCTTCATCCGCAAGCGTGGCGTTGCAACGCTAATGAACAGCGTTGCAACGCTGCACGCAGACAGCAAGTGATCCTCCATTGTTTTGCTCATTTTTTGCTCCGATCTTCTCAGCAACAACTTTGCCTCGATCGACACGGACTTATAGACTCGATTTACAATTAAAATTGTCCAAAACACCGGGCCCTTACATTGAACGATTCCATGGAAAAATTGTAAATCTATGAGCCAAAAATGAAAACATCTAATTTGCAAACCGTTCATTCATCACATGAAAACAGTAAATCTCACCTTTGTTCTTGATAAATCCAGAACAAAATTAAGAACACAATTGGTCTCTTATACCAATTGAAGGGATCGAATTCCACAGCGGAAGCGATTGTGAATCGCGTGTTCTTTATTTAGTTACATGGATTTCAATCAAGAACAAAACATATACGATTAAGCATGCTAATTCTACATAGGACAACAATAAAATTACCTTTGAAGATTACTTTCTTCACGAATCCCTCCTCAATAGATCACGATCTCTTTCTTCACGAATCCCTCTTCAATAGATCACGATCTTAGCAACAACTCGAACTTTGTGAAGTTCCACCACCAGATCTTCTCTGTTGTTCTCTAGGTGAGTGAGGAAGGTGGATTCCTTTTAGGGTGAGATGTGGAGATTATGAGAGAAGTTGTGTTTTGGAACTTTTCCAACAACACAATAGTATGGTATTCTAGGTTACCAAATATTAGATTCAAAGTTGCATCTCATGCAACTATTTATAGGGAAATAGGATAGAAATTACCATCCTATCCCTCCTTCATTTTCTCATTAGTATATAGTTAATATGTGAATCTAATTCACATTAAAACTATATATTATATCAATTATATCACATATAACTCATATAACACCTCATAAATGAAATTGAACACTTCAATTTCATTCCAAACTTTATACCCTCAATATTACCATGTTGAGCCAACGGAGGGACCTAATGGACCTACAGTTCATGAGCTCCAATGATGTGAGAGTTACTGATCAAACTCTTTGATCCAGTTAATCAATATTCATGAACTGCAAGTCACTCCACTATAGACTTGTAGTTGCACTCTCCTCAATGTAGATTATATTGTGTCCATTGATATAATCATCACCCATGAGTCGACCCTTCACAGGTTGTTCGTAATCACAGCTGGGTCAAATTACCGTTTTACCCCTGTGATTACCTTTTTGTTCCTTAAGCACCATTGATCCTTTAATGAACAACAAGTCTATGGTCCTACCATAGACTCGTACCCTATTAATCAGTTTAGAGGGTGGAGCTCCGTTGTTTAAGACCTGGACTCAGTTCCTAAGGGAACAACCTATCTAATTCCTTAGTGTAGGAATGAGTGAAGTCCATCTTGCATAGTTAAGTCCCCAGCTACCTACGAGGTTCTATTCCTGAGAAGGTAGGCATATTGAGTCGGCTACAGGCCACTCTCACCCATACTAGTTTAAGGACAAACCCTTATAAGTAGGAGTTCTTAACTTGCTGAGGATTCAGGTCGAGTCACTAATGACCATCTATAAATTATCGTCTTATCCAGATTAACGGCGTTATCTGAGTTAGACTAATAATTGCTTGATCGGTCTTGTATGAACTCTTTATATAGGATGCCCTCCCTCGCATGTCAACCACATGAATGAGTTGGATTACCTCATTTGTACTAATTACAAAGTGGGTCACATCCATGGTGTTACCAGAATACGGTTTCCAACCTTATTCTTATACCATAGACCATTTAGGTTATACTCTTGAACACAATCCAAATAGTGTCTACTACATTGATGTTTAAGATGCATTATAACCTTCGAGCTTAGTTTACTGGATTTATAAAGCAAGAATATAATTTTATCAAATACAAATAACTCTTTATTTATTTGATCAAAATTACATAAGTTTAGGGCACAAATTCCAACAGTTCTTGGGATTCAAATTTTCAGGAATCACAATAACATAAAGCTAGCTCTGTCTCAAGCGTCTTATATTGACAAAATGTTGGCCTGATATTCGATGCGAATTCCAAAAGGGGTTATTGGCCTTTAGGCATGGAATTCATTTGTCTAAGGAACAGTGTCCTAAGACACCTCAAGAAGTTTAGGACATGAGACACATTCCCTATGCCTAGGCAGTAGGTAGCTTAATGTATGTTATGTTATGCACGAGGCCAGACATTTGCTATGTTGTGGGTATAGTATGTAGGTACCAGTCCAATCAAGGGTTAAACCACTAGACCGCAGTTAAGAATATTCTCAAGTATCTAAGGAGAACGAGGGACTATGTGTTTGTGTATGGATCTAAGGATTTGATCCTTGCAGGATACACTGATTCTGATTTTTAGCCCGATGAGGATTCTAGAAAATCTACATCGGGATCAGTTTTCACCCCTCTAGTTTCCCTAAAGGCGGGAACGAGTGAATTCCATCTCGCGTAGTCAAGTTCCCAGCTCCCCATGTGGTCCTGTCCCTGAGAAGATAGGCATATTGGGTGAGTAACTGTGAGCACCCTCACTCGTACTAGTCAAAGGACAGACCCCCGCAGACAGGGGTCCGTAACACGCTCAGGATTAAGGTCGAGTCAAAATTATTAGCCCTATACTGTTAACGGTGTTACATCAGTAAGTCTAATAATCCACGGTCCAGTCTTTTACAATCTCATTGCAAAGGATGCCCCCACTCGCATGTCAACCACATGAACGAGTCAGATCACCTCATTTGTATCTAATACAAAGCGGGTCGCATCCACAGTATATCCAATATTAGTTCTCCAACCCTATCCATATACAGTAGATCGTTCGGGTCATTAACTCGAACTTGATCGTCCCAGTGTGTCCACTACACACCGTTCAAGTTCTTAGTTCTCTCATAGTACAATGACCCTGGAGCTTTGTTTATTGGATTAAGTTTATGAAATATGCGAGACACAAAGTTCAAATAAATAACTCTTATTTATGACACAAAGTTAAAATAAATAACTCTTATTTATTTACAACTTGGAATATTACAAACTACACGAGATGAGGACATACATCCCAACAAAGACATGGTCAGCATTCTGTTCTTCCGGTTCCGGACAATATGGATACCTAGAACATACTGTGCTTCTCCCAAATCTTTCATTTGGAATTGCAAAGCTAACCATTTCTTTACTTCAGTAAGAGATCCTACCTCATTCCCAATGAGAAGGCTATCATCCACGTACAATACTAGAAATGCGACAGTTTTGTCAACGATTTTCTTCTAGACACAAGGCTCGTCAACATTCTGATCAAAGCCATAAGATTTGATCGCCTAATCAAACCTTATATTCCAAGACCTCGAGGCTTGATTCAATCCATAAATGAACCTATGAAGCTGGCAAACCTTTTGCTCTTGGCCTTGGACAATGAACCCTTTGGGTTTGTCCATGTAGATGGTCTTGTCAAGGTTGCCATTCAGAAAGGAGGCCTTGACATCCATCTGCCATACCTCATAGCCATAATATGCGGCAATGGCCAGAAGGATCCTGATCGACTTTACCATGGCAACAGGTGAAAAGGTTTCCTCATAGTCAACCCCATCAACCTGGGTAAAACCCTTTGCCACTAGTCGTGCTTTGAAGGTCTGCACCTTCCCATCTACGCCACGTTTACGCTTGTAGATCCATTTGCAACCTATAGGTTTTACCCCATCCGGTTGATCCACAAGCTCCCAGACAGAATTCAAGTACATCGACTCCATTTCTTGGTCCATAGCTTTAATCCATTCGTCTTTGTCAACGTTAGCCATTGCCTGATCATAGGTCAATGGATCCTAGCAGTCATCATCAGGGGTGACGACTTGGGTTTCAATGAAACCCATGTAACGTTCAGGCTGTCTCACAACCCTCCCACTACGTCGAGACATTCCCAACTCTTTGGAACGGACTTGACTAGACGTGCTAGGATCAACAACACTTGTTGACGTACTAGCCCCATCAGCAACTCTTGCTGATGTACTATCCATTTCGTTCAACACAATTTTTCTTCTAGGTAAATTATCCCTGACGTGGTCTTCCTCAAGGAAAGTGGCATTTGTCGACACAAGCACTTTATTTTCCTTAGGATCAAAAAATACACCACTCCTAGTCTCTTTTGGGTAACCTACAAATAGGCACAATTTTGAACGGAGTTTCAACTTTTTCGGGTTTGGCACCAACAAATGGGTCGGGCATCCCCAAATTCTGAAATGGTGTAAACTGCCTTTACGTCCATTCCAGAGTTCGAAAGGTGTTTTACAAACACTCTTCGACGGAACGTTGTTCAAAATATACACTGCAGTCTCCATTGCGTAACCGAAAAAGAAACAGGGAGACGAGCATTGTTCATCATCGACTGAACCATTTCCAACAAGGTTCTGTTTCTCCTCTCCGATACACCATTCTGCTGTGGCATACCAGGTGTTGAGAGTTGGGACGTGATTCTGTTGGGATTTATGCTCTAAACTTGTGTAATTTTGATAAATTAAATAAAGTGTTATTTGTTTTGGTAGAATTACAGTCTTGCTTTATAAATCCAATAAACTAAGCTCCAAGGTTATAACATTTATCTTGAACATCAGTGTAGTGGACACTATTTGGGTTGAGTTCAACAATATAACCTAAATAGTCTATGGTATAAGAATAAGGTTGGAAACCTCATTCTGGTAACACCATGGATGCGACTCACTTTGTAATTTGTACAAATGAGGTAATCCAACTCATTCATGTAGTTGACATGTGAGTGGGGCATCCCTGTATGAAGAGTTCATACAAGATGGATCGCAAATTATTAGTCTAAACGATTGTAACATCGTTAACAAGATAAGACTAGTAATTTATAGATGGTTATTAGTGACTCGACACAATCTTGAGCGAGTTAAGAACTCCCCGCTTATAGGGGTTTGTCCTTAGACTAGTATGGGTGAGAGTGGCTGAGCAGGACTCAATAAGCCTATCTTCTCAAAGCGAGAACCTCGTAGGTAGCTTGGAACTTAAGCTGCAAGATGGAATTCACTCATTCTTACACTTAGGAATTAGATAGGTTGTTCCCTTAAGAACCGACTCGTGTCTTGAACAACGGGGCCCCACCCTCTATGAGGGTATCAGTCTAAGGTAGGACCTTAGACTTTTTGTTCATTAGATGATCATTGGTGCTTAAGAAGCAAAGAGATAAACACGGGGTAAAATGGTAATTTGACCCAGTAGTGATTACTGAACAACACCGTGAAGTGTCGACTCATGGGTAATGACTATATCAAAGTGGACACAATATTATCTCTGATTAGGAGAGTGCGGCTACAAGTCTATAGTGGAGTGACTTGTAGTTAATGAATATTGATTAAGCTGGATCAAAGAGTTTGATCGATTAATTTCACATCATTGGAGCTCATGAACTGTAGGTCCATTAGGTCCCTCTGTTGGCTCAATATGGTAATATTGAGGGTATAAAGTTAGGAATGAAATTGAAGTGTTCAACTTCATACATGAGGTGTTATATCAATTATATATTATATAATTGATATAATATATAGTTTTAATGTGAATTAGATTCATATATAAACTATATACTAAAGAGAGAATAAAGGAGGGGTAGGATGGTCATTTCTATCCTATTTCCCCATATATATGGTTGCATGAGATGCAACTAGGTTAAGTGATTCCAAGCTTTTGTTGTGTTGTTGGAAAGGTTCCAAGACACAAACATCTCTCTCACAAAACACCTCACCTCTCCTAAAGGGAACCCACCTTCCTCCCTCACCTAGAGAACAACGGAGAAGATCCGGTGGTAGTGTCGGTGTTCGTATGAGTTCGTGTTGCTGAGATCTTGATCGTGAGAGAGGAGGAGCACTTGAAGAAAGGTTCTTCAAAGGTAACTTTCTTGTTGTCCATTATGTTCATATGCTTAATCTAGTTATATATGTTCTTGAATATAATCGTTGTAACTAAATCAAGAGTGCGCAATTCACAATCGCTTCCACTACGGGACTCCGATTCCCTTCAGATTCCATGTTCTATCATATAGTCCTGGAATGTTGTGTCCATATACTCTCCACCTCGATCCGATCGAAGTGTTTTTATCGTTTTACTTAACAGGTTCTCAACCTCACTCTTGTACTCCTTCAACTTTTCAAGAGTTTCAGACTTCCTATGCATTAGGTAAATATACCCATATCTCGAATAGTCATCTATGAAAGATACAAAGTATTCGTAACCACCTCGTGCTTTAACACTCATCGGACCGCAGAGGTCAGAATATATAAGCTCAAGGGGTTCTTTGGCTCTATATCCTTTTCCACTAAAAAAACGTTTGGTCATTTTGCCTTCGAGGCATGACTCACACACCGGTAAAGAGTTTTCTTCCAACTCGCTTTGAAGTCCACTCTTCACTAGTCTCTCAATCCTATTGAGATTAATGTGGCCTACCCGTAGATGCCAAAGATGGGCATTTTCTTTAGGAGAAACTTTCACTCTCTTAGTTCGTGTTTCGATTGTTTTAAATAATTCCGTATTCAAAACACTTTTGACCGAATTTAATTTCAAAACATAAAGATTAGACTCAAGTGAAGCAGAACAAAGTAAATTGCCTTTGAATGAAATAAACGCTTTATTATATTCAAAGGAAATTGAGATACAATGTTCAATTAAACAGGAAATAGAAACAAGGTTTCTAGTAAACCCTGGGACTATATACAAATTATCTAATAATAAGTAATTCCTGCCGAAATAGAGCTTCATTTTGTCGATCGTTGCAGCAGAGACAATCTCCCCGAATCCATCCAGTAGAGTCACCTCACCCTCTCGCAGTTGCTGCCAGGAACTAATTCCCTGAAAATAAGAACAAACATGGTTAGTGGCGCCCGAATCTAATATCTAGGCAGAGTCATTACTTTCTACTAAAAAGGTTTCAAATACTAGTAAATCACATTTACCTTGATTCTTCCTCTCGGCAAGGAACTTGGGACAGTTACACTTCCAGTGGTTGTCCCCATTGCAGTGGAAACACTTTCCTTTTTCTGCAACTTTCTTGACCTTTTTGCCCTTTTGGGTGGCAGCACGGTCAGCTTTGCCCTTCTTCATCTTCTTCTTCTTCCCTTTCGGGTGAGAAGGAGCTACAGGTTTTGTCCCAAAGGTCGAACCCCTGTGATAGGACCTGAAGGCAACATCTGCCTCAACTTCCGGTGTCCTGATCATCATCAAGGACTAGAAGTTCTGTAATGCGTTCCGAATGGTGGTCAAAGTGTAGCTAATTTTGTTCATAATAGCATTGCTACGAAACTGAAGGAAACTCTTTGGAGGAGTCTCCAAGATAAAGTTGACCTGGCTCGACTCATCGATCAAAGCCCCATTCATCTCCGCCAGATTAAAGTGGGTCATCATGTCTAGAACGTGTTCTCGGACAGACGTACCTTCTTTCATCCGGGCGTTGAAGACGTGTTTGAGCGAGTCATGCCGGACTTGAAAGGACTATTGTCCAAACATATCCTGCAATGACTCCATGATCTCCTTAGCGGTGACCATCAACTAATGCTTCTTTGTCAAGACTTAATACAAGCTGGCAATTATGTAGACCTTGGCCTTTTCATTGGCCTTGATCCACTGATCGTATGCATCACGAACACTTCGTGACGCAGTCGAGCTCGGCAACTCAGGACACTCCTCAGTCAGCACGAACTTAAGGTCGTCAGTTACTAGAATCGTGTTTATATTGTTTTTCCATGTTTGGAAATTATCACCCCCTAATTTGTCGGATGCTAGTAATGCTATTATTGAGCTAGACATTTGGCTGAAAAAAAAATCAAATAAAAGCTTTGTGTCAGTCTGGCAAAAAAAACTTTTTGAAATTCAATCAAGTTTTAGCAAAATTTTTATCCTATGATCCCTTGGTCATTAAAATTTGCAATGATATCCCAAAGGTTTAGAATGACCGCCACCAAAGGGAGAACAGAAACACTTCTCCTCTAGGACGAGACTATTTCGACCAAACCCTAATCCCAGAATAACTCTTACTCCATTAGGTGTCCAGTTACCATTTTTCGGTCAAATCCATTAACTCTTAATGAATCCTGTGAGTGTCACCCTCAATCTTTAAGTTTCCAAGTATCTGTCCAAACAATAGCCACCGAAGGGTGAACCAAGAAGGAAAACTAACAAGGAAACTGTATCCCTTTCGGGAATTCACGGTGTTCCGACTCCCATAATCAAGGCCCTCCGAAGGGATTGTCTGGTCCAGGCCAAACTAGCAGGCAGATCATAGGGGTCTCACGGTTTAAATTGAAAGAAGAGATCGTGGGTCTCGTTTTCACAGGTCCTGCTCCCACTCACTATATGTACTCTCTCCATCCACTATGATATTGACCCATACAAATATCATCCGAAGGGGGAAGCTCCCATTTGCGCCACGAGGCTGAGTATGGATCTCACGGTGCAGACTTTAACGGAGATTTATGGTCGAAAAATCAAATGTATCTCATACACTTTATTTCCTCCCACTCAGCACTTTATATTATTCGGGAGTGACCTAGATAAATCGGCTAATATTTACCTAAGTCTACCAATATAATGCTTATATTGATTTAACCTAAGTTTATAATCACATTATTAACTTAGGTCTATGTGAGTAAATTAATCAACTTTTAATTAACGCCACTCACGATAATATAACCTAAGAATCTCTGGACCGAATTCACTCCTAGGTCGGTTTTCAGGTAGGGGTGTTCCGCAAAGCGTCAGCTTAAATACCCCAGCCTTAGACAAAACCTTCCTTAGACAGAGTTACTTATCAGTCTCCATTCAAAGGTCATATTTTGATTCCTAATTCTAATCTTATTAGAACTAGAAAACCTATGTTTAATTATTCAAGTTCTAAACATTTTAAAACTAATAATTAACTTAGGTTACATGCATTTCTATGTTATAGTGCTTGATCATTCATCACAGGAATAATATTAAACTATAACATACATTCATCACATGAATTAAATGCATGAGCATACTTTAATCTAAGAAATATAACTCTTATATTAAATAAATTAAAACATGTTATAATTATATTATAACACTTATAATATAACCTATCATGCATACTATATATTATAACACTTATAATATAAATATGATGCATGAAATGTTTAACCTAAGGTGGATTTTAAATCTATATGACATACATTATGCACATAGAATTAAAAATTTCATACATCTCATGCATAAAATAATTAAATAGGAAAAATTGGACCAGTTTTGGCACTTAGGGGCATTAAATAAATTAATTAACATTAATATAACTATTATATTGATATGAATTAATAAATTTAATTAAATAAAACTAATTTTACATTTTACAGCCCACGTTGAGGTATCAGCCTCCATGCCCACGTACGCACGGAACTCCCTCGCGAATTGCTCCTCCACGCACGCAGCGTTGCGACACCGTGGGCAGCATTGCAACGCTGCAGCACTCAGCGTTGCAAGCCTCGTGCTCCATGCCAGGGCGTTGCAATGCTGCTCTGCAGCAAGACCTCCTTCCGCGCAGACGGCGTTGAGACGCCGAAGAACAACGTCTCATCGCCATCTATTGGACAACAAACTCCTTTACTGTTTTCTTCGATTTTTCCCCTGTTTCTGCTCCGATTTCTTCACAACAACCCTTGTCGACGTAGACACGGACTTACATACTCAATTTATTTTCTAAATGCCCCAAAAACACGGGTGTTTACATTGATCTAATCAACGAAACTAAACCTAAAACTATTCAAAAATCGAAAACGCCCAATTTATGCAAACCAACAAAATCATCTCATGAAATTGAAGCAATACCCACCTAATTTTAAGAAAAAATACTTTGCACAACGAAAAGCCAACGATTGGCCTGATACGAATTAAAGGGAATGAGAATCCCACACAGCGGAAGGACGATCGAATCGTCGTGGTATCGTTGTGAAATATGATTTCTTAAAATTGAAACTATCTAATAGTAACTAGGTTAAACATGCAATTAAGGAAGAAAAAACAGTTAGAACACTTACTTGTTGAATAACCTTTCTTCACGTATTCCTCTTCCGGTCACGAACTCTTCGTGATCACGATCTCAACGAACTTGATCTCCTCGACAAACCAACGATCCAGACACGTTCTGAAAGGTTTCTCGGTTGTTCTCCTTTAGTTAGAAGGAGAGTAGTGGGGCTCTTCTTTGGTGTAAGGGAGGAAAGATTGAGAGAGGAAAGTTGAGAGAATTTGGTGAGATTCCAAAAAATGAACTTTCAATTAAGAAATCCTTCTTGCAAAGGAGTTTAAATAATGGTGATAGGTGGAGTTGAAATCTCCACCTATTTACCATTTAACAACAACCATAGGTTATTCAAATCATATTTGCATAACCACACATAATAAGATATCTCATATCTCATTATACAAATCACATTTGATTGTGCATTTTTAAATTGAATCACATTAAATTTAATTTCTCTCAATCCAATTTCTCCAAATTAGCCCTAATTTGACAATTAGGCTAACCTATAGTTTATTATGAATCTCATTTGCATTAAACTATATAATATGTCAATCATATCTCATATAAATGACATAATTACCGTTTAATGAACTTGAACACTTCAAATTCACACCAAAGCTGTAAACCCTCTATTAATCCAGTTTAAGCCAACCGAGTGACCTAATAGACCTACACGTGACGAGCTCCAATGATCCGAGACTAACCTGTCAAACTCTTTGACCCGGTTAATCAACATTCATTAGCTATAGTAACACTCCACTAAAGCCCATAGCTGCACTCCCGTCACTGTAAGTCAAGTTGTGTCCACTAATATAACCAATGCCCATGAGTCGACCCTTCACAGGTTGTTCGTAGACACTACTGGGTCAAATTACCGTTTTACCCCTATGTCTACTTCTTACTCCATAAGTCCCTACTGCTCCTCTAATGAACAACAACGTTGTAATGGTCCAACCATACACAAGAGGGGCTTGTTATTCCAATATTCGATGCAGAATTCCAAGAGGGGCTTGTTGCCCTTCACGCATAGAGTTCATCTGTCTAAGGAACAGTGTCTAAGTGGGAGTTTGTTGGGGTTTATGCCCCACTATAGTTTTAGTTCAAGTGGGAGTTTGTTGGGGTTTGTGCCCCAAAACTCGTAGTTTGTAATCATGTTCTAATTAATGTAATAAAGTGTTATTATTTCAATAAAGTGTTATTGTTCATTGTCTATGATATTGCCTTTGTTTTAACCCTAATCCAATAAACTAAACATCAAAGGCTGTAAAATGTATCTTTAACTTAATGTAGTGTACATATAGAGGATCTCGGTTCGAGATACAGCCTAAAGGGTCTATAGTTAGGGGATAAGGTTTGGGTACCTTACCCTGGTAAAACTATGGATGTGACCCACTTTGTATTTGATACAAACACTGTGATCCTAACGTGTTCATGTCGATGACATGTGAGTGGGGATATCCTATGAAATGAGATTACATAAGACCGGACCACAAAATAGTAACCTCTAGCTGTAACTCGGTTGACTAGTTAGGTTTCTATTTCACTAGGATGACCTAGGCAACTTGATCTCAATCACGAGCGGAGTTACGAACTCACATTCATGAGGGATTGTCCATTGACTAGTATGGATGAGAGTGGCCAGATTCGCCGACTCAATATGCCTATATTCTTGGAGAAAAGATCGAGTGAGCGGCTAGGAACTTAACTTAGCAAGATGGAATTCACTCCTTCCCGCCTACTAGGGTAAGTAGAGGAATGTTCCCTTAAGTGGTATCTCCGGGACTTGAACAAAGGGCCGACCCTCTCATTGGCTCGAGAGGGACTCTGTTTGTTGGTAGGACCACAAACAAATTGTTCATTAGAGGAGCACTTTGGTACTTAAGGCACAAGATGTAAACCGGGGGTAAAAGCGGTAATTTGACCCGGTGGTGTTACGAACGTTAAATGAAGGATTGACTTGTTGTTATTGGTCAATATCCGTGGACACGAAATATATCTCTGTGTGAGAAGAGTGCATTTGCGAGACTTTAGTGGAGTGTTCCCGCAGTTAACAAATGTTTATTGGGAGGTTAATGAGATTAACCGAGCAATCTCGTATCGTTGGAGCTTCTGATCTGTAGGTCTATTAGGTCCACCTTCTAGCTCGTAAAGGGTTCTTAGTTCATTTGAATTTGAAATGTTCAAATTCATAAGGGAATAAATTTAATGTATATTGATATGATATAATATATAGTTTTGGAACTATATATTATAGATTTAATGTGGATATGATCGATGTTAAATTACATGAGAGAATTAAATATTTGAAAGAGTTCAAATATTAAATTTAAATGTGAATGTGATTCATATTTGAAAACTATAGGTTAAATTTAATGTGCATTAGATGTGCATTAAAACTATATGTTAGAGGAAAAATTGATTAAATGTGATTTAATCTAAATTAAATATAAGATATTTAATTTTAATTAATTAAATAAGATTTAATTGATTATTAAATAATACGATTATTTATTAATTAAAAGTAGAAGTAGGGAACGTGTTAGGAGGACACGTTCCCTCTCTCTCCCAACTCCCTATTCGATAGGGAGTGGGAGATGCCCTCTACAGAGGTTTCTTCTCCTGGTGCGAAGAGATCATTCAAGCGATCATTAAATCGAATTGAAAGAAAACTCTGCAAGAATTCTCTCTCTCTCTCACTCTCTCAATTTTCCGACGTTCTTCCAATTGTTGGAATCCTTCCCACAAAAGATTTTGATCTAAGTTGTACTCAGAGGATAGAGAGTTCTCCTGTTGGTAGTGTCCTGTTGTAGAAGCAGAGAAGCAGAGAAGTTCCTGTGTTGTTGAAATCTCGTGGAGTAAGGAGTTGTTGTGTTGAGGAAAAACTACAAAGGTAATTTCTTTCTCCTTTTTTTAGTTTAATTGTTTAAACTAAGCATGTTTGCATGTATATCTCCATATCTAATTAGGATTAGATAAGCATGTTTGTTCTGTTTTGTCAATGTATTGTTTTTTTGCGTTTCTAACCAAAACAATCAAGCAATCACGATTCCAAACACGTTTCCGCTGCTCAAGGAGATCAGATCTCCATCAATTGGTATCAGAGCAAGGCTTGTTTTGTTTTGGTTGAAGCAAAATTGCAATGATTTGGTGGGAAATTCATTTCGGTTTGCTGTAAAACTAGTTTAGGAATATTTTGGCCTTAGTTTCCTTTGATTTGATCAATTTGTATGTAAAGGCCCTTGTGTTTTAGGCAATCAAGTACATTATTAAGTCTGTATTCGAGTTAAGAGTCGTTCGGGACAAGTTTCATGCAATTCGGTTGAGAATCAAAAGAGATTTTGAAGATTGAAGCTGTTGTGTTCGAAGAACAAAGCTACTGCCGGCGCAGCAGCGTTGCAACGTCGTTCATCAGCGTTACAACGCTGAGGAACGGCGTCGCAACACCAGACTCCCTATCGACGCGGGAGCTCCAACGGTCAACGGCGTTGCAACGCTGCCCCTCAGCGTTGCAATGCCACCCCGATAGAAGGCGCGTGCGGACGAAGCGGACGTTGCAACGCCGTGATGGCATTCCAGCAGTTGCAGATCGGTTCAGCATTTTTGGGTTGTTTTTCGGTCTGGATCGAGCAGTTCAAGCCCGATTCAAGGTGTTTTGGACCGGTTTATGTAATAAAATTAGAGTAATTTTATTATTTTGCACTTTAGAGGCAAAATTATTCCAATTTTACAGCTGTATGTCTTTATGAATGTCATTTAGATTTTTTCCTACCTTAGGATAAGCATGTACATGCATTTTATTTGTATAATTGTTATATGAATATGGTTAAGATGCATGATTAATTTATTTTTCATGAGTAATTAATTATAATAGTTATAATTAGATTATATGGAAAATAAATTGCATGAAGCATGTAATTACTTAGTTTAAAGTAAATGTTATTTTATTTTAAGTAATTTATTTATTCAATTTGTTGAATTTTTTATTTATAATTCCAACATTGGTTTTATAATATAGTTTCTTTATCATAGGTTAATTATTAAATTTATAAAAGTTATAAATTAAAGGGGTTTTAGAAACTATAACCTATAATAAAGAAATACATGCAAACATAGGAACTTGGGTTAAAATTTAAATTAGCTTTAAATTGTATAAAATTAATTTAGACCTAAGTTTTAATTTCTAATAGGATTAGAAATTAGTCTTACATAGTATTTTAAATAGTTTAAAATATAGTAGGACATTAGAACTTTGGTTATAAGGGAACTCTACTGGTGAAGTTATGTCTAAGGGTGGGGGTACTTAAGTTGATGGTTAGCTTGACACCACCTCCCACAGGAGGCTGATCTAGAGCTTGAGTTGAATTAACATTAGTTCTATTTTATATCTAGGTAATTAAAATGTTTATTCACCTAGACATAAGGTTAAAAGACCTATTTATAATAGTTATAGTACGTATAGACTTAGATAGATTCTTTTAGCAAGAATCCGACTAAGTTAATCCTATACCCTAATCCTAGGAGCTTCGGTGGGAGAAAACGAGATGTTCGCATCAAGTTTACTCTCACGTCCTCAAGAGTTCACACCGTGAGTTCCATGCTCGGCTATGCAGCGTCAATAGAGCGTCCCCCTACGATATGTATTTGCATGGCTCAATACCAAGGTGAATGAGGGAAGTATCCATAGTAAATGAGAGCAGGACGTGTGTCAACGTATCCTACGGTCTCCTCCATTAGGTCGCACCGTGAGATTTCTATAGTCCGCCAGCTAAGTTGTCTTGGAACAGCCAAACCCTACAGAGGGCCAGACTATAGGGATCGGAACACCGCGAACTCCAGAAATGGATAGGGTCTCTAAGGTAATTTGCCAACAGTTGTCTTTCTTAATAGTAGCCTGTTGGCTCAGACCTATTGGATCTGAAAAATGGTAGGGTCACATTTGCGGGATGAGTTAAGCTAGTTAACAAGTCCTTAACCAAACAAACGATAGCTAAGGATCATTGGGACATGAGATTTTCTGGTAGTGAGAATTGGCTGAGAAAGTCTCAATTCAGGGGAGGAATGACTGACCGTCCGACGGAGGCTTTTGTTCTAAACCCTTGAAGCCTCGGTGCAAAATTAAAGGTTTAATTTAAACATTGGGTTTAGTTTAAACACTAGGGTTCTTTAATAATTTTGCAAAATATGATTGGTTTATAATGGGTTAAAGACATGACTAATTAAAACTATTTTGGAATTTCAGCATGTTGTCCTCGTATATAGCCTTACTCAAAGCGAACGTTTAACTGGTGAAAACTTTACTACGTGGAAGTCCAACCTAGATGCGATTCTTGTTGTTGACGACATGCGGTTTGTACTGACTGAGGAATGTCCTCGGGTCCCTGCTCGAAACACTCCTCAATCTATTAAGGAGGAGTACGACCGTTGGATCAAGGCCATTGAAAAGGCCAAGGCCTATATCTTTGCTGGCATATCTGATGTTTTGGCCAGGAAGTTGGAGGGTATGGTCTCAACTCTTAAGATCATGGGTTATCTACAAAATTTATCTGGACAACCGTCTGAACAAATTCGGCACGAATCCCTCAAGTACGTTTATAACGCCTGCATGAAGGAGGAAACTTTAGTGAGAGAACATGTTCTCGATCTTATAGTTCACTTCAACGTGGCCGAAATAAACGGAACGGTCTTAGATGAGCTAAGTCAGGTATTCTTCATCCTGGAATCTCTTTCGAAGAGTTTCCTACAATTCCGCAGCAATGCGGTGATGAACAAGATAGACTATAACCTGACTACTCTCCTAAATGAACTACAAACTTTCCAGACCCTTATGAAGAATAAGGGACAGGTTGATGGAGAGGCAAATCTGTTTGCCCATTCAAAAAGGTTGCAGAAGGGTTCATCCTCTAGGACTAAGTCCTGTAGTTCATCTTCTGGACTTAAGAAGACCCAAAATAAGAAGATGGGAGGGAAAGGGAAGGCACCTGCTGCTGACAAAGGCAAGGGAAAATCCAAGGTTGCAGACAAAGGAAAAAGTTTCCACTGCAACGTGGATGGGCACTGGAAGCGAAACTGCCCAAAATACCTTGCTGAGCTCAAAGAGAAGAAAAGTAAATTAGATTTACTTGTTCTTGAAACTTGTTTAGTGAAAAATGATGATTTTACCTGGATACTTGATTCAGGAGCCACTAATCACGTTTGCTCTTCGTTTCAGGAAACTAGTTCCTTCAAGGAGCTCAAAGAGGGTGAGATGACGCTCAGGGTTAGAACGGGAGAAGTCGTCTCAGCTCGTGTAGTGGGAGAAGCCAAGCTATTTTTCGGAGATAGATTTATTTTATTGAAAAATCTGTATATAGTTCCTAAGATTAAGAGGAAGTTAATTTCTATCTCTTGTTTAATAGAACTTGGATATTGTATTTCCTTTTTATTAAATGAAGCATTCATTTTAAAAGAAGGTGCCAATATTTGTTCTGCTAAATTGAAAAACGGATTGTATGTACTTAAACCGAATCAGACTAAAGCAATTTTGAATCATGAGATGTTTAAAACTGCAAATACTCAAAGTAAAAGGCAAAGAATTTCTCATAATAATACCTATCTATGGCATCTTAGACTTGGTCATATAAATCTCAACCGGATTGAGAGATTATCTTAGAATGGACTTCAAAATAAGTTAGAAGATGATTCTTTACCTCCTTGTGAATCCTCCTTGGAAGGTAAAATGACCAAGCGACCTTTTACTGGAAAAGGTTACAGAGCCATAGAGCCCTTAGAACTTGTACATTCGGATCTTTGTGGTCTGGTGAATGTTAAAGCTCGAGGAGGGTACGAGTATTTCATCTCTTTCATCGATGATTATTCGAGGTATGGTTATCTATACCTAATGCATCATAAGTCTGAGGCTCTTGAAAAGTTCAAAGAGTATAAGGTTGAAGTAGAGAATGCATTAGGGAAAACCATTAAAACACTTCGATCCGATCAAGGTGGAGGGTATATGGATTTGAGATTTCAGGACTATATTGTTGTGGTTTGTGCCCTAAAACTCGTAGTTTGTATTTTTGTTCTAATTATTTGTAATAAATCGTTATTACTTTAATAAAGCGTTATTGTTCTTTGTCTATAATATTGCCTTTGATTTAAACCCTAAATCCAATAAACTAAATATCCAATGTTGTTAAATGAATCTTTAACTGAATGTAGTGTACATATAAAGGATCTCGGTTCGAGATACAGCCTAAAGGGTCTATAGTTAGGGGATAAGGTTTGGGTACTTTACCCTGGTAAAACTATGGATGTGGCCCACTTTGTATTTGATACAAATACTGTAATCCTAACGTGTTCGTGTAGATGACATGTGAGTGGGGATATCCTATGTAATGAGATTACATAAGACCTGACCACGAAATAGTAACCTCTAGCTGTAACTCCGTTGACTAGTTAGGTTTCTATTTCACTAGGATGACCTAGGCAACTTGATCTCAATCCTGAGCAGGTTACGAACTCTTGTTCGCGAGGGATTGTCCTTTGACTAGTATGGGTGAGAGTGGCCAGATTCGCCGACTCAATATGCCTACCTTTTTGGGGACAAGACCGAGTGAGCGGCTGGGAACTTAACTTAGTAAGATGAAATTCACTCCTTCCCGCCTACTAAGGTAAGTAGAGGAATGTTCCCTTAAGTGGTGTCTCCGGGACTTGAACAAAGGGTCTGACCCTCTCATTGGCCCGAGAGGGACTATGTTTGTTGGTAGGACCACAAACAAATTGTTCATTAGAGGAGCACTAGTACTTAAGGCACAAGATGTAACCCAAGGGTAAAACGGTAATTTGACCCAGCTGGTGTTACGAACATTCGTGAAGGATTGACTTGCTGTTATTAGTCAATATTCATGGACACAGAAATATATCTACAGTGAGAAGAGTGCAGGTGCGGGAGTTTAGTGGAGTGTTCCTGGAGTTAACGAATGTTGATTGAGAGGTTAATGAGAATAACCGAGCAATCTTGTATCGTTGGAGCTTCTGATCTGTAGGTCCATTAGGTCTACCTTCTAGCTCGTAAAGGGTTCTTAGATCGTTTGAATTTGAAGTGTTCTAATTCATAAGGGAATAAACTTAATTTATATTGATACGATATAATATATAGTTTTGGAACTATATATTATAAATTTAATGTGGATATGATTCATATTAAAATTAAGTGAGAGAATTAAATATTTGAAAGAGTTCAAATGTTAAATTCAAATGTGTATATGATTCATATTTGTAAACTATAGGTTTAATTTAATGTGCATTAGATGTGCATTAAAACTATAGATTAGAGGGACATATTGATTAAATGTGATTTAATCCAAATTAAATATATCATATTTAATTTGTTTTATTTAAATATGATTTAAATTAATAGTTAAATATGATTTGATTATTATTTTATTATTTTAATAATAAAATGAGGGAACGTGTCATCCTGACACGTTCCCACTACCCCTCCCCTTCTCCCTATCGATAGCTTAACAGTGAGAAGGGGGTTGATAATCAACGGTTAGTTCGATCATCTTGCAATTGGTGAATTGCAAACACACAGAAGTAAGAATTCTCTCTCTCTCTCACACACTCTCATTCCCAATTCCTCCAATTGTTGGAATCTTTCCCACCAAGGAAGATCTAAGCACTTAGAGACATAGAGGGTTTTCCTCGTGGTGCTGTCCTACTGAAGAAAATAGAGAAGTTTCTTGGGTGTTGCTGTGTTGCTGAACATTCGAGCAAAGATTTGTTGTGGCTGGAAAAACTACAAAGGTATTCCTTCTTTCCTCTTTAGTTTAATAGTTAAACTTTAGCATGTTTGCATGCAATTAATCCATGTCTAATTATATTAGAATTTGCATCTTTGTTCTGTTTTTCAATGAATGTTTTTTTTTTTTTTTGCATTTCAAGCAAAACAAAACTTGCAAATTACGACTCCAAACACGTTTCCGCTGCTCAAGGAGATCAGATCTCCATCAATTGGTATCAGAGCAATGCTTGTATTATTTTGTTTGAAACAAAATTGCATTGATTTAGTGAGAACTGCATTTGGTGTGTTGTAAAACTAGTTTAGGAATATTTAGCCATAGTTTACTCTTTTGATTTGATCAATTATATGTAAAGGCCCCTGTGTTTTTGGGCATAAAGTGCTTTATCGATTTTGTATTCGAGTTAAGAGTCGTTCGGGACCAGTTTTATGCAATTCGGTTGAGAATTGGAGGAGAAATTGATGATTGTTGGTGTTGTGTTCGAAGAGAAAAACCATTACCGAAGCAGCAGCGTTGCAACGGCGTTCATCAGCGTTGCAACGCTAAGGAACGGCGTCGCAACGCCATTCCTTCCTATCGAAGCGGTAGCTCCGAGGGTCGTGGCGTTGCGCGCTTGCCCCAGCGTTGCAACGCCACCTCGATAGCAGGCGCGCGCGAGGACGAAGCGGGCATTGCAACGCTCACATCAGCGTTGCAACGCCGTGATTCTATTTCACCAGCAGCAAACTGGTTCAGCTTTTTGGGTTGGTTTTCGGTCCGGTTCGAGCGGTTCAAGCTCGGTTTAAGGAGTTTTGAACCGATTTTATGTAAGAAAATTAGTGTAATTTTATTTTTTTGAACTTTAGGGGCCAAATTATTTCGGTTTTACAGCTATATGTCTTTATGAATGTCATTTAGATTATTCCCACCTTAGGATAAGCATGTTCATGCATTCTTTTATTTGTATAATTGTTATATGAATATGGTTAGATGCATGATTAATTAATTTTTCATGAGAAATTAGTTATAATTGTTATAATTAGATTATATGAAAAATAAATTGCATGGAGCATGAAATTACTTAGATTAAAATAAATATTCTTTTATTTAAGTATTTTTATTATTCAATTAGTTGAATTTTTTATAATTCCAATTTGAAAAATAATTGTTGGATTTATAATATGGTTTATTTATCGTAGGTTAATTATTAAATTTATAAAAGTTATAAATTAAAGGGGTTTTAGAAACCATAACCTATAATAAAGAAATACATGCAAACATAGGAACTTGGGTTAAAATTTAAATTAGTTTTAAAATGTTTAAAATTAATTTAGACCTAAGTTTTAATTTCTAATAGGATTAGAAATTTAAATTAGTTTTAAAATGTTTAAAATTAAGTTATGTCTAAGGTTGGGGGTACTTAAGTTGACGGTTAACGGAATACCTCCTACCTGGGAACTGACCCGGAGCTTGAGTTGAATTAACCTTAGTTCTATTTTATATCTAGGTACATAAAATGTTTATTCACCTAGACATAAGGTTAAAAGACCTAGTTATAATAGTTATAATAGGCATAGACTTAGATAGATTCTTTTAGTCAGAATCCGACTAAGTTAAACCTATACCCTATTCTTAGGAGCTTGAGTGGGAGAAAACGAGATGTTCGCATCAAGTTTACTCTCACGTCCTCAAGAGTTCACACCGTGTGTTCCATGCTCGGCTACGCGGCGTCCCCCTACGGTATGTGTTTGCATGGTTCAATACCAAGGTGAATGAGGGAAATATCCATAGTAAATGGGAGCAGGACGTGTGTCAACGTATCCTACGGTCTCCTCCATTAGGTCGCACCATGAGATTTCTATAGTCCGCCTGCTAGGTTGTCCTGGAACAAGCAAATCCTACGGAGGGTCTGACTATAAGGATCGAAACATCGCGAAATCCAGAAATGGATAGGGTCTCTTAGGTAATTTGCCAACAGTTGTCTTTCTTAATAGTAGTCTGTTGGCTTGGACCTATTGGATCTGAAAATGGCAGGGTCACATTTACGGGATGAGTTAAGCTAGTTAACAAGTCCTTGACCAAACAAACGGTAGCTAAGAACCATTGGGATATGAGATGTTCTGGTAGTGAGAATTTGTTGAGAAAGTCTGAATTTAGGGGAGGAATGATTGACTGCCCAACGGAGGCTTTTGTTCTAAAGCCTTGAAGTATCGTTGCAAAATTAAAGGTTTAATTTAAACATTAGGTTTAGTTTAAACACTAGGGTTCTTTAATAATTTTGCTAAATTTGATTGGTTTTATGATTGGTTAAAAGGCATAACTAATTAGATTTATTTTGGATGTTCAGCATGTCGTCCTCGATAATAGCCTTATTAAAAAGCGATTGTTTAACTGGTGAGAACTTTACTACGTGGAAGTCCAACTTGAATACGATTCTTGTTGTTGACGACCTTCGGTTTGTACTAACTGAGCAATGTCCTCAAGTCCCTGCTCGAAACGCTCCTCAATCTGTTAAGGAGCCGTACGATCGCTGGATCAAGGCCAATGATGGGGCCAAAAAGCACGAGGGCATGGTCTCAGCTCGTGAGATCATGAGTTCGTTGCAGGATATGTTTAGATAACCGTCTGGACTGATTCGGCACGAATCCCTCAAATACGTTTATAACTCCCGTATGAGGGAGAGATCATCGGTGAGAGAACACTTCTCGATCTGATGGTCCACTTCAACGTGGCTTAGATGAACGGAGCGGTCATTGACGAGCAAACTCAGGTATCGTTCATCCTGGAATCTCTTTCGAAGAGTTTCCTGCAATTCCGCAGCAACGCGGTGATGAACAAGATAGAGTATAACCTAACTACTTTCCTCAATGAACTATAAACTTTTCAGTCTCTTATGAAGAATAAGGGACAGGCTAATGGAGAGGAAAATCTGTTTGGCCATTCCAGAAGGTTTCATCCTCTGGGACTAAGTCCTGTGGTTCATCTTCTAGGCTTAAGAAGACCCAAAAGAAGAAGATAGGAGGGAAAGGAAAGGCACCTGCTGCTGACAGAGGCAAGAGAAAAGTCAAGGTTGCAGATAAAGGAAAGTGTTTCCACTGCAACGTGGATAAGCACTGGAAGCGAAACTGCCCGAAATACCTTGCTGAGCTCAAAGAGAAGAAAGGTAAATTAGATTTACTTGTTCTTGAAACTTATTTAGTGGAAAATGATGATTTTACCTTGATACTTAATTCAGGAGCCACTAATCACGTTTTCTCTTCATTTCAGGAAACTAGTTCCTTTAAGGAGCTCGAAGAGGGTGAGATGGCGCTCAGGATCGGAACGGGAGACGTCGTCTCAGCTTGTGCAGTGGGAGATACCAAGCTATTTTTAGAGATAGATTTCTATTTTTGAAAAATCTGTATATAGTTCCTAAAATTAAGAGGAACTTAATTTCTATCTCTTGTTTAATTGAACTTGGCTACTGTATAACCTTTTAAATTAATGAAGCGTTCATTTTAAAGAAAGGTGTCAATATTTATTGTGCTAAGTTAGAAAACAGCTTGTATGTACTTAAACGGAATAGAACTAAAGCAATTTTAAATCATGAGATGTTTAAAAATGTTAATACTCAAAGTAAAAGGCAAAGAATTTCTCCAAATAATAATACCTATCTATGGCATCTTAGACTCAGTCATATTAATCTCAACCGGATTTAGAGACTTTCTAAGAATGGACTTCTAAATAAGTTAGAAGATGATTCTTTACCTCCTTGCGAATCTTGCTTGGAAGGTAAAATGACCAAGCGACCTCTTACTCGAAAAGGTTACAGAGCCATGGAGCCCTTAGAACTTGTATATTCGGATCTTTGTGGTCTGGTGAATGTTAAAGCTCGAGGAGAGTACGAATATTTCATCCCATTCATAGATGATTATTCGAGGTATGGTTATCTATATCTAATGCATCACAAGTCTGAGGCTCTTGAAAAGTTCAAAGAGTATAAGGTTGAAGTCGAGAATGCATTAGGGAAAACCATTAAAACACTTCGATCCGATCGAGGTTAGAGTATATGGATTTGAGATTCCAAGACTATATGATAGAACATGGAATTAAATCTCAACTCTTAGCACCTAATACACCATAGCAAAATGGTGTGTCAGAAAGGAGAAATAGAACCTTGTTGGACATGGTTCGTTCTATGATGAGTTATGCTCAACTGTCTGCCTCGTTTTAGGGATATGCAGTAGAGATTGCAGTTCAAATCTTGAACACTATTCCATCAAAGAGTGTTTCAAAAACACCTTTTGAATTGTGGAAGGGGCGTAAACCTAGTTTACAACACTTGCTAGTGACAAACCCAAACAAATTGGAACCTCGTTCAAGATTGTGTCACTTTGTTTGGTATCCCAAAGAAACGAGAGGTGGTCTTTTCTACGACCCACAAGAAAACGAGGTGATTGTATCGACAAACGCCACTTTCTTGGAGGAAGATCACATGAGGAACCATAAACCGCGTAGTAAATAATTACTAAATGAAGCTATAGTTGAACCAACAAGAGTTGTTGATCAAGTCGGACCTTCATCAAGAGTTGATGGAGGAGCCAGCACCTCAAGTCAGTCTCGTCCTTCTCAATCGTTGGGAATGCCTTGATGCAGTGGGAGGGTTGTTTCCCAACCTGACAACTACTTGGGTTTAGCTGAAACTCAAGTCGTCATACCTGATGACGGCGTAGAAGATCCATTGTCTTATAAACAGGCAATGAATGACGTAGACAATGACCAATGGATCAAATCCATGAACCTTGAAATGAAGTCAATGGACATCAATTCAGTATGGGAACTTGTAGACCAACCTGAAGGGTTTAGACCCATAGGGTGTAAATGGATCTATAAGAGAAAGAGAGATGCAGCCGGAAAGGTACAGACCTTTAAGGCTAGACTTGTAGCAAAGGGTTCTACCCAAAGGGAAGAAGTTTATTATAAAGAAACTTTTTCCCCTGTTGCTATGTTGAAGTCTATAATGATACTCTTGTCCATAGCCGCATTTTATAATTATGAAATTTGGCAAATTGACGTCAACACTGCCTTTTTGGATGGTATTCTTGACGAGAGTATCTATATGTCTCAACCCGAGGGGTTCATAACCCAAGGTCAGGAGCAAAACGTTTGCAAGCTCAATCGATCCATTTATGGGTTGAAACAAGCATCTAGATCTTGGAATATAAGATTTGATACTACGATCAAGTCTTATGGGTTTGACCAAAACGTTGATGAGCCTTGTGTTTACAAGAGGATCATCAACGACAAAGTAGCTTTCTTAGTACTTTATGTGGATGATATCCTACTCATTGGGAATGATGTATGATACCTAACTGACATAAAGAATTGGCTGGCGACCCAATTCCAAATGAAAGATTTGGGAGAGGCACAATATGTTCTTGGGATTCAGATCTTTAGGAATCGCAAGAACAGAACGCTAGCACTGTCTCTAGCATCTTTTATCGATAAAATGTTGTACTGATATTCGATGCAGAATTTCAAGAGGGACTTGTTGCCCTTCAGGCATGGAGTTCATCTGTCTAAGGAACAGTGTCCTAAGACACCTCAAGAAGTTGAGCATATGAGACGTATTCCCTATGCCTCTACAGTAGGTAGTTTAATGTATGTTATGTTGTGCACGAAGCCAGACATTTGTTATGCAGTGGGAATAGTCAGTAGGTACCAGTCCAATCCAGGGTTAGACCACTGGACAACAGTTAAAAATATCCTCAAGTATCTTAGGAGAACGATGGACTATACGCTTGTGTATGAGACTAAGGATTTGATCCTTACTTGATACACTGATTCTGATTTTCAGACTGATAAGGATTCTCGGAAATCCACATCGGGATCAGTTTTTACCCTTAACGGGGGAGCTATAGTATGGCAAAGCATCAAGCAAAGATGCATCGCTAACTCCACGATGGAGGCTGAGTATGTCGATGCTTGTGAAGCAGCTAAGGAGGATGTTTGGCTAAGGAAATTCCTTACTGATTTGGAAGTCGTTCCAAATATGGAATTTTCCATCACCTTATACTGTGACAACAGTGGTGCGGTAGCCAATTCGAAGGAACCTCGCAACCATAAGCGAGGTAAGCACATCGAGAGGAAGTATCACCTGATACGAGAAATAGTGCAACGAAGAGATGTGACAGTCACGAAGATCGCTTCGGTGCACAATATTGATGATTCGTTTACAAAGACTCTCACTGCTAAAGTGTTCGAGGGTCATCTAGAAAGTCTGGGTCTACGAGATATGTACATAGGCTAATCCATAGCAAGTGGGAGATATGTAATGGGGTATATGGATGCCCTAGTTTATTGTATTTCTATCTCGTGTAACCATTATTTTAGATTATGATGTACCCCACTAGAGTTTTAGTTCAAGTGGGAGTTTGTTGGGGTTTGTGCCCTAAAACTCGTAGTTTGTATTTTTGTTCTAATTATTTGTAATAAAGCGTTATTACTTCAATAAAGCGTTATTGTTCTTTGTCTATAATATTGCCTTTGCTTTAAACCCTAAATCCAATAAACTAAATATCCAAGGTTGTTAAATGAATCTTTAACTGAATGTAGTGTACATATAAAGGATCTTGGTTCGAGATACTGTTGGGATTTGTGCCCTAAAACTCGTAGTTTGTAATTATGTTCTAATTATTGTTATAAAGTGTTATTATTTCAATAAAGTGTTATTGTTCGTTATCTACGAGTTTGCCTTTATTTAACCCTAAATCCAATAAACTAAACATCCAAGGCTGTTAAATGAATCTCTAACTGAATGTAATGTACATAAAAAGAATCTCGGTTCGAGATACAGCCTAAAGGGTCTATAGTTAGGGGATAAGGTTTGGGTACCTTACCCTGGTTAAACTATGGATGTGGCTAACTTTGTATTTGATACAAACACAGTGATCCTAACGTGTTCGTATAGAAGACATGTGAGTGGGGATATCCTATGTAATGAGATTACATAAGACCGGACCATGAAATAGTAACTTCTAGCTGTAACTCCGTTGACTAGTTAGGGGTTGTTTGGTCCCCTGTCTTAGAATCAAAATCATGGGGGGTTTGTTCTGGGTCTTTCTGAAGCCTGGGAATCAGAAAACTGTGTTTGGGGTGCAGTGTTCTGAAGCCTAGGAATAAGAAAACAGTGTTTGGGTTGTAGTGTTCTAAATCCTAGGTTTATGCCGTTTTTTTTTCTTTTTTCCTTTAGTTGTTTTGTTCTCTTATTTTTTAGTAGATGTTTTGTCAATTGTAGAAACTCTTGTATAACATAAATGGGTTACAAAATTGAAACTCTATTTTAGAAATTAAAAATTGGAAGTCTAGGTAAGAAAATAGGGAATTTAAAACTCTATTTCACAAAGTATTTAGAAAAGTATTTTTGGAACTCTATTTTAGAAATTAAAAAAATTGAAAGTCCATTTAAGAAATTAGGGATTTAAAGCTCTATTTCAAAAAATATTTAGAAAATTATTTTGGAACTCTATTTTAGAAATTAAAAAAATAGAAATTTATTTAAGAAATTAGGGAATTAAAAACTCTATTTTACGTCACATAGTATTCTGAAAACTATTTTTTGGAATTCTACTTTAAAATTAAAAAAAAATTGAAGTCTATTCAATAAATTAGGTAATTTGAAACTATATTTTATAAAGTATTCAAAAACTTATTTTTCAAATTCTATTTTAAGAATTAAAAAATTGGAAATCTATTTAAGTGATTAGAAAATTTAAAATTTTATTCCACAAAGTATCCAAAAACCCAATTTTGGAGCTCTAATAAGAAAAGTGGTGATTGTGCACAAGTTAGGTCGTTAGGGTAGTTGATTGCTCGAGTGATCGGGTTGTTGGGGTAGGCGTATACAAGTCTCTTGAGTAGTTGTCAAAAGTAATCGTTAGTGGTGGTTAGGTCGTCGATGTAGTCATTAGAGTTGTCGTCGAAAGTAGTCGTCAGTGGTGGTTGGGGTCGCTGGTGTGGTCATCGGAGTTGTCGTCAGCGGTGGTTGGGGTTGTCGGAGTTGTCATCGGAGGTAGTCATCAGCAGTGGTCGGGGACATCGGAGGTAGTTGTCAGCGTTGGCAGGGGTCGCCAGTGTGGTCGTCAGAGTTGTCGTCGGAGGTAGTCGTCACCGATGGTCGGGGTCATCTGTATGGTCATCGGAGTTGTTATCGGAGGTAGTCGTCAGCGGTGGTTGGAGTCGCCGATGTGGTCGTCGGAGGTGTTGTTGTTGGGTTTTTATGTCCTAAAACTCGTGAGTTTGTAAATTGAATGTATATTCTATTTTGCAATAAAGTTATTATTGAGATTTATTCAGTAAAGGTGTTATTGAATAAAGTGAATTATATATTTTGAAACCCTAATCCAATAAAGAACCCATGGCTATAGGATGTATACTTGAACTTTATGTGTGACATAAAAGTGGATCAGGTTCAAGTTATAGCCACAATAGTCTATAGTATAGGGATAGGGTTGGGTACCTTATCCTGGGGACACTATGAACGCGGTCCACTTTGTAAAGTACAAACGATGTGATCTGAATCGTTCATGTGGAGACATGCGAGTGGGGCGCCCTATGCAATGAGTTTGCATAAAGCGGAGCGAGAAATAGTCACTTAAACTTTATAACTCCGTTTCTTGTCTTAATCGACTATATTCATACGATGACCTAGGTAACTCGATCTTAATCCACGAGCGTGCTATGAACTCCTGTTTATTCTGGATTATCCTTAGATCTGTAGGTGAGAGTGGCACGAGATTGCCGACTCAATAAGCCTCCCACTTGAGGATAAGGCGGGTAGATAGCCGGGAACATAGTTCGCAAGATGGAATTCACTCCTACCCGCTTTAGGGATTAGTAGAGAGGTTGTTCCCTTAAGTGCTGATTCTGGGTCTTGAACAAAGCGCCCACCCTCTCATTGGCCCGAGAGGATTTGGTTTGTTGGTTGGACCACAAACCAATTGTTCATTAGAGGATCGGTGGGACTTAAGGAACAAGAAGTAATTACTGAGGGTAAAGCGGTAATTTTAACCGGTGTAATTCTGAACGACTGTGAAGGATCGACTTACTAATCATGGTTATACCAGTGGGACGAAATATATCTACAGTGAGGAGAGTGCAACCACCAGGCTTTAGTGGAGTGTCCCGGTGGTTAACGAATGTTGATTAGCTAGGCTAAAGAGTTTGGCTCGGTTAATCTTGTATCGTTGGAGCTCATGATTTGTAGGTCCATTAGGTCCCCTTACTAGCTCGGACTAAGCCTTGTAACATTTTGAGAGAAAAGAATTTGAATTTTTCAAATTTGGTTTTGGGAGAAAACGTTAATTATATGTGATATACTTAACATGTCACTGTTTAATTATGAATTAAACTATAATAAAGAAGAGGTGGAAATATTTAAATGTGATTTAAATATTTGCTCGGTTTATAACATGAATAGGGATTCATGTTTAAACGATCGATTTAAGAAATCGGGATTGGTCTAATTATTTAATTTAATATTTAATATTAAATTAAATAAATTATTTAAAATTAATTAATTAAATTATTTAATTAGTTAAATTAATAAATTTATTTTAATTTAAAATTAAGTTTATATTAATTTTGAATTAAATTTAAATGAAAAATTCAATTTTGATTTTGAATTTCAATTGGACCAAAGGAAAAAGCATGAGCAACCATGCTACTTTTTCTAATTCACTCAAATTGAGCACCTCTTTCTTGCTAAATCCTTCTCATCTTCTTGTTGTCATCTTCTCCTAGCTTGAAGAAGCTTTTGGTTTCTTTAATTGAAGAAGAAACCATTAGATTAAAAGGAATTAATCAGATTTTTGATTATTCACGTTTTTTAGACCTTTCTCCCATCTCTCTTCAAATTCTCTCTACCAAAGATCCCACAATCTGTTCTAAGGCCTGAGGATAGTAGGGAAGACATTAGAGGTTGTCCACAAAGTGTTTGTGACAAGAAATTGCCCACGGATTAGGAGAATTTTGAACTACAAAGGTATGTGTTCATACTCTCTGTTTTTCCAGATTTGAGCATGTTTTTGGTTTTGTAAAATTGATTAACTTAGAGTGTTCAAGATCCAAAATTGCTTCCGCTTTCTTAATCTACACTCTTTCAATTGGTATCAGAGCAATTTTGAGCACTCAATTTGATCAATTGTGTTCTGTGGTGGGTATTTTTTGAAATACAATTTTTCTGGGCATCTAAAGTGTTCTTCTGACTTTGGCATTTAAATTGAGCATCTATTTGTGCTTTATTTTCAAATTGCTCAATTGTGTTTGAGCATTAATGTGTGTAGAATAAGCTGTAAAAATTTCAAGTCGATTGGAGTTCGGGAAGGCCTTCAATTTGAAGAAAGAAGCTCGGAAGGTCACAAAAACTGAAAACAGAGCAAGCTGCTGTTTTTTTTCTTCTTTCTGCTACAGTAAATTGAGTCTTCAGCCCGCGTGATTTTCTTTTCAAATGAAGAAGGCGTTGACTTTGACCGTGGGTTTTTGACTTTGACCGGTTCAATTGATTTTGGACCGGTTCGGCTCGATTTTGGTCCGGTTCATGTAGTTTTAGACCGGTTCTGACTAATTCGAGGCTGGTTTTTCCATTTTGGAGGTCCATTTTACCATTTGGAGGCCCGGTTCAACCTTTTGAAGGTCCTGGTTCACACATATGCAAAATTTGGTTCGAAGTGGTTCGATTTTAATTCTAGATTATTATTGTAATAATTTAGTTGTTTGCTTGCATTAGATGCCAAAACCAGTCCACTTTAGTGTGTTTAATTAATTATGCATTGTGAATGTATGTTTTAATTAAGTTCCCTGATTAAATGTGCATAAAGTATGCCATATAGATTTTAAAATCCCACCATAGGAAGCATGCTCCATGCATTGAAAGTATGTTATAAGTGTTATAATATATAGTATGCATGAATTAGGGTTTCATTGGAATTAATATAAGTATTATATTAATTTATGAAACAAATATATTATATGTTTTAATTATAATTAATATAAGGGTTATATTAATTAAAAAATTAAACATATAATTTTTAATGCATTTATTCATGTGATGGATTTGTTATAAATGTATGTATATTCATATGATGAATGATCAAGCAATTTATAACATAGAAATGCATGTAACTTAAGGTTAATTAATTAGTTTTAAAATGGTTTTAGAACTGGAAATTAATTAGATCTTAGGTTATCTAGTTCTAATAAGATTAGAATTAGGCAACCAATAATTTATAAACTGTGATTAAAGAGGAACTCTGTCTAAGGAAGGTTCTGGCTAGGCTGGGGTACTTAAGCTGACGGAAACGGAACACCCCTACCTGGGAACCAACCTGGGAGTGAATTTAATCTAGAGATTTATAAATTATTTTCCTGAGTGGCGTTTATTAAAGAGTTAATAAATTAAACTCATAGACCTAGGTTTATTAAATGGTTAATAGACTTAGGTAATTCCAATATAATAGTTATATTGGTAGACTTAGGTTATATTATTTAGCCGAAATATGCCTAAGTAAAAGATATACCCAAACTATTTAAAATACTTAGTGGGAGTGAAAAGGTATATATGATATATCAATTTCCTCTTACGCTCTTCGCGAAGTTCACACCGTGAGATTTATGCTCGGCCTCGTGATGTCAATAGGGCATCCCCATTCGGATGGTGTTTGCATAAATCAAGAGCAAGGTGAATGGAGAAAGTATTCATAGTAAGTGGGAGAAGGAAGTGTGTCAACACATCCTATGGTCTCCTCCATTAGGATGGACCGTGAGATTCCCATGTTGCGCTGCGCAGTTGCCGGAGTAGCACCATCCATTCGGAGGGATGTAACATGGGATTCGGAACAACTCAAACTCCAGAAATGGATAGGGTCTCTTAGGTCCATTCCCAGCATTGACTTTCCAATTCGGTAGCATTATTGGGGTCAACCTCTCAAGTCTAAAAATGGCGGGTCACACTTACGAGAATTGCTAAGTGTTAGTGAATTCTTGACCAAAGTAGCGATAACTAGAATGCTATAGGAATAAGAGTTATTCTGGTATTAGCATTTAGTCAAGAATGTCTTGGTTCAGTGAAGGAGTGTTTGACTGCCCTTCGGTAGCGGTTGCTCTGACTCACTGAAGTATCGTTGCAAAAACAAATAATGAGTTTATGGGTACATTATTACTTTTGCTAAATTCTTGTTTGGATGCATGTTTTGGGTTAAAAGCAATTCACTAATAGAATATGTTCTATTTTCAGCATGTCGAGCTCTTTTATACAATTACTCGCCTCCGATAAACTTAACGGCGATAACTTTGGAACTTGGAAATCAAACTTGAATACGATTCTTGTAATTGATGATCTAAGGTTCGTCTTGACGGAGGAATGTCCTCCCCCTCCCAACTCGTCTGCAACCCGAATAGTTTGGGATGCATTTGACAAATGGACTAGGGCTAATGATAAAGCCCGGGTCTACATCTTAGCCAGCATATCTGATGTGTTATCTAAGAAACATGAGGGCATGATCACCACAAAAGAGATCATGGGATCATTACAGGCCATGTTTGGACAACAGTCCTCATCGGTCCGTTATGATGCTCTCAAGTACGTTTACAACTCCCGAATGAAGGAGGGAACATCTGTTAGGGAGCATGTCCTTAATATGATGGTCCACTTCAACGTAAGGAGAGGTAAACGGGGTCATCATTGATGAGAACGATCGAGTTAGCTTTATAATGGAATCTCTTCCAAGAGTTTCCTCTGATTCCGCACCAACTCGGTGATGAACAAGATAGAGTATAACCTGACTACTCTACTTAACGAGCTCCAGACATTCGAGTCCCTGATGAAATCAAAGGGAAAAGAGAAAGAGGCAAACGTTGTCACTTCAAGGAAGTTTCGAGAGGATCATCCTCTGGGGACTAAGTCCGGTCCTTCTTTTTCTAAGAATAAAGGTATTGTAAGAAGAAGAAGAAGGATAAAGGGAAGGAAAAAGCTCCCATTCGCAAGAGGTAAAGCCACAGGAAAATGTTTCTATTGTGGCGAAGATGGGCATGGAAGAGGAAGGCGCCCAAAGTACCTTGCAGAAAAGAAAGCTAAGAAAGAAAAACAAGGTAAATATGATTTACTCGTTGTTGAAACATGTTTAGTGGAACATGATGATTCCGCCTGGATACTAGATTCAGGAGCCACTAACCATGTGTGTTCTTCTTTACAGAAACTAGTTCTGGAGGCGGTTTCTTTGATAGTGAGATAACTCAGGGTTGGAACAGGAGAGGTTGTCGCAGCTAGAGCAGTGGGAGTAATGAAGTTGTTATTTAGAGATAGATTCGTTTTATTAGAAAATGTACTTTTGGTTCCTGGAATCAGAAGAAATCTTGTATCTATCTCTTGTTTACTTGAACATATGTATAAAGTGTCTTTTGATTATAATGAAGCGTTCATTTGCAAGAGAGGTGTACGAATATGTTCTGCTAAACTTGAAAACAACTTATATGTGTTAAGACCAACAGAGATAAAAGCTATTTTAAACACTGAGATGTTTAAAACAGCTGATACTCAAAATAAAAGGCAGAAGCTTTCTCCAAGTACCTATTTTTGGCACTTGAGACTAGGTCACATTAATCTCAATAGGATTGAGAGATTGGTTAAGAGTGGTCTCCTAAGTCAGTTAGAGGACAACTCCTTACCACCATGTGAGTCTTGTCTTGAGGGAAAAATGACTAAACGACCTTTTTCTGAAAAAGGTTATAAAGCCAAAGAACCCTTGGAACTCGTACATTCGGATCTCTGTGGTCCAATGAATGTTAAAGCACGAGGAGGGTATGAATATTTCATCAGTTTTATTGATGATTATTCAAGGTATGGCTATCTTTACCTAATGCATCATAAGTCCGAAACCCTTGAAAAGTTCAAGGAATATAAGGCAGAGGTTGAGAATTCGTTAGATAAAACGATTAAAACACTTCGATCAGATCGAGGTGGAGAGTATATGGATTTAAGATTCCAAGACTATATGATAGAACATGGAATCATATCCCAACTCTCTGCACCTGGTACACCTCAGCAGAATGGTGTATCTGAAAGGAGAAATAGAATCCTGTTAGACATGGTTCGATCTATGATGAGCTACGATCAACTGCCTAGTTCGTTTTGGAGATATGCAGTAGAAGCTGCTGCATATATTTTGAACATGGTTCCCTCTAAGAGTGTTTCAGAAACACCCTATGAGTTATGGAAAGGGCGTAAAGGTAGTTTACGTCACTTCAGAATTTGGAGATGTCCGGCACATGTACTAGTGTCCAATCCAAAGAAACTGGAACATCGTTCAAAATTATGCCTATTCGTAGGATACTCCAAGGAAACGAAAGGTGGTCTGTTTTATGATCCTCAAGAGGACAAGGTGCTTGTGTCGACAAATGCCACGTTCTTAGAGGAAGACCACATGAGAGATCATCGACCTCGTAGCAGAATTGTCTTGAGCGAAATTTTCGAGGAAGCTACAAATAAATCAACAAAAGTTGTTGATCAAACTGGTCCTTCTCAAGAGTTGAGAATGCCTCGACGTAGTGGGAGGGATGTTAGACAACCCGACCGTTACATGGGTTTAACTGAAACCTAGGTCGTCATACCTGATGATGACATAGAGGATCCATTGACCTATAAACAGGCAATGAATGATATAGATAGAGACCAGTGGATTAAAGCCATGACCTCAAAATGGGGTCAATGTACTTCAATTCAGTCTGGGAACTTGTAGATCGACCAGATGGTGAAAGACCTATCGGTTGCAAGTGGATCTATAAGAGGAAACGAGATCAAGCCGGTAAGGTGCAAACCTTTAAGGCTCGACTTGTGGCAAAGGGTTATAATCAACGGGAAGGGGTGGACTATGAAGAAACCTTTTCCCCTGTTGCCATGCTTAAGTTGATTAGAATACTCTTGTCCATTGCCACGTTTTATGATTATGAAATTTGGCAAATGGATGTCAAGATAGCCTTTCTAAATGGCAATCTTGAAGAGAGTATCTTTATGGATCAACTAGAGGGGTTCAAAGTTCAGGGTCAAGAGCAAAAGGTTTGCAAGCTTAAGCGGTCCATTTATGGATTGAAACAAGCATCTAGATCCTGGAATATAAGATTTGATACTGCGATCAAATCTTATGGCTTTGAACAGAATATTGACGAGCCTTGTGTCTACAAGAAGATAGTTAATACTACAGTAGCTTTCTTAGTTCTATACGTAGACGATATCCTGCTCATTGGGAATGATGCAGGATTCCTGACTGATGTTAAGCAATGGCTAGCGACCCAATTCCAAATGAAAGATTTGGGAAAAGCTCAGTTTGTCCTTGGAATCCAAATTGTTCGGAATCGCAAGAACAAAACGCTAGCGCTGTCTCAGGCATCTTATATTGACAAAATGTTGATTAGATATAAGATGAAGAATTCCAAGAAGGGTTTATTACCTTTCAGGCATGGAATTCATCTGTCTAAGGAACAATGTCCTAAGACACCTCAAGAAGTTGAGGATATGAGACGCATTCCCTATGCATCAGCTGTCGGTAGTCTGATGTATGCCATGCAATGTACTCGACCCGACAAATGCTGCAAAGTGGGAATTGTCGCAGTATCGACCCAATGCGGATATGATCATTGGACTGCCGTTAAGAATATCCTCAAGTACCTTAGGAGAACGAGGGACTATATGCTTGTGTATGGCGCAAAGGATTTGATCCTTGCAGGATACACCGACTTCTTTTTTTCGAACGATATAGATTCGAGGAAATCCACATCAGGATCAGTCTTCACTCTTAACGGAGGAGCTATAGTATGGAGGAGTATAAAGCAAGGTTGTATTGCTGACTCCACCATGGAAGTTGAGTATGTCGCAGCTTGCGAAGCAACGAAGGAGGTTGTATGGCTTAGAAAATTCTTTACTGATTTGGAAGTTGTTCCAAATATGAATTTGCCTATCACTCTTTATTGTGATAATAGTGGTACAGTGGCAAATTCTAAAGAACCTAGAAGCCATAAGCGCGGAAAGCACATAGAGCGCAAATATCATCTCATCAGGGAAATTGTGCAACGAGGAGACGTGATCGTCACGCAGATCGCTTCGGAGCACAACATTGCTGATCCGTTTACAAAGCCCCTCACGGCTAAAGTGTTTGAGGGAAACCTAGAGAGTCTAGGACTTCGGGTTGTACAATAGGACAGTTTTCTTGCCCAGCATGTTTGACTCCACCGACGTTTTAGTCCAAGTGGGAGTTTGTTGGGTTTTTATGTCCTAAAACTCGTGAGTTTGTAAATTGAATGTATATTCTATTTTGCAATAAAGTTATTATTGAGATTTATTCAGTAAAGGTGTTATTGAATAAAGTGAATTATATATTTTGAAACCCTAATCCAATAAAGAACCCATGGCTATAGGATGTATACTTGAACTTTATGTGTGACATAAAAGTGGATCAGGTTCAAGTTATAGCCACAATAGTCTATAGTATAGGGATAGGGTTGGGTACCTTATCCTGGGGACACTATGAACGCGGTCCACTTTGTAAAGTACAAACGATGTGATCCTGAATCGTTCATGTGGAGACATGCGAGTGGGGGCGTCCTATGCAATGAGTTTGCATAAGACTGGACCGAGAAATAGTCACTTTGACTTTATAACTCCGTTTACTGTCTTAACTGACTATATTCATACGATGACCTAGGTAACTCGATCTTAAATCTGAGCGTGCTATGAACTCCTGTTTATTCGGATTATCCTTAGATCTGCATGGGTGAGAGTGGCCTAAGATTGCCGACTCAATAAGCCTCCCACTTCAGGGATAAGACTAGGTAGATAGCTGGGAACATAGTTCTGCAAGATGGAATTCACTCCTACCCGCTTTAGGGATTAGTAGAGAGGTTGTTCTCCCTTAAGTGTCGATTAGGGTCTTGAACAAAGGGCCCACCCCTCTCATTGGCCCGAGAGGGATTCGGTTTGTTGGTTGGACCACAAACCAATTGTTCATTAGAGGATCAGTGGGACTTAAGGAACAAGAAGTAATTACAGGGGTAAAACGGTAATTTTAACCCGTTTGTAATTACTGAACGACTGTGAAGGATCGACTTACTAATCATGGTTATACCGAGTGGACAGAAATATATCTACAGTGAGGAGAGTGCAACCACCAGGCTTTAGTGGAGTGTCCCGGTGGTTAACGAATGTTGATTAGCTAGGCTAAAGAGTTTGGCCGGTTAATCTTGTATCGTTGGAGCTCATGATCTGTAGGTCCATTAGGTCCCCTTACTAGCTCGGACTAAGCCTTGTAACATTTTGAGAGAAAAGAATTTGAATTTTTCAAATTTTGTTTTGGGAGAAAACGTTAATTATATGTGATATACTTAACATGTCACTGTTTAATTATGAATTAAACTATAATAAAGAAGAGGTGGAAATATTTAAATGTGATTTAAATATTTGCTCGGTTTATAACATGAATAGGGATTCATGTTTAAACGATCGATTTAAGAAATCGGGATTGGTCCAATTATTTAATTTAATATTTGATATTAAATTAAATAAATTATTTAAAATTAATTAATTAAATTATTTAATTAGTTAAATTAATAAATTTATTTTAATTTAAAATTAATTTTATATTAATTTTGAATTAAAATTAAATGAAAAATTCAATTTTGATTTTGAATTTCAATTGGACCAAAGGAAAAAGCATGAGCAACCATGCTACTTTTTCAAATTCACTCAAATTGAGCACCTCCTTCTTGCTAAATTCTTCTCATCTTCTTGCTGTCATCTTCTCCTAGCTTGAAGAAGCTTTTGGTTTCTTTAATTGAAGAAGAAACCATTAGATTAAAATGAATTAATCAGATTTTTTATTATTCACGTTTTTTAGACCTTTCTCCCATCTCTCTTCAAATTCTCTCTACCAAAGATCCCACAATCTGTTCTAAGCCCTGAGGATAGTAGGGAAGACATTAGAGGTTGTCCACAAAGTGTTTGTGACAAGAAATTGCCCACGGATTAGGAGAATTTTGAACTACAAAGGTATGTGTTCATACTCTCTGTTTTTCCAGATTTGAGCATGTTTTTGGTTTTGTAAAATTGATCAACTTAGAGTGTTCAAGATCCAAAATTGCTTCCGCTTTCTTAATCTACACTCTTTCAGTTGTCGGGGTAGTCGTCAGCGGTGGTTGGGATCGTCGGAGGTAGTCGTCAACAGTGGTCGGGGTCGTCAGAATTTTCGTCGAAGGTAGTCGTCAGCGGTTGTCGGGGTCATCGATATGGTCGTTAGAGTTGTCGCCAGGAGAATCGCAGTGGTGGGAGGGGGCGCCGGTGTGATCGTTGGAGTTACCGTCGGAGGTAACGGGGCCACCGGTGTGGTCATCGGAGTTGTCGCCGGAGGTAATTGTCACAGTGGTCGGGTCGCTGGAGTTTTTATTGGAGGTAGCCATTAGTTGTAGTCGCGTCACTGGTGTAGTTGTTGGAGTTGTCACCGAAATTGTTGTTGAAATAATCACTGAAAATTGAAGATGACAAATAAAATAAAAAAACATGGAATAAACCCATGGGGTTGTATTGTTGTAACCCATGGGGTTGTGTTTCAAAACCAAGGGTTTTGAACACATTGGGCCAAACATGATTTTGGATTTGGAATCCAAAACCATCCAAATCCAAAACAGGGGGCCAAACGATCCCTTAGGTTTCTATTTCACTAGGATGACCTAGGCAACTTGATCTCAATTCTGAGTAGGTTACGAACTCTTGTTCGCGAGGGATTCTCCTTTGACTAGTATGGGTGAGAGTGGCCAGATTCGCCGACTCAATATGCCTACCTTCTTGGGGACAAGACCGAGTGAGCGGCTGGAAACTTAACTTAGCAAGATGGAATTCACTCCTTCCCGCCTACTAGGGTAAGTAAAGGAATGTTCCCTTAAGTGGTGTCTCCGGGACTTGAACAAAGGGCCCGACCCTCTCATTGGCCCGAGAGGGACTATGTTTGTTGGTAGGACTACAAACAAATTGTTCATTAGAGGAGCACTGGTACTTAAGGCACAAGATGTAACCTAGGGGTAAAACGGTAATTTTACCCAGCTGGTGTTACGAACATTCGTGAAGGATTGACTTGTTGTTATTGGTCAATATCCGTGGACACAGAAATATATCTGCAGTGAGAAGAGTGCAGCTGCGAGACTTTAGTGGAGTGTTCCCGCAGTTAACGAATGTTTATTGGGAGGTTAATGAGATTAACCGAGCAATCTCGTATCGTTGGAGCTTCTGATCTGTAGGTCCATTAGGTCCACCTTCTAGCTCGTAAAGGGTTCTTAGATTATTTGAGTTTGAAATGTTCAAATTCATTAGGGAATATATTTAATGTATTTAGATACGATATAATATATAGTTTTGGAACTATATATTATAAATTTAATGTGAATATGATTCATATTAAATTATATGAGAGAATTGAATATTTGAAAGAGTTCAAACATTATATTAAATGTGAATGTGATTCACATTTGCAAACTATAGGATAAAATTTAATGTGCATTGGATGTACATTAAAACTATAGGTTAAAGGGGTAATATGATTAAATGAGATTTAATCCAAATTAAATATATGATATTTGATTTGTATTATTTAAATATGATTTAAATGAATAATTAAATTTGATTTAATTATATTATTATTATTATTAATATTTTAATAATAAAATGAGGGAACGTGTCATCCAGACACGTTCCCCACTACCCCTCCCCTTCTCCCTATCGACAGTTTAACAGGGAGAAGGAGGTTGCTCATTTGAATGATCAATCGATCAATTCGTCGTAAGACTGCAAGAATTCTTTCTCTCTCAATTCTAATCTCTCAATTCTAAGAACTCAGAGATATAGAAGGTTTTCTCTGTTGGTGGTGTCCTGCTTGGAAATACAGAGGAGTGCATGTGTAAGGATTTTGTTCTAAGAACTCAGAGATATAGAAGGTTTTCTCTGTTGGTGGTGTCCTGCTTGGAAATACAGAGGAGTGCATGTGTTGCTGCTTTGCTGATTTCTCTAGGAGCAAGGAGTTGTTGTTCTGCGAATCTACAAATGTATTCTTCTTCCCTTTAGTTTAATTGTTAAACTTAACATATGTTTGCATGTATGCAATTAATCCATGTCTAATAGGATTAGAATTTCATGCAATTCGGTTGAGAATCAAAGGAGAAATTGAAGAAGGAACCTGTTGTGTTCGTGACTTTTTGCCACTGTCGAATAGCTGCAGACCGATGCCAAATTATTCCGGTTTTACAGTTTTATGTCTTTATGAATGTCATTTAGATTATTCTCACCTTAGGATAAGCTTGTTCATGAATTTTATTTATATAAATGTTATATGAATATGGTTGAATGCATGATTAATTTATTTTTTCATGCACAACCGCCGGCTCGAACCACGGACCACGATGCACGTCTCCGCAATTTTGGCGCTCCATGCACCACTACGCCACGGTGTTGTAACGATGTTCTGCGTTGCAACGCTAAAATGTATAGCGTCGCAACGCTGATGAACTTCCAGCAACACCATTTTTTCAATTTTTCACCGGAATCGCCCGTTTTTGCTCCGTTTTCTTTACGACAACTCTTGTCACGAACGACACGGACTTACAGACTCGATTTACATTAAAAAAAGCCCAAAACTACGGGCTCTTACATTGATCTCATCAACTTTAATGTAAATCTAAAAAGTGCCAAAAACCGAAAACATCCAAAATTACAAACCATTAACATTCATCTCATGAAAATTAATGCTACCCACCTAATTTTAAGAATTCATATAATACACAACAAAGAGCAACGATTGGCTCTGATACCAATTGAAGGGATTTTGAATTCTCGCAGCGGAAGACGTTGTGAAACGTCGTTGATCCGTTGTGTAATTCTATCTTAAAATGGAATCTATCACATAGATCCTAGGCTAAACATGCAAAGAAGGAGAAGAAAATAGTAAGTAAAAAGTACTAATCTCTTGAAGAACTCTTCTTCAACATTTTCTCCTTCTCCGGTCACGATCTCTCTAAATCCAACGTTCTCATCGAACACGAACCACGATCCGAACAGGGAGACACCTCCAAAGGATCTTCTCGGTTGTTCTCGGGAGGTTGAGGAAGAGTAGGTGGGACTCCCTTTGGTTTTGGGTGAGGAGAAGTTTTTGAGAGAGTTGAGAGAATTCTAGAGAGAATTTTCTTGCTCTCTTTGGATGGAAATCCAAAAATGGCAAGAAGTCTCCTGAGATGCCTTTGAATGCATCCTTTTATAATGGTGTGTGGTGGAGTTAAAATCTCCACCAATTCACCATTTTACCACAACTATATAATATACAAATCATATTTACATATTATATAATATAAGGTATCTCATACCTTATTATACAAATCTCATTTGCATAAATGTGGAATTATAAATTAAATCACATTCAATTTAATTTCTCTCAATTCTATTTCTCCAAATAGCACTAATTAATCAATTAGGCTATACTATAGTTTATTATGAATCTCATTCACA
Organism: Trichosanthes cucumerina; assembly: GCA_036507285.1. NCBI lineage: Eukaryota > Viridiplantae > Streptophyta > Magnoliopsida > Cucurbitales > Cucurbitaceae > Trichosanthes > Trichosanthes cucumerina. The sequence goes on from CM071841.1 coordinate 43,254,186, forward strand.
TCAAACTATATATTATGTCATCTATATCTCATATAAATGACATAAATACCCAAATAATGAATTTGAACACTTCAAATTCACACCAAACTGTAAACCCTTAATTTGTCCAATTTGAGCCAACCGAGGGACCTAATGGACCTACACGTGACGAGCTCCAATGATCCGAGAATAACTTGTCAAACTCTTTGACCCGGTTATTCAACATTCATTAGCTACGGTAACACTCCACTAAAGCCCGTAGTGCACTCTCATCAACTGTAGGACAAGTTGTGTCCATCGATATAACCAATACCCATGAGTCGACCCTTCACGGGTTGTTGTTCGTAGTCACGGTGGGTCAAATTACCGTTTTACCCCTGTGTCTACCTCTTGCTCCTTAAGTCCCACTGCTCCTCTAGGGAACAACTACGTTGCATGGTCCAACCATAAACAACAACCCTCTCAGGCCAATGAGAGAGTGGGGCCCCGTTGTTCAAGGCTTGGAGACAGCACTTAAGGGAACAACCCCTCTAGTTTTCCTAAGTCGGGAACGAGTGAATTCCTTCTTGCGTAGTCAAGTTCCCAGCTCCCCACGTGGTCCTGCCCCTGAGAAGGTAGGCATATTGGGCGAGCAACAGTGGCCACCCTCACCCATACTAATCAAAGGACGGACCTTCGAGATGAGGAGTCCGTAAACACGCTCGAGGATTAAGGTCAGAGTCACTAATGGTCATCTACGAATTTATTAGCTCTATATCATTGTTAGCGGTGTTACATCAGTAAGTCTAATAATTCACGGTCGATCTTGTACAATCTCATTGCACAGGATGCCCCCACTCGCATGTCAACCACATGAACGAGTCAGATCACCTCGTTTGTATCTAATACAAAGCGGGCCGCATCCACAGTGTATCCAGGATTAGGTCTCCAACCCTATCCATATACTGTAGACCGATTGGGTCATTAACTCGAACGCGATCTTCCCTATGTGTCCACTACACACCGTTCAAGTTCTTAGTTCTCTCATAATATAATGATCCTGGAGCTTAGTTTATTGGATTAAGTTTATGAAAAATGCGAGACACAAAGTTTAAATAAATAACTCTTATTTATTACACAATGTTGAAATAAATAACTCTTATTCATTTACAACTTGGAATATTACAAACTACACGAGATGAGGACATACATTCCAACAAACTCCCACTTGGACTAAGCTAGTGGAGTACATGATACATTTCTCAAATGTACAGTAAAGTAATACAATAAACTAGGGCATTGAATACCCCTTTACAATACTCCCACTTGCCCTAGTCAGGAAGCACTCGAAGACCTAGACTCTCTAGGTGACCCTCAAACACCTTAACCGTGAGGGCCTTTGTAAATGGATCAGCAACGTTGTGCTCCGAAGCTATCTGCGTGACTGTCACGTCTCCGCGGTGCACAATCTCCCGTATCAGGTGATACTTACGCTCTATATGCTTGCCCCTTTTATGACTCCGAGGTTCTCTCGAGTTGGCTACTACACCACTGTTGTCACAAAACAGCGTGATCGACAAGTTCATATTTGGAACAACTTTCAAATCCGTCATGAACTTCATAAGCCAAACAGCTTCCTTTGCAGCTTCACAAGCCGCAACATACTCGGCTTCCATCGTGGAATCAGCGATGCATCCCTGCTTGATGCTTCGCCACACTCTGACTCCTCCATTCGAATGAAGGTGACCCGAAGTGGATTTCCTAGAATCCTTATCGGTCTGAAAGTCAGAATCTGTGTATCCCGTAAGGATCAAATCCCCACTCCCATACACAAGGCTGTAGTTCCTCGTTCTCCTAAGATACTTGAAAATTGCCTTTACGGCTATCCAGTGATCTAATCCTGGATTGGATTGATACCTACTGACAATCCCAACTGCATAACAGATGTCGGGCCTAGTACACAACATGGCATACATCAGGCTCCCTACACAACATGTCGGGCCTAGTACACAACATGGGATTCGTCTCATATCCTCAACCTCTTGAGGCGTCTTAGGACATTGATCCTTAGACAGGTGAACCCCATGCCCGAAAAGCAAAGCAAGCCCCTTCTTGGAGTTACGCATCTTATATCTAGACAACATCTTGTCAATATAAGACGCTTGAGACATGGCTAGGATTACTCTTCTTAGGTTAGGACAACTGGATACCTAGAACATACTGTGCCTCTCCCAAATCTTTCATTTGGAATTGCGAAGCCAGCCATTCCTTAATGTCAGTAAGAAATCCTACCTCATAACCAATGAGAATGATAACATCCACATACAATATAAGAAATGCGACAGTTTTGTCGACGATTTTCTTGTAGACACAAGGCTCGTCAACATTTTGATTAAAGCCATAAGATTTGACCGCCTCATCAAACCTTATATTCCAAGACCTCGAGGCTTATTTCAGTCCATAAATAGACCTTTTAAGCCGGAAAACTCTTTGCTCTTGGCCTTGGGTAATGAATCCCTTGGGTTGGTCCATGTAGATGGTCTCGTCAAGGTTGCCATTCAGAAAGGCGGTCTTGACATCCATCTGCCATACCTCATAGTCATAATATGCGGCAATGGCCAGAAGGATTCTAATCGACTTTACCATGGCAACACGTGAAAAGGTTTCCTCATAGTCAACCCCTTCCACCTGCGTAAAACCCTTTGCCACTAGTCGAGCTTTGAAGGTCTGCACCTTTCCATCTACGCCACGTTTACGCTTGTAGATCCACTTGCAACCAATAGGTTTAACCCCATCCGGTTGGTCCACAAGCTCCCAGACGGAATTGAAATACATCGACTCCATTTCCTGGTCCATGGCTTTAATCCATTCGTCTTTATCAACGTCTGCCATTGCCTGATCATAGGTCAATGGATCTTCGCAGTCATCATCAGGAGTGACAACTTGGGTTTCAGCTAAACCCATGTACGTTTAGGTTGTCTCACAGCCCTCCCACTAGGTCGAGGTATTCCCAACTCTTGGGAACGGACTTGACTAGACGAGCTAGGATCAACAACACTTGTTGACGTACTAGCACCATCAACAACTCTTGGCGATGGTTGTCCATTTCATTCAACACAATTTTACTCCTTGGTAAGTGATCCACGATGTGGTCTTCCTCAAGGAAAGTGGCGTTTGTCGACACAAGCACCCTATTATCCTTAGGATCGTAAAAGTAACCACCTCTAGTCTCTTTTGGGTAACCTACAAAGAGGCACAACTTTGAACGGGGTTCCAACTTCTTCGGGTTTGACACCAACACATGGGTCGGACATCCCCAAATTGCGAAATGCGTAAAGCGGTTTACGACCATGCCAGAGTTCGAAAGGTGTTTCACAAACACTCTTCGACGGAACGGTGTTCAAAATGTAAATCGCAGTCTCTACTACGTAACCCCAAAAAGAATCAGGGAGACGAGCATAGCTCATCATTGACCGAACCATGTCCAACAAGGTTCTGTTTCTCCTCTCCGATACACCATTCTGCTGTGGCATACTGTCTGAGGAATGTCGTCAGATCCCTCCTCGTAACGCTCCTCAATCTGTTAAGGAGGCGTACGACTGCTGGATCAAGGCTAATGATAAGGCCAAGGTCTACATTTTGGCTAGTGTTTCTGAAGTTCTGGCAAAAAGCACGAGGGCATAGTCTCAGCTCGTGAGATCATGAGTTCGTTGCAGGAAATGTTTGGACAACCGTCTGGACAGATTCGACACGAATCCCTCAAATACGTTTATAACTCCCGTATGAAGGAGGGATCATCGGTGAGAGAACACGTTCTTGATCTGATGGTCCACTTCAACGTGGTTGAGATGAACGGAGCGATCATTGACGAGCAAAGTCAGGTATCGTACATCCTGGAGTCTCTTCCGAATAGTTTCCTGCAATTTCGAAGCAATGCGGTGATGAACAAGATAGAGTATAACCTGACTACTTTCCTTAATGAACTATAGACTTTCCAGTCTCTTATGAAGAATAAGGGGCAGGATGATGGAGAGGCAAATCTGTTTGCCCATTCCGAGGAAAGGTTCCGAAGGGTTCATCCTCCAGGACTAAGTCTGTAGCTCATCTTACAGGCTTAAGAAGACCGAAAAGAAGAAAATAGGAGGAAAGGGAAGGCACCTGCACGACAAAGGCGGGGAAAAGCCAAGTTTGCGAGATAAAGGAAAATGTTTCCATCGCAACGTGGATGGGCATTGGAGCTTAAAGCGCCCAAAATACCTCTTGAGCTCAAAGAGAAGAAAGGTAAATCAGATTTACTTGTTCTTGAAACTTGTTTAGTGGAAAATGATGATTTTACCTGGATACTTGATTCAGGAGCCACTAATCATGTTTGCTCTATATTTCAGGAAACTAGTTCCTTCAAGGAGCTCGAAGAGGGTGAGATGACGCTCAAGGTCGGAACGGGAGACGTCGTCTCAGCTCGTGTAGTGGGAGATGCCAAGCCATTTTTCGGAGATAAATTTCTTTTATTAAAAAATCTGTATATAGTTCCTAAGCTTAAAAGGAACTTAATCTCTATCTCTTGTTTAATAGAACTTGGATATTCTATTTCTTTTTCAATTAATGAAGCGTTCATTTTGAAAAAAGGTGTCAATATTTGTTCTGCTAAGTTGAAAAATGGCTTGTATGTACTGAAACCGGACAAAACCAAAGCAATTTTAAATCATGAGATGTTTAAAAATGCTAACACTCAAAATAAAAGGCAAAGAATTTCTCCAAATAATAATACCTATCTATGGCATCTTAGGCTTGGTCATATTAATCTCAACCGAAGGAGAGACTCTCTAAGAATGGACTTCTAAATAAGTTAGAAGATGATTCTTTATCGCCTTGCGAGTCTTGCTTGGAAGGTAAAATGACCAAGCGATCTTTTACTGGAAAATGTTACAGAGCCGTAGAGCCCCTAGAACTTGTGCATTCGGATCATTGTGGTCCAGTGAATGTCAAAGCTCGAGGAGGGTACGAATATTTCATCTCTTTCATAGATGATTATTCGAGGTATGGTTATCTATACCTAATTCATCACAAGTCTGAAGCTCTTGAAAAGTTTAAAGAGTATAAGACTGAAGTAGAGAATGCATTAGGAAAAACCATTAAAACGCTTCGATCTGATCGAGGTGGAGAGTATATGAATTTGAGATTCCAGGACTATATGATAGAACATGGAATTAAATCTCAACTCTCAGCACCTAATACACCACAACAAAATGGTGTGTCAGAAAGGAGAAATAGAACCTTGTTAGACATGGTTCGTTCTATGATTAGCTATGCTCAATTGCCTGCCTCGTTTTGGGGATACGTAGTAGAGACTGCAGTTCAAATCTTGAACACTGTTCCATCAAAGAGTGTTTCAGAAACACCTTTTGAGTTGTGGAAGGAGAGTAAACCTAGTTTACAACACTTCAGGATTTGGGGTTGTCCGGCACACGTGCTGGTGACAAACCCAAAGAAACTGGAACCTCGTTCAAGATTGTGCCAATTTGTTGGCTATCTCAAAGAAACGAGAGGTGGTCTTTTCTATGACCCACAAGAAAGCACGATGATTGTATCGACAAACGCCACGTTCTTGGAGGAAGATCACATGAGGAACCACAAACCGCGTAGTAAATTAGAACTAAATGAAGTTACACATGAACCAACAAGAGTTGTTGATCAAGCTGAACCTTCATCAAGAGTTGATGGAAAAGCCAGCACCTCAAGTCAGTCTTGTCCTTCTCAATCGTTGGGAATGCCTCGACGCAGTGGGAGGGTTGTTTCCCAACCTGACCGCTTCTTGGGTTTAGCTGAAACTCAAGTTGTCATACCTGATGACGGCATAGAAGATCCATTGTCTTATAAACAGGCGATGAATGACGTAGACAAGCACCAATGGATCAAAGCCATGGACCTTGAAATTGAGTCAATGGACTTCAATTCAGTATGGGAACTTGTAGACCAACCTGAAGGGGTTAGACCCATAGGGTGTAAATGGATCTATAATAGAAAAAGAGATGTAGTCGGAAAGGTACAAACCTTTAAGGCTAGACTGGTAGCAAAGGGTTTTACCCAAAGGGAAGGAGTTGATTATGAAGAAACTTTTTCCCCTGTTGCTATGTTGAAGTCTATTAGGATACTCTTGTCCATAGCTGCGTTTTATGACTATGAAATTTGGCAAATGGACGTCAAGACTGCCTTTTTGAATGGCAATCTTGACGAGAGCATCTATATGTCTTAGCCCGAAGGGTTCATAGTCCAAGGTTAGGAGCAAAACGTTTGCAAGCTCATTCGATCCATTTATGGGTTGAAACAAGCGTCCAGATCTTGGAATAAAAGATTTGATATTGCGATCAAGTCTTATGGCTTTGACGAAAACGTTGATGAGCCTTGTGTTTACAAGAGGATCATCAACGACAAAGTAGCTTTATTAGTACTTTATGTGTATGATATCCTACTCATTGGGAATGATGTAGGATACCTTACTCACATAAAGAATTGGCTGGCGACCCAATTCCAAATGAAAGATTTGGGAGAGGCGCAATATGTTCTTGGGATTCAGATCTTTAGGAATCGCAAGAACAGAACGCTAGCACTATCTCAATCATCTTATATCGATAAAATGTTGTTCCGATATTCTATGCAGAATTCCAAGAAGGGCTTATTATCCTTCAGGCATGGAGTTCATCTATCTAAGAAACAGTGTCCTAAGACACCTCAAGAAGTTGAGGATATGAGACATATTCCCTATGTCTCTACAATAGGTAGTTTAATGTATGTTATGTTGTGCACGAGGCCGAACATTTTTTATGAAGTGGGAATAGTCAGTAGGTACCGGTCCAATCCAGGGTTAGACCACTGGACTGCAGTTAAAAATATCCTCAAGTATCTTAGTGTTGGGTTTAATGTCCTAAAACTCGTGGTTTTGTAAACTGAATGTATATTCTATTTAGCAATAAAGTTGTTATTGATATTTATTCAGTAAAAGTGTTATTGAATGTTGTGTATTATGTAACCTTAATCCAATAAAGAACCCTTGGTTATGGGATGAATACTTGAACTTTATGTGTGACATAAAAGTGGATCGAGTTCAAGTTATACTTGAAGCAGATCTATAGTATAAGGATAGATGGTGAGTACCTTATCCTAGGGACACTATGGACGCGGCCCACTTTGTAGAGTACAAACGATGTGATCCTAAATCGTTCATGTGGAGACATGTGAGTGGGGGCGTCCTATGCAATGAGTTTGCATAAGACTGGACCGCAAAATAGTCACTTAGACTTTATAACTCCGTTTACTGTCTTAACTGACTATATTCATACTATGACCTAGGTAACTAGATCTTAATCCTGAGCGTTCTATGGACTCCTGTTTATTCGGATTATCCTTAGATTTGCATGGGTGAGAGTGGCTCGAGATTGTCGACTCAATAAGCCTCCCATTTGAGGATAAACCGGGTAGATAGGTGAGAACATAGTTCAAAGAAGATGGAATTCACTCTACCCGCTTTAGGGATAAGTCGAGAGGTTGTTCCCTTAAGTGTCGACTTGAGTCTTGAACAATGGGCCCACCCCTCTCATTGACTCGAGAGGATTGGTTTCTTTGGTTGGACCACAAACCAATTGTTCATTAGAGGATCGGTGGTACTTAAGGAACAAGAGGTATTCTGAGGGTAAAATGGTAATTTTGACCCAAGCTGTAATCTGAACGACTGTGAAGGATCGACTTACTAATCTTGGTTATATCGAGTGGAAAGAAATATATCTACTGGTGAGGAGAGTGCAACCCTTTGGGCTTTAGTGGAGTGTCCCGGTGGTTAACGAATGTTGATTAGCTAAGTTAAAGAGTTTGACCAGTTAATCTCGTATCGTTGGAGCTCATGATCTGTAGGTCCATTAGGCCCTCCTTACTAGCTCGGACTTAGCCTTATAACATTTTGAGAGAAGAATTTGAATTGTTCAAATTCGAGTTTGGAAGAAAGCGTTAATTATATTTGATATATTTAACGAATCATAGCTTAATTATGAATTAAACTATGATTAATAAGAGGTGGATATATTTAAATATGATTTAAATATCGAATCGGTTTATAATAGGAATAAGGATTCATGTTCGGAAAAACGATCGAGATCGAGCAATTTATTTAATTTAATATTTGATATTAAATTAAATTAAAAAATTAATTAATTTAATTAATTATTTAATAATTTAATTAATTAAATTAATTTTAATTAAAAATCAATTTAATATTGATTTTTGAATTAAAATTAAATGAAAATTCAAGGATTTCCATGAAACCCAACTTGACAACTTGCCCAATCTAACTCATCTTCAAAATTCACCAAAATTGGCCACCTCCATCTCAAAGCATCCCATCACCCTTGAGTTGTCACTCCATTGAAGCTTTTTGAAGCTTTATATAATGGTGATTTGAGGTGTTTTGTGAGAATTACACAAAAAATTCAATATTCCCGAATTAGTGACATTTGAGGTCTTTTCTTCCAAATTCTCTCAACCTAGGATCCCACAATCCGTTCTAAGGCCTGAGGATAGTAGGGAAGACTCTAATTGTAGCCACGAAATAGTAGCCTCTAGTTGTAACTTCGTTGACTAGTTAGGTTTCTATTTCACTAGGATGACCTAGGCAACTTGATCTTAATCCTGACCATGTTACGAACTCCTATTCGCGAGGGATTGTCCTTTGACTAGTATGGGTGAGAGTGGCCAGATTCGCCGACTCAATATGCCTACCTTCTTGGGGACAAGACCGAGTGAGCGGCTGGGAACTTAACTTAGCAAGATGGAATTCACTCCTTCCCGCCTACTAGGGTGAGCAGAGAAATGTTCCCTTAAGTGGTGTCTTCGGGACTTGAACAAAGGGTCCGACCCTCTCATTGGCCCGAGAGGGATTCTGTTTGTTGGTAGGACCACAAACAAATTGTTCATTAAAAGCAACCTTTGGTACTTAAGGCACAAGATGTAAACCGAGGGTAAAAGCGATTATTTGACCCAGCTGGTGTTACGAACATTTGTGAAGGATTGACTTGGTGTTATTGGTCAATATCCGTGGACACAGAAATATATCTGCAGTGAGAAGAGTGCAGCTGCGGGACTTTAGTGCAGTGTTCCTTCAGTTAACGAATGTTGATTGAGAGGCTAATGAGATTAACCGAGAAATCTTGTATCGTTGGAGCTTCTGATCTGTAGGTCCATTAGGTCCACCTTCTAGCTCGTAAAGGGTTCTTAGATCATTTGAATTTGAAATGTTCAAATTCATTAGGGAATATATTTAATGTATATGGATACGATATAATACATAGTTTTTGAACTATATATTATAAATTTAATGTGAATATGAATCATATTAAATTATATGAGAGAATTAAATATTTGAAAGAGTTCAAATATTAAATTCAAATGCGAATGTGATTCATATTTGAAAACTATAGGTTAAAATTTAATGTGCACTGGATGTACATTAAAACTATAGGTTAGAAGGAAAGATATGATTAATTATGATTTAATCTTAATTAAATATAGCCAACAAGAGCATAGCTCAACTGGCATCAAGTATAGGGAGTGGGAGAAGTTATCCCTCGATAGATAGCTTCTTCTCTGTGTGAGAAGAGGTTGATCGATCTGTAACTTTGGGAAGAGTTCTCTCTGCAAGAATACTCTCTCTCTCACTCTCTAATTCCCAATTCTTCCAATTGGAAGGAAGATCTAAGCACTCAGAGACATATAGAGGGTTTTCCAAGTGGAGTTGTTGTGTTACTAAGTTACTAGAATTTGCTTGGAGCAAGGAGTTGTTGCGAGTCTACAAAGGTAATCATTTCTATTCTTTTTAGTTTAATTGTTAAACTAAGCATGTTTGCATGTAAACCTCCATGTTTAACTAGATTAAAAAGCATGCTTGTTCCGTTTGTTATTGTCAATGTATTGGTTTTTGTTTCAATTAAAACAATCAAGCAAATTACGATCCCAAACACATTTCCGCTGCTCAAGGAGATTAGATCTCCACCAAATCGAGTATGTAAAGTCCGAGTCTTTAGTAGCAAGAGTTGTTGTGAAGAAATCGGAGCGGAAACGGACAAAAATCGAAGCAAAACGGCAAAAGAGTTTGCTCTAAAGGCGACGGTGTTGAGACGCTGTTCTTTGGCGTCTCAACACTGTGCCAGCGAGAGCAAGGCGCGCTGCAGGACATCGTTGCAACGCTAGGCGTAGCGTTGCAACTCCGCTGGCGTTGAGAACGCTGGGTGGACGCCGACGCAGCGGCGGCGTTGCAACCCCCGCCACGGCGTTGCAGCGCTGTTTGCGCAATAAGGCGATTCGCGGGCGATTTCGCAGACGTGGGCAAGAGGCTTCGTGGCGACAGTTTAAAATTCATTTTTTATTTTATTTTTTAATTATAAAATTTATTTTATTTTTAATTTAATTATTTTATTAAATAATATTCATATAAATGTTATATTAATGTTATTTAATTAAATAATTGCCCCTAGGTGCCAAAAACCGGTCCATTTTTGCTATTTAATTATTTTATGCATGTGATGTATATTTTAATTAATTTCTAAGAGCATAATGTATGCCATATAGTTTTAAAATCTCAACTTAAGTTAAACATATTCATGCATCATTTATATTATAAGAGTTATAATATATAGTTTGCATGATAGGTTATATTATAAGTGTTATAATATAATTAAATGCATGTTTAATTTAATTAATATAAGTGTTATATTTTTTTAGTTAAAGTATGCTTATGCATTTATATTCATGTGATGAATTAATTTATGTTATAGTATATAGTTATTCATGTGATGAATGATCTAGCACTATAACATAGAAATGCATGCAACCTAAGTTAATTATTAGTTTTAAAGTGTTTAGAACTTGAATAATTAGACTTAGGTTTTCTAGTTCTAATAAGATTAGAATTAGGAAATCAAAATTTAGTCCATGAATGGAGACTGATTAGTAACTCTGTCAAAGGAAGGTTTTGTCTAAATTTGAGGTATTTAAGTTGACGCTTGCATAAACACCCTACACAGAAACCGGCACGGGAGTGAATTCGATGCCGAGATTCTTAGATTATACTTATCGTGAGTGTCGTTAATTAAAAGTGTTTTAATTTACTCACATAGACCTAAGTAATAATGTGATTATAAAATTAGGTTAATACCATATAAGAGTTATATTGGTAGACTTAGGTAAATTTTAGCCGGTTTATCTAGGTCAATCCCTATTAAAATTAAAGTGCTGAGTGAGAGGAAATATTGTGTATGAGATACATTTAATTTCCGACCACAAATCTCCATTAAGTCTGCACCGTGAGATCTATACTCGGCCTCGTGGCGCAAATGGGAGCGTTCCCCTTCGGGTGGTATTTGTATAGGTCAATATCATCGTGGATGGAGAGAGTACTTATAGTGAGTGGGAGCGGGACTTGTGAAAACAGGACCCACGGTCTCTTCTTTCGATTCACACCGTGAGACGCCAATGATCCGTCTGCTAGTTTGGCCTGGACGGACAATCCCCTTGAGGAGGGCACGATCATGGGAGTCGGAACACCGTGAATTCTCGAAAGGGATACAGTTTCCTGGTTGGTTTTCTTTCTTGGTTCACCCTTCGGTGGCTATTGTTTGGACGGATGCTTGGAAACTTAAAGATTGAGGGTGACACTCATAGAATTCGTTAAGAGTTAATGAATTCGACCGAAAAATGGTAATTAGACGTCTAATGGAATAAGAGTTATTCTGGGATTAGGGTCTGATCAAGAAAGTCTCGTCCTAAAGGAGGATTGTTCTATTCACCTTTCGGTGGCGGTCATTCTAAACCTTTAGGATATCATTGCAAATTTTTGAATGACCTAGGGATCATAAAACAATTTTTGCTAAAACCTGATTGGATTTCAAAAGTTTTTTGCAAGACTAACACAAAGTTTTCTTAATTTTTTCAGCTTAAAACATGTCTAGCTCATTAATAGCTCTACTCGCGTACGATAAACTATTGGGAGATAATTACCAAACATGGAAAAACAACATAAACACAATTTTGGTAACTGACGACATTAAGTTCGTGCTCTCTGAGGAGTGTCCTCAAATGTCGGGCTCGACTGCATCACGAAGTGTTCGTGATGCATACGATCGATGGATCAGGGCCAATGAAAAGGCCAAGGTCTATTTCATTGCCAGCATGTCTGATGTCTTGGCAAAGAAGCATGAGCTGATGGTCTCCGCCAAGGAGATCATGGAGTCCTTGTAGGAAATGTTTGGACAACAGTTCTTTCAAGTCCGACATGACTCGCTCAAATACGTCTTCAACGCACGGATGAAAGAGGGGTCGTTTGTCCGTGAACATGTTCTAGACATGATGACCCACTTTAATCTAGCGGAGATGAAAGAGGCTTCGATCGCGAGTCGTAGCAGTCGATTTTATCTTGGAGACTCTTCCGAAGAGTTTCCTTCAGTTTCGTAGCCATGTTGTCATGAACAAAATTAGCTACACTCTAACTACCCTTCTCAATGAGCTACAGAATTTCCAGTCCTTGATGAGGATCAGGGCACCGGAATCTGAGGCAAATATTGCCTACAGGTCTTATCACAGGGGTTCGACCTCTGGGACTAAACCTGTTGCTCCTTCACGCCCGAAAGGGAAGAAGAAGATGAAGAGGGGTAAAACTGACCGAGTTGCCGCCCAGAAGGGCGAGAAGGTCAAGGAAGTTGCAGAAAAAGGAAAGTGTTTCCACTGCAATGAGGGCAGACACTGGAAGAGGAACTGCCCCAAATTCCTAGCCGAGAGGAAGAATCACGGTAAATGTGATTTACTTGTGTGTAAAACTCGTTTAGTGGAGAGTAGTGACTCTGTGCGGATATTGGATTCGGGCGCCACTAACCATGTTTGTTCTTCTTTTCAGGGGATTGATTCCTGGCAGCAGCTGCAAGAGGGTGAGGTGACTCTACGGGTTGGATGCGGGGAGTTTGTCTCTGTTGCAGCGATCGACACGGTGAAGCTACATTTTGGCAAGAACTACCTTTTGTTAGACAATATGTATATAGTTCCAGGGTTTACTAGAAACCTAGTTTTCATTTCCTGCCTGTTAGAACAATGTATTTCCGTTTCTTTCCATGGTAATAAAACGTTTATTTCCCAAAATGGTAATTTTATTTGTTCTGCTTCACTTGAGCATAATCTGTATGTTTTAAAACCTAATTCGGTCAAAAGTGTTTTGAATACTTAATTGTTTAAAACGGCAGAAACGCAAACTAAAAGAGCGAAAGTTTCCACTAAGGAAAATGTCCATCTTTGGCATCTACGGTTAGGCTACATTAATCTCAATAGGATTGAGAAACTAGTGAAGAGTGGACTTCTAAACGAGTTGGAAGAAAACTCTTTACCGGTGTGTGAGTCATGCCTTAAGGGCAAAATGACCAAACGTCCTTTTAGTGGAAAAGGATATAGAGCCAAAGAGCCCCTTGAGCTGGTACATTTTGACCTTTGTGGTCCGATGAATGTTAAACCCCGAGGTAGTTATGAATACTTCGTGTCTTTCATAGATGATTACTCGAGGTATGGGTATATTTACCTAATGCATAAGAAGTCTAAAACTCTTGAAAAGTTCAAGGAGTACAAGACTGAGGTTGAGAACCTGTTAGGTAAATCGCATAAAACACTTCGATTGGATCGAGGTGGATAGTATATGGACACTGAATTCCAGGACTATATGATAGAACATGGAATTACGTCCCAACTCTCAGCACCTGGTATGCCACAGCAGAATGGTGTATCGGAGAGGAGAAACAGAACTCTGTTGGACATGGTTCGGTCGATGATGAGCTATGCTTGTCTCCCTGATTCATTTTGAGGTTACGCAGTGGAAACTGCGGTCTATATTTTGAACAATGTTCCATCGAAGAGTGTTCGTGAAACACCTTTCGAACTCTAGAATGGTCGTAAAGGCAGTTTACACCATTTCAGAATTTGGAGATGCCCGACCCATGTGTTGGTGTCAAACCCGAAAAAGTTAGAACCCCGTTCGAAATTGTGCCTATTCGTAGGTTACCCAAAAGAGACTAGGGGTGTCTATTTTACGATCCTAAGGAAAATAGGGTGCTTGTGTCGATAAACGCCACTTTCTTAGAGGAAGACCACGTCAGGGATCATTTACCAATGAGTAAAATTGTGTTAAATGAAATGGACAGTACATCAGCAAGAGTTGCTGATGAGGCTAGTACGTCAACAATTGTTGTTGATCCTAGCACGTCTAGTCAAATCCGTTCTCAAGAGTTGGGAATGTATCGACGTAGTGGGAGGGTTGTGAGACAGCCTGATCGTTACATGGGTTTAGCTGAAACCTCAGTTGTCACTCCTGATGATGACTGCGAGGATCCATTGACCTATGATCTGGCAATGATTGATGTTCACAAAGACGAATGGATTAAAGCTATGGACTAGGAAATGGAGTCAATATACTTCAATTCTGTCTGGGAGCTTGTGGATCAACCAGATGGGGTGAAACCTATTGGTTGCAAATGGATCTACAAGCGTAAACGTGGTGTAGATGGGAAGGTGCATACCTTCAAAGCCCAACTAGTGGCAAAGGGTTTTACCCAGGTTGAAGGGGTTGACTATGAGGAGACCTTTTCACCTGTTGCCATGGTAAAGTCGATCAGGATCCTTTTGGCCATTGTCGCGTTTTATGACTACGAGGTATGGCAGATGGACGTCAAGACAGCCTTTCTGAACGGCAAACTTGATGAAACCATCTACATGGACCAGCCCAAAGGGTTCATTGCCCAAGGCCAAGAGCAAAAGATTTGTCGGCTTCATAGGTCCATTTATGGACTGAAACAAGCTTCGAGGTCTTAGAATATAAGGTTTGATGAGGCGATCAAATCTTATGGCTTTGATCAAAATGTCGACGAGCCTTGTGTCTACAAGAAAATTGTTGAAAAAACTGTCGCATTTTTAGTGTTGTATGTGGATGATATTCTTCTCATTGGGAATGAGGTAGAATTTCTTACTGACGTGAAGAAATGGCTAGCTTCGCAATTCCAAATGAAAGATTTGGGAGAAGCTCAAGTATGTTCTAGGTATCCGGATAGTCGGAGCAGGAAGAACAGTAAGCGCTAGCCTTGTCTCAAAGCGTCTTATATTGACAAGATGTTGTCTAGATATAAGATGCGAGAACTCCAAGAAGTGGCTTGCTGCCTTTCAGGCATGGGGTTCACTTGTCTAAGGATCAGTGTCCTAAGACTCCTCAAGATGTTGAGGATATGAGACGGATCCCATATGCTTCAACTGTAGGGAGGTTGATGTATGCTATGTTGTGTACTAGGGCCGACATCTGTTATGCAGTAGGGATTGTTAGTAGGTATCAATCCAATCCAGGATTAGATCACTGGACAGCCGTAAAGGCAATCCTCAAATATCTTAGGAGAACGAGGAACTACAGCTTAGTGTATGACAGTGGAGATTTGATCCTTACGGGATACATGGATTCTGACTTTCAGACTGATAAGGATTCTAGGAAATCCACTTCGGGGTCAACCTTCATTCTGAATGCAGGAGCTCTGTAGTATGGCGAAACATCAAGTAGGGATGCATCGCCGATTCCACTATGGAAGCGGAGTATGTTGCGGCTTGTAAAGCTGTAAAGGAAGTTGTTTGGCTTAGGAAGTTCATGACAGATTTGGAAGTTGTTCCAAATATGAACTTGCCCTGGTAAAACTATGGATGTGGCCCACTTTGTATTTGATACAAACACTGTGATCCTAACGTGTTCGTGTAGATGACATGTGAGTGGGGATATCCTATGTAATGAGATTACATAAGATCGGACCACGAAATAGTAACCTCTAGTTGTAACTCCGTTGACTAGTTAGGTTTCTATTTCACTAGGATGACCTAGGCAACTTGATCTCAATCCTGAGCAGGTTACGAACTCTTGTTCGCGAGGGATTGTCCTTTGACTAGTATGGGTGAGAGTGGCCAGATTTTCCGACTCAATATGCATACCTTCTTGGGGACAAGATCGAGTGAGCGGCTGAGAACTTAACTTAGCAAGATGAAATTCACTCCTTCCCGCCTACTAGGGTAAGTATAGGAATGTTCCCTTATGTGGTGTCTCCGGGACTTGAACAAAGGACCCGACCCTCTCATTGGCCCGAGAGGGACTCTGTTTGTTAGTAGGATTACAAAAAAAATTATTCATTAGAGGAGCACTGGTACTTAAGGCACAAGATGTAACCTAGGGGTAAAACGGTAATTTGACCCAGTTGGTGTTACGAACATTCGTGAAGGATTGATTTGCTGTTATTGGTCAATATTCGTGGACACAGAAATATATCTGCAGTGAGAAGAGTGTGTTGGGATTTTTGTCCTAATCTCGTGTTTGTAAATTACTGTTTGAAATTAATAAGGGTTATTCATTTCATTACTTTGTGTCTCGCAATATTCACAAACTTTTCCAATAAACTAAGCTCTAGGGTCATTGAATTTATGAGAGAACTAGAACTTGAGCGGTGTGTAGTGGACACACGGGGAGGAGGATCACGCTCGAGTTAATGACCCGAGCGGTCTACGATATATGGATAGGGTTAGAGACCTAATCCTGGATACGCTGTGGATGTGGCCCGCTTTGTATTAGATACAAACGAGATTATCTGACTCGTTCATGTGGTTGACATATGAGTGGGGGCATCTTGTGCAATGAGATTGTACAAGACTGGATGGTGAATTATTAGACCTACTGATGTAACATCGTTGACAGTAAGGACTAATAAATTCGTAGTTGACCATTAGTGACTCGACCTGAATCCTGAGCGTGTTACGGACTCCTGTCTGCGGGGGTCTGTCCTTTGACTAGTACGGGTGAGGGTGGTCACAGTTACTTACCCAATATGTCTATCTTCTCAGAGACAAGACAAAGTAGGGAGACGGGAACTTAACTACGCAAGATGGAATTCACTCGTTCCCGCCATTAGGGAAACTAGAGGGGTTGTTCCCTTAAGTGTTGTCTCCAAGGCTTGGACAATGGGCGCCCACCTTCTCACTGGTCCGAGAAGGGTGTTGTGTATGGTTGGACCATCACGATATGTTGTTCATTAGAGGAGCAATGGGGACTTAAGGAACAAAATGTAGACACAGGTGTAAAACGATAATTTTACCCAGCCGTGTCTACGAACAACCTGTGAAGGGTCGACTCATGGTTATTGGTTATATCAGTGGACACGTAATATTCTGCACTGACAGAAGTGCAGCTACGGGCTTTAGTGGAGTGTTACCGTAGCTAATGAAGGTTGATTAACCGGGTAAAAGAGTTTGATAGATTAATCTCGGATCATATGAGCCTGTCACTGTAGGTCCATTAGATCCCTCGGTTGGCTCAATCTGGGTTAAAAGAAGGGTTAATGTTTTGGTGTGAGTTGAAGTGTTCAATTTCACGTAAAGGGCATTTATGTCATTTATATGAGATATGAATGATATAATATATAGTTTAATGTGAATGAGATTCATAATAAACTATAGGTTAGCCTAATTGTTGGATTAGGGCTAATTGGAGAAATTAATTGAGAGAAATTAAATTGGATGTGATTCAATTTAATAAAATCCACAATTATGCAAATGTGATTTGTATAATTAGATATGAGATATCTTATAATATATGGATAACCTATAGTTGTGGTAAAATGGTAATAATGTGGAGATTTTAACTCCATGTTATTTCATTATTTAAACCCTTTGCAAGAAGGGTTTCATGAGCCAATCTCTCATTTTTGGATTTTCAACCAAAAGAAGAGAATTCTCTCTCACTTTTTCTCTCAACTCTCTTCCCTTCTCCAAAACTAAGATCCCACCATTTTCCTTCTTTCCAAAAGAAGAACAACCGAGTTTCCAAGTGGTTGTGACCGGATCTTGTTCGTGAAGTTCGAGTTCGTTGAGATCGAGAAGCACGAAGTGTTCGTGATCAAGGAACAAAGCTTGAAGAATTGTCTATAACAAGTAAGTGTTTTCTTCTTACTGTTTTTCTTCCTTAATTTTGTATGTTTAACTTAGATCTAAGTGTTAGATCATTTTAATAAATTTCAAGTAGCATAACGATAGCTTGACGATTCGATCGTCTTCCGCTGCGCGGGGATTTTCATTCCCTTCAGAGTGCAGCTGCGGGACTTTAGTGGAGTGTTCCCACAGTTAACGAATGTTGATTGGGAGGTTAATGAGATTAACCGAGCAATCTTGTATCGTTGGAGCTTCTGATCTGTAAGTCCATTAGGTCCACCTTCTAGCTCGTAAAGGGTTCTTAGATCGTTTGAATTTGAAGTGTTCAAATTCATAAGGGAATAAACTTAATGTATATTGATACGATATAATATATAGTTTTGGAACTATATATTATAAATTTAATGTGGATATGATTCGTATTAAAATTATGTGAGAGAATTAAATATTTGAAAGAGTTCAAATGTTAAATTCAAATGTGAATGTGATTCATATTTGTAAACTATAGGTTAAATTTAATGTGCATTAGATGTGCATTAAAACTATAGGTTAGAGGGACATATTGATTAAATATGATTTAATCCAAATTAAATATATGATATTTAATTTTTTTTTATTTAAATATGATTTAAATTAATAGTTAAATATGATTTAATTATTATTTTATTATTTTAATAATAAAATGAGGAAACGTATCATCCTGACACGTTCCCACTACCTCTCTCCTTCTCCCTATCGATAGCTTAACAGGGAGAAGGAGGTTGATAATTAACGGTTAGTTCGATCATCTTGCAATTGGTGAATTGCAAACACACAGAAGTAAGAATTCTCTCTCTCTCTCACACACTCTCATTCTCAATTCCTCAAATTGTTGGAATCCTTCCCACCAAGGAAGATCTAAGCACTCAGTGACATAGAGGGTTTTCCTCGTGGTGCTGTCCTACTGAAGAAAACAGAGAAGTTTCTTGGGTGTTGCTGTGTTGCTGAACATTGGAGCAAAGAGTTGTTGTGACTGGAAAAACTACAAAGGTATTCCTTCATTCCTCTTTAGTTTAATGGTTAAACTTTAGCATGTTTGTATGCAATTAATCCATGTCTAATTAGATTAGAATTTGCATGCTTGTTCTGTTTTTCAATGTATGTTTTTTTTTTGCATTTCAAGCAAAACAAAACTTGCAAATTACGATTACAAACACGTTTCCGCTGCTCAAGGAGATCAGATCTCCATCATATATGATAGAACATGGAATTAAATCTCAACTCTCAGCACCTAATACACCATAGCAAAATGGTGTGTCAGAAAGGAGAAATAGAACTTTGTTGGACATGGTTCGTTCTATGTTGAGCTATGCTCAATTGCCTGCCTCGTTTTTGGGATACGCAGTAGAGACTGCAGTTCAAATCTTGAACACTGTTCCATCAAAAAGTGTTTCAGAAACACCTTTTGAATTATGGAAAGGGCGTAAACCTAGTTTACAACACTTCAGGAATTGGGGTTGTCCTGCACACGTGCTAGCGACAAATCCAAAGAAATTGGAACCTCGTTCGAGATTATGCCAATTTGTTGGCTATCCCAAAGAAACGAGAGGTGGTGTTTTCTACGACCTACAAGAAAACAAGGTGATTGTATCGACAAACGCAACTTTCTTAGAGGAAGATCACATGAGAAACCATAAACCGCGTAGTAAATTAGTGTTAAATGAAGCAACAGATGAACCAACAAGAGTTGTTGATCAAGCTGGACCTTCATCAATAGTTGATGGAGGAGCCAGCATCTCAAGTCAGTCTCGTCCTTCTCAATCGTTGGGAATGCCTCGACGCAGTGGGAGGGTTGTTTCTCAACCTAAACGCTACTTGGGTTTAGCTGAAACTCAAGTCGTCATCCTAATGACGACGTAGAAGATCAATTGTTTTATAAACAGGCAATGAATGACGTAGACAAGCACCAATGGATCAAAGCCATGGACCTTGAAATGGAGTCAATGGACTTCAATTAAATATGGGAACTTGTAGACCAACCTGAAGGGGTTAGACCCATAGGGCGTAAATGGATCTATCAGAGAAAGAGAGATGCAGCCGGAAAGGTACAGACCTTTAAGGCTAGACTTGTAGCAAAGGGTTTTACCCAAAGGGAACGAGTTCATTATGAAGAAACTTTTTCCCCTGTTGCTATGCTGAAGTCTATAAGGATACTCTTGTCCATAGCCGCGTTTTATGATTATGAAATTTGGCAAATGGACGTCAAGACTGCCTTTTTGAATGGTAATCTTGACGAGAGCATCTATATGTCTCAGCCCAAAAGGTTCATAACCCAAGGTCAGGAGCAAAAAGTTTGCAAGTTTAATCGATCCATTTATGGGTTGAAACAAGCATCCAGATCAAGAAGTTGAGATTTGATACTACGATCAAGTCTTATGGGTT
Source organism: Trichosanthes cucumerina (assembly GCA_036507285.1). Lineage (NCBI taxonomy): Eukaryota > Viridiplantae > Streptophyta > Magnoliopsida > Cucurbitales > Cucurbitaceae > Trichosanthes > Trichosanthes cucumerina. The sequence continues at coordinate 43,274,580 of CM071841.1, forward strand.
TGACCAAAACGTTAATGAGCCTTGTGTTTACAAGAGGATCATCAACGACAAAGTAGCTTTCTTAGTACTTTATGTGGATGATATCCTACTCATTGAGAATAATGTAGGATACCTAATTGACATAAAGAATTGGTTGGCGACCCAATTCCAAACGAAAGATTTGGGAGAGGCGATATATATTCTTGGGATTCAGATCTTCAGGAATCGCAAGAATAGAACGCTAGCACTGTCTCAAGCGTCTTATATCGACAAAATGTTGTTCCGATATTCGATGCAAAATTTCAAGAGGGGCTTGTTGCCCTTTAGGCATGGAGTTCATCTGTCTAAGGAACAGTGTCCTAAGACACCTCAAGAAGTTGAGCATATGACACGTATTCCCTATGCCTCTGCAGTAGGTAGCTTAATGTATGCTATGTTGTGCACGAGGCCGGACATTTGTTATGCAGTGGGAATAGTCAGTAGGTACCAATCCAATCCAGGGTTAGACCACTGGACAACAGTTTAAAATATCCTCAAGTATCTTAGAAGAACGAGAAACTATATGCTTATGTATGGGACTAAGGATTTGATCCTTACTGGATACACTGATTCTGATTTTCAGACCGATAAGGATTCTCGAAAATCCACATCGGGATCAGTCCTGAGCAGGTTACGAACTCCTGTTCGCGAGGGATTGTCCTTTGACTAGTATGGGTGAGAGTGGCCAGATTCGCCGACTCAATATGCCTACCTTCTTGGGGACAAGACCGAGTGAGCGGTTGGGAACTTAACATAGCAAGATGGAATTCACTTCTTCCCGCTTACTAGGGTAAGTAGAGGAATGTTCCCTTAAGTGGTGTCTCGGGAACTTGAACAAAGGACCCGACCCTCTCATTGGCACGAGAGGGTCTCTGTTTGTTGGTATGATAACAAGCAAATTGTTCATTAGAGGAGGACTGGTACTTAAGGCACAAGATGTAATCCAGGGGTAAAACGTTAATTTGACCCAGCTGGTGTTACGAACATTCGTGAAGGATTGACTTGTTGTTATTGGTCAATATCCGTGGACACACAAATATATCTGCAGTGAGAAGAGTGCAGTTGCGGGACTTTAGTGGAGTGTTCCCGCAGTTAACGAATGTTGATTGGGAGGTTAATGAGATTAACCGAGCAATCTCGTATCGTTGGAGCTTCTGATCTGTAGGTCCATTAGGTCCACCTTCTAACTCTTAAAGGGTTGTTAGATCATTTGAATTTGAAATGTTCAAATTCATAAGGGAATAAATTTAATGTATATTGATACGATATAATATATAGTTTTGGAACTATATATTATAAATTTAATGTGGATATGATCCATATTAAATTACATGAGAGAATTAAATATTTGAAAGAGTTCAAATCTTAAATTTAAATGTGAATGTGATTCATATTTGAAAACTATAGGTTAAATTTAATGTGCATTAGATGTGCATTAAAACTATAGGTTAGAGGGAAAATTGATTAAATGTGATTTAATCTAAATTAAATATAAGATATTTAATTTTAATTAATTAAATAAGATTTAATTGATTATTAAATAATACGATTATTTATTAATTAAATATAGAAATAGGGAACGTGTCAGGAGGACACGTTCCCCCTCTCTTCCAACTCCCTGTTTGATAGGGAGTGGGAGATGCCCTCTACAGAGGTTTCTTCTCCTGGTGAGAAGAGATCATTCAAGCGATCATTCAATTGAATTGAAAGAAAACTCAGCAAGAATTCTCTCTCTCTCACTCTCTCAATTTTCCAAAGTTTTTCCAATTGTCGGAATCCTTCCCACAAAAGATTTTGATCTAAGTTGTACTTAGAGGATAAAGGGTTCTCCTGTTGGTAGTGTCCTGTTGTAGAAGCAGAGAAGTAGAGAAGTTCCTGTGTTGCTGAAATCTCGTGGAGCAAGGAGTTGCTGTGCTGAGGAAAAACTATAAAGGTAATCCTTTTCTCCTTTTTTTAGTTTAATTGTTTAAACTAAGCATGTTTGCATGTATATCTCCATATCTAATTAGGATTAGATAAGCATGTTTGTTCTGTTTTGTCAATGTACTGTTTTTTTGCATTTCTAACCAAAACAATCAAGCAATCACGATTCCAAACACGTTTCCACTGCTCAAGGAGATCAGATCTCCATCAGGTATTATGGTGAATTGGTGGAGATTTTAACTCCACCACACACCATTATAAATAGGTGGAATGAAAGGCATTTGCTAAGTCATTCAATCTCATTTTTTATTTCCACCAAAAAGAGAAAATTTGTTTCTCTCAATTCTCTCTCAATCTCACAAATTCCTCTCCAACTCGAAATCCAAAGAGAGACCCACATTACTCTCTCTCATCCTCCCGAGAACAACCGAGAAGATCAAGTGGAGGCGCCATCTTGAATCGGTTCGTGGTTCGTGATTTGATCGTAGAGATCATTGGATCGTGAGATCGTGACTGGAGAAGGAAACACGAAGAAGTGTTCTTCAAGAGGTAAGTTTTTTAAACCTTTATGTTTTTCTTCTCTAAATTGCATGCTTAGCCTAGATTGAACATGATTCTTTCAATTTTAAGAGATTTAGAACAACAACGAAACAACGAGATTCACATCGCACTTCCGCTGCGAGAAATCGATTCCTTTCAACCCCTAAAACAGAGGCAGATTTTAGGAATTCCACATCGATCCATTGTGGGATTTGTGTAACATAAATCGATAGCAAAGTGATTCAATCGCTTCCACTGTGAGATTCGATCCCATCAGATGATTCGTTGGTACAATTTACTTCTAGCACAATTAATGGCAAAAGCGAACCACCCAGCAAAAAGCGAAGAAGAGACTACTTATTGATAAAGTAGTTGTCTTCATACTCATGTTAAAGGTGTCTGTGTATGATATGTGTGCCACACATGTGCCCACACAAAAAGGAAAGGGGAAAACTATAGAAAGTGGGCAATCCAAAAAAGACCACACTGTTGATGATAAAGTGGTATAGTAGTATTTCTCATTATATATCCACTTGATGTGTACTTGTGTTGTTAAGTGTTGTTAAGTGTTGTCAATATGTTATATACTCCTAATTATATAATTTTGGTCTGTATTGCAGGATGATGACTGCTTCCTAGCAATATAAAAAAGAAGTCGCCCCATGAAGACAAATTTATGTGGCAAGAGCAGCATCATGGCAACAATTTGGATCTACTTTTGTACAACCACCCACAAGAAAATCGACCAACGTCAACTGTCAAAAATTGTGGAATCCAAATAACAGGAAAAATCGAATAACAAGGAAAGTCAATTGGAATAGGTGTTTGACTGTAAATATAATTATATAATAGGGACAAAATGGACATTCAATTTTCATCACACTCCTCCCTTAAAAATAGTAGATAAAATTGCAATATAAAATATTTTTAGACATTTTTTGATATAAGCTATTTAGTTTAGACATGACTCACAATTCCTCTCAATTAAGTTGCTCAGCCAGTGGCTAACACTCATTTGGCTTTTATTCTTAACAGTGCTCATTGGGAAATGATATATTAGAGATGAAGAATGTCGTAGAAGCGGTTGAAGCTGAAGCGACTTTAGTGAGTGTGGATTCCTTCATTCCCTGCCGTATGAATTCCAACCGCAACCCATTTGATATCTAGGGCTGTTTTTTTTTCCTTGATGTTGTTGAACCTCCAAAATGGATGTTCATTTTGGCTTTTGAAACTCAAACTATCTTTCATGGGTATCCTCTACTTTGAATAAGGATAGGTGTAATTTTTGGTTTCTTTTGGGTTAATGAATTTCAATTTTTTTTTTTAAAAAAAAACTTTATCAAAAGAAAGCATTTTATTGAAATATATGAAATTCGAAGTTTTAGAAGGGTTAAAAATAAACAAACATCATTTAAAAAAAAGTAAAATAAATAAATAAAATAACACATATAATTTCAGAGATATAAATTAAAGAACAGAAGACAGAAAGTTATGGAGCAAGAAGACCGTGCCAACTGACAGCACGTTACATCCCCTTGTACACGCGTAACATGTTAGCTGAAAGTATCCGCACCCAATAATTTCCTTATCTTTTATTTTATTATTATTATTATTATTTTTTTAAAGAAAAACTCCCTCTCTCTTACTTAACAACGAAGAGATCGTATTAGAATTTCAAACCCTCCGTTTAATTTCTCTCTTTATTACAATCAGAAACCATAAAGAACCTTTCCTCAAGCTCTCTAATGGCTACTCTCGGAAACCTCCCAGAAGAAGTGATGATCGAGATTCTATCAAGGCTTCCGCCGGAGTCTCTGCTCCGATTCAAATCCGTTCACAAATCCTGGTACGCTCTAATTAAAGACCCTAAATTCGTAACAAAACACTTCTCAAATTCGCTCAAATACAAACATGCTCTTCTCAAGCGTCTTGTGACGAAGAACTCTGGAAAAAAGGAAAATATATTATCGATCCTCGAATTTCCCCCCGCCCTAGATCCATCTGTTTCCGTTGTCGATGTCGATTTGCCATTCGATGAGGATTTTCAGTATTTCGAAATCCGCGGCCATTCTCACGGCTTAGTCTGTCTCACAGATCTTCGTAGGGATATTTTCCTCTGTAATCCGGCGACCAGAGAGTTTCGTAAACTCCCACCGTCGATTCTTCACCTCACTGAACCTCCCGAAGAGCCCGACGGTTACGATTCGTCTACGAATGCCGTGGGATTTGGGTACGATTCGAAATCTAGGGATTTCAAAGTGGTTAGGGTTGTGGATTTTGTGGAAGGACCTGGATTTTTTCATCCTCCGAGAGTGGAAATTTACGATTTGAGGAAAGATAGATGGAGAGAAATTGAAACCCCTGTTTGTGGCCATGTATTTTGGGCGCCTTCGTTTGAGATGTATCACGAAGGAAAATATTACTGGTGGGCAGATACCGACGGAGGCACTGAAATTATACAGTCTTTTGACATGAGTGAGGAGGTTTTCAGCCGAATTTCGGTGCCGGAGAGTTTCGAGGAGCAGCGTGAGAAGTATAGAAGCATGGGAGTTTTGAATGGATCCATTGTTCTGTTTCATTATCCATCGAGAGGGAATGAAAAAACCTTTGACATTTGGGGGATGGAGGAGGAGGAAACTGGTAGTGTTTCATGGTCAAAGATATTGACAATCGGCCCTATTATTGGAATTGAGAAGCCATTGTTGTTTGTAAGCTCTGATGAACTTTTAATGGAGGCCAAAGAAGGACAAGTGATTTTGTACAATATTACAACTCAACAGTTCAAAGAACTTCCAATAAAAGGGCATCCAGCGAGGTTCCAAGCTACTTTGTTTGTTAAGAGTTTGGTGTCTGTGGAAGGAGGTAATAATATCAGTTATGGATTTTAGTTTTTTTTAATTCGATTAAGTTATAGCTGGTTTTAGTTTGGTTAAAAAATTTAAAATGTATCAAATCCTTGTTAGTTTTGAAGTAATGTGATGTTTTAGCTTTTACCTAAAATCTTTGTACTTGTTCCTCACGTCCCTGTTGACTCTTATGGCCACGGGTGTAATTTTTGAAATAATGAAGGATAATAAAGCAAGTTACACTACCGATTTTAAAACAAGGAAATTTGTCGAGGACTATTTTTCATGCCCATCGAAGTCGATTGATCCGTGTTATGAAATTAATGATATAGTGCATTTCGATCAAATTACTATGAGAGCATCGTACCCTCATGTATTCTTGCTCTAGCTCTTTTGCTCTCGTTCATGTTCTCGCTCTCGCTAATGATAGTAATGAGTTATCAAAATTTTGGAGAAAAGAAAGATACAAGGATAACTGCTCTCATATTCTCACTTTTTCTCTTGTTCTCACTCTTGCTCTCTTCTAGCTCTGCTACCTTAGCTCTTCTCTTACTTTTTTTTTTCGTCTCTTGTTTTTCTTAGATTTTTGACCACTTATTTGATAGTGAGAGCAAGAGCGAGAGAGTTAGAACGTTTCTGCGTACAAAAGCGTAGATAAGCAATACCGCCTCATACTTCCTACATATGTAATTTTGCGTCCATTGTCACGTCATAATAAGTCCTATTTTCATTATTTTCAGAATCCAACTCAAGTAAAAGGTGATATGGGAAAAAACAATTGTAATACGAATTAAATTAGTAAATTAGTGTACTATAAATTTTAATTTTAAATTTGAAGCACCATGTTACAATGTTGGTAAATTAATACTAAAGTTCTCTTACTTAGGTATACATATTGTCTCAATTATTTTTGTATTAATATTTATAAAAAAAATGTTATGAGATAATTGTTTTAAAAGCTATATATTTTAAATTTCTAAATATTTTGTTTACTCAAAAATAGCTCGGAAGGTCATGTAAATTAAAAAGTTATTTTATCTAAATTAACAAATAAAATTAGTTTAGTTAAAGTTCTCTAATAATCTTTTTCTATCCCTACACCAGCAAATTCAAATAGACCATTTTTTTTCTTTTGTCTGTCTGAGCTCAACATTTCAAATATACTCTTTAAAGAGTACTTCAAGAAACACAAACTCTTAACAAACTCTTAATAAGACCATTATTTGTACAATTATTCGTGCCAAAAAGAACAGCTTAGTTGGCATAAATGTTGGAGAATTGTAATGGGTGGCAAAAATGATTAAATTAATTACAAATTTATCATTCATTTTTTCTTTTTGTAAATGTAGCAAAATTTTAGGTTTTCGTTTTACATTTTTTTGGAATTCTTATTTTACCCTTCTTTCTTTTATCTTATTCTTTCTCTCTGTTGTTATGCACAGTTGTAAAGCAACTCTTCAGTTACCATCCTTTCATCTTCTTCTTCATCTCTTTTACTTCAACGTCGGCGCACGAGCAACTTTACGTTTCCAACAACGCACTTCCAGCAACGTCGACGCTCGATCTTAAAATCAGATCTAAGTCCGATGGAATTGGGACTTGCAAACTGGTGGCAGTGATCAACAACGAATCTAATCTCAGGCAGAAGGTTGGACGGAAAAGCTCGATGGCGTGCAGACGCGGTTCAAATTACGGCAGCGGCGCACGACAGAGGCTTGGGTAGATCTGCAGTCGGTACCTCGCGTCCGGACAGAAGTCGGCGTGAAAGGTGATGGTCGGCTACACACAAATCCGGCGTCGCGAGCTATGATTTCGACGACGAGCATGAGATGACACGATGGAGGCCTGAGCGTGAGAGATAGAGAGGTCGGTGATGAGGGAGAGAGAAGAAGAAGCATGAAAAAGACGATGAATAGAATAGTGGGATGATTTGATATTTTTAAGGGTAAAATTACCCTTTTGCCCTCAATTTCATTTAATTTCCAACAATGCAATAACTTGAATCCCACAACTTAAACAATCCAACATTTTAATTTAAACTCCAACTAATAAAAAATTCCAAATAAATTTCAACCAAAACCATCGATTAAATGTAATTAAAAGCGGGTGTTACGATACCAGCATAAATATATATTGTTGATATATTAAATAAAGTATATCGGTAGTATATCATATTGATATATACTTAATATTAGTAAAATCAATAGATATTAGTAGTATATCACTTATGTAAAATCAATAGATATTAGTAGCAGTATACTTAATGTTAGTGAAATCAACGGGTATCAATAGTATATCACTCGTATAGTTACTTTTTGCTTAGATATATCATCGGTATATCAGATATAACGTTGGTAGACTACTGATATATACTTAATGTTAGTGAAATCAATGGGTATCAATAGTATATCACTCGTGTAGTTACTTTTTGGTTAGATATATAGTCGACATATCAGATATAAAGTTGATAGACTACTGATATATACTTAATGTTAGTGAAATCAACGGGTATCAATAGTATATCACTCGTGTAGTTACTTTTTGGTTAGATATATCGTCGGCATATCAGATATAAAGGTTGATAAACTACTGATATATACTTAATGTTAGTGAAATCAATGAGTATCAATAGTATATGACTCGTGTAGTTACTTTTTGGTTAGATATATCGTCGGTATATGAGATATAAGGTTGATAGACTACTGATATATACTTAGTGTTAGTGAAATCAACGGGTATCAATAGTATATCACTCGTGTAGTTACTTTTTGGTTAGATATATCGTTGGTATATCAGATAAATGATTGATAAACTATTGATATATACTTAATGTTAGTGAAATCAACGGGTATCAATAGCATATCACTGTAGTTACTTTTTGGTTAGATATATCATTGATAGGCTACTGATTTACTTGATTTTCTAAAACACAGAAGGACATTTTGGACTTTTTCTTTCCTGTCGTTGGGTTGGGCTTGCACATTTTGCTATTTCTGCAAATCAAATTAACTAAAGATACGACTGCAAATACATTAAATCTTATTGTCATTTGTGCAACTGCCCCATAAATTTATGATCGAGAGGTTATAGATTCAAATCTCACCTTCTCAATTTCTCGTTGAATCAAAAGAAATAATAAAATAATACCATTATTTGTTATTTATTTTTTACTGCTTTTTTTAATTCTAGCAGAAATTGTGAGATACCATTTAATCAAACACAAAGATTGGAATTGATATTTTTAGTAGGGTGTACATAAGTCGGGTTGAGGGAGTTTTTTTGACCAACCCAAAAATTAGAGTTGCTCATTCCTTCAATCCAACTAACTTTATTCGTGAGAATAACCTAACCTAACCCAATATTTTCAAATTAGGTTGGGTTAGGTCGTCGGGTTGATTTATATATTTTTTTATAATTTTTTAATTCTTTAAAATGTTTTTTTTAATTAATAACTAAAATCACATAAAATTCAAATATAAAACTTCAAAGTTCATAATATCTTAACATTTGTTAGAAGTTTAGAAGAAAAAAATTAAAAATTGACAAACAATTCATTTATAAGTATATATAAAATTAAAATAAAATGAAAAAAAATATAAACTTTTGGTTGGGTTGGGTCATCCCGAACCTTAAAAATCCAACCCGAGAACCGACCTGAGCTTTTCAATTCTCCAAATTTTTAACCCAACTTAAACCGAAAATAAACATAACCCAACTCAACTCTTACGATTTTGGGTGAGTAGTCTGAATTGCTCTGCTTACCGAATTATTTGTACACCCTTAATTTTTAGTAGAAGACGGAGGAGGTTGTTGAACTCTATAAGGATATGTGAGTCTGTCATAGAAATTAGAAAATCTATAGTCTGAAAATAATAGTAGCGATTACCGAGCCAAATTAATAGTTAATAAATATGATTTTTTTTTTAAATCTCCTCTCCTCTTTATATTTTGAGAATTTGTAATGGGTAGCCATGATGGTTTTACTATTTGTAGATATAACAACATTTTAAAATAATTGTAAATATGGCAAAAATCTTTAAATTGTTTTCATAATTCCTATTATACTCTTGGCTTAAATCTATTTATCTTTTTTTTCTTCCTCAGTATTTCCTTCTTCCCTTTTTCAAGAAAACAAATTAGGAAAAATAAAAGTGGGGCCCATCTAGTTTGTTAATTTGAGAGATGAATGACACTACAACAAGTTGGCACTTCACCAAACTTCCGCTTTCACACACCCCAAAATTAAGAAAATATTAATCAATTTTTTCTTCATCTTTTTTTTTTTAGTTTACATTACAAGAATTTTCTCGGAATCCAAACACTACCATCTCCTTTCTCTCTATCGATAGCATTTTCCTTTTAATTTTCTCGGGAAAATGTTAATATTAATATTGATATTAATATTAATACTTTAGAAAATTAGGTAATATTAAAAGAAAAAAAAACATAGCAATGAGGGATGTTATTAACTAACGCCATGTCGTTGTTTTGATGTTACTTGGTTTTTAACTTTAGTGGAAGATCAAAATACAAGATATCCTTTAGTTGCTCATATTAATGATGCTTGTTTTGATGGCTCCTCTTGTGCAGTTAGTGATGGGAGTGACAACTTATGGAGGTGTAATCCGCCCAATTGGGAATCATTCTGAATGGAGTTCGATAGATGTTGACATGAATGCATTACCTCCAATTGTTAAACTTCAAGTGGGAAGACCGTGAAAGCAAAGGATTTCGTCGATTGCTGAAGAAAGAAGTCACACAAAATGTAGTCATTGTCATCGTGTTGGTCACAATCGTAGGACATGTAATTTTCCACCATTTTTACTATGATGTAATTTTTGACAATTAGTTTTAGATATACTTTTTCAAGATAGAACTCAATATTGTTGTTATCATACTATTCATACTATCAATACAAGGTTTGTGATTGTTTCAAAAGTTTAATATCAATACTATGAACACAAGGACTTTGGCATCTGATGAGAAAATTTGAAGACCACACAACAAACAGTAGTAGTTAACAGATAGACAACTATCAGTGATAGTGATAGACAACTACCACTGATAGAAGTCTATCACTTTTATCAGTGATAGACATCTATCACTAATAAAAGTCTATTACGGGAAAGAAGTTAATGATTGATAGACAACTATCAGTGATAGACATCTATCACTGATAGAAGTCGGATAGAAGAAAAAAGTTAATAATCATGAATAACAAGAAGTCTAATAGAAAAGTTATGAGTAATAGGTAATAGATAGGTAGAAGTCTATCACTTCTATCAGTGATAATAGTCTATCACTTCTTTTTCTTTAACTTCTATCAATCATTAATAGTGATAGTAGTTTATCACTTCTATTAGTGATAGACAATGATAGAAGTCGGATAGGAACAATAAGTCTAATAGATAATAGAAAAGTTATGAGTAATAGGTAATAGATAGACAACTGTGGTAGAAGTCTATCAGACAACTATTATTGATAGATATCACTTCTATTAGTGATAGATATCACAATAGTAGTCTATCACTTCTATTAGACATCTATCACTGATAGAAGTCTATCACTGGAAAGAAGTTAATGATTGATAAACAACTATCAGTGATAGACATTTATCACAAGCCTGATAGAATAAAATTCATGAAGAACAAGAAGTCTAATAGAGTTATAGACTTCTATCACTTATATCAGTTCTATCACCTAATAGACTTCTATCACTGATATCAAATGATAGAAGTCTAACACTGTAACACATTGACAATCGTTATAGACTTCTATCACTCATATCAGTTCTATCACCTGATAGACTTCTATCACTCATATCAGTTCTATCACCTGATAGACTTCTATCACTGATATAAGATGATAGAAGTCTAACACTATAACACATGGACAATCGTGTAACCATTCCCAAACGACAAAAAAAATAGTTATTAAATAAACAAACTTCTATCAGTGATATCACTAATAGCATCATATCAATGCTTTCTTCTTCGTTTGTGGGGGTGATGGAAAACTAAAATTATAAGAAAAAATTAGTTATTAAATAAACAGACAAAAAAAATTAGTTATTAAATAAACAGACTTCTATCAGTGATATCACTGATAGAATCCTATCAGTGATATCACTGAGATCAGTGACTGGCGGGTAATAACGTAGGGTGTTTTAGTAATTTCAATTCCTCTTTTCAAAATTTTACTATTTTTGCAAATAGATTGAGGCATTTGCTATATGGACAATTATATTGGGCCTTTTTGCTACCAGCCCAATTGCCCCTTATATTTTTCTCCACTAAAAAGAGTATGTTAGGCCCATTAGATAATCATTCGATTTTTAGTTTTTAATTTTTGAAAATTAAACCTTTAAATACTATTTCTACCTATAAATTTACTTGTTATGTTTTCTACCTTTTGCTCATGTTTTACAAAATCAAACCATATTTTGAAAAAAAAAAAAAAAAATAGTTAAGAATTCAAATGCTTCCTTAAAGTTGATAAAACTTTAGGTAGAGAAATTAGAAAAAAAACAAATTTAATTTTTAAAAGCCCAAAACTAAAAAACTAAATACTTATCCAACCAAGCCTTTGTGTTCTAAAAGCAGTGGATTGGATTGAATTCTGATGATGGATGTATTCAAAGAAAAGAATAAAAAATAGAAATAAAGTGGATAAAGATGAAACATGAATTCGTAAACTAAAAGGACTATCATCAATATTTTTAATATATTATATGGATGTGGAATATGAAAAATATATCATCCCATACTTATTTATTATCAACCTAACCTAAGGCATGTGTATAGACCTCATATATCCCACTTGCCATGTTATATTAAAAACACTTTATTTATTAATTTAAATAATTTTTATTATTATAAACAAATACATGTAAATGCCCATTCCATATGTCTTTTAATACCCATACCAAATGGCAACTCCTACATAGCTACAATGTCTTTCATGTGTCCGTTTCTTACCAATGCTTAGTGTCCAAATGAACCAACTCATTATTGCCAAATTGCCTATAAATAGTGGCATTTGGTGGATCATGAATATACAACACAATTGGTGTATACTCTCCAATCTTCTCTATCTTCCTCCACTTTCTCAATTTTAGTTCTTATTTCATTTGTCATATAAATTCACTATCTCTAATTTTATATTATATATTCCATTTTCAAACACTTATTATTATTATAATAATAAATATATTATATTAGTATTTAAATATTGATAAAATTATACCCAGTTTCCATCCAATTTTCACAACACGTTATCAGCACGAAACTCTGTCGGTTTTTCTACTGAAGGTAGGTCTTCTGGATAAGCCATTTTTTTAATGTTATTTTGCATGTCTAGTTTATATTAATTTTCTAATATAAATATAATGCCTTTTGATAGCATTACTATGACAAATCTTGCAAAATTAGAATTTGCGGATTTGGATATTAATGGAAATAACTACTTGTCATGGGTCATTGACGCTGAGATCCATTTAGATTCCATGAATCTTGGAGAAACAATTGAAGAAGTAAATGATGCATCAAATCAAGAAAAAGCAAAAGCCATGATCTTCCTTTGCCATCATCTTCACGAGGGGTTGAAAATGGAGTATCTTACAATAAAAGATCCCTACATTCTATGGCAAGGTTTGAAAGAAAGGTAGGACTTCAAATCAGTAAGTGAATATAATTCCACACTATTCAGAATTAGTTCAAAATTAAAATTATGCGGAGAAAAGATTACTGATGTTGATATGTTAGATAAGACATTTTCCACTTTTCATGTCTCGAATATGCTCCTACAACAGCAATATCGAGAGAAAGACTTTAAAAAATATTCAGAATTGATTTCATGTCTTCCCGTGGCTGAGCAAAATAACGAGCTATTAATGAAAAATCATGAATCTCGACCAAGCGGAGCAACACCATTCCCTGAAGTGAATGTTGTGAATTTTAATAATCGTGGTCAAAGTCGTGGTCGTGGTCGAGGTCGTGACCGCGGTAGAGGAAGAAATACCTATTTTCGTGGTGGGCATTGTAATTTTAAGAAACCCACACGAAGTGATGATCATAAAGGAAATACTCCACAAGATAGGAGTTCAAAAGGTGATGAACATAAATGTTTAGGTCTTGGAATGACTAAGATCGTCACGCACTGTCAGACGTCAAAAACCTTGTTGATCTCTATCAAGCTTCCCTGAAGGAAAAAGAAAAACGGAAAAATGTGGAGGTAAATCTTGCCATTCAAGAAGATGATGTGTTTGACCCCTCCAATATGATGCATCTTGATGTGGCTGATTATTTTAAATCTCCTGGAGAGAGAATTGATGCAATTAAACAAGTAGAGGATGCTTTGTATGAAGATATATAATTAAGTACTGTTTATAATTATGGTATCTTTTTGTTATTTTTGTATATATTTAAGACTTTTGTAATCACTTTTCTTTTATTATCAATGAAGAAATATGGACAATTTCAATATGTTGAGTAACTCGAAAATGAGCAATGAAGATTTATATGCGGAAGGCAGCATGAACTACGCATTACACGATACTCATAAGCAGAAAATATTTTACTAGATTGACAATGTTGGAAGCAAAAGTCAATACTATATCAGGTTTGCAAATCTGATTGAAGGTTTTGGAAAAAAAAAGTTTTATCTTGCCTAGACGAACACGATTTACAATTAATAATGCTTTGTTCTCTAGCAAATCAAAAAGAAATTTATTGAGTTTCAAAGATATACGTAACAATGGTTATCATGTTGAAACTGATCGTAAAAATAATATAGAGTGTTTTTATATCACATCTATTGTTTCACATGAAAAATGTATATTAGAAACACTTCTTGCTTTTTCTTCTGGATTATATTATACTCATATACGAGTAATCAAAAGTTATGCAACAATGAACCAGAAGTTCATGAATCCATAAATATTCAGTGTTTGACATGATCGACTGGGTCATCCAAGATCGATAATGATGAGGAAAATTATTGAGAATTCACATGGACATCCTTTAAAGAACTAGAAGATTTTTCAATCCAATGAGTTGTCATGTGATGCTTGCTCTCAAGGGAAATTAATTATTAGACCATCACCAGCTAAAGTGGGGATCGAATCACCTGCATTTTTAGAGTGAATTCAAGGTGATATTTGTGGACCTATTAACCCACTAAGTGATCCATTTAAATATTTTATGGTATTAATTGACGCATCCAGCAGATGATCACATGTATGCTTATTATCAAGTTGAAATCTTGCATTTGCAAGATTACTTGCTCAAATAATTAAGTTAAGAGCACAATTTCCTGATCATACAATTAAGACTATTCGACTTGATAATACTGGTGAATTTACATCTCAAACTTGTAATAATTATTGTATGTCAATTGGGATAAGTGTTGAACATCCTGTAGCTCATGTTCATACACAAAATGGTTTTGCAGAATCATTTATAAAACGTCTGCAATTAATTACAAGACCATTACTTATGAGAGCTAAACTTCCTACATCGATCCGGGGGCATGCTGTTTTGCACGTTGCATCATTATTACGTATTAGGCCAGTAGTCTTTAATAAATATTCCCCCATGCAGTTAGCTTATGGCCAACAGCAAAATGTATCTCATCTGAGAATTTTTGGATGTGCAGTATATGTTCCAATTGCTCCAGCACAACGTACTAAGATGGGTCCTCAAAGGAGGTTAGAAATATATGTTGGATATGATTCCCCATCAATTATTAAATATCTTGAACCCCTGACGGGTGATGTATTTACTGCACGATTTGCTGATTTTCATTTTAATGAAACAAATTTTCCAACATTAGGGTGAGGAATTAAGAAGTTGGAAAAAGAAATTACATGGAATGTGTCATTATTATCTCATTTAGATTCTCGTAGAGATCAATGTGAACTTGAAGTTCAAAACATAATTCATTTGCAAAATATAGCAAATCAATTACCAGATGCATTCACAGATGCTACAAGAGTAACTAAATCATATATACCAGCTGCAAATGCTCCATCAAAAATTGATATCCCACAGGAACAAGTTGTCAATAATGAGTCTGGAGCATGCCAGAAGCGTGGTAGACCAATGAGTTCCAAAGATAAAAATCCTCGAAAAAGAAAAGTAGTTGAGAATAAAAATGATTCAATAAAAGGAATGGATATTCCAGAAGAAATCCAGAACACAACTACTCAAAAGAGTATTGATGAAAATCAAACGCTTAAGGATAATAATGAAATTTCTATAAACTATGTTACAACAGGAAAGAGATGGAACCGAAATGATATCATTGTTGACAACATTTTTGCTTATAATGTTGCTCACGATATTATTCATGAAAGTGACGATTTTGATCCAAAATCTATTGAAGAATGTAAACGAAGAAATGATTGGCTAAAATGGAAAGAAGCAATCCAAGCAGAGTTGAACTCACTTTCAAAACGTGAGGTTTTTGGACCAGTAGTCCTAACACCAGAAGGTGTCAAACCTGTGGGATACAAATGGGTATTTGTAAGGAAAATAAGTGAAAAGAATGAAGTCACAAGATATAAAGCGAGACTTGTTGCACAAGGATTCTCGCAAAGGCGTGGTATTGATTATAAGGAGACATATTCTCCTGTGGTGGATGCAATAACGCTGAGATATTTGATTGGCCTGACTGTATATGAAAAAGTTGATATGCATTTAATGGATGTAGTCACAACGTATTTATATGGATCTCTAGATAATGACATTTATATGAAAATCATGGAAGGATTTAAAATACCAGAAACATATGAATCAAGTTCTCGGGAATTAACTCAATAAAGTTAAAAAGATCATTATATGGATTAAAACAATCAGGACGAATGTGGTATAATCGCCTGAGTGAATATTTGTTGAAAGAAGGATATCAAAATAATCCAATATGTCCGTGCGTTTTTATAAAGAAATCTAAGTCAGGATTTGCTATTATAACTGTATATGTTGATGACTTAAATATAATTGCAACTCCTGAAGAGTTATCCAAGGCAATAGAATATCTTAAGAAAGAATTCGAGATGAAAGATCTTGGTAAAAAAATTTTTTGTCTTGGTTTGCAAATTGAACATTTAGCAGATGAGATATTTGTTCATCAATCAACTTATACAGAGAAAATCTTAAAAAGATTCTATATGGATAAAGCACATCCATTAAACATTCCAATGGAGGTTCGTTCACTGGATATAAAGAAAGATATATTTCGACCTCGAGATGACAATGAAGAACTACTTGGTCCTAAAGTGCCATATCTTAGTGCAATTGGTGCATTTATGTATCTGGCTAATAACACAAGACCAGATATTGCATTCTCAGTAAATTTATTAGCTAAATATAGTTCATGTCCTACAAAAAGACATTGGAACGGAGTTAAGCATGTACTCTGATATCTTCGAGGGATGATTGATATGGGTTTATTTTATTCTAAAAAATCCAGTTTTGATCTAGTTAGTTATGCAAATTCTGGTTATCTATCTGATCCACACAAAGCTAGATCTCAGACAGGTTATCTATTTACATGTGGAGGAACTGCTATACCATGGCGATTAATAAAACAGACATCACGACCACTTCTTCGAATCATGCTGAAATCCTCGTAATTCACGAGGCAAGTCGAGAATGTGTATGGCTAAGATCGATGACACAACACATTCGTGAGACATGTGGCTTGTCTTCGAGTAAAGCTCGTCCAACAATATTATACGAAGGCAACACAACGTGTATAGCTCAAGTCAAAGGAGAATATATTAAAGGAGATAGAACAAAACATATCTCTCCAAAGCTTTTCTACACTCATGACCTTGAAGAAAATGGTGACATCTCAATATAATAGATTTGTTCAAAAGATAACTTGGCGGACATATTTACAAAGGCATTACCAACTACAACATTTGAGAAATTGGTTCACAGTATTAGGATGCGACGACTCAGAGATCTCAACTGATGTCTTCATAAGGGGGAGTAAATGTATTATATAAAATATGTACTCCTTTTCCTTCACTAGGGTTTTTATCCCATTGGGGTTTTTCCTAGTAAGGTTTTAACGAGACATATTTTATTTAAAATGGGCATTTAAGAGGGAGTATTATAAATAAACACATGTAAATGCCCATTCCATATGCCTTTTAATACCCATGCCAAATGGCAACCCCTCCATAGCTATAGTGTCCTCCATGTGTCCATTTCTTACCAATGCTTAGTGTCCAAATGTTTCAACTCATTCTTGCCAAATTGCCTATAAATAGTGGCATTTGGTGGATCATGAATATACAACACAATTGGTGAAAATACTCTCCAATCTTCTCCATCTACCTCCACTTTCTCCATTTTAGTTCTTATTTCATTTTCCATATAATTCCACTATCTCTAATTTTATATTATATATTCCATTTTCAAACACTTATTATTATTATTATTATTATAAATATATTATATTAGTATTTAAATATTGATAAAATTATACCCGGTTTCCATCCAATTTTTACAACATTTATAAAATATTTTAGTTTTCTATAACTTCATTTTCATGAATATCTACCATTCACAAATAAGGTAAAGAGAATGCACCTGATTTACACCTAAAATCAATAATGAATTTATATTTTCAGAATAACGAGGTAGTTTTCCAAACAAAAAAAAAAATGGTGTGGTGCTCACCACAACCACTCTTAATGCTCAAGTGAGAGGGAAAAAAGTGTAGCAACACTACAACAAATTAAGCAAATAATGATGGACAGAAAAAAAAAACGCGCTTGGAATTGATGACGAACATAAAAAAAAATATGGAGAAACTTAAAAAAAAATAAAAATGCATACAATGACGGGCAATTATGAGCTTTAGTGGCGGACAATGCCCGACATCATAGGCCCTTTCTTTCACGTGTTTTTTTTTTAAAAATAAAAATACATACATATCTCTTTTTTTTGCAGCTTCTCTCGCGCAGTCCCTTTCCATTTTTGACCCTCCCTCTCCCTGTCATTCTCTCTCTTCCCAAACTCCCTTAATTCTCTCACTCCTACTCTCACGTTCAGTCGCTGTTCGTGAGTACCATTGCTCTATTGTTCGATCATTTTCTCATGGTCATGAGTTTGCGTCTAGATCTACATCGAGGATTCGTTGCTGTCATCGATTTTGGTTCGGTCGTGGGTTTGGTGTGAAGATCTACACCAGAGGATCGTCGTGAACAACATATCTGGCAAAAAATCTTTAGATCTAACGTTGTGGGTGAAGGAATCTAGATCCCAATTGCACAACGGAAGTTAAATTTGGATCAAAATCTCGTTTTAGTTTGGCAAAATCAAATACCCAGTACATCGACAAAAAGTATCGATAAGCAAATTAGGCATGAATTTAGAATAGCAACATGCTTATTTTTTTTCCTAAATTAAAGATTAGGAAAATTACCTTGTTGATTTCCAAGTTGCAACACTTTTGCAATTCGCTTTTTCAACAACTTTTCTTCTGGAATCCTTTCTTCAAAACACCACCAATAGAAGAGCACCTCCTCTATTCTCTGGATGCTTAGATCAAAGTTTTGTGGAAAGCTATGATTTTTGGGAAGGGAAAGATTACTAAGAGAATTTTTCTTGGCAGAGAGTTTTTCTACAAAAACCAGCACACAAAGAGTGATTGATTGATCTCATTCTTCTCCCAACCCTCACTGCCTTTATTGACAGAGTGAGGGAGAATAAGGAGGGAGTGGAGAACGTGTGACACGTTCCCCATTCAGTTAATTAATTAATTAATATAACATTAAACCAATATTTAATTAATATTAATTAAATATACCTTACATTACCTAAAGTTTTAATTAATTTAATTAAATTTACAAATTAATTAATTCTATAATTAATCAATTCATAAATCAAATATCATATATTTAATTTAGGTTATGCATGATTAAATCATATTTAATCACACTCCCTTTAACCTGTAGTTTTAATGTACATCTCATGCACATTAAATTTTAACCTATAATTTTAAATATGGATTCTTTTCACATTTAAAATAATATTTGAACTCTTTCCAATATTTCAATTCTCTCATATAATTTAATATGAATCATATTCAAATTAAATTTATGATATAAAGTTTTAATGCACATGAAACTTTATATTATAATGTATCTCTATACATCAATGTTATTCCCTAATTGAATTTGAACACTTCAAATACAAATGATCTCACAACCCTTTACGAGCTAGAAGGTGGACCTAATGGACCTGCAGATCCGAAGCTCCAACGATACAAGATTATTCAGTTAATCTCATTAACCTCCTAATCAACATTCGTTTACTGCGGGAACACTCCAATAAAACCCCGCAGTTGCACTCTTTTCACTGCAGATATATTTCTGTGTTCACGGATATCGACCAATAACAGCAAGTCAATCCTTCACGAATGTTCGTAACGCCAGCTGGGTCAAATTACCGTTTTACCCCTGGGTTACATCTTTACCTTAAGTCCTAGTGCTCCTATAATGAACAACCTGTTTATGGTCCTACGAATAAACAAAAGTCCCTCTCGGGCCATTGAGATGGTCGGGCCCTTTGTTCATGTCCCAGAGACACCACTTAAGGGAAACATTCATCTACTTACCCTAAAGTCGGGAAGGAGTGAATTCCATCTTGCTAGGTTAAGTCCCCAGCCACCTGCGCGATCTTGTCCCCAAGAACGTAGGCATATTGAGTCGGCGTCTCGGGCCACTCTCACTTATACTAGTCAAAGGACAATCCCTCGCAAACAAGAGTTCGTAACCTGCTCAGGATTGAGATCAAGTTGCCTAGGCCATCATATTGAAATAAAAACCTAACTAGTCAACGAAGTTACATCTAAAGGTTACTATTTCGTGGTCCGTTCTTATGTGATCTCATAACATAAGATATCCCCACTCACATGTCGTTTACACGAACACGTAGGATCACTGTGTTTGTATCAAATACAAAGTGGGCCATATCCATAGTATTACCAGGATGAAGTACTCAACCTTATCCCTTTACTATAGACCCTTTAGACTGTTTCTCGAACTGAGATCCTTATATGTCTACTACATTTAGTTTAAGAGACATACAACAACCTCAGATGTTCGTTTATTGGATATAGGGTTAATATAAGGCAATATAGAGAAATCATGAAATAAACAATAACACTTTATTGATTTAATTAGAACAGTATTACAATCTACGAGTTTTAGGGCATAAAACCCAACAAACTCCCACTTGAACTAAAACTCTAGTCTAGTGGGGTACATACAATCTAAAATAGTGGGTTACTTAAATACAATAAACTAGGACATCCTTATACCCATTACATATCTCCCACTTGCCCTAGATTACACTATGTACATATCTCGTAGACCTAGATTCTCCAGATAACCCTCGAACACTTTAGCCGTGAGAGTCTTCGTAAATGGATCAACAATGTTGTGCTCTGAAGCAATCTTGGTGACTATCACATCTTCTCGTTGCACTATCTCTCGAATGAGATGATATTTCCTCTCGATATGCTTCCCTCGCTTGTGGCTACGAGGTTCCCTTGAGTTGCTACTGCACCACTGTTGTCATAGTATAAGGTGATGAAAAATTCTATATTTGGAACAATTTCTAAATCAGTCGAGAACTTCCTTAGCGAAACAACCTCCTTAGCTGCTTCACAAGCAACTACATATTCAGCCTCCATAGTGGAGTCTGCGATGCATCCTTGCTTAATGCTTTGCCATACTATAGCTCCCCCGTTTAGGGTGAAAACTGATCCCGATGTGGATTTCCTAGAATCCTTATCGGTTTGAAAATCAAAATTAGTGTATCTAGTAAGGATCAAATCCTTAGACCCATACACTAGCGTATAGTCCCTCGTTCTCCTTAGATATTTGAGAATATTTTTAACTGCGGTCTAGTGGTCTAACCCTGGATTGGACTGGTACCTACTGACTATTCCCACAACATAGCAAATGTCTGGCCTCGTGCATAACATAACATACATTAAGCTACCTACAGCCGAGGCATAGAGAATACTTCTCATATTCTCAACTTCTTGAGGTGTCTTAGGACACTGTTCCTTAGACAAATGAATTCCATGCCTAAAGGGTAGTAAACCCTTTTTGAAATTCTGCATCGAATATCGTACCAACATGTTGTTGATATAGGATGCTTGAAACAGAGCTAGTGTTCTGTTCTTGCGATTCCTTAGGATTTGAATCCCAAGAACATATTGCGCCTCTCCTAAATATTTATTTGGAATTTGGTCGTTAGCCATTTCTTGATGTCAGTTAGGTATCCTACATCATTCCCAATCAGCAGGATATAATCCACATAAATTACTAAGAAAGCTACCTTTTCGTTGATGATCCTCTTGTAAACGCAAGACTCATCAAAGTTCTGGTCAAAACCATAAGACTTGATCGCAATATCAAATCTTATGTTCCAAGATCTGGATGCTTGCTTCAACCCATAAATGGATCGATTCAGCTTGCAAACTTTTTGCTCCCGACCTTCGGCTATGAACCCTTCGGGTTGAGACATGTAGATACACTCATCAATTTTACCATTCAAAAAGGCAATCTTGACGTGCATTTGCCAGATTTCATAGTCATAAAACGTGGTTATTGACAAGAGTATTCTTATTGACTTTAGCATAGCAACAGGGGAAAAAGTTCCTTCATAATCAACCCCTTCCTTTTGGGTAAAACCTTTTGCTACGAGTCTGCCCCTAAAGGTCTGTACCTTTCCGACTGCATCTCTATTTTTCTTATAGATCCATTTGCACCCTATGAGTCTTACCCCTTCAGGTTGGTCTACAAGTTCCCAAACTGAATTGAACTACATTGACTCCATTTCAAGGTCCATGGCTTTGATCCATTGGTCCTTATCTACGTTATTCATTGCCTGTTTGTAAGACAATGGATCCTTTACGCCATCATCGGGTATGTGTTGGGGTTTGTGCCCTAAAACTCATAGTTTGTAAACTTTGTTCTAATTATTGTAATAAAGAGTTATTATTTTTCAATAAAGCGTTATTGTTCATTAATTACAGTATTGCCCTTGTATTAACCCTAAATCCAATAAACTAACACCCAAGGCTGTAAAATGTCTCTTGTATGGAATGTAGTGTACATATAAAGGATCTCAGTTCGAGATACAACCTAAAGAGTCTATAGTAAGGAGATAAGGTTTGGGTACCTTACCCTGGTAGTACTATGGATATGACCCACTTTTTATTTGATATAAACACAGTGATCCTAGCGTGTTCGTAGACGACATGTGAGTGGGGATATCCTATGTGATGAGATCGCATAAGACCGGACCGCGAAATAGTAACCACAAGATGTAACTCCGTTAACTAGTTAGGTTTCTATTTCACTAGGATGACCTAGGCAACTTGATCTCAATCCTAAGCATGTTACAAACTCTTGTTTGCAAGGGATTGTTCTTCGACTAGTATGGGTGAGAGTGGCCAGATTCGCCGACTCAATATGCCTACCTTCTTGGGGACAAGACCGAGTGAGCGGTTGAGGACTTAACTTAGCAAGATGGAATTCACTCCTTCCCCCCTCTTAGGGTAAGTAGATGAATGTTCCCTTGAGTGGTGTCTCTGGGACTTGAACAAAGGGCCCGACCCTCTCATTGGCCCGAGAGGGACTTCTGTTTGTTGGTAGGACCACAAACAAATTGTTAATTAGAGGAGCACTAGAACTTAAGTTAAAAAATGTAACCAAGGGATAAGACGGTAATTTGGCCTAGCTGGTGTCACGAACATTCTTGAAGAATAGACTTGCTGTTATTGGTGAATATATGTCGACACAGAAATATATTTGTGTTGGGATGTTTGTCCTAATCTCGTATTTGTTTGTAATATTCATGATTGAAATAAATAAGAGTTATTTTTTCCATCACTTTGTGTCTCACATATTTACAAACTTTGTCCAATAAACTAAACTCCAGAGTCATTGAATAATGAGAGAACTAGAACTTGAACGGTGTGTAGTGAGCACACTGGGAGGATCACATTCGAGTTAATGACTCGAACGGTCTACAGTATATGGATAGGATTGGAGACCTAATCCTGGATACGCTGTGGATGCAACCCGCTTTGTATTAGATAAAAACGAGGTGATCCAACTCGTTCATGTGGTTGATATGTGAATGGGGGCATCCTGTGAAATGAGATTGTACAAGACCGAACTGTGAATTATTAGACTTACTTGTAACACCGTTAACAGTATAGGACTATAACTTCGTAGATGACCAATAGTGACTTGAGCTCAATCCTGAGCGTGTTACGTGTTGGGATGTATGTCCTAATCTCGTTTTGTTTGTAATATTACCATTTGAAATAAATAAGAGTCATTTCTTTCATCAATTTGTGTCTCGCAATTTTACAAACTTTGTCCAATAAACTAAGCTCCAAGGTCATTGAATTCATGAGAGAACTAGAACTTGAACGGTGTGTAGTGGACACACACGGAAGATACGTTCGAGTTAATGACCCGAACAATCTACAGTATATGGATAGGGTTGGAGACCTAATCCTGGATACGCTGTGGATGCGATCCGCTTTATATTAGATACAAACGAGGTGATCTGACTCGTTCATGTGGTTGAAATGAGAGTGGGGACATCCTATGCAATGAGATTGTAAAAAGACCGGACTGTGAATTATTAGACCTATTGATGTAACACCGTTAACAGTATAAGACTAATAACTTTGTAGATGACCATTAAGTGTTGTCTCCAAGGCTTGGACAACGAGCGTGAAAGAGTCTAGATTAAGAAAGCGGAAGCAATTTTGGATCTTGAACACTCTAACTTGATCAATTTTGTAAAAAAAAATGCATGTTCAAAGCTGGAAAAATAGAGGGATAAAAAACTCAACTTTGAAGATCAAATTCTCTTCACCCGGTGGATGATTTTCAACACGAACACTTCGTGGACAACCGTTAGAGTCTTCCCTACTATCCTCAGGCCTTAGAACGGATTGTGGGATCCTAGATTGATAGAATTTGGAAGAAAAGACCTCAAAGGTCACTGATTCGAGAATTTTGAATTTTCTGCAAAATTCTCTCAACACCCCTCAAATCACCATTATATAAAGCTTCAATAAGCTTCAACAGAGTGACAACTCAAGGGTGATGAGGATGCTTTGAGATGGAGGTGGCTAATTTTGGTGAATTTTGAAAATGAGTAGGATTGGGCAAGTTGGCAACTTGATTTTCATGAAAATCATGAAAATCCCTCATTTTATAATTAATTTTAATTCTAAAATCAATATTAAATTATTTTTAATTAAAATTAATATAATTAATTAAATAATTCAAAATTAATTTAATTAATTAATTTTTAATTTAATTTAATATCAAATATTAAATTAAATAAATTGCCCGATCCCGATCGATTTTCCGAACATAAATCCTTATTCATGCTATAAATCGATCCAATATTTAAATCATATTTAAATATATCCACCTCCTATTAATCATAGTTGAATTCATAATTAAGCTATGATACGTTAAATATATCACATATAATTAACGCTTTCTTCCAAACTCGAATTTGAACAATTCAAATTCTTTTCTCTCAAAATGTTACAAGGCTTAGTCCGAGCTAGTAAGGGGGACCTAATGGACCTACAGATCATGAGCTCCAACGATACGAGATTAACCGGCACAACTCTTTAGCCTAGCTAATCAATATTCGTTAACCACCGGGACACTCCACTAAAGCCCGGTGGTTGCACTCTCCTCATTGTAGATATATTTACATCCACTCGATATAACCATGATTAGTAAGTCGATCCTTCACAGTCGTTCGTAATTACAAATTTGGTCAAAATTACCGTTTTACCCTCGTAATTACCTCTTGTTCCTTAAGTCCCCTTTGTTCCTCTAATGAACAATTGGTTTGTGGTCCAACCAAAGAAACTGAATCCCTCTCGGGCCAATGAGAGGGTGGGCCCATTGTTCAAGACCCAAGTCGATGACTTAAGGGAACAACCTCTATACTAATCCCTAAAGTGGGTAGGAGTGAATTCCATCTTGCAGAACTATGTTCTCAGCTATCTACCCGGTTTTATCCCTGAAATGGGAGGCTTATTGAGTCGGCAGTCTCGAGCCACTCTCACCCATGCAAATCTAAGGATAATCCGAATAAACAGGAGTCCATAGAACGCTCAGGATTAAGATCAAGTTACCTAGGTCATCGTATGAATATAATCAGTTAAGACAGTAAACGGAGTTATAAAGTCTAAGTGACTATTTCGCGGGTCAAGTCTTATGCAAACTCATTGCATAGGGCGCCCCACTCACATGTCTCCACATGAACGATTTAGGATCACATCGTTTGTTCTCTACAAAGTGGGTCGCGTCCATAGTGTGTCCCGGTGATAAGGTACCCAACCCTATCCTTATACTATACACTGTTCTGGCTATAACTTGAACTTGATCCACTTTTATGTCACACATAAAGTTCAAGTATTCATCCTATAGCCAAGGATTCTTTATTGGATTAAGGTTACACAATACACAATAGTCAATAACACCTTTCCATGAATAAATTTCAATAACAACTTTATTGTGAAATAGAATATACATTCATTTACAAAACCACGAGTTTTAGGACATAAAACCCAACAATCTCCCACTTGGACTAAAACGTCTGTGGGGTAAAACATCTTTGAGCAAAGAAAAAGCGCCTCTTTGCAAAACCCGTAGTCCTAGACTCTCTAGGTGTCCCTCAAACACTTTAGCCGTGAGGGGCTTTGTAAACGGATCACCAATGTTATGCTCCGAAGCGATCTGCGTGACGATCACGTCTCCTCGTTGCATAATCTTCCTGATGAGATGATATTTGCGCTCTATGTGCTTTCAGCGCTTATGGCTTCTAGGTTCTTTGGAATTTGCCATTGCACCACTATTATCACAATAAAGGGTGATAGGCAAATTCATATCTAGAATAACTTCCAAATCAGTCAAGAACTTCCTAAGCAATACAGCCTCCTTCGCTGCTTCGCAAGCTGCGACCTACTCACCCTCCATGGTGGAGTCAGCAATACAACCTTGCTTTATACTCCTCCATACTATATCTCCTCCGTTAAGAGTGAACACCGATCCCGATGTGGATTTCCTCGAATCTACATCATCATCTGAAATCGAGTCGGTATATCCGCAAGGATCAAATCCTTTGCGCCATACACAAGCATATAGTCTCTCGCTCTCCTAAGATACTTGAGGATGTTCTAACTGGCATCCGGTGATCATATCTCGGATTAGATCGATATCTGCACGACTATTCCCATTGCATGATAGCATATGTCGGGTCGAGTACATAACATGACATACATCGGACTACCGACAACGGATGCATAGGGAATGCGTCTCATATCCTCAACTTCTTGAGGTGTCTTAGGACACTGTTTTTCTTAGACAAATGAATTCCATGCCTGAAAGGTAATGAACCCTTCTTGGAATTCTGCATCTTATATCTATCCAACATCATGTCAACATAAGATGCCTGAGACAGTGCTAGCGTTTTGTTCTTGCGATTCCGAACGATTTGGATTCCAAGAACAAACTGAGCCTCTCCCAAATCTTTCATTTAGAATTGGGTCGCTAGCCATTGCTTAACGCCAGTCAGGAACCATGCATCATTCCCAATGAGCAAGATATCATCTACGTATAGAACTAAGAAAGCTACAGTGGTATTGACTATCTTCTTGTAAACACAAGGCTCGTCAATATTCTGTTCAAAGCCATAAGATTTGATCGCAGTATCAAATCTTATATTCCATGATCTAGAAGCTTGTTTCAATCCATAGATGGATCGTTTAAGCTTGCAAACCTTTTGCTCTTGACCCTGAACTATGAACTCTTCTGGTTGATCCATATAGATACTCTCTTCAAGATTGCCATTCAGAAAGGTTGTCTTGACATCCATTTGCCAAATTTCATAGTCATAAAACATGGCAATGGACAAGAGTATTCTAATGGACTTGAGCATGGAAAAAGGGGAGAAGGTTTCTTCATAGTCCACCCCTTCCCTTTGAGTATAACCCTTTGCCACAAGTTGAGCCTTAAAGGTTTGCACCTTACCGGCTTGGTCTCGTTTCCTCTTGTAGATCCATTTACAACCGATAGGTCTTTCACCATCTGGTTGATCTACAAGTTCCCAGACTGAATTGAAGTACATTGACTCCATTTCAAGGTCCATGTTTTTAATCCACTGGTCCCTATCTATATCATTCATTGCCTGTTTATAGGTCAATGGATCCTCAATGCCATCATCAGGTATGACGACCTGGGTTTCAGTCAAACCCATGTAACGGTCGGGTTGTCTAACATCCCTCGCACTACGTCGAGGCATTCTCAACTCTTGTGAAGGACCAGCTTTATCAACAACTCTTGTTGATTTATCTGTAGCTTCCATGGAAATTTCGCTCAAGATAATCCTGCTTCGAGGCTGATGATCTCTCATGTGGTCTTCCTCTAAGAACGTGGCGTTTGTCGACACAAGCACCTTGTCCTCTTGAGGATCATAAAATAGACCACCTTTCGTTTCTTTGGAGTACCCTACGAATAGGCATAATTTTGAACGATGTTCCAATTTCTTTAGATTGGACACCGGCACATGCTTAGGACATCCCCAAATCTCAAGTGACTTAAACTACCTTTACGCCCTTTCCATAACTCATAGGGTGTTTTTGAAACACTCTTAGGGGAACCATGTTCAAAATATATGCACAGCTTTCATCGCATATCCCCAAAACGCAATTAGGCGTTGAGCATAACTCATCATGGATCGAACCATGTCTAACAGATTCTATTTCTCCTCTCGGATACACCATTTTTTGAAGTGTCTTTGGTATTTGAGAGTTGGGATACGATTCCATGTTCTATCATATAGTCTTGGAATCTCAAATCCATATACTCTCCACCTCGATCTGATCGAAGTGTTTTAATTGTTTTACCTAATGTATTCTCAACTTATGCCTTATATTCCTTGAACTTTTCAAGGGTTTCAGACTTATGATGCATTAGGTAAAGATAGCCATACCTAGAATAATCATCAATGAAACTGATGAAATATTCATACCCTCCTCGTGCCTTGACATTCATAGGACCACAATGATCCGAATGCACGAGTTCCAAGGGTTCTTTGGCTCTATAACCTTTTTCAGAAAAAGGTCTTTTAGTCATTTTTCCTTCGAGACATGACTCACATGGTGGTAAAGAGTTGTCCTCTAACTGACTTAGGAGACCACTCTTGACCAATCTCCCAATCCTATTGAGATTAATGTGGCCTAGTCTCAAGTGCCAAAGATAGGTCTTTGGGAGAAAGTTTACGCTTTTTATTTTGAGTATCATTTGTTTTAAACATCTCGGTGTTCAAAATAGCTTTTACTCTGTTGGTCTTAACACATATAAGTTGTTTTCAAGTTTAGCAGAACATATTCGTACACCTCTTTTGCAAATGAACGCTTCATTATGATCAAAATATACTTTATACATATGTTCAAGCAAACAAGGGATAGATACAAGATTTCTTTTGATTCCAGGAACCAAAAGTATATTTTCTAATAAAATAAATCTATCTCTAAACAACAACTTCACAGCTCCCACTGCTTTGGGTGAGACAACCTCTCCCGTTCCAACCCCGAGAGATATCTCCTATCGCCAAAGTCGCCAGAACTAGTTTCTGAAAAGAAGAACAAACATGGTTAGTGGCTCCCGAATCTAATATCCAGGCAGAATCATCATGTTCCACTAAACATGTTTCAATAACGAGTAAATCATATTTACCTTGTTTTTCTTTCTCAGCTTTCTTTTCTGCAAGGTATTTCGGGCAGTTCCTCTTCCAGTGCCCGTCTACTCCACAGTAGAAACATTTTCCTGTGGCTTTAGCCTTGCATGTGGGAGCCTGTCCCTTCCCTTTGTCCTTCTTCTTATTTTTCTGAATACCCTTATTCTTAGAAAAAGAAGGACCAGACTTGGTCCCAGAAGACGATCCTCTTAGGAACTTCTTCGAAGTGACAACATTTGCCTCCTTCTCTTTTCCCTTTGATTTCATAAGGGACTCAAAAGTCTGAAGCTCATTAAGAAGAGTAGTCAGGTTATACTCTATTTTATTCATCATCGCATTTGTGCAGAATGGCAGGAAACTCTTAGGAAGAGATTCCATAATAAAGGTTACCTGACTTTTCTCATCTATGACAGTCCCATTTACTTCAGCCACGTTGAAGTGGACCATCATGTCAAGGACGTGTTCCCTAACAGAGGCTCCCTCCTTCATACGGGAGTTGTAAACGTATTTGAGAGCATCATAATGGACCGATGAGGACGGTTGTCCGAACATCGCGTGTAACGATCCCATGCTCTCCTTAGCGGTGACCATGCTCTCATGCTTCTTAGACTGCACATCAGATATGCTGGCTAAGATGTAGACTCGAGCATTCTCATTAGCCCTAATCCATCTGTCATAAGCATACCGAACAATTCGGTTTGCTATCGAGCTGGGAGGGGGAGGACATTCCTCCGTTAAGACGAACCTCAGATCATCAAGAACAAGAATCGTATTCAAGTTTGATTTCCAGGTTCCATAATTATCGCAGCTAAGTTTATTGAAGGCGAGTAACTGGATAAAAGAGTTTGACATGCTGAAAAAGAACGAATTCTATTAGTGAATTGTTTGTAACCTATCAAATGTAAGAATTTAGCAAAAGTAATAATGTACCCATAAACTCATTATTGTTTTTGCAACGACACTTCAGTGAGTCAGAGCTACCGCTACCGAGGGGCAGTCAATCACTCCTTCACTGAACCAAGACATTCTTGACTAAATGCTAATACCGGAATAACTCTTGTTCCTATAACATTCTAGTTATCGCTACTTTGGTCAAGAACTTACTAACACGTAGCAATTCTTGTAAGTGTGACCCGCCATTTACAGACCTCAGAGGTTGGCCCCAACAATGCTACCGAACTGGAGAGACAAAGCTGGGAATGAATCTAAGAGACCCTATCCATTTCTGGAGTTTGAGTTATTCCGAATCCCATGTTACATCCCTCCGAATGGATGGTGCTACTTCGGGCAACCAGCAGGGGCAACATGAGAATCTCACGGTCCAACCTAATGGAGGAGACCGTAGGATGTGTTGACACACTTCCTTCTCTCACTTACTATAAATACTTTCTCCATTCACCTTGCTCTTGATTTATGCAAACACCATCCGAATGGGGATGCCCTATTGACATCACGAGGCCGAGCATAAATCTCACGGTGTGAACTTCGTGGAGAGCGTGAGAGGAAATTGATATATCATATATACCTTTTCACTCCCACTAAGTATTTTAAACAGTTTGGGTATACTTTTACTTAGGCATATTCCGGCTAAAATAATATGACCTAAGTCTACCAATATAACAATTATACTGGAATTATCTAAGTCTATTAACCATTTAATAAACCTAGGTCTATGAGTTCAATTTATTAACATTTAATAAATGTCACACACGAAAGATAATTTATACACCTATGGACTAAATTCACTCCCAGGTCAGTTCCCAGGTAGGGTTGTTCCGTTTCCGTCAGCTTAAGTACCCCAACCTAGCCAGAACCTTCCTTAGTCAGAGTCCCTTTGATTACTCGAACCGAACCAAAATCGAGCCGAACCGGTCTAAAAACTATTGAACCGGTCAAAGTCAACAAACCATCTGGTCAAAGTCAACTGCTGATGTCATCTTCTTCTTCTCAAAAAGGAATTCGCGAACTGGAGCAAAATTACTGCCGCTGCTCTGTTTTTTGATTTCAAGACCTTTCGTGCTTCTCTTTTTAAATTGAAGACCTTCCCGAACTCTAATCGACTTAAAATTTTTATAGCTCATTCTACACACATTAATGCTCAAACACACTTGAGCAATTTGAAAATAAAGTACGAATTGATGCTCAATTTAAATGCCAAATTCAGAAGAACACTTTAGACGCCCAGAAAAATTGTATTTCATAGAACACCCACCACAAAACAAAATAGATCAAATTGAGTGCTCAAAATTTCTCTGATACCAATTGAAAGAGTCTAGATTAAGAAAGCGGAAGAAATTTTGGATCTTGAACACTCTAAGTTGATCAATTTTGTAAAACAAAATGCATGCTCAAAGCTGGAAAAACAGAGGGATAGAAAACTCAACTTTGAAGATCAAATTCTCTTCACCCGGTGAATGGTTTTCAACACGAACACTTCATGGACAATTGTTAGAGTCTTTCCTACTATCCTCAGGCCTTCGAACGGATTGTGAGATCCTAGGTTGAGAGAATTTGGAAGAAAAGACTTCAAAGGTCACTAATTTGGGAATTTTGAATTTTCTGCAAAATTCTCTCAACATCCCTCAAATCACCATTATATAAAGCTTCAATAAGCTTCAATAGAGTGACAACTCAAGGATGATGAGGATGCTTTGAGATGGAAGTGGCTAATTTTGGTGAATTTTGAAAATGAGTAGGATTGGGCAAGTTGGCAACCTGATTTTCATGAAAATCATGAAAATCCCTCATTTTATAATTAATTTTAATTCTAAAATCAATATTAAATTAATTTTTAATTAAAATTAATATAATTAATTAAATAATTTAAAATTAATTTAATGAATTAATTTTTAATTTAATTTAATATCAAATATTAAATGAAATAAATTGCCTGATCCGATCGATTTTCCGAACATGAATCCTTATTCATGCTATAAACCAATCCAATATTTAAATCATAATTAAGCTATGATTCGTTAAATATATCACATATAATTAACGCTTTCTTCCAAACTCGAATTTGAACAATTCAAATTCTTTTCTCTCAAAATGTTACAAGGTTTAGTCCGAGCTAGTAAGGGGGACCTAATGGACCTACAGGTCATGAGCTCCAACGATACGAGATTAACCGACCAAACTCTCTTTAGCATAGCTAATCAACATTCGTTAACCAAGGACACTCCACTAAAGCCTAGTGGTTGCACTCTCCTCACTTTGTAGATATATTTCTGTCTACTCGATATAACCATGATTAGTAAGTCGATCCTTCACAGGTCGTTCGTAATTACAGTTGGGTCAAAATTACCGTTTTACCCCTGTAATTACCTCTTGTTCCTTAAGTCCCACTAATTCTCTAATGAACAATTGGTTTGTGGTCCAACCAGCAAACTGAATCCCTTTCGGCCAATGAGAGGGGTGGACCCATTGTTCAAGACCCGAAGTCAGTACTTAAGTGAACAACCTCTCTACTAATCCCTAAAGTGGGTAGGAGTGAATTCCATCTTGCAGAACTATGTTCCCAGCTATCTACCCGATTTTATCCCTGAAATGGGAGGCTTATTGAGTCGGCAGTCTCGAGCCACTCTCACCCATGCAAATCTAAGGATAATCCGAATAAACAGGAGTCCATAGAACGCTCAGGATTAAGATCGAGTTACCTAGGTCATCGTATGAATATAGTCAGTTAAGACAGTAAACGGAGTTATAAAGTCTAAGTGACTATTTCGCAGTTAAGTCTTATGCAAACTCATTGCATAGGGTGCCCCCACTCACATGTCTCCACATGAACGATTTAGGATCACATCGTTTGTTCTCTACAAAGTGGGTCACGTCCATAGTATCCCTAGGATAAGGTACCCAGCTCTATCCTTATACTATAGACTGTTCTGGCTATAACTTGAACTTGATCCACTTTTATGTCACACATAAAGTTCAAGTATTCATCCTATAGCCAAGGGTTCTTTATTGGATTAAGGTTACACAATACACAATAGTCAATAACACCTTTACTGAATAAATTTCAATAACAACTTTATTGTGAAATAGAATATACATTCAGTTTACAAAACCACGAGTTTAATGACATAAAACCCAACAGGGCGTCCACCCTCTCACTGGCCCGAGAGGGGTGTTGTGTATGGTTGGACCATTACAACGTTGTTGTTCATTAGAGGAGCAGTGGGGACTTAAGGAGTAAGAAGTAGACAAAGGGGTAAAACGGTAATTTGACCCAGCAATGTCTACGAACAACCTGTGAAGGGTCGACTCACGGGTATTGGTTATATCAGTGGACACAACTTGTCTTACAGTGACGAGAGTGCAGCTACGGGATTTAGTGGAGTGTTACCGTAGCTAATGAATGTTGATTAACCGGGTTAAAGAGTTTGAGAGGTTAGTCTCGGATCATTGGAGCTCATCACGTGTAGGTCCATTAGGTCCCTCGGTTGGCTCAAACTTGATTAATAGAAGGTTTACAGTTTTGGGGTAGATTTGAAGTGTTCAAATTCATTAAAGGGTAATTATGTCATTTATATGAGATATGATCGACATATTATATAGTTTAATGTGAATGAGATTCATAATAAACTATAGGTTAGCCTAATTGTCTAATTAGGGCTAATTTGGAGAAATTGAATTGAGAGAAATTAAATTAAATGTGATTCAATTTAAAAATCCACAATTATACAAATGTGATTTGTATAATGAGATATGAGATATCTTATTATATATGGTTATGCAAATATGATTTGCATAACCTATGGTTGTGGTTAAATGGTAAATATGTAGAGATTTCAACTCTACCTATCACCATTATTTAAAGCCTTTGCAAGAAGGTTTTGGTGTGGATTTGTCTCATTTTTTGGTTTTATCACCAAAATCACCAAGAATTCTCTCTCAACACTTCTCTCATTATCTCCTCCCTTACACCAAAGAAGAGTGCCACTACTCTCCTACCTATAGGAGATTAACCGAGAAACCTTTCGAAACGTGTCCGGTGTTGGGATTTCTGTCCTAATCTCGTGTTTGTAAAATATTATTTTGAAATTAATAAGAGTTATTCATTTCTTTACTTTGTGTCTCGAATATTTTAAACCTTTCCAATAAACTAAGCTTTAGGGCCATTGAATATATAAGAGAACTAGAACTTGAACGGTGTGTAGTTGACACACAAGGAGGATCACGTTCGAGTTAATGACCCGAACGGTCTACAGTATAAGGATGGGGTTGGAGACCTAATCCTGGATACACTGTGGATGCGACCCGCTTTGTATTAGATACAAACGAGGTGATCTGACTCGTTCATGTGGTTGACATGCGAGTGGGGGCATCATGTACAATGAGATTGTACAAGACCGGACCGTGAATTATTAGACTTACTGATATAACACCGTTGACAGTAAAGACTAATAAATTCATAGATGACCATTAGTGACTCGACTCGAATCCTCGAGCGTATTACGAACTCCCCGTCATGCGGGTCCGTCCTTTGACTAGTACGGGTGAGGGTGGTCTCGCCATTTGCCCAATATGCCGATCTTCTCGTGGATAGAACCAAGTAGAGAGTCGGGAACCTAACTACGCGAGATGGAATTCACTGCTCCCGCCTATAGGGAATCTAGAGGGTTGTTCCCTTAAGTCTTTGTCTCTGTGGCTTGGACAACGGCACCCACCTTCTCACCGCCCGAGAAGGGTGTTGTGTATGGTTGGACCATCACAATATGTTGTTCATTAGAGGAGCAGTGGGGACTTAAGGAACAAGAAGTAGACATAGGGGTAAAACGGGAATTTGACCCAGCCGTGTCTACGAACAACCTGTGAAGGGTCGACTCATGGGCATTGGTTATATCGGTGGACACGTAATATTCTACATCGATGGGAGTCTGACACAAAGCTATAGTGGAGTGTTACTGTAGCTAATGAACATTGGTTGACTGGATCAAAGAGTTTGACTGGTTAACCTCAAATTATTGGAGCCCGTCACTGTAGGTCTATTAGGTCCCTTGGTTGGCTCAATCTGGAATAAAAGAAGGGTTAATGTTTTGGTATGAAATTGGAGTGTTCAATTTCACTTTAAGAGTATTTATATCATTTATATGAGATATGAATGATATAATATATAGTTTAATCTGAATATGATTCATAATAAACTATATGTTAGCCTAATTGTTGAATCAATGGCTAATTGGAGAAATTAATTGAGAGAAATTAAATTGGATGTGATTCAATTTAATTAATACACAATTATTGAGATATGAGATATCTTATATTATGTGATTATGTAAATGAGATTTACATAACCTATAGTTGTGGTAAAGTGGTAATAATGTGAAGTTTTGAACTCCATCATTCCATTATTTAAACCCCTTTGCAAAAGGATTTTAGTAATCTAATACAAGCCAAATTCTCATTTTGGATTTTGACCTAAGAATCTAAAAAGTGAATTCTCTTTACTCTATCATTTCTCCTCCCTTTCCAAAACACAAAGAAGTTCCCACCAACTTCCCTTCTCCAAACGAGAACAACCAAGAAGATCATTTGGTAGTGTTTGGGATCCGATCGTGGGAAGAGTTTGTAGAGATCGAGAAGCGCGAAGAGTTCGTGATCTACGAGAGAGATTGCTGAATTTGTCTACAACAAGTAAGTGTTTTCTTCTTGCTGTAAAATTTCAACATGTTTAGCCTAGATCTAATAGTTAGATCAATATTGATTTAAACATGTTGCATGATGATACCACGACGATTCGATCGTCTTCCGCTGCGCGGGGATTCTCATTCCCTTCAATTGGTATCAGAGCCATTTCGATGGTTCTTCATCTATGCACTGTTTTATTAAGAATTAGGTGGGTATTTTACCATATTTTCATGAAATGAATGTTTGGTTTGCGAAAAAGATGTTTTCGATTTTTGGCACTAGATTAGATTTACAATTATGTTGATGAGATCAATGTAAGGGCCCGTTGTTTTGGGCAATTTTGTTGTAAATCGAGTCTGTAAGTCTGGGTCGTTCGTGACAAGAGTTGCTGTGAAGAAATCGGAGCGGAAACAGGAGAAAAACTAGGGAAAAACAGCAAGGAGCATGTTGTTCTATCGATGGCGTTGAGACGCTGCCCAACGGCATCTCAACGCCGTCCTTGCGGTCGAAGGCTCTGCAGCACTAGAGCGTTGCAACGCCGCTGGAGTTGAGAACGTGCCTCGACGCTGAAGGCGACAGCGTTGCAACGCTGTATGCGTTAAGGAATAAATGCGCGCGACGTGGAGCATTTTCTGACCGTTGATTAATTAATAATTTCAGTTTTTTTATATAAAACGTTATTTATTTAATTATTTTATTAAATATTATTAATATAAATGTTATATTAATTTTATTTAATTAAATAATTGCCCCTAGGTGCCAAAAACCGGTCTATTTTTGCTATTTGATTATTTTATGCATGAGATGTATTTTTTTATTAATTTCTATGTGCATAATATATGTGATATAGTTTTAAAATCCAACCTTAGGTTAAACATATTCTTGCATCATATATATTATAAGAGTTATAATATAGTTTGCATGATAGGTTATATTATAAGAGTTATAATGTAATTACATGCATATTTAATTTAATTAATATAAGTGTTATATTTTTAGATTAAAGTATGCTCATGCATTTATATTCATGTGATGAATGATTATTATGTTATAGTATATAGTTATTCATGTGATGAATGATCAAGCACTATAACATAGAAATGCATGCAACCTAAGTTAATTATTAGTTTTAAAGTGTTTAGAACTTGAATAATTAGACTTAGGTTTTCTTTTTTCTAATTAGATTAGAAATTTAAGAAATCAAATATAATATTTGAATGGAGACTGATTAGTAACTCTGTCTAAGGAAGGTTTTGTCTAAGGCTGGGGTATTTAAGTTGACTCTTGCGGAACACCCCTACCTGGAAACCGACCTGGGAGTGAATTCGGTCTGGAGATTCTTAGATTATATTATTGTGGGAGCCGTTAATTAAGTGTTAATTAATTTACTCACATTAGACCTAAGTTAATAATATGATTATAGACTTAGGCAAATACCATATAAGAGTTATATTGGTAGACTTAGGTAATTTTTAGCCGATTATCTAGGTCAATCCCAAATAAAATTAAAGTGCTGAGGGAAATATAGTGTATGAGATACATTTAAATTTCCAACCACAAATCTCCTTTTAAGTCCGCACCGTGAGATCTATACTCGGCCTCGTGGCGCAAATGGGAGCGTTCCCCTTCGGGTGGCATTTGTATAGGTCAATATCATCGTGGATGGAGAAAGTACTTATAGTGAGTGGGAGCGGGACTTGTAAAAACAAGACCCACGATCTCTTCTTTCGATTCACACCGTGAGACACCTATGGTCTGCCTGCTAGTTTGGCCTGGACCAGACAATCCCTTCGGAGGGTTTGATCATGGGAGTCGGAACACAGTGAATTCCCGAAAGGGATACAGTTTCCTGGTTGGTTTTCCTTCTTAGTTCACCCTTCGGTGACTATTGTTTGGACGGATACTTGGAAACTTAGGGCCTGTTTGGTATGCAATCCGGATCCTGTTTTATGTTTTCGGATTCACTGAATTCAGTGAATATGTGTTTGTGATGTGTTTTTAAAACTTTTGGATTCTGGGATCCAAATAGTAGAAATTCAGAAAACAACATTTTTATGTTTTCATTGTATCCAGATTCTCGAATTTAAAATTTTAAAATGCGTAATTATATTAAACAAAGATAAAAATAATAAATACAATATTTCATGTTATGAATTCAATTTACTTTTGTTAAATTAAAATATGTAGAATATAATATATTATAAATTATAGAATATTATATTATAAAAAGATAATTCTATAAAATTTGCAAAATCATTTCCTAAATTAATTAATAATGACTTATATTCAATATAATAATTAGTTTTGCATCTACAACTAATTTCATGATCTATAAATATGTTATGGCACAGATTTAAACAACTATTTAGAATGAAATCAAATTTCTAAATCGCTACCAAACACATATCCGAAAACATGAAATACAACTCTGTTTTCATTGAATCCCTTGTTTTCAAATTTCTTTTTTGATTCATGTACCAAGCAGTGCCCTTAAAGATTGAGGTGACACTCACAGAACTCGTTAAGTGTTAATGAATTCGACCGAACAATGGTAATTGGTCGCCTAATGGAATAAGAGTTACTCGGGATTAGGTCCGATCGAGAAAGTCTCGTCTAGAGAGGAGGAGTGTTCATTCACCCTTGGTGGTGGTCATTCTAAACCTTTAGGGTATCATTGCAAAATTTTGAATGACCTAGGGATCATGAAATATTTTTGCTAAAACTAGATTGGTTTTCAAAAGGTTTTTGCGAGACTAATACAAAGTTTTTTTTCTTAAATTTTTCAGCTAAAAATGTCTAGCGCTATTATAGCTTTACTTGCTTCCGATAAGTTAGTGGGAGATAGTTACCAGAGTTGGAAAAACAACATCAATACAATATTGGTAACTGACGACATAAAGTTCGTGTTGTCTGAGGAGTGTCCTGGGCTCGACCGCGTCGCGAGTTGTTCGCGATACGTACGATCGATGGATCAGGGCCAATGAAAAGGCCAAGGTCTACATAATTTCCAGCATATCTGATGTCTTGGCAAAGAAGCATGAGCTGATGGTTTCCGCTAAGGAGATCATGGAGTCTTTGCAGGAAATATTTGGACAAGTCTTTTCAGGTCCGACATGACTCGCTCAAATACATTTTCAACGCTCGGATGAAAGAGGGGTCGTCTGTCCGTAAACATGTTCTAGACATGATGACCCGCTTTAATCTGGCCGAGATGAATGAGGCTTCGATCGACGAGTCGAGCGGATCGATTTTATCATGGAGACTCTCCCAAAAGTTTCCTTGATTTCGCCAGAGCAATCTTTGTTATGAACAAAATTAGCTACAATCGACTACCCTCCTCAATGAGCTACAGAATTTTCGGTCCCGCAGCGTGGTCAAGGAATGCGAGGCAAATGTTGCCTATGTGTCTTATCACGGGGTTCGACCTGCAGGATGAACTCATTACTCTTTCACGCCCGAAAGGGAAGAAGAAGATGAAGAGGGTAAAATCGATCGAGCCGCCGCCCGAGGAAGGGCAAGAAGGTCAAGGAGGTTGCGAGAGAAAGGAAAGTGTTTCCACCTTTGCAATGGGGGTGGACACTGGAAGAGAAACTATCCCAAATTCCTGGCCGAGAGGAAGAACCAAGGTAAATGTGATTTACTTGTGATAGAAACTTGTTTAGTGGAGAGTAATGACTCTGTCCGGATATTGGATTCAGGCGCCACTAACCACGTTTGTTCTTCTTTTCGAGGATTGATTCTCGCGTGCACGCGAGGGTGAGGTGACTCTACGGGTTGGATCCGGGAGCTTGTCTCTCCGCAAAGACAATCGGCCTTTGTGAAGAAGTTTGCATTTTGGCGGGAAGTACTTATTGTTAGACAATTTGTACATAGTTCCAGGGTTTACTAGAAACCTTGTTTCTATTTCCTGCTTAATAGAACATTGTATTTTAGTTTCTTTTGAATTAAATAAAGCGTTTATTTCTTTCAAAGGGAATGTTATTTGTTCAGCTTCACTTGAAAATAATCTGTATGTTTTAAACCCCAATTCGGTTAAAAGTGTTTTGAATATTGAATTGTTTAAAACTGCGGAAACACGAACTAAGAGAGGAAAAATTTCTCCAAAAGAAAATGCCCATCTTTGGCATCTACGGTTAGGTCACATTAATCTCAATAGGATTGAGAAACTAGTGAAGAGTTGACTTCTAAACGAGTTGGAAGAAAACTCTTTGCCAGTATGTGAGTCATGCCTTGAAGGCAAAATGACCAAACGTCCTTTTAGTGGAAAAGGATATAGAGCCAAAGAGCCTCTTGAGTTAGTACATTCTGACCTCTGTGGTCCGATGAATGTTAATGCTCGGGGCGGTTATGAGTACTTCGTGTCTTTCATAGACGATTACTCTAGATATGGGTATATTTACCTAATGCACAAGAAGTCTGAAACCCTTGAAAAGTTTAAGGAGTACAAGACTGAGGTTGAGAACCTCTTAGGTAAATCGCTTAAAACACCTCGATCGGATCGAGGTGGAGAGTACATGGACACTGAATTCCAGGACTATATGACAGAACACAGAATTACGTCCCAACTCTCAGCACCTGGTATGCCACAACAGAATGGTGTACGGAGAGGAGAAACAGAACCTTGTTGGACATGGTTCGGTCGATGATGAGCTATGCTCGTCTCCCTGATTCTTTCTGGGGGTACGCAGTGGAGATTGCGGTTTACATTTTGAACAATGTTCCATCAAAGAGTGTTTATGAAACACCCTTTGAGCTCTTGAGTGGACGTAAAGGCAGTTTACATCACTTCAAAATTTGGGGATGCCCGACCCATGTGTTAGTGTCAAACCCGAAAAAGTTGGAACCCCGTTCGAAATTGTGCCTATTCGTAGGTTACCCTAAAGAGACTAGGGGTGGTCTGTTTTACGATCCTAAGGAAAATAGGGTGCTTGTGTCGACAAACGCCATTTTCCTAGATGAAGACCACATCAGGGATCATATACCAAGAAGTAAAATTGTATTGAATGAAATGGACAGTGCATCAACAAGAGTTGCTGATGGGGCTAGTACGTCAGCAAGCGTTGTTGACCCTAGCACGTCTAGTCAAATCCGTTTCCAAGGGTTGGGAATGCCTCGACGTAGTGGGAGGACTGTGAGACAGCCCGATCGCTATATGGGTTTAGCTGAAATCTCAGTTGTCGCTCCTGACGATGACTGTGAGGATCCATTGACCTATGATCAGGCAATGGCTGATGTTGATAAAGACGAGTGGATTAAAGCTATGGACCAAGAAATGGAGTCTATGTACTTCAATTCTGTCTGGGAGCTTGTGGATCAACCGAATGGGGTAAAACCTATTGGTTGTAAATGGATCTACAAGCGTAAACGTGGCGTAGATTGGAAGGTGCAAACCTTCAAAGCCCGACTAGTGGCAAAGGGTTTTACCCAAGTTGAAGGGATTGACTATGAGGAGACCTTTTCACCTGTTGCCATGGTAAAGTCAATCAGGATCCTTCTTGCCATTGCCGCGTATTACGACTACGAGGTATGGCAGATGGATGTCAAGACAGCCTTTCTGAATTGCAAACTTGATGAGACCATCCAC
The DNA here is from genome assembly GCA_036507285.1 of Trichosanthes cucumerina. NCBI lineage: Eukaryota > Viridiplantae > Streptophyta > Magnoliopsida > Cucurbitales > Cucurbitaceae > Trichosanthes > Trichosanthes cucumerina. The sequence goes on from CM071841.1 coordinate 43,315,943, forward strand.
ATGGACCAGTCCAAAGGGTTCATTGCCCAAGGCCAAGAGCAAAAGGTTTGCCGGCTTCATAGGTCCATCCATGGACTGAAACAAGGTTCGAGGTCTTGGAATATAAGATTTGATGAGGCAATCAAATCTTATGGCTTTGATCAAAATGCCGACGAGCCTTGTGTCTACAAGAAAATCGTTGACAAAACTGTCGCATTTTTTGTGTTGTATGTGGACGATATTCTTCTCATTGGGAATGAGGTAGAATTTCTTACTACGTTAAGAAGTGGCTAGCTTCACAATTCCAAATGAAAGATTTGGGAGAAGCTCTGTATGTTCTAGGTATCCAGATAGTCCGGAACCGAAAGAACAGAATGCTAGCCTTGTCTCAGGCGTCTTATTATGGGTGAGGGTCTGTCCTTTGACTAGTATGGGTGAGGGTGGTCACATTTACTCGCCCAATATGCCTATCTTCTTAGGTACAAGACCACATGGGGAGCTGGGAACTTAACTACGCGAGATGAAATTCACTCGTTCCCGACATTAGGAAAACTAGAGGGGTTGTTCCCTTAAGTGCTGTCTCCAGGGCTTGGACAACGGGCGCTCACCCTCTTACTTGCCCGAGAGAGGTGTTGTGTATGGTAGGACCATTACAACGGTGTTGTTCATTAGAGGAGCAGTGGGGACTTAAGGAGCAAGAAGTAGACACAAGGGTAAAACGATAATTTGACCCAGCAGTGTCTACGAACAACCTGTTAAGGGTCAACTCACGGGCATTGGTTATATCAGTAGACAAAACTTATCTTACAGTGACGGGAGTGCAGCTACGAGCTTTAGTTGAGTGTTACCATAGCTAATGAATGTTGATTAACCGGGTCAAAGAGTTTGACATGTTAGTCTCGGGTCATTGGAGCTCGTCACGTGTAGGTCCATTAGGTCCCTCGGTTGGCTTTAACTGAATTAATAGAGGGTTTACAGTTTTGGTGTGGATTTGAAGTGTCCAAATTCATTAATGGGTAATTATGTCATTTATATGAGATATGATCGACATATTATAGACTTTAATGTGAATGAGATTCATAATAAACTATAGATTAGCCTAATTTTCTAATAATGGCTAATTTGGAGAAATTTAACTGAGGGAAATTAAATTGAATGTGATTCAATTTAAAAATCCACAATTATGCAAATGTGATTTGTATAATGAGATATGAGATATCTAATGATATATGGTTATGCAAATATGATTTGCATAACCTATGGTTGTGGTTAAATGGTAAATAGGTGGAGATTTCAACTCCACCTATCACCATTATTTAATGCCTTTGTAAGAAGCCTTTGGTGTGGATTTGTCTCATTTTTTGTTTTCTCACCAAAATCACCAAGAATTCTCTCTCAACACTTCTCTCATTCTCTCCTCCCTTACACCAAAGAAGAGTGTCACTACTCTCTTTCTACCTAAAGGAGAACAACCAAGAATCCTTTCGAAACGTGTCTGGATCGTTGGTTCATTCGAGGAGATCGAGATCGTTGAGAACGTAAACATGAAGGGTTCGTGACCGGAGGAGCAATACGTGAAGAAAGGTTATTTAACAAGTAAGTGTTCTTACTTGTTTTTCTCTTCTATTGCATGTTTAGCCTAGATACTATGTGATAGTTTCCTTTTTAAGAATGCATTTTTTGCAACGATACCACAACGATTCGATCGTCCTTCCGCTGTGTGGGATTCTCATTCCCTTCAATTGGTATCTGAGCCAATCGTTGGCTTTTTGTTGTGCAAAGTGTTTTTCTTAAGATTAGGTGGGTATTGCTTCAATTTCATGAGATGACTTTGTTGGTTTGCATAAATTGGATGTTTTCTGTTTTGGCACTAGTCTTAGGTTTATCTTCGTTGATTAGATCAATGTAAAGACCCATGTTTTCGTTGATTAGATAAATGTAAAGGCCCATGTTTTGGAGCTGATAACTTAACTACGCGAGATGGAATTCACTCGTTCCCGACTTAGGGAAACTAGAGGGGTTGTTCTCTTAAGTGTTGTCTCCAGGGCTTGAACAACGGACGCGCACGCTCTCACTAGCCCGAAAGGGGTGTTGTTTATGGTTGGACCATACAACGTTGTTGTTCATAAGAGGAGGAGTGGGGGACTTAAGGAGCAAGAGGTAGACACAGGGGTAAAACGATAATTTGACCCAACAGTGTCTACGAACAACCTGTGAAGGGTCGACTCACGGGCATTGGTTACATCAATGGACACAACGTGTTTTACAGTGATGAGAGTGCAGCTATGAGCTTTAGTGGAGTGTTACCGTAGCTAATGAATACTGATTAACCGGGTCAAAGAGTTTGACGGGTTAGTCTCAGATCATTGGAGCTCGTCATCTGTAGGTCAATTAGGTCCCTCGGTTGGCTCAAACTAGAAACATAGAGGGTTTACAGTTTGGTGTGGATTTGAAGTGTTCAAATTCGTTAAAAGGTTATTTATGTCATTTATATGAGATATGATTGACATATTATATAATTTAATGTGAATGTGATTCATAATAAACTATAGGTTAGCCTAATTGCTTAATTAGGGCTAATTTAGAGAAATTGGATTGTGGGAAATTAAATTGAATGTGATTCAATTTAAAATCCACAATTTTACAAATGTGATTTGTATTATAAGGTATGAGATATCTTATTATATGTGGTTATGCAAATATGATTTGCATAACCTAAGTTTGTGATAAATTGTAAATAGAGGGAGATTTCAACTCCACATATCACCATTATATAATGCCTTTGTGAGAAGGCATTTGGATGGTCATTTTTTGGATTCTCACAAAAAGAGCTCTCTCAAACTCTCTCAAATTTTCTCTCTTCCCTAAACCGAAAGAGTGCCACCACTCTCCCTTTACCAAGGAAGAACAATCGAGAAGACCTTTCGGTGGTGTTCGAATTGTTTATTGTACGGGAGTTCGTGATCATAGAGATCGAGAGCACGAAGGGTTCGTGACCGGAGGAATTCATGAAGAAGGGTTCTTCAACAAGTAAGTACTATCTGTTACTGTTTTTCCTTCAAATTCAATATGTTTAGCTTAATTTCTATAGGATAGATTTAATTTTAAGAATTGTTTTGACAACGAAAACCACGACGATTCAAAGTCGGTTTCCACTGCGGGAGTTTTATTCACTTCAATCTGCAGTGAGAAGAGTGCAGTTGCGGGACTTTAGTGGAGTGTTCTCGCAGTTTAAGAATGTTGGTTAGAAGGTTAATGAGATTAACAAAATAATTTCGTATCGTTGGAGCTTCTGATCTGTAGGTCCATTAGGTCCACCTTCTAGCTCGTAAAGGGTTCTTAGATCGATGGAATTTGAAATTTTCAAATTCAATTAGAGAATAAACATTAATGTATATAGATACATTATAATATAAAGTTTTATATTATAAATTTAATGTGAATATGATTCATATCAAATTATATGAGAGAATTAAATTTTTGAAAAAGTTCAAATATTAATTTAAATGTGAATGAGATTCATATTTTAAAACTATAGGGTAAAATTTAATGTGTATGAGATGTGCATTAAAACTATAGGTTAAGAGGTAAAATGATTAAATTTGATTTAATCATAATTAAATATATGATATTTAATTGTTTTTTAATTAAATGTGATTTAATTAAAATAAATATTAATATAATTAAATTTAGTGAATTGTATTAATTATTTAATAATTAAAATTAATTATTAATTAGGAACGTGTCACGATGACACGTTCTCATCATTCCCCAATCCCCTCTTGATAGGGAGTAGGGAGTTACCCTTCTTCTTCTACTTCTTCTCCTGGTGAGAAGAGTTGATCGATCGATACAATTGTAGCAATTAACGAACTGTTGAAAGAATTCTCTAAAAATCAAAAATTCCCTTCCTCTCCAAAAGTTGGAATCCTTCCAACCAAGGTTGGATCTAAGTGGAACTCAGAGCTATAAGAGGTTTTCCAAGTGGTTGTTGTCCTGTTGAAAATACAGAGGAGAAACTTGGTAGTGTTGTTGTTCTCTTGGAGTAAGGAGTTGTTGTACTGGATTGAAACTACAAATGTAATTATTTCGAATTCTCTTTTAGTTTAGGAAGCTTTTACTGCATGTTTGCATGTTTAAATCCATGCCTAATTAGATTAGATTTAATGCTTATTCTTTGTTTGTAAACCAATGTGCATGTATTTGGAATAAACCAAAACAAGCAAGTATTTGATCCTTTACACCACGTTTCCGCTGCTCACGGAGATCAAATTCCCTTTAGTATGACAACCTAAGTTCCAGTTAAACCCAAGTAGCGGTCAGGTTGTGAAACAACCCTCCCACTTTGTCGAGGCATTCCCAACGATTGAGAAGGACGAGACTGACTTGATGTGTCGGCTTCTTCATCAACCCTTGATGAAGGTCGAACTTGGTCAACAACTCTTGTTCACTCATCAGTAGCTTCATTTAATACCAGTTTGTGGTTCCTCATGTGGTCTTCCTCCAAGGAAGTGGTGTTTGTCGATACAAGCATCTTGTTATCTTGTGGGTCGTAGAAAAGACCATCTCTCGTTTCCTTGGGATAACCTACAAATAGGCATAATCTTGAAATTCTAATTTCTTCGAATTTGTCACTAGCACTTGTGCTGGACAACCCCAAATCTTTATGTGACGCAAACTAGGTTTATGACCTTTCGATAACTCATAAGGTGTTTCTAAACACTCTTTGATGGAACAGTGTTCAAGATTTGAACTGCAGTCTTTACTACGTAACCCCAAAATGAGTCAGGCAACTGAGCATATCTCATCATAGATTGAACCATGTCTAACAAGGTTCTCTTTCACCTCTCTGACACACCATTTTGTTGTGGTGCATTAGGTGATGAGAGTTGTGACTGGATTCCATGTTCTATCAAATAGTCCTGGAATCTTAAGTCTATATTCTCTCCACCTCGATAGAATCAAAGTGTTTTAATTTTTTTCCCTAATGCATCCTCAACTTCAGCTTTAAACTCTTTGAACTTTTCAAGAGTCTCAAACTTATGATGCATTAGGTATAGATAACCATACCTTGAATAATCATTTATAAAAGAGATGAAATATTCATACCCTCCTCTAGCTTTTACATTCATTAGACTACAAAGATCTGAATGTATAAGTTCTAAGGGTTCTTTGGCTCTATAACCTTTTCCTGTAAAAGGTCTTTTAGTCATTTTACCGTATACACAGGATTCACATGGAGGTAAAAAATCATCTTCTAACTCATTTAGAAGTCCATTCCTTACTAATCTCTCAATTCGGTTGAGATTGATGTGACCTAGTCTTATTGTTGGGATGTATGTCCTATCGTATAAGTTTGTAATATTACTTAATGAAATAAATAAGAGTTATTTTTTCATAACTCTGTGTCTCGCCTATTTACAAACTTTATCCAATAAACTAAGCTGTAGGGTCATTGAATTATGAGAGAACTAGAACTAGAACAGTGTGTAGTGGACACACAGGGAGGATCACGTTCAAGTTTATGACCCGAACGATCTACAGTATATGGATAGGGTTGGAGACCTAATCCTGGATACGCTATCGATGCGACCCGCTTTGAATTAGATACAAATGAGGTGATCTAGCTCGTGCATGTGGTTGACATGCGAGTGGGGGCATCTGTGCAATGAGATTGTACAAGATCGGACCGTAAATTATTAGACCTACTGATGTAACACCGTTAACAGTATAGGACTAATACTTCGTGGATGACCAGTAATGACTCGACCTTAATCTTGAGAGTGTTACGGACTCCTGTCTACGGGGGTTTGTCCTTTGACTAGTACGGAGAGGGTGGTCACAGTTATTCATCAAATATGCCTATCTTCTCAGGGACAGGACCACGTGGGGAGTTGGAAACTTGACCACGCAAGATTGAATTCACTCGTTCCTGACTTAGGGAAACTAGAGAGGTTGTTCCCTTAAGTGTTGTCTCTAGGGCTTGGACAACGGGCGCCCACCCTCTCACTGGCCCGAGAGGGGTGTTGTTTATGGTTTGACCATACAATGTTGTTGTTCATTAGAAGAGCAGTGGGAGTTAAGGAGAATGAAGTAGGCACAGGGGTAAAACGGTAATTTGACCCAACAGTGTCTACGAACAACCTGTGAAAGGTTGACTCACGGGCATTGGTTATATAATTGGACACAACTTGTCCTACAGTGATGGGAGTGCAACTACGAGCTCTAGTCGAGTGTTACCATAGCTAATGAATGTTGAATAACGGGATCAAAGAGTTTGACAGGTTAGTCTCGGATCATGGAAGCTCGTCATCTGTAGGTTCATTAGATCCCTCGGTTAGCTCAAACGGATATATTGAGGGTTTACAGTTTGGTGTGGATTTGAAGTGTTCAAATTCATTAAAATGGTATTTATGTCATTTATATGAGATATGATTGAACTAATATATAGTTTAATGTGAATGAAATTCATAATAAACTATAGGTTAGCCTAATTGATTAATTAGTCATAATTTAGAGAAATTGGATTGAGAGAAATTAAATTTATTGTGATTCAATTTAAAATTCCACAATTATACAAATGTGATTTGTATAATAAAGTATGTCACACCCCCTTCCGAACTACCTACTAACTCAGCTCGAAAGGCGGCGTGAAGCCAACAGACATTGTTTATCTCTTAACAATACCTGTTGACCCTGATACACCTGATAAACATACTATGTTCGAATATGGAACACTTAAACATGACATAGCGGAAACTGGACAACTATTAAACATATACAAGGAGAAACCATTCACAAGTCTCTCTTGGAAACTAAAAGTCTAGTGCATCAGAAACAACACAAGACAAACCATTGTTTATACAACCTCTAATGTACAAACAACTATAACACCAAGGTCCTCTCAAAATAATTTACAAACATAGAGACTTGCTAGACAAAACCAGCCACGTACAAAGTATTTAACTTATGAAGCTTCAGCAGACTATGGCAAGAACTCAGTGCCAGGAGCTCGATCTCTACCTGAAAAGTTTGAAAACATAGAAAGAATGAGCTATGAAGCTCAGTGAGTGACTGTGTTTAATATCTATAACTTGTAAAACATGTGACCTGAAAACTATGAGCATAAGCATTTGTATTCAAGCATTGAAAGTAAACGTAGAATCATAATAGACTTTCAGAAAACCAACAAGTATATCATTAAAATCTCGTAAGGCATGTAAATGAGATAAATTTTTTTAAAAACATGTCACAATCCACGTTGTGTAAGGCACGCCCAGTACAACCAACGTTTACTCTACGATGTAGTGGGGCCCGCCCAGCTCTCCCATCGTCTTTGTCGTAGTGGGACCCGCCCAGCACTCACGACAGCGCTGTTGTCACGGAGTACACTCAACGTCGATAACAGAATAAGACCTGTGTGCACACGGTACCATAAAGCCTCGGGCTCAATATCTCAGAAAATCACATGAAAACATTTGAACATGCCTGCTTATCTTTTCTTTCATAAAACTCAAGCTTACTCAGCTTGTTCATAAAATTGGAAATCTTTAAAACATACTTGCTAGTACATGCTTGCTTGAAATCATAACATTTCCATAAATTTTGGCAACCATTGAACATATGCTCATGTATAAACTTTATAAAGACTTTTAGGGTCACAATGAACACATGAAACATTTCTAGGAAAACATGAATACTCATAAACATGTATTCAAAAGATAGCATAATGCATTGAAAACTTTTATTCTAGCAAAACTTGCATTTCTTGAACATAATTCAAGCATATATACACTTTTGAAGTTCCTTTTATCACTCACAGTGTTTGAACTAGAATCTTAGCCCGTACACTCGACCTATTTGCTCTTGGCCTGTCAAACAAACCAAATTCATGTATTAGAACCTCGAGCTCATGGTTTTTAACCTTAAAACTACAAGAAAACACACTTTCAAAAATTCCAGCATTTTTAGATTTTCTGCCCTGTTTTCTGACAGCCATAACTTCTTCATTACTTATCCAAAAAGAATGTACTTTATATCAAACTCTTCCTTTTTGAACCCTCTAAAACTCTTATGAAGATATGAAAATGAGATTCCTAACGTATTGGTTAGAAAATACCTCAGTAGCGTAACCCCTAAATTGATCCTGCTGCTGTTCCAGATTTCACTTCCTGCTGCAACCCGAAATTTAACCGGATGATTACAACATCTTCCCATCATTTTCTTCTCACGATTCCTTCACGAAACATGTAGGAAATTGAATAAGCTTTCGAACCATACCAATTAGAGCTTCTAACTCCAAGCATACGGGTCATAACAACCAAAACATCAGAGACTTCTCGGATTGGACAGCAAAATTCTGTCTTCTGCCTTCCTCTTAACAAAACAGCAACTTAAAATCAGAATTGGCTCGAGCTTCCTTCACGAATTTTATTCCAATATGAGTTAACTTTCATGAAACAAAATCTCAACTCTTACCTTTTCTTGTGCAGCTCGAGATGAACAGAAAATCAGAACTTGTCTGAGTTGATTCCCTTACTGTAATAAAGAATCCCCTTGAGTTTTCCTCTTTTCTTCTGCAACTCCAGCTCAAAATCACCAAAAATGGCCTCCTTCTTCTTCCTTTCTCCTTCAACCACGAAGCTTCAGCCTTAGTTTGTGATGAAAGAGAAGAAAATGGAGAGATAAGGCTTTTTAAAAAAAAACAATCGGTGGAAGAGGTTTCTTTTGTCCTTTTTGCTTTTTCTTTTTCTTTTTCCTTTTCTTTTTCTTTCCTTTATCCCTTTCTTCCATTTCTTTTCTTTTCTTTTCAAAACAAAACAAATTAACTTAGTATATAAAATATTTATTTTATTTCCTTTTCTTCTTGTCTTTAAAAGCAAACCAAACCAAAATGGTTTAAACTTTCTTTCCTTGTTTTCCTTTTGTCTTTCACTTCATTTCTTTTCTTTTTAAAACATGGGAAACCAAGTTTTAAACATTCATTTCTTCTTTCTTTTTGTTGTTTGTTAATAAGGAAGTTCCAAAGAAAGATCTCGGGTTTACAACTTACCTCCCCTTGAGAAATTTCGTCCTCGAAATTGAGTAGTCTTTAAGTGAATATCGTCGGGTACTTGCTTCTCATTAGATCCTCTAACTCCCAGGTTGCCTCCTCCACTCCGTGATGTCTCCAACGAACCTTCACGAGTGGGATCGTCTTGTTCCTCAAAACTTGCTCTTTCCTGTCGAGGATTTGAACTGCATCCTCTACGTAACTCATGTCTTCTTTTCACTCAATGGTTGTGCTTGCAAAGACATGTGTCGGATCTGGAATATACTTCCTCAACATGGACACATGAAATACATCATGTACTCGAGATAGTTCTGCTGGCAACTCCAGTCTGTAGGCTGCTGGCCCAACTCGTCCCGTTCTAGGGCTTAGTTTACCCTTCTTGCCAAAACGAAGGACACCTCTCCACGGAGATAACTTCAAGAAAACATGATCTCCGACTTGGAATTCTAAGTCCTTTCGTCGCTTATCTGCGTAATTCTTCTAACGGTCTTGTGCTACCTTCCAATTTTCTCTGATTACCTTAATATTGTCGGTAGTAACTTGTACCAATTCAGGACCGATAAGCTTCCGCTCTCTAACTTCATTCCAACATACGGGCGTTCTACATGGTCTTCCATACAGAGCCTCAAATGGTGCCATACCAATACTCGACTGGTAGCTGTTATTGTAAGCAAATTCCATAAGCGATAGGTGTGTATCCCAACTCCCTTTAAATTGAAGGACACATGCTCTCAACATGTCCTCTAAGGTCTGGATGGTCCTCTCTCGATCGCCCATCCGTGCGAGGATGGAATGTCAGACTAAACTTGACTTTGTTCCCATAGCTTTCTCGTAAGCTAGGCCAAAACTTAGAAGTAAATCTTGGATCTCTATCTCAAACGATGAGACACCGGCACTCCATCTTGACTCACAATTGCGCCGACGATAGCTTAGCTAGTCGATCAAGCGTGAGACGCCGCTTTAATCGGTACAAACCGAGAAATGTGTTTTTAGTGAGCCTATCCACTATTACCCAAATACCATCATGCCCACTTGAAGTACGTGGTAATCCAAACGAGAAAATCCATAGTGATATGCTCCCACTTCCACTCCAAGACCGGGCAAGTGGGTTAAGGAGTCCTCCGGCCTCTGTCTAATCTGGTTTAACTTTGTTGGCGGATCAAACATCTATCAACATAATCGGCTATCTCTCGTTTCATTCCGTGCCACCAATACGTTTCCTTCAAAGTTTTGTACATCTTGGTGCTTCGGATGCATAGCGTAGTTTGAATCGTGAGCTTCCTCTAGAATAGCATCTTTAAGCTCACTAAAATTCGGAACACATAGTCTTCCTTGCCTTTCTATGGCCCGTCGATCTCATCTTAAAACTCGCTGGGCCTTGTTTGGACTTTCCAAACATTTTCTGCAAGTTACTATCCTCTGGTTGTCTTTTCACAATCTCTGCTACAAGTGAAGACCTGACTTGGAACTGAGCTAAAAGACTCCCTAAACTCTCTGCATTCACAACTGCCTTAGAATCCCTTAGAGTTCTTAAAAATGTTGCTCGAATACCACACAAGGCATCCCTAGGAAGTCTTGACTTCCTGCTCAATGCATCTGCTACCACATTCGCCTTACCAGGATGGTATTCTATGGTACAATCATAATCTTTAATCGATTCTAGCCATCTTATTTGCCTCATATTCAGTTCTCTCTGATCAAAGATATATTTCAGACTCTTATGATCTGTGTAAATGTGACACCTTTCACCAAACAAGTAATGTCTCCAGATCTTCAGTGCTAAAACAACTGCTGCTAGCTCGAGATCATGGGTAGGGTAATTACATTCATGCTTTTTCAATTGTCTTGATGCATAAGCTATTACTTTTCCTTCTTGCATCAGAACACACCCCAAACCTTGTCTCAAGGCATCACAAGAAATCACATACTATTTTTTTCCATTTATGGGAAGTGTCGAGAATAGGTGCTGTAACTAATCTCTTTTCGACTCCCGAAAACTCGTCGCACTTGTCCGACCATTCAAACTTAGCATTCTTCTTTGTCAAAGTCATTATGGTAATGCTATTCGTGAGAAATCCTCAACAAATCGCTCTGTAGTATCCCCGCCAAGCCTAGGAAACTACGTACACTCTGTCGACCGGCTTGTCTCTCCCGGTTGACTACTGACTTTAACTTTATTTGGATCCACACTAACACCATTTCTTTGAGACAACATGCCCCAAAAACACTACCTGATTCAACCAAAACTCACATTTGGTGAATTTAGCGTACAACTGTTTATCTCGTAGTGTTTGCAAAATAATCCTTAAATGTTCCTCATGAGCTTTCCTGTCAACTGAGTAAACTAGTATATCATCAATAAATACTATCACGAACTGATCTAGATACTGGTGGAATATCTTGTTCATGAGGTCCATGAAAACTGCTGGTGCATTCGTCAAACCGAATGACATTACTAGAAACTCATAATGCCCGTACCTGGTTCTGAATGCTGTCTTAGGAATATCGGATTCCCTTACCTTTAACTGATGGTATCCTGACCTCAAATCAATCTTAGAAAACACTGATGCTCCTCGTAACTGGTCAAACAAGTCATCAATACGGGGTAAAGGATACTTGTTATGTATCGTGACTTTGTTTAACTGTCCGTAATCAATGCATAATCTAAGGGTACCATCTTTCTTCTTTACAAATAACACTGGAGCTCCCCAGGGCGATACACTAGGTCTGATGTATCCCTTATCAACTAGTTCTTGTAATTGCATCTTCAGCTCTTTGAGCTCACTTGGAGCCATTCTATACGGCGCCTGCGAAATAGGTGTTGTTCCTGGTAGCAATTCAATAGTGAACTCTACCTCCTATCGTGTGGCAACCCCGACAGATCTCACTGGAAAACATCTAGAAATTCGCTCACAACAAGAACATCTTACGGTTTTAACTTTTCTTCCTGCACCTCCATTACGTGAGCAAGAAACGCCGTGCATCCTTTTCTCAACAACTTCTGAACTTTGAATGCTGAAATCAAACTCGTAGAAATAATCTTCTTTTCACCCCTGAAAACCACTTCAGCCAACCCTGGTTTTCTAAAAACAACTTCCTTTCTATGGCAATCCATGGAAGCTAATGAGTGAATAAGAAATCCATTCCTAAGATTGCATCTAACATCTGCAACTCTAGTGGAAGAAGATCCACTAACATATTGAGACCTTCTACTAAGACCTCACAATCTCGCAACACTGAATTGACTAGTAAAGCATCACCAAGCTGGAGTGTATATAACTAACTCCTCAAATAAAGGCTCTAGCTTCCTACTAAGCTTAGTTAGGAATATACTCGAAACAAAGGAATGCGTAGCACTGGATCTATCAAAACACATGCGGTACATTACAAATAGAAATCGTACGGTGAATCACATCCGTGCATCCTCGCTTTGCTGTGAGTCATAGCGTAGACCTTTCCCTGTTGTTTCAGGTCTCCCTACAACTCCTTCTGCTTTTGCACCTGGTGCCCCTCTCCTGTGACTATTGGAACTCTCGGCCGCTTAGCTGCCTCGGGATCCAACTCCTCGATCCCTCATGCTTGTTTGCTCTAAGCCGTGGACAATCCCTCTTGAAATGCCCCGGCTCTCACACGGGTAACACACACCGACACCAACAAGACATTGGCCTCGATGATTCTTGCCACAATTTGCACATGGAGTTCTCTTGCTTTGACCGGCAATGACACTCTGCATTGTCTCGTGGTCTTTGCCGTGGATCCGCAGATTGACTAGGTGCTCTTTGACTCGCCTCTCGATAGGCACCACTAACATTCATCCGCCTCGATATCCGCCGCCATTTCGATTCTTAAAGTCTCGACGACTTGAAACATTCACCCGTGTGTGAATCTTCGCCGTCATCGCGACCGAAAACTACTCGTCGTTGAAGGCCCACGAGTAGGCTCCACTCATCGATCGCGCTCCGCTATACTCGCTCAACACGTAGAAATTTTCTCTCTACAGTGTGAGAAGTCGTCCACTTAGCAATGGGTGTGGTGACTGCGTACGATCTCAAAGTCGTAACCTCTCTCAAATCGTCGACATCTGTCACTCTCAGATGCCACAATAACATCAGCATACCGTGATAGCTCGGTATACCTTCTCTCGTATTCAGCCACTGATAGTGACCCTTGCTTTAATTCTAAAAATTCATCTCTCTTTGCTTCGCGGTATGTGCCAGGGTAATATTTATCTTCAAATATGCCTCTGAAAGTTTGCCAGTCTAAAGTGCGTGCATCACTCCGCCTGGCTAAAATTGACTTCCACCATCCATCTGCTTCTTTCTCTAGCAGGAATGTGTCTAGCTTGACTTTACGCTCTTCAGGCCAACTCATCACGTCAAAACATTTCTCAAGCTTATTCACCACACTCGACGTCATTTGGATCTGTGGGAACCTCAAACACTTGTGGCTCCCAATTTCTTCGGGACGTTTCTATTCCATACGCCTTTTCTGGATCACTTGGCCCTGCTCTCTCTGGCTTGCCTACCTCCTGTGAGGAAATGGCATGCTGCTGATCTCTGGCCTCAGTTTGGACTCTCGGGGCACTAGATCCCCTCTCAGATTGGCCTTGGGTAGGATCTGCGCCCCGCCCGATCCCGCTCGCTGCCTCGCTAGTACGTGGTGGCATGACTCCTATAACATATCAAAATATTAGACATGCTATGGATACTTAACTCAAATACACAATACTAAACTTCTATTCATATTTTAGCCCTAACTGGACTTGCTCTTACCCTTACTTGAACCATACTCTACTAGTTCGATTTGAACTAACTCAATAACTTACTATGACTTTCACTTTATTCTCAGAGCTAACTTGCCCTGTCTCATTCCCATGGAGCTAATCGCTCTCACGATACCAAGTTGTCACACCCCTTCCGAACTACGCTAACTTTCACTCGAAAAGGCGGCGTGAAGCCAATGAGACATTGTTTATCTCTTAACAATACCTGTTGACCACGATACACCTGATAAACATACTATGTTCGAATATGGAACACTTAAACATGACATAGCGGAAACTAGACAACTATTAAACATATACAAGGAGAAACCATTCACAAGTCTCTCTTGGAAACTAAAAGTCTAGTGCATCAGAAACAACACAAGACAAACCATTGTTTATACAACCTCTAATGTACAAACAACTATAACACCAAGGTCCTCTCAAAATAATTTACAAACATAGAGACTTGCTAGACAAAACCGACCACGTACAAAGTATTTAACTTATGAAGCTTCAAAGCAGACTATGGCAAGAACTCGGGTGCAGGAGCTCGATCTCTACCGAAAAGTTTGAAAACATAGAAAGAATGAGTGTGAAGCTCAAAGTGAGTGACTGTGTTTAATATCTATAACTTGTAAAACATGTGACCTGAAAACTATGAGCATAAGCATTTGTATTCAAGCATTGAAAGTAAACGTAGAATCATAATAGACTTTCAGAAAACCAACAAGTATATCATTAAAATCTCGTAAGGCATGTAAATGAGATAAATTCTTTTAAAAACATGTCACAATCCACGTTGTGTAGGGCACGCCAAGACAACCAACGTTTACTCTCGACGATGTAGTGGGCCCGCCAAAGACTCCCATCGTCTTTGTCGTAGTGGGGCCCGCAAAGACTCACGCGATCCGGTATTGTACGTTGTCACACGAGTACACTCAACGTCGACAACAGAATAAGACCTGTGTGCACACGGTACCATAAAGCCTTGGGCTCAATATCTCAAGAAAATCACATGAAAACATTTGAACATGCCGCTTATCTTTTCTTTCATAAAACTCAAGCTTACTCAAACTTTTCATCAAAATTGGAAATCTTTAAAACATACTTGCTAGTACATGCTTGCTTGAAATCATAACATTTCCATAAATTTTGGCAACCATTGAACATATGCTCATGTATAAACTTTATAAAGTCTTTTAGGGTCACAATGAACACATGAAACATTTCTAGGAAAACATGAATACTCATAAACATGTATTCAAAAGATAGAATAATGCATTGAAAACTTTTATTCTAGCAAAACTTGCATTTCTTGAACATAATTCAAGCATATATACACTTTTGAAGTTCCTTTTATCACTCACAGTGTTTGAACTAGAATCTTAGCCCGTACACTCGACCTATTTGCTCTTGGCCTGTCAAACAAACCAAATTCATGTATTAGAACCTCGAGCTCATGGTTTTTAACCTTAAAACTACAAGAAAACACATTTTCAAAAATTCCAGCATTTTCAGATTTTCTGCCCTGTTTTCTGACAGCCATAACTTCTTCATTACTTATCCAAAAAGAATGTACTTTATACCAAACTCTTCCTTTTTGAATCCTCTAAAACTCTTATGAAGACATGAAAATGCGATTCCTAACGTATTGGTTAGAAAATACCTCAGTAGCTTAACCCCTAAATTGATCCTGCTGCTGTTCCAGATTTCACTTCCTGCTGCAATCCGAAACTTAACCTGATGATTACAACATCTTCCAATCATTTTCTTCTCACGATTCCTTCATGAAACTTGTAGGAGATTGAATAAGCTTTCGAACCATACCAATTAGAGCTTCTAACTCCAAGAATACAGGTCAGAACAACCAAAACATCAGAGACTTCTCGGATTTGACAGCAAAATTCTGTCTTCTGCCTTCCTCTTAACAAACCAACAACTTCAAATCAGAATTGGCTCGAGCTTCCTTCACGAATTTTGTTCCAATATGAGTTAACTTGCATGAAACAAAAGCTCAACTCTTACCTCTTCTTGTGGAGCTCGAGATGAACAGAAAATCAGAGCTTGTCTGAGTTGATTTCCTTGCTGTAATAAAGAATCCCCTTGAGTTTTCCTCTTTTCTTCTGCAACTCCAGCTCAAAATCACCAAAAATGGCCTCCTTCTTCTTCCTTTCTCCTTCAACCACGAAACTTCAGCCTTAGTTTGTGATGAAAGAGAAGAAAATGGAGAGATAAGGCTTTTTAAAAAAAAACAATCGGTGGAAGAGGTTTCTTTTGTCCTTTTTGCTTTTTCTTTTTCTTTTTCCTTTTCTTTTTCTTTCCTTTATCCCTTTCTTCCATTTCTTTTCTTTTCTTTTCAAAACAAAACAAATTAACTTAATATATAAAACATTTGTTTTATTTCCTTTTCTTCTTGTCTTTAAAAGCAAACCAAACCAAAATGGTTTAAACTTTCTTTCCTTGTTTTCCTTTTGTCTTTCACTTCATTTCTTTTCTTTTTAAAACATGGGAAACCAAGTTTTAAACATTCATTTCTTCTTTCTTTTTGTTGTTTGTTAATAAGGAAGTTCCATGGTGCTAGAACCTTGTTCAGAGATGTCTTCAAAGAAAGATCTCGGGTTTACAAAGTATGAGATACCTTATTATATGTGTTATGCAAATATGATTTGCATAACATAAGGTTGTGGTAAAAGAGTAAATAGGTGGAGATTTTGACTCGAACATATGTTACTATATAAGGATGGAATGTGAGACATTCCTAATCTCTTCTTCTCATTTTTTTGGAATTCACTATCCAAAGAGTAAGAAACTCTCTCAATCTCTCTAAAGTTCTCTCTACCCCAAAATCAAAGGGAGTCCCACCACTCTCCCTCTATCGACCGAGAACAACCGAGAAGATCAATTGGAGGTGTCTAATTCGTTCTTAGTTCGAGAGTTCGTGATTGTAAAGATCAAGGGCACGAAGAGTTCGTGATCAGAGAAGGAAATCTTGAAGAAACGTTATTCAACAAGTAAGTAATCTTTCATTACTGTTTTTCCTTCTTAGATATGTATGTTTAGCCTAGAATCTATGAAATTGGTATCAGAGCCTAGAATCTATGTATGTTTTTCCTTCTTAATAAACATTTATCACAACGAACACCACGACGATTCAAAGTCGTTTCCGCTGCGGGAGTTTTATTCCCTTCAATTGGTATCAGAGCCAAGTTGTTGGTTTTTCGTTGTACATACTGTTTTTTCTTAAATTTAAGTGGGTATACTTAAATTTCACGAGATGATATGAGGTTTTGCATGTTGGATGTTTTGGTTTTGGCACTGTTTAGATTTGCATTAATTTCGTCGATGAGATCAATGTATGGGCCTGTTGTTTTGGGCAATTTTAATGTAAATCGAGTATATGAGTCCGTGTCGTTCGTGGCAAGAGTTGCTGTGAAGAAATTAGAGCGAAATCGGACGAAAAACGATGAAGAACAACAAAGGAGTTTGTTGTTCTATCGACAACGTTGAGACGCTGTTTTTCGGCATCTCACGCCGCCGATCTTGGATCGGTGTGGTGCTGCAGCAGTCGGCGTTAACGCCGAGGCGTTAGCGCGCGAGGAACAACGCTAGACGTTGTAGCGTTGCAACGCTGTGAGCGTAGTGGACAGTGCACGCGAGAATTTCGCGCGGTAGTGGAAGGAAAGGGACGTGGAAAGTAGTAGTTCGAGCCCCACGAGCAACCGTTTTAATTATAATTATTTTATTATTTGTAAAATATTTTTTTTATTAATTTTATTAATTAATATTAATATGAATGTTATATTAATGTTAATTAATTTAATTAAAGTCCCTAGGGTGCCACAACCGGTCCAATTTTTCTATTTAATTTATTCTATACATGTGATGCATGAAATTTATGTTGGGATGTATGTCCTAATCTCGTTTTGTTTGTAATATTACAATTTGAAATAAATAAGAGTTATTTCTTTCATCACTTTGTGTCTCGCATTTTTACAAACTTTGTCTAATAAACTAAGCTTCAGGGTCATTGAATTTATGAGAGAATAAGAACTTGAACGGTGTGTAGTGGACACACAGGGAGGATCACGTTCGAGGTAATTACCCGAACGGTCTACAGTATATGGATATGGTTGGAGACCTAATCCTGGATATGTTGTGGATGCAACCCGCTTTGTATTAGATACAAACGAGGTGATCTGACACGTTCATGTGGTTGACATGTGAGTGGAGGCATCTTGTGTAATGAGATTGTACAAGACCGGACTATGAATTATTACACCTACTGATGTAACACCGTTCAAAGTATTGGACTAATAACTACGTAGATGACCAATAGTGATTTGACCTTAATCCTGAGCGTGTTACGGACTCCTGTCTGCGGGGGTCTATCCTTTGACTAGTACGGGTGAGGGTGGTCACAGTTACTCGCCCAATATGCCTATCTTCTCAGGGACAAGAGCACGTGGGGAGCTGGGAACTTAACTACGCAAAATGGAATTCACTCATTCTCGACTTTAGGGAAACTAGAGGGATTGTTCCCTTAAGTGTTGTCTCCAAGGCATGGACAACGGGCACCCACCCTCTCACTAGCCCGAGAGTGGTGTTGTATATGGTTGGACCATTACAACGTTGTTGTTCATTAGAGAAGCAATGGGGACTTAAGGAGCAAGAAGTAGACACAGGGGTAAAACGATAATTTGACCCAGCAGTGTCTACGAACAACCTTTGAAGGGTCGATTCACGGGCATTTGTTATATCAGTGGACACAACTTGTCTTATAGTGACGGGAGTGCAACTACGGGCTTTAGTGGAGTGTTACCTAGCTAATGAATGTTGATTAACCCGGTGAAAGAGTTTGACAGGTTAGTCTCAGATCATTGGAGCTCGTCACCTGTAGGTCCATTAGGTACCTCGCTTGGCTCAAACTGGATATATAGAGGGTTTACAGTTTGGTGTGGATTTGAAGTGTTCAAATTCAATATCAGGGTATTTATGTCATTAATATGAGATATGATTGGCATATTATATAGTTTAATGTGAATGAGATTCATAATAAACTATAGGTTAGCCTAATTACTTAATTAGGGCTAATTTGAAGAAATTGGATTGAGAGAAATTAAATTGATGTGATTCAATTTAAAATCCACAATTATACAAATGTGATTTGTATAATGAGATATGAGATATCTTATTATATGTGGTTATGCAAATATGATTTGCATAACCTATGGTTGTGATTAAATGGTAAATAGGTGGAGATTTCAACTCCACCTATCACCATTATTTAAAGTCCTTTACAAGAAGGATTTCATACTTGAAAGTTCATTTCTTGGATTTCTCACCAAAAGAACTCAAGAATTCTCTCTCATCTCTCATCTCAAATCTCTCATCCCCTTTCATGAAAGGAGTCCCACATACTCTCATTTTACCTAAAAGAGAACAACCGAGAAGCCTATCAAAGGTGTTCGGTTCGTTGGTTTGTTTGGGAAGATCGTGTTCATTGAGATCGTGTTCGCGAAGAGTTCGTGACCGGAGGCGGAAAACGTGAAGAACGGTTCTTCAACAAGTAAGTATTCCTTACTGTTTTTCCTTTCTAAAGTATGTTTAATCTAGTTTTTATGTGAAAGAAACAATTTTAAGAATATGTTTTTTACAACGATACCACGACGATTCAATCGCTTTTCCGCTGCGTTGGATATCCATTCCTTCAATTTATCATTCTATATGCATAATGAATGTCATATAGATTAAAATCCCACCTTAGGTTAAACATTTCATGCATCATATTTATATTATAAGAGTTATAATATACAGTATGCATGATAGGTTTATATTATAAGTGTTATAATATAATGCATGTTTTAATTTAATTAATATAAGTGTTATATTTCTTAGATTAAAAGCATGGACATGCATTTATTCATGTGATGAATGTATGTTATATAGTTTATTATTCATGTGATGAATGATCAAGCACTATAATATAGAAATGCATGTAACCTAAGTTAATTATTAGTTTTAAATTGTTTCGAACTTGAATAATTAGACTTAGGTTTTCTAGTTCTAATAAGATTAGAATTAGGAAATCCAATTTGACTTATGAATCGAGACTAATTAGTAACTCTTTCTAAGGAAGGTTGTGTCTAAGGCTGGGGTATTTAAGCTGACGCTTTGCGGAACACTCCTACTTGGGAACCGACCTGGGAGTGAAT
Source organism: Trichosanthes cucumerina (assembly GCA_036507285.1). Lineage (NCBI taxonomy): Eukaryota > Viridiplantae > Streptophyta > Magnoliopsida > Cucurbitales > Cucurbitaceae > Trichosanthes > Trichosanthes cucumerina. Next base: position 43,335,951 of record CM071841.1, read on the forward strand.
TTTGTCTGCAGATTCATAGGTTATATTCTCGTGACAGCCATTAATTAAGTGTTAATTAATTTACTCACATAGACCTAAGTTAATAATGTGATTATAGATTTAGGCTAATCCAATATAAGAGTTATATTGGTAGACTTAGGTAAACATTAGCCGATTTATCTAGATCAATCCCAGTTAATTTAAAATGCTAGTTGGAGGAAATTAAGTGTATAAGATACATTTAATTTTTCGACCACAAATCTTCGTTAAGTTCACACCGTGAGATCCTTACTCGGCCTCGTGGCGCAAACGGGAGCGTCCCCCTTCGGATGATATTTGTATGGTTTAATATCAACGTGAATGGAGAGAGTACTTTTAGTGAGTGGGAGTGAGACCTGTGAAAATGGGACACACGATCTCTTCTTTCGATCCACACCGTGAGACGTCTATGATCCGTCTGCTAGTTTGGCATGGACCAGACAATCCCTTTAGAGGGCCTTGATCATGGGAGTCGGAACACCGTGAATTCCCGAAAAGGGTTACAATTTCCGCGTTTGTTTTCCTTCGTTGTTCACCCTTCGGTGGCTATTGTTTGGACGGATACTTAGAAATTTAAAGATAGAGGGTGACACTAACGGGATTCATTAAGAGTTAATGGATTCATACCGAATAATGGTAACTGAATGCCTAATGGAATAAGAGTTATTCTGGTATTAGAGTTTTGTTGAGAAAGTCTCATCCCAGAGGAAGAGTGTTTATGTTCACCCTTCGGTGGCGGTCATTCTAAACCTTTGGGGTATCATTGCAATTTTTAATGACCTAGGGATCATAGGATAAAAATTTTGCTAAAACCTGATTGGATTTTCAAAGTTTTTGTGAGACTAATTCAAATTTTTTCTTATTTTCAGCAAACAAAATTGTCTAGTTCAATAGTTGCACTCTTAGCTTAAGACAAACTCGTAGGAGATAACTTTCAAACGTGGAAGAATAATATCAACACGATTTTGGTAACTCACGACCTAAAGTTCGTGCTCACTGAGAAGTGTCCTCAGGTGTCGGGCTCGACCGCATTGCGAAGTGTTCGTGATGCGTACAATCGGTGGATCAGGACCAATGAAAAGGCCAAGGTCTACATCATTGCCAGCTTATCTGAAGTTTTGGCAAAGAAGCATGAGGTGATGATCACCGCTAAGGAGATCATGGAATCTCTGCAGGAAATGTTTGGACAACAACCCTTTCAAGTCTGGCATGTTTCCCTCAAACATGTCTTTAATGCTAGGATGAAGGAGGGCACATCTGTCCGTGAACATGTTCTAGACATGATGACCCCCTTTAATCTAGCAGAGATGAACGGGGTTTCGATCGACGAGTCAAACCAGGTCAGCTTTATCTTGGAGACTTTTCCGAAGAGTTTCCTTCAGGTTCGTAGCAATGCTGTTATGAACAAAATTAGCTACACTCTGACCACCCTTTTCAAAGAAATAAGGAACTTCCAGTCCTTGATGAGGGTCAGGACACCGGAAGCTGAGGCAAACGTTGCCTTCAGGTCCTTTCACAGGGGTTCGACCTTTGGGACAAAATCTGTAGGTTCTTCAGGCCCGAAAGAGAAGAAGAAGAAGTTGAAGAAGGGCAAAAAGGTCAAGCAAGTTGGAGAGAAAGGAAAGTGTTTCCACTGCAACGGGGATGGTCACTAGAAGAGAAACTGTCCCAAGTTCCTTGCCCAAAGGAGGAAAGAAAGGTAAATATGATTTACTAGTAACTGAAACTTGTTTAGTGGAGAGTAATGACTTTGCCTGGATACTGGATTCAGGCCCCACTAACCATATTTGTTCTTCTTTTCAGGGAATTAGTTCCTGACAGGAGCTGCGAAAGGGTGAGATAACGCTATGGGTTGGATCCGAAGAGGTTGTCTCTGTTGTAGGAATCGACACGATGAAGTTGTTTTTTGGCAGGAATTACATTTTATTAGATAATTTGTATATAGTTCCAGGGTTTACTAGAAACCTAGTTTCTATTTCCTGCCCTTTAAAACATTGAATTTTCGTTTCATATACTGGTAATAAAGCGTTTATTTCCCGAAATAGAAACTTGATTTGTTCTGCTTCACATGAGAATAACTTGTACGTTTTGAAACCTAATTCGGTCAAAAGTTTTTTGAATACTGAATTGTTTAAAACGGATGAAATACGAACTAAAAGAGTGAAGGTTTCTCCAAAAGAAAATACCCATCTTTGGCATCTAAGGTTAGGGCACATTAATCTCAATAGGATTGAGAGACTAGTGAAGAGTGGGCTTCTAAGCAAGTTGGAAGAAAACTCTTTACTGGTATGTGAGTCATGCCTTGAAGGCAAAATGACCAAACGCCCTTTTAGTGGAAAAGGATATAGAGCCAAAGAGCCTCTGGAGCTTATACATTATGACCTTTGTGGTCCGATGAGTGTTAAAGCACGAAGAGGTTACGAAATTTTGTATCTTTTATAGATGACTATTCAAGGTATGGGTATATTTACCTAATGCATAGGAAGTCTAAAACTCTTGAAAAGTTCAAGGAGTATAAGACTGAGGTTGAGAACCTGTTAGGTAAAACAATAAAAACACTTCGATGGATCGAGATGGAGAGTATATGGACACTGAATTCCAGGACTATATGATAGAACATGGAATTACGCTCCAACTCTCAGCACCTGGTATGCCACAACAGAATGGTGTATCGGAGAGGAGAAACAAAACCCTGTTGGACATCGTTCAGTTGATGATGAGCTATGCTCGTCTCCCTGAATCTTTTTGGGGTTACGCAGTGGAGACTGCGGTTTATATTTTGAACAACGTTTCATCGAAGAGTGTTTGTGAAACACCTTTCGAACTCTGGAATGAACGTAAAGACAGTTTACACCATTTCAGAATTTGGGGATGCCCGACCCATGTGTTGGTGTCAAATTCGAAGAAGATGGAACCCCGTTCAAAATTCCTCCTCTTTGTAGGTTACCCAAAAGAGACTAGGGGTGGTATGTTTTACGATCCTAAGAAAAATAGGGTGCTTGTTTAACGCAACTTTCCTTGAGGAAGACCACATCATGGATCACTTACAAAGGAGTAAGATTGTTAAATGAAATGGACAGTACATCTGCAAGAGTTGGTGATGGGGCTAGTACGTCAACAAGTGTTGTTGATCCAAGCTCATTTAGTCAAGTCCGTTTTCAAGAGTTGAGAATGCCTCGACGTGGTGGGAGGGCTGTGAGACAACCTGAACTTTACATGGGTTTAGCTGAAACCCAAGTCGTCACCCCTGATGATGACTACAAGGATCCATTGACCTATGATCAGGCAATGGCAGACATTGACAAAGACGAATGGATTAAAGCTATGGACCTGGAAATGGAGTCAATGTACTTCAACTCTGTCTTGGAGCTTGTGGATCAACTGGATGGGGTAAAACCTATTGGTTGTAAATGGATCTACAAGCGTAAACGTGGTGTAGATGGCAAGGTGCAGACCTTCAAAACCCGACTAGTGGCAAAGGGTTTTACCCAGATTGAAGGGGTTGACTATGAGGAAACTTTTTCTCCTGTTGCCATGGTAAAATCAATCAGGATCCTTCTGGTCATTGCCGCATATTATGATTATGAGGTATGGCAGATGGATGTTAAGACAACCTTTCTGAATGGCAATCTTGATGAAACCATCTACCTGGACCAACCTAAAGGGTTCATTGCCCAAGGCCAAGAGCGAAAGGTTTACCGACTTCATAGGTCTATTTATGGACTGAAACAAGCCTCGAGGTCTTGGAATATAAGGTTTGATGAGGCGATCAAATGTTATGGTTGTATCAGAATATTGACAAGCCTTGTGTCTACAAGAAAATCGTCAACAGTACTGTCACATTTTTGATATTATATGTGGATATATCCTGCTCATTGGGAATGAGGTAGGATTTCTTACTGACATCAAGAAATGGCTGGCTTCACAATTCCAAATGAAAGATTTGGGAAAGGCCCAGTATGTTCAAGGTATCCAGATAGTCTGGAACTGGAAGAACAGAACGCTAGCCATGTCTCAGGCGTCTTATATTAACAAGATGTTATCTGGATATAAGATGCATAACTCCAAGAAGGGCTTACTACCTTTCAGGCATGCGGTTCACCTGTCTAAGGATCAATGTCCTAAGACACCTCATGAGGTTGAGGATATGAGATGAATCCCCTATGCTTCAGCTGTAGGGAGCCTCATGTATCTCATGTTGTGTACTAGGCCAGACATCTGTTAAGCAGTTGGAATTGTCAGTAGGTATCAATCAAATCAAGGATTAGATAACTGGACAGCCGTAAAGGAAATCCTCAAATATCTTAAGAGAACGAGAAACTACAGCCTTGTATATGGGAGTGGGGATTTGATCCTTACGGGATACACAGACTCCGACTTTCAGACCGATAAGAATTTTAGGAAATCCACTTCGGGGTCAGCCTTCATTCTGAATGGAGGAGCTATAGTATGGCGAACCATCAAGCAGAGATGAATCACTGATTCCACGATGGAAGCCGAGTATGTTTCGGCTTGTGAAGCTACAAAGGAAGTTGATTGGCTTAGGAAGTTCATGTTGGATTTGGAAGTTGTTCCAAATATGAACTTGTCGATTACCCTGTTTTGTGACAACAGTGGTGCAGTAACCAACTCGAGAGAACCTCGGAGTCATAAGAGGGGCAAGCACATTGAACGGAAGTATCACCTGATACGGGAGATTGTGCACCGCGGAGACGTGACAAACACACAAATAGAGTCGGAGCACAACGTTGCTTATCCATTTACAAAGGCCCTAACGACTAAGGTTCTTGAGGGTCACCTAGAGAGTCAAGGTCTTCGAGTGCTTCCAGACTAGGGCAAGTGGGAGTATTGTAAACGGGTATTCAATGCCCTAGTTTATTGTATCTTATTATACATTTGAGAAACGTATCTTGTACTCCACTAGCTTAGTCCAAGTAGGAGTTTGCTGGGATGTATGTCCTAATCTCGTATTAGTTTGTAATATTACTTATTAATATAAATAAAAGTTATTTTTTCATCACTTTGTGTCTCGCATAATTTACAAACTTTATCCAATAAATTAATCTCCAAGGTCATTGAATTATGAGAGAACTAGAACTTGAACGGTGTGTAGTGGACACACAGGAAGGATAACGTTCAAGTTTATGACCCGAATGGTCTACAATATACGAATAGGGTTGGAGACCTAATCCTGGATATGCTGTGGATGCGACCCGCTTTGTATCAGATACAAACGAGGTGATCCAACTCGTTCATGTGGTTGACATATGAGTGGGGGCATCCTGTGCAATGAGATTGTAGAAGACCGGACCGTGAATTATTAGGCCTACTGATGTAACACCGTTAACCGTATAGGACTAATAACTACGTAGTTGACCAATAGTGACTCAACCTTAATCCTGAGCGTGTTACGAACTCCTGTTTGCGGGGGTCTGTCCTTTGATTAGTACGGGTGAGGGTGGTCACAGTTAATCGCCCAACATGCCTACCTTCTTAGGGACAGGACCACGTGGGGAGTTGGGAATTTCACTACAGGAGATGGAATTCACTCGTTCGTGACTAAGGGAAACTAGAGGGGTTGTTCCCTTAAGTGTTGTCTCCAGGGCTTGGACAACGGGCGCCCACCCTCTCACTGGCCCGAGAGGAGTGTTGTTAATGGTTGGACCATGCAACGTTGTTATTCATTAGAGGAGTAGTGAGACTTAAGGAGAAAGAGGTAGACACAGGGGTAAAACGGTAATTTGACATAACAGTTTCTACGAACAACCTGTGAAGGGTTAACTCACGGGCATTGATTATATCAATGGACACAACTTTTCTTATTGTGATGGGAGTGCAGCTACGAATTTTAGTGGAGTGTTATCGTAGCTAATGAATGTTCAATAATCGGGTCAAAGAGTTTGACTGGATAGTCTAAGATCATTGGAGCTCGTCATCTGTAGGTCCATTAGGTCCCTCGGTTTGCTCAAACTGGATATATTGAGGGTTTACAGTTTAAAATGGATTTGAAGTGTTCAAATTCATTAAAAGGGTATTTATGTTATTTATATGAGATATGATTGACATAATATATAATTTAATGTGAATGAGATTCATAATAAACTATAGGTTAGCCTAATTGTTTAATTAGTGCTAATTTAGACAAATTGGATTGAGAGAAATCAAATTGATTGTGATTCAATTTAAAATTCCACAATTATACAAATGTGATTTGTATAATAAGGTATGAGATACCTTATTATATGTGTTATGCAAATAGGATTTGCATATTATAAGGTTGTGGTAAAAGTATAAATAGGTGGAGATTTTAACGCCAGAATATGTTACTATATAAGGATGGAATGTGAGATATTCCTAATCTCTTCTTCTCATTTTTTTTTGGAATTCATAATCCAAAGAGTAAGAAACTCTCTCAATCTCTCTAAAGTTCTCTCTACCCCAAAATCAAAGGGAGTCCCAACACTCTCCCTCTATCGACCAAGAACAACCGAGAAGATCAATTGGAGGTGTCAAATTCATTCTTAGTTCGAGTGTTCGTGATTGTAAAGATCGAGGGCACGAAGAGTTCATGATCGGAGAAGGAAATCTTGAAGAAACATTCTTCAACAAGTAAGTAATCTTTCCTTACTGTTTTTCCTTATTAGATATGTATGTTTAGCCTAGAATCTATGAGATAGGTTTAAATTTAAGAAACGTTTTTCACAACGTACACCACGACGATTCAAACTCGTTTCCCCCGCGGGAGTTTTATTCCCTTCACTTAGATGCCAAAGATAGGTATTTTTATTTGGAGAAATCTTTTGCCATTTACTTTGAGTATTTGCAATTTTAAACATCTCATGATTTAAAATTGCTTTTGTTTGGTTAAGTTTTAGTACATACAAGCCGTTTTCTAATTTAGTAGAACAAATATTGACACACTTTTTCGAAATGAACGCTTCATTACTAGAAAAGGAAATACAATATTAACATTCAATTAGACAAGTGATAGATATTAAGTTCCTCTTAATTATAGGAACTATGTACATATTTTTTAAAAATAAATATCTATCTCTAAAAAACAACTTTGCATCTCCCACTACACGAGCTGAGACGACGTCTCCTGTTCCAACCCTGAGCGTCATCTCACCCTTTTCGAACTCTTTGAAGGAAATAGTTTCCTGTAAAGAATAGCAAACGTGGTTAGTGGCCCCTTAATCAAGTATCTAGGTAAGGTCATCACTTACCACTAAACAAGTTTCTAGAACGAGTAAATCATATTTACCTTTCTTCTCTTTGAGCTCTCTATCTGAAGTAGCAGAAGCCTTCCCCTTTCCTCCTTTCATCTTCTTCTAAGTCTTCTTAATCCTAGAAGAAGAACCGCAGGACTTGGTTCTAGAGGATGAACCGATCTGGAACCTTTTGGAATGGGCAAACATATTTGCCTCTCTATCAACCTGACCTTTATTTTCCATAAGAGATTGGTAAGTCTGCAACTCATTTAGGAGGGAAGTGAAGGGATTTTGAATTCCCGCAGCGGAAGACGTTGTGAAACGTCATTGATCTGTTGTGTAATTTCTATCTTAAAATTGAATCTATCTCATAGATCCTACGCTAAACATGAAAAATAATAGAGAAAACAGTAAGTATAAAGGATACTAACCTCTTTAAGAACACTTCTTCAACGTTTTCTCCTTCTCTGGTCACGATCTCCCTCGTACCAAAGAACTCCTCGAACACGAACCTCGATCCGAACACGGAGACACCTCCAAAGGGTCTTCTCAGTTGTTCTCGGGAGGTTGAGGGAGAGTAGGTGGGACTCCCTTTGGTTTTGGGTGAGAAGAAGTTTTACAGAGAATTGAGAGAGAATGAGAGAAAGTCTTTTTGCTCTCTTTGGATGATAATCCAAAAGAAGGCAAATGGCACACCAAAGGCTTCTTGCAAAGCCTTTAAATACTATTGTGTGATAGAGTTAAGACCTCTACCAAATCACAATTTTACCACAACCATATAATATACAAATCACATTTGCATATTATATAATATAAGGTATCTCATACCTTATTATACAAATCTCATTTGCATAAATGTGGAATTATAAATTGAATCACATTCAATTCAATTTCTCTCAATTCAATGTCTCCAAATAGCAGTAATTAATCAATTAGGCTATACTATAGTTTATTATGAATCTCATTCACATCAAACTATATATTATGTCATCTATATCTCATATAAACGACATAAATACCCAAATAATGAATTTGAACACTTCAAATTCACACGAAACTGTAAACCCTCAATTTGTCCAATGTGAGCCAACCGAGGGACCTAATGGACCTACACGTGACGAGCTCCAATGATCCGAGACTAACCTGTCAAACTCTTTGACCCGATTATTCAACATTCATTAGCTACGGTAACACTCCACTAAAGCCCGTAGTTGCACTCTCATCAACAGAGGACAAGTTGTGTCCATCGATATAACCAATACCCATGAGTCGACCCTTCACAGGTTGTTCGTAGTCACAGCTGGGTCAAATTACCGTTTTACCCCTGTGTCTACCTCTTGCTCCTTAAGTCCCACTGCTTCTCTAATGAACAACTACGTTGCATGGTCCAACCATAAACAATAATCCTCTCAGGCCAATGAGAGAGTTGGGCCCCGTTGTTCAAGCCCTGGAGACAACACTTAAGGGAACAACCCCTCTAGTTTCCCTAAAGTCGGGAATGAGTGAATTCCTTCTTGCGTAGTCAAGTTTCCAGCTCCCCACATGGTCCTGCCTCTGAGAAGATAGGCATATTGGGCGAGCAATAGTGGCCACCCTCACCCGTACTAGTCAAAGGACAAACCCCCGCAGACAGGAGTCCGTAACACGCTCAAGATTAAAGACGAGTCACTAATTGTCATCTACGAATTTATTAGCTCTATACTGTTAACGGTGTTACATCAGTAAGTCTAATAATTCACGGTCAGGTCTTGTACAATCTCATTGCACAAGATGCCCCCACTCGCATGTCTACCACATGAACGAGTTGGATCACCTCGTTTGTATCTAATACAAAGCGGGCTGCATCCATGGTGTATTCAAGATTAGGTCTCCAACCCTATCCATATACTGTAGACCGTTCGGGTCATTAACTCGAACGTGATCCTTCCTGTGTGTCCACTACACACCGTTCAAGTTCTTAGTTCTCTCATAATACAATGACCCTGGAGCTTAGTTTATTGGATTAAGTTTGCGAAATATGCGAGACACAAAGTTTAAATAAATAACTCTTATTTATTACACAATGTTGAAATAAATAACTCTGATTCATTTACAACTTGGAATATTACAAACTACACGAGATGAGGACATACATCCCAACAAACTCCCACTTGGACTAAGCTAGTGGAGTACATGATACAGTTCTCAAATGTACAGTAAAGTAATACAATAAACTAGGGCATTGAATACCCTTTTACAATACTCCCACTTCCCTAGTCAGGTAGCACTCAAAGACCTAGACTCTCTAGGTGACCCTCAAACACCTTAGCCGTGAGGGCCTTTGTAAATGGATCAACAACGTTGTGCTCCGAAGCTATTTGTGTGACTGTCACGTCTCCGCGTTGCATAATCTCCCGTATCAGGTGATACTTACGCTCTATATGCTTGCCCCTTTTATGACTCCGAGGTTCTCTCCAGTTTGCTACTGCACCACTATTGTCACAAAACAGTGTGATTGGCAAGTTCATATTTGCAACAACTTCTAAATCCGTCATGTACTTCCTGAGCCAAACAACTTCCTTTGCAGCTTTATAAGCCGCAACATACCCGCCTTCCATCGTGGAATCAACGAGGCATCCCTGCTTGATGCTTCGCCACACTACGGCTCCTCCATTCAGAATGAAGGCTGACCTCGAAGTGGATTTCCTAGAATCCTTATCGGTCTGAAAGTCAGAATCTGTGTCTCCCGTAAGGATCAAATCCCCACCCCCATACACAAGGCTGTAGTTCCTCGTTCTCCTAAGATACTTGAGGATTGCCTTTACGATCGTGTCGATGATCTAAACTCGGATTGGATTGATACCTCACCGACAATCCCAATCGCATAATGTGATGTCGCCTAGTACTGACATGGCATACATCAGGCTCCCTACAACTGAAGCATAGGGGATTCGTCTCATATTCTCAACCTCTTAAGGCGTCTTAGGACATTGATCCTTAGACAGGTGAACCCCATGCCTGAAAGGCAGCAAGCCCTTCTTGGAGTTCTGCATCTTATATCTAGACAACATCTTGTCAATGAAGACGCGCTTTGAGACACAGCTAACGCTCGTTCTTCCCTGCTTAGGACAACTGGATACCTAGAATATACTGTGCCTCTCCCAAATCTTTAATTTGGAATTGCGAAGCCAGCCATTCCTTAATGTCAGTAAGAAATCCTACTTCATTCCCAATGAGAAGGATATCATCGACATACAATATAAGAAACACAACAGTCCTGTTAACGATTTTCTTGTAAACACAAGGCTCGTCAACATTTTGATCAAAGCCATAAGATTTGATCGCCTCATCAAACCTTATATTCCAAGACCTCGAGGCTTGTTTCAGTCCATAAATAGACCTTTGATGCCGGCAAACCTTTTGCTCTTGGCCTTGGACAATGAACCCCTTGGGCTGGTACATGTAGATGGTCTCGTCAAGGTTGCCATGTAGAAAGGCGGTCTTGACATCCATCTGCCATACCTCATAGTCATAATATGCGGCAATGGCCAGAAGGATTCTAATCGACTTTATCATGGCAACAGGTGAAAATGTTTCCTCATAGTCAACCCCTTCCACCTAGGTAAAATCCTTTGCCACTAGTCGAGCTTTGAAGGTCTGCACCTTCCCATCTACGCCACGTTTACGCTTGTAGATCCACTTGCAACCAATACGTTTAACCCCATCCGATTGGTCCCTAAGCTCCCAGACGGAATTGAAGTACATCGACTCCATTTCCTGGTCCATGGCTTTAATCCATTCGTCTTTGTAAACGTCTGCCATTGCCTGATCATAGGTCAATGGATCCCCACAGTAATCATCAGGAGTGACAACTTGGGTTTCAGCTAAACCCATGTAACGTTAGGCTATCTCACATCTCTCTCACTATGTCGAGGCATTCCCAACTCTTGGGAACGGGCTTGACTAGACGAGCTAGGATCAACAACACTTGTTGACGTACTAGCACCATCAGCAACTCTTGCTGATGAACTGCCCATTTCATTCAACACAATTTTACTGTTTGGTAAGTGATCCCTGATGTGGTCTTCCTCAAGGAAAGTGGCGTTTGTCGACACAAGCACCCTATTATCCTTAAGATCGTAAAAGTAACTACCTCTAGTCTCTTTTGGGTAACCTACAAAGAGGCACAACTTTGAACGGGGTTCCAACTCTTCCGGGTTTGACACCAACACATGGGTGGGCATCCCAAATTCGAAATAACGTAGACTGGTTTTACGACCATGCCAAAGTTCGAAAGGTGTTTCACAAACACTTTTCGACGGAACTGTGTTCAAAATGTAAATCGCAGTCTCCAATGCGTAACCCCAAAAAAAATCAGGGAGACGAGCATAGCTCATCATCGACCGAACCATTTCCAACAAGGTTCTGTTTTTCCTCTCCGATACACCATTCTGTTTTGGCATACCAGGTGCTGAGAGTTGGGACGTAATCCCATGTTCTATCATATAGTCCTGGAATTCAGTGTCCATATACTCTCTACCTCGATCCGATCGAAGTGTTTTTATCGTTTTCTCTAACAGGTTTTCAACCTTAGTCTTGAACTCCTTGAACTTTTCAAGTGTTTCAGACTTCCTATGTATTAGGTAAATGTACCCATACCTCGAATAGTCATCTATGAAAGATACGAAGTATTCGTAACCTCCTCGTGCTTTAACATTCATCAGACCACAGAGGTCAGAATGTATAAGCTCAAGGGGCTCCTTGGCTCTATATCCTTTTCCACTAAAAGGACGTTTGGTGATTTTGCCTTCAAGGCATGACTCACATACCGGTAAAGAGGTTTCTTCCAACTCGCTTAGAAGTCCACTCTTCACTATCTCTCAATCCGTTTCAGCTATTTTAAACAATTCGGTGTTCAAAACACTTTTGACCGAATTAGGGTTCAAAACATATAAATTGCTCTCAAGCGAAGTAGAACAAATCAAATTTCCATTTCGAGAAATAAACGCTTTATTGCTCTTGAAAGAAACAGAAATATTTTGTTCTAATAGGCAGGATATAGAAACTAGGTTTCTCGTAAATCCAGGAACTATGTACATATTATCAAATAATAAGTACTTCCCGCCAAAGAACAGATTTCATGTGCCTATTATTCTTAATTTGAGACAACTTCTAGGATCCAACCACGAGTGTTATCTCACCCTATTGCGTGCACATTGCCAGAACTTAATCCTTGAAAAGAAGAGCAAACTAGGTTAGTGGCGCCTGAATCCAATATCCAAGCAGAGTCATTACTCTCGACTAAACAAGTTTCTATGACAAGTAAATCACATTTACATGTCATCTTCTTTTCATTAAGGAATTTGGGACAACTCCTTTTCAGGTGTCCGTCCCTTTTGCAGTAGAAACACTTTCTGGCAACATCCTTGATTTCTTTGCCTTTTAGGGCGGCAGCGTGGTCAACCATAACTTCCTTCAACTTCTTCTTCTTCCCCTTAAGGCCTGAAGAGTCTACAAACTTTATCCCAGAGGTCGAACCCCTGTGAAAAGGTCTTAAGGCAACACTTGCCTCAGCTTCCTATCCTCTAGTTTGCACCAAGGACTGGAAGGTTTGTAGATCGTTGAATAGGACTGTTGAACCGAGCACCTGAGGACCCTCCTCAGTGAGTGCGAACTCTTGGTCGTCATTTACCAAAATCGTGTCTATAATGTTTTTCCACGAAATACTATCACCGACTAACTTAACGAAAGCTAAAGAAGTGTTAAAAGCGTTTGACATTTTGTTGCTGAAATAAAATGAAAAACTTTGTATTAGTCTCACAAAAACTTTTAAAAATCCAATCGGGTTTTAGCAAATTTTTATCCTATGATCCCTAGGTCATTCAAAATTTGCAATGATACCCTGAAAGTTTAGAATGACCGCTACCGTAGGGTAGACAAACCCACTCCTCGTCTAGGACGAGACTTTCTCGATCAGACCCTAATCCCAGAATAATTCTTATTCCATTAGGCGTCCAATTACCATTGTTCGGTTGAATTCATTAACACTTAACGAATTCCGTGAGTGTCGCCCTCAATCTTTAAGTTTCCAAGCATCCGTCCAAACAATAGCCACCGAAGGGTGAACCAAGAAGGACAACCAACTAGGAAACTGTATCCCTTTCGTGAATTCACGGTATTCCGACTCCCATGATCAAGCCCTCCGAAGGGATTGTCTGGTCCAGGCGAAACTAGCAGGCGGATCATAAGTGTCTCACGGTGTGAATCGAAAGAAGAGACCGTGGGTCCCGTTTTCACAAGTCCCGCTCCCACTCACTATAAGTACTCTCTCCATTCACGTTGATATTGACCCATACAAATACCACCCGTAGGGGGACGCTCCCATTTGCGCCACGAGGCCGAGCATGAATCTCACGGTGCGAACTTAACGGAGATTTGTGGATGACAAATTAAATGTATCTCATGCACTTTATTTCCTCCCACTTAGCACTTTAAAATAACCGGGATTGACCTAGATAAACCGGCTAAAATTTACCTAAGTCTACCAATATAACTCTTATATTGGATTAGCCTAAGTTTATAATCACATTATTAACTTAGGTCTAAGTGAGTACATTAATTAACTCTTAATTAAAGACACTCACGGGAATATAACCTAAGAATCTCTGAACTGGATTCAGTCCCAGGTCGGTTTCCAAGTAGGGGTATTCCGCAAGCGTCAACTTAAATACCCCAGCCTTAGACAAAACCTTCCTTAGACAGAGTTACATATCAGTCTCCATTCAAACGTCATATTTGATTTCCTAATTCTAATCTTATTAGAACTAGAAAACCTAAGTCTAATTATTCAAGTTCTAAACCATTTAAAACTAATAATTAACTTAGGTTACATGCATTTCTATGTTATAATGCTTGATCATTCATCACATGAATAATACTATACTATAACATACATTCATCACATGAATTAAATGCATGAGCATGCTTTTAATTTAAAAATATAACACTTATATTAAATAAATTAAATCATGCAAACATTATATTATAGCTCTTATAATATAATCCTATCATGCATACTGTATATTATAACTCTTATAATATAAATATGATGCATGAAATGTTTAACCTAAGGTGGGATTTTAAATCTATATGGCATACTCTATGCATATAGAAATAATTAAATCATACATCTCATGCATAGAATAATTAATTAGCAATATTGGACCGATTTTTGGGACCCTAGGGACATAAAATTAAATTAATTAACATTAATATAATATTTATATTAATATTAATTAAAATAATTAAATAAAATACATTTATAAAAATAAATTTATAAATAAATAAATAATAAAAAAATAAAACAACAGTTGCACAACCCCAGGCTCGAACCGCCAACCATGTGCCACACCCTCGGAAAATTCGCGCTCCACACACCACTACGCAACGGCGTTGCAAAATTCTTATTGAGTTACAACGCTAAAATGTATAGCGTCGCGCCCAGCGTTCTCAACGCTGTGGCGTTGCAACGCCACCGCTAGCGTTGCAATGCTACACTGCAGCAGCCTCCAGCAGCATGGATGGCGTCGCAACGCTGATGAACTTGCAGCAAACAACTTTTGCTGTTTTTCACTGAATTCGCCCGTTTTTGCTCCATTTTCTTCACGACAACTCTTGCCACGAACGACACGGACTTACAAACTCAATTTACATTAAAAAAAATAAGGCCCTTACATTGATCTCATCAACTTTAATGTAAATCTAAAAAGTGCCAAAAAACCGAAAACATCCAAAATTGCAAACCATTAACATTCATCTCATGAAAATTAATCCTACCCACCTAATTTTAAGAATCCACAGAATACACAACGAAGAGCAACGATTAGCTCGGATACCAATTTAAAGGGATTTTGAATTCCCGCAGCAGAAGACGTTGTGAAACGTCGTTGATCCGTTGTGTAATTCCTATCTTAAAATTGAATCTATCTCATAGATCCTAGGCTAAACATGCAAAATAATAAAAAAAACAGTAAGTATAAAGGATACTAACCTCTTGAAGAACACTTCTTCAACGTTTTCTCCTTCTCCAGTCACAATCTCTCTCGTACCAACGAACTCCTAGAGCACGAACCTCAATCTGAACACGGAGACACCTCCAAAGGGTCTTCTCGGTTGTTCTCGGGAGGTTGAGGGAGAGTAGGTGGGACTCCCTTTGGTTTTGTGCGAGGAGAATTTTTAGAGAGAATTGAGAGAGAATGAGAGAAAGTCTTTTTGCTCTCTTTGGATGAAAATCCAAAAAAAGGCAAATGGTGATGGAGATCTGATCTCCTTGAGCAGCGGAAACGTGATTGGGATCGTTATTGCTTGATTGTTTTAATTGAACCAAAAACCAGTACATTGACCAAAATGATACAGAACAAGCATAAAATTAACTCTAATCTAATTAGGCATGAATGTTTTACATGCAAACATAGTGCAAGTTTAACAATAAAACTAACAGGAAAGAAAAAGAAATTATTACCTTTGTAAATACACAACAACTCCTTGCTCCAAGCAGTATAACAACAAAGGAACTTCCAAGAAACTTCTCTATTCTTCACCAACAGGACACCACCAATTGGATAAACCTTATATGTCTCTGAATACTTAGATCCTCCTTGGTGGGAAGGATTCCAACTTTTGGAATGTGAAGGGAATTTGAGAGTGAGAGAGAAATTTTTTCAGCAATTCTCCAAAATTTTGGAATGATCAATCGATAAACTTCACTTCTCTACAGGAGAAGTTAAACCCAGTAGCAGGCATCTCCCAGTTCCTATCGAATAGGAAGTTCAGAGAGAGAGGGAGAACGTGTCCTCCTGACACGTTCCTTATTTATTTAATTAATCACATTAATTAAATAATCAAAATAAATTAAGTATCTTATATTTAATTTATATTAAAACACATTTAATGAATTATCCTTCTATCCTATATTTTTAATGCACATCTAATGTACATTAAATTTAACCTATAGTTTTTAAATATGAATCACATTCACATTTAAATTTAATATTTGAACTCTTTCAGATATTTAATTCTCTCACATAATTTAATATTAATCATATTCACATTGAATTTATAATATATAGTTCCAAAACTATATATTATATCGTAACCATATACATAAAATATTTTTCCTAGTGAATTTGAACATTTCAAATTCAAATTATCTAAGAACCCTTTACGAGCTAGAAGGTGGACCTAATGGACCCACAGATCAGAAGCTCCAACGCAGCAATCTCATTAACCTCCCAATCAACTTTCGTTAACTGCGGGAACACTCCACTAAAGTCCCACAGCTGCACTCTTGTCACTGCAGATATATTTCTGTGTCAATGGATATTGACCAAAAACAACAAGTCAATCCTTCACGAATGTTCGTAACACCAGATGGGTCAAATTACCGTTTTACCCCTGGGTTACATCTTGTGCCTTAAGTACCAGTGCTCCTCTCATGAACAATTTGTTTGTGGTCCTACTAACAAACAGAGTCCCTCTCGAGCCAATGAGAGGGTCGGGCCCTTTGTTCAAGTCTCGGAGACACCACTTAAGGGAACATTCCTCTACTTACCCTAGTAGGCGGGAAGGAGTGAATTCCATCTTGCTAAGTTACGTTCCCAACCGCTCACTCGGTCTTGTCTCCAAGAAGGTAGGCAGATTGAGTCGGCAAATCTTGCCACTCTGACCCATACTAGTCAAAAGACAATCCCTCGCAAACAGGAGTTCGTAACTTGCTCAGGATTGAGATCAAGTTGCCTAGGTCATCCTAGTTAAATAGAAACCTAACTAGTCAACGAAGTTACAGCTAGAGGTTACTATTTCGTGGTCCGGTCTTATGTAATCTCATTACATAGGATATCTCCACTCACATGTCATCTACACGAACACGTTAGGATCACAGTGTTTGTATCAAATACAAAGGGGCTCATATCCATAGTTTTACCAGGGTAAGGTACCCAAACCTTATCCCTTAACTATAGACCCTTTAGGCTGTATCTCGAACCGAGATCCTTTTTTATGTACATTACATTCAGTTAAAGATTCATTTAACAGCCTTGGATGTTTAGTTTATTGGATTTAGGGTTTAAATAACGGCAAACTCGTAGAAAACGAACAATAACACTTTATTGAAATAATAACACTTTATTACATTAATTAGAACATAATTACAAACTACGAGTTTTAGGGCACAAAACCCAACAAACTCCTACTTGAACTAAAACTCTAGTGGGGTACATCATAATCTAAAACAGTGGTTACAAGAGATAGCAATACAATAAACTATGGCATCCATATACCCCATTACATATCTACCACTTGCCCTAGATTAGCTTATGTACATATCTCGTAGACCCAGACTTTCCTGATGACCCTCGAACACTTTAGCCGTGAGAGTCTTTGTAAACGGATCAGCAATATTGTGCTCAAGCGATCTTCGTGGATCATCACATCTCCTCGTTGTACTATTTCTCGTACTGGGTGATACTTCCTCTCGATGTGCTTTTCTCGCTTATGGTCTGCGAGGTTCCTTCGAATTGGCTACTGCGCACCACTTGTTGTCACAAGTATAAGGTGATGGGAGATTCCATATTTGGAACAATTTCCAAATAAGTAAGGAATTTCCTTAGCCAAATAGCCTCCTTAGCTGCTTCACAAGCAGCGACATACTCAGCCTCCATTGTGGAGTCAGCGATGCATCGTTGCTTGAATCTTCGCCATACTATAGCTCCCCCGTTAAGGGTGAAAACTGATCCCGATGTGGATTTTCGAGAATCCTTATCGGTCTGAAAATCAGAATTAGTGTATCCAAAGAAGGATCGGATCCTTAAACCCATACACAAGCATATAGTCCCTCGTTTTCCTTAGATACTTGAGGATATTTTTAATCGTTGTCCATGGTCTAACCTGGATTGGTCGGTATCTACCGACTATTCCCCTTTGCATTACAAATGTCCGACCTCGTGCGTAGCATAGCATACATTAAGCTACCTACTGCAAATGCATAGGGAATATGTCTCATATCCTCAACATCTTGATGTGTCTTGAGACACTATTGCCTAGACAGATGAACTTCGTGCCTGAAGGGTGACACTGTTCCCTAGACAGATTTACTTCGTGCCTGAAGGGTAATAAACCCCTCTTGAAATTCTACATCGAATATCTGGACAACATTTTGTCGATATAAGATGCTTGAGACAGTGCTAGCATTCTGTTCTTGCGATTCCTAAAGATCTGAATCCGAAGAACATACTGTGCCTCTCCCAAATCTTTCATTTGGAATTGGGTCGCCAGCCAATTCTTTATGTCAGTTAGGTATCCTACATCATTCCCAATGAGTAGGATACTATCCACATAAAGTACTAACAAAGCTACTTTGTCGTTGACGATCCTCTTGTAAACACAAGGCTCGTCAACGTTTTGGTCAAAGGCGTAAGACTTGATTGCAGTATCAAATCTTATATTCCAAGATCTTGATGCTTGTTTCAATCCATAAATGGATCGATTAAGCTTGCAAACTTTTTGCTCCACGACCTTGTGCTATGAACCCTTCTGGTGAGAAATATAGAGATGCTCGTCAAGATTACCATTGAAAAGCGATCTTGACGTCCATTTGCCAAATTTCATAATCATAAAACGCGGCTATGGACAAGAGTATCCTTATAGACTTCAGCATAGCAATAGGGGAAAAAGTTTCTTCATAGTCAACTTCTTCCCTTTGGGTAAAACCCTTTGCTACAAGCCTAACCTTAAAGGTCTGTATCTTTCCGGCTAAATCTCTCTTTCTCTTATAGATCCATTTACACCCTATGGGTCTAACCCCTTCAGGTTGGTCTACAAGTTCCCATACTGAAACGAAGTCCATTGACTCCATTTCAAGGTCCATGGCTTTGATCCATTGGTCCTTGTCTACGTCATTCATTGCCTGTTTATAAGACAATGGATCTTCTACGCCGTCATCAGGTATGAAAACTTGAGTTTCAGCTAAACCCAAGTAGCGGTAAGGTTGGGAAACAACCCTCCCACTGCGTCGAGGCATTCCTAACGATTGAAAAGGACGAGACTGACTTGAGGTGCTGACTCCTCCATCAACTTTTGATGAAGGTCCAACTTGATCAACAACTCTTGTTGGTTCATGTGTAGCTTCATTTAGTACTAATTTACTACGCGGTTTATGTTTTCTCATGTGATCTTCCTCCAAGAACGTGGCGTTTGTCGATACAATCACCTTGTTTTCTTGTGGGTCGTAGAAAAGACCACCTCTCGTTTCATTGGGATAGCCAACAAATTGGCAAAATCTTGAACGAGGTTCCACTTTCTTTCGGTTTGTTGCGAGCACGTGTGTCGGACAACCCCAAATCCTGAAGTGTTGTAAACTAGGTTTACGCCCCTTCCAAAGTTCAAAAGGTGTTTCTAAAACACTTTTTGATGGAACACTGTTCAAGATTTGAAGCTATGCTCTCTCTCGCTGCGTATCCCCAAAACGAGGCAGAAAATTGAGCATAGCTCATCATAGAACGAACCATGTCTAACAAGGTTCTATTTCTCCTTTCTGACACACCATTTTTCTATGGTGTATTAGGTGTTGAGAGTTGAGATTTAATTCCATGTTCTATCATATAGTCCTGGAATCTCAAATCCATATATTCTCCACCTCGATCGGATTGAAGTGTTTTAATGGTTTTCCCTAATGCATTTACATTTGTATTATTGTGGATTTTTAAATTGAATCACATTCAATTTAATTTCTTTCAATCTAATTTCTCCAAATTAGCCATAATTCAACAATTAGGCTAACCTATAGTTTATCATGAATCTCATTCACATTAAACTATATAATATATCATTCATATCTCATCTAAATGACATAATTACCCTTTAGTGAACTTGAACACTTCAAATTCACACCAAAAATATAAACCTTCTATTAATTCAATGTTAGCCAACCGAGGGACCTAATGAACCTACAGTGACGAGCTCCAATGATCCGAGATTAACTTGTCAAACTTTTTGACCCAGTTAAACAACATTCATTAGCTACGGTAACACTCCACTAAATCCCATAGCTGCACTCCCGTCAGTGTAAGACAAGTTGTGTCCACTGATATATAACCAATGCCCATGAGTCGACCCTTCACAGGTTGTTCGTAGACACTACTGGGTCAAATTACCGTTTTACCCTTGTGTCTACTTCTTGTTCCTTAAGTCTCCACTGCTCCTCTAATGAACAACAACGTTGTAATGGTCCAACCATACACAACACCTTTCTCGGGCAAGTGAGAAGGTGGGCGCCCGTTGTCTAAGCCCTAGAGACAACACTTAAGGGAACAACCCCTCTAGTTTTCCTAAAGGCGGGAACGAGTGAATTCCATCTCGCGTAGTTAAGTTCTCAGCTCCCCACGTGGTCCTGTCCCTGAGAAGATAAACATATTGGGCGAGTAATTGTGACCACCCTCACCCGTACTAGTCAAAGGACAGACCCCCACAAACAGGAGTCCGTAACACGCTCAGGCTTCAGGTCGAGTCACTAATGGTCATCTACGAAGTTATTAGTCCATACTGTCAACGGTGTTATATCAGTAGGTCTAATAATTCATGGTCCGGTCTTGTACATGAAAGAGTGTAGATTAAGAAAGCGGAAGAAATTTTGGATCTTGAACACTCTAAGTTGATCAATTTTACGAAATAAAAAGCATGCTCAAATCTTGAAAAACAGAGAGTATGAACACATACCTTTGTTGTTCAATATTCTCCTAATCTGTGGGCAATTTCTTATCACAAACACTTTGTGGACAACCTCTAGTGTCTTCCCTAATATCCTCAGGCCTTGGAACAGATTGTGGGATCTTTGATAGAGAGAATGTGAAGAGAGATGGGAGAAAGGTCTGAAAGACGTGAAATATAAAATTTCTGATAAATCCTTTATAATCTAATCGTTTCTTCTTCAATTAAAGAAACTAAAATCTTCTTCAAGCTAGGAGAAGATGACAACAAGAAGATGAGAATGATTAAACAAGAAGGAGGTGCTCAATTTGTGTGAATTTGAAAAAGTAGTAAGCTTGCTCATGCTTTTTCCTTTTGGTCCAATTGAAATTCAAAATGAAATTTTGAATTTTTATTTAATTTTAATTCAAAATTAATATAAAAATTAATTTTAAATTAAAAATAAATTTATTAATTTAATTAATTAATTTAAAATAATTTAATTAATTTAATATCAAATATTAAATTAAATAATTGGACCAATCCCGATTTCTTAAATCGATCGTTTAAACATGAATCCTTATTCATGTTATAAACCGAACAAATATTTAAATTACATTTAAAAATTTCCACCTCTTCTTTATTATAGTTTAATTCATAATTAAACTGTGACACGTTAAGTATATCAGATATAATTAACGTTTTCTCCCAAAACCGAATTTGAACAATTCAAATTCTTTTCTCTCAAAATGTTACAAGGCTTAGTCTGAGCTAGTAAGGGGACCTAATGGACCTACAAATCATGAGCTCCAACGATACAAGATTAACCGACCAAACTCTTTAGCCTAGCTAATCAACATTCGTTAACCACCGGGACACTCCACTAATGCCCAGTGGTTGCACTCTCCTCACCGTAGATATATTTCTGTCCACTCGATATAACCATAATTAGTAAGTCGATCCTTCACAGGTCGTTCGTAATTACAGCTTGGTCAAAATTACCGTTTTACCCCTGTAATTACTTCTTGTTCCTTTAGTCCCACTGATTCTCTAATGAACAATTGGTTTGTGGTCCAACCAACAAACCGAATCCCTCTCGGGCCAATCAGAGGGGTGGGCCCTTTGTTCAAGACCCGGAGTCAGCACTTAAGGGAACAACCTCTTTACTAATCCTTAAAGCGGATAGGAATAAATTCCATCTTGCAGAACTATGTTCCCAGCTATCTACCCGGTCTTATCCCTGAAATGGGAGGCTTATTGAGTCGGCAATCTCAGGCCACTCTCACCCATGCAAATCTAAGGATAATCCGAATAAACAGGAGTTCATGGCACGCTCAGGATTAAGATCGAGTTACCTAGGTCTTCGTATGAATATAGTCAGTTAAGACAGTAAACGGAGTTATAAAGTCTAAGTGACTATTTCTCGGTCCAGTCTTATGCAAACTCATTGCATAAGACGCCCCCACTAGCATGTCTCTACATGAACGATTCAGGATCACATCGTTTGTACTTTACAAAGTGGGCCGCATCCATAATGTCCCCAGGATAAGGTACCGAGTCCTATCCCTATACTATAGACCGTTCTGGCTATAACTTGAACCTGATCCACTTTTATGTCACACATAAAGTTCAAGTATACATACTATAGCCATGGGTTCTATATTGGATTAGGGTTTCAAAATATACAATTTACTTTATTCAATAACACCTTTATTTGAATAAATCTCAACAATATCTTTATTGCAAAATAGAATATACATTTAGTGTACAAACTCACGAGTTTTAGGACATAAAACCCAACAGTACAATCTATTGTACAGGATGCCCCCACTCGCATGTCAACCACATGAACGAGTTAGATCACCTCGTTTCCATCTTAATACAAAGTGGGCCACATCCACATCGTATCCATGATTAGGTCTCTAATCCTATCCATATACTTTAGACCGTTCGGGTCATTAACTCGAACGTGATCCTCCCTGTGTGTCCACTACACACTGTTCAAGTTCTAGTTCTCTCATATATTCAATGACCCTGGAATTTAGTTTATTGGACAAAGTTTGTAAAAAATTGCTAGACACAAAGTGATGAAATGAATAACTCTTATTAATTTCAAATGTTAAATTTACAAACTAAACGAGATTAGGACATGCATCCGAACACCGACAAAATTTTCTAACGATCGATGACACTCCCATGGATCAAAATAATATGACAAGCTCATGTACTTAGTTGATCTATCCAATAATTTCTCTTCAGACTTACAAAGTTGACCCATTGTTGACCACTACTCATATTGTGTGAACCATAATTTTGTTTTGTGAATCATGTAAATAGTGAAGGGATTTGGAATTCACGCAGCGGAAGACATTGTGAAACGTCGTTGATTCGTTGTATAATTCTTATCTTAAAATCGAACTAAACTACTTTAATTCTAGGTTTAACATGCAAAGAAGAAGAAAAACAGTAAGAGATTATGCTACTTACTTGTTGAAGAACCCTTCTTCAACGCTTTCCTCCTTCGATCACGATCTCTCTCGCACGGACGATCTCCTCGAACATGATCCTCGATCTGAACAACAAGACACCTCCAAAGGGTCTTCTCGGTTGTTATGGGGAGGTTGAGAGAGAGTAGGTGGGACTCCCTTTGGTTTTCGGGTGAGGAGAGATTGAGAGAGAATTGAGAGAGAATGCTTGCTCTCTTTGGATCAAAATCCAAAAAATGGCAAGAGTATTACCAAAGGCTTCTTGCAAAGCCTTTAAATACCATTGTGTGATGTAGTTAAAACCTCCACCAAATCACAATTTTACAACAAGTATATGATATACAAATCATATTTGCATATCACATAATATAAGGCATCTCATACCTTATTATACAAATCTCATTTGCATAATTGTAGATTTTTTAATTGAATCACATTCAATTTAATTTCTCTCAATTGAACTTCTCCAATTAGCACTAATTAATCAATTAGGCTATACTATAGTTTATTATGAATCTCATTCACATTAAACTATATATTATGTCATCTATATCTCATATGAATGACATAAAGACCCAAATAATGAATTTGAACACTTCAAATTCACACGAAACTGTAAACCCTCAATTTGTCCAATTTGAGCCAACCGAGGGACCTAATGGACCTACACGTGACGAGCTCCAATGATCCGAGACTAACCTGTCAAAATCTTTGACTTGGTTATTCAACATTCATTAGCTACGGTAACATTCCACTAAAGCCCATTGTTGCACTCTCATCACTGTAGGACAAGTTGTGTCCATCGATATAACCAATACCCAGGAGTCGACCCTCCACAGGTTGTTCATAGACAGTGTTGGGTCAAACTACCGTTTTACCCCTATGTCTACCTCTTACTCCTTAAGTCCCACTACTCATCTAATGAACAACAACGTTGCATGGTCCAACCCTAAACAACACCCCTCTCGGGCCAGTGAGAGGGTGGGCGCCCGTTGTCCAAGCCCTGGAGACAACACTTACGGGAACAATCCCTCTAGTTTCCCTAAGTCAGGAACAAGTGAATTTCATCTCGCGTAGTGAAGTTCCCAGCTCCCCACGTGGTCCTGTCCCTAAGAAGGTAGGCATATTGGGCGAGTAACTGTGACAACCCTCACCCGTACTAATCAAAAGACAGACCCCCGCAGATAGGAGTTCGTAACACGCTCAGGATTAAGGTCGAGTCACTCTTGGTCATCTACATAGTTATTAGTCCTATACTGTTAACGACGTTATATTAGTAAGTCAAATAATTCACGGTACGGTCATGTATAATCTCATTGCACAGTATGCCCCCACTCGCATGCCAACCACATGAACGAGCTGGATCACCTCGTTTATATCTAATACAAAGCGGTCCGTATCCACAGCGTATCCAGGATTAGGTCTCCAACCCTATCCATATAATGTAAACCGTTCGGGTCATTAACTCGAATGTGATTCTCCCTGTGTGTCCACTACACATCGTTCAAGTTCTTAGTTCTCTCATAATGTAATGACCCTAGAGCTTAGTTTATTGGATTAAGTTTATGAAAAAACTGCGAGACACAAAGTTCAAATAAATAACTCTTATTTATTTACAACTTGGAATATTACAAACTATACGAGATGAGGACATACATCCCAACAAATAGGTCTTTGATGACCTACTAATATTTTGTGAATACTACACTTTTACATGACACTAATGTTGAAATATATTGTTGTTTTGTTGTCATTTTGAAAATCTAAAATAATGAAATTCTCTATTCCAAAAATGTTCAATTTCGTACATATGATTAAACAAAGGTAAACAAACAATGTTTCTTTACAGAAAAAAACGTAATAGTCAATGCATTTAAAAAAAACTTCAATTAATGAAGGCCCTATTATTAATTTTAAAAGGTAATGATAAGTTCCGTATTTATAAGTTTCAAAGAAATTCAATGTGTGTTTAGAAAATAAAACCTTAGATTTCAATTATTGATAAAAGTTCAATTTGTGTTTAAAGAAAAAAAACACAGGTACATTGTCTTCTTTTCATTCATCATTTGTTATTTGTAGTTATAAAGTTTACAACATTTGATTTCTATAAATTGAAAGATGTTTAATGTATAGAAAAAAGAGAAATAATACTATATTACCTATAGTTTAGAAAAACTCAATTTTTTAAAAAAGAAAGATAATGAATGATGTATTTTAAAAAAGATCGATGTTGAAATATATATTTTTTAAGTGGACATCTGAATTCAGTGTTTGTATAGTTGGAAAAAATATTTTTTTAGATGAATATTGAAAAAAAATAATAAATAAAGGAAACACAAATAGTGAGCTAAAAATAGTCTACTTCGAGTTGCAAAAAACTTCACCAGATACTCTTAACAATTCAACTCAACTCAACTTTGCACCCCAAATACAGAATTTCTGGCTCAACTCAACCTAACTTTGCATCCCAAACATAGATTTCTGAACTTACTGACAAACTAACTCAACCCAACTCAACTCAACTTTGAGCATCAAACACCCCCTTAGTATTACTATGAGCTAGCAAAGGAACCTTATGGACCTACAAGTTATAAGCCCCATATTGGATTTTATGTCCTAAACTCGTGATTTTGTAAATCAAATTTATTTATCTAATAAAATAAGTATTATTTTATCAATTTTCTAGACTTACTTAAACCCAAATCTAATAAACAAACATCCAAGGTTATTTATGTAACTTGAACAATATGTAGTGGACATATAGGTGGAATATGTTCAAGTAATAACCTAAAGGGTTTATAGTTCATGGATGAGGTTGGGTGCGTTATTATGGTAACACTATGGATACTACCCACTTTGTATTAGATACAAACAAATTGATCCAATTCGTTCGTGAATAGACATGCTAGTGGAGGTATCCTATGCAATGTGTTTTTATAAGATCGCATCACAAAATAATTCATCTTTCTTTATAACATCGTTAAATGAAGAGATTATTATTTGAATAAGATGACTATTAATAACTCGATCTCAATCCTGAGTTTGTTATAAACTCCTGCCTTATGAGGAATTGTTCTTTGATTTGTATGTGTGAGAGTGACCTGAGTTGCCGACTCGATATTCCTACCATTTTGTGGACAAGACCGAGTAAAGAGCTCGAAACGTAGCTTCACTAGATTGAATTCACTCATTCCCGACCTTAGGAAAAGTAGAGGAGTTGTTGCCTTGAGTGATGACTCTGGATCTTGAACAATGCGGCTCCACCCTTTAATTGGCCTGAGGGAGACTTTGTTTATGATCAAACCATAAATAGGTTGTTCATTAGAGTATCAGTGGTACTTAAGGAGTAAGAGATAATTATAGGGGTAAAATGGTTATTTGACCCAATAGTAGTTACGAACGACTCTTGAAGGGTCGACTTACTGCTAATGGTTATATCAATGGACACAACATGTTCTACAGTCCTAAGAGTGCAACTATGGGTCTTTAGTGGAGTCACCCATAGTTAATGAATGTTGATTAATTCAATTAAAGAGTTTAATTAATTAATCACAAATCATTGGAGTTTATAATCTATAGGTCCATTAGATCCCCTGCTAGCTCACAACGAGTAAACACAAGCATCATTTGTTTTGGATGAAATTTGAAACGTTCAAATTGATTAAGGAAATATATATTAATTGTATGAGGTATGAATAATATAATATAAAATTAATTTTTGTTCGGATTTATGCCCTAAACTCGTGTATTGGTAATTATTTGAGCAAATGAATAAAGTTGTTATTTTTTCCTTTAAACTTGTGTTCTCGCAATTACAAACTTAAATCCAATAAACTAAGCTCTAGGGTCACATTTAGAATGTCACCCAAATGGTCTATAGTAGATGGATTAGGTCGAGAACCTTATCCTGTTAACATTATGGATGTGTCTCACTTTGTATTTGATACAAACAAGGCAATCCAGATCGTTCATGTAGTTGACATGTGAGTGGGGGCATCATGTGTAAAGAGTTTGTACAAGACCGGACTAAGAATTGTTAGACTAATCCAGTAACGCCGTTGATAGGTTAGGGCTAATTATTCAAACGATGACCAATAGTGCTTCAACCTGAATCCTGAGCGAGTTGTGAACTCCTGTCTGTCGGGGATTGTCCCTTGACTAGTATGGGTGAGAGTGGCCACAGTTGCCGACACAATATGCCTACCTTCTTAGGGATGAAACCTTGTAGGGAGCTGGGGACTCAACTTCGCAAGAAGGAATTCACTCGTTCCCCGTTCTAGGGTAACTAGATAGGTTGTTCCTTTAAGAGTTGTCTCCTGGTCTTGAACAACGGGGCCCCTCCCTCTTGCTGGCCCGAAAGGGATGTTTATGGTCAGACCATAAACTTGCTGTTCATTAAAGGATCAGTGGTGGTTAAGGTGCAAGAAGTAGTCATAAGGGTAAAACAGTAATTTGACCGAACTGTGACTACGAACGACCTGGGAAGGATTGATTCACGGGCATTGGTTAAATCAATGGACACAACTTGTCCTACAATGAGGAGGGTGCAGCTACGAGTCTTTAGTGAAGTGACTCGTAGTTAACGAATGTTGATTGACTTGATCAATGAGTTTGATTAGTCAATCTCGTATCGTTGGAGCTCATGATTTATAGGTCCATTAGGTCCCTCGATTGGCTCAACATGGAATTTAATAGAGGGTATAAAGTTTTGGAATGAATTTGAAATGTTCAAGTTCAAATTTAGGGAATATATCAATTATATATGATATGATTGATATAATATATAGTTCAATGTAAATATTATCCATATTGAACTTAATTATGTCTAATTATGGAATTAGGACATAAAATATAGTAGAACTTTGGAGAAATGAAATTGGACTTATTCAAATCCAATTTCTCCACATTATATGAATATGATTCATATAATAAGGTGTTCGACACCTTATATTATGCATTTATGCATAATAGGTGGTGATAGTGGCAAGATGGGTGGCGAATTTGTCTCCACCTACATTGTCTATAAAAGCATCCCTTTGGATGCATTTTGCAACACTTGAACCATTTGTGTAGTTTTGCATCTAAGGCAAACCCAAGAGTTCTCTCAAAGTTCTCACTCAAAACACCCCTAAACAAAAAGAAGATCTCACCTCTCTCCCTCTCCTAGAGAACAACCGAGAAGGTTTTTTGACGCTGTTCGAGAAATCGTTCGTAGAGAAGAAGAAGTCGTGGACGACGAGGAACTACTTGAAGAATTGGTCTTCAAAGGTAACTCTTCTAATCTCTCTTTGCTTTCAAATTTGCATGTTCAACCAAGATTCATGTTTTTAAGCAACTTCTATGTAACACAACTAAGTGCAGATGCGAAATCGCTTCCGCACGGGATTCAATTCCCTTCAATTGGTATCAGAGCCTAATCATGCTCTTAATTGTGTTAGAAATTGCTTAAAATTTGGTGGGTATAGCATTCAATTTAGAGAAATTGCATATGGTTTTGCAAAGTGGATGTTTACATGAATTTGCCATTTAGATTTACAATTCAATTGAAAAGTTTAATGTAAGGGCACGGTGTTTTGCAAAAAATGTATTGTATATCGAGACTGTAAGTCCGTGTCATTCGTTGCAGAGTGTTGCTGTCAAGAAACAGAGCAGAATTGGGTGAAAATCAGAAGTTGTTGCTGCTATCCAAACGATGGCGTTGCAACGCTTTTCATCAGCGTTGCAACACCTGGCGTGCGGTAGGAGGCCTGATGCGGGGGCAGCGTTGCAACGCTAGGAGCAGCGTTGCAGCGCCGCTCAACGTGAAGACGCCAGGCGGGCGTTGAGGGCGACAGTGTTGCAACGCCGCTGCGATTGAGGTTGAAAAAGCGCACGAAGCTCGCGGGAAGTGGCAATGTGGAGCGTTAATTTCGTTTGTTTATTTATATTTAGTTATTTATTTATTTATTTCATTACTATTAATATAATTTGATTACATTAATTTTAAATAATGTTTAGGA
The DNA here is from genome assembly GCA_036507285.1 of Trichosanthes cucumerina. Taxonomy (NCBI): domain Eukaryota; kingdom Viridiplantae; phylum Streptophyta; class Magnoliopsida; order Cucurbitales; family Cucurbitaceae; genus Trichosanthes; species Trichosanthes cucumerina. Next base: position 43,365,384 of record CM071841.1, read on the forward strand.
TGCCAAATTACGGTCCAATTTTGCTATTTTAATTATGCAATTGTTATTTATAATTTATGTGTATAATGTATGCCATTTAGATTAAAATCCCACCTTAGGTTAAGCATATTCATGCATCATTTTATGATATAAGTTGTTATATCATATAATATGCATGCTTAATTAATATAAGAATTATGTTAATTATTTTTTGAAAGCATAGCCATGCATTTATTTCATGTGAGGATTTATGTTATATGTTTTAATTTATTGATGTGATGAATGTTCAAGCACTATAACATAGAAATGTATGTAACCTAAGTATTAATTAACTAGTTTTAAAATTGTTTAGAACCTGTTATTAATTAGACTTAGGTTATCTAGGTCTAATAAGATTAGAATTAGGCATTCTAATTTAGTTTATGAATGGTGACCGATAAGTAACTTTGTCTAAAGAAGGTTCTGGCTAGGCTGGGGTATTTAAGCTGACGGAAACGGAACACCCCTACGCGAGAACCTACCTAGGAGTTAATTTGGTTCGGAGATGCATAGCTTATGTTTATCGTGAGCGACGTTTATTAAATTGTTAATAAACTTTAGACCTAAGTTTTTAATAAATAGTTTATAGACTTAGGAAAATCCAATATAAATGTTATATTGGTAGACTTAGGTAAATTATAGTCGAATTTATCTAGGTCCTCCCATTAATTCTCAAGTACTTAGTGAGAGGAAATGAGTGTATATGATACATTAATTTCCACTTACGCATCTCCGTTAAGTTCACACCGTGAGATCCATACTTGGCCTCGTGGAGCAAATGAGAGTGTCCCCCTTCGGATGGTGTTTGTATGAGTCAAAAGCAAGGTAAATGGAGAGAGTGCTTATAGTGAGTGGGAGCGGGACTTGTGCAACCGAGTCCCACGGTCTCTTCTAATGGTTTGCGCCGTGAGATTCTTATGATCCGCCTGCTAGTTTTGCCCGGACCAGACAATCCCTTCGGAGGACCTCATCATAGGAGTTCGAACATAGCGAACTCCCGAAAGGGATAGGGTTACCTTAGTTTATTTTTCAACTTAGTCCTCCCTTCAGCGGATTTTGTTGGATCGGGACTATGGGATGTAAAGTTAGAGGGTTACACTTACAGGATACGTTAAAAGTTAATGGATCCAGACCAAACAATGGTAGCTAGAAATTATAGGGAATAAGAGTTATTCCGGTAATGAGGTCTGGTCGAGATTGTCTCGTCCTAGAGGAGGAGTCATTCGACACCCTTCGATGGCGGTCATTCTAAACTTGTGGGGTATCATTGCAAATTAGTTGACCTAGGGATCATAGATTAATTTTGATAAAACATGATTGGATTAAACATAGGTTTAATGCTAGAAAATAATATAAAGTTTTTTCCTTATATTTCAATAAATACGTCGAGTTCGATTATTTCTCTTTTGGCTGTCGAAAAACTCATTGGAAACAATTACCAAACATGGAAAAATAACATTAATACGATTTTAGTTGTGGACGACCTGAAGTCCGTACTCATGAGGACTGTCCTCAAGTGTCACGCCCTGTTGGGATGTATGTCCTCATCTCGTGTAGTTTGTAGTATTCCAAGTTGTAAATGAATAAGAGAACATTGTGTAATAAATAAGAATTATTTATTTAAACTTTGTGTCTCGCATTTTTTATAAACTTAATCCAATAAACTAAGCTCCAGGGTCATTGTATTATGAGAGAACTAAGAACTTGAACGGTGTGTAGTTATTTATTTAAACTTTGTGTCTCGCATTTCTTCAACAAGTACTGCTTTTTCCTCACTGTTTTCTTCTCCTTTTTGCATGTTTAGCCTAGGATCTAGAGATAGATTCAATTTTAAGATAGGAATTACACAACGGATCAACGACGTTTCACAACGTCTTCCACTGCGGGAATTCAAAATCCCTTCAGGCCCGACTGCGGCAGGAAGTGTTCATGACGCATTTGATAGATGGACCAAGCCCAATGACAAGGCCAAGGTCTACATTTTAGCCAATATATCTGATATATTGGTTAAGAAGAATGAGAACATGGTCACTGCCAAGGAGATCATGGCATCGCTGCAAGACATATTTGGCAGCAGTCGTTTCAGGTCAAGCACGATGCACTCAAGCACATTTTCAATGCAAGAATGAAGAAGGGGACGTCTGTCAGGGAAAATGTTCTCGACAAGATGGTCCACTTCAACGTGGCAGAGATGAATGGAGCATCTATCGATGAGTCGAGTCAGGTCAACTTCATTTTGGAAACTTTACCAGATAGTTTCTTGCAATTCCGTAGCAATGTTGTTATGAACAAGTTGAGGTACACCTTAACCATTTTGCTCAATGAGCAACAAACCTTCTAGTCTCTGATGAAAGTCAGGCGACAGGAGGGTGAGGCAAATGTTGCCCAACGGTCTTTTCAGAGAGGTTTGTCCTCAGGGACAAAATCTGTAGCCTCATCCTCTTCAGGCCCGAAAGGGAAGAAGAAGAATATGAAAATGGTAGCCAAAGGGAAACAAGTTGACCGCGCGACCGCCCAGAAGGGAAATAAGGTCAAGGACGGTGCAGAAAAGGAAAATGTTTTTACTGCAACGTAGATGGGCACTGGAAGCGTAACTTCCCCAAATACCTTGCCGATAAGAAGAAAAAAGGTAAATTTGATTTGCTTTGTGTTGAAAGATGCTTAGTGGAGAGTGATAACTCTACCTGAATATTGGATTGAGGGGCCACTAACCACGTTTGCTCTTCTTTTCAAGACACTAGTTCCTGGCAGCAACTGCAAGAAGGGGAGATAACATTCAGAGTTGGAAATGGAGATGTTGTCTCAGCTATAACACTGGGCACATTGGAGCTACTATTTGGCAAGAAAATACTGTTATTAGAGAACGTGTATATAGTTCTAGGGTTTGCTAACCTCATCTCTGTTTCTTGCCTTATTAGTCAATGTATTTCAATTTCGTTTCAATTTAATAAAGCGTTTATTTCATTGAAAGGTTTAGAATTGTGTACAGCTCTACTTGAAAATAATTTGTATGTTTTAAGGCCTAATTCAGTTAAAATGGTTTTAAACACTGAATTATTTAGAAAAACAAATATGTGAACTAATAAAAAACAAAAGGTTTCTCCTAAACAAAATGCCTATCTTTGGCTCCTAAGATTAGGTCATATAAACCTCAACAAGATTGTGGATATGGTGAAGAACGAACTTTTAAAGGAGTTAGAAGAAAATTCTCTGCCTGTATGCGAATCATGCCTTGAAAGCAAAATGACCAAACGACCTTTTAGTGGAAAAGGTTATAGAGTCAAGGAAACCTTGGAACTTGTACACTCAGACCATTGTGGTCCGATGAGTGTTAAAGCCCGAGGTGGGTATGAATACTTCATCTCTTTTATAGATGACTATTCAAGATATGTATACATTTACCTAATGCATCAGAAATCTGAGGCACTTGAAAAGTTCAAGGAATATAAAACTGAGGTTGAGAACTTTTTAGGTAAATCCATCAAAACATTTCCATCCGATCGAGGTAGATAGTACATGGATCATGAATTCAAAGACTATATGATAGAACATGGAATAACGTCCCAACTCCGAGCACCTGGTATGCCACAACAAAACGGTGTATCGGAAAGGAGAAATAGAATCATGTTAGACATGGTTCGGTCGATGATGAGTTATGCTCATCTCCCTGACTCGTTTTGGGGCTATGCAGTGGAGACTGTAGTATACGTTTTAAACAATGTTCCTTCGAAAAGTGTTTCTGAAACACCTTACGAACTCTGGAAAGGACGTAAAGGCAGTTTATGTCATTTCAGAATTTGGGGATGTCCAACCGATATTCTAATGAAAAATTCGAAGAAATTGGAACATCGTTCAAAATTATGCCTATTTGTGTGCTACCCTAAATAAACGAGAGGTGGTCTATTTTTCGGTCCTAAAGAAAATAGGGTGCTTGTGTCGATAAACACCACTTTTTTTTAGGAAGACCACATCAGGGATCACAAGCCTAAAAGTAAAATCGTATTGAAAGAGGTTGACAGTATGTCAGTAAAAGTTACTGTTAAGAAACCAACAAAAGTTATTTACCCTACCTCGTCTAGTCAAAGTTGTCCATCTCAACAGTTGAAAGAGCCTCGACGTAGTGGGAGGGTTGTTACACAGCCTGACTGTTACATGAGTTTAACTGAAACCCAAGTTGTCACATATAGTGATGACAACGAGGAGCCATTGTCATATGATCAAGCAATGGATGACATTAACAAAGACGAATGGATAAAAACCATGAACCAGGAAATGAAGTCTATGTACTTCAATTTCGTTTGGGATCTTGTGGATCAACCTGATGGGGTTAAGCCCATAGGTTGTAAATGGATCTACAAGAGAAAACGTGGTGTAGATGGGAAGGTACAGACCTTCAAAGCTAGACTCGTGGCAAAGTGTTATACCCAACGAAAAAGGGGTTGACTATGAGGAAACCTTTTCTCATGTTGCCATGATTAAGTCTATACGAATCCTTCTTTCCATTGCTGCATATTATGACTATGAAGTATGGCAAATGGATGTCAAAACGGCCTTTCTAAATGACAATCTTGACGAAAAAATCTACATGGACCAACCCAAAGGGTTCATTCAACAAGGCCATGAGCAAAAGGTTTGCAGGCTGAAACGATCCATTTATGGGTTGAAACAAGCCTCTAGGTCTTGGAATACAAGGTTTGATGAGGCTATCAAATCTTATGGTTTTTATCAAAATGTTGATGAACCTTGTGTGTACAAGAAAATAATCAACAGTACTGTCGCTTTTCTAGTGTTGTATGTGGATGCTATCCTACTCATTTGGAATGATGTAGGATTCCTGACTGACGCCAAAAACTGGCTGGCTACACAATTCCAAATGAAAGATTTGGGAGAAGCGCAGTTCGTTCTCGGGATCTAGATTTTCTGGAATCGCAAGAACAAAGCACTAGCCTTGTCTCAAGCATCGTACATTGACAAAATGTTGATTCGATATAAGATGCAAAACTCCAAGAAGGGTTTATTGCCTTTCAGACACGGGGTTCACTTATCTAAGGAACAATGTCCTAAGACACCTCAAGAGGTTGAGGATATGAGTGTCCCTTATGCATCAGCTGTAGGTAGCCTCATGTACGCCATGCTGTGTACTCGGCCCGACATCTGTTACAGTTGGGATTGTCAGTAGGTATCAATCCAACACATGATTAGATGACTGGACTGCGGTAAAATCAATCCTCAAGTATCTTAGTAGAATGGGGAACTATCTGCTCTTGTATGGGGCTAAGGATCTGATCCTTACAGGATACATAGACTTTGACTTCCAAACCGATAAGGATTCTAGGAAATCTCCTCCGGAGTCGGTGTTTACTCTTAATGGAGGGGCAATAGTTTGGCGTAGCATCAAGCAAGGATGCATTGCTGACTCCACTATGGAGGCTGAGTATGTAGCAGCTTGTGAACCGACTAAAGAGGCAGTATGGCTTAGGAAGTTCATGACTGATTTGGAAGTCGTTCCAAATATGAACCTCCCGATCACCCTTCATTGTGATAACAACGGTGTCGTGGCCAACTCGAGAGAACCTTGTAGTCAAAAAAGGGGAAAACACATTGAACGGAAGCATCAATTGATACGAGAAATTGTGCACCGAGGAGACGTGATCGTCACGAAGATAGCGTCGGAGCACAACGCTGCTGATCTGTTTACAAAGACTCTCACGGCTAAGGGGTTCGAGGGTCACCTAGAAACTCTAGGTTTACACATTAGAACTTGACTAGGGCAAGTGGGAGTATTGTATCAAAGGGTATTCAATGCCCTAGTTTATTGTATTTGCATTATTGTAATGTTTTATAATCTCTTATAATCTCTCTTTGCTTTCAAATTAGCATGTTCAACCTAGATTCATGTTTTGAAGCAACTTCTATGTAACACAACTAAGTGCATATGCGATCAATCACTTCTGCACGGGATTCAATTCCCTTCAATTTTAATGTCGAATAAGATTCAAAATTAAACTATATATAGTATAATCGAATTAGATTCAAATATTAATTAATTATGAATTGGGTCCATATTAATGATGGAGATCTAATCCCCTTGAGCAGCGGAAACGAGTTTGGGATCGTAATTGCTTGATTGTTTTAGTTAGAAACAAAAACTCGTACATTGATAAAACAGAACAAACATGCTAAAAGTTTAACCATTAAACTAAAGAGAAGAGTAGAAATACCTTTGTAGTTTTTCCACAAACCAGCAACTCCTTACTCCAATGTTCAAGAACACAGAAACACCCAAGAAACTTCTCTGTTTTCTTCAGTAGGACAGCACCACGAGGAAAACCCTCTATGTCTTTGAGTGCTTATATCTTCCTTGGTGAGAAGGATTCCAACAATTGGAAGAATTGGGGATGAGAGTGCGAGAGAGAGAGAAATTTCTTCTGTGAGTTTGCAAAAACCCATCAATTCAACAATAATCGAGCATTTCAAGTTCTTCTCACCAGGAGAAGAAAAACCAGTTGAGGACATCTCCCACTCCCTATCGAATAGGGAGTTGGGAGAGAGGGGGAACGTGTCCTCCTAACACATTTCCTATTTTTATTATTAAATAATAATGATCGTATTATTTAATAATCAATTAAATCTTATTTAATTAATTAAAATTAAATATCTTATATTTAATTTAGATTAAAACACATTTAACCAATTATCCCTCTATCCTATAGTTTTAATGCACATCTAATGCACATTAAATTTAACCTATAGTTTTCAAATATGAATCACATTCACATTTGAATTTAATATTTGAACTTTTTCAAATATTTAATTCTCTCATGTATTTTAGTATGAATCATATTCATATTAAATTTATAATATATAGTTCCAAAACTATATATTATATCATATCAATATACATTAAGTTTATTCCCTTATGAATTTGAACATTTCAAATTCAAATGATCTAAGAACCCTTTACGAGCTAGAAGGTCAACCTAATGGACCTATAGATAAAAAGCTCCAACGATACAAGATTGCTCGGTTAGTCTCATTAACCTCCCAATCAACATTCGTCAACTGCGGGAACACTCCACTAAAGTCCCGCAGCTGCACTCTTCTCACTGCAGATATATTTCTGTGTCCACGGATATTAACCAATAACTGCAAGTCAATCCTTCACGAATGTTCGTAACACCATTTGGGTCAAATTACCGTTTTACCCCTGAGTTACATCTTGTGCCTTAAGTACCAATGCTCCTCAAATGAACAATTTGTTTGTGGTCCTACCAACAAACAGAATCCCTCTAGGGCCAATGAGAGGGTCGGACCCTTTGTTCAAGTCCCAGAGACACCACTTAAGGGAACATTCCTCTACTTACCCTAGTAGGCGGGAAGGAGTGAATTCCATCTTGCTAAGTTAAGTTCCAAGCCGCTCACTCGGTTTTGTCCCCAAGAAGGTAGGCATATTGAGTCGGCGAATCTGGCGACTCTTATCGATACTAGTCAAAGGACAATCTCTCGCGAACAGGAGTTCATAACCTGCGAAGGATTGAGATCAAGTTGCCTAAGTCATCCTAGTGAAATAGAAACCTAACTCGTCAACGGAGTTACAGCTAGAGGTTACTATTTCGTGGTCCGATCTTATGTAATCTCATTACATAGGATATCCCCACTCACATGTCATCTACATGAACACGTTAGGATCACAGTGTTTGTATCAAATACAAAGTGTGCCACATCCATAGTTTTACCAAGGTACGGTACCCAAACCTTATCCCCTAACTATAGACCCTTTAGGCTGTATCTTAAACTTAGATCCTTTATATGTACACTACATTCACTTAAAGATTCATTTAAAAACCTTGGATGTTTAGTTTATTGGATTTAGGGGTTAAATAAAGGAAAACTCGTAGATAACGAACAATAACTCTTTATTGAAATAATAACACTTTATTACATTAATTAGAACATAATTACAAACTACGAGTTTTAGGGCACAAACCCCAACAATTAAAACTATAGGACAAAATTGATTTGAACGTATGAGAGATGTAAATTTGACTATGATTCAATGAATGTTTAATTTAGTATATGATATTTAATTAAATGCAAAATGCAAACATGTTTTCATTTTGCAAAATGTGGAGGGAGTGAGTGAGTGGATGTAGGAAGTTACCTCCATTCCCACTCACTATAAAATGCAACATGGTATTGCATTTTTAATTGCTTAAGGTTTTACACATCCATAACACTCCTTTGTATTGTAGAATTTTCTACAATTTCTCTCAACCCATTTCTCTCTACAATTCCAAAAAGATAAGGCTCCCACGAGTCAGATTCTTGCCAAGAGAATAACAAGAAAGATCTTTTGGAGGTATCTACGATCATCGTTGAATAACGAGGTATCCAAAAGTTCTTCCTATATTGAATGCATGCTTCGTAATTTTTGTGTTTTATAATTCTTACATTTTTCAAAGCTAAACCAATAAATTGCTTTCTCATAGGGATTTAATCCCTTCAATTGGTATCAGAGCCAATGTTGCTTTAGATTTTGCTTCGAATTTCACACAAAATAGAGGTAGGTAGCTTTGATACATGTGATGTATGTGTTGTTTTTAAAATGGATGTTTTCGAATCTGGCACTTAGATTTGCACTTTAATTGTTGATTGTTGAGTTTTCTGCCCTAAACTCGTGGTATTGTAATTCATATTTATTCATTGAAATAAAGTGTTATTTTATCAATTGGTAGACTCATTTAAAACCCAAATCCAATAAACAAACATCCTATATTATCAATGAAACTTTAATAGTATGTAGTGGATCATGTCCAAGTAATTGTTGGGATTTTTGTCCTAATCTCGTGTTTGTAAATTACTATTTGAAATTAATAAAGAGTTATTCATTCCATCATTTTGTATCTCGCATTTTATACAAACTTTGACAAATAAACTAAGCTCCAGGGTCATTGAATATATGAGAGAACTAGAACTTGAACGGTGTGTAGTGGACACACAGGGAGGATCACGTTCAAGTAAATGACCCGAACGGTCTACAGTATATGGATGAGGTTGGAGACCTAATCCTGGATACACTGTGGATGCGGCCCGCTTTGTATTAAGATACAAACGAGGTGATCCGACTCGTTCATGTGGTTGACATGCGAGTGGGGCCATCCTGTACAATGAGATTGTACAAGACCGAACTGTGAATTATTAGACCTACTGATGTAGCACCATTGACAGTAAGGACTAATAATTTCGTAGATGACCATTAGTCACTCAACCTGAATCCTGAGCGTGTTACGGACTCCTTTCTGCGGGGGTCCGTCCTTTGACTAGTACGGGTGATGGTGGTCACCGTTACTCGCCCTATGTGCCTACCTTCTCAGGGACAGGACCAAGTAGGGAGCTGGGAACATAACTACGTGAGATGGAATTCACTCGTTCCCGCCTTTAGGGAAACTAGAGGGGTTGTTCCCTTAAGTGCTGTCTCCAGGGCTTGGACAACGGGCGCCCACCCTCTCACTGGCACGAGAGGGTTGTTGCGTATGGTTGGACCATTACAACGTTGTTGTTCAATAGAGGAGCAGTGGGGACTTAACGAGAAAGAAGTAGACACAGGGGTAAAACGATAATTTGACCCAACAGTGTCTACAAACAACCTGTGAAGGGTCGACTCATGGGCATTGGTTATATTAGTGGACACATAATAGTCTGCATTGACGGGAGTGCAACTTCGGGCTTTAGTGTAGTGTTACCGTAGCTAATGAATGTTGATTAACCGGGTCAAAGAGTTTGATAGGTTAATCTCGGATCATTGGAGCTCGTCACTATAGGTTCATTAGGTCCCTCGGTTGGCTCAATCTGTGTTAAAAGAAGGGTTACTTTTTTGGTGTGAATTGAAGTGTTCAATTTCACTAAAGGGCATTTATGTCATTTATACGAGATATGAATGATATAATATATAGTTTAATGTGAGATTCATAATAAACTATAGGTTAGCCTAATTGTTGAAGTAGGGCTAATTGGAGACATTAGGTTGAGAGATATTAAATTAGATGTGATTCAATTTAATAAAAACACATTAATATTACAAATGTTATTTGTAATATGAGATATGAGATATCTTATAATATATGGTTATGCAAATATGATTTGCATAACCTAAAGTTTGGGTAAAATGGTAAATAGGTGGAGATTTCAACTCCACCTATCTCCATTATATAAACCCTTCTTGCAAGAAGGGTGTAACGCTAATTCTCTCATTTTTGGATTTTCACGAAAAGAAGAGAACATTCTCTCTCAATTTTCTCTCTACCTTTCTCCTCACAAAACCAAAACAAAAGAAGTTCCCACCAACTTTCTTCTTCCAAAAGAAGAACAACCGAGAAGCTTTTTGGTGGTGGTCTTGTTCGTGAGAAGAGTTCGAGTTCGTTGAGATCGAGAGCACACGAAGAGTTCGTGAATCTGGAAAGGATTTCTTGAAGAGGGTCTTCAACAAGTAAGTAACTACAACTTTATTCATTTTCTTTCCAATTAAGTATGTTTAGCCTAGATTCAAGAGTTAAATCAATTTCAATAAAATTCAATTGCACAACTTCACCATGACGATTCAATCGTCTTCCGCTGCGTGGGATTCTCATTCCCTTCAATTGTTATCAGAGGCATACGTTGGTTCGATGTTGTGCACTATTTCGTTGAAATTTAGGTGGGATTGCCTTAATTTATGTGATAAATTGTGGTTTGCATGATGGATGTTTCGGTTTTGGCACTTTATGTTTAGATTTACAATTTTTATGTTGATGTGATCAATGTAAGGGCCCGTTGATTTTGTACATTTTGTTGTAAGTCGAGTCTGTAAGTCCGAGTCGTTCGTGGCAAGAGTTTCTGTGAAGAAATCGGAACAGAAACGGGCGAGAACCGACGAAGAACAACAAGAGGAGTTTGCTGTTCTGTGAACAGCGTTGAGACGCTGTTCATCAGCGTCTCAACGCTGCGCATGCGATCGGAGGCCTTACTAAAGAGTAGCGTTGCAACGCTGGGCGTAGCATTGAAACGCTGAGGCGTGGAGCACGCGGGGCGTGACGCTGGAGGCTGCAGCGTTGCAACGCTACAGCGTAGTGGGTAGTTGGCAGAGGCGCGCACGCAAGAAGTGGGAGATGGGGCATGTAGTGGGTGGTTTTCTCATTTTTTATTTTTTATTTTTTTGTTTTTCAAAATGTAATTATTATTTAATTTATTTATTTTATTAAATAATATTAATATAAATGTTATATTAATGTTATTTAATTAAATAAATACCCCTAAGTTCTAAAACCGGTCCATTTTGCTATTTAAAATTAAATTTTTATGTGCATAATGTATGTCATATAGATTTAAAATCCCACCTTAGGTTAAACATTTCATGCATCATTTATATTATAAGTGTTATAATATATAGTTTGCATGACAGTTTATATTATAAGAGTTAAGATATAAATAAATGCATGTTTTAATTTAATTAATATAAGTATTATATTTTTAGATTAAAGTATGCTCATAAATTTATATTCATGTGATGAATTATTTATGTTATAGTATATAGTTATTCATGTGATGAATCATTGAGCACTATAACATAGAAATGCATGCAACCTAAGTTAATTATTAGTTTTAAAGTGTTTAGAACTTGAATAATTAGACTTAGGTTTTCTAATTCTAATAAGATTAGAATTAGGAAATTAAAGTATAGTTTTTGAATGGTGACTGATTAGTAACTCTGTCTAAGGAAGGTTTTGTCTAAGTTGGGGTATTTAGGTTGACGCTTGCGAAACACCCCTACCTGAAAACCGACCTGGGAGTGAATTCTGTCTGGAGATTGTTAGATTATATTTTTAGTGAATGCCGTTAATTAAAAGTGTTTTAATTTACTCACATAGACCTAAGTAATAATGTGATTATAGACTTACACTATATACCATATAAGAGTTATATTGGTAGGCTTAGGTAAATTTTAGCCGGTTTATCTAGGTCAATCCCGAAAATAATAAAGTGGTGAGTGGGAGGAAATAAAGTGTATAAGATACATTTAATTTTCCAACTACAAATCTCTGTTAAGTCCGCACCGTGAGATCCATACTCGGCCTCGTGGCGCAAATGAGAGCGTCCCCTTCGGATGGTATTTGTATGGATCAATATCAAAGTGGATACTTATAGTGAGTGGGAGCGGGACCTGTGAAATTGGGACCCACAGTCTCTTCTTTCGATTCACACCGTGAGACCCCTATGATCCGCATGTTAGTTTGGCTTGGACTAGACAATCCTTTCGGAGGGCCTTGATCATGGGAGTCTGAACACCGTGAATTCTCGAAAGGGATACAGTTTTCTTGTTGGTTTTCCTTCGTGGTTCACCCTTCGGTGGCTATTGTTTGGACGGATACTTGGAAACTTAAAGATTGAGGGTGACAGTCACAAAATTCGTTAAGTGTTAATGAAATTGACCAAGTAATGGTAATTGGACGCCTAATGGAATAAGAGTTATTCTGGAATTAGGGTCTGGTCGAGAAAATCTCGTCCTAGAGGAGGAGTGTTTTTGTTCACCCTTCGGTGGCGGTCATGCTAAACCTTTAGGATATCATTGCAATTTTTATATGACCTAGGGATTATGGGATTAAATTTTGCTAAAATTTGATTGGTTTTCAAAAAGTTTATGCGAGACTGACACAAAAATTATTTGATTTTTTCAGCTAAAATATGTCAAGCTCAATAACTGCTTTACTAGCTTCCGACAAATTAGTGGGAGATAACTTCCAAACATGGAAGAATAATATTAACACGATTCTAGTAACTAACGACCTGAAGTTCGTGCTTACTGAGGAGTGTCCTTAGTTGCCGAGCCTGACTGCATTACGAAGTGTTCGTGATGCTTACGATGGATGGATTAGGGCCAATGAAAAGCCCAAGGTCTACATCATTGTCAGCTTATCTGAAGTTTTGGCAAAGAAACATGAGTTGATGGTCAATGGAAAGGAGATCATGGATTCGTTACAGGACATGTTTGAACAACAGTTCTTTCAGGTCAGGCACGATTCGCTCAAACACGTCTTGAACGCACGGATGAAAGAAGGGTCGTCGTCTGTGAACATGTTCTAGACATGATGACCCACTTTAATCTGGCAGAGATGAACGAGGGTTCGATCGATGAGTCGAGCCATGTCAACTTTATTCTGGAGACACTTCCGAAGTGTTTCCTTCAGTTTCGTAGCAACGCTGTTATGAACAAGATAAGCTACACTCTGACTACCCTCCTCAATGAGCTAAAGAATTTCCAGTCCTTCATGAGGATAAGGGCACCGGAATCTGAGGCAAATGTTTCCTACAGGTCTTATCACAGGGGTTCAACCTCTTGGACTAAACCTGTTGCTCCTTCTCACCCGAAAGGGAAGAAGAAGAAGATGAGGTGGGGTAAAGCTGATCGAGCTGTCGCCCAAAAGGGCAAGAAGGTCAAGGAAGTTGCAGAAAAAGGAAAGCGTTTCCACTACAATCCGACTACTAGAAGAGAAACTGTCCCAAATTCCTTGCCGAGAGGAAGAATCAAGGTAAATGTGATTTATTGGTTACTGAAACATGCTTAGTGGAGAGTAGTGACTCTGCCTGGATTTTAGATTCGGGCGCCACTAACAACGTTTGTTCTTTTTTTCAGGGAATTGATTCCTGGCAGCCGTTGCGAGAGGGTGAGGTGACTCTACGGGTTGGATCCGGGGAGATAGTCTCTATTGCAGCGATCGAAAAAGTGAAACTCTATTTTGGCAGGAATTATTTATTATTGGAAAATATGTATATACTCCTACGGTTTACTAGAAACCTTGATTCTATTTCCCGTCTCATTGAACATTGTATTTCAATTTCCTTTGATAATAATAAAGCGTTTATTTCTTTCAAAGGCAATTTGATTTGTTCAGCTTCACTTGAGTGTAACTTGTATGTTTTGATGCCAAATTCAGTAAAAAGTGTTTTGAACACTGAGTTATTTATAACGGCAGAAACGCGAACTAAGAGAGTTAAGGTTTCTCCGAAAGAAAATGCCCATCTTTGGCATCTAAGGTTAGGCCACATTAATCTCAATCGGATTGAGAGACTAGTGAAGAGTGGACTTCTAAGTCAGTTAGAAGAAAACTCTTTACCGGTGTGTGAGTCATGCCTCGAAGGCAAAATGACCAAACGTCCTTTTAGTGGAAAACGATATAGAGCCAAGGAGCCCCTTGAGCTTATACATTCTGACCTCTGTGGCCCGATGAGTGTTAAAGCACGAGGTGGTTATGAATACTTCGTTTCTTTCATTGATGATTATTCGAGGTATGGGTATATTTACCTAATGCATAGGAAGTTTGAAACTCTTGAAAAGTTCAAGGAGTACAAGACTGAGGTTGAGAACCTGTTAGGTAAAACCATAAAAACACTTCGATCGAATCGAGGTGGAGAGTATATGGACACTGAATTCCAGGACTATATGATAGAACACGGAATTACGTACCAACTCTCAGCACCTGGTATGCCATAGCAGAATGGCATATCAGAAAAGAGAAACAAAACCTTGTTGGGCATGGTTCGGTCGATGATGTGCTATGCTTGTCTCCCTGATTCCTTTTGGGGTTACGCAGTGGAGATTGCGGTTTATATTTTGAACAACGTTATGTCGAAGAGTGTTCGCGAAACACCTTTTGAACTCTGGAATGGCTGTAAAGGCAGATTACACCATTTCAGAATTTGGGGATGTCCGACCCACGTGTTGGTGTCAAACTCGAAGAAACTGGAACCTCATTCAAAATTGTGCCTATTCGTAGGTTTCCCAAAAGAGACCAGAGGTGGTATATTTTACGATCCTAAGGATAATAGGGTGCTTGTGTTGACAAACGTCACTTTCTTTGAGGATGACCACATCAGGGATCATTTGCCTAGAAGCAAAATCATGTTCAATGAAATGGACAGTACATCAGCAAGAGTTGCTGATGGGACTAGTACTTCAACAAGTGTTATTGATCCTAGCACATCAAGTAAAGTCTGTTCCCAAGAGTTGGGAATGCCTCGACGTAGTGGGAGGGTTGTGAGACAACCTGAAAGTTAGATGGGTTTAGCTAAAACCCAAGTTGTCATTCCTGATGATGACTGTGAGGATCCATTGAGCTATGATCAGGCAATGGTTGATGTTGACAATGACGAATGGATTAAAGTTATGGACCAGGAAATGGAGTCGATGTATTTCAATTCTGTCTGAGAGCTTGTGGATCAACCTGATGGGGTATAACCTATAGGTTGTAAATGGATCAACAAGCGTAAACGTGGCATAGATGGGAAGGTGCAGACCATCAAAGCACGACTAGTGGCAAAGGGTTTTACCCAGGTCGAAGGGGCTGACTATGAGAAAACCTTTTCACCTGTTGCCATGGTAAAGTCGATCAGGATTCTTCTGGCCATTGCCGCGTATTATGACTACGAGGTATGGCAGATGGATGTCAATACCGTCTTTCTGAATGGCAACGTTGACGAAACAATCTACATGGACCAGCCGAAAGGGTTCATAATCCAAGGCCAAGAGCAAAACTTTTGTCGGCTTCATAGGTCTATTTATGGACTGAAACAAGCCTCGAGGTCTTGAATATAAGGTTTGATGAGGCAATCAAATCTTATGGCTTTGATCAGAATGTTGGCGAGCCTTGTTCTACAAGAAAATCGTTGACAAAACTGTCGCATTTCGGATATTATACGTGGATGATATTCTTCTCATTCGGAATGAAGTAGAATTTCTTACTAACCTAAAGAAATGGCTAGCTTCGCAATTCTAAATGAAAGATTTGGGAGATTCTCAATATGTTCTAGGTATCCAGATAGTCCGGAACCGGAAGAACAGAACGCTAGCCATGTCTCAAACGTCTTATATTGACAAGATGTTGTCTAGATAAAAGATGCATAACTCCAAGAAGGGCATGCTGCCTTTCAGGCACGGGGATCACCTGTCTAAGGATCAGTGTCCTAAGACTCCTCTAGAGGTTGAGGATATGAAACGGATCCCCTATGCATCAGTTGTAGGGAGCCTGATGTATGCCATGATGTGTACTAGGCCCAACATCTGTTATGCAGAAGGGATAGTCAGTAGGTATCAATCCAATCCAAGATTAGATCACTGGACAACCGTAAAGGCAATCCTCAAGTATCTTAGGAGAACAAGAAACTACAGCTTAGTGTATGGCGGTGGGGATTTGATCCTTACGGGATACACGGATCTGACTTTTAGACCGATAAGGATTCTAGGAAATCCACTTCGAGGTCAAACAGGGATGAATCGCCAATTCCACTATGGAAGCAGAGTACGTTGCGGCTTGTGAAGCTGCAAAGGAAGTTGTTTGGCTTAGGAAGTTCATGAAAGATTTGGAAGTTGTTCCAAATATGAACTTGTCGATCACACTATTCTGTGACAACAGTGGTGCAGTAGCCAATTCCAGGGAGCCTCGGAGCCATAAGAGAGGCAAACACATTGAGCGGAAGTATCATCTGATATGGGAGATTGCGCATCGCAAAGATTTGACAGTCACGCGGATAGCGTCAGAGTACAACGTAGCTGATCCATTTAAAAAGCCCCCTCACGACTAAGGTGTTAGAGGGTCACCTAGAGAGTCTAGGTCGTCAAGTACTTCCTGACTAGGGCAAGTGGGAGATATGTAAACGGGTATTCAATGCCCTAGTTTGTTGTATTACTTCGTTGTAATTTATGTACATTTTAGAAATGTATTTGTTCCACTAGCTTAGTCCAAGTGGGAGTTTGTTGGGCTTTTTGTCCTAATCTCGTGTTTGTAATTTACTATTTGAAATTAATAAAGAGTTATTCATTTCATCATTTGTGTCTCGCATTTTATACAAACTTTGACCAATAAACTAAGCTCCAGGGCCATTGAATATATGAGAGAACTAGAACTTGAACGGTGTGTAGTGGACACATAGGGAGGATCACGTTCGAGTAAATAATCCGAACGGTCTACAGTATATGGATGGGGATTGAGACCTAATCCTGGATACACTGTGGATGCGACCTGCTTTGTATTAAGATACAAATGAAGTGATCCGACTCGTTCATGTGGTTGACATGCGAGTGGGGGCATCATGGACAATGAGATTGTACAAGACCAGACTGTGAATTATTAGACCTACTGATGTAACACCGCTGATGTGATGAAGGACTAATAATTTCGTAGATGACCATTAGTGACTCGACCTGAATCTTGAGCGTGTTACGGACTTCTGTCTGCGGGGGTCGGTCCTTTGACTAGTACGGGTGAGGGTAGTCACAGTTACTCGCCCAATATGCCTACCTTCTCAGGGACATGACCAAGTAGTGAGCTGGGAACCTAACTACGCGAGATGGGATTCACTCGTTCCCGCCTTTAGGAAAACTAGAGGAGTTGTTCCCTTAAGTGTTGTCTCTAGGGCTTGGACAACGGGCGCCCACCCTCTCACTGGCACGAGAGGGTTGTTGTGTATTGTTGGTGTTGGGATTTTTGTCCTAATCTCGTGTTTGTAATATATTGTTTGAAATTAATAAGAGTTATTCATTTCATAACTTTGTGTCTCGCAATATTTATAAACTTTTCCAATAAATTAAGCTCCAGGGTCATTGAATTTATGAGAGAACTAGAACTTGAACGCTGTGTAGTGGACACACAAGGAGGATCACGTTCGAGTTAAAGACCCGAACGGTCTACAGTATATGGATAGGGTTGGAGACCTAATCCTGGATACACTGTGGATCCGACCCGCTTTGTCTTAGATACAAACGAGGTGATCTGACTCGTTCATGTGGTTGACATGCGAGTGGGGGCATCCTGTGCAATGAGATTGTACAAGACCGGACCGTGAATTATTAAACCTACTTATGTAACACCGTTGACAGTAAGGACTAATAACTTCGTAGATGAGCATTAGTGACTCGACCTGAATCCTGAGCGTGTTACGGACTCCTGTCTGCGGGGGTCTGTCCTTTGACTAGTACGGGTGAGGGTGGTCACAGTTACTCGCCCAATATGCTTATCTTCTCAAGGACAAAACCAAGTAGGGAGCTGGGAACTTAACTACGCTAGATGGAATTCACTCGTTCCCGCCTTTAGGGAAACTAGAGGGGTTGTTCCCTTAAGTGTTGTCTCCAGGGCTTGGACAACGGGTGCCCACCTTCTCACTGGCCCGAGAAGGGTGTTGTGTATGGTTGGACCACCACAATATGTTGTTCATTAGAGGAGCAGTGGGGACTTAAGGAACAAGAGGTAGACACAGGGGTAAAACGGTAATTTGACTCAGTCGTGTCTACGAACAACCTGTGAAGGGTCGACTCATGGGCATTGGTTATATCAGTGGACACGTAATATTCTGCACTGATGGGAGTGCATCTACGGGCTATAGTGTAGTGTTATCGTAGCTAATGAATGTTGATTAATCGGGTCAAAGAGTTTGATAGGTTAATCACGGATCATTGGAGCCCGTCACTGTAGGTCCATTAGGTCCCTCAGTTGGCTCCACCTGGGTTAAAAGAAGGGTTATTGTTTTGGTATGAAATTGAAGTGTTCAATTTCACTTTAAGGGCATTTATGTCATTTATATAAGATATGAATGATATATATAGTTTAATGTGAATGAGATTCATAATAAACTATAGGTTAGTCTAATTGTTGAATTAGGACTAATTGGAGAATTTGATTGAGAGAAATTAAATTGGATGTGATTCAATTTAATTAATCCACAATTATTGCAAATGAGATTTGCAATATGAGATATCTTATATTATGTGGTTATGCAAATGAGATTTGCATAACCTATGGTTGTGGTAAAGTGGTAATAATGAGGAGATATTAACTCCCTCATTCCACTATTTAAACCCTTTGCAAGAAGGGTTTGGTCAACAATCTTCTCATTTTTTGTTTTTCACCAAAGAGAATAAAAGAGAATTCTCTCTACTCTCTCAATTCCCCTCCCTCTCCAAAACTCTTACAAGTTCCCACAAACTTCCTTTCTCCAAAAGAGAACAACCGAGAAGATCACTTGGTGGTGTTCGAGATCGTTTTGTGAGAAGATTTCGTAGAGATCGAGTAGCACGAAGAGTTCGTGACCCGAAGAAGAAATTGTTGTAATCGTCTACAACAAGTACGTAAGATCTCTTCTTGCTGTATTTTTCTTCTTCTTTGAGCATGTTTAGCCTAGGTCTAATTGTTAGATCAATTTTAACAAAATCATGTTGCATAATGATACCTCGACGATTCAATCGTCTTCCGCTGCGCTGGGATTTCATTTCCTTCAATTGGTATCAGTGCCATTTCGATGGTTCTTCTTTTATGCACTGCTTTGTTAAAATTAGGTGGGTATTTTGCGATAATTTCATGAGATGATTGCTTGGTTTGCATTATGGATGTTTTCGGTTTTTTGCACTAGATTAGATTTACAATTATGTTGATGAGATCAATGTAAGGGTCCGTTCTTTTTGGGCATTTTGTTGTAAATCGAGTCTGTAAGTCCGAGTCGTTCGTGGCAAGAGTTGCTGTGAAGAAATCAGAGCGAAAACAGGCGAAAATCGATCGAAGAACAGCAAAGTGTTTGCTGTTCTGTCGATGGCGTTGAGACGCTGTCCAACGGTGTTTCAACGATGTTCTTGCAAAGCGGAGGCATTCTTTGCGAGCGGCGTGGTAACGCTACCGTGGCGTTGAGAACGCGGCTCAACACTGTAGGCGACAGCGTTGCAACGCTGCACACGGCGTTGCAACGCTACACACGTTGAGGGCAGTTGCTGGAGGCGGTTTCGCGAGAAGTGGGACGTGATTCGGTTTAGTGGGCGGTTTATTTTCATTTTTTTATTTTTTTTATTTATAAAATGTAATTATTTATTTAATTTAATTATTTTATTAAATTATATTAATATAAATGTTATATTAATGTTATTTAATTAAATAATTGCCCATAGGTGCCAAAAACCGGTCCATTTTTGCTATTTAATTATTTTATGCATGAGATGTATATTTTAATTAATTTCTATGTGCATAATGTTTGTCATATAGATTGAAAATCCCACCTTAGGTTAAACATTTCATGCATCATATTTATATTATAAGAGTTATAATATATAGTATGCATGCTAGGATTATATTATAAGAGTTATAATATAATGTATGCATGTTTTAATTTATTTAAATATAAGTGTTATATTTTTAAATTAAAAGCATGCTCATGCATTTAATTCATGTGATGAATGTATGTTATAGTATAGTATTATTCATGTGATGGATGATCAAGCACTATAACATATAAATGCATGCAACCTAAGTTAATTATTAGTTTTAAAGTGTTTAGAACTTGAATAATTAGACTTAGGTTTTCTAATTTTCTAATAAGATTAGAAATTTAGGAAAACAAATATAACCTTTGAATGGAGACTGATAAGTAACTAACTATGTCTGAGGAAGGTTTTGTCTAAGGTCAGTATTTAAGTTGACGCTTATGAACACCCCCACTGAAAAACCGACCTGGGAGTTAATTCGGTCCGGAGATTCTTAATTTTCAGCTAAAAAAATGTCTAGCGCAATTAGAGCTCTATTCGCATCTGATAAATTAGTGGGAGATAATTTCCAAAGTTGGAAAAACAACATAAATACAATTTTGGTGAATGACGACCAAGTGTTCGCGCTCACTGAGGAGGGTCCTCAGGTGCACGGTTCAACAGTCCTATCCAACGATCTACAAACCTTCCAGTCCTGGTGCAAACTAGGGAATAGGAAGTTGAGGCAAGTGTTGCCTTAAGACCTTTTTTCACAGGGGTTTGACCTCTAGGATAAAGTTTGTAGACTCTTCAGGCTCTAAGGGGAAGAAGGAGAAGTTGAAGGAAGCTAACGTTGACCGCGCTGCCACCCTTAAAGGGAAAGAAATCAAGGATGTTGCCAGAAAGTGTTTCTACAGCAACGGGGACGGACACCTGAAAAGGAGTTGTCCCAAGTTCCTTGATGAAAAGAAGATGACAGATAAATGTGATTTACTAGTCACATAAACTTGTTTAGTGGAGAGTTATGACTCTGCTTGGATATTGGATTCAGGTGCCACTAACCATGTTTGCTCTTCTTTTGAAGGATTAAGTTCCTGGCAGCAGCTGCAAGAGGGTGAGATAACACTCAGGGTTCGATCCGGAGAAGTTGTCTCAGCTGCAGCAATAGGCACGGTGAAGCTGTTCTTTGGCGAGAAGTACTTATTATTGGATAATATGTACATAGTTCTTGGGTTTACGAGAAACCTAGTTTCTATTTCCTACCTATTAGGACAAAATATTTCTGTTTCATTCAAGAGTAATAAAGCGTTTATTTCTCGAAATGGAAATTTGATTTGTTCTGCTTCGCTTGAGAACAATTTATATGTTTTGAACCCAAATTCGGTCAAAAGTGTTTTGAACACCGAATTGTTTACAACAACTGAAATGCGAACTAAGAAAGCAAAAGTTTCTCCAAAAGAAAATGTCCATCTTTGGCATCTACGGTTAGGCCACATTAATCTCAATAGGATTGAGAAACTAGTGAAGAGTGGACTTCTAAACGAGTTGGAAGAAAACTCTTTGCCGGTGTGTGAGGCATGCCTTGAGCGCAAGATGACCAAACGTCCTTTTAGTGGAAAAGGATATAGAGCCAAAGAGCCTCTTGAGTTAGTACATTCTGACCTCTGTGGTCCGATGAATGTTAAAGCTCTGGGCGGTTATCGATGCCCGTGTCTTTCATGAGCGATTACTCCGGATATGGGTATATTTACCTAATGCACAAGAAGTCTGAAACTCTTGAAAAGTTCAAGGAGTACAAGACTGAGGTTGAGAACCTCTTAGGTAAATCACTTAAAACACTTCGATCGGATCCAAGACTATATGATAGAACACGAAATCACGTCCCAACTCTCAGCACCTGGTATGCCACAGCAGAATGGTGTATCGGAGAGGAGAAACAGAACCTTGTTGGACATGGTTCGATCGATGATGAGCTATGCACGTCTTCCAGATTCTTTTTGGGGGTACGCAGTGGAGATTGCGGTTTATATTTTGAACAACGTTCCATCGAAGAGTGTTTGTGAAACACCTTTCGAGCTTTGGAGTGGACGTAAAGGCAGTTTACATCACTTCAGGATTTGGAGATGTCCGACCCACGTGTTGGTGTCAAATCCGAAAAAGTTAGAACCCCGTTCGAAATTGTGCCTTTTCGTAGGTTACCCTAAAGAGACTAGGGGTGGTCTATTTTACCATCCTAAGGAAAATAGGGTGCTTGTTTCGACAAACGCCACTTTTCTTGAGGAAGACCACGTCAGGGATCATTTACCAAGGAGTAAAATTGTATTAAATGAAATGGACAGTACATCAGCAAGAGTTGCTGATGGGGCTAGTACGTCAACAAGTGTTGTTGATCCTAGCACGTCTAGTCAAATCCGTTCCCAACAGTTGGGAATGCCTCGACGTAGTGGGAGGGCTGTGAGACAGCCTGATCGCTACATGGGTTTAGCTGAAACATCAGTTGTCACTCCTAATGATAACTGTGAGGATCCATTGACCTATGATCAGGCAATGGTTGATGTTGACAAAGACGATTGGATTAAAGCTATGGACCAGGAGATGGAGTCTATGTACTTCAATTCTGTATGGGAGCTTGTGGATCAACCGGATGGGGTAAAACCTATTGGTTGCAAATGGATCTACAAGCGCAAACGTGGAGTAGATGGGAAGGTGCAGACCTTCAAAGCCCGACTAGTGGCAAAGGGTTTTACCGAGTTGAAGGGGTTGACTATGAGGAGACCTTTTTCACTGTTGCCATGGTAAAGTCGATCAAGATCCTTCTGGCCATTGTCGCGTATTATGACTACGAGGTATGGCAGATGGACGTCAAGACAGCCTTCCTGAATGGCAAACTTGATGAAACCATCTACATGGACCAACCCAAAGGGTTCATTGCCCAAGGCCAAGAGCAAAACGTTTGCCGGCTTCATAGGTCCATTTATGGACTGAAACAGGCTTCGAGGTTTTGGAATATAAGATTTGATGAGGCGATCAAATCTTATGGCTTTGATCAAAATGTCGACGAGCCTTGTGTCTACAAGAAAATCGTTGACAAAGTTGTCGCATTTTTGGTGTTGTACGTGGACGATATTCTTCTCATTGGGAATGAGGTAGAATTTCTTACTGACGTTAAAAAGTGGCTAGCTTCGCAATTCCAAATGAAAGATTTGGGAGAAGCTCAGTATGTTCTAGGTATCCAGATAGTCCAGAATCGGAAGAACAGAACGCTAACCTTGTCTCAGGCGTCTTATATTGATAAGATGTTGTCTAGATATAAGATGCAGAACTCCAAGAAGAGCTTGCTGCCTTTCAGGCATGGGGTTAACTTGTCTAAGGATCAGTGTCCTAAGACTCCTCAAGATGTTGAGGATATGAGATGGATTCCATATGCTTCATCTGTAGGGAGCCTGATGTATGCCAAGCTGTGTACTAGGCCCGACATACATTATGCGCAAGAGGAATTGTCGGTGAGATATCACCCAATCCGAGATTAGATCACTGGGCGGTACCGTAAAGGCAATCCTCAAGTATCTTAGGAGAACGAGGAACTACAACTTAGTGTATGGTAATGGGGATTTGATCCTTACGGGATACACGGATTCTGATATTTAGACCGATAAGGATTCTAGGAAATCCACTTCGGGGTCAGCCTTCATTCTGAATGGAGGAGCCGAGTCCGCGAAGAATCAGCGAGGATGCATCGGCGATTCCATTATGGAAGCGAGTATGTTGCGCTTGTGAAGTCGCAAAGAAAAGTCTGTTTGGCTTAGAAACTTCATGACAGATTTGGAAGTTGTTCCAAACATGAACTTGTCGATCACACTGTTCTGTGATAACAGTGGTGCAGTAGCCAACTCACGTGAGCCTCGGAGCAATAAGAGAGGCAAACACATTGAGCGCAAGTATCATCCGACACGGGAGATTGTGCACCGTGAGTCGTGGCGGTCACGCAGGAGCGCGTCGGAGCACAACGTGCACGATCCATTTACAAAGCCGCTCACGGCTAAGGTGTTTGAGGTCACCTAGAGAGTCTAGGTCTTTGAGAGCTTCGACTCGGGCAAGTGGGAGATGATGTAAACGGGTATTCAATGCCCTAGTTTATTGTATTACTTACGTTGTAATTTATGTACATTTTGAAATGTATTTTCTCCACTAGCTTAGTCCAAGTGGGAGTTTGTTGGGATTTTTGTCATAATCTCGTGTTTGTAATATATTGTTTGAAATTAATAAGAGTTATTCATTTCATCACTTTGTGTCTCACAATATTTATAAACTTTTCCAATAAACTAAGCTCCGTGGTCATTGAATTTATGAGAGAACTAGAACTTGAGCGGTGTGTAGTGGACACACAAGGAGGATCACGTTCAAGTTAATGACCCGAACGGTCTCACGATATATGGATAGGGTTGGAGACCTAATCCGGATACTGCTTGTGGATGCACCCCGCTTTGTATTAGATACAAACGAGGTGATCGACTTCGTTCATGTGGTTGACATGCGAGTGGGGGCATCTGTGCAATGAGATTGTACAAGACCGGACCGTGAATTATTAGACCTACTGATGTAACACCGTTGACAGTAAGGACTAATAACTTCGTAGATGACCATTAGTGACTCGACACAATCACGAGCATGTTACGGACTCACGCAATGCGAAGTGCGTCGCTTTGACTAGTCACGGGTGAGGGTGGTCACGATTACTCGCCCAATATGTCTATCTTCTCGGGACAGAACCAAGTAGGGTCTTTGGGAACTTAACTACGCAAGATGAAATTCACTGCGTTCCCGCCTTTAGGGAAACTAGAGGGTTGTTCCCTTAAGTCTTTGTCTCGGGGCTTGGACAACGGGCGCCCACCTTCTCACCGGCACGAGAAGGGTGTTGTGTATGGTTGGACCATCACAATATGTTGTTCATTAGAGGAGAGCAGTGGGGACTTCAGAACAAGAGGTAGACACGAGGGTAAAGCGGTAATTTGACCAGTAGTGTCTCACGAACAACTTGTGAAGGGTCGACCCATGGGCATTGATTATATTTGTGGACACGTAATATTCGCGTGACCGGCGGGAATGCGGCTATGGGCTATAGTGGAGTGTTACCGTAGCTAATGAATGTTGATTATTAGGGTCAAAGAGTTTGACAGGTTAATCTCGGATCATTGGAGCCCGTCACTGTAGGTCCATTAGGTCCCTCGGTTGGGTTAAAAGAAGGGTTATTGTTTTGGTATGAAATTGAAGTGTTCAATTTCACTTTAAGGGCATTTATGTCATTTATATGAGATATGAATGATATAATATATAGTTTAATGTGAATGAGATTCATAATAAACTATAGGTTAGTCTAATTGTTCAATTAGGACTAATTGGAGAATTTGATTGAGAGAAATTAAATTGGATGTGATTCGATTTAATTAATCCACAATTATTGCAAATGAGATTTGCAATATGAGATATCTTATATTATGTGGTTATGCAAATGAGATTTGCAATATGAGATATCTTATATTATGTGGTTATGCAAATGAGATTTGCATAACCTATGGTTGTGGTAAAGTGGTAATAATGAGGAGATATTAACTCCCTTATTCCACTATTTAAACCCTTTGCAAGAAGGGTTTAGTCAGCAATCTTCTCATTTTTTGTTTTTCACCAAGGAGAAGAAAAGAGAATTCTCTCTACTCTCTTAATTCTCCTCCCTCTCCAAAACTCTTACAAGTTCCCACAAACTTCCTTTCTCCAAAAGAGAACAACCGAGAAGATCACTTGGTGGTGTTCGAGATCGTTTTGTGGGAAGATTTCGTAGAGATCGAGTAGCACGAAGAGTTCGTGACCCGAAGAAGAAATTGCTGTAATTGTCTACAACAAGTAAGTAAGATCTCTTCTTGTTGTATTTTTCTTCTTCTTTGAGCATGTTTAGCCTATGTCTAATTGTTAGATCAATTTTAACAAAATCATGTTGCATAATGATACCCCGACGATTCAATCTTCTTCCGCTGCGCTGGGATTTCATTCCCTTCAGTTGGACCATTACAACGTTGTTGTTCATTAGAGTAACAGTGGGGACTTAAGGAGCAAGAAGTAGACATAGGGGTAAAATGGTAATTTGACCCAGCAGTGTCTATGAACAACCTGTGAAGGGTCGACTCATGGGCATTGGTTATATCAGTGGACACATAATATTCTGCACTGACGGGAGTGCAACTACGGGCTTTAGTTGAGTGTTACCGTAGCTAATAAATGTTGATTAACCGGGTCAAAGAGTTTGATAGGTTAATCTAGGATCATTGGAGCTCGTCACTGTAGGTCCATTAGGTCACTTGGTTGGCTCATTCTGGGTCAAAAGAAGGGTTACTGTTTTGGTGTGAATTGAAGTGTTCAATTTCAATACAGGGCATTTATGTTATTTATATGAGATATGAGTGATATAATATATAGTTTAATGTGAATGAGATTCATAATAAACTATAGGTTAGTCTAATTGTTGAATTAGGGCTAATTGGAGAAATTAGGTTGAGAGATATTAAATTGGATGTGATTCAATTTAATAAAAACACAATATTGCAAATGTGATTTGTAATATGAGATATGAGATATCTTATAATATATGGTTATGCAAATATGATTTGCATAACCTTTAGTTTGGGTAAAATGGTAAATAGGTCGAGATTTCAACTTCACCTATCTCCATTATATAAACCCTTCTTGCAAGAAGAGTGTAAGGCCAATTCTCTCATTTTTGGATTTTCACAAAAAGAAGAGAACTTTCTCTCTCAATTTTCTCTCTACCTTTCTCCTCACAAAACCAAAACAAAAGAAGTTCCCACCAACTTCCTTCTTCCAGAAGAAGAACAACCGAGAAGCTTTTTGGTGGTGTTCTTGTTCGTGAGAAGAGTTCGAGTTCGTTGAGATCGAGAGCACACAAATAGTTCGTGAATCTGGAAAGGATTTCTTGAAGAAGGTCTTCAACAAGTAAGTAACTACAACTTTACTGATTTTCTTTCCAATTAAGCATGTTTAGCCAAGATATAAGAGGTAAATCAATTTCAATGAAATTCAATTGCACAACTTCACCATGACGATATAATCGTCTTCTACTGCGTGGGATTCTCATTCCTTTCAGTAATAACCGAAAGGGTCTATAGTACACGGATGAGGCTGGGTACCTTGTCCTGGTGGCACTATAGATACGATTCACTTTGAATTTGATACAAACAAATTGATCTAATTCGTTCATGTAGAGACATGTGAGTGGGGGTATCCTATGCAATGAGATTGTATAAGATTGGACCACAGAATAATCAATCTAACTTTATAACGTTGTTAATAGTATATGTTGTTATTTCACCTAGATGACAACTAATAGCTCGACCAGAATCCTGAGTCGGTTATGGACTCCTACTTACGAGGAATTGTCCTTTGATCTGTATGGGTGAGAGTGACCCGTTTTTCCTACTCAATATACCTACCATTTTAAGGATAAGACCGAGTAGGGAGCTGGGAACGTAACCTCACAAGATGGAATTCACTCGTTCCCATCATTAGGAAAAATAGATGAGTTGTTTGATGGAGATCTGATCCCCTTGAGCTGCGGAAACGTGTTTTTGGAATCGTAAATGCAAGATTGTTTTTGGTTGAAAAGCAAAAAATAGTACATTGGGAAAAACAGAACAATCATACATTTCTAAACTAATTAGACATGGATTTAATCATGCAAACATGCTATTTAGAAATTAAACTAAAAGGAACATAAATGATTACCTTTGTAGTTTCTATTCAACAACTCCTTGCCAATCATACTGCAACTCAGTAACACAGGAACACCAAACATCTCTGTTTTTCCAACAGGACACTACCAACAGGAAAACCTCCTATTCTCTTGATGCTTTTGATCAATTCATTTGTGGGAAGGAATCCAACAATTGGAAGTAGGAAATTTCGAGAGAGAGTATTTTCAGCAATTCGTTAATTGCACTAAAATTCATCGATCAAATTCCTATCCTCTCCCAATTGAGAAGAAGAAGACACTCCAGAGGGTAACTCTCCACTCCTATCGATTAGGGAGTTGGGAGACATGGGGAATGTGTCCTCCTGACACGTTCCCTTTTTTTTATTATTTAATATTAATAATTAATCATATTAATTATTAATAAATCTATTAAATCTCATTTAATTTAATTTAATTTAATATTACATATTTAATTTAGATTAAATCACATTTAATCAATTTGCCCTCTAGCCTATAGTTTTAATGTACATCTTATGCACATTAAATTATAACCTATAGTTTTCAATTGTGAATCATATTCACACTTAAAATAATAATTGAACTCTTTCAAATATTTAATTCTCTCATTTAATTTAATATGAATCATATTTATATTAAATTTACAATATATAGTTCCAAAACTATATATTATATCGTATCTATATATATTAAATTTGTTCCCTAATGAATTTGAACATTTCAAATTCAAACGATCTAAGAACCCTTTACGAGCTAGAAGGTGGACCTAATGGACCTACAGATCAGAAGCTCAACTGATACGAGATTACTCGGTTAATGGATATTGACCAATTACAACAAGTCAATCCTTCACGAATGTTCGTAACACAAGCTGGGTCAAATTACCATTTTACCCCTGGGTTACATCTTGTACCTTAAGTACCAGTGCTCCTCTAATGAACAATTTGTTTGTGGTCCTACCAACAAACAGAGTCCCTCTCAGGCCAATGAGAGGGTCGGGCCCTTTATTCACTTTCCGGAGACACCACTCAAGGGAACATTCCTCTACTTACCCTAATAGGCGGGAAGGAGTGAATTCCATCTTGCTAGGCTAAGTCCCCAGCTACTCACTCGGTCTTGTCCCAAAGAAGGTAGTCATATTGAGTCGGCGAATCTTGCCACTCTCACCCATACTAATCAAAGGACAATCCCTCGCAAACAGGAGTTCGCAACCCGCTCGGGATTGAGATCATGTTGCCTAGGTCATCCTAGTGAAATAGAAACCTAACTAGTCAATGAAGTTACATCTAGTGGTTACTATTTCGCGGTCTGGTCTTATGTAATCTCATTAGATAGGATATCCCCACTCACATGTCATCTACACGAACACGTTAGGATCATAGTGTTTGTATCATATACAAAGTGGGCCACATCCATTGTTTTACCAGGGTAAGGTACCCAAATCTTATCCCCTTACTATAGACCCTTTAGGCTGTATCTCGAACCGAGATCCTTTATATGTACACTACATTCAATTAAAGATACATTTTACAACCTTGGATGTTTAGTTTATTGGATTTAGGGTTAAAACAATGGCAATATCGTAAATAACGAACAATAACTTTTCATTGAAGTAATAACAATTTATTACATTAATTAGAACATAATTACAAACTACGAGTTTTAGGGCACAAAACCCAACGTTGTTCTCTTAAGTGCTGACTCCGGGTATTGGGTTGGCTTTGCGTCCCTGCATTAAAACTGAATTAGCTTAGTTCTTTTCTTAACCTCTTTTCTGTCTTATTACAAAATCTTAGCATTTCTTCTCATCTTTTCTTCTTAATAGTTATTTATCCACACATATGTCTCATTTGAGAGTACAACAATTCTCATGAGAATTATCAAGTTCACACCATGAGATTCATGCTCGACCTCATGGCGCCCTGGGAGTATCCCTGTTTGGATGACATTTGGATGGATCAATACCAAGGTGAATGGGGAGAGTACTTATAGTAAGTGGGGGAAGGACGTGTGTCAACATGTCTTGCGATATCCTTCATTAGTTTGAAAAGTGAAATTTCATGTTCGACCTTGTGGTGCCCTAGGTTCACCCCCTTCGGATTGCATTTGCATGGAGTCAATATCAGGGAAAACTCCAGAAATTGATAGGGTTGATTTAGTTTTTACTCCAACCTTTCTTCTTCCATCGGCAGGTTATGTTCGGGCAGAACACTAGGGCATAAAATTGGTTACACTTACTGGGGTTGTAAAATTAGTTAATGGTTCCTGGACCAAACAAATGGTAACTAAGACCCGGTTTGATAACTTTTTCATTTTTTGTTTCCTGTTTCTCATATCTTGTTTCTTGTTTCTCATTTTTTAAGAATAAGAAACAAGAATATGTTTGATAACAATTTATGTTTCTTGTTTTTTGAAAAGAAGAAATAGAAACAAAAGCTTGTTTGATAACTATTTCTTTTTTCTTGCTCTTTAATTTTTTCTTTTTATTTTTTTCCTATTTTATAGTTTAAAAATAATTTAGTTATATAACATAAAATGTATATAACATGCATTAAAACATATAAAAATATAATTAATTATAAAAAGATATATTATCGAATATCAACAAGTTTCAAAACAAAATTAACAATAATAATAAAAGTAAATAAATGACATTGTTTCATCCTACAAATGTTGTCTAAATTTGATTTGTAATGTTATCTCTTACTCGAGTCATTCGCCTTAAATAATGTCGACTCATATCAAACTCAATTATATTGCTAAATGTTGTGGTTGGTAAAATATTAAATGCTAAATTCATGTTTTAGTGAGCAAAATTTATTTGTTGCAAAATTATAACATGTTCTTAGTGTACTAAGAATTAAAATAATATATATTACAAAAACAAAAATTAAGAATTCAAATAATATATACATACACATATTAAAAAATTCAAATTCAAAATTCAAATAATATATAAATATAAAAATTACAAAATTTAAAACTAAAAATTCAAATACTACATAAATATTAAAAAAATTTAAATTAAAATAATACAAATATACAA
Organism: Trichosanthes cucumerina; assembly: GCA_036507285.1. NCBI lineage: Eukaryota > Viridiplantae > Streptophyta > Magnoliopsida > Cucurbitales > Cucurbitaceae > Trichosanthes > Trichosanthes cucumerina. Next base: position 43,396,254 of record CM071841.1, read on the forward strand.
ATTACATCATTAAGAAATAAAATAAGAAATATAAATTTATATATAATGAATAATAAATAATAGTATTATTATTTTTTATAATACAATATATAAGTTTGCATTGCAAAAATTCAAAATTTTAAAAAAGGAAACACATTTATTGTACCTGAGGATCGACCACAAGACGTGAGAACGCAAGAGGAAGAAAAGGCATGTGCTTTTGCCAACAACCAACAACTCAATTTAAAATTTTTTGAGAAACACATAAATATAACGAGGAACGAAATGGAGAGAAACTACCATTTATAGTTTCTAAAATTTAGCCCCAATTTTAGAAACATTTTTCAAATTTTGGGAACAAGAAACGAGATAAATTATCAAACAAGATTGTTTCTTAAAAAAATGAGAAACAAAAACAGGAAACGGAAAACAGGAACGTTATGGAACGAGCCCTAAGATGCTATAGGAATAAAAGTTATTATAGTGTAGTATTTAGTTGAGAACATCTCAATTTATGAAGGAGTAACTGACTATCCTTCGGTGGTTGTTATTCTAAATCACTCAAGTAATATTGCATTTTTAAAATGAAATAGGAGATCATAGTTGAATATGCTAAAATTTTGATTGGATTTTACTTAACGATTTTTATAAGAGTCTAATTTCAATAAATTTGTTTTCAGCAAAATGTCAAGTTCGATAATTTCATTCCTAGTCTTGGAAAAACTTACTGGCAAAAAATTATACAATGTGGAAAAATAACTTACACACAATACTCGTGGTAAATGTTATAAAATTCGTCCTGACTAAGGAGTGTCCTCAAGTCCCTAACTCAAATGCACCACGAAGCATTCGTGATGCTTATGACAAGTTGATGAAGACCAAGGACAAGGCCCGAGTCTACATCTTGGCTAGCCTAACAGAGGTGTTGGCCAAGAAGCACGAGGGCATGGTCTCTGCTCGAGAGATCATGAGTTCATCGCTAGAGATGTTTCTACAACAGTCCTCACAGATCAAGCATGAAGCTCCCAAGTACATCTTCAATGCGAGGATGGAGGAGGGGACGTTTGTCCGAGAACATATTCTCGATATAGAAAGGGTTTGTTGAAGACCATATCAAACAATAATTTATTTACCAAGACCTCTTAAATTTGGAGTAAAAGTGGCCAAGGTCGATCTCAAGGATTGGGTTTGGTAATTCATTTAATTATCGTAATTACTTTCTCTTAACATTCTTTATAGAACTAAATCAAATGAAAATAGTCTAAACCTAAGAATTAAACTAAAAAGCAAAAGGTAAGGAGAGACACAATTTAGATGAATTTAGGAAAATGATTTCACCGATCGACCAAGATATTAATCGAGGTTATGCTATTGGATGACTGCACATGTTTTCATAATTCAAGAAACGAATATAACAAATCATTCTCTCGAGAAAAATGACACTCATGCATGAAGATAAAACTAACATCTCTCCCTAGCTTTTAAAAAACATGCATGGCACTAAGATTAGTTCTTTTACGATTTCTACTAACACCTTAATCATTCTCATGTCAAAGTGATTATTAGTTATGCAATCGAGATCAAATCAAAACTATCTCTCTTAGGCGTAAGTTCAGATTAACATTAACAAATAAACCGCGATCAAGAGTTTATAAGCATTACAAACACAACTGCATGAATTAAAACACGTACAATAATCTAAAAACAATCAACTCAAATAATAGTGCGACGACTAATGAATATCTAAACAAAGTTTAGTTTCACATAATTTAAAAAATAAAACTACTAAACTTATCACTAAAATCCATAAAAGCAAATACAACTGAGAAACAAAAAGAAAAATTCTAATGGTCGTATCAATCCTCTTTCCCGAACGTCACCATGATCTAGAGGTCGAACTCACGTTCCTTGCCTCCAAAATAGTTCTCTCAGCCCAAAAATCAGTGTAAAAATAGTTTTTAAGGTATTTTAGGTCTACAAATTGGCTCCCCCCTCGAATGGGCTCATAAGGTTGCTTTTATAGGTATCGGGACAACGTCTAGACGCTAGGGACAATGTCTATACGTTGTCCAGTGTAAAAATCAGAGCCTTTTCAATTTTTCGTAGCGTCTTGACGCTACCCTTGCGGTCAACAAGCACACTACAATCATTTTTGTCATATCTTTTCGCTCAGGTGTCCAAATGACTGTCGGTTTAATGCATTGGAACTGTGGTTCAATGTAGAATCTCCCTAAGTTTTCCTTATACTAAAATTACATCTTTAGTTTTGTTGGCTCTTTAATTAATCTAAAAAAAGGCTCCTTTATCCACCAAAATACTTTCGAACACTCGATTCTTCTCCTCAAACTCGGTTTCTACAAAATTAAGAGAAATAGACATGAAAGTTTACAAAATCATCACAAAACTAGCATAAATATTAGGAAATAAGATAACATATTTATATAGTATCAAATACCCCCATACTTAAACTTTTGCTAGTCCCGAGCAAAACAAGACAAAACCATAAATAGATTTCCCCTATGCATAAATATAACTTGAGCCTCAATGATCTAAGTACTAAAATTTAACAATTTCAAGAAACATTTAAATATACCCATTCATTGAGTATTTCAAAACTCTTCCTAACTATCCTTGCACGTGTGTGTGATTAGCCCTCTTTCTTTTCATCTTTACTAGTCAGAAAAAAATTTATAAGGTTCTCCATTCAACTTTCTCCTATACTAGCTCTAAGTCTTAATTATTCAGTCTCTCTACACTCAAGACGATAAAAACTTATCTAAGCACTTAATTACATAAATTGAATTGAGAAACCCCCAAACTTGCCTTTTTTTTCATTTTATTTCAAGGACACTAACTTTCACACATCCACTGTAGGGACCCTTACCCAGTGGCCTAACTGATCACAGTGAAGGTAGCTCTTTTAGTCCCAGATTCTTTTAAGCACACATTGATTAAAACATGCAAAAATTATCTTCTTTTCAACATGCAAAAAAAATGAATATAGGCATTGTAATTCATATTGTCATTTAAATACTATCATGCAGGTTGACTCTCAAATAAGTTCTCAAGCCTATTGAGGTGGCATCAAATTTTCAAATCTAATAACTCTATTCTAAGCATTCAAAACTATGAGATCGAAGGTTAGGTGCATGGAAAATTGCATTAAAAAATCGAGCTAAAATTTACTCAAATTTAGGGCATGCTCTCATATTTCAAAGAAATCCCATAATTTGTTAATTAATATCATCCTAAGTCGTCCTAATCATGTTTATGCATAAGATCAGTTAGGCGATTCAACACATGCTCATGATTATCTAAAAAATTAAGCAAAAAGTACTCCCAACTCCTAAACTTAAACTATGCATAGTCCTCAATGTATAAAATAAACTACATGCATATGAATAAATAAAAGGGAGAAAGTGAACAATACTCTCTTGAGTAATGGAGATGTGATCTAATTATCTTTTTGATCGACAAAGTTGAAAGATTCGAGTGCCTACCAAGCAAGACAAGGAAACAAATTATCGACATAAAACAGGTAACCCGTAAAGAAAATAAAGAAACTAAAATAAAAATAAAAGTATAAAAACTAGAAACTTGGGTTGCCTTCCAAGAATCACTTTCTTTAACGTCTTTAGCTAGATTGAACCCATGGTTGGCATCAAGGCACATAAAATTGTTCATTTTTTTGGGTCCTTCTTGCTTGAGTCAATATAGCCTTCTAGATCTAGAAGGCTCTCTTGCTTCTCTTGGGCACCTGACAGATAAATATTTTTGTTATTTGTATTTACTGAAATAAAAGAAAAAAATCAAAAGAAGGAAAACATGATTCCTGAGAATAAGAAAAAGGTTTATCAAGATAAAGAGAAACTTTTGGAGATAATGAAAGAGGGCGTTTTACAACCTCGTACTCTATCACCTGAATTTCTTCTTGCAAAGTGGATGTACAACCTTTTTCTACCTCACAAACATGTTCTTGGTGTTTCAATCTTCTCCAACTCATCTTCACTTTCATCTACATAAGTCCTCCTAAGATGCTCTTCCTCAGTGGAAATGAAAAAAAAATTGCTCATGTAAGGCCTCAAGGGATTCAACTATTTCACTAAGTTGATGAGTAATTCTATTTAGTGCTGCCCCGATTCTGCCACTTTAGCATCTATCCTATCCCACCTCTCTAATTAAGTATGACAAAATTTTTAACCCTTAACTCTAAAATGTATTCACTCAATAGGTTTTCAAGAGAAGAGTTTTCTATGAATTTGTTGGGGTAGGAAAAATTTTGGGTTAAAATGTCTATATGATTACCATAAAAAGAATTTCCATAAATCATACATTAAGAATGGTAAGGATTACACTTGATATCCAGGAAAATCATAATTCACATTCCTAGGATCATAAGGGGGGTAGTAAATTGAGGAAGAATTAAATTTGCAAAAAAGCCATAATAAAATTCAATGAAAATTAAATTAAGTGTTTTACCCAAAAATCAACCAAACTAAAATAGGAGACAAAACTCAAAATAAAATAAAATATCTAAAAAAATAAAAAATAAAGAAAATAAATAAATACAAAAAAAGGAGAAATAAAACATCTAAATTAAAGTAATCAATTTCTTCCTAATATTAAACGAATTAAAATGTGTCAATCCCCGACAACGACACCAATTTTATAAAGGGCTTGTTGAAGACCCTATCAAATAATAATTTATTTTCCTAGACCTCGTAAATTCACAGTAAAAGTGGCTAGGGTCGATATCAGGGATTGAGTTTGTTAATTCATTTAATAATCGTAAGTACTTTCTCTTAACTTTATTTAGAGAAATAAAACAAATAAAAATAGTCTAAGCCTAAGAATTACACTAAAAAGCAAAAGATAATGAGAGACATAATTTAGGAGAATTTAGGGAATTGATTTCACCGATCGACCAACAAATTAATCGAGGTTATACTATTGGATGATTACACATATTTTCATAAATCAAGAAACGAATATAACAAATCACTCTCTTGAGGCAAATGACTCTCATGCATGAAGATAAAACTAGCATCTCTGTCTAGCTTTTAAAAAACATGAATGGCACCAAGATTAGTTCTTTTACGATTTCTAATAACACCCTATAAATTCTCATGTCAAAGTGATTATTATGTTGGGTTTTGTGCCTTAAAACTCGTAATTTGTAATTATGTTCTAATTATTGTAATAAATTGTTATTGTTCGTTATTGTTCGATATTGCCATTGTTTTAACCCCAAATCCAATAAACTAAACATCCAAGGCTCTAATATGTATCTTTGATTGGATGTTGTGTACATATAAAGGATCTCGGTTCGAGATACAATCTAAAGGGTCTATAGTAAGGGGATAAAGTTTGGGTACCTTACCCTTGTAACACTATGGATGTGGCCCACTTTGTATATTATACAAACACAGTGATCCTAACGTGTTCGTGTAGATGACATGTGAGTGGAGATATCCTATGTAATGAGATTACATAAGACCCGACCGCGAAATAGTAACCACTAGATGTAACTCCATTGACTAGTTACGTTTCTATTTCACTAGGATGACCTAGGCAACTTGATCTCAATCCTGAGCAGGTTACGAACTCCTGTTTGTGAGGGATTATCCTTTAACTAGTATTGGTGAGAGTGGCCAGATTCGCCGACTTATTATGCCTACCTTCTTGGGGACAAGACCGAGTGAGCAGCTGGGGACTTAGCCTAGCAAGATGGAATTCACTCATTCCCGCCTACTAGGGTAAGTAGAGGAATGTTCCCTTAAGTGGCGTCTCCGGGACTTGAACAAAGGGAATGAGAGGGACTCTGTTTGTTGGTAGGACGACAAACAAATTGTTCATTAGAGGAGCACTGGTACTTAAGGTACAAGATGTAACCTAGGGGTAAAATGGTAATTTGACCCAGCTGGTGTTACGAACATTCGTGAAGGATTGACTTGCTGTTATTGGTCAATATCCGTGGACAAAGAAATATATCTCCAGTAAGAAGATTGCAGCTGCGGGACTTTAGTGGAGTGTTCCCACAGTTAACGAATGTTGATTAGGAGGTTAATGAGATTAACTGAGTAATCTCGTATCGTTGGAGCTTCTGATCTGTAGGTCCATTAGGTCCACCTTCTAGCCCGTAAAGGGTTCTTAGATCGTTTTGATGATTACACATGTTTTCATAAATCAAGAAACGAATATAACAAATCACTCTCTTGAGGCAAGTGCCTCTCATGCATGAAGATAAAACTAGCATCTCTGTCTAGCTTTTAAAAACATGAATGACACCAAGATTAGTTCTTTTACGATTTCTAATAACACCCTAATAATTCTCATGTCAAAGTGATTATTATGTTGGGTTTTGTGCCCTAAAACTCGTAATTTGTAATTATGTTCTAATTATTGTAATAAATTATTATTACTTCAATAAAGTGTTATTGTTTAATATTGCCATTGTTTTAACCCCAAATCCATTAAACTAAACATCAAAGGCTGTAATATGTATCTTTAACTGAATGTAGTGTACATATAAAGGTTCTCGGTTCGAGATACAACCTAAAGGGTCTATAGTAAGGGGATAAAGTTTGGGTACCCTACCCTGGTAAAACTATGGATGTGGCCCACTTTGTATATTATACAAACACAGTGATCCTAACGTGTTCGTGTAGATGACATGTGAGGGGAGATATCCTATGTAATTAGATTACATAAGACCAGACCTCGAAATAGTAACCACTAGATGTAACTCCGTTGACTAGTTACGTTTCTATTTCACTAGGATGACCTAGGAAACTTGATCTCAATCCTGAGCGGGTTACGAACTCCTGTTTGTGAGGGATTGTCCTTTAACTAGTATTGGTGAGAGTGGCTAGATTCCCCGACTCAATATGCCTACCTTCTTGGGGACAATACCGAGTGAGCAGCTGGGGACTTAGCCTAGCACGGTGGAATTCACTTCTTCCCGCCTACTAGAGTAAGTAGAGGAATGTTCCCTTAAGTGGTGTCTTCGAGACTTGAACAAAGGGCCCGACCCTCTCATTTCCCTGAGAAGGACTTTGTTTGGTAGTAGGACCACAAACAAATTGTTCATTAGAGGAGCACTGGTACTTAAGGTACAAGATGTAACCCAGGGGTCAAACGGTAATTTGACCGAGCTGGTGTTACGAACATTCGTGAAGGATTGAGTTGTTGTTATTTGTCAATATCCGTGGACACAGAAATATATTTGCAGTGAGAAGAATGCAGTTGCGGGACTTTAGTGGAGTGTTCCCACAGAAATATAACTCCAGTATGAAGAAGGGGTCGTTAGTGAGAGAACACGTTATCGTTCTAATGGTCCACTTAAACGTGGCTGAAATGAACGATGCTGACATTGACGAGAAAAGTTAGGTCTCCTTCATCCTAAAATCTCTTCCAAAGAGTTTCCTACAATTCCGCAGCAATGCGGTGATGAACAAAATAGAGTATAAACTAACTAATCTCCTTAATGAACTACAAACTTTTCAGTCTCTTATGAAGAATAAGGGACAGACTTATGGAGAGTCAAATCTGTTTGCCCATTCCAGAAGGTTCCAGAAGCGTTCATCCTCTACGACTAAGTCTTGTAGTTCATCTTCTGGGGTTAAGAAGACCCTAAAGAAGAAGATAGGAGGGATAGGGAAGGCACCTGCTGCTGATGAAGGTAAGGGAAAAGCCAAGGTTGCAGACAAAGGGAAATGTTTCCACTACAACATGGATGGGCATTGGAAGCAAAACTTCCCAAAATACCTTGCTGAGCTCAAAGAGAAAAAAGGTAAATTCGATTTACTTGTTCTTGAAACTTGCTTCGTGGAAAATGATGATTTTACCTGGATACTTGATTCAGGAGCCACTAATCATGTTTTCTCTTCTTTTCAGGAAACTAGTTCCTTCAAGGAGCTCGAAGAGGGTGATATGGCCTTTCGAGTTGAGCGGGAGGCGTCGTCTCTCATTTCGTCTTTGTGGGAGATGCCAAGCTATTTTTCAGAGATAGATTTATTTTATTAAAAAATCTGTATATCGTTCCTAAGATGAAAAGGAACTTAATTTCTACCTATTGTTTAATAGAACTTGGATATTGTATTTCCTTTTCTTTTAATGAAGTGTTCATTTCAAAAAAGGGTGTCAATGTTTATTCTGCTAAATTAGAAAACGGCTTGTATGTACTTAAACCGAATCAAACTAAAGCAATTTTAAATGATGAGATGTTTAAAACTGCAAATACTCAAAGTAAAAGGCAAATAATTTCTCACAATAATACCTATCTATGGCATCTTAGACTTGGTCATATAAATCTCAATCGGATTGAGAGACTCTCTAAGAATTGACTTCTAAACAAGTTAGAAGATGATTCTTTACCTCTTTGCAAATCATGCTTGGAAGGTAAAATGACTAAGCGACCTTTTACTGGAAAAGGTTACAGAGCTATAGAAACCTTAGAACTTATACAATCGGATCTTTGTGGCTCGGTGAATGTTAAAGCTCGAGGAGGGTACGAATATTTCATCTCTTTCATAGATGATTATTTGAGGTATGGTTATTTATACCGAATGCATCATAAGTCCGAGGCTCTTGACAAGTTCAAAGAGTATAAGGCTGAAGTAGAGAATGCATTAGGGAAGACCATTAAAACACTTTGATCCGATCGAGGTTGAGAGTATATGGATTTAAGATTCTAGGACTATTTGATAGAACACGGAATTAAATCTCAACTCTCAGCACCTAATACACCACAACAAAATGGTGTGTCAGAAAGGAGAAATAGAACCTTGTTGGACATGGTTCGTTCTATGATGAGCTATGCTTAATTGCCTGCCTCGTTTTTGGGATATGCAGAAGAGACTGCAGTTCAAATCTTGAACACAGTTCCATCAAAGAGTGTTTCAGAAACACCTTTTGAAATGTGGAAGAGGCATAAACCTAGTTTAAAACACTTCAGGATTTGGGGTTGTCTGGCACACATGCTAGTGACAAACTCGAAGAATCTGGAACCTCGTTCAAGATTATGCCAATTTGTTGGCTATCCCAAAGAAACGAGTGGTGGTCTTTTCTACGTCCACAAGAAAACAAGGTGATTGTATCGACAAATGTCACTTTCTTAAAGAAAGATCACATGAGAAACCATAAACCGCGAAGTAAATTAGTGCTAAATGAAGGTATAGATGAACCAACAAAAGTTGTTGATAATGCTGGATCTTCATCAAGAGTTTATGGTGAAGCCAGCACCTCAAGTTAGTCTCGTCCTTCTCAACCGTTGGGAATGCCTCGACGCAGTGGGAGGGATATTTACCAACCTGACCACTACTTGGGTTTAGCTAAAACTCAACTCGTCATACCTGATGACGACGTAAAAGATCCATTGTCTTATCGACATGCAATGAATGACGTAGACAAGGACCAATGGATCAAAGCCATGGACCTTGAAATGGAGTAAATGTACTTCAATTTAGTATGGAAACTTGTAGACCAACCTGATGGGGTAAGACCAATTAGGTGTAAATGGATCTATAAGAGAAAGAGAGATGCAACCAGAAAGGTACAAACCTTTAAGGCTAGACTTCTAGCAAAGGGTTTTGCCCAAAGGGGAGAAGTTGACTATGAAGAAACTTTTTCCCTTGTTGCTATGCTTAAGTCTATTAGAATACTCTTGTCCATAACCGTTTTTTTTTTTAATTATGAAATCTGACAAATGGACGTCAAGACTGCCTTTTTGAATGGTAATCTTGACGAGAGCATCTATATGTCTCAGTCCGAAGGGTTCATAACCCAAGGTCAGGAGCAAAAAGTTTGCAAGCTCAATCGATCCATTTATGGGTTGAAACAAGCATCCAAATCTTGGAACATAAGATTTAATACTGCGATCAAGTCTTATAGCTTTGACGTTGATGAGACTTGTGTTTACAAGAGGATCATCAACGATAATGTAGCTTTCTTAGTGCTTTATGTAGATGGTATCCTACTCATTGGGAATGATTTAGGTGTTGGGATGTATGTCCTCATCTCGTGTAGTTTGTAATATTCCAAGTTGTAAATAAATACGAGTTATTTATTTGAACTTTGTGTCTCGCATTTGTCATAAACTTAATCCAATAAACTAAGCTCCAGGGTCATTGTATTAATGAGAGAACTATAACTTGAACGGTATGTAGTGGACACACATGGAGGATCAGGTTCGAGTTAATTACCCGAACGGTCGACAGTATATGGATAGGGTTGGAGACCTAATACTTGATACACTATGGATGCGACCCGCTTTGTATTAGATACAAACGAGGTGATATGACTCGTTCATGTGGTTGACATGCGAGTGGGGGCATCCTGTGCAATGAGATTGTACAAGACCGGACCGTGGATTATTAGACTTTATCGATGTAACATCATTATGATATAGGGCTAATAATTTCGTAGATGACCATTAGTGACTCGACCTTAATCCTGAGCGTATTACGGACTCTTGTCTGCGGCGGTCTTTCCTTTGACTAGTACGGGTGAGGGTGACCACTGTTGCTCTCCCAATATGCCTATCTTCTCAGGGACAGGACCACGTGGGGAGCTGGGAACTTGACTACGCAAGAAGGAATTCACTCGTTCCGGAGTTAGGGAAACTAGAGGAGTTGTTCCCTTAAGTGCTGTCTCTAGGGCTTGAACAACGGAGCCCCACTCTCTCATTGGCCTGAGAGGGTTGTTGTTTATGGTTGGACCATGCAACGTAGTTTTTCATTAGAGGAGCAGTGGGACTTAAGGAGCAAGAGGTAGGCACAGGGGTAAAATGGTTATTTGACCCAACAGTGTTTACGAACAACCTGTGAAGGGTCGACTCATAGGTATTAGTTATACTGATGGACACAACTTGTCCTACAGTGATGAGAGTGAAGCTACGGGTTTTAGTGGAGTGTTACCATAGCTAATGAATGTTGAATAACCAGGTCAAAGAGTTTGACAGGTTAGTCTCGGATCATTGGATATCGTCACGTGTAGGTCCATTAGGTCCCTCGGTTGGGTCAAATTGGACAAATTGAGGGGTTACAGTTTGGTGTGAATTTGAAGTGTTCAAATTCATTATTTGGGTATTTATGTCATTTATATGAGATATAGATGACCTAATATATAGTTTAATGTGAATGAGATTCATAATAAACTATAGTATAACCTAATTGATTAATTAGTGGTAATTGAAGAAATTGAATTGAGAGAAATTAAATTGAATGTGATTCAATTTAAAATTTCACATTTATGCAAATGAGATTTGTATAATAAGGTATGAGATACCATATATTATGTGATATGCAAATATGGTTTGTATATCATATGGTTGTGGTAAACTTATGATTTGGAAGAGATTTTAACTTCATCACAGAATAGTATTTAAAGGCTTTGCAATAAGCCTTTGGTGTAGCGCTTGCCATTTTTTGGATTTTGATCCAAAGAGAGCAAGGCATTCTCTCTCAAATTCTCCCTCAATTATCTCAAAAACTCTTCTCACCGAAAACCAAAGGGAGTCCCATACACTCTCCCTCAACCTCCCGAGAACAACCAAGAAGACCCTGTGGAGTTGTCTTGCTGTTCGGATCGACGTTCGTATTCGAGGAGATGATCCGTTAGAGATAGATTCATGATCGAAGGAGAAGAGGATTGAAGAAGTATTTTTCAACAAGTAAGTACCGAGATACCTTACTATTTTTCCTCTTCTTTTGCATGTTTAGCCTAGAATTAAAGTAGTTTAATTCAATAGATAGAATTACACAACGGATGAACGACGTTTCACAACGTCTTCCACTTTGGGAATTCCAAATCCCTTCAGTAGGATATCTTACTGACATAATGAATTGGCTGGCGACCCAATTCGAAATGAATGATTTGGGAGAGGTGCAATATGTTTTTGGGGTTCAAATTTTTAGGAATCACAAGAACAAAACGCTAGCTCTGTCTCAAGCATTTTATATCGACAAAATGTTGTCGCGATATTCGATACAAAATTCCAAGAGAGGCTTATTACCCTTCAGACATGGAGTTCATCTGTCTAAGGAACAGTGTTCTTAGACACCTCAAGAAGTTGAGGATATGAGACGTATTCCTTATGCCTCTGCAGTAGGTAGCTTAATGTATGTTATGCTATGCACGAGGCGAGAAATTTGTTATGCAGTGGGAATAGTCAGTAGGTACCAATCCAATCCAGGGTTAGACAACTGAACAACAGTTAAAAATATCCTAAGTATCTCAGGAGAACGAGGAACTATACGCTTGTGTATGGGACTAAGGATTTTATCCTTACAGGATACACTAATTATGATTTTCAGACAGATAACGATTCTAGGAAATCCACATCGGGATCGGTTTTAACCCTTAACGGGGGAGCTATAGTATGGCGAAGCGTCAAGCAAGGATGCATCGCTGACTCCACGATGGAGGCTGAGTATGTCGCTGCTTGTGAAGCAACTAAAGAGGCTGTTTGGCTAAGGAAATTCCTTTCTCATTTGGAAGTTGTTCCAAATATGGAATTTCTCATCACTTTATACTGTGACAACAGTGGTGCGATAGCCAATTTGAAGGAACCTCGCAGCCATAAGCGAGGCAAGCACATCGAGAGAAAGTATCACCTGATACGAGAAATAGTGCAACGAGGAGATGTGACAGTCACGAAGATCGCTTCAGAACAATACATTGTTGATCCGTTTACAAAGACTCTCATGGCTAAAGTGTTAGAGGGTCATCTGGAGAGTCTAGGTCTACGAGACATGTACATAGGCTAATCTAGGGCAAGTGGGAGATATGTAATGGGTATATGGATGCCCTAGTTTATTGTATTTGTATCTCTGTTACCACTGTTTTAGATTATAATGTACCCCACTAGAGTTTTAGTTCAAGTTGGAGTTTGGTGGGTTTTGTGCCCTAAAACTCGTAGTTTGTAATTATGTTCTAATTATTGTAATAAATTGTTATTACTTCAATAAAGTGTTATTGTTCATTATTGTTCGATATTGCCATTGTTTTAACCCCTAATCCAATAAACTAAACATCCAAGGTTGTAATATGTATCTTTAACTTAATGTAGTGTACATATAAAGGATCTCAGTTCGAGATACAACCTAAAGGTCTATAGTAAGGGGATAAGGTTTGGGTACCTTACCCTAGTAAAACTATGGATGTGACCCACTTTGTATATGATACACACAAAGTGATCCTAACATGTTCGTGTAGATGACATGTGAGTGAGGATATCCTATGTAATGAGATTACATAAGATCGGACTGCGAAATAGTAACCACTAGATGTAACTCCGTTGACTAGTTAGGTTTCTATTTCACTAGGATGACCTAGGCAACTTGATCACAATCCTGAGCGGGTTACGAACTCCTGTTTACGAGGGATTGTCCTTTGACTAGTTTGGGTGAGAGTGGCCAGATTCACCGACTCAATATTGCTACCTTCTTGTGGACAAGACCGAATGAGCAGCTGCGGACTTAGCCTAGCAAGATGGAATTCACTCCTTCCCGCCAACTAGGGTAAGTAGAGGAATGCTCCCTTAAGTGGTGTCTCTGAGACTTGAACAAAGGGCCCGACCCTCTCATTTGCCTGAGAGGGACTCGGTTTGTTGGTAGGACCACAAACAAATTGTTCATTAGAGGAGCACTGGTACTTAAGGTACAAGATGTAACCAAGGGGTAAAACGGTACTTTGACCCAGCTGGGGTTACGAACATTCGTGAAAGATTGACTTGCTGTTATTGGTCAATATCTGTGGACACAAAAATATATCTGCAATGAGAAGAGTGCAGCTGCGGGACTTTAGTGGAGTGTTCCCGCAGTTAACGAATGTTGATTAGGAGGTTAATGAGATTAACCGAGTAATCTCATATCGTTGGAGCTTTCTATCTGTTGCTCCATTAGGTCCACCTTCTAGCTCGTAAAGGGTTCTTAGATTGTTTGAATTTAAAATGTTCAAATTCATTACGAAATAAATTTAATGTATATAGATCATATATAATATATAGTTTTGGAACTATATATTATAAATGTAATGTGAATATGATTCATATTAAATTCAAATGTGAATGTGATTCATATTTGAAAACTATAGGTTAAAATTTAATGTTCATGAGATGTACATTAAACTATAGGATAAAGGTTAAAATGATTAAATGTGATTTAATCATTTAATTAATATGATATTTGAATTCAATATGATTTAATTTAATTAATTAATAGTTAATTAATTAATTATTATTTTATTAATTAATTGGGAACGTGTTAGGATGACACGTTCCCACCACTGCCCAATTCCTTCTCGATAGGGAGTGGGGAGTTACCCAGAGAAATACTCTTCTCCTGGTGAGAAGGGAGATGGATCGATCTTGCAATTTTTGTGAATTGCTCACTCAAGAACTTCACTCTAAAAAATTTCCTCTCATTCAATTCTCCAATTGTTGGATTCCTTCCCACCTAAGGAATTGATCTAAGTGGATACTCAGAGGATAGCAGGTTTTCCAAGTGGTGTTGTCTTGGAGAAAACAAAAAAGAGTTCTGGCTTGTTGTATTGCTGCAAAAGGAGCAAAGAGTTGCTATTGAGAATAACTACAAAGGTAATCACAAATTTCTTTATAGTTTAGTTTTTTTAAAGCATGTTTACATGATCAATCCATGTCTAGTTAGATTAGAAGTACATGCTTATTCTGTTCTTATTTCCAGTGTACTGATTTTTGTATTTCAACCAAAACGAACATGCAATTATGATTCCAAACACATTTCCTCTGCTCAAGGGGATAAAATCTCCATCATATTAGTCATGCAATCGAGATCAAATAAAAAATACCTCTCTCTAGCGTAAGTTCAGATTAACATTAACAAATAAACTGTGATCAAGAGTTTATAAGCATTATGAACACAATTACAAATGAAAATACGTACAATAATCCAAAAACAATCAACTCAATAAATAGTGCGACAACTAATAAATCCTCAAACAAAGTTTAGTTCCACAGAATTTAAAAATAAAACTACTAAACGTATCACAAAAATTCATAAAAATAAATACAATTGAGAAAGGGAAAGAAAAACTCTAATGGTCGTGTCGATCTTCGTTCCCGAACCTCGCCATAATCTACAGGGTGAACTCACGTTCCTTGCCTCCAAAATAGTCCTCCCTGCCCAAAAATTAGTGTATAAATTGTTTTTAGAGTATTTTAGGTCTCCAAATTGGCTCCCCCCTGAATGAGCTCATAAGGATTCTTTTATAGGTCTTGGGACGACGTCTAGACGCTATCCGCGTAAAAATCAACGTTTTTTCAATTTTTCGCGTCTATACACTACCCTTGCGGGAAACCAACACACTGTAACCATTTTTGCAATATCTTTTCACTCGAGTGTCTGAATAACCTTCGGTTTTATGCATTGGAACTGTGATTTGATGTAGAATCTCCCTGAATGTGTCTGATGCTAAAATTATATCTTTATTTTTTTTTACTCTTTAATTAACCTATAAAAAGACTCCAATATCCACCAAAATACTTTTGAATACTCGATTCTTCATCTCAAGCTCGATTTCCACAAAATGAAGAGAAATACACGAAAGCTTACAAAATTATTACAAAACTATCATAAATATTAAGAAATAAGATAAAATGTTTACATGTTATCAGATGGTTCACTTGAACATTACGGAGACAAACGGTGTTGTAATAAATAAAATAGAGTATAATTTTACCACTTTTCTTACCGAACTCCAAACCTACCAGTCTCTAATGAAAGTCAAGGGCGTTTTCTTAAGGAAGTTCTAAAGAGGTTTGAACTCTAGGACAAAATCTGGAGTTTCATCTTCTGGCACAAAAGCTAAAAAGAATAAGCTGAGTTGAAAGGGGAATAAAGTTGACCCCGTTGCAGCCCACAAGGGCAAGAAGGCCAAGTTGCAGAGAAATAAAAATATTTTCACTGCAATGAGGACAAGTACTGGAAGAGTAACTACCCAAAGTACCTGGCGGAGAAGAAGAAAGATAAGGAAGGTAAATATGAGTTACTTGTTCTAGAGACATGCTTATTGGAGAATGATAATTCTACATAGATAATTGATTTAGAGGAAATTAATCACATTTATTCTTCTTTTTAGGGAATTGATTCCTGGAGAAAGCTAGAGGCTAGGGAGATGCCGCTTAGAGTAGGATCTAGGCAGGTCGTCTCGGCTGTTGCTATAGGCAGCATCAAGTTCTTAGATAAGAAGTATATATTATTAGATAATGTGTACATAGTTCCTAATTTTTAGAGAAATTGAATTTATTTATTTTTTGTCTTCTTGAACAAATGTTATCCATTTCATTTGATCCCAATAAAGTGTTTTATTTTGAGAAATTGTGTTGAGATTTGTTTAGCTTTCTTAGAAAACAACTTGTATGTATTAAGGCCAACTCAAATTAGAATGATTCTAAACCATGAGTTGTTTAAAACAACAATAGAAAGGACGAAAAGACAAAAGACTTCTCCAAAAGAAAATACCTACATTTGGCATCTAAGATTAGGTCATATTAATCGTAATAGGATTGAGAGATTGGTAAAAAGTGGACTTCTAAACGAGTTAGAAGATGACTCTTTGCCAGTTTCTGAGTCATGCCTTGAAGACAAAATGACTAAAAGACCTTTTATTCGAAAAGGTTATGGTGCTAAAGGGCCCTTGGAGCTTATACATTCAGATATTTGTGATGCGATGAATGTTAAAGAAAAATGAGGGTATGAATATTTCATCTCCTTTATAGATGATTATTCGAGATATGGGTATCTTTACCTAATGCAACATAAGTTGAAAGCTCTTGAAAAGTGCAAGGAGTTTAACTGAAGCCGAGAATATGTTAGGTAAAACAATTAAAACACTTCGATCAGATCGTGGTGGCGAGTACATGGACTTAAGTTTCTAGAACTATTTGATAGAACATGGAATTACATCCTAACTCTCTGCACCTTGTATGTCACACCCCTTCCCGAACTACTCACTTCTTAGCCCGGAAGGCGGCATGAAGCGAATAGACATCGTTACCTCCTAACAATAACTGCTGATCCTGTTTACCTGATAAACACACTATACCTACATATCAAATACTTTAAACACCACACAACAGAACTCAAGAGATTATCAAACATATGCAAGGAACAATTTTATTCAATGCTCACTCGAAAACTAAACCGATAGGGAGCACTACAACCAAAAGCATACACACCCTTAATTATATAACCGTAACCTCTAGAATGCACACGGAACTAGTTATACAATCCCTCTTAAAAAATATCTACAAAATACACATGGACTTCCTATACAACTCCACCCACGTAAAAACTATCAAACTCTTGGAGCTTCCAGCAGACTATGGCAGGATGTCAGGCACTAGGACCTCGATCTCTACGTTAAAAGTTTGAAAGACACTAAAAGAATGAGCTATGAAACTCAGTGAGTGACTGAGATTAAGATCTAATAACTTATAAATCATATCACCTGGAAATCTATGAGCATATGCATCTGTATTCAAGCGTTAAAAATAAAAGTGTATTCACAGTAGCTTTTCAGAAATCCAGCAAATATGTCATTAAAAACTCGCAAGGCATATCGATAATATTAACCATTTAAAACATACGGAAATCTACGTTGTGTAGGGCACACCCAAAACACCCAACGTTTACTCTATGATGTAGTGGGGCCCACCCAACACTCCCATCATCTTTGTCGTAGTGGGGCCCGCCCAGCACTCACGGCAGCATTGTTGTCACGGAGTACACTCAACGTCGACAACATAAAATGACCTGTGTGTACACGGTACTATACAACCTCGGGCTCAATATTTCAGTCATTTACTCATTCGAGTCTCAGAAAACACATGAAAATACTTTAACACCCTGCTTATCTTTTTCCTTCGTAAAACTCAAGCTTACTCAGCTTGTTGATGAAAACTAGAAATCTTTAGTTGATACTTGCTAGTACATGATTGCTTGAAATCATAACATTTTCACTAATTTTCGGTAATCAATAAGCATATGCTCATATATTAATTTCATTGGAAAGATCTAGGCTCACAACGAGCACTTGAAATCATTTCTAGGAAAACATGAGTGCTCATAAGTATGTGTTGAAAGGAAAACAATATGCTGTGAAACCATTTTATTCTAGCAAAATCTTGTATTTCCATGAACATAATACAAGCATATAAATCGTCTTTGAAGTTTGTTTTGTCACTCATAATGTTAGAACTAGAACCTTGGCCCGTACACTTGACCTATTTCCTCTTGACCTGTCAAACAAACCAAAACCAAGCATTAGAACCTGGAGCTCATGACTTTCAACCTTAAAATTACAAAGACATTCTATCTATTTTCGAGCACTCTACAGATTTTATACCATGACTTCACACAATCATAACTTCTTCATTACTTAGCCAAAAATGATGTACTTTATACCAAACTCTTCCTTTTTGAACCCTCTAAAACACATATGAAGAAATGAAGTTGAAATTCTCAACGAATTAGTTTGAAAATACCTCGAAAGCTTCTTCCTTAAAAACTAACTTCTGCTATTTCCAGACTCGTTTCCCTACTGCACCCCGAAATTGACCTGAAATTTAGAGCATCTTCCAGTCGTTTCCTACTCACGAGTTCTTCATGAAAGTTGTAGTAAATTTAATAATCTTTCTAACCATACCTATTAAAACTGCTGATTCGAATCCTACTGATCAGCACGACCCTAAAATCAGATGCTTCTCAGAATTAACAGCAAAATCTTTCCTTTGCCTTCTTCTTCACAAATCAACAACTTAGATTCAGAATTTGCTCGAGCTTCCTTCACGAAGTTTGTTCAAATATTAGTTAAATTTGAAGAAAATCAAACCTCAACTCTTACCTCTTCTTGTGGCGCTGTAAATGATTTAAACATAAGAACTGGGCAGAATTGATAACAAAATTGCCATGGAAACATGTAGTGATCTTCCCCCTTTCTTCTTCACCTTGAAAACCATAAACTTTCTCCCTTCTTCTTCTCTCAAACCTCTGACACGAAGCTCTGAGTTTATGTTTGATAAATGAAGCAAAATGAGGGGAAAATGAGTTAAAAATGGTTGAGAAATGACTTAGGAGATGGTAAGCACTCCACTTTCTTTTCCTTATTTTTTTTATTCCTTTTTCGTTCTTCCTTCTTCCTTTTATTTTCTTTTCTTTTCTCTCGTTTTTTTTTAAACAAAACCATCCATATCAAAGATATCTTTTCTTTTTTTTAAAAAAAGAAATTTCAAGGAGAGTTTTCAGGTTTACATTGTAAAACTCAGCAAAATGGTGTATTTGAAAGGAGAAACAGTACCCTACTACACATGGTTCGGTCAATGATTAGCTATGCTCAATTGTCTGCCTCGTTTTGGGGCGATGTAATGGGGACTACTTTTTATAAACTGCACAACGTTCCATCAAAAATTGTTTTTGAAACCCCTTTTGAGTTATAAAAAGGTCGTAAAGGTAGTTTACGACACTTCAGGATTTGGGAATTTCTAGCACACGTACTTCCAACAAACCCGAGAAGTTGGAACCTCGTTCTAAAGTATGCCAATTTGTAGGCTATCCAAGGAAACGAGAGGTGGTCAATTCTTCAACCCTAAAGAAAACAAAGTGTTTGTATCGACATGTTTGGGTTTGTGCCATAAAACTCGTAGTTTGTAAATATTGTTCTAATTAATATAGAAAAGAGTTATTATTCTCAATAAAGAATTATTGTTCATTATTTACAATATTGCCCTTTTATTAACACTAAATCCAATAAACTAAAATCCAAGGCTGTAACATGTCTCTTGAACTGAATGTAATGTACATATAAACGATCTCAGTTCAAGATACAACCTAAAGGGTCTATAGTAAAAGGATAAGGCTTGGGTACCTTACCTTGGTAATACTATTGATATGGCCCACTTTGTATATGATATAAACACAGTGATCCTAACGTGTTCGTGTAGACGACATGTGAGTAGGGAGATCCTATGTGATGAGATTGCATAAGACCGGACCACGAAATAGTAACCACTAGGTGTAACTCCGTTGACTAGTTAGGTTTCTATTCCACTAGGAGGACCTGGGCAACTTGATCTCAATCTTGAGCTGGTTACGAACTCCTGTTTGCGAGAGATTGTTCTTTGACTAGTATGGGTGAGAGTGGCTAGATTAGCCGACTCAATATGCCTAACTTCTTAAGGACAAGACCGAGTGACTAGCTGGGGACTTAACTTAGCAAGATGGAATTCACTTCTTCCAGCCTATTAGGGTAAATAGATGAATGTTCCCTTAAGTGGTGTCTCCGGGACTTGAACAAAGGGCCCAACCTTCTCATTGGCCCGAGAGAGACTTCTGTTTGTTGGTAGGAGCACAAACAAATTGTTCATGAGAAGAGCATTGGGACTTAAGGTAAAAGATGTAACCTAGGGGTAAAACGGTAATTTGACCCAGCTGGTGTACGAACATTTGTGAATGATTTACTTGCTGTTATTGGTCAATATCCGTGGACACAGAAATATATCTGCAGTGAGAAGAGTGTAGTTGTGGGACTTTAGTGAAGTGTTCCCGCCGTTAACGAATGTTGATTAGGGGGTTAATGAGATTAACTAAATAATCTCGTATTGTTGGAGCTTTTGATCTATAGATCCATTAGGTCCAGCTTCTAGCTCGTAAAGGGTTCTTAGATCGTTTGAATTTGAAATGTTCAAATACAATTAGGTAATAAACATTAATGTATATAGATACATTATAATATAAAGTTTTGGAACTTTATATTATAAAATTAATGTGAATATGATTCATATTAAATTATATGAAAGAATTAAATATTTGAAAGAGTTCAATTATTAATTTAAATGTGAATGAGATTCATATTTAAAAACTATAGGTTAAAATTTATTGTACATAAGATGTGCATTAAAACTATAGGTTAGAGGAAAAATTGATTAAATGTGATTTAATCCAAATTGAATATATCATATTTAATTTATGATTAATTAAATATGATTTAATTAATTAATTATATTATTTAATTAATAATTTGATTATTTAATTAATAATATAATAAAATTAAAAAAAAAGAAACGTGTCAGGAGGACACGTTACGCATGTCTCCCAACTCCCCATCGATAGGGAATGGGGAGTTGCCCTCTGGAAGTCTACTTCTTCTCCAATTTGGGAGAAGTGAAGATTGATCGTTCAATTTGATTTGGAATCAAAATTCTCTCTCAAAAACTCAATCTCAAATTTCCTTTCCTCTCCAAAAGTTGGAAACCTTCTCACCAAGGTTTGATCGACAAAACTCAGAGAATAGAAGGTTTGCTGAGTGGTGGTGTCCTGTTGGAACAGAGAAAGAACGTTTGTTGTTGTGCATTTTTTGGAGCAAGGTGTTGCTGGAAAATTTAAACTACAAAGGTAATTACATCTTCCCTTTTAGTTTAATTTATGTACAACATCTTTGTATGCATAATCCATGCTTTAGTTATTAGATTGCTTACCTCTGTTTCATTTACCCAATATACTGGTATTTGAAGTAAACCAAAACAAACGAGTAATCGATCTTTAAATCACATTTTCACTACTCATAGGGATCAAATTCCCTTTAACTGGTATCGGAGCAATGCTTGTTTTGTTTTGGTTGAAACAAATTTGCATTGGTTAGGTGGGAATTGCATTTGGTTTGCTGTAAAACTGTTTAGGAAAAAACTTTTGGCTTTGTTTTTATTTTGATTTGATCAAATTAAATGTAAAGGCCCCTGCATTTTGGGCAATTAAAGTGCAATTAGAGCCTGTAAATTTTTTTTTGAGTCGTTCGTGACAAATTTGACGCAAGTCAGATGAGATTCGGGTGAGAAATTGACATTTGAAGCTGGTGTTTTTCGAAGAAGAGGCACTGGCAGAAGCAGCAGCGTTGCAACACTACAAGTGGCATTGCAATGTCGTTCATCAACGTCACAAAGTTGGAGAACGGCGTCGCAACGCCGAAGGCCCCTATTGACAAAGAAATCTAGGGGGTGGCAGCGTTGCAACGCCGTCTCATGGCGTTGTAACGCTACCCTGATGCCTGATGCGAGCGCGAATGGAGCCGGCGTTGCAACACTCTCCTCAGCGTTGCAACGCCGCGAAAAAATCTGGATGAGGCAGATTGGTTCAACGGCGGTTCGAGCAGTTCGGGTCGTCGACGGTTTTGTTCGAGCGGTCTGACTCCAGTTCAATGTTTTTTTGGAAAAGTTTTGTAATAAAATTAGTGTACTTTTTTTTTGCACTTTAGGGGCCAAATTGTTTCGGTTTTAGAACTATTTTCTTTATGAATGTCATTTAGAATATTTCCCACCTTAGGATAAGCATGTTGATGGGATTGAATCCCGCAGCGAAAGCGATTGTGAATCGCGTGTTCTTAATTTTGTTTCACAGATTTCAATCAAGAACAAAAACGTCTAAGGTTAAGCATGTTATATGAAAAGGACAACAAGGTGATTACCTTTGAAGAACTCTTTCTTCACGTGCTCCTTCTCCCACGATCACGATCTCAGCAACTCGAACCCAAACGTGTGAAGATACCACAACCAGATCTTCTCCGTTGTTCTCTAGGTGGGGGAGGAAGGTGGATTCCTTTAGGATAAGGTACAGGGGTTGTGAGAGAAGTTGTGTATGGAAGTCTTCCAACAACACAACTATGTGATCCTCTAGGGTTTCTCAAAAGCATTACCCCAAAGTTGCATCACATGCAACTATTTATAGGGAAATAGGATGGAAATTACCATCCTATCCCTCCTTCATTCTCTCATTAGTATATAGTTTATATGTGAATCTAATTTACATTAAAACCATATATTATATCAATTATATCACATATAACTGATATAACACCTAATATATGAAATTGAACACTTCAATTTCATTCCTAACTTTATACCCTCAATATTACCATGTTGAGCCAACGAAGGGACCTAATGGACCTACAGTTCATGAGCTCCAATGATGTGAGATTAACTGATCAAACTCTTTGATCCAGTTAATCAATATTCATTAACTACAAGTCACTCCACTATAGACTTGTAGTTGCACTCTCCTCACTGTAGATTATATTGTGTCCATTTTATAATCATTAACCATGAGTCGACCCTTCACAGGTTGTTCGTAATCACAACTGGGTCAAATTATCGTTTAACCCCTATGATTACCTCTTTGCTCCTTATGCACCAGTGATCCTTTAATGAACAACAAGTCTAAGGTCCTACCATAGACTCATACCCTCTTAAGTCAGCTCAAAGGGCGGGGCCCCGTTGTTCAAGACCTGGACTCAGTTCTTAAGGGAACAACATATCTAATTCCTTAGTGTAGGAATAAGTGAATTTCATCTTGCATACTTAAGTCCCCAGCTACCTACGAGGTCCTGTCCTTGAGAAGGTAGGCTTATTGAGTCGACTACAGGTCACTCTCACCCATACTAGTCTAAGGACAAACCCCTATAAGCAAGATTACTTAACTTGTTCAGGATTCAGGTCAAGTCACTAATGACCATCTATAAATTATCATTCTTCTCCTGTTAACGGTGTTATACTAGTTAGACTGATCATTTTCAGTCCGGTCTTGTATGAACTCTTCATCCAGGATGCCCCCACTTGCATGTCAACCACATGAATGAGTTGGATTACCTCATTTATACTAATTACAAAGTGAGCCGCATCCATGGTATTACCAGAATAAGGTTTCCAACCTAATTCTTATACCATAGACCATTTAGGTTATACTCTTGAACACAATCCAAATAGTGTGTACTACACTGATGTTCAAGATACATTATAACCTTGGAGCTTAGTTTATTGGATTTATAAAGCAAGAATATAATTTTATCAAAACAAATAACTATTTATTTATTTGATAAAAATTACATAAGTTTAGGGCACAAATCCCAACAATCTCCCACTTGACCTAAAGCGTGTGGAGTACTAAAACATTACAATAATGTAAATACAATAATCTAGCGCATTTAAACCCTTTGTACAATATACTCCTGTTTTGATGTATGTCCTTATCGCGTGTAGTTTGTAATATTCCAAGTTGTAAATGAATAGGAGTTATTTATTTCAACATTGTGTAATAAATAAAAGTTATTTATTCAAACTTTGTGTCTCGCATTTTTTCATAAACTTAATCCAATAAACTAAGCTCCAGGGTCATTGCATTATGAGAGAAGTAAGAACTTGAACGGTGTGTAGTGGACAGACAATGAGGATCACGTTCGAGTTAATGACTCAAGCGGTCTCGAGATATGGATAGGGTTGGAGACCTAATCCTCGGATACACATGTGGATGCGACCCGCTTTGTATTAGATACAAACGAGGTGATCGACTCGTTCATGTGGTTGACATGCGAGTGGGGGCATCTGTGCAATGAGATTGTACAAGACCGGACCGTGAATTATTAGACTTCATCGATGTAAACACGATTAATGAGATAGAGCTAATAAATTCGTAGATGACCATTAGTGACTCGACCTTAATCACGAGCGTGTTACGGACTCCGTGTGCGGGGTATGTCCTTTGACTAGTACAGGTGAGGGTGGCCACTGTTGCTTGCCCAATATGCCTATCTTCTCAGGGGCAGGACCACGTGGGGAGCTGGGAACTAGACTATGCAAGAAGGAATTCACTCGTTCCCGACTTAGGGAAACTAGTGGGGTTGTTCCCTTAAGTGCTGTCTCCAGGGCTTGAACAACGGGGCCATACTCTCTCATTGGCCTGAGAGGGTTATTGTTTATGGTTGGACCATGCAACGTAGTTGCTCATTAGAGGAGCAGTGGGACTTAAGGAGCAAGAGGTAGACACAGGGGTAAAACGGTAATTTGTCCCAGCTGTGACTATGAACAACCTGTGAAGGGTTGACTCATGGGAATTGTTTATATCGATGGACACAACTTGTCCTACAGTGATGAGAGTGCAACTACGAGCTTTAGTGGAGTGTTACCGTAGTTAATGAATGTTGAATAACCGGTTCAAACAGTTTGACAGGTTATTCCTGGATCATTGGGGTTCGTCACGTGTAGGTCCGATAGGTCCCTCGGTTGGCTCAAATTGGACAAATTGAGGGTTTACATTTTGGTGTGAATTTGAAGTGTTCAAATTCATTATTTGGGTATTTATGTCATTTATATGAGATATAGATGACATAATATATTGTTTGATGTGAATGAGATTCATAATAAACTATAGTATAGCCTAATTGATTAATTAGTGCTAATTGGAGAAATTAAATTGAGAGAAATTAAATTGAATGTGATTCAATTTATAATTCCACATTTATGCAAATGAGATTTGTATAATAAGGTATGAGATACCTTATATTATATAATATGCAAATGTGATTTGTATATTATATGGTTATGGTAAAATTTTGATTTGGTGGAGGTTTTAACTCCATCACACAATAGTATTTAAAGGCTTTGCAAGAAGCCTTTGGTGTGCCATTTGCCATTTTTTGGATTTTAATCCAAAGAGAGCAAAAAGACTTTCCCTCATTCTCTCTCAATTCTCTCTAAAACTTCTCCTCACCTAAAACCAAAGGGAGTCCCACCTACTCTCCCTCAATCTCCCGAGAACAACCGAGAAGACCCTTTGGAGGTGTCTCCCTGTTCGGATCGAGGTTCGTGTTCGAGGAGATCGTTGGATCGAGAGAGATCGTGACCGGAGGAGAAAAGCGTTGAAGAAGAGATCTTCAACAAGTAAGTATCTTATAATTCCTTACTGCTTTCTTCTCTTATTTGCATTTTTAGCCTAGGATCTATGAGATAGATTCAATTTTAGGACACGTTTTACACAACGGATCAATGACTTTTCACAACGTCTTCCGTTACGGGAATTCAAAATCCCTTCAATTGGTATCAGAGCCAAGTTGTTGCTCTTCGTTGTGTATTCTGTGAATTCTTAAAATTAGGTGGGTAGCATTAATTTTCATGAGATGAATGTTAATGGTTTGCAATTTTGGATGTTTTCGATTTTTGACACTTTTTAGATTTACATTAAAGTTGATGAGATCAATGTAAGGGGCTATTTTTTTGGGCATTTTTTAATGTAAATCGAGTCTGTAAGTCCGTGTCGTTCGTGGCAAGAGTTGTCGTGAAGAAAACGGAGCAAAAACGGGTGATTTCAGTAAAAATAGAAAAAGTTGTGTTGCTGGAAGTTCATCAGTGTTGCGACGCCATCCTTGCTGCTGGAGGCTGCTGCAGTGCAGCGTTGCAACGTCACAACGTTGAGAACGCTAGGCACGACGCTATACATTATAGCGTTGCAACGCAATAACAATGTTGCAATGTCGTGGCGTAGTGGTGTGTGGTGCGCGAGAAATTCGTGGGCGTGATCGTGTGCAACAGTTCGAGTTTGGGCTATTGCAACTGTCGTTTTATTTTTTTTATTATTTATTTATTTTTAAAATTGGTTTTATAAATATATTTTGTAATTATTTTAATTAATATTAATATTAATGTTATATTAATGTTAATTAATTTAATTTTATGTCCCTAGGGTGCCAAAAATCGGTCCAATATTGCTATTTATATATTTTATGCATGAGATGTATGATTTAATTATTTCTATGTGCATAATGTATGTCATATAGATTTAAAATCTCACCTTAGGTTAAACATTTCATGCATCATATTTATATTATAAGAGTTATAATATATAGTATGCATGATAGGATTATGTTATAAGAGTTATAATATAATGTTTGCATGATTTAATTTATTTAATATAAGTGTTATATTTTTTAAATTAAAAGCGTGCTCATGCATTTAATTCATGTGATGAATGTATGTTATAGTATAGTATTATTCATGTGATGAATGATCAAGCACTATAACATAGAAATGCATGTAACCTAAGTTAATTATTAGTTTTAAATGGTTTAGAACTTGAATAATTAGACTTAGGTTTTCTAGTTCTAATAAGATTAGGATTAGGAAATCAAATATAACCTTTGAATGGAGACTGATTAGTAACACTGTGTAAGGAAGGTTTTGTCTAAGGCTGGGGTATTGAAGTTCACGCTTGCGGAACACCCCTACCTGGAAACCGACTGAGACCGAATCTCGTCCCGAGAGTCTTAGGTTATATTCTCGTGAGTGCTTTAGATTAATTAAGAGTTAATTAATTTACTCACATAGACCTAAGTTAATATTGTGATTATAGACTTAGGCTAATCCAGTATAAGAGTTATATTGGTACACTTAGGTAAATTTTAGCCGGTTACAGTTATATTGAGTGGGAGGAAATAAAGTGTATGGGATACATTTAATTTTCCATCCACAAATCTCCGTTAAGTTCGCACCGTGAGATCCATGCTCGGCCTCGTGGTGCAAATAGGAGGGTCCCCCTACGGGTGGCATTTGTATGGGTCAATATCAACGTGAATGGATAGAGTACTTATAGTGAGTGGGAGCGGGACCTGTCAAAACAGGACCCATGGTCTATTCTTTCGATTCACACCGTGAGACGCCTATGATCCGCCTGCTAGTTTGGCTTGGACCAGACAATCCCTACGGAGGGCCTTGATCATGGGAGTCGGAACACCGTGAATTCCCGAAAGGGATGCGATTTCCTTGTTGGTTTTCCTTCTTAGTCCTCCATACGGCGGTTATTGTTTGGACGGATACTTGGAAATTTAAAGATTGAGGGTGACACTCACAAGATTTATTAAGAGTTAATGGATTCAGACCGAGAAATTGTAACTGGATGCCTAATGTAATAAGAGTTATTCTGGTATTAGGGTCTGGTCGAGAAAGTCTCGTCCTAGAGGAGGAGTGGGTTTGTCTATCCTACAGTGGCAGTCATTCTAAACCTTTAAAGTATCATTGCAAATTTTGAATGACCTAGGGATCATAGGATAAAAATTTGCTAAAACCTGATTGGATTTTCAAAAGTTTTTTGCGAGACTAATACAAAGTTTTTTCATTTTTTCAGCAACAAAATGTCAAACGCTTTTAACGTTCCTTTAGCTTCCGTTAAGTTAGTCGACAATAGTATTTCGTCGAAAAACAATATGACACGATTTTGGTAAATGACGACCAAGAGTTCGCGTTCACTGAGGAGGGTCCTCAGGTGCTCAATTCAACAGTCCTATTCAACGATCTACAAACCTTCCAGTCCTTGGTGCAAACTAGGGGACAAGAAGCTGAGGCAAGTGTTTCCTTAAGACCTTTTCACAGGGGTATGACCTCTGCGATAAAGGTTGTAGGCTCTTCAGGCCCTAAGGGGAAGGAGAAGAAGTTGAAGGAAGTTAAGGTTGACCGCGTTGCCGCCCTAAAAGGCAAAGAAATCAAGGATGTTGCCAGAAAGTGTTTCTACTGCAACGGCGACGGACACCTGAAAAGGAGTTGTCCCAAGTTCCTTGATGAAAAGAAGGTGACAGGTAAATGTGATTTACTTGTCACAGAAACTTGTTTAGTGGAGAGTAATGTCTGTGCTTGGATATTGGATTCAGGCGCCACTAGCCTGTTGGGATTTGCGCCCTAAAACTCGTAGTTTGTAATTATGTTCTAATTAATGTAATAAAGTGTTATTATTTCACTAAAGTGTTATTGTTCGTTTTCTACGAGTTTGCCTTTATTTAAACCCTAAATCCAATAAACTAAACATCCAAGGCTGTTAGATGAATCTTTAAC
Source organism: Trichosanthes cucumerina (assembly GCA_036507285.1). NCBI lineage: Eukaryota > Viridiplantae > Streptophyta > Magnoliopsida > Cucurbitales > Cucurbitaceae > Trichosanthes > Trichosanthes cucumerina. The sequence goes on from CM071841.1 coordinate 43,424,908, forward strand.
TGAATGTAATGTACATAAAAAGGATCTTGGTTCGAGATACAACCTAAAGGGTCTATAGTTAGGGGATATGGTTTAGGTACCTTACCCTTGTTAAACTATGGATGTGGCCCACTTTGTATTTGATACAAACACTGTGATCCTAACATGTTCGTGTAGATGACATGTGAGTGGGGATATCCTATGTAATGAGATTACATAAGATCAGGACCACGAAATAGTAACCTCTATTGTAACAGAACTCAGTTGACTAGTTAGGTTTCTATTTCACTAGGATGACATAGGCAACTTGATCTCAATCCTGAGTAGGTTACGAACTCCTGTTCGCGAGGGATTGTCCTTTGACTAGTATGGGTGAGAGTGGCCAGTTTCGCCGACTCAATATGGCTACCTTCTTGGGGACAAGACCGAGTGAGCGGCTGGGAACTTAACTTAGCAAGATGGAATTCACTCCTTCCCGCCTACTAGGGTAAGTAGAGGAATGTTCCCTTAAGTGGTGTCTCCGGGACTTGAACAAAGGGCCCGACCCTCTCATTGGCCCGAGAGGGACTCTGTTTGTTAGTAGGACAACAAACAAATTGTTCATTAGAGGAGCACTGGTATTTAAGGCACAATATGTAACCCAGGGGCAAAACGGTAATTTGACCCAGCTGGCGTTACTAACATTCGTGAAGGATTGACTTGTTGTTATTGGTCGATATCCATGGACACGGAAATATATCTGCAGTGAGAAGAGTGCAGTTGTGGGACTTTAGTGGAGTGTTCCCGCAGTTAACGAATGTTGATTGGGAGGTTAATGAGATTAACCGAGCAATCTCGTATCGTTTGAGCATCTGATCTGTAGGTCCATTAGGTCCACCTTCTGGCTCGTAAAGGGTTCTTAGATCATTTGAATTTGAAATGTTCAAATTCGTTAGGGAATATATTTTATATTTATGGTTACGATATAATATATAGTTTTGGAACTATATATTATAAATTTAGTGTGAATATGATACATATTAAATTATGTGAGACAATTAAATATTTGAAAGAGTTCAAATATTAAATTTAAATGTGAATGTGATTCATATTTAAAAACTATAGGTTAAAAATTTAATGTGCATTAGATGTACATTAAAACTATAGGGTAGAGGGATATTTCATTAAATGTGATTTATATAAATTAAATATAAGATATTTAATTTTGATTATTCAATTAATGTGATTAATTAAATAAATAAGGAACGTATCAGGAGGACACGTTCCCCCTCTCTATCCCAACTTCCTATTCGATAGGAAGTGGGAGATGCCCATTTGAAGCTTATTGTTCTCCTGGGGAGTGTGGGCAGAAAGCTTGATCGATCATTTTTGGTGTGCCCACAGAAGAAGAATTCTCTCTCAATCTCAAATTCCCTTCTCATTCCAAAAGTTGGAATCCTTCCCACCAAGGAGGATCTAAGTGTTCAGAAACATAGGAGGTGATCCAAGTGGTGGTGTTGTTGTTATGTAAAAACAGAGAAGTTTCGTTGTTGCTGTACTGCTTGGAGCAAGGAGTTGCTGTTGGAGAAAGTCCACAAAGGTATTAATTCAATATATGTTTGTATGTATGCAATTAATCCATGTCTAATAGGATTAGAATTCATGCTTGTTCTGTATTTTTATCAATGTAGTGGTTTATTGTTTCAATTAAAACAATCAAGCACATTAAGATCCCAAACACATTTCTGCTGCTCAAGGAGATTAGATCTCCATCAATTGATATCAGAGCAATGCTTGAATTGTTTTGTTTTGAAACAAAATTGCATTGATTTGGTGGGAAATGCATTTGGTTTGCTGTAAAACTAGTTTTGGAATGTTTTGACCTTAGTTTACTTTTTTTTGTTCAAATTGGATGTAAAGGCCCCTGTGCTTTTGGGCATAAAGTGCAAAATTGAGGTACGAGTCATTCGGGATAAATTTCATATGTTTCGGTTGAGAATCGAAGGAGAAATTGAAAGTTGAAGCTGTTGTGTTCGTGGAAGAAGGTTGTTGCCGAAGCAGAAGCGTTGCAACACTGAAGAACAGTGTCGCAACGCCAGTGCTCCCTATCGGCGCGGGTGCTCAAGGGGTCAGCGGCGTTGCAACGCTGCCCCTCAGCGTTGCAACGCCATCCCGATAGCAAGCGCGCGCGAGGATGAAGCAGGCGTTGCAACGCTAGCATCATCCCGATAGCTGATGCTAGCGTTGGAACGCCGTGAGGAGGTTCAAGCAGTAGCAGATCGGTTCGAGCTGGTTCGTTGGTTTTAGTCCGGTTCGAGCAGTTCAAGGCCGGTTCAGGGTGTTTTTGGACCGGTTTCATGAAATAAATTAATGTAATTTATTTTTTTTTGCACTTTAGGGGCTAAATTATTTCGGTTTTACAGCTATTTGTCTATATGAATGCCATTTAGATTATTCCCACCTTAGGATAAGCATGTTCATGCATTTTATTTATATAAATGTTATATGAATATGGTTCAATGCATGACTAATTTATTTTTTATGAGTAATTAATTATAAGTGTTATAATTAGATTATATGGAAAAATAAATTGCATGGACCATGAAATTACTTAGTTTAAAATAAATGTTATATTGTTTAAGTAATTTTATAATTCAAGTAGTTTAATTTCTTATATAACTCCAATTAGAATATTGATTGTTAGATTTATAATATAATTTCTTTATCATAGGTTAATTATTAAAATTTATAAAAGTTATAAATTAAAGGGGTTTTAGAAACCATAACCTACGGTTCGTACTAACTGAGGAATGTCCTCAGATTCCTGCTCGTAACACTCCTCAATCTGTTAAGGAGGCGTACGACCGTTGGATCAAGGCCAATGATAAGGCCAAGGTCTACATTTTGGCTAGTGTTTTTGAAGTTCTGGCAAAAAAGCACGGGGGCATGGTCTCAGCTCGTGAGATCATGAGTTCACTGCAGGAAATGTTTGGACAACCGTCTAGCCAGATTCGGCACGAATCCCTAAAATACGTTTATAACTCCCGTATGAAGGAGGGACCGTCAGTGAGAGAACACGTTCTTGATCTGATGGTCCACTTCAACGTGGCTGAGATGAACGGAGCGGTCATTGACGAGCAAAGTCAGGTATCGTTCATCCTAGAATCTTTTCCGAAGAGTTTCCTGCAATTCCGCAACAATGCGGTGATGAACAAGATAGAGTATAACCTGACTACTCTCCTTAATGAACTACAGACTTTCCAGTCTCTTATGAAGATTAAGGGACAGGCTGATGGAGAGGCAAATCTATTTGCCCATTCCAGAAGGTTCCATAAGGGTTCATCCTCTGGGACTAAGTCCTGTAACTCTTCTTCTGGGCTTAAGAAGACCCAAAAGAAGAAAATAGGAGGGAAAGGGAAGGCACCTGCGGTTGACAAGTGTAAGGGAAAAGCCAAGCTTGCAGATAAAGGAAAGTGTTTCCACTGCAACATGGATGAGCACTGGAAGAGAAACTGCCCAAAATACCTTACTGAGCTCAAAGAGAAGAAAGGTAAATTAGATTTGCTTGTTCTTGAAACATGTTTAGTGGAAAATAATGATTTTACCTGGATATTTGATTCAGGAGCAACTAATCACGTTTGCTCTTCATATTAGGAAACTAGTTCCTTCAAGGAGCTCGAAGAGGGTGAGATGACGCTATGGGTCGGAACGGGAGATGTCGTCTCAGCTCGTGCAGTGGGAGATGCCAAGTTATTTTTCGGAGATAGATTTCTTTCTTTAAAAAATCTGTACATAGTTCCTAAGCTTAAAAGGAACATAATTTCTATCACTTGTTTAATAGAACTTGGATATTGTATTTATTTTTCAGTTAATGAAGCGTTCATTTTGAAAGAGGGTGTCAATATTTGTTCTGCAAAATTGAAAAATGGCTTGTATGTACTGAAACCGAATAAAACCAAAAAAATTTTAAATCATGAGATGTTTAAAAATGCTAGTACTAAGAATAAACGGCAAAGAATTTCTCCAAATAATAATACCTATCTGTGGCATCTTAGACTTGGTCATATTAATCTCAACCGGATTGAGAGACTTTCTAAGAATGGACTTCTAAATAAGTTAGAAGATGATTCTTTACCGCCTTGCCAGTCTTGTTTGGAAGGTAAAATGACCAAACGACCTTTTACTGGAAAAGGTTATAGAGCCGCAAAGCCTCTAGAACTTGTGCATTCAGATCTTTGTGGTCCGGTGAATGTTAAAGCTCGAGGAGGGTACAAATATTTCATCACTTTCATAGATGATTATTCGAGGTATGGTTATCTATACCTAATGCATCACAAGTATGAAGCTCTTGAAAAGTTCAAAGAATATAAGGCCGAAGTAGAGAATGCATTAGGGAAAACCATTAAAACACTTCGATCCAATCGAGGTGGAGAGTATATGGATTTGAGATTCCAGGACTATATGATAGAACATGGAATTAAATCTCAACTCTCAGCACCTAATACACGGAGAAATAGAACCTTGTTAGACATGGTTCGTTCTATGATGAGCTATGCTCAATTGCCTGCCTCGTTTTGGGGATACGCAATAGAGACTGCAGTTCAAAACTTGAACAGTCTTCCATCAAAAAGTGTTTCAGAAACACCTTTTGAACTTTGGAAGGGGGCGTAAACCTAGTTTACAACACTTCAGGATTTGGGGCTGTCCAGCACACATGCTCGTGAAAAGCCCAAAGAAACTGGAACCTCGTTCAAGATTGTGCCAATTTGTTGGCTATCCCAAAGAAACGAGAAGTGGTCTTTTCTATGACCCATAAGAAAACAAGGTGATTGTATCGACAAACGCAACATTCTTGGAGGAAGATCACATGAGGAACCATAAACCGCGTAGTAAATTAGTACTAAATGAAGCTACACTTGAACCAAGAAGAGTTGTTGATCATGCTGAACCTTCATCAAGAGTTGATGGAGGGGTTAGCAGCTCAAGTCCGTCTCGTCCTTCTCAATCGTTGGGAATACCTCGACGCAGTGGGAGGTTTGTTTCCCAACCTGACCGCTACTTGAGTTTAGCTGAAACTCAAGTTGTCATACCTGTTGACGACATAGAAGATCCATTGTCTTATAAACAGGCAATGAATGACGTAGATAAGGACCAATGGATCAATGCCATGGACCTTGAAATGGAGTCAATAGACTTCAATTCAGTATGGGAACTTGTAGACCAACCTGGAGGGGTTAGACCCATAGGGTGTAAATGTATCTATAAGAGAAAGAGTGATACAGCCGGAAAGGTACATACCTTTAAGGCTAGACTTGTAGCAAAGGGTTTTACCCAAAGGGAAGGAGTTGACTATGAAGAAACTTTTTCCCTTGTTGCTATGCTGAAGTCTATAAGGATACTCTTGTCCATTGCCGCGTTTTATGATTATGAAATTTGGCAAATGGACGTCAAGACTGCCTTTTTGAATGGTAATCTTGACGAGAGGATCTATATGTCTCAGCCCGAAGGGTTCATAACACAAGGTAAGGAGCAAAAAGTTTGCAAGCTTAATCGATCCATTTATGGACTGAAACAAGCATCAAGATCTTGGAATAGAAGATTTGATATTGTGATCAAGTCTTACGGCTTTGACCAAAACATTGACAAGCCTTGTGTTTACAAGTGGATCGTCAACGACAAAGTAGCTTTGTTAGTACTTTATGTGGATGATATCCTACTCATTGGGAATGATGTAGGATACCTAACTGACATAAAGAATTGGCTGGCGACCCTAATCAAAATGAAAGATTTGGGAGAGGCGCAGTATGTTCTTGGGATTCAAATCTTTAGGAATCGCAAGAACAGAACGCTAGCTCTGTCTCAAACGTCTTATATCGACAAGATGTTGTCCAAATATTCGATGCAGAATTCAAAGAGGGGTTTATTACCCTTCAGACACGGAGTTCATCTGTCTAGGAAACAGTGTCCCAAGACACCTCAAGATGTTGAGGATATGAAACATATTCCCTATGCCTCTGTAGTAGGTAGCTTAATGTACGTTATGTTGTGCACGAGGCCAGACATTTGTTATGCAGTGGGAATAGTAAGTAGGTACCAATCCAATCCAGGGTTAGACCACTGGACAACAGTTAAAAATATCCTCAAGTATCTAAGGAGAACGAGGGACTATATGCTTATGTATGGGTCTAAGGATCTGATCCTTCATCTGGATACAACCGATTGCATTTTGGACCGATAAGAATTCTCGGAAATCCACATCTGGATCAGTTTTCACCCTTAACGGGGAAGCTATAGTATGGCAAAGCATCATGCAAGGATGCATCGCTGACTCCACAATGGAGGTTGAGTATGTCGCTGCTTGTGAAGAAGCTAAGGATGTTGTTTGGCTAAGGAAATTCCTTACTGATTTGGAAGTTGTTCCAAATATGAAATCTCCCATCACCTTATACTCTGACAACAGTGGTGCGATAGCCAATTCGAAGGAACCTCATGACCATAAGCGAGAAAGCACATCGAGAGGAAGTATCACCTGATACGAGAAATAGTGCAACAAAGAGATGTGTGATCCACGAAGATCGCTTCAGAGCACAATATTGTTGATCCTTTTACAAAGACTCTCACGGCTAAAGTGTTTGAGGGTCATCTGGAATGTCTGGGTCTACGAGATATGTACATAAGCTAATCTAGGGCAAGTGGGAGATATGTAATGGGGTATATGGATGCCCTAGTTTCTTGTATTTCTATCTCTTGTAACCACTGTTTTTTAGATTATGATGTACCCCACTAGAGTTTTAGTGCAAGTGGGAGTTTGTTGGGATTTGTGCCCTAAAACTCGTAGTTTGTAATTATGTTCTAATTAATGTAATAAAGTGTTATTGTTCGTTTTCTACGAGTTTGCCTTTATTTAAACCCTAAATCCAATAAACTAAACATCCAAGGCTGTTAAATGAATCTTTAACTGAATGTAATGTACATAAAAAGGATATCGGTTCGAGATACAGCCTAAAGGGTCATAGTTAGGGGATAAGGTTTGGGTACCTTACCCTTGTTAAACTATGGATGTGGCCCACTTTGTATTTGATACAAACACTATGATCCTAACGTGTTCGTGTAGATTACATGTGAGTGGGGATATCCTATGGAATGAGATTACATAAGACCGGACCACGAAATAGTAACCTCTAGCTGTAACTCCGTTGACTAGTTAGGTTTCGATTTCACTAGGATGACCTAGGCAACTTGATCTCAATCCTGGGCAGGTTACGAACTCCTGTTCGCGAGGGATTGTCCTTTGACTAGTATGGGTGAGATGGCCAGTTTCACCGACTCAATATGCCTACCTTCTTGGGAACAAGACCGAGTGAGCGGCTGGGAACTTAACTTAGCAAGATGGAATTCACTCCTTCCCGCCTACTAGGCTAAGTAGAGGAATGTTCCCTTAAGTGGTGTCTCCAGGACTTGAACAAAGGGCCCGACCCTCTCATTGGCCCGAGAGGGACTAAGTTTGTTGGTAGGACCACAAACAAATTGTTCATTAGAGGAGCACTGGTATTTAAGGCACAAGATGTAACCTAGGGTAAAGCGATGAATTTGACCGGTGTGGTGTTACGAACATTCGTGAAGGATTGACTTGCTGTTATTGGTCGATATCCGTGGACACGGAAATATATCTGCAGTGAAAAGAGTGCAGTTGTGAAACTTTAGTGGAGTGTTCTCGCAGTTAACGAATGTTGATTGGGAGGTTAATGAGACTAACCGAGCAATCTCGTATCATTAGAGCTTCTGATCTATAGGTCCATTAGGTCCACCTTCTAGCTCGTAAAGGGTTCTTAGATCATTTGAATTTGAAATGTTCAAATTCATTAGGGAACATATTTTATATATATGGTTACGATATAATATATAGTTTTGGAACTATATATTATAAATTTAATGTGAATATGATTCATATTAAATTTTGTGAGAGAATTAAATATTTGAAAGAGTTCAAATATTAAATTTAAATGTGAAAGTGATTCATATTTAAAAACTATAGGTTAAAAATTTAATGTGCATTAGATGTACATTAAAACTATAGGATAGAGGGATATTTCATTAAATGTGATTTATATAAATTAAATATAAGATATTTAATTTTGATTATTTAATTAATGTGATTAATTAAATAAATAAGGAACGTGTCAGGAGGACACGTTCCCCCTCTCTCTCCCAACTTCCTATTCGATAGAAAGTGGGAGATGCCCATTTGAAGATTCTTCTTCTCCTGGGGAGTGTGGGAAGAATGCTTGATCGATCATTTTTGGTGTGCTCACAGAAGAAAAATTCTTTCTCAATCTCTAATTCCCTTCTCATTCCAAAAGTTGGAATCCTTCCCACCAAGGAGGATCTAAGTGTTCAGAGACATAGGAGGTGATCCCAGTGGTGGTGGTGTTGTTCTGTAAAAAGAGAGAAGTTCCTTTGTTGTTGTACTGCTTGGAGCAAGAAGTTGCTGTTGGAGAAAGTCTATAAAGGTATTAATTCTTCTTCCTTTTAGTTTAATAGTTAAACTTACTATATGTTTGTATGTATGCAATTAATCCATGTCTAATAGGATTAGAATTCATGCTTGTTCTGTATTTTTATCAATGTAGTGGTTTATTGTTTCAATTAAAACAATCAAGCACATTAAGATCCCAAACACGTTTCCACTACTCAAGGAGATCAGATCTCCATCATAACCATGTTTGCTCTTCTTTTCAAGGATTAAGTTTCTTGCAGCGGCTGCAAGAGGGTGAGATAACACTTAGGGTTGGATCTGGAGAAGTTGTCTCAGCTGCAGCAATAGGCACGGTGAAGCTGTTCTTTGGCGGGAAGTACTTATTATTGGATAATATGTACATAGTTCTTGGGTTTACGAGAAACCTAGTTTCTATATCCTGCCTATTAGAACAAAATATTTTCGTTTCATTCAAGAGTAATAAAGCGTTTATTTCTTGTAATGGAAATTTGATTTGTTCTACTTCGCTTGAGAGCAATTTATATGTTTTGAACCCTAATTCCGTCAAAAGTGTTTTGAACACCGAATTGTTTAAAACAGCTGAAATGCGAAGTAAGAGATTAAAAGTTTCTCCAAAAGAAAGTGCCCATCTTTGGCATCTTCGGTTAGGCCACATTAATCTCAATATGATTGAGAGACTAGTGAAGAGTGGACTTCTAAGCGAGTTAGAAGAAAACTCTTTACCGGTATGTGAGTCATGCCTTGAAGGCAAAATGACCAAACGTCCTTTTAGTGGAAAAGGATATAGATCCAAGGAGCCCCTTGAGCTTATACATTCTGACCTCTGTGGTCCGATGAATGTTAAAGCACGAGGAGGTTACGAATACTTCGTATCTTTCATAGATGACTATTCGAGGTATGAGTACATTTACCTAATGCATAGGAACTCTGAAACACTTGAAAAGTTCAAGGAGTTCAAGACTGAGGTTGAGAACCTGTTAGGTAAATCGCTTAAAACACTTCGATCGGATCGAGGTTGAGAGTACATGGACACTAAATTCCAGGACTATATGATAGAACACAGAATTACGTCCCAACTCTCAGCACCTGGTATGCCACAGTTGAATGGTGTATCGGAGAGGAGAAACAGAACCTTGTTGGACATGGTTCGGTCGATGATGAGCTATGCTCGTCTTCCTGATTCATTTTGGGGTTACGCAGTGGAGACTGCAGTTTACATTTTGAACACAGTTCCGTCGAAAAGTGTTTGTGAAACACCTTTCGAACTTTGGCATGGTCATAAAATCAGTTTATGTCATTTTACAATTTGGGGATGCCCGACCCATGTGTTGGTGCCAAACCCGAAGAAGTTGGAACCCCGTTCAAAGTTGTGCCTCTTTGTAGGTTACCCAAAAGAGGCTAGAGGTGGTTACTTTTACGATCCTAAGGATAATAGGGTGATTGTGTCGACAAACGCCACATTCCTTGAGAAAGACCACATCAGGGATCACTTACCAAGGAGTAAAATTGTGTTGAATGAAATGGACAGTTCATCAGCAAGAGTTGCTGATGGTGCTAGTACATCAACAAATGTTGTTGATCCTAGCTCGTCTCGTCAAGTCCGTTTCAAGAGTTGGGAATGCCTCGACGTAGTGGGAGGGTTGTGAGACAGCCTGAACGTTACATGGGTTTAGTTGAAACCCAAGTCGTCACTCCTGATGATGACTGTGATGATCCATTGACCTATGATCAGGAATTGGCTGACATTGGCAAAGACGAATGGATTAAAGCTATGGACCAGGAAATGGAGTCGATGTACTTCAATTCCGTCTGGGAGCTTGTGGACCAACCGGATGGGGTAAAACCTATTGGTTGCAAGTGGATCTACAAGCGTAAAGGTGGCATAGATGGGATGGTGCAGACCTTCAAAACTCGACTAGTGGCAAAGGTTGTACCCAGGTGGAAGGGGTTGACTATGAGGAAACCTTTTCACCTGTTGCTATGCTAAAAAGTCGATTAGATTCCTTCTGGCCATTGTCGCATATTATGACTATGAGGTATGGCAGATGGATGTCAAGACCGCCTTTCTGAATGGCAACCTTGACGAGACCATCTACATGGACACGCCCAAGGGGTTCATTGCCCAAGGCCAAGAGCAAAAGGTTTGCCGGCTTCAAAAGTCTATTTATGGACTGAAACAAGCCTCGAGGTCTTGGAATATAAGGTTTGATGAGGCGATCAAATCTTGTGGCTTTGATCAAAATGTTGACGAGCCTTGTGTTTACAAGAAAATCGTTGACAGTAATGTCGCGTTTCTTATATTGTATGTGGATGATATCCTTCTCATTAGGAATGAGGTAGGATTTCTTACTGACATTAAGGAATGGTTGGCTTCGCAATTCCAAATGAAAGATTTGGGAGAGGCACAATATGTTATAGGTATCCAGATTGTCCAGAACCGGAAGAACAGAAGGCTAGCCATGTCTCAGGCCTCTTATATTGACAAGATGTTGTCTAGATATAAGATGCAGAACTTCAACAAGGGCTTGCTGCCTTTCAGGCATGGGGTTCACCTGTCTAAGGATCAATGTCCTAAGATGCCTCAAGAGGTTGAGGATATGAGACGAATCCCTATACTACTTGATTGTAGGAGCCCGATGTATGCCATGTTGTGTACTAGGCCCGACACATCATTATGCGATTGGGATTGTCAGTAGGTATCAATCCAATCCAGGATTATATCACTGGACAGCCGTAAAGGCAATCCTCAAGTAACTTAGGAGAACGAGGAACTACAACCTTGTGTATGGGAGTGGGGATTTGATCATTACTGGATACACAAATTTCGACTTTTTCGGATCGATAAGAATTCTAGAAATCCACTTTGGGTCGACCTTCATTCAACGAATGGGAGTTGTAGTGTGGCGAAGCATCAGCGAGGATGCATCGCTCGATTCCACGATGGAAGCCGAGTATGTTGTGGCTTGTGAAGCTGCAAAGGAAGATGTTTGGCTCAGGAAGTTCATGACAGATTTGGAAGTTGTTCCAAATATGAACTTTCTAATAACGTTGTTTTGTGACAACAGTAGTGCAGTAGCCAACTCGAGAGAACCTCGGAGTCATAAAAGGGGCAAGCATACAGAGCGTAAGTATCACTTGATACGGGAGATTGTGCACTATGGAGACGTGACGGTCACACAGATAGCTTCGGAGCACAACGTTGTTGATCAATTTGCAAAGGCCATCACGGCTAAGGTGTTTGAGGGTCAACTAGAGAGTCTAGGTTTTCGAGTGCTTCCAGACTAGGGAAAGTGGGAGTATTGTAAAGGGATATTCAATGCCCTAGTTTATTGTATTAGTTTATTGTATTACTTTACTGTACATTTGAGAAATGTATCATGTACTCACTAGCTTAGTCCAAGTGGGAGTTTGTTGGGATGTATGTCCTCATCTCGTGTAGTTTGTAATATTCCAAGTTCTAAATGAATAAGAGTTATTTATTTCAACATTGTGTAATAAATAAGAGTTATTTATTCAAACTTTGTGTCTCGCATTTTTTCATAAACTTAATCCAATAAACTAAGCTCCAGGGTCATTGCATTATGAGAGAAGTAAGAACTTGAATGGTGTGTAGTGGACACACAAGGAGGATCTGAAGTTTGTGCTAACTGAGAAGTGTCCTCAGGTGCCAGGCTCGAATGCGTCACGAAATGTTCGTGATGCATATGATCGATGGATCAAGGCCAATGATAAGGCCAAGGTCTACATGCTGGCAAGTATGTCTGACATATTAGCCAAGAAGCATGAGGGCATGATAACCGCCAAGAAAATCATGGATTCCATGCAGGGTATGTTTGGACAATAGTTCACACATGCCCGACACAATGCCCTAAAGTACATCTGTTCGGGATCATGTCCTGGATATGATGGTGCACTTCAACATCGCAGAGTCGAATGGTGTTTCCATCGATGAGTCGAGCCAGGTCAGCTTCATTCTGGAAACCCTTCCAGATAGTTTCCTACAGTTTAGAAGTAATCTTGTTATGGACAAGCTTACTTTTAACCTTACCTCGCTTCTGAATGAACTCCAGACCTTTCAATCTTTGATAAAAATTCAGGGATCGAAAGGTGAGGCAAATGTTACCAGTGGAAGTTATCACAGAGGTTCAACCTCTGGGACAAAAACAGTGGCTTCATCTTCTTCTAACCTGAAAGGGAAGAAGAAGAACATGAAGAAGGTTGGTAAAGGGAAACAAGCTGACAAAGCTGCCGCCAGAAGGACAAGAAAGTCAAAGAAGTTGCTGACAAAGGAAAGTGTTTCCACTGCAACGAAGACGGGCATTGGAAACGGAACTATTCGAAGTACATTGCAGAAAAGAAGAAGGAAGGTAAATATGTTTTACTTTGCCTAGAAGCTTGTTTAGTGGATAATGATAAAACTGCTTGGATGACACCTCAAGGAGTTGAGGATATGAGACGGATTCCTTATGCATCAGCTGATGGGAGCCTGATGTACGCCATGTTGTGTACTAGGCCAGACATCTGTTTTGCAGTTTGAATGGTCGATGAGGTATCAATCCAATCCAGGACACGAACTTTGGACAACGATTAAAACAATCCTAAGTATCTACGGAGAACAAGGAACTACATGCTTGTGTATGGGCTAAGGATTTGATCTTACAAGATACACGATTCGACTTTCGATCGATAAAGATTCTCAGAAATCTACATCAGGGTCATTATTTACTCTTAACTGAGAAGTTGTAGCATAGCAAAGCGTCAAGCAAGGATGCATCGCTGATTCCACCATGGAGGCCGAATATGTAGCAGCTTGTGAAGCAACAAAAGAGGTCGTTTGGTTAAGGAAATTCATGTTAGATTTGGAAGTTTCCAAATATGAGTTTGTCGATTACGCTGTATTGTGATAACAGTGGTGTCGTCACAAATTCAAAGGAGCCCCGAAGTCACAAGAGGGGAAAACATATTGAGAAGAAATATCATCTCATCCGGGAGATCGTGCATCAAGGAGACGTGTTCATGACAGATTTGGAAGTTGTTCCAAATATGAACTTTCTAATAACGTTGTTTTGTGACAACAGTGGTGCAGTAGCCAACTCGAGAGAACCTCGGAGTCATAAAAGGGGCAAGCATACAGAGCGTAAGTATCACTTGATACGGGAGATTGTGCACTATGGAGACGTGACGGTCACACAGATAGCTTCGGAGCACAACGTTGTTGATCAATTTGCAAAGGCCCTCACGGCTAAGGTGTTTGAGAGTCAACTAGAGAGTCTAGGTTTTCGAGTGCTTCCAGACTAGGGAAAGTGGGAGTATTGTAAAGGGATATTCAATGCCCTAGTTTATTGTATTAGTTTATTGTATTACTTTCTGACAACAAATCTTCGTTAAGTCCACACCATGAGATCCATATTCGTCCTCGTGGCGAAAATGGGAGTGTCATCCTTCGGATGGTATTTGTATGGATCAATATCATAGTCGATGGAGAGAGTACTTATAGTGAGTGCGAGCGGGACCTGTGAAAATGGGACCCACGGTCTCTTCTTTCGATTCACACCGTGAGACCCCTATAATAGTTTTCTTTTAAACTCAAGTCACTCACTGAGCTTCATAGCTCATTCTTTCAGTGGTTTTCCCACTTTTCAGGTAGAGATCGAGCTCCCAATGCCTGAAAACCTGCCATAGTCTGCTGGAAGCTCTAAGTTTTTATATATGTTGTACGTAGGTGGAGATGTATAGGAAGTCTATATCTATTGTAGTAAAGTTATGTTTTTGTGTACATTCTAGGTTTTGGTTGTGTGCTCCATGGTTGGGTATGTTTTTTGTTGTGATGTTCATATCTCTTTCAGTTTTCCAGAGAGTCTTAAGTAGGGTTACCCCTTACATAGGTTACGTAATTGTCAATATTCCGCTATGTTATGTTTAAGTGTTTCTTATATAAGTTTAGTATGCTTATCAGGTAAAACAGGGTCAACAGGTATTGTTAGAGAGGTGAACGATGACTGTTGGCTTCACGCCGTCTGCCGGGCTAAGTTAGCAGGTAGTGCGGGAAGGGGTGTGACAACTTGGTATCAGAGCAGTTAGGTCCATGGGAATGAGACAGAGCAAGCTAGCTCTAGAAGAAACTGAAAAGTAAATAGCAAGTTATTGAGTTAGTTCAGATCGAACTAGTAGAGTATGGTCGAAGTAAGGATAATAGTAAGTCCAGTCAGGACTAGAATGTGAACACAAGTCTAGAATTGTGCATTTGAGAGTATTCATTACATGTCTAGTATGTGATATGTTAGAGAAGTCGTGCCACCACGAACTAGCAGACGGTGCAGGCAGGATCAGAACGGGACGCAGGATCCTATCCAAGATCAATCCCAGTGGGGATCTAGTGCCCCGAGAGTCCAGATAGGGGCTAGAATTAAGCAGCATGCTAATTCCTCACAAGAGGTAGGTAAGTCATAGAGAGTAGAGCTATGTGATCCAGACAAGACATATAAAATAGATCACCTAAAAGAATTAGGAGCCACAGTGTTTGAGGGTTCCAAAGATCCAGCTGACGCTGAAGTTTGGCTGAATAAGCTTGATAAATGTTTTAATGTGATGAGTTGCTCTGAGGAGAGAAAAGTTAAGTTGGCCACATTCTTGCTACTGAAGAAAGCAGAAGGATGATGGAAATCGATGTTAGCCAGCTGTAGTGATGCACGAACTTTAGACTGGCAAACTTTCAGAAGTATATTTGAAGATAAATATTACCTTAGAACGTACCGAGAGGCAAAGAGGGATGAATTTTTAGAATTGAAGCAAGGGTCACTTTCAGTGGCTGACTACGGGAGAAGGTATATCGAACTATCACGGTATGTTGATGTGAATGTGGCATCTGAGAGTGACAAGTGTCGAAGGTTTGAAAGAGGATTACATCCTCAGATACGTTCCCAGTTATAGCTATTTCTAAGTGGACTGACTTTTCTCAGCTAATAGCGTCTGCTCTACGTGTTGAGCAGAGAATAGCAGAGGTTAAATTAATAGTGGAGCCTAGCTGCGGGGCTTCGACAACAAGCAGTTATCGAGGTCGTGAACCGAGGAGTTTCACACCCAGAGTAAATGTTTTCAAGTCAATAAGACTTTAAGAATCGAGCTAGTAGTCGGGCATCGAGGCAGATGAATGTGGGTAGTGCCTATCAGAGGCAGAGTTAAAGAAGACCTAGTTAGTTTGTTTGAGAACAGCAAGATTGCAGAGAGGGCACCAGCGGTGTTAGACTAAAGAGAGTTGTAGGAGACCTAGGCAACACGGAAAAGCTCTACGCTATGACTCAGGAAGAAGCAGAAGATGCACCAGATGTCATTACTGGTACGATTACTATTTATAATGCACCTGCACGTGTTTTAATAGAACCAGGTGCTACACATATCTTTGTTTTTAGTATGTTCTTGACTAAGTTGAATGGGAAACTAGAACCTTTATGTAAAAGGTTAGTTATATACACTCTAGTTGGTGATGTGTACTAGTCAATGCAAAGTTCTATGGATTTGTGAGGTCTTAGTAGAAGGTCTCAATATGTTAGTGGATCTTCTTCCACTAGACTTGCAGGTGTGAGATGCAATCTTAAGGATGGATTTCATATTTACTCATTATGCTTCCAGAGATTTCCATATAAAGGAAGTTGTTTTCAAGAAACCAGGATTAGCTGAAGTGGTTTTATGGGATGAAAGAAAGATTATCCCTACGAGTTTGATTTCAGCATTAAAAGCTGAGATGTTATTGAGGAAAGGTTGCACGGCGTTCCTTGCACATGTAGTAGAGGTGCAGGAGGAAAAGCTAAAACCAGACAATGATCTTGTTGTGAACGAATTTCTTGATTTTTTCCAAACAGATCTATCAGGGGTTGCCACCTGATAGGGAAGTAGAGTTCACTATTGAATTGCTACCAGAAACCACACCTATTTCGCAAGCGCCGTATAGAATCGCTTCAAGTGAACTCAAGGAGCTAAAGATGTAATTACAAGAATTAGTTGATAAGGGATACATCAGACCTAGTGTATCGCCTTGGGGAGCTCTAGTATTATTTGTGAAGAAGAAAGATGGTACCCTTAGTTTATGCATTTATTATACACAGTTAAATAAATGTCACGATACGTAACAAGTAACCTTTACCCTGAATAGATGACTTGTTTGATCAGTTAAGAGGTGCATCAGTGTTTTGTAAGATTGATTTAAGATCAGAATATCATTAGTTAAAGGTCAGAGAATCAGACATTCCTAAGACATTATTCAGAATGAGGTACGAGCATTATGAGTGTTTAGTAATGCCATTCGGTTTGACGAATGCACCAGCAGTTTTCATGGATCTCATGAACATGATTTGTCACTAGTATTTGGATCAGTTTGTGATAGTATTCATTGATGATATACTAGTCTACTCGGTTGACAGGAAAGCCCATGAGGAACATTTGAGGATTATTTCGCAAACACTACGTGATAAACAGTTATATGCTAAATTCACCAAATGTGAGTTTTGGTTGGATCAGATAGTGTTTTTGGGGCATGTTGTCTCAGCAAATGGTGTTAGTGTGGATCCAAATAAAGTTAAAGCTGTAGTCAACTTGGAGAGACCAGCATGTGTGACAGAGGTACGTAGTTTCCTAGGCTTGGCAGGATACTACAGATGATTTGTTGAGAACTTCTCACGATTAGTATTACCCTTAAAAGTTTTAACAAGGAAGAATGTTAAGCTTGAATGGTTAGATAAGTGTGAATAGAGTTTTTCAGGAGCTGGAAACAAGGTTGATGACAGTACCTATTCTAACACTTCCTGTAACGGGACAAGAATATGTGATTTACTTTTATGCTTCAGGACAAGGATTAGGGTGTGTGTTCCAGCAAAAAGGAAAAGTAATAGCTTATGAGTTAAAACAATTGAAAAGCAAGAGTGTAATTACCCTACCCACGATCTTGAGTTAGCAGCAGTTGTTCCAGCAATGAAGATCTGGAGACATTACTCGTTTGGTTAGAGGTGTTATATTTTTTTTTACAAATCATGAGAGTCTGAAGTATATCTTTGATCAAAGAAAGTTTATTATGAGACAGAGAAGATAGTTAGAACAGATTAAAGATTATGATTGTACCATAGAATACCATCCTGGTAAGGTGAATGTGGTAGCATATGCATTGAGCAGGAAGTCAAGACTCCCTAGGGATGCCTTGTGTGGTGTTCGAGCAACATTTTTATGTACTCTAAGGGATTCTAAGGCAGATGTAACTGCAGAGAATTCAGGGGGATCTTTTAATTTAATTTCAGATCAGGTCTTCATTCGTAACAGAGATTCTGAGAAGACAATCAGAAAATAGTAACTTGCAGAAAATGTTTGAAATGTCCAAATAGGGCCCAGAGGCGTAATTCAAAATGAGAACAGATGGAACCATAGTTCAGCAGAGAAGATTATGTGCCCCGAGTATTAGTGAGCTTAAAGATGCTATTCTAGAGGAAGCTCACAATTCAGCTACGCTATGCATCCAGGAAGCACCAAGATGTGTAAAACTATGAAGGGGACTTATTGGTGGCTTGGGATGAAGCGGGAGATAGCTGACTATGTTGATAGATGTTTGATCTGCCAATAGGTTAAACCAGTTAGACAGAAGCAAGAAGGACTCCTTAACCCATTGCCAGTGTCTGAATGGAAATGGGAGCATATTACTATGGTTTTTCTGTTTAGATTACCACGTACTTCAAGTGGACATGATGGTATTTGGACAATAGTGGATAGACTCACTAAAACAGCACGGTTTATACCGATTAAAGCGACGTCTACGCTTGATCAGCTAGCTAAGCTATATGTCGATAGGATTGTGAGTCAATACGTAGTGCCAGTGTCCATAGTTTCAGATAGAGATCCAAAATTTACTTCTAAGTTTTGGCCTAGCTTACATAAGGCTATGGGAACAAGTTGAATTTTAGTACAACGCTCCATCCTCAGATAAATGGTCTGTCAAAAAGGACCATCCAGACCCTAGAAGACATGTTGAGAGCATGTATCCTTCAAGTTAAGGGAAGTTGGGATACACACCTATCACTTATGGAGTTCACTTACAATAACAGTTATCAGTCAAGTATTGGCATGACACCATTTGAGGCTCTGTATGGAAGGCCATGTAGAACGCCCATATGTTGGAACGAAGTAGGAGAGCGGAAGCTTATCGATCTTGAATTGGTGCAAGTTACAACAGATAATGTTAAGATAATCAGGGAGAATCTAAAAGTAGCTCAAGACCGTCAAAAGAGTTACGCAGATAAGCGACGATAGGACTTAAAATTCCAAGTCGGAGATCAAGTTTTCTTGAAGTTATCTCCGTGGAGAGGTGTCCTTCGTTTTGGCAAGAAGGGTAAGCTAAGCCCTAGATGTATTGGTCCTTATCAAGTAACGACTCGAGTTGGGCCAGCAGCCTACAGACTAGAGTTGCGAGCAGAACTATCTCGAGTACATGATGTTTTTCATGTGTCCATGTTGAAGAAGTATATTTCAGACCAGACACATGTGTTGCAAGCGCAACCAGTTGAGCTGAAAGAAGTCATGTGTTACTTAGAGAATGCAGTTCAAATCCTCGACAGAAAAGAACAAGTTTTGAGAAAGAAGACGATTCCACTCGTGAAGGTTTGATGGAAACATCACGGAGTGGAGGAGGCAACCTAGGAACTAGAGGACCAAATGTTAAAGAAGTATCCAACGATTTTCACCTAAGGACTACTAAATTTCGAGTATGAAATTTCTTAAGGGGAGGTAAGTTGTGAACCCGAGATCTCTCTTTGGAATTTTCCTTAAAAAGGAAAGAAGAAATGAATGTTTAAAACTTGGTATTCCTTGTTTAAAAAAGAAAAGAAATGAAGTGAAAGATAAAAGGAAAACAATGAAGGAAAAGCTTAGACCATTTTGGATTGTTTTGCTTTAAAAAGAATGAAGAAAAGAAAATGAAAGAAATGTTTATTATATTATGTTTTGTTTTGTTTAGAAAAGAAAAGAAAAGAAAGAAAGAGATAAAGGAGAGGTTTAAAAAAAAAAGAAAAAAGAAAAGAAAAAGCAAAAGCAAAAAGGGAAAAAGACAAGTTTTGCCTCACCATTTGTTTTTATTTAAAAACCATTTTAAGTTCCCTTTTAAACTCATTTCTTTTTTATCTTCCACAAAACCAAAAGTTTAGCTTCGAGAGGGAGAACAGAAGAGAGAAGAAGAAGGAGAAAAGCTCTGGTTTTGGGATTGAAGAAGAAGAGAGAAGAATTACACAAGTTCTATGGAATTATGTGATCAATTCAACCATGTTCTGCTATTTTGTTCATTTCGAGCTCAACAAGAAGAGGTAAGGGTTGAAATTTTGTTTTCTCGAAAGCTAATTCATTTTTTAACAAAGTTCGTGAAGGGAGCTTGAGCAAATTCTGAAGTTAACTTACTGTTTTCTGAAGAGGAAGGCAGATGACAGATTTTGCTGTCAAATCCAAGAAGCCTCTGATGTTTTGGTTGTCTTGATCTGTAGAGTTTGAATCAGAAGCTCTTATAGGTATCTTTAGAAAGCGTATTGAATTTCCTACATCTTTCGTGAAGAAACCGTGAATAGACAATGATTGGCAGATGTTGTAAATATCAGGTTAAGTTTCGGGTTGCACCAGGAAATCGAATCTGGAATAGCAGAAGTTGGTTCCTCGGAAAGAAGACTTCGAGGTATTTTCGAACCGATCTGTTGAGAATCTCAACTTCATGTCTTCATATGATTTTTAGAGGATTCAAAAAGGAAGAATTTAGTATAAAGTACATTATTTTTGGATACGTAATGAAGAAGTTATGGCTGTCTGAAAACAGGGCATAAAACCTGAAAAATGCTGGAAATTTTGAAAGTGTGTTTTCTTATAAGTTTAAGGTTAAAAAGCATGAGCTTGAGGTTCTAATGGTTGAATTTGGTTTGTTTGACAGACCAACAGCAAATAGGTCGAGTGTACGGGCCAAGGTTCTAGTTTAACGCTGTGAGTGACAAAACGAACTTCTAAAATGTTCTATATGCTTGAATTATGTTTTAAGAAAATACAAGTTTTGCTTGAATGAAGAGTTTAGATGTTTATTGTTTTCCTTGAACACTTGTTTATGAGCATTCAAGATTTTCTTAGAAATGTTTTAAAGTGTTCATGATGAGCCTAAATGTCTTGATGAAATTTATACACGAGCATATGTTTATTAAATTTCCGAAGTTTATGGAAATGTTATGATTTCGAGCAAGTATGTTTTTAAAGATTTCAAGTTTTATGAACAAGCTAAGTAAGCTTGAGTTTTATGAAAGAAAAGATAAGCAGGCATGTTCAAATGTTTTCATGTGATCTTCTGAGATATTGAGCCCGAGGCTTTATGGTACCGTGTGCACACAGGTCATTTCTATTGTCGAGGTTGAGTGAACTCCTTGACAACAACGCTGTCGTGAGTGCTGGGCGGGCTCCACTACGACAAAGACGATGGGAGTGCTGGGCGGGCCCCACTACATCGTAGAACAAACGCAGATTGTGACATGTTTTAAAAAGAGTTTATATCATTTACATGCCTTACGAGATTTTAACGATATACTTGCTGGTTTTCATGAAAAGCTATTATGATTTACAGTTACTTTTAATATTTGATTACTGGATGCATATGCTCATAGATGGCGGGTGATATGATTTACGAGTTACTAGCTTTCTTTTAAACTCAAGTCACTCATTGAGCTTCATAGCTCATTCTTTCAGTGTTTTTCCCACTTTTCAGGTAGAGATCGAGCTCCCGGTGCCTGAAAACCTGCCATAGTCTGCTGGAAGCTCCAAGAGTTTATATATGTTGTACGTGGGTGGAGATGTATAGGAAGTCTATATGTATTGTAGTAAAGTTATGTTTTTGTGTACATTCTAGGTTGTGGTTGTGTGCTCCATGGTTGGGAATGTTTTTGGTTGTGATGTTCATATCTCTTTCAGTTTTTCAGAGAGTCTTAAGTAGGGTTACCCCTTACATAGGTTACGTAATTGTCAATATTCCGCTATGTTATGTTTAAGTGTTTCTTATACAAGTTTAGTATGTTTATCAGGTAAAGCAGGGTCAACAGGTATCGTTAGAGAGGTGAACGATGACTGTTGGCTTCACGCCGTCTGTCGGGCTAAGTTAGCAGGTAGTGCAGGAGGGGTGTGGCACCTACCATAAACTCATACCCTCTTAAGTCAGTTTAGAGGGTGGGGCCCTGTTGTTCAAGACCTGGACTCAGTTCTTAAGGGAGCAACTCGTCTAATTCCTTAGAGTAGGAATGAGTGAATTCCATCTTGCATAGTTAAGTTCCCAGCTACCTACGAGGTTCTATCCCTGAGAAGGTAGGCTTATTGAGTCAGCTACAGGCCACTCTCACCCATACTAGTCTAAGGACAACCCCTATAAGCAAGAGTTCTTAACTTGCTCAGGATTCAGGTCGAGTCACTAATGACCATCTATAAATTATCAGTCCTATCCTGTTAATGGTGTTATACTGGTAAGACTAATAATTTGCAGTTCGGTCTTGTATGAACTCTTCATACAGGATGCTCCCCACTCGCATGTCAACCACATGAATGAATTGGATTTCCTCATTTGTACTAGTTACAAAGTGGGTCGCATCCATGGTGTTACCATAATAAGGATTCCAACCTTATTCTTGAAGGGAATCGAAGTCCCCGCAGCGGAAGCTATTGTGAATCGCGTGTTCTTGATTTAGTTACAATGGAAAATTCATGAACTAAAAACATGGATTGAGCATAAAATATAGAAATAGACAACAAGAAGTTTACCTTTGAAGAACCTTTCTTCAAATGCTCCTCTCTCCACGGTCACGATCTCAGCAACAAGAACTCCAACGCACGAAGACAGGACCACCGGATCTTCTCCGTTGTTCTCTAGGTGAGGGAGGAAGGTGGGTTCCGCTTAGGAGATGTGAGGTATTTTGAGAGAGATTTGTGTTTTTGGAACTCTTCCAACAACACAACAAGGAGGCTTGTCAAAAACTTAACCTAATTGCATCTCATGCAATCATATATATAGGAGAATGGGATGGTAGGGGAATGGGATGGAAATGACCATCCTACCCTTCCTTTTATCTCTCTTTTAGTATATAGTTTATATATGAATCTAATTCACATTAAAACTATATATTATATCAATTACATCATATATAATTGATATAACTCCTTATGTATGAAATTGAATACTTCAATTTCACTCCTAACTTTATACCCTCAATGTAACCATGTTGAGCCAACGGAGGGATCTAATGGACCTACAGATCATGAGCTCCAATGATGTGAGATTAACTGATCAAACTCTTTGATCCAATTAATCAATATTCATTAACTACAAGTCACTCCACTATAGACTTGTAGCTGCACTCCTTACTGTAGATATTATTGTGTCCACTGATATAGTCATTGCCCATGAGTCGACCCTTCACAGGTTGTTCGTAATCACAGTTGGGTCAAATTATCGTTTTACCCCTGTGATTACTTCTTTGCTCCTTAAGCACCACTGATCCTCTAATGAACAACAAGTCTAAGGTCCTCCCTTAAACTCATACCCTCATAGAGGGCGCGACCCCGTTGTTCAAGACCTGGAGTCAGTTCTTAAGGGAACAACCTATCTGATTCCTCATTAGAGGAATGAGTGAATTCCATCTTGCAGAATTAAGTTCCCAACTATCTACGAGGTTCTGTCCCTGAGAAGGTAGGCTTATTGAGTCGACTACAGGCCACTCTCACCCATACTAGTCTAAGGACAAACCCCTATAAGCAGGAGTTCTTAACTTGCTCAGGATTCAGTCAAGTCACTAATGACCATCTATAAATTACTAGTCTTATCCACATTAACGGTGTTATCTTTGGTTAGACTAATAATTTGCGATCCAGTCTTGTATAAACTCTTCATACAGGATGTCCCCACTCGCATGTCAACTACATGAATGAGTTGGATTACCTCATTTGTACTAATTACAAAGTGGGCCGTATCCATGGTGTTACCAGAATGAGGTTTCTAACCTTATTCTTATACCATAGACTATTAAGGTTATAATCTTGAAGTCAACCCAAATAGTGTCCACTACACTTATTTCAAGATAAACATTATAACCTTGGAGCTTAGTTTATTGGATTTGTAAAAGCAAGACTATAATCTTATCAAAACAAATAACACTTTATTTAATTGATCAAAATTACACAAGTTTAGGGCACAAATCCCAACAATGCTTATACCATAGACCATTTAAGTTATACTTTTGAACACAATCCAAATAGTGTCTACTACACTAATGTTCAAGATATATTATAACTTTGGAGCTTAGTTTATTGGATTGATAAAGCAAGAATGTAATTTTAACAAAACAAATAACTCTTTATTTATTTGATAAAAATTACATAAGTTTAGGGCACAAATCCCAACACTTAAGGAAACAACCTATCTACTATCCCTAGAGTCGGTAGGAGTAAATTTCGTCTTGCACTCTATGTCCCTTGCTATCTCCCCGGTCTTACCCCTGAAATGGGAAGCTTATTGAGTAAGCGCTGTTGAGCTGCTCTCACCCATGTAGATCTAAGGATAATCCTGAATAAACACGAGTTCATAGTTAGCCTAGGATTGAGATATAGTTACCAATGTCATAAAAATTGAATTAGTCTGTTTTATACAGTAAAAGGTGTTATAACGCAAAAGTCACTAAGTCGTGGTCCAGTCTTATGCAAACTTATTGCATAGGATGCCCCCACTTACATATCACTATATGAACGATTCAGGATCACATCGTTTGTACTAACTACAAAGTAGGTCGCATCCATATTGTCCCCAGAATAAGGCGCCCAACCTTATCCTTATACTATAGACCCTTTTAGGCTATATACTCGAACATGATCCATGTTTTATGTCAACACATAAAGTTGAAGTCTACATTAAATAACCTCGGCACCATAGTTTATTGGATTCAAGATTATGGTATACTAATTCAATAACAATTTTATCGAAGAAGAAGCACAAAAAATGTTTATCAATTACAAACTACGAGTTTTAGGACATGAAATCCAACATATTATTCATTAGGTAAATATGCCAAAATCATGAATAATCATCTATAAAATAGATGAAATATTCATAACCTCATCTGGCTTTAACAATCATCGGACCACAATGGTTGAAATGTAACCTTTTCCACTAAAAGGAGGTTCTTGGGCTCTATAACCTTTTCCACTAAAAAGGTCTTTTAGACATTTTTCCCACTAAGCAGGACTCACATACAAGTAAGGCATTTTATTCTAACTCATTTAGAAGTCCAATTCTTACCAATATGTCAATCCTATTAACGTTAATGTGACCTAACCAAAGGTGCCAAAGTTGAGCATTTCCTTTAGGAGAAATTTTACGTTTCTTAGTTTGTGTGTTTGCAGTTTTAAATAATTCAGTGTTCAAACCCATTTTGACTGAAATAGGCCTTAAAACATAGAACACATTTTCCAATAAAGCTACACATATTTCAATACCATCCTTAAAAATAAACGCTTTATTAGAAGAAAATGATATTGAAATACATTGTTCTATTAGGCAAGAAATTGAAATCAAGTTTCTAGTAAACCCTGGTATCACTAGTACGTTTAACAACATATGTTTCTTGGCAAACAACAACTTCATGATGTCCACTGCAACAGCTGAGACAACTTCCCCATTTCCAACATGAAGTGTTATCTCTCCTTCTTGTAGTTGCTGCCAGGAACTAATTCCATGAATAGAAGAAAAAACATGATTAGTGGCTCCTGAATCCAGTATCCCGGCAATATTATCACCATCCACTAGACAAGCTTCTAAGCAAAGTAAATCATATTTACCTTCTTTCTTCTTTTATGCAATGTACTTTGGACATTTTCGTTTCCAATGCCCGTCTTCATTGCAGTGAAAACATTTTCCGTTTCCTCTTACTAACATTCTTTATTTTCTCCTTTTTTCCTTTCAAGCTTGAGGAAGATGAAGCCACTAATTTAGTTCCAGAGGTTAGACCTCCGTGATTACTCCTAATTGCAACATTGGCCTCACCTTTCAATCCCTTGCTTTTCATCACAGATTGGAAGGTTTGGAGTTCATTCAGAAGAGAGGTAAGGTTGAAAGTAACCTTGTTCATAACAGCGTTACTTCGAAACTGAAGAAAACTCTCTGGTAGAGTTTCTCATATAAAGTTGACCTGACTCGATTTGTCGATAGAAGCACCATTCGACTCCGCCGTGTTGAAGTGAACCATCATATCCAGAACATGATATCGAACAGATGATAGCTCCTCCATTCTAGCGTTGAAGATGTACTTTAGGGCATTCTGCTTGACCTGAACAGACTGCTTTCCGAACATGCCCTGCAACGAATCCATGATTTCCTTGGCGGTCATCATGCCCTCGTTTTTCATGGCAAGTATGTCTGACATACTTGGCAAGATGTAGACCTTTGCCTTGTCATTGGCCTTGATCCATCTATCGTATGCATCACGAACATTTCGTGAAACATTCGAGCTTGGCATCTGAGTGTTCGATTTTATGTCCTAAAACTCAGTTTGTAATTCAGAAACATTTTTTCGTGTTTCTTCTTCGATAAAATTGTTATTGAATTAGTTTACCATAATCTTGAATCCAATAAACTAAGGTCTCGAGGCTATTTAATTTATACTTGAACTTTATGTGATATGATGACATAAAACATGGATCAAGTTCGAGTATATACCCTTAAATGGTCTATAGTACAGGGATAAGGTTGGGCGCCTTATTCTGGGGACACTATGGATGCGACCTACGTTGTAGTTAGTACAAACGATGTGATCCTGAATCGTTAATATAGAGATATGTAAGTGGAGGCATCCTATGCAATGAGTTTGTATAAGACATGACCAGGACTTAGTCACTTTTGCTTTATTAAACCTTTTACTATATAAAACTAACTAATTCAATTTTGATGACCTTGGTAACTCTATTTCAATCCTGAGCTAACTATGAACTCCTGTTTATTCGGGATTATCCTTAGATCTGCATGGGTGAGAGCAGCTCAACAGCGCTGGCTCAATAGACTTCCCATTTCAGGGGTAAGACTGGGTCGATAG
This sequence comes from Trichosanthes cucumerina, assembly GCA_036507285.1. Taxonomy (NCBI): domain Eukaryota; kingdom Viridiplantae; phylum Streptophyta; class Magnoliopsida; order Cucurbitales; family Cucurbitaceae; genus Trichosanthes; species Trichosanthes cucumerina. The sequence continues at coordinate 43,451,476 of CM071841.1, forward strand.
CTTGGGACATAGGGTGCAAGGCAGAATTCACTCCTACCCTACTCTAGGGATAGTAGATAGGTCGTTCCCTTAAGTGCTGACTTAGGATCTAGAACTAGGGGCCCCACCCTCTCACTAGGCTGAGAGGGACTAGATTTGTTGGTTGGACCACAAATCAATTGTTCTCTAGAGGTTTAGTGGGACTTAAGGAAAAAAAAGTGTTCTCGGAGGTAAAGCGGTATTTTGACCCAACCGAGACCGCGAACAACCTGTGAAGGATTGACTTACTGCTTACAGTTATATCAGGTGGACAAAAATATATCTATAGTGAGGGGAGTGCAACTACGAGACTTTAGTGAAATGACCCGTTAATTAACAAAAGTTGATTAATTAGGTTAAAGAGTTTGACCGTTTAATCTCGGATTATTGGAGCCCATGATCTGTAGGTCCATTAGGTCCCCGTGCACGATCATATAGATTACACTTAGAACATTATGTTGGATTAATTCGAATTGTTCGAATTAGGTAAGGAGTTTTAAACCGACTAGTATATGTGGTATAACTATCAATTTTTTATGACACAATATATTCAAGTGTGATTTGTATTTCAAAAATATGAATGTGGATTCATATTCGGGATGTCAAAACTAGTCAAGAGGGTCAAAATCGTAAAAAGTCAAAGGGTTGACTTTTTTGCTCGAGAAAAGTCAAAGTTTGACTTTAACTAAATTAAAAAGACTATTTTACCCTTGACTAGAGTTAGTGGACTTATCTAAGTTTTTGTTGGACAATCCCAATAACTTAAGTGGATTATGTGTAAACATTATAAAATTACACATAACCCACTTTACTTAGTGTTTTGTGAGGTGTTGCATTTTGGTGAGTCTTGGCATGCATTTGATGCATGTAATTTCTTTATAAATAGGTTTTTGTTCAAAACAAAAGGTACTTTTTTGCTGAAGTTTTAGTTTTTTTAAAAAAAGTCTCACCAAAACTTACTTCATTTCCTTTTCCTCACTTAATACTTTGAACCTCCCATTCTTCCTTTTCAATCCTTCATTCACCGAGTCCCACAACCCGGTTCTGAGTCCAGAGGATAGCGGGGAAGCTCTGGTGGATGTCCGGTTTGTGTTCGATTTATGCTTTGGCAAGGAAGAGAGAAGAAATTGATCTACAAAGGTTGTATCTTCTTCCCTTTTTTAGTTTACTGTTCGTTGTATTTTTGCATGTTAATTTCTATTAAGTTAGATGGAATTAGAGTGTCATTAGATCTTTTTTCCGCTGCGTATGTCTCGTGTTCCATCATGTGGTATTATAGCATTCTTTAATTTCACTCAATTGCATATGGTGGGTTGTTATTTTTCATGTGAAGAAATTATTGGAAACAAAACATGGCTCATAGTTTTGGCATATTTTAGGCTTTAATTTCTTGTTATAATTTATAATTTGCTCAAGGGTTTTGAGCCTTAATGTGAGCCCAAGGAGTCTGTAAAATTTGGGAGTCATTAGAGTTGAAATTACATTTTAATTTGAGTTTCAACGGATGTTGCGTACTGCCGAAAAAAAATTGCACTATGCTATTTTTCCTGGAGCATTTTTTCAGTCGCTGTCCGAGTGATGTTGGTGCCATTTTCAAGTTTGTTCGGGCCAGTCTGAAGGGTTCGAGATTTGTTCGGAGCTTGTTTCCAAATTATTATTGTAATAATTTAGTTAATTGCTTGTTTAGGACGCCAAAATAGGTCCAATTTATGTTTTGTTTTCATTATTCATTATGAATGTGTTTAATTGTTTAAATCTTTATTGTGCATAAAGTATGCCATGTAGATTTAAATTTCCACCATAGGTTAACATGCACATGCATTGAAAGTATGTTATAATGGTTATAATATATATAGTATGCATGTTGGATTTCATGAATTAATGTAAAAGTTATGTATAATTCATGATTTCTCTAACTAACTTAATATGGTAATTGATTAATTAAATTTTTTTAATTAATTAATTTAATTTGTTTAATTTAATTTGATTAAATTAAGTAAGTTAAATCCATATTAAATTTTCATTATATAATTGTTATGTAATGAATGTGGAATGTATGTTATACATTTGTCAATTCTTTTTATAGGTGTTATAAAATCAATTAGACTTAATAAATCTAAAACAAAGATAAGATGCATGCTCACTTAGGTTAACCATCGACAGTCTATTTTCATAGAACTTAGGTCGATATCTTGTAAAACCGAAGTTACAAGAAAACTTACCCGACAAGATCTTGGAAAAAAGTCACACAAGATGACTAAGGTTGAAAGGTTTTAAGTTGACGGTTCATGGAACACCTTTTACCGTGAGATCGAGTCGGCATCTGAGTTAGGTTAAATCGATTTTATGACCATGCGTGAGCGGTGTGAGGTAATTAAATTTGTTTATCACCTAGACAACGTAGGTTAAAATCTAGTATAAATTTTATACTCAGATGTTTCTCCTCAACTTAGGATATGTTTTAGTTAGCCGAACTATATTGCTAAGTAATTTATACCCTAACCGTCTAGAACACTTTAGCTGGAGAGAAGTAATGTACTTTTAACTCTAGCGTCCCTAAGAGTTCACACCGTGAGATTCATGTTTGGCTTTGGGTTGCCCTGGGAGCGGACTCCATTCTGAGACTGTTTGCATGAGTCATTATCAAGGTGAATAGGGGAAGTCGTTCATAGTAAGTGGGAGAAGGAAGTGTGTCAACGCATCCTACGGTCTCTTCCATTAGGTTTCACCGTGAGATTCCTATAATGCACCTGCATGTCTGCCCTGGAGCGACCTTACCAATCAGAGGGTTGTATTATAGGATTCGGAACACCACGAACTCCAAAAATAGATAGGGTCTCTCAGGTCCGTTTTCATTCTTGTCTTACCACTTTACCACAACTATAGGTTATGCAAATCATATTTGCATAACCATATATTATAAGATATCTCATATCTCATATTACAAATCACATTTGCAATAATGTGGATTTATTAAATTCAATCACATCCAATTTAATTTCTCTCAATTAATTTCTCCAAATGACATAAATGCCCTTTAAGTGAAATTGAACACTTAAATTCACACCAAAACATTAACCATTCTTTTAACCCAGTTTCAGCAAACCGAGGGACCTAATGGACCTACAGTGACGAGCTCCAACGATCCGAGATTAACCTATCAAACTCTTTGACTCGTTTAATAAACCTTCATTAGATACGGTAACACTCTACTAAAGCTCGTAGCTGCACTCCCGTCAGTGCTGAATATTACATGTCCACTAATATTGATGGAGATCTGATCTCCTTGAGCAGCGGAAACGTGTTGGGGATCTTAATGTGCTTGATTGTTTTAATTGAAACAATAAACCAGTACATTGATAAAAATACAGAACAAGCATGAATTCTAATCCTATTAGACATGGATTAATTGCATACATACAAACATATATTAAGTTTAACTATTAAACTAAAGGGAAGAAGAATTAATACCTTTGTAGACTTTCTCCAACATCAACTCCTTGCTCCAAGCAATACAACAACAGAGGAACTTCTCTGTTTTTACAGAACAACACACCACCACTTGGATCACCTCCTATGTCTCTGAACACTTAGATCCTCCTTGGTGGGAAGGATTCCAACTTTTGGAATGAGAAGGGAATTTGAGATTGAGAGAGAATTTTTCTTCTGTGAGCACACCGAAAATGATCAATCAAACTTTCTTCCAACACTCCTCAGGAGAAGAAGAAGCTTCAAATGGGCCTCTCCTCCTTCCTATCGAATAGGAAGTTGGGAGAGAGAGGGGGAACGTGTCCTCCTGACACGTTCCTTATTTATTTAATTAATCTCATTAATTAAATAATGAAAATGAATTAAATATCTTACATTTAATTTATATTAAAACACATTTAATGAATTATCCCTCTATCCTATAGTTTTAATGCACATCTAATGTACATTAAATTTAACCTATAGTTTTTAAATATGAATCACATTCACATTTAAATTTAATATTTGAACTCTTTCAAATATTTAATTCTCTCACATAATTTAATATGAATCATATTCACATTAAATTTATAATATATAGTTCCAAAACTATATATTATATCATATCTAAATACATAAAATATATTCCCTAGTGAATTTAAACATTTCAAATTCAAATGATCTAAGAACCCTTTACGAGCTAGAAAGTGGACCTAATGGACCTACAGATTAGAAGCTCCAACGATATGAGATTGCTCGGTTAATCTCATTAACCTCCCAATCAACATTCGTTAACTGCGGGAACACTCCACTAAAGTCTCACAGCTGCACTCTTCTCACTGCAGATATATTTCCGTGTCCACGAATATCGACCAATAACAGCAAGTCAATCCTTCACGAATGTTCGTAACACCAGCTGGATCAAATAACCGTTTTACCCCTGGGTTAGATCTTGTGCCTTAAGTACCAGTGCTCCTCTAATGAACAATTTGTTTGCGGTCCTACAAACAAACAGAGTCCCTCTCGGGCCAATGAGAGGGTTGGGTCCTTTGTCCAAGTCCCGGAGACACCACTTAAGGGAATATTCCTCTACTTACCCTAGTAGGCGGGAAGGAGTGAATTTCATCTTGCTAAGTTAAGTTCCCAGTCGCTCACTCGATATTGTCCCCAAGAAGGTAAGCATATTGAGTCGGCGAAACTGGCCACTCTCACCCATACTAGTCAAAGGACAATCCCTCGCGAACAGGAGTTCGTAACTTGCTCAGGATTGAGATCATGTTGCGTAAGTCATCCTAGTGAAATAGAAACCTAACTAGTCAACGGAGTTACAGCTAGAGGTTACTATTTCGTGGTCCGGTCTTATGTAATCTCATTACATAGGATATCCCCACTCACATGTCATCTATACGAACACGTTATGATCACAGTGTTTGTATCATATACAAAGTGGGCCACATCCATAGTTTAACCAGGGTAAGGTACCCAAACCTTATCCCCTAACTATAGACCCTTTAGGTTGTATCTCGAACCGAGATCCTTTTTATGTACATTACATTCAGTTAAAAATTCATTTAATAGCCTTGGATGTTTAGTTTATTGGATTTAGGGTTGAAATAAAGGCAAACTCGTAGAAAACGAACAATAACACTTTATTGAAATAATAACTCTTTATTACATTAATTAGATCATAATTACAAACTACGAGTTTTAGGGCACAAATCCCAACAAATATAACCAATGTCCATGAGTCGACCCTTCACAGGTTGTTTGTAGACACTGTTGGGTCAAATTATCGTTTTACCCTTGTGTCTACTTCTTGCTCCATAAGTCCGCACTACTCCTCTAATGAACAACAATGTTGTAATAGTTTGACCGTTCACAAAAACTCTCCCGTGCCAGTGAGAGAGTGGGCGCCCATTGTCCAAGCCCTGGAGACAACACTTAAGCGAACAACCCCTCTAGTTTCCCTCAAGGTGAGAACGAGTTAAGTCCATCTCGCGTAGTTAAGTGCCCAGCTCCCTACTTTGTCCTGCCCCTGAGAAGGTAGGCATATTGGGCGAGTAACTTGGACCACCCTCACCCATACTAGTCATAGGACAAACCACCGCAGACAGGAGTCCGTAACACGCTAAGGATTTAGGTTGAGTAACAAATGGTCATCTACGAAGTTATTAGTCCTTACTGTCAACGGTGTTACATCAGTAGGTCTAATAATTCACGGTCCAGTCTTCTACAATCTCATTGTATAGGATGCCCCCACTCGCATGTCAACCACAGGAAGGGGTCAGATCACCTCGTTTGTATCTTAATACAAAGCGAGACGCATCCACAACGTATACAGGATTAGGCGTCCAACCCCATCCATATACTGTAGACCGTTCGGGTCATTTACTCGAACGTGATCGTCCCTGTGTGTCCACTACAAACCATTCAACTTCTAGTTCTCTCATATATTCAATGACCCTGGTGAAGGGAATAAAAATACCCGCGCAGCGGAAGACGATCGAATCGTCAAAGGTATCGATCCGCTACTAAAGTTTCGTTAAAACGATCTAACGCTTAGATCTAAGTTTAACATCCAAAGTAAGGAAGAAAAACAGTTAGAATAACGTACTTACTTGTTGTAGATTGTTCCTCAAGTTCCTTCCTTGGTCACGAACTCTTCGTGCTTCTCGATCTCAATGAAAACTCGAACTCCCGAACAAGATCCGGTCTCAACCACTTGGAAACTCGGTTGTTCTTCGTTTGAAAAGAAGGAAGATGGTGGGATCTTAGTTTTGGAGAGGGAGGAGAGTTGAGAGAATTTCTTGAGAGAGAATTCTCTTCTTTTTGTTGAAATTCCAAAAATGAGAGATTGAAGATCATAACCCTTCTTGAAAGAAGGGTTTAAATAGTGGAATAACCATGAAGTTAAAATCTCCACATTATTACCATTTTACCACAACCATGGGTTATGCAAATCATGTTTGCATAACCATATAAGATATCTCATATCTCATTTTGCAAATCACATTTGCAATAATTGTGGAATAATTAAATTGAATCACATCCAATTTAATTTCTCTCAATAAATTTGTCCAATTAGCGCTAATTCAATAATTAGGCTAACCTATTGTTTATTATGAATCTCATTAACATTAAACTATATATTATATCATTCATATATCATATAAATGACATAAATGCCCTTTAAGTGAAATTGAACACTTCAATTTCATACCAAAACTCTAACCCTTCTTTTAATCCAGATTGAGCCACCCGAGGGACCTAATGGACCTACAGTGACGGGCTCCAATAATCCGAGATTAACCTATCAAACTCTTTGACTCGGTTAATCAACATTCATTAGCTACGGTAACACTCCACTATAGCCCGTACTTGCACTACCGTCAGTGTGGAATATTACGTGTCCACTGATATAACCAATGCCCATGAGTCGACTCTTCACAGTTTGTTCGTAGACACGGCTGGGTCAAATTACCATTTTACCCATGTGTCTACCTCTTGTTCCTTAAGTCACCACTACTCCTCTAATGAACAACATATTGTGATGGTCCAAACATACAAAACACCCTTCTCGAGCCAGTGAGAAGTTGGGCGCCTGTTGTCCAAGCCCTGGAGACAGCACTTAAAAGAACAACCTCTAGTTTTCCTAAAGGCGGGAATGAGTGAATTCCATCTCGCGTAGTTAAGTTTCCAGCTCCCTACATGGTCATGTCCGTGAGAAGGTAGACATATTGGGCGAGTAACTGTGACCACCCTCACCCATACTAGTCAAAGGACAAACTCCCGCAGACAGAAGTCCGTAACACGCTCAGGATTCAGGTCGAGTCACTAATGGTCATCTACGAATTTATTAGTCCTTACCGCCAACGGTGTTACATCAGTAGGTCTAATAATTCACGGTTCGGTCTTGTAGAATCTCATTGCACTGGATGCCCCCACTCGCATGTCAACCACATAAACGAGTCAGATCACCTCGTTTGTATCTAATACAAAGTAGTCCGCATCCACAGTGTATCCAGGATTAGGTCTCCAACCCTATCCATATACTGTAGACCGTTCAAGTCATTAACGCGAACGTGATCCTCCCTGTGTGTCCACTACACACCGTTCAAGTTCTAGTTCTCTCATAAATTCAATGACCCTGGACCTTAGTTTATTGGAAAAGTTTGTAAATATTGCGAGACACAAAGTAATGAAATAAATAACTCTTATTAATTTCAAACAGTAATTTAGAAACACGAGATTAGAACAAAAATCCCAACAAACTCCCACTTGGACTAAGCTAGTGGAGAAAATACATTTCTGAAGTGTACATAAATTATAATGATGTAGTACAATAAACTAGGGCAATGAATACCCGTTTACATATCTCCCACTTGCCCTAGTCAGGAAGCACTCGAAGATCTAGACTCTCTAGGTGCCCCTCAAACACCTTAGCCCTGAGGGGCTTTGTAAATGGATCAGCTACGTTGTGCTCTGACGCTATCTTCGTGATTGTCACGTCTCCGCGGTGCACAATCTCCCGTATCAAATAATACTTGCGCTCAATGTGTTTGCCTCTCTTATGGCTCCGAGGGTCTCGTGAGTTGGCTACTGCACCACTGTTATCACAGAACAGTGTGATCGACAAGTTCATCTTTGGAACAACTTCCAAATCGTTCATGACCTTCCTAAGCCAAACAACATCCTTTGCAGCTTCACAAGCCGCAACATACTCCTCTTCCATAGTGGAATCGGTGATGCATCCCTGCTTCATGCTTCGCTATACTACAACTCCTCCATTCAGATGAAGGCTGACCCCGAAGTGGATTTCCTAGAATCCTTGTCGGTCTGAAAGTCAGAATCCGTGTATCCTGTAAGGATGAAATCCCCACTACCATACACTAGGCTGTAGCTCCTCGTTCTCCTAAGATACTTGAGGATTGCCTTTACGGCTGTCCAGTGATCTAATCCTGGATTGGATTGATACCTACTGACAATTCCTATTGCATAACAAATGTCGGGCCTAGTACACAACATGGCATACATCAGGCTCCCTACAACCGAAGCATATGGAATCCGTCTCATATCCTCAAGCTCTTGAGGAGTCTTAGGACACTGATCCTTAGACAAGTGTACCCCATGCCTGAAAGGCAGCAAGCCCTTCTTGGAGTTCTGCATCTTATATCTAGACAACATCTTGTCAATATAAGACGCCTGAGACAAGGCTAGCGTTATGTTCTTCGGGTTCTAGACTATCTGGATACCTAGAACATACTGAGCTTCTCCCAAATCTTTCATTTGGAATTGCGAAGCTAGCCACTTCTTAACGTCAGTAAGAAATTCTACCTCATTCCCAATGAGAAGAATATCATCCACATACAACACTAAAAATGCGACAATTTTGTCAACGATTTTCTTGTAGACACAAGGCTCGTCGACATTTTGATCAAAGCAATAAGATTTGATCGCCTCATCAAACCTTATATTTCAAGACCTCAAAGCTTGTTTTAGCCCATAAATGAGCCTATGAAGTCGGCAAACCTTTTGCTTTTGGCCTTGGGCAATGAACCCTTTGGGCTGGTCCATGTAGATAGTCTCATCAAGTTTGCCATTCAGAAAGGTTGTCTTGACGTCCGTCTGCCATACCTCGTAGTCATAATACCTGGCAATGGCCAGAAGGATCCTGATCGACTTTACCATGGGAACAGGTGAAAAGGTCTCCTCATAGTCAACCCCTTCAACTTGGGTAAAACCCTTTGCCACTAGCCGAGCTTTCAAAGTCTGCACCATCCCATCTGCGCCACGTTTACGCTTGTAGATCCATTTGCAACCAATAGGTTTTACCCCATCCTGTTGATCCACAAGCTCCCAGACAGAATTGAAGTACATCGACTCCATTTCCTAGTCCATAACTTTAATCCATTTGTCTTTGTCAACGTCAACCATTGCCTGATCATAGGTCAATGGATCCTCACAGTCATCATCAGGAGCGACAACTGAGGTTTCAGCTAAACCGATATAGCGATCAGGCTGTCTCACAACCCTCCCACTACTACGAGGCATTCCCAAATCTTGGGAACGGATTTTACTAGACGTGCTAGGATCAACAACACTTGTTGACGTACTAGCCCCATCAACAACTCTTGCTGATGTACTGTCCATTTCATTTATCACAATTTTACTCCTTGGTAAATGATCCCTGACGTGGTCTTTCTCTAGGAAAGTGGCGTTTGTCGACACAAGCACCCTATTTTATTTAGGATCGTAAAATAGACAACTTCTAGTCTCTTTAGGGTAACCTACGAATAGGCATAATTTCGAACGAGGTTCCAACTTTTACAGGTTTGACACCAACACGTGGGTCGGGCATCCCCAAATTCTGAAGTGATGTATACTGCTTTTACGTCCACTCCAGAGTTCGAAAGATGTTTCACAAACACTCTTCGACGGAACGTTGTTCAAAATATAGACCGCAGTCTCTACTGCGTAATCCCTAAAAGAATCTGGGAGACGAGCATAGCTCATCATCGACCGAACCATGTCAAACAAGGTTCTGTTTCGCCTCTCCGATACACCATTCTGCTGTGGCATACCAGGTGCTGAGAGTTGGGACGTAATTTCGTGTTCTATCATATAGTCCTAGAATTCAGTGTCCATGTACTCTCCACCTCAATCCCATCGATGTGTTTTAAGCGATTTACCTAAGTGGTTCTCAACCTCTGTCTTGTACTCCTTGAACTTTTCAAGAGTTTCAGACTTCTTGTGCATTAGGTAATTATAACCATGCCTCGAGTAGTCGTCTATGAAAGACACGAAGTATTCATAACCACCTCGAGCTTTAACATTCATCAGACCACAGAGGTCAGAGTGTACTAACTCAAGGGGCTCTTTGGCTCTATATTCTTTTCCACTAAAAGGACGTTTGGTCATCTTGCTCTCAAGACATGACTCACACACCGGTAAATAGTTTTCTTCCAACTCGTTTAGAAGTCCACTCTTCACTAGTTTGTCAATCCTATTGAGATTAATGTGGCCTAACCGTAGATGCCAAAGATGGGCATTTTCCTTAGGAGAAACTTTCGCTCTTTTAGTTCGTGTTTCGCAGTTTTAAACAATTCAATATTCAAAACACTTTTGACTGAATTAGGTTTCAAAACATACAGATTATGCTCAAGTGAAGCTGAACAAATAAGATTGCCTTTGAAAGAAATAAACGCTTTATTTGATTCAAAAGAAACAGATAAACATTGTTCAATCAGGCAGGAAATGGAAACAAGGTTTCTAGTACACCTTGGTACAATGTACAAATTATCTAATAATAAGTACTTTCCACTGAAATGTAGCTTCACCATGTCGATCGCTGCAGTAAAAACAAACTCCCCAGATCCAACCCGTAGAGTCACCTCACCCTCTCGCAGCGGCTGCCAGGAATCAATCCCCATAAAATAAGAACAAACATGGTTAGTGGCACCTGAATCCAATATCGAGGCAGAGTTACTACTCTCCACTAAACAGGTTTCTGTCACAAGTAAATCACATTTACCTTTATTCTTCCTCAAGGCCAGGAATTTGGGACAGTTCCGCTTCCAGTGTCCACCCCCATTGCAGTGGAAACACTTTCCTTTCTCTGCAACGTCCTTGACCTTCTTACACTTCAGGGCGACAGCTCGGTCAGTTATGCCCCTCTTCATCCTCTTCTTCCCTTTCGGGCGTGAAGGAGCAACGAGTTTAGTCCTGCAGGTCGAACCCGTGATAAGACACGTGAGGCAACATTTGCCTCGGATTCCGGTGCCACGACCTGCATAAGGACCTGGAAATTTTGTAGCTCATCGAGGAGGGTAGTCGAGTGTAGCTAATTTTGTTCATAATGACATTGCTCTGGCCCGAAGGAAATTCTTCGGAAGTGTCTCCAGAATAAAACTGACTTGGCTCGATTCATCGATCGAAGCCCCGTTCATCTCAGCCAGATTAAAGTGGGTCATCATGTGTAGAACATGTTCTACGGACAGACAACCCTGTAAGCCCAATCTCTTTGGAACTTCCTTATTAACAAACAATAAAAAGAAAGAAGAAATGAATGTTTAAAACTTGGTTTTCCATGTTTTAAAAAGAAAAGAAATGAAGTGAAAGATAAAAGGAAAACAAGGAAGGAATAGCTCAAACTATTTTGGTTTGGTTTGTTTTAAAAATAATGAAGAAAATGAAATGAAAGGAATGGATATTATATTGTGTTTTGTTTTGTTTAGAAAATTAAAGGAAAGAAAAGGAAAGAAATAAAGGGATAAAGGAAAGGAAAAAGAAAAGGAAAAAGAAAAGAAAAAGCAAAAGGGAAAAAGATAAAGTTTGCATCCTTGCTTTTTAAAATGGCTTTATCTTCTGCATTTTCTTCTTCATTTATCAAAACCAAAGTTGAAGCTTCGTGGGAGAAGGAGAAAGGAAGAAAATGGAAGCCATTTTCGTGATTTTGGAGCTGGAATTGCAGAAGAAAGGAGGAGAACTCAAAGCTTAATTGTATAGGAGCAAGGTGATCAACTCAGACCAGTTCTGATGTTTTGGTCTTGTCGAGCTCAACAAGAAGAGGTAAGAGTTGATTTTTTGATACATGAAAGTTAACTCAATTTGGAACAAAGTTTGTGAGGGAAGCTCGAGCTAATACTGAAGTTAACTTACTGTTTTGTGAAGAGGAAGACAGAAGACAGAATTTGCTGTCAAATCTGGGAAGTCTCTGATGTTTTGGTTGTTCTGATCTGAATACTTGGAGTTAGAAGCTATAATTTGTATGGTTCGAGAGCTTATTGAATTTCCTACAACTTTCGTGAAGCAATCGTGAGTAGAAAATGTCTAGAAGATGTTCTAAATATCAGGTTAAATTTGTTGTGCAGCAGGAAATCCGAATCTGGAAACAGCATAAGTCTGTTTTGAGGAAAGTAGTTTTCGAGGTATTTCTGAATAAATCCGTTTGGAATTTCAGTTTCATGTCTTCATATGATTTTTAGAGGGTTAAAAAAGGAAGAGTTTGGTATAAATTACATTATTTTTGGATAAGTAATGAAGAAGTTATGGCTGTCTGAATACAGGGCAGAAAAACCAAAAATGCTGGAAATCTGAAAGTGTGTTTTCTTGCAAGTTTTAAGGTCAAAAATCATGAGCTCGAGGATCTAATGGTTGAGTTGGTTTGTTTGACAGGCCAAGAGCAAATAGGTCAAGTTTACAAGCCAAGGTTCTAATTCTAATACTGTGAGTGACTCTATCTTGGAACTATGCTTGACCTATGTTTTTCTTCATGAACATAAGTGTTGATAATTACATCCTGTTTGAACTAGTTATGAATGGCTTCATAGAGTTTTCTAACATAAAGTTCATGATGGAACCTAAGCATGCTTGAAGTTAGTTGTAACTATAAATCCAAGTATGGAAACTAAATTGTGAAAGTATGCTTTCCTTTAGAGAATGTTTTGTGTAAATCCACTTGGGAACATGTTTAGATGATAATGTGAAAATGTCAAGAAATTGTTGTATGTGTTATAAAGACATGATTTCCATGGTACACAAATTATGCCCTTGTTTGGGGTTAACCCCTAATACTGAAGGACATTCGAGAAGGTACTTAGGGGAAATGAATCATGATATCCCGATCTTTGAAGGACAATGAGAAGGTATCCAGGGTAGTAAATGGTTTTACCTAAATCTTTGAAGGGCAATGAGAAGGTATTCGGGTAGTAAATGGTTTTACCTTAATACTGAAGGACATGGAGAAGGTATTAGAGAAAACCTAACGACCAAAGGTATTCCACGTGCACGTGAGAGAGAGAGAGGTATGAACCTTATTGGTATAAATGTAACTCTACCACCTCTATGGTTTGATGTGGTATCATGTCATGTGTTTTATTGTTATGAGCTTCTATACTATTGATCTATCTACCCTCGATAAGTTAGTACATTTCGAGTTGTGTGCTATGCACAAGTGGTGACTTAAACCTGTAAATTGGAAGCATGGTTTGTTTATGTATACAAACAAATGTTAAGCTATTTTCTACTATAATCTGCCATTATTATGATTCACCTGGGAGCTTATAATGTTTTAAAGATAGACACTCTTTGAGCTTTTAGCTCATTCTTTCAATGTTTTCAAACCTTTCGTAGAGATCGAGCTCCTTGTACGACATCCCGCCATAGTCACTGGAAGTTTCATAAGTTGTTAGTTTGTACGTTAATTTGGTGTTGTATAGCAAGTCGTTATGTAGTTATAAAAGTTTTGTACATTAGTGGTTGTATAAACAATGAGTTGTCTTGTGTTGTTTTGATGCACTTGACTTTTAGTTTCCAATAGAGACTTATGAAGGGTTTCTCCTTGTGTATGTTTAATAGTTGTCCATTTTCATTTGTGTTATGTTAAAATGTTCCATATGCGAACATAGTATGTTTATCAGGAGAACAGGGTCAGCAGGTATTGTTAAGAGGTAAACAATGTCTGTTGGTTTCACGCCGCCTTTCGGGTCGGGAGGGGGTGTGACAGACCCCTCTTTCATCCGTGCATTGAAGACGTATTGGACTACTTGGTCCAATACATCAAACTGTTGGGATTTTGGTCCTAATCTCGTGTTTGTAAATTACTGTTTGAAACTAATAAGAGTTATTCATTTCATCACTTTGTGTCTCGCAATATTTATAAACTTTTCCAATAAACTAAGCTCCAGGGTCATTGAATTTGTGAGAGAACTAGAACTTGAATGGTGTGTAGTGGACACAAAGGGAGGATCACGTTCGAGTAAATGACCCGGACGGTCTACAGCATATGGATAGGGTTGGAGACCTAATCTTGGATACACTGTGGATGCGACCCGCTTTGTATTAGATAGAAACGAGGTGATCTGACTTGTTCATATGGTTGACATGCGAGTTGGGGCATCCTATGCAATGAGATTGTACAAGACGGGGCCAGTGAATTATTAGACCTCATCGATGTAACACCATTGTGATGAAGGACTAATAACTTTGTAGATGACCATTAGTGACTCGACACGAAATCACGAGTTTGTTACGGACTTACATCTGCGAAGTCCATCCTTTGACTAGTCACGAATGAGGGTGGTCACAGCTACTCGCCCAATATGCCTATCTTCTCAGTGACAGGACCAAGTAGGGAGCTGGGAACTTAACTACGCGAGATGGAATTCACTCGTTCCCGCCTTTAGGGAAACTATAGGGGTTGTTCCCTTAAGTGTTGTCTCCGGGACTTGGACAACGGGCGCCCACCTTCTCACTGGCCCGAGAAAGTTGTTGTGTATCGTTGGACCATCACAATATGTTGTTCATTAGAGGAGCAGTGGGGACTTAAGGAACAAGAGGTAGACACTGTGGGTAAAGCAAGAATTTGACCCAGTGTGTCTCACGAACAACATGTGAAGGGTCGACTCATGGGCATTGGTTATATCAGTGGACACGTAATATTCTGCACTGACGTGAGTGCAACTACGGGCTATAGTGGAGTGTTACCGTAGCTAATGAATGTTGATTAACCGCGTCAAAGAGTTTGACAGGTTAATCTCGGATCATTGGAGCCCGTCAGTGTAGGTCCATTAGGTCCCTCGGTTGGTTCAATTTGGGTGAAAAAAAGGGTTAATGTTTTGGTATGAAATTGAAGTGTTCAATTTCACTTTAAAGGGCATTTATGTCATTTATATGAGATATGAATGATATAATATATACTTTAATGTGAATGAGATTCATAATAAACTATAGGTTAGACTAATTGTTGAATTAGGGCTAATTGGAGAAATTAATTGAGAGAAATTAAATTGGATGTGATTCAATTTAATTAATCCACATTTATTGCAAATGAGATTTGCAATATGAGATATGAGATATCTTATATTATGTGGTTATGCAAATGAGATTTGCATATCCTATGGTTGTGGTAAAGTGGTAATAATGTGAGAATTTTAACTCCATCATTCCACTATTTAAACCCTTTCCAAGAAGGGATTGGTAGCTCACTCTCTCATTTTTTTTTTTTTTATTTTCATCAAAGGGAAGAAGAGAATTCTCTCAACCTTTCTCTCAACTCTCCTCCCTCTAGAAAATCAAGAAGTTCCCACAAACTTCCTTCTTTCCAAAGGAAGCACAACCGAGAAGATTTTAGTGGTTGTGTTCGGTTCTTGATCGTGAAAAGAGAACGAGTTCGTTGAGATCGGGTTTTTTGCGAAGGGTTCATGATTTTCTGCAAATGAGTTCTTGAAGAGGGTATTTAACAAGTAAGTTACTTCATCTTACTGTTTTTCCTTTCCATTCTGCATGTTTAGCCTAGATCTAATAGTTAGATCGTTTTAACAAAATTCGAGTAGAGTAATGATACCATGACGATTCGATCGTCTTCCGCTACGCGGGAAGTTTCATTCCCTTCACAGACATGCTTGCAATGATATAGACCTTGACCTTTTCATTGGCCCTGATCCATCGATCGTATGCATCACGAACACTTCGCAATGCAGTCGAGCCCGACATTTGAGGACACTCCTCAGAGAGCACGAACTTAATATCATCAGTTACGAAAATTGTGTTTATCTTGTTTTTCCAAGTTTGGTAATTATCTCCCACTAGTTTATCAGACGCGAGTAGAGCTATAGTTGCGGTAGACATTTTTAGTTGAAAAATAGAAAACTTTGTGTCAGTCTCGCAAAAAACTTTTTAAAACCAATCAAGTTTTAGCAAAAATGTTTCATGATCCCTAGGTCATTCAATATTTTGCAATTATATCCTAAAGGTTTAGAATGACCGTCACCGAAGGGTGAACAGAACACTCCTCCTCTAGGACGAGACTTTCTCGATCAGACCCTAATCCCAGAATAACGCTTATTCCATTAGGTGTCCAATTACCATTGTTCGGTCGAATTCATTAACACTTAATGAATTCTGTGAGTGTCACCCTCAATCTTTAAGTTTCCAAGCATTCGTCCAAACAATAGCCACCGAAGGGTGAACCAAGAAGGAAAACCAACTAGGAAATTGTATCCCTTTCGGGATTTCACGGTGTTCCGACTCCCATGATCAGGCACCCGGAAGGGATTGTCTGGTCCAGGCCAAACTAGCAGGCGGATCATAGGCATCTCACGGTGTGAATCGAAAGAAGAGACCGTGGGTCCCATTTTCACAAATCCCGCTCCCACTGACTATAAGTACTCTCTCCATCCACGATGATATTGGCCTATACAAATGCCACCCGAAGGGGGACACTCCCATTTGCGCCACGAGGTCGAGTATAGATCTCACGGTGCGGGCTTAACGGAGATTTGTGGTTGGAAAATCAAATGTATCTCATACACTTTATTTCCTCCCACTCTGCACTTTACTTTTAATAGGGATTGACCTAGACAAACCGGCTAAAATTTACCTAAGTCTACCAATATAACTCTTATATGGTATTAACCTAAGTCTATAATCACATTATAACTTAGGTCTATGTGAGTAAATTAAAACACTTTTAATTAGCGGCACTCACGATAAGTATAATCTAGATTCTCCGGACCGAATTCACTCCCAGATCAGTTTCCAATTAGGATTGTTCTGCAAGCGTCAACTTAAATACCCCAACCTTAGACAAAACCTTCCTTAGACAGATTTACTAATCAGTCTCCATTCATAGACTAAACTTTGATTTCCTAATTTCTAATCTCATTAGAAAAAAGAAAACCTAAGTCTAATTCTTCAAGTTATAAACTCTTTAAAACTAATAATTAACTTAGGTTGCATGCATTTCTATATTATAGTGCTTGATCATTCATCACATGAATAACTATATACTATAACATAATATAATTCATCACATGAATATAACACTTATATTAATTAAATTAAACATGCATTTAATTATATTATAACTCTTATAATACAATCTATCATGCAAACTATATATTGTAACTCTTATAATATAAATGATGCATGAAAATGTTTAACCTAAGGTGGGATTTTAAATCTATATGACATACATTATGCACATTGAATTATATTAAATCATACATCTCATGCATAAAATAATTAAATAGCAAAAATTGACCAATTTTTGGCACCTAGGGGCAATTATTTAATTAAATAACATTAATATAACACTTATATTAGTATTATTTAATAAAATAAATAAATAAATAAATAAAATATATTTTTATAAATAAAGAAAATAATAATTACGGAAAAAACTGCCCCTCATTTGAGAATAACCACCCACGTCTCGCGAACAGCCACGCAGAATCGCTCACACTACGGTGCGGCGGTAACGCCGCGGCGTGGCGGCGTTAACAACGCGCCGCATCCAGCGTTGAGGCCAGCGTGCTCCACGTCGTGGCGTTGAAACGCTACTCTGCAGCCAAGCCAGCGCCCGCAAGGATAGCGTCTCAACGCCGATGGACAACGTCTCAACGCCATCGACAGAACAACAAGCACCTTTGTTGTTCTTCATCGATTTTCGCCCGTTTCCGCTTCGATTTCTTCACAACAACTCTTGCCACGAACAACTCAGACTTACAGACTCTATTTACAACAAAATGCTCAAAAAACAACAGGCCCTTACATTGATCTCATCAACATAAAATTGTAAATCTAAAATGCCAAAAAATCGAAACATCCATTATGCAAACCCATCATTTATCTCATGAAATAAGGTAATTTACCCACCTACTTTAACAAAAACAATGTATAACGAAGAACCATCGAAATGGCTATGATACCAATTGAAGGGAATGAAAATCCACGCGCAGCGGAAGACGATCGAATCGTCAAAGGTATCATTACGCTACTAAGCTATGAATATGAATGAAGAAATGAATGCCGGGCTCTTTCTTTCACTGCTAACCTTCTTTCTTTTTGATTTGGACTTGGTTGGCAGGGTCAGGGCCTTTCTCGCTGGGCTTTCGTTAAAACGATCTAACGCTTAGATCTAAGTTAAACATGCAAAGTAAGGAAGAAAAACAGTGAGAATAACATACTTACTTGTTGTAGACTGTTCTTCAAGTTCCTTCCTTCGTCACGAACTCTTCGTGCTTCTCGATCTCAACGAAAACTCGAACTCACGAACAAGATCCGGTCACAACCACTTGGAAACTCGGTTGTTCTTCTTTTTTAAAGAAGGAAGATGGTGGGATCTTAGTTTTTGAGAGGGAGGAGAGTTGAGAGAATTGCTTGAGGGAGAATTCTCTTCTTTTGGTTGAAATTCCAAAAATGAGAGATTGAAGATCATAATCCTTCTTGCAAGAAGGGTTTAACTAGAGGAATAACCATGGAGTTAAAATCTCCACATTATTACCATTTTACCACAACCATAGGTTATGCAAATCATGTTTGCATAACCATATAAGATATCTCATATCTCATATTGCAAATCACATTTGCAATAATTATGGATTAATTAAATTGAATCACATCTAATTTAATTTCTCTCAATTAATTTCTCCAATTAGCCTTAATTCAACAATTAGGCTAACCTATAATTTATTATGAATCTCATTCACATTAAACTATATATTATATCATTCATATCTCATATAAATGACATAAATGCCCTTTAAGTGAAATTGAACACTTCAATTTCATACCAAAACTATAACCATTCTTTTAATCCAGATTGAGCGAACCGAGAGACCTAATGGACCTACAGTGACGGGCTCCAATGATCTGAGATTAACCTATCAAACTCTTTGACCTGGTTAATCAACATTCATTAGCTACGGTAACACTCCACTATAGCCTGTAGTTGCACTCCCGTTAGTACAGAATATTATGTGTCCACTGATATAACCAATGCCCATGAATCGACCCTTCACAGGTTGTTCGTAGACACGGTTGGGTCATATTATAATTTTACCCGTACTTCTTGTTCCTTAGGTCCCTACTGCTCCTCTAATGAACAACATATTGTTATGGTCCAACCATACACAACACCCTTCTCGGGCAAGTGAGAAGGTGGGCGCCCATTGTCCAAGCCTTGGAGACAACACTTAAGGGAACAACCCCTCTAGATTCCCTAAAGGCGGGAACAAGTGAATTCCATCTCGCGTAGTTAAGTTCCCAGCTCCCTACTTGGTTCTGTCCCTGAGAAGATAGGCATATTGGGCGAGTAACTGTGACTACCCTCACCCATACTAATCAAAGGACAGACCCCCGCAGACAGGAGTCCGTAACACGCTTAGGATTCAGGTCGAGTCACTAATGGTCATCTACGAAGTTATTAGTCCATACTGTCAACGTTGTTACATCAGTAGGTCTAATAATTCACGGTTCGGTCTTGTACAATCTCATTGCACAGGATGCCCCCACTCGCATGTCAACAACATGAACGAGTCAGATCACCTCGTTTGTATCTAATACAAAGCGGGTCGCATCCACAGTGTATCCAGGATTAGGTCTCCAACCCTATCCATATACTGTAGACCGTTCAGGTCATTAACTCGAACGTGATCATACCTGTGTGTCCACTACACACCGTTCGAGTTCTAGTGCGCTCATAAATTCAATGACCCTAGAGCTTAG
The DNA here is from genome assembly GCA_036507285.1 of Trichosanthes cucumerina. Taxonomy (NCBI): domain Eukaryota; kingdom Viridiplantae; phylum Streptophyta; class Magnoliopsida; order Cucurbitales; family Cucurbitaceae; genus Trichosanthes; species Trichosanthes cucumerina. The sequence goes on from CM071841.1 coordinate 43,471,468, forward strand.
TTTATTGGAAAAGTTTGTAAATATTGTGAGACACAAAGTAATGAAATAAATAACTCTTATTAATTTCAAACAGTAATTTAGAAACACGAGATTAGGACAAAATCCCAACACCTGGAGCTTAGTTTATTGGTCCAAGATTGTATAAAATGCGAGACAAAAAATGAAGAAATGAATAACTTTTTATTAAATTCATACAGTAATTTACAAACACGAGATTAGGACAAAAATCCCAACATAAGGACACTCCTCAGTAAACACAAACTTTAGATCGTCTGCACCAAGATGAAATTAAGATTGTTTTTCCACGACATCATATTTTCTCCAGTTAATTTATCAGTAGCCAACAAGAAAAGGATTGAGTTATTCATATTGCTGAATACAAAATACTTTAATTAGTTTCTCGTTAAACCTTTAATTAATCGAATCATTTTTAGCTATTTACCTAATGATTCCTAAGTCATTAATAATTCGCAATGATACTCCAAAGGTTTAGAATGTATGACACCGAAGGGTGATAAAAAACACTCCTCCTATGGATCAAGACATTCTTGACAAAAACCTAATGTCAGAATAACTCTTATTCCAATAGGCTTTAGTTACCATTATTTGGTCTGGATAAAATTATAACTAATGTATCCTGTGAGTGTGACCCTCTATCTTTGGATTCCAGTGTCCCGATCCAATAAAATTCGTTTAAGGGAGGACTGGGTTGGAAAATAAACTAAGGTAATCTTTATCCTTTTTCAGATGTTCATTGTGTTCCGATCTCTATGATCAAAGCCCTCCGAGGGATTGTCTTGTCCAGGCCAAACTAGCAGGTTGATCATAGTAATCTGACGGTGTGAACCGATAAAAGAGACCATAGGTTTTGTTTTCACGAAACCTGCTCCCACTGACCATAAGTACCCTCTCCATTCACCTTGCTATTGATCCATACAAACACCATCCAAAGGGAGACGCTCCCGTTTGCGCCACGAGGCCATGTATGGATCTCACGGTGTGAACTTCTCGGAGATATGTACGTTGAATACTTGATGTATCATATACACCTCTTTCCTCCCACTAGATACTTTAACTCTATAGGAAATTTACCTAGGCTAAACCCGGCTAATGGTTTTACCTAAACTTGTCAATATAACACTTATGTTGATAATCAATATAACACTTATATTGATTTTTATCATAAGTTTGCTAATATAACTTTTATATTAAAACTAGGATATCTAGTTTATTAACCCTTTAATAAACCAGCCGACGCTACTATAATTTATAAACCCTCTGATTAAAATTCACACTCAAGTCAGTTTCCAAGTAGGGGTGTTCCGTTTCCGTCAGTTTAAATACCCCAGCCTAGACAGAGCCTTCCTTAGACAAAGTTTCTCTTCTAATCATTGTTTATAAATTACATGGTTCCTAATTATAATCTAATTGGAACTAGATAACCTAAGATCTGTTAATTTCATGTTCTAAAAACGTTAAAACTAATGAATTTAACTTTAGGTGACATGCAATTCTATGTTATTGTGCTTGATCATTCATCACATGAATAAAACATACCTAACACATTCATCTCATGAAAAATATGAATGTCAATGCTTTCAAAAAATTAATATAATTCCTTATATTAATTATACATGTAAACTATATAATATAAAACTTTATATTATAAATGATGCATGAATTTCTTACCCTAAGGTGGGATATCTACAATAATAGCATACATTATGCATGACTATAATTATACAACAATTGCATAAATTAAATAGTAAAATTAGACCATTTTTGCACCCCTGAAATTCATTTTAATTAATATAATCTAATTATATTAATTCAAATTAATAATATTAAATCAAATTAAATATAAAACGTTTTTATATTTAATATATACATAAAAAAAAATGTTTTCCATTTCTGTCCTTTGTTGCATTACTTCAATAGCGTTGCTACGCTGAGGATTGCGTTGCAACGCCGATTCCTTCATGTCGTGCGTCTCAACAGCTTCAACGTTGCAACGCCTATGCTGGTGTTGCAACACCATCGTCTCCACATCGCAAAGTTGCAACGCTAATTGGAGCGTTGCAATGCTGCACCTCATGCAGCTTGAAAATCGCCTCAACGGCGTTACAACGCTGCACATAGAACAACAAGCAGTCTCGACTATTTTTGCTCATTTTTGCTCCGTTCTTCTCTGCAATCACCTTACCTCGATTGTCACGGACTTACAGACTCGATTTACAATGAAAATTACCCAAAACACCGGGCCCTTACATTGAACAATTCAATGAAAAATTGCAAATCTAAGTTGCAAAAATGAAAACATCTAATTTTTCAAACCTTCATTCATCTCATGAGCAAAATGTAATCCCACCTATGTTTTTGAAAGATCTAGAACAAAAACAACAACACAATTGGGTTACGATCGCGTGTTCTTGTAAGATGTTACACAAATCTAATAAAAAAATATAACGAAAGCGATTAAGCATGCTTATGTGAATGTGGACAGCAGTACTATTACCTTTGTAGACAAAAATAACACGTGTTCCTTCCGATCCTCTCGTTCTCACGATCTGAAGGATCTCGCGTTCTCCACAAACTATGAAGTAGTTTTTTATCCGACCACTAGATCTGCTTCGTTGTATTTCTAGGAGAGGGAAGCTGGTGGAACCTCGTTTGGAGTTGGCAGGGATTTTGAGGAAGACAAGTGTTTTTGGAACTCTTCAAACAAAACACTTATAAAAAGGAAGCACTTGGTTTGCCTTTTTGAGTTAGGTTAAACAATATGCATCTCATGCACACATATTTATAGGGAAATAAGATGGAAGTTACCATCTTACCCCTATAGTGCTTTTATGATATATTTCCCATGGATTAAACCACATGTTATATCAATCATATCATATATGATTGATATACCCTTTAAACATGAAATTGAACATTTCAATTTCACTCCATGTTGAGCCATGTTGAGCCAACGGAGGGACCTAATGGATCTACAGATCTTGAGCTCCAATGATACAAGATTAATCGATCAAACTCTTTGATTCAATTAATCAACATTCATTAACTATAAGTCATTCAACGATAGATTCATAGTTGCACTCTCCTCACTGTAGACTATGTTGTATCCACTGATATAATCAATACTTGTGAGTCGACCCTTCAGAAGTTGTTCGTAATCACAGTTGGGTCAAATTATCGTTTTACCCCTATATTGTTTCTTAGCTCTATTGATCCTCTAATAAACAATCAGTCTATCGTCCTACCATAAAGTTCATCCTTCTTAAGCCAGTAAGAAGGCGGGGCCCCATTGTTCAAGACCTGGATTCAGTTCTTAAGAGAACAACCTATCTGATTCCCTAATTTAGGGATGAGTGAATTCCTTCTTGAATAGTTAAGTTCCAAGCTACTTACATTGTTATGTCCTTGAGAAGGTAGGCTTATTGAGTCGGTTGCAGGCTACTTACAAAGTTATGTCCCATACTAGTCTAAGGACAAATCTCACAAGCAGGAGTCCATAGCATGCTCAGGATTCAGGTCAAGTCACTAATGATTATCTATGAATTTTTATACCTATCTTGATAACAGTGTTACTCTAGTACCTTAATAATTTGCGGTCTGGTCTTGTACAATCTCATTATACAGATGCCCCCACTTGCATGTCTACCACATGAACGAGTTGGATTACCTCGTTTTTACCAAATCCAAAGCGGGTCGCATCCATGGTGTTGCCAGTACAAGGTTCCCAACCCTATGCATATACCATAGACCTTTTAGGTTATGAAGCGATCGGATCCCGCAACAGAAGCGATTGTGAATAGCGTGTTCTTATTTAATTACATGGATTTCAACCAAGATCAAATAAAACTAAGATTAAGCATGCTTTAAGAAAATGGATAGCAAGAAATTACCTTTGAAGAACTATTTCTTCAAGTGCTCCTTCTCTAACCATCACGATCTCAGAAACTCGAACACGAACGATCACGGACACCACCACTGGATCTTCTCCGTTGTTCTCTAGGTGAGGGAGGAATGTGGGTTCCTTTAGGGTGAGATGTGGAGTTTTGAGAGAAGGTGTGTGTGGAACTTTTCCAACAAGACAATTGTATGGAATTCTAGGGTTTTCAAAAAGTACTTTAGCTTACTTGCTTACTATCACAAAGTTGCATCTCATGCAACTATTTATAGGAAAATAGGATGGAAATTACCCTCCTATCCCTTCTTCATTCTCTCATTAGTATATAGTTTATATGTGAATCTAATTAACATTAAAACCATATATTATATCAATTATATAAAATATAACTGATATAACATCTCATATATGAAGTTGAACACTTCAATTTCATTCCTAACTTTATACCCTCAATATAACCATGTTGAGCCAAATGAGGGACATAATGGACCTACAGATCATGAGCTCCAATGATGTGAGATTAACTGATCAAACTCTTTGATCTAGTTAATCAATATTCATTAACTACAAGTCACTCCACCATAGACTTGTAGCTGCACTCTCCTCACTGTAGATTATATTGTGTCCATTGATATAGTCATTACCCATGAGTCGACCCTAAACAAGTTGTTCGTAATCACAGCTTGGTCAAATTACCATATTACCCCTGTTATTACCTCTTTGTTCCCTAAGCACCACTGATCCTCTAATGAACAACAAGTCTAAGGTCCAACATTAGACTCGTACTCTCTTAATCAATTTAGAGGGCGGGGCCCCGTTTTTCAAGACCTGGACTGAAATCTTAAGGGAATAACCTATCCAATTCCTTAGTGTACGAATGAGTGAACTCCATCTTGTATAGTTAAGTCTCCAGAAACCTACGAGGTTAAGTCCCTAGCAACCTACGAGGTTATGTCCCTGAGAAGGTAGGCTTATTGAGTCGGCTACAGGCCACTCTCACCCATACTAGTCTAAGGTCAAACCCCTATAAGCAGGAGTTCTTAACTTACACAGGATTTAGGTCAAGTCACTAAATGACCATCTATAAATTATCTGTCTTATCCTGTTAACGGTGTTACACTTGTTAGACTAATAATTTGGAGTTCGGTCTTGTATGAACTCTTCATACAGGATGCCCTCACTCGCATGTCAACCACATAAATGAGTTGGATTACCTCATTGTACTAATTACAAAGTGGGGTGCATCCTTGGTGTTACCAAAATAAGGTTTTCAACCTTATTCTTATACCATAGACCATTTAGTTTATATTCTTGAACACAATCCAAATAGTGTTTACTACACTGATGTTCAAGATACATTATAACCTTGGAGCTTAGTTTATTGGATTTATGAAGGAAGAATATAATTTTATCAAAACAAATAACTCTTTATTTATTTGATCAAAATTACATAAGTTTAGGGCACAAATTCCAACAATCTCCCACTTGACCTAAAGCTTGTGGAGTACTAAAACATTACAATAAACTAGGGCATTTAAACACTTTGTACAATATACTCCCACTTGCCCTAGTTGGGAAAGACTTGTAAACCTAGACCTTCTAGGTGACTCTCAAACACTTTAGCCGTGAGAGCCTTTGTAAAAGGATCAGCGACGTTGTGCTCTGAGGCTATCTTCGTGACGATCACGTCTCCTCGATGCACGATCTCTCGGATAGATGATATTTCTCCTCAATATGCTTTTCCCTCTTGTGACTTCGGGGTTCCCTTGAATTTGCCACGGAACCATTGTTATCACAATACAGCGTGATGGGCAAACTCATATTTGGAGCAACTTCCAAATTTAGCATGAATTTCCTTAACCAAACGACCTTTTTAGCTGATTCACAAGCTGCTACATATTCGACCTCCATGGTAGAATCAGCGATGCATCCATGCTTGATGCTTCGCCATACTACAACTCCTCCGTTAGGAGTGAATACTGACCCTGATATAGTTTTCGAGAATCTTTATCAATCTGAAAGTCAGAATCTGTGTATCCTGTAAGGATCAAATCCTTAGCCCCATACACAAGCATGTAGTTCCTTGTTCCCCGTAGACACATAAGGATTGTTTTAACCGTTGTCCAATGTTCAGGTCCTTGATTGGATTGATACCTACTGACCATTATAACTGCAAAACAGATGTCTGGCCTAGTACACAACATGGCGTACATCAGGCTCCCAACAGCTGATGCATAAGGAATCCATCTTATATCCTCAACTCCTTGAGGTGTCTTAGGACACTGTTTCTTAGACAAATAAACTTCATGTCTAAAAGGCAATTTGTCGATGTAGGATGTTTGAGACAGGGCTAGTGTTTTATTCTTGCGGTTTCGAACAATCTGGATCCCAAGAACAAACTGCACTTGACCCAAATATTTTATTTGGAATTGCGTAGCTAGCCAATTCTTAATGTCAGTAAGATATCCTACATCATTCCCCATGAGTAGGATATCATCCACATATAGAACTAGGAATGCGACACAACTATTGATGATTTTGTTGTAGACACAAGGTTCATCATCATTCTCATCAAAGCCATAGGATTTGATTGCCTCATAAAATATTATGTTCCAGGACCTAGAGGCTTGTTTCAGTCCATAGATTGACCTTTTAAGCCTGCAAACCTTTTGTTCTTGTCCTTGTTCAAAGAACCCTTTGGGTTTGTTCATGTAGATGTTCTCGTCAAGAATGTCATTCAAAAAGGTTGTCTTGACATCCATTTGCCATACCTCATAGTCATAATATGCGGCAATGGCAAGTAGGATACGGATGGACTTTACCATAGCAACAGGTGAAAAGGTTTCCTCATAGTCAACCCCTTCAACCTGTGTATAACCCTTTGCTACTAGTCTAGCTTTAAGGGTTTGCGCATTTCAATCTACACCATGCTTTCTCTTGTAGATCCACTTACAACCTATAGGATTTACCCCATCAGGTTTATCTACAAGATCTCAAACAGAATTGAAGTACATAGACTCCATTTCTTGGTCGATGACTATGATCCATTTCTCTTTGTCTTTGTCAACCATCGATTGATTATAAGTCGATGTATCCTCACAGTTGTCATATGGTATAACAACTTGGATTTCAGATAAACCCATGTAACGGTGAGGTTGTGTTATAATCCTCCCACTACGTCGAGGCATACTCAACTCTTGAGATGGACTATCTGGACTAGACAAGTTAGTATAAACAACTCTTGTTGACGTACTAGTTTTATTAGCAACCTTTGTCATTGTTCCGTCTAACTCACTTAACACAATTGTACTTCTTTGTTTGTGGTCCCTTATGTGGTCCTCCTCTAAGAATGTGACATTTGTCGACACAAAAACCTTATCTTCCTTAGGATCAAAGAATAAAGCACCTTTTGTTTCTTTTGGGTATCCTACGAATAGGCACAATTTTGAACGTGAATCCATGTTATTTGGATTTGTCACAAGAACATGTGTTGGACAACCCCAAATTCTGAAATGACATAAACTACCTTTACATCCTTTCCAGAGTTCAAAAGGTGTTTCAGAAACACTTTTCGATGGCACATTGTTCAAAATGTATCCCGCATTCTCTACTGTGTAACCCCAAAAGGAATTAGGGAGATGAGCATAACTCATCATTGATCAAACCATGTCCAACAGAGTTCTTTTTCTCCTTTCCAATACACTCTTTTGTTGTGGCATACCGGGAGTTGAGAGTTGGGATGTATTTCCATGTTTATCATATAGTTTTGGATTTTTAAATCCATGTACTCTCCACCTCGATCTGATCGAAGTGTTTCAATCTTTTTACCTAATTGATTTTCAACTTCAGTCTTCAATTCCTTGAATTTTTCAAGTGCTTCAGACTTATGATGTTTTAGGTAAATAAGCCCAAATCTAGAATAATCTTCTATAAAAGAGATGAAATCTTCATAACCTCCTCTGGCTTTAACATTCATCGGACTATAAAGGTCTGAATGTGTAAGCTCAAGACTTATGATGTTTCCAGTAAAAGGTCTTTTAGTCATTTTGCCTTCTAGGCAGGATTAACATACATGTAAAGTATTTTATTCTAACTCATTTAGAAGTCCATTCTTTACCAATCTCTCAATCCTATTGAGATTAATGTGACCTAATCTAAGATGCCAAAGATGAGCATTTTCTTTGAGCGAAATTCTACGTTTCTTAGTTTGTGTGTTCGATGTTTTAAATAATTCAGTGTTCAAAACCATTTTGACTGAATTAGGCTTTAAAACATACAACCCATTTTCTAATTAAACTTAACATATTTCCACACCTTTCTTTAAAATAAACACTTTATTCAAAGAAAAAGAAAAAGAAATACATTGTTCTATAAGGCAAGAAATTGAAATAAGGTTTCTAGTTAACCCTGGTATCACTAACATATATTTCTTGCCAAAATTAAGCTTCATTGTGCCTATTGCTACAGCTGAGACGACTTCTCCATTAACAACTCGGAGCGTTATCTCTCCTTTTTGTAGCTGCTGCCATGAATCAATTCCCTGAAAAGAAGACCAAACATGATTAGTTGCGCCTGAATCAAGTATCCAAGAAGTTTTATAATTATCCACTAATCAAGCTTCTAAGCAAAGTAAATCATATCAAGCTTCTAAGCAAAGTAAATCATATTTACCTTCTAAGCAAAGTTTTATAATTATCCACTAATTAAGCTTCTAAGCAAAGTAAATCATATTTACCTTCCTTCTTCTTTTTCGCAATGTACTTCGGACAATTCCGTTTCCAATGCCCGTCTTCATTGCAGTGGAAACACTTTCTTTTGTCTGCAAATTCTTTGACTTTCTGGCCCTTATGGGTGACAACTTTGTCAACTCGTTTCCCTTTACCAATCTACTTCATGTTCTTCTTCTTCCCTTTCATGTTAGAAAAAGATGAAGCCACTATTTTTGATCCAGAGGTCGAACCTCTATGATAACTCCTACTGGAAACATTTGCCTCACCTTTCGATCCCTTAATTTTTATCAAAGATTGAAAGGTCTGGAGTTCATTCAGAAAGGAAGAAAGATTAAAATTAAGTTTGTTCATAACAACATTACTTCTAAACTACAGGAAAGTATCTGGAAGGGTTTCAAGAACGAACCTGACCTGTCTCGATTCATTGATGGAAGCACCATTCGACTCTGCGATGTTATAGTGTACCATCATATCTAGGGCATGATCCCGAACAGATGAACCCTCTGACATCCTAAAGTTGAATATATACTTGAGAGCATTGTGTCGGGCATGTGTAGATCGTTGTCCAAACATACTCTACACTGAATCCTTGATTTCCTTAGCGGTCAACATGCCCTCGTGCTTCTTGGCTAATATGCCAGACATACTTGCCAACATGTAGACCTTAACCTTATCATTGGCCTTGATCCATCGATCATATGCATCACAAACATTTCGTGAAGCATTCGAGCCTACCACCTGAGGACAGTCCTCAGTTAGCACAAACTTCAGATCATCCACTACCAAAATGGTGTTAAGTTTGTTTTTCCACGTCATCATGTTCTCTCCGGTTATTTTTTCCGCACCCAATAAGGAAATTATAAGGCTAGAAATTTTGCTGAAAATTTAAATAAAAAACTTGTATAAGCTTCTTTCTACGATTTTCTAATCCAATCATGTTTTAGCCAATTATCAAATGATTCCTAGGCCATTTATAATTTGCAATGATACTCCAAAGGTTTAGAATGTATGACACCGAATGGTAATAAAAAACACTGCTCCTTTGGATCAAGACACTATTGACCATAACCTAATGCCAGAATAACTCTTATTCCTATAAGCTTTAGTTACCATTATTCGGTCAGCATACATACACTACTTATGTACCTTGTGAGTGTAACCCTGTGTCTTTAGACCCCAAAGTCCCCATCCAATAAAATCCGTCGAAGGGAGGAACAAATTGAAAAACAAACTAAGAAAATCTTTATCCCTTTCGGGTGTCTAATGTGTTCGATCCCCTATGATCAAGCCCTTCGAAGGGATTGTCTGGTTCAAGCCAAACTAGCAGGCTGACCATAGTGATCTTACGATGAAAACCGACAGAAGAGACCATAGGTTTTGTTTTCACTAAACCTGCTCCCACTCACTATAAGTACCCTCTCCATTCACCTTGATATTGACTCATACAAACACCATTCGAATGGGGACGCTTCCGTTTGCGCCACTAGGCCATGTATAAGTCTCACAGTGTGAACTTTTCGAAGATATGTATGTGGAAAAATATGTATCATATACACATTTCCTCCCATTGGATACTTTGAATCTATAGGAAATTTCCTTAGGTTAAACCCGGCTAATGGTTTTACCTAGAATTATCGATATAACTCTTATATTGATTTTATCCTAAGTTTGCTAATATAACTCTTTATATTGAGCCTTGGATTTCTAGTTTATTAACCACTTAATAAACTCGCTGACGGTACTATAATTTATAAACTCTCTTATTAAATTACACTCACAGGTCAGTTCCCAAGTAGGGGTATTCCGTTTCCGTCACTTTAAATACCCCAGCCTAGACAGAACATTCCTTAGAAAGAGTTCCTCTCATAATCATTGTGTATAAATTACTTGGTTCCTAATTCTAATCTAATTAGAACTAGATAACCTAAGGTCTATTATTTTCATGTTCTAAACATTTTAAAACTAATAATTAACCTTAGGTGACATGCATAATATGTCATAGTGCTTGATCATTCATCTCAAGAATAATAAAACATACATAGCATAATCATCTCATGAATTATAATGCATGTCAATGTTGTCCATAAATTAATATAAGTCTTTATATTAATTATACATGCAAACTATATAATATAACTCTTTATATTATAAATGATGCATGGAAATGCTTAACCTAAGGTGGGATATCTAAATTAAAGGCGTACATTATGCATGATAATTGTAAACCCGAGATCTTTCTTTGGAACCTCCTTATTATCAAACAACAAAAAGGAAGAAGAAATGAATGTTTAAAACTTGGTTTTCCATGTTTTAAAAAGGAAAGAAATGAAGTGAAAGGCAAAAGGAAAACAAGGAAGGAAAGTTTAAACCATTTTGGTTTGGATTGCTTTTAAAACAAAAGAAGAAAAGGAAATGAAACAAATGTTTAATATACTAAGTTTGCTTTGTTTTGCAAAGAAAAGGTAAGAAATGAAAAGATAAAGGAAGGAAAAAGAAAAGAAAAGAAAAGGAAAAGGAAAAAAAAAAGAAAGTGGAAGGTGGGCCCCCACCTTGGTTTTTCTTTTTAAACAACCAAGAACCTTCAATTTTCTTCTCATTTTCATCAAAGAGGAGCTGAGGGTTCGTGGGAGAAGCTTAAAGGAAGAAGAAGAAGAGGGTTTCAGCTGGAAATTGAAGAAGAGAGGGAGAGAACTCAAGCAAATTAGTAGAACAGCAAGGTAATCACTCTGCCATGTTCTGCTATTTGGTTCATCTCGAGCTCCACAGAACGAGGTAAGAGCTGCAATTTTGTTTCGTGCAAGTTAACTCATATTGGAACAAAATTCGTGAAGGATGCTCGAGCAAATTCGGACCCTAAGCTACTGATTTATGAAGAGGAAGTCAGAACACAGAATTTACTGTCAAATCCGAGAAGTCTCTGATGTTTTGGTTGTACTGACCTGTAGAATTAGAATCAGAAGCTCTATTAGGTATGGTTGGAAAGCTTATTGAATTTCCTACAACTTTCATGAAGAAATCGTGAATAGAAAATAACTGGAAGATGTTGTAAATAGCAGGTCAAGTTACGGGTTGCAGCAGAAATTCGAATCTGGAATAGCAGAAGTTGGTTCCGGGGAAAGAAGCATTCGAGGTATTTCTGAACCAATCTATTGGGAATCTCATTTTCCTGTCTTCATAAGAGTTTTAAAGGGTTCAAAAAGGAAGAGTTTGGTATAAAGTACATTATTTTTGGATAAGTAATGAAGAAGTTATGAGTATCTGAATACAGGGCATAAAATCTGTTAAATGCTGGAATTTTTGAAAGTGTGTTTTCTTGTAAGTTTAAGGTTAAAAAGCATGAGCTCGAGGTTCTAATGGTTGAATTTGGTTTGTTTGACAGGCCAAGAGCAAATAAGTCGAGTGTACGGGTCAAGACTCTAGTTTTAACACTGTGAGTGACAAAACGAACCCTGAAAATGGTTTATAGGCTTGTATTATGCTTATGAAATGCAAGGTTCTGCTAAAACGAAATGGTTTAGATGTGTATTGTTTTCTTGAACACTTGTTTATGAGCATTCATGATTTCTTAGAAATGTTTTAAAGTGTTCATGATGAGCCTAAAAGTCTTTATGAAATTTATACATGAGCATATGTTTAATGATTGTCAAAACTTATGGAGATGTTATGATTTCAAGCAAGCATGTACTAGCGAGTATGTTTTAATGATTTCTAGTTTTATGAACAAGCTAAGTAAGCTTGAGTTTTATGAAAGAAAAAGATAAGCTGGCATGTTCAAATGTTTTCATGTGATCTTCTGAGATATTGAGCCCGAGGCTATGTAGTACCGTGTGCACACAGGTCTTATTCTGTTGTCGACGTTGAGTGTACTCCGTGACAACAGCGCTGTCGTGAGTGCTGGGCGGGCCCCACTACGACAAAGACGATGGGAGTGCTGGGCGGGCCCCACTACATCGTAGAATAAACGTTGGTGTACTGGGCGTGCCCTACACAACGTAGATTGTGACATGTTTTAAAAAGAGTTTATATCATTTACATGCCTTACGAGATTTTAACGGTGTCTTGCTTGTTTTCATGAAAAGCTATAATGTTTACACGATTACTTTTAACGCTTGATTACAGATGCATATGCTCATAGATGGCCAGGTGATATGATTTACGAGTTAATAGCTTTCTTTTAAACTCAAGTCACTCACTGAGCTTCATAGCTCATTCTTCCAGTGTTTTTCCCACTTTTCAGGTAGAGATCGAGAGCTCCGGTGCTCGAGAATCGCCATAGTCTGCTGAAGCTTCACATGTTGATATTTTGTACGTGGCTGGTGTGGTTTAGCAAGTCCATATGTCTGTAAATTATTTTAAGAGAACCATGTAATTATAGTCGTATGTGCTTTAAAGGTTGTGGTTGCTTAATTAGTGGTTTGGATTGTTTGTGGTTCTGATGTTCTTGCTCATCTTAGTTTCCAAGAGAGACTTAATAAGAGTTTCTCCTCATGTACGTCTTATAGATGTCCAGTTTCCGCTGAGTTAAGTTTAAAGTGTTCCATATGCGAACATAGTTTGTTTTCAGGTAAAGTAGTGTCAGCAGGTATTGTTAAGAGGTAACAATGTCTATTGGCTTCATGCCGTCTCTTGGGCTAAGTTAGCAAGTGGTTCGGGAGGGGGTGTGACAATAATGATTAGTCAACAATTGCATAATTTAAATAGAAAAATTAGACCAATTTTGGCACCCTAAAAATTAATTTGAATTAATATAATCTAATTAATTTGAAAAATTATACATTATGCAGCTTGTCCTCTTCTGCCCGTTGAAGCACATCTCACCACAAGCGTTGCACAACGCATAAGCATTGCAACGCTGAGGATAGCGTTGCAACACTTTCGTCTCCTCGATCGCTGCGTCATACCGCGGTGGCGTTGGTAACGCTAATCAACAGCGTTGCAACGCCATTCACAGAACAATAATTCTACTTCAATTTTCTTGCTCGTTTTTGCTCCGTTCTTCTCAGCAACCACTTTGCCTCGATCGACACTGACTTACAGACTCGATTTACATAATAAAATCTCCAAAATAATAGGCCCTTACATTGAACAATTCAACAAAGTTATGTAAATTTAAGTGCCAAAATTGAAAACGTCTAATTCGCAAACCGTTCATTCATCACATGAAAAAAAGTAAATCACACATTTGATCTTGATAAATCCAGAACTAAATCAAGATCACAATTGGGCTCTGATACTAATTAATGAGATCGGATCCCGCAGCGAAAGCGATTGTGAATCGCATGTTCTTATTTAATTACATGGATTTCAATCAAGATCAAATAAAACTAAGATTAAGCATGCTTTAAGAAATTGGACAACAATAAATTACATTTGAAGAAATCTTTCTTCCAGTGCTCCTTCTCCCACGATCACGATCTTAGCAACTCGAACCCGAATGATCACGGACACCACCACCGAATCTCCTCTGTTGTTCTCTAGGTGAGGGAGGAATATGGGTTCCTTTAGGGTGAGATGTGGAGTTTTGAGAGAAGGTGTGTGAGGAACTTTTCCAACAACACAATTGTATGGAATTTTAGGGTTTTCCAAAAGTACTTTAGCTTACTTGCTTACTATCGCAAAGTTGCATCTCAAGTAACTATTTATAGGAAAATAGGATGGAAATTACTATCCTATCCCTCTTTCATTCTCTTATTAGTATATAGTTTATATGTGAATCTAATTCACGTTAAAACCATATATTATATCAATTACATCACATATAACTGATATAACATCTCATATATGAAATTGAACACTTCAATTTCATTCCTAACTTTATACCCTCAATATACCCATGTCGAGCCAACGGAGGGATGTAATGGACCTACAGTTCATGAGCTCCAATGATGTGAGATTAACTGATCAAACTCTTTGATCCAAATAATCAATATTCATTAACTACAAGTCACTCCACTATAGACTTGTAGCTGCACTCTCCTCACTGTAGATTAGATTGTGTCTAATTATATAATCATTACCCATGAGTCGACCTTTCACAAGTTGTTCGTAATCATAGCTGGGTCAAATTATCGTTTAACCCCTATGATTACCTCTTTGTTCCTTAAGCACCACTGATCCTCTAATGAACAACAAGTCTAAGGTCGTACCATAGACTCGTACCCTCTTAATCAATTTAGAGGGTGGGGCCCCGTTGTTCAAGACCTGGAATAAGTTCTTACAGGAACAACCTATCTAATTCCTTAGTATAGAAATGAGTGAATTCCATCTTGTATAGTGAAGTCCCCAACTACCTATGAGGTTTTGTCCCTGAGAAGGTAGGCTTATTGGGTCGGCTACAGGCCACTCTCACCCATACTAGTCTAAGGACAAACCCCTATAAGCAGGAATTATTAACATACTCAGGATTTAGGTCGAGTCACTAATGACCATCTATAAATTATCAGTCTTATCCTGTTAACGGTGTTACACTAGTTAGACTAATAATTTGCAGTCCGGTCTTGTATGAACTCTTCATACAGGATGCCCCCACTCGCATGTCAACCACATGAATGAGTTGGATTACCTCATTTGTACTAACTACAAAGTGGACCGCATCCATGGTGTTACAAGAATAAGGTTTCCAACCTTATTCTTATACCATAGACCATGTAGGTTATATTGTTGAACACAATCCAAATGGTGTCTACTATACTGATGTTCAAGATACATTATAACCTTGGAGCTTAGTTTATTGGATTTATAAATCAAGAATATTATTTTACCAAAACAAATAACTCTTTATTTATTTGATCAAAATTACATAAGTTTAGGGCACAAATCCCAACTGGTTATACTTGAACAACTTAATCCAACCTATGTCTACTACATAAATGTTCAAGATCTATCATTATAACCTTGGAACATAGTTTATTGGATTTAGATTTATATGCGAGAATATAATAAATAACAACTTTATTTATTGAAATACGGTTATTACAAAACTACACTTGTTTAGGGCATAAATCCCAACAATCCTAAGGCACAATTTCAAGAGCCCACATCCTCTTTAGAAACTCCGTTGAAAGAGCATATGGTCAAAACTGACGCCACAGTGCAAAACAAGGCCTCAACACTCAGAAACATTGAAAATCAAGTGGGTCAATTAGCTTCAGCCTTAAATAATAGAGCTCAAGGAACGTTGCCAAGTGATACTGAAAATCCAAGAGGCATTGATAAGAAACATATAAACCAATCAAACTTCAAAGTGGGAATGAGTTGGAAGAGCCGAAAAGAAAGGTTCCTATAGTAGAAGAGCTTATTTCAATCCAAGTCAATAGTGAGTGTTGTGAAAATAAAACTGGGTGCGAGAAAAAACAGGGCAATGTGGTAGCATTGTCGTAACATCAAAAGACAGAGCTGGCATAGGGCAATGATGTAGCATTCCAAAAACATCAGAGGACAGAATAGAAAAATGTTGCAGCATTGCCAGAATCACGACAAGTCGAGCGAGTGATTTTGAGACCACCACCACCGTTTCCTCAGCGTTTTCAGAAGAAGGAACAAGATGAACAATTGATAAGTTTTTCGACTTTTTGAAGGAGTTACACATCAACATCCCTTTAGTTGATGCCTTGAAAAAAAATGCCAAACTATGCAAAATTCATGAAGGACATTTTGACTAAAAAGAGAAGATTGGGAAAATTCGAATGTTCATCCATTGTCCAACAAAAAATCCCTCCAAAGTTGAAAGATTTGGGGAGCTTCACCATTCCATTCACTATTGGGAAAACATATTGTGGGCAAGCCTTGTGTGATTTGTGAGCAAGAATCAACTTGATGCCCATGTCCTACTTTAAAATACTTGGCATTGGAGAAGCAAGACCCACCACAGTCTCGTTGCAACTAGTCGATTGATTAGTGGTTTATCTAAAGGGTAAGATAGATGATGTTTTGGTAAGTGTAGATAAGTTCATCATTCCTTCAGATTTCATCATACTTGATTATGAGGCTGACAAAGGCATTTCGATCATTATTGGGCGACCCTTCTTAGCCACAGGGAGGACACTCATAGATGTTCAGAAAGAGGAATTGACGATAGAGTGAATGATCAACAGGTAACTTTTAATGTGTTCAATTCTATGCAATCTTTTGATGATGTAGAAGAATGTTCTGCTATTAAGGTTTTAAATTCATATGAACATGTTGACAATGAAAAAAAGTCTCAATGAAAGCTTAGAGAATGAAATCTCTTTTAAGCATATGGTGGAAGAAGGTGAAATTAAGAATGGACACATCTCATGGTTGGAGAATAAACATTCATCAAAGGAAAACAACTTGATATACTGAGTTCATCGAAAGGGATGTGTTAGCCAAATGAGAGAGAGAAGAATAAGTTGGTGTGGTACATTGACTCAAGTAATCTCAAGAAAATGGAAAATCAAAGAAGAATAGTTCGAAAAAAGAAAAGGAAGAGAAAGAGGAAAAATGAAGGAAAAATGAGTGGAAGGCAACTTTTTGTCCTCCCAAAGACTCATAAAAGATGTTTTTGACTTGGGTTGTGGATGTAAATTAATTTCTCAATGAAGCAACTCAATCAAGCTAAGTATTTTCATTCCTTTTGTTGTTATTTATTCTTTCTTTTCTTTCATTTTGCGCTTATGTTTGTGTGGTAGTTGTTATGTTTAAAACGTTGTTGTTTTAGATCCTCTTGAGTATTTTAGTTGAAGAGTGAGGAAACTCATGAAAGAAAGAAAGAATTAATGTTCAAGAGTTGCACTTGAAGATTTTGTAAGTTTATTTGGTTGCAGGAGAAGAAAAAGAAGAGGAGCATATACATTAAAGGTGGAAATTTATAAAAAGACAGATCTTATTTTTTCCCTGTTGTGGTGGCGATGCTATAGCATTGCCACCACATTCAAACATGAGCCAGTGAGTGAATGTTCGCCCCATTTTGGTGGTGATGCTATAGCATTGCAACCACATTTATGCAGGGGAACTCTATTTTCTTTAGCTTATCTTTCTAGTGTGTTAGTTGTTCTTAACAACAATTACTTTGTTCAACTTTTTGAGTTATCTTATGGTTTTGGTTGCTGTTTAGTTGTTGTCTAGTCGTTTTTTGGCTTTCCCCGAAGTTTCCTTTTTTTCTTTTTTACGCTTGTTGTGAGGTCACAACGTGTCTTCAAGTTTGGGGGTGGATGCTTGTTTTTGGTTTTGTTTGTTGTGGCGTAAGGTGGTTTTTGCTTTTTTCTGTTTGATTGTTTGTTTGTTCCTGTTTTCTTGTTAGTGGTCTTCCTGGAGTGGTTTGTTGTTTGTGTCTTTTGTGAGTTATTGTTGGGTGCCTTCGATTGTTCGGTTTGTCACTAATGATGATAACTTAGATTCTCATGTTTTATTTTGCATATATCACATTAGACATGGAAAATGAGTAATCGAGTTAAAGTAACCCTTTTACACTTAAGTCTTAGCTATCGAGCTTGAGGATTCTAATAAGTTTTATAGTCTTAAAGAGACTATGGGGCTAAAGTGAGTTAGTGTGGTCCCTTAAAGTGAGTTTAAAGGCATCATGAGTGAGTTATGTGTATTTCTACCTTTGTAAGCTCAAAGTTTGGGGGAGGTCAATTCTTTGAAAAGAAAAAAAACATAAAAAAAGAAAAAAGAAAGAAAGAAAAGAAAAATGGTTACTCCTCTATCTTTCGTGGCTTAATAAACAAGGGCTAGACATGACACCCATGTTTAGTTTTGAGTTAAACAGTGACGGTAGATATGAATATGCAAGTGCAACCTAATATCGTGATAGTGCTCGTCGTTAGGAGTCTTCATCACGAATGTTGCCGTTTAAATCGAAGGTACAAATGACTAGAAAGGTTCCCTTTGAAAAAAAAAGTGAAATGAAAACACAGAATAAAAAAGGAAACAAAAACAGATTTGACCTCCCATGCTCCTTTTGTTGCATTTTTTTTTTTATTGAACGAGTTGTATTCCCTTGAAAAAAAAATCCAAGAAAAGAAAAGAAAAAAAAAAGGAAAAAAAGAGAGAGGGTGATCCATTTGATTCTTCATCATGAGCTTATTTGCACACTTTAGTCTCTTGGATTGGAGTGATGCTAAGTCGTTTGATGCCCATTAAACTGAACTCTATGATTTAAGCTTTAAGGCGACTCAGATGATTCGAGTAAGAGAGTTAAGACTTGGCACACACACACTTACGGAGTTACTTTAGTCTGTGAACAACTTTTCCATATCTTTTGTGTGTGTATGTAAGAAAATTGTGGGAACCCATTTGAAGGCTCGATAATCTGAACGTCTACTGCACCCGGCCTTTTTTGTGTTTGTTGTTGTAGTTGTTAGTGAACGAAATAAAACTCCCCCAGCGGAAAACGACTTTCAATCGTCGTAGTGTTCGTTGTGAAAAATACTTTCTTAAAACTGAACCTATCTCATAGATCATAGGCTAAACATGCATAATAAGAAGGAAAAGTAGTAAGATAGAGGTGAAGGGAATGAAACTCCCAGCGCAGCGGAAGACGATCGAATCGTCACGGTGAAGTCATGGAACTAAATTTTGTGAAAATAATCTAACACTTAGATATAGGCTAAACATGCATAAAACGAAAGGAATACAACAACTTTTTGTTACTTACTTGTTGAAGACGTCCTTCAAGGCTTCCTTTCCGTTCACGATCACGAACTCTTCGTGCTACCTCGATCTTGAAGGGATCGAATCCTGCAGCGGAAGCGATTGTACATCGTCTGTTCTTAATTTAGTTACATGGATTACAATCAAGAACTAATCTAACTAGATTAAGCATGCATTTCTACAAGATGGACAACAAAATATTACCTTTGAAGAACTCTTTCTTCAAGTGCTCCTTCTCCCACGTTCACGATCTCAGCAGCACGAACCCAAACGATCACCAACATTGCCACCGGATCTTCTCCGTTGTTCTCTAGGTGAGGGAGGAAGGTGGGTTCCCTTTAGGTGAGGTGAGATGTTTGTCAGATTGTAGTTGGAACTCTTTCCAACACAATGTGTGAGAGAATGCTATGGTTTTGTTGAAAAGCCTCAACCTCAAATTGCATCTCATGCAACTATATATAGGTAAATCGGATGGAAATTACCATCCTATCCCTCCTTCATTCTCTCATTAGTATATAGTTTATATGTGAATCTAATTCACATTAAAACCACATATTATATAAAGTATGTCACATATAACTGATATAACACCTTATATATGAAATTGAACACTTCAATTTCATTTCTAACTTTATACCCTCAATATATAACCATGTTGAGCCAATGGAGGGATCTAATGGACCTAGAGTACATGAGCTCCAATGATATGAGATTAACTGACCAAAGTCTTTGATACAGTTAATAAATATTCATTAACCACAAGTCACTCCACTATAGACTTATAGCTGGACTCTCCTCATTATAGATTATATTGTACCAATTGATATAATAATTACCCATGAGTCGACCCTTCACAGGTTGTTCGTAATCACAACTAGGTCAAATTATCGTTTTACCGCTGTGATTACCTCTTTGTTCCTTAAGCACCACTGATCCTCTAATGAACAACAAGTCTAAGGACCTACCATAGACTCGTACCCTCATAGAGGGCGGGGCCCCATTTGTTCAAGACCTGGAGTCAGTTCTTAAGGGAACAACCTATCTAATTCCTTAGTGTGGGAATGAGTGAATTCCATCATGTATAGTTAAGTCCTTTGCTACTTACGAGGTTCTGTCCCTGAAAAGATAGGCTTCTTGAGTGGGCTACAGGCCACTCTCACCCATACTAGTCTAAGGACAAACCCCTATAAGCAGGAGTTCTTAACTTACTCAGGATTCAGGTCGAGTCACTAATGACCATCTATAAATTATCAGTCTCATCATGTTAACGATGTTACACTGGTTAGATTAATAATTTGTAGTCCGGTCTTGTATGAACACTTCATACAAGATGCCCCAACTTGCATGTCAACCACATGAACGAGTTGGATTACCTCATTTGTACTAACTACAAAGTGGGTCGCATCCATGGTGTTACCAGAATAAGGTTTCCAAGCTTATTCTTAAACCATAAACCATTTAGGTTATATTCTTGATCACAATCCAAATAGTGTCCACTACACTGATGTTCAAGATATATTATAACCTTGGAGCTTAGTTTATTGGATTTATAAAGAAAAAATATAATTTTATCAAAACAAATAACTCTTTATTTATTTGATCAAAATTACACAAGTTTAGGGCATAAATCCCAACAGATCTCAACGATCTCGAACTCTTCTCACGAACAAAAAAACCTAACACCAACACTTGGCTTCTCGGTTGTTCTTCTTTTGGAAGAAGGGAGATGGTGGGATCTTAGATTTTTTGGTCTTTGGGAGAAGAAACCTTGAGAGAAATTGAGAGAGAGCTTTTGTTTCTTTTGGTGAGAAATACAAAAATGAGCAATGTCATTCCTTCCCCTTCTTGCAAAGGGGTTTAAATAATGGTGATAGGTGGAGTTGAAAAACTCCACCTATTTATCATTTTACCACAACTATAGGTTATGCTAATCATATTTGCATAACCATATATTATAAGATATCTCATATCTCATTTTACAAATCACATTTGCAATGTTCTGGCTTTATGAAATTGAATCACATCCAATTTAATAACTCTCAATCTAATTTCTCCAAATTAGCTCTAATTAAACAATTAGACTAACCTATAGTTTATTATGAATCTCATTCATATCTCATATAAATGACATAGATGCTCTCTAGTGAATTTGAACACTTCATTTCACACTAAAAATGTAAACCTTCTTTTAATCTAGTTTTAGCCAACCGAGGGACCTAATGGACCTACAATGGCGAGCTCCAATGATCCGATATTAACCTATCAAACTCTTTGACCCGGTTAATCAACATTCATTAGCGAGGGTAACACTCCACTAATGCCCGTAGCTGCACTCCCGTTATTGCAAGATATTACGTGTCCACACATATAACCAATGCCCATGAGTCGACCTTTCACAGGTTGTTCGTAGACAATTCTGGATCAAATTACCGTTTTACCCCTGTGTCTACTTCTTGCTCCTTAAGCCCCCACTGCTCCTCTAGTGAACAACAACGTTTTAATGGTCAAACCATACACAACAACCCTCTCGTGCCAGTGAGAGGGTGGGGGCCCGTTGTCCAATCCCTGAAGACAACACTTAAGGGAACAACTTCTCTAGTTTCCCTAAAGGCGGGAAATAGTGAATTCCATCTCGCGTAGTTAAAATCCCAGCTCCCTAATTGGTCCTGTCCCCGAGAAGATAGGCATATTGGGCAAATAACTGTGACCACCCTCACTCATACTAGTCAAAGGACAGATCCCCGTAGACAGTAGTCCGTAACACGCTTAGGATTCAGATCGAGTCATTGATGGTCATCTACGAAGTTATTAGTACTTACTGTCAACTGTGTTACATCAGTAGGTCTAATAAATCATGGTCTGGTCTTGTACAATCTCATTGTACACGATGCCCCCACTCGGATGTCAACCACATGAACGAGTAAGATCACCTCGTTTGTATCTTAATACAAAGCAGGTCGCAACAACAATGTATCCATGATTAGGTCTCCAACCGCATACATATACTGTAGACCGTTCGAGCAATTTAGTCCAACGTAATCGTCCCTGTGTGTCCACTACATACCGTTCAAGTTCTAGTTCTCTCATATATTCGATGACCCTGGAGCTTAGTTTCTTGGTCAAAGTTTGTATAAAATGGGAGACACAAAAGATGAAATAAATGACTCTTTATTAATTAAAAAAGAATAATTTACAAACTGAACGAGATTAGGACAAACATCCGAACAAACTCCCACTTGGACTAAGCTTGTGGAGCAAATACATTTCTGAAATGTACATAAATTACAATGAAGTAAGGCAATAAACTAGAGCATTGAATACCCGTTTACATATCTCCCACTTGCCCTAGTCTTGAAGTACTCGAAGACCTAGACTCTCTAGGTGACCCTCAAACACCTTAGTCGTGAGGGGGTTTGTAAATGGATCAGCTACATTGTGCTCCGACGCTATCTGCATGACTGTCACGTCGTCGCAGTGCACAATCTCCCGTATCAGGTGATACTTTCGCTTAATGTGTTTGCCTCTCTTATGGCTCCGAGGCTCTCTTGAGTTTGCTACTGCACCACTGTTGTCACAAAACAGTGTGATCGACAAGTTCATATTTTGAACAACTTCTAAATTCGTCATGAACTTCCTAAGCCAAACAGCTTCCTTTGCAGCTGCACAAGCCACAACGTACTCCGCTTCCATAGTGGAATCATCGATGTATCCCTGCTTGATGCTTCGTCATACTACAGCTCCTCCATTCAGAATGAAGGCTGACCCCGAAGTGGATTTCCTAGAATCCTTATCGGTCTTAAAGTTAGAATCTGTGTATCCCGTAAGGATCAAATCCCCACCGCCATACACTAAGTTGTAGTTCCTCATTCTCCTAAGATGATTGAGGATTGCCTTTACGGCTGTCCATTGATCTAATCTTCGATTGGATTGATACCTACTGACAATCCCTACTGAATAACAGATGTCGGGCCAAGTACACATCATGGCATACATCAGGCTCCCTACAGCTGAAGCATAGGGGATCTGTCTCATATCCTCAACCTGTTGAGGAGTCTTAGGACGCTGATTGTTGCGTGATATTTATGATATTGCAATACCGCAAGTGTACGGGTCAAGTTTTGGTATAGTGATTTAGAGTTTCAAGTATCGTCCTCGGGAATGGGTTTCTAGATTAATTAATTACTAAGATATTTATTCTCAATTTTATCTAAAGTAACAAAACTTTGATGGATAGTGAAAACAAAGATAGAAAATAATTGTACAGTTGGAGACACGAATATGATAGAATTAAAGAAAGATGATTTCACAAGATAATTCTTTATTTAACACATGCATTGAACTAATATTATGAATTTATAAACAAGAAGTGAAAATACTCAAGAGAATCTCTCGATCCGTAGTGAGCCTCGCACATACCTTAAATTCTAAAGTTTCCTTATGAATTTTAAAAGCATACACGACATTAAGCAACTTCTTTATGTGTTTCCCTTAGACTTCTAGGTCACTCTTGTGCCAGACTTCTAAGACTTTTGACAATTTTGCTCTAATCTAAGCTTTTTCTCTCGAGTCCACTTAAACCAAAAAGATTTATGAAATTAAGAATGAATTGCCAAAAATAAATAACATAACAAAGTTCAATACATAATCAAATAAATCTACAACATGCTAATCAATTTCCAACAACAACGTTTAGCTACTCAAAATCACCATAAAAACAAGCTAAAGTCATAGGAAAAGACTTTAAACAAAATTACAAACTAAAAGAAAGGGAAATAAACTTATGTGTCAATCTCGATCCCTCGGTCCCGAGCTCCCGTCACGATCTCGATCCTCCACAAACGCTTTGGCCCCCAAGGAATGCTCTTTTTTCTCCCCTTAGAGTGTGTATTTCGAAATTAGGGATAAAAACTACCAAATTCGGCTCCCCTTGGAATGAAAATAACATGTTATATTTATAGGGACTTTCGGCATGGCGTTGCAACGCTGTGCTTGCTGCCAACAAGCGCACTGCGACCATTTTTGTCATATCTTTTCGCTCGGGTGTCCAAATGACCTCTGGTTTCATGCGTTGGAATCGTTATTCGATGTAGAATCTCTCAGTATATTATTTATACTCAAAATACATATAGAGTATTCTTGGGTCTTCAATTAAGCATACACATGTTCTAAATTATACCAAAATAACCTCAAAACAGTCAATTCTTGCATCTCAAGCTCAGTTTCAAGAAATTAACCATAAAATGCCATGAAAGTTTATGTTTTAAGTATAAAAACTATATAAAATATAGAAATAAGATAGCATATTTGCATGTTATCACTGATCATTGGACAGGTGAACCCCGTGCCTGAAAGGCAGCAAGCCTTTCTTGGAGTTCTGCATATTATATCTAGACAACGTCTTGTCAATGTAAGACGCTTGAGACATGGCTAGCGTTCTGTTCTTTCAGTTCCGGACTAGATACCTAGAACATACTGAGCTTCTCCCAAATCTTTCATTTGGAATTGCGAAGCTAGCCATTTCTTTACGTCAGTAAGAAATTCTACCTCATTTCTAATGAGAAGAATATCATCCACGTATAATATAAAAAATGTGACAGTTTTGTTGACGATTTTCTTGTAGACACAAGGCTCGTCAACATTTTGATCAAGGCATAAGATTTGATTACCTCACCAATCCTTATATTCCAAGACCTCGAGGCTTGATTCAGTCCATAAATAGACATATCAAGCCGACAAACCTTTTGTTCTAGCCCTTGGGTTATGAACCCCTTGGGCTGGTACATGTAGATGGTTTCGTCAAGGTTGCGATTTAGAAAGGCGGTCTTGACATCCATCTGCCACACCTCGTAGTCATAATACGCGACAATGGCAAGAAGGATCCTCATCGACTTTACCATAGAAACAGGTGAAAAGGTTTCCTCATAGTCAACCCCTTCGACCTAGGTAAATCACTTTGCCACTAGTCGTGCTTTGAAGGTCTTCACCTTCCCATCTACGCAAAGTTTACGCTTATAAATCAATTTACAACCTATAGGTTTTACCCCATCAGGTTGATCCTGAAGCTCCCAGACAGAATTGAAGTACATCGAATCCATTTCCTTGTCCATAGCTTTAATCCATTCATCCTTGTGAACATCAGCCATTGCCTGATCATAGGTCAATTGATCCTAACAGTCATCATCATGATTGACGACTTGGGTTTCAGCTAAACCCATGTAACGTTCAGGTTGTCTCACAGCCCTCCCACTACGTTGAGGCATTCCCAACTCTTGGGAACGGACTTGACTTAACGTGCTAGGATCAACAACACTTGTTGACGTACTAGCCCCATCAGCAACTCTTGCTGATGTACTGTCCATTTCATTCAACACGGTTTTACTTCTAGGCAAATGATCCTTGATGTGGTCTCTCTCAAGGAAAGTGGCATTTGTTGACACAAGCACCGTATTTTCCTTAGGATCGTAAAATAGACCGCCTCTAGTCTCTTTTGGGTAACCTACGAATAAGCACAACTTTGAACGGGGTTCCAATTTCTTAGGGTTTGACACCAACACGTGGGTCGGGCATCCCCAAATTCTAAAATGGTGGAAACTACCTTTACGACTATTCTAGAGTTAGATAGGTGTTTCACAAACACTTTTCGACGAAACGTTGTTCAAAATATAAACCGCAGTCTCCACTCCGTAACCCCAAAAGGAATCAGGGAGTCAAGCATAGCTCATCATCGACCGTACCATATCAAACAGGGTTATGTTCCTCCTCTCCGATACGCCATTCTGCTGTGGCATACAAGGAGATGAGAGTTGGGACGTAATTCCATGTTCTATCATATAGTCCTGAAATTCTGTGTCCATATACTCTCCACCTCGATCTGATCGAAGTGTTTTTATGGTTTTACCTAACAGGTTCTCAACCTCAGTCTTGTACTCTTTGAACTTTTCAAGAGTTTCAGACTTCCTATGCATTAAGTAAATCACCCATACCTGGTATATGTTGGGAATTTTCTCCTAATCTCGTGTTTGTAAATACTGTTTGAAATTAATAAGAGTTATTTATTTCATCACTTTGTGTCTCGCAATATTTATAAGCTTTTCCAATAAACTAAGCTCCAGGGTCATTGAATTTATGAGAGAACTAGAACTTGAACGGTGTGTAGTGGACACACATGGAGGATCACGTTTGAGTTAATGACCCGAACGGTCTACAGTATATGGATAGGGTTGGAGACCTAATCCTGGATACATTGTGGATGCGGCCAGCTTTGTATTACATACAAACGAGGTGATCTGACTCGTTCATGTGGTTGACATGCGCGTGGGGGCATCCTGTGCAATGAGATTGTACAAGACCGAGGCAGTGAATTATTAGACCTCACGATGTAACACCGCTGTGAGTAAGGACTAATAACTTCGTGAGATGACCATTAGTGACTCGACTTGAATCCACGAGCGTATTACGGACTCACATCTGTGGGGGTGCATCCTTTGACTAGTACGGGTGAGGGTGGTCACGATTACTCGCCCAATATGCCTATCTTCTGAGGGACAGGACCAAGTGGGGAGCTGGGAACTTAACTACGCGAGATGGAATTCACTCGTTCCCGCCTTTAGGGAAACTAGAGGGGTTGTTTCCTTAAATGCTGTCTCCAGGGCTTGGACAACGGGCGCCCACCTTCTCACTGGCCTGAGAAGGGTGTTGTGTATGGTTGGACTATCGCAATATGTTGTTCATTAGAGGAGCAGTGGGGACTTAAGGAACAAGAGGTAGACAAAGGGGTAAAACGATAATTTGACCCAGCCGTGTCTACGAACAACCTGTGAAGGGTCGACTCATGGGCATTGGTTATATCAGTGGACACGTAATATTCAACACTGACGGGAGTGCAGCTACGGGCTTTATTGGAGTGTTCCTGTAGCTAATGAATGTTGATTAACCGGGTCAAAGAGTTTGACAGGTTAATCTCGGATCATTGGAGCCCATCACTGTAGGTCAATTAGGTCCCTCGATTGGCTCAATCTTGGTTAAAAGAAGGGTTAATGTTTTGGTATGACATTGAAGTGTTCAATTTCACTTAAAGGTCATTTATGTCTATTATATGAGATATGAATGATATAATATATAGTTTAATGTGAATGAGATTCATAATAAACTATAGGTTAGCCTAATTGTTGAATTAGGGCTAATCGGAGAAATTAATTGAGAGAAATTAAATTGGATGTGATTCAATTTAATTAATCCACATTTATTGCAAATGAGATTTGCAATATGAGATATGAGATATCTTATATTATGTGGTTATGCAAATGAGATTTGCATAACCTATGGTTGTGGTAAAGTGGTAATAATGTGGAGATTTTAACTTCATCATTCCACTATTTAAACCCTTTGCAAGAAGGGATTGTAAGGTCACTCTCTCATTTTTTTTATATTCATCAAAGAGAAGAAGAGAATTCTCTCTACTATTGTCTCAAACTCTCCTCCCTCTCCAAAACACAAAGAGTCCCACAACTCTCCTCCTTTCCAAAGGAAGAACAACCGAGACTCCAAGTGATAGTGTTCGGATTCCGTTCGTGGGAAGCGTTCGTTAAGATCGAGAAGCACGAAGCATTCGTGATCTTTAGAAGAAATATTGAAGAGAGTCTTCAACAAGTAAGTACAATTCATCTTGCTGCAAATTTCTTCCTCTTTCTAGTATGTTTACCCCAGATATAATAGTTAGATCGTTTTCACAAAACTCGAGTAGCGTAATGATACCATGACGATTCGATCGTCTTCCGCTGCGCGAGGATTTTCATTCCCTTTAATTGGTATCGGAGCCATTTCGATGGTTCTTCATTATGCACTGTTTTTTCTTAAAATAGGTGGGTAATTTACCTTGAATTCATTAGATAAATGTTGGCTTGCAATTTTGGATGTTTCGGTTTGTTGGCACTTTTAGATTTATTTTCTGCTTGATGAGATCAAATGTAAGGGCTCGTGTTTTTTGGGCAATTTAGAAAATAAATCGAGTCTGTAAGTTTGTGTCGTTCATGACAAGAGTTGCTGTGAAGAAATCGGAGTGGAAACGGGCGAAATTCTGTGAAGAAAAACAAAGGTGTTTGCTGTTCTGTCGATGGTGTTGAGACGTTGTTCATCGGCGTCTCAACGCTATCCTTGCGGGCGCTGGCTTGGCTGCAGAGTAGCGTTGCAACGCTAGGCGTAGCGCCGCAACGCCACGACGTGGAGCATGTTGGCCTCAACGCTGGACGCGACAGCGTTGCAACGCTGCCCACGACGTTGCAACGCCGCACGCGTAGTGGGCAGTTCATGGGCAGTTTCGCGACTTCATGGGCATGCTGTGGAAAGTGGGGCAGTTAAATTTCATTTTTTATTTTTTATTTAATTGTAAAATTTATTTTTATTTTATTTATTTAATTAAATAATAACCCCTACGTGCCAAAACCGGTCTAATTTTGCTATTTAATTATTTTATGCATGAGATGTATGATTTAATTAAATTTTATGTGCATAATGTATGTCATATAGATTTAAAGTCCCACCATTGGTTAAACATTTCATGCATCATTTATATTATAAGAGTTATAATATATAGTTTGCATGATAGGTTATATTATAAGAGTTATAATATAATTAAATGCATGGTTAATTTAATTAATATAAGTGTTATATTTTTTAGATTAAAGTATGTTCATGCATTTATATTCGTGCATGATTTAATTTATTTAATATAAGTGTTATATTTTTTAAATTAAAAGCGTGCTCATGCATTTAATTCATGTGATGAATGTATGTTATAATATAGTATTATTCATGTGATGAATGATCAAGCACAATAACATAGAAATGCATGCAACCTAAGTTACTTATTAGTTTTAAAGAGTTTAGAACTTGAATAATTAGACTTAGGTTTTCTATTTTCTAATGAGATTAGAAATTAGGAAATCAAAGTTTAGTCTATGAATGGAGACCGATTAGTAACTCTGTCTAAGGAAAGTTTTGTCTAAGGTCAAGTATTTAAGTTGACGCCATGAACACCCCTACTGGAAACCGACCTGGGAGTGAATTCGGTCTGGAGATTCTTAGATTATACTTATCGTGAGTGTCGCTAATTAAAAGTGTTTTAATTAACTCACATAGACCTAAGTTATAATGTCATTATAGACTTAGGTTAATACCATATAAGAGTTATATTGGTAGACTTAGGTAAATTTTAGCCGGTTTATCTAGGTCAATCCCTATTAAAATTAAAGTGCTGAGTGGGAGGAAATAAAGTGTATGAGATACATTTGAATTTCCAGCCACAAATCTCCTTATAGTCCGCACCGTGAGATCTATACTCGGCCTCGTGGCGCAAATGGGAGCATCCCCCTTCGGATGGCATTTTTATAGGTCAATATCATCGTGGATGGAGAGAGTACTTATAGTGAGTGGGAGCGGGACTTGTAAAAACGAGACCCACGGTCTCTTCTTTCGATTTCCACCGTGAGCACCTATGATCCGCCTGCTAGTTTGGCCTGGACCAGACAATCCCTTCGGAGGGCCTGATCATGGGAGTCGGAACACCGTGAATTCCCGAAAGGGATACAGTTTCCTGGTTGGTTTTCCTTCTTGGTTCACCCTTCGGTGGCTATTGTTTGGACAGATGCTTGGAAACTTAAAGATTGAGGGTGACACTCACAGAGTTCGTTAAGTGTTAATGAATTCCACTGAACAATGGTAATTGGACGCCTAATGGAATAAGAGTTATTCTGGTATTAGGGCCTCGAGAAAGTCTCGTCCTAGAGGAGGAGTGTTCTGTTCACCCTTCGGTACCGGTCATTCTAAACCTTTAGGATATCATTGCAAAATTTTAAATGACCTAGGGATCATGAATCAATTTTGCCAAAACTTGATTGGATTTCAAAAGATTTTTGCGAGGCTAATACAAAGTTTTCTTAATTTTTCAGCTAAAAATGTCTAGCGCAATTATAGCTCTACTCGCGTCCGATAAATTAGTGGTAGATAATTTCCAAAGTTGGAAAAACAACATAAACACGATTTTGGTAAATGACGACCAAGAGTTCGAGCTCACTGAGGAGGGTCCTCAAGTGCACGGTTCAACGGTCCTATTCAACGATCTACAAACCTTCCAGTCTTTTGTGCAAACTAGTGGGCAGGAAGATGAGGCAAGTGTTGCCTTAAGATCTTCTCACAGGGGTTCGACCTCTGGGATAAAGTTTGTAGACTCTTCAGGCCCTAAGCGGAAGAAGGAGAAGTTGAAGGAAGTTAAGGTTGACCGCGCTGCCGTCCTAAAAGGCGAAGAAATCAAGGATGTTGTAAGAAAGTGTTTCTACAACAACGGGGACAGACGCTTGAAAAGGAGTTGTCCCAAGTTCCTTGATGAAAAGAAGATAACAAGTAAATGTGATTTACTTGTCACAGAAACTAGAGAGTAATGACTCTGCTTGGATATTGGATTCAGGCGCCACTAACCATGTTTGCTCTTCTTTTCAAGGATTAAGTTCCTGGCAACGGCTGCAAGAGGGTGAGATAACACCCAGGGTTGGATCCGGAGAAGTTGTGTCAGCTGCAGCAATAGGCACGATGAAGCCATTCTTTGGCGGGAAGTACTTATTATTGGATAATATGTACATAGTTCCTGGGTTTACGAGAAATCTAGTTTCTATTTCCTGCCTATTAGAACAAAATATTTTTGTTTCATTCAAGAGTAATAAAGCGTTTATTTCTCGAAATGGAAATTTGATTTGTTCTGCTTCGCTTGAGAGCAAGCTATATGTTTTGAACCCAAATTCAGTCAAAAGTGTTTTGAACACCGAATTGTTTAAAACAGCTGAAACGCGAACTAAGAGAGCGAATGTTTCTCATAAGGAAAATGCCCATCTTTGGCATCTACGGTTAGGCCACTTTAATCTCAATAGGATTGAGAAACTAGTGAAGAGTGGACTTCTAAACGAGTTGGAAGAAAACTCTTTGTTGGTGTGTGAGTCATGCCTTGAGGGCAAAATGACCAAACGCCCTTTTAGTGGAAAAGGATATAGAGCCAAAGAGCCTCTTGAGTTAGTACATTCTGACCTCTGTGGTCCGATGAATGTTAAATCTCGGGGTGGTTATGAGTACTTCGTGTCTTTCATAGACAATTAGTCGAGGTATGGGTATATTTACCTAATGCACAAGAAGTCTGAAACGCTTGAAAAGTTCAAGGAGTACAAGACTTAGGTTGAGAACCTCTTAGGTAAATCGCTTAAAACACTTCGATCGGATCGAGGTGGAGAGTACATGGACACTGAATTTCAGGACTATATGATAGAACACGGAATTACGTCCCAACTCTCGGCGTACTGGTATGCCACAGTGAGAATGGTGTATCGGAGAGGAGAAACAGAACCTTGTTGGACATGGTTCGGTCGATGATGAGCTATGCTCGTCTCCCTGATTCTTTTTGGGGATACGTAGTGGAGACTGCGGTCTATATTTTGAACAACGTTCCGTCAAAAAGTGTTTGTGAAACACCTTTCGAGCTCTGGAGTGGACGTAAAGCTAGTTTACATCACTTCAGAATTTTGGGATGCCCGACCCACGTGTTGGTGTCAAACCCGAAAAAGTTGGAACCCCGTTCAAAATTGTGCCTATTCGTAGGTTACCCTAATGAGACTAGGGGTTGTCTGTTTTACGATCCTAAGGAAAATAGGGTGCTTGTGTCGACAAACGCCACTTTACTAGAGGAAGACCACGTCAGGGATCATTTACCAAGGACTAAAATTGTGTTGAATGAAATGGACAGTTCATGAGCAAGAGTTGCTGTTGAGGCTAGTACGTCAACAAGTGTTGTTGATCCTAGCACGTCTAGTCAAATCCGTTCCCAAGAGTTGGGAATGCCTCGATGTAGTGGGAGGGTTGTGAGACAGCCTGATCGTTACGTGGGTTTAGCTGAAACCTCAGTTGTCGCTCCTGATGATGACTGTGAGGATCCATTGACCTATGATCAGGCAATGGTTGATGTTGACAATGACTAATGGACTAAAGCTATAGACCAAGAAATAGAGTCTATGTACTTCAATTCTGTAAGGGAGCTTGTGGATCAACCAGATGGGGTAAAACCTATTGGTTACAAATGGATCTACAAGCGTAAACGTGGCGTAGATGGGAAGGTGCAGACCTTCAAAGCCCGACTAGTGGCAAATGGTTTTACCCAAGTTGAAGGGGTTGACTATGAGGAGACCTTTTCACCTTTCTGAATGGCAAACTTGATGAGACCATCTACATGGACCAGCCCAAAGGGTTCATTGCCCAAGGCCAAGCTTCGAGGTCTTGGAATACAAGGTTTGATGAGGCGATCAAATCTTATGGCTTTGATCAAAATGTCGACGAGCCTTGTGTCTACAAGAAAATCGTTGACAAAACTGTTGCATTTTTGGTGTTGTATGTGGACGATATTCTTCTCACTGGGAATAAGGTAGAATTTCTTACTGACGTTAAGAAGTGGCTAGCTTCGCAATTCCAAATGAAAGATTTGGGAGAAGCTTAGTATGTTCTAGGTATCCAGATTGTCCGGAACCGGAAGAACAGAACGCTAGCCTTGTCTCAGGCGTCTTATATTGACAAGATGTTCTCTAGATATAAGATGCAGAACTCCAAGAAGGGCTTGTTGCCTTTCAGGCATGGGGTTCACTTATCTAAGGATCAGTGTCCTAAGACTCCTCAAGATGTTGAGGATATGAGACGGATTCCATATGCTTCGGCTGTAGGGAGCCTGATGTATGCCATGTTGTGTACTAGGCCCGACATCTGTTATGCAGTAGGAATTGTCAGTAGATATCAGTCCAATCAAGGATTAGATCACTGGACGACCATAAAGGCAATCCTCAAGTATCTTAGGAGAACGAGGAGCTACAGCTTAGTGTATGGCAATAGGGATTTGATCCTTACGGGATACACGGATTATGACTTTCAGACTGATAAGGATTCTAGGAAATCCACTTCGGGGTCAGCGTTCATTCTGAATGGAGGAGTTGTAGCATGGCGAAGCATCAAGCAGGGATGCATCGCTGATTCCACTATGGAAGCTGAGTATGTTGCAGCTTGTGAAGCTGCAAAGGAAGCTGTTTGGCTTAGGAAGTTCATGACGTATTTGGAAGTTGTTCCAAATATGAACTTGCCGATCACACTGTTCTGTAATAACAGTGGTGCAGTAGCCAATTCACGTGAGCCTCGGAGCCGTAAGAGAGGCAAACACAGTGAGCGCAAGTATCATCTCATACGGGAGATTGTGCACCACGAAGACGTGACGGTCACGCAGATAGATTCGGAGCACAACGTAGCTGATCCATTTACAAAGGCCCTCACGGCTAAGGTGTTTGAGGGTCACATAGAGAGTCAAAGTCTTCGAGAGCTTCCTGACTACGGCAAGTGGGAGATGTGTAAACGGGTATTCAATGCCCTAATTTATTGTATTACTTCATTGTAATTTATGTACATTTCAGAAATGTATTTTCTCCACTAGCTTAGTCCAAGTGGGTGTTTGTTGGGATTTTAGTCCTAATCTCGTGTTTGTAAATACTGTTTGAAATTAATAAGAGTTATTTATTTCATCACTTTGTGTCTCGCAATATTTATAAACTTTTCCTATAAACTAAGCTCTAGGGTCATTGAATTTATGAGAGAACTAGAACTTGAACGGTGTGTAGTGGACACACAGGGAGGATCACGTTTGAGTTAATGACCCGAACGGTCTACAGTATATGGATAGGGTTGGAGGCCTAATCTTCGATACACTGTGGATGCGGCCCGCTTTGCATTAGATACAGACGAGGTCATCTGACTCGTTCATGTGGTTGACATGCGAGTGAGGGCATCCTGTGCAATGAGATTGTACAAGACCTGACCCTGAATTATTAGACCTACTGATGTAACACCGTTGAAAGTAAGGACTAATAATATCGTAGATGACCATTAGTGACTCGACCTGAATCCTTAGCGTGTTACGGACTCCTGTCTGCGGGGGTCTGTCCTTTGACTAGTACGGGTGAGGGTGGTCACAGTTACTCGCCCAATATGCCTATCTTCTCTGGGGGCGGGACCAGTAGAGAGAGCTGGAAACTTAACTACGCGAGATGGAATTCACTCGTTCCCGCCTTTAGGGAAACTAGAGGGGTTGTTCCCTTAAGTGCTGTCTCCAGGGCTTGGACAACGGGTGCCTACCTTCTCACTGGCCCGAGAAGGGTGTTGTGTATGGTCGGACCATTACAATATGTTGTTCATTAGAGGAGCAGTGGGGAGTTAAGGAACAAGAGGTAGACACAGGGGTAAAACGATAATTTGACCCAGCCGTGTCTACGAACAACCTGTGAAGGGTCGACTCATGAGTATTGGTTATATTAGTGGACACGTAATATTCTGCCCTGACAGGAGTGCAACTACGGGCTATAGTGGAGTGTTACCGTAGCTAATGAATGTTGATTAACCGGGTCAAAGAGTTTGACTGGTTAATCTCGGATCATTGGAGCCCGTCACTGTAGGTCCATTAGGTCCCTCGGTTTGCTCAATCTGGGTGAAAAGAAAGGTTAATATTTTGGTATGAAATTGAAGTGTTCAATTTCACTTTAAGGGCATTTATGTCATTTATATGAGATATGGATGATATAATATCTAGTTTAATGTGAATGAGATTCATAATAAACTATAGGTTAACCTAATTGTTGAATTAGGGCTAATTGGAGAAATTAATCGAGAGAAATTAAATTGGATGTGATTCAATTTAATTAATCCACAATTATTGCAAATGAGATTTGCAATATGAGATATGAGATATCTTATATTATGTGGTTATGCAAATGAGATTTGCATAACCTATGGATGTGGTAAAGTGGTAATAATGTGAAGATTTTAACTCCATCATTCCACTATTCAAACCCTTTGCAAGAAGGGTTTGGTAAAAGCTTTTCTCATTTTTTGGTTTTGATCAAAGTGAAAAAACCAAAATTCTCTCTACTCTCTTAATTCTCCTCCCTCTCCAAAATCATAAGTTCCCACAAACTTCCTTCTTTCTAAAGGAAGAACAACCGAGACTCCAAGTGGTAGTGTTCGGGTTGCATTCGCGGTGAGCGTTCGTTGAGATCCAGAATCACGAAGTGTTCGTGACCGAGGAAGAATCCTTGAAGTTTTTGCTACAACAAGTAAGTAAACTTCTCCTTACTGTTTTTCTTCCACTTCTGCATGTTTAGCCTAGATCTAAGAGTTAGATCATTTTAACAAAATCAAGTAGGGTAATGATACCATGACGATTCAATCATCTTCCGCTGCGCGGGGATTTTCATTCCCTTCAGTTATATCAGTGGACACGTAATATTCTGCACTGACGGGAGTGCAGCTACGGGCATTAGTGGAGTGTTATCATAGCTAATGAATGTTGATTAACCGGGTCAAAGAGTTTGACAGGTTAATCTCGGATCATCTGAGCCCGTCACCGTAGGTCCATTAGGTCCCTCGGTTGGCTCAATCTAGGTTAAAAGAAGGGTTAATGTTTTTGTATGAAACTGAAGTGTTCAATTTCACTTAAAAGGCATTTATGTCATTTATATGAGATATGAATGATATAATATATAGTTTAATGTGAATGAGATTTTTAATAAACTATAGGTTAGCCTAATTGTTGAATTAGGGCTAATTGGAGAAATTAATTGAGAGAAATTAAATTGGATGTGATTCAATTTAATTAATCCACATTTATTGCAAATGAGATTTGCAATATGAGATATGAGATATCTTATATTATGTAGTTATGTAAATGAGATTTGCATAACCTATGGTTGTGGTAAAGTGGTAATAATGTGGAGATTTTAACTCCATCATTCCACTATATAAACCCTTTGCAAGAAGGGATTGTAAGTTCACTCTCTCATTTTTTTTATTTTCATCAAAGAGAAGAAGAGAATTCTCTCTACTATTCTCTCAAACTCTTCTCCCTCCCCAAAACACAAAGAGTCCCACAACTCTCCTCCTTTCCAAAGGAAGAACAACCGAGACTCCAAGTGGTAGTGTTCGGATTCCGTTCGTGGGAAGCGTTCGTTGAGATCGAGAAGCACGAAGCATTCGTGATCTTTGGAAGAAATATTGAAGAGTGTCTTTAACAAGTAAGTACAATTCATCTTGCTGTAAATTTCTTCCTCTTTCTAGTATGTTTAGCCTAGATCTAATAGTTAGATCGTTTTATCAAAACTCGAGTAGCGTAATGATACCATGACGATTCGATCATCTTCCACTCCGCGGGGATTTTCATTCCCTTCAGTATAATCATCAATGAAAGAAACGAAGTATGCGTAACCTCCTCGCGCTTTAACACTCATCGGACCACAGAGGTCAGAATGTATAAGCTCAAGAGGCTCCTTGGCTCTATATCCTTTTCCACTAAAAGGACGTTTGGTAATTTTGCCTTCGAGGCATGACTCACACACCGGTAAACAGTTTTCTTCCAACTGACTTAGAAGTCCACTGTTCACTAGTCTCTCAATCTGATTGAGATTAATGTGGCCTAACCTTAGTTGCCAAAAATGGACATTTTCTTTTGGAGAAACTTTAACTCTCTTAGTTCGTGTTTCAGCAGTTTTAAATAATTCAGTATTGAAAACGCTTTTGAATGAATTTGGTTTCAAGACATACAAATTTTTCTTAAGTGAAGCAGAACACAAGAAATTTCCATTTCTAGAAATAAATGCTTTATTATTTGAAAAATTTATAGAAATTGAATGTTCAAGAAGACAGGAAATAGAAACAAGGTTTCTAGTAACCCGTGGAACTATGTACAAATTGTCAAACAATAATTAATTCCTGCCAAAGAAAAGCTGCACTTTGATGATAGCTGCCGCAGAGATTATCTCCCCAGATTCAACCCGAAGAGTAACCTCACCCTCTCGCAGCTGCTGCCAAGAATCAATTCCCTGAAAAGAAGAACAAACCTGGTTAGTGGCGCCAAAATCACAAATCCAGGCAGAATCACTTCTCTCCACTAAACAAATTTCAGTTACCAGTAAATCACATTTACCTTGATTCTTCCTCTCGGCAAGAAACTTGGGATAGTTTATCTTCCAGTGGTCGTGCCCATTGCAGTGGAAACAATTTCCTTTCTCTGCACCTTCCTTGACCTTCTTGCCCTTTTGGGCAGCAACTCGGTCAGCTTTACCCTTCTTCATCTTCTTATTCTTCCCTTTCGGGCGAGAAGGAGCAACAGGTTTAGTCCCAGAGGTCGAACCTCTGTGATAAGACCTGTAGGCAACATTTGCCTCAGCTTCTGAAGGACTGGAAGTTTTGTAGCTCATTGAGGAGGGTAGTTAGAGTGTAGCTAATTTTGTTCATAACAACATTGGTACGAAACTTAAGGAAACTCTTCGAAAGAGTCTCCAAAATAGAGCTGACCTGGCTCGACTCATCGATCGAAGCTCCGTTCATCTATTCCAAATTAAAGTGGGTCATCATGTCCAGAACATGTTCACGAACAAACATCCCTTCTTTCATTCGTGCGTTGAAGACGTGTTTGACCGAATCGTGCCTGACCTAAAAGGACTGTTGTCCAAACATGTCTTGCAACGACTCCATGATCTCCTTGGCGGTAATCATCAACTCGTGCTTCTTTTCCAATACTTCAGACAAGCTGACAATAAAATCCATCAATCGTATGCATCACGAACACATCGTGATGCAGTCGAGCTCGACAACTGAGGACAATCCTCAATAAGCACGAACTTCAGGTCGTCAATTACTAAAATCGTGTTTATGTTGTTCTTCCACGTTTGGAAGTTATCTCCCACTAATTTGTCCGAAGAGAGTAAAGCGATTATTGAGCTAGACATTTTTATCTGAAAAAACTTTTGAGTCGAATCTGGTTTTAGCAAAATTTAATGCCATGATCCATAGGTCATTTAAAAATTACAATAATATCCTAAAGGTTTAGAATGACCACCACCGAAGGGTGAAAAGTAACACTCCTCCTCTAGGACGAGACTTTCTCGACCAGATCTAATCCCAGAATAACAATTATTTCATTAGGCGTCTAGTTACCATTATTTGGTCGAATTCATTAACACTGAACGAATGCCGTGAGTGTCACCCTCAATATTTATGTTTCCAAGCATCCGACCAAACAATGGGCATCGAAGGGTGAACCACAAAGGAAAACCAACAAGGAAACTATATCACTTTCGAGAATTCACGGTGTTTCGACTCCCATGATCATGGCCCTCCGAAGGGATTGAATGGTCCAGACCAAACTAGCACGCGGATCATAGGGGTCTCACGGTGTGAATCCAAAGAAGAGACCGTGGGTCCCGTTTTCACAGGTCCCGCTCCCACTCACTATAAGTATTCTCTCCATCCACTTTGATATTGATCCATACAAATACAATTCGAAGGGGGATGCTCCCATTTGCGCGACGAGGGCGAGTATGGATCTCACGGTGCGGACTTTAACGCAGATTTGTGGTCGAAAAATTAAATGTATCTTATGCACTTTATTTCCTCCCACTCAACACTTTATAATTTTCGGGATTGACCTAGATAAACCGGCTAAAATTTACCTAAGTCTACCAATATAAGTCTTATATGGTATTTAGCCTAAGTTTATAATCACATTATTACTTAGGTCTATGTGAGTAAAATAATCAACTTTTAATTAACGACACTCACGAAAAATATAATCCATGAATCTCCGGAACGAATTCACTCCTAGGTCGGTTTCCATGTAGGGGTGTTCCGCAAGCGTCAACATAAATACCCCACCCTTAGACAAAACCTTCCTTAGACAGAATTACTAATCTGTCACCATTCAAAGATTACATTTTGATTTCATATTTCTAATCTTATTAGAACTAGAAAACCTAAGTGTAATTATTCAAGTTCTAAACATTTTAAAACTAATAATTAACTTAGGTTACATGCATTTCTATGTTATAGTGTTTGATCATTCAGCACATGAATAACTATACTATAACATAATCATTCATCACATGAAATTAAAATGCATGAGCATACTTTAATCTACAAAATATAACACTTATATTAATTAAATTAAAACATACAATTAATTATATTATAACACTTATAATATAACGTATCATGCAAACTATATATTATAACACTTATAATATAAATGATGCATGAAATGTTTAACCTAAGGTGGGATTTTAAATCTATATGACATACATTATGGACATAGAATTTAATTAAATCATACATCTCATGCATACAAATAATTAAATAGCAAAAATGGATCAGTTTTGGCACTTAGGAACATTTATTTAATTAAATAACATTAATATAACATTTATATTAATATTGTCTAATAAAATAAATAAAATAAAATAAATAAATACATTTTATAAAAAAAAAAAAACCACGTTGTAAAACTGCCCCACGAAGCACAACCCCATGAAGTTCTCGCGCGCGCCTCGCCCAACTGCCCACTACGTTGTAGCGTTGCAACGTCGTTGGAAGCGTTGCAATGCTGCAGCATCCAGCGTGACGCCCTGCATGCTCCACGCCTCGGCGTTGCAACGCTACGCCTAGCGTTACAACGTTGTTCTGCACCTAGGCCTCCGACCGCATGCGCAACGTTGAGACGCCGATGAATAGAGTATCAACTCTGTCGACAGAACAACAAGCTCCTCTTGTTGTTCTTCGTCGATTCTCGCCCGTTTCTGCTCCAATTTCTTCACAACAACTCTTGTCACGAACGACTCGGACTTACAGACTCTATTTACATTAAAATGCCCAAAAACAATGGCCCTTACATTGATCAAATCAACATAAAAATGTAAATCTACTAAAAGTGCCAAAATCGTAAACATCCATCATGCAAACCAACAATTTATCTCATAAATTAAAGGCAATACCCACCTAATTTTAACGAAAAATAGTGCACAACAAGAACCAACGATTGGCTCTGTTACCAATTGA
Source organism: Trichosanthes cucumerina (assembly GCA_036507285.1). Classification (NCBI taxonomy): domain Eukaryota; kingdom Viridiplantae; phylum Streptophyta; class Magnoliopsida; order Cucurbitales; family Cucurbitaceae; genus Trichosanthes; species Trichosanthes cucumerina. Next base: position 43,511,668 of record CM071841.1, read on the forward strand.
AAGGAATGAAACTCCCCGCGCAGCGGAGAACGATCGAATCATCGCGGTGAAGTCGTGCAACTAAATTTCGTTAAAATAATCTAACACTTAGATATAGGCTAAACATGCATAAAACGAACGGAATACAACAAGTTTTTGTTACTTACTTGTTGAAGAAGTTCTTCAAGGCTTCCTTTCCATTCACGATCACGAACTCTTCGTGTTATCTCGATCTCAACGATCTCGAACTCTTCTCATGAACAAAAAAATCGAACACCACCACTTGGCTTCTCGGTTGTTCTTCTTTTGGAAGAAGAAAGATGGTGGGATCTTAGGTTTTTTGGTCTTTGGGAGGGGAAACCTGAGAGAATTTGAGAGAGAGCTTTTGCTTCTTTTGATGAGAAATCCAAAAATGAGCAATTTCATTCCTTCCCCTTCTTGCAAAGGTGTTTAAATAATGGTGATAGGTGGAGTTGAAATCTTCACTTGTTTACCATTTTACCACAACTATAGGTTATGCAAATCATATTTGCATAACCATATATTATAAGATATCTCATATCTTATTTTATAAATCACATTTGCAATATTGTGGATTTATTAAATTCAATCACATCTAATTTAATACCTCTCAACCTAATTTCTCAAAATTAGCCCTAATTCAACAATTAGGCTAACTTATAGTTTATTATGAATCTAATTAACATAAAACTATATATTATGTCATTCATATCTCATATAAATGACATAAATGCACTTTAGTGAATTTAAACACTTCAATTAACACCAAAAATGTAAACCTTCTTTTAATCCAGTTTGAGCCAACCGAGGGACCTAATGGACCTAGAGTGACGAGCTCCAATGATCTAAGATTAACCTATCAAACATTTTGATCCGGTTAATCACCATTCATTAGCTACGGTAACACTCCACTAAAGCCCGTACTTGCACTCTTGTCAGTGCAAGATATTACGTGTCCACTGATATTGTTGGGATTTGTGCCCTAAAACTCGTAGTTTGTAATTATGTTCTAATTAATGTAATAAAGTGTTATTAATAAAGGCTCATCAACGTTTTGGTCAAAGCCGTAAAACTTGATCGCAGTATCAAATCTTATATTCCAAGATCTTGACGCTTATTTCAATCCATAAATGGATCGATTAAGCTTGCAAACTTTTTTCTCCTGACCTTCGGCTATGAGCCCTTCGGGCTGAGACATATAGATGCTCTCGTCAAGATTACCATTCAAAAAGGCAGTCTTGACGTCCATCGGCCAAATTTCATAATCATAAAACGCGGCTATGGACAAGAGTATCCTTATAGACTTCAGCATAGCAAAAGGTGAAAAAGTTTCTTCATAATCAACTCCTTCCCTTTGGGTAAAACCCTTTGCTAGAAGCCTAGCCTTAAAGGTCTGTTCCTTTCCGACTGCATCTCTCTTTCTCTTATAGATCCATTTACACCCTATGGGTCTAACCCCTTCAGGTTGGTCTACAAGTTCCCATACAGAATTGAAGTCCATTGACTCCATTTCAAGGTCCATGGCTTTGATCCATTTGTCCTTGTCTACGTCATTCATTGTCTGTTTATAAGACAATGGATCTTCTACGCCGTCATCAGGTATGACAACTTGAGTTTCAGCTAAACCCAAGTAGCGGTCAGGTTGGAAAACAACCCTCCCACTGCGTCGAGGCATTCCCAATGATTGAGAAGGACGGGACAGACTTGAGGTGCTGGCTCTTCCATCAACTCTTGATGAAGGTCCAGCTTGATTAACAACTCTTGTTGGTTCATGTGTAGCTTCATTTAGTACTAATTTACGACGCGGTTTGTTGTTCCTCATGTGATCATCCTCCAAGAACGTGACATTTGTCGATACAATCACCTTGTTTTCTTCTGGGTCGTAGAAAAGACCACCTCTTGTTTCTTTGGGATAGCCAACAAATTGGCATAATCTTGAACGAGGTTCCAGTTTCTTTGGGTTTGTCACGAGCATGTGTGCCAGACAACCCCAAATCCTGAAGTGTTGTAAACTAGGTTTACGCCCCTTCCATAGTTGAAAAGGTGTTTCTGAAACACTTTTTGATGGAACACTGTTCAAGATTTGAACTGCAGTCTCTACTGCGTATCCCCAAAACGAGGCAGGCAATTGAGCATAGCTCATCATAGAACGAACCATGTCTAACAAGGTTCTATTTCTCCTTTCTGACGCACCATTTTGTTGTGGTGTATTTGGTGCTGAGAGTTGAAATTTGATTCCATTTTCTATCATATAGTCCTAAAATATCAAATCCATATACTCTCCACCTCGATCATCTATGAAAGAGATGAAATATTCGTACCCTCCTCGAGTTTTGACATTCACTGGACCACAAAGATCTGAATGCACAAGTTCTAGGGGCTCTACGACTCTGTAACCTTTTCCAGTAAAAGGTCGCTTGGTCATTTTACCTTCCAAGCAAGATTCGCAAGGTGGTAAAGAATCATCTTCTAACTTGTTTAGAAGTCCATTCTTAGAGAGTCTCTCAATCCGGTTGAGATTAATATGACCAAGCCTAAGATGCCATAGATAGGTATTATTACTTGGAGAAATTCTTTGCCTTTTATTTTGAGTGTTAGCATTTTTAAACATCTCATGATTTAAAATTGCTTTCGTTTTGTTCGGTTTCAGTACATACAAGCCATTTTTCAATTTAGAAGAACAAATATTGACACCTTCTTTCAAAATGAACGCTTCATTAATTGAAAAAGAAATACAATATCCAAGAGATAGAAATTAAGTTCCTTTTAAGCTTAGGAACTATATACAGATTTTTCAATAAAAGAAATCTATCTCCGAAAAATAACTTGGCATCTCCCACTGCACGAGTTGAGACGACGCCTCCGCTCCGACCACGAGCGCCATCTCACCTCTTTGAGCTCCTTGAAGGAACTAGTTTTTCAAATGAAGAGCAAACGTGATTAGTGGCTCTCGAATCAAGTATCCAGGTAAAATCATTATTTTCCACTAAACATGTTTCAAGAACAAGTAAATCTAATTTACCTTTCTTCTCTTTGAGCTCAACAAGGTATTTTGGGCAGTTTCGCTTCCAATGCCCATCCACGTTGCAGTGGAAACATTTTCCTTTATCTGCAACCTTGGCTTTTCCATTGCCTTTGTCAGCAGCAGGTGCCTTCCCTTTCCCTCTTATTTTCTTCTTTTGGGTCTTCTTAAGCCCAGAAGATGAGCTACAGGACTTAGTCCTAGAGGATGAACCTTCGAACCTTTCTCGGAATGGGCAAACAGATTTGCCTCTCCATCAGCCTGTCCCTTATTCTTCATAAGAGACTGGAAAGTCTAAAGTTCATTAAGGAGAGTAGTCAGGTTATACTCTATCTTGTTCATCACCGCATTGCTGCGGAATTGCAGGAATTGCAGGATGAACGATACCTGACTTTGCTCGTCAATGACCGCTCCGTTCATCTCAGCCACGTTGAAGTGGACCATCAGATCAATAACGTGTTCTCCCACCGACGACCCCTTCTTCATACGGGATTTATCAACGTATTTGAGGGATTCGTGCCGAATCTGTCCAGACGGTTGTCCAAAAATTTCCTGCAGCGAACTCATGATCTCACGAGCTGAGACCATGCCCTCGTGCTTTTTGGCCATAACTTCAGAAACACTAGCCAAAATATAGACCTTGGCCTTATCATTGGCCTTGATCCAGCGGTCGTACGCCTCCTGAATAAATTGAGGAGCGTTACGAGCAGGGATTTGAGGACATTCCTCAGATAGTACAAATCGTAGGTCATCAACAACGAGAATCGTATTCAAGTTGAACTTCCACGTAGTAAAATTCTCACCAGTTAAACGGTCGCTTTTAAGTAAGGCTATTATTGAGGACGACATGCTGAAAATCCAAAATAGTTCTAATTAGTTATGCCTTTTTAACCCATTGTAAAAACCAATCTAATTTAGCAAAATCATTAAAGAACCCTAGTGTTCAAACTAAACCCACTGTTTAAGTTAAACCTTTAATTTTGCAACGATACTTCCAGGGCTTATAACAAAAGCCTCCGTCGGGCGGTCAGTCATTCCTCCCTTGAATTGAGACTTTCTCAGCCAATTCCCACTACCAGAACAACTCATGTCCCAATGGTCCTTAGCTACTGTTTGTTTGGTCAAGGAATTGTTGACTAACTTAACTCATACCGTAAATGTGACCCTACCATTTTCAGATCCAATAGGCCCGAGCCAACAGGCTACTATTAAGAAAGACAACTGCTGGCAAACAACCTAAGAGACCCTATCCATTTCTGGAGTTCGCGGTGTTTCGATCCCTATAGCCAGGCCCTCCGTAAGGTTTGGCTGTTCTAGGACAACCTAGCAGGCGGACTATAGAAATCTCACGGTCCGACCTAATGGAGGAGACCGTAGGATACGTTGACACGCATCCTGCTCCCATTTACTATGGATACTTCCCTCATTCACCTTGGTATTGAACCATGCAAACACATACCGTAAGGGGACGCCCTATTGACGCCACGTAGCCGAGCATAGAACTCACGGTGTGAACTCTTGAGGACGTGGGAGTAAACTCGATGCGAACATCTCGTTTTCTCCGACTGAAGTTCCTAAAATTAGGGTATGGTTTTAACTTAGTCGGATTCTGGCTAAAAGAATCTATCTAAGTCTATGCCTATTATAACTATTATAACTAGGTCTTAAAACCTTATGTCTAGATGAATAAACATTTTAATTACCTAGAGATAAAACAGAACTAAGGTTAATTCAACTCAGGTTCCGGGTCAGTTCCCAGGTAGGAGGTGTTCCGTTAACCGTCAGCTTAAGTACCCCCAGCCATAGACAAAACTTCACCGGTAGAGTTCCCTTATAACCAAAGTCCTAAAATCCTACTATATTTTAAACTATTTAAAATACTACGTAAGACTTATTTCTAATCCTATTAGAAATTGAAACTTAGGTCTAAATTAATTTTAAACGATTTAAAACTAATTAAGTTTTAACCCAAGTCCCCATGTTTGCATGCATTTCTTTATTATAGGTTATGGTTTCTAAACCCCCTTTAATTTATAACTTTTATAAATTTTAATAATTAACCTATGATAAAGAAACTATATTATAAATCCAACAATCAATATTCAAATTGGAATTATAAAAGGAATTCAACTAATTGAATTATGAAATTACTTAAACAAAATAACATTTATTTTAAACTAAGTAATCACATGCTCCATGCAATTTATTTTCTATATAATCTAATTATAACACTTATAATTAATTACTCATGAAAAAATAAATTAGTCATGCATTCAACCATATTCATATAACATTTATATAAATAAAATGCATGAACATGCTTATCTTAAGGTGGGAATAATCTAAATGACATTCATAAAGATAAATAGCTGTAAAACATAAATAATTTGGCCCCTAAAGTGCGAAGAAAAATAAATTACATTAATTTATTTCATGAAACCGGTCCAAAAACACCCTGAACCGGCCTTGAACCGCTCGAACCGGACCAAAATAATTGAACCAATCGAACCGGCCTGCAACTGTTGGAATGCCCCACGATGTTGCAACGCTGAGGCCAACGTTGCAACGCCCGCTTCGTCGTCTTGCGCTCCTAGTATCGGGGTAGCGTTGCAACGCCGGGAAGGCGTTGCAACTCATTGACCCTTGATCGCGCGCCGATAGGGGAACGCTGGCGTGGTAACGCCTTTAGTAGCGTTGCAACACTGCTGCTTCGGCATCAACTTTCTTCCACGAACACAACAGCTTCAAACTTCTATTTCACCTTCGATTCTCAATCGAAATGCATGAAACTGGTCCCGAACGACTCGTAACTCAATTACAGACTCAATTTTGCACTTTTTGCCCAAAAACGTAGAGGCCTTTACATCCAATTTGAACAAAAATCGAAGTAAACTAAGGCCAAAACATTCCGAAACAAGTTTTAGAGCAAACCAAATGCATTTCCAACCAAATCAATGCAATTTTGTTTCAAAACAAAAAAAATCAAACCTGGCTCTGATACCAAATGATGGAGATCCGATCTCCTTGAGCAGCGAAAACGTGGTTTGGAATCGTAATTGGATGATTGTTTAGGTTGAAGAAAAAACCAGTACATTGACAAAATACAGAACAAGCATACATCATTTAATCTAATTAAAGCATGGACTAGTACATACAAACATGATAGAAGTTTAACGATTAAAGTAATAAAAGAGAGGGATACCTTTATAGATTTTCTCCAGCAACTTGTTGCTCCAAAGGTTGTATAGCAAATCAATTGTACAAGGACTTATCTGTTTTCTTCAGGCAAGAACACAACCACCAGAGATCACCTTCTATATCTCTGAGTGGTTAGGTCCTCCTTTGGTTGGAAGGAATTCCAATTTTTGGAATAATTGGGAATTTTGAGAGTGAGAGAATTCTAGAGCAACAACAATTCACAACGTTGCTTGAATGATCAATCGATCACCTGCTTCTTCCAACTCCCTACACTTAACGATAGGGTGTGGAGAAGAAACGGGTGAGTGGGGAACGTGTCATCTACACGTTCCCCTCTTTTAATTAATTAAATAATTAATTAAACCATATATAACCTATTAAATAATTAATTAATTTGAATATCAAATAGATTATATGTATATGATTAAATCACATTTAATCATTAACCTATAGTTTTAATGTACATCCAGTGCACATTATATTTTATCCTATAGTTTGCAAACGTGAATAACATTCACATTTTATGTAATATTTGAACTCTTTCAAATATTCAATTCTCTCATATAATTTAATATGAATCATATTCACATTAAATTTATAATATATAGTTCCAAAACTATATATTATATCTTATCTAAATACATTAAATATATTCCTTAATGAATTTGAACATTTCAAATTCAAATGATCTAAGAACCCTTTACGAGCTAGAAGGTGGACCTAATGGACCTACAGATCAGAAGCTCCAACGATACGAGATTGCTCAGTTAATCTCATTAACCTCCCAATCAACATTCGTTAACTGTGGGAACAATCCACTAAAGTCCCACAGCTGCACTCTTCTCACTGCAGATATATTTTTGTGCCCATGGATATTGACCAATAACAACAAGTCAATCCTTCACGAATTTTCGTAACACCAGTTGGGTTAAATTACGGTTTTACCCTTGGGTTACATCTTGTGCCTTATGTACTAGTGTTCCTCTAATGAACAATTTGTTTGTGGTCCTACCAACAAACAGAGTCCCTCTCGGACCAATGAGAGGGTCGGGCCCTTTGTTCAGGTCCCAGAGACACCACTTAAGGGAACATTCCTATACTTACCCTCGTAGGCGGAAGGAGTGAATTCCATCTTGCTAAGTTAAGTTCCCAGCCGCTCACTCGGTCTTGTCCCCAAGAAGGTAGGCATATTGAGTTGGCGAATCTGGCCACTCTCACCCATACTAGTCAAAGGACAATCCTCGCGAACAGGAGTTCGTAACTCGCTCAGATTGAGATCAAGTTGGCTAGGTCATCCTAGTGAAATAGAAACCTAACTAGTCAACGGAGTTACAGCTAGAGGTTACTATTTCGTGGTCCGGTCTTATGTAATCTCATTACATAAGATATCCCCACTCACATGTCATCTACACGAACACGTTAGGATCACAGTGTTTGTATCTAATACAAAGTGGGCCACATCCATAGTTTTACCAGGGTAAGGTACCCAAACCTTATCCCCGAACTATAGACCCTTTAGGTTGTATCTCGAACCGAGATCCTTTTTATGTACATTACATTCAGCTAAATATTCATTTAACAGCCTTGGATGTTTAGTTTATTGGATTTAGGGTTTAAATAAAGGCGAACTCGTAGATAACGAACAATAATACTTTATTGAAATAATAACACTTTATTACATTAATTAGAACATAATTACAAACTACGAGTTTTAGGGCAAAAATCCCAACAAACTCCCACTTGAACTAAAACTCTAGTGGGGTACATCATAATATAAAAAGTGGTTACTCAACGTTTCGGTCAAAGCCGTAAGACTTGATCGAAGCGGTCATTGACACGTTCCCCACTCACTAGTTTCTTCTCCACACCCTATCGTTAAGTGTAGGGAGTTGGAAGAAGCAGGTGATCGATTGATCATTCAAGCAACTTTGTGAATTGTTGTTGCTCTAGAATTCTCTCACTCTCAAAATTCCCAATTATTCCAAAAATTGGAATTCCTTCCCACCAAAGGAGGATCTAAGCACTCAGAGATATAGAAGGTGATCTCTGTTGGTTGTGTTCTTGCAGGAAGAAAACAGATAAGTCCTTGTACAATTGATTTGCTATACAACCTTTGGAGCAACAAGTTGCTGGAGAAAATCTATAAAGGTATCCCTCTCTTTTATTAGTTTAATCGTTAAACTTCTATCATGCTCTTTAATTAGATTAAATGATGCATGCTTTTTCTGTATTTTGTCAATGTACTGGTTTTTTCTTCAACCTAAACAATCATCCAATTACGATTCCAAACCACGTTTTCGCTGCTCAAGGAGATCAGATCTCCATGAGATATAACCAATGCCCATGAGTCGACCCTTCACAGGTTGTTCGTAGACACTGCTGGGTCAAATTACCATTTTACCCCTGTGCCTACTTCTTGCTCCTTTAGTCCCCACTACTCCTCTAATGAACAACAACGTTGTAATGGTCTAACTATACACAACAACCCTCTTGTGCCAGTGAGAGGGTTGGCACCCGTTGTCCAAGCCCTGGATACAACACTTAAGTGAACAACCCCTCTAGTTTCCCAAAAGTCGGGAACGAGTGAATTCTATCTCGCGTAGTTAAAATCCCAGATCCCTACTTGGTCCTGTCACTGAGAAGATAGGCATATTCGGCGAGTAACTGTGACCACCCTCACTCGTACTAGTCAAAGGATAGATCCCCGCAGACAGCAGTTCGTAACACGCTCAGGATTCAGATCAAGTCACTGATGGTCATCTACGAAGTTATTAGTACTTACTGTCAACGATGTAACATCAGTAAGTCTGATAATTCACGGTCCGATCTTGTACAATCTCATTGTACAGGATGCCCCCACTCGCATGTCAACCACATGAACGAGTCAGATCATCTCGTTTGTATCTTAATCCAAAGCGGGCCACATCCACAGTGTATCTAGGAATAGGTCTCCAACCCCATCCATATACTGTAGACCGTTCGAGTCATTTACTCGAACGTGATCCTCCCTGTGTGTCCACTACATACCGTTCAAGTTCTAGTTCTCTCATATATGAAATGACGCTGGAGCTTAGTTTATTGGTCAAAGTTTGTATATAATGCAAGAAACAAAAGATGAAATAAATAACTCTCTATTAATTTCAAATGGTAATTTACAAACTGAACGAGACTATGACAAACATCCGAACAAGAGGTACTTACTTGTTGAAGACGATTTTTTCTAGATCTCATTCTCCGATCACGAACTCTTCTTGCCTCGATCTCTACAATCACGAACTCTCGAAAAAAGAACGAATTGGACACCTCCAATTGATCTTCTTGGTTGTTCTCGATCGGTAGAGGAAGAGTAGTGGGACTCCCGTTGGTTTAGGGGTAGAGAGGATTTGAGAGAGATTGAGAGATGAGAGATTGAATCTTTTGGTGTGATTCCAAAAAAATTACTTGTGAGTGTTGGGACTTATGCCCTAAACTTTTGTAATTTTGATCAAATAAATAAAAAGTTATTTGTTTTGATAAAATTATATTCTTCCTTTATCAATCCAATAAACTAAGCTCCACGAGGTATAAGATATCTTGAACATCAGTGTAGTGGACACTATTTGGATTGTGTTCAAGAATATAACCTAAAGAGTTATTTGTTTTGATAAACCTTATTCTGGTAACACCATGGATGCGACCCACTTTGTATTTAGTACAAATGAGGTAATCCAACTCGTTTATGTGATTGACATGCAAGTGGCGACATCCTGTATGAAGAGTTCATACAAGACCGGACTGCAAATTATTAGTCTAACTAGTGTAACACCGTTAACAGGACAAGACTGATAATTTATAGATGGCCTGTTGGGTTTTATGCCCTAAACTTGTGTAATTTTGATCAATTAAATAAAGTATTATTTGTTTTGATAAGATTACAGTCTTGCTTTTATAAATCCAATAAACTGAGCTCCAAGGTTATAACGTTTATCTTCAAATCAGTGTAGTGGACCGTATTTGGGTTGAATTCAAGATTATAACCTAAATAGTCTATGGTATAAGAATAAGGTTGGAAACCTCATTCTTGTAACACCATGGATGCGACCCACATTGTACAAAATACAAATGAGGTAATCCAACTCATTCATGTAGTTGACATGCGAGTGGGGGCATCCTGTATGAAGAGTTCCAACAAGAGTGGATCGCAAATTATTAATCGAACCAGTACAACACCGTTAACAGGATAAGACTAGTAATTTATAGATGGTCATTAGTGACTTGACCTGAATCCTGAGCAAGTTAAGAACTCCTGCTTATAGGGGTTTGTCCTTAGACTAGTATGGGTGAGAGTGGCCTGTGAGTCGACTCAATAAGCCTACCTTCTCGGTGACGTAACCTCGTGAGGTAGCTGGGAACTTAACTGTGCAAGATGGAATTCACTCATTCCTCACCGAGGAATTAGAAAGGTTGTTCCCTTAAGAACTGACTCCAGGTCTTGAACAACGGGGCCCCACCCTCTATGAGGGTATGAGTCTAAAGTAGGACCTTAGACATGTTGTTCATTAGAGGGTCAGTGGTGCTTAAGTAGCAAAGAGCTAATCACAGGGGTAAAACGGTAATTTGACCCAACTGTGATTACGAACAATCTGTGAGGGGTCGACTTATGGGTAATGACTACAGCAGTGGACACAATAATATCTACAGTGAGGAGAGTGCAACTACAAGTCTATAGTGGAGTGACTTGTAGTTAATAAATATTGATTAACCTGAATCAAAGAGTTTGATCGGTTAATCTCACATCATTGGAGCTCATGATCTTTAGGTCCTTAGATCCCTCCGTTGGCTCAATATGGTAATATTGAGGGTATAAAGTTAGGAGTGAAATTGAAGTGTTCAATTTCATGCATTTGGAGTTATATCAATTATATATGATATAATTGATATAATATATAGTTTTAATGTGAATTAGATTCATATATAAACTATATACTAAAGAGAGATTAAATGAGGGTAGGATCGTCATTTTTATCCTATTTCACTATATATATGGTTGCATGAGATGCAACTAGGTTAAGGTTTTTTATAAGCTGATTTGTTGTTGTTGGAAGAGTTGCAAGACAACAAAAACATCTCTCTCTCAAAATACCTCACATCTCCTAAAGGGAACCCACCTTCCTCCCTAACCTAGAGAACAACGGAGAAGATCTGGTAGTCGTGTCTTTGCACGTTCGACTTCTTGTTGCTGAGATCGTGACCGTGGAGAGAGGAGCACTTGAAGAAAGGTTCTTCAAAGGTATATACTTGCTGTCCAAACTCTTATTTTATGCTTAATCCATGTTTCCGTTCTTGAATTTTCTGTTGTAACTAAATCAAGAGCGCGCAATTCTCAATCGCTTCCGCTGCGGGGACTTCGATTCCCTTCATGGTCATTAGTGACTCGACCTGAACCCTGAGTAAGTTAAGAACACCTCCTTATAGGGGTTTGTCCTTAGACTAGTATGGGTGAGAGTGGCATATAGCGGACTCAATAAGCCTACCTTCTCAGGGACAGAACCTCGTAGGTAGCTGGAAACTTAACTATACAAGATGGAATTCACTCATTCCTACACTAAGGAATTAGATAGGTTGTTCCCTTGAGAACTGACTCTAGATCTTGAACAACGGGGCCCCACCCTCTAGCTGATTTAAGAGGTTATGAGTCTATGGTAGGACCTTAGACTTGTTGTTCATTAGAGGATCAGTGGTGCTCAAGGAACAAAGAGGTAATCACAGGGGTAAAACGGTAATTTGACCCAACTGTGATTACGAACAACCTGTGAAGGGTCGATTCATGGGTAATGATTATATCAATGGACACAATATAATATAAAGTGATGAGAGTGCAGCTACAAGTCTATAGTGAAGTGACTTGTAGTTAATGAATATTGATTAACTAGATAAAGAGTTCGGCCAATTAATCTCATATCATTGGAGCTCATGAACTGTAGGTCCATTAGGTCCCTCCGTTGGCTCAACATGGTTATAAATTGAGGGAATAAAGATAGGAATGTAATTGGAGTGTTCAATTTCATATATGAGGTATGATATCAGTTATATATGATATAATTGATATAATATATGGTTGTAATGTAAATTAGATTCACAAATAAACCATATAATAATGGGAGAATGAATGAGGGATAGGATGGTAATTTCCATCTTATTTCTCTCTCTCTCTCTCTCTCTCTCTCTCTCTCTCTCTCTCTATATATACATATATATATATATAGTTGCATGAGATGCAATGAGAGGCAAGCAACATCTTGGAAAACCCTAGATTGTAAGTGTTTTGTCTTGTTGGAAAAGTTCCACAAAACATAAACACAATCTCTCTCACAATCTCACCTCATCCTAAAGGAACCCACATTTCTCCCTCACCTAAAGAACAACAGAGAAGATCCGATGGTAGTGTCTGTGATCGTTCGAGTTTGTGTTGCTGGGATCGTGAACGTGGGAGAAGGAGCACTTGAAGAAAGAGTTCTTCAATGGTAATATCTTGTTGTACATCTAGTAGAAATGTATGCTTAATCTAGTTAGATTAGTTATTGATTGTAATCCATGTAACTAAATTAAGAACACGTGATGTACAATCGATTCCGTTGCGGGATTCGATCCCTTCAATTGGTATCAGAGCCAGGTTGTGTTCTTAATTTTTGTTCTGGATTTATCAAGAACGAGGTGGAATTTACTGTTTTTCATGAGATGAATGAACGGTTTGCGAATTAGACGTTTTCACTTTTGGCACTTAGATTAACAATTTTTCATTGAATCGTTCAATGTAAAGGCCCGATGTTTTGGGTAATTTTAATTGTAAATCGAGTCGGTAAGTTCGTGTCAATCGAGGCAAAGTGGTTGCTAAGAAGAACGGAGCGAAAACGAGCAAGAAATTAAAAGTGGAGTTGTTGTTCTGTGACTGGCGTTGCAACGTTGTTCTTTAGCGTTGCAACACCACTGCGGCAGGCGCGCGGCTGAAAAGACGACAAAGTTGCAATGCTATCCTCAACGTTGTAATGCTGACGTGTTGTGTAACGCTTCTGCTGAGGCGCGCTTCAACGGGCAGAAGAGGACAAATCACAGCGTTGCAAGGCCACAGGCGTTTCACGCGAAGGACCAACAGGTAGAAAATCGAATTTATTATATATAATAAATATAAAAATATTTTATATTTATTTATATTTAATTTTTTAATTTTAAATAATGTAATTAGATTATATTAATTAAAATTGATTTTAGGGTGCCACAATTGGTCTAATTTTGCTATTTAAATTATGCAATTGATGTGTAATTTTTGCCATGCATAATGTATGCTTTTAATTTAGAAATCTCACCTTAAGTTAAGCATTTTCATGCATCATTTATAATATAAAGAGTTATATTTATTTATGGAAAACATTGACATGCATTCTATTTCAGGAGATGATCATGCTATGTATGTCTTATTATTCATGAGATGAATGATCAGGCACTATAACATAGTATGCATGTCACCTAAGGTTAATTATTAGCTTTAAAATGTTTAGAACATGGAAATAATAGACCTTAGGTTATCTAGTTCTTATTAGATTAGAATTAGGAACCAAGTAATTTATAAACAATGATTAAAAGAGGAACTATGTCTAAGGTAAGTTATGTATAGGCTGGAGTATTTAAGCTGACGGAAACAGAACACCCCTACCGTCAGTGCAAGATATTATGTGTCCACTTATATAACCAATGCCCATGAGTCTACCCTTCACAAGTTGTTCGTAGACACTGCTGGATCAAATTACTGTTTTACCCCTGTATCTACTTCTTGTTCCTTAAGTCCCCACTGCTCCTCTAATGAACAACAATGTTGCAATGGTCCAACCATACACAACAACCCTCTCGTGTCAGTGAGAGGGTGGGTGCCCGTTGTCCAAGCCCTGGAGACAACACTTAAGGGAACAACCCCTCTAGTTTCCCTAAAGGTGGGAACGAGTGAATTTCATCTCGCGTAGTTAAGTTCTCAGCTCCCTACTTGGTCCTGTCCCTTAGAAGATAGGCATATTGCGCGAGTAACTGTGACCACCCTCACCCGTACTAGTCAAAGGACAGGCCCCCGCAGACAGGAGTCCGTAACACGCTCAGGACTCAGGTCGAGTCACTAATGGTCATCTACGAAGTTATTAGTCCTTAGTGTCAACGGTGTTACATCAGTAGGTCTAATGATTCACGGTCCGGTCTTGTACAATCTCATTATACAGGATACGCCCACTCGCATGTCTACCATAGGAACGAGTTGGATTACCTCGTTTCTACTAAAAACAAAGCGGGTCGCATCCATGGTCTTACCAGTATAAGGTTCCCAACCTTATGCATATACCATAGACCATTCATGTTATACTTGAACAGCTTTATCAAACTCGTGTCAACTACACAATTGTTGAAGATCGATCATTATAAACTTGAAAAACATAGTCTATTGGATTTAGGTTTATGTGCGAGAATGTTGTAAATAACTCTTTATTTATTTGAAAAATCATTATTACTAAACTACACTTGTTTAGGGCATAAACTCCAACACCGATAGGGACTTCCGTTTGTTGGTCGGACCACAAACAAGTTGTTCATTAGAGAAGCATTAGGAAATAAGGTCAAAGATGTAACCCAGGGGTAAAACAGTAATTTGACCCAACTTGTGTTACGAATATTCATTAAAGATTGACTTACTGTTATTGGTCGATATCTGTGGACACAAAAATATATCTACAGTGAGAAGAGTGCAACTGCATGACTTTAGTGGAGTATTCCTGCAGTTAACGAATGTTGATTAAAAGGTTAATGAGATTAACGGAATAATCTTGTATCGTTGGAGGTTCTGATCTGTAGGTCCATTAGGTCCACCTCCTAGCTCGTGAGAGGTTATTAGATCATTTGAATTTTAAATGTTCAAGTTCAATTAGGGGATAAGCATGGTGTATATAGATACATTATGATATAAAGTTTTTATATACATTGAAACTTTATATTATAAATTTAATTTGAGTATGATTCTTATTAAATTAATTTAGAGAATTCAATATTTGAAAGAGTTCAAATATTATTTAAATGTGAATGAGATTCATGAGATGTGCATTAAAACTATAGGTTAAAAAGGAGTATGAATAAATAGGATTTAATCATATATAACCTAAATGAAATATAAGATATTTGGATTAATTAATTGATTAATTAAATTAATAGCGTGTATAAATATATTAATACAATTAATTAGTTGAATTATATTATTAATTAATTAATTTGATTAATTAACTATTAAATTAATTAAAGGAGAACGTGTCGATGACACCTTCGCCACTTCCCTGTTTTGTCTCCAGTCCCTATTGATATGTGTAGGGAGTTGGGAGAAGAGTTTGATGAATCGATCAATTGGTTTTGGAAATGTTGTTCTTTTTCTCCCAATTCTCTCTACAATCACAAATTCTCTATACTTCCAAATTGTTGGAATACCTACCCACCAAGCTTGGATTTGAAGGAAATAAAACTCCCGCAGCGGAAAACAACTTTGAATCATCGTGGTTTTCATTGTGAAAAAATGATTTCTTAAAACTGAACCTATCTCATAGATCCTAGGTTAAACATGCATAATAAGAAGGAAAAACAGTAAGATAAAGATAATTACTTGTTAAAGAACGTTTTTTTAAGATCACATTCTCCCATCACGAACTCTTCGTGTCCTCGATCTCTACGATCACGAACTATCGAACAATGAATGAATTGGACACCTCCAATTTATCTTCTCGGTTGTTCTCGGTCGGTAGAGAGAGAGTGGTGGAACTCCCTTTTGTTTAGGGGTAGAGACGATGTGAGAGAGATTGAGAGATGAGAGATTGGGTGAAGTTGAAATCTCCACCTATTTACCATCTTACCGCAACCTTAGGTTATGCAAATCATATTTGCATAACAAATATAATAAGATATCTCATATCTTATTATAGAAATCACATTTGTACAATTGTGTATTTTAAATTGAATCAAATTCAATTTAATTTCTCTCAATCCAAATTCCGTAAATTAGCACTAATTAATCAATTTGGCTAACCTATAGTTTATTATGAATGTCATTCACATTAAACTATTTAATATGTCAATCATATCTCATATAAATGACATAAATACCCTTTTAATGAACTTGAATACTTCAAATCCATACCAAAGTGTAAACCATTAATATATCCAGTTTGAACCAGCCGAGTGACCTAATGGACCTACAGATGACGAGCTCCAATGATTCGAGAATAACTTGTCAAACCCTTTGACCTGGTTAATCAACATTCATTAACTACGGTAACACTCCACTAAAGCTCATATTTGCACTCCCATCATAGTTGGACAAGTTGTGTCCATTGATATAACCAATGCCCGTGAGTCGATCCTTCACAGGTTGTTCGTACACACCGCTGGGTCAATTTACCATTTTTCTGTTGTGTCTACCTCTTGCTTCTTAAGTCCCCACTACTCCTCTAATGAACAACAACGGTGTATGGTCCAACCATAAACAACATTCCTTTCGGCCCAGTAAGAGGGTGGGTGCCCGTTGTCCAAGCTCTGGAGACAACACTTAAGGAAGAACCCCTCTAGTTTCCCTAAGTTGGGAACAGTGAATTCCATCTAGCGTAGTCAAGTTCCCAACTCCCCACGTTGTCTTGTCCCTGAGAAGATTTGCATGTTGTGCGTGTAAATGTGACCACCCTAACCCGTACTAGTCAAAGGACAGACCCCCGCAGATAGGAGTCCGTAACACGCAAAGGATTAAGGTCGAGTCATTATTGGTCATCTATGAAGTTATTAGTCCAATACTGTTAACTTTGTTACATCAATAGGTCTAATAATTCACGGTCCGGTCTTGTACAATCTCATTGCACATGATGCCCCCACACGCATGTCAACCACATGAACGAGTTGGATCACCTCGTTTGTATCGAATACAAAGCGGGTCGCATCCACAGCATATCCAGGATTAGGTCTCCAACCCTATCCGTATAATGTACACCGTTCGAGTCATTAACTCAAATGTGATCCTCCCTGTGTGTCCACTATACACCGTTCAAGTTCTAGATCTCTCATAAATAAATGACCTTGGAGAGTATTTTCCTGGATAAAGTATGTAAATATGTGAGACACAAAGTGCTGAAAAAAATAACTCTTATTTATTCAATAGTGAATTTTACAAACATGTACTAGATTAGGCCATACATCCCAACAAACTCCCACCTGGACTAAGCTAGTGGAGTACAAGATACATTTCTCAAATGTACAGTAAAATGCAATAAACTAGGGCATTGAATACCCTTTACAATACTCCTACTTGCCCTAGTCAGGAAGCACTCAAAGATCTAGACTCTCTAGGTGCCCCTCAAACACCTTAGTCGTGAGGGCTTTTGTAAATGGATCAGCAACATTGTGCTCCGACGCTATCTGCTCGACTGTCACGTATCTCCGGTGCACAATGTCCGTATATGGTGATACTTCGGCTCAATGTGCTTGCCCCTCTTATGACTCCAAGGTTCTCTCTAGTTGGCTACTACACCACTGTTGTCACAAAACATGGTAATCGACAAGTTCATATTTGGAACAATTTCCAAATCCATCATTAACTTCCTAAGCCAAACCACTTCCTTTGCAGCTTCTCAAGATGCAACATACTCGACCTCCATCGTGGAATCAGCGATGCATCCCTGTTTGATGCTTCACCACACTACAACTCGTCCATTCAGAATGAAGGTTGACCCCGAAGTGGATTTCCTAGAATCCTTATCGGTCTGAAAATCAGAGTCTGTGTTCCCGTAAGGATCAAATCCCCACTCCCATACACAAGGATGTAGTTCCTCGTTCCCCTAAGATACTTGAGGATTGACTTTACATTTGTCCAGTGATCTAATCCTTGATTGGATTGATACCTACTGACAATCCCAACTGCATAACAGATGTCGGGCCTAGTACACATCATGGCATGCAAGAGGCTCCCTACAGCTGAAGCATAGGGGATTTGTCTCATATCCTCAACCTCTTGAGGTGTCTTAGGACATTGATCCTTGGACTGGTGAACCCCATGCCTGAAAGGCAACAAGCCCTTCTTGGAGTTCTGTATCTTATATCTAGACAACATCTTTTCAATATAAGACCCCTGAGACATGGCTAGCGTTATGTTCTTCCGGTTCCCGACTATCTGGATACCTAGTACATTCTGAGTCTCTCCCAAATCTTTCATTTGGAATTGCAAAGCCAACCATTTCTTAATGTCAATAAGAAATCCTACCTCATTCTCAATGAGAAAGATATCATCCACACACAATATCAGAAATGCGATAGTGTTGTTGACGACTTTCTTTTAGACACAAGGCTCGTCAACATTCTAATCAAAGCCATAAGATTTGATCGCCTCATCAAACCTTATATTCCAAGACCTCGAGGCTTGTTTCAGTCCATAAATAGACCTATGAAGCGGACAAACCTTTTGCTCTTCGCCTTCGGCAATGAACCCTTTAGGTTTGTCCATGTAGATGGTTTCATCAAGATTGCCATTAAGAAAGGTTGTCTTGACATCCATCTGCCACACCTCATAGTCATAATATGCGGCAATGGCCAGAAGGATCCTGACCGACTTTACCATTGCAACAGGAGAAAAGTTTTCCTCATAGTCAACCCCTTTAAGCTGGGCAAAACTCTTTGCCACTAGTTGTGCTTTGCAGGTCTGAATCTTCCCATCTACACCACGTTTACGCTTGTAGATCAATTTGCAACCTATAGGTTTTACCCCATTCGATTGATCCACAAGCTCCCAGACAGAATTGTAGTACATCGACTCCATTTCCAGGTCCATAGCTTTAATTCATTCGTCTTTGTCAACGTCTGTCATTGCTTGATCATAGGTTAAGGGATCCTCGCAGTCATCATCAGGTGCAACGACTTGGGTTTCAGCTAAACCCATGTAGCGTTCAGGCTGTCTCACAACCCTCCCACTACGTCGAGGCATTCTCAACTCTTCAAACCAGACTTGACTAGACGAGCTAGGATTAACAACACTTGTTGACGTACTAGCCCCATCAGATACTCTTGCTGATGTACTGTCCATTTCATTTAACACAATTTTACTCCTAGGTAAATGATCCCTCATGTGGTCTTTCTCAAGGAATGTGGCATTTGTCAACACAAGCACCCTATTTTCCTTAGGATCGTACGACAGACCACCCCTAGTCTCTTTTGGGTAACCTACAAAGAGGCACAATTTTTAACGCGACTCAAACTTCTTCGGGTTTGACACAAACACATGGGTCGGGCATCCCCAAATTCTTACATGGTGTAAACTGCCTTTACGTCCATTCCAGAGTTCAAAAGGTGTTTCACAAACACTCTTCGACAGAATATTGTTCAAAATATAAATCGCAGTCTCCACTATGTAACCCGAACAAGAATCAGGGAGACGAGCATAGCTCGTCATCGATCGAACCATGTCCAACAAGGGTTCTATTTCTCCTCTCTGATACACAATTCTGCAGTGGCATACAAGGTGCTGAGAGTTGGGATGTAATTTCATGTTCCATTATATAGTCTTGGAATTTAGTGTCCATATACTCTCGACCTCGATCCAATCGAAGTGTTTAAATTGTTTTACCTAACAGGTTCCCAACCTCAGTCTTGTACTCTTTGATCTTTTCAAGAGTTTCAGACTTCCTATGCATTAGGTAAATATACCCATACCTTTAATAGTCATCTATAAAAGATACAAAGTATTTGTAACCTCCTCGTGCTTTAACACTCATCGGACCATAGAGGTCAAAATTTATGAGCTCCAGAGGCTCTTTGGCTCTATTTCCTTTTCCACTAAAAGGACGTTTGGTCATTTTACCTTCAAGGCACGACTCACATACCGGTAAAGCGTTTTTTCCAACTCGCTTAGAAGTTCACTTTTCACTAGTCTCTCATTCCTATTTAGATTAATGTGGCCTAACCTTAAATGCCAAAGATGGGCATTTTCTTTAGGAGAAACCTTTACTCTCTTCGTTCGTGTTTCTGTCATTTTAAACAATTCAGTATTGAAAATAGTTTTGACAGAATTAGGTTTCAAAACATACCAGTTACTCTCAAGTGAAACAAAACAAATCAAGTTGCCTTTGAAACAAATAAACGCTTTATTCAATTCAAAGTTAACTAAAATACAATATTCAATACGGCAGGAAACAGAAACAAGATTTCTAGTAAACCCTGACTCTATGTACAAATTATCTAATAATAAGTACTTCCCGCAAACAAAAAGGTTCACTGTGTCGACTGCTGCAGCAGAGACAACCTTCCCGAATCCAACCCGTAGCGTTATCTCACCCTCTCGCAGCTGCTGCCATGAACTAATTCCCTGAATAGAATAACAACCATGGTTAATGGCACCTGAATCTAGTATCCAGTCAGAGTCATTACTCTCCACTAACCAAGTTTCAGTTACTAGAAAATAACATTTACC
Source organism: Trichosanthes cucumerina (assembly GCA_036507285.1). Lineage (NCBI taxonomy): Eukaryota > Viridiplantae > Streptophyta > Magnoliopsida > Cucurbitales > Cucurbitaceae > Trichosanthes > Trichosanthes cucumerina. The sequence goes on from CM071841.1 coordinate 43,532,382, forward strand.
TTCTTTCCTTCTGTCTGTAAGGAACTTGGATAGTTTCTCTTCCAGTGACCATCACCATTGCAGTTGAAACACTTTCCTTTCTCTTCAACTTTCTTGACCTTCGTGCCCTTTTGGGCAACAACACGGTCAGCATTTCCCTTCTTCAACTTCTTCTTCTTCCCTTTCGGGCCTGAAGAACCTACAGATTTTGTCCTAGAGATCGAACCCCTATGAAAGGACCTGAAGGTAACGTTTGCCTTAGCTTCCGGTGTCCTAGTCCTCATCAAGGACTGGAAGTTTTGTAGTTCGTTAATAAGGGTGGTCAGAGTGTAGGTAATTTTGTTCATAACAGCATTGCTACAAAACTGAAAGAAACTCTTCAGAAGAGTCTTCAAGATAAAACTGGTCTAGCTCGACTCGTCGATCGAAACCTCGTTCATCTCTACCAGAACATGTTCACGGACAGACGTCTCCTCCTTCATCCTAGCATTGAAGACGTGTTTGAGGGAATTGTGCGGGACCTTAAAAGACTGTTGTCCAAACATTTCGTGTAGAGATTCCATGATCTCTTTAGCGGTGATCATCACCTCATGCTTCTTTGCCAATACTTCAAATAAGCTGGCAATGATATAGACCTTGGCTTTTTCATTGGCCCTGATCCATCGATCGTACGCATCACGAACACTTCGAGATGCGACCGAGTCTGACAATTCAGGACAGTCCTCAGTGAGCATGAACTTTAGGTCGTCAGTTACGAGTATTGTGTTGATATTATTCTTCCACGTTTGGTAATTATCTCCTACCAGTTTGTCAGAAGCTAAAAGAGCGACAATTGAACTAGATTTTTTTGCTGAAAACAAGAAAAACTTTGTATTAGTCTGCAAAAACTATGAAAATCCAATCAGGTTTTAGCAAATTTTTATCCTATGATCCCTAGGTCACTAAAGAATGCAATAATAACCCAAAGGTTTAGAATGACCGCCACGGAACGGTGAACAGAAACACTCCTCCTCTGGGACGAGACTTTCTCGACCAGACCCTAATACCAGAATAACTCTTATTCCATTAGGCATCAAGTTATTATTATTCAGTCTGAATCCATTAACTCTTAATGAAACCCATGAGTGTCACCCTCTATCTTTTATATTTTCAAGTATTCGTCCAAACAATAGCACCGAAAGGTGAACCGAGAAGGAAAACCAACAAGGAGATTGTATCCCTTTCGAGAATTTACGGTGTTCCGACTCCCATGATCAAGGCCCCCTCAAGGGATTGTCTTGTTCAGGCTAAACTAGCAGGCGGATCACAGGCCTCTCACGGTGTGAATAGAAGAAAAGACCGTGGGCCCCGTTTTCACAGATCCCGCTCCTACGCCCTATAAGTACTCTATCCATTCACGTTGATATTGATCCATACAAATATCATCTAAAGGGGGACACTCCCATTTGCGCCACGAGACCGAGTATGGATCTCGGTGTGAACTTAACGGAGATTTGTGGTCAGAAACTTAAATGTATCTTATACACTTTATTTCCTCTCACTCAGCACTTTAAGTTAATCGAGATTGACCTAGATATATCGACTAACATTTACCTAAGTCTACCAATATAACTCTTATACTGGATTAGCCTAAGTCTATAATCACATTATTAACTTAGATCTATGTGAGTAAATTAATTAACTCTTAAGTAACGACACTCACGATACTATAACCAATGAATCTGTGGATCAAATTCACTCCCAGGTTGGTTCCCAAGTAGGGGTATTCCGCAAAGCATCAGCTTAAATACTCCAGCTTTTGACAGAACCTTCCATAAACAGAGTTACTAATTAATCTCCATTCATAAGTCATATTTGATTTCCTAATTCTAATGTTATTAGAACTAGAAAACCTAAGTCTAATTATTCAAGATTTAAGCATTTTAAAACTAATAATTAACTTAGGTTACATGCATTTCTATGTTATAATGCTTGATCATTCATCACATGAATAATGAACTATATAACATACATTTATCACATGAATAAATGAATGCCCATGCTTTTAATCTAAGAAATATAACACTTATATTAATTAATTTAAAACATGCATACATTATAAATAATTCTTATAATATTACCCTATCATGCATACTATATATTGTACCTCTTATAATATAAATATGATGCAGGAAATGTTTAACCTAAGGTGATATTTGAATCTATATGACATACATTATGCACATTGAATAAAAAAATTTCATACATCACATGCATAAAATAAATTAAATAGCAAAATTGGACCGGTTATTGCACCCTAAGGACATTAATTAAATTAATTAACATTAATATAACATTTATATTAATATTAATTAATGAAATTAATTAAAAATTACATTTTATGTTGGGATGTTTGTACTAATCTCGTTCTGCTTGTACATATACATTTAAAATTAATAAAGAGTTATTTATTTCATCTGTTGTGTCTCGCATTTTATACAAACTTTGACCAATAAACTAAGCTCTAAGGTCATTGAATATATGAGAGAACTAGAACTTCAACGGTGTGTAGTGGACACACAGGGAGGATCACGTTCGAGTTAATGACCCGAATAGTATACGGTATATGGATGGGGTTGGAGACCTAATATTGGATACACTATGGATGCGACCCGCTTTGTATTAAGATACAAACGAGGTGATCTGAGTCGTTCATGTGGTTGACATGCGAGTGGGGGCATCCTGGACAATGAGATTGTACAAGACCGGACCGTGAATTATTAGACCTACTGATGTAACACCGTTGAAAGTAAGGAATGATAACTTCGTAGATGAGCATTAGTTACTCGACCTGAAACCTGAGCGTGTTACGGACTCCTATCTGCGGGGATCTGTCCTTTGATTAGTATGGGTGAGGGTGGTCACAGTTACTTGCCCAACATGCCTATCGTCTAAGGGGCAGAACCAAGTAGGGAGCTGGGAACTTAACTACGCGAGATGGAATTCGCTCGTTCCCGCCTTTAGGGAAACTAGAGGGGTTGTTCGCTTAAGTGTTGTCTTTAGGGCTTAGACAACGGGCGCCCACCCTCTCACTGCCATGAGAGGGTTGTTGTGTATGGTTGGACCATTACAACGTTGTTGTTCATTAGAGGAGCAGTGGGAACTTAAGGAACAAGAAGTAGACACAGGGGTAAAACGGTAATTTTATCCAGCAGTGTCTACGAACAACCTATGAAGGGTCGACTAATGGGCATTGGTTATATCAGTGGACACGTAATATCTTGCACTGATGGGAGTGCAACTACGGGCCTTACTGGAGTGTTACCGTAGATAATGGATGATTATTAACCGGATCAAAGAGTTTGATAGGTTAATCTCGAATCATTGGAGCTCGTCACTGTGGGTCCATAAGGTCCCTCGGTTGGCTCAAACTGGATTAAAAGAAAGTTTACATTTTTGGTGTTAATTGAAGTGTTCAAATTCACTAAAAAGGAATTTATGTAATTTATATGAGATATGAATGATATAATATATAGTTTAATGTGAATGAGATTCATAATAAACTATAGGTTAGCCTAATTATTGAATTAGGGCTAATTTGGAGAAATTAGGTTGAGAGATATTAAATTGGATGTGACTCAATTTAATAAATTCACAATATTGCAAATGTGATTTGAAAAATGAGATATGAGATATCTTATAATATATATGGTTATGCAAATATGATTTGCATAACCTATAGTTGTGGTAAAATTGTAAATCGGTGGAGCTTTGAACTCCCCCTATCTCCATTATATAAATCCCTTTGAAAGAAGGGGAAGTAACGAAATTGCTCATTTTTTGATTTTTCACCAAAAGAAGCAAAAGCTCTCTCTCAAGTTCTCTCTCAAGAATTCTCCTCCCTTCAATAAATTTAAGATCCCACCAACTTCCTTCTTCCAAAAGAAGAACAACCGAGTAGTCAAGTGGTGGTGTTCGACCTTTGTTAGTGAGAAGAGTTCGAGATCGTTGAGATCGAGGAAGCACGAAGAGTTCGTGATCATCGTTGGAAGGAATCTTGAAGTAAGTCTTCAACAAGTAAGTATTGCCTTTAACTTCCTTTTTTTCTTCCATAAAATTGCATGTTTAGCCTCATTCTAAGCGTTAGATTGTTTTAACAAAATTTAGTTGCACAACTTCACCACAACGATTCGATCGTCATCTGCTGCGCGGGGACTTTCATTCCCTTCATTTTACAGAAATAAAATTAATTCAAAATAAAGAAAACCACCTATGTCTCAAAAAACTGCCCATGATGCCACTCCTCGCGCGAAAACTTTGCAGCAACTGGCCACAACACGGCAGTGTTGCAACGCTGCAGCGCCCAGCGTTAAGACCGCGTTCTCAACGCCCACAGCGTTGCAACGTCGCGCCTGACATTGCAACGTTGTACCTGCAGCGCGCCTGGATCCGCACGGACAGCGTTGAGACGTAGAAGTACAGCATCTTCGGCGTCTCAACGCCGTCGACAGAACAACAAACTACTTTGTTCTTCTTTATCCTTTTTTCGCCCGATTTCGGTCCGATTACTTCGCAGCAACTCTTGCCACGAACGACACGAACTTACAAACTCGATTTACATTAAAAATGTCCAAAACAACGAGCCCTTACATTGATCTCATCAACAAAATTAATGCAAATCTAAAATGTGCCAAAACTGAAACATCTAATATGCAATCCCACAAATTATCTCATGAAATTAAGGCATACCCACTTAATTTTAAGAAAAAATAGTTTGCACAACGAAAAGCCAACGATTGGCTCGGATACCAATTGAAAGAAATAAATCACCCGCAACGGAAAACAACTTTGAATCGTCGTGGTGTTCGTTGTGAAAAACGATTTCTTAAAACTGAACCTATCTCATAGATCCTAGGATAAATTGATGGAGATCGGATCTCATTGAGATGCGGAAACGAATTTGGAATCGTAATATGCAAGATTATTTTGCTTAAAAAATAAAAACCCATACATTGGGAAAAAAACAGAACAAGCATGGAAATTCAAATCCTATTAGACATGGATAATAACATACAAACAAACTAAGTTTAACAATTAAACTAAAGAGAAAAGAAGGAATACCTTTGTAGTTTTTCCTCAACAGCAACTCTTTGCTCCAATGTTCAACAACACAGCAACTCTGCTTCTCTGACTCTACAACAGGACACCACCAACAGGAGAACCCTCTATCCCCTGAGATTCAACTTAGAACAAAATCCTTTGTGGGAAGGATTCCAACAGTTGGAGAATTTTGGGAATTCTGGACATTGAGAGAGAGAGAGAATTTTTCCTACTATCAATTGAAATGATCAATCGATCACCTGCTTCTTCCACTCCCTACACTTAACGATAGGGAGTGGAGAAGAAACTGGTGAGTGGGGAACGTGTCATCTACACGTTCCCCTCTTTTCATTAATTAAATAATTAAAATAATATATAACTTATTTAAATAATTAATTAATTCTCAATTAATTAATTTGAATATCTTATATTTCAAATAGATTATATGTATATGATTAAATCACATTTAATCATTAACCTATAGTTTTAATGTTCATCCAGTGCACATTAAATTTTAACCTATAGTTTTTAAATATGAATCACATTCATATTTATATTTAATATTTGAACTCTTTCAAATATTTAACTCTCTCATACTATTCAATATGAATCATATTCACATTAAATTTATAATATATAGTTCCAAAACTATATATTATATCGTATCAATATACATTGAATATATTCCCTAATGAATTTGAACATTTCAAATTCAAATGATCTAAGAACCGTTTACGAGCTAAAAGGTGGACCTAATGGACCTACAGATCAGAAGCTCCAACGATACGAGATTGCTCGGTTAATCTCATTATCCTCCCAATCAACATTCGTTAACTGCGGGACACTCCACTAAAGTCCCACAACTGCACTCTTCTCACTGCAGATATATTTCTATGTCCATGGATATTGACCAATAACAGCAAGTCAATCCTTCACGAATGTTCGTAACACATTTGGGTTAAATTACCGTTTTACCTGGGTTACATCTTGTGCCTTAAGTACAAAGTGCTCCTTTAATGAACAATTTGTTTGTGGTCCTACCAACAAGCAGAGTCAAATCTCGGGCCAATGAGAGGGTCGGGCCCTTTGTTCAAGTCCCGGAGACACCACTTAAGGGAACATTCCTCTACTTACCCTAGTAGGCGGGAAGGAGTGAATTCCATCTTGCTATGTTAAGTTCCCAGCCGCTCACTCGGTCTTGTCCCCAAGAAGGTAGGCATATTGAGTCGGCGAACACGGTCACTCTCACCCATACTAGTCAAAGGGCAATCTCTCATGAAACAGGAGTTCAGTAACACTGCTTTCAGATTGAGATCAAGTTGCCTAGGTCATCCTAGTGAAATAGAAACCTAACTAGTCAACGGAGTTACAGCTAGAGATTACTATTTCGTGGTCCGGTCTTATGTAATCTCATTACATAGGTGTTGGGATTTATGCTCTAAACTTGTGTAATTTTTATCAATTAAATAAAGTGTTATTTATTTTGATAAGATTACTGATCTTTCTTTATAAATCCAATAAACTAAGCTCCAAGGTTATAACGTTTATCTTGAAATCAGTGTAGTGCACACTATTTGGGTTGACTTCAAGATTATAACCTAAATAGTCTATGGTATAAGAATAAGGTTGGAAACCTTATTCTGGTAACACCATGGATGCGACCGACAGTGTAATTAGTACAAATGAGGTAATCCAACTCATTCATGTAGTTGACATGCGAGTGGGGGCATCCTGTATGAAGAGTTCATACAAAATGGATCGCAGAAATTATTAGTCTAACCAGTATAACACCGTTAACAGGATAAGACTAGTAATTTATAGATGGTCATTAGTGACTTGACCTGAATCCTGAGTAATTTAAGAACTCCTGCTTATAGGGAGTTTGTCCTTAGACTAGTATGGGTGAGAGTGGCTTGTAGTCGACTCAATAAGCCTACCTTATCAGGGACAGAAGCTCGTAGGTAGCTGGGAACTTAATTCTACAAGATGGAATTCACTCATTCCTCTACTAAGGAATCAGATAGGTTGTTCCTTAAGAACTGACTCCAAGTCTTGAACAACGGGGCCCCGCCCTCTATGAGGGTATGAGTTTAAGATAGGATCTTAGACTTGTTGTTCATTAGAGGATCAGTAGTGCTTAAGGAGCAAAGAGGTAATCACAGGGGTAAAATGGTAATTTGACCAAGCTGTGATTACGAACAACCTGTGAAGGATCGACTCATGGACAATGACTATATCAGTGGACACAATGATATCTACAGTGAGGAGAGTGCAACTACAAGTCTATAGTGGAGTGTCTTGTAGTTAATGAATATTGATTAACTGGATCAAAGAGTTTGATCAGTTAATCTCACATCATTGGAGCTCATGATATGTAGGTCCATTAGATCCCTCCGTTGGCTCAACATGGTTATATTGAGGGTATAAAGTGAGGAGTGAAATTGAAATGCTCAATTTCATACATGAGGAGTTATATCAATTATATATGATGTAATTGATATAATATATAGTTTTAATTTGAATTAGATTCATATATAAATTATATACTAAAGAGAGATAAAAGGAAGGGTAGGATGGTCATTTCCATCCCATTACCCTATATATATGATTGCATGAGATGCAATTAGGTGAAGTTTTTTAAGCCTCCTTGTTGTGTTGTTGGAAGAGTTCCAAAAATACAAATCTCTCTCAAAACACCTCACATCTCCTAAGGGGAACCCACCTTCCTCCCTCACCTAGAGAACAACGGAGAAGATCCGGTGGTCGTGTCTTCGTGCGTTGGAGTTCTTGTTGCCGAGATCATGACCGTGGAGAGAGGAGCACTTGAAGAAAGATTCTTCAAAGGTAAACTTTTTGCTGTCCATTTCTGTATTTTATGCTTAATCTATGTTTGATGTTCATGAATTCTCCATTGTAACTAAATCAAGAACACGCGATTCACAATCGCTTCCGCTGCGGGGACTTCGATTCCCTTCAATAGGGTATCCCCACTCTCATGTCATCTACACGAACACGTTAGGATCACTGTGTTTGCATCAAATACAAAGTGGGCCACATCCATAGTTTAACCAGGGTAAGGTACCCAAACCTTATCCCCTTACTATCGACCCTTTAGGCTGTATCTCGAACCGAGATCCTTTTTATTTACATTACATTCAGTTAGAGATTCATTTAACAGCCTTGGATGTTTAGTTTATTTGATTTAGGGTTTAAATAATGGAAAACTCATAGATAACGAACCATAACACTTTATTGAAATAATAACACTTCATTACAATAATTAGAACATAATTACAAACTACGAGTTTTAGGGCACAAATCCCAACAAACTCCCACTTGAACTAAAACTCTAGTGGGGTACATCATAATCTGAAACAGTGGTTATAAGAGATGGAAATACAATAAACTAGGGCCCATTACATATCTCCCACTTGCCCTAGATTTAGCCTATGTACATATCTCGTAGACCCAGTCTTTGGTTCATGTGTAGCTTCAGCAGAAACGAATTTGGAATCGTAATATGCAAGATTGTTTTGCTTAAAAAACAAAAACCCATACATTGAAAAAAAAATAGAACAAGCATGGAAATTGTAATCCTATTGGACATGGATAATAGCATACAAACGAACTAAGTTTAACAATTAAACTAAAGAAAAAATAAGGAATACCTTTGTAGTTTTTGCTCAACAACAACTCTTTGCTCCAATGTTCAACAACATAGCAACTCTGCTTCTCTGCTTCTACAACAGGACACCACCAACAGGAGAACCCTCTATCCTTTGAGATTCAACTTAGAATAAAATCCTTTGTGGGAAGGATTCCAACAGTTGGAGAATTTTGGGAATTCTGGAGATTGAGAGAGAGAGAGAGAATTTTTCCTTCTGTCAATTGAAATGATCAATAGATCACCTCCTTCTTCCAACTCTCTACACTTAACGATAGGGAGTGGAGAAGAAACTGGTGAGTGGGGAACGTGTCATCTACACGTTCCCCTCTTTTAATTAATTAAATAATTAAAAATATATATAACTTATTTAAATAATTAATTAATTCTCGATTAATTAATTTGAATATCTTATATTTCAAATAGATTATATCTACATGATTAAATCACATTTAATCATTAACCTATAGTTTTAATGTAGATCCAGTGCACATTAAATTTTAACCTATAGTTTTAAATATGAATCACATTCATATTTATATTTAATATTTGAACTCTTTCAAATATTTAACTCTCTCATACTATTCAATATGAATCATATTCACATAAAATTTATAATATATAGTTCCAAAACTATATATTATATCGTATCAATATACAATGAATATATTCCCTAATGAATTTGAACATTTCAAATTCAAATGATCTAAGAACCCTTTACGAGCTAGAAGGTGGACCTAATCGACCTACAGATCAGAAGCTCCAACGATACGAGATTGCTCTGTTAATCTCATAAACCTCCCAATCAACATTCGTTAACTGCGGGAACACTTCACTAAAGTCCCACAGCTGCACTCTTCTCATTGCAGATATATTTTTGTGTCCATGAATATTGACCAATAACAGCAAGTCAATCCTTCACGAATGTTCGTAACACCAGCTGGGTCAAATTACCGTTTTACCCCTGGGTTACATCTTATGCCTTAAGTACCAGTGCTCCTTTAAAGAACAATTTGTTTCTGGCCCTACCAACAAACAGAGTCCTTCTCGGGCTAATGAGAGGGTCGGGCCATTTGTTCAAGTCCCAGAGACACCACTTAAGGGAACATTCCTCTACTTACCCTAGTAGGCGAGAAGGAGTGAATTCCATCTTGCTAAGTTAAGTTCCCAGTCGCTCACTCGGTCTTGTCCCCAAGAAGGTAGGCATATTGAGTCGGCGAATCTGGCCACTCTCACCCATACTAGTCAAAGGATAATCCCTCGCGAACAGGAGTTCGTAACTTGCTCAGGATTGAGATCAAGTTGCCTAGGTCATCCTAGTGAAATAGAAACCTAACTAGTCAACAGAGTTACAACTAGAGATTACTATTTCGTGGTCCGGTCTTATGTAATCCCATTACATAGGATATCCCCACTCTCATGTCATCTACACGAACACGTTAGGATCACTGTGTTTGCATCAAATACAAAGTGGGCCACATCCATAGTTTAACCAGGGTAAGGTACCCAAACCTTATCCCCTTACAATAGACCCTTTAGGCTGTATCTCGAACCGAGATCCTTTTTATGTACATTACTTTCAGTTAGAGATTCATTTAACAGCCTTGGATGTTTAGTTTATTGGATTTAGGGTTTAAATAAATGGAAACTCGTAGATAACGAACAATAACAATTTATTGAAAAAATAACATTTTATTACAATAATTAAACATAATTACAAACTACGAGTTTTAGGCCACAAATCCCAACATAAACATGCATAATAAGAAGAAAAAACAGTAAGATAAAGATACTTACTTGTTGAAGAACATTTCTTCAAGATCTCCTTCTCCGATCACGAGCTCTTTGTGTCCTCAATTTCTATGATCACGAACTATCGAACAATGAACGAATTGGAAACCTCCAATTTATCTTCTCTGTTGTTCTCGATTGGTAGAGCGAGTGTGGTGGGACTCCAGGGGTAGAGAGGATTTGAGAGAGATTGAGAGATGAGGGATTAAATTTTTGGTGAGATTCCAAAAAATGACTTGTTAGACTTACAAAGCCTTCTCACAAAAGCTTTATATAATTGTGATAGGTGGAGTTGAAATCTCCATCTATTTACCATTTTACCACAATCTTAGGTTATGGAAATCATATTTGCATAACACATATAATAAGATATCTCATATCTTATTATACAAATCACATTTGTATAATTGTGGATTTTAAATTGAATCACATTCTATTTATTTTCCCTCAATCCTATTTCTCTAAATTAACACTAATTAATCTATTAGGCTAACCTATAATTTATTATGAATCACATTCACATTAAACTACATAATATGTCAATCATAAGTTATATAAATGACATAAATACCCTTTTAATGAATTTGAACACTTCAAATCCATACCAAACTGTAAACCCTCAATATATCCAGTTTAAGCCAACTGAGGGACCTAATGGACCTACAGAGGACGAGCTGAAATGATCTGAGACTAACCTGTCAAACTCTTTTACCTAGTTAATCAACATATATTAGCTACCGTAACAATCCACTAAAGCCCGTAGCTGCACTCCCATCACTGTAGGACAAGTTGTGTCCATTGATATAACTAATGCCCGTGAGTCGACCTTCACACGTTGTTCGTAGACACTGCTGGGTCAAATTACCGTTTTTCCCCTGTGTCTACCTCTTGCTCCTTAAGTCCCCACGGTACCTCTAATGAACAACAACGTTGTATAGTCCAATGATAAACAACACCCCTCTCAGACAAGTGAGAGTGTGGGTGCCCGTTGTCCAAGCCTTGGAGACAACACTTAAGGGAACAACCCCTTTTGTTTCCCTAAGTCGGGAACGAGTGAATTCCATCTCGCGTAGTCAAGTTCCCAGCTCCCCACGTGGTCCTGTACCTGAGAAGATAGGCATGTTGGGCGAGTAACTGTGACCACCCTCACTCGTACTAGTCAAAGGACAGACCTGCAAAGACATGAGTCCGTAACACGCTCAGGATTATGGTCGAGTCACTATTGGTCATCTACGTAGTTATTAGTCCTATACTGTTAACGACGTTACATCAGTAGGTCTAATAATTGACGGTCCGGTCTTGTACAATCTCATTGCACAGGATGCCCCCACTCACATGTCAACCACATGAACGAGTTGCATCACCTCGTTTGTATCTAATACAGAGCGGGTCGCATCCACAACGTATCCAGGATTAGGTCTCCAACCCTATTCGTATACTCTAGACCGTTCGGGTCATTAACTCCAACGTGATCCTTCCTGTGTGTCCACTACATACCGTTCAAGATCTAGATCTCTCATAAATAAATGACCCTGGAGCTTAGTTTATTGGATAAAGTTTGTAAATATGCGAGACACAGAGTAATGAAAAAAATAACTCTTATTTATTCAATAGTGGATATTACAAACATGTACGAGATTAGGACTTACATCCCTACAAGATTTAAGGATTCGGAAGATAGGAGGTTCTCACTAGTTGTGTTGTCCTGCTTTATAGAGGAAGAGAAGGTTGATGTGTTGTGGAATTTAGTTCAAAAGGAGGCAAGGAGTTGCGAATTCGAAACTACAAAGGTAATATGCTTCTCTTTTAGTTTAGAACTTACATCATGCTTATCTATGATGGGAATCAGATCCCCTTGAGCAGCGGAAACGTGATTAAAATCGTAATTGATTGATTGTTTTGGTTTACTAGAAATACTAGTACATTAGTAAATGACAGAGAATAAGCAGTAATTCAAATCTAATTAGGCATGGAACTAAAACATGCGAACATGTTGTGTAACAATTAAACTAAAAGGAAAGAGGTGAGTATTACCTTTGTAGTTTCTCAATAGCAACTCCTTGCTCCAATAATACAATAACACAACAACAATAAATCTTCCCTATTTTCAGCAAGACACCAGCATATGGTAAACCCTCTATCCTCTGAGTTCTCTCGATCAATTCTTGGTGCGAAGGATTCTAACAATTTGAAAGAGAATAGAAAAGGTTTGAGACAGAGAAATTTATTTTTGGCAATTCACCCATTGCACAACATTGAATGATCTATGGATCAAACACATGTGCCTTGAGAGGTAAAGTGAGAAGGAGTTCTTCCCCCACTCCGTATCGATAGGGAGTTAGTGGGGAAGAGAGGAACGTGTCCTCCTGACACGTTCCCATTAATTAATTAATTAATTAATAATTATTAAATTAGTTAAATCAAATTTTAATTATTTAATTAAATATCATATATTTAATTAATCTTTAAATATCATATATTTAAAGAAGATTAAATCATATTCAATCTATTTCTCCTCTAACCTATAGTTTTAATGCACATCTCATGCACATTAAATTTAACTCTGTAGTTTTCAAATATGAATCACATTCACATTTAAATTAATATTTGAACTCTTTCAAATATTTAATTCTCTCATATAATTTAATATGAATCAAATTCACATTAAATTTATATTATAAAGTTCCAAAACTTTATATTATAATGTATCTATATACATTAAATTTATTCCCTAATGAATTTGAACATTTCAAATTCAAACGATCTAAGAACCCTTTACGAGCTAGAAGGTGGACCTAATGGACCTACAGATCAGAAGCTCCAAGGATATGAAATTATTCGGTTAATCTCATTAACCTCCTAATCACCATTCGTTAACTGCGGGAACACTCCACTACAGTCCCGTAGCTACACTCTTCTCACTGCAGATATATTTCTGTGTCCACGAATGTTGACCAATAACCGCAAGTTAATCCTTCACGAATGTTCGTAACACCAGCTGGGTCAAATTACCGTTTTACTCCTAGGTTACATCTTGTACCTTAAGTACAAGTGCTACTCTAATGAAAAATTTGTTTGTGGTCCTACCAACAAACAGTAGTCCCTCTCGGGCCAATGAGAGGGACCGACCTTTTGTTCAAGTCTCGGAGACACCACTTAAGGGAACATTCATCTATTTACCCTAGTAGGCGAGAAGGAGTGAATTCCATTTTGCTAAGTTAAGTCCCCAGCTGCTCACTCGGTCTTGTCCCAAAGAACGGTAGGCATATTGAGTCGACAAATCTGGCCACTCTCACCCATACTAGTCAAAGGACAATCCCTCGCAAACAGGAGTTCGTAACCTGCTCAGGATTGAGATCAAGTTGCCTAGGTCATCCTAGTGAAATAGAAACCTAGCTAGTCAACGGAGTTACATCAAGTCGTTACTATTTCGCGATCCGATCTTATGTAATCTGATTACATAGGATATCCCCACTCACATGTCATCTACATGAACACGTTAGGATCATAGTGTTTGTATCATATACAAAGTGGGCCACATCCATAGTGTTACCAGGGTAAGGTACCCAAACCATATCCCCTTACTATAGACCCTTTATGTTGTATCTCGAACCGGGATCCTTTATATGTACACTACATTCAGTTCAAGATGTTGGGGTTTGTGCCCTAAAACTCGTAGTTTGTAATTATGTTCTAATTATTGTAATAAAGTGTTATTAATTCAATAAAGAGTAATTGTTCGTTATTTATGATATTGCCATTGTTTTAACCCTAAATCCAATAAACTAAACATCCAAGCCTGTAAAATGTATCTTTAACTGACTGTAGTGTACATATAAAGGATCTCGGTTTGAGATATAGCCTAAAGGGTCTATCGTAAGGGGATAAGGTTTGGGTACCTTACCCTTGTAAAACTATGGATGTGGCCCACTTTGTATATGATACAAACACTCTGATCCTTGTTGGCTTTTTTGCCCTTAATCTAAAATTAATTAATTTCAATTATTAATTAATTAATATTTTGATGATAACAAACCTGCTATTAATTACTAATAGTTTTATTGTTTTGAAGTGTCCATTGCATAAAGCTCGGAATAACGATTCCAACGCCTCTTTAATCACTCAAATCGAACCTAAAACGACGAAGATTTGACCAAAATAAATTTTAACGAAAATTTCCCGACGCAATGACGTGGCGGCCAAATCACCATTGTAGACGCATTAAAGTATGACATGTGGACTATGAGAGAGTAATATTTGGTGCGATTTTGTTTGTTTTAAAATAAAAAGAAAATAAAATATAATTTTTTTGTTATATATATTACCGTTACTTCTAAATTTAAAAAAAAAAAATCATAAGCAATAAATGCTTCTGACCCTTGAGGATGTTTAAAAAAAAAAAAAAAATTTATTTTTACCGTTACTCACGTATACATGTATATATATATATAATATTATTATTATTATTATTATTATTATATTATTAATTCTTTTTAATAATTATTTTCTTTTTACTTTTAATCTCCACCATCTATTTCTCTTTTACTACAATCCAATGGTCGAAATTAAACTTTGGTTTTTACCTCATTTCCCTCTCTTTTTATACCATCTTCTTCTCCAAATTTTTTACAACAAGTTTTTGGCATTTTACAATTCTCCAAAAATCAAAAGTTTCCATTGTTGCTTCCTCCAAGCTCTCAATTTTTTTTCTTTTCATCTTTTTCTTGAGAGAGTTTTGTTATATTGTGAGGATTGATTTGTGAGAGTTAAAATTTGTGAATCTACTCTATCAAGAGAGTGTATTAGTGTGTTCTTCGAATCTTTGTCAAACATTGTAACGGTTTGATCCTAAGTCGTGGAAAGGATCGGGTTTGCTCTTGCACCCGTAAAAAGAGTGGTGTAGCGGTTGGGCTCTAATCCGTGGAAAGAGTTGTTAGATTTTTGTCCTAATCTCGTGTTTGTAAATTACTGTTTGAAATTAATAAGAGTTAGTTTTTCATTACTTTGTGTCTCGCAATATTTACAAATTTTTCCAATAAACTAAGCTCAAGGGTCATTGAATTTATGAGAGAACTAGGACTTGAACGGTGTGTAGGGAACACACAAGGAGGATCACGTTCGAGTTAATGACCCGAACGGTCTACAGTCTATGGATAGGGTTGGAGACCTAATCTTGGATACACTGTGGATGCGGCCCGCTTTGTATTAGATACAAACGAGGTGATCTGACTCGTTCATGTGGTTGACATGCGAGTGGGGGCATCCTGTGCAATGAGATTGTACAAGACCGGACGGTGAATTATTAGACCTACTGATGTAACACCGTTGAGAGTAAGGACTAATAACTTCGTAGATGACCATTAGTGTCTAGACCTGAATCCTGAGCATGTTACAGACTCCTGTCTACGGGGGTCTGTCCTTTGACTAGTACGGGTGAGGGTGGTCATAGTTACTCGCTCAATATGCCTATATCTTCTCAGGGGCAGGACCAAGCAGAGAGCTGGGAACTTAACTACGCGAGATGGAATTCACTCGTTCCCGCCTTTAGGGAAACTAGAGGGGTTGTTTCCTTAAGTGTTGTCTCCAGGACTTGGACAACGGGCGGCCACCTTCTCACTGTCCCAAGAAGGGTGTTGTGTATGGTTGGACCATCACGATGTGTTGTTCATTAGAGGAGCAGTGGGGACTTAAGGAACAAGAGGTAGACACAGGGGTAAAACTGTAATTTGACCCAGTCGTGTCTACGAACAACCTGTGAAGGGTCGACTCATGGGCATTGGTTATATCAGTGGACACGTAATATTCTTCAATAACGAGAGTGTAGCTACGGGCTATAGTGGAGTGTTACCGTAGCTAATGAATGTCGATTAACCGGGTCAAAGAGTTTGATAGGTTAATCTCGGATCATTGGAGCCCGTCACTGTAGGTCCATTAGGTACCTCGGTTGGCTCCATCTGGGTTAAAAGAAGGGTTAGAGTTTTGGTATGAAATTGAAGTGTTCAATTTCACTTAGAGGCATTTATGTCATATATATGAGATATGAATGATATAATATATAGTTTAATGTGAATGAGATTCATAATAAACTATAGGTTAGCTTTATTGTTGAATTAGGGTTAATTGGAGAAATTAATTGAGAGAAGTTAAATTGGATGTGATTCAATTTGATTAATCCACAATTATTGCAAATGTGATTTGCAATATGAGATATGAGATATCTTATATTATATGGTTATGTAAATATGATTTGCATAACCTATGGTTGTGGTAAAATTGTAATTATGTGGAGATTTTTAACTCCACTATTTAATCCCTTCTTGGAAGAAGGAAATCATGCTTTCACTCTCATTTTTTAGATTTCACCAAATAGAAGAGTCTCCTTTTTCTCTCTAATTCTCTCCTCACCAAAACACAAATGAATCCCACCATTCTCATTCTTTCCAAAAGAAGAACAACAAAGGTTCCAATTGGTGGTGTTTATTCGGGTTTTATACGAGAGAAGCGTTCGTTGAGAAGCACGAAGTGTTCGTGATCAAGGAAGATATTTTGAAAAATTGTCTTCAACAAGTAAGTACATTCTTCTTACTGTTTTTCTTCCTCAATTTTGTATGTTTAACATAGATCTAAGTGTTAGATCATTTGAACAAATTTCAAGTAGCGTAACGATACCTTGACGATTCGATCGTCTTCCGCTGCACGGAGATTTTTATTTCCTTCAAGAGTCGGTGCATTTTTTATTCAAATTCCCAAGAGGCGCTTGGGGAGTGGAGTACGTCGTGTTTTACCGAACCACTATAAAATTACGGTGTCATCTTCTCTAACTCTTTCCTATTTATTTTTTTCAATTACTTTTAGTAGTTTATGCATGCTTTAATTTGTTATACTTTTTATCTATCTTGCATATTGCATTAATTTCTCTTAATTTTTTTTAAATTGTTTCTTAAAAAGTTTATTAATTAGATAAATTGGGCATATTTAGCAAAAAGTTTTATTAAACCCTATTCACCCCCCTCTAGGGTTGCCATACCAATCCAACAATTCTAACGTATTCGTGTAGATGACATGTGAGTCGGGATATCCTATGTAATGAGATTACATAAGACCGGACTGCGAAATAGTAACCACTAGATGTAACTCTATTGACTAGTTAAGTTTCTATTTCACTAGGATGACCTAGGCAACTTGATCTTAATCCATAGCAGGTTACAAACTCCTATTCGTGAGGGTTTGTCCTCTTACTAGTATGGGTGAGAGTGGCCAGATTCGTCGACTCAATATGCCTACCTTCTTGGGGACAAGACCGAGTGAGCAGCTGAGGACTTAGCCTAGCAAGATGGAAATCACTCTTTCCCGACTACTAGGGTAAGTAGATGAATGTTCCCTTAAGTAGTGTCTCCGGGACTTGAACAGAGGGTCCGACCCTCTCATTGCCCCGAGAGGGACTTCTTTTTCTTGGTGGGACCACAAACAAATTGTTCATTAGAGGAGCACTAGTACTTAAGGTACAAAATGTAACCCATGGGTAAAATGGTAATTTGACCCAGCTGGTGTGACGAACATTCGTGAAGGATTTACTTGTTCTTATTGGTAAATATCCGTGGACAAAGAAATATATCTGCATTGATAAGAGTGCAGTTGCGGGACTTTAGTGGAGTGTTCCCGCAGTAAACGAATGTTGATTAGGAGGTTAATGAGATTAACCGAGTAATCTCGTATCGTTGGAGCTTCTGATCTGTAGATCCATTAGGTCCACCTTCTAGCTCGTAAAGGGTTCTTAGATCGTTTGAATTAGAAATGTTCAAATTCATTAGGGAATAAATTTAATGTATATAGATACACGTTTTTTAACTTTATATTATAAATTTAATGTGAATATGATTCATATTGAATTATATGAGACAATTAAATATTTGAAAGAGTTCAAACATTAAATTTAAATTTGAATGCGATTCATATTTGAAAAACTATGGGTTAAAATTTAATGTGCATTAGATGGGCATTAGAACAATTGGTAAGAGGGTAAAATGATTAAATGCTATTTAATCTAAATTAAATATATAATATTAAATTAAATTAAATTAAATGAGATTTAATTGATTTATTAACAATTAATATGAATAATTATTAATTAAATATTAAATATAAAAAAAAGAACGTGTCAGGAGGACACGTTCCCCATGTCTCCCAACTCCCTAATCGATATGGAGTGGGGAGTTGCCCTCTGGAGTGATTCTCTTCTTCTCCAATTGGGATAAGAGAATCAGTTGATCGATCAGTGCAATTGTGAATTTTTGATATCTCTAAAAAATTCTCTCTCTCTATTCCCCTCATTCTCTTTAATTATTGGATCCCTCACACCTAGGGAGATCTAAGTAAAACTCAGAGGATAGGAGGTTTACTGCGTGGTGTTGTCCTTGTGGTGAAAAAAGAACAGAGGATTTTCTCTGTGTTGCTGAGTTGTTGTAGAACCTAACTGGAGCAAGGAGTTGGTGTTGCACGTTCGTATCTACAAAGGTAATTGTCACTTTCATTTTAGTTAATTGCACAACATGTTTGGATGTTTAATTTCCATGTGTAATTAGATTAGAAATGTTTGCTTATCTCTGTTTTTCCACCAATGTACTAGTATTTGTGTTGAACTAAAATAAACTAGCAAAATCGATTTCAAATCACGATTCCGCAGCTCAACGGGATCCGATCTCCATCAATTGGTATCAGAGCAATGCTTATTTTGCTTTGGTTGAAACAAATTTGCATTGGTTAGGTGGGAATTGCATTTTGGTTTGCTGTAAAATTGTTTGGAAATTTTTTGGCCTTAGTTTTTTTGATTTGATCAAATTAAATTTAAAGGCCCCTGCGTTTTGAGCAATTAAATGAATAATCGAGTCTGTAATCGAGTTGTGAGTCGTTTGGGACCAGTTTCGTGCATTTGGGATGAGTATCAAAGGAGTAATTGGTGATTGAAGTTGCTGTGTTCGAAGGAAAATCTGGTTGCCGAAGCAACGTTCATCAGCGTTGCAATGCTGAGGAACGGTGTCGCAACGCCGAGGCTCCCTATCGATGCGGAATCTCGAGTGGTCAGCAACGTTGCAACGCTACCCCAATGCCAGGCGCGCGCGCGGACGAAGTTGGTGTTGCAATGCTCCCTCAGCGTTGCAACGCCGTGATGCCAAACTGAAGAAGCAGACCGGTCTGGGCGGTTTAGTTTTTTTTTTTATCCGGTTCGAGCGGTTTGAGCCCGGTTCAAGTAGTTTTGGACCAATTTTTGTAATAAGATTAGTGTAATTTTATTATTTTTGCACTTTAGGGGCCAAATTATTCCAGTTTTACAACTATTTTTCTTTATGAGTATCATTTAGAATTTTTTCCACCTTAGGATAAGCATGTTCATGCATTTTATTTGTATACTTGTTATATAAATATGGTAGAAATGCATGATCTAATTTATTTTTCATAAGTATTTATTTATAATTTTTATAATGGGTTAAACGCATAACTAATTGAACTATTTTTGAAATTTTAGGATGTCGTCCTCTATTTTAGCCTTACTGAAAAGCGAACGTTTAATAGGTGAAAACTATACTACATGGAAGTCCAACCTAAATACGATTCTTGTTGTTGACGACCTTCGGTTTGTACTGACTGAGAAATGTCCTCAGATCCCTGCTGGATGTTGGGATTTTTGACCTAATCTTGTTTTTGTAAATTACTATTTGAAATTAATAAAGTGTTATTCATTTCATCATTTTGTGTCTCGCATTTTATACGAACTTTGACCAATAAACTAAGCTTCAGGGTCATTGAATATATGAGAGAACTAGAACTTGAACGGTGTGTAGTGGACACACAGGGAGGATCACGTTCAAGTAAATGACCCGAACGGTCTACAGTATATAGATAGGGTTGGAGACCTAATCCTGAATACCCTGTGGATGCGACCCACTTTGTATTAAGATACAAACGAGGTGATCTGACTCGTTCATGTGGTTGACATGCGAGTGGGGGCATCATGTACAATGAGATTGTACAAGACCGGACCGTGAATTATTAGACCTACTGATGTAACACCGTTAACAGTAAGTACTAATAACTTCGTAGATGACCATTAGTTACTCGACCTGAATCCTGAGCGTGTTACGGACTCCTGTCTGCGGGGGTCTGTCCTTTGACTAGTACGGGTGAGGATGGTCACAGTTACTCGCCCAATATGCCTACCTTCTTAGGGACAGAACCAAGTAGCGAGCTGGGAACTTAACTACGCGAGATGAAAATCACTTGTTCCCGCCTTTAGGTAAACTAGAGGGGTTGTTCCCTTAAGTGTTGTCTCTAGGGCTTGGACAAAGGGTGCCCACCGTCTCAGTAGCCCGAGAGGGTTTTTGTGTATGGTCGGACCATAGCAACGTTGTGGATCATTAGAGAAGCAGTGGGGACTTAGGGAGCAAGAAGTAGACATAGGGGTAAAACGGTAATTTGACCCAGCAGTGTGTACGAACAACCTGTGAAGGGTCGACTCATAGGCATTGGTTATATCAGTGGACACGTAACATTCTTCACTTACGGTAGTGCAACTACAGGCTTTAGTGGAGTGTTACAGTAGCTAATGAAGGTTGATTAACCGTGTCAAAGAGTTTGATAGGTTAATCTCGAATCATTGGAGCTCGTCTCTGTAGGTCCATTAGGTCCCTCGGTTTGCTCAATCTGGGTTAAATCAAGGGTTAATATTTTTGTAAGAATTGAAGTGTCCAAGTTCACTAAAAGTGCATTTATGTCATTTATATGAGATATGAATGATATAATATATAGTTTAATGTGAATGAGATTCATAATAAACTATAGGTTAGTCTAATTGTTGAATTAGGGCTAATTAGGAGAAATTAGATGAGAGATATTAATTTGGTTGTGATTCAATCTAATAAATCCACAATATTGCAAATGTGATTTGTAATATAAGATATGAGTTATCTATAATATGTGGTTATGCAAATATGATTTGCATAACTTATAATTGTGGTAAAATGGTAAATAGGTGGAGATGATGCTCATCTCCACCTATCTCCATTATTTAAACCTTTCTTGCAAGAAGGACATGATGCTCATTCTCTCATTTTTTGGAATTCTCCACAAAAGAAGAGAAAGTTCTCTCTCACAAATTCTCTCTACCCTTCTCCTTACAAAACCAAAACAAAAGAAGTTCCCACCAACTTCCTTCTTCAAAACGAAGAACAACCAAGAAACCGAAGAGTGGTGTTCGATCTTGTTCGTGAGAACAGTTCGGGATTGAAGAGATCGAGATTGCACGTAGAGTTTGTGTTTCTTTGGATGTCCACCCCACGTGTTGTGTCAAACCCGAAGAAACTAGAACCCCGTTCAAAATTATACCTATTCGTAGGTTCCCAAAAGAGACCAGAGGTGGTTTATTGTACGATCCTACGAAAAATAAGGTGCTTGTGTCAACAAACGCCACTTTCCTTGAGGAAGACCACATTAGGGATCATGTGCCTAGGAGCAAAATGGTGTTGAACGAAATGGACAGTACGTCAGCAAGAGTTGTTGATGAGGCTAGTACGTCAACAAGTGTTGTTGATCATTGCACGTCAAGTAAAATCCGTTCCCAAGCGTTGGAAATGTCTCGACGTAGGATGATATTCTTGTCATTGGGAATGAGGTAGAATTTCTTACTGACGTAAAGAAATGGCTAGCTTCGCAATTCCAAATGAAAGATTTGGGAGAAGCTCATTATGTTCTAGGTATCCAGATAGTCCAGAACTGGAAGAACAGAATGGTTGCCATGTCTCAAGCATCTTATATTGACAAGATGTTGTCTAGATATAAGATGTAGAACTCCAAGAAGAGCTTGTTGCCTTTCAGGCACGGATCAGTGTCCTAAGACTCATCAAGAGGTTGAGGATATGAGACGGATCCCCTATGCTTCAGCTGTAAGGAGTCTGATGTATGCCTGATGTATGTCATGTTGTGTACTAGGCCCGACATCTGTTATGGAGTAGGGATTGTCAGTAGGTATCAATCTAATCCAGGATTAGATCACTGGACAACCGTAATGGCAATCCTCAAGTATCTTAGGAAACGAGGAACTACAGCTTAGTGTATGGCCGTGGGGATTTGATCCTTACGGGATACACACATTCTGACTTTCAGGCCGATAAGGATTCTAGGAAATCCACTTTGGGTTAGCCTTCATTCTGAATGGAGGAGCTGTACTATGGCGAAACATCAAGTAGGGATGCATCGTCGATACCACTATGGAAGTGGAGTACGTTGCGTCTTGTGAAGCTACAAAGGAAGCTGTTTGGCTTAGGAAGTTCATGACAGATTTGGAAGTTGTTCCATATATGAACTTGTCAATCACACTGTTTTGGGACAACAGTGGTGCAGTAGCCAACTCCAGGAAGCCTCGGAGCCATAAGTGAGGAAAACACATTGAGCGGAAGTATCATCTGATACGGGAGATTGTGCACCGCGGAGACGTGATAGTCTCGCAGATAGCGTCGGAGCACAACTTAGCTGATCCATTTACAAAGCCCCTCACGGCTAAGGTGTTTTAGGGTTACCTAGAGAGTTTACGTCTTCGAGTACTTCCTTACTAGGGCAAGTGGGAGATATGTAAACGGGTATTCAATGCCCTAGTTTATTGCATTACTTCACTGTAATTTGTGTACATTTTAGAAATATATTTGATCCACTAGCTTAGTCCAAGTGGGAGTTTGTTGGGATTTTTGTCCTAATCTCGTGTTTGTAAATTACTATTTGAAATTAATAAAGTGTTATTCATTTCATCATTTTGTGTCTCGCATTTTATACAAACTTTGACCAATAAACTAAAGGGTTCATTGAACCAGGACAAGAGAAAAAGGTTTGTAGGCTTACAAGGTCAATCTATGGACTGAAACAAGCCTCTCGGCCCTGGAATATAATATTTTATAAGGCAATCAAATCTTTTGGCTTTGATATAAATGATGATGAACCTTTTGTCTCCAAGAAAATCATCAATAGTTTTGTCACATTCTTAGTTCTATATGTGGATAATATGCTACTCATTGGGAATGATTTAGGTTATCTTACTGACATTAAGAATTTACTAGCTACGTAATTACAAATGAATGATTGTGGTGAAGCGCAATTTGTTCTTGGTATCCAGATTGTCCGGAACCCCAAGAATAAAACACTAGCATTCTCTCAAACATCTTACATCGACAAAGTGTTGTTGAGGTTTAAGATGCAAGACTCCAAAAAGGGTTTATTGCCTTTTAGATATGGAGTTCATTTGTCTAAGGAACAGTGTCCTAAGACACCTCAAGGAGTTGAGGATATGAGACAGATTCTATATGCATCAGCTATTGGAAGCCTAATGTACGCCATGTTGTGTACTAGGCCAGACATCTGTTTTGCAGTTCGAATAATAAGTAGATATCAATCCAATCTAGGACTTGAACACTAGACAACGGTTAAAACAATCCTTAAGTATCTACGGAGAACAAGGAAGTACATGCTTGTGTATGGGGCTAAGGATTTGATCCTTACAGGATACACGGATTAAGACTTTCAAACTGATAAAGATTCTCGGAAATCTACATCAGGGCCAGTATTTACTCTTAACGGAGGAGCTGTAGTATGGTGAAGCGTCAAGGAAGGATGCATCGCTGATAGCACACAAAATGTTCTATCCTTAGGCTTAATTATTGCTAGTTTTATAATGATTTCAAGGCTTTTACATGTTTAAATCACTCAATTTCAGGTTAAGAGCTTAAACAGAGCTATTGGAGACAATTTAGATCACTCGGGATCGAAACGAGGCTATTTGGAGCTAAAAATTAATACCAATTAGGAGAAAGAGGATCAAACCAAGCATGATGACCCGAAGTGATGGCGTTGCAACACTGTCCATAGCGTTGCAACGCCGAGCATGCTGTTTAGATCTGTTGAAGACCCCAGGTGATAGCGTTGCAACACTGCTTTGCAGCGTCGCAACGGTATATCGATAAGAAGGTGCACATGAAGGATCGCACATAGAGCGTTGCAACGCTGCCTTGCAGCATCGCAACGCCAGATCGATAAGAGACGCGCGCGTTAGGGTAGCGGCGTTGCAACGCTGCCCTCAGCGTTTCAACGCCATCGAGACATTCCTTATATGACCAGTCGCCTAGGGTACAACATTGCAACGTTGTCCCTAGCATTACAACGTTGTATTGAAAGACACTATAAATAGAACATGTTGTTCTCATTACAAGGGAGCCGAATTTGCTAGATTTTTACCCTATTTTCGAAATACACTTTGTAAGAAGAGAGAAAAGAGCATTTTTGGGAGCCAAAGCATTCGTGGAGGATCGAGATCGAAGACGGGAGTTCGGAGTTGAAGGACCAACATCAACACATAAGTTTAATTTCCTTTTCTTTCAGATTGTAACTCCATTTGAGACGTTTTCTACTTATTTAGCTTGGTTTTCATGTGATTTAGAATAGCTAGACACTGTAGTTAGGATTTAATTTACTTGTTAAGACTAATTTGCTATGTATTGAAGCATGTTTTGTTCTTATTTTTGGCAATTCGTTCTTTAACTCTTAATTTGCTGGTTTAAGTGGACTCGACAGATAAAGCTTGAATTAGAGCAAAATTGTCAAAACCTTTAGAAATCTTGCATGAGAATGACCTAGAAATCTTACGGAAACACATAAAGAAGTTGCTTAATTCCATGCATGTCGTAGGTTCATATGGAGATTATGGAGTTTATTGCATGTGTGAGGCACACTAAGAATCGAGAGGTTTTCTTGAGTATTTTACTTCTTGTTTATAAATTCATCTCATTGGTTCATTGCAGGTGTTAGTTAAGCTTTTGGCTTGTAAAATCACTTTCCTCAAATCTATCAATTCGTGTCTCCACATGTTAGTCTGTTTTTTGTTTTTACTTTCATCACCTATCCATGGTTTTTTTCTTTAGCTAAAATTGAGAATTATTATCTTAGTAATTAATTAATCTAGAAACCCATTCCCGAGGATGATACTTGGACAGATAAATCAATATACTAAAACTTGACCCGTACACTACGGTATTGCAATATAATAAATTATACGCAACAAGTTTTTGGCGTCGTTGCTGGTGAATTGCGATTATTTAGATTAATTAATATTAGGAGAATATTTGAAATTCTAGACTAAAGTGTGTTTGTGTTGTCTTTCTTTATTTGTTTTTGTGTGTTTGTCTATTTCCGTATTTGTTAATATTTGTTTTATTCTTGTGTGTTGTTTTTTGAGTCTTTGTCTCCTGTTTTTGGTTCTGTTGCTATGGTGTAAAAGTCTTGATCTGAATTACGGATTTTTCAAGTATGAATTTGCATGATTTTGAGTTTCAACCATTTTATTGTCCCTCTCAGGACCCTAGGTTTGTGTATCATAATTTCTTTGAATACCATGTGTCTTATTTTTACCATTTTGTGCCTTAAATTTATGAAAATTCACCTGAGGGTAGTTATTTAGGCACTTTGAACCATAACTTTTCGTACCTTGACCAACCTAATGAAAAAATCTTCTCTTGTGGACCAATTAATGGAATACACCTTAGAGTTGAAAGTTAAAAACTTGGTTCATGATGAATTAGAAAGGTTGAATAGGTTAGAAGCAAAGATGGCAGGACATTGGGAAATAGTATAGGGTAGAGCTCAGTATCTTAATCAGTTAGTAATTCCCTTAAGGCCTTACAGGAACAATTTATTATCCTTACCACTGACGATGTGCCACCTAGGAGAATTTGTTCATTTCATAGTGAGGATAGTTCGGGGGAGACTAAGGCACACCATAATCAGGTTAGTGAATTAGACAATGATGAGATAGTTAGTTCCACAGAGGAAATCCAGGTGATAGAGTTATAAGCTGAGAAGTCTTCTTTCCTTTTATCCCCATAAATTTTTCTTATTTTTTAAAACCATTTATCTTACACTCAGAAGTCTTGTTTTGATTTTTGTTCTTTTATTTTGATAAACAAAAATACCAAAAATAACTTTTTGTCTGGTGCCCAGGAGATACAGGATAGCCTTTTAGACTTAAAAGGCTATATCGATTCAAGCAAGAAGGGCCCAAAAAAATATGAGTAGTTCTATGTGCCCTGATAAGTCACCGTCTAGCTAAAGACGTTAAAGAAAGCGCTTCTTGGGAGGCAATCCAAGTTTTATGTTTCATATCTTTTTGTTTTTGTATTTTTCATGTCTTTTTGTTTCATGTCTTTTTGTTTTTGAACCTCGGATTATGGCTTATCAGGAGCTCGTTAATAACCCTAAACCTATCAGGGAGTATTTCCAACCAGTGTTTAATTCTTAACAAGCTGGAATAACCCATGCCCCCATAAATGCTAATAAATTTGAACTTAGGACAATGCTTATACAGATTGTTAGGGAAGTGTTGGGATTTCTGTCCTAATCTCGTGGTCGTAAAATATTGTTTTGAAATTAATAAGAGTTATTCATTTCTTCACTTTGTGTCTCGAAAATATTTTAAACCTTTCCAATAAACTAAGCTCGAGGGTCATTGAATATATGAGAGAACTAGAACTTGAACGGTGTGTAGTTGACACACAAGGAGGATCACGTTCGAGTTAATGACTCGAACGGTCTCTGATGATAAGGATGGGGTTGGAGACCTAATCACGGATACATTGTGGATGCGCCCGCTTTGTATTAGATACAAGCGAGGTGATCCGACTCGTTCATGTGGTTGACATGCGAGTGGGGGCATCCTGTACAATGAGATTGTACAAGACCGGATCGTGAATTATTAGACTTATTGATATAACACCGCTGGACAAAGTAAAGACTAATAAATTCGTAGATGACCATTAGTGACTCGACCTAAATCACGAGCGTATTACGGACTCCATGCATGCGGGGTCCGTCCCTTTGACTAGTACGGGTGAGGGTAGTATCGTTACTTGCCCAATATGCCTATCTTCTCGGGACGTAACCAAGTAGAGAGAGTCGGGAACCTACTTACGCGAGATGGAATTCACTCGTTCCGCGTATAGAGAATCTAGAGGGGTTGTTCCCTTAAGTGTCGTCTCCGGGGGCTTGGACACGGCGCCCACCTTCTCACCGCCCGAGAAGGGTGTTGTGTATAGTTGGACCATCACAATATGTTGTTCATTAGAGGAGCTGTGGGGACTTAAGGAACAAGATGTAGACTCTGAGGGTAAAGCGGTAATTTGACCCGACCATGTCTACGAACAACCCGTGAAGGGTCGACTCATGGGCATTGGTTATATCGGTGGACACGTAATATTCTACATCGATGGGAGTACGACTCACGGGCTTTAGTGGAGTGTTACTGTAGCTAATGAACATTGGTTGATCGGGTCAAAGAGTTTGACTGGTTAACTTCAAATCATTAGAGCCCGTCACTGTAGGTCCATTAGGTCCCTTGGTTGGCTCAATCTGGGATAAAAGAAGGGTTAATGTTTTGGCATGAAATTGAAGTGTTCAATTTCACTTTAAGAGTATTTATATCATATAGATGATATAATATATAGTTTAATATGAATGAGATTCATAATAAACTATATATTAGCCTAATTGTTGAATTAAAGGCTAATTGGAGAAATTGATAGAGAGAAAATAAATTGAATGTGATTCAATTTAATTAAATCCACAATTATTGCAAATGAGATTTGCAACATAAGATATGAGATATCTTATATTATATTATTATGTAAATAAGATTTACATAACATATGGTTGTGGTAAAGTGGTAATAATGTGAAGTTGTGAACTTCATCATTCCACTATATAAACCCTTTGTAAGATGGGTTTGGTGAGCTAAGAAAAGCTAAGTTCTATTTTTTGGATTTTGACCTAAGAATCCAAAAGTGAACTCTCTTCATTCTCTCATTTCTCCTCTCTTTCGAAAAACAAAAGTACCCACCAACTTCCCTTCTCCAAAAGAGAACAACCAAGAAGATCATTTGGTAGTGCTTGGGATCTGATCGTGGAAGAGTTCGTAGAGATCGAGAAGCACGAAGAGTTCGTGATTAACAAGGAGAGTTTGTATAATTGGTCTACAACAAGTAAGTGGTTTTCTTCTTGCTGTAAAATTTCAGCATGTTTAGCCTAGATCTAATAGTTAGATCAATTTTAATAAGCATGTTGCATGATGATACCACGACGATTCGATCGTCTTCCGCTGCGCGGGGATTCTCATTCCCTTCAATTGGTATCAGAGTCATTTCCAAGGTCATTCATCTATGCACTGTTTTATTAAGATTTAGGTGGGTATTTTACCATGTTTTCATGAGATGAATGTTTCAGTATGCGAAATGGATGTTTTCGGTTTTGGCACTAGATTAGATTTACAATTATGTTGATGAGATCAATGTAAGGGCCCGTATTTTTGGGCAATTTTGTTGTAAATCGAGTCTGTAAGTCCGGGTCGTTTGTAGCAAGAGTTGCTGTGAAGAAATCGGAGCAGAAACAGGCGAAAAACCAGGGGAAAAATAGCAAGAAGGTTGTTGTCTGTCGATGGCGTTGAGACGCTGCCCAACGGCGTCTCAATGCCGTGCTCGCGGTCGAAGGCCCTGAAGACCGATGGCGTTGCAACGCTGGGCATAGCATTGCAACGCCACTGGCGTTGAGGACACGCCTCGACGCCATGGACAACAGCGTTGCAACGCTGCCCACAGCGTTGCAACGCTGTATGCGTTAAGGAGTTAATGCGCGCGACGTGGGTGTTTTCTGTCCGTTGTTTTTAATTAATTTTTCAGTTTTTTTTAATTAAAACGTTTTTTAATTTATTTATTTGATTATTTTATTAAATATTATTAATATAATTGTTATATTAATTTTATTTAATTAAATACTTGCCCCTAGGTGCCAAAAACCGGTCCAATTTTGCTATTCAATTATTTTATGCATGAGATGTATGATTTAAATTAATTTCTATGTTCATAATGTATGACATATAGATTTAAAATCCCACCTTAGGTTAAACAAATTCATGCATCATATATATATTATAAGAGTTATAATATAGTTTGCATGATAGGTTATGTTATAAGAGTTATAATGTAATTAAATGCATTTTTAAATTAATTAATATAAGTGTTATATTTTTTAGATTGAAGTATGCTCATGCATTTATATTCATGTGATGAATGATATTATGTTATAGTATATAGTTATTCATGTGATGAATGTTCAAACACTATAACATAGAAATGCATGCAACCTAAGTTAATTATTAGTTTTAAAGTGTTTAGAACTTGAATAATTAGACTTAGGTTTTCTAATTTTCTAATTAGAATAGAAATTTAGGAAATCAAATATAATCTTTGAATGGAGACTGATTAGTAACTCTCTCTAAGGAAGGTTTTGTCTAAGGCTGGGGTATTTAAGTTGACGCTTGCGGAACACCCCTACCTGGAAACCGACTTGGGAGTGAATTCGGTCCGGAGATTCTTAGATTATATTTACGTGAACGCCGTTAATTAAGTGTTAATTAATTTTCTCACATAGACCTAAGTTAATAATGTGATTATAGACTTAGGCAAAATACCATATAAGAGTTATATTGGTAGACTTAGGTAAATTTTAGCTTGGTTTATCTAGGTCAATCCCTATTAAAATTAAAGTCTTGAGTGGGAGGAAATATAGTGTATGAGATACATTTCAATTTCCAGCCACAAATCTCTTTTAAGTCAACACCGTGAGATCTATACTCGGCCTCGTGGCGCAAATGGGAGCGTCCCCCTTCGGATGCCATTTGTATAGGTCAATATCATCGTGGATGGAGAGAGTACTTATAGTGAGTGGGAGCGGGACTTGTGAAAGCGAGACCCACGGTCTCTTCTTTCGATTCACACCGTGAGACACCCATGATCCGTCTGCGCTAGTTTGGCTGGACGGACAATCCCTTCGGAGGGCATGATCATGAGAGTCGGAACACGATGAATTTCGAAAGGGATCTGATTTCTGGTTGGTTTTCCTTCTTAGTTCACCCTTCGGTGGCTATTGTTAGGACGGATACTTGAAAACATAAAGATTGAGGGTGACACTCACAGAATTCGTTAAGTGTTAATGAATTTGACCGAACAATGGTAATTGGATGCCTAATGGAATAAGAGTTATTCTGGGATTAGGGTCTGATCGAGAATGACCTAGGGATCATGAAATATTTTTGCTAAAGTTAGATTAGTTTTCAAAAGGTTTTTGCGAGAATAATACAAAGTTTTTCTTAAATTTTCAGCTAAAAATGTCTAGCGCTATTATACCTTTACTTGCTTCCGATAAGTTAGTGGGAGATAATTACCAGAGCTGGAAAAACAACATCAATACAATATTGGTAACTGATGACATAAAGTTCGTGTTGTCTGAGGAGTGTCCTCAGATTCCGGGCGCGACCGCATCGCGAGTTGTTCGTGATACGTATGATCGATGGATCAGGGCCAATGAAAAGGCCAAGGTCTACATAATTGCCAGCATGTCTAATATCTTGGCAAAGAAGCATGAGCTGATGGTTTCCGCTAAGGAAATCATGGAGTCCTTGCAGGAAATGTTTGGACAACAGTCCTTTCAGGTCCGACATGACTCGCTCAAATACATTTTCAACGCCGGATGAAAGAGGGTCGATGCGTCGCGTGAACATGTTCTAGACATGATGACCCGCTTTAATCTGGCCGAGATGAATGGGGCTTCGATCGACGAGTCGAGCAGTCGATTTTATCATGGAGACTCTTAGAAGAGTTTCCTTGCCAGAGCAATCTTTGTTATGAACAAAATTAGCTACAATCGACTACCATCCTCAATGAGCTACTGAGAATTTCGGTCCCCGAGCAGGTAAAGGAATCGAGGCAAATGTTGCCTCTGAGTCTTATCACGGGGTTCGACCTGCAGGACAAAATCATTGCTCCTTCACGCCCGAAATGGAAGAAGAAGATGAAGAGGGGTAAAACTAAGAAAGCCGCGCCTGGAAGGGCAAGAAGGTCAAGGAGGTTGCAGAGAAAGGAAAGTGTTTCCCAACTGCAATGGAAGCGGACATTGGAAGAGAAAAGCGTCCAGAAATTCACGGTCGAGAGGAAGAACCAAGGTAAATGTGATTTAATTGTGGTAGAAACATGTTTAGTGGAGAGTAATGACTATTCCCGGATATTAGATTCAAAGCGCCACTAACCACGCGTTTGTTCTTCTTTCAGGATTGATTCCTAGCACACTGCGAGAGGTGAGGTGACTCTACGGGTTAGATCCGGGGAGCTTGTCTCTGCTGCAGCAATCGGCACGGTGAAGCTGCATTTTGGCAGGAAGTACTTATTGTTAGACAATTGGTACATAGTTCCAGGGTTTACTAGAAACCTTGTTTCTATTTCCTGCTTAATTGAACACTGTATTTCAGTTTCTTTTGAATTAAATAAAGCGTTTATTTCTTTCATAGGGAATGTTATTTGTTCAGCTTCACTTGAAAATAATCTGTATGTTTTAAAACCCAATTCGGTTAAAAGTATTTTGAATACTGAATTGTTTAAAACTGCGGAAACACGAACTAAGAAAGCAAAAATTTTTCCAAAAGAAAATGCCCATCTTTAGCATCTACGGTTAGGCCACATTAATCTCAATAGGATTGAGAAACTAGTGAAGAATTGACTTCTAAACGAGTTGGAAGAAAACTCTTTGCCAGTATGTGAGTCATGCCTTGAAGGCAAAATGACCAAACGTCCTTTTGGTGGAAAAGGATATAGAGCCAAAGAGCCTCTTGAGTTAGTACATTCTGACCTCTGTGGTCCGATGAATGTTAAAGCTTGGGGCGGTTATGAGTACTTCGTGTCTTTCATAGACGATTACTTCAGATATGGGTACATTTACCTAATGCATAAGAAGTCTGAAACTCTTGAAAAGTTCAAGGAGTATAAAACTGAGGTTGAGAACCTCTTAGGTAAATCGCTTAAAACACTTCGATCGGATCGAGGTGGAGAGTACATGGACACTGAATTCCAGGACTATATGATAGAACACGAAATTACATCCCAACTCTCAAGACTGGTATGCCACGGCGAGAATGGTGTATCGGAGAGAGAAAGCAGAACCTTGTTGGACATGGTTCGGTCGATGATGAGCTATGCTCGTCTCCCTGATTCTTTCTGGGGGTACACAGTAGAGACTACGGTTTACATTTTGAACAATGTTCCATCAAAGGGTGTTTGTGAAACGCCGTTTGAGCTCTGGAGTGGTCGTATAGGTAGTTTACATCACTTCAGAATTTGGGGATGTCCTGCCCATGTGTTGGTGTCAAACCTGAAAAAGTTGGAACCCCGTTCGAAATTGTGCCTATTCGTAGGTTACCCTAAAGAGACTAGGGGTGGTTTGTTTTACGATCCCAAGGAAAATAGGATGCTTGTGTCGACAAACGCCATTTTCTTAGAGGAAGACCACATCAGGGATCATTTACCACGGAGTAAAATTGTATTGAATGAAATGGACAGTACATCAGCAAGAGTTGCTGATAAGGCTTGTACGTCAGCAAGCGTTGTTGACCCTAGCACGTCTAGTCAAATCCCTTCCTAAGAGTTGGGAATGCCTCGACGTAGTGGGAGGACTGTGAGACAGCCCGATCGCTATATGGGTTTAGCTGAAACCTCGATTTGTCGCTCCCGACGATGACCAAGTAGGGATCCGTTGACCTATGATCAGGAAATGGCTGATGTTGATAAAGACGAGTGGATTAAAGCTATGGACCAAGAAATGGAGTCTATGTACTTCAATTCTATCTGGGAGCTTGTGGATCAACCGGATGGGGTAAAACCTATTGGTTGTAAATGGATCTACAAGCGTAAACGTGGCGTAGATGGGAAGGTGGAAACCTTCAAAGCCCGACTAGTGGCAAAGGATTTTACCCAGGTTGAAGGGGTTGACTATGAGGAGACCTTTTCACTGTTGCCATGGTAAAGTCAATCGGGATCTTTCGGCCATCGCGCGTATTATGACTACGAGGTATGGCGGATGGATGTCAAGAGCGACCTTTATGAATGGCAAACTTGATGAGACCATCTACATGGACCACCCAAAGGGTTCATTGCCCAAGGCCAAGAGCAAAAGGTTTGCCGGCTTCATAGGTCCATTTATGGACTGAAACAAGCTTCGAGGTCTTGGAACATAAGATTTGATGAGGCAATCAAGTGTTATGGCTTTGATTAAAATGCCGACGAGCCTTGTGTCTACAAGAAAATCGTTGACAAAACTGTCGCATTTTTGGTGTTGTATGTGGGCGATATTCTTCTCATTGGGAATGAGGTAGAATTTCTTCTCGACGTTAAGAAGTGGCTAGCTTCACAATTCCAAATGAAAGATTTGGGAGAAGCTCAAGATGTTCTCGGTATCCGGATAGTGCAGGCAGGAAGAAGAACAGAATGCTCGCCTTGTCTCAGGCGTGTTATATTGACAAGATGTTGTCTAGATATAAGATGCAAAACTCCAAGAAGGGCTTGCTGCCTTTTAGGCATGAGGTTCACTTGTCTAAGGATCAGTGTCCTAAGACTCCTCAAGATGTTGAGGATATGAGACGCATTCCATATGCTTCAGCTATAGGGTGCCTGATGTATGCAATGTTGTGTACTAGGCCCGACATCTGTTATGCAGTAGGAATTGTCAGTAGATATCAGTCCAATCCAGGATTAGATCACTGGACAGGCGTAAAGACAATCCTCAAGTATCTTAGGAGAACGAGGAACTACAGCTTAGTATATGGTCGTGGGGATTTGATCCTTACAGGATACACGGATTCTGATTTTCAGATCGATAAGGATTCTAGGAAATCCACTTCCGGGTCAGCCTTCGTCTTACATGGAGGAGCTGTAGTATGGCGAAGCATCAAGCAGGTATGCATTGCTGATTCCACTATGGAAGCAGAGTATGTTGCGGCTTGTGAAGCTGCAAAGGAAGCTGTTTGGCTTAGGAAGTTCATGACGGATTTGGAAGTTGTTCCAAATATGAACTTGCCAATCACGCTGTTCTGTGATAACAGTGGTGCAGTAGCCAACTCACGTGAGCCTCGAAGCCATAAAAGAGGTAAACACATTGAGCGCAAGTATCATCTGATACGAGAAACTGGAGCACAATGTAGATAGCATCGGAGCACAATGTAGCTGATCCATTTACAAAATCCCTCACGGCTAAAGTGTTTGAGGGTCACCTAGAGAGTCTAGGTATTCGATAGCTTCCTGACTAGGGCAAGTGGGAGATGTGTAAACGGGTATTCAATGCCCTAGATTATTGTAATTTTTATTGTAACTCAAATACATTTTGGAAATGTACCTTCTCCACTAGCTTAGTCCAAGTGGGAGTTTGTTGGGATTTCTGTCCTAATCTCGTGGTTGTAAAATATTGTTTTGAAATTAATCAGAGTTATTCATTTCTTCACTTTGTGTCTCAAAAATATTTTAAACCTTTCCAATAAACTAAGCTCCAGGGTCATTGAATATATGAGAGAACTAGAACTTGAACGGTGTGTAGTTGACACACAAGGAGGATCACGTTCGAGTTAATGACCCAACAGTCTACTGATATAAGGATGGGGTTGGAGACCTAATCTTGGATACATTGTGGATGCGGCCCGCTTTGTATTAGATACAAACGAGGTGATCGACACGCGTTCATGTGGTTGACATGCGAGTGGGGCATCTGCATACAATGAGATTGTACAAGATCGGATCGTGAATTATTAGACTTGCGATATAACACCGTTGTGGTAAAGACTAATAAATTCGTAGATGACCATTAGTGACTCGACCTAAATCACGAGCGTATTACGGACTCCGCATGCGCGGGGTCATCCTTTGACTAGTGCGGGTGAGGGTAGTATCGGATACTTGCCCAATATGCCTATCTTCTTAGGGACGAGAACCAAGTAGAGAGTCGGGAACCTACTTACGCGAGATGGAATTCACTGCGTTCCGCGTATAGGGAATCTAGAGGGGTTGTTCCTTAAGTGTTGTCTCACAGGCTTGGACAACGGGCGCCCACCTTCTCACCGCCCGAGAAGGGTGTTATGTATGGTTGGACCATCACAATATGTTGTTCATTAGAGAATTTGTGGGGACTTAAGGAACAAGATGTAAACACAATGATGTAAAGCGGTAATTTGACCCAGTAGTGTCTCACGAACAACTTTGTGAAGGGTCGACTCATGGGCATTGGTTATATCGGTGGACACGTAATATTCTACATCGATGGGAGTACTGACTCTGAGGCTTTAGTGGAGTGTTCTTGTAGCTAATGAACATTGGTTGACCGGGTCAAAGAGTTTGGTAGTTAACTTCAAATCATTAGAGCAGTCGCCTTTGTAGGTCCATTAGGTCCCTTAGTTGGCTCAATGGGATAAAAGAAGGGTTAATGTTTTGGCATGAAATTGAAGTGTTCAATTTCACTTTAAGAGTATTTATATAATATAGATGATATAATATATAGTTTAATATGAATGAGACTCATAATAAACTATATATTAGCCTAATTCTTGAATTAAAGGCTAATTGGAGAAATTGATAGAGAAAAATTAAATTGAATGTGATTCAATTTAATTAAATCCACAATTATTGCAAATGAGATTTGCAACATAAGATATGAGATATCTTATATTATATTATTATGTAAATAAGATTTACATAACATATGGTTGTGGTAAAGTGGTAATAATGTGAAGTTGTGAACTTCATCATTCCACTATATAAACCCTTTGTAAGATGGGTTTGGTGAGCTAAGAAAAGCTAAGTTCTCTTTTTTGGATTTTGACCTAAGAATCTAAAAGTGAACTCTCTCCATTCTCTCATTTCTCCTCTCTTTCCAAAAACAAAAGTTCCCACCAACTTCCCTTCTCCAAAAGAGAACAACCAAGAAGATCATTTGGTAGTGTTTGGGATCTGATCGTGGAAGAGTTCGTGATTAACAAGGAGAGTTTGTTGAATTGGTCTACAACAAGTAAGTGGTTTTCTTCTTGTTGTAAAATTTCAGCATGTTTAGCCTAGATCTAATAGTTAGATCAATTTTAATAAGCATGTTGCATGATGATACCACGACGATTCGATCGTCTTCCGCTGCGCAGGGATTCTCATTCCCTTCAGGAAGGTGCTTTGAGAGGATTAGCCACAGAAGATCCAAACTCACACCTGCAAAATTTCTTAGAAATCTGTGGTACATTTAAAATGAATGGTATCTCTGCTGATAATATTCGCTTACGTCTCTGCTGATAAAATGAATAGTCAGTAGGTACCAATCCAATCAAGGGTTAGACCACTAGACCGTAGTTAAAAATATCCTCAAGTATCTTAGGAGAACGAGATACTATACGCTTGTGTATGGGACTAAGGTTTCTAGGAAATCTACATCGAGATCAGTTTTCACCCTTAACGGGGGAGCTATAGTATGGCGAAGCACCAAGTAGGGATGCATCGCTGACTCCACGATGGAGGTTGAGTATGTCGCTCCTTGTGAAGCATCTAAAGAGGTTGTTTGGCTAAGGAAATTCCTTACTGATTTGGAAGTTGATCCAAATAAGGAATTTCCCATCACCTTATACTGTTACAACAGTGGTGCGGTAGCCAATTCGAAGGAACCTCGCAGCCATAAACGAGGCAAGCACATCGAGAAGAAGTATCACCTGATACTAGAAATAGTACAACGAGAAGATGTGACAGTCACGAAGATCGCTTCAGAGCACAACATTGCTGATCCGTTTACAAAGACTCTCACGGCTAAAGTGTTGGACGGTCATCTGGAAAGTCTAGGTCAACGAGATATGTACATAAACCAATCTAGGGCAAGTGGGATATATGTAATGGGGTATATGGATGCCCTAGTTTATTTTAATTGTATCTCTGTAACCACTATTTTAGATTGAATGTACCCCACTAGAGTTTTAGTTCGAGTGGGAGTTTATTGGGGTTTGTGCCCTAAAACTCGTAGTTTGTAATTATGTTCTAATTATTGTAATAAACTGTTACTATTTCAATAAAGGGTTATTGTTCGTTATTTACGATATTCACATTGTTTTAACCCTAAATCCAATAAACTAAACATTCAAGGCTGTAAAATGTATCTTTAACTGAATGTAGTATCCATATAAAGAATCTCGGTTCCAGATACAGCCTGAAGGGTCTATAGTAAGGGGATAAAGTTTGGGTACCTTACCCTTGTAAAACTATGGATGTGGCTCACTTTGTATATTATACAAACACTGTTATCCTAACGTGTTCGTGTAGATGGCATGTGAGTGGAGATATCCTATGTAATGAGATTACATAAGATCCGGACCGCGAAATAGTAACCACTAGATGTAACTCCGTTGACTAGTTAGGTTTCTATTTCACTAGGATGACCTATGCAACTTGATCTCAATCCTGAGCAGGTTACGAACTCCTGTTCGCGAGGGATTGTGCTTTGACTAGTCTGGGTGAGAGTGGCCAGATTCGCCGACTCAATTTGCCTACCTTCTTGCCGACGAGACCGAGTGAGCAGCTGGGGACTTAGCCTAGCAAGATGGAACTCAGTCTTTGCCGACTACTAGGGTAAATAGATGAATGTTCCCTTAAGTGGTGTCTCTGGGACTTGAACAAAGGGTCCGACCCTCTCATTGGCCCGAGAGGGACTTCTGTTTGTTGGTACGACCACAAACAAATTGTTCATTAGAGGAGCAGTGGTACTTAAGGTACAAGATGTAACCTAGGGATAAAACGGTAATTTGACCCAGCTGGTGTTACGAACATTCGCGAAGGATTGACTTGCTCTTATTGGTCAATATCTATGGGCACAAAAATATATTTGTCGTGAGAAGAGTGAAACTGCGAGACTTTACTGTAGTGTTCACGCAACTAACGAATGTTGATTAGGAGGTTAATGAGATTAACCGAGTAATCTCGTATCGTTGGAGCTTCTTAGTTGTAGGTCCATTAGGTCCACCTTCTAGCTCGTAAAGGGTTTTTAGATCGTTTGAATTTGAAATGTTCAAATTCATTAGGGAATAAATTTAATCTATATAGATACGATATAATATAAAGTTTTGGAACTTTATATTATAAATTTAATGTCACTATGATTCATATTAAATTATATGAGATAATTAAATATTTGAAAGAGTTCAAACATTAAATTTAAATGTGAATGTGATTCATATTTGAAAAACTATAGGTTAAAATTTAATGTGCATTAGATGTGCATTAAAACTATAGGTTAGAGGGTAAAATTATTAAATGTGATTTAATCTAAATTAAATATTTGATATTTAATTTAATTTAATTAAATGAGATTTAATTGATTTATTAATAATTAATATGAATAATTATTAATTAAATGGTAAATATAAAAAAAAGATCGGGTCAGGAGGACACG
This sequence comes from Trichosanthes cucumerina, assembly GCA_036507285.1. Lineage (NCBI taxonomy): Eukaryota > Viridiplantae > Streptophyta > Magnoliopsida > Cucurbitales > Cucurbitaceae > Trichosanthes > Trichosanthes cucumerina. The sequence goes on from CM071841.1 coordinate 43,571,251, forward strand.
TTCCCCATGTCTCCCAACTCCCTAATTGATAGGGAATAGGGAGTTGCCCTCTGGAGTGATTTTCTTCTTCTCCAATTGGGAGAAGAGAATCAGTTGATCGATCAATGCAATTGTGAATTGGTCATAACTCTAAAAAATTCTCTCTCTATTCCCCTCATTCTCTCCAATTGTTGGATCCCTTCCCACCTAGGGATATCTAAGTAGAACTTAGAGGATAGGAGGTTTACTGTGTTGTGTTGTCCCTGTGATGAAGAAAGAACAGAGGATTTTCTTTGTGTTGCTAAGTTGCTGTTGGGATTTATGCCCTAAACTTGTGTAATTTTGATCAATTAAATAAAGTGTTATTTGTTTTGATAAGATTACAGTCTTGCTTTTAATAAATTTGTTTGGATAAGATTACAGTCTTGCTTTTAATAAATCCAATAAACTAAGCTCCAACAAGGTTATAACATTTATCTTGAAATCAGTGTAGTGGACACTATTTGGGTTGAGTTCAAGAATATAACCTAAATGGTCTATGGTATAAGAATAAGGTTGGAAACTTCATTCTTGTAACACCATGGATGCGACACACTTTATAATTAGTACAAATGAGGTAATCAACTCATTCAGGTAGTTGACATGCGAGTGGGGGCATCCTGTATGAAGAGTTCATACAAGTCTGGATCGAAAATTATTTTGTCTAACAAGTGTAACACCGTTAACAGAATAAGACTAGTAATTTATAGATAGTCGTTAGTGACTCGACCTGAATCCTGAGCAAGTTAAGAACTCCTGCTAATAGTGGTTTGTCCTTAGACTAGTATGGGTGAGAGTGACCTGTAGCCGACTCAATAAGCCTACCTTCTAAGCGACAGAACCTCGTAGGTAGCTGGGAACTTAACTGTGCGAGATGGAATTCACTCAATCCTCTACTAAGGAATTAGATAGGTTGTTCCCATAAGAACTGACTCCAGGTCTTGAACAACGGGGACCCACCCTCTATGAGGGTATGAGTCTAAGGTAGGACCTTAGACTTGTTGTTCATTAGAGGAGCAGTGGTGCTTAAGGAGCAAAGAGGTACTCACAGGGGTAAAACGATAATTTGACCCAGCTGTGATTACGAACAACCTGTGAAGGGTCAACTCATGGGTAAAGACTAAATCAGTGGACACAATAATATCTACAGTGAGGAGAGTGCAGCTACAAGCCTATAGTGAAGTGACTTGTAGTTAATGAATATTGATTAACTAGATCAAAGAGTTTGATCAGTTAATCTCACATCATTGGAGCTCATGAACTGTAGGTCTATTAGATCTCTCCATTGGCTCAACATGGTAATATTGAGGATATAAAGTTAGGAGTGAAATTGAAGTGTTTAATTTCATACATGAGGAGTTATATCAATTATATATGATATAATTGATACAATATATAGGTTTAATGTGAATTAGATTCATATATAAACTATATACTAAAGAAAGATTAAATGAGGGGTATGATGGTCATTTCCATCCTATTTCTCTATATATATGGTTGCATGAGATGCAACTATGTGAAGGTTTTAGACAAGCTCTTTTGTTGTGTTGATGGAAGAGTTCAAAAGCACAAATCTCTCTCAAAACACCTCACATCTCCTAAAGGGAACCCACATTCCTCCCTCACCTAGAGAACAACGGAGAAGATCCGGTGGTCGTGTCTTCGTACGTTGGAGTTCCTGTTGCTGAGATCATGATCGTGGGAGAGAGGAGCACTCGAAGAAAGGTTCTTGAAAGGTAATTTCTTGTTGTCCATTCTGATTTTATGCTTAATATTGTTACATATGTTCTTGAATTTATCGTTGTAACTAAATCAAGAGCGCGCGATTCGCAATCGCTTCCGCTGCGGGGAATACGATTCCCTTCAGTTGCTGTAGAAGCTAACTGGAGCAAGGAGTTGCTGCTGGAAGTTCGTATCTACAAAGGTAATTGTCACTTTCCTTATAGTTAAATGTACAACATGTTTGTATGTTTAATTTCCATGTCTAATTAGATTAGAAATGTTTGCTTATCTCCTTTTTTCCACCAATGTATTGATATTTGTGTTCAACCAAAATAAACTAGCAAAATCGATTTCAAATCACGTTTTCACTGCTCGAGGGGATGCGATCTCCATCACAAGAGACATTTTACAGCCTTGGATGTTTAGTTTATTTGTTTTAGGGTTAAAATAAAGGGAAATATCATAAATAATGAACAATAACTCTTTATTACAAAAAAATTAGAACAAAATTACAAACTACGAGTTTTAGGGCACAAACCCAACAAACTCCCACTTTAACTACAACTCTAGTGGGGTACATCAAAATCTAAAATAGTGGTTACAGAGATACAAAAACAGTAAACCGGGGCATCCATATACCCATTACATATCTCCCACTTGCCCTATAATGGCCTATGTATATATCTCGTAGACCTAGACATTCCAGATGACCCTCGAACAATTTAGCCATGAGAGTCTTTGTAAATAGATCGACGATGTTGTGCTTCAAAGCAATCTTCGTGACTGTCACATCTCCTCGTCGCACTATTTCTCGTATCGGGTGATACATCCTCTCGATGTGCTTGCCTCACTTATGGCTGCGAGGTTCCTTTGAATTGGCTACGCACCACTGTTGTCACAGTATAAGGTGATAGGAAATTTCATATTTGAAACAACTTCCAAATTAGAAAGGAATTTCCTTAGCCAAACAGCCTCTTTAGCTGCTTCACAAGCAGCGACATACTCAACCTCCATCGTGGAGTCAGCGATGCATCCGTGCTTGATGTTTCGCCATACTATAGCTCCCCCGTTAAGGGTGAAAATTGATCCTGATAGGGATTTCCTAGAATCCTTATCGATCTGAAAAATCAGAATCAGAGTATCCAGTAAGGATCAAATCCTTAGTCCCATACACAAGCGCATAGTCCCTCATTCTCCTAAGATACTTGAGGACATTTTTAACCCCGAATTGGATATGGTACCTACTTGTTATTCCCACTACATAACAAATGTCTGGCCTCGTGCACAGCATAGCATACATTAAGCTACCTACTGGAGAGGCATAGGGAATACGTCTCATATCCTCAACTTTTGGAGGTGTCTTAGGAGACTGTTACTTAGACAAATGAAATTCATGACTAAAGGGTAATAAGCCCCTCTTGGATTTTACATAAAATATCTGGCCAACATTTTGTCGATATAAGATGCTTGAGACAAAGCTAGCGTTCTATTATTGCGATCCCTGAAAATTTGAATACCAAGAACATACTGCGCCACTCCCAAATCTTTCATTTGGAATTGGATCGCCAGCCATTTCTTTTTGTCAGTTAGGGATCCAACATCATTCCCAATGAGTAGGATATCATCCACATAAAGTACTAAGAAATCTACTTTATCGTTGATGATTCTCTTGTAAACACAAGGCTCATCAACGTTTTAGTCAAAGCCAAAAGACTTGATCGCACTATCAAATCTTATGTTTCAAGATCTGGATTCTTGTTTCAACCCATAAATGTATCGATTGAGCTTAAAAACATTTTGCTCCTGACCTTGAGTTATGAACCCTTCGGGCTGAGACATACAGATGTTCTCGTCAAGATTACCATTCAAAAAGGCAGTCTTAATGTCCATTTGCCAAATTTCATAATCATAAAAAAATGGCTATGGACAAGATTATCCTTATAGACTTAAGGATATCAATAGGGGAAAAAGTTTCCTCATAGTCAACTCCTTCCCTTTGGGTAAACCCCTTTGCTACAAGTCTTGCCTTAAAGGTTTGTACCTTTCTGGCTGCATCTCTCTTTCTCTTATAGAACCATTTGCATGAAGGGAATCGAAGTCCCCGCAGCGGAAGCGATTGTGAATCGTGTGTTCTTGATTTAGTTACAATGGAAAATTCATGAACTAAAAACATGGATTAAGCATAAAATATAGAAATGGACAGCAAGAAGTTTACCTTTGAAGAACCTTTCTTCAAGTGCTCCTCTCTCCACGGTCACGATCTCAGCAACAAGAACTCCAACGCACGAAGACACGACCACCGGATCTTCTCCGTTGTTCTCTAGGTGAGGGAGGAAGGTGGCTTCCCCTTAGGAGATGTGAGGTATTTTGAGAGAGATTTGCGCTTTTGGAACTCTTCCAACAACACAACAAGGAGGCTTGTCAAAAACTTAACCTAATTGCATCTCATGCAATCATATATATAGGGGAATGGGATGGAAATGACCATCCTACCCTTCCTTTTATCTCTCTTTTAGTATATAGTTTATATATGAATCTAATTCACATTAAAACTATATATTATATCAATTACATCATATATAATTGATATAACTCCTCATGTATGAAATTGAACACTTCAATTTCACTCCTAACTTTATACTCTCAATGTAACCATGTTGAGCCAATGGAGGGATCTAATGGACCTACAGATCATGAGCTCCAATGATGTGAGATTAACTAATCAAACTCTTTGATCCAGTTAAACAATATTCATTAACTACAAGTCACTCCACTATAGACTTGTAGCTGCACTCTCCTCACTGTAGATATTATTGTGTCAACTGATATAGTCATTGCCCATGAGTCGACCCTTCACAGGTTGTTCGTAATCACAACTGGGTCAAATTACCGTTTTACCCCTATGATTACCTCTTTGCTCCTTAAGCGCCACTGATCCTCTAATGAACAACAAGTCTAAGGTCCTCCCTTAAACTCATACCCTCATAGAGGGCGGGGACCCGTTGTTTAAAACCTGGAGTCAGTTCTTAAGGGAACAACCTATCTGATTCCTCAGTAGAGGAATGAGTGAATTCCATCTTGTAGAATTAAGTTCCCAGCTACCTACGAGGTTCTGTCCATGAGAAGGTAGGCTTATTGAGTCGGCTACAGGCCACTCTCACCCATACTAGTCTAAGGACAAACCCCTATAAGCAGGAGTTCTTAACTTGCTCAGGATTCAGGTCAAGTCACTAATGACCATCTATAAATTACTAGTCTTTTCCTGTTAACGGTGTTATACTTGTTAGACTAATAATTTGCGATCCAGTCTTGTATGAACTCTTCATACAGGATGCCCCCACTCGCATGTAAACTACATGATGAGTTGGATTACCTCATTTGTACTAATTACAAAGTGGGTCGCATCCATGGTGTTACCAGAATGAGGTTTCCAACCTTATTCTTATACCATAGACTATTTAGGTTATAATCTTGAAGTCAACCCAAATAGTGTCCACTACACTGATTTCAAGATAAACGTTATAACCATGGAGCTTAGTTTATTGGATTTATAAAAGCAAGACTGTAATCTTATCAAAACAAATAACACTTTATTTAATTGATCAAAATTACACAAGTTTAGGGCATAAATCCCAACATTGCACCCAATGGGTCTTACCCCTTCAGGTTGGTCTACAAGTTCCTATATACTCCCCACATCGATCGGATCGAAGTGTCTTAATGGTTTTTCCTAATGTTTTCTCTACTTTAGCCTTATACTCTTTGAACTTTTCAAGAGCCTCAGACTTATGATGCATTAGGTATAGATAACCATACCTCGAATAATCATCTATGAAAGAGATGAAATATTCGTACCCTCCACGAGCTTTAACATTCACAGGGCCACAAAGATCCGAATGTATAAGCTCCAAGGATTCTTTGACTTTCTAACCTTTTCCAGAAAAAGATCGCTTACTCATTTTACCTTCCAAGCATGATTCGCAAGAAGATAGAGAATCATCTTCTAACTTATTTCGAAATCCATTCTTTGATAGTCTCTCAATTCGGTTGAGATTTATATGACGAAGTCTAAGATGCCAAAGATAGGTATTATTATTTGAACAAATTATTTGCCTTTAACTTTGAGTATTTGGAGTTTTAAGCATCTCATGATTTAAAATTGCCTTAGTTTTATTTGGTTTAAGTACATACTAGTCGTTTTCTAACTTAGCAGAACAAATATTGACACCTTTCTTTGAAATGAACGCTTCGTTTCTAGAAAAGGAAATATAATAATGATGTTCAATTAGACAAGAGATAGATATGAAGTTCCTCTTAATTTTGGAAACTATGTACAGATTTTCTAAAAATATAAATCTATCTCTGAAAAACAACTTGGCATCTCCCACAGCACGAGTTAAGACGACGTCTCCCGTTTCGACCCTAAGCGTCATCTCACCCTCTTCGAGCTCTTTGAACGAACTAGTTTCCTGTATCGAAGAACAAACATGGTTAGTGGCTCCTGAATCAAGTATCCAGGTAAAATCATCATTTTCCACTAAGCAAGTTTTAAGAACAAGTAAATCGAATTTGCCTTTCTTCTCTTTCAGCTCAACAAGGTACTTTGGGCAGTTTCGTTTCCAATGCCCGTCCAATGCCCGTCCATGCTGCAGTGGAAACACTTTTCTTTGTCTGCAACCTTGGTCTTTCCCTTACCCTTATCAGCAGCAGGTGCCTTCCCTTTCCCTCCTATCTTCTTCTTTTGGGTTTTCTTAAGCCCAGAAGATGGACCACAGGACTTAGTTCTATAGGATGAATCCTTCTGGAACCTTCTGAACTGGGCAAACAGGTTTGCCTCTCCATCGGCCTGTACCTTATTTTTCATGAGAGACTGGAAAGTCTGCAGTTCATTGAGGAGAGTAGTCAGGTTGTACTCTATCTTGTTCATCACCGCATTGCTGTAGAATTGCAGGAAACTCTTCGGAAGATATTCTAAGATTAAGGACACCTGACTTTGCTCGTCTATGACCGCGTCGTTCATTTCAGGCAAGTTGAAGTGAACAATCAGATATAGAACATGTTCTCTCACTGAAGTTCCCCCCTTCATGCGCGTGTTATAAACGTACTTGAGGGATTCGTGCCGAATTGGTTCAGACGGTTTTGTAGACAAACTCTACAGATAACCCATGACCTCACGAGCTGAGACCATTCCCTCCAACTTCCTGGACAAAACATCAGATATGCTAGCAAGGATATAGGCCTTGGACTAGCGGTCAAACGCATCCTTAACTGATTGAGGTGCGTTTTGAGCAGGGATCTGAGGACATTCCTCAGTTATTACAAACCGAAGGTCATCCATAACCAGAATCACATCCCGGTTGGACTTCCACGTAGTATAATTTTCGCCAATTAAACGTTCGCATTTGAGTAAGGTTATTATAGAGGACGACATGCTGAAATTTCAAAGATAGTTCTAATTAGTTATGCCTTTAATGATGGGAATCGAAGTCCCCGCAGCGAAAGCGATTGCGAATCGCGCGCTCTTTATTTAGTTAGAACGGAAAATTCAAGAACGTAAACATGGATTAAGCATATAATAAGAGTATGGACAACAAGTATATACCTTTGAAGAACCTTTCTTCAAGTGCTCCTCTCTCCATGGTCACGATCTCAGCAACAAGAACTTGTACGAACACCGACACCACCACCGGATCTTCTCCGTTGTTCTCTAGGTGAGGGAGGAAGGTGGGTTCCCTTTAGGAGTGGTGAGGTATTTTGTGAGAGAGATTTCTGTTTTGGAACTATTCCAACAACACAACAAGGAGGCTAGGAATACTCTTTTTGAAGTCTTGACCTAGTTGTATCTCATGCAACTATATGTAGGGGAATGGTATGGAAATGACCATTCTACCCCTCATTTGATCTCTCTTTAGTATATAGTTTATATATGAATCTAATTCACATTAAAACTATATATTATATCAATTACATCATATATAATTGATATAACTCCTCATGTATGAAATTGAACACTTCAATTTCACTCCTAACTTTATACCCTCAATATTACCATGTTGAGCCATCGGAGGGATCTAATGGACCTACAGATCATGAGCTCCAATGATGTGAGATTAACTAATCAAACTCTTTGATCCATTTAATCAATATTCATTAACTACAACTCACTCCACTATAGACTTGTAGCTGCACTCTCCTCACTGTAGATATTATTGTGTCCACTGATATAGTCATTACCCATGAGTCGACCCTTCACAGGTTGTTCGTAATCACACGGTGGGTCAAATTACCGCTTTACCCTCGTGATTACCTCTTTGCTCCTTAAGCACCACCGATCCTCTAATGAACAACAAGTCTAAGGTCCTACCTTAGACTCATACCCTCAGAGGGCGGGGCCCGATTTTTAAGACACGAGTCAGTTCTTAAGGGAACAACCTATCTACCTCAGTAGAGGAATGAGTGAATTCCATCTTGCACAGTTAAGTTCCCAGCTACCTACGAGGTTCTGTCCATGAGAAGGTAGGCTTATTGAGTTGGTTACAGGCCACTCTCACCCATACTAGTCTAAGGACAAACCCCTATAAGCAGGAGTTCTTAACTTGCTCAAGATTCAGGTCAAGTCACTAATGACCATCTATAAATTACTAGTCTTATCCTGTTAACGGTGTTATACCGGTTAGACTTATAATTTGCGATCCAGTCTTGTATGAACTCTTCATATAGGATGCCCCCACTCGCATGTCAACTACATGAATGAATTGGATTACCTCATTTGTACTAATTACAAAGTGGGTCGCATCCATGATGTTACTAGAATGAGGTTTCCAACCTTATTCTTATACCATAGACTATTTAGGTTATAATCTTGAACTCAACCAAAATAGTGCCCACTACACTGATTTCAAGATAAATGTTATAACCTTGAAGCTCAGTTTATTGGATTTATAAAAGCAAGACTGTAATCTTATCAAAACAAATAACACTTTATTTAATTGATCAAAATTACACAAGGTTAGGGCATAAATCTCAACAATCTCCCACTTGACCTAAAGCTTGTGGAATATTAAAAATTACAATAATGTAAATACAATAAACTAGGGCATTTAAACCCTTTTGTACAAAATTCTCCCACTTGCCCTAGTTGGGGAAGACTTGTAAACCTAGACCTTTTAGGTGACTCTCAAATACTTTAGCCGTGAGAGCCTTTGTAAAAGGATCAACAATGTTGTGCTCTGAGGCTATCTTCGTGGCAATCACGTCTTCTATATGCACGATCTCCCGGATGAGATGATACTTCCGCTCTATGTGCTTTCCCCTCTTGTGACTTCGGGGTTCCTCGAATTTGCCACCGCACCATTGTTATCGCAATACAGCATGATGGGCAAAGTCATATTTGGAACAACTTCCAAATTTAGCATAAATTTCCTTAACCAAACGACCTCCTTAGCTGCTTCACAAGCTGCTACATATTTGACCTCCATGGTGGAATCAGCGATGCATCCTTACTTGACCCTTCGCCATACTACAGCTCCTCCGTTAAGAGTGAAAACTGACACTGATGTAAATTTTCGAGAATCTTTATCAGTCTAAAAGTCATAATCCGTGTATCCTGTAAAGGATCAATCCCTAGCCCCCAACAAAAAGCTGTAGTTCCTTGTTCTCCGAAGATACTTAAAGATCGTTTTAACCGTTGTCCAGTGTTCAAGTCCTTGATTGGATTGATATCTACTGACCATCCCAACTGCAAAATATATGTCAGGTCGAGTAAACAACATGGCGTACATCAGGCTCCCAACAGCTGATGCGTAAGGAATCCGTCTCATATCTTCAACTCCTTGAGGTGTCTTAGGACACTGTTCCTTAGACAAATAGATTCCATGTCTAAAAGGCAACAAGCCTTTTTTGGAATCTTGTATCTTAAACCTTGACAACACTTTGTCTATGTATGATGCTTGAGACAAGGCTAGTATTTTATTCTTGCGGTTAGGACATAACGGATCCCAAGAACAAATCACGCATCACCCAAATCTTTGATTTGGATTTATGAGCTAGCCATTCCTTGATGTCGATGAAGATAACCTACATCATTCCCAATGAGTAGGATATCATCCACATAGAGAATTAGGAAAGCGACAGAACTATTGATGATTTTCTTGTAGACACAATGTTCCTCATCATTCTGATCAAAGCCATAAGATCTGATAGCCTCATCAAATCTTATATTCCAGGATCTAGAGGCTTGTTTCAGTCCATAAATCGACCTTTTAAGCCTGCAAACCTTTTGTTGTTGTCCTGGGTTAATGAACCCTTTGGGTTGGTCCATGTAGATGGTTTCCTCAAGATTGCCATTCAAAAAGGTTGTCTTGACATCCATTTGCCATACCTCATAGTCATAATATGCGGCAATGGCAAGAAGGATACGGATAGACTTTACCATAACAACATGTGAAAAGGTTTCCTGAAAGTCAACCCCTTCAACCTGGGTATAACCCTTTGCTACTAGTCTAGCTTTAAAGGTTTGCACCTTCCCATCTACACCACGTTTTCTCTTGTAGATCCACTTACAACCTATAGGTTTTACCCCATCAGGCTTATCTACAAGATCCTAAACATAATTGAAGTGCATAGACTCCATTTCTTGGTCCATGGCTATGACCCATTTATCTTTGTCTTTGTCAACCATTGCTTTATTATAAGTCAATGGATCCCCGCAGTTGTCATCTGGTATAACAACTTGGGTTTCAAATTTAAACCCATGTAAGGCCAGTCAGATCACAACCCTCCCACTACGTCGAGGCATACTCAACTCTTGAGATGGACCCTCTTGACTAGACAAAATAGTATCAACAACTCTTGTTGACGTACTAGTGTTCGTATTAGCAACCTTTGCTATTGTTCCGTCTAACTCACTCAACACTACCTTACTTTTTTGTTTGTCGTCCCTTATGTGGTCTTTCTCCAAGAAAGTGGCATTTGTCGACACAAAGACCTTATCTTCCTTAGGATCATAGAATAAACCACCTCTTGTTTCTTTTAGGTATCCTACAAATAGGCACAACTTTAACGTGAATCCAACTTCTTTGGATTTGTCACAAGCACATGTGCTGGACAGCCCCATATTCTGAAGCGACATAAACTGCCTTTACGTTCATTCCAGAGTTCAAAAGGTGTTTCAGAAACACTTTTGGAGGGCACACTATTCAAAATGTATACTGTAGTCTCCACTACACAACCCCAAAAGGAACTAGGGAGACGAGCATAACTCATCATTGATCGAACCATGTCCAACAAGGTTCTATTTCTCCTTTCCGATACACCGTTTTACTGTGGTGTGCCGAGAGCTGAGAGTTGGGATGTAATTCCATGTTCTATCATATAGTTCTTGAATTTTAAATCCATGTACTCTCCACCTCGATCCGATCGAAGTGTTTTAACTCTTTTACCTAATTGATTTTCAACCTCAGTCTTGAATTCCTTGAACTTTTCAAGTGCTTCAGACTTGTGGTGCATTAGGTAAATATGCCCATATCTGGAATAATCATCTATAAAAGAGATGAAATATTCATATCCTCCCCTGGTTTTAACATTCATCGGACCACAAAGGTCTGAATGTATAAGCTCTAGAGGATTTTTGGCTCTATAAACTTTTCCACTAGAAGGTGTTTTAGTCATTTTGCCTTCTAGACAGGATTCACATACTGGCAATGAATTTTCTTCTAACTCGTTTAGAAGTTCGTTCTTTACCAATCTCTCAATCTTATTGAGATTTATGTGATCCAATCTTAGATGCCAAAGATGAGCATTTTCTTTAGGAGGATTCAGTGTTCAAAACCATTTTGACTGAATTAGGCCTTAAAACATACAATCCATTTTCTAATGAAGCTGAACTAATTTCTAAACCTTTCTTTTAAATAAACACTTCATTCATAGAAAAGGAAACAAAAATACATTGTTCAATAAGGCAAGATATGGAAATAAGGTTTCTAGTAAACCCTGGTATTACTAATATACTGTCCAACAATACATATTTCTTGCCAAATTAAAGCTTCATTGTGCCTACTGCTACAGTTGAGACGACTTCTCCATTTCCAACCCGGAGCGTATCTCTCCTTGTTATAGCTGCTGCCAGGAATCAATTCCCTGAAAAGAAGAACAAACATGATTAGTGGCGCTTGAATCAAGTATCCAAGTTGTTTTATCATTATCCACTAAACAAGCTTCTAGGCAAAGTAAATCATATTTACCTTCCTTCTTCTTTTCTGCAATGTACTTCGGACAGTTTCTTCCAATGCCTGTCTTCGTTGCAGTGGAAACACTTTCCTTTGTCAGCAACGTCTTTGACTTTCTTGCCCTTCTGGGCTGCAACTTTGTCAGCCTATTTTCCTTTACCAACCTTCTTCATGTTCTTCTTCTTACCTCTCGGGTTAAAAGAAGATGAAGCCCTCATTTTTGTCCTGCAGGTCGAACCTGCGTGATAACTCCATCGGCAACATTTGCCTCACCTTTCGATCCCGAATTTTCATCAAAGACGAAAGGTTTGGAGTTCATTCAGAAGGGAGGTAAGATTAAAAGTAAGCTTGTTCATAACAACATTACTTTTAGACTGCAGGAAACTATCTGGAAGGGTTTCCAAAATGAAGCTGACCTGGCTCGACTCATCGATGGAAGCACCATTCGACTCCGCGAGGTTAAAGTGTACCACCATATCCCAGACATGATCCCAACAGATGTACCCTCCGGCATCCTCGAGTTGAACATGTACTTTAGGGCGATATGTCGGGCTTGTGTGGATCGTTGTCCAAACATACCCCCGCACGAATCCATGATTTCCTTGGCGGTAATCATGCCCTCATGCTTCTTGGCTAATATATCAGACATACTTGCCAACATGTAGACCTTGGCCTTATCATTGGCCTTGATCCATCGATCATATGCATCACGAACATTTCGTGACGCATTCGAAGCTCGCACTTGAGGACACTCCTCGGTTAGCACAAACTTCGGATCATCCACTGCCAAAATAGTGTTAAGTTTGTTTTTCCATGTCATCATATTCTCTCCGGTTAACTTTTCCGCACCCAATAAGGAAATTATAGAGCTAGACATTTTTGCTGAAAAATTAAAAACAAACTTGTATGAGTTTCTTGCTATAACTCTAATCCAATCATATTTTAGCTAATTATCAAATGATTCCTGGGCCATTTATAATTTGCAATGATACTCCAAAGGTTTAGAATGTATGACACCGAAGGGTAATAAAAAACAATCCTCCTCTGGATCAAGACACTCTTGACCAAAACCTAACACCAGAATAACTCTTTTTCTCATAGGTTCTAGTTACCATTTTTTTCGGTCTGGATACATACACAACTTATGTACCCCGTGAGTGTAACCCTTTGTCTTTAGATCCCAGAGTCTCGGTCCAATAAAATCCGCCGAAGGGAGGACTAGATTGGAAAATAGTCTAAAGAAATCTTTATCCCTTTCGGGTGTCTACTGTGTTAGATCCCCTATGATCAAGCCCTCCGAAGAGATTGTCTAGTCCAGGCCAAACTAGCAGGCTGACCATAGTTGTCTAACGGTGTAAACCGACAAAAGAGACCGTAGGTTTTGTTTTCACTAAACCTGCTCCCACTCACTATAAGTACCCTCTCCATTCACCTTGGTATTGACTCATACAAACACCATCCGAAGGGGGACACTCCCGTTTGCGCCACGAGGCCAAGTATGAGTCTCACGGTGTGAACTTCTCAGAGATACCGTAGGTGAAAAAATATGTATCTCATACACTTTCCCTCCCACTGAATACTTTAAGTCTATAAGAATCTTTCTTAGGCTAAAACCCGACTAATGGTTTTACCTAATTCTATCAACATAACTCTTATATTGATAATCAATATAACTCTTATATTGATTTTATCCTAAGTTTGTTAATATAACTCCTTATATTAAACCTAGGATTTCTAGTTTATTAACCCGTTAATAAACCCGCTGATGCTACTGTTATTTATAAGACTCTCTGATTAAATTTCAGTCCCAGGTCAGTTCCCAGGTAGGGGTGTTTCGTTTTCGTCAACTTAAATACCTCAGCCTATACAGAACTTTCCTTAGACATAGTTCCTCTTTTAATCATAACTTATAAATCACTTGGTTCCTAATTATAATCTAATTAGAACTAGATAACCTAAGGTCTACTATTTCTAAGTTCTAAACACTTTAAAACTAATAATTAACCTTAGGTGACATGCATACTATGTTTTAGTGCTTGATAATAAAACATTCATAGCATATTCATCTCATGAAAAATAATGCATGTCAATGCTGTCCAAAAATTAATATAACAACCTTATATTAATTAATCATGCAAACTATATAATATAACTCCTTATATTATAAATGATGCATGAAAATGCTTAACCTAAGGTGGGATTTCTAAAATACAAGCATACACTATGCATGGCAATAATTACACAACAATTGCATAATTAAAACAGCAAAAATTAGACCAATTTTGGCACCCTAGAAATAATTTTAATTAATATAATCTAATTATATTAATTTAAATTAAATATATTAAATATATTAAATATAAACGTTTTATAATTAATATATATAAATAAAAATCTGTTTTCTGCCCGTTGCTCCTCGCGTGAAACGTATTCGGTGTTGCAACGCTGATAGCAGCGTTGCAACGCTGCTTTTGTCGTTTTCTGCCGAGCGTTGCAATGCTGTCGTCTTCTCCAGCCGCGCGCCTGCCGTAGTGGCGTTGCAACGCCATTCACTGAACAACTCTTGAAATCTCCATTCCTTGCTCGTTTTTGCTCCGATCTTCTCAGCAACCGCTTTGCCTCGATCGACACGGACTTACAAACTCGATTTACAATTAAATTTTCCCAAAATGTTGGGCCCTTACATTGAACATTTCAATGGAAATTGTAAATCTAAGTGCCAAAATTGAAAACATCTAATTTCGCAAAACCGTTCATACATCTCATGCAAAAACAGTTAATCCCACCTTGTTCTTTGAAAAATCTAGAACATAAATCAAGAACGCAATTAGGCTCAGATACCAATTGAAGGGAATCGAAGTCCCTGCAGCGGAAGCGATTGCGAATCGCGCGCTCTTGATTTAGTTACAACGAAAAATTCAAGAACGTAAACATGGATTAAGCATATAATAAGAGTATGGACAGCAAGTATATACCTTTGAAGAACCTTTCTTCAAGTGCTCCTCTCTCCACGGTCACGATCTCAGCAACAAGAACTCGTACGAACACCGACACCACTACTGGATCTTCTCCGTTGTTCTCTAGGTGAGGGAGGAAGGTGGGTTCCCTTTAGGAGTGGTGAGGTATTTTGTGAGAGAGATTTGTGTTTTAGGAACTCTTCCAACAATACAACAAGGAGGCTAGGAATACTCTTTTTGAAGTCTTCACCTAGTTGCATCTCATGCAACTATATATAGGGGAATGGTATGGAAATGACCATTGTTCCCCTCCTTTAATCTCTCTTTAGTATATAGTTGATATATGAATCTAATTCGCATTAAAACTATATATTATATCAATTACATCATATATAATTGATATAACTCCTCATGTATGAAATTGAACACTTCAATTTCACTCCTAACTTTATACCCTCAATATTACCATGTTGAGCCAACGGAGGGATCTAATGAACCTATAGATCATGAGCTCCAATGATGTGAGATTAACTGATCAAACTATTTGATCCAGTTAATCAATATTCATTAACTACAAGTCACTCCACTATAGACTTGTAGCTGCACCCTCCTCACTGTAGATATTATTGTGTCCACTGATATAGTCATTACCCATGAGTCGACCCTTCACAGGTTGTTTGTAATCACAACTGGGTCAAATTACCGTTTTACCCCTGTGATTACCTCTTTGTTCCTTAAGCACCAGTGATCCTCTAATGAACAACAAGTCTAAGATCCTACCTTAGACTCATACCCTTATAGAGGGCGGGGCCCCATTTTTTAAGACCTTGAGTCAGTTCTTAAGCGAACAACCTATCTAATTCCTTAGTAGAGGAATGAGTAAATTCAATCTTGCACAGTTAAGTTCCCAGCTACCTACGAGCTTCTGTCACTGAGGAGGTAGGCTTATTGAGTCGGCTACAGGCCACTCTCACCCATACTAGTCTAAGGACAAACCCCTATAAACAAGAGTTCTTAACTTGCTCAGGATTCAAATCAAGTCACTAATGACCATCTATAAATTACAAGTCTTATCCTGTTAACGGTGTTATACTTGTTAGACTAAGAATTTGTGATCCAGTCTTGTATGAACTCTTCATATAGGATGCCCCACTCGCATGTCAACTACATGAATGAGTTGGATTACCTCATTTGTACAAATTACAAAGTGGGTCGCATCTATGGTGTTACCAGAATGAGGTTTCCAACATTATTCTTATACCATGGACTATTTAGGTTATAATCTTGAACTCAACCCAAATAGTGTCCATTACACTGATTTCAAGATAAATGTTATAACCTTGGAGCTTAGTTTCTTGGATTTATAAAACCAAGACTGTAATCTTATCAAATCAAATAACAATTTATTTAATTGATCAAAATTACACAAGTTTAGGGCATAAATCCCAACATTTAACCCATCACAAACCAATAAATTTTAGCAAAATTTTTTAAAGAACCCTAGTGTTTAAATTAAACCTTTAATTTTGCAACGATACTTTACGAGTTTAGAACAAAAGCCACCGTCGGGTGGTCAGTCACTCCTCCCCTGAATTGAGGCTATCTCAGCTAATTCTCATTACCAGAACATCTCATGTCCCATTGATTCTGTTGGGTGTTATGTCCTAAAACTCGTGGTTCTGTAAACTGAATGTATATTCTATTTCGCAATAAAGGTGTTATTGAATAAAGTGAATTGTGTATTGTGTAACCCTAATCCAATAAAGAACCCTTGGCTATAGGATGTATACTTGAACTTTATGTGTGACATAAAAGTGGATCAAGTTCAAGTTATAGCCAGAACAGTCTATAGTATAAGGATAGGATTGGGTACCTTATCCTGGGGACACTTTGTAGAGTACAAACGATGTGATCCTAAATCGTTCATGTAGAGACATGCGAGTGGGGGCGACCTATGCAATGAGTTTTCATAAGACTGGACTGTGAAATAGTCACATAGACTTTATAACTCTGTTTACTGTCTTAACTGACTATATTCATACGATGACCTAACTCGTTCTTAATCCTGAGCGTTCTATGAACTCATGTTTATTCGGATTATCCTTAGATTTGCATGGGTAAGAGTGGCCCGAGACTGCCGACTCAATATGCCCCCTATTTCAGGGATAAAATCGAGTAGATAGCTGGGAACATAGTTCTGCAAGATGGAATTAACTCCTACCCACTTTAGAGATTAGTTGAGAGGTTGTTCCCTTAAGTGCTGACTCCAGGTCTTGAACAATGGGCCCACCCCTCTCATTGGCCCGAGAGAGATTCGGTTCGCTGGTTGGACCACGAACCAATTGTTCATTAGAGGATCAGTGGGACTTAAGGAACAAGAGGTAATTACAGGGGTAAAACGGTAATTTTGACCCAGCTGTAATCACGAACGACCTGTGAAGGATCGACTTACTAATCATGGTTATATCAAGTGGACAGAAATATATCTATAGTGAGGAGAGTGCAGCCACTGGGCTTTAGTGGAGTGCCCCGGTGGTTAACGAATGTTGATTAACTAGTCTAAAGAGTTTGGTCGGTTAATCTCGTATCGATGGAGCTCATGATCTGTAGGTCCATTAGGTCCTCCTTACTAGTTCAGACTAAGCCTTGTAACTTTTTGCGAAAAAAGAATTTGAATTGTTCAAATTCGTTTTTGGGAGAAAACGTTAATTATATGTGATATATTTAACGAGTCATACCTTAATTATGAATTAAACTATGATTAATAGGAGGTGGATATATTTAAATATGATTTAAATATTGGATCGATTTATAGCATGAATAAGGATTCATGTTTGGAAAATCGATAGGGATCGGAAAATTTATTTAATTTAATATTTGATATTAAATTAAATTAAAAATTAATTAATTAAATTAATTATTTGAATTATTTAATTAATTAAATTAATTTTGATTTAAAATCAATTTAATATTGATTTTTGAATTAAAATTAAATCAAAATGTTGGATTATCAGGGATTTTTCATTAAAATCCAAAATGCAACTTGCCCAATCCGTTTCATCTTCAAAATTGGCCAAAATTGGCCACCTCCACCTCAATCCATCCTCATCACTGTTGAGATGTCACTCTAATGATGCTTATTGAAGCTTTATATAATGGTGATTTGAGGTATGTTGATAGAATTTTGCAGAAAAAAAGGTATTCCCGAATTAGTGACCTTTGAGGTCTTTTCTTCCAAATTCTCTCAACCTAGGATTCCACAATCCGTTCTAAGGCCTGAGGATAGTAGGAAAGACTCTAACGCTTGTCCACGAAGTGTTCGTGTTTAAAATAATACATCAGGTGAAGAGAATTTTATCATCAAAGTTGAGTTTTCTATCCCTCTGTTTTTCCAGCTTTGAACATGCATTTTATTTTACAAAATTCATCAAGTTAGAGTGTTCAAGATCCAAAATTGCTTCCGCTTTCTTAATCTAGACTCTTTCAATTGGTATCAGAGCAATTTTGAGTACTCAATTTGATCTATTTTGTCTTGTGGTGGGTGGTTTTTGAAATACAATTTTTCTGGGCGTCTAAAGTATTTTTCTGGATTTGGCATTTAAATTGAGCATCAATTCGTGCTTTATTTTCAAATTGCTCAAGTGTGTTTGAGCATTAATGTGTGTAGAATAAGCTGTAAAAATTTCAAGTTGATTGGAGTTTGGGAAGACCTTCAATTTGAAGAAAGAAGTCACGGAGGTCCTGAAAACTGGAAACTGAGGTTGCTGTTTTTTTTAATTTTGCTACCGTGAATTTTTGTCCAGCCCGTGAATTGCATTTTGTTGAAGATAAAGCTGACTTTTGACCATTGACTTTGACTGGTCCAGTTGGATTTGATCGGTTCAAGTTATTTTGGACCAGTTCGGCTCGATTTTTATTCGATTCGGGTGTTTTTAGGCCGGTTCTGACTATTTCGAGGCCGAATTTTCCATTTTTGAGGTCCATTTCACCATTTGGAGGCCCGGTTCACTCTTTTACAACCCGGTTCAACCTTTTGAATGTCCAGTTTACACATTTGCAAGCTGGTTCGACCCAAATTCGAAGAGTTCGAAGTGGCTCGATGTTAATTCTAGATTATTATTGTAATAATTTAGTAGTTTGCTTGCATTAGATGCCAAAACCAGTTCACTTTAGTGTGTTTAATTAATTATGCATTGTGAATGTATGTTTTAATTAAAATCTCTGATTGTATGTGCATAAAGTATGCCATATAGATTTTAAAATCCCACCATAGGAAGCATGCTCCATGCATTGAAAGTATGTTATAAGTGTTATAATATATTGTATGCATGTTTATTGGGTTTCATAAGAATTAATATAAGTGTTATATTACTTTATGAAACAAATATTATATGTTTTAATTATAATTAATATAAGGGTTATATTAATTAAAAATTAAACATATAATTGCTATGCATTTATTCATGTGATGAATTTGTTATAAATGAATGTTTATTCATGTGATGAATGATGAAGCAAGTTATAACATAGAAATGCATGTAACCTAAGGTTAATTAATTAGTTTTAAAATGGTTTTAGAACTGGAATTAATTAGACCTTAGGTTATCTAGTTCTAATAAGATTAGAATTAGGAAACCAATAATTTAAAAACTTTGATTAAAGAGGCACTCTGACTAAGGAAAGTTCTGGCTAGGTTGGGGTACTTAAGTCGATTTGAAACGGAACCCCTACACCGAACCGACACGGGAGTGAATTTAATCCATAGGTTTATAAATTATCTTTAAGTGAGTGGCGTTTATTAAAAGTTAATAAATTAAACTCATAGACCTAGGTTTATTAAAAGGTTAATAGACTTAGGTAATTCCAGTATAATTGTTATATTGGTAGACTTAGGTCATATTATTTTAGCCGGAATATGCCTAAGTAAAAGTATACCCAAACAGTTTAAAATACTTAGTGGGAGTGAAAAGGTATATATGATATATCAATTTCCTCTTACGCACTCCACGAAGTTCACACCGTGAGTTTAAAATACTTCGGATGGTGTTTGCATAAATCAAGAGCAAAGTGAATGGAGAAACTATTTATAGTAAGTGAGCGAAGGAAGTGTATCAACACATCCTACGGTCTCCTCCATTAGGTTGGACCGTGAGATTCCCATGTTGCGCCTGCAGGTTGCCCGAAGTAGCGCCATCCATTCGGAGGGATGTATCATGGGATTCGGAACAACTCAAACTCCAGAAATGGATAGGGTCTCTTAGGTCCATTCCCAGCTTTGTCTCCCCAGTTCGGTAGCATTTTTGGGGCCGACCTCTGAGGTATGAAAATGGCGGGTCACACTTACAAGAATTGCTAAGTGTTAGTAAATTCTTGACCAAAGTAGCGATAACTAGAATGCTATAGGAATAAGAGTTATTCAAGTATTAGCATTTAGTCAAGAATGTCTTGGTTCAATGAAGGAGTGACTGACTGCCCCTCGGTAGCGGTTGCTCTGACTCACTGAAGTATCGTTACAAAAACAATAATGAGTTTATGGGTACATTATTACTTTTGCTAAATTCTTAAATTGGATAGGTTACAAACAATTCACTAATAGAATTCATTCCTTTTTCAGCATGTCCAACTCTTTTATCCAGTTACTCGCCTTCAATAAACTTAGCGGCGAAAATTATGGAACCTAGAAATCAAACTTGAATACGATACTTGTTCTTCATGATTTGAGGTTCGTCTTAACGGAGGAATGTCCTCCCCCTCCCAGCTCGACAGCAAACCGAATTATTCGGGATGCTTATGATAGATGGATTAGGGCTAATGAGAAGGCCCGAGTCTACATCTTAGCCAGCATATCTGATGTGTTGTCTAAGAAACATGAGACCATGGTCATCGCAAAGGAGATCATGGAATCATTACAGGCGATGTTTGGACAACCGTCCTCATCGGTCCATTATGATGCTGTCAAATACGTTTACAACTCCCGTATGAAGGAGGGAGCCTATATTAGGGAACATGTCCTTGACATGATGACTCACTTCAACGTGGCTGAAGTAAATGGGGCAGTCATAGATGAGAAAAGTCAGGTAACCTTTATTATGGAATCTCTTCCGAAGAGTTTCCTGCCATTCTGCACAAATGCGGTGATGAATAAAATAAAGTATAACCTGACTACTCTTAATAATGAGCTTCATACTTTTGAGTCCCTTATGAAATCAAAGGGAAAACAGAAGGAGGCAAATGTTGTCACTTCGAAGAAGTTCCTAAGAGGATCGTTCTCTGGGACCAAGTCTGGTCCTTCTTTTTCTAAGAATAAGGGTATTTAGAAAAAGAAGAAGAAGGAAAAAGGGAAGGGACAGACTCCCACGCGCAAGGCCAAAACTATAGGAAAATGTTTCCACTTTGTAGTGTGACGGCACCTTTGGAAAAGGAACCGCTCAAGTACCTTCTTTGAAAAGAAAGCTGAGAAGGAAAAACAAGGTAAATATGATTTACTTGTTGTTGAAACATGTTTAGTGGAACATGATGATTCCGCCTGGATATTAGATTCAGGAGCCACTAACCATGTCTGTTCTTCTTTTCAAGAAACTAGTTCCTGGCAACAGCTTGCAGATGGAGCGATAACTCTCAGGGTTGGAACGGGAGAGGTTGTCTCAGCCAAAGCAGTGGGAGCAGTGAAGCTATTGTTTAGAGATAGATTCGTTTTATTAGAAAATGTACTTTTGGTTCCTGGAATCAAAAGAAATCTTGTATCTATCTCTTGTTTACTTGAACATATGTATAAAGTATC
Source organism: Trichosanthes cucumerina (assembly GCA_036507285.1). NCBI lineage: Eukaryota > Viridiplantae > Streptophyta > Magnoliopsida > Cucurbitales > Cucurbitaceae > Trichosanthes > Trichosanthes cucumerina. Next base: position 43,592,955 of record CM071841.1, read on the forward strand.
TTTTGATCATAATGAAGCGTTCATTTGCAAAAGAGGTGTACGAATATGTTCTGCTAAACTTGAAAACAACTTATATGTGTTAAGACCAACCGAATTAAAAGCTATTTTGAACACCGAGATGTTTAAAATAGCTGATACTCAAAATAGAAGGCAGACACTTTCTCCTAGTACCTATCTTTGGCACTTGAGACTAGGCCACATTAATCTCAATAGGATTGGGAGATTGGTCAAGAGTGGTCTCCTAAGTCAGTTAGAGGACAACTCTTTACCACCATGTGAGTTCTGTCTCGAAGGAAAAATGACTAAAAGACATTTTTCTGAAAAAGGTTATAGAGCCAAAGAACCCTTGGAACTCGTGCATTCGGATCTCTGTGGTCCTATGAATGTCAAGGCACGAGGAGGGTATGAATATTTCATCAATTTCATTGATGATTATCCTAGGTATTGCTATCTTTACCTAATGCATCATAAGTCTGAAACCCTTGAAAAGTTCAAGGAATATAAGGCAGAAGTTGAGAACTCATTAGGTAAAACGATTAAAACACTTCGATCAGATCGAGGTGGAGAGTATATGGATTTGAGATTCCAATACTATATGATAGAACATGGAATCGTATCCCATCTCTCAGCGCCCGGTACACCTCAGTAGAATGGTGTATCTGAGAGGAGAAATAGAACCTTGTTAGACATGGTTCAATCCATGATGAGCTATGCTCAGCTGCCTAGTTCGTTTTGGGGATATGCAGTAGAAGTTGTTGTATATATTTTGAACATGGTTCCCTCAAAGAGTGTTTCAGAAACACCTTATGAGTTATGGAAAGGGTGTAAAGGTAGTTTACGTCACTTCAGAATTTGGGGATGTCCAGCACATGTGTTGGTGTCCAATCCAAAGAAGTTGGAACATCGTTCAAAATTATGTCTATTTGTTGGATACTCCAAAGAAACGAAAGGTGGTCTGTTTTATGATCCTCAAGAGGACAAGGTACTTGTGTCGACAAACACCACGTTCTTAGAGGAAGACCACATGAGAGATCATCAGCCTCGAAGCAGGATTATCTTGAGCGAAATTTCATGGGAAGTTACAGATAAATCAACAAAAGTTGTTGATCAAGCTGGTCCTTCTCAAGAGTTGAGAATGCCTCGACGTAGTGGGAGGGATATTAGACAACCCGAGCGTTACATTGGTTTGACTGAAACCCAAGTCGTCATAGCTGATGATGGCGCTGAGGATCCATTGACCTATAAACAGGCAATGAATGATATAGATAAGGACCAGTGGATTCAAGCCATGGACCTTGAAATAGAGTCAATGTACTTCAATTCAGTCTGGAAACTTGTAGATCAACCAGATGGTGAATGACCTATCAGTTGCAAGTGGATCTACAAGAGGAAACGGGATCAAGCCGGTAAGGTGCAAACCTTTAAGGCTCGACTTGTGGCAAAGGGTTATACTCAAAGGGAAGGGGTGGACTATGAAGAAAACTTCTCCCCTGTTGCCATGCTTAAATCCATTAGAATACTCTTGCCCATTGCCACGTTTTATGACTATGAAATTTGGCAAATGGATGTCAAGACAGCCTTTCTGAATGGCAATCTTGAAGAGAGTATCTATATGGATCAATCAGAGGAGTTTATAGTTCAGGGTCAGGAGCAAAAGGTTTGAAAGCTTAAACGATCTATCTATGGATTGAAACAAGCATCTAGATCCTGGAATATAAGATTTGATACTGCGATCAAATCTTATGGCTTTGAACAGAATATTGACGAGCCTTGTGTCTACAAGAAAATAGTCAATACTACTGTAGCTTTCTTATTTCTATACGTAGATGATATCTTGCTCAGTGGGAATGATGCAGGATTCCTGATTGACGTTAAGCAATGGCTAGCGACCCAATTCCAAATGAAAGATTTGGGAGAGGCTCAATTTGTTCTTGGAATCCAAATCGTCCGGAATCGCAAGAACAAAACGCTAGCACTGTCTCAGGCATCTTATATTGACAAGATGTTGGTTAGATATAAGATGCAGAATTCCAAGAAGGGTTCATTACCTTTCAGGCATGGAATTCATTTGTCTAAGGAACAGTGTCCTAAGACACCTCAAGAAGTTGAGGATATGAGACGCATTCCCTATGCATCTGTTGTCGGTAGTCTGATGTATGTCATGCTATGTACTAGACCCGACATATGCTATGCAGTGGGAATAGTCAGCAGGTATCAGTCTAATCTAGGATATGATCACTGGACAGTTGTTAAGAACATCCTCAAGTATCTTAGGAGAACGAGAGACTATATGTTTGTGTATGGCGCAAAGGATTTGATCCTTGCAGGATACACTTACTCTGATTTTCAGATTGATGTAGATTCGAAGAAATCCACATCAGGATCAGTGTTCACTCTTAACGGAGGAGTTATAGTATTGAGGAGTATAAAGCAAGGTTGTATTGCTGACTCCACCATGGAGGTTTGAGTATGTCGCGACTTGCATGGAAGCGGTGAAGGAGGTCAGTATGGCTTAGGAAGTTCTTGACCGATTTTGAAGTTGTTCCAAATATGAATTTGCCTATCACCCTTTATTGTGATAATAGTGGTGCAGTGGAAAATTCTAAAGAACCTAGAAGCCATAAGCATGAAAGCACATAGAGCGCAAATGCCATCTCATCAGGGAGATTGTGCAACGAGGAGACGTGATCGTCACACAGATCACTTCGGAGCACAACATTGCTGATCCGTTTACAAAGCCCCTCACGGCTAAAGTGTTTGAGGGACACCTAGAGAGTTTAGGACTACGGGTTGTACAGTAGGACATTTTTTCTTTGCTCAACATATTTTACCCCACAGACGTTTTATCCAAGTGGGTGTTTGTTGGGTTTTATGTCCTAAAACTCGTGGTTTTGTAAACTGAATGTATATTCTATTTCACAATAAAGGTGTTATTGAATAAAGTGAATTGTGTATTGTGTAACCCTAATCCAATAAAGAACCCTTGGCTATAGGATGAATACTTGAACTTTATGTGTGACATAAAAGTGGATCAAGTTCAAGTTATAGCCAGAACAGTCTATAGTATAAGGATAGGGTTGGGTACCTTATCCTGGAGACACTATGGACGCGGCCCACTTTGTAGAGTACAAACGATATGATCCTAAATCGTTCATGTAGAGACATGCGAGTGGGGGCGACCTATGCAATGAGTTATCATAAGACTGGACTGTGAAATAGTCACTTAGACTTTATAACTCCGTTTACTGTCTTAACTGACTATATTCATACGATGACCTAGGTAACTCGTTCTTAATCATGAGCGTTTTATGAACTCCTATTTATTCGGATTATCCTTAGATTTGTATGGGTGAGAGTGGCCCGAGACTGCCGACTCAATATGTCTCCCATTTAAGGGATAAAATCGGGTAGATAGCTGGGAACATAGTTCTACAAGATAGAATTCACTCCTACCCGCTTTAGGGATTAGTAGAGAGGTTGTTCTCTTAAGTGCTGACTCCGGGTCTTGAACAATGGGCCCACCCCTCTCATTGGCCCGAGAGGGATTCGGTTGGCTTGTTGGACCACAAACCAATTGTTCATTAGAGGATCAGTGGGACTTAAGGAACAAGAGGTAATTACAGGGGTAAAACGATAATTTTGACCCAACTGTAATCACGAACGACCTGTGAAGGATCGACTTACTAATCATGGTTATATCAAGTGGACAGAAATATATCTATAGTGAGGAGAGTGCAGCCACTGGGCTTTAGTGGAGTGTCCCGGTGGTTAACGAATGTTGATTAGCTAGGCTAAAGAGTTTGGTCGGTTAATCTCGTATCGATGGAGCTCATGATCTGTAGGTCCATTAGGTCCTCCTTACTAGCTCAGACTAAGCCTTTTAACTTTTTGAGATAAAAGAATTTGAATTGTTCAAATCCGTTTTTGGGAGAAAACGTGAATTATATGTGATATATTTAACGAGTCATAGCTTAATTATGAATTAAACTATGATTAATAGGGATGGATATATTTAAATATGATTTAAATATTGGATCGATTCATAGCATGAATAAGGATTCATGTTTGGAAAATCGATCGGGATCGTGAAATTTATTTAATTTAATATTTGATATTAAATTAAATTAAAAAATAACTAATTAAATTAATTATTTGAATTATTTAATTAATTAAATTAATTTTGATTTAAAATCAATTTAATATTGATTTTAGAATTATAATTAAATCAAAATGTTGGATTATCATGGATTTTTCATTAAAATCGGAAATGCAACATGCCCAATCCCTCTCATCTTCAAAATTGGCCAAAATTGGCCACCTCCACCTCAATCCATCCTCATCACTATTGAGATGTCACTCTAATGAAGCTTATTGAAGCTTTATATAATGGTGATTTGAGGTATGTGGATAGAATTTTGCAGAAAAAAAGGTATTCCCGAATTAGTGACCTTTGAGTTCTTTTCTTCCAAATTCTCTCAACCTAGGATCCCACAATCCGTTCTAAGGCATGAGGATAGTAGGGAAGACTCTAACGGTTGTCCACGAAGTGTTCGTGTTGAAAATAATCCACCGGGTGAAGAGAATTTGATCTTCAAAGTTGAGTTTTCTATCTCTCTGTTTTTCCAGCTTTGAGCATGCATTTTATTTTACAAACTTGATCAACTTAGAGTGTTCAATATTCAATTGATCAACTCGATGCGAACACCTTGTTTTCTCCCACTGAAACTCCTAAAGTTAGGCTATAGGTTTAACTTAGTCAGATTCTGGCTAATAGAATCTATCTAAGTCTATGCCTATTATAACTTTTATAACTATGTTTTTTATCCTTATGTATAGGTGAATAAATATTTTAATTACCTAGATATAGCACAAGACTATGGTTAATTTAACTTAAGTTCCAGGTCAGTTCCCAGGTAGGAGGTGTTCCGTTAACCGTCAGCTTAAGTATCCCCAACCTTAGATAGAACATCACCGGTAGAGTTCCCTTGTAACCAATGTCCTATTGTCCTACTATTTTTTAACTATTTAAAATACTATGTAAGACTAACTTATAATCGTATTAGAAATTAAACTTAGGTCTAAATTAATTTTAAACAATTTCAAAACTAATTTAATTTAACCCAAGTTTCTATGTTTGCATGCAATTCTTTGTTATAGGTTATGGTTTCTAAAACTCCTTTATTTGTAACTTCTATAAATTTTAACAATTAACCTATGACAAGGAACTATATTATAAAACCAACAAACGATTTCAAATTGGAATTATAAAAGACATTCAACTAATTGAATAAAGCAAATTACTTAAATAAATAATAATTATTTTAAATTAAGTAATTTCATGCTCCATGCTTTTTATTTTTTATATAATCTAATTATTACAATTATAATTAATTACTCATGAAAAGTAAATTAAATCATGCATTTCTACCATATTTATATAACACTTATACAAATAAAAAAAAAATGCATGAACATGCTTATCCTAAGGTGGGAAATATTCTAAATGACATTCATAAAGAAAATAGTCGTAAAATCGGAACAATTTGGCCCCTAAAGTGTAAAATGAATAGAAATACATTAATTTTATTACAAAACCGGTCTAAAACTCCTTGAATCGGGCTTAGACCGCTCAAACCGAACCAAAATTGATCTGAACCGCTTCTGAGTCGGTCAGCACCTTAAGGTTGTCGTCACGGCGTTGCAACGCTGTGGAGAGCATTGCAACACCACCTCATCTCGTGCGCACGCCTGGTATCGGGATAGCGATGCAACGCTGAGGGGCAGCGTTTCAACGCTGCTAACCCCTCGCATTTTCATATCGATAGGGGATTCGGCGTTGCAGTGTCGTTCCTCAGCGTTGCAACGCTGCTGGTAGCATTGCAACGTTGTTGCTTCTGCAACAGCTTCTTCCATCTAAAACAACAACTTCAAATGCCAAATTCTCACCCGAATCTCATCTGATTTGTACGAAATTTGTCACGAACGACTCATAACTTAATTACAGACTCGATGATGCACTTAATTGCCCAAAACACAAGGGCCTCTACATTTAATTCGATCTAATAAAAAATAAATCTAAGACCAAAATTTCCTAAACAAGTTTTACAACAAACCAAATGCAATCCCCACCTATCTAATGGAAATTTATTTCAACCAAAACAAAACAAGAATTGCTCTGATACCAATGCTTTCTAATAACCCAATTTCGCCATCTTCTTAAAGCTCGAATAACTTTCTTGAATCATATGCAATTCACATATGCCTTAATAAGCATCTCAAAGATTACTGGATACCAATTACAGTGCTTAGTGCACAATACCAAATTCATGAAGTCGTCCTCACTACTTGGGCATCATCCTTAGAAAATTCAATCAATGCAGAAAAAAATTTCATCACCACAGAAAATTGTCGAGACCAAGCCAGTATATGGATAATAAGTTATAGAACGTAAAGCAACAATTAAACACAAGTATTAAAAAAAAAAAAGTAAACTTCTCTTTGACATTTTCACAAACATGTTACCTACCCGAGGAGTTGATGAGAGCATAAACTTCATTTGTTTGTTTTGCTTGTTTGTTGCTAAGTAGACTTCCCATTGGACATTTTTAAATTTACTCAGGTTTGGATGTTTGAATCAGAGAGTTTCTCTCCCTGTACTATGACTTTTACACTAGCACCACTTATAGTGAAAAAAATACTCTCATGGTTGATAATTAAATCATATGCAATAACATACAAAATTGAGAAAGAATAGTAGAAAATGCAAGTATGTTAATAAGCGAAGGCCACTATTTCTCCAAAAGTACTTTTATAATCTTAAAATTTATTATTGACCATTATGAAAATTACATTCAATATATTTTAAAAGGGAAATAAAGTTAGCACGAGGAGAAATATAATTCAATGAAATTAAATTACATTAGTAAGCGTATTTATATCTAGAAACGCTTACCATAAGCTTCATCTACAATGTTAAATTAGCTTATAACAATAAATTATACATACACAAGAACACAAAATAGGCTTTCAAAGCTGTAACGCCCCTACTTTTCTATGACCAAATCCCTAGGGGACATTACTACACATGCATGCATTTATAGGCCGAGACATAAAAGAACTTAAAAGAAATTTCCATTTATCGTAAATAGATTCGAGGATCCCAAAAGCAAAAGCAAGAAAATCGATTAAAAACATCAAATCCACTTGGCCTATTTAAAACTGTAAACAAGTTCAACTTCAATTCAAATCGTAGAGGTAAAAATAGTCAAAATAAGAATGTGCGGAAAATCATGCTGGTTCCCATGGTCCTAATAACGCTCTCCCGTCACACGCCCTGCACGTCCTTCCCTTTACCTGAAAACATTTTTAAAAGAAAGGGTGAGTATTGCAAAAACAATACCCAGTAAGTAACCTCGCTACCGAGGTTTGGGATATGCATACACATACAATCATGATCTTTAAACTCATTCATAACATACATAGATGGGAATTAAAACTTCCTAAAGTTGCCAGGTCTTTAATCCATGGCTGCATATTTAAATGTCAGGCCTTTAATCCATGACTGCTTATTCAGTTGCCAGGTCTTTAATCCATGGCTGCTCATTCAATTGCCAGGTCTTTAATCCGTGGCTGTTCATTTAATTGTCAGGTCTTTAATCCATGGCTGTACATATAATTGCCAGGTCTTTAATCCATGGTCAGATATTTAATTGCCAGTCTTTAATCCATGGTCGTTCATATAATTGCAGTCTTTAATCCATGGTCAGATATTAATATTAAGTTGTGAGGCCGATTGGTCATCCTAAGTCATTTCAGTGATCTCAGGATAACCAATGTCCACACTATTCATTAATTCATTTCGTGGCATACAAAACATGCATAAGGTCCCATCAGTCACATAATCATGGTGTACATATCACAAATATCATCATCAACATATCATTCATACTTTCTCATGGACAGTGTGAAATATCATACTTTTGTAAGAACATGAAACATTCTCATACAATCTACTGACCTATTCTCACATGGAATAATGGGATCCTTATACATACCATACGAGAATACTTTCACATAAAATAATGGTTCATTTTCACGTAATACATAGAGGCATTTGCACATAAAATATCGCGTATTCTCAAGATAATAACTGTGTATTTTCATGTGAAAAATATAAACTGTTTCGCATAAAATCATGAAATTCATTTTCATTTACTCCCATTAAAAGTTCGGCACGAGGTCCCTTACCTCAAGCTTCGATTTTTATTCCAAAATCTAATCGAACTCTCTGCCTATTCTCCTTTTAGCGAAACCTGATTCACATCATAATTTCCGAAATTAAACTCCAAATATTCACACTTAAACCCTAATCGTGCGATACTTAAACTACCGTATTAAGATATCCTATCCGCTTACCTCGGTTTCAACGCGAGAACTCAATAATTCTTAGTTTGCTTGGCAATCGACTTCCAACTCCGTTCCAAGTTCGGTTCCTACAAAGACGTGACCGAAACCATCACTTAAATTCTCAATCGAACGTTTAATCCAATCGATAGGTCGCAATATTACTAGTTAAGCACGAACCTCGAATTAAACGCTCACCGAAGGAATCGCCGCTGCTGTGAACGTGCTGGCCGGAACTCAACGGAGAGGTGCTGCTCGACAGATCCTCACGTCGCGCCGTGAGTCTTCGATCAACCGAACCTCGTCGGCGCCGACTCGTGAAACTCGGCGGCTGCGCAGCGTAGGCGTCGGGACGGTGGGTGAATCGCGATCGTGAGGGGACCGATACTTTATTATCTCTTGGTAGCGGCGGCGCGCTCAAGGATGAAGGCTCACGGACGGTGAGCTCGCGAGAGAACCGTGCGCCGCAGACCGGCGGCGGCGCGCGCACGGCAAGCAGCATCGCGATCGGGCGTTGATTGGAGGTTCCTTCGCTCGCGATCTCCGGCGTGTCTGCTATCGAGCGAACCGGCCGCCGAGGTACTTCGAGCTAAGGTTTCGGCGCTGCGGTCGTGGGTCTTTGGAGTGGGCGGCCATGCGAGGTTGAGGCTTCCGACCGTAGGAACGGCACGAAGGAGATCGTCTGGCCGGTGGACTTCGTGCGGCTGGCTGGGCTTGCGAAACCTCCTCGTGCAGGCCGGCGGCTAGGGCAACGTGGAGGGCGCCGGCTAGGGTTGAGTGAAGGAGAAGAAAGTTGAACTTTTAGGGTTAGGGTTTGTTGCAATTGGTGGGAGAGATAGAATTAGGGTTTGGGAAGTTAAGATGAAGAGGAAATGTGGAGGCTAGGGTTTCTCTTGTTCACATGTTTATATACCAACTATCTAGGTCAAGTCATGTGCCAATGGTCACTCTAATTTGGACCTAAATCACCAAAACGCCCTTCAAATCACCTTCCCTTTAATCTTCATAACTAATCTCATCTTAAAAGAAAACAATTCACGTAAGACAAACAAAATTACGGCCTCCACCTCGCCGAGCTTGATAAAAAAATCACTAATCCAACTAAACACGGCGTTTACAAGAGCGTTAAATAAAATTAGAAATAATACCTGTGATGATGGTCGTCACAATCTTCCCTCCTTAAGAACTTTCGTCCTCGAAAGTTCCTATTCTTGGAATAGCTCAGGATATTTAGCGCGTACTTCCTCTTCTCGCTCCCAAGTAGCTTCCTCCGTGCGGTGGTTCTGCCACAATACCTTAACTAAGCTGATCTCACGGTTACGGAGGGTCTTTCGATCTCTTGCAATAATTTTTACCGGTCGTTCGCCATAGCTCGAGATCTTACATTAATCGCAATGGTTGAAGTCTATGGCGTGAGTCGGGTCCGAACGTACTTTCTCAACATGGAGACATGGAATACGTTATGAATCATGCCGAAAGAGAAAGCGGCAGTGCTAATCTGTAGGCCACTGCACCAATCCTCTCTAAAATCTCAAATGGTCCGATGAATCGCGGACTCAACTTCCCTTTACGGCCAAACCTTAGAATTCCCTTCATTGGAGCCACCTTAAGAAACACGTGGTCCCCAACCTCGAATTCTAGGTCCCTTCGTCTCGTGTCAAGATAACTCTTTTTGTCCGACTTGGGCGGTCTGCATTCGTGCCCTGATCTTTTGCATTGCCTCATTAGTGATCTGTACTAGTCTGGACCCAACAACTGACGTTCACCAACCTCCTCCCAGAACACTGGAGTTCTGCAACGTTTCCCATAGAGAGCTTCAAATGGAGCCATTCCGATGGTCGCATCGATAATCGTTGTTATAAGCAAACTCCATCGGATGTAAATGAGTGTCCCAACCGCGCTCGGGAAGTCTAAAGTGCAAGCTCGCAACATATCCTCTAATATCTGGTTTAAGCGCTCCGTCTGCCCATCCGTCTGTGGATGAAAAGCTGTACTGAAGTTCAACTGCGAACCCAACGCTCTCTGTAAACTTCTCCAGAAGTTGGAGGTGAAACGTGGATCCTCACATCGATATAATCTTGACTGGAATTCCATGCAAACGGACTATCTCTTCCAGGTAAAGCTGTGCCCACTTATCTGTAGAATAGGTGGGTTTCCCTGGTATAAAATGTGCTGACTTTGTTAACCTGTCCACTATGACCCAAATCACTGTGTAACCTCGTAAAGTTCTAGGCAATCCAACTATGAAATCCATAGAGATCTCCTCCCATTTCCACTGAGGCACATGTAATGGTTGCAGCAATCCTGCGGGCCTCTGTCTAGGTGCCTTCACCTGCTGACAAGTCAAACACTTGCTGACAAACTCTGCCACGTCGCGCTTCATGTTGCACCACCAAAACGATCGTTTGGATCTCGGTACATCTTGGTACCGCCGGGATGCATAGAAAATGGTGAGTTATGGGGCCGTTCAAGATCTCAGTTCTCAGCTTGTCATCGTCTGGCACACATAAACGTCCCTGAAATAGCAATCCTCCATCTGTGGATAGGGAAAACTCTGTCAACTCACCTGTAGTTACCGCAGTAAGTTTTTCCACTAACTGGGGGTCCACCTGCTGAGCCTCTATAATACGCTGCCTCAGGGTCGGTTGCACTGTTAACTGGGCTAACTGAGCCGTGGTCTTTCCTACTAGCACTGCAATTTCAGCTCGAGCAAAACGCTCTGTAACTCTGGCTGCATCATCACTCGCGCGCAGATGATATGCGGCTTCCTGCTGAGGGCATCGGCCACTACATTAGCCTTACCGGGATGGTACTGTATGTCAATATCATAATCTTTCACCAATTCCAACCATCTGCGTTGCCTCATGTTCAATTCCTTCTGGGTGAACAGATACTTCAGACTCTTATGATCTGTGAAAATCTGTATTTTCTCGCCATACAGGTAGTGTCTCCAGATCTTTAATGCAAATACCACTGCTGCTAATTCCAGATCATGAGTTGGATAGTTCCTCTCGTGCGTCTTCAATTGTCGGGATGCATAAGCTATTACTTTACCGTCTTTGCATCAAGACACGCCCAACCCTTTCTTGGAAGCATCATCAGAAACCACAAAGCTCCTGTTCCCGGGAGGCTGTAAGAATCGGGGCCGACACTAATCTGTGCTTGAGTTCCCGAAACTCGCTTCACAAGCATCATCCCACACAAAAGAGTTTCCCTTCACGCGCCGGTGAGTCATAGGCATGGCTATCTTGGCAAAATCTCGCATTTAAACGCCTATAGTATCCCCGCAAGACCCGAAAAAAACTACGTACCTCTGAATCGCGTGGTGGGACGAGGCCACCGTGTGTGTGCGGCCTCCACTTTATTTGGATCAACAGAGACTCGACTTGGACACCACATGCCCTAGAAAAGATATGCTCGAGAGCCAAAATTCACACTTGGAGAATTTTGCATACAACTTATTCTCTCTCGGTGTGAGTAAGACTTTCCTCGGTGCATCTCATGCTCTTCGTCACACACTGGAGTATATCGATATATCATCGATGAACACAATCACGAACGTATCAAGAAACTCCTTGAACAAGCGGTTCATCAAGTCCATGAAGGCGGCGGGAGCATTGGTCGGGCCAAACGGCATCACCGTGAACTCGTAATGCCCATAACGTGATCTCGAATCTTTGTTTTTAGGATATCCCCTCACCGATCCTCAATCGATGGTAGCTTTCGATCTCGGATCGATCTTAGAGAACACACTGTCGCTCCTTGCAACTGATCGAACAAATCATCAATTCTGGGGAGAGGATATTTATTCTTGATGGTAACTTTATTCAATTCCCTATAATCTATACACAGGCGCATAGATCCATCTTTCTTTTTCACGAACAATACGGGGTGCTCCCGGGGTGAAACGCTTGGGCGTATAAACCCTTTGTCTAGCAAGTCTTGTAATCGTACTTTTTAGTTCTTTCAACTCTCTTTGGTGCCATTCTCATGACGGGCCTTGGATATCGGGGTCGTCCCCAATTCCAATCTGATGTTAAAATCTACCTCCCGAGTGGAGGTATTCCGGGGAGATCCTCGGGGATGACGTCTGTAAACTCATTCACTACTGGCACTGATGTCACTGAGATCTCTGTGCACCTTGCATCTAGTATGCAGAGCTAAGACGCCCCAAGCTCCCCGATGCAATAACTTTACGGCCTTAAGGGCGTGAATTACCTTAGGCCTACTTCTCGCCATTTGTGCCTCAGACACTGTAGGCGGGTTGGTTAGGAGGAGTGAACACTACCTCCTTCGAAACAATCAATACAAGCATGGTTCTGCGCTAACCGGTCCATGCCTAAAATTACATCAAAATCAAACATATCTAAGACCACTAGGTTCACTTTGCTAACTCATGGTCTGCGATGGTCACACTACCATCCTTGACTTTCATATTGGCGACAAATTTATCCCCGCAGAGTGGAGACAGAGATAGGGCATACATGTGAATCGTTCTAGTTCTAACTCACTTGACTTACAAAGGATGCGAGAAATAAAAGAGTCGTAGAACCAGAATCAAATAGTACAAAGGCGAGGTGCCCAAGTAATGGAAGTGTACACAGTAACCACCGAGTCCGAGCCATAGATGTCTCGACCGTGCTTGCATAGGCTCTCCCTGTTGTATGGCCGGCTTCACAGCAGCCCACTACCCATGTCTGTGGTGGCTAGTCTTTGGCTTGATTCGGGCAGATATTACCTCTGTGCCCTTCCTTTCCACACTTGAAACATGCTCCGGACCAAGCCATACATTTACCCTCAAAGGCGATTTACCACATTCCTTGCACCGTGGCCTATCTCATTGCTATTCCCGATCTGTTATTTGGTGGTTTCTGTTTTGGGGGACTGTGCGGAAATGCCCCTGGTCTATGCGGTGTCTGGGGCGCCGTGTGAGTGGAATGGGGCTGGTCCCACTTCCTCTTATGATTCGCTATGGGTCGCCGCCCGGGTTAACTACCACTGCTGTGCGATCCGAGCTGCACCCAAATCGCCCGCCACTCTCACTCGCTGCGGCGGCGTAATCGGGAGGTGCTAATGCTTGAATAAAGCCTCGAACATTCTCATCTAGCCCCATGATGAAGCGCTCAGTCTTCTTTTGCTTCGTATCCACCACTCGGGGCAAAGCGCGGGACAGACGGGTAAATTCCCTCTCATATATCTCCTTTGCGCTCCTCCTGCTCGCGCACAAGTTGTAGAATTTCGCCGCTTCGTGTGAAGCTGCAGCGCAGGATAGAATTTCCGCTGAATGCTTCCTTGAATAGATTCCAAGTAATCGTTTCTCCGCTGGCAACAATGGTTCCTTGGGCGGACTCCACCACCACAAGTACGCGTCATCCCAAAGCATGAAGGTCGCACAGACACCCTCGGTCCTCGTGGCGGTTCATCGGGCCCAAGATGGTTTCAATGGAGGACGACCACAACTCGCCTACGGTGGGGTCACCTGAAGACCCATTAAAAGATCTCGGATCATACTTCACGAAGTCTTTCGGTAACGAGACTCGAGTTGCGTCGTTTCGCCACCCGATTTGCTTGGGCCGGTGGGTGGCTACCGTGGCTCGCACTAGGCTCGCATGGCCTCCACCATCATAGTCATAACATTGGCGTTCCTCGATGCGCCACGGGGGCAGCTGCAGTACATTCTCCGACGGTCGGGCGGGTCTCCTGGGGAGGTCTCGAGCGGGTGGAGTAATCTCTTCCCGATCCAGGGTAATTCAGGTTGGGCGTCGCGTTTACCCTTGCCCTCCGGCCCCTACCACGTCCCCTACCTCTCCCTCGGCCTCTAGGTGGCATTATGTCAAAACTACAATATAGAGAGTTTCTAACTCAGTTTCCTTCACTTTCACATCATAATATAGAATCACCCCTTGGGGCTTTTAAGGTTATGTATGCATAAAACTGTATCATATCATAATCATTTACTTTCTTAATAAAATGTCAGAACGTACCTGGCGGTGACTGGAAGCGTTGTTAAACCATGGGAACTACTCTGTGCTTACTCTGTAAGCAAGTCTACAGAACCCTTAAACCTAGGGCTCTGATACCAACTGTAACGCCCCTACTTTTCTATGACCAAATCCCTAGGGACATTACTACACATGCATGCATTTATAGGCCGAGACATAAAAGAACTTAAAAGAAATTTCCATTTATCGTAAACAGTTCCAGGGATCCCAAAAGCAAAAACAGTAAAATCAGTTAAAAACATCAAATCCACTTGGCCTATTTAAAACTGTAAACAAGTTCAACTTCAATTCAAATCGTAGAGGTAAAAATAGTCAAAATAAGAATGTGCGGAAAATCATGCTGGTTCCCATGGTCCTAATAACGCTCTCCCGTCACACGCCCTGCACGTCCTTCCCTTTACACGAAAAACATTTTTAAAAGAAAGGGTGAGTATTGCAAAAACAATACCCAGTAAGTAACCTCGCTACCGAGGTTTGGGATATGCATACACATACAATCATGATCTTTAAACTCATTCATAACATACATAGATGGGAATTAAAACTTCCTAAAGTTGCCAGGTCTTTAATCCATGGCTGCATATTTAAATGTCAGGCCTTTAATCCATGACTGCTTATTCAGTTGCCAGGTCTTTAATCCATGGCTGCTCATTCAATTGCCAGGTCTTTAATCTGTGGCTGTTCATTTAATTGCCAGGTCTTTAATCCATGGCTGTACATATAATTGCCAGGTCTTTAATCCATGGCTGTATATTTAATTGCCAGGTCTTTAATCCATGGCTGTTCATATAATTGCCAGGTCTTTAATCCATGGCTGTATATTAAGTTGTGAGGCCGACTGGTCATCCTAAGTCATTTCAGTGATCTCAGGATAACCAATGTCCACACTATTCATTAATTCATTTCGTGGCATACAAAACATGCATAAGGTCCCATCAGTCACATAATCATGGTGTACATATCACAAATATCATCATCAACATATCATTCATACTTTCTCATGGACAGTGTGAAATATCATACTTTTGTAAGAACATGAAACATTCTCATACAATCTACTGACCTATTCTCACATGGAATAATGGGATCCTTATACATACCATACGAGAATACTTTCACATAAAATAATGGTTCATTTTCACGTAATACATAGAGGCATTTGCACATAAAATATCGCGTATTCTCAAGATAATAACTGTGTATTTTCATGTGAAAAATATAAACTGTTTCGCATAAAATCATGAAATTCATTTTCATTTACTCCCATTAAAAGTTCGGCACGAGGTCCCTTACCTCAAGCTTCGATTTTTATTCCAAAATCTAATCGAACTCTCTGCCTATTCTCCTTTTAGCGAAACCTGATTCACATCATAATTTCCGAAATTAAACTCCAAATATTCACACTTAAACCCTAATCGTGCGATACTTAAACTACCGTATTAAGATATCCTATCCGCTTACCTCGGTTTCAACGCGAGAACTCAATAATTCTTAGTTTGCTTGGCAATCGACTTCCAACTCCGTTCCAAGTTCGGTTCCTACAAAGACGTGACCGAAACCATCACTTAAATTCTCAATCGAACGTTTAATCCAATCGATAGGTCGCAATATTACTAGTTAAGCACGAACCTCGAATTAAACGCTCACCGGCGAATCGCGCATTTCTTTGTGAGCGTCTTTGGCGGAACTCAACGGAGAGGTGTGCCGCTCGGCGAGATCCTCACGTCGGCGGTGAGTCTTCGATCAACCGAACCCTCGTCGGCGGCTGACTCCGTGAAACTCGGCGCTGCAGGCGTAGGCGTCGGACGGTGGCTGAATCGCGATCGTGAGGGGACCGATACTTTATTATCTCTTCGGCGGGCGCGGCGCGCTCGAGGATGAAGGCTCACGGACGGTGAGCTCGCGAGAGAACCGTGGCTGCGCAGACTTCGCGGCGACGGGCACGCAGCGGCAGCACCGCGATCGGCGTTCGACGGAGGTTCCTTCGCTCGCGATCTCTCGGCGTTCGTTATCGAGCGAACCGCCGCCGAGGAGTGCCGAGCTAAGGTTTTTGGCGCGCGGCGTGGGTGCTGGAGTGGCGGTTGCGAGGTTGAGGCTTCAGGACCGTAGGAACGGCACGAAGGAGATCGTCTGGCCGGTGGACTTCGTGCGGCTGGCTGGGCTTGCGAAACCTCCTCGTGCAGGCCGGCGGCTAGGGCAACGTGGAGGGCGCCGACTAGGGTTGAGTGAAGGAGAAGAAAGTTGAACTTTTAGGGTTAGGGTTTGTTGCAATTGGTGGGAGAGATAGAATTAGGGTTTGGGAAGTTAAGATGAAGAGGAAATGTGGAGGCTAGGGTTTCTCTTGTTCACATGTTTATATACCAACTATCTAGGTCAAGTCATGTGCCAATGGTCACTCTAATTTGGACCTAAATCACCAAAACGCCCTTCAAATCACCTTCCCTTTAATCTTCATAACTAATCTCATCTTAAAAGAAAACAATTCACGTAAGACAAACAAAATTACGGCCTCCACCTCGCCGAGCTTGATAAAAAAATCACTAATCCAACTAAACACGGCGTTTACAAGAGCGTTAAATAAAATTAGAAATAATACCTGTGATGATGGTCGTCACAAAAGCAATCGAGTATTCAGAACGTTGGAAACCACAACTCACATTTGAACCATATCTGATATGGTGTCAAACAAAGGTATGGAGTGCTCTATAGTAATTGAGTACAACAACCACTGTTTTTCTTATTCACCGATCTCTTGGTCTTCGAAAATATGGGATCTATAATTCAGACTCAAAACAAAAAATCCAGTTTTCACCTCAGCTAATAAGGATGATAGGCAAGCTTTTCAACACAAACTACATGAAGAAATGCAAGGAAAAATTAAACAAAGATATACATGTTATATGAAACTTGAAAATATGAACAATATTAAAAACACAACTTCACTTAAAGAGGAAAAATAAGCCAGGGAGTTGCATAGATATAAAAATAGAGGTTGGTTGCAATTCCTTACTTCGGGGAAATCAATCTCTAATTTGGATATTGACAGCATATTCATTTCATTTTCAATTTGATTTGAGTTCAAAAGGATCTAGAGTTGTTTCTTAGTTCCTCATTTATTTGATCTACAAATGCATTTCTAAGCCAACCAACCAACAAAATATATGCGCTCCAAAAACTTCGGTAACATAACAACATAACTAGGATGTTTCCAAAATTTTTTCTTACCTCTGCGAAGCAAGAAAACACACTTCAAGCAAGACAACCAACAAAACACCACCACCATCACCCTCTAGCTACATTTCAATCCCAATACTTCCAGAAGTTTGACATACTTAGCTAGAAGTTTGACATACTTAGACCATATTTGTAATGACTAAGTAAGAGTTTAACTTTAGCACTTCAAATATAGTTTTTCTTTCACTATGGAATATTTCATGGGCACCCAATTAACAATTTTCACCATTGAACCAAAATGATGAAGTAAAAAAAGTAACATTTAGATATAAATAGATATCAAACACTATTCTGCAAAATGATGAAGTGAGCTACCAAAATGGCTTAAAGTCTCGCTGGTCGATGTTCGAATCAACTTCCTTTTGATCAATCGACTTCCATGACTTATGGTTAATTGTTGGGATTTGTGTCGTAAACTTGTGTAATTTTGATCAATTAAATAAAGAGTTATTTGTTTTGATAAAATTATATTCTTGCTTTATAAATCCAATAAACTAAGCTCCAAGGTTATAATGTATGTTAAACATCAGTGTAGTAGACACTATTTGGATTGTGTTCAAGAATATAACCTAAATCGTCTATGGTATAAGAATAACGTTGGAAACCTTATTCTGGCAACACCATAGATGCGACCCACTTTGTAATTAGCACAAATGAGTTAATCCAACTCATTCATGTGGTTGACATGCGAGTGGGGGCATCCTGTATGAAGAGTTCATACAAGACTAGATCGCAAATTATTAGTCTAACCAGTGTAACATCGTTAACAGGATAAGACTGATAATTTATAGATGGTCATTAGTGACTCGACCTGAATCCTAAGTAAGTTAAGAATTCCTGCTTATAGGAGTTTGTCCTTAGACTAGTATGGGTGAGAGTGGCGTGTAGCCGACTCAATAAGTCTACCTTCTCAGGGACAAAACCTCGTAGGTAGCTGGGGACTTAACTATACAAGATGGAATTCACTCAATCCTACACTAAGAAATTAGATAGGTTGTTCCCTTAAGAATTGAGCCCAGGTCTTGAACAACGGGGCCCCACCCTCTAAATTGATTAAGAGGGTATGAGTCTATAGTAGGACCTTAGACTTGTTGTTCATTAGATGATCAGTGGTGCTTAAGGAACAAAGAGGTAATCCCTGGGGTAAAACAGTAATTTGACCCAGTTGTGATTACGAACAACCTGTGAAGGGTTGACTCATTGGTAATGATTATATCAATGGTCACAATATAATCTACAGCGAGAAGAGTGCAACTACAAGTCTATAGTGGAGTGACTTGTAGTTAATGAATATTGATTAACTAGATCAAAGAGTTTGATCAGTTAATCTCACATCATTGGAGCTCATGAACTGTAGGTGCATTAAGTCCCTCCGTTGGCTCAACATGGTAATATTGAGGGTATAAAGTTAGGAATTAAATTGAAGTGTTCAATTTCATATATGAGGTGTTATATCAGTTATATGTGATATAATGGATATAATATATGGTTTTAATGTGAATTAGATTCATATATAAACTATATACTAATGAGAGAATAAATGAAGGATAGGATGATAATTTCCATCCTATTTCCCTATATATAACTGCATGAGATGCGACTTTGGTGACAAATCTCTTTGAGAAACCCTAGAGCATTCTCTCATATTGTTGGAAAGAGTTCCAAGTACATTTCCAAAAGATCATCTCACCACACCCTAAAAGGAACCCACCTTCCTCCCTCACCTAGAGAACAACGGAGAATATCTGGTGGTAGTGTCCATGATCGTTCAGGTTCGAGTTGCTGAGATCGTGATCGTGGGAGAAGGAGCACTTGAAGAGAGAGTTCTTCAAAGGTAAATTCTTGTTGTCCAATATATTATAATATGGTTAATCTTAGTTTTATTTGATCTTGGTTGAAATCCATGTAATTAAATAAGAACACACGATTCACAATCGTTTCCGCTGCGGGATCCAATCCCTTCATTAATTTCAACCAAACACAATCCACAAGGTAAAGTAACCTAAAATTTGAGGTGCGAAAAAATAGGTTTAGAATTATGCCTCTGTTCCAATCAGTTTTGTAGTAAAATCGTCCATTATGCCTGAAATTATAAATCTACTACATTAATTACTTAACAAAGTATTTTTGTTCCAATTCTCAACAAAAGAATTATTCCAGAAAAGTAATTTCTTTAAAAGAATTATGGATATCAAACAATCACCATACTATGTCATAGACCTTATGATTAACCTCCTTTTGAACTAAAAAAAATCATCATGAACCACTCCAAACTAGCCGTCATCATATGCAACAACCCAAAACTTCAGCTCACTTGTGGTTCAACCAACTCAAATTGTGAGTATGAGTTCCTTGTATCAATCTATATATCAATTTATATATAAACATTAAGAGTAAAATATTATCAAGAGTGAGAAGTTCTTCCTCAAATGGATAATTTTGTGCAATCTCTTTTCTTGAGAGGAATTTTATCAAGAAAAGATTTAGAACACATTCTATATATGAGATATATTGCAGTAAGAAAAACATTTGCCCAATATTTGACAAGAACATTAGAGTGAAAAAGTAAAGTTAAACATGTTTGTACCACATGACGATGCTTTCTTTCTACCACTCTGTTTTGTTGGGTGTAAGAGGACAAGAGTGTTGATGATATATTCCACTTTCTTCCCGGAGTTCCTTAATCTCCAAAGATGTAAACTCTCCCCCTCCATTAATTTCAAACACTTTGACTTTCATGTCAAATTTGTTCTCAACTAGCAAATTAAATTTTTTGAAGCAATGGATAAAGTCGAACTTCTTCTTAAGAGGATATAACCAAGTAAATCTTGAGTAATCATCGATGAAACAAGCATAATATTCTTTTCTACCATTAAGATTACAAGTGCTTCAGATTAAGTTAAACTACTTTGAGTCCAAAATCAATAATTAAACGATGATTAGATTGTAGTTGGTCATCGATATCCCAAACACAAAGCAATTCAAAGCACTAAGTTTGAGTTTTTATCTTCTATTAAGATGCAATACTGCCCTCTGTTATGTTCTCAGTGACTCATTTTAAAGATGAGATGCCACAATCTAATAGTAATGGGAGTTTCTGACATGCATCCTATCTTGTTTTTGTGCCATTTTCATCTTCAATTCATAGTCTTCAAGGTATTATAAGTCACGACGTCGGGATCGATTCCCTCTTCTTCCATCGTCTCCAAGAACACATTAACCTTATTCACATCCCCATCTATGCACAAAACATAAGTCAAAATATTAAAAGTGTATGCATTAGAATGAACTCCAATCCTTCACATCTCTTCATATAACTCCCAACATTGGCCCTCACACTTCATCTTCGCCTGTCCATTCATAATACAATTACAAACAATCACACTTGGGACAAAACCCAATTTCGCCATCTTCTTAAAGCTCGAATAACTTTATTGAATCATATGCAATTCACAACAATAAGCTTTTTGGCATCGGGTGATTTGCCAAAAACTATAGAGTATATGAGAGATGATTAATTTGAACATCTCATTACTATTAGATTGTAATTTAGTTAAAATATTAATGGATTTTAAGTTTTAAATGCGAGAACTCGATAAACTATGGTCGGTGAATTAAAGAGGAATTTTTGGCTTTAGTTTAACAAATCAATACGATGCCCTTTAGTCATATTATTGAAAGAAAACTATGGTTGGTGTTGCTAATGCCATGAAAAATATTCATATAACATATTGTTAGGTTGATTCTTGGCTATGAAGTTTAATTCAAGATCATTGTGATGGTGTTGTTTGCTAGCGATGATTGAATGCCTATGGATGATCTCACCAAAGTATTCCATGTTGCTAGAGGATTGGGGACAAAGTACCAAGATTTCAAGACAACAATGTTAACCAAAGTGCCCTATCGAACTTACAACAAATTCATCCTAACTCTCAAGGCACATGAAGTAGTGATAAATTTTGATATTGAAAAAGAAAGAGCATCCCTACTGTATCACACTCGTGCTTTTTATGTATAAAGAAGAAGGGACAGAGACAAGGCAAGATACTTTTCTTCATGCGAAAAACATTCTCACAAAGGAAGTCCATCACCTCATGAACAAAAAAACTATACAAGTCCAAAGAAAAACTTCTCTCATTAGCAGCAACATACTGACACAGGTTTGTCAAGTTCCATTTTTTTTACAAAACTAACAAAGTTATATGCTAAATATGTGAAAAGGGAAACCAGAATGTTGGAGTCAATTCGATCACTTCTTTCAATCGAAGACATTCCTGAAGAACTAGCTGGAATAAATCTAAATGAGGGAGTTGATCCATTATTATATGCTAATTCATGAGCTACACCTCACATCTTTAATGATCCAAGTAAAATCCTTTTTTATCATATTTATAAGGGACATGAAAAGATTTTTGCTAAAAGAGAAAAAAAAATGGAGAAGCTCTCATAGCATTATTTGCTTTAGATGAACAGATGCAAAGGCAACAAGCTCTCATAGCATTTTAAACACAGAACAAAGCTGATGTATCCATTTGGCACCAATGAATAGGACACGTCAATGACATTTCCCTAAAACTTTATATGAACGAAGTCTCATCGATGTGTCTTTCATGAAAAGGTCAGAAAAAATATGTGAAAAGTTGTCAAATGGGAAACAAAATTGTAGATTACCATTTGAGTCTAGTAATTCCTTAAGTTTAGCTCCTTCAGAAAAAATACAGTGTGACTTATAGAGTCCATCTCCCTATTATTTCTTTTCAACATTTCCAATATTATGCTTGTTTCATTGATGATTACTCAAGCTTTACTTGGTTATATCCTTTTAGGAAGAAGTTCGATTTTATGCATTGCTTCAAAAATTTTAATTTTGCTAGTTGAGAACAAATTTCACAGGAAAGTCAAAGTGTTTCAAATTGAGAGTTTACATCTTTGGAGATTAAGGAACTCCTAGAAGAAAGTGGAATATATCATCAACACTCTTCTCCTTTGACACCCAAAAAAACGGAGTGGCAGAAAGAAAGCATCATCATGTGGTACAAACATGTTTAACTTTACTTTTTTCACTCTAATGTTCCTGTGAAATATTGGGTAGATGTGAAATATTGGGTAGATGCTTTTCTTACTGTAGTATATCTCATAAATATAATGCCTTCTAAATCTTTTCATGATAAAATTCCTCTCAAGTAAAGAGATTGCACAAATTGATCCATTTGAGGAAGAACTTCTGACCCTTGATAATATTTTACTCTTACTGTTTATATATAGATTGATACAAGGAACTCATACTCACAATTTGAGTTGGTTGAACTACAAGTGAGCTTAAGTTTTGGGTTGCTGCATATGATGACGACTAGTTTGGAGTGGTTCATGATGATTTTTTTTAGTTTAAAAGGAGGTTAGTCATAAGGTCTATAACATAGTATGGTGATTGTTTGATATCCATAATCCTTTTAAAGATAAATTACTTTTCTGGAATAATGCTTTTATTGAGAGTTGGAACAAAAATACTTTGTTGAGTAATTAATGTAGTAGATTTATAATTTCAGGCATAATGGGCGATTTTACGACAAAACTGGCTGGAACAGAGACATAATTCTAAACCTTTTTTTTCGCACCTCAAATTTCAGGTTACTTTACCTTGTGGATTGTGTTTTCTTGAAATTAACCATAAGTCATGTAAGTCCATTGAGCAAAAGGAAGTTGATTCGAACATCGACCAACGAGGCTTTGAGCCATTTTGGTAACTCACTTCATCATTTGGCAGAATAGTGTTTGGTCTCTATTTACATCTAAATGTTATTTTTCTCACTTCATCATTTTTGTTCAATGGTGAAAATTGTTAATTGGGTGCCCATGAAATATTCCACAGTGAAAAAAAAACTATATTTGAAGTGCTAAAGTTAAACTCTTACTTAGTCATTGCATATATGGTCTAAGTATGCCAAACTTCTGGAAGTGTTGCGATTGAAATGTAGCTAGAGGGTGATGATGGTGGTGTTTTGTTGGTTGTCTGGCTTGAAGTGTGTTTTCTTGCTTCACAAGTGTAAGGAAAAATTTTGGGAACATCCTAGTTATGTTGTTATGACGTTGCCGAAATTTTTGGATCACATATGTTTTGTTGGTTGGTTGGCTTAGAAATGCATTTGTAGACAGATAAATCAGCAACTAAGAAACAACTCTAGATCTTTTCGAACTCAAGTCAAATTGAAATTAAATGAATATGCTTGCAATATCCAAATTAGAGATTGATTTCCCCGAAGTAAGGGATATGCAACCAACCTATATTTTTATATCTATGCAACTCCTTGACTTATTTTTCCTCTTTAAGTGAAGTTGTGTTTTTAATATTGTTCAACCTAGACTACTGAAAACAAAGCAGGGTAATGATATTCAAATCAATAGTATTATACCTTTCATCATATTTTCAAGTTTCATATAACATGTATATCTTTGTCTTTGTTTAATTTTTCCTTGCATTTCTTCATGTAGTTTGTGTTGAAAAGCTTGCCTATCATCCTTATTAGCTGAGGTGAAAACTGGATTGTCTGTTTTGAGTCTGAATTATAGATCCCATATTTTTGAAGACGAAGAAATCGGTGAATAAGAAAAATAGTGGTTGTTGTACTCAACTACCATACCTTTGGTTAACACCATATCACATATGGTTCAAATGTGAGTTGTAGTTTCTAACCACTCGATTGCTTTGAAAGCCTATTTTGTGTTCTTGTGTATGTATAATTTATTGTTATAAGCTAATTTAACATTGTAGATGAAGCTTATGGTAAGCGTTTTTAGATATAAATAGGCTTCAATACTAATGTAATTTAATTTCATTGAGTTATATTTCCCCTTGTGCTAACTTTATTTCCCCTTTAGAATCTATTGAATGTAATTTTCATGATGTAATTTAATTTCATTGAGTTATATTTCCCCTTGTACTAATGTAATTTAATTTCATTGAGTTACACTAATGTAAGCGTTTCTAGATATAAATACGCTTCAATTCTTTATTTTCAGAACAAATCACAACTTGTTGTGATTGCGCATGATGTAGATTCGATCGCGTTGGCTGTTTGGCTCTGTGCTCTGTGAAGGAAGATGGAAGTTTCATATTGCATTGTGAAGGAAAAAGCATGATTGGGTTCGAAAACCTTGCTCTTTTTTCTTTCCCTGACATATTTTCCAATTCTCTAATCTTAGGGACAATTGTTTGAAACTTTTTAATAGATTGTCCACAAAAAGACTGCATCCGTTTTGTGCTTGACAACAGTAAACAACGAAGATAAAATGAAGTTCTGCAGGATCCTTGAAGCTATTAATGTGACTAATACGTTTAAAATATATGTTTCACTTGACTAGTAACTCTGTGTAGAGCTTATTTTTATTAATACGTTTACTGCTCTGTTCTGTTTGTTAAGACAAGTTTTAATGACAAGTACGATGAGTACAAAAGAAGTGGGGTGGCAGGATCATGAGATCCAACTTTAAGGTTTATTGGATTGACACTTTTTTGTTTTTTTGAGCGTGAACATGAGACTTAAACTCATTTTATACATTTTTTGTAACTTTGTAAGTTTCATAGGGCTTTTTAGGTCATTTTGAGTTATATTTGGCTTCAAAGTATGCTTGAGAGCCTTTAAGACACTTTTGAAGATTCTAGGGGTTTCTTTTGTGCATAAGTTTGAGTTTAGACACTTTTTAGTTTCTTTGAGCGTGAACATGAGACTTAAAGTCCTTTTATACACTTTTTTGTAACTTTGTAAGTTTCATAGATTTTTTTAGATCGTTATTGAGTTGTTTTTGGCGTCAAAGCATGCTTAAGAGCTATTAAGATACTTTTGAATATTCGAGGGGGTGGTTGTTTGCCTATATTTTAGTTTAGGAACTCTTTAGGTTTCTTTTAGCGTGAACATGCGACTTAAACTCCTTTTAGCGTGAACATGAGACTTAAACTCCTTTTAGCATGAACATGAGACTTAATCAATACAAGGCTACTTTGTAGGTTTGGGGGATGGTTGTATGTATAAGTTTCAGTTTATGAACTTTTTAAGTTTGAAACTTCTGTTTTTTCTGAGTTTCATCTTTCTATCTTTATGGGATAGTAGATTGAAATGTTATGTTTTTTCTGAATACTTTAGGTTTCAGAGAAAAAAGGCATGAGCTTGGTGTGCATCAAAAGGAAATATCTCATACTTTGAAACTTTAAAGCTATTGTTCAAAATTTGATTGATGGATTTTGACTGTGTGATTGTTTATTTGGTAGATGATGTTATGGAGCATTCATTATACCTAATTTTTGGAACACAATGTAGGAGCTTCAAGATGATAGGGAACAACATTTATTAGAATTTTTGTTCAAGTTATTAATTTTTTGAATTGTAATTTTGGAATTGTCTTGATTGGAGATATGAATTTTTGTTCAAGTTATTAATGGAATTTTATTTGATAGATCTTGAATATAAATTATTTGAACACAATGCAGGAAACTCGGGATAACAGGGAATATTTAATTGATTGAAAAAAGAACAGAAACCAACAAGACGTGTATAATATGTCAACATCTAATTTAAATTGAAAATTTTCAAACGTCAAAATAACATTGCATTTGACTCATTACAAACGTCAACGTTTAACTACAATTTGACATCCTTGAAACGTCAAGAAGAAGATATATTTGACTCATGAATATCATCAAGTAAGTTTTATTTGACGTTCTTGAAATGTCAAGATAAACATATATTTGACACATCTAAAACGTCAAGTGTTAACAAGAATTTGACACTTTTTTAAAGTGAAGGTAAAACTACTTCTGACAAACAAAAAATGTCAAAGTTTCATGTTAAACATGACACAGTATAAGTGTCAAGAAGTACTATACATAACACTTTATAAGTGTCAAGTATTGTATACTATTTTTGACAGTCAATTCCTCGACGTTTTTAAAAACGTCAAGTAAATCAAAACTCGACATTTTAAAAACGTCAATAAATATAGTTTTTGTAGAAGTGGCGAAATGGAATTCACTCGTTCCCGTGCTAGGAAAAATAGATTTGTTGTTCTCTCAAGGGTTTAATCAAGGTCTTGAACAACAGGGCCCCATCCTCTTAGTGGCTTGAGATGGACAATGTTTATGGTAGGAACATAAACTACTTGTTCATAAGAGCATCAATGGTACTTAAGGAGCAAGAGGTGGTCACAGAGGTAAAACGATAATTTGATCCAGTTGTGACTGCGAACAAGCTATGAAGGGTCGACTCATGGGCATTGGTTATAACATTGGACACAACTTGTCCTACACTGAGAAGAGTGCACCTACGAGTCTATAGTGGAGTGACTCGTAGTTAATGAATGTTGGTAAACCGAGTCAAAGAGTTTGATTGGTTCACCTCGCATCATTGGAGCTCATGAACTGTAGGTCCATTAGGTCCCTTTGTTGGCTCAACATGGAAATATTGAGTGTATAATGTTTTGGGGCGAACTTGAAGTGTTCAATTTCGTAAATGAGACTTATATCAATTATATTAATCGATATAATATATAGTTTAATGTAAATATGATATTCATAATAAACTATATAATATATTTGAAATTGTTTCATATTAAATTCTAGAGGAAATAATGAATTTGAGAGCAAATTTAATATGACTAATTACTGCATTATGCAAAAAAAAATTCCATGATAAGGTATAAGATACATGATATTATTCAATTATGAAAAATGTGATTTGCATAATGCATAATTTATGCATTTAGTGAGATAATGGGTGAAGAATTTATCTCTACTCTCACTTTCGATATGAGAATGCATCTTGATGCATGTTGGGTGGTTGATTGCTCATTTTTCGAAATTGAGATTTCCATATCACCCAATTCTCTCAAAATTTTCTCTAGAAAAACTCTATTGCTCTCACCAAAAAGGATTCCCACCAATCTCCCTTTCCAAGAGAACAACATTGATGATCTTGTGGAAGTGTTCGAGTTTTTGGTTCGAGTCGATCGTAGTGAACGAGAACGTGATAGGAGAAGAATAACGTGACGAAAAGGTTCTTCAAAGGTAATAACATATTCTCCCTCTTTTATAATCGTTAACTTTCTATTTTGTGCATTTTCCACAATGTAATTGTTGACAAAAGGGATTCCAACATTTTCGTTGTGGGATTCAAACCCTTCAGTGGGTTGTATCCATAGTGTCACGAGGATAAGATACCTAACCTCATCCCTATATTAAAGACCATTTAGGTTGTTTCTTAAACTTTGATCCTCGTAAGTCTCCACATACAGTTCAAGACACATAACACCACCAAAGATGTTTGTTTATTGGATTTAGGGTTAATTTTAAGGCGATGCATGAAACATGCTTAACCTATGGTGAGGTTTTAAACTTTATGGCATACATTATTTAATATATAATAAAATCATACAACAACTGCATAATTAAATTTAATAACAACATATGGACCGAAATTTGCACCCTTCGACACTTTAATTAAATGAAATTAATCAAATTAATACATTTAATTAAAGAAAAAATAAAAACTATAAACTAAACCGGTCTGATTCGGTCGAATCGGTCTTGTTGCCAATCTTTGATCCTACATTTTTCGAAATCCTTTTTGCTACAACATGAATTTTCAGTCCCGATCACTGTCATTATTTAATTCAAACGACCCAAACATACATGACTCGATTTACAAACGTAAGATGCCAAAAACACAGGGCCTTACATTGATCAAATCAACATAAAATCATAAATCTAGTGCTAATTTTTGAAAAAATCAGTATGTGCAATACCCACCTTCAAAATGCAGAATTTAGTCCCACCAAAAACCAATGCAAGGGTTAGAATCAAAATTAAAATTACGAGATTGATACCAATTACTGGTTTTGAAAAACCTTTCCAGCAGAAGCCAATTGGGAATTGAATTGCATTTTAATAAATTTTCTAAAATACCAATACATTGACAAATAACAAAGAACACAGTAAAATAAATTTCTATAGAATTAAAAATTAGGACACTTACTTTTAATCGCAGGTTGTATACATGAAGTTTCCCTTCTCCAATATTCAAAGATCACGATTTTCTTCCAATTCTTGTTCTGCCAACACGAATTGGAACCAAGTGAGGACACCACCAATAAAAAAAACCTTCTTATATCTCTGAGATTTTTTAGACTTGGTTTATGGGAACCAAAATCGATTGGATAAGGAATGGTTGTAGCGAGAAAATTTCTTCGGGAGAGTTTTCATAGGGCTGAAGAATTAGAGTTGTTCAGCAAGCAAAAGCCTCTGCCCTCGATGTTTATCTCATCCTAAAATAGAGGAGAGTAAGAGAGCAACGTATAACATAGGAATGCCACGTTCTTTACCCAACTCCCAACAAGTTCTCGAAGTTATGGATTAATTGAATTAAAATTAATTTGATTAATTTAATTAAAATAAATTAAAATTTAATTCATTCAAATTATATTTAAATGACTATCTCTCACGTAACCTATAGTTTTAATCAATTAATTTAACTAAATTAAATAATTCATTCATTCACCAATTAATTAATTGCTAAATTAAATATCATATGCTTAATTCAAACCTTACAATTGAATCGGATCCAATTATAATTCTCTCCTAACATATAATTTGAATTCAATTAATTTAATTATATCGAATTTAATTGAATTTAATAATTAATTAATTCACCAATTAATTAATTGGTAAATTAAATATCATATATTTAATATAAACCTTATAATTGAATCACAATTATAATTCTCCCATAACCTATAATTTTAATATACAGCTAATGTTATAGTTTTAATATAAATCCAATTCACATTAAAATAATATTGACCTCTTTCTGTTATTTAATTATCTCATCAATTAATTTTGAATCACATCTAAAAATTTATATAATAAAATTTTAATTAAAATATAAACTTTATATTACAATTTATCATTATACATTATAATAATTCCATATGTGAATTTGAACATTTAAATTTTCAATCAATATCAAATAACCACAACACCCTTTATGAGCTAGGGAGGGGACCTAATAGACCTACAAATCAGAAGATTCAACAATACAAGATTAATTGACTAATCTCATTAAACACATTAATCAACATTCGTTAACTCTGGGGTACACTCCATTAAAGACTCACAACTGCACTCCTCTCATTGCAGATATATTTTTGTATCTACGGATATACATAACAAGAAGTTAATTCTTCACAAGTATTCGTAACACTAACTAGGCAAAATTACCATTTTACCTCTGAGTTACCTCTATGTCTTTAAATACAAGTGCTTCTCTAATAAACAACATGTTTAAGGTCCAACCATTAAACAAAAAATCCCTTTTGGGAGCGAATTCCATCTCATGTAATTATGTTCCTAGCCCCCACTCGGTCTTGTCCCCAAAATGGTAGGTTTATTGGGGCGGCGATCTGGCCACTCTCACTCATACAAATCAAAGGACAATTCTTCACGAACAACAATTCATAATACACTCAAGATGAAGATTAAGTTGTCTAGGTTATCCTATTGAAATATAAACCTAAATAGTTAACGGAGTTACATCTGCTGGTTACTATTTCGCAGTCTTCTCTTATGTAAACTCATGACATAGGATACTGCCACTCGCATCATCTACACGAACGTTTTGGATCATTTTGTTTGTATCAAATAGAAAGTGGGTTGTATCCACAGTTTCACCAGGATAAGGTACCCAACCTTATCCCTATACTATAAACCCTTTAAGCTGGTTCTTAAACTTTGATTTTCGTATGTCTCCACATATTGTTCAAGGCACATAATACAACCTAGGATATTAGTTTATTGGATTTAAAGTTGAACAACACTTATTGAATGGATGCAATAACACTTTATTGACAATAAGAAACAATTTACATTTACAATCTATAAGTTTTCGGGCATAAAACATAGTAGAATGTCCCTGGACAAGGCACTCTATTTTCTCCAACCAAATCATTTCCGCTATGTGCTTTTGTCGACTCGGATTGGTCTTGTTTCCTTAACACATGAAGATCGACCACCAACTTTTGCATTTTTCTTGGGGAATCACTTATATATCTTGGAAATCTGAGAAACAGAGTACTAAGTCACGGTCATCTTTCGAAGAAAAAGATAGAGCTTTAGCCCTAACATCATTTGAACATACTTGGCTATCTTATATTTACTTGCTAATTTGAAGATTCTTTTTTACCAATACCCTTTACACTATAGGATAACCAGCTAGCTATTCAACTTGCATCAAGTCTCATATTGCATGAGTGCACGAAACATATTGAACTCGATTATGATTTTATTTCTGACAAAATTGCTAATGGATTCCTTAAACTACTGTCCATAAGTATTCAAATCGTTAGTTAATAACATATATCTTACAGACTTGAAGTATACTTAAATTAAATAGCCTCATCATGTAAGAAGTTGATTTTCCTTCATTAAGTATATAACTTGGAAGTGATATGATTCACAAATCCAAGGTCATGAGTCATGATGGAATTATTAGAAACATAAAAAGCTGTGGAAATACACTTATTTAAAAGCCACTTTAGTGAGGCTTAGTTAATTTGAAGTACAACTTGTAGCTTGTTCTATTCACTTGATACAAACTTCACAGTGCTCCACGAAGACCACACAAAAGAACTCGAGCAAGTATCGGCTATGAGGGGGCAGTCTTCAAAAGCCGAAGCATCCCAATTGTAACAAATTGATATTTCATGCAATTGTTGTAATCCAGTCCAACGATTGTAGTTGCATCGAACGGCTGGTGTCTTTCCAGTTTTTGCTCTAATTGCTGCGTAGATTTGATCCTTTGTGTATGTTTGTCCATTAGGTGTAATTTGGTTCTTGCTTAGAATAAATAGTAGATTGTTATCAATGTATGTGTGCATGGCGAAACTGAAATATCCTTCTTCGCCAAATAAGATGGTTTCAGTGCAAGTTCCATGCTTGTCCCACTCGTGTCCCCATAGCCATACATCGTCCCCGGTCACAACATTTGGCCAGATCTCACCCAATCCGGGTTGTAGTGTAGCCACCTGAACAATTGTCATCAATAAGATCTCCTTTGATAAGTATTCAAGTTTTGAATTTTTATTTTTGGCTTTTCAAAATTTTATGCTCGGTTTTTTATAATTTTACTACAATTTTTTTCATCTTTCCTACCATTGCTTGCATCTTTTTTAAGGAAACTTTTGAGTTCTTACCCAAATTCGAAAAAAAAAAACAAGTTGTTTGAAAACTACTTTTTTAGATAATGTTAGATAACCATTTTCCTACAATGATTTCTATATCCGCTACGATGTTGCTTGGCATTTAAAAACACATCTAAAAAGTAGATAAGAAACATAATTAGACTATTTTTTTTAGTACATCAACAATTGAGGTTGGGGGTTTCAAACCCATGACCTTTTAGCCATAAATTATACCTGATGTCAGTTAAGTTATGCTCTTGTTGGTGGCCTAGTTAGACTACTTCTTACCAGGAATGTTTTATACATTGATAAAACAATATAGTATGTTGTAATGTTGTGGGATGTGGAGAAGAGGTTTATGAATTATTGGGAATATTTTTTTCTGGGAGCACATGCAAATATAAGACAAATCCAATGCGATTTTTTTTTTGTTTTAATTTTTACATGTTTTTATAACGGTCATTCTATCATTAATGCCAAAAACATTTAAAAAAAAATAAAACTAAAAAAACTTAATCAACCCAACAGAAGAAAATCTCTTTAAAAACAAAAATTATAAGACAATCTATTGAATCCTTAAACACTTTCGATGTATAATTCTATTGAATAATACTCAACATGTTACCATGTTGTATAACAAAAAGAATTGACTTTAAAATTCATATATTTACCTCATTCACATCGAAGGGACTACCATAACATTGTGTCGGATTTCCGTTGTACAGGCTAGGCCATAGACCATGGACACTGAATCTATTACTTGGATTTTGGTAGCACATAGACTTCTTCAAATCACTACATGTTGCTGGTTGCCATTGAATTACAACCTGCAAGTAGTCATACTCATTAAACCCCTCGCAACTCACTATTAATATCAACATACTCAAAACCAACACAATTTCAGTCGTCGCCATTTTTTAATGGGATTGATCTCAAATGCTTGTGAATGATATAATAGAGAGTGGGTATTTATAATAATTGAATGTCATAAGCTGAAAAATATTTAAAAAAGAAGTAGTGGGGAAGGCTTCATATATAGATAATTTTCTAAATTAAAATACAAAGTATAACAGTGTCAGATTCTTATTTTTTTTTGAATTAGGGGGGTTTTTCCTAAACTGCAAATGAATTGAGCGTAAACGTAATGGGTTTGCGAGGTAATGAGTTTCGTAATTGGGGTAATCACAAAGGAGGATTATGCTTCCAGGTTGCGTTTGTGGGTTTTTACTTTCAATCGTCTGCAATGGTAATTATCGGTTGGGTATATTTGTATGTTTACGAAAATACCTCATGATTTAAAAATGGCAAAAACCTAGCTCTGCGTCTCCCATTCAATAACCGCCCGCTCTTCTGAATGATTGTTCACTTTCTTTCGTTGATTTTCACCACAAGCTTGTTCGTATTCTTCACCAAATTTCTCTAAACCTTGCATTGTACATCTTCCATTGAATGGAGAAGTTTAGATTGAAAACTTTGAACCAATAAACTAAGAACTCAGACGACATAGCTTTTTCATCTTCTTCACTAAATGAAGAAACCTAGAACACGCATCCAAAGAAGAATTGGTTTAGTTACAGTCTCACTACAACAAATACACATTTCGCCTGCAACAAATTTTGTAAGTTGACTTCTGTATTGTCCTAAAACATTGATCCCAAATGGGTGATTAGGGTCTCTTAGTGAATGTGTTATGAAGGGCTTCTCGAAGGCCCCATCAAATAAAAATTTATAATACTTAAGCTTCTTAAATTTGCAGTAAAAGTTGCCAGGGTCGATATTAGGGAATAGTTTTCTTAAATTCAATGATGTACCATAACTAATAATTCCCAATTTTATTTATAGGGATTAGTTCAAAGAAAAATAATAATTAAGGTAAAATCGTAAACTACTATTTTCAAGGGTTGTGTCATTTCGAGAAAACCATTGAAGATTACTTTTAACCTTTCATACCCATTCAAGTTATACAAGAGAATTATAAAAAAAAAAATCAATTCAATCAATATGCAAGGATTCACAAATCGATTGATTAACTCTATTAAGCCCTACCAATAGCCATGTTTATTTAACAAATAAACCTTCCAGTCTAACTTGCGATTAAGTAGGTTTATATGCAAATACCGAACAAATTCATTTAATCATTTACTCATTCACATGTTCAAGATAACTAAGAGATGCAAAACTACCTGAATTCAACAATTACTCTCCCAAGTTAAACTTAAATCTTACACAATCAATTATTATCTAGACAATCAATTGAACGACGATCAAACAACTAATTAAATTAAAATCAACAGATAATCTTAGTAGAAATTAAAACAAGTATACTGAATATTCAAACACGCAAGTTCAACAAATCGTACACATAAATGTTTTAAACTTATATGAATACCCTAACAAACGAAATTACAATGTAATGAAAGAAAGAAGAAAAACTCTTAACACGTGTCACACTTGATTATTGTTCCCCGCACATGCAAACATTAGTTTCTCAGTATTTTGTTTATTTCACTCGTACAGGAGTAAGAAATGGTTGTCAACTACAAGCTTGAGTCCAACTATTGCTACTCTGTCGAGTTGACAAGACTCTCACACATAAAACATGTGAACCAGATGTTATGGTTGAAGCTTAGTGCAACTCAATTGGAGGCTTTTAGGTGTTCCACCGTAATCGGTAGGTTCGTGGACATGGGCATAGTGTTCAACAGTTCATTTGCCCATAAACTACTGATGATGGAGGTGGTTTCCAATGGGACCGATGCCATGATATTCAAACCATGAGAAACGACACTGACATATTTGAATGATGAGTTCCTCCTTCTCACTGGGCTATGGTTGAGTACACAACGTGTTGCTCGTCATGAGAACGTAATAGCCCACCTAAGACAATAGAATTGGTTTGACAATGATGACATATGCCTTTTAGATCTGGAGAAGGGATATGTGAGGTGTGTATTTAAAAATTATGAAGATTTTGTGAATGTATCTCTCATATACTACACCGAGCTCACGATGACGGGTAAGGACAAACACACCTTCGTTGACAATGCATTGTTCGACGATGTTGAGGATTTGGATTAGTTCAACAAGATCAACTGAGGTACCAGAATATGGGACAGAACCCTTGGATCTCTACAATGCGCACTCGTTGATAGGGATATGTACAATAGATGGGGTGTGACTGAAAACGCAACGTGCATCGTTCAGTAATATCTACAAGGCTTCCTTCTTGCTTTTTTAGGTGATTTTTTAAATTTTTATTGGTATGGGTCTTTTAAATTTTATGGTTTAGTTTAGGGTTATTTCATTATAATTGAATGTCGATATCTTCAACATAACCCATTACAAGGTATGGGCATACAAGACGATTTCTACCTTACATAGATTCGCTGTGAAGTGATGCAGTATGACAGCTTTGTCGTGAATGTTACAGTAATCTTCTTATCGAGTCGTTAACCAACAATCCGTTCTTGATAGAGTCCTTGAATCAAACATGGTATGACTAGTATTTGTCCTTTTAATATAAATCATATTGGTGTGTACACTTAACGACTATTTAAGAAAATGAGCGCACACTTAAATGACGAAGAAGGCATAAATATATGCGACTTGGGAAGTGGAAATCAACGTACACTTAAATGACCTTGATTGGTGGAATTCATCTATTAATAACTGATAAAGTGTCGTCTGGGGTTCATTCATTAGTTAATAGCAAGATAATCAAAACTATAATGGCTAACTCATCGGACGATAATTTGTTGATCTACGAGATAGAAGCGAATTACTCTAGTTCATACGATGATTCAAGAAACACACCCCCAACGCAACCAACTATAAGTATTTCGAGTCGGGAGGAGGATGAGAATGCAGCGTACTTGGACTTCATTAACTAGTACGACTATGAAATGACACATCAATCTCCACTGCAATCATCCCTCGACCTCCACTCATGCCACTTTCACCATCTTCCCCTTGTCCTGAATCAATTCGGGTTTAACTCCCTAGTATGAACCAACTGGAACCCACACTTTCAACATTCTAAATGAATGAGCCCAATATAGCCAGAA
This sequence comes from Trichosanthes cucumerina, assembly GCA_036507285.1. Taxonomy (NCBI): domain Eukaryota; kingdom Viridiplantae; phylum Streptophyta; class Magnoliopsida; order Cucurbitales; family Cucurbitaceae; genus Trichosanthes; species Trichosanthes cucumerina. Next base: position 43,628,878 of record CM071841.1, read on the forward strand.
AGGAAACATTCTACTGTGAAAGAAGGGAGGAAAACAACCAAATGAAAAATTGAAGGTGAAGGTCCAAGTCGACCTCCACCTCCAAGTATGACAAGGGATGATAGTCGACTACAGTTCGTCCTCATATCATCTGACTCATACTACCTTCTGTTACGAGTGTCGATGGCTAGAATGAAACATATGCATTTTAATTCGTTTGAGGCCATACTTTTTCTTTTTTTCTTTCGTTTTTCTTTTTTTTTTCTGTTTATTTCTTTTCTATTTTATTATCATTTTTTTCCAATGGAGATTGTTTTTTAAATCTGTCATATTCCCTTTTCCTACTACTACGATTAATGTGTCTAATGAATTATTAACGTGAATTGAAAACAAAATAACCAACAATAATTAGTGTCGATGAATGAAGACACATAATGACACGACAAAAATGATAAAACAAACGATAAATCGTCAATTTGATGTGTAATTGCTTCAATGTAATTACCGTTATCGTTACCATCATTGGCCCTTAATACAATTTATCGATCAATTACCGTTCGGATGCAGCTACTAGTGCCAATAGTAGCTCAATACTTTGAAACGTAGGCATGTTTTAATGATGCCAAATGCAGAATGTTTGTTCTTCCAGTAATGAGCCCCACGGAAACAAGCTCTCATTGGGTACCCTTTTGGTGGTAATGCTATTACAGGACTAGATTACCGTGTCAGAAGTGGGATCCTCAACCAATTACGTTTACGGAAGCCGGTAAACAAAATCAAACTTAATGAAGTCGAACCCACTTTTCTAAATTGTATTTGATTCATTACGTTTGGAGTCTAGAAAACACACTCTAGATTTCTTTATAACTTATTATCATAATTCATTTCGAGGTAAACAAAACCATTCACTATTTCACTCTCTCATCTCATAAATCTTAGATTATAATTATATAATTGGCCGGAAAGGATCGAAGATCTAATGGGATAAGGACTATTTATAATACTTCAACACATGATCTATTATTTCATTTTTTTTCTATCGATGATATGGAGATAAGAAAGCTTACGCATCTTTGATTGGCTTTTTTAAATATAATAAACCAAAACATATGCAAACAAAATGGTTAATTAACATAATTTGGAAGATATTTGACAAAAGTAATGGAATAGAGGTTCATACATGGACCACATGAAGATAATTCTGTAAATTTAGAAAATTCAGTATGGGTGTAACAATACCATATTTGTTTAAATTAGAATCCAATAGAATTTATGCCAAAAATCAATTTCACTCCCAAACTTTTTACGTTGTTTCAATTTTAACTATAAATTCCCAATTACATCAAATTGCACCTCAAACTTAGATAATTGTTCTAATCTTAACCTCAAACATTCAGAAGTATTACATTAATAACCTTCTATTATGTTTTCACTCCAAATATTGTTAAATGAGTATTTGAATTATGTGTTGAATGAATTATAAAATATATGAACTATATGAAGTTGATAAAATTTTAGAGAAAAATTTACATTAGGGTTAAATGTTTTTGCTGAAATCCATAAACTTTGACAAAACAATTTAATGATTAATTTGTACCTTGTTAAATTTATTTTTTATAAAACTTTATTTAATGATTAATAACATTATTATTATTATTATCATTATTATTATTATTATTATTATCATCATCATCATCATCATTATTATTATCATTATTACCATTATCATTATTATCATTATTAATATCATTATCATTATTATTATTATTATATTGGTAAAATTATACATGATTTCCAACCATTTTTTTTACAACACGTTATCAGCCGAAGCTCTGCCAGTTTTTATACCGAAGGTAGGTCCTCTAGGTATGCCATTTTTTTAATGTTATTTTGCATGTTTAGTTTATATTAATTTTCTAATATAAATATAATGTCTTTTGATAACGTTACTATGAAAAATCTTACAAAATTAGAATTCACGACCTTTGACATTAATGGTAATAATTATTAGTCATGGGTGCTTCATGCTGAGATATATTTGATGCTATGAACCTTGGAGAGACCATTAAAGTATGGAATACGACATCAAACCAAGAAAAGGCTAAGGCCATGATCTTCATTCGTCATCATCTCTACGTGGGATAGAATATGGAATATCTAACGATAAAAGATCCCTATGTCCTGTGGAGGAGGTTGAAAAAAAGGTATGATCATAAAAAACATGTTATTCTTTCAAAAGCTCGGTATGATTGGATGCACCTAAGGTTGCAAGATTTTAAATAAGTAAATGAGTACAACTCCGCGTTATTCAAAATCAGATCAAAATTGAAATTATGTGGAGAAAACATTACTTATGTGGATATGTTAGAAAAAACATTTTCTACCTTTCATGTCTCGAATATGCTCCTACAACAGGAATATCGAGAGAATACTTTAATAAATATTCAGAACTCATTTCATGTCTTCTCGTGGTTGAACAAAACAACGAGCTATTAATGAAAACCATGAATCTCGACTAATTGGAGCAACACCATTCCCTGAAGTGAATGTTGTAAATTTTAACAATCGAGGTCGAGGTCGTGACTGCGGTAGGGGAAGAAATAATTATTTTCGTTGTGGCCATTATAATTGTCCAAATTTGAAGAAACCCACACAAAATGATGATGATAAACGAAAGGCTCCACAAAATAAGAATTCAGGAGGTAATGAAAATAAATGCTTTCGATGTGGAATGACTTGACACTGGTCACGTGTTTGTCGTACATCCAAACACTTAGTTGATCTCTATCAAGCTTCCCTGAAGGAAAAATGGAAAAATGTGGAAGCAAATCTTGCTTCAAGATAATGATATATTCGACCCATCCAATATGACAAATGTGGATGTGGCAGACTTCTTGGCATCTTTTGAAGAGAAGATTGAAGCAATTTATGGATTAGGAAGTTCTTCTTTTGATTTTGAGAATGTCTAGTACTAATGTTTAGCTTTATGTTCTTTTTAGCTTTAAACTTTTGTATTATGTATCTCTTATTTTAATTATTTTTGTTTAATGAAGAAATATGGAAAATTTTCATATGTTGATTGAATAAAAAATGAGCAATAAAGATCGATGTCTAGCAGATTGCGCAACTACTGACACAAAACTTATAGATAGAAAATCTTTTTCTAAATTGCAAATGTTAGAAGGAAAAGTCAATACTATATCAGGTTCTGCAAACTTGATTAAAGGTTTTGAAAATGCAAGTTTTATCTTTCCATGAGGAACAAAATTTTACATTAAAAATGCTTTGTTCTCTAGTAAATTGAAAAGAAATTTATTGAGCTTCAAAGATATACGTAACAATGGTTATCATGTTGAAACTAATCGTAAAAATAATATAGAGTGTCTCTATATTACATATATTGTTTCACATGAAAAATGTATATTAGAAACATTGCCTGTTTTTTCTTTTAGATTATATTATACTAATATACGAGTAATTGGAAGTTATGCAATAATGAACCAGAAGTTTATGAATCCATAAATATTCAGTATTTCGCATGAACGATTAGGTCATCCGGAATCAATAATGATGAAAAACTGTTCGAGAATGCACATGGACATCCTTTAAAGAACCAGGAGATTCTTCCAATGAATTGTCATGTGATGCTTGCTTTGAATGAAAATTAATTATTAGACTATCACCAGCTAAAGTGGGGATTGAATCACCTGCATTTTTAGAAGGAATTCAAGGTGATATTTGTGGACCTATTAACCCATCAAGTGGTCCATTTTTAGCGTTTGTGGGTTTTTACTTTCAATCGTCTGCAATGGTAATTATCGGTTGGGTACATTTGTATGTTTACGAAAATACCTCATGATTTAAAAATGGCAAAAACCTAGCTCTGCGTCTCCCATTCAATAACCGCCCGCTCTTTTAAATGATTGTTCACTTTCTTTTGTTGATTTTTCATCACAAGCTTGTTCGTATTCTTCACCAAATTTCTCTAAACCTTGCATTGTACATCTTCTATTGAATGGAGAAGTTTAGATTGAAATCTCTGAACTAATAAAGTAAGAACTCAGACGACATAGCTTTTTCATCTTCTTCACCAAATGAAGAAACCTAGAACACGCATCCAAAGAAGAATTGGTTTAGTTACAGTCTCACTACAACAAATACAGATTTCGTCTGCAACAAATTTTGTAAGTTCACTTATGTGTTGTCCTAAAACATTGATCCCAAATGGGTGATTAGGGTCTCTTAGTGAATGTGTTGTGATGGGCTTCTCGAAGGCCCCATCAAATAAAAATTTATAATACCTAAGCCTTTTAAATTTGCAGTAAAAGTTGTCAGGGTCGATATTAGGGAATAGTTTTCTTAAATTCAGTGATGTACCATAACTAATAATTCCCAATTTTATTTAGAGCGATTAGTTCAAAGAAAAATAATAATTAAGGTAAAATCCTAAAGTACTATTTACAAGGGTTCGTGTAATTTAGAGAAAACCATTGAAGATTACTTTTAACCTTTCATATCCATTCATGTTATACAAGAGAATTATAAAAAAAAATCAATTCAATCAATATGCAAGGATTCACAAATCGATTGATTAACTCTATCAAGCCCTACCAATAACCATACTTAATTAAAAAATCAACCTTCCAGTCTTACTTGCGATTAAATATGTTTATATGCAAACACCAAACAAGTTCATTTAATCATTTATTCATTCACATGTTCAAGATAACTAAGAGATGCAAAACTACCTGAATTCAAGAATTACTCTCCCATGTTAAACTTAAATCTTACCCAATCAATTATTATCTAGACAATCAATTGAACGACAATCAAACAACTAATTAAATTAAAATGAACAGATAATCTCAGTAGAAATTAAAACAACCATAAAGAATATTCAAACACGCAAGTTCAACAAATCGTACACATAAATGTTTTAAACTTATATGAAAACCCTAAAAAAAAAATTACAATGTAAAGAAAGAAAGAAGAAAAACTCTTAACACGTGTCACACTTGATTATTGCGCCCCACACATGCAAAGATTAGTTTCTCAGTATTTTGTTTATTTCACTCGTACATGAGTAAGAAATGGTTGTCAACTACAAGCTTGAGTCCAAGTCAATTGGAGGCTTTTAGGTGTTCCACCGTATTCGGTAGGTTCGTGGACATGGGCATAGTGTTCAACTGTTCATTTGCCCACAAACTACTGATGATGGAGGTGGTTTCCAATGGGATCGATGTCATGATATTCAACGCATGAGAAACAACACTGACATATTTGAAGGATGAGTTCCTCCTTCTCATTGGGCTATAGTTGAGTACACAACGTCTTGCCCGTAATGAGAACGTAATAGCCCCACCTAAGACAATAGTATTGGTCGGACAATGATCACATATGCCTTCTAGATCTTGAGAAGGGATATGTGGGGTGTGTATTTAAAAATTATGAAGATTTTGTGAATGTATCTCTCATATACTACATCGAGCTCACGATGACGGGCAAGGACAAACACACCTTCGTTGACAGTGCATTGTTCGACGATCTTGAGGATTTGGATTACTTCAACAACATCGACTGAGGTACTACAATATGGGATAGAACCCTTAGATCTCTACAATGCGCACGTTGATAGGGATATGTACAATATATGGGGTGTGACTGAAAACACAACGTGCATCATTCAGTACAATCTAAAAGGCTTCCTTCTTGCTTTTTTAGGTGATTTTTTAAATTTTTATTTGTATGGGTCTTTTAAATTTTATGGTTTAGTTTAGGGTTATTTCATTATAATTGAATGTCGATATCATGAACATAACCCATTACAAGGTACGGGCATACAAGACGATTTCTACCTTACAAAGATTCGTTGTGAAGGGATGCAATATCACTTCTTTGTTGCGAATGTTACGGTAATCTTCTTATCGAGTCGTTAACCAACAACCCGTTCTTGATAGAGTCCTTGAATAAAAAATGGTATGAGTGGTGTTCGTCCTATTCATATCAATCTTATTGGTATATACACTTAATGACTATTTAAGGAAATGAGCGTACACTTAAATTACGAAGAAGACATAAATATGTGCGACTTGGGAAGTGGAAGGGGCGTTGAGGAAATGAACGTACACTTAAATGACCTTGGTGGGTGGAATTCATCTAATAATAACTGATCAAGTGTCGTCTGTGGTTCATTCATTAGTTAATAGATAATCAAAACTATAATGGTTGACTCATCGAACGATAATTTGTTGATCTGCGAGATAGAATCGAATTACTCTAGTTCATACGATGACGCCAACCACTATTAGTATTTCGAGCAATGAGGAGGATGAGAAAGCAGTGTACTTGGACTTCATTAACTACTATGACTATGAAATGACACATCAATCTCCACTGCAATCATCCCTCGACTTCAACTCATGCCACTTTCACCATATTCCCCTTCTCTTGAATCAATTCGGGGTTAACTAGCTATTATAAACCAACTGGAACCCACACTTTCAACATAATGAATGAGCTCAATATAGCCAGAAAGGAAACATTCTAATGTGAAAGAAGAGAGGAAAACAACCTAATAAAAAATTGAAGGTCAAGGTCCAAGCCTACCACCTCCAAGTACGATAAGGGATGATAGTCGACTGTTGTTGGTCCTTATTTCATCTGACTCATACTACATCTTGTTACGATCATGGATGGTTGGGATGAAACATCTTAATGTTATTCGTTTGAGGCCATACTTTTTCTTTTTTTTTTCTTTCGTTTTTCTTTTTTTTTTTCTGTTTTTTTCTAGTTTATTATTATTTTTTTCCAATGGAGATTGTTTTTTAAATATTTCATATTCATTTTTCCTACGACTACGATTAATGTTTCTGATGAATGATTAACGTTAATTGAAATCAAAATAACCAAATTACATAATATTGTACCTTGTTAAAACTATTTAATGATTAATTTGTACCTTGTTAAATTTATTTTTGTTAAAACTTTATTTAATGATTAATAACATTATTGTTTTTTAAGTTTATGACCACATTTATATTTTTTACTAGATTTTCTTTTTCATAATTTATCTTAAAATGAAGAAAATGTGGTACTGTTTTTTGTTGTTTCTAATCAATATGAGATTTAAATTCCATAAACCACCCTCCATTTAATAAAATAAATAACAAAACCAATGAAAGTTTCCTAATAAAATAATATTTGGGGAAAGGTGTTAATGATTGTATATAAAATGGTTCTCATAGAGTCTATTCAACCTTGTCTTTTAATGTGCAAAATTTAAAATATATCATATTATTGTAGTTCTTATCAGGTAAATGCCCATTCTACATGCTCACTTGATTTCTATGTCATGTGGTAACTTATCTATAGCCAAAGTGTGTCTTTCAAGTGTATAACAAAGATTATAGATTGATGTCTAAATAAACCACATCATGCTATCTAAATTGCATACAAATAGTGATTTTTGGTGGATAAAATAAACAGTACAATTGGGTGAATTTCTCTCTAATTTCCTTTCGTCTCTCCCACTTTCTCTCAATTTTATTTATTATTTAATTTATCATAAAACTCGACTATCTTTTATTTGTATTATATATATTCCATTTCCACAACACTTGTATTATATTATTATTATTATTATTATGATTATGATTATGATGATGATGATTATTATTATTAGTACGATGATTATTATTATTCTGATTATTACTATCATTATTATTATGATTGTTATTAATATGATCATTATGATTATGATTATTATGATGATTATTATGATGATGATTATTATTATTATGATTATTATGATTATTAATTATTATGATTATTATTATGATTTTGATGATTACAATTATTATTATTATTGTGATTATTATGATTATTATAACTATTATTATTATTAGTATGGTTATGATGATGATGATGATTATTTATTATTATTATTATGATTATTATTATTCTTATTGTTATTTATATTATTATTATTATTATTATTATCATTATCATTATTTTTATTATTATTATCACCATCATTTAGATATTAGTAAAATTATACCTGGTTTCCATCCTTTTTTTCAACACATTATCAACACCAAGCTCTGCTAGTTTTTCTATTAAAGGTAGTTCCTCTAGGTAAGCCATTTTTTAATGTTATTTTGCATGTTTAGTTTATATTAATTTTCTAATATAAACATAAGGCCTTTTGACAGCGTTACTATGAGAAATTTTACAAAATTTGAATTCACGACCCTTGACATTAATTTTTTGTCATTAGTACTTCATGCTTAGATACATTTGGATGCTATGAACCTTGGAGAGATCATTAAAGAAGAGAATACGACATCCAATAAAAAAAGGCCAATGTTGTGATCTTCATTCGTCATCATCTCAACGAGGGATTGAAAATGGAATATCTAACGATAAAAGATCCATATGTCCTGTGGAGAAGCTTGGAAGAAAGGTATGATCATAAAAAACATGTTATTCTTCCAAAAGCTCGCTATGATTGGATGCACCTGAGGTTGCAAGATTTTAAATAACTAAGTGAGTACAACTCTGTGTTATTCAAAATTAGTTCAAAATTGAAATTATGTGGAGAAAACATTACTAATGTGGATATACTAGCGAAGACATTTTCGACCTTTCATGTCTCGAATATGCTCCTACAACAATAATATCGAGAGAAAGACTTTAATAAATATTCAAAACTCATTTCATGTCTTCTCGTGGCTGAACAAAACAACGAGCTATTAATGAAAAACCATGAATCTCGTCTAACTGATCAACACCATTACCTGAAATGAATGTTATTAATTTTAACAATGGAGGTCGAGGTCGTGACCGCGGTCGGGAAAGAAATATTTATTTTTGTTGTGGGCATTATAATTATCTAGATTTCAAGAAACCCGCACGAAATGATGATAATGATAAAGGAAAGACTCCACAAAATAAGAATTCAGGAGGTGATGAAAATAAATGCTTTCAATGTGGAATGACTGGACACTGGTCACGTGTTTGTCGTACATCCATACACTTAGTTGATCTCTATGAAGCTTCCCTAGACGAAAAAAATGGAAAAATGTGGAAGCAAATCTTGCTTATTAAGATAATGATATATTCAACCCATCCAATATGACAAATTTGAATGTGACAGACTTGTTTGCATGTTCTGAAGAAAAGATTAAAACAATTTATGGATTAACAAGTGCTTCTTTTGATTTTTAGAATGTCTAGTACTAATGTTATGTTTTATGTTCTTTTTAGCTTTAAAATTTTTGTATTATGTATCTCTTATTGTAATTATGTTTGTTTAATGAATAAATATGGAAAATTTTCATATGTTGAATGAATAAAAAATGAGCAATGAAAATTTATATCAGACTGCGGAACTACGCACACAATACTTATAAATAGAAAATATTTTTCTAAATTGCCAATGTTGGAAGCAAAAGTCAATCCTATATCAGGTTCTGCAGACTTGATTGAATGTTTTGGAAAAGCAAGTTTTATCTTTATTAGAGGAACATAATTTTAAATTAAAAATATTTTGTTTTCTAGTAAGTTGAAAAGTAATTTATTGAGCTTGAAAGATATACGTAACAATGATTATCATGTTGAAACTAATTGTAAAAATAATATAGATTGTCTCTATATCACATTTATTGTTTCACATGAAAAACGTATATTAGAAACATTGTTTGTTTGTTCCTTTGGATTATATTATACTCATATACAAGTAATTGAAAGTTATGCAACAATAAACCAGAAGTTCAGAAATATTCAGTATTTTGCATGATCGATTAGATCATCCAGGATCAATAATGATAAAAAAATATTCGAGAATTAACATGGACATCCTTTAAAGAATCAGACGATTCTCCAATCCAATGAATTGTCATGTGATGCTTGCTTTGAAAGAAAATTAATTATTAGACCATCACCAACTAAAGTGGGGATTGAATCACCAACGTTTGTAGAGCGAAATCAAAGTGATATTTATAAACCTATTAACCCACCAAGTGGTCCATTTAGATATTTTATGGTATTAATTGACGCATTCAGCGGATGATCATATGTATGCTTATTATCAAGTCGAAATCTTGCATTTGCAATATTACTTGCTCAAATAATTAAGTTAATAGCACAATTTCCTGATTATACAATAAATACCATTCGACTTGATAAAGCTGGTGAATTTACATCCAAAACTTGTAATAATTATTGTATGTCAATTGGGATAAGTGTTGAACATCCTGTAACCCATATTCATACAGAAAATGGTCTAACAGAATCATTTATAAAACGTCTGGAACTAATTGCAAGACCATTGCCGATGAGAGCCAAACTTCCTACATCAGTCTGGGGGCATGCTATTTTGCACTCTGACTCATTATTATGTATTAGGCCAGTAGCCTATAATAAATATTCCCCTATGCAATTAGCTTATTAGCAAGCAACCAAATATATCTCATCTGAGAATTTTTGGATGTGCAGTATATATGTTCCAATTTCTCCACCACAACGTACCAAGATGGTTCCTCACAGGAGGCGAGGAATATATGTTTGATATGATTCCCTATCAATTATTAAATAACTTAAACCCCTGACAGGTGATGTATTTACTGCACGATTTGCTGATTGTCATTTTAATGAGACAAAAATTTTCCAGTACTAGGTGGAGGAATTAAGAAGTTGAAAAAGAATATCATGAAATGCATCGTTATTATCTCATTTAGATCCTCGTAGAGATCAATGTGAACTTGAACTTCAAAAGATAGTTCATTTGCAAAATATAACAAATCAATTACCAGATGCATTCACATATGATGAAAGAGTGACTAAATTATATATACCAGTTGCAAATGCTCGATCAAAAATTGATATCTCATAGGAACAATTTGTCAATAATGAGTCAGGAGCACGGTAGAAGTGTTGTAGACTAATGGGTTCCAAAGATAAAAATCCTTGAAAAAGAAAAGTAGTTGAGAATCAAAATGATTCAATAAAAAGGTAAGGATGTTCCAGAAGAAATCCATAATACAACTACTCAAAAGAGTATTGATGAAAATCAAACGCTTGAATATAATAATGAAATTTCTATAAACTATGTTACAACAGGAAAGAGATAAAACCGAAATGATATCATAGTTGACAACATTTTTGCTTCAAATGTTTCTCACGATATTATTAAGTGACGAGTTTGATCCAAAATCTATCGAAGAATGTCAAAGTTGAAAGGATTCGCTGAAGTGGAAAGAAGCAATCCAAGAAGAATTGAACTCACTTTCAAAATGTGAGGTTTTTTGACCAGTAGTCAGGACACCAGAAGGTGTCAAACTTGTGGGATACAAATGGGTATTTGTAAGGAAAAGAAATGAAATGAATGAAGTCACAAGATATAAAGCGAGACTTGTTACACAAGGATTCTCGCAAAGGCCTGACTTTGATTATGAGGAGACATATTCTCCTATGGTGGATGGAATAACGCTAAGATTTTTGATTGACCTGACTGTAAATGAAAAACTTGATATGCATCTAACGGATGTAGTCACGACGTATTTATATAAATATCTGGATAATGACACTAATATGAAAATTCCGGAAGAATTTAAAATACCAGAAACATATGAATCAAGTTCTTGAGAATTGTATTAAAATACCAGAACCATATGAATCAAGTTATTGGGAATATGTCATGAAGGGCTTCTCGAATGCCCCATCAAATAAAAATTTATAATACCTAAGCCTCATAAATTTGCAGTAAAAGTGGCAAGGGTCGATACTAGGGAATGGTTTTCTTAAATTCAATTATGTACCATAATTACTCATTCCCAATTTTATTTAGAGCGATTAGTTTAAAGAAAGACAATAATTAAGGTAAAATCCTAAACTACTATTTACAAGGGTTCTAGTCATTTAGAAAAAACCATTTAATATTATTTTTAACCTTTCATACCCATTCAAGTTATATAAGAGAATTATCCAAAATAATCAATTCAATCAATATGCAAGGATTCAAAAATCGATTGATTAACTGAATCAAGCCCTACCAATAGCCATATGTTGCGTAAAATTATATTGAATATGCAATACTGCAGTGTACGGGTCAAGTTTAAGTATAGTGATTTATGAGTCCAAGTATCATCCTCGGGAATGGGTTTCTAGATTAATTAAGTATTAAGATATTAATTCTCAAATTTAGCTAAAGCATCAAAACATGGATAGGTGTTTGACAAAAAAGACAACCAAACAAACAAACATGTGGAGACACGAATTGATAGAATTAAAGGAAGTGATTTTACAAGTTAATAACCTAACTACACATGCATTGACCTCATGAGATGAATTTATAAACAAGAAGTAAATTACTCAAGAAAACCTCTCGGTTCTTAGTGAGCCTCACACATGCAATAGAATTCATAGTCTCCATACGAACCTACAACATACATGGCATTAAGTAACTTCTTTATGTGTTTCCCTAAGAATTCTAGGTCACTCTCGTGCCAGACTACTAAGGGTTTTGACAATTTTGCTCTAATTCAAGCTTTATCTCTCGAGTCCACTTAAATCAACAAATTAAGAAATCAAGAACTAATTGTCAAAAATAAGAACAAAACATGCTTCAATACATTGTAACAAAGTCATAACAAGCAAATCAAATCCTAACTACAATGTTTAGCTACTCTAAATCACATGAAAATCAAACTAAACAAGTAGAAAACGTCTTAGAACGCTATTACAAATTGAAAGAAAAGGAAAATAAACTTAGGTGTCGATGTTGGTCCTTCGTCTCCGAGCTCCCGTCTTCGATCTCGAACCTCCACGAATGCTTTGGCTCCCAAAAATCACTCTTTTCTCTTTTCTTACAAGGTGTATTTCGAAATTAGGGCAAAATTCTACCAAATTGTGCTCCCCTTTTGCAAGAATAATAAGGTTGTATTTATAGACATCAATGGGGCAGCGTTGCAACGTTGTACCCCAAACGCGTGGTAAATATGGAAACTATCGACAGCGTTGCAACGCCAGGGACAGCGTTGCAACGCTGCTACCTTAACGCACGCGTCCCTATCGATCTGGCGTTGCGCCAGAAAGAAAGCGTTGTTGCAGCGACCTCCTCTTGATTTCTCATGCATGTGCCCTAATCGATCTAGCGTTGCGACGCTGCAAAGCAGCGTTGCAACGCCATCACCTGTGGTCTTCAATACAACTTCACAGCACGCTCGGCGTTGCAACGCTATATATGGCGTTGCAACGCCATCTCCTCGGGTCTTCAAGCTTGGTTTGGTCCTTTCACTTCCAATTGATATTATTTTTAGCTCCAAAAATCCTCGTTTCGATCTCGAGTGATCCAATTTATCTCCAATAGCTCCGTTTAAGCTCTTAACCTGAAATTGAATAAATTAACCACGTAAAAACCCCGAAATCATTATAAAACTACCAATAATTAAGCCTAAGGATAGCACATTTTGTGTGCTATCAAACACCCCCAAACTTAAACTTTTGCTAGTCCTGAGCAAAAACAGAGTTAAACATTAGATTGTTCTTAAACATACATTTGATTCAAGTCTCACAGATTTAAGAGAAAATTTTGCAATCACAGGAAACACTTAAACATAACACTTCAACAAGTAATTTAAAACTTTTCCTAAGTGTTCCTACGTGTGTGTGATTAGCCTATGTTCCCTTCATTTTTACTAAGCCCGGATCAACTTTATTAGGTTCTCCACTCAACTTCCCCCTACACTGGTCTTAATTACTAATCCTTGAGTCTCCCCACATTCAGGAAATAAATAACTCAACTTAGCACTTAATCATCATTTTTTTTTATGCAAGAACACTAGCTTTCACACATCTACTGCAGGCACCCTTACCCAGAGCACTCGCTCAATGAGTGGCCTAACTGATCACAGTGAAGGTAGCTCTTTTTGTCCTCACGATTTTTTTTTTTCAAACAAAAATAAAAAACTTTTTCACATAATGCACATACTACACAGATCAAGCACTTTATATTGTCATTCACCCTATCCTGCAGTTTAACTCTCAAATCAGTTTTCAGACCTATCGAGGTGACATCAAACTTCTAAGCCTAATAACTTTGATCTAAGCATTTCAAAACTACAGGAACACATGCTATGTGCATAATAGTGCAGGAAAAACTCAAGAAAATTTTTAAATTAACTCAAATTCATATCATGCTCTCACGTTTCAGCAGAATCACAAAGATTTCCCATTATATCTCATCATAGGCTATCATTCTCATACTTGTGTAAAAGAACACTCAACAATTCAACACATACTCAGGACAGTCACAACACAAATAAACACATCCCACCCCCAAACTTAAACTAAACATTGTCCCCAATGTTTGCAGAATTAAGCATAAATAACGTATATGGGTAAGAGTGAACAATACTATCCTGGGTAATGGAGATCTTTCTGAGATTCTTGGATAGCCAAAACATGTGTGTTGGAGTTCCTCAGAACGGGAGCATGGATTTCAACGAAGAAGGGCATCTCACAACCTACAAGGCAAAAACAACAATTAACTAAGAATTGAAAAACAACAAAAACAATCTAAAGCAAGATGAAGACAGGAAAACAAAAGTAGGTAAAGCTTGGGTTGCCTCCCAAGAAGCGCTTTGTTTAACGTCTTTTAGCTAGACAGTACTCCCTCAAGGTGTTTCCTTCCTTGCTTGCAGTGCCTGGAGTGATGTGTTCATTTGGCTAATCTGGGTCTCTATATTCTTTATTGCAGCTCCATGACTGGTTACAATACCAGATAGACTGGTGACTGCATTCTCCAGCTGGTTGGACCGACTTCTGGATTCAGCTATGAAGGAAAGCAATGTGTCTTCCAGAGATGGTTTCCTCTCTGATGTAGAAGCATGCCCTGTAGGGAGATTCAACACATTTTTGTTGTTAGCATAGGAAAAATTTTCATGATACCTCAAACACAGGTTGTAATGTGTTGGGAGGTTGTTCGAGTCCGATTGCCTCCATAGGTGTTGCTTACATTTGTTGGGTAGTGCAATTGCTCCATAGTGGATTCCCCAATTGGCTGGGAGAATTGAGAGGACATCCCTGTCTGTGGTGATCCTGCAAAATTATTTAGGGCATAAGTGAGAGATGTCATATGAGATCTAAGAGAGGTTACCTCATCCAGTTGATATAATCCAGCTACTGGCTTAGATCTGTCATTTTCTGTAGGCCATTGGTAGCTGGCAGTTGACACTTCCTCCAGAAGGGCACGTGCTTCTGGCACAATCTTCGCCATGAAAGCCCGTCCAGCAGTGGCATCCAGAATGGTCCTGGTCTTACCTTCCAGTCCATTATAGAATAATTGTACCTGGAGCCAACTGGTAGCCATCTTTGTGGGCACCTCCCGAGCATGTCCTTGTACCTTTCCCAGGCCTCAAATAACTGCTCTCCCTCTTGCTGCCTGAATGTTCCTATCTCAGTCCTTAACTTTGCAGCTTTCACAGGTTGGAAGAATTTGGTCATGAAGGCTAGGATACTCCCTGAGGGGAGGGATCCAAGCCATTCTTTGGCTCTACCCTGCAAAGAAAAAGGAAAGAGACGTAAGCGAATACTATCAGCAGAGATACCATTCATTTTAAATGTACCACAGATTTCTAAATAATTTTGAAGATGAGAGTTAGGATCTTCTGTGGCTAGGCCTCTGAAAGCACCTTCCCTAACCATTTGTATCAGCTCTGTTTTCAGTTCAAAATTATTAGCATTGATAGGGGCATGGACTATTCCAGCCTGCTAAGAATTAAACACAGGTTGAAAATACTCCCTGATAGGTTTAGGGTTATTGATGAGCTCTTGATCAACCATTTTCGGAGGTTCTGCTCTTCCTTCCCTTAGGAGTCTCCTACAGGTCCTCTCGATCTCAAGATCAAAAGGGTGCAAATCTGCGGCTCTCCCCTTGGGCATACACCTGGAGGAACAAAAAGAAAGAAATTAGATAAAAAAGAAAAACACAAACAACTAGAAAATAAAACAAAAAATAAAGACATAAAACATAAAACTTGGGTTGCCTCCCAAGAAGCGCTTTGTTTAACGTCTTTAGCTAGACGGTGACTTATCAGGGCACATAAAATTGCTCATATTTCTTCGGGCCCTTTTTGCTCGAATTGATGTAGCCTTCTAAGTCTAAAAGGCTATCCCACTTTTCTTGAGCCCCAGATAGAAAATTATTTTTGGTATTTTTGTTTATCAAAATAAAATAATTGAAATCAAAGCAAGACTCGTGAGTGAAAGACAAATAGTTATCAAAAATAAAGGAAATCTCAGGGAATAAAAGAAAAGAAGACTTCTCAGCCTCTAACTCTATCACTTGGATCTCCCCTGTGGAACTAAGGGTATCACCAGTGTCTTCCTCACTAACCTGATCATGGTGTGCCTCAGTCTCCCCCAAACTATCCTCACTAACATCTAAATAAATCCTCCTAGGTGACATCTCCTGAGTGGTAAGGATAAGAAATTGTTCCTGTAAGGCATTAAGGGAAACTACTAACTGGTCAAGGTATTGAGCTCTACCTTGTACTATTTCCCAAAGTCCTACCACCTCAATCTCTAACCTATCCAATCTCTCTAATTCACTATTATCCATGTTTTGATGCTTTAGCTAAATTTGAGAATTAGTATCTTAATACTTAATGAATCTAGAAACCCATTCCCGAGGACGATACTTGGACTCATAAATCACTATACTAAAACTTGACCCGTACACTGCGGTATTGCATATTCAATATAATTTTACGCAACAAGTTTTTGGCGCCGTTGCCGGGGAATGGCGATTATTTAGATTAATTAATATTAGGAGAAAATTTAAAATTTTAGACTAAAGCTTGTTTGTTTGTCTTTTCTTAATTGTTTTGTGTGATTGTTTGTTTCCTTAACTGTGTTATTTTAGTTTTGTGGGTTTTTGAGTCTTTGTTTCCTGTTTAGTTGTGTTGATATTGTGTGAAGTCTTGTTGTGAAATTACTGATTTTTCAAGCATGACTTTGCATGATTTTTCTCCATCATTCTATTACTCCTCTAAGGACCCTAGTTTTGTGCATCATGATTTTTCTGAATACCATGTGTCTAATTTTTACCATTCTGTACCTGACATATATGAAAATTCACATGAGGGTAGTTATTTAGGCACTTGGAACCAGAATTTTTCGTACCTTAACCAACCCTTAGAAAAATCTTCTCTTATGGACCAATTGGCTGAATACACAATAGAATTGAAGTTGAAAAATTTGATCCATAGTGAATGACAATTAATTATTATCCAGACAATCAATTGAATGACAATTAAACAACTAATTAAATTAAAATCAACAGATAATCTCAGTAGAAATTAAAACAACCATGCTGAATATTCCAACACGCATGTTCAATAAATCGTACACATAAATGTTTTAAACTTATATGAAAACCCTAACAAACAAAATTACAATGTAAAGAAAGAAAAAAGAAAAACTCTTAACGCGTGTCACACTTGATTATTGCTCCTTGAACATGCAAATATTAGTTTCTGAGCATTTTTTTTATTTAACTCGTACAGGAGTAAGAAATGGTTGTCAACTACAAGCTTGAGTCCAACTATTTCTACTCTGTCGAGTTGACAAAACCCTCGCACATAAAGCATTGTGAACCAAATGTTATAGTTGAAGCTTAGTGCAACTCAATTGGAGGCTTTTAGGTGTTCCACCGTATTCGGTAGGTTTGTGGACATGAGCATAGTGTCCAATAGTTTATTGGTCCGCAAACTACTGATGATGGAGGTGGTTTCTAATAGGACCGATTCCGTGATATTCAACGCATGAAACGACACTGACATATTTGAAAGATGAGTTCCTCCTTCTCACTGAGCTATGGTTAAGCACACAACGTGTTATCCGTAATGAGAACGTAATAGCCCCCCAAAGACAATAGTATTGGTCGGACAATGATGACATATGCCTTCTAGATCTTGAGAAGCGATATGTTAGGTGTGTATTTAAAAATTATGAAGATTTTGTGAATGTATCTCTCATATACTACAACGAGCTCACGATCACGGGAAAGGACAAACACACATTCTTTGACAGTGCATTGTTCGGTGATGTTGAGGATTTGGATTACTTCAACAACTTCGACTAAGGTACCAGAATATGGGGCAGAACTCTTAGAACTTTACAATGCGCACTCGTTGATAGGGATATGTACAATAAATGGGGCGTGACTGAAAACGCAACGTGCATTCAACACAATCTATATGGTTTCCTTCTTGCTTTTTTAGGTGATTTTTTAAATTTTTATTAGTTTTGGTCTTTTAAATTTTATGGTTTACTTTAGGGCTATTTCATTATAAATGAATGTCGATATCTTGAACATAACCCATTACAAAGTATGGGCATACAAGACGATTTCTACCTTACATAGATTCGATGTGAAGAGAAGCAGTATGATTGTCACGAATGTTACGGCAATCATCTTATAGAGTTGTTAACCAACAACCCTTGAATCAAACATGGTATGACTGGTATTTGTCCTTTTATTGGTGTGTACACTTAACGACTATTTAAGGAAATGAGAGTACACTTAATGACGAAGAAGGCATAAATATATGCGACTTGGGAAGTGGAAGGGGCGTTGAGGAGATGAACATACACTTAAATGACCTTGATTGGTGGAATTCATCTATTAATAACTGATCAAATGTAGTCTGTGGTTCATTCATAAGTTAATAACAAGATAAACAAAACTATAATGGTTGACTGATCAGAAAATAATTTGTTGATCCACGAGATAGAATCGAATTACTCTAGTTCATACGATGATTCAAGAAACACACCCCCACCGCCAACCACTATAAGTATTTCGAGCAACGAGGAGGATGAGAAAGCAACGTACTTGGACTTCATTAATGAGTACGACTATGAAATGACACATCAATCTCCACTGCAATCATCCCTCGACCTCCACTCATGCCACCATCACCATCTTCCCCTTCTCCTGAATCGATTGGGTTTAACTACCTAGTATGAACCAACTAGAACCCCCACTTTCATCATGCTAAATGAATGAGCCTAATATATCCAAAAAGGAAACATTCTACTGTGAAAAAAGGGAGGAAAACAACCAAATGAAAAATTGAAGGTGAAGGTCCAAGCCGACCTCCACCTCCGAGTACGACAAGGGATGATAGTCGACTGTTGCTGGTCTGTTAAAATATAAACTTGATTTTGGGTCATTAGTATTTGGGCCTAGTATAAATAAAAGCTCAATTTCTAGAAACTTTTAAGTGCTAGACTATTCTAGAGAAATATGTTTTTAAAAATGTTTTAAAGTATGTTGTAGAATTCTCTAGAATGTAGAATGTTCTAGAGAGTCTTTTGTAATTTCTAGATTGTATGAGTTGGCAAAACCATAGCCATTAGTTTAGGGGATGTAACTAGTATAAATAAGGGTGATATCCTAGAGTTTGTATCAAGCTAAATAAAGCCCAAGAGCTAGAAGTAAGCAATAATACAAGTAGCCGTTTTTTCAAAATCTATCTTCCAAAATCTAACCTCCAATCTCCAAAGTTTCTTTTCCAACAAAGTGGTATCAGAGCTTGAACATCCTTTCTAAAAAGATGGCAAGTAACAACATGGTCCCATTCCATGTCCCAGTGCTCAGCAAGAGCAACTACGATAATTGGAGCATCAAGATGAAGGCTCTTCTTGGATCGCAAGATGTATGGGAGATAGTAGAGAAAGGGCACTCCGAGCCGGAGAATGATGGTAGTTTTTCTCAAATACAAAGGGATAGTTTGAGAGACTCAAGAAAGAGAGACAAGAAGGCTCTCTATCTAATCTATCAAGGATTAGATCACGATGCTTTTGAGAAGATTTTAGAAGCAAAGACGGCGAAAGAAGCATGGGAGAAGCTTCAAATATCGTACAAGGGAGCAGATCCAGTAAAAAAGGTATGTATTCAAACTCTAAGAGCTGAGTTTGAAACTTTTCATATGAAAGAAGGGGAAGTTATCTCCGATTACTTTTCTAGAGTTTTAACAGTCACCAATCAACTTAAGAGAAATGGTGAAAAGCTTGATGATGTAAAATTTATGGAGAAAATTCTAAGATCATTAGATCCAAAGTTTGAACATATTCTTTCCATAATCGAAGAAACAAAAGACTTAGAGACTATGACCATTGAGCAACTCTTGGGTTCGTTGCAAGCATATGAAGAAAAGAAAAATAAGAAGGAAGGAATCGTAGATCAATTACTGAAGGGGCAAGTTGACTCAACTACTGGAGAAATTAGTCACAATGGTAGAAACCAACGAGGACGAGGTAATAGTGGACATCGAGGACGAGGAAGAAGTCATGGACAAGGACAAGGACGAGGTTGGAGGTCGTATGATGACAACAACAACTTTCAAAAATGAGGAAACTCAACAAGAGATCGTGGGCAAGGCAACTCAAGATCGAGGTACGATAAGTCAAATATTAAATGCTACAATTGTCAGAAATACGGTCACTATGCATCTGAATGTAGAGTTGTTAGCAACAATAAAGTTGAAGAGAAGGCAAACTACATTGAAGAAAGAGATCAAGAATGTGGCACCATATTGATGGCATGCACGGATAACGAATGGAACAAAGATAATAGTTGGAGACAACATGATGAAGACTACAACTTCTTTTCGTACTTTGAATAAGATAACATAGAACATGCAATGATAGAGCAAATAAGAGAGGAGACTTCTACTCCAGAAGCTTCACCAACTATAAGTTCCCAAGAGAATGAAAGTTCAAGTGAAGGAGTTCACCGCTTCAGAAGCTTACAAGAACTTTATGAGGTAACTACAAATCAGGACAATCTTACTCTGTTTTGTTTGTTTGCTGATTGTGAGCCCATGAACTTCCAAGAAGCTATGGAAAACAAAAATTGGAAAAGTGCAATGGATGAAGAGATCAAGGCAATCAAGAACAACGACACATGTGAGCTAGTCCCACTTCCAAAAGGGCACAAGGCGATTGGTGTGAAATGGGTTTACAAAACCAAAAAGAATGCTAGAGGAGAAGTCGAAAGATATAAGGCAAGACTAGTGGCGAAATGTTATAGTCAAAGAGCGGGCATCGACTATGATGAGGTTTTTGCTCCTGTTGCTCGACTAGAAACAATTAGATTAATAAATTCATTAGCAGCTCAAAACAATTGGAGAATTCACCAAATGGATGTTAAATCTGCTTTCCTTAATGGGGTCCTTGAGTAAGAAGTCTACATTGAACATCCTCAAGGCTATGAAGTTGAGGGAAAAGAAGATAATGTTTTGAGGCTGAAAAAGGCCCTCTATGGGTTGAAACAAGCTCCAAGAGCTTGGAATTCTTGAATAGACAAGTATTTACACGAGAGAAACTTCATCAAGTGTCCATATGAGCATGCACTTTACATCAAAGCTCAAAATAATGATGTATTGATTGTGTGCTTGTATGTAGATGACTTGATCTTTACAGGCAATAATCCGAGCATGTTCAAAAAGTTTAAGGAAGAGATGACGAACGAGTTTGAGATGACTGACATTGGGATCATGTCTTACTACCTTGGCATTGAAGTAAAACAAGGAGATAAAGGCATATTAATCACCCAAAAAGGCTATGCTAAGGAGGTGATTAAGAAGTATAGGATGGATGATTCTAATCTGGTCAACACACTAATGGAATGTGGAATCAAACTATCAAATCATGAGGAAGGAGATAAAGTAGATCCAACACTCTTTAAAAGCTTAGTTGGGAGTTTGTTGTATTTGACATGCACAAGGCCTGATATTCTCTATGCGGTTGGAGTTGTCAGTCGCTATATGGAGAAACTGACAACCACACATTTGAAGGCAGCAAAAAGAATTTTTCGGTTCAACAAAGGTACGATAAATTATGGTTTGTACTATTCTGTTTTTCATGATTATAAGCTCGTGGGATATAGTGATAGTGATTGGAGTGGAGATATGGATGACCGTAGGAGCACGACTAGTTTTGTGTTCTATATGGGAGACACTGCTTCCACATGGATGTCAAAAAAACAATCAATTGTTACTCTTTCAACATGTGAAGCAGAATATGTAGCTGCTACCTCATGTGTTTGCCATGAAGTTTGGCTAGGAAATCTGCTAAACGAGTTGGGTTTGTCACAAAAGGAGCCGACGAAGATTTTTGTGGACAACAAGTCAGCAATTGCTTTGGGTAAGAATCCAGTTTTTCACGATCAGAGCAAACACATTAATACGCGTTACCATTATATTAGAGAGTGCATTGCAAGAAAGGATGTGCATTTGGAGTACGTAAAGACTCATGATCAAGTAGCTGATATTTTCACTAAGCCACTTAAAAAAGAAGACTTCACAAGGTTGAGAGGTTTGCTTGGAGTAACAAAATCAAGTTTAAGAGTGGGTGTTGAAATATAAACTTGATTTTGGGTCATTAGTATTTGGGCCTAGTCAAAATAAAAGCCCAATTTCTAGAAACCTTTTAAGTGCTAGACTATTCTAGAGAAATCTCTCTTTAAAGATGTTTTAATGTATGTTGTAGAATTCTCCAAACTTTAGAATACTCTAGAGAGTATTTTGTAATTTCTAGATTGTATGAGTTGGCAAAACCATAGCTATTAGTTTAAGGGATGCAACTAGTATAAATGGATGTGATATCCTAGAGTTTGTATCAAGCTAAATAAAGCCCAAGAGCTAGAAGTAAGCAATAATACAAGTAGACTCTTTTTCAAATCATATCTTCTAAAGTCTAACCTCCAATCTCCAAAGTTCCTTTTCCAACATGGTCTTCATATCATCTGACTCATACTACATCTTGTTACGATGGTCGA
The DNA here is from genome assembly GCA_036507285.1 of Trichosanthes cucumerina. Lineage (NCBI taxonomy): Eukaryota > Viridiplantae > Streptophyta > Magnoliopsida > Cucurbitales > Cucurbitaceae > Trichosanthes > Trichosanthes cucumerina. The sequence goes on from CM071841.1 coordinate 43,651,703, forward strand.
TGGCTGGGATGAAACATCGACATTTTATTCGTTTGAGGCTATACTTTTTTTTTCTTTTTTTCTTTTTTTTCGATTTATTTCTTTTCTCTTTTATTATTATTTTTTTCCAATGGAGATTGTTTTTTAAATCTGTCATATTCCTTTTTCCTACTACTACGATTAATGCGTCTGATGAATGATTAATGTTAATTGAAAACAAAATAACCAACAATAATTAGTATCTACGAATGAAGACACACAATGACACGACAAAAAATATAAAACAAACGATAAATCTCTTATTCGATGTGTAATTGCTTCAATGTAATTATCGTTATCGTTACCATCATTTGTGTAACGCCCGAGAAGTTTAGGTACGACTAAATTAGAATTTAATTTTTGGTATGTAGTGTTAAATTATAAATTTTGTGGTTTCGATGAAGTTAAGGGCCTTTTTGTAAGTCTAGGGAGATGAAGGGGCAATTTTGGAAAGTAAAGTTTATCTAGGGTTTGAGAAAAAACCTCTTTTGTCTTTACATGCACAATTCCCCAGGCCCTTTTCTTCCACTGTCACCTTCACAAAAAAACCGTAGCCACCTTCTCATTTGTTGCCCGCCGGAAGCTCCTAGCAGCCACCCTCTTGTAGACGCTCGTCGGAGGAGTCAGACGTGTCGCCGTCAATGCCAGACCGCCAGAGGAATCGTTCGGCGGTAGTTGAGCCGCGCGCTAAAGCTGTCGAGCCGCAAAGTCGTTGTGGCGAGGTCGACGTCGCCTCGCACCTGGTTTGAGCTGCTGGGAGACGAAGCCACCGTCATCTGCCGCACCGCTCCTCGCGAAGTCGCCGTCGAGCAACCGAGTTGTTGAATCTTCAACATTGGACGCCTGAAGCTGATTCAGGCGAACCGCCGCCTTGATTCGGGTTTTTGGGGAGGTGTTCAATCGATTTTCGCCAGTTGGGAATTCGTTCTGGATAGATCAACACCCGAGCATCCAAAAATTGCGTTCCACGCGGCAAGAGCGCGATTGCCGTCGTCCCGCCGCCGCCGGCCACACGCGCCGCCATCGCCGGCCACGCGCGCGCGCTTTCGCCGAGTTGGTACGATCGATCCGCCGGTTTCGACTCCCAAGTATGTTTTGGATCTTCGTGGTGGCAAATTGATTAATTATTTCTAGATGTTTCAAGCATTTACTAAGTAGGCCTCCAAGTGTTGTTGACTTGTCTCATTATTCGAATAGGTAGGTTGAAGACGTCATGACCACGAGTTAGAAGAGTTTCTGGTCACCTTTCATTTAATAATTTTTTCAAGTTTTGGAGAGTGATTTAAGGGAGAGAGTTAATCCTTCAACCTTATAGCGAAGGCTAAGGTAAGGGATTCGACGTCAAACTTTAAAATTTAGAATTTAAGGGTTTTGCTTGAAAAATGCCAAGATATGTTTGAAAAGTTTTTTATAAATGCCATGATATGTTTGATATGTTTGTTTCAAATGCCATGATCTGGTTGATTTCATATTTACCTGAAAGGCCATGAATTTCATGTTGTTGATGGTTTAAAATTAAGCACTTTGATTCTTACAATATATTTATGCCATGAAATTCTTGCAGGAATATTGTTACTGTTTCATTTGGGACCCTGAGCATGTATTTCTGAAAAATGTTTGCGAATGCTGTGGTGAAATCTTCCTGATAATATTTATTATATAAGTTATGAATGAGTTAGAGTCGACTCGAACTAGAGGCCATGATCCGAGAGAATTTAACTGTCCACTAAAGGTCCAAGAGAACTTTTATAAAATAAAAATGCTTACGAAGGTCGTGGCAATTAAACTTCCATTATATATGTATAAACGTACTTAATGCTATGTAAGTTCTGAATGACATAGAGTCGACCTAAACTAAGAGGTCATGAATTAGGAAGTTTAAATTTCCCACTATTAGCCGAAGAGAAAAAGCGATGAAACATGTTTTATTGTTTATCGGTCCCACATAAAGCCATGACTTGCTTATGCCAGCATGATTTCAAACCCCGATAGTAGGGTCTCTTACTGAGTATTATCACAATACTCACCCTTTCATTTTAAAAAATGTTTTTAGGTAAAGGCAAGACATACTTGGCGAGTGACGGGGACATGATACGAATGCCATGGGGTTACAAAAGTCATGATTCCCGCATTTTAGAAAATAGAGATTAGAAAAATGTTTTATCTATTAGGTGATGTTTGATTTGAATATTAAATACTTTTGTGTTGATACTAGAGCCCAATTTTTTTTCTTTTAATTTGAATGTATTTCTAAATTACTTTGTTTTATCGGATCCCAAATAAATTAGTTTTTTTTTTTGTTTTTCGTTGAAGTTTATTTCTTTTAATGTTTTTATGGCCTAAAAAATCATGCATGTTAGTAATGACCCTGGAAAGAAACTCTTAAAAGTTAGAGTCGCTACAGTTGGTATTAGAGCCCAAGTTTATTGGTTCTATAGACTGCTTACATCGTAAGCATTAGAAATGTCATGGCTAAGTAGCAATTCCCAATCATCACCAGGTATGCCTTTGAAATAAAGTTTCATTGTATTCATGAAAAAATATGTATATCTATATGAAAAGCTATGTGTATATGAAGATGAGCATAATGTAGCTCTGAGCTAAGAAAAGATGAGAATGTTTGATCTCTACTATTTGTCTATAGAAAGAAAAATACCTATATGTGAAGCAATATGTATATATGATATGGCCATGATCTGTTTCTAAGCTTTAAAAAAAAAATGAATGTGTGATCCCTTCTGTTGATGATAGAAAGGAGATGCTTGAGCTAAGCATGTTAACGCTTAAAGGAAGTTTTATTGACATAAAACGTATGTTGTGTAATATAGAAGGAGTTAGTTTAGGCAAAAGAGAGAAGAGTAAGTCTTATGGGGTTGAAATCATATAAAAGGTTACTAAGCAACTAAGTTCCTTAAATAAAAATCTGAGGGATAAATGTTATGATTACTCTTGAGGAGTTCAAGGTTTGAATGTGTTCGGTAAAATGTTTTGATCTTATTTATACGTGCTAGACCAATTGGATGGAAATGTCATGAGGTGTAGTTATACCACTATGGAGTGCGCATCTTCGTTAGTCTTAAGGAAAGTTTCTTCACCATCAATTGAGTGCATGGACTGAAATCTAAAGAGTTGAAAGGGTGAAGAGAAAATGAGCTTTAAGGAATTAAGGTTTGTTTTCAAAGGGTCACGAAATATAGAAATGCATGTCTTTTGGAATGAAACTTTTTAAAAAAGAGAAGATGTGCATGATCACTATGTCATGCCAAAAGAATATGAAAACTTAAAGATAAAGTATAGGTTTTATTATGACTTCTTAAGAGATCCATCCTAGTTGATGCAAAACACAGAAAGTAAAAGTAGTTTGAAAAATGACTCGAGACTTGAATGGAAGATAAATGCTAGTTATGAAATGGAAGTTGAGTTTTCAAAGTGTTTCGAAATACTTGGATGTTATCCATACCAAGTGTTATGAATAGAGACAACTAATATGTGATTGATGATAGGTGTGCTATGGAACCTTAAAAGGCCACCATAGGCTTAATGGCCTTAACAAAATTAGGCATGGTACGAGGTTTCAAAGGTGATACCATAAGCTTAATGACCTTAATAAAGACAAACATGAAGAGGAAAAGTAAAGAGTTTTGGTTTGAGAAAATAAGAGAGTTGATTGTCTGGACTTCGGATAGTGATGCACAATTTGACATTCACATGGTCATTTGTGTGTTTAAGCTTTTAAAATTTGTATAAGGAACTTCGCCACTATTTACAACTGTATGTTTGAGATATATAGTTTGGGAGAAATTTTATAAGATTTCAACCTTGAAATTCCTTTTTGGCTTAAAGTTTTATTTTTCTCGAGCAAAGAGCTAAACAGGGGTGATTTGAATTTTAAAGGAAAGTTGTGGTGAGGTTCGTCTTTCTCATGTAGGAGTCAAACTAAGAAACCTCTTTAATTTTGAAATCCATACACTTATAGTGGTGAAGGGCCATTGAAATGAAACTGGAAGATTTACTCAGTAAATGATGGGTTGATGGTCTCTTAAGTGATGTTTTAGAGGTTTTGATTTATTTTTTACCAAATTTGTACAAGAAATTGAAAAGGTTCTAAACTTGACTGAAGGAGAAAAGATTAAATTCGAGAAAAGTAAGTTTGATCTTTCAAGACTACCTTTAGCAAAGGAGGTAAACTTGAGCATGAAGTTAAGCTAGAAAGTATCAGTTATTTCTAACATTTATTACAAGATGATTCAACAGTCAAAACAACGATAAAGAGATGATATTAGCAAATCACCATAAAAAGTACTAATGTTCATCGTAAAGAGGAAAGATGTATCTATGTGTTTGTGCATAGATTACAGAGAATTGAAAAAAGTCGTTGGTAAGAATAGATATCTTATTCCTCGAATGGGTGATCTTTTTTATCAACGAAATGAAGCAACAATATACTCTAAAAAGAATTTGAGGTCAAGTTGTTGCCAGTCAGGAATCAGAAATTGTTACATCTCAGAACAACTTCCAGATCGCATTTGGAGATTAAGAATGTATAGTGACGTTGTTTGGGTTGCCTAATGAGACCACAATATTTATGGGATTAGTGAATTGAGTACTCAAGGAAATCTTGGATACTTTGGTGGTTGTGTTGTTTGATGATAGCTTGACATATTTTGAGTTTTATGAGGGACATGAAGAGCAACTTGAAGGGATTGTAAATTGTTGAGGATAAATGAGTTGTATGTGAACTTCTTTACATGAATCTTGACTTAGACAAGTGTCCTTCCTTGGATGCGTTAATGTCAATGGCAGGAGTCGTTGTGGATCCTGCGAAGGTGAAGGTAGTGACACGGTGACTTCGCCAACCACTGTCACTGAAGTAAGAAGCTTTCTAGGTACAGTAGGTCACTACAAGTACTTGTTTATAAATTCTCGAAAATGGTCATTCTCGAACAAAGTTTATTCGAAAAGGAAACTCATTTGTTGGGGTGAGCCTTGAGAAACAAGTTTCTAGAATCTCCGACAGCAAGAGTTTGAGGTGTCTAGGTTACAGTATATAAAAGTACCGAGACGGAAACCAACAGAGTTATTGCCCCTAATCTTTGGAACTAATTGTTTCAGTGGTACAAAAGCTTAGGGTTCATGGTGATATTGCGAGGGATGGATTGGTCTATGCCATAGCATAGTACTAAAAAGTTCATTTCCATGGTTGGTGCTAGGTAGGGAGGCATAGGCTAAGCTTTTTTCGTGCATGGTCCAGGGCTTGCAAAAAAAGTTATTGATATTTAGCATGATATTTCATAATTAGTTAAGCGCCAGAGCAAAGTAAACCAAGAAGGTTTTATCACACTTTTCTATATTTCTTTTCAGAGTTAGGTCGTAATAGAATAACTAGATTATCTTGTCTCTTAAGGTTTATTGTTTGAAGTGATGGAGAAGCACAATTTCACCTTTGTTTTGGTTTGTTCAACATTTCTGCATATTGTGTATATCTGAATCTTGAGTAGTCTTGAGTTGAAGTTCGAAGGCATGATTGTTTGGTTATCTGAATTTAGAAGTGCAACCTTATGTTTAACAGGTGTGAGAGAAATTTTGTAATTTTGAGGTTACGTCGTTATGCTGCCGAAATTTCTGCAGCATTTTGGTTGTAAGATTGGTAAAGTTTTGTGGAATGATCCTTGTGTCATAAAAACCAAGGAGACCTAAGTTTAAATTATTCCTATCATGACTCTAAGCTTGAAGCGAGATATTGATGGTCAATAGAATGACCCAAATTTAATTAAATATGTGAGTGAGACTATCACAACGGTGTTTACTATTAGGCTATCAATGATTGTGAAAGATTATCCAACGATTTAGAAAAGCTTGAACCACTTAGCGAGGTTGATAACTCTGTCCTTAATGAGCTCTCGTGTCTGGAAAATAATAAAGGTATCGATTTGATGTCATGATAGAACATTTGAGTCATGCCTTGAAAGTAATTCTAGGAACTTGTGCTTTACACTTTGAAAAGAGTTTTAAGGTTTGATAAAAAAGGAAAGTTAAGTCCACGATTTATGAGGCTAATTGAAATTTTAGTGCAAATTAGTCCTAAGGCTCATGACTTAGCATTACCTCCATCTCTCGGCGGGCTAGATGTCCTGAAATCTTGCAAGATTAGGAACTTTTGGGGACGAAAGTTCTTAAGGAGGAAAGATTGTAACGCCCGAGAAGTTGAGGTACGAGTAAATTGGAATTTAATTTTTGGTTTGTAGTGTAAAATTATAAATTTTGTGGTTTCTTTCAAGTTAAGGGCTTTTTGTAATTCTAGGGAGATGAATGGACAATTTTGGAAAGTAAAGTTTATCTAGGGTTTGAAAAAAAACCTCTTTTGTCTTTACATTCACACTTCCTGAGGCCCTTCTCTTCCACTCTCACCTTCAGAAAGAAACCCTAGCCACCTTTTCATTTGTTGCCTGCCGGATGCTCCTAGCAGCCACCCTCTCGGAGATGCTCGTTAGAGGAGTCAGACGTGTCGTCGTCCATTGCCAGACCGCCAGAGGAATCGTTCGCCCGTAGCTCAGCCACACACCAAAGCTGTCGAGCCGCAAAGTCGTTGTGGCGAGGTCGATGTCGCCTCGCACCTGGTTTGAGCCGCCAGGAGACGAAGCCGCCGTCATCTGCCGCACCGCTCCTCGGGAAGCCGCCGTCGAGTAGTCGAGTTGTTGAATCTGTAACATCGGACGCCTGAAGCAGATTCAGCCGAACCGCCGTCTTGGTTCGGGTTTTTGGAGAGGTGTTCGACCGATTTTCATAAGTTGGGAATCGATTCTTGTAAGTTCAACACCCGAGGATCCAAAAATTGTGTTCCACACGACAAGACGCCTTGCCTTGTCCACTGCCGCCGGTCACGTGCCGCCACCGCCTGTCACGCGCCGCCGCTCGCCGAAGTTTGTCCAGTCCGGGCAGTTTCGACACCCGAATCTGTTTTTGATATTCATGGTCGTAAATTGATTAATTATTGCTAGATGTTTCAAGCATTTACTAAGTAAGCCTCCAAGTGTTGTTGACTTGTCTCATTATTGGAATAGGTAGGTTGAAGACGTCATGACCACGAGTTAGAAGAGTTTCTGGTCACCTTTCAGTTAAGAATTGTTTCAAGGTTTGGAGAGGGATTTAAGGGAGAGAGTTAATCCTTCAACCTTATAGCGAAGGCTAAGGTAAGGGAACCTACGTCAAACTTTAAAATTTAGAATTTAAGGGCTTTGCTTGAAAAATGCCAAGATATGTTTGAAAAGTTTTTTATAAATGCCATAATATGTTTGATAGGTTTGTTTCAAATGCCATGATCTGGTTGATTTCATATTTATCTGAAAGCCCATGAATTTCATGTTGTTGATGGTTTAAAATTGAGCACTTTGATTCTTAGAATATATTTATGCCATGAAATTCTTGCACGAATATTGTTAATGTTTCAATTGGTACCGTGAGCATGTATTTCTGAAAAATGTTTGCGAAGGCTGTGGAGAAATCTTCCTTATAATATTTGTTATATAAGTTATGAATGAGTTAGAGTCGACTCGAACTAGAGGCCATGATCCGGGAGAATTTAATTGTCCACTAAAGGCCGAAGAGAACTTTTATAAAATAAAAATGCTTACGAAGGTCGTGGCAATTAAACTTTCATTATATATGTATAAACGTACTTGATGCAATATAAGTCATGAATAACTTAGAGTCAACCTAAACTAAGAGGCCATGAATCAGGAAGTCTATATTTCCCACTATTAGCCGAAGAGAAAAAGTCATGAAACATGTTTTATTTTTTATCGGTCCCACATAATGTCATGATTTGCTTATGCCAGCATGTTTTCAAACCCCGATAGTAGGGTCTCTTATTGAGTATTATCACAATACTCACCCTTTCATTTTAAAAATGTTTTTAGGTAAAGGCAAGACATACTTGGTGAGTGACGGGGATATGCGACGAAGGCCATGGGGTTACAAAAGTCATGTTTCCCGCATTTTAGAAAATAGAGAAATTTTAGAAAAATGTTTTATCTATTAGGTGATGTTTGATTTGAGTATTAAGTACTTTTGTGTTGATACTAGAGGCCAATTTTGTTTTTTAATTTGCATGTATTTCTAAATTATTTTGTTTTATGGGATCCCAAATAAATCAGTTTTTTTTTTTTGTTTTTCGTCGAACTTTATTTCTTTTAATGTTTTTATGGCCTCAAAAAGCATGCATGTTAGTAATGACCCTGGAAAGAAAGTCTTAAAAGTTAGGGTTGTTACAATTTTCCATTAATACAATTTATCGATCAATTACTGTTCTAGTGCCAATAGTAGTTCAGTACTTTGAAACATAGGCATGTTTTAATGAGGGAAAAATGCAGAATGTTTATTCTTCTAGTAATGAGTTCCACATAAACAAGCTCTCATTCGGTACCCTTTCGGTAGTAATGCTATTACAGGACAATATTACCGTGTCAGAAGTGAGACCGGCAACCAATTACGTTTATGGAAGTCGGTAACCAAAATCAAACTTAATGAAGTGGGACTCACTTTTCTAAATTGTATTTGATTTATTACGTTTAGAGTTTAGAAAACACACTCTAGATTACTTTATAACTTATTATCATAATTCATTTCGAAGTAAACAAAACCATTCTCTATTTCACTCTATCATTTCATAAATCTTAGATTATAATTATATAATTGGTCGAGTTCTAATGAGATAAGGACTATTTATAATACTTCAACATACAATCTATTATTTCATTTTTTTCCATCGATGATATGGAGAACAGGAAGCCTACATATCTTTGATTGGCTTTTTTCAATATAGTAAACCAAAACATGTGCAAACAAAATGGTTATTTGACATAATTTGGAAGATATTTGACAAAAGTAATAGAATAGGGGTTCACACATGGACCACATGAAGATAATTCTGTAAATTTAGAAAATTCAATATGGGTGTAACAATACCATGTTTGTTTAAATTAGACTCCAATACAATTTGTGGAAAAAATCAATTTTAACTCCTAGGTTGTTTCAATTTTAACTCTAAATTTCCAATTTCGTCAAATTGCACCTAAAACTTAGATAATTGTTCTAATCTTAACATCAAACATTCAAAAGTATTATATTTTTAACCTTTTATTATGTTCTCACTTCAAATATTGGTAAATGAGTATTTTAATTATGTGTTGAATGAATTATAAAATATATGATGGATATGAAATTGATAAAATATTAGAGAAAAGATTACATTAGGGTTAAATGTTTTTGTCGAAATCGACAAAACTATTTAATGATTAATTTGTATCTTGTTAAATTTATTTTTGTTAAAACTTTATTTAATGATTAATAACATTATTTTTTTTTACATTTATAACCACATTTATATTTTTTACTAGATTTGTTTTTTCACAATTTTCTAATCAATATGAGATTTAAATTCCATAAACCACCCTCCATTTAATAAAATAAGTAAACAAAACCAATGAATGTTTTCTAATAATAAAATATTTGGGGAATGGTGTTTATGATTATACATAAAATGGTTCTCATAGAATCCATTCAAAATGGTTCTCATAGAGTCTATTCAACATTTTCTTTTAATGTGCAAAATTTAAAATATATATTTCATACTATTGTAAACTTTATCATGTAAATGTTCATTCCGAATGCTCGTTTGATTTTCATGTCATGTGGCAAATTATTCATAGCCAAAGTGTCTCCCATGTGTCCAACAAAGGCCATAGATTGATGTCTAAATGGACCACATCATACTCTCTAAATTTCCTATAAATAGTGACTTTTGGTGGATAAAATAAACACTACAATTGGGTGAATTTCTCTCCAATTTTCTTTATTCTCTCTCATTTTCTCTCAATTTTATTTCTTATTTATTTTGTCATAAAACTCCACTATCTTTTATTTATATTATATATATTCCATTTCCACAACACTTGTATTATTATTATTATTTTTATTTTTATTTTTATTTTTTATTATTATTATTATTATTATTATTATTATTCAAAAATAGTTCAAAATTGAAATTATGTAGAGAAAATATTACTGATGTGAATATGTTAGAGAAGACATTTTCTTCATTTCATGTCTCGAATATGTTCCTACAGCAACAATAACGAGAGAAAAACTTTAAAAAATATTCAGAACTCATTTCTCTTATTTTCGTGGTTGAACGAAACAACGAGCTATTAATGAAAACCTATAAATCTCGACCATTTGTTACAACATCATTCCTTGGAGTGAATGTTGTGAATTTTAACAATCGAGGTCGAGGTCGAGGTCGAGGTTGTGATAACGGTAGGAGAAGAAATAATTATTTTCGTGGTGAGCATTATAATTATCCAAATTTCAAGAAACTCACACAATATGATGATCATAAAGGAAACACTCAACAAAATAAGAATTCAGGATGTGATGAAAATAAATGATTTCGATGTGGAATGATTTGACACTGGTCACGTGTTTATCGTAGATCCAAACACTTAGTTGATCTCTATCAACCTTCCTTGAAGGAAAAAGGGAAAATGTGCAAGCAAATCTTGCTTGTGAAGATAATGATATATTGGACTCATCCAATATGATAATTTGGATGTGACAGACTTTTTTGTATCTCCTAAAGAGAATATTGAAACAATTAATGAATTAACAAGTATTTTTTTATCATGAGAATGTCTAGTACTGATGTTCAGTTTTCATATGTTGAATGATTAAAAAATAATCAATGAGGATCTATATATAGCATACTGCACAACTACGCACACAATATTTATAAATAGAAAATATTTTTCTAAATTGGCAATGTTAGAAGCAAAGTCAATACTATATGAAGTTCTGCAGAGTTCATTTAAGGTTTTGGAAAAACAAGTTTTATCTTGCCTAGAGGAACAAAATTTTCAATTAAAAATGTTTTGTTCTCAAGTAAATCGAAAAGAAATTTATTGAGCTTCAAAGACATATATAACAATAGTTATCATGTTGAAACTGACCGTAAAAATAATATAGAATGTCTCTATATCACATCTATTGTTTCACATGAAAAACGTATATTAGAAACATTGCCTGTTTTTTCTTCTGGAGTATAATATACTCATATACGAGTAATTGAAAGCTATGCAATAATGAACCAGAAGTTCATGAATCCAGAAATAGACAGTATTTGGCATGATTAATTAGGTCATCTAGGATAAATAATGCTGAAAAAAATTATTGAGAATTCACATGGACATCTTTTAAAGAACCAGAAGATTTTTCAATCCAATTAATTGTCATGTGATGCTTGCTCTCAAGGGGGATTGAATCCAGAATTATTAGATCATCACCAGTTAAAGTGGGGATTGAATCACCAGAATTTTTGGAGCGAATTCAAGGTGATAGTTGTGGACCTATTAACCCACCAAATGGTTCATTTAGATATTTTATGGTATTAATTGACGCATCTAGCAGATAGTCACACATATGCTTATTGTCAAATCGAAATCTTGCATTTGCAAGATTACTTGCTCTAATAATTAAGTTAAGAGCAAAATTTTCTGATTATACAATTATGACCATTCAACTTGATAATGCTGGTGATTTTACGTTCTAAACTTTTAATAATTATTGTATGTTAATTGGGATAACTGTTGAACATCTTGTAGACCATGTTAATACACAAAATAGTCTAGCAGAATCATTTATAAAGCATCTGCAACTAATTGCAAGACAATTGCTTATGAGAGCCAAACTTCGTAGATAGGTCTGAGTTCATGCTATTTTGCACGCTGCATCATTATTACGTATTAGACCAGTAGCCTATAATAAATATTCCCCTATGCAATTAACTTATGACCAACAACAAAATATATCACATCTGAGAATTTTTTGATGTGTAGTATATGTTCGAATTGCTCATTAGAACGTACAAAGATGAGTTCTCAAAAGAGGTTAGGAATATATGTTGGATATAATTTCCCATCAATTATTAAATATCTTGGACCCATGACGGGTGATGTATTTACAACACGATTTTTGGATTGTCATTTTAATGAGACAAAATTTCAAATATTAGGGGGAAGAATAAAGAAGCTGGAAAAAGAAATTACATGGAATGCATCGTTATTATCTCATTTAGATTCTCGTAGAGATCAATGTGAACTTGAAGTTCAAAAGATAATTCATTTGCAGAATATAGAAAATCAATTATAAGATGCATTCACAGATGCTAATAGAGTGACTAAATTATATATATCAGCTGCAAATGCTCCATCAAAAATTAATATCCCAAAGGAATAATTTGTCAATAATGAGTCTAGAGCACGCCAAAAGCGTGGTAGACCAATGGGTTTAAAAGATAAAAATCCTGTAAAAAGAAAAGTAGTTGAGAATCAAAATGATTGAATTAAAGGTATGGTTGTTCTAGAAGAAATCTATAATACAACTACTCAAAAGAGTATTGATGAAAATCAAACGCTTGAAGATAATAATGAAATTTTTATAAACTATGTTACAACAGGAAAGAGATGAAACCGAAATGATATCATTGTTGACAACACTTTTTCTTATAATGTTGCTCACGATATTATTCATGAAACTGACGAGTTTTATCCAAAATCTATCGAGAATGTCAACGTACAAAGGATTGGCTAAAGTACAAAGAAGCAATCTAAGCATAATTGAACTCACTTTCAAAACGTGAGGTTTTTGGACCAGTAGTCTAGCCTTGATAAAAATTGGTATTTGTAAGGAAAATAAAATAAAAAAAATGAAGTCACAAGATATAAAGCGAGACTTGTTGCACAAGGATTATCACAAAGGTCTGGTATTGATTAAGAGAAGACATACTCTCCTGTGGTGGATGCAATAACGCTAAGATATTTGTGTGGCCTAACTGTATATGAAAAACTTGATATGCATCTATTGAATGTAGTCACGACGTATTTATATGGATCTCTTTATAATTACATTTATATGAAAATCCCATAAGGATTTAAAATACAAGAAACATATGAATCAAGTTCTTGGGAATTGTATTAAATAAAGTTACAGAGATCATTATATGGATTAAAACAATCAGGATGAGTGTGGTATGATCGGCTGAGTAAATATTTGTTGAAAGAATGATATCAAAATAATCCAATATGTTCGTGCGTTTGTATAAAAAAAACTCAGTCATGATTTTCTATTATAACTGTATATGTTTATAACTTAAATATAATTGGAACTCCAGAAAGGTTATCCAAGGCAATAGAATATGTTAAAGAAAGAATTTAGATGAAATATCTTGAAAAAATAAAATTTTGTCTTTGTTTTCAAATTGAACATTTTGCAGATGAGATATTTGTTCATCAATCAACTTATACAGAGAAAATCTTAAAAAGATTCTATGTGGATAAACCACATCCATTGAACATTCCAAGGGAAGTTTGTTCAGTAGATGTAAAGAAAGATATATTTCGACCTCGAGATGACAATTAAGAACTACTTGGTCCTAAAGTACCATATCTTAGTGCAATTGGCGCACTTATGTATTTGGTTAATAACACAAGACCAGATATTGCATTTTCAGTAAATTTATAAGCTAGGTATAGTTCATGTCCTACAAATTAGAACATAGTTAAACATGTACTCCGATATCTTCGAGGGACGATTGATATGAGTTTATTTTATTCTAACAAATCCAGTTTTGATCTAGTTGGTTATGCAGATTCTGGATATTTATTTGACCCACACAAAATTAGATCTCAAACAGCTTATCTATTCACATGTGGAGGTACTGTTGTATCATGGCGATCAGTGAAACAACCCATCACGACCACTTATTCGAATCATGTTGAAATCATCGCAATTCACGAGCCAAGTCGAGAATGTGTATGGCTATGATCAATGACTTAACACATTCGTGAAACATGTGACATGTCTTCTAGTAAACATCCACTGACAATATTATAGGAAGACAACACAACATGTATAGCTCAAATGAAAAGAGGGTATGTCAAAGGAGATAGAATGAAGCATATCTCACCAAACCTTTTCTACACTCATGATCTTGAAGAAAATGACGACATCAATGTACAACAAATTTGTTCGAAGGATAATCTGACAGATTTATTTACGAATGCATTACCAACTGCAACAATTGAAAAATTAGTACATAATATTGGAATGTTGCGACTCAGAGACTTTAGATGATGTCTTCATGAAGGGGAGTGAATGTATTCTAGCAAACTATATAAAATATGTATTTTTTTTTTCGTCACTAGGGTTTTTCTTCCCATTGTGGTTTTCCCTATTAAGATTTTAACGAGACATATTTTATATAAATGGAGATTTAAGTGGGAGTATTGTAAACATTATCATGTAAATGCCCATTCCACATGCCCATTTGATTTCCATGTCAGTGGAAAATTATCCACAACCAAAGTGTCTCCCATGTGTCCAACAAAGGCCATATATTTGTGCCCAAATGAACCACATATTGCTCTCCAAATTACCTATAAATAGTCGCTTTTGGTGGTTAAAATAAACATTACAATTGCGTGAATTTCTCTCCAATTTCCTTTCTTCTCTCCCACTTCCTCTCAATTTTATTTCTTATTTGATTTGCCATAAAACTCCATTATCTTTTATTTATATTATATATATTTCATTTTCACAAGTATTATTATTATTATTATATTAGTATTTAAATATTGTTAAAATTTTGCCTAGATTCCATCATTTTTTTTACAACACATACAACTTGCCTTTTATTCTCTTGTACAAGTACAATAAAATATTAATAGTTTAGAACAAGGTTTACAAAACATTTGTTGGTCTTTTGCCCATTTTAGCATATTTAACGATTAAGGTATAATATATATGTTCAAAATAATGGGTGTACTTTATTTTGAAAGAAAAAAAAAATAGTAGTGTAGAAAGGATTATATGTGGACCACGAGGATAAAATATATTGTGAATTTGATCCTGAATATATGGTGTGTTCAACTATGTATTTGTATATATTTATCCATCTACCTATATGTATCATGGGTAAGTTAATACAATAGAGGTGTTCTTTTAAAATTTAAATTTTTAAAAATGAGTATTGAAATTTATGGTAATAGGATGGAATTATTAAGGTGGAGCTGACTATGTTGGGGTGTATGCCCTAAACTCGTGTAGTTTGTAACATTTGATGAATATAAATAAAATTTATTTTTCTATCAAATCTTTATCTTGTATTTCAAACATAATCCAATAAACTAAGCTCTAGGGTCATACATATTTATGAGATCTTGAACGGTGTGTAGGGTACACAAAGGCACGATCACGTTCGAGTAAATGACTCAAATGGTTTACAATATATGGGTGGGAACCTCATGTTGGTAACATTGTCGATGCGACAAACTTTGTATTTGATACAAACGAGGCGATCCAACTCGTTCATGTAGTTGACATGAAGTGGGGGCATCCTGTGCAATGAGATTGTAAAAGACTGATCCGTGACTTAATAGACCAACTGATTTAACACCGTGAAAAGTTTAAGACTAATAATTTCGTAGATGACCATTCGTGAATCGACCTTAACCCTGATCGAGTAACGAACTCCTTTCTGCAGGGGTTTATCCTTAGACTAGTACGAGTGAGAGTGTGCTAGAGTCGCCACTCAATAAGTCTATCTTCTCAGGTGTAGAACCACGTGGGTAGCTAGGAACTTAACTCCGTAAGATGAAATTCACTCGTTCCCATGCTAGGGAAACTAGATGGGTTGTTCCCTTAAGGGTTGACTCCAAGGCTTGAACAATGGGCCTTCACCCTCTCAGTGGGCCGAGAGGTGACGTTTTTTATGGTAGGACCATAAACAAGTTGTTCATTAGAGAAGCAGTGGTACTTAAGGTGCAAGTGGTAGGCACAAGGGTAAAGCGGTAATTTGACCCAACTGTGACTACGAAAGATGTGTGAAGGGTTGACTCATGGGCATTGGTTATATCAATGGGCACAACTTGTCCTACAGTGAGGAGAGTGTAACTACGGGTCTATAGTGGAGTGACCCCGTAGTTAATGGATGTTGATTAATGGGATCAAAGAGTTTGTTCAGTTAATCTCGGATCATTTGAACTCATGATCTGTAGGTCCATTAGGTTTCTCGATTATGGAATTAATGAGGGTAGAAAGTTCGGAGTGAATTTGAAGTGTTCAAATTCACATAAATGGTATTTATGTCAATTATATGAGATATAATTAATATAATATATAGTTTGATGTGAATGAGATTAATATTAAACTTGTTGGGATGTATGTCCTAATCATGTGTATGTTTGTAATACTCGTTATTGAAATAAATAAGAGTTATCTTTTCATCAAGTTGTGTCTCACATATTTACAAACTTAATCCAATGAAATAAACTCAACGATCATTGAATTATTAGAGAACTAGAACTTGAACGGTTTGTAGTTGACACGCCGGAAGGATCACGTTCGAGTTAATGACCCGAACGGTCTACAGTATATGGATAGGGTTGGAGACCTAATCCTGGAAGATGTGGATGCAACCCGCTTTGTATTAGATACAAACGATGTGATCCAGCTCGTTCATGTGGTTGACATGCGAGTGGGGGCATCTTGTGCAATGAGATTGAACAAGACCGGACCTGAATTATTAAACCTACTGATGTAACACCGTTAACAGTATATGGCTAATAGCTTCGTAGATTACCAATAGAGACTCGACCATAATCATGAGCTTGTTACAGGCTCCTATTTGCGGGGGTCTATCCTTTGACTAGTACGGGTCAGGGTGGTCACAGTTACTCATCCAATATGCCTATCTTCTTAGGGACAGGACAACGTGAGGAGCTGGGATCTGGACTACGCGAGATGGAATTCACTCGTTCCCGAATTAGGAAAACTAGAGGGTTGTTCCTTTAAATGTTGTCTCCAAGGCTTGGGCAATGGGCGCCCATCCTCTCATTGGACCGAGAGGGATGTTGTTTATGGTTGGACCATACAACATTGTTGTTCATTAGATGAGCAGTGGGACTTAAGGAGCAAGAGGTAGACACAGGGGTAAACCGATAATTTGATCCAGCAGTGTTTACGAACAACCTGTGAAGGGTCGACTCATGGGTATTGGTTATATCAATGGACACAACTTGTCCTACAATGATGGAAGTTCAACTACGGGCTTTAGTAGAGTGTTACTGTAGCTAATGAATGTTGAATAACTGGGTCAAAGAGTTTGACAGGTGAATCTCGAATCATTGGAGCTCGTCATCTGTAGGTTCATTAGGTTTGATCCCCTCGGTTGGCTCAAACTGGATAAATTGAGGGTTAACAGTTTGGTGTGAATTTTAAGTGTTCAAATTCATTAAAAGGGTATTTATGTAATTTATATGAGATATAATTGACATAATATATAGTTTAATGTCAATGAGATTCATAATAAACTATAGGTTAGCCTAATTGATAAATTAGTGCTAATTTGGAGAAATTGAATTGAGAGAAATTAAATCGAATATGATTCAATTTAAAATTCGACAATAAAGCAAATGAGATTTGTATAATAAGGTATGATATACCTTATAGTATGTGATATGTAAATATGATTTGCATATCATATGATCATGGTAAATTGGTAAATGGTGGGGATTTTAACTCCACCATATGGGATTATAAAAAGGATGGAATGAGAGACATTCCAGAAGACTTCTTCTCATTTTTTGGAATTCACAATCCAAAAAGAAAGAAATTCTCTCAAAAGCTCTCTCTGATTTCACAAGAATTCTCTCCAACCGAAACCAAAGGGAGTTCCACCACTCTCCCTCAACCGATCGAGAACAACCGAGAAGACCTTTTTAGAGGTGTCACTGTTCTTGGTACGAGAGATCGATTGTAGAGATCGAAGGTACGAAAAAGTTCGTGATCGAAGAAGGAAACGTCGAAGAATAGTTCTTCAACAAGTAAGTATGTTTACTTTCTGTTTTCTTCTTGATTTACAGAATGTTTAACCTATATTAAATTAGTTTAATCTAGTTTTAAGAAAAAGATTTCACAACGAACATCACGACGTTTCATGTCATTTTCGCTGCGAGAGTTTCATTCGCTTCAAAACTATTCTATTGCCTTATTATGAAATTATGACATAGTTGGAGAAATTAATTTGAGAGATGTGAAAAATTTAATGTGATTTAATTTAATCCCATATTATGCAAATATGATTTGTATAATAAGGTATGTGATACCTTATACTATATATGATTATGCAAATATGATTTGCATATTATATAGTATGTGTTTAAGTGGTAAAATGGGTGGAGATTTTCTCTCCACCCCTCCCAGTATATAAGAATGATTGGAGAAGCATTCTCAATACTTGATTGTCATTTTTTTAATTCACACAAAAAGGCTCTCTCAAATTCTCTTTATTCTCTACACACCAGAATCCAAAAGGAATCCCATAATTCTCCTTACGGAGAACAACTGAGCAACCTCGTGGAAGTGTTTAATTTCTTGTTCGGTTCGTGGATTTGAGATCGGGATCAAGAGTTCGGGGAAGATCGCGGGAGAAGGAATACGAGATGAAAGAGTTCTTCAAAGGTTAGTTGCTGTCAATTTCTCCTTCTCCTTATGATTAACCATGCATGCATGAGATGTATGTTAATTTCAAGTAGTTTTTGTTTAACACAACAGAGCATCGCGATTCATGTCGCTTCCGCTGCGGGATTCAATCCCATCAATTAGTATCACTATCGATCATTGCTTACCGTTATGTTTTGTAATTTACGTGTTATTATTTGGGCATCTTACTGTTCATGATATGAATGTTTAGATTTGCAAATTGAATGTTTCGTTTTTGGCACCTTAGATTTGATTTACAATATCGTTGAATCGTTCAATGTAAGGACCTGTTGTCTTGGGCATTTTTATTCTAAATCGACTCTGTATTGTTCGTGTCTTTCGTGAAAACGAGTTGCTGTGAAAAACGGAGCGAAAACGAGCCAAGAACAGAACACGTTCTATTATATACAGAGCACGACATTGAGATGCTATGCAACGACGTTTAAACGCCATGAATGTGGTCGATGGCCTGCTGCAGGCGTAGTGTCTCAATGTCGCGCGCGTTGCAATGCGAAGAGGGCATGCAGTAGGTAAGACATAGAGACGCCGCCCACAGCGTCTCAACGTCGTGCATAGTGGGCAATAGAGACGTGCGAAGATTGTGTGAGTGGCTTCGTGAGAGTTTTCAAATAACAAAAAATGTAATTTCTTTTTATTATTTTGGTTATTTTAATTAATTAATATTAATATATATGATATATTAATTTTAATTAATCTAATTAATGTTTTAGGGGTGCCAAAAATGATTTAATTGGTATTTTTATTTATGCAATTATTGTATGAAATTTATATGCATAATGTATGTCATATAGTTTTAATATCCCACCTTAGGTTAAGCATTTTCATGTATAATTTTATATTACAAAAGTTATAATACATAGTTATGCATGATTAATTAATATAAGGGTTATATTAATTAAATTAAAAGCATTGAGATGCATTTATTCGTGTGATGATTATGTTATATAGTTTATTATTCATATGATGAATGATCAAGCAGGTAACTTAAGTTAATTAATTAGTTTTAAATGGTTTAGAACTTGCATTAATTCGACTTAGATTTCTAATTTTGATAAGATTAGAATTAAGAAACCAATATATTTTATGAATAGTGATTAATTAGTAACTTTGTCTAAGGAAGGTTCTGTCTAAGGCTGTGCTATTTAAGCTGACGGTAACGAAACACCCCTACCTTAGAACCAACCTGGTATTGAATTTGATTCGGAGATTATAATTTATATTTTGTGAGTAGCATTTTATTAAGTGTTAATAAATAAAATTTACATAGACCTAAAGTTTAATAAGTAATTATAGACTTAGGTTAATCCAATCTAAAAGTTATATTGGTTGACCTAGGTAAATTTTAGCCGGTTTATCTAGGTCAGTGCTGTTAAACTCAAGTGCTTAGTATGAGGAAATAAAGTGTATATGATACATTGAATTTCCACCTACAATTCTCCTTAAAATTCACACCATGACATCCATACTCGTTCTCGTGGCGCAAATGAGAGCGTCCCCCTTCGGAAGGTGTTTGTATGGGTAAAAATTCAAGATGAATGGAGAGAGTACTTATAGTGAGTAGGGGCGGGACTCATGTCAACGAATCTACGGTCTCTTCTATTGTTTCACACCGTGAGATACTTATGATTCGCCTGTTGTTTTGGCCTGGACTAGACAATCCCTTTGATGTGCCTGATCATAGGGGTCGAAAAACCGTGATGAAGGGAATCAAAATCCCACGCAGTGGAACGACGATTGAATCGTCGTGGTATCGTTGTGAAAAAAGCTTTCTTAAAACTGAAACTATCACATAGTATCAAGGCAAAACATCCAATTAGACGGAAAATCAGTAAGGAATACTTACTTGTTGAAGAACCGTCTTCACGTTTTTCTTCTACGGTCACGAACCCTTCGTGTTCTCGATCTCAACGAACTTGATCTTCTCGAACAGTGAGTAACCCGAACACCTCCGATAGGCTTCTCGGTTGTTCTCTTTAGGTAGAAGGAGCGTAGGTGGGACTCATTTTTGGTGAAAGGGAGGATAAATTGAGAGAGGAAAGATGAGAGAGAATTGTCAAGCTCTTTGGTGAGAAATCCAAAAAAATGAGCCTTCAAGTGAGAAATACTTCTTGCGAAAGAGTTTAAATAATGGTGATATGTGGAGTTGAAATCTCCACCTATTTACCATTTAACCACAACCTTAGGTTATGTAAATAATATTTGCATAACCACATATAATAAGATATCTCATATCTCATTTTAGAAATCACATTGGTAGAATTATGGATTTTTAAATTGAATGACATTCAATTTAATTTTCTCTCAATCCAATTTCACCTAATTAGCCCAATTAAACAATTAGCCTAACCTATAGTTTATTATGAATCTCATTCTCATTAAGTTGTATAATATGTCAATCATATCTCATATAAATGACATAATTACCCTTTAATGATTTTGAACACTTTAAATCCACACCAAAACAGTAATCCCTCTATTAATCCAGTTTGAGCCAACCGAGTGACCTAATGGACCTACACGTGACGAGCTCCTATGATCTAAGATTAACCTGTCAAACACTTTGACCCCGTTAATCAACATTCATTAGCTACGGTAACACTCCAATAAAGCCCGTAGCTGCACTCCCATCACTGTAGGACAAGTTGTGTCCATTGATATAACTAATGCCCTGAGTCGACACTTCACAGGTTGTTCGTAGATACTGCTGGATCAAATTACCGTTTTACCCCTATGTCTACTTCTTGCTCCTTAAGTCACCACTGCTCCTCTAATGAACAAAAACATTGTAATGGTCAAACTATACACAAAATCTCTCCCGGGCCAGTGAGTGAGTGGGCGCCCGTTGTCTAGGCCCTTGAGACAACACTTAAGGGAACAACCCTCTAGTTTCACTAAGGTCGGGAACAAGTGAATTCCATCTCGCATAGTTAAGTTCCCAGCTCCCCACATGGTCCTTTCCCTAAGAAGATTGGCATATTGGGCGAGTAACTATGACCACCATCACCTAGACTAGTCAAAGGATAGACCTCCGCAGACAGGAGTCCGTAACACGCTCAGGATTCAGGTCGAGTCACTAATGGTCATCTACGAAGTTATTAGTCCCATTCTGTTAATTGTGTTACATAAGTAGGTCTGGTAATTCACGGTCCGGTCTTGTACAATCTCATTGCACAGGATGCCTCCACTCGCATGTCAACCACATGAACGAGTCAGATCACCTCGTTTGTATCCAATACAAAGCGGGCCGCATCCACAACGTATCCAGGATTAGGTCTCCAACTCCATCTGTATACTGTAGACCGTTCGGGTCATTAACTCGAACGTGATCCTCCTTGTGTGTCCACTACACACCGTTCATGTTCTATTTCTCTCATAAATTCAATGACCCTGGAGCTTAGTTTATTGGACAAAGTTTGTAAAATTGCGAGACACAAAGTGATGAAAGAAATAACTCTGAATAATATGAAATTGTAATATTACAAACAAAACAGATTAGGATATACATCCCAACAAACTCCCACTTGGACTAAGCTAGTGGAGTACATATACATTTCTCAAATGTACAATAAATTACAATAAGCCATACAAGAAATAGGGCATCGAATACCCTTTACAAATACTCCCACTTGCCCTAGTCAAGAAACACTCGAAGACCTAGATTTTCTAGGTGACCCTCAAACACCTTAGTAGTGAGGGCCTATGGATCGACAACATTGTGTCCGGAAGTAATATGCGTGACTGTTACGTCGCCGCGGTGCACAATCTCCAGTATCAGGTGATACTTCCGCACAATGTGCTTGCCCCTCTTATGAACCTGAGGCTCTCTCGAGTTGGCTACAGCATCACTATCGTCACAAAACAGCGTGATCGACATGTTTATAATTGGAACAACTTCCAAATCTGTCATGAACTTCCTAAGCCAAACAGCTTCCTTTGCAGCTTAACAAGTCGCAATGTACTCAACTTCCATAGTGGAATCAGCGATGCATCCCTGCTTGATGATTCACCATACTACAGCTCCTCCATTCCGAATGAAGACTGACCCCGAAGTGGATTTCCGAGAATACTTATCTGTTTGAAAGTCAGAATCGTTGTATCCCATAAGGATCAAATCCCCACGCTCATACACTAGGTTGTAGTTCCTCGTTCTCCTAAGATACTTGAGGATCACCTTTACGACTGCCCAGTGATTTAATCCTGGATTGGATTGATTCCTACTGACAATCCCAACTTCATAAAAGATGTCAGGCCTAGTACACAACATGTCATACATGAGGCTTCTAACAGCTGAAACATAAAGGATTCGTCTCATATCCTTAACCTCTTGAGCAGTCTTAGGACATTGATCCTTAGACAAGTGAACCCCATGCCTAAAAGGCAACAAGCCCTTCTTGGAGTTCTGCATCTTATATCTAGACAACATCTTGTCAATATAAGACGCCTGAGACATGACAAGCGTTTTGTTCCTCCGGTTCCATACAATCTGGATACCTAGAGCATGATGTGCTTCTCCCCAATCATTCATTTGGAATTACGAAGCCAACCATTTATTATGTCAGTAAGAAATCCTACGTCATTCCCAATGAAAAAGAAATGATCCACATACAATAAGAGAAACATGACAGTGCTGTTGATGATTTTCTTATAGACACAAGGCTCGTCAACATTCTGATCAAAGCCATAAGATTTGATTGCCTCATCAAACCTTATATTCCAAGACCTCGAGGCTTGTTTCTGTCCATAAATAGACATATCAAGCCGACAAACCATTTGCTCTTGGCCTTGGGTAATGAACCTCCTAGGCTAGTCCATGTAGATGGTCTCGTCAAGTTTACCATTCAGAAAGGTGGTATTGGCATCGATCTGCCATACCTCATAGTTATAATATGCGGCAATGGCAAGAAGGATCCTGATCAACTTTACCATGGCAACAGGTGAAAAGGTTTACTCATAGTCAATCCCTTCAACCTAGGTAAAACCCTTTGCCATTAGTCATGCTTTGAAGGTCTGCACATTCTCATCTACGCCACGTTTATGCTTGTAGATCCATTTGCAATCTATAGGTTTTACCCCATCAGGTTGATCCACAAGCTCCCATACGGAATTGAAGTACACCGACTCCATTTCCAGGTCCATAGCCTTAATCCATTCGTCTTTGTCAACGTCTGCCATTGCCTGATCTTAGGTCAATGGATTCTTACAGTCATCTTCAGGAGTGACGAATTGGGTTTCAATTAAACCCATGTAACATTCAGGCTGTCTCACAGCCTTCCACTACGTCGAGACATTCTCAACTGTTGAGAACGGGCTTGACTAGACGAGCTAGGATCAACAACACTTGTTGACGTACAAGCCCCATCAAAAACTATTGCTGATGTATTGTCCATTTTGTTTAACACAATTTTGCTTCTAAGTAAATGACCCCTGATGTGGTCTTACTCAAGCAAAGTGGTGTTTGTCGCACAAGCACCCTATTTTCCATAGGATCTTAAAACATACCACCCCTAGTCTCTTTCGAGTAACCTACAAATAGGCACAATTTCGAACAGGGTTCCAACTTTTTCGGGTTTGACACCAACACATGGGTCGGGCATCCCAAAATTCTGAAATGGTGTAAACTGCCTTTACGTCCATTCCAGAGTTCGAAAGGTGTTTCACAAACACTATTCGACGAAACGTTGTTCAAAATATACACTGTAGTCTCCACTACGTAACCCCAAAATGAATCAAAGAGACGAGCATAGCTCATCATCGACCGAATCATGTCCAACAAGGTTTTGTTCCTCCTCTCCAATAAACCATTCTGCTGTGGCATACCAAGTGCTGGGAGTTTGGACGTAATTCCATGTTCTATCATATAGTCCTTGAATTATGTGTCCATATACTTTCATCCTCGATTCAATCGAAGTGTTTTAATTGTTTTACCTAACAGGTTCTCAACCCCAGTCTTGTACTCCTTGAACTTTTCAAGAGTTTCATACTTCTTATGCATTAGGTAAATATACCCATACCTTGAATAGTCAACTATAAAAGACACAAAGTATTCGTAACCACCTCGTGTTTCAACACTCATCGATCCACAGAGGTCATAATGTATAAACTCAAGGGGCTTTTTGATTGTATATCATTTTCCACTAAAAGCACGTTTGGTCATTTTGCCTTCAAGGCAAGACTCACACATCGATAAAGAGTTTTCTTCCAACTTGCTTAGAAGTCCACTCTTCAGTAGTCTTTCAATCCTATTGAGATTGATTTGGCCTAACCTTAGATGCCTAAGATGGGCATTTACTTTCGGAGAAACTTAGGCATTTACTTTCGGAGAAACTTACACTCTCTTAGTTCGTGTTTCTACACTTTTAAATAATTCAGTATTCAAAACACTTTTGACCGAATTAGGTTTCAAAACATACAAGTTATTCTAAAGTAAAGTAGAACAAAGTAAGTTGCCTTTGAAATGAATAAACGATTTATTCGATTCAAAAGAAACAGAGATACAATGTTCAATAAGGAAGGAAATGGAAACAAGGTTTCTAGTAAACCCTGACACTATGTACAAGTTATCTAATAATAAGTACTTCACGCCAAAATAAAGCTTTACCGTGCCAACAGCTGCAGCAGAGACAACCTCCCCGGATCCAACCCCTAGCGTTATCTCACACTCTCGCAGATGCTACCAGGAATTAATTCCCTAAAAAGAAAAACAAACATGGTTAGTGGCGCCTGAATCCAATATCCAGGCAGAGTCAATACTCTCCACTAAACAGGTTTCTGTAATCAGTAAATCACATTTACCTTATTTCTTTCGGTCGGCAAGGAACTTGGGACAATTACCTTCCAGTGACCGTCCCCATTGCAGTGGAAACACTTTCCTTTTTCTGCAACCACCTTGACTTTTTTGCCCTTCTTGGTGGCAACATGGTCAGTTACCTTTTTCATATTCTTCTTCTTTCCTTTCGAGTGAGAAGAAGCCACAATTTTGTCCTAGACGTCGAACCCCTTTGAAAGGACCTGAAGGCAACATTTGCCTCAGCTTCTGATATCCTGATCCTCATCAAGGACTGGAAGTTCTGTAGTTCATTGAGAAGGGTGGTCAGAGTGTAGCTAATTTTGTTCATAACCAGATTGCTACGAAACTGAGGAAACTCTTCGAAAGAGTCTCCAGAATAAAGCTGACCTTCCTCGACTCATCGATCGAAGCCTCGTTCATCTCCGCGAGATTAAAGTGGGTCATCATGTCTAGAACATGTTCACGGACATACGCCCCTTCTTTCATCCGCACATTGAAGACGTGTTTGAGCAAATCATGTCGGACCTGAAAGGACTGTTGTCCAAACATTTCCTACAACGATTCCATGATCTCCTTGGCGGTGACCATCAACTCATGCTTCTTTGCCATGACATCAGATAAGATGACAATGATGTAGAGCTTGGCCTTTTCATTGGCCCTAATCCATCAATCGTACCCATCACGAACACTTCTTGACGCGGTCGAGCCCAACACTTGAGGACACTCCTCAGTGAGCATGAACTTAAGGTCGTCAGTTACTAAAATCGTGTTTATATTGCTTTATTATTTTTCCTTGTTTGGTAGTTATCTCCCACTAATTTGTTGGAAGCGAGTTAAGCTAGTATTGAGCTAGACATTTTGCTGAAAAACAAGTAAAACTTTGTGTTAGTCTCGCAAAAACTTTTTGAAATCCAAGCAAGTTTTAGCAAAAATTTTATCTTATTATCCCTATGTCATCAAAATGTGCAATGATTTCCCAAAAGTTTGGAATGACCGCAACCTAATGGTGAACAGAAACACTCCTCCTTGTTGGGATTTTTGTCCTAATCTCGTGTTTGTAATTCACTGTTTGAAATTAATAAGAGTTATTTATTTAATTACTTTTTGTCTCGCAATATTTACAAACTTTTCTAATAAACTAAGCTCCAGGGTCATTGAATATATGAGAGAACTAGAACTTGAACGGTGTGTAGTGGACACACAGGAAGGATCATGTTCGAGTTAATGACCCGAACGGTCTACATTATATAGATAGGGTTGGAGACCTAATCCTTGATACACTGTGGATGCGACCCGCTTTGTGTTAGATACAAACGAGGTGATCTGACTCGTTCATGTGGTTGACATGCGAGTGGGGGCATCCTGTGCAATAAGATTGTACAAGATCGAACTATGAATTATTATACCTACTTATGTAACACCGTTGACAGTAATGACTAATAAATTCGTAGATGACCATTAGTGACTCGACCTGAATCCTGAGCGTGTTATGGACTCCTGTCTGCAGGGGTCTGCCCTTTGACTTGTACGGGTGAGGGTGATCACAGTTACTCGCCCAATATGCCTATATTCTAAGGGGCAGGACCAAGCAGGGAACTTGGAACTTAACTACCCGAGATGGAATTCACTCATTCCCGTCTTTAGGAAAACGAGAGGGGTTGTTCCCTTAAGTGTTGTCTCCAGGGTTTGGACAACGGGCGCCCACCTTCTCACTGGCCCGAGAAGGGTGTTGTGTATGGTTGGACCATCACAATATATTGTTCATTAAAGGAGCAGTGGGGACTTAAAAAGTAAGAGGTAGACATAGGGGTAAAACGGTAATTTGACCCAGCCGTGTCTACGAAAAACTTGTGAAGAGTCGAATCATGGGTATTGGTTATATCAGTGGACACGTAATATTGTGCACTGACGGAAGTGCACCTACGGGCTATATTGGATTTTTACCGTAGCTAATGAATGTTGATTAACCGAGTCAAAGAGTTTGATAGGTTAATCTCGGATCATTGGATCCCTTCACTGTAGGTCTATTAGGTCCTTCGGTTGGCTCCATGTGGGTTAAAAGAAGGGTGAAAGTTTTGGGATGAAATTGAAGTGTTCAATTTCACTTAGAGGCATTTATGTCATTTATATGAGATATGAATGATATAATATATAGTTTAATGTTAATGAGATTCATAATAAATTAGAGGTTAGCCTAATTTTTTAATTAGGGTTAATTGGGGAAATTAATTGAGAGAAATTAAATTGGATGTGATTCAACTTAATTGATCCACAATTTTTGCAAATGTGATTTGTAATATGAGATATGAGATATCTTATATTTTATGGTTATGCAAATATGATTTGCATAACCAATGGTTGTGGTAAAATGGTAATAATGTGGAGATTTTAACTCCACTATTTAATCCCTTCTTGCAAGAAGGAAAATACTATCACACTCTCATTTTTTGGATTTCACCAAAGAGAAAAGTCTCAAATTCTCTCAACTCGCCTTCCTCTCCAAAACCAAAAAGTCCCACCATTTTCTTTCTTCTAAAGGAAGAACAATCGAGAAGGTCGTTAGTGGTGTTCGGTTTTCGTTCGAGAGAAGCGTTCGTTGAGATCGAGAAGCACGAAGTGTTCGTGATCAAGGAAGAAACTCTGAAGAACTGTCTTCAACAAGTAAGTACGTTGTTCTCGCTGTAATTTCCTCCTTCTTTTGTATGTTTAACTTAGATCTAAGTGTTAGGTCGTTTTAACAAAATTCTAGCAGCGTTACAATACCTTGACGATTCGATCGTCTTCCGCTGCGCGAAAATTTTCATTTCCTTCAATTAGTACCTATGATTAGTTGTCGCTCCTGGGACGAGACTTTCTCAACCAGACCCTAATACCAGAATAACTCTTATTCCATTAGTCGTCCATTTACCATTTTTCGGTGTGAATCCATTAACTCTTAATGAATCCCGTGAGTGTCACCTCAATCTTTATGTTTCCAAGTATCCGTCCAAACAATAGCCACCAAAGGTTGAACCAAGAAGGAAAACCAACAAGGAAATTGTATCCCTTTCAGGAATTCACGGTGTTCCGACTCCTATGATCAAGGCCCTAAGAAGGGATTGTCTGGTCTAGGCCAAACTAGCAGGCGGATCATAGGCGTCTCACGGTGTGAATCGAATGGAGAGATTGTGCATCGCGGGGACGTGATCTTCATGAAGATAACTTCAGAGCACAACGTTGCTGATCTGTTTACAAAAGCTCTCACGGCTAAGGGGTTAGAGTGTCACTTAAAGACTCTAGGTCTACAAGTGATTTCCTGACTAGGCTAGTGGGAGTTTTGTACAAAGGGTATTTGATGCCCTAGTTTATTGTATTTTGCATTTCTGAAATGTATTTAGTTCAAGTGGGAGTTTGTTTGGGTGTATGCACTAAACTCATGTAGTTTGTAACATTTGATAAATATAAATAAAAGTTATTTTTCCATCAAATCTTGTATCTCTAATTTCAAACTTAATCCAATAAACTAAGCTCAAGGGTCATACAAATTTATGATTGAAGGGATCGAATCCTGCAGCGCAAGCAATTGTGAATCGTGTGTTCATGATACTATTACATAGATCTCATACAAGAACAAATTACTATGATTAAGCATGCAATTCTAAATAGGACAACAAGAAGATTACCTTTGAAGAACACTTTCTTCCGGAGCTCCTTCTCCAACGATCACGATCTCAGCAAAACGAACCCGATCCGTGTGAAGTTCCGCCACTATATCTTCTCCGCTGTACTCTAGGTGAGGGTGGAATGTGGGTTCCTTTAGGGTGAGATGTGGAGGCATGAGAGATTTGTATTTGGAACTATTTCCAACAATACAAATGTGGAACTCTAGGGTTGCATGAAAAGCACTTATCAAAGTTGCATCTTATGCAACTATTTATAGGGAAATAAGAAAGAAATTACCATCCTATTCCTCTTTCATTCTCTCATTAGTATATAGTTAATTTGTGAATCTTATTCACAT
Source organism: Trichosanthes cucumerina (assembly GCA_036507285.1). Lineage (NCBI taxonomy): Eukaryota > Viridiplantae > Streptophyta > Magnoliopsida > Cucurbitales > Cucurbitaceae > Trichosanthes > Trichosanthes cucumerina. The sequence goes on from CM071841.1 coordinate 43,681,120, forward strand.
TAAAACTATATATTATATCAATTATATCATATATAATTGATATAACACCTCATATATGAAATTGAACACTTCAATTTCATTCCTAACTTTATACCCTCAATGTTACCATGTTGAGCCAATGGACGTGATGAAGGGAATAAAATACCAGTAGCGCAAAAGAAGATTGAATCGTCGTGGTTTTGTCATGAAAAAAGTTTTCTTAAAACATAATTTATCGCATAAATCCTAAGCTAAACATGCTTTTAGAAGGAAAAAAATAGTAAGAGAATATACTTATCTGTTGAAGAACCGTTCTTCGCGATTGTCGGGATTTATGCCCTAAAACTCGTAGTTTGTAATTATGTTATAATTAATGTAATAAAGTGTCATTATTTCAATAAAGTGTTATTGTTCGCTATCTACGAGTTTGCCTTTATTTAAAACCCGAAATCCAATAAACTTAACATCCAAGGCTGTTAAATGAATCTTTAACTGAATGTAATGTACATAAAAAGGATCTCAGTTCGAGATACAACCTAAAAGGTCTATAGTTAGGGGATAAGGTTTGGGTACCTTACCCTGGTAAAACTATGGATATGGCCCACTTTGTATATGATACAAACACTGTGATCATAACGTGCTAGTGTAGATGACATGTGAGTGGGGATATCCTATGTAATGAGATTACATAAGACCGGACCACGAAATAGTAACCTCGAGCTGTAACTCCGTTGACTAGTTAGGTTTCTATTTCACTAGGATGACCTAGGCAACTTGATCTCAATCCTGAGCAGGTTACGAACTCCTAATCGCAAGGGATTGTCCTTTGACTAGTATGGGTAGAGTGGCCAGATTCGCCGACTCAATATGCCTACCTTCTTGGGGACAAGACCGAGTAAGCGGCTGGGAACTTAACTTACCAAGATGGAATTCACTCCTTCCCGCCTACTAGGGTAAGTAGAGGAATGTTCCCTTATGTGGTGTCTCCGGGACTTTAACAAAGGGCCCGACCCTCTCATTGGCCCGAGAGGGACTCTGTTTGTTGGTAGGACCACAAACAAATTGTTCATTAGAGGAGCACTTTGGTACTTAAGGCGAGTAAGATGTAAACCGGGGTAAAAGCGATAATTTGACCCAGTTGGTGTTACGAACATTCGTGAAGGATTGACTTGCTGTTATTGGTCAATATCCATGGACATAGAAATATATCTGCAGTGAGAAGAGTGCAGCTGTGGGACTTTAGTGGAGTGTTCGCATTAACGAATGTTGATTGAGAGGTTAATGAGATTAACCGAGCAATCTAAATGATCGATGGAGCTTACGATCCAGAGGTCCATTAGGTCCACCTTCTAGCTCGTAAAGGGTTCTTAGATCATTTTAATTTGAAATGTTCAAATTCATTAAGGAATATATTTAATATATATTGATACGATATAATATATAGTTTTGGAACTATATATTATAGATTTAATGTGAATATGATTCATACTAAATAATATGAGAGAATTGAATATTCGAAAGAGTTCAAATATTGTTTTAGATGTGCACTAGATGTACATTAAAACTATAGGTTAAAGGGGTAATATGATTAAATGAGATTTAATCTAAATTAAATATATGATATTTAATTTGTATTATTTAAATGTGATTTAAATGAATAATTAAATTTGATTTAATTATATTATTATTATTATTATAATAATAATAAATGAGGGAACGTGTCATCCAGACACGTTCCCCACTACCCCTTTTATTCTCCCTATCGACAGTTTAACAGGGAGAAGGAGGTTGCTCTTGCCAATGATCGATCTGCAAAATTTTGGAGAAGAATCTCTGAAAGAATTCTCTCTCTCACACTCTAATTCCCAAATTTTCCCAATTGTTGGAATCCTTCCCACAAAGGAGAGATCTAAGCACTCAGAGACATAGAGGGTTTTCCAAGTGGTAGTGTTCCTGCTTGAAAAATAGAGAGTTGTTGTGTAGCTGATTTACTGGAATTTGCTTGAACCAAGGAGTTGGTGAGAGTCTACAAAGGTAAACGTTTCCTTTCCCCTCTTCATAGTTTAATTGTTAAACTCAGTATGTTTGTATGCAATTAATCCATGCCTAATTAGATTAGAGTTAAATATATGCTTGTTCTATTTTATTTATCAATGTACTTGTTTTTGGTTCAATTAAAACAATCAAGCAATAACGATCCCAATCACGTTTCCGCTGCTCAAGGAGATCGGATCTCCATCAATTGGTATCAGAGCAATGCTTGTATTATTTTGTTTTGAAACAAAATTGCATTGATTTTGGTTGGAATTGCATTGGTTTGCTATAATACTGTTTAGGAGTTTTTTGGCCATAGTTTACCTTTGATTTTGATCAAATTGTATGTAAAGGCCTCTGCGTTTTTGGGAAAAAGTGCAAAATTGAGTCTGTAATTTAGTTACGAGTCGTTCGGGACAAGTTTCATTCAATTTGGTAGAGAATCGAAGGAGAAATTGAAGAACGAAGCTGTTGTGTTCGTGAGTTTCAGCTACTGCCGAAGCAACAGCGTTGCAACGTTGAAGAACAGCGTCGCAACGCCAGCGCTCCCTATCGACGCGGGTGCTCAAGGGGTCAGCGGCGTTGCAACGCTGTCTCTCAGCGTTGCAACGCCATCCCGATACCAGGCGCGCAAGAGGACGAAGCGGGCGTTGCAACGCCGTGGGGCTTTCCAGCAACTGCAGACCGGTTCGACTGGTTCAGTGGTTTTGGTCCGGTTCGAGCGGTTCAAGGCCGGTTCAGGGTGTTTTTGGACCGGTTTCATGAAATAAATTAATGTAATTTATTTTTTTTTGCACTTTAGGGGCCAAACTATTCCGGTTTTACAGTTTTTTATCTATATGAATGTCATTTAGATTATTCCCACCTTAGGATAAGCATGTTCATGCATTTTATTTATATAAATGTTATATGAATATGGTTGAATGCATGACTAATTTATTTTTTTCATGAGTAATTAATTATAAGTGTTATAATTAGATTATATGGAAAATAAATTGCATGGAGCATCAAATTACTTAGTTTAAAATAAATGTTATTTTGTTTAAGTAATTTTATAATTCAAGTAGTTGAATTTCCGTTATAATTTCAATTTGAATATTGATTGTTGGATTTATAAAATAGTTTCTTTATCAAAGGTTAATTATTAAAATTTATAAAAGTTATAAATTAAAGGGGTTTTAGAAACCATAACCTATAATAAAGAAATGCATGCAAACATAGGAACTTGGGTTAAATTTAATTAGTTTTAAATCGTTTAAAATTAATGTAGACCTAAGTTTCAATTTCTAATAGGATTAGAAATAAGTCTTACGTAATATTTTTAAATGGTTTAAAATATACTGGGACTTAAGGACTTTGGTTATAAGGGAACTCTACCGGTGAATTCTGTCTAAGGCTGTGGGTACTTAAGCTGACGGTTAACGAAACACCTCCTACCTGGGAACTGACCCGAAACCTGAGTTGAATTAACCTCAATTATGTTTTATCTCTAGGTAATTAAAATGTTTATGCACCTAGACATAAGGTTTTAAGACCTAGTTATAATAGTTATAATAGGCATAGACTTAGATAGATTCTTTTAGCCAGAATCCGACTAAGTTAAATATCATACCCTAATTTTAGGAACTTTAGTGGGAGAAAACGAGATGTTTGCATCGAGTTTACTCTCACGTCCTCAAGAGTTCACACCGTGAGTTTCATGCTCGGCTACGTGGTGTCAATGTGGCGACCCCCTATGGTATGTGTTTGCATGGTTCAATACCAAGGTGAATGAGGGAAGTATCCATAGTAAATTGGAGTAGGACACGTGTCAACGTATCCTACGGTCTTCTTCATTAGGTCGCACCGTGAGATTTCTATAGTCTGCCTGCTAGGTTGTCCTGGAACAACCAAACCCTACGGAGGGCCTGACTATATGGATCGAAACACCGCGAACTCCATAAATGGATAGGGTCTCTTAGGTTGTTTGCCAACAGTTGTCTTTCTTAATAGTAGCCTGTTGGCTCGGGCCTATTGGATCTGAAAATGGTAGGGTCACATTTACGGGATGAGTTAAGTTAGATAACAAGTCCTTGACCAAACAAACGGTAGCTAAGGACCATTGGGACATTAGATGTTCTGGTAGTGGGAATAGGATGAGAGAGTCTCAATTCAAGGAAGGAATGACTGACCGCCCGACGGAGGCTTTTGTTCTAAACCCTTGAAGTATCGTTGCAAGATTTAAGGTTTAACTTAAATAGTGGGTTTTAGTTTAAACACTAGGGTTCTTTAATAATTTTGCTAAATTAGATTGGTTTATACAATGGGTTTAAAGGCATAACTGATTATAACTATTTTCGATTTTCAGCATGTCATCCTCATTTCTAGCCTTACTAAAAAAGGAACGTTTAACTGGTGAAAACTTTACTTCGTGGAAGTCAAACCTGGATGCGATCCTTGTTTTCGACGACCTTCGATTCGTACTAACTGAGGAATGTCCTTAGATTCCTGCTCAAGACGCAACTCAATCAGTTAAGGATGCGTTTGACCGCTGGGCCGAGGCAAATGAAAAGGCCAAGGCATATATCCTTGTTGGGATATCTGATGTTTTAGCCAGGAGATTACAGGGTTTGGTCTCAGCTCGTGAGATCATGGACTATCTGTAAAATTTATCTACACAACCGTCTGAACAAATTCGCCACGAATCCATCAAATACGTTTATAACGCACGCATGAAAGAGGGAACTTCAGTGATATAACATGTTCTTGATCTTATAGTTCACTTCAACGTGGCCGAAATGAACGGAGCGGTCATAGATGAGCAAATTCAGGTATTCTTCATCTTGGAATCTCTTTTGAAGAGTTTCCTGCCATTCTGTAGGAATGAGGAGTTGAACAAAAAGGAGTATAACCTGACTTCCCTCCTAAATGAACTACAAACTTTCGAGTTTCTTATTAAGAATAAGGGACAGGCTGATGGAGAGGCAAATCCGTTTGCCCATTCCAAAAGGTTCTAGAAGGGTTCATCCTCAGGGACTAAGCCCTGTGGTTCAACTCGGAAGAAGAAGAAAGGAGGAAAAGGGAAAGTTTCTGCCACTGCAGATATTGATCTCAAAGAGAAGAAAGGTAAATTAGATTAACTTGTTCTTGAAACATGTTTAGTGGAAAATGATGATTTAACCTGGATACTTGATTCAGGAGCCACTAGTCACGTTTGCTCTTCATTTCAGGAAACTAGTTCCTTCAAGGAGCTCGAAGAGGGTGAGATGGACGCCGTGGTCGGAGCGGAGACGTCGTCTCAGCTCGTGCAGTGGGAGATGCCAAGTTATTTTTCGGAGATAGATTTCTTTCTTTAAAAAATCTGTATATAGTTCCTAGGCTTAAAAGGAACTTAATTTCTATCTCTTGTTTAATAGAACTTGGTTATTGTATTTCTTTTTCAATCAATGAAGCATTCATTTTGAAAAAGGGTGTCAATATTTGTTCTGCTAAAGTGAAAAATGGCTTGTACGTACTGAAGTCGAATAGAACCAAAGAAATTTTAAATCATGAGATGTTTAAGAATGCTAATACTCAAAATAAAAGGCAAAGAATTTCTCCAAATAATAATACCTATCTGTTGCATTTTTCACTTGGTCATATCAATTTCAACCGGATTGAGAGACTTTGTAAGAATGGACTTGATCTAAACAAGTTAGAAGATGATTCTTTACCCCCTTGCGAGTCTTTCTTGGAAGTTAAAATGACCAAACGACCTTTTACTGTAAAAGGTTATAGAGCCATAGAGCCCCTAGAACTTGTGCATTCGGATCTTTGTGGTCTGTTGAATGTTAAAGCTCGAGCAGTGTTTGAATATTTCATCTCTTTAATGGTTGATTATTCGAGGTATGGTTATATATACCTAATGCATCACAAGTCTGAAGCTCTTGAAAAGTTCAAAGAGTTTAAGGCTGAAGTAGAGAATGCATTAGGAAAAACCATTAAAACACTTCGATCAGATCGAGGTGGAGAGTACATGGATTTGAGATTCCAGGACTATATGATAGAACATGGAATTAAATCTCAACTCTCTGCGCCTAATACACCACAGCAAAATGGTGTGTCAGAAAGGAGAAATAGAACCTTGTTAGACATGGTTCGTTCTATGATGAGCTATGCTCAATTGCTTGCCTCGTTTTTGGGATACGTAGTAGAGACTGCAGTTCAAATTTTGAACAGTGTTCCATCAAAAAGTGTTTCAGAAACACTTTTTGAACTTTGGAAGGGGTGTAAACCTAGTTTACAACACATTAAGATTTGGGGTTGTCTGACACACATGCTCGTGACAAACCCAAAGAAACTGGAACCTCGTTCAAGATTGTGCCAATTTGTTGGCTATCCCAAAGAAACGAGAGGTGGTCTTTTCTACGACCCACAAGAAAATAAGGTGATTGTGTCGACAAACGCCACGTTCTTGGAGGAAGATCACATGAGAAACCATAAACCACGTAGTAAATTAGTACTAAATGAAGCTACACATAAACCAACAAGAGTTGTTGGTCAAGCTGGACCTTCATCAAGAGTTGATGGAAGAGCCAACACCTCAAGTCAGTCTCGTCCTTCTCAATCGTTGGGAATGCCTCGACGCAGATGGGAGAGTTGTTTCCCAACCCGACCGCTACTTGGGTTTAATTTGAAACTCAAGTTGTCATACCTGATGACGCCGTAGAAGATCCATTGTCTTATAAACAAGCAATGAATGACGTAGACAAGGACCAATGGATCAAAGCCATGGAGCTTGAAATGTAGTCAATGGACTTCAATTCAGTATGGGAACTTGTAGACCAACTTGAAGGGGTTAGACCCATAGGGTGTAAGTGGATCTATAAGAGAAAGAGAGATGCAACCGGAAAGGTACAGACCTTTAAGGCTAGACTTGTAGCAAAGGGTTTTACCCAAAGGGAAGGAGTTGACTATGAAGAAACTTTTTCCCCTGTTGCTATGTTGAAGTCTATAAGGATACTCTTGTCCATAGCCACGTTTTATGATTATGAAATTTGGCAAATGGACGTCAAGACTGCCTTTTTAAATGGTAATCTTGACGAGAGCATCTATATGTCTCGGCCCGAAGGGTTCATAACACAAGGTCAGGAGCAAAAAGTTTGCAAGCTTAATCGATCCATTTATGGATTGAAACAAGCATCAAGATCTTGAAATATAAGATTTGATACTGCGATCAAGTCTTACGACTTTGACCAAAACGTTGACGAGTATTGTGTTTACAAGAGGATCGTCAACGACAAAGTAGCTTTGTTAGTACTTTATGTGGATGATATCCTACTCATTGGGAATGATGTAGGATACCTAATTGACATAAAGAATTGGCTGGCGACTCAATTCCATATGAAATATTTGGGAGAGGCGTAGTATGTGCTTGAGATTCAGATCTTTAGGAATCACAAGAACATAATGCTAGCTCTGTCTCAAACGTCTTATATCGACAAGATGTTGTCGAGATATTCGATGCAGAACTCCAAGAGGGGCTTATTACCCTTCAGGCACAGAGTTCATCTGTCTAGGGAACAATGTCCCAAGACACCTCAAGAAATTAAGGATATGAGATATATTCCCTATGCCTCTACAGTAGGTAGCTTAATGTATGCTATGCTATGCACGAGGCCAAACATTTGTTATGCAGTGGGAATAGTCAATAGGTACCAGTCTGATCTAGGGTTAGACCACTGGAAAACCGTTAAAAATATCCTCAAGTATCTAAGGAGAACGAGGGACTATATGCTTGTGTATGGGTCTAAGGATCGATCCTAGCGGATACACCGATTTCGATTTTCGCACCGATAAGGATTCTCAGAAATCCACATCGGGATCAGTTTTCACCCTTAACGGGGAGCTATAGTGTGGCGAAGCATCAAGCAAGGATGCATCACTGACTCCATAATGGAGGCTGAGTATGTCTCTGCTTGTGAAGCAGCTAAGGAGGTTGATTGGCTAAGGAAATTCCTTACTGATATGGAAGTTGTTCCAAATATGGAATCTCCCATCACCTTATACTGTGACAACAGTGGTGCAGTAGCCAATTCGAACGAACTTCGCAGCCATAAGCGAGGTAAGCACATCGAGAGAAAGTATCACCTGATACGAGAAATAGTGCAGGAGATGTGACAGTCACGAAGATCGCTTCGGAGCACAATATTGCTATCCGTTTACAAAGTATCTCATGGCTAAAGTGTTCGAGGGTCATCTAAAAAGTGCGGGTCTACGAGAAATCTACATAGGCTAATCTAGGGCAAGTGGGAGATATGTAATGGGGTATATGGATGCCCTAGTTTATTGTATTTCTACTGTTTTAGATTTTGATGTACCTCACTAGAGTTTTAGTTCAAGTGAGAGTTTGTTGGGATTTATGCCCTAAAACTCGTAGTTTGTAATTATGTTCTAATTAATGTAATAAACTGTCATTTTTCAATAAAGTGTTATTGGTCGCTAGCTACGAGTTTGCCTTTATTTAAAATCCTAAATCCAATAAACTAAACATCCAAGGTTGTTAAATGAATCTTTAACTGAATGTAATGTACATAAAAAGGATCTCAGTTCGGGATACAACCTAAAGGGTCTATAGTTAGGGGATAAGGTTTGGATACCTTACCCTGGTAAAACTAAGGATATGGCCCACTTTGTATATGATACAAACAATGTGATCCTAACGTGTTCATGTAGATGACATGTGAGTGGAGATATCCTATGTAATGAGATTACATAAGACCGGACCACGAAATAGTAACCTCTAGCTGTAACTCCGTTGACTAGTTAGGTTTCTATTTCACTAGGATGACCTAGGCAACTTGATCTCAATCTCGAAAGGTGTTACGAACCACTGTCATGAGGGATTTTCCTTTGACTAGTATGGGTGAGAGTGGCCAGATTCGCCGACTCAATATTCCTACCTTCTTGGGGACAAGACCGAGTGAGCGGCTGAGACCTTAACTTAGCAAGATGGAATTCACTCCTTCCCGCCTACTAGGGTAAGTAGAGCAATGTTCCCTTAAGTGGTGTCTCCGGGACTTGAACAAAGGGCCCGACCCTCTCATTGGCCCGAGAGGGACTCTGTTTGTTGGTAGGACCTTAAAGAAATTTTTCATTAGAGGAGCACTGGTACTTAAGGCACAAGATGTAACCCAGGGATAAAACGGTAATTTGTCCCAGCAGGTGTTACGAACATTCGTGAAGGATTGACTTGCTGTTATTGGTCAATATCCATGGACACAGAAATATATCTGCAGTGAAAAGAGTGCAGCTATGGGACTTTAGTGGAGTGTTCCCGCAGTTAACGAATGTTGATTGGGAGGTTAATGAGATTAACCGAGCAATCTCAGATCGTTGGAGCTTCGATCGATCAGAGGTCCATTAGGTCCACCTTCTAGCTCGTAAAGGGTTCTTAGATCATTTTAATTTTAAATGTTCAAATTCATTAGGGAATATATTTAATGTATATTGATACAATATAATATATAGTTTTGGAACTATATATTATAAATTTAATGTGAATATGATTCATATTAAATTATATGAGAGAATTGAATATTTGAAAGAGTTCAAATATTGTTTTAGATGTGAATGTGATTCACATTTGCAAACAATAGGGTAAAATTTAATGTGCACTGGATGTACATTTGAACTATAGGTTAAATGGGTAATATGATTAAATGAGATTTAATCTAAATTAAATATATGATATTTAATTTGTATTATTTGAATGTGATTTAAATAAATAATTAAATTTGATTTAATTATATTATTATTATTATTATAATAATACTAATAAATGAGGGAGCGTGTCATCTAGACACGTTCCCCACTACCACTTTCCTCCTACCTATCGACAGTTTAACAGGGAGAAGGGGGTTGCTCTTGCCAATGATCGATCTGCAAAATTTTGGAGAAGAATCTCTGAAAGAATTCTCTCTCTCACACTCTCATTCCCAAATTTTCCCAATTGTTGGAATCCTTCCCACAAAGGAGAGATCTAAGCACTCCGAGACATAGAGGGTTTTCCAAGTGGTAGTGTTCCTGCTTGAAAAATAGAGAGTTGCTGTGTAGCTGATTTACTGGAATTTGCTTGAACCAAGGAGTTGGCGCGAGTCTACAAAGGTAAACGTTTCCTTTCCCCTCTTCATAGTTTAATTGTTAAACTCAGTATGTTTGTATGCAATTAATCAATGCCTAATTAGATTAGAGTTAATTATATGCTTGTTCTGTTTTATTTATCAATGTACTGGTTTTTGGTTCAATTAAAACAATCAAGCAATAACGATCCCAATCATGTTTTCGCTACTCAAAGAGATCGAATCTCCATCAGCGATTTCCTTCTTCGGTGACGACCACTTCGCGATCTCGATCTTAACTATCACGATCTCAACGAAATTCGAGCAACCCGGACACATCCAAAAGGGCTTCTCGGTTGTTCTCCTTAGGTAGAAGGAGAGTTGTGGGACTCATTTTGATGGAAGGGAATGGAGAGAAAGTTGAGAGAAGGTTGAGAGAGTTTTTGTGACAATTCTAAAAAATGAACTTTCAAGCAAGCAATCCTTCTTGCAAAGGAGTTTAAATAATGATGATACGTGTTACCACCCATTGACCATTTTACCACAACCATAGGTTATGCAAATCATATTTGCATGTCCACATATAATAAGATATCTCATATCTCAATAGACAGATCACATTTGTATAATTGTGGACTTCAAATTGAATCACATTCAATTTAATTTCTCTCAATCCAATTTCTCCAATTAGCCCTAATTAAACAATTAGGCTATTATATAGTTTATTAGGAATCTCATTCACATTAAGTTATGTAATAAGTCTATCATATATCATATAAATGACATAAATACCCTTATAATGAATTTGAAGACTTCAAATCCACACCAAAAAGTAAACCCTCTATTTATCCAAATTGAGCCAATCGAGTGACCTAATGGACCTACAGGTGACAAACTCCAATGATCCGAGACTAACCTGTCAACTCTTTGACCCGGTTAATCAACATTCATTAGCTACGATAACCCTCCACTAAAGCCCGTAGTTGCACTCCCGTCACTGTAGGACAAGTTATGTCCATTGATATAACAAATGCCCAAGAGTTTACGCTGCACAGGTTGTTGGTAGACACCGCTGGATCAAATTACCGTTTTACCCTTTTGTCTACTTCTTGCTCCTTAAGTCCCTGCTGCTCCTCTAATGAACAACAACGTTGTAATGGTCCAACCATATACAACACTTCTCTCCGGCCAGTGAGAGGGTGGGCGCCCGTTGTCCAAGCCTTGGAGACTGAACTTAAGGGAACAACACCACTTGTTTCCCTAGAGTCGGGAATGAGTTAATTCCATCTCGCGTAGTTAAGTTCCCAGCTCCCCACGTCGTCCTGTCCATGCTCACAAAGTTATTAGTCCTATACTATCAACTGTGTTCCATCAGTAGGTCTAATAATTCACGGTCCGGTCATGTACAATCTCATTGCACATGATGCCCCCACTCGCATATCAACCCATGAACGAGTCGTTTGTATCTAATACAAAGCGAGCCACATCCACAGTGTATTAAGGATTAGGTCTCCAACCCTATCCATATACTGTAGACCGTTCAGGTCATTAACTCGAACCTGATCCTCCTTGTGTGTCCATTACACACCGTTCAAGTTCTAGTTCTCCCATAAATTCAATGACCCTGGAGCTTAGTTTATTGGACAAAGTTTGTCAAATTGCGAGACACAAAGTGATGAAAGAAATAACTCTTATTGTTTTCAATTGGTAATATTACAAACAAAACGAGATTAGGGCATATGTCCCAACAGGAGGGACCTAATGGACCTACAGTTCATGAGCTCCAATGATGTGAGATTAACTGATTAAACTCTTTGATCTGGTTAATCAATATTCATTAACTACAAGTCACACCACTATAGACTTGTAGTTGCACTATACTCACTATAGATTATATTTTGTCCATTGATATAATCATTACCCATGAGTCGACCCTTCACAGGTTGTTCGTAATCACACTTGGGTCAAATTACCGTTTTACCCCTATGATTACCTCTTTGTTCCTTAAGCACCACTGATCCTCTAATCAACAACAAGTTTATGGTCCTACCATTAACTCAAACCCTCTTAAGCTAATTTAGAGGGCGGGGTACCATTGTTCAACACCTGGACTCCGTTCTTAAGGGAGCAACCTATCTAATTCGTTAGTATAAGAATGAGTGAATTTCGTCTTGCAGAGTTAAGTTCACAGCTACCTACAACGTTCTGTCACTGAGAAGGTAGGCTTATTGAGTCGGCTACAGACCACTCTCACCCATACTAGTCTAAGGACAAACCACTTGAAGCAGGAGATCTCAACTTGCTCACGATAAAGGTCGAGTCACTAATAACCATCTATAAATTATTAGTCGTATCCTGTTAACGTTATTATGCTTATTAGACTAATAATTTGCAGACCGGTCTTGTATAAACTCTTCATACAGAATGCCCCCACTCGCATGTCATCCACTGGAATGAGTTGGATTACCTCATTTGTACTAATTACAAAGTGGGTCGCATCCATGGTTTTACCAGAATAAGGTTTCCAACCTCATTCTTATATCATAAACCGTTTAGGTTATTCTCTTGAACACAACCCAAATAGTGCCTGCTACACTGATGTTCAAGATTCACTATAACCTTGGAGCGTAGTTCATTGGATTTATAAAACGAGAAAATAATTCTACCAAATCAAATAACTCTTTATTCATTTAACTAAAATTACACAAGTTTAGGGCACATATCCCAACAATCTCCCACTTGACCTAAAGCTTGTGGAGTACGTAAAAAATTACAATAATGTAAAATACAATAAACTAGGGCATTTAAACCATGTGTACAATATAGTCCCACTTGCCCTAGTTGGGGAACACTTGTAAACCTAGACCTTCTAGTGAAGGGAATGAGAAACCCTGCGCAGCGGTAGACAATCGAATCGCCGTGGTATTGTTGTGCAATTTGTTTTCTTAAAATTAAACTGTCTAATAAAATTAGGCTAAACATGCTTGTTAGGAAGGAAAAATAGCAAGTTAAAGTTACTTACTTGTTAAAGACCGCCTTCCAGCTTTTCTTCTTTAGATCACGAACTCTTCGTGTGTTTGTTCTCAACGATCTCGATCTCCTCACATGAACAACGAACCGAACACCTCCACTTGGTTTCTCCGTTGTTCTACGTTAGGTAGAAGGAGGATGGTGGGATCCTTCTTTTGGTTAGAAATGAGAGTTTGTGAGAGAGCTTTTACAGAGAAAATGGTTTTGTTTCTTTTGGTGAGAATTCAAAAAATGAGTAAATGACTTACCTCCACTTCTGTCAAAGGGGTTTAAATAATGGTGATAGGTGGAGTTGAAATCTCCACCTATTTACCATTTTACCCCAACCATAGGTTATGCAAATCATATTTGCATAACCACATCTTATAAGATCTCTCGTATCTCATTTTACAAATCACATTTATATAATTTTGGATTTTTAAGTTGAATCACATACAATTTAATTTCTCTCAATCTAATTTCTCAAAGTTAGCTCTAATTCAACAAATCGGCTAACCTATAGTTTAGTATGAATCTCATTCACATTAAACTATATAATATATCATTCATATCTAATATAAATGACATAATTACCCTTTAGCGAACTTGAAGACTTCAAATTCACACCAAAATTATAAACCTTCTATTAATACTGTTTGAGCGAACCGAGCTACCTTATGGACCTATAGTGACGAGCTCCAATGATCCGAGATTAAGCTGTCAAAAACTTTGACCCGATAAATAAACATTCATTAGCTACGATAACACTCTACTTAAGCCCGTAGCTGCACTCCCGTCATTGTAAGACAAGATGTGTCCACTGATATAAGCAATGCCCATGAGTCGACCCTTCACAGGCTGTTCGTAGACACTACTGGGTCAAATTACCGTTTTACCCATGTGTCTACTTTTTGCACCTTAAGTCCCCACTGCTCCTCTAATGAACAACATATTGTGATGGTCCAACCATACACAACACCCTTCTCGGGCCAGTGAGAAGGTGGGCATCCATTGTCCAAGCCCTAGAGACAGCACATAAGGGAACAACCCCTCTAGTTTCCCTAAAGGCGGGAACGAGTGAATTCCATCTCACGTAGTTAAGTTTCCAGCAGCATACTTGGCCCTGTCCCAGAGAAGATAGGCATATTGTGCGAGTAACTGTGACCACCCTCACCCGTACTAGTCAAAGGATAGACCCCCGCAGACAGGAGTCAGTACCACTCTCAGGATTCTGGTCGAGTCACTAATGGTCATCTACGAAGTTGTTAGTCCGTACTGTTAACGTGTTACATAGTAGGTCTAATAATTCACGGTTCGGTCTTGTACAATCTTATTGTAGTGGATGCCTCCACTCGCATGTTAACCATATGAACGAGTCATATCACCTCGTTTGTATCTTAATACAAAGTGGATCACACCCACAACGTATCTAGGATTAGGTCTCCAACCTTATCCGTATACTGTAGACCGTTCGCGTGATTAACTCGAACGTGATCCTCCATGTGTGTCCACTACACACCGTTCAAGTTCTAGTTCTCTCATATATTAAATGACCGTGGAGCTTAGTTTATTGGACAAATTTTGTAAGAATTGCGAGACACAAAATGATGAATTAAATAACTCTTATTAATTTCAAATGTTAATTTACAAAAAGAATGAGAGTTGGACAAACTTCCCATCATCTAGGTGACTCTAAAATACTTTAGCCATGAGAGCCTTTGTAAAAGGATCAACAAATTTGTGCTCGGAGGCTTTTTTCCTAACGATCACGTCTCCTCGATACACGATCTCTCGAATGAGATGATATTTCTGCTCAATATGCTTACCCCTCTTGTGACTTCGGGGTTCTCTTGAATTTGCAACAGCACCACTGTTATCACAGTACAATGTGATAGGCAAAATCATATTTGGAACAACTTCCAAATCTAACATGAATTTCCTTAACCAAACGACCAATTTAGCTGCATCACAAGCTGCCACATATTCAGCCTCAATGGTGGAATCAGCGATGCATCCCTGCTAGACGATTCTCCATACTACAACTCCTCCGTTAAGAGTAAATACTAACCCTGACGTAGATTTTCGAGAACTTTTATCAGTTTGAAATTCAGAATTCTTGTATCCTGTAAGGATCAAATCCTTAGCCTCATACACAAGCATCCAGTTCCTTGTTTTTCGAAGTTACTTAAGGATCGTTTTAACCGTTGTCTAGTGTTCAGGTCCTTGATTGGATTGATATCTACTGACCATTCCAACTACAAAACAGATGTCTTGCCTAGTACACAACGTAGCGTACATCAGGCCCCAACCAACTGATGCATACGGAATCCATCTCATGTCCTCAACTCCTTGAGGTGTCTTAGGACACTGTTCCTTAGACAAATGAACTTCATATCTAAAAGGCAATAAACCTTTCTTGGAGTCTTACATCTTAAACCTCAACAACACTTTGTCGATGTAAGATGTATGAGACAATGCTAGGGTTTTATTCTTACGGTTCTGGACAATCTGGATCCCAAGAACAAACTGTGCTTCTCCCAAATATTTCAATTGAAATTGAGTAGGTAGCCAATTCTTAATGTCAGTAAGATAACCTACATCATTCCCAATAAGTAGGGTATCATCCACATATAGAACTAGGAATGCGACAGAACTATTGATGATTTTCTTGTAGACACAAGGTTCATCATCATTCTGATCAAAGCCAAAAGATTCGATTGCCTCATCAAATCTAATATTCCAGGACCTAGAGGCTTGTTTCAGTCCATAGATTGAACTTTTAAGGTTGCAAATCTTTTTCTCTTGTCCTAGTTCAATGAACCCTTTGGGTTAGTCCATGTAGATGTTCTCGTCAAGATTGCCATTCAAGAATGCTGTCTTGACATCCATTTGCCATACCTCATTGTCATAATATGCGACAATGGCAAGTAGGATACGGATAGACTTTACCATAACAACAGGAGAAAAGGTTTCCTCATAGTCAACCCCTTCCTCCTTGGTATAACCATTTGCTACTAGTCTAGCTTTAAAGGTTTGCACCTTTCCCTCTACACCACATTTTCTCTTGTTGATCCACTTACAACCTAGGTTTTACCCTATTAGGTTTATGTACAAGATCCTAGAAAAAATTGAAATGCATAGACTAAATTTCTTGCTCCATGGCTATGACCCATTTGTCTTTGTCTTTGTCAACCATTTCTTGATTATAAGTCAATGGATCCTCACAATCGTCATCTGATATGACAACTTGGGTTTTAGATAAACCCATAAATGGTCAGGTTGTGTTATAACCATCCCACTACGTTGAGGCACTCTCAACTCTTGAGATGGACACTTTTGACCAGACAATCTAGTATCAACAACTCTTGTTGACGTATTAGTATTATCAGCAACCTTTTGCTGTTGTTCCGTCTAGCTCACTCAACACAATTTTACTTCATGGTTTGTTGTCCCTGAAGTGGTATTTGTCGACACAATCACCTTGTCTTCCTTAGGATCATAGAATAATCCAACTTTTGTTTCTTTTTGTAGCCTACAAATAGAAAGAATTTTGAACGTGAAATCAATTTATTTGGGTTTGTAATAGCCACATGTGCTTGACATCCCGAAATTTTGAAATGACATAAACTACCTTTACGTCCTTTCCAGAGTTTAAAAGGTGTTTCAGAAATACTCGTTGATGGCACATTGTTCAAAATGTATATTGCAGTCTCTACTTCATAACCCCAAAAGGAATTAGGGAGATGAGCATAACTCATCATTGATCGAACCATGTCTAACAAGCTTCTATTTCTCCTTTCCGATACACCATTTTGGTGAGGCATACCGGGTGCTGAGAGTTGGGATGTAATTCCATGTTTTATCATATAGTTCTGTAATTTTAAATTTATGTACTCTTCACCTCGATCGGATCGAAGTGTTCTAATTTGTTTACCGAATTGATTCTCAACTTCAACCTTGAATTCTTTGAACTTTTCAAGTACTTCAGACTTTTGATGCATTAGGTAAATATGCCCAAATCTTGAATAATCATCTATAAAAGAGATGAAATATTCATAGCCTATTATCGCTTTAACATTCATCGCACCACAAAGGTCTAAATGTATAAGCTCGAGAGATTCTTTGGCTCTATAACCATTCCCACTAAAAGGACTTTTAGTCATTTTGCCTTCTAGGCAGGATTCACATACATGTAAGGTATTTTCTTCTAACTCATTTTGAAGTCCACTCTTTACCAATCTCTCAATCCTTTTGAGGTTAATGTGACCCAATCTATGATGCCAAAGATGAGCATTTTCTTTATGTGAAATTTTACGTTTCTTAGTTTCTGTGTTTCCTGTTTTAAATAATTCGGTGTTCAAAACAGTTTTGACTGAATTTGGTCTCAAAACATACAAATCATTTTCTAATGAATCTGAACATTTTTCTACACCTTTCTTTGAAATAAACACTTTATTTAAAGAAAATGAAACATAAATACATTGTTTTGTGGGGTAAGAAATTGAAATAAGGTTTGTTGTAAACCCTGGTATAACTAATACATTGTCTAACAACATATATTTCTTGCCGAACAAAAGCTTCATTGTGCTAATTGCTACAATTGAGACGATATCTCCATTTCCAACCTTAACGTTACTTTCTCCTTTCAGAATTTGCTGCGAGGATTGAATTCCCTGAAAAGAAGAGCAAACATGATTAGTTGGGCATGAATCAAGTATCCAAGCAGTTTTATCATTATCCACTACACATGTTTCTATACAAAGTAAATGATATTTACTTTCTTTCTTCTTCTCGGTTAGGTACTTTGGACAATTCCGTTTCCAATGTCCATCCTCGTTGCAGTGGGAACATTTTCCTTTGTCAACAACTTCCTTGACCTTCTCGCCTTTTTAGGCGACAACTTTATCAACCCGTTTCCTTTTACCAACCTTTTTCATGTTCTTCTTCTCCCCTTTCGGGTTAGAATAAGATGAAGCCACAGATTTTGTTCCAGAGGTCGAACCTCTATGATAACTCCTACTGGAAACATTTGCCTCACCTTTCGGTCCCTAAATTTTCATCAGGTCTGGAGTTCATTCAAAAGGGAGGTAAGATTAAAAGTAAACATGTTCATAACAACATTACTTATAAACTATAAGAAACCATCTGGAAGAGTTTCCAGAATGAAACTGACTTGGCTTGATTCATCCATGGATGCACCATTCGACATCGTGATGGTGAAGTGTACCATCATATACAGGACATGATCCCGAATAGATGAACCCTTTGGCATCCTCAAGTTGAATGTTTACTTGAGGGCATTTTGTCGGGCCAGTGTAGACTGTTGTCCAAACATGTCGTGCAACGAATCCATGATTTCCTTAACGGTCATCATGCCCTCGTGCTTCTTGGGTAATATGTCAGACATACTTGACAGCATATAGACCTTGGCCTTATCATTGGCCTTGATCCATCGATCATATTGATCTCGAACATTTCGTGTTGCATTCGAGCTTGGCACCTAAGGACACTCCTCAGTCAGCACAAATTTAAGATCGTCCACTACCAAGATAGTGTTATGTTTGTTTTTCCTGTTGGGATATGTGTCCTAAAACTTATGTAATTTTCGTCAACTAAATAAAGAGTTATTTGTTTTGATAAAATTATGTTCTCGCTTTATAAATCCAATAAACTAAGCTCCAAGGTTATAATATATCTTGAACATCAATGTAGTAGACACTATTTGGATTGTGTTCAAGAGTATAACCTACATGGTCTATGGTATAAGAATAAGGTTGAAAACCTTAATCTTGTTACACCATGGATGCGCCCTGAAGGGATTTTGAATTCCCGCAGCGGAAGACGTTGTGAAATCTCGTTGATTCGTTGTGTAATTCTTATCTTAAAATCAAACCTATCTCAAAGATCATAGGCTGAACATGCATTAAAGAGTGGAAAAGCAGTAAGGTAATCGTTACTTGTTGAAAAACACTTCTTCAATGCTTTCCTCTTGCGGTCACGATCTCTGTCGAATGGACGAACTCCCCGAACAATGTAGTAAGACACTTCCAAAATGTCTTCTCAATTGTTCTCAGGAGGTTGAGGGTGAGTAGGTGGGACTCCGTTTGGGTTTTGGGTGAGGAGAGAATTGAGAGAATTGAGAGAAAGTTGAGACAGAAGGCTTTGCTCTCTTTGGATCAAAATCTAAAAAAATGGCAAGAGCTTCACCAAATGTCTTTGGTTGCACCTTTTATAATGGTGTGTGGTGGAGTTAAAATCTCCACGAATACACCATTTTACCACAACTATATGATACGCAAATCATATTTACATATCACATAATATAAGGTATCTCATACCTTATTATACAAATCTCATTTGCATAAATGTGTAATTTTAAATTGAATCACATTCAATTTAATTTTCTTTCAAATCAATTTCTCCTCTTAGCACTAATTAATCAATTAGGCTATAGTATAGTTTATTATGAATCTCATTCACATCAAACTATATATTATGTCATCTATATCATATATAAAATGTTGGGATGTATGTCCTCATCTCGTGTAGTTTGTAATATTCCAAGTCGTAAATGAATAAGAGTTATTTATTTCAACATTGTGTAATAAATAAGAGTTATTTATTTAAACTTTGTGTCTCGCATTTTTCATAAACTTAATCCAATAAACTAAGCTCCAGGGTCATTGCATTATGAGAGAAGTAAAAACTTGAACGGTGTTTAGTGGACACACAGGGAAGATCACGTTCAAGTTAATGACCCGAACGGTCTACAGTATATGGATAGGGTTGGAGACCTAATCCTGGATACACTGTGGATGCGGTGATCTGACTCGTTCATGTAGTTGTCATGCACGTGGGGGCATCCTGTGCAATGAGATTGTACAAGACCAGACCGTGAATTATTAGACTTACTGATGTAACACCGTTAACAGTATAGAGCTAATAAATTCGTAGATGACCATTAGTGACTCGACGTTAAACCTAAGCGTGTTGCGGACTCCTGTATGCGGGGTCTGTCCTTTGACTAGTACGGGTGAGGGTAGCCACTGTTGCTCGCTCAATATGCCTATCTTCTCAGGGGCAGGACCACGTGGGGAGCTGAGAACTTGACTGTGCAAGAAGGAATTCACTCGTTCCCGACTTAGGGAAACAAGAGGGGTCGTTCCCTTAATTGCTGACTCCAGTGCTTGAACAATGGGGCCCCACTCTCTCATTGGCCTGAGAGGGTTGTTGTTTATGGTTGGACCATGCAACGTAGTTGTTCATTAGAGGAGTAGTGGAACTTAAGGAGCAAGAGGTAGACACAGGGGTAAAATGGTAATTTAACCCAGCTGTGACTACGAACAACCTGTGAAGGGTCGACTCATGGGTATTGGTTATATCGATGGACACAACTTGTCCTACAGATGATGAGAGTGCAAACTACGGGCTTGGTGGAGTGTTACCGTAGCTAATGAATGTTGAATAACCGGGTCAAAGAGTTTGACAGGTTAGTCTCGGATCATTGGAGCTCGTCACGTGTAGGTCAATTAGGTCCCTCGGTTGGCTCAAATTGGACAAATTGAGGGTTTACAGTTTGGTGTGAATTTGAAGTGTTCAAATTCATTATTTGGGTATTTATGTCGTTTATATGAGATATAGATGACATAATATATAGTTTGATGTGAATGAGATTCATAATAAATTATAGTATAACCTAATTAATTAATTAGTGCTATTTGGAGAAATTGAATTGAGAGAAATTAAATTGAATGTGATTCAATTTATAATTCCACATTTATGCAAATGAGATTTGTATAATAAGGTATGAGATACCTTATATTATATAATATTCAAATATGATTTGTATATTATATAGTTGTGGTAAAATGGTGAATTGGTGGGGATTTTAACTCCACCACACACCATTATAAAAGGATGCATTCAAAGGCATCTCAATATACTTCTTGCCATTTTTTGGATTTCCATCCAAAGAGAGCAAGGGATTCTCTCTCAAATCCTCTCTCTATTCACCAAAATTCTCTCCTCACCCAAAACCAAAGGGAGTCCCACTCACTCTCTCTCAACCTCCCGAGAACAACCGAGAAGACCCTTTGGAGGTGTCTCCTTGTTCGGATCGAGGATCGAGTTCGAGGAGTTCGTTGGTACGAGAGAGATCGTGACCGGAGAAGGAGAAAATGTTAAAGAAGAGTTCTTCAAGAGGTTAGTACTTTTTACTTACTGTTTTCTTCTTCTTCTTTGCATGTTTAGCCTAGGATCTATGAGATAGATTCAATTTTAAGACACTTTTTACACAACGGATCAACGACGTTTCACAACGTCTTCCGCTGCGGGAATTCAAAATCCCTTCAATTGGTATCAGAGCCAATCGTTGCTCTTCGTTGTGTATTCTGTGAAATCTTAAAATTAGGTGGGTAGTATTAATTTTCATGAGATGAATGTTAATGGTTTGCAATTTTTGATGTTTTCGGTTTTTGGCACTTTTTAGATTTACATTAAAGTTTATGAGATCAATGTAAGGGCCCGTTGTTTTGGGCAATTTTTAATGTAAATCGAGTCTGTAAGTCTGTGTCGTTCGTGGAAAGAGTTGTCGTGAAGAAAATGGAGCAAAAACGGGCGATTTCGGTGAAAAACAGCAAAATTTGTGTTGTTGGAAGTTCATCAGCGTTGCGACGCTGTTCTTTAGCGTTGCAACGCCATCCTTGCTTCTGGAGGCTGCTGCAGTGCAGCGTTGCGACGCTAGCGGTGGCGTTGCAACGCCACGACGTTGAGAACGCTGGGCGTGACGCTATAGATTATAGCGTTGCAACGCAATAACAACGTTGCAACGTTGCAACGTTGCAACGCAGAAATTGCGGGAAGCGTGGTTGTGGGCGCCCGTTCGAACCTGCTGTTGTGCAACTGCCAGTTTATTTATTTTATTTATTTATTTATTTGTAAAATTATTTTTTTAAATGTATTTTATTTAATTATTTTAATTAATATTAATATAAATGTTATATTAATGTTTATTAATTTAATTTTATGTCCCTAGGGTGCCAAAAATCGGTCAAATGTTGCTATTTAATTATTTTATGCATGAGATGTATGATTTAATTATTTTTATGTACATAGAGTATGCCATATAGATTTAAAAACCCACCTTAGGTTAAACATTTCATGCATCATATTTATATTATAAGAGTTATAATATATAGTATACATTATAGGATTATATTATAAGAGTTATAATATAATGTTGGCATGATTTAATTTATTTAATATAAGTGTTATATTTTTAAATTAAAAGCATGCTCATGCATTTAATTCATGTGACTAATGTATGTTATAGTATAGTATTATTCATGTGATGAATGATCAAGCACTATAACATAGAAATGCATGTAACCTAAGTTAATTATTAGTTTTAAAATGTTTAGAACTTGAATAATTAGACTTAGGTTTTCTAATTCTAATAAGATTAGAATTAGAAAATCAAATATGACCTTTGAATGGAGACTGATAAGTAACTCTGTCTAAGGAAGGTTTTGTCTAAGGCTGGGGTATTTAAGTTGACGCTTGCGGAACACCCCTACCTGGAAACCGACCTAGGAGTGAATTCGGTCCGGAGATTCTTAGGTTATATTCTAGTGAGTGTCGTTAATTAACAGTTAATTAATTTACTCACATAGACCTAAGTTAATAATGTGATTATAAACTTAGGCTAATCCAATATAAGAGTTATATTGGTAGACTTAGGTAAATTTTAGCCGGTTTATCTAGGTCAATCCCGATTATTTTAAAGTGCTGAGTGGGAGGAAATAAAGTGTATGAGATACATTTAATTTTCCATCCACAAATCTCCGTTAAGTTCGCACCGTGAGATCCATGCTCGGCCTCGTGGCACAAATGAGAGCATCCCCCTACGGGTGGCATTTGTATGGGTCAATATCAACGTGAATGGAGAGAGTACTTATAGTGAGTAGGAGCGGGACCTGTGAAAACGGGACCCACGGTTTCTTCTTTCGATTCACACCGTGAGACGCCTATGATCCGCCTGCTAGTTTGGCTTGGACCAGACAATCCCTTCGGAGGTCTGATCATGGGAGTCGGAACACCGTGAATTCCCGAAAAGGATACAGTTTCCTGGTTGGTTTTCCTTCTTGGTTCACCCTTCAATGGCTATTGTTTGGACGGATGCTTGGAATCTTAAAGATTGAGGGTGACACTCACGGAATTCGTTAAGTGTTAATGAATTCGATTGAACAATGGTAATTGGACGCCTAATGGAATAAGAGTTATTCTGGGATTAGGGTCTGATCGAGAGTGTCTCGTCCTAGAGGAGGAGTGGGTTTGTCTACCCTACGGTAGCGGTCAATCTAAACCTTTAGGGTTTCATTGCAACTTTTTAAATGACCTAGGGATCATAGGATAAAAATTTGCTAAAACCCGGTTGGATTTTCAAAAGTTTTTGCGAGACTAATACAAAGTTTTTCATTTTATTTCAGCAACAAAATGTCAAACGCCTTTAACGCTCCTTTAGCTTCCGTTAAGTTAGTCGGCGATAGTATTTCGTGGAAAAACAATATAGACACGATTTTGGTAAATGACGACCAAGAGTTCGTGCTCACTGAGGAGGGTCCTCGGTGTGCAGTGCTCGATCCTATTCAACAATCTACAAACCTTTCAGTCCTTGGTGCAAACTAGGGGACAGGAAGCTGAGGCAAGTGTTGCCTTAAGACCTTTTCACAAGGGTACAACCTCTGGGATAAAGTTTGTAGACTCTTCAGGCCCTAAGGGAAACAAGGAGAAGTTGAAGGAAGTTAATGTTGACCGCGTTGCCGCTCTAAAAGGCAAAGAAATCAAGGATGTTGCCATAAAGTGTTTCTACTGCAACGGGGACGGACACCTGAAAAGGAGTTGTCCCAAGTTCCTTGATGAAAAGAAGATGACAGGTAAATGTGATTTACTTGTCACAGAAACTTGTTTAGTGGAGAGTAATGACTCTGCTTGGATATTGGATTCACGCGCCACTAACCATGTTTGCTCTTCTTTTCAAGGATTAAGTTCCTGGCAGCGGCTGCAAGAGGGTGAGATAACACTCGGGTTCGATCCGGAGAAGTTGTCTCATTTGCAAGACAAGGCACATGTGAAGTTGTTCTTTGGCGGGAAGTACTTATTATTGGATAATATGTACATAGTTCACGGGTTTCTGAGAAACCTAGTTTCTATTTCTCGCCTATTAGAACAAAATATTTCATTTCTTTCAAGAGTAATAAAGCGTTTATTTCTCGAAATGGAAATTTGATTTGTTCTGCTTCGCTTGAGAGCAATTTATATGTTTTGAACCCTAATTCGGTCAAAAGTGTTTTGAACACCGAATTGTTTAAAACAGCTGAATCGCGAACTAAGAGATTAAAGGTTTCTCCAAAAGAAAGTGCCCATCTTTGGCATCTTCGGTTAGGTCACATTAATCTCAATAGGATTGAGAGACTAGTGAAGAGTGGACTTCTAAGCGAGTTGGAAGAAAACTCTTTACCGGTATGTGAGTCATGCCTTGAAGGCAAAATGACGAAACGCCCTTTTAGTGGAAAAGGATATAAAGCCAAGGAGCCCCTTGAGCTTATACATTCTGATCTCTGTGGTCCGATGAATGTTAAAGCACGAGGTGGTTACGAATACTTCGTATCTTTCATAGATGACTATTCGAGGTATGGGTACATTTACCTAATGCATAGGAAGTCTGAAACACTTGAAAAGTTCAAGGAGTTCAAGACTGAGGTTGAGAACCTGTTAGGTAAATCGCTTAAAACACTTCGATCGGATCGAGGTGGAGAGTATATGGACACTGAATTCCAGGACTATATGATAGAACATGGAATTACGTCCCAAATCTCAGCACCTGGTATGCCACAGCAGAATGGTGTATCGGAGAGGAGAAACAGAACCTTGTTGGACATGGTTCGGTCGATGATGAGCTATGCTCGTCTCCCTAATTCTTTTTGGGGTTACGCAGTGGAGACTGCGGTTTACATTTTGAACACAGTTCCATCGAAGAGTGTTTGTGAAACACCTTTCAAACTCTGGCATGGTCGTAAAACAAGTTTACGTCATTTCAGAATTTGGGGATGCCCGACCCATGTGTTGGTGTCAAACCCGAAGAAGTTGGAACCCCGTTCAAAGTTGTGCCTCTTTGTACGTTACCCAAAAGAGACTAGAGGTGGTTACTTTTACGATCCTAAGGATAATATGGTGCTTGTGTCGACAAATGCCACTTTCCTTGAGGAAGACCACATCAGGGATCACTTACCAAGGAGTAAAATTGTGTTAAATGAAATGGGCAGTTCATCAGGAAGAGTTGCTGATGGTGCTAGTACGTCAACAAGTGTTGTTGATCCTAGCTCGTCTAGTCAAGCCCGTTCCCAAGAGTTGGGAATGCCTCGACGTAGTGGGAGGGCTGTGAGACAGCCTGAACGTTATATGGGTTTAGCTGAAACCCAAGTTGTCACACCTGATGATGACTGCGAGGATCCATTGATCTATGATCAGGCAATTGCAGACGTTGACAAAGACGAATGGATTAAAGCCATGGACCAGGAAATGGAGTCGATGTACTTCAATTCCGTCTGGGAGCTTGTGGACCAAACCGGATGGGGTTAAACCTATTGGTTGCAAGTGGATCTACAAGCGTAAACGTGGTGTAGATGGGAAAGTGCAGACCTTCAAAGCTCGACTAGTGGCAAATGATTTTACCTAGGTGGAAGGGGTTGACTATGAGGAAACCTTTTCACCTGTTGCCATGGTAAAGTCGATTAGAATCCTTCTGGCCATTGCCGCATATTATGACTATGAGGTATGGCAGATGGATGTGAAGATCGCCTTTCTGAATGGCAACCTTGACGAGACCATCTACATGGACCCATTGAGGGTTCATTGCCCAAGGCCAAGAGCAAAGAGTTTGTCGGCTTAAAAGGTCTATTTATGGACTGAAACAAGCCTCGAGGTCTTGGGATATAAGGTTTGATGAGGCGATCAAATCTTGTGGCTTTGATCAAAATGTTGACGAGCCTTGTGTTTACAAGAAAATCGTTGACAGTAATGTCGCGTTTCTTATATTGTATGTGGATGATATCCTTCTCATTGGGAATGAGGTAGGATTTCTTACTGACATTAAAGAATGGTTGGCTTCGCAATTCCAAATGAAAGATTTGGGAGACGCACAGTATGTTCTAGGTATCCAGATTGTCTGGAACCGGAAGAACAGAACGCTAGCCAAGTCTCAGACATCTTATATTGACAAGATGTTGTCTAGGTATAAGATGCAGAATTCCAAGAAGGGCTTGCTGCCTTTCAGGCATGGGGCTCACCTGTCTAAGGATAAATGTCCTAAGACGCCTCAAGAGGTTTAGGATATGAGACGAATCCCCTATGCTTCAGTTGTAGGGAGCACGATGTATGCCATGTTGTGTACTAGGCCCGACATACGTTATGCGGTTGGGATTGTCGGTGAGGTATCAATCCAATCGAGATTAGATCAGCTGGACAACCGTAAAGGCAATCCTCAAGTATCTTGGAGAACGAGGAACTACTGACCTTGTGTATGGGAGTGACGATTTGATCCTTATGGGATACCTGATTACGACTTTCGGACCGATAAGGATTCTAGGAAATCAACCGGGGTCGACCTTCATTACGAATGGAGGAGTTGTAGTGTGGCGAAGCATCAAGCGATGATGCATCGATTCCACAATGGAAGCCGAGTATGTTGCGGCTTGTGAAGCTGCAAAGGAAGCTGTTTGGCTCAGGAAGTTCATGACGGATTTGGAAGTTGTTCCAAATATGAACTTGCCGATTGATAGCACAAAAAATGTGCTATCCTTAGGCTTAATTATTGCTAGTTTTATGATGATTTCAGGGCTTTTACGTGGTTAATTTATTCAATTTCAGGCTAAGAGCTTAAACGGAGCTATTGGAGACAATTTGGATCACTCGGGATCAAAACGGGGCTATTTGGAGCTAAAGATAACATCAATTGGAAGAAAAAGAACCAATCCAAGCATGATGACCCGAGGTGATGGCGTTGCAACGCCAGGCAAAGCGTTGCAACGCCATGCTTGCTGTTTAAAGGTTTTGAAGACTCCAGGCGATAGCGTTGCAACGCTGCCTTAGGGCGTTGCAACGCTATCTCTATAAGAAGCCACGCGTGAGAAGCCGCACATAGGGCGTTGCAACGCTGCATTGCAGCGTCGCAACGTCATTTCGACAAGGAGCGCGCGCGTTAGGGTAGCGGCGTTACCAGCGCCATCGATTATTTCCTTAATTGTCGGTAGTCTAGGTGCGGCGTTACTGTATTTGCACCGATTCCTTCTATAAATATATCCTTACGATTTCATTGTAAGGGGAGCACAATTTGGTAGAGTTTTGCCCTAATTTCGAAACACACCTTTTAAGAAGAGAGAAAAGAGTGATTTTGGGAGCCAAAGCATTCGTGGAGGTTCGAGATCGAAGACGGGAGCTCGGAGACGAAGGACCGGCATCGACACCTAAGTTTATTTCTCTTCTTTCAATTTGTAATAGCGTTCTAAGACGTTTCTACTTGTTTAGTTTGTTTTTCATGTGATTTAGAGTAGCTAAACATTGTAGTAGGACTTGATTTATTTGTCATGACTTTATTACATTATATTGAAGCATGTTTTATTCTTATTTTTGGTCATTCGCTCTGCCCTCCTTAATTCGTTGATTCAAGTGGACTCGAGAGATAAGGCTTGAATTAGAGCAAAATTGTCAAAACCCTTAGTAGTCTGGCACGAGAGTGACCTAGAATTCTTAGGGAAACACTTAAAGAAGTTACTTAATGTCATGCATGTTGTAGGTTCGTATGGAGACTATGAATTCTATTGCATGTGTGAGGCTCACTAAGAACCGAGAGGTTTTCTTGAGTAATTTACTTCTTGTTTATAAATTCACCTCATGAGGTCAATGCATGTGTAGTTAGGTTATTAACTTGTAAAATCACTTCCCATCATTCTATCAAGTCGTGTCTCCACATGTTTGTTTGTTTGGTTGTCTTATTCGTCAAACACCTATCCATGTTTTGTTGCTTTAGCTAAATTTGACAATTAGTATCTTAATACTTAATTAATCTAGAAACCCATTCCCGAGGACGATACTTGGACTCATAAATCACTATACTAAAACTTGACCCGTACACTGCTGTATTGCAATATTATTTTACGCAACAAGTTTTTGGCGCCGTTGCCGGGGAATGACGATTATTTAGATTAATTAATATTAGGAGAAAATTTTAAATTTTAGACTAAAGCTTCTTTGTTTGTCTTTCCTTAATTGTTTTGAGTGATTGTTTGTTTCCTTATTTGTGTTATTTTAGTTTTGTGTGTTTTTGAGTCTTTGTCCCCTGTTTTTTGGTTGTGTTGCTATTGCGTAGAAGTCTTGTCTGAATTAGTAATTTTTCAAGCATGACTTTGCATGATTTTTCTCCATCATTCTATAACTCCTCTCAGGACCCTAGTTTTGTGCATCATGATTTTTCTGAATACTATGTGTCTAATTTTTACCATTCTATACCTGACATATATAAAAATTCACATGAGGGTAGTTATTTAGGCACTTGGAACCATAGTTTTTCATACCTTAACCAACCCCTTGAAAAATCTTCTCTTGTGGACCAATTGATGGAATATACCTTAGAATTGAAAATAAAAAATTTGGTTCATGATGAATTCGAAAGGTTGGATAGGTTAGAAGCTGAGGTGGTATGACTTTGGGAAATAGTGCAGGATAGATCCCAATATCTTAATCAATTAGTAGTTTCCCTTAAGACCTTACAGGAACAATTTATATTCCTTACCACTCAGGAGATGCCACCTAGGAGGATTTGTTTAGATGTTAGTGAGGATAGTTTGGGGAAGCGAGGCACACCATGATCGGAGTTAGTGAGGAGGACACTTTGGTGATACACTTAGTTCCACAAGAGAGATCCGGTGATAGAGTTAGAGGTGAGAAGTCTTCTTTTATTTTATCCCCAGAAATTTCCTTTATTTTTTATAACCATTTGTTTTACACTCACGAGTCTTGCTTTGATTTCAGTTCTTTTCTTTTGATAAATAAAAATTCCAAAAATAATTTTCTTACAAATTTGAAGAAAAGCGGGATAGCCTTTTAGACTTAGAAGGCTACATCGATTCGAGCAAGAAGGGCAGAAGAAATATGAGCAATTTTATGTGCCCCGATAAGTCACCGTCTAGCTAAAGACGTTAAAGAAAGCGCTTCTTGGGAGGCAACCCAAGTTTTATGTTTTATGTCTTTATTTTTTTGTTTTATTTTCTAGTTGTTGGTGTTTTCTTTTTTCTTATCTAATTTCTTTCTTTTTTGTTCATCCAGGTGTATGCCCAAGGGGAGAGCTGCAGATTTACACCCTCTTGATCCTGAGATCGAGAGGACCTGTAGGAGACTCCTACGGGAAGGAAGAGCAGAACCTCAAGAAATGGCCGATCAGGAGCTCATCAATAACCCTAAACCTATCAGGGAGTATTTCCAACTTTGTGTTTAATTGCGAGCGGTGGAATAGTCCATGCCCCTATCAATGCTAATAACTTTGAACTGAAAACATGGCTGATACAAATGGTTAGGGAAGGTGCTTACAGAGACCTAGCCACAGAAGATCCTAACTCTCATCTTCAAATTTTTTTGAAAATCTGTGGTACATTTAAAATGAATGGTATCTCTGCTGATAGTATTCGCTTACGTCTCTTTCCTTTTTCTTTGCAGGGTAGAGCCAAAGAATGGTTAGGATCCCTTCCCTCAGGCAGTATCACTTCCTGGGAGGAGTTGGCCCAAGCCTTCATGACCAAATTCTTTCCACCTGTCAAAGCTGCAAGGTTAAGGACTGAGATAGTAACATTCAGGCAGCAGGAGTGAGAGCAACTATTCGAGGCATGGGAAAGGTACAAAGACATGCTCAGGAGGTGCCCACAACATGGCTACCCAGATTGGCTCTAGGTACAATTGTTCTATAATGGACTGGAAGGTAAGACAGGACCATTCTGGATGCCACTGCTGGAGGGGCTTTCATGGCGAAGACTGTGCTAGAAGCACGTGCCCTCCTTGAAGAAGTGTCAACTGTCAGCTACCAGTGGCCTACAGAAAATGACAGATCTAAGCCAGCAGCTGGATTATATCAATTTGATGAGGTAACCTCTCTTAGATCTCATATGGCATCTCTCACTCATGCCCTGAATAATTTTGCAGGATCACCACAGACAGGGATGTCCTCTCAATGCTCCCAGCAAATTGGAGAATCCACTATGGAGCAATTGCACTACCTGAACAACAGAAGCAACACCTATGGAGGCAACCAGACTCAAAACAACCTCCCAACACATTACAATCATGGCTTGAGGTATCATGCAAATTTTTCCTATGCTAACAACAAAAATGTGTTGAATCCCCCTACAGGGCATGCTTCTACATCAGAGAGGAAAACATCACTGGAAGACACATTGCACTCCTTCATAGCTGAATCCAGAAGTCGGTCCAACCGGTGGAGAATGCGATCACACGATCTATCGGTAGTGTGACCAGTCATGGAGCTGCAATAAAGAATATAGAGACCCAGATTGGCCAAATGAACACATCACTCCAGGCACTGCAAGCAAAGAAGGAAACAACTTGAGGGAGTACAGTCTAGCTAAAGACGTTAAACAAAGCGCTTCTTGGGAGGCAGCCCAAACTTTACTTAGTTTTGTTTTCCTGTCTTTAGCTTGCTTTAGTTTGTTTTTGTTATTTTTCAATTCTTAGTTAATTGTTGTTTTGCTTTGTAGGCTGTGGAGATGCCCTTCTTCGTTGAAATCCATGCTCCCGTTCTAAGGAACTCCAACACACATGCTTTGGCTATCTAAGAATCTCAGAAAGATCTCCATTACCCAGGACAATATTGTTCACTCCTACCCTTATACTTAATTTATGCTTAATTCTGCAAACATTGGGGACAATGTTTAGTTTAAGTTTGGGGGTGGGACGCGTTTATTTTGTTTATTTGTTATGACTGTCCTGAGTATGTGCTGAATTGTTGGTTGATCTTTTACATAAGTATGAGTATGATAGCCTAGGATGAGATATAATTGGAAATCTTTGTGATTCTGCTGAAACCTGAGAGCATGACATGAATTTGAGTTAATTTAAAAAATTTTCTTGAGTTTTTCCTGCACTATTATGCACATAGCATGTGTTCTTGTAGTTTTGAAATGCTTAGAACAAAGTTATTAGGCTTAGAAGTTTGATGTCACCTCGATAGGTGCGAGAGCGATCGAGAGTTAAACTGCAGGATAGGGTAAATGACAATATGAAGTGCATGATCTGTACAATATGTGAAATAGTTTGTTTTTGTTTTTTGTTTGCTAAAAAAAAAATCGTGAGGGCAAAAAGAGCTACCTTCACTGTGATCAGTTAGGTAACTCATTGAGCGAGTGCTCTGGGTAAGGGTCCCTGCAGTGGATGTGTGAAAGCTAGTGTCCTTGCACAAAAAAAAAAAGAAGAAAATAGAAAAAGTGGCATCAAAAGAGTGATTAAAGTGCTGAGTAAAGTTGTTAATTTCTTGAATGTGGAGAGGCTCAAAGATTAATAATTCAGACAAGTGTAGGGGGAAGTTGAATGGAGAACCTAATAAAGTTGATCCGGGCTTAGTAAAAATGAAGGGAACATAGGCTAATCACACACACACGTAGGAACAATTAGGAAAAGTTTTAAATTACTTGTTGAAGTGTTATGTTTAAGTGTTTCCTGTGATTGCAAAATATTCTCTTAAATCTTTGAGGCTTGAATCAAATATATGTTTAAGAACAATCTAATGTTTAACTCCGTTTTTGCTCGGGACTAGCAAAAGTCTAAGTTTGGGGGTGTTTGATAGCACACAAAATGTGCTATCCTTAGGCTTAATTATTGCTAGTTTTATGATGATTTCAGGGCTTTTACGTTGTTAATTTATTCAATTTCAGGCTAAGAGCTTAAACGGAGCTATTGGAGACAATTTGGATCACTCAGGATCAAAACGGGGCTATTTGGAGCTAAAGATAACATCAATTGGAAGAAAAGAACCAATCCAAGCATGATGACCCGGTGATGGCGTTGTAACGCCAGCGCAGAGCGTTACAACGCCATGCGTCTTTGTTTAAAGGCTTTGAAGACTCGAAGCGATAAGCGTTGCAACGCTATCTCGATAAGAAGCCACGCGCGTGAAAGCGCACATAGGGGCGTTAACGCCGCGCCTTTGCTTGCGGCGTCGCAGCGCCATTTCGACAAAGAGCGCGCGCGTTAGGGTAGCGGCATTGCAACGCTGCCCTCAGCGTTGCAACGCCATCGATTATTTCCTTAATTGCCAGCCGCCTAGGGTGCACCGTTGCAACGCTGTCCCTAGCGTTGCAACGCTGCACCGATTCCTTCTATAAATATATCCTTACGATTTCATTGCAAGGGGAGCACAATTTAGTAGAATTTGACCCTAATTTCGAAACACACCTTGTAAGAAAAGAGAAAAGAGTGATTTTGCGAGCAAGAGCATTCGTGGAGGTTCGAGATCGAAGACGGGAGCTCGGAGACGAAGGACCGGCATCGACACCTAAGTTTATTTCTCTCCTTTCAATTTGTAATAGCGTTCTAAGACGTTTGTACTTGTTTAGTTTGTTTTTCATGTGATTTAGAGTAGCTAAACTTTGTAGTAGGACTTGATTTATTTGCCATGACTTTATTACATTATATTGAAGCATGTTTTGTTCTTATTTTTGGCCATTCGCTCCGCACTCCTTAATTCGTTGATTCAAGTGCACTCGAGAGATAAAGCTTGAATTAGAGCAAAATTGTCAAAACCCTTAATAGTCTGGCACGAGAGTGACCTAGAATTCTTAGGGAAACACTTAAAGAAGTTACTTAATGCCATGCATGTTGTAGGTTCGTATGGAGACTATGAATTCTATTGCATGTGTGAGGCTCACTAAGAACCGAGAGGTTTTCTAGAGTAATTTACTTCTTGTTTATAAATTCACCTCATGAGGTCAATGCATGTGTAGTTAGGTTATTAACTTGTAAAATCACTTCCCATCATTCTATCAAGTCGTGTCTCCACATGTTTGTTTGTTTTGTTCTCTTATTCGTCAAACACCTATCCATGTTTTGTTGCTTTAGCTAAATTTGAGAATTAGTATCTTAATACTTAATTAATCTAGAAACCCATTCCCGAGGACGATACTTGGACTCATAAATCACTATACTAAAACATGACCCGTACACTGCGGTATTGCAATATTTTTTTATGCAACACCGATCACACTGTTTTGTGACAACAGTGGTGTAGTAGCCAACTCGAGAGAACCTCGGAGTCATAAAAGGGGCAAGCATATAGAGCGTAAGTAACACCTGATACGAGAGATTGTGCAGGGAGGCGTGATGATCACGCAGAGATAGCTTGAGCACAACGTTGTCGATCCATTTACAAAGGCCCTCACGGCTAAGGTGTTTGAGGGTCACCTAGAGAGTCTAGGTCTTCGAGTGCTTCCTGACTAGGGCAAGTGAGAGTATTGTAAAGGGGTATTCAATGCCCTAGTTTATTGTATTACTTTATTGTATTACTTTACTGTACATTTGAGAAATGTATCATATACTCCACTAGCTTAGTCCAAGTGGGAGTTTGTTGGGATGTATGTCCTCATCTCGTGTAGTTTGTAATACTCCAAGTTGTAAATGAATAAGAGTAATTTATTTCAACATTGTGTAATAAATAAGAGTTATTTATTTAAACTTTGTGTCTCACATTTTTCATAAACTTAATCCAATAAACTAAGCTCCAGGGTCATTGCATTATGAGAGAAGTAAAAACTTGAACGGTGTGTAGTGGACACACAGGGAAGATCACGTTCGAGTTAATGACCCAAACGGTCTACAGTATATGGATAGGGTTGGAGACCTAATCCTGGGTACACTGTGAATGCGACCCGCTTTGTATTAGATACAAACGAGGTGATCTGACTCGTTCATGTGGTTTTCATGCGAGTGGGGGCATCCTGTGCAATGAGATCGTACAAGATCGGACCGTGAATTATTAGACTTACTGATGTAACACCGTTAACAGTATAGAGCTAATAAATTCGTAGATGACCATTAGTGACTCGACCTTAATCCCGAGTGTGTGTTACGGACTCACTCATGCTGCGGGGTCCGTCCCTTTGACTAGTACGGGTGAGGGTGGCCACCGTTGCTCGCCCAATATGCCTATCTTCTCAGGGGCAGAACTACGTGGGGAGCTGGGAACTTGACTACGCAAGAAGGAATTCACTAGTACCCGACTTAGGGAAACTAGAGGGGTTGTTCCCTTAAGTGTTGACTTTAGGGCTTGAACAACGGGGCCCCACTCTCTCATTGGCCTGAGAGGGTTGTTGTTTATGGTTGGACCATGCAACGTAGTTGTTCATTAGAGGAGCGATTGAACTTAAGGAGCAAGAGGTAGACACGTGGGTAAAGCGGTAATTTGACCCCATTTGTGACTACGAACAACTGTGAAGGGTCGACTCATGGGTATTGGTTATATCGATGGACACAACTTGTCCTACTGATGATGAGAGTGCAACACGGGCTTTAATGGAGTGTTACAGTAGCTAATGAATGTTGAATAACAGGGTCAAAGAGTTTGTGAGTTAGTCTCGAATCATTGGAGCTCGTCACGTGTAGGTCCATTAGGTCCCTCGGTTGGCTCAAATTGGACAAATTGAGGGTTTCTGATTTGGTGTGAATTTGAAGTGTTCAAATTCATTATTTGGGTATTTATGTCATTTATATGAGATATAGATGACATAATATATAGTTTGATGTGAATGAGATTCATAATAAACTATAGTATAGCCTAATTAATTAATTAGTGTTATTTGGAGAAATTGAATTGAGGGAAATTAAATTGAATGTGATTCAGTTTATAATTCCACATTTATGCAAATGAGATTTGTATAATAAGGTATGAGATACCTTATATTATATAACATGCAAATATGATTTGTATATTATATAGTTGTGGTAAAATGGTGAATTGGCCAGAGATTTTAACTCCACTACACACCATTATAAAAGGATGCATTCAAAGGCATCTCAATATACTTCTTGCCATTTTTTGGATTTCCATCCAAAGAGAGCAAGGGATTCTCTCTCAAATCCTCTCTCAATTCTCCAAAATTCTCTCCTCACCCAAAACCAAAGGGAGTCTCACTCACTCTCCCTCAACCTCCAGAGAACAACCGAGAAGACCCTTTTTAGGTGTCTCCTTGTTCGGATCGAGGATCGAGTTCGAGGAGTTCGTTGGTACGAGAGAGATCGTGACCGGAGAAGGAGAAAACATTGAAGAATAGTTCTTCAAGAGGTTAGTACTTTTTACTTACTGTTTTCTTCTTCTTCTTTGCATGTTTAGCCTAGGATCTATGAGATAGATTCAATTTTAAGACACTTTTTACACAACGGATCAACGACGTTTCACAACGTCTTCCGCTGCAGGAATTCAAAATCCCTTCATAAAAGACATACCCAAATAATTAATTTGAACACTTCAAATTCACACCATACTGTAAACCCTCAATTTGTCCAATTTGAGCCAACCGAGGGACCTAATGGACCTACAGATGACGAGCTCCAATGATTCAAGACTAACCTGTCAAACTCTTTGTCCCGGTTATTCAACATTCATAACCTATGGTAACACTCCACTAAAGCTCGTACCTGCACTCCCATCACTATAGAACAAGTTGTGTCCATCGATATAACCAATATCCGTGAGTCGACCCTTCACAGGTTGTTCGTAGACACTACATAGTCAAGTTTCCAGCTCCCCACATGGTCCTATCCTTTAGAAGATAGGCATATTGGGCGAGCAAAAGTAGCCACCCTCACCCGTACTAGTCAAAGGACAGACCCCCAGATACATGAGTCCGTAACACGCTCAAGATTAAAGTCGAGTCATTAATGGTCATCTACGAAATTATTAGCTCTATAATGTCAACGATGTTACATCAGAAAGTCTAATAATTCACGGTCCGGTCTTGTACAATCTCATTGCACAGGATGCTCCCACTCGCATGATAACCACATGAACGAGCTGGATCACCTCCTTTGTATCTAATACAAAGCGGTTCGCATCCACAGCGTATCCAGGATTAGGTCTCCACCCATA
Source organism: Trichosanthes cucumerina (assembly GCA_036507285.1). Lineage (NCBI taxonomy): Eukaryota > Viridiplantae > Streptophyta > Magnoliopsida > Cucurbitales > Cucurbitaceae > Trichosanthes > Trichosanthes cucumerina. Next base: position 43,717,417 of record CM071841.1, read on the forward strand.
TCTGTATATTGTAAACCGTTCGGGTAATTAACTCGAACGTGATCCTCTCGGTGTGTCTACTACACACCATTCAAGTTCTCAGTTCTCTCATAACATAATGACCCAAGAGCTTAGTTTATTGGATTAAGTTTATGAAATATGCGAGACACAAAGTTCAAATAAATAACTCTTATTTATGTCACAAGGTTAACATAAACAACTCTTGTTTATTTACAACTAGGAATATTACAAACTACACGAGATGAGGACATACATCCCAACAAACTACCACTTTAACTAAACTAGTGGAGTACATAATACATTTCTCACATGTACAGTAAAATAATACAATAAAGTAATACAATAAACTAGGGCATTGAATACCCTTTTACAATACACCCACTTGCCTTAGTCAGGAAGCACTCGAAGACCTAGACTCTCTTGGTGACACTCAAACACCTTAGCCGTGAGGGCCTTTGTAAATGGATCAACAACGTTGTGCTCCGAAGTTATCTGCGTGACTGTCACGTCCCTACGGTGCACAATCTCCTGTATCAAGTGATACTTACGCTCAATGTCTTTGCCCCTTTAATGACTCTGAGGTTCCCTGGAGTTGGCTACTGGCCCACTATTGTCACAAAACATAGTGACTCTGAGGTTCCAAATCCGTCATGAACTTCCTAAGCCATACAACTTTCTTTGCATCTTCACAAGCCGCAACATACTCGGCTTCTATCGTGGAATTAACGATGCATCCCTGCTTGATGTTTCGCCACACTACAACTCCTCCATTCAGAATGAAGGTTGACCCCGAAGTGCATTTCCTAGAATCCTTATCGGTCTGAAAGTCAGAATTTGTGTATCCCGTAAGGATCAAATCCCCACTCCATACACAAGGTTGTTGTTCCTCGTTCTCCTAAGAGACTTGAGGATTGTCTTTACGGTTGTCTAGTGTCCTAATTCTTGATTGGATTGATACCTACTGACAATCCTAACTACATAACAGATGTCGAGCCTAGTACACAACATGCCATACATCAGGCTCCCTACAACTCAAGCATAGGGGATTCGTCTCATATCCTCAACCTCTTTAAAAGTCTGAGGACATTGATCCTTAGACAAGTGAACCTCATGCCTGGAAGGTAGCAAGCCCTTCTTGGAGTTCTGCATCTTGTATCTAGAAAACATCGTGTCAATATAAGACGCCTAAGACATGGCTTCTGGTTCCGGACAATCTGGATACCAAGAACATACTGTGCCTCTCCCAAATCTTTCATTTGGAATTGCGAAGCAAACCATTCCTTAATGTTAGTAAGAAATCCTACCTCCTTCCTAATGAGTAAGATATCATCCACAAACAATATTAGAAATGCGACTGTACAGTTAACGATTTTCTTGTAGGCACAAAGCTCGTCAACATTTTGATCAAAGCCATAAAATTTGAACGCTTCATCAAACCTTATATTCCAAGACCTCGAGGCTTGTTTCAGTCCATAAATAGACCTTGTTTAAGTCCATAAATAGATCCCCTTGGGTTGGTCCATGTAGATGGTCTCGTCTGAAGGGAATGAGAATCCTCGCGCAACGTAAGACGATCGAATCGTCGTGGTGAATTTGTGCTACTTAATTTTATTAAAGCTAACTATTACATAATTTAGGTTAAACATGCAAAATAGGAAGGAAAACCGCAAGTTAGGTCTACTTACTTGTTGAAAACTTTCTTCAAAGTTCCTTCCTCCCATGATCACGAACTCTTCGTGTTCTCAGAACGATCTCGAACTCCTCGAACAATTCCAACGAACAGACTCTCCACTCGATTTTCGGTTGTTCTTCATTTGGAAGAAGAAGAATGGTGGGATTCTTAGATTTTGGTTAGGGAGGAGATTTTAAGATAGAGATCGATTAGAGAGAGAATTCTCTAATTGCTTTGTTGAGAAAACCAAAAATGAGCAACAAGAGTACACACCCCTTCCTTCAAAGGGGTTTATATGATGGAGATAGGTGGAGTTGAAATCTCCACCTATTTACCATTTTACCACAACCATAGCTTATGCAAATCATATTTGCATAACCATATATTATAAGATATCTCATATCTCATTTTATAAATCACATTTGCATTATTGTGGATTTTAATCCAGTTTGAGCCAATCGAGGGACCTTATGGACCTACAGTGACGAGCTCCAATGATCCGAGATTAATCTATTAAACTCTTTGACCCGGTTAATCAACCTTCATTTGCTACGGTAACACTCCAATAAATCCTGTAGCTGCACTCCCGTCGGTGCAAGATATTACGTGTCCACTGATATAACCAATGCCTATGAGTCGACCCTTCACAGGTTGTTCGTAGACACTATTGGGTCAAATTACCGTTTTACCCCTGTGTCTACTTCTTGCTTCTTAAGTCCCCACTGCTCCTCTAATGAACTTCCAAATCTGTCATGAATTTCCTAAGCCAAACAGCTTCCTTTGCAGCTTCACAAGCCGTAACGTACTCCGCTTCCATAGTGGAATAGGCGATTAAACCCTGCTTGATGCTTTGCCATACTACAGCTCCTCCCTTCAAAATGAAGGTTGACCCCAAAGTGGTTTTCCTAGAATCCTTATCGGTCTGAAAGTCAGAACCTGTATATCTAGTAAGGATCAAATCCCTACATCCATACACTAAGTTGTAGTCCCTTCAGAACCTGTATATCTAGTGAGGATTGCCTTTACAGCCGTCCAGTGATCTAATCCTGGATTGGATTGATACCTATTGACAATCCCAACTACATAACAGATGTCGGGCATAGTACACAGCATGACATACATCAGGCTTCCTACAGCTGAAGCATAAGGGATGCATCTCATGTCCACAACCTCTTGAGGAGTCTTAGGACACTGATCCTTAGACAAGTGAACCCCGTGCTTGAAAGGCAGCAAACCCTTCTTGGAGTTTTGTATCTTATATCTAGACAACATTTTGTCAATATAAGACGCTTGAGACATGCCCAACGTTCTGTTCTTCTGGTTACAGACAATCTGGATACGTAGAACACACTGAGCTTCTCCAAAATCTTTCATTTGGAATTGCGAAGCTAGCCATTTCTTTACGTCAGTAAGAAATCCTACCTCATTCCAAAAGATAAGGATATCATTGATGTATAATATCATAAATGCGACAGTTTTGTCACGATTTTCTTGTTGACACAAGGCTTGTCAACATTCTAATCAAAGCCATAAGATTTGATTGTCTCATCAAATCTTATATTGCAAGACCTCGAGGTTTGTTTTAGTCCATAAATTGACCTATGAAGCCGGCAAACCTTTTGCTCTTAATCGTGGGCAACGAACCGTTAGGGTTGGTCCATGTAGATGGTTTCGTCAAGGCTGCTATTCAGAAAGGCGGTCTTGACATCCATCTGCCATACCTCATAGTCATAATTTGTGGCAACGACCAGAAGAATCCTGATCAACTTTACCACGGACACAGGTGAAAAGGTTTCCTCATAGCGAACCCCTTCAACCTAGGTAAAACTCTTTGCCAAAAGTCGTGCATTGAAGGTCTGCACCTTCCCATCTACGCCACGTTTACGCTTGTCGATCCATTTACAACCTATAGGTTTTACCCCATCCAGTTGATCCACAAGCTCCCGGACAGAATTGAAGTACATCGACTTCATTCCCTTGTCCATAGCTTTAATCCATTCGTCCTTGTCAACATCAGCCATTGCCTGATCATAGGTTAATGGATCCTCGTTTTCAGTTAAACCCATGTAACGTTCAGGCTGTCTAACAACCCTCCCACTATGTCTAGGCATTCCAAACTCTTGAGAACAGACTTAACTTGACATTCTAGGATCAACTGTTGGGATTTATGCCCTAAACTTGTGTAATTTTGATCAATTAAATAAAATGTTATTTGTTTTGATAAACATACAGTCTTGCTTTTATAAATCCAATAAACTAAACTCCAAGGTTATAACATTTATCTTGAAATTAGTGTAGGGGACACTATTTGGGTTGAGTTCAAGATTATAACCTACATAGTCTATGGTATAAGAATAAGGTTGGAAACCTCATTCTGGTAACACCATGGATGCGACCCACTTTGTAACTAGTACAAATGAGGTAATCCAACTCATTCATGTAGTTGACATGCGAGTGGGGGCATCCTGTATGAAGAGTTCATACAAGACTGGATCACAAATTATTAGTCTAACTAGTATAACACCGTTAACAGAATAAGACTAGTAATTTATAGATGGTCATTAGTTACTTGACCTGAATCCTGAGCAAGTTAAGAACTCCTGCTTATAGGGTTGTCCTTAGACTAGTATGCGTGAGAGTGGCCTGTAGCCGAGTCAATAAGCCTACCTTCTCAGGGACAAAACCTCGTAGGTAGCTGGGAACTCAACTGTGCAAGATGGAATTCACTCATTCCTCTACTGAGGAATTAGATAGGTTGTTCCCTTAAGAACTGACTCCACGTCTTAAACAACGGGGCCCCGCCCTCTATGAGTGTATGAGTCTAAGGTAGAACCTTAGACTTGTAGTTTATTAGAGGATCAGTGGTGCTTAAGGAGCAAAGAGGTAATCACAGGGGTAAAACGGTAATTTGACCCAGCTGTGATTACGAACAACATGTGACGGGTCGACTCATGGGTAATGACTATATCAGTGGACACAATAATATCTACAGTGAGGAGAGTGCAGCTACAAGTCGATAGTGGAGTGACCTGTAGTTAATGAATATTGATTAACTGGATGAAAGAGTTTGATAAGTTAATATCACATCATTGGAGCTCATGATCTGTAGGTCCATTAGATCTCTCCGTTGGCTAAACATGGTAATATTGAGGGTATAAAGTTAGGAGATAAATTGAAGTGTTCAATTTTATACATGAGGAAATTATATATGATATAATTGATATAATATATAGTTTTAATGTGAATCAGATTCATATATAAATTATATACTAAAGAGAGATGAAAGGAGGGGTAGGATGGTCATTTCCATCCTATTATCCTATATATATGGTTGCATGAGATGCAACTAAGTTAAGTGATTTTGAAAATAATTCTAAGCTATTCCTAGCCTCCTTGTTGTGTTGTTGGAAGAGTTCCAAAACACACATCTCTCTCACAAAATGCCTCACCACTCCTAAAGTGAACCCATCTTCCACCCTCACCTAGAGAACAACGGTGAAGATCCGGTGGTGGTGTCGGTGTTCGTACGAGTTCGTGTTGCGTTGATCTTGACCGTGAAGAGAGGAGGAGCACGTGAAGATAGGTTCTTCAAAGGTAAATACTTGTTGTCCATTTTATTATATGTGCTTAATCTATGTGTTTACGTTCTTAAATTTTCCGTTGTAACTAAATCAAGAGCGCGCGATTCGCAATCGTTTCCGCTGCGGGGACTTCGAATCCCTTCATCAACAACACTTGTTGACGTACTAGCCCCATCAACAACCCTTGCTGATGTACTGTCTATTTCATTCAACACGATTTTGCTCCTAGGCAAAGAATCTCTGACGTGGTCTTCCTCAAGGAAAGTGGCGTTTGTCGACACAAGCACCCTATTTTCTTAAAGATCATAAAACAAACCACCCCTAGTCTCTTTCGAGTAACCTACAAATAGACACAATTTCGAACGGGGTTCCACTTTTTCGGGTTTGACACAAACACATGGGTCGTGCATCCCCAAATTCTGAAATGGTGTAAACTGCCTTTACGTCAATTCTAGAGTTCGAAAGGTGTTTCACAAACACTCTTCGACGGAACGTTGTTCAAAATATAAACCGTTGTCTCCACTGCATAACTCGAAAAAGAATCAGGGAGACGAGTATAGCTCATCATCGACCGAACCATGTCCAACAGGGTTCTGTTTCTCCTCTCCGATACACCTTTTTGCTTTGCCATACCAGGTGGTGAGAGTTGGGACGTAATTCCATGTTCTATCATATAGTCCTGGAATTCAGTGTACATATACTCTCTACGTCGATTCGATCGAAGTGTCTTTATGGTTTTACCTAACAGGTTCTCAACCTAAGTCTTGTACTCCTTGAACTTTTCAAAAGTTTCAGACTTCCTATGCATTAGGAAAATATACCCATATCTCGAATAGTCATCTATGAAAGATACGAAGTATTCGTAACCACCTCGTGCTTTAACACTTATCAGACCACAAAGGTCATAATGTATAAGCTCAACGAGCTCCTTGGCTCTATATCCTTTTCCGCTAAAAGTATATTTGATCATTTTGCATTCGAGGCATGACTCACACACCGGTAAAGAGTTTTCTTCCAACTGACTTAGAAGTCCACTCTTCACTAGTCTCTCAATCCGATAGAGATTAATGTGGCCTAATCTTAGATGCAAAAGATAGACATTTTCTTTTCGAGAAACTTTAACTCTCTTAGTTCGTGTTTCTACAGTTTTAAATAACTTAGTGTTCAAAACGCTTTTGACCGAATTAGGCTTTAAGACATACCAATTTGACTTAAATGAAGAAGAAGAAATGAGTTTACCATTTATGGAAATAAACGCTTTATTACCATGAAACGAAACGATAAAACATTGTTCTAATAAACAGGAAATAGAAACGAGGTTTCTAGTAAACCCTGGAACTATGTACATATTGTGTTGCAAAATATAATTCCTGCCAAATAAAAGATTCACTTTCCCGATAGATGCAGCAGAGACTATCTCCCCAGATCCAACCCGTAAAGTCACCTCACTATCTCGCAGCTGCTGCTAAGAATCAATTCCCTGAAAAGAAGAATAAACATGGTTAGTGGCGCCTGAATCCAATATCCAGGCACCATCACTACTCTACACTAAACAAGTTTCAGTTACTAGTAAATCATATTTACCTTGATTCTTCCTCTCGGCAAGGAACTTGAGATAGTTTCTCTTCCAGTGACCATCCACATTGTAGTGGAAACACTTTCCTTTTTCTGCAACTTCCTTGACCTTCTTGCCCTTTTGAGCGGCAACTCGGTCAACTTTACCCTTCTTCATTTTCTTCTTCCCTTTCGGGCGAGAAGGAACAACAGATTTGGTCCTTGAGGTCGAACCCCTGTGATATGATCTGTAGGCAACATTTGCCTCAGCTTTCGGTGACTTGATCCTCATCAAAGACTGGAAGTTTTGTAGCTCATTCAGGAGGGTAGTCAGAGTGTAGCTAATATTGTTCATAACAACGTTCCTACGAAACTGAAGGAAACTCTTCGGAAGAGTCTCCATAATAAAGCTGACCTGGCTCGACCCATCGATCAAAGCCCTATTCATCTCCGCCAAATTAAAGTGGGTCATCATGTCCAAAACATGTTCAAGGACAGACGTCCCTTCTTTCATTCGGGCGTTGAAGACGTGTTTGAGCAAATCGTGCCTGACCTGAAATATCTGTTGTCCAAACATGTCATGCAACGACTCCATGATCTCCTTAGTGGTAATCATCAACTCATGCTTCTTTGCCAAAACTTCAGATAAGTTGGCAATGATGTAGACCTTGGCCTTTTCATTGGCCCTGATCCATCGATCGTATGCATCACGAACACTTCGTGATGTAGTTGAGGTCGACAACTGAGGACACTACTCAGTAAGCACGAACTTCAGGTCGTAGGTTACAAGAATCGTGTTTATATTATTTTTCCACGTTTGGAAGTTATCTCCCACTAACTTGTCGGAAGCGAGTAAAGCGATAATTGAGCAAGAAATTTTCGCTGAAAAATTCAAAAATAATTTTGTATTAGTCTCGCATAAACTTCTGAAATTCAAATCAAGTTGTAGCAAAATTTAATCGTATGATCCCTAGGTCATTTAAAAATTACAATGATATCCTAAAGGTTTAGAATGACCGCCACCGAAAGGTGAACATCAACACTCCTCCTCTAGGACGAGACTTTCTTGACGAGACCCTAATCCCAGAATAACTCTTATTCCATTAGGCGTCCAGTTACCATTATTTGGTCGAATTCATTAACACTTAACCAATTCTTTGAGTGTAACTCTCCATCATTAAGATTCCAAGTATCCGTCCAAACAATAGCCATCGAAGGGTGAACCACGAAGGAAAACCAAGAAGGAAACTGTATCCCTTTCGAGAATTCACGGTGTTCCGACTTCCATGATAAAGGCCCTCCAAAGGGATTGTCTGGTCAAGGCCAAACTAGGGGTCTCACGGTGTGAATCGAAAGAAGAGACCATGAGTCCCGTTTTCACAGGTCCTGCTTCCACTTACTATAAGTACTCTCTCCATCCACTTTGATATTGACCCATACAAATACCATCCGAAGGGGGACGCTCCGATTTGCGCCACGAGGCCGAGTATGGATCTCACGGTGCGGACTTAACGGTGATTTGTGGTCGGAAAATTAAATGTATCTTATACACTTTATTTCCTCCCATTCAACACTTTATAATTTTCGGGATTGACCTAGACAAATCGACTAAAATTTACATAAGTCTACCAATATAACTCTTATATTGAATTAGGCCTAAGTTTATAATCACATTATTACTCAGGTCTATGTGAGTAAATTAATCAAATTTTAATAAACGACACTCACGAAAATTATAATCTAAGAATATCCGGACGGAATTCACTCCCTGGTCGGTTTCCAGGTAGGGGTGTTCTGCAAGCGTCAACTTAAATACTCCAGCCTTAGACAGAGTTACTAATCAATCACCATTCAAAGATTACATTTTCATTTCCTAATTCTAATCTTATTAGAACTAGATTACCTAAGTCAAATTATTCATGTTCTAAACACTTTAAAACTAATAATTAACTTAGGTTGCATGCATTTCTATGTCATAGTGTTTGATCATTCATCACATGAATAACTATACTATAACATAATAATTCATCACAAGAAATTAAATGCACGAGCATACTTTAATCTAAAAATATAACACTTATATTAATTAAATTAAAACATGCATTTAATTATATTATAACACTTATAAAATAACGTATCATGCAAACTATATATTATAACACTTATAATATAAATGATGCATGAATATGTTTAACCTAAGGTGGGATTTTAAATCTATATGGCATACATTATGCACAAAGAAGTTAATTAAATCGTACGCCACATGCATAAAATGATTAAATAGCAAAAATGGACCGATTTTGGCACTTAGGGGCATTTATTTAATTAAATACCATTACTATTACTATTATATTAATATTATTTAATAAAATAAATTAAATAAATTAAATTAAATACATTTTACATTTAAATAATGAAATAAAATGATTTTAAAAAACCACCCACGGAGCCACATGACTACAAGCCCAAATTTTCTCTCGAACTAGGCGCAGGAACCACACTAAATGCACGTAGCGTTGCAACGCCGTGGGCAGTGTTGCAACGCTGCAGTGCTCAACGTTGCGCCCCGCGCACGCCACGCCTCGGCGTTGCAACGCTACTCTGCAGCCAAGCATCCGCCCGCATATGTAGCGTTGAGATGTCGAGGAACAACGTCTCTGGCGTCTCAACGTTGTCGATAGAACAACAAGCACCTCTTGTTGTTTTTCGTCATTTTTTGCCCTTTTCCGCTCCGATTTCTCCACAACATCTCATGCCACGAACGACACAGACTTACAGACTCGATTTACATTAAAATTGCCCAAAACACGGGCCCTTACATTGATCAAATTAACATAAAATGTAAATCTAAAAACAATGCAACCGAAAACATCCATTTCGCAAACCAACATTCATCTCATGAATTAAAGGCAATACCCACCTAATTTTAACAGAATTAAGTGCAACAACAAGAACCAACAAATGGCTCTGATACCAATTTGAAGGGAATGAGAATCCTCGTGCAACGGAAGACGATCGAATCGTCGTGGTGAAGTTGTGCTACTTAATAACTATCACATAATTTAGGTTAAACATGCAAAATAGGAAGGAAAAACAACAAGTTAGGTCTACTTACTTGTTGAAGACCGTCTTGAAAGTTACTTACTCCGATGATCACAAACTCTTCGTGTTCTCCCAACGATCTCGAACTCCTCGAACAATTCCAAGGAATAGACTCTTCTCTCGATTTCTCGGTTGTTCTTCTTTTGGAATAAGGAGAATGGTGGGATTCTTTGTTTTTTGTTAGGGAGGAGATTTTGAGATAAAGATTTATTTGAGAGAAAATTCTCTAATTGCGTTGGTGAGAAAACAAAAAATGAGCAACAAGAGTACACACCCCTTGTTTCAAAGTGGTTTATATAATGGAGATAGTTGGAGTTGAAATCCCCGCCTATTTACCATTTTACAACAACCATAGGTTTTGCATATCATATTTGCATAACCATTTATTATATGATATCTCATATCTTATTTTACAAATCACATTTGCATTATTGTGGATTTTAAATTGAATCACATCCAATTTAATATCTCTCAATCTAATTTCTCCAAAATAGCCCGAATTCAACAATTAGGCTAACTTATAGTTTATTATGAATCTCATTCACATTAAACTACATATTATATCATTCATATCTCATATAAATGATACAAATTCCCTTTAGTGAACTTGAACACTTCAATTCACATCAAAAATGTAATCCTTCTTTTAATCTAGTTTGAGCCAACCAAGGGAACTTATGGACCTATGACGAGTTCTAATGATCCCAGATTAACCTATCAAACTCTTTGACTCGGTTAATCGACCTTCACTAGCTACGGTAACACTCCACTAAAGCCCGTAACTACACTCCCTTCAGTGCAAGATATTACGTGTCAACTAAGATAACCAATGCCCATGAGTCGACCCTTCACAGGTTGTTGTAGACACTGTTGGGTCAAATCACCGTTTTACCCCTGCTCCTCTAATGAAAAACAACGTTGTAATGGTCGAACCATACACAATAACTCTCTCGTGCCAGTGAGAGGGTGGGCGCCTGTTGTGCAAGCCCTGGAGACAACACTTAAGGGAAAAACCCCTCTAGTTTCCCAAAAGGCAGGAACAAATGAATTCCATCTCGCGTTGTCAAGTTCCCAGCTCCCTACTTGGTCCTGCCCCTGAGAAGATAGGCATATTGGGGGAGTAACTTTAACCGCCCTCACCTGTACTAGTCAAAGGAAAGACCCCATGATGAGGAGTCCATGAATGTGCTCGTGGATTCAGTCGAGTCACTAATGGTCATCTTCGAAGTTATCGATCGATCTCATTATGATGTTACATCGATGAGGGGTCTAATAATTCACGGTTTGGTCTTGTACAATCTCATTGTACAGGATGCCCCCACTCGCATGTCAAACACATGAACGAGTCAGATCAGCTCGTTCGTATCTTAATACCAAGTGGGTCGCATCCACAGCGTATCCAGGATTAGGTCTCCAACCCCATCCATATAATGTAAACTGTTCGGGTCATTTACTCGAATGTGATCCTCCCTATGTGTCCACTAGAAACTGTTCAAGGTCTAGTTCTCTCATAAATTCAATGACCATGGAGCTTAGTTTATTCGATAAAGTTTGTAATAAATGCGAGACACAAAATGATGAAAGAAATAACCTTTATTAATTTCAAACGTATATTTACAAATAGAACGAGATTAGGACAAACATCCCAACATCGTCAAGGTTGTCGTTCAGAAAGGCGGTCTTGACATCCAACTGTCATACCTCATCATAATACGCGATGGCAAGAATGATTCTAATAGACTTTACCGTGGCAACAGGTTAAAAGGTTTCCTCATAGTCAACCCTTTCACCTGTGTAAAATCCCTTGCGACTAGTCTAGCTTTGAAGGTCTGCAACTTCCCATCAACGCCACGTTAACGCTTGTAGATCCATTTACAACCTATATTTTACCCCATCTTGTTGATCCACAAGGTCCCAGACGGAATTGAAGTACATCGACTCCCTTTCCTGGTCCATAGCTTTAATCCATTCGTCTTTGTCAACGTTTGCCATTGCCGGATCATAGGAAAATTGATCCTCGCAGTCATCATAAGGAGTTACGACTTGAATTTTAGCTAAACCCATGTAACGTTCTGGCTACCTCACAGCCCTCCCACTACGTCGGGGCATTCTCAACTCTCGGGGCAATTAATATTATTTAATAAAATAATAAAATATATAAATAAAATAGATTTTATAAATAAAAAACGGAAAAAAAAATGTTGCCCACTACAAAATAACTCCCACGTCTCGCGAAACCGCCTCCGGCAACTACCCCTCAACGCGTGCAGCGTTGCAACGCTGTCGCCTCCAGCGTCGAGTCGCGTTCTCAACGCCAGCGGTGTTGCAACGCTGCTCTACAGCAAGGCCTCCGAACGTGATACTCCCTGTGTGTCCACTACACACCGTTCAAGTTCTAGTTCTCTCATAAATTCAATGACCCTGGAGCTTAGTTTATTGGAAAAGTTTATAAATATTGCGAGACACAAAGTGATGAAATGACTAACTCTTATTTATTTCAAACAATATATTACAAACACGAGATTAGGACAAAAATCCCAACACAATCACCTTTGCTATTCTTTGTCTTTTTTCGTCCGTTTTCGCTCCGATTTCTTCACAATATCTCATGCCACGAACGACACGGACTTACAGACTCGATTTATATCAAAAAATGCCCAAACACCATGCCTTTACATTGATCTCATCAACATTGAATGTAAATCTAATTAAGTGCCAAAAACTGAAAACATCGAAAACGCAAACCTTTAAAATTCATCTCATGAAAATTAAAGCTACCCACCTAATTTTAAGAATACACAGAATACACAAGGAAGAGCACTAATTGGCTTTCATACCAATTGAAGGGATTTGGAATTCCCGCAGCGGAAGATGTTGTGAAACGTTGTTGATTCGTTGTGTAATTCTTATTTTAAAATCGAACCTATCTCATAGATCCTAGGCTAAAAATGCATTAAAGAGAGGAAATATAAAAAGGTAATCGTTACTTACTTGTTGAAGAACACATCTTCAATGCTTTCCTCCTCCAGTCACGATCTCTCTCGAACGAATGAACTCCTCGAACTCGATCTTCGAACAGTGTAGGAAGACAATTTCAAAATGTCTTCTCAGTTGTTCTCGGGAGGTTGAGGGTGAGTAGGTGGCTCTCCCTTTGGTTTTTTGGTGAGGAGAGATTTGAGAGAATTGAGAGAGAGTTGATAGAGAGTGCTTTGCTCTCTTTGGATAAAAATCCAAAAAATGGCAAGAGCTTCACCAAATGCCTTTGGTTGCACCATTTTATAATGGTGTGTGGTGGAGTTAAAATCTCCACCAATTCACCATTTTACCACAACTATATGATATGCTAATCATATTTGCATATCACATAATATAAGGTATCTCATACCTTATTATACAAATCTCATTTGCATAAATGTGGAATTTTAAATTGAATCACATTCAATTTAGTTTTCTCTCAAAAAAAATTTCTCCTCTTAGCACTAATTAATTAATTAGGCTATAGTATAGTTTATTATGAATCTCATTCACATCAAACTATATATTATGTCATCCATATTACATATAAAAGACATAAATACCCAAATAATGAATTTGAACACTTCAAACTCACACCAAATTGTAAACCCTCAATTTGAGCCAACCGAGGAACCTAATGGACCTACAGATGACGAGCTATAATGATCCGAGGCTAACATGTCAAACTCTTTGACCCGGTTATTCAACATTCATTAGCTACTGCACTCTCATCACTATAGGACAAGTTATGTCCATCGATATAACCTATACCTATGAGTCGACCCTTCACAGGTTGTTCGTAGATACTGCAGGGTCAAATTACCGTTTTACCCCTATATCTACCTCTTGCTTCTTAAGTCCCACTGCTCCTCTAATTAACAACTACGTTGTATGGTCCAACCATAAACAACAACTCTGTTGGGCCAGCGAGAGGTTGAGGCCCCGTTGTTCAAGCCCTAGAGACAACACTTGAAGGAACAACCCCTGTAGTTTCCCTAAGTCGGGAACGAGTGAATTCCTTCTTGCGTAGTCAAGTTCCCAGCTTCCGACGTTGTCCTATCCCTGAGAAGATAGGCACATTGGGCGAGCAACAGTCGTCACCCTCACCCGTACTAGTCAATGGACAGACCCCCGCTGACAGGAGTCCGTACCACGCTCAGGATTAAAGTCGAGTCATTAATGGTCATCTACCAAATTATTAGCTCTATACTGTCAACGGTGTTACATCAGTAAGTGTAATAATTCACGGTTTGGTCTTGTACAATCTCATTGCATAGGATGCCCCACTAGCATGTCAAGCACATGAACGAGCTGGATCACCTCGTTCGTATCTAATACAAAGCGGGTCGCATCCACAGCGTATCCAGGATTAGGTCTCCAACCCTATCTGTATACTGTAAACCTTTCGGGTGATTAACTCGAACGTGATCCTCCCTGTGTGCCCACCACACACCGTTCAAGTTCTCAGTTCTCTCATAACATAATTACCCTGGAGCTTAGTTTATTGGATTAAGTTTATGAAATATGTCAGACACACAGTTCAAATAAATAACTTATTTATGTCACAAGGTTCAAATAAATAACTCTTATTTATTTACAACTTGAAATATTAGAAACTACACGAGATGAGGACATACATCCCAACAAGACCCACTTTGTAATTATTACAAATGAGGTAATCCAACTCATTCATGTGGATGACATGCGACTTGGGGCATCCTTTATGAAGAGTTCATACAAGACCGGACTGCAAATTATTATTCTGACAAGTATAACGTCGTTAACAGGATAAGACTGATAATTTATAGATGATCATTAGTGGCTCGACCTGAATTTTGAGCAAGTTAAGAACTCCTGCTTATAGGGGTTTGTCCATAGACTAGTATGGGTGAGAGTTGTTTATAACCGACTCAATAAACCTACCATCTATGGTACAAAAGCTTGTAGGTAGATGGAATTCACTCATTCATACACTTAGGAATTAGATAGGTTGTTCCCTTAAGAAATGAGTCTAGGTCTTGAACAACGGGGCCCCACCCTCTAAATTGTCTTAAGAGGGTATGAGTTTATGGTAGCACCATAGACTTGTTGTTCATTAGAGGATCAGTGGTGCTTAAGGAACAAAGAGGTAATCACATGGGTAAAACGGTAATTTGACCTAACTCTGATTACGAACAACCTGTGAAGGGTTGATTTATGGGTAATCATTATATCAATGGACACAATATAATCTACAGTGAGGAGAGTGCAGCTACAAGTCTATAGTGGAGTGACTTTTAGTTAATGAATATTGAATAACCAAATCAAAAAGTTTGATCAGTTAATCTCATATCATTGGAGCTCATGAATTGTAGGTCCATTAGGTCCCTGTGTTGGCTCAACATGGTAACATTGAGGGTATAAAGTTATGAATGAGATTGAAGTGTTCAATTTCATAAATGAGGTGTTATATTAATTATATGTGATATAATTGCTATAATATATAGTTTTAATGTGAATAAGATTCACAAATTAACTATATACTACTAAGAGAATGAAGGACGGATAGAATGGTAATTTCCATCCTATTTCCCTATAAATTGTTGCATGAGATTCAACTTTGAGATAAGACTTTACACATAAACCCTAGAGTTCTCTCATTTGTGTTGGAAAGAGTTCCAAACACATTTCCAAAACGATCACCTCACCTCATCCTAAAAGGAACCCACCTTCCTGCCTCACCTAGAGAACAATGGAGAAGATCTAGTGGTGGATCTTCACAAGCTTCTGGTTCGTTGCTGAGATCGTTATCGTTGGAGGAGGAACTCGTGAAGAAAGTATTCTACAAAGGTAAATTCTTGTTGTCTTATATTTCGTAAAGATGCTTAATCTTAGTATATTGTTCTTGTATTTTAGATCTGTGTAACAAAATCATTAACACGAGATTCACAATCGCTTCCGCTGCTGGATTCGATCCCTTCAATTGGTATCAGAGCCCAATTGTGTTCTTGATTTTTTTCTTGATTTATCAAGAACAATGGTGAGATTTACTAATTTCATGAGATGTATGATCAGTTTGCAAAATTAGATGTTTTCAATTTTGGCACATAGATTTACAATTTCTTTTCATTGAATCGTTCAATGTAAGGGCCCAATGTTTTGGGCAATTTTAATTGTATATCGAGTCTGTAGGTCCGTGTCGATCGAGGCAAAGTGGTTGCTGAAAAGAACGAATAGAAAACGAGCAAAAATAGCAAAAGGTGATTGACGCAGTTTTCATGCTGCAGGAGGCGCATCGTTGCAATGTCGTTGAAGCAGTTTTCATGTTGCAGGAGGCGCATCGTTGCAACGCGCCAATCATTGTCTCAACGCTTGGACGGATAGGCGTTGAAGTTGCAACGCCAGCACGGGCGTCTCAACGCTGAAGGCAGAAGCGTTCTACAAAATGCTCCAATGGGCATAAACAGACAAGGTGTAGCGTTGCAATGCTGATGGCTGAAGACGTTTGCAAGTGGTTTCCAAACAGGCGAAAAACGTTTTATATATATATATATTAAATGTAAAAACTTTTTATATTTAATTATAATTAATTTTATTAATTTTCATTAATATAATTAGATTATATTAATTGAAATTAATTTTAGGGGCGTCAAAATTGGTCTAATTTTGCTATTTTATTTATGCAAATGTTGTATTATTATTGTCATGGATAATGTATGCTTTTATTTAGATATCCCACTTTAGGTTAAGCATTTACATCCATTATTTATAATATAAGGTGTTATATTATATAGTTTGCATGTATAATTAATATAAGGAGTTGTATTAATTTTTGGACAACATTGACATGCATATTTTTCATCAGATGAATGTGTTATGTATGTTTTATTATTCATGTGATGAATGATCAAGCACAATAACATAGAATTGCATGTCACCTAAGGTTAAATTCATTAGTTTTAAAATTTTTAGAAGATTAAATTAATAGGTGTTAGGTTATCTAGTTCTAATTAGATTAGAATTAGGAACCATGTAATTTATAAACAATGATTGAAAGAGGAACTCTGTCTAAGAAAGTTTCTGTCTAGGCTGGGGTATTTAAGCTGACTGAAATGGAACACCTCTACCTGAGAATTGACCTGAGAGTGAATTTTAATTAGAAGGTTTATATGTTGGGATGTATGTGAATGGAATGAAAATCTCACGCAGCGGAAGAATGATCAAATCGTCGTGGTATTGTTGTGAAACATGTTTTCTTAAAATCAAAACTATCGAATAGCATCTAGGTTAAACATGATTTAGAAGAGAAAAACAATAAGAATACTTACTTGTTGAAGAACCTTTCTTCATGTATTCCTCCTCCGGTCACGAACTCTTCGCGATCACGATCTCAACAAACTTGATCTCCTCGACGATGAAACGATCCAGACACGTTTCAAAAGGATTCTCGGTTTTGTTTCCTTTTGTAGAAGGAGAGTGAGTGGGACTCTTCTTTGGTGTAAGGGAGGAGAGAATGAGAGAAGTATTGAGAGAGAATGCAAGTTTCTTTTGGTGAGAAATCCAAAAAATGAAACTTATGCTTATCAATTCTTCTTGCAAACGGTTTATACAATGGTGATAGGTGGAGTTGAAATCTCCACCTATATACAATTTTACCACAACCATAGGTTATGCAAATCATATTTGCATAACCATATATAATAAGATATCTCATATCTCATTATACAAATCACATTTGTATAATTGTAGATTTTTAAATTGAATCACATTCAATTTAATTTATCTCAATCCAATTTCTCCAAATTAGCGCTAATTTGACAATTAGGCTAACCTATAGTTTAATATGAATCTCATTCACATTAAACTATATCATATGTCATTCATATCCCATATAAATGACATAATTACCCTTGAATGAATTTGAACACTTCAAATCCACGCCAAAACCGTAAACCATCTATTAATCAAGTTTGAACCAACCGATCGACCTAATAGACCTACACGTGATGAGCTCCAATGATCCGAGACAACCTGTCAAACTATTTGACCCGATTAATCAACAGTCATTAGCTACGGTAACACTCCACTAAAGCTCGTAGTTGCACTCCCGTCACTGTAAGAGATGTTATGTCCATTGCTATAACCAATGCCTGTGAGTCAACCCTTCACAGGTTGTTCGTAGACACTACTGAGTAAAATTACCGTTTATCCCTATGTCTACTTCTTGGTCCTTAAGTCCCCACTGCTCCTTTATTGAACAACAACATTGTAATGGTCCAACCATATATAACACCCCTCTCGGGCCACTAAGAGGGTGGGCGGTCGTTGTCCAAGCCCTGGAGACAGCACTTAAGGAAACAACCCCTCTAGTTTCTCTAAAGTCGAGAACGAGTGAATTCCATCTCGCATAGTTATGTTCCCACGTGGTCTTTTCCCTGAGAAGATAGGCATATTGGGAAAGTAATTGTGACCACCCTCACCCGTACAAGTCAAAGGACAGATCCCCGCAGAAAGAAGTCCGTAACACGCTCATGATTAAGGTCAAGTCACTATTGGTCATCTAAGAAATTATTAGTCCCATACTGTTAACGGTGTTACATCAATAGGTTAATAATTCACGGTCCGATCTTGTACAATTTCATTGCACAAGATGCCCCCACTCGCATGTCAACCACATGAACGAGTTAGATCACCTCGTTTGTATCTAATTCAAAGCCTGTCGCATTCACAACGTATCCAGGATTAGGTCTCCAACCCTATCCATATAGTGTAGATCGTTCGGGTCATTAACTCGAACGTGATCCTCCCAGTGTGTCCACTACACACCGTTCAAGTTCTAGTTCTCTCATATATTCAATGACAGTGGAGCTTAGTTTATTAGACAAAGTTTGTAAAAATTGTGAGACACAAAGTGATGAAAGAAATAACTATTATTTATTTCAAAGGATAATATTACAACCAAAACGACATTAGGACATACATCCCAACAAACTCCCACTTGGATTAAGCTAGTGGAGCAAACATATATTTCTCAAATCTACAATAGATTACAATAAAGTAATACAATAGAGTGTTCAAGTAGGCAAGAAATAGAAACTAGGTTTCTAGTAAACCCTAGAACTAGATACAAATTATCTAATAAAATGTAATTCCTACCGAAATAGAGCATCACTGTGCCGATCGCTACAGTAGAGACCATCTCCCAAGATCTAACCCATTGAGTCACCTCACTCTCTCGCAGCTGCTTCCAGGAACTAATTCCCTGAAAAGAAAAAAAAATATTATTGGTGGTGTCCGAATTAATTATCCAAGTAGAGTCATTACTCTCCACTAAATAGGTTTCAGTTACAAGTAAATCACATTTACCTGAATTCTTCTTGTCGGTAAGGAACTTGGTACAGTTACATTTCCAATGGTCGTCCCGATTGTAGTGGAAACACTTTCCTTTCTCTGCAAATTTCTTAACCTTTTTGCCCTTTTGGGCGGCAGCGCGGTCAGCTTTACCCTTCTTCATCTTTTTCAGCTTCTCTTTCGGGATAGATGAAACCATAGATTTTGTCCTAGAGGTCGAACCCCTGTGATAGGACCTGAAGGTAACATTTGCCTCAGCTTCCGGTGTCCTGATCCTCATCAAGGACTGGAAGTTTTGTAACTCATTCAGAAGGGTGGTCAGAGTGTATCTCATTTTGTTCATAACAACATTGCTACGAAACTTGAGGAAACTCTTCGGAAGAGTCTCCAAAATGAAGATGACCTGGCTCGACTCATCATCGAAGCCCCGTTCATCTCTGGCAGATTAAAGTGGGTCATCATGTCTAGAACGTGTTCTCGGCAAGACGTCCCTTCTTTCATCCGGGCGTTGAAAACGTGTTTGAGCGAGTCATGTCGGACCTGAAAGGACTGTTGTCCAAACATTTCCTGCAAGGACTCCATGATCTCCTTAGCGGTGACCATCAGCTCATGCTTCTTTGCCAATAATTCAGATAAGCTTGCAATGATGTAGACCTTGGCCTTTTCATTGGCCCTGATCCATCCATCGTATGCATCACGAACCTTTTGTGATGCAGTCGAGCTCGGCAACTGAGGACACTCCTCAGTGAGCACGAACTTAAGGTCGTCAGTTACTACAATCGTGTTTCTATTATTTTTCCATGTTTGGAAATTACCTCCCACTAATTTTTCGGATGCTAGTAATGCTATTATTGAGCTAGACATTTTGCTGAAAAAAAACAAGTTAAAAACTTTGTGTTAGTCTCGGAAAACTTTTTTAATCCAATCAAGTTTTAGCAAAAATTTATCCTATGATTCCTAGGTCATTAAAAATTTGCAATGATTTCTCAAAGGTTTATAATGACCGCCAGCGAAGGGTGAACAAAAACACTCCTCCTCTAGGACGAGACTTTCTCGACCATACCCTAATACGAGAATAACTTTTATTCCATTAGTCGTCCAGTTAGAATTTTTCGGTATGATTTCAATAACTCTTAATGAATCTTGTTAGTGTCACCCTCAATATTTAAATTTCCAAGTATTCATCCAAACAATAGCCACCGAAGGGTGAACCTATAAGGAAAACCATCAAGAAAACTGTATCCCTTTCGGGAATTCACGGTGTTCTGACACCCATGATCAAGGCCCTCATGCAGTGAATCTAAAGAAAAGACCGTGGGTCCCGTTTTCACAGGTCCCACTCTCACTCACTATAAGTACTCTCTCCATCAACTATGATATTGTTCCATACAATTACAATCCGAAGGGGGACGCTCCCATTTGCGCCACGAGGCCGAGTATAGATCTCACAGTGCGAACTTTAACGGAGTTTTGTGGTCGAAAAGTTAAATGTATCTTATACAATTTATTTCCTCTCACTCATCACTTTATATTATTCGGGATTGACCTAGTTAAATTGGCTAATGTTTACCTAAGCCTATGAATATAACGCTTATATTGATTTAGCCTAAGTTTATAACCACATTATTAACTTAGGTCTATGTGAGTAAATTAATAAACTTTGAATTAACGCTACTCACGATAATATAACCTAAGAATCTCTGGACCGAATTCACTCACAAGTCAATTTCCAGGTAGGGGTGTTCCTCAAAGCGTCAGCTTAATTACACCACCTAGACAAAACTTAGCTTAGAGAGAGTTACTTATCAGTCACCATTCAAAAATCATATTTTGATTTCCTAATTCTAATCGTATTAGAACTAGAAAACCTATGTCTAATTATTTAAGTTATAAACATTTTAAAACTAATAATTAACTTAGGTTACATGCATTCTATGTCACAGTGCTTGATCATTCAACACATGAATAATACTATACTATGGCATACATTCATCACATGAATTAAATGCTTGAGCATACTTTTAATCTATGAAATATAACTCTCATATATTAAATAATTAAAACATGCTTACATTATATTATAACACTTATAATATAAATATGATGCATGAAAGGTTTCACCTAAGGTGGGATTTTAAAACTATATGACATACATTATGCACATAGAATTAAAAAATTCATACATCTCATGCATAAAATAATTAAATAGCAAAAATTGGACTTGTTTTGGCACTTATCGACATTAAATGAATTAATTAACATTAATATAACATTTACATTAATATAAATTAATTAAAATAAAATATAAATACATTTTACAATAAATAAATTAAATAAAAATTGAAGAAATAACGCCCTCGTTGATGAAGAAACCCATCAGCTCACGTCTCTCGTGCACGCCTCACGAACTGCTCCTCAAAGCATGAAGCGTTCCAATGCTGCAGCACTAAGCGTCGCACGCCACGTGCTCCACGCCAGGGCGTTGCAACGCTGCTCTGCAACAAGGCCTCCACCAGTAGGGACAGCGTTGAGATGCCGAATAACAGCATCCTAACGTCGTCGACAGAACAACAAGCTCCTTTGTTGTTCTTCGTCGTTTTTCGCCCGTTTCTGCTCCGATTTCTTCAGAGCAACTCTTGCCGCCAAAGACACGGACTTACAGACTTGATTTATTTTCTAATTTGCCTAAAAACACGGGTTTTTACATTTGATCTCATCAAACAGAAAATAAACCTAAAACTAGTGTCAAAATCGAAACATCCATTTATGCAAACCACATTTACATCTCACGAATTGAAGCAATACCCACCTAATTTTTAGAAAACAAATGCACAAAAAACCCAACAATTGGCTCTGATACCAATTGAAGGGACTGAAAATCCCACGCAACGGATGGACGATTGAATCATCGTGGTATCGTTGTGAAATATGTTTTCTTAAAATGAAAACTATCTAATTGCATCAAGGTTAAACATGATTTAGAAGAGAAAAACAGTAAGAACACTTACTTGTTGAAGAACCTTTCTTTACGTATTCCTCCTTCGGTCACGAACTCATCACAATCACGATCTCAACGAACTTGATCTCCTCAATGAAGCAACGATTCGGACACGTTCCAAAAGGTTTCTCGGTTGTTCTTTCTTTGGTATAAGGAGAGTGAGTGAGACTCTTCTTTGGTGTAAGAGAGGAGAGAATGAGAGAAGTG
Source organism: Trichosanthes cucumerina (assembly GCA_036507285.1). Lineage (NCBI taxonomy): Eukaryota > Viridiplantae > Streptophyta > Magnoliopsida > Cucurbitales > Cucurbitaceae > Trichosanthes > Trichosanthes cucumerina. The sequence goes on from CM071841.1 coordinate 43,739,876, forward strand.
TTGAGAGAGAATGCAAGTTTCTTTTAGTGAGAAATCCGAAAAAAGAAACTTATGCTTATCAAAACCTTCTTTCAAAAGGTTGATATAATGGTGATAGGTGGAGTTTAAATCTCCACCTATTTACCATTTTACCACAACCATAGGTTATGCAAATCATATTTGCGTAACCATATATAATAAGATATCTCATATCTCATTATACAAATCACATTTGTATAATTGTGGTTTTTTAAATTGAATCACATTCAATTTAATTTCTCTCAATCCAATTTCTCCAAATTAGCCCTAATTAGACAACTAGGCAAACCTATAGTTTATTATCAATGTCATTCACATTAAACTATATAATATGTCACTCATACTCATATAAATGACATAATTACCCTTTAATGAATTTGAAGAATTCAAATCCACACCAAACTGTAAACCCTTTATTAATCCACTTTGAGCCAACCGAGGGACCTAATGGACCTACATGTGACAATCTCCAATGATTCAAGACTATCCTGCCAAAGTCTTTGACCCTGTTAATCAACATTCATTAGCTACGATAACACTCCACTACAGCCCGTAACAGTACACCCATCACTTTAAGACAAGTTGGGTCCATTGATATAACCAATGCTCCTCTCTTTCAACTTCTTGCTCCTTAAGTCCCCATTGCTCCTCTAATAAACAACAACATTGCAATGGTCCAACAAAATACAACACCTCTCTCGGGCCAATGAGAGGGTGGGCGCCCGTTGTCCAAGCCCTGGAGACAGTACTTAAGGGAACAACCCCTCTAGTTTCCCTAAATTCGAGAACGAGTGAATTCCATCTCGCGTAGTTAAGTTCCCAGCTCCCCACGTGTTCTAGTCCCTGAGAAGATAGGCATATTGGGCGAGTAACTGTGACAACCCTCACCTGTATTAGTCTAAGGACAGACCCCCGCAGACAGAAGTTTGTAACACGCTCAGGATTAAGGTCAAGTCACTATTGGTCAGCTACGAAATTGTTAGTTCCATACTGTGAATGGTGTTAAATCAGTAGGTCTGATAATTCACGGTCCGATCTTGTACAATCTCATTGCACAGGATGCCCCCATTCGCATGTCAACCACATGAACGAGTCTCACCACCTCCTTTGTATCTAATTCAAAACGGGTCTCATCCACAGCGTATCAAGGATTCGGTCCCCAACCCTATCCGTATAATGTAGACCGTTTGGGTCATTAACTCGAACGTGATCCTCCCTGTGTGTCCACTGCACACCGTTCAAGTTCTAGTTCTCTCATATATTAAATGACCCTGGAGCTTAGTTTATTAGACAAAGTTTGTAAAAATTGTGAGACACAAAGTGATGAAAAAAATAACTCTTATTTATTTCAAATTGTAATATTACAAACAAAGCGAGACTAGGACATACATCGGTAGACAATGGGCGCCCCACCCTCTCACTGGCCCAAGAAGGTTGTTGTATATGGATGGACCATTACAATGTTGTTGTTCATTAGAGGAGCAGTGGGGACTTAAGGAGCAAGAAGTAGAGACTAACTCACATAGACCTAGGTTAATAATATGATTATAAACTTAGGTTAAATAAATATAAGAGTTATATTGGTAGACTTAGGTAAATATTAGCCGATTTATCTATATTAGCCGATATATCTAGGTCATTCTCGAATAATCTAATATGTTGAGTGGGAGGAAATAAAATGTATAAGATACATTTGATTTTTCGAGCACAATTCTCCGTTAAAGTTTGCACCGTGAGATCCCTACTCGGCCTCGTGGCGCAAAAGGGAATGTCCTCCATCGGATGGTATTTGTATGGGTCAATATCAACGTGGATGGTGAGAGTACTTATAGTAAGTGTGAGCGGGACCTGTGAAAACAGGACCCACGGTCTCTTCTTTTGATTCAGATCGTGAGACGCCTATGATCCGCCAACTAGTTTGGCCTGGACTAGACAATCCCTTCGGAGGGCCTTGATTATAAGAGTCGGAACACCGTGACTTCTCGAAAGGGATACAGTTTCCTTGTTGGTTTTCCTTCTTGGTTCACCTTTCGGTGGCTATTGTTTGGACAGATACTTGGAAACTTAAAGATTGAGGGTGACACTCACGGGACTATTTAAGAGTTAATGAATTTAGACCGAAAATGGTAAGTGGACGCCTCCCAGAATAAGAGTTATTCTGGTATTAGGGTCGGGTCGAGAAAGTCTCGTCTTAGAGGAGGAGTGTTTCTGTTCACCCTTCGGTTGCGGTCATTATAAACCTTTGGGATATCATTGCAAATTTTTAATGATCTAGAGATCATAAGATAAAATTTTTGCTAAAATTTGATTGGATTTCGAAAAAATTTTTGCGAGACTGACACAAAGTTTTCTTGTTTTTCAGCAAAATGTATAGCTCAATAATAGCTTTACTTGTTTCCAACAAATTAGTGGGAGATAACTACCAATCTTTGGAAAACAATATAAACACGATTCTAGTAACTCCAACCTTAAGTTCGCTCTCAATAATGAGTGTCCTCAAGTGCCGGACTCAACCGCGTTACGAAGTGTTTGTGATGCGTACAATCGATGGTTCAAGGCCAATGAAAAGGCGAAGGTCTACATCATTACCAGCTTATCTGAAGTCTTGGCAAAGAAGCATGAGTTGATGGTCACCGCTAAGGAGATCATGGAGTTATTGCAGGAAATGTTTGGACAAAAGTACTTTCAGGTCCAACATGATTCGCTCAAACACGTCTTCAACGCCCGGATGAAAAAAAGGGCATCTGTCCGTGAACACGTTCTAGACATGATGACCCACTTTAATCTAGTGAAAAGGAACAGGGCTTCGATCGAGTAGTCGAGCCAGGTTAGCTTTATTCTGGAGACTCTTCCAAAGAGTTTTCTTTAGTCTCATAGCAATGCTGTTATGAAAAAAATTAGCTACACTCTGACCACCATTCTCAACGAGTTAAAGAACTTCCAGTCCTTGATGAGGTTCTTTCACAGGGGTTCAACCTCTGGGACAAAATCTGTGACTCCTTCTCACCCGAAAGGGAAGAAGAAGAAGATAATAAAGGGTAAAGCTGACCATGTTGCCGCCAAAAAAGGCAAAAAGGCCAAGGAAGTTGCAGAAAAAGGAAAGTGTTTAAACCGCAATGGGTGGCCACTTGAAGCGTAACTATCACATGTTCCTTGCCGACAGAAAGAATTAAGGTAAATGTGATTTACTGGTTACAAAAACCTATTTAGTGGAGAGTAATGACTCTGCCTGGATATTGGATTCGAGCGCCACTAACCATGTTTGTTATTTTTTTCAGGGAATTAGTTCCTGGCAGCACCGGCGAGAGGTGAGATACCGATACGGGTTGGATCCGGGAAGGTTGTCTCTACTGCAGCGGTCATCACGGTGAAACTCTATTTCGACAGGAATTACATTTTATTAGATAATATGTATATAGTTCCAGGGTTTACTAGAAACCCAGTTTCTATTTCCTTCCTACTTGAACACTCTATTTCTGTCATTTTTTCTAGTAATAAAGCGTTTATTTCTAGAAATGGAAATTTCTTGTGTTCTGCTTCACTTGATAATAATCTGTTTGTTTTGAAACCTAATTCGATAAAAAGGGTTTTGAATATTGAATTATTTAAAACAATAGAAACACGAACTAAGAGAGTGAGAGTTTCTCCTAAAGAAAATGCCCATGTTTGGCACCTAAGGTTAGGCCACATCAATCTCAATAGGATTGAGAGACTAATGAAGAGTGGACTTCTAAACGAGTTGGAAGAAAACTCTTTACCGGTGTGTGAGTCATGCCTTGAAGGCAAAATGACCAAACGTTCTTTTAGTGGAAAAGGATATAGAGCAAAAGAGCTTCTGAAGCTTATACATTATGACCTTTGTGGTCCGATGAGTGTTAAGGCACGAGGTGGCTACGAATACGTTGTATCTTTCATAGATGACTATTTGAGATATGGGTATAATTACCTAATGCATAAGAAGTTGAAGAGTTTTAGACTGAGGTTGAGAACCTGTTAGGTAAAACTATTAAAACACTTCGATTGGATCGAGGTAGAGAGTATATGGACACAAAATTCCAGGACTATATGATAGAACATGGAATTACGTCCTAACTCTTAGCACCTGGTTTGCCACAACAGAATGGTGTATCGGAGAGGAGAAACAGAACCTTGTTGGACATAGTTCGGTCGATGATGAGCTATGCTCTTCTCCCCGATTCTTTTTGGGGTGACGTAGGGGAGACTACGATGTATATTTTGAACAACGTTTCGTCGAAGAGTGTTTGTGAAACACCTTTCAAACACTGGAATGGACATAAAGGCAGTTTACACCAATTAAGAATTTGGGGATGCCGAACCCACGGTTTGGTGTCAAACCCTAAAAAGTTGGAACCCTGTTCAAAATTGTGACTATTTGTAGGTTACCCAAAAGAGACTAGGGTGTTGGGATGTTTGTCCTAATCTCGTTCAGTATGTAAATTACTATTTGAAATTAATAAAGAGTTATTTATTTCTTCATTTTGTGTCTCGCATTTATTACAAACTTTGTCCAACAAACTAAGCTCCAAGGTCATTGAATATATGGGAGATAAACAACTTGAATGGTGTGTAGTGGACACACAAGGAGGATCACGTTTGAGTAAATGACCCGAACGGTCTACAGTATATGGATGGATTTGGAGACCTAATCCTGGATACACTATGGATGCGGCCCGCTTTGTATTGAGATACAAACGAGGGGATCTTACTCGTTCATGTGGTTGACATGCGAGTGGGGACATCCTGTACAATGAGATTGTACAAGATCGAACCATGAATTATTAGACCTACTAATGTAACACCGTTGACAGTAAGGACTAATAACTTCGTAGATGACCATTATTGACTCGACTTGAATCCTGAGCGTGTTACGGACTCTTGTCTTCGGGGGTCTGTCCTTTGACTAGTACGGGTGAGGGTGGTCACATTTACTCGCCCAATATGCCTATCTTCTCATGGACAGGACCAATTACGGAGCTGGGAACTTAACTACGCGAGATGGAATTCACTCGTTCCCGCCTTTAGGGAAACTAGATGGGTTGTTCCCTTAAGTTTTGTCTCCAGGGCTTGGACAACTAGCGCCCACCCTCTCACTGGCACAAGAGGGTTGTTGTGTATGATTGGACCATTACAACATTGTTGTTCATTAGAGGAGCGGTGGGGACTTAAGGAGCAAGAAATAGACACAGGGGTAAAACGGTACTTTAACCCAGCAGTGCCTACGAACAACCTGTGAAGGGTCGACTCATGGACATTGGTTATATCAGGGACACATAATGTCTTGCACGGAAGGGAGTGCAACTACGGGCTTAAGTGGAGTGTTACCGTAGCTAATGAATGTTGATTAACAAGGTCAAAGAGTTTGATAGGTTAATCTCGGATCATTGGAGCTTGTCACTATAGGTTAATAAGGTCACTCGGTTGGCTCAAACTGGATTAAAAAAAAGTTTACTCTTTTGGTGTGAATTGAAGTGTTCAAGTTCACTAAATGGCATTTATGTGATTTACATGAGTTAGAGATGATATAATATATAGTTTAATATGAATGAGATTCATAATAAACTATAGGTTAGCCTAATCGTTGAATTAGGGATAATTGGGAGAAATGAGATTGAGAGATATTAAATTTGATTTGATTCTATTTAAAAATCCACAATATTGCAAATGTGATTTCTAAAATGAGATATGAGATATCTTATAATATATATATGGTAATGCAAATATGATTTCCATAAGCTATAGTTGTGGTAAAATGGTAAATAGATGGAGATTTCAACTCCACATATCACCATTATATAAACCCCTTTGCAAGAAGGGTTCATCAAGCAAATCCTCATTTTTGGAATTCTCACCAAAAGAAGGATCCTCTCATCTCTCAAAATTCTCTCATCTTCTCCTCTCTTCACCAAATTAAGATCCCACCACCTTCCTTCTTCCAAACAAAGAATAACTGAGAAGCCAAGTGGTTGTGTTCGTTCTTGTTCGTGACAAGAATTCAGGATCGTAGAGATCGAGGAGAACACGAATAGTTTGCGATCATGAACGGAAAAGAAATTTCGAAGAACGTCTTCAACAAGTAAGTACTTGTTGTTTGCTTTCCTAATTATACATGTTTACCTTAATCTAAGTGTTAGATTGTTTTAACGAATCATAGTTGCACAACTTCACCACGACGATTCGATCGTCATCCGCTGCGAGGGAGTTTGATTCCCTTTAATTGGTATCAGAGCCAGGTTGTTTGTTCTTGTTGTGCACTATTTTTCGTTAAAATTAGGTGGGTATTGCCTTTAATTTATGAGATAAATTGTTGTTTGCAATTATGGACGTTTTCGGTTTTGGCATAAGCATTAGATTTACATTTCTATGTTGATTAGATCAATAAAAAGGCCCTTGTTTTTGGGCATTTGAATGTAAATCGAATCTGTAAGTCCGAGTCGATCGTGGCAAGAGTTGCTGTGAATAAATCGCAGCGGAAATAGGCGAGAATCGATGAATAACAGCAAGAGGAGCTTGCTGTTATGTCGACAACATTGAGACGTTGTTTATCGGCGTCTCAACGTTGCGCATGCGATCGGAGGCCTAGTTGCAGAGCAGCTTGCAACGCTAGGTGTAGCGTTGCAACGCCGAGGCGTGGAGCACGCCGGGCGTGACGCTGGATGTTGCAGCATTGTAACGCTGCCCACGGCATTGCAACGCAAAAGCGTAGTGGGTTGTTGAGCAAGGCGCACGCGCGAGTACGTGGGCAGTTTGAAGCTTTTTCAAATGTGGGTCGTTTTTCCTCAATTTTTTTCATTTATTTAAATTGTAAAATGTATTTATATTTTATAATTAATTTATTTTATTAAATAATATTAATATAATTGTTATATTAATGCTATTTAATTAAATAAATGCCCCTAACTGCTAAAATCTGTCTATTTTTGCTATTTAATTATTTTATGCATGTGATGAATGATTTAATTAAATTTCAATGTGCATAATTTAGGTCATATAGATTCAAAATCACACCTTAGGTTAAACATTTCATGCATCATTTATATTATAAGTGTTATAATGTATAGTTTGCATGATAGGTTATATTATAATTATTATAATATAGTTAAATGCATGTTGTGACTTAATTAAATATAAGTGTTATATTTTTTAGATTAAAGTATGCTCATGAATTTTATTTCATGTGATGAATTATTATGTTATAGTATTAACGCCTCGAATTTTTTAGTATCGTTTAGGTTGTACTTTGAATTAATTTAATAGAAACTAAATTATTTGAGCTTTAAAGTTTGTTAATTTAATATAGGATAAGACAATTTGAGAATTTTGGTGAAGTAGAGGCCTTTTCAGAATAATTACATGAGGCCAAGGACATTCTAGTAACTATGGTTAAGCAAAAGGGGCATTCTTGTAAATTGATTAAAGAATTTGAATTAGGGTTCCTTGGAGAGGCTCAAATTTCGAGGAATCATCTCCGTCCTCTCACTCCACACTTCACCGCCGATAGCAAGCTTCAGTCTCCTCGCCGGAATTCCAGTGCATATGTCGGCGTTCGTCCAACATCCTCCACGCCGACCAGATACAACCGGGAACTCCGCTCTTACAGATCGTGAAGTCGTCGATCATGATACCCAACGTTCGACTTCGACCTGAACGACACACGCAAGAGCAGCTCGCCGGCAACCACCATCCAGATCCCTACCTCCGCTCAGACGTTCGACCGTCAATCGATCCTCCGCCACTTCACTCCTCGCGAAGCTGTCATTGTTAAGTTGAACCGTCAATCTCCACCTCCCAGCCGAGCAGATTTGGTTCGGTCGGTTCATCACTGTCCCATCCGATTTTCAGCTTATAGTGGTCGGTTTTGGATAGATCAGCAAGTGGGCAACCTAAAAACATAGTCCACTCACCAAGACGCGTCGTCGCCGTCGCCATTGCCAACCGACCACGCGTCGCCGCTCGCCAGAGTAAGCCAAACCCGTTTAGTTTCTATTTTCTGAGTCCGTTTCAAGCGTCCGTTTGTGGTAACTTAGCCTAAGTATGTTTGAATTTGGCAATAAGTTTATGTTGATGTGAATTAATTAAGAAAATTGATTTAGGGGACTTGAGTGTTGAACACGATTGAAAGGATTGTTGAGTTAGAGATTTAATCATAGAATATCTCGGAGCTAAGGCGAAGGTAAGGGATTTTCTATAAATGATTTTGAAACGGCGAGTAAATATGTTTTATGAAAGGTTTATTTTAAGACATGAAATTCAAAAGTTGATTCCAATAAGAGGAATCTCAAGGATCTACTTCATGAAACGATTTTTTTGGATTTAGTCATAAGACTTAAGTAAAAAAAAAAGAATATTCCAAAGGGTTTGAGAGGACCCTAAATGAATGATTTTCAAACAGATTTAGAAAGGAACTTCATCTTTGAATTTGAGAGATTTTAGATGATTTAAGGGTCTCAAAGGACCCGAACATAAATTATTTCAAGTATTTGAAAAAGAGTTTTGACACAGTTTATCAGATTTACACATATTGAGATTTGTACTTATATCATTGTGTTGAATACGTATTTTTGATTATAAATGTATTTATGAATTATGATTCGTTGACTCGAGTTTAATGTTATGTAACTTATGTTGTGATTATATGATAGATAGGGTTGTTGCATCATTATGAATGCTTATGTACATGTGAGCGATGAGTGAGACCTCATGCATATTGTATGTATATGAGCATGTTTTATGAAGATTGTGACAATTGGTCTCCTGAGGACTTATGCATGGTCAAACGTGCATCAGAGACCTTATAGGTCAAACTTATAGGAGTCTGTGAGGGACTCAAACTTATAGGGGTATGTGAAAGACTCAAACCTACAGGGGTCTGTGAGGGACTCAAACTTATAGGGGTCTGCGAGGGACTCAAACGTACATGGGTCTGTGACGGACTCAAACCTATAGGGTTTTTGAGTGAGTCAACATGAAAAGACTCAAGTAGATTCAATTGACCACATAAAGCCGAAGAGAAATGTCATGATTTTGTAAAAGGAAGCTTTAGATCCCACTACATAAAGTTTTATGATTTAAACAAGTCACAATTAACAGTCATGTTCAAAAGTCATGTTGCATGTTTTGCATTTCTCGACCGCCCACTCACTGGGTATTATCATAATACTCATCCATTTACCTTTGTTTTATTTTTTCCGCTTTTAAAATGTTTTCAGGTAAAGGCGAGGGCATACCAGGCGAGCGACGGGGATGCGCCACAGAAGCCATGGGAACAAAGTCATGATTTTCCACATACACGATTTAGAAAATATATTTTAAATGACTTTAGTTTTCCGCTTATGTGGCCCAATGTCCTTAAATTGAGGCCAAAGTTAATTATGTAATTCTAAATATTTTGTATTTATGGGATCCCAGATTAAACTAATTTATATTATAAAATTTTATCTATTTAAGTTCATTTAGGGCCTCAAATGCATGCATGATAGTAATGTCTCTAGGAGACGTGTCTTAAAAAAATAGGGGTGTTACAGTTGGTATAAGAGCTCTAGGTTTGGGTTCTTTAGACTTGCTTACATCATAAGCACTAGTAATCCCATGGCTAAGTAGTAGCTCCTAGTCATCGCCAGGTATGCCTTTGAAAATAAAGTTCTATTTTGATCATGAAAAGAAAATTATGTATTTTATGTAAAGTTATATTTATATATGAATCAAGTTCAATGAATTTCTGAACTAAGAAAGAATGATGATGCATGAGCTAAATTGTTTGTCTATAGAACAGAAATGCATATATGTTAAGCTATATGTAGATATGTTATGAAAATGACGTGATTCTATGTGAAAAAAAAAGTGCATGTGTTACTACCATTAGTAGTAGAAAAGAAAGAGTTGAGTAAAATGTTGATACCTAGAGGAAGTTTTGTAAATATGAGACACTTATGTGTTACTGAAGATAGGCATGGTGTAGATTTTCAAAAGTGATACCATAAGCGTAATGAACTTAATAAAGACAAGTATGATGAATGAAAGTAAGTAGTTAGAGTTCTAGTTCGAGAACATAAGAGAATGGATGATCTGAACCCTAGAACCTTCTACACATTTCTACAGGCACATGGTCACCGTGGGTTCAAGGTTTGGGAATGTATATGAGGAACCTCGCCACCAATTTTCATCTGTTGGTCAAGATATATATGTATAACATGGAAGAGTTAATATGAGGTGTTAACCTTTAATTCTTATGTGGTATAAAGTTTTTTTTCTCCAAACAGAGGACTAAGTAGAGAGGATTTGAGTAATAGACGAAAGTTTCAATGAGTCTCTTCTTCGTTGTGTAGAAGTCAAACCGAGGATCAATGTGTTAGTGTTAGATAAACTCATTTTGATCTTTTAAGGTTACCCTAACACAAGAGATAGACTTAACTATGAAATTAAAGTGGAGAGCATCAATAGTTTCTAATACTCCTTACATAATGCTCCAGAGAGGTTGAAAGAACTCAAGTCATAGGTATGAAACCTTTAATATAAGGGCTAATAGTAGTATATCGCCCTAAGGAGTATTAGGGTTGTTCGTAAAGGAGAAAGGTGTATCTTTATGTTTGTGCGTAGGTTACTGGGAGTGGAAGAAAGTTGATGATAAGAATGAATATTTTCGTCCTTGGATGAACGACCTATTCTACCAGCTACAACAAGCACAATGTCTTTTAAGATGATTATGAGGTCAAGTTATCGTCGGACAAGAATCAGTGTTAAGATATCCCAAGATGGTTTTCAAATTATGTTAGGAACATAATGAAATTATAGAGATCTAACTAAAGCACCCACAATGTTTATAGACTTGATGGATTTAATTCTTAATGAAAGGTTAAAATATTGTTGTGATTAAGCCAGAGATATTCTAGTTCAGTCCAAGACTAAGAATGGGCAAAAAGGAGAACTTTGGAAGGTTTGGCTTAGACAAAAGGAGGGAAGAGTAAGTCCTAAGAGGTGAAAGTAGTCAAACGGTCATTAAAGAGTTAGGTGCCCAAGTAAATTTCAGAAGATGAGCTTAATGCAATTTGTTAAGCTAAGAAAAGGCGAATGTGTGACCTTAGGTGTTTGATACTAGAAAGGAAATGTATGAGTTGAGAATGTAAGGCTTAAGAGAAACCTTGCCAAGATGAGACACTCACCAGCGCGCTATCAAAAGACCCAGTTTTAACAAAAGAGGGAAAGAGTAGACATTACGAGGTGGAAGTCTTTCAAGAAACCTTGAATAACTAAGTTTCGTAAGTAGAACCTTGGCAGGGGAGTACTATAGTTCCTTGAAAAGTTCAAATTCTAGAGGTGTTAAGTATTCACATTCAAAATTTGAACGTCGAGATTTCATGGCAAAAGAGACGGAGAAGTTAAGAGATGTAGTGGATGTAATTCTAAAGTACACAACCCTATTGGGATTAAGAAAATTTCATCACATCCAAGTGAACACTTAGGCAACATAGCAAGAGGTTGAAGAAGAAGAAAAAGAAAAAAAAAAGACTAGGGTTTGTTTTTCAGAGGGTTTTATGATTACCAAATAGATGGGAAAAGGTAAAGATAGGATATTAGAGGTTTACGAAGAACCCTCTTAAAAAGTTTCTTTCTACTTGATACTTGATAAAAGAAAGCAGAGTAGTTTGGAACTAAGAACTTGAGGTTTAAACGGAAAATAAAAGTGGTTTCACTTCGAAGTTAAGCTTTCAAGATACTTAAAAATACTTGAACCTTAGCAAAGACGAGTAATGTGAATAGACGCAACCAAGATGTTGATGAAGATATGCTTTGCAGGAAGTTTTAAGGGTGGTAACATTAGGTAAATGACCTTAATAAAGACGAGTTTGAAGTGGAAAAGTAAAGTGAGAACTATAGTTTTGAGTATGAAAGGTTAAATATTTGGATTTCAGACACTTGAGTAGTTTGACTTTTGGAGGGTCATTTGTGCGCACGAACCCTCTTGGAATCAGTTTGAGGAACTTCACCACTAATTTAAATATTGTATTATATGTATAAGTTGGAAAGAATTATGGGAGACTTTAACCTTGAATTGCATAGCAAGATTACTAACTCTGTCCTTAATGAAGTCACATCTTTTACAAAGATGATAAGGTTATGCAATTCAGGTCCGACGAAACGATAAAGTTATGCCTTGAAGTAAATGCTAGTAGCTGACACAATAAACCTTAGGAAGGAATCTTGAGGTTCAACCAAAAACCAAAAAAGAATCAGCTCGGTAGAACATTCTACTCTAGAATCACAAGTAGAAGAGACTATTTGGGGGCGAGGGAAGAAAGGTGAGCTATCTTACTCCGAGCTATTTAAAAATTAGTAACTTTTTCGGACGAAAGTTTTCAAGGAGAGAAGATTGAAACGCCCCAAAGTTTTAAGTATCATTTAGGTTGTACTTTGGATTAATTTAATAGAAACTAAATTATTTGAGCTTTAAAGTTTGTTAATTTAATATAGGATAACACAATTTGAGAATTTTGGTGAAGTAGAGGTCTTTTTAGAATAATTAAATGACCCCAAGGACATTCTAGTAACTATGGTTAAGCAAAAGGGGCAGTCTTATAAATTAATTAAAGAATTGGAATTAGGGTTTCTTAGAGAGGCTCAAATTTCGAGGAATCATCTCCTTCCTCCCGCCGATAGCAAGCTTTAGTCTCCTTGCCAGAATTCTATTGCGTTCGTCGGCGTTCGTCCAACGGCTTCCACGCCGACCACATCCAATTGAGAACTCCGCCCTTACAGATCCGTGAAGTCGTCGACCATGATACCCAACGTTCGACTTCAAGCCGAACGACACACGCAGTCGCAGCTCGCTGACAACCACCATCAAGATCCCTGCATCCGCTCAGACGTTCGATCGTCGACCGATCCTCCGCCACTTCACCCCCGCGAAGCTGCCATTGTGCAGTTGAACCGCCGAATCTCCACCTCCCAGCCGAGCAGATTTGGTTCAGTCGGTTCATCACTGTCCCAACCAATTTTTAGCTTGTAGTGGTCGGTCCGGGATAGATCAGCGAGTGGGCAACCTAAAAACACAATCCACTCACCAACACGCGTCGTCGCCGGCCAACCACGCGCCGTCGGCGCCGTCGCTCGCCGGAGTCAGCCCAAACCGATTAGTTTCAATTTCCTAAGTCCGTTTCAAGCGTCCGTTTGTAGTAATTTAGCCTAACTATGTTTGAATTTGAAAATAAGTTTATGTTGATGTGAATTAATTAAGAAAATTGATTTAGGGGACTCGAGTGTTGTACACGATTGAAAGGATTGTTGAGTCAGAGATTTAATCATAGAATATCTCGGAGCTAAGGATAAGGTAAGCGATTTTGTATAAATGATTTTGAAAAGGGGAGTAAATATGTTTTATGAAGGATTATTTTAAGAGATGAAATTCAAAAGTTGATTCCAAGAAGAGGAATCTCAAGCATCTACTTCAAGGAACGATTTTTCCGGATTTAGTCATAAGAATTGAATTTAAAAAAAAATATTCCAAAGGGTTTGAGAGAACCCTGAATGAATGGTTTTCAAACAGATTTAGAAAGGAACTTCATCTTGGAATTTTAGAGGATTTCAGATGATTTAAGGGTCTCAAAGGTCCCGAACTGAAGCGATTTTAAGTATCTGAAAAATAGTTTTGACACAATTTATAAGATTTACACATATTAAGATTTGTACTTATGCCATAGTGTTGAATACGTATTTTAGATTATAAATGTATTAAATGATTTATGATTTATTGACTCGAGTTTAATGTTTTGTAAGTTATGTTGTGATTATATGATTGATATGGTTGTTGCTCATTATGAATGCTTATGTACATGTGAGTGATGAATGGGACCTCATGTATATTGGATGTATATGAGCATGTTTATGAAGGTTGTGGCAATTTGTCTCCTGAGAACTTATGCATGGTCAAACATGCATTAGATACCCTATGGGTAAAACTTATAGGAGTCTGTGAGGAACTCAAACTTATAAGCGTCTGTGAGGGACTCAAACCTACAGGGGTATGTGAGGGACTCAAACTTATAGGGGTCTGTGAGTGACTCAAACCTACAGGGGTCTGTGAGGGACTCAAACTTACAGCGGTCTGTGAGGGACTCAACATATAAAGACTTAGGTAGATTCAATTGACCACATAAAGCCGAAGAGAAAAGTCATGATTTTGTAAAAGGAAGCTTTAGGTCCCACTACACATAGTTTTATGATTTAAACAAGTCACAATTAACTGTCATGTTTAAAAGTTATGTCGTATGTTTTGCATTTTCGACCCCCCACTTACTAGGTATTATCATAATACTGAAGGAATTTTAAATTCCCGCAGCAAAATATGTTGTGAAACGTCGTTGATCCGTTGTGTAATTCCTATCTTAAAATTCAATCTATCTAGGTTAAACATGTAAAATAGTAGAGAAAACAGTAAGTATAATGGATACTAACCTCTTGAAGAACACTTCTTCAACGTTTTCTCCTTCTCTGGTCACGATCTCTCTCGTACCAACGAATTTCTGGAACTCGATCCTCGATCCGAACAGGGAGACACCTCCAAACCGTCTTCTTCGTTGTTCTTTGGAGGTTGAGGGAGAGTGTGTGGGACTCCCTTTGGTTTTGGGTGAGGAGAGAATTTGAGAGAGAATCACTTGCTCTCTTTGGATGGAAATCCAAAAAAATAGCAAGATAGCACACCAAATGCTTCTTGCAAGGCCTTTAAAGACTATTGTGTGATCTAGTTAAAACCTCCACCAAATCACAATTTTACCACAACCATATAATATACGAATCATATTTGCATATCACATATTATAAGGTATCTCATACCTTATTATACAAATCTCATTTGCATAATTGTGGATTTTTAAATTGAATCACATTCAATTTAATTTCTCTCAATTCAATTTCTCCAATTAGCACTAATTAATCAATTAGGTTATACTATAGTTTATTATGAATCTCATTCACATCAACCTATATATTATGTCATCTATATCTCATATAAATGTCATAAATATCTAAATAATGAATTTGAACACTTCAAATTCACACCAAACTGTAAGCCCTCAATTTGTCCAATTTGAGTCAACCGAGGGACCTAATGGACCTACACGTGACGAGATCTAATGATCCGAGACTAACCTGTCAAACTCTCTGACCCGGTTATTCGACATTCATTAGCTACGGTAACACTCAATTAAAGCCCGTAGCGGCACTCTCATCACTGTACGACAAGTTGTGTCCATCGATATAACCAATACCCATGAGTCGACCCTTCACAGGTTGTTCGTAGACACGGCTGGGTGAAATTACCGTTTTACCCCTGTGTCTACCTCTTACTCCTTAAGTCCCACTGCTCCTCTAATGAACAAGTACGTTGCATGGTCCAACCGTAAACAACAACCCTCTCAGGCCAATGAGAGAGTGGGGCCCCGTTATTCAAGCCCTAGAGACAACACTTAAGGGAACAACCTCTCTAGTTTCCCTAAGTCGGGAACGGGTGAATTCCTTTTTGCGTAGTCAAGTTTCCAGCTCCCCACGTGGTCCTGCCCCTGAGAAGATATGCGTATTGGGCGAGCAATAGTGGCCACCCTCACCGTACTAGTCAAAGGACAGACCCCCGCAAACTCCATGACACGCTTAGGATTGAGGTCGAGTCACTTATGGTCATCTACGAATTTATTAGCTCAATACTGTTAACAGTGTTACTGTTGGGATTTATGCCCTAAACTTGTGTAATTTTGATCAATTAAATAAAGTGTTATTTATTTTCATAGAATTATTGTCTTGCTTTATAAATCCAATAAACTAAGCTCTAAGGTTATAACATTTATCTTGAACATCAGTGTAGTGGACACTATTTGGGTTGAGTTCAAGAATATAACCTAAATAGTCTATGGTATAAGAACGAGGTTGAAAACCTCATTCTGGTAACACCATGGATGCGACTCACTTTGTAATTAGTACAAATGAGGTAATCCAACTCATTCATGTAATTGACATGCGAGTGGGGGCATCCTGTATGAAGAGTTCAGACAAGACTGGATCTCAAATTATTAGTTTAACAAGTGTAACACCGTTAACAGGATAAGACTAGTAATTTATAGATGGTCATTAGTGGCTCGACCTGAATTCTGAGCAAGTTAAGAACTCTTGCTTATAGGGGTTTGTCCTTAGACTAGTATGGGTGAGAGTGGCCTGTAGCCGACTTAATAAACCTACCTTCTCAGGGACAGAACCTCGTAGGTAGCTGGGAACTTAACTGTGCATGATGGAATTCACTCATTCCTACACTAAGGAATTAGATGGGTTGTTCCCTTAAGAACTGACTCCAGGTCTTGAACAACGGGGCCCCGCTCTCTATGAGGGTATGAGTCTAAGGTAGGACCTTAGACTTGTTGTTCATTAGAGGATCAGTGGTGCTTAAGGAGCAAAGAGGTAATCACACTGGTAAAACGGTAATTTGACCCAACCGTGATTATGAACAACCTGTGAAGGGTCGACTCATGGGTAATGACTATATCAGTGGACACAATATTATCTACAATGAGGAGAGTGCAGCTACAAGTCTATAGTGGAGTGACTTGTAGTTAATGAATATTGATTAACTGGATCAAAGAGTTTGATCAGTTAATCTCACATCATTGGAGCTCATGAACAGTAGGTCCATTAGGTCACTCCGTTGGCTCAATATGGTAATATTGAGGGTATAAAGTTAGGAATTAAATTGAAGTGTTCAATTTCATACATGAGGTGGTATAGCAATTATATATGATATAGTTGATATAATATATAGTTTTAATGTGAATTAGATTCATATATAAACTATATACTAAAGAGAGAATAAAGGAGGGGTAGGGTGGTCGTTTCCATCATATTCCCCTATATATATGTTGCATGAGATGCAACTAGGTTAAGTGATTCCAAGCTTTTGTTTTGTTGTTGGAAAGGTTCTAAGACACAAACATCTCTCTCACAAAACACCTCACCTCTCCTAAAATGAACCCACCTTCCTCCCTCACATAGAGAACAACGGAGAAGATCCAGTGGTATTGTTGGCATTCGTACGAGTTCGTGTTGCTGAGATCTTGATCGTGAGAGAGGAGGAGCACTTGAAGAAAGGTTCTTCAAAGGTAACTTTCTTGTTGTCCTTTAGGTTCATATGCTTAATCTAGTTATATATGTTCTTGAATTAAATCGTTGTAACTAAATCAAGAGCGTGCGATTCACAATCGCTTCCGCTGCGGGACTTCGATTCCCTTCAATTAGTATCAGAGCTCAATTGCGTTCTTGATTTATGTTCTGGATTTTTCAAGAACAAGGTGGGATTTACTGTTTTTGCATGAGATGTATGAACGGTTTTGCAAAATTAGATGGTTTCAATTTTGGCACATAGATTTATAATTTCCATTGAATCGTTCAATGTAAGGGCTCGGTGTTTTGGGCAATTTTAATTGTAAATTGAGTCTGTAAGTCCGTGTCAATCGAGACAAAGTGGTTGCTGAGAAGATCGGAGCAAAAACGAGCAAGGAATCGCGGATTCCATGTGTTGTCTGTGTGTAGCGTTGCAGTGTTGTTCATTGGCGTTGGAATGCTGCGCTTGCGGAAGGAGCGCAGAGGAGAAGACAACATTGCAACGATGAGGCGTTGTGCAACGCTTGACGAGAGGTGTGTTTCAACTGGCAGAAGACGATAAGAAGCAGCGTTGCAATGCTGCTATCAACGTTGCAACACCAGAGACGTTTCGCGCATTTCAGCAACGGGCAGAAAATGTTTATTTTATATATATATTAAATATTAAAATGTTTGATATTTAATTTATATTCAATTATTTAATATTTAATTAATATAATTAGATTATATTAATTAAAGTCATTTCTAGGGTGCCAAAATTGGTCTATTTTTGCTATTTAAATTATGCAATTGTTGTGTAATTATTACCATGCATAATGTATGCTTATATTTTAGCAAACCCACCTTAGGTTAAGTATTTTCATGCATCATTTATAATATAAGGAGTTATATTATACAGTTTGCATGATTAATTAATATAAAGTTGTTATATTAATTTATGGACAACATTAACATGCATTATATATCATGAGATGAATATGCTATGAATGTCTTATTATTCATGTGATGAATGATCAAGCACTATAACATAGTATGCATGTCATCTAAGGTTAATTATTAGTTTTAAAGTGTTTAGAACTTGGAAATAATAGACCTTAGGTTATCTAGTTCTAATTAGATTAGAATTAGGAACAAAGTAATTTATAAGCTATGATTAAAAGAAGAACTCCGTCTAAGGATAGTTCTGTATAGGTTGGGGTATTTAAGCTGAGGGAAACGGAACACCCCTACCTGGGAACTGACCTGGGAGTGAAATTTAATCAGAGAATTGTATAAATTACAGTAGCGTCAGCGGGTTTATTAAGGGATTAATAAACTAGAAATCCTAAGTTTAATATAAGGAGTTATATTAACAAACTTAGGATAAATCAATATTAGAGTTATATTAATTATCAATATAAAAGTTCTATTGATAGAGTTAGCTAAAACCATTAGCCGAGTTTTAACCTAAGTAAGATTCCTATGCTATCTCCGGGAAGTTCACACCGTGAGACTCATACTTGGCCTCGTGGCGCAAACGGGAGCGTCTCCCTTCGGATGGTGTTTGTATGAGTCAATATCAAGGTGAATGGAGAGGATACTTATAGTGAGTGGGAGCAGGTTTAGTGAAAACAAAACCTATGGTCTCTTTTGTCGGTTTACACCGTTAGACCCCTATGGTCAGCCTTGTAGTGTGGCCTGGACTAGACAATCCCTTTGGAGGGCTAAATCATAGGGGATCGAACACAGTAGACACCCGAAAGGGATAAAGATTTCCTTAGACTATTTTTGAATCTAGTCCTCCCTTCGGCGGATTTTATTGGATGGAGACCCTGGGATCTAAAGACAGAGGGTTACACTCACGGGATATATAAGTTGTGTATGTATCCAGACCGAAAAATGGTAACTAAAACCTATAGGAATAAGAGTTATTCTGGTATTAGGTTTTGGTCAAGAGTGTCTTGATCTAGAGGATGAGTGTTTTTTATTACCCTTCGGTGTCATACATTCTAAACCTTTGGAGCATCATTGCAAATTATAAATGGCCTAGGAATCATTTGATAATTAGCTAAAACATGATTGGATTAGAGTTATAGCAAGAAACTCATACAAGTTGGTTTGTAAATTTTCAGCAAAAATGTCTAGCTCTATAATTTCCTTATTGGGTGGGAAAAAGTTAATCGGAGAGACATAATGACTCGGAGGGATGGACTCAACATAATCTTGGTTACACATGATCTTAAGTTCGTTCTCAATGGGGAGTGCCCTCAATTTCCTGCTCAAAACGCATCTCGAACTGTTGAAGATGCGTATGACCGCTGGATCAATGCCAACGAAAAGGCAAAAGCCTACATTCTGGCTAGCATACCTGATGTTTTAGCCAGGAGGCTGGAGGGCAAGGTCTTAGCTTGTGAGATCATGGATTTTGTGCTAAATTTGTCTAGCTAACTGTCCAAACAAATTCGGCATGAAGCCTTAAAATTCGTTTACAACGCACGCATGAAGGAAGGAACATTAGTGAGAGAACATCTTCTCAATCTGATTTCCAACTTCAACGTAGCGGAATTAAACAATGTGGTCATAGATGAGAAATCTCAGGTTTTGTTCATCCTAGGAATCTCTTCTAAAGAGTTTTCTGCAATTCCGTAACAATGCGCGATAAACAACATAGAGTATGATCTGACTTCTCTGCTACATGAGCTGCAGAATTATCAATTTCTTATGGATGATAGGAGACAACAAAATGGAGAGGCAAATTTGTTTGCCCATTCCAAAAGTTCTCAGGAGGATTCATCCTCTAGGACTAAGAACTGCAGCCATACTTCTGAACTTAAGAAGATAAAGAAGAAGAGGAAAAGGAGCAGATAAAGAGCAATCGTCCAGCAAAGAAAAGTTGTTATTTGATAACATGTAGCTTAAGGGTTTATTAGAAACCTTATTTCAATTTGTTGCCTTAGCGAACATTGTACTTCTTTTTCTTTTCAATTGAATAAAGTCTTTATTTCATTGGAAAAGTATTGTACTATGTGTTGTTCTTCTTGAGAATTATTTGCAAACGGTTTAATTCAGTTAAAATAGTTTTAACAAGTGAATTCTACAAAATTGCAAGTACACGAACTAATTTCTCCAAAAGAAAATGCTCATCTTTGGCATCTAAGATTAGGTCACATTAATCTCAATAGGATTGAGAGATTTGTAAAGAACGGACTTCTAAACGAGTTAGAAGAAAATTCTTTGCCATTATGTGAATCATCCCTAGAAGGCAAAATGACTAAAAGTCCTTTTAGTGGAAAATGTTATAGAGCCAAAGACCCTCTAGAGCTTATACATTCAGACCATTGTGGTCCGATGAATGTTAAAGCCAGGGGAAGATATGAATATTTCATCTCTTTTATAGATGATTATTCTAGATTTGGGCATATTTACCTAATGCACCACAAGTCTGAAGCACTTGAAAAGTTCAAGGAATTCAAGACTGAGGTTGAAAATCAATTAGGTAAAACTATTAAAACACTTCGATCGGATCGATGTAGAGAGTACATGGATTTAAAATTCCAGAACTATATGATAGAACATGGAATTATATCCCAACTCTCAGCTCTCGGCATACCCCAGCAAAATGGTGTATCGGAATGGAGAAATAGAACCTTGTTGGACATGGTTACATGGTTCGATCAATGATGAGTTATGCTCATCTCCCTAGTTCCTTTTGGGGTTACGCAGTGGATACTGCAGTATACATTTTGAATAATGTGCCCTCCAAAAGTGTTTCAGAAACACCTTTTGAACTCTGGAAAGGACGTAAACGTAGTTATGTCACTTTAGAATATAGGGTTGTCCGACACATGTGCTTGTGACAAATCCAAAGAAGTTGGATTCACGTTCAAAGTTATGTGTCACACCCCCTCCCGAACTACCTGTTAACTTAGCCCGGTAGACGGCGTGAAGCCAACAGACATCGTTCACCTCTCTAACGATACCTGTTGACCCTGTTTTACCTTATAAGCATACTAAACTTGTATAAGAAACAACTAAAACATAACACAACGGAATATTGACAATTACGTAACCTACGTAAGGGGTAACCCTACTTATGACTCTCTGGAAAACTGGAAGAGATATGTGGAAGAGATATGAACATCACAACCAAAAACATACCCAACCATGGATCACACAACCACAACCTAAAATGTACACATAAACATAACTTCATAGTCCTTCTACAATACGTATAGACTTCCTATACATCTCCACCCACGTACAAAGTATCAAACTCTTGGAGCTTCCAGCAGACTATGGAAGGTTATCAGACTATGAAGCTCTGTGAGTGACGTGAGTTTAAAAGAAAACTATTAACTCATAAATCATATCACCTGGCCATCTATGAGCATATGCATCTGTAATCAAACGTTAAAAGTAACTGTGTAATCATAATAGCTTTTCATGAAAACCAGCAAGTATATCGATAAAATCTCGTAAGGCATGTAAATGATATAAACTCTTTTTAAAACATGTCACAATCTACGTTGTGTAGAGCACGCCCAGTACAACCAACGTTTATTCTACGATGTAGTGGGGCCCGCCCAACACTCCCATCGTCTTTGTCGTAGTGGGGCCCTCCCAGCACTAACGACAGCGCTGTTGTCACGGAGTACACTCAACGTCGACAACAGAATAAGACCTGTGTGCACACGGTACCATAAAGCCTCGGGCTCAATATCTCAGAAAATCACATGAAAACATTTGAACATGCCTGCTTATCTTTTATTCCATAAAACTCAAGCTTACTCAGCTTGTTCATAAAACAAGAAATCCTTAAATCATACTTGCTAAAACATACTTGCTCGAAATCATAGCATTTCCATAAACTTTGGAAATTCAATAAATATATGCTCATGTATGAATTTATCAAGACATTTGGATGGGTTTGGCATCCAAATCCAAACCCATGTTTGGAGCAAGGTGTTCCAAATCCTTGGTTTTGAAACTCATTCCCATGGGTTACAACAATACAACCCCATGGGTTACAATAGTGTAATCTCATGGAATTTGTTCCATGTTTTTCTCATCCATTTGTCGACTACTTCGACAACTCCGATAAAAACTCCGGCGACCACCGACGACCATCGATAACGACAACTCCGGTAAAAACTCCGGCGACCACCGACAACGATAACTCCGATAAAAACTCCGACGACCGCACAGGCGACCACTTTGGCAACAACTCCGGTGATAACTCCGACGACCACTCAACAACCACCGACAACGACAACTCCGACGACCATACCGGCGACCACTTTGGCAACAACTCCGGCGACCACTCGACACCATCGACAACGACAACTCCGACGACCACACCACGACTAGCACTGATCATGACTGCCTCCGAAAAACACTTGATTTTCTATTTCCTCTTCAACAACTCCGGCGACTAGCCACCACTGATGGTTACCTCAACGACCTTTTCAACAACAACTCCGACGACCCGATGACCACCAACAACCAAAAATCCAACGACCACCTCGACAATCCCACCACCTCATCAACTTGACCACTCCAACAATCCGACAATCTAGTCAATTTTTTAAAAGGTTAAAATAAAACTAAAAAATGGCTAATAAACATTTTTTTATGCTATTCTCAACACGTTTGAATTTTGTGAAATTTTTATCTAAAAAAAAACAAAAACAACTTGGTATTTTTTTTTAATGTATACTCAAATGGCTCAATTTTGTAATTTCTTTTTTTAAAGTTAGAAAAAATGAAATATTTTTTTTCTTTCGCACAAAGGCGCTTTATGTTCTTTTGTTTCGTGTTAGTTGCATCACTTTTGGACGATGTATTTGTATGTGTAAACTCGTGGTAGGGGTGTTCAAAAAACTACCTAAATTGAAAGCTTCATGAAAAAGTTACTTAAAAAATTGATCCATGTTAGACATTAATTACTACAATTCACATAAGATCAATTACAAAAATTTGAAAGGAATAAAATAGCTAAAAGAAAAAAGGTGAAACAAAACTGTACCAAACCTAGAGTTGTAAAACGCACCCAAGACACGACTCTCTCGATTCCAAGGCTTTAACACTGCACCCCAAACACAAAGTTTCGATTCCCTGTGCTTCGTAACACTTGCACCCCAAACACAGTTTTTACGATTCCCGTGCTTGTAACCCTCAGACAAACCCTCTGTGAAGCTTCGATTCCCGAGATTCGATTCGAACTCTGCGCCCCAAACCGCCTCTTAGGCTCACAATGAATACTTGAAAAAATTTCTAGAAAAACTTGAATACTCATAAACATATGTTCAAAAGAAAACTCATAGCGTTGTAACTATTTCATTCTAGCCAAACTTGTTTTCTTAAAACATATCTCAAGCATATAGTTCATTTCTGATGTTCGTTTTGTCACTCACAGTGTTAAACTAGAACCTTGGCCCGTACACTCGACATATTTGCTCTTGGCCTGTCAAACAAACCAAATTCAACCATTAGAACCTCGAGCTCATGCTTTTTAACCTTAAACTTACAAGAAAACACACTTTCAATATTTCCAGCATTTTCAGATTTTATGCCTTGTATTCAGACAGTCATAACTTCTTCATTACTTAACCAAAAATAATGAAACTTATACCAAACTCTTCCTTTTTGAACCCTCTAAAAATCATATGACGACATGAAATTGAAATTCCCAACACATTGGTTCCGAAATACCTCGAAAGCTTCTTTCCCAGGAACTAACTTCTGCTATTCCAGATTCGATTTCCTGCTGCTACCCGACACTTGACCTGATATTTATAACATCTTCCAATCATTTTATATTCACAATTTCTTCATGAAAGTTGTAGGAAATTCAATAAGCGTTCCAACCATACCTATTAGAGCTTCTGATTCCAACTCTACAGACCAGTACAACCAAAACACCAGAGACGTCTCGGATTTGACAGCAAATTTTGTCTTCTGCCTTCCTCTTCACAAATCAGTAGCTTAATATCTGAATTTGCTCAATCTTCCTTCACGAATTTTGTTCCAATATGAGTTAACTTGCACGAAACAAAACCTCAACTCTTACCTCTTCATGTGGAGCTCGAGATGAACAAAAAACCAGAATAGGATTGAATTGATTAACTTGCTGTCAAAAAGACATACCTTTAGTTCTTCTCCTCTCTTCGCAACTTCACCCAAAACCACCTTCTTTCCTCTTCCTTTCTCGCTTCTCCCACGAAAACCCTTGCTTTCCTTTTGATAAATGAAGAAGAAGATCGATGGAATGGTTTTCTTTAAAAAGAAAATAAAGGTGGGGGTCCACCATCCACTTCCCTTTTCCATTTTTCATTTTTCCTTTTCCTTTCTTTTCTTTTCTTTTATTTTCTTTTTAAAACAAACCAACTATCATAAACTATCCTTACCTTTCTTGTTTTCCTTTGTTTTTGTTTTATTTTTTTTTTAATTTCAAAGAAAGATCTCGGGTTTACAACTTACCTCCCCCTTAAGAAATTTCGTCCTCGAAATTTAGCAGTCTTTAAGTGAAAATCATCGGGTACTTCCTCCTCATTTGGTCCTCTAACTCTCAGGTTGCCTCCTCCACTCCGTGATGTCTCCAACGAACCTTCACGAGTGGGATTGTCTTATTTCTTAAAACTTGTTCTTTCCTGTCGAGGATTTGAACTGCATCCTCTACGTAACTCATGTTTTCTTTCAGCTCAACTGGTTGTGCTTGCAACACATGAGTCGGATCTGGAATATACTTCCTCAACATGGACACATGAAAAACATCATGTACTCGAGATAGTTCTACTGGCAACTCTAGTCTATAGCTCTTTGGCCCAACTCGACCCGTTACTTGATAAGGACCAATATATCTAGGGCTTAGCTTACCTTTCTTGCCAAAACGAAGGACACCTCTCCACGGAGATAACTTCAAGAAAACTTGATCTCCGACTTGGAATTCTAAGTCCATTCGTCGCTTATCTGCGTAACTCTTCTGACGGTCTTGAGATACCTTTAGATTCTCCCTGATTACCTTAACATTATCTGTTGTAACTTGCACCAACTCAGGACTGATAAGCTTCCGCTCTCCTACTTCGTTCCAACATATGGGTGTTCTACATGGTCTTCCATACAGAGCCTCAAATGGTGCCATACCAATACTCGACTGATAGTTGTTATTGTAAGCGAATTCCATAAGTAATAGGTGTGTATACCAACTCCCTTTAAATTGAAGGACACATTCTCTCAACATGTCCTCTAAGGTCTGGATAGTCCTCTCTGACTGCCCATCTGTCTGAGGATGGAATGTTGTACTAAACTTCAGTTTTTTTCCCATAGCCTTCTGTAAACTAGGCCAAAACTTAGAAGTAAATCTCGGGTCCCTAACTGAAACTATGGACACAAGCACTCCGTATTGTCTCACAATTCTATTGACGTATAGCTTAGCTAGCTGATCAAGCGTAGACGTCGCTTTCATCCGTACAAACCGTGCTGTCTTAGTGAATCTATCCACTATTACCCAAATACCATCATGTCCACTTGAAGTACGTGGTAATCTAAACAGAAAAACCATAGTAATACGCTCCCATTTCCATTCCGACACTGGCAATGGGTTAAGATTTCTTCTTGCTTCGTCTAATCGGTTTAACTTTGCCGGACAGATTAAACATCTATCAACATAATCAACTATCTCCCGCTTCATCCCAGGCCACCAATAAGTCCCATTCAAGGTTTTATACATCTTGGTGCTTCCTGGATGCATAGCGTAAGCTGAACTGTGAGCTTCCTCTAGAATAGCATCTTTAAGCTCACTAATACTCGGGACACATAATCTTCTCTTTGAACTATGGTTCCATCTGTTCTCATTTTGAATTATGCCTCTGGGCCTGTTTGGACATTTCAAACATTTTTCTCGCAAGTTACTATTCTTTGATTTTCTTCTCACAATCTCTCTGCATGCAGTGAAGACTGATCCGAAATTAAACTAAAAGACCCCTCGAATTTCTCTCATTACATAACCGCCTTAGAATCCCTTAGAGTAAAAAAAATATTGCTCGAATACCACACAAGGCATCCCTAGGAAGTCTTCACTTCCTGCTCAATGCATCTGCTACCACATTCACCTTACCAGGATGGTATTCTATGGTACAATCATTATCTTTAATCTGTTCTAACTATCTTCTCTGTCTCATAATAATCTTTCTTTTATCAAAGATATACTTCAGACTCTTATGATTTGTAAATAATATGACACCTCTCACCAAACGAGTAATGTCTTCAGATCTTCATTGCTAGAACAACTGCTGCTAACTCAAGAACGGGAGTAGGGCAATTACACTCGTGCTTTTTCAATTGCCTTGATGTATAAGCTATTACTTTTCCTTCTTGCATGAGTACAAACCTTAATCCTTGTCTTGAAGCATAACAGTAACTCACATATTCTTTTCCCGTTACAGGAAGTGTTAGAATAGGTATTGTCATCAACCTTGTTTCCAGCTCCTGAAAAAACTCTATTCACACTTATCTAACCATTCAGGCTTAACATTTTTCCTTGTTAAAACTATTAAGGGTAATACTAATCGTGAGAAGTTCTCAACAAATCATCGTGAGTATCTGCCAAGCTTAGGAAACTACGTACCTCTGTCGCATTAGCTGGTCTCTCTAAGTTGACCATAGCTTTTACCTTTATGCGAATCCATACCAACTCCATTTGTTGAAACAACTTACCCTAAACAGTACCTAATTCAACCAAAACTCACATTTGGTGAATTTGGCGTACAACTGTTTATCGCGTAGTGTTTGTAGAATAATACTCATTTGTTCCTCGTGGGCTTTCCTGTCAACCGAATAAACTAGTATATCATCAGTGAATACTATCACAAACTTGTCCAAATACAGGTGGAAAACCTGTCCATGAGGTCCATGAAAACTGCTAGTGCATTGTTAAACCGAATGGCATTACTAAACACTCATAATGCTCGTACCTCATTCTGAATAATGTCTTAGGAATGTCTTATTCCCTGACCTTTAACTGATGAAATCCTGATCTTAAATCAATCTTACAAAACACTGATGCACCTCTTAACTGGTCAAACAAGTCATCTATTCAGGGTAAAGGATACTTGTTACGTATCGTGACTTGTTTAACTGTCTATAATCAATGCATAATCTAAGGGTACCATCTTTCTTTTTCACAGATAACACTGGAGCTCTCCAAGGCGATACACTAGGTCTGATGTATCCCTTATCAACTAGTCCTTGTAACTGCATCTTTAGCTCCCTGATCTTACTTGGAGCCATTCTATACGGCGCTTGCGAAATAGGTGCCATTCCTGGTAACAGTTCAATAGTGAACTCAACTTCCCTATCGGGTGGCAATTCTGATAGATCTTCTAGAAGAACATCAAGAAATTCATTCACAACAAGAACATTGTTTGGTTTTAGCTTTTCCTCCTGCACCTCTACTACATGTGCAAGAAACGCCGTGCAAGCTTTCCTCAATAACTTCTCAACTTTTAATGCTGAAATCAAACTCGTAGGGATAATCTTTCTTTCATCTCATAAAACCACTTCAGCAAATCCTGGTTTCTTGAAAACATCTTCCTTTATATGGCAATCCCTGAAAGCATAATGAGTAAATAAGAAATCCATCCTTAAGATTGCATCCAACACTTGCAACTCTAGTGGAAGAAAATCCACTAACATATTGAGACCTTCTACTAAAACCTCACAATCTCACAACACTGAATTGACAAATGAAGCATCACCTACTGGACTGTATATAACTAACCTCTCCAATAAAGGCTCTAGCTTCCTATTCAGCTTAGTCAGGAATATACTAGAAACAAAGGAATGCGTAGCACCTGGATCTATTAAAACACGTGCAGGTACATTACAAATAGAGATCGTACGAGTAATCACGTATGATGAATTTTCTGCTTCTTACTGAGTCATAGCGTAGACCTTTCCATGTTGCCTAGGTCTACCTACAACTCTCTTTAGTCTGACACCGCTGGTGCCCTCTCTTGCAGCTATTGAAACTCTCGGCTGCTCAACTGTCTGGGATTCAACTCCCTAGTCCCTCTGTGCGGCTGTCCATAGCTGTGGACAATCCTTCTTGACATGTCCTGGTTGTCTGCACCGGTAGCACACATTGACACCAACAAGACATTGGCCTCGATGATTCTTGCCACAATTTGCACATGAAGTTCTCCTTGCTACACTAGCAACAGACTCCTGCAATGCTGTGGTTTTGCTGTGGATCTGGCAGATTGACTAGCTGCCCTTTGACTCTGCCTCTGGTAGGCACCACTCACATGCAATCTGCCTCGATGCCTGGCCACCAGCTCGACATTTAAAGTCCCGACGACTCGAAACATTCACACCAGGTGTTAATCGTCGCTGCTCACTACCCCAAAAAATTGTCACTGTTGAAGGCCCTCGAGTAGGCGCCACTACTGCTTGTGCCTCTATTATACTCTGCTCAACACGTAGAGTAGTCTCTACCAGTAGGGAAAAATCAGTCCACTTTGCAATGGCTGTGACTGGGGTACGTATCTCAGGACGTAACCCTCTTTCAAATCTTCGACACCTGTCACTCTCAAATGCCACAATCACATCAACATACCGCGACAGCTCGATATACCTTCTTTCATACTCAACCACTGTAAGTGTACCTTGCTTCAGTTTTAAAAATTCATCCATCTTTGCCTCTCGGTACGTTCTAGGGTAGTATTTATCTTCAAATATACTTCTAAAAGTTTGTCAGTCTAAAGTACGTGCATCACTACAACAGGCTAACATCGATTTCCATCATCCTTCTACCTTCTTTAGCAGCAAGAATGTGGAAAACTTAACTTTTCACTCCTCAGAGCAACTCATCACATCAAAACATTTGTAAAGCTTAATCAGCCAAACTTCAGCGTCAGCTGGATCTTTGGAACCCTCAAACACTGTGGCTCCTAATTCTTTTAGGTGATCTATTCTATATGTCTTATCCGAATTACTTAGCCCTGCTCTCTCTATGGCTTACCTACCTCCTGTGAGGAATTAACATGCTGCTGAATTCTGGCCCCTATCTGGACTCTCAGGGCACTAGTTCCCTCTCAGAATGGCCTTGGGTAGGATCCTGCGTCCCAACCTGATCCTGCCTGCATCGTCTGCTAGTACGTGGTGGCATGACTTCTATTACATATCAACATACTAGACATATAATGAATACTTTCAAATGCACAATTCTAGACTTGTATTTACATTCTAGTCCTGACTGGACTTACCATTATCCTTACTTGGACCATACTCTACTAGTTCGATCTGAACTAACTCAATAACTTGCTATTTACTTTTCAGTTTCTTCTAGAGCTAACTTGCTCTGTCTCATTCCCATGGAGCTAACTGCTCTGATACCAAGTTGTCACACCCCCTCCCGAACTACCTGCTAACTTAGCCCGATAAACGGCGTGAAGCCAACAGACATCGTTCACCTCTCTAACGATACCTGTTGACCATGTTTTACCTTATAAGCATACTAAACTTGTATAAGAAACAACTAAAACATAACACAGCGGAATATTGACAATTACGTAACCTACGTAAGGGGTAACCCTACTTATGACTCTCTGGAAAACTGGAAGAGATATGAACATCACAACCAAAAACATACCCAACCATGGATCACACAACCAGAACCTAAAATGTACACATAAACATAACTTTATAGTCCTTCTACAATACGTATAGACTTCCTATACATCTCCACCCACGTACAAAGTATCAAACTCTTGGAGCTTCCAGCAGACTATGGCAGGTTATCAGGCACCGGGAGCTCGATCTCTACCTGAAAAGTGGGAAAACACTGAAAGAATGAACTATGAAGCTCAGTGAGTGACTTGAGTTTAAAAGTAAACTATTAACTCGTAAATCATATCACCTAGCCATCTATGACCATATGCATCTGTAATCAAACGTTAAAAGTAATTGTGTAATCTTAATAGCTTTTCATGAAAACCAGCAAGTATATCGATAAAATCTTGTAAGGCATGTAAATGATATAAACGCTTTTTAAAACATGTCACAATCTACGTTGTGTAGGGCACGCCTAGTACAACCAACGTTTATTCTACGATGTAGTGGGGCCTGCCCAGCACTCCCATCGTCTTTGTCGTAGTGGGGCCCACCCAAAGACTCATTTACGGTATTTGTTGTCATGGAGTACACTCAACGTCGACAACAGAATAAGACGTGTGCACACGGTACCATCAAGCCTCGGGCTCAATATCTCAGAAAATCACATGAAAACATTTGAACATGCCTGCTTATCTTTTCTTCCATAAAACTCAAGCTTACTCAGCTTGTTCATAAAACAAGAAATCCTTAAATCATACTTGCTAAAACATACTTGCTCGAAATCATAGCATTTCCATAAACTTTGGAAATTCAATAAATATATGCTCATGTATAAATTTATCAAGACATTTAGGCTCACAATGAATACTTAAAAACATTTCTAGGAAAACTTGAATACTCATAAACATGTTTTCAAAAGAAAACTCATAGCGTTGTAACCATTTCATTCTAGCAAAACTTGTTTTCTTAAAACATATCTCAAGCATATAGTTCATTTTCGAAGTTCGTTATGTCACTCACAGTGTTAAACTAGAACCTTGGCCCGTACACTCGACCTATTTGCTCTTGGCCTGTCAAACAAACCAAATTCAACCATTAGAACCTCGAGCTCATGCTTTTTAACCTTAAACTTACAAGAAAACACACTTTCAATATTTCCAGCATTTTCAGATTTTATGCCCTGTATTCAGACACCCATAACTTCTTCATTACTTAACAAAAAATAATGCAACTTATACCAAACTCTTCCTCTTTGAACCCTCTAAAAATCATATGATGACATGAAATTGAAATTCCCAACAGATTGGTTCAGAAATACCTCGAAAGCTTTTTTCCCAGGAACTAACTTCTGCTATTCCAGATTCGATTTCCTGCTGCTACCGGACACTTGACCTGATATTTACAACATCTTCCAATCATTTTCTATTCACGATTTCTTCATGAACGTTGTAGGAAATTCAATAAGCTTTCCAACAATACCTATTAGAGCTTCTGATTCCGACTCTAAAGACCAGTACAACCAAAACACCAGAGACTTCTCGGATTTGACAGCAAATTCTGTCTTCTGCCTTCCTCTTCACAAATCAGTAGCTTAATATCCGAATTTGCTCGAGCTTCCTTCACGAAGTTTGTTCCAATATGAGTTAACTTGCACAAAACAAAACCTCAACTCTTACCTCTTCCTGTGGAGCTCTAGATGAACAAAAAACTAGAATAGGATTGAATTGATTAACTTGCTGTAAAAAAGACATACCTTTAGTTCTTCTCCTCTCTTCTGCAACTTCAACTTCAAAAACCACCTTCTTCCTCTTCCTTTCTGCTTCTCCAACGAAAACCCTTGCTTTCCTTTTGATAAATGAAGAAGAAGATCGATGGAATGGTTTTCTTTAAAAAGAAAATAAAGGTGGGGGTCCATCATCCACTTCCCTTTTCCCTTTTTCATTTTTCCTTTTCCTTTCTTTTCTTTTCTTTTCTTTTCTTTTTAAAACAAACCAACTATAATATACTATCCTTTCCTTTCTTGTTTTCCTTTGTTTCTGTTTTGTTTTTTTTTTAATTCCAAAGAAAGATCTCGGGTTTACATTATGTCTATTCGTAGGATACCCAAAAGAAACAAGAGGTGGTTTATTCTATAATCCTAAGGAAGATAAGGTTTTTGTGTCGATAAATGGCATTTTCTTGGAGGAGGACCACATAAGGGACCACAAACAAAAAAGTAAAGTAGTGTTGAGTGAGTTAGGCGGAACAATAGCAAAGGTTGCTAATAAGAACACTAGTACGTCAACAAGAGTTGTTGATACTAGTTTGTCTAGTCAAGAGAGTCCATCTCAAGAGTTGAGTATGCCTCGACGTAGTGGGAGGGTTGTGATACAGCCTGACTGTTATATGGGTTTAGTGAACCCATGTTGTTATACCAGATGACAACTGCGAGGATCCATTGACTTATAATCAATCAATGGTAGACAAAGACAAAGACAAATGGGTCATAGCCATGGACCAAGAAATGGAGTCTATGTACTTCAATTCTATTTGGGATCTTGTAGATAAGCCTGATGGGGTAAAACTATAGGTTGTAAGTGGATATACAAGAGAAAACGTGGTGTAGATGGGAAGGTGCAAACCTTTAAATCTAGACTAGTAGAAAAGGGTTATACCCAGGTTGAAGGGGTTGACTATGAGGAAACATTTTCACCTGTTGCTATGGTAAAGTCTATTTGTATCCTTCTTGCCATTGTCGCATATTATGATTATGAGGTATGGCAAATGGATGTCAAGACAGCCTTTTTGAATGGCAATCTTGAGGAAACCATCTACATGGACCAACCCAAAGGGTTCATTGAACCAGGACAAGAGTAAAAGGTTTGCAGGCTTAAAAGGTCAATTTATGGACTAAAACAAGCCTCTAGGTCCTGGAATATAAGATTTGATGAGGCAATCTGATCTTATGGTTTTGACCAGAATGATGATGAACCTTGTGTCTACAAGAAATCATCAATAGTTTTCGCATTCCTAATTCTCTATGTGGATGATATCATACTCATTGGGAATGATGTAGGTTATCTTACTCACATCAAGGAATTGTTGGGATTTATGCCCTAAACTTGTGTAATTTTGATCAATTAAATAAAGTGTTATTTGTTTTGATAAGATTACAGTCTTGCTTTTATAAATCCAATAAACTAAGCTCCAAGGTTATAACATTTATCTTAAAATCAGTGTAGTGGACACTATTTGGGTTGATTTCAAGATTATAACCTTAATAGTCTATGGTATAAGAGTAAGGTTGGAAATCTCATTCTGGTAACACCATGGATGCGACCCACTTTGTAATTAGTACAGATGAGGTAATCCAACTCATTCATGTAGTTGACATACGAGTGGGGGCATCATGTCCAAGAGTTCATACAAGATCTGGATGCGCAAATTATTAGTCTAACCGAAGGTAACAAAGCGTTAATAGGATAAGACTAGTAATTTATAGATGGTCATTAGTGACTCGACCTGAATCCTGAGCAAGTTAAGAACATCTGCTTATAGGGGTTTCTCCTTAGACTAGTATGTGTGAGAGTGGCCTGTAGCCGACTCAATAAACCTACATTCTAAGGGACAGAACCTCGTAGGTAGCTTGGAACTTCACTGTGCAAGATGGAATTCACTCATTCCTCTACTGAAGAATTAGATAGGTTGTTCCCTTAAGAACTGACTCCACGTCTCAAACAGCAGGGCCCCGCCCTCTATGAAGGTATGAGTCTAAGGTAGGTGTTGGGATTTTTGTCCTAATCTCGTGTTTGTAGTATATTGTTTGAAATTAATAAGAGTTATTCATTTCATCACTTTTTGTCTCGCAATATTTATAAATTTTTCAAATAAACTAAGCTCCAGGGTCATTGAATTTATGAGAGAACTAGAACTTGAATGGTGTGTAGTGGACACATTGGGGAGGATCATGTTCGAGTTAATGACCCGAGCGGTCTCTGATATATGGATAGGGTTGGAGACCTAATCCTGGATACACTATGGATGCGGCCCGCTTTGTATTAGATACAAACGAGGTGATCTGACTCGTTCATGTGGTTGACATGCGAGTGGGGGCATCTGTGCAATGAGATTGTACAAGACCGGACCGTGAATTATTAGACCCACTCGATGTAACACCGATTGTGAGAAGGACTAATAACCGTAGATGACCATTAGTGACTCGACCTAAATCACGAGCGTGTTACGGACTCCTCGCTCACGGGTCCGTCCTTTGACTAAGTACGGGTGAGGGTGGTCACAGTTACTCGCCCAATGTGTCGTTCTTCTCAAGGACAGGACCAAGTAGGGAGCTAGAAACTTAACTACGCGAGATGGAATTCACTCGTTCTCGCCTTTAGGGAAACTAGAGGGGTTGTTCCCTTAAGTGCTATCTCCAGGGCTTGGCCAACGGGCGCCCACCTTGTCACTAGCCCGAGAAGGGTGTTGGGTATGGTTGGACCATCACAATATGTTGTTCATTAGAGGATCAGTGGGGACTTAAGTAACAAGAGATAGACACAGGGGTAAAACGGTAATTTGACCCAGCCGTGTCTACGAACAACCTGTGAAGGGTCAACTCATGGGCATTGGTTATATCAGTGAACACGTAATATTCTACACTGACGAGAGTGCAGCTACGGGCTATAGTGGAGTGTTACCATAGCTAATGAATGTTGGTTAACCGGGTCAAAGAGTTTGACAGGTTAATCTCAGATCATTGGAGCTTGTCACTGTAGGTCCATTAGGTTCCTCGGTTGGCTCATGGGTTAAAAGAAGGGTTAATATTTTGATATGAAATTGAAGTTTTCAATTTCACTTGAAGGGCATTTATGTCATTTATATGAGATATGAATGATATAATATATAGTTTAATGTGAATGAGATTCATAATAAACTATAGGTTAGCCTAATTGTTGAATTAGGGCTAATTGGAGAATTTAATTGAGAGAAATTAAATTGGATGTGATACAATTTAATTAATCCACAATTATTGCAAATGAGATTTGCAATATGAGATATGAGATATCTTATATTATGTTGTTATGCAAATGAGATTTGCATAACCTATAGTTGTGGTAAAGTGGTAATAATGTGGAGATTTTAACTCCATCAATTCCACTATTTAAACCCTTTGCAAGAAGGGATTGACATCTCATTCTCTCATTTTTTGATTTTCATCAAAGAAGTGAAAAAGAATTCTCTCTATTCTCTCTCAATTCTCCTCCGTCTCCAAAACACAAAATAGTTCCCACAAACTTCCCTTCTCCAAAAGAGAACAACCGAGACTCCAAGTGGTGGTGTTCGGGTTCCGTTCGTGGGAAGAGTTCGTTGAGATCGAGAAGCACGAAGCGTTCGTGATCTGAGGAAGAAACCTTGAAGAGAGTCTTTAACAAGTAAGTATCTCTAAACTTGCCGTTTTTCTTCCTTTTACCAGCATGTTTAGCCTAGATCTATAGTAGATCGTTTTATCAAAACCGTGTTGCAAAATGATACCATGACGATTCGATCGTCTTCCGCTGCGCAGGGATTTTCATTCCCTTCAATTGGTATCAGAGCTATTTCGATGGTTCTTCATTTATGCACTGTTTTTGTTAAAATTAGGTGGGTAAATTGCCTTAATTTCATGAGATGAATGTTGGTTTGCTTAAATGGATATTTTCGGTTTTTGGCACTAGAATAGATTTACAATTTATGTTGATGAGATCAATGTAAGGGCCCGTTGTTTTTGCGCATTTTGTTGTAAATCGAGTCTGTCAGTCCGGGTCGTTCGTGGCAAGAGTTGCTGTGAAGAAATCGGAGTGGAAACAGGCAAAAATTCGGTGAAGAACAACAAAGAGTTTGTTGTTCTGTCGATGTCGTTTAGACGTTGCCCTTTGGCGTCTCAACGTTGTCCTTGCGGACGGAGGCCTTGCTGCAGAGCTACGTTGCAACGCTGGACGTAGCGTTGAAACGCCGCTGTCGTTGAGAACGCAGCTCGACGTTAGAGGCGACAGCGTTGCAACGCTGCACGCATTGAGGAGCAGTTGCTGGAGGCAGTTTCGCGAACGTGGGAGTTTTTTCACATAGTGGGCAGTTTAATTTCAGATTTTTATTTATTTTATGATTTATAAAATGTAATTTATTTATTTATTAAATTATTTTATTAAATAATATTAATATAAATGTTATATTAATGTTATTTAATTAAATAATTGCCCCTAGGTGCCAAAAATCGGTCAATTTTTGCTGTTTAATTATTTTATGCATGAGATGTATATTTTAATTAATTTCTATGTGCATAATGTATGTCATATAGATTTAAAATCCCACCTTAGGTTAAACATTTCATGCATCATATTTATATTATAAGAGTTATAATATATAGTATGCATGATAGGATTATATTATAAGAGTTATAATATAATGTATGCATGTTTTAATTTATTTAAATATAAGTTTTATATTTTTAAATTAAAAGCATGCTCATGCATTTAATTCATGTGATGAATGTATGTTATAGTATAGTATTATTCATGTGATGGATCAAGCACTATAACATAGAAATGCATGCAACCTAAGTTAATTATTAGTTTTAAAGTGTTTAGAACTTGAATAATTAGACTTAGGTTTTCTATTTTCTAATAAGATTAGAAATTAGGAAATCAAATATAACCTTTGAATGGAGACTGATAAGTAACTCTGTCTAAGGAAGGTTTTGTCTAAGGCTGGGGTATTTAAGTTGACGCTTGCAGAACACCCCTATCTGGAAACCGATCTCGGAGTGAATTCGGTTCGGAGATTCTTAGGTTATATTCTCGTGAGTGCCGCTAATTAAGTGTTAATTAATTTACTCACATAGACCTAAGTTATAATATGATTATAGACTTAGGTTAATACCATATAAGAGTTGGAGGAAATATAGTGTATGAGATACATTTGAATTTCCAACCACAAATCTCCTTTAAGTCCGCACCGTGAGATCTATACTCGGCCTCGTGGCGCAAATGGGAGCGTCCCCCTTCGGGTGACATTTGTATAGGTCAATATCATCGTGGATGGAGAGAGTACTTATAGTGAGTGTGAGTGGGACTTGTGAAAACGAGACCCACGGTCTCTTCTTTCGATTCACACCGTGAGACGCCTATGATCTGCCTGCTAGTTTGGCCTGGACCAGACAATCCCTTCGGAGAGCTTGATCATAGGAGTCGGAACACCGTGAATTCTCGAAAGGGATACAGTTTCCTGGTTGGTTTTCCTTCTTTGTTCACCCTTCGGTGGCCATTGTTTGGACGGATACTTGGAAACTTAAAGATTGAGTGTGACACTCACAGAATTCGTTAAGTGTTAATGAATTCGACCGAACAATGGTAATTAGATGCCTAATGGAATAAGAGTTATTCTGAGATTAGGGTTTGATCGAGAAAGTCTCGTCCTAGAGGAGGAGTGTTTTGTTCACCCTTCGGTGGCGGTCATTCTAAACCTTTAGGGTATCATTGCAAAATTTTGAATGACCTACGGATCATGAAATAATTTTTGCTAAAACTTGATTGGATTTCAAAAAGTTTTTCTTATTTTTCAGCTCAAAATGTCTAGCGCAATAATAGCATTACTCGTGTCCGATAAGTTAGTTGGAGATAATTACCAAAGTTGGAAAAACAACATTAACACAATTTTGGTAACTGACGACATAAAGTTCGTGTTGTCTGAGGAGTGTCCTCATATGTTGGGCTCGACCGCGTCGCGAAGTGTACGCGATGCGTACGATCGGTGGATCAGGACCAATGAAAAGGACAAGGTCTACATAATTGCCATCATGTCTGATGTCTTAGCAAAGAAGCATGAGCTTATGGTCTCTGCCAAGGAGATCATGGAGTCCTTGCAGGAAATGTTTGGACAACAGTCCTTTCAGGTCCGACATGACTCGCTCAAATACGTCTTCAACGCACAGATGAAAGAGGGGTCGTCTGTCCGTGAACATGTTCTAGACATGTATGACCCACTTTAATCTGGCTGAGATGAACGGGGCTTCCATCGACTAGTCGAGCTAAGTCAGTTTTATTTTAGAGACTCTTATGAAGAGTTTCCTTCAGTTTCGTAGCAATGCTGTTATGAACAAAATTAGCTACACTCTGACTACCCTCCGCAATCAGCTACAAAATTTTCAATCTTTGAACAGGGTAAAGGAATCTGAGGCAAATGTTGCCTACAAGTCTTATCATAGGGGTTCGACCTCTGGGACGAAACCTGTTGCTCCTTCAGGCCCGAAAGGAAAGAAGAGGATGAAGAGGGGTAAAACTGATCGAGCTGCCGCCCAGAAGGGCAAGAAGGTCAAGGACGTTGCAGAGAAAGGAAAGTGTTTCCACTGCAATGGGGTCGGACACTGGAAGAGGAACTATCCCAAATTCCTGGCCGAGAGGAAGAATCAAGGTAAATGTGATTTACTTGTGACAGAAACATGTTTAGTGGAGAGTAGTGACTCTGCCTGGATATTGGATTCGGACGCCACTAACCACGTTTGTTCTTCTTTTCAGGGGATTGATTCGTGGCAGCCTCTGCGAGAGGGTGAGGTGACTCTACGGGTTGGATCAGGGAGCTTTGTCTCTCTGCTGCAAATGATCGGCGCAGTGAAGCTACACTTTGGCGGGAACTACTTATTGTTGGACAATTTGTACATAATTCCAGGGTTTACTAGAAACCTTGTTTCCATTTCCTGCTTAATTGAACATTGTATATGTCACACCCCCTCCCGAACCACTTACTAACTTAGCCCGGGAGACGGCATGAAGCCAACAGACATTGTTACCTCTTAACAATACCTGCTGACACTACTTTACCTGAAAACAAACTATGTTCGCATATGGAATACTTTAAACTTAACTCAGCGGAAACTGGACATCTATAAGACGTACATGAGGAGAAACTCTTCTTAAGTCTCTCTTGGAAACTAAGATGAGCTAGAACATCAGAACACAAAAAGTCCAAACCACTAATTAAGCAACCACAACCTCTAAAGCACATACGACTATAACTACATAGTTCTCTTAAAATAATTTACAGACATATGGACTTGCTAAACTACACCAACCACGTACAACATATCAAACATGAGAAGCTTCCAGCAGACTATGGCGAGTTATCAGTGCAGGAGCTCGATCTCTACGAAAAGTGGAAAAAACATCTGAAAGAATGAGCTATAAAGCTCGTGAGTGACTTGAGTTTAAAAGAAAGCTATTAACTCGTAAATCATATCACCGCCAACTATGAGCATATGCATCCGTAATCAAGCGTTAAAAGTAATCGTGTAATCATTATAGCTTTTCATGAAAACTAGCAAGACACCGTTAAAATCTCGTAAGGCATGTAAATGATATAAACTCTTTTTAAAACATGTCACAATCGTTGTGTGTAGGGCACGCCTTGAGACACCAACGTTTATATTCTACGATGTAGTGGGGCCCGCCCAAAGACTCCCATCGTCTTTGTCGTAGTGGGGCCCGCCAAAGACTCACGACGTCACGCTGTTGTCACGAGTACACTCAACGTCGACAACAGAATAAGACCTGTGCACACTGCGGTACTACATAGCCTCGGGCTCAATATCTCGAAGATCACATGAAAACATTTGAACATGCCAACTTATCTTTTCTTTCATAAAACTCAAGCTTACTTAGCTTGTTCATAAAACTAGAAATCTTTAAAACATACTTGCTAGTACATGTTTGCTTGAAATCATCACATTTTCATAAGTTTTGGCAACCATTGGACATATGCTCATGTATAAACTTTATAAAGACTTTTAGGCTCATCATGAACACTTTAAAACATTTCTAAGAAATCATGAATGCTCATAAACAAGTGTTCAAGAAAACAATAAACATCTAAACCATTTCGTATTAGCAAAACCTTGCATTTCATAAGCATAATACAAGCCTATAAACCATTTTCAAGGTTCGTTTTGTCACTCACAGTGTTAGAACTAAAGTCTTGACCCGTACACTCAACCTTTTGTTCTTGGCCTGTCAAACAAACCAAAACCATGTTTTAGAACCTCAAGCTCATGGTTTTAACTTTAAAACTACAAGAAAACACTCCAACAAAAATTCCAGCATTTAACAGATTTTATGCCCTGTATTCAGACAGCTATAACTTCTTCATTACTTATCCAAAAAGAATGTACTTTATACCAAACTCTTCCTTTTTGAATCCTCTAAAACGCTTATGAAGACATGAAAATGCGATTCCCAATAGATTGGTTCAGAAATACCTCGAAAGCTCCTTTCCCCGGAACTAACTTCTGCTATTCCAGATTCGATGTTCTGCTGCAATCCGAAACTTGACCTGCTATTTACAACATCTTCCAATCATTTTCTATTCACGAATTCTTCACGAAAGTTGTGGGAAATTCAATAAGCTTTCCAACCATACCTAATAGAGCTTCTGATTCCAACTCTACAGGTCAGTACAACCAAAACATCAGAGACTTCTCGGATTTGACAGTAAATTCTGTGTTCTGTCTTCCTCTTCACAAATCAGTAGCTTAAGATCCGAATTTGCTCGAGCATCCTTCACGAATTTTGTTCCAATATGAGTTAACTTTCATGAAACAAAATTTCAAATCTTACCTCTTCCTGTGGAGCTCGAGATGAACAGAAAACCAGAATAGGATTGGAGTTGCTCACCTTGCTGCTAAATAATCAAACTTTGAGTTCACCTCCCCCAACTTCTGCAATTCCAGCACCAAAACAACCTTCTTCCTCTTCCTTAAAGCTTCTCCCACGAAACCCTTACCTTTCATTTGATAAAATGAAGAAGAAGATCGATAGAGACTTTGTTTTTAAGAAGGAACTTAGGTGGGGTCCCACCATCCACCATCCTTTCTTTGTTTTTCTTTGTTTTTCCTTTTCTTTTCTTTTCCTTTCTTTTCTTTTCTTTCCTTTTCTTTTCTAAACATAGCAAACTTAGTATATTAAGCATTGTTTCATTTCCTTTTCTTCTTTTGTCTTAAAAGCAATCCAAACCAAAATGGTTTAAACTTTCCTTCCTTGTTTTCCTTTTGCCTTTCACTTCATTACTTTTCTTTTTAAAACAAGGAAACCCAAGTTTTAAGCACTCATTTCTTCCCTTCTTTTGTTGTTTGATATTAAGGAGGTTCCAAAGAAATATCTGTTTCTTTTGAATTAAATTAAGCGTTTATTTCTTTCAAAGGGAATGTTATTTGTTCAGCTTCACTCGAGCATAATCTGTATGTTTTGAAACCTAATTCGGTCAAAAGTGTTTTGAATACTGAATTGTTTAAAACTGCAGAAACACAAACTAAGAAAGCAAAAGTTTCTCCAAAAGAAAATGTCCATCTTTGGCATCTACGGTTAGGCCACATTAATCTCAATAGGATTGAGAAACTAGTGAAGAGTGGACTTCAAAACGAGTTGGAAGAAAACTCTTTGCCGGTGTGTGAGTCATGCCTTGAGGGTAAGATGACCAAACGTCCTTTTAGTGGAAAAGGATATAGAGCCAAAGAGCCTCTTGAGTTAGTACATTCCGACCTCTGTGGTCCGATGAATGTTAAAGCTCGTGGTTATAAGTATTTCGTGTCTTTCATAGACGATTACTCCAGATATGGGTATATTTACCTAATGCACAAGAAGTCTGAAACTCTTGAAAAGTTCAAGGAGTACAAGACTGAGGTTGAGAACCTTTAGGTAAATCGCTTAAAACACTTCGATCGGATCGAGGTGGGGAGTACATGGACACTGAACTTTAGGACTATATGATAGAACACGAAATTACGTCCCAACTCTCAGCGCCTGGTATGCCACAGCAGAATAGTGTATCGGAGAGGAGAAACAGAACCTTGTTGGACATGGTTCGGTCGATGATGAGCTATGCTCGTCTCCCTGATTCTTTTTGGGGGTACGCAGTGGAGATTGCGGTTATATTTTGAACAATGTTCCGTCGAAGAGTGTTTGTGAATCACCTTTTGGGGGTACGCAGTGGGGATGTCCGACCAACGTGTTGGTGTCAAACCCGAAAAAGTTAGAACCCCGTTCGAAATTGTGCCTATTCGTAGGTTACCCTAAAGAGACTAGGGGTGGTATGTTTTATGATCCTAAGGAAAATAGGGTGTTTGTGTCGACAAACGCCATTTTCCTAGAGGAAGACCACGTCAGGGATCATTTACCAAGAAGTAAAATTGTGTTGAATGAAATGGACAGTACATCAGCAAGAGTTGCTGATGGGGCTAGTACGTCAACAAGTGTTGTTGATCCTAGCACGTCTAGTCAAATCCGTTCCAAAGAGTTGGGAATGCCTCGACGTAGTGGGAGGGCTGTGAGACAGCACGATCGCTACATGGGTTTAGCTGAAACCTCAGTTGCCGCTCCTGATGATGACTGTGAGGATCCATTAACCTATGATCAGGCAATGGTTGATGTTGACAAAGACGAGTGGATTAAAGCTAAGGACTAGGAAATGGAGTCTATGTACTTCAATTCTGTGGGAGCTTGTGGATGAACCGGATGGGGTAAAACCTATTGGTTGCAAATGGATCTACATGCGTAAACGTGACGTAGATGGGAAGGTGCAGACCTTCAAAGCCCGACTAGTGGGAAAGGGTTTTACCTAGGTTGAAGGGGTTGACTATGAGGAGATCTTTTCACCTGTTGCCATGGTAAAGTCGATCAGGATCCTTCTGGCCATTGTCGCATATTATGACTACGAGGTATGGCAGATGGGCGTCAAGACAACCTTTTTGAATGGCAAACTTGATGAGACCATCTACACGGACAAGCCCAAAGGGTTCATTGCCCAAGGCCAAGAGCAAAAGGTTTGTCGGCTTCATAGGTCCATTTATGGGCTGAAACAAGCTTCGAGGTCTTGGAATATAAGGTTTGATGAGGTGATCAAATCTTATGGCTTTGATCAAAATGTCGACGAGCCTTGTGTCTACAAGAAAATCGTTGACAAAACTGACGCATTTTTGGTGTTGTATGTGGACGATATTCTTCTCATTAGGAATGGAGTAGAATTTCTTACTGACGTTAAGAAGTGGCTAGCTTCGCAATTCCAAATGAAAGATTTGGGAGAAGCTCAGTATGTTCTAGGTATCCAGATAGTCCGGAACCGGAAGAACAGAACGCTAGCCTTGTCTCAGGCGTCTTATATTGACAAGATGTTGTCTAGATATAGGATGCAGAACTTCAAGAAGGGCTTACTACCTTTCAGGCATGGGGTTCACTTGTCTAAGGATCAGTGTCCTAAGACTCCTCAAGATGTTGAGGATATGAGACGGATTCCATATGCTTCAGCTGTAGGGAGCCTGTTGTATGCCATGCTGTGTACTAGGCCCGACATCTGTTATGCAGTAGGAATTGTCAGTAGATATCAGTCCAATCCAGGATTAGATCACTGGACAGCCGTAAGGGCAATCCTCAAGTATCTTAGAAGAACGAGGAATTACAGCTTAGTGTATGGTAGTGGGGATTTAATCCTTACGGGATACACGGATTTTGATTTTCAGACCGATAAGGATTCTAGGAAATCCACTTCGGGGTCAGCCTTCATTTTGAATGGAGGAGTTGTAGTATGGCGAAGCATCAAGCAGGGATGCATCGCTGATTCCACTA
Organism: Trichosanthes cucumerina; assembly: GCA_036507285.1. Taxonomy (NCBI): domain Eukaryota; kingdom Viridiplantae; phylum Streptophyta; class Magnoliopsida; order Cucurbitales; family Cucurbitaceae; genus Trichosanthes; species Trichosanthes cucumerina. Next base: position 43,783,255 of record CM071841.1, read on the forward strand.
TGGAAGCGGAGTATGTTGCGGCTTGTGAAGGTGCAAAGGAAGTTGTTTGGCTTAGGAAGTTTATGTCGGATTTGGAAGTTTTTCCAAATATGAACTTGCCAATCACACTGTTCTGTGATAACAGTGGTGCAGTAGCCAACTCACGTGAGCCTCAAAACCATAAGAGAGGCAAACACATTGAGCGCAAGTATCATCTGATACGGGAGATTATGCACCGTGGAGACGTGATGGTCACGCAGATAGCGTCGGAGCACAACGTAGCTGATCCATTTACAAAGCCCCTCACGACTAAGGTGTTTGAGAGTCACCCGGTTGGCTCAATCTGGTGGTATGAAATTGAAGTGTTCAATTTCACTTTAAGGGCATTTATGTCATTTACATGAGATATGAATGATATAATATATAGTTTAATGTGAATGAGATTCATAATAAACTATAGGTTAGCCTAATTGTTGAATTAGGGCTAATTGGAGCATTTAATTGAGACAAATTAAATTGGATGTGATTCAATTTAATTAATCCACAATTATTGCAAAGGAGATTTGCAATATGAGATATGAGATATCTTATATTATGTGGTCATGCAAATGAGATTTGCATAACATATAGTTGTGGTAAAGTGGTAATAATGTGGAGATTTTAACTCCATCAATTCCACTATTTAAACCCTTTGCAAGAAGGGATTGACATCTCATTCTCTCATTTTTTTTATTTTCATCAAAGAAGAGAAGAAGAATTCTCTCTATTCTCTCTCAATTCTCCTCCCTCTCCAAAACACGAAATAGTTCCCACAAACTTCCCTTCTCCAAAAGAGAACAACCGAGACTCCAAGTGGTGGTGTTCGGGTTCCGTTCGTGGGAAGAGTTCGTTGAGATCGAGAAGCACGAAGCGTTCGTGATCTGAGGAAGAAACCTTGAAGAGAGTCTTCAACAAGTAAGTATCTCTAAACTTGTTGTTTTTCTTCCTTTTACCAGCATGTTTAGCCTAGATCTATAGTAGATTGTTTTAACAAAATCGAGTTGCAAAATGATACCATGACGATTCGATCGTCTTCTGCTGCGCAGGAATTTTCATTCCCTTCAGTTGGACCTTAGACTTGTTGTTCATTAGAGGATCAGTGGTGCTTAAGGAGCAAAGAGGTAATCACAGGGGTAAAACGATAATTTGACCCAGCTGTGATTACGAACAACCTGTGAAGGGTCGACTCATGGGTAATGATTATATCAATGGACACAATAATATCTACAATCAGGAGAGTGCAACTACAATTCTATAGTGGAGTGACTTGTAGTTAATGAATATTGATTAACTGGATCAAAGAGTTTGATCAGTTAATCTCACATCATTGGAGCTCATGAACTGTAGGTCCATTAGATCCCTTCGTTTGCTCAATATGGTAATATTGAGGGTATAAAGTTAGGAGTGAAATTGAAGTGTTCAATCTCATACCTGAGGTGTTATATAAATTATATATGATGTAATTGATATAATATATAGTTTTAATGTGAATTAGATTCATGTATAAACTATATACTAAAGAGAGAATAAAATTAGGGGTAGGATGGTCATTTCCATCCCATTCCCCTATATATATATGGCTGCATGAGATGCAACTAGAATAAGTCATTCTAAGCAAGGTTCGACAATCTCTCTTGTTGTGTTGTTGGAAGAGTTCCAAAACACACATCTCTCTCAAATTACCTCACCTCTCCTAAAGGGAACCCACCTTCCTCCCTAACCTAGAGAACAACGGAGAAGAACCGGTGGTCGTGTCTTCGTACGTTGGAGTTCCTGTTGCTGAGATCGTGATCGTGGGAGAGAGGAGCACTCGAAGAAAGGTTCTTCAAAGGTAAATTCTTGTTGTCCATTCTATTATATATGCTTAATCTAGTGTTTTATATTTTTGAATGAATCGTTGTAACTAAATAAAGAGCGTGCGATTCGCAATCGCTTCCGCTGCGGGGACTTCGATTTCCTGCAATTGGTATCAGAGCCCAATTGCGTTCTTGATTTATGTTCTTGATTTTTCAAGAACAAGCTGGGATCTACTGTTTTTGCATGAGATGTATGAACGGTTTTTGCAAAATTAGATGTTTTCAATTTTTGCACTTAGATTTACAATTTTCATTGAATCGTTCAATGTAAGGGTCCGGTGTTTTGGGCAATTTTAACTGTAAATCAAGTCTGTAAGTTCGTGTCGATCGAGGCAAAACGGTTGCTGAGAAGATCGGAGCGAAAACGAGCAAGATTTGGAGAAATCACATTGTTTTCTGTGTGCAGCGTTGCAACGTTGTTCATCGGCGTTGCAACGCTGCGCTTGCGGGAGAAGGCGCGCACAGGAGGCAGCGTTGCAATGCAGCCTCTAGCGTTCCAACGTTGTGGCGTTGTGCAATGCTCGAGAGAAGACGACAAGGAGCAGCGTTGCAATGCAAGATACGTTTCACGCAATGAGCAACAGGTAGAAAACGTTTTTTTATTATATATTAATTATAAAAACGTTTTATATTTAATATATTTAATTTTTTAATTTTAATTAATATAATTAGATTATATTAAGGGGCAATTGGGCTGGTAGTAAAAAGGCCCAAAATAATTGTCCATATAGCAAATGTCTCAATCTATTTGCAAAAATAGCAAAAATTTTAAAAGAGGAATTGAAATTACTAAAACACCCCACGTTATATCAGTGATATCACTGAAAGGATGATATCACTGATATCACTGATAGGATGCTATCAGTGATATCACGGATAGGATTCTATCAGTGACACTAATAGAAGTCTGTTTATTTAATAACTAATTTTTTTGTCTGTTTATTTAATAACTAATTTTTTCTTATAATTTTAGTTTTCCATCACCCCCATTGATAGCAAACGAAGAAGAAATCATTGATAGGATGCTATTAGTGATATAACTGATAGAAGTTTGTTTATTTAATAACTATTTTTTTTGTCGTTTGGGAATGGTTACACGATTGTCAATGTGTTATAGTGTTAGACTTCTATCATCTTATATCAGTGATAGAAGTCTATCAGGTGATAGAACTGATATGAGTGATAGAAGTCTATAACGATTGTCAATGTGTTCTGATGTTAGACTTCTATCATTTGATATCGATGATAGAAGTCTATTAGGTGATAGAACTGATATAAGTGATAAAAGTCTATAACTCTATTAGACTTCTTGTTCTTCATGAATATTATTCTATCAGGCTTGTGATAAATGTCTATCGATCACTGATAGTTGTTTATCAATCATTAACTTCTTTCTAGTGATAGCTATCAGTGATAGATGTCTAATAGAAGTGATAGACTACTATTGTGATATCTATCACTGATAGAAGTGATATCTATCAGTAATAGATAAAAGTGATATCTATCAGTAAGTTGTCTGATAGACTTCTACCATAGTTGTCTATTTATTACCTATTACTCATAACTTTTCTATTTTCTATTAGACTTATTGTTCTTATCCGACTTCTATCATTGTCTATCACTAATAGAAGTGATCAACTACTATCACTATTAATGATTGATAGAAATTAAAGAAAAAGAAGTGATAGACTACTATCACTGATAGAAGTGATAGGCTTCTATCAGTGATAGTTGTCTAATAGACTTCTACCTATCTATTACCTATTACTCATAACTTTTCTATTAGACTTCTTGTTATTCATGATAATTAACTTTTTTCTTCTATCGACTTCTATCGCTGATAGATGTCTATCAGCGATAGTTGTCTATCAATCATTAACTTCTTTCAAAGAATAGACTTTTATCGGTGATAGATGTCTATCATCGATAAAAGTGATAGACTTCTATCAGTGGTAGTTGTCTATCACTATCATTGATAGTTGTCTATCTGTTAACTACTATTGTTTGTTGTGTGGTCTTTAAATTTTCTCATCAGATGCCAAAGTCCTTGTGTTCATAGTATTGATATTAAACTTTTGAAACAATCACAAACCTTGTATTGATAGTATGAATAGTATGATAACAACAATATTGAGTTCTATCTTGAAAAAATATATCTAAAACTAATTGTCAAAAATTACATCATGGTAAAAATGGTGGAAAATTACATGTCCTATGATTGTGACCAACACGATGACAATGACTACATTTTGTGTGACTTCTTGCTTCAGCAATCGACGAAATCCTTTGCTTTCACGGTCTTCCTGCTTGACGTTTAACAATTGGAGGTAATGCATTCATGTCAACATCTATCGAACTCCATTTAGAATGATTCCCAATTGGGCGGATTAGACCTCCGTAAGTTGTCACTCCCATCACTAATTGCACAAGAGGAGCCATCAAAACAAGCATCATTAATATGAGCAACTAAAGGATATCTTGTATTTTGATCTTCCACTAAAGTTAAAAATCAAGCAACATCAAAACAACGACATGGCGTTAGTTAATAACATCCCTCATTGCTATGTTTTTTTTTCTTTTAATATTACCTAATTTTCTAAAGTATTAATATTAATATCAATATTAATATTAACATTTTCCCGAGAAAATGAAAAGGAAAATGCTACCGATAGAGAGAAAGGAGAGGGGGGTAGTGTTTGGATTCCGAGAAAATTCTTGTAATGTAAACTAAAAAAAAAAAATGAAGAAAAAATCGATTAATATTTTCTTAATTTTGGGGTGTGTGAAAGAGGAAGTTTGGTGAAGTGCCAACTTGTTGTAGTGTCATTCCTCTCTCAAATTAACAAACTAGATGAGCCCCACTTTTATTTTTCCTAATATGTTTTCTTGAAAAAGGGAAGAAGAAGGAAATACTGAGGAAGAAAAAAAAATATAGATTTAAATCAAGGGTATAATAGGAATTATGAAAACAATTTAAAGATTTTTGTCATATTTGCAATTATTTTAAAATGTTGCTATATCTACAAATAGTAAAATCATCCTTACTACCCATTACAAATTCCCTTATATTAATTAAAATTATTTCTATGGTGCCAAAATTGGTCTAATTTTTGCTATTTTAATTATGCAATTATTGTGTAATTATTGTCATGCACAATGTATGCTTTTATTTTAGAAATCACACCTTAGGTCAAGCATTTTCATGCATCATTTATAATATAAACAGTTATATTATATAGTTGGCATGATTAATTAATATAAGGTTGTTATATTAATTTATGGACAACATTGACATGCATTATATATCATGAGATGAATATGCTATGAATTTCTTATTATTCATGTGATGAATGATCAAGCACTATAACATAGTATGCATGTCACCTAAGGTGAATTATTTGTTTTAAAATGTTTAGAACTTGGAAATAATAGACCTTGGGTTATCTACTTCTAATTAGATTAGAATTAGGAACCAAGTATTTTATAAGCTATGATTAAAAGAGGAATTCTTTCTAAGGAAAGTTCAGTCTAGGCTGGGGTATTTAAGCTGAGGGAAACGGAACACCCCTATCCTGGAACTGACCTTTGAGTGAAATTTAATCAGAGAGTCTTATAAATTACAGTAGCGTCAGCAGGTTTATTATGTGGTTAATAAACTAGAAATCCTAGGTTTAATATAAGGAGTTATATTAACAAACTTAAGATAAAATCAATATAAAAGTTATATTGATTATCAATATAAGAGTTATATTGATAGAGTTAGGAAAAACCATTAACCGGGGTTTTAGCCTAAGTAAGATTCCTATAAACTTTAATGTATTAAGTGGGAGGGAAAAGTGTATGAGATACATATTTTTCCACCTACGCTATCTCCGGGAAGTTCACACCGTGAGACTCATACTTGGCCTCGTGGCACAAACGGGAGCGTCGCCCTTCGAATGGTGTTTGTATGAGTCAATATCAAGGTGAATGGAAAGGGTACTTATAGTGAGTGGGAGCAGGTTTAGTGAAAACAAAACCTACGGTCTCTTTTATCGGTTTACACCGTTAGACCACTATGGTCAGCCTGCTAGTTTGGCCTGGACCAGACAATCCCTTCGGAGGGCTTGATCATAGGGGTTCTAACACAGTAGACACCATAAAGGGATAAAGATTTCCTTAGATTATTTTCTAATCTAGTTCTTCCTTCGGCGGATTTTATTGGATCGAGACTCTGGGATCTAAAGATAGAGGGTTACACTCACGGGGTACATAAGTTGTGTATGTATCCAGACCGAAAAATGGTAACTAAAACCTATAGGAATAAGAGTTATTTTGGTATTAGGTTTTGGTCAAGAGTGTCTTGATCAAGAGGAGGAGTGTTTTTTATTACCCTTTGGTGTCATACATTCTAAACCTTTGGAGTATCATTGCAAATTATAAATAGCCTAGGAATCATTTGATAATTAGCTAAAACATGATTGGATTAGAGTCATAGCAAGAAACTCATACAAGCTTGTTTGTAAATTTTCAGCAAAAATATCTAGCTCTATAATTTCCTTATTGGGTGCAGAAAAGTTAACCAGAGAGAATATGATGACATGGAAAAAAAAACTCAACACTATTTTGGTAGTGGATGATCTGAAGTTTGTTCTAACTGAGGAGTGTCCTCAGGTGTCAGGCTCAAGCGTCCCGAAATATTCGTGATGCATATGATCGATAGATCAAGGCCAATGATAAGGCCAAGGTCTACATGCTGGCAAGTATGTCTGACATATTAGCCAAGAAGCATGAGGACATGATTACCGCCAATGAAATCATGGATTATGTGCAGGGTATGTTTGGACAACAGTCCACACAAGCCCGACATAATGCTCTAAAGTACATATTCAACTCAAGGATGCCTAAGGGTACATCTGTTAGGGATCATGTCCTGGATATGATGGTGCACTTCAACATCGCGGAGTCGAATGGTGCTTCTATCGATGAGTCGAGCCAGGTCCACTTCATTTTGGAAACCCTTCCAGATAGTTTCCTCCAGTTTAGAAGTAATGTTGTTATGAAGAAGTTTGCTTTTAATCTTACCTCCCTTCTGAATGAACTCCAGACCTTTCAGTCTTTGATGAAAATTCAGGGATCGAAAGGTGAGGCAAATGTTGCCAGTAGGAGTTATCACAGAGGTTCGACCTCTGTGACAAAAGCAGTGGCTTCAACTTCTTCTAACCTGAGAGGAAAGAAGAATAACATGAAGAAGGTTGGTAAAGGGAAACAGGCTGAGAAAACTGCCGCCCAGAAGGGCAAGAAAGTCAAAGACGTTGCTGACAAAGGAAAGTGTTTCCACTGCAACGAAGACGGGCATTAGAAACGGATCTGTCCGAAGTACATTGCAGAAAAAAAGAAGGAAGGTAAATATGATTTACTTTGCCTAAAAGCTTGTTTAGTGGTAAATGATAAAACAACTTGGATACTTGATTCAGGCGCCACTAATCATGTTTGCTCTTCTTTTCAGGGAATTGATTCTTGGCAGCAGGTACAGCAAGGAGAGATAACGCTCCGCGTTGGAAATGGAGAGGTCGTCTCACCTGTAGCAGTAGGCACAATGAAGGTTTATTTTGGCAAGAAATATGTATTATTGGACAATATATTAGTGATACCAGGGTTTACTAAAAACCTTATTTCCATTTCTTGCGTTATTGAACAATGTATTTTTGTTTCCTTTTCTATGAATAAAGTGTTTATTTTGAAGAAATGTTTAGAAATATGTTCAGCTTCATTGGAAAATGGATTGCATGTTTTAAGGCCTAATTCAGTCAAAATGGTTTTGAACACTTAATAATTTAAAACTGCAAACGCACAAACTAAGAAATGTAAAACTTCTCCTAAAGAAAATGCTCATCTTTGGCATCTAAGATTGGGTCACATTAATCTCAATAGGATTGAGAGATTTGTAAAGAACGGACTTCTAAACGAGTCAGAAGAAAATTCTTTGTCAGTATGTGAATCATGCCTAGAAGGCAAAATGACTAAAAGACCTTTTAGTGGAAAAGGTTATAGAGCCAAACACCCTCTAGAGCTTATACATTCAGACCTTTGTGGTCCGATGAATGTTAAAGTCAGGGGTGGATATGAATATTTCATCTCTTTTATAGATGATTATTCTAGATTTCAGCATATTTACCTAATGCACCATAAGTCTGAAGCACTTGAAAAGTTCAAGGAATTCAAGATTGAGGTTGAAAATCAATTAGGTAAAACTATTAAAACACTACGATCGGATCGAGGTGGAGAGTACATGGATTTAAAATTTTAGAACTAAATGATAGAACATGGAATTACATCCCAACTCTCAGCTCCCGACACACCACAACAACACGGTGTATCGGAAAGGAGAAATAGAACCTTGTTTGACATGGTTCCATCCATGATAAGTTATGCTCATATCCCTAGTTCCTTTTGGGGTTACGCAGTGGAGAGTGCAGTATACATTTTGAATAACGTGCCCTCCAATAGTGTTTTTGAAACACCTTTTGAACTCTGGAAAGGACGTAAAGGTAGTTTTTATCACTTCAGAATATGGGGTTGTCCGGCACATGTGCTTGTGACAAATCTAAAGAAGTTGGATTCACATTCAAAATTATGCTTATTCGTAGGATACCCAAAAGAAACAAGGGGTGGTTTATTCTATGATCCCAAGGAAGATAAGATTTTTGTGTCGACAAATGCCACTTTCCTGGAGGAGGACCACCTAAGGGACCACAAAAAAAAAAGCAAAGTAGTGTTGAGTGAGTTAGACAGAACAATAGCAAAGGTTGCTAATAAAAACACTAGTACGTCAACAAGAGTTGTTGATACTAGTTTGTCTAGTCAAGAGAGTCCATCTCAAGAGTTGAGTATGCCTCGACGTAGGGAGAGGGTTGTGATACAACCTGATCGTTACATGGGTTTAGCTGAAACCCAAGTTGTTATACCAGATGACAACTGCGAGGATCCATTGACTTATAATCAAGCAATGATTGACAAAGACAAAGACAAATGGGTGATAGCCATGGACGAAGAAATTGAGTCTATGCACTTCAATTCTGTTTGGGATCTTGTAGATAAGTCTGATGGGGTAAAACCTATAGGTTACAAGTGGATCTACAAGAGAAAACGTGGTGTAGATGCGAAGGTGCAAACCATTAAAGCTAGACGAGTAGCAAAGGGTTATACCCAGGTTGAAGGGGTTGACTATGAGGAGACCTTTTCACCTGTTTCTATGGGAAAGTCTATCCGGATCCTTCTTGCCATTGTCGCATATTATGACTATGAGATATGGCAAATGGATGTCAAGACAACCTTTTTAAATGGCAATCTTAAGGAAACCATCTACATGGACCAACCCAAAGGGTTCATTAAACCAGGACAAGAGAAAAAGGTTTGCAGGCCTAAAAGGTCGATTTATAGACTGAAACAAGCCTCTAGGTCTTGAAATATAAGATTTGATGAGGCTATCAGATCTTATGGTTTTGACCAGAATGATGATGAACCTTGTGTCTACAAGAAAATCATCAATAATTATGTCGCATTCCTAATTCTATATGTGGATGATATCCTACTCATTGGGAATGATGTAGGTTATCTTACTGACATCAAGGAATGGCTAGCTACGCAGTTCCAAATGAAAGATTTGGGTGATGCGCTGTTTGTTCTTGGGATCCAGATTGTCCGAAACCGCAAGAATAAAACACTAGCCTTATCTCAAGCATCTTACATAGACAAAGTGCTGTCAAGGTTTAAGATGCATGATTCCGAAAAGGGTTTGTTTCCTTTTAGACATGGAATCCATTTGTCTAAGGAACAGTGTCCTAAGACACCTCAAGGAGTTGAGGATATGAGACGGATTCCTTATGCATTGGCTGTTGGGAGCCTGATGTACGCCATGTTGTGTACTAAGCCCGACATCTGTTTTGCAGTTGGGATGGCAGTAGGTATCAATCCAATCCAGGACTTGAACACTGGACAACGGTTAAAAAAATCCTTAAGTATCTTCGGAGAACAAGGAACTACATGCTTGTGTATGGGGCTAAGGATTTGATCCTTACAGGATACACGGATTCTGACTTTCAGACTATTAAAGATTTTCGGAAATCTGAATCAGGGTCAGTATTCACTCTTAACGAAGGAGTTATAGTATGGCGAAGCGTCAAGCAAGGATGCATCTCTGATTCCACCATGGAGGCTAAATTTGGAAGTTGTTCCAAATATGACTTTGCCCATCACACTGTATTTCGATAACAGTGGTGCGGTGGCAAACTCGAGGGAACCCCGAAGTCACAAGAGGAGAAAGCATATAGAGCGGAAGTATCGTCTCATCTCGGAGATCGTGCATAGAGGAGACGTGATTGTCACGAAGATAGCCTCAGAGCACAACATTGTTGATCCTTTTACAAAGGCTCTCACGGCTAAAGTATTTGAGAGTCACCTAGAAGGTCTAGGTTTACAAGTCTTCCCCAACTAGGGCAAGTGGGAGTATTTTGTACAAAGGGGTTTAAATGCCCAAGTTTATTGTATTTACATTACTGTTAAGTTTAATACTCCACAAGCTTTATGTCAAGTGGGAGACTGTTGGGATTTATGCCCTAAACTTGTGTAATTTTGATTAATTAAATAAAGTGTTATTTGTTTTGATAAGATTACAGTCTTTCCTTTATAAATCCAATAAACTAAGCTCCAAGGTTATAACATTTATCTTCAAATCAGTGTAGTGGACACGATTTGGGTTGAGTTCAAGATTATAACCTACATAGTCTATGGTAGAAGAGTAATGTTGGAAACCTCATTCTGGTAACACCATGGACGCGAGCCACTTTGTAATTATTACAAATGAGGTAATCAAACTCATTCATGTAGTTGACATGCGAGTGGGGGCATCCTGTATGAAGTGTTCAAACAAGACTGGATCGCAAATTATTAGTCTAACCAGTGTAACACCGTTAACATGATTAGACTAGTAATTTATAGATTGTCATTAGTGACTCGACCTGAATCCTGAGCAAGTTAAGAACTACTGCTTATAGGGGTTTGTCCTTAGACTAGTATGGGTGAGAGTGGCCTGTAGCCGACTCAATAAGCCTACCTTCGGAGGGACAGAACTTCGTAGGTAGCTGGGAACGTAACTGTGCAAGATGGAATCCACTCATTCCTCTACTGAGGAATTAGATAGGTTGTTCCCTTAAGAACTGACTCCAGGTCTTGAACAGCGGGGTCCCGCCCTCTATGAGGTTATGAGTCTAAGGTAGGACCTTAGACTTGTTGTTCATTAGAGGATCATTGGTGCTTAAGGAGCAAAGTGGAAATCACAGGGTAAAACGGTAATTTGACCCGACTGTGATTACGAACAACCTATGAAGGGTCGAATCATGGGTAATGACTATATCAATGGACAGAATATTATCTATAGTGAGGAGAGTGCAGCTAGAAGTCTATAGTGGAGTGACTTGTAGTTCATGAATATTGATTAACTGGATCAAAGAGTTTGATCAGTTAATCTCACGTCATTGGAGCTCATGAACTGTAGGTCCATTAGGTCCCTCCGTTGGCTCAATATGGTAATATTGAGGGTATAAAGTTAGGAATGAAATTAAAGTGTTCAATTTCATACATGAGGTGTTATATCAATTATATATGATATAATTGATATAATATATAGTTTTAATGTGAATTAGATTCATGTATAAACTATATACTAAAGAGAGAATAAAATGAGGGGTAGGATGGTCATTTCCATCCCATTCCCCTATATATATATGGTTGCATGAGATGCAACTAGAATAAGTTATTCTAAGCAAAGTTTGACAAGCTCTCTTGTTGTGTTGCTGGAAGAGTTCCAAAACACATATCTCTCTCAAATTACCTCACCTCTCCTAAATGGAACCCACCTTCCTCCCTCACCTAGAGAACAACGGAGAAGATCCGGTGGTCGTTCTTCGTACGTTGGAGTTCCTGTTGTTGAGATCGTGACCGTGAGAGAGAAGAGCACTCGAAGAAAGGTTCTTCAAAAGTAAATTCCTACTGTTCATTCTATTATATATGCTTAATCTAGTGTTTTATATTTTTGAATAAATCGTAGTAACTAAATTAAGAGCGCGCAATTCGCAATCGCTTCCACTACGGGGACTTCGATTTCCTTCAGGAATGGCTAGCTACGCAATTCCAAAATTAAAGATTTGGGTGATGCGCAGTTTGTTCTTGGGATCGAGATTGTCCGGAACTGCAAGAATAAAACACTAGCCTTGTCTCAAGCATTTTACATAGATTATGTGTTGCCAAGGTTTAAGATGCAAGATTCCAAAAAAGGCTTGTTGCCTTTTAGACATGGAATCCATTTGTCTAAGGAACAGTGTCCTAAGACACCCCAAGGAGTTGAGGATATGTGTAAGCCCTAAACTCTATTTTCTTTTATCATTTTGCACTCGTTCATGACGTTTTGAAATATGCAAAATCGTATAGGTTGCACTAAATGATGTCGTGATTGGATTTGGAAATCTATTAAATTTGGAGCTACAATGTGTCTAAGCTTCATAAGGTGATAGGTAAGCCATTGAAATAAGCATATTAAAAGTTGCATTGAAGTATGTTAAAATCATTAGCAAATTGGAGAAGTTTTAGGTGCATCATGTATTGAATGGAAGATCTTATATCTCACAAACTTAGGATAAGTTTGCTAAATGCTTAGGGTTTATTTACACGCTTATTTTGGTGTTTTAAAAAGGTGATTATGATGTAAATATTGAAGTAGGAGCTCGCCAAGGGAGGTGAAGCCTCGGAGTTAAACATGGCAAGTAGGTGTTGTCAAAATCGCAGAAAAACAGCAAGCAGCTGGAAAATGGGTCATCTTCAAACGATCATATCTCTCAATTTACTGAGTCAAATTCGTTCATTTTTGAGTCAAAATCTCATAAATGGAGTTTAGAATACGAAACTGGTCGACTTTTGGAAAACGACAGAGAGGACGAAGGAGAAAGGTGCAGAACAGTGAGAGGTGTTCAAAGTTCTCGGGTAGCAGAACAGTGTGAGGAGTTCAGTTTGTTGTGAGCTCATTAGGAGGAATTAGAAGCTGAAACTTTGAGGTAAGTAAGCTAAGATGTTGTCCTTAAGGTTTATCAAAAAATATTTGGTGGTTGTGTTGATAAATTTTGAGGAACCCAAGCTGAAAGTTGAACCTGAAATTTTAGGTGCAAGGGAAAAACTGCTAGCAAGAGATTGAAGGAGATTCTCTTCCATTTCTATATACCTTACAACCAATTGTGTGTATGGCTATTCTGAATTGTGTTATGGGAATGAACTAGATCTGTTTCTAAGGTGCATAAGGGAAAGAATTGATGTTACTAATTTCATTTTCAGGGCAAACGGAGATAGGAAAAGCGTATAACCCTTGGAACCCTTTTGGTGATTGTGAGTGACTCTATTTTAGAATTATGCTTGACTATTGTTTTTCTTCAAAAACATAATTGTTGATCATTGAATCTTGTTTGAACTAATTATGTATAGCTTCATGGAGTTTCTAACATAAAGTTCATGATGGAACCTAAGCATGCTTTGAATTAGTTTGTAACTATAAATCCAAGTATGGAAACTAAATTATGAAAGTATGTTTTCCTTTAGAGAACGTTTTGTGTAAATCCACTTGGGAACATGTTTAGAAGATAATGTGAAAATGTCAAGAAATTGTTGTATGTATTATAAAGACATGATTTCCATGGTAAACAAATTATGCCCTTGTTTGTGGTTAACCCCTAATACTGAAGGACATTCGAGTAGGTACTTAGGGGGGAATGAATCATAATTTCCCGATACTGAAGGACAATGAGAAGGTATTCGGGTAGTAAATAGTCTTACCTTAATACTGAAGGACATAGAGAAGGTATTAGGGAAAACCAAAGGGCCAAATGAATTCCACGTGCACGTGAGAGAGGTATGAACCTTATTGGTATAAATGTAACTCTACCACCTCTATGGTTCAAAAGTGGTATCATGTCATGTGTTTTATTGTTATGAGCTTCTACATTATTGATCTATCTACCCTCAATATAATACTACATTATGAGTTGTGTGCTATGCATAAGTGGTGACCTAAACCTCTAAATTGAAAGCATGGTTTGTTTATGTTACAAACAGATGTTAAGCTATTTTCTACTTATAGTCTGCCATTATTATGCTTCACCTGTGAGCTTATAATAGACACTCACTGGGCTTCCTAGCTCACGTTTTCATTAGGTCTACTCTTCCCAGGTAGCAGACGAGTTTTCAGTGCTTAGCCTTGACAAGACCTATTTGCCACCACGCCATTTAGCTCCTTGTATATACACTTTCTTTTGTATATGGTTTGTAGTGAGAATATAGGAGATGGGCTGTAATAAACATGGAAGCTTTATGATTACCTAAAGAACATAGTAATGGAAGTGAATGTGTTTCATTTATAAGTGTATATCAGTGCTTAATTTTGCTTGTTCAAACATGTTGTGTTACGTTTAATTTAAGTTAAGTCTTGGGTTAGTCAAGGAAAGCCAACAAGAGGTTTGGTTATCTTTGTCTTTGCATCTCTTCCTAGGTTAGGCAAGTAAGCTGGGACGGGATGTGACAATATGAGACGGATTCCTTATGCATCGGTTGTTGGGAGCCTGATGTACGTCATGTTGTGTACTTGGCCCGACATCTGTTTTGCAGTTGGGATGGTCAGTAGGTATCAATCCAATCCAGGACTTGAACACTAGATAACAGTTAAAACAATCCTTAAGTTTCTTCGGAGAACAAGGAATGTATCTCCGTTTGGTAGGAATTAATTTTGTTAGACAATATGTACATAGATTCAGGGTTTACTAGAAACCTTTTTTTATTTCCTTTTTATTAGAACAATGTATCTCCGTTTCATTTAATGGTAATAAAGCGTTTATTTCCAGAAATGGTAATCTTATTTGTTCTGCTTCACTTTAGTCTAATTTGTATGTTCTAAAGCCAAATTCAGTCAAAAACGTTTTGAACACTAAGTTATTTAAAACTGCAAAAACACGAACTAAGAGTGTTAAAGTTTCTCGAAAAGAAAATGTCCATCTTTGGCATCTAAGTTTAGGCTACATTAATCTCAATAGGATTGAGAGACTAGTGAAGAGCGGACTTATATGTCAGTTGGAAGAAAACTCTTTACCGGTGTGTGAGTCATGCCTCGAAGGCAAAATAACCAAACGTTCTTTTAGTGTAAAAGGATATAGAGCCAAGGAGCCCCTAGAGCTTATACATTTTGACCTCTATGGTCCGATGAGTGTTAAAGCACGAGGTGTTTATGAATACTTCGGATCGTTCATTGATGATTATTGGAGGTATGGGTATATTTACCTAATACCTAGTTCAAGGAGTATAAGACTAAGGTAGAGAACCTGTTAGGTAAAACCATAAAAACACTTCGATCGGATCGAGGTGGAGAGTATATGGACACTGAATTTAAGAACTATATTACAGAACACGGAATTACGTCGCAACTCTCAGCACCTGGTATGCGACAGAAAAATGGTGTATTGGAGAGGAGAAACAGAACCCTATTGGACATGGTTCGATCGATGATGAGCTATGCTCGTCTGCTGGATTCCTATTGGGATTACGCAGTGGAGACTTCGGCATATATTTTGAAGAATGTTTCGTCGAAAAGTGTTTGTGAAACACCTTTCGAACTCTGGACTGGACGTAAAGGTGGTTTACACCATTTCAGAATTTGGGGATGTCTGACCGACGTGTTGGTGTCAAACCCGAAAAAATTGGAACCGCGTTCAAAATTGTGCCTATTCGTAGGTTACCCAAAAGAGACCAGAGGTGGTCTATTTTACTATCCTAAGGAAAATAGGGTAGTTGTGTCGACAAATGCCACATTCCTTGAGGAATACCACATCAGAGATCATTTGCCTAGGAGCAAAATTAGGTTAAACGAAATGGAAAGTCGTTAGCAAGAGTTGGTGATGGGGCTGGTACGTCAACAAGTGTTGTTGATCCTAGCACGTCAAGTCAAGTTCGTTTCCAAGAGTTGGGAATGCCTCGACGTAGTGGGAGGGTTGTTAGACAGCCTGAACGTTACATGGGTTTAGCTGAAACCCAAGTCATCACACTTGAAGATGACTATGAGGATCCATTGACCTATGATCAGGCTAAGGTTGATGTTGACAAGGACGAATGGATTAAAGCTATGGACCAGGAAATGGAGTCGATGTACTTCAATTCTGTCTGGGAGCTTGTGGATCAACCGGAATGGGTAAAACCTATTGGTTGCAAATGGATCTACAAGCGTAAACGTGGCGTTTGGGAAGGTGCATACCTTCAAAGCACGACTACTGGCAAAGGGTTTTACCCTGGTCGTTGGGGTTGACTATGTGGAAACCTTTTCACCTGTTGCCATGGTAAAGTCAATCAGGATCCTTCTGGCCATTGCCGCGTATTATGACTACGAGGTATGGTAGATGGATCTCAAGACCGCCTTTCTGAATGGCAACATTGACGAAACCATCTGCATGGACCAACCCCAAGGGTTCATAACCCAAGGCCAAGAGCAAAAGGTTTGTCAGCTTCATAGGTCCATTTATGGACTGAAACAAGCCTCGAGGTCTTGGAATATAAGGTTTGATGAGGCAATCAAATCTTATGGCTTTGATCAGAATGTTGACGAGCCTTGTTTCTACAAGAAAATCATCGACAAAATTGTCACATTTCTGACATTATATGTGGATGATATCCTTCTCATTGGGAATGAGGTAGGATTTCTTACTGACGTAAAGAAATGGCTAGCTTCGCAATTCCAAATTCAAGATTTGGGAGAAGCTCAGTATGTTCTAGGTATCGCATTGTCGGAACCTAAGAACAAAAACGTTGGCCATGTCTCAAGCGTCTTATATTGACAAGATGTTGTCTAGATATAAGATGCATAACTCCAAGAAGGGCTTGCTGCCGTTCAGGCATTGGGTTCACCTGTGTAAGGATTAGTGTCCTAAGACTCCTCAAGAGGTTGAGAATATGAGACGCATCCCCTATGCTTCAGTTGTAGGGAGCCTGATGTATTCCAAGCTGTGTACAAGGCCCGACATCTGTTATGCAGTAGGGTTGTCAGTAGGTATCAATCCAATCCAGGATTAGATCACTAGACAACCGTATAGGAAATCCTCAAGTATCTTAGGAGAATGAGGAACTACAGCTTAGTGTATGGCGGTGGAGATTTGATCCTTACAGGATACACAGATTCTAACTTTCAGATCGATAAGGATTCTAGGAAATCCACTTCGGGTCAGCCTTCATTATAAATGGAGGAGCTGTAATATGGCGAAACATCAAGAAGGGATGTATCGCTGATTCCACTATAGAAGCGGAGTACATTGCAGCTTGTGAAGCTGCAAAGGAAGTTGTTTGGCTTTGGAAGTTCATGACCGATTTGGAAGTTGTTCCAAATATGAACTTGCCGATTACACTGTTTTGTGACAACAATGGTGCAGTAGCCAATTCTAGAGAGCCTCGGAGCCATAAGAGAGGCAAACACATTTAGTGGAAGTATCACCTGATATAGGAGATTGTCCACCGCGACGACGTGACAGTCACTCAGATAGCGTCAGAGCACATTCTAGCTGATCTATTTACAAAGCCCCTCATGGCTAAGGTGTTTGAGTGTCACCCAGAGAGTTTAGGTCTTCGAGTACTTCCTGACTACGACAAGTGAGAGATATGTAAACGGGTATTGAATCCCTAGTTTGTTATATTAATTCATTGTAATTTATGTACATTTTAGAAATGTATTTGCTTAACTAACTTAGTCCAAGTGGGTGTTTGTTGGGATGTTTGTCCTAATCTCGTTCAGTTTGTAAATTACTATGTGAAATTAATAACAAGTTATTTATTTCTTCATTTTGTGTCTCACACTTATTACAAACTTTGTCCAACAAACTATGCTCTAGGGTCATTGAATAAATGAGAGAACAAGAACTTGAACGGTGTGTAGTGGACACACAGGGAGGATCACGTTTGAGTAAATGACCCGAACGGTCTACAGTATATGGATGGGGTTGGAGACCTAATCCTAGATACACTATAGATGTGACCTGCTTTGTATTAAGATACAAACGAGGTTATCTGACTCGTTCATGTGGTTGACATGCGAGTGGGGGCATCATGTACAATGAGATTGTACAAGACCGGACCGTGAAATATTAGACCTACTTATGTAACCTGTTGACAGTAAGGACTAATAACTTCGTAGATGACCATTAGTGACTCGACCAGAATCCTGAGCGTGTTACGGACTACTGTCTTCGTGGTCAGTCCTTTTACTAGTACGGGTGAGGGTGGTCATAGTTACTCGCCCAATATGCCAATCTTCTAAGGGATAGGACCAAATAGGGAGTTGGAAACTTAACTACGCGTGATGGAATTCACTCGTTCTCGCCTTTAGGAAAACTAGAGGGGTTGTTCCCTTAAGTGTTGTCTCCAGTGTTGGACAACGGGCTCCCACCCTCTCACTACCACACGAGGGTTGTTATGAATGGTTGGACCATTACAACGTTGTTGTTCATTAGAGGAGCAATTGGGACTTGAGGAGCAAGAAGTAGACATAGGGGTAAAACGGTAATTTGACCCAGCAGTGTCTACGAACAACCTGTGAAGGGTCGACTCATGGGCATTAGTTATATCAGTGGACACGTAATGTCTTGCACTGATGGGAGTGCATCTACGGACTTTAGTGGAGTGTTACCGTAGCTAATGAATGTTGATTAACCGGGTAGAAGAGTTTGATAGGTTAATCTCGGATCACTGGAGCTCGACAATGTAGGTCCATAAGGTCCCTCGGTGGCTCCAACTGGATTAAAAGAAGTTTTACTGTTTTAGTGTGAAATGTAGTGTTCAAGTTCACTAAAGGGCATTTATGTCATTTATATGAGATATTAATGATATAATATATAGTTTAATGTGAATGAGATTCATAATAAGCTATAGGTTAGCCTAATCGTTGAATTAGGGCTAATTAGAAGAAATTAGATTGAGATATATTAAATTTGATGTGATTCAATTTAAAAATCCACAATATTGCAAATGTGATTTGTAAAATTAGATATGAGATATCTTATAATATATGGTTATGCAAGTATGATTTCAATAACCTATAGTTGAGGTAAAATGGTAAATAGGTGGAGATTTCAACTCCACTTATCACCATTATATAAACCCCTTTGCAAGAAAGGTTCATTAAGCAAATCCTCATTTTTTGAATTCTCGCCAAAAGAGGATCCTCTCTTCTCTCAAAATTCTCTCGTCTTCTCCTCCATTCACCAAATTAAGATCCCACCATCTTCCTTCTTCCAAAAGAAGAACAACCGAGAAGCCAAGTGGTTGTGTTCGTTGTTGTTCGTGAGAAGAATTTAGGATCGTATAGATTGAGGAGAACACGAAGAGTTCGTGATCGTGAACGGAAAGGAAATTTTGAAGAACGTCTTCAACAAGTAAGTACTTACTGTTTTCTTTCCAAATTATGCATGTTTAGGCTTAATCTAAGTGTTAGATTGTTTTAACGAATCTTAGTTTCACAATTTCACCACGACGATTCGATCGTCTTCCGCTGCGTGGGAGTTTCATTCCCTAAGGAAAATAGGATACTTATGTCGACAAACGCAACATTTCTTCAGGAAGACAACGCCAGGGATCATTTACCTAGGAGCAAAATCGTGTTAAACGAAATGGACAGTACATCAGCAAGAGTTGTTGATGGGGTAGTAAATCAACAAGTATTGTTGATCATAACACGTCTAGTCATGTCCGTTCCCAAGAGTTGGGAAAGCCTCAACGTAGTGGGAGGGCTGTGAGACAGCTTGAACGTTACATGGGTTTAGCTGAAACCTAAATCGTCACCTCGGATGATGACTGCGAGGATCCATTGACCTATGATCAGGCAATGGCAGACGTTGAGAAAGACGATTAGATTAAAGATAAGGACAAGGAAATGGAGTCGATGTACTTCAATTCTGTCTGGGAGCTTGTGGGATCAACCGGATGGGGTAAAACTTATAGGTTTCAAATGGATCTATAAACGTTAGCGTGGCGTATATGGGAAGGTGCGGATCTTCAAAGCACGACTAGTGGCAAAGGGTTTTACCTAGGTTGGAGGGTTGACTATGAGGAAACCTTTTCACCTGTTGCCATGGTAAATTCGATCACGATCCTTCTGGCCATTGCCGCATATTATGACTATGAGGTATGGCAGATGGATGTGAAGACATCCTTTTTGAATGGCAAATTTGACAAGACCATCTACATGGACCAACCCAAAGGGTTCATTACCCAGGGCCAAGAGCAAAAGGTTTGTCGGCTTCATAGGTCCATTTATGGACTGAAACAAGCCTCGAGGTCTTCAAATATAAGGTTTGATGAGGCGATCAAATCTTATGGATTTGATCAGAATGTTGACGAGCCTTGTGTCTACAAGAAAATGGTCAAAAACACTAACGCATTTCTCATATTGTACGTGGATGATATCCTACTCATTGGGAATGAGGTAGGATTTCTTATTGATATAAAGAAATGGGTAACTTCGCAATTCCAAATGAAAGATTTGGGAGAACCTCAGTATGTTCTAGGTATCCAGCTAGTCCGAAACCTGAAGAACAAAACGTTGGCCATGTCTCAGGCGTCTTATGTTTACAAGATGTTGTCTAGATTTAAGATGCAGAACTCCAAAAAGGGCTTCCTGCCTTTCAGGCATGGGGTTCACCTGTCTAAGGATCAATGTCCTAAGAATCCTCAAGAGGTTGAGGATATTAGACGAATCCCTTATGCTTTAGCTGTTCGGATCCTCGTGTATGCCATGCTGTGTACTAGGCCCGACATTTGTTATGCAGTTGGGATTGTCAGTAGGTATCAATTCAATCCTGGATTAGATCGCTGGACAGTCGTAAAGGCAATCCTCAAGTATCGTAGGAGAACGAGGAACAACAGCCTTGTGTATGGAATTGGGGATTTGATCCTTACGGGATACACAGATGCTGACTTTCAGACCGATAAAGATTCTATGAAATCAACTTCGGGGTCAACCTTCATTCTAAATGGAGGAGCTGTAGTATGGTGAAACATCAAGCAGGGATGTATCGCTGATTCCATTATGGAAGAAGAGTATGTTGCGTTATGTGAAGCTGCAAAGGAAGTGGTTTGGCTTAGGAAGTTCATGACGAATTTGGATGTTTATCCAAATATGAACTTGTCGATCACACTGTATTGTGACAACAGTGGTGTTGCAGCCAACTCGAGAGAGCCTCGGAGTCATAAGAGGGGCAAGAATTGGATTAGGATTGGAGACCTAATCCTCGATACACTGTGGATGCGACCCGTTTTGTATTAGATCCAAACGGGGTGATCTTACTCGTTCATGTGGTTGATATGAGGGTGGGGGCATCCTGTGCAATGAGAGTGTGCAAGACCAGACCGTGAATTATTAGACCTACTGGTGTAACACTGTGGACAGCATAGGACTAATAACATCATAGATGACCATTAGTGACTCGACCTTAATCCTGAGCGTGTTACGGACTCCTGTGTGCAGGGGTCTGTCCTTTGACTAGTACGGGTGAGGGTGGTCCCAGTTACTCACCCAATATGTCAATCTTCTCAAAGGCAGGACCACGTGGGGAGTTGGAAACTTAACTAAGCGAGATGGGATTCACTCGTTCCCGACATTGGGGAAACTAGAGAGGTTGTTCCCTTAAGTGTTGTCTCGAGGGCTTGGAAAACAGGCGCCCACCCTCTCACTGGTCCGAGAAGGGTGTTGTATATGGTTAGACCATTACAACGTTTTTGTTCATTAGAGGACCAGTGGGGACTTAAGGAGAAAGAAGTAGACACAGGGGTAAAACGGTATTTGACCCAATAGTGTCTACGAACAACCTGTGAAGGGTCGACTCATGGGCATTGATCATATCAATGGACACAACTTGTCCCAAAGTGATGGGAGTGCATCTACGGGCTTTACTGGAGTGTTACCGTAGCTAATGAATGTTGATTAACCAGGTCAAAGAGTTTGACAGGTTAGTCTCGGATCATTGGAGCTCGTCACTTTTAGGTCCATTAGGTCCCTTAGATGGCTCAAACTGGATAAATAGACGGTTTACAGTTTGGTGTGGATTTGAAGTGTTCAAATTCATTATAAGGGTATTAATGTCATTTATATGAGATATGATTGACATATTATACAGTTTAATGTGAATGAGATTCATAATAAACCATAGATTAGCCTAATTTCTTAATTAGGGCTAATTTGGAGAAATTGGATTTAGAGAAATTAAATTGAATGTGATTTAATTTAAAATCTAATATTATACAAATGTGATTTGTATAATGAGATACGAGATATCTTATTATATGTGGTTATGCAAATATGATTTGCATAACCTATGGTTGTGGTTAAATGGTAAATAGGTGGAGATTTCAACTCCACCTATCACCATTATTTAAACTCCTTTGCAAGAAGGAGTGGTAAGGTTTGTTGTTCATTTTTTGGAATCTCATAAAAAACATCAAACAATTCTCTCTTAACTCTTCTCTCAATTCTCTCCTCCCCTTTCACCAAAAGGAGTCCCACCTACTCTCCTTCTACCTAAAAGAGAACAACTAAGAAGCCATTTTCGGAGGTGTCTGGTTCGTTGATTGGTTCGAGAAGATTTAGTTCGTTGAGATCGTGAACACGAAGAGTTCCTGATCGGAGAAGGAAAACGTGAAGAAGAGTTCTTGAACAAGTAAGTAGTGTATTTCTTTTGTTGTTTTCTTTCTAAATGCATGTTTAACCTAGGATTTATGTGATAAATTTGATTTTAAGAAATCATTTTTAACAGCGATACCACGACGATTCAATCGTCTTTTCGCTCCGTGGGTTTTTCATTCATTCACTATAAATTATAGTAGCGTCATCGAGTTTATTAAGGGGTTAATAAACTAGAAATCCTACGTTTAATGTAAAGAGTTATATTAGAAAACTTAGGATAAAATCAATATAAGAGTTATATTGATTATCAATATAAGAGTAATATTGATAAGTTTAGGTAAAACAATTAGCCGGGTTTAGCCTAAGTCATTTTCCTATAAAGTTTAAGTATCCAGTGGGAGGAAAAGTGTATATGATACATAGAATTCCACCAACGTTTCTCCGGGAAGTTCACACCGTGAGACTCATACTTGGCCTTGTAGCGGAAACGGGAGCGTCCCCATTCGGATGGTGTTTGTATGAGTCAACATCAAGGTGAATGGAAAGGGTACTTATAGTGAGTGGGATCAGGTTTAGTGAAAACCAAATCTATGGTCTCTTCTGTCGGTTCACACCGTAAGATCATTATGGGCAGCCTGCTAGTTTTGTCTGGATCAGACAATCCATTCGTAGGGCTTAATCATAGAGGATTGAACACAGTGGACTCCCGATAGGGATAAAGATTTCCTTAGTTTGTTTTTAAACCTAATCCTTCCTTCGGCGGATTTTGTTGGATGGGGACTCTAGGGTCCTAAGACAAAGGTTTACTCTCACAAGGTACATAAGAAGTGTATGTATCCTGACCAAATAATGGTAACTAAAACCTATAGGAATAAGAGTTATTCTTGCATTAGGCTTTGGTCAAGAATGTCTTAATCCAGAGGAGGAGTGTTTTTGATTACCCTTAGGTGTAACACATTCTAAACCTTTGGAGTATCATTACAAATTATTAATGACTTATGAATCCTTAGATAATTAGCTAAAATATGATTGGATTAGACATTTATAGCGAGAAACTCATACAAGTTTTTTTTTTCTAAAATTCAGTAAAAATGCCTAGCTCTATTATTTCCATTCTAGGTGTGAAAAAATTAACCGGAGAGAACATGATGACTTCGAAAAAACAAACTTAACACTATTTTGATAGTGGATGATCTAATGTTTGTGCTAACTGAGGAGTGTCCTCAGGTGCCAGGCTTGAATGCTACACGAAATGTTCGTGATGCATATGGTTGATCGATCAAGGCCAATGATAAGGCCAAGGTCTATATGTTGGCTAGTATGTTTGACATATTAGCCAAGAAGCACGAGGGCATGATGACCACTAAGGAAATCATGGATTCGGTGCAGGGTATGTTTGGACAACAGCCTACACAGGCCCGACACAATGCTCTAAAGTATATATTCCAGTCGTTGATGGCAAAGGGTTCATCAATTTGGGATCATGTCATGGATATGATTGTACACTTCAACGTTGAGTCGAATGGTGCTTCTATCAATGAATCGAGCCAAGTCAGCTTCATCCTGGAAACTCTTCCAGATAGTTTTTTTACTGTTTAGAAGTAATGTTGTGATGAACAAGCTTACTTTTAATCTTACCTCACTTCTGAATGAACTCCAAACCTTTTCAATCTTTGATGAAAATTCAGGGATCGAAAGGTGAGGCAAATGTTGCCAGTAGGACTTATCAAAGAGGTTTGACATCTTGATCAAAATCAGTGGCTTCATCTTCTTCTAACCTGAAAAGAAGAAGAAGAACATGAAGAAGGTTGGTAAAGTGGAACGAGCTGACAAAGCTACTGCCCAGAAACAAGGTCAAAGAAGTTAGAGGCAAAGGAAAATGTTTCCACTGCAATGAAGACGGACATTGGAAACAGAACTGTCTGAAGTACATTGTAGAAAAAAAAAGGAAGGTAAATATGATTTACTTTGCTTAGAAGATTGTTTAGTGGATAATGATAAAACTGCTTGGATACTTGATTCAGACGTCACTAATCATGTTTGCTCTTATTTTCAGGGAATTGATTCCTTGCGGCAGCTACAGAAATGAGAGATAACACTCCGGGTTGGAAACGGAGAAGTGTCTCAGTTGTAGTAATTGGCACAATGAATCTTATTTTTGGCAAGAAATATATGTTGTTAAACAATATATTAGTGATACTAGGGTTTACTAGAAACCTTATTTCAATTTCTTACCTTATAAAACAATGTGTTGCAATATCCTTTTCTTCCAATAAAGTGTTTATTTTTAAGACTGGTATTGAAATATATGTAGCTTCATTAGAAAATGGGTTGTATGTTTTAAGACCTGATTCAGTCAAAATTATTTTGAACACTGAATTATTTAAAACTGCAAACACACATACTAAGAAACGTAAAATTTCTCCTAAAGAAAATGCCCATCTTTTGCATCTTAGATTGGGTAACATTAACCTCAATAGGATTGAGAGATTGTAGGGAATTGATTTCTAAATTAGTTAGAAGAAAATACTTTACATGTATGTGAATCCTGCCTTGAAGGCAAAATGACTAAAATACCTTTTAGTGGAAAAGGTTATAGAGCCAAAGAACTATTGGGGTGTGTGCCCTAAAACTCGTAGTTTGTATTTTTGTTCTAATTATTGTAATTTGCCTTTGTTGAAACCCTAAACTAAACATCCAAGGCTGTAAAATGTATCTTTAACTAAATGTAGAACACATATAAAGGATCTCGATTCGAGATACAGCCTAAATGGTCAATAGTTAGGGGATAAGGTTTGGGTACCTTACCCTGGTAAAACTATGGATATGGCCCACTTTGTATATGATACAAACACTGTGATCCTAACGTGTTCGTGTAGCTGACATGTGAGTGGGGATATCCTATGTAATGAGATTACATATGACCGGACCACGAAATAGTAACATCTAGATGTAACTCTGTTGACTAGTTAGGTTTCTATTTCACTAGGATGACCTAGGCAACTCGATCTCAATCCTGAGCATGTTACGAACTCCTGTTTGCGAGGGATTGTCCTTTGACTAGTATGGGTGAGAGTGGCCAGATTCACCGACTCGATATGCCTACCTTCTTAGGGACAAGACCGAGTTAGCGGCTGGGGACTTAGCCTAGCAAGATGAAATTCGCTCCTTCCTGCCTACTAGGGTAAGTAGACGAATGTTCCCTTAAGTGGTGTCTCTGGGACTTGAACAAAGAGCCCAACCCTCTCATTGGCCCGAGAGGGACTGTGTTTATTGGTAGGACCACAAACAAATTGTTCATTATAGGAGCACTGGTACTCAAGGTACAAGATGTAACCTAGGGGTAAAACGGTAATTTGACCCAACTGGGGTTACAAACATTCGTGAAGGATTGAATTGCTGTTATTGGTAAATATCTGTGGACACAGAAATATATCTGCAGTGAGAAGAGTGCTGCTGCGGGACTTTACTTGAGTGTTCCCTCAGTTAACGAATGTTGATGAGGAGGTTAATGAGATTAACCGAGTAAGCTCGTATCGTCGGAGCTTCTGATCTGTAGGTACATTAGGTTCAACTTCTAGCTCGTAAATGGTTCTTAGATCATTTGAATTTGAAACGTTCAAATTCATTGGGGGAATAAATTTAATTTATATAGATACGATATAATATATAGTTTTGCAACAATATATTATAAATTTAATGTGTGTCACACCCTCTCCCGAACTACTCACTACTTAGCCCGGAAGACGGCGTGAAGCCAACAGACATTGCTTACCTCTTAACAATACCTGCTGACCCTGTTATACCTGATAAACATACTATACTTGCATATGGAACACTTTAAATTTACCATAGCGGAAACTGGACAACTACTAAACATACGTAAGGAGAAACTCTTCTCCAGTCTCTCTTGAAACTAGAACGGGTAGGGCATCGCAATCGAAAACATACCCAACCATGGTTTACTCAGCCACAACCTAGAATGTACACACAAACATAACTACATAGTCCTCCTACAATACATATAGACTTGCTATACAACTCCAACCACGTACAAAATATCAAAATCGTGCAGCTTTCGACAGACTATGACAGGATATTAGGCTATGGGAGCTCGATCTCTACCTGAAAAGTGGGAAAACACTAAGCTCAGTGAGTGACTAAGTTTAAAAGAAAACTATTAACTCGTAAATCATATCACCTCACCATCTATGAGCATATGCATCTGTAATCAAACGTTAAAAGTAACCGTGTAATCATAATAGCTTTTCAGAAAACCAGCAAGTATGTCGTTAAAATCTCGTAAGGCATATGAATGATAGAAATCCTTTTAAAACATGTCACAATCCACGTTGTGAAGGGCATACCCAGTACAACCAACGTTTACTCTACGATGTAGTGGGGCCCGCCTAGCACTCTCAGCATTATTGTCACAGAGTACACTCAACGTCGACAACAATATATGACCTGTGTGCACACGGTACCATAAAGCCTCGAGCTCAATATCTCAGAAAACAGATAAAAATATTTGAACATGTCTGCTTATCTTTTTCTTTCGTAAAACTCAAGCATACTCAGCTTGTTCATAAAATCTGGAAATCTTTAAATCATACTTGCTCGAAATCATAACATTTCCATAAATTTTAGAAATCAATAAGCATATGATTATGTATAAGTTTCATCGGGAAATCTAGGCTCACATCGTGTACTTGAAAACATTTTAAGGAAAACATGAATGCTTATAAATATGTGTTCCAGAAGTAAACATAAAGCATTGAAACCCTTTTATTCTAGCAAAACTTGCATTTCTTAAAGCATATTTCAAGCACATAGATCGTTTTCGAAGTTCATTTTGGAAGTGTCTTGTTGTTCGGTTCGAATTTTGTTCGAGGATCGAGTTCATGATTTCGTTGGATCGATAGAGATCCAGGAGAAAATAGAAGAAGGGTTCTTCAAGAGGTTAGTAGGGTTTTACTTATTGTTTTCCTTCTCTTTACAACATGTTTAGCCTAAAATATACATTTTTCCTTCCTCAACAATTGGTATCAGAACCAATCGTTGCTCTTTGTTGTGCATTCTGTAATTTCTTAAAATTAGGTGGGTAGCTTTATTTTCGTGTTATGAAATTGTGCTTTTCATGTTGGATGTTTCGGTTTCGGCACTTATTAGATTTACATTTCTTTAGTTGATGAGATTAATGTAAGGGCTCGTTGTTTTGGGCATTTTTTTAATGTAAATCAAGTCTGTAATTCTGAGTCGTACGTTTCAAGGGTTGTTGAGATGAAACGTAGTGGAAACGGGCGAAATTGGAAAATTCCAGCAAAACAGTGTTGTTGGACAAGCGATGGCATTGAGACACTTTTCTTCAGCGTCGCAACGCTATCCGTGCGGGAGATAGGCACGCTATAGTGCAGCGTTGCGACACAAGGCGTTGTGTTGCAATGCTACTGGCGTTGGGAATGTTGACTTGACGTTGGACGCTGCAGGGTTGCAACGCTGGCCACGACGTTGCAACACTACAACGTAGTGGACAGTTGTTGCGAGGATTCCGCGCGAGGTGGCTTTTAGGGGCGGTTTTTTGGCAGTTTTGGTCGATTTTTAATGTATTTACTTTATATTTAATTATTTAAATTAAGTTTTATTTAATTTAATTAATTAATATAATATAATTGTTATATTGATGGTAATTAATTAAATTAATGTCCCTAAGGTGCCAAAACCGGTCAAATTGTGCTATTTATATTTATGCAAGTGTTGTATAATTATTATATGTGCATAATGTAGGTCATATAGATTTAAAATCCAACCTTAGTTTAAACATTTCATGCATCATTTTATATTATAAGAGTTATAATATATAATATGCATGATAGGATTATATTATACGAGCTATAATATAATGCATGTTTTAATTTCATTAATATAAGAGTTATATTACATAGATTAAAAGCATTGACATGCATTTATACATGTGATGCATGTTTGTTATATAGTTTAACTATTCATGTAATGAATGATCAAGCACAATAACATAGAAATGCATGAAACATAAGTTAATTATTAGTTTTAAATGGTTTAGAACTTGAATAATTATAGACTTATGTTTTCTAGTTGTAATAAGATTAGAATCATGAAATAAATGTGACTTATGAATGGTGACTAATTAGTAACTCTGTCAAAGGAAGGTTCTGTCTAAAGTTGGGGTATTTAAGTTGACGCTTTGCGGAACACCCCTACATGGGAACCGACCTGGGAGTGAATTTGGTCCGGAGATTCATAGGTTATATTTTCGTGAGTGTCGTTAATTAAGAGTTAATTAAATTACTCACAGAGGCCAAATTTAATAATGTGATTATAATCCAATATAAGTGTTATATTGGTAAACTTAGGTAAATAAAAGCCGATTTATCTACGTCTATCCGGATTAAACTAAAGTGTTGAGTGGGAGGAATTAAAGTGCATGAGATACGTTTAAATTAAATCCACAAATCTTCATAAAGTTCATACCGTGAGATCCATACTCGGTCTCGTGGCGCAAATGCGAGCGTCCCCCTTTGTATAGTATTTGTATGGGTAAAAGTTCAACGTGAATGGAGAGAGTACTTATAGTGAGTGGGAGCCGAATCTGTGAAAACGAAATCTACGGTCTCTTCTATTGATTCACACCGTGAAACGCCCATGATCCGCTGCTAGTTTGGCCTAGACCAGACAATCCTTTCGGAGGGCATTGATTATGGGAGTCGAAACACCGTGAATTCCCGAAGAGGATACGATTTCCTTGTATGTTTTCCTTCGTAGTCCTCCCTTCGATGGCTATTATTTTGACGGATACTATGGAATTTAAAGATAGAGGGTGACACTTACAGGATTCGTCAAGAGTTAAATGATTCGGATTGAAAAATGGTAATGTGATGCCTAATGGAATAAGAGTTATTCTTGTATTAGAGTTTTGTCGAGAAAGTCTCATCCTAGAGGATGAATGATTTTGTCTACCCTTCGATATCGGTCATTCTAAATCTTTGGGGTATCATTGCAATTTTTAACGACCTAGGGATCATAGAATAAAATTTTTAAAAATGATTGGATTTTCGAAGTTTTTGCGAGTCCTAACACAAAGTTTTTCTTTTCAGTAAACAAAATGTTGAGTTCAATGATAGCTCTTTTAGCTTCAGATAAACTAGTCGGCGACCAATCATTGAAAAATAATATCAACACAATCTTAGTTAATGACGATCATAAGTTCGTGCTCACTAAAGAGTGTCCTCAGGTGCCCAGCTCGACTGCATCACGAAATGCTCGTGATACATATGATTGATGGATCAGGGCTGATGAAGAAGCCAAGATCTATATCATTGCCAGCTTGTCTGAAGATTTTACAAAAAAGCACGAGTTTATTGTCACTACGAAGGAGATCATGGAGTCACTGCAGAACATGTTTGGACAACAGTCCTTTTAAGTTCGGCATGACGCCCTCAAAGCGGTGTTCAATGCAAGGATGAAGGAGAGGGCATCTGTCCGAGAACATGTTTTGGATATGATGACCCACTTGAACCTTGCGGAAATGAACGGTGCTTTGATCGACGAGTCGAGCCAAGTTAGCTTTATTATGGAGACACTTCCGAGAAGTTTTCTTCAGTTTCGTAGCAATGTTGTTATGAACAAGATAAGCTACACTCTTACCACCTTACTCAACGAACTACAGAACTTCCCGTCCTCGATGTGAATCAAGGCACCGAAAGCTGAGGCAAATGTTTCCTTCAGGTCCTATCAGAGGGGCTCAACCTCTGGGACACAATCTGTATGTTCTTCAGGCCTGAAAGAGAAAAAGAAGAAGTTGAATAAGGGGTAAAGCTGACCGCACTGCCGCCCACAAAGGCAAAAAGGTCAAGGAAGTTTCGGAGAACAATCTGAAAGAAAAGGAAATTAAACTTATGTGTCGATGTCGGTTCTTCGTCTCCGAGCTCCCGTATTCGATCTCGAACCTCCACGAAGGCTTTGACTCCCAAAAACGCTCTTTTCTCTCTTCTTACAAAGTGTATTTCGAAATTCGGGTGGAAATCTAGCAAATTCGACTCCACTTGTAATGAGAACGTAAGTTTCTATTTATAGGTTTAATCGGTGCAGCATTGCAACGCTAGGGATAACGTTGCAACGTTGTACCCTAGTCGGCTGGCATATATGGAATGTCTCGATTGCGTTGCAACGCTGAGGGCATCATTGTAACACCGCTACCCTAACGCACGCGCCTCTTATCGATCTGGCGTTGCGACGCTGCAAGGCAGCGTTGCAATGCTCTCTGTGCGGCTCTTCATGCATGCTTTCTTATCGAGATAGCGTTGCGACGCTGCACGTCAGCGTTGCAACGCTATCGTCTGGGGTCTTTAAAGCCTCTAAACAACAAGTACTGTGTTGCAACACTCTACTTGGCGTTGCAACGCCATCACCTCAGGTCTTCAAGCTTGGATTAATCTTTCTTCTTCTAAATGATGTTATTTTTAGCTCTAAATAGTCTTGTTTCGATCCTAAGTGATCCAAAATGTCTCCAATTGTTCTGTTTACGTTTTTATCCTGAAATTGAATGATTTAAACACGTAAAAGCCGTGAAATCATCATAAAACTAGCAATAATTAAGCCTAAGGATAGCACATTTTGTGTGCTATCAATGTGTTGATACACTTCCTTCTCCCACTTATTATAAATACTTTCTCCATTCACCTTGCTCTTGATTTATGCAAACACCATCCGAAAGGGGATGTCCTATTGACATCATGAGTCCGAACATAAATCTCACGATGTGAACTTTTCGAAAAGCGTAAGAGGAAATTGATATATCATATATACCGAGGAAATTGATATATCATATATACCCTTTCATTCCCCCTAAGTATTGTCAATAGTTTGGGTATAATTTTACTTAGGCATATTTCGGCTAAAACAATATGACCTAAGTCTAACAATATAATTATTATACTGGAGTTACCTAAGTCTATTAACCTCTTAAAAAAATTAGGTATATGAGTTTAATTTATTAACTTTTAATAAACACCACTCATGAAAAAATATATATAAACCTCTTGATTAAATTCACTCCCATGTTGGTTCCCAAGTAGGGGTGTTCCGTTTCCGTCAGCTTAAGTACCCCAACCTAACCAGAACCTTCCCTAGATAGAGTCTCTCTTTAATCACAATTTATAAATTATTGGTTGCCTAATTCTAATCTTATTAGAACTAGATTGCCTAAGATCTAATAAAAATCTAGTTCTAAAACAATTTTAAAACTAATTAATCAAGCTTAAGTTACATGCATTTATACGTTATAAATGGCTTGATCATTCATCACATTTATATACATACATTTATAACAAATTCATCACATGAATAAATGTATAACAATTATATGTTTAATTTTTAATTAATATAACCCATATACTAATTATAATTAAAACATATAATATTTATTTCATAAATTAATATAACACTTATATTAAATCCTATGAAACTCTAATTCATGCATACTATATATTATAACACTTGTAACATACTTTCAATGCATGGAGCATGCTTCCTATGGTGGGATCTTAAAATCTATATGGCATACTTTATGCACATTTAATCAGGGATTTTAATTAAAACATACATTCACAATGCATAATGAATTAAACACTCTAAAGTGGACTGGTTTTGGCATCTAATGCAAGCAAACAACTAAATTATTACAATAATAATCTAGAATTAAAATCAAACAACTTCGAACCAGCTTGCATATGTGAATAATACCTCCAATTGGTAAAACAGACCTCCGAAATGGAAAAAAACCGGCCTCGAAATACTCAGAACTAGTCTAATACCACCCGAACCAGACCAAAATCGAGCCGAGCCAGTCCAAAATCAATTAAACCGGTCAAAGTCAACTAAAAATAGTCAAAGTCAACAGAAAATGAACCTGCTGATGTGATCGATGACGTCATCATGGTCTTAAAATTGAAATTCAATTTCGCGGGCTGAAGAAGAATACTGTAGCTGAAGAAGAAAAAAAAATTCCAGCAACCCCTGTTTTCGAATTCCAGTGACCTTTTGAGATTGTTTCTTTAAATTGAAGGCTTTCCCGGACTCCAATCGACTTAAAATTTTTACACCTTATTCTATACACATTAATGCTCAAACAATCTTCAGCAATTTGAAAATAAAGCACAAATTGATGCTCAATTTAAATGCCAAATCCAGAAGAAGACTTTAGACACCCAGAAAAATTGTATTTCAAAAAAGCACCCACTACAAGACACAATTGATCAAATTTAGTGCTCAAAATTGCTCTGAAACCAATTGAAAGAGTGTGGATTAAGAAAGCGGAAGCAATGTTGGATCTTGAACACTCTAAGTTGATCTATTTAACAAAATAAAAAGCATTCTCAAATCTGGAAAAACAGAGAGTATGAACACATACCTTTGTTGCTCAAAATTCTCCGAATCTGTGGGCAATTTCTTGTCACAAACACTTTTGGAACAACCTCTAGTGTCTTCCCTACTATCCTCAGGCCTTAGAACAAATTGTGAGATATTTGATAGAGAGAATTTGAAGAGAGATGGGAGAAAGGTCTAAAAAACGTGAATCATAAAAATTCTGATAAATCCTTTAAAATCCATGTGTTTTTTCTTCAATTAAAACAAACCAAAAGCATCTTCAAGCTAGGAGAAGATGACAACATGAAGATGATGAGGATTTAGTAAGAAGGAGGTGCTCAATTTGTGTGAATTTGAAAAAGGGAAATGGTGATTCACACTTTGTTGTTTGGTCCAATTGAACTCCAAATTCAATTTTGAATTTTCATTTAATTTTAATTCAAAATTAATATAAAATTAATTTTAAATTAAAACCAATTCATAAATTTAATTAATTAAATAATTTAATTAATTAATTTTAAATAAATATTTAATTTAATATCAAATATCAAATTAAATAATTGGTCCAATCTCGATTTCTTAAGCCTACCATTCGAAAATGAATCCCTATTCATGTTATAAACCGAACCAATATTTAAATCATATTTAAACATTTCTACCTATTCATTATTATAGTTTAATTCATAATTAAACTGTGACACGTTAAGTATATCACATATAATTAACGTTTTCTCCCAAAACCGAATTTGAACATTTCAAATTATTTTCTCTCAAAATGTTACAAGGCTTAGTCCGAGCTAGTAAAGAGACGTAATGGACCTATAGATCATGAGCTCCGACGATACGAGATTAACCGATCAAACTCTTTAGCCTAGCTAATCAACATTCCTTAACAACCGGGACACTCCACTAAACCCTAGTGGTTGCACACTCCTCACTGTAGATATATTTCTGTCCACTCGATATAACTATGATTAGTATGTCGATCCTTCACAGGTCGTTCATAATTACAGCTCGGTCAAAATTATCATTTTACCCCTGTAATTACTTCTTTCTTAAGTCCCACTGATCCTCTAATGAACAATTGGTTTGTGATCCAACCAACAAACTTAATCTCCTTCAAGCCAATGAGAGGGGTGAGTCCTTTGTTCAAGACCCGGAGTAAGCACTTAAGGGAACAACCTCTCTACTAATCCCTAAAGCGGGTAGGAGTGAATTCCATCTCGTAGAACTATGTTCCCAACTATCTATCCTCTGTTATCCCTAAAATTGGAGGCTTATTGAGTTGGCAATCTCAGGCCACTCTCACCCATGCAAATCTAAGGATAATCCGAATAAATAAGAGTTCATAGCACGCATTTTTTTTCTACAAACCTAGGCATTTGACGCAACTTTTCAATGTTAACCTGCTTTGCTTCAGGGAAGAGTGGATGATCTGCCAGCTCTTGCAGAAATTTGTCAAAGTTGTTGCGAACCCCCAATTCCATGATGGCATGAGAGAGAGACAAAGAACCCTAAGGTCAACCCAGATTTCATCTAAACTCTGTGCACATTAGCTGAATTCATTCCACTCCAAAAGATCATTGAAAGCAAAACGAGGAAGAGGTGGCTTTCCAGGGTTAGGATTAAGATCGAGTTACCTAGGTCATCATATGTATATAATCAGTTAAGATAGTAAACGGAGTTATAAAGTCTAAATGACAATTTCTCGGTCAGTCTTATGCAAACTCATTGCATTGGACGCCCCCACTCGCATGTCTCAACATGAACCCTAGTGTCCCTAAGAATAGGTACCTAGTCCTATCTCTCTACTATCGACCGTTCTGGCTATAACTTGAACCTGATCCACTTTTATCTCACACATAATGTTCAAGTATACATCCTATAGCCATGGGTTATTTATTGGATTACGGTTTCAAAATATACAATTCACTTTATTCAATAATACCTTTACTGAATAAATCTCAATAACAACTTTATTGTAAAATAGAATATACATTCAGTTTACAACACCACGAGTTTTAGGACATGAAACCCAACATCTACCATATTTATATAACCCTTATACACATAAAAAAAAAGCATGGACATGCTTATCCCAAGGTGGAAAAATATTCTAGATGACATTCATAAACAAAATAGCCGTAAAATCGAAAAAATTGGCCCTTAGAGTGCAAAAATAATAAAATTACATTAATTTTATTACAAAACCAGTCCAAAACTCCTTCAACCCGTCTCAAACCGCTCGAACCAGACCAAAATCGAACCGATCCGCTCTTGAACCGGTTTACACCTTCAGGTTCTCGTCACGACATTGCAACGCTGAGGAGAGCATTGCAACACCGCCTAATCTCGCGCGCGCGCCTGGCATTAGGGTAGTGTTGCAACGCTGAGGGGAGTGTTGCAACGCTACTGACCCCTCGCAATTTCATATCGATAGGGGCTTCGACGTTGCGACGTCGTTCCTTAGCATTGCAATGCTGATGAACGGCGTTGAAATGTTGTTGCTTCTACAACAGCTTCTTCCTTCGAAAACAACAACTTCAAATGCAAAATTCTCACCCGAATCTCATCCGATTAACACGAAATTTGTCATGAACAACTCAAAACTTAATTACTAATTCGATTATGCACTTAATTTCGCAAAACACAGGGGCTTTTACATTTACTTGATCTAATAAAAAATAAATCTAAGGCCAAAATTTTCGTAAACAGTTTTATAACAAATCAAATGCAATTCTCACCTATCCAATGCAAATTTGTTTTAACCAAAACAAAACAAGCATTGCTCTGATACTAATTGATGGGAATCAGATCCCCTTGACCAGCGAAAACGTGATTAAAATCGTAATTGCTCGTGTTGGGATTTGCGACCTAAAACTCGTAGTTTGTAATTATGTTCTAATTAATGCAATAAAGTGTTATTATTTCAATAAAGAGTTATTGTTAGTTATCTACGAGTTTACCTTTATTTATACCCTAAATCCAACAAACTAAACATCCAAGGCTGTTATATGAACCTTTAACTGAATGTAGTGTGCATATAAATGATCTCGGTTCGAGATACGGCCTAAAGGGTCTATAGTTAGGGGATAAGGTTTGGGTACCTTACCCTGGTAAAACTATGGATGTGACCCACTTTGTATTTGATACAAACACTGTGATCTTAACGTGTTCGTGTAGATGACATGTGAGTGGAGATATCCTATGTAATAAGATTACATAAGACCGAACCACGAAATAGTAACCTCTAGCTGTAACTCCGTTGACTAGTTAGTTTTCTATTTCACTAGGATGACCTAGGCAACTTGATCTCAATCCTGAGCAGCTTACGAACTCTTGTTCGCGAGGGATTGTCCTTTGACTAGTATGGATGAGAGTGGCCAGATTCATCGACTCAATATGCCTACCTTCTTGGGGACAAGACCGAGTGAGCGACTGGAAACTTAACTTCGCAAGATGGAATTCACTTCTTCCCGCCTACTAGGGTATGTAGAGGAATGTTCCCTTAAGTGGTGTCTCCGAGACTTGAACAAAGGCCCCGACCCTCTCATTGGCCCGAGAGGGACTCTGTTTGTTGGTAGGACCACAAACAAATTGTTCATT
This sequence comes from Trichosanthes cucumerina, assembly GCA_036507285.1. NCBI lineage: Eukaryota > Viridiplantae > Streptophyta > Magnoliopsida > Cucurbitales > Cucurbitaceae > Trichosanthes > Trichosanthes cucumerina. The sequence continues at coordinate 43,819,858 of CM071841.1, forward strand.
AGAGGAGCACTGGTACTTAAGGCACAAGATGTAACACAGGGGTAAAACGGTAATTTGACCTAGCTGGTGTTACGAACATTAGTGAAGGATTGACTTGCTGTTAATTGTCAATATCCGTGGACACAGAAATATATCTGCAGTGACAAGAGTGTAGCTGCGGGACTTTAGTGGAGTGTTCCCGCAGTTAACGAATGTTGATTGGGAGGTTAATGTGATTAACCAAGCAATCTCGTATCGTTGGAGCTTCTGATCTGTAGGTCCATTAGGTCCACCTTCTAGCTCGTAAAGGGTTCTTAGATCATTTGAATTTGAAATGTTCAAATTCATTAAGGAATATATTTAATGTATTTAGATACGATATAATATATAGTTTTGGAACTATATATTATAAATTTAATGTGAATATGATTCATATTAAATTATATGAGAGAATTGAATATTTGAAAGAGTTGAAATATTATATTAAATGTGAATGTGATTCACATTTGAAAACTATAGGTTAAAATTTAATGTGCGCTGGATGTACATTAAAACTATAGGTTAAATGAGTAATATGATTAAATGAGATTTAATCGAAATTAAATATATGATATTTAATTTGTATTATTTAAATATGATTTAATTATGATTTAATTATTATTATTATTATTATTATTTTAATAATAAAATAAGGGAACGTGTCATCCAGACACGTTCTCACTACCCCCCTTCTTCTCCTTATCGACAGTTTAATAGGGAGAATAGGGTTGATGTTCGATCGATCGATCAATTTTGCTAGTTTTGGCAATTGGAGAATTGCTGTGAAAATTCTCTCTCACTATCATATTCCCAAACTTCTTCCAAAGGTTGGAATCCTTCCCACCAAGGAGGATCTAAGCATTCAGAGGATAGAGGATTTACTCTACTGGTTGTGTTCCTGGTGAAGAACAGAGAATTTTCTTGGGTGTTGTTGTGTCGCTGAACACTAGAGCAAGGGGTTGTTGTACTGGAGAATTGGAAACTACAAAGGTATTCTTCTTCTTCCCTTTAGTTTAATTGTTAAACGTTAATCATGTTTGCATGTATATCTCCATGTTTTAATTAGATTAAAAGCATGCATGTTCTGTATTTTTGTCATTGAAACAAACAAGCAATTTACGATCCCAAACACGTTTTCGCTGCTCAAGGGGATCAGAGCTCCATCAGCTCGTTTGTTTTGGTTCACTTCAAGTACCAATACATTGGGTAAAAACAGAGACAAGCATTTCAATTACTAATCTAATTAGGAATAAATCTAAACATGCAAACATAAGCTGTAAAATCTTAAACTAAAAGTAAGGAACAATTACCTTTGTAGTTTTCTCAATATGCATCAACTCCTGCTCCAATTGCACAACAACACAACAACACAAAAGAAATTCTCTATTCTTTCTTATCTAAAATGACAATACCACGCAGTAAACCTTCTATCATCTAGATACTACTTAGATCTTATACTTGCTGGGAAGGATTCCAACTATTGGAGAGAAGGAGAAGGGAATTTTGTTGAGAGAAAGAGTTCTTTTAACTTGTCAAAACAATTTTTATCGATCAACCAAACCTTCTTCAAATCAGAGAAGAAATATCGCCTGTGAGAGATAACTATCCACTCCCTATCGATGGAGAGCTGGGAGATATGGGGAACGTGTCCTCCTGACACGCTCTCCCTTTTTTAATTTAATTTAATTTAATTATATTATAAATTTAATAATCAAATTATTAAATAAATAATATAATTAATTAATGGGGAAGTATAATGGGTAGCACAAAATATTAGCATATTTGAAAACTTAGCTATGATTTTTTAAATTTCAAATCTAGCAAATTTTTTTAAATTTGATTTGCGTTTTTTTATTATCCAGATTTACCCTCATTGGTATTGCAGCAGGTATTTCAGTAGTATATCTGATATACTTTACATTTGGTATTTCAATAGTATATCTGATATACTTTATATTGGTATATCAGAAGTATGTCTGACATACTTTATTTTTATATACTATATTAATAGTATATTATTGATATACTCCGGATACCATTCTTTTAGGTATATCATTTAGAATGATATACTTCCTATATATTCGTAGCAAATTAGAGATATTTTGCATATTAGTATATCACTAATGTACTTCATTTTAGATATGTTTATTTCACTAATATACTTAACATTTAGTATATCAATAGAATATCAGTGAAATGAACATATATTATATGCGAGTTACTGATATATTCTTAATTAACTTCATATACATATATCAGTAGTATATTAATGATATACTCTATACAATAACACATCTCACACAATAAGATATAACAATCCAATTTCGTTTTCAATTATGAATTCTACTTGAAATTTAAAAGCATTATATGAAATTTACTCTACCTGAAATGTCGGACATTACAAATAGCTATCGAGATCCCGTTATATATTTAATATTACCTAATATAGTATATCATTATAAATCACTATCAAGCATAAATCACTATTTGTGATATATCGTTGATATACTGAATAAAGTATTTTGGTAGTATATCACACTGATATATACTTAATATTAGTAAAATCAACGGTTATTTGTTATTTTTTGGTTAGATATATCATTGTTATATATGATCTATTATTAATAAACAATTAATAAACATTTCCAAATCTAGCAATAGTTTTTTTAGATCCTGTTGATATACTTAATATTACTGAATAAACTATATCAGCATAAATCACTATCAAGCATAAATCACCATTTGTGATATACCGTTGATATATTAAATAAAATATATCGTTAGTATATCACACTGATATATACTTAATATTAGTGAAATCAATAGATATCATATCATTCATGTAGTTACTTTTTGGTTGGATATATCATTGGTATATAAGATTTATTATTGATAAACTACTTATTTTCTCGATATTTAAAAACACAAGGAGAACATTTGTAAATCTAGCAATAGATTTTGAGATTCCATTGATATACCTAATATTACTTAATAAAGTATGTCCGCGTAAATATTATATCAATTGTATATCACATTGATATATACTTAATATTACTGAAATCAACAGAATCTGTAGTATATCACTTATGCAGTTATTTTTTGGTTAGATATATCGTTGCTATATTAGATCTATTGTTAATAGACTACTGATTTTCTTGATATTGAACAACACGGAGAATGTATTTGTAAATCTAGCAATAGTTTTTAGATCTGAGAGTATATCAACAGTATATCTGATATAATTTATATTTGGTATATCAGTAGTATATCAATAGTATATTTCATTTTAGGTATATTATTAGTATATCAATAGTATATCATAAGTACATCATCAGTATGTTTTTGATAGACTATTGATAGGCTATTAATATACTTCAAATTGAAAAACGCGCGCAAAAAATATAAGGGTATTTTTTACTTTGCACGCCATCTGTTTGGGCTAGGCCTTTTTTTGTTCTTATTTTTGCAAATTGAATTAAGGAGTGACATGGGTGCAATATTTATATATTTTTTTTTTTGCTATTCATGCAAGTGCCCATAAATTAAATATCATGTATTTAATTTGAATTAAATCACATTTAATCAATTTTCCCTCTAAACTATAGTTTTAATGCACATTTTATGCACATTAAATTTTAAGCTATAGTTTTCCAAATATGAATTTCATTCACATTTAAATTAATATTTGAACTCTTTCAAATATTTAATTCTCTTATATAATATAATATGAATCATATTCATATTAAATTTATAATATAAAGTACCAAAACTTTATATTATAACGTATATATATACATTAAATTTATTCCTTAATGAATTTGAACATTTCAAATTCAAACGATCTAAGAACCTAAACGAGCTAGAAGGTGAACCTAATGGACCTACAAATCAGAAGCTCCAACGAAACGAAATTATTTGGTTAATCTCATTAACCTCTTAATCACAATTCGTTAACTGCGGGAACACTCCACTAAAGCCCCACAACTGCCCTCTTCTCACTGTACATATATTTCTGTGTCCACGGATACCGACCAATAACAACAAGTCAATCCTTCACGAATGTTCGTAAAACCATCTGGGTCAAATTATCATATTACCCCTGGGTTACATCATGTACCTTAAGTACCAGTGTTCCTCTAATGAATAATTTGTTTGTGGTCCTACCAACAAACAGAAGTACCTCTCGGGCCAATGAGAGGGTCGGGCCCTTTATTCAAGTTTCGGAGACACCACTTAAGGGACACTTCATCTACTTACCCTAGAAGGCGGAAGGAGTGAATTCCATCTTGCTAAGTTAAGTCTCCAATCGCTCACTCGATCTTGTCTCAAAGAAGGTAGGCATATTGAGTCAGCGAATCTGACCACTCTCACCCATACTAATCAAAGGACAATCTCTCGTAAACAAAAGTCCGTAACCTACTCAAGATTGAGATCAAGTTGCCTTGGTCATCCTAGTGAAATAGAAACGCAGTTAGTCAACTGTGTTACATCTAGTGGTTACTATTTCGCGGTCCGGTCTTATGTAATCTCATACATAGGATATCCCAACTTACATGTTATCTAACCGAACACGTTAGGATCATAGTTTTTGTATCAAATACAAAGTGGGCCACATCCATAGTGTTACCAGGGTAAGGTAACCAAACCTTATCCCTTTACAATAGACCCTTTAGGCTGTATCTCGAACCGAGATCCTTTATATGTACACTACATTCAGTTCAAGAGACATTTTACAACCTTGGATGTTTAGTTTATTGGATTTAGGGTTAGAACAAATGGAAATATCGTAAATAAAGAACAATAACTCTTTATTGAAATAATAACTTTTTATTACAATAATTAGAACAAAATTTACAAATTACGAGTTTTAAGGCACAAACGCCAACACAAATAAATGTCCATCTCGAGCCAATGAGAGGGTCGGACCTTTTGTTCATGTCTCGGAGACACCATTAAGGAAACAATCATCTACTTACCCTAATAGGCGGGAAGGAGTGAATTCCATCTTGCTATGTTAAGTCCTCAGCTGCCTGCTCGGTCTTGTCCCCAAGAAGGTAGGCTTATTGAGTCGGCGAATCTGGTCACTCTCACCCATACTAGTCAAATAACCATCCCTCACAAAGAAGACTTCGTAACCTTCTTAGGATTGAGATCAAGTTGCCTAAGTCATCCTAGTGAAATAGAAACCTAACTAGTCAACGACGTTACACCTAATGGTTACTATTTCGTGGTCCGATCTTATGTAATCTCATTACATAAGATATCACCACTCACATGTCATCTACACGAACACGTTAGGATCATTGTGTTTGTGATATATACAAAGTGGGACATATCCATAGTATTACCAGAGTAATGTACCCAAGCCTTATTCCCTTACTATAGACTCTTTAGGTTGTAACTCGAACTTAGATCCTTTATTTATACACTACATTCAATTCAAGAGCATGTTACAACCTTAAATGTTAATTTATTGGATTTAGGGTTAATGAAAGGGTAGAAAGTAAAAAATGATAAACAATAACCTTTATTGAAAATAATAACTTTTTGTTGGGATTTTTGTACTAATCTCGTGTTTGTAAATTACTATTTGAAATGAATAAGAGTTATTTATTTCATTACTTTGTGTCTCGCAATATTTACAACCTTTTCCAATAAACTAAGCTCCAGGGTCATTGAATTTATGAGAGAACTAGAACTTGAACGGTGTGTAGTGGACACACAGGGAGGATCACGTTCGAGTTAATGACCCGAATGGTCTACAGTATATGGATAGGGTTAGAAACCTAATCCTGGATACGTTGTGGATGCGTCCCGCTTTGTATTAGATACAAACGAGGTGATCTGACTCGTTCATGTAGTTGACATGCGAGTGGGGGCATCATGTGCAATGAGATTGTACAAGACCGGACCGTGAATTATTAGACCTACCGATGTAACACCGCTGTGATGAAGGGACTAATAACTTCGTAGATGCCCATTAGTGAGTCGACACGAATCCACGAGCGTGTTACGGACTCGCCTCATGGGGTCCGTCCTTTGACTAGTACGGGTGAGGGTGGTCACAGTTACTCGCCCAATATATGTATCTTCTCACGGGCAGGACAAAGTAGGGAGCTGGGAACTTAACTACGCGAGATGGAATTCACTCGTTCCCGCCATTAGGGAAACTAGAGGGGTTCTTCCCTTAAGTGTTGTCTCCAGTGCTTTGACAACGGGCGCCCACCTTTTCACTTGCCCGAGAAGGGTGTTGTGTATGGTTGGACCATCACAATATGTTGTTCATTAGAGGAGCAGTGGGGACTTAAGGAACAAGAGGTAGACACAGGGGTAAAACGGTAATTTGACCCAACCGTGTCTACGAACAACCTGTGAAGGGTCGACTCATGGGCATTGGTTATATCAGTGGACACGTAATTTTCTACACTCACGGGAGTGCAGCTACGGGCTATAGTGGAGTGTTATCGTAGCTAATGAATGTTGATTAACCGGGTCAAAGAGTTTGATAGGTTAATCTCGGATCATTGGAGCCCGTCACTGTAGGTCCATTAGGTCCCTCGGTTTCTTCCATCTGGGTTAAAAGAAGGGTTAAAGTTTTGGTATGAAATTGAACTGTTCAATTTCACTTAGAGGCATTTATGTCTTTTATATGAGATATGAATGATATAATATATATAGTTTAATGTGAATGAGATTCATAATAAACTAGGTTAGCCTAATTGTTGAATTAGGGCTAATTGGAGAAATTAATTGAGAGAATTTAAATTGGATGTGATTCAATTTAATTAATCCACAATTATTGCAAATGTGATTTGCAATATGAGATATGAGATATCTTATATTATATGGTTATGCAAATATGATTTGCATAACCTATGGTTGTGGTAAAGTGGTGATAATGTGGAGATTTTAACTCCACTATTTAATTCCTTCTTACAAGAAGGAAAATATGCTTTCACTCTCATTTTTTTTTATTTCACATAAGAGAAGAGTCTTGTTTTTCTCTCTAATTCTCTCCTCACCAAAACTCAAAAGAATCCCACCATGCTCCTTCTTTCCAAAAGAAGAACAACCAAGGTTCCAATTAGTGGTGTTTGTTCGGGTTTTGTTTCAGAGATCGTGATAGTTCGCGAAGTGTTCATGACCACTGGAAGAAACATTGAAGAGAGTCTTTAACAAGTAAGAAAATTCGTTCTTCTTGCTGTTTTCTTCCATAGTTTTGTATGTTTAACTTAGATCAAAGAGTTAGATCATTTTAGCAAATTTTAAGTAGCGTAAAGATACCTTTGACGATTCGATCGTCTTCCGTTGTGTGGGGATTTTCATTCCCTTCAACCCAAGCCTTATTCCCTTACTATAGACTCTTTAGGTTGTAACTCGAACTTAGATCCTTTATTTATACACTACATTCAGTTCAAGAGCATGTTACAACCTTGAATGTTAGTTTATTGGATTTAGGGTTAATAAAAGAGTAGAAAGTAAAAAATGATAAACAATAAGCTTTATTGAAAATAATAACTTTTTATTGATAATTAGAACATTATTTACAAACTACGAGTTTTAGGGCATAAATCCCAACTATCTCAAGCATCTTACATTGACAAGATGTTGTCATGGTATAAGATGCAGAACTCGAAGAATGGCTTGCTACCTTTCAGGCATGGGGTTCACTGGTTGTTGCGTGATATTTATGATATTTCAATACCGCAGTGTACGGGTCAAGTTTTAGTATAGTGATTTATGAGTCCATGTATCGTCCTCGGGAATGGGTTTCTAGATTAATTAATTACTAATGTACTAATTCTCAATTTTAGCTAAAGAAACATAACATGGATAGTTGAATTGAAAGTAAAAACAAGCAAACAAACAAACATGTGGAGACACAAATTGATAGAATGGTGGGAAGTGATTTTACAAGTTAAAGACCTAACTAACACATGCATTGAACCAATGAGATGAAATTATAAACAAGAAGTAAAATACTCAAGAAAATCTCTCGATTCTTAGTGAGCCTCACACATGCAATAAACTCATAGTCTCCATATGAACCTACAACATGCATGGCATTAAGTAACTTCTTTCTGTGTTTCACTAAGATTTCTAAGTCATTCTCATGCAAGAATTCTAAGGGTTTTGACAATTTTGCTCGAATTCAAGCTTTATCTCTCGAGTCCACTTAAATCAACAAATTAAGAAGTCAAGAACTAATTGTCAAAAATAAGAACTAATTGCCTTACGTGCTTGAACAACGAGGCCCCACTCTCTCACTAGCCCGAGAGGGACGTTGTTTATGGTAGGAGCATAAACAAAATTGTTCATTAGAGGATCAGTGGGACTTTAGGAGCAAGAGGTAGACACGGGGGTAAAACGATAATTTGACCTAACTGTGACTATGAACAACCTGTGAAGGATCGACTCATATGTATTAGTTATATCGATGGACACAACTTGTCCTACAGTGAAAAGAGTGCAACTACGGGGTTGTAGTGGAGTATCCCTATAGTTAATGAATGTTGATTAACGGGATCAAAGAGTTTGGTCAGTTAATCTCAGATCATTGGAGCTCATGATCTGTAGGTCCATTAGGTCCCTCGATTTACTCAATTTTGTATTCAATGAGGGTATAAAGTTTGGAGTGAATTTGATGTGTTGAAATTGGATAAATGGTATTTATGTCATTTACATGTGATATAATTGACATAATATATAGTTTAATGTGAATGAGATTTATATTAAACTATAGTATAGCCTAATTATGTAATTAAAGATTAGATTGGAGAAATTCATTTGAGAGAAATAAAATTGAATGTGATTCAATTTTAATTCCACATTATGCAAATGGAATTTGTATAAGAAGGCATGTGATACCTTATATTATATAATAATGCAAATATGATTTGCATATTATATGGTTGTGGTAAAGTGGTAAATAGGTGGAGAATTTGTATCCACCACATACCACTATTTAAGAGTGCTTGATGAAACATTGTTTAAATCATTCTCTTATTTTTTTTTTGTTTTGCAACCAAGAGCTCTCCAGAGAAATCTCTCTACTCTCTCAACTCTTTTCATACCCAAACTCCAAAATGAGTCCCACAACTCTCCCTCATCTGCCGGAGAACAACCGGGAATGCTTGGTGGAAGTGTTGGTTCTTGGATCGTTTGTGGAAATCGTTTGATCGGGAGATCGTACAGATCGTAACACGGGAGGAGGAAAACATGAAGAAAGGTGTGTAACAAAAGCAACGCGATTCGCATCGCTTCCGCTGCGGGATTCCATCCCTTCATCTCAAAGGGATGAATTCAATAGGGGACAAATTCCTCAACATAGAGGAAATAGAGGATAACATTAAAGTTAGAGAGGGTGAGGTCGTTGTTGTGGCAATTACAACAGACTTATCTGTCAGGTATGTTGATAACCAAGACACTCTACCCTTATTTGCTCCAATCAATTTAACAAGTTGTATGCTTCAGTTTACAACTCAATCAAGAACAACAACTTGTTTGGTTTTGTTACTAACAATGGTAATCAAGTTGTCAATGCCTTTGTTGCCGGACCAAACCCCAATTCCTTTGTAGCCAATCCAGACACGTTGAATGATCAATCATGGAATGCAGACAATGGGGCTTCATATCATGTCACTGCTTACTTTGGCAACAAAGCCAATCGTATGGAGTATGCAGGTATGGGTCAGGTTGTTATTCGAAATGGTCATAAACTGTCACTTTTGCATGTCGGGAACTCTTGTTTGACTGATGGTGTTAACAACTCAAGTCTTGAGAATATGCTGTGTGTCCCTGCAATTGCGAAAAACTTAGTGAGTGTTTCTAATCTTGCTCAAAACAATAATATTTTCTTTTAGTTCCATGGAAATTGTTGTCTTGTTAAGGAAAAAGCTTTGGGTAAAACAACACCGAAAGGGGTGCTTCGAGATAACTTGTATCAGCTGGAGAATCCCACAGTTGAGTCTAGAGATGTTTCTCAAGGAACAGTTGGCTTAGATGAATCTGTTTCCATGTGCAAAAATAACATTTTAGTTTGTTCATTTTCTCGAGTTAATGTCGTTGTGTCCATGAAAATTTGGCAGAATCGCCTTGGTCAATCGTCCTCTATACGTTTTCTGAGTTTTGTCAATATGGAAAAGCTCACTCTCTTCCGTTTCCAAACACTGTTTCTAAAGCTACTGCACCTTTTGAGTTAATTTACTCTGATGTTTAAGGACCTTCACCATGCTTTTCTAGACGGGTTTTGTTATTATATTCTCCTTGTAGATGACTATAGCAGATTTGTCTGGCTTTATCCACTCAAGCAAAAATGAGACACCAAAGCAACATTTGATCACTTCCCCAGTCTAATGTCTAATCAATTTCAAACAAACATAAAAGCTTTTCAATCTGATAATGGAAGTGAGTTCAAACGAATACATCAAAAATGCAGTCAGTTAGGTGTTCTATCTCGTTTCTCCTACCCTTGCACGTTAATTCTTAATGGTCGAGCAGAGAGAAAGCACATACATGTTGTTGAAACTGGTCTTCACTTCTTGCCACAGCCTCAATGCCATTAAATATGTGTGGTGGGATGCATTTTTAGTCGCTGTTAGTCTGGTAAACAATCTGCGCACACCTACTCTTCGTGGCTCATCGCCTGTGGAGTTGTTATTCAAGCAAAAACCGACCTATGACATCTTAAGAACTTTCGGTTGTGCGTGCTTCCCAAAATTGAGACGATATCAGCAACACGAGTTTGGTTATCACATTGAGAAATGCATATATTTTGGCCTAAGTGCTCGGCATGGGGGTTTAAAATTTCTCAGCTTATCAGGTAGACTTTACATTTCTTGTCATGTTCGATTTAATGAGGAAGGTTTTCCATATTCTACAGGTCTTGCAACATTCAAATATCAGAACAATGCCTTACCACCTATTGATCTCTCACCCACATCCTGGTTTCAATCCTCCTGCCATGATGAATCTGACACTTAATCCACCCTCTCCAACAACCTCATCATCTGCATACTCCCTGTCCATATATATCACAAACGGTCTCAACTTCCAATATGTTGCGTCATCCCCCTCAGCCAATTCCTCATCAAAAGTACCAAATCCATTACCATCTATATCATCTTTACCTGCACCACCCTCTTGTTAGGAAATTGTCCCACTGCCTACTTCAAATTCAACACCATCTCATTCTATGATCACACGTGGTAAGACAGGTATAATCGAGAGTACAGAAGGTGCAAATAGATTGGTCTCAAACAGAACCAACAAGAGTCAAAGATGCCTTGGTTACTCATTCATGGAAGAATGCAATGAATGAGGAATATACTGCCCTAATTCCAAATGGCACTTGGCAGCTAGTTCCTCCTAATGATGCCTACAATATTGTGACAAACAAATGGATATATCGAATCAAACGAAGTACAAGGCTCGTCTTGTGGCCAAAAGCTTCCATCAGAATGCAGGGATCGATTTCTTTGAGACATTAGGCTCACCATTAATAGCACCGTTGTGGACATCTCATAGACTAAAAAACTTGTTGATTAGATTGTGGATGTGGCTATCAAAGTTTGCATGACTTCTTTTACCAAGTGTAACCGTGTTGATAACAAAAAAAAATCACCGTCTAGTTCAATTCACGACCTCACCGTTTCCCACCGCCCAGGTTTGATTTATCTATTGAATGCATCACTCATTAATTTCCTATTTTGTTTATAAGTAAAAAAAATATTTTGGCACTCCTACTTAGGACACATTCTATTTTAGTGGTCAATAAATCTTAAAGCATTTGCCCTCTCATATATTGTTAATTAGTTTGAGTATTAATTTTTATCAATTAGGTAAAATAATAATAGGAATAATCTATATTCTGGAAAGAAACCATATGAATATGCTTTCAAAATCTACATGGTGAAAACTAATATAAACTAAATACAATTTTTTGAAAAATTAACAATAGACTAACTATGTAGACTAACTACCAAATAGAGTATAACTCAATTAACATATTAAATATGTTAAAACCTCCATCCTTATGTGTACTAAAAAAAATTATATAGACTATTTTAAAATTTATTACAATTAGATGAAGTAAATTTGGATATTTGAAAGCACATCTACTCTAATAGAACAATTTCAAAATACAAACACCACAACGGTATTCTATAAAAAAAAATAAAATGAAGAACATAATAATGTGACTTAGTGTTCCTATCGAGCCATTCTCATTCCTTACCAAAAAATCAATTGTAGACTTCAAAGAGATTGAAGTCCTTGAATGAAAATATTAGTGAAACATTCCATTTCATCTCTTTCCTTAACAAATCCAATCTCTAATCCGCCATCGGCATGTCTACTTTCTGTCAAAGAAAATGATCTTGAAAATTCAGTGGACACCATTTCCACCTTCTTCGGTTTTCCCCACCCAAAATCAGCACTATAGACTTCAAACCTCGGCGACCCAGCAATGGAAACAGGTCGTAATTCTTTGGCAGTGACAACATTTTTGGCCACTTCTTTCATAGACAAACCCCATTTCTCAAACCCCTCCACAAGTACTCCTCCACTGTCCACACTTTTTATAGCCTCAGAAATTGCCTCCACAGCAACAATCATCCCATTTTCACCCAAAAGCTCACATCTTTCAATGAATTTAGGCCGAGCCACCAAACAATTCCCAAAGTAATTCGAAGGTAAAGGAGGTTGTAAACGAGCCCTCACATCCATAGCGAATACAATTTGAACTTTTTCATCTGATGTGGCGCCCTTCAACTTGGCTGTGCAGACAGAAAGGTAAGCCGTCGTTAAAGAAAATGAAGATACATGAAGATGCTCAACGCTAATAGCTCGTTGCTGCTTCAAAACCAATTGCTTTAGCTTTTGCAGGTGTTGGGGAGTTAACTCAAGAGTGCATCGGATTAACCCACGTGAAAGTTTTGGTACCAAAAGACTCAAGCTTCTATTGTTGGGTCCGTCCATCTTCAACCATCCATCTGCAAAAACCCCCGCGAGACCCGCCGAGTCGTGGATCACGGACCGATCGTAAAACGGCGCGGTCGGGAGAGATGAGCCTTTCGTGATATGAGCCCATGACTTGAGAAATGAAGTGGAAGTTGTGCCGTCAAGAAGCGCGTGGTGGTTTGTTATTCCAATGGAAAATCCCATGTTTGGAAAGAGAGTAATTTGGAGGGCGATGACAGCGGCACGGTCATCGGAAACGGGCAGTTGGGGTAGGAGAGGATGATATTCTTCTGTTAATATAGGGCAGCCATTGGATGAGAGATGGTAAAAGTCGGCGTTGGACTCGGCGACGGTGAGCGAAACGGCGTCGCCTTCGACAAAATGAAGGAAGGGGATGGGAGAATTTGGAGGCCAAATGAGGTTGCCGGCGAGAGGAAGATAGTGGCGGAGAGTGAGAGAGAGAGAAGATTTGAGGTTTGAAATAATGGAATGAATAGATGAAGTTTGGTAGAAGAAAAGACGTTGGATCGGATGAAATCTGAGCCATACAAGGTCGAAGAAGGTGAGGGGAAGAGAGCAGGGCGCAACAGAGTCCAGTGGAGGAGCTACTCTGCATATTTCAAGTATCTTCAATGAGGGAGGATTCTCCATTTGTATTATCAATCTTCACCAATACAATTCCTCTGCACTGCTAGTTTCCTTCTATTACTGCTATATATCAAGTACTTTTTTTTCTTTAATTTTTTTTTTTGCTTTTTTAATTACCGGCCTATCCTTCTAATTTCATCAAATTGCAAATGATGCATTTTGAAATTTTTACATTCAACTTTAAAAATGGTTGCAATTTATATTAGGGAAGGTTTTCATTCAAGAAATCATTAAGAAGAATATTTTCATGTACATCCCATGAATACTAAAACATATATTTAATGTGAATTTTATAAGATTTAGGCAAAAATGAAGTTGAAGATATTTTTTTTTATTGAAATTTATAAATTGTGGAGTTTCAAGTTGAATCTATGAGCTTTCATGTTTATATATATTTCATACATAAACTTTAAAGTGTGCCTAATAAATCACTTAACTTTAAAAATTGTGTCTTTGTAGTCTTGAACTTTAAAAAATATCATTATAGGTACTTAAACATTTAACTTTGAATTTAATAAGTTATTGAAATTTTAATTTTGTGTCTATATAGGTATTTAACTAATATGCCCTTTTTTAAAAAAAATACCGACCTACTAGACACAAATTTAAAACTTTAAGGTCCTATTAGACGTGAAGTTCAATTTCATATATAATATTTTAGTTAGTTTTTAAAATTATCAATATGTCATGGAACTATTTGATGTTTTAAAAGTTTAGAGACCTATTAGACATAAAATGACAATTTGAGAGACCTACTATGCATTTTCTAAAGTTTAAAGACCAACTTAACACAAATCTAAAAGTTCAAGAACTAAACTTATTATTTAACGTTAACTTAACTTGATATTATAATACATTAACCAGTCCACCTATGTTTAGATTTGTAGTTCAACTTTTTTTTTTTCATTCATAAAATGCAGTGAGATTATATTATATTAATCTTAATTAGATTAGAAACAAGAAGATTCAGAGTATATCAATGATGGACAACTTCTTCATTAGTACAAGGCCTATGAACAAAAAGTGTAGAGCGATAAAGACTTATGTCTAAAGTACATAATATCGTATTATTGTCGAAGTTTGAGACCATCATTGTGTATAGTGTAGCAAATTTTCGACCATATCTAAAAAAAATTTCACACATTATACACTTCATCTCTTCTCTGTTATATTTCTCAAAGTCTTAATTTTTTTTAATGCGATTCAACCTAATAAATTTCAAATTCACACTAGAATATTGAAAACAATATTGTTCTGAGAAGTTTCACTATTTACATCCCATAACCCAAAAATAATTTTTAAATAAATTTGTTAAATGTATACTTGTTGATTTCACCGAGTCAATAAGTTTGAAAACATACCGAAATGGCATTATCTTTTGTTTTTCCGCGTCGGCATGAAGTCACAGCGACTCCCCTTTGCCAATATGATATTCGTGCCGACAGTCCTATAGTAGAGACCAGTGTAATATGATATTCAAAAGAAAGATTTTCTTTTCATTTCTAATTTATTGATTGATTTTCCCAAGAGGGTTGAAGTTTTAATTTGGAAAAAAAGCCAGGGAGAAGAAAATTCTATTATTTTATAACAAAAATTATGATACACTCCATCTATATTATATTAACAAAAAATTATGATACACTCAATCTATACTGAGATTATATTAATAAGTGTGTGTGAAATTATGATACACTCAATCTATATTATATTAGATGTGTGTGCGTGTAATAAAAAATGACTATGTACCGAATCATATTAGTTCAACAATTTTTTTTTTATTCAAAGTTGACTAGTAAGAAATGAAACTTCTTGTTCGTGTGTGAATTGCGATAATTATTTTTGTGTTCATTTCTACTAATTCAATAAAAAATGACTATATACCGAATCAAATTGGTTCAGCAATTTTTTTTCTTAATCAAAGATGACTAGTAAGGAATGAAACTTCTTGTTGTTGTGTAGTTCGTGTGTGATGAATATGGTTGTTGGATTTATGATGGTGAATGTGGTAAGACGTGAGGTGAAATGGAGAGAAAATGGTAAATAAACACACTATGTTCATTCCCAATCTAGCACAAAGTATGTACTACAAATTGACCAGTAATAGAATTAAAGAGAATTCCAAAGATCGATCTACATGGAATTTTAGTGATAATTTGCGAATGAAAGTTATTTAGGGCATCTTTGGGAATGATTATTCAACTAGCGATTTTGAAAAAAGAGATTTAATTACACTTGATTTCTAAAATTAATTTTCGTACAAACATTTTATTGTTTGGTTCCAAACTTTTTTAAAATGATTTTCATATAATAAAAAGTGATTTTGAATGATTAATGTTTGGTTTAAAAAGTGATTTTAAAACTATTAAATTATCAAAAAAAAGTTATTAATTTAAAAATTATGTGACATTATTAATTATAAGCAATTAGTATAAAAAAAGGTATTTATATAACTAATTTTATTTAATTATTATTATAATTAATATCATTACAATCAATTTATTATTTTAAAATATTTATTTATCAATTTATTTTTTATTTGTTTGCAAAATTTTATGAAAAGTTCAAGTATTAAAAACTCTTATTCGATAATAATATTTTTTCTAGTTCTTTAATATTAAGCTTACAAAATATTATTTATATTGTCCAAAAAAACAAAGGTTTATAACCAATATTATTTATATTTATGTTTTCTTTATTTAATTTGAAAAACAAAAGTTTTAAAATTTTAGTTAAACTTGAGAAATAAATTAGTTTTAAAATTTTTCCTGGTTTTAAAATTTACTAAATTTGAAAAAACAAATAATTATAATACTATTTTAAAAATAAATTAAGTTTAAAAAGAAAAAAAAAACACCAAAACCCGTATGTGGGCTCAACCTCGGACACTGCAACCATCCTAACATCCATAGGATTGAACCATAAGACCAACACAGCGAGACTTAGGGCATGTTTGGGAGTGATTTTGGAGTGGCCAAAATCACTTTTGACATGTCTAAAATCATTTTCCTATCCAAAATGTGATGTTTGGCAATATTAAGCAAATGATTTTGGATTCTTCGAAAGTTATTTGAAGTGATTCTCTTTCAATCACTTGTGAGGTGATTTCCAAGTGATTTTTGTTGAATGATTGTAATTTAAAATGACTATTATTCATTTTTTAAAATAGAATACTTTTAATGACGAGTAAAAACCGTAATCTTTTGTCAAAATTCATAAATTTCCATAAAAAAGTAAATTTTTTCAAAACCAAAATCACTATTAAAATTATAGAACCAAACATGAAAATGATTATATGAAAATTACTTTTAATAAATCAATTATAGACAAATCAATTACACTAAAATCAATATTTTTAAAATCATTCCCAAACATGCACTCAATATGTTGCTCATCGTGGCGAATTTTATAAATATAGTATTTCTAATTTTTGGATATTTTATAAATAAAAGTTAATTGTTATTTTTTTGAGTGATTTTTAACTCATCACTTGTACAATAATCACCTTTCAAGTGATTGACCGGGAATTATTACATAATAATTTTGTAGTTTTGAAAAATCACTTGTGCACCTTGCCAAACATCACTATTTTCAAATGGAAGTGATTTTGGCCATACCAAAATAACTCCCAAACATACCCTAAGTGATGCGTTAAACCTTTTTTTAGTTGCTTGTGGTAGGATAAGGTTGAATTGAGGCAAGCAATGCAGGGCGCCCATATTAGAGGGTTGCAAATATTTTGAGGTGTTGCGATTGAAAGGATGCAAAATATGATTGAGAACAACATGCCTAGTGCATGTTATAGAATAGGTAGTGGAGTGACACATTTGTACAAGTATAAACATGTAGCAAACAAAAAAAAAAAAGAAAAAAAAAAGATACATGTCAGGAGGGGACCACTGTCTGGCACTCATTCGCAGGGATATCAGACCTGCGTGGGCTCCACTCAGCTGTCTACCTTTTCTTTTAGAGGGAACCATGTTCAAAATATATACAACAGTCTCTATTGCATGTCCCCAAAACGAATCAGACAGTTGAGCATAGTTTATCATAGACCAAACCATGTATTTCTCCTTTCGGATACATCGTTTTGCTGAGATGTACCGGGGGCTGAGAGTTGGGATGTGATTCTATGTTCTATCATATAGTCCTGGAATCGTAAGTCCATATACCCTCCTCCTCGATCTAATCGAAGTGTTTTAATCGTCCTACCTAATAAGTTCTTACCCTTCACTTATATTCTTTGAACTTTTCAAGACCTTCGGACTTATGATACATTAGGTAGAGATAGTCGTACCTTGAATAATCATCAATGAAAATGATGAAGTATTTATACCCTCCTCGTGCTTTAATATTCATCGGACCACAGAGATTTGAATGCACGAGTTCTATAGGTTTTTTGGCCCTATAACCTTTTTCAATAAAATGTTGTTTGGTCATTTTACCCTCAAAACAAGACTCACATGGAGGTAAAAAGTCATTCTTTTAACTGACATAAAAGCCCACTCCTGACCAAACTCACAATCCTATTGAGATTGATGTGGCCAAGTCTCAAGTGTCAAAGATAGGTAGTAGGAGAAAAAATTTTCTTTTTAGTTAGAGTTTCAACAGTTTTAAACATTTCGGCAATTAAAATGGCATTTGTGTCGGTTGGTCTTAACACATACAAGGTGTTTTCAAGTTTTGCAGAACATATTTGAACACCTCTTGTGTTAATGAACACTTCATTAAGTTCAAAAATATTTTATACATTTGTTCGAGCAAACAAAAGATAGATACAAGGTTCCTCTTTATACTAGTAACCAAAACTACATTTTCTAATAAAATGAACCTATTTCTAAAAAAACAGCTTCATCGCTCCCACCGCTTTAACCGAGACATCCTCTCCTGCTCCTAAAGGGAATGAGAATCTCGCGCAGCAGAAGACGATTGAATCGTCGAGGTATCAATATGCAACATGATTTTATTAAAATTGATCTAACAATTAGACCTAGGCTAAACATGCTCAAAGAAGAAGAAAAATACAGCAAGATGAGTTCTTACTTACTTGTTGTAGACTTTCATCAAAGTTTCTTCTTCAAATCACGAACTCTTCGTGCTCCTCGAACTCAACGAACACTCCCCACAAATGAAACACGAACACAACCAAATGGCCTTCTCGGTTGTTCTCTTTTGGAGAAGGGAAGATGGTGGGATCTTGTAAGAGTTTTGGAGAGGGAGGAGAAATGAGAGAGTAGAGAGAATTCTCTTCTTCTCTTTTGTGAAAATCTAAAAAATGAAAGAAGTCATTTTCAATCCCTTCTTGCAAAGGGTTTAAATAATGGAATGAGGGAGTTAATATCTCCTCATTATTACCACTTTACCACAACCATAGGTTATGCAAATCTTATTTGCATAATCACATAATATAAGATATCTCATATCTCATATTGCAAATCTCATTTGCAATAATTGTGGATTAATTAAATTGAATCACATCCAATTTAATTTCTCTCCTTTAATTTCTCCAATTAGCCCTAATTCAACAATTAGGCTAACCTATAGTTTATTATGAATTGAAGGGAATGAAAGTCCCACGCAGCGGAAGACGATTGAATCGTCGAGGTATCAATATGCAACATGACTTTATTAAAAGTGATCTAACACTTAGATCTAGGCTAAACATGCTTCAAAGAAGAAGAAATTTACAGCAAGAAGAGATTTTACTTACTTGTTGTAGACTAACTCAGCAAATTTCTTCCTCCGGTCACGAACTCTTCGTGCAACTCGATCTCTACGAACTCTTCCCACAAATGATCTTGAACACCACCAAATTACCTTCTCGGTTGTTCTCTTTTGGAGAAGGGAGGTTTGTGGGAACCTTTTGTGTTGGAGAGGGAGGAGATTTTTGAGAGAGAATTGAGAGAATTCCTCTTCTCTTCTTTGATGCAAAATCAAAAAATGAGAGATTAAGTTACAATCCTTCTTGGAAGAAGGGTTTATATAGTGGAATTGGTGGAGTTAAAATGTCCACATAATTACCACTTTACCATTAACCATAGGTTATGCAAATCTCATTTGCATAACCACATAATATAAGATATCTCATATCTCATATTGCAAATCTCATTTGCAATAATTGTGGATTAATTAAATTGAATCACATCCAATTTAATTTCTCTCAATCAATTTCTCCAATTAGCCCTAATTCAACAATTAGGCTAACCTATAGTTTATTATGAATCTCATTCACATTAAACTATATATTATATCATTCATATCTCATATAAATGTCATAAATGCCCTTAAAGTGAAATTGAACACTTCAATTTCATACCAAAACATTAACCCTTCTTTTAATCCAGGTGAAGCCAACCGAGGGACCAAATGGACCTACAGTGACGGGCTCCAATGATTCGAGATTAACCTGCCAAACTCTTTGACACGGTTAACCAACATTCATTAGCTACGGTAACACTCCACTATAGCCCGTAGTTGCACTTCCGTCAGTGCAGAATATTACGTGTCCAGTGATATAACCAATACCCATGAGTCGACCCTTCACAGTTGTTCGTGAGACACTACCGGGTCAAATTACCGCTTTTACCCCCGTGTCTACCTCTTGTTCCTTATGTCCCCACTGTTCCTCTAATGAACAATATATTGTGATGGTCCGACCATACACAACACCCTTCTCGGGCCAGTGAGAAGGTGGGCGCCCGTTGTCCAAGCCCTGGAGACAGCACTCAAGGGAACAACCCCTCTAGTTTCCCTAAAGGCGGGAACGAGTGAATTCCATCTCGCGTAGTTAAGTTCTCAGCTCCCTACTTGGTTCTGTCCCTGAGAAGATAGGCATATTGGGCGAGTAACTGTGACCACCCTCACCCGTACTAGTCAAAGAACAAACCCCTCGCATGTGGAGTCCGTAATACGCTCGAGGATTCGTGTCGAGTCACTAATGGTCATCTCACGAAGTTATTAGTCCCTTCTTGTCAATGGTGTTACATCGTGAGGTCTAATAAATCACGGTCCGGTCTTGTACAATCTCATTGCACAGGATGCCCCCACTCGCATGTCAACTACATGAACGAGTCAGATCACCTCGTTTGTATCTAATACAAAGCGGGCCGCATCCACAGTGTATCCAGGATCAGGTCTCCAACCCTATCCATATACTGTAGACCGTTCGGGTCATTAACTCAAACATGATCCTCCCTGTGTGTCCACTACACACCGTTCAAAATCAAGATCTCTCATAAATTCAATGACCCTGGAGCTTAGTTTATTGGAAAAGTTTATAAATATTGCGAGACACAAAGTGATGAAATGAATAACTCTTATTAATTTCAAACAATATATTACAAACACGAGATTAGGGCAAAAATCCCAACAACTCCAACATTGAGAGTTATCTCGCCTTCTACAAGCCATTTCCAGGAACTAATTCCCTGAAAGAAGAACATATGTGATTAGCATCCCATAAATCTAATATCAAGGTAGAGTTAACGTTATCCACTATACATATTTCAACAAAGAATAAATTGTATTTACCTTGTTTTTGTTTTTTCAGGTTTCTTCTCAATAAGGTATTTAAGGTAGTTACGCTTCCAGTGCCCATCTTCGTTGCAGTGGGAACACTTTTCTTTGTATGCAGCTTTACCTCTACACTGGCGTGTAGTAGGAGTCATTCCCTTTCCCTTATCCTTTTTTTTTTCTGTTGAATACCTTTATTTATAGAAAATGATGGTCTAGACTTAGTTCTTGAGGATGATCCTCTCTCGAACTTCTTTAAAGTAGCAAATTTTGGTTTTCCTTATTGTCATTTAGTTTTGATAAGAGGTTGATAAGTCTGGAGCTCGTTTAGAAGAATAGTCAAGTTATATTCTATCTTGTCCATCATTGCATTCATGCAAAAATGTAGGAAACTTTTCGGAAGAGATTCCATGATGAAACTAACTTGACTTTTTTCTGTTGGGATATGTGCCCTAAAACTAATGTAATTTTGATCAAATAAATAAAGAGTAATTTGTTTTCATAAAATTATATTCTTGCTTTATAAATCCAATAAACTAAGCTCCAAAGTTATAATATATCTTGGACATCAGTGTAGTAGACAATATTTGAATTGTGTTCAAGAGTATAACCTAAATGGTATATGGTATAAGAATAAGGTTGGAACCTTATTCTTGTAACACCATGGATGCGACCAACTTTATAGTTAGTACAAATGAGGTAATCCAACTCATTCATGTGGATGACATGCGAGTGGGGGCATCCTGTATAAAGAGATCATACAAGACCGAACTGCAAATTATTAGTCTGGCCAGTATAACGTTGTTAACAGGATATGATTGATAATTTGTAGATGGTCATTAGTGACTCAACCTGAATCCTGAGCAAGTAAAGAACTCCTGCTTATAGGGGTTTGTTCTTAGACTAGTATGGGTGAGAGTGGCCTGTAGCCGACTCAATAAGCCTACCTTCTTAGGGACAGAACCTCGTAGGTAGCTGGGGACTTAACTATGCAAGATGGAATTCACTCATTCCTACATTAAGGGAATTAGATAGGTTATTCCCTTAAGAATTGAGTCCAGGTCTTGAACAACGGGGCCCCACCCTCTAAACTAGCTTAAGAGGGTATGAGTTTATGGTAGGACCATAGACAGTGGTGCTTAAGGAACAAAGAGGTAATCATAGGGGTAAAACGGTAATTTGACCCAACTGTGATTCCGAACAACCTGTGAAGGGTCGACTCATGGGTAATGATTTATCAATGGACACAATATAATCTACAATGAGGAGAGTGCAGCTACAAGTCTATAGTGGAGTGACTTGTAGTTAATGAACTTTGATTAACTGGATCAAATAGTTTGATCAGTTAATCTCACATCGTTGAAGCTCATAAACTGTAGGTCCATTAGGTCCCTCCGTTGGCTCAACATGGTAATATTGAGGGTATAAAGTTAGGAATGAGATTGAAGTGTTCAATTTCATATATGAGGTGTTATATCAATTATATGTGATATAATTGATATAATATATAGTTTTAATATGAGTTAGATTCACATGTTAACTATATACTAATGAGAAAACGATGGAGGGATAGGATGGTAATTTCCATCCTAATTCACATCAACCCTAGAATTCTCTCATTTTTGTTGGAAAGAGTTCCAAACACAATTCCAAAAGATCTCCTCACCTCATCCTAAAGGAACTCACCTTCCTCCCTCACCTAGAGAATAACGGAGAAGATCTAGTGGTGGATCTTCACAAGGTTCGGGTTTGTTGTTGAGATCGTGATCATTAGAGGAGGAATTCGTGGAGAAAGTATTCTTCAAAGGTAACATCTTGCTGTCCTACTTTGTAAAGCATGTTTAATCTTAAAATTTAGTTCTTGTATTTTAGATCTATGTAACAAAATCATGAACACGCGATTCACAATCGCTTCTGCTGTGGGATTCGATCCCTTCAATTGGTATCAGAGCCCAATTGTGTTATTGATTTTGTTCTGAATTTATCAAGAACAAATGTGAGATTTACTGATTTCATGAGATGTATAATCGGTTTGCGAATTAGATGTTTTCGTTTTTGGCACCATAGATTTATAATTTTATTTCATTGAATCGTTCAATGTAAGAGTTTGGTGTTTTGGGCAATTTTAATTGTAAATCGAGTTTGTAAGTCCGTGTCGATGGAGACAAAGTTGTTGCTGAGAAGAACGGAGCGAAAATGAGCAAAAACAGTAGAGACTTCTTGTTGTTCTGTGTGCAGCGTTGCAACGTTGTTGAGCCAGTCTTGAAGCTGCAGGAGGTGCAAGGTTGCAACGCTCCAATTAGCATTACAACACCAAGAAGTGGAGACGATGACGTTGCAACGCCAGCACACGCGTCGCAATGCTGAAGTTGTTGAGGCGCGCGACATGAAGGAGTTAGCGTTGCAACACTATCCTCAGCGTTGCAACACTGCTGGACTAACGCTCCAATGGGCAGAAACGGACAAGGTGCAGCGTTGCAATGCCGAAGGCGTTTCAGGAGTTTTCTCAACAGACAGAAATGCGTTTTTTTAATATATAATTAATATAAAAAAGTTTTATATTAATTTTATTTAATATTATTAATTTTCATTAATATCATTAGATTATATTGAGCTTCAAGACTGCCTCAACAACGTTAGATTTATGTAATTTATGTAATATAAAGATTGCAACGCTGTTCATCAGCGTTAGATTATATTAAGGGCTTAATAAACTAGAAATCCTAGGTTTAATATAAAGATTAGCAAACTTAGGATAAAATCAATATAAGAGTTATATTGATTGTCAATATAAGAGTTATATTGATAAGTTTATGTAAAACCATTAGCCGGGTTTAGCCTAAGTCAATTTCCTATAGAGTTAAAGTATCAACTGGGAGGAAAAGCGTGTATGATACATATAATTCCACCTACGTTTCTCCGAGATGTTCACACCGTGAGACTCATACTTGGCCTCGTGGCGCAAACGGGAGCGTCCCCCTTCGGATGGCGTTTGTATGAGTCAATATCAAGGTGAATGGAGAGGGTACTTATAGTGAGTTGGAGAAGGTTTAGTGAAAACAAAACCTATGGTCTCTTTTGTCGGTTCACACCGTAAGATTACTATGGTCAGCCTGCTAGTTTGGCCTGGACTAGACAATCCCTTCGGAGGGCTTGATCATAGAGGATCGAACACAGTGGACACCCAAAAGGGATAAAGATTTTCTTAGTCTGTTTTTCAACCTAATCCTCCCTTCGACGGATTTTGTTGGATGGGGACTCTGTGGTCCAAAGACAGAGGGTTACAGTCATAAGGTACATAAGAAGTGTATGTATCCTAACCAAATAATGGTAACTAAAGCCTATAAGAATAAGAGTTATTCTTGCATTGGTCAAGAATGTCTTGATCTAGAGGAGAAGTGTTTTTTATTACCCTTCGGTGTCATACATTCTAAACCTTTGGTGTATCATTGCAAATTATTAAGGACTTAAGAATCATTAGATAATTAGCAAAAATATGATTGGATTAGACAATTATAGCGAGAAACTTATACAAGTTTTTTGTTGTAAATTTCAGCAAAATATCTGGCTCTATTATTTCGTTACTGCGTGAGGAAAAATTAACCGGAGAGAACATGATGAATTGGAAAAACAAACTTAACACTATTTTGGTAATGGGTGATCTAAAGTTTGTACTAACTGAGGAGTGTCCTCAGCTACCAGGCTCGAATGCTACACGAAATGTTCGTGATGCATATGTTCGATGGATCAAGGCCAATGATAAGGCCAAGGTCTATATGATGGCAAGTATGTCTGACATATTAGCCAAGAAGCACGAGGGCATGATGACCGCTGAGGAAATCATGGATTCAATGCAAGGTATGTTTGGACAACAACCTACACAGGCCCGACACAATGCCCTCAAGTATATATTCAACTCGAGGATGCCAGAGGATTCATCTTTTCAGGATCATGTCCTAGATATGATGGTACACTTTATCATCACGGAGTCGAATGGTGCTTCTATCAATGAATCGAGTTAGGTCAGCTTCATTCTGCAAACTCTTCCAGATAGTTTCCTACAGTTTATAAATAATGTTGTTATGATCAAGCTTACTTTGAATCTTACCTCCGTTCTGAATGAACTCCAGACCTTTCAATCTTTCATGAAAATTTAGGGATCGAAAGTTGAGGCAAATGTTGCCAGTAGGAGTTATCACAGAGGTTCGACCTCTGGATAAAAAACAGTGGCTTCATCTTCTTCTAACCTGAAATGGAAGAAGAAGAACATGAAGAATGTTGGTAAAGGGAAACGAGTTGACAAAACTACCGCCCAAAAGGGCAAGATGGTCAAAGAAGTTGCAAACAAAGGAAAATGTTTCCACTACAATGAAGACGGGCATTGGAAACGGAACTGTCCGAAGTACATTGCAGAAAAGAAGAAGGAAGGTAAATATGATTTACTTTGCTTAGAAGCTTGTTTAGTGGATAATGATAAAACTGCTTGGATACTTGATTCAGCGCCACTAATCATGTTTGCTCTTCTTTCAGTGGAATTGATTGGCAGTGACTACTGTAAAAGAGAGATAACGCTCCGGGTTGGAAATGGAGAAGTCGTTTCAGCTGTAGCAATTGGCACAATGAAGCTTATTTTTGGCAAGAAATATATGTTGTTAGACAATATATTAGTGATATTATGGTTTACTAGAAACCTTATTTTAATTTTTGCCATATAAAACAATGTATTTCAATATCCTTTTCTTCTAATAAAGTGTTCATTTTTAAGAATGGTATTGAAATATGTGAAGTTTCATTAGAAAATGAGTTGTATGTTTTAAGGCATAATTCAGTCAAAATGGTTTTGAACACTGAATTAATTAAAACTGCAAACACACAAACTAAGAAACGTAAAAATTCTCCTAAAGAAAATACTCATCTTTGGCATCGTAGATTGGGTCACATAAACCTCAATAGGATTAAGTGAGTGATAAAGAATATGTTGGGATTTATGCCGTAAACTTGTGTAATTTTTATCAATTAAATAAAGTGTTATTTGTTTGATAGAATTACAGTCTTGTTTTAATGAATCCAATAAACTAAGTTCCAAGGTTATAACATTTATCTTGAACATCAATGTAGTGGACACTATTTGGGTTGAGTTCAAGAATATAACCTAAATGGTCTATGGTATAAGAATAAGGTTGGAAACCTCATTCTGGTAACACCATGGATGCGACCCTTTGTAATTAGTACAAATGAGGTAATCCAACCCATTCATGTAGTTGACATGCGAGTGGGGGCATCCTGTATGAAGAGTTCATACAAGATCTGGATCATGAAATTATTAGTCTAACGATTGTAACACAGTTAATGAGGATAAGACTAGTAATTTATAGATGGTCATTAGTGACTCGACCTGAATCCTGAGCAAGTTAAGAACTCCTGCTTATAGGGGTTTGTCCTTAGACTAGTATGGGTGAGAGTGGCCTGTAGCCGACTCAATAAGTCTACCTTCTAAGGGACAGAACCTCGTAGGTAGCTGGGAACTTAACTGTGCAAGATGGAATTCACTCATTCTTACACTAAGGAATAAGAGAGGTTGTTCCCTTAAGAACTGATTCCAGGTCTTGAACAACGGGGCCCCGCCCTCTATGAGGGTATGAGTCTAAGGTAGGACCTTAGACTTGTTGTTCATTAGAGGATCAGTTGTGCTTAAGGAGCAAAGAGGTAATCACAGGGGTAAAACGGTAATTTGACCTAGCTGTTATTACGAACAACCTGTGAAGGGTCGACTCATGGATAATGACTATATCAGTGGACACAATAATATCTACAGTAAGGAGAGTGCAACTACAAGTCTATAGTGGAGTGACTTGTAGTTAATGAATATTGATTAACTGGATCAAAGAGTTTGATCAGTTAATCTCACATCATTGGAGCTCATGAACTGTAGGTCCATTAGATCCCTCTGTTGGCTCAACATGGTAATATTGACAGTAGAAAGTTAGGAGTGAAATTGAAGTGTTCAATTTCATACATGAGGTGTTATATCAATTATATATGATATAATTGATATAATATATAATTTTAATGTGAATTAGATTCATATATAAACTATATACTAAAGAAAGATTAAATGAGGGGTATGATGGTCATTTCCATCCTATTTCTCTATATATATGGTTGCATGAGATGCAACTATGTGAAGGTTTTAGACAAGCTCTCTTGTTGTGTTGATGGAAGAGTTCAAAAGCACAAATCTCTCTCAAAACACCTCACCTCTCCTAAAGGGAACCCACCTTCCTCCCTCACCTCGAGAACAACGGAAAAGATCCAGTGGTCGTGTCTTCGTACGTTGGAGTTCCTGTTGCTGAGATCGTGATCGTGGGAGAGTGGAGCACTCGAAAAAAGGTTCTTCAAAGGTAATTTTCTTGCTATCCATTCTATTTACATGCTTAATCTAGGTATATTTGTTCTTGAATTTATCGTTGTAACTAAATCAAGAGCGCGCGATTCGCAATCGCTTCCGCTGCGGGACTTCGATTCCCTTCAATTGGTATCAGAGCCTAATTGCGTTCTTGATTTATGTTCTGGATCTTTCAAGAACAAGGTGAGATTTACTGTTTTTGCATGAGATGTATGAACGGTTTTGTAAAATTAGATGTTTTCAATTTTTACACTTAGATTTACAATTTCTATTGAATCGTTCAATGTAAGGGCCCGGTGTTTTGGGCAATTTTAATTGTAAATCGAGTCTGTAAGTCCGTGTCGATCGAGGCAAAGCAGTGGCTGAGAAGATCGAAGCGAAAACGAGCAAGGAATAGTGGATTCTCATTGATGTCTGTGTGCAGCGTTGCAACGCTGTTCATCGCGATTTGTAACGTCGCGCGCTTGCGGAAGGAGCGTTAGAGAGAGACGGCAGCCGCTGGTAACGTCGTCATTGGCGTTGCAACGCCGCGTAAGAAGACGACAAGGAGGAGTGTTGCAACGCTGCTATCAGCGTTGCAACACCGCAGGCGTTCGTGATTTTAGCAACCGCGGAAAAACGGATTTTATTATATATATAATTATAAAAATGTTTTATATTTAATATATTTAATATATTTAATTTTAATTAATATAATTAGATTATATTAATTAAAATTATTTCTAGGTTGCCAAAATTGGTCTATTTTTGCTATTTTAATTATGGAATTGTTGTGTAATTATTGTCATGTATAATGTATGCTTTTATTTTAGAAATCCCACCTTAGGTTAAGTATTTTCATGCATCATTTATAATATAAGGAGTTATATTATATAGTTTGCATGATTAATTAATATAAAGTTGTTATATTAATTCATGGATAACATTGACATGTATTATATTTCATGAGATGAATATGCTATGAATGTCTTATTATTCATGTGATGAATGATCAAGCACTATAACATAGTATGCAGGTCACCTAAGGTTAATTATTAGTTTTAAAGTGTTTAGAACTTGGAAATAATAGACCTTAGGTTATCTAGTTCTAATTAGATTAGAATTAGGAACCAAGTAATTTA
Source organism: Trichosanthes cucumerina (assembly GCA_036507285.1). NCBI lineage: Eukaryota > Viridiplantae > Streptophyta > Magnoliopsida > Cucurbitales > Cucurbitaceae > Trichosanthes > Trichosanthes cucumerina. The sequence continues at coordinate 43,848,520 of CM071841.1, forward strand.
TAAGCTATGATTAAAAGAGGAACTCTGTCTAAGGAAAGTTTTGTCTAGGCTGGGGTATTTAAGCTGACGGGAACGAAACACCCCTACCTGAAAACTGACCTGGGAGTGAAATTTAATCAGAGAGCTTTATAAATTATAGTAGCGTCAGCGGGTTTATTATGGGGTTAATAAACTAGAAATCCTAGATTTAATATAAGGAGTTATATTAACAAACTTAGGATAAAATCAATATAAGAGTTATATTGATTATCGATATAAAAGTTATATTGATAGAGTTAGGTAAAACCATTAGCCACGTTTTAGCCTAAGTAAGATTCCTATAAACTTTAAAGTATTCAGTGGGAGGAAAAAGTGTATGAGATACATATTTTTCCACCTACGCTATCTCCGGGAAGTTCACACCATGAGACTCATACTTGGCCTCGTTGCACATACGAGAGCGTCCCCTTTCGGATGGTGTTTGTATGAGTCAATATCAAGGTGAATGAAGAGGGTACTTATAGTTTGTGGGAGCAGGTTTAGTGAAAACAAAACCTACGGTCTCTTTTGTCTATTCACACCGTTAGACCACTATGGCCAGCCTGCTTGTTTGGCCTAGACCAGACAATCCCTTCGGAGGGCTTGATCATAGGGGATCGAACACAGTAGACACCTGAAAAAGGATAAAGATTTCCTTAGACTATTTTCCAATCTAGTCCTCCCTTTGGCGGATTTTATTGGATCGAGACTCTGAGATCTAAAAACAGAGGGTTACACTCGTACATAAGTTGTGTATGTATCCAGACCGAAAAATGGTAACTGAAACCTATAGGAATAAGAGTTATTCTGGTATTAGGTTTTGGTCAATCGTCTTGATCTAGAGGAGGAGTGTTTTTTATTACCCTTCGGTGTCATACATTCTAAACCTTTGGAGTATCCTTGCAAGTTATAAATGGCCTAGGAATCATTTGATAATTAGCTAAAACGTGATTGGATTAGAGTTATAGCAAAAAACTCATACAAGTTTGTTTGTAAATTTTTCAGCAAAAATGTCTAGATCTATAATTTCCTTATTGGGTGCGAAAAAGTTAACTGGAGAGAATATGATGACATGGAAAAACAAACTCAACACTATATTGGTAGTGGATGATCTGAAGTTTGTGCTAACTGAGGAGTGTCCTCAGGTGCCAGGCTCGAATACGTCACGAAATATTCGTGATGCATATGATCGATGAATCAAGGCCAATGATAAGGCCAAGGTCTACATGCTGGCAAGTATGTCTGACATATTAGCCAAGAAGCATGGGGGCATGATTACCGCCAAGGAAATCATGGATTCTGTGTAGGGTATGTTTGGACAACAGTCCATAGAGGCCCGACATAATGCCCTAAAGTACATATTCAACTCGAGGATGCCAGAGGGTACATCTGTTCGGGATCATGTCCTGGATATGATGGTGCACTTTAACATCGTGAGTCGAATGGTGCTTCCATCGATGAATCGAGCAGTCGACTTCATTCGAAACCATTCCGGATAGTTTCTGTGATTTAGAAGTAATGTTGTTATGAACAATCTTACTTTTAATCTTACCTCCTTCGAATGAACTCCGGACCTTTCAGTCCTTGATGAAAATTCAGGGATCGAAAGGTGAGGCAAATGTTGCCAGTAGGAGTTATCACAGAGGTTCAACCTCTAGGACAAAAACAATGGCTTCATCTTCTTCTAACCTGAGAGGAAAGAAGAAGAACATGAAGAAGGTTGGTAAAGGGAATCAGGCTGATAAAGCTGCCGCCCAAAAGGGCAAGAAAGTCAAAGACGTTGCTGACAAATGAAAATGTTTCCACTGCAACGAAGACGGGCATTGGAAACGGAACTGTCCGAAGTACATTGCAGAAAACAAGAAGGAAGGTAAATATGATTTACTTTGCTTAGAAGCTTGTTTAGTGGATAATGACAAAACTGCTTGGATACTTGATTCAGGCGCCACTAATCATGTTTACTCTTCTTTTCAGGGAATTGATTCCTGACAGCAGCTACAGAAAGGAGAGATAACGCTCCGGGTTGGAAATGGAGAAGTCGTTTCAGTTGTAGCAATTGGCACAATGAAGCTTATTTTGACAAGAAATATATGTTGTTAGACAATATATTAGTGATATCAGAGTTTACTAGAAACCTTATTTTAATTTCATGCCTTATAAAATAATGTATTTCAATATCCTTTTCTTCTAATAAAGTGTTCATTTTTAAGAATGTTATTGAAATATGTGAAGTTTCATTAGAAAATGAGTTGTATGTTTTAAGGCCTAATTCAATCAAAATGATTTTGAACACTGAATTATTTAAAACTACAAACACACAAACTAAGAAACGTAAAATTTCTCCTAAAGAAAATATTCATCTTTGACATCGTAGATTGGGTCACATAAACCTCAATAAGATTGAGTGATTGGTAAAGAATATGTTGGGATTTATGCCCTAAACTTGTGTAATTTTTATCAATTAAATAAAGTGTTATTTGTTTTGATAGAATTACAGTCTTGCTTTAATAAATTGAATAAACTAAGCTCCAAGGTTATAACATTTATCTTGAACATCAACGTAGTGGACACTATTTGGGTTGAGTTCAAGAATAAAACCTAAATGGTCTATGGTATAAGAATATGGTTGGAAACCTCATTCTGGTAACACCATGGATGCGGCCCACTTTGTAATTAGTACAAATGAGGTAATCCAACTAATTCATGTAGTTGACATGCGAGTGGGGTCATCCTATATGAAGAGTTCATACAAGACTGGATCGCAAATTATTAGTCTAACCAGTGTAACACCGTTAACAGGATAAGACTAGTAATTTATAGATGGTCATTAGTGACTCGACTTGAATCCCGAGCAAGTTAAGAACTCCTCCTTATAGGGGTTTGTCCTTAGACTAGTATGGGTGAGAGTGGCCTGTAGCCGACTCAATAAGCCTACCTTCTCAGGGACAGAACCTCGTAGGTAGTTGGGAACTTAACTGTGCAAGATGGAATTCACTCATTCCTACACTAAGGAATTAGATAGGTTGTTCCCTTAAGAACTGACTCCAGGTCTTGAACAACGGGGCCCCGCCGTCTATGAGGGTATGAGTCTAAGGTAGGACCTTAGACTTGTTGTTCATTAGAGGATTAGTTGTACTTAAGGAGCAAAGAGGTAATCACAGGGGTAAAACGGTAATTTGACCCAGCTGTGATTACGAGCAATCTGCGAAGGGTCGACTCATGGGTAATGACTATATCAGTGGGCACAATAATATCTACAGTGAGGAGTGTGCAGCTACAAGTCTATAGTGGAGTGACCTGTAGTTAATGAATATTGATTAACTGGATCAAAGAGTTTGATCAGTTAATCTCACATCATTGGAGCTCATGAACTGTAGGTCCATTAGATCCCTCTGTTGGCTCAACATGGTAATATTGAGGGTATAAAGTTAGGAGTGAAATTGAAGTGTTCAATTTCATACATGAGGTGTTATATCAATTATATATGATATAATTGATATAATATATAGTTTTAATGTGAATTAGATTCATATATAAACTATATACTAAAGAGAGATTAAAGGAGGGGTAGGATGGTCATTTCCATCCTATTTCTCTATATATATGGTTGCATGAAATGGAACTAGGTTAAGGTTAAACAAGCTCTTTTGTTGTGTTGTTGGAAGAGTTCCAAAGCACACATCTCTCTCACAAAATACCTCATCTCTGCTAAAGGGAACCCACCTTTCTCCCTCACCTAGAGAACAACGGAGAAGATCCAGTGGCCGTGTCTTCGTACGTTGGAGTTCCTGTTGCTGAGATCGTGATCGTGGGAGAGTGGAGCACTCGAAGAAAGGTTCTTCAAAGGTAATTTTCTTGTTGTCCATTCTATTTACATGCTTAATCTAGGTATATTTGTTCTTGAATTTATCGTTGTAACTAAATCAAGAGCGCGCATTCGCAATCGCTTTCGCTGCGGGACTTCGATTCCCTTCAGAATGATCTTCTAAATGAGTTAAAAGAAAATACTTACTTGTATGTGAATCCTGCCTAGAAGGAAAAATGACTAAAAGACCTTTAAGTGGAAAAGGTTATAGAGCCAAAAACCTCTTGAGCTTATACATTCAGACCTTTGTGGTTCGATGAATGTTAAAGCCAGAGGAGATTATGAATATTTCATCTATTTCATAGATGGTTATTCCAGATTTGGGCATATTTACCTAATGCATCATAAGTCGGACGCACTTGAAAAGATCAAGGAATTCAATAATGAAGTTGAAAATCAATTAGGTAAAACAATTAAAACAGTTCGATCAGATCGAGGTGGAGAGTACATGGATTTAAAATTTCAGAACTATATGATAGAACATTGAATACATCCCAACTCTCAGCACCTCGTACGCCCCAGCAAAATGGTGTATCGGAAAGGAGAAATAGAACATTGTTGGACATGGTTCAATCAATGATGTGTTATTCTCATCTCCCTGATTCCTTTTGGGGTTACGCAGTAGAGACTGCGGGATATATTTTGAACAATGTGCCATCAAAGAGTGTTTCTAAAATACCTTTTGAGCTCTAGAAAGGACGTAAAGGTAGTTTATGTCATTTCAGAATTTGTGGTTGTCCAACACATGTGCTTATGATAAATCCAAAGAAGTTAGATTCACGTTCACAATTGGTTCTATTCGTAGGCTACCTAAAAGAGACAAGAGGTGGATTATTCTATGATCCTAAGGAAGATAAGGTACTTATGTCGACAAATGCCACTTTCTTAGAGGAGGACCACATCAGGGACCACAAACGAAGAACTAAAGTTTTGTTAAGTGAGTTAGACGGAACAGTTTCAAAGGTTGCTAATAAAGCTAGTACGTCAACAAAAGTTGTTGATACTAGCTTGTCTAGTCATGAGAGTCCATCTCAAGAGTTGAGTATGACTCGACGTAGTGGGAGGGTTATAACACAACCTGACCGTTACATGGATTTATCTGAAACCTAAGTTGTTATGTCAGATGATGACTGTGAGGATCCATTGACTTAAAATCAAGCGATGGTTGACAAAGACAATGACAAATGGGTCATAACCATGGAGCAAGAGATGGAGTCTATGCACTTAAATTCTTTTTGGGATCTTGTAGATAATCCTGATGGGATAAAACCTATAGGATGTAAGTGGATCTACAAGAGAAAACGTTGTGTAGATGGAAAGGTGCAAACCTTTAAAGCTATACTAGTAGCAAAGGGTTATACCCAGGTTGAAGGGGTTGACTATGAGGAAACATTTTCGCCTGATGCTATGGTAAAGTCTATCCGTATCCTACTTGCCATTGCTACATATTATGATTATGGGGTATGGCAAATGGATGTCAAGACTGATGGGAATCGAATCCCGCCGCGGAAGCGATTGTGAATCACGCGTTCTCAATTTCATTACAACGATTACATTCAAGAACTAAAACAACTAGATTAAGCATAAAAACAGAATATGCACAACAAGAAATATACCTTTGAAGAACTTTTCTTCAAGTGCTCCTTTCTCCCATGATCACGATCTAAGCAACTGGAACACGAACGCATGAAGACACGACCACTGGATCTTCTCCGTTGTTCTCTAGGTGCGGGAGGAATGTGGGTTCCCTTTAGGTGAGCTGAGATGTTGTGAGAGAGAGGTTTGTGTTTTGAAACTTTTCCATCAACACAACAAAGGCCTAAAATTCCTTCTTTTTGACTTAATGATAGCACACAAAATGTGTTATCCTTAAGCTTAATTATTGCTAGTTTTGTAATGATTTCATAGCTTTTATGTGTTTAAATCACTCAATTTCAGGTTAAGAGCTTAAACAGAGCTATTGGAGACAATTTGGATCACTCGGGATCAAAACGAGGCTATTTGGAGCCAAATAGAACATCAAATGGAAGTGAAAGGATCAAACCAAGCTTTAAGCCTCGAGGTGATGGCGTTGCAACGCCATATACAGCGTTGCAACGCCGAACGTGCAGCCAAGAGGCTTTTAAGGCTACAGGCGATGGCGTTTGTAACGCGCTTTTAGCGTTGCAACGCCATCTCGATAAGAAGACGCTTATGAAGACCATGCAGGTAGCGTTGCAGTAACGCCGCTTTGCGCGTCGCAACGCTACTTCGATAAGGAGCGCGCGCGTTAAGGTAGCAGCGTTGCAACGCTGTCGATAGTTTCCATATTTGATACGCGCCTAGGGTACAGCGTTGCACGCTGTCCCTAGCATTACAACGCTGTCCCTAGCGTTGCAACGCTGCCCATTGATGCCTATAAATACAACCTTATGATTCTTGCAAAAGGACAGCCGAATTTGGTAGTTTTTAGCCCTAATTTCGAAATACACTTTGTAAGAAGAGAGAAAATAGCGTTTTTGGGAGCCAAAGCATTCGTGGAGGTTCGAGATCGAAGACGGGAGCTCGGAGACAAAGGACCGGCATCGACACCTAAGTTTAATTTCCTTTTCTTTCAATTTGTAATAGCGTTCTAAGGCGTTTTCTACTTGTTTAGTTTGATTTTCATGTGATTTAGAGTAGCTAAACATTGTAGTTAGGATTTGATTTGCTTGTTATGACTTTATTACTATGTATTGAAGCATGTTTTGTCTTTATTTTTGGCAATTTGTTCGTTACTTCTTAATTTGTTGATTTAAGTGGACTCGAGAGATAAAGCTTAAATTAGATCAAAGTTGTCAAAACCTTGAGAAATCTGGCATGAGAATGACCTGGAAATCTTAGGGAAACACATTAAGAAGTTGCTTAATGTCGTGCATGCTTAGATTTTATATGGAGACTATAGGATTTATTGTATGTGCGAGGCTCTTGAGAGATCGAGAGACTTTCTTGAGTATTTTACTTCTTGTTTATAAATTCATCTCATTTTGTCAATGCATGTGTTAGTTAGATCATTAACTTGTTTAGTCACTTCCATAAAATCTATCAATTCGTGTCTTCACATGTTTGTTTGTCTTTAATTCCTGTTTCATCACCTATCCATGTAATGTTTCTTTAGCTAAAATTGAGAAGTAGTATCTTAGTAATTAATTAATCTAGAAACCCATTCCCGAGGACGATACTTGGACTCATAAATCACTATACTAAAACTTGACCCCTACACTGCGGTATTGCAATATCATAAATTTTGCAGCAACACTTAACCTAGTTGCATCTCATGCAACCATATATATAGGGAAATATGATAGAAATGACCATCCTACCCTTCCTTTATTCTCTCATTAGTATATGGTTTATATGTGAATCTAATTCACATTAAAACTATATATTATATCAATTATATCATATATAATTGATATAACACCTCATGTATGAAATTGAACACTTCAATTTCATTCCTAACTTTATACCCTCAATATTACCATGTTGAGCCAACAGAGAGACCTAATGGACCTACTGTTCATGAGCTCCAATGATGTGAAATTAACTGATCAAACTCTTTGATCCAGTTAATCAATATTCATTAACTACAAGTCACTCCACTATAGACTTGTAGTTGCACTCTCTCTCATCAGAGATTATATTGTGTCCACTGATATAGTCATTACCCATGAGTCGACCCTTCACAAGTTGTTCGTGATCATAACTGGGTCAAATTACCATTTTACCCCTGTGATTACCTTTTTGTTCCTTAAGCACCACTGATCCTCTAATAAACAACAAGTCTAAGGTCCTACCATAGACTCATACCCTCATAGAGGGTGGGGCCCCATTGTTCAAGACCTGGAGTCAGTTCTTAAGGGAACAACCTATCTAATTCCTTAGTGCAGGAATGAGTGAATTTCATCTTGCACAGTTAAGTTCCCAGCTACCTACGAGATTCTGTCCCTGAGAAGGTAGGCTTATTGAGTCGGCTACAGGCCACTCTCACCCATACTAGTCTAAGGAAAAACCGCTATAAGCAGGAGTTCTTAACTCGCTCAGGATTCAGGTCGAGTCACTAATGACCATCTATAAATTACTAGTCTTATCCTATTAACGGTGTTACACTTGTAGACTAATAATTTGCGGTTCGGTATTGTATGAACTCTTCATATAGGATGCCCCCACTTGCATTTCAACTACATGAATGAGTTGGATTACCTCATTTATACTAATTACAAAGTGGGTCGCATCCATGGTGTTACCAGAATGAGGATTCCAACCTTATTTTAGGTTATATTCTTGAACACAATCCAAATAGTGTCCACTACACTGATGTTCAAGATATATATTATCAAGATATATATATAACCTTGGAGCTTAGTTTATTGGATTTATAAAGCAATACTGTAATTTTATCAAAACAAATAACTCTTTATTTCTTTGATCAAAATTACACAAGTTTTCTGGCATATATCCCAACAATCTCCCACTTGACCTAAAGCTTGTGGAGTACTATTGCAGTGATGTAAATACAATAAACTAGGGCATTTAAACCCTTTGTACAAAACACCCCCACTTGCCCTAGTTGGGAAGACTTGTTAACCTAGACCTTCTAGGTGACTTTCAAATACTTTAGCCTTGAGAGCGTTTGTAAAAAAGGATCGGCAACGTTGTGCTCTGAGGCTATCTTCGTGACAATCACATCTCCTCTATGCACGATCTCCTGGATGAGATGATACTTCCGCTCAATGTGCTTTCCCCTCTTGTGACTTCGGGGTTCCCTCGAATTTGTCACTGCACCACTGTTATCGCAATACAACGTGATGGCAAAGTCATATTTGGAACAACTTCCAAATTTAGCATGAATTTCCTTAACCAAACGACCTCTTTAGCTTCTTCACAAGCTGCTACATAATCGACCTCCATGGTGAAATCTGCGATGTATCCTTGTTTGACGCTTCGTCATACTACAACTCCTCCGTTAAGAGTAAATACTGACCCTGATGTAGATTTCCGAGAATCTTTATCAGTCTGAAAATCAGGATCCGTGTATCCTATAAGGATTAAATCCTTAGCCCCATACACAAGCATGTAGTTCCTTATTCTCCGAAGATGCATAAGGATTGTTTTAACCGATGTCCAGTGTTCAAGTCCTGGATTGGATTGATACCTATTGACCATTCCAACTGCAAAAATAGATGTCAAGTCTAGTACACAACATGGCGTACATCAGGCTCCCAGCAGCTGATGCATAAGGAATCCGTCTCATATCCTCAACTCCTTGAGGTGTCTTAGGATACTATTCCTTAAACAAATGGACTCCATGTCTAAAAGGCAACAAGCCCTTCTTGGAGTCTTGCATCTTAAACCATGACAACACTTTGTCGATGTAAGATGTCTGAGACAGGGCTAGTATTTTATTCTTGCGGTTCCGGGCAATCTGGATCCTAAGAACAAACTATGCATCATCCAAATCTTTCATTTTGAATTGCGTAGCTAGCCAATCCTTAATGTCAGTAAGATAACCTACATCATTCCCAATAAGTAGAATATCGGCCACATAGAGAATTAGGAATGCGACAGAACTATTGATGATTTTCTTGTGGACACAAGGTTCATCATCATTCTGGTCAAAACCATAAGGTTTGATTGCCTCATCAAATCTTATATTCCAAGACCTAGAGGCTTGTTTCAGTCCATAAATTGTTCTATGAGGCAAGAAATTGAAATAAGGTTTCTAGTAAACCCTGGTATCACTAATATAATGTCCAATAACATATATTTCTTGCCAAAATAAAGCTTCATCGTGCCTACTGCTACAGCTGAGACGACTTCTCCATTTCCAACCCGGAGCGTTATCTCTCCTTGTTGTAGCTGCTGCCAGGAATGAATTCTCTGAAAATAAGAACAAACATGATTAGTGGCGCCTGAATCAAGTATCGAAGCAGTTTTATCATTATACACTAAACAATATTCTAGGCAAAGTAAATCATATTTACCTTCCTTCTTCTTTTCTGCAATGTACTTCGGACAGTTCCGTTTCCAATGCCCGTCTTCGTTGCAGTGGAAACACTTTACTTTGTCAGCAACTTCTTTGACTTTCTTGCCCTTCTGGGTCGCAGCTTTGTTAGCTCGTTTCCCTTTACCAACCTTCTTCATATTCTTCTTCTTCCCTTTCAGGTTAGAAGAAGATGAAGCCACTGTTTTTTTTCTAGAGGTCGAACCTCTGTGATAACTCCTACTAGCAACATTTGCCTAATCTTTCGATCCCTGAATTTGCATCAAAGATTAAAAGGTCTAGAGTTCATTCAGATAGGGGGGTAAGATTAAAAGTAAGCTTGTTCAAAACATCATTACTTCTAAACTGTAGGAAACTATTTGGAAGGGTTTCCAGAATGAAGCTGACCTGGCTCGATTCAGGGATCGAATCACCATTCGACTCTGCGATGTTGAAGTGCACCATCATATCCATTACATGATCTCGAACAGATGTACCCTTTGCATCCTTGAGTTCAATATGTACTTCAGGGCATTGTGTCGGGCCTGTGTGGATTGCTGTCCAAACATATGCATCACGAACATTGCGTGACACATTTGAGCCTGGCACCTGAAGACACTCCTCAGTTAGCACAAACTTCAAATCATCCACTACCAATATAGTGTTCAGTTTGTTTTTTCATGTCATCATATTCTCTCCGGTTAACTTTTCCGCACCCAATAAGGAAATAATAGAGCTAGACATTTTTGCTGAAAAATTTACAAACGAACTTGTATAAGTTTCTTTCTATTACTCTAATCCAATCATGTTTTAGCTAATTATCAAATGATTCCTAGGCCATTTATAATTTGCAAACATACTCCAAAGGTTTAGAATGTATGTAAAGGGAATCGAATCCCGCAGCGGAAGCGATTGTGAATCGCACACTCTCGATTTAGTTACAAAGATTACATACAAGAACGAAAACAACTAGATTAAGCATATAAACATAATGGACAGCAAGGAATATTACCTTTGAAGAACCTTTCTTCAAGTGCTCCTCTCTTCCACGATCATGATCTCCGCAACTGGAACACGAACGGACGAACACACGACCACTGGATCTTCTCCGTTGTTCTCTAGGTGAGGGAGGAATGTAGGTTCCCATTAGGTGATATGAGATGTTGTGAGAGAGATGTTTGTGTTTTGGAACCTTTCCAACAACACAACAAAGGCAAAATCACTTTGGTTAACTTGACCTAGTTGCATCTTATGCAACTATATATGAGGAGATAGGGATAGAAATTACCATCCTATCCCTTTTTCATTCTCTCTTTAATATATAGTTAATATGTGAATCCAATTCACATTAAAACTATATATTATATCAATTATATCACATATAATTGATATGATATCTCATATATGAAATTGAACACTTCAATTTCATTCCTAACTTTATACCCTCAATATTACCATGTTGAGCCAACGGAGGAACCTAATGGAACTACAGTTCATGAGCTCCAATGATGTGAGATTAACTGATCAAACTCTTTGATCCAGTTAATCAATATTCATTAACTACAAGTCACTCCACTATAGACTTGTAGTTGCACTCTCCTCACTATAGATAATATTGTGTCCCCTGATATAGTCATTACCCATGAGTCGACCCTTCACAGGTTGTTCGTAATTATAGTTGGATCAAATTACCATTTTACCCCTGTGATTACCTCTTTGTTCCTTAAGCACCACTGATCCTCTAATGAACAACAAGTCTAAGGTCCTACCTTAGACTCATACCCTCATAGAGGGCAGGGCTCTGTTGTTCAAGACCTTGAGTCAGTTCTTAAGGGAACAACCTATCTAATTCCTTAGTGTAGGAATGAATGAATTCCATCTTGCACAGTTAAGTTCCCAGCTACCTACGAGGTTCTGTCCCTGAGAAAGTAGGCTTATAGAGTCGGCTACAGACCACTCTCACCCATACTAGTCTAAGGACAAACCCCTATAAGCAGGAGTCTTAACTTGCTCAGATTCAGGTCGAGTCACTAATGACCAACTATAAATTACTAGTCTTATCCTGTTAACGGTGTTACACTGGTTAGGCTAATAATTTGCGTAGTCTTGTATGAACTCTTCATACATGATACCCCCACTCGCATGTCAACTACATGAATGAGTTGGATTACCTCATTTGTACTAATTACAAAGTGGACCGCATCCATGGTGTTTCCAGAATGAGGTTTCCAACCTTATTCTTATACCATAGACCATTTGGGTTATATTCTTGAGCACAATCCAAATAGTGTCCATTACACTTATGTTCAAGATATATGTTTTAACCTTGGAGCTTAGTTTATTGGATTTATAAAGCAAGACTGTAATTCTATCAAAACAAATAACCCTTTATTTAATTGATTAAAATTACACAAGTTTAGGGCATAAATCCTAACAATCTCCCACTTGACCTAAAGCTTGTAGAGTACTAAAACATTACAGTAATGTAAATACAATAAACTAGGGCATTTAAACCCCTTTGTACAAAATACTCCCACTTGCCCTAGTTGGGGAAGACTTGTAAACCTAGACCTTCTAGGTGACTCTCAAAAACTTTAGCCGTGAGAGCCTTTGTAAAACGATCAGTAATGTTGTGCTCTAAGGCTATCTTCGTGACAATCACGTCTCCTCTATGCACGATCTCCCAGATGAGATGATATTTCCGCTCAATGTGCTTTCCCCTCTTGTGACTTCAGGGTTCCCTCGAATTTTCCACTGCACCACTGTTATCGCAATACAGCGTGATGGGCAAAGTCATATTTGGAACAACTTCAAAATTTAGCATGAATTTCCTTAACTAAACGACCTCTTTAGCTGCTACATATTCGGCCTCCATTGTGGAATCAACGATGCATCCTTGCTTGACGTTTCGTCATACTACAGCTCCTCCGTTAAGAGTGAATACTGACCCTGATGTAGATTTCTGAGAATCTTTATCAGTCTGAAAGTCAGAATCTGTGTACCCTGTAAGGATCATATTCTTAGCCCCATACACAAGCATGTAGTTCCTTGTTCTCCGAAGATACTTAAGGATTGTTTTAACCGTTGTCTAGTGTTCAAGTCCTTGATTTGATTGATACCTACTGACCATCCCAACTGCAAAACAGATGTCAGGCCTTGTTCACAACATGGCGTACATCAGGCTCCCAACAGCTAATGCATAAGGAATCTGTCTCATTTCCTCAACTCCATGAGGTGTCTTAGGATACTGTTCCTTAGACAAATTGATTCCATGTCTAAAAGGCAACAAGCCCTTTTTGGAATCTTGCATCTTAAACCTTGACATCTATGTAAGATGTTTGAGACAAGGCTAGTGTTTTATTCTTGCGGTTTCGGACAATCTGGATCCCAAGAACAAACTGCGCATCACCCAAATCTTTCATTTGGAACTACGTAGCTAGCCATTCCTTGATGTCAGTAAGATAACCTACATCATTCCCAATGAGTAGGATATCATCCACACTTATACCCTCAATATTACCATGTTGAGCAAACGGAGGGACCTAATGGACCTACAGTTCATGAGCTCCAATAATATGAGATTAACTGATCAAACTCTTTGATCCAGTTAATCAATATTCATTAACTACAAGTCACTCCACTATAGACTTGTAGTTGCACTCTCCTCACTGTAGATAATATTATGTCCACTGATATAGTCATTACCAATGAGTCGACCCTTCACAGGTTGTTCGTAATTACAGCTTGGTCAAATTTTCATTTTTCCCCTATGATTACCTCTTTGTTCCTTAAGCACCACTGATCCTCTAATGAACAACAAGTCTAAGGTCCTACTTTAGACTCACACCCTCATAGGCAGCGGAGCCCCGTTGTTCAAGACCTGGAGTCAGTTCTTAAGGGAACAACGTATCTAATTCCTTAGTGTAGGAATGAGTGAATTCCATCTTGCACAGTTAAGTTCCCAGCTACCTACGAGGTTCTGTCCCTGAGAAGGTAAGCTTATTAAGTCGGCAACAGGCCACTCTCACCCATACTAGTCTAAGGGCAAAACCCTATAAGCAGGAGTTCTTAACTTGCTCAGGATTCAGGTCGAGTCACTAATGACCATCTATAAATTACTAGTCTTATCCTGTTAACGGTGTTACACTAGTTAGACTAATAATTTGTTATTCGGTCTTGTATGAACTCTTCATACAGGATACCCCCACTCGTATGTCAACTACATGAATGAGTTGGATTACCTCATTTGTACTAATTACAAAGTTGGGCGCATCCATGGTGTTTTCAGAATGAGGTTTCCAACCTTATTCTTATACCATAGACCATTTAGGTTATATTCTTGAACACAATCCAAATAGTGTCCACTACACTGATGTTCAAGATATATGTTATAACCTTGGAGCTTAGTTTATTAGATTTATAAAGCAAGACTGTAATTCTATCAAAACAAATAACCCCTTATTTAATTGGTCAAAATTACACAAGTTTAGGGCATAAATCCCAACAGTATGACACAGAAGGGTAATAAAAAACACTCCTCCCCTTGATCAAGACACTGTTGACCAAAACCTAATGCCACAATAACTCTTATTCCTATAGGCTTTAGTTACCATTTTTCGGTCATGATACATACACAACTTATGTACCCCGTGAGTGTAACCCTCAGTCTTTAGATCCAAGAGTCTCCATCCAATAAAATCCGTCGAAGGGAGGACTAGATTGAAAAACAGACTAAGAAAATCTTTATCCCTTTTGGGTGTCTACTGTGTTCGATCCCCTATGATCAAGCCCTCCGAAGGGATGGTTTGGTCCACGCCAAACTAGCAGGCTGACCATAGTGGTCGAACGGTGTAAACCGACAAAAGAGACTGTAGGTTTTGTTTTTCACTAAACCTGCTCCCACTCACTATTAGTACCATCTCCATTCACCTTGATATTGACTCATACAAACACCATCCGAAGGGGGACGCTCCCATTTGCGCCACGAGGCCAAGTATGAGTCTCACGGTGTGAATTTCTCGGAGATAACATAGGTGAAAAAATATGTATCATATACACTTTTCCTCCCACTGGATATTTTAAAGTTATAGGAATTTTACTTAGGTTAAAACCCGACTAATGGTTTTATCCAACTCTATAAATTTAACTCTTATATCGATAATCAATATAACTCTTATATTGATTTTATCTTAAGTTTGTTAATATAACTCTTTATATTAAACATAGGATTTCTAGTTTATTAACCCTTTAATAAACCTGCTGACGCTACTGTAATTTATAAACTCTCTGATTAAATTTCACTCCCAGGTTAATTCCCAGATAGGGGTGTTCCGTTTCCGTCAGCTTAAATACCCCAGCCAAGACATAACCTTCCTTAGACAGAGCTCCTCTTTTAATCACAGGTTATAAATTACTGGTTCCTAATTCTAATCTAATTAGAACTAGATAACCTAAGGTCTATTATTTTCAAGTTCTAAATATTTTAAAACTAATAATTATCCTTAGGTGACATGCATACTATGTTGTAGTGCTTGATCATTCGTCACATGAATAATAAGACATTCATAGCATAATCATCTCATGATATATAATGCATGTCAATGTTGTCCATAAATTAATATAACAACTTTATATTAATTAATCATGCAAACTATATAATACAACTCTATATATTATAAATGATGCATGAAAATGCTTAACCTAAGCTGGGATTTCTAAAATAAAAGCATAAATTATGCATGGAAATAATTACACAACAATTGCATAATTTAAATAGCAAAATTAGACCAATTTTGGCACCCTAAATTTAATTTTAATTAATATAATCTAATTATATTAATTAAAATTAAATAAATTAAATATAAATAAATATAAAACGTTTTTATATTTATTATATATAATAAAACCAAATTTTCGCCCTTTGGAAAAATCGCTAAAACGCCTTCGACGTTGCAACGCTGATGACAGCGTTGCAACGCTGTATGTTGTTCGTTTCTGCCCGTTGGAGCGTGTTGCGAAACGCCTTCGGCGTTGCAACGCTGAAAAGCTGCCTCTGATGCGCGCCTCCTTCCGCAAGCGCAACGTTGCAACCCAATGAACAGCGTTGCAACGCTGCACACACACAACAACATGAATTCTCCAATTCTTGCTCGTTTTCGCTCAGATTTTTCCAACAACTACTTCGCCTCGATCGACACGGATTTAGAGACTCGATTTACAATTAAAATTTACCAAAACACCGGCCCCTTACATTGAACGATTCAATAAAATAATTGTAAATCTAAGTGTCAAAATTGAAAACATCTAATTTGCAAACCGTTCATACATCTTATGCAAAACAGTAAATCCCTTCTCGTTCTTGAAAAATCCAGAACGTAAATCAAGAACGCAATTGGGCTTTGATTCCAATAGAAGGGAATCGAATCCCGCAGCGGAAGCGATTGTGAATCGCGCATTCTCAATTTCGTTACAACGATTACATTCAAGAACTAAAACAACTAGATTAAGCATAAAAATAGAATATGGATAACAAGAAATATATCTTTGAAGAACTTTTCTTCAAGTGCTCCTTTCTCCCACGATCACGATCTCAGCAACTGGAACACGAATGGATGAAGACACGACCACTGGATCTTCTCCGTTGTTCTCTAGGTGAGGGAGGAACATGGGTTCTCTTTAGGTGAGATGAGATGTTGTGAAAGAGAGGTTTGTGCTTTGGAACTTTTCCAACAACACAACAAAGGCCTAAAATTCCTTCTTTTTGACTTAACCTAGTTGCATCTCATGCAACCATATATGTAGGGAAATAGGATGGAAATGACCATCCTACCCTTCCTTTATTCTCTCGTTAGTATATGGTTTATATGTGAATCTAATTCACATAAAAACTATATATTATATCAATTATATCATATATAATTGATATAACACCTCATGTATGGAATTGAACACTTCAATTTCATTCCTAACTTTACACCCTCAATATTACCATGTTGAGCCAACGGAGGGACCTAATGGACCTACAGTTCATGAGCTCAAATGATGTGAAATTAATTGATCAAACTCTTTGATCTAGTTAATCAATATTCATTAACTACAAGTCACTCCACTATAGACTTTTAGCTGCACTCTCCTCACTGTAGATTATATTGTGTCCACTGATATAGTCATTACCCATGAGTCGACCCTTCACAGGTTGTTCGTGATCACAGCTGGGTCAAATTACCGTTTCACCCCTATGATTACCTCTTTGTTCCTTAAGCACCACTAATCCTTTAATGAACAACAAGTCTAAGGTTCTACCATAGACTCAAACCCTCATAGAGGGCGGGGCCCCGTTGTTCAAGACCTGGAGTCAGTTCTTAAGGGAACAATCTATCTAATTCTTTAGTGTAGGAATGAGTGAATTCCATCTTGCACAGTTAAGTTCCCAGCTACTTACGAGGTTCTGTCCCTGTGAAGGTTGGCTTATTGAATCGGCTACAGGTCACTTTCGCCCATACTAGTCTAAGGACAAACCCCTATAAGCAGGAGTTCTTAACTCGCTCATGATTCAGGTCGAGTCACTAATGATCATCTATAAATTACTAGTCTTATCCTGTTAACGTTGTTACACTGGTTAGACTAATAATTTGCGGTCCGGTCTTGTATGAACTCTTCATACAGGATGCCCCCACTTGCATGTCAACTACATGAATGAGTTGGATTACCTCATTTGTACTAATTACAAAGTGGGCCGCATCCATGGTGTTACCATAATGAGGTTTCCAACCTTATTCTTATACCATAGACCATTTAGGTTATATTCTTGAACACAATCCAAATAGTGTCCACTACACTGATGTTCAAGATATATATATAACCTTGAAGCTTAGTTTATTGGATTTATAAAGCAAGACTGTAATTTTATCAAAACAAATAACTCTTTATTTCTTTGATCAAAATTACACAAGTTTTAGGGCATACGTCCCAACAAAGACAACATTCTTGAATGACAATCTTGACGAGAACATCTACATGGACCAACACAAAGGGTTCATTGAACTAGGACAAGAGCAAAAGGTTTGCAGGCTTAAAAGGTCAATCTATGGACTGAAACAAGCCTTTAGGTCCTGGAATATAAGATTTGATGAGGCAATCAAATCTTTTGGCTTTGATCAGAATGATGATGAACCTTGTGTCTACAAGAATATCATCAATAGTTTTGTCACATTCCTAGTTCTATATGTGGATGATATCCTACTCATTGGGAATGATGTAGGTTATCTTACTGACATAAAGAATTGGCTAGCTACACAATCCCAAATGAAAGATTTGGATGAAGCGTAGTTTGTTCTTGGGATCCAGATTGTCCGGAACCACAAGAATAAAACACTAGCCTTGTCTCAGACATCTTACATCGACAAGGTGTTGTTGAGGTTTAAGATACAAGACTCCAAAAAGGGCTTATTGCCTTTTAGATATGGAGTTCATTTGTCCAAGGAATAGTGTCCTAAGACACCTTAAGGAGTTGAGGACATGAGACAGATTCCTTATGCATCAGCTCTTGGGAGCCTGATGTACGCCATGTTGTGTACTAGGCCAAACATCTATTTTGCAGTTGGATTTGTCAGTAGGTATCAATCCAATCCAGGACCTGAACACTGTACAACGGTTAAAACGATCCTTAAATATCTTCGGAGAACAAGGAACTACACATTTGTGTATGGGGCTAAGGATTTGATCTTTACAGGATACAAGAATTCTGACTTTCAAACTGATAAAGATTCTCAGAAATCTACATAAGGGTCAGTATTTACTCTTAACGGAGGAGCTGTAGTATGGCGAAGCGTCAAGCACGGATGCATCGCTGATTCCACCATGGAGGACGAATATGTAGAAGCTTGTGAAACAGCTAAAGAGGTTGTTTGGTTAAGGAAATTCATGTTAGATTTGGAAGTTGTTCCAAATATGAGTTTGTCTATCACGTTGTATTGTGATAACAGTGATGTCGTGGCAAATTCAAGGGAACCCCGAAGTCTCAAGAGGGGTAAGCATATTGAGCGGAAATAACACCTTATCAGGGAGACCGTGCATCAAGGAGACGTGATTGTCACGAAGATAGCCTCATAGCACAACATTGCTGATCCTTTTACAAAAGCTCTCACGGCTAAAGTATTTGAGAGTCACCTAGAAGGTCTAGGTTTACAAGTCTTCCCCAACTAGGGCAAGTGAGAGTATATTGTCCACAGGGTTTAAATGCCCTAGTTTATTTTATTTTACATTATTGTAATGTTTAAATTATGTACTCCACAAGCTTTAGGTCAAGTGGGAGATTGTTAGGATATGTGCCCTAAAACTTATTTAATTTTGATCAAATAAATAAAGAGTTATTTATTTTGATAAAATTATATTCGAGTTTTATAAATCCAATAAACTAAGCTTCAAGGTTATAATATATCTTGAACATCAGTGTAGTAGAAACTATTTGGATTGTGTTCAAGAGTATAACCTAAATGGTCTATGGTATAAGAATAAGGTTGGAAACCTTAATCTGGTAACACCATGGATGCGACCCACTTTGTAGTAAGTACAAATGAGGTAATCCAACTCATTCATGTGGATAACATGCGAGTTGGGTCATCCTGTATGAAGAGTTCATAGAAGACCGGACTGCAAATTATTAGTCTGACCAGTATAACGTTGTTAACAGGATAAGACTGATAATTTTATAGATGGTCATTAGTAACTCGACCTGAATCCTTACCAAGTTAAGAACTCTTGTTTATAGGGGTTTGTCCTTAGACTAGTATAGGTGAGAGTGGCCTGTAGCCGACTCAATAAGCCTACCTTCTCAGGGACAAACCTCGTAGGTAGCTGGGGACTTAACTATGTAAGATTGAATTCACTCATTCCTACACTAAGGAATTAGATAGGTTGTTCTCTTAAGAACTGAGTCCAGGCCTTGAGCAACGGGGACCCACCCTCTAAACTAGCTTAAGAGGGTATGAGTTTATGGTAGGACCATAGACTTGTTGTTAATTAGAGGATCAGTGGTGCTTAAGGAACAAAGAGGTAATCACAGGGGTAAAACGATAATTTGACCCAACTATGATTACGAACAACCAATGAAGGGTCGACACATGGATAATGATTATATCAATGGACATAATATAATCTACAGTGAGTTGAGTGCAACTACATGTTCATAGTTGAGTGACTTGTAGTTAATGAATATTGATTAACTGGATCAAAGAGTTTGATCAGTTAATCTCACATCATTGGAGCTCATGAACTTTAGGTCCATTAAGTCCCTCCGTTTGTTCAACATGGTAATATTGAGAGTATAAAGTTAGGAATGAGATTGAAGTGTTCAATTTCATATATGAGGTGTTATATCAATTATATGTGATATAATTGATATAATATATAGTTTTAATGTAAATTAGATTCACATATTAACTATATACTAATGAGAAAATGAAGGAGGGATAGGATGGTAATTTCTATCCTATTTCCCTATAAATAGTTGCATGAGATGCAAGTTTGGGTTAAGGCTTGTTGGGGTTTGTGCCCTAAAACTCGTAGTTTGCATTGTTTGTTCTAATTATTGTAATAAATTGTTATTACTTCAATAAAGTGTTATTATTCGTTATTTTCGATATTGCCTTTATTTGTATCCTAAATCCAATAAACTAAACATCCAAGGCTGTAAAATGGGCCTTTCACTAAATGTAGTGTACATATAAAGGATCTCGATTCGAGATACAACCTAAAGGGTCTATAGTTAGGGGATAAGGTTTGGGTACCTTACCTAGGTAAACTGTGGATGTGGCCCACTTTGTATATGATACAAACACTGTGATCCTAACGTGTTCGTGTAGATGACATGTGAGTGGGGATATCCTATGTAATGAGATTACATAAGAACGAACCACGAAATAGTAACCTCTAGATGTAACTCCGTTGACTAGTTAGGTTTATATTTCACTAGGATGACCTAGGCAACATGATCTCAATCCTGAGAAGGTTACGAACTCCTGTCTGCGAGGGATTGTCCTTTGACTAGTATGGGTGAGAGTGGCCAAATTCGCCGACTCAATATGCCTACCTTCTTGGGGACAAGACCGAGTGAGCAGCTGGAAACTTAACTTAGTAAGATGGAATTCACTCCTTCCCGCCTACTAGGTTAAGTAGAGGAATGCTCCCTTAAATGGTGTCTCCGGGACTTGAACAAAAGGCCCGACCCTCTCATTGGCCCGAGATGGACTCTGTTTGTTGGTAGGACTACAAACAAATTTTTCAATAGAGGAGCACTGGTACTTAAGGTACAAGATGTAACCCAGAGGTAAAACGGTAATTTGATCTAGCTGGTGTTACGAACATTCGTGAAGGATTGACTTGCTGTTATTAGTCGATATCCGTGGACATAGAAATTTATCTGCAGTGAGAAGAGTGCAGCTGCGGGACTTTAGTGGAGTGTTCCCGCAGTTAACGAATGTTGATTAGGAGGTTAATGGGATTAACCGAGTTATATCGTATCGTTGGAGCTTCTGATCTATAGGTCCATTAGGTCCCACCTTCTTGCTCGTAAAGGGTTCTTAGATCGTTTGAATTTGAAATGTTTAAATTCATTAGGGAATAATTTTAATGTATATAGATACGATATATTATATAGTTTTGGAACTATATATTATAAATTTAATGTGAATATGATTCATTTTAAATTAGATGAGAGAATTAAACATTTGAAAGAGTTCAAATGTTAAATTCAAATGTGAATGTGAGTCATATTTGAAAACTATAGGTTAAATTTAATGTGTATAAGATGTGCATTAAAACTATGGAATAGAGGGATAATTGATTAAATGTGATTTAATCTATATTAAATATATGATATTTAATTATGATTAGTTAAATGTTATTTAATTAATTATATATTATTATTTAATTTATAATTTTGATTATTTATTAAATGTAATAATTAAATAAAAAAAGAGAATGTGTCAGGAGGAAACGTTCCCCATGTCTCCCAACTCCCTAATCGATAGGGAGTGGGGAGATGCCCTCTACAGTGTTCTTCTTCTGGTGTGAGGAGGATAGGCTAATCTATCAATTATTTTCTCTAGATTGAGCTGTCTGCTCAATAAAATAAATAAATAAATAAATTTTCTCTCTCACACAATTCCCAAAATTCTTCCAATTGTTGGAATTCCTTCCCACCAAAAGGAATTGATCTAAGTGGTACTCAGAGGATAGAGGGTTCTCCAAGTGATAGTGCCCTGTTGTAAAAGAAGAGAAGTTTGATTTTCCTGTGTTGCTGAGTTGCTGTTTTTCTTGGAAGCAAGGAGTTGTTGTATGGAAAAACTACAAAGGTAATCTTTTTTCATTTTAGTTTAATGGTTAAACACAACATGTTTGCAAGTATGTTTCAAAGCCTAATTAGATTAGAAATGCATGTTTAACTATGTTATTTTCAATGTACTGGTTTTTGCTTTTCAACCAAAACAAGCTTGCAATTACGATTCCAAACTCGTCTTCGCTGCTCAAGGGGATTAGATCTCCATCAAGGCTTTCACATAAACCCTACAATTCTCTCATTTGTGTTGGAAAGAGTTCCAAACACAATTCCAAAAGATCTCCTCACCTCATCCTAAAGGAACCCACCTTCCTCCCTCAACTAGAGAACAACAGAGAAGATCTAGTGGTGGATCTTCACAAGGTTTGGGTTTGTTGCTGAGATCGTGATCATTGGAGGAGGAATTCGTGAACAAAGTATTCTTCAAAGATAACATCTTGCTGTCCTACTTTGTAAACCATGCTTAATCTTAAAATTTAGTTCTTATATTTTAGATCTATGTAACAAAATCATGAACACACGATTCACAATCGCTTCCGCTGAAGGATTCGATCCCTTCATGTTCATATATGACAACTTTGTTTCTCGACCACGTTGAAGTGACCATCATATAAAGAACGTGTTCTCGTATAGAGGTTCCCTCTTTCATTCGTGACTTGTAAACGAACTTGAGGTCGCCGTGTCTAACAAATGAGGAAGGTTGTCCAAACATAGCCTGCAACGAATCCATGATATCCTTAACGGTGACCATGCACTTGTGTTTCTTAGTCAGATCATCAGATATGCTCGCTAAAATATAGATTTTGGCCTTATCGTTGGCCCGTCCATCTGTCGATTCAGTTTGCTGACGAGCCGGGGAGTGGATGGCATTACTCCATTAAAACAAATCTCAGATCATCGATTACTAGTAATGTTCAAATTTGATTTCTAAGATTCGTAGTTATCCGCATTTAGTTTTTCCGAGGCTTGTAGTTGAATAAATGAGCTAGAAATGATGAAATATAAAACAAGTTCTATTACTGAAAAAATGTTAACACTTTTCATATATTTAATCCAATCTTGTTCAACAAAAGTAATAATGTACCCATAAAACTCATTATTAATTTGCTACGATACTTCAGTGAGTTAGATCAACCGCTCTTGAGGAGCAGTTAATCACTCCTTCACTGAACCAAGACGTTCTTGACTAAATGCTCGTTCCATAATAACTATTATTCCTATAACATTTAATTATCGCTACTTTGGTCAAGAACCTTAGTTATTCTGTAAGTGTGACCCGCCATTTTCAGATCCATAAGGTCCGCCGTAACAAGCTACCGAATGAAAAAAAATAATATTGGGGCAAAACCTAAGATACCCTATCCATTTCTAGAATTTTCGTTGTTCAGACTCCCATATTACGACCCTCCGAATGGATGGTGCTCTCAAGGCAACCTACAGGCAGAACATGGGGAATCTTGCAGTGCAACCTAAAGGAGGAGACCGTAGGATGTGCTGACACACCTCCTTCTCTCACTTACTATAGTTACTTTCTCCATTTACCTTATTATTGACTCATGCAAACACCTTCTGAATGAAGGTCGCTCCCAAGCCGACACGAGGTCGACCATGAATCTCATGGTGTGAACTTTTCGGAGAGCGTGAAAGGAAAATGATATATCATATATACCTTTTCTCTCCAACTAAGTATTTTAGACGGTTGGGAATACTCTTACTTAGGCATATTCCAGCTAATTAATTAAACACAACCTATTTGTAGGTGATCACCTAAAAATGGACTTTACTTCCGATGTCTAGGTGATAAACGCTTTAAAATCTCACACGTGCATGCTCATAAGATTAGGTTGACCTAACCCAAGTACCGAATCGATCCCCTGGTAGGAGATGTTCCATACACCGTCAGTTCAAGTACCCTTAGGCTTAGATAGGATCTCATTGGGTGAGTTCTCTTGTAACCATAGTCTTACAAGTCTCATTCGATGTTTTTAACCCTAAATGAGCATGCATTTATCTCTGTTGTAGATTTTAAATGTCTATCTCATTTTATAACGCTTATAAAATTAAGACAACCTGTAACATTCCTCTAAAATGAGTATAACGCTTGTATTCCACTAAGTTAATTTGATGATGCATGCATTGCTTATTTTCGTTTAATTAATATAATGCCTATACTAATCATGCTTTCAAAAAATTAAACATACAACATTCATTTCATAAATTAATATAACTCCTTATACTAATCCTCATGAAAACCTATACATGCATATTATATTATAACACTAATAATATACTTTCAATGCATGAACACATGTTTATCCTATGATGGGATTTTAAATCTATATGACATGTTTTATGCATAAACTATTTAATTTAATTAAATCATACTTTAACAATGCATAGATAATTAAATACACAAAAACAAACCAATTTTTGCATTCAAGAAAATAAAATAACTAAATTATTACAATAATAACTTAAACAAAGCTTGATACACTCTAAATTATTACAATAATAACTTAAATCGACCCGTACCGACTATAAACTGCCTGAACCGGACCTCCATTACTTTCGTTTCTAGCAGCTTCCCTCTCCAAATTACATCTTAATTTGAATTCTAATGGCTCCAATAAATTACAGACCCTTGCGGGCAATTACAACCATTCCAATAAAATGAAGCTTAAAACGTTGCAAACATTGTAGTATACATGAATAAATTCACCCACCAAGCTAAAGTTCATGTAAATTAGGTACAAAAATCATGCTCTTATACCGGTTGATGGAGTGTTCAACACTCAAGCAGAAACAATTAGGATTCTAAAGGCACTTAATTTACATCAATTTAGTGAACAAAAGCATGTTCTCCAAAAAAAAAAAAAGAAAAAATAGAAAATAAAGAATACTAACCTTTAAAGATCAAATTCTTTCTATCATTTGGTTTATTTGAACCACGAACACTCCATGGACTACTGTTAGTGTCTTTCCCACTATTCTTCAGGCTTATAACAGTTTGTGGGAACCAAATTTGTTAGAAAATGAAAGGAAAAGTGAGAACAAGCTTAAAAACTTTGAAAAATGTGTTCCAAAGCTTATTTAAAGGCTAAATCATGCAGTTAAACTCTTGCGAATGAAGACACATCAAGCGAGATTTGTTTAGTCATCAAATTAGGTGACTAATTTGTGAGATAAGATTAGTCACCAAAGCACCTTTTTATATTCAAGAATTTCCTTGAAATTTAAAGATAATTTGTAATTAATTTTAATTAAAATAACTAATTTTAAAAAAATAAATTTTAGGTAATTAATTAAATATTATAATTATTTGTAATTATTTAATTTAATATCAAATACCAAATCAAATAATTGCAACCAATCCTAACTTCTTTCAAAACCAATCGTTTGAACATGAATCCATATTCATATATAAAAATCAAATAAAACTGATCGTTTGTGAGATGTATTAAAATCATATTTAAATAGCTTTCAATTTTGTCTATAATATAGTTTAATTCAAAATTAAGCTATAATACGTTAAGTATATCGCATATAATTAATGCTTACTCCCTAAACCAAATTTGAACAATTGAAATTCTTTCATCAGACTGTTCTAAGGTTTAGTCCAATATGAGCTAGCAAGTGGACCTAATGGACCTACTGATCATGAGCTTCAACGATCCGAGATCAACGGGCTAAATTCTTTAACCTAGCGTCAACATTCGTTACCTACCAGGACACTCAACTATAGCATAGTAGTTGCACTCTCCTCACTGAAGATATATTTGTGTTCACTCGATATAACCATGAATAGTAAGTCGACCCTTCACAGGTTGTTCATAATTAAAACTAGGTTAAAATTATCGTTTTATCCTTCTAATTACCTCTTGTTCCTTAAGTCCCAGTGATCTTCTAATGAACAATTGGCTTGTGGTCCAACAACGAAATCGAGTTCCTCTCTAGCCAATTAGAGGGTGGGTTCCCTTGTTCATGATCCGGAGTCAGTACTTAAGGGAACAACCATATCTACTAACCCTAAAACATGAGGAGTGAAGTTCTTCTTGTAGGACTATGTCCTCTGCTATTTACTCGGTCTTATCCCCAAAATGGTAGTCTTATTGAGTCAACGATCTCGAGCGACTCTCACCCATGCAAATCAAATGATAATCCTGAATAAAAAAATAGTTCACAATTAGCTCAGGATTAAGATCGAGTTACGTAGGTCATCGTATGAAATATTCATTCTTAATAGTAAATGATATTATAAAGTAAAAGTGACTATTTCGCGGTCCGATCTTATGCAAACTCATTGTACAGGACGCCCCCACATGCATGTCTTCACATGAACGATTTAGGATCACACCATTTCTACTGTATACAAAGTGGGTTGCATCTATAGTGTCCCCAAGATAAAGTATCCAACTCTATTCCTATATTATAGATCATTCTGGCTATTACTCGAACTTGATCCACGTTTATGTCTCCACATAGAGTTCAAGTTTACATACTATAGCCTGAGGTTCTTAGTTTATTGGATTTAGGTCATATAATGTACAATTCACTTATTATTCAATAACATTTTTAATGAACATACCTCAATAACAACTTCAGTGCTAATAGGATTTATTTACAGTTTACAAACTACGAGTTCTAGGACCTAAAGCCAACAAAAAGTATTTTATCTCCTTATTCCTATAATCTCACTTTTTTCTAATGCTACTCAAGGTACTTCCCTTTATAATTTTCTCTTTACCCTTAGTCATTACCAACGTTGATTCTATAGTTGACTCTTTACTACTATCCTTTCTATGAATGTCCTCACCAATGGTTAAATCACAAACACGTGAAAAATTTCAGAGTATTTTCTCCTGCTGAATTAGACACTGTTGTCTTTATCGTTATCCAACCATTAGATATAAATATCAATAACATAATAGCATTCAATTCATCAATAAACTCTACCTTAACTCACTTCAACTGATTGATCAAAGTGGTAACCTCACTAATATAGGAGTTGATTGAAACATCCTTAGCCATTTGCGAAGAAAAAAATTTCCTTAAATAGATAGATCTTATTATTAGTGTAGGGTGTTTTTCATACTTGTTTGTAAGTGCTTCTATTAAGTCGATTGCAGTTGTCATACTAGCCACACCCATTGAAAGACATGTCCTAATTGCTGCAACTGCTTCTTCATCCAAAGTTTCCCAATCTTCTTCTTTTATTCCTTTCGATCTCTTTTTTAGAACCTTGCCCAACTTTTAAATATTCAAATAATCTTTGACCATCAAATTCAATATTGTTGGGAGTGCAACCAAAGTCTCATATCGGTTAGAGAAGAGGAAGATCATGGGTATATAAGTGAGTGATAGTATCTCCATTACTATGAGGCTTTTTGGGTTAAACCAGAAGCAAAAAGCCATGAGGGCATATGCCCAAAGTGGACAATATCATACCAATGTGGAGATATGTAGAGGGTCGCTGTCCCTAACAGTGGTATCAGAGCCATGCCCCTGAGTCGTGATCGATAGAATCCTCGGGTGCCGAACAAAGCAGGCGAGCCTTGAAGTGTAGTCATGGTGGAGATCCATGGTAGAGAGCTCTATCGAATAGGCTGTGTGCTCCGGGTAAAAGGAGTTGGTCTAGGCTGGCGGTGTGCTCCGGGTAAAGGAGTTGGCCAGGATAAGAGCTAGACGGATGGATGACTATTTGAGAGGAGGCTCGGTTGCTACTTTGATCGAGGGGAGGATTGTTGGGAGTGCGACCAAAATCCCACATCGGCTAGAGAAGGGGAAGATTATGGGTATATAAGTGAGTGATAGTATCTTCATTGGTATGAGGTCTTTTGGGTGAAACCAAAAGCAAAGCCATGAGGGCATATGCCCAAAGTGGACAATATCATACCAATGTAGAGATATGTGGAGGGTCGTTGTCCCTAACATTTATCCAAATTTTTTCCATCAAACTTGTTGGCTCCACATTTCCCTAACCTTTGGACCAAAAGCTATGGTACAAATTGTTGGGAGAAAAATACTATAACAATAAACAAATAACTACAATAATAGTTATCCATTTCTTCAACATAAGCCATCCATATAAGAATAAAAAATAATGATAAAGAGATAAGGAAAAACGAGAACAAGACCGAAGCTTACACTAGTTCACCTCAAATTTGAGACCGTGTCTAATCTTCTGCAATTGAAAATTCTACTATAATGAGCCATTACAAGAAATCCCTCAATTTTGTTCTACAAACCAACTCCGAACATATATTGACTTTAAAGAAAAGAAAAGAATCACCCTCGAAACCCACCCCAGAAAACTTTCTCTCAATCTTACTTTCTGAAAAAAAAAAAGTACTTTTAATAAACCAAGAAAAAGCACCGTCGAAAAAAGCCAGCTTCCACTGCTCTAAAACACACACATATATGCGTATAATGTGTGCCACATGACCTAGCCCACAAATGGGCTTTGACCCATTGTCTTCAACCTTTTTTTTTGTCGTGGGTCAGATGATGGGGTTTGGTTTGGATCCACGAAAAACACAACGTAAAATTCTTAAGAACAAAAACCTGAAATTGAATAGAGGAAGAAGAAATTTTAAGCATAATGTCATATTCCACCTTTTGTTTTTCAAAGTTTTCATACGGATATGTACATTAATGAGTAATGATCTTAGAAATAAAGAAATATAACTCATTCTAGCGTGGCAATGTGCGAAAAATTACCTATGAAGGCAGTATGAGCAACATTGCATATTCACACTCTTGTATGTGGAAAAGCTCTCGTTCCAACTTTCTTGTTCTCTTCGAATCGCTCTCGCTCTCTCTCACGCTCACGATACCACTTTGCAAATGATGACTTGCTCATGTTGAACTCCTCTCATGGACCTTCAACTCTCGCTCACGCTCTCAATCACAATAGTACTTATGCAAAGATCACTCGCTCACATTGACTCCCTCTCACGTACCTCGCTCTCTTGCATTCGTAAGCTCGCTCACGATCTCTCTTAGATTACGACTTTTGCAAATGATCACTCGCTTATATTGAGTCTCTGTCACGGACCTGGAACTCTCGCTCTCGCTCATGATTTTTTCGGGTTATTTCTTTTTTTCCAGAATTTCGACCCCTCTTAGCTATCATAAGGGAGAGCGAGAGTGAGCCTATGTGAGCGAGAACTAGAGAGCATGATTTCCTCGCAGCAATTTAGACGAAATACATAGTACGAAAAAAATCATTTGTCATTAATTTCAAAACACAAGTCAAACGAAATCAAAGCATGAGAAAAAAGTTTTTCATGGCTACTTCCTAGGTCTTCTCTAGGGGTCTGAAAAACAGAAATCTAGCTCCCTTAGCTTTACATCAAGTATACATTAGTTGAATGTAGACTCCAACATTTAAGTACATGATATTTAATTATTCAATTTAGTCTTTTACTAATTGTTATAATATGAAATTATAATCACCATCTAAATTAAATACATATATAAAAAATTTAAATAGGTAGTTATTTTTCATTTCATTTATGTATTAATTAATTAATATTAATTTTAACACACTAATAACAGAATCAAGGTTTATAAAGAAAATACTGATTAAATTAGCATTTTTTAGTTAAAAACTAGTTGCGAGGTGCGAAATTTGAATGTCTAACTTCTTGGTCGAGAACATATATCTTACTGAGTTGAAGTATACTTAAATTGAGAAGCATCATCATGTTTTACTTTATTAAATATAGAACTTGGAAGTGATATGGTTCACAAACCCCACCTCATGAAGGCTTATTCGAAACATAAAAAGCTTAGTTAATACACATATTTTAAGGCCACAAGATTGAGGCCTTATTCATTTAAAGTGCAGCTTGTAGCTTCTTCTTTTCATTAGATACAGCCTTCCCAGAACTCCACGAATTCCACACAAAAGAAGTCGGACAGCTATTGGCACTTAGAGGGCAGTCCTCAAAAGCCGAAGCATCCCACTTGTAACAAATTGTTATTTCATGCAATTGTTGTACTCCACTCCAACGATTGTAGTTGCATCGAACGGCTGGTGTCTTTCCAGTTCTTGCTCTAATTGCTGCGTAGATTTGATCCCTTGTGTATGTTTGTCCATTAGGTGTAATTCGGTTATTGCTTAGAACAAATAGTAGATTGTTATCAATGTATGTGTCCATTGCAAAACTGAAATATCTTTGTTGGTCAAATAAGATGGCTTCAGTGCAAGTTCCATGCTTGTCCCACTCGTGTCGCCATAGCCATAGATTGTCCCCTGTCGCAACATTTGGCCAGATTTCACCTAATCCGGGTTGTAGTATACTCAACTGAAAGATTTGTTATCATTAAATTAGGTCACTTTTTACTATCAATGTTTATCCTTTGATAAACGTATATTAACATTATTGGAATTGTTCATGTAGCATAATACGAAACCAATGTGATAAGTTGTTACATTTGTTGATGTAGAGATGAGGTTTATAAATTATTGGGAATATTTGTTTTTTTGAAAAGACCACGAACTACACTCAAGTATTATACAATCCACTTTTCCACCAACCACTTTTTATTTTTTCAAAAAAAAAAAATAATATTTTTTTTATGTGATGGGATGCAGCCCAAGTTACATCAAATTATTTTCCATAGCAAAAAACGGAAGTATGAAAATGTTAGCCATGTTGTTAATTAATGGAGGGTTTTACAATATGTAAAGTCCATATTTTTTAAAATGGTCATCATATCATTAATGCAAAAACATACCATAGAAAAACAAAAACAAACTCAATCAACACAACAGATAAAATTTCTTGAGTATAAAAATACGAAACATCCAATTAACCTTTATGAATAACGAAAGGAATTGACTTTAAATGGATATATTTACTTGGTCCACATCGAAGGGATTGCCAAAACATTGTGTTGCACCGCCATTGTATAGGCTAGGCCACACGCCATGGATACTGAATCTATTACTCGGATTTCGATAGCATAAAGGCTTATTCCAATCACAACATGTTGCTGGTTGCCATTGAATTACAACCTGCAAGTAGTCAAACTCATTAATCCCCTCACAATTCACTATTAATATCAACATACACATAACCCACACAATTTCACTCTTCCTCATTTTTTTTAATGGGATTGATCTCAAATGCTTGTAAATGATATAATTGAGAGAGACTATTTATAATGGTTCAATATGTGACTACTTCTAATTTAACTTATTAATTTCTATGTAAAATTTAAAATACGTAGAGAGAAAATGGCTTACGCATGTTCTTTATATTATAATAAACCGTGGCATCTACATGAAAAGTAGTCACATGTCATAAATTAAAAGATATTGAAAAAATGTAGTGGGGATGGGCTTCATATATATATATATATATACGTAGAGAGAAAATGACTTACGCATGTTCTTTATATTATAATAAACCGTGGCATCTACATGAAAAATAGTCACATGTCATAAATTAAAAGATATTGAAAAAATGTAGTGGGGATGGGCTTCATATATATATATATATATAACCACATGGAGATAATTTTGCAAATTAAAATATAATATGTAACAGTGGCGGATCGAGAACTTCAAGTTAGGAGAGCTTGAATTCATATAAAAAATATTTTGAACGCAATTAATATTTGTTGTATCTCTCATTCTATTTTTATGGTTTACTAAAATTAAGAAATTGAACTTTCAAATTATAGAAATTAAAATAAAACAAACCACAAAATACATGGATGAAAATGAAATCTTAATATAATAGTTTATATATTTTGAAATAAGAAAAATTATTAAATTTCTTTACGTAAGTATACTGCATATGAGAAAAAATTACAAATAATAAGATTTTTTTTATTTAATAAAAATTCATAAAATCATATTTTCTTTTATCCAATTAACTTTTAAAAATAATTTTATAAAAATTAAAAAATATTTACATTCAGTTTTATTTATATTTGATACCAAGAAAAAGAATCTTTAACAATAAATATTTTTAAGAATAGATTACAACAAAAGGTTTGAGGGAAAGAAACAAAAGGAAAGAGAACATAACTCAACTGACATATAAAATATAAAATTACACACATATTCAAAAAGAAAAAGTTGTACAAGCTGCGAATTGAACCTGAGCGTGCAAAAAAAGAGTTAAAAAACTAAGAGGGGTTTGCCACTGACCAAGATAAAACTTACAATTTAATATACCATTTTATATATACAAACTAAACTGTTCAAAAGTTGAGTGGGGGCTCGAGCCCCTTGTAGGCCCTTCTTAAATCCGCCCCTCATATGTAACTGTGTCAGCATCTTATTTATTTGAATTAGATTCCTTTATAATTTATTATCATATTTGATCTCGAAATAAACGAAATTATTCTACATTTTCACTCTCTCATTTCTAAATGCTTCGATTATAATTATAAAATTGGTCGAAAAAGAACATGCATGATCTAATGGGATAAGGACTATTTATAATACTTCAACATGTGACCTATTATTTCACTATTTTTTATATGGAGAGAAGAAATTAGCTTACGCATCTCTGATTGGCCCTTTGCAATATAATAAACCAAAACATATGCAAACAAAATGGTTACATGCCATAATTTGGAAGATATTTGACAAAAGTAATGGAATATGGGTTCACATATGGACCACATGAAAATAATTTTGTAAAATTAGAAAATACAATATGGGCGTATGAGTGCTTATTTGTTTAAATTAGATTCCCATGGAATTTCTGAAAAAAAAAAAAAAGAAATCACTCCTCAACTAGTGAAGTGTATCAATTTTAATTAGAAACTTCAATTTTATCAAATTGCATCTCAAACTTAGATAAGTGTTTTAATCCTAATCTCAAACATTCAAAAGTGTTATCTTCATATATATGAAAATTTTAACTTGTACATAAAATATATCATTAAGTACTAACAAGATGTTATTGTTTGGGTATAAATTTTCACTCCTAAACTTTTCAAGTTGTATCAATTTTAACTATAAACTTTCAATTTCATCAAATTGCACCTCAAACACTACAACAAAATAGGAAAATAAATATAGATATGAAAAAAACGTGCCTGGATACAATGACAGTCAGCTGAAAAACGTGTGAAAATTTAAAAAAAAAAATTAAATTTACATGCAATGGCAGACATTATTACCCGTCATTGTACTATTGCTTTAATGGTGGTCAAAACCCGAGATTATAGGGCATTTTCGTTTCTTTTTAACTTTTATTTACTCGATTTTTCTCTCCTTGACAACTGTCACGACGAGCAAGTGCACGCAATCGAAATAATATAAAACAGTATTTTGAGTACCGAGTATTGAATCCTCAAGGATTAAACCACAAAGTTTACCTTGCTCAAATTAATTATAGTGAATTGGAGTTGAAACCAACAAAAGAAAAATTTAAGGCTGACATGAATAAAGGAAAAATGAACTTCACTAGTAGAAATGATAAAATAAATTTGGGCAAAATACCTTTTTGGTCCTTAAGTTTTCTGTTTAGTTCACTTTTAGTCCCTCAGTTTTCAAACTCAACAATTTAGCCCATGAGTTTTTGCATTTAGTAACACTGTTGGTCCTTCCATCCAATTTTCCGTTAGTCCCTAACGAAAAGTTGACGTGGCACCTATTGTTTTTATATATTTTATTAATATTTAATTATATTTTATTTAAAATTTATTTTTTATTTGACAAAATACTTTTTTAATCTCCCAATTTTGTATTTAGTTCTCTTTTGATTCCTAAGTTTTAAAAAACTCAACAAATTTACCCTCAAGTTTTGCACTTAGTTACGCTATTAGTCCTTGCAACGCTTCTTCGATAAGCAAAAGGCGTGCGCATTGCAACGCTGCTAGATTTTTTCCTTTTTTTATATATTCGCTTAGGGCACGGCGTTGAAAAAAGGAAAATCATGCTTCTTGTTTTAGGAGCCTTTTTGGGAGAGCTTTTAGGAGAGATTTTAATACCATTGTCTAAAATTCATTGTGAGGGGTTGTAAGAATACTTTGAAAAGATTTCAAGTAGAAGACTTTTGGAGCTCGGGGTCCGTGATAGGTGTTGGGATCGTTGTCGTTCACGCCACGAGAGTTCTTTTTTCGTTCTTTTCACTTTGATTGTTAAACTATGGTTTTGTATTTAAGTTTAGTAGGAATTATAGTGGACATGAGTAGCTAAACTTGTTATCTTAGGGATAGATGTAACCTTTTAATTATGGTATTTTGTTGAAATGACTGCTTTTGGTTTATTGTAATGCTTTTATTCATGCAATTGCATCCTTAATGCTTATAGACTCTTGATCACGGTTTATTTGTTCTTAGGTCTGAATTTATTCTTTTGAAAGATATTTTAGATCTGATCTCAATTGCATGACTGATAGTTACTTTGACATGAGAATGATTGAAGTGCTATTAGAAACTCATAAGAATTGAACTTAGTATCATGTTTGATTTTTAGGTTGAACAGAGATGTTTAATATTATGTCTTTCATGAGATTCACTTGCCTCGAGAGAGGTTATTTGTTATATTAGTTTCTTGGTTTATAAAAGGTGTGCAATAACCCATTACAATGATCTCGATAAAATAGTTAATTAATTGGTGAAATCTAGTCCCTAAGATATTTGTCTCTCCTGATTGTTATCAATTTTCACTCTTTGATTTTGTGTTTCACTTCACCTTAAGTTTGCTTTTCTAGATAAAATTGGGTGGTTTTATTGATAGGAATTAATTGAATTAAATAAC
The DNA here is from genome assembly GCA_036507285.1 of Trichosanthes cucumerina. Classification (NCBI taxonomy): domain Eukaryota; kingdom Viridiplantae; phylum Streptophyta; class Magnoliopsida; order Cucurbitales; family Cucurbitaceae; genus Trichosanthes; species Trichosanthes cucumerina. Next base: position 43,883,474 of record CM071841.1, read on the forward strand.
TCAATCATGTGGACGATACTCGAACTCAAATTCACTATATTAAAACTTGATCCGTACAGTTGCGGTCTTGCAAAATTTACACAACAAGTTTTTGGCGCCGTTGTCGGGGATTGACGTTTATTTAATTCTTTTGATACTATTAAGAACCCACTTGGTCTTAATCTACAGTTTGTTTTCTTTTTCTTTTTGTTATTTTTTTTTGTTTTGTGTTTCATTTAGTTTTGTGTGTTTTGTGTGTTTTTTGTTATTTTTAATTTTCTATTTTTTTGTGTTGTGTGGTTCATGCGAAGTAACTCAGAAGCATATCTAGTTCCTTTTGATCCTGAAGTTGACAGAACTTTCAGAAGGAAGTTTAAGGAGACTAAGGACAAGGTCAAAATCATGGAGGAGCAACAGGGAGAGTATAAGCCCATCAAGGAGCATTTCCGGCCCACTTTTGTTGGAAACCAATTAGGAATTATTTATGCTCCAATTCAGGCTAATAATTTTGAGATAAAGACTGGTCTCATCCAGATGGTTCGAGAAAATACCTTCAGGGGGCATGCCACTGAGGATCCCAATTTGCATCTAAGATCCTTTGCTGAAATCTGTGGCACGGTAAAAATTAATGGTGTATCTCCTGATGCTATTCGCTTACGACTTTTTCATTTCTCTCTTCAGGATAAAGCAAAATTATTGTTGGAGTCCTTGCCCATAGGTAGTATTAGTACTTGAGAGGAATTAGCTCAGGTATTCTTGGCTAAATACTTACCACCTGCCAAGACTACGAGGCTGCACACTGAGATTGGCACTTTCAGACAATAGGATGGAGAACAGATGTTCGAATCTTGGAAAAGATATAAAGATTTACTTAGAAAATGCCCACAACATGGTTATCCTGACTGGTTGCAAATTCAATTATTTTATAATGGATTATCTGGTAATAATAAATCTCTTTTGGATGCAGCTGTTGGAGGGTCAATATTTTTTAAGTCTGCAGAGGATGCTCGTACTTTGCTTGAATAGATGGTTGTCACAAGTTAGAATTGACATTCTGAAAGATCAACTACCAAACCTGTGGCAGGGATGTACGAGATAAATGATGTAAGTTCCATCAAGTTCCATATGGCTTCCCTAACTAGTGCTTTGAATAAACTTGCAGGTACAGGTAACATTGAAACCATAGCTGCAGTTGCAGCTGCTAACAAACTTGCAGGTGTTGAAGATCTGTAATCTGAGCAAGCTCAATATGTGAACAACAGAGGTTATGGGTACCGTGGAAATCAGAATCAAAATCAGTTGCCCACTCATTATCATCCAAGTTTGCGTAATCATGAAATTTTTTCTTATGCTAATAAGAAAAATGTTTTGCAGCCTCCTCCAAGTTATGCATCTACATCTATAGTTGAGGGTAAACCATCTCTGGATGATATGATGAGTTCATTCATCACTGAATCCAGGAATCGAACCAACCAGTTGGAAAATGTAGGGCTAAGTTTGAGTAGCATAGTGAACTCACAAGGAGCAGCAATTAAGAACATAGAGGTACAGATCGGTCAGATGGCAACCACTCTAAACACGCTGCAGAAAAGTAAGTTTCCTAGTGACACTGCGGTGAATCCTAGAGAACAGTGCAAGGTTGTGACCTTAAGGAGTGGTAAGGAGCTTGCTGAAACTGAAAAGGTAAATTCTGAAGAACAACTCAATTCTGATGCCAAGGAGGATACAGAGGAAGTGGTAGAGGATGCAAGCACATCAAAACAAACAGAGAAGATTCCTGATTTCTCTATTCCTATTGATCCTAACTCTATTCCTTATTCTCAGCGCTTTCAAAAGAAAAAGACAGATTCAGACTTTGCTAAATTTCTATATATGTTTAAGAAACTGCACATTAATATTCCTTTTGCAGAAGCCTTGGAACAAACACCCAAATATGCAAAGTTCATGAAGGAAGTCTTGTCCAAAAAGAAGAAGTTTGATAAATATGAGACAGTCAATCTCACTAAAGAATGCAGTGGTGTACTCTAGAGGAAACTACCACAGAAATTAAAAGATCCAGTGAGTTATACTATTCCTTACAATATTGGTAGTATTTTTGTTCATAGAGCTTTATGTGATCTAGGGACCAATATTAATTTGATGCCTTTATCTGTCTACAGGAAACTGGGTCTTGGGGAAGTGCAACCTACAACCATCTCCCTATAGTTGGCTGACCGTTCTATCAAATATCCCAGGGGTATTGTAGAAGATGTGTTGGTCAAGGTTGAACAGTTCATTTTCCCTGCAGATTTTGTGGTCCTGGATATGGAGGAAGATTCTGAGGTCCCAATTATTTTGGGGCGACCTTTCCTGGCCACTAGAACAACATTGATAGATATGCAGGATGGTAAGTTAACTCTGAGGGTTGGTGAGTACAAGGATGTATTTGACATTTTTCGATCCATGAAGTATCCTAATGAGGTAAGTACCTGTCACATGACTGATATTATGGATGATGCTGTGGATTCATCTAGAGAGCTAGTTTTATCTGTTGATCTCTTAGAGACTTGCATGACAAATTCAATGTTAGAAAAGTTAGAAAAATTGAATCATGAAGTTACTTACTGCAATGAATCACTGAATCAATTGCCTAAACTTCAATATGAACAATTTTCACAACTGCATGTCAATAAGGTAGAAGAAACAAAACCTCCTGTTCTAGAGTTGAAACAATTACCTGCACACCTTCGTTACGCTTTCTTAGGAGATTTATCTACGTATCCTGTGATTATTTCTGCTTTCATTGGTTATTTGATATTTTTTTTTTTTTGTTTTCAGGTGTGAAAAGAAAAAAAAATGGTCTCGCTAAAAGGCGCTAAAGATGAAGGGAATGAGAATCCCAACGCAGTGGAAGACGATCGAATTATCGTGGTATTGTTGTGCAATTCAATTTCGTTAAAATTAACTATCACATAGTATAGGCTAAACATGCATTTTAGAAAGGAAAAACAACAAGTTTAAAACTACTTACTTGATGAAGACAGTCTTCAAGCTTTCCTTCCGTTCACAAACTCTTTGTGTTCTCCTCGTTCTCAATGATCTCGAACTCTTCACACGAACAACGTTCTAGACACCACCACTTAGTTTCTCGGTTGTTCTTCCTAAGGTACAAGGTGGATTGTGAGATCCTTCCTTTTGGTTTTTGGGAGGAGAAATTTGAGAGAGTTTGTTAGGGAGAAAAAATGCTTCTTTTTGTGAGATTTCCAAAAATGAGCAATTTATATATGAACCCTTCTTGCAAAAGAGTTTATATAATGGTGAAAGGTGGAGTTGAAATCTCCACCTATTTACCATTTTACCACAACCATAGGTTATGCAAATCATATTTGCATAACCACATGTAATAAGATATCTCATATCTCATTTTACAAATCACATTTGTATTATTGTGGATTTTTAAATTGAATCACATTCAATTTAATTTCTCTCAATCTAATTTCTCCAAATTAGCGCTAATTCAACAATAAGGCTAACCTATAGTTTATTATGAATCTCATTCACATTAAACTATATAGTATATCATTCATATCTCATATAAATGACATAATTGCCCTTTAGTGAACTTGAACACTTCAAATTCACACCAAAATAGTAAACCTTCTATTAATCCAGTTTGAGCCAATCGAGGGACCTTATGGACCTATAGTGACGAGCTTCAATGATCCGAGATTAACCTATCAAACTCTTTGACCCGGTTAATCAACATTCATTAGCTACGGTAACACTCCATTAAAGCCCGTAGCTGCACTCCCGTCAGTGTAAGAAAGGATGTGTCCACTAATATAACCAATGCCCATGAGTCGATCCTTCACAGGTTGTTCGTAGATATTGCTGGATCAAATTACTGTTTTACCCATGTGTCTACTTCTTGCTCCTTAAGTCCCCACTGCTCTTCTAATGAACAACAACGTTGTAATGGTCCAACCATACACCACAACCCTCTCGTGCCAGTGAGAGGGTGGGCGCCCGTTGTCCAAGCCCTGAAGACAACACTTAAGGGAACAACCCCTCTAGTTTCCCTAAAGGCGGGAACGAGTGAATTCCATCTTGCGTAGTTAAGTTCCCAGCTCCCTACTTGGTCCTGTCCCTGAGAAAATAGGCATATTGGCCGAGTAACTATGACCACCCTCACCCGTACAAGTCAAAGGATAGACCCCCGCAGACAGGAGTCCGTAACACGCTAAGGATTTAGGTCGAGTCACTAATGGTCATCTACAAAGTTATTAGTCCATACTGTCAACGGTGTTACATCAGTAGTCTAATAATTTGTACAGGATGCCCCCACTCGCATGTCAACCACATGAACGAGTCAGATCACCTCGTTTGTATCTTAATACAAAGCAGGCCACATCCACAACGTATCCAGGATTGTGTCTCCAACCCTATCCATATACTGTAGACCGTTCGGGTCATTAACTCGAACGTGATCCTCCTTATGTGCCTAGTACACACCGTTCAAGTTCTAGTTCTCTCATACATTCCATGACCCTGGAGCTTAGTTATTGGACAAAATTTGTAAAATTTGCGAGACACAAAAGGATGAAATAAATAACTTTTATTAATTTCAAAGGTTAAATTTGCAAACTAAATGAGTTTAGGAGATACATCCCAACAAAAGAAAGCGCTGAACGGGAGGCAACCCGTTGTATTTTAATCCAGTTATTTAGTTATTTTATTTTATTTAATTTCTTTCTTGGTTATTTGATATCTTTTTGTTTTATGTTTTCATGTGAAAAAAAAAAGCAAGTCTCGAAACAACGTCGCAATGCTTAACCAAGCGTCGCAACCCTTGCACTGACGTTTCAATGTTAGCCGCGAGCGTTAACGCCGCTGCGTTTACGATCCACGCGACGTGAGGAGCGAGCGTTGCTGTAACGCTGCCCTTAATGTTTACCATATTGTCGCGAAATCTTGAATTTAAAAATTTCAGATTTCGCCGATTAGGGCAATTTTTTGCCCAAATTTCTCACTTTTTCTCTCTTTTTTCTCCTCTTTTTTTTTCAATCTCTCTCAATATTCCACCAAGATTGTTAAGTTTAATCCACACCCACTCAATTTTCCTCCTCTTTTATGCAAGATTGGACATTTTTGGGGCAAATCTCATACCCATTTAGAGATCCACCATGGGTAACATTTCTCTACAATTTTCTTTCAATTTTTGTTGTGTTTCTCTGATTAAGCTTGGGATGTGTTGTTTTTTTTAGCTATATTCTTATTTTTTGTGATGAATCTTGGTCTTAGATGATTTTTCTTGGTATAGTTTTGATAATACAGGATTTGGGTGAATTGATGGAAGTTCCCAAATTTGTTCTTAGATGATTTTTCATGATATATTGTTGTTAGTTCGCAAATGTTTTGTCACCTTAGTGCATTATTACTCTTGGGAAGCTAGATCTTAAGTTTGGGATGATGATTTTGGTAATATATGTTCCTGCCCGTTACCTTATGGTGGAAACATGAATTAGCTTTGTGTTTGTGCTTTCTCTTTTGACTATTCTTCCCATATAAGCATGTGAGTTACACTTTTAGTCGTTTGAACTTGTAGTTGCAGTAGCATGTTAGTTTGGTCCCTTAGAAGTCTTCACTTGCTAATTGGGAACTATATCCTATTGTTTGATGGGGCATGAATATTTGTGTTTGCTTGGATTGTCTTCGGGTTTGTTTCTATTTTACTCTTGCCACTTGTATGCTTATGATGAATTAGTCTACTTTTGAACATGGCTTCCTTGTGTTGTATTTCCACTTCTTTTTCATGATTGATAGGCGGTGAGAGTCATTAGATTAATATTTTTCTCCCTTGTTTACATCATCTTTGGGTAGAAAGCTTAAAAGTCTATTTTCATTTCTATCTCATGAGCCTAGTAGAGTCCTCATGCACCGTTTAGTGGGTTCCATAGGTCGTCTCATTGTTTTTCCTCTCCTGTTTGCACTGACTTTGTTACTTGTTATTGTTTAGTTCTTTTTTGCACTAGTCACACATGGCACCTAAGAGAACAAAGAGAACCGCCAGTTCCAGTTTAGAATATGATAGGCAGAGATTCGTGGATGTTGACATTGCGGGTCACTATTAGAGCTAGGTAGTGAACCGCGCTCTAGTTCCTGAATGGGGCATTGTCGCTGATGACTCCCATCACCAAGACATCTACCATAACATTCAGTAGAGACATTGGGAGTTTTGGTGCAGCAGCCCAAGGCAGGCGTGGTTCCCTTTCTGCGGAAATTCTACGCCAACATGCCTATGGAGGCATACCACACTATCGTGCGAGGAAAACACATCCGGTTCGAATTAGTGTCCATTAACAGGTATTTTGGTTTACCTGATTATGAGACTGACAAGTACACTCTATATGCCATGACACAGTTTGACCCTGCACAGATACGTGCTACACTGGCACGGGCTGGAGATCAGTGGGTGACGAGTAGAGGCGAGGTTTCCAAACTCCAGATAGCAGACCTTACCGTATCGAGCCGAGTGTGGCACCGTTTTATCTGTGCTAGACTCCAGCCAGTTGCCCAGATGAGTGACGTGACGAAGGATCGAGCCATCCTCCTTTATGCCCTGGTCATTGGGAAGACGACTGATGTGGGCAACGTCATCAGTCGCTACATCCGACACGTTAGGAAAGGCACAACCACTGGAGAACTAGGGCATCCCTCTCTTATTACCACACTATGTCGTCTTGTCGGAGTCACTTGCACCTCCGAGGAAGAGCTGATTCACCCCAAGGGGGTGATGGATAAGAATTCCATCATGAGACTTCAGGATTACGACCAAGGAGTGCATGCTAGGATGCCAGCCGACGAGCCAGAGTTTTTCCTTGACGCAGTCGAGGGTGACATGGGTGAGAAGGGGCAGCGTGAGTCTCCACATCGCTCTGCCCCACAGGATTATCAGGATCTGGTTCGAGCCATGGCCAGACTAGAGGAGCGTTTCGACCAGCACGCGACTCACAGTCGTCGGGAAGAGTGTCGGATCATAAGGCACTTGCATTACAATGAGGCCTTCAACCGCCATCTAAAATGAAACTTCATACACCTTAAAGTTGTTCATAAGATAGGACGAAAGATAATTTTTTTTGAGGTCCTGATACTCATTATGCCTAGAATTGAATAGACTGGGTATTCACCTTATCAATATCTCAAATCAATGATGGATTTTTTTTAGTGCCTCAATGGGGCACTCGATTCGGACCACTACTGTTTCAAACACATTTGTGGCTCAGATCTTGCATTCCCAGGCCCTACGCCTCCGTATGCCTCATCTGATGAGGATTGAGATTTTGTTCGAGCCTAGCGCAGTACAGTTCTTTTCTCTCACCCATTGCTTCTCTAGATGATTTGTTTTTCCTTTTTATTTGTATTTGCACATTGGAGAGAATGTTGTCCTTGATGGAGATCTGATCTCCTTGAGTAGCGGAAACGTGGTTTGCGATCGTTAATTGCTTGATTGTTTTAATTGAAACAAAAACCAGTACATTGACAAAAAGAACAGAGCAAGCATGAAATTCTAATCCTATTAGACATGGATTGTAGCAAACATGAAAACATGTGTTTAACAATTAAACTGAAGGGAAGAAGAAGAATACCTTTGTAGTTTCTAATTCTCCAGCAACACCTTGCTCCAAGCTTTTCAGCAAAACAGCAAAACTTCTCTGTATTTTCCAAGTAAGACACCACCAATTGGAAAACCTTCAATATCTCTGAATGCTTAGATCTTTCCTTTGTGGGAAGGATTCCAACAGTTGGGAGATTTTTAGGAATTCTAGAGATTGAGAGAGAGAATTTCTTTTGTGAGTTTCAATCTAATTGATCGATCATCCCCAGCTTCACCTCTCTCTAGGAGAAGTTAGACCCAGCAGATGGGAACTCCCACTCCCTATCGAATAGGGAGTTGGGAGAGAGGGGGAACGTGTCTTCCTGACACGTTTCTTATTTAATTTAATCACATTAATTAAATATTCAAAATATAAATTAAATATCTTATATTCAATTTACATTAAAACACATTTAATGAATTATCCCTCTATCCTATAGTTTAATGCACATCTAATGTACATTAAATTTAACCTATAGCTTTTAAATATGAATCACATTCACATTTTAATCTAATATTTGAACTCTTTCAAATATTTAATTCTCTTACATAAATTAATATGAATCATATTCACATTAAACTTATAATATATAGTTCCAAAACTATATATTACATCGTATCTAAACACATCAAATATATTCCCTTCATGATCTAAGAACCCTTTACGAGCTAGAAGGTGGACCTAATGGACCTATAGATCAGAAGCTCCAACGATACGAGATTGCTCGGTTAATCTCATTAACCTCCCAATCAACATTCGTTAACTGCGGGAACACTCCACTAAAGTCCCAGAGCTTCACTCTTCTCACTGCAGATATATTTCTGTGTCCATGGATATTGACCAATAACAGCAAGTCAATCCTTCACGAATGTTCGTAACACCAGCTGGGTCAAATTACCATATTACCCCTAGGTTACATCTTATGCCATAAGTATCAGTGCTCTTCTAATGAACAATTTGTTTGTGGTCCTACCAACAAACAGAGTCCCTCTCGGGCCAATGAGAGGGTCGGGCCCTTTGTTCAAGTCCCGGAGACACCACTTAAGGGAACATTCCTCTACTTACCCTAGTAGGCGGGAAGGAGTGAATTCCATCTTGCTAAGTTAAGTTCCCAGCCGCTCACTCGGTCTTGTCCCCAAGAAGGAAGGCATATTGAGTCGGCGAATCTGGCCACTCTCACCCATACTAGTCAAAGGACAATCCCTCGCGAACGGGAGTTAAGTGAACTCGCTTTCGAGATTGAGATCAAGTTGCCTATGTCATCCTAGTGAAATAGAAACCTAACTAATCAACGGAGTTACAGCTAGAGGTTACTATTTCGTGGTCCGGTCTTACGTAATCTCATTACATAGGATATCCCCACTTACATGTCATCTACACGAACACGTTAGGATCACAGTGTTTGTATCAAATACAAAGTGGGCCACATCCATAGTTTAACCAGGGTAAGGTACCCAAACCTTATCCCTTAACTATAGACCCTTTAGGTCGTGTATCTCGAACCGAGATCCTTTTTATGTACATTACATTGATTAAAGATTCATTTAACAACCTTGGATGTTTAGTTTATTGGATTTAGGGTTTAAATAAAGGCAAACTCGTAAATAACAAACAATAACACTTTATTACATTAATTAGAACATAATTACAAACTACGAGTTTTAAGGGCACAAATCCCAACAAACTCCCACTTGAACTAAAACTCTAGTGGGGTACATCATAATCTAAAACAGTGGTTACAAGAGATAGAAATACAATAAACTAGGGCATCCATATACCCCATTACATATCTCCCACTTGCCCTAGATTAGCTTATGTACATATCTCGTAGACCTGCATTTTCAGGTGACCCTCGAACACTTTAGCCGTGAGAGTCTTTGTAAACGGATCAACAATATTGCTCTCGGCGATCTTCGTGGATCGCGATCTCCTCGTTGCGGATTTCTCGTATCGGGTGATACTTCCTCTCGATGTGCTTTCTCGCTTATGGTTGCGAGGTTCCTTCGAATTGGCTACGCACCACCGTTGTCACAAATATAAGGTGATGGGAGATTCCATATTTGGAACAACTTCCAAATCAGTAAGGAATTTCCTTAGCCAAACAACCTCCTTAGCTGCTTCACAAGCAACGACATACTCAACCTCCATTGTGGAGTCAGCGATGCATCCTTGCTTGATGCTTCGCCATACTATAGCTACCCCGTTAAAGGTGAAAACTGATCCCGATGTGGATTTCTGAGAATCCTTATCGGTCTGAAAATCAGAATCAGTGTATCCAGTAAGGATCAAATCCTTAGACCCATACACAAGCATATAGTCCCTCGTTCTCCATAGATACTTGAGGATATTTTTAACTATTGTCCAGTGGTCTAACCCTGGATTGGACTGGTACCTACTGACTATTCCCACTGCATAGCAAATGTCCAGCCTCGTGCATAGCATAACATACATTAAGCTACCTACTGCAGAGGCATAGGGAATATGTCCCTTATCCTCAACTTCTTGAGGTGTCTTGGGACACTGTTCCCCAGACAAATGAACTCCGTGCCTGAAGGGTAATATGCCCCTCTTGGAATTCTGCATCGAATATCTGGACAACATTTTGTCGATATAAGATGCTTGAGACAGTGCTAGCGTTCTGTTCTTGCGATTCCTAAAGATCTGAATCCCAAGAACATACTGCGCCTCTTTTAAATCTTTCATTTGGAATTGGGTCGCCAGCCAATTCTTTATGTCAGTTACATATCCTACATCATTCCCAATGAGTAGGATATCATCCACATCTTTGTCGTTGACGATCCTCTTGTAAACACAAGGCTCGTCAACGTTTTGGTCAAAGCCGTAAGACTTGATCGCAGTATCAAATCTTATATTCCAAGATCTTGATGCTTGTTTCAATCCTTAAATGGATCGATTAAGCTTGCAAACTTTTTGCTCCTGACCTCGTGCTATGAACCCTTCGGGTTGAGACATATAGATGCTCTCGTCAAGATTACTATTCAAAAAGGCAGTCTTGACGTCCATTTGCCAAATTTCATAATCATAAAACGCGACTATGGACAAGAGTATTCTTATAGACTTCAGCATAGCAACAGGGGAAAAAGTTTCTTCATAGTCAACTCCTTCCCTTTGGGTAAAACCCTTTGCTACAAGTCTAGCCTTAAAGGTTTGTACCTTTCCGGCTGCATCTCTCTTTCTCTTATAGATCCATTTACACCCTATGGGTCTAACCCCTTCAGGTTGGTCTACAAGTTCCCATACTGAATTGAAGTCCATTGACTCGATTTCAAGGTCCATGACTTTGATCCATTGGTTCTTGTCTACGTCATTCATTGCCTGTTTATAAGACAATGGATCTTCTACGCCGTCATCAGGTATGACAACTTGAGTTTCAGCTAAACCCAAGTAGCGGTCAGGTTGGGAAACAACCCTCCCACTGCGTCGAGGCATTCCCAACGATTGAGAAGGACGAGACTGACTTGAGGTGCTGACTCTTCCATCAACTCTTGATGAGGGTCCAGCTTGATTAACAACTCTTGTTGGTTCATGTGTAGCTTCATTTAGTACTAATTTACTACGCGGTTTATGGTTTCTCATGTGATCTTCCTCCAAGAACGTGGCGTTTGTCGATACAATCACCTTATTTTCTTGTGGGTCGTAGAAAAGACCACCTCTCGTTTCTTTGGGATAGCCAACAAATTGGCACAATCTTGAACGAGGTTCCAGTTTCTTTGGGTTTGTCACGAGTACGTGTGTCGGACATCCCCAAATCCTGAAGTGTTGTAAACTAGGTTTACGCCCCTTCCAAAGTTCAAAAGGTGTTTCTGAAACACTTTTTGACGGAACACTGTTCAAGATTTGAACTGCAGTCTCCACTGCGTATCCCCAAAACGAGGCAGGCAATTGAGCATAGCTCATCATAGAACGAACCATGTCTAACAAGGCTCTATTTCTCCTTTCTGACACACCATTTTGCTGTGGTGTATTAGGTGCAGAGAGTTGAGATTTAATTCCACTCACATGTCATCTACACGAACACGTTAGGATCACAGTGTTTGTATCAAATACAAAGTGGGCTACATCCATAGTTTAACCAGGGTAAGGTACCCAAACCTTATCCCTTAACTATAGACCGTTTAGGTTGTATCTCGAACCGAGATCCTTTTTATGTACATTACATTCAGTTAAAGATTCATTTAACAGCCTTGGATGTTTAATTTATTGGATTTAGGGTTTAAATAAAGGCAAACTCGTAGATAAGAAACAATAACACTTTATTGAAATAATAACACTTTATTACATTAATTAGAAAATAATTACAAACTACGAGTTTTAAGGGCACAAATCCCAACAGTCCTCAAGTTTGAGGGTGGTTGTATGACTTTTTAATTACTATTACTGCATGATTTTGATCTGACTTCATTCCATACTCTATCACATTCTGCTGTGTGTATTAGGTTCATTTGATTGATTTTAGGATGATGAAATGGATTGCTCATTGTAAGTCTTTTCAACTTTGACTATGATAACCACTGATGAAATTTAATTCAGAATTGTGTATAACGTTCATCTACTGAGAGAACTTGCTTAAATTCTAGTTTTAGGATGATTAAAATTGATTTGAGAATTCCTTGAATTTAATTGCACTTAGCCAATCCCAGAAAGGCCCTGAAGGCTTATGACAAGTTTATTTCGTTCAGAAGATCGTTGTCACCTCGATAGGCTTAGGAGCTGATGAAAGAGCAAGTTTGCATAATTGAAATTTTTACCTTTTTAAAGTTTTTCCACTCTTTACATAAAAAAAAATGATAAACAGATGGTACTCCAACATCTTAAGTGTTGTGACCATTACAGATCTTTAGAAATAAACCACTTAAGACGTGAGTAGTCTTTGACAGTTTGGATGGTTGTGCTTGTAGTCAGCTATTTTCACCACAAAGTGTTAATATGTTGGAGCGAAGGCATAGATGACTGAAGGATTCCCTCAAAAAAAAAAAATGTATATAATAACAATAAGAAAATATTTGTTAGTGAAATAAAGTTTGAGTTTTGGGGTGAAAGAAAAACATCAATAAAAAGGGGTAAAACTTTCTGATAGTGTAAATGATGCTGAAGATTTGGATCCTGTGGCCAATGTAGAGGGAAGATGAGCAGATGACTCAATAAGGTTATCTTGGGCTTATAAAGACTAAACTGGAAAAGGCTAGCACACACTCACTCAAGGAATAATTTGATTCAATTTTAAAATCTTATTATTTAGCTTTTAATCAATGTTGTCTTTTTGATGAATTTATTCTTTGATTCATAAAATTCCTGAGGTTTGAGTGTTTAGTATGAAGCTTACTCCTATATGATTCTTCTTTCTCTTGTTTTTGCTCGAGGACTAGCAATTATTTAAGTTTGGGGTTGTTTGAAGCACACAAAATGTGTTATCCTTAGGCTTAAATATGTTAGTTTTGTGATAATTTCAAGGCTTTCATGTGTTTAAATTGTGAATTTCAGGATAAAGAGTAATACAAGGACAGATGGAGAAATATGGGTGAAAAAGGAGTCAAAGTATGCTTAAAGGAGCTAAAAAGGACATTAAATGGAAGGAGGAAGGCCAAACCAAGATCTCAAACTCGTGGAGCTGCCGTTGCAACGCCATTCAGGGTGATGCAACGCCCAACGTGCAACCATTCAACCATAAGACTTCATGTCGATGGTGTTGCAACGCTGCTTTGCAGTGTTGTAACGCCCAACACGCCGAAAAGATGCCTTGAAGACCCGTAGCGATGGCGTTGCAACGCTACTTCGATAAGCAAAAGGCGCGCGAGGGTAGCAGCGTTGCAACGCTGCTAGATTTTTTCCTTTTTTATATATTCGCTTAGGGCACGACGTTGCAATGCCATGCCCAACATTGCAACGCCGTGGCGATATTATTAAAGGAAAATCATGCTTCTTGTTTTGGGAGCCTTTTTGGGAGAGCTTTTTGGAGAGATTTTAATACCATTGTCTAAAATTCATTGTGAGGGGTTGTAAGAAGACTTTGGAGAGATTTCAAGTAGAAGACTTTTGGAGCTCGGGGTTCGTGATAGGTGTCGGGATCGTTGTCGTTCACGCCACGAGAGTTCTTTCTTCGTTCTTTTCACTTTGATTGTTGAACTATTGTTTTGTATTTGAGTTTAGTAGGATTTATAGTGGGCATGAGTAGCTAAACTTATTATCTTAGGGATAGATGTAACATTTTAATTATGGTATTTTGTTGAATTGACTGCTTTTGGTTTATTATAATGCTTTTATTCATGCAATTGCATCCTTAATGCTTATAGACTTTTGATCACGGTTTATTTGTTCTTAGGTCTGAATTTATTCTTGTGAAAGGTATTTTAGATCTGATCTCAATTGCATGACTGATAGTTACTTTGACATGAGAATGATTGAAGTGCTATTAGAAGCTAATAAGAATTGAACTTAGTGCCATGTTTGATTTTTAGGTTGAACAGAGATGTTTAATTCTATGTCTTGCATGAGTTTCACTTGCCTCGAGAGAGGTTATTTGTTATATTAGTTTCTTGGTTTATAAAAGCAGGCAATAACCCATTAGCATGATCTCAATAAAATAGTTAATTATTTGGTGAAATCTAGTCCCTAAGATATTTGTCTCTTTGATTTTGTGTTTCACTTCACCTTAAGTTTGATTTTCTAGATAAAATTGGGTGGTGTTATTTATAGGAATTAATTGAATTAAATAACCAAATCCTGTGGACGATACTTGTACTCAAATTCACTATATTAAAACTTGACCCGTACACTTGCGGTCTTGCAAAATTTACGCAACAGGCTGCAGCTCTCTTTCTATAATAGATCCATTTGCACCCTATGGGTCTCACCCCTTCAGGTTCGTCTACAAGTTCCCAAACTAAATTGAAGTACATTGATTCCATTTCATGGTCCATGGCTTTGATCCATCGGTCATTATCTACGTCATTCATTGCCTGTTTATAAGACAATGAATCCTCTACGCCATCATCGGGTATGACAACCTCAGTTTCAGTTAAACCCAGTAGCGATCAGGTTGTGAAACAACACTCACACTGCGTCGAGGCATTCCCAACGATCGAGAAAGACGAGACTGACTTGATGTGTCGGCTTCTTCATCAACCCTTAATGAAGGTCTAGCTTGGTCAACAACTCTCGTTGACTCATCAATAGCTTCATTTAATACCAGTTTGCTACGTGGTTTGTGGTTTCTCATGTGGCCTTCCTCCAAGAAAGTGGCATTTGTCGATACAAGCACCTTGTTTTCTTGTGGGTCGTAGAAAAGACCACCTTTCATTTCTTTGGGATAGCATACAAATAGTCATAATCTTGAACGGGGTTCCAATTTCTTTGGATTTGTCACTAGCACGTTTGCCAGATAATCCCAAATCTTTAAGTGACGCAAACTAGGTTTATGTCCCTTCCACAACTCAAAAGGTGTTTCTGATACACTCTTTGATGGAACAGTGTTCAGGATTTGAACTGCAGTCTCTACTGCGTAACCCTAAAACGAGTAATCCAACTGAGCGTAGCACATCATAGATTGAACCATGTCTAACAAGGTTCTACTTCTCCTCTATGACACACCATTCTGTTGTGGTGTATTAGATACTGAGAGTTGTGACTTGATTCCATGTTCTATCAAATAGTCCTTGAATCTTAAGTCCATGTACTCTCCACCTCGATCAGATCAAAGTGTATAAATTACCAAAACATATTGCCCTTAATGTATAAATTACCAAATTAAGCATGTTTAAGGACAATTAAAAGAAATAAAAGGAAGGATACTACCCTGAATCAAAGAGGTCTCCACTAAAGAGCATATGGATCACCAGCACCCAAGAGAGCTACAAAACAAATAAGGGTTATTTATTCAACTAAAAACAGAAACAAGACTAAACTAACAACAAAATAATTGAAATAACTCTTGGGTTGCCCCCAAAGAAGCGTTTGCTTAGCATCATTAGCTCGACGTAGTACACATGGGTTTGTCAATATACATAGAAATTCTCCTATTTCTTCGGGCCTCTCTTCCTTGATTCTACAAAACAAACCAAAGCTAGCAAGAATACTAGCTTCTCATGAGAGCCCAAAAAAGAAATATTTTGATTTTATTTAAAACAACAAAGTAAACAAACTCATATAAAGATATAGACTCGTGAGAATAAGAAGAAGAACACTCACAAATAAGAGAAAATTAGAAGATATAATAGATAGATACTTGAAAGGCTGAAACTCTACCCCTAACCTAACTCAACAACATGAGGCTCAACTTCTTCCCCATTCTCACTGACTCAATCTTCGTGTGTGCTAAGAGGTTCTAGTTCTCCTAAATGTAAAGAACAATCCCTTAACTACCCTGACTTAGTAGAATGTGAAGGACTAGGATCCGGAAGGTCTACTAGTGGATTAGTGATGAAGTGACTCACTGAATAATCTAGAGAAGTGGGACCTCCTTCACTATCTTCCCTCGGTTGTTGTACCTCGCACGAGTCTAAATAAATCCAGTCCTGGAGAGAGTTAAGTGTATCAGCTAATTGCTTCAACGACTCCCCCATTTTACTTATTTTCTCATTTATGGTTTCCATAAATTTTATTATTATTTCTTAAAGGGAATATTGGTCTTGTACATGGGTTTCCTTAACTTAAGAAAAATATGACTCAAAACTCACAGGATATGATTCATAGGTCCAATTGCACTGATTAGTATCATACATAGGGCAACCATAAGTCATAAAGTCAGTCTGATAGTCATTAAGCATTTGGTAGTTATAAAGTCCATATCCATCACTAGAAGACTCAACACTGGCAAAGGATAATCATAAGAAAATGACCTAGGTTATGTTTTCCCATTTGGCAAATAAGACTACCCAAATTCATTATTGTTGGGGTGTTTGCCCTAATCTTGTGTAGTTTGTAATACAGTTGATTTAAAAAAATAAAGGTTGTTTATTTATCAAACTTTGTATCTCGCATTTTATAAACGTAATCCAATAAGTTAAGCTCCAGCGTCATATTATTTAAGAGAACTAGAACTTGAACAGTGTCTAGTGGACACACAGAGAGGATCACGTTCGAGCAAGTCACTTTCTCTCGATTCTCTAAAGAGTTCTCTCTCTATTTTCTCTCCAAAACCTATCCAAAGGGAGTCTCACCTACTCTCCCTTATCATCCCGAGAACAACCGAGAAGGTCAAGTGGAAGTGTCTGGTTGATCCGTTCGTTGTTCAAATTGGAGAAGAACGTTGGATCGTTGAGATCGTGATCGAGGAGAAAACGCGAAAAAGAGTTCTTCAAGAGGTTAGTATCGAAATAGTTTCTATTTTCTTCTCTAAGTTGCATGCTTAGCCTAGATAGAATAGGATTCTTTCAATTTTAAGAAAATTAGAACAACAACGAAACAACGACGATTCACGTTGCAATTCCGCTGCGGAAAATCCATTCCCTTCAATTCGTATCAGGGACTAACGTTGCTCTTCATTGTAGGTTCTGGATTTTTCTTAAAATTAGGGGGATTGCCTTAATAATTCATGTGTTGAATGTTTTGGTTTGCAAATGGATGTTTCGGTTTTTGGCACTTAGTTTAGATTTACATATTTCGTTGATGTGATCAATGTAAGGGCCCGTTGTTTTGGAAATTATTGTATGTAAATCGAGTTTGTAGGTCCGTGTCGATCGTGGCAGGAGTTGCTGTGAAGAAACGAAATGAAAATGAGCAAAAAACAGCAAGGAGTGTTGCTGGACAGAGGACGGCGTTGCAACGCTGTTCATCGGCGTTACAACGCCATCCGTGCAGAACTAGGTTGTGCAGCAGACGGGTGTTGCAACGCTAGGACTAGGGTTGCAACGCAACTTGTCTTCGAGACGCGATCAAGGCTTTGAGCAGCGTGGTGTTGCAACGTTGGCCACGACGTTGCAACGCCGCTGCATTAGTGGATGTAGTGCGCGTGAATTCTGCGGGAGTGGCATTGTGAGGAGTTGTTGAATTCGATTTTCATCCGAATTTATATATTTAATTTATTTTATTTTTGTGAATTAAATCTTCTAATTAATTTTATTAACTAATATTAATATAATTTTTATATTAATGTTAATTAATTTAATTAATATCTATAGAGTGCCAAAAATCGATCCAATTTGCTATTTATTTTATGCAAGAGTTGAATGAAATATTTATATGCATAATGTATGTCATATAGTTTAAAATCTCATCTTAGGTTAAGCATTCCATGCATCATGTTTATATTATAAGAGTTATAATATATAGTATGCATGATAGGTTATATTATAAGAGTTATAATATAATGTATGTTTTAATTTAGTTAATATAAGTGTTATATTATTAAGATTAAAAGCATTGACATGCATTTTTATACATGTGATGTATGCATGTTATAAAGTATGATTTTCATATGATGAATGATCAAGCATTATAACATAGAAATTCATGTAACCTAAGTTAATTAATTAGTTTTAAATGGTTTAGAACTTGAATTAATTAGACATAAGTTTTCTAGTTCTAATAAGATTAGAATTAAGAAATCAAATGTAACTTATGGTTGGTGACTGAGTAGTAACTCTGTCTAAGGATGGTTCTGTCGAACGTTGGGTTATTTAAGCTGGCGCTTTGCAAAACACCCCTACCTGGAAACCGACCTGGGAGTGAATTTGGTTCGAATATTCATCGGTTATATTTTCGTGAGCTGAGTTAATTATGTGTTAATTAGATAAACTCGCATAGACATAAGTTAATAATTTGATTGTAGACTTAGGCTAATCTAATACAAGAGTTATATTTGTAGACTTAGATAAATATAGTCGGTTTATCTATGTCAATCCCGTTAATCTAAAGTGCTGAGTCGGAAGAAATAAAGTGTATGAGATACATTTAAATTTTCATTCACATATCTCCGTGAAGTTTACACCGTGAGATCCATACTCGGCCTCGTGGCGCCAATGGGAGCGTCTCTTTTTGGATGGTATTTGCATGAGTCAGTATTCAAGGTGAATGAAGAGAGTACTTATGGTGAGTGGGAGCGGGATTTGTTAAAACGGGACCCACGATCTCTGATCCGCCTGCTACATTGGCCTGGACCAGACAATCCCTTCGGAGGGCCTTGATCGTGCTAGTCGGAACACTGTGAATTCTCGATAGGGATACAATTTCCTTAATTTTTTTTTTCCTTCGTAGTCCTCCCTTCGATGATTATTGTTTGGATAGAAACTTTGGGAATTTAAATATAAAGGGTTGGACTCACGGGAATCATTAAGAGTTCATGAGTCCGACCAAAAAATTGTGATTGGATGACTATAGGAATAAGAGTTATTCTGGCATTAGGGCCTGGTCGAGAAAGTCTCGTCCTAGAGGAGGAGTGATTTTGTCTACCCTTCGGTGGAGGTCATTCTAAACCTTTGGGGCATCATTGCAATTTTTAAATGACCTAGGGACCATGGAATAAAATTTGCTAAAAAATGATTGAATTGTTCAAAAGTTTTTGCGAGATCAAATATAAAGTTGTTTTCCTTTCAGCAAAAATAATGTCAAGTTCTATTATAGCCCTCTTAGCTTTCGAAAAACTCGTAGGACATAATTACCAAATGTGGAAGAACAATATAAACACGATCTTAGTTACCGACGACCTTAAGTTCGCGCTCACTAAGGAGTGTCCTCAGGTGTCAGGCCCGATCGCATCACGAAGTGTTCATGATGTGTATGATCGATGGACCAAGACCAATGAAAAGGCCAAGGTCTACATAATAGCCAGCTTATCTGAAGTTTTGGCTAAGAAGCACGAGGTTATTTCATCGCTAAGGAGATCATGGAGTCGTTGTAGAACATATTTGGACAACAACCCTTTAGGGTTAGGCACGACACTCTCAAACATGTGTTCAATGCTATGATGAAGGACAAAACGTTTTTTAGGGAACATAGTTTCAACATGATAACCCACTTGAACTTGGTGGAATTGAACGGTGCTTCGATTGATGAGTCGAGTCAGGTTAACTTTATTTTGGAGACTCTTCCAAAGAGTTTCCTGCAGTTTCGTAGCAATGCTGTTATGAACAAAATTAGCTACAATCTGACCACACTCTTCAACGAACTACAGACGTTCCAATTCTTGATGCGAGTTATGGGGAAGGAAGCTAAGGCAAATGTTGCCTTCAGGTCCTTTTAAAGGGGTTTGACCTATGGGATAAAGTCTGTGGGTTCTTTAGGCCCGAAAGGGAAGAAGAACAAGTTGAAGAAAGTGGCTAAAGTTGATCGTGCTGCTGCCCAGAAGGGCAAGAAGATCAAGGAGGTTATAGAAAAAGGAAAGTGTTTCTACTGCATCGGGGACGACACTGGAAGAGGAATAGTCCCATATTCCTTGCCGACAAGAAGAAGGAAGGTAAATATGATTTACTTGTTACTCAAACTTTTTTAGTTGAGAGTAGTGACTCTTTCTTGATAGTTGATTGAGACGCCACTAACCATGTTTGTTCTTCTTTTCAAGGAATTAGTTCCTGGCAACAACTGCAGGAGGGAGAGATACCACTCGGGGTTGGATCTGGAGAAGTTATCTCGGATGCAGCTATAGGCACGGTGATAACCTGCAAATATGCTATCTTATTTCTTATATTTTAGCTAGTTTTTAAAATTAAAACATGGATTTTCATGTCATTTTATGGTTAATTTCAAGAAACTGAGCTTGAGAAGCAATAATAGAGTGTTTTGAGACTATTTTGGTGTTTGGAACATGTGTATGCTTAATTGAAGACACAAGAAAAATATAAATGTATTTTTAGTATAAGAAATATACTGATAGATTCTACATCGAATCACGATTCCAACGCATCAAATCGGAGGTCATTTACACACTCGAGCAAAAGGATATGATAACAATGGTCGCAGTGGGCAGGCTGGCAGCAAGCACGACGTTGCAACGCCGACCCTAGCGTTGCAACGCCATGCCGAAAATTTCTATAAATATAACATGTTGTTTTCATTGCAAAAGGAGCCGAATTTGGTAGTTTTTAGCCCTAATTTTGAAATACACACTCTAAGAAGAGAAAAAAGAGCATTCCTTGGGAGCCAAAGCGTTTGTGGAGGCTCGAGATCGTGACAGGAGCTCGAGAACGAGGGGTCGACGTTGACACATAAGTATATTTCTCTTTTTTTTTTTAGTTTGTAATTGAGTTTAAAGACTTGTCCTATGACTTTAAGCTTATTTTTATGGTGATTTTGAGTAGCTAAAAGTTGAAGTTGGATTTTTTATTAGCATGTTTTAGCTTTATTTGATTATGTATTGAACTTTGTTATGTTATTTATTTTTGGCAATTCGTACTTAGTTTCATAAATCTTATTAGTTTAAGTGGACTCGAGAGAAAGAAACTTAGATTAGAGCAAAGTTGTCAAAATCCTTAAAAATCTGGCATGAGAATGACCTAGAGTTCCTTGGGAAACACATAAAAAAGTTGTTTAATGTCGTGCATGCTTTTAAAATTTATAAGGAAACTTTAGAATTTATCGTGTGTGCGAGGCCCACTGCGAATCGAGAGATGCTCTTGAGTATTTTCACTTCTTGTTTATAAATTCATAATATTAGTTCATTGCATGCGTTAAATAAGGAATTAACTTGTGAAATCATTTTCCTTCAATTCTATCATATTCGTGTCTCCAATTGTACATTTAGTTTCTATCTTGGTTTTCACTATCCATCAAAGTTTTATTGTTAATTAATTGATCTAGAAAACTCATTCTTGAGGACGATACTTTGTACTCAAATCACTATATTAAAACTTGACACGTACACATGCGGTATTGCAATATAATTTTACGCAACACACGGTGAAGCTTTTCTTTGGCAGGAAGTACATTTTATTAGATAACATGTACATAGTTCCAGGGTTTACTAGAAACCTTATTTGAATTTCCTATCTTATTGAACACTGTATTTAAATTTGTTTTGAGTATAATAAAGCGTTTATTTCTCATAAATGAGATGTATTGTGTTCTGATTCGCTTGAGAAAAATTTATATGTTTTAAAGCCTAATTCGGTCAAAAGGTGTTTTGAATACTGAATTGTTTAAAACAGTTGAAACACGAAACAAAAGGTTAAAAGTTTCTCCAAAAGGAAACACCCATCTTTAACATCTAAGGTTAGGTCGCATAAATCTCAATAGAATTGAAAGGCTAGTGAAGAATGGACTTCTATGCGAGTTAGAAGAAAATTCTTTACCGATATGTGAGACATGCCTTGAAGCAAAATGACCAAACGACCTTTTAGTGGAAAAGGTTATATTGCCAAAGAGCCGAGCTTATACATTCTGACCTCTGTGGTCCGATGAGTGTTAAAGCATGGGGTGTGTTGGGATGTATGTCCTAATCTCGTTTTATTTGTAATTTAAACATTCGAAATTAATAAGAGTTATTTATTTCATTGCATTGTGTCTGGCAAATTTTACAAACTTTGTCCAATAAACTAAGCTCCATGGTCATTGAATATATGAGAGAACTAGAACTTGAACGGTGTGAGTGGACACACAGGGAAGATCACGTTCGAGTTAATGACCCGAACAGTCTATAGTATATGGATAGGGTTGGAGACCTAATCCTGGATACGCTGTGGATGCGACCCACTTTGTATTAGATACAAACGAGGTGATCTGACTCGTTCATGTGGTTGACATGCAGGTGGGGGCATCCTGTGCAATGAGATTGTACAAGACTGGACCGTGAATTATTAGACCTACTGATGTAACACTATTAACAGTATGGACTAATAACTTCGTAGATGACCATTAGTGACTCGACTTGAATCCTGAGCGTGTTACGAACTCTTGTCTGTGGGGATCTGTCCTTTGACTAGTACGGGTGAGGGTGGTCACTGTTACTCACTCAATATGTCTATCTTTTCACGGACAGTACCAAGTAAGGAGCTGGGAACTTAACTACGCGAGATGGAATTCACTCGTTCTCGCATTTAGGGAAATTAGAGGGGTTGTTCCCTTAAGTGTTGTCTCCAGGGTTTGGACAACGAGCGCCCACCCTCTCACTGGCCCGAGAAGGGTGTTGTGTATGGTTGGACCATTACAACGTTGTTGTTCATTAGAGGAGTAGAGGGGACTTAAGGAGCAAGAAGTTGACACAGGGGGTAAAACGGTAATTTGACCCAGCAGTGTCTACGAACAACCTGTGAAGGGTCGACTCATTGGCATCGGTTATATCAGTGGACACAACTTGTCTTACACTGGTGGGAGTGCAGCTACGGGCTTTAATGGAGTGTTACCGTAGCTAATGTATGTTGATTACTTGGGTCAAAGAGTTTTACAGGTTAATCTCGGATCATTGGAGCTCGTCACTGTAGGTCCATTAGGTCCCTCGGTTGGCTCAAACTGGATTAATAGAAGATATACAGTTTTGGTGCGAATTTGAAGTGTTCAAGTTCACTAAAGGGTAATTATGTCATTTATATGAGATATGAATGACATATTATATAGTTTAATGTGAATGAGATTCATAATAAACTATAGGTTAGCCTAATTGTTGAATTAGGGCTAATTTGGAGAAATTAGATTGAGAGAAATTAAATTGAATGTGATTCAATTTAAAAATCCACAATTATACAAATGTGATTTGTAAAATGTGATATGAGATATCTTATTATATGTGGTTATGCAAATATGATTTTCATAACCTATAGTTGTGGTAAAATGGTAAATAGGTGGAGATTTCAACTCAAGTCATCAAACCTGAAGATGACTGCGAAGATCCATTGACCTATGATCAGGCAATGAATGACCTTGACAAAGACGAATGGATTAAAGCCATGGACCAGGAAATAGAGTCTATGTACTTCAATTCCGTTTGGGAGCTTGTGGACCAATCAGATGGGGTTAAACCTATTGGTTGCAAGTGGATCTACAAGCGTAAACGTGGTGTAGATGGGAAGGTGCACACTTTCAAAGCTTGACTAGAGGCAAAGGGTTTTACCTAGAGAGAAGGAGTTGACTATGAGGAAACCTTTTCTCTTGTTGTCATGGTAAAGTCTATCAGGATCCTTCTGGCCATCGCCGCATATTATGACTATGAGGTATGGCAGATAGAGCTCAAGGTGGCCTTTCTGAATTGCAATCTTAATGAGACCATCTACATGGACCAGCCTAAGGGGTTCATTACTCAAGGCCAAGAGCAAAAGGTTTACAGGCTTCAAGGGTCTATTTATGGACTAAAGCAAGTCTCGAGGTCTTGGAATATAAGGTTTGATGAGGCTATCAAATCTTATGGCTTTAATCATAATGTTGATGAGCCTTGTGTATACAAGAAAATCATCAACAACACTGTCGCATTTCGTATATTGTACGTGGATGATATCTTACTCATTGGGAATGATGTAGGTTTCCTTACAGACGTTAAGGAATGGTTGGCTTCATAATTCCATATGAAAGATTTGGGAGGAACTCAGTATGATCTAGGTATCCAGATAGTCCGGAACTTGAGGAACAGAACGCTAGCCATGTCTCAGACATCTTATATCGACAAGATGTTGTCACGATATAACATGCAGAACTCCAAGAAGGGCTTGTTGCGTTCTAGGCATGGGGTTCACCTTTCTAAGGAACAGTGTCCTAAGACACCTCAAAAGGTTGAGGATATGAGACGGATCCCTTATGCTTCAGCTATAGGGAGCCTGATGTACGCTATGTTGTGTACTAGGCCCGACACCTGTTATGTAGTTGGGATTGTCAGTAGGTATCAATCCAATCGAAAAATAGATCACTAGACAGCTGTAAAGGCAATTCTCAAATATCTAAGAAGAACGAGGAACTACAAGATTGTATATGGGAGTGGGGATTTGATCCTTACAGGATACACAGACTTTGACTTTCAGACCGATAAGGATTCTAGGAAGTCCACATCGAGGTAAGTGTTCACTCTTAATGGAGGAGCTGTAGTGTGGTGAAACATCAAGTAGGGATGCATCGTTGATTTCACGATGGAGGTCGAGTATGTTGGGGCTTGTGAAGCTGCTAAGGAAGTTGTTTGGCTTAGAAATATCATGTTAGATTTTGAATTTATTCTAAATATGAACTTGCCATTAACGTTATTTTGTGACAAAAGTTGTGCAGTAGCCAACTCGAGAGAACCTCGAAGTCATAAGAGGGGCAAGCATATTGAATGCAAGTATCACCTGATACGGGAGATTCTGCACCGCGAAGACGTGATCGTCATGCAGATAGCTTCAGAGCACAATGTTGCTGATCCGTTTACAAAGGTCGTCACGACTAAGGTGTTCGAGGGTCACCTAGAGAGTCTAGGCCTTCGAGTGCTTCTTGACTAGGGCAAGTGGGAGTATTGTAAAGGGGTATTCAAAGTCCTAGTTTATTGTATTACTTTACATTTGGGAAATGTATAATGTACTCAACTAGTTTAGTTCAAGTGGGAATTTGTGGAGGTGTTTGCCCTAATCTCGTGTAGTTTGTAAAACATGTTGAATAAATGAATAAAGGTTATTTGTTATTCAAACTTTGTATCTCACAATTTATTAACTTAATCAAATAAACTAAGCTCCAGGGTCATATTATTTGAGAGAAATAGAACTTGAATGGTGTGTAGTGGACACGCGGGGAGGATCGCGTTTGAGTTAATGACCCGAACGGTCTACAATATATGAATAAGGTTGGAAACCTCATCCTAGTGACACTGTGGATACGTCCCGCTTTGTATTAGATACAAACGAGGTGATCCAACACGTTCATGTGGTTGACATGCAAGTGGGGGCATCCTGTCCAATGAGATTGTACAATACTGGACTGTGAATTATTAGACTTGCTGATATAACACTGTTAATAGTATAGGACTAATAACTCCGTAGATGACCATTAGTGACTCGTCCTTAATCCTGAGCATGTTACGGACTCCTGTCTGCGGGGATCTGTCCTTTGACTAGTACAGGTGAGGGTGGCCTGAGTGCTTGCCCAATATGTCCTTCTTATTAGGGACAGGACCACGTAGGGAGCTGGGAACATAACTACGTAAGAAGGAATTAACTGGTTCCCGACCTAGGGAAACTAGAGGGGTTGTTCCCTTAAGCGTTGTCTCCAAGACTTGGACAACGGGTGCCCACCCTCTCACTGGCCCAAGAGGGATGTTGTTTATGGTTGGACCATGCAACAAAATTGTTCATTAAAGGAGAAGTGGGACATAAGGAACAAGAGGTAGACACAGGGGTAAAACGATAATTTGACCCAGCTGTGACTACGAATAACCTGTGAAGGGTCGACTCACGGGCATTGGTTATATCGATGGACACAACTTGTCCTACAGTGAGGAGAGTGCAGCTACGAGCCTTAGTGGAGTGTAACCGTAGCTAATGAATGTTGATTAACCGAGTCAAAGAGTTTGATTGGTTAATCTCGTATCATTGGAGCTCATCATTGTAGGTCTATTAGGTCCCTCAGTTGGCTCAAATTGGACTAAATGAGGGTTTAAAGTTTGGAGTGGATTTGAAGTGTTCAAATTCATTAAAAGTGTATTTATGTCATTTAGATGTGATATAAAGTACATAATGTATAGTTTAATGTGAATGATATTCGTAATAAACTATAGTCTAGCCTAATTAATTAATTACGGCTAATTTGGAGAAATTGGATTGAGAGAAATTAAACTGAATGTGATTCAATTTAAAATTCCACAATTATTCAAATGTGATTTGTATAATAAGGTATGAGATACCTTATATTATATGATATGCAAATATGATTTGCATATCATATGTTTGTGGTATTTTGGTGAATTGGTGAAGATTTTAACTCCACCACACACCATTATAAATACATGCTTCAAGAAGCATTTCTTACAAGATTGATTCACATTTTTTTGAATTCAAGCCAAAGAGAAGAAAAATTCTCTCTACAACTCTCCCTCAATCTCGAAATTCTCTCCAACCCAAAATCAAAAGAGAGTCCCACAACTCTCCCTCATCCTCCCGAGAACAACCGAGAAGATAAAGTGTAAGTGTCTGGCTTGACTCGTTCATGGTTCGTGTTCGAGCGATTGTTGGATCGTTCAGATTGTGATCGGAGGAGGAAATGCGCAGAAAGGTTCTTCAAGAGGTTATTAACGAAAACCTTTTTGTTTTCTTCTCATAAATTGCATGCTTAATCTAGTTTGAAATTTGTTTCTTTCAATTTTAAGCAAATTAGAACTGTTGGGATGTATGTCCTAGTCTCACACATGTTTGTGATAGTCATTGTTGAAATAAATAAAAGTTATTTTTTAATCACTTTGTGTCTCGCATATTTACAAACTTTATCCAATAAACTAAGCTCCAGGGTCATTTAATTATGAGAGAACTAAAACTTGAACGGTGTATAGTAGACACACAAGGAGGATCACGTTCGAGCTAATAACCTGAACGGTCTACAGCATGGATAGGGTTGCAGACCTAATCATGGATACGTTGTGGATGCGGCCCGCTTTGTATTAGATACAAACAAGGTGATCCAACTCGTTCATGTGGTTGACATGCGAGTGGGGGCATCCTGTGCAATGAGATTGTACAAGACTGGATTGTGAATTATTAGACCCACTGATGTAACATTGTTAACAGTATAGGACTAATAACTTCGTAGATGACCAAGAGTGACTCGACCTTAATATAGAGCGTGTTACAGACTCCTGTCTGCGGGAGTCTGTCCTTTGACTAGTACGGATGAGGGTGGTCACAGTTACTCACCCAATATGCCTATCTTCTCAGGGACTGGACCACGTGGGGAGCTTGGAACTTGATTACACGAGATGAAATTCACTCATTCTCAACTCACGAAAACTAGAGGGGTTGTTCCTTTAAGTGTTGTCTCTAGGGTGAAGGGAATAAGAGTCCCAGTGCAGCGGAAGACAATCGAATCGTCGTGATTTTATTGTGCAACTCAACTTTGTTAAAATTAAACTATCACATAGTTAATGGGCTAAACATGCATTCTAAGAAAAGAAAAACAACAAGTTCATGGTACTTACTTGTTGAAGACGATCTTCAAAGCTTCCTTTCCGTTCACAAACTCTTCGTGCTCTCCTCGATCACAACAATCACGTACTCTTCACACAAACACCGATCAAACACCTCTATAAGGTTACACGGTTGTTCTACTTTTGGAAGAAGGAGGATTGTGGGATCCTTCCTTTTTGTTAGGGGAGGAGAAATTTAGAGAGAATTTGAGAGAGAAGAAGTTGCTTTTTTTGGTGAGAATTCAAAAAATGAGCAATGCACTAATGAACCCTTCTTGCAAAGGGGTTTATATAATGGTGATAAGTGGAGTTGAAATCTCCACCTACTTACCATTTTACCACAACTATAGGTTATGCAAATCATATTTGCATAACCACATATTATAAGATATCTCAAATCTCATTTTACAAATCACATTTCCATTATTGTGGATTTTTAAATTGAATCCATCCAATTTAATATCTCTCAATCTAATTTCTCTAAATTAGCTCTAATTCAAGAATTAGGCTAACCTATAGTTTATCATGAATCTCATTCACATTAAACTATATATTATATCATTCATATCTCATATAAATGACATAAGTACCCTATAGTGAATTTGAACACTTCAATTCACACCAAAATAGTAAACCTTCTTTTAATCCAATTTGAGCCAACCGAGGGACCTTATGGGCCTACAGTGACGAGCTCCAATGATCCAAGATTAACCTGTCAAACTCTTTGACCCGGTTAATAAACATTCATTAGCTACGGAAACACTCCACTAAAGCCCGTAGTTGTACTCCCGTTAGTGTAAGACATGATGTGTCCACTGATATAACCAATGCCCATGAGTCGACCCTTCAAAGGTTGTTCGTAGACACTACTGGGTCAAATTACTGTTTTACCCCTGTGTCTACTTCTTGCTCCTTAGGTCCCCACTGCTCCTCTAATGAACAATAACATTGTAATGATCCAACCATACACAACAACCCTCTCGGGCCAGTGAGAGGGTGGGCGCCCGTTGTCCAAGCCTTGGAGACAGCACTTAAGAGAACAACCCCTCTAGTTTCCCTAAAGGAGGGAACGAGTCAATTCCATCTTGCGTAATTAACTTCCCAGCTCCCTACTTGGTTCAGTCCCTGAGAAGATAGGCATATTGAGTAACTGTGACTATCCTCACCTGTACTAATCAAAGGACAAACCCCCGCTGACAAGAGTCCGTAACACGCTCAGGATTCAGGTCGAATCACTAATGGTCATCTACGAAGTTATTAGTCCATACTATTAACGGTGTTACATCAGTAGGTCTAATAATTCACGGTCCGGTCTTGTATAATCTCATTGTACAGGATGCCCCCACTCGCATGTCAACCACATGAACGAGTCAAATCACCTCGTTTGTATCTTAATACAAAGCGGGTCGCATCCACAGTGTATCCCGGATTAGGTCACCAACCTCATCCATATACTGTAGACCGTTCGGGTCATTTACTCGAACGTGATCCTCCTTGTGTGTCCACTACACACCGTTCAAGTTCTAGTTCTCTCATATATTTAATGACCCTAGAGCTTAGTTTATTAGACAAAGTTTGTAAAAAATGTGAGATACAAAATGATGAAATAAATAACCTTTATTAATTTCAACTGTTAATTTACAAACAGGACGAGATTAAGACAAACATCCCAACATAGGGCTTGGACAACGGGCACCCACCCTCTCAATGGCCCGAGAGGGGTGTTGTTTATTTTGGGGCCATACAACGTTGTTGTTCATTAGAGAAGCAGTGGGTACTTAAGGAGTACGAGGTAGACACTGGGATAAAACGGTAATTTGACCCAACAGTGTCTACGAACAACCTGTGAAGGGTCGACTCACGGGCATTGGTTATATCAATGGACAGAACTTGTCCTTCAGTGATTGGAGTCCAGCTACGGGATTTAGTGGAGTGTTACCGTAGCTAATGAATATTGAATAACAGGGTTAAAGAGTTTGACAGGTTAGTCTCCGATCATTGGAGCTCGTCATCTGTAGGTCCATTAGGTCCCTCGGTTGGCTCAAACTGGATATGTTAAGGGTTTACCGTTTGGTGTGGATTTGAAGTGTTCAAATTCATTAAAAGGGTATTTATGTCATTTATATGAGATATGATTGACATAATATATAGTTTAATGTGAATGAGATTCATAATAAACCATAGGTTAGCCTAATTGATTAATTAGTGCTAATTTAGAGAAATTGGATTGAGAGAAATTAAATTGAATGTAATTCAATTTAAAATCCACAATTATACAAATGTGATTTGTATAATAAGATATGAGATATCTTATTATATGTGTTATGCAAATATGATTTGCATAACCTAATGTTGCCGTTAAATTGTAAATAGGTGGAGATTTCAACTCCACCTATCACCATTATATAAGGCCTTTGTGAGAAGGCTTTGTAAGCGTAATTGCTCATTTTTTGGATTCTCACCAAAACCCACTCTCTCAAACTCTCTCAATCTCTCTAAAGTTCTCTCTACCCCAAACCAAAAGTTGTCCCACTTCTCTCCCTCTACCGACCGAGAACAATCGAGAAGATCATTTGGAGGTTTCAAATCCGTTTGGTTCGAGAGATCGTGATCGTAGAGATCGAGGGCATGAAGAGTTTGTGATCGGAGAAGGAAATCTCGAAGAAGTGTTCTTCGACAAGTAATCGTAGAGATCGAGGGCACGAAGAGTTCGTGATAAATTCAGTTTTAAGAAAACGTTTTTCACAACTCACACCACGACAATTCAAAGTTGTTTTCTTCTATGGGAGTTTGATTCCTTTCAAGAACAATAACGAAACAACGACACGATTCACATCGCTATTCTGCTACGGGAAATCCATTCGCTTCACTCAATTACCTCAATCTTCGCTTTGTCCACTTCTATTCAAACATTTGACACCTTGTGGCCCTAGACAATCCCTTCTCGAACCATGAAGTGACACTTCTCCCAGTTCAGGATTAGGTTAGTCTCCTCACAACGTTTAAGAATATCTTACTATTTAAACAAGCACACATCAAAAGGTTCACCGAAGTCATCGATAAATACCTATAGAGTTTTCTCCACCATGTAGGTGAAAATTGCAATCATGCATCTTTAGAATGTTGTAGTTTTTGGGGTGTATGCCCTAAACTCGTATAGTTTGTATACATTTTATGCTTATAAATAAAAGTTACTTCTTTCATCAAATCTTGTATTCTTGCATTTTAAACTTAATCCAATAAACTTAGCTCCAGAGTCATGTAGATGAGATCTTGAACGCTGTGTAGTGGACACACAGGCAGGATCACGTTCAAGTAAATGACTCGAATCGCCTATAGTACATGCATAAGGTTGAGAACCTCTTCCTAGTAACACTGTGGATGCGAACCACTTTGTATTTGATACAAATGAGGTGATCTAGCTCGTTCATATAGTTGACATGTGAGTGGGGGCATCCTGTGCAATGAGTTTGTACAAGACCGGACCGTGAATTATTAGACTATTGTAGTCACACTGTTAACATATTAGAGCTAATGATTCGTAGATGACCATTAGTGACTCGACCTTAATCTTGAGAGGGTTACGAACTCCCGTCTGCGTGGGTTTGTCCTTTGACTTGTACGGGTGAGAGAGGTCAGAGTTGCCGACTCAATAAGCCCACCTTCTCAGGGGCAGATCCTCATAGGTAGCTAGGAACTTAACTACGCAAGAAGGAATTCACTTGTTCCCGAGGTAGGAAATTTAGATGAGTTGTTCCCTTAAGGGTTGAATCCAGGTCTTGAACAACGGGGCCCCACCCTCTCACTGGCTCGAGAGGGACGTTGTTTATGGTAGGACCATAAACATGTTGTTCATTAGAGGACCAGTGGCACTTAATGTCCAAGAGGTAGTCATTGGGAAAAAACGGTAATTTGACCCAACATTGACTAGGAACGACCTGTGAAGGGTTGAGTCACGAGCATTGGTTATATCGATGTACACAACTTGTCCTATAGTTAGGAGAGTGCAACTACAAGTCTATAGTGGAGTGACTCGTAGTTAATGAATGTTGATTAACGGGATCAAAGAGTTTGATCACTTAATCTCAAATCATTGGAGCTCATGATCTATATGTCCATTAGGTCCCTCGGTTGGCTCAATATGGAATTAATGAGGGTATAAAGTTTTGGAATGAATTTGAAGTGTTCAAATTCATATAAAGGGATTTTATGTCCATTATATGTGATATAATTGATATAATATTTAGTTTGATGTGAATATGATTCATAATAAACTATGTTATTGCCTAATTATGGAATTTTTGCATAATTAGAGAAACTAATATAGAGAAATATGCAAATTCAAAATGATTCAATTCCACATGATGCAAATGAGATTTTCATAATAAGGTATATGATACCTTATATTATGCATTTATGCAAATTTAATTTTGCATAATGCATAACTGGTGGAAAAAGTGAGACAATGGGTAAAGAATTTTTCTCCACCCACATCCACTATAAAAGGATGCATGGTGATGCATTTTGAAGGACTGAAAGTCACTTTTTGGATTTTGTCAAATAAAAAGTGTCAATTCTCTCTCAAATTCTCTACAATTCCCTTCTCCCAAAAAGGTTCCCAAAAACTCCCTTGTCCTCGAGAACAATTGAGAAGATTTATTCGAAGTGTCCAACTTGCGATCGTTTTGTGATTTCGTAGAGATCGAGAAGAGAATAACTAGAAGAAACGTAATTTAAAGCTAAACTTTGTTTCCTCTTTAATTCTTAACCAAGAGATGCAAGTGTTTAAGTTTAATTCGAGTAACACAATCGGGGCAATCGCGATTAAAATCACTTCTGCTGTGGGATTCGATCCCTTCAGCAGGAGAATTGAATAACCTAAAGGGCATTCGCCGAAATACGAACGTGCCTGATAGCACACAAAATGTGTTATTCTTAGGCTTATACTTTGCTAGTTTTTATGATAATTTTAGGGCTTTCACGTGTTTAAATTTTTTTAATTTCATGTTAAGAGCATTAACAAACCAATTGGAGACATATTGGAGTGTTCGGGTTCAAATAAAGGTTAATGGAGCTAAAAAATGGCACCAAGTGGAAGAACAAAGTCAAAACCAATAGTTTGACCCAAGCCCATGGCATTGCAACGCCACTCTAGCCGTCGCAACGCCCATCTTGCGGATATTTGGTATAGAAGAGTCGTGGTGACGGCGGTGCAATGCTGGTTTGAAGCGTCGCAATGCCGGTTCGATAAGATGGTGCGCGCGTGATGGTCAGCGTTGCAACGATGCACTGTATTTTCCTTATATAATTTTCCACCTAGGGCACGACATTGCAACGCCGCCCATGGGGTTGTGACGTCGTGTCGATTTTTACTATAAAAAGAATATGATGCCCACATTGTAAGGGGGTCAAATTGTATAAAATTTTAGACCTATTTTCTGATGGAGATCGCATCTCCTTGAGCAGCGGACACGTGATTGAAATCGTAATTGCTAGTTTGTTTTTGGTAAAACACAAATACCAGTACATTGGAGTGAAACACAGAATAAGCATACAATTCTAATCTAATTAGGCATGGATTTTAGACATGCAAACATGCTGCGAAGAAAGGATTAAACTAAAAGGAAACAGACAAACACCTTTGTAGTTTTCACAATAACAACTCCTTGCTCCAAATTGACAGCAATACAGCAACCAAGGTTCCTCTGTTCTAACAGAAAACTACCGCTTGTGAGAACCTTCTATTCTCTAGATTCTACTCAGATCTAACCTCGGTGGGGAGGTCTCCAACAGTTGGAAAGTAGAAGAAGGGAATTGAGAGAGAATTTTTTAGAGAGAGAGCAAATTCTAAAATCACACCAGTGATCGATTGATTCATTCGTCTTCTCACCAGGAGAAGAGGAGTTCTCTGGGTAACTCCCCACTCCCTATCGAGAGGGAATTAGGGAGTGGTGGGAACGTGTCATCTTGATATGTTCCCAATTAATAAATAAAAAAGTAATTAATTAAATTAAATTAAATCATATTTAATTCAAATATCATATTAATTAATTAAATGATTAAATCACATTTAATCATTTTACCCTTTATCCTAAAGTTTTCAAATATGAATCACATTCACATTTAAATTAATATTTGAACTCTTTCAAATATTTAATTCTCTCACATAATTTAATATGAATCATATTCACATTACATTTATAATATATAGTTCCAAAACTATATATTATATCGTATATATATACATTAAATTTATTCCCTAATGAATTTGACATTTCAAATTCAAACGATCTAAGAAACCTTTACGAGCTAGACGGTGGACCTAATAGACCTACAAATCAGAAGCTCCAACGATACGAGATTACTCAGTTAATCTCCTTAACCTCCTAATCAACATTCGTTAACTGCGTGAACACTCCACTAAAGTCCCGCACCCACTCTTCTCACTGCAGATATATATTTGTGTCTACGGATATTGACCAATAATAGCAAGTCAATCATTCACGAATGTTCGCAACACCAGCTGGGTCAAATTATCGTTTTACCCCTGGGTTACATCTTGTGCCTTAAGTACCTATGCTCCTCTAATGAACAATTTGTTTGTGGTTCGACCAACAAACAGAAGTCCCTCTCGGGCCAATGAGAGGGTCGGACCCTTTGTTCAAGTCCTGGAGACACAAGTTAAGGGAACATTCATCTACTTACCCTAGTAGGAGGGAATGACTGAATTCCATCTTGCTAGGCTAAGTCCCCAGCTACTCACTTGATCTTTTCTCCAATGAGGAAGGCATATTGAGTCGGTGAATCTGGCCACTCTCACCCATACTATTCAAAGGACAATCCCTCGCAAACAGGAGTCCGTAACCTGCTGAGGATTGAGATCAAGTTGCCTAGGTCATCCTAGTGAAGTAGAAACCTAACAAGTCAACGGAGTTACACCTAGTGGTTATTATTTCACGGTTCGATCTTATGTAAACTCATTACATAGGATATCCCCACTCACATGTCATCTACACGAACACGTTAGGATCACAGTGTTTGTATCATATACAAAGTGAGCCACATCCATAGGGTTACCAGGGTAAGTTACCCAAACCTTATCCTCTTACTATACCCTTTAGGTTGTATCTCCAACCGAGATCCTTTATATGTACACTAGATTCAGTTAAAGATACATTTTACTGCCTTAGATGTTTGGTTTATTGGATTTAGGGTTAAAATAATGATAATATCGTAAATAACGAACAATAACTCTTTATTGAAATAATAACACTTTATTACAATAATTAGAACATAATTACAAACTAAAAGCTTTAGGGCACAAACCCCAACATTTTCGACTCATACACTGAAGAAGGAGCAGAAGACTATTCTTTGGGGGTGAAGCACGAGAGTGGAGGCTCGAGATTGTGACGGGAGCTCGGAGACGAGGACCAGCATCCATACCGACGAGTTTTCTTTCTTCTTCTTTTTTGTTTGTAGTATTGTTATAGCTTCTAGTATGACGTTAGCATGTTTTGTAGTGATTATGAGTAGCTAATTGTCATAGTTAGGGAATTGACGTAGCTTGTTATGAAGTTAAATTAGTACGATATTGAACTTATGTTGTGTTACTTTATTTTTGGTAATTCTTCCTTAATGCTTGCATTTCTTTGGCCAAGTTTAACATGATGTTATTGGTTTAAGTTGATTTCTAGAGAATAGACTTAAGGTAGATTAAAATTGCCAAAACAAGTAGTAAATTTGTGCACGGGGTGACAACGGTTCTTTGGAAAACGTTTTAAGAAGATGCTTAATGCCTTGCATGAATTTAAAATTCATAAGGAGACTTTAGGATTTATCGCTATGCATGAGAATCATTTGAGCTCGAGAGAGTCTGTTGAATATCTTTACTTCTTTTTTATAATCTCACAATCATGGTCAATTACATGAGCTAAAATAAGGAATTAAGTATCGAAATAAATTCCCCTAAGAATTCTATCATATTCGTGTCTCCACTTGTATATTTATTTTCTATCTTTATTTGACCATTTTTATCCAATTTTTGTTTCTTTAGATAAAATTAAGAATTAGTATCTGGGTAGTTAATCAATCTAGAAAATCATTCCTGAGGATTATATTAAAAAATTTACTGGTACACTTGCAGTATTGCAGTATTATTTTACGCAATAGTGCCATAAGGACAAGTGAAATTAGTCTTCTCATGGTTCTCTGGTGCTATCGCGATCTGGTTATACCTAGAATACCCATCTAAGAAATAATAATACTCCTTGTCTTGTAGTCTATCGAGCATTACATTAATGAATGGTAATGGAAAGTGACCCTTCCTTGTTGCCTTATTCAACTTTCGATTATCCATGTTGACCCGCCATCCATTTATTGTTCTTGTTAGATCAATTCTTATTCTCTACTACTGTAATCCCGCCCTTCTTTAGCATGCACTGAAGCAGATTAACCCATGTACTATCAGAGAAGCGAAAGATCATACCTGCGTCAAGCCACTTAATTATCTCTTTACGTACAACCACTTTAATGACCGGGTTCAACCTTTGATGCTCAACTGAATTAGAGCAATCATCCTCTAGCAAAATTTTATGCATACATATCAATGGACAAATGCCTTTTATGTCTGCCATAGACAACCTAATTATCTCTTGGTATTATTTTAACACATTTAGCAACTTCTGTTCACATTCAACACTCAAGGTTGATGATATGATCAGTGGTAAAGTGTCCTCGTTATCTAGGTATGCATATTTCAAGTGAGAGGGAAGCGGTTTAAGCTAAAAAAAATGTGGTTCATCCATTGATGGCTTGGTTGCAGGAAAAAGTTTTCTTTGATAGACCCAATGACTCAAACTTACTTTGACTCACTCCACCATATTCTGTAGTAGCCACATGAGCAATTATTACTTTTTGATCACATTCGACCTCATTCACTTCTTCAACAAACTCATGAGAAGCACATAACTTTTCGTCTAGCTATCCACCACTGTTGTGTCTAAACCATGCACAAGAGAGCATTCTTCGACATCATTAAGAAAATGTACAGAGTTAAAAAGATTGAAAGTCATCCGTTGATCATTAACTCTTATGGTCAATTCCCCTTTTTGAACATATATATGAGTGTCCTCCCTATGGCTAAAAGAGGTCGCCCAAGGATTATCAGAATGTCTCGTTAGGCTAATAATCCAATTTAATGAAATCTACCAGAAATATGAACTTTTCCACACTTATCAAAACATCTTCTAATTTACCCTCTGGATATACTACTGATCGATTAGCTAACTGTAGAGAGACTATAGGAGGCATTGCCTCTTCAATGCCAAGTTTTTAAAGAATGACATGGGTATTAGATTAATGCTTGTTCCCAAATCATTAATGCTACAACATTGCCTTGGTCATTCCCCTTATCATTAGGCGAGTCTACTACATTGTTCTTGTCATTCTCGCACCCTGCTTCACTTTCTCTATATTCAATATTCTCTTGGACTGAAGTGGGCTCTTTTGCCTTAGGAGTCTTAGTTTTGAACTCCTCTACATCTTTCCCACTTTGAAGTTTCACTACTTTACGCGTTTTCTTGCCTTTACCTCATGGATTTTAAGTATCACTAGGCAAGGTGCCTTGGGCTATATTATTTAAATCTGAAGCTAGTTGGCACACTTGGTTCTTTAAATTTCTAAGTGTTACAGCTTGGCGCTACACTATGACGTCAATTTTGGCCATGTGCTCTTTCAACAATGTCTCTAATGAGGATGTAGAGTCTTGAGTTTGCGACTTAGGATTTTGGAAAATCTGCTGACGATACCTATGTTGTTAAAATCTTAGAGGTATAGGAGGTCTCATTTGCTGACTAGAAGGCCAACTCCTTGATTGTTCCACGAAAGGTTCGGATGTTGTCTCCAACCCAGGTTATATGTATTCGAATCGAGGTTGAAATTCTTGTTATATCCCTAATAGTTCATAGACGGCAGATTAGATGGAGAAACATCAAAGGTGTGGCCCTCTCCACAATAAACAAAAGAAACTATTATTGGCGACCCAAACTGATTTCCTGATACCAGATTTAGTGATTTCAATGTATTGATAAGAGTAACAATCAACATTGTTGTTGCACTTGCATCTTGCACCCCTGCTACCTAGCGAGTAGGATTGAGACATGAAGTCGACCACTGATAGTTATACTTCACAATCTTCTCTAAAATCTCATAGGCATCATTATACGTCTTTGACATCAACGCTCCCCCAGTTGAGGCATTCACTACCATTCTCGTGTGGGTATACAACCCATTATAAAAGGTTTGCATTTGAATGTTTAAAGCAATACCATAGTTCGGACATTTGCAAAATAACTCGTTAAATCTCTCACATGTTTCATATAAAGATTCATCCTCTTGTTGCTGAAAAGATGTGATCTCACTCCTGAGCTTGGTAGTCTTAGTGGGTGGAAAATACTTTGTGAGAAACTGTTCCACTAACTCATTCAAACTCGTGATCGCTTTAGGTGGTATAACATTTAACAATTATAGTGTCTTTTCTCTCAATGAATAAGGAAAGAGTATCAACCTGAGGGCATCCTCACACACTCCTCGAATTATGAAGCAGTTCCAAACACCAAAATATAGCTGGAGATGTAGATGAGGATTCTCTACTGGCGTCCCCCCAAACTGCCCTGGGTGTGGGAGCATCTAAAACATGATTGATTTTAGCTCAAATTGTTGTGTTGTTATATCTGGTGGCTAAATTCCAGGCATCAAAACTGACACGTCCTATTCCTAAATAAACCGGTCTCTCTCAACTTTCAAAGCTTTAGCTCCTCAATTATTATCAACTCTCAACGGTTGGTCAGCCATGTATTCAACTATTGCTAACCTTTTTTTTTTCCTTCCTCTTAGATGAAATGTATGTTCGATCTCTGGAATCGGAGGTAGAAATTCAAGATCATGCTCCTTGTTCATATAAGAAAAGAAGCACCTAACACGATACCCAAGTAACCAATCAAATTTTTGTGTGTGTTAACTAACAACTAAAAGAAACAAATAAAAGTAGTCAATTTCACAAAATTCACAAACAATTAGTCCCCAGCAGTGGCGCCAAAAACTGGTTGTGCAAAAACTCACTACGCAAGTATAGACAATCATATGTAGCAATTAGTGAATAAGATAAATCCCACGAGGACTAAATAATGTTATTTTTGTAAACTTGATTAACACTAAACTCGTTCTAAAGCACTTAAGCGGTTCAAAATAAACTAAAACGAGCTCGACACGAGAGAAGTAGATTCTACCAACCTAAGAGGATAAACAACTAAAAATTGCTGGCAAAAATCAAATGATTAAAGCGTTGGAATTTATGGAGGTTCACTACTAATTTTTGTTGTCTGCTGCTGTGCAATGCTATAACATTGTTCAACATTACTGCACTGTGTAGTAACGAAAATTATGAAATAACTTTCAAAAATTAATTTTAATCCTCGAATTGCAGCTAAAAAATAGAGTTTAACATATGTCTATGAAAATCGAACTTTCAAACACATGGATAGCTCAATTCCCCTAAGTTTACAAGCCAAAAGCATATGTCTATACCTTTGAATTCCCCTCTAAATAAAGATAAGAATTAACTAGCATTTCTTATGCTATTTCTGTTGGGATTTGTGCCCTAAACTTGTGTAATTTTGATCGAATAAATAAAGAGTTATTTGTTTTGATAAAATTATATTCTTGCTTTATAAATCCAATAAACTAAGCTTCAAGGTTATAATGTATCTTGAACATCAGTGTAGTAGACACAATTTGGATTGTGTTCAAGAATATAACCTAAATGGTCTATGGTTAAAGAATAAGGTTGGAAACCTTATTCTAGTAACACCATGGATGCGACCCACTTTGTAATTAGTACAAATGAGGTAATCCAACTCATTCATGTGGTTGACATGCGAGTGGGGGCATCCTGTATGAAGAGTTCATACAAGACCGGACTGCAAATTATTTGTATAACCAGTAAAACACCGTTAACAGGATAAGACTGATAATTTATAGATTGTCATTAGTGACTCGACCTAAATCCTTACTAAGTTAAGAACTACTGCTTATAGCGGGTTGTCCTTAGACTAGTATGGGTGAGAGTGGCCTGTAGCCGACTCAATAACCCTACCTTCTCAGGGACAGAACAATAAAACTTCATCAAGCTTCATTTGAGTGAAAGCTCAAGGGTGATGAGCATGCTTTGAGATGGAGGTGGCCAAATTTGGTGAATTTGAAGATGAGAGGGATTGGGCAAGTTGCCAACTTGATTTTTATGAAAACCATGAAAATCCTTCATTTTTCATTTAATTTTAATTCAAAAATCAATATTAAATTGATTTTTAATTAAAACTAATTTAATGAATTAAATTATTAAATTATTAATTTAATTAATTAATTTTTAATTTAATTAATATCACATATAAAATTAAATAAATTGCCCGATCCCAATCGATTTTTCGAACATGAATCTTTATTCATTCTATAAACCGATCTAATATTTAAATCATATTTAAATATATACACCTCCTTTTAA
This sequence comes from Trichosanthes cucumerina, assembly GCA_036507285.1. NCBI lineage: Eukaryota > Viridiplantae > Streptophyta > Magnoliopsida > Cucurbitales > Cucurbitaceae > Trichosanthes > Trichosanthes cucumerina. The sequence goes on from CM071841.1 coordinate 43,923,654, forward strand.
TCATAGTTTAATTCATAATTAAGCTATGACTCGTTAAATATATCACATATAATTAACGCTTTCTCCCAAACTCGAATTTGAACAATTCAAATTATTTTCGCTCAAAATGTTACAAGGCTTAGTTCGAGCTAGTAAGGAGGACCTAATGGACCTACAGATCGTGAGCTCCAACGATACGAGATTATCCGATCAAACTCTTTAGCCTAGTTAATCAACATTCATTAACCACCGGGACACTCCACTAAAGCCCAGTGGTTGTACTCTCCTCACTGTAGATATATTTCTGTCAACCATGATTAGTAAGTCGATCCTTCACAGGTCGTTCGTAATTACAGCTGGGTCAAAATTATCGTTTTACCCTAGTAATTACCTCTTGTTCCTTAAGTCCCACTGATCCTTTAATGAACAATTGGTTTGTGGTCCAACCACCAAACCGATTCCCTCTCGGGCTAATGAGAGGTGTGGGCCCTTTGTTCAAGACCCGGAGTCAGCACTTAAGGGAACAACCTCTCTACTAATCCTTAAAGAGGGTAGGAGAGAATTCCATCTTACAGAACTATGTTCCCAGCTATCTACCTAGTCTTATCCCTGAAATGGGAGGCTTATTGAGTCGGCAGTCTCGGGCCACTCTCACCGATGCAAATCTAAGGATAATCCAAATAAACAGGACTTCATAGAACACTCAAGATTAAGATCGAGTTACCTAGGTCATCGTATGAATATAGTCAATTAAGAAAGTAAACGGAGTTATAAAGTCTAAGTGACTATTTTGCAGTCCAGACTTATGCAAACTCATTGCATAGGACGCCCCCACCGCATGTCTCCACATGAACGATTTAGGATCACATCGTTTGTACTCTACAAAATGGGTCGCGTCCATAGTGTCCCCAGGATAAGGTACCCAACCCTATCCTTATTCTATAGACCGTTCTGGCTATAACTTGAACTTGATCCACTTTTATGTCAAACATAAAGTTCAAGTATTTATTCCATAGCCATGCGTTCTCTATTGGATTAGGGTTACACAATACACAATTCACTTTATTCAATAACACCTTTACTAAATAAATCTCAATAACAACTTTGTTATAAAATAGAATATACATTCAGTTTACAAAACTTCGAGTTTTAGGACATAAAACCCAACAAAAAAGAATAAGGGATACGAGCATAGCTCATCATCGAACGAATCATGTCTAACAGGGTTCTGTTTCTCCTTTTCGATACACGATTCTGCTATGGCATACCAGGTGCTAGGAGTTGGGATGTAATTCCATGTTCTATCATATAGTCTTGGAATTCAATGTCCATAGACTCTCCACCTCGATTCGATCGACGTGTTTTAATTGTTTTACCTAATAGGTTCTCAATCTCAGTTTTGTACTCCTTGAACTTTTTAAGAGTTTCAGACTTCCCATGCATTAGGTAAATGTACCCATACCTCGAATAGTCAACTATAAAAGATAAAATGTATTCGTAACCTCCTCGTGCTTTAACACTCATCCGACCACAGAGGTCAGAATGTATAAGCTCAAGAGGCTCTTTGGCTCTATATCCTTTTCCACTAAAAGGACGTTTGGTCATTTTGCCTTCAAGGCATGACTCACATACCGGTAAAGAGTTTTCTTCCACTCGCTTACAAGGCATGACTCAAATTATCTAATAAAATGTAATTCCTGCCAAAAAACAGCTTCACCGTGTCGATTTCTGCAGCAAACACAACCTCCCCGGATACAACCCGTAGTGTTATTTCACCCTCTCGCAGCTGTTGCTAGGAACTAATTCCCTGAAAAGAAGAACAAACATGGTTAGTGGCGCCTGAATCCAATATCCAGGCACAATCATTACTTTCCACTAAACAGGTTTCAGTTACAAGTAAATCACATTAACCTTCTTTCTTCCTGTCGGCGAGGAACCTGGGACAGTTTCTCTTCCAATGACCGGGACGTTGCAGTGGAAACACTTTCCTTTCTCCACAACTTCCTTGACCTTTTTGCCCCTCTGGGCGGCAACATAGTCAGCTTTTGTCTTCTTCAACTTCTTCTTCTTCCCTTTCGGGCCTAAAGTACCTACAGATTTTGTCCTAGAGGTCGAACCCCTGTAATAGGACCTGAAGGCAACATTTGTCTCAGCTTCCGATCCCCTGATACTCATCAAGGACTGGAACTTCAGTAGTTCGTTGAGAAAGGTGGTAAGAGTGTAACAAATTTTGTTCATAGCAGCATTGCTACGAAACTGAAGGAAACTCTTCAGAAGAGTCTCCAAAATAAAGCTGACCTGGATCGACTCGTCGATCGAAGCCCCGTTCATCTCTGCCAGATTAAAGTGGGTCATCATTTCAAGAACGTGTTCACAGACATACGCCCCTTGCTTCATCCTAGAATTGAAGATGTGTTTGAGGGAATCGTGTCGAACCTAAAAGAACTGTTGTTCAAACATTTCCTGTAGAGATTCCATGATCTTCTTAGCGGTGATCATCACCTCATGCTTCTTTTCCAAAACTTCAGATGGCAATTATGTAGACCTTGGCCTTTTCATTGGCTCTGATCCACCGATTGTACGCATCACGAACACTTCGCGATGCAGTCGAGCCTGACACCTGAGAACACTCCTCAGTGAGCACGAACTCTAGGTCGTCAGTTACCAGTATCGTGTTGATATCATTCTTCCATATTTGATAATTATATCCTACGAGTTTGTTAGAAGCTAATAGAGCGACAATTGAACTTGACATTTTGTTTGCTGAAAATAAGAAAAACTTTGTATTAGTGTCGCAAAAACTTTGAAAATCCAATCATTTTTTAGATAATTTTTATCCTACGATCCCTAGGTTATTAAAAATTTCAATGATACCCCAAAGGTTTAGAATGACCGCCACCGAAGGGTGAACAAAAACACTCCTCCTCTGGGGCGAGACTTTCTCGACCAGACCTTAATACCAGAATAACTCTTATTCCATTAGGTATCCAGTTACCATTATTCGGTCTGAATCCATTAACTCTTAATGAATCTCGTGAATGTCACTCACTATCTTTAAATTTCCAAGTATCCGTCCAAACAATAGCCAAGGAAGGGTGAACCACGAAGGAAAACCAACGAAGAAATTGTATCCCTTTCGGGAATTCATGGTGTTCCAACTCCTATGATCCAGGCCCACGAAGGGATTGTTTGGTCCAGGCCAAACTAGCAAGCGGATCATAGGGGTCCCACAGTGTGAATCGATAAAAGAGATGTGGGTCCCGTTTCCAGAGGTCCCGTTCCCACTCACTATAAATACTCTCTCCATTCACGTTGATATTCACCCATACAAATACCATTCGAAGGGGGACACTCCCATTTGCTCCACGAGGCTGAGTATGGATCTCACGGTGTGAACTTAACGGAGATTTGTGGTCGAAAAAGTTAAATGTATCTCATACACTTTATTTCCTCCCACTCAGCACTTTAAGTTAATCGGGATTGACCTAGATAAATCGGCTAATATTTACCTAAGTCTACCAATATAACTCCTATATTGAATTAGCCTTAGTCTATAATCACATTATTAACTTAGCTCTATGTGAGTAATTTAATCAACTTTTAATTAACGACACTCAAGATAATATAACCTATGAATCTTCGAACCCAATTCAGTCCCAGGTCCGTTCCCATGTAGGAATGTTCCGCAAAGCGTTAGCTTAAATACCTCAGCCTTAGATAGAACCTCCATTAGACAGAGTTACTAATGAGTCACCATTCATAAGTCATTAGATTTCCTAATTCTAATCTTATTAGAACTAGAAAACCTAAGTCTAATTATTCAAGTTCTAAACAATTTAAAACTAATAATTGACTTAGGTTACATGCATTTATATGTTATTGTGTTTGATCATTCATCACATGAATAATAAACTATATAGCATACATTCATCACATGAATAAATGCATGTCCATGCTTTTAATCTAAAAAATATAACACTTATATTAATTAAATTAAAACATGCATTATATTATAACACTTATAACATAATCCTATCATGCATACTATATATTGTAAGTCTTATAATACAAATATGAGGCATGAAATGTTTAACCTAAGATGGGATTTTAATCTATATGACATACATTATGCACATAGAATAATAAATTTCATACATCACATGCATAAAATAAATTAAATAGCAATATTGGATCGGTTTTGGCACCCTAAGGACTTTAATTAAATTAATCAACATTTATATAACATTTATATTAATCTGAATTAATAAAATTAATTAAAATAAATTCATTTACAAAAATAATTAATTAAAATAAGCATAAACCGCCCATTTTGTGTAAAACCGTCCCTTTAGCCACTATGCGTGCACAATCTTCTCACGAACTGCCCACTACGCACACAGCATTGCAATGCAGCTTCCTGCGTTGTTTCTCACGCGCCCAACGCCTCAGCGTTGCAACGCTACATCCAGTGTCGCAACGCTGTCCTACAGCATGCCTGAATCCGCACGGACGCCGTTGAGACGTTTACGTCGAAGAACAGAGTCTCAACGCCATCGAAAGAACAGCAAACACCTTTGTTGTTCTTCGTAATTTTTCGCATGTTTCTGCTTCGATTTCTTCACAGTAACTCTTGCCACGAACGACACGAGCTTACAGAGTCAATTTACTTTCTAAAATGCCCAAAAACACTAGGCCTTTACATTGATCAAATCAACAGAAAAGTAAATCTAATTTAAAGTGTCAAACACCGAAACCATCCAATATGCAAACCATCAATTCAACACTTGAATTAAAGCAAACCCACCTAATTTTAAGAAAAACAAATTGCACAACGAAAAGCCAACAATTGGCTCTGATACCAATTGAGGGGAATGAAACTCTCGCAAGGGAAACGACTTGGAATATCGTGGTGTTTATTGTGAAAAATGATTCTTAAAATCGAACTAAACATTTTAATTCTAGGCTAACCATGCGATTTCGAGAAGAAAAACATAAAGTAAAAGTAACACGTACTTGTTGAAGAACACTTGTTCGAGAATTCCTTCTTCGATCTCGATATCTTTCTTTCCAACAATCTTACGAACAAGAAAATTTGGACACCTCCAAATTGATCTTCTCGGTTGTTCTCGATCGGTTTAGGGAGAGTGGTGGAACTCCCTTTGGTTTGGGTGGAGAGAAATTTGAGAGAGAATTTGAGAGATGAGAGAACTCTTTGGACGAAAATCCAAAAAATGACAAATGAGATTCCAAAACCCATGACAAATGAGATTCCAAAACCTTCTTGCAAAGGTCTTTATATAATGGTGAGATGTGGAGTTGAAATCTCCACTAAACTACCATTTTACCACAACCTTATGTTATGCAAATCATATTTGCATAACACATATAATAAGGTATCTCATACCTTATTATACAAATCACATTTGTATAATTGTGGAATTTTAAATTGAATCACATTCAATTTAATTTCTCTCAATTCAATTTCTCAAAAATTAGCACTAATTAATCAATTAGGCTAACCTATAGTTTATTATAAATCTCATTCACATTAAACTATAAATTATGTCAATCATATCTCATATAAATCACATAAGTACCCTTTTAATGAATTTGAACACTTCAAATCCACACCAAACTATAAAACCTCAATTTATCAAGTTTGAACCAACCGATGGACCTAATAGACCTATAGATAACGAGCTCTAATGATCCGAGATTAATCTGTCAAACTCTTTGACCTGGTTATTCAACATTTATTAGCTACGGTAACACTCCACTAAAACTCGTAGCTACACTCCCATCACTGTAGGACAAGTTGTATCCATTGATATAACTAATGCCCATGAGTCGACCCTTCACAGGTTGTTCGTAAACACTACTTGGTCAAATTACCATTTTACCCCTATGTCTACCTCTTGATCCTTAGTCCCACTGCTTCTCTAATGAACAACAATGTTGCATGGTCCAACCATAAACAACATCCCTCTCGAGCCAGTGAGAGGGTAGGCGCCCATTGTCCAAGCCCTGGAGACAAACACTTAAGGGAACAACCCCTCTAGTTTTCCTGATTCGGGAACGAGTGAATTCCATCTCGCGTAGTCAAGTTCACAGCTCCCCACGTGGTCATGTCCCTGAGAAGATAGTCATATTGGATGAGTAACTATGACCACCCGTACCTGTACTAGAGGACTAACCCCCCGCAGACAGGAGTCTGTAACATGCTTAGGATTAAGGTCGAGTCACTGTTGGTCATCTACGAAGTTATTAGCCCCATACTGTTAACAGTGTTACATCAGTAAGTCTTATAATTCACTGTCCGGTCTTGTACAATCTCATTGCACAGGATGCCCCCACTCGCATGTCAACCACATGAAAGAGTTGGATCACCTCGTTTGTATCTAATACAAAGCGGGTCGCATCCACAACGCATCCAGGATTAGGTCACCAACCCTATCCGTATATTGTAGACTGTTCGGGTCATTAACTCGAACGGGATCCTCCCTGTGTGTCCATTACACACCGTTGAAGTTCTAGTTCTCTCATAATTCAATGACCCTGGAGCTTAGTTTATCGGATTAAGTTTGTGAATATGCGAGACACAAAGTGATGGAAAAAATAACTCTTATTTATTTCGATAGGGAATATTACAAACATATAAGAGATTAGGACATACATCCCAACATAAACTAGGTTTACGCTCCTTCCACAACTCAAAAGGTGTTTCTGAAACAGTCTTTGATGGAACAGTATTCAAGATTTGAACCGAAGTCTCTACTGCGTAACCCCAAAACGAGGCAGGCAATTGAGCATAGCTCATCATAGATCGAACCATGTCTATTAATGTTATATTTCTCCTTTCAGATACACCATTCTGCTGAGGTGTATTAGGTACTGAGTGTTGAGATTGGATTCCATGTTCTATCAAATAGTCCTTGAATGTTAGATCCATATACTCTCCACCTCGATCAGATCGAAGTATCTTGATGGTTTTCCCTAATGCATTCTCTACTTCGGCCTTATACTTTTAGAACTTTTCAAGAGCCTCAGATATATGATGCATTAGGTATAGATAACCATACCTCGAATAATCATCTATGAAAGAGATGAAATATTTGTACCCTCCTCGAGCTTTAACATTCACTGGACCACAAAGATCTGAATGTATGAGCTTTAAGGGTTCTTTGGCTCTATAACCTTTTCCAGTAAAATGTCGCTTAGTCATTTTACCTTCCAAGCATGATTCGCAAGGAGGTAGAGAATCATCTTCTAACTTATTTAGAACCATTCTTAGATAATCTCTCAATCCGGTTGAGATTTATGTGACCAAGTCTAAGATGCCAAAGATAGGTATTATTATTTGGAGAAATTCTTTGCCTTTTACTTTCAGTATTTGCAGTTTTAAACATCTCATGATTTAGAATTGCTTTAGTTTGGCTTGGTTTAAGTACATATAAGCCATTTTCTAACTTAACAGAACAAATATTGACACCTTTATTTGAAATGAACACTTCATTAATGGAAAAGGTAATACAATAGCCATGTTCAATTAAGCAAGAGATAGAAATTAAGTTTTTCTTAATCTTGGGAATTATGTACAAATTTTCTAAAAATAGGAATCTATCTCTAAAAAACAGTTTGGCATCTCCCATTGCACGAGTTGAGACGACGTCTCCCGTTCCGACCCTGTGCGTCATCTCACCCTCTTGGAGCTCCTAAAAGGAACTAGTTTCCTGTAAAGAAGAGCAAACGTGATTAGTGGCTCCTGAATCTAGTATCCAGGTAATGTCATCACTTTCCACTAAACAAGTTTCAAGAATGAGTAAATCGAATTTACCTTTCTTCTCTTTGAGCTCAGCAAGGTATTTTGGGTAGTTTCGCTTCCAATGCCCGTCCACGTTGCAGTGAAAACATTTTCCTTTATCTGCTACTTTGGCTTTTCCCGTGCCTTTATCTGTAGGGACTGGGTCCTTCCCTTTCCCTCCTATCTTCTTCTTTTGGGTTTTCTTAGGCCCAGAAGATGGACCGCAGGACTTAGTCTCAGAGGATGAACCCTTCTGGAACCTTCTGAAATGGGCAAACAAATTTGCCTCTCCATCAGCCTGTCCCTTATTCTTCATAAGGGACTGGAAAGACTGCAGTTCATTGAGCAGAGTAGTCAGGTTGTACTCTATCTTATTCATCACTACATTGTTGCAAAATTGCACGAAACTCTTCGGAAGAGATTCCAGGATGAAGGGCACCTAACTTTGCACGTCGATGATCGCGACGTTCATTTCTGCCACGTTAATGTGGACCATTAGATTGAGAACATGTTCTCTCACTGACAATTCCTCCTTCATACGAGGGTTATAAACGTACTTGAGGGATTCATGTCGAAGCTATCCAGACGGTTGTCGAAACATATTCTACAACGAACTCATGATCTCACGAGTTGAGACCATACCCTCGTGCTTTTTGGCCAGAACTTCAGAAACATTAGCCAAAATGTAGACCTTGGCCTTGGCATTGGCCTTCATCCATCGATCGTACGCATCCTTAACAGATTGAGGAGCGTTTCGAGCAGGGACCTGAGGGCATTCCTCAGTCAGTACAAACCGAAGGTCGTCAACAACAAAAATCGTATTCAGGTTGGACTTCCACGTAGTATAATTTTCGCCAGTTAAACATTCGCTTTTGAGCAAGGCTATTATAAAGGACGACGTGCTGAAATTTAAAAGGTAGTTTTAATTAGTTATGCCTTTAACCCATTACAAACCAATCAATTTTAGCAAAATTATTAAAGAACTCTAGTGTTTAAATTAAACCTTTAATTTTGCAACGATACTTCAAGGATTTAGAACAAAAGTCACCATCGGGTGGTCAGTTAGTCTCCCTTGGATTGAGACTATCTCAGTTAATTCTCACTACCAGAACATCTCATGTCTCAATGATTTTTAGCTACCGTTTGTTTGGTTAGGACTCGTTAACTAGCTTAACTTATCCTGTAAATGTGACCCTACCATTTTCAGATCCAATTGGTCCGATCAAACAGGCTACTATTAAGAAAGACAATTGTTGGCAAATTACGTAAGACACCCTATCAATTTCTAGAGTTCGCGGTGTTCTGACCCCTATAGTCAGGCCCTCCGTAGGGATTGTCTGTTCCAGGACAACCTAGCAGGCGGACTATAGAAATCTCACGGTGCGACCTAATGGAGGAGACCGTAGGATATGTTGACACGCGTCCTGCTCCCATTTACTATGGATACTTCCCTCATTCACCTTGGTATTGAAATGCAAACACTTACCGTAAGGGGCGCCCTATTGACGCCACGTAGCCGGGCATGGAACTGACAGTGTGAACTCTTGAGGACGTGAGAGTAAACTCGATGCAAACACCTCGTTTTCTCCCACTGAAGCTCCTAAGGTTAGGGTATAGGTTTAACTTAGTCGGATTCTGGTTAAAAGAATATATCTATGTCTATGCCTAATATAACTTTTATAACTAGGTTTTTTAAACTTATGTCTAGGTGAATAAACATTTTAATTACCCAGATATAACACAGGACTATGGTTAATTCAACTCAAGTTCCAGGTCAGTTCCCAAGTAGGAGGTGTTCCGTTAACCGTCTTAGGTACCCCCAGCCTTAGACAGAACATCACTGGTAGAGTTCCCTTATAACCAATGTCCTATTGTCCTACTATATTTTAAACTATTTAAAATACTATGTAAGACTAACTTCTAATCCTATTAGAACTTGAACTTAGGTCTAAATTAATTTTAAACAATTTTAAACTATATTTTATTTAACCCAAGTTCCTATGTTTGCATGCAGCTCTTTGTTATAGGTTGTGGTTTCTAAAACCCCTTTTATAACTCTTATAAATTTTAATAATTAACCTATGACGAGGAACTATATTATAAAACCAACAAACGATTCCAAATTGGAATTATAAATGACATTCAACTAATTGAATAAAGAAAATTACTTAAAAAAAAATAATATTTTATTTTAAACTATCTAATTTCATGCTCCATGCTCTTTATTTTCCATATAATCTAATTATAATAATGATAATTAATACTCATGAAAAATAAATTAAATCATGCATTTCTACCATATTTGTATAACACTTATACAAATAAAAAAAAATGCATGAACATGTTTATCCTAAGGTGGAAAATATTCTAAATGACATTCATAAAAAAAAATAGTCGTAAAACCAGAAAAATTTTGCCCCTAAAGTGCAAAAACAATAAAATTACACTAATTTTATTACAAAACAAATCCAAAACTTCTTGAACCGGGCTCAGACCACTCGAACCGGACCAAACTCGACCCAAACTGCTTCTGAACCGGTCTGCACCTTTTGGTTGTCGTCACGGCGTTGCAACGCCGCCTCATCACGCGCGCGCACCTGGCATCAGGGTAGCATTGTGACGCCGTTCCACGTTGTTGCTTCTGTAGTAGCAGATTCCTTCGAAAAACAGCAGCTTCGAATGGTGATTTCTCCCCCGATACTCATCTGAATTGCATGAAATCAGTCTCGAACGACTCGTAACACTAATACAAACTCGATCATACACTTAATTGCCCAAAATGCAGGGGCCTTTACACTCAATTTCAACAAATCGAAATTAAAACTAAGGCAAAAATTTTCTAAACTAGTTTTACAACATACCAAATGCAATTCTCACCTTTTCAATGCAAATTTGTTTCAACTAAAACAAAATAAGCATTGCTCTGATACTAATTAATGGAGATATGATCCCCGTGAGCAACGGAAACGTATTTTTATGGATCAATTGCTTGTTTATTATGGTTTACTCCAAATACCAGTACACTGGGTAAAAACAGAGAATAAGCAGCAATCTAATCTAATTAGGCATGGAACTAAAACATGAAAATACATTCTGTAAAAATAACTAAACTAAAGGATATTTGAAATTACCTTTGTAGTTTCTCAATCCAGCAACTCCTTGCTCCAATTTGCACAGCAAAACAACAAACCAAAAAAAAAATCCTTTGTTCTTTCAACAAGACACTACCACAAAGAGAACCTCCTATATCTCTGAGTAGCTTAGATCTATGCTTTTGTGGGAAAGCCGCCAATAGTTTGGAATAGGAAAAAAGGGAAGGAATTGAGAGAGAGAAATCTTTTTGCAGTAATTCATTAAATGTCAGGATTGGTCGATTAATCTTTTCCTTCTCCAATTGGAGAAGAAATATCCTACAAAGGGAAAACTTCCCACACTCCTTATCGATAGGGAGTTGGAGGGAAGTGGGGAGTGTGCCACACGTTCCCCTTTTCTTTTTTTTTATTTTTTTATTTAATTAATCATATTAATTATTAAATAAATCAATTAAATCACATTTAATTAAAATAAATTAAATATCATATATTTAATTCTGATTAAATAACATTTAATGAATTTTCTCTCTAACCTATAGTTTTAATGCACATCTAATGCACATTAAATTTTAACCTATAGTTTTTAAATATGAATCACATTCAAATTTAAATTAATATTTGAACTCTTTCAAATATTTAATTCTCTCATATAATTTAATATGAATCATATTCACATTAAATTTATCATATAAAGTTCCAAAACTTTACATTATAACGTATCTATATACATTAATGTTTATTCCCTAATTGAATTTGAACATTTCAAATTCAAACGATCTAAAAACCCTTTACGAGCTAGAAGGTGGACCTAATGGACTTACAGATCAGAAGCACCAACGATACGAGATTACTTGGTTAATCTCGTTAACCTGTTAATCAACATTCGTTAACTGCGGGAACACTCCACTAAAGTCCCGCAGCTGCACTCTTCTCACTGCAGATATATTTTTGTGTCCACGGATATTGATCAATAACAGCAAGTCAATCCTTCACGAATGTTCGTAACACCAGCTGAGTAAAATTATCGTTTTACCCCAGGGTTACACATCTTGTACCTTAAGTACCATTGCTCCTCTAATGAACAATTTCTTTGTGGCCAATGAAAGCGTTGGGTCCTTTGTTCAAGTCCCAGAGACACCACTGAAGGGAACATTCATCTACTTACCCTAGTAGGCAGGAAGGAGTGAATTCTATCTTCCAAAGTTAAGTCCCCAGCCGCTCACTCGATCTTGTCACCAAGAAGGTAGGCATATTGAGTCGGTGAATCTGGCCACTCTCACCCAGTCAAAGGACAATCCCTCGCAAACAGGAGTTCGTAACTTGCTCAGGATTGAGATCAAGTTGCCTAGGTCATCCTAGTGAAATAGAAACCTAACTAGTCAATGGCGTTACATCTAGCGGTTACTATTTCGCGGTCTGGTCTTATGTAATCTCATTACATAGGATATCCCCACTCACATGTCATCTACACAACATGTTAGGCTCACAGTGTTAGGATCATATACAAAGTGGGCCACATTCATAGTGTTACCAGGGTAAGGTACCCAAACCTTATCCCCTTACTATAGACCCTTTAGGTTGTATATTGAACCGAGATCCTTTATACGTACATTACATTCAGTTCAAGAGACATTTTACAGCCTTGGATGTTAGTTTATTTGATTTAGGGTTAAAACAAGGGAAATATCGTAAATAACGAACAATAACTCTTTATTCAAACAATAACTCTTTATTACAATAATTATAACAAAATTACAAACTACGAGTTTTAGGGCACAAACCCCAACACTACATACTCTACCTCCATGGTGGAGTCAGCGATGCATCCTTGCTTGATGTTTCGTCAAACTATAGCGCCCCCGTTGAGGGTGAAAACTGATCCCGAAGTGGATTTCCTAGAATCCTTATCGGTCTGAAAATCAGAATCAGTGTATCCAGTAAGGATCAAATCTTTAGTCCTATACACAAGCGTATAGTCCCTCGTTTTCCTAAGATACTTGAGGATATTTTTAACTGCGGTCCAGTGGTCTAACCCTGGATTGGACTAGTACCTACTGATTATTCCCACTGCATAACAAATGTTTGGTCTCGTGCACAGCATAACATACATTACGCTACCTACTGCAGAGGCATAGAGAATACGTCTCATATCCTCAACTTCATGAGGTGTCTTAGGACACTGTTCCTTAGACAGATGAATTCCATCCCTGAAGGGTAATAAACCCCTCTTGGAATTCTGCATCAAATATCGAGCCAACATTTTGTCGATATGAGATGCTTGAGACAGAGTTAGCATTTCGTTCTTGCGATTCTTGAAAAATTTGAATCCCAAGAACATACTGCGCCTCTCCCAAATCATTCATTTGGAATTGGATCGCTAGCCAATTCTTTATCTCAGTTAGGTATCCTACATAATTTCTAATGAGTAGGATACCATCCACATAAAGTACAAAGAAAGATACTTTGTCGTTGATGATCCTCTTGTAAGCACAAGGCTCATCAACGTTTTGGTCAAACCCATAAGACTTGATCGCAGTATCAAATCCTATGTTCCAAGATCTGAATGCTTGTTTCAACCCATAAATGGATCGATTAAGCTTGCAAACTTTTTGCTCCTGACTTTGGATGCGACCGACTTTGTATTTGATACAAACGACTTGATTCAGCTCGTTCATGTAGTTGACATGTGAGTGGGGGCATCCTGTACAAAGAGTTTGTACAAGACTGGACCAAGAATTGTTAAACTAATCCAGTATCACCATTGATAGGTTAGAGCTAATAATTCAAACGATGACCAATAATGATTCAACCTGATTCGTGAGCGAGTTGCGAACTTCTGTCTGTCGGGGATTGTCCTTTGAATAGTACGGGTGAGAGTGGCTAGAGTTGCTGACTCAATATGCCTACCTTCTCAGGGGTGAAACCTTGTAGGGAGCGTGGGACTCAACTTCGCAAGAAAAAGTTCACTCGTTCCTGTTCTAGGGTATCTAGATAGGTTGTTCCCTTAAGAGCTGAATCCAGGTCTTGAACTGTTGGGATGTATGTCCTCATCTCGTGTAGTTTGTAATATTCTATGTTGTAAATAAATAAGAGTTATTTATTTGAACTTTGTGTCATAAATAAGAGTTATTTATTTGAACTTTGTGTTTCAAATATTTCATCCAATAAACTAAGCTCCAAGGTCATTGTATTATGAGAGAACTAAGAACTTGAACGGTGTGTAGTGGACACACAGGGAGGATCACGTTCGAGTTAATGACCCGATCGGTCTACATCATATGGATAGGGTTGGAGACCTAATCCTGGATACACTGTTGATGTGGCCCGCTTTGTATTAGATACAAACGAGGTGATCTGACTCGTTCATGTGGTTGACATGCGAGTGGGGGCATCATGTGCAATGAGATTGTACAAGACCGGACCGTGGATTATTAGACTTATTGCTGTAATACCGTTAACAGTAAAGGGCTAATAATTTCGTAGATGACCATTAGTGACTCGACCTTAATCCTAAACGTGTTACAGACTCCTATCTGCGGGGATCTGTCCTTTGACTAGTACGGGTGAGGGTGGCCACTATTGCTCGCCCAATATGGCTATCTTCTCAGAGACAAGACCACATGGGGAGCTGGGAACTTGACTACGCAAGAAGGAATTCACTCGTTCACGACTTAGGAAGACTAGAGGGGTTGTTCCCTTAAGTGTTGTCTCTAGGGATTGAACAACGGGGCCCCACCCTCTCACTGGCACGAGAGGGTTTTTGTTTATAGTTGGACCATGCAACGTAGTTTTTCATTAGAGGAGTAGTGGGACTGAAGGAGCAAGAGGTAGACACAGGGGTAAAACGATAATTTGACCCATCAGTATCTACGAACAACCTTTTAAGGGTCGACTCATGGGTATTGGTTATATCGATGGACACAACTTGTCCTATAGTGATGAGAGTGCAGCTACGGGCTTTAGTGGAGTGTTATCGTAGCTAATGAATGTTGAATAATTTGGTCAAAGTGTTTGGCAGGTTAGTCTCCGATCATTTGAGCTCGTCACGTGTAGGTCCATTAGGTCCCTCAGTTGGCTCAAATTGGACAAATTGAGGGTTTACAGTTTGGTATGAATTTGAAGTGTTCAAATTCATTATTTGGGTATTTATGTCATTTATATGAGATATAGATGACATAATATATAGTTTGTTGTGAATGAGGTTCATAATAAACTATAGTATAGTCTAATTGATTGATTAGTGCTAATTAGAGAAATTGATTTGAGAGAAATTAAATTGAATGTGATTCAATTTAAAAAACCACAATTATGCAAATGAGATTTGTTAATAAGGTATGAGATACCTTATATTATGTGATATGCAAATATGATTTGCATATCATATAGTTTTGGTAAAATGGTGATTTAGTGGAGATATTAACTCCACATCACACCATTATTTAAAGGCTTGGTGAGAAGCCTTTGCTAAGGTTGGTTCTCATTTTTGGAAATTCAAGTTCCAAGAGACCTCCATTCTCTCTCAATTCTCTCTCAATCTCTCCCCACCCAAAGGCCAAAGGGAGTCCCACCTACTCTCCCTCAACCTCCCGAGACAATCGAGAAGACATTTTGGAAGTGTCTTGCACTACTGTTCGAGGATCGAGTTCGAGGAGTTCGTCCGTTCGAGAGAGATCGTGACTGGAGGAGGAAAGCTTTGAAGAAGTGTTCTTCAACAAGTAAGTAGCTATACCTTACTGTTTTTCCTCTCTTGTTTGCATGTTTAACCTAGAATTAAAGTAGTTTAGTTCGATTTTGAGATTCGAATTACACAACGAAATAACGACGTTTCACGACGTCTTCCGCTGTGGGAATTCCAATCATTTCAATTGGTATCAGAGCCAAGTTGTTCTTCGTTGTGTATTTTGTGAATTCTTAAAAGTAGGTGGGTAGCATTAATTTTCATGAGATGAATGTTAATGGTTTGCGTTTTTTGTTGTTTACGGTTTTTGGCACTAAATTAGATTTACATTTAAAGTTGATGAGATCAATGTAAGGGCCCGGTGTTTTGGGCATTTTTTTATGCAAATCGAGTCTGTAAGTTCGTGTTGTTCATGGCATGAGATGTCATGAAGAACTCGGAGCGGAAACTGGCAGAAAAATGACGGGGAACAGCAAAGTGTTTGTTGTTCTTTCGACGACATTGAGACGTTGTTCAGCGGCTTCTCAACGTTGTCCATGTTGATGGAGGCGCGCTGCAGGCACAGCGTTGCGACGCCAGGCGCGGCGTTGCAACGCTCGAGCATTAAGAACGCGCAGTGCAACGCTGAACACAACAGCATTGCAACGCTGCCGCGTAGTGGTATGTTCCAGCAGCTGTTGCGCGAGACGTGCGTGGAAGGGCATTCGGTTGGCGGTTCGAGCCTTGGGGACGTGTTGCCGGTTGTTTTTAATTTAATTATTTTATTTTTTATGTAAATTGTATTTTAAAATGTATTTATTTAATTATTTTAATTAATAGTAATATAATTGTTATACTAATGTTAATTAATTTAATTTTATGTCCCTAGGGTGCCAAAAATCGGTCCAATAATGCTATTTATTTATTTTATGCATGAGATGTATGAAATATTTTTCTATGTGCATAATGTATGTCATATAGATTTAAAATCCCACCTTAGGTTAAACATTTCATGCATCATATTTATATTATAAGAGTTATAATATATAGTATGCATGATAGAATTATATAATAAGAGTTATAATATAATGTTTGCATGTTTTAATTTATTTAAATATAAGTGTTATATTTTTAGATTAAAAGCATGCTCATGCATTTAATTCATGTGATGAATGTATGTTATAGTATAGTATTATTCGTGTGATCAATGATTAAGCACTATAACATAGAAATGCATGTATCCTAAGTTAATTATTAGTTTTAAATGGTTTAAAACTTGAATAATTAGACTTAGGTTTTCTAGTTCTAATAAGATTAGAATTAGGAAATCAATATGACCTTTGAATGGTGACTGCTAAGTAACTCTGTCTAAGGAAGGTTCTGTCTAAGGTTAGGGTATTTAAGTTGATGCTTTGCGGAACACCCCTATCTGGGAACCGACCTGTGAGTTAATTTGGTCCGGAGATTCATAGGTTATATTCTCGTGAGTGTCGTTAATTAAGAGTTAATTAATTTACTCACATAGACCTAAGTTAATAATTTGATTATAGACTTAGGCTAATCCTATATTAGAGTTATATTGGTAGACCGTGAGATCCATGCTCGGCCTCGTGGCGCAAATGGGAACGTCCCCCTACGGGTGACATTTGTATGGGTCAATATTCAACGTGAATGGAGAGAGTACTTATAGTGAGTGGGAGCGGAACCTGTGAAAATGGGACCCACAGTCTCTTCTTTCGATTCACACCGTGAGACGCCTATGATCCACCTGCTAGTTTGGCCTGGACCAGACAATCCCTACGGAGGGCCTTGATCATAGGAGTTGGAACACCGTGAATTCTCGAAAGGGATACGATTTCCTTGTTTGTTTTCCTTCTTAGTCCTCCCTACGGCAGCTATTGTTTGGACGGATACTTTGAACTTTAAAGATTGAGGGTGACACTCACAGGATTCCTTAAGAGTTAATGAATGCAGACCGAAAAATGGTAACTGGATGCCTAATGGAATAAGAGTTATTCTTGTGTTAGGGTCTGGTCGAGAAAGTCTCATCCTAGAGGAAGAGTGGCTTTAACTACCCTACGGTGGCGGTCATTCTAAACCTTTAGGGTATCATTGCAATTTTAATGACCTAGGGATCATAAGATAAAAATTTGCTAAAACAAGATTGGATTTTCAAAAGTTTTTTGCGAGACTAATACAAAGTTTTCATTTTTCAGCAACAAAATGTCAAACGCTTTTAATGCTTCTTTAGCTTCCGGTAAGTTAGTCGGCGATAATTTTTCGTGGAAAAACAATATTGACACGATTTTGGTAAATGACGACCTAGAGTTCGCGCTCACTGAGGAGGGTCCTCAGGTGCCTGGTTCGACAGTCCTATTCAATGATCTACAAACCTTTCAGTCTTTGGTGCAAATCAAGGGACGGGAAGCTGAGGCAAGTGTTGGCTTTAGATCTTTTCCCAGGGGTTTGACCTCTGGGATAAAGTTTGTAGATTCTTCAGGCCCGAAAGGGAAGAAGGAGAAGTTGAAGGAGGTTAATGTTGACCGCGTTGCCACCTTAAAGGGAAAAGAGATCAAGGAAGTTGCAAAAAAGTTTCTACTGCAACAGGCACGGACACCTGAAAAGGAGTTGTCCCAAGTTCCTTGACGAAAAGAAGAACACAGGTAAATGTGATTTACTTGTCATATGAACTTGCTTAGTGGAGAGTAATGACTCTGTCTGGATACTAGATTCAAGCGCCACTAACAACGTTTGCTCTTCTTTTCAACGATTAAGTTCCTGGCAGCGACTGTAAGAGGGTAAGATAACACTCAGGGTTGGATCCGGAGAAGTTGTCTCAACTGCAGCAATAGACACAGTGAAGTTGTTCTTTGGAGGGAAGTACTTATTATTGGATAATATGTACATAGTTCCTAGGTTTACGAGAAATCTAGTTTCTATATCTTGCCTATTAGGGCAAGATATTTCCATTTCTTTCAAGAGTAATAAAGCGTTTATTTCTCGAATGAAAATTTGATTTGTTCTGCTTCGCTTGATAGCAATTTATATGTTTTGAACCCTAACTCGATCAAAAGTGTTTTGAACACCGAATTGTTTAAAACAGCTGAAACGCGAACTAAGAGAGTAAAAGTTTCTCCAAAAGAAAGTGTCCATCTTTAGCATCTACGGTTAGGCCACATTAATCTCAATAGGATTGAGAGACTAGTGAAGAGTGGACTTCTAAGCGAGTTGGAAGGAAACTCTTTACCGGTGTGTGAGTCATGTCTTGAAGGCAAAATGACCAAACTTCCTTTTTGTGGAAAAGGATATAGAGCCAAGGAGCCCCTTGAGCTTATACATTCTGACCTCTATGGTCCGATGAATGTTAAAGCAGGAGGAGGTTACGAATACTTCGTATCTTTCATAGATGACTATTCGAGGTATGGGTACATTTACCTAATGCATAGGAAGTCTGAAACTCTTGAAAAGTTCAAGGAGTTCAAGACTGAGGTTGAGAACCTGTTAGGTAAAACTGTTAAAACACTTCGATCGGATCGAGGTGGAGAGTATATGGACACCGAATTCCAGGACTATATGATAGAACATGGAATCACGTCCCAACTCTCAGCACCTGGTATGCCACAGAAGAATGGTATATCGGAGAGGAGAAATAGAACCTTGTTAAACATGGTTCAGTCGATGATGAGCTATGCTCGTCTCCCTGATTCTTTTTGGGGTTACGCGAAGAGAGATCATGTATACATTTTTGAACACGTTCACGTCGAGCGTGTTTGTTAAATACCTTTCGAACTCTAGCATGGTCGTAAAACGAGTTTACATCAT
Source organism: Trichosanthes cucumerina (assembly GCA_036507285.1). Taxonomy (NCBI): domain Eukaryota; kingdom Viridiplantae; phylum Streptophyta; class Magnoliopsida; order Cucurbitales; family Cucurbitaceae; genus Trichosanthes; species Trichosanthes cucumerina. Next base: position 43,943,005 of record CM071841.1, read on the forward strand.
TTCAGAATTTGGGGATGCCCGACCCATGTGTTGGTGTCAATCCCGAAGAAGTTGGAACCCTGTTCAAAGTTGTGCCTTTTCGTAGGTTACCCAAAAGAGACTAGGGGTGGTTTCTTTTACGATCCTAAGGATAATAGGGTGCTTGTGTCGACAAACACCACTTTCCTTTAGGAAGTCCACATCCGGGATCACTTACCAAGGAGTAAGATCGTGTTAAACGAAATGGACAGTTCATTAGCAAGAGTTGCTGATAGGGCTAGTACGTCAACAAGTGTTGTTGATCCTAGCTCGTCAAGTCAAGTCCGTTCCTAAGAGTTGGGAATGCCTCGACGTAGTGGGAGGGTTGTGAGAAAGCCTGAACGTTACATGGGTTTAGTTGAAACCCAGGTCGTCACTCCTGATGATGACTGCGAGGATCCATTGACCTATGATCAGGCAATGGCAGACGTTGACAAAGACGAATGGATTAAAGCTATGAACCAGGAAATTGAGTCAACAAGCGTAAACGTGGCGTAGATGGGAAGGTTTAGACCTTCAAAGCAAGACTAGTGGCAAAGGGTTTTACCCATGTGGAAGGGGTTGACTATGAGGAAATCTTTTCACCTGTTGCCATGGTAAAGTCTATCAGAATCCTTCTGACCATTGCCGCATATTATGACTATGAGGTATGGCAGATGGATGTCAAGACTACCTTTCTGAATTGCAACCTTGACGAGACCATCTACAAGGACCAGCCCTAGGGGGTTCATTGCCCAAGGCCAAGAGCAAAGAGTTTGTCGGCTTAAAAGGTCTATTTATGGACTAAAAACAAGCCTCGAGGTCTTGGAATATAAGGTTTGATGTGGCGATCAAATCTTATGGCTTTGATCAAAATGTTGACGAGACTTGTGTCTGCAAGAAAATCGTTAACAGTATTGTCGCATTTCTAATATTGTATGTGGATGATATCCTTCTCATTGGGAATGATGTAGGATTTCTTACTGACATTAAGGAATGGTTTGCTTCGCAATTCCAAATGAAAGATTTGGGAGAAGCACAGTATGTTCTAGGTATCCAGATAGTCCGGAATCGGAAGAACAGAAAGTTAGCCATGTCTCAAGCGTCTTATATTGACAAGATGCTGTCTAGGTATAAGATGCAGAACTCCAAGAAGGGCTTGCTGCCTTTAAGGCATGGGGTTCACTTGTCTACGGATCAATGTCCTAAGACTCCTCAAGAGGTTGGGGATATGAGACGATTCCCCTATGTTTCAGCTGTAGGGAGCCTGATGTATGCCATGTTGTGTACTAGGCCCGACATCTGTTATGCAGTTGGGATTGTCAGTAGGTATCAATCTAATCCAGGATTAGATCACTGGACAGCCGTAAAGGCAATCCTCAAGTATCTTAGGAGAACGAGGAACTACACCCTTGTGTATGGGAGTGGAGATTTGATCCTTACGGGATACACAGATTCTAACTTCCAGACCGATAAGGATTCTAGGAAATCCACTTCGGGGTCAGCCTTTATTCTAAATGGAGGAGCTGTAGTCTGGCGAAGCATCAAGCAGGGATGCACCGCTGATTCCACGATGGAAGCCGAGTATGTTGTGGCTTGTGAAGCTGCAAAGGAAGCTGTTTGGCTTAGGAAGTTCATGCTAGATTGTGAAGTTGTTCCAAATATGAACTTGTCGATCACGTTGTTTTGTGACAACTGTGGTGCAGTAGCTAGGGGTGTACAAGTAACCCGGTAACCCGACCAACCCGGACTACCCAACCCAAACCTTAAGGGTTGGGTAGGGTTAGATTTTTTTTCGGTTTGGGTTGGGTTAGAAGTTTGAAGAACCGAAAAGTTTGGGTCGGTTCTCGGGTTGGGCCTTTTAGGCTCGGGTTGACCCAACCCAACCCAAAGTTTATATTTTTTAATTCTATTTTAATTAAATATATACTTATAAATGAATTATTTGTTAATTTCTTATGTTTTCTTCTAGATTTCTAACAAAATGTTAAGATGTCATGGATTTTGAAGTTTGATATTTGAATTTTATGTGATTTTAGTTATTAATTGAAGAAAATAATATTTTAAATAATTTAAAAATAATTAAAAAATAAAAAAGTTAACCCAGTGACCAAACCCAACCCAACCCAAAAATATTGGGTTGGGTTGGGTTGGGTTACTCTCATGAATAGGGTTGGTTGGGTTGAAGGAATGACCAACCCGAATTTTCGGGTTGATCCAAAAATCTCCCTCAACCCAACCCAACCCGGCTTATGTACACCCCTAGCAGTAGCCAACTCGAGAGAACCTCAGAGCCATAAAAGGAGCAAGCATATAGAGCGAAGTATCACCTAATACGGGAGATTGTGCACCACGGAGACGTGACAGTCACGCAGATAGCTTCGGAGCACAATGTTTCTTATCCATTTACAAAGGCCATAACGGGTAAGGTGTTTGAGGATCACCTAGAGAGTCTTGCTCTTCGAGTGCTTCCAGACTAGGGCAAGTGGGAGTATTGTAAAGGGGTATTCAATGCCCTAGTTTATTGTATTACTTTACTGTACATTTGAGAAATGTATTATGTACTCCACTAGTTTAGTCCAAGTGGGAGTTTGTTGGAATGTATGTCCTCATCTCGTGTAGTTTGTAATATTCTAAGTTGTAAATAAATAAGAGTTTTTTATTTGAACCTTGTGTCATAAATAAGAGTTATTTATATGAACTTTGTGTCTCGCATATTTCATCCAATAAACTAAGCTCCAGGGTTATTCTATTATGAGAGAACTAAGAACTTGAACGGTGTGTAGTGGACACATAGGGAGGATCACGTTCGAGTTAATGACCCGAACGGTCTACATCATATGGATAGGGTTGGAGACCTAATTCAGGATACATTGTGGATGTGGCCCGCTTTGTATTAGATACAAACGAGGTGATCTGACTCGTTCATGTAGTTGACATGCGAGTGGGGGTATCCTATGCAATGAGATTGTACAAGATCGGACCGTGGATTATTAGACTTACTGATGTAACACTGTTAACAGTATAGGGCTAATAATTTCGTAGATGACCATTAGTGACTCAACCTTCATCCTGAGCGTGTTACGAACTTCTGTCTGCGGGGGTCTGTTCTTTGACTAGTACAGGTGAGCGTGGTAACTATTGCTCGCCCAATATGGCTATCTTCTCAGGGACAGAACCACATGGGGAGCTGGGAACTTGACTACGCAAGAAGGAATTCACTCGTTCCCGAGTTAGGAAAACTAGAGGGGTTGTTCCCTTAAGTGTTGTCACTAGGGCTTGAACAACGGGGCCCCACCCTCTCATTGGCACGAGAGGGTTGTTGTTTATGGTTGGACCATGCAACGTAGTTGTTCATTAGAGGAGCAGTGAGACTTAAGGAGCAAGAGGTAGACAAAGGGGTAAAACGAAAATTTGATCCAGCAGTGTCTATGAACAACCTGTGAAGGGTCGACTCATGGGTATTGGTTATATCGATGGACACAACTTGTCCTACAGTGATGAGAGTGCAACTACGGGCTTTAGTAGAGTGTTACCATAGCTAATGAATGTTAAATAATCGGGTTAAAGAGTTTGACAGGTTAGTCTCGGATCATTGGAGCTCGTCACGTGTAGGTCCATTAGGTCACTCGGTTGTCTCAAATTGGACAAATTGAGGGCTTACAGTTTGGTATGAATTTGAAGTGTTCAAATTCATTATTTGGGTATTTATCATAATATATAGTTTGATGTGAATGAGATTCATAATAAACTATAGTATATCCTAATTGATTAATTAGTGCTAATTGGAGAAATTGATTTTAGAGAAATTAAATTGAATGTGATTCAATTTAAAAATCCACAATTATGCAAATGAGATTTATATAATAAGGTATGAGATAACTTATATTATGTGATATGCAATATGATTTGCATATCATATAGTTGTGGTAAAATGGTGATTTAGTGGAGATATTAACTCAATATCTCACCATTATTTAAAGGCTGGTGAGAAGCCTTTGCTAAGGTTGGTTCTCATTTTTGGAAATTCAAGTTCCAAGAGACCTCCATTCTCTCTCAATTCTCTCTCAATCTCTCCTGACCCAAAGGCCAAAGAAAGTCCCACCTACTCTCCCTCAGCCTCTCGTGAACAACCGAGAAGATATTTGTGAAGTGTCTTGCACTACTGTTCGAGGATCGAGTTCAAGGAGTTTGTCCGTTCGAGAGAGATCGTGACTGGAGGAGGAAAGCTTTGAAGAAGTGTTTTTCAACAAGTAACGATACCTTGCTGTTTTTCCTCTCTTATTTGTGAAGGGAATTAGAATCCCTGTGCAGTGGAAGACGATTGAATCGTCATGGTATCATCATGCAATGTACTTATTAAAATCGATCTACCTATTAGATCTAGGCTAAACATGCTGAAAAGATTACAACGATGAGGATAACTTACTTGTTGTAGATCGACTCAACAACCTCTCCTTGCAGATCACGAACTCTTCGCGCTCCTCGATCTCCACGAACTCTTCCCACGAACGGATCTCGAACACTACCAGAATAGATCTTCTTGATTGTTCTCTTTAGGAGAAGGGAAGTTGGTGGGAACTTCCTTTTGTTTTGGAAGAGGTGGAGAAATGAGAGAATAGAGAGAAAGCACTTTTGGATTCTTAGGTCAAAATCCAAAAATGACAACTTGGCTTACCAAACCCATCTAACAAAGGGTTTAAATAGTGGAATGATGAAGTTCACAACTTCACATAATTACCACTTTACCAAAACCATATGTTATGTAAATCTCATTTACATAATTTTATAATGTAAGATATCTCATATCTTATGGTGGAAATCTTATTTGCAATAGTTGTGGATTTAATCAAATTGAATCTCATTTAATTTATTTTCTCTCTTTCGATTTCTCCAATTAGCCTTAAATTCAACAATAAGGCTAACATATAGTTTATTATGAATCTCATTCATATTAAACTATATATTATATCATCTATATGATATAATTACTTTACAAATGAAATTGAACACTTCAATTTCAAACCAAAACGTTAACCCTTCTTTTATCCTGCATTGAGCCAACCAAGGGACCTAATGGACCTACAAGTGGCGGGCTCCAATGATCCGAGGTTAATCGGTCAAACTCTTTGACCCCGGCCAACCAATATTCATTAGCTACAAAGTGACACTCCACTAAAGCCTGTAGTTGTACTCCCATCGATGTAGAATATTACGTGTCCACCGATATAACCAATGCTCATGAGTCGACCCTTCACAAAGTTATTCATAGACACGCATCGGGTCAAATTACCGCGTTTTACCCTCGTGTCTATATCTTGTTCCTTAAGTCCCCACCGCTCCTCTAATGAACAACATATTGTGATGGTCCAACCATACACAACACCCTTCTCGGGCGGTGAGAAGGTGGGCGCCGTTGTCCAAGCCCCGAGACAAGACTTAAGGGAACAACCCTCTAGTTTCCCTATAGGTGGGAACGAGTGAATTTCATCTCGCGTAATTAGGTTCCCAGCTCTCTACTTGGTTCTGTCCCTGAGAAGATAGGCATATTGGGCGAGTGACTGGGACCACCCTCACCCGTACTAATCAAAGGACAGACCCTTGCATGGGAGTCCGTAATACGCTCGTGGATTCAAAGTCGAGTCACTAATGGTCATCTACGAATTTATTAGTCTTTTACCGCATTAGCGGTGTTATATCGATGAAGTCTAATAATTCACGGTTCGACCTTGTACAATCTCATTGTATGGATGCCCCACTCGCATGTCAACCACATGAACGAGTCAGATCACCTCGTTTGTATCTAATACAAAGCGGGTCGCATCCACAGTGTATCCAGGATTAGGTCTCCAACCCCATCCTTATACTGTAGACCGTTCGGGTCATTAACTCGAACGTGATCCTCCTTGTGTGTCAACTACACACCGTTCAAGTTCTAGTTTTCTCATATATTCAATGACCCTGGAGCTTAGTTTATTGGAAAGGTTTAAAATATTTGCGAGACACAAAGTGAAGAAAATAATAACTCTTATTAATTTCAAAACAATATTTTACAAACACGAGATTAGGACAAAAATCCCAACAAACTCCCACTTGGACTAAGCTAGTGGAGAAGGTACATTTCCAAAATGTATTTGAATTACAATAAAAATTACAATAAACTAGGGCATTGAATACCCGTTTACACATCTCCCACTTGCCCTAGTCAGGAAGCTCTCGAATACCTAGACTCTCTAGGTGACCCTCAAACACTTTAGCGGTGAGGGGTTTTGTAAATGGATCAGCTACATTGTGCTCCGATGCTATCTGCGTGACTGTCTCGTCTCCGCGGTGCACAATTTCCCGTATCAGATGATACTTGCGCTCAATGTGTTTACCTCTTTTATGGCTTCGAGGCTCACGTGAGTTGGCTACTGCACCACTGTTATCACAGAACAGCGTGATTGGCAAGGTCATATTTGGAATAACATCCAAATCCGTCATGAACTTCCTAAGCCAAACAGCTTCCTTTGCAGCTTCACAAGCCGCAACATACTCTGCTTCCATAGTGGAATCAACAATGCATCCTTGCTTGATGCTTCGCCAGACTACAGCTCCTCCATTCAAAATGAAGGTTGACCCTGAAGTGGATTTCCTTGAATCTTATATCACCGAAAATCGAATCTGTGTGTATCCCGTAAGGATCAAATCCCCACGCCCATACACTAAGTCAGTAGTTCCTCGTTCTCCTAAGATACTTGAGGATTGTCTTTACGATCGCCCGTTGATCTAATCTCGATTGGACCGATATCTCACCGACAATTCGATCGCATAATGATGTCGGGCCTTGTACACAACATGGCATACATCAAAGCTCCCTACAATTTGAAGCATATGGAATACGTCTCATATTCTCAATATCTTGAGGAGTCTTAGGACACCGATCCTTAGACAAGTGAACCCCATGCCTAAAAGGCAAGCAAGCCATTCTTGAGTTCTCGCATCTTATATCTAGACAACATCTTGTCAATATAAGATGCCCGAGACAAGGCTAGTATTTTGTTCTTAGGTTCGGACTATCCGGATACCTAGAACATAACCGAGCTTCTCCCAAATCTTTCATTTGGAATTGTGAAGCTAGCCATTTCTTAACGTCGAGAAGAAATTCTACCTCATTCCTAATGAGAAGAATATCGCCCACGCACAACACCGAGAAATGCGACGGTTTTGTCAACGATTTTCTTGTTAACACAAGGTTAAATCGACATTTTGATCAAAGCCATAAGATTTGATTACCTCATCAAACCTTATATTCCAAGACCTCGAAGCTTGTTTCATCCATAAATGGACTTATGAAGCTTGCAAACTTTTGCACTTGGCCTTGGGCAATGAACCCTTTTGGTTGTTCCATGTAGATGGTCTCGCCAAGTTTGCCATTCGGAAAGGTTGTCTTGACATCCATCCGCCATACCTCGTAGTCATAATACGTGGCGATGGCCGAAGGATCCTGATCGACTTTACCATGGCAACAGGTGAAAAGGTCTCCTCATAGTCAACCCCTTCGACCTGGGTAAAACCCTTTGCCACTAGTCGGGCTTTCTAGGTTTGCACCTTCCCATCTACGCCACGTTTACGCTTGTAGATCCATTTGCAACCAATAGGTTTTACCCCATCCGGTTGATCTACAAGCTCCCAGACAGAATTGAAGTACATAGACTCCATTTCCTTGTCCATAACTTTAATCACTCGTCTTTATCAACATCACCCATTGCCTGATTATAGGCCAATGGATCCTCACAGTCATCGTTAGCAACAACAACTGAGGTTTCAGCTAAACCCATATAGCGATCGGGCTGTCTCACAGTCCTCCCACTACGTCGAGGCATTCCCAACTCTTGGGAACGGATTTGACTAGACCCGCTAGGTCGCGAACGCCATCGACGTACTAGTTCCATCAGCAACTCTTGCTGATGTACTGTCCATTTCATTCAATACAATTTTGCTTCTAGGTAAATGATCCCTGATGTGGTCTTCCTCTAGGAAAACGGCGTTTGTCGACACAAGCACCCTGTTTTCCTTGGGATCGTAAAACAGACCACCCCTAGTCTCTTTAGGATAACCTACGAATAGGCACAATTTTGAAAGGGGTTCCAACTTCTTCGGATTTGACACCAACACATGGGTCGGGCATCCCCAAATTCTAAAGTGATGTAAACTACCTTTACGTCCACTCCAGAGCTCAAAGGGTGTTTCACAAACACTCTTTCAGGGAACATTGTTCAAAATGTAAATCGCTACTGCGTACCCCCAGAAAGAATCAGGGAGACGAGCATAGCTCATCATCGACTGAACCATGTCCAACAAGGTTCTATTTCTCCTCTCCGATACACCATTCTGTTGTGGCATACCAGGTGCTGAGAGTTGGGACGTAATTTTGTGTTCTATCATATAGTCCTGGAATTCAGTGTCCATGTACTCTCCACCTCGATCCGATCGAAGTGTTTTAAGCGTTTTACCTAAGAGGTTCTCAACCTCAGTCTTGTATTCCTTGAACTTTTCAAGAGTTTCAGACTTCCTATGCATTAGGTAAATGTACCCATATCTAGAGTAGTCGTCTATGAAAGACACAAATTACTCATAACCGCCCCGAGCTTTAACATTCATCGGACACGAGAGGTCGAATGTACTAACTCAAGAGGCTCTTTGGCTCTATATCCTTTTCCACTAAAAGGACGTTTGGTCATTTTGCCTTCAAGGCATGACTCACATACTGGCAAAGAGTTTTCTTCCAACTCGTTGTGGCCTAACCGTAGATGCCAAAGATGGGCATTTTCTTTTGGAGAAATTTTTGCTTTCTTAGTTCGTGTTTCCGCAGTTTTAAACAATTCAGTATTCAAAATACTTTTAACTGAATTGGGTTTTAAAACATACAGATTATCTTCAAGTGAAGCTGAACAAATAACATTCCCTTTGAAAGAAATAAACGCTTTATTTAATTCAAAAGAAACTAAAATACAGTGTTCAATTAAGAAGGAAATAGAAACAAGGTTTCTAGTAAACCCTGGAACTATGTACAAATTGTCTAACAATAAGTACGTCCTGCCAAAATGCAGCTTCACCGTGCCGATTGCTGTAGCAGAGACAAGCTCCCCGGATCCAACCCGTAGAGTCACCTCACCCTCTCGCAGCGGCTGCCAGGAATCAATCCCCTTAAAAGAAGAACAAACGTGGTTAGTGGCGCCTGAATCCAATATCCAGGAAGAGTCATTACTCTCCACTAAACATGTTTCTACCACAAGTAAATCACATTTACCTTGGTTCTTCCTCTCGGCCAAGAATTTGGGACAATTTCTCTTCTAATGTCCGCTTCCATTGCAGTGGAAACACTTTCCTTTTTCTGCAACCTCCTTGACCTTTTTGCCCTTCTGGGCAGCAGCTCGATCAGTTTTACCACTCTTCATCCTTTTCTTCCCTTTCGGGCGTGAAGGAGCAACAGGTTTTGTCCCAGAGGTCGAACCCCTGTGATAAGACCTGCAGGCAACATTTGCTTCAGATTCCCTGACCCTGTTCAGGGACTGAAAATTTTGTAGCTCATTGAGGAGGGTAGTCAGAGTGTAGCTAATTTTGTTCATAACAGCATTGCTACGAAACTGAAGGAAACTCTTCGGAAGAGTCTCCATGATAAAACTGACCTGACTCGACTCATCGATCGAAGCCCCATTCATCTCAGCCAGATTAAAGCGAGTCATCATGTCTAGAACATGTTCACGGACAGACGACCTCTCTTTCATCCGAGCGTTGAAAATGTATTTGAGCAAGTCATGTCGGACCTAAAAGGACTGTTGTCCAAACATTTCCTGCAAGGACTCCATGATTTCCTTAGCTGAAACCATCAGCTCATGCTTCTTTGCCAAAACATCAGACATGCTGGCAATTATATAGACCTTGGCCTTTTCATTGGCCCTGATCCATCGATCGTACGTATCGCAAACGACACGCGATGCGGTCGAGCCCGACATCTGAGGACACTCCTCAGACAACACGAACTTTATGTCGTCAGTCACCAAAATTGTATTGATGTTGTTTTTCCAGCTCTGGTAATTATCTCCCACTAACTTATCGGAAGCAAGTAAAGCTATAATAGCGCTAGACATTTTTAGCTGAAATTTAAAAAAAAAAACTTTGTATTAGTCTCGCAAAAAACCTTTTTGAAAAACCAATCTAAATTTTAGCAAAAATGTTTTCATGATCCCTAGGTCATTCATAATTTTGCAATGATACCTAAAGGTTTAGAATGACTCGCCATAGAAGGGTGAAGCAGAACATTCCTCCTCTAGGACGAGACTTTCTCGATCGCGGACCCTAATCCCGAGAATAACTCTTATTCCATTAGGCATCCAATTACAATTTTTCGGTCGAATTCATTAACACTTAACGAATTCTGTGAGTGTCACCCTCAATCTTTAAGTTTCCAAGTATCCGTCCAAACAATAGTCATCGAAGGGTGAACTAAGAAGGAAAACCAACCAGGAAACTGTATCCCTTTCGAGAATTCACTGTGTTCTGACTCCCATGATCAAGCCCTCCGAAGGGATTGTTTGGTCCAGGCCAAACTAGCAGGCAGATCATAGGTGTCTCACGGTGTGAATCGAAAGAAGAGACCATGGGTCTCGAATTCACAAGTCCCGCTCCCACTCACTATAAGTACTCTCTCCATCCACGATGATATTGATCTATACAAATGCCATCCGAAGGGGGACGCTCCCATTTGCACCACGAGGCCGAGTATAGATCTCACGGTGCAGACTTATCAGAGATTTGTGGTTGGAAATTTAAATGTATCTTATACACTATATTTCCTCCCACTGAGTACTTTAATTTTTAATAGGGATTGACCTAGATAATCGGCTAAAAATTACCTAAGTCTACCAATATAACTCTTATATGGTATTTAGCCTAAGTCTATAATCACATTATTAACTTAGGTCTATGTGAGAAAATTAATTAACACTTAATTAACTAGCGCTCACGTAAATATAATCTAAGAATCTCGGACCGAATTCACTCCCGTGTGGTTTCGTGTGGGGTGTTCTGCAAGCGTCAACTTAAATACCCCTGACCTTTAGACAAAACCTTCCTTAGACAGAGTTACTAATCGGTCACCATTCAAAGATCATATTTGATTTCCTAAAATTCTAATCTTATTAGAAAATTAGAAAACCTAAGTCTAATTATTCAAGTTCTAAACACTTTAAAACTAATAATTAACTTAGGTTTGCATGCATTTCTATGTTATAGTGCTTGATCATTCATCACATGAATAAGTATATACTATAACATAATTACCATTCATCACATGAATATAAATGCATGAGCATACTTTAATCTAAAAATATAACACTTATATTAATTAAATTAAATATGCATTTAATTACATTATAACTCTTATAATATAACCTATCATGCAAACTATATTATAACTCTTATAATATACATGATGCATGATTATGTTTAACCTAAGGTGGGATTTTAAATCTATATAACATACATTATGCACATAGAATTTAATTAAAATCATACATCTCATGCATAAAATAATTAAATAGCAAAATTGGACCGGTTTTTGGCATTTAGGGGCAATTATTTAATTAAATAAAATTAATATAACATTTATATTAACAATATTTAATAAAATAATTAATAAAATAAATTAAAAAACGTGTTTAAAAAAAACTGAAAAATAAACTAAAAAACGAAAATAAAACGCTGCAGATTAAGACTTGAACCCACGCCCTCGCGCATTTTTATCGCCAGCGTAACGCGTTACAGTGGCTGTAACGCTGCGGCGTTGCAGTAACGTGCGCCGCCTACGGCGTTGGGCGCGTCCTCAACGCCGCGGCGCGCGTAACGCTACATCCGGCGTTGCAGGTAACGCTACTCTCACTGCAGGCCATCATCTGCGGGCGCGGCGTTGAGGCGTCGTTGGGCGGCGTCTCAACGCCATCGACAGACAGCAACCACCTTGCCGTTTTTCGCCCGGTTTTTTGCCTGTTTCCGCTCCGATTTCTTCACGACAACTCTTGCCACGAACGACCCGGACTTATAGACTCGATTTACGACAAAATTGCCCAAAACAACGAGCCCTTACATTGATCTCATCAACATAATTGTAAATCTAATCTAGTGCCAAAAATCGAAAACATCCAATTCGCAAACCATACATTCATCTCATGAAAACATGGTAAAACACCCACCCGAATTTTAATAAAACAGTGCATCGATGATAGAACCATCGAGATGGCTCTGATACCAATTGAAGGGAATTAGAATCCCCGTGCAGCGGAAGACGATTGAATCGTCATGGTATCATCATGCAATGTACTTATTAAAATCGATCTACCTATAGATCTAGGCTAAACATGGTGAAAAGATTAAAACGATGACGATAACTTACTTGTTGTAGATCGATTCAGCAACATCTCCTTGCAGATCACGAACTCTTCGCGCTCCTCGATCTCCATGAACTCTTCCCACGAACGGATCTCGAACACTACCAAAATAGATCTTCTTGGTTGTTCTCTTTAGGAGAAGGGAAGTTGGTGGAAACTTCCTTTTGTTTGTGAAGAGGTGGAGAAATGAGAGAATAGAGAGAAAGCACTTTTGGATTCTTAGGTCAAAATCCAAAAATGACAACTTGGCTTACCAAACCCATCTAACAAAGGGTTTAAATAGTGGAATGATGAAGTTCACAACTTCACATAATTACCACTTTACCACAACCATATGTTATGTAAATCTCATTTACATAATTTTATAATGTAAGATATATCATATCTTATGGTGCAAATCTTATTTGCAATAGTTGTGGATTTAATCAAATTGAATCTCATTTAATTTATTTTCTCTCTTTCGATTTCTCCAATTAGCCTTAAATTCAACAATAAGGCTAACATATAGTTTATTATGAATCTCATTCATATTAAACTATATATTGTATCATCTATATGATATAATTACTCTTACAGTGAAATTGAACACTTCAATTTCAAACCAAAACGTTAACCCTTCTTTTATCCTAGATTGAGCCAACCAAGGGACCTAATGGACCTACAGTGACGGGCTCCAATGATCTGAGGTTAATCAGTCAAACTCTTTGACTCGGTCAACCAATATTCATTAGCTACAGTGACACTCCACTAAAGCCTGTAGCTGTACTCCCATCAGTGTAGAATATTACGTGTCCACTGATATAACCAATGCTCATGAGTCGACCCTTCACAGGTTGTTCATAGACACGACTGGGTCAAATTACCGTTTTACCCCTTTATCTATATCTTGTTCCTTAATTCCCCACTGCTCCTCTAATGAACAACATATTGTGATGGTCCAACCATACACAACACCCTTCTCGGGCCAGTGAGAAGGTGGGCGCCCGTTGTCCAAGTCCTGGAGACAGCACTTAAGGGAACAACCCCTCTAGTTTCCCCATAGGTGGGAACGAGTGAATTCCATCTCGCGTAATTAGGTTCCCAACTCTCTACTTGGTTCTGTCCCTGAGAAGATAGGCATATTGGGCGAGTGACTGGGACAACCCTCACTCGTACTAATCAAAGGACAGACCCCGGCAGACAGGAGTCCGTAATACGCTCAGGATTCTGGTCGAGTCACTAATGGTCATCTACGATTTATTAGTCTTTTACTGTTAACGGTGTTATATCAGTAAGTCTAATAATTCACGGTCCGGTCTTGTACAATCTCATTGTACAGGATGCCCCCACTCGCATGTCAACCACATGAACGAGTCAGATCACCTCGTTTGTATCTAATACAAAGCGGGTTGCATCCACAGTGTATCCAGGATTAGGTCTCCAACCCCATCCTTATACTATAGACCGTTCGGGTCATTAACTCGAACGTGATCCTCCTTGTGTGTCAACTACACACCATTCAAGTTCTAGTTTTCTCATATATTCAATGACCCTGGAGCTTAGTTTATTGGAAAGGTTTAAAATATTTGTGAGACACAAAGTGAAGAAAATAATAACTCTTATTAATTTCAAAACAATATTTTACAAACACGAGATTAGGACAAATATCCCAACAATTTGCATGTTTAACCTAGAATTAAAGTAGTTTAGTTCGATTTTAAGATTCGAATTACACAACGAAATAACGACGTTTGACAACGTCTTCCACTGCGGGAATTCCAATCCTTTCATGAAAAACGGGGCCCCTCCCTCTTGCTGGCCCGAAAGGGATAATGTTTATGGTCGGACCATAAACTTGTTGTTCATTAGAGGATCAGTGGTGCTTAAGGTGCAAGATGTAGTCACAGGAGTAAAACGGTAATTTGACCCAGTTGTGACTACGAACGACCTGTGAAGGATTGATTCCCGGGCATTAGTTAAATCAATGGACCCACCTTGTCTTAAAGTGAGGAGAGTGGAGCTACGAGTCTTTAGTGGAGTGACTCATAGTTAACGAATGTTGATTGAAGGGATCAATGAGTTTGATTAGCCAATCTCGTATCGTTGGAGCTCATGATCTGTAGGTCTATTAGGTACCTTGGTTGGCTCAACATGGAATTAATAGATGGTATAAAGTTTTGGAATGAATTTGAAATGTTCAAGTTCAAATTTAGGGATTATATCAATTATATGTGATATGATTGATATAATATTAGTTCAATGTGAATATGATTCATATTCAACTTAATTGTGTCTAATTATGGAATTAGGACATAACTCATGGTACAATTTTGGAGAGATGAAATTGGATTTAATTAAATCCAATTTCTCCACATTTTGTGAATATGATTCATATAATAAGGTATTTGACACCTTATATTATGCATTTATGCATAATATGTGGAATTAGTGGAAAAATGGGTGGAGAATTTGTCTCCACATACATTGCCTATAAAAGCATCCTTTTGGATGCATTTTGATACACTTGAACCATTTGTGTAGTTTTACATCTAAAGCAAACATAAGAGCTCTCTAAAGTTCTCTCTCAAAACATCCCTAATTAGGGATGTCCATTTTTTCCGCGAGGACCCGCCCTTAACGGGGCGGGGAATCCCCATTTAGGCGGGGAATGGGGGAGGGAGCGGGGAGGATTTTTTCCCCGTTGGCTAAACGGGGACGGGGACGGGGAATGTATTCCCCGTCCCCCGCCCCCGACTCCCGCCCGCCTCCCGTCCCCCGATATATATTATTATTATTTAAATATATATATTTATGTGTATATAATAAACCATAATTCTAAATTCTTATTAAATATCATTTTACTTTTTTTAAGAAAATTGAAAAAAATGTCTCTTAAATAGAAATTTCTAATTAGTGATTAGCCATTTAAATAAAAATTTTCAAAAAAAAAAGAAATTATGTAATAAAATTTGGAAAAATAAAAATTGTAAACGGGGAATTATTCTCTCATGGAACCCGATCCTCAGAAATTCTCTGCATGGAATCTCGCCTGTTCCCCGTAAAATTAAATGGGGAATTTTGCGGGGACGGAGAATGAAATGAGAGACGGGGACGGGGACGGGGACGGTAAGTCATTCCCCGGTCCCGCCCCGCCCCGTGGACATCTCTATCCCTCATACAAAGGAGATCCCACATCACCCCCTCTCCTAGAGAACAATTGAGAAGGTCTTTTTGCGGTGTTCGAGGATTCGTTCATAGAGAAAAGGAGCTTGTAGACGACGAGGAACCACTTGAAGAATCGGTCTTCAAAGGTACTCATCTAACTCATTTATGCTTTCAATTTGTATGCCTAGCTTAGATTTTCTGTTTTTGAGTGTTTCTACGTCACACAATTGAGAGCAAATGGGATCAATCGCTTCCGCACGGGATTCAATTTCCTTCAGCGTCTACAAGAAGATCATCAATAGTTTTGTCGCATTCCTAGTTCTATATGCTGATGATATCCTCCTCATTGGGAATGATGTAGGCTATCTTACTGACATTAAGAATTGGCTAGCTAGGCAATTCCAATGAAAGATTTGGGTGAAGCGCAGTTTTTCCTTGGGATCCAGATTGTCCGGAACCGCAAGAATAAAACACTAGCCTCGTCTTAGACCTGTTACATCGACAAAGTGTTGTTGAGGTTTAAGATGCAAGACTCAAAAAAAGGTTTATTGCCTTTGAGATATGGAGTTTATTTGTCTAAGGAACAAAGTCCTAAGACACCTCATGGAGTTGAGGACATGAGACGGATTCCTTATGCATCAGCTGTTGGGATCCTGATGTATGCCATGTTGTGTACTAGGCCAGACATTTATTTTGCAGTTGGAATGGTCAGTAGGTATCAATCCAATCCAGGACCTGAACACTGGACAACGGTTAAAACGATCCTTAAGTATCTTCGAAGAACAAGGAACTACATGCTTGTGTATGGGGCTAAGGATTTGATCGTTACAGGATACACGAATTCTGACTTTCAAACTAATAAAGATTCTCGAAATTCTACATCAGGTTCAGTATTTACTCTTAACGGAGGAGTTGTAGTATGGCGAAGCGTCAAGAAGGGATGCATCGTTGATTCCACCATGGAGGCCAAGTATGTAGTGGCTTGTAAAGCAGCTAAAGAGGTCGTTTGGTTAATGAAATTCATGTTAGATTCAGAAGTTGTTCCAAATATGAGTTTGCCTATCACACTGTATTGTGATAACAGTGGTGTTGTGGTAAATTCAAGGGAACCCCGAAGTCACAAGAGGGGTAAGTATATTGAGCGGAAATATCATCTCATCCGGGGGATCATGCATCGAGGAGAAGTGATCGTCACGAAGTTAGCCTCCGAGCACGACATTGTTGATCCTTTTACAAAGGCTTTCACGGCTAAAGTATTTGAGAGCCACCTAGAAGGTCTAGGATTACAAGTCTTCCCCAACTAGGGCAAGTGGGAGTATGTTGTACACAGGGTTTCAATGCCCTAGTTGAAGGGAAACGAATCCCGCAACGGAAGCGATTGTGAATCGCGCGCTCTCGATTTAGTTACAACGATTTCGTTAAAGAATGAAACTAACTAGATTAAGCATATAAACACAATATGGACAGCAAGAAATATACCTTTGAAGAACCTTTCTTCAAGTGCTCCTTCTCCCACTGCTACAATCTCAGAAACACGAACCCAACAGATTACGAACACTACCAGCGGATCTTCTCCGTTGTTCTCTAGGTGAGGGAGGAATATGGGTTCCCCTTAGGTAAGATGAGAGATTGTGAGAGAGAGAGATTGTGGTCTTTGGAACCTTTCCAACAACACAACCAAATGGCACAAAATTTCTTAATCTTGTTGCATCTCATGCAACCACATATATATAAGGAAATAGGATGGAAATGACAATCCTACCCATCCTTCATTCTCTCATTAATAGATGCTTTATATGTGAATCTAATTCACATTAAAACTATATATTATATCAATTATATCATATACAATTGATATAACACCTCATGTATGAAATTGAACACTTCAATTTCATTTCTAACATTATACCCTCAATATAACAATGTTGAGCTAACGGAGGGACCTAATGGACCTACAGTTCATGAGCTCCAATGATATGAGATTAACTGATCAAACTCTTTGATTCAGTTAATCAATATTCATTAACTACAAGTCACTCCACTATAGACTTGTAGCTGCACTCTCCTCATTGTAGATTATATTGTGTCTACTGATATAATCATTACCCATGAGTCGACCCTTCACAGGTTGTTCGTAATCACAGCTAGGTCAAATTACTATTTTACCCCTATGATTACCTCTTTGTTCCTTAAGCACCACTGATCCTCTAGTGAACAACAAGTCTAAGGTCCTACCATAGCCTCATACCTTCATAGAGGGCGAGCCCCCTTTTTCAAGACTTGGAGTCAGTTCTTAAGGGAACAACCTATCTAATTCCTTAGTGTAGGAATGAGTGAATTCCATCTTGCACAGTTAAGTTCCCAGCTACCTACGAGGTTCTGTCCCTGAGAAGGTAGGCTTATTGAGTCGGCTACAGGCCACTCTCACCCATACTAGTCTAAGGACGGACCCCTATAAGCAAGAGTTCTTAACTTGCTCAGGATTCAAGTCGAGTCACTAATGACCATCAATAAATTACTAGTCTTATCCTGTTAACGGTGTTACACTGGTTAGACTAATAATATGCGGTCCGGTCTTGTATAAACTCTTCATACATGATGCCCCCACTCGCATGTCAACTACATGAATGAGTTGGATCACCTCATTTGTACTAATTACTAAATGGGCCGCATCCATGGTGTTTCCAGAATGAGGTTTCCAACCTTATTCTTATACCATAGAACATTTAGGTTATATTCTTGAACACAATCCAAATAGTGTCCACTACACTAATGTTCAAGATATATGTTATAACCTTGGAGCTTAGTTTATTGGATTTATAAAGCAAGACTGCAATTCTATTAAAACAAATAACCCTTTATTTAATTGATCAAAATTACACAAGTTTAGGGCATAAATCCCAACAATCTCCCACTTGACCTAAAGCTTGTGGAGTACTAAAACATTACAGTAATGTAAATACAATAAACTAGGGCATTTAAACCCCTTTGTACAAAATATTCCCACTTGCCCTAGTTGGGGAAGACTTGTAAACCTAGACCTTCTAGGTGACTCTCAAATACTTTAGCCGTGAGATCCTTTGTAAAAGGATCAGCAATGTTGTGCTCTGAGGCTATCTTCGTGACAATCACGTCTCCTCTATGCACGATCTCCAAGATGAGATGATATTTCCGCTCAATGTGCTTTCCCCTCTTGTGACTTCGGGGTTCCCTCGAATTTGCCACTGCACCACTGTTATCACAATACAGCGTGATGGGCAAAGTCATATTTGGAACAATGATAACTCGCCATAGGAGAGTTATTTTACTAGAATTTCAGTGCTTAATCAACTTGAATTGCATAAAATTCATTGAGCTTCATGTTATTTTATCCCTAAATTATGAATGTTAGTTGAAAATCTTGAATTTAAGCATTAGGTTCTAACAGAATTAATTTTGATGATTTTGTGCTTTAATTTAAGAAATTTGGAGAAATTAGCTAACAAGTAATTAAAGACCGCAATTTGAGATTTTTCTTAATTTTTACATATTTAGTTTGATTAATGATTGATAATGATGTATGAGGATTTTTCTGTGTGCAGGAGATGTGTAAAAGGAAAAAAATATTACAAAACCCCATAAGGGCATTTTAGACATTTTACCCGAAGGGCAAAATGGTCTTTATACCCTAAATGGCCTTTTTGTAATTATCAAACTAGGGCAACATCTCCTTTTGAGGATAGGAAAAGGAGAAAATAAAAGGAGAAGAGAAGGGGAGTTCTGCCGTGTGGAGTTTTGCCAAAGGAGAGAGTTTTTTGTTTTGCTACAGCAAAGTCGCGAAAGAAGAAATTCTTGTAGGGCGTTGCTATAGCAAGGTCGAGAGAGAGGATTCGAGAGGGCCAAGGGAGAAGGAAATCGATAAGGCTTTTGCTGCAGCAAACTGGAGAGAAATCGTGAAGGCATCGGGAGAGCCAACCTACCTCCTTGCTGAAGCAATCGGAAGAAGGCGCTGAAAATTGCAGTAGCAATTGCGAGGGGCAGCATCGGAAGAGCAGACCCATCGATTGGTGAAGCAATCGCGAAGGAGGGACAGAGGAGCGTTGTTGCGAGGAATCGCACAACTTTTGCTGAAGCATTCGCGCGCATTGGTGAGTATCGGCCAAGTATTGCTGAAGCATTTGTGCGGCCTTTGCATAGCTGTGAGGAGTCGCCCGACTATTGCTGAAGCAATTGCCTGGAGTCGCCCGACTGTTGCTGAAGCAATCACGTGGTAAGCTGTGAAGAGCATAACCCGATAAGCCATTTGCTGAAGCAATTGGCAGATCAGTGTTGAGGTCAACTGAGGCAGTTTGCTGAAGCAAAGTACCATGCCTTAGACCAAAGTTGAAGTGCTTTGCTAGGCTATTGCTAAAGCAAAAACAAACAAGCTACCTGCTGTGTAACTATTTCTTACTTTGAAGTGCTATTGCTTATTATTCTTGCAAATTTGACACTGTTTTGTTGAGTTGTTTTACACTGATTAGAAGTCAAAATTGCTCACTGTTTAGACAAATTTTGTGGTTGTTTTGTGCTGCTCTCTAGATATAAATCTCTTGATTAGTAAAAGCATGGTCAACTTAAAGATGTGTAATTTGACTCCAATCATGAGCTAAATTCTCCTAGGTAAGGGTTAAGTTGTTCTTCAATGTATAAATTGTAATAAATTAACGGTTGATGTCATAGTTGAATTTATGAGATTTTAATGTTTACAACGATGCATGAGGGTTAAAATTTGGCCACTTTAACTTCTCTTAAAATTCACGAACTTGGAAAAGCTAGTGAATTAGGAAATTAAAATTTCATTCTAGGATCTTGAGTTAATTAGGGATAATTAACCCACCTGGAACCTTAAAATCATGAGCGTAATTTAGGTCTCAATTGGGAAATTGTTGGTCTTAAAATTTCGTGATTTTAGAAAAATTCATTTGACCACATGTGTAGGTGAATTCAAGGCATCAACCACATATTTGTTATTCTAATTATACATGAAACGTCAACTTAACCCTAGCCTATCTCTTAATCTAAAAGCCCCAGTTTTCTCTCGTTTAGTTTATGTTTTTAATGTTTTCACATTCCTTGATTTTTTTTTGCATTAGTCTTAATTTTATTTAACTCATTCAAACAACAAAAATCAAATTCCTATTATCGCATTCACTTATTCTTAACAAAAATTTGCATGCCATTGCATTGCACCAAAAATTAAGGAGAAAAATTTCTAGGACACTTATTGGTTTAGATTCTACTAGTCCTTGTGGGATCGATACTTTTCTTATCACTTGTTGCACTGACCGTGTATACTTGCACGTCAAAGAAGAGTCAGAGTCTCATCCTAATTTGCATTAGTTTAGGGCACTGATATTTTCGCATCAAACAACTTCCAAATTTAGCATGAATTTCCTTAACCAAACGGCCTCTTTAGCTGCTTCACAAGTTGCTACATATTCGGCCTCCATGGTGGAATCAGCGATGCATCCTTGCTTGATGCTTCGCCATACTACAGCTCCTCCGTTAAGAGTGAATACTAACCCTGATGTAGATTTCCGAGAATCTTTATCAGTCTGAAAGTCAGAATCCGTGTATCCTGTAAGGATCAGATCCTTAGTCACATACAAAAGCATGTAGTTCCTTGTTCTCCGAAGATACTTAAGGGTTGTCTTAACTGTTGTCCAGTGTTCAAGTCCTGGATTGGATTGATACCTACTGACCATCCCAACTGCAAAAAAGATGTCAGGCCTAGTACACAACATGACATGCATCAGGCTCCCAACAGCTGATGCATAAGGAATCTGTCTCATATCCTCAACTCCTTGAGGTGTCTTAGGACACTGTTCCTTAGACAAATGGACTCCATGTCTAAAAGGCAACAAGCCCTTTTTCGAGTCTTGCATCTTAAACCTTGACAACACTTTCTCTATGTAAGATGTTTGAGACAAGGCTAGTGTTTTATTCTTGCTGTTCCGGACAATCTGGATCCCAAAAACAAAATGCACATCACCCAAATCTTCCATTTGGAACTGCATAGCTAGCCATTCCTTGATGTCAGTAAGATAACCTACATCATTCCCAATGAGTAGGATATCATCCACATAGAGAATTAGGAATGTGACAGAACTATTCATGATTTTCTTGTAGACACAAGGTTCATCATCATTCTGGTCAAAACCATAAGATTTGATTGCTTTATCAAATCTTATATTCCAGGACCTAGAGGCGTGTTACAGTCCATAAATTTACATTTTAAGCCTGCAAAACTTTTGCTCTTGTCCTGGTTCAATGAACTATTTGGGTTGGTCCATGTAGATGTTTTCCTCAAGATTGTCATTCAAAAAGGTTGTCTTGACATCCATTTTCCATACCTCATAGTCATAATATGCTGCAATTGCAAGTAGGATACGTATAGACTTTACCATAGCAACAGGTGAAAAGGTTTCCTCATAGTCAACCTGTAAGCCCTAAACCCTATTCTCTTTTATCATTGAGCACTCGTTCATGATGTTTTGAAATATGCAAAATCGTATAGGTTGCACTAAATGATGTCGTGATCGAATTTGGGAATCTATTTAATTTGGAGCTACAATGTGTCTAAACTTCATAAGGGGATAGGTAAACCATTGAAATAAGCATATTAGAAGGTTAATTGAAGTATGTTAATATCAATAGCAAGTTAGGCAAATTTTAGGTGCATTACGTATTGAATGAAAAGCTCATATCTTTTATAAACTTAGGTAAAGTTGGTTAAATACTTTAGATTGACTTATTTACTTATTTTGGTGTTTTAAAAAGGAGATTATGATGTAAGAAAGTAGGAGCTGGCCAAAGGAGGTGAAGGCTCGAAGTTAAGTTTGGCAAGAAGGTGGTGTCAAATTCTTACTAAGACAGCAAGCAGCTGGAAAATGGGCCAAATTCAATCGATCATATCGCTCTATCTACTGAACCAAATTCGATGATTTTTGTGTCAAAACCTCATAAATTGAGTGTAGAATACGAAACTGGTCGGCTTTGCAGAAAATACTAAGATGACAAAGGAGAAAAGTGCAGAACAGTGAAGGGTATTCAAGTTTCTCGGGTAGCAGAGCAAAGTATGAGGAGATCAGTCTGTTTTGAGCTCTTGAGGAGGAATTAGAAGCTGAAATTTTGAGGTAAGTAAGCTAAGATGTTGTCCTTGAGGTTTATCAAAAAATATGTGGTGGTTGTGTTGATAAATTTTGAGGAACCCAAGCTGGAAGTTGAACCTGTAATTTTGGGTGAAAGGGAAAAACTTCTAGCAAGAGATTGAAGGAGATTCTCTTCCATTTCTATATATCTTACAACCAATTGTGTGTATGGCTATTCTTAATTGAGTTATGGGACTGAATTAGACCTGTTTCTTAGGTGCATAAGGAAAGGAATTGATGTTACTTGTTTTGTTAAGAGGAAGGCAGAGGATGAAGTATCTTTGTCAAACCGGAAGTCTCTCGATGTTTTGGTTGTTTCGATCCGCATACTTGGAGTTAGAAGCTCTAATTGGTATGGTTCGAAATCTTATTGAATTTTCTACAACTTTCATGAAGAAATCGTGAGTAGAAATGTCTAGAAGATGTCTTAAATATCAGATTACACTTGTTGTGCAAAGCAGAAATCGAATCAAAAAAAAGCAGAAGTCATTTTGAGGAAAGTAGCTTTCGAGGTATTTCTGAACAAATCTGTTTGGCATTGCAATTCCATGTCTTCATATGATTTTTAGAGGGTTCAAAAAGGAAGAGTTTGGTATAAATTACATTATTTTTGGATAAGTAATGAAGAAGTTATGGCTGTCTGAAAACAGGCAGGGAAAATCTGAAAATACTTGGAAAATTTAAAAGTGTGTTTTCTTGCAAGTTTTAAGGTTAAAAATCATGAGCTCGAGGTTCTAATGGTTGAGTTGGTTTGTTTGACAGGCCAAGAGCTAATAGGTCAAGTTTACAAGCTAAGGTTCTAATTCTAATACTGTGAGTGACTCTATCTTTGAACTATGCTTGGCCTATGTTTTTCTTAAAAAACATAATTGTTGATAATTGAGTCTTGTTTGAACTAATCATGTATAGCTTCATGGAGTTCCTAACATAAAGTTCATGATGGAACCTAAGCATGCTTTGAATTAGTTGTAACTATAAATCCAAGTATGGAAACTAAATTATGAAAGTATGCTTTCCTTTAGAGAATGTTTTGTGTAAATCCACTTGGGAACATGTTTAGATGATAATATGAAATTGTCAAGAAATTGTTGTATGTGTTATAAAAACATGATTTCCATGGTAAACAAGTTATGCCCTTGACCTTGATTAACCCCTAATACTGAAGGACATTCGAGAAGGTACTTAGGGGGGAATGAATCATAATTTCCCGATACTGAAGGACAATGGGAAGGTATTCGGGTAGTAAATGGTCTTACCTTAATACTGAAGGACATAGAGAAGGTATTAGGGAAAACCAAAGGGCCAAAGGTATTCCACGTGCACGTGAGAGAGGTATGAACCTTATTGGTACAAATGTAACTCTACCACCTCTATGGTTCGAAAGTGGTATCATGCTATGTGTTTTATTGGTATGAGCTTCTACATTATTGATCTATCTACACTCAATATAATACTACATTATGAGTTATGTGCTATGCATAAGTGGTGACTTAAACCTGTAGATTGGAAGCATGGTTGTTTATGTTAAGCTATTTTCTACTTATAATCTGCCATTATTATGCTTCACCTTTGAGCTTATAATAGACACTCACTGAGCTTCCTAGCTCACGTTTTCTTTATGTCTACTCTTCCCAGGTAGCAGACGAGTTTCCAGTGCTTAGCCTTCACAAGACCTATTTGCCACCACGCCATTTAGCTCCTTGTATATACATTTTCTTTGTATATGGTTTGTAGTGAGAACATATTAGATGGGTTGTAATAAACTTGGAAACTTTATGACTGTCTAAAGAACATAGTAAAGGAAGTGAATGTATTTCATATATAAGTGTATATCAGTGCTTTACTTTGCTTATTCAAACATGATGTGTTACGATTATTTTAAGTTAAGTCTTGGGTTAGTCAAGGAAAGCCAACCAGAGGTTTTGTTACCTTTGTCTTTGCATCTCTTCCTAGGTTAGGCAAGTAAGCTGGGACGGGGTGTGACAACTTGGTATCAGAGCAAAAGGTTTTGGGAAGGGAACTAGGTTCATGCATTGAATTAGGAGCTTGTTGTCTTACCTATTTTAATAAGATTGTATAATTTAGGACCATGGCTCGAGGTGGCAAACGAGGCAGGCAAGTGGAGACTGGAACTCAAGAAGCTACTGGTGATAGAGGAAGAGAGGTATCAGAGGGAGAGTCTAGTCATCCTCAGCAAGAGGTGAATATGGAGGAACAGATCTTTACGAGGATAACTCAAAGATTAGCTGAAAGTGTTGGATCAGCACAAGCAGATCCAGAAATGAAGTATGGCATTGAAAGACTGAAAGCCTTAGGTGCAACAACATTTGAAGGCACGACAGATCCCGCTGATGCAGAGGTTTGGTTAAATATGATTGAGAAGTGTTTTAGGGTCATGCGATGCCCTGAAGATAGGAAGGTCGATTTAGCAGCATTCTTACTCCAGAAAGGAGCAGATGATTGGTGGAATATAAGCGAGAGCGAGTAAAAGGGGATGCTTGGAGAGTGGAAAGAGTTTCAAAGGCCTTTGAAGATAAGTATTACCCGAGCTCATATCGTGATGCGAAGAGGAACGAGTTTCTAGGACTCGTTCAGGGGTCGATGACTATAATAGAATATGAGAAGAAGTTCACAGAGTTATCAAAGTATGCTAGCACTATTGTTGCAAGCGAGATAGATCGATGCAAAAGGTTCGAGGATGGTTTACGAGTAGAGATCCGAACACCGTGATGTGTGACAAGTTCGAGTGAAATTTGAGTTCTCCAAGCTTGTGGAGACGGCATTACGAGTAGAGCGAAGCCTAGTAGATGATGAGAATGGGAAAAGGAGGCAGAGGTGGTGGTCATACCACTTATTCTCGTTGGTTTACCACGAGACCGATTCCAACGAGGAGATAATAGGAGATTCACCCGGTATCTCGGAAAAGGAAGCTTTAAACCCCATCGTGGTGGGCAAACTACTCCAGGAGGTAGGTGCAGTGTGGACGTGGGAAAGACAGAGGCGGCAGAGGATCAAGTTTTCGATAGATCGCAAGGGACTCGAGACAGGTGGCAAACCCGGTGAGTCGAGTAGCTAGTTCAAAGAAGGAAACCTTTGTGCAAACACTTGTGGAAAGTATCATTGGGGTCGATGTTTGAGTGGCGGAAATGTATGTTTCAACTGTGGGCAAGGTGGTCACTTCAAAAGCGAATGCTCCCAATTAATGCAAGAAGGCATGGTGGGATGAGAGAACTACATCAAGATATCGTGAACCAAAGAAAGAAAATATCTGAAAATTTGGAGGAGAAGGCACTAGTAGAGCTAAGCAAAAGAGGCAGGTAGGTCGAACCCGACAACAGGGGAAGATTTACGCCATGACACAGCAGGAGGCAGATGATGCACCAGAAGTTGTTACGGGTACACTTTCTATCTGTAGTAAACCTGCACATGCATTACTAGATCCGGGAGCTACACATTCTTTTATCTCTAAAATGTTTCTTTGCTAGCATTGTTTATGGTTAGAACCTTTATCGAGGAGTCGTGTATTTATACTCCTATTGGTGATATGTCGATAGTTTGTAGTGTTTATACTAATTGTATGGTGGAAGTGAATGGTATGACCATGACAATCGAATCGATTCCCTTAGATCTCCAAGAGTTCGACGTTATTTTGGGGATGGATTTCTTATCTAGGTATCATGCCTTAATGGTGCCATAGGAAGAAAGTTGTGTTGAGGAAATCAAAGTGACCGAGGTTGTGTTTAAGGGACATAGGAAGATATTGCCTACTTGTATGATATCAACTATTGAAGCCTGGAAATTATTGAAGAAAGGTTGTACAAAGATATCTTGCATATGTAGTTTGTGCACCGAGTGAGTAAATCGAAACTCAAGACATTCCAAAGAGTATGTGAGTATTTAGATGTCTTCCCGTAAGAGCTACTGAGGTTACCACCTGATAGAGAGGTGGAGTTTACCATAGACCTGATGCCAGGAACAGCGCCAATATCTCAAGCCCCGTATAGGATGGCACCGAAGGAATTGAAGGAATTGAAAACTCAGTTGCAGGAGTTGGTGGATAAGGGTTATATTCGACCAAGTGTATCTCCGTGGGGAGCACCTGTGTTGTTTGTTAAAAAGAAGGATGGGACATTACGATTATATATTGATTACCGACAACTGAATAAGGTAACAATACGTAACAAATATCCTTTGCCCCGCATAGATGACCTGTTCGATCAACTAAAGGGTGCCTCAGTGTTTTCCAAAATTGATTTACGATCAGGATACCATCAGCTGAAGATCAATGATTCTGATGTACCAAAAACAGCTTTCAGGACAAGGTATGGGCATTATGAATTCTTGGTAATGCCATTCGGGTTAACTAATGCCCAAAGAAAGATTCATGGATCTCATGAATCGGGTATTTAATCCTTACCTTGATCGGTTTTGTGATAGTATTTATTGATGACATCTTGGTGTACTCGAGAAAGTAGAGAAAAGCATGCGAACATCTCGTAATAGTGCTACTGGACATTACGAGATCGGAAGTTGTATGCTAAATTTAGTAAATGTGAGTTTTGGCTGGAACAGGTTGTGTTTTTGGGACACGTAGTATCAGCAGCTGGAGTACAAGTGGATCCTCAGAAGACGGAAGCTATAGTTAAGTGGGAACAACCAACTTCAATAACTAAGTCAGTAGTTTTTGGGCCTTGCAGGATACTATCGACGTTTTGTTGAGGGGTTTTCAAGATAGCTCTTCCATTAACCGGTTTGACAATGAAGAATACGAAGTTCGAGTGGAGTGAAAAGTGTGGAAAAAGTTTTCAAGAGTTAAAGAAACAGACTTGTCACAAAGGCTCCAGTACTAACTCTACCCACCACGGAAAAGAGTTTGAGGTTTCATCGTGATGCCTCACATCGGGGCCTTGGGTGTGTACTTATGCAGGATGGGAAAGTGATTGCTTATGCCTCAAGACAATTAAAAAACATGAATGTAATTATCCTACTCATGATCCAAGCTCGCAGCGATTGTGTTAGCTTTAAAGATTTGGAGGCATTATCTGTCAAGTTGGTGAGAAGTGTTGTATTTACACAGATCATAAAAGTTTAAAATACATCTTGAACAGAAAGAGTTGAATTTGAGACAACGGCGGTGGCTTGAATTGATAAAAGATTATGATTTGCACAATCGAATACCACCCAGGAAGGCTAATGTTGTAGCCGATGCAATCGAGTAGGAAGTCGAAGCAACGTAGGGGTTCACTTAATCTTTGTTAGAGTGGTTTCATTTGAGGAACTCAAGAGTTCTAATGCAAAAGTGTATGTTGGTGACAAAGGGAACTTGTTAGCTCATTTTCGTGTAAGACCTACCTTAATTAATGATGTTATCACAAGTCAAGCTAAAGACCCTACCTGAAGAAATTGATAGAAGAGGTGAACTTGAATCGAGAGCGGATTACGAAGTAAGGCGTGATGGAGCGTTGATGAAGTATGGTAGATTTTGTGTATCTAAAGATGAAACTTTGAGAAATGCGATACTAGAAGAAGCACATAGTTCAGCATATGCGATGCATCTAGGAGGTACAAAAATGTATCGGACCTTAAAGAACCATTATTGGTGGCCAGGAATGAAACGAAAAATAGCAGAGTATGTCTCTAAATGTCTAATTTGTCACAGTGAAACCCGAACAGCAGAAAACCGGAGGGCTTTCTAAATCCACTCCCAATACACGAATGGAAGTGGGAGCATGTAACGATGGATTTCTTATTTGGACTTCCCCAGAACACCGAGTGGTTATGACGGGATTTGGGTGATAATAGACAGATTGACTAAGATCGCTTTCGATTTTTACCCGTCAAGGTAACTTTTACTCTGGATAAACTTGCTAAATTATATGTTGTGAGATTGTAAGCCAACACGGAGCCCCAGTATCTATTGTGTCGGATAGGGATTCGAGATTTACTTCCAAGTTCGGTCGAGTCTCCAAGAGGCCTTGGGAACTAAGTTGCACTTTAGTACAAAGATTTCATCCACAAACCGATGGTCACCGAAAGAACCATTCAGACCCTGAAGAAGACATGCTTCGAGCATGCGCATCGCAATATAAAGGAATTTGGGAGACTCACCTATCATTGATGGAGTTTGAATACAATAATAGTTATCATTCTAGCATCGGAATGGCACCGCACGAAGCATTATATGGAAGAAAATGTAGAACCCCTATTTCTTTGGGGAGGTAGGAGAAAGGAAGTCGATAGGGCGAGTTGGTCCAAGTTACCTCGGAGAATGTTAAATTTATCGGGAAAGATCAAGACAAAGACAAGATAGACAAAAGAGCTAATACTGACAAACGAATAAGAGATTTAGAATTCAAATCGGAGACAAAGTTTTCTGAGACTATCCCCATGGAAGAGTATTTTATGTTCGGAAGGAAGGGAAACCGAGCCCGAGATATATAGGGCCTTACGAGATTCTGGGAACGTGTAGGGCCATCGACTACACAGACTAGCTTTACCGATAGAATTGTCTAGGGTACATAATGTTTTCCATGTATCAATGTTGAGGAAATACATTTCGATCCATCACATGTGCTCAAGGTAGAACCAATACAACTTAAGGAGAATCTATCATATGAGGAAGAACCTCTACAAGTACTGGATCGGAAAGAACAGGTGCTTACGAACAAGTCAATACCACTGGTAAAGGTCTTGTGGAGAAATCACAACGTCGAGGAAGCAACATGGGAAAGCGAAGACACGATGAAAGAAAAGTACCCACAACTTTTACGTCTTTGAATTTCGAGGGCGAAATTCCTCTTAAGGGGGTAGTAAATTGTAAGCCCTAAACCCTATTCTCTTTTATCATTGAGCACTCGTTCATGATGTTTTGAAATATGCAAAATCGTATAGGTTGCACTAAATGATGTCGTGATCGAATTTGGGAATCTATTTAATTTGGAGCTACAATGTGTCTAAACTTCATAAGGGGATAGGTAAACCATTGAAATAAGCATATTAGAAGGTTAATTGAAGTATGTTAATATCAATAGCAAGTTAGGCAAATTTTAGGTGCATTACGTATTGAATGAAAAGCTCATATCTTTTATAAACTTAGGTAAAGTTGGTTAAATACTTTAGATTGACTTATTTACTTATTTTGGTATTTTAGAAAGGAGATTATGATGTAAATAAGAAAGTAGGAGCTGGCCAAAGGAGGTGAAGGCTCGAAGTTAAGTTTGGCAAGAAGGTGGTGTCAAATTCTTACTAAGACAGCAAGCAGCTGGGAAATGGGCCAACTCAAATTGATCATATCTCTCTATCTACTGAACCAAATTCGATGCTTTTTGTGTCAAAATCTCATAAATTGAGTGTAGAATACGAAACTGGTCGGCTTTGCAGAAAATACTAAGATGACGAAGGAGAAAAGTGCAGAACAGTGAAGGGTGTTCAAGTTTCTCGGGTAGCAGAACAGTATGAGGAGATCAGTCTGTTTTGCGCTCATGAAGAGGAATTAGAAGCTGCAATTTTGAGGTAAGTAAGCTAAGATGTTGTCCTTGAGGTTTATCAAAAAATATTTGGTGGTTGTGTTGATAAATTTTGAGGAACCCAAGCTAGAAGTGGAACCTGTAATTTTAGGTGAAAGGGAAAAACTTCTAGCAAGAGATTGAAGGAGATTCTCTTCCATTTCTATATATGTTACAACCAATTGTGTGTATGGCTATTCTTAATTGAGTTATGGGACTGAATTATACTTGTTTCTTAGGTGCATAAGGAAAGGAATTGATGTTACTGTTTTGTTAAGAGGAAGGCAGAGGACAGAAGTATGCTGTCAAATCCGGGAAGTCTCTGATGTTTTGGTTGTTCTGATCTACATACTTGGAGTTAGACACTCTAATTGGTATGGTTCGAAAGCTTATTGAATATCCTACAACTTTCGTGAAGATATCGTGAGTAGAAAATGTCTAGAAGATGTCCTAAATATCAGATTAAACGTGTTGTGCAGCAGGAAATCCGAATCTGAAAACAGCAGAAGTCTGTTTTGAGGAAAGTAGCTTTCGAGGTATTTTTGAACAAATCCGTTTGGCATTTCAATTCCATGTCTTCATATGATTTTTAGAGGGTTCAAAAAGGAAGAGTTTGGTATAAATTACATTATTTTTGGATAGGTAATGAAGAAGTTATGGTGGTCTGAAAATAGGGCAGAAAATCTGAAAATGCTGGAAAATTTAAAAGTGTGTTTTCTTGCAAGTTTTAAGGTTAAAAATCATGAGCTCGAGGTTCTAATGGTTGAGTTGGTTTGTTTGACAGGCCATGAGCTAATAGTTCAAGTTTACAAGCCAAGGTTCTAATTCTAATACTGTGAGTGACTCTATCTTTGAACTATGTTTGGCCTATGTTTTTCTTAAAAAACATAATTGTTGATCATTGATTCTTGTTTGAACTAATCATGTATAGCTTCATGGAGTTCCTAACATAAAGTTCATGATGGAACCTAAGCATGCTTTGAATTAGTTGTAACTATAAATCCAAGTATGGAAACTAAATTATGAAAGTATGCTTTCCTTTAGAGAATGTTTTGTGTAAATCCACTTGGGAACATGTTTAGATGATAATATGAAATTGTCAAGAAATTGTTGTATGTGTTATAAAGACATGATTTCCATGGTAAACAAGTTATGCCCTTGATCTTGATTAACCCCTAATACTGAAGGACATTCGAGAAGGTACTTAGGGGGGAATCAATCATAATTTCCCGATACTGAAGGACAATGAGAAGGTATTCGGGTAGTAAATGGTCTTACCTTAATACTGAAGGACATAGAGAAGGTATTAGGGAAAACCAAAGGGCCAAAGGTATTCCACATGCACATGAGAGAGGTATGAACCTTATTGGTACAAATGTAACTCTACCACCTCTATGGTTCGAAAGTGGTATCATGCTATGTGTTTTATTGTTATGAGCTTCTACATTATTGATCTATCTACACTCAATATAATACTACATTATGAGTTATGTGCTATGCATAAGTGGTGACTTAAACTTGTAAATTGGAAGCATGGTTGTTTATGTTAAGCTATTTTCTACTTATAATCTGTCATTATTATGCTTCACCTTTGAGCTTATAATAGACACTCACTGAGCTTCCTAGCTCACGTTTTCTTTATGTCTACTCTTCCCAGGTAGCAGACGAGTTTCCAGTGCTTAGCCTTCACAAGACTTATTTGCCACCACGCCATTTAGCTCCTTGTATATACACTTTCTTTGTATATGGTTTGTAGTGAGAACATATTAGATGGGTTGTAATAAACTTGGAAACTTTATGACTGTCTAAAGAATATAGTAAAGGAAGTGAATGTATTTCATATATAAGTGTATATCAGTGCTTAACTTTGCTTATTCAAACATGATGTGTTACGTCTATTTTAAGTTAAGTCTTGGGTTAGTCAAGGAAAGCCAACCAGAGGTTTTGTTACCTTTGTCTTTGCATCTCTTCCTAGGTTAGGCAAGTAAGCTGGGACGGGGTGTGACACAACCCCTTCAACCTAGGTATAACCCTTTGCTACTAGTCTAGCTTTAAAGGTTTGCACCTTTCCATCTACACCACGCTTTCTCTTGTAGATCCACTAACAACCTATAGGTTTTACCCCCATCAGGTTTATCTACAAGATCCCAAACAGAATTGAAGTACATAGACTTCATTTCTTGGTCCATGGCTATAACCCATTTGTCTTTGTCTTTGTCAACCATTGCTTGATTATAAGTCAATGGATCCTCGCAGTTGTCATCTGGTATAACAACTTGGGTTTCAGTTAAACCCATGTAACGGTCAGGTTGTATTATAACCCTCCCACTACGTCGAGGCATACTCAACTCTTGAGAAGGACTCTCTTGACTAGACAAACCAGTATAAACAACTCCTGTTGACGTACTAGTTTTATTAGCAACCTTTGCTATTGTTCCGTCTAACTCACTCAACACAACTTTACTTTTTGGTTTTTGGTCCCTTATGTGGTCCTCCTCTAAGAAAATGGCATTTGTCGACACAAAGACCTTATCTTCCTTAGGATCATAGAATAAACCACCTCTTGTTTCTTTTGGGTATCCTACGAATAGGCATAACTTTGAACGTGAATCCAACTTTTTGGATTTGTCACAAGCACTTGTCTTTGGGATGACCATATATCCCAAGTGACATAAACTACCTTTACGTCCTTTCCAGAGTTCAAAAGGTGTTTCAAAACACTTTTTGAGAGCACATTATTGAAAATGTATACTGCAGTCTCCACTGCATAACCCCAAAACGAACTAGGGAGATGAGCATAACTCATCATTGATCCAACCATGTCCAACAAGGTTCTATTTCTCCTTTACGATACACCGTTTTGCTGTGATGTGTCGAGAGCTTAGAGTTGGGATGTAATTCCATGTTCTATCATATAGTTCTAGAATTTTAAATCCATGTACTCTCCACCTCGATCTGATCGAAGTGTTTTAACAGTTTTACCTAATAGATTTTCAACCTCCGTCTTGAATTCCTTGAACTTTTCAAGTGCTTCAGACTTGTGGTGCATTAGGTAAATATGCCAAAATCTAGACTAATCATCTATAAAAGAGATGAAATATTCATATCCTCCCCTGGCTTTAACATTCATTGGACCACAAAGGTCTGAATGTATAAGCTCTAGAGGGTCTTTGGCTCTATAACCTTTTCCACTAAAAGGTCTTTTAGTTATTTTGCCTTCTAGGTAGGATTCACATACCGGCAAAGAGTTTTCTTCTAACTCGTTTAGAAGTCCGTTCTTTACCAATCTCTCAATCCTATTGAGATTAATGTGACCCAACCTAAGATGCCAAAGGTGAGCATTTTCTTTAGGAGAAATTTTACGTTTCTTAGTTTGTGCGTTTGCAGTTTTAAATAATTCAGTGTTCAAAACCATTTTGACTGAATTAGGCCTTAAAACATACAATCCATTTTCTAATGAAGCTGAACATATTTCTATACCTTTCTTCAAAATAAACATTTTATTCATTGAGAAAGAAACAGAAATACATTGTTCTATGAGGCAAGAAATGGAAATAAGGTTTCTAGTACACCCTGATATCACTAATATATTATCCAACAATACATATTTCTTGTCAAAATAAAGCTTCATCGTGCCTACTGCTACAGCTGAGACGACTTCTCCATTTCCAATCCGGAGTGTTATCTCTCCTTTCTATAGGTGCTGCTAGGAATCAATTCCCTGAAAAGAAGAGCAAACATGATTAGTGGCGCCTGAATCAACTATCCAAGCAGTTTTATCATTATCCAATAAACAAGCTTCTAGGAAAAGTAAATCATATTTACCTTCCTTCTTCTTTTCTGCAATGTACTTCGGACAGTTCCATTTCCAATGTCCGTCTTCGTTGCAGTGGAAACACTTTCCATTGTCAGCAACTTCTTTGACTTTCATGCCCATCTGGGCGGAAGCTTTGTCAGCTCGTTTCCCTTTACCAACCTTTTTCATGTTCTTCTTCTTCCCTTTCAGGTTAGAAGAAGATGAAGCCACTGTTTTACGTCCCAGAGGTCGAACCTCTGTGATAACTCCTACAGACAACATTTGCCTCACCTTTCGATCCCTAAATTTTCATCAAAGATTGAAAGGTCTGGAGTTCATTCAGAAGGGAGGAAAGGTTAAAAGTAAGCTTGTTCATAACAACATTACTTCTAAATTGTAGGAAACTATCTGCAAGGGTTTCTAGAATGAAACTGACCTGGCTCGACTCATCGATGGAAGCACCATTCGACTCTGCGATGTTGAAGTGCACCATCATATCCAGGACATAATCCCGAACAGATGTACCCTCTGGCATCCTTGAGTTGAATATGTACTTTAGGGCATTGTGTCGGGTCTGTGTGAACTGTTGTCCAAACATACCCTGCACGGAATCCATGATTTCCTTCGCGGTTATCATGTCCTCATGCTTCTTGGCTAATATGTTAGACATACTTGCCAGCATGTAGACCTTGGCCTTATCATTGGCCTTGATCCCTCGATCATATGCATCACGAACATTTCGTGACGCATTCGAGCCTGGCACCTGAGGACACTCCTCAGTTAGCACAAACTTCAGATCATCCATTACCAATATAGTATTGAGTTTGTTTTTCTATTCATCATATTCTAT
The DNA here is from genome assembly GCA_036507285.1 of Trichosanthes cucumerina. Lineage (NCBI taxonomy): Eukaryota > Viridiplantae > Streptophyta > Magnoliopsida > Cucurbitales > Cucurbitaceae > Trichosanthes > Trichosanthes cucumerina. The sequence goes on from CM071841.1 coordinate 43,977,897, forward strand.
CCGGTTAACTTTTCCGCACCCAATAAGGAAATTATAGAGTTAGACATTTTTGCTAAAAATTTACAAACAAACTTGTATGAGTTTCTTGCTATAACTCTAATCCAATCATGTTTTAGCTAATTATCAAATGATTCCTAGGTCATTTATAATTTGGAATGATACTCCAAAGGTTTAGAATGTATGACATCGAATGGTAATAAAAAACACTCCTCCTCTGGATCAAGACACTCTTGACCAAAACCTAATGCCAGAATAACTCTTATTCCTATAGGTTTTAGTTACCATTTTTCGGTCAGGATACATACACAACTTATGTACCCCGTGAGTGTAACCCTCTGTCTTTAGATCCCAGAGTCTCCATCAAATAAAATCCGCCGAAGGGAGAACAAGATTGAAAAATAGTCTAAGGAAATCTTTATCCCTTTTGGGTGTCTACTGTGTTCGATCCCCTATGATCAAGCCCTCCGAAGGGATTGTCTTGTCCAGGCTAAACTAGCAGGCTGACCATAGTGGTCTAACGGTGTAAACTGACAAAAGAGATCGTAGGTTTTATTTTCACTAATCCTTCTCTCACTCACTATAAGTACCCTCACAATTCACATTGATATTGACTCATACAAACACCATCCGAAGGGGGACGCTCCCGTTTGCGCCACGAGGCCATGTATGAGTCTCACGGTGTGAATTTTCCGTAGATAACGTAGGTGGAAAAATATGTATCTCATACACTTTTCCTCCCACTGAATACTTTAAAGTTTATAGGAATCTCACTTAGGCTAAAACCCGGCTAATGATTTTTACCTAACTCTATCAATATAACTCTTATATCGATAATCAATATAACTCTTATATTGATTTTATCCTAAGTTTGTTAATATAACTCTTTATATTAAATCTAGGATTTCTAGTTTATTAACCCCTTAATAAACTCTTTGACGCCATCTTGTAATTTATAAACTCTCCGATTAAATTTCACTCTCGTGTCGGTTCCGGTAGGGGTGTTAAGTTTAAAATCGACTTAAATGTCCCAGCCTAGACAAAGCTTTCCTTAGACAGAGTTCCTCTTTTAATCATAGCTTATAAATTACTTGGTTCCTAATTCTAATCTAATTAGAACTAGATAACCTAAGGTCTATTATTTCCAAGTTCTAAACATTTTTAAAACTAATAATTAACCTTAGGTGACATGCATAGTATGTTATAGTGCTTGATCATTCATCACATGAATAATAAGACATTCATAGCATAATCATCTCATGATATAGAATGCATGTCAATGTTGTCCATAAATAAATATAACAACTTTATATTAATTAATCATGCAAACTATATAATATAACTTTTATATTATAAATGATGCATGAAAATGCTTAACCTAAGGTGGTATTTCTAAAATAAAAACATACATTATGCATGGCAATAATTACACAATAATTGCATAATTTAAATAGCAAAATTAGACCAATTTTTGCACCCTAAAATTAATTTTAATTATTATAATCAAATTATATTAATCAAAAATTAATTAAATAAATATATTAAATATAAAACATTTTTATAATTAATATATAAAATAATACAAAAACGTTTATGCCCGTTGATGCTCGCTGAAACACCTTCGGCATTGCAACACTGATGGCAGCGTTGCAACGCTGTAAGTTGTCTGTTTCTGCCCATTGGAGCGCGTTGCGAAACGCCTTCGGCGTTGCAACGCTGAAGGCTGAGTTGCAATATTGCCTTTGATGTGCGCCTCCTTCAGCAAGCGCAGCATTGCAACGTTGCACACAGACAGCATGTGGAATCTCCTATTCCTTGCTCGTTTTCGCTCCGATCTTCTCAGCAACCACCTTGCCTCGATTGACATGGACTTACAAACTCGATTTACAATTAAATTTTCCCAAAACACCGGGCCCTTAAATTGAACGATTCAATGGAAAAATTGTAAATCTAAGTGACAAAATCGAAAACATCTAATTTGTAAAGCCGTTCATACATCTCATGCAAAACAGTAAATCCCACCTCGTTCTTGAAAAATCCAGAACAAAAATCAAGAACGCAATTGGACTCTGATACGAATTGAAGGGAATCGAATCCCGCAGCGAAAGCGATTGTGAATCGCGCGCTCTCGATTTAGTTACAACGATTTCATTGAAGAATGAAACTAACTAGAATAAGCATATAAACACAATATGGACAGCAAGAAATATACCTTTGAAGAACCTTTCTTCAAGTGCTCCTTCTCCCACTGCTACAATCTCAGCAACACGAACCCAACAGATTACGAACACTACCACCGGATCTTCTCCATTGTTCTCTAGGTGAGGGAGGAATGTGGGTTCCCCTAAGGTAAGATGAGATATTGTGATAGAGAGAGATTGTGGTCTTTGGAACCTTTCCAACAACACAACCAAATGGCACAAAATTTCTTAACCTTATTGCATTTCATGCAACCATATATATATAAGGAAATAGGATGGAAATGACAATCCTACCCTTCCTTCATTCTCTCATTAGTATATGATTTATATGTGAATCTAATTCACATTAAAACTATAAATTATATCAATTATATCATATACAATTGATATAACACCTCATTTATGAAATTGAACACCTTAATTTCATTCCTAACTTTATTCCCTCAATATAACCATGTTGAGCCAACGGAGGGACCTAATGGACCTACAGTTCATGAGCTCCAATGATATGAGATTAACTGATCAAACTCTTTGATTCAGTTAATCAATATTCATTAACTACAAGTCACTCCACTATAGACTTGTAGTTGCACTCTCCCCACTTTAGATTATATTGTGTCCACTGATATAATCATTACCCATGAGTCGACCCTTCACAGGTTGTTCGTAATCACAGCTGGGTCAAATTACCATTTTACCCCTATGATTACCTCTTTGTTCCTTAAGCACCACTGATCCTCTAATGAACAACAAGTCTAAGGTCCTACCATAGACTCATACCTTCATAGAGGGCGGGGCCCCATTGTTCAAGACCTGGAGTCAGTTCTTAAGGGAACAACCTATTTAATTCCTTAGTGTAGGAATGAGTGAATTCTATCTTGCACAGTTAAGTTTCCAGCTATCTACGAGGTTCTTTCCGTGAGAAGGTAGGCTTATTGAGTCGGCTACAAGCCACTCTCACCCATACTAGTCTAAGGACAAACCCCTATAAGCAGGAGTTCTTAACTTGATCAGGATTCAGGTCGAGTCACTAATGATCATCTATAAATTACTAATCTTATCCTGTTAACGGTGTTACACTGGTTAGACTAATAATTTGTGGTCCGGTCTTGTATGAACTCTTCATACAGGATGCCCCCATTCGCATGTCAACTACATGAATGAGTTGGATCACCTCATTTGTACTAATTACAAAATGGGTCGCATCCATGGTGTTTCCAGAATGAGGTTTCCAACCTTATTCTTATACCATAGACCATTTAGGTTATATTCTTGAACACAATCCAAATAGTGTCCACTACACTGATGTTCAAGATATATGTTATAACCTTGGAGCTTAGTTTATTGGATTTATAAAGCAAGACTGCAATTCTATCAAAACAAATAACCCTTTATTTAATTGATCAAAATTACAAACTCGATTTACAACAAATGCCCAAAAACAACGAGCCCTTACATTGATCTCATCAACATAAAAAATCTAAAATGCCAAAATCGAAAACATCCAAATTCGCAAACCAACATTCATCTCATGAATTAAGGTAAATTGCTCATCTATTTTAACAAAAATCAGTTCATATCAAAGAACCATCGAAATGGCTCTGATACCAATTGAAGGGAATGAAAATCCCCACGCAGCGGAAGACGATCGAATCGTCAAGGTATCGTTACGCTACTTGAAGTTTGTTAAAACGGTCTAACACATAGACCTAAGTTAAACATACATAAGAAGGAAGAAATTACAACAAGAAGAAAACACTTACTTGTTGCAGACAATTCTTCAAGATTCCTTCCTTGGTCACGAACACTTCATGCTACTCGATCTCAACGAACTCGAACTTCACGAACAAGATCCGGTCAAAACCACTTGGAAACTCGATTGTTCTTCTTTTGGAAAGAAGGAAGATGGTGGGATCTTAGTTTTGGAGAAGGGAGGAGAGTTGAGAGAAAATGAGAGAGTATTCTCTTCTTTTTAGGTGAGAATAAAAAAATGAGAGATTGTTGTTATTTCCTTCTTGCAAGAAGGGATTAAATAGTGGAGTTAAAATCTACACATAATTACCATTTTACCACAACCATAGGTTATGCAAATCATATTTGCATAACCATATAATAAAAGATATCTCATATCTCATAGTGCATTGCAATAATTGTGGATTAATTAAATTGAATCACATCCAATTTAATTTCTCTCAATTAATTTCTCTAATTAGCCCTAATTCAACAATTAGGCTAACCTATAGTTTATTATGAATCTCATTCACATTAAACTATATATTATATCATTCATATCTCATATAAATGACATAAATGCCCTTTAAGTGAAATTGAACACTTCAATTTCATACCAAAACATTAACCCTTCTTTTAACCCAGATTGAGCCAACCGAGGGACCTAATGGACCTATAGTGACGGGCTTCAATCATCCGAGATTAACCTATCAATCTCTTTGGCCCGGCCAATCAACATTCATTAGCTACGGTAACACTTCACTATAGCCCGTAGCTGCACCCCCGTCAGCGCAGAATATTACGTGTCCACTGATATAACCAATGCCCATGAGTCGACCCTTCAGAGGTTGCTCGTAGACACGGCTAGGTCAAATTACCGTTTTACTCCTGTCTACCTCTTGTTCCTTAAGTCCCCACTACTCCTCTAATGAACAACATATTGTGATGGTCCAACCATACACAACATCCTTCTCGGGCCAGTGAGAAGGTGGGCGCCCGTTGTCCAAGCCCTGGAGACAACACTTAAGGGAACAACCCTCTAATTTCCCTAAAGGCGGAACGAGTGAATTCCATCTCGCAGAGTTAAGTTCCCAGCCCCCGCTTGGTCCCGCTTCGAGAAGATAGGCATATTGGGCGAGTAATCGTGACCACCCTCACACGCATTTAGTCAAAGGACGGACTCCACGCAGACACGCGAGTCCATAACACGCTCGGGATTTCAGTCGAGTCACTAATGGTCATTCACGAAGTTATTAGTCCTCTACATCCAGCGGTGTTACATCGAGGGTCTAATAATTCACGGTCTGGTCTTGTACAATCTCATTGCACATGATGCCCCCACTCGCATGTCAACATCATGAACGAGTCAGATCACCTCGTTTGTATCTAATACAAAGCGGGTCGCATCCACAGTGTATCCAGGATTAGGTCTCCAACTCTATCCATATATTGTAGACCGATCGGGTTATTAACTCGAACGTGATCCTCCCTGTGTGTCCACTACATACCGTTCAAGTTCTTGTCCTCTCATAAATTCAATGACCCTTGTGCTTAGTTTATTGGAAAAGTTTGTAAATATTTGCAAGACACAAAGTAATGAAATAAATAACTCTTATTAATTTCAAACAGTAATTTACAAACACGAGATTAGGGCAAAAATCCCAACAAACTCCCACTTGGACTAAGCTAGTGGAGAAAATACATTTCTGAAATGTACATAATTTACAAAGAAGTAATACAATAAACTAGGGCATTGAATACCCGTTTACGCATCTCCCACTTGCCCTAGTAAGGAAGCCCTCGAAGACCTAGACTCTCTAGGTGGCCCTCAAACACCTTAGCCGTGAGGGGCTTTGTAAATGGATCAGCTACGTTGTGCTCCGACGCTATCTGCATGACTGTCACGTCTCTGCAGTGCACAATCTCCCGTATCAGATGATACTTCCGCTTAATGTGTTTGCCTCTCTTATGGCTCCGAGACTCTCTAGAGTTTGCTACTGCACCACTGTTATCACAGAACAGTGTGTCTGGCAAGTTCATATTTGGAACAACTTCCAAATCTTTCATAAACTTCCTAAGCCAAACAGTTTCCTTTGCATCTTCACAAGCCGCAACATAATCCGCTTCCCTAGTGGAATCAGCGATGCATCCCTGCTTGATGCTTCGCCATACTACAATTCCTCCATTCAGAATGAAGGTTGGCCCCAAAGTGGATTTCCTAAAATCCTTATCGGTCTGAAAGTCAGAATCCGTGTATCCCGTGAGGATCAAATCCCCACTACCATACACTAAGCTGTAGTTCCTTGTTCTCCTAAGATACTTGAGGATTGCCTTTACGGCTGTCCAGTGATCTAATCCTGGATTGGGTCGATACTCACCGACAATCCCCTATCGCATAACATATGTCGGGCCTAGTACACAGCATAGCATACATCAGACTCCCTACAGCTGAAGCATATGGGATTCGTCTCATATCCTCAACCTCTTGAGGAGTGTTAGGACACTGATCCTTAGACAAGTGAACCCCATGCCTGAAAGGCAGCAAGCCCTTCTTGGAGTTTTGCATCTTATATCTAGACAACATCTTGTCAATATAAGACGCCTAAGATAAGGCTAGCGTTCTGTTCTTCCGATTCCGGACTATCTGGATACCTAGAACATACTGAGCTTCTCTCAAATATTTCATTTGGAATTGCGAAGCTAGAAACTTCTTAACGTCAGTAAGAAATTCTACCTCATTCCCAATGAGAAGAATATCATCCACATACAACACTAAAAATGCGACAGTTTTGTCAACGATTTTCTTGTAGACACAAGGCTCGTCGACATTTTGATCAAAACCATAAGATTTGATTGCCTCATCAAACCTTATAATGCAAGACCTTGAAGCTTGTTTCAGTCCATAAATGGACCTATGAAGCCGACAAACCTTTTGCTCTTGGCCTTAGGCAATGAACCCTTTGGGCTGGTCCATGTAGATGGTTTCATCAAGTTTGCCATTCAGAAAGGTTGTCTTGACGTCCATCTACCATACCTCATAGTCATTAATTTCGAACGGGGTTCCAACTTTTTCAGGTTTGACACCAACACGTGGGTCGGGCATCCCCAAATTCTGAAGTGATATAAACTGCCTTTACGTCCACTCCAGAGTTCGAAAGGTGTTTCACAAACACTCTTCGACGGGACGTTGTTCAAAATATAGACCGCAGTCTCCACTGCGTAACCCCAAAAATTATCAGGGAGACGAGCATAGCTCATCATCGACCGAACCATGTCCAACAAGGTTCTATTTTCCCTTTCCGATACACCATTCTGCTATGATATACCAGGTGCTGAGAGTTGGGACGTAATTCCGTGTTCTATAATATAGTCCTGGAACAGTGTCCATGTACTCTCCACCTCGATCCGATCGAAGTGTTTTAAGCGATTTACCTAACAGGTTCTCAACCTCAATCTTGTACTCCTTGAACTTTTCAAGAGTTTCAGACTTCTTGTGCATTAGGTAAATATACCCGTACCTCGAGTAATCATCTATAAAAGCACGAAGTATTCATAACCACCTCGAGCTTTAACATTCATCGGACCACAGAGGTCAGAATGTATTAACTCAAGGGGCTCTTTGGCTCTATATCCTTTTCCACTAAAAGGACGTTTGGTCATTTTGCCCTCAAGGCATGACTCACAACCAGTAAAGAGTTTTCTTCCAACTCGTTTAGAAGTCCACTCTTCACTAGTTTCTCAATCCTATTGAGGTTAATGTGGCCTAACCGATGATGCTAAAGATGGGCATTTTCCTTAGGAGAAACTTTCACTCTTTTAGTTCGCGTTTCGGTCGTTTTAAACAATTCAGAATTCAAAACATTTTTGACCGAATTAGGTTTTAAAACATACAGATTATGCTCAAGTGAAGCTGAACAAATAAGATTGCCTTTGAAAGAAATAAACGCTTTACTGGATTTCAAAGGAAACAGATATACATTGTTCAATAAGGCAGGAAATGGAAACAAGGTTTCTAGTAAACCCTGGTACAATGTACAAATTATCTAATAATAAGTACTTTCCGTCGAAATGAAGCTTCACTTTGTCGATCGCTGCAGCAGAGACTATCTCCCCGGATCCAACCCGTAGAGTCACCTCACCCTCTCGCAGCGGCTGCTAGGAATCAATCCCCTGAAAAGAAGAACAAACATGATTAGTGGCGCCCGAATCCAATATCCAGGCAGAGTCACTACTCTCCACTAAAAAGGTTTCTGTCACAAGTAAATCACATTTACCTTGATTCTTCCTCTCGGCTAAGAATTTGGGACAGTTCCTCTTCCAGTGTCCGCACCCCATTAGAGTGGAAACACTTTCCTTTTTCTGTAATTTTCTTGACCTTCTGGGCAGCAACTCAGTCAGTTTTACCCCTCTTCATCCTCTTCTTCCCTCTCGGGCGTGAAGGAGCAACAGGTTTCGTCCCAAAGGTCGAACCCCTGTTATAAGACCTGTAGGGAACATTTGCCTCAGATTCTGGTGCCCTGACTCTCATCAAAGACTGGAAATTTTGTAGCTTATTGAGGAGGGTAGTCAGAGTGTAGCTAATTTTGTTCATAACAGCATTGCTACGAAACTGAAGGAAACTCTTCGGAAGAGTCTCCAAGATAAAACTGACTTGGATCAACTCGTCGATCGAAGTCCCGTTCATCTCTGCTAGATTAAAGTGGGTCATCATCTCTAGAACATGTTCACGGACAGACGACCCCTCTTTCATCCGTGCGTTGAAGACGTATTTGAGCGAGTCATGTCGGACCTGAAAGACTGTTGTCCAAACATTTCCTGCAAGGACTCCATGATCTCCTTAGCGGTGACCATCAGCTCATGCTTCTTTGCCAAAACATCAGACATGCGGGCAATGATATAGACCTTGGCCTTTTCATTGGCCCTGATCCATCAATCGTAAGCATCGCGAACACTTCGCGACGCAGTCAATCCCGACATCTGAGGACACTCCTTAGAGAGCACGAACTTAATGTCCTCAGTTACCAAAATTGTGTTTATATTATTTTTCCAAGTTTGGTAATTATCTCCCACTAGTTTATCAGACGCGAGTAGGGCTATAATTGAGCTAGACATGATTTAAGCTGAAAAATTAAGAAAACTTTGTGTTAGTCTCACAATAAACTTTTAAAAACCAATCAAGTTTTAGCAAAAATTGTTTTATGATCCCTAGGACATTCAAAATTTGCAATGATATTCTAAAGGTTTAGAATGACCGCCACCGAAGGGTTAACAGAACACTCCTCTTCTAGGACGCGACTTTCTCGATCAGACCCTAATCCCAGAATAACTCTTATTCCATTAGGCGTCCAATTACCATTGTTCGGTCGAATTCATTAACACTTAACGAATTCCGTGAGTGTCACCTTCAATCTTTAAGTTTCCAAGCATCCGTCCAAACAATAGCAACCGAAGGGTGAACCAAGAAGGAAAACCAACCAGGAAACTGTATCCCTTTCGGGAATTCCCGGTGTTCTGACTCCCATGATCAGGCCCTCCGAAGAGATTGTCTGGTCCAGGCTAAACTAGCAGGTGGATCATAGGCGTCTCACGGTGTGAATCGAAAGAAGAGACCGTGGGTCCCGTTTTCACGAGTCCCGCTCCCACTCACTATAAGTACTTTCTCCATCCACGATGATATTGACCTATACAAATGCCACCCGAAGGGGAACGCTCCCATTTGAGCCACGAGGCCGAGTATAGATCTCACGGTGCGGACTTAACGGAGATTTGTGGTTGGAAAATCAAATGTATCTCATACACTTTATTTCCTCCCACTCAGCACTTTAATTTTAATAGGGATTGACCTAGATAAACCAGCTAAAATTTACCTAAGTCTACCAATATAACTCTTATATGGTATTAACCTAAGTTTATAATCACATTATTACTTAGGTCTATGTGAGTAAATTAAAACACTTTTAATTAGCGGCACTCACGATAAGTATAATCTAAGAATCTCTCGGACCGAACACTCCCGTGTCGGTTTCAGTAGGGGTTTTCATAGCGTCAACTTAAATACCCCTGATTTTTAGACAAAACCTTCCTTAGATAGAGTAACTAATCAGTCTCCATTCATAGACTAAACTTTGATTTCCTAATTTCTAATCTCATTAGAAAATAGAAAACCTAAGTCTAATTATTCAAGTTCTAAACTCTTTAAAACTAATAATTAACTTAGGTTGCATGCATTTCTATGTTATAGTGCTTGATCATTCATCAAATGAATAACTATATACTATAACATAATATAATTCATCACATGAATATAAATGCATGAGCATACTTTAATCTAAAAAATATAACACTTATATTAATTAAATTAAACATGCATTTAATTATATTATAACTCGTATAATATAACCTATCATGCAAACTATATATTATAACTCTTATAATATAATTGATGCATGAATATGTTTAACCTAAGGTGGGATTTTTAAATCTATATGACATACATTATGCACATAGAATTTAATTAAATCATACATCTCATGCATAAAATAATTAAATAGCAAAAATGGACAGGTTTTGGCACCTAGGGGCAATTATTTAATTAAATAAGATTAATATAACATTTATATTAATATTATTTAATAAAATAATTAAATAAAAAATATAAATACATTTTACATTTATAAAATAAAGAAAAAAAACGGAAATTAACTGCCCCACTAGCTCTTGAACCGCCCACGTCTCGCGAACAGGAAACTACAACCGCCCACTACGTGTGCGGCGTTGCAACGTCGTGGGTAGCGTTGCAATGTTGCTGCGTCCAGCGTTGAGGGCAGCGTGCTCCACGTCGTGGCGTTGGTAACGCGCTTCTGACCAAGCCAGCTGCGCCGCGAGGATAGCGTTGAGACGCCGATGAACAGCGTCTCAACGCCATCGACAGAACAACAAACTCCTTTGTTGTTCTTCATCGAATTTCACTCGTTTCCCCTCTTATTTCTTCACAGCAACACTTGCTACTAAAGATACGGACTTACAGACTCGATTTACAACAAAATGCCCAAAAACAACGGGCCCTTACATTGATCTCATCAACATAAAATTGTAAATCTAAAATGCCAAAACCGAAAACATCCAAATTCGCAAACCATCATTCATTTCATGAATTAAGGTAAATTACCCACCTATTTTAACAAAAATCAGTGCATAACAAAGAACCATCGAAATGGCTCTGATACCAATTGAAGGGAATGAAAATCCCCACGCAGCGGAAGACGATCGAACCGTCAAGGTATCGTTACGCTACTTGAAGTTTGTTAAAACGATCTAACACTTAGACCTAAGTTAAACATACATAAGAAGGAAGAAATTACAACAACAGGAACTCCGTGCTACTCGATCTCAACGAACTCGAACTTCACGAACAAGATCCAGTCAGAACCACTTGGAAACTCGGTTGTTCTTCTTTTGGAAAGAAGGAAGATAGTGGGATCTTAGTTTTGGAGAAGGGAGGAGAGTTGAGAGAAAATGAGAGAGTATTCTCTTCTTTTTTGGTGAGAATCCAAAAAATGAGAGATTGTTGTTATTTCCTTCTTGCAAGAAGGGATTAAATAGTGGAGTTAAAATCTCCACATAATTACCATTTTACCACAACCATAGGTTATGCAAATCATATTTGCATAACCATATAATATAAGATATCTCATATCTCATATTGCAAATAACATTTGCAATAATTGTGGATTAATTCAATTGAATCACATCCAATTTAATTTCTCTCAATTAATTTCTCCAATTAGCCCTAATTCAACAATTAGGCTAACCTATAATTTATTATGAATCTCATTCACATTAAACTATGTATTATATCATTCATATCTCATATAAATGACATAAATGCCCTTTAAGTGAAATTGAACACTTCAATTTCATACCAAAACATTAACCCTTCTTTTAACCCAAATTGAGCCAACCGAGGGACCTAATGGACCTACAGTGACGGGCTCCAATGATCCGAGATTAACCTATCAAACTCTTTGACCCGGCCAATCAACATTCATAAGCTACGGTAACACTCCACTATAGCCCGTAGCTGCATCCCCGTCAGCGCAGAATATTACGTGTCCACTAATATAACCAATGCTCATGAGTCGACCCTTCAGAGGTTGTTCGTAGACACGGTTGGGTCAAATTACCGTTTTACTCTTGTCTACCTCTTGTTCCTTAAGTCCCCACTGCTCCTATAATGAACAACATATTGTGATGGTCCAACCATACACAACATCCTTCTCGGGCCAGTGAGAAGGTGGGCGCCTGTTGTCCAAGCCCTGGAGACAACACTTAAGGGAACAACCCCTCTAATTTCCCTAAAGGCGGGAACAAGTGAATTCCATCTCGCGTAGTTAAGTTGCCAGCTCCCTGCTTGGTCCTGCCCCTGAGAAGATAGGCATATTAGGCAAGTAACTTTGACCACCCTCACCCGTACTAGTCAAAGGACAGACCCCCGCAGACAGGAGTATGTAAAACGCTCAGGATTCAGGTCGAGTCACTAATGGTCATCTACGAAGTTATTAGTCCTTACTGTCAACGGTGTTACGGTTGGAATTTTTGTCCTAAAACTCGTAGTTTGTAATTATGTTCTAATTAATGTAATAAAGTGTTATTATTTCAATAAAGAGTTATTGTTCGTTATCTACGAGTTTGCCTTTATTTAAACCCTAAATCCAATAAACTAAACATCCAAGGCTGTTAAATGAATCTCTAACTGAATGTAATGTACATAAAAAGGATATAGTAAGGGGATAAGGTTTGGTAACCTTACCCTGGTTAAAGTATGGATGTGGCCCACTTTGTATTTGATGCAAACACAGTGATCCTAACTTGTTCGTGTAGATGACATGTGAGTGGAGATATCCTATGTAATGAGATTACATAAGACCGGACCACGAAATAGTAATCTCTAGCTGTAACTCCGTTGACTAGTTAGGTTTCTATTTCACCAGGATGACCTGGGCAACTTGATCTCAATCCTGAGCAGGTTACGAACTCCTGTTCACGAGGGATTGTCCTTTGACTAGTATGGGTGAGAGTGGCAAGATTCGCCGACTCAATATGCCTACCTTTTTGGGGACAAGACCGAGTGAGCAGCTGGGAACTTAACTGAGCAAGATGGAATTCACTAGGGTAAGTAGAGGAATGTTCCCTTAAATGGTGTCTCCAGGACTTGAACAAAGGGTCCGACCCTCTCATTGGCCCGAGAGGGACTCTGTTTGTTGGTAGGACCACAAACAAATTGTTCATTAGAGGAGCACTGGTACTTAAGGTACAAGATGTAACCCAGGGGTAAAACGGTAATTTGACCTAGCTGGTGTTACGAACATTCGTGAAGGATTGACTTGCTATTATTGGTCAATATCCATGGACACAGAAATATATCTGCAGTGAGAAGAGTGCAACTGTGGGACTTTAGTGGAGTGTTCTCGCAGTTAACGAATGTTTATTGGGAGGTTAATGACATTAACCGAGCAATCTCGTATCGTTGGAGGTTCTGATCTGAAGGTCCATTAGGTCCACCTTCTAGCTCGTAAAGGGTTCTTAGATCATTTGAATTTGAAATGTTCAAATTCACTAGGGAATATATTTAATGTATATGGTTACGATATAATATATAGTTTTGGAACTATATATTATAAATTTAATGTTAATATGATTCATATTAAATTATGTGAGAGAATTAAATATTTGAAAGAGTTCAAATATTAAATTTAAATGTGAATGTGATTCATATTTAAAAACTTTAGGTTAAATTTAATGTACATTAGATGTGCATTAAAACTATAGGATAGAGGGATAATTCATTAAATGTGTTTTAATATAAATTAAATATAAGATATTTAATTTATTTTGATTATTTAATTAATATGATTAAATAAGGAACGTGTCAGGAGGACACGTTCCCCCTCTCTCCCAACTCCCTATTCGATAGGAAGTGTGAGATGCCCTCTACTGGGTTTAACTTCTCCTGGAGAGAAGAGAAGCTGATCGATGATTGTGTTTGCTAAGCAATTGGAGAATTGCTGTAAAAACGCTCTCTCACTCTCAAATTCCCTTCATCTTCCAAAAGTTGGAATCCTTCCCACCAAGGAGGATCTAAGCATTCAAAGATATAGGAGGTGATCCAAGTGGTGGTGTTGTTACACAGAGAAAAACAGAGAAGTTCTGCCTTGTTGTTGTTTATCGTGGAGCAAGGAGTTGCTGCGAAAAAGCTACAAAGGTAATTTATTCCTCTCCCTTCTTAGTTTAATTGTTAAACTTTAATCACGTTTGCATGTACTACTCCATGCTTTAATTAGATTAAATGATGTGTGGGTAATGATTATATCAATGCACACAATATAACCTACAGTGAGGAGAGTGCAGCTACAAGTCTATAGTGGAGTGACTTGTAGTTAATGAATATTACTTAATAGGATCAAAGAGTTTGATCAGTTAATCTCACATCATTGGAGCTCATGAACTGTAGGTCCATTAGGTCCCTCCGTTGGCTCAACATGGTAAGATTGAGGGTATAAAGTTAGGAATGAAATTGAAGTGTTCAATTTCATATATGAGGTGTTATATCAATTATATCTGATATAATTGATATAATATATAGTTTTAATGTGAATTAGATTCACAAATTAACTATATACTAATGAGAGAATGAAGGAGTGACAGGATGGTAATTTCCATCTTATTTCCCTATAAATAGTTGCATAAGGTGTAACTTTGGGTAAGGCAATTACATACAACCCTAGAGTTCTCTCATTTTGTGTTGGAAAGAGTTCCAAACACACTTCTCAAAGACCACCACATCTCATCCTAAAAGGAACTCACCTTCCTCCCTCACCTAGAGAACAACGGAGAAGATCTAGTGGTTGATTTTCACACGGTTTGGGTTCGCATTGCAGAAATCGTGATTGTTGGAGAAGGAGCTCGTGAAGAAAGTGTTCTTCAAAGGTAAATTTCTTGTTGTCCTAATATGTTATGTATGCTTAATTGTTGTTATTTAGTTCTTGTTTTAGATCTATGTAACAAAATCACGAACACGCGATTCATAATCGTTTCTGCTGCGGGATTCGATCCCTTCAAACATAACCTCACAAGATGGAAGTCACTTCTTCCCATATAGGGTAAATAGATGAGTAATTCCCTTAGGTGTTGATTTTGAGACTTGATGTCACACCCCTCCCGAACTATTCACTACTTAGCCCGGAAGACGACGTGAAACCAACAAACATCGTTTACTTCTTAACAATACCTGTTAACCCTGTTTTGCCTGATTCAAATTCTATACTTGAATATGGAACACTTTAAACAAAACACATCGGAAGAATGACAATTACTAAACATACGTAAGGAGAAAATCTTCTTAAGTCTCTCTTGAGATCTATAATAGGCAAGAGCATCACAAACCAAACAAGACAAACCATTTTTTATACAACCTCTAATGTACAAACAACTATAACTACATAGTCGTCCCAAGATAATCTAAATCACATATGGACTTGCTATACAACTCAAGCCACGTACAAAATATCAAGTTCATGGAGCTTTGAGCAGACTATGGCAGGATTTCAGGCACTGGGAGCTCGATCTCTACCTGAAAAGTTTGAAAACACTGAAAGAATGAGCTATGGAGCTCAGTGAGTGACTGAGTTTAAAATCTAAAACTAGTAAATCATATCACCTGACCATCTATGAGCATATGCATCTGTAATCAAGCATTAAATATAAACATGTACTCATAATAACTTTTCAAAAAACAAGCAAGTATGTCGTTAAAATCTCGTAAGGCATATAAATAATATTAATCCTTATAAAAACATATAACGATCCACGTTGTGTAGGGCACGCCCAATACAACCAACGTTTACTCTTCGATCTAGTGGGGCCCGCCCAACACTCCCATCGTCTTTGTCGTAGTGGGGTTCGTCCAGCACTCACGATAGCATTGTTGTCACAGAGTACACTCAACGTCGACAACAGAAAATGACCTGTGTGCACACGGTACTATAAAGCCTCGGGCTCAATATCTCAGTCATTTACTCTTTCGAGTCTCCAAAAAACATAAAAATATTTGAACATGCCTGTTTATCTTTTCTTTCGTAAAACTCAAGCTTCAGCTTGTTAATAAAAACTGGAAATCTTTAAATCATACTTGCTAGTACATACTTGCTAGAAATCATAACATTTTCAGAATTTTCGGCAAACAATAAACATATGCTCATGTATAAATTTCATCACGACATTTAGACTTACATCGAGCACTTGAAATCGTTCCTTAGAAAGTAAGAATGCTCATAAGTATGTATTCAAAAGAAAACATAAACCATTGAAACCCTTTCATTCTAGCAAAACTTGTATTTCTTAAAGCATAATTCAAACATAACTATTGTTCTGAAAGTTCGTTTTGTCACTCACAGTGTTAAAACTAGAATCTTGGCCCGTATACTCGACCTATTTCCTCTTGGCCTGTCAAACAAACCAAAACCAAGCATTAGAACCTCGAGCTCTTGAATTTCAACCTTAAAATTACGAAAAAAAAAACACCATTTAATTTTCCAACATTTTGTAGATTTCATGCCCTGACTTCAATCATACATAACTCTTTCATTACTTAGCCAAAAAGAACGTACGTTATACCAAACTCTTCCCTTTTGGATTTTCTAAAAATCATATAAAGAAATGAAATTGAGATTCTCAACGGATTTGTTCGAAATTACCTCGAAAGCTTCTTCCCTAAAAGCAACCTTTTTCTGTTTCCAGATTCGATTTCCTGCTGCACCACAAAATTGATCTGATATTTAAAATATCTTCCAGTTGTTTTCTACTCACAATTTCTTCATGAAAATTGTATGAAATTCAATACAATTTCCAACCATACTTATTAGAGCTTCTGATTCCAACTCTACAGATCAGCACGACCGAAATACCAGAGGTTTCTCCGATTTAACAGCAAATTTTGTCCTCTGCCTTCCTCTTCACAAATCAATAACTTATGGTCAGAATTTGCTCAAGATTCCTTCACGAATTTTGTTCTAATTTGAATTAAATTTCAAGAAAATCAAATCTCAACTCTTACCTCTTCTTGTAGAGCTCAAAATGATTTATACATCAGAACTGGACTGAAATGACTGAAGAATTGCTATGGAACCTTGAATTGAACCTTTCTCCTTTCTTCTTCAACCTCAAAACCATAAAATTCACTCTCTTCTTCTTCCTTCAGATCTCCCCTCGAAGCTCTTCTGTTCTTTGTTAAGAATGAAAACAAAATGGGAGGTAGGTGGTTAAACAAATCTAAGAATTTTCCTTGGCGGTGGCGCCCTTTACCAACATCCCACTTTCTTTTTTTTTTATCATTTCCATTTACTTCCTTCATTTTCTTTTTCTTTTTTTCTTTAAAAAAAATTTCCTTTTACATTTCTTTTCTTTTCTTTTATTTTTACAACAAAACAAATCCAAACATCCTTTTTCTTTTCTATTTTTTTTAAAAAAAAAAACTAATTTTCCTTCATTTTCCTTTCTTCTTTATTTTTAAAGAAAACCAAACCAAGATATATTAAACTTTTGTTTCCTGTTTCTTTTTATTGTTTGTTGTTTTTTTTATAAGAAAATTCCAAAGAGAGATCTTGGGTTTACAACTTACCTCCCCCTTAAGAAATTTCGTCCTCGAAATTTAGTAGTCCCTGAGTAAAAATCATCGGATACATCCTCCTTATTTGGTCCTCTAACTCCCAGGTTGCCTCTTCCACTCCGTGATGTCTCCAACGAACCTTCACGAGCGGGATCGTCTTATTTCCCAAAACTTGTTCTTTCCTGTCGAGGATTTGAACTGCATCTTCTATGTGACTCATGTCTTCTTTTAGCTCAATTGGTTGTGCTTGCAACACATGTTTCGGATCTCGAATATACTTCCTCAACATGGACACATGAAAAATATCATGTACTCGAGATAGTTCTACTAGCAATTCCAGTCTGTAGGCTGCTGGGCCAACTCGTCTCGTTACTTGATAAGGACCAATATATCTAGGACTTAGCTTACCTTTCTTGCCGAAGCGAAGGACACCTCTCCACGGAGATAACTTCAAGAAAACTTGATCTCCAACCTGAAATTCTAAGTCATTTCGTCGCTTATCTGCATAACTCTTCTGACAGTCTTGAGCTACCTTCAAATTCTCTCTTATTACCTTAATATTATCTGTCGT
This sequence comes from Trichosanthes cucumerina, assembly GCA_036507285.1. Taxonomy (NCBI): domain Eukaryota; kingdom Viridiplantae; phylum Streptophyta; class Magnoliopsida; order Cucurbitales; family Cucurbitaceae; genus Trichosanthes; species Trichosanthes cucumerina. The sequence goes on from CM071841.1 coordinate 43,996,060, forward strand.
AACTTGTACCAACTCAGGACCGATTAGCTTTCGCTCTCCTACTTCGTTCCAACATATGGGTGTTCTACACGGTCTTCCATACAGAGCCTCAAATGGCGCCATGCCAATACTCGACTGATAGCTGTTATTGTAAGCAAATTCCATAAGTGATAGGTGTGTATCCCAACTTCCTTTAAATTGAAGGACACATGCTCTCAACATGTCCTCTAGGGTCTGGATGGTCGTCTCTGACTTACCATCTGTCTGAGGATGGAACACTGTACTAAAATTCAGCTTTGTCCCCATAGCTTTCTGTAAGCTAGGCCAAAACTTAGAAGTAAATCTCGGGTCTCTATCAGAAACCATGGACACTGGCACTCCGTATTGACTCACAATTCTGTCGACGTATAGTTTAGAAGTTGATCAAGTGTAGACGTCACTTGCATCGGTATAAACCGTGATGTCTTAGTGAGTCTATCCACTATTACCCAAATACCATCATGTCCACTTGAAGTACGTGGTAATCCAAAAAGAAAGTCCATAGTGATATGCTCTCATTTCCATTCCGGCACTGGCAGTGGGTTTAGGAGTCCTCCTAGCCTCTGTCTAACTAGTTTAACCTGTTGGTAGATCAAACAACTATCAACATAGTCAGCTATCTCCCACTTCATCCCAGGCCACCAATAAGTCCCCTTCAATGTTTTGTACATCTTGGTGCTTTCTGGATGCATAGCGTAAGCTGAACTATGAGGTTCCTCTAAAATAGCATATTTAAGCTCCCTAAAACTTGGAACACATAGTCTTCCCTGCCTCTCTATGGCTCCGTCTGATCTCATCTTAACACCGTTGACAGTAAGGACTAATAACTTCGTAGATTACCATTAGTGACTCGACCTGAATCCTGAGCGTGTTACGGACTCCTGTCTGCAGGGGTCTCTCCTTTTACTAGTACGGGTGAGGGTGGTTACAGTTACTCGCCCAATATTCCTACTTCTCAGGGACAGGACCAAGTAGGGAGTTGGGAACTTAACTACGCGAGATGGAATTCACTCGTTCCCGCCTTTAGGGAAACTAGAGGGGTTGTTCCCTTAAGTGTTGTCTCTAGGGCTTGGACAACGGGCGCCCACCTTCTCACTAGCACGAGAGGGTTGTTGTGTATGGTTGGACCATTACAACGTTGTTGTTCATTAGAGGAGCAGTGGGGATTTAAGGAGCAAGAAGTAGACACATGGGTAAAACGATAATTTGACCCAGCAGTGTCTACGAACAACCTGTGAAGGGTCGACTCATGGGCATTGGTTATATCAGTGGACACGTAATATCTTGAACTGACGGGAGTGCAGCTACGGGCTTTAGTGGAGTGTTACCGTAGCTAATGAATGTTGATTAACCGGGTCAAAGAGTTTGATAGGTTAATCTCGGATCATTGGAGCTCGTCACTGTAGGTCTATAAGGTCCCTCGGTTGGCTCAAACTGGATTAAAAGAAAGTTTACTGTTTTGGTGTGAATTGAAGTGTTCAAGTTCACTAAAGGGCATTTATGTCATTTATATGAGATATGAATGATGTTATATAGTTAATGTGAATGAGATTCATAATAAACTATAGGTTAGCCTAATTGTTGAATTAGGGTTAATTAGGATAAATTAGATTGAGAGATATTAAATTTGATGTGATTCAATTTAAAAATCCACAATATTGCAAATGTGATTTGTAAAATGAGATATGAGATATCTTATAATATGTGGTTATGCAAATATGATTTGCATAACCTATAGTTGTGGTAAAATGATAAATAGGTGGAGATTTCAACTCCACCTATCACCATTATATAAACCCCTTTGCACGAAGGGTTCATTAAGAAAATCCTCATTTTTGGAATTCTCATCAAAAGAAGGATTCTCTCTTCTCTCAAAACTCTCTCAACTTTTCTCCTCCCAAAACCAAAAACCTAAGATCCCACCATCATCCTTCTTCCAAAAGAAAAACAACCGAGAAGCCAAGTGGTGGTGTTCGATTTACGTTCGTGAGTAGAGTTCGAGAACGTTGAGATCGTGGAAGAACGAAGAGTTCGTGAACAGAAAGAAAACTTCGAAGAACGTCTTCAACAAGTAAGTACTTGTTGTTTTCTTTCCTAAATATGCATGTTTAGCATTAATTTAAGTTTTAGATAGTTTTAACGAAATTTAGTTACACAACTTCACCGCAACGATTCGATCGTCATCCGCTGCGCGGGGAGTTTCATTACCTTCACCAACTGTGATTACGAACAATCTGTGAAGGATCGATTTCATGGGTAATGATTATATCAATGGACACAATATAATCTACAGTGAGGAGAGTGCAGCTATAAGTCTATAGTGGAGTGATTTGTAGTTAATGGATATTGGTTAATAGGATCAAAGAGTTTGATCAGTTAATCTCACATCATTGGAGCTCATGAACTGTAGGTCTATTAAGTCCCTCCATTGGCTCAACATGGTAAGATTGAGGGTATAAAGTTAGGAATGAAATTGAAGTGTTCAATTTCATATATGTGGTGTTATATCAATTATATGTGATATAATTGATATAATATATAGTTTTAATGTGAATTAGATTCACAAATTAACTATATACTAATGAGAGAATGAAAGAGGGATAGGATGGTAATTTCCATCCTATTTCCCTATAAATAGTTGCATAAGATGCACTTTTGAGTAAAAAAATTACATACAACCCTAGAGTTCTCTCATTTTGTGTTTGACAGAGTTCCAAACACACTTCTCCAAGACCACCACATCTCAACCTAAAAGGAACCCACATTCCTCCCTCACCCAGAGAACAACGGAGAAGATCTAGTGGCAGATCTTCACACGGTTTGGGTTCGCGTTGCAGAGATTGTGATTGTTAGAGAAGGAGTTCGGGAAGAAAGTATTCTTCAAAGGTAAATTTCTTGTTGTCCTAATATGTTATGTATGCTTAATCATAGTTATTTAGTTCTAATTTTAGATATATGTAACAAAATCACGAACACGCGGTTCACAATCGCTTCCGCTGCGGGATTCAATCCCTTCAAACATAACCTCACAAGATGGAATTCACTTCTTTCCATATAAGGTAAATAGATGAATAATTCTCTTAGGTGCTGATTTTGAGACTTGAGTAACGAGGTCCACCCTCTTTCTAGCTCGAGAGAGACTTAGTTTATGATAGGATCATAAATAAAATGTTCATTAGGAAATCAGTGATACATAAGGTACAAGATGTAATTACAGTGGTCAAACGAAGTTTTGAACCAGTTGTAATTATGAATAACTCGTGAAGAATCAACTTGAATGTAATGGTTATATCTATAAACACAACTTGTCCTACAATACATACAAGTTTAATTCTAACCTAAAGTTAATGAATTAAAATTGATTACTTAAAGAGTTTAATTAATTAATTAATTTATATTATTAGAACTTATAATCTGTTGGTCCATAATGTCTCCCTTACGCTTATAGTAACACTGAAAGATAAATTTAGTAGAAAGAAAATTGTGAAATGTTCAAATTAATATTTAATGTGTTTGATATATTAAATATAAAGGAAGAAACTAAATTATTTTATTATTTGATAGATTAAGTATCAAAATTATTAATGTGAACAAATATTTATAAGATTTACCTAGATACATTAAAGAAAAAATATTTATAAGATTTAAATAAATAAATATCATAAAAGATTTGAATGAGATTCAAATAAATATAAGATACATTTTAATATATTAGATATTATAATATAATATTTTAATTATAATAAAGATTTGTCCTTAATCTCTATAAATAGTATCCTTGGTTGAGCCATGAGATAGACACATATATCCTTAATTGAGAATTAGACAATTCTCTCGCCTCTTTCCTCTTCAATCCCTTGTGTATTTTTTTTCAAGAAGCTTCCACAAGCCTTGATCCTAAGACCTGCTTAGAATATCTCCATATTTATTCTAATATAATTTTTTGCTTAACATTTTTATTTGTAGTTTAACTTTAAATAAAACTAAAGATGATCCAATACTTCTACTACAAAGTGAAACATTCGTTCCTTCACAAATATCATCTCATGGACGTCAAAGAAGAAATTCCCAATAGTGGCAAGATGAAGTTAAGAAGTTGAATATCAAGCAATGGCAACAACTAGAGTGTAGTTAACTTGGATCACCTTTCTATTGGAGTACGAATACTTAATTTACCTCAACTATTTTGTGACAAAATACATTGAGATGGATTACCACTAGCCAGATGAGATAAGATTTATGAGAAGAAGAAAAATGAAAGTTGCAGGTTAATACCTTGTTTCTTCTATATTCAGAACAGTGATAGAACACTGATATTTATACACCTTGAGGCCAATCAATAAAGAATAATTGTAACAGAAAAGAAAAGAATAAAAATAATAAATAACAGAATAACAACCAAGAGTATCAAACGTAACAAGACTTTGTTAGGATCTGCTTCTAGAATGCTCCTGTTGGGTTGGATCGTTAACATTCCCCCGCAAACGAGCAGGTAATTCAACTATCCCGAGTTTGGAGCGAAGAGAATAGAACTGCGAGTGTGTAAGAGACTTTGTAAGACAGTCAGCAAGTTGATCAGCCGAGGGAACATACCGAACATCAAGGCGGCCGGCAAGGACCTGATCACGCACAAAGTGAGCATCAATCTCAACGTGCTTTGTGCGAGCGTGGAAGACAGGATTGGCAGCCAACGCATTGGGACTAATGTTGTCACACCACAGTACCGGAGTAGAAGGAGAAGAGAGACCAATGTCAGCGGGAGTTCTTTGAATCCAAATGATTTTTCGGCAGAGGCATGAGCAAGGGCGCGATATTTGGACTCGTGCTTGAGCGAGCAACAACACTTTGTTTCTTTGAAGACCAAGAGACAAGAGTCTCGCCAACAAAGACATGATGGAGGGCGATAGATTTTTGGTCATCAATGTTGGAGGCCCGGTCGCATCGAGAACGTCAGAATGAGATAAATCAAGGCTGGGTTGCACCAAGAGGCCAAAATGTCGAGTACCACTGACATAGCGGAGCACGCGTTTGACAGCTTGCCAGTGGTCGTCAGTGGGTTGTTTGAGGAACTGGCTGAGATGATTAACAATGTATGTAATGTCCGGGCGAGTGTTAGTGAGATATTGCAGGGCCCCGATGGTGCTTCGATAGATATAAGGATCAGACAGAGGAGTGCCAGTATGAACGGAAAGATGCTTGCCGATGACACTCGGGGAAGGAGCCGGACGAACCTCAGTCAGGTTCAATTTGTGCAGGAGATCAGCAACATATTTAGACTGATTCAAAAGAACGCCAGACTCAAGATAATGAACCTGAATGCCCAGAAAATATCGCAGCAATCCCAGATCCTTAAGAGCATACCGTGAATGTAACTTGCAAATCAGTTGAGAGACCATAAGTGAATTGTTGCCAGTTATAACAACATCATCAACGTAAACCAACATCAAGATGAGGGAACCAGCTGATTGATGTATATATAGAGAAGAGTCAGATCTCGAGTTCCTGAAACCCCAAGACATAAGAGTGCCTTTGAGAGTGTTTGTCCAAGCGCGCGGAGCTTGTTTGAGCCCATAGATGGCCTTGTCAAGCTTACACACATGGTTGGGAAACTGAGAGTCAACAAATCCGGGTGGTTGACACATATACACATCCTCATCGAGATGACCGTTGAGAAACGCATTGTTGAAATCAAGTTGTCGAAAGGCCCAACCCTTGGAGACAGCTAGATTGAGGACCACTCTGATTGTGGACGCTTTGACCACCGGGCTAAACGTCTCAAAGAAGTCAATGCCAGGGGTCTGATGGAATCCCTTAGCCACAAGACGCGCTTTGTAGCGCTGAATGGAGCCATCCGCATTGGTTTTGATACGAAAAATCCACTTGTTGCCCACCACATTACACTGTGACGGACGAGGAACCAAATGCCAAGTGCCATTTTGAGTGAGAGTCGTGTATTCCTCATTCATGGCCTGCTTCCATTGTGGGGTGGCAAAAGCATCAACAACCCGGGTAGGTTCAGTGAGAGACCAATCAAGAGGTATTCGTTGAGAGAGCCAGACTTTTGGTTTGAAAATACCGGCCTTAGCACGGGTGATCATCGGATGGAAGGGTTGAGGGGAGGAAGGAGAGAGGTTGGGTTGACCGGTGGTGTCAGGCAGAGGGGAATTAAGGGGCGACATATCAGAGGGAGAGCAAGCAGGAGGAGAATGTGTTGGGAGGATAGGTGGAGGATTCGTAGAGTTGGGTACTGGTGTAGGTGAAGGAGGAGGAGAGGGGCAGGATTGTGGTGGGGATGGTGGGGAGACCTGGGAAGTAGGCAGTGGGGGAGAAGGAGCTAATATAGTGGTGGAGAGGTTTGGGAGTATCTGAGAGGGAAATGAGAGATTACAGGTTGGAGGGCAGAGGCAAACACATTAGGGGGCTGGTAGTCAAGAGAACAAGATGGTGAAAAGAAGCCTGTGGAACAAGGAAAATCAACTTCATTAAACGTAACATGACGAGAAATGAACAACTTACCAGTCGAACTGAGGCACTTGAAGCCTTTATGACAGGTACTTGGTCCCAGATAGATGCATTTGGTTGTATGAAACTCAAATTTGTGTGTCTGGTAAGGACGTAAATTGGGGTAGCAAGCACAACCAAAGGTCTTGAGAGTAGTAAAATCAGGTTGTCTGTTATATAATAATTCCATCGGTGATCGCTGCTCTAGGACAGGGGTGGGCAGTGAATTGATCAAGGAGACAGCCACGAGAAACGCATCCCACCAGAAAGTCAGTGGCATAGTTGCTTGGGCCAGGAGTGTCAAACCAGTTTCAACAATATGTCTGTGCTTCCTCTCAGCCCTTCCATTCTGAGCTGATGTATAAGGACATGAAAGCCGTGATATGATGCCAAGTTGACTGCAGAGTTTGTGAACCTTGGTAAATTCTCCACCATTATCAGAGTGAAAACACTTAATAACTTTGTTGAACTGAGTCTGCACCATTTGTATAAAATGTTCGAAAGCTTGAAGTGTATCACTTTTTTGCCTAAGAGGATAAATCCATACATATCTCTCAAATCATCAATAAACACCACATAATATTTAAAGCCATCAAAAGATAATGAGAAATTTGGTCCCCATAGATCGAAAGTGCACTAAATCAAAAATAGAAGAAGCTTTAGCCAAAGACAAAGAGAATGGGAGAGCATGAGTCTTTCCATACTTGCAGGATTCACAGAAATCAACACCTTCATTAACTTTAACTGGGAGGTTACAACTTTTAATGACAGAGTCTAGAATTTTAACTGAAGGATGTCCAAGGCGTCTGTGCCAAATTGCCTTAGGTACAACTTTATTGACTGAAGAACTACCTTTAAACACAGAATAAGCATATAGTTGGTTATTTTTATGCAACGATAAACTTGATTTGGTAGAAGCAGCTGCAGATTGACCAATTTGTGGTTCTATATTGGCATTGTCCAGTTGATATAGTCCATCTCTAAGCACTCCTTTCAGCATTGTTCTGTCCGTAGCTTTTTCCTTAACAAGACAATAAGTACCATGAAATTCAAAGTAAATATCATTATCCTGAGCTAATTTTGACACACTTATTAAATTCTTTTCTATTTTAGGTACATATAATAAGTTTTCAAGCCTGAGATCTTGACAGCCATTAGTCAAATATGCATTCCCTATATGCGAAATTCCTAGGTTATGACCATTTCCAATAACAACATGATCAGTACCTCCATATTCAGTCGGGTTGGCGGATTGCCAAAATCGAGGTGACATGAGCAGAGGCACCACTGTCAAGATACGAGTTTGATCACCACTGTGTCGGACTTGCAACAAATGGATTGGTATTGGGTCGCGCAACAAAGGCATGGACACTTTGATTTCGGTTGGGTGAATGATTGTGGTTGTGGATTGTAGTTGTTTCTCTGTTTTGATTGATATTGGGTGCATAATCCTTGTTGAACCTGTTGTAACATACCAAGGCAGAGTGACCAAACTTCCCACATACCTGACATGTCGGTTTGTTTTGACTATTATAGCCTCTGCCACGACCTCTTCCTCGTTGACCATCATTACCTCTCTGAGTATTACCATTATACTGTTTATTTGAGTTGTAATTTTGATTTGAGGAAGGACTTTTCTGATTGACATTGCTTCTATTGCTCGCCATATTTACAGATATATTAATGGAGAAAGACGAGTTGGTTCGCAAAGAACTCTGATGTTCCAAACGTTTTTCAAATACCAGAAGTTCATTCTGAACATCTTCCCATGAAATTTCGTTTCTCCCTTGGATCGTGGCTACGACTGGGTTGTATTCTTCATCCAGTCCCAAGAGAACTTGTGAAATTAGGGCCCTGGTGGTTACTGGACTGTCAGTTTGTCCCAAGTTATCTGCATTGCATTTCATTAACCTTAAAAATTCAGACATTTTTAAATTACCTTTGCGGGACTGTTGAAACACTTGTCTTAGGTAATCTTCTTACGCCTCATTGTAGTCCAAATAGAGTTTGTATAGCTCTCCCACAGATCTTTTGAGTTTTCATAGCCCATCACACGAGTAGCCACTTGGGTTGTCATGGAGTTATATAGCCAACCCAAAACGAGTTGATCGATAGTCATCCACTGTTCGTAGTCTGGATTCAGGACACCACCTGCTTCTGAGTTCACTACTGAGCTTGATGCTCCTTCTGCGGAGGTTGCAACTTCAGCATTCTGCTGATCCTCAGATTGAGAGATAAATATCGGTGGGCACAATTTTATTCCAAGTAAGAAGCCTTCCAACTTATAGCTGCGGAGAATAGGTAGGGCTATATTCTTCCACAACAGGAAATTTCCACGGTCAAGTTTAATTGTTGTAACTTGATTTAGCAGCTGATTTAGAGAGGGTGTACTGAAACTTGATGCTCCAGTCACCAAGGAAGAACTTCCACTAAACTGGGCATTAGCCATTATAGGCTCTGATACCAAGATAAGATTTATGAGAAGAAGAAAAATGAAAGTTGCAGGTTAATACCTTGTTTCTTCTATATTCAGAACAGTGATAGAACACTGATATTTATACACCTTGAGGCCAATCAATAAAGAATAATTATAACAGAAAAGAAAAGAATAAAAATAATAAATAACAGAATAACAACCAAGAGTATCAAACGTAACAAGAATTTGTTAGGATCTGCTTCTAGAATGCTCATGTTGGGTTGGATCGTTAACCAGATGAAGCTTCAAATAATTACGAGGCAAACTTTGCATTCGCATACCTCAATTAAGTTCGAGGAAGGATATTTAATAAGAAGTAGAATGTCATAATTATACTTTTATGGTCAAGTTTAATACAACAAACCAAAAGATTTCTTCAAAATTATTACAGCTTACGAATGATGAGATGAGCCCCATGTTGTGGTTGAATAGTGATATTTGAGATAGGAGCATGAGTATAAGATGGAGAAAGTTGAAAAGAGAATCGCTGCAAAATCATGGATAATGCTATTTTTGCTTCAATCAAGGCAAAGTTTTGACCAAGACAGATTCTAGGACCCCATCCAAAAGGGATAAAACATACTTGATTCTTTGTTGCTTTTGAAACTCCTTCTGAGAACCGTTCTGGTTTAAACTCACTCGCATCTTCACCCCATATTTTCTGATCTTGATGGATGCATAAAATTGGTATCCCTATTGATACTCCAATTGGTAATCTCAAATTCCCTAGCTTTGTTTCCTTATGAATGTCGCGAGCTAGCATACCAACGGGAGGGTATAGTCTTAGAACCTCATTTAATATCATACTCACCTGTAATTTAAATAAATATTGATTCATCAACTTTCTTATTAACAACATAAAAATGTGAGTAAAATCATGTGATTGTTACTTACTACTTTCAGACGATTTAGGCCATCGAAATCCAATTTCTTGTTATCGCCAAAAACCTCGAGGACTTCCGCTCTTGCTCGATCTTGCCACTCGGAGTATCGACCGAGTAGAACCATTGTCCAAGCAAGCAATGCTGCTGTGGTTTCTTGGCCAGCAAAATAGAAAAGCCTGCATTCACTGATTACTTCTTCCATACTCATTCCAACGTCTTTCTTGTTTTTGTGCTCTTCAATTTGACTTGAATTTGATTGTAAAAGGATGCCTAATAGATCATCATTGGAAGCTTCACCTGTCTTCATTGCATTTTGTCTTTTGTTTATAATACTCCAAACCATTTCTCTTATTTTGCCATCAATCTCTTCCATCCTCTTGTTTAACTTAGTTGGTATGAACCTAAAAAATTCACAATGCAATAATAGGTCCAATGAAAATAGTTTCACACATAATAAATATAATATTTCAGTCAAAAATTTGCACTAATTAAAGTATCGTTTCAGATAACCATTTGATTTTTTGTTTGATTTTTTCAAACTAAGTCTATAAATACTATTTCCACCCATGAATTTTCATGTTTCTTTATCTACTTTTACACAAGTTTGCAAGAACCAAGCAAAATTTTGAAAAGTAGGTCTCATTTAATAATCATTTAGTTTTTTTGTTCTTGAAAATTAAGTTTAAAAATACTATTTCTACTAATGAGTTTCTATATATATATTTTTTATTTTGTATCTATATTTTGAAAAACTAAACTAAGTTTTGAAAACTACAAAAAATAGTTTTCAAAAACTTGTTTTTGTTTTTGAAGTTTTGGTAGAAACTTAAATGGTACCTCGAAAAAAATGGAAACCATCGGAAGAGAAGATAAAGAAAAAATGTGAAAAACCAACCATAATTTTTAAAAACAAAAAATCAAAACCCATCAAATACGGCCTAAAAAAGATAGTTTTAAGACTTTATTTTTGTTTTTAGAATTTTGGGAGAAACTCAAATGTTTCATAAAAAAAAAAAAAAAAAAAAAGAAAGAAAGATAGAAACCAAACAATTATCCATTATTTTTGATAGAATTAGTTTCCTTTGAAGTAAATATTAGGAAATCTTTTATCTTTGTAAGCTCTTACCTCCACCCTGGAATGAGAAAATTTCCCTTGGTTACGTAAGTCATCAATAGGAAAGCCCACTGTTTCAATAGCTGGAATATCTTTTTTCCTTCCTCATAACTACTACCAAATGCCGTTCGTGAAATGACATCAGCAGCCATATTTTGCAAATCAGGCCACACATCTATTTCACAACACCCTTCTTCAGGGATCGCCGTTTCCCATTTCTTAATCATCTCGCTACAACTCTTGGAGAATGCTGGAAACATGTCCTGTAAATATTTCATAACATTTTTTTAAAAAAATAATAATAATAATTAGTTCATGAATTTGCTATTTTAGAACCCAAATATTTGCTATTATTTCACTCCTAACATACCTTGCATATAAGAAACTACAACAAATGCATTATGATAGTGATAGAATCACTGAAATATTATTAAATACTATTTTGTTCCTTGTGTCTTCTCGTTTCAAAATTATCGTCAATTTTGGTTTCTATACTTTTAACTTTTATTGATGTATTTTCAAAATATCTGCTTTAGTTTCTATACTTTTAAAAATGTAACTGATTTCAAAACAAATATTACGGCCCCATTGATAACCATTTAGGTATCGTTTGATAACCATTTGACTTTTAGTTTTGGTTTTTGAAAATTAAAATTGTTTTCTCTCAATTTCTCTACAATAGTTTTCATCTCACTTATGGAAACATTTGAATTCTCAACTAAATTCTAAAAACAAAAACAAGTTTTTGAAAACTACTTTTTTAGTTTTCAAAATATTGCTTTGTTTTTTAAAATATAAGTAAAATGTAGATAACAAAATAAGTAAATCCCTTGGTGGGAGTTGTATTTCTAGGCCTAATTTTCCAAAACCAAAAACAAAAAACAAAATGGTTATCAAACAGGGTCTTCGTTTTTAATTTTGGGTTTTTGAAAATTAAGCCTAAAAATATTTACATCTACCAATAAGTTTCTATGTTTTCTTATGGACTTTGTACTTATGATTTCAAAAACTAAGAAAAATAGTTTTCAAAAACTTATTTTTATTTTTAAAATTTCCCTAGAAACTTGAATGGTACATCAAGAAACATGGAACTACTTGTAGAGAAGATGAAAAGAAGTTGTGAAAAAACAAGCATAATTTTCAAAAACAAAAAACAAAAAACCAAGTGGTTATCAGCGGGGCCCAGGGGCGGATTTACCATGGGTCCGGGGCTCGAGCCCTCTCAAATTTTTTACCTTTAATAATATGTATAGAAAAAGTCATATTAAATAACAAAAAAGTTTTCTGGCATAGTGCTAAAAATATCATGAGCCTCCCTTAAGTCTCAGGTTTAAATTTTGGTTTGTACAATATTAAATATTTTTTTCCAATGTCATATTCAAGCCCCTTCTCGATACAAATTCTGGATCTGCCACGGGCGGGCTTACATTATTCTTTTTTTTTTTTAAATCACGGCCATAACTTTGTATTAAATACTTTCAATTGTGTACAAAATTATCTAGATTTTATAAACAAGGATCAAAATAGTCACGTTTTAAAATATATAGATCAAACCTGACTTTCTAAAAAATAATAATACAAAGACTAAGTTATAAGTACATTGACCAAATTGGCATTTTAAAGTATAGGAACTAATATAAACTATGGTTGAAAGTACAGAATATAAATAGCATATAATCCCACCTTTTACTTTACTTGTGTATGTTTGTCTCTCATTGTTTTTTTTTTTTTTTTTTTGAAAAAAAAAATAAATTAATGAAAAAAAGTATACCTTCAACTTCTCCATATGAAATGCAGGGTTGATGATCTTTCTGTGCTTAGCCCATTTAGGTCCCTCAAGAGAGACGAGTCCACTTCCTATTCTCCTTCTAAAGGGAAAAGAAGATGTCTTACGAATATCATTGATGAGAGAAAAAACAATCTTCACTTGTTCAGGCTCTGTTATGTACACTCTTGGAGTTGTCCCAACCCATGCGAAAGAATCCTTTCCTATATATTTAGTTTTGATTAAAATAAAACCCAGTAAAGAATAATTACCAGCCGAAAATTTTAAACCTTGAAAACATAGATATCCAACTAATGGTTTATGGTAAATTTAATGATATTAACACTCGTGACTCTACTATTTAGAAATACATGACCTTCTATTATGATACTATGTTTAAACTACCAATTAACCTAAAATACATAAGTTGATTGATAATTGCAAATTTAATCATATCAATAATGTTACAAACTGTCACACTAAAGTATAAATATAGGAGGGGTTTGTGTGAATATTTACTTTTTTTTTATGAAGGGTTGTATAAATATTTATTTTTAAAAAGAATTTTTAAAGTTACCTGTCATTTAATAGTTTTTAAGAGTTGTATAACATTTTTTTAGTACAAGATTTGAACTATTGATAAAAAAAATAAAGAGTAATGCCAATTAATGCTAAGTTAAAGTAATTTAAGAAGAAAATTTCTTGTACTATGAAGTATCATGCTAACAATATGTTGTGCTAACAATATGTTGTTGAGCTTTTTAATACTAATGGTCTCCACATAAGTTTTGATAGACTCTCCTTAATTTTTTAAAAGATGTTGACCGAACAAACATTAAATGGCATTTAATATGAAAAGTTCTTCGAGCATTACTAGAAATTTTTCTAATTTTTCTCCTAATTTAGGCGCAAAAACCATGTAACATAGCTTTGGATCGGAAAGAAACTGAGTACATATTATTTATTTTATTTGAGGGAAAGAAATTGAATATCTTTGAATCTTATTGGCCATCTCCAAAAAGCCCGTTGATCGTTGAGCACGGCAGCGTGGGCTTGTTACCCTAGCGGGGGCAAAGACAAATTAATAATATGAGAGTTTTCAAAAAAAAGAAAAAAGAAAACCCCGTTGATCACATTTACCTAACACCCGTCTTACACAATGCACATGGATTTTAGGTGTCCTATGCGATTCGGAGCCCTGCCAATCTGATTAACCCATACGGTAATAATAATTTAAAAGTAGTTTATTCGACCAAAAAAAATTAAAAAGCAGTTTAAAAAAAAGCTAAAAAGTAGTTCATTTATAATGAAATGGTTATTATAATAAATAATTTGGTTAAAACATTGTTGAAATAAAATTTATTCATTTATTTAATTACAACCCATCAGTCGGGGTGAGTAAAAAGAGACCAAAAACCGACTTGACCGACCGAAACCGACCCAACCGAGGCCGGTCGGTCGGTTTTGTGCCTTTTTCGGTCGGGGTTGGTTTTGTGCTTCACAAAACCGAAAGGTCGGTCTAAAAAAAAATTATATATATATATATATATAGAATAATAATAATAATAAAAAAAAAAACTAAAAAGATTTTCTCAAAATAATTAAATAATAATTATAAATTATTAAATAATAATAAAATAATAATTATAAATATTAAATAATTAATTAAATAAATATTTAAATATATATATAAAAATGGACCGACCGATGCCCACCCCTTCAGATCTATAAATTATTTATTTTCATTAATATTTTAAAATGTTAAATTATAAGTTATTTTATTCCAATAGCTTAGGTTTAGTTTTGACTCTTACGGTTTTAAAAGCTTCATTACAACCATATGATTTAAGCTTTAAGAGAGTCAGCATAGCTTTAAAAGATTTAATTTCACCCCTATATTTGGACTTAAATCCAATCTAGTTCCTATGACTCAAAAGTCAGTAATTAGGTTTTCATAATTTTAAAAGATTTAATAATCTAATGATCCCTATATTTAGGCTTAATTTCAATTGGATATCAAAATTTTAAAAATTTGGATGTAATAAGATTGCTTTCAATTTCGTCTCTACAATCTCCTAAACAATTAAGTTAAATCTCACAAATAATTCACCATTCATTCTTCAGAAAAGAACATACATTTTTCTCTTAATTTCCACTCTATCATAGCCAACTTAGCACAAAAAAAAAAAAAATCTAATTGGTTGCTTACTCACTCCAATACCCAACCAAGTACTCTTGTTTTTTACACAATTTGAATGGTTACACACAAATAAATAGATCACTTAGGTTAGGCTAAGACATATATTATCAACTAAGATATAGCAAATTTCCAACTGGTTGAACTAAAAAGAACTTAAAAAAAGAAAAAATATTTAGATGAAGAGATGGAGTTACCATATTTATGGATAGTGATATGAGAGGTAGGGGTAGCGCGTGAAGCAATATTATGGGAGAAGGTCATGGGCTGCGACCTTGCTTGTCGGACGGCGGTTCCAATGTCCTTGGAATCCCCAAAGAGAAGGCGATAAGAGTTTCCGACAAGGCCTTGTTCTCTCAAGCATTTTTCCAGTCTCTTTGGCCTCAACCAAATCCAATTCACAAATCTCCATCCCCATAATCCCAACAACCACAAACCCACAACAAAAATCCAATTCCACATCTTCTCTCTCTAATTTCCACACTTTCCCACTCTAGTGTTGCCAACCAGACTACATATACTTTTTTTTTTTTTTGTTTGAATTTTCTTGCTTCTTAATTACGTCAATCCCTAGGCACTCACTTTGATTTCCCATCACAAGGTCGTGACTTGTGATAGAGTTGAGATTCCATTTGTTTTTTTTTTTTTTTTTTTTGGGATAAAGTTTTTAAAATATTAATTCACACATCTCGGTATTATCCTACATATTCATGAATTCGAGTGAAGTGAAATTTTTATTATATTATAAAAAAATTAATACAATATAGAAACTACTAATAAAATATCACTTAAAAATAATAAATTTTTTATGTATTTGATAAAAGTGAAATGTTTTTTTATTAATTTAATATTATTTTGAGGTTAAAATATCATTTTAGTCCCCTTACTTTTAGCATGGTTGGATTTTAGTGTTTGTATTTGTACTTTTAAATTTTAATCCTTATCCTTGTAATAAAACTTAAAATTAGCCCTTATGATAAGTTTGGAGTTTATTTTTATCAAAATTGATTAAATAGTAGTAATAATTTAAATATAAGAAAATGCCCAAGGTAAACATATTCTTAATTAGGGACCAAAACTTTATTGAAAGTACATTAAATTTGAATATTTAAAAGTATAAGAACCAAAATAGAACAATATTCAAAATATATGAATCAAAATGATATTTTAACCGTATCATTTTTATATTTTTTTTAAAATATTAATTTTAGTTTTTATCGATAATTTCCTTGGCTATTTATAAAATTGAGGGTTTACATTCAGTGTATATTTGACAATTAAGACATTGATACACACAAGGAAAAAATATATATAATTTCTATTTTGTTTGATAACTTTCAATTCTATTCTCGTTTACATTTGTTTGCTGAGAACTATTGATTAGATATTTAAGTTAAAATAATGCTGAAAGTAGATAGATTAAATGTATGCTTTGGAATATGCCCCTTGATATTTTAAAATCAAGTATTTATTATATAACTATTTAGGAAAAAAAAAGTTTAGCACGTTCCTCAAAGTGTTTTTTAATATATATATTTTTTAATTTACCAGTTTCTTAGTCATCGATTTTTTTTGATAAAAAATATATAATCAGTGAAATCACTCTATACAATTTTAACGAGGCACGACATTTTTAGTTATTCATAAGCACATTAAAAATCATGCTAAAAACACACCAAGTATAAATTTCTATTTTTCAAACAGTAAAATTGAGACAGAATTAACTATACATTTTGTCCTCCTATATGAAAAGTATTTAGCTTCAATTGTGTCACTGACAATTATAAGGAATAAAATTGTTGTTTTTAGAGAATTGAGAGGAAAAGAGAGAACACAAAAACAGCTAGGATTTAGATTATGAAATGATTTGTGATAATAAGATACAAACCTAAAAATACTATTTATAGGAGTAATATAAGATCAAACCAAATAAAATAAAATCTAATGAAATGAAGTCTAATATAATAAAATCCAATATATATAATTCTAACAACAATAATAATCAAAATAGTAAGAATCTCTAATAGAAGGTTTAAGGTACCGATTGATATGAATCCTAACACTATACAAGTTTCTAAAGCAAAGAAGAACAATGAGGTATTGCAACGAGTTCAATGAGTTCATAATTCCTTTTGTTTATGTCAAAAAGAACTTTAAGGAGGGGATCTACAGGTGTTGGTGTTGCAGTTCTTTCCCGAGATGGGATCTATTGATGGCTATGGCCAACAAGCACGACTGTTTCATAAATCCGTATGCTCAAAAGCGCTCACGTTGTTTGATGGTATTAAGTTGGCTTCGCGTCTGGAGCTTCACAAGGTTCATTTCTACTCGGACTCGTTGTTCTTGATGGCAATGGTAAATGGCTTATAGGAACCAACTTCAGATATTCAAAACTATATTTACGATATTTTGTCTTTGAAAAATAATTTTGAAAAGATTATGTTTAGTCATACTAGTAGATTCTTCAACTGTCTAGGTGCATGTGTTGGCACGAAAAGGGGTATCTGATACATTAGGTCTTTGGACTTCTGAGTTCCCTAGTTGGATTAACTTCTGATACATTGGACTAGGGAGGTGAGAAGGTGTTTATAATCTTGTCTTTCTTTAATGAATTTCTTTTCTAAAAAAAAAAAAAGAAGAAGTTGTATTCTAAGTATCCGATAAGGTTTATGATAAATTAGTGTAATGCTACATTAAATGAAGTCGTGTTACATCAAAGGAATTTAAGTTTAAAACTAACTTAACTTCATTTTAACCTTTATTTAGTACGAGTCAAACTTAATGAAAATTTTATTAGTTCAAGGTATTTTAAGTTGACATTTTACTAATCTTAAATTAGTTTATGGTTGATTTCAAGTTATTTCACAAGTTTGCATAAGCATAAGAGTTCTTATCTCATTAACTAGATTTTTTTTAATCAAAGGTTGAAAGTAAAATATCTTAAAAATAAAAGTTGAAAGCAAAATAAAAATTTTAAACAATGAACACAGAATTGAAATTCAGCTACATAAATCAAAGATATTTTATAGAATGATACATTTGTTAAACTGAATAAATAGTTTATTCTCAATGTAGATTTTAAAAGAGTAATTTGGGTACATGTTGGGTTCCAGCCCACTCCCAATTACATCATAGATTTTTAAAAAAAAATAAGAAAAATAAGAAAAAAAATTGGTACATGAGAAACTATGGGTACAATTAAATTTATTTCAAATCATCAACATAAATTTTTTGGTTGATTTTTAATTTAAAATAGTATCAGATCAATTGTTTAGAATCTTCTGAGGTTTGATTAGACTCATTTAAAGTTAGTTTCCTCTCTAATTAATTTTTTTTTTTTGAAAAATCTCTCCAATTAATATTTATTTGATTTTTTATTTAATTTTTAATCTTACAAGTGAGAGAGAGTCAGGTTATATTGATATATCCATTTAAGTTTTTCGATTTATTTGACAAATTGAATAGGGGTAAAGGAAAAAAAGAAAAGTGTAGCCCACCAAAAATTTTTCCATTTTATTATGTTTCAATCAGTACTAAATTTCAAATTTTATATGAAATTTACACGACAGGCGAGTTATAAATTTTAACGAAAATTAATTTTAAAACTCAAAAGCTGCAAGAAAGAACCTTCTTATGAGCAAACGTAGCCACCACGTAACTTGTCTCCATCAGTCCATCTGTAATAAATGGATAAGAAAAAGACAAAAGGAAAAGGGGGACTTTTCTTCGCAACGTCATTGATTACGTAGAGCATTTCCCAAAGTCGATAAAACACAAACTAAAACCCGGTGAGTGGCCCAGGGTTTTGAGTTACGAGGGTTTTAGTTTCTAAACCCAAAATCATATTTGTTACTGGAGTTTCAAATTCATAAAGTTTTGAAACACAACTTCATGAGTTACTTCAGTGCAATCCTATGAATTTTGTATCATGTTTTCAATTTCATTTGTCGTTTTTCATTTTCGATCACAACTTCGACAACAACTCCGATAATAACTTCGACAACAACTCCGACGACTACTCCAATGACCCAACACACTCCATGACAACTTCGATGACCACTAACAACGACAACTACGACGATTAACCGACGATCCGACAAACTCTGATGACAATTCCAACGACCACACCGGCGACCCAACTAACTCTAATGACAATTCTGGCGACCGTCTGATCATTATCGATAACAAAAATTTTGACGATCATACAGGAGACTCGACCACCGCGACGATTACCTTCGTCGACAACTACGATAAAAACTCTATAAATTAATTTAACGATCACCCCTGCGACTCGACCACTCCAACAACTTGATACTTTGATGTCTCAATCAACGACTCCAACGACTTACCACTCTGACAACGACTCCAACGACTCGACCACTTGATAACTACTATCATAACCACCAAACGACCACCCTGATGACCACTCCAACGACCCATGACAACCTAACCACTATGCAATCACCATCGATGACCATTGACAACCAACCACCTAGTCAATTTCTTAAAAGGTTAAAAATTAAACAAAAAATAGTTACTTACAATTTTTTTAATCGATTAGAGGTTTGAAATAGATTTCAAAATACTATACAAAATATAGTTTCTAATATTTAAATTTCTAAAAATTGCATACTATTAGATCCTGCTTAGTCCAATTCATGTTATAAAGGAGAATTCAAATTTTATAACTCATTTATCCTTTAAATATGTTTTAAATACGGTGACAATTTTATTTAAATTTCATAATTTCTTAAATAAACCTCAAATCTTTTAATTTTTAAAATAGAGTTCAAAAATTAGGTCTATGATTACTCTGTGAAATAGAATTTTCTAGGTTTTTGACGAGTTTATAAATAGAATTTTAGATTCTCTAATTTATTAAATAGATCTCAAATTTTTTAATTTCTAAAATAATTTTTTGAGTATTTTGTGAAATTGAGTATTATTGATACAAATTACACATCTATATTTAGCTATTATTGAAACAATTGACACAAATAATTATCAAGTAAAAAAATTGGCTCTAGAAAAAGAATATTCTTAAAAAAACTGTTATAAAAATACAGCTTAACAAACACAGTCCAACTCAACTCTATATCCCAAACACTCAGCAAACTATCCCAAACACTAGAATTCCAAGAAAACACAGAATCTCAGAACTTCAAGATTTCTGATTCTAAAACAGCGCGCCAAACATCCCTTCAATCAACCTAATTTTGTACACATACAAAAGCCTAAGAGAGATTATTTTATGAATGTGGAGATACAGTACAGACACTCAAGTGTATATATATTTTCAATTACATTCCATAAAGTAACCTGATCATAGTTTCAAAAAAACAAAGTAACCGGAACATAAATATACATTATTTTGAGAGAGACATAATACTGTATAAATTTAACACTTCCATTTTAATAAGTTAATTTATTTAAAATATATATATATATATATATATATATATATATATATATATATATCCATCAATTGCTTCACTCTCTTCTCTTTAGGAGATGCAAAAAAGTCCGCCACATCTAAATTTGTCATGTTGGATGAGTTGAATATATCATTGTCTTGATAAACGAGATTTGCTTCTACATTTTTCCCTTTTTCATTCAGGGAAGCTTGATAGAGATCTCCTAGATGTTTGGATTTACGACAAATACGTGATCAATGTCCAGTCATTTCACATCGAAAACATTTATTCTCATCACCTTTTGAATTTTTGTGTGTTGTGAAAAATGATAAAACCCGGGTATAATTTTACCAATATTTAAATACTAATATAATAATAATAATTATTATTATTATTATTATTATAAAAGTGTTTGGAAATATAATATATATATATATATATATATAAATATATAAATATAAGATAGTGGAATTATATGACAAATTGAAAGAAATAAAATTGAGAAAGTGGAGGAACTAGAAGAGAATTGGTCTAAAATTTCACCAATGGTATTGTATTCATGATCCACCAAATGCCACTATAGGCAATTTGGCAAGGATGAGTTGGTATATTTGGACACTAAGCATTGGTAAGAAATGGACACATGGGGACACTTTGGCTATGGAGGGTTTGCCATTTGGCATGGGTATTAAAAGGCATGTGGAATGGACATTTACATGTGTTTGTATAAAATACTCCCCCTTAAATGCTCATTTTATATAAAATATGTCTCGTTAAAACCTTACTAGGAAAAAATCATATGGAATAAATGTTTGGATTTGTTCCCTAAACGTAATTTTGATAAAATAAATAAAGAGTTATTTGTTTTGATAAAATTATATTCTTGCTTTATAAATCTAATAAACTAAGCTCCAAGGTTATAATGTATCTTGAACATCAGTGTAGTAGACACTATTTGGATTATGTTCAAGAGTATAACCTAAATGGTCTATGGTATAAGAATAAGGTTGGAAACCTTATTCTGATAACACCATGGATGCGACCCACTTTGTAATTGTATAAATGAGGTAATTCAACTCATTCATGTGGTTGATATGCGAGTGGGGGCATCCTGTATGAAGAGTTCATACAAGACCGGACTGCAAATTATTAGTTTCACCAGTACAATGCCGTTAATAGGATAAGATTGATAATTTATAGATGGTCATTAGTGACTCGACCTGAATCCTGAGCAAGTTGAGAACTCCTGCTTATAGGGGTTTGTCCTTAGACTAGTATGGGTGAGAGTGGCCTGTAGCCGACTCAATAAGTCTACCTTCTCAGGGACAGAACCTCGTAAGTAGCTGGGGACTTAACTGTGCAAGATGGAATTCACTCATTCCTACACTAAGGAATTAGATAGGTTGTTCCCTTAAAAACTGACTCCAGGTCTTGAACAACGGGGCCCCGCCCTCTATGAGGGTATGAGTCTAAGGTAGGACCTTAGACTTGTTGTTCATTAGAGGATCAGTGGTGCTTAAGGAACAAAGAGGTAATCACAGGGGTAAAACGATAATTTGACCCAGTTGTGATTACAAACAACCTGTGAATAGTCGACTCATGGGTAAGGATTATATCAATGGACACAATATAATCTACAGTGAGGAGAGTGCAACTACAAGTCTATAGTGGAATGACTTGTAGTTAATGAATATTGACTAACTGGATCAAAAAGTTTGATCAGTTAATCTCACATCATTGGAGCTCATGAACTGTAGGTCCATTAGGTCCCTCCGTTGGCTCAACATGGTTATATTGAGGGTATAAAGTTAGGAATGAAATTGAAGGGTTCAATTTCATGCATGAGGTGTTATATCAATTATATATGATATAATTGATATAATATATGGTTTTAATGTGAATTAGATTCACATATAAACCATATAATAATGGGAGAATAAAGGAGGGATAGGATGATAATTTCCACCCTATTTCCCTATATATATAGTTGCCTGAGATGTAACTTGTAAGCTAAGCTCTTGGTGAAACCCTAGCATTCTCTCACATTGTGTTAGAAAGAGTTCCAATTACAATCTCACAAATATCTCATCTCACCTAAACGGAACCCACCTTCCTCCCTCACCTAGAGAACAACAGAGAAGAACCGGTGGTAGTGTCCGTGATCGTTCGGGATCGTATTGCTGAGATCGTGATCGTGGGAGAAGGAGCACTTGAAGAAAAGTTATTCAAAGGTATAATTCTTGTTGTCCATCTTGTAGAAATGCATGCTTAATCTTTATAGTTTTGTTCTTGATTGTAATCCATGTAACAAAGTTTAGAACACGCGATTAACAATCGCTTCCGCTACAGGATTCGATTCCCTACAATAAAAATTTTAGTGAAGAAAAAAGAGTACATATTTTATATAATATATTTACTCCCCCTCATGAAGACATCACTTGAGATCTCTGAGTCGTCGCATCCCAATACTGTGAACCAATTTCTCAAATGTTGTAGATGGTAATGCCTTTGTAAATATGTATGCCAAGTTATCTTTCGAACAAATCTGTTGTATTGAGATGTTGCCATTTTCTTCAAGGTCATGAGTGTAGAAAAACTTTGGAGAGATATGCTTCGTTATCTCTTTTAATATATCCTCCTTTGATTTGAGCTATACATGTTGTGTTGTCGTCATATAATATTGTTGGAAGACGTTTACCAGAAGATAAATCACATGTTTCACGAATGTGTTGAGTCATTGATCTTAGCCATACATATTCTCGACTTGCCTCTGAATTGTAAGGATTTCAGCATGATTTGAAGAAGTGGTCGTGATGGTCTGTTTCACTGATCGCCATGATATAGCAGTTCCTCAACATGTAAATAGATAACCTGTCTGAGATCTAGCTTTGTGTGGATCAAATAGATAATCAGAATCTGCATAACCAACTAGATCATAATTTTATTTGTTAGAATAAAATAAATCTATATCAATCCCCCTTCGAAGATATCAGAGTACATGCTTAACTCTGTTCCAATGTCTTTTTGTAGGACATGAACTATATCTAGCTAATAAATTTACTGAAAATGCAATATCTAGTCTTGTGTTATTAGCCAGATACATAAGTGCATTAATTGCACTAAGATATGGTACTTCAGGACCAAGTAGTTCTTCATTGTCATCTCGAGTTGAAATATATATTTCTTTATATCCAGTGAACGAACTTCCATTGGAATGTTTAATGGATGTGCTTTATCCATATAGAATCTTTTAAAGATTTTCTCTGTACAAATTAATTGATGAACAAATATCCCATCTGCTAAATGTTCAATTTGCAAACCAAGACAAAAATTTATTTTTCCAAGATCTTTCATCTCAAATTCTTTCTTAAGATATTCTATTGCCTTGGATAACTCTTCAGGAGTTCCAATTATATTTAAGACATCAACATATACAGTTATAATAGCAAATCCTGAGTGAGATTTCTTTATAAAAACGCACAGACATATTGGATTATTTTAATATCATTCTTTAAACAAATATTCACTCAGGCGATTATACCACATTCGTCCTGATTGTTTTAATCCATATAATGATATTTGTAACTTTATTGAATATAATTCTTGAGAACTTGATTTATATGTTTCTGGTATTTTAAATCATTCCGGGATTTTCATATAAATGTCGTTATCCAAAGATCCATATAAATACGTCGTGACTACATCCATTAGATGCATATCAAGTTTTTCATATACAGTCAGACCAATCAAATATCTTAGCGTTATTGCATCCACCACAGGAGAATATGTCTCCTCATAATCAATACCAGGTCTTTGCAAGAATTCTTGTGCAACAAGTCTTGCTTTATATCTCATGACTTCATTTTTTTCATTTCCTTTCCTTACAAATACCCATTTGTATCCCACAGGTTTGACACCTTCTGGTGTTAGGACTACTGGTCCAAAACCTCACGTTTTGAAAGTGAGTTCAACTCTGCTTGGATTGCTTCTTTCCACCTCAGCCAATCCTTTCTACGTTGACATTCTTCGATAGATTTTGGATCAAAATCATCACTTTCATGAATAATATCGTGAGCAACATTATAAGCAAAAATGTTGTCAACAATGATATCATTTCGGTTCCATCTCTTTCCTGTTGTAATATACTTTATAGAAATTTCATTATTATCCTCAAACGTTTGATTTTCATAAATACTCTTTTGAGTAGTTGTATTCTAGATTTCTTCTGGAACATCCATACATTTTATTGAATCGTTTTGATTCTCAATTACTTTTCTTTTTCGAGGATTTTTGTCTTTGAAACTCATTGGTCTACCATGCTTCTGGCGTGCTCCAGACTCATTATTGACAACTTTTTACTTTGGGATATCAATTTTTGATGGAGCATTTGCAGCTGGTATATATGATTTAGACACTCTTTTAGCATTTGTAAATGCATCTGGTATGATTTGCTATATTTTGCAAATAAATTATTTTTTGAACTTCAAATTCACATTGATCTCTACGAGGATCTAAATGAGATAATAATGATGCATTCAAAATAATTTCTATTTTCAACTTCTTAATTCCTCCACCTAATGTTGGAAAATTTGTTTAATTAAAATGACAATCAACAAATCATGCCGTAAATACATCACCCATCAGGAGTTCAAAATATTTAATAATTGATCGGGAATCATATCCAACATATATTCCTAACCATCTTTGAGGACCCATCTTAGTACGTTGTGGTGGAGCAATTGGAACATATACTGCACATCCAAAAATTCTCAGATGGGATATATTTGGATGCTGACCATAAGCTAATTGCATGGGGGAATATTTATTATAGGCTACTGACCTAATACGTAATAATGATGCAACGTGCAAGATAACATGCCCCCAGACCGATGAAGGAAGTTTAGTTCTCATAAGCAATGGTCTTGCAATTAGTTTCAAGCGTTTTATAAATGATTCTGCTAGACCATTTTGTGTATGAACATGAGCTACAGGATGTTCAATACTTATCCTAATTGGAATACAATAATTATTAAAAGTTTGGGATGTAAATTCACAAGCATTATCAAGTCGAATGGTCTTAATTGTATAATCAGAAAATTGTGCTCTTAACTTAATTATTTGAGCAAGTAATCTTGCAAATGCAAGATTTCGACTTGATAATAAGCATACATGTGACAATCTGCTGGATGCATTAATTAATACCATAAAATATCTAAATGAACCACTTGGTGGGTTAATAGGTCCACAAATATCACATTGAATTCGCTCTAAAAATACAGGTGGTTCAATTCCCACTTTAGCTGGTGATGGTCTAATAATTAATTTCCCTTGAGAGCAAGCATCACATGACAACTCATTAGATTGAAGAATTGTTGCGTAGAGTTATATTGCAATACCGCAAGTGTACGGGTCAAGTTTTAGTATAGTGATTTGAGTACAGAGTATCGTCCTCAGGAATGAGTTTTCTAGACTAATTAATTACCAAGATACTTTTTTCTTAATTTTAGCTAAAGAAACAAAACTTTGATGGATAGTGAAAAGAAGGATAGAAAATAAATGTACAATTGGAGACACGAATATGATAGAATTGAAGGAAGATGATTTCACAAGATAATTCCTTATTTAACACATGCAATGAACTAATATTATGAATTTATAAACAAGAAGTCAATTACTCAAGAAAGTCTCTCGATCTCTCAAGAGCCTCGCACATACAATAAATCCTATAGTCTCCATATAAAATCTAAGCATGCACGACATTAAGCAACTTCTTTATCGTTTCCTAAGATTTCTAGGTCATTCTCATGCCGAATTCTAAGAGTTTTGATAACCTTATTCTAATTTAAGCTTTTTCTCTCGAGTCCACTTAAACCAAAGATATAAATGAAATTAAGAATGAATTGCCAAAAATAAATAACATAACAAAGTTCAATACATAATCAAATAAATCTAAAACATGCTAATCAAATTCCAACTACAACATTTAGCTACTTAAAATGACAATAAAAACAAGCTAAAGTCATAGGAAAAGTCTTTAAACTCAATTACAAACTAAAAGAAAGAGAAATAAACTTATGTGTCAAAGTTGGTCTCTCGTTCCCGAGCTCCCGTCACGATCTCGAGCCTCCACAAACGCTTTGGCTCCCAGAATGCTCTTTTTTTCCCCTTAGAGTGTGTGTATTTGAAACTAGGGCTAAAAACTACCAAATTCGGCTCCTTTTGCAATGAAAACAACATGTTGTATTTATAGGACTTTTTTGGTACGACGTTGCAACATTTGGTCATGGCGTTGCAACGTCGCTCGCCGCCCACCAACCCACCGCTGCGACCATTTTTTTGTCATATCTTTTCGCTCGGGTGTCCAAATGACCTCCGGTTTGATGCGTTGGAATCGCGATTCGATGTAGAATCTCTCAGTATACTTTTTATACTCAATATACATCTATATTTTTCTTGGGTTTTCAATTAAGCACACACATGTTCCAAATTGCATCAAAATAGTCTCAAAACACTCAATTCTTGCTTCTCAAGCTCAATTTCCTGAAATTAACCATAAAATACCATGAATGCCCATGTTTTAAGTATAAAAACTAGCTAAAATATAGAAATAAGATAGCATATTTGCATGCTATCAAGAATCTTCTTGTTCTTTAAAGGATGTCCATGTGAATTCTCAATAATTTTTCTTATCATTATCGATTCTGGATGTCCCAGTCGATCATGCCAAACACTGAACATTTCTGGATTCATGAACTTTTGGTTCATTGTTGCATAGCTTTTGATTACTCGTATATGAATATAATATAATCAAGAAGAAAAATCAGGCAGTGTTTCTAATATACGTTTTTCATGTGAAACAATAGATGTGATATAGAGCCACTCTATATTATTTTTACGATCAGTTTCAACATGATAACCATTGTTACGCATGTCTTTGAAACTTAATAAATTTCTCTTTGATTTGCTAGAGAACAAAGCATTATTAATTGTAAATCTTGTTCCTCTAGCAAGATAAAACTTGTTTTTCTAAAACCTTCAATCAGGTCTGCAAAACCTGATATAATATTGACTTTTGCTTCCAGCATTGTCAATTTAGAAAAATACTTTTTGTTTATAAGTATTGTGTGCGTAGTTGCACAGTCTGCCAGATATAGATTTTCATTGTTCATTTTTGAGTCATTCAACATATGAAAACTGTCCATATATTTCTTCATTAAACAAAAATAATTACAATAAGAAATATATAATACAAAAAGTTTAAAGCTAAAAATAATATAGAAATAAACATTAGTACTAGACATTCTCAAAATCAAAAGAAGTATTTGCTAATTCATCAATTGCTTCAATCTTCTCTTCAAGAGATGCGAAAAAGTCTGCCACATCCAAATTTGTCATGTTGGATGGGTTGAATATATCATTGTCTTGATAAGCAAGATTTGCTTCTACATTTTTCCTTTTTCCTTCAGGGAAGCTTGATAGAGATCTACTAGATGTTTGGATGTACGACAAATACATGACCAATGTCTAGTCATTCCACATCGAATACATTTATTCTCATCACCTCTTGAATTTTTGTTTTGTGGAGCTTTTTCTTTATGATCATCAGTTTGTGAGGGTTTCTTGAAATTTGGATAATTATAATGCTCACCACGAAAATAATTATTTCTTCCTCTACCGCAGTCACGACCTCAACCACGACCGCGACCTCGATCACGATTGTTAAAATTCACCCCATTCACTTAAGGGAATGACGTTGCTCCAGTTGGTCAAGATTCATGATTTTTCATTAATAGCTCGTTGTTTTGTTCAGCCACGAGAAGACATGAAATCAGTTCTGAATACTTTTTAAAGCCTTTCTCTCGATATTGCTGTTGTAGGAGCATATTCGAGACGTGAAAGGTAGAAAATGTCTTCTTAACATATCAACGTCAGTAATCCCTTCTCCGCATAATTTTAATTTCGAACTAATTTGAATAATGCGGAGTTGTACTCACTTACTGATTTAAAATCTTGCAACCTCAGATGCATCCAATCATAACGAGCTTTTGGAAGAATAACAATTTTTTGATGATCATACCTTTCTTTCAAGCTCTTCCATAGGACGTAAGGATCTTTTATCGTTAGATGTTGCATTTTCAATCCCTCGTGGAGATGATGACGAATAAAGATCATGGCCTTAGCCTTTTCTTGACTAGATGTTGTATTTCCTTCTTTAATGGTCTCTCCAAGGTTCATAGCATCCAAATGTATCTCAACATCAAACACCCATGATAAATAATTATTACCATTAATGTCTAGTCGTGAATTCTAATTTTGCAAGATTTGCCATAGTAATACTATAAAAATTGCATTTACATTAGAAAATTAATTAAACATGCAAAATAACATTTTATTATTAAAAAAATGGCTTACCCGGAGGACCTACCTTCAGTGGAAAAATCGGCAGAGATTCGTGCTGATAACGTGTTGTGAAAAAGGATGAAAACCGGGTATGATTTTAGCAATATTTAAATAATATAATAATAATAATAATAATAATAATAATAATTATTATTATTATTATTATTATTATTATTATTATAAAAGTGTTTGGAAATAGAATATATATATAATATAAATATGAGATAGTGGAATCATATGACAAATTGATAGAAATAAAATTGAGAAAGTGGAGGAAGTAGAAGAGAATTGGTCTAAAATTTCACCAATGGTATTGTATTCATGATCTACAAAATGCCACTATTTATAGGCAATTTGGCAAGGATGAGTTGGTACATTTGGACATTAAACATTGGTAAGAAATGGACACATGGGGGACACTTTGGCTATGGAGGGTTTGCCATTTGGCATGGGTATTAAAAGGCATGTGGAATAGGCATTTACATGTGTTTGTTTACAATAATATATATATTTTACGAAATACATATTTAATTTATAAAATTTGAGATTGGTGTCTACTTAATCTTTCCGATTTTAACCAGTACAATTTAGTTTTTGATGTTTGAAAATAGTTCTAAATGGTCTTTAAATTCAAATGGATCATTAATTGTCTTACAAAATGATGATGTGGCAGTTAATTATTGAGTAGACTGTTGAGATGTTTGTTCTAATCTCGTATAGTTTGTAAATTACTATTTGAAATTAATAAAAGTTATTTATTTCATCTTTTGTGTCTCGCATTTATTACAAATATTGTCCAATAAACTAAGCTCCAGGGTCATTGAATTCCTAAGAGAACTAGAACTTGAACAGTGTGTAGTGGACACACAGGGAGGATCATGTTCAAGTTAATGACCCGAAGGGTCTACAGTATATGGATGGGGTTGGAGACCAAATCCTGGATACACTGTGGATGCGACCCGCTTTGTATTAAGATACAAACGAGATGATCTGACTCGTTCATGTGGTTGACATGCGAGTGGGGGCATCCTGTACAATGAGATTGTACAAGACCGAACCGTGAATTATTAGACCTACGAATGTAACACCATTGACAGTAAGGACTAATAACTTCGTAGATGACCATTAGTGACTCGATCTGAATCGTGAGCGCGTTACGGACTCCTGTCTGCGGGGATTTGTCCTTTGACTAGTACGGGTGAGGGTGGTCACAGTTACTCGCCCAATATGCCTTTCTTCTCAGGGACAGGACCAAGTAGGGAGCTGGAAACTTAACTACGCGAGATGGAATTCACTCGTTCCCGCCTTTAGGGAAACTAGAGGGGTTGTTCCTTTAAGTGTTGTCTCCAGGGCTTGGACAACGGGCGCCCACCCTCTCACTGGCCCGGGAGGGTTGTTGTGTATGGTTGGACCATTACAACGTTGGTGTTCATTAGAGTAGCAGTGGGGACTTAAGGAGCAAGAAGTAGACACAGGGGTAAAACGGTAATTTGATCCAACAGTGTCTACAAACAACCTGTGAAGGGTCGACTCATGGGCATTGGTTATATTAGTGGACACGTAATATCTTACACTGACGGGAGTGCAGCTACGGGCTTTAGTGGAATGTTACTGTAGCTAATGATGGTTGATTAACCGGGTCAAAGAGTTTGATAGGTTAATCTCGGATCATTGGAGCTCGTCACTGTAGGTCTATTAGGTCACTCGGTTGGCTTAATCTAGATTAAAAGAAGTGTTACTGTTTTTGTGTGAATTGAAGTGTTTAATTTCACTAAAGGGTATTTATGTCATTTATATGAGATATGAATGATATAATATATAGTTTAATGTGAATGAGATTCATAATAAACTATAGGTTAGCCTAATTGTTGAATTAGGGCTAATTTGGAGAAATTAGGTTGAGAGATATTAAATTGGATGCCATTCAATTTATAAATCCACAATATTGCAAATGTGATTTGTAATATGAGATATGAGATATCTTATAATATATGGTTATGCAAATATGATTTGCATAACCTATAGTTGTGGTAAAATGGTAAATAGGTGGAGATTTCAACTCCACCTATCTCCATTATTTAAACCCCTTTGCAAGAAGGGGAAGGTAAGTTTTCTCTCATTTTTGGAATTCTCACCAAAAGAAGAGAACTCTCTTTCTCAATTTCTCTCTAAATTTCTCCTCTCAAAACCAAAACAAAGAAAATCCCACCATCTTCCTTCTTCAAAAACAAGAACAACCTAGAAGCCAAGTGGTGGTGTTCTTGTTGGTGAGAAGAGTTCGAGATCGTAAAGATCGTTTGGAGAACACGAAGAGTTCGTGATCGGTGGAAGAAAATTGAATACGGTTTCCAACAAGTAAGTAGACATTTCTTACTGTTTTTCTTCCATAAATTGCATGTTTAGCCTAGATCTAAGAGTTAAATAATTTTAACGAATCTTAGTTGCACAACACCGAGACGATTCGATCGTCTTCCGCTGCGGTGAGAGTTTCATTCCTTTCAATTGGTATTAGAGCCATACGTTGGTTCTTTGTTGTGCACTATTTTTCGTTGAAATTAGGTGGGTATTGTCTTTAATTCATGAGATTAATGTTGGTTTGCAATTATGGATGTTTTCGGTTTTGGCATTAGAATAGATTTACAATTTTATGTTGATGTGATCAATGTAAGGGCTCGTTGTTTTGGACATTTTGTTGTAAATCGAGTCTGTAAGTCCGAGTCATTCGTGGCAAGAGTTGCTATCAAGAAATCGGAGGAGAAACGGGCGAGAATCGACGAAAAATAACAAGAGGAGCTTGCTGTTCTGTCGATAGCGTTTAGACGCTGTTCATCTGCATCTCAACGTTGCGCATGCGGTCGGAGGCCTTGCTGCAAAGCAGTGTTGCAACGCTGAGGCGTGGAGCACGTGGGGCGTGACGCTAGAGGCTGCAACGTTGCAACGTTGCCCACGACATTGCAACGCTACAATGTAGTGGACAGTTGGCCAAGGCGCGCTCGCGAGGAGTGGGAACGTGGGCAACAGTTTTTTCAAACGTGATTTATTTTTATTATTTTATAAAATGTAAATTTCTTTTATTTTATTTAAATTTATTAAACAATATTAATATAATTGTATATTAATGTTATTTAATCAAATTAATGCCCCTAGGTGCCAAAACTGGTCCATTTTTGCTATTTAATTATTATGCATGAGATGTATGATTTAATTAATTTCTATGTGCATAATGTATGTCATATAGATTTAAAATCCCACCTTAGGTTAAACATTTTCATGCATAAGTGTTATAATATATAGTTTGCATGATAGGTTATATTATAAGTGTTATAATATAATCAAATGCATGTTTTAATTTAATTAATATAAATGTTATATTTTTAGATTAAAGTATGCACATGCATTTTATTTCATGTGATGAATTATTATGTTACAGTATATAGTTATTCATGTGATGAATGATCAAGCACTATAACATAGAAGTGCATGTAACCTAAGTTAATTATTAGTTTTAAAGTGTTTAGAACTTGAATAATTAGACTTAGGTTTTCTAGTTCTAATAAGATTAGAATTAGGTAATCAAAGTATAATCTTTGAATGATGACTGGTTTTCTAGTTCTAATAAGATTAGAATTAGGTAATCAAAGTATAATCTTTGAATGATGACTGATTAGTAACTCTGTCTAAGGAAGGTTTTGTCTAAGGCTGGGATATTTAAGTTGACGCTTGCGGAACACCTCTACCTAGAAACGGACCTGTGAGTGAATTCGGTCCGGAGATTCTTAAATTATATTTTTCGTGAGTGTCGTTAATTAAAATTTGATTAATTTACTCACATAGACCTAAGTAATAATGTGATTATAAAGTTAGACTAAATACCATATAAGAGTTATATTGGTAGACTTAGGTAAATTTTAGCCTGTTTATCTAGGTCAATCCTGATAAATATAAAGTGCTGAGTGGGAGGAAATATAGTGTATGAGATACATTTATTTTTCGACCACAAATCTCCGTTAAGTCTGCACCGTGAGATCCATACTTGGCCTCCTGGCGCAAATGAGAGCGTCCCCTTCAGATGATATTTGTATGGGTCAGTATCAAAGTGGATGGAGAGAGTACGTATAGTGAGTGGGAGCGGGACCTGTGAAAATGGGACCCATGGTCTCTTCTTTCGATTCACACCGTGAGACCACTATGATCTGCCTGCTAGTTTACTGGACGAGACAATCCCGCCGGAGGGCCTTGATCATGAGAGTGAACACCGTGAATTCCCGAGAGGATCTGATTTCCTTGTTGGTTTTCCTTCGTGGTTCACCCTTCCGGTGGCTATTGTTTGGGCGGATACTTGGAAACTTAAAGATTGAGGGTGACACTCACAGAATTCGTTAAGTGTTAATGAATTCGACCAAATAATGGTAACTGGACGCCGAATGGAATAAGAGTTATTCTGGGATTAGGGTCTGGTCGAGAAAGTCTCGTCCTAGAGGAGGAGTGTTTCTGTTCACCCTTCGGTGACAGTCATTCTAAATCTTTAAGATATCATTAATTTTTAAATGACCTAGGGATCATAGAATTAAATTTTGCTAAAACTTGATTGGTTTTCAAAAGTTTATGTGAGACTGACACAAAATTATATGATTTTTCAGCTAAAAATATGTCTAGCTCAATAATCGCTTTACTTGCTTCCGACAAACTAGTGGGAGATAACTTCCAAACGTAGAAGAATAACATAAACACGATTTTACTAACTGGCGACCTGAAGTTCGTGCTTACTGAGGAGTGTCCTCAGTTGCCGAGCTCGACTGCATCACGAAGTGTTCAGGATGCATAAGATTGATGGATCAGGGCCAATGAAAAGGCCAATGTCTATATCATTGCCAACTTATCTGAAGTATTGGCAAAGAAGCACGAGTTGATGATCACCGCTAAGGAGATCGTGGAGTCATTGTAGGACATGTTTGGACAACAGTCCTTTCAGGTAAGGCACGATTCACTCAAACACGTCTTCAACGCACGGATGAAAGAAGGGACGTCTGTCCGTGAACATGTTCTGAAAATGATGACCCACTTTAATTTAGCGAAGATGAACGGGGCTTTGGTCGACGAGTCGAGCCAGGTGAGCTTTATTCTGGAGACTCTTCCGAAGAGTTTCCTTCATTTTCGTAGCAACGCTGTTATGAACAAGATAAGCTACACTCTGACTACCCTCCTCAATGAGCTACAGAACTTCCAGTCCTTGATGAGGATTAGGACACCGGAAGCTGAGTCAAATGTTTCCTACAGGTCTTATCACAGGGGTTCGACCTCTAGGACTAAACCTGTTGCTTCTTCTCGCCCGAAAGAGAAGAAGAAGATGAAGAAAGGTAAAGCTGACTGAGCTGCTGCCCAAAAGGGTAAGAAGGTCAAGGAAGTTGCAGAGAAAGGAAAGTGTTTCCACTGCAATGAGGATGGTCACTAGAAGAGAAACTGTCCCAAGTTCCTTGCCGAGAGGAAGAATCAAGGTAAATGTGATTTACTGGTAACTGAAACTTGTTTAGTAGAGAGTAGTGACTCTGCCTGGATTTTGGATTCGGGCGCCACTAACCACGTTTGTTCTTGGTTTTAGGGAATTGATTCATGGCAGCAGCTGCGAGAGGGTGAGGTGACTCTACGGGTTAGATCCGGGGAGATAGTCTCTGCTGCAGCTATCGACAAAGTGAAACTCTATTTCGACAGGAATTACTTATTGTTGGACAATATGTACATAGTCTCATGGTTTACTAGAAACCTTGTTCTACTTCCTGTCTTATTGAACAATGTATTTCAATTTCCTTTGATAATAATAAAACATTTATTTCTTTCAAAAGCAATTTGATTTGTTTAGCTTCACTTGAGTCTAACCTATATGTTTTAAAGCCTAATTCAGTCAAAAGCGTTTTGAATACTGAATTATTTAAAACTGTAGAAACACGAACTAAGAGAGTTAAAATTTCTCCAAAAGAAAATGACCATCTTTGGCGTCTAAGGTTAGACCACATTAATATCAATAGGATTGAGAGACTAGTGAAAAGTGGACTTCTAAGTCAGTTGGAAGAAAACTCTTTACCAGTGTGTGAGTCATGCCTTGAAGGCAAAGTGGTAGAAAATGATATAGAGCCAAGGAGCCCCTTGAGCTTATACATTCTGACCTCTGTGGTCCGATGAGTGTTAAAGCACGAGGAGGTTATGATTACTTCATATCTTTCATAGATGATTTTTTTAGGTATGGGTATATTTACCTAATGCATAGGAAGTCTGAAACTCTTGAAAAGTTCAAAGAGTACAAGACTGAGGTTGAGAACCTGTTAGGTAAAACCATAAAAACACTTTGATCGAATCGAGATGGAGAGTATTTGGGCACTGATTTCCAGGACTATATGATAGAACACAAAATTACGTCCCAACTCTCAGCACCTGGTATGCCACAGCAGAATGGTGTATCGGAGAGGAGAAACAGAACCCTGTTGATAACTCACCATAAGTGAGTTATTTTACTAGAATTTTAGTGTTTAATCCACTTGAATTGCATTTAATTTAGTGATCCTCATGTTAGTTTATCCCTAAATTATGTGTGTTAGCTTTAAAATCTTGCATTTAAGCATTAGGTGCAAAAAGAATTAATTTTGATGTTTTTTATGCTTTAATTTAAGAAATTTGGAAAAATAAGCTAATGATAATTAAAGAATGAAAAAACGAGATTTTTAATTCTAGAAAAATCCTATCATATTTATTGGGTCCATATTTTGATTAATGAATTTATTAGGATTTTTTTCTATGTGCAGGAGATGTTTGAAAATTACAGAACCCTAAGGGCATTTTAGACATTTTACCCGAAGGGTAAGATGGTCTTTTATCCTTAAGGGTATTTTTGTAATTTATGAAATTAGAAGCAACACCATCTTGTATAAGGAGGCTAGGGTTTCTGAGGCAAGAGGAGGTGGAGTTGGAGTTTGTACAAGAGGAAGAGATCGAGAGGAGAAAAAGAACTCGTGAGATTCTTTGAAGCAAAGGGCCTGCGTTGGAAGGAAAAATCTACTGACTTTCTTTGTTGTAGCAAATGTTGTTGCACACATCCGAGAAAAAGCCCTTTTCTTTGAAGCAAAGTGTAGTTGTGTGCTTGGCGGTGAGGCTGCTTTGTTTCTTTGAAGCAATTGGGTGAGAGAAGAACAAATCACGAGAGGAGGTATTCTTTGAAGCAAACCGTGGAGTAGAGGGTTGACCATCTGCTGGAATCGACCAAACTTTGCTGAAGCAAAACCGAGTAGGAGTTTGTCCACCGTGATTTACCCATCTTTTCTTTGAAGCAAAATCGAGGGCATCGGTGAAGTTCGGTTTTCACAGACGTCGTTTACGAAATTTGCAATTACCGGCTATCCAACCGTTGGATTTTGCTACAATTTTGTCAGCATATTAAGGACTCATAGAGCTCCGGTTTCAACGGTTGGATCGTCGTTTGGAGCTTTGTGCTGGCCGATATTGCTGTCACATTGCACGTCCACTGCAGTTCGGTTTTTCACAGACGACAGTCACAAAGTTGTCGTTTGTGGGAGTTTGAACCGTTGGATTGTGCTGAAATTTTGTCAGCGTGTTGGAGACTCATGGACCGTAGTATTCAACGGTTGGATCATCATTCAGAGCCCTGGTTCATTAGATATTGATATCGGACAGAAGCTACAGAATACTGAAATCTGCTGCTATTGTCTGCTGCTTTCTATGGGATCTTGGCGTTTTGCTGAAGCAAAACACATGTCAATTGCCTCCAGTAAACTTCTCCTATTCCTTAATAATGTTGGCTTGTTGTTACTCCAATTTTGGGCGTTTATCGTGCTCTTTTGACTCATTGTTTTAGGCTAAATTCATGACTGTTTTTGGGCTGAAATTGTTGATTAATTTGGGTTGTTTTGTGACATTGTTACAACACATATTTGAATTTATTAAACAACACAAGCATGCATAAATTAGAGATTTGTGAGTTGATTTACATGAACTAAATTTTCTTAAGCAAGGGTTAGGTTGTTTTAATGTAATTTTGGATTAAATTTATGGTTGATGTCATTGATTGAATTTATGAAATTTTATTAAATTTAACGTTGCATGAGAATTAAAATTGGCCTTTTAACTTCTCTATAATTCATAAACTTGGGAAAGTTAATGAATTAGAAAACTAAAATTTCATTCTAGGATCATTGAGTTGATTAGGGATAATTAACCCACCTAGAACCTAAAATCATGGGCATAATTTAGATCACAATTGGGAAATTGTAGGTTTTAAAACTTAGTGATTTTGGAAAGAATCATTTGAATGCATGTGTAGGTAAATTCAAGGCATCACTAAAAATTTATTCCAATTGAACATTAGATCTCTAACCTAACCCGAGCTTATTTTTTCATTACAAATCTCATCTCTTGTATCTGTCTTCTTGTTTGCATTCTCCTCTCCCTGCATTTAAATTCAATTATTTTCTTTGGTCTTATCTTATCTTTCTTATCGTATCAACTTATTTATTTTAAACAATAAATTGCACACTCATGCATTGTACTAAAATAAGGAAAATTTGCTAGGACACTCACTAAATTAGGTCTAACTAGTCCTCGTGGGATCGATACTTTTAACTTATCACTTGCTGCTCTCGACCGTGTATACTTGCACGTCGTAAAAGTGTCGGGGTTTTATTCTAATTTACATTAGTTTAGGGCACTCGATATTTTCGCATCACCTGTTGGACATGGTTCGGTCGATGATGAGCTATGCTTGTCTCCCTGATTCTTTTTGGGTTACGTAGTGGAAACTGCGGTGTATATTTTGAACAACGTTCCGTCGAAGAGTGTTTGTGAAACACCTTTCCAACTTTGGAATGGTCGTGAAGGTAGTTTACACCATTTCAGAATTTGGGGATGCCCGACCCAAGTGTTGGTGTCAAATCCGAAGAAATTGGAACCCCATTCAAAATTGTGCTTGTTCGTAGGTTACCTAAAAGAGACCAGAGGTGGTATATTTTACGATTCTAAGGAAAATAGGGTGCTTATGTCGATAAACGCTACTTTTCTTGAGGAAGACCACATCAGGGATCATTTGCCTAGAAGCAAAATCGTGTTGAATGAAATGGACAGTATGTCAGCAAGAGTTGCTGATGGAGCTTGTACGTCAACAAGTGTTGTTAATCATAGCACGTCAAGTCAAATCCGTTTCCAAGAGTGTGGAATGCCTCGACGTAGTGGGAATTCTGTGAGACAGCCTGAACATTACATGAGTTTAGCTGAAATCCAAGTCGTCAATCCTGATGATGACTGCGAGGATCCATTGACCTATGAGCAGGCTATGACTGATGTTGACAAGGATGAATGGATTAAAGCTATGTACCAAGAAATGGAGTTGATGTACTTCAATTTTGTCTAGAAGCTTGTGGATCAACCTGATGGGGTAAAACCTATAGGTTGTAAATGGATCTACAAGTGTAAACGTGGCGTAGATGAGAAGGTGCAGACCTTCAAAGCACGACTAGTGGCAAAGGATTTTACCCAGGTCGAAGGGGTTGACTATGAGGAAACCTTTTCACCTGTTGCCATGGTAAAGTCGATCAGGATCCTTCTGGCCATTGCCGCGTATTATGATTACGAGGTATGGCAGATGGATGTCAAGATCGCCTTTCTGAATGACAACCTTGACGAAACCATCTACATGGACCAACCCAAAGGGTTTATAACCCAAGGCCAAGAGCAAATGGTTTGTCGGCTTCATAGGTCTATTTATGGACTGAAACAAGCCTCGAGGTCTTAGAATATAAGGTTTGATGAGGGAATCAAATCTTATGGCTTTGATCAGAATGTTGACAAGCCTTGTGTTTATAAGAAAATCGTCGACAAAACTGTTGCATTTCTGATTTTATACGTGGATGATATTCTTCTCATTGGGAATGGCTAGCTTCGCAATTCTAATTGAAAGATTTAGGAAAAGCTCAGTATATTCTAGGTATCCAGATTGTCTGGAACCAGAAGAAAAAAACGCTAGCCATGTCTCAAGCGTCTTATATAGACAAGATGTTGTCTAGATATAAGATGCAGAACTCCAAGAAGGGCTTGCTGCCTTTCAGGCACGTGGTTCACTTGTCTAAGGATCAGTGTCCTAAGACTCGTCAAGAAGTTAAGGATATGAGATGAATACCCTATGCTTCAGCTGTAGGGAGTCTGATGTATGTCATGCTGTGTACTAGGCCCGACATCTGTTATGAAGTAGGAATTGTCAGTAGGTATCAATCCAATCTAGGATTAGATCACTGGACAACCGTAAAGGCGATCCTCAAGTATCTTAGGAGAACGAGGAACTACAACTTAGTGTATGGCGGTGGGGATTTGATCCTTACAAGATACACAGATTCTGACTTTCAGACCGATAAGGATTCTAGAAAATCCACTTCGGGGTCAACCTTCATTCTGAATGGAGGAGCTGTAGTATGGCAAAGCATCAAGCAGGAATGCATCGCTGATTCCACTATGGAAGCGGAGTACGTTGCAGCTTGTGAAGCTGCAAAGGAACCTGTTTGGCTAAGGAAGTTCATGACGGATTTGGAAGTTGTTCCAAATATGAACTTGACGATCACACTATTTTGTGACAACAGTGGTGCAGTAGCAAACTCCAGGGAGCCTCGGAGCCATAAGAAAGGCAAACACATTGAGCAGAAGTACCACATGATACAGGAGATTGTGCACCGCGACGACGTGACAGACACGCAGATAGCGGCGGAGCACAATGTAGCTGATCCATTTACAAAGCCCCTCACGGCTAAGGTGTTTGAGGGTCACCTAGAGAGTCTAGGTCTTCGAGTACTTCCTGACTAGGGCAAGTGGGAGATATGTAAATGGGTATTCAATGCCCTAGTTTATTGTATTACTTCATTGTAATTTATGTACATTTCAGAAATGTATTTGCTCCACTAGCTTAGTCCATGTAGGAGTTTGTTCGGATGTTTGTCCTAATCTCGTATAATTTGTAAATTACTATTTGAAATTAATAAAGAGTTATTTATTTCATCTTTTGTGTCTCGCATTTATTACAAACTTTGTCCAATAAACTAAGCTCCAGGGTCATTGAATTCCTGAGAGAACTAGAACTTTAACGGTGAGTAGTGGTCACACATGGAGGATCACATTCGAGTTAATGACCCGAACGGTCTACAGTATATGGATGTGGTTGGAGACCAAATCCTCGATACACTGTGGATGCGACCCGCTTTGTATTAAGATACAAACGAGGTGATCTGACTCGTTCATGTGGTTGACATGCGAGTTGGGGCATCATGTACAATGAGATTGTACAAGACCGGACCGTGAATTATTAGACCTACTGATGTAACTCCGTTGAAAGTAAGGACTAATAACTTCGTAGATGACCATTAGTGACTCGACCTGAATCCTGAGCGTGTTACGAACTCCTGTCTGTGGGGGTCTGTCCTTTGACTAGTACGGGTGAGGGTGGTCACAGTTACTCGCCCAATATGCCTATCTTCTCAGAGACATGACCAAGTAGGGAGCTGCGAACTTAACTACGCGAGAGGGAATTCCCTCGTTCCCGCCTTTAGGGAAATTAGAGGGGTTGTTCCCTTAAGTGTTGTCTTCAGGGCTTGGACAACGGACGACCACCCTCTCACTAGCCCGAGAGAGTTGTTTTGTATGGTTGGACCATTACAACGTTGTTGTTCATTAGAGAAGCAGTGGGAACTTAAAGAGCAAGAAGTAGACACAGGGGTAAAACGGTAATTTGATCCAACAGTGTCTACGAACAACCTGTGAAGGGTCGACTCATGGACATTGGTTATATTAGTGGACACGTAATATCTTACACTGAAGGTAGTGCAACTACGGGCTTTAGTGGAGTTTTACCGTAGCTAATGAAGGTTGATTAACCGGGTCAAAGAGTTTGATAGGTTAATCTCGGATCATTGGAGTTCGTCACTGTAGGTCCATTAGGTCACTCGGTTTGCTCAATCTGGATTAAAAGAAGGGTTACTGTTTTGGTGTGAATTGAAGTGTTCAATTTCACTAAAGGGTATTTATGTCATTTCTATGAGATATGAATGATATAATATATAGTTTAACGTGAATGAGAGTCATAATAAACTATAGGTTAGCCTAATTGTTGAATTAGGGCTAATTTGTTGAAATTAGGTTGGGAGATATTAAATTGGATGTGATTCAATTTATAAATCCACAATATTGCAAATGTGATTTGTAATATGAGATATGAGATATCTTATAATATATGGTTATGCAAATATGATTTGCATAACCTATAGTTGTGGTAAAATGGTAAATAGGTGAAGATTTCAACGCCACCTATCTCCATTATTTAAACCCCTTTGCAAGAAGGGGAAGGTAAGCTTTATCTCATTTTTGGAATTCTCACCAAAAGAAGAGAACACTCTCTCTCAATTTTCTCTCTAAATGTCTCCTCTCAAAACCAAAACAAATAAGATCCCACCATCTTCCTTCTTCAAAAACAAGAACAACCGAGAAACCAAGTGGTGGTGTTATTGTTCGTGAGAAGAGTTCGGGATCGTAGAGATCGTTGGGAGAACACGAAGAGTTGGTGATCGGTGGAAGAAAATTGAAGATCGTCTTCAACAAGTAAGTAGACCTTTCTTACTGTTTTTCTTCCATAAATTGCATGTTTAGCCTAGATCTAAGAGTTTGATATTTTAACGAATCTTAGTTGCACAACAACACCGCGATGATTCGATCGTCTTCCGCTGCGCTGAGAGTGTCATTCCTTTCATAGACTTTATGATGTGGCAAATTATATTAATTGTTCATTAATTTTAGATAATTAGTGAAATCACAAATTGGTATGTCATTAATTTAAATTAATGATAAAAAGATATATTGGTTAAATGTGGGATCAACTACAAATTTACACAGGTTCTCAAATTAAATAACAAGAAATGAAATATTGGCAAATCAAATATTGCAACCTCTCTAGTATTTGATTAATTGTTGGACAACTTAAGCTTGTCCAAACAAAATA
The DNA here is from genome assembly GCA_036507285.1 of Trichosanthes cucumerina. Lineage (NCBI taxonomy): Eukaryota > Viridiplantae > Streptophyta > Magnoliopsida > Cucurbitales > Cucurbitaceae > Trichosanthes > Trichosanthes cucumerina. The sequence goes on from CM071841.1 coordinate 44,037,859, forward strand.
AATATAATATGGGGAAATAAACTTGATTTTTTTGATTTTGTATAAGTGTTATTACAATTTCTAATATTTATCGTCTATTTTTTCTCTCGAGTATGTAAAATTTAACACTTGGACTCGTTGATCTTCTTATATCGACCATTTGGCTTTTTGAATCTACGCCTTAGACCAACTCTTGGCTTGTTGATCTACTTAAATTGGCCTTTGGCTTTGTTTGGACAACTGAACTAAACCCAACTATAGACGACAATTGGGCCAAATACTTGTCGAATTCGAGATCCATAATGAAATCGGGTTGAAGGAGTCAAGAAAACAGATAAGATGAGCAGGTAACCAACTTAATCTAAATCGACCCAAGACGACTAGGCCGAGCCGAACCGATTCGACCAGTTCGATTCTGTTTCCCACTTCTCCGCTGATGAAGGGCTTGTCGAAGACCCCATCAAAAAATCATTTATATTTACCTAGACCTTTTAAATTTGTAGTAAAAGTGATCAAGGTCGATCTCAAGGATTGATTTTCTTATAATTAATTAAGTACCCTAATTGCTAATTGCTAATTTTATTTAGAGAACCCAAATCAATGATAAGATAATTAAATCCTAAACTACTATTTAAAGGGTTAGGAGACATTTATGAGTTGTTTGGGCACTGAGCGAGTTATAATAACAGGGGGGTTATAATAGTCTGTGGGTTATTATAGTCTGTGGAATCATATAATATTATTTAAAATGCAGAGTAGTATAGTCAGGGGTTATAATAGTTTATGTTTGGGGTGCAGATTATTCCACAGGTTATAATAACATAGGTTATTATAACCTGTGCCCCAAACAACCCCTTAGAGGGTATCCTTTTTAAGCATTGTTAATTTTAATTAAGAATAATTAATAAATTACAGAAATCATAGAAAATTCTAATTCTCGCAAGTTAAGAAATTACTTGACTATCTAAGTGTTGCGAAAATATTGAGTGCCTTAAACTAATGCAAACAAGAATGAGACCCTGACACCTTTACGACGTGCAAGTATACACGGTCATGTGCAACAAGTGATAAGCTAAGTATCGATCTCACGAGTACTAGCTAGATCTAAGTGAATGAGTATCCTAGAAATTTTTCTTTATTTTTTTGTGCAATGCATGGGCATGCAATTTTTGTTGAAAATAAATAAACAGACAAATAAGAATTGAAATTTTATTATTTTTGTGAGATAAAGGTAACTTCAACTAATGCAATAAGTTAAAGATGGAAGAAAATAATGGAAACTAACGAGATGATAGGAGAATGCAAACAAGAGGCAAGATGCAAGAGATGAGATTTTTAATATTGAAAAATAGGCTCAGGTTAGGTTGGAGTGAGGAGAGATTGAGAGAGATGAGCGAGTTTTAGAGAGAATGGAGGTCTCTTGGAACTTAAATTTCCAAAAAAATGAGAACCAACCTTACCAAAGGCATCTCACCAAGCCTTTAAATAATGATGAGATGTGGAGTTAATATCTCCATTAAATTACCATAAAACCAGAATTATATGATATACAAATCATATTTGCATATCACATAATATAAGGTATCACAACCTTATTATATAAAGCTCATTTGCATAATTGTGGATTTTTAAATTGAATCACATTCAATTTAATTTCTCTCAATTGAATTTCTCCAATTAGCACTAATTAACCAATTAGGCTATACTATAGTTTATTATGAGTCTTATTCACATTAAACTATATATTATGTCATCTATATCTCATATAAATGACATAAATACCCAAATAACGAATTTGAACACTTCAAATTCACACTAAACTGTAAACCCTCAATTTGTCCAATTTGAGCCAATCGAGGGACCTAATGGACCTACACATGACGAGCTCCAATGATCCGAGACTAACCTGTCAAACTCTTTGACCCGGTTATTCAACATTCATTAGCTACGACAACATTCCACTAAAGCCCGTAGTTGCACTCTCATCACTGTAGGACAAGTTGTGTCCATCGATATAACCAATAATCGTGAGTCGACCTGTTGCTCCTTAAGTCCAACTGCTCGTAGACACTGTTGGGTCAAATTACTGTTTTACCCCTATGTCTACCTCTTGCTCCTTAAGTCCAATTGCTCCTCCAATGAACAACTACGTTGCATGGTCCTACCATAAACAACATTCCTGTCATGCCAATGAGAAAGAGGGGCCCCGTTGTTCAAGTCCTGGAGACAGCACTTAAGGGAACAACCCCTCTAGTTTCCCTAAGTTCTGGAACGAGTGAATTTTTTTTTGCGTAGTTAAGTTCATAGCTCCCCACGTGGTGCTGTCCCTGAGAAGATAAGCATATTGGGTGAGCAACAGTGGCCACCCTCACCCGTACTAGTCAAAGGAAAGACCCCCGCAGACAGGAGTCCGTAACACGCTCAGGATTAAGATCGAGGGTCACTAATGGTCATCTATGAAATTATTAGCCCTATACTGTTTACGGTGTTACATCAGTAAGTCTAATAACTCACGGTCCGGTCTTGTACAATCTCATTGCACAGGATGCCCCCACTCACATGTCAACCATATGAACGAGTTAGATCACCTTGTTTGTATCTAATACAAAGCGGGTCGTATCCACACTGTATCAGGGATTAGGTCTCAAACTCTATCCATATGCTGTAGACCGTTTGGGTCATTAAGTCGAATGTGATCCTCCCTGTGTGTCCACTACACACCGTTCAATTTCTAGTTCTCTCATAATGCAATGACCCTGGAGCTTAGTTTATTAGATTAAGTTTATGAAATATGCGATACACAAAGTTCAAATAAACAACTCTTATTTATGACATAAAGTTAAAAAAATAACTCTTATTTATTTACAACTTGGAATATTACAAACTACACGAGATGAGGACATACATCCCAACAAACTCTCACTTGGACTAAGCTAGTGGAGTACATTATACATTTCTCAAATGTACAGTAAAGTAATACAATAAATTAGGGCATTGAATACCCCTTTACATTACTCCCACTTTTCCTAGTCAGGAAGCACTCAAAGACCTAGACTCTCTAGGTGACCCTCAAACACCTTAGCCGTGAGGGCCTTTGTAAATGGATCAACAACGTTGTGCTCTGAAGTTATCTGAGTGACTGTCACGTCTCCGCGGTTCGCAATATCCTGTATCAGGTGATACTTACGCTCAATGTGCTTGACCCTTTTATGACTCTAAGGTTCTCTCGAGTTGGCTACTGCACCACTGTTGTCACAAAGCATCGTGATCGACAAGTTCATCTTTGGAACAACTTCCAAATCTAGCATGAACTTCCTAAGCCAAACAACTTCCTTTGCAGCTTCACAAGCCGGAACATACTCGACTTCCATCGTGGAATCAGCGATACATCCCTGCTTGATGTCTACAGCTTCTCCATTCAGAATGAAGGCTGACCCCTAAGTGGATTTCCTACAATCCTAATCGGTCTGAAAGTCAGAGTCTGTGTATCCCGTAAGGATAATATCCCCACTCCAATCTGTGTATCCCGTAAGGTTCAAATCCCCATTCCCATACACAAGACTGTAGTTCCTCGTTTTCCTAAGATACTTGAGGATTGCCTTAACGACTGTCCAGTGATCTAATCCATGATTGGGATTGATACCTACTGACAATCCCAACTGCATAACAGATGTCGGGCCTAGTACACAACATGGCATACATCAGGCTCCCTACAGCTGAAGCATAGGGGATTCGCCTCACATCCTCAACCTTTTGAGGAGTCTTAGGACATTGATCCTTAGACAGATGAACCCCATGCCTGAAAGGCAACAAGCCCTTCTTGGAGCTCTGCATCTTATATCTAGACAATATCTTGTCAATATAGGACGCATGAGACATGGCCAGCGTTCTGTTCTTTCAAGTCCGGACTATTTGGATACCTAGAACATACTGTGCCCCTCCCAAATCTTTCATTTGGAATTGCGATGCCAACCATTCCTTAATGTGAGTAAGAAATTCTACCTCATTCCCAATGAGAAGGATATCATCCACATACAATATAAGAAATGCAACAGTACTGTTGACGATCTTCTTGTAGACACAATGCTCGTCAACATTTTGATAAAAGCCATAAGATTTGATCGCCTCATCAAACCTTATATTCCAAGACCTCGAGGCTTGTTTAAGTCCAAAAATAGACCTTTGATGCTGGTCCATGTAGTGTTGGGATTCATGCCCTAAACTTGTGTAATTTTATTAATTAAATAAAGTGTTATTAGTTTTGATAGAATTACAGTCTTGCTTTAATAAATCCAATAAACTAATGTCTATTGCTTTAATCCATTCGTCTTTGTCAATGTCTGCCATTGCCTGATCATAGGTCAATGGATCCTTGCAGTCATCATCAAGAGTGACGACCTGGGTTTCAACTAAACCCATGTAACGTTTAGGCTGTCTCACAGCCCTCCCACTACGTCGAGGCATTCCCAACTCTCAGCACCTGGTATGCCACAACACCTGGTATGCCCATGTAACGTTCAAAATTTGTACAATAGATTGAAAAGTTCAAGGAGTTCAAGACTGAGGTAAAACGATTAAAACACTTCGATCGGATCGAGGTAGAAAGTATATGGACACTGAATTCCAAGACTATTTGATAGAACATGAAATTACGTCTCAACTCATAACACCTGGTATGCCACAGCAAATTTGTGTATCGGAGAGGAGAAACAGAACCCTGTTTGACATTGTTCGGTCAATGATGAGCTTGCTCGTCTCCCTAATTCTTTTTGCGGTTGTGCAGTGGAGACTGCGATATACATTTTGAACACAGTTCCGTCGAAGAGTGTGTGTGAAACACCTTTGGAACACTGACATGGTCGTAAAATCAGCTTACGTCATTTCAAAATTTGGGGATGCCCGACCCATGTGTTGGTGTGAAACTCGAAGAAGTTGGAACCCCGTTCAAAGTTATGTCTCTTTGTAGGTTACCCGAAAGAGACTATAAGTGGTATGTTTTTCGATCCTAAGGATAATAGAGTGCTTGTGTCGACAATTTCTACATTCCTTGAGGAAGACCACATAAAAGATCACTTACTAATGAGTGATCGTGTTAAACGAAATGGGCAGTTCATAAAAAAGAGTTGCTGATGGGGCTCGTACGTCAACAAGTGTTGTTGATCCTAGCTCTTCTAGTTAAGTTCGTTCCCAAGAGTTGGGAATGCCTCGACGTAGTGGGAGGGTTGTGAGACAGCCTGAACGTTACATGGGTTTAGCTGAAACCCAAGTCGTCACCCCTGATGATGACTGAGAGGATCCATTGACCTATGATCAGGCAATGACAAACGTTGACAAAGACGAATGGATTAAAGCTATGGACCAGGAACTGGAGTTGATGTACTTCAATTCCGTCTGGGAGCTTGTGGATCAACCGGATGGGGTTAAACCTATTGGTTGCAAATGGAACTACAAGCGTAAACGTGGCGTAGATGGGAAGGTGCAGATCTTCAAAGCTAGACTAGTGGCAAAGGGTTTTACCCAAGTTGAAGGGGTTGGCTATGAGGAAACCTTTTCTCATGTTGCCATGGTAAAGTCTATTAGAATCCTTCTGGCTAAAGCCGCATAATATGACTATGAGGTATGGCAGATGGATGTCAAGACCACCTTTCTGAATGGCAACCTTGACGAGACCATCTACATGGACACACCCAAAGGGTTCATTGCCCAAGGCCAAGAGCAAAGGGTTTGCCGGCTTCAAAGGTCTATTTATGACTTTGATCAAAATGTTGACGAGCCTTGTGTTTACAAGAAAATCGCTAATAGTACTGTCGCATTTCTAAAGTTGTATGTGGATGATATCCTTCTCATTGGGAATGAGGTAGGATTTCTTACTGACATTAAGGAATGGTTGGCTTCGCAATTCTGAATGAAAGATTTGGAAGAGGCACAGTATGTTCTAGGTATCCAAATTTTTTAGAACCGAAAGAACAGAACGCTAGCCACGTCTCAGGCATCTTACATTGACAAGATGTTGTCTAGATATAAGATGCAGAACTCAAAGAAGAGCTTGTTGCCTTTCAGGCATGAGGTTTACCTATCTAAGGATCAATGTCCTAAGACTCCTCATGAGGTTGAGGATATGTGACGAATCCCCTATGCTTCAGCTGTAGGGAGCCTGATGTATGTCATGCAGTGTACTTGGCCCAACATCAGTTATGTAGTTGGGATTGTCAGTAGGTATAAATCCAATCTAGGATTAGATCACTGGACAGTCGTAAAGGCAATCCTCAAGTATCTTAGGGGAACGAGGAACTACAACCTTGTGTATGAAAGTGAGGATTTGATACTTATGGGATACCTAATGGACTTACAAATGACGAGCTCCAATGATATGAGATTAACAGATCAAACTCTTAAAATCGGTTAATCAACATTCATTAACTACGGTAACACTCCACTAAAGCCCGTAGGTGCACTCCCATCACTGTAAGACAAGTTGTACCCATCGATATAACCAATGCCTGTGAGTCGACCCTTCACAAGTGTTCGTAGACACAGCTGGGTCAAATTATCGTTTTACCCCTATGTCCACCTCTTACTCCTTAAGTCTCACTTCTCCTCTAATGAACAACTTTGTTGCATGGTCCTACCATAAACTGTTGGGATTTATGCCCTAAACTTGTGTAATTTTTATCAATTAAATAAAGTGTTATTTGTTTTGATAGAATTACAGTCTTGCTTTAATAAATCCAATAAACTAAGCTCCAAGGTTATAACATTTATGTTGAACATCAGTGTAGTGGACACTATTTGGGTTGAGTTCAAGAATATAACCTAAATGGTCTATGGTATAAGAATAAAGTTGGAAACCTCATTCTGGTAACACCATGGATGCGACCCACTTTGTAATTAGTACAAATGAGGTAATCCAACTCATTCATGTAGTTGACATGCGAGTGGGGGCATCCTGTATGAAGAGTTCATACAAGACTGGATCGCAAATTATTAGTCTAACAAGTGTAACACCGTTAACAAGATAAGACTAGTAATTTATAGATGGTCATTAATGACACGACCTGAATCCTGAGCAAGTTAAGAACTCCTGCTTATAGGGGTTTGTCCTTAGACTAGTATGGGTGAGAGTGGCCTGTAGCCGACTCAATAAGCCTACCTTCTCAAGGACAAACCCTCGTAGGTAGCTGGGAACTTAACTGTGTAAGATGGAATTCACTCATTCCTACACTAAGGAATTAGATAGGTTGTTCCCTCAAGAACCCGACTCGTGTCTTGAACAACGGGGCCCCGCCCTTTATGAGGGTATGAGTCTAAGGTAGGACCTTAGACTTGTTGTTCATTAGAGGATCAGTGGTGCTTAGGGAGCAAAGAGGTAATCACAGGGGTAAAACGGTGATTTGACCCAGCCGTGATTACGAACAACCTGTGAAGGGTCGACTCATGGGTAATGACTATATCAGTGGATACAATAATATCTACAGCGAGGAAAGTGCACTTACAAGTCCATAGTGGAGTGACTTGTAGTTAATGAATATTAATTAACTGGATCAAAGAGTTTGATCAGTTAATCTCACATCATTGGAGCTCATGATCTGTAGGTCCACTAGATCCCTCCGTTGGCTCAACATGGTAATATTGAGGGTATAAAGTTAGGAGTGAAATTGAAGTGTTCAATTTCATACATGAGAAATTATATCAATTATATTTGATGTAATTGATATAATATATAGTTTTAATGTGAATAAGATTCATATATAAACTATATAATAAAGAGAGATTAAAGGAGGGGTAGAATGGTCATTTCCATCCCATTCCTCTATATATATAGTTGCATGAGATGCAATTAGGTTAAGACTTTTAAAGTATTCCTAGCCTCCTTGTTGTGTTGTTGGAAGAGCTCCAAAACACAAATATCTGTCACAAAATACCTCACCACTCCTAAAGGGAACCCACCTTCCTCCCTCACCTAGAGAACAACGGAAAAGATCCGGTGGTGGTGTCGGTGTTCGTACGAGTTCTTGTTGTTGAGATCGTGACCGTGGAGAGAGGAGCACTTAAAGAAAGGTTCTTCAAAGGTATATACTTACTGTCCATACTCTTATTATATGCTTAATCCATGTTTACGTTCTTGAATTTTCCGTTGTGCCTAAATCAAGAGCGCGCGATTCGCAATCGCTTCCGCTGCGTGGATTTCGATTCCCTTCAATTGGTATCCGAGCCCATTGCGTTCTTGATTTATGTTCTGAATTTTTAAGGAAAAAGGTGGGATTTACAGTTTGTGCATGAGATGTATGAACGGTTTTTTGCGAAATTAGATGTTTTTAATTTTGTCACTTAGATTTACAGTTTCATTGAAATGTTCAATGTAAGGGCCTGGTGTTTTGGGCAAATTTAATTGTAAATCGAGTCTGTAAGTTCGTGTCGATCGAGGCAAAGCGGTTGCTGAGAAGATTGGAGCGAAAACGAGCAAGGAATAGAGATTCCTATGGTCATTTCGTGAATGGCGTTGTAACGCCGCCACGTTACTGTAACGCCAGCTCGCTAAGCGCGCGGGTGCCGAGAAGACGACAGCGTTGCGCAACGCTCGATAGAAAACGACAAAAGCAGCGTTGCAACGCTGCTATCAGCATTGCAACGCCGAAGCCGTTTCACCTGAGGAGCAACGGGCAGAAACCAAAATTTTTATTATTTATATTAATTATAAAATGTTTTATTTTAATATATTTAATAATTTTAATTTTAATTAATATAATTAGATTATATTACTTAAAATTATTATTAGGGTGCCAAAATTGGTCTAATTTTTGCTATTTTAATTATACAATTGTTGTGTAATTATTGCCATGCATAGTGTATGCTTGTATTTTAGAAATCCCACCTTAGGTTAAGCATTTTCATGCATCATTTATAATATAAGGAGCTATATTATATAGTTTGCATGATTAATTAATATAAGGTTGTTATATTAATTTTTGGACAACATTGACATGCATTATTTTTTATGAGATGAATATGCTATGAATGTTTTATTATTCATGTGATGAATGATCAAGCACTATAACATAGTATGCATGCCACCTAAGGTTAATTATTAGTTTTAAAGTGTTTAGAACTTGGAAATAATAGACCTTAGGTTATCTAGTTCTAATTAGATTAGAATTAGGAACCAAATAATTTATAAGTTATGATTAAAAGCAGAACTCTGTCTAAGGAAGTTTACATCTAGGCCGAGGTATTTAAAGGTGCGGAAACGGAACACCACTACAGGGGAATCGACCTGGGAGTGAAATTTAATCAGAGAGTCTTATAAATTACAGTAGCGTCAACGGGTTTATTAAGGGGTTAATAAACTAGAAATCCTAGGTTTAATATAAGGAGTTATATTAACAAACTTAAGATAAAATCAATATATGAGTTATATTGATTATCAATATAAGAGTTATGTTGATAGAGTTAGGTAAAACCATTAGCCGGGTTTTAGCGTAAGAAAGATTCCTATAGACTTAAAGTATTCAGTGGGAGGAAAACGTGTATAAGATACATATTTTTTCACCTACGCTATATCCGGGAAGTTCACACCGTGAGACTCATACTTTGTCTCGTGGCGCAAACGGGAGCGTCCCCCTTCGGATGGTGTTTGTATGAGTCAATACCAAGGTGAATGGAGAGGGTACTTATAGTGAGTGGGAGCATGTTTAGTGAAAATAAAACCTACGGTCTCTTTTGTCGGTTTACACCGTTAGACCACTATGGTCAGCCTGCTAGTTTGGCCTGGACCAGACAATCCCTTCAGAGGGCTTGATCATAGGGGATCTAACATAGTAGACACCCGAAAGGGATAAAGATTTTCTTAGATTATTTTCCAATCTAGTCCTCCCTTCGGTGGATTTTATTGGATCGAGACTTAGGGATCTAAAGACAAAGGGTTACACTCACGGGATACATAAGTTGTGTATGTATTCAGACCGAAAAATGGTAACTGAAACCCATAGGAATAAGAGTTATTCTGGTGTTAGGTTTAGGTCAAGAGTGTCTTGATCCAAAGAAGGAGTGTTTTTGATTACCCTTCGGTGTCATACATTCTAAACCTTTGGAGTATCATTGCAAATTATAAATGGCCTAGGAATCATTTGATAATTAGCTAAAACATGATTGGATTAGAGTTATAGCAAGAAACTCATACAAGTTTGTTTGTAATTTTTCAGCAAAAATGTCTAGCTCTATAATTTCCTTATTGGGTGCAGAAAAGTTAACCGGAGAGAATATGATGACATGGAAAAACAAACTCAACACTATTTTGGTAGTGGATGATCTGAAGTTTGTGCTAACTGAGGAGTGTCCTCAGGTGCCAGGCTCGAATGCGTCACAAAATGTTCGTGATGCTTATGATAGATGGATGAAGGCCAATGATAAGGCCAAGATCTACATGCTGGCAAGTATGTCTGACATATTAGCCAAGAAGCATGATGGCATGATTACCGCCAAGGAAATCATGGATTCTGTGCAGGGTATGTTTGGACAACAGTCCACAAAAGCCCGACATAATGCCCTAAAGTACATATTCAACTCGAGGATGCCAGACGTTACATCTGTTCGGGATAATGTCCTGGATATGATGATACACTTTAACATCGCGGAGTCGATGGTGCTTCCATCGATGAGTCTAGCTAGGTCAGCTTCATTCTGGAAACCCTTCCAGATAGTTTCCTGCAGTTTAGAAGTAATGTTGTTATGAACAAGCTTACTTTTAATCTTACCTCCCTTCAGAATGACTCCAGACCTTTCAATCTTTGATGAAAATTCAGGGATCGAAAAGTGAGGCAAATGTTGCCAGTAGGAGTAATCACAGAGGTTCGACCTCTGGGACAAAAACAGTGGCTTCATCTTCTTCTAATCTGAGAGGTAAGAAGAAGAACATGAAGAAGGTTGGAATAGGGAAGCAAGCTGACAAAGCTGTCGCCCAGAAGGGCAAGAAAGTCAAAGACGTTGCTGACAAAGGAAAGTGTTTCCACTGCAACGAAGACGGGCATTGGAAACGGAACTGTCCGAAGTACATTGCAGAAAAGAAGAAGGAAGGTAAATATGATTTACTTTTCCTAGAAGCTTGTTTAGTGGATAATGATTAAACAACTTGGATAGTTGATTCAGGCGCCACTAATCATGTTTGTTCTTCTTTTCAGGGAATTGATTCCTGGCAGCAGCTGCAGCAAGGAGAGATAACGCTCCGAGTTGGAAATGGAGAGGTCGTCTCAATTTGTGAAAGATGAGGCACAATGAAGCTTTATTTTGGCAAGAAATATGTATTGTTGGACAATATATTAGTGATACCAGGGTTTACTAGAAACCTTATTTCAATTTCTTGCCTTATTAAACAATGTATTTTTGTTTCCTTTTCTATGAATAAAGTGTTTATTTTGAAGAAAGGTTTAGAAACATGTTCAGCTTCATTAGAAAATGGATTGTATGTTTTAAGGCCTAATTCAATCAAAATGGTTTTAAACACTGAATTATTTAAAACTGCAAATGCACAAACTAAGAAACGAAAAATTTTTCCTAAAGAAAATGCTCATCTTTGGCATCTAAGATTGGGTCACATTAATCTCAATAGGATTGAGAGATTGTTAAAGAACGAACTTCTAAACGAGTTAGAAGAAAATTTCTTACCAGTATGTGAATCCTGCCTAGAAGGAAAAATGACTAAAAGACAGTTTAGTGGAAAAGGTTATAGAGACAAAGATACTCTAGAGCTTATACATTCAGACCTATGTGGTCCGATGAATGTTAAAGCCAGAGGAGGATATGAATATTTCATCTCTTTTATAGATGATTATTCTAGATATGGGCATATTTACCTAATGCACCACAAGTCTGAAGCACTTCAAAAGTTCAAGGAATTCAAGGCTGAGGTTGAAAATCAATTAGGTAAAAGAGTTAAAACACTTCGATCGGATCGGGGGGAGAGTACATGGATTTAAAATTCCAGAACTATATGATAGAACATGGAATTACATCCCAACTCTCAGCTCCCGGCACACCACAGCAAAACGGTGTATGGGAAAGGAGAAATAGAACCTTGTTGGACATGGTTCGATCAATGATGAGTTATGCTCATCTCCTTAGTTCCTTTTGGGGTTATGCATTGGAGACTGCAGTATACATATTGAATAGTGTGCCCTCCAAAAGTGTTTCTGAAACATCTTTTGAACTCTGGAAAGGACGTAAAGGTAGTTTATATCACTTCAGAATATGAGGCTGTCCAACACATGTGCTTGTGACAAATCCAAAGAAGTTGGATTCGCGTTCAAAGTTGTGCCTATTCGTAGGATATCCAAAAGAAACAAGAGGTGGTTTATTCTATGATCCTAAGGAAGATAAGGTCTTTGTGTCGACAAATGCCACTTTCTTGGAGGAGGACAACATAAGGGACCACAAACCAAAAAGTAAGGTAGTGTTGAGTGAGTTAGACGGAACAATAGCAAAGGTTGCTAATAAGAACACTAGTACGTCAACAAGAGTTGTTGATACTAGTTTGTCTAGTTAAGAGGGTCCATCTCAAGAGTTGAGTATGCCTCGACGTAGTGGGAGGGTTTTGATACAACCTGACCGTTAAATGGATTTAGCTGAAACCCAAGTTTTTATACCAGATGACAACTGCGAGGATCCATTGACTTGTAATCAAGCAATGGTTGACATTGACAAAGACAAATGGGTCATAGCCATGGACCAAGAAATGGAGTCTATGCACTTCAATTCTCGCATTTGGGATCTTGTAGATAAGCTCTGATGGGGTAAAACCTATAGGTTGCAAGTGGATCTACAAGAGAAAACGTGGTGTAGATGGGAAGGTGCAAACCTTTAAAGCTAGACTAGTGCAAAGGGTTATACCTAGGTTTAAGGGGTTGACTTTGAGGAAACCTTTTCACCTGTTGCAATGGGAAAGTCTACCCATATCCTTCTTGCCATTGCAGCATATTATGACTATGAGGTATGGCAAATGGATGTCAAGACAACCTTTTTGAATGACAATCTTGAGGAAACCATCTACATGGACCAACCCAAAGGGTTCATTGAACCAGAACAAGAGCAAAAGGTTTGCAGGCTTAAAAGGTCGATTTGTGGAATGAAACAAGCCTCTAGGTCCTGGAATATAAGATTTAATGAGGTTATGAGATCTTATGGTTTTGACCAGAATGATGATGAACCTTGGGTCTACAAGAAAATCATCAATAGTTCTGTCGCTTTCCTAATTCTCTATGTGGATGATATCATACTCATTGGGAATGATGTAGGTTATCTTACTGACATCAAGGAATGGCTAGCAACGCAATTCCAAATGAAAGATTTGGGTGATGCGCAGTTTGTTCTTGGGATCCAGATTGTCCGGAACCGCAAGAATAAAACACTAGCCTTGTCTCATACATAGACAAAGTGTTGTCAAGGTTTAAGATGCAAGATTCCAAAAAGGGCTTGTTGCTTTTTAGACATGGAATCCATTTGTCTAACGAACAGTGTCCTAAGACACCTCAAGGAGTTGAGGTTATGAGACGGATTCCTTACGCATCAGATTTTGGGAGCCTGATGTACGCCATGTTATGTACTAGGCCTGACATCTGTTTTGCAGTTGGGATGGTCAGTAGGTATCAATCCAATCCAGGACTTGAACACTGGATAGCGGTTAAAACGATCCTTAAGTATCTTCGGAGAACAAGGAACTATATGCTTGTGTAAGGGGCTAAGGATTTGATCCTTACAGGATACACGGATTCTAACTTTCAGACTGATGAAGATTCTTGGAAATCTACATCAGGGTCAGTTTTCACTCTTAACGGAGGAGCTGTAGTATGGCGAAGCATTAAGTAAGCATGCATCGGTGATTCCACCATGGAGGCCGAATATGTAGCAGCTTGTGAAGCAGCTAAGGAGGTCGTTTGGTTAAGGAAATGTATGCTAAACTTGGAAGTTGTTCCAAATATGACTTTGCCCATCACGCTGTATTGCGATAACAGTGGTGCGGTGGCAAATTCGAGGGAACCCCGAAGTCACAAGAGGGGAAAGCACATAGAGCGGAAGTATCATCTCATCCGAGAGATCGTGCATAGAGGAGACGTGATTGTCACGAAGATAGTCTCAGAGCACAACATTGCTGATCCTTTTACAAAGGCTCTCACGGCTAAAGTATTTGAGAGTCACCTAGAAGGTCTAGGTTTACAAGTCTTCCCCAACTAGGGCAAGTTGGAGTATTTTGTACAAAGGGTTTAAATGCCCTAGTTTATTGTATTTACATTAATGTAATGTTTAGTACTCCACAAGCTTTAGGTCAAGTGGGAGTTTGTTGGGATTTATGCCCTAAACTTGTGTAATCTTGATCAATTAAATAAAGTGTTATTTGTTGTGATAAGATTACAATCTTGCTTTTATTAATTTAATAAACTAAGCTCCAAGGTTATAACGTTTATCTTGAAATCAGTGTAGTGGACACTATTTGGGTTGAATTCAAGATTATAACCTAAATAGTCTATGGTATAAGAATAAGGTTGGAAATCTCATTCTGGTAACACCATGGATGTGACCCACTTTGTAATTAGTACAAATGAGGTATTCCAACTCATTCATGTAGTTGACATGCGAGTGGGGGCATCCTGTATGAAGAGTTCATACAAGACTGAATCGCAAATTATTAGTCTAACCAGTATAACACCGTTAAAAGAATAAGACTAGTAATTTATAGATGGTCATTAGTGACTTGACCTGAATCCTGGGCAAGTTAAGAAGTCCTGCTTATAGGGGTTTGTCCTTAGACTAGTATGGGTGAGAGTGGCCTGTAGCTGACTCAATAAGCCTACCTTCTCGAGGGACGAGAACCTCGTAGGTAGCTGGGAACTTAAGCATGCAAGATGGAATTCACTCATTCCTACACTAAGGAATTTGATAGGTTGTTCCCTTAAGAGGCGACTCGTGTCTTGAACAACGGGGCCCCACCCTCTATGAGGGTATGAGTCTAAGGTAGGACCTTAGACTTGTTGTTCATTAGAGGATCAGTGGTGCATAAGGAGCAAAGAGATAATCACGGGGTAAAAGCGGTAATTTGACCCAGTGTGATTCTGACACAACCCGTGAAGGGTCGACTCATGGGTAATGACTATATCAGTGGATACAATAATATCTACAGTGAGGAGAGTGCAACTACAAGTCTATAGTGGAGTGACTTGTAGTTAATGAATATTGATTAACTAGATCAAAGAGTTTGATCAGCTAATCTCACATCATTGGAGCTCATGATCTGTAGGTTCATTAGATCCCTCCGTTGGCTCAACATGGTAATATTGAGGGTATAAAGTTAGGAGTGAAATTGAATTGTTCAATTTCATACATGAGGAATTATATCAATTATATATTATGTTATTGATATAATATATAGTTTTAATGTGAATTAGATTCATATATAAAATATATAATAAAGAGAGATTAAAGGAGGGGTAGTATGGTCATTTCCATCCCATTCCTCTATATATATAGTTGCATGAGATGCAACTAGGTTAAGACTTCTAAAGTATTCCTAGCCTCCTTGTTGTTTTGTTGGAAGAGCTCCAAAACACAAATATCTGTCACAAAATACCTCACCACTCCTAAACCATACAATCCATTTTCAAATGAAGCTGAACATATTTCTAAACCATTCTTCAAAATAAACACTTTATTCATAGAAAAGGAAACATAAATACATTGTTCTATAAGGAAATAAATGGAAATAAGGTTTCTAGTAAACCCTGGCATCACTATATATTGTCCAACAATACATATTTCTTGCCAAAATAAAGGTTCATTGTGCCTACTGCAACAACTGAAACGACTTCTCCATTTCCAACCTAGAGTGTTATCTCTCCTTGCTGTAGCTACTGCCAGGAATCAATTCCCTAAAAAGAAGAGCAAACATGATTAGTGGCGCCTGAATCAAGTATCCAAGTTGTTTTATCATTATCCACTAAGAAAGCTACTAGGCAAAGTAAATCATATTTACCTTCCTTCTTCTTTTCTGCAATGTAGTTCGGACAATTCCGTTTCCAATGCCCGTCTTCGTTGCAGTGGAAACACTTTCCTTTGTCAGCAACTTCTTTGACTTTCTTGCCCTTCTAGGCAGCAGCTTTGTCAACCTGTTTTCCTTTACCAACCTTCTTCATGTTCTTCTTCTTTCCTCTCAGGTTAGAAGAAGATGAAGCCACTGTTTTTGTCCCAGAGGTCGAACCTCTGTGATAACTCCTACTGGTAACATTTGCCTCACCTTTCGATCCCTAAATTTTCATCAAAGACTGAAAGGTCTGGAGTTCATTCAGAAGGGAGGTAAGATTAAAAGTAAGCTTGTTCATAACAACATTACTTCTAAAGCTGCGAAGAAACTATCGGAAGGGTTTCGAGAATGAAAGCGACGACTGGCTCGACTCATCGATGGAAGCACCATTCGACTCTGCGATGTTAAAGTGCACCACCATATCCAGGACATGATCCCGAACAGATGTACCCTCTGGCATCCTCGACTTGAATATGTACTTTAGGGCATTATGTCGGGCTTGTATGGATTGTTATCCAAACATACCCTGCACAGAATCCAGGATTTCCTTGGCGGTAATCATGCCCTCATGCTTCTTGGCTAATATGTCAGACATACTTGCAAGCACGTAGACCTTGGCCTTATCATTGGCCTTGATCCATCGATCATATGCATCACGAACATTTTGTGACGCATTCGAGCCTGACACCTGAGGACACTCCTCAGTTAGCACAAACTTCAGATCATCCACTACCAATATAGTGTTGAGAGTTTGTTTTTCCATATCATCATATTCTCTCCGGTTAACTTTTCCCCACCCCATAAGGAAATTATAGAGCTAGACATTTTTGCTGAAAAATTTACAAACAAACTTGTATGAGTTTCTTGCTATAACTCTAATCCAATCATGTTTTAGCTAATTATCAAATGATTCCTAGGCCATTTATAATTTGCAATGATACTCCAAAGGTTTAGAATGTATGACACCGAAGGGTAATAAAAAACACTCCTCCTCTGGATCAAAACACTCTTAACGAAAACCTAATACCATAATAACTCTTATTCCAATAGGTTTTAGTTACCATTTGTCGGTCTGGATACATACACAACCTTTGTACCCGTGAGTGTAACCCTTTTGCTTGTTTAGCCTAGGATCTATGAGATAGATTCAATTTTAAGACACGTTTTACACAACGGATCAGCGACGTTTCACAACGTCTTCCGCTGCGGGAATTCAAAATCCCATCACGTTGCAGTGGAAACATTTTCCTTTATCTCCAACTTCCTTGACCTTCTTGCCCTTGTGGGCGGCAACACGATTAGCTTTGCTCTTCTTCAACTTCTTCTTCTTCTCTTTTGAGCCTGGAGAACCCACAGACTTCGCCTCATAGGTCGAACCCCTATGAAAGAACCTGAAGGCAACAATTGCCTCAACTTCCTGTCCCTTGACTCGCATCAAAGACTGGAGGGTCTGTAGTTCATTGAGGAGGGTGGTCGGACCGGGCACCTGAGGACACTCAACAGTGAGCGCGAACTTAAGGTCGTCGGTAACTAAGATTGTGTTCATATTGTTTTTCCACGTCTGATGGTTATCTCGTATGAGCTTATCGGAAGCTAAAACGGGTATTATAGAACTCGATATTTTTGCTGAAAAGAAAAACTTTGTATTAGATCTCACAAAAGCTTTTGAAAATCCAATCATTTTTTAGCAAATTTTTATTCGATGAACCCTAGGTCATTAAAAAAATGCAATGATACCCCAAAGGTTTAGAATGACTGCCACCGAAGGGTAGAAAAAATGAGTCCTCCTCAGGGACGAGACTTTTTCGACCATACCCTAATGCCAGAATATCTGTTATTCCTATGCCTCCAGTTACCATTTTTTGGTCTGAATTCATTAACTCTTAATTAATCATGTGATGTCAGCCTCTGTCTTTAAATCTCCAAAGTTTCTATCCAAACAATAGCCGCCGAAGGAGGACTATGAAGGAAAAACAAACTAAGGAAATCGTATCCTTTCAGGAATTCACTGTGTTCCGACTCCCATGATCAAGGCCCTCCGAAGGGATTGTCTGGTCCAGGCAAAACTAGCAGGTGGATCATAGGCGTCTCACGGTGTGAATCGATACAAGACGTGGGTCCCGTTTTCACAGATCTCGCTCCCACTCACTATAAGTACTCTCTCCATTCCCCTTGAATATTGACCCATACAAATACCATCTGAAGGGGGACGCTCCCATTTGCGCCACAAGGCCGAGTATGGATCTCACGGTTTGAACTTCACGGAGATTTGTGGATGAAATTAAATGTATCTCATACACTATAACTCCTCCCGCCCAACACTTTAGTTTAACAGGATTGACCTAGATAAACCGACAATATTTACCTAAGTCTACCAATATAACTCTTATATTTGATTAACCTAAGTCTATAATCAAATTATTGACTTAGGTCTATGTGAGTTTATTTAATTAACACTTAATTAACGCCACTCACGAGAAATATAACCTAGGAATCTCTGGAACAAATTCACTCCCAGGTCAGTTCCCAGGTAGGGGTGTTTCGAAAAGCGTCAACTTAAATACCCCAACCATAGACAGAACCTTCCTTAGATAGAGTTACTTATTAGTCACCATTCATAAGTTACATTTAATTTCCTAATTCTAATCTTATTAAAACTTGTAAACCTAAGTCCAATTAATCATGTTCTAAAAAATTTAAAACTAATTAATTAAATTAGGGTACATGCATTTCTATGTTATAATGCTTGATCATTCATCACATGATAACCATACTTTATAACATACATACATCACAGGTATAAAAATGCATGCCAATGCTTTTAATCTAATTAATATAACATTTACATTAATTAAATTAAAACGTACATTATATTATAACTCTTATAATATAACCTATCATGCATACTATATATTATAACACTTATAATATAAAATGATACATGAAATGCTTAACCTAAGGTGACATTTTAAACTACATGGCATGCATTATGCACATAAAAATTTCATACAACACTTGCATAAAATAATAATTAGCAATTGGACTGATTTTGGCACCCTAAGGACATTAATTAAATTAATTAACATTAATATAATACTTATATTAATATTAATTAAAAAAATTAATTTAATAACTTAATATAATTAAAAGAAATTAAATTAATTACTAAAAAACGACTAAATACCGCCCAATTTTCTTGCGAACTGCCGACTAATGTTGCAACGTTGCGACGCTCAACGCTAAGCCAACGTTCTCAACGTGCACATCATTACAACGCCTCGCCTGGCGTCGCAACGCTGCGTCTGCAGCGTTCACCCTCCCATTCGGATAGCGTTACGACGGTGATGAACAACGTCACAACGCTATCCTCTGTCAAGCAACACTGTTTGCTGAATTTCACACGTTTCCGCTCCGTTTCTTCACAACATCTCTTGCCACGAACGACTTGAACTTAAAAACTGGAATTACTTTAAAAAAATGCCCAAAACAATGGGTCCTTACATTGATCTCATCATCGAAAAAGTAAATTTAAACTAAGTGCCAAAACCAAAAACATCCAATATGCAAACCATTAACATTCATCACATGAGAATTAATGTTACCCACCTAATTTTAAGAAAATTACAGAACACACAACGAAGAGCAACGTTAGGCTCTGATAGCAATTAAAGGGAATGAATTTTCCACAGCGGAAGGGGCGTGAATCGTCGTTGATTCATTGTAGTTCTAATTTTCTCAAAATTGAAAGTATAAACATACTAACTAGGCTAAGCATGCCAAACAAAGAAGAAAACAGAAAGTAATCACGTTACTCACCTCTTGAAGAACACTTCTTCAATGATCCAACGATCTTCTCCAACATGAACAACAAACTGATGCAAGGGGACACCTCCACTTGATCTTTTCGGTTGTAGTCGAGAGGATCAGGGAGAGTTTTGGGACTCCCTTTGGATTTCGGGATGGAATTCCAAAAATTGAGAGCTTCATCTTACAAGTGCTTCTCCAAGCACCTATATATAATGGTGTGTGGTGGAGTGAAAATCTCCACTAATTCACCAAAATACCACAACTATATACTATGCATATCATATTTGCATATCATATAATATAAGATATGTCATACCTTATTATACAAATCACATTTGCATAATTGTGGAATTTTAAATTGAATCATATTCAATTTAATTTCTCTCAATTCAATTTCTCCCATTAGCCCCAATTAATAAATTAGGCTAGACTATAGTTTATTATGAATCTCATTAATATTAAACAATATATTATGTCAATTATATCACATATATAAATGACATAAATTCCCTTTTAATGAATTTGAACACTTCAAATCCACTCCAAACTGAAACCCTCATTTTGGCCAATTTGAGCCAACCGATGGACCTAATAGACCTACAAATGAAGACCTCCAATGATACGAGATGAATCGATCAAACTCATTGACCCGATTAATTAACATTCATTAACTACGACAACGCTCCACTAAAGCCTGTAGTTGCACTCCCATCACTGTAGGACAAGTTGTGTCCATTGATATAGTCAATGCCCGTGGTTCGACCCTTCACAGGTTGTTTGTAGTCACAGCTGGATCAAATTATCATTTTACCCATGTGTCCTACCTCTTGCTCCTTAAGTCTGACTCCTCCTCTATTAAATAACTTTGTTGCATGGTCCTACCATAAACAACATCTCTCTCGTGCCAATGAGAGGGTGAGGCCTCGTTGTCTAAGCCATAGAGACAACACTTAAAGAGAACAACCCCTCTAGTTTTTCTAGCTCGGGAACGAGTGAATTTCTTATTGCGTAGTTAAGTTCCCAGCTCCCCACGTGGTCGTGTCCCCAAGAAGATAGACATATTCGGCGAGCTACTCAGGCCACCGTCACTCGTACTAGTCAAAGGACAAACCCCCGCAGACAGGAGCTCGTAACACACTCAGGATTAAGGACGAGTCACTAATGGTCATCTACGAAGATATTAGTTCTATCCTGTTAACAGGGTCACATCAGTAGGTCTAATAATTCACGGTTCGATCGTGTACAATGTCATTGCACAGGATGTCCTCACTCGCATGTCAACCACATGAACGAGTTGGATCACCTCGTTTGTATCTAATACAAAGCGGGCCGAATCCACAAGGTCACCAAAATGAGGTTCCCAATCCTATCCGTATACTATAAACCGTTTTGGTCATTACCTCGAACATGATCCTCGCTGTGTGTCAACTACACAACATTCAAGTTTTAGTTCTCTCATATAATATGACCATGGAGCTTAGTGTACTGGATTATGTTTATAAAATGCGAGATACACAGTTTGATAAATAAATAAATTTTATTCATTTAAATCAACAAATATTAAAAACTTCACGAGATTAGGGAAAACACCATAACAAACTCCCACTTGAACTTGTTGGGGTTTATGCCCTAAAACTCGTAGTTTGTAATTATGTTCTAATTATTGTAATAAAGTGTTATTATTTCAATATAGAGTTATTATTCGTTATTTACGATATTACCATTGTTTTAACCCTAAATCCAATAAACTAAACATCCAAACTGAATGTAGTGTACATATAAAGGATCTCAGTTCGAGATACAACCTAAAGTGTCTATAGTAAAGGGATAAGTTTGGGTACCTTGCCCTGGTAAAATTATGGATGTGACCCACTTTGTATATGATACAAACACTGTGATCCTAACATGTTCATGTAGATGACATGTGAGTGGGCGTATCCTATGTAATGAGAGTACATAAGTCGGACCGCAAAATAGTAACCACTAGATGTAACTCCGTTGACTAGTTAGGTTTCTATTTCACTAGGATGACCTCGACAACTTGATCTCAATCAAAAGCAAGTTACAAACTCCTGTTTGCGAGGGATTGCCTTTTGACTAGTATGGGCGATTGTGGCCAGATTCGCCGACTCAATGTGCCTAGCTTCTTGGGGACAAGACCGAGTGAGCAGCTAGGGACTTAGCCTAGCAAGATGAAATTTACACATTTCCGCATATTAGGGTAAGTTGATGAGTGTTCCCTTAAGTGTGTCTCCGAGACTTGAACAAAGGGCCCGACCCTCTCATTGGCCAGAGAGGGACTTCTGTTTGTTGGTAGGACCACAAATAAATTGTTCATTAGAGGAGCACAGGTACTTAAGGTACAAGATGTAACCTTGGGGTAAAACGATAATTTGACTCAGCTGGTGTTACGAACATTCGTGAAGGATTGACTTGCTGTTATTGGTCAATATCCATGGACACAAAAATATATCTGCAGTGAGAAGAGTGCAGCTGCGGGATTTTAGTGGAGTGTTCCTGCAGTTAACGAATGGTGATTAGAAGGTTAATGAGATTAACCGAGTAATCTCGTATCGTTGGAGCTTCTGATCTATAGGTCCATTAGGTCCACCTTCTAGCTCGTATAGGGTTCTTAGATCGTTTTGAATTTGAAATGTTCAAATTCATTAATGAATAAATTTAATGTATATAGATACGATATAATATAAAGTTTTGGAAGTTTATATTATAAATTTAATGTGAATATGATTCATATTAAATTACATGAGAGAATTATATATTTGAAAGAGTTCAAATGTTAAATTTAAATGTGAATGTGATTCATATTTGAAAACTTTAGGTTATAATTTAATGTGCATAAGATGTACATTAAAACTAGGTTAGAGGGATTAATAGGATTAAATATGATTTAATCTTAATTAAATATAAGATATTTAATTTGATTAATTAAATATGATTTAAGTAATATAATTAATTAGATTAATTAATTTAATTTAACATTAAATAAATGGGAACGTGTCAGAAGGACACGTTCCCCACTTCCCTCCAACTCCCTATCGATGGGGAGTGAGGGAAGTGATCCCTCGTTTAATTTTTCTCCAATGGAGAAGAATTGGTTGATCAATCAGTGAATTGAGAATTGTTTTTGGATATTCTCTCTCTCTCAAATTCCCTCTTTCTCACTTCCAGAAAGTTGTATTCATTCCCACCAAAGGAATAGATCTAAGTAGAAATCAGAGGATAGGAGGTTTATTGAGTGGTGTTGTCCTGTTGGAGAAAAAAGAGAAGTAACTTTCCAATTCCTGTGTTGCTGAGGAGAAAGGAAGCAAGGAGTTGCTGCTAGTAATTTATATCTACAAAGGTAACTAAACTCTTTCTTTTAGTTTAGTTACTTGTACAACATATTTGCATGATTATATCCATGCCTAATTAGATTAGGAAATGTATGCTTATTCTCTGTATTTTTCCCAATGTTATGGTATTTGTGTTTAACCAAAATAAACAAGTAATTACGATTTCAAACCACGTTTTCGCTGCTCAAGGAGATCCGATCTCCATGAATTGGTATCATAGTAATGCTTGTTTTGCTTTGCTTGAAACAAATTTGCATTGGTTAGGTGGGAATTGCATTTTGGTTTGCTGTAAATCTGTTTAGGAATTATTTGGCCTTAGTTTCTTTTGATTTGATCAAATTAAATGTAAAGGCCCTGCGTTTTGGGCAATTAAGTGCATAATCGACTTTGTAATCGAGTTGTGAGTCGTTCGAAACAAGTTTCATACAATTTGGATGAGTATCGAAGGAGTAATTGGCGATTGAAGCTGTTGTGTTCGAAGGAAATTGTTGTTGCTGAAGCATCAGCGTTGCAACACTACCAGCAGCGTTGCAATGCCGTTCATCAATGTTGCAACGTTGAGGAACGACGTCGCAACGCCGAGACTCCCTATCGATGCGGAAGCTCCAGAGTCGCGCTGCGTTGCCGCGCGCGCCTCGATGTTGCAACGCTACCGATGTCGTAGCTATGATGAAGCTGGCGTTGCAACGCCGTGATGCCAATCCTGAAGCTGCAGACCGGTCTTGGCGGTTCAGTTGGTTTTTGGTCCAGTTCGAGCAGTTTGAGCACGGTTCAAGAAGTTTTGGACTTGTTTTGTAATAAGATTAGTGTAATTTTATTATTTTTGCACTTTCGGGGCCAAATTATTTCAGTTTTACAACTATTTTTCTTTATGAATGTCATTTAGATTTTTTCCCACCTTAGGATAAGCATGTTCATGCATTTTATTTGTATAATTGTTATATAAATATGGTAGAAATGCATGATCTAATTTATTTTTCATAAGTATTTATTTATAATTGTTATAATTAGATAATATTGAAATTAAATTGCACGGAGCATGAAATTACTTAGTTTAACGGAGATTTGTGGTCGGTTTCTAGGTAGGGGGGTTCCGCAAAGCGTCAGTTTAAATACCCCAACCTTAGACAAAACCTTCCTTAGACAGAGTTACTTATCAGTCACCATTTAAAGATCATATTTGATTTCCTAATTCTAATCTTAGTAGAACTAGAAAACCTAAGTCTAATTATTCAAGTTCTAAAAATTTTAAGACTAATAATTAACATAGGTTACATGCATTTCTATGTTATAGTGCTTGATCATTCATCACATGAATAATACTGTACTACAACAAATATTCATCACATGAAATAAATGCATGAGCATACTTTTAATCTAAAAACTATAACTCTTATATTAAATAAATTAAAACATGCTTTCATTATATTATAACACTTATAATATAACCTATCATGCATACTATATATTATAACACTTATAATATAAATATGATGCATGAAATGTTTAACCTAAGGTGGGATTTTAAATCTATATGACATACATTGTGCACATAGAATTGAATATTTCATACATCTCATGCATAAAATAAATAAATAACAAAAATTTGATCGGTTTTGGCACTTAGGGGCATTAAATAAATTAATTAGCATTAATATAACATTTATATTAATATTAATTAATTAATTAAATTAAAATAAAACTAATACATTTTATAAATTATAAATTAAATAAATAAAACAAATAAAAATGCCCCACGATGATGCAATTCAACCAACTGCCCATGTACATGCGCTTCAGCCTCACGATTTGCCCCTCAACGCAGGCAGCGGTGCAATGCTGCATCACTCAGCATCGCGCGCCACGTGCTCCACGCCAGGGCGTTTCAGTGCTACGCCTAGCGTTGCAACGCTGATCTGCAGTAGGCCATCCTCCGTGCGGACAACGTTGAGACGCCGAAGAGTAGTGTCTCAACGCCGTCGACAGAACAACAAGCTCCTCTTGCTGTTCTTCGTCGTTTCTCGCCCGTTTCAGCTTCGATTTCTCTACAGCGACTCTTGCCGCCAAAGACACGGACATACAGACTCGATTTATTTTCTAATTTGCCTAAAAATACAGGCCTTTACAATTTGATCTCATCAAACATAAAATAAACCTAAACTAGTGGCAAAACAAAAACATCCAATCATGCAAACCACAATTCATCACATAAATTGAAACATTTACCCATCTAATTTTAAGAAACAGATGCACAACGAGAAAGCCAACAACTTGGTTGATACCAATTGAAGGGAATGAAATCCCGTGTAGCGGAAGGGCGACCGAATCGTCGTGGTATCGTTGCGAAATTTGTTTTCTTAAAATTGAACTATCACATAATCTCTAGGCTAAACATGTAAAATAAGAACAAAAACTAGTAAGAACACTTACCTTTTGAAGAACCGTCTTCAAGTTTTCCTTCTCCGTTCACGAACCCTTCGAGATCACGCTCTCAACGTCCTCGATCTCCTCGAACAGTGAGTAACCGGACACTTCCACACAGTTTATCGGTTATTCGTCCTTTGGTAGTGTGACGACCATCATCACAGGTACTATTATTTATTTTATTTGACGCTCTAGTAACCGCTGTGTTTAGCTGGATTAGTGTTTTTAATCAAGCTCGGCGAGAGTGAGGCCTTAATTTTGTTTAGTTTAAGTGAATTGTTCCTTTTAAGATGAGATTATTTATGAAATTAAAAGAAAAGGAAATTTCAAGGGCGTTTTGGTTATTAATGTTTAAATGAGGGCTACTTTTGGCAATTGGAATTTAACCTAAATTGATGGTATATAGCCTCCTTAAGTGAAATCACCAACAAGATGCAAACCCTAACCCTAATTTCCCATCATCTTCATCTTATTGTTGCCCTAACCCTAACCCTAGAGAAAAATCGATTGCCCTCTCCCTCGTGAACTAGCCCTAGCCGAGAACAGCCTTCCCACTCTCGTCCAACCCACCGCCGACCAGGAGGACAAGTGCACCTTAGGACTCTCGCCGGCGATCTCACGAGCAAGAGCGACTTCGACCGCGGGCGAGGATCTCAAGTCGACGGGTATACGCCGAGGAGCAGCCGTCGAAGCGTTGGACACGTTCCCAGGCTGCCGACGCCGTTGTTATTATTCGGAAGCGCGCCACGAGCTTCAATCACACACGCAGCCGTCCAGTCCAAGCTCACGCGCGTTCGGCGCGATTACGCTCGTGAGTTGCGGCCCGCCCAGCCAGATCCTCCTCGCGTTATTCTCACGCCGGCGAGCCCACTACCGAGGACGACTTCATCCGCACACGCCGACCGGACCTCGATCAAAGCCCGCGCCGGTACCGCGCGTCGAGCTCGGTACCGACCGTCCCGTTCGCAAGTCAAGAGAAGAGTTCGCCGGACTCCACGCACGCCATCCATCCGTGAGCTTCAAACAGCCGCAGCCGTTCCTTGGAGGTCTCGTCCGGTCGAGCACAGTAGCGGAATCCGGCCCCGATCGACACTGAATTTACAGCCGCTAAAGTGTTAATCCGGTGAGCGATCGACTTAAGTTTCATAATTAATTGGAAATTATGTGCGATCTATCGATTGATTAAGCGTTTGATTGAGAATTTAGGTTACGGGTTCGAACACATTTTTGTAGGGACCAAACTTGGAGCGGAATTGGAGATCGATCGTCAAAACGGACTAAGGGATATTAGGTTTTCGCATTGAGCTCGAGGTAAGCGGGGCACGACATTTTAATACCGTAATTTAAGTATCGCATGATTAGGGATTTAGTGAATACTTGGAGATTGAATTCGGGAACTATGGTGTGAATCAGGTTTCACTAAAGGAAGAGTAGGCAAGGAGTTCGATTAGGTTTTGGAGCGAAGTCGGAACTAAGGTAAGGGACCTTGTGCCGAACTTTTAATGGGATTGAAGAAAATGATTTTCATGATTTCATGCGAAATTAGTTTATATTTTTCATATGAAAATATACAGATATTATCGTGAGAATACTTAATATTTTATGTGCAAATATTTCAATGCTTCATGTGGAAATAAACTATTATTTTATGTGAGAATATTCTCGTATTCTATGTAAAAGTATTCCAGTATTTCATGTGAGAATATGACAGTAATTTGTATGAGAATATTTCATGTTTTCCTACAAAAGTATGATCTTCAAACTGTCTATGAGAAAAGTATGATTTGCATATCGACGATGATGTTTGTGACATGTGCACTATTATTATGTGAATGATGGGACCTCATGCATGTTATGTATGCCACGAAATGAATTAATGAAAAGTGTGGACATTGGTATCCTGAGATCATTATGTGCATGGTCAAACATGCAATAGAGACCCTATGGGTCAAATTACAGGGGTCTGTGAGGGACTCAAATTATTACAGGGGTCTGTGAGGGACTCAAATTATTACAGGGGTCTGTGAGGGACTCAAAACGAAATGACTCAGGATGACCAGTCGGCCACACCATTAAAAAGGAAGTCATGGATTAAAGACCTGACAATATGAGAAAGTTTTAGGTCCCGCATATGTATATTACGAATAAGTTTAAAGGTCATGATTGTATGTGTATGCACATCCCAAACCCTGTAGCGAGGTTACTTACTTATCGGGTATTGTTTTGCAATACTCACCCTTTCTTTAAAAATGTGTTTTTGGTAAGGAAAAGGACGTGCGGGCGAGTGACGGAGGAGCGTTACTAAAACCATGGGAACCGACATGTTCTTCCGCATATTCTTGTTTTAAACTGATGTTGTCTCTATGTTTTATTTGGAGTTTAAATTTACTTACAGTTTTAATAGGCCATGTTAAATTGACCCTTTTATCTGTTTTAAATGAATTGATTTGGGATCCCTAAAGACTATTTATATTTATTTGGAAGTTTTCTTTTAAGATCTTTTATCTCTTGGCCTATAAATGCATGCATGTGTAGTAATGTCCCTAGGAGTTGGTCATAGAAAAGTAGGGCGTTATAGGTTGGTATCAGAGCCCTAGGTTTAAGGGTTCTGTAGACTTGCTTACAGAGTAAGCACAGAGTAGTTCCCATGGTTGAACAACGCGTCCCAGTCACCGCCAGGTACGTTCTAGTATTTTACTAATTAAGTAAATGATTATGATATGATACTGTTTTATGCATATACATGAACTTAAAACCCCAAGGGATGATCCTACCTTATGGTTAGAAAGTAAAGAAACTAAGTTAGAAACTCTCTGTATTGTAGTACCGACAAAATGCCACCTAGAGGTCGAGGGAGAGGTAGGGGACGTGGTAGGGGCCGGAGGGCAAGGGAAAACGTTGACGCCCAACCGGAATTACCACTGGAACAGGAAGAGGTTGCTCCACCCGTTCGAGACCTCCCCCAGGACCAGCCTGGTCGCCAGGAGAATGCACCTGCAGTTGCTCCAGTGGCAGATCAAGGGAACACCAACGTTATGACTATGATGGTGGAGGCTATGCAGAGTCTAGTGCGAGCTACAGTAGCCACTCAGCTGGCTCAAGTAAATCAGGGGCGAAACGATGCAACTCTGGAGTCTCGATACCTGAAGGACTTCAGGAAATATGATCCTAGATCTTTCGATGGGTCTTCCAGTGACCCCACTGTAGCTGAGTTGTGGCTGTCCTCCATTGAGACCATCTTCAGATTGATGAACTGTCCTGAGGACCAGAGGGTGTCCTGTGCTACCTTCATGCTGAGGGATGACGCGTATTTATGGTGGGAGTCCGCTCGTGGAACCATTGTCGCCGCCGAGAAACGACACTGAATCTGTTCAAGGAAGCGTTCTGGCGGAAATTTTATCCTGCTGCAGCTCGTTACAGGAAGCAGGCAGAATTCTTACAGCTTTGCCAGAACAGGAGGGCAGTGGAGGTGTATGAGAGGGAATTTACCCGTTTGTCCCGCTTTGCTCCCGAGCTGGTAGATACAGAGGCAAAGAAAACAGAGCGCTTCATTATGGGACTGGATGAGAACGTTCGAGGCTTTATTCAAGCACTAGCACCTCCTGATTATGCCTCCGCAGTGAGAGTGGCAGAATTGATTTGGGTGCAAAGCGCAGATCGCACAATGAGATAGTGGTTAACCTGTGTCACCCATGGCAAATCATAAGAGGAAGTGGGACCACCAAACTCAAGCTCACAAATGGCGTCCCAGCAGACACCGCATAGGCCAGGACATTTTCGCATGCAGTTCAGTCGAAACCACAGTCAACAGAAGCAGAAATAACAAAGTGGTGATAAGCCACGGTGCAAAGATTGTGGTAGCGGCATTGGGGCAAGTGTCCGCCCGCCCCGAGTGTGCTTCGGTGTGGGAAAGAAGGGCACAGAGCTAATAATGCCCGAGTCAAGCCAAAGACCTGGCCAACCTCAAAGTTATCAATAGTGGGACCGCTGTGAAGCCGGTTATACATCGTGGAAGAGCTTATGCAAGCACCAGTAGAGACATCTATGGCTCGGACTCGATGGTTACTGGTACACTTCCATTACTTGGGCACCTTGCCTTTGTATTATTTGATTACGGTTCTACACACTCCTTTATTTCTCGCATCCTTTGTAAATCAAGTCGAGTTAGAACTAGAATGCGATTCTGTGATGCTCACAATCTGTCTCCACACTGCGGGGATAAATTTGTTAGCCACTATGAAAGTCAAGGATGGTAGTGTGACCATCGCGGACCATGAGTTAGCAAAGTGAATCTAGTAGTCTTAGACATGTTTGACTTTGATGTAATATTGGGCATGGATGGTTAGCGCAGAACCATGCTTGCATTGATTGTTTTCGGGAAGGAGGTAGTGTTCACTCCTCCCGACCAACCCGCAACTCTGAGTTCAGAGGCACGATAGCGAGAAGTAGGCCTAAGGTAATTCACGCCCTTAAGGGCGTAAAGTTATTACATCGGGAGCTTGGGGCGTCTTAGCTTGCATACTAGATGCAAGGTGTACGGAGATCTCAAAGTGACATCGGTACCGATGAGTGAATGAATTTACAGACGTCTTCCCGAGGACCTCCCGGAATACCTCCGGTCGGGAGGTAGACTTTAACATCAGATTGGAATTGGGGACGACCCGATATCCAAGGCCCCGCATGATGGCACCGCAGAGTTGAAAGAAGCGAAAATACGATTACAAGACTTGCTAGACAAGGGTTTATACGCCTGGCGTTTTCGCCCGGGAGCACTTTGTGTTGTTCGTGAAAAGAAAGACGGATCCATGCTGTGTATAGATTACTGAGGAGTTGAATAAAGTTACGATCAAGAATAAATACCCCCTCCCCGCATTAGACGATCTGCTCGATCGGTTGCAAGGAGCAACGATGTTCTCCAAGATTGATCCGAGATCGAGGCTACCATCGATTGAGAATCGGTGAAGAGGATATCCCTAAAACAAAGATTCGAGATCACGTTATGGGCATTACGAGTTCACAGTGATGCCGTTTGGTTTGACCAACGCTCCTGCCGCGTTCATGGACTTGATGAACCGTTTATTCAAAGAGTTTCTTGATACGTTCGTGATTGTGTTCATCGACGACATACTGATATACTCCAGATGTGATGAAGAGCATGAAATGCACCTGAGGAAAGTTTTACTCACGCTGAGAGAGAATAAGTTGTATGCAAAATTTTCCAAGTGTGAATTCTGGCTCAGACAAGTATCCTTCTTAGGGCATGTGGTGTCTGAAGCTGGAGTCTCTGTTGATCCAGCAAAAAGTGGAGGTCGTCACACGGTGGCCTCGTCCGACCACCGCATTCATGCAGGTACGTAGTTTTCTCGGTCTTGCAGGATATACTATAGACGTTTTTCATGAGGACTTTGCCAAGATAGCCATGCCTATGACTCACCGACGCAAGCAAGGGAAACTCATTTGTTTGGGATGATGCTTGTGAGGCGAGTTTCCAGGAACTCAAGTATGCATTAGTGTCGGCCTCGATTCTTTACAGTTCCAGAGGAACAGGAGTTTTGTAGTTTCTGAGTGATGCTTCTAAGAAAGGTTTGGGTTGTGTTCTAATGCAAAGACGGTAAGGTAATAGCCTATGCATCCCAAGAAGATTAAAGACGCATGAGAGGAACTATCCAACTCATGATTTGGAGCTAGCAAAGAAGTGGTCTTTGCATTAAAGATCGGAACCTTTCAGATGGCGAAAAAATTCGATTTTTACAGATCACAAAAGTCTCAAGTATCTGTTCACCCGAAGGAATTGAACATGAGGCAACGCAGATGGTTGGAATTAGTGAAGGATTATGATATTGACATACAATACCACCCCGGTAAGGCTAACGAGTGGCCGATGCCCTCGAGAGAAAAAGTGCATACTTCAAAGAAGACGAGTTACCGACAGAGCATAGTTCTGAGCGCGAGTTTGCACGAAGCGGAAATCGCGATCTTCGGTAGGAAAGACCACGCCGATTAGCTCGATTAACGGTGCAACCAACTTTGAGACAACGTATCATTGAGGCTCAGCAGTGGACCTCGCTAGTAGAAAAGCGCATCTGCAGTAACTCAAAGCGAGTTGTGAGTTTTCCCTATCCACGGATGGAGGATTACTATTTCGGGGACGATTATGCGTGCGACGATGACAAGCCGAGGCCGAAATCTTGAGCGAAGCCCATAACTCACCATTCTCTATGCATCCTGGCAGCATTCAAGATGTATCGAGATCTCAAACGATCATTTTGGTGGTGTAACATGAAGCGCGACATAGCGAGTTTGTCAACAAGTGTTTGACTTGTCGCCACAGTAAAGGCACCTAGGCGAGGACCGCAGGATTACCGCAACCTTTACATGTACCTCGGTGGAAATGGGAGGAGATCTCTATGGATTTTATAGTCGGATCGCCTAGAACCTTACGAGGTTACTCGGTGATTTGGGTCATAGTGGGACAGATTAACCAAGTCAACACATTTCATACTGTGGAAACCCACCTATTCTACGATGATAAGTGGGCGCACTTTACGGAAGAGATAGTCCGTTTGCATGGGATTCCGGTTAAGATTATTTCGCATAAGGATCCACGTTTCACCTCCAACACGGAGGAGTTTACAGAGAGCGTTAGGTTCGCAGATTGAACTTCAAGATGACTTTTCATCCACGCACGGATGGGATGCATGTAACGTTTAAACCGAGATATTAGAAGATATGTTGCGAGCTTGCACTTTAGACTTCCCCGGTAGTTGGGACACTCATTTGCATTTGATGGAGTTTGCTTACAATAACAGTTATCAGTCGACCATCGGAATGGCTCCATTTGAAGCTCTCTATGGAAAACGTTGCAGAACTCCCGTTTTCTGGGAGGAGGTTGGTGAACGCCGATTATTGGGTCCGAGTTGGTACAGTCACAAATGATGCGATGCAGAGAAGATTAGAGTGCGGATGCGCATCGCCCAAAAGCGTGAAGAGTTATGCCGACACGAGACGAAGGACCTAGAATTCGATGTTGGGGACCACGTATTTCTTAAGGTGGCCCCAATGAAGGGAATCCTAAGGTTTGGCCGAAAAGGGAAATTGAGTCCGCGATTCATCGGACCATTTGAGATTTTAGAGAGGATTGGTGCAGTGGCCTACAGATTAGCACTGCCGCCTTCCCTGTCAGCGGTTCATAACGTATTCCATGTCTCCATGTTGAGAAAATACGTTCGGACCCGACTCATGTCGTAGACTTGAACCATTGCGATTAGCGTAAGATCGAGTTATGGCGAACGACCAGCAGTGCATTATTGCAAGAGATCGAAAAACCCTCCGTGAACCGTGAGATCACTTAGTTAAAGTGTTGTGGCGTAACCACCGCACGGAAGAAGCTACGGGAGCGAGAAGAGGAAGTGCGAGCTAAATACCCGAGTTATTTCAAGAATAGGAACTTTCGAGGACGAAAGTTCTTAAGGAGGAAGATTGTGACGACCATCATCACAGTACTATTATTTATTTTATTTGACGCTCTAAGAATCACATTGTGTTTATTTGGATTAGTGTTTTTAATCAAGCTCGCGAGAGTGAGGCCTTAATTTTGTTTAGTTTAAGTGAATTGTTCCTTTTAAGATGAGATTATTTATGAAATTAAAAGAAAAGGAAATTTCAAGGGCGTTTTGGTTATTAATGTTTAAATGAGGGCTACTTTTGGCAATTGGAATTTAACCTAAATTGATGGTATATAGCCTCCTTAAGTGAAATCACCAACAAGATGCAAACCCTAACCCTAATTTCCCATCATCTTCATCTTATTGTTGCCCTAACCCTAACCCTAGAGAAAAATCGATTGCCCTCTCCCTCGTGAACTAGCCCTAGCCGAGAACAGCCTTCCCACTCTCGTCCAACCCACCGCCGACCAGGAGGACAAGTGCACCTTAGGACTCTCGCCGGCGATCTCACGAGCAAGAGCGACTTCGACCGCGGGCGAGGATCTGAAGTCGACGGGTATACGCCGAGGAGCAGCCGTCGAAGCGTTGGACACGTTCCCAGGCTGCCGACGCCGTTGTTATTCGGGAAGCCGCCGCCGGAGCTTCAATCACACACGCAGCCGTCAGGTCCAAGCCTCACGCGTTCCGGCCGCATTACCGCTCGTGAGTTGCAGCCCCGTCCAGCAGATCCTCCTCGCGTTATTCTCACGCCGGCGAGCCCACTACCGAGGACGACTTCATCTGCACACGCCGACCGGACCTCGATCAAAGCCGCGGCGCCACCGCCGCGCGTCGAGCCCACCGACCGTCCGCTCGCATCGCATCTACAAAGAAGAGTTCGCGGACTCCACGCACGCCATCCATCCGTGAGCTTCAAACAGCCGCAGCCGTTCCTTGGAGGTCTCGTCCGGTCGAGCACAGTAGCGGAATCCGGCCCCGATCGACACTGAATTTACAGCCGCTAAAGTGTTAATCCGGTGAGCGATCGACTTAAGTTTCATAATTAATTGGAAATTATGTGCGATCTATCGATTGATTAAGCGTTTGATTGAGAATTTAGGTTACGGTTCGAACACATTTTTGTAGGGACCAAACTTGGAGCGGAATTGGAGATCGATCGTCAAAACGGACTAAGGGATATTAGGTTTTCGCATTGAGCTCGAGGTAAGCGGGCAACGCGACATTTTAATACCGTAATTTAAGTATCGCATGATTAGGGATTTAGTGAATACTTGGAGATTGAATTCGGGAACTATGGTGTGAATCAAAGTTTCACTAAAGGAAGAGTAGGCAAGGAGTTCGATTAGGTTTTGGAGCTAAGTCGGAACTAAGGTAAGGGACCTTGTGCCGAACTTTTAATGGGATTGAAGAAAATGATTTTCATGATTTCATGCGAAATTAGTTTATATTTTTCATATGAAAATATACAGATATTATCGTGAGAATACTTAATATTTTATGTGCAAATATTTCAATGCTTCATGTGGAAATAAACTATTATTTTATGTGAGAATATTCTCGTATTCTATGTAAAAGTATTCCAGTATTTCATGTGAGAATATGACAAGAATTTGTATGAGAATATTTCATGTTTTCCTACAAAAGTATGATCTTCAAACTGTTTCATGAGAAAAGTATGATTTGCATATCGACGATGATGTTTGTGACATGTGCACTATTATTATGTGAATGATGGGACCTCATGCATGTTATGTATGCCACGAAATGAATTAATGAAAAGTGTGGACATTGGTATCCTGAGATCATTATGTGCATGGTCAAACATGCAATAGAGACCCTATGGGTCAAATTACGACAGGTCCGTGTGAGGACTCAAATTATTACAGGGTCCGTGAGGGACTCAAATTATTACAGGGGTCTGTGAGGGACTCAAAACGAAATGACTCAGGATGACCAGTCGGCCACACCATTAAAAAGGAAGTCATGGATTAAAGACCTGACAATATGAGAAAGTTTTAGGTCCCGCATATGTATATTACGAATAAGTTTAAAGGTCATGATTGTATGTGTATGCATATCCCAAACCTCGGTAGCGAGGTTACTTACTGGGTATTGTTTTGCAATACTCACCCTTTCTTTTAAAAATGTTTTTCAGGTAAGGGAAAGGACGTGCAGGGCGAGTGACGGAGGAGCGTTACTAAAACCATGGGAACCGACATGTTTTTCCGCATATTCTTGTTTTAAACTGATGTTGTCTCTATGTTTTATTTGGAGTTTAAATTTACTTACAGTTTTAATAGGCCATGTTAAATTGACCCTTTTATCTGTTTTAAATGAATTGATTTGGGATCCCTAAAGACTATTTATATTTATTTGGAAGTTTTCTTTTAAGATCTTTTATCTCTTGGCCTATAAATGCATGCATGTGTAGTAATGTCCCTAGGAGTTGGTCATAGAAAAGTAGGGGCGTTACAGGTAGAAGGAGAGTGGTGGAACTCACTTTTGGTGAGGGAAGGAGAGATTAAGGGAAGAGATTTGAGAGAATTTGTTAAATGCTTTTTGGTGAGAATCCAAAAAATGAGCATTCAACCTTACAACTCCTTCTTGCAAAGGAGTTTATATAATGGTGATAGGTGGAGTTAAAATCTCCACCTATTTACCATTTTACTACAACCATAGGTTATGCAAATCATATTTGCATAACCACATATAATAAGATATCTCATATCTCTTTATACAAATCACATTTGTATAATTGTGGATTTTAAATTGAATCACATTCAATTTAATTTCTCTCAATCTAATATCTCCAAATTAGCCCTAATAAGACAATTAGGCTAACCTATAAATTATGAATCTCATTCACATTAAACTATGCAATATGTCATTCATATCTCATATAAATGACATAATTACCCTTTAGTGAACTTGAACACTTCAAATTCACACCAAAATTGTAAACATTCTATTAATCCAGTTTAAGCCAACCGAGGGACCTAATGGACCTACAGTGACGAGCTCCAACGATCCAATACTAACTTGTCAAACTCTTTGACTCGGTTAATCAACATTCATTAGCTACGATAACAATCCACTAAATCCGGTAGCTGCACTCCCGTCACAGTAAGACAGGTTGTGTCCACTAATATAACCAATGCCCATGAGTCGACCCTTCAAAGGTTGTTCGTAGACACTGCTGGGTCAAATTACCGTTTTACCTTTGTGTCTACTTCTTGCTCCTTAAGTATCCACTGCTCCTCTAATTAACAACAACGTTATAATGGTCCAACCATACACAAGCCTCTCTCAGGCCAGTGAGAGGGTGGGCGCCCGTTGTTTAAGCCATGGAGAAAACACTTAAGGGAGGAACCTCTCTAGTTTTTCTAGAGGCGGGAACGAGTGAATTCCATCTCACGTAGTTAAGTTTCCAGCTCCCCACTTGGTCTTGTCCCTGAAAAGATATGCATATTGGGTGAGTAACTGTGACCACCCTCACCCGTACTAGTCAAAGAACAGACTCCCGCAAACAGGAGTCCGTAACACGTTCAGGATTCAGATCAAGTCACTAATGGTCATCTACGAAGTTAGTAGTCCTATACTGTTAACGATGTTACATCAATAGGTCTAATAATTTACGGTCCGATCTTGTACAATCTCATTGCACAGGATGCCCCCACTCGCATGTCAACCATATGAACGAGTCAGATCACCTCGTTTGTTTCTAATACAAAGCGGGCCGCATCCACAGCATATCCAGGATTAGGTCTCCCACCCTATCCATATACTGTAGACCTTTCGGGTCATTAACTCTTACGTGATCCTCTCTGTGTGTCCACTACACATCATTCAAGTTCTAGTTCTTTCATAAATTCAATGACCCTGGAGCTTAGTTTATTGGACAAAGTTTGTAAAATTGCAAGACACAAAGAGATGAAAGAATTAACACTTATTTATTTCAAATGGTAATATTACAAACAAAACAAGATTAAGACATAGATCCCAACATAAGCGACCTTTTACTGGAAAAGGTTATAGAGCCATAGAGCCCTTAGAACATATACATTCGGATCTATGTGGTCCGATGAATGTTAAACCTCGAGGAGGGTACGAATATTTCATCTCTTTTGTAGATAATTATTCGAGGTATGGTATCTCGACCTAATGCATCATAAGTCTTAGGCTCTTGAAAAGTTCAAAGAGTATAAGGCTGAAGTAAAGAATGCATTAGGGAAAACCATTAAAACACTTTGATCCGATCGAGGTGGAAAGTATATGGATTTAAGATTCTAGGACTATTTGATAGAACATGGAATTAAATCTCAATTCTTAGAACCTAATGCACAACAGTAAAATGGTGTGTCAGAAAGAAGAAATAGAACCTTTTTGGCCATGGTTCGATCTATGACGAGCTATGCTCAATTGCCTGCCTCGTTTTGGGGATACGCAGTAGAGATTGCAGTTCAAATCTTGAACACTGTTTCATCAAAAAGTGTTTCAGAAACACCTTTTGAATTGTGGAAGGGGTGTAAACCTAGTTTACAACACTTCAGGATTTGGGGTTGTCCGACACACATGCTGGTGACAAACCTAAAGAAACTGGAACCTCGTTCAAGATTATGCCAATTTGTTGGCTATCCCAAAGAAACGAGAGGTGGTCTTTTCTACGACCCACAAGAAAATAAGATGATTGTATCGATAAACTCTACTTTCTTGGAGGAAGATCACATGAGGAACCATAAACAACATAGTAAACTAGTACTAAATGAAGGTTCAGATGAACCAACAAGAGTTGTTGATCAAGTTGGACCTTCATCAAGAGTATTGATGAAGAAGCCAGCACATCAAGTCAGTCTCGTCCTTCTCAATCGTTGGGAATGCCTCAACGCAGTGGGAGGTTGTTTCCCAACCTGACCGCAACCTGGGTTTAGCTGAAAGTCAAGTCGTCATACCTGATGACGGCGTAGAAGATCCATTGTCTTATAGACATGCAATTAATGACGTACACAAGGACCAATGGATCAAAGCCATGGACCTTGAAATGTAGTCAATGTACTTCAATTCAGTATGGGAACTTGAAGACCAAGCTGAAGGGGTAAGACCCATAGGGTGTAAATGGATCTACAAGAGAAAGAGAGATGCAACCGGAAAGGTACAGACCTTTAAGGCTAGACTTGTAGCAAAGGGTTTTACCCAAAGGGAAGGAGTTGACTATGAGGAAACTTTTTCCCCTGTTTCTATGCTTAAGTCTATTAGGATACTCTTGTCCATAGCCGCATTTTATGATTATGAAATTTGGAAAATGGACGTCAAAATCGCCTTTTTGAATGGTAATCTTGACGAGAGCATCTATAAGCCTCAGCCTGAAGGGTTCATAACCCAAGGTCAGGAGCAAAAAGTTTGCAAGCTCAATCGATCCATTTATGGTTTGAAAAAGGAATCCAGATCTTTGAACATAAGATTTGATACTGCGATCAAGTCTTATGGTTTTGGCCAAAGTGTTGATGAGCCTTGTGTTTACAAGAGGATTATCAACATCAAAGTAGCTTTCTTAGTGCTTTATGTGGATGATATCCTACTCATTGGGAATGATGTAGGATACCTTACTGACATAAAGAATTGGCTGGCGACCCAATTCCAAATGAAAGATTTGGGAGAGGCGTAGTGTGTGATGGAGATCTGATCTCCTTGAGCAGCGGAAACGTGGTTTGGGATCGTAATTTGCTTGATTGTTTAGGTTGAATCAAAAACCGATACATTGACAAAAATACAGAACAAACATGCTTTTAATCTATGTAAAAACATGGAGATATACATGCAAACATACCTAAATTTAACTATTAAATTAAGAAGAGAATGAGATTATTACCTTTGTAGTTTCGCAGAACAGCAACTCCTTGCTCCAATGTTCAGCAACTCAACAACACAGGAACTTGCAGAAGTTCTCTGTTTTACAGAACACCACCAATAGTGTAAACCCTCTATCCTATGAATGCTTAGATCCTCCTTGGTGGGAAGGATTCCAACTTTTGGGAAGAAGAAGGAAATTTGAGAGTGAGAGAGAATTTTCACAGCAATTCTCTAAATTGCAAAAATAGTAAGGATCGATCAATCGAACATCAACCCTCTTTTCCCTGTTAAACTGTCGATAGGGAGAAGAAAGGAGGTAGTGGGAACGTGTCTGGATGACACGTTCCCTTATTTTATTATTAAAATAATAATAATAATTAAATAATAATTTAATTTAATTTAATTATTAATTTAAATCATATTTAAATAATACAAATTAAATATCATATATTTAATTTGGATTAAATCCCATTTAATCATATTACCCCTTTAACCTATAGTTTTAATGTACATCCAGTGCACATTAAATTTTAACCTATAGTTTTCAAATGTGAATCATATTCACATTTAATATAATATTTGAACTCTTTCAAATATTCAATTCTCTCATATAATTTAATATGAATCATATTCACATTAAATTTATAATATATAGTTCCAAAACTATATATTATATCGTATCTAAATACATTAAATAAATTAATGTAATTTTTTTTTTTTTGCACTTTAGGGGCCAAATTATTCCGGTTTTACAGCTATTTATCTTTATGAATGTCATTTAGATTATTCCCACCTTAGGATAAGCATGTTCATGCATTTTATTTATATAAATGTTATATGAATATGGTTGAATGCATGACTAATTTATTTTTTCATGAGTAATTAATTATAAGTGTTATAATTAGATTATATGGAAAATAAATTGCATGGAGCATGAAATTACTTAGTTTAAAATAAATGTTATTTTGTTTAAGTAATTTTATAATTCAATTCGTTGAATTCCTTTTATAATTCCAATTTGAATATTGATTGTTGGATTTATAATATAGTTTCTTTATCATAGGTTAATTATTAAAATTTATAAAAGTTATAAAATAAAGGGGTTTTAGAAACCATAACCTATAATAAAGAAATGCATGCAAACATAGGAACTTGGGTTAAGATTTAATTAGTTTTAAATTGTTTAAAATTAATTTAGACCTAAGTTTCAATTTCTAATAGGATTAGAAATAAGTTTTACGTAGTATTTTAAATAGTTTAAAATATAGTAGGACTTTAGGACTTTTGTTATAAGGGAACTCTCTGGGGTGAAGTTCATGTCAAAAGGAGGGGTACTTTAAGCGAGTTGCTAATCTAACACCTCCTACTGAAACCGACCTTAACCGAGTTGAATTAACCTTAGTTTTGTTTTCTCTCTAGGTAATTAAAATGTTTATTCACCTAGACATAAGGTTTTAAGACCTAGTTATAATAGTTATAATAGGCATAGACTTAGATAGATTCTTTTAGCCAGAATCCGACTAAGTTAAAACTATACCCTAATTTTAGGAACTTTAGTGGGAGAAAACGAGATGTTCACATCGAGTTTACTCTCACGTCCTCAAGAGTTCAAACTGTGAGTTCCATGCTTGGCAATTTGGCGTCAATAGGGCGTCCCCCTACGGTATGTGTTTGCATGGTTCAATACCAAGGTGAATGAGAGAAGTATCCATAGTAAATGGGAGCAGGACGTCTGTCAACGTATCCTACGGTCTCCTTCATGAGGTGGCACCGTGAGATTTCTATAGTCCGCCTGCTAGGTTGTCCTGGAATAGCCAAACCCTACGGAGGGCCTGACTATAGGGATCGAAACACCGCAAACTCCAGAAATGGATAGGGTCTCCTAGGTTGTTTGCCAGCAGTTGTCATTCTTAATAGTAGCCTGTTTGCTCGGGCCTATTGGATCTTAAAATAGTAGGGTCACATTTACGGAATGAGTTAAGTTAGTTAACAAATCCTTGACCAAACAAACGGTAGCTAAGGACCATTGAGACATGAGATGTTCTGGTAGTGAGAATTGGCTGAGAAAGTCTCAATTCAAGGGAGGAATGACTGACCGCCCGACGGAGGCTTTTGTTCTAAACCCTTGAAGTATCGTTGCAAAATTAAAGGTTTAACTTAAACAGTGGGTTTAGTTTAAACACTAAGGTTCTTAATAATTTTGCTAAATTAGATTTGTTTTTACAATGGGTTAAAAAGGCATAAGTAATTAGAACTATTTTGGATTTTCAGCATGTCGTCCTCATTCTTAGCCTTACTAAAAAAGGAACGTTTAACTGGTGAAAACTTTACTACGTGGAAGTCAAACCTGGATGCAATCCTTGTTGTTGACGAATTTCTGGTTCGCATTTCAAGCGAGGAATGTCCTCGATTCTCGCCAAGACGCACCTCAATCAGTTAAGGATGCGTTTGACCGCTGGGCCAAGACTAAGGAAAAAGCCAATGCCTATATCCTGGTTGGGATATCTGATGTTTTATCCAGGAGATTGCAGGGTATGGTCTCAGCTCGTGAGATCATGAGATATCTGCAAAATTTGTCTAGACAACCATCTGAACAAATTCGGCACGAATCCATCAAATACGTTTATAACGCGCGCATGAAGGAGGGAACTTCAGTGAGAGAACATGTTCTCGATCTTATAGTTCACTTCAACATGGTCGAAATGAACGAAGCGGTCATAGATGAGCAAATTCAGGTATTCTTCATCCTGGAATCTCTTCCGAAGAGTTTCCTTCCATTCCGTAGAAATCCGGAATTGAACAAAAAGGAGTATAACCTGACTTCCCTCCTAAATGAACTACAATCTCTCGAGTCTCTTATTAAGAATAAGGGACAGGCTGATGGAGAGGCAAATCTGTTTGCCCATTCCAAAAGATTCCAGAAGGGTTCATCCTCTGGGACTAAGCCCTATGGTTGGACTCGGAAAAAGAGGAAAGGAGGCAAAGGGAAAGCTTCTGCCACTGCAGACATTGAGCTCAAAGAGAAGAAAGGTAAATTAGATTTACTTGTTCTTGAAACATGTTTAGTGGAAAATAATGATTTTACCTGGATACTTGATTCAAGAGCCACTAATCACGTTTGCTCTTCATTTCAGAAACTAGTTCCTTCAAGGAGCTCGAAGAGGTGAGATGGCGCGCCGTGGTCGAGCGGGAGACGTCGTCTCACTCAAATGCGATGGGAGATGCCAAGTTATTTTTCGGAGATAGATTTATTTTATTGAAAAATTTGTATGTAGTTCCTAAGCTTAAAAGGAACTTAATTTCTATCTCTTGTTTAATAGAACTTGGATATTGTATTTCTTTTTCAATTAATGAAGTGTTCATTTTGAAAGAAGGTGTCAATATTTGTTCTGCTAAATTGAAAAATGGCTTGTATGTACTGAAACCGAGCAAAACCAAAGCAATTTTAAATCATGAGATGTTTAAAAATGCTAACACTCAAAATAAAAGGCAAAGAATTTCTCCAAATAATAATATTTATCTATGGCATCTTAGGCTTGGTCATATTAATCTCAACCGGATTGAGAGACTCTCTAAGAATGGACTTCTAAACAAGTTAGAAGATGATTCTTTACCGCCTTGCGAATCTTGCTTGGAAGGTAAAATGACCAAGCGACCTTTTACTGGAAAAGGTTACAGAGCCCTAGAACTTGTGCATTCGGATCTTTGTGGTCCAGTGAATGTCAAAACTCGAGGAGGGTATGAATATTTCATCTCTTTCATAGATGATTATTCGAGGTATGGTTATCTATACCTAATGCATCACAAGTCTGAAGCTCTTGAAAAGTTCAAAGAGTATAAGGCAGAAGTAGAGAATGCATTAGGAAAAACCATTAAAACACTTCGATCCGATCGAGGTGGAGAGTATATGGATTTGAGATTTCAGAACTATATGATAGAACATGGAATCAAATCTCAACTCTCAGCCCCAAATACACCACAACAAAATGGTGTGCCAGAAAGGAGAAATAGAACCTTGTTAGATATGGTTCGTTCTATGATGAGCTATGCTCAATTGCTTGCCTCGTTTTGGGGATATGCAGTATAGACTGCAGTTCAAATCTTCAACAGTCTTCCAGCAAAAAGTGTTTCAGAAACACCTTTTGAACTTTGGAAGGGGCGTAAACCTAGTTTACAACACTTCAGGATTTGTGGCTGTCCGGCACACGTGCTCGTGACAAACCCAAAGAAACTGGAACTTCGTTCAATATTGTGTCAATTTGTTGGTTATCCCAAAGAAACGAGAGGTGGTCTTTTCTACGACCCACACGAAAACAAGGTGATTCTATCGACAAACGCCACGTTATTGGAGGAAGATCACATGAGGAACCACAAACCGCGTAGTAAATTAGTACTAAATGAAGCTACACATGAACCAACAAGAGTTGTTGATCAAGCTGGACCTTCATCAAGAGTTGATGGAAGAGCCAACACCTCAAGTCAGTCTTGTCCTTCTCAATCGTTGGGAATGCCTCGACGTAGTGGGAGGGTTGTTTCCCAACCTGACCGTTACTTGGGTTTAGCTGAAAGTCAAGTTGTCATACCTGATGACGGCGTAGAAGATCCATTGTCATATAAACAGGCAATG
This sequence comes from Trichosanthes cucumerina, assembly GCA_036507285.1. Classification (NCBI taxonomy): domain Eukaryota; kingdom Viridiplantae; phylum Streptophyta; class Magnoliopsida; order Cucurbitales; family Cucurbitaceae; genus Trichosanthes; species Trichosanthes cucumerina. The sequence goes on from CM071841.1 coordinate 44,081,401, forward strand.
AATGACGTAGACTAGGACCAATGGATCAAAGCCATGGACCTTGAAATGGAGTCAATGGACTTCAATTCAGTATGAGAACTTGTAGACCAACCTGAAGGGGTTAGACCCATAAGGTGTAAATGGATCTATAAGAGAAAGAGAGATGCAACCGGAAAGGTACAGACCTTTAAGGCTAGGCTTGTAGCAAAGGATTTTATCGAAAGGGAAGGAGTTGACTATGAAGAAACTTTTTCCCCTGTTGCTATGCTGAAGTCTATAAGGATACTCTTGTCCATAGCCGCGTTTTATGATTATGAAATTTGGCAAATGAACGTCAAGAGTGCCTTTTTGAATGGTAATCTTGATGAGGGCATCTATATGTCTCAGCCCGAAGGATTCATAGCCCAAGGTCAGGAGCAAAAGGTTTGCAAGCTTAATCGATCCATTTATGGATTGAAACAAGCGTCAAGATCTTGGAATATAAGATTTGATACTGCGATCAAGTCTTACGGCTTTGACCAAAACATTGATGAGCCTTGTGTTTACAAGAGGATCATCAATGACAAAGTAGCTTTGTTAGTACTTTATGTGGATGATATCTTACTCATTGGGAATGATGTAGGATACCTAACTGACATAAAGAATTGATTGGCGACCCAATTCTAAATGAAAGATTTGGGAGAGACGCAGTATGTTCTTGGGATTCAGATCTTTAGAAATCACAAGAACAGAACGCTAACACTGTCTCAAGTGTCTTATATTGACAAAATGTTGTCCAGATATTCGATGCAGAATTCCAAAAGGGGCTTATTACCCTTCAGGCACGGAGTTCATCTGTCTAGGGAACAGTGTCCCAAGACACCTCAAGAAGTTGAGGATATGAGACATATTCCCTATGCCTCTGCAGCAGGTAGCTTAATGTATGTTATGTTGTGCACGAGGCTGGACATTTGTTATGCAGTGGGAATAGTCAGTAGGTACCAGTCCAATCCAGGGTTAGACCACTGGACAACGATTAAAAATATCCTCAAGTATCTAAGGAGAACGAGGACTATATGCTTGTGTATGGGTCTCAAGGATCGATCCTTCATCGGATACACCGATTTCGATTTTCAGACCGATAAGGATTCTCGAGAAATCCACATCGAGATCGGTTTTCACCCTTAATGGGGGAGCTATAGTATGGCGAAGCATCAAGCAAGGATGCATCGCTGACTCCACAATGGAGGCTGAGTATGTCGCTGCTTGTGAAGCAGCTAAGGAGGTTGTTTGGCCATGGAAATTCCTTACTAATTTGGAAGTTGTTCCAAATATGGAATCTCCCATCACCTTATATTGTGACAACAGTGGTGCGGTAGCCAATTCGAAGGAACCTCGCAGCCATAAGCGAGGTAAGCACATCGAGAGGAAGTATCACCTCATACGAGAAATAGTGCAACGAGGAGATGTGACAGTCACGAAGATCGCTTCGGAGCATAGTATTGTTGATCTGTTTACAAAGACTCTCACGGCTAAAGTGTTCGAGGGTCATCTGGAAAGTCTGGGTCTACAAGATATGTACATAAGCTAATCTAGGGCAAGTGGGAGATATGTAATGGGGTATATGGATGCCCTAGTTTATTGTATTTCTACTGTTTTAGATTATGATGTACCCCACTAGAGTTTTAGTTCAAGTGGGAGTTTGTTTGGATTTATGCCCTAAAACTCGTAGTTTAAAATTATGTTCTAATTAATGTAATAAAGTGATATTATTTCAATAAAGTGTTATTGTTCGTTATCTACGAGTTTGCCTTTATTTAAAACCCTAAATCCAATAAATGAAACATCCAAGGCTGTTTAATGAATCTTTAACTGAATGTAATGTACATAAAAAGGATCTCGGTTCGAGATACAGCCTAAAGGGTCTATTGTTAGGGGATAAGGTTTGGGTACCTTACACTTGTTAAACTATGGATGTGGCCCACTTTGTATTTGATACAAACACTGTGATCCTAACGTGTTCGTGTAGATGACATGTGAGTGGGGATATCCTATGTAATGAGATTACATAAGATCGGACCACGAAAATAGTAACCTCTAGTTTGTAACTCAGTTGACTAGTTAGGTTTCTATTTCACTAGGATGACCTAGCCAACTTGATCTCAATCACGAGCGAGAGTTACGAACTCCCGTTCGCGAGGGATTGTCCTTTGACTAGTATGGGTGAGAGTGGCCAGATTCGCCGACTCAATATGCCTACCTTCTTGGGGACAAGACCGAGTGAGCGGCTGGGAGCTTAACTTAGCAAGATGGAATTCACTCCTTCCCGCCTACTAGGGTAAGTAGAGGAATGTTCCCTTAAGTGGTGTCTCGGGACTTGAACAAAGGGCCCGACCCTCTCATTGGCCCGAGAGGGACTCTGTTTGTTGGTAGGACCACAAACAAATTGTTCATTAGAGGAGCACTGGTACTTAAGGCACAAGATGTAACCTAGGGGTAAAACGGTAATTTGACCCGGTGGTGTTACGAACATTCGTGAAGGATTGACTTGCTGTTATTGGTCAATATCCATGGACACGTAAATATATCTGCAGTGAGAAGAGTGCGTTTGTTGGACTTTAGTGGAGTGTTCAGATTAACGAATGTTGATTGGGAGGTTAATGAGATTAATCGAGCAATCTCGTATCGTTGGAGCTTACGATCCAGAGGTCCATTAGGTCCACCTTCTAGCTCGTAAAGGGTTCTTAGATCATTTAAATTTGAAATGTTCAAATTCATTAGGGAATAAACTTAATGTATATTGATACGATATAATATATAGTTTTGGAACTATATATTATAAATTTAATATGAATATGATTCATATTAAATTATATGAGAGAATTGAATATTTGAAAGAGTTCAAATATTATATTAAATGTGAATGTGATCCACATTTGCAAACTATAGGATAAAATTTAATGTGCACTGGTTGTACATTAAAATTATAGGTTAAAGGGGTAATATGATTAAATGGGATTGAATCCAAATTAAATATATGATATTTAATTTGCATTATTTAAATATGATTTAAATGAATAATTAAATTTTATTTAATTATATTATTATTATTATTTTAATAATAAATGAGGGAACGTGTCATCCCTCATTTATTATTAAATGAGACACGTTCCTCACTACCCTTCCCCTTTTCCCTATCGACAGTTTAACAGGGAGAAGGGGGTTGCTCAATTGAATTGATCGATCAATCAAATTGAACTTACAGAAGAAAAAAAATATCAGTTGTAAAATGTTAACTGAATGTAGTGTACATATAAAGGATCTCAGTTCGAGTTAGAACCTAAAGTGTCTATAGTAAGAGGATAAAGTTTGGGTACCTTGCCGTGGTAAAACTATGGATGTCGCCCACTTTGTATATGCTACAAACACTATGATCCTAACGTGTTCGTGTAGATGACATGTGAGTGGGGATATCCTATGTAATGTGATTACATAAGACCAGACCGCGAAATAGTGACCACTAGATGTAACTCCATTGACTAGTTAGGTTTCTATTTCACTAGGATGACCTAGGCAACTTGATCTCAATCCTGAGCGGGTTACGAACTCCTGTTTGCGAGGTATTGTCCTTTGACTAGTATGGGTGTGAGTGGTCAGATTCGCCGAATCAATATGCCTACCTTCTTAGGGACAAGACCGAGTGAGCAGCTGGGGACTTAGCCTAGCAAGATGGAATTCACTCCTTGCCGCCTATTAGGGTAAATAGATGAATGTTCCCTTAAGTAGTGTCTACGGGAATTAAAAAAAGGGTCTGACCCTCTCATTGGCCCGAGAGGGACTTCTGTTTGTTGGTAGGGCCACAAACAAATTGTTCATTAGAGCAGCACTTGTACTTAAGGTACAAGATGTAACCAGGGGTAAAATGGTCATTTGACCCAGCTTGTGTTACGAACATTCGTGAAGGATTGACTTGTTGTTGTTGGTCAATATCCATTCACACAGAAATATATCTGCATTAAGAAGAGTGCACCTGTGGGACTTTAGTGGAGTATTCCTGCAGTTAACGAATGGTGATTAGGAGTTTAATGAGATTTACCGAGTAATCTCGTATCGTTGGAGCTTCTTATCTATAGGTCCATCATGTCCACCTTCTAGCTCGTAAAGGATTCTTAGATCGTTTTGAATTTGAAATGTTCAAATTCATTAGGGAATAAATTTAATGTACATAGATACGATATAATATAAAGTTTTGGAACTTTATAAAATAAATTTAATTTGAATATGATTCATATTAAATTATATGAGAGAATTATATATTTGAAAGAGTTCAAATGTTAAATTTAAATGTAAATGTGATTCATATTTCAAAACTATAGGTTATAATTTAATGTGCATAAGATGTACATTAAAACTATAGGTTAGAGGGATAAATATGATTATATATTATTTAATCTTAGTTAAATAGAAGATATTTAATTTGATTAATTAAATATGATTTAATTAATACAATTAATTAGATTATTAATTTAATTTAACATTAAATAAATGGGAACGTGTCACGAGGACATGTTCCCCACTTTCCTCCAACTCCCTATCGATAGGGAGTGAGGGAAGTGATCACTCGTTTAATTCTTCTCCAATGGAGAAGAATTGATTGATCGATCAGTAAATTGAGAATTGTTGTTGGAAATTCTTTCTCTCTCAAATTCCCTCTTTTCACTTCCAAAAAGTTTGATTCCTTCCCATCAAAGGAATAGATCTAAGTAGAACTCAGAGGATAGGAGGTTTACTGAGTGGTGTTGTCCTGTTGGAGAAAACAGAGAAGTAATTTTCCAGTTCTTGTGTTGCTGAGGAGAAAGGAAGCAAGGAGTTGCTGTTAGTAATTTTTATCTACAATGATAACTAAACTCTGTCTTTTAGTTTAGTTATTTGTACAGCATGTTTGCATGATTATATCCATGCCTAAATAGATTAGGAAATATATGCTTATTCTCTGTATTTTTCTCAATGTACTGGTATTTGTGTTTAACAAAACTAAACAAGCAATTACGATTTCAAACCACGTTTCCGCTGCTCGAAGAGATTCGATCTCCATCAGAACTAAGCTAGTGGAGAACAAATTCATTTCTAAAATGTAAAGTAATATATACAAGTAATACAATAAACGAGGGCATTGAATACCCTTTACAATACTCCCACTTGCCCGTCAGGAACCACTCATAGACCTAGACTCTCTAGGTGACACTCAAACACCTTAGGAACGACCTGCCCAAAATTATTGGGAGCTCTGAATCTTCCTCCATGTCAATCACTACAAAATCCATAGGAAAAATAAATTTGTTGACTTTTACGAAAACATCCTCCACAATACCTTTTAGTTTCACAATCGATCGATCAACTAATTAGAGAGTGATGTCTGTGGTTTGTAGCTTCTTCAAACCAATTTTTTGAACAAAGAAAAGGGCATGAGATTAATACTAGCACTTAAGTCACAAAGCACCCTATCAATGTATAAATATCCAATTTCACAAGAAATAGTAATACTCCCTAGATCCTTCAGTTTCTGGGGCATTCTATCCTTCAAAGCACCGATGTTAATCTCAGACAAATTATGTACAACGTTCACCTCAAGCCTGCTCTTTTTTTACCGTGTCCTTCATGAACCTCCCATAGTTTGGGATGTTGGCAAATGTCTCTGCAAAAGGAATATTATTGTGCAATTTACTAAACATATCTAAAAATTCAACAAATTACTCATCTAATTCAACATCCATATAAATACTAGGAAAAGGAAACTCCTCGTAATTGAAATTGGCACATTCCCCACATTTTTGGGATTGATGTGAACACCATGATCCACATTCCTATGATTGGGAGCCTTGATGTCTCTCGCCAATTCCTTGGACTCATTTGCCACCAAGTTCAGAAAGGTTTTCTTAATTCCCTCGTTCTCTTCTTCATTTCTTATTTCATACTTCTTCATTCTACTCTTCCCAACTAGATTCTTCATCTAATAACCAAAATTAAAGATGTTAGAATTATCCGAAGAGATGGATCAGAAAGCTTACTTTGCGTGATTTTTTCTTCCACAACCGCTGGACTATCGATCTCTTCCTAAGGTTCATCTGGCCTCTTTTATAATTGAGTCATGCTCCTCAATGTTATAGATTTACACTGCTCTCTCGGGTTCACTTCGGTATCATTGGGGGGCTTATCTTTTTTTCATGGAATTCATTTCACTGGATAGTTGGCCAAGTTAAACTCCAATAGCCTTCATTGCAGAGTCATGAGCACTTATCATAATCGTCAGAGATGAAATGTATGTCTGCGTTTTCATATTTGTTTCCTCTTGTCTCTTCATGAAGTTATCCATCCTTTCCACAAAATATAATTTCTTCCCTTGATTTGTTGTACCTGTAGAGCCAGGTAGTGGTTGCAATCTAATTACAGCGTCTCTACGTAAATGTAATGGGTATCTACAAGTTTTACCAATTGATGAGATCAAATTCCAAAGTAGAAGCAGTTTGAAACTCTTCGCTTGCAAAACTGTTGTGATCCTTTTCTTCTATGCAGAATTAGTGAAAACAAAAGGAACAAGGAAATAATTATCTTTGAAGAAATCCTTTTCTTCTTATGTTCCTTTCTCCATGTACATCGAACACGTTCTCAACGACACTAGAAGCGACACCTCAAAAATGTCTTCCTTGTTATTCTCTTGTCCAATGAAAAGGTTGGTGGGAACCTCCTTTTGAAAGAGATGATTGTTGAGAGGGAAGGTTTTGGTGGAGAGAAATTGTGGAGTGATTTTTGAGAACCTTTCTCACGAAGTGACTAAGAGAGCTCCAAAATGCAAAAGAGTGCACATATGTATGATGGTGTGGGTGGAACCACCCACCACTCCATCATTTCCACCAAAATAGTTTTATGCAATATAATTTTCATAATACATTTAATTAAGTATCATATACTTAATTGAATGTACATTGAATCATATTCTAATATATTTCCTCTCATATAACCTACACTATAAATTTGAATCTTATCCAAACTAGTTTTTGTCCTATAGATCCAATATGAATAAAAATCATATAGAGTGAAATTGAATTTAATTCAATTTACCACAAAGTTCAATTTTAAATCTCATTACAAATGAACTTTATATTATATCAATTATATAACATATGATTGAATTTCTCTCTTAAATTTGAATGATTCAAATTTCTTCCCAAACTAATATCCTTGATTAATCTGTATTGACCTAATGGAACTAAAGATCACGAGCTCCAATGATATGAGATCAATCGATCAAACTCTTTCACCCAAGCTGACAAACTTTCATTAACTACGAGTGACTCCACTATAGACTCACAACTGCACTCTCTTCACTGTAGGAAAAGTTATGTCCATCAATATAGCCATATCTGTAAGTCGACCCTTCACAAGTTGTTCGTAGTCATAGTTGGGTCAAAATTATCGTTTTACTCCTGGGACTACATCTTGCTCCTTAAGTACCACTGATCCTCTAATGAACAACTTGTTTATGGTCCTACCATAAACAAAGTCCCTCTTGGACCAGTGAGAGGTGGGGCCCGTTGTTCAAGTCCCGAATCAACACTTAAGGGAACAACTTATCTAAAATCCCTAACCATGGAAATGAGTAAATTCCATATTGCTAAGTTAAGTTCCTAACTGCTCACCAGGTTTTGTCTCTAAGAAGGTAGGCTTATTGAGTCGACGTCTCGGATCGCTCTCACCAATACTAGTCAAAGGAGAAACTCTAGAAGACAAGAGTACGTAACTCACTCAGGATTAATGTCGAGTTACTAAAGGTCATCTATGAATTATTAAACCTAAAGCTGTCAACGACATTACATCGCTGCTTAACAATTCACGATCCGATCTTTATGCAAACTCATTGCATAGGAAACCCCCACCCACATGTCTCCTACACAAACACGTTGTATCATTGCGTTGTATCAAATACAAAGTGGGTCATATATATAGTATTATTAGGATAAGGTAGTCAACCGTATTCCTATACTTATACACTTTAGGTTGTTTCTTGAACATCGATCCTATATGTCTCAACATACAGTTCAAGACTCATATCTCAGCCTAGGATGTTAGTTTATTACATTTAAGGTTACTTAAGGGAAGAAAACTAATACAAACTCAATAACATTTATTGAGTAAACTCAAATAATACATTATTAGTAATAATCAAAATGTTTACATTTACTATCTACGAATTATAGGGCATAAAACCCAACATGCTAGACATTTTTCTGGTTAGCATATGAGACATTCTCATGATTACGCAAACCTTGATGGTAGTAATTTGGAAGATTCTGATTTTGTCGTCCTGATAAACGTATCCTCAATTGTGTATGAATTGACACTACTCAATGGATAGGTCTTCCCTTTTTTCATGTTCATGGTGTTGGAATTCATGCCATTAACTAATGGATTTGTGAATAGAGATTATTTTATAAATAACGAGTTATTTGATTAGTTTTCTAGACTCGCATAAGCTTAAATGTAATAAACAAACATCCAAGGTTATTTATTTGGCTTGAACACTATGCAGTGGACATACAGGTGGATCAAGTTCAACTTATATCTTAAAGGGTCTATAGTATATGGATGAGGTTGGGTACCTTATCCTGGTGACACTATGGATACGACTCACTTTGTATTTGATACAAATGAATTGATCCCATTCATTCATGTTGAGACATGTGAGTAGGCGTATCCTATGTAATGAGTTTGCATAAGACTAGATCACACAATAATCTCGCTCTTTATAACAACGTTGAATGAATAGATCATTATTTCCCTTAAATGACCATTAGTAACTCGACGTTAATCCTAAGTTAGTTATGGACTCCTACTTGTAAGGGATTGTCCTTTTCTTTGTATGAGTGAGAGTGGGACGAGTTGCCTACTCAATATTCCTACCATTTTGAGGATAAGACCAAGTGGGGAGTTGGGAACGTAGCTTCACAAAATAGAATTCACTCCTTCCCGATTATAAAAAATGTAGACGAGTTGTTCTCTTAAGTGTTTAGTCTGGATCTTAAACAACAAGGCCCCACCCTCTCATTGGCCCAAAAGGGACTTTGTTTATGGTAAGACCATAAGCATATTGTTCATTAGAGGATCAGTGATACTTAAGGAGTAAGAGGTGATTATGGGAGTAAAAAAATAATTCGACCCAACAATAATTATGAACGACTCGTGAAGGGTTGACTTACGGGTAATTGTTATATTATTGGACACAACTTATTCTACAGTGAGAATAGTGCAACTAAAGGTCTTTAGTAGGGTCACCTATAGTTAATGCATGTTGAATAACATAATTAAAGTGTTTGATTGGTTAATCTCGGATCATTGGAGATTTTGATCTGTAGGTCCATTAGGTGCCCCTGCTAGCTCACCACGAGTCAAACAAGAATAATTGAATGTTTTGGAGGAAATTTTAAATGTAAAAATTATCAAGAGAATGCATATGAATATTAATTATATGAGATATAACTGATATGATATAAAGTAATTAATTATGAATAAGATTCATTTTAGAACTATATAGTATATTTGAATCTTAATATGAATTGGATTCATATTAAAAATATAAATTATATGAGAGAAATGTATTTAATTAAATAGAAAATACAAATAATATATTTGAATTAGATTCAAATATTAATATGAATTGGATTGAAATTAAAACTATAAGTTATATGAGAGAAATTGATTTAATTAAATATATAATATTTAATTAAATAGAAAATAGAAATTTGGTTTGTATATTACACAATGATGGAAATGGTGGAATAAATGGATAGAGGAAGATACATCCATCCATATTCACTATATATACATGCATATAGAAGCATGTTGTGTTGGATTTTATGTCTTAAAAGTCGTGGTTTGTAAACTGTACATTCTATTTTGCAATAAAGTTGTTATTGAGGTTTATTCAATAAAGTTGTTATTGAATAAAATGAATTGTGTATTTTATAACCGTAATCCAATAAGAACCATGGGCTATAAGATGTATACTTGAACTTTATGTGTGACATAAAAATGGATCAAGTTCAAGTTATAGCCAGAACGGTCGATAGGATAGAGATAAGATTTGGTACCTTATCTTGGAGAAACTATGGACGCGACCCACTTTGTAAAGTACAAATGATGTGATTCTAAATCGTTCATGTGGATACATGTGATTGGTGATAGGATCGGATCTCGCAGCAGAAGCAAATTGAATCGCGTGTTCTTGATCTTTGTTTCATAAATCGAATAAAAAACATGAATATACAATGATTAAGCATATAATATAATGTGAACAACATATTATTACCTTTGTAGATCGAAAACTTCTCGTGCTCCTTGCTCCTCAAATTCCCATCGATCTTGCATTTTGTACAAGTCTCGAACAAATTCGACACCACCGCTAGATCTTCTCCGTTGCATATCTAGGAGAGGTTGGAAGATGAGATTCCTCTTGGAGTTAGAGGAGACTTTTGAGAGAGGGAATAGAACTTTTCCACAAGGAATGAGCACTAGGGTTTCTCTTAGAAAAATACCTTGCCAAAATGTGCTTCTCATGCATCTATTTATAGAAAAATAGGATAGAAATTACCATCCTATCCTTATTGTTCAATATAGTGCTCACATTATGTATTTTCAAATCATATTTGCATATTTACATAATTATAAGGTAACTCTCATTTTAGTATATAGTTTATTGTGAATCAACTTCTCATTAAACTATATTATATCAAGTATATCACATATAACTGATATATCTCGTCATACATGAAATTGAACACTTCAATTTAACTCAAATTTGTATACCCTCAATATTTTCATGTGAGCAGACAGAGGTTTTGTAGGTCCAATGATACAAGATTGATGGATCAAACTCTTTGATCTAATCAATCAACATTCATTAACTACGAGTCACTCCACTTTAGACTCGTAGTTGCACTCTCCTCACTGTAGACTGTGTTGTGTCCATTGATATAATCAATACCTGTGAGTTGACCTTTCACAGGTTGATCGTAATCACAGCTGGGTCAAATTACCGTTTTACCCTATGATAACATCTTACTCCTTATGCACTACTGATCCTCTAAGGAACAACAAGTCTATGGTCCTACCATAAACATAATTCCTCTTAGACTAGTAAGAGGGTGGAGCCCCATTGTTCAAGACCTGGATTCAGTTCTTAAGAGAATTGTAAACCCGAGATCTCTCTTTGGAATTTCCTTACAAAAAAAAAAGAGAAAACAAAAGAAAATAAGAAACGAATATATTTTGGTTTGGTTTTGTTTTGAGAACAAAATAAAAGAAAAGAAAAGGAAGAATGAGATAAAGGAAAAGAATAAAGGAAAAAAAAGAAGAAAAAACAAAAAGGAAAATGACAAAAACCACCGTATATGTCTTTTAACATTATTTTTAACCCACCTTCTCCCCATTTCCATCTTATTTTTCACAAATTAAGCCAGAGCTTCGTGGGAGAGAAATGAAGAAAGAAGAAGGAGAGCTAGTTTTGGTTTGAAGCTGAAAAAGAAGGGAGAAATGTTCAACTAAAGGTTCCATGGAAACTCGATGTTTAACTCAGTCCAATTCTGATATTTGGATCATTTCGAGCTCCACAAGAAGAGGTAAGAGCTACGATTTGAATTTATTGAAAGTTAACTCATATTTGAACAAAACGCGTGAAGGAAGCTCGAGCAATATCTGACCATAAGTTACTGATTTGTGAAGAGGAAGGCAGATGACAGATTTTGCTGTCAAATTCGAGAAGTCTCTGGTTTTTGGGTTGTGCTGATTAGTAGGATTCGAATCAGACGCTCTAATAGGTATGGTTGGAAAGCTTATTGAATTTCCTACAACTTTCATGAAGAACGCATGAGAAGAAATCAACTGAAAGATGTTGTAATTTTCTGGTCAAGTTTCGGGTTGCAGTAGGGAAAAGATCTGGAATAGCAGAAGTTTGTTTCTGGCAAAAAAGCTTTCGATGTATTTTCGAACACATCTGTTGGGAATCTCAATGCCATTTCTTCAATGATTTTTAGAGGGTTCAAAAAAGAAGAGTTTGGTATAATGTACATCCTATTTGGCTAAGTAATGAAGGAGTTATGGATGTCTGAAATTAGGGTATGGAATCTGTAAAATTCTGGAAAATTGGATGGTGTGTTTTTTGTAATTTTAAGGTTGAAAATCATGAGCTCGAGGTTCTAATGCTTGGATTTGGTTTGTTTGACAGGCCAAGAGGAAATAGGTCGAGTGTACGGGTCAAGGTTCTAGTTCTAACACTGTGAGTGACAAAACGAAACTCGAAAATGGTTTATAGGCTTGTATTATGCTTATTAAAAATCAAGGTTTTGCTAATACGAAATGGTTTCAATGCTTATTGTTTTCCTTTGAACACATGTTTATGAGTATTCATATTTTCTAAGAAATGATTTCAAGTGCTCGTTGTGAGCCTAAATGTCTTGATGAAATTTAAATGTGAGCATATGTTCTTAATTGTCGAAATTTATGGAAATGTTATGATTTCGAGCAAGTATGATTTAAAGATTTCCAGTTTGAGTGAACAAGCTGAGTAAGCTTGAGTTTTACGAAAGGAAAGATAAGCAGGCATGTTTAAATGTTTTTATGTGTTTCTCTGAGTCTTGAATGAGTAAATGACTGAGACATTGAGCCCGAGGCTATATGGTACCGTGTGCACACAGGTCATTTTCTGTTGTCGACTTTGAGTATACTCCATGACAACAATGCTGTCGTGAGTGTTGGGCGGGCCCCATTACGACAAAGACGATGGGAGTGCGGGCGGGCCCCACTACATCGTAGAGTAAACGTTGGTTGTATTGAGTATGTCCTACACAACATAGATTGTCATACGTTTTTAAATGGTTAGTAGTATCGATATGCCTTGCGAGATTTTAATGACGTACTTGCTGGATTTCTGAAAAGTTATTATGATTATACGTGTATTTATAACGGTTAATTATAGATGCATATGCTCATACGTTTCCAGGTGATATGATTTATTAGTTATTAGATCTTTAACTCAGTCACTCACTAAGCTTCATAGCTCATTCTTTCAGTGTTTTCAAACTTTTCAGGTAGAGATCGAGCTCCCGGTGTCTGATAACCTGCCATAGTCTGCTGGAAGCTCCACGAGGTTGATATTTCGTAGGTGGGTGGAGTTGTATAGGAAGTCTATATGTATTGTAGGAGGAATATGAAGTTATGTATATGTGTACATTCTAGGTTGAGGTTGTGTAAACCATGGTTGGGTATGTTTTTGGTTGTGATGTTCATATCCGTTTCAGTTTTCAAGAGAGTCTTAAGTAGGGTTACTCCTTACGTAGGTTACGTACTTGTCAATATTCCGTCGTGGTATGTTTAAAGTGTTTCTTATACAAGTATAGTATGCTTATCAGGTAAAATAGGGTCAACAAGTATCGTTAGACAGGTGAACGATGTCTGTTGGCTTCACTCTATCTGCCGAGCTAAGTTAGCTGGTAGCTTGGGAGGGGGTGTGACAACTTGGTATCAGAGAAGTTAGCTCCATGGGGAATAAGACAGAGCAAGTTAACTCTAGAAGAAACTAAAAAGTAAATAGCAAGTTATTGAGTTAGTTCAATAGAACTAGCAGGGCATGATCCAAGTAAGGATAACAGTAAGTCCAGTCAGGACTAGAATGTGAACACAAGTCTAAAATTGTGCATTTGAGTTAAGTATTCATTACATGTCTAGTATGTTGATATGTTATAGAAGTCATGCCACCACGTACTAGCAGACGATGCAGGCAGGATCAGGACGGGACGTAGGATCCTACCCAAGCCCAATCTGAGAGGGGATCTAGTTCTCCGAGAGTCAAGATATGGGCCAGAATTAAGTAGCATGCTAATTCCTCACAGGAGGTAGGTAAGCCATAGAGAGCATAGCTTAGTGATCCAGACAAGACATATAGAATAGATCACCTAAAAGAATTAGGAGCCACAATGTTTGAGGGTTCCAAAGATTCAGCTGACGCCAAGGTTTGGTTGAATATGCTTGAGAAATGTTTTGATGTGATAATTTGTTCTGAGGAGCAGAAAGTTAAGTTAGCTACATTCTTGCTGTTGAAGGAGGCAGAAGGATGGTGGAAATCAATATTAGCCAGGTGTAGAGATGCACGTACTTTAGACTGGAAAACTTTCACAAGCATATTTGAAGATAAGTATTACCCTAGCACGTACCGCGAGGCAAAGAGGGATGAACTTTTAGAATTAAAGCAAGGGTCACTTTCAGTGGCAGAGTACGAGAGAAGGTATACAGAACTGTCACAGTATGCTGATGTGATTGTGGCGTCTGAGAGTGACAGGTGTCGAAGGTTTGAAAGAGGATTATATCCTGAGATACGTAACCAGTTACAACTATTTCTAAGTGGACTAACTTTTCTCAGCTAGTAGAGACTGCTCTACGTGTTGAGCAGACTATAGTAGAGGAGAAGTCAGTAGTAAAGCCTAGTTGTGGGGCTTCGACAATAAGCAGTTTCTAAGGTCGTGAACAGAGGAGGTTCACACCTAGAGTAAATGTTCCAAGTCGTCAGGACTTAAAGAATCATCGAGGACACTGTCTTGTTGATGTGTGTTACCAGTGCGGACAGGCACGACATGTCAAGAGGGATTGTCCACAGCTGAGCGCAGCCGCACAAAGGGACCAGGGAGTTGGGTCCAAGACAGTTGAGCAACCGAGAGTTCCAGTAGCTGAAGAAGAGGGCACCAACGGTGCTAGATAGAAGGGAGTTGTTGGGAGACCTAGGCAGTAGGGAAAGGTCTACGCCATGACTCAGCAAGAAGCGGAGAGTGCACCAGATGTGATTACTGGTACGATTTCTATTTGTAATGTACCTGCACGTGTTTTTATAGATCCAGGTGCTAGCATTCCTTTGTTCCAGTATATACCTGACTAAGCTAAATAGAATGCTAGAGCCTTTATTGGAGAGGTTAGTTATATACACTCCAGTAGGTGATGCTTTATTAGTCAATTCAGTGTTGCGAGATTGTGAGGTTTTAGTAGAAGGTCTCAATATGTTAGTGGATTTTCTTCCACTAGAGTTGCAAGTGTTGGATGCAATCTTAAAGATGGATTTCTTATTTACTCATTATGCTTTCAGAGATTGCAATATAAAGGAAGTTGTTTTCAGGAAACCATGATTAGCTGAAGTGGTTTTCAGGGGTGAAAGAAAGATTATCCCTACGAGTTTGATTTTAGCATTAAAAGTTGAAAAGTTGTTGAGGAAAGGTTGCACGACGTTTCTTGCACATGTAGTTGAGGTGCAGGAAGAAAAGGTAAAACCAGAAAATGTTCTTGTTGTGAATGAATTTCTTGATGTTTTTCCAGCAGCTCTATCAGGATTGCCACCTGATAGGGAAGAGTTCACTATTGAACTGTTACCAGGAATAGCACCTATTTCGCAAGCGTCGTATAGAGTGGCTCCAAGTGAGATCAGGGAGCTGAAGATGCAGTTACAAGGGCTAGTTGATAAGGGATACATCAGACCTAGTGTATCGCCTTGGGGAGCTTCAGTGTTATTTGTGAAGAAGAAAGATGGTACCCTTAGATTATGTATTGATTATAGACAGTTAAACAAAGTCACGATACGCAACAAGTATCATTTACCCCGAATAGATGACTTGTGTGACTAGTTATTAGGAGCATCAGTGTTTTCTAAGATTGATTTAAGATTAGGATACAATCACCTAAAGGTAAGGGAATCAGATATTTCTAAGACAACATTCAAAACGAGGTACGGGCATTATGAGTTTTTAGTAATGCCCTTCGGTTTGACTAATGCACCAACAGTTTTCATGGACCTTATGATCAGGATTTTCCATCAGTATTTGGATCAGTTTGTGATAGTATTTATTTATGACATATTAGTTTACTCAGTTGACAGGAAAGCCCATGAGGAACACATGAGGATTATTTTACAAACACTACGCGATAAACAGTTGTACGCTAAATTCACCAAATGTGAGTTTTGGTTGAATCAGGTAGTGTTTGGGTAAGTTGTTTCAACAAATGGAGTTGGTATGGATCCGCATAAAGTAAAAGCTATGGTCAACTTAGAGAGACCAGCTAATGCGACAGAGGTACGTAGTTTCCTAGGCTTGGCAGGATACTACAGATGATTTGTTGAAAATTTCTCACGATTAGCATTACCCTTAACAGCTTTAACAAGGAAGAATGTTAAGTTTGAATGGCCAGATAAGTGTGAACAAAGTTTTTCAGGAGATGAAAACAAGGTTGGTGACAGTACCTATTCTAACACTTCCTGTAACGGAAAATAGCATGTGATTTACTATGATGCTTCACGACAAGGAATAGGGTGTGTGTTCATGCAAGAATGAAAAGCAATAGCTTATGCGTCAAGACAATTGAAAAAGTACGAGTGTAATTGCTCTACTCCTGTTCTTGAGCTAGCATCAGTTGTTTTACCATAGAAGATTTGGAGGCATTATTTGTTTGGTGAGAGGTGTCACATTTACACAAATCATAAGAGTCTAAAATATATCTTTGATCAGAGAAAGTTTATTATGAGACAGAGAAGATAGTTATAACAGATTAAAGATTATGATTGTACCATAGAATACCATCCAGATAAGGCGAATGTAGTAGCAGATGAAATAAGCAGGAAGTTGGGACTTCCTAGGGACGCCTTGTGTGGTATTCGAGCAATTTTTTTTAAAGTACTCTAAAGGATTCTAAGGCAATTGTGACTACAGAGAATTCAGGGGGTCTTTTAGCTCAATTCCAGATCAAGTCTTCACTCGTAACAGAGATTGTGAGAAGACAACTAGAGAATAGTAATGTGCAGAAAATGTTTGGAATGCCCAAACAGGGCCCAGAGGCATAATTTAGAATGAGAATGGACGAAACCATAGTTATGCAGAGAAGACTATGTGTTCTGAGTATTAATGAGCTTAAAGATGCTATTTTAGAGGAAGCTCACAATTCAGCTTACGTTGTGCATCCAAGAAGCACCAAGATGTATAAAACTGTGAAGGGGACTTATTGGTGGTCTGGGATGAAGGGGGAGATAGCTTACCATGTTGATAGATGTTTGATCTGCCAACAGGTTAAACAGGTTAGATAGATGCAAGAAGGACTCCTTAACCCATTGCCAGTGTCGGAATGGAAATGACAGCATATCACTATGGATTTTATGTTTAGATTACCACGTACTTCAAGGGGACATGATGGTATGGTAATGGTGGATAGACTCACTAAGACAACACAATTTATACCGATTAAATCAACGTCTACACTTGATCAGCTTGCTAAGCTATATGTCGACAGAATTGTGAGTCAATACGGAGTGCCAGTGTCCATAGTTTCAGATAGGGACCCGAGATTTACTTCTATGTTTTGGCCTAGCTTACAGAAAACTATGGGGACAAAGCTGAGTTTTAGTACAACATTTCATTCTCAGACAGATAGACAGTCAGAGAGGACCATCCAGACCCTAGAGGACATGTTGAGAGCATGTGTCCTTCAAGTTAAGGGAAGTTGGGATATACACCTATCACTTATGGAATTGACTTACAATAACAACTATCAGTCTAGTATTGACATGGCACCATTTGAGGCTTTGGATAAACGACCGTGTAGAACGCTCGTATGTTGGAACGAACTAGGAGAGCGGAAGCTAATCGGTCCTGAGTTGGTGCAAATTACGACGGACAACATTAAGGTAATAAGAAAGAATTTGAAGGTAACTCAAGATCGTCAAAGAGTTACGCAGATAAGCAACGAAAGGCCTTATAATTCCAGGTCGGAGATCAAGTTTTCTTGAAGTTATCTCCGTGGAGAGGTGTCCTTCGCTTTTGCAAGAAAAGTAAGCTGAGTCCTAGGTCTATTGGTCCTTATAAGATAGTGGAACGATTTGGGTCAGCAACCTACAGACTTAAGTTGCCATCAGAACTATCTCGAGTACATGATGTTTTTCATGTGTCCATGTTGAGGAAGTATATTCCAGATCCGACACATGTGTTGCAAGCATAACTGTTGAGCTAAAAGAAGACATAAGTTACTTAGAGGATGCAGTTCAAACCCTCGACAGAAAAGAATAAGTTTAAAGAAACAAGGCGACCCCACTTGTGAAGGTTCGTTGGAGACATCACGGAGTGGAAGAGGCAACCTGGGAATTAGAGAACCAAATGAGGAAGAAGTATCCGACGATTTTCACTTAAGGACTACTAAATTTCGAGGACGAAATTTATTAAGGGGGAGGTAAGTTGTAAACCCGAGATCTCTCTTTGGAATTTTCTTACAAAAAAAAAGAGAAAACAAAAGAAAACAAGAAAGGAATATATTTGGTTTGGTTTTGTTTTGAAAACAAAAGAGAAGAAAAGGAAAGGAAGAATGAGATAAAGGAAAAGAATAAAGGAAAAAAAAAAGAAAAAGCAAAAAGGAAAAGGACAAAAACCACCGTATATATCTCATTTTTCACAAATTAGGCCATAGCTTCGTGGGAGAGAAATGAAAAAGAAGAAGGAAAGCTGGTTTTGGTTTGAAGCTGAAGAAGAAAGGAGAAATGTTCAACTAAAGGTTCCATGAAAACTCAATGTTTAACTCAGTCCATTTCTGATATTTGGATCATTTTGAGCTCCACAAGAAGAGGTAAGAGCTGAAACTTGAATTTATTGAAAGTTAACTCATATTTGAACAAAATTCATTAAGGAAGCTCGAGCAATATCTGACCATAAGTTACTGATTTGTGAAGAGGAAGGCAGATGAAAGATTTTGCTGTCAAATCCGAGATGTCTCTGGTTTTTGGGTTGTGCTGATCAGTGGGATTCGAATCAGAATCTCTAATAGGTATGGTTGGAAAGCTTATTACATTTTCTACAACTTTCATGAAGAACTCATGAGAAGAAATCAACTGGAAGATGTTGTAATTTTCAGGTCAAGTTTCGGGTTGGAGCACGGAAATGAATATGAAATAGCAGAAGTTTGTTTCTAGCAAAGAATATTTCGAGGTATTTTCAAACAAATCTGTTGGGAATCTCAATTTTATTTCTTCATAAGATTTTTAAAGGATTCAAAAAGGAAGAGTCTGGTATAATGTACATCCTATTTGGCTAAGTAATGAAGGAGTTATGGAAGTCTGAAGTGAGGGTATGGAATCTATAAAATTCTCGAAAATTGGATGGTGTGATTTTTGTAATTTTAAGGTTGAAAATCATGAGCTCGAGGTTCTAATGCTTGGATTTGGTTTGTTTGACAGGCCAAGAGGAAATAGGTTGAGTGTACGGGCTAAGGTTCTAGTTCTAACAGTGTGAGTGACAAAACGAACCTCGAAAATGGTTTATAGGCTTGTATTATGCTTATTAAAATGCAAGGTTTTGCTAATACAAAATGGTTTCAATGCTTATTGTTTTCCTTTGAACACATGTTTATGGGTATTCATATTTTCTAAGAAATTATTTCAAGTGCTCGTTGTGAGCCTAAATGTCTTGATGAAATTTATATGTGAGCATATGTTCTTGATTGTCGAAATTTATGGAAATGTTATGATTTCGAGCAAGGATGTACTAGCAAGTATGATTTAAAGATTTCCAGTTTTAGTGAACAAGCTGAGTAAGCTTGAGTTTTACGAAAGGAAAGATAAGCAGACATGTTTAAATGTTTTTATGTGTTTCTCTGAGTCTTGAATGAGTAAATGACTGAGACATTGAACCCGAGGCTATATGGTACCGTGTGCACACATGTCATTTTCTGTTGTCGACGTTGAGTGTACTCGGTAACAACAATGCTGTCGTGAGTGCTGGGCGGGCCCCACTACGACAAAGACGATGAGAGTGTTGGGTGGGCCCCACTACATCGTAGAGTAAACGTTGGTTGTATTGAGTATGTCCTACACAACATAGATTGTCATACGTTTTTAAATGGTTAGAAGTATCGATATTCCTTGCGAGATTTTAATGACGTACTTGCTGGATTTCTGAAAAGTTATTATGATTATACGTGTATTTCTAACGCTTAATTACAGATGCATATGCTCATAGGTTTCCAGGTGATATGATTTATGAGTTATTAGATCTTTAACTCAGTCACTCAATGAGCTTCATAGCTCATTCTTTCAGTGTTTTCAAACTTTTCAGGTAGAGATCGAGCTCCCGGTGCCTGATAACCTGCCATTGTCTGTTCGAAGCTCCACGAGGTTGATATTTCGTACGTGGGTGGAGTTCTATAGGAAGTCTATATGTATTGTAGGAGGAATATGAAGTTATGTATATGTGTACATTCTAGATTGTGGTTGTGTAAACCATGGTTGGGTATGTTTTTTGTTGTGATGTTCATATCCGTTTCAGTTTTCAAGAAAGTCTTAAGTAGGGTTACTCCTTACGTAGGTTACGTAATGGTCAATATTCCGTTGTGGTATGTTTAAAGTGTTTCTTATACAACTATAGTATGCTTATCAGGTAAAACAGGGTCAACATGTATCGTTAGAGAGGTGAACGATGTCTGTTGGCTTCACGCTGTCTGCCGGGCTAAGTTAGCTGGTAGCTCGGGAGGGGGTGTGACAAGAACAACCTATCTAATTCCCTTATTCAGGAATGTGTGAATTCTATCTTCTAGAGTTAAGTTTCAAGTTGCCTTCAAGGCTCTGCCCCTGAGAAGGTTGACATATTGAGTTGGCTATGAAGGGATTAGAATTTCCCACAGCAGAAGACGTTGTGAAACGTCATTGTTTGGTTGTGCAATTCGTTTCTTAAACTTGAACTTATCATATAAATTCTAGGCTAAACGTGCAAATTACGAGAAGAAAACAATAGGTAAAGTTACTTACTTGTTGAAGAACTATTCTTCGACGTTTTCTCCTCCGATCACGAACACCTTCGTTCCAACGATCTCTACGATCATGATCCTCGAACCGAGCAATAGTGACACTTCCAAAAGAGTCTACTCGGTTGTTCTCGATAGGTTGAGGGAGAGTGTGTGGGACTCCATTTGGTTTTTGGCGAGGAGAAAAGTAGAGAGAAAACTTGAGAGAGTTTGAGAGAAGATTCTTTGCTCTTGGAATGGGATTTCCAAAAAATTGAACAAGTGCTCACTAAAGGCTTCTTGCTAAGCTTCAATTAGGCTATCCTATAGTATATTATGAATCTCATTCTCATCAAACTATATGTCATGTCAACTATATCACATATAAATGACATAAATACTCAATTAATGAATTTGAACACATCAAATTCACACCAAACTGTCAACCCTCAATTTTCTAGTTTGAGACAACCGAGGGACCTAATGGACATATAGATGACAAGCTCCAATGACCCGAGATTAACCTGTCAAACTCTTTGACCCAGTTATTCAACATTCATTAGCTACGGTAACACTCCACTAAAGCCTGTAGCTGCACTCTCATTATTGTAGGACAAGTTGTGTCCATCGATATAACCAATGCCTGTGAGTCGACCCTTCACAGGTTGCCCGTAATCACAGCTGGATTATCTCGTTTGTATCTAATACAAAGCGGGTCACATCCACAGCGTATCCAAGATTAGGTCTCCAACCCTATCTCTATACTATAGACCGTTCGGGTCATTCACTCGAATGTGATCCTCCCCGTGTGTCCACTACACACCGTTCAAGTTCTAGTTCTCTCATAATACAATAACCCTGGGCTTAGTTTATTGGCTTAAATTTATAAATATGCGAGACACGAAGTATTTAAAAAATAACTCTTATTTATTTCAACATGGAATATTATAAACTTACACCAGATTAGGGCATACACCCCAACAAACTCCCACTTGAACTAAGCTAGGGGAGTACAAAATACATTTCTCAAATGTACAGTAATACAATAAAGTAATACAATAAACTAGGGCATTGAATACCCCTTTACAATACTCTCACTTACCCTAGTCAGGAAGCACTCGAAGACCTAGACTCTATAGGTGACCCTCAAACATCTTAGTCGTGAGGGCATTAGTAAATGGATCAGCAACGTTGTGCTCCGACGCTATCAGCGTGACTGTCACGTCTCTGCAGTGCACAATCTCCCGTATCAGATGATACTTGCGCTCAATATGCTTGCTCCTCTTATGACTCCGAGGTTCTCTCGAGTTGGTTGTTGGCTTTTTGGTCCTTAATGTAAAATTAATTAATTTTAATTAATTAATTAATAATATTTTGATGATATCAAACTTGCTATTAATTACTAATAGTTTAATTATTTTGAAGTCTCCATTGCATAGAGCATGGAATAACGATTCTAATGCCTCTTGAATCACTCAAATCCGAGCTAAAACCAAGAAGTTATGACCAAAACAAATTTGAACATAAATTTCCCAGCGCGATGACGTGGCGGCCAAGTCGACATTGTAGACAAATTAAAGTGTGACATGTGGACCTATGGGAGAGTAACATTTGGTGGGCTTTTGTTTGCTTTAAAATAAAAAAAAAAGAAAATAAAAATTATATTATATATAAATATATTACCGTTAGTTCAAAATTAAATAAAAAAAAGTCAGGGTGCATTTAATGCAATTTGATCGTTGGAGTTATTTGAAAAAAAATCGAAAAATCAAATTTCACTTTACCGTTTCTCTCATATATATATATATTATTTTATTATTTATTATTATTATATTATTAATTCTTTTAATAATTATTTTCTTTTTACTTTTAATCTCCACGATCTATTTCTCTTTTACCACAATCTAACGGTCCAAATTAAACTTTAGTTTTTACCTCATTTCCCTCTCTTTTTATACCATATTCTTCTCCAATTTTCACAATAAGTTTTGACATTTTACAATCCTCTAAAAATCAAAAGCCTCCATTGTTGCCCTCTCCAAACTCTCAATTTTTTTCTTTTCATCTTTTTTCTTGAGAGAGTTTTGTTGTATTGTGAGGATTGATTTGTGAGAGAAAAATTTTTAAATCTACTCTATCAACAGAGTGCATTTATGTGTTCTTCAAATTTACTAAACTTTGTAAGGGTTTCTCTTGATCCCTAAAAACAGAGGTTGTAACGGTTTGATCCTAAGTCGTAGAAAGGATCGGGTTTGCTCTTGAACCCGTAAAAAGGAGCGGGGTAGCGGTTGGGCTCTAATCCGTGGAATGAGTCGGTGTAATTTCTTTTATTCAAATTCCCAAGAGGCGCTTGGGGAGTGGAGTAGGTCGAGTTTGACCGAACCCACTATAAAATTACTGTGTCCTCTTCTCTAATTCTTTCCTATTTATTTTTGCAATTAGTAGTAGTAATTTATGCATGTTGTAATTTGTTTCTTAATTAATTTCTAAGTATTGGATAGAATTAATTTTTGTTATACTTTTTATCTATCTTGCATATTGCATTAATTTCTCTTAATTATTTTTTTTAATTGTTTCTTAAAAAGTTTGTTAATTAGATAAATTGGGCTTACTTAAATAAAAGTTTAATTAAACCCTATTCACCCCCCCTCTAGGGTTTCTATACCGATCAAACAATTGGTATCAGAGCGAGGTTGCTCTTTTAAAATTTTGTTTATAAACTTCATTGTTTGAGCTTTATGGAAAACCTAGTTGTAAATGGTGTTATTAAAGGACAATCTACCGGTAGGCCTCCTTATTTTGATGGGTCAAATTATTCTTATTGGAAGGCTAGAATTAAAATTTATTTGCAATCCGTTGACTATAGTTTATGGTTAGATGTGGTTAATGGTCCTTATATTCCCATGAAAATTGTTAATGAAAATGATGTGCCAAAATTAGAAAATGAATATGATGAAATTGATTTGAAAAAGTGTGGTCTTAATGCTAGACCTATAAATTGTTTTTATTGTGCTTTGAGTAAGGATGAATTTAATAGAATATCTATGTGCTCTTCGGCTAAAGAAATATGGAATATTCTTGAAGTGACTCATGAGGGAACTAATCAAGTTAAAGAATAAAAAATTAGCATGCTAGTTCATAATTATGTAAGATGGATGTTAATGAATCTATTACCGAGATGTTTACTAGATTTACTAACATTACAAATGCATTGAAAGGTCTTGGTAAAGTTTATACTAACTCGGAAAATGTTAGGAAAATTCTTAGATCTCTACCTAAGATTTGGGAAGCTAAGATGACGGCAATTGAAGAAGCAAAGGATCTAACCAAACTTCATTTGGAGGAAATTATTGGCTCCCTCATGACACATGAGATCACTATGAATGAACACATGGAGGATGAGTCCAAAACGAAGAAAGGTAGTGCTTTAAAGACTTTATCCTTGGAAGTTGACTCCAAAGATGAGGGTGTTATTGATGAAGAAGATATTGCATATATTTCACGTAAGTATAAACAGTTCATTAAGAGGAAGAAAGAATTCAATAAACATATTTCAAACCAAAAAGAGTCAAAGGGTGAAAAGAGTAAAAAGGATGAGGTCATATGCTATGAATGAAAGAAACCGGGTCACATAAGAACAAATTTCCCTCTCCTCCAATCATCCAAGAAATCCAAGAATAAAGCAATGAAAGTCACTTGGGATAATAGTGATGAAAGTGGAAGTGGAAGTGACAGTGAAGAAGTAGCAAGCTTTTGCTTCATGGCTCATAGTGACAAGGGTGATGAACAAGATGATGAGGTAACTATAGAGGCCCTTTCTTATGATGAATTATTTGAAGCTTTTGAAAACATTCAAAATGACAAAGAAAACTTGGTTCTAAATATGTTGTGCTTAAAAAGAAATACAATATTCTAACTAGTGAAAATAAACCTTTACTTGATGAAATTACTTGCTTAAAAGAAAATGAGCATAATGTTGTGAAAATTGATGAAATGAATATCTCTTGTGATAAGCATGCTTTTGATTGTGATGAGAAAAATGCCTTTCTTGATAAAGTTAGATTTCTTGAGCATGATAGATATGAAAAAGATAATTTGATTAAATTGCTTAAGAAAAATGAATTAAATGCTTTGCAAGAACTTGGTAAGGCAAAAGAGTCCATTAAAAAGCTGATAATAGGTACTCAAAGATTGGGCAAAATAATTGAAGTTGGCAAACCTTATGGTGATAAAAGAGGTTTAGGCTATATTGATGAATGTTGTACTCCCTCAAGTTCTAAAACTATCTCTGTTAAAGCATCTCCCATTGTGCCAAATCATAATATGCCTAAGATTGGGTCTAAGCATGATAAATCTAGTTTTGTGCCTATATGTCATCATTGTGGTGTTGAAGGTCATATTAGACCAAATTGCTTTAAATTAAAATATGCTCATACTACTTTTTCAAGAAGAAATTTTTCTCAAAGAGCAAAGTTTCACAATGCTCCAAGAAAGAAATTCTCCAAGAAAAGTAAAGTGCATAAATTTGTCGTAAGAGATAAATCCTTGCTTAATGTTGTTTATTTCTCATGTGGCAAGTATGGACATAAATCTTATTTTTGTTACTTGTCTAAATCCAATGCTTTAAATGTGAATGCAAAAATATGGGTTCCCAAGTTTGTAAATGCTAACCTTCTTGGATCCAAACAAATATTGGTACCAAAACATCAATCTTGAATAATTATGTTTGTAGGTATGTTTGAAAGTCTCCAAGAAAAACAACTGGTACTTGGATAGTGGTTGCTCGAGGCATATGACGGGAGACAATTCCAAGTTTGTCAATATTTCCAAAAAGGATGGAGGTTTAGTAACTTTTGTTGACAACAAGAATGATAAAATTATTGGTAAGGGTAGTGGAGGTAATAGTTCTTCTACTTTGATTGAAAATGTACTTTTAGTTATGGTCTAAAGCATGATTTACTTAGTATTAGTCAATTAGGTGATAAAGGTTTTAGAGTTGTGTTTGATAAAAGGAATTGTATCATTGAAAATGCTAGTGATAGAACAGTATTGTTTGTTGGTAATAGGGATGAAAATGTGTATATTATTGATTTGAATGATTGCCCTATTAGTGATAAATGACTTTTGTCTTTGCATGATGATTCTTGGTTATGGCATAGAAGACTAGGACATGCTAGCATGCACTTAATTTCAAATATTTTCAAGAATTCTTTAGTTAGAGGTCTACCTAAATTTAAATTTGAAAAGGATAAAGTTTGTGATGCTTGTCAAATGGGTAAGCAAACCAAGTCTTCTTTCGAATCTAAAAATGTGATCTCTACATCTAGACCTTTTCAATTATTACACATGAACTTATTTGGCCCTTCTAGAATTCCTAGTTTTGGAGGACATTATCATGCCTTTGTGATAGTTGATAATTTTTCAAGATTTACTTGGGTTTTTATGTTAAAACATAAAGATGATGCTTTGAAAAGTTTTTCTAGTTTTGCAAAAAGAGTTCAAAATGAAAAAGAATTTTTTATTTCTAAAATTAGGAGTGATCATGGAGGAGAATTTGATAGTATTACTTTTGAGAATTTTTGTGAAGAAAATGGTTTTTCTCATAACTTCTTCGCTCCAAGATCTCCTCAACAAAACAGTGTGGTTTAAAGGAAAAATCGTACTTTGCAAGAATTTTCTAGGTCAATGTTGCATGAGTATGATTTACCTAAATACTTTTGGGCAGAAGCCGTTAACACCGCTTGTTATGTTTTAAATAGAGTTTTAATTAGACTTTCTTTAGATAAAACTGCTTATGAGCTTTGGCATAACAAAATTCAAAATATTGGGTATTTCAAAGTTTTTGGTTGAAAATGTTTTATTTTGAACAACAAAGAAAAACTTGAAAAATTTGATTCTAAGATGGATGTCGGTATTTTTCTAGGTTATTCATTTACTAGTAAAGCCTATGAGTTTTCAATAAGAGAACTTTAATTATTGAGGAATTTATGCATGTTGTATTTGATGAATCTTGCAATAATGTTTATGATGAGTCGATTTGTAGTGATGATTTAGAAAGGAATTTTGGAGATTTACTTGTTAGTGACAAAGGAAAGGAAATTAACCTAAGTAAGCAAGAAGTGAGCTTCAATGAAAAGAAGGAAAATGGATCTTCATCTATATCTAAAGAATGGAGGTATGCTCCATCCCATCCCAAAGACTTGATTCTTGGTCATCCCGAACAAGGTGTGAAAACTCGTTCCTCTCTTAATTTGTTTAGTAATCTTTCTTTTGTTTCTCAAATTGAACCTAAAGTTATAAAGATGCGGAAAATGATGAATTTTGGATTTTTAGCTATGCAAGAAGAATTAAATCAATTTGAAAGGAACAAAGCTTGGGAATTAGTCCCTAGGCCTTCTAATGCTTCTATTATTGGGACTGAATGGGTCTTTAGAAATAAAATTGATGATAATGGAAATATCATTAGAAATAAAGCTAGACTTGTAGCTCAAGGTTATTGTCAAGAGGAAGATATAGATTATGAAGAGACTTTTGCACCCGTTGCTAGATTAGAAGCTATTAGAATGTTACTTGTTTTTGCTTCTTATAAAAATTTTATCTTGTATCAAATGGATGTGAAAAGTGCCTTCTTAAATGGTTATATTATGGAGGAAGTTTATGTAAAACAACCTCCGGGCTTTGAAAGGTTTGATTTACCTAATCATGTCTATAAGATGAAAAAGGCTCTTTATGGCTTAAAACAAGCTCCAAGAGCTTGGTATGATAGCTTAGTAATTTTCTACTTGAGAATGGTTTTAAAATGGGTAAACTTGACACTACTCTTTTTATTAAGACTAAGGAAAATGATATGCTTTTAGTACAAATCTATGTAGATGACATTATCTTTGGTTCTACTAATCCTTCTTTATGTGAAGATTTTTCTAAATGTATGTATAGTGAGTTTGAGATGAGTATGATGGGAGAACTTAGTTTCTTCCTAGGACTTTAAATCAAATAACTCAAGGATGGTATCTTCATAAGTCAAGAGAAATACACAAAGGATTTGCTCAAAAGGTTCAATTTCAATGAAGGTAAAATTGCAAAAACTCCTACGAGCACATCCACTAAGCTTGACAAGGATGAAAAAAGTAAATGTGTAGACATAAAAACTTATCGAGGTATGATCGGATCTCTACTTTATTTAACCGCTAGTAGACCAGATATCATGTTTAGTGTATGTCTTTGTGTTAGATTTCAATCTTGTCCTAAGAAATCTCATTTGCATGTCGTTAAGAGAATATTTAAATATTTGCTTGGGACTATTGATTTAGGTTTATGGTATCCTAGAAATGTTGAGCTTACTTTGGTAGGATATTCCGATGCGGATTTTGCCGAAAGTTTACTTGACTGTAAAAGTACTAGTGGAACTTACCAATTTCTTGGTAGCTCTTTAGTATCTTAGTTTAATAAAAAGCAAAATTATGTTGCCTTATTCACTACCGAAGCGGAATATATTGCAGTTGCTAGTTGTTGTGCTCAAATTCTTTGGATGAAACAAACTCTTTGTCATTTTGGATTAATGTTTGATAATGTGCCTATATTTTTTTATAATATTAGTGCTATTAATTTAACTAAAAATCCTATTCATCATTCTAGGATTAAGCTTATTGATATTAGACATCACTTTTTTGGAGAACATGTGCAAAATGGTCATATTACTCTTGATTATGTGAGCTCTAATGATCAATTAGCGGATATTTTCACCAAGCCTTTGAATGAAGAAAATTTTTGTAAAAATAAACTTGAGCTTGTTATTATTCGTTGTGATGCCTCTTGAATCTAAATTTAGTTTTCTAAAGCACATTGATAGGCGGAGTTATGTAAAGTATGTATTCATGTTCTTAGGGAGCTTGGATGTAGTTCTTAATCTTTCTTAATTGTGTCTTTTTTATGATTCCAAAGGGGGAGAAGTTTAAGAAAAATAGGTTCTAAATTTTGTATCATGTCTTAGTTTTGCATTAATTTAGAGTGAGAATGATATATTATATTTATTTGAGTGATAGTTCAAGTATGAGCTTCATGGTGACATATTGGGCTTTCTATTGAAATTATTATTTGGATACTTGTCTTATCTATTTTTTATGAACTTCAAGTTATTTTTCATTAATGGTTTGTCATCATCAAAAAGGGGGAGATTGTTGGCTTTTTGGTCCTTAATCTAAAATTAGTTAATTTTAAGTAATTAATTAATAATATTTTGATGATAACAAACCTGCTATTAGTTACTAATAGTTTAATTATTTTGAAGTGTCCATTGCATAGAGCTCGGAATAACGATTCCAATGCCTCTTGAATAACTCAAATTCGAGCTAAAACGAAGAAGTTATGACCAAAACAAATTTGAACGGAAATTTCCCGACGCGATGACGTGGCAGCCAAGTCATCATTGTAGACCAATTAAAGTGTGACATGTAGACCTATGGGAGAGTAACATTTGGTGGGCTTTTTCTTGTTTTAAAATAAAAAGGAAATAAAATAAAAATTATATTATATATATATCTATATTACTGTTAGTTCAAAATTAAAAAAAAAAAAAAGTCAGATTGCAATGCAATCTCACCATTGGAGTTATTTAAAAAAAAAAATCAAAAAATAAAATTTCATTTTATCGTTTCTCTCATATGTATATATATATATATATATTATTTTTTTATTATTATTATATTATTAATTCTTGTAACGACCCTAAAAATTGAGACGAATCTACGCTAGGAAGTTACTCCGCTACACTGTTTGCGCCGAAATTTCGGCACCATAACGACATAGCAAGGAGAAAACCGAAATTTTCCTGCCAACCTATCAAGTAGAAAACACTTCCAAAGAAAGCGAGAATGCCCAACCCCCACCAAACTTCAATCAGAAAATGGGTTGGGCTACAACAAGAGTTCCAAAGTACATTCTCTTGGACAACAAGCACGCAGCGGAAACCGAACTCAACCAAAAATGAAAGTTCGCTAACTAAGAAGTACAAGAGGAACAATGGGTCGAGCGATCAAGCAAATAAAAGAAACTAAAACATGACAGTGAGAAGCAAAAATTCTAAGCAAAAGAAAATAGGAAGGAAATGGGGTCCCACAGCCTCGTTGGGTCGTCGTCGTCATCAACCGCCTCAGGGTTTCTTACCTACAACCAGAAACAACAAAGTAGACGGGTGAGTATAAAAATACTCAGTAAGCAGCTCACTCACGTCCAAAGAAGCTAACATGCAAACATAACGAGACTCAACTTCTAAACTCACTCAACCCCAAACTGGTCTCACACTTAGCACATTTCACCCTGAGCCCCCCTATGGTAATAACTCGAGCTCTACCTTCGGTCTTAGAACTTTGATTGACGATGCAATGAGAGAAAGCAACTCTGACGCCACTAGACACTGGCATAGAGCAGAGTAGGTACGTATCCTACACGCCCTATGGGAAATCGCACCTAAGCCAACCCAGGGATCATGGAAAGCAACCATTCCCTGACGGGGACGTACCCCAGGCTCTCGCAACGCAATACGGTAGCATAGTGCAGTGAGGTACGTAACCAACACACCCTATGGGGAATCGCCCCTAAGCTAGCACGGGATAATGGAAAGCAACCACTCCCGGATCTCATCGGGGACGCACCCAGTCTCACGAGCCTATCATATATCGTCAACCTAGAGGTTCCGACTCGCTCAAGCGTAACTCAGGGTTTAGTAAGTGCTGGGTTTACGTATCATAAGGTTACATAGGATTCTAACAAGACATTTCTACAATCCCCGATCCATTCTCAAGGGTCCCAAAAACAATCAGGTTTTCACTTTTAGCCAACACCTCAAAGTACCCAAAGTCCACCTTCAGACCACACCCAGTTAGACGTCCGACTTAGCCTTACCCTAAGCCCACAAAGGTTTGCTCAGCTCCTTGCTTCACGTCGGTAAGCGCCTCCCTAACTAGCATTCTGACATAGCCCAGGCCCGCCCCACAGGACGCTCGTAAGCTATGTCCCACTCCGAGTCTGTTGTCACACCCACTGCGACTCACCTCGAGACACTCTCGTCTTTGGTCTATTGCCATGACTACTATGGCTCACCGCAAGGCATCACTGCCCCCGGTCTATTGCCACACACACGGTGACTCACCACGAGACATTATCATACATGCATTCCATGCTAGTTCCTCGCCACACAAGGCCGTAGGATGACGTCACCTAAACAAGGAGTAAGGTAGGGACTTCAACACTGAGGGGTTACCTGACACAATTCTCCCGGCTGATACTAAAACCATACTCGAAAATACGCTCTAATAACTATGCGAGCAATACACGCTGCATATCGATTATGATCCTCAACCACACATACGAATTACAACAAGAAACTTATATTGTTTTGTAAATTTTCAGGAAAATGTCTAGCTCAATTATTTCCTTACTGGGTGCGGAAAAATTAACCGGAGAGAACATAATGACTTGGAGGAATAAATTCAACATAATCTTGGTTGCACATGATCTTATGTTCGTTCTCAATGAGGAGTGTCCTCAATTCCCTGCTCAAAACACATCTCAATCTCTTGAGGATGTGTATGACCGCTGGATCAATGCTAATGAAAAGGCAAAAGCCTATATCCTGGCTATCATACCTGATGTTTTAGCCAGGAGGCTGGAGGACAAGGTCTCAGCTCATGAGATCGTGCATTTTGTGCTAAATTTGTCTAGACAAACGTCCAAACAAATTCGACATGAAGCCCTAAAATACGTTTATAACGCGCACATGGAGGAGGGAACGTCAGTAAGAGAACATATTCTCAATCTGGTGGCTCACTCCAACATAGCGGAATTAAACGGGGCGGTGATAGATGAGAAAAGTTAGGTTTCGTTCATCCTAGAATCTCTTCCGAAGAGTTTTCGGCAATTCTGCAGCAATGCAGCGATGAACAACATAGAGTATGATATGACTTCTCTACTAAATGAGCTGCAGAATTATCAGTTTCTTATGCATGATAAGAGATAACAGAATGGAGAGCCAAATCTATTTGCTCATTCCAAAAGTTCTCAGAAGGGTTCACCCTCTGGAACTAAGAACTGCATTCATACTTCTGAACTTAAAAAGATATAGAAGAAAAAGAAAATGAGCAAATAAAGAGCAATCGTCTGGCAAGAAAAAGCTGTTATTTGATAACATGTATGTAGTTTCAGGGTTCATTAGAAACCTTATTTCTATTTCTTGCCTTAGCGAACATTGTACTTCAATTTTTTTTCAATTGAATAAAGAGTTTATTTCTTTGAAAGAGTATTGAACTATGTGTTGCTCTTCTTGAGAATCACTTGCAATGGTTTAATTCAATTAAAATAGTTTTAAACACTGAATTATTCAAAATAGCAAGGACACGAACTGATTTCTCCTAAAGAAAATGCCCATCTTTGGCATCTTAGATTGGGTCACATTAACCCCAATAGGATTGAGAGATTGGAAAAGAATGGACTTCTATATGAGTTAGAAAAAATGCTTTACCTGTATGTGAATTCTGCTTGGAGGGCAAAATGACTAAAATACCTTTTAGTAGAAAAGGTTATAGAGCCAAAGAACCTCTTGAGCTTCTACATTCAGACCTTTGTGGTCCGATGGGTGTTCAAGCCAGAGGAGGTTATGAATATTTCTACTCCTTTATAGATGATTATTCTAGATTTGGGCATATTTACCTAATGCATCATAAGCCTGAAGCACTTGAAAAGTTCAAAGAATTCAAGACTGAAGTTGAAAATCAATGAGGTAAAACAATTAAAACACTTCGATCAGATCGAGGTGGAGAGTACATGGATTTAAAATTCCAGAACTATATGATAGGACATGGAATTACATCCCAACTCTCGGCTCCCAGTACGCCACAGCAAAAAGGTGTATCAGAAAGGAGAAATAGAACCTTGTTGGACATGGTTCGATCAATGATGAGTTATGCTCATCTCCGTAATTCTTTTTGGGGTTACGCAGTAGAGACTGCGGGATACATTTTGAACAATGTTCCATCAAAAAGTGTTTTCTAAAACTCTTTTTGAACTCTGGAAAGGACGTATAGGTAGTTTATGTCATTTAAGAATTTGGGGTTGTCCAACACATGTGCTTGTGACAAATCCAAAGAAGTTGGATTCGCGTTCAAAAGTGTACCTATTCGTAGGCTACACAAAAGAAACAAGTGGTGGTTTATTTTATGATTCTAAGGAAGATAAAGATTTTGTGTCGACAAATACCACTTTCTTAGAGGAGGACCACATAAGTGACCACAAACCAAGAAGTAAGTTGTGTTAAGTGAGTTAGACAGAACAATAGAAAATGTTGCTAATAAAACTAGTATGTCAAAAAACGTTGTTGTTACTAGCTTGTCTAGTCAAGAGAGTCCATCTCAAGAGTTGAGTATGCCTCGACGTAGTGGGAAGATTATAACACAACCTGACTGTTACATGCGTTTATCTGAAATCCGAGTTGTTATACCAGATGACGATTGTGAGGATCCATCGACTTATAATCAACCGATGGTTGACAAAGACAAAGACAAAGACAAATGGGTCATAGCAATGGACCATGAAAGGAGTCTATGTACTTCAATTTTGTTTGAGATCTTGTACATAAACTTGATGGGGTAAAACCTATCGATTGTAAGTGGATCTACAAGAGAAAGCGTGATGTAAATGGAAAGGTGCAAACTTTTAAAGCTAGACTAGTAGCAAAGGGTGATACCCTGGTTGAAAGGGTTGACTATGAGGAAACCTTTTGAGCTGTTGCTATGGTAAATTCTATCCATATCCTACTTGCCATTGCCGCATATTATGACTATGAGGTATGGCAAATGAATGCCAAGGCGACCTTTTTGAATGGCAATATTGACAAAAACATCTACATGGACCAACCCAAAGGGTTCATTGAACCAGGACAAAAGCAAAAGGTTTACAGGCTTAAAAGGTTAATCTTTGGACTGAAACAAGCCTCTAGGTCCTGGAATATAATATTTTATGAGGAAATCAAATCTTTTGGCTTTGATTAGAATGATGACGAACCTTGTGTCTACAAGAAAATAATAAATAGTTCTGTCGCATTCCTAGTTCTATATGTGGATGATATCCTACTCATTGGAAATGATGTAGGATATCTTACTAACATTAAGAATTGGCTAGCTACGCAGTTCCAAATGAAAGATTTGGGTGAAGCGTGGTTTGTTCTTGGGATCCGGATTGTCCGGAACCGCAAGAATAAAACACAAGCCTTGTCTCAGACATCTTACATTGACAAAGTGTTGTCGAGGTTTAAGATGCAAGACTCCAAAAAGGGTTTATTGCCTTTTAGATATGAAGTTCATTTGTCTAAGGAACAGTGTCCTAAGGCACCTCAAACAGTTGAGGATATGAGACGGATTCCTTATGCATCAGTTGTTGGGAGCCTGATGTACGCCATGTTGTGCACTAGGTATCAATCCAATCTAGGACCTGAACACTTGAAGAAAATGCTCATCTTTGGCATCTTAGATTGGGTCACATTAATCTCAATAGGATTGAGAGATTGGTAAAGAATGGACTTCTAAATCTGTTAGAAGAAAATGTTTTATCTGTATGTGAATCCGTCCTAGAAGACAAATGACTAAAAGACCTTTTAGTAGAAAAGGTTATAGAGCCAAAGAACCTCTTGAGCTTATACATTTATACCTTTGTGGTCCGATAAGTGTTAAAGCCAAAGGAGGTTATGAATATTTCATCTCCTTTGTAGATGATTATTCTAGATTTGGGAATATTTACCTAATACAACATAAGTCTGAAGACTTGAAAAGTTCAAGGATTTCAAGAATGAAGTTGAAAATCATTTGGGTAAAACAATTAAAACGCTTCGATCAGATCGAGGTGGAGAGTATATGGATTTAAAATTCTAGAACAATATGATAGAACATGGAATTACATCCCAACTCTCGGCTCCCAGTACCCCACAACAAAATGGTGTATTGGAAAGGAGAATTAGAACCTTGTTGGACATTGTTCGATCAATGATGAGTTATGCTCATCTCCCTAGTTCCTTTTGGGGTTACGCAGGAGAGATTGCGGTATACATTTTGAACAATGTGCCTTCAAAAAGTTTTTCTGAAACACCTTTGGAACTCTGGAAAGGACGTAAAGGTAGTGTCATTTCAGAATGTGCGGTTGTCCAACACATGTTCTTGTGACAAATCCAAAGAAGTTGGATTCACGTTCAAAATTGTGTCTATTCGTATGATACCCAAAAGAAATAAGAGGTGATTTATTCTATGATGCTAAGGAAGATAAGGTTTTTGTGTCCACAAATGCCACTTTCTTAGAGGAGGACCACATAAGGGACCACAAACGAAGAAGTAAAATTGTGTTGAGTGAGTTAGATGGAACAATAGCAAAAGTTGTTAATAAAACTAGTACGTCAACAAAAGTTGTTGATACTAACTTGTGTAGTCAAGAGAGTCCATCTCAAGAACTGAGTATGCCTCGGCGTAGTGGGAGGGTTATAACACAACCTGACCGTTATATGGGTTTATGTGAAACCCAAGTTGTTATATCACATGACGACTGCGAGGATCCATCGACTTATAATCAAGCAATTATGACTATGAGGTATGGCAAATGGATGTCAAAACAACCTTTTTGAATGACAATCTTGACGAGCACATCTACATAGACCAACCCAAAGGGTTTTGAACTAGGACAAGAGCAAAACGTTTGCATGCTTAAAAGGTCCATCTATGGACTGAAACAAGCCTCTAGGTCCTGGAATATAAGATTTGATGAGGCGATTAAATCCTTTGGTTTTGATCAGAATAATGATGAACCTTGTGTCTACAAGAAAATCATCAATAGTTCTGTCGCGTTCCTAGTTCTATATGTGGATGATATCCTACTCATTAGGAATGATGTAGGATATCTTACTGACATTAAGAATTGACTACCTACGCAATTCCAAATGAAAGATTTAGGTGATGCACAGTTTGTTCTTGGGATCCAGATTGTCCAGAACTGCAAGAATAAAACACTAGCCATTTCTCAAACATCTTACATAGACATAGTGTTGTCGAGGTTTATGAGGCAAGACTCCAAAAAGGGTTTATTGCCTTTTAGACATGCAGTCCATTTGTCTAAGGAACAGTGTCCTAAGACACCTCAAAAAGTGTAGGATATGAGACGGATTCCTTATGCATCAGCTGTTGGGAGCCTTAATTATGCCATGTTGTGTACTAGGCCAGACATCTGTTTTGCAGTTGGAATGCTCAGTAGGTATCAATCCAATCAAGGACCTGAACACTGGACAACGATTAAAACAATCCTTAAGTATCTACGGGGAACAAGGAACTACATGCTTTTGTATGGAGCTAAGAATTTGATCATTACAGGATACACGGATTCAGTCTTTCAGACTGATAAAGAATCTCGAAAATCTACATCAGGGTAAGTATTCACACTTAACGGAGGAGTCGGAGTATGGCGAAGCGTCAAGCAAGGATGCATCGTTGATTCCACCATGGCGGCCGAATATGTAGCAGCTTGTGAAGCAGCTAAAGAGGTCGTTTGGTTAAGGAAGTTCATGCTAAATTTGGAAGTGGTTCCAAATATGACTTTGTCCATCACGCTGTATTGCGATAACAGTGGTGCAGTGGAAAATTCAAGGAAATCCCGAAGTCACAAGAGGGGAAAGCAAATTGAGCGAAAATATCATATCATTCGAGAGATCGTGCATCGAGGAGACGTGATTGTCACGAAGATAGCCTCAAAGCACAACGTTGCTGATCCTTTTACAAAGGCTCTCACGGCTATAGTATTTGAGAGTCACCTAGAAGGTCTAGGTTTACAAGTCTTCCCCAACTAGGACAAGTGGGAGTATATTGTACAAAGGGTTTAAAATGCCCTAGTTTATTGTATTTACATTACTGTAATGTTTTAATACTCTACAAGTTTTAGGTCAAGTGGGAGATTGTTGGGATTTATGTCCTACACTTATGTAATTTTGATCAAATAAATAAAGAGTTATTTGTTTTGATAAAATTATATTCTTGCTTTATAAATCCAATAAACTAAGCTCTAAGGTTATAATGTATCTTGAACATCAGTGTAGTAGACACTATTTGGATTATGTTCAAGAGTATAACCTAAATGGTCTATGGTATAAGAATAAGGTGGGAAATCTCATTCTGGTAATACCATGGAGGCGACTCACTTTGTAATTAGTACAAATGAGGTAATCCAACTCATTCATGTGGTTGACATGCGAGTGCGGGCATCTTGTATGAAGAGTTCATACAAGATCGGGCTACAAATTTTTAGTCTCACAAGTATAACGTCGTTAACAAGATAAGGCTGATAATTTATAGATGGTCATTAGTGACTCGACCTTAATCCTGAGCAAGTTAAGAACTCCTGCTTATAGGGGTTTGTCCTTAGACTAGTATGGGTGAGAGTGGCCTGTAGCCGACTCAATAAGCCTACCTTCTCAGGGACAGAACCTCGTAGGTAGTTGGAGACTTAATTGTGCAAGATGAAATTCACTCATTCCTACACTAAAGAATTAGATAGGTTGTTTCCTTAAGAACTGACTCCAGGTCTTGAACAACGGGGCCCCGCCCTCTATGAGGGTATGAGTCTATGGTAGGACCCTTAGAGTTGTTGTTCATTAGAGGATCAATGGTGCTTAAGGAACAAAGAGGTAATCACAGGGGTAAAACGGTAAATTGACCCAGTTGTGATTACGAACAACCTGTAAAGGGTCGACTCATGGGTAATGATTATATCAGTGGATACAATATAATCTATAGTGAGGAGAGTGCAGCTACAAGTCTATAGTGGAGTGACTTGCAATTAATGAATATTGACTAACTGGATCAAAGAGTTTGATTAGTTAATCTCACATCATTGGAGCTCATGAACTGTAGGTCCTTTAAGTCCCTCCATTGGCTCAACATGGTTATATTGAGGGTATAAAGTTTGGAATGAAATTGAAGTGTTCAATTTCATGCATGAGGTTTTATATCAATTATATATGATATAATTGATATAATATATGGTTTTAATGTGAATTAGATTCACATATAAACCATATAATAGTGGGAGAATAAAGGAGGGATAAGATGGTAATTTCTACCCTATTTTCCTATATATAGTTGCATGAGATGCAACTTGTATATGTATCCTAACCAAATAATGGTAACTAAAGAAGTATATGTATCCTAACCAAATAATGGTAACTAAAGCCTAATGCCAGATAAGATGGTATTCTTATCTTAATGGTAACTAAAGCCTATAGGAATAAAAGTTATTCTGGCATTAGGTTTTGTTCAAGAATGTCTTGATCTAGAGGAGGAGTGTTTTTTTATTACCCTTCGGTGTCATACACTCTAAACCTTTGGAGTATCATTGCAAATTATTAATGACCTAGGAATAATTAGATAATTAGTAAATAAGAAATCCATCCCTAAGATTGCCTCTAACACCTGCAACTCTAGTGGAAGAAGATCCGCTAACATATTGAGACCTTCTACTGAGACCTCACAATCCCGCAACACTGCATCGACTAGTAAAGCATCACCAACTGGAGTATATATAACTAACCTCTCAAATAAAGGCTCTAGATTTCTATTAAGCTTAGTTAGGAACATACTGGAAACAAAGGAATGCGTAGCACCTGGATCTATTAAAACATGTGCAAGTACATTACTGAAGGGATTTGGAATTCCCGCAGCGGAAGACGTTGTGAAACGTCGTTGATCCGTTGTGTAATTCTATCTTAAAATTGAACCTATCTCATAGAACCTAGGCTAAACATGCAAAAAGGAGAAGAAAACAGTAAGGAAAACAATACTTACTTGTTGAAGAACACTTCTTCAATCCTCTTCTCCTCCGGTCACGATCTCTCTCGAAACTACGAACTCCTCGAACACGAACATCGATCCGAACAGGAAGACGGCTCCAAAGGGTCTTCTCGGTCGTTCTCGGGAGGTTTAGGGAGAGTGAGTGGGACTCCTTTTGGTTTTGGGTGAGGAGAAATCTTAGAGAGATGAGAGAATTCAAGAGAGAATTGCCTTGCTCTCTTTGGATGGAAATCACAATCTTACCACAACCATATAATATACAAATCACATTTGCATATTATATAATATAAGGTATCTCATACCTTATTATACAAATCTCATTTGCATAAATGTGGAATTATAAATTGAATCACATTCAATTTAATTTCTCTGAATTCAATTTCTCCAAATAGCACTAATTAATCAATTAGGCTATACTATAGTTTATTATGAATCTTATTCACATCAAACTATATATTATGTCATATATATCTCATATAAATGACATAAATACCTAAATAATGAATTTGAACACATCAAATTCACACCAAACTGTAAACCCTCAATTTGTCAAATTTGAGCCAAGCGAGGGACCTAATGGACCTACACGTGACGAGCTCCAATGATCCGAGACTAACCTGTCAAACTCTTTTACCCAGTTATTCAACATTCATTACCTACGGTAACACTCCACTAAAGCCCGTAACTGCACTCTCTTTACTGTAGGACAAGTTGTGTCCATCGATATAACCAATTAGCGTGAGTCGACCCTTCACAGGTTGTTCGTAGACACTGCTGGGTCAAATTATCATTTTACCCCTGTGTCTGCCTCTTGCTCCTTAAGTCCCACTTCTCCTCTAATGAACAACTACGTTGCATGGTCCAACCATAAACAACAAGCCTCTCAGGCCAATGAGAGAGTGGGGCCTCGTTGTTCAAGCCCTGGAGGCAGCACTTAAGAGAACAACCTCTCTTGTTTCCCTAAGTCCGGAACGAGTGAATTCCTTCTTGCGTAGTCAAGTTCCCAGCTCCCCACGTGGTTCTGCCCCTGAGAAGATAGGCATATTGGGCGAGCAACAATGGCCACCCTCACTTGTACTAGTCAAAGGGCAGACCCCCGCAAACAGGAGTCCCTGACACGCTCAGGATTAAGGTCGAGTCACTAATGGTCATCTACGAAATTTATTAGCTTTATACTGTTAACGGTGTTACATCAGTAAGTTTAATAATTCACGGTCCAGTCTTGTACAATCTCATTGCACAAGATGGCCCCACTCGCATGTCAACCACATGAATGAGTTGGATCACCTCGTTTGTATCTAATACAAAGCGGGCCACATCCACAGTGTATCCAGGATTAGGTTTCCAACCCTATTCATATACTGTAGACCGTTCAGGTCATTAACTCAAACGTGATCCTCCCTGTGTGTCCACTACACACTGTTCAAGTTCTTAGTTCTTTCATAATACAATGACCTTGGAGCTTAGTTTATTGGATTAAGTTTAAGAAATATGCGAGACACAAAGTTTAAATAGATAACTCTTATT
The DNA here is from genome assembly GCA_036507285.1 of Trichosanthes cucumerina. Taxonomy (NCBI): domain Eukaryota; kingdom Viridiplantae; phylum Streptophyta; class Magnoliopsida; order Cucurbitales; family Cucurbitaceae; genus Trichosanthes; species Trichosanthes cucumerina. Next base: position 44,121,588 of record CM071841.1, read on the forward strand.
TATTACACAATGTTGAAATAAATAACTCTTATTCATTTACAACTTGGAATATTACAAACTACACGAGATGAGGACATACATCCCAACAATTACAAATAGAAATTGTACCAGTAATCACATCTGGTGCATCATCTGCTTCTTGCTGCGTCATAGCGTAAACCTTTGCTTGTTGCCTAGGTCTTCCTACCACTCCCTTTTGTCTAGAACCACTAGTGTTCTCTCCTTTGGATGTTTGTCTTAATCTCGTATAGTTTGTAAATTACTATTTGAAATTAATAAAGAGTTATTTATTTCATCTTTTGTGTCTCGCATTTATTACAAACTTTGTCCAATAAACTAATCTCCAGGGTCATTGAATTCATGATAGAACTAGAACTTGAACGGTGTGTAGTGGACACACAGGGAGGATCACGTTCGAGTTAATGACCCGAACGGTCTACAGTATATGGATGGGGTTGGAGACCTAATCCTTGATACACTGTGGATGCGACCCGCTTTGTATTAAGATACAAACGAGGTGATCTGACTCGTTCATGTGGTTGACATGTGAGTGGGGGCATCCTATATAATGAGATTGTACAAGACCGAACCGTGAATTATTAGACTCATCGATGTTACACCGCTGATGCGATATGGACTAATAACCGTGAGATGACCATTAGTGACTCGACACGAATCCTTAGCGTGTTACTAACATCCGTCTCGCGCGGGGTCCGTCCTTTGACTAGTGCTGTGAGGGTGGTCACAGCTACTCGCCCAATATGCCTATCTTCTTGAGGGACGAGACCAAGTAGGAGTGGGAACTTAACTACGCGAGATGGAATTCACTCGTTCTCGCCATTAGGAAACTAGAGGGGTTGTTCCTTAAGTGTTGTCTCCAGGGTTTAGACAACCGGCGACCACCCTCTCATTGGGCTGAGAGGGTTGTTGTGTATGGTTGGACCATTACAACGTTGTTGTTCATTAGAGGAGTAGTGGGGACTTAGGATCAAGAAGTAGACACAGTGGTAAAACGGTAATTTGACCCAACAGTGTCAACAAACAACCTGTGAAGGGTCGACTCATGGGCATTGGTTATATCCGTGGACATGTAATATCTTACACTGACGAGAGTGAAGCTACGGGCTTTAGTGGAGTGTTACAGTAACTCTTGAAGGTTGATTCACCGGGTAAAAGTGTTTGATAGCTTAATCTCGGATCATTAGAGCTCGTCACTGTAGGTCCGTTAGGTCCCTCGGTTGGCTCAATCTGGATTAAAAGAATGGTTTCTGTTTTGATGTGAATTGAAGTGTTCAATTTCACTAAAGGGTATTTATGTCATTTATATGAGATATGAATTATATAATATATAGTTTAATGTGAATGAGATTCATAATAAACTATAGGTTAGCCTAATTGTTGAATTAGGGCTAATTTGGAGAAATTAGGTTGAGAGATATTAAATTGGATATGATTCAATTTATAAATCCACAATATTGCAAATGTGATTTGTAATATGAGATATGAGATATCTTATAATATATGGTTATGCAAATATGATTTTCATAACCTATGGTTGTGGTAAAATGGTAAATAGGTGGAGATTTCTACTCCACCTATCTCCATTATTTAAACCCGTTTGCAAGAAGGAACTTAAGCATTCTCTCATTTTTTGGAAATCTCACAAAAAAGAAAAGAACTCCTTCTCTCAAAGTCTCTCTCAAATATTCTCCTCCACCTCACAAAAACAAAGAAGATCCTACCATCTTCCTTTTTCCAAAAGAAGAACAACCGAGAAGCCAAGGGGTAGTGTTCGATCTTCGTTCGTGATAAGAGTTTGAGTAGTTCGAGATCGGTGGGAGAACACGAAGAGTTCGTGAACGAAAAGGAAAATTCAAAGCACGTCTTCAACAAGTAAGTACTTGCTGTTTTTTCTTTCCATTTTATGCATGTTTAACCTAGTTTTAAGAGTTAGATAATTTTAACGAATCTTAGTTGCACAACTTCACAGCGACAATTCGATCGTCTTCCGTTGCATGGGAGTTTCATTCCCTTTACTGAAGCTACTGGAACTCTCAGCTGATCAACTTTCTGGGACCCAACCCCCTGGTCGCTCTAAGCGACCGCTCTAAGCTGTGGACAATTCCTCTTTAAATGCCCTAGTTGTCCACACTGGTAACACACATCAACACCAACAAGACAGTGACCTCGAGGATTCTTGCCACAATTTTCACATGGAGTTCTCCTTGCTACACTAGCAATAGACTCTTCCACTGTCTGCGGTTTTGTTGCAGATCTAGCAGACTCACTAGGTGCTCTTTGACTCTGCCTCTGATAGGCACCACCCACGTTCATCTGCCTCGATGCCTTGCCACCAGCTCGATTCTTAAAGTTCTGACGACTTGAAACATTCACTCCGTGTGTGAATCTTCGCTGTTCACGACCCCGAAAACTGTTCGTTGTTGAAGGCCCACGAGTAGGCTACACTACTGATTGTGCCTCTACTATACTCTACTCAATACGTAGAGCAGTTTCTACCAGCTGAGAAAAATCAGTCCACTTAGCAATGACTGTGACTAGGGTATGTATCTCAGGTCGTACCCTTTCAAATCTTCGACACCTGTCACTCTCAGATGCCACAATCACATCAGCATACCGTGACATCTAGGAATACCTTCTCTCGTACTCAACCACTGAAAGTGACCCTTGCTTCATTTCAAAAAATTCATCCCTCTTTTCCTCGCGGTACGTGCTAGGATAATACTTATCCTCGAATATGCTTTTGAAAGTTTGTCAATCTAGAGTGTGTGCATCACTGCGCCTAGCTAGTATTGACTTCCCCCATCCCCCTTCCTCCTTCTCTAGAAATAATGTGGCTAACTTGACTTTCCGTTCTGAAGGGAATCGAAGTCCCGCAGCGGAAGCGATTGCGAATCGCGCGCTCTTGATTTAGTTACAACGATAAATTCAAGAACAAATAAAACAAGATTAAGCATACAAATATAATGGACAACAAGATAATTACCTTTGAAGAACCTTTATTCGAGTGCTCCAGTCTCCCACGATCACGATCTCAGCAACAGGAACTCCAACGTATGAAGACACGACCACAGGATCTTCTCCGTTGTTCTCTAGGTGAGGGAGGAAAGTGGGTTAGGAGAGGTGAGGTATTTTGAGAGAGATGTGTGCTTTGGAACTTTTCCAACAACACAACAAGAGAGCTTGTAAAATTGCTTAACCTAGTTGCATCTCATGCAACCATATATATCGAGAAATAGGATGGAAATGACTATCCTACCCCTTCTTTAATCTCTCTTTAGTATGTAGTTTATATATGAATCTAATTTACATTAAAACTATATATTATATCAATTATATCATATATAATTGATATAACACCTCATGTATGAAATTGAACACTTCAATTTCACTTCTAACTTTATACCCTCAATATTACCATGTTGAGCCAACGGAGGGATCTAATGGACCTACAGTTCATGAGCTCCAATGATGTGAGATTAACTGATCAAACTCCTTGATCCAGTTAATAAATATTCATTAACTACAAGTCACTCCACTATAGACTTGTAGTTCCACTCTCCTCACTGTAGATATTATTGTGTCCACTAGTATAGTCATTACCAATGAGTCGACCCTTCACAAGTTGTTCGTAATCACAGTTGGGTCAAATTACCGTTTTACCCCTGTGATTACCTCTTTGCTCCTTAAGCACCACTGATCCTCTAATGAACAACAAGTCTAAGGTCCTACCTTAGACTCATACCCTCATAGAGGGTGGGACCCCGTTGTTCAAGACTTGGAGTCAGTTCTTAAGTTCAACCTTTCTAATTCCTTAGTGTAGGAATGAGTGAATTCCAGCTTGCACAGTTATGTTCCCAGCTACCTACGCGGTTCTGTCCCTGAGAAGGTAGGCATATTGAGTCGGCTTCAGGCCACTATCACCCATACTAGTCTAAGGACAAACCCCTATAAGCAGGAGTTCTTAACTTGCTCAGAATTCAGGTCGAGTCACTAATGACCATCTATAAATTACTAGTCTTATCCTGTTAATGGTGTTACACTTGTTAGACTAATAATTTGTGATCCAGTCTTGTATGAACTCTTCATACAGAATGACCCCATTCGCATGTCAACTACATGAATGAGTTTGATTACCTCATTTGTACTAATTACAAAGTGGGTCGCATCCATAGTGTTACCAGAATGAGGTTTCCAACCTTATTCTTATACCATAGACCATTTAGGTTATATTCTTGAACTCAACCCAAATAGTGTCCACTACACTGATGTTCAAGATAAATTTTATAACCATGGAGCTTAGTTTATTGGATTTATTAAAGCAAGACTGTAATTCTATCAAAACAAATAACACTTTATTTAATTGATAAAAATTACACAAGTTTAGGGCATAAATCCCAACAATCTCCCACTTGACCTAAATCTTGTGGAGTACTAAACATTACAGTAATGTAAATACAATAAACTAGGGCATTTAAACCCCTTTGTACAAAATACTCCCACTTGCCCTAGTTGGGGAAGACTTGTAAACCTAGACCTTCTAGATGACTCTCAAATACTTTAGCCGTGATAGCCTTTGTAAAAGGATCAACAATGTTGTGTTCCGAGGCTATCTTCGTGACAATCACGTCTCCTCTATGCACGATCTCCCGGATGAGATGATACTTCCGCTCTATGTGCTTTCCCCTCTTGTGACTTCGGGGTTCCCTCGAATTTGCCACTGCACTACTGTTATCGCAATACAGCGTGATTGGCAATGTCATATTTGGAACAACTTTTAAATTTATCATGAATTTCCTTAACCAAACGACCTCCTTAGCTGCTTCAGAAGCTGCTACATATTCGACCTCCATGGTGGAATCGTGATGCATCCTTGCTTGACGCCGCCATACTACAACTCCTCCGTTAAGAGTGAATATCGACTACGATGTAGATTTCCGAGAATCTTTATCATTCTGAAAGTCAGAATCTGTGTATCCTGTAAGGATCAAATCCTTAGCCCCATACACAAGCATGTATTTCCTTGTTCTCCGAAGATACTTAATGATTGTTTTAACCGTTGTCCAGTGTTCAAGTCCTGGATTGGATTGATACCCTCTTGACCATCCCAAGCGCAAAAATGGATGTCGGGCCTAGTACACAACATGGCATACATCAGGCTCCCAACAACCGAAGCATAAGGAATCCGTCTCATATCCTCAACTCCTTGAGGTGTCTTAGGACACTGTTCCTTAGACAAATGGATTCCATGTCTAAAAGGAAACAAGCCCTTTTTGGAATCTTGCATCTTAAACCTTGACAACACTTTGTCTATGTAAGATGTTTGAGACAAGGCTAGTGTTTATTCTGCTTGGCTGGACAACTGGATCCCAAGAACAAATCTGCGCATCACCCAAATCTTTCATTTGAATCTGCGTAGCTAGCCATTCCTTGATGTCGAGAAGATAACCTACATCATTCCCAATGAGTAGGATATCATCCACATAGAGAATCAGGAATGCGACAGAACGATTGATGATTTTCTTGTAGACACAAGGTTCATCATCATTCTGGTCAAAACCATAAGATCTGATTGCCTCATCAAATCTTACATTCCAGGACCTAGAGGCTTGTTTCAGTCCATAAATTGACCTTTTAAGCCTGCAAACCTTTTGCTCTTGTCCTTGTTCAATGAACCCTTTGGGTTGGTCCATGTAGATGTTTTCCTCAAGATTGCCATTCAAAAAGGTTGTCTTGACATCCATTTGCCATACCTCATAGTCATAATATGCGACAATGGCAAGAAGGATACAGATTGACTTTACCATAGCAACAGGTGAAAAGGTTTCCTCATAGTCAACCCCTTCAACCTGGGTATAACTCTTTGCTACTAGTCTAGCTTTAAAGGTTTGCACCATCTCATCTACACCATGTTCTCTCTTGTAGATCCACTTACAACCTATAGGTTTTACCCCATCAGGCTTATCTACAAGATCCCAAACAGAATTGAAGTACATCGACTCCGTTTCTTGGTCCATGCTATGACCCATTTGTCTTTGTCTGTGTCAACCATTGCTTGTTTATAAGTCAATGGATCCTCGCAGTTGTCATCCGGTATAATAACTTGGGTTTCAACTAAACCCATGTAACGGTAAGGCTGTATTACAACCCTCCCACTACATCGAGGCATACTCAACTCTTGAGATGGACTCTCTTGAGTAGACAAACTAGTATGAACAACTCTTGTTGATATACTAGTGTTCTTCTTAGCAACCTTTGCTATTGTTCCGTCTAACTCACTCAACACTACATTACTTTTTGGTTTGTGGTCCCTTATGTGGTCCTCCTCCAAGAAAGTGGCATTTGTCGACACAAAAACTTTATCTTCCTTAGGATCATAGAATTAACCACCTCTTGTTTCTTTTGGGTATCCTACGAATAGGCATAACTTTGAACGTGAATCCAACTCCTTTGGATTTTCACAAGCACATGTGCTGGACAACCCCATATTCTGAAGTGACATAAACTACCTTTACGTCCTTTCCAGAGTTCAAAAGGTGTTTCAGAAACACTTTTGGAGGGCACATTATTCAAAATGTATACTGCAGTCTCCACTGCGTAACCCCAAAAGGAACTACGGAGATGAGCATAACTCATCATTGATCGAACCATGTCCAACAAGGTTCTATTTATCCTTTTCGATACACCGTTTTGTTGTAGTGTGCCAGGAGCTGAGAGTTGGGATGTAATTCCATGTTCTATCATATAGTTCTGGAATTTTAAATCCATGTACTCTCCACCTCGATCCGATCGAAGTGTTTTAATAGTTTTACCTAATTGATTTTCAACCTCAGTCTTGACTTCATTGAACTTTTCAAGTGTTTCAGACTTGTGGTTTATTAGGTCAATATGCCCAAATCTAGAATAATCATCTATAAAAGAGATGAAGTATTCATATCCTCCCCTAGCTTTAACATTCATCGGACCACAAAGGTCTGAATGTATAAGCTCTAGAGGGTCTTTGGCTCTATTACCTTTTCCACTAAAAGGTCTTTTAGTCATTTTACCTTCTAGGCAGGATTCACATACTGGCAAAGAATTTTCTTCTAACTCGTTTAGAAGTCCTTTCTTTACCAATCTCTCAATCCTATTGAGATTAATGTGACCCAATCATAGATGCCAAAGATGAGCATTTTCTTTAGGAGTAATTTTACGTTTCTTAGTTTTGCGTTTGCAGTTTTAAATAATTCAGTGTTCAAAACCATTTTGACTGAATTAGGCATTAAAACATACAATCCATTTTCTAATGAAACTGAACATATTTCTAAACCTTTCTTCAAAATATACACTTTATTCATAGAAAATGAGTCAGAAATACATTGTTCTATAAGGCAAGAAATGGAAATAAGGTTTCTAGTAAACCCTGGTATCACTAATATATTGTCCAACAATAAATATTTCTTTCCAAAATATAGCTGTTGGGATTTGGGCCCTAAAACTCGTAGTTTGTAATTATGTTTTAATTAATGTAATAAAGTGTTATTATTTCAATAAAGTGTTATTGTTCGTTAGCTACGAGTTTGCCTTTATTTAAACCCTAAATCCAATAAACTAAACATCCAAGGCTATTAAATGAATCTTTAACTGAATGTAATGTACATAAAGAGGATCTCAATTCAAGATACAGCCTAAAGGATCTATAATTAAGGGATAAGGTTTGGGTATCTTACCCTGGTTAAACTGTGGATGTGGCCCACTTTGTATTTAATACAAACACTGTGATCCTAACGTGTTCGTGTAGATGACATGTGAGTGGGAATATCCTATGTAATGAGATTACATAAGACCGGACCACGAAATAGTAACCTCTAGTTGTAACTCCGTTGACTAGTTAGGTTTCTATTTCACTAGGATGACCTAGGCAACTTGATCTTAATCCTCAGCATGTTACAAACTCCTGTTTGCGAGGGATTGTCATTTGAATAGTATGGGTGAGAGTGGCCAGATTCGCCGACTCAATATGCATGCCTTCTTGGGGACAAGACCGAGTGAGCAGATAGGAACTTAGCTTAGCAAGACGAAATTCACTCATTCCCGCATACTAGGGTAAGTAGAGGAATCTTCCCTTAAGTGGTGTCTCCGAGACTTGAACAAAGGGCCCGACCCTCTCATTGGCCCGAGAGGAACTCTGTTTGTTGGTAGGACCACAAACAAATTGTTCATTAGAGAAGCACTGGTACTTAAGGCACAAGATGTAACCCAGGGGTAAAACGGTACTTTGACCCAGCTGGTGTTACGAACATTCGTGAAGGATTGACTTGTTGTTATTGGTCAATATCCATGGACACAGAAATATATCTAATGAGAAGAGTGCACCTGTGGGACTTTAGTGGAGTGTTCCCGCAGTTAACGAATGTTGATTGGGAGGTTAATGAGATTAACTGAGCAATCTCGTATCGTTCGAGATTCTGATCTGTAGGTCCATTAGGTCCACCTTCTAGCTCGTAAAGGGTTCTTGGATCATTTGAATTTGAAATGTTCACATTCGTTAGGGAATATATTTAATGTATATTGATACGATATAATATATAGTTTTGGAACTATATATTATAAATTTAATGTGAATAGGATTCATATTAAATTACTTGAGAGAATTAAATATTTGAAAGAGTTCAAATATTAAATTCAAATGTGAATGTGATTCATATTTGAAAACTATAGGTTAAAACATAAGGTGCATGAGATGTACATTAAACTATAGGTTAAAGGGTAAAATGATTAAATATTATTTAATCAATTTAATTAATATCATAATTGAATTAAATGTGATTTGATTTAATTAATTGGATTAATTAATATAATATTAATTGGGAACGTGTCAAGAGGTCACGTTCCCACTACTCCCAACTCCCCCTCGATAGGGAGTGGGGAGTTATCCACTGAAGGTTCTTCTTCTCCTTGTAAGAAGTAGAAGATCGATCGATTGATTTCCAATTGAAAGAATTCTCTCTCTCTCACACTCTCATTCGCAAATTTTCTCAATTGTTGGAATCCTTCCCACAAAGGAGGATCTAAGTAGAACACAGAGATATAGGAGGTGATCCAAGTGGTGGTGTTGTTTTACAAAGAAAAACAGAGAACTTTTGAAGTTTCTGTGTTGCTGATTTCTTTTGGAGCAAGGAGTTGTTGTGCTGGAGAATTGGAACTACAAAGGTATTCCTTCTATTCTCTTTAGTTTAATCGTTAAACTTAGCATGTTTGTATGCAATTAATCCATGCCTAATTAGTTTAGAATTAGCATGCTTGTTCTGTTCTGTTTGTCAATGTACTGGTTTTTGTTTTAAGCAAAACAATCAAGTAATTAAGATCCCAAACACGTTTCCGCTGCTCAAGGAGATCAGATCTCCATCAATTGGTATTAGCGCAATGCTTGTATTGTTTTTTTTAAACAAAATTGCATTGATTTGGTGGGAAATGCATTTGGTTTGCTGTAAAACTTGTTTAGGAATTTTTTGGCCTTAGTTTACTTCGAATTTTGTTCAAATTGGATGTAAAGGCCCCTGCGTTTTAGGGCAAAAAGTGCAAAATTGAGTCTTTAATCGAGTTACGAGTCGTTCGGGACCAGCTTCATGCATTCGGTTGAGAATCGAAGGAGAAATTGAAGTTTGAAGCTGCTGTGTTCGTGGAAGAAAGCTGTTGCCGAAGCAGCAGCGTTGCAACGCTACCAGCAGCGTTGCAACGCTAAAGAATAGCGTCGCAACTCCAGCGTTCCCTATCGACGCGAGCGATCAAGGGGTAAGCGGCGTTACAGTAACGCTTGTTGCAATGTCGCCTCGGCGCGTTGTAACGCCACCCCGATACCAGCGCAAGACAGCGACAGTTTGGCGGTGGCCTCAGCGTTGCAACGCCGTAGGGCATTCCAGCAGCAGCAGATTGGTTCGGTTGGTTCAATTATTTTGGTATGGTTCAAGCGGTTCAAGGCCAGTTCAGGGTGTTTTTGGATCGGTTTCATGAACTAAATTAATGTAATTTATTTTTTTTGCACTTTAGGGGCCAAATTATTCCGGTTTTACAGCTATTTATCTATGTGAATGTCATTTAGATTATTCCCACCTTAGGATAAGCATCTTCATGCATTTTATTTATATAAATGTTATATGAATATGGTTGAATGCATGACTAATTTATTTTTCATGAGTAATTAATTATAAGTGTTACAATTAGTTTATATGGAAAATAAATTGCATGGAGCATGAAATTACTTAGTTTAAAATAAATGTTATTTTGTTTAAGTAATTTTATAATTCAAATAGTTGATTTTCTATTATAATTCCAATTTGAATATTGATTGTTGGTTTTATAATATAGTTTCTTTATCATAGGTTAAGTATTAAAATTTATAAAAGTTATAAATTAAAGGGGTTTTAGAAACCATAACCTATAATAAAGAAAAGCATGCAAACATAGGAACTTGGGTTAAATTTAATTAGTTTTAAATCGTTTAAAATTAATTTAGACCTAAGTTTCAATTTCTAATAGGATTAGAAATAAGTCTTACGTAGTGTTTTAAATAGTTTAAAATATAGTAGGACTTTAGGAATTTGGTTATAAGGGAACTCTACCGGTGAAGTTCTGTCAAAAAGGTGAAGTACTTTGGTGACGGTTAATGGAACACCTCCTACCTGGGAACAGACCCGCAACCTGAGTTGAATTAACCTTAGTTCTTTTTTATCTCTAGGTAATTAAAATGTTTACTCACCTAGACATAAGGTTTTAAGACCTAGTTATAACAGTTATAATAGGCATAGACTTAGATAGATTCTTTTAGCCAGAATCCGGCTAAGTTAAAATCTATACCCTAATTTTAGGAACTTCAGTGGGAGAAAACAAGATGTTCGCATCGAGTTTACTCTCACGTCCTCAAGATTTCACACCGTGAGTTCCATGTTTGGCTACGTGGCGTCAATAGGGCGCCCCCCTATGGTATGTGTTTGCATGGTTCAATACCAAGGTGAATGAGGGAAGTATTTATAGTAAATGGGAGCAGGACGCGTGTCAACGTATCCTACGTTCTCCTTCATTAGGTCGCACCTTGAGATTTCTATAGTCCGCCTGCTAGGTTGTCCTGGAACAGCCAAACCCTACGGAGGGCCTGACTATAGGGATCGGAATGCCGCGAACTCCAGAAATGGATAGGGTCTCTTAGGTTGTTTTGCCATTGTCTTTCTTTCTTAAGTAGCTTTGTTGGCTCGGGCCTATTGGATATGAAAATGGTAGGGTCACATTTACGGGATGAGTTAAGTTAGTTAACAAATCCTTGACCAAACAAACGATAGCTAAGGACCATTGGGACATGAGATGTTCTGGTAGTGAGAATTGGCTGAGAAAGTCTCCATTCAAGGGAGGAATGATTGACCGCCCAACGAAGGCTTTTGTTCTAAACCCTTGAAGTATCGTTGCAAAATTAAACGTTTAAGTTAAACAGTGGGTTTAGTTTAAACATTAGGGTTCTTTAATAATTTTGCTAAATTAGATTGGTTTTTACAATGGGTTAAAAAGGCATAACTAATTAGAACTATTTTGGATTTTCAGCATGTCGTCCTCATTCATAGCCTTACTCAAAAAGGAACGTTTAACTGGTGAAAACTTTACTACGTGGAAGTCAAACTTTGATGCGATCCTTATTGTTGACAACCTTCGGTTCGTACTAACTGAGGAATGTCCTCAAATTCCTGCTCAAGACGCACCTCAATAAGTTAAGGATGTGTTTTACCGCTGGGCCAAGACTGCCTTTTTTAATGGTAATCTAGAAGAGGGCATCTATATGTCTCAACCTGAAGGGTTCATAGCCCAAGGTCAGGAGCAAAAAGTTCGCAAGCTTAATCGATCCATTTATGGATTGAAACAAGCATCAAGATCTTGGAATATAAGATTTGATACGGCGATCAAGTCTTACGACTTTAACAAAAACGTTGACGAGCCTTGTGTTTACAAGAGGATCGTCAATGACAAAGTAGCTTTGTTAGTACTTTATGTGGATGATATCCTACTCATTGGGAATGGTGTAGGATACTTAACTGACATAAAGAATTGGTTGGCGGCCCAATTCCAAATGAAAGATTTGAGAGATGTGCAGTATGTTCTTGGGATTCAGATCTTTAGGAATCGCAAGAACAGAACACTAGCACTGTCTCAAGCGTTTTATATCGACAAAATGTTGTCAAGATATTCGATGCAGAATTCCAAGAGGGGCTTATTACCCTTTAGGCACGGAGTTCATCTGTCTAGGGAACAGTGTCCAAAGACACCTCAAGAAGTTGAGGATATGAGACATATTCCCTACGCCTCTACAGTAGGTAGCTTAATGTATGTTATGCTATGCACGAGGCCGGACATTTGTTATGCAGTGGGAATAGTCAGTAGGTACCAGTCCAATCCAAGGTTAGACCAGCTGGACAACGATTAAAAATATCCTCAAGTATCTAAGGAGAACGAGGACTATATGCTTGTGTATGGGTCAAGGATCCGATCCTCACTGGATATGCGATTCGATTTTCGGACCAATAAGGATTCTCGGAAATCCACATCGGGATCAATTTTCACCCTTAACGGGGGAGCTACAGTATGGCGAAGCATCAAGCAAGGATGCACGCTGACTGTACAATGGAGGCTAAGTATGTCGCTACTTGTGAAGCAGCTAAGGAGGCTGTTTGGCTAAGGAAATTCCTTAGTGATTTGGAAGTTGTTCCAAATATGGAATCATCCATCACCTTATACTGTGACAACAGTGGTGTCGTAGCCAATTCGAAGGAACCTTGCAGCCATAAGCGAGGAAAGCACATCGAGAGGAAGTATCACCTGATACGAGAAATAGTGCAACGAGGAGATGTGACAGTCAAGAAGATCGCTTCAAAGCACAATATTGTTGATCCGTTTACAAAGACTCTCATGGCTAAAGTGTTCGAGGGTCATCTGGAAAGTCTGGGTCTACGAGTTACGTACATAGGCTAATCTAGGGAAAGTGGGAGATATGTAATGGGGTATATGGATGCCCTAGTTTATTGTATTTATATTTCTGTAACCACTGTTTTAGATTATGTTGTACCCCACTAGAGTTTTAGTTCAAGTGGGAGTTTGTTGGGATTTGTGCCCTAAAACTCGTAGTTTGTAATTATGTTCTAGTTAATGTAATAAAGTGTTATTATTTCAATAAAGTGTTATTGTTCGTTATCTACGAGTTTGCCTTTATTTAAACCCTAAATCCAATAAACTAAACATCCAAGGCTGTTAAATAAATCTTTAACTGAATGTAATGTACATAAAAAGGATCTCGGTTCGAGATACAGCCTAAAGGGTCTATAGTTAGGAAATAAGGTTTGGGTACCTTACCCTGGTTAAACTATGGATGTGACCCACTTTGTATTTGATACAAACACTATGATCCTAACGTGTTCGTGTAGATGACATTTGAGTGGGGATATCCTATGTAATGAGATTACATAAGATCAGGACCACGAAAATAGTAACCTCTAGTCAGAATCTCAGTTGGCTAGTTAGGTTTCTATTTCACTAGGATGACCTAGACAACTTGATCTCAATCCTGAGCAGGTTACGAACTCCTGTTTGCGAGGGATTGTCCTTTGACTAGTATGGGTGAGAGTGGCCAGATTCACCGACTCAATATGCCTACCTTCTTGGGGACAAGACCGAGTGAGCGGCTGGGAACATAACTTAGCAAGACGAAATTCACTCCTTCCCGCCTACTAGGGTAAGTAGATGAATGTTCCCTTAAGTGGTGTCTCTGGGACTTGAACAAAGGGCGCGACCCTCTCATTGGCCCGAGAGGGACTCTGTTTGTTGGTAGGACCACAAACAAATTGTTCATTAGAGGAGCACGGTACTTAGGGCACACGATGTAACCTGAGGTAAAAAGCGGTACTTTGACCCGGTGGTGTTACGAACATTCGTGAAGGATTGACTTGCTTTGTTATTGGTCAATATCCATGGACACGAAATATATCTGCGGTGAGAAGAGTGCGTTTGTGGGACTTTAGTGGAGTGTTCGCAGATTAACGAATGTTGATTGGGAGGTTAATGAGATTAACCGAGGCAATCTCGTATCGTTGGAGCTTACGATCTGTAGGCCCATTAGGTCAACCTTCTAGCTCGTAAAGGGTTCTTAGATCATTTGAATTTAAAATGTTCAAATTCATTATGGAATATATTTAATGTATATTGATACGATATAATATATAGTTTTGGAACTATATATCATAAATTTAATGTGAATAGGATTCATATTAAATTATTTGAGAGAATTAAATATTTGAAAGAGTTCAAATATTAAATTCAAATGTGAATGTGATTCATATTTGAAAACTATAGGTTAAAACATAATGTGCAGGAGATGTACATTAAACTATAGGTTAAAGGGTAAAATGATTAAATATGATTTAATCAATTTAATTAATATTATAATTGAATCAAATGTGATTTGATTTAATTAATTTGATTAATTAATATAATATTAATTGGAAACGTGTCAGGAGGACACGTTCCCACTACTCTCAACTCCCCCTCGATACGGAGTTGGGAGTTACACACTGAAGGTTCTTCTTCTCCTGGTAAGAAGCAGAAGATCGATCGATTGATTTCCAATTGAAAGAATTCCCTCTCTCTCACACTCTCATTCCCAAATTTTCCCAATTGTTGGAATCCTTCCCACAAAGGAGGATCTGAGTAGAACTCAGAGATATAGGAGGTGATCCAAGTGGTGGTGTTGTTTCAGAGAGAAAAACAGAGAACTTTTGAAGTTTCTGTGTTGCTGATTTCTTATGGGGCAAGGAGTTGTTGTGCTGGAGAATTGGAAACTACAAAGGTATTCCTTCTATTCTCTTTAGCTTAATCGTTAAACTTAGCATATTTGTATGCAATTAATCCATTCCTAATTAGTTTAGAATTAGCATGCTTGTTCTGTTCTTTTTGTCAATGTACTGGTTTTTGTTTTAAGCAAAACAATCAAGTAATTAAGATCCCAAACACGTTTCCACTACTCAAGGAGATCAGATCTTCATCAATAGCTTCATTGTGCCTACTGCTACAGCTGAGACGACTTCTCCATTTCCAACCCGGAGCATTATCACTCCTTGTTGTAGCTGCTGCTAGGAATCAATTCCCTGAAAAGAAGAGCAAACATGATTAGTGGCGCCTGAATCAAGTATCCAAGTTGTTTTATCATTATCCACTAACAAGCTTCTAGGTAAAGTAAATCATATTTACCTTCCTTCTTCTTTTTTGCAATGTACTTCGGACAGTTCCGTTTCCAATACCCGTCTTTGTTGCTGTGGAAACACTTTTCTTTGTCAGCAACGTCTTTGACTTTCTTGCCCTTCTGGGCGGCAGCTTTGTCAGCCTGTTTCCCTTTACCAACCTTCTTCATATTCTTCTTCTTTCCTCTCAGGTTAGAAAAAGATGAAGCCACTGTTTTTGTCCCAGAGGTCGAACCTCTGTGATAACTCCTACTGGTAACATTTGCCTCACCTTTCGATCCCTGAATTTTCATCAAAGTGCACCATCATATCCAGGACATGATCACGAACAGATGTACCCTCTGGCATCCTCGAGTTGAATATGTACTTTAGGGCATTATGTCGGGCTTGTGTGAACTGGTGTCCAAACATACCCTGCACAGAATCCATGATTTCCTTAGTGGTAATCATGCCCTCATGCTTCTTGGCTATTATGTCAGACATACTTGCCAACATGTAGACCTTTGTCTTATCATTGACCTTGATCCATCGATCATATGCATCACGAACATTTCGTGACGCATTCGAGCTTGGCACCTGAGGACACTCCTCAGTTAGAACAAACTTCAAATCGTCCACTACTAATATAGTGTTGAGTTTGTTTTTCCATGTCATCATATTCTCTCTGTTTAACTTTTCCGCACCCAATAAGGAAATTATAGAGCTAGACATTTTTGCTGAAAAATTTACAAACAAACTTGTATGAGTTTCTTGCTATAACTCTAATCCAATCATGTTTTAGCTAATTATCAAATGATTCCTAGGCCATTTATAATTTGCAATGATACTCCAAAGGTTTAGAATGTATGACACCGAAGGGTAATAAAAAACACTCCTCCTTTGGATCAAGACACTCTTGACCAAATCCGAATACCAGAATAACTCTTATTCTTATAGGTTTTAGTTACCATTTTTTCAGTCTTGATACATACACAACTTATGTACTCCGTGAGTGTAACCTTTTGTCTTTAGATCCCAGAGTCTCGATCCAATAAAATCCGCCGAAGGGAGGACTAGATTGGAAAATAGTCTAAGGAAATCTTTATCCCTTTCGGTTGTCTACTGTGTTCGATACCCTATGATCAAGCCCTCCGAAGGGATTGTGCAGTCGAGCCAAACTAGCGATCCGACCATAGTGGGCTTTGACGTAAACCGACAAAAGAGACCGTAGGTTTTGTTTTCACTAAACCCGCTCCCACTCACTATAAGTACCCTCTCCATTCACCTTGATATTGACTCATACAAACACCATCCGGAGGGGATGCTCCGTTTGCGCCACGAGGCCAAGTATGAGTCTCACGGTGTGAACTTCAGGAGATAGCGTAGGTGGAAAAATATGTATCTCATACACTTTTTTCCTCCCACGAATACTTTAAAGTTTATAGGAATCTTACTTAGGTTAAAACCTGGCTAATGGTTTTACCTAACTCTATCAATATAACTCTTATATCGATAATCAATATAACTCTTATATTGATTTTATCCTAAGTTTGTTAATATAACTCCTTATATTAAACCTAGGATTTCTAGTTTATTAACCCCTTAATAAACCCGCTGACGCTACTGTAATTTATAAAACTCTCTGATTAAATTTCACTCCCAGGTTAGTTCCCAGGTAGGGGTATTCCGTTTCAAATCGACTTAAATACTTCTTACCTAGATAGAACTTTCCTTAAACAGAGTTTCTCTTTTAATCATAGCTTATAAATTACTTGGCTCCTAATTCTAATCTAATTAGAACTAGATAACGTAAAGTCTATTATTTCCGAGTTCTAAACACTTTAAAACTAATAATTAACCTTAGGTGACATGCATACTATGTTATAGTGCTTAATCATTCATCACATGAATAATAAGACATTCATAGCATATTCATCTCATGAAATATAATGCATGTCAATGTTGTCCATAAATTAATATAACAACTTTATATTAATTAATCATGCAAACTATATAATATAACTCCTTATATTATAAATGATGCATGAATATACTTAACCTAAGGTGAGATTTCTAAAATACAAGCATACACTATGCATGGCAATAATTACACAACAATTGCGTAATAAAATAGCAAAAATAAACCAATTTTGGCGCCCTAATTTTAATTTTAATTAATATAATCTAATTATATTAATTAAAATTAATTAATTATATATAAATTAAATATAAAATGTTTTTATATTTAATATATAATTAAAAACGTTTCGCCTTCTTGTCGCATTGCGTGAAACGGCTCGGCTCTGGCGTTAGTATCGAGTATATAGCGCGTTAACGTAACGCTCTCTGTCGTCTTACGCGGCGTTGCAACGCCGCCTCCATCGTTGCGCGCTTCTTCCGCAAGTGCAGCGTTGCAACGCCAATGAACAGCGTCGAAACGCTGCAGACAACAACTTGGAATCTCCAGTCCTTGCTCGTTTTTGCTCCGATCCTCTCAGCAACCGCTTTGCCTCGATCGACACGGACTTACAGACTCGATTTATAATTAAAATTGCCCAAAACACCGGGCCCTTACATTGAACGATTCAATGAAAATTGTAAATCTAAGTGCCAAAATTGAAAACATCTAATTTTACAAAACCGTTCATACATTTAATGCAAAAACAGTAAATCCCACCTTGTTCTTGAAAAATCCAAAACATAAATCACGAACGTAATTGGACTCTGATACCAATTGAAGGGAATCGAAGTTCCGCAGCGGAAGCGATTGCGAATCGCGCGCTCTTGATTTAGTTACAACGATAAATTCAAGAACAAATAAAACTAGATTAAGCATTTAAATATATTGGACAGCAAGATAATTACCTTTGAAGAACCTTTATTCGAGTGCTCCAGTTTCCCACGATCACGATCTCAGCAACAGGAACTCCAACGTATGAAGACACGACCACAGGATCTTCTTTGTTGTTCTCTAGGTGAGGGAGGAAAGTGGGTTAGGAGAGGTGAGGTATTTTGAGAGAGATGTGTGCTTTGGAACTCTTCAAACAACACAACAAGAGAGCTTGTAAAATTGCTTAACCTAGTTGCATCTCATGCAACCATATATATAGAGAAATAGGATGGAAATGACCATCCTACCCCTCCTTTAATCTCTTTTTAGTATATAGTTTATATATGAATCTAATTCACATTAAAACTATATATTTTATCAATTATATAACACCTCATGTATGAAATTGAACATTTCAATTTCACTCCTAACTTTATACCCTCAATAGTACCATGTTGAGCCAACGGAGGGATCTAATGGACCTACAGTTCATGAGCTCCAATGATGTGACATTAACTGATCAAACTCTTCGATCCAGTTAATCAATATTCATTAAGTACAAGTCACACCCCTATAGACTTGTAGCTGCAATCTCCTCACTATAGATATTATTGTGTCCACTGGCATAGTCATTACCCATGTGTCGACCCTTCACAGGTTGTTCGTAATCACAGCTGGGTCAAATTACCGTTTTACCCCTGTGATTACCTCTTTGCTCCTTAAGCACCACTGATACTCTAATGAACAACAAGTCTAAGGTCCTACCTTAGACTCATACCCTCATAGAGGGCGGGCCCCGTTGTTCAAGACCTGGATTGAGTTCTTAAGAGAACAATTGATGGAGATCTGATCTCCTTGAGCAGCGAAAATGTGTTTGGGATCTTAATTACTTGATTGTTTTGCATAAAACAAAAACCAGTACATTGACAAAAAATACAGAACAAGCATGGTATTTCTAATCCTATTAGACATGGATTAATTGCATACATGCAAACATATGTTAAGTTTAACAATTAAACTAAAGGGAAGAAAAATACCTTTGTAGTTTCAACTTGCAGAAACTCCTTGCTCCAAATAAGACAGCAACACAGGAACTTCCAAGATGCTTCTCTGTTTTCTTCAATTGGACAACACCACGAGGAAAATCTTCTATCCTCTGAGATCTTAGAACAAAAACCTTTGTGGGAAGGTTTCCAACAATTGGAAGATGAAGGGAATTAGAAGATTGAGAGAGAGAGAGAATTTCTCTGTATGATAAAAAAAATCGATCGATTAATTTCTTCTTCTCACCAGGAGAAGAAGAAGCTTGAGTGGGCAAATCCCCACTCCCTATCGAAGGGGAGTTCGGGAGTAGTGGGAACGTGTCCTCCTGACACGTTCCCAATTAATATTATATTAATTAATCAATTATTAATTAATTACATTAAATCAAATCATATTTAATTCAATTATAATATTAATTAAATTGATTAAATCATATTTAATCATTTTACCCTTTAACCTATAGTTTAATGTACAACCAGTGCACATTAAATTTTAACCTTTAGTTTTTCAAATATGAAACACATTCACATTTAAATTTAATATTTGAACTCTTTCAAATATTTAATTCTCTCACATAATTTAATATGAATCATATCCACATTAAATTTATAATATATAGTTCCAAAATCATATATTATATTCTATCAATATACATTAAGTTTATTCCCTAATGAATTTAAACATTTCAAATTCTAATGATCTAAGAATCCTTTACAAGCTAGAAGGTGGACCTAATGGACCTACAGATGAGAAGCTCCAACGATACGAGATTGCTCGGTTAATCTCATTAACCTCCCAATCAACATTCGTTAACTGCGGGAACACTCCAATAAAGTCCCACAGCTGCACTTTTCTCACTGCAAATAGATTTCTGTGTCCATGGATATTGACCAATAATAGCAAGTCAATCCTTCACGAATGTTCGTAACACCAGCTGGGTCAAATTACCGTTTTACCCCTAGGTTACATCTTGTACCTTGAGTACCAGTGCTCCTATAATGAACAATTTGTTTGTGGTCCTACCAACAAACAGAGTCCCACTCGGGCCAATGAGAGGGTTGGGCCCTTTGTTCAAGTCCCGGAGAAACCACTTAAGTGAACATTCCTCTACTTACCCTAGTAGGCGGGAAGGAGTGAATTCCATCTTGCTAAGTTAAGTTCCCAGCCGCTCACTGGGTCTTGTCCCCAAGAAGGTAGGCATATTGAGTCGGCGAATCTGGACACTCTCACCCATACTAGCAAAGGACAATCCCTCGCGAACAGGAGTTCATAACCTGCTCAGGATTGAGATCAAGTTGTCTAGGTCATCCTAGTGAAATAGAAACCTAACTAGTTAACGGAGTTACAGCTAGAGGTTACTATTTCGTGGTTCGGTCTTATGTAATCTCATTACATAGGATATCCCCACTCACATGTCATCTACACGAACACGTTAGGATCACAGTGTTTGTATCAAATACAAAGTGGGCCACATCCATAGTTTTACCAGGGTAAGGTACCCAAACCTTATCCCCTAATTATAGACGCTTTAGACTGTATCTCGAACCGAGATCCTTTTTATGTACATTACATTCAGTTAAAGATTCATTTAACAGCCTTGGATGTTTAGTTTATTGGATTTAGGGTTTAAATAAAGGCAAACTCGTAGATAACGAACAATAACAATTTATTGAAATAATAACACTTTATCACATTAATTAGAACATAATTACAAACTACGAGTTTTAGGGCACAAATCCCAACAAACCCCCACTTGACCTAAAACTCTAGTGGGGTACATCATAATCTAAAACAGTAGAAAACAATAAACTAGGGCATCCATATACCCCATTACATATCTCCCACTTGCCCTAGATTAGCTTATGTACATATCTCGTAGACCCAGACTTTCTAGATGACCCTTTAACACTTTAGCCGTGTCACAGTATAAGGTGATGGGAGATTCCATATTTGGAACAACTTCCAAATCAGTAAGGAATTTCCTTTGCCAAATAGCCTCCTTAGCTGCTTCACAAGCAACGAAATATTCAGCCTCTATTGTGGAGTCAACGATTCATCCTTGCTTGATGCTTCGCCATACTATAGCTCCCCCCTTAAGGGTGAAAACTGATCCCGATGTAGATTTCTGAGAATCCTTATCGGTCTTAAAATCAGAATCAGTGTATCTAGTAAGGATCAGATCCTAAGACCCATACACAAGCATATAGTCCCTCGTTCTCCTTAGATACTTGAGGTTATTTTTAACTGTTGTCCAGTGGTCTAACCCTGGATTGGACTGGTAACTACTGACTATTCCCACTGCATAACAAATGTTGGCCTCGTGCACAACATAACACACATTAAGCTACCTACTGTAGAGGTATAGGGAATATGTCTCATATCCTCAACTTCTTGAGGTGTCTTGGGACACTGTTCTCTAGACAGATGAACTCCGTGCCAGAAGGGTAATAAGCCCCTCTTGGAATTCTGCATCGAATATCTGGACAACATTTTGTCGATATAAGACGCTTGAGAAAGTGCTAGCGGTCGGTTCTTGCGATTCATAAAAATCTGAATCCCAAGAACATACTGCGCCTCTCCCAAATCTTTCATTTAGAATTGGTCGCCAGCCAATTCTTTATGTCAGTTAGGTATCCTACATCATTTCCAATGAGTAGGATATCATCCACATAAACTACTAACAAAGCTACTTTGTCGTTGATGATCCTCTTGTAAACACAAGGCTCATCAACGTTTTGGTCAAAGCCGTAAGACTTGATCGCAGTATCAAATCTTATATTCCAAGATCTTGACGCTTGTTTCAATCCATAAATGGATCGATTAAGCTTGCAAACCTTTTGCTCCTGACCTTGGGCTATGAACCCTGCGGGCTGAGACATATAAATGCTCTCGTCAAGATTACCATTCAAAAAGGCAGTCTTGACGTCCATTTGCCAAATTTCATAATCATAAAACGCGGCTATGGACAAGAGTATCCTTATAGACTTCAGCATAGCAACAGGGGAAAAGTTTCTTCATAGTCAACTCCCTCCCTTTGGGTAAAACCCTTTGCTACAAGCCTAGCCTTAAAGGTCCGTACCTTTCCGGTTGCATCTCTCTTTCTCTTATACATCCATTTACACCCTATGGGTCTAACCCCTTCAGGTTGGTCTACAAGTTCCCATACTGAATTGAAGTCCATTGACTCCATTTCAAGGTCAATGGCTTTGCATTGGTCCTTGTCTACGTCACTCATTGCTTGTTTATAAGACAATGGATCTTCTACGTCGTCATTAGGTATGACAACTTGAGTTTCAGCTAAACCCAAGTAGCGGTCAGGTTGGGAAACAACCCTCCCACTGTGTCGAGGCATTCCCAACGATTGAGAAGGACGAGACTGACTTGAGGTGTTGGCTCTTCCATCAACTCTTGATGAAGGTCCAGCTTGATCAACAACTCTTGTTGGTTCATGTGTAGCTTCATTTAGTACTAATTTACTACGCGGTTTGTGGTTCCTCATGTGATCTTCCTCCAATAACGTGGCGTTTGTCGATAGAATCACCTTGTTTTCGTGTGGGTCGTAGAAAAGACCACCTCTCGTTTCTTTGGGATAACCAACAAATTGACACAATATTGAACGAAGTTCCAGTTTCTTTGGGTTTGTCACGAGCACGTGTGCCGGACAGCCACAAATCCTGAAGTGTTGTAAACTAGGTTTACGCCCCTTCCAAAGTTCAAAAGGTGTTTTTGAAACACTTTTTTTATGGAACACTATTCAAGATTTGAACTGCAGTCTCTACTGCGTATCCTCAAAACGAGGCAGGCAACTGAGCATAGCTCATCATAGAACGAACCATGTCTAACAAGGTTCAATTTCTCCTTCTGACATACCATTTTGTTGTGGTGTATTTGGTGCTGAGAGTTGAGATTTGATTCCATGTTCTATCATATAGTCCTGAAATCTCAAATCCATATACTCTCCACCTCGATCGGATCGAAGTGTTTTAATGGTTTTTCCTAATGCATTCTTTACTTCTACCTTATACTCTTTGAACTTTTCAAGAGCTTCAGACTTGTGATGCATTAGGTATAGAAAACCATACCTCGAATAATCATCTATGAAAGAGATGAAATATTCGTACCCTCCTCGAGCTTTAACATTCACCGGACCACAAATATCCGAATGTACAAGTTATAAGGGTTCTATGGCTCTGTAACCTTTTCCTGTAAAAGGTCGCTTGGTCATTTTACCTTCCAAGCATGATTCGCAAGGAGGTAAAGAATCATCTTCTAACTTCTTTAGAAGTCCATTCTTAGAGGGCCTCTCAATCCGGTTGAGATTAATATGACCAAGTCTAAGATGCCATAGATAGGTATTATTATTTGGAGAAATTATTTGCCTTTTATTTTGAGTACTAGCATTTTTAAACATCTCATGATTTAAAATTGCTTTGGTTTTGTTCGGTTTCAGTACATACAAGCCATTTTTCAATTTAGCATAACAGATATTGACACCCTCTTTCAAAATGAACGCTTCATTAATCGAAAAAGAAATACAATATCCAAGTTCTATTAAACAAGAGATAGAAATTAAGTTCCTTTTAAGCTTAGGAACGATATACAAATTTTTTAATAAAAGAAATCTATCTCCGAAAAATAACTTGGCATCTCCCACTGCACGAGCTGAGACGACGTCTCCCGTTCCGACCCTGAGTGTCATCTCACCCTCTTCGAGCTCCTTGAAGGAACGAGTTTCCTTAAATGAAGAGCAGACGTGATTAGTGGCTCCTGAATCAAGTATCCAGGTAAAATCATTATTTTCCACTAAACATGTTTCAAGAACAAGTAAATCTAGTTTACCTTTCTTCTCTTTGAGCTCAGCAAGTTATTTTCGGCAGTTTCGCTACCAATGCCCATCCACATTGCACTGGAAACATTTTTCTTTATCTGCAACCTTGGCTTTTCCCTTGCCTTTGTCAGCAGCAGGTGCCTTCCCTTTCCCTCCTAATTTCTTCTTTTGGGTCTTCTTAAGCCCAGAAGTTGAGCTACAGGTCTTAGTCCTAGAGGATGAACCATTCTGGAACCTTCTGGAATGGGCAAACAGATTTTCCTCTCCATCAGCCTGTCCCTTATTCTTCATAAGAGACTGGAAAGTCTGTAGTCATTAAGGAGAGTAGTCAGGTTATACTCTATCTTGTTCATCACCGCATTGCTGCGGAATTGCAAGAAACTCTTCGGAAGAGATTCCATGATGAACGATACCTAACTTTGCTCGTCAATGACCGCTTCGTTCATCTTAGCCAAGTTGAAGTGGACCATCAGATCAAGAACGTGTTCTCTCACCATTGACCCCTCCTTCATACGGGAGTTATAAACGTATTTGAGGGGTTCATGCCGAATCTGTCCAGACGGTTGTCCAAACATTTCCTGCAGCGAACTCATGATCTCACGAGTGAGACCATGCCCTCGTGCTTTTGGCGAACCCGAAACACTAGCCAAAATGTAGACCTTGGCCTTATCATTGGCCTTGATCCAATGGCCGACGCCTCCTTAACAGATTGAGGAGCGTTACGAGCAGGGATCTGAGGACATTCCTCAGACAGTACAAATCGTAGGTCGTCAACAACGAGAATCGTATTCAAGTTAGACTTTGACGTAGTAAAATCCTCACTAGTTAAACAGTCGCTTTTAAGTAAGGCTATTATTGAGGACGACATGCTGAAGATCCAAAATAGTTCTAATTAGTTATGCCTTTTTAACCCATTGTAAAAATCAATCTAATTTAGCAAAATTATTCAAGAACCCTAGTGTTTAAACTAAACCCATTGTTTAACTTAAACCTTTAGTTTTGCAAGGATACTTCAAGGGTTTAGAACAAAAGCCTCCGTCGGGCGGTCAGTCATTCCTCCCATGAATTGAGACTTTCACAGCCAATTCTCACTACCATAACATCTCATGTCCCAATGGTCCTCAGCTACCGTTTGTTTGGTCAAGGATTTGTTAACTAACTTAACTCATCCCGTAAATGTGACCCTACCATTTTCAGATCCAATAGGCTCGAGCCAACAGGCTACTATTAAGAAAGACAACTGTTGGCAAATAACCTAAGAGACCCTATCCATTTTTGGAGTTCGCGGTGTTTCGATCCCTATAGTCAGGCCCTCCATAGGGTTTGGTTGTTCTAGGACAACCTAGTAGGCGGACTATAGAAATCTCACGGTGCGACCTAATGAAGGAGACCGTAGGATACGTTGACACGCGTCCTGCTCCCATTTACTATGGATACTTCCCTCATTCACCTTGGTATTGAACCATGCAAACACATACCGTAGGGGGACGCCCTATTGACGCCACGTAGCCGAGCATGGAACTCACGGTGTAAACTCTTGAGGACATGAGAGTAAACTCGATGCGAACATCTCGTTTTTTCCCACTAAAGTTCCTAAAATTAGGGTGTAGTTTTAACTTAGTCGGATTCTGGCTAAAAGATTCTATCTAAGTCTATGCCTATTATAACTATTATAACTAGGTATTAAAACCTTATGTCTAGGTGAATAAACATTTTAATTACCTAGAGATAAAACAGAACTAAGGTCAATTAAACTCTGTGTTTTGGTCGGTTCTGGGTAAGAGGTGTTAGTTAACTTAGTAGTCAGACACTCAAATTTTGACAGAACTTCACCGGTAGAGTTCCCTTATAACCAAAGTCCTAAAGTCCTACTATAT
Source organism: Trichosanthes cucumerina (assembly GCA_036507285.1). Lineage (NCBI taxonomy): Eukaryota > Viridiplantae > Streptophyta > Magnoliopsida > Cucurbitales > Cucurbitaceae > Trichosanthes > Trichosanthes cucumerina. Next base: position 44,147,412 of record CM071841.1, read on the forward strand.
TTTAAACTATTTAAAATACTACGTAAGACTTATTTCTAATCGTATTAGAAATTGAACTTAGGTCTGAATTAATTTTAAGCAATTTAAAACTAAATAAATCTTAACCCAAGTTCCTATGTTTGCATGCATTTCTTTATTATAGGTTATGGTTTCTAAAACCCATTTAATTTATAACTTTTATAAATTTTAATAATTAAACTATGATAAAAAAATTATATTATAAATCCAACAATCAATATTCAAATTGGAATTATAAAAGGAATTCAACTAATTGAATTATAAAATTACTTAAACAAAAAAAGTTATTTTAAACTAAGTAATTTCATGCTCCATGAAATTTATTTTCCATATAATCTAATGATAACACTTATAATTAATTACTCATGAAAAAATAAATTAGTCATGCATTCAACCATATTCATATAACATTTATATAAATAAAATGCATGGATATGCTTATCGTAAGGTGGGAATAATCTAAATGACATTCATAAAGATAAATAGATGTAAAATCGAAATAATTTGGCCCCTAAAGTGCAAAAAAAAAAATTACATTAATTTATTTCATGAAACCGGTCCAAAAACACCCTGAACTGGCCTTGAACCGCTCGAACCGGACCAAAAATAATTGAATCAACCGAACCGCTCTGCAGCTGCTGGAATGCCCCAAGGCGTTTCAACGCTGAGGCCAGCGTTGCAACGCCCGCTTTGTCGTCTTGCGCGCCTGGTATCGGGGTAGCTTTGCAACGCTGAGGGGCAGCGTTGCAACGCTGCTGACCCCTTGAACGCCTGCGTCGATAGGGAACGTTGGCGTTGCGACGCCGTTCTTCAGCGTTTCAACGCTGCTGCTTCAGCTGCAGCTTTCTTCCACGAACACAGCAACTTCAAACTTCAATTTCTCAATCGATTATCAACTGAAATGCATGAAATTGGTCTCGAACGACTCGTAACTCAAATACATACTCAATTTTGTACTTTTTGCCCAAAAACGCAGGGGCCTTTACATCCAATTTGAACAAAAATCGAGGTAAATTAAGGCCAAAACATTCATAAACAAGTATTACAGCAAACCAAATGCATTTCCCACCAAATCAATGCAATTTTGTTTCAAAACAAAACAAATCAAGTCTGGCTCTCATACCAATTGATGGAGATCTGATCTCCTTGAGCAGCGGAAACGTGTTTGGGATCTTAATTACTTGATTGTTTTGCTTAAAACAAAAACCAGTACATTGACCAAAAATACAGAACAAGCATGATATTTATAATCCTATTAGACATGGATTAATTGCATACATGCAAAGATATGTTAAGTTTAACAATTAAACTAAAGGGAAGAAAAATACCTTTGTAGTTTCAACTTGCAGCAACTCAGGAACTTCCAAGATGCTTCTCTATTTTCATCAATTGGACAACACCACGAGGAAAACCTTCTACCCTCTGAGATCTTAGAACAAAAACCTTTGTGGGAAGGTTTCCAACAATTGAAAGATGAAAGGAATTAGAAGATTGAGAGAGAGGGAGAATTTCTCTGTATGATCAAAAAAATCGATCGATTAATTTCTTCTTCTCACCAGGAGAAGAAGAAGCTTGAGTGGGCAACTCCCCACTCCCTATCAAGGGGGAGTTGGGGAGTAGTGGGAACGTGTCCTCCTGACACGTTCCCAATTAATATTATATTAATTAATCAATTATTAATTAATTACATTAAATCAAATCATATTTAATTAAATTATAATATTAATTAAATTGATTAAATCATATTTAATCATTTTACCCTTTAACCTATAGTTTAATGTACAACCAGTGCACATTAAATTTTAACCTTTAGTTTTTCAAATATGAAACACATTCACATTTAAATTTAATATTTGATCTCTTTCAAATATTTAATTCTCTCACATAATTTAATATAAATCATATCCACATTAAATTTATAATATATAGTTCCAAAACCATATATTATATTGTATCAATATACATTAAGTTTATTCCCTAATGAATTTGAACATTTCAAATTCTAATGATCTAAGAACCCTTTACGAGCTAGAAGGTGGACCTAATGGACCTACAGATGAGAAGCTCCAACGATACGAGATTGCTCAGTTAATCTCATTAACCTCCCAATCAACATTCGTTAACTGCGGGAACACTCCACTAAAGTCCAATAGCTGCACTCTTCTCACTGCAGATAGATTTCTGTGTCCATGGATATTGACCAATAATAGCAAGTCAATCCTTCACGAATGTTCGTAACACCAGCTGGGTCAAATTACCGTTTTACCCCTAGGTTACATCTTGTGCCTTAAGTACCAGTGCTCCTCTAATGAACAATTTGTTTGTGGTCCTACCAAAAAACGAGTCCCACTCGGGCCAATGAGAGGGTTGGGCCCTTTGTTCAAGTCCCGGAGAAACCACTTAAGTGAACATTCCTCTACTTACCCTAGTAGGCGGGAAGGAGTGAATTCCATCTTGCTAAGTTAAGTTCCCCACCGCTCACTCGGTCTTGTCCCCAAGAAGGTAGGCATATTGAGTCGCGAATCGCCACTCTCACCCATACTAGTCAAAGGATAATCCTGCAAGCAGGAGTTTGTATCCTGCTCGAGATTGAGATCAAGTTGCCTGAGTCATCCTAGTGAAATAGAAACCTAACTAGTTAAGCTGAGATTTACAACTAGAGGTTACTCTTTCGTGGTCCGGTCTTATGTAATCTCATTACATAGGATATGCCCACTCACATGTCATCTACACGAACACGTTAGGATCACAGTGTTTGTATCAAATACAAAGTGGGCCACATCCATAGTTTTACTAGGGTAAGGTACCCAAACTTTATCCCCCTAACTATAGACCCTTTAAACTGTATCTCGAACCGAGATCCTTTTTATGTACATTACATTCAGTTAAAGATTCATTTAACAGCCTTGGATGTTTAGTTTATTGGATTTAGGGTTTAAATAAAGGCAAACACGTAGATAACGAACAATAACAATTTATTGAAATAATAACACTTTATTACATTAATTAGAACATAATTACAAACTACGAGTTTTAGGGCACAATTCTCAACAAACTCCCACTTGAACTAAAACTCTAGTGGGGTAGTAGAAATACAATAAACTAGGGCATCCATATACCCCATTACATCTCTCCCATTTGCCCTAGATTAGCTTATGTACATATCTCGTAGACCCAAACTTTCCAGATGACCCTTGAACACTTTAGCCGTGAGAGTCTTTTTAAACGGATCAGCAATATTGTGCTCCGAAGCTATCTTCGTGACTGTCACATCTCCTCGTTGCACTATTTCTCGTATCAGGTGATATTTCCTCTCGATGTGCTTAACTCGCTTATGGCTGCGAGGTTCCTTCGAATTGGCTACCGCACCACTCTTGTCACAATATAAGGTGATGGGAGATTCCATATTTGGAACAACTTCCAAATCAGTAAGGAATTTCCTTTGCCAAACAACCTCCTTAGCTGCTTCACAAGCAGCGACATATTCAGCCTCCATTGTGGAGTCAGCGATGCATCCTTGCTTGATGCTTCGCCATACTATAGCTCCCCCAATAAGGGTGAAAACCGATCCCGAGGTGGATTTCCGACAATCCTTATCGGTCTGAAAATCAGAATCAGTGTATCCAGTAAGGATCAGATCCTTAGACCCATACACAAGCATATAGTCCCTCGTTCTCCTTAGATACTTGAGGATATTTTTAACTGTTGTCCAGTGGTCTAACCCTTGATTGGACTGGTACCTACTGACTATTCCCACTGCATAACAAATGTCCGGCCTCGTGCACATCATAGCATACATTAAGCTACCTACTGCAGAGGCATAGGGAATATGTCTCATATCCTCAACTTCTTAAGGTGTCTTGGGACACTGTTCCCTAGACAGATGAACTCCGTGCCTGAAGGGTAATAAGCCCCTCTTGGAATTCTGCATCGAATATCTAGACAACATTTTGTCGATATAAGACGCTTGAGACAGTGCTAGCGTTCTGTTCTTGCGATTCCTAAAGATCTGAATCCCAAGAACATACTGCGCCTCTCCCAAATCTTTAATTTAGAATTGGGTCGCCAACCAATTCTTTATGTCAGTTAGGTATCCTACATCATTCTCAATGAGTAGGATATCATCCACATCATGTACTAACAAAGCTACTTTGTCATTGATGATCCTCTTGTAAACACAAGGCTCATCAACGTTTTGGTCAAAGCCGTAAGACTTGATCGCAGTATCAAATCTTATATTCCAAGATCTTGACGCTTGTTTCAATCCATAAATGGATCGATTAAGCTTGCAAACCTTTTGCTCCTGACCTTGGGCTATGAACCCTGCGGGCTGAGACATATAGATGTTCTCGTCAAGATTACCATTCAAAAAGGCAGTCTTGACGTCCATTTTCCAAATTTCATAATCATAAAACGCGGTTATGGACAAGAGTATCCTTATAGACTTCAGCATAGCAACAGGGGAGAAAGTTTCTTCATAGTCAACTCCTTCCCTTTGGGTAAAACCCTTTGCTACAAGCCTAGCCTTAAAGGTCTGTACCTTTCCGGTTGCATCTCTCTTTCTGTTATAGATCCATTTACACCCTATGGGTCTAACCCCTTCAGGTTGGTCTAAAAGTTCCCATACTGAATTGAAGTCCATTGACTCCATTTCAAGGTCCATGGCTTTGATCCATTGGTCCTTGTCTACGTCATTCATTGCCTGGTTATAAGACAATGGATCTTCTACGCCATCATCAGGTATGACAACTTGAGTTTCAGCTAAATCCAAGTAGCGATCAGGTTGGGAAACAACCCTCCCACTGCGTCAAGGCATTCCCAACGATTGAGAAGGATGAGACTGACATGAGGTGCTGGCCCTTCCATCAACTCTTGATGAAGATCCAGCTTGATCAACAACTCTTGTTGGTTCATGTGTAGCTTCATTTAGTACTAATTTACTACGCGGTTTGTGGTTCCTCATGTGATCTTCCTCCAAGAACGTGGCTTTTGTCGATACAATCACCTTATTTTCTTGTGGGTCGTAGAAAAGACCACCTCTCGTTTCTTTGGGATAGCCAACAAATTGGCACAATCTTGAACGAGGTTCCAGTTTCTTTGGGTATGTCACGAGCTCGTGTACCGGACAACCCCAAATCCTAAAGTGTTATAAACTAGGTTTACGCCCCTTCCAAAGTTCAAAAGGTGTTTCTGAAACACTTTTTTATGGAACACTGTTCAAGATTTGAACTGCAGTCTCTACTGCGTATCCCCAAAACGAGGCAGGCAACTGAACAAAGCTCATCATAGAACGAACCATGTCTAACAAGGTTCAATTTCTCCTTTCTGACATACCATTTTGTTGTGGTGTATTTGGTGCTGAGAGTTGAGATTTGATTCCATGTTCTATCATATAGTCCTGAAATCTCAAATCCATATACTCTCCTCCTCGATCGGATCAAAGTGTTTTAATGGTTTTTCCTAATGCATTCTCTACTTCTGCCTTATACTCTTTGAACTTTTCAAGAGCTTCAGACTTGTGATGCATTAGGTATAGAAAACCATACCTCGAATAATCATCTATGAAAGAGATGAAATATTCGTACCCTCCTCGAGCTTTAACATTCACCGGACCACAAATATCCGAATGTACAAGTTATAAGGGTTCTATGGCTCTGTAACCTTTTCCTGTAAAAGGTCGCTTGGTCATTTTACCTTCCAAGCATGATTCGCAAGGAGGTAAAGAATCATCTTCTAACTTGTTTAGAAGTCCATTCTTAGAGAGCATCTCAATCCGGTTGAGCTTAATATGACCAAGTCAAGATGCCATAGATAGGTATTATTATTTGAAGAAATTCTTTGCCTTTTATTTTTAGTACTAGCATTTCTAAACATCTCATAATTTAAAATTGCTTTGGTTTTGTTCGGTTTCAGTACATACGAGCCATTTTTCAATTTAGTAGAACATATATTGACACCCTCTTTAAAAATGAACGCTTCATTAATCGAAAACGAAATACAATATCCATGTTCTATTAAATAGGAGATAGAAATTAAGTTCCTTTTAAGCTATGGAACTATATATAGATTTTTTAATAAAAGAAATCTATCTGCGAAAAATAACTTGCCATCTCCCACTATACGAGCTGAGACGACGTCTCCCGTTCCGACCCTGAGCGTCATCTCACCCTCTTCGAGCTCCTTGAAGGAACTAGTTTCCTTAAATGAAGAGCAAACGTGATTAGTGGCTCCTGAATCAAGTATCCAGGTAAAATCATTATTTTCCACTAAACATGTTTCAAGAACAAGTAAATCTAATTTACCTTTCTTCTCTTTGAGCTCAGCAAGGTATTTTAGGCAGTTTCGCTTCCAATGCCCATCCACATTGCAGTGGAAACATTTTCCTTCATTTGCAACCTTGGCTTTTCCCTTGCCTTTGTCAGTAGCAGGTGTCTTCCCTTTCCCTCCTATTTTCTTCTTTTGGGTCTTCTTAAGCCCAGAAGATGAGCTACAGGTTTTAGTCCCAGAGGATAAACCCTTCTGGAACCTTCTGGAATGGGCAAACAGATTTGCCTCTCCATCAGCCTGTCCCTTATTCTTCATAAGAGGCTGGAAAGTCTGTAGTTCATTAAGGAGAGTAGTCAGGTTATACTCTATCTTGTTCATTACCGCATTGCTGCGAAATTGCAAGAAACTCTTCGGAAGAGATTCCAGGATGAACAATACCTGACTTTGCTCGTCAATGACCGCTCCGTTCATCTCATCCACGTTGAAGTGGACCATCAGATCAAGAACGTGTTCTCTCACCGATGACCCCTTCTTCATACGGGAGTTATAAACGTATTTGAGGGATTCGTGTCGAATCAGTCCAGACGGTAGTCCAAACATTTCCTGCAGTGAACTCATGATCTCACGAGCTGAGACCATGCCCTCGTGCTTTTTGGCCAGAACTTCAGAAACACTAGCCAAAATGTAGACCTTGGCCTTATCATTGGCCTTGATCCAGCGGTCGTACGCCTCCTTAACAGATTGAGGAGTGTTACGAGTAGGGATCTGAGGACATTCCTCAGACAGTACAAACCGTAGGTCGTCAACAACGAGAATCGCATTCAAGTTGGACTTCCACGTAGTAAAATTCTCACCAGTTAAATGGTCGCTTTTAAGTAAGGCTATTATTGAGGACGACATGCTGAAGATCAAAAATAGTTCTAATTAGTTATGCCTTTTTAACCCATTGTAAAAACCAATCTAATTTAGCAAAATTATTAAAGAACCCTAGTGCTTAAACTAAACCCACTGTTTAACTTAAACCTTTAATTTTGCAACGATACTTCAACGGTTTAGAACAAAAGTCTCCGTCGGGCGGTCAGTCATTCCTCCCTTGAATTGAGACTTTCTCAGCCAATTCTCACTACCAGAACATCTCATGTCCCAATGGTCCTTAGCTACCGTTTGTTTGGTCAAGGATTTGTTAACTAACTAAACTCATCCCATAAATGTGACCCTACCATTTTCAGATTCAATAGGCCCGAGCCAACATGCTACTATTAAGAAAGACAACTGCTGGCAAACAACCTAAGAGACCCTATCTATTTCTGGAGTTCGCGGTGTTCCGATCCCTATAGTTAGGCCCTCCGTAGGGTTTGGTTGTTCTAGGACAACCTAGCAGGCGGACTATAGAAATCTCACGGTGCGACCTAATGAAGGAGACCGTAGGATACGTTGACACGCATCCTGCTCCCATTTACTATGGATACTCATTCACCTTGGTATTGAACCATGCAAACACATACCGTAGGGGGACGCCCCATTGACGCCACGTAGCCGAGCATGGAACTCACGGTGTGAACTCTTGAGGACGTGAGAGTAAAATCGATGCGAACATCTCGTTTTCTCCCACTGAAGTTCCTAAAATTAGGGTATTGTTTTAACTTAGTCAGATTCTGGCTAAAATAATCTATCTAAGTCTATGCCTATTATAACTATTATAACTAGGTCTTAAAACCTTATGTCTAAGTGAATAAACATTTTAATTACCTAGAGATAAAACAGAACTAAGGTTAATTCAACTAAGGTTCCGGGTCAGTTCCCAGGTAGGAGGTGTTAGTTAACAAGTCACTTAAAGTACCCTGACCTTAGACGATGAACTTCACCGGTAGAGTTTCCTTATAACCAAAGTCCTAAAGTCTTACTATATTTTAAACTATTTAAAATACTACGTAAGACTTATTTCTAATCCTATTAGAAATTGAAACTTAGGTCTAAATTAATTTTAAAAAATTTAAAACTAATTAAATCTTAACCCAAGTTCCTATGTTTGCATGCATTTCTTTATTATAGGTTATGGTTTCTAAATCCATTTAATTTATAACTTTTATAAATTTTAATAATTAACCTATGATAAAGAAACTATATTATAAATCCAACAATCAATATTCAAATTGGAATTATAAAAGGAATAAAACTAATAGAATTATAAAATTACTTAAACAAAAAAAATTATTTTAAACTAAGTAATTTCATACTCCATGCAATTTATTTTCCATATAATCTAATTATAACACTTATAATTAATTACTCATGAAAAAATGAATTAGTTATGCATTCAACCATATTCATATAACATTTATATAAATAAAATGCATGAATATGCTTATCCTAAGGTGGGAATAATCTAAATGAGATTCATAAAGATAAATAGCTGTAAAACCGGAATAATTTGGTCCCTAAAGTGCAAAAAAAAAATTACATTAATTTATTTCATGAAACCGGTCCAAAAACACCCTGAACCGACCTTGAACCGCTCGAACCGGACAAAAAACAATTGAACCAACCGAACAGGTCTGCAGCTGCTGGAATGCCTCACGGCGTTGCAACGCCGAGGCCAGCATTGCAACGCCCGCTTCGTTGTCATGCGCGCCTGGTATCGGGGTAGCGTTGCAACACTGAGGGGCAGCGTTGCAACGCTGCTAACCCCTTGAACGCCCGCGTCGATAGGGAACGCTGGCGTTGCGACGCCGTTCTTGACGTTGCAACATCACGCGCCGGCATCGACTTTCTTCCACGAAATGCAAAGACTTCAAACTTCAATTTGTCCTTCGATTCTCAACCGAAATGCATGAAATTGGTCCCGAACGACTCGTAACTCAAATACATACTCAATTTTGTACTTTTTTCCCAAAAACGCAGGGTCCTTTACATCCAATTTGAACAAAAATCGAGGTAAACTAAGGCCAAAACATTCCTAAACAAGTTTTACAGCGAACCAAATGCATTTCCCACCAAATCAATGCAATTTTGTTTCAAAACAAAATAAATATTATATTAATTAAACAATTATTAATTAATTACATTAAATCAAATCATATTTAATTCAATTATAATATTAATTAAATTGATTAAATCATATTTAATCATTTTACCTTTTAACCTATAGTTTAATGTACAACCAGTGCACATTAAATTTTAACCTATAGTTTTTAAAATATGAATCACATTCACATTCAAATTTAGTATTTGAACTCTTTCAAATATTTAATTCTCTCACATAATTTAATATGAATCATATCCACATTAAATTTTTAATATATAGTTCAAAAACCATATATAATATTGTATCAATATACATTAAGTTTATTCCCTAATGAATTTGAACATTTCAAATTCTAATGATCTAAGAACCCTATACGAGCTAGAAGGTGGACCTAATGGACCTACAGATTAGAAGCTCCAACGATACAAGATTGCTCGGTTAATCTCATTAACCTCCCAATCAACATTCGTAAACTGCGGGAACACTCCACTAAAGTCCCACAACTGCACTTTTCTCACTGCAGATATATTTATGTGTCCATGGATATTGACCAATAACAGCAAGTCAATCCTTCACGAATGTGCGTAACACCAGCTGGGTCAAATTACCGTTTTACATCTAGGTTACATCTTGTGCCTTAAGTAGTAGTGCTCCTCTAATCAACAATTTGTTTATGGTCCTACCAACAAACAGAGTCCCTCTCGGGCCAATGAGAGGTTTGGACCCTTTGTTCAAGTCCCGGAGACACCACATAAGGGAATATTCCTCTACTTACCCTAGTAGGCGGGAAGGAGTGAATTTCATCTTGCTAAGTTAAGTTCTCAGCCGCTCACTCGGTCTTATCCCTAAGAAGGTAGGCATATTGAGTCGGCGAATCTGGCCACTCTCACCCATACTAGTCAAAGGACAATTCCTCGCGAACAGGAGTCCGTAACCTGGTCAGGATTGAGATCAAGTTGCCTAGGTCATCCTAGTGAAATAGAAACCTAACTAGTTAACGGAGTTACAGCTAGAGGTTACTATTTCGTGGTCCGGTCTTATGTAATCTCATTACATAGGATATCCCCACTCACATGTCATCTACACGAACACGTTAGGATCACAATGTTTGTATCAAATACAAAGTGGGCCACATCCATAGTTTTACCAGGGTAAGGTACGCAAACCTTATCCCCTAACTATAGACCCTTTAGGTTGTATCTTGAACCGAGATTCTTTTTATGTACATTACATTCAGTTAAAGATTCATTTAACAACCTTGGATGTTTAGTTTATTGGATTTAGGGTTTAAATAAAGGCAAACTCGTAGATAACGAACAATAACAATTTATTTAAATAATAACACTTTATTACATTAATTAGAACATAATTACAAACTACGAGTTTTAGGGCACAAATCCCAACAAACAACCTATCTAATTCCTTAGTGTAGGAATGAGTGAATTCCATCTTGCACAGTTAAGTTCCCAGCTACCTACGAGGTTCTGTTCTTGAGAAGGTAGGCTTATTGAGTTGGCTACAGGCCACTCTCACCCATACTAGTCTATGGACAAACCCCTATAAGTAGGAGTTCTTAACTTGCTCAGGATTCAAGTCGAGTCACTAATGACCATCTATAAATTACTAGTCTTATCTCATTAAGCGATTGTTACTTTGGTTAGACTAATAATTTTGCGATCCGATCTGTTTGAACTCTTCATACAAGATGCCCCCACTCGCATGTCAACTACATGAATGAGTTGGATTACCTCATTTGTACTAATTACAAAGTGGGTCGCATCCATGGTGTTACCAGAATGAGGTTTCCAACCTTATTCTTATACCATAGACCATTTAGGTTATATTCTTGAACTCAACCCAAATAGTGTCCACTACACTGATGTTCAAAATAAATGTTATAACCTTGGAGCTTAGTTTATTGGATTTATTAAAGCAAGACTGTAATTCTATCAAAACAAATAACACTTTCTTTAATTAATCAAAATTACACAAGTTTAGGGCATAAATCCCAACACGTTCCTCATGGCAACTTATCACATCATAACATTTCTCAAGCTTATTGAACCAAACCTCGGCATCAGCAAGATCTATGGAACCCTCAAACACTGCGACTCCTAATTTCTTCAGTCGTTCTATTTCATATGTCTTCTCCAGATCACTTGGTCCTGCTCTCTCTGGCCTGCCTACCTCCTATGAGGAACTAGCATACTGCTCATCTCTTGCCTCAGTCTGGACTCTCGAGGCACTAGATCCCCTCTCAGATTGGCCTTGGGTAGGATCCTACGTCCCGCCTTTATCCTGCCTGCGTCGTCTGCTAGTACGTGGTGGCATGACTCCTATAACACATCAACATATTAGATATACTTTGGATACTTAACTCATATACACAATATACTGAACTTCTATTCACATTCTAGTTCTGACTGGACTTACTCTTATCCTTACTTGGACCATGCTCTATTAGTTCTCCCTGAACGAACTCATTAACTTACTATGACTTTTTAGGTTTTTTTTTAACGCTAACTTGCTCTATCTCATTCCCCATGGAGCTAACTTCTTTGATACCAAGTTGTCACACCCTCTCCCAAACTTCTCACTACTTAGCTCGGAAGACGGCGTGAAGCCAACAAATATTGTTTACCTCTTAATAATACCTGTTGACCCTGTTTTACCTTATAAACATATTATACTTACATATGGGACACTTTAAACATAACACAACGAAAACTTGACAACTACTAAACATATATAAGGAGAAACTCTTCTTAAGTCTCTCTTAAAAACTAAAACGACAAGAGCATCAGAACCACAAACAGGCCAAACCATTGATTACACAACCACAACCTCTAAAGCACATACAGCTATAACTATATAGTCGCCTCTCAGATTAATTACAACACATATGGACTTGCTATACAACACGAACCACGTACAAAATATCAAACTCATGGAGCTTTCAGCAGACTATAACACGATGTCAGGTACCAGGAGCTCGATCTCTACCTGAAAAGTTTGGAAAACACTCAAAGAATAAGCTATGAAGCTCAGTGAGTGACTCAATTTAAAATCTATAACTCATAAATCATATCACCTGGCAACCTATGAGCATAAGTATCAGTAACAAAGTGTTAAAAGTAAACGTGTAATCATAGTAGCTTTTTCAGAAATCCATTAAGTATGACATTAAAATCTCGTAAGGCATATTGACATTAATAACCCTTATAAAACATATAACAATCCACACTGTGTAGGGCACGCCCAGAACAACCACGTTTACTCTACGATGTAGTGGGGCCCGCCTAGCACTCCCATCGTCTTTGTCGTAATGGGGCTCGCCCAGCACTCACGACAGCATTGTTGTCACGGAGTACACTCAACGTCGACAACAAAAATTGACATGTGTGCACACGGTACTATACAGCCTCGGGCTCAACGTCTCAGTCATTTTCTTATCCGAGTCCCAGAAAAGACATAAAAAAATACTTCAACATGCCTACTATCTTTTCTTTCGTAAAACTCAAGCTTACTCAACTTGTTCATAAAACTGGAAATCTTTAAATAATACTTGCTAGTACATGTTTGCTTAAAATCTTAACATTTTCACCAAATTTTGGTAATCAATAAACATATGCTCACATACAAATTTCATCCGGAAAATCTAGCTCACAACGAGCACTTGAAATCATTTGTAGGAAAACATGTATGTTCATAAGTATGTGTTCAAAAGAAAACATAAAGCATTAAAGTCATTTCATTCTATAGAAGTCATGTATTTCCTTAAGAATGATCCAAGCATATAAATCAGTTTCGAAGCTCGTATTGTCACTCACAGCGTTAGATCTAAACCTTGCCCCGTACACTCGACCTATTTTCTCTTGGACTGTGAAACAAACCAAATCCATGTATTAGAACCTCGAGCTCATGAATTTCAACCCTAAAATTACAAAAACCACTCTATCATTTTTCCACAATTTTACAGATTTCATGCCCTAATTTCAGACAACCATAACTTCTTCATTACTTAGCAAAAAAGGATGTACTTTATACCAAACTCTTCCTTTTTTAACCCTCTAAAAATCATATGAAGAAATAAAATTGAGGTCCCCAACGGATTTATTCGAAAATACCTCGAAAGCTTCTTCTCCAAAAACAGACTTCTGTTGTTTCCAGATTTGTTTCCCTGCTGCAACCCAAAATTTACCTGAAATTTTAAACATCGTAGAGCTTCTGGTTCGAATCTTACTGATCATCACGACCCAAAAACCGTAGTTTTCTCGGATTTGACAGCAAATTCTCTCCTCTGCCTGTCACTTCACAAATCAGTAACTTAAGATCCGAATTTGCTCGAGCTTCCTTCACGAATTTTGTTCAAACTTGAGTTAGCTTTCAAGAAAAATAAACCTCACCTCTTATCTCTTCTTTTGGAGCTCGAAATGATTCAAATAACAGAACTGGGTCGAATTAATTACCTTGGTGCTATACAAACATACTTTGAGTTCTACTCGTTTCTTCTGCAACTTCAACTCCAGATAACCCTTCATTCCTCTTCCTTCGTCCTTCTCCCACGAAGCCCTCTGCTTTCTTTTGTTAAAATGAGAAGGAAATGGAGAGAAAAGGGTTTATTTAAAGGTAGACGGTGGAAATTTTTTTTTGTCTTTTTCGCCTTTTTACTTTTTTTCGTTTTGTCTTTTTCTTTATTTTTTTTCCTTTCCTTTTCTTTTCTTTTCTTTTTAAAACAAAGAAGACCAAATACTTAATATTTCCTTTCGTCTTTTCTTTTGTTTTTTTTTTAAAAAAAAATTCAAAGAGAGATCTCGGGCTTACAACTTACCTCCCCCTTAAGAAATTTCGTCCTCAAAATTTAGTAGTCTTTAAGTGAAAATTTTCGGATACTTTTTCCTCATTTTGTCCTCTCATTCCCAGGTTGCCTCCTCCACTCCGTGATGTCTCCAACGAACCTTCACGAGTGGGATCGTCTTGTTTCTTAAAACTTGTTCTTTTCGGTCGAGGATTTGAATTGCATCCTCTATGTAACTCATGTCTTCTTTCAGCTCAACTGGTTGTGCTTGCAACACATGAGTCTGATCTGGAATATACTTCCTCAACATGGACACATGAAAAACATCATGTACTCGAGATAGTTCTGCTGGTAACTCAAGTCTGTAGGTTGCTGGCCCAACTCGTTCCACAAGCTTATAAGGACCAATATACCTAGGACTCAGCTTACCTTTCTTGCAAAAGCGAAGGACACCTCTCTACGGAGATAACTTTAAGAAAACTTGATCTCCGACTAGGACTTTTAGGTCCTTTCGTCGCTTATCTGCATAACTCTTCTGACGATCTTGTGCTACCTTCAAATTCCCCCTGATTACCTTAATATTGTCTATAGTAACTTGTACCCACTCAAGACCAATTAGCGTTCGCTCTCCTACCTCGTTCCAAAATACAGGCGTTCTACACGGCCTCCCATACAAAGCCTCAAATGGTTCCATGCCAATACTCGATTGATAGTTGTTATTGTAAGCGAATTTTATAAGTGATAGGCGTGTGAGTGTGCTATCCTTAAGCTTAATTATTGCTAGTTTTGTAATGATTTCAGAGTTTTTACGTGTTTAAATTACTCAATTTCAGGTTAAGAGCACAAACAAGACAATTGGAGACATTTTGGATTACTCGGTATCGAAACGAGGCTTTTTGGAGCTAAAAATAATATCAATTGGAAGCAAAAGGATCATCCCAAACTAGAAGACCCGAAGTGATGGCGTTGCAATGTTTTTCTCAGCGTTGCAACACTGAACGTGAAGCCTTGAAGCATGAACGAATACTGTCGATAGTGTTGCAACGCTGCTGTGACGACCATCATCACAGGTATTATTATTTATTTTATTTAACGCTCTAGTAAACGCCGTGTTTAGCTGGATTAGTGATTTTAATCAAGCTCGGCGAGAGGGAGACCGTAATTTTGTTTAGCTTATGTGAATTATTTCTTTTAAGATGAGATTAACTATGAAATTAAAGGAAAAGGCAATTTCAAGGGCGTTTTGGTGATTATTGCTTAAATAAGGGTTGTATAAGACTTGACCTAAAACCCTAAACCTTAAGCCTCCTTAGTATTTAACCTAAATGAAACCCTAGCCCCTCTCTTCTCATTTTAACCTAAATGAAACCCTAGCCCCTCTCTTCTCATTTTAACCTAAATGAAACCCTAGCCCCTCTCTTCTCATTTTAACCTAAATGAAACCCTAGCCCCTCACCATCTTCTTCAGCTGATCCTTGCCCTAGCCGCAACAAATCCCTTGCCGAACTCTCCCGCCGGCCACCACGAAAGAGAGAGGGAAGGAACGCAGCAACCCAATCCCCAGTAGACTAAATCTGCAGCTCGCGAACGAAGGAACGCCGGCAACCCACGATCGGATCCGTAACGTGGAGGTCGCGCCGTTGAAGCCGTCTCGGGGAGCGGCCGTCGAAGTCCTTGCCCATCCGATCGCAAACCCTCGCCGGCGAGAACCCACAAGGCCAGACGTCCGAGAGCTTCCTTCATCGCTGCGTCCAGCCGAACCGCCGATCCTCCTCGCGTTTCCTCACGCGGCGAGCCCACTACCGAGGCGACATCATCCGCACACGCCACGCCGGACCTCGTCGGACAGGCGCCACCGCTCGCGTCGAGCTCCAGCCGGCCGTCCGTTCGCAAGTGCAGCAGCAGGTTCGCCGGACTCCATGCACGCCATCCGACCGTGAGCTTCAATCAGCCGCAGCCGTTCCTTGGAAGCCTCGTCCGGTCGAGCACGATGAGCGAATCCGGCACCGATCGACACTGAATTTACATACCGCTAAAGTGTTAACCCGGTGAGCGATCGGTTTGAGATTCATACTTGATTAGAAATTATATGCGATCTATCGAATATGTAAGCGTTTGATTAAGAACTCATTGTTGTTTGAACGTTAATTGTAGGAGTCAAGATCGGAACGGAGTAGAGGATCAAACACCAAGACGGATTAAGGAGTACTAAGTATTCGCTTTAAACTCGAGGTAAGCGGGGTACGACATTTTAATACCGTAATTTAAGTATCGCATGATTAGGGATTTAGTGAATGCTTGGAGATTGAATTCGGAAACTATGGTGTGAATCAGGTTTCACTAAAGGAAGAGTAGGCAAAGAGTTCGATTAGGTTTTGGAGCAAAATCAAAGCTCGAGGTAAGGGACCTTGTGCTTAGAACTTTTAATGGGATTAAAGAAAAATGATTTTTACGATTTCATGCGAAATTAGTTTATATTTTTCTTATGAAAATATCTGAGATATTATCGTGAGAATACTTAATATTTTATGTGCAAATATTTCGATGCATCATGTGGAAATAAACCATTATTTTATGTGAGATTATTCTCGTATGCTACGTAAAAGTATTCCATTATTTCATGTGAGAATAGGACAGTAATTTGTATGAGAATATTTCATGTTTTCTTACAAAAGTATGATCTTCAAACTGTCTATGAGAAAAGTATGATTTGTCTATCAACAATGATGTTTGTGACATGTGCACTATTATAATGTGAATGATGGGACTTCATGCATGTGTTGTATGCCATGAAATGAATTAATGAATAGTGTGGACATTGGTATCCTGAGATCATTATGTGCATGGTCAAACATGCAATAGAGACTCTATGGGTCTAATTACAGGGGTCTGTGAGAGACTCGAAATGAAAGGACTCAGGATGACCAGTCGGCCGCGCAAATGAAAAAGTAGTCATGGATTAAAGACCCGACAATTAGAAAAGCGATCATGGATTAAAGACACGACAATACATAAATGAAAAAACATCATGGATTAAAGACGACAATACACAATTAAAAGGAAGTCATGGGTTAAAGACCTGACAATATGAGAAAGTTTAGGTCCCACATATGTATGTTACGAATGAGTTTAAAGATCATGATTGTATGTGTATGCATATCCCACACCTCGGTAGCGAGGTTACTTACTGGGTATTGTTTTGCAATACTCACCCTTTCTTTTAAAAATGTTTTCGGTAAAGGAAATGACGTGCGGGCGTGCAGCGGAGGAGCGTTACTAAGACCATGGGAACCGGCATGATTTCCGCATATTCTTGTTTCAAACTGATGTTGTCTCTATGTTTTTATTTGGAGTTAAACTGATTTACGTTTTAGTAGGCCATGCTAAATCGATGCTTTTACCTGATTTTAATGTTTTGTTTTCGGGATCCCTGAAACTATTTATATTGGTTGGAAGTTTCTTTTAAGTTCTTTTATCTCTTGGCCTATAAATGCATGCATGTGTAGTAATGTCCCTAGGAGTTGGTCATAGAAAAGTAGGGGCGTTACGGTTGGTATCGAGCCCTAGGTTTAAGGGTTTCGTCAGACTTGCTTCTGAGAGTAAGCACAGAGTAGTTCCCATGGTTTAACAACGCTTTCCGATCCACTTGAGTCACGTTACGATATTTTATTAAGAAAGTAAATGATTATGATATGATCTTGTTTTATGCATATACATAACCTTAAAAGCCCCAAGGGTGATCCTATCTATTGATTTGAAAGTAAAGAAAAGCGAGTTAGAAACTCTCTATATTGTAGTATTGACAAAATGCCACCTAGAGGCGAGGGGAGAGGTAGGGGCGTGGTAGGGGCCGGAGGGCAAGGGAAAACATTGGCGCCCAACCGGAATTACCATTGGAACAGGGAAGAGGTTGCTCCACCCGTTCGAGACCTCCCCCGGGACCCCACTGGCCGTCGGGAGAATGTACTGCAGATTGCCCGAGTGGCGAGATCAAGGGAACGCCAATGTTTTGACTATGATGGTGGAGGCTATGCGAGTGCAGTGCGAGCTCTGATAGCCACCCGGTGGTCCAAGCAAATCGGGGCGAAACGATGCAACTCGAGTCTCGTTACGAAGGACTTCGAGGAAGTATGATCCTAGATCTTTCAATGGTCTTCTTCCAGTGACCCCACTGTGTGTTGAGTTGTGGTTGTCCTCCATTGAGACAATCTTGATTGATGAACCGCCCGAGGACCAGAGGGTGTCTGTGCTACCTTTATCTTTGAGGATGACGCGTATTTATGGTGGGAGTCCGCTTGAGGAACCATTGTCGCCCAATGAGAAACGATTACACTGAATCTGTTCAAAAAGAAGCATTCGCGGAAATTCTATCTGCTGCGGCTCGTTACTGAGAGCGAAGCGGCGATTTCTACTGTGTGTGCGAACCAGGAGGGCGGTGGAGGTGTATGAGAGGGAATTTACCCGTTTGTCCCGCTTTTGCCCCGGTGGTAGATACAGAGGCAAAAGAAGACCGAGCGCTTCATTATGGGGTGGATGAGAACGTTCGAGGCTTTATCCAAGCATTAGCACCTCGATTACGCCTCCGCAGTGAGAGTGGCGGAATTGATTTGGGTGCAAAGCTGATCGCACACAGCAGTAGTGGTTAACCCTGGGGCGGCCCACGGCAAATCATAAGAGGAAGTGGGACGGCCCAATTCCACTCCACAGCGTCCCAGCGTACACCGCATAGACAAGGGCATTTTAAATGCAGTTCGGTCGAAACCACAAGTCAACAGATCGGAAATAGCGGCGGAGATAGGCCACGAGTGCAAAAGAATGTAGTAGCGAAAGACTGGGGTAAGTGTTTGGCTTGTCGGAGTGTGTTTCAGTGCGGAAAAAGAAGGGCACAGAGCTAATAGTTGCCGAGTCAAGCCGATGACTAGCTTGCCACCTCGAGTTATAAATAGTGGGCTCTTTGTGAAGCGGTTATACATCGGGAGAGCTTATGCAAGCACCGAGTAGAGATATCTATGGCTCGGACTCGGTGGTTACAGTACACTTCCATTACTTGGGCACCTTGCCTTTGTATTATTTGATTACGGTTCTACACACTCTTTTATTTCGCATCCTTTGTAAGTCAAGGTGAGTTAGAACTAGAGACGATTCTGATATGCCCTGTCTGTCTCCACTCCTGCGGGAATAAATTTGTTAGCCAATATGAAAGTCAAGGATGGTAGTGTGACCATCGAGACCATGAGTTAGCGAGTGAATCTAGTAGTCTTAGACATGTTTGATTTTGATGTAATATTGGGCATGGGTGGTTAGCGTGAGAACCATGCTTGCATTGATTGTTTCGGGAAGGAGGTAGTGTTCACCCCTCCCGACCAACACAGCACTGAGTTCAGAGGCACGATAGCGAGGAAGTAGGCCTAAGGTAATTCACGCCTTAAGGGCGAAAGTTATTGCATCGGGGAGCTTGGGCGTCTTAGCTTGCATACTAGATGCAAGGTGCACAGAGATCTCGGTGACATCGGTGCAGTGAGTGAATGAGTTTTCTGAGACGTCTTCCCGAGGACCTCCCGGAATACCTCGGTCGGGGAGGTAGATTTTAACATCAATTTGGAATTGGGGGCGACCCCGATATCCAAGGCCCGCGTCTGAGAATGGCGCGCGGCAGAGTTGAAAGAACTAAAAGTACAGTTACAAGACTTGCTAGACAAAGGGTTTATACGCCCAAGCGTTTCGCCCTGGGGAGCACCTGTATTGTTCGTGAAAAAGAAAGACGGATCCATGCGCCTGTGTATAGATTACAGGGAGTTGAATAAAGTTACGATCAAGAATAAATACCCTCTCCCCAGAATAGATGATTTGTTCGATCAGTTGCAAGGAGCGACAGTGTTCTCTAAGATTGATCTGAGATCAGGCTACCATCAGTTGAGGATCAGTGAAGGGGATATCCCTAAAACAGCATTCAGATCACGTTATGGGCATTACGAGTTCACCGTGATGCCGTTTGGTCTGACCAATGCTCCTGCCGCATTCATGGACTTGATGAACCGTTTATTCAAAGAGTTCCTTGATACGTTCGTGATTGTGTTCATCGACGATATACTGATATACTCCAGGTGTGATGAAGAGCATGAAATGCACCTGAGGAAAGTGTTACTCACGTTGAGAGAGAATAAGTTATATGCAAAATTTTCCAAGTGTGAATTAAAGCTCGGACAAGTATCCTTCTTAGGGCATGTTGTGTATGCGGAAGTCGAGTCTCTGTCGATCCGCGAAAGTGGAGGCCGTCACCACACGGTGGCCTCGTCCCGACCACGACGCACAGGTGCGTAGTTTTACGGGTCTTGCAGGATATTATAGACGGTTCGTGCAGGATTTTGCCAAGATAGCCATGCCCATGACTCAGCTGACGCGTAAGGGAAACGCATTTGTTTGGGATGATGCTTGTGAGGCGAGTTTCCAGGAACTCAAGTACTGATTAGTGTCGGCCCGATTCTTGATTCAGGAGCAGGAGCTTTGTGGTTTACTGGTGATGCTTCTAAAGAGAGGTTGGGTGTGTATGCGATGCAACACGGTAAGGTCATAGCTTATGCATCCCGACAATTGAAGGCATACGCGAGAGGAACTATCCAACTCATGGCTTGGAACTAGCAGCAGTGATTTTTGCATTAAAGATCTGGAGACACTACCTGTATGGCGAGAAAATTCAGATTTTTACAGATCATAAAAGTCTGAAGTATCTGTTCACCCAGAAGGAATTGAACATGAGGCAACGCAGATGGTTGGAATTAGTGAAAGATTATGATATTGACATACAATACCATCCCGGTAAGGCTAATGTAGTGGCCGATGCCCTCAAGCAGAAGCTTGCAGTGCATACTTCACGCGAGTGAGTGAGGCGGTACAGCAGAGTTACAGGCAGAGTTTGCTCGAGCTGAAATTGCAGTACTAGTAGGAAAGACCACGGCTCAGTTAGCCCAGTTAACAGTACAACCGACCTTGAGACAACGTATCATTGAGGCTCAGCTGGTGGACCCTCAGTTAGTAGAAAAGCGTACTGCAGTAACTACAGGTGAGTTGACAGAGTTTGCCCTATCCACAAATGGAGGGTTACTATTTCAAGGTCGATTATGTGTGTCAGGCGACGACAAACTGAAAACTGAAATATTGAGCGAAGCCCATAACTCACCATTTTCTATGCATCCTGGCAGTACCAAGATGTACCGAGATCTCAAAAGCGATGCGTTTTGGTGGTGCAACATGAAGCTTGACGTAGCGAGAGTTTGTCGCAAGTGTTTGACTTGTCACAGTGAAGGCACCTAGACAGAGACCCGCGGGATTGCTGCAACCTTTACATGTGCCTCAATGGAAATGGGAGGAGATCTCTATGGATTTCATAGTTGGACTGCCTAGAACTTTACGAGGTTACACAGTAATTTGGGTCATAGTGGGATGATTAACAAAGTCGGCACATTTCATACTGTGGGGAAACCCACCTATTCTACAGATAAGTGGGCGCGGCTCTCACTGGAAGAGATAGTCCGTTTGCATGGGATTTCGATCAAGATTATTTGCAGCGAGGATCCACGTTTCACCTCCAACCACGGAGAAGTTTACAAAGAGGGTTGGGTTCGCAATTGAACTTGATCTGACTTTTCATCCACGGAGCGGATGGGCGAGCGAGCGATTAAACAGATATTAGAGGATATGTTGCGAGCTTGCACTTTAGACTTCCCAGGCAGTTGGGACACTCATTTACATCTGATGGAGTTTGCTTATAATAACAGTTATCAGTCGACCATCGGAATGGCTCCATTTGAAGCTCTCATGGAAAACGTTGCAGAACTCCCGCTCGGGAGGAGGTTGGTGAACGCCGATTGTTGGGTCGAGGTAGTGCGAGTCACTAATGAGGCGAGATCTAAAAGATTAGGGCGCGGATGCGAACCGCCAAAAGCGACAGAAGAGTTATGCCGACACGAGACGAAGAGACCTAGAATTCGATGTTGGGGACCACGTATTTCTTAAGGTGGCCCCAATGAAGGGAATTCTAAGGTTTGGCCGGAAAGGGAAGTTGAGTCCGCGATTCATCGGACCATTTGAAATTTTAGAGAGGATCGGTGCAGTGGCCTACAGATTAGCACTGCCACCTTCCCTTTCAGCGGTCCATAACGTGTTTCATGTCTCCATGTTGAGAAAGTACGTTTCAGACCCGACGCATGTCGTAGACTTCGAACCATTGCAGTGCAGCGTAAGATCCGAGTTATGGCGAGCGGCCAGGGTACAAATTATTGCAAGAGACCGAAAGACCCTCCGTAACCGCGAGATCGGCTTAGTTAAAGTGTTGTGGCGGAACCACCGCCGCATGAAGAAGCTACCGGGAGCGAGAAAGAGGAAGCACGCGCTAAATATCCCGAACTATTCAAGAATAGGAACTCTCGAGGACGAAAGTTCTTAAGGAGGGAAGATTGTGACGACCATCATCACAGGTATTATTATTTATTTTATTTAACGCTCTAGTAAAACGCAGTGTTTAGCATTTGGATTAGTGATTTTAATCAAGCTCATGAGAGAGGAGACCGTAATTTTGTTTAGCTTATGTGAATTATTTCTTTTAAGATGAGATTAACTATGAAATTAAAGGAAAAGGCAATTTCAAGGGCGTTTTGGTGATTATTGCTTAAATAAGGGTTGTATAAGACTTGACCTAAAACCCTAAACCTTAAGCCTCCTTAGTATTTAACCTAAATGAAACCCTAGCCCCTCTCTTCTCATTTTAACCTAAATGAAACCCTAGCCCCTCTCTTCTCATTTTAACCTAAATGAAACCCTAGCCCCCTCACCATCTTCTTCTTGGTGATCCTTGCCCTAGCGCAACAAATCCCCTTGCCGAACTCTCCATGGCCACCACGAAAAAGAGAGAGAGGAAGGGAGCAGCAACCCAATCCCCACCGACTAAATGCTGCAGCTCGCGAACGAAGGAACGGCAGGCAACCCACGATCGGATCCGTGACGTGGAGGTCGCGCGCCGTTGAAGCCGTCTCGGGGAGCGGCCGGCCGAAGTCCTTGCCCATCCGATCGCAAACCCTCGCATGGGCGAACCCACAAGGCCGGACGTCAGAGCTTCCTTCATTTGCGCGCCCGGTAGACCGCCGATCCTCTCTCGCGTTTCTCGCCGCCGCGAGCCCACTACCGAGGGCGACATCATCCGCACACGCGCCGCCGGACCTCGATCGGACCGTGCGCGCCACCGCTCGCGTCGAGCTCCAGCCGGCCGTCCGTTCGCAAGTGCAGCAGCAGGTTCGCCGGACTCCATGCACGCCATCCGACCGTGAGCTTCAATCAGCCGCAGCCGTTCCTTGGAAGCCTCGTCCGGTCGAGCACAGTAGCGGAATCCGGCACCGATCGACACCGAATTTACAGCCGCTAAAGTGTTAACCGGTGAGCGATCGGTTTGAGATTCATACTTGATTAGAAATTATGTGCGATCTATCGAATATGTAAGCGTTTGATTAAGAACTCGTTTGTTGTTGTTTCAACGTTAATTGTAGGAATCAAGATCGGAGCGGAGTAGAGGGTCAAACGCCAAGGCGGATTAGGAGTACTAAGTATTCGCTTTAAACTCGAGGGTAAGCGGGTACGACATTTTAATACCGTAATTTAAGTATCGCATGATTAGGGATTTAGTGAATGCTTGGAGATTGAATTGGAAACTATGGTGTGAATCAGGTTTCACTAAAGGAAGAGTAGGCAAAGAGTTCGATTAGGTTTTGGAGCAAAATCAAAGCTCGAGGTAAGGGACCTTGTGCCGAACTTTTAATGGGATTAAAGAAAAATGATTTTTACGATTTCATGCGAAATTAGTTTATATTTTTCTTATGAAAATATACAGATATTATCGTGAGAATACTTAATATTTTATGTGCAAATATTTCGATGCATCATGTGGAAATAAACCATTATTTTATGTGAGATTATTCTCGTATGCTACGTAAAAGTATTCCATTATTTCATGTGAGAATAGGACAGTAATTTGTATGAGAATATTTCATGTTTTCTTACAAAAGTATGATCTTCAAACTGTCTATGAGAAAAGTATGATTTGTCTATCAACAATGATGTTTGTGACATGTGCACTATTATAATGTGAATGATGGGACCTCATGCATGTGTTGTATGCCATGAAATGAATTAATGAATAGTGTGGACATTGGTATCCACGAGATCATTATGTGCATGGTCAAACATGCAATAGAGACTCTATGGGTCTAATTACGAGAGTGCGTGAGAGACTCGAAATGAAAGGACTCGAGGATGACCGATCGGCGCGCAAATGAAAAAGTAGTCATGGATTAAAGACGACAATTAGAAAAGCGATCATGGATTAAAGACGACAATACGCAAATGAAAAAGCGATCATGGATTAAAGACACGACAATACACAATTAAAAAGGAAGTCATGGGTTAAAGACGACAATACAATATGAGAAAGTTTAGGTCCCACATATGTATGTTACGAATGAGTTTAAAGATCATGATTGTATGTGTATGCATATCCCACACACCTCGGTAGCGAGGTTACTTACATGAGGTATTGTTTTGCAATACTCACCCTTTCTTTTAAAAATGTTTTCCGGGTAAAGAAAAAGGCGTGCGGGCGTGTGACGGAGGCGTTACTAAGACCATGGGAACCGGCATGATTTCCGCATATTCTTGTTTCAAAGCGATGTTGTCTCTATGTTTTTATTTGGAGTTAAAGCTGATTTACGTTTTAGTAGGCCATGCTAAATCGATGCTTTTACCCGATTTTAATGTTTTGTTTTGGGATCCTGAAACTATTTATATTGGTTGGAAGTTTCTTTTAAGTTCTTTTATCTCTTGGCCTATAAATGCATGCATGTGTAGTAATGTCCCTAGGAGTTGGTCATAGAAAAGTAGGGCGTGCATATTTGCTTTCTTTGCCGCCGCGCTACCTCGATAGGAAGCGCACATGAGGAGCGCGCGAGAGAGGCGCATGCATCGCCGCTTGCTGCTGCGTTACGCTGAGATCGATAAGAGGCGCGTGCGTTAAGGTAGCAGCGTTGCAACGCTGTCCTTACCGTTGCCATATATAATATACATTTAGAAGAGAGAAAAGAGCGTTTTTGGGAGTCAAAGCATTCGTGGAGGTACGAGATCGAAGATGGGAGCTCGGACACGAAGGACCGACATCGACACATAAGTTTAATTTCCTTTTCTATCAGATTTAATATCGTTTTAAGACGTTTCCTACATGTTTAGCTTGGTTTTCATGTGATTTAGAGTAGCTAAATGTTGTAGTTAGGATTTGATTTACTTGTTAAGACTAAATTGCTATGTATTGTAGTATGTTTTGTTCTTATTTTTGGCAATTCGTTCTTCAACTCTTAAATTTGTTCGTTTAAGTGGTCTCGAGAGATAAAACTTGAATTAGAGCAATGTTGTCAAAACCCTTAGGAATCTAGCGTGAGAATGACTAAGAAACTTAAGGGAAACACATAAAGAAGTTGCTTAATGTCATGCATGTCGTAGCTTCATATGGAGACTATGGAGTTTATTGCATGTGTGAGGCTCACTAAGAATCGAGAGGTTTTCTTGAGTATTTTACTTCTTGTTTATAAATTCATCTCCTTGGTTCATTGCATGTGTAGTTAAGTATTAACTTGTAAAATCACTTTCCTCAAATCTATCAATTCGTGGCTTCACATGTTAGTATGTTATTAGTTTTACTTTCAATCACCTATCAATGAGTTATTACTTTAGCTAAAATTGAGAATTAGTATCTTAGTAATTAATTAATCTAGAAAACCATTCCCGAGGACGATACTTGGACACTTAAATCACTATACTAAAACATGACTGGTACACTGCGGTATTGCAATATCAATAATTATACGCAACAGTGTGTATCCCAACTTCCCTTAAATTAAAGGACACATGCTCTCAACATATCCTATAAGGTCTGGATGGTCCTCTCTGATTGACCATCTGTCTGAGGATGGAATGTTGTACTAAAATTAAGTTTTTTCCCCATAGCTTTCTGTAAGCTAGGTCAAAACTTAGAAGTAAATCCCGGGTCCCTATCTAAAACTATGGACACTGGCACTCCATATCGACTCACAATTCTGTTGACGTAAAGCTTAGCAAGTTGATCAAGTGTAAAGGTTGCTTTAATCGGTATAAACCGTGCTGTCTTAGTGAGCCTATCCACCATTACCCAAATACCATCAAGTCTACTTAAAGTACGTGGTAATCCAAACAGAAAATCCATAGCGATATGCTCTCATTTCCACTCTGGCACTAGCAGTGAGTTAAGGAGTCCTCATGGCCTCTGTCTAACTGGTTTAACCTATTGGCAGATCAAACATCTATCAACATAATCAACTATCTCCCGCTTCATCCCAGGGCACCAATACGTCCCCTTCAAAGTTTTGTCATCTTGGTGCTTCTTGGTTGCATAGTGTAAGCTGAACTGTGAGCTTCCTCTAAAATAGCATCTTTAAACTTACTAAAACTTGGAACGCATAGTCTTCCCTGCCTATCTATGGCTCCGTCTGGTCTCATTTTAAATTCTGCTTCTGGGCCCTGTTTGGACTTTCCAAACATTTTATGCAGGTTAGTATCCTCTCGCTGTCTTCTCACAATCTCTACTACGAGTGAAGACCTGATTTGGAATTGAGCTAAGAGACCCCCTGAATTCTCTGCAGTCACAACTATCTTAGAATCTCTTAGAGTACTTAAAAAGGTTGCTCCAATACCACACAAGGCATCCCTAGGATGTCTCGACTTCCTGTTTAATGAATCTGCTACCACATTCGCCTTACTTGGATGGTATTCTATGGTACAATCATAATCTTTAATCATTTCTAACCATCTTTTCTGTCTCATATTCAACTCCCTCTGATCAAAGATATATTTCAGACTTTTAAGATATGTAACAATGTGACACCTCTCACCAAACAAGTAATGTCTCCAGATCTTCAATGCTAAAACAATTGCTGCTAGCTCAAGATCATAGGTAGGGTAATTACATTCGTGCATTTTCAATTTCCTTGCTGCATAAGCTATCACTTTTCCTTATTGCATGAGCACACACCCTAATCCTTGCCTCGAAGCATCACAGTAAATCACATGCTCTTTTCCCGTTACAGGAAGTGCTAGAATAGGTGTTGTAACTAATCTCTTTTTCAGCTCCTGAAAACTCTGTTCACACTTATCTGACAATTTAAACTTAGCATTCTTCCTTGTTAAAGTTGTTAAGGGTAATGCTAATCATGAGAAATCCTCAACAAACCGTCTGTAGTATCCTGCCAAGCCTAGGAAACTACGTACCTCTGTCGCACTAGATGGTCTCTCGAAGTTGACACCAATTTTAACTTTATGTAGATCGACACTAACTCCATTTGTTGAGACAACATGCCCCCAAAACATTACCTTATTCAACCAAAACTCACATTTGTTGAATTTAGCATACAACTGTTTATCACGTAGTGTTTGTAGAATAATCCTCAGATGTTCCCCATGGGCTTTCCTGTCAACCGAGTAAACTAGTATGTCATTAATGAATACTATCACAAACTGATCCAAATACCGGTGGAAAATCCTATTCATGAGGTCCATGAAAACTGCTTGTGCATTCGTTAAACCGAATAACATTACTAAAAACTCATAATGCATGTACCTCGTTCTGAATGTTGTCTTAGGAATATATGTTTCCCTTACCTTTAACTGATGGTATCCTGATCTTAAATCAATCTTAGAAAACACTGATGCTCCTCGTAACTAGTCAAACAAGTCATCTTTTCGGGGTAAAGGATACTTGTTACGTATCGTGACCTTGTTTAACTGTCTATAATCAATGCATAATCTAAGGGTACCTTCTTTCTTCTTCACAAATAAGATTGATGCTCCCCAAAGCGATACACTGGGTCTGATGTATCCCTTATCAACTAGTTCTTGTAACTGCATCTTCATCTCTCTGAGATCGCTTGGAGCCATTCTATACGACGCTTGCGAAATAGGTGTTATTCCTGGTAGCAATTCAATAGTGAACTCAACTTCTCTATCAGGTGGCAACCCTGATAGATTTGTTGGAAAAACATCAAGAAATTTGTTCACAACAAGAACATTGGCTAGTTTTAGCTTTTCCTCCTGCACCTCTACTACATGTGCAAGAAACGTCATACAACCTTTCCTCAACAACTTCTCAACTTCTAATGCTGAAATCAAACTCGTAGGAATAATCTTTCTTTCACCCCTGAAAACCACTTCAGCCAACCCTTGTTTCCTAAAAATTACCTCCTTTCTATGGCCATCCATGTAAGCATAATGAGTAAATAAGAAATTCATCCCTAAGATTGCATCTAACACCTGCGACTCTAGTGGAAGAAGATCCACTAACATATTGAGACCTTCTACTAAGACCTCACAATCCTGCAACACTGCATCGACTAGTAAAGCATCACCAACTAGAGTATATATAACTAACCTCTTAAATAAAGGCTCTAGCTTTCTATTAAGCTTAGTTAGGAACATACTCGATACAAAGGAATGCGTAGCACCTGGATCTATTAAAACACGTGCAAGTATATTACAAATAGAAAGTGTACCAGTAATCAAATCTGGTGCATCATCTTCTTCTTGTTGCGTCATAGCGTAGACCTTTCCCTTTTGCCTAGGTCTCCCTACCACTACCTTCTGTCTAGAACCGCGGGTGCCCTCTCCTGCAGCTACTGGAACTCTCGTCTGATTAACTGTTTGGGACCCAACTCCCTTGTCCCTCTGTGCGGCCGCTCTAAGCTGTGGACAATCCTCTTGAAATTCCCTCGTTGTCCACACAGGTAACACACATCAACACCAACAAAATAGTGACCTCGATGATTCTTGCCACAATTTACACATGGAGTTCACCTTGCTACACTGGCAACAGACTCTTGCACTATCTACGGTCTTGCTGGGGATCTAGCAGACTCACTAGGTGCTCTTCGACTCTGCCTCTGATGGGCACCACCCACGTTTATCTGCCTCGATGCCTGGCCACTAGCTCGATTCTTAATGTTCTTACGACTTGAAACATTCACTCCGGGTGTGAATCTTCGTTGTTCACGACCAAAAAAACTGATCGTTGTTAAAGGCCCACGAGTAGGGTCCACTACTTATTGCGCCTCTACTATACTCTGCTCAACACGTAGAGCTGTCTCTACAAGCTCAGAAAAATCAGTCCACTTAGCAATGGTTGTGACTGGGGTATGTATCTCAGGTCGTAATCCCCTTTCAAATCTTCGACACCTGTCACTCTCAGATGCCACAATCACATCAGCATACCGTGATAGCTCGGTATACCTTCTCTCATACTAAGCCACTGAAAGTGACCCTTGCTTCAGTTCTAAAAACTAATCTCTCTTTACCTCGAGGTACGTGCTAGGATAATACTTATCCTCGAATATGCTTATGAAAGTTTGCCAATTGATAGCACACAAAATGTGTTATCCTTAGGCTTAATTTTGCTAGTTTTATGATGATTTCAGGGATTTTACGTGTTTAATTCATTCAATTTCAAGATAAAAGCGTGAACAAAACTATTGGAGACAAATTGGATCACTCGGGATCGAAACGAGGCTATTTGCAGCTAAAAATAATACCAATTGGAAGAGAAATGATCAATCCAAGCATGATGACCTGATGTGATGGTGTGCAACGTTGTCCATAGCGTTGCAACGCCGAGCGTGCTGATTGAAGATGTTGAAGACCACTGCCGATAGCGTTGCAACGCTGCCTTGCAGCGTCGCAACGCTATCTCGATAAGAAAGCACGCATGAGAGACCGCACAGCATGCGTTGCGACGCTGCTAGGAAGGCACGCGCGTTAGGGTAGCGGCGTTGCAACGTTGCAACGCCATCGACAGATTCCATATTTGATACGCGTCCAGGGTACAGCGTTGCAACGCTGCACCGATTAAACCTATAAATACAACCTTAATTCTTCTTTCAAGGGGAGTCGAAATTGATAGACAATCCACCCTAATTTTGAAATACACTTTGTAAGAAGAGAGAAAAAAACGTTTTTGGGAGCCAAAGCACTCGTGGAGGTTCGAGATCAAACACGAAAGCTCGGAGACGAAGGACCGACATCAACACATAAGTTTAATTTCTCTTTCTTTCAATTTGTAATAGCGTTCTAAGACGTTTTCTACTTGTTTAGTTTGATTTTCATGTGATTTAGAGTAGCTAGACGTTGTAGTTAGGGTTTGATTTACTTGTTATGACTTTCTTACTATGTATTGAAGCATGTTTTGTCCTTATTTTTGGCAATTAATTCTTTACTTCTTAATTTGTTGGTTTAAGTGGACTCGAGAGATAAAACTTGAATTAGAGCAAAATTGTCAAAACCCTTAGAAATATGGCATGAGAATGACCTAGAAATCTTAGGGAAACACATAAAGAACTTGCTTAATGTCATGCATGTTGTAGGTTCATATGGAGACTATGGGGTTTATTGTATGTGTGAGGCTCACTAAGAATCAAGAGATTTTCTTGAGTATTTTACTTCTTGTTTATAAAATCATCTCATTGGTTCATTGCATGTGATAATTGAGTCATTAACTTGTATAATCATTTCCCTCAAATCCATCAATTCGTGTTTCCACATGTTTGTTTGTTTGGTTGTCTATACTTTCAATCAACTATCCATGTTATGTTTATTTAGCTAAAATTGAGAATTAGTATCTTAGTAATTAATTAATCTAGAATCCCATTCCCGAGGACAATACTTGGACTCAAAAATCACTATACTAAAACTTGACCCGTACATTGCGGTATTGCATATCTATAATTATACGCAACAAGTTTTTGGCGCCGTTGTCGGGGAATGGCGATTATTTAGATTAATTAATATTAGGAGAAAATTTCAAATTTTAGACTAAAGTGTGTTTGTGTATTTTTATTATTTGTTTGTGTGATTGTTTGTTTCCTTATTTGTTTTATTTCGGTTTTGTGTTGTTCTTGAGTATTTGTCCCATTTTTTTGGTTATGTTGCTATTGTATAAGTCTTGGTGTGAACTTCTGATTTTTTAATATGACTTTGCATGATTTTGAGTTTCCACCATTCTATTGTCCCTCTCAAGACCCTAGGTATGTGCATCATGATTTATCTGAACACCATGTGTCTAATTTTCACTATTCTGTACCTAAATTTGATGAAAATGCATATGATGGTAGTTATTTAGGCACTTGGAACCATAATTTTTCGTACCTTGACCAACCTAATGAAAAATCTTCTCTTGTGGACCAATTGATGAAATATACCTTTGAATTAAAAATTAAAAATTTGGTTCATAATGAATCCGAAAGGTTGAATAGGTTGGAAGCTGAGGTGGTAAGATTTTGGGATGTAGTGCAGGATAGAGCTCAGTATCTTAATCAGCTAGTGATTTCCCTTAAGGCCTTATAGGAACAATTTCTTATCCTTACCGCTCAGTAGGTGCCACCTATGAGGATTTGTTCTTATGATAATGAGGATAGTTTGGAGGAGACTGAGGCACACCATAACAAGGTTAGTAAGGTAGACATTGGTGATATAGTCACTTCCACAGAGGAATCGCAGGTGATAGAGTTAGAGGTTGAGAAGTCATCTTTCTTTTTATCCCCAGAAAATTCCTATATTTTTTATAACCATTTGTCCTACACTCACGAATCTTGTTTTGATTTTTGTTCTTTTGTGTTATTAAACAAAAATGCCAAAAATAATTTTCTGTCTGGGGCTCAAGAAAAACAGGATAGCCTTTTAGACTTAGAATGCTATATCGATTCAAGCAAGAAGGGCCCAAAGAAATATGAGCAGTTTTATGTTCCCTGGTAAGTCACCGTCTAGCTAAACACGTTAAAGAAAGCGCTTCTTGGGAGACAACCCAAGTTTTATGTTTCATGTCTTTATTTTTGTATTTTTCTTTCTTTTATGTTGTATTTTATTTTCTAGTTTTGTTGTTTTTGTCTAATTTCTTTCTTTTTGTACCTACAGGTGTATGCCTAAGGGGAGAGCTGTAGATTTATACCCTTTTGATCCTGAAATCGAGAGGACCTGTAGGAGACTCCCAAGGGAAGGAAGAGCAGAGCCTCAGGACATGGTTGATCAGGAGCTCATCAATAACCCTAAACCTATCAGGGAGTATTTCCAACCTATGATTAATTCTGAGCAGGCTGGAATAGTCCATGCCCCCTATAAATGCTAATAATTTTGAACTTAAGACATGGCTGATACAGATGGTTAGGGAAGGTGCTTTCAGAGGCTTAGCCATAGAAGATCCTAACTCACACTTGCAGAACTTCTTAGAAATCTGTGGTACAGTTAAAATGAATGGTATCTCTGCTGATAATATTCGCTTACGTCTCTTTCATTTCTCTTTGCAGGGTAGAGCCAAAGAATGGCTAGGGTCCCTTCCCTCAGGTAGTATCACTTCCTTGGAGGTGTTGGCCCAAGCCTTCATGACCAAATTCTTTCCACCTGTGAAGGCTGCAAAGTTAAGGACTGAGATTGGAACACTAAGGCAGCAGGAGGGAGAGCAACTATTCAAGGCATGGGAAAGGTACAAGCACATGCTTAGGAGGTGCCCACAGCATGGCTACCCAGATTGGCTCCAGGTACAATTGTTTTATAATGGATTGGAAGGTAAGACTATGACCATTCTTGATGCCACTTCTAGAGGGGTGTTCATGGCGAAGACTATGCCAGAAGCACGTGCCCTCCTAGAGGAAGTGTGAACTGCTAGCTACCAGTGGCCTACAGACAATGACAGATCTAAGCTAGTAGTTGGACTATACCAACTGGATGAGGTAACCTCCCTTAAATCTTATATGGAATCTCTCACTCATGCTCTGAATAATTTTGTAGGATCACCACACAAAGGGATGTCCTCTCAATGCTCCAAGCCCAATGGAGAATCCACTATGGAGCAATTGCACTACCTGAACAACAGAAGCAACAACTATGGAGGAAATCAGACTCAGAATAACCTCCCAACACATTACAATCACGGTTTGAGGTATCATGAGAATTTCTCTTATGCTAACAACAAAAATGTGTTGAATCCTCCTACAGGCATGCTTCACATCGAGAGGAAACCATCATTTGGAAGACACATTGCACTCCTTCATAGTTGAATCCGTAAGTCGGTCCAACCGGTGGAGAATGCAGATCACGATTTATCTAGTATAGTAAACGGACATGGAGAGCTGCAATAAAGAATATAGAGACCCAGATAGGCCAAATGAACACATCACTCCAGGCACTGCAAGCAAGGAAGGAAACACCTTGAGGGAGTACAGTCTAGCTAAAGACGTTAAACAAAGCGCTTTTTGGGAGTCAACCCAAGCTTTTTCATTTTTTCTATTTTCTGTCTTTAGTTTGTTGTTTTTCAATTCTTAGTTTATTTACTAGTTGTTGTTTTGCTTTGTAGGTTGTGACGATGCCTTTCTTCGTTGAAATCCATGCTCCCGTTCTGAGACACTCCAACACATAGTTTGTTCTCCCTTAGTTTCTCAAATACAACAGATAAATGTTCTATGTGTTTTTCAAAATTCTTGTTGTAAATAAAAATATCATCGAAGAAAACTAAGATGAACTTAGGTAGAAATGGCCAGAATATTCGATTCATCAATGCTTGAAAAGTAAAAGGGGCGTTCGTGATTCGAAATGGCATCACTACAAATTCGTAAGGTCCTTCATGGGTTTGAAATGTTGTCTTTTCAATGTCAGACTCATGCACCCTTATCTGATGGTAGCCTGATTTTAGATCGATCTTGGAATAGATTTCAGACCCTTGCAACTCATCCAGCAACTCTTCTACTTGAGGAATTGGGAACTTATCCGTAATGGTCACGTTATTAAGAGCCCTGTAATCCACGCAAAACCTCCCTCATCCATCTTTCTTCTTTACTAAAAGAACTGGACTGGAGTAGGGGCTACTACTTGGTCTGATCACTTGGTTGGCAAACATTTCATCAACTAATCTCTCTATCTCCCCGAAGGCTAAGGTTCCAGGATGGTTGAAAGTCTAGCCCATTCTTCAATTTCATTCTCTTTCAATCCTTTTCGAAGGCCAAGGTTCCAGGATGACCATCATCAACGAGCAAATCATGGATGGATGTCGTTTCTTTTGTGTCAAGTTGTACAATATAGGGAAGGATTCCCGAATAGATGTGTTGGTGATCCATTTATCATGCCAAAAGGAAGTCGTTTTGCCATCCCCGATAATGCAGCATTCCCAAAAGAGAAACTAGCAAGAAGATAGGAGAGAGAAAAGGGAGAGACCAATATTAATTCATATAACTTTTTTAATTCAAATCCTTTTAAAGTTCACCATTACTTCTCATGAAGCTTTAAGCAATCATCGAAACCTAGGCATGGTTCTTATTTCTGTATTGATTTTTTAGGTGTTAGTTTCAGAACCTATAGTCTTTCTTTGTAGATTCTGTAGATGTCTCTTAGCTTGATAGGTTTTACTTTTGTTGAACTCGGTTGTCTGCCTGTTTGTAAGTGTAAAGCATGTTGACTTTCTGTTTTTTTGAAGCCCAACCTAATGTTTGTTGAAGTCTGTTGGAGGTTGGGCATTTATTGCACCTTAAGAAGTGTTTGTTTGGATTTTCAGGTCTTAGAAAAATTTTGGTTATCTCCTAGTTACGTCGTTATGCCGCCGAAATTTCAGCGCAAACGACGTGGTTGAATAACCTCCCTAATTAGGTTCGTCCTAAGTTTTAGGGTCGTTATAATTGAGCCCAATGTTTTAAAAAGCTCATTGGAGCGCGTGCCTAGGCGCAAGGCCCACCTTAAGCGCCTTGTAGGAAGGCGCGCACGCCTTCTATGAAGCCTAATAGGCGCACCAGGCACGCGCCTCTGGGGCTTCTTCAATTTTTTTCAGTTTTAATAGTAAAACTTACCGTTTTACTTATTTTAAATGTATTTAGTGAAAAAGAGATTTATATTTAAGGCTTTTGATCTTGTATTGTTTATTAGTGTTGTATTGTTTCATGTTTTTTAATGGAGTATTGACTCTATGTTCAAAGACTAATATTTGAATCTTATTTTTTTTGCCTATTTTTCTTGGCGCACGGGTTGTTTCGACAGGGGTCTCTCGGGTTATTTCTCACTCACAGGGGTCTCTCGAGTTGTTTCTCACTCATAGGGGTCTCTCGGCTTTCTGATCAACCACACTCTCTCTCTGATTTCTCAGTCACGGTCTCTCTCCCTCAACTTCGAGATCAATTTTCGGTAGGTTATGTGATTTTATATTTCCAGCTACTCATCAATATCAATTTTCGGTAGGTTATGTGATTTTATATTTCCATCTGCTCATCAATATCCTTAAATAGGTTATGTGGAGTTATATTTAGTATTATTATTACCATAATATTTCGTAGATTGACATCTCTTTCTGATTAAATTTCGTAAATGGATATCCATTGGTGTTGTAACCAATTATTTTAGGAAGAACATTACCAATTGCTCTAAATTTGTAAACAAGCATCTCTTTGTTTTTTGGTATTGATTGAAACAATTCTCTAATTTTTACCTACTGCTAATAAGATATGATTGCCTTGACTAAAATGTCAAGTTATGAAGCTATAATTAACAACCTCTCAAGTTCTTGCCCATGGTCAAATATATGAATTAAAATTTTCTTGTAGGAATGTGCTTCTAGAATATGGTTCTAGTGCTTGTAATGAGTGCACGAGGTAGTGTAACTTGTAAATTTTCTGCGTACTTAATGATATTGAAACATGTAAAACATATCATTTCTCGGATATAATAATTTCTACATTCATGTTAGTTGCATATCCATGATTCCCAAAAGTGAAACTAACAAGAATATAGGAGAAAGAAAAAGGAGAGACCAATGTTAATTCATATAACTTTTTTAATTGAAATCCTTTTAAAGTACACAATTACTTCTCATGAAGCTTTAAGCAATCATTGAAACCTAGGCATGGTTCTTATTTCTGTATTGATTGTTTAGGTGTTTGTTTCGAACCTATAGTCTTTCTTTGTAGCTTTCTGTAGATGTCTCTTAGCTTGATAGGTTTTACTTTCGTTGAACTCAGTTGTCTGCTTGTTTGTAAGTGTAAAGCATGTTGACTTTCTGTTTTTTTGAAGCCCAACCTAATGTTTGTTGAAGTCTGTTGGAGGTTGGGCATTTATTGTACCTTAAGGAGTATTTGTTTGGATTTACAAGTCTTAGATAAATTTTGGTTATCTCCTAGTTACGTCGTTATGCTGCCAAAATTTCAGCGCATACGACGTGGCTGAGTAAACTCCCTAATTAGGTTCGTCCTAAGTTTTAGGGTCGTTATAGTTGAGCCTTCTACCCTTCCATCGACCAAATTTGTGAGTCTCTCTCTTTAAAAGACAAGGGATCCCCGTGCTAAAGAAGACTCTTCTTCTCGCTTGCTTTACTATTATTCTAATGCCATAGAAGGATTTGCAGCTTAGTTATCTGAAACTGAGCTTGAATACTTGAAAAAGTTGTCTGATGTTGTAGTTGTAAGGGCTAATAGAAAGCATGAAATTCTTCTATTTAGGTATGATAATAGTTCCATCTCACTGTCAATTTAATATTTATTTACTAATGGTGTCTCTAATTTCAAGTTTCATTGCTCCAACAAATCAAAAATATAGAGTTATGGATGAAAATTTTCTACTTTTTCTTGTTTGTTTATGGTTAACATGAAAAATAAGGTGGGGTTATTGATTCTCATCTTTGAAATTGATTGATTGTTAATTTAATTAGGATATAACATAGTGGAATTAATTAGTTTATAAATTGAGTTTGGATTGGAATTAATTGATTGTTAATTTACATTTGGGTAAAAGTTAGGAAAAATTTAAAGTGGGGTTGTTGATTATCAAAGAAGCAAGTTTTGGTCTTAAACTCATAGAAGGTTGAACTTGCATTCTACTGAACTAAAGGTTGAATATTCTAATGTTCCTGAATTTTTGTTTAATATATATGGAGATATTGATCGTGCAAAGAAATAATTGTTTAATATTGATGGTGCCTATATTGAGCAGGTTTTTTTAATGGTCTAATATTTTGTTCTTATTGACTTCAGGGGTTTCAATTTGATCCCATTTAACCCAATTATTTCTTTGCTCATAGCTTTTGATCTGAATTAGTTTGCTTTGATGTGATAGTTGTGTTTGGTTGTTTAACATGCTTTGCATTAGAACATTCCCAAATGTTGTTGATATCAATGTTATTGTATTTGATAATGTTTAACGATTAACTTTTAAGAGGTAAAAATAGCCCTCATGCTATTAAAAGAATACATTCTATTATTTGTGATAAATATGTAGTTTATTCTACTTTTTTTAGGACTTAGATTGATTTCATTAATTGAAAAATATCTATTGACTTCATTTAATTAGGTTATAACATAATGGACAAATTATGGATGTCGAAAGATAGATTCTCTAAAGAGTATGAAGAAGGTGTAGACACTTTTATTCAGTTTGCACATGAACATGCGAGTGGTAAACCTTCGATACGATGTCCTTGTGTTAAGTGTGTAAATTTGAAGATTCTCAACACTACTGTAGTCAGGAACCACTTAGTTGCGTATGGTATCGATCAAAGATATGATAATTGGATTTGGCACGGAGAAACCCTTGATAGATATTCTAGAAACAATGTAGAGTCAAATTTAAACTACACCACTAATGAGCAAGTATATGAGAGAACTCTGATGACAACATTGTGCAGATGGTTGAAACTGCACAACAACATTTTGATGAAGATCCAAAAAAATTGAAGAAGCTGCTTGCAGATGCTGAAAAACCTTTATATCCAGGATGTAGTAGATTAACTAAGTTAGGTACATTAGTTAGATTGTATCACCTGAAAGCCAAATTTAAGTGGAGTGATACTAGCTTTACAGAGTTGTTGACCTTATTGAAAGATATATTACCTAAAAAGAATGAATTGCTGACATCTATGTATGAAGCAAAGAAGACGTTAGTCAGTTTGGGAATGACGTATGAAAAAGTTCATGCATGTCCAAATGACTGTTGCTTATATAGGAAAGAATATGTTGATGCATCTAATTGTCCTCACTGTAATGAGTCAAGATGGATGAAACGTAAAAATTCGTTGGAAGTGAAAGAGGGAGTCCCTGCTAAAGTTATATGGTACTTTCCCCCAATTCCACGATTTCAAAGGATGTTCAATAGCACTTTAATTTCAAATGATTTAACATGGCATGCTAATGAGAGATTAGTTGATGGCAAGTTACGACATCCTGCTGATACTCCATCTTGAAAATTGATCGATCATTTGTGGCCTGATTTTGGAAGTGAAAAGAGAAACTTTCGTCTTGCCCTATCAACTGATGGAATAAATACGCATAGTGAGATGAATAGCAAGTACAGTTGTTGGCCTGTAATATTGACAACATACAATCTCTCACCTTGGTTATTGATGAGATGTAAATTTTGTATGCTAACTATGATAATATCTGGGACAAAGCAACCGGGGTACAACATAGATGTGTATTTGGCTCCTTTAATAGTTGATTTAAAAATTCATTGGAATGATGGAGTGCCCTGTTATGATGCATATCGAGATGAAGTATTCACATTAAAAGCAGTGTTGTTGTGGACAATTAACGATTTTCCTGCATATGGTAATTTAGCCGGTTGTAGTGTCAAAGGATATTGTGCATGCCGTCCCATATGTAGAGAACACACATCAGCTATGCCTTTAAAATTTGGAAAGAAGATGGCTTATCTTG
This sequence comes from Trichosanthes cucumerina, assembly GCA_036507285.1. Lineage (NCBI taxonomy): Eukaryota > Viridiplantae > Streptophyta > Magnoliopsida > Cucurbitales > Cucurbitaceae > Trichosanthes > Trichosanthes cucumerina. The sequence continues at coordinate 44,186,299 of CM071841.1, forward strand.
GACACATAAAATTTTTGCCACTAGCTCATTTATTTAGAAGACAGATGAAAGCATTCAATAATGAAAAAGAATTTGGAAAGGCTCCACAACCATTGTCAGGAGAAGAAATTATTGAAAAATTAACCAACAAGAAACGTTCCAATGAAGATATGCCAAAAGGGAAGAAACCAATAGGTGTCTTGCGTTCTTGTTGGAAGAAAAAATCGATATTTTTTTAACTTGAATATTGGAAGAAGTTTCATGTTCGACATTGCTTAGATGTAATGCACATCGAGAAAAATGTTTGTATGAATTTAATAGGCACTTTACTCGACATCCCCGGTAAGACAAAGGATGGATTACAAACTCGACGTGATTTAGAACGATTAGGTATTTGTCTTAAGCTGGCCCCAAAAGTTATAAGAAGAAGGGCATTCATACCACCGGCCTGCTACACATTATCCAAACATGAGAAACGTGTGGTTTGTCAATCATTGTCGAAAATGAAAGTTCCTGAAGGTTATTCTTCCAATATAAAGAACCTCGTATCACTCGATAATCTAAAAGTTAATGGTTTGAAGTCACATGATTGTCATGTGCTCATGCAACAATTGCTATCAGTTTCAATTCGATTTGCACTACCTAAGCATGTGAGAATTGCTATCACACGATTCTGCTTATTTTTTAATGCAATATGCAATAAAGTGATCGATGATTCACAGTTAAGTGAGTTGGAGCACGAGACCGTAGTTGTACTGTGTCTGTTTGAAAAATACTTCCCTCCATCGTTCTTCACGATAATGATGCACTTAACAGTTCATCTGGTTATAGAAGTGCGACTTTGTGGTCCTGTGTATCTTCGATGGATGTATCCTTTTGAAAGATACATGAAAGTTCTTAAAGAATATGTGAGAAATAGGAATCGACCCGAAAGGTTGTATTGCTGAAGGTTATATTGTCGAGGAAGCTATAGAGTTTTGTACCAAATTTTTGCATGATGTAAAACCTATTGGACTCGGAAAAGCTAGTGAACGAGCTCAGGATGATGAATTTGGGAGACCTGCGTCGGCAGCTTCTCATATGAAGCCTGATAAGTAACAACTCAAGCAGGCTCATTTATATGTCTTAGAAAATACAGATGACGTTCAACCTATTTTATAGAGTGTGTTCACTTCTTATAATAATTTAAAGTTAATCCATAAACTTATTAGTATACTAACACCAATGATTCTTTGTATATTATAGAAAGCATATGAACTATTTGAAACTCATCTATCCATCAAGATCAAGAAATTAGAAGTGGTTACAAGATCAACATAATAAAACATTCATTTCTTGGATACGTGATCAAGTATGGTTCTAATAATTCTGCTCATATTTTCTTTTTCCTTTTTAGTTTTTAATGACTTATACTCAATAGTGATTTATCTGTATACGTTGTTACTGATCTTGAAGTACCAAACCATACTATATCTAACACATTGAGGTGGATATCACATGGTCCTTCACCCACCATAATAAGCTATTTAAGCTACGTAGTGAATGATGTTCGCTACAATACAGAGTTTCGTGATGGTACTCGAAATGTTCAAAATAGTGGAGAATGTTTAGTAGCTAGTACGATGCAAGTATCTAGTGCAAAAGATGAAAATCCAATAACCACAAACATGCCTTTTTATGGCGTGATTCAAGAGATATGGGAATTAAATTACCATAATTTTAAGATTGTAATGTTGAAGTGTAACTGGGTTGAAAGTAATGAAGGTGTTAAAACAGATGAACTTGGATTTAAACTAGTTGATCTTAGACGTATTGGATATAAATCTTATTCTTCCATTTTAGCTTCACAAGCTAAGCAAGTCTTCTATATAGAAGATCCAAGTGACTCCCGATGGTCTATTGTGTTGCATCATCCAAATAGAGAGTACGAAGATCATATTAACGAAGGCGAGCTCGGGGACAATTTTAAACTACAATAACTCTAACTACGTTTCTACTACTAATGAATCTGATGAAATAGATTATGATAGTTCAACATATGTTCGCACTGACTGTGATGACATTTGGATTGAAAATGAAAATGAAGCATAATTTATATGGTATAACTTTCACTGCTGAATTTAGATGTTGATACAATTTGATGTTTTTATTATTTATATTTAACTCAACTAATGTACTGTAGGTACTTAGCAGGTATTTAGCAGAATACTCTAATGGATCAATACTCTAGTGATGATCACATGCCAATTGGTAGTGAAGATGAGGCAGGAAATGATGATATGGTGCAACCTCCTAATGTGCGACCTACTCGAGGCGCTACTGCGATGCTTGCGCTTGCAGGAATAAGAAATGAAGTTGATCGAAGAGTGATCGAATACAATGTTCATGGACAGTGGATTGGTAGGAATGCAACGAAAATGATAAGCTATATTGGAACGTGTGTGCAACACGACATTTCAATTACATATGACTCGTGGCCTGAAGTACAAAGAGAATTGAAAGAAAAGATTTATTCTTGCATTGAGATAATCTATTATTTCACTTACTCATTAAATATCATATGGTACTAGTTTCATTGAAATATTCCTATATATATTACATTGTTTTTGTCAGCATTCTTTCGTAGTAGATGGTAAATCAAAGAAGAACATATTGATGAAAGCTGGAATTTCGTTCCGGCAATTTAAGAGCATTTTGAGGACTAAATATATTATTCCATTTCAAGACATGCCAGAATGTTTGAAGTCTACACCACCGACATGTAACCACATCGAGCAAGTTCATTGGGATGAATTCGTTGGTAAAGTTTTATCTGAAGAATTTCAAGTAAGTATTGAAAAATGATTTGTTTTTTGTTTATAAATGTTTACACGAATATACTAATTAACCTTGTGTTGTGCTATAAATGTGTGATGTTGAAATTAAGCAGTTTGCAAAAGGACAGACGTTCCAAAAATAAATACAATCATAGGCTTGCTCGTAAGGGATATGCAAATTTTGTGGAAGAGTTGGTATGTTTTAATTTGTGAATTTATACATTAGTATGTTATGTCCGCTCATTTATTAATTAGATGACTACATACTTTTGTAGAATAAGAAAGGACAAGTAGATTTGGATGCAGATCGAGCTAAGCTATGGATACAAGCTCAACAAAGAAAGGATGGCAAATTCTTGAATGAAGAGATTGCAGATGTTGCAGTCAGAATTGTAAGCAATAATGTTCATATATTTTTATGATTTATTGACATTATACTAGAGTAGAAAACATATATTTATATTTCTATTAAATTGTAGGACCAACTAGCAAAAGATCCAGAGAATGCGCATGATGATATTCTGGCAGAGGCATTAGGCACCCCTGAACACCAGGACGTGTAAGAGGTGTGGGAGGTTTAATCACACCCTCTTTCTTCTTTCATAAACCCACACCTTCGACTCAGAAAAGTAACATCATGACTGAAGAAGAAACGAGTTGGAAGAAAGAAAAGAAAGAACTGATGACTCGATACAGTCAAATGACGACAAAACACACGCATTAAAAAAGATGAGGAAAAACGGTGTGGTGATGTCACTCTCTTGTCAGATAGGGGTAGTTGCCAACTACAACCACCCATTGCTTCGACATCTACTGAAAATCTTGATGAGGTAACTTTTATTCTAAATTTTCGTTAATTGGATTTTAAGAAACTGTATATATATACTAAGTCATAATTTTTAATATACTTTGTAGGGAAAATCTTGTGATTTAGTTGTTGGAAATATAAACAATATTGTGGCATCAGGAATGGTTTATGAGAGGTTAAGTCCGCATGAAGTTCTTTACGGTGTGCCTCTCACATCGAAAGATATGAGAGTACTTATCACTCTTGTATCTGACTTCAATGCTCCATTGCCTATACCGATAGCTGGGAGTATAGAGACAGTTTCAAATGCGATAGGTTCTCACGTTCCATGCTCGAAGAATCTTGTAATAGTAGATAAAATAGAAAAGGTAAATTTATTTGAAAATGCTCGTTGTTGTTTAACTTAATGTCTATGCTTTTTAATATATAACATCGTGTACGTAGGAACGTAAGAAACCTCACCGTGAGCTAGCAGCATTAAGGGAGAAGAGAGGTAGAAATGATGTGTCACGAGTGCACATGCCACTTGCAGTGAAATACATTATCAATTCAACTTTCATTTGATGAAAGACAGCATGCAACAATTCTGCATGATTGAGGAACTTCAATCTCGGTTATATCAGCTTATATCGCGTAAGTATTATTTAATTATGTAGACTATGATATTCATGTTATTTACCACTTTAGGATATACATATTAACTGGTTTGTTAGTTTTGAGTTATGCTTAGAAATTGTGACATGTGAGTTATTCTTGTTTTGAAGTTGTTGAGTGTATGTTTTGTTTCATTTATTGTGGTCGAGTGTTCTTGAATCGTTAAAATGATAAGTGAATTGAAGTTTGATTGAGTTATCTGGAGGATGAGTATAGAAGTGTTTTTTTTGTTAAACACAGGTACATGTAAAGTTTTGGTATTGTTGTAATTATGTTTTTATGTTGCTGAAATTTAGGATAGATATGTTAACCCATTTGTTAGCTTTGAGTTATTCTTAAAAATTGTGACATGTGAGTTATACTTGTTTTGAAATTGTTGAGTGTATGTTTTGATTCATTTCTAGTGGTTGAATGCTCTTCAATCGTTAAAATGATTAGTGACTTGGAGTTTGATTGAGTTATCTGGATGTTGAGGTTAGAAGTGTGTTTTTGTTTCAGACAGGTACATGTTACATTTTGGTATTGTTGTAATTATGTTGTTATGCTGTCGAAATTTTCGAGACTTAATTAAGAGTAAACTCCATTTTAGGATAAACATATTAACTAGATTGTTAGTTTTGAGTTATGCTTAGCAATTGTGACATTTGAGTTATATTTGATTTGATGTTGTTGAGTGTATGTTTTGTATCATTTCTGGTGGTTGAGCATTATTGAATCGTTAAAATAATTAGTGAATTGGAGTTTGATTGAATTATCTGGATGTTGAGTTTAGAAGTGTGTTTTTGTTTTAGAAAGGTACATTGTATCATATATTATTAATTTTCTTTGTATCATTTTAAATTTTAATATTTTTTATTTATTGTTAGGTACTTGTGTCAATCTGAACCCATCATATTAGAACAATATGCATTCCTTTAACCATCCTTGATTTCATATGCCTCTGGACCTGAAGAGCAACGTTGTCGATTCCTATGTAATGGGCTATGAGAGACCAAGAATAAACTATTGATTTGTCCTTATAATTCAAGGTACGTAAACCATTTACTTATTAATTTATTTGTATTTTGTATATATTCCTAACTCTTATTTGTTGGTAATTCTATATTTAGACATCATTGGTTGTTGGTGGTTATCTCATTGAGAACATCTACAATTTGGTCGATTGACTCCATAGGACATGGCGTTCGCGATTACGTGAAAAACATAGTTAATACGTAAGTATTATGAAACTTCTACCATTTATATATTTCTATGGAAAACGGTATTCACTTATTTTTATGTATTTGTAATTGTATAGGGCTATTAGGATATTCTATGCTCAAGCAAAAGCTAGAAGTCCAAATTTTAATTCGATAGTTGTTCAGGTAATCGTTTCAAATCTACCATTTTGTTTATTTATTCGAGTTTTCTTTATTATATGCTTTAATCTATTTATATAGTGTGCTAAGCAACCGGGGAGTACAAAGTGTGAGTACTATACTATGAAGTTTATTCGAGATATAGTAACACAGAGAAGTCGAGTGATAACAGACGTGGTAATACTTTGATCTTATTTTATGTATTAAAGTTTCTTGATTTATTCAATTTTTTAATGTATGTACACTTATTTGTTTTCAGTTGACGAGAAAAGATAAGTACACCCAAGATGAGTTGGATGAGATACGAGTTGAGTTATGTGAATTTGTCGATACTTATGACCATTTTTGTTATCATAGTTCGTTTATGTGATTTTTCAGGAATTAGTGTTATGTTTTTTAACAGTTTGCTTGGAAGGATATGTAATAATTTTAACTTATTAGTTAGTCAATGGAACTTTGTTTTTGTTCATTTGCAATTAAGGTTTATTCTGATAAAACTTGTACTTATATAGTTTGACAAATCGTTGAGTCTCCAATTATATTGTTTCCTAGTCTTACGTGAATTATATGTTGATAATAACTACTTTAATGAGAAAAATGTGAATTAATAGAGTTGTTCATACATATGCAGGTGGTAGAGGATGTGTGAATAATATCCTTTTTTATTTTTTATACATAGTTATAGTTGACGGTTAAGAAACGACATTAAAAACAGCAGTATTGACGGTTCAAAACTGTCAACATATATGTCATTGTCAACAATGCAAAACGTCAAGTATAGTTATAAATGACAGCTAAAATACGTCAAGATAAATTTATATTGACAGTTAATAAGTGTCAATAAAAGGGGTATTATTGACGGTTGACTAAAAATATTGACGGTCAAAAAATATCAACTATACCTGATGTTGACGGCTCAGAAATATCAATAAAGTGGTTATTGTTGACGCTTTGATCTATATATTGACGACTAAGAACATCAACTATACCCTTGTTAACGGCACATAAGTGTCAATAAAAAGGTTTTTGTTGATGTTTTCACCTAAATATTGACGGCTAAAAACCATCAACTATACCCTATGTTGACAGTACATAAGTGTCAATAAAGAGGTTTTTGTTGACAGATTTACATCATAGTTGATGGTTAATAGGTGTCAACATTTATATTATTGACAGTTAAAATTCGTCAATAAATACATTATTATTGACGTTTAACGACCGTCAACTATCAACTTAAAGTTGACGCTTAGATTTATTGACACCGCTTTCAATGACGGTCAAAAAACGTCAACTAAAGTGAATGTTGACAATTTTTAGCTGTCAATAAATACCAAATTTGTAGTAGTGTAAACAAGCCAAATGTCTCCATTAAGACAAAAATATCATAAATTCACTCGTTGCTAATGCTGAGATTATGTTGTAATAAAAACATAAGCAATCATGCACAATTTAAGAAGATAAGAAGCTAAAAAGCACGCATCAATCATAATAATACAAAGTTTAGTAGCAAGAATAGAGCTAAATAACTCTCTATTGGAGAGTTATCATTATTTTCTTGATATACGTAAATAAAGTATATAAATAGTATATTATTGATATATTTCATATTAGGTATATCTGTTACATCATTGATAGACGATTAATATACATCATATTAAAAAAATACAGGATTAAATAAAAGCTCATTTTGGACTTTTGACACATTTTGTTTGAATTGGGTAGAATTTTTTTGCTATATTTGGATATAATAAAAAAGAGTCATGCTTGTCTTGCAAGTGCTCGTTGAATAAATCTCCAAAAACTCAAAAATTTAATAAAACAGACATATCTTTTGGGCCATTTTCAAAGAGAAATCTATTACACTTACCTAAGTTTAAAACGTAAATTCGATCCGTTTGAAAATTTCAGAATAAAAAAAAAAGACGAAAAAATTGAATTTTATTTTTTGTCTTTTTGTTCTATTTGTTTTATTTTTTTTCAAAAGTAGTCATGATGAATACAATACAAGCTGGGGCCCAACACGATTTATCTGCCAAAGAAGGGCTTTAAATAAAGCCCAGTTCTGGGTTCACGTTGACTGCGCTTTTGTCAGAAGAAAACTCTGATATGAACCAAATGTTCAAATTTAATATGAGTTAAATATCAAATCTAGTTAAATTTAAAAATGTGTCTAATAGAGTTTTAACTTTTTAATTTTATATTTAACAGTTTTCTTTTTAACAAAGTATTTTACAAGTCTTCCAACACTTTAATTTGCGTAATAAACTCCCCCCTTTATAGATCAATTTTATTTCAAATACGGTTGTGAATTTAAAATAGAAAATTTAATAGGTTAAAGATGTATCAGATACAAAATTAAAAGTTTTGATATTTTGTTATAATCGTTTGGATTTTGAAAATTAACCTTATAAACCATACTTCTACTTATGTTTTTATTTTTCTTTGTTATCTACCTTTTACAAAAAATTTCAAACTTAAAAGGGAAGTTTTAACAAGGAAGGAAAAACTAGTTTTTAAAAATTCATTGTTGTTTTTGAAATTTGGCTAAGAATTTAGATGATTTTCCCCGCAAAAAAGATGTAAAGTATTCTAAAGAAATGGTAAGAAAACAAGTAGAATTTTTAAAGATAAAAAACAACACTAATCATTCCTAAAAAAAAAACACTAAGAAATTTATATTAAAGACTATTTAAATTTTCGGAAATCATTAGTATAAGACACAAAGTCAAAAATTTAAAACTTATAAGAAAAATTTGAAAATTTTTAAGATTACTAGAGAAGCTTTTTAAGATCAGGGAATACACCTTTAGTTTTTATTCTACGGCATCAAAATTGTGAAGTTATTTTAAATAGAACCACACGTTTCTGCTAGACACAGACAAACACAAAAATATCCAAGGAGAGAGAGAGAGAGAGATTGTTTGTTTTGTTTGGAAAAAAATGGAAATGGGAATAGGAGGAAGTAGAATAAGAATGGTAGTATTAGTAGTGGCAATCGCTTGTGGAGGGTTGGTGGTAAGAGTTGCAAAGGGAGAGAAGCTTCATAAGGTGGGCAATTCACAAGGATGGAGCCCTAATCTAAACTACACCCCTTGGTCCAACACTCACCATTTCTATCTTGGTGATTGGCTTTGTAAGTTTCATCCATTTTTTCTTTTTTCTTTTTTTTTTTTTTTAGTTTTAGCGGGAAGATATAAAATACTTTTGGTTCTTAAGGTCCCGTTTGATAACGTTCTTATTTCTTGTTTCTTGTTTCTTATTTTATAAGATATGAAACAAGAATATGTTTGATAACTATTTATGTTTCTTATTTCTTTGAAAACTTTCTTGTTTCTTGTATATATAAATATACAATTAATTATAACAAATTTATATTATCAAATACGAATAAATTTTTGTTTCTTTGAAAACTAGAAATAAAAACATAAACTTGTTTGATAACACTTTCTTGTTTCTTGTATATATAAATATACAATTAATTATAACAAATTTATATCATCAAATACGAATAAATCTTGATGCAAAATTAACTAATAATAAAAGTAAATAAATAAAATTCTTTTATCCTTCACATGTTGTTCAAATTTGAGTTGAAAACATCCATTTGTACTCACTAGGGATTGAACTCAAACCCTGTGAAAGGAAGAAGAAAGGGACACAGACTCATTTTACCAACAAACTAAAAAGAGAATTTAGCAAAAACGGGAACATTTAATATTAAAACAAAACGAACAAAAAGAAACTTTGATTCTAAAATTTAGTCCAAATTTTAGAAATGTTTCTCAAATTTTAGAAAAAAAGAAATTGGATGGATTATCTAACAAGTCTGTTTTTTAGAAAATGAGAAACAGAAACAACAAACAGGAAACGAAAACGTTATCAAATGGTCCCTAAACTTTTATAAAAGTAACAATTTAGTCTCTCAAGTACTTTAGTTTACAACAATTTAGTGTTTGTATTTTAATAATTGTTACAATTTAAAGTCTCTAAATTTTAACATCTAACAATTTAGTAACTATACTTTGAATTTTGAAATTTGTACAAATTTAATTCTTACCATGAAAAATTACATCAAAATTTAGTGTCAATTTTTATTTTGTAATGACTTAATTTTGATAGTTTATGACCACATTTGGTTCTATAATCAACATATCAATCTATATAGGTAAGAAATTCTACTAAATCTTAATAATATTTTTCACCTTAAGAATTAAGTCGTTATAAATTTTAATATAGGGACTACATTTGTTAGGGCATTTTTTATTAATATTGTAATTTTTAAACTTATTATAAAAATGTTGTATTTTTCAAACTATTTATAAAAATATTGTATTTTTCAAACTATTTATAAAAATATTATATTTTTCAAACTATTTATAAAAATATTATATTTTTCAAACTATTTATAAATTTTAATATAGGGACTACATTTGTTAGGGCGTGGATATTGGTCGTCTCTTGAAGAGACGACCAAAATGCCATCTATCGCAAAATTTTAAAAAATTTGTGGATGGTCGTCTCTTAAATAGACAACCATCTCCAAAATTTAAACAATAATCGCTTATGGAATAGTGGTTTGTGGTAGGTTTTATAAATTTGTGTGTATGGTTTTGAGTCCAACCCAACGTAGATTTTTAACATTATATTATAATTTGTTATTTTTATTTATTTTTATTTATTTTATTTAAATCAAATAAGATATATTTTTTTAATATAGGTTATTTTATTTAAATCAAATAACTTATCTATTTATTTAAAAAAAAATAAAAGATGGCAATATAATATTCAATTTACTTAAAATCCTAAAATATAGTAAATAAGTAATAAATTATAATATACAATTCAATTTACTTAAAATGTTAAAAAATGGTAATGAAATAATAAACTACAATACAATCTATAGGTTAAAATATCATTTTTGGTCTCTGTACTTTGAGAATTGTTCCATTTTGGTTTCTATACTTTAAAATGTCCAATTTTAGTCAATGTAATTTTAATAAAGTTTAAAATGGGTCCCTATGATAAGTTTGAAGTTAATTTTTATCATAATTAGTTACAAAATAATAATAATTTTAATACAAAAAAAGGCACAATGTGAACATATTTTCAAAATTTGTAGGAAATTTCAAAATTTTAAAATTTGATCATCTCTTGTCTCCATCTTCCATGCACAATATTTATAAATTGAATAATTTATGTAATTTATTATATTTTAACTTTTTAAGTAAATTGAATATTATATTTATTATTTAAAAAAATGAAGAAAGGAAGAAAGAGAAAAAAATGTAAAAGAAAGAAAAGAAAGAAAAATAGAGAATACAGAAAAAATGGAGAAGAAGGAAATAAAGAGAAAAAATGAAAACAAGATGTTAAAAATCTACGTTGGGTTGGACTCAAAACCCTATACACAAATTTATAAAACCTACTGCAAACCACTATGCCATAAGTAATTATTGTTTAAATTTCGGAGATGATCGTCTCATCAAGAGACGACCATCCACAATTTTTTTTAAAATTTTGCGACAGATGGCATTTTTGTCGTCTCTTCAAGAGACGACCAACATCCACGCACAAGATGGTCGTCTCTTGAAGAGACGATCATCTCCAACTCATTAAAACAACAATATTTTTATAAATAGTTTGAAAAAAATAATATTTTTATAATAAGTTTAAAAAATTACAATATTAATAATAAATGCCCCATTTGTTATATATTAAAGTTTAGAGAATTTGTAATGGGTAGCAATTATGGTTTTAGTATTTGTAGATATAGCAACATTTTAAAAGAATTGCAAATATGACAAAAGTCTTTAATTTTTTTATATAATTCCAATTATACCCTTGGCTTAAACATATTCCCTTTTTAATTGGTATTTGTTTTTCAATTGGTATTTGTTCTTCACGGTTACTTAAATATTCCTTGTTATTTTTATATTTTTATATTCAAAACAAACATGATTATGCCCGACATTTATATTTTTTATTATTTTACAATTTTAAGCATTTAAACATTTCAGTTTTCTAGATTCTCAAACAGTAATACATATTTAACTACTTGTAAGGCTCTAAATTCACAGTCAAATCAAATGAGATGTATTATAATTTATTTAATATACCTATTTTTTAGAGAATTTGCAATGGGTAGTAATTATGGTTTTAGTATTTGTAGATATAGCAACTTTTTAAAAGAATTGCAAATATGGCAAAAATCTTTAATTTTTTTTATAATTCCAATTATACTCTTGGCTTAAACATATTCCCTTTTTAATTAGTATTTGTTTTTCAATTGGTATTTGTTCTTCACGGTATTTTTCTTCTTTCGATTTTTTTACGACAACATCTTCTTGATTCTAGTCCAATCTTCCCAAACTCTTCTCGATTCCAGTCCAATCTTCTGTCGAGTCGCAAGTTTGAGTATCTTCTCAAATTCAATCGGAGTCGCAAGCCTTCACCTATTCGATCGGGTATTTTCTAGTTTGATATGTTGAATTGCAACCCATGAATTTTCATCGAGTTTGTTTGATTATCTTCTCCAATTCGATCGAAGTCGCAAGTTTGTCTGATTATCTTCTCCAATTCGATCGCATTGTAGTATCTTCTTATTCTGGTCAAGTATCTTCCAATTCGATCTTTTCGAAGTCCAACGGAGCTTTTTTCGTGGGTATTTGATTTTTTCAATCAACATTTTTCGTGGGTATTTCTTATGTTCATTTTGTTACATCACTATTTTTCTGCTTTGGAGTCGCAAGTTTTCTTGATTTTTTGTTCTATCAGCAATACTGTTTTCTAGATGATCGACGATATACGTGACATCAGTGATATCTATCATTGTTTTCTAGATATGATCAATAGATATCAGTTATATCAGTGATATCAGTAATCAATAGATATCAATGATATTAGTGATATTAGTGATATACGAGTGACTATTGTGCTTCCAATTAGTGATATACAATCTTCTGTTGGAGCTCTTTTCGTGGGTATTTGAGTTTGTCAATCAACCAGATCTTTTTTCGTGGGTATTTTTTTGTTCATTTTGTTATATCACTGTTTTTCTGCAATGTTTTGGAGTCGCAAGTCTGATTTTGGTGATTGTTTTGTTTTCTAGATATGCTAGAGAATACATATGACATCAGTGATATCTATCATTGTTTTCTAGATACAATGATATCAGTGATATCAATGATCAATATATATGATATCAGTGATATCAATGATCGAAGAGATATAAATGATATCGTTGATACATCGTTTTTAGATATCAATGATATCGGTGATATCATTGATCAATAGATATGATATCGCTGATCGTAGATATCAATGATATCGATGATCAATAGATATCAATATTTATCGCTGATATCATTAATCAATGATATACGAGTGACTATTGTGGTGATCGATTTCTATATTACTTAATATTGTTAATGTTGTTATTACTTTTCGTGAGGAACTATGATAAAGCTTCCAATAGTTATTTTTATAGTAGGCAATGGAATGAGAAAAATTTCTATAAGAATTACAAGACCATTGGAATTTTTGTTGATGAGATGATGTGTTTTGATGATTTTATTTATCTGATTGTGAAAGAAGTTCGAATGGATAGTTCCATTTCTTTTATAGAATTGTCGATGTTATTAGGTTAGGGATAAATGATGATCAGGATGTGGTTAAAACTCAAGAAGATAAAAATGTTGTTTGGTTTTTAACTTTAGTGAAAGATCAAAATACAAGATATCTTTTAGTTTCTCATATTACAAGAAGTCTAATAGAAAAGTTATGAGTAATAGGTAATAGATAGGTAGAAGTTTATCAGACAACTATCATTGATAGAATCCTATGACTTCTATCAGTGATAGTAGTCTATCACTTCTTTTTCATTAACTTTTATCAATCATTAACAGGATAGTAGTCTATCACTTCTATCAGTGATAGACAGCGATAGAAGTCGAATAGGAACAAGATGTCTAATAGATAATAGAAAAGTTATGAGTAATAGGTAATAGATAGACAATTGTGGTAGAATTCTATCAGACAATTATCACTGATAGAAGTCTATTACTTCTATCAGTGATAGATATCACAATAGTAGTTTATCAAAATTAGAAGAAAAAATTAGTTATTAAATAAACAGACAAAAAAATTACTTATTAAATAAACAGACTTCTATCAGTGATATCACTGATAGAATCTCATCAGTGATATCACTGATAGCATCCCATCAGTGATATCACTGATGGCAGTGACTGGCGTGGGGTGTTTTAGTAATTTCAATTTTTCGTTTCAAATTTTTGCTATTTTTGCAAATAAATTGAGTCATTTGCTATATGGACAATTATATTGGTCCTTTTCGCTACCAACCCAATTGCCCCTAAAGTTTATGAAATAAATTTAGTATTATGAAGTAAATTGCTACTAAATTGAACGTACAGAGGCTAAGTCATTACAGAATAAATTCAATGATGAGGTTGTTACTTTCTTGAATGTTTTAGACAACAAAAGTGGTTTTTAACCCATTTGTAAAAATAGTAATAAACAATTCTATAATACAATTTACCAATAAATAAATAAAATTGTAAATAGAGAGGTTATTTCTTATGACAAAAATTAATTTTAGTTTTTTAGTTCAATAAATAAGGGATAGGAATTTGAATTGAGTATTGAAAGGTACACATGTGACTAAAAGATATAAATATATGAGAAAGAGCTAAAAAATGTATTTTAACACAGAGTAGGATATTATTGGAGGGATCAAAACTATAAGTTGTGGTAACAAAATTTAATAGTGTTTTTCTTACCATATATAAAGATTAGATTAGTTCTATTGAAAAACCGAACCAAACCAAACAGGTTCGATTCGATTTGGTTCGATTTCTTACACCCTGATTGAGATGTTGAAATCTGTTATCAAGTTTTGAAAATTGTGATATACAACTATCACTTTATCAGTATTATTATTTTTACTATTATTATGTTTTTTTTTTCCAAATTACCTTTAATCTCATAATCCATATCTTTATATCGTTTTTTTTCGGTCTCCAATCAAGAGTAAAAAAGAAATGGGAGGAACAAGGACTAACCATTGCAATAATAGTGAGGTTAAAAAATATTTAGTATTCCGGAAAAAAAGTTTATCCTATTTTTAGTTGCCACCTTGTAAAATTAAAAAAGTTCTATATATCATGAGGTCTAAATTCTTAGTAGTACTTTCTTTTAAAATGTGCGACCTGGGAATTATAAAAAAGTAGACCTGATTTAACTTGTAAAATTAAAATCCTTGTATAATTAATAGTTAATAACATATAGACATGATAATATGGATGTATATATTATCTAACATTTGCATGGATATTGAAATTTTAAAAAGATAGAGGTAAACTCATATGTTTAATAGTTAGAGAAGGAAAAAGAAAGGTAGAAGACAGAAAGAAACCTTGTTTAGATAATTTTAAACCATCAAGATTGTATATAGTACATAAAGAAAAAGTTAGTACTCACTTTTTCTATTAAAAATTTTATTCATAAGGAATAAATATACAACTTCAATATAGAACTAGTTGAGATTCAAAGATTAATGTTTTGTAATCATTTAGTCTTTTATTTTTTAAAATGAAGCTTATAAATATTTTTTTTCTACTTTTTACGTTGTTAATTTAGCATATAAAAGTACAAATTATCATTTTAAAGGTTATGATTCCATCTCTAGTCTTGTAATTGATGAACTCAAAAAACTAAACTTAAATTTAAACAGGGAAGAGATAAATACTCTCATCAAATAATAGGCTAGAAAAATGCCCAAAGATTAAGTATAAAACACAAAAACCAGAAATCCAACTAAACAAATACTGAACACCAATAAGCTAAACTACAATTCTCAAAGTCGACACCACACTTCGGAATCACAAAAAGCTGAATTACAGTTCAAAAAACCTTCTACGTTCTTCTACACCACGAAAATAACTCGTTTTCTTCTATCTTTCAAAATAATAATAATAATACTAATAAATAAAATAAATTTAATAACTCGTTCTCTTCTATTGCGTTTTTTGTTTTTGTTTTAAAAACAAAGATGTTTGATAGTTAATAATGCGTTCTATTATTTAAAATTTGAATTCCAATATTGTCTTCCAACACTATTATCTTTTCTCTTTAACGGGACGTTTAGATCGCAGAGTTGAGTTGGGTTGAGTTGTGCAGAGTTATTTTGTTAGTGAGTTCTAGAAATCAGTATTTGGATTTTAGAGTTGAGTTGACTTGAGTCAGGAAGTGTTTGGGGTGTAGAGTTGAGTTATTATGTCAGGGGTATCTGGTGCAGTTTTTTGTAAAGTGAATAAGTTTGATTTTTTTTACTTTTTTCCTTACATTTTTTGTTTCCACCAAATCAATGACAACCATATTTGCCTACAATTTCAAAATTTCATTATGAGATCAACTATAAATTTACAATATATATTACTATTTGCAAGATTTATGAGATATTTAGAAAAGTATTAGATATTGGGATTGATACCAATTTTTCTTTTCCAATAACATTTACTTTTTATCTTATGTTATTGAGAACATATTCTTTAATATGAAGCAGTTTCTTCTTTTTAAGCACATGTTCACCATTAATCTATTTATTTTAATGTAATTAGGTATTAGTATTAATACTTTGCAAGAAAAACGTGTATTCATTGTCTACAAATCAAATACAAACACATTTGTGTACAATTTCAAAACTCAATTATGTGATCAATTATAAAATTACAATATATATTACTATTTTCCAAATATATGTTAGGGATATTGGCAAAAGTAATGGATATTGGGTTTAATATCAATATTTTTTTCCAATAAAATTTATTATTTAGAACTTTTACTCTTCAATATGAATATTATTCATTTTTTTATGCACATATTCACCACTACTTTTTTATTTTAATTTAGGTAGGTATTAGTATTTATACTTTGCATATGAAGAATGTTTATTTAAATTTTTCTAAACACAAGCATTGTCTATGGACATCTTTAGAATGAAATAAATAGTTTACCTCGTGAAAATGTTAAAAATATACCAACATACTTGAATATTTTATGTCATATTGAAGTTGCATATCTACAAAATATTAGATATGTCATCAATGTTCTAACAACGCCATTATGCTGCCAAAATTTTCGGTGCAGGCGGTGTTGCTTGGTAATGTCCCTAGGAAATTTTGGGTTAAAAAAATTAGGGTCGTTATAGTTGGTATCAGAGCATGAGTTTTAGATTTTGCATACTCGCCTACATCGTAGGCAACGATCATCATAGCCTCTCGTAGGAAGTCGCCTCGTCATCTCCAGATTTTCTTTTATTTTTTAAAGTAGTTAAAGTTATTTGAGTTGTTTATGTGTTAACATTTGTTATGCTATGCTGTTAACTTATTTGTTCTTGTGCTAAGATAGTTTAGAGTTTAAGTTTAGATTATGGTTCGAGGACGTGGCCGTTGTAAAGTTCTAGCAACTTTCGAGGACGAAAGTTTTTCTTAGATAGGTATATTGTAACAACCCGTAAAATTAGGTGTGTTTAATTGTATTTGTTTTAAATTTAAATTTTTGGATAATTAGATTAGGAAATGGTGTTTTAAAGTTTAAAAAAAGATAAGGATTTCTATTTGAAAAAGGTTTTGGGATTCTTTTTTCTAAAAAGATTAGAATTCCTTATTTTAAAATGATTAGGACTTTTTGGTGACTTTTTGGTGCCTATTTAAATGCACACTTCAAAACTCTTCTTCTTCTCATTTTCTCCACTTTGTTCATCTCGTCGGACCGTCGTCGGAAAGTCACCGGACCGTCGTCGGAAGGTCGTCGAAAAGTCGTCGGACCATCGTCGGACCACTACCGGAAAGTACTGTACGGGTGAGTTAATAACTCAACTCTATGGGGTTGAGTTATTAAGTCACCGGTTATAATTGTTGGTGAGCCAAACAAGAAGTTGGGTTATTAACCCAACTCAACCCAACTCAACCCCAACAACCAAACACCTCCTAACAAATATTTTTGTCCCTAACTTTTTTTCTCATTATTTTTTTTCCGTATCTCTAAAATTTCTTTAATTTTTCTATCTCTAAGGGGTCGTTTAGCCCCATTTTTATATTGGGATGGTTTTGGATTCTAAATCCAAAACCATATTTGGCTCAATGTACTCAAGACCCTTGGTTTTCAAACACAACCCCATGGATTTGTTCTATGTTTTCTTATTTTATTTGTCATCTTCCATTTTCGTCGACTACTTCAGTAACAATTTGGTTACAACTCCGACGACCACACTGGCGACCCCACCACTGTTGACGGCTACCTCCAACAAGAACTCTGGTGACTCGACCACCACTAATGGCCCCCTGTGACAATAATTTCGGTAACCCAATTACCACTGACAGCTACCTTCGACAACAACTCCAATGACCCAACCATCATTGACGGCTACCTCCGACAACTCCTCCAAGCCACAACCACTGTTGACAGCTACCTCCGGCAAAAACTCCGACGACTCCAACCATCGCTAACGACTACCTCTGACGACAACTTTGATGACCATACCAGCAACCTTGTTGGGATTTGTGCCCTTAAAACTTATGTAATTTTGATCAAATAAATAAAGAGTTATTTATTTTTGATAAAATTATATTATTGATTTATAAATCCAATAAACTAAGCTCAATGGTTATAATGTATCTTGAACAACAGTGTAGTAGACACTATTTGAATTATGTTCAAGATTATAACCTAAATGGTCTATGGTATAAGAATAAGGTTGAACCTTATTCTGGTAACACCATGGATGCGACCCACTTTGTAATTAGTACAAATGAGGTAATCCAACTCATTCATGTGGTAGACATGCGAGTGGGGGCATCCTTTATGAAGAGTTCATACAAGACTGGAATGCAAATTATTAGTCTAACTAGTATAAGGCCGTTAACAGGATAAGACTGATAATTTATAGATGGTCATTAGTGACTCGACCTGAATCCTGAGCAAGTTAAGAACTCTTGCTTATAGGGGTTTGTCCTTAGACTAGTATGGGTGAGAGTGGCCTGTAGCCGACTTAATAAGTCTACCTTTTCAGGGACAGAACCTCGTAGGTACCTGGGGACTTAACTAAACAAGATGGAATTCACTCATTCCTACACTAAGGAATTAGATAGGTTGTTCCATTAAGAACTAACTCCAGGTCTTGAACAATGGGGCTCCACCCTCTAAGAGGGTATGAGTCTATGGTAGGACCATAGACTTGTTGTTCATTAGAGAATCGGTGGTGCTTAAGGAACAATGAGGTAATCACAGGGGTAAAACGGTAATTTGACCCCGCCGTGATTACAAACAACCTGTGAAGGGTCGACTCATGGGTAATGATAATATCAGTGGACACAATATAATCTACAGTGAGAAGAGTGCAACAACAAGTCTATAGTGGAGTGACTTGTAGTTAAGGAATATTGATTAACTGGATCAAAGAGTTTGATTAGTTAATCTCACATCATTGGACCTCTCATGAACTGTAGGTCCATTAGGTCCCTCCGTTGGCTCAACATGGTAATATTGAGGGTATAAAGTTAGGAATGAAATTGAAGTGTTCAATTTCATATATGAGGTGTTATATCAGTTATATGTGTTATATAGTTATATGTGATATAATTGATATAATATATAGTTTTAATGTGAATTAGATTCACGTATTAACTATATACCAATGAGAGAATAAATGAGGGATAGGATGGTAATTTCTACCCTATTTCCCTATAAATAGTTGCATGAGATGCAACTTTGAGACTAAGCTTTTTTGAGAAACCCTAGAGCATCATATAGTTGTGTTGGAAGAGTTCCACATACAACCACCCTCACGACCTCACAACCTATCCAAGAAGGAACCCACATTCCTCACTCACCTAGAGAATAACAGAGAAGATCTGGTGGTAGTGTCCGTGATCGTTCGGATTCGAGTTGCTAAGATCGTGATCGTGGGAGAAGGAGTACTTGAAGAAAAAGTTCTTCAAAGGTTATATCTTGTTGTTCATATTGTAGAAGCATGCTTATTTTAGATCTAGTTCTTGTTTATGATATCTATGTAACAAAATTAAGAACACGCGATTCACAATCGATTCCGCTGCGGGATTCGATTCCCTTTAGACCTAACCATCGCTAACGATTACTTTCGACGACCACTCAAGAGACTTATATACACCTACCCTAACAACCTGATCACTTGAGCAATCAACTACCCTAACAACCAACTTGCTCACAACAACCACCAACGACAACTCAACAAACCACTTCGACGAGCCAACCACCTGGCAACCACCACTTACGACCACCCTAACAACTCGACCACCCAACAATCACCATCAAGGAGCACCTGTTGACCACACCCAAACGACCCGACCACTCCGATAATCACTTCGACAACCACCTTAAGGACTCAACCATCCAACAACAATCTTAGTGACCCGATCACTCGACAAACCACTATCACCAACCACCATCAACAACCTGACCACCCTAGCAACCACTGTCGATGACCACTCGTTGACCACTCTAGTGATAACCCCGATGACCCGACCACCTAACAACACGACAACCTTGATGATCACTCTAACGAACACCCTATAACTACTCTAGGGACCTACCACCCGACAACCACCGTCCACGATCACCGCAGTAACCCAACCACCCCAACGACTTGACCACCTAGTTAATTTTTTTTTTTTAAAAAAATAAAGTAAAAATGTATACTAAATAAAAATTTTAATTTCTAAAAAAGAGTTTCAGAAATAGGATTTTGAATATTTTGTGAAATAGAGTCTGAAATATCTTAATTTCTTAATTATGCTTATTAGTTTTTTTTTAAAAAAAATCTAAAACAGAGTTCAAAAATTAGGTTGAGATATAGGTTTAGATTCCAGAATTTATTAAATAAACTTCTACTTCTTAATTTCTAAAATAAAATTGTAAAAAAAGTTTTCTAAATAATTTGTGAAACAAAGTTTTAAAATTTTAAATTTCTTAAAAACATTTCTAATTTTTTAATTTTTAAAATAGAGTTCCAAAATTAGGTTTTTGGATACTTGTGGTATAAAATTTTAAATTCCCTAACTACTTAAAGACTTCCAATTTTTTAATTTCTAACATTGAATTCCAAAACAGTTTCAAATTCTCTTATTCATTAAATATACTTCTAATTTTTAAAATTGTTAGAGTAGAGTTCCAAAAAATAGTTTTCAGAATCTTTGTGATGTGAAATAGAGTTTTAAATTCCCTACTTTCTTAAATAGACTTCTATTTTTTTTTTATTTTTAAAATAGAGTTCCCAAAGTACTTTTCAAAATATTTTTTGAAATAGAGTTTTAAATACCTAATTTCTTAAATAGATTTTTAGTTTTTAATTTCTAAAATAGAGTTCCAAAAATACTTTTCTAAATACTTTGTAAAATAGAGTTTCAAAATCCAATTTCTTCCCTATATAAACTTCCAATTTTTTAATTTCTAAAATATAGTTCTAATTATATAACTCATTTATGTTATACAAGAGTTTCTACAATTGACAAAGCATATCCACTAAAAATAAGAGAATATAAGAGAACAAAACAACTAAAGGAAAAAGGAAAAAAAGAAAAATATAGCATCATCCTAAGATTCTGAACACTACACCTCAAACGTTTTCTTAATCTCATACTTTATAACACTGCACTACAAACACAATTTTGTGATTCCCAAGTTTAAGAACTCTCCAGAACAAACCTCTCAGAGTTTTGATTCCAAGACAGGGAGTCAAACAACCCCTAAAAAGTCTCAATTTTTCTACCTTATTTAGGGGCACTTGTAATAATTGCAAAAAAGTTTGACCCAATTATGAACTTGTTTATTCTTTATCCTATTTGCAAATGAATAATACTTGGGTGTTGCCAAGATAGCACCCGAGTGATATGCTCTCAATTGATAGCCACAATTTTTTTTTTTAAGAACAAATTTTGTGGATACAAAATGGGTTGCACCACAGGTGAGTGCAACCCTGGCAACACCTAAGTGTTGCTCTTTGCAAATATAGCAAAAAAGTCAATCCAACCGAAATAGAATGTGCGGAAAATCCAAAATGACCTCTTATTTAATTTCTTTTTTTTAATCATGGGATTTTGTAACATGAAGTATCTCGATAATCTATTAAGGATGTACTGTTGATATACCTAATATAAAGTATATCATCAGTAATATATTGCAGATATACTTTATTTAGATATATTAATGAAATGAAATTTTTAATATTCAATATATTAGTAGTATATCAAAAATACTTAATATGAAGTATATAAAGTGAAGGGAATCGAAGTCCCCGCAGCGGAAGCGATTGTGAATCGCGCGCTCTTGATTTAGTTACAACGGAAAATGCAAGAACGTAAAACATAGATTAAGCATAAAATACAGAAATGGACAGCAAGTATATTACCTTTGAAGAACCTTTCTTCAAGTGTTCCCCTCTCCACGGTCACGATCTCAGCAACAAGAACTTGTACGAACACCGACACCACCACCGGATCTTCTCCGTTGTTCTCTAGGTGGGAGAGATTTGTATTTTGGAACACTTCAAACAACACAACAAGGAGGCTTGTAAAAACTTTCTCAAAGTCTTGACCAAAAGTCTTAACCTAGTTGCATCTCATGCAACTATATATAGGGGAATGGTATGGAAATGACCATTCTACCCCTCATTTAATCTCTCTTTAGTATATAGTTTATATATGAATCTAATTCACATTAAAACTATCAATTACATCATATATAATTGATATAACTCATCATGTATGAAATTGAACACTTCAATTTCACTCCTAACTTTATTCCCTCACTATTACCATGTTGAGCAAACGGAGGGATCTAATGGACCTACAGATCATGAGCTCCAATAATGTGAGATTAACTGATCAAACTCTTTGATCCAATTAATCAATATTCATTAACTACAAGTCACTCCACTATAGACTTAGACTTGTAGTTGCACTCTCCTCACTGTAGATATTATTGTGTCCACTGATATAGTCATTACCCATGAGTCGACCCTTCACAGGTTGTTCGTAATCACAGCTGGGTCAAATTACCGTTTGACCCCTGTGATTACCTCTTTGCTCCTTAAGCACCACTGATCCTCTAATTAACAACAAATCTAAAGTCCTACCTTAGACTCATACCCTCATAGAGGGCGGGGCCCCGTTGTTCAAGACCTGGAGTCAATTCTTAAGGGAACAACCTATCTGATTTTTCAGTAGAGGAATGAGTGAATTCCATCTTGCACAGTTAAGTTCCCAGCTACCTACGAGGTTCTGTCCCTGAGAAGGTAGGCTTATTGAGTCGGCTACAGGCCACTCTCACCCATACTAGTCTAAGGACAAACCCCTATAAGCAAGAGTTCTTAACTTGCTCAGGATTAAGGTCAAGTCACTAATGACCATCTATAAATTACTAGTCTTATCCTCGTTAACGATTGTTATAATTTGGTTAGACTAATAATTTATGATCCATCTCTTGTATGAACTCTTCATACAGGATGCCCCCACTCGCATGTCAACTACATGAATGAGTTGGATTACCTCATTTGTACTAATTATAAAGTGGGTCGCATCCATGGTGTTACCAGAATGAGGTTTCCAACCATATTCTTATACCATACACTGTTTAGGTTATAATCTTGAAGTCAACCCAAATAGTGTCCACTACACTGATTTCAAGATAAACGTTATAACCTTGGAGTTTAGTTTATTGGATTTAATAAAAGCAAGACTGTAATCTTATCAAAACAAATAACACTTTATTTAATTGATCAAAATTACACAAGTATAGGGCATAAATCCCAGCATAAAGAATATGAAAGTAATTTAACTTAAGTATATTAGATATACTTAATATGAAGTATATTAGTGATATAGTACCGATACTCTATTTAGGAATACCAATGAAATAACATTCTTAATATAAAATATATTAATATTATATCGGTAATTCATAATTAATATAACATATATATGTATATGAAGTATATCAAACGTATACTATAAATTCATATATGAGATATGTACCTAATATGAAGTATATCAGTGATATATTATTGATATACTTGATTTGAGTTTTTGTTTTTATTCATGAATTTTTGTCACCACTTTTTTATTGATGTATTAGTTTTTAATCGATACACTAATCTAGAACTATCTTAGTAGTAAATGAATGATAAATATTATACTAATATACTGCATTTCAGGTATTATTTCATTGATATATCTAATATGGAGTATGTCAATCGTATATTAGTACTACACTTCATTATACTAGATATACTACTGATATACTTTTTTTTAGTTATTGAAATTATCAATAGTTATTTGTAACTTAAGGCGATGAAACATATCATTTAATGAAGTATATCAGTGATATACTACTAATACACTCATTGTTGTTAGGTATATTAGTGATATACCAAATATGCAAAATATCCTGTTATATCGATATGCTTCATATAGAGTCTTTCATTTACCTGATATACCTAAAAGGAAGTTTATCAGTAGTATATCACTAACATAGTTTTAATATACTTCATTTTAAATATATATCGATTTACCGATATACCAACTGTAAAGTTTATTAGACATAATACTGATATAATATTAATATACCAAATATAAAATATATTAGATATACTACTTATATACTTGTTGATATACCAATAAAGAAAAAATTAGTATAATAAAAAAACGAAAAAAACAAATTTCAAAAATTTTGATATATTTGCAAATCTCCAAAAACCATTACTATATTTGTAAATATAGTAATATTATTTTCTACCCTTTATTTATCAGATCTCACTTTACTCTCTTAAAATCTTAACATTTACTCCAATTATTTTTTTTGTCTAAAATTTCTCCGTACATAACTTTTCATTCTCTCTCATTAAATTTGTAACTTTTCTGCTTTTCTAATTTAGATTTCTCTTTGTTCTCTAATTCGATTGCCTCTCGAACAATTAAACCTCTAATTTCTCTCTAACTTTTTTTAATCTATAATCGAACGTTTATTTCTCTTTCCCTAACTAATATTCTGTCTCAAAAGATTTCGTGTTTGACAAACGATACTACAATGTATTGGAAGTGAACAAAACAAGCTATGAGAACTGCAACGATGAGGACTTCATAAAGAACATTACAAGAGGTGGACGAGATGTCTTTCAGCTGGCGGAGTTGCGGCCCTATTTTTTCATTGGCGGCGGCGGCTACTGCTTTCAAGGAATGAAACTCGCTGTCTTTGTGTCGGCCACCACCATAGCCCCGTCTGCTTCGCCGCCTGCCGCTACAAAAAATGGTGCCTATTTATTAAACCCCACTTGTTGGTTTTTGAATGCTCTTGTGTTTTTTCTAGCTCTTTTCTTTGTGATTAAGATTGAGTGAATGTAGGAATACCAAGTTTTATTGAAGTTTGTTTGGCTTGTGTGGTTTTAGCCTTTGTTTTTGATATTTCGAACAAAATTTTAGTAAAATATGTAAGTGGATATAATTGTATTTTTTATTTTGAACATTTTTTTTATTTCTTGTCTTTTCTTGGTTATTGATTAAACATTTATCGTCTACGTGTTAATATTTTTCTTCATAATTTTTTGTAAATTGAGGAATTTGATATTGTACAAAAAGTTGATCAATATTTGCTATATGGTAAAATTATGTAAAAAAAAAAAAAAAATCTAAAATGAAGATTTAATAGTAAAGATTTCGATTCTTTGGAGATATAATACTGTAACCCCCCGCATTTTTAGTCAAACTAACTCTATTGTTTTTTAGATTAATTGGAATTGTCTAATTTAAGAAATTTGGATTTGAGTGAATGAGTTAAAATATTTAGGTTGCATTGGATAATCGTTTGGTTTTTGAATTTGTTGATGAGAATTTTAATTAAGTCTTGTTATGGGTTAAATTGGACCAACGAAAATGGGCAGGTCAAACGACCAAGGCATAGAGTCAGACAGAATAATAAGCCAGATATGAGGTCAAAACAGGCTGAAATCAATCAGGGACCGAACCAAGGAGAAACGAGACGAGCGGCCGTGCTCGGGTTTCGACCCAAGCGCGTGGTCGGCCTCGGCATAGGCCGAGGCCGACCAGGGTAGACCCTCCTATTTAGACTCTACCCTCGCCCAACATCCCAAGAAAGGAAGTCTAGGCTTAGGTTTAAGCCCAAGCCCGTGGTCAGCCTCGGACGAGGCCGAGGCCGACAAGATCCAAGGTCATATCCTGGGCCTTGCTTCAATCCCACGCGACCCATAGGCTTGTTTCCAACCCTCTCTCGACCTTTCCTTTTCTCAATAGGCCAAGAAACCCCACAGAAGACCCAGAACCAAGAAGCCGAGGCCGACCAGGATAAATCTCCTCCGTTTGAGCTCTATCGAAGCCCTATGACACAAACCATGGACTTGGGTTTGGGTTTTGGCCCAAACCAGTGGTTAGCCTCGGCCAAGGCCGAGACCGACCAGCTACAAGTTTGATCTCTAGGCCTCGTAGCGACTCGAAAAGGCCCGAAAGCCCATATTCAACTTCCCCACAATCTCTCCTTTACCCAAGAGGCCAAGGAAGAACGTCAGGGGAAACTATTTAATCTCTCCCAGGAGGGGAGAGAAGGGTAAGTTAATTCTAGTGACCATTATACAAAAACTTCTTGATAATTCTCTCTGAGACTCTCACTGACTTAGGCATCGGAGCTTGTGTGGCCTACACCACACCGGTGTCCAGGTTTTCCTTGACTTGCAGGTTGCGTTCTTCCCCTAAGAATTACAAATTTACCGTCGTTGTCACGTGGAGGTCAGGTGTATTCTCCTGTCCGAAATCTGGCAACAACAGTTGGCGCCGTCTGTGGGGACGAACAAACGCTTGTTTGGAGAACCTAGTGCCCAAGTCAATTTGTCAAGAATGATAAAAAAAATGCAAAGAAACACGTTTTTTAAACGAGGAACAACGTGATTTCGATCGGGATAAATGGGTAATGCTTAACGCGAGGAAACATATCTCCTCGGCCTCATACCGAGGTCGAGGCCGACCAGGAGAAGGCCGAGGCCTACCAGAGGAAGGCCAAGGCCAACCAGCACCAAAGAGACAAGGTCTACCAGACCGTTCAAGCTACATGGCGACACAAACAAGAAGGATCGCCTGAAGACGGTGACCTCCGCTCGTTGGTCGAGGCCGACCACAAAAAGGTCGAGGCCGACCAGCGCCAGGATAAAGCCAACGCCGACTTGTTCGTTCAAGCTACGTGGCATTGCAGACCAGAAGGGTTACAAGATGAGACAATAAAGAAGGTGACCGCTCAACCTCTCACTCCTAGGGAGGATGAAACTGACCAAAGAGGGCAACCTGCCGAGGAATTAGAATCTATCCTGCTCACATCTGAAGCTTCGTGAGCAAGGAGACAATAAAACCTTTAGTTATTATCTATACAATGATGGTTTCTAAATTGAGAGTTTTATCGATAGGTTTGAGATTGGTTTGACGAAGGCTCAAGGGCGAATACAAGTTAGGAAGTATTTGGGTAAACTTTCTATCCATCGTTTTGGGTAAAGGAGTTATAAAGTGTTTAATTCAAAAATAATAAAGTGAAGTAGAGGTTGGAAGGCTTCATGTAAAAATATAAATGGTAAGTAATGGTTCTTAGAATTCATTATGGGGTGTTTAGCCCATTGTTTTGGGTTAGGGTGGTTTTGGGTTTGGTACAAGGGGTGAAACGCAACCCCATTGGTTACTACAGTGTAACCCTATGGGTTTTGTACCATGTTTTCCACTTCCATTTGTCGTTTTCCATTTTCGACGACGACTTCGACAACAACTTTGATGACAACTTCGACAACAACTCTGACGACTACTCCAATGACTCGACCAACTCCAATAATAACTCCGACGATCACAAACAATGACAACTCTGACGATTACACCAGCGATCCGACCAACTCCGATGACAATTCCGATGACCACACCGATGACCCGACTAACTCTAATGACAACTTCGATGACCGCCTCATACTGACAACGAAAACTTCGACGACCACACTGATGACTCGACCATCGCGTTGAATACATCCATCGATAACTACAATGAAAAATCTATAGATTAATTTAACGATCACCTTTGTGACTCGACCACTCCAACAACTTGATACTTTGATGCCCCAACCACCAAAACCCTGACTGGTCCGAACCACCAACAATGACCATCTGACAACCACTTTGACTACTAAACAATTCATAACCATAGTTGAAGACCACTCTGACGACCTGACAACCATAGTTGACAACCACCCCAAAAATTTGACTACCTAGCAACCACTGTCGATGACCACCTAGTGACCACTTCAATGACCCGACCACCCTAGTAACCCGATCACTTCGATGACTACTGCAATGATCACCCTAACCTAACAACCCAACCACCCAAAATCATTGTTGACAACCATTTGGTGACCACTTTAGTGACCACCCAACAACCCAACCATCATATTTACCACTCTGGCAACGACTCCAACAACTCGACCACTTGACAATTTCTGTCATAACCACCAAATGACCACTTCAACGACATGACCACCTTAATGACCACTCAAACTACCCACGATGACCTAACCATTATGCAATCACCATCGGCGACTATCGACAACCAACCACCCAACCACCTAGCCAATTTTTCAAAAGGTTCAAAATTAAATAAAAATGGTTCCTAACAATTTTTTTTAATCCATCATATGTTTGAAATAGATTTTAAAATACTATACAGTTTTTAATATTTTAATTTTTAAAAATTGCATCTTATTGGATCCTACTTAGTCCAATTCATGTTGGAAACGAGAATTCAAATGTTATAACTCATTTATACTTGAAATGTGTTTTAAAATACAGTAAGCAATTTTATTTAAATTCCATAATTTCTTAAATAAACCTCCAATATTTTAATTTGTAAAAGAGAGTTTAAAAAATAGGTTTATGAATACTTTGTGAAATTGAGTTTTCTCTAATATCTTAGATAGACTTCTAATTTTTTTAATCACTAAAATAGAGTTTCAAAAATAGGTTTTTTAATACTTTATAAAATATAGTTTTAGATTCTCTAATTTATTAAATAGACTTCAATTTTTTTAATTTCTAAAATAGTTTTCTGAACATTTTGTGAAATAAAGTATTAATTATACAAACTACACATCCATAATTAACTATTATTGTCACACCCCCTCCCGAACTACCAGCTAACTTAGCCCCGCAGACGGAGTGAAGCCAACAGTCATCGTTCACCTCTCTAACGATACCTGTTGACCCTGCTTTACCTGATAAGCATACTATATTTGTATAAGAAACACTTTAAACATAACACAGCGGAATATTGACAATTATGTAACCTACGTAAGGAGTAACCCTACTTAAGACTCTCTAGAAAACCGAAACGTATGTGAACATCACAACCAAAAACATACCCAACCATGGTTTACACAACCACAACCTAGAATGTATATAAACATAACTTCATAGTCCTTCTTCTATAAATAAAGACTTTCTATACAACTCCACCCACGTACAACATATCAAACTTGTGAAGCTTCCAGCAGACTATGGCAGGTTTTCAGGCACCGAGAGCTCGATCTCTACCTGAAAAGTGAGAAAAACACTGAAATAATGAGCTATGAAGCTCAGTGAGTGACTTGAGTTTAAAAGAAAATTATTAACTCGTAAATCATATCATCTTGCCATCTATGAGCATATGCATCTGTAAACAAACGTTAAAAGTAACTGTGTAATCATAATAGCTTTTCAAGAAAACCAGCAAGTATATTGTTAAAACCTCGTAAGGCATGTAAATGATATAAACTCTTTTTAAAACATGTCACAATCTACGTTGTGTAGGGCATGCCCAGTACAACCAACGTTTACTCTACGATGTAGTGGGGCCCGCCCAGCACTCACGACAGCGTTGTTGTCACGGAATACACTCAACGTCGACAACAGAATAAGACCTGTGTGCACACGGTACCATAAAGCCTCAGGCTCAATATCTCAGAAAATCACATGAAAACATTTGAACATGCCTGCTTATCTTTTCTTTCATAAAACTCAAGCTCACTCAGCTTGTTCATAAAACAAGAAATCTTTAAATCATACTTGCTAAAACATACTTGCTCGAAATCATAGCATTTCCATAAACTTTGGAATTTCAATAAACATATGCTCGTGTATAAATTTCTCAAGACATTTAGGCTCACAATGAATACTTGAAAACATTTCTAGGAAAACATGAATACTCATAAACATGTGTTCAAAAGAAAACGCAAAGCATTGTAACCATTTCATTCTAGCAAAACTTTTTTTCCTTAAAACATATCTCAAGCATATAGTTCATTTTCGA
This sequence comes from Trichosanthes cucumerina, assembly GCA_036507285.1. NCBI lineage: Eukaryota > Viridiplantae > Streptophyta > Magnoliopsida > Cucurbitales > Cucurbitaceae > Trichosanthes > Trichosanthes cucumerina. The sequence continues at coordinate 44,216,337 of CM071841.1, forward strand.
AGTTCGTTTTGTCACTCACAGTGTTAGAACTAGAACTTTGGCCCGTACACACGACCTATCTCTTCTTGGCCTGCCAAACAAACCAAAACCATGTTTTAGAACCTCGAGCTCATGGTTTTTAACCTTAAAACTACAAGAAAACACTCCAACCAAATTTCCAGCATTTAACAGATTTTATACCCTGTATTCAAATACTCATAACTTCTTCATTACTTAGCCAAAAAGGATGTACTTTATACCAAATTCTTCTTTTTTGAACCCTTTAAATATCATATGAAGACATGAAGTTGAGATTCTCAACAGATTGGTTCGAAAATACCTCGGAATTGTTTTCCCTAAAAATAACTTTGTGCTGTTCCAGATTTGATTTCCTGCTGCTACCCGAAACTTGACCTGATATTTACAACATCTTCCAATCATTTTATATTCACGATTGCTTCACGAAAGTTGTAGAAATGCAATAAGCTTTCCAAACATACCTATTAGAGCTTCAGATTCCAACTTTACAAATCAGTACAACCAAAACATCAGAGGATTCTCGGATTTGACAGCAAATTCTATCTCTGCCTTCCTCTTCACAAAACAGCAGCTTAAGATCCAAATTTGCTCGAGCTTCCTTCACGAATTTTGTTCCAATATGAGTTAACTTACACGAAACAAAACCTCAACTCTTACCTCTTCTTGTGGAGCTCGAGATGAACAAAAAACCAGAATAGGATTGAATTGATTAACTTGCTGTTATAAAGACATACCTTTAGTTCTTCTCCTATCTTCTGGAACTTCAGCTCCAAAAACCACCTTCTTCCTCTTCCTTTCTGCTTCTCCCACGAAAACCCTTGCTTTCATTTGATAAATGAAGAAGAAGATCGATGGAATGAGTTGCTTTAAAAAGAAAATAAAGGTGGGGTCCACCATCCACTTTCCTTTTCCCTTTTTCATTTTTCCTTTTCCTTTCTTTTCTTTTCTTTTCTTTTCTTTTTAAAACAAACCAACTATAATATACTATCCTTTCCTTTCTTGTTTTCCTTTGTTTTTATTTATTTTTTTTGAATTCCAAAGATAGATCTCGGGTTTACAACTTACCTCCCCCTTAAGAAATTTCGTCCTCGAAATTTAGCAGTCTTTAAGTGAAAATCGTCGGGTACTTCCTCCTCATTTGGTCCTCTAACTCCTAGGTTGCCTCCTCCACTCCGTGATGTCTCTAACGAACCTTCACGAGTGGAATCGTCTTGTTTCTTACAACTTGTTCTTTCCTGTCGAGGATTTGAACTGCATCTTCTACGTAACTCATGTCTTCTTTTAGCTCAACAGGTTGTGCTTGCAGCATATGTGTCGGATCTGGAATATACTTCCTCAACATGGACACATGAAAAACATCATGTACTCGAGATGGTTCTACTGGCAACTCTAGTCGTCAGAGATGGCGCCCAACTCGACCCGTTACTTGATAAGGACCAATATATCTAGGGCTTAGCTTACCCTTCTTGCCAAAACGAAGGACACCTCTCCACGTAGATAACTTCAAGAAAACTTGATCTCCGACTTTGAATTCTGAGTCATTTCGTCGCTTATCTGCGTAACTCTTTTCACGGTCTTGAGCTACCTTCAAAATCACCCTGATTACCTTAATATTGTACATAGTAACTTGTACTAGCTCAGGACCAATTAGCTTGCGCTCTCCTACCTCTTTTCAACATATAAGCGTTCTACACGGTCTTTTATCTAGAGCCTCAAATGGTGCCATGTCAAAACTAGACTGATAATTGTTATTGTAAGCGAAATCCATAAGTGATAGGTGTGTATCCCAACTTCTCTTAACTTGAAGGACACATGCTCTCAACATGTCTTCTAGGGTCTGGATGGTCCTCTCTGACTGACCATCTGTCTGAGAATGAAACGCTGTACTAAAACTCAGCTTTGTCCCCATAGTTTCCTGTAAGCTAGGCCAAAACATAGAAGTAAATCTCAGGTCCCTATCTGAAACTATGGATACTGGCACTCCGTATTGACTCACAATCCTATCGACGTATAACTTAACAAGCTGATCAAGGGTAGACATCGATTTTAATCGGTATAAACCTTGCTGTCTTAGTGAGTCTATCGACCATTACCAAATACCATCATGTCTCCTTGAAGTACGTTGTAATCTAAACAGAAAAACCATAGTAATATGCTCCCATTTCCATTTCGACACTGGCAATGGGTTAAGGAGTCCTTCTGGTCTCTGTCTAACTGGTTTAACCTGCTGGCAGATCAAACATCTATCAACATAATCAGCTATCTCCCGCTTCATCCCATGCCACAAATATGTCCCCTTCAAAGTTTTATACATCTTGGTGCTTCCTGGATGCATAGCGTAAGCTGAACTGTGAGCTTCCTCTAGAATAGCATCTTTAAGCTCACTAACACTCGGAACACATAATCTTCCTTGCCTCTCTATGGCTCCGTCTAATCTCATCTTAAACTTTGCTTCTGAGCCCTATTTGGACTTTCCAAACATTTTCTACAGGTTACTATCCTCTGGCTGTCTTCTCACAATCTCTGCTATAAGTGAAGACCTGACTTGGAATTGAGCTAAGAGACCCCCTGAATTCTCTACAATCGCAGCTGCCTTAGAATCCCTTAGAGTACTTAAAAATGTTGCTCGAATACCACACAAGGCATCCCTAGGAAGTCTTGACTTCCTGCTCAATGCATCTGCTACCACATTCACCTTATCAGGATGGTATTCTATGGTACAATCATAATCTTTAATCAGTTCTAACCATCTTCTCTATCTCATATTCAACTCCTTCTGATCAAAGATATATTTTAGACTCTTATGATCTGTAAAGATTTGATACCTCTCACCAAACAAATAATGTCAACAAATCTTCAATGCTAAAACAACTGCTGCTAACTCAAGATCATGGGTAGGGTAATTACGCTCGTGCTTTTCAACTGCCTTAACGCATAAGCTATTACTTTTCCTTCTTGCAGGAACACACACCCTAATCCTTGTCCTGAAGCATAACGGTAAATCACATATTCTTTTCCCGTTACACGAAGTGTTAGAATAGGTGCTGTAACTAATCTCTTTTTCAGCTCCCGAAAACTCTGTTCACACTTATCTGACCATTCAAACTTAGCATTCTTCCTTGTTAAAGCTGTTAAGGGTAATACTAATTGTGAGAAATCCTCAACAAACCGTCTGTAGTATCCTGCCAAGCCTAGGAAACGACGTACCTCTGTCGCACTAGTTGGTCTCTCCCAGTTAACTACTGCTTTCACTTTATTCGGATCCACACTAACTCCATTTGCTGAGACAACATGCCCCCAAAACACTACATGATTCAACCAAAACTCACATTTGGTGAATTTAGCGTATAACTGTTTATCCCGTAGTGTTTGTAGAATAATACTCATGTGTTCCTCGTGGGCTTTCCTGTCAACCGAATAAACTAGTATATCATCAGTGAATACTATCACAAACTTATCCAAATACTAGTGGAAAACCTGTTCAAGAGGTCCATGAAAACTGCTAGTGCATTGTTAAACCAAATGGCATTACTAAACACTCATAATGCTCGTACCTCATTCTGAATAATGCCTTAGGGATGTCTGATTCTATGACCTTTAACTGATGATATTCTGATCTTAAATCAATCTTACAAAACACCGATGCACCTCTTAACTGGTCAAACAAGTCATCTATTCAGGGTAAAGGATACTTGTTACGTATCGTGACTTTCTTTAACTGTGTATAATAAATGCATAAACTAAGGGTACCATCTTTCTTCTTCACAAATAACACTAGAGCTCCCCAAGGCGATACACTAGGTCTGATGTATCCCTTATCAACTAATTCTTGTAATTACATCTTTAGCTCCTTGAGTTCACTTGGAGCCATTCTATACGGCGCTTGCGAAATATGGGTTGTTTCTGGTAGCAATTCAATAGTGAACTCTACTTCCCTATCAGGTGGCAACCTCGATAGATCTGTTGGGAAAAACATCAAGAAATTCTGCTCACAACAAGAACATTGTCCGGTTTTAGCTTTTCCTCCCGCACCTCTACTACATGTGCAAGAAACGCGTGCAACCTTTCTCAATAACTTCTCACTTTTAATCACGAAAACAAACTCGTAGGAATAATCTTTCTTTCATCCCATAAAACCACTTCAGCTAATCCTGGTTTCTTGAAAACAACTTCCTTTATATGGCAATCTCTAGAAGCATAATGAGTAAATATGAAATCCATCCTTAAGATTGCATCTCACACCTGCAAGTCTAGTGGAAGAAGATACACTAACAAATTGAGACCTTCTACTAAGACCTCACAGTCCCGCAACACTGCATTGACTAGTAACACATCACCAACTAGAGTGTATATAACTAACCTTTTACATAAAGGTTCTAGCTTCCCATTCAACTTAGTCAAGGACATACTAAAAACAAAGAAATGTGTAGCACCTGGTTCTATTAAAACAGGTGCAGGTACATTACAAATACTAATCGTACCAGTAATGACATATGATGCATCTTCTGCTTCTTACTGAGTCATAGCATAGACCTTTCCGTGTTGCCTAGGTCTCCCTACAATTCACTTTAGTCTGACACCGTTGGTGCCCTCTCTTGCAGCTACTGAAACTCTTGGTTCCTCAACTGTTTGGGACTAAACTCCTTAGTCCCTCTGTGCGGTTGTCCATAGCTGTGGACAATCCCTCTTGACATGTCCTGGTTATCTGCACTGGTAGCACGTACCAACACTCACAAGACAATGACCTTGATGATTCTTGCAACAAATCACACATGGAGTTTTCCTTGCTATACTGGCAATAGACTCTTGCCCTCTCTGCATCTTGCTACCAATCAAACAAACTAACTAGGTCCTCTTTAACTCTGCCCCTGATAGGCACTACCCATATTCATCTGCCTCGATGCTCGGCTTCTAGCTCGATCCTTAAAGTCTTATTGACTTGGAAACATTTACTCCAAGTGTGAACCTCCGCTGCTCACGACCTTGGAAACAGCTTGTTGTCGAAGCCCAACAACTAGGCTTCACTACTGACTTCTCCTCTACTATAGTCTGCTCAACATGTAGAGCAGTTTCTACTAGCAGGGAAAAATCAGCCCACTTTGCAATTCTTTGTGGATGAGTGCGTACGATCTCAGACGAATCGCTTTTTCAAATCTTCGACACCTATCACTTTCAGATGCCACAATCACATCAACAAACCGCGACAACTCGGTATACCTTGTCTCATACTCACCCACCAAAGTGTCCCTTGCTTGATTCTAAAAATTCATCCTCTTTTGCCTCTCGATGCGTGCTAGGGTAATATTTATCTTCAAATATACTTACGAAAGTTTGCGGTGTAAGTACGTGCATCACTACAATCGGCTAACATCGATTTCCATCATCCTTCGCCTTCTTTAGCAAAGCAAGAATGTGGCCAACTTAACATTTCGCTCCTCGAGCAACTCATCACATCAAAACATTTATCAAGTTTATTCACCAAACCTCGCCTTTCACTGGATCTTTGGAACCCTCAAACACCGTGTGGCTCCTAATTCTTTTAGGTGATCTATTCTATATGTCTTGTCTGGATTACTTAGCCCTGCTGTCTATGGCTTACCTACCTCCTTTGAGGAATTAGCATGTTGCTTAATAGTGGCCCTTATCTGGACTCTCGGGGCACTAGATCCCCACTGAGATTGATCTTGGGTAGGATCCAGCGTCCCGTCCTGATCCTGCCTGCACCGTTTGCTAGTACGTGGTGGCACGACTTCTCTAACATATCAACATACTAGATATGTAATGAATACTCTCAAATGCACAATTCTAGACTTGTGTTCACATTCTAGTCCTGACTGGACTTACTATTATCCTTACTTGGATCATGCTCTGCTAGTTCTATTGTACTAACTCAATAACTTGCTATTTACTTTTTCAGTTTCTTCTAGAGCTAACTTGCTCTGTCTCATTCCCATGGAGCTAACTGCTCTGATACCAAGTTGTCAAACCCCCTCCTGAACTACCAGCTAACTTAGCCCGGCAGACGGCGTGAAGCCAACAATCATCGTTCACCTCTCTAACGATTCCTGTTGACCCTGCATTACCTGATAAGCATACTATACTTGTATAGGAAACACTTTAAACATAACACAACGGAATATTGACAATTATGTAACCTACGTAAGGAGTAACCCTACTTAAGACTCTCTAGAAAACCGAAACGTATGTGAACATCACAACCAAAAACATACCCAACCATGGTTTACACAACATCAACCTAGAATGTACACATAAACATAACTTCATAGTCCTTCCTCTATACATAAAGACTTTCTATACAACTCCACCCACGTACAACATATCAAACTTGTGAAGCTTCTAGCAGACTATGGCAGGTTTTCAGGCACCGAGAGCTCGATCTCTACCTGAAAAGTGGGAAAAACACTGAAATAATAAGTTATGAAGCTCAGTGAGTGACTTGAGTTTAAAAGAAAACTATTAACTCGTAAATCATATCACCTGGCCATCAATGAACATATGCATCTATAAACAAACGTTAAAAGTAACTATGTAATCATAATAGCTTTTCAGGAAAACCAGCAAGTATATCGTTAAAATCTTGTAAGGCATGTAAATGATATAAACTCTTTTTAAAACATGTCACAATCTACTGTGTGTAGGGCACGCCCAGTACAACCAACGTTTACTCTACGATGTAGTGGGGCCCGCCCAGCACTCCCATCGTCTTTGTCGTAGTGGGGCCCGCCCAGAACTCACGACAGCGCTGTTGTCACGGAGTACACTCAACGTCGACAACAGAATAAGACCTGTGTGAACACGGTACCATAAAGCCTCGGGCTTAATATCTCAGAAAATCACATGAAAACATTTGAACATGCCTGCTTATCTTTTCTTTCATAAAACTCAAGCTTACTCAGCTTGTCCATAAAACAAGAAATCTTTAAATCATACTTGCTAAAACATACTTGCTCGAAATCATAACATTTCCATAAACTTTAAAAATTCAATAAACATATGCTCGTGTATAAATTTCTCAAGACATTTCGGCTCATAATGAATACTTGAAAACATTTCTAGGAAAACATGAATACTCATAAACATGTGTTCAAAAGAAAACGCAAAGCATTGTAACCATTTCATTCTAGCAAAACTTGTTTTCCTTAAAACATATCTCAAGCATATAGTTCATTTCCGAAGTTCGTTTTGTCACTCACAGTGTTAGAACTAGAACTTTGGCCCGTACACACAACCTATCTCTTCTTGGCCTGCCAAACAAACCAAAACCATGTTTTAGAACCTCGAGCTCATGGTTTTTAACCTTAAAACTACAAGAAAACACTCCAACCAAATTTCCAGCATTTAACAGATTTTATACCCTGTATTCAAACACTCATAACTTCTTCATTACTTAGCCAAAATGGATGTACTTTATACCAAATTCTTCCTTTTTGAATCCTCTAAATATAATATGAAGACATGAAATTGAGATTCTCAACAGATTGGTTCGAAAATATCTCGGAATCGTTTTTCCTAAAAACAACTTTCTTCTGTTACAGATTGGATTTCCTGCTGCTACCCGAAACTTGACCTGATATTTACAACATCTTCCAATCATTTTCTATTCACAATGGCTTCACGAAGGTTGTAGGAAATTCAATAATCTTTCCAACCATATCTATTAGAGTTTCGGATTCCAACTCTACAGATCAGTACAACCAAAACATCAGAGGCTTCTCGGATTTGACAGCAAATTCTGTCTTCTGCCTTTCTCTTCACAAAACAGCATCTTAAGATCCAAATTTGCTCGAGCTTCCTTCACGAATTTTGTTCCAATATGAGTTAACTTGCACGAAACAAAACCTCAACTCTTACTTCTTATTTTGGAGCTCGAGATGAACAAAAAACCAGAATAGGATTGAATTGATTAACTTGCTGTTATAAAGACATACCTTTAGTTCTTCTCCACTCTTCTGCAACTTCAGCTCCAAGAACCACCTTCTTCTTCTTCCTTTCTGCTTCTCCCACGAAAACCCTTGCTTTCCTTTGATAAATGAAGAAGAAGATCGATGGAATGAGTTGCTTTAAAAATAAAATAAAGGTGGGGGTCCACCATCCACTTTCCTTTTCCCTTTTCCCTTTTCCCTTTTCCTTTCCTTTCTTTTCTTTTCTTTTCTTTTCTTTTTAAAACAAACCAACTATAATATACTATCCTTTCCTTTCTTTTTTTCTTTTGTTTTTATTTTTTTTTTAATTCGAAAGAAAGATCTCGGGTTTACAATTATTGAAATAATTTATCCACATAATTGGTTAAAATATTGATATGCACTTTAACAAACAATTATCAAGTAAAAAAATTCTATATAGAAAAAGAATCTCCTAAAAAAATGTTATAAAAATACAACCTAAACAAACACAATTCAACCCAACCCTGCATCCCAAACACTAGAGTTTCGTTTCTTATTCCAGGCAAGAAACCTCAGGGTTCCAGAATCCCAAGGTGTCTGATTGCAAAACAACGCGCCAAACAACCCCTATAGGTTGGAATTCATTATAGCTAGGAAGTTGGATTTTTTAGTTTAGAGACAGGTAAGAGATCTCACACCAACTCTTAGAATTGAGAGCTATTGATTTTAAAGTCATGTTTCAAAAGATAGCTCAGAAATAAGTGTAGTTTTCAAGAATTTAGAAAAGTGTTATTTTCACCGGGAATTATTGTTTTAAATTGTCTTTGAAGCTATGCTTATCATTTGTGATGTATATGTATGAAGTATATGTTTTAAATTCTCTTGGAAGCTATGCTTATCATTTGTGATGTATATGTATGAAGTATATGCCATGATTCATGTTTTCTTGTTCTCTATGATATGTTGCATCACATATGTTTCTATATATGTATGAATCAAATGATGGGACATCATGCATTGTGAATGATACATGAAAATGTTTACAAAGGTCGTGACAATTAATTCCCTAAGTTAGAATGCATGCCATGAAAAGGGGCGCGAATGGGTCATATGTACAAGAGTTTGTGAGAGACCCAATGCAATGAACGAAGAGGGACCCAAATGGGTCATATGCATATGGGTATGTGAGGGACTCAAAGCATGCTATGAATGAAGAGGGACCCAAAAGGGGTCATATGTATATGTGTAGGGGTTTGTGAGGGATCCAAAAGAAAAAAAAAAGGTTTTATAAAGTTAGTCAGTCAGTTAGTCAGATCTTAAGTAAATTTTAATTAACCAGTAGACACTAAAAAGAAAAGTCATGAATATTTGAAAAATGAAGGTTTAGGTCTCGCAAAAAAAGTTTTAAAGTCATATTACACGTGTTTGTGATAACACCCAAAATGTACTATCCTTAGGCTTATAATTTGCTAGTTTTTATGATAATTTCAGGGCTTTTACGTGCATAAATCATCTAAAAGAGCATTTACAGATCATTCGGAGATATTTTGGAGTACTCGAGATCAATTTGAGGTGTTTTTGAGCTAAAAATGACAACAACTTGAAGGAAAAGGACCAAACAAAGTTCATTGGCCTGAGCCCATGGCGTTGCAATGCCCATTGTGCGGTTAATTAGCATGGAGAACCCGTGGCAATGGCGTTGCAACGCTAGTTCGATAAGAAGGAAGACACGTTATGGTGTAGCGTTGCAACGTTGTCCTTAACGTTGCAACATCACAGACAATTTCCTTTTTTATTTGTCGCCTAGGGCACGACATTGAAACGCCATGCCCAGCGTTGCAACGCCGTGCCTATTTTGTGTATAAATAGAACATTTTGTACCCTTTTCAAGGGAGCCGAATTTGATAGATTTTTGGACCTAATATCAAAATACACATTCTAAGGCGTCGTTTGGTTTATGATTTTATTGGATGGGAATGAGTAATAGATGCCTGGGAATAAGATGTCTGGGAATAATAAATGCTTGGGAATAAGATAACTGTGTTTGGTTGTACATGAGAATGCTATCAGATTTTTATGTAAAAAAAATGATATTTTATATTTATTTGACGAAATTAATATATAAATTTTATGTAATATATATACTACGATCTAATAAATAATATACAAATTTATTTTGTGATATTTATCTTATAAATTTTATATATTATTATCCATTATTAATAAAATAATAAAAATGCATTTAAAAAATAATAATTAATTAATATTTTTAATAAAAAAATTAATTATTAATTGATCACAAATAACTCGTGAATAATTAATTATAATGATTATCCTTACCATAAATTAATAATATTTATAATTAATTGATTAATATAACATTAATTAGTGATTTAATATTTTTATAATGAATGTTTATGCTTGTTTGATGAAATTAATCTTAAAAATATTATTTTATTAACTAATCAAAATTAATGGCAACTAATAAAAATAATAAATTAAACATAAATATTTTTAATTAAATAATTAGTTATAATTATTGAAAATAAATAAAAATATATAAATATTAATAAAGAAGAGAGAGATATTAATAAAGAAGAGAGAGAAAGAGAGAGATGGATGGGTATTAAGAAAACTCATCATTCTTGAACGGTATAGGAAACCCATCCACCATGGGAAAAAGTGATGCATGGGAATAAGTAATACTCATGCCAATGCTTACAAACCTTGTTCCAAACAAGGAGATTTAAAACCCTTACCCATTCTCATCCACAAAACCTTGCACCAAACGACCCCTAAGAGAAGAAAAAGAGCATTCCTTGGGAGCCAAGACATGAGTACAGGCTCGAGATCATGATGGGAGCTCGGGAACGAGGGACCGACATCGACACATACGAGTTTTCTTTCTCTTGCTTTATGTTTGTAGCTTAGTCTATAAACACTTATGTGGCTTTAGCTTGTTTTTATCGTGATTATAAGTAACTAAATTCCGTAGTTAGGGGATTGATGTAGCTTGTTATGAACTTATTTAAGTATGTATTGAACTTTGATTGTGTTGCTTTATTTTTGGTAATTTGTTCTTAAGTTACTTGTTTTTCTTTGGCCAAGTCTAGCTTGCTTGTTGATAACTTAGGTCAAGTCTATCTCATACACTATATTTCCTCCCACTTAGTACATTAATTTTAATAGGGATTGACCTAGATAAACCGGCTAAAATTTACCTAAGTCTACCAATATAACTCTTATATGGTATTTACCTAAGTCTATAATCACATTATAACTTAGGTCTATGTGCGGAAATTAATTAACTCTTAATTAACGGCACTCACGAGAATATAACCTAAGAATCTCCGGACCGAATTCACTCCCGTGTCGGTTTCTGTAGGGGTGTTCGCAAAGCGTCAACTTAAATACTGACTTTAGACAAAACCTTCCTTAGAAGCGAGTTACTTATCGGTCTCCATTCAAAGGTTATATTTGATTTCCTAATTTCTAATCTCATTAGAAAATAGAAAACCTAAGCCTAATTATTCAAGTTCTAAACTCTTTAAAACTAATAATTAACTTAGGTTGCATGCATTTCTATGTTATAGTGCTTGAAGATTCATCACATGAATAACTATATACTATAACATAATATAATTCATCACATGAATAAAATGCATGAGCATGCTTTTAATTTAAAAATATAACACTTATATTTAAATAAATTAAAACATGCAAACATTATATTATAACTCTTAAAATATAATCCTATCATGCATACTATATATTATAACTCTTATAATATAAATATGATGCATGAAATGTTTAACCTAAGGTGGGATTTTAAATCTATATGACATACATTATGCACATAGAAATTAATTAAAATATACATCTCATGTATAAAATAATTAAACAGCAAAAATGGACCGGTTTTTGGCACTTAGGGGCAATTATTTAATTAAATAACATTAATATAACACTTATATTAACATTATTTAATAAAATAATTAAATAAATAAATTAATTACATTTTAAAAAATAAATAATTAAAAAAAATTAAACTGCCCACAATAAAGAAAAACGCCCACGTCTCGCGAAACCGCCTCCAGCAACTACTTCTCAACGTGTGCAGCGTTGCAGCCAAGTGGCGGCGTTACCGCTGCTTGTCGCCTCGGCGTCGAGCTGCGTTCTCAACGCGAGCGGCGTTGCAATGCTGCTCCGCTGCAGGGCCTCCGTCCACAAGGACAGCGTTAAGACGCCGTAAGGTAGCGTCTCACGCCATCGACAGAACAACAAACTCTTTGCTGTTCTTCACTGAATTTTCGCCTATTTCCGCTCCGATTTCTTCACAGCAACTCTTGCCACGAACGACCCGGACTTACAGACTCGATTTATTTTCTAAAATGCCCAAAAATACAGGCCCTTTACATTTGATCTCATCAAACAGAAAATAAATCTAAAATGCCAAAAACCGAAACATCCATTTTGCAAACCAACAATTTATCACATAAATTAAAGCAATTTACCCACCTAATTTTAACAAAAACAGTGCATAAATGAAGAACCATCAAAATTGCTCTGATACCAATTGAAGGGAATGAGAATCCCCGCGCAGCGGAAGACGATCGAATCATCGTGGTATCATTACGCACCTCGGTTTTGTTAAAACGATCTACAAAAGATCTATGCTAAACATGCTGGAAAAGGAAGAAAAAACAGTAAGTTTAGAGGTACTTACTTGTTGAAGACTCTCTTCAAGATTTCTTCCTCAGATCACGAACTCTTCGTGCTTCTCGATCTCAACGAACTCTTCCCACGAACGGAACCCGAATACCACCACTTGGAGTGTCGGTTGTTCTCTTTTGGAAAAGGAAAGTTTGTGGGAACTTTGGAGTTTTGGAAAGGGAGGAGAGTTGAGAGAGATTAGAGAGAATTCTTCTTCTCTTCTTTGATGAAAATAAAAAAAATGAGAGAATGGTTACATTCCTTCTTGCAAGAAAGGATTATATAGTGGAATGATGGAGTTAAAATCTCCACATTATTACCACTTTACCACAACCATAGGTTATGCAAATCTCATTTGCATAACCACATAATATAAGATATCTCATATTGCAAATCTCATTTGCATTAATTGTGGATTAATTAAATTTAATCACATCCAATTTAATTTCTCTCAATTAAATTCTCCAATTAGCCCTAATTCAACAATTAGGCTAACCTATAGTTTATTATGAATCTCATTCACATTAAACTATATATTATATCATTCATATCTCATATAAATGACATAAATAACCTTAAAGTGAAATTGAACACTTCAATTTCATACCAAAATATTAACCCTTCTTTTAACCCAGATTGAGTCAATCGAGGGACCTAATGGACCTACAGTGACGGGCTCCAATGATCTGAGATTAACCTGTCAAACTCTTTGACCTAGTTAACCAACATTCATTAGCTATGGTAACACTCCACTATAACCCGTAGCTGCACTCACGTCAGTGCAGAATATTACGTGTCCACTGATATAACCAATGCCCATGAGTCAACCCTTCACAAGTTGTTCGTAGACACGGCTGGGTCAAATTACCGTTTTACCCATGTGTCTACCTCTTGTTCCTTAAGTCCCCACTGCTCCTCTAATGAACAACATATTGTGATGGTCCAACCATACACCACACCCTTCTCGGGCTAGTGAGAAGGTGGGCGCCCGTTGTCCAAGCCCTGAACACAACACTTAAGAGCACAACCCCTCTAGTTTTCCTAAAGGCGGGAACGAGTGAATTGCATCTCGCGTAGTTAAGTTCCCAGCTCCCTACTTGGTCTTGTCCCTTAGAAGATAGGCATATTGGGTGAGTAACTGTGACCACCCTAACCCGTACTAGTCAAAGGGACGGACCTCGCATGATGAGTCCGTAACATGCTCGTGGATTGATTCGAGTCACTAATGGTCATCACGGTTATTAGTCCTCATCACATCAGCGGTGTTACATCGATGAGGTCTAATAATTCAGGGTCCGGTCTTGTACAATCTCATTGCACAGGATGCCCCCACTCGCATGTCATGCACAGTGTATCCAGGATTAGGTCTCCAACCCTATCCATATACTATAGACCGTTCGGGTCATGAACTCGAACGTGATCCTCTCTGTGTGTCCACTACACACCGTTCATGTTTTAGTTCTCTCATAAATTCAATGACCCTGGAGCTTAGTTTATTGGAAAAGTTTATAAATATTGCGAGACAGAAAGTGATTAAAAGAATAACTCTTATTAATTTCAAACAATATATATTACAAACACGAGATTAGGACAAAAATCCCAACAAACTCCCACTTGGACTAAGCTAGTGGAGAAAATACATTTCTGAAATGTACATAAATTACAATGAAGTAATACAATAAACTAGGGGATTGAATACCCGTTTACACATCTCTCACTTGCCCTAGTGAGGAATCTCTCGAAGACCTAGACTCTCTAGGTGACCCTCAAACACCTTAGCCGTGAGGGGCTTTGTAAATGGATCAGCTACGTTGTGCTCCGACGCTATCTGTGTGACCGTCACGTCTCCGCGGTGCACAATCTCCCGTATCAGATGATATTTGTGCTCAATGTGTTTGCCTCTCTTAAGGCTCCGAGGCTCACGTGAGTTGGCTCATCGCACCACACTGTTATCACGAGCGATTGTGATTGGCAAGTTCATATTTGGAACAACTTCCAAATCGTCATGAACTTCCTAAGCCAAAGCGACTTCTTTGCGACTTCACAAGCCGCAACATACTCCTCTTCCATAGTGGAATCGCGATGCATCCTCGCTTGATGCTTCGCCATACTACTGACTCCTCCATTCGGAATGAATGGTGCGACCCAAGTGGATTTCCTAGAATCCTGATGGGTCTGAAAATCAGAATCCGTGTATCCCGTAAGGATCAAATCCTCACTGCCATACACTAAGCTGTAGTTCCTCGTTCTCCAAGATACTTGAGGATTGCCTTTACGGTACGCCCGGTGATCTAATCCTCGATTGGGTGATATCTACCGACAATTCCTCTTGCATAAATGGATGTCGGGCCTAGTACACAACATGGCATACATCGGGCTCCCTACAATTTGAAACATATGGAATCAGTCTCATATCCTCAACATCTTGAGGAGTCTTAGGACACTGATCCTTAGATAAGTGAACCCCATGCCTGAAAGGCAGAAAGCCCTTCTTGGAGTTCTGCATCTTATATCTAGACAACATCTTGTCAATATAAGATGCCTGAGACAAGGCTAGCATTTTGTTCTTAGGTTCGACTATCCGGATACCTAGAACATACTTGAGCTTCTCCCAAATCTTTCATTTGGAATTGCGAAGCTTGCCACTTCTTAACGTCAGTAAGAAATTCTACCTCATTCCCAATGAGAAGAATATCGTCCACGTACAACACCAAAAATGCGATAGTTTTGTCAACGATTTTCTTGTAGACACAAGGCTCGTCGACATTTTGATCAAAGCCATAAGATTTGATCGTCTCATCAAACCTTATATTCCAAGACCTCGAAGCTTGTTTCAGCCCCATAAATGGACCTATGAAGCCGACAAACTTTTTGCTCTTGGCCTTGGGCAATGAACCCTTTGGGCTGGTCCATGTAGATGGTCTCATCAAGTTTTCCATTCAGAAAGACTATCTTGACGTCCATCGCCATAACCTCGTAGACATAATACGCGCGGCAATGGCGGGAGGATCTCGATCGACTTTACCATGGCAACAGTGAAAAGGTCTCCTCATAGTCAACCCTTTCAACTCGGGTAAAACCCTTTGCCACTAGTCGGGGTTTGAAGGTCTGCACCTTCCCATCTACGCCACGTTTACGCTTGTAGATCCATTTGCATCCAATAGGTTTTACCCCATTCGGTTGATCCACAAGCTCCCATACAGAATTGAAGTACATAGACTCCATTTCCTGGTCCATAGCTTTAATCCACTCATCTTTGTCAACATCAACCATTGCCTGATCATAGGTCAATGGATCCTCATGATCATCATCGGGAGCGACAACCGAGGTTTGGCTAAACCCATGTAGCGATCGATCGGTCGTCTCACGATCCTCCCACTACGTCGAGGCATTCCCAACTCTTGGGAACAGATTTGACTAGACGTGCTAGGATCAACAACACTTGTTGACGTACTAGCCCCATCCGCAACTCTTGCTAATGTACTTTCCATTTCATTTAACACAATTTTACTCCTTGGTAAATGATCCCTGACGTGGTCTTCCTCTAGGAAAGTGGCGTTTGTCGACACAAGCACCCTATTTTCCTTAGGATCGTAAATGGACCACCCCTAGTCTCTTTTGGGTAACCTACGAATAGGCACAATTTGAACGAGGTTCCAACTTTTTCGAGTTTGACACCAACACGTGGCGGGCATCCCAAATCTCAAGTGATGTAAAAAGCGCTTTACGCCCACTCCGAACTCGAAAGATGTTTCACAAACACTCTTCGACGGAACGTTGTTCAAAATATAAACCATGATCTCTCTGCGTACCCCAAAAAGAATCGGGGGAGACGAGCATAGCTCATCATCGACCGAACCATGTCCAACAAGGTTCTCGCTTTTCTCTCTCTCGATACACCATTACTCGCTGTGGCATACGGTATTTGAAAGTTGGTGCGTAATTCCGTGTTCTATCATATAGTCCTAGAATTCAGTGTCCATGTACTCTCCACCTCGATCTGATTGAAGTGTTTTAAGCGATTTACCTAAGAGGTTCTCAACCTCAGTCTTGTACTCCTTGAACTTTTCAAGAGTTTCAGACTTCTTGTGCATTAGGTAAATATACCCATATCTGGAGTAATCGTCTATGAAAGACACGAAATACTCATAATCGCCTCGAACTTTAACATTCATCGGACCACAGAGGTCAGAATGTACTAACTCAAGAGGCTCTTTGGCTCTATATCCTTTTCCACTAAAAGGACGTTTGGTCACCTTGCCTTCAAGGCATGACTCACATACCGACAAAGAGTTTTCTTCCAACTCGTTTAGAAGTCCACTCTTCACTAGTTTCTCAATCCTATTGAGATTAATGTGGCCTAACCGTAGATGCCAAAGATGGGCATTTTCTTTTGGTGAAACTTTTGCTTTCTTAGTTCGTGTTTCTGTAGTTTTAAACAATTCAATATTCAAAACACTTTTGACCGAATTAGGTTTCAAAACATACAGATTATGCTCGAGTGAAGGTAAACAAATAAGATTGCCTTTGAAAGAAATAAACGCTTTACTTGATTCAAAGGAAACAGATATACAATGTTCAATTAAGCAGGAAATGGAAACAAGGTTTCTAGTAAACCCTGGAACTATGTACAAATTGTCCAACAATAAGTACTTCCCACCAAAGTGTAGCTTCACCGTGCCGATCGCTGCAGCAGAGACAAGCTCCTCGGATCCAACCCGTAGAGTCACCTCACCCTTTCGCAGCGGCTGCCAGGAATCAATCCCCTGAAAAGAAGAACAAACGTGGTTAGTGGCACCCGAATCAAATATCCAGGCAGAGTCACTACTCTCCACTGAACATGTTTCTGTCACAAGTAAATCATATTTACCTTGATTCTTCCTCTCGACCAGGAATTTGGGACCGTTCCTCTTCCAGTGTCCGCCCCCATTGCAGTGGAAACACTTTCCTTTCTCTGCAACGTCCTTGACCTTCTTGCCCTTCCGGGCGGTAGCTCGGTCAGTTTTACCCCTCTTTATCCTCTTCTTCCCTTTCGGGCGTGAAGGAGCAACAGGTTTCGTCCCAGAGGTCGAACCCCTGTGATAAGACCTGTAGGCAACATTTGCCTCAGATTCCTTGACCCTGTTCATGGATTGGAATTTCTGTAGCTCATTGAGGAGGGTAGTCAGAGTGCAGCTAATTTTGTTCATAACAACATTGCTACGAAACTGAAGGAAACTCTTCGGAAGAGTCTCCAAAATAAAACTGACCTGGCTCGACTCGTCGATCGAAGCCCCGTTCATCTCGACCAGATTAAAGTGGGTCATCATGTCTAGAACATGTTCACAGACAGACGACCCCTCTTTAATCCGTGCGTTGAAGACGTACTTGAGCGATTCATGCCGGACCTGAAAGGACTGTTGTCCAAACATTTCCTGCAAGGACTCCATGATCTCCTTGGCGGAAACCATCAACTCATGCTTCTTTGCCAAGACATCAGACATGCTGGCAATTATGTAGACCTTGGCCTTTTCATTGGCCCAAATCCACCGATCGTACGCATCGCGAACACTTCGCGATGCTGTCGAGCCCGACATGTGAGGACACTCCTTAGACACCACGAACTTGATGTCGTCAGTTACCAAAATCGTGTTAATGTTGTTTTTCCAACTTTGGTAATTATCTCTCAATAACTTATCGGATGCGAGTAATGCTATTATTGAGCTAGACATTTTTAGCTGAAAAATAAGAAAAACTTTGTATTAGTCTCGCAAAAAACTTTTTGAAATCCAATCAAGTTTTAGCAAAATTGTTTCATGATCCCTAGGTCATTCAAAAATTTAGCAATGATACCCTAAAGGTTTAGAATGACCGCCACCGAAGGGTGAACAGAACACTCCTCCTCTAGGACGAGACTTTCTCGATCAGACCCTAATCCCTAAATAACTCTTATTCCATTAGGCATCCAATTACCATTGTTCAGTCGAATTCATTAACACTTAACGAATTCTGTGAGTGTCACCCTCAATCTTTAAGTTTCCAAGCATCCGTCCAAACAATAGCCACCGAAGGGTGAACGAAGAAGGAAAACCAACCAAGAAATTATATCCCTTTCGGGAATTCAAGGTGTTCCGACTCCCATGATCAAGCCCTCTGAAGGGATTGTCTGGTCCAGGCCAAACTAGCAGGCAGATCATAGGTGTCTCACGGTGTGAATCGAAAGAAGAGACCGTGGGTCTCGTTTTCATAAGTCCCGCTCCCACTCACTATAAGTACTCTCTCCATCCACGATGATATTGACCTATACAAATGTCACCCGAAGGGGGACGCTCCCATTTGCGCCACGAGGACGAGTATAGATCTCACGGTGCGAACTTGACGGAGATTTGTGGTTGGAAATTCAAATGTATCTCATACACTATATTTCCTCCCACTCAGTACTTTAATTTTAATAGGGATTGACCTCGATAAACCGGTTAAAATTTACCTAAGTCTACCAATATAACTCTTATATGGTATTTACCTAAGTCTATAATCACATTATAACTTAGGTCTATGTGAGTAAATTAATTAACTCTTAATTAACGGCACTCACGAGAATATAACCTAAGAATCTCCGGACCGAATTCACTCCCAGGTCGGTTTTAGTGTAGGGTGTTGCAAGCGTCAACTTAAATACCCCAGCCTTAGACAAAACCTTCCTTAGACAGAGTTACTTATCAGTCTCCATTCAAAGGTTATATTTGATTTCCTAATTTCTAATCTCATTAGAAAATAGAAAACCTAAGCCTAATTATTCAAGTTCTAAACTCTTTAAAACTAATAATTAACTTAGGTTGCATGCATTTCTATGTTATAGTGCTTGATCATTCATCACATGAATAACTATATACTATAACATAATATAATTCATCACATGAATAAAATGCATGAGCATGCTTTTAATTTAAAAATATAACACTTATATTTAAATAAATTAAAACATGCAAACATTATATTATAACTCATAAAATATAATCCTATCATGCATACTATATATTATAACTCTTATAATATAAATATGATGCATGAAATGTTTAACCTAAGGTGGGATTTTAAATCTATATGACATACATTATGCACATAGAAATGACTTAAAATATACATCTCATGCATAAAATAATTAAACAGCAAAAATGGACCGGTTTTTGGCACCTAGGGGCAATTATTTAATTAAATAACATTAATATAACACTTATATTAACATTATTTAATAAAATAAATAAATAAATTACATTTTAAAAATTAAATAATTCAAAAAAAAAATTAAACTGCCCACAATAAAGAAACACACCCACGTCTCGCGAAACCGCCTCCAAAGAATCGCTCAACGCGCGCGTGCAGCGTTTGCGGCGTGCTGTGGCAACGTTACGCGCACGCCCGATGTTGCAACGTGCTGCTTCCGCCGCAGGCCTCCGTCCGCAAGGACAACGTTGAGACCCCGTAAGGCAACGTCTCAACGCCATCGACAGAACAACAAACTCTTTGCTGTTCTTCACCGAATTTTCGCCTGTTTTCGCTCCGATTTCTTCATAGGAACTCTTGCCACGAACGACCCGGACTAACAGACTCGATTTATTTTCTAAAATGCCAAAAATACGGGCCCTTTACATTTGATCTCATCAAACAGAAAATAAATCTAGAATGCCAAAAACCGAAACATCTATTTTGCAAACCAACAATTTATCACATAAATTAAGGCAATTTACCCACCTAATTTTAACAAAAACAGTGCATAAATGAAGATCAATCGAAATGGCTCTGATACCAATTGAAGGGAATGAGAATCCCCGCGCAGCGGAAGACGATCGAATCGTCGTGGTATCATTACGCAACTCGGTTTTGTTAAAATGATCTACAAAAGATCTAGGCTAAACATGCTGGAAAAGGAAGAAAAAACAGCAAGTTTAGAGGTACTTACTTGTTGAAGACTCTCTTCAAGATTTCTTCCTCAGATCACGAACTCTTCGTGCTTCTCGATCTCAACGAACTCTTCCCACGAACGGAACCCGAACACCACCACTTGGAGTCTCGGTTGTTCTCTTTTGGAAAAGGGAAGTTTGTGGGAACTTTGGAGTTTTGGAGAGGGAAGAGAATTGAGAGAGATTAGAGAGAATTCTTCTTCTCTTCTTTGATGAAAATAAAAAAAAATGAGAGAATGGTTACATTTCTTCTTGCAAGAAGGGATTATATAGTGGAATGATGGAGTTAAAATCTCCACATTATTACCACTTTACCACAACCATAGGTTATGCAAATCTCATTTGCATAACCACATAATATAAGATATCTCATATTGTAAATCTCAGTTGCATTAATATTGGATTAATTAAATTGAATCACATCCAATTTAATTTCTCTTAATTAAATTCTCCAATTAGCCCTAATTCAACAATTAAGCTAACCTATAGTTTATTATGAATCTCATTCACATTAAACTATATATTATATCATTCATATCTCATATAAATGACATAAATACCCTTAAAGTGAAATTGAACACTTTAATTTCAAACCAAAACATTAACCTTTCTTTTAACCCAGATTGAGCCAACCGAGGGACCTAATAGATCTACAGTGACAGACTCCAATGATCTGAGATTAACCTGTCAAACTCTTTGACCCGGTTAACCAACATTCATTAGCTACGGTAACACTCTACTATAGCCCGTAGCTGCACTCCCGTTAGTGCAGAATATTACGTGTCCACTGATATAACCAATGCCCATGAGTCGACCCTTCACAGGTTGTTTGTAGACACGGCTGGGTCAAATTACCGTTTTAACCCTATGTCTACCTCTTGTTCCTTAAGTCCCCACTGCTCCTCTAATGAACAACATATTGTGATGGTCCAACCATACACAACACCCTTCTCGAGCCAGTGAGAAGGTGGGCGCCCGTTGTCCAAGCCCTGGAGATAACACTTAAGAGAACAACCCCTCTAGTTTTCCTAAAGGCGGGAACGAGTGAATTCCATCTTGCGTAGTTAAGTTCCCAACTCCCTACTTGGTCTTGTCCCTGAGAAGATAGGCATATTGGGCAGAATGCTCATTTACCACCCTAACCCATACTATTCAAAGGGATGCACTCGCAGATGAGGAGCCCGTAACACGCTCAGGATTCAGGTCGAGTCACTAATGGTCATCTACGAAGTTATTAGTCCTTACTGTCAACGGTGTTACATCAGTAGGTCTAATAATTCATGGTCCGGTCTTGTACAATCTCATTGCACAAGATGCCCCCACTCGCATGTCAACCACATGAACGAGTCAGATCACCTCCTTTGTATCTAATACAAAGCGGGCCGCATCCACAGTTTATCCAGGATTAGGTCTCCAACCCTATCCATATACTGTAGACCGTTCGGGTCATGAACTCGAACGTGATCCTCCCTGTGTGTCCACTACACACCGTTCAAGTTTTAGTTCTCTAATAAATTCAATGACCCTGAAGCTTAGTTTATTGGAAAAGTTTATAAATATTGCGAGACACAAAGTGATGAAAAGAATAACTCTTATTAATTTCAAACAATATATATTACAAACACGAGATTAGGACAAAAATTCTAACAATGGAGAGATTCTTTTGAGTATCTTTACTTCTTTTTTATAAACTCGCAAACATAGTTCTTTGCTTGTGCTAAATAATGAATTAACTTGTGAAATCAATCCCCCTAACAATTCTATCATATTCGTGTCTCCACTTGCTTATCTATCTTTTTATCTTTGTTTTCACCTTATTTCAAAGTTTTGTTGCTTAGATAAAATTTAGAATAAGTATCTTGGTAATTAATCAATCTAGAAACCCATTCATGAGGACGACACTCTGTACTCAAATTATTATTTTAAAACCTGACCTGTACACTTGTGGTATTGCAATATCATTTTACGCAACAGTTTGCATATCCCAACCTTAGTATTGGGGTCACTTACTAAGTATTATTTTATAATGCACACCCTTTCTTTTTAAAAATATTTTCAGGTAAAAGTTAAGGCGTTCGAGGTGCATGATGGGGATCAAGCTACTAAGACCATGGAAATAGCAAGACATGATTTCCGCATTTTCAAAAAAATTTAGTAAAATTAGTTTGAGGACTTTGTTTTGCTGATATTTGACTTCAAAACTATGTTCGTTTTGAAATTGAGGCATGATCTTAACTATGTATATTTTGAACGTTTTGCTTCTTTTGGGATCCCGATAATGAAATATATTTTTATTTCAACGGAGTTTATCTCTCTTTTATGTTGTTTCATGACCTCGAAAGCATGCATGAATAGTAATAACCTTAGAAAGAAAGTCCTAAAGTCAGGGTCAGTACAACGATAATGTTCCATACTAATGGAGCTAATTGCTTTATGTTCTCGTGATTGATTAAGATGAATTAATTAAACTAGGCATGCAATCCTAATTCAACTAATTAGCGATCTTAATTCTTATATCCTATTGTGCAATCTACACGGGGAAGAAGCTCTCTACTATGCAAACACGAGATGATCCTATTGCTAGCTAAAACTAATAGTTACAAATTCATCCCACGCAAATAGATTGTCATGTTATGTACGTTTATTCATATTATATTAAACCAAGAATCAAGGGATAATAAATACACCAATAAAAATTCGAGCTACCCAATACTTTAAACAAGCCAAATGTACTTACTCGATGCGTATTGAGTGTTAATCTAACTATGGGCATGTAAAACATTAAACTAAAGTAAAGAGAGAGTAAGCTACTGTAAGCATTTAGAAATTTAGCATAAATCTCACGAAATTTACATTATACCTTAGTTACAACCTGCAAAAAAAACATTGAATGCTTAGCCAAACATTGAACGAACCCTTCTAAATATCGAGGATCGATCAAGCTAACTGAACTAGCTTAAATCTATGAGAAACAACAAAGAATGGGGGGCGGAAAACGCCATAAAGAGTGAATTATTCGGAATCTCTTTGACCTAGAGAGAAAATTTTGTTTGATATAAATTGAGCCAGCGTCGAGACGCTTCAAGCAGCTTTGATCGACACTTGTCAGGTGCATCAAATGAAATTTATAGACTAAGTGACTAAGATTTCCAGCCTAGTGGTTAAGTTGATCCACAGGGATGCAAGTGTGATTATTTACCTAATTAACAGGAATCGGAGGGGAGAGAGAGTGGGATACTTTGATGAGACAAGAAAGTGAAAGGTAAGAAATTAAATGGGTAGAAAATTAAAGAGAGAATTCAAATTTACCTTATATCACCGAATCGAGGGTTCAACAAGCTCAACATTTGTATCTAGGTCATTGGTTACAAATGATACGTTGAATTACAACCTAAACAATTAACCGACCTGCTTGATAAAGCCAATAAAGCCCCCTAAAAGGCTCATAACATTAACTAACCAAGTTAACATCGATTAGTTGAAAATAACGACCTTAAAACTGGATACGATAACATTCCATGCAAAGAGATTGATTGATTCATTTTACTCAGGAGTTGGTTAAACCTCTAATTTAAATCAAATTCAAGAGTAGTTCGAAACTCTAAGCCTATCATGCAATCTACAATGACTAGGTGAAGCCTTAGCTTATGCAAACACGAGTCGGTCAAGGTGCTACGAAATTAAGCATGCAATAAGATTAATCAAGTCAAATATGCATAAACATCCAACAACATACATAACAATAAATGTTCAAACATAAAAGATTAATCAAGTCAAGTATGCATAAACATTTAATTAACTAATCTAGATTCCCAAACATGCTTAAAATACATACATCAACGATAAATTGAAATACCAAGTGTTCCAAGTTGCAAAGTCTTCTTGAATCAACCCCGACCCACATTACGGCTAGCCAGAAGCTTGGAAATTCGCTCCCGAAATCATCACAAACTAAGAAAAATACTCAAAATAGGCCTAGAGCAGCATAAAATCAGAAAAGGGTGCAGAGCTCTCATGAAAAGGGAAGAAGGACCAACAATAATTTGGAAATTTTCTATTTATACATCGAAGCAACATGGAGATGTTGGAACAGTGTCTCGACGCTATCGCCTCGATTCCAAGCGTCAGGTAGGCTTCCCCAAACTGTCGAGTGAGCCTTAACCCCTCAGCATCAAGGTGATAACATCATTGCTCCTACCACCATATCACTGGCATCACACATCAATTTGAAGGGTAACCCCAAATTTAGTGTGACAAGGATCGACGTTGTGAGTAATGCTTCCTTCAAGTTTCAAACGCCTCACAATATGCTTTGTTGAATTCAAATTTCCTATCTAGTTCCAACAACTCACACAATGGCTTAGTAATTTGAGAACAATTTCTTATGAAATGACGGTAGAAACATGCATGTCCTAAAAAACTCTTAATTCGTTTGACATTAGATGGATACGGTAATTTAGATATGACATCGATTTTTGTTCTATCTACCGCTATTCCATCTTTCAATATTCTACGACCTATGACAATTCCCAATTAAGCACTAAATTCGTTTTCTCGCATCTCACTAACACATTGTTCATATTATTCAAACATTCCTCATACGAGCTTCCATAAACATAAAAATCGTCCAAAAATAACTGGTCATATGATTCCAAAAGATCTGAGAAGATTGCCATCATGGAATACTGAAACGTCCCTGACGCATTGCATAACCCAAATGACATGTCTCTAAAAGGGAATGTTGCATATGGGTACGTAAATGTCGCTTTCTCTTGATCTTCTGCGGCGATAGTGATTTGATTATATCCTGAATAGCCATCTAAAAAAAATTAGTAGGTTTTTCCTGCTAATCTGTCCAACATCTGGTCGATGAATGAAAGTGGAAAATGGTGTTGAACTTCATGTAGTCCATGCATATGCCATCAAGTTACCATGCACTTCGGTATCATCTCGTCCTTTTCATTTAACACCACTATCATTCTCCCCTTCTTTGGGACACATTGTACTGGACTTACCCATTTGCTGTCAGAAATAGGGTAAACTATTCCTGCATCAATCCATTTGATTGTCTCCTTCCTCACTACCTCCATCATTGTCGGATTCAATCTTCGTTGCCTCTTAATAAAGCGTTTGTGTCCTTCTGTCCATATCTTGTGCATGTAGTAGGATGGATTGATTCCCTTCAGATTAGCTAAACTCTATACCATAGCTTTCTCATGACGACTGAGGACTTCAAGCAATTTGCTTTCTTCTTGATCATCAAGTTTTATTGAGAAAATAACTCGGCTCATACTCCCCTATCCTAAAAATCGATATTTTAGGTGAGGCGGTAGCAGCTTCTGATGTACTACTGGTGGTTCCTCGATTGGTGGTTCCTTTGCTTCTCCTCTACCTCCGATCTTTTCAATTGTTTATAATTCATCATTTCTTCAAATCCACTACATGATCTAATACTAAGGTCACTTCATCTTCGCTTTCTTCATCTTCTAGTCCTTTTAGTAACAAGATCTGTACTGCAATGATAATTTGGTGCACATGCTCTTCTTTTACATCGTGAGGATACTTCAATGCTTTTAGGATATTGAATAAAATTTCTTTATCATTGACCCATTTCTTGAGTTCTCCTTTCTTAGCACTTATCACAGCGTCTCCAGTTGCTAAGAATGGTCTTCCGAGGATGATAAGTATTTCGATGTCTGCTTCATAATCAAGGACAATGGAATCAACTGAGAAAATGAATTTATCCATTCTTACCAAGACTCTTCAATTTTTTCCTTTTGGGTATGTGATTGATCGATCGATCGGCAAGCTGCAACATCACAGTGGTTGGTCGCAAATCTCCTATACCAAGCTTTTTGAATATGGATAGTGACATCAGATTAATACTTGCTCCCAGATCGCATAGAGCACACCCACATCAATCCTCTTATAGAGCAAGAAATGGTAAAACTTCCTGGGTCCTTAAGCTTTGGTGGTAGCTTGTTCGTCACTAATGCATTACATCCTTTTGTTAGTGCTACTGTCACATACTCTTTCCACGGACGTTTATTTGACAATATATCTTTAAAAAATTTGACATACGTAGGCATTTTCTCTAGTGCTTCCACTATGGATGGTTTATGTAAGCTCGCTTCAAAGATTGCTAAGAATTTTTCAAACTATCTTTCATCAGTCTTCTTCATGAGTCAACTTAGAAAAGGCGATATGGTTTAAAAGCTTGTTGCTTCACAACTGATTCCATTTCCTCTTTTCTTTCAGGCGTTTTGTTATTTGTCCAAATCCTCTTACTTAACTTTCTCTTATTTTTATTCTTTTTGATCCCCCTCCGTCTCAACATCATCAGACAGAGTCCTACTGCTCCTGAGTGTGGTCACATTACATTGTCCCTTCCTGTCTCTTCTCTGTGTCTTTATATCACTAGGCAGTGTTCCTGTTGGCCTATGCTTCAGTTCTAATGCTAACTGCCCAACTTGGACTTCTAAATTTCTAAGGGTGGATGCTTGACTCTGAATGTAGGCATCGTTTTTGCCATATATTTACGTTGTTGAGTTTTTTGCCCTAATCCTCGTAGTTTGTAATTTTGTTCAATTTATTTCAATAAAGTGTTTTTGGTTTTGTTATTTCTATATATTGCCTTATAATAACCCTAAATCTAATAAACAAACATCCTAAGTTGTTGTATGTCTGTTGAACTGTATGTAGAAGACATATGAGGATCACGGTTCGAGAAACAGTCTAAAGGGTCTATAGTATAGGTAAAATAATATTGCAATACCGCAGTGTACGGATCAAGTTTTAGTATAGTGATTTAAGAGTCCAAGTATCGTCCTCGAGAATGTGTTTCTAGATTAATTAATTACTAAGATATTTTAGCTAAAGAAACATAACATGGATAGGTGATTGAAAGTAGAAACTAACAACAGACTAACATGTGGAGAAACGAATTGATAGACTCAAAGGAAATTGACTTCACAAAATAATGACTTAATTAACACATTCAATGAACTAATGTGATGCTTTTATAAACAAGAAGTATAATACTCAAGAAAACCTCTCGATTCTTAGCGAGCCTCGCACATGTAATAAACTCCATAGTCTCCATATGAACCTACGACATGCACGACATTAAGCAACTTTTTTATGTGTTCCCCTTAAGTTTCTTAGTCATTCTCATTCCAGACTCCTAAGGGTTTTAACAACTTTGTTCTAATTCAAGTTTTATCTCTCGAGTCCACTAAAAACAACAAAATTAAGAGTTAAAGAACGAATTGCCAAAACTAAGAAAAAAACATGCTTCAATACATAGCAATAAGTCTTAACAAGTAAATCAAATCCTAACTACAACATTTAGCTACTCTAAATCACATGAAAACTAAGCTAAACATGTAACAAACATCTTAAAACGGTATTACAATCTAAAAAGAAAAAGAAATTAAACTTATGTGTCGATGCCGTTCCTTCGTCTCCGAGCTCCCGTATTCGATCTCGAACCTCCACGAATTCTTTTGCTTCCTAAAACGCTCTTTTCTCTCTTCTTACAAACTGTATTTCGAAAATAGGGTCAAAAGTCTACCAAATTCAGCTCCCTTGTAATGAAAACATAAGTTTCTATTTATAGGCTTAATCGGTATAGCGTTGCAACGCTAGGGACAGCGTTGCAACACTGTACCCTAGGCGGCTGGCATAAATGGAATGTCTCGATGGCGTTGCAACGCTGAGGGCAGCGTTGCAATGCCGCTACCCTAATGCGCACATCTCTTATCGATCTGGCGTTGCAACGGTAAAAGGCAACGTTGCGACGTCCTCGCCACGGTTCCTCATGCTCGTTTTCTTATCGAGATAGCGTTGCAACGCTATCAGCAGTATTCTTCAATGCTCCATGGCTGCACGTTCGACGTTGCAACGCTTTGTATAGCATTGCAACGCCATCACCTCGGGTCTTCAAGCTTAGTTTGGTTCTTTCACTTCCAATTGATGTTATTTTAAGCTCCAAATAATCTCGTTTCGATCCCGAGTGATCCAAAATGTCTCCAAATGTCCTTTTTGAGCTCTTTACCTGAAATTCAATGATTTAAACACATCAAATCCCTGAAATTATCATAAAACTAGCAATTATTAAGACTAAGGATAGCACATTTTGTGTGCTATCAAACACCCCCAAACTTAAACTTTTGCTAGTCCCGAGAAAAAACAACATTAAACATTAGATTGTTCTTATACATACATTTGGTTCAAGCCTCAAAGATTTAAGGAAAAATCTAGTAATCACAGGAAACATTTAAACATAACACTTCAGCAAGCAATTTAAAACTTTTCTTAAGTGTTCCTACGTGTGTGTGTGATTAGCCTGAAGGGAATGACACTCCCACGCAGTGGAAGACAATTGAATCGTCGCGGTGTTGTTCTGCAACTATTAATTGTTAAAATTAATCTAACTCTTAGATCTAGGCTAAACATGCATAAAATTGGAAGAAAAACAGTAAGTTAAACACAATACTTACTTGTTGAAGACGTTCTTCAAAATTCTTCCAACAATCCACGAACTCTTCGTGCTTTCTCGATCTCAACGAACTCGAACCCTTCTCAAGATCAAGAAAGAACACCACCCTTCGACTTCTAGGTTGTTCTTCTTTTTGAAGAAGGAAGTTGGTGGGAACTTTTTGTGTTTTTGTTTTGAGAGGAGAAAGCTAGAGAGAATTTTCGAGAGAGAGTGTTCTCTTCTTTTGGTGAAAATCCAAAAATTAGAGAAAATTGCATCCCACTCTTCTTGCAAGAAGGGTTTAAATAATGGACATAGGTGAAGTTGAAATCTCCACCTATTTACCATTTTACCACAACTATAGGTTTATATTTGCATAACCATATATTATAAGATATCTCATATCTCATATCACAAATCATATTTGCAATATTGTGGATTTATTAAATTAAATTTAATATCTCTCAACCAAATTTCTCCAATTAGCCCTAATTCACCATTTAGGCTAACCTATAGTTTATTATGAATCTCATTCACATTAAACTATATATTATATCATTTATATCTCATATAAATGACATAAATGCCCTTTAGTGAAATTGAACACTTCAATTTACACCAAAACAGTAACCCTTTTTTTAACAAAGATTGAGCCAACCGGGGGACCTAATGGACCTACAGTGACGAGCTCTAATGATCCGAGATTAACCTATCAAACTATTTGACCGGGTTAATCAACCTTCATTAGCTACGGTAACACTCCACTAAAGCCCGTAGTTGCACTCCCGTCAGTGAAGAATATTACGTGTCCACTGATATAACCAATGTCCATGAGTCAACCCTTCACAGGTTGTTCGTAGACACTGCTGGGTCAAATTACCGTTTTACCCCTTTGTCTACTTCTTGCTCTTTAAGTCCCTACTGCTCCTCTAATGAACAACAACGTTGTTATGGTCTGACCGTACGCAACAACCCTGTCGGGCTAGTGGAGGGTGGGCTCCCGTTGTCCAAGCCCTGGAGACAACACTTTAGGGAACAACCCTTCTAGTTTCCCTAATGACGGGAATGAGTGAATTCCTTCTCGCGTAGTTAAGTTCCCAACTCCCTACTTGGTCTTGTCCCTGAGAAGATAGACATATTGGGTGAGTAACTGTGACCACCCTCACCCGTACTAGTCAAAGGACAGACCCCCGCAGACAGGAGTCCGTAACACACTTAAGATTCAGGTCGAGTCACTAATGGTTATCTACGAAGTTATTAGTCCTTACTGTCAACGGTGTTCCATCAGTAGGTCTAATAATTCAAGGTCTGGTCTTGTACAATCTCATTGTACAGGATGCCCCCACTCGCATGTCAACAACATGAACGAGTCAGATCACCTCGTTTAGCGGGCCGCATCCACAGTGTATCCAGGATTAGGTCTCCAACCCCATCCATATACCGTAGACCGTTCGGGTCATTTACTCGAACGTGATCCTCCCTGTGTGTCCACTACACACCGTTCAAGTTCTAGTTCTCTCATATATATAATGATCCTAGAGCTTAGTTTATTGGTCAAAGTTTGTATTAAATGCGAGACACAAAATAATGAAATGAATAACTATTTATTAATTTCAAATAGTAATTTACAAACACGAGATTAGGACAAAATTCCCAACATAGCCTATGTTCCATTCATTTTTACTATGCCCAGATCTGTTGGGTTTTATGTCCTAAAACTCGTGGTTTTGTAAACTGAATGAATATTCTATATCACAATAAAGTTGTTATTGAAATTTATTCAGTAAAAGTGTTATTGACTATTGTGTATCGTGTAACCTTAATCCAATAAAGAACCCTTGGCTATAGGATGAATACTTGAACTTTATGTGTGACATAAAAGTGGATCAAGTTCAAGTTATAGCTGAGCAGTCTATAGTATAAGGATAGGGTTGGGGACCTTATCCTGGGGACACTATGGACGCGGCCCACTTTGTAGAGAACAAACGATGTGATCCTTAATCGTTCATGTGGAGACATGTGAGTGGGGGCGCCCTATGCAATGAGTTTGCATAAGACTGGACCGCACAATAGTCACTTAGACTTTATAACTCCGCCATCGTCTTAATCGACTATATTCATCCGATGACCTAGGTAACTCGATCTTAATCTTGAGCGTTCTATGGACTCTGTTTATTCGAATTATCCTTAGATTTACATGGGTGAGAGTGGCTCGAGACTGCCGACTCAATAAGCCTGCCATTTCAAGGATAAAACCGGGTAGATAGCTGGGAACATAGTTCGGCAAGATGGAATTCATTCCTACCCGCTTTAGGGATTAGTAGAAAGGTTGTTCCCTTAAGTCTCGACTCGGGTCTTGAACAATGGGCCCATCCTCTCATTGGCTCGAGAGGGATTTGGTTTCTTTGGTTGGACCACAAACCAATTGTTCATTAGAGGATTAGTGGAACTTAAGGAACAAAGAGGTAATTATGGGGTAAAGCGGTAATTTTGACCCACACTGTAATTACGAATGACCGTGAAGGATCGACTTACTAATCATGGTTATATCGAGTGGACATAAATATATCTACGGTGAGGAGAGTGCGACCACCGGGCTTTAGTGGAATGTCCGTGGTTAACGAATGTTGATTAGCTAGGCTAAAAGTTTGGCTAGTTAATCTCGTATCGTTGAAGCTCATGATCCGAAGGTCCATTAGGTCCTCCTTACTAGCTCGGACTTAGCCTTATTACTTTTTGAGAGAAAAGAATTTGAATTGTTCAAATTCAAGTTTGGGAGAAAGCGTTATTTATATGTGATATATTTAACGAATCATAGCTTAATTATGAATTAAACTATGATTAATAAGAGGTGGATATATTTAAATATGATTTAAATATCGGGATCGCTTTATAGCATGAATAAGGATTCATGTTCGAAAAATCGATCGAGATCGGGCAATTTATTTAATTTAATATTTGATATTAAATTAAATTAAAAAATTAATTAATTAAATTAATTTTGAATTATTTAATTAATTATATTAATTTTAATTAAAAATCAATTTAATATTGATTTTTGAATTAAAATTAAATGTAAAATGAGGATTTTCATGATTTTCATGAAAAACAAGTTGGCAACTTGCCCAATCTTACTCATCTTGAAATTCACCAAAATTGGCCACCGCCATCTCAAAACATCCTCATCACCCTTGAGTTGTCACTCCATTGAAGCTTTTGAAGCTTTATATAATGGTGATTTGGGGTGTTTAGAGAGAATTACACAGAAAATTCAATATTCCCGAATTAGTGACCTTTGAGGTCTTTTCTTCCAAATTCTCTCAATCTAGGATCCCACAATCCGTTCTAAGGCCTGAGGGTAGTAGGGAAGACTCTAACTGGTTGTCCACGAAGTGTTCGTCTTTGAAAACCATCAACCGGGTGAAGAGAATTTTATCTTCAAAGTTGAGTTTTCTATCCTCTGCTTTTTTCCAACTTTGAGCATGTTTTTATTTTACAAAATTGATCAACTTAGAGTGTTCAAGATCCAAAATTGCTTCCGCTTTCTTAATCTAGACTCTTTCAATTGGTATCGAGCAATTTTGAGCACTCAATTTGATCAATTGTGTTATGTGGTGGGTGTTTTATGAAATACAATTTTTCTGGGTATCTAAAGTGTTCTTCTGAATTTGGCATTTAAATTGAGCATCAATTTGTGCTTTATTTTCAAATTGCTCAAGTGTGTTTGAGCATTAATGTGTGTAGAATAAGCTGTAAAAATTTTGGATCGATTGGAGTTCGGGAAGGCCTTCAATTTGAAGAGAGAAGCTCGAAAGGTCAAAGAAAACTCAAAACAGAGGCTGTGTTTTTTTTAAATTTCAATTATGCTACAGTTACCAAATTCACTCCAGCCCGTGTTTTCTCATTTGAAGAAGAAGAAGTTGACCCGTTGACTTTGACCATTGACCGGTTCGTTGACTTTGACCGGTTCAATGGTTTTTGGACCGGTTCGGCTCATTTTCGGTCCGGTTCGGGTGGTTTAAGACCGGTTCTGACTATTTCGAGGCCGGTTTTTCCATTTCGGAGGTCCGTTTCACCATTTGGAGGCTCGATTCAGTCTTTTACAGCCCGGTTTAACCTTATGAAGGTCCGGTTCACACATTTGCAAGCTGGTTCAACCCAAATTCGAAGAGTTCGAAGTGGTTCGATGTTAATTCTAGATTATTATTGTAATAATTTAGTAGTTTGCTTGCATTAGATGCCAAAACCAGTCCACTTTAGTGTGTTTAATTAATTATGCATTGTGAATGTATGTTTTAATTAAATTCCCTAATTATATGTGCATAAAGTATGCCATATAGATTTTAAAATCCCACCATAGGAAGCATGCTCCATGCATTGAAAGTATGTTATAAGTGTTATAATATATTGTATGCATGTTAATTGGGTTTCACAAGAATTAATATAAGAGTTATATTAATATATGAAACAAATATTATATGTTTTAATTATAATTAATATAAGGGTTATATTAATTAAAAAAATTAAACATATAATTGCTATGCATTTATTCATGTGATGAATTTGTTATAAATGTATGTTTACTCATGTGATGAATGATAAAATAATTTATAACATAGAAATGCATGTAACTTAAGGTTAATTAATTAGTTTTAAAATGATTTTAGAACTGGAAATTAATTAGACCTTAGGTTATCTAGTTCTAATAAGATTAGAATTAGGAAACCAATAATTTATAAACTTTGATTAAAGAGGACTCGACTAAGGAAGGTTCAGCTAGGGGTACTTAAGTCGATTTGAAGCTAAACCCCTACACAGGAACCGACACGGGAGTGAATTTAATCCATAGGTTTATAAATTATCTTTCGTGAGTGGCGTTTATTAAAAGTTAATAAATTTAACTCATAGACCTAGGTTTATTAAAAGGTTAATAGACTTAGGTAATTCCCAGTATAATTGTTATATTGGTAGACTTAGGTTATATTGTTTTAGCCGGAATATGCCTAAGTAAATGTATACCCAAACTGTTTAAAATACTTAGTGGGAATGAAAAGGTATATATGATATATCAATTTCCTCTTACGCTCTCCACGAAGTTCACACCGTGAGATTTATGCTCGGCCTCGTGATGTCAATAGGGCATCCCCATTCGGATGGTGTTTGCATAAATCAAGAGCAAGGTGAATGGAGAAAGTACTTATAGTAAGTGAGTGAAGGAAGTGTGTCAACACATCCTACGGTCTCCTCCATTAGGTTGGACCGTGAGATTCCCATGTTGCGCCTGCAGGTTGCCCGAAGTAGCACCATCCATTCGGAGGGATGTAACATGGGATTCGGAACAACTCAACTGTTGTGGAATCTCTTCCGAAGAGTTTCCTGCCATTCCGCACAAATGCGGTAATGAATAAAATAGAGTATAACCTAACTACTCTCCTCAACGAGCTACAGACTTTTGAGTCCCTCATGAAATCAAAAGGAAAAGAGAAAGAGGCAAATGTTGTCACTTGAAGAAGTTCCTTAGAGGATCGTCCTCCTGCAGGACCAAGTTCAGTCCTTCTTTTTCTAAAAATAAGGGTATCTGAAAAAGAAGAAGAAGGACAAAAGGAAGGGACACAGCTCCCATGCACGCAAGGCCAAAGCCACAGGAAAATGTTTCCACTGTGTAGTGCAGGCAGGCTTTGGAAGAGGGCGCCGAAATACCTTGCAGAGAAAAGAAAGGCGAGAAAGAAAAACAAGGTAAATATGATTTACTCGTTTTTGAAACATGTTTAGTGGAACATGATGATTCCGCTGGATATTAGATTCAGGAGCCACTAACCATGTTTGTTCTTCTTTTCAGAAACTAGTTCTGGCGACTTGGTGATGGGGAGATATCTCTCGGGGTTGGAGCAGGAGAGGTTGTCTCAAATGCAAGCGAGTTGGGAGATGATGAATTTGTTGTTTAGAGATAGATTCATTTTATTAGAAAATGTACTTTTGGTTCTGGAATCAAAAGAAATCTTGTATCTATCTCTTGTTTGCTTGAACATATGTATAAAGTATCTTTTGATCATAATGAAAGCGTTCATTTGCAAAAGAGGTGTACGAATATGTTCTCGCTAAACTTGAAAAACAACTTATATGTGTTAAGACCAACAGAGTAAAAGTGCATTTTGAACACCGAGATGTTTAAAGCAAAGTGATACTCAAAATAAAAGCGAAACTTTCTCCTAGTACCTATCTTTGGCACTTGAGACTAGGTCACATTAATCTCAATAGGATTGGGAGATTGGTCAAGAGTGGTCTCTAAGTCGTTAGAGGACAACTCTTTACCACCATGTGAGTCTGTCTCGAAGGAAAAATGACTAAAAGACCTTTTTCGAAAAAGGTTATAGAGCCAAAGAGCCCTTGGAACTCGTGCATTCGGACCTTTGTGGTCCTATGAATGTCAAGGCACGAGGAGGATATGAATACTTCATCGTTTTATTGATGATTATTCTAGGTATGGTTATCTTTACCTAATGCATCATAAGTCCAAACCCTTGAAAAGTTCAAGGAATATAAAGCGCGAAGTTGAGAATACATTAGGTAAAACGATTAAAACACTTCGATCAGATCGAGGTGGAGAGTATATGGATTTGAGATTCCAAGACTATATGATAGAATATGGAATCGTATCCCAACTCTCAAAGACTTTGGTACACCAAATGAGAATGGTGTATCTCGAGAGGAGAAATAGAACCTCTGTTAGACATGGTTCGATCCATGATGAGCTACGCCATTTGCCTAGTTCGTTTTGGGGATATGCATGAGAATTTGCTCCATATATTTTGAACATGGTTCCTCTAAGAGTGTTTCAAAACACCCTATGAGTTATGGAAAGGCGTAAAGGTAGTTTACGTCACTTCAGGATTTGGGGATGTCCGACACATGTGCTAGTGTCCAATCCAAAGAAACTGGAACATCGTTCAAAATTATGCCTATTCGTAGGGTACTCCAAAGAAACGAAAGGTGGTCTGTTTTATGATCCTCAAGAGGACAAGGTGCTTGTGTCGACAAACACCACGTTCTTAGAGGAAGACCACATGAGAGATCATCAGCCTCGTAGCCAGGATTGTCTTAAGTGAAATTTCCAGGGAAGCTACAGATAAATCAACAAGAGTTGTTGATAAAGCTGGTCCTTCTCAAGAGTTGAGAATGCCTCGACGTAGTGGGAGGGATGTTAGACAACCCGACCGTTACATGGGTTTGTGAGAAACCCAAGTCGTCATACGATGATGGCATTGAGGATCCATTGACCTATAAGCAGGCAATGAATGATATAGATAGGGACGAGTGGATTAAAGCCATGGACCTTGAAATGGAGTCAATGTACTTCAATTCAGTCTGGAAACTTGTAGATCAACCAGATGGTGAAAGGCCTATCGGTTGCAAGTGGATCTACAAGAGGAAACGAGATCAAGCGGTAAGGTGCAAACCTTTAAGGCTCGACTTGTGGCAAAGGGTTATACCCAAAGGGAAGGGTGGACTATGAAGAAACCTTCTCCCCTGTTGCCATGCTTAAGTCCATTAGAATACTCTTGTCCATTGCCACGTTTTATGACTATGAAATTTGGCAAATGGATGTCAAGACGACCTTTCTAAATGGCAATCTTGAAGAGAGTATCTATATGGATCAACCAGAAGGGTTCATAGTTCGGGGTCAAGAGCAAAAGGTTTGCAAGCTTAAACGATCCATCTATGGATTGAAACAAGCTTCTAGATCCTGGAATATAAGATTTGATCTCTGCGATCAAATCTTATGGCTTTGAAACAGAATATTGACGAGCCTTGTGTTTACAAGAAGATAGTCAATACCACATCGTAGCTTTCTTAGTTCTATATGTAGGCGATATCTTGCTCATTGGGAATAATGCAGATTCACGATTGGCGTTAAGCAATGGCTAGTGACCCAATTCCAAATGAAAGATTTGGGAGAGGCTCGATTTGTTCTTGGAATCCAAATTGTTGGAATCGCAAGAAAAAGCGCTAGCATTGTCACAAGCATCTTATATTGACAAGATGTTGGTTAGATATAAGATGCAGAATTCCAAGAAGGGTTTATTACCTTTCAGGCATGGAATTCATTTGTCTAAGGAAAAGTGTCCTAAGACACCTCAAGAAGTTGAGGATATGAGACGCATTCCTATGCATCCGCTATCGGTGAGTCCGATGTATGCCATGTTATGTACTCGACCCGACATATGCTATGCAAAGTAGGAATAGTCAGCAGATATCAGTCTAATCCAGGATATGATCACTGGACTGCCGTTAAGAACATCCTCAAATATCTTAGGAGAACGAGGGACTGTATGCTTGTGTATGGTGCAAAGGATTTGATCCTTGCAGGATACTGCGACTCGATTTTTGATCGATGTGGATTCGAGGAAATCTACATCAGGATCAGTGTTCACTCTTAACGGAGGAGCTATAGTATGGAGGAGTTTAAAGCAAGGTTGTATTGCTGACTCCACCATGGAGGTTGAAATCACGTCGCGACTTGCGAAGAAAGTGAAGGAGGTTGTATGGCTTAGAAAGTTCTTGGTGATTTGGAAGTTGTTCCAAATATGAATTTGCCTATCACCCTTTATTGTTATAATAGTGGTGCGGTGGCAAATTCTAAAGAACCTAGAAGCCATAAGCGCGGAAAGCACATAGAGCGCAAATACCATCTCATCAGGGAGATTGTGCAACGAGGAGACGTGATCGTCACGCAGATCGCTTCGGAGCACAACATTGCTGATCCGTTTACAAAGCCCCTCACGGCTAAAGTGTTTGAGGACACCTAGAGAGTCTAGGACTACGGGTTTGTACAGATGGGGCGTTTTTCTTTGCTCAAGATGTTTTACCCCACGCACGCGTTTTAGTCCAAGTGGGAAATTGTTGGGTTTTATGTCCTAAAACTCGTGGTTTTGTAAATCTGAATGAATATTCTATATCACAATAAAGTTGTTATTGAAATTTATTCGAGAAAAGTGTTATTGACTATTGTGTATCGTGTAACCTTAATCCAATAAAGAACCCTTGGCTATAGGATGAATACTTGAACTTTATGTGTGACATAAAAGTGGATCAAGTTCAAGTTATAGCTTGAGCAGATCTATAGTATAAGGATAGGGTTGGGGACCTTATCTCGGGGACACTATGGACGCGACCCACTTTGTAGAGAGAACAAACGATGTGATCCTTAATCGTTCATGTTGAGACATGTGAGTGGGGCGCCCTATGCAATGAGTTTGCATAAGATGGATCAGCGCAATAGTCACTTAGACTTTATAACTCCGCATTGTCTTAGCGACTATATTCATCCGATGACCTAGGTAACTCGATCTTAATCTGAGCGTTCTATGGACTCTGTTTATTCGAATTATCCTTAGATTTACATGGGTGAGAGTGGCTCGAGACCGCCACTCAATAAGCCTCGCCATTTCAAGGATAAAACGGGTAGATAGTGGGAACATAGTTCGGCAAGATGGAATTCATTCCTACCCGCTTTAGGGATTAGTAGAAAGGTTGTTCCCTTTGGCATCGACTCGGGTCTTGAACAATGGGCCCATCCCTCTCATTGGCTCGAGAGGGATTTGGTTTGCTTGTTGGACCACAAACCAATTGTTCATTAGAGGATCAGTGGAACTTAAGGAACAAGAGGTAATACAGGGGTAAAACGGTAATTTTGACCCGGTGTAATTACGAATGACTGTGAAGGATCGACTTACTAATCATGGTTATATCGAGTGGACATAAATATATCTGAGTGAGAGAGTGCAACCACCGGGCTTTAGTGGAATGTCACGGTGGTTAACGAATGTTGATTAGCTAGGCTAAAGAGTTTGGCTAGTTAATCTCGTATCGTTGAAGCTCATGATCTGTAGGTCCATTAGGTCCTCCTTACTAGCTCGGACTTAGCCTTATTACTTTTTGAGAGAAAAGAATTTGAATTGTTCAAATTCAAGTTTGGGAGAAAGCGTTATTTATATGTGATATATTTAACGAATCATAGCTTAATTATGAATTAAACTATGATTAATAAGAGGTGGATATATTTAAATATGATTTAAATATCGGGATCGATTTATAGCATGAATAAGGATTCATGTTGAAAAATCGATCGAGATCGGGTAATTTATTTAATTTAATATTTGATATTAAATTAAATTAAAAAATTAATTAATTAAATTAATTTTGAATTATTTAATTAATTATATTAATTTTAATTAAAAATCAATTTAATATTGATTTTTGAATTAAAATTAAATGTAAAATGAGGATTTTCATGATTTTCATGAAAAACAAGTTGGCAACTTGCCCAATCTTACTCATCTTCAAAATTCACCAAAATTGGCCACCTCCATCTCAAAACATCCTCATCACCCTTGAGTTGTCACTCCATTGAAGCTTTTGAAGCTTTATATAATGGTGATTTGGGGTGTTTAGAGAGAATTACACAGAAAATTCAATATTCCCGAATTAGTGACCTTTGAGGTCTTTTCTTCCAAATTCTCTCAATCTAGGATCCCACAATCCGTTCTAAGGCCCTGAGGGTAGTAGGGAAGACTCTAACGGTTGTCCACGAAGTGTTCGTCTTTGAAAACCATCAACCGGGTGAAGAGAATTTTATCTTCAAAGTTGAGTTTTCTATCCCTCTGCTTTTTCCAGCTTTGAGCATGTTTTTTATTTTACAAAATTGATCAACTTAGAGTGTTCAAGATCCAAAATTGCTTCCGCTTTCTTAATCTAGACTCTTTCAAGATCAACTTTATTAGGCTCTCCATTCAACTTCCCCCTACACTGGTCATAATTACTAATCTTTGAGCCTCCCCACATTCAAGAATTAAACAACTCTACTCAACACTTACTCACTTTTTATCATTTTTTCTATTTTCTTCTTTTTTTTTTTGTGCAAGGACACTAGCTTTCACACATCCACCGCAGGGACCCTTACCCAAAGCACTTGCTCAATGAGTGGCCTAACTGATCATAGTGAAGGTAGCTCTTTTTGCCCTCACTAATTTTTCTATCTAACAGACAAACAACAAAAACCAACTATTTCACAAATTATACAGGTCATGCACTTCATATTGTCATTCACCCTATCCTACAGTTTAACTCTCAAATCAGTTCTTAGACCTATCGAAGTGACATCAAACTTCTATGCCTAATAACTTTGTTCTAAGCATTTCAAAACTACAGGAACAAAGGCTATGTGCATAATAGTGCAGGAGAAACTCAAGAAATTTTTTTAAATTAACTCAAATTCATGTCATGCTCTCAAGTTTCAGCAGAATCACAAAGATTTCCAATTAATTCTCATCCCAGGCTATCATAATCATACTTATGATTTCCAATTAATTCTCATCCCAGGCTATCATAATCATACTTATGCAAAGATCAATCAACAATTCAGCACATACTCAGGACAATCAGAACAAATAAACAACATCCCACCCCCAAACTTAAAATAAACATTGTTTCTAATGTTTGCAGAAATAAGCACAAATTAAGTAGAAGGGTAAGAGTGAACAATACTGTCCTGGGTGATGGAGATCTTTCTGAGTTCCTTGGATAGCAAAAACATGTGTGTTGGAGTTCCTTCGAACGGGAGCATGGATTTCAACGAGGGATGACATCATCATAACCTACAAAGAAAAACAAACAAACTAGTAAATAAGATAAAAACTGAAAAACAACTAAAACAAACTAAACACAGAAAACAACAAAAATGTAAAGCTTGGGTTGCGTCCCAAGAAACGCTTTGTTTAACGTCTTTAGCTAGACTGTACTCCCTTAAGGTGTTTCTTTCCTTTCTTGTAGTGCTCGGAGTGATGTGTTCATCTAGCCAATCTAGGTCTCAATATTCTTTATTGCAGCTCCATGACTAGTCACTATACCAGATAAACTGGTGACTGCATTCTCCAGCTGGTTGGACCGACTTCTGGATTCAGCTATGAAGGAGTGCAATGTTTCTTCAAAAGATGGTTTCCTCTCTAATGTAGAAGCATGACCTGTAGGAGGATTCAACACATTTTTGTTGTTAGCATTAGATAAGTTCTCATGATACCTCAAACCTTAATTGTAATGTGTTGGGAGGTTATTCTAAGTCTAGTTTCCTCCATAGTTGTTGCTTCTGTTGTTCAGGTAGTGTAGTTGCTCCATAGTGTATTCTCCATTGGACTGGGAGCATTGAGAGGACATCCATGTTTGTGGTGATCCTGCAAAATTATTCAGAGCATGAGTGAGAGATGCCATATGAGATCTAAGAGAGGTTACCTCATCCAGTTGATACAATCTAGCTACTAGCTTAGATCTGTCATTATCTGTAGGCCACTGGTAGCTGACAGTTGACACTTCCTCGAGGAGGGCACGTGCTTCTGGCACAGTCTTCGCCATGAAAGCCTCTCCAGCAGTGGCAACCAGAATGGTCCTGGTCTTACCTTCCAGTCCATTAAAGAACAGTTGTACCTGAAGCCAACCTGGGTAGCCATGTTGTGAGCACCTCCTGAGCATGTCTTTGTACCTTTCCCAGGCCTTGAATAACTGCTCTCCCTCCTGCTGCCTGAATGTTTCTATCTCCGTCCTTAACTTTGCAGCCTTCACAGGTGGAAAGAATTTGGTCATGAAGGCTTGGGCCAACTCCTCCCAGGAAGTGATACTGCCCGAGGGAAGTGTCCCTAGCCATTTCCTTAGCTCTATCATACAAAGAGAAAGGAAAGAGACGTAAGCGAATATTATCAGCAGAGGTACCATTCATTTTGACTGTTCCACAGATTTCTAAGAAATCGTGTAGGTGTGAGTTTGCATCATCTGTGGCTAATCCTCTAAAAGCACCTTCCCTAAGCATTTGTATAAGCCCTGTCTTAAGTTTAAAATTGTTAGCATTTATAGTGCCATAGACTATTCCAGCCTGTTCAGAATCAAACACAGGTTGGAAATACTCCCTGATAGGTTTAGGGTTATTGATGAACTCCTTATCAGCCATAGTCTGAGGTTCTGCCTTTCCTTCCCTTAGGAGTCTCTATAGGTCCTCTCGATCTAAGGATCAAAAGGGTGCAAGTCTGCAGCTTTTCCCTTGGGCATGATGGAGATCTGATCTCCTTGAGCAGCGGAAACGTGTTTGGGATCTTAATTACTTGATTGTTTTGCTTAAAACAAAAACCGATACATTGACAAAAACATACAAAACAAGCATGCTAATTCTAAACTAATTAGGCATGGATAATAGCATACAAATATGCTAAGTTTAACCATTAAACTAAGGGAAGAAGAAGAATTACCTTTGTAGTTTCTAAGTCTCCGATCAAAGAACTCCTTGCTCCGGTGTTCAAAGAACACATCAACACCCAAGAAACTTCTCTTTTTCTCTGTGCAACAACACCACCACTTGGATCACCTCCTATATCTCTGAATACTTAGATCCTCCTTGGTGGGAAGGATTCCAACTTTTGGAATATGAAGGGAAGTTGAGAGTGAGAGAGAGATTTTTTTTTTCCAGCAATTCTCCAATTGCTTGGAATGATCAATCGATCTCTTCTTCTGTCCTTCTCACCAGGAGAAGAACTTCACTAGGTAACTCCCCACTCCCAATCGAGGGGGAGTTGGGGAGTAGTGGGAACGTGTCCTCCTGACACGTTCCCAATTAATATTATATTAATTAATCAAATATTAATTAATTACATTAAATCAAATCACATTTATTTCAATTATAATATTAATTAAATTGATTAAATCATATTTAATCATTTTACCCTTTAACCTATAGTTTAATGTACATCTCATGCACATTATGTTTTAACCTATAGTTTTCAAATATGAATCACATTCACATTTTTAATATTTGAACTCTTTCAAATATTTAATTCTCTCATATAATTTAATATGAATCTTATTCACATTAAATTTATAATATATAGTTCCAAAACTATATATTATATTGTATCAATATACATTAAATTTATTCCCTAATGAATTCTAACATTTCAAACTCAAATGATCTAAGAACCCTTTACGATCTAGAAGGTGGACCTAATGGACCTACAGATCAGAAGCTCCAACGATACGAGATTGCTCGGTTAATCTCATTAACCTCCCAATCAACATTCGTTAATCTGGGAACACTCCACTAAAGTCCCACAGTTTGCACTCTTCTCACTGCGAGATATATTTACGTGTCCATGGATATTGACCAATTACAGCAAGTCAATCCTTCACGAATGTTCGTAACACCAGCTGGGTCAAATTACCGTTTTACCCCTGGGTTACATCTTGTGCCTTAAGTACCAGTGCTCCTCTAATGAACAATTTGTTTGTGGTCCTACCAACACATAGAGTCCCTCTCGGGCCAATGAGAGGGTTGGGTCCTTTGTTCAAGTCCTAGAGACACCACTTAAGGAAACATTCCTCTACTTACCCTAGTAGGCGGAAGGAGTGAATTTCATCTCGCTAAGTTAAGTCCCCAGCCTCTCACTCGGTCTTGTCCCCAAGAAGGTAGGCGTATTGAGTCGGCGAATCTGGCCACTCTCACCCATACTAGTCAAAAGACAATCCCTCGCGAACAGGAGTTCGTAACCTGCTCAGGATTGAGATCAAGTTGCCTAGGTCATCCTAGTGATATAGAAACCTAACTAGACAACGGAGTTACAACTAGAGGTTACTATTTCGTGGTCTGGTCTTATGTAATCTCATTACATAGGATATCCCCATTCACATGTCATCTACACGAACACGTTAGGATCACAATGTTTGTATCAAATACAAAGTGGGCCACATCCATAGTTTTACAAGGGTAAGGTACCCAAACCTTATCCCCTAACTATAGACCCTTTAAGCTGTATCTCGAACCGAGATCCTTTTATGGACATTACATTCAGTTAAAGATTCATTTAACAGCCTTGGATGTTTAGTTTATTGGATTTAGGGTTTAAATAAAGGCAAACTCGTAGATAACGAACAATAACACTTTATTGAAATAATAAAACTTTATTACATTAATTAGTACATAATTACAAACTACGAGTTTTAGGGCACAAATCCCAACAAACTCCCACTTGCACTAAAACTCTAGTGGGGTACAACATAATCTAATACAGTGGTTACAGAGATATAAATAGAATAAACTAGGGCATCCATATGCCCCATTACATATCTCCCACTTGCCCTAGATT
This sequence comes from Trichosanthes cucumerina, assembly GCA_036507285.1. Classification (NCBI taxonomy): domain Eukaryota; kingdom Viridiplantae; phylum Streptophyta; class Magnoliopsida; order Cucurbitales; family Cucurbitaceae; genus Trichosanthes; species Trichosanthes cucumerina. The sequence continues at coordinate 44,260,567 of CM071841.1, forward strand.
AGCCTATGTACATATCTCGTAGACCCAGACTTTCCTGATGACCCTCGAACACTTTAGCCGTGGGAGTCTTTGTAAACGAATCAGCAATATTGTGCTCTGAAGCGATCTTTGTGACTGTCACATCTCTCGATGTGCTTTCCTCGCTTATGGCTGCGAGGTTCCTTCGAATTGGCTACCGCACCACTGTTGTCACAGTATAAGGGGATGAGAGATTCCATATTTGGAACAACTTCTAAATCAGTAAGGAATTTCCTTAGCCAAACAACCTCCTTAGCTGCTTCACAAGCAGCGACATACTCAGCCTCCATTGTGGAGTCAGCAATGCATCCTTGCTTAATGCTTCGCCATACTATAGCTCCCCCGTTAAGGGTGAAAACTGATCCCGATGTGGATTTCCGAGAATCCTTATCGGTCTAAAAATTAGAATCAGTGTATCTAGTAAGGATCAGATCCTTAGACCCATACACAAGCATATAATCCCTCGTTCTCCTTAGATACTTGAGGATATTTTTAACTGTTGTCCAGTGGTCTAACCCTGGATTGGACTGGTACCTACTAACTTTTTCCACTGCATAACAAATGTTCGACCTCGTGCATAGCATAACATACATTAAGCTACCTACTGCAGAGGCATAGGGAATATGTCTCATATCCTCAACTTATTGAGGTGTCCTGGGACACTGTTCCCTAGACAGATGAACTCCGTGCCTGAAGGGTAATAAGCCCCTCTTGGAATTCTGCATCGAATATCTGGACAACATATTGTCGATATAAGACGCTTGAGATACAGATGCTAGCGTTTCGTTTCTTGCGATTCCTAAAGATCTGAATCCCAAGAACATATTGCGCCTCTCCCAAATCGTTCATTTGGAATTGAGTCGCCAGCCAATTCTTTGTGTCAGTTAGGTATCCTACATCATTCCCAATGAGTAGGATATCATCCACATAAAGTACTAACAAAGCTACTTTTTCGTTGACGATCCTCTTGTAAACACAAGGCTCATCAACGTTTTGGTCAAAGCCGTAAGACTTGATCGCAGTATCAAATCTTATATTCCAATATCTTGACGCTTGTTTCAATCCATAAATGGATCGATTAAGCTTGCAAACTTTTTTGCTCCTGACCTTGGGCTATGAACCCTTCGGGCTGAGACATGTAGATGCTCTCGTCAAGATTACCATTCAAAAATGTAGTCTTGACGTCTATTTGCCAAATTTCATAATCATAAAATGCGGCTATGGACAAGAGTATCCTTATAGACTTTAGCATAGCAACAGGGGAAACAGTTTCTTCATAGTCAACTCCTTCCCTTTGGGTAAAACCCTTTGCTACAAGACTACCCTTAAAGGTCTGTTCCTTTCCGGCTGCATCTCTCTTTCTCTTATAGATCCATTTACACCCTATGTGTCTAACCCCTTCAGGTTGGTCTACAAGTTCCCATACTGAATTGAAGTCCATTGACTCCATTTCAAGGTCCATGGCTTTGATCCATTGGTTCTTGTCTACGTCATTCATTGCCTGTTTATAAGACAATGGATCTTCTACGCCGTCATCAGGTATGACAACTTGAGTTTCAGCTAAACCCAAGTAGCGGTCAGGTTGGGAAACAACCCTCCCACTGTGTCGAGGCATTCCCAACGATTGAGAAGGACGAGACTGACTTGAGGTGCTAGCTCTTCCATCAACTCTTGATGAAGGTCCAACTTGATCAACAACTCTTGTTGGTTCATGTGTAGCTTCATTTAGTACTAATTTACTACGCGGTGTGTGGTTCCTCATGTGATCTTCCTCCAAGAACGTGGCGTTTGTCGATACAATCACCTTGTTTGTGGGTCGTAGAAAAGACCACCTCTCGTTTCTTTGTGATAGCCAACAAATTGGCACAATCTTGAACGAGGTTCCAGTTTCTTTGGGTTTGTCACTTGCACGTGTGCCGGACAGTCCCAAATCCTGAAGTGTTGTAAACTATGTTTACGCCCCTTCCAAAGTTCAAAAGGTGTTTCTGAAACACTTTTTGATGGAACACTATTCAAGATTTGAAGCTGCAATCTCTCTCTGCGTATCCCAAAAAAACGAGTGCAATTGAGCATAGCTCATCATAGAACGAACCATGTCTAACAAGGTTCTATTTCTCCTTCTCGCACACCATTTTCTTTGTGGTGTATTAGGTGTAGAGAGTTGAGATCTAATTCCATGTTCTATCATATAGTCCACGGAATCTCAAATCCATGTACTCTCCACCTCGATCCGATCGAAGTGTTTTAATGGTTTTCCTAATGCATTCACTACTTCAAAGCTTATACTCTTTGAACTTTTCATGAGCTTGGACTTGTGATGCATTAGGTATAGATAACCATATCTCGAATAATCATCTATGAAAGAGATGAAATATTCGTACCCTCCTCGAGCTTTAACATTCACCGGACCACAAAGATCCGAATGCACAAGTTCTAGGGGGCTCTACGGCTCTATAACCTTTTCCAAGAAAAGGTCGTTTGGTCATTTTACCTTCCAAGTAAGACTCTGCAAGGCAAGAAAGAATCATCTTCTAACTTATTTAGAAGTACATTCTTAGAGAGTCTCTCAATCCGGTTGAGATTAATATGACCAAGTCTAAGATGCCATAGATAGGTATTATTATTTGGAGAAATTCTTTGCCTTTTATTTTGAGTGTTAGCATTTTTAAACATCTCATGATTTAAAATTTCTTTCGTTTTGTTCGGGCCAAGACATACAAGCCATTTTTCAATTTAGCATAACAAATATTGACACCTTCTTTCAAAATGAACGCTTCATTAATTGAAAAAGAAATACAATTTCCAATTTCTATTAAACAAGAGATAGAAATTAAGTTCCTTTTAAGCTTAGGAACTATATACAGATTTTTTAAAGAAAGAAATTTATATCCGAAAAATAACTTGGCATCTCACATCGCACGAAGTGAGACGACGCCTCTCCGCCCGGACCTTAAGCGTCATCTCACCTCTTGAGCTCCTTGAAGGAACTAGTTTCTGAAATGAAGAGCAAACGTGATTAGTGGCTCCTGAATCAAGTATCCGGGTAAAATAATCATTTTTCACTAAACAAGTTTCAAGAACAAGTAAATGTAATTTACCTTTCTTGTCGTTGAGCTCAGCAAGGTATTTTGGGCAGTTTCTCTTCCAGTGCCCATCCATGTTGCAGTGGAAACATTTTCCTTTATCTGCAAGCTTGGCTTTTCCCTTGCCTTTGTCAGCAGCAGGTGCCTTCCCTTTCCCTCCTATTTTCTTCTTTTGGGTCTTCTTAAGCCCAGAAAAAGAGCTACAGGACTTAGTCCCAGAGGATGAACCCTTCTAGAACCATCTGGAATGGGAAAACAGATTTGCCTCTTCATCAGCCTGCCCTTTATTCTTCATAAGAGACTAGAAAGTCTGTAGTTCATTAAGGAGAGTAGTCAGGTTATACTCTATCTTGTTCATCACTGCATTGCTGCGAAATTGCAGGAAACTCTTCGAAAGATATTCTAGGATGAACGATACCTGACTTTGCTCGTCAATGGCCGCTCCGTTCATCTCAGCGACGTTGAAGTGGACCATCAGATCAAGTACGTGTTCTCTCACCGATGACCCCTCCTTCATACGGGAGTTATAAACGTATTTGAGGGATTCATGCCGAATCTGTCCAGATGAATGTCCAAATATTTCCTGCAGCGAACTCATGATCTCACGAGCTGAGACCATGCCCTCGTGCTTTTTGGCCAGAACTTCAGAAACACTAGCCAAAATGTAGACCTTGGCCTTATCATTGGCCTTGATCCAGCGGTCGTACGCCTCCTTAACAGATTGAGGAGTGTTACGAGAAAGGATCTGAGGACATTCCTCAGTTAGTACAAATCGTAGGTCGTCAACAACGAGAATCGTATTCAAGTTGGACTTCCACGTAGTAAAATTCTCACCAGTTAAACGGTCGCTTTTAAGTAAGGCTATTATTGAGGACGACATGCTGAAAATCCAAAATAGTTCTAATTAGTTATGCCTTTTAAACCCATTGTAAAAACCAATCTAATTTAGCAAAATCATTAAAGAGCCCTAGCGTTTAAACTAAACCCACTGTTTAAGTTAAACCTTTAATTTTGCAACGATACTTCAAGGGTTTAGAACAAAAGCCTCCGTCGGGCGGTCAGTCATTCCTCCCTTGAATTGAGACTTGTTGGGATGTATGTCCTCATCTCGTGTAGTTTGTAATATTCCAAGTTGTAAATGAATAAGAGTTATTTATTTCAACATTGTGTAATAAATTAGAGTTATTTATTTAAACTTTGTGTCTCGCATTTTTCATAAACTTAATCCAATAAACTAAGCTCCAGGGTATTTGCATTATGAGGGAACTAAGAACTTGAACGGTGTGTAGTGGACACACAGGGAGGATCACGTTCGAGTTAATGACCCGAACGGTCTACAGTATATGGATAGGGTTAGAGACCTAATCCTGGATACACTGTGGATGCGACCCGCTTTGTATTAGATACAAACGAGGTGATCTGACTCGTTCATGTGGTTGACATGCGAGTGGGGGCATCCTGTGCAATGAGATTGTACAAGACCGGACCGTGAATTATTAGACTTACTGATGTAACACCGTTAACAGTATAGAGCTAATAAATTCGTAGATGACCATTAGTGACTCGACCTTAATCCTGAGCGTGTCACGAACTCTTGTCTACGGGGCTTTGTCCTTTGACTAGTACCGGTGAGGGTGGCCAGTGTTTCTTGCCCAATATGCCTATCTTCTCGGGTAAGGGACCACGCATGAGTCGGGAACTTGACTACGCAAGAAGGAATTCACTCGTTCCCGACTTAGGGAAACTAGAGAGGTTGTTCCCTTAAGTGCTGTCTCTAGGGCTTGAACAACGGGGCCCCACTCTCTCATTGGCCTGAGAGGGTTGTTGTTTATGGTTGGACGATGCAACGTAGTTGTTCATTAGAGGAGCAGTGGGACTTAAGGAGCAAGAGGTAGATACAGGGGTAAAACGGTAATTTGAACCAGCTGTGACTACGAACAACCTGTGAAGGGTCGACTCATGGGTATTGGTTATATCGATGGACACAACTTGTCCTATAGTGATGAGAGTGCAACTACACAGCTTTAGTGGAGTGTTCTCAGTAGCTAATGAATGTTGAATAACCAAAGTCAAAGAGTTTGTGACAAAGTTAGTCTCGGATCATTGGAGCTCGTCACGTGTAGATCCATTAGGTCCCTCGGTGGGCTCAAATTGGTCAAATTGAGGGTTTACAGTTTGGTGTGAATTTGAAGTGTTCAAATTCATTATTTGGGTATTTATGTCATTTATATGAGATATAGATGACATAATATATAGTTTGATGTGAATGAGATTCATAATAAACTATGGTATAGCCTAATTGATTAATTAGTGCTATTTGGAGAAATTGAATTAAGAGAAATTAAATTGAATGTGATTCAATTTATAATTCCACATTTATGCAAATGAGATTTGTATAATAAGGTATGAGATACCTTATATTATATAATATGCAAATGTGATTTGTATATTATAAGGTTGTGGTAAAATTGTGATTTGGTGGAGGTTTTAACTCCATCACACAATAGTATTTAAAGGCTTTGCAAGAAGCCTTTGGTATGCCATTTTGCCATTTTTTGGATTTTCATCCAAAGAGAGCAAAAAGACTTTATCTCATTCTCTCTCAATTCTCTCTAACTCTTCTCCTCACCCAAAACCAAAGGGAGTCCCACCCACTCTCCCTCAACCTCCCGAGAACAACCGAGAAGACTCTTTGGAGGTGTCCCCCTATTCGGATCGTGGTTCGTGTTCGAGAAGATCGTTGGATCGAGAGAGATCGTGACCGGAGGGGAAAAGCGTTGAAGAAGAGTTCTTCAACAAGTAAGTATCTTATTTTTCCTTACTGTTTTCTTCTCCTATTTACATGTTTAACCTAGGATCTATGAGATAGATTCAATTTTAAGACACGTTTTGCACAACGGATCAACGACGTTTCACAACATCTTCCGCTGCGGGAATTCAAAATCCCTTCAATTGGTATCAGAGCCAATCGTTGCTCTTCGTTGTGTATTCTGTGAATTCTTAAAATTAGGTGGGTAGCATTAATTTTCATGAGATGAATGTTAATGGTTTGCAATTTTGGAAGTTTTCGATTTTTGGCATTTTTTAGATTTACATTAAAGTTGATGAGTTCAATGTAAGGGCCCATTGTTTTGGGCATTTTTTAATGTAAATCGAGTCTGTATGTCCGTGTCGTTTGTTGCAAGAGTTGTCGTGAATAAAACGGATGAAAAACGGGCGATTTCGGTGAAAAACAACAAAATTTGTGTTGCTGGAAGTTCATCAGCGTTGCGATGTCGTCCTTGTCGCTTTGGAGATCGCTGCAAAGGCAAAGATTGCGATGCGATGCTAAGCGGTGGCGTTGCAACGCCACAGCGTTGAGAACGCTGGGCGCGACGCTATACATTGTAGCGTTGCAACGCAATAACAACGTTGCAACGCCATGGTATAGTCGTACGTGGAGCGCGGGATTTGCGGTGACGTTGTACGTGGGCGTCGGTTCGAGCCCAGGCTGGCGCAACTTCTGTTTTATTTATTTAATTATTTATTTGTTTGTAAAAATGGTTTTATAAATGTATTTTATTTAATTATTTTAATTAATATTAATATAAATGTTATATTAAGGTTAATTAATTTAATTTTATGTCCCTAGGGTGCCAAAAATCGGTCCAATATTGCTATTTAATTATTTTATGCATGAAATATATGATTTAATTATTTCTATGTGCATAGAGTATGCCATATAGATTTAAAATCCCACCTTAGGTTAAACATTTCAAGCATCATATTTATATCATAAGAGTTATAATATATAGTATGCATGATAGGATTATATTATAAGAGTTATAATATAATGTTTGCATGTTTTAATTTATTTAATATAAGTGTTATATTTTTAAATTAAAAGCATGCTCATGCATTTAATTCATGTGATGAATGTATGTTATAGTATAGTATTATTCATGTGATGAATGATCAAGCACTATAACATAGAAATGCATGTAACCTAAGTTAATTATTAGTTTTAAATGGTTTAGAACTTGAATAATTTAGACTTAGGTTTTCTAGTTCTAATAAGATTAGAATTATGAAATCAAATATAACCTTTGAATGGAGACTGATAAGTAACTCTGTTTAAGGAAGGTTTTGTCTAAGGCTGGGGTATTTAAGTTGACGCTTATGAACACCTACACCGAAACCGACCTGGGAGTGAATTCGGTCCGGAGATACTTAGGTTATATTCTCGTGAGTGCCGTTAATTAAGAGTTAATTAATTTACTCATATAGACCTAAGTTAATAGTGTGATTATAGACTTAGGCTAACCCAATATAAGAGTTATATTGGTAGACTTAGGTAAATTTTAGCCGGTTTATCTAGGTCAATCCCGAATTTTTTAAAGTGCTGAGTTGGAGGAAATAAAGTGTATGAGATACATTTTTCCATCCACAAATCTCCGTTAAGTTCACACCGTGAGATCCATGCTTGGCCTCGTGGCGCAAATGGGAGCGTCCCCCTACGGGTGGCATTTGTATGGGTCAATATCAACGTGAATGGAGAGAGTACTTATAGTGAGTGGGAGCGAGACCTGTGATAACGGGACCCACGGTCTCTTCTTTCGATTCACACCGTGAGACGCCTATGATCTGCCTGCTAGTTTGGCCTGGACCAGACAATCCCTACGGAAGGCCTTGATCATGGGAGTCGGAACTCCGTGAATTCCCGAAAGGGATACGATTTCCTTGTTGGTTTTCCTTCTTAGTCCTCCCTACGGCGGCTATTGTTTCGACAGATACTTGGAAATTTAAAGATTGAGGGTGACACTCACAGGATTCATTAAGAGTTAATGGATTATGACCGAAAAATGGTAACTGGATGCCTAATGGAATAAGAGTTATTCTGGTATTAGGGTCTGGTCGAGAGAGTCTCGTCCTAAAGGAGGAGTGGGTTTGTCTACCCTACGGTGGCGGTCATTCTAAACCTTTAGGGTATCATTGCAAATTTTTGAATGACCTAGGGATCATAGGATAAAAATTTGCTAAAACCCGATTGGATTTTCAAAAGTTTTTGCGAGACTAATACAAAGTTTTTCATTTTATTTCAACAACAAAAATGTCAAACGCTTTTAAACGCTCTTTTAGCTTCCGTTAAGTTCGTCGACGATAGTATTTCGTGGAAAAACAATATAGACACGATTTTGGTAAATGACGACCAAGAGTTCGCGCTCACTGAGGAGGGTCCTCAGGTGCTCGGTTCAATGGTCCTATTCAACAATCTACAAACCTTCCAGCCCTTGGTGCAAACTAGGGAATAGGAAGCTGAAGCAAGTGTTGCCTTAAGACCTTTTCACAGGGGTTCGACCTCTGGGATAAAGTTTGTAGACTCTTCAGGCCCTAAGGGGAAGAAGGAGAAGTTGAAGGAAGTTAAGGTTGACCGCACTGCCGCCCTAAAAGACAAAGAAATTAATATAAGGTATCTCATACCTTATAATAGTTCCTGGGCTTACGAGAAACCTAGTTTCTATTTCCTGCCTATTAGAACAAAATATTTCTGTTTCATTCAAGAGTAATAAAGCGTTTATTTCTCGAAATGGAAATTTGATTTGTTCTGCTTCGCTTGAGAGCAATCTATATGTTTTGAACCCAACTTCGGTCAAAACTGTTTTGAACACTGAATTGTTTAAAACAGCGGAAACGCGAACTAAGAGATTAAAAGTTTCTGCAAAAGAAAGTGCCCATCTTTGGCATCTTCGGTTAGGCAACATTAATCTCAATAGGATTGAGAGACTAGTGAAGAGTGAACTTCTAAGCGAGTTGGAAGAAAACTCTTCACCGGTATATGAGTCATGCCTTGATGGCAAAATAACCAAACGTCCTTTTAGTGGAAAAGAATATAGAGCCAAAGAGCCCCTTGTGCTTATACATTCTGATCTCTGTGGTCCGATGAATGTTAAAGCCCGAGGAGGTTATGAATACTTCGTATCTTTCATAGATGACTATTCGAGGTATGGGTACATTTACCTAATGAATAGGAAGTCTGAAACACTTGAAAAGTTCAAGGAGTTCAAGACTGAGGTTGAGAACCTGTTAGGTAAATCGATTAAAACATTTCGATCGGATCGAGGTGGAGAGTATATGGACACTGAATTCCAGGACTATATGATAGAACATGGAATTACGTTCCAACTCTCAGCACCTGGTATGCCATAGCAGAATGGTGTATCGGAGAGGAGAAACAGAACCTTGTTGGACATGGTTCGGTCGATGATGAGCTATGCTCGTCTCCCTGATTCTTTTTGGGGTTACGCAGCGGTGAGATCGCGGTTTACATTTTGAACACGATTGGCGTCGAAAAGTGTTTGTGAAACACCTTTTGAACTCTGGCATGGTCGTAAAACCAGTTTACGTCATTTCACAATTTGGGGATGCCCGACCCATGTGTTGGTGTCAAACCCGAAAAAGTTGGAACCCCGTTCAAAGTTGTGCCTCTTTGTAGGTTACCCAAAAAAGACTAGAGGTGGTTACTTTTACGATCCTAAGGATAATAGAGTGCTTGTGTCGACAAACGCCACTTTCCTTGAGGAAGACCACATCAGGGATCACTTACCAAGGAGTAAGATTGTGTTAAATGAAATGGACAGTTAATCAGCAAGAGTTGTTGATGGTGCTCGTACGTCAACAAGTGTTGTTGATCCTAGCTCGTCTAGTCAACTCTGTTCCCAAGAGGTAGGAATGCCTCGACGTAGTGGGAGGGCTGTGAGACAGCCTGAATGTTACATGGGTTTAGCTGAAACCCAAGTCGTCACCCCTAATGATGACTGTGAGGATCCATTGACCTATGATCAAACAATGGCTGACGTTGACAAAGACGAAAGGATTAAAGCTATGGACCAGGAAATGGAGTCGATGTACTTCAATTCCGTCTGGGAGCTTGTGGACCAACCGGATGGGGTTAAACCTATTGGTTGCAAGTGGATCTACAAGCGTAAACGTGGCGTAGATGGGAAGGTGCAGACCTTCAAATCTCGACTAGTGGCAAAGGGTTTTACCCAGGTGGAAGGGGTTGACTATGAGGAAACCTTTTCACCTGTTGCCATGGTAAAGTCGATTAGAATCCTTCTGGCCATTGCCGCATATTATGACTATGAGGTATGGCAGATGGATGTCAAGACCGCCTTTCTAAATGGCAACCTTGACGAGACCATCTACATGGACCAGCCCAAGGGGTTCATTGCCCAAGGCCAAGAGCAAAGAGTTTGCCGGCTTAAAAGGTCTATTTATGGACTGAAACAAGCCTCGAGGTCTTGGAATGAAAGGTTTGATGAGGCGATCAAATCTTATGGCTTTGATCAAAATGTTGACGAGCCTTGTGTTTTTAAGAAAATCGTTAACAGTACTGTCGCGTTTCTTATATTGTATGTGGATGATATCCTTCTCATTGGGAATGAGGTAGGATTTTCATCGACATTAAGGAATGACTGGCTTCGCAATTCCAAATGAATGATTTGGGAGAGGCACAGTATGTTCTAGGTATCCAGATTGTCCGGAACCGGAAGAACAAAACGCTAGCCATGTCTCAGGCGTCTTATATTGACAAGATGTTGTCTAGGTATAAGATGCAGAACCCCAAGAAGGGCTTGCTGCCTTTCAGGCATGGGGTTCACCTGTCTAAGGATCAATGTCCTAAGACGCCTCAAGAGGTTGAGGATATGAGACGAATCCCCTATGCTTCAGCTGTACGGAGCCTGATGCACCATGTTGTGTACTAGGCCCGACATCTGTTATGCAGTTGGGATTGTCAGTAGGTATCAATCCAATCAAGGATTTGATCACTGGACAGCCGTAAAGGCAATCCTCAAGTATCTTAGGAGAACGAGGAACTACAACCTTGTGTATGGGAGTGGGGATTTGATCCTCACGGGATACACAGATTCTAACTTTAAGACCGATAAGGATTCTAGAAAATCAACTTCGGGGTCAGCCTTCATTCTGAATGGAGGAGCTGTAGTGTGGCGAAGCATCAAGCAGGGATGCATCGCTGATTCCACGATGGAAGCCGAGTATGTTGCGGCTTGTGAAGCTGCAAAGAAAGTTGTTTGGCTTAGGAAGTTCATGACGGATTTGGAAGTTGTTCCAAATATGAACTTGTCAATCACACTGTTTTGTGACAACAGTGGTGCAGTAGCTAACTCGAGAGAACCTCGGAGTCATAAAAAGGGCAAGCATATAGAGCGTAAGTATCACCTGATACGGGAGATTGTGCACCGCGGAGACGTGACAGTCACGCAGATAGCTTCGGAGCACAACGTTGTGGATCCATTTACAAAGGCCCTCACGACTAAGGTGTTTGAGGTCACCTAGAAAGTCTAGGTCTTTCGAGTGCTTCCGACTAGGGCAAGTGAGAGTATTGTAAAGGGGTATTCAATGCCCTAGTTTATTGTATTACTTTATTGTATTACTTTCACTGTACATTTGAGAAATGTATCATGCACTCCACTAGCTTAGTCCAAGTGGGAGTTTGTTGGGATGTATCATGTACTCCACTCGCATTTTTCATAAACTTAATCCAATAAACTAAGCTCCAGGGTCATTGCATTATGAGAGAACTAAGAACTTGAACGGTGTGTAGTGGACACATAGGAAGGATCACGTTCGAGTTAATGACCCGAACGGTCTCTGAGATATCGATAGGGTTGGAGACCTAACTCACGGATACGGTGTGGATGCGACCCGCTTTGTATTAGATACAAACGAGGTGATCTCGACTCGTTCATGTGGTTGACATGCGAGTGGGGGCATCTGTGCAATGAGATTGTATAAGATCGGATCGTGAATTATTAGACTTCATCGATGTAAACACGATTAACGAGATAAAGCTAATAAATTCGTGAGATGACCATTAGTGTCTCGACCTTAATCCTGAGCATGTCACGGACTCCTGTCTGCGGGGCTCTGTCCTTTGACTATTACGGGTGAGGGTGGCCATTATTGCTCGCCCAATATGCCTATCTTCTCAGGGGAAGGACCACATGGGGAGCTGGAAACTTGACTACGCAAGAAGGATTTCACTCGTTTCCGACTTAGGGAAACTAGAGAGGTTGTTCCCTTAAGTGCTGTCTCCAGGGCTTGAACAACGGGGCCCCACTCTCTCATTGGCCTGAGAGGGTTGTTGTTTATGGTTGGACCATGCAACGTAGTTGTTCATTAGAGGAGCAGTGGGACTTAAGGAGCAAGAGGTAGACACAGGGGTAAAACGGTAATTTGACCCAGCTGTGACTACGAACAACCTGTGAAGGGTCGACTCATGGGTATTGGTTAGATCGATGGACACAACTTGTCCTACAGTGATGAGAGTGTAGCTACAGGCTTTAGTGGAGTGTTACCGTAGCTAATGAATGTTGAATAACCGGGTCAAAGAGTTTGACAGGTTAGTCTCGGATCACTGGAGCTCGTCACGTGTAGATCCATTAGGTCCCTCGGTTGGCTCAAATTGGACAAATTGAGGGTTTACAGTTTGGTGTGAATTTGAAGTGTTCAAATTTATTATTTTGGTATTTATGTTATTTATATGAGATATAGATGACATAATATATAGTTTGATGTGAATGACATTCATAATAAACTATGGTATAGCCTAATTGATTAATTAGTGCTATTTGGAGAAATTGAATTGAGAGAAATTAAATTGAATGTGATTCAATTTATAATTCCACATTTATGCAAATGAGATTTGTATAATAAGGTATGAGATACCTTATATTATATAATATGCAAATGTGATTTGTATATTATATGGTTGTGGTAAAATTGTGATTTGGTGGAGGTTTTAACTCCATCACACAATAGTATTTAAAGGCTTTGCAAGATGCCTTTGGTATGCCATTTTGCCATTTTTTGGATTTTCATCCAAAGAGAGCAAAAAGACTTTCTCTCATTCTCTCTCAATTCTCTCTAAATCTTCTCCTCACCCAAAACCAAAGGGAGTCCCACATACTCTCCCTCAACCTCACAAGAACAACCGAGAAGACCTTTGGAGGTGTCTCCCTATTCGGATCGTGGTTCGTGTTCGAGAAGATCGTTGGATCGAGAGAGATCGTGACGGGAGGAGAAAAGCGTTGAAGAAGAGTTCTTCAACAAGTAAGTATCTTAATTTTCCTTACTGTTTTCTTCTCCTATTTACATGTTCAACCTAGGATCTATGAGATAGATTCAATTTTAAGACACGTTTTGCACAACAGATCAACGACGTTTCACAACGTCTTTTGCTGCGGGAATTCAAAATCCCTTCAAGACTTTCTCAGCCAATTCTCACTACCAGAACATCTCATGTCCCAATGGTCCTTAGCTACCGTTTGTTTGGTCAAGGACTTGTTAACTAACTTAACTCATCCCGTAAATGTGACCCTACCATTTTCAGATCCAATAGGGCCTAGCCAACAGGCTACTATTAAGAAAGACAACTGCTGGCAAACAACCTAAGAGACCCTATCCATTTCTGTAGTTCGCGGTGTTCTGATCCCTATAGTCAGGCCCTCCGTAGGGTTTGGCTGTTCCAGGACAACCTAGCAGGCGGACTATAGAAATCTCACGGAGCGGCCTAATGACGGAGACCGTAGGATACGTTGACACGCGTCCTGCTCCCATTAACTATGGATACTTCCCTCATTCACCTTGGTATTGAACCATGCAAACACATACCGTAGGGGGACACCCTATTGACGCCACGTAGCCGAGCATGGAACTCACGGTGTGAACTCTTGAGGACACGAGAGTAAACTCGATGCGAACATCTCGTTTTCTCCCACTGAAGTTCCGGGTATAGTTTTAACTTAACTGGATTCTGGCTAAAAGAATCTATCTAAGTCTATGCCTATTATAACTATTATAACTAGGTCTTAAAATCTTATGTCTAGGTGAATAAACATTTTAATTACCTAGAGATAAAACAGAACTAAGGTTATCTCAACTAAGGTTTCGGGTCAGTTCTCAGGTAGGAGGTGTTCCATTAATGATCGACTTAAGTACCTGATTTTTAGATGTAACTTCACTGGTAGAGTTCCCTTATAACCAAAATCCTAAAGTCCTTCTATATTTTAAACTATTTAAAATACTACGTAAGACTTATTCTAATCCTATTAGAAATTGAAACTTAGGTCTAAATTAATTTTAAACAATTTAAAACTAATTAAATCTTAACCCAAGTTCCTATGTTTGCATGCATTTCTTTATTATAGGTTATGGTTTCTAAAACCCCAATAGTTTATAACTTTTATAAATTTTAATAATTAACCTATGATAAAGAAACTATATTATAAATCCAACAATCAATATTCAAATTGGAATTATAAAAGGAATTCAACTAATTGAATTATAAAATTACTTAAACAAAATAACATTTATTTTAAACTAAGTAATTTCATGCTTCATGCAATTTATTTTCCATATAATCTAATTATAACACTTATAATTAATTACTCATGAAAAAATAAATTAGTCATGCATTCAACCATATTCGTATAACATTTATATAAATAAAATGCATGAACATGCTTATCCTAATGTGGGAATAATCTAAATGACATTCATAAAGATAAATAGCTGTAAAACCGGAATAATTTGGCCCCTAAAGTGCAAAAAAAATAAATTACATTATTTTATTTCATGAAACCGGTCTAAAAATACCCTGAACCGACCTTGAACCGCTCGAACCGAACCAAAACAATTGAACCAACCGAACCGATCTGCAGCTGTTGGAATGCCCCACGGCGTTGCAACGCTGAGGCCGCGTTGTAACACCCGCTTCGTCGCCTTGGCGCGCTGGTATCGTGGTAGCGTTATGTAACGCCAAAGCGCGCGTTGTAACGCCGCCGACTCCCTTGATCGCTCGCGCGTCGATAGGGAACGCCGGCGTTGCGACGTTGTTCTTCGGCGTAACGCACGCCGCCGCCTGCGCAGTAGCTTTCTTCCATGAACACAACAGCTTCAACATGCAATTTCTCCTTCGATTCTCAACCGAAGTGCTTGAAATTGGTCCCGAACGACTCGTGACTTAATTACAGACTCAATTTTGTACTTTTTGCCCAAAAACGCAGTGGCCTTTACATACTAATTGATCAAAATCAAAGTAAACTAAGGCCAAAACGTTCCTAAACAAGTTTTACAGCAAACCAAATGCATTTCCCACCAAATTAATGCAATTTTGTTTCAAAACAAAACAAATCAAGCATTGCTCTAATACCAATTGATGGAGATCTGATCACCTTGAGCAGCGGAAACGTATTTGGGATCTTAATTACTTGATTGTTCGGCTTAAAACAAAAATCGATACATTGACAAAAACATACAGAACAATCATGCTAATTCTAAACTAATTAGGCATGGATAATAGCATACAAACATGCTATGTTTAACCATTAAACTAAGGGGAAGAAGAAGAATTACCTTTGTAGTTTCTTAGTCTCCAGTACAACAACTCCTTGCTCTAGTGTTCAGCAACACATCAACACCCAAGAAACTTCTCTCTTTTTCTCTGTGCAACAACACCACCACTTGGATCACCTCCTATATCTCTGAATACTTAGATCCTCCTTGGTGGGAAGGATTCCAACTTTTGGAATATGAAGGGAATTTTAGAGTGAGAGAGAGATTTTTTTTCCAGCAATTCTCCAATTGCTTGGAATGATCAATCGATCTCTTCTTCTATCTTTCTTACAAGGAGAAGAACTTCACTGGGTAACTCCCCACTCACTATCGAGGGGGAGTTGGTGTCACACCCCCTCCCGAACTACCTGCTAACTCAGCTCGGAAGGCGGCGTGAAGCCAACAAACATTGTTACCTCTTAACAATACCTGCTGACACTACTTTACCTGAAAGCAAACTATGTTCGCATATGGAACACTTTAAACTTAACACAGCGGAAACTGGACATCTATAAGACGTACATGAGGAGAAACTCTTCTTAAGTCTCTCTTGGAAACTAAAACGAGCAAGAACATCAGAACCACAAACAGTCCAAACCACTAATTAAACAACCACAACCTCTAAAGCACATACGACTATAACTACATAGTTCTCTCAAAATAATTTAAAAAAAACATATGGACTTGCTATACAACACCAGCCACGTACAAAATATCAAAACATATGAAGCTTCAGCAGACTATGGCAGGTTTTCAGGCACCGGGAGCTCGATCTCTACCTAAAAAGTGGGAAAAACACTGAAAGAATGAGCTATGACGCTCAGTGAGTGACTTGAGTTTAAAAGAAAACTGTTGACTCGTAAATCATATCACCTGGCCATCTATGAGCATATGCATCTGTAATCAAATGTTAAAAGTAATTGTGTAATCATAATAGCTTTTCATGAAAACCAGCAAGTATACTGTTAAAATCTCGTAAGGCATGTAAATGATATAAACTCTTTTTAAAACATGTCACAATCTACGTTGTGTAGGGCACGCCCAGTACACCAACGTTTATTCTACGATGAAGTGGGGCCCGCCCAGCACTCCCATCGTCTTTGTCGTAGTGGGGCACGCCCAGCACTCACGACAGCGCTGTTGTCACGGAGTACACTCAACGTCGACAACAGAATAAGACCTGTGTGCACACGTTACTATATAGCCTCGGGCTCAATATCTTTTTCTTTCATAAAACTCAAGCTTACTTAGCTTGTTCATAAAACTAGAAATCTTTAAAACATACTTGCTAGTACATGCTTGCTTGAAATCATAACATTTCCATAAGTTTTGGCAATCATTAGACATATGCTCATGTATAAATTCCATCAAGACATTTAGGCTCACAACGAGCACTTGAAATCATTTCTTAGAAAAAATGAATACTCATAAATATGTGTTTCAAGGAAAACATTAAGCATTCAAACCATTTCGTTTTAGCAAAACCTTGCATTTTCATAAGCATAATACAAGCCTATAAACCATTTTCAAGGTTCGTTTTGTCACTCACCGTATTAGATCTAGAACTTTAGCCCGTACACTCGACCTATCTCCTCTTGGACTGCCAAGCAAACCAAAACCATGTTTTAGAACCTCGAGCTCATGGTTTCTATCCTTAAAACTACAAGAAAACACTCCAACAAAAATTCCAGCATTTTCAGATTTTCTACCCTGTTTTCAGACAACTATAACTTCTTCATTACTTATCCAAAAATAATGTACTTTATACCAAACTCTTCAATTTTTAACCCTCTAAAAATCATATGAAGACATGAAATTGAAAGTCTCAACAGATTGGTTTAGAAATACCTCGAAAGCTTCTTTCCCAGGAACTAACTTCTGCTATTCCAGATTTGATTTTCTGCTGCAACCCGAAACTTTACCTGCTATTTACAACATCTTCCAATCATTTTATATTCACGATTATTTCATGAAAGTTGTAGGAAATTCAATAAGATTCCCAACCATACCTATTAGAGCTTCTAATTCCAATTCTACAGACCAGTACAACCAAAACACCAGAGACTTCTCAGATTTGACAACAAATTCTGTCTTCTGTCTTCCTCTTCACAAATCAGTAGCTTAAGATCCGAATTTGCTCAAGCTTCCTTCAAGAATTTTGTTCCAATATGAGTTAACTTGCACGAAACAAAATCTCAACTCATACCTCTTTCTGTGGAGCTCGAGATGAACAAAATAGCAGAACTGGTCTGAGTTGTTCACCTTGTCGCTTCACAAATAAACTTTGAGTTCTCCTCCTCTCTCTCGCAATTCCAAAGCACCAAAATCTCCTTCTTCCTCTTCCTTTCTGCTTCTCTCATGAAAACCCTTGCTTTCCTTTTGATAAATGAAGAAGAAGATCGAAGGAACTTGTTGTTTTAAAAGAAAAACCAAGGTGGGGGTCCCACCTTCCACTTTCTTTCTTTGTTTATCCTTTTCCTTTTCTTTTCTTTTCTTTTATTTTCTTTCCTTTTCTTTCCTAAACATAACATAATATAATAACCATGGCTTTCATTTTCTTTTCTTCATTATTCTTAGAGCAAACCAAACAAAAATGGTTTAAGCTTTTCCTTCCTTGTTTTCCTTTTATCTTTCACTTCATTTCTTTTCTTTTTAAAACAAGGAAAACCAAGTCTTATGCATTCATTTCATCATTTCTTTTATTTTTTTCTTTATAAGGAAATTCCAAAGAATGATTCTCGGGTTTACAGTTGGGGAGCAGTGGGAACGTGTCATCCTGACACGTTCCCAATTAATATTACATTAATTAATCAAATATTAATTAATTACATTAAATCAAATCACATTTAATTCAATTATAATATTAATTAAATTTATTATATCATATTTAATCATTTTACCCTTTAACCTATAGTTTAATGTACATCTCATGCACATTATGTTTTAACCTATAGTTTTCAAATATGAATCACATTCACATTTGAATTTAATATTTGAAATCTTTCAAATATTTAATTCTCACATATAATTTAATATGAATCCTATTACATTAAATTTATAATATATAGTTCCAAAACTATATATTATATCGTATCAATATACATTAAATTTATTCTCTAATGAATTTGAACATTTCAAACTCAAATGATCTAAGAACCCTTTACGAGCTAGAAGGTGGACCTAATGGACCTACAGATCAGAAGCTCCAACGATACGAGATTGCTCGGTTAATCTCATTAACCTCCCAATCAACATTCGTTAACTGCGGGAACACACCACTAAAGTCCCACAGCTGCACTCTTCTCACTGTAGATATATTTCTTTGTCCATGGATATTGACCAATAACAGCAAGTCAATCCTTCACGAATGTTCGTAACACCAGCTGGGTCATGTTACCATTTTACCCCTAGGTTACATCTTGTGCCTTAAGTACCAGTGCTCCTCTAATGAACAATTTGTTTGTGGTCCTACCAACAAACAGAGTCCCTCTCGGGCCAATGAGAGGGTTGGGCCATTTTTTCAAGTCCCGGAGACACCACTTAAGGGAACATTCCTCTACTTACCCTAGTAGGCGGGAATGAGTGAATTCCATCTTGCTAAGTTAAGTCCTCAGCCGCTCAGTCGGTCTTGTCCCCAAGAAGGTAGGCATATTGAGTCGGCGAATCTGGCCACTCTCACCCATACTAGTCAAAGGACAATCCCTCGCGAACAGGAGTTCGTAACCTGCTCAGGATTGAGATCAAGTTGCCTAGGTCATCCTAGTGAAATAGAAACCTATGTAGACAACAGAGTTACAGCTAGAGGTTACTATTTGGTGGTCCGGTCTTATGTAATCTCATTACATCGGATCTACCCACTCACATATCATCTACACGAACACGTTGGGATCACAGTGTTTGTATCAAATACAAAGTGGGCCACATCCATAGTTTTACTGGGTAAGGTACCAAACCTTATCCCCAACTATAGACCCCTTTAGGTCAGATCTCGAACCGAGATCCTTTTTATGTACATTACATTCAGCTAAAGATTCATTTAATAGCCTTGGATGTTTAGTTTATTGGATTTAGGGTTTAAATAAAGGCAAACTCGTAGATAACGAACAATAACACTTTATTGAAATAATAACACTTTATTGCATTAATTAGAACATAATTTCAAACTACGTGTTTTAGAGCAAAAATCCCAACAGGGCATAACCTGGAGGTATAAAAAGAAAGAAATCAGACAAAAACACAAAAAAAAACTAGAAAATAAAATAAAACAAAAAGAACATAAAACAGAGAACATAAAACATAAAACTTGGGTTTCCTCCCATGAAGCGCTTTCTTTAACGTGTTTAGCTAGGCAGTGAGTTATAAGGGCACATAAAACTGCTCATATTTCTTTTGGCCCTTCTTGCTTGAGTCGATATAGCCTTCTAAGTCTAAAAGGCTATCCTGCTTTTCAGGGGCATCAGAGAGAGAATTCTTTTTGGTATTTTTGTTTATCAAAATAAAAGAACAAAAATCAAAACAAGACTCATGAGTGTAAGACAATTGGTTATGAAGATTAACTGAAAGGGCTTCTCAG
The DNA here is from genome assembly GCA_036507285.1 of Trichosanthes cucumerina. Classification (NCBI taxonomy): domain Eukaryota; kingdom Viridiplantae; phylum Streptophyta; class Magnoliopsida; order Cucurbitales; family Cucurbitaceae; genus Trichosanthes; species Trichosanthes cucumerina. Next base: position 44,280,637 of record CM071841.1, read on the forward strand.
CTTCGACCTCTATCACCTGAGTTTCCGTTTTGGGGATGATTGTATCACCAATGTCTACCTCACTAACCTGATTATGGTGTGCATCAGTTTCCCACAAACTATCCTCACTATCGTATGAACAAGTCCTCGTAGGTGGCACCTCCTCAGTGGTAAGGATAAGAAATTGTTCCTGTAAGGCTTTAAGGGAAATTACTTGTTGATTGAGATAATGAGCTCCATCCTGTACTATTTCCCAAAGTCCTACCACCTCAGTTTCTAACCTATCCAACCTCTCTAATTCATTATGAACAAAATTTTTAATTTTCAACTCTAAGGTATATTCCATTAATTGGTCCACAAGAGAAGATTTTTCTAATGGTTGGTCAGGGTACAAAAATTTATGGTCCTAAGTGCCTAAATAACTACGATCATAAGAAATTTTATCAATTTTGGGTACATAATGGTAAAAATTAGACACATGGTATTCAGATAAATCATGATGCACATATCTAGGGTCTTGAAAGGGACAATAGAATGGTGGGAACTCAAAATCATGCAAAGTCATACTTGAAAAACCAGTAATTCAAATCACGACTTCTACACAATCGCAACACAACCAAAAGCAGGGGACAAAGACTCAAAAGCACACAAAACTAAAATATGATAAAAAAAGGAAACACACAAACAATGAAATAAAACACATGAACACACTTTAGTCTAAAATTTCAAATTTTCTCCTATTATTAATTAATCTAAATAATCGTCATTCCCCGGCAACGACGTCAAAAACTTGTTGCATAAAATAATATTGCGATACCGCAGTGTATGGGTCAAGTTTTAGTATAGTGATTTAAGAGTCCAAGTATCGTCATCGGGAATGGGTTTCTAGATTAATTAATTACTAAGATACTAATTCTCAATTTTAGCTAAAGAAACATAACATGGATAGGTGATTGAAAGTAGAAACTAACAACAAACTAATATGTGGAGACACGAATTGATAGACTCAAAGGAAATTGACTTCACAAGCTAATGACTTGCAATGAACTAATGTGATGCTTTTATAAACAAGAAGTATAATACTCAAGAAAACCTCTCGATTCTTAGTGAGCCTCGCACATGCAATAACTCCATAGTCTCCATAAGAACCTACGACATGCACGACATTAAGCAACTTTTTTATGTGTTTCCTTTAAGTTTCTTAGTCATTCTCATACCAGACTTTTAAGGGTTTTGACAACTTTGTTCTAATTTAAGTTTTATCTCTCGAGTCCACTTAAACCAACAAAATTAAGAGTTAAAGAACGAATTGCAAAAAATAAGAACAAAACATGCTTCAATACATAGCAAACAAGTCTTAACAAGTAAATGAAATCCGAACTATAACATTTAGCTACTTTAAATCACATGAAAACCAAGCTAAACACGTAGGAAACGTCTTAAAACGGTATTACAATCTGGAAGAAAAGAAAATTAAGCTTATGTGTCGATGTCGATGTCGGTTCTTCGTCTCCGAGCTCCCATCTTCGATCTCGAACTCCACGAATGCTTTGGCTCCCAAAATGCTTTTTTCTCTCTTCTTACAAAGTGTATTTTGAAAATAGGGTCAAAAGTCTACCAAATTCAGCTCGCTTATAATGAAAACATAAGGTTCTATTTATAGGCTTAATCGACATAAATACATAACGCTAGGGGACAAACACAGTAACGTTGTACCCCTAAGCGCCGCCATATATGAAATGTCTCGATGGCGTTGCACGTTCGGCATTGCAACGCTTTGCATCGCGTTGGAACGCCATCATCTCGGGTCTTCAAGCTTGGTTTGGTTCTTTCACTTCCAATTGATGTTATTTTAAGCTCCAAATAGCCTCGTTTCGATCCCGAGTGATCCAAAATGTCTCCAAATTTCCTGTTTGAGCTATTTACCTGAAATTCAATGATTTAAACACATCAAAACCCTGAAATTATCATAAAACTTGCAATTATTAACCATAATGATAACACATTTTGTGTGCTACCAATAGGGATGAGGTTAGGTACCTTATCCTAGTGACGTTATGAATATGGCCCACTTTGTATATCATACAAACACAGTGATCCAACGTGTTCGTGTGGACGACATGTGAGTGGGGATATTCTATAGGATGAGATTACATAAGACCAACTTGCGAAATAGTAACTACTAGATGTAACTTCGTTGTATAGTTAGGTTTCTATTTCAATACGATGTCTTAAGCAACTTGATCTCAATCCTGAGCAGGTTACGAACTCCTGTTTGTAAGGGATTATCCTTTGACTAGTATGGGTGAGAGTGGTCTGAGACAGCGACTCAATAAGGCTACCTTCTTGAAGACAAAACTGCGCAGGTAGCTGGGGATTTAACCTAGAAACATGGAATTCACTCCTTCCCGACTTTAGGGTAAGAAGATGAGTGTTCTCTTGAGTAGTGTCTTCGGGACTTGAACAAAGGGCCCGACCTTCTGACTGACCCGAGAGGGACTTCTGTTTAATGGTAGGACCGTAAACAGGTTGTTCATTAGAGGAGCACTGATACTTAAGGTGTAAGATGTAACCCACGGGTAAAATGGTAATTTGACCCAACTGGTGTTACGAACACTCGTGATTTGACCCATTAGAGGAGCACTGTTATTGGTCGTTATCCATGCACACAGAAAGATATCTGCAGTGAGAAGAGTGCAACTGTGGGTCTTTAGTGGAGTGTACCTGTAGTTAACGAATGTTGGTTAAACAGTTAATGAGATTAACTTATTAATCTTGTATCGCTGGAGCTTCTGATCTAGAAGTCCATTAGGTCCACTTCCTAGCTCGTAAAAGATTCTTAGATTGCTAGATCTTGATTAGAATTTGAACTGTTCAAATTTACTTTGTGAATTAGTTTAATTTATGAAGATACATTATAATATAAAGTTTTATGTACATTAAAACTTTATAGTATACATTTAATCTGAATATGATTCAAAGTAAATTTATGAGAGAATTGAATATTTGAAGGTGATGGAGATCTGATCTTCTTGAGCATCGGAAACGTGTTTTGGATCGTAATTAGCTTGATTGTTTCAATTGAAACAAAAACCAATACATTGATAAAAACATGCAGAATAAACATGCTCTTTAATCTAATTAAACATGGAGGTTTTACATGCAAACATGCTTAAATTAATTTAACAATTAAACTAATAAAGAGATAAAGGGATTACCTTTGTAGTTTCAGCTTGCAGCAACTCCTTGCTCCAAACAACAACACAACAGAACTTCTCTGTTTTTCTCCAAGAAGGACACTACCAACAGGAGAACCTCCTATGTCTCTGAGTTCTACTTAGATCTTCCTTTGTGGGAAGGAATCCAACAATTGGAAGGTTTTGGGAAATTGAGAGTAAGAGAGAAAAAATGACAGCAATTCACCAATTGCAAGTCACTCAATTGATCGATTGATCCCTTGATCCATCAACCCCCTTCTCCCTGTTAAACTATCGATAGGGAGAAAAAGGCGGGTAGTGGGAACGTGTCTGAATGACACGTTCCCATATTTTATTATTAAAATAATAATAATAAAAAATAATAATAATTAAATCAAATTTAATTATTAATTTAAACCATATTTAAATAAAACAAATTAAATATCATATATTTCATTTGGATTCAATCTCATTTAATCATATTACCCCTTTAACCTATAGTTTTAATGTACATCTTATGCACAATAAATTTTAACCTATAGTTTTCAAATATGAATCATATCCACATTAAATTTTTAATATATAGTTCCAAAACTATATATAATATCGTATCAATATACATTAAGTTTATTCCCTAATGAATTTGAACAATTCAAATTCTAATGATCTAAGAACCCTTTACCAGCTAGAAGGTGGACCTAATGGACCTACAGATCAGAAGCTCCAACGATACGAGATTGCTCGGTTAATCTCATTAGCCTCCCAATGAACATTCGTTCACTACAGGAACACTCCACTAAAGTCCCGCAGCTGCACACTTCTCACTGCAGATATATTTCTGTGTCCACGGATATCGACAAATAACAGCAAGTCAATCCTTCACGAATGTTCGTAACACCAGCTGGGTCAAATTACCGTTTTACCCCTAGGTTACATCTTGTGCCTTAAGTACCAAAGTGCTGTTCTCTAATGAACAATTTGTTTGTGGTCCTACCAACAAACAAAGTCCCTCTCGGACCAATGAGAGGGTCGGACCCTTTGTTCAAGTCCCGGAGACACCACTTAAGGGAACGTTCCTCTACTTACCCTAGTAGGCGGGAATGAGCGAATTACATCTTGCTAAGTTAAGTTCCTAGCCGCTCACTCGGTCTTGTCTCCAAGAAGGTAGGCATATTGAGTCGGCGAATCTGGCCACTTTCACCCATACTAGTCAAAGGACAATCCCTCGCGAACAGGAGTTCGTAACCTGCTCAGGATTGAGATCAAGTTGCTTAGGTCATCCTAGTGAAATAGAAACCTAACTAGTCAACGCAGTTACAGCTAGAGGTTGCTATTTCGTGGTCCGGTCTTATGTAATCTCATTACATAGGATATCCCCACTCACATGTCATATACAAGAACACGTTAGGATCACAGTGTTTGCATCAAATACAAAGTGGGCCACATCCATAGTTTTGCCAGGGTAAGGTACCCAAACCTTATCCCCTAACTATAGACCCTTTAGGTTGTATCTCGAACCGAGATCCTTTATATGTATACTACATTCAGTTAAAGATTCATTTTACAACCTTGGATGTTTAGTTGATTGGATTTAGGGTTTAAATAAAGGCAAACTCGTAGATAACGAACAATAAATCTTTATTGAAATAATAACACTTTATTACATTAATTAGAACATAATTACAAACAACGAGTTTTAGGGCACAAATCCCAACAAACTCCCACTTGATCTAAAACACTAGTGGGGTACATCATAATCTAAAACAGTGGTTACAAGAGATAGAAATACAATAAACTAGGGCATCCATATACCCCATCACATATCTCCCACTTGCCCTAGATTAGCGTATGTACATATCTCGTAGACCCAGACTTTCCAAATGACCCTCGAACACTTTAGCCGTGAGAGTCTTTGTAAACGGATCAACAATATTGCGCTCCGAAGCGATCTTCGTGACTGTCACATCTCCTCGTTGCACTATTTCTCGTATCAGGTGATACTTCCTCTCGATGTGCTTACCTCGTTTATGGCTATGAGGTTCCTTCGAATTGGCTACCGCACCCCTGTTGTCACAATATATGGTGATGGAAGATTCCATATTTAGAACAACTTCCAAATCAGTAAGGAATTTCCTTAGCAAAACAACCTCTTTAGCTGCTTCACAAGCAGCGACATACTCAGCCTTCATTGTGGAGTCAGCGATGCATTCTTGCTTGATACTTCGCCATACTATAGCTCCTCTGTTAAGGGTGAAAACTTATCCCGATGTGAATTTCCAAGAATCTTTATCGGTTGAAAATCAGAATCAGTGTATCCAGTAAGGATCAAATCCTTAGACCCATTCACAAACGTATAGTCCTTCATTCTCCTAAGATACTTGAGGATATTTTTAACTGTCGTCCAGTGGTCTAACCAAGGATTGGACTGGTACCTACTGATTATTCCCACTGTATAACAAATGTCTGGCCTCGTGCATAACATAGCATACATTAAGCTACCTAATGCAGAGGCATAGGGAATATGTCTCATATCCTAACCTTCTTGAGGTGTCTTAGGACACTGTTCCTTAAACAGATGAACTCCATGCCTGAAGGGTAATAAGCCCCTCTTGGAATTCTGCATCGAATACCGGGACAACATTTTGTCAATATAAGACGCTTGAGATAGTGCTAGCGTTTTGTTCTTGCGATTCCTGAAGGTCTGAATTCCAAGAACATATTGCGCCTCTCCCAAATCTTTCATTTGGAATTGGGTCGCCAACCAATTCTTTATGTAAGTGAGGTATCCTACATCATTCCCAATGAGTAGTATATCATCTACATAAAGTACTAATAAAGCTACTTTTTCGTTGATGATCCTCTTGTAAACACAAGGCTCATCAACGTTTTGGTCAAAACCATAAGACTTGATTGCAGTATCAAATCTTATATTCCAAGATCTGGACACTTGTTTCTGTTGGGTTTTATGTCCTAAAACTCGTGGTTTTGTAAACTGAATATATATTCTATTTCACAATAAAGTTGTTATTGAAATTTATTCAGTAAAGGTGTTATTGAATATGTGTATTGTGTAACCTTAATCCAATAAAGAACCCTTGGCTATTAAATGAATACTTGAACTTTATGTGCGACATAAAAGTGGATCAAGTTCAAGTTATAGCCACTTTGTAGAGTACAAACGATGTGATCCGAAATCGTTCATGTGGAGACATATGAGTGGGGGCGCCCTATGCAATGAGTTTGCATAAGACTGGACCACGAAATAGTCACTTAGACTTTATAACTCCGTTTACTGTCTTAACTGACTATATTCATATGACGACCTAGGTAACTCGATCTTAATCCTGAGCATTCTATGAACTCTTGTTTATTCGGATTATCCTTAGATTTACATAGGTGAGAGTGGCCCGAGACTGCCGACTTAATATGGCTCCATTTTCAGGGGTAAGTCTTGGTAGATAGCTAGGAATATAGTTCTGCAAGATGGAATTCACTCCTACCCGCCTTAGAGATTAGCAGAGAGGTTGTTCCCTTAAGTGCTGACTCCAGGTCTTGAACAATGGGCCCACCCCTCTCACTGGCTCGAGAGGGATTCGGTTTGCTGGTTGGACCACAAACTAATTGTTCATTAGAGGATCAGTGGGACTTAAGGAACAAGAGATAATTACAGGGGTAAAATGGTAATTTTGACCTAACTGTAATTACGAACAACCTGTGAAGGATCGACTTACTAATCATGATTATATCGAGTGGACAGAAATATATCTACAGTGAGGAGAGTGCAACCACTGGGCTTTAGTGGAGTGTCCCAGTGGTTAACGAATGTTGATTAGCTAGGCTAAAGAGTTTGGTCGGTTCATCTCGTATCCTTGGAGCTCATGATCTGTAGGTCCATTAGGTCCTCCTTACTAGCTCGGACTAAGCCTTGTAACATTTTGAGAGAAAAGAATTTGAATTGTTCCAATTCGAGTTTGGAAGAAAGCGTTAATTATATGTGATATATTTAACGAATCATAGCTTAATTATTTATTAAACTATGATTAATAAAAGGTGGATATATTTAAAAGGTGGATATAATTTTAAATTGATTTTTAATTAAAATTAAAAGAAAAATAGTGGATTTTCATGGAAAACAAATTGGCAACTTGCCCAATCCCTCTCATCTTCAAATTCACCAAATTTAGCCACCTCCATCTCAAATTATCCTCATCACTATTGAGATGTCACTCTAATGAAGCTTAATGAAGCTTTATTTAATGGTGATTTGAGGTATTTTGAGAGGATTTTTGCAGAAATTAATAGAATTCTCGTTTTTTGACCTTTGAGGTCTTTTTTCCAAATTCTCTCTATCAAAGATCCCACAATCTGTTCCAAGGCCTAAGGATAGTAGGGAAGACACTAGAGGTTGTCCACAAAGTGTTTGTGACACGAAATTGCCCACGGATTAGGAGAATTTTGAGCAACAAATGTATGTGTTCATATTCTCTGTTTTTCCAGTTTTGAGCATTTTTTTATTTTACAAAATTGATCAACTTAGAGTGTTTAAGATCCAAAATTGCTTCCGCTTTCTTAATCTAGACTCTTTCAATTGGTATCAGAGCAATTTTGAGCACTCAATTTGATCTATTTTGTCTTGTGGTGGGTGTTTTTTGAAATACAATTTTTCTAGGTGTCTAAAGTATTCTTCTGGTTTTGGCATTTAAATTGAGCATCAATTTGTGCTTTATTTTCAAATTTCTCAAGTGTGTTTGAGTATTAATGTGTGTAGAATAAGCTGTAAAAAGTTCGGGTCGGTTGGAGTTCGGGAAGGCCTTCAATTTGATGTTTGAAGCCACAGAGGTCCTGAAAACATATAACAGAGCAGCTGCTGGAAAAATTTCTAAAATTTTGCTACAGTAACCTCAATTGCTTCAGCCCGTGATTTCAAGGAAGAAGAAGTTGACCTGTTGACTGTTGACTTTGACTCTGGTTCGATTGACTTTGATCGGTTCAATGTTTTTTGGACCGATTCGACTCGTTTTCGGTTCGGTTCGGGTGGTTTTAGACCAGTTCTTACTATTTCGAGGCCGGTTTTTCCATTTAGGAGGTCCGTTTCGCCAATTGGAGGCCCGATTCACTCTTTTACAGTCCGGTTCAACCTTTTGAAGGTCTGGTTCACACATTTGCAAGCCGGTTTAACCCAAATTCGAAGTGTTCGAAGTGGTTCGTTGTTAATTCTAGATTATTATTGTACTAATTTAGTAGTTTGCTTGCATTAGATGCCAAAACCAGTCCACTTTAGTGTGTTTAATTAATTATGCATTGTGAATGTATGTTTTAATTAAAATCCCTGATCATTATATGTGCATAAAGTATGCCATATACATTTTAAAATCCCACCATAGGAAGCATGCTCCATGCATTGAAAGTATGTTATAAGTGTTATAATATATTGTATGCATGTTTATTTGGTTTCATAAGAATTAATATAAGTGTTATATTAAATTATGAAACAAAAATTATATGTTTGAATTATAATTAATATAAGAGTTATATTAATTAAAAATTAAACATATAATTGCTATGCATTTATTCATGTGATGAATTTTTTATAAATGTATGTTTATTCATGTGATGAATGTGAAACAATTTATAACATATAAATGCATGTAACTTAAGGTTAATTAATTAGTTTTAAAATGGTTTTAAAACTAGAATTAATTATACCTAAAGTTATCTAGTTCAAATAAGATTAGAATTAGGAAACCAATAATTTATAACTTTGATTAAAGAGGGACTCTGACTAAGGAAGGTTCAAGCTAGGTTCAGTACTTAAGCTGACGGAAACGGAACACCCCTACCTGGGAACTGACCTGGGAGTGAATTTAATCCATAGGTTTATAAATTATCTTTCGTGAGTGGCGTTTATTAAAAGTTTATAAATTAAACTCATAGATCTTGGTTTATTAAAAGATTAATAGACTTAGGTAATTCTAGTATTATTGTTATATTGGTAGACTTAGGTCATATTGTTTTAGCCAGAATATGCCTAAGTAAAAGTATACCCAAACAGTTTAAAATACTTAGTGGGAGTGAAAAGGTATATATGATATATCAATTTCCTCTTATGCTCTCCACGATATATCAATTTCCTCCCTCGTGATGTCAATAGGGCATCCCCATTCGGATGGTGTTTGCATAAATCAAGAGCAAGGTGAATGGAGAAAGTATTTATAGTAAGTGAGCGAAGGAAGTGTGTCAACACATCCTACGGTCTCCTCCGTTAGGTTGGACCGTGAGATTCCCATGTTGCGCCTGCAGGTTGCCCGAAGTAGCACCATCCATTCGGAGGGATGTAACATGGGATTCAGAACAACTCAAACTCTAGAAATGGATAGGATCTTTTAGGTCCATTCTCATCTTTGTCTCTTAAGTTCGGTAGCATTGTTGGGACCGACCTCTGAGGTCTGAAAATGGCAGGTCACACTTACAAGAATTGCTAAGTGTTAGTAAGTTCTTGACCAAAGTAGCGATAACTAGAATGTTATAGGAATGAGAGTTATTCCGGAATTAGTATTTAGTCAAGAATGTCTTGGTTCAGTTAAGGAGTGATTGACTGCCCTTCGATAGCGGTTGCTCTGACTCACTGAAGTATCGTTGCAAAAACAATAATGAGTTTATGGGTACATTATTATTTTTGCTAAATTCTTAAATTGGATAGGTTACAAACAATTCACTAATAGAATTCATTCTTTTTCAGCATGTCGAACTCTTTTGTCCAGTTACTCGCCTTCAATAAACTTAGCGGTGATAATTATGGAACCTAGAAATCAAACTTGAATACGATTCTTGTTCTTGATGATCTGTGGTTCATCTTAACGGAGGAATGTCCTCCCCCTCCCAGCTCGACTGCAAACCGAATAGTTTGGGATGCTTATGACAGATGGATTAGGGCTAATGAGAAGGCCCGAGTCCACATCTTAGCCAGCATATCTGATGTGTTGTCCAAGAAACATGAGACCATGGTCACCGCAAAGGAGATCATGGGATCATTACAGGCGATGTTTGGACAACCATCCTCATCGGTCCATTATGATGCTGTCAAATACATTTACAACTCCCATATGATGGAGGGAGCCTCTGTTAGGGAACATGTCCTTGACATGATGACCCACTTGAACATGGCTGAAGTAAATGGGGCAATCATAGATGAGAAAAGTCGTAACCTTTATTATGGAATCTCTTAGAAGAGTTTTCGCCATTCCGCACAAATGCGTTGATGAATAAAATAGAGTATAACCTGACTACTCTCCTCAACGAGCTACAGACTTTTGAGTCCCTCATGAAATCAAAAGAAAAAGAGAAGGAGGTAAATGTTGTCACTTCGAAGAAGTTCCTAAGAGGATCGTCCTCTAGGACCAAGTCTGGTCCTTCTTTTTCTAAGAATAAGGGTATTCATAAAAAGAAGAAGAAGGACAAAGGGAAGGGACAGGTACTCACACGCAAGGCCAAAGCCACAGGAAAATGTTTCCACTGTGGAGTAGACGGGCACTAGAAGAGGAACTGCCTGAAATACCTTGCAGAAAAGAAAGCTGAGAAAAAAAAACAAGGTAAATATGATTTATTCGTTATTGAAACATGTTTACTGGAACATGATGATTCCGCCTGGATATTAGATTCAGGAGCCAGTAACCATGTTTCTTCTTCTTTTCAGGAAACTAGTTCCTGGGAGCAGCTTGCTGATGGGGAGATATCTCTTAGGGTTGGAACGGGAGAGGTTGTCTCACCCAAAACAGTGGGAGCTGTGAAGTTGTTGTTTAGAGATAGATTTATTTTATTAGAAAATGTACTTTTGGTTCCTGGAATCAAAAGAAATCTTGTATCTATCTCTTGTTTGCTTGAACATATGCATAAAGTATCTTTTGATCATAATGAAGCGTTCATTTGCAAAAGGGGTGTACGAATATGTTCTACTAAACTGGAAAACAACTTATATGTGTTAAGACCAACAGAAGTAAAAGCTATTTTGAATACCGAGATGTTTAAAACAGTTGATACTCAAAATAAAAGGCAGAAGCTTTCTCCTAGTACCTATCTTTGGCACTTGAGACTAGGCCACATTAATCTCAATAGGATTGGGAGATTGGTTAAGAGTGGTCTCCTAAGTTAGTTAGAGGACAACTCTTTACCACCATGTGAGTCCTGTCTTGAGGGAAAAATGACTAAAAGACCTCTTTCTGAAAAAGGTTATAGAGCCAAAGAGCCCTTGGAACTCGTGCATTCGGATCTCTGTGGTCCTACGAATGTCAAGGCACGAGGAGGGTATGAATATTTCATCAGTTTTATTGATGATTATTCTAGGTATGGTTATCTATACCTCATGCATCATAAGTCCGAAATCCTTGAAAAGTTCAAGGAGTATAAGGCTGAGGTGGAGAACACATTAGGAAAAATGATTAAAACACTTCGATCAGATCGAGGTGGAGAGTACATGGATTTGAGATTCCAAGACTATATGATAGAACATGGAATCGTATCGCAACTCTCAGCACCCGGTACACCTCAGAAGAATGGTGTATCTGAGAGGAGAAATAGAACTCTGTTAGACATGGTTCGATCCATGATGAGCTATGCTCAGCTGCCTAGTTCGTTTTGGGGATATGCAGTAGAAGCTCTTGTATATATTTTGAACATGGTTCCCTCTAAGAGTGTTTCAGAAACACCCTATCAGTTATGGAAAGGGCGTAAAGAGAGTTTACGTCACTTCAGGATTTGGGGATGTTCGACACATGTATTGGTGTCCAATCCAAAGAAATTGGAACATCGTTCAAAATTATGCCTATTCGTAGGATACTCCAAAGAAACGAAAGGTGGTCTATTTTATGATCCTCAAGAGGACAAGGTGCTTGTGTTGACAAACGCCACGTTCTTAGAGGAAGACCACATGAGAGATCATCAGCCTCGTAGCAGGATTGTCTTAAGGGAAATTTCCAGGGAAGCTACAGATAAATCAACAAGAGTTTTTGATGAAGCTGGTCCTTCTCAAGAGTTGAGAATGCCTCGACGTAGTAGGAGGAATGTTAGACAACCCGACCGTTACATGGGTTTGACTGAAACTCAAGTCGTCATACCTGATGATGGCGTTGAGGATCCATTGACCTATAAACAGGGAATGAATGATATAGATAGGGACAAGTGGATTAAAGCCATGGACCTTGAAATGGAGTCAATGTACTTCAATTCAGTCTGGGAACTTGTAGATCAACCAGATGGTGAAAAACCTGTCGGTTGTAAGTGGATCTACAAGAGGAAACGAGATCAAGCCGGTAAGGTGCAAACCTTTAAGGCTCGACTTGTGGCAAAGGGTTATACTCAAAGGGAAGGGGTGGACTATGAAGAAACCTTCTCCCCTGTTGCCATGCTTAAGTCCATTAGAATACTTTTGTCCATTGCCACATTTTATGACTATGAAATTTGGAAAATGGATGTCAAGACAGCCTTTCTGAATGGAAATCTTGAAGGGAGTATCTATATGAATCATCAAGAGGGGTTCATAGTTCAGGGTCAAGAGCAAAAGGTTTGCAAGCTTAAACGATCCATCTATGGATTGAAACAAGCATCTAGATCCTGGAATATAAGATTTGATACTGCGATCAAATCTTATGGATTTGAACAGAATATTGACGAGCCTTGTGTTTACAAGAAGATAGTGAATATCACTGTAGCTTTCTTAGTTCTATACGTAGACGATATCTTGCTCATTGGGAATGATGTAGGGTTTGTGACTGGCGTTAAACAATGGCTAGCGACCCAATTCCAAATGAACGATTTGGGAGAGGCTCAGTTTGTTCTTGGAATCCAAATCGTTCGGAATCGCAAGAATAAAACGCTAGCACTATCTCAAGCACCTTATATTGACAAGATGATGGTGAGATATAAGATGCAGAATTCGAAGAAGGGTTCATTACCTTTCAGGCATGGAATTTATTTGTCTAAGGAACAGTGTCCTAAGACACCTCAAGAAGTTGAGGATATGAGACGCATTCCCTATGCATCTGCTGTCGGTAGTCTGATGTATGCCATGTTATGTACTCGACCCGACATATGCTATGCAGTGGGAATAGTGAGCAGATATCAGTCTAATCAAGGATATGATCACTGGACTGTCGTTAAGAACATCCTCAAGTATCTTAGGAGAACGAGGGACTATATGCTTGTGTATGGCGCAAAGGATTTGATCCTTGCAGGATACACTGACTCTGATTTTCAGACTGATGTAGATTCGAGGAAATCCACATCAGGATCAGTGTTCACTCTTAACCGAGGAGCTATAGTATAGAGGAGTATAAAGCAAGGTTGTATTGCTGACTCCACCATGGAGGCTGAGTATGTCGCAGCTTGCGAAGCAGCGAAGGAGGCTGTATGGCTTAGGAAGTTCTCAACTGATTTGGAAGTTGTTCCAAATATGAATTTGCCAATCACCCTTTATTGTAATAATAGTGGTGCAGTGGCAAATTCCAAAGAACCTAGAAGCCATAAGCGCGGAAAGCACATAAAGCGCAAATATCATCTCATCAGGGAGATTGTGCAACGAGGAGACGTGATCGTCACGCAGATCGCTTCGGAGCACAACATTGCTGATCCGTTTACAAAGCCCCTCACGGCTAAGGTGTTTGAGGGACACCTATAGAGTCTAGGACTACGGGTTGTACAGTAGGACAGTTTTTCTTTGCTCAGCATGTTTTACCCCACTGCCATTTTAGTCCATGTGGGAGATTGTTGGGTTTTATGTCCTAAAACTCGTGGTTTTGTAAACTGTGTATATTCTATTTCACAATAAAGTTGTTATTCAAATTTATTCAGTAAAGGTGTTATTGAATATGTGTATTGTGTAACCTTAATCCAATAAAGAACCCTAGGCTATAGGATGAATACTTGAACTTTATGTGTGACATAAAAGTGGATCAAGTTCAAGTTATAGCCAGAACAATCTATAATATAAGAATAGGGTTGGGTACCTTATCCTAGGGACACTATGGACGCGACCCACTTTGTGTAGAGTACAAACGATGTGATCCTAAATCGTTCATGTAGAGACATGTGAGTGGAGGCGCCCTATGCAATGAGTTTGCATAAGACTGGACCACGAAATAGTCACTTAGACTTTATAACATCGTTTACTGTCTTAACTGACATATTCATACGATGACCTAGGTAACTCGATCTTAATCCTGAGCATTCTATGAACTCCTGTTTATTCAGATTAGCCTTAGATTTGCATGGGTGAGAGTGGCCCGAGACTGCCGACTAAATATGCCTCCCATTTCAGGGACAAGTCTGGGTAGATAGCTAGGAACATAGTTCTGCAAGATGGAATTCACTCCTACCCGTCTTAGGGATTAGCGGAGAGGTTGTTCCCTTAAGTGCTGACTCCAGGTTTTGAACAATGGGCCCACCCCTCTCACTGGCCTGAGAGGGATTTGGTTTGCTTGTTGGACCACAAACCAATTGTTCATTAGAGGATCAGTGAGACTTAAGGAACAAGATGTAATTACAGGGGTAAAACGGTAATTTTGACCTAGCTGTAATTACGAACGACCTATGAAGGATCGACTTACTAATCATGGTTATATTGAGTGGACAGAAATATATCTACAGTGAGGAGAGTGCAACCACTGGGCTTTAGTGGAGTGTCCCGGTGGTTAACGAATGTTGTTTAGCTAGGCTAAAGAGTTTGGTCGGTTAATCTCGTATCGTTGGAGCTCATGATCTATAGGTCCATTAGGTCCTCCTTACTAGCTCAGACTAAGCCTCGTAAAATTTTGAGAGAAAATAATTTGAATTGTTCAAATTCGAGTTTGGAAGAAAGCGTTAATTATATGTGATATATTTAACGAATCATAACTTAATTATGTATTAAACTATGATTAATAAAAGGTGGATATATTTAAATATGATTTAAATATTGGATCGGTTTATAGCATGAATAAAGATTCATGTTCGAAAAATCGATCGGGATCGGACAATTTGTTTAATTTAATATTTGATATTAAATTAAATTAAAAATTAATTATTTAATAGTTTCAACCCATAAATGGATTGATTGAGCTTGCAAACTTTTTGCTCCTGACCTTGGGTTATGAACCCTTCGGGCTGAGACATATAGATGCTCTCGTCAAGATTATCATTCAAAAAGGCAGTCTTGACGTCCATTTGCCACATTTCATAATCATAAAACGCGGCTATGGGCAAGAGTATCATAATAGACTTCAGCATAGAAACAGGGGAAAAAGTTTCTTCATAATCAACTCCTTCCCTTTGGGTAAAACCCTTTGCTACAAGTCTAGCTCTAAAGGTCTGTACCTTTATGGTTGCATCTCTCTTTCTCTTATAGATCCATTTACACCCTATGGGTCTAACCCTTTCAGGTCTGTTTACAAGTTCCCATACTGAATTGAAGTCCATTGACTTCATTTCAAGGTCCATGGCTTTGATCCATTGGTCCTTGTCTACGTCATTCATCACATTTTTATAAGAAAATGGATCTTCTACGCCGTCATCAGGTATGACAACTTGAGTTTCAGTTAAACCCAAGTAGCGGTCAGGTTGGGAAACAACCCTCCCACTGCGTCGAGGCATTCCTAACGATTGAGAAGGATGAGACTGACTTGAGGTGTTGGTTCCTCCATCAACTCTTGATGAAGGTCTAGCTTGATCAACAACTCTTGTTGGTTCAACTGTAGCTTCATTTAGTACTAATTTACTATGCAGTTTGTGGTTCCTCATGTGATCTTCCTCAGGCGTTTGTCGATACAATCACCTTGTTTTCTTGTGGGTCGTAGAAAAGACCACCTCTCGTTTCTTTGGGATAGCGAACAAATTGGCACAATCTTGAACGAGGTTCCAGTTTCTTTGGGTTTGTCACGAGCACGTATGCCAGACAACCCTAAATCCTGAAGTGTTGTAAACTAGGTTCACACCCCTTCCACAGCTCAAAAGTTGTTTCTAAAACACTTTTTTGATGGAACAGTGTTCAAGATTTGAACTGCAGTCTCTACTGCATATCCCCAAAACGAGGCAGGCAATTGAGCATAGCTCATCATGGAACCAACTGAAGGGAATGAGAATCCCCGCGCAGCGGAAGACGATCGAATCGTCAGGGTATCATTATGCTACTTGTTCTTGTTAAAACGATCTAACACTAGATTTAGGCTAAACATGCTGAAAAGGAAGAAATTTATAGCAAGAAGGAGTTTACTTACTTGTTGTAGACAAACTTCAAGAATTTCTTCCTCGGATCACGAACTCTTCGTGCTTCTCGACGATCTCTTCTCTCGTACAAAATGAACACCACCAATGACCTTCTCGGTTGTTCTTCCTTAGGAAGAAGGAAAGTGGTGGGACTTTTATTTTGGAAAGGGAGGAAAAATGAGAGAGAATGGAGAGAATTCTTCTTCTCTTCTTTGATGTAAATCAAAAAAATGAGAGAATTCTTCTTCTATTCTTTGATGAAAATAAAAAAAAAGAGAGAATCAGATACATTCCTTCTTGCAAGAAGGGTTTATATAGTGGAATTGATGGAGTTAACACCTCCACATAATTATCAGTTTACCACAACCATAGGTTATGCAAATCTCATTTGCATAACCACATAATATAAGATATCTCATATCTCATATTGCAAATCTCATTTGCAATACCTGTGGATTAATTAAATTGAATCACGTCCAATTTAATTTCTCTCAATCAAATTCTCCAATTAGCCCTAATTCAACAATTAGGCTAACCTATAGTTTATTATGAATATCATTCACATTAAACTATATATTATATCATTCATATCTCATATAAATGACATAAATGCCTTAAAGTCAAATTGAACACTTCAATTTCATACCAAAACATTAACCCTTCTTTTAATCCAGATTGAGCCAACCGAGGGACCTAATGGACCTACAGTGACGGGCTCCAATGATCCGAGATTAACTTGTCAAACTCTTTGACCCGGTTAACATAAATTCATTAGCTACGGTAACACTCCACTATATCCCGTAGTTGCACTTTCGTCAGTGTAGAATATTACGTGTCCACTGATATATCCAATGCCCATGAGTCGACCCTTCACAGGTTGTTCGTAGACACGGCTGGGTCAAATTACCATTTTACCCCTGTGTCTACTTCTTGTTCCTTAAGTCCCCACTGCTCATCTAATGAACAACATATTGTGATGGTCCAACCATACACAACACCCTTCTCGGACTAGTGAGAAGGTGGGCGCCCGTTGTCCAAGCCCTGGAGACAACACTTAAGGGAACAACCCCTCTAGTTTCCCTAAAGGCAGGAACGAGTGAATTCCATCTCGCGTAGTTAAGTTTCCAGCTCCCTACTTGGTCCTGTCCCTGAGAAGATAGGCATATTGGTAGTAATTGTGACAACCTCACCCGCAGTACTAGTCAAAGGACGGACCCCGCAGACAAGAGTCCGTAACACGCTCGGGATTAAGGTCGAGTCACTAATGGTCATCCACGAAGTTATTAGTCCTTACTGTGAACGGTGTTACATCAGTAGGTATAATAATTCACGGTCCGGTCTTGTACAATCTCATTGCACAGGATGCCCCCACTCGCATGTCAACCACATGAACGAGTCAGATCACCTCGTTTGTATCTAATACAAAGCGGGTCGCATCCACAAGTGTATCCGGGATTAGGTCTCCAACCCTATCCATATCGTAGACCGTTCAGTCATTAACTCGAACGTGATCCTCCCTGTGTGTCCACTACACACCGTTCAAGTTCTAGTTCTCTCATAAATTCAATGACCCTGGAGCTTAGTTTATTGGAAAAGTTTATAAATATTGGGAGACACAACGTGATGAAATGAATAACTCTTATTAATTTCAAACAATATATTACAAACACGAGATTAGGACAAAAATCTCAACACGAACCATGTCCAACAAGGTTCTATTTCTCCTTTCTGACACACCATTTTGGTGTGGTGTATTACGTGCTGAAAGTTGAGATTTAATTCCATGTTCCATCATAATGTTGGGATTTATGCCCTAAACTTGTGTAATTTTGATCAATTAAATAAAGGGTTATTTGTTTTAATAGAATTACAGTCTTGCTTTATAAATTCAATAAACTAAGCTCCAAGGTTATAACATATATCCTGAACATCAGTGTAGTGGACACTATTTGGATTGTGTTCAAGAATATAACCTAAATCGTCTATGGTATAAGAATAAGGTCGGAAACCTCATTCTGGAAACACCATGGATGCGACCCATTTTGTAATTAGTACAAATGAGGTAATCTAACTCATTCATGTAGTTGACATGAGAGTGGGGGCATTCTGGATGAAGAGTTCATACAAGACCGGACCGCAAATTATTAGTCTAACCTGTGTAACACCGTTAAGAGGATAAGATTAGTAATTTATAGATTGTCATTAGTGACTCGACCTGAATCCTGAGCAAGTTAAGAATTCCTACTTATAGGGGTTTGTCCTTAGACTAGTATGGGTTAGAGTGGCCTGTAGCCGACTCAATAAACCTACCTTCTCAGGGACAGAACCTCATAGGTAGCTGAGAACTTAACTGTGAAAGATGGAATTCACTCATTCCTATAATAAGGAATTAGATAGGTTGTTCCCTTAAGAACTGACTTCAGGTCTTGAACAACGGGGCCCCGCCGTCTATGAGGGTATGAGTCTAAGGTAGGACCTTAGACTTGTTGTTCATTAGAGGATCAGTGGTGCTTAAGGAACAAAGAGATAATCACAAGGGAAAAACGATAATTTGACCCAGCTGTAATTACAAACAACCTGTGAAGAGTCGACTCATGGGTAATGACTGTATTAGTGGACACAATATTATCTACAGTGAGGAGAGCGCAACTACAAGTCTATAGTGGAGTGACTTGTAGTTAATGAATATTGATTAACTGGTTCAAAAAGTTTGGTCAGTTAATCTCATATCATTGGAGCTCATGAACTGTAGGTCCATTAGGTCACACCGTTGGCTCAACATGGTTATATTGAGGGTATAAAGTTAGGAATGAAATTGAAGTGTTCAAATTTCATACATGAGGTGTTATATCAAT
The DNA here is from genome assembly GCA_036507285.1 of Trichosanthes cucumerina. Lineage (NCBI taxonomy): Eukaryota > Viridiplantae > Streptophyta > Magnoliopsida > Cucurbitales > Cucurbitaceae > Trichosanthes > Trichosanthes cucumerina. Next base: position 44,299,898 of record CM071841.1, read on the forward strand.
TGTATATGATATAATTGATATAATATATAGTTTTATTGTGAATTAGATTCACTTATAAACCATATACTAATGAGAGAATAAAGGAAGGGTAGGATGGTCATTTCCATCCTATTTCCTTATATATATATGGTTGCATGAGATGCAACTAGATTATTGAAAAGAGAGACATTGTATGCCATTTGGTTGTGTTGTTGGAAAGGTTACAAAGACCACAATCTCTCTCTCTCACAACATCTCATCTTACCTAAAGGGAACCCACATTTCTCCCTCACCTAGAGAACAACGGAGGAGATCTAGTGGTCGTGTCTTAGTCCGTTCGTTGTCCGTGTTGCTGAGATCTTGATCGTGAGAGAAGAGGAGCACTTAAAGAAAGGTTCTTCAAAGGTACAATTTCTTGTTGTCCATCTAGTTTTATATGCTTAATCTAGTTGCTTTCGTTCTTGAATGAAATCGTTGTAACTAAATGAAGAGCGCGCGATTCACAATCGTTTCCGCTGCGGGATTCGATGCCCTTCAATTGGTATCAGAGCCCAATTGCGTTCTTGATTTGCGTTCTGGATTTTTCAAGAACGAGGTGGGATTTACTGTTTTTGCATGAACTGAATAACTTCAACGACCTACCTGTGTATCCACTACACACCGTTCAAGTTCTAGTTCTCTCATAAATTCAATGACCCTTGAGCTTAGTTTATTGGAAAAGTTTATAAATATTGCGAGACACAAAGTGATGAAATGAATAACTCTTATTTATTTCAAACAATATATTACAAACACGAGATTAGGACAAAAATCCCAACAAACTCCCACTTGGGCTAAGCTAGTGGAGAAAATACATTTCCGAAATGTACATAAATTACAATGAAGTAATACAATAAACTAGGGCATTGAATACCCGTTTACACATCTCCCACTTGCCCTAGTCAGGAAGCTCTCGAAGACCTAGACTCTCTAGGTGACCCTCAAACACCTTAGTCGAGAGGGGCTTTGTAAATGGATCAGCTACGTTGTGCTCTGACGCTATCTGTGTGATCGTCACATCTCCGCAGTGCACAATCTCCCGTATCAGATGATACTTGCGCTCAATGTGTTTGCCTCTCTTATGGCTCAAAGGCTCACGTGAATTGGCATCGCACCACTTGTTATCACGTAAGCGATTGTGATCGGCAAGTTCATATTTGGAACAACTTCCAAATCTGTCATGAACTTCCTAAGCCAATCAGCTTCCTTTGCAGCTTCACAAGCCGCAACATACTCCGGTTCCATAGTGGAATTAGCGATGCATCCCTGCTTGATGTTTCGCCATACTACAGCTCCTCCATTCAAAATGAAGGCTGACCCCGAAGTGGATTTCCTAGAATCCTTATCGGTCTGAAAATCAGAATCCGTGTATCCCGTAAGGATCAAATCCACACTGTCATACACTAAGCTGTAGTTCCTCGTTCTCTTAAGGTACTTGAGGATTGCCTTTACGGCTGTCCAGTGATCTAATCCTTGATTGGACTGATATCTACTGACAATTCCTACTGCATAACAGATGTCGGGCGTAGTACACAGCATGACATACATCAGGATCCCTACAGCTGAAGCATATGGAATCCGTCTCATATCCTCAACATCTTGAGGACTCTTAGGACACTGATCCTTAGACAAGTGAACCCCATGCCTGAAAGAAAGCAATCCCTTCTTGGAGTTCTGCATCTTATATCTAGACAACATCTTGTCAATATAAGACGTCTGAGACAAGGTTAACGTTCTGTTCTTCCGGTTCCGGACAATCTGGATACCTAGAACATACTGAGCTTCTCCCTAATCTTTCATTTGGAATTGCGAAGCTAGCCACTTCTAAACGTCAGTAAGAAATTCTATCCATTCCCAATGAGAAGAATATCATCCACATACAACACAAAAAATGCGACAGTTTTGTCAACGATTTTCTTGTAAACACAAGGCTCGTCGACATTTTGATCAAATCCATAAGATTTGATCGCCTCATCAAACCTTATATTCCAAGACCTCAAAGCTTGTTTCAGCCCATAAATGGACCTATGAAGCCGGCAAACCTTTTGCTCTTGGCCTTGGGCAATGAACCCTTTGGGTTGGTCCATGTAGATGTTCTCATCAAGTTTGCCATTCAGAAAGGCTGTCTTGACGTCCATCTGCCATACCTCGTAGTCATAATACGCGACAATGGCCAGAAGGATCCTGATCGACCTTACCATGGCAACAGGTGAAAAGGTCTCCTCATAGTCAACCCCTTCAACCTGGGTAAAACCCTTTGCCACTAGTCGGGCTTTGAAGGTCTGCACCTTCCCATCTACGCCACGTTTACACTTGTAGATCCATTTGCAACCAATAGGTTTTACCCCATCTGGTTGATCCACAAGCTCCCATACACAATTGAAGTACATAGACTCCATTTCCTGGTCCATAGCTTTAATCCACTCGTCTTTGTCAACATCAACCATTGTCGGATCATAGGTCAATGGATCCTCATAGTCATCATCAAGAGCGACAACTGAGGTTTCAGCTAAACCCATGTAGGGATCAGGCTGCCTCACAGTCCTCCCACTACGTCGAGGCATTCCCAACTCTTGGGAACGGATTTGACTAGACGTGCTAGGATCGACAACACTTGTTGACGTACTAGCCCCATCAGCAACTCTTGCTGATGTACTGCCCATTTCATTCAACACAATTTTACTTCTTGGTAAATGATCCTTGACGTGGTCTTCCTCTAGGAAAGGAGCATTTGTCGACACAAGCACCCTATTTTCCTTAGGATCATAAAATAAACCACCCCTAGTCTCTTTAGGGTAACCTACGAATAGGCACAATTTCGAACGTGGTTCCAACTTTTTCGACTTTGACACCAACACGTGGGTCGGGAATCTAAAAATCCTGAAGTGATGTAAACTGCCTTTACGTCCACTCTAGAGCTCGAAAGGTGTTTCACATACACTTTTCGACGGAACATTGTTCAAAATATAGACCGCAGTCTCCACTGCGTGCCCCCAATAAGAATTAGGGAGACGAGCATAGCTCATCATCGACCGAACCATGTCCAACAAGGTTCTGTTTCTCCTCTCCGATACACCATTCTGTTGTGGCATACCAGGCGCTGAGAGTTGGGACGTAATTCCGTGTTCTATCATATAGTCCTGGAATTCAGATTTCATGTACTCTCCACCTCGATCCGATTGAAGTGTTTTAAGCGATTTACCTAAGAGGTTCTCAACCTCAATCTTGTACTCCTTGAACTTTTCAAGAGTTTCAGACTTCTTGTGCATTAGGTAAATATACCCATATCTGGAGTAATCGTCTATCAAAGACACGAAATACTCATAACCGCCCCGAGCTTTAACATTCATCGGACCACAGAGGTCAGAATGTACTAACTCAAGAGGCTCTTTGGCTCTATATCCTTTTCCACTAAAAGGACGTTTGGTCATTTTGCCCTCAAGGCATGACTCACACACCGGTAAAGAGTTTTCTTCCAACTCGTTTAGAAGTCCACTCTTCACTAGTTTCTCAATCCTATTGAGATTAATGTGGCCTAACCGTAGATGCCAAAGATGGGCAATTTCTTTAGGAGAAACTTTTGCTTTCTTAGCTCGTGTTTCTGCTGTTTTAAACAATTCAGTATTCAAAACACTTTTGACCGAATTAGGTTTCAAAACATAAAGATTATGTTCGAGTGAAGCTGAACAAATAACATTCCATTTGAAAGAAATAAACGCTTTATTTAATTCAAAAGAAACAGAAATATAATGTTCAATTAAGCAGGAAATTGAAACAAGGTTTCTAGTAAACCCTGGAACTATGTACAAATTCTCCAACAATAAGTACTTCCCGCCAAAGTGTAGCTTCACCGTGCCGATCGCTGCAGCAGAGACAAGCTCCCCGGATCCAACCCGTAGAGTCACCTCACCCTTTCGCAGCGGCTGCAAGGAATCAATCCCCTGAAAAGAAAAACAAACGTGGTTAGTGGCGCCCGAATCCAATATCCAGGCAGAGTCACTACTCTCCACTAAACATGTTTCTGTCACAAGTAAATCACATTTACCTTGATTCTTCCTCTCGGCCAGAAATTTGGGACAGTTCCTCTTCCAGTGTCCGCCCCCATTGCAGTGGAAACACTTTCCTTTCTGTGCAACGTCCTAGACCTTCTTGCCCTTATGGGCGTCAGCTCGGTCAGTTTTACACCTCTTCATCCTCTTCTTCCCTTTCGGGCGTGAAGGAGCAAGAGGTTTCATCCTAGAGGTCGAACCCCTGTGATAAGACCTGTAGGCAACATTTGCCTCAAATTCCTTAATCCTGTTCAAGGATTGGAAATTCTGTAGCTCATTGAGGAGGGTAGTCAGAGTGTAGCTAATTTTGTTCAAAACAACATTGCTACGAAACTGAAGGAAACTCTTCGGACGAGTCTCCAAAATAAAACTGACCTGGCTCGACTCGTCGATCGAAGCCCCGTTCATCTCGGCCAGATTAAAGTGGGTCATCATGTCTAGAACATGTTCACGGACGGGACGACCCTCTTTCATCCGCGGCGTTGAAAGCGTACTTGAGCGAGTCATGTCGGACACGAAAAGGATTGTTGTCCAAACATTTCCTGCAAGGACTCCATGATCTCCTTAGCAGAGACCATCAGCTCATGCTTCTTTGCCAAAACATCAGACATACTGGCAATTATGTAGACCTTGGCCTTTTCATTGGCCCTGATCCATCGATCGTACGCATCGCGAACACTTCGCGATGCGGTCGAGCCCAGCATCTGAGGACACTCCTCAGACAGCACGAACTTTATGTAGTCAGTTACCAAAATTTTGTTTATGTTGTTTTTCCAACTTTGGTAATTATCTCCCACCAACTTATCAGACGCGAGTAATGCTATTATTGCGCTAGACATTTTTAGCTGAAAAATGAGAAAAACTTTGTATTAGTCTCGCAAAAACTTTTTGAAATCCAATCAAGTTTTAGCAGAAATTGTTTCATGATCCCTAGGTCATTCAAAATTTTGCAATGATACCCTAATGGTTTAGAATGACCGCCACCGAAGGGTGAACAGAACACTCCTCCTCTAGGACGAGATTTTCTCGATCAAACCCTAATCCCAGAATAACTCTTATTTCATTAGGCGTCCAATTACCATTGTTCCGTCGAATTCATTAACACTTAACGAATTCTGTGAGTGTCACCCTCAATCTTTAAGTTTCCAAGTATCCGTCCAAACAATAGCCATCGAAGGGTGAACCAAGAAGGAAAACCAACCAGAAAACTGTATCCCTTTCGGGAATTCACGGTGTTTCGACTCCCATGATCAAGCCCTTCGAAGGGATTATCTGGTCCAGGCCAAACTAGCAGGCAGATCATAGGCGTCTCACGGTGTGAATCGAAAGAAGAGACCGTGGGTCTCGTTTTCACAAGTCCCGCTCCCACTTACTATAAGTACTCTCTCCATCCACGATGATATTGACCTATACAAATGCCACTCGAAGGGGGACGCTCCCATTTGCGCCACGAGGCCGAGTATAGATCTCACGGTGTGGACTTAAAGGAGATTTGTGGTTGGAAATTCAAATGTATCTCATACACTATATTTCCTCCCACTCAGCACTTTAAGTTTAATAGGGATTGACCTAGATAAACCGGCTAAAATATACCTAAGTCTACCAATATAACTCTTATATGGTATTAACCTAAGTCTATAATCACATTATAACTTAAGTCTTAGTGAGTAAATTAATTAACTCTTAATTAACGGCACTCGCGAGAATATAACCTAAGAATCTCCGGACCGAATTCACTCCCAAGTCGATTTCCAGGTAGGGGTGTTCCGCAAGCGTCAACTTAAATACCCCAGCCTTAGACAAAACCTTCCTTAGACAGAGTTACTAATCAGTCTCCATTCAAAGGTTATATTTGATTTCCTAATTTCTAATCTTATTATAAAAAAGAAAACCTAAGTCTAATTATTCAAGTTCTAAACACTTTAAAACTAATAATTAACTTAGGTCGCATGCATTTCTATGTTATATGCTTGATCATCCATCACATGAATAATACTATACTATAACATACATTCATCACATGAATTAAATGCATGAGCATGCTTTTAATTTAAAAATATAACACTTATATTTAAATAAATTAAAACATGCATATATTATATTATAATATAAATATGATGCTTGAAAAGTTTAACCTAAGGTGGGATTTTAAATCTATATGATATACATTATGCACATAGAAATTAATTAAAATATACATCTCATGCATAAAATAATTAAACATAAAAAATGGACCGGTTTTTGGCATCTAGGGGCAATTATTTAATTAAATAACATTAATATAACATTTATATTAATATTATTTAATAAAATAATTTAATAAATAAATAAATTTCAATTTATAAATAAAAATTAATTAAAAAAATGAAATAAAACTGCCCGTATTGAAAAAACACGCCTGCGTCGCAGCGGCGCCTCAAAGAATCGCCCTCTCAACGCGTGCGGCGTTGGTAACGCCGCTCTGCAGCAAGGCCTCCGTCCGCAAGGACAGCGTTGAGACGCCGTAAGGCGGCGTCTCAACGCCATCGACGTAATAACAAACTCTTTTTCGTTTCTTCACCAAATTTACACTGTTTTCGCTCGATTTCTTCACAGCAACTCTTGCCACGAACGACCCGGACTTACAAACTTGATTTACAATAAAATGCCCAAAAACTATGGGCCCTTACGTTGATCTCATCAACATAATTGTAAATCTAATCTAGTGCCAAAAACCGAAAACATCCATTATACAAACCATCATTCATCTCATGAAATTTAAGGCAATTTACCCACCTAATTTTAACAAAACAGTGCATAAATGAAGAACCATCGAAATGGCTCTGATACCAATTGAAGGGAAGGAGAATCCCCGCGCAGCGGAAGACGATCGAATCGTCGTGGTATCATTATGCTACTTGTTCTTGTTAAAACGATCTAACACTACATCTAGGCTAAACATGCTGAAAATGAAGAAATTTACAGCAAGAAGGAGTTTACTTACTTGTTGTAGACAAACTTCAAGAATTTCTTCCTCGGATCACGAACTCTTCGTGCTTCTCGACGATCGCTTCTCTCGTACAAAACGAACACCACCAATGGCCTTCTCGGTTGTTCATTCTTAGGAAGAAGGAAAGTGGTGAGACTTTTGTTTTGGAATGGGAGGAAAAATGAGAGAGAATGGAGAGAATTCTTCTTCTCTTCTTTGATGAAAATCAAAAAAATGAGAGAATTCTTCTTCTCTTCTTTGATAAAAATCAAAAAAATGAGAGAATCAGATACATTCCTTCTTGCAATAAGGGTTTATATAATGGAATTGATGGAGTTAAAACCTCCACATAATTACCACTTTTATTATTAACCATAGGTTATGCAAATCTCATTTGCATAACCATATAATATAAGATATCTCATATCTCATATTGCAAATCCCATTTGCAATAATTGTGGATTAATTAAATTGAATCACATCCAATTTAATTTCTCTGAATCAAATTCTCCAATTAGCCCTAATTGAACAATTAGGCTAACCTATAGTTTATTATGAATCTCATACACATTAAACTATATATTATATCAATCATATCTCATATAAATGACATAAATCCCCTTAAAGTGAAATTGAACACTACAATTTCATACCAAAACATTAACCCTTCTTTTAATCCAGATTGAGCCAACCGAGGGACCTAATGGACCTACAGTGACGGGCTCCAATGATCCGAGATTAACTTGTCAAACTCTTTGACCCGGTTAACCAACATTCATTAGCTACGGTAACACTGCACTATAGCCCGTAGCAGACTCTCGTCGCATGTAGAATATTACGTGTCCACTGATATAACCAATGCCAATGAGTCGACCCTTCACAGGTTGTTCGTAGACAGGGTTGGGTCAAATTACCATTTTACCCCTGTGTCTACTTCCTGTTCCTTAAGTCCCCACTACTCCTCTAATGAACAACATATTGTGATGGTCCAACCATACACAACACCCTTCTCGGGCCAGTGAGAAGGTGGGCGCCCGTTGCCCAAGCCTTGGAGGCAACAGTTAAGGGAACAACCCCTCTAGTTTCCCTAAAGGCGGGAACGAGTGAATTCCATCTCGCATAGTTAAGTTTCCAACTCCCTACTTGGTCCTGTCCCTGAGAAGATAGGCATATTGGGCGAGTAACTGTGACCACCCTCACCCATACTAGTCAAAGGACAGACCCCCGCAGACAGGAGTCCGTAACACGCTTAGGATTCAGGTCGAGTCACTAATGGTCATCTACGAAGTTGAGACTCATACTTGGGCTATCTCCGGCAAGTTCACCACTGTTAGACTCATACTTGGGCTCGTGGCACAAACGGGAGCGTCCCCGTTCTGATGATGTTTGTATGAGTCAATATCAAGGTGAATGGAGAGGGTACTTATAGTGAGTGGGAGTAGGTTTAGTGAAAACAAAACCTACGGTCTGTTTTGTTAGTTTACACCATTAGACCACTATGGTCAGCCTGCTAGTTTGGCCTGGACCAGAAAATCCCTTCGGAGGGCTTGATCATAGGGGATCAAACACAGTAGACACTCGAAAGGGATAAAGATTTCCTTGGACTATTTTTCAATCTAGTCCTCCCTTCGGCGGATTTTATTGGATGGAGTCTCTGGGATCGAAAGACAGAGGGTTACACTCACGAGGTACATAAGTTGTGTATGTATCCTGACTGAAAATGGTAACTAAAACGTATAAGAATAAGAGTTATTCTGGTATTAGGTTTTGGTCAAGAGTGTCTTGATCCAGAGGAGGAGTGTTTTTGATTACCCTTCGGTATCATACATTATAAACCTTTGGAGTATCATTGCAACTTATAAATGACCTAGGAATCATTTTGATAATTAGCTAAAACATGATTGGATTAGAGTTATAGCAAGAAACTCATACAAGTTCGTTTGTAAATTTTTCAGCAAAAATGTCTAGCTCTATTATTTCCTTATTGGGTGCAAAAAAGTTAACCGGAGAGAACATAATGACTTGGAGGAATGGACTCAACATAATCTTGGTTGCACATGATCTTAAGTTCGTTCTCAATAAGGACTGTCCTCAATTTCCTGCTCAAAACGCATCTCAAGCTGTTGAGGATGCGTATGACCGCTGGATCAATGCCAACGAAAAGGCAAATGCCTATATCCTGGCTAACATACCTGATGTTTTAGCCAGGAGGCTGGAGGACAAGGTCTCAGCTCGTGAGATCATGGATTTTGTGCTAGTTTTGTCTAGACAACCGTCCAAACAAATTCGGCATGAAGCCCTAAAATTCGTTTACAACACATGCATGAAGGAAGGAACATCAGTGAGAGAACATGTTCTCAATCTGATTGCCCACTTCAACATAGCGGAATGAAACGGAGTGGTCATAGATGAGAAATGTCAGGTTTCGTTCATCCTAGAATCTATTCCGAAGAGTTTTCTGCAATTCTGTAGCAATGCAACAATGAACAACATAGAGTATGATCTGACTTCTCTACTAAATGCGCTGCAGAATTATCAGTTTCTTATGGATGATAAGAGACAACAAAATGGAGAGGCAAATTTGTTTGCCCGTTTCAAAAGTTCTCAGAAGGATTCATCCTCTGGGACTAAGAACTGCAGCCAGACTTATGAACTTAAGAAGATACAGAAGAAGAGGAAAAGGAGCAAATAAAGGGCAATCGTCTGACAAAGAAAAACTGTTATTTGATAACGTGTAGCTTAAGGGTTTATTACAAACCTTATTTCTATTTCTTGCCTTAACGAACATTGTACTTTATTTTCTTTTCAATTGAATAAAGTGTTTATTTCATTGAAAAATTATTGTACTATGTGTTGCTCTTCTTGAGATTTATTTGCGAACGGTTTAATTCAGTTAAAATAGTTTTAACAGTGAATTATACAAAATTGCAAGTACACGAACTAATTTCTCCTAAAGAAAATGCTCACCTTTGGTATCTAAGATTGGGTCACATTAATCTCAATAGGATTGAGAGATTGGTAAAGAACGGACTTCTAAACGAGTTAGAAGAAAACGCTTTATCGATATGTGAATCCTGCCTCGAAGGCAAAATGACTAATCAAGTTTGTTCTTGGGATCCAGATGAAAGATTTGGGTAATGCACAGTTTGTTCTTGGATCCAGATTGTCCGGAACCACAAGAATAAAACACTAGCCTTGTCTCAAACATCTTATATAGATAAAGTGTTGTCATGGTTTAAGATGCAAGATTCCAAAAAGGGCTTGTTGCCTTTTAGACATGGAATCCATTTGTCTAAGGAACAGTGTCCTAAGACACCTCAAGGAGTTGAGGATATGAGACGGATTCCTTATGCATCGATCGTTGTTGGGAGCGGATATACGCCATGTTGTGTACTAGGCACGACATCATTTTTGCGATTGGGATGGTCAGTAGGTATCAATCTAATCCAGGACTTGAATACTGGACAGCGGTTAAAACAATCCTTAAGTATCTTCGGAGAGCAAGGAACTACATGCTTGTGTATGGGGCTATGGATCTGATTCTTACAGGATACACGAATTATGACTTTCAGACTGATAAAGATTATCGAAAATCTACATCAGGGTCAGTATTCACTCTTAATGGAGGAGCTGTAGTATGGCGAAGCGTCAAGCAAGGATGCATCGCTGATTCCACCATGGAAGTCGAATACGTAGCAGCTTGTGAAGTAGCTAAAGAGACCGTTTGGTTAAGGAAATTCATGCTAAATTTGGAAGTTGTTCCAAATATGACTTTGCCCATCACGCTGTATTGCGATAACAGTGGTGCAATTCCAAATATGTTTTATTAATTTCATGAATTATTTGGTTGGTAAATTAATTAGAATTTGATTATTAATTTATTACACCATAGAAGGATGTTATAAGTTAATATATTAAAATTTATGATATTTCCAAATTTGAATTAAAAACATTAACTTATAATAAAGAGTTGCATGCAAACATACGATTTTTAGGTAAATTGAATGAATTATAAAATGTTTAAAGTTAATTAAACCTAAGATCACAATTTCTAATAAGATTAGAAATTAGTCTTACCTGGGAACTAACCCGAAACTTGAGTTCAATTAATCATAGTCTTGTTAGCATGCATTGTCACTAGGTAATTAAATGGTTTAATTCACCTTGATATTAAGATTAAAGACCTCGTTATAAGAGTTATAATAGGCATAAACTTAGATAGATTCATTTAGCTGGAATCCACCTAAGTTAAAATTAACCCTAAAACCTTACGATACTTTAGTGGGAGAAAACAAGATGCTCGCATCATGTTTTAGTTTCCACGTTCTGAAGAGTTCACACCGTGAGATCCATGCTCGACCTCGTGGCATCAATAGGGCGTCCCCCTATGGATGGTGTTTGCATGGTTCAATACCAAGGTGAATGAGAGAAGTGTCTATAGTAAATTGGAGAAGGACATGTGTCATCATATCCTACATGTTGCCCTGGGAGCAACCACCCCTATGGAGGGCTTGACCATAGGGATCGAAACACCGCGAACTCGAGAAATGAATAGGGTCTCTTAGATTGTTTGCCATCGGTTGTCTTTCCTAATGGTGGCTTGTTTGCTCGGGCTTACACACCCCGTCCCGAACCACCTGCTAGCCCGGAAGATTGCGTGAGGCCAACAAACATCGTTTACCTTTCTAAGGACAGCTTTGACCTTGCTATACCTAATAACCACACTTTACTTGTATATGGAATACTTAACCACCACACAGCGAAACCCTGAGAATTCCTATTCATACGTACGGGGCAACTCTCTTTAAGTCTCACCCTAAAAATAACTAAAACGGGCAGAGAGCACTACAATCGAAATACATCCACTCATGATTTGCACAACCTTGACCACTAGTGCATACACGAACATAACTATATGTTTCTTTCAAAATATCTACAATATGTACAGACTCGCTATACCACTCCACCCACGTACAAGATATCAGCTCAGAGAGCGTTCGACAAACTATGATAGGATCTCAGGTACCAAGAGCTCGATCTCTACCTGAAAAGTTGGAAAAATTGAAAGAATAAGCTATGAAGCTTAGTGAGTGACTAAGTTTAAAACCATTAACTCGCAAGCCATATGGCTTGATTGTCTATGACCATAAGCATTTGTACTCAGGCGTTAAATATAAACGTGTAACCATATTCGCTTTTTCAGAAATCTAAAAGGTATGTCATTAAAATCTCGCAAGGCATATCAAGAGTATTAACCAACTAAAACATATGGCACTCTACGTTGTGTAGGGCACGCCCAATACAACCAACGTTCACTCTACGATGTAGTGGGGCCCACCTAACACTCACGAAAATATTGTTGTCACGGAGTGCAATCAACGTCGATAACAGAAAATGACCTGTGTGCACACGGTACCATACAACCTCAGCTCAATATCAGTCATTTACTATTCGAGTTTCAGAAAAACATATGAAAATACTTGAACATGTCTGCTTATCTCTTTTTTTCATACAACTCAAGCTTACTCAGCTTGTTCGTGAAAACTGAAAATAGTTAAACAATACTTGCTAGTACATGCTTGCTTGAAATTATAACATTTTCACAAAATTTCATAAAATCAATAAACATATGTTCACATGTAAATCTCATTGGGAAAATCTAGGTTCACAACGAGCACTTCAAAACATTTCTAGGAAACCATGCATGCTTATAAGTATGTGTTCAACAAAAAAAATATAAAACATTTAAACTAGTTCATTCTAGGGAAGTCTTATATTTCCATAAGCATAAATTCAAGCATAGAAATCATTTTCGAAATTCGTTTTGTCACTCACAGCGTTAGAACTAGATCCTTGGCCCGTATACTCGACCTATTTCCTCTTGGCCTGTCAAAGAAACCAAAACCAATCATTAGAACTTTGAACTCATGAATTCCAAGCTTAGGATTGGAAAAACCATTCTATCTATTTTCTAGCATTCTACAAATTTCATAACCTAATTTCACATACCTTCTCCATTACTTGACCAAAAATGATGTACTTTTTACCAAACTCTTTCGTTTTGAACCCTCTAAAACTCAACTCAAGAAACGAAATTGAAATTCCTGAAGATGTGTCGGTAAATACCTTGAAAGCCACTTCCCTCAAACTAAGTTTCTGAAACTTCCAGAATCGTTTTCCTACTGCACCTTGAACTTTACCTGAATTTTAAAGCAACTTCCAATCATTTTCTACTCACGACTTCTTCAGGAAAGTTATATAAAATTAAATAAGCTTTCAAAACATACCTAATAAAGCTTCTGCTTCGAATTTTATAGATCAACATGTCTCACAAACCAGAGGTTTCTAAGTTTTGACAACAAATTCTCTCCTATGCCTTCCTCTTCATAAATCATTAACAGAAAGTTAGATTTCACCCGAGCTTCCTTCACAAAATTTGTTTTAAAATGGGTTAAATTTCAAGAAAATAAAACCTCACCTTTGATTACTACTTGTAGAGCTCAAAACGATCCAATCATCAGAAGTGGTCAGAGTTGATAACAAAACTTGCCATGGAAACTTGTATTGATCTTCCCCCTTTCTTCTTCAACTTCAACCTCAGCAATCCCCATTCTTCTTCCTTCAGCTTTCTCTCACGAAGAATATAGTTTTGAATGAGAAGGAAATGGGAATAAAATGGGTTAAGAAATGGATTTGGCGGTTGTGGGTGCTCCATTTATCAATTTTCACTTTTCTTTTCTTTTTTGTTTAAAAAACAAAACACACCAAACATTTCTTTTTCTTTTATTTTTCTTATACAACATGTTTGCAACAAATACTTTCCACCTTTGTTTTCTTTTTATCTCTTTGTTTTTATTTTGTAAAAAAAAAATCAAGGAGAAATCTCGGGTTTACACGGGCCTACTGGATCTGAAAATGGGAGGGTCACATTTACGGGATGAGTTAAGCTAGTTACAAATTCCTTGACCATATAACGGTAGCTAAATATCATTGGGACATGAGATGTTCTGGGAGTGGTAATTAGCTGAGATTATCTCAATTCAGGGGAGGAGTGTCGGACCACTTGATGGTGGCTTTTGCTCTAAACCCTTGAAGTATCGTTGCAAAATAAAAAGATTTAAGTTTAAACACTAGGGTTCTTTGTAATAATTTTGCTAAATTGATTGGTTTGTAATGGGTTTAAGGCATCACTAATTAGAACAAGTTTTTGATTTCAGCATGTCATCCTCAATAATTGCATTGCTTGCTAACGAAATATTAACTAATTACGCTACATGGAATTCCAACCTGAATACGGTTCTGTTTTTTGACGATCTGCGACTCGCCTTTAATTGAGGAATGTTCTCAGATTCCTGCTCGTAAAACGCCCCAAAACCTTGGGGACGCGTATGACCGCTGGACCAAGGCCAAGGTCTATATCCTGCCTAGCCGATCTGACGTCTTAGCCAAGAAACATGAGGGCATGGTCTCAGCGCGTGAGATCATGAGTTCTCCGCATAATATGTTTGGACAATCGTCTGGAAAGATTCGACACAAATCCCTCAAGTACGTTTATAACGCAAGTATAGAGGAGGGGACTTTAGTGAGAGAACATGTTCTCGATCTGACATTTCACTTTAAGGTGGCCGAAATGAACGAAGCGGTCATAGACGAGCAAAGTTAGGTCTCGTTCATCCTTCAATCTCTTCCGAAGAGCTTCCTGCAATTCCCTAACAATGCGGTGATGAAAAAGATTCAGTATAACCTGACTACCCTCCTCAATGAGTTGCAGACGTACCAGTCTTTTTTGAATATTAAGGGGCCGGTCGAAGGAGAGGCAAATTTGTTTGCCCACTCTAGAAAGTTCGAGAAGGATTCATCCTCTCGGACTAAGTCCTGCAACCACTCTTCTGGTCCTAAGAAGATTCAGAAGAAGAAGAAAGGAGGGAAAGGGAAGGCTCCTACCGCTGTTGATAAAGGCAAAGGGAAGACCAAAGTTACAGACAAAGGAAAATGTTTCCACTGCAACATGGATGGACATTGGAAGCGCAACTGCCCATTGTACCTAGCTGAGCTCAATGAGAAGAAAGGTACAATAGATTTACTTGTTCTAGAAACCTGTTTAGTTGAAAATGATAATTCCACATGGATACTGGATTCAGGGGCCACTAATCACAATTTTTCTTCTTTACAGGGAATTAGTTCCTTCAGGGAGCTCGAACAGGGTGAGATAACACTCAGGGTCTGAGCGGAAGACGTCGTCTCAACTCGTGCAGTGGGAGGTGTCAAATTATTTTTTAGGGATAGATTTATGTTTTTGGAAAACATGTATATAGTTCCTATAATTAAGAGGAACCTTGTATCTATTTCTTGTTTAATCGAACAAGGTTACTCTATTTCTTTTGATATTAATGAAGCGTTCATTTGTAAAAGTGGTGTCCGTATTTGTTCAGCTAAATCTGAAAACAATTTATATGGGTTAAGACCAATCGAAACTAAAGCACTTTTAAGTCATGAAATGTTTAAAACTGCTAACACTCAAAGTAAAAGGAAAAAGATTTCTCCTCATAAAGATACCTATCTTTAGCATCTAAGACTTGGTCAAATTAATCTCAATCGGATTGAGAGACTTGTAAAGAATGAACTTCTAAATGAGTTAGAAGATGATTCTTTACCTCCATATGAATCATGTCTAGAAGGTAAAATGACTATAAGACCTTTTACTGGAAAACGTTATAGAGCCAAAGAGCCCTTAGAAGTTTTACATTCGGATCTTGGTGGTCCAATGAAGGTAAAACCAAGAGGAGGGTACGAATACTTCATCCCTATTATAGATGATTATTCAAGGTATGATTATTTATACCTAATGCAACATAAGTCTGAAGCCCTTGAAAAGTTCAAAGAGTATAAGATAAAAGTTGAGAATGCATTGGGAAAAATCATTAAAACACTTCGATCTGATCGAGGTGGAGAGTATATGGACTTATGATTCCATGACTATTTGATAGAAAATGAAATCTAGTCACAACTCTCAGCACCTAACAAACCACAACAGAATGGTGTGTCTATTGGGATTGATGCCCTAAACTCCTGTATTTGTAATTTTTTTAAGGAAATGAATAAAAGTGTTATTTTTCCTTAAACCTTGTATTCTCGCATTAAAATCTTAAATCCAATAAACTAAGTTCTAGGGTCACATTTAGAAGATATTGAACAGTGTGTAGTTGACACAAATCTAGGATCAAGTTCAAGTAGATCACCTGAATGATCCATAGTACATGGATAATGTTGGGAACCTCATCCTGATTACACTATGGATGCAACCAACTTTGTATTTGATACAAACGATGTGATCCAGCTTGTTCATGTAGTTGACATGCGAGTGGGGGCATCCTGTGCGATGAGATTGTACAAGATCGAACCGAGAATTAGACCACTCTAATAACGTCGTTGATAGATTAAGGCTAATAATTTAATGATGACCACTAGTGACTCGACCTGAATCTTGAGTAAGTTACAAACTCCTGTCTGCAGGGGTTTATCCTTAGACTAATACGAGTTAGAGTGGCCACAGTTGCCGACTCAATAAGCCTACCTTGTCAGGGATGAAACCTCGTAGGGAGATGGGGACTCAACATCGCAAGAAGGAATTCACTCATTCCCGAACTAGGGTAACTAGATAGGTTGTTCCCTTAAGCGCTGAATCCAGGCCTTGAATAAGGGGGCTCATCTCCCTTGCTGGCCCGAGAGGGATATTGTTTATGGTCGGACCATAAACTTGTTGTTCATTAGAGAATTAATGATGCTTAAGGTGCAAGAAGTAGTCACAGGGGTAAAACGGTAATTTAACCCCACTGTGACTACGCACGACCTGTGAAGGGTTGACACATGGGCATTGGTTAAATCAATGGACACAACTTGTCCTACAGTGAGGAGAGTGCAACTATGAGTCTATAGTGGAGTGACTCGTAGTTAACGAATGTTGATTAACGGGGTCAAAGAGTTTGATTTGTTAATCTTGTATCGTTGGAGCTCATGATCTGTAGGTCCATTAGGTCCCAAAGTTTGCTTAATATGGAATTAATGAGGGTATAAAGTTTTAGAATGAATTTGAAATGTTCAAATTCAATTTATGGAATTATATATATAATTGATATAAAATATAGTGTAATGTGAATATGATTCATGATAAACCATATTATTGCCCAATTATGGAATTAAGGCATGTTTAGAGAAATTAATTTGAGACATATGGAAATTGAATATGATTCAATTTAATTTCCACTCTATGTACATGTGGTTTACATAATAAGGTATTTGATACCTTATATAATGCAATTATGCAAATGGAATTTGCATAATGCATAATTAGTGAAAATAGTTGCATGATGGGGGGAGAATTTGTCTCCACCCACATCTCCTATGTAAGCATCCTTTTGGATGCAAATTGGTGACTGAAGTCATTTGACAAATTTTGCATTCTTGCAAAAATACCAATTTCTCTCTAAAATTCACTCTAGAATTCCCTCCTCCAAAAAGGAGTTACCACTTCTCTCCTTCTCCTAGAGAACAACCGAGAAGACGTTTTGGAGGTGTTGGATCGTAGAGATCGTAGACAAAAAGAGGATTACGAGAAGAATCGAGTCTTCAAAGTTAATCCCTAATTTACTATGCGTTCATAGTTAGACTTAGCCTATATTTTTCTGTTTTTGGTAATTTCTATGTAAACATAATAAAAAACAAAGGCGATCAATTGCTTCCGCATCGAGATCCCATCCCTTCAGTGTCAGAAAGGAGAAATAGAACCTAGATAGGCATGGTTCGATCAATGATGTGTTATGCTCAATTGCATGACTCGTTTTGGGGTCATGCAGTAGAGACTACAGTTCAAATCTTGAAGACGGTTCCATCAAAAAGTGTTTTTAAAACACTTTTTGAGTTACGGAAGGGGCATAAGCCTAGTTTGCAACACTTTAGAATATGAGGTTGTCCAACACACGTGCTAGTGACAAATCAAAAGAAACTGGAACCCCGTTCAAGATTTGTTAGGGTTGTGCCCTAAAACTCATAGTTTGTAAAAGTTGTTCTAATTAATGAAATAAATAGTTATTATTTTCAAAAAAGAGTTATTGTTCATTATTTACAATATTGCCCCTTTTATTAACTCTAAATCCAATAAACTAACATCCAAGGCTGTAAATGTCTCTTGAACTTAATGTAGTGTACATATAAAGGATCTCAGTTCGAGATACAACCTGAAAGGGCTTATAGTAAGGGGATAAGGCTTGGGAACCTTAGCCTAGTAATATTATGGATATGACCCACTTTGTATATGATACAAACATAGTGATCCTAGCGTGTTCGTGTAGACGACATGTGAGTGGGGATATCCTATGTAATGAGATTGCATAAGACTGGACCACGAAATAGTAACGACTAGGTGTAACTCCGTTAACATGTTAGGTTTCTATTTCACTAGGATGACCTAGGCAACTTGATCTCAATCCTGAGCTGGTTACGAACTCCTGTTTGCGAGGGATTGTCCTTTGCCTAGTATGAGTGAGAGTGGTCAGATTCGCCGACTCAATATGCCTATCTTCTTGGGGATAAGACCGAGTGAGCAGTTGGGGACTTAACATAGCAAGATGGAATTCACTCCTTCCTGCCAATTAGGGTAAGTAGATGAATGTTCCCTTAAGTGGTGTCTCCGAGACTTCAACAAAGGGTCTGCCCCTCTCATTGGCCTGAGAGGGACTTCTGTTTGTTGGTAGGACCACAAACAAATTGTTCATTAGAGGAGCACTGGGACTTAAGGTAAAAGATGTAACTCAGGGGTAAAATGGTAATTTGACCGAACTGGTGTGTACGAACATTCGTGAAGGATTGACTTGCTGTTATTGGTCAATATCCGTGGACATAGAAATATATCTGCAGTGAGAAGAGTGCAGCTGCGAGACATTAGTGGAGTGTTCCCGCAGTTAACGAATGTTGATTATGATGTTAATGAGATTAACCGAATAATCTCGAATCGTTGGAGCTTCTGATCTGTAGTCCATTAGGTCCACCTTCTAGCTCGTAAAGGGTTCTTAGATCGTTTGAGTTTGAAATGTTCAAATTCAATTAGGGAATAAACATTAATGTATATAGATACATTACAATATAATGTTTTGGAACTTTATATTATAAATTTAATGTGATTATGATTCATATTAAATTAGATGAGAGAATTAAATATTTTAAAGAGTTCAAATATTAATTTAAATGTGAATGAGATTTATATTTGAAAACTATAGGTTAAAATTTAATGTGCATAAGATCTGCATTAAAACTATAGGTTAAAAAGTAGAAATTAATTAAATAAGATTTAATCATTTGTACATTTGATTAAATGTGCTTTAATCAAATATTAATATAATTAAATTGGTTAAATTATATTAATTTAATTGATTAAAAATTAATAAAAAAAAGGAGGGAGCGTGTCGATGACACGTTCTCACTACTTCCCCTTCCTTCTCCTTATCGACAAATATACAGAGGAGAGGGGATCAATGTATGGTTGATCGATCAGTTGATGCAACGGTGAATTTCAATTTTTTTGGTAAACTCTCTCAATGAATTTCCCTTCATTCTTCCAATTTTTTAGTTCCTTTCGGCGAAGGAATTGGACTAGGAGCTCAGAGCATAAGACGTTATCCAAGTGGTTGTTGTCCTATTGGAAAGGAAGTACAAAGGAAAACTTGCTTGTTGTGTTGTTGTGCATTTTGGATCAACAAGTTGCTAGATTGAAAACTACAAAGGTAAATTTCTTTCCTTTTAGTTTAGGAAATTTGTACAGCATCTTTGTATACATATTTCATGCTTAATTAAATTAGGATTGCTTATCTCTGTATTTTTCCCAATGTACTGGTATTTGTAGTAAACCAAAACAAGCAAGTAATCGATCTTTAAATCACGTTTCCGCTGCTCACAAAGATCAGATTCCTATCAATTGGTATCAGGGCAATGCTTGTTTTATTTTGGTTGAAACAAATTTATATTGGTAAGGTAGGAATTGCATTTGGTTTGCTATAAAACTATTTAGGAAAATTTTGGCTTTAGTTTTAATTGTGATTTGATCAAATTAAATGTAAAGGCCCTTGCGTTTTGGGCAAGTAAGTGCATAATTGAGTCTGTAAAATTGTTATGAGTCATTCGTGACAAATTTCAAGCCATTCGAATGAGTATCGGATGAGAAATTGTCATTGGCTGTTGTTGTTTTTCGAAGAAGAGAACACTAGCAGAAGCGACAGCGTTGCAACTCTCCCTATGGCATTGCAACATTGTTCATTAGCGTCACAACGATGGGGAATGGCGTCGCAACGCCAAAGGCTCCCTATCATAACGATTCCAGGGGTTGGCAGCGTTGCAACGCTACCCCGATGCCTGGCGCGAGCGCGAGAGGAGGCGACGTTGCAACACACTCCTAACCGTTACAACGCCGTGGCAACATCTAGATGAGGTAGACCGGTTCAACGGTTGTTCGAGAGGTTCAGGTTGTGGACGGTCCGGTTCGAGCGGTTACGTTCTGTGGTTTTTGGACCATTTTTGTAATAAAATTAGTGTAATTTTATTATTTTTGCACTTTAGGGGCAATTGTTTTTTCGGTTTTATGGCTATTTTGTTTATGAATGTCATTTAGAATTTTTTCCACCTTAGGATAAGCATGTTCATGCATTTTATTTGTATAAGTGTTATATAAATTTGATAGAAATGCATGATTAAATTTATTTTTCGTGAGTAATTAATTATAAATGTTATAATTAGATTATATGAAAAATAAAAAGCATGAAGCATGAAATTACTTAGTTTAAAATAAAGTGTTATTTTATTTAAGTAATTTGCATGATTCAAGTAGTTGAATGTAATTCCAATTAGAAATCGTTGGTTTGAGTTATCATATAGTTTGTTGTCATAGGTTAATTTATTAAAGTTTATAAAAGTTATAAAAGGGTTTTAGAAACCATAACCTATAACAAAGAACTGCATGCAAACAATTAGCTTGGGTTAAAATTAAATTAGTTTAAAATTGTTTAAAATTAATTTAGACCAGTTTAATATCTAATAGGATTAGGGTAAAGTTAGTGTAATTTTATTATTTGATCAATTGAAGGGAATCCGATCCCAGTGAGCAGCGGAAACGTGATTTAAAAATCGATTACTTGCTTGTGTTGGTTTACTACAAATACCAGTATATTGGAAAAAATACAGAGATAAGCAATCCTAGTTTAATTAAGCATGGAACGTGCATACAAACATGTTGTACATACTTAAACTAATAAGGGAATTTGAAATTACCTTTGTTGTTTCAATCCAGTACAATAACTCCTTGCTCCAAATGCACAACTACACAACAAGCAAAAATTTCGCTCTTCTTCATTTCCAATATGACAACACCACTTTGAAAACCCTCTATGTCTCTGAGTTTCTTAGACCAATTCCTTGGTGGGAAGGAATCAAAAATTCGAAGGGAAGGGAATTTGAGAGAGAATTTTCTTTTAGCAATTCACAATTGCAAAATAAATGTTCGATCAACGATACTCTTCTGTCCGAGAGAATTTTCTTCTAGCAATTCACAATTGCAAAACAAATGTTCGATCAACGATACTCTTCTGTCCAACAAGAAGATAAAAAAGGGCCCTTCCCCACTCCTATCGATAGGGGGTTTAGTCGGGAAGTGGGGAACGTGCCCTCCTGACACGTTCCCTCTTTAGTTTTTTTTATTATATTATTTTATAAATAATCAATTTAATTATTAAATAATATATTTAATTAATTAAATCACATTTAATTAACTTTAAATCAAATATCATATATTTAATTTAGATTAAATCATATTTAATCAATTTCCCTCTAACCTATAGTTTTAATGTACATCTTATGCACATTAAATTTTAACATATAGTTTTTAAATCTGAATCTCATTCACATTTGAATTAATATTTGAACTCTTTAAAATATTTAATTCTCTCATCTAATTTAATATGAATCATAGTCACATTATATTTACAATATAAAGTTCCAAAACTTTATATTATAATGTATCTATATACATTAATGTTTATTCCCTAATTGAATTTGAACATTTCAAACTCAAACAATCTAAGAACCCTTTACGACCTAGAAGGTGGACCTGATGGACCTACAAATTAGAAGCACCAATGATCGAGATTACTCGGTTAATCTCATTAACCTCCTAATCAACATTCGTTAACTGGAGGAACACTCCACTAAAGTCCCGCAACTGCACTCTTTTCACTGCAGATATATTTCTTGTTGGGATTTGTGCCCTAAAACTCGTAGTTAGTAATTATGTTCTAATTAATGTAATAAAGTGTTATTATTTCAATAAAGTGTTATTGTTCGCTATCTACGAGTTTGCCTTTATTTAAACCCTAAATCCAATAAACTAAACATCCAAAGGTCATTAAATGAATCTTTAGCTGAATGTAATGTACATAAAAAGGATCTCGGTTCGCGATCTGACCTAAAGGGTCTATAGTTAGGGGATAAGGTTTGGGTACCTTACCCTGGTAAAACTATGGATGTGGCCCACTTTGTATTTGATACAAACACTGTGTTCCTAACGTGTTCGTGTAGATGACATGTGAGTGGGGATATCCTATGTAATGAGATTACACAAGACCGGACCACGAAATAGTAATCTCTAGCTGTAAATCCGTTGACTAGTTATATTTCTATTTCAGTAGGATGACCTAGGCAACTTGATCTTAATCCTGAGCAGGTTACGAACTCCTTTTCGCGAGGGATTGTCCTTTGGCTAGTATGGGTGAGAGTGGTAAAATTCGCCGACTCAATATGCGTACCTTCTTGGGGACAAGACCGAGTGAGCAGCTAGGAACTTAACTTAGCAAGATGGAATTCACTCCTTCTCGCCTACTAGGGTAAGTAGAGGAATTTTCCCTTAAGTGGTGTCTCCGGGACTTGAACAAAGGGCCCGACCCTCTCATTGGCCCGAGAGGGACTCTGTTTGTTGGTAGGACAACAAATAAATTGTTCATTAGAGGAGCACTGATACTTAAGGCACAAGATATAACCTAGGGGTAAAACGATAATTTGACCCAGCTGGTGTTACGAACATTCGTGAAGGATTGACTTGCTGTTATTGGTCAATATCCATGGACACAGAAATTTATCCGATGTGAGAAGAGTGCAGCTGTGGGACTTTAGTGGAGTGTTCCCACAGTTAACGAATGTTGATTGGTTAATGAGATTAACCGAACAATCTCGTATCGTTGGAGCTTCTGATCTGTAGGTCCATTAGGTCCACGTTCTATCTCGTAAACGGTTCTTAGATCATTTGAATTTGAAATGTTCAAATTCATTAGGGAATAAACTTAATGTATATTGATACAATATAATATATAGTTTTGGAACTATATATTATAAATTTAATGTGGATATGATTCATATTAAATTTTGTTAGAGAATTAAATATTTGAAAGAGTTCGAATATTGAAGTCAAGTGTGAATGTGATTCATGTTTGAAAACTATAGGTTAAAATTTAATGTGCACTGGATGTACATTAAAACTATAGGTTAAAGAGGTAATATGATTAAATGAGATTTAATCCAAATTAAATATATGATATTTAATTTGTATTATTTAAATATGATTTAAATTAATAATTAAATTTGATTTAATTATTATTATATTATTATTATTATTATTTTAATAATAAAAAGGGAACGTGTCATCCAGACAAGTTCCCCACTACCCCTCCCCTTCTCCCTATCGACAGTTTAACAGGGAGAAGGGGGTTGCACTCCCAATCGATTAATTTGATGCAATTGGAGAATTGCTTCAAAAAAAAATCTCTCTCTCTCTCAATCTCCATAACTCCTTTCTTCTTCCAATTGTTGGATCCTTCCCACCAAGGAAGATCTAAGCACTCAGAGACATAGGAGGTTCTCCTGTTGGTAGTGTCTTTCCTGAAGAAAACAGAGAAGTTTCTTGGAAGTTCCTGTGTTGTTGTCTTTGTTTGGAGCAAGGAGTTCTTTGCAAGTTGAAACTACAAAGGTATTCCTTCTTTTCTCCTTTAGTTTAATTGTTAAACTTAATATGTTTGCATGCATGCTATTATCCATGTCTAATAGGATTAGAATTTTCATGCTTGTTCTGTTTTTTGTCAATGTATCGATTTTTGTTTCAAGCAAAACAATCAAGCAATTTACGATCCCAAACACGTTTCCACTGCTCAAGGAGATCAGATCTCCATCATTTCTGTATTCACGGATATTGACCAATAACATCAAGTCAACCCTTCACGAATGTTTGTAACACAGAAGTCCCACTCGGGCCAATGAGAGGGTCGGGTCGTTTGTTCAAGTCCCGAGACACCACTTAAGGGAACATTCATCTATTTATCCTAATAGGCGGGAAAGAGCGAATTTCATCTTGTTAAGTTAAGTCCCCAACTGCTCACTCGGCCTTGTCCCCAAGAAGGTAGGCATATTGAGTCGGCGAATCTGGCCACTCTCACCCATACTAGTCAAAGGACAATCCCTCCCAAACAGGAGTTCGTAACCTGCTCAGGATTGAAATCAAGTTGCCTAGGTCATCCTATTGAAATAGAAACCTAACTAGTCAACGAAGTTACATCTAGTAGTTACTATTTCGTGGTCCGGTCTTATGCAATCTCATTACATAGGATATCCCCACTCACTTGTCGTCTACACGAACACGTTAGGATCATAATGTTTGTATCATATACAAAGTGAACCATATCCATAGTATTACCAAGGTAAGGTACCCAAGCCTTATACCCTTACTATAGATCCTTTAGGTTGTATCTCGAACTCAGATCATTTAAATGTACACTACATTCAGTTCAAGAGACATTTTACAACCTTGGATGTTAGTTATTGGATTTTTGGTTAACAAAAAGGCAATATTGTAAATAATGAACAATAACTATTTATTGAAAATAATAACTCTTTATTACATTAATTAGAACAATATTTATGAACTCATTTTTTCAAGTTTTACGACTATTTTTTCCCTAAATTAGTGTATCAGATTCCCTTCAACACACAGTTCACCTTAGAATCTGGGGTTGTCCAACGCATGTGCTAGTGACAAATCAAAAGAAACGGGAACCCCATTCAAGATTATGCCTGTTTGTAGGCTATCCCAAAGAAACGAGAGGTTGTCTTTTCTACGACCCACAAGAAAACAAGGTACGTATATCGACAAATGCAACTTTCTTGGAAGAAAACCACATGAGGAACCATAAACCACGTTGCAAACTGGTACTAAATGAATATACTAAAGAGTCAGAAACAGTTGTTTACCAAGCTGAACCTTCATCAAAGGTTGATTAAGAAGCCAACAAATCAAGTCAGTCTCGTCCTTCTCAATCGTTGGGAATGCCTCGACGCAGTGGAAGAGTTTTTTCACAACCTGACCGGTACTTGGGTTTAACTGAAACTCAAGTTGTCATGCCCGATGATGGAATAGACGATCCATTGTCTTATAAACAACAAATGAATGACGTAGATAAAGACCAATCGATCAAAGCCATGGTCCTTGAAATGAAGTCAATGTACTTCAATTCGTTATGGGAACTTGTAGACCAACCAGAAGGGGTAAGACTCATAGGGTCTGAATTGATCTATAAGAGAAAGAGAGATGCACCTGGAAAGGTACAAACCTTTAGGGCTAGACTCGTAGCAAAAGATTTTACCTAAAGGGAAGGGTTGATTATGAAGAAACTTTTTTTCCTATTGTTAAATTAAAGTCTATAAGGATCCTCTTGTCCATAACCACGTTTTATGACTATGAAATATGGCAAATGGACATCAAGACTGCTTTTCTGAATGCTAATCTTGATGAGTGTATCTATATGTCTCAGCTCGAAGGGTTCATAACCCAAGGTCAAAAGAAAAAAGTTGCAAGCTTAATTGATCAATTTATGGGTTGAAACAAGCTTCCAGATCTTGGAACCTAAGATTTGATATTGCAATAAAGTCTTACAGTTTTGACCAGAACGTTGATGAGCCTTGTGTTTACAAAAGGATCATTAACGATAAGATAACTTTCTTAGTACTTTATGGACGATATACTACTCATTGGGAATGATGTAGGGTACCTCGCTGACATGAAGCAATGGCTAGTGACCAAATTTCAAATGAAAGATTTGGGAGAGGCGCAATATGTTATTGGGATTCAAATTCTGAGGAATCGCAAGAACAGAACGCTAGCTTTGTCTCAAGCATCGTATATCGATAAAAATATTGATACAATATTCGATGCAAAGTTCCAAGAAGAGTCTCTTGCCCTTTAGGCATGAAATTCATCTGCATAAGGAACAGTGTCCTAAGACACCTCAAAAACTTGAGGATATGAGACGTATTCCCTATGCCTCGGCAGTAGGTAGTGTAATGTATGTTATACTTGAAGGGAATGAGAATCCCGCGCAGCGGAAGACGATTGATTCGTCGTGGTATCATTATACAACATGGTTTTATTAAAATGATCTACCATAGATCTAGGCTAAACATGCTGGAAAAAGGAAGAAAAACAGTAAGAATAAAGGCACTTGTTGAACACTTTCTTCAAAGTTTCTTCCTCAAAAATCACGAACTCTTCATGCTCCTCGAACTCAACGAACTCTTCCCACGAATGGTCTTGAACACCACCAATTGGCCTTCTCGGTTGTTCTCTTTTGGAGAAGGGAAGTTTGTGGGAACCTTTTGTGTTTTGGAGAGGGAGGAGATTAGAGAGAAAGTAGAGAGTACTTTCTTCTTCTCATTTGTGAAAATCTAAAAAATGAGAGAAGTGATTCCAATCCCTTCTTGCAAAGGGTTTAAATAGTGGAATGAGGGAGTTAATATCTCCTCATTATTACCACTTTACCACAACCATAGGTTATGCAAATCTCATTTGCATAACCACATAATATAAGATATCTCATATCTCATATTGCAAATCTCATTTGCAATAATTGTGGATTAATTAAATTGAATAACATCCAATTTAATTTCTCTCAATTAATTTCTCCAATTAGCCCTAATTCAACAATTAGGCTAACCTATAGTTTATTATGAATCTCATTCACATTAAACTATATATTATATCACTCATATCTCATATAAATGACATAAATGCCCTTAAGGTGAAATTGAACACTTCAATTTCATACCAAAACATTAACCCTTCTTTTAACCCAGGTGGAGCCAACCGAGGGACCTAATGGACCTACACTGACGGGCTCCAATGATCCGAGATTAACCTGTCAAACTCTTTGACCCGGTTAACCAACATTCATTAGCTACTGGTAACACTCCACTATATAGCCGTATTTGCACTCCGTCGGTCTGAGAATATTACGTGTCCACTGATATAACCAATACCCATGAGTCGACCCTTCACAAGTTGTTCCTAGACACGACTGGGTAAAATTATCGTTTTACCCCTGTATCTAACTCTTGTTCCTTAAGTCCCCACTGCTCCTCTAATGAACAACATATTGTGATGGTCCAACCATACACAACACCCTTCTCGGGCCAGTGAGAAGGTGGGTGCCCGTTGTCCAAGCCCTGGAGACAGCACTTAAGGGAACAACCCCTCTAGTTTCCCTAAAGGCGGGAACGAGTGAATTCCATATCGTACTAGTCAAAGAACAGACCCTCGCAGACAGGAGTCCGTAACACGCTCAGGATTCAGGTCGAATCACTAATGGTCATCTACGAAGTTATTAGTCCTTACTGTCAACGGTGTTACATCAGTAGGTCTAATACATAAAGGTCCGGTCTTGTACAATCTTATTGCACAGGATGCCCCCACTCGCATGTCAACTACATGAACGAGTCAGATCACCTTGTTTGTATCTAATAGAAAGCGGTCGCATCTACAGTGTATCCAGGATTAGGTCTCCAACCCTATCTATATACTGTAGACCGTTCGGGTCATTAACTCAAACGTGAACCTCCCTGTGTGTCCACTACACACCGTGCAAGCTCTAGTTCTCTCATAAATTCAATGACCCTGGAGCTTAGTTTATTGGAAAAGTTTATAAATATTGCGAGACACAAAGTGATGAAATGAATAACTCTTATTAATTTCAAACAATATGTTACAAACACGAGATTAGGACAAAAATCCCAACAAACTCCCACTTGGACTAAGCTAGTGGAGAAAATACTTTTCTGAAATGTACATAAATTACAATGAAGTAATACAATAAACTAGGGCATTGAATACCCGTTTACACATTTCCCACTTGCCCTAGTCAGGAAGCTCTCGAAGATCTAGACTCTCTAGGTGACCCTCAAACACCTTAGCTGTGAGGGGCTTTGTAAATGGATCAGCTACGTTGTGCTCCGACGCTATCTGCGCGTGACAAATCACGTCTCGCGGTGCACAATCTCCTGTATCAGATGATAATTGCGCTCAATGTGTTTGTCTCTCTTATGGCTCCGAGGCTCACGTGAGTTGGCTACTGCACCACTGTTATCACAGAACAGTGTGATTGGCAAGTTCATATTTGGAACAACTTCCAAATCTGTCATGAACTTCCTAAGCCAAACAACTTCCTTTGCAGCTTCACAAGCCGCAACATACTCCGCTTCGATAGTGGAATCAGCGATGCATCCCTGCTTGATGCTTCGCCATACTACAACTCCTCTATTCAGAACTAAGGCTGACCCAGAGGTGGATTTTCTAGAATCCTTAGCGGTCTTAAAATCATAATCCATGTATCTCGTAAGGATCAAATCCCAACTACCATACACCAAGTTGTAGTTCCTCGTTCTCCTAAGATACTTGAGGATTGCCGCACGACAGTGCCCGGATGATCTAATCACGGATTGGGTGATATCTCACCGACAATTCCCTCTTGCATAATGGATGTCGGGCCTAGTACACAGCATGGCATACATCAGGCTCCCTACAGCTGAAACATATGGAATCCGTCTCATATCCTCAACATCTTGAGGAGTCTTGGGACACTGATCCTTAGACAAGTGAACCCCATGCCTGAAAGGGAGCAAGCTCTTCTTGGAGTTCTGCATCTTATATCTAGACAACATCTTGTCAATATAAGACGCCTGAGACAGGGCTAGCATTCTGTTCTTCCGGTTCCGGACAATCTGGATACCTAGAACATACTGAGCTTCTCCCAAATCTTTCATTTAGAATTGCGAAGCTAGCCACTTCTTAACATCAGTAAGAAATTCTACCTCATTTCCAATGAGAAGAATATCGTCCACGTACAACACCAAAAATGCGACCGTTTTGTCGACTATTTTCTTGTAGACACAAGGCTCGTCAACATTTTGATCAAAGCCATAAGATTTGATCGCCTCATCAAACCTTATATTCCAAGACCTCGAAGCTTGTTTAAGCCCATAAATAGACCTATGAAGCCGACAAACCTTTTGCTCTTGGCCTTGGGCGATGAACCCTTTGTGCTGGTCCATGTAGATGGTCTCATCAAGTTTTCCATTCAGAAAGGCTGTCTTGACATCCATCTACCATACCTCGTAGTCATATCACGCGGCAATAGCCAGAAGGATCCTGATCGACTTTACCATGGCAACAGGTGAAAAGGTCTCCTCATAGTCAACCCCTTCAACCTGGGTAAAACCCTTTGCCACTAGTCGGGCCTTTAAGGTCTGCACCTTCCCATCTACGCCACGTTTACGCTTGTAGATCCATTTGCAACCCATAGGTTTTACCCCATCCGGTTTATCCACAAGCTCCCATACAGAATTGAAGTACATAGACTCCATTTCCTGGTCCATAGCTTTAATCCACTCGTCTTTGTCAACATCAACCATTGCACGATCATAGGTCAATGGATCCTCTGATCATCATCGGGAGGCGACAAGCGAGGTTTCAGCTAATCCCATGTAGCGATCAGACTGTCTCACAGCCCTCCCACTACGTCGAGGCATTCTCAACTCTTGGGAACGGATTTCACTAGACGTGCTAGGATCAACAACACTTGTTGACGTACTAGCCCCATCAGCAACTCTTCCTGATGTACTGTCCATTTTATTTAATACAATTTTACTCTTTGGTAAATGATCCCTGACGTGGTCTTCCTCCAGGAAAGTGGCGTTTGTCGACACAAGCACCCTATTTTTCCTAGGATCGTAAAACATACCACCCTTAGTCTCTTTAGGGTAACCTACGAATAGGCAGAATTTTGAACGGGGTTCCAACTTTTTCGGGTTTGACCCCAACAGGTGGGTCGGGCATTCCCAAATCCTGAAGTGATGTAAACTGCCTTTACGTCCACTCCAGAGCTCGAAAGGTGTTTCACAAATACTCTTCGACGAAACATTGTTCAAAATATAAACCGTAGTCTCCACTGCGTACCCCAAAAAGAATCTGGGAGACGAGCATAGCTCATCATCGACCGCACCATGTCCAACAAGGTTCTGTTTCTCCTCTCCGATACACTATTCTGCTGTGGCATACCACGCGCTGAGAGTTGGGACGTAATTCCGTGTTCTATCATATAGTCCTGGAATTTAGTGTCCATGTACTCTCCACCTCGATCCGATCGAAGTGTTTTAAGCGATTTACCTAAGAGGTTCTCAACCTCAGTCTTATATTCCTTGAACTTTTCAAGAGTTTCAGACTTCTTGTGCATTAGGTAAATATACCCATATCTGGAGTAATCGTCTATGAAAGACACAAAATACTCATAACCGCCCTGAGCTTTAACATTCATCGGAGCACAGAGGTCAGAATGTACTAACTGAAGAGGCTCTTTGGCTCTATATCCTTTTCCATTAAAAGGACTTTGTTCATTTTGCCATCAAGGCATGACTCACACACCGGCAAAGAGTTTTCTTCCAACTCGTTTAGAAGTCCACTCTTCACTAGTTTCTCAATCCTATTGAGATTAATGTGGCCTAACCGAAGATGCCAAAGTTGGGCATTTTTTTTGGAGAAACTTTTGCTTTCTTAGTTCGTGTTTCTGCAGTTTTAAACAATTCAGTATTCAAAATTCTTTTGACCGAACTGCGTTTCAAAACATACAGATTATTTTCAAGTGAAGCTGAACAAATAACATTCCGTTTGAAAGAAATAAACGCTCTATTAAATTCAAAAGAGACTGAAATACAGTGTTCAATTAAGCAGGAAATTGAAACAAGGTTTCTAGTAAACCCTGGAACTATGTACAGATTGTCCAACAATAAGTACTTCCCGCCAAAATGCAGTTTCACCGTGCCGATCGCTGCAGCAGAGACAAACTCCCCGGATCCAACAAGTAGAGTCACCTCACCCTCTCGCAGCGGCTACCATGAATCAATCCCTGAAAAGAAGAACAAACGTGGTTAGTGGCGCCCGAATCCAATATCCAGGCAGAGTCACTACTCTCCACTAAACATGTTTCAGTCACAAGTAAATCACATTTACCTTGTTTCTTCCTCTCGGCCAGGAATTTGGGACAGTTTCTCTTCCAGTGACCGCCCTCATTGCAATGGAAACACTTTCCTCTCTCTGCAACCTCCTTGACCTTCTTGCCCTTGTGGGCGGCAGCACGGTCAGTTTTACTTCTCTTCATCCTCTTCTTCCCTTTCGGGCGTGAAGGAGCAACAGGTTTCGTCCCAGAGGTCGAACCCCTGTGATAAGACCTGTAGGCAACATTTGGCTCAGATTCACGGACCTGTTCAAGGATTGAAATTCAGTAGCTCATTGAGGAGGGTAGTCGAGTGTAGCTAATTTTGTTCATATGACATTGCTCTGGCGAAGGAAACTCTTCGGAAGAGTCTCCAAAATAAAACTGACCTGGCTCGACTCGTCGATCGAAGCCCCGTTCATCTCGGCCAGATGGAAGTGGGTCATCATGTCTAGAACATGTTCATGTTCAAACGACCCCTCTTTCATCCGTGTGTTGAAAACGTATTTGAGCGAGTCATGCCGGACCTGAAAGAACTGCTGTCCAAACATTTCCTGCAAGGACTCCATGATCTCCTTAGCGGAAACCATCAGCTCTTGCTTCTTTGCGAAGACATCAAACATGCTGGCAATTATGTAGACCTTGGTCTTTTCATTGGCCCTGATCCACCGATCGTACGTGTTGCGAATACTTCGCGACGCGGTCGAGTCCGACATTTGAGGACACTCCTCAGAAAGCACGAACTTTATGTCGTCTTGTACCAAAATTGTATTAATGTTGTTTTTCCAACTTTGGTAATAATCTCCCACTAACGTATCCGAAGCAAGTAAAGCTATTATTGCGCTAGACATTTTTAGCTGAAAAATAAGAAAAACCTTTGTATTAGTCTCGCAAAAAACTTTTGAAATCCAATCAAGTTTTAGCAAAATTGTTTCATGATCCCTAGGTCATTCAAAATTTTGCAATGATACCCTAAAGGTTTAGAATGACCGCCACCGAAGGGTGAACAGAACACTCCTCCTCTAGGACGAGACTTTCTCGATCAGACCCTAATCCCAGAATAACTCTTATTCCATTAGGCGTCCAATTACCATTGTTCGGTCAAATTCATTAACACTTAACAAATTCTGTGAGTGTCACCCTCAATCTTTAAGTTTCCAAGCATCCGTCCAAACAATAGCCACCGAAGGGTGAACCAAGAAGGAAAACCAACCATGAAACTATATACCTTTCGGGAATTCACGGTGTTCCGACTCCCATGATCAAGCCCTCCGAAGGGATTGTTTGGTCCAGGCCAAACTAGCAGGCAGATCATAGGGGTCTCACGGTGTGAATCGAAAGAAGAGACCGTGGATCTCGTTTACACAAGTCCTGCTCCCACTCACTATAAGTACTCTCTCCATCCACAATGATGTTGATCTATACAAATGCCATCCGAAGGGGGACGCTCCCATTTGCGCCACGAGGTCGAGTATAGATCTCACGGTGCGGACTTGAAGGAGATTTGTGGTTGGAAATTCAAATGTATCTCATACACTTTATTTCCTCCCACTCAGCACTTTGATTTTTAATAGGGATTGACCTAGATAAACCGGCTAAAATTTACCTAAGTCTACCAATATAACTCTTATATGGTATTAACCTAAGTTCATAATCACATTATTAACTTAGGTCTATGTGAGTGAATTAATTAACACTTAATTAACGGCACTCACGAGAATATAACCTAAGAATCTCCGGACCGAATTCACTCCCAGGTCGGTTTCCAGGTAGGGGTGTTCCGCAAGCGTCAACTTAAATACTGACCTTAGACAAAACCTTCCTTAGACAGAGTTAGTTTATCGGTCTCCATTCAAAGGTTATATTTGATTTCCTAAATTTCTAATCTTATTAGAAAAATAGAAAACCTAAGTCTAATTATTCAAGTTCTAAACACTTTAAAACTAATAATTAACTTAGGTTGCATGCATTTCGATGTTATAGTGCTTGATCATCCATCACATGAATAATACTATATACTATAACATAATATAATTCATCACATGAATTAAATGCATGGGCATGCTTTTAATTTAAAAATATAACACTTATATTAAATAAATTTAATCATGCAAATATTATATTATAACTTTTATAATATAATCCTATCATGCATACTATATATTATAACTCTTATAATATAAATATGATGCATGAAATGTTTAACCTAAGATGGGATTTTAAATCTATATGACATACATTATGCACATAGAAATTAATTAAAATATACATCTCATGCATAAAATAATTAAATAGCAAAAATGGACCGATTTTTGGCACCTAGGGGCAATTATTTAATTAAATAACATTAATATAACATTTATATTAATATTATTTAATAAAATAATAAAATAAAATAAATAAATAGATTTTATAAATAAAATTAATTAAATAAACCAAAATAACCGCCCCTCTCAACCAAAAACGTCCCACGTCGCATGGCCAAAGGCGCAACCGCTCCTCACGCGCGTGCGGTGTTGCGCTGTATATGTCGCCTCCAGCGTCGAGCTGCGTTCTCAACGCCAGCGGTGTTGCAACGCTACACCCAGCATTGCAACGCTGCTCTGCTGCAGGGCCTTCGTCCGCAAGAACAGCGTTGAGACGTCGTTGGGCAGCGTCTCAACGCCATCGACAGAACAACAAACACTTTGCTGTTCTTCCACCGATTTTTGCCTGTTTCCGCTCCGATTTCTTCACAGCAACTCTTGCCACGAACGACCCGGACTTACAGACTCGATTTACAACAAAAATGCCCAAAAACAACGGGCCCTTACATTGATCTCATAAACATAATTGTAAATCTAAAATGCCAAAAACCGTAAACATCCATTTAAGCAAACCAAACATTCATCTCATGAATTAAGGCAAAATACCCACCTAATTTTAACAAAACAGTGCATAAATGAAGAACCATCAACCTGGCTCTGATACCAATTGAAGGGAATGAGAATCCCGCGCAGCGAAAGACGATTGATTCATCGTGGTATCATTATACGACATGGTTTTATTAAAATGATCTACCATAGATCTAGGCTAAACATGCTGGAAAAAGGAAGAAAAACAGTAAGAATAAAGGCACTTACTTGGCCTTCTCGGTTGTTCTCTGTTGGAGAAGGGACTCAACGAACTCTTCCCACGAATTCTTCGTGCTCCTCGAACTTAACGAACTCTTCCCACGAATGGTCTCGAACACCACCAATTGGCCTTCTCGGTTGTTCTCTTTTGGAGAAGGGAAGTTTGTGGGAACCTTTTGTGTTTTTGAGAGGGAGGAGATTAGAGAGAAAGTAGAGAGAACTTTCTTCTTCTCTTTTGTGAAAATCTAAAAAATGAGAGAAGTGATTCCAATCCCTTCTTGCAAAGGGTTTAAATAGGGGAATGAGGGAGTTAATATCTCCTCATTATTACCACTTTACCACAACCATAGGTTATGCAAATCTCATTTGCATAACCACATAATATAAGATATCTCACATCTCATATTGCAAATCTCATTTGCAATAATTGTGGATTAATTAAATTGAATCACATCCAATTTAATTTCTCTCAATTAATTTCTCCAATTAGCCCTAATTCAACAATTAGGCTAACCTATAGTTTATTATGAATCTCATTCACATTAAACTATATATTATATCACTCATATCTCATTTAAATGACATAAATGCCC
Source organism: Trichosanthes cucumerina (assembly GCA_036507285.1). Classification (NCBI taxonomy): domain Eukaryota; kingdom Viridiplantae; phylum Streptophyta; class Magnoliopsida; order Cucurbitales; family Cucurbitaceae; genus Trichosanthes; species Trichosanthes cucumerina. The sequence continues at coordinate 44,335,034 of CM071841.1, forward strand.
TTAAGGTGAAATTGAACACTTCAATTTCATACCAAAACATTAACCCTTCTTTTAACCCAGGTGGAGCAAACCGAGGGACCTAATGAACCTATCGTGACGGGCTCCAATGATCCGAGATTAACCTGCAAACTCATTGACCCGGTTAACTAACATTCATTAGCTACGGTAACACTCCACTATAGCCCGTAACTGCACTCCCGTCAGTGCAGAATATTACGTGTCCACTGATATAACCAATACCCATGAGTCGACCCTTCACAGGTTGTTCGTAGACACGGCTGAGTCAAATTACCGTTTTACCCCTGTGTCTACCTCTTGTTCCTTAAGTCCCCACTGCTCTTCTAATGAACAACATATTGTGATGGTCCAACCATACCCAACACCCTTCTCGGGCGGTGATAAGGTGGGCGCCGTTGTCCAAGCCCCGGAGACGAAGACTTAAGGGAACAACCCCTCTAGTTTCCTAAAAAAATTTGGAGCGAGTGAATTCCATCTCGCGTAGTTAAGTTCCCGACTCCTTACTTGGTTGTCGTCCTTGAGAAGATAGGCATATTGGGCGAGTAATGGCGTGACCACTCTCACCCGTACTAGTCAAAGAGCGGACCTCGCATGAGCAGGAGTCCGTAACAAGCTCGAGATTGGTCGAGTCACTAATGGTCATCTACGAAGTTATTAGTCCCATCACATCAGCGGTGTTACATCGGTGAGGTCTTATAAATCACGGTCCGGTCTTGTACACTCTCATTGCACAGGATGCCCCCACTCGCATGTCAACTACATGAACGAGTCAGATCACCTCGTTTGTATCTAATACAAAGCGGGTCGCATCCACAGTGTATCCAGGATTAGGTCTCCAACCCTATCCATATACTGTAGACCGTTCAGGTCATTAACTCGAATGTGATTCTCCTTGTGTGTCCACTACACACCGTACAAGCTCTAGTTCTCTCATAAATTCAATGACCCTGGAGCTTAGTTTATTAGAAAAGTTTATAAATATTGCGAGACACAAAGTGATGAAATGAATAACTCTTATTAATTTCAAATAATATGTTACAAACACGATATTAGGAAAAAAAATCCCAACAATACTATACACAAGGCCAGACATTTGTTATGCTGTAGGAATTGTCAGTAGGTACTAGTCTAATCCAGTGCTACACCAGTAGACCGCAGTTAAAAACATCCTTAAGTATCTTAGGAGAACGAGGGACTATATCCTAGGGTATGGATCTAAGGATTTGATCCTTACATGATACACTGACTCTAAATTTTAGACCGATAAGGATTCTAAGAAATCCACATCAGGATCAGTTTTAACCCTTAAAATGGGAGCTATGGTATGGAAAAGCATCAAACAAGGATGCATCGCAGACTCCACGATGGAGGCTAAGTATATAGCTGCTTGTGAAGCAGCTAAGTAGGTTATTTGGCTATGGAAGTTCTTAACTGATTTCGAAGTCGTTCCAAACATGGAATTACCTATCACCTTATACTGTGACAACAGTAGTGCAGTAGCCAATTCTAAAGAACCTCGTAGCCACAAACGAGGGAAGCACATCAAGAGGAAATATCATCTCATTCGTGAGATAATGCAAAGAAGAGATGTGATAGTCACCAAGATCGCTTCGGAGAACAACATTGTTGATCCGTTTACAAAGACTCTCACGGCTGAAGTGTTTGAGGGTCATTTAGAAAATCTGGGTCTACGAGATTTGTAAATAGTGTAATCTAGGGCAAGTGGAAGATATGTAATGGGTATAAGGATGCCTTAGTTTATTGTATTTATGTACCCAATGTTCTGAAGTGTATGTACCCAACTAGAATAGAGATTTAATTCAAGTGGGAGTTTGTTCGGTTTTATGCCCTAAAACTCATAGTTTGTAATTTTCTTCAATTTATTTCATGAAAGTCTTATTGGTTTTGTTATTTCTATATATTTCCTTATACTAAACCTACATCCAATAAACGAACATCCTAGTTTGGTTTATGTCTCTTGAACTGTATGTAGAAGAAATATGAGGATCACTGTTCGAGAAACAGCCTAAAGGGTCTATAATATAGGGATGAGGTTGGGTACCTTATCCTAGTGACACTATTGATGTGGCCCACTTTGTATATGATACAAACACAGTGATCCAACGTGTTTTTTTGGACGACATGTGAGTGGAGATTTCCTATGTGATAAGAGTACATAAGATCGAACCGTGAAATAGTAACTACTAGATGTAACTCCGTTGACTAGTTAGGTTTCTATTTCAATAGAATGACCTAGGCAACTTGATCTCAATACTTAAATCTGGTTTTACAAAAGTAAGTATTCAATACTTAAATTTATACATGAGATTTATTAGTTGTAGAATTTCATTCTGCTATGTTTATCTAATTTGCCAATGTACTGGTATTTTGAAAATCAAATTAAAATACGATTCAATTCCCAATTGGTTGTCGTTGTGAAATTGATTTTTTGAAACCTTCATACGATGCGTAGTGAGATACTTTTTCGTCATTGATTCAAGGGAAGTTGATGTTGATGCGCTAGCGCCTTCATTATGGTTACCACGTGGCTATCCATATTGGTGTTGCAACACCATTTGCTGATGAGTTGTTGTAAAACTAGGCAGTTGAAATAGATTTCCTCTTGTTCCTTTTGCCACTTGCGATTTTTAATTTCCTCCCCATGAAAAATTTGGGCGGTTACGACACCCTGGGGTGTAAGTATTGGAATATGGGTCATATCGTTGCCCCACGTAATAAACTGATTTTGGATTGACTAGTGTTGGGATTTCTGCCCTAAAACTCATAGTTTGTAATTATGTTCTAATTAATGTAATAAAGTGTTATTATTTTAATAAAGTGTTATTGTTCGTTATCTACGAGTTTGCCTTTATTTAAACCCTAAATCCAAAAAAATAAACATCCAAGGTTGTTAAATGAATCTTTAACTGAATGTAATGTACATAAAAAGGATTTCGGTTCGAGATACAGCCTAAAGGGTGTATAGTTAGGGGATAAGGTTTGGGTACCTTACCCTGGTAAAACTATGGATGTGGCCCACTTTATATTTGATACAAACAATGTGATCCTAACGTGTTCATGCAGATGACATGTGAGTGGGGATATCCTATGTAATGAGATTACATAAGACCGGACCACAAAATAGTAACCTCTAGCTGTAACTCCGTTGACTAGTTAGGTTTCTATTTCACTAGGATGACCTAGGAAACTTGATCTCAATCCTGAGCAGGTTACAAACTCCTGTTCGCGAGAGATTGTCCTTTGACTAGTATGGGTGAGAGTGGCCAGATTCGCCGACTCAATATGCCTACCTTCTTGGGGACAAGATCGAGTGATCGGCTTGGAACTTAACTTAGCAAGATGGAATTCACTCCTTCCCGCATACTAGGGTAAGTAGAGGAATGTTCCCTTAAGTGGTGTCTCGGGACTTGAACAAAGGGCAGAGACCCTCTCATTGGCCCGAGAGGGACTCTGTTTGTTTGTAGGACCACAAAAAATTGTTCATTAGAGGAGCCTTTGGTACTTAAGGCACAAGATGTAACTCGAGGGTAAAATGGTAATTTGACCCGGTGGTGTTACGAACATTCGTGAAGGATTGACTTGTCTTTGTTATTGGTCAATATCCATGGACACAAAAAAATATATCTGCAGTGAGAAGAGTGCGGTTGTGGGACTTTAGTGGAGTGTTCCTGCAGATTAACGAATGTTGATTGGGAGGTTAATGAGATTAGCAAGAACAATCTCGTATCATTGGAGCTTCGCATTGCAGTAGGTCCATTAGGTCCACCTTCTAGCTCGTAAAGAGTTCTTATATCATTAGAATTTGAAATGTTCAAATTCATTAGGGAATAAACTTAATGTATATTGATACAATATAATATATGGTTTTGGAACTATATATTATAAATTTAATGTGGATATGATTCATATTAAATTTTGTGAGAGAATTAAATATTTGAAAGAGTTCAAATATTAAATGTGAATGTGATTCATATTTGAAAACTATAGGGTAAAACATAATGTACATGAGATGTACATTAAACTATAGTTTAAAGGGTAAAATGATTAAATATGATTTAATCATTAAATTAATACTATATTTGAATTAAATATGATTTAATTTAATGAAATTAATTAATTAATTTATATATTATTAATTGGGAACGTGTCAGGAGGACACGTTCCCACTACTCCCCAACTCCCCCTCGATAGGGAGTGGGGAGTTTCCCACTGAAGCTTCTTCTTCTCCTAGTGAGAAGAAGAAGATGATTGATCGATTGATTTGTCATATTTGACAGAAAGAAAAAATTCGCTCTCTCTCTCAATCTCCAAAATTCCCTTCTTCTTCCAATTGTTGGATCCTTCCCACCAAGGAAGATATAAGTATTCAGAGACATAGAGGGTTTTTCCAAGTGGTAGTGTTCCTGCTTGAAAAGAGAGAATTGCTGTGTTGTTGATTAACTGGAATTTGCTTGGAGCAAGAAGTTGTTGCGAGTCTACAAAGGTAATTCCTTCTTCCATTTAGTTTAATTGTTAAACTTAGTTTATTTGTATGCAATTAATCCATGTCTAATAGGATTAGAATTTCATGCTTGTTCTGTATTTATCAATGTACTGTTTTTTGTTTTAAGCAAAACAATCAAGCACATTAACGATCCCAAACACGTTTCCTCTACTCAAGGAGATTAGATCTCCATCAATTGGTATCAGAGCAATGCTTGGTTTGTTTTGGTTTGAAACAAAATTGCATTGATTTGGTAGTAAATGCATTTGGTTTGCTGTAAAACTTGTTTAGAAATTTTTTTGCCTTAGTTTACTTTGATTTTGATCAATTAGTATGTAAAGGCCCCTACGTTTTTAGGCATAAAGTGCAAAATTGAGTCTGTAATTGAGTTATGAGTCATTCGGGACCAGTTTCATGCAATTCGATTGAGAATCGAAGGAGAAATTGAAGAACGGTCGCTGTGGTTCGTGTGTTTCGTGAGTTTGTATTTGTTGTCGAAGCGGCGGCGTTGCTGCGCTTCAAAGACACCGTTGGTAACGCCGTTCATCGAGATTACAACATCGAAGAACGGAGCGTCGCAGCGCCAACGTTCTATCGCGCGGGCGTTCAAGGGAGTCGTGGCGTTACCGCGGCGACCCTCGGCGTTAACGCGCTCCCGATACCAGCGCACAAGAGCGGCCAGCGCGGGCGTTACTGCGCCGTGGGGCATTCCAGCAGACTTGGACCGGTTCGGTGGTTCGATGGTTTTGGTCTGGTTCGAGTGGTTGAAGGTCGGTTCGGGGTTTTTTTGGACCGGTTTCATGAAATAAATTAATGTAATTTTATTTTTTTTTGCACTTAAGGGGCCAAATCATTCCGGTTTTACAGTTTTATGTCTTTATGAATGTCATTTAGATTTTTCCCACCTTAGGATAAGCATGTTCATGCATTTTATTTATATAAATGTTATATGAATATGGTTGAATCCATGATTAATTTATTTTTTTTCATGAGTAATTAATTATAAGTTTTATAATTAGATTATATGGAAAATAAATTACATGGAGCATGAAATTACTTAGTTTAAAATAAATGTTATTTTGTTTAAGTAATTTTATAATTCAATTAGTTGAATTTCTTTTATAATTCCAATTTGAATAATGATTGTTGGATTTATAATATAGTTTCTTTATCATAGGTTAATTATTAAAATTTATAAAAGTTATAAATTAAAGGGGTTTTAGAAACCATAACCTATAATAAAGAAATGCATGCAAACATAGGAACTTGGGTTAAAATTTAAATTAGTTTTAAATCATTTAAAATTAATTTAGACCTATGTTTTAATTTCTAATAGGATTAGAAATTGGTCTTACGTAGTATTTTATATAGTTTAAAATCTAGTAGGACATTAGAACTTTGGTTATAAGGAACTCTCTCTAGGTGAAGTTTGTCTAAAAAGTGAGGGTACTTAAGCTGACGGTTAACGGAACACCTCCTACCTGGGAACTAACCCGGAACCTAAGTTGAATTAACCTTAGTTTTGTTTTATCTATAGGTAATTAAAATATTTATTCACCTAGACATAAGGTTTTAAGACATAGTTATAATAGTTATAATAGGCATAGACTTAGATAGATTCTTTTAGCCAGAATCCAGCTAAGTTAAACCTATACCCTAATTTTAGGAACTTCAGTGGGAGAAAACGAGATGTCCGCATCGAGTTTACTCTCACGTCCTCAAGAGTTCACATCGTGAGTTCCATGCTCGGCTACATGGCGTCAATAGGGCGTCCCCCTACGGTATGTGTTTGCATGGTTCAATACCAAGGTGAATGAGGGAAGTATCGATAGTAAATGGGAGCAGGACGCGTGTCAACGTATCCTACGGTCTCCTCCATTAGGTCGCACCGTGAGATTTCTATAGTCTGCCTGCTAGGTTGTCCTGGAACAGCCAAACCCTACGGAGGGCCTGACTATAGGGATCAGAACAGTTGTCTTTCTTAATAGTAGCCTGTTGGCTCGGGTCTATTGGATCTGAAAATGGTAAGGTCACATTTACGGTTGAGTTAAGTTAGTTAACAAATCCTTGACCAAACAAACGGTAGCTAAGAACCATTGTGACATGAGATATTCTGGTGGTGAGAATCGGCTGAGAAAGTCTCAATTCAAGGGAGGAATGACTAATTGCCCGACGGAGGCTTTTGTTCTAAACCCTTGAAGTATTGTTGCAAAATTAAAGGTTTAATATAAAAATTGGGTTTAGTTTAAACACTAGGGTTCTTTAATAATTTTGCTAAATTTGATTTGTTTTTACAATGGGTTAAAAGACATAACTAATTAGAACTATTTTGGATTTTCAGCATGTCGTCCTCTATAATAGCGTTACTTAAAAGCGACCGTTTAACTGGTGAGAATTTTACTACGTGGAAATCCAACCTGAATACGATTCTGGTTGTTGATGATCTACGGTTTGTACTTTCTGAGGAATGTCCTCAGATCCCTGCTCGTAACGCTCCTCAATTTGTTAAGGAGGCGTACGACCGCTGGATCAAGGCCACTGACAAGGCCGAGGTCTACATTTTGGCTAGTGTTTCTGAAGTTCTGACCAAAAAGCACGAGGGCATGGTCTCAGCTCATGAGATCATGAGTTCGCTGCAGGAAATGTTTGGACAACCGTCTGGACAGATTCGGCACGAATCCCTCAAATACGTTTATAACTCCCATATGAAGGAGGGGTCATCCGTGAGACAACACGTTCTTGATCTGATAGTCCACTTCAACGTGGCTGAGATGAACGGAGCGGTCATTGACGAGCAAAGTCAAGTATCGTTAATCCTGGAGTCTCTTTAGAAGAGCTTCTCGCATTCTGCGGCAATGCGGTGATGAACAAGATAGAGTATAACCAGACTACTCTCCTTAATGAACTACAGACTTTCCAGTCTCTTATGAAGAATAAGGGACATGCTGATGGAGAGGCAAATCTGTTTGCCCATTCCAGAAGTTTCCAGAAGGGTTCATCCTCTGGGACTAAATCCTGTAGCTCATCTTCTAGGCTTAAGAAGACCCAAAAGAAGAAAATAGGAGGGAAAGGGAAGGCACCTGCTACTGATAAAGGCAAGGGAAAAGACAAGGTTGCAGATAAAGGAAAATGTTTCCACTGCAACGTGGATGGGCACGTTTACGCTTGTAGATCCATTTGCAACCAATAGGTTTTACCCCATCCAGTTGATCCACAAGCTTTCATACAGAATTGAAGTACATAGACTCCATTTCCTGGTCCATAGCTTTAATCCACTCGTCTTTGTCAACATCAACCATTGCCTGATCATAGGTCAATCGATCCTCACAGTCATCATCCGGAGCGACAACTGAGGTTTCAGCTAAACCCATGTAGCGATCAGGCTGTCTCACAGCCCTCCCACTACGTCGAGGCATTCCCAACTCTTGGGAACGGATTTGACTAGCCGTGCTAGGATCAACAACACTTGTTGACGTACTAGCCCCATCAGCAACTCTTGCTGATGTACTATCCATTTCATTTAATACAATTTTACTCCTTGGTAAATGATCCCTGACGTGGTCTTCCTCTAGGAAAGTGGCGTTTGTCGACACAAGCACCCTATTTTCCCTACGATCGTAAAATAGACCACCCCTAGTCTCTTTAGGGTAACCTACGAATAGGCACAATTTCGAACGGGGTTCCAACTTTTTCGGGTTTGACACCAACACGTGGGTCGGGCATCCCCAAATCCTGAAGTGATATAAACTGTCTTTACGTCCACTCCAGAGCTCGAAAGGTGTTTCACAAACACTCTTCGACGGAACGTTGTTCAAAATATAAACCGCAGTCTCCATTGCGTACCCCAAAAACGAATCAGGGAGACGAGCATAGCTCATCATCGACCGAACCATGTCCTCCTCTCTGATACACACTTCTACTGTGGCATAGCAGGCGCTGAGAGTTGGGACGTAATTCCGTGTTCTATCATATAGTCCTGGAATTCAGTGTCCATGTACTCTCCACCTCGATCCGATCGAAGTGTTTTAAGTGATTTACCTAAGAGGTTCTCAACCTCAGTCTTGTACTCTTTGAACTTTTCAAAAGTTTCAGACTTCTTGTGCATTAGGTAAATATACCCATATCTGGAGAATCCCGCGCAGCGGAAGACGATTGAATCGTCGAGGTATCAATTTGCAACATAGTTTTGTTAAAATTGATCTAACACTAGATCTAGGCTAAACATGCTTAAAAGAAGAAGAAAATTACAGCAAGTAAAGTTTACTTACTTGTTGAAGACTTTCTTCAAAGTTTCTTCTTCAAATCACGAACTCTTCGTGCTCCTCGAACTCAACGAACACTTCCCACGAATGGAACCCGAACACAACCAAATGGCCTTCTCGGTTGTTCTCTTTTGGAGAAGGGAAGATGGTGGGATCTTTTGTGTTTTGGAGAGGGAGGAGAATTGAGAGAGAATTGAGAGAATTCCTCTTCTCTTCTTTGATGAAAAAAATGAAAAATGAGAGATTAAATTTTCATCCTTCTTGCAAGAAGGGTTTATATAGTGGAATTGATGGAGTTAAAATCTCCACATAATTACCACTTTACCACAACCATAGGTTAATCAAATCTCATTTGCATAACCATATAATATAAGATATCTCATATCTCATATTGCAAATCTCATTTGCAATAATTGTGGATTAATTAAATTGAATCACATCCAATTTAATTTCTCTCAATCAATTTCTCCAATTAGCCCTAATTCAACAATTAGACTAACCTGTAGTTTATTATGAATCTCATTCATATTAAACTATATATTATATCATTCATATCTCATATAAATGACATAAATGCCCTTAAAGTGAACAATTTCATACCAAAACATTAACCCTTCTTTTAACCTAGATTGAGCCAACCGAGGGACCCAATGGACCTACAGTGACGGGCTCCAATGATCCGAGATTAACTTTGTCAAACTCTTTGACCCGGTTAACCAACATTCATTAGCTACGGTAACACTCCACTATAGCCCGTGTTGCACTCCCGTCGGTGCGAGAATATTACGTGTCCACTGATATAACTAATACCCATGAGTCGACCCTTCACAGGTTGTTCGTAGACACAGCTGGTTCAAAATACCGTTTTACTCCTGTGTCTACCTCTTGTTCCTTAAGTCCCCACTACTCCTCTAATGAACAACATATTATGATGGTCCAACCATACAAAACACCCTTCTCGGGCGGTGAGAAGGTGGGGCGCCGTTGTCCAAGCCACGGAGACAAAACTTAAGGGAACACCCCTCTAGTTTCCCTAAAAGGAACGCAGTGAATTCCTTCTCGCGTAGTTAAGTTCCCGACTCCTACTTGGTTACATCTCGAGAAGATAGGCATATTGGGCGAGTAATTGTGACCACCCTCACCCATACTAGTCAAAGAACATACCCTCGCATGTGGAGTCCGTAACACGCCGTAATCGAGTGGTCGAGTCACTAATGGTCATCACGAAGTTATTAGTCCTTCTTGTCAGGGAGTTACATCGATGAGGTCTAATAAATCACGGTCCGATCTTCTACTATCTCATTGCACAGGATGCCCCCACTCGCATGTCAACTACATGAACGAGTCACGTCACCTCGTTTGTATCTAATACAAAGCGGACTGCATCCACAGTGTATCCAGGATTAGGTCTCCAACCCTATCTATATGCTGTAGACCGCTCGGGTCATTAACTCGAACGTGATCCTCCCTGTGTGTCCACTACACACCGTTCAAGTTCTAGTTCTCTCATAAATTCAATGACCCTGGAGCTTAGTTTATTGGAAAAGTTTATAAATATTGCGAGACACAAAGTGATGAAATGAATAAATCTTATTAATTTCAAACATTATATTACAAACACGAGATTAGGACAAAAATCCCAACAAACTCCCACTTGGACTAAGCTAGTGGAGAAAATACATTTCTGAAATGTACATAAATTACAATGAAGTAATACAATAAACTAGGGCATTGAATACCCGTTTACACATCTCCCACTTGCCCTAGTCAGGAAGCTCTCGAAGACCTAGACTCTCTAGGTGACCCTCAAACACCTTAGCCGTGAGGGACTTTGTAAATGGATCCGCTACGTTGTGCTCGACGCTATCTCTGCGTGACCGCCAATCACGTCTCATGGTGCACAATATCCCGTATCAGATGATACTTGTGCTCAATGTGTTTGCCTCTCTTATGGCTCTGAGGCTCACGTGAGTTGGCTACTGCACCACTGTTATCACAGAATAGTGTGATCGACAAGTTCATATTTGGAACAGTTTCCAAATTTGTCATGAACTTCCTAAGCAAAATAGCTTCCTTTGCAACTTCACAAGCCGCAACATACTCTGCTTCCATAGTGGAATCAGCGATGCATCCCTGCTTGATGCTTCGCCATACTACAGCTCCTCCATTAAGAATGAAGGCTGACCCCGAGGTGGATTTTCTAGAATCCTTATCGGTCTGAAAATCAGAATCCGTGTATCCCTTAAGGATCAAATCCCCACTACCATACACCAAGCTGTAGTTCTTCGTTCTCCTAAGATACTTGAGGATTGCCTTTACTACCGTCCGGTGATCTAATCTGGATTGGTGATATCTCGACAATTCCTCTCTGCATAATGGATGTCGGGCCTAGTACACAGCATGGCATACATCATGCTCCCAACAACTGAAGCATATGGAATCCGTCTCATATCCTCAACATCTTGAGGAGTCTTGGGACACTGATCCTTAGACAAGTGAACCCCATGCCTGAAAGGCAGCAAGCCCTTCTTAGAGTTCTGCATCTTATATCTAAACAACATCTTGTCAATATAAGACGCCTGAGACAGGGCTAGCTTCTGTTCTTCCGATTCCGGACAATCTAGATACCTAGAACATACTGAGCTTCTCCCAAATCATTCATTTGGAATTGCGAAGCTAGCCACTTCATAACGTCAGTAAGAAATTCTACCTCATTCCTAATGAGATGAATATCGTCCACGTACAACACCAAAAATGCGACAGTTTTGTCAACGATTTTCTTGTAAACACAAGGCTCGTCGACATTTTGATCAAAGCCATAAGATTTGATCGCCTCATCAAACCTTATATTCTAAGACCTCGAAGCTTGTTTAAGCCCATAAATGGTCCTATGAAGCCGACAAACCTTTTGCTCTTGGCCTTGGGCGATGAACCCTTTGGGCTGGTCCATGTAGATGGTCTCATCAAGTTTGCCATTCGAAAGGTTTGTCTTGGCGTCCATCCGCCATACCTCGTAGTCATAATACGCGACAATGGCCAAAAGGATCCTGATCGACTTTACCATGGCAACAGGTGAAAAGGTCTCCACATAGTCAACCCCTTCAACCTGGGTAAAACCTTTTGCCACTAGTCGGGCTTTGAAGGTGCACCTTCCCATCTACGCCACGTTTACGCTTGTAGATCCATTTGCAACCAATAGGTTTTACCCCATCCGGTTGATCCACAAGCTTCCATACTGAATTGAAGTACATAGACTCCATTTCTCGGTCCATAGCTTTAATCCACTCGTCTTTGTCAACATCAACCATTGCACGATCATAGGTCAATCGATCCTCACGAGTCATCATCCGGGGCGACAAGCGAGGTTTGGCTAAACCCATGTAGCGATCGGTCGTCTCACGACCCTCCCACTACGTCGAGGCATTCCCAACTCTTGGGAGCGGATTTGACTAGGCGTGCTAGGATCAACAACACTTGTTGACGTACTAGCCCCATCGGCAACTCTTTGCGATGTACTATCCATTTCATTTAATACAATTTTACTCCTTGGTAAATGATCCCTGACGTGGTCTTCCTCTAGGAAAGTGGCGTTTGTCGACACAAGCACCCTATTTTCCCTACGATCGTAAAATAGACCACCCCTAGTCTCTTTAGGGTAACCTACGAATAGGCACAATTTGAGCGGGGTTCCAACTTTTTGGGTTTGACACCAACACGTGGGTGGGCATCCCCAAATCTGAAGTGATATAAAGCGTCTTTACGTCCACTCCAGAGCTCGAAAGGTGTTTCACAAACACTCTTCGACGGAACGTTGTTCAAAATATAAACCGCAGTCTCCATTGCGTACCCCAAAAACGAATCAGGGAGACGAGCATAGCTCATCATCGACCGAACCATGTCCTCCTCTCTGATACACACTTCTACTGTGGCATAGCAGGCGCTGAGAGTTGGGACGTAATTCCGTGTTCTATCATATAGTCCTGGAATTCAGTGTCCATGTACTCTCCACCTCGATCCGATCGAAGTGTTTTAAGTGATTTACCTAAGAGGTTCTCAACCTCAGTCTTGTACTCTTTGAACTTTTCAAGAGTTTCAGACTTCTTGTGCATTAGGTAAATATACCCATATCTGGAGAATCCCGCGCAGCGGAAGACGATTGAATCGTCGAGGTATCAATTTGCAACATAGTTTTGTTAAAATTGATCTAACACTAGATCTAGGCTAAACATGCTTAAAAGAAGAAGAAAATTACAGCAAGTAAAGTTTACTTACTTGTTGAAGACTTTCTTCAAAGTTTCTTCTTCAAATCACGAACTCTTCGTGCTCCTCGAACTCAACGAACACTTCCCACGAATGGAACCCGAACACAACCAAATGGCCTTCGCGATTGTTCTCTTTTGGAGAAGGGAAGATGGTGGGATCTTTTGTGTTTTGGAGAGGGAGGAGAATTGAGAGAGAATTGAAAGAATTCCTCTTCTCTTCTTTTATGAAAAAAACGAAAAATGAGAGATTAAACTTCCATCCTTCTTGCAAGAAGGGTTTATATAGTGGAATTGATGGAGTTAAAATCTCCACATAATTACCACTTTACCACAACCATAGGTCCCATATAATATAAGATATCTCATATCTCATATTGCAAATCTCATTTGCAATAATTGTGGATTAATTAAATTGAATCACATCCAATTTAATCTCTCAAATCAATTTCTCCAATTAGGCTAACCTATAGTTTATTATGAATCTCATTCATATTAAACTATATATTATATCATTCATATCTCATATAAATGACATAAATGCCCTTAAAGTGAAATTGAACACTTCAATTTAATACCAAAACATTAACCCTTCTTTTAACCTAGATTGAGCCAACCGAGGGACCCAATGAACCTACAGTGACGGGCTCCAATGATCCGAGGTTAACCTGTCAAACTCTTTGATCCGGTTAACCAACATTCATTAGCTAGGTAACACTCCACTATAGCCCGTAGCTGCACTCCCGTCAGTGCAGAATATTACGTGTCCACTGATATAACCAATAGCCATGAGTCGACCCTTCACAGGTTGTTCGTAGACACGGCTGGGTCAAAATACCGTTTTACCCCTGTGTCTACCTCTTGTTCCTTAAGTCCCCATTGCTCCTCTAATGAACAACATATTGTGATGGTCCAACCATACACAACACCCTTCTTGGGCAAGTGAGAAGGTGGGCGCCCGTTTTCCAAGCCTTGGAGACAGCACTTAAGGGAACAACCCCTCTAGTTTCCCTAAAGGCGGGAGCGAGTGAATTCCATCTCGCGTAGTTAAGTTTCAGCTCCCTACTTGGTTACGTCACGAGAAGATAGGCATATTGGGCGATGGCGTGACCACCCTCACTCGTACTAGTAGAAGAAACGGACCTCGCAGACAGGAGTCCGTAAACACGCTCGGGATTGGTCGAGTCACTAATGGTCATCTCACGAAGTTATTAGTCCTTACTGTCAACGGTGTTACATCAGTAGGTCTAATAAATCACGGTTCGGTCTTGTACAATCTCATTGTACAGGATGCCCCCACTCGTATGTCAACTACATGAACGAGTTAGATAACCTCGTTTGTATCTAATACAAAGCGGGCCGCATCCACAGTTTATCCAGGATTAGGTGTCCAACCCTATCCATATACTGTAGACCGTTCGGGTCATTAACTGGAACGTGATCCTCCCTGTGTGTCCACTACACACCGTTCAAGTTCTAGTTCTCTCATAAATTCAATGACCATGGAGCTTAGTTTATTGGAAAAGTTTATAAATATTGCGAGACACAAAGTGATGAAATGAATAACTCTTATTAATTTCAAACAATATATTACAAACACGAGATTAGGACAAAAATCCCAACAGTTTTATGATTATGAAATTTTGTAAATGGACGTCAAGACTGCCTTTTTAAATGGTAGCTTGACGAGAGCATCTATATGTCTCAGCCCGAAGGGTTCATAGACCAAGGTTAGGAGCAAAAAGTTTGCAAGCTCAATCGATCCATTTATGGATTGAAACAAGCGTCAAGATCTTGGAATATAAGATTTGATACTGCGATCAAGTCATACGGCTTTGACCAAAACGTTGATGAGCCTTGTGTTTACAAGAGGATCATCAACGAAAAAGTAGCTTTGTTAGTACTTTATATGGATGATATCCTACTCATTGGGAATTATGTAGGATGCCTTACTAAAATAAAGAATTGGCTGGCGACCCAATTCCAAATGAAAGATTTGGGAGAGGCGCAGTATGTTCTTGGGATTCAGATCTTCAGGAATCGTATGAACAGAACGCTAGCACTGTCTCAAGCGTCTTATATCGACAAAATGTTGTCCAGATATTCAATGCAGAATTCCAAGAGAGGCTTATTGCCCTTCAGGCATGGAGTTCATCTGTCTAGGGAATAGTGTCCCAAGACACCTCAAGAAGTTGAGGATATGAGACATATTCCCTATGCCTCTGCAGTAGGTAGCTTAATGTATGCTATGCTGTGCACGAGGCCGGACATTTGTTATGAAGTGGGAATAGTCAGTAGGTACCAGTCCAATCCAGGGTTAGACAACTGGACACCAGTTAAAAATATCCTCAAGTATCTCAAGAGAATGAGGGACTATATGCTTGTGTATGGGTCTAAGGATTTGATCCTTACTGGATACACTGATTCTCATTTTCAAACCAATAAGGATTCTCGAAAATCCACATCGGGATCAGTTTTCACCATTAACGGGGGAGCTATAGTATGGCGAAGCATCAAGCAAGGATGCATCGCTGACTCCACAATGGAGGCTGAGTATGTCGCTGCTTGTGAAGCAGCTAAAGAGGCTGTTTAGCTAAGGAAATTCCTTACTGATTTGGAAGTTGTTCCAAATATGGAATCTCCCACCACCTTATACTGTGACAACAGTGGTGTGGTAGCCAATTCGAAGGAACCTCGCAACCATAAGCGAGGTAAGCACATCGAGAGGAAGTATCACATGATACGAGAAATAATGCAACGAGGAGATGTGACAGTCACGAAGATCGCTTCGGAGCAAAATATTCCTGATCCGTTTACAAAGACTCTCATGGCTAAAGTGTTCGAGAGTCATCTGGAAAGTCTGGGTCTACGGGATATGTAAATAGGCTAATCTAGGGCAAGTGGGAGATATGTAATGGGGTACATAGATGCCCTAGTTGATTGCATTTATATCTCTGTAACCACTGTTTTAGATTATGTTGTATCCCACTAGAGTTTTAGTGCAAGTGGGAGTTTGTTGGGATTTGTGCCCTAAAACTCGTAGTTTGTAATTATGGTATAATTAATGTAATAAAGTGTTATTTTTTCAATAAAGTGTTATTGTTCGTTATCTACGAGGTTGCCTTTATTTAAACCCTAAATCCAATAAACTAAACATCCAAGGTTGTTAAATGAATCTTTAACTGAATGTAATGTACATAAAAAGGATCTCGGTTCGAGATATACCCTAAAGGGTCTATAGTTATGGGATAAGGTTTGGGTACCTTACCCTGGTAAAACTATGGATGTGGCCCACTTTGTATTTGATACAAACACTGTGATCCTAACGTGTTCGTGTAGATGACATGTGAGTGGGGATATCCTATGTAATGAAATTACATAAGACCAGACCACGAAATAGTAACCTCTAGCTGTAACTCTGTTGACTAGTTAGGTTTCTATTTCACTAGGATGACCTAGGCAACTTGATCTTAATCCTGAGCAAGTTATGAACTTCTTTTCGCAAGGGATTGTCCTTTGACTAGTATGGGTGAGAGTGGCCGGATTCGCCGACTCAATATGCCTACCTTCTTGGAGACAAGACCGAGTGAGCGGCTGGGAACTTAACTTAGCAAGATGGAATTCACTCCTTCCCGCCTACTAGGGTAAGTAGAGGAATGTTCCCTTAAGTGGTGTCTCCGGGACTTGAACAAAGGCCCGACCCTCTCATTGGCGCGAGAGGGACTCTGTTTGTTTGTAGGACCACAAACAAATTGTTCATTAGAGGAGCACTGGTACTTAAGGCACAAGATGTAACCCAGGGGTAAAACGGTAATTTGACCCAGTTGGTGTTACGAACATTCGTGAAGGATTGATTGCTGTTATTGGTCAATATCCATGGACACAGAAATATATCTGCAGTGAGAAGAGTGCAACTGTGGGACTTTAGTGGAGTGTTCCTCTAGTTAACGAATGTTGATTGGGAGGTTAATGAGATTAACCGAACAATCTCGTATCGTTGGAGCTTCTGATCTATAGGTCCATTAGGTCCACCTTTAGCTCGTAAAGGGTTCTTAGATCATTAGAATTTGAAAGGTTCAAACTCATTAGGGAATAAACTTAATGTATATTGATACAATATAATATATGGTTTTGGAACTATATATTATAAATTTAATGTGGATATGATTCATATTAAATTTTGTGAGAGAATTAAATATTTGAAAGAGTTCAAATATTAAATGTGAATGTGATTCATATTTGAAAACTATAGGGTAAAACATAATGTGCATGAGATGTACATTAAACTATAGTATAAAGGGTAAAATGATTAAATATGATTTAATCATTAAATTAATAGAATATTTGAATTAAATGTGATTTAATTTAATGAAATTATTTAATTAATTTATATATTATTAATTGGGAACGTGTCAGGAGGACACGTTCCCACTACTCCCCAACTCCCCCTCGATAGGGAGTGGGGAGTTGCCCACTAAAGCTTCTTCTTCTCCTAGTGAGAAGAAGAAGATGATTGATCGATATATTTTTCAATTTGACAGAAAGAAAAAATTCGCTCTCTCTCTCAATCTCCAAAATTCCCTTCTTCTTCCAATTGTGGGATCCTTCCCACCAAGGAAGATATAAGTATTCCGAGACATAGAGGGTTTTTCCAAGTGGTAGTGTTCCTGCTTGAAAAACAGAGAATTGTTGTGTTGCTGATTAACTGGAATTTGCTTGGAGCAAGGAGTTGCTGCGAGTCTACAAAGGTAATTCCTTCTTCCCTTTAGTTTAATTGTAAAACTTAGTTTGTTTGTATGCAATTAATCCATGTCTAATAGGATTACAATTTCATGCTTGTTCTGTATTTATCAATGTACTATTTTTTGTTTTAAGCAAAACAATCAAGCACATTAACGATCCCAAACACGTTTCCGCTGCTCAAGGAGATTAGATCTCCATCAACTGACACTGTTCCATCTTCTGATTCTTGCCACACATGCCACAACTGAATGCGGATATTTGAATCATGGATGCAGGTGTCGATTATGTCGACAAAGTCTTCACCAAGTTTGTCGATGTCGTAATCTAAACATGCATATATGTCATATGTGATGGTTTTGATAAACCAATTGTTGTAGAAGTCAATTGGATCTATCATATTGATACTAATTTCTAAAATACCAGTACATTGGCAAATAGACTATCAATAAGCAATTAAAACATGGAAATCAAAACAGAAGCATTTAGAATCTCATCCTAAACAAAAAAGGGTCAGAGTTCTTGCCTTTTTGGCTTCTAAAAATCTGTACAATAATCACGGTGAAGGAATCGAAGTCATGGTGAAGCGATTGAGAATCGCGCGCTCTTGATTTAGTTACAACGATTATTTAAAAAAGAAATATAACTAGATTAAGCATATGAATATAATGGACAACAAGAAACATTACCATTGAAGAATCTTTCTTAAAGTGCTCCTCTCTCCCACAATCACGATCTCAGCAACAGGAACACGAACATACGAAGACACGACCACCGAATCTTCTCCGCTGTTCTCTAGGTGAGGGAGGAATGTGGGTTCCCTTTAGGAGAGGTCAGGTATTTTGTGAGAGAGATGTGTATTTTTGGAACCCTTCCAACAACACAACAAAGAGCTTAAAATTCCTTAACCTAGTTGCATCTCATGCAACCATATATATAAAGAAATAGGATGGAAATGACCATCCTACCCCTCCTTTATTCTATCTTTAGTATATAGTTTATATATGAATCTAATTCACATTAAAACTATATATTATATCAATTATATCATATATAATTGATATAACACCTCATGTATGAAATTGAACACTTCAATTTCATTCCTAACTTTATACCCTCAATATTACCATATTCAACCAACGGAGGGACTTAATGGACCTACAGTTCATGATCTCCAATGATGTGAGATTAACTGATCAAACTCTTTGATCCAGTTAATCAATATTCATTAACTACAAGTCACTCCACAATATACTTGTAGCTGCACTCTCGTCACTCTAGATAATATTGTGTCCACTGATGTAGTCATTACCCATGTGTCGACCCTTCACAGGTTGTTTGTAATCACAGTTGGGTCAAATTACTGTTTTACCCCTGTGATTCCCTCTTTGCTCTTTAAGCACCACTGATCCTCTAATGAACAAAAAGTCTAAGGTCCTACCTTAGACTCATACCCTCATAGAGGGCGGGGCCCCGTTGTTCAAGACCTGGAGTAAGTTCTTAAGGGAACAACCTATCTAATTCCTTAGTGTAGGAATGAATGAATTTCATCTTGCACAGTTAAGTTTCCAGCTACCTACGAGGTTCTGTCCCTGAGAAGGTTAGCTTATTGAGTCAGCTACAAGCCACTCTCACCCATACTAGTCTAAGGACAAACCCCTATAAGCAGGAGTTCTTAACTTGCTCAGGATTCAGGTCGAGTCACTAATGACCATCTATAAACTACTAGTCTTATCTTGTTAACGGTGTTACACTAGTTAGGCTAATAATTTGCGATCCAGTCTTGTATGAACTCTTCATACAGGATGCCCCCACTCGCATGTCAACTACATGAATGAGTTCGATTACCTCATTTGTACTAATTACAAAGTGAGCCGCATCCATGGTGTTACCAGAATGGGGTTTCCAACCTTATTCTTATACCATAGACTATTTAGGTTATATTTTTGAACTCAATCCAAATACTGTCCACTACACTAATGTTCAAGATAAATGTTATAACCTTGGAGCATAGTTTATTGGATTTATAAAGCAAGACTGTAATTCTATCAAAACAAATAACACTTTATTTAATTGATCAAAATTACACAAGTTTAGGGTATAAATCCCAACAATCTCCCACTTGACCTAAAGCTTGTGGAGTACTAAAACATTACAGTAATGTAAATACAATAAACTAGGGCATTTAAACCCCTTTGTACAATATACTCTCACTTGCCCTAGTTGGGGAAGACTTGTAAACCTAGACCTTCTAGGTGACTCTCAAATACTCTAGCTGTGGGAGACTTAGTAAAAGGATCAGCAATGTTGTGCTCTGAGGCTATCTTCGTGACACTCACGTCTCCTCTATGCATGATTTCACGGATGAGATGATACTTCCGCTCTATGTGCTTTCCCCTCTTGTGACTTCGGGGTTCCCTCGAATTTGTCACTGCACCACTGTTATCGCAATACAGCGTGATGGAAAAAGTCATATTTGGAACAACTTCCAAATTTAGCATGGATTTCCTTAACCAAACGGCCTCCTTAGCTGCTTCACAAGCTGCTACATATTCGACCTCCATGGTGGAATCAACGATGCATCCTTGCTTGACGCTTCGTCATACTACAACTCCTCCGTTAAGAGTGAATACTGACCCTGATGTAGATTTCTGAGAATCTTTATCAGTCTGAAAGTTAGAATCTGTGTATCCTGTAAGGATCAAATCCTTAGCCCCATACACAAGAATGTAGTTCCTTGTTCTCCGAAGATACTTAAGGATTGTTTTAACCGCTGTCCAGTGTTCAAGTCCTGGATTGGATTGATACCTACTAACCATCCCAACTGCAAAACTGATGTCGGGCCTAGTACACAACATGGCGTACATCAGGCTCCCAACAATCGATGCATAAGGAATCCGTCTCATATACTCAATACCTTGAGGTGTCTTAGGACACTGTTCCTTAGACAAATGGTTTCCATGCCTAAAAGGCAACAAGCCCTTTTTGGAATCTTGCGTCTTAAACCTTGACAACACTTTGTCTATGTAAGATGCTTGAGACAAGGCTAGTGTTTTATTCTTGCGGTTCCGGACAATCTGGATCCCAAGAACAAACTGTGCATTACCCAAATCTTTCATTTGGAACTGCGTAGCTAGCCATTCCTTGATGTCGAGAAGATAACCTCCACATCGTTCCCAATGAGTAGGATATCATCCACATAGAGAATTAGGAATGCGATGAGAACTATTGATGATTTTCTTGTAGGCACAAGGTTCATCATCATTTCAAGTCAAAACCATAAGATCTGATTGCCTCATCAAATCTTATATTCCAGGACCTAGAGGCTTGTTTCAGTCTATAAATTGACCTTTTAAGCCTGAAAACCCTTTGCTCTTGTCCTTGTTCAATGAACCCTTTGGGTTGGTCCATGTAGATGTTTTCCTCAAGATTGTCATTCAAAAAGGTTGTCTTGACATCTATTTGCCATACCTCATAGTCATAATATGCGGCAATGGCAAGAAGGATATAGATAGACTTTACCATAGAAAAAGGTGAAAAGGTTTCCTCATAGTCAACCCCTTCAACTTGGGTATAACCCTTTGCTTCTAGTCTAGCTTTAAAGGTTTGCACCTTCCCATCTACACTATGTTTTCTCTTGTAGATCCACTTACAACCTATAGGTTTTACCCCATCAGACTTATCTACAAGATCCCAAACAAAATTGAAGTACATTGAGTCCATTTCATAGTCCATGGCTATGACCTATTTGTCTTTGTCTTTGTCAACCATTGCTTGATTACAAGTTAATGGATCCTCGCAGTTGTCATCTGGTATAACAACTTGGGTTTCAGCTAAACCCATGTAACGGTCAGACTATATTACAACCCACCCACTACGTCGAGGCATACTCAACTATTGAGATGGACTCTCTTGACTAGACAAACTAGTATCAACAACTCTTGTTGACGTACTAGTGTTCTTATTAGCAACCTTTGCTATTGTTCCGTCTAACTCACTCAACACTACTTTACTTTTTGGTTTGTGGTCCCTTATGTGGTACTCCTCCAAGAAAATGGCATTTGTCGACACAAAGACCTTATCTTCCTTAGGATCATAGAATAAACTACCTCTTGTTTCTTTTGGGTATCCTACGAATAGGCATAACTTTGAACGTGAATCCAACTTCTTTGGATTTGTCACAAGCACATGTGCTGGACAGCCCCATATTCTGAAGTGACATAAATTACCTTTACGGCCTTTCCAGAGTTCAAAAGATGTTTCAGAAACACTTTTGGAGGGCACATTATTCAAAATGTATACTGCAGTCTCCACTGCGTAACCCCAAAAAGAACTAGGGAGATGAGCATAACTCATCATTGATCGAACCATGTCCAACAAAGTTCTATTTCTCCTTTCCGATACACCGCTTTTCTTTGTGGTGTCTTGGGGGAGTCGAGAGTTGGGATGTAATTCCATGTTCTATCATATAGTTCTGGAATTTTAAATCCATGTATTCTCTACCTCGATCCGATCAAAGTGTTTTAATAGTTTTACTTAATTCATTTTCAACCTCAGTCTTGAATTCCTTGAACTTTTCAAGTGCTTCAGACTTGTGGTGCGTTAGGTAAATATGCCCAAATCTAGAATAATCATCTATAAAAGAGATGAAACACTCATATCCTCCCCTGGCTTTCACATTCATCGGACCACAAAGGTCTGAATGTATAAGCTCTAGACGGTCTTTGGCTCTATAACCTTTTCCACTAAAAGGTCTTTTAGTCATTGTGCCTTCTACACAGGATTCACATACTGGCAAAGAATTTTCTTCTAGCTCGTTTAGAAGTCCATTCTTTACCAATCTCTCAATCCTATTGAGATTAATGTGACCCAATCTTAGATGCCAAAGATGAGCATTTTCTTTAGGAGAAATTTTACGTTTCTTAGTTTATGCGTTTGCAGTTTTAAATAATTCAGTGGTCAAAACCATTTTGACTGAATTATGCCTTAAAACATACAATCCATTTTCTAATGAAGCTGAACATATTTCTAAACCTTTCTTTAAAATAAACACTTTATTCATAGAAAAGGAAACAAAAATACATTGTTCTATAAGACAAGAAATGGAAATAAGGTTTCTAGTAAACCCTGGTATCACTAATATATTGTCCAACAATACATATTTCTTGTCAAAATAAAGCTTCATTGTGCCCTCATTGCTATATTTGAGACGACTTCTCCATTTCTAACCTTGGAGCGTTATCTCTCCTTGTTGTTGTATTTCACGCCATGAATCAATTCCCTGAAAAGAAGAGCAAACATGATTAGTGGCTCCTTAATCAAGTATCCAAGCTGTTTTACGATTATCCACTAAACAATCTTCTAGGCAAAGTAAATCATATTTACCTTCCTTTTTCTATTCTGCAAGGTACTTCGGACAGTTCCGTTTTCAATGCCCATCTTCGTTGCGGTGGAAACACTTTCACTTGTCAAACAACGTCTTTGACTTTCTTGCCCTTAAGGCGCGACTTGTCACTGTTTCTTTTACCAACCTTCTTCATGTTCTTCTTCTTCCTGTCAAAGTTAAAAGAAGATGAAGCCATTGCTTTTGTCCTGCAGGTCGAACCTCCGTGATAACTCCATCGGCAACATTTGCCTCACCTTTCGATCCACGAATTTTCATCAAAGATTGAAAGGTCCGGAGTTCATTCGAAGGAGGTAAGATTAAAAGTAAGCTTGTTCATAACAACATTACTTCTAAAGCGCAGGAAACTATCTCGGAAGGGTTTTCGAATGAAGCTAACTCGCTCGACTTATCGATGGAAGCACCATTCGACTCTGCGATGTTACAAATTGCACCATCATATCGAGGACATGATCCCCAACAGATGTACCCTCTCGGCATCCTCGAGTTGAATATGTACT
Source organism: Trichosanthes cucumerina (assembly GCA_036507285.1). Classification (NCBI taxonomy): domain Eukaryota; kingdom Viridiplantae; phylum Streptophyta; class Magnoliopsida; order Cucurbitales; family Cucurbitaceae; genus Trichosanthes; species Trichosanthes cucumerina. The sequence continues at coordinate 44,358,721 of CM071841.1, forward strand.
TTAGGGCATTATGTCGGAACTGTGTGGATCGTTGTCCAAACATACCGCATGTAATCCATGATTTCCTTGGCGGTAATCATGCCCTCATGCTTCTTAGCTAATATGTCAGACATACTTGCCAGCATGTAGACCTTGACCTTATCATTGGTCTTGATCCATCGATCATATACATCACGAACATTTCGTGACACATTCGAGCTTGGCACCTGAGGACACTCCTTAGTTAGCACAAACTTCAGATCATCCACTACCAAAGGTTGTATGAGTTTCTTGCTATAACTCTAATCCAATCATGTTTTGGCTAATTATCAAATGATTCCTAGGCCATTTATAATTTGCAATGATACTCCAAAGGTTTAGAATGTATGACAGCGAATGGTAATCAAAAACACTCCTCCTCTAGATCAAGACACTCTTGACCAAAACCTAATACCAAAATAACTCTTATTCCTATAGGTTTTAGTTACCATTTTTCGGTCTGGATACATACACAACTTATGTATCCCGTGAGTGTAACTCTCTGTCTTTAGATCCCAGAGTCTCCATCGAATAAAATCTGGCGAAGGGAGGACTAGATTGGAAAATAGTCTAAGAAAATCTTTATCCCTTTCGGGTGTCTACTTTGTTTGATCCCCTATGATCAAGCCCTCCGAAGGGATTGTCTGCCCCCGACCAAACTAGCAGGCTGACCATAGTGGTCTAACGGTATAAACCGACAAAAGAGATCGTAGGTTTTGTTTTCACCAAACCTGCTCCCACTCACTATAAGTATCCTCTCCATTCACCTTGATATTGACTCATACAAACACCATCCGAAGGGGGACGCTCCCGTTTGCGCCACGAGACCAAGTATGAGTCTCACGGTGTGAACTTCCCGTAGATAGCGTAGGTGGAAAAATATGTATCTCATACATTTTTCCTCCCACTGAATACTTTAAAGTTTATACGAATCTTACTTAGGCTAAAAACTCGGCTAATGGTTTTACCTAACTCTTTCAATATAACTCTTATATTGATTTTATCCTAAGTTTGTTAATATAACTCCTTATATTAAACCTAGGATTTCTAGTTTATTAACTCCTTAATAAACTCGCTGACGCTACTGTAATTTATAAAACTTTCTGATTAAATTTCACTCCCAGGCCAGTTCCCAGGTAGGGTTGTTCCATTTCCGTCAGCTTAAATACCCTAGCCTAGACAGAACTTTCCTTAGACAGAGTTCCTCTTTGAATCATAGCTTATAAATTACTTGGTTCCTAATTCTAATCTAATTAGAACTAGATAACCTAAGGTCTATTATTTCCAAGTTCTAAACACATTAAAACTAATAATTAACCTTAGGTGACATGCATACTATGTTATAGTGCTTGATCATTCATCACATGAATAATAAGACATTCATTGCATATTCATCTCATGATATATAATGCATGTCAATGTTGTCCATAAATTAATATAACAACCTTATATTAATTAATCATGCAAACTACATAATATAACTCTTTATATTATAAATGATGCATGAAAATGCTTAACCTAAGGTGGGCTTTCTAAAATAACAGCATACATTATGCATGGCAATAATTACACAACAATTGCATAATTTAAATAGCAAAATTAGACTAATTTTGGCACCCTAAAATTAATTTTAAATAATATAATCAAATTATATTAATTAAAATTAATTAATTGAATATAAATTAAATATAAAACGTTTTTATACTTAATATATAATTAAAAAAAGGTTTTCCGTCCGTTTGAAGCCTCTGAGAAACGCCTCCAGCGTTGCAACGCCAATGGCAGCGTTGCAACGCTGCGCCTTGTCCGTTTCTGCCCGTTGGAGCGCGTTGCGAAACGCTGCCTCCTGTGCGCGCCTCCTTTCGCAAGCGCAGCGTTGCAACGCTGCACAATGAAAACATATGGAATCACTGAAGGGAATGAGAATCTCGTGCAGCGGAAGACGATTGAATCATCGAGGTATCAAAATGCAACTAGTGTTTATTAAAATTGATCTAACACTTGGATCTAGGCTAAACATGCTTAAAGAAGAAGAAATTTACAGAAAGAATAGATCTTATTTAATTGTTGTAGACAAACACTGCAAATTCTTCCTCGGGTCACGAACTCTTCGTGCTACTCGATCTCAACGAAAACTTCTACCAACATGATCTCGAACACCACCAAGTGATCTTCTCGGTTGTTCTCTTTTGGAGAAGGGAAGATGGTGGGATCTTAGTTTTTGAGAGGGAGGAGATTTGAGAGAGTAGAGAGAATTCTCTTTTCTTCTCTTTGGTGAAAATCAAAAAATGAAAAGAATGCTCACCAAACCCTTCTTGCAAAGGGTTTAAATAGTGGAATGAGGGAGATAATATCTCCTCATTATTACCACTTTACCACAACCATAGGTTATGCAAATCTCATTTGCATAACCACATAATATAAGATATCTCATATCTCATATTGCAAATCTCATTTGCAATAATTATGGATTAATTAAATTGAATCATATCCAATTTAATTTCTATCATTTAATTTCTCCAATTAGCCCTAATTCAACAATTAGGCTAACCTATAGTTTATTATGAATCTCATTCACATTAAACTATATATTATATCATTCATATCTCATATAAATTACATAAATGCCCTAAACGTGAAATTGAACACTTCAATTTCATACCAAAACATTTACCCTTCTTTTAACCAAGGTGGAGCCAATCGAGGGACCTAATGGACCTACAGTGATTGGCTCCAATGATCCGAGATTAACCTGCCAAACTCTTTGACCCAATTAACCAACATTCATTAGCTACGGTAACACTCCACTATAGCCCGTAGCTGCACTCCCATCGGTGCAGAATATTACGTGTCCACTGATATTACCAATTCCCATGAGTCGACCCTTCACAGGTTGTTCGTAGACACGGTTGGGTCAAATTACCGTTTTACTCCCGTGTCTACCTCTTGTTCCTTATGTCCCCACCGCTCCTCTAATGAACAACATATTGTGATGGTCCAACCATACACAACACCCTTCTCGGGCGGTGAGAAGGTGGGCGCCGTTGTCCAAGCCACGGAGACAAAGACTTAAGGAAAAAACCCTCTAGTTTCCTAAAGGGAACGAGTGAATTCCATTTTTGCGTAGTTAAGTTCCCGACTTCCTACTTGGTTTGTCCACGAGAAGATAGGCATATTGGGCGAGTAAGCGTGACCACCCTCACCCGCGTACTAGTCAAAGAATGGACCTGCAAACAGGAGTCCGTAACACGCTCGATTATTCGTGTCGAGTCACTAATGGTCATCTACGAAGTTATTAGTCCCATCGCACAAGCGGTGTTACATCGGTGAGGTCTAATAAATCACGGTCCCGGTCTTGTACAATCTCCTGTGTGTCCACTACACACCGTTCAAGCTCTAGTTCTGTCATAAATTCAATGACCCTGGACCTTAGTTTATTGAAAAAGTTTATAAATATTGCGAGACACAAAGTGATGAAATGAATAAATCTTATTAATTTCAAACAATATGTTACAAACACGAGATTAGGACAAAAATCCCAACAAACTCCCACTTGGACTAAGCTAGTGGAGAAAATACATTTTAAATGTACATAAATTACAATGAAGTAATACAATAAACTAGGGCATTTAATACCCGTTTACACATCTCCCAGTTGCCCCTAGTCGGGAAGCTCTCAAGACCTAGACTCTCAGGTGACCCTCAAACACCTTAGCCGTGAGGGGCTTTGTAAATGGATCAGCTACGTTGTGCTCCGATGCTATCTACGTGACCGTCACGTCTCTACGGTGCACAATCTCTCGTATCAAATGATACTTGCACTCAATGTGTTTGCCTCTCTTATGGCTCCAAGGCTCACGTGAGTTGGCATCGCACCACTTTGTTATCGCGAGCGGTGTGATCGGCAAGTTCATGTTAGGAACAACTTCCAAATCTGTCATGAACTTCCTAAGCCAATCAGCTTCGTTTGCAGCTTCACAAGCCGCAACATACTCCGCTTCCATAGTGGAATCAACGATGCATCCACGCTTGATGCTTCGCCATACTCTGACTCCTCCATTCGAATGAAGGTGACCCAAGTAGATTTCTAGAATTCTTTATCGGCCGAAAATCGAGAATCTGTGTATCCGTAAGGATCAAATCCCCACTATCATACACTAAAGTCGTAGTTCCTCGTTCTCCTAAGATACTTGAGGATTGCTTTTACGGCTGTCCAGTGATCTAATCATGGATTGGACTAATATCTACTGACAATTCCTACTACATAACAGATGTCGGGCCTAGTACACAACATGGCATACATCAGTCTCCCTACAGCTGAAGCATAAGGAATCCGTCTCATATCCTCAACATCTTGAGGAGTCTTAGGACACTAATCCTTAGACAAGTGAACCCCATCCCTGAAAGGCACCAAGCCCTTCTTGGAGTTCTGCATCTTATATTTAGACAACATCTTGTCAATATAAGATGCCTGAGACAGGGCTAGCGTTTTGTTCTTCCGGTTCCGGACAATCTGGATACCTAGAACATACTGAGCTTCTTCCAAATCTTTCATTTAGAATTGCGAAGCTAGCCACTTCTTAACGTTAGTAAGAAATTCTACCTCATTCCCAATGAGAAGAATATCGTCCACGTACAACACCAAAAATGCGACAGTTTTGTCAACGATTTTCTTGTAGACACAAGGCTCGTCGATATTTTGATCAAAGCCATAAGATTTGATCGCTTCATCAAACCTTATATTCGAAGACCTCGAAGCTTGTTTAAGCCCATAAATGACCCTATGAAGCCGGCAAACCTTTTGCTCTTGGTCTTGGGCAATGAACCCTTTTGGCTTGTCCATGTAGATGGTCTCATCAAGTTTTCCATTCAGAAAGGTTATCTTGACATCCATCTGCCATACCTCGTAGTCATAATATGCGACAATGGCCAGAAGGATCCTGATCGACTTTACCATGGCAATAGGTGAAAAGGTCTCCTCATAGTCAACCCCTTCTACCTGGGTAAAACCCTTTGCCACTAGTCGGGCTTTGAAGGTCTGCACCTTCCCATCTACGCCACGTTTACGCTTGTAGATCCATTTGCAACCAATAGGTTTTACCCCATCCGGTTGATCCACAAGCTCCCATACAGAATTGAACTACATAAACTTCATTTCTTGGTCCATAGCTTTAATCCACTCGTCTTTGTCAACATCAACCATTACCTGATCATAGGTCAATGGATCCTCATAGTCATCATCAGGAGCAACGACTGAGGTTTCAGCTAAACCCATGTAGCGATCAGGCTGTCTCAGAGCCCTCCCACTACGTCGAGGCATTCCTAACTCTTGAGAACGGATTTGACTAGACGTGCTAGGATCATCAACACTTGTTGACGTACTAGCCCCATCAGCAACTCTTGCTGATGTACTGTCCATTTCATTTAATACAATTTTACTCCTTCGTAAATGATCCCTGACGTGGTCTTCCTCTAGGAAAGTGGCGTTTGTCAACACAAGCATCCTATTTTCCTTAGGATCGTAAAATAGACCACCTCTAGTCTCTTTGGGGTAACCTACGAATAGGCACAATTTCGAACGGGGTTCCAACTTTTTGGGTTTGACACCAACACATGGGTGGGCATCCCCAAATCCACGAAGTGATGTAAAGCGCCTTTACGCCCACTCCCAGAGCTCGAAAGGTGTTTCACAAACACTCTTGACGGAACGTTGTTCAAAATATAAACCGCGATCTCCACCGCTGCACTACCCAAAAAGAATCGGGAGACGAGCATAGCTCATCATCGACCGAACCATGTCCAACAAGGTTCTGTTTCTCCTCTCTGATACATCATTCTACTGTGGCATACCAGGCGCTGAGAGTTGAGACGTAATTCCGTGTTCTATCATATAGTCCTGGAATTCAGTGTCCATGTACTCTCCACCTCCATCCGATCGAAGTGTTTTAAGCGATTTACCTAAGAGGTTATCAACCTCAGTCTTGTACTCTTTGAACTTTTCAAGAGTTTCAGACTTCTTGTGCATTAGGTAAATATACCCATATCTGGAGTAATCGTCTATGAAAGACACGAAACACTCATAACCGCCCCGAGATTTAACATAAATCGGACCACAGAGGTTAGAATGTACTAACTCAAGAGGCTCTTTGCCTCTATATCCTTTTCCACTAAAAGGACGTTTGGTCATTTTTCCCTCAAGGCATGACTCACACACCGGCAAAGAGTTTTCTTCCAACTCGTTTAGAAGTCCACTCTTCACTAGTTTCTCAATCCTATTGATATTAATGCGGCCTAACCGAAGATGCCAAAGTTGGGCATTTTCTTTTGGAGAAACTTTTGCTTTCTTAGTTCCTGTTTCTGAGGTTTTAAATAATTCAGTATTCAAAACACTTTTGACCGAATTGGGTTTCAAAACATCTGATTATTTTCAATGAAAGTTGAACAAATAACATTCCCTTTGAAAGAAATAAACGCTTTATTAAATTCAAAAAGAGTCAAAAACATGGTGTTCAATTAGCAGAAATTGAAACAAGGTTTCTAGTAAACCCTGGAACTATGTACAGATTGTCCAACAATAAGTACTTCCCGCCAAAGTGCAGCTTCACCGTGCCGATCGCTGCAGCAGAGACAAGCTCCCCGGATCCAACCCGTAGAGTCACCTCTCACCCTCTCTCGGTTTGTACATTGTTAGGTATCTATCCACGAAAAAGAAGAACAAGCGTGGTTAGTGGCGCGAATCCAATATCCAGCAGAGTCACTACTCTCCACTAAACATGTTTGATCCACAAGTAAATCACATTTACCTTGATTCTTCCTCTCGGCCAGAATTTGGGATAGTTTCTCTTCCAAAGTGACCGCCCCATTGCGGTGGAAACACTTTTCTTTCTCGCAACCTCCTTGACCTTCTTGCCCTTGTGGGCGCAAAGACGGTCGGTTTACCCCTCTTCATCCTCTTCTTCCCTTTCGGCGTGAAGGAGCAACGAGTTTTGTCCTGCAGGTCGAACCCCCGTGATAAGACACTTGAGGCAACATTTGCCTCAGATTCCTTGACCTGTTCAAGGATTGAAAATCCAGTAGCTCATTGAGGAGGGTAGTCGAGTGTAGCTAATTTTGTTCATAACATGACATTGCTCTGGCAAGGAAACTCTTGGAAGAGTCTCCAAAATAAAATCGACTGGCTCGACTCGTCGATCGAAGCCCCGTTCATCTCGACCGGATGAAAGTGGGTCATCATGTCTAGAACGTGTTCACGCGGACGGGCGACCCTCTTTCATCCGCATGCGTTTAAAAGCGTATTTGAGCGAGTCATGCCGGACCGAAGGATCTTTGCCCAAACATTTCTGCAAGGACTCCATGATCTCCATAGCGGAAACCATCACTCATGCTTCTTTGCCAAGACATCGGACATCTTTGGCAATTATGTAGACCTTGGCCTTTTCATTGGCCCCCGATCCGTGATAAATGCGCATCGCGAACACGCCATGACGCGGTCGAGCCGGCATCGGAGGACACTCCTCAGATAGCACGAACTTTATGTCGTCTTGTACCAAAATGTTATTAATGTTGTTTTTCCAACTCTGGTAATTATCTCCCACTAACTTATGTGAAGCGAGTAAAGCTATTATAGCGCTAGACATTTTTAGCTAAAAAATAAGGAAAAACTTTGTATTAGTCTCGCAAAAACTTTTGAAATCAAATCTAGTTTTAGCAAAAAATGTTTCTTGATCCCTACGTCATTAAAAATTTGTCAATGATACCCTAAAGGTTTAGAATGACCGCCACCGAAGGGTGAACAGAACACTCCTCCTCTAGGACGATACTTTCTCGATCAGACCCTAATCCCAGAATAACTCTTATTACATTAGGCGTCCAATTACCATTGTTCGGTCGAATTCATTAACACTTAACGAATTCTGTGAGTTCAACCTCAATCTTTAAGTTTCCAAGTATCCGTCCAAACAATAGCCACCGAAGGGTGAACCAAGAAGGAAAACCAACCAGGAAACTGTATCCCTTTCGGGAATTCACGGTTTTCCGACTCCCATGATCAAGCCCTCTGAAGGGATTGTCTGGTCCAGGCCAAACTAGCAGGCAGATCATACGCGTCTCACGGTGTGAATCGAAAGAAGAGACCGTGGGTCTCGTTTTCACAAGTCCCGCTCCCACTCACTATAAGTACTCTCTCCATCCACGATGATATTGACCTATACAAATGCCATCCGAAGGAGGACGCTCCCATTTGCGCCACGAGGCCGAGTATAGATCTCACGGTGCGGACTTAACAGAGATTTGTGGATGGAAATTCAAATGTATCTCATACACTATATTTCCTCCCACTCAGCACTTTAATTTTAATTAGGGATTGACCTAGATAAATCGGCTAAAATTTACCTAAGTCTACCAATATAACTCTTAAATGGTATTAACCTAAGTTTATAATCACATTATTAACTTAGGTCTATGTGAGTAAATTAATTAACACTTAATTAACGACACTCACGAGAATATAACCTAAGAATCTCCAGACTGAATTCACTCCCAGGTCGGTTTCCAGGTAGGAGTGTTCCGCAAGCGTCAACTTAAATACCCCAGCCTTAGACAAAAACCTTCCTTAGACAGAGTTACTTATCAGTCTCCATTCAAAGGTTAGATTTGATTTCCTAAATTTCTAATCTTATTAGAAAATTAGAAAACCTAAGTCTAATTATTCAAGTTCTAAACACTTTAAAACTAATAATTAACTTAGGTTGCATGCATTTCTATGTTATAGTACTTGATCATCCATCACATGAATAATACTATACTATAACATACATTCATCACATGAATTAAATGCATGATCATTCTTTTAATTTAAAAAAAATATAACACTCATATTTAAATAAATTAAAACATGCATACATTATATTATAACTCTTATAATATAATCCTATCATGCATACTATATATTATAACTCTTATAATATAAAAAAGATGCATGAAATGTTTAACCTAAGGTGGGATTTTAAATCTATATGACATACATTATGCACATAGAAATTAATTAAAATATACATCTCATGCATAAAATAATTAATCAGCAAAAATGGACCGATTTTTGAAACCTAGGGGCAATTATTTAATTAAATAATATTAATATAACATTTATATTAATATTATTTAATAAAAAATTAAATTAAATTAAATAAATACATTTTGAAAATCAAAATTAAATAAAAAATACGAAATAACTGCTGCCCATGAAGTGAAGTTGCCCACGTCTCGCGAAACTGCTGCTAGCAACTGCCCCTCAACGCGTGCAGCGTTGCAACGCTGTCGCTTACAGCGTTGAGCCGCGTTCTCAACGCCAGCGGCGTTGCAACGCTGCTCTGCAGCAATGCCTCCGCCAGCAAGAACAACATTGAGACGCCGTTGGGCAGCATCTCAACGCCATCGATAGAATACCAAAAACTTTGTTGTTCTTCCATCGATTTTCGCCTGTTTTCGCTCCGATTTCTTCACAGCAACTCTTGCCACGAACGACCCGGACTTAGAGACTCGATTTACAACAAAAATGCCAAAAACAACGGGCCCTTACATTGATCTCATCAACATAATTGTAAATCTAATCTAGTGCCAAAAATCGTAAACATCCATAATGCAAACCAAACAATCATCTCATGAAATTATGGAAAAACACCCACCAAATTTTAATAAAACATTGCATAAATGAAGAACATCGAAATGGCTCTGATACCAATTGAAGGGAATGAGAATCCCGCGCAGCGGAAGACGATTGAATCGTCGAGGTATCAAAATGCAACTAGTGTTTATTAAAATTGATCTAACACTTAGATCTAGGCTAAACATGCTTAAAGAAGAAGAAATTTACAGCAAGAATAGATCTTACTTACTTGTTGTATACAAACACTGCAAATTCTTCCTCGGGTCACGAACTTTTCGTTCTACTCGATCTCAACGAAAACTTCTACCAAAATGATCTCGAACACCACCAAGTGATCTTCTCGGTTGTTCTCTTTTGGAGAAGGGAAGATGGTGGGATCTTAGTTTTTGGAGAGGGAGGAGATTTGAGAGAGTAGAGAGAATTCTCTTTTCTTCTCTTTGGTGAAAATCAAAAAATGAGAAGAATGCTCACCAAACAAAGGGTTTAAATAGTGGAATAAGGCAGTTAATATCTCCTCATTATTACCACTTTACCACAACCATAGGTTATGAAAATCTCATTTGCATAACCACATAATATAAGATATCTCATATCTCATATTGCAAATCTCATTTGCAATAATTGTGGATTAATTAAATTGAATCACATCCAATTTAATTTCTCTCATTTAATTTCTCCAATTAGCCCTAATTCAACAATTAGGCTAACCTATACTTTATTATGAATCTCATTCACATTAAACTATATATTATATCATTCATATCTCATATAAAGTACATAAATGCCCTTAAAGTGAAATTGAACACTTCAATTTCATACCAAAACATTAACCCTTCTTTTAACCCAGGTGGAGCCAACCGAGGGACCTAATGGACCTACAGTGACGGGCTCCAATGATCCGAGATTAACCTGTCAAACTCTTTGACCCGGTTAACCTCCAATGATCCGAGATTAACCTGTCAAACTCTTTGACCCGGTTAACCAACATTCATTAGCTACAGTAACACTCCACTATAGCCCGTAGCTAACCAATACCCATGAGTCGACCCTTCACAGGTTGTTCGTAGACACGGCTAGGTCAAATTACCGTTTTACCCCTGTGTCTACCTCTTGTTCCTTAAGTCCCCACTGCTCCTCTAATGAACAACATATTGTGATGGTCCTACCATACACAACACCCTTCTCGGGCCAGTGAGAAGGTGGGCACCCGTTGTCCAAGCCCTAGAGACAACACTTAAGGGAACAACCCCTCTAGTTTCCCTAAAGGCGGGAACGAGCGAATTTCATCTTGCGTAGTTAAGTTCCCAGCTCCCTACTTGTTTCTGTCCCTAAGAAGATAGGCATATTGGGCGAGTAACTGTGACCACCCTCACCCGTACTAGTCAAAGAACAGACCCTCCCAGACAGGAAACCGTAACACGCTCAGGATTCAGGTCGAGTCACTAATGGTCATCTACGAAGTTATTAGTCCTTACCGTCAACGGTGTTACATCGAGAGTCTAATAAATCATGGTCAGGTCTTGGACAATCTCATTGCGCAGGATGCCCCTACTACGCATGTCAACTACATGAACGAGCGAGTCGGATCACCTCGTTTGTATCTAATACAAAGCGGGTCGTATCCTGATGTATCGAGATTAGGTCTCAACCCTATCCATATCATATATCGTAGACGTTCGGGTCATTAACTCTCAACGTGATCCCACCATGGATGCGGCCCACCTTGAGCGGTGTGTAGTGGACACGGGGAGGATCACGTTCGAGTTAATGACCCGAACGGTCTCTGATGATATGGATAGGGTTGGAAATCTAATCCTCGGATACACCGTGGATGCGACCGCTTTGTATTAGATAAAAACGAGGTGATCGACTCGTTCATGTAGTTGACATGCGAGTGGGGGCATCCTGTGCAATGAGATTGTACAAGACCGGACCATGATTTATTAGACCTACTGATGTGATTCAATTTAATTAATCCATAATTATTGCAAATGAGATTTGCAATATGAGATATGAGATATCTTATATTATGTGGTTATGCAAATGAGATTTGCATAACCTATGGTTGTGGTAAAGTGGTAATAATGTGGAGATATTAACTACCTCATTCCACTATTTAAACTCTTTGCAAGAAGGGATTGGTGATCATTCTTCTCATTTTTTGATTTTCACCAAAGAGAAGAAAAGAGAATTCTCTCTACTCTCTCATTTCTCCTCCCTCTTCAAAACTCTTACAAGATCCCACCATCTTCCCTTCTCCAAAAGAGAACAACCGAGACTCCAAGTGGTGGTGTTCGGGTTCCATTCGTTGGAAGAGTTTGTTGAGTTCGAGGAGCACGGAGAGTTCGTGATTTGAGGTAGAAACTTTGAAGAAAGTCTTCAACAAGTAAGTAAACTCTATTTGATGTAAATTTCTTCTTCTTTAAGCATGTTTAGCCTAGATCTAAGTGTTAGATCAATTTTAATAAACACTAGTTGCATAATGATACCTCGACGATTCAATCGTCTTTCACTGCGCAGGATTCTCATTCCCTTCACTTATAGTGAGTGGGAGCAGGTTTAGTGAAAACAAAACCTACGGTCTCTTTTGTCGGTTTACACTGTTAGACCACTATGGTTAGCCTGCTAGTTTGGCCTGGACCAGACAATCCCTCCGGAGGGCTTGATCATAGGGGATCTAACACAGTAGACACCCGAAAGCGATAAAGATTTCCTTAGACTATTTTCCAATCTAGTCCTCCCTTCGGCGGATTTTATTCGATGGAGACTCTGGGATCTAAAGACAGAGGGTTACACTCACGGGGTACATAAGTTGTGTATGTATCCAGACCGAAAAATTGTAACTAAAACCTATAGGAATAAGAGTTATTCTGGTGTTAGGTTTTGGTCAAGAATGTCTTGATCTAGAGGAGGAGTGTTTTTTATTACCCTTCGGTGTCATACATTCTAAAACTTTGGAGTATCATTGCAAATTATAAATGGGCTAGGAATCATTTGATAATTAGCTAAAACATGATTGGATTAGAGTTATAGCAAGAAACTCATACAAGTTTGTTTGTAAATTTTTTCAGCAAAAATGTCTAGCTCTATAATTTCCTTATTGGATGCGGAAAAGTTAACCGGAGAGAATATGATGACATGGAAAAACAAACTCAACACTATATTGGTAGTGGATGATCAGAAGTTTGTGCTAACTGAGGAGTGTCCTCAGGTGCCAAGCTCGAATGCGTCACAAAATTTTCGTGATGCATATGATCGATGGATGAAGGCCAATGATAAGGCCATGGTCTACATACTGGCAAGTATGACTGACATATTAGCCAAGAACCACGAGGGCATGATTACCGCCAAGGAAATCATGGATTCTGTGCAGGGTATGTTTGGACAATAGTCCACACAAGCCCGACATAATGCCCTTGAGTACATATTCAACTCGAGGATGCCAGAGGGTACATCTGTTCGGGATCATGTCACGGATATGATGGTACACTTTAACATGGTGGAGTCGAATGGTGCTTCCATCGATGAGTCTAGCGTGTCGACTTCATTTCGAAACCCTTCCGGATAGTTTCTGTAGTTTAGAAGTAATGTTGTTATGAACAAGCTTACTTTTAATCTTACCTCCCTTCGAATGAACTCGGACCTTTCAATCTTTGATGAAAATTCGAGGATCGAAAGGTGAGGCAAATGTTGCGGTAGGAGTTATCACAAAGGTTCGACCTGCAGGACAAAAGCGGTGGCTTCATCTTCTTCTAACTCGAGAGGTAAGAAGAAGAACATGAAGAAGGTTGGTAAAGGAAACAACGACAAAGTGCCGCCCAAAATGGCAAGAAAGTCAAAGACGTTCTTTGACAAAGGAAAGTGTTTCCACTGCAACGAAGACGGGCATTGGAAACAGAGCTGTCCGAAGTACATTGCAGAAATGAAAAAGGAAGGTAAATATGATTTATTTTGCCTAGAAGTTTGTTTAGTGGATAATGATAAAACAACTTGGATACTTGATTCAGGCGCCACTAATCATGTTTGTTCTTCTTTTTAGGGAATTGATTCCTGGCAGCAGCTATAGCAAGGAGAGATAACGCTCCTGGTTGGAAATGGAGAAGTCGTCTCAAATTGTGTGAGTGAGAGGGCACAATGAAGCTTTATTTTTGCAAGAAATATATATTGTTGGACAATATATTATTGATACCATGGTTTACTAGAAACCTTATTTCCATTTCTTGTCTCATTGAACAATGTATTTCTGTTTCCTTTTCTATGAATAAAGTGTTTATTTTAAAGAAATGTTTAGAAATATGTTCAGCTTCATTAGAAAATGGATTGTATGTTTTAAGGCCTAATTCAGTCAAAATGGTTTTGAACACTGAATTATTTAAAACTGCAAACGCACAAACTAAGAAGCGTAAAATTTCTCCTAAAGAAAATGCTCATCTTTGGCATTTAAGATTGGGTCACATTAATCTCAATAGGATTGAGAGATTGGTAAAGAACGGACTTCTAAACGAGTTAGAAGAAAATTTCTTACCAGTATGTGAATCCTGCCTAGAAGGCAAAATGACTAAAAGACCTTTTAGTGGAAAAGGTTATAGAGCCAAAGATCTTCTAGAGCTTATACATTCAAACCTTTGTGGTCCGATGAATGTTAAAGCCAGTAGAGGATATGAATATTTCATCTCTTTTATAGATGATTATTCAAGATATGGGCATATTTACCTAATGCACCACAAGTCTGAAGCACTTGAAAAGTTCAAGGAATTCAAGGCTGAGGTTGAAAATCAATTAGGTAAAAGAGTTAAAACACTTCGATCAGATCGAGGTGGAGAGTACATGGATTTAAAATTCCAGAACTATATGATAGAACATGGAATTACATCCCAACACTCAGCTCCCGGCACACCAAAGCAAAACGGTGTATCGGAAAGGAGAAATAGAACCTTGTTTGACATGGTTCGATCAATGATGAGTTATGCTCATCTCCCTAGTTCCTTTTAGGGTTATGCAGTGGAGACTGCAGTATACATATTGAATAGTGTGCCCTCCAAAAGTGTTTCTGAAACACCTCTTGAACTCTGAAAAGGACGTAAAGGTAGTTTATGTCATTTCAGAATATGGGGTTGTCCAGCACATGTGCTTGTGACAAATTCAAAGAAGTTGGATTCACGTTCAAAGTTGTGCCTATTCGTAGGATACCCAATAGAAACAAGAGGTGGTTTATTCTATGATCCTAAGGAAGATAGGGTCTTTGTGTCGTAAAATGCCATTTTCTTGGAGGAGGACCACATAAGGGACCACAAACCAAAAAGTAAGGTAGTGTTGAGTGAGTTAGACGGAACAATGGCAAAGGTTGCTGATAAGAACACTAGTACGTCAACAAGAGTTGTTGATACTAGTTTGTCTAGTAAAGAGGGTCCATCTCAAGAGTTGAGTATGCCTCGACGTAGTGGGAGGGTTGTGATACAGCCTGACCGTTACATGGGTTTGCTGAAACCCAAGTTGTTATACCAGATGACAACTGTTAGGATCCATTGACTTATAATCAAGCAATGGTTGACATTGACAAAGACAAATGGATCATAGCCATGGACCAAGAAATGGAGTCTATGCACTTCCATTTTGTTTTGGATCATGTAGATAAGCCTGATGGGGTAAAACCTATAGGTTGTAAGTGAATCTACAAGAGAAAACGTGGTGTAGATGGGAAGGTGCGAACCTTTAAAGCTAGACTAGTAGCAAAGGGTTATACTCAGGTTGAAGGGGTTGACTTTGAGGAAGCCTTTTCACCTATTGCTATGGTAAAGTCTATCAGTATCCTTCTTGCCATTGTCGCATATTATGACTATGAGGTATGGCAAATGGATGTCAAGACAGCCTTTTTGAATGGCAATCTTGAGGAAACCATTTACATGGACCAACCCAAAGGGTTCATTGAACCAGGACAAGAGCGAAAGGTTTGCAGGCTTAAAAGGTCGATTTATGGACTGAAATAAGCCTCTAGGTCCTGGAATATAAGATTTGATGAGGCTATCAGATCTTATGGTTTTGACCAGAATGATGATGAAACTTGTGTCTACAAGAAAATCATCAATAGTTTTGTTTCTTTCCTAATTCTCTATGTGGATAATATCCTACTCATTGGGAATGATGTAGGTTATCTTACTGACATCAAGGAATGGCTAGCAACGCAATTCCAAATGAAAGATTTGGGTGATGCGCAGTTTGTTCTTGGGATCCAGATTGTCCAAAACCACAAGAATAGAACACTAGCCTTGTCTCAAGCATCATACATAGACAAAGTGTTGTCAAGGTTTAAGATGCAAGATTCCAAAAAGGGATTGTTGCCTTTTAGACATGGAATCCATTTGTCTAAGGAACAGTGTCCTAAGACACCTCAAGGAGTTGAGGATATGAGGCGGATTCTTACGCATGTTTGTTGGGAGCCCTGATGTACGCCATGTTGTGTACTAGGCCCGACCTTTGGACAACGATTAAAAGCGATCCTTAAGTATCTTCGGAGAACAAGGAACTACATGCTTGTGTATGGGGTTAAGGATTTGATCCTTACAGGATACACGGATTCTGACTTTCAGACTGATAAAGATTCTCGGAAATCTACATCAGGGTAAGTTATCACTCTTAACGGAGGAGTTGTAGTATGGCGAAGCGTCAAGCAAGGATGCAACGTTGATTCCACCATAGAGGCCGAATATGTAGCAGCTTGTGAAGCAGCTAAGGAGGTCGTTTGGTCGTCACACTGTAATGCGATAACAGTGGTGCAGTGGCAAATTCGAGGGAACCCCAAAGTCACAAAAGGGGAAAGCACATAGAGCGAAAATATCATCTCATTCGGGAGATCGTGCACAGAGGAGACGTGATTGTCACGAAGATAGCCTCAGAGCACAACATTGCTGATCCTTTTACAAAGGCTCTCACGGCTAAAGTATTTGAGAGTCACCTAGAAGTTCTAGGTTTACAAGTCTTCCCCAACTAGGGAAAGTGGGAGTATTTTGTACAAAAGGTTTAAATGCCCTAGTTTATTGTATTTACATTAATGTAATGTTTAGTGCTCCACAAGCTTTAGGTCAAGTGGGAGATTGTTGGGATTTATGCCCTAAACTTGTGTAATCTTGATCAATTAAATAAAAGGTTATTTGTTTTGATAAGATTACAGTCTTGCTTTTATAAATTCAATAAACTAAGCTCCAAGGTTATAAAGTTTATCTTGAAATTAGTGTAGTGGACACTATTTGGGTTTAATTCAAGATTATAACCTAAATAGTCTATGGTATAAGAATAAGGTTGGAAACCCCATTTTGGTAACACCATGGATGCAGCTCACTTTGTAATTAGTACAAATGAGGTAATCCAACTCATTCATGTAGTTGACATGCAAGTGGGGGCATCCTGTATGAAGAGTTCATACAAGACTGGATCGCAAATTATTAGTTTAACCAATGTAACACAATTAACAGGATAAGACTAGTAGTTTATAGATGGTCATTAGTGACTCGACCTAAATCCTGACCAAGTTAAGAACTCCTGCTTATAGGTGTTTGTCCTTAGACTAGTATGGGTGAGAGTGGCTGTGAGCCGACTCAATAAGCCTACCTTCTTCTCGGGAATGAGAACCTCGTAGGTAGTGGGAACTTAAGCGTGCAAGATGAATTTCACTCATTCCTCTCTGGGAATTAGATAGGTTGTTCCCAAGAGGCGACTCCGTGTCTTGAACAACGGGGCCCCGCCTCTACGAGGGTATGAGTCTAAGGTAGGACCTTAGACTTGTTGTTCATTAGAGGATCAGTGGTGCTTAAGGAGCAAAGAGGTAATCACAGGGGTAAAACGATAATTTGACCTAACTGTGATTACGAACGACCTGTGAAGGGTCGACTCATGGGCAATGACTATATCAGTGGACACAATAATAACTACAGTGAGGAGAGTGCAGCTACAAGTCTATAGTGGAGTGACTTGTAGTTAATGAATATTGATTAACTGGACCAAAGAGTTTGATTAGTTAATCTCACATCATTAGAGCTCATGATCTGTAGGTCTATTAGATCCCTCCGTTGGCTCAACATGGTAATATTGAGGGTATAAAGTTAGGAGTGAAATTGAAGTGTTCAATTTCATACATGAGAAGTTATATCAATTATATATGATATAATTGATATAATATATAGTTTTAATGTGATTTAAACTATATACTAAAGAGAGATTAAAGGAGGGGTAGGATGGTCATTTCCATCACCATTCTCTATATATATGGTTGCATGAGATGCAACTAGGTTAAGGGTTTTTTCATAGAATCACTAGCCTCCTTGTTGTGTTGTTGGAAGAGTTCCAAAAACATACATCTCTCTCAAATACCTCACATCTCCTAAAGGGAACCTACCTTCCTCCCTCACCTAGAGAACAACGGAGAAGATCCGGTGGTCGTGTCTTAGCACGTTGGAGTTCTTGTTGCTGAGTTCGTGACCGCGGAGAGAGGAGCACTTGAAGAAAGGTTCTTCAAAGGTAACTACTTGTTGTCCAAACTCTTATTATATGTTTAATGCATGTTTTATATTCTTGAAATTTTCATTGTAACTAAATCAAGAGCGCGCGATTCGCAATCGCTTCCGCTGCGGGGACTTCGATTCCTTTAACTTTATACCCTCAATATTACCATATTGAGCAAACAGAGGGACCTAATGGACCTACAGTTCATGAGCTTCAATGATGTGAGATTAACTGATCAAACTCTTTGATCTAGTTAATCAACATTCATTAACTACAAGTCACTCCACTATAGACTTGTAGTTGCACTCTCCTAACTGTAGATAATATTGTGTCCACTGATATAGTAATTACCCATGAGTCGACCCTTCACAGGTTGTTCGTAATCACAGCTGGTCAAATTATCGTTTTACCCTTGTGATTACCTCT
The DNA here is from genome assembly GCA_036507285.1 of Trichosanthes cucumerina. Classification (NCBI taxonomy): domain Eukaryota; kingdom Viridiplantae; phylum Streptophyta; class Magnoliopsida; order Cucurbitales; family Cucurbitaceae; genus Trichosanthes; species Trichosanthes cucumerina. The sequence goes on from CM071841.1 coordinate 44,377,325, forward strand.
TTGCTCCTTAAGCACCACTGATCCTCTAATGAACAACAAGTCTAAGGTCCTACCTTAGACTCATACCCTCATAGAGGCGGGCCCCGTTGTTCAAGACACAGAGTCGGTTCTTAAGGGAAAAACCTATCTATTTCCTTAGTGTAGGAATGAGTGAATTTCATCTTTGCAGTTAAGTTCCCGAGCTACCTCACGAGGTTACGTCACGAGAAGGTAGGCTTATTGAGTCGGCCATGTGCCACTCTCACCCATACTAGTCTAAGGACAAACCTCTATAAGCGGGAGTTCTTAACTTGGTGAGATTGAGTCGAGTCACTAATGACCATCTATAAACTACTAGTCTTATCACATTACTTGTGTGTTACCTTTGGTTAGACTAATAACTTGCGATCCAGTCTTGTATGAACTCTTCATACAGGATGCCCCCACTCGCATGTCAACTACATGAATGAGTAGGATTACCTCATTTGTACTAATTACAAAGTGAGCCGCATCCATGGTGTTACTAGAATGGGGTTTCCAACCTTATTCTTATACCATAGACTATTTAGGTTATATTCTTGAACTCAACCCAAATAGTGTCCACTACACTGATGTTCAAGATAAATATTATAACCTTGGAGCTTAGTTTATTGGATTTATAAAGCAAGACTGTAATTCTATAAAAACAAATAACACTTTATTTAATTTATCAAAATTACACAAGTTTAGGGCCTAAATCCCAACAAGCGGGAATTACAACTCCAAACTATTTTTTGAAAAATTGCAGGACACAACCAACAATAAAACCTCTTACCCTCTAAATCTCTGAGAAATGAAGTTTTTTGGGAAACTTTTCTTAATTTGGGATTAGAGAAGTTTCACATAGATTTTTTTTTCTCAAAAATAACAACTTGTTTTTCACTGTAATTGTTCAACCATTTCTCTACCAACTCCCCTATTTTTTATCCATAGAGGAAGGGGAGAAAACAATGAGAGAGTGGGAGAGTGGGAACGTGCGTAATGCACGTTCCCTTAATTTTAATTTTAATAAAATTAAAATAATATAATAATTTAATTCATATTTAATTAAATTAATTATCATTTAAATGACATTAAATGCATATCTCCTATAACTTATAGTTTTAAATAATTTAGTTAAATCAAATTTATTTAAGTTAATTAAACTTACAAATTAATTAATTTAAAAATCAAATATCATATATTTAATTTAGGTTATCATGATTAAATCACATTTAATCATTCTCCCCTAATCTATAGTTTTAATGCACATTTTATGTGCATTAAAATTTAATCTATAGTTTTTAATACGAATCCTATTCACATTAAAATAATACTTGAACTCTTTCAAATATTTAATTCTCTCAAACTTTAATTTTGAATCATATCCAAAATTATATAATAAAATTTTAATCAACATAAAAACTATATATTATAATGTATCTTCATACATTAAATTAATTCTCAAAGTGAATTTGAACATTTCAAATTCTAATTAAGATCTAGTAATCTCAGAACCCTTTACGAGTTAGGAAGTGGACCTAATGGACCTACAAATCAGAAGCTCCAACGATACAAGATTAATTGGATAATCTCATTAACCGCTAAATCGACATTCGTTAGCTGTAGGTACACTCCACAAAAGACCCGCAATTGCACTCTTCTCACTATAGATATTTTTTTCATGTCCATGGATAAAGACCAATAACAACAACTCAATCCTTCACGAGTGTTCATAACACCATCCGGGTCAAATTACCGTTACCCTTGAGTTACATCTATGGTTTTAAGTACTAGTGCTCCTCCAATGAAAAACTTGTTTATAGTCCAACCAATAAAAAAAAATCCTTATCGAGTTAGGGAGAGGGTAGGGCCCTTTGCTCAAGTCCCAAAGGCACCACTTAAGGAAACACTCGTCTACTTACCCTAAGTTAGGGAGAAGAGAATTTCAGCTTGTTAGATTAAGTTCTCAGCTGCCCACACGGTTTGGTCCCCAAGAAGGTAGGTTTATTGAGTCAGTGTCTCGGGTCACTCTCGCCCATACTAGTCAAAGGACAATCCCTTGGAGACACGGGCTTGTAACCTGCAGAGGATCAAGATCAAGATGCCTAGGTCATCCTATTGAAATAGAAACCTAATTAGTTAACGGAGTTATTTCTATCAGTTACTATTACGCAATTACGTCTTATGTAAACTCATCACATAGGATACCCCCACTTGCATGTAACCTACACGAACGCATTGGATCATTGCGTTTGTATCAAATACAAAGTGAGTCGTATCCATAGTGTCACAAAAATAAGGTACTCAACCTAATCCCTATACTATAGACCATTTAGATTGTTTCTTGAACCTTGATCCCCGTATGTCTCCACACACGGTTCAAGATACATAATACATCCTAGGATGTTAGTTATTTGATATATGGTTGATTTAAGATAAACTACATGAAATTCAACAACAATTGTATGAATAGTGACAATAACATTTTATTAATAGGATTAGAAAATTACAAAATTACAAACTACGAGTTTTAGGGTATAAACCCAACAATCTGATCAACCTCAAGTACCCTGAGGCGCTACCTTTGGTTATAGTCTTCTTTCTCTGATCTATTGTACCCCATTCGTAGTTATTTCTCACAATTCGATCCAGTATCTTGTATGCTTCATTGTAAATCTTTCATAACAAAGCTCCACCTGCTGATGTATCTGCCAAAACTCATGAGTTCTTAGTCAGTTCATTGTAGAATGTTTCCAACTGAACACAATGCAATAAACTATGATCTAGGCATCTCTGCAATAGTCTCTTGAATCGTTCCCACGCATCACTCAGTGCTTCATCCTCTGTTTGAGCGAAGATCATAATGTCTAATCATAACTTTGAATTTGTTGTTTGTGGAAAATACTTCTCCAGAAGCTTCTCTACTAGGACATTCCAGGAACTGATTGATCCAGGCGGTTGTTGGTATAACCAAACTTTTGTTGCATCTTGTAATGAGTAGGGGAATAAAATAACTTGCCATTGTTTCGTCATCATACCAAGTTGTTTAAACTTGTTGTATTCATCCAAAAAGGGTTTTATGTGCGAGTGCGAGTCTTATGATGCGTTATCCTTGAACTGTCCAACGACAATGAGTATTTGAAACATCACTTGCTTCAATTCAAACTTCTCTGCTTCTATCTCTAGTGTTGAAGAGGTTGAATCCCGCAGCAGAAGCGACGCAAATCGTGTTGTTTTTATTGTGTTACTGAATTTCTTAAAACCGACATGTATCACATACAATCTAGGCTAGACATGCTATAAGAGGGAAAAACAGTAAGTAATACCAACATCTTGAAGAACCGTTCTTCGCGTTTCCTTCTCCGATCGCGATCTCAATGATTTCTCCAATCAAATCACGAACCGACTCCACGTGACACTTCCACTTGATCTTCTCGGTTGTTCTTCAGTGAATGAGGGAGAGTGTGTGGGACTCCCTTTGGATTGAGTTTTGGAGAATTTTGGAGAGAATTCTCTAGAGAGAAAATTGAGAGAATGGAAAGCTCTTTTTGGAGTGAATTCCAAAAAATGGCAAGAATCCCTACTAAGTGTTTCTCCAAGCACCTATTTATAATGGTGTGTGGTGGAGTTAAATTCTCCACCAATTCACCATTATACCACAACTATTTAATATGCAAATCATATTTGCATATCATATAATATAAGGTATCGCATACATTATTTTACAAATCTCATTTGTATAATGTGAAATTTAAAAATTGAATCATATTCAATTGAATTTCTCTCAATTGAATTTCTCCAAATAAGCGTTAATTAAATAATTAGGTCATACTATAGTTTATTATGAATCTCATTCACATTAAACTGTATATTATGTCAATCATATCTCATATAAATGACATAAATACCCAGAATTTTAACACTTCAAATCCACTCCAAACTGTATACCCCCATTAAGTCAAAATTGAGCCAGCCGAGCGACCTAATGGACCTACAGATCATTAGCTTCAATGATCTGAGATTAACCGATCAAACTCTTTAACCTGGTCCATCAACATTCATTAACTACAGGGACATTCCACTATAGTCCCGTAGGTGCACTCTCCTATCTGTAGGACAAGTTTTGTCCATCGATATAACCAATGTCCGTTAGTCGACCCTTCAGAGGTTGTTCGTAGTCACAGCTGGTTCAAATTACCATTTTACCCTTGTGTCTACCTCTTGCTCCTTAAGCCCCACTACTCCTCTTATAAACAATTTTGTTGCATGGTCCAACAATAAACAACATCCCTCTGTTTGGATTTGTGCCCTAAAACTCGTAGTTTGTAATTATGTTCTAATTAATGTAATAAAGTGTTATTATTTCAATAAAGTGTTCTTGTTTTGTTATCTACGAGTTTGCCTTTATTTAAACCCTAAATCCAATAAACTAAACATCCAAACATTAAATGAATCTTTAAGCTCGAATGTAATGTACATAAAAAGGATCTCGGTTCGAGATACAGCCTAAAGGGTCTATAGTAAGGGGATAAGGTTTGGGTACCTTACCCTAGTTAAACTATGGATGTGGCTCACTTTGTATTTGATACAAACACTGTGATCCTAACGTGTTCGTGTAGATGACATGTGAGTGGGGATATCCTATGTAATGAGATTACATAAGATCGGACCACCAAATAGTAACCTCTAGCTGTAACTCCGTTGACTAGTTAGGTTTCTATTTCACTAGGATGACCTAGGCAACTTGATCTCAATCCTCGAGCGGAGTTACGAACTCCTGCTTTGCAGGGATTGTCCTTTGACTAGTATGGGTGAGAGTGGGCAGATTCGCTGACTCAATATGCCTACTTTCTTGGGGACAAGAGCGAGTGAGCGGCTGGAAACTTAACTTAGCAAGATGGAATTTACTCCTTCCCGCCTACTAGGGTAAGTAGAGGAATGTTCCCTTAAGTGGTGTCTTCGGGACTTGAACAAAGGGCCCAACCCTCTCATTGGCCCGAGAGGGACTCTGTTTGTTGCTAAGACCACAAACAAATTGTTCATTAGAGGAGCACTGGTACTTAGGGCACAAGATGTAACCAAGGGGTAAAATGGTAATTTGACCCAGCTGGTGTTACGAACATTCGTAAAGGATTGACTTGCTGTTATTGGTCGATATCCGTGGAAACAGAAATATATCTCTGCGGTGAGAAGAGTGCGGTTGTGGGACTTTAGTGGAGTGTTCCAGATTAACGAATGTTGATTGGGAGGTTAATGAGATTAACAGAGCAATCTCGTATCGTTGGAGCTTACGATCCAGAGGTCCATTAGGTCCACCTTCTAGCTCGTAAAGGGTTCTTAGATCATTTGAATTTGAAATGTTCAAATTCACAAGGGAATATATTTTATGTATATGGTTACGATATAATATATAGTTTTGGAACTATATAATTATAAATTTAATGTGAATATGATTCATATTAAATTATGTGAGAGAATTAAATATTTGAAAGAGTTCGAATATTAAATTTAAATGTGAATGTGATTCATATTTAAAAACTATAGGTTAAAATTTAATGTGCATTAGATGTACATTAAAACTATAGGTTAGAGAGAAGGATATGATTAAATTTGATTTAATCTTAATTAAATATAAGATATTTAATTTGATTAATTAAATATAATTTAATTAATATTAAATTTAATTTAATATTAAATTACCTCCCCCCCCCCCATCGATAGGGAGTGGGGAGGTCATCCCTCATTTTATTCCTCTCCAATGGAGGAGAGGAGGTTGATCGATTTTTTTGGACAAGCAATTGTAGAATTGTAGAATTGCTCTCTCACTTTGACTCTCACATTTTCATTCCCAAAAGTTCTTCCAACTGTTGGAATCCTTCCCACAAAGGAAAGATCTAAGCACTCAGAGGATAGAAGGTATATTCTTTTGGTGGTGTCTGCTTGGAAATCTGAGAGGAGTACTGTGTTGCTACATTCTTGATTTCTTTGGGAGCAAGGAGTTGTTGTGCTGAGGAAAACTACAAAGGCATTCTTCTTCCCTTTAGTTTAATTGTTAAACGTAATATATGTTTGCATGTGAACAATTAATCCATGTCTAATAGGATTAGAATTCGTGCTTGTTCTGTATTTTTGGGTCAATGTACATGTTTTTGTTTCAATTAAAACAATCAAGCACATTAAGATCCCAAACTCGTTTCCGCTGCTCAAGGAGATCAGATCTCCATCACGCTCTCGGGCCAGTGAGAGGGTGGGGTCGTGTTGTTCAAGCCCTGGAGACAACACTTAAGGGAACAACCCCTTTAGTTTCTCTAGCTCGGGAACGGGTAAATTCCATCTTGCGTAGTTATGTTCCCAGCTCCCCATGTGGTTCTGCCCCTGAAGAAGGTAGGCATATTGGGCGAGCAACTCAGACCACCCTCACCCGTACTAGTCAAAGGATAGACTCCGACAAACAGGAGTCCGTAACACGCTCAGGATTAAGGACGAGTGACTAATGGTCATAAGAAGGATCACGTTCGAGTTATTGACCCGAACGGTCTACAATATATGGATAAAGTTGAGAACCTCATCGGGGAGGGCTTCGCCCTCCCCCTCCTCTTCGCGCGCCGCAAGCGTTGCGGCCGTCGGCCGTTTCGACTGGCAGCCCACGCCCCCTCTCCCTCTCGTTTTTCTCCCCTCTCCCCGACCCCCTCTCTTAGTCTCCCTCTCTCAGTCTCCCTCTCTCTCTCTCTCTCACTTGCGATCACTTTCCCTCTCTGTCTCCCGGCCTCACCGTCTCTCTCACTCTCTGTCTCTCTCTTTTCTCTGTCTCTCGCTCACTGTAGCTCTCTTTCTCTCTCTCAGCCCTCCGAACGCCGCCAGAACCTCGCAGTCGGAGCCACCGTGCCTAGATCCGTTAAACCCATCATTCGGTTCAGCAGGTTCAAGCTTTTTTCAACTCGTTTTCGACGATCCGAGACTGGTTCTGGATAGATCGGGTTGCGAGGATTCCAGACCTGCGTTTTTGGGCATAAAGTGCAAAATTAAGTCTGTAATTGAGTTACGAGTCGTTCGGGACAAATTTCATGCATTTCGGTTGAGAATCGAAGGAGAAATCGAAGGTTGAAGCTGCTGTGTTCATGGAAGAAGGCTGCTGCCGAAGCAGCAACGTTGCAACGATGAAGAACATCGTCGCAACGCCAGCGTTCCCTATCGATGCGGGCGATCAAGGGATAAGCAGCGTTGCAACGCTGAAGAACAGCATCCCAACGCCAGCGTTCCCTATCGACGCGGGAGATCAAGGGGTAAGTGGCGTTGCAACACTGCCCCTCAGCATTGCAACGCCATCCCGATAGCAGGCGCGGGCAAAGATGATGCGGGTGTTGCAACGCTAGCATCAGCGTTGCAACGCTGTGAGGCGGTTCAAGAAGTAGCAGACCGGTTTGAGCTGGTTCGTTGCTTTTGGTCCGACTCAAGCGGTTCAAGGCCGGTTCATGGTATTTTTGGATCGATTTCATGAAATAAATTAATGTAATTTATTTTTTTTGCACTTTGGGGGCCAAATTATTCCGATTTTACAGCTTTTTATCTATATGAATGTCATTTAGATTATTCTCACCTTAGGATAAGCATGTTCATGCATTTTATTTATAGAAATGTTATATGAATATTGTTGAATGCATGACTAATTTATTTTTTCACGAGTAATTAATTATAAGTGTTATAATTAGATTATATGGAAAATAAATTGCATGGAGCATGAAATTATGTAGTTTAAAATAAATGTTATTTTATTTAAGTAATTTTATAATTCAAATAGTTGAATTTCTTTTATAATTCCAATTTGAATATTGATTGTTGGATTTATAATATAGTTTCTTTATCATAGGTTAATTATTAAAATTTATAAAAGTTATAAATTAAACGGGTTTTAGAAACCATAACCTATAATAAAGAAATGCATGCAAACATAGGAACTTGAGTTAAATTTAATTAGTTTTAAATTGTTTAAAATTAATTTAGACCTATGTTTCAAATTTCTAATAGGATTAGAAATAAGTCTTACATAATATTTTAAATAGTTTAAAATATAGTAGGACTTTAGGACTTTGGTTATAAGGGAACTCTACCGGTGAAGTTCGGTCCAAGGCTGGGGGTACTTAAGCTGACGGTTAAAGGAACACCTCTCCTACAGGAGACTGACGGAACACGAGTTGAATTAACCTCGAGTTCATTTTATCTCTAGGTAATTAAAATGTTTATTCACCTAGACATAAGGTTTTAAGACCTAATTATAATAGTTATAATAGGCATAGACTTAGATAGATTCTTTTAGCGAGAATCCGACTAAGTTAAATCCATACCCTAATTTTAGGAACTTGGTGGGAGAAAAGCGAGATGTTCAGCATCGAGTTTACTCTCACGTCCTCAAGAGTTCACATCGTGAGTTCCATGCTCGCCTACGCGGCGTCAATAGGGCGTCCCCCTACGGTATGTGTTTGCATGGTTCAATACCAAGGTGAATGAGGGAAGTATCCATAGTAAATGGGAGCAGGACGCGTGTCAACGTATCCTACGGTCTCCTCCATTAGGTCGCACCGTGAGATTTCTATAATCCGCCTGCTAGGTTGTCCTGGAACAGCCAAACCCTACGGAGGCCCTGACTATAGGGATCGGAACACCGCAAACTCTAGAAATGGATAGGGTCTCTTAGGTTGTTTGTCAGCAGTTGTCTTTCTTAATAGTAGCCTGTTGGCTCGGGCCTATTGAATCTGAAAATGGTAGGGTCACATTTACGGGATGAGTTAAGTTAGTTAACAAGTCCTTGACCAAACAAACGGTAGCTAAGGACCATTGGGACATGAGATGTTCTAGTAGTGGGAATTGGCTGAGAAAGTCTCAATTCAAGGGAGGAATGACTGACCGCCCGACGGAGGCCTTTGTTATAAACCCCTGACGTATCGTTGCAAGATTAAAGGTTTAACTTAAACAATGGGTTTTAGTTTAAACACTAGGGTTCTTTAATAATTTTGCTAAATTAGATTGGTTTTTACAATGGGTTTAAAGGCATAACTAATTAGAACTATTTTGGATTTTCAGCATGTCGTCCTGAATAATAGCCTTACTTAAAAGCGACCGTTTAACTGGTGAGAATTTTACTATGTGGAAGTCCAACATGAATACGATTCTCGTTGTTGATGACCTTCGGTTCGTACTAACTGAGGAATGTCCTTAGATTCATACTCGTAACGCTTCTCAATCTGTTAAGGAGGCATACCATTGTTGGATCAAGGCCAATGATAAGGCCAAGGTCTACATTTTGGCTAGTGTTTCTGAAGTTCTGGACAAAAAGCACGAGGGCATGGTCTCAGCTCGTGAGATCATGAGTTCACTGCAGGAAATATTTGGACAACCGTCTGGACAGATTCGGCACAAATCCCTCAAATACGTTTATAACTCCCGTATAAAGGAGGGATCATCGGTGAGAGAACACGTTCTTGATCTGATGGTCCACTTCAACGTGGCTGAGATGAACGGAGCGGTCGTTAACGAGCGAGTCGGTATCGTTGATCCCGAAATCTCTTAGAAGAGTTTCTGCAATTTCGCAAACAATGCGTTGATGAACAAGATAGAGTATAACCTGACTACTCTCCTTAATGAACTACAGACTTTCCAATCTCTTATGAAGAATAAGGGACAGGCTGATGGAGAGGCAAATCTGTTTGCCCATTCCAAAAGGTTCCAGAAGGGTTCATCCTTTGAGACTAAGTCTTGTAGCTCATCTTCTGGGCTTAAGAAGACCCAAAAGAAGAAAATAGGAGGGAAAGGGAAGGCACCTGCTGCTCACAAAGGCAAGGGAAAAGCCAAGCTTGCAGATAAAGGAAAGTGTTTCCACTGCAACATGGATGGGCCTTTGGAAGAGAAAAGCTAGAAAATACTTTCTTTGAGTTCAAAGAGAAGAAAGGTAAATTAGATTTACTTGCTCTTGAAACATGTTTAGTGGAAAATGATGATTTAACCTAGATACTTGATTCAGGAGCCACTAATCACGTTTGCTCTTCATTTCGGGAAACTAGTTCCTTCAAGGAGCTCGGAGAGGGTGAAATGACGCTCCGGGTCGGAACGGGAGACGTCGTCTCAGCTCGTGCAGTGGGAGATGCCAAGTTATTTTTTGGAGATAGATTTATTTTAATGAAAAATTTGTATATAGTTCCTAAGCTTAAAAGGAACTTAATTTCTATCTCTTGTTTAATAGAACTTGGTTATTGTATTTCTTTTTCAATCAATGAAACGTTCATTTTGAAAGACGGTGTCAATATTTGTTCTGCAAAATTGAAAAATGGTTTGTACCTACTGAAACCGAATAAAACCAAAGCAATTTTAAATCATGAGATGTTTAAGAATGCTAACACTAAAAATAAAAGGCAAAAAAAAAAAATCTCCAAATAATATACCTATTTGTGGCATCTTAGACTTGGTCATATTATTCTCAACCGGATTGAGAGACTTTCTAAGAATGGACTTCTAAACAAGTTAGAAGATAATTCTTTACCGCCTTGCGAGTCTTGCTTGGAAGGTATAGCTCGAGGAGGGTACGAATATTTCATCTCTTTCATAGATGATTATTCGAGGTATGGTTATCTATATCTAATGCATCACAAGTCTGAAGCTCTTGAAAAGTTCAAAGAGTATAAGCCTGAAGTAGTGAATGCATTAGGGAAAACCATTAAAACACTTCGATCAGATCGAGGTGGAGAGTACATGGATTTGAGATTCCAGGACTATATGATAGAACATGGAATTAGATCTCAACTCTCTACACCTAATACACCACAACAAAATGGTGTGTCAGAAAGGAGAAATAGAACCTTGTTAGACATGGTTCGTTCTATGATGAGCTATGCTCAATTGCCTGCCTCGTTTTGGGGATACGCAGTAGAAACTGCAGTTCAAATCATGAACAGTGTTCCGTCAAAAAGTGTTCAGAAACACCTTTTGAACTTTGGAAGGGGCATAAACATAGTTTACAACACTTCAGGATTTGGGGATGTCTGGCTCACGTACTCGTGACAAACTCAAAGAAACTGGCACCTCATTCAAGATTATGCCAATTTGTTGGCTATCCCAAAGAAACGAGAGGTGGTCTTTTCTACGACCCACAAGAAAATAAGGTGATTGTATCGACAAACGCCACGTTCTTGGAGGAAGATCACATGAGAAACCATAAACTGCGTAGTAAATTAGTACTAAATGAAGCTACACATGAACCAACAAGAGTTGTTGATAAAGCTGGACCCTCATCAAGAGTTGATAGAGGAGTCAGGAACTCAAGTCAGTCTGTCCTTCTCAATCGTTGGGAATGCCTCGACGTAGTGGGAGGGTTGTTTCCCAACCTGACCGCTACTTGGGTTTAGTTGAAACTCAAGTTGTCATACTTGATGATGGCGTAGAAGTTCCATTGTCTTATAAACAGGCAATGAATGACGTAGACAAGAACCAATGGATCAATGCAATGGACCTTGAAATGGAGTTAATAGACTTCAATTCAGTATGGGAACTTGTAGACCAACCTGAAGGGGTTAGACCCATAGGCTGTAAATGGATCTATAAGAGAAAGAGAGATGCAGCCGGAAAGGTACGGACCTTTATGGCTAGACTTGTAGCAAAGGATTTTACCCAAAGGGAAGGAGTTGACTATGAAGAAACTTTTTCCCCTGTTGCTATGCTGAAGTCTATAAGGATACTCTTGTCCATAGCTGCGTTTTATGATTATGAAATTTGGCAAATGGACGTCAAGACTACCTTTTTGAATGGTAATCTTGACGAGAGCATCTATATGTCTTAGTCCGAAGGGTTCATAGCACGAGGTCAGGAGAAAAATGTTTGCAAGCTTAATCGATCCATTTATGGATTGAAACAAGCATCAAGATCTTGGAATATAAGATTTGATACTTCGATCAAGTCTTACGGCTTTGACTAAAACGTTGACGAGCCTTGTGTTTACAAGAGGATCGTCAACGACAAAGTAGCTTTGTTCGTACTTTATGGGGATGATATCCTACTCATTGGGAATGATGTAGGATACCTAACTGACATAAAGAATTGGCTGGCGACCCAATTCCAGATGAAAGATTTGGGAGAGGCGCAGTATGTTCTTGGGATTCAGATCCTTAGGAATCGCAAGAACAGAACGCTAGCACTGTCTCAAGCATCTTATATCGACAAAATGTTGTCCAGATATTCTATGTAGAATTCCAAGAGGGGCATATTACCCTTCAGGCACGGAGTTCATTTGTCTAGGGAACAGTGTCCCAAGACACCTCAAGAAGTTGATGATATGAGACATATTCCCTATGCGTCTGCAGTAGGTAGCTTAATGTATGTTATGCTATGCACGAGGCCGGACATTTGCTATGCAGTGGGAATAGTCAGCAGGTACCAGTCCAATCCAGGGTTAGACCACTGGACAACAATTAAAAATATCCTCAAGTATCTAAGGAGAACGAGGGACTATATGCTTGTGTATGGGTGTAAGGATCTGATCCTTACTGGATACACTAATTCTGATTTTCAGACCGATAAGGATTCTCAGAAATCCACATCGGGATCAGTTTTCACCCTGAACGGGGGAGCTATAGTATGGCGAAGCATCAAGCAAGGATGCATCGCTGACTCCACAATGGAGGCTGAGTATGTCGCTGCTTGTGAAGCAGCTAAGGACAAGGAAATTCCTTACTGATTTGGAAGTTGTTCCAAATATGGAATCTCCCCTCACCTTATACTGTGACAACAGTGGTGCGGTAGCCAATTCGAAGGAACCTCGCAACCATAAGCGAGGAAAGCACATCGAGTGGAGATGTGAAAGTCACGAAGATCGCTTCGGAGCACAATATTGTTGATCCGTTTATAAAGACTCTCACGGCTAAAGTGTTCCAGGGTCATCTGGAAAGTCTGGGTCTACGAGATATGTACATAAGCTAATCTAGGGCAAGTGAGAGATATGTAATGGGGTATATGGATGCCCTAGTTAATTGTATTTCTATCTCTTGTAACCACTGTGTTTAGATTATGATGTACCCCACTGTGTTTGCTCGGATTTGTGCCCTAAAACTCGTAGTTTGTAATTATGTTCTAATTAATGTAATAAAGTGTTATTATTTCAATAAAGTGTTATTGTTTTGTTATCTACGAGTTTGCCTTTATTTAAACCCTAAATCCAATAAACTAAACATCCAAGGTTGTTAAATGAATCTTTAACTGAATGAAATGTACATAAAAAGGATCTCGGTTCGAGATACAGCCTAAAGGGTCTATAGTTAGGGGATAAGGTTTGGTTACCTTACCCTGGTTAAACTATGGATGTGGCCCACTTTATATTTGATACAAACACTGTGATCCTAACGTGTTCGGGTAGATGAGATGTGAGTGGGGATATCCTATGTAATGAGATTACATAAGATCAGGACCACGAAATAGTAACCTCTAGTTGTAACCCGTTGACTAGTTAGGTTTCTATTTCACTAGGATGACCTAGGCAACTTGATCTCAATCACGAGCGAGATTCTGAACTCCACATTTACGAGGATTGTCCTTTGACTAGTATGAGTGAGAGTGGCGGTTATTCACGACTCAATATGCCTACCTTCTTGGGGACAAGACCGAGTGAGCGAGTGGGAACTTAACTTAGCAGGATGGAATTCACTCCTTCCCGCCTACTAGGGTAAGTAGTGGAATGTTCCCTTAAATGGTGTCTCTCCGGGACATGAACAAAGGGCCCGACCCTCTCATTGGCCCGAGAGGGACTCTGTTTGTTGGTAGGACCACAAACAAATTGTTCATTAGAGGAGCACTAGTACTTAGGGCACAAGATGTAACCGGGGGTAAAGCGGTAATTTGACCCGGTGGTGTTACGAACATTCGTGAAGATTGATTGACTACTTTGTTATTGGTCGATATCCGTGGACACGAAATATATCTCGCATGTGAGAAGAGTATAGCCGTGGAACTTTAGTGGAGTGTTTCGCAGATTAACGAATGTTGATTGGGAGGTTAATGAGATTAGCAAGAGCAATCTCGTATCATTAGAGCTTACGATGCAGAGGTCCATTAGGTCCACCTTCTAGCTCGTAAAGGGTTCTTAGATCATTTGAATTTGAAATGTTCAAATTCACAAGGGAATATATTTCATGTATATGGTTACGATATAATATATAGTTTTGGAACTATATATTATAAATTTAATGTGAATATGATTCATATTAAATTATGTGAGAGAATTAAATATTTGAAAGAGTTCGAATATTAAATTTAAATGTGAATGTGATTCATATTTAAAAACTATAGGTTAAAATTTAATGTGCATTAGATGTACATTAAAACTATAGGTTAGAGGGAAGGATATGATTAAATTTGATTTAATCTTAATTAAATATAAGATATTTAATTTGATTAATTAAATATGATTTAATTAATATCTAATTTAATTTAATATTAAATTAATGGAAACGTGTCAGAAGGACACGTTTTGCACCTCCCCCCCCCCCCCCATCGATAGGGAGTGGGGAGGTGATCCCTCGTTTTATTCCTCTCCAATGGAGGAGAGGAGGTTGATCGATTTTTTTGGACAAGCAATTGTAGAATTGCTCTCTCCCTCTGACTCTCACATTTTCATTCCCAAAAGTTCTTCCAACTGTTGGAATCCTTCCCACAAAGGAAAGATCTAAGCACTTAGAGGATAGAAGGTATATTCTTTTGGTGGTGTCCTGCTTGGAAATACAGAGAAGTACCTGTGTTGCTACTTTGTTGATTTCACTGGGAGCAAGGAGTTGCTATGCTGAGGAAAACTACAAAGGTATTCTTCTTCCCTTTAGTTTAATTGTTAAACTTAATATATGTTTGCATGTGAACAATTAATCCATGTCTAATAGGATTAGAATTCATGCTTGTTCTGTATTTTTGAGTCAATGTACTGGTTTTTGTTTCAATTAAAACAATCAAGCACATTAAGATCCCAAACTCGTTTCCGCTGCTCAAGGAGATCAGATCTTCATCACCCTCTCGGGCCAGTGAGAGGGTGGGGTCGCGTTGTTCAAGCCCTGGAGCCAACACTTAAGGGAACAACCCCTCTAGTTTCCCTAGCTCGGGAACAGGTGAATTCCATCTTGCGTAGTTATGTTCCCAGCTCTCCATGTGGTTCTGCCCCTGAGAAGGTAGGCATATCGGGCGGGCAACTCAGATCACCCTCACCCGTACTAGTCAAAGGATAGACTCTGACAAATAGGAGTCCGTAACACACTCAGGATTAAGGACGAGTCACTAATGGTCATAATAAGGATCACGTTCGAGTTATTGACCCGAACGGTCTACAGTATATGGATAAAGTTGGCAACCTCATCGGGGAGGGCTTCGCCCTCCCCCTCCTTTTTGCGCGCCGCAAGCGTTGCGGCCGCCGGTTGTTTCGACTGGCAGCCCACGCCCCCTCTCCCTCTCGTTTTTCTCTCCTCTCCCCGACTCCCTCTCTTAGTCTCTCTCTCTCTCTCTCTCTCTCTCACTTGCGATCTCTCTCCCTCTCTATCTCCCGCCCTCACCGTCTCTCTCACTCTCCGTCTATCTCTTTTCTCTATCTCTCTCGCCATTGTAGCTCTTTCTCTCTCTCTCGACCCTCATAACGCCGCTGAACCTCGCGCAATGAGCCACCCGTGCCTAGATCCGTGAAACCCATCATTCTATTCAGCCGGTTCAAGCTCTTTTCGACTGGTTTTCGACGATCCGAGACCGATTCTGGATAGATCGGTTCGCGAGGATTCCAGATCTGCCACCCACGTGCCGCCACCGTCACTTTCACGCGCCACTGCCACCGTCGCCACCGCCTGCAGAGCCGCTAGTTGTTCCCTTCCATCCGGTCGCCTCGGTCCGTTCCTTAGTCCGTTTTGGCACGCCGTGGGTGAGTTTCGCTCCTCTTAATTAGATTCGTTGTGTTAGGTTCATTGTGCCTCGGTTTATTGATTTGTGTGTGTTTTCGTTAGGAGCCTGGGAGTTGAAGCACGTTTGGAACGCCGCGTTACTCGAATCGCTCATTGTCGTTGCCTTTCTGTAAGTAGTCATTTGGACTTAATCACCCCTGAGTGTAGGGCTTAGAGGCGTCATTGCATGCTATAACTGAATGTTTTAGAATGTGTAGCGTACTGGACTTGTAGTAACATGCTAGGTTGTGGTAGATAGTACTCTGTTCTAAGTTGCCTGTCCCTGTTTGTTCTGAATGTGATGAAATATTTTATGGGTCGAATGTATGTTCATGTGCGATGGTTGTTATCCTTTCGTGCTATGGTTGTTATCTCTTCGTGCTTAGACGTGATCTTGTTAGGAGAGTTGACCTAAGCTTGTGCTGAAAATGATGAATATGCTAGACTTACACGTTTGTCTGTCGCGAGCCTGTTAGTCTCGTGCTTAGTTTTGAAGTAACTCGGGAAGTGTCGTTGAGCCTTAGGATTGTAGTTAGCACAACTAGCCCTAGTGCAGGCCCAAGTCCCAAGTATATGTGTAACCCTTAGTAGGCTGAGACTCGAGGTTGGCGAGATGACGATGATGTTATGAGATGTGATGGTCCGCCCTCCATCCAGTTGTGCGACTCGGGGTATGATCCTTGGAGTCAGAGGGGTTGGATAGAGTCCTTCGCCCTAGTACAGACCCGGGAATGAGCACGTGGTCGATTGTTCTCGATAGTACCGCTTTGATGCTTTGTGGGATGTGGTGGTCTGCCCCCATCCAGTTGTGCGACTCGGGGTCTGATCCTTAGAGTCAGAGGGGTTGGATAGAGTCTTTCGCCCTAGTGCAGGCCAGGGGATGAGTCTCGTGGCCACGTGCTGCCAACCCAGTCCAAGAGCTAATGGGAGGACAAAACTAGGAAACCTGAGTAAGAAATAGGGCCATGATGCTTGTTGAGGTTGTTTGGCGGGCTAGGTGTCGTGTTTAGCTATGTCTAAGGTCGTTCTATAAGTTCTTTATTTCTGGGACGAAGTGGGCCCCTTACTGAGTATTTTTATACTCATTCCTTCTTTATTTCTTCTTTTGTTGCAGGTAAGGCAAACCAGTGAGATGACCACCGACGGCGAGACCCCTGCGAGGCTATGGAAGACTTGTAGGACTTAGGAATTTTTTCGTTTAGGAGTTATTGTTTTCACTTATTTTCTTCCGTTGTGTTCTGCTTCCTTCGTTCATGTTTTAGACTTATTTTGTATCGTTCTTTATTCATTGAATCAAAGCATGTTCTAATGTGTTTCTCTCTTATTCAAAGAATGCTTTTGTTGTCTTGTGGAATTTTGTTAACTCCGAGGGATTGGAGCCTAGCCTGTTGTTTTCTGTGTAGTTTGGAGGAGGCTGGGTACCCTCGTGAGTCATTTGAAGTGCCTTGTATAGGTCCAGGTTCCCTTTAAATTTTCTGGTTTGTCCAGGTTGTTCCGTTATGCTGCTGGATTTTCGCGGGAACGGTGCAACTTGAAAGTAATGCGTCGAGTAGCATATGTTCAAATTACGGGGTGTTACAGTAGGTATCGGAGCGTAGTTTTAGATCTTGTATACTGTCTACATCGTAGGTGTTTAGTCCTTCATAGCCTCTCGCAAGGAGCTCGTCGGGTCATCAAGAGGTTTGCTTTTACTTAGTATGTGGTAAGAGATTTGTTGTTGAGGTTAATGTGTTTTCCTCTATGCTGTACTTCTTGAATTGTTGTTGATGTGTCGTTTTCTGTTGGTTTTAGATTATGGCCCGTGGTAGAGGTCGTGCAAGAGCAGCTGCTGGTGGTCGAGGTCGGGGTGGTCGCAAGGGTCGAGGTCGAAGGGCCCGAGACTAGGAACCGACCATCGATGCACCAGAGGTTGAGCACTCCGAGCATCGGAGGGGCTGAACCAGGATGTCCCAGTGGTCGAGGAATCAGCTGGGCAAAACGTAGGAGCCTAGGAGAGGGTAAATGTCCAAGCACCAAACGTGCAAGGACCGTCGCCAGTTGTTGAACTCATGGCAGGCATTCAACAACTGATCCAGGCAAATATAGCAAGTCAAACCAACCAGACAGCTATGTTCACTCAGGCCATGGAGGCCCTAGCAGGCCGAAATCAGGAACCAGCACCTGCGCATAATCCAATGGATGCATCGACTTTTAAGTTTAGGGCAACGACAGAAGAAGCGGGATATCTGAAGGATTTCAAGAAGTATGACCCCCTTTCTTCGATGGGTCGGTAGACCATGAAGCTGCCGAAGCATGGTTTGCAGCAGTAGACGATATTCTGAGTCGAATGGGTTGTCCCGAGCACCAGAAAGTTCAATGCGCAGTCTATGCGTTAAGGGGAAGTGCTCTCCTATGGTGGCGAGCTGTTGTACGGTCCATAGATGTCAGTGAAGGACCGATAACTTGAACGCAGTTCCAAGAGTTGTTCTACGAGAAGTAGTATCTGACTGTGCTTAGAATCGACAAGAAAGCTGAGTTCGTACAGCTAAAGCAAGGGCCGAACCAGACAGTTGAGGAGTACGAGCATGAGTTTACTGCTCTATCTCGGTTCGCCCCTGACATGGTGGATACAGAGAAGAAGAAGGTGGAGTGCTTCCTCACAGGTTTGCGAGGAGGTGTACGTGGGTCGACAGTTGCTCACGATCCCAAGACGTATGCCGCAGCAGTTCGAGTGGCATCCCTGATTGATACAAACTTGAAATTTGCATGGGTTCGTTGTCACCGAGTTCGAGGCGGTCGAGTTCTAGAACCGATCGAGAAGAGGAAGTTTGAGCAGGCCTTTTCTAGGCCAAACAGATCTGGAACTCAGAGGCATCAGCCCCAACAGGCACCAAACAGGGGTTCATGCCTCAGATTTGGAGTCCAACACAGCGGAACCTGTCATGCAGCTAATAAGATCTGCAATAATTGTGGAAAGTTGGGACACTTGTCGACTGTGTGGAGGCAGGGGGTCAGAGATCAGAGGGTCTGTTATAACTGTGGAAAGCCTGGGCACCTGGCCAAAGCTTCTACAGCAAAGAAGGATGAGTCTGGAAACCGCCGGAGGGGTGGAGTTTATGCGAGTGCGAACAGGAACGCAGGAGGTTCTGGTGCTGTAGTGACAGGTACACTACCCGTTATTTGCCACTTGGCTCTAGTTCTGTTTGATTCTTGTTCCTTGCATTCTTTTATTTCTGCAATTTTTGTGGACAAGCCCGGTTAGAGGTAGAGCCTTTAGATTTTGACCTTGCAATAGTTACCCCGGTAGGTAGAGAGTTAGTAGCTCGGGAAAAGTTAAGTCTTGTTAGGTAGTGGTAACAGGTCGCGTGCTAGATGTGACGTTGGTTGTGCTGGAAATGAACGACTTCGATGTAATCCTAGGCATGGATTGGTTGTCTGCAATCCATGCCAACATCGACTGTCATTGCCGAGAGGTGGTGTTTCGGCCTCCAACAGAGTCCAGTTTCAAGTTCAGGGGAATTGAGACTGGAGAGATTCCGAAGATGATTTTAGCTCTCAAGGCAAAGAAGCTGATAAGTGAAGGGGCTTAAGCCCTCTTGGCTAGTGTCGCTGACACATGGAACAAGGGACCAGAGTTGAGTTCGGTTCCTGTTGTTCGGGAGTTTGCAGATGTGTTCCCTGAGGAGTTGCCTGGTCTACCCCCGATACGTGAGGTAGACTTCAGTATTGAGCTTGAGCCCGGGACAACTCCGTTGTCTAAAGCTCCCTACCGAATGGCACCAACAGAATTGAAGGAGCTTAAGACTCAATTGCAGGAACTTCTAGATAAGAGGTTCATCGTCCAAGTGCTTCACCCTTGGGTGCGCCCGTGTTGTTTGTGAAGAAGAAGGATGGGTCGATGCGGTTATGCATTGACTATCGAGAGCTGAACAAGGTGACAGTGAAGAACAAATACCCTTTACCTAGGATCGATGATTTGTTTGACCAACTGCAAGGAGCGACAGTGTTTTCTAAAATCGTCCTACGGTCAGGGTACCATCAGTTGAGAATCAAGGATGAGGACATTCCGAAGACTGCTTTTAGGTCCAGGTATGGACACTATGAGTTCACGGTAATGTCCTTTGGTTTGACGAATGCTCCGACCGCTTTTATGGACTTCATGAACAGGGTGTTCAAGGAGTCCCTTGACACATTTGTGATCGTCTTCATCGACGATATTTAGGTGTATTCTAAGACAGAAGAGGAGCATGAGATCCATTTGACGAAGGTGTTGTCAGCTTTGAGGACCAACCAGTTGTATTCTAAATTCTCTTAGCGTGAGTTCTGGTTGCAGCAAGTAGCCTTCCTAGGACACGTGGTGTCCAAAGTTAGTGTAGCAGTGGATCCCGCCAAGAGAGAGGCAGTCACGGATTTGCATCGCCCTAAGACAGTCACAGAAGTGCGAAGTTTCTTGGGTCGGTGAGGTTATTATAGACTTTTTGTTAAGGACATCTAAAAAATAGTCGCACCCTTGACTCAGTTGCCCCAGAAGGGAAATGCCTTCGTGTGGAGTGATGCTTGCGAGGCGAGCTTTCAAGACCTCAAACACAAAGTGGTCTCAAAGACTGTGCTTGCGATTCGGATGGCTCGATGAGACTTTGTGGTTTACAGTGACGCTTCCAAGAAAGGTCTAGGGTGTGTGTTAATGCAGAATGGAAAGGTGATCGCCTATGCCTCGCGTCAGTTGAAAGATTATGAGCGGAATTACCCAACCCATGATTTGGAGTTGGCTGCCATGGTGTTCGCTCTGAAGATATGGCGACATTACTTATATGGGTATAAGATTCAGATGTACACGGACCACAAAAGCCTCAAGTATCTTTTTACCCAGGAAGAGTTGAACATGAGGCAACGGCTGGAGTTAGTAAAGGACTATGAAGTTGAGATATTGTATCATCCAGGCAAAGCAAATGTTGTTGTTGATGCCCTTAGCAGGAAGGTGGCTCACACCTCAACGCTGGTCACGAGGCAAGTTCCTTTGCGTTCAGAGTTGGAACGTGCAGAGATAGCAGTTGTGGTGAGTCAGGTCACAGCACAACTGAACAAGTTTTCGGTACGGCCGACCTTGAGGCAACGAGTTATTGAGGCGCAGCAGGGAGACTCTAGTCTTGAGGACTGTTGGCGTCAGGCAAGAAGTCGCGAGGAAAGTGAATTCTCTGTGACAGCAGACGGTGGACTACTGTTTAGGGGACGTTTGTGTGTTCCTGCTGAGAGTGGTCTCAAGGAGGAGACTTTGGTTGATTCTCATAACTCTCCTTTTTCAGTGCATCCAGGAAGCATTAAGATGTATCAGGACTTGAAATCATTCTACTGGTGGCGTGGAATGAAAAGAGATGTGGCAGAGTTTGTCAACAGGTGTTTAGTGTGCCAGCAAGTTAAAGCACCGAGACAGAAACCAGCAGGGTTGTTGCAACCGTTGAAGGTACCTCAGTGGAAGTGGGAAGAGATCTCCATGGGCTCTATTTTGGGGTTGCCCCGAACAGCGAAAGGATTCACAGTGATCTGGGTGATTGTGGATAGACTAACCAAGTCCGCTCACTTACTTCTTGGTAAGCCAGCCTATATAGTTGAGAAGTGAGCACACCTGTTCGTGGAAGAGATAGTGAGGCTGCACGGAGTCCCAGTGAAGATCGTGTCTCACAGAGACCCACGGTTCACCTCAAACTTTTGGGTGAATTTTCAGAGAGCCCTAGGGGCTCAGAGTAACTTTAGTACAGCGTTTCACCCGCAGACCGATGGCCAAACAGAACCAGTGAACCAAATTCTGGAGGATATGCTTCGGGCTTGTGCGTTGGACTTCACAGCTAGTTGGGACTCACACCTTCACCTGATGGAGTTTGCTTATAACAATAGTTATCAGACGACTATTTGTATGGCCCCTTTCGAAGCTCTCTATGAGAGAAGGTGCAGGACCCCAGTGTGTTGGGGAGAGGTTGGCGAACGAAAATTGTTGGGACCCGAATTTGGCCAAGTGACAAATGAGGCCATACAGAAGATTAGGGCAAGGATGTTGACGGCACAGAGTAGGCAGAAGAGTTATGGTGATGTCAGACGCGAGAGTTGGAGTTTACCGTTGGAGACTTGGTATTCTTGAAAGTTGCACCTATGAGGGGTGTCTTGAGGTTTGGTAAGAAAGGGAAGTTGAGCCCTAGGTTCGTCGGTCCTTTTGAGATCCTTGACCGCTTAGGGCCAGTGGCTTATCGGTTGGCCCTACCGCCATCCCTTGCGTCGGTCCATAACGTGTTCCATGTGTCTATGCTGCGAGCGTACGTGCCAGATGCCTCGCACGTTATCCACTTTGAGCCGTTGAAGTTAGACAAGGATCTGAGTTATGAGGAAAAGCCTGTGCAAATTCTTGCTCGTGTTAGTAAAGTCCTGAGGCACAGGGAAATCCGTTGTGAAGGTCCTTTGGCAGAACCATCATCTCAAGGAAGCCACTTGGGAGCACGAGGAGGAGAAACGAGCAAGCTATCCAGAGCTGTTCGAGAGCTAGCTACTTTCGAGGACGAAAGTTCTTAAGGTGGGTAGATCAGAATATGTGATGCGTTTTATTTATAAAAAGACTTACGAGAAAGAAAATCGGGAGGGCTTTGCCTCCCCATCCCTTCTCGCGCGCGCATGGCGTTGCATGCCGCCCGCCACGCCCCTCTCCCTCTCGTTTTTCTCCCCTCTCCCCGACCCCCTCTCTTAGTCTCCCTCTCTCAGTCTCTCTCTCTCTCTCTCTCTCTCTCTCTCTCTCTCACACTTGCGATCTCTCTCCCTCTCTGTCTCCCGCCCTCACCGTCTCTCTCTTTTCTCTGTCTCTCGCTCACTGTAGCTCTCTCTCTCTCTCTCAGCCCTCAGAACGTCGCCAGAACCTCGCAGCCAGAGCCCCCGTGCCTAGATCCGTGAAACCCATCATTCGGTTTAGCTGGTTCAAGCTCTTTTCGATCGATTTTCGACAATCTGAGACTAGTTCTGGATAGATCGGGTCGCGAGGATTCCATATCTGCCACCCACGCGCCGCCGCCCGTCCACGCGCCTCCGCTTGCAGAGCCGCCAGTTGTTCCCTTCCGTCCGGTCGCCTCTGTCCGTTCCTTAGTCCGTTTTGACACTCCGTGGGTGAGTTTCGCTCCTCTTAATTAGATTCGTTGTGTTAGGTTCATTGTGCCTCGGTTTATTGATTTGTGCGTGTTTTTGTTAGGAGCCTGGGAGTTGAAGCACGTTTGGAACACCGCATTACTCGAATCGCTCGTTGTCGTTGGCTTTCTGTAAATATTCATTTGGACTGAATCACCCCTGAGTGTAGGGCTTAGGGGCGTCATTGCATGCTATAACTGAATGTTTTAGAATGTGTAGCGTACTGGACTTGTAGTAACATGCTAGGTTGTGGTAGATAGTACTTGGTTCTAAGTTGCCTGTCCCTGTTTGTTGTGAATGTGATGAAATATCTGATGGGTTGAATGTATGTTCATGTGCGATGGTTGTTATCCTTTCGTGCTATGGTTGTTATCTCTTCGTGCTTAGATGTGATCTTGTTAAGAGAGTTGACCTAAGCTTGTGTTGAGAATGATGAATATGCTAGAGTTACACGTTTGTCTGTCGCGAGCCTGTTAGTCTCGTGCTTAGTTTTGAAGTAACTCGGGAAGTGCCATTGAGCCTTAGGATTGTAGTCAGCACAACTAGCCCTAGTGCAGGCCCAAGTCCCAAGTATCTGTGTAACCCTTAGTAGGCTGAGACTCGAGGTTGGCGAGATGACAACGATGTTATGAGATATGATAGTCTGCCCTCCATCCAGTTGTGCGACTCGGTGTATGATCCTTGGAGTCAGAGGGGTTGGATAGAGTCCTTCGCCCTAGTACGGACCCAGGAATGAACCCGTGGTCGATTGTGCGCGGTAGTACCGCTTTGATACTTTGTGGGATGTGGTGGTCCGCCCCCATCCAGTTGTGCGACTCAGGGTTTGATCCTTAGAGTCAGAGGGGTTGGATAGAGTCTTTTGCCCTAGTGCAGGGCCGGGGAGGAGTCTCGTGGCCACGTGCTGCCAACCCAGTCCAGGAGCTAAGGGTAGGACAGAACTAGAAAACCTGAGTAAGAAATAGGGCCATGATGCTTGTTGAGGTTGTTTGGCGGGCTAGGTGTCGTGTTTAGCTAAGTCTAAGGCCATTCTTTAAGTTCTTTATTTCTTGGATGTATTGGGTTTATTACTGAGTATTTTTATACTCATTCCTTCTTTATTTCTTCTTTTGTTGCAGGTAAGGCAAACCAGTGAGATGACCACCGACGACGAGACCCCTGCGAGGCTATGGAAGACTTGTAGGACTTAGGAATTTTTTCGTTTAGGAGTTGGTGTATTCACTTATTTTCTTCCGTTGCGTTCTGCTTCCTTCGTTCATGTTTTAGACTTAGTTTGTATCGTTCTTTATTCATTGAATCAAAGCATGTTCTGATGTGTTTCTCTCTTATTCAAAGAATGCTTTTGTTGTCCTGTGGAATTCTGTTAACTCCAAGGGACTGGAGCCCAGCCTGTTGTTTTCTGTGTAGTTTGGAGGAGGCTGGGTACCCTCGTGAGTCATTTGAAGTGCCTTGTATAGGTCTAGGTTCCCTTTAAGTTTTTTGGTTTGTCCAGGTTGCGCCGTTATGCAGCCGGATTTTTGGCGCGAACGGTGCAACTTGGAAGTAATGCCTCGAGTAGCATGTGTTCAAATTACGGGGCGTTACAATCAAGTTCAAGCATGTGACCTGAATGGTCTATAGTAGATGCATTGGGTTGGGAACCTTATCCTGGTAACACTATGATTGTGGCTCACTTTGTATTTTATATAAACGAGGCGATCCAGCTCGTTCATGTAGTTGACTTGCAAGTGGGGATATCCTGTGCGATGAGTGAAGTGAATGATAATCCCAGCGCAGCGGAAGACGATTGAATCGTCATAGTATCGTTTTGCACCTCAATTTCATTAAAATCAATTATCTAATAGTTTAGGCTAAACATATATAAAAAAGAAAGAAAAAACACAGCAAGTTCTAGAACACATACTTGTTGTAGACGTGCATCGATTTTTTCTTTCCAGTCACGAACTCTTCGTGTTCTCCCAACGATCCCGAACTTCTCGAACTCTTCTCTCGATCATGAACGAACACCACCCTTTGGAATCTCGATTGTTCTTCTTTTGAAAGATGGAAAGTTGTGGGGATTTCTTTGTTTTGGAGAAGGGAGGAGAAGAAATTTGATAGGATTTGAGAGAGCATTGAATCTCTTCTCTTTGGTGAAAATCCAAAAAATGAGAGAATGAATTCCTTTCCTTCTTGCAAGAAGGGTTGAAATAGTGGAAAATGATGGAGTTAAAATCTCCACATTATTACCATTTTACAACAACCATAGGTTATGCAAATCATATTTGCATAACCATATAATATAAGATATCGCATATCTCATCTTACAAATCATATTTGTATAATTGTGGATTTATTAAATTGAATCACATTCAATTTAATTTCTCTCATTTAATTTCTCCAATTAGCCCTAATTCAACAATTAGGCTAACCTATAGTTTATTATGAATCTCATTCACATTAAACTATATATTATATCATTCCTATCTCATATAAATGACATAAATGCCCTTAAGTGAAATTGAACAGTTCAATTCACACCAAAACATTAAGCCTACTTTTAACCCAGTTTGAGCCAACCGAGAGACCTAATGGACCTACAGTGACGAGCTCCAATGATCCGAGATTAACCTATAAAACTCTTTGACCTGGTTAATCAACCTTCATTAGCTATGGTAAAACTCCACTAAAGCCCGTAGTTGCACTCCCGTCAGTGCAGAATATTACGTGTCCACTGATATAACCAATGCCCATGAGTCGACCCTTTACAGGTTGTTCATAGACACTGCTGGGTCAAATTACCGTCTTACCACTGTTTCTACTTCTTGCTCCTTAAGTCCCCATTGCTCCTCTAATGAACAATAACCTTGTTATGGTCCGACCATACACAACAACCCTCTCGTGCCAGTGAGAGAGTGGGTGCCCGTTATCCAAGCCTTGGAGACAACACTTTAGGGAACAACCCCTCTAGTTCCCCTAAAGGCAGGAACGAGTGAATTCCATCTCGCGTAGTTTAGTTTCCAGCTCTACTTGGTCGTGTCCCTGAGAAGATAGACATATTGGCCGAGTAACTTTGACCACTCTCACCCGTACTAGTCAAACGACAGACCCCCGTAGACAGGAGTCCGTAACACGCTCAGGATTAGGGTCGAGTCACTAATGGTCATCTACGAAGTTATTAGTCCTTACTGTTAACGGTGTTACATCAGTAGGTCTAATAATTCACGGTCCGGTCTCGTGCAATCTCATTGTACATGATGCCCCCCATTTGCATGTCAACCACATGAACGAGTTAGATCACCTCGTTTGTATCTTAATACAAAGCAGGTCGCATCCACAGTGTATCCAGGATTAGGTCTCCAACCCCATGCATATACTGTAGACCGTTCGGGTCATTAACTCGAACGTGATCCTCCCTGTGTGTCCACTACACACCGTTCAAGTTCTAGTTCTCTCATATATTAAATAAGCTTGGAGCTTAGTTTTTTGGTCAAAGTTTGTATTAAGTGCGAGACACAAAAATAAGAAATAAATAACTCTTTATTAATTTCAAATATATTTACAAACAGTACGAGATTAGGAAAAACATTCCAACAAACTCCCACTTGGACTAAGCTAGTGGAGGAAATACATTTCTGAAATGGACATAAATTACAATGAAGTAATACAATAAACTAGGGTATTGAATACCCGTTAACACAACTCCCACTTGCCCTAGTCTTGAAGTACTCGAAGTCCTAGACTCTGTAGGTGACCCTCAAACACCTTAGCCATGAGGGGCTTTGTAAATTGATCAACAACATTGTGCTCCGATGCTATCTGCGTGACTGTCACGTCGCCGAGGTGCACAATCTCCCGTATTAGATGATACTTTCGCTCCATGTGTTTGCCTCTCTTATGGCTCCGAGACTCCCTGGAGTTGGCTACTGCACCACTGTTGTCCCAAAACAGTGTGATCGGCAAGTTCATATTTGGAATAATTTCCAAATCTGTCATGAACTTCCTAAGCCAAACAGCTTCCTTTGCAGCTTCACAAGCCACAACATACTCCGCTTCCATAGTGGAATCGGTGATGCATACCTGCTTGATGCTTCGCCATACTACAGTTCCTCCATACATAATGAAGGCTGACCCCGAAGTGGATTTCCTAGAATCCTTATCAGTTTGAAAGTCAGAACCTTTGTATCCCGTAAGGATCAAATCCCCACCACCATACACTAAGGTGTAGTTCCTCGTTCTCCTAAGATACTTGAGGATTGCCTTTATAGCTGTCAACGATTTTCTTGTAGACACAAGGCTCGTCAACATTCTGATCAAAGCCATAAGATTTGATTGCCTCATCAAACCTTACATTCCAAGACCTCGAGGCTTGTTTCAGTCCATAAATAGACCTATGAAGCCGTTAAACCTTTTGCTCTTGGCCTTGGGCATTGAACCCTTTGGGCTGGTCCATGTAGATGGTTTCATCAAGGTTGCCATTCCGAAAGGCGGTCTCAACATCGATCTGCCATACCTCGTAGTCATAATACGCAGCAATGGCCAGAAGGATCCTGATCGACTTTACCATGACAACAGGTGAAAAGGTTTCCTCATAGTTAACCCCTTCGACCTGGGTAAAACCCTTTGCCACTAGTCGTGCTTTGAAAGTGTGCATCTTCCCATCTATGCCACGTTTACGCTTGTAGATCCATTTACAACCTATAGGTTTTACCCCATCAGGTTGATCCACAAGCTCCCAGATAGAATTGAAGTACATCGACTCCATTTCCTGGTCCATAACTTTAATCCATTCGTCCTTGTCAACATCAGCCATTGCTTGATCATAGGTCAATGGATTCTCGCAGTCATCATCAGGATTGACGACTTGAGTTTCAGCTAAAACCATATAACGTTCAGGCTGTCTCACAGCCCTCCCACTATGTCGAGGCATTCCCAACTCTTGGGAACGGACTTGACTTAACATGCTAGGATCAACAACACTGGTTGACGTACTAGCCCCATCAGCAACTCCTGCTGATATACTGCCCATTTCGTTTAACACGATTTTGCTCCTAGGCATATGATCCCTGATATGATCTTCCTCAAGGAAAGTGGCGTTTGTCGACACAAGCACCCTATTATTTTTACGATCATAAAACAGACCACATCTGGTCTCTTTTGGGTAACCTACGAATAGGCACAATTTTGAACAGGGTTCCAATTTCTTCGGGTTTGACACCAACCCGTGGGTTGGGCATCCCCAAATTCTGAAATGGTGTAAACTACCTTTACGTCCAGTCTAGAGTTTTAAAGGTGTTTCACAAACACTTTTCGACGGAACGTTGTTAAAATGTAAACCGATGTCTCCACAACTTAACCCTAAAAGAAATCAGGGAGACGAACATAACTCATCATCGACCGAACCATGTCCAACAGGGTTCTGTTTCTCCTCTCCGATACACCATTTTGCTGTGGCATACCATGTGCTGAGAGTTGGGACGTAATTTCGTGCTCTATCATATAGTGCTGGAATTTAGTGTCCATATACTCTCCACCTCGATCCGATCCAAGTGTTTTTGTGGTTTTACCTAACAGGTTCTCAACCTCAGTCTTGTACTCCTTAAACTTTTCAAGAGATGAAGACTTCTTATGTATTAGGTAAATATACCCATACCTCGAATAATCATCAATGAAAGAAACGAAGTATTTGTAACCATCTCATGCTTTAACACTCATCGGACCATAGAGGTCAGAATGTATAAGCTCGAGGGGCTCCTTGACTCTATATTCTTTAACACCGGTAAAAAGTTTTCTTCTAACTGACTTTGAAGTCCACTCATCACTAGTTTCTCAATCTGATTGAGATTAATGTGGTCTAACCTTAGATGCCAAAGATGGGCATTTTCTTTAGGAGAAACCTTAACTCTCTTAGTTCGCATTTCTTCAGTTTTAAACAATTCAGTATTCAAAACGCTTTTGACCGAATTTGGCTTTACAACATACAAGTTAGACTCAAGTGAAGCTGAACAAATTAGGTTTAAAGGCTTTATTATAATCAAAGGAAATTAAAATACAATGTTCAATGAGACAGGAAATAGAAACAAGGTTTCTAGTAAACCCTGGAACTATATACATATTGTCCAACAATAAAAATTTTCTGCCAAAATAAAGCTTCACTTTGTCGATCGCTTGTAGCAGAGACTATCTCTCTGGATCCAACCCGTAGAGTCACCTCACCCTCTCGCAACAGCTGCCAGGTATCAATTCCCTGAAAAGAAGAACAAACATGGTTAGTGGCGGACAAATCTAAAATCCAGGCAGAGTCAATACTCTCCACTAAGCAAGTTTCAGTTACCAGTAAATCGTATTTACCTTGATTCTTCCTCTCGAAAAGGAATTTGGGACAGTTTGTCTTCCAATGGTCGTCCACATTTCATTGGAAATCTTTCCTTTCTCTGCAACTTCCTTGACCTTCTTGCCCTTTTGGGCGGCAGCACGGTCAGCTTTACCCCTCTTCAACTTCTTCTTCTTCCATTTCGGGTGAGAACGAGCAACAGGTTTAGTCCCGAGGTCGAACCCCTATGATAAGACCTGTAGGCAACATTTGCCTCAGATTCCTATGCCCTGATCCTCATGAAGGACTGGAAATTCTGTAACTCATTGAGGAGGAGAGTCAGAGTGTAGCTAAACTTGTTCATAACAACGTTGCTACGAAACTGAAGGAAACTCTTCAGAAGAGTCTCCAGAATAAAGCTAACCTGACTCGACTCGTTGATCGAAGCCCCATTCATCTCCGTCAAATTAAAGTGGGTCATCTGTCTATAACGTGTTCTCGGACAGACGACCCTTCTTTCATTCGGGCGTTGAAGACGTGTTTGAGTGAGTCGTGCCTGACCCGAAAGGACTGTTGTCCAAACATGTCTTGCAGCGACTCCATGATCTCCTTGGCAGTGATCATCAACTCATGCTTCTTTGCCAAAACTTCAGATAAGCTGGCAATGATGTAGACCTTGGTCTTTTCATTGGCCCTGATCCATCGATCGTAAGCATCACGAACACTTCGTTATAAAGTCGAGCTCGGCAACTGAGGACACTCCTCAGTAAGCACGAACTTCAGGTCGTCAGTTACTAAGATCGTGTTGATATTATTCTTCCAAGTTTGGAAGTTATCTCCCACTAATTTGTCGGAAGCTATCAAAGCTATTATTGAGCTAGACATAATTCTTAGCTGAAAAATCAAATAAAATTTTGTGTCAGTCTCGCATAAACTTTTTGAAAACCAATCAAGTTTTAGCAAAAAATAATCCTATGATCCATAGGTCATATAAAAATTGCAAGGATATCCTAAAGGTTTAGAATGACTGCCACCGAAGGGTGAACAGAAAGACTCCTCCTCTAGGACGAGACTTTCTCGACCAGACCCTAATCCCATAATAACTCTTATTCCAGTAGGCGTCCAGTTACCATTAATTGGTTGAATTCATTAACACTTAACGAATTCGGTGAGTGTCACCCTCAATCTTTAAGTTTCCAAATATCCGTCCAAACAATAGCGACCGAAGGGTGAACTACGAAGGAAAACCAACAAGGAAACTGTATCCCTTTCAGGAATTCACAGTGTTCTGACCCCAATACTCAAGGCCCTCTAAAGGGATTGTCTCGTCCAGGCCAAACTAGCAGGCGGATCATAGGGGTCTTACGGTGTTAATCGAAAGAAGAGACCGTGGGTCCCATTTTCACAGGTCCCGCTCCCACTCACTATAAGTACTCTCTCCATCCACGTTGATATTGATCCATACAAATACCATCTGAAGGGGGACGCTCCCATTTGCGCCACGAGGCCGAGTATGTATCTCACGGTGCGGACTTAATGGATATTTGTGGTCGGAAATTAGAAGTATCTCATACACTATATTTCCTCCCACTCAACACTTTATAAATTTCGGGATTGACCTAGATAAACCGACTAAAATTTACCTAAGTCTATCAATATAACTCTTATATGGTATTTAGCCTAAGTTTATAAACACATTATTACTTAGGTCTATGTGAGTAAATAAATCAACTTTTAATTAACGACACTCACGATAAGTATAATCTAAGAATCTCTGGACCGAATTCACTCCCAGGTCGATTTTCAGGTAGGGGTGCTTTGCAAGCGTTAACTTAAATACCCTATCCATAGACAAAACCTTCCTTAGACAGAGATACTAATCAGTCACCATTCAAAGACTATACTTTGATGTCCTAATTCTAATCTTATGAGAACTAGAAAACCTAAGTCTAATTATTCAAGTTCTAAACACTTTAAAACTAATAATTAACTTAGGTTTCATGCATTTCTATGTTATAGTGCTTGATCATTCATCACATGAATAACTATATACTATAACAATATTAATTCATCGCATGAATATAAATGCATGAGCATACTTTAATATAAAAAATATAACACTTATATCAATTAAATTAAAACATGCATTTAATTATATTATAACACTTATAATATAACCTATCATGCAAACTATATATTATAACTCTTATAATATAAATGATACATGAAATACTTAACCTAAGGCGGGATTTTAAATCTATATGACATACATTATGCACATAGAAATTAATTAAATCTTACATCTCATGCATAAAATAATTAAATAGCAAAAATGGACCATTTTTTGGCACCTAGGGGCATTTATTTAATTAAATAACATTAATATAACATTTATATTAATATTATTTAATAAAATAAATAAAGAAATAAATAAAATACATTTTACAAATATAAAATAAAAGTAAAATTTGAAATTTTAAGCCCCACGAAGCCCAAATTCTCCAATTGCCCACGTTTTAGCGAATGAGCCTCACGAACTGCCCTCTAACTCTCGTAGCGTTGCAACGTCGTGGGCAGCGTCCAGCGTTGTGCTAGCGTTCCCTACGCCAGCGGCGTTGCAACGCTGTCCTGCAGCGCGCCTTGCCTCCGCAATGGCAGCGTTGAGACGCCGATGAACAACGTCTCAACGCTTTCGACAGAACAACAAGCTTCTCTTGCTGTTTTTCGTCGTTTCTCGCTTGTTTTCGCTTTGATTTCTTCACAACAACTCTTACCACGAACGACTCGGACTTACAGACTTAATTTATTTTCTAAATTGCCCAAAAAATACGGGCCCTTACATTTGATCTCATCAAACAGAAAATAAATCTAAAAGTGCCAAAACCGAAATCATCCAATTTTTGCAAACCAACAATTTATCACATAAATTAAGGCTTTACCCACCTCATTTTAATGAAAAACAGTGAACAACGAAGAACCAACGTATGGCTCTAATACCAATTGAAGGAATGAAACTCCCACGCAACGGAAGACGAATGATTCGTCGTGGTGAAGTTGTGAAATTGAATTTCGTTAAAATTGATCTAACAATTAGACCTAAGTTAAACATGCATATGTGAAAGAAATTTCACCAAGGATTTGAGAGGGTATTGAATCTCTTCTCTTTAGTGAAAATCCAAAAAATGAGAGAATGAATTCCTTTCCTTCTTGCAAGAAGGGTTTAAATAGTGGAAAATGATGGAGTTAAAATCTCAACATTATTACCATTTTACCACAACCATAGGTTATGCAAATCATATTTGCATAAGTAAATAATATAAGATATCCGATATCTCATCTTACAAATCATATTTGTATAATTGTGGATTTATTAAATTGAATCACATTCAATTTAATTTCTCTCAATTAATTTCTCCAATTAGCCCTAATTAACCAATTAGGCTAACCTATAGTTTATTATGAATCTCATTCACATTAAACTATATATTATATCATTTATATCTCATATAAATGACATAAATTCCCTTAAGTGAAATTGAACACTTCAATTCACACCAAAACATTAACCCTTCTTTTAACCCCGTTTGAGCCAACTGAGGGACAAATGGACCTACAGTGACGAGCTCCAATGATCCAAGATTAACCTATCAAACTCTTTGACCCGGTTAATCAACCTTCATTAGCTACGGTAACACTCCACGAAAGCCCGTAGTTGCACTCCCGTCAGTGCAGAATATTACCTGTCCACTTACATAACCAATGCCCATGAGTTGACCCTTCACAGGTTGTTCGTAGACACTGTTGGGTCAAATTACCTTCCAACCCTTGTGTCTACTTCTTGCTCCTTAAGTCCCCACTGCTCCTCTGATGAACAACAAACTTGTTATAGTCCGACCATACACAATAACGCTCTTGTGTCAGTGAGAGAGTGGGTGCCCGTTGTCCAAGCCCTGGAGAGAGCACTTAAGAGAACAACCACTCTACCCTAAAGGCGGGAACGAGTGAATTCCATCTCGCGTAGTTAAGTTCCCAGCTCCCTACTTGGTCTTGTCCCTAGAAGATAGGCATATTGGGCGAGTAACTATGACCACCCTCACCCGTACTAGTCAAAGGACAGACCCACGCAGACAAGAGTTCGTAACACGCTCAGGATTGAGGTCGAGTCACTAATGGTCATCTACGAAGTTATTAGTCCTTATTGTCAACGGTGTTACATCAGTAGGTCTAATAATTCACGGTCCCGTCTCGTACAATCTCATTGCACAGGATGCCTCCACTCGCATGTCAACCACATGAACGAGTTAGATCACCTCGTTTGTATCTTAATACAAAGCGGGCCGCATCCACAGTGTATGCAGGATTATGTCTCCAACCCCATCCATATTCTGTAGACTGTTCGGGTAATTAACTCAAACGTGATCTTCCCTGTGTGTCCACTACACACTGTTCAAGTTCTAGTTCTCTCATATATTCAATGACCCAGGAGCTTAGTTTATTGGTCAAAGTTTGTAATAAGTGCGAGACACAAAAAGAAGAAATAAATAACTCTTTATTAATTTCAAATCTATTTACAAATAGTACGAGATTAGGACAAACATCCCAACAATGAAATTGTACAAGATCGGACGAAGAGTTTTTAGACCACTCGAGTAACGTCGTTGATAGATTAGGGCTAATAATTCAATGATTACCATTAGTGACTCAACCTGGAACTTGAGCGTGTTGCGAACTCCTATCTGCGAGGGTTTATCCTTAGACTAGTACGGGTGAGAGTGGCCACAGCTGTCGACTCAATAAGCCTACCTTCTTAGAGATGAAACCTCGTAGGGAGCTGGGGACTCAACTCTGCAAGAAGGAATTCGCTCGTTCCCGAACTAAAGTAACTAAATCGGTTGTTCCCTTAGAATTGAATCCAGGTCTTGAACAACGAGGCCCCTCTCTCTTGCTGATCCGAGAGGGACATTGTTTATAGTCGGACTATAAACTTGTTGTTCATTAGAGGATTAGTGGTGCTTAAGGAGCAAAAAGTAGTCACGGGAGTAAAACGGTAATTTGACCCAGCTGTGACTACGAAGGACCTATTGGGATGTATGTCCTAATCTCGTTTTGTTTGAAATATATCTTTCGAAATAAATAAGAGTTATTTCTTTCATCACTTTGTGTCTCGCAACTTTTACAAACTTTGTCCAATAAACTAAACTCCAGAATCATTGAATATATCAGAGAACTAGAACTTGAACGGTGTGTAGTGAACACACAGGGAAAATCACGTTCGAGTTAATGACCCGAACGGTCTACAGTATATGGATGGGGTTGGAGACCTAATCCTGGATATATTGTGGATAGTACCCGCTTTGTATTAGATACAAATGAGGTGATCTGGGGGCATCTTGTGTAATGAGACTATACAAGACCGGACCTTGAATTACTAGACCTACTACTGTAACACCGTTGACTGTATAGGACTAATAACTTTATGGATGACCATTAGTGACTCGACCTTATTCCTGAGCGTGTTACGAACATCTTTTTGCGGGGGTCTGTCCATTGACTAGTACGGGTGAGGGTGGTCACAGTTACTCGCCCAATATGCCTATCTTCTCAGGGACAGGACCACGTGGAGAGCTGGGAACTTAACTACGCGAGATGGAATTCACTCGTTCCCGACTTTAGGGAAACTAGAGGGGTTGTTCCCTTAAGTGTTGTCTCCATGGCTTGGACAACGGGTGCCCACCCTCTCAGTAGCCCAAAAGGGGTGTTGTGTATGGTTGAACCATTACAACGTTGTTGTTCATTAGACGAGCAGTGGGGACTTAAGGAGCAAGAAGTAGACACATGGGTATAACGGAAATTTGATCCAGTCGTGTCTACGAACAACCTGTGAAGGGTTGACTCATGGGCATTGGTTATATCAATGGACACAACTTGTCCTATAGTGATGGGAGTGTAGGTACGGGCTTTAGTGGAGTGTTACCGTAGCTAATGAATGTTGATTAACTGGGTCAAAGAGTTTGTCGGGTTAGTCTCGGATCATTAGAGCTCCTCACCTGTAGGTCCATTAGGTCCCTCGGTTGGCTCAAACTGGATTAATAGAGGGTTTACAGTTTTGGTGTGGATTTGAAGTGTTCAAATTCATTAAAGGGTAATTATGTCATTTATATGAGATATGATTGACATATTATACAGTTTAATGTGAATGAGATTCATAATAAACTATAGGTTAGCCTAATTGTCTAATTAGGGCTAATTTGGAAAAATTGGATTGAGAGAAATTAAATTGAATGTGATTCAATTTAAAAATCCACAATTATACAAATGTGATTTGTGTAATGAGATATGAGAAATCTTATTATATATGGTTATGCAAATATGATTTGCATAACCTATGGTTGTTGTTAAATAGTAAATAGTTGGAGATTTCAACTCCACCTATCACCATTATATAAACCCTTTGCAAGAAGGATTTCTTACTTGGTTGTTCATTTTTGGAATCTCACCAAAAAAAATAAGAATTCTCTCTCAACTCTTCTCTCAATTCTCTCCTCCCCTTTCACCAAAGAGAAGTCCCACCTACTCTCCTTCTACCTAAGGAAGAACAATCAAGAAGCCTTTCGGAGGTGTCTGGGTTACTCATTGTTCAAGGAGATCGAGTTCGTTGAGATCGTGTTCGCGAAGAGTTCGTGACCGGAGGAGGAAAATGTGAAGATCGGTTCTTCAACAAGTAAGTAATTCTTACTGTTTTTCCTTCTAAAGCATGTTTAATCTAGTTTTTATGTGATAGAAACAATTTTGAGAAAACGTTTTTCACAACGATACCACGATGATTCAATCCTCATTCCGCTGCGTGGGATTTTCATTCCTTTCACGACCTGTGAAGGGTTGACTCACGGGCATTGGTTAAATCAATGGACACAACTTGTCCTACAGTGATGAGAGTGCAACTACGAGTTTATATTGGACTGACTCGTACTTAACGAATGTTGATTAACGTGATCAACGATTTTGATTAGTTAATCTCGTATCATTGGAGCTCATGATCTATAGGTTCATTAGGTTCATCGGTTGGCTCAACATGGAAATAATGAGGGTATAAAATTTTGGAATGAGTTTGAATTGTTCAAATTCAATTTAGAGAATTATATCATTTGTATTCGATATAATCGATATAGAATATGGTTTAATGGGAATTTGATTCATAATAAACCATATTATTGCCTAATTATGGAATTAAGACATAATTGGAGAAATTAATTTGAGAGATATGTAAATTGAATATAATTCATTTTAATTCTCACTTTATGTAAATATGATTTACATATTAAGGTATTTGATACCTTATGTTATGCAAAAAAAAAAATTCATAATGCAAAATTGGTGAAAGTAGTGGCATAATGGGTGGAGAATTTGTCTCCACCCACATTGTCTATAAATGTATCCTTTTGGATGCATTTTAGTGAGCTTTAGTAATTTGCTAAGTTTTGGAACTCTAGAAAAACTCTTCCTCTTTTAAATTCTCTCTACAACATTTCTCTTCCAAAAGGAGATCCCACCTCTCTCGCTCTCCTAGAGAACAACCGAGAAGACGTTTTAGGGGTGTTTGAGGGTTCGATCGCAGAGAACGAAGAGATCGATTACAATAAAAGGATTACGTGAAGAATTCAATCTTCAAAGGTAATTCCTAAATTCTCTATGCTTTCCACATGTATGCTTAGTCTTAGTTTACTGTTTTTTAGACATTTCTATGCAACATAATCAAGAATGACGACGATCATTCGGTTCGCACGGGATTCGATTCCTTCATAAATTACATAGTCTTGGTGCAACGTAGTCTCTGATTTCTCTTTCACATTCATCTGCTAATAGAATGGTATTCACTGGTTTTTCGTTCAAACGCCTAGGCCTTTTTGTCGCATTATCTTCCATGATATGTCTAGTGCGCCAATCCCTTCACCTTTTGCGGTATGTCGTGTAGAACTCTGGGTCAAATTCTAATGTATTTTGTTGTCGTGTTACCGTGGGCATACACATAACAAAGTAAAAGAATTAGACTAGAGAGAGAAGTTAAAATCCTACTTAAGTGAGATATACTTTATATTTATCAACTATAAAACATAAAATTGTGTTTCACGCTGCCTTTCCTCGACAACGACGCCAAAAACGTTCGTCGGGTTTACTGTGATATGAATGTCTTTTGTTGTCACCCAGTGTTGTAGCGCAAGTGTACACCAAACACCGATAAGTAATACATGGAAAATATTCCAAGGTTGATCTCCACAGGGAAGGAGGTGAATTTGAAATATTTTGTTTTAGAACGACAAAGAAATAAAGCAGCTGCTTCTTAAGTAAAGAAAAATGGATAAAATATCATTTGAGAAAATGTTTCGAAAGCTACGAGAAGTAATGCAAATGCATTGAAGTTGAATAATGATAAGAAACACTAAAGACTTAGGTCTGGTGCCTCATGCTTTTGTACTATCAAATGTGAATGATCATGTTGCATGATTCTATTGGTAGCTTAGATGCAGGGACCTAAAAATAATTCCCTCTTGGCATTACACTTTGATGCGGTAAGAACCATATCCCTCTATACTCTTTAGCTCTAAGGATTACCACCATGCTCTTCCTTGTAAGAAAACTAGTTATACCTAACTTGTTTTGGTTATTATTTATCACCCTTGCTTCTCTCCACTTCTTTCCACATATAACAGAACCTCCGAGTCTCCAACTATGGTACTACTTAAATAAGAATGAACAATAATTATATAAGCATTTTGCAATAAAAACAACGAAGAAAATAACTGCCAAAATAACTTGCATGCATTTCTTTTATTCATATATCGATAAATCCGAAAGACATGAAGGTCGTTGGCCTAGTCTTGATAACTAAATTAGCTACTGAAATACACTGAAAAGATGATTTAAATGCTAAACCAAAAAAACATAAATGAAAATAAGAGAAGTTGATGAAAAATAGGGTTTTTGTGAACCTTTTGGGATTTCAAGCAACTTCAAGTCGACCATTCGATAACTTTTCTAATGAGGATCCCTCCTTCTCAGAAGTTAGTTACTCTTTCCGAGAGAGCTTCATTTTCTAGAATGTTTTTTCCTCTAAAAGCCACTGAGATCCTTTCTTTCTATGCAAGCTGGTTTTTATGGTATTGAATATGCTTTTCTCACTTGCGCGTGTCTTCTTCTTCTTACGTCTGCACTTGGTCAAGCTTTTCTGAAATGTTGTTTGCATTGGTATCGTCCTTTCTAACGAACGTAGTGCGCACATTATCCTCTTTGTCTCCTCTAGCTAGACTAGCATGCCATTGAAATTTTCCTCAGCTACCGCATGGTCTTCTTTTCCGGCAAAAATACCTGTTAGACTATCCTATGATGCGCTAGGAATAGGAAGCTTATAGACGTTGATATGCAACCACTTATTTAATGCATTTATTAACTTTACCGCCTTAAATCTCAGATAATCATGCACTGGGGTGGAAAAAAATATGGATAATTAGATCTCTAGATTACTCGTTTATCACCAGTAATCACACCTCACATGTCGATTGTTAATCCCATGTTACGTCGAAAATCTAAAGGTGTTAATTGGACCTAGTCTAGCCTAAACATCCTCTGTTGAGCTCAATTTAAGACTTAGAACAGAATATTAATGGCCGATTAATACTAAGCATTAAGCATAATCTAATCAAATGAACATTCACAAATGAATTCAATGGTTTAAGGTCTTAATTACACCTAGAATGAAACCTAATCGCGTTGTAATCCCCTAAATACAAATTTAACCCAACATATTCAATAAAAAGCACAAGTTCCTCCATTTTAAAGCAAGCAAATACAAGAAAATAGCAATTTTTCAACTAATCGCCCACGAATGAAAAGCCGCCTGAAGCATCTAAGAAAGCTTAGATCCCCTAAATGCCAATTAACTCAACCTAGCATCAAATTAATTAACCTAATTAACCTCAATTAGCTGGACACAATAGTGTTCCATAGTAACGAAGCTAATTGCCTTAAGCTTTAGGGATTGATTTGGGCAAATTAATTAAACTAGACATGCATTCCTAATTCAACTAATTAGCTCTCTTGTCTCTTAGGTTCTATCATGTAATCTACCTGAGAGCTTGCATATGTGGATGCAAGCATGAATCGGTCCTATTGCTAGCTAAAACTAACGGTTACATGCACATTCGATATGAATACATTGTTAGGCTATTTACGAACATGCTCATCTAATAGTAATTGAAGTAAGAAACAAGGGATAATAAACATACTAATCAAAATTCGAGCTACCCGTTAATTTAAACTAGCCTAATGTACATACTCGATGCATATAGGGTGCCAATGTAACTACGAGTATGCAAACCATTAAACTAAGATAAAGAGAGAGAAAACAAATGAAATTCTTTAAGAAATTAAGTATATGTCTCAAAAAAAAATTACATTGTACCATAGTTACAACTCGAAAACGTTGTTGAATGCTTTGTGGGACATCGAATTGTGCTTTCTACGATGGAATCAAAATTTCATTTGCACAGCGTAATCCAATTGGATCGTTTGTTAAAACTCGCTTTTCACCTCGCAACAACAAAAGATAACTTCCTATTCTCTTAGTTACTTGAGATTAATGTTTGGAGGGAAAACCTTCTTAAGTTTAGGGAATGTTAGAAATCTACACACAGAGAGTTGAGCAAAATCAATTGATTTTGTTCAAGCAAAACCGTTTTGTATGTACTACCCTTCCCAGTTTTATTGATAGAGAAGGGAGAGGAACATGGGAGAGAGTAAGAGAGATGGGGAACGTGCATTACACACGTTCCTTTTAATTAATTAAAAAAACTTGAATAATTAATTAATTTAATTAACCATTAAATAAATCAATTTTAATTTCAATTTAAATGTACACCTCTCATAACATATAGTTTTAATTAATTTAATTAACTTAATTAAACTTACCCATTAATTAATTCACTAATTAATTAATTTATAAAATAAATATCACATATTTAATTTAGGTGTTATGATTAAATCAGATTTAATTATTCTCCCATAACCTATAGTTTTAATGTACATCTTATGTGCATTAAATTTTAACCTATAGTTTCTCATAAATGTGTATAACCCTGGTGAAGGGATCGTATCCTGTAGCAGAAGCATTTGAATCGTTTTTACCCACAACTACGTTATTCGAATTTGCACAAAAACAGAAAACATGTTAAGCATAAGAGGAAAAGAGATAATTTACCTTTGAAGAACAATTTACCTTTGAAGAACCCTTTTTCCACGTGTTCCTTCACCAATCCCCTCGTTCTCGAACCATTCACGACCCCGTACCATTCTTGACCACCTCTAACAAGTCTTCTCTATTGTTATCAAAGAGAGGGAAGATGGTGTGATCTCTTTTTAGAATTGAGAGAGAATTTAGTAGGGAGAGAATTGAGTGAGCTTTTTTCTTTTTGAAACCCAAAATTTCCACAAAATGAGAAATCAACCCCCAAAGTGCATCCCAACACACACTTATATAGGGTGTGAGGTTTGGAAATAATTTCCTCCACCCATATTCCTACTATGTGAACAATTTATGCATTATGCAAACCATATTTGCATAATTGCGTAATATAAGGCATCCTATACCTTATTTATGCAAATGATATTTGCATAATGCACATCATAAAGTATTACATACTTTATAAATTCAATTTTGTATTGAACTCTCATATTCTCTATCTAATATGAAACTATTTAACATTGAATTAATCATTTGGATAATAATCAAAATATAGCATATGGTTCAATATGAATCATACTCACATTAAACTATATATTAAATCACATATAATCCATATAACTCTACGAAATTGAGCACTTCAAGTTTGCTCCAAAACTTTATATCCTCGATATATCCATATTGAGTCAACGGAGGAACCTAATGGACGTACAGTTCATGAGTTGAAATAATAAGTGATTAACTAATCAAACTCTTTGATCCATCTAACCAACATTCATTAACTATGAGTCACTCCACTATTGACTCGAAGTTGACAAGTTGTGACCATTTATTTAACTCATGCCCATGAGTCGACCTTTCATAGGTTATTCGTAGTAACAACTGTAGGGAATGAAAATTCCGCGCAGCAGAAGACGATCGAATCGTCGTGGTATCGTTGTGAAATTCATTTTCTTAAAATCAAACTATCATATAGAATTAGGCTAAATAAGCTAATAAGAAGGAAAAAAAATAGCAAGCAAGAACCACTTACTTGTTGAAGAACGTCTTCAAGTTTTCCTTCCTTCGATCACGAACTCTTCGTGTACTCGTTCTCAACGATCTCGATCTCCTCGCACGAACAAACGATCTGGACACTTCCACTAGATTACTCGGTTGTTCTACGTTTGGTAGAAGGAGAATGATGGGATTCTCTTCTTTGGTGTAGGGAGGAGTGTTTGAGAGAGAGTTGTTTGAGAGAGAATTGTAAATTCCTTTTTGGTGAGAAATCCAAAAATGAGCAAAATGTCTTACCAACCTTTCTTGCAAAGTAGTTTATAGAATGGTGATACGTGGAGTTGAAATCTCCACCTATTTACCATTTTACCACAACCAAAGGTTATGCAAATTATATTTTCATAATCACATATAATAAGATATCTCATATCTCATTTTACAAATCACATTTGTATAATTGTGGATTTTTAAATTGAATCACATTCAATTTTAATTTCTCTCAATCTAATTTCTCCAAATTAGCCCTAATTCAACAATTTGGCTAACCTATAGTTTATTATGAATCTCATTCACATTAAACTATATAATATGTCAATCATATCTCATATAAATGACATAATTGCCTTTTAGTGAACTTGAACACTTCAAATTCACACAAAAATGTAAACCTTCTATTAATCAAGTTTGAGTCAACCGAGAGACCTAATGGACCTACAGTGACAAGCTCCAATGATCCGAGATTAATCTGTCAAACTCTTTGACCCGACTAATCAACATTCATTAGCTACGGTAATACTCTACTAAAGTCCGTAGCTACACTCTCGTCAGTGTAAGACAAGTTGTGTCCACTGATATAACCAATGCCCATGAGTCGACCCTTCACAGGTTGTTTGTAGACACTGTTGGGTCAAATTACCATTTTACCCCTGTGTCTACTTCTTGCTCCTTAAGTCCCCACTGCTACTCTAATGAACAACAACGTTGTAATGGTCCAACCATACATAACACCCTTCTCGAGTAAGTGAGAGGGTGGGTGCCCGTTGTCCAAGCCCTGGAGACAACACTTAAGAGAACAACCCCTCT
The DNA here is from genome assembly GCA_036507285.1 of Trichosanthes cucumerina. Classification (NCBI taxonomy): domain Eukaryota; kingdom Viridiplantae; phylum Streptophyta; class Magnoliopsida; order Cucurbitales; family Cucurbitaceae; genus Trichosanthes; species Trichosanthes cucumerina. The sequence continues at coordinate 44,420,004 of CM071841.1, forward strand.
AGTTTCGCTGAAGACGGGAACGAGTGAATTCCATCTCGCGTAGTTAAGTTCCCAGCTCCCTACTTAGTACTGTCCCTGAGAAAATAGGCATATTGGGCGAGTAACTTTGACCACCCTCATCCGTACTAGTCAAAGGACAAACCCCTGCAAACATGAGTCCGTAACACGCTCAGGATTTAGGTCGAGTCACTAATGGTCATCTAAGAAGTTATTAGTCCATATTGTTAACGGTCTTACATCAGTACGTGTAATAATTCACGATCCGGTCTTGTACAATCTCATTGCACAGGATGCCCCCACTCGCATGTCAACCACATGAAGGAGTCAGATCACCTCGTTTGTATCTAATACAAAGCGGGTCGCATCCACAACGTTTCCAGGATTAGGTTTCCAACCCTATCCATATACTGTAGACCGTTTGAGTCATTAACTCGAACGTGATCCTCCATGTATGTCCACTACACACCGTTCAAGTTCTAGTTCTCTCATATGTTGAATGACCCTGGAGCTTAGTTTATTGGACAAAGTTTGTAAATTTTGCGAGACACAAAGTGATGAAATAAATAACTCTTATTAATTTAAAATGGTAAATTACAAACTAAACGAGATTAGGACATACATCCCAACAACAACTGGGTCAAATTATCGTTTTACCCTTGTGATTACCTCTTTTTCCTTAAGTACCACTGATCCTCTAATGAACAACTTGTTTATGGTCCTACCATAAACAAAGTCCCTCTCGAGCCAGTGAGAGGGTGAGGCTCTGTTGTTCAAGACCTGGATCCAACCCTTAAGAGAACAACTGATATAATTTCCCTCGCTTGGGAAAGAGTGAATTCCATCTCATGGAGTTAAGTTCCCAGCTTCCCACAAGGTGTTGTCCCTCAGAAGGTAGACTTATTGAGTCGGCAACTCTGGCCACCCTCACCCATACTTGTCTAAGGACAAACCCTATAGACAGGAGTTCGTAACCCGCTTAGGATTCAGGTCGAGTTACTAATGATCATCTAAGGGCAAACCCCCACAGACTAAACCTGAACCCTATATAATGCATAATGCATAATTTGTGCATTTAGTGGGATAATGGGTAGAGAAAGTTTTCTCCACCTTCACTCCCTGTATAATAATGCATGTAGATGAATTTTTATGAGTTTGATTGTACATTTTTTTTGGAAATAGGGATTTCCACATCTAAAAAATTCTCTCAATTCTCCAATTCTCTCTCAAAAAGTAAAATTCTCCCAAAGCCAAAAAGAACTCAAACCATTCTCCCTCTCTTACAGAACAACGAAGAAGACTTGTTGGAGGTGTTCGTATTGATCGTTGAGAACAAGTATCAAGTACGAGATTGGAGAAGGATTACAAGAAAAGGTTTTCCTCAAAGGTAAAACTCTTCTTCTCATTTATGATTAACTTATATTCTGTTTTTTGTGCATAGCCCATAACGTAATTGCGGACAAAAGCGATTCCAACAGTTCCGTTACGAGATTTGATCCTTCAACTACGTTACTTTGAATGGAGTTCTTTATCTGTTGAATAAGTATAGAATAATCTTGTAACCAATTCTTCCTAGTATCATCAGTCAGTGGTGATTTGTCGATGACATGATCATCCGTATTAAGACTCCAAAGATAGTGACAAATGTTTGTCTGTCATACATAAAAGTTAGACGTATTAAGCTTATGTTCTGTAATCTTTTGCATCATAGGAATCATCTTTGACATCACTATACCTTTCTTTTTAGCCATAACATAAGAAAAAACAGACAAACTAGGTTTTTTAAATAGAAACACGACAAACCTTAAAGTTTCCAAATAAGTTATAGCTCGAAACACTACAAAACGAGCACTTTATGACCCAAACCTAAAAGAGTGTAGATTAAGAAAACGAAAGCAATTTTAGATCTTGAACACTCTAAGTTGATCAATTTTACAAAATAAAAAGCATGCTCAAATCTGGAAAAACAGAGAGTATGAACACATACCTTTATTGTTCAAAATTCTCCTAATCCGTGGTCAATTTCTTGTCACAAACACTTTGTGGTCAACCTCTAGTGTCTTCCCTACTATCCTCAGGTCTTGGAACAGATTGTGGGATCTTTGATAGAGAGAATTTGAAGAGAGATGTGAGAAAGGTCTGAAAAACGTGAATCTAAAAAATTCTAATAAATCCTAACAAATCCATGTGTTTCTTCTTCAATTAAAGCAAACCAAAAGCTTCTCCAAGCTAGGAGAAGATGACAGCATGAAGATGATGAGGATTTAGCAAGAATGAGGTGCTCAATTTGTCTGAATTTGAAAAAGAAGAATGGTGAGTCACACTTTTGATTTTGGTCAATTAAAAAAACCCAAATTCAATTTTGAATTTTAATTTTTTTTAATTCAAAATTAATATAAAATTAATTTTAAATTAAAATCAATTTATTAATTTCATTAATTAAAAATTTTAATTAATTAATTTTAAATAATTTATTTAATTTAATATCAAATATTAAATTAAATAATTAGACCAATCCCGATTTCTTAAATCGATCGTTCGAACATAAATAACTATTCATGTTATAAACCGAACAAATATTTAAATCATATTTAAACATTTCCACCTCTTCTTTATTGTAGTTTTATTCATAATTAAACTGTGACATGTTAAGTATATCACATATAATTAACGTTTTCTCCCATAATCGAATTTGAACAATTAAAATTCCTTTCTCTAAAAAAGTTACAAGGCTTAGTCCGAGCTAGTAAGGGGACCTAATGAACCTACAGATCATGAGCTCCAACGATACGAGATTAACTGGCCAAACTCTTTAACCTAGCTAATCAACATTCGTTAACCACCGGGACACTCGACTGAAGCCCAGTGGCTGCACTCTCCTCACTGTAGATATATTTTTGTCCACTGGATATAACCATGATTAGTAAGTCGATCTTTCACAGGTCGTTCATAATTACAGCTGGGTCAAAATTATCGTTTTACCCCTTTAATTAATTCTTGTTCCTTAAGTCTCACTGATCCTCTAATGAACAATTGGTTTGTGGTCCAACCAACAAACTGAATCCCTCTCAAGCCAATGAGAGTGGTGGGCCCTTTGTTTAAGACCCGGAGTCAGCACTTAAGGGAACAACCTCTCTACTAATCCCTTAAGCGGGTAGGAGTGAATTCCATCTTGCAGAATAATGTTCCCAGCTATCTACCCGGTCTTATCCCTCAAATGGGAGGCTTATTGAGTCGGTAATCTCAGGCCACTCTCACCCTTGCAGGTCTAAGGATAATCCGAATAAACAGGAGTTCATGACACGCTAAGGATTAAGATTGAGTTACTTAGGTCATCGTATGAATATAGTAAGTTAAGACAGTAAACAGAGTTATAAAGTCTAAGTGACTATTTTTCGGTCCAGTCTTATGCAAACTCATTGCATAGGACGCCCCCACTAGCATGTCTCCACATGAACGATTCAGGATCACATCGTTTGTACTTTACAAAGTGGGTCGCGTCCATAGTGTCCCCAGGATAAGGTACCCAGTCCAATCCCTATACTATAGACCGTTCTGGCTATAACTTGAACCTGATCCACTTTTATGTCACACATAAAGTTCAAGTATACATCCTATAGCCATGGATTCTATATTGGATTAGGGTTTCAAAATATACAATTCACTTTATTCAAGAACACCTTTAGTGAATAAATCTCAATAACAACTTTATTGCAAAATAGAATATACATTCAATTTACAAACTCATGAGTTTTAGGACATAAAACCCAACAAATTCCCACTTGGACTAAAACATCAGTGGAGTCAAACATGTTGAGCAAGAAAATTGTCGAACTGTACAACCCGTAGTCCTAAACTCTCTAGGTGTCCCTCAAACACTTTAGCCGTGAGGGGCTTTGTAAACGAATCAACAATGTTGTGCTCTGAAGCAATCTGTGTGACGATCACGTCTCCTCGTTGCACAATCTCTCTAATGAGATGATATTTGCGCTCTATGTGCTTTCCACGCTCATGTCTTCTAGGTTCTTTAGAATTTTCCACTGCACCACTTTTATCACAATAAAGGGTGATAGGCAAACTCATATTTGGAACAACTTCCAAATAAACGAAGAACTTTCTAAGCCATACAGCCTCCTTCGCTGTTTCGCAAGCTGCGACATACTCAGCCTCCATGGTGGAGTCAGCAATACATCCTTGGCTTATACTCCTCCATACTATAGCTCCTCCGTTAAGAGTGAACACTGATCTCGATGTGGATTTCCTCGAATCTACATCAGTCTGAAAATCAGAGTTAGTGTATCATGCAAGGATCAAATCCTTCGCGCCATACACAAGCATATAGTCCCTCGTTCTCCTCAGATACTTGAGGATATTCTTAACGGCAGTCCAATGATCATATCCAGGATTGGATTGATATCTACTGACAATTTCTACTGCATAGCATATGTCGGTTCGAGTACGTAGCATGGCATACATCCGACTACCGACAACTGATGCATACGGAATGCGTCTCATTTCCACAACTTCCTGAGGTGTATTAGAACATTGTTCCTTAGGCAGATGAATTCCATGCCTGAAAGGTTTTAAACCATTTTTAAAATTCTGCATTTTATATCTAATCAACATCTTGTCAATATAAGATGACTGCGATAGTGCTAGCGTTTTGTTCTTGCGATTCCGAACAATTTGGATTCCAAGGACAAACTAAACCTCTCCCAAATCTTTCATTTGGAATTGGGTCGCTAGCCATTGTTTAACGCCAGTCAGGAATCCCGCATCATTCTCAATTAGCAGGATATCGTCTACGTATAAGACTAAGAAAGCTACAGTAGTACTGACTATCTTCTTGTAGACACAAGGCTCGTCAATATTCTTTTCAAAGCCATAAGATTTGATCGCATTATCAAATCTTATATTCCATGATCTAGATGCTTGTGTTCAATCCATAGATTGATCGTTAAGCATCTACATGCAGAATTCCAATTATATTCCAGGATCTAGTTCAAAGTTCAGGGTCATGAGTATCTATATGGATCAACTGATAGGTCTTTCACCATCTAGTTGATCTACAAGTTCCCAGACTGAATTGAAGTACATTTACTCCATTTCTAGGTCCATGACTTTAATCCACTGGTCCCTATCGATATTATTAATATCCTGTTTATAGGACAATGGATCCTCAATGCCATCATTAGGTATGACGACCTGGGTTTCAGTTAAACCCATGTAACGGTCGGGTTGTGTAACATTCCTCCCACTACGTCAAGGCATTCTCAACTCTTGAGAAGGACGAGCTTGATCAACAACTTTTGTTGATTTATCTATAGCTTTCTCGAAAATTTCGCTCAAGACAATTCTACTACGAGGTCGATGATCTCTCATGTTGTCTTCGTCTAAGAACGTGGCATTTGTCGACACAAGCACCTTGTCCTCTTGAGAATCATAAAACATACCACCTTTCGTTTATTTGGAGTACCCTACGAATAGGCATAATTTTGAACGATGTTCAAGTTTTGTTGGACTGGACACTAGCACATGTGTTGGACATCCCCAAATCCTGAAGTGACGTAAACTACCTTTACGCCCTTTCCATAACTCATATGGTGTTTCTGAAACACTCTTAGAGGGAACCATGTTCAAAATATATGCATCAACATCTACCGCATATCCCCAAAACGAACTAGGCAGCTGAGCGTAGCTCATCATGGATCGAACCATGTCTAGCAGGGTTCTGTTTCTCCTTTCAGATACACTGTTCTGCTGAGGTGTACCGGGCGCTGAGAGTTGGGATACGATTCCATGTTCTATCATATAGTCTTGGAATCTCAAATCCATATACTCTCCACCTCGATCTGATCGAAGTGTTTTAATCGTTTTACCTAACGAGTTCTCAACCTCTGCCTTATACTCCTTGAACTTTTCAAGGGTTTCGGACTTATGATGCATTAGGTAAAGATTGCCATACCTAGAATAATCATCAATGAAACTGATGAACTATTCATACCCTCCTCGTGCCTTAACATTCATAGGACCACAGAGATCCGAATGTACGAGTTCCAAGGATTCTTTGGCCCTATAACCCTTTTCAGAAAAAGGTCGTTTAGTTATTTTTCCTTCAAGACATGACTCACATGGGGGTAAGGAGTTGTTCTCTAACAGACTTAGGAGACCACTCTTAGCCAATCTCCCAATCCTATTGAGATTAATGTGACCTAGTCTTAAGTGCCAAAGGTAGGTACTTGGAGAAAGCTTCTGCCTTTTATTTTAAGTATGAGCTGTTTTAAACATCTCGGTGTTCAAAATAGCTTTTATCTCTATTGGTCTTAACACATATAAGTTGTTTTCAAGTTTACCAGAACATATTCGTACACCTCTTTTGCAAATGAACGCTTCATTATAATCAAAAGACACTTTATACATATGTTCAAGTAAACAAGAGATAGATACAAGATTTCTTTTGATTCCAGGAACCAAAAGTACATTTTCTAATTAAACGAATCTATCTCTAAATAACAACTTCACTGCTCCCACTGCTCTAGCTGAGAAAACCTCTCCTGTTCCAACCCTGAGAGTTATCTCACTATCAGCATGCTACCTCCAGGAACTAGTTTCCCGAAAAGAATAACACACATGGTTAGTGCCTCCTTAATCTAGTATCCAGGCGGAATCATCATGTTCCACTAAACATGTTTCAACAACGAGTAAATCATATTTACCTTGTTTTTCTTTCTCAGCTTTCTTTTCCGCAAGATACTTCGGGCAGTTCCTCTTCCAGTGCCCATCTTCGCCACAATAGAAACATTTTCCTTTGGCTTTAACCTTGCGTATGAGAGCTTTTTCCTTCCCTTTATCCTTTTTCTTCTTCTGAATATCCTTATTCTTAGAAAAAGAAGGACCAAACTTAGTCCCTGAGGATGATCCTCTCAAAAACTTCCTTGAAGTGCCAACGTTTGCCTCCTTCGGTTTTCCCTTTGATTTCATCAGGGACTCAAATGTCGGGAGCTCGTTGAGTAGAGTGGTCAGGTTATACTCTATCTTGTTCATCACCGAATTGGTGCGAAACTGCAGGAAACTCTTCGAAAGAGATTCCATTATAAAGCTGACCTGACTATTCTCATCTATGACAGCTTCGTTTACCTTTGCCACGTTGAAGTGGACCATCATATTAAGGACATGCTCCCTAACAGAAGTTTCCTCCTTCATTCGGGAGTTGTAAACGTACTTGAGGCCATCATACCGGACCGATGAGGACGGTTGTCCAAACATGGCTTGTAATGATCCCATGATCTTCTTTGCGGTGATCATGCCAACATGTTTCTTAGACAACACACCAGATATGTTGGCTAAGATATAGACCCGAGCTTTATCATTAGCCTTAGTCCATTTGTCAAATTTATCCCAAACTGTTCAGGTTGCAGACGAGCTTGGAGGGGGAGGACATTCCTCCGTTAAAATGAACCTTGGATCATCAATCACAAGAATCGTATTCAAGTTTGATTTCTAAGTTCCAAAGTTATCGCCGTTATGTTTTTCGGAGGCGAGTAATTGAATAAAAGAGCTCGACATCCTGAAAATAGAACATATGCTATTAGTGAATTGCTTTTAACCCATAACATGCATCCAATTAAGAATTTAACAAAAGTAATAATGTACCCATAATCTCATTATTGTTTTTGCAACGATACTTCAGTGAGTCAGAGCAACCGCTACCAAGGGCCTGTCAATCACTTTTTCACCAAACCAAGACATTCTTGACTAAATGCTAATACAGGATCCTGATAGACTTTGCCATGGCAACAGGAGAAAAGGTTTCCTCATAGTCAACCCCTTCTCGCTGGGTAAAACCCTTTGCCACTAGTCTGGCTTTGAAGGTCTGCATCTTCCCATCCACACAACATTTACGCTTGTAGATCCACTTGAAACCAATAGGTTTAACCCCATCCGGTTTGTCCACAAGCTCCCAGATGGAATTGAAGTACATTGACTGCATTTCCTGGTCCATGGCTTTAATCCATTCGTCTTTGTCAATGCCATTCATTGCCTGATCATAGGTCAATGGATCCTCGCGCTCATCATCAGGTATGACGACTTGCGTTTCAGCCAAACCCATGTAACATTAAGGTTGTCTCATAGCTATCCCACTACGTCGAAGCATTCTCAACTCTTGAGAACGTACTTGACTAGATGAGCTAGGGTCAACAACACTTGTTGATGTACTAGCACCATCAGCAACTCTTGTTGATGTACTGTCCATTTCGCTTAACACAATCTTACTACGTGGTTTATGATCCCTGATATGGTCCTTCTCAAGGAATGTGGCGTTTGTCGACACAAGCACCCAATTTTCCTTAGGATCATAAAACATACCACCCCTCGTCTCTTTTGTGTAGTCTACGAAGAGGCATAATTTTGAACGAGGTTCTAGCTTCTTTGAGTTTGTGACCAACACATGGGTCGGGCATCCCCAAATCCTGAAATAACGTAAACTGCTTTTACGTCCATTGAGTTCGAAAGTTGTTTAAGAAACACTCTTCGATGGAACATTGTTCAAGATGTATACCGCAGTCTCCACTGCGTAACCCAAAAATGAGTTAGGGAGATGAGTGTAGCTCATCATCGACCAAACCATGTCAAACAAGGTTCTATTTCTCCTTTCTGATACACCATTTTGTTGTGGCATACCAGGTGCTGAGAGTTGGGACGTAATTCCATGTTTTATCATATAGTCCTGGAATTCAGTATCCATGTACTCTCCACCTCGATCCGATCGAAGAGTTTTAATCAATTTTACCTAATAGGTTCTCAACCTCAGTCTTGTACTCCTTGAACATTTCAAGAGTTTCAGACTTTTGGTGCATTAGGTAAATATACCCATATCTCGAATAGTCATCTATGAAACATACAAAGTATTCGTAACCTCCTCGTGCTTTAACACTCATCGGACCACATAGGTCAGAATGTATAACCTCAAAAGCCTCTTTGGCTCTATATCCTTTTCCACTAAAAGGGTGTTTGGTCCTTTTACCCTCAAGGCATGACTCACAAACCGATAAAGAGTTTTCTTCCAACTCGCTAAAGATGTGTGTTTTCTTTCGGAGAAACTAGTGAAGATTGGCATCTTTGGCATTTATGTGGCCTAACCGATAAAGAGTTTTCTTCCAACTCGTTTAGATGCCAAAGATGTGTGTTTTCTTTCGGAGAAACTTTTAACCTCGTAGTTCGCGTTTCAACTATTTAAAACAATTCAATATTCAAAACACTTTTGATTGAATTTGGCTTTAAAACGTATAAATTACTCTCAAGTGAAGCAGAACATAACAAATTTCCATTTTGAGAAATAAATGATTTAATACCCTTAAAAGAAACGAAAATACATTGTTCTAATAGACAGAAAATAGAAATAAGATTTCTAGTAAATCTTGGTACTATGTACATGTTATCTAATAAAATGTACTTCCTGCCAAAGAAAAACTTCACCGAGCCGACCGCTGTAGCCGAGACAACTTCTCAAAATTCAACCCTGAGTGTTATCTCACCCTCCTACAGCCGCTGCCATAAACTAATTCCCTAAAAATAAAAACAAACATGGTTAGTGTCGCCTGAATCAAGTGTCCAGACAGAGTCATTACACTCCATTAAACAAGTTTCAACAACAAGTAAATCACATTTACCTTCATTCTTCTTCTCAACAAGGAACTTGGGACAATTCCTCTTCTAGTGGTTGTCCCCATTGCAGTGGAAACACTTTCCTTTTTCTGCAACCTCCTTGATCTTTTTGCCATTGTTGGCGGATGTGCGATCAGCTTTACCTACTTTCTTCAACTTCTTCTTATTCCCTTTCAGGCCTGAAGAATTCACACACTTCGTCCCAGAGGTCGAACACTTGTGAAAGGACCTGAAGGCAACATTTGCCTTAGCTTCCGGTCCCTTGACTCGCATCAGGGACTGGGTCTGTAGTTCGTTAAGAAGAGTGGTCATATTGTATCTAATTTTGTTCATAACAACATTGCTACGAAACTGAAGGAAACTCTTCGAAAGAGTCTTTAAAATAAAGCTGACCTGGTTCGACTTGTCGATCGAAGCACCTTTCATCTCAACCAAGTTGAAGTGGGTCATCATGTCGAGAACATGTTCCTTAACAGATCTGCGCTCCTTCTTCCTAGCATTGAACACATGTTTGAGTGAATCGTACCTAACCTGAAAAGACTATTGTTCAAACATGTGTTGCAACTACTCCATGATCTCCTTGGCGGTGAGCATGACCTCGTGCTTCTTAGCCAAGACTTCAGATAAGCTGGCTATGATGTAGACCTTGGCCTTTTCAGTAGCGTTGAGCCACCGATCGTAAACATCAGGAACACTTCTGGATGCGGTCGAGCCCGGCACCTGAGGACACTCCTTAGTGAGCGTGAACTTAGGATCGTCAGTAACTAAGATCTCCACAACTGGTGATTATCTCCTACAGGCTTATCGGAAGCTAAAAGAGCTATGATTGAACTCGACATTTTGCTGAAAGAAAAACTTTGTATTAGATCTCCCAAAAAACTTTTGAAAAATCCAATGATGTTTTAGCAATTTTATTCTATGATCCCTAGGTTATTTTAAAACTGCAATGATACCCCAAAGGTTTCGAATTACCGCCACCGAAGGGTGGACAGAATCACTCTTGCTCTAGGACGAGACTTTCTCGACCAGACCTTAATACTAGAATAACTCTTATTCCTATAGGCATTCAGTTACCATTTTTCGTTCTGAATTAATTAACTCTTAATGAATCTCGTGAGTGTCACCCTCTATCTTTAAATTCCATAGCATCCGTCCATGAAGGGAATCGATTTCACGCAGTGGAAGACGTTGTGAAACGTCGTTGATTAGTTTTGTGTGTAATTTCTTAAAAACAAAATTTATCTCATAAAAACTAAGTTAAGCATGCTGATTTGAGAAGGAATATAGAAAGTAAACATTTTACTAACCCCTTGTAGATAACTTCTTGCAGTTCCCTCTCAGTCTCTCTCGATCCAACGAACCGCACGAACAAAGACACTTCCAAAAGCTCTTCTCGGTTGTTCTCGGGAGGTAAAGGGAGAGTGGTGGAACTCCCTTTGAAATTTGGGATGGAGAAAAGGTATAGAGATTGAGAGAGCTAGAGAGAATTTGGTCTATCTCTTTTGCTGGTATTTCAAAAATGAGAAGTCTGCCTTTTCCAGTGCTTCACAAAGCATCTATTTATAATGGTGAGTGGTGGAGTTAAAATCTCCACCAATTCACCATTTTACCACAACCATATGATATGCAAATCATATTTGCATATCACATAATGTAAGGTATCTCATACCTTATTATACAAATCCTATTTGCATAATTGTGGAATAATTAATTGAATCACATTCAATTCAATTTCTCTGAATTCAATTTCTCAAAATTTAGCACTAATTAATCAATTTGGCTATTTTATAGTTATTACGAATCTAATTCACATCAAACTATATATTATGTCAACTATATCACATATAATTGACATAGCTACCCAATTAATGAATTTGAACTCTTAAAATCCACTCCAAACTATAAACCCTCAATTTGTTTAATTGAGCCAATCGAGGGACCTAATGGACCAACACTTGATGAGCTCCAATGATATGAGATTGGACGGTCAAACTCATTGATCTGATTAATCACTATTCATTAGCTACGGTAACATTCCATTAAAGCCCGGAGCTGAACTCCGACCACTGTAGGAAAAGTTGTGTCCATCGATATAACTAATACTGCTGGGTCAAATGACCGTTTTACCCCTGTGTCTACTTCTTCTTCCTTAAGTCCCACTGCTCCTCTAATGAACAACTTTGTCGTATGGTCCAACCATAAACAATGTCCCTCTCGAGCCAGTGAGAGGGCGAGCACCCGTTGTTCAAATCTCAAAGACAACACTTAATGGAACAACCTCTCTAAATTCCCTAGGTCGGGAACGAGTGAATTCCTTTTTGCGTAGTCAAGTTTCCAACTCCCCACGAGGTTCTGTCCCCAAGAAGATAGGCATATTGGGTGTATACAAACCACCCTCACCCGTACTAGTCAAAGGATAGACCCCCGCAGACAGGAGTTCGTGACATGCTTAGGATTTAGGATGAGTCACTAATGGTCATCTACGAAGTCATTAGTCCTACTGTTAACGGTGTTACATCAGTAGGTCTAATGATTCACTATCCGGTCTTGTACAATCTCATTGCACAAGATTACCCCACTTGCATGTCAATCACATGAACGAGCTGGATCAACTCGTTTGTATCCAATACAAAGCGGGTCGCATCCATAGTGTAACCAGGATGAGGTTTCCAACATTATCCATATACTGTAGACCATTCGGGTCACTAACTCAAACGTGATGCAGCCTGTGTGTTAACTACACACCATTCAAGTACAATAATATGACCCTGGAGCTTAGTTTATTGGATTATGTTTTATAAAATGCGAGATACAAAGTTTTGACAAATCAATAACTTTTATTCATTTATAACAACTGTATTACAAACTACACGAGATTAGGACAAACACCCCAACAAACTCCCACTTGAACTAAACCAATGGAGTACATATACATTTCTCAAATGCAAAGTAAAGTAATACATGAATGTAATACAATAAACTAGGGCATACGAATACCCTTTACAATACTCCCACTTGCCCTAGTCTAGAAGGACTCGGAGGCCTAGACTCTCTAGGTGACCCTAAAACGCCATAGCCGTGGAGGTTTTTGTAAACGGATCAACAATGTTGTCCTCGAAACTATCTGCGTGACTATCACGTCTCCGCGGTGAACAATCTCCCGTATCAGGTGATATTTGCGTTCAATATGCTTGCCCCTCTTATGACTTGAGGTTCTCTCGAGTTGGCTACTGCTCCACTGTTGTCACAAAACAGGGTCATTGGCAAGTTCATATTTGGAACAACTTCCAAATCTAGCATGAACTTCCTAAGCCAAACAACTTCTTTTGCAGCTTCACAAGCTTCTACATACTCGGCTTCCATCGTGGAATCAACGATGCATCCCTGTTTGATGCTTCGCCACACTACAACTCCCCTGTTGAGGGTGAACATTGACCCCAATGTGGATTTCCTAGAATCTTTATCGGTCTGAAAGTCAGAGTTTGTGTATCCCTTGAGGATCAAATCCCTACTTTCATACACCAGCATGTAGTCCCTCGTTCTCCTAAGATACATGAGGATTGCCTTTACGGTTGTCCAGTGATCTAATCCTTCATTGGATTGAGATCTACTGATAATCCCGACTACATAACAGATGTCCGGCCTAGTACACAGCCTTGCATGCATAAGGCTCCTCACAGCTGAAGCATAAGGGATGTGTCTCATATCCTCAACTTCTTGAGGTGTCTTAGGACATTGATCCTTAGACAGGTGAACCCCATATCTGAAAGGCAATAATCCCTTCTTGGATTTCTGCATACTATATCGGGACAACATCTTGTCCATATAGGATGCTTGAGACATGGCTAGTATTTTGTTCTTCCGGTTCCGGACTATCAGGATACCTAGAACATATTGTGCTTCTCCCAAATCATTCATTTGGAATTGTGAAGCTAGCCATTTCTTAATTCAGTTAAAAATCCTACATCATTCTCAATGAGTAGGATATCATCCACATACAATATAAGAAATGCGACGGTGTTGTTGATGATTTTCTTGTAGACACAAGGCTCATCAACAATTTGATTAATGCATAAGATTTAATTGCCTCATCAAATCTTATATTCCAAGACCTTGAGCCTTGTTTCAGTCCATCAATAGACCTTTGAAGCCTGCAAACCTTTTGCTCTTGGCCTTGGGCAATGAACCCGTTGGGCTGGTCCATGTAAATGGTCTCGTCAAGATTGCAATTCAGAAAGGTCGTCTTGACATCCATTTGTCATACCTCATAGTCGTAATATGTGGCAATGGCTAGAAGGATCCTTATAGAATTTACCATGGCAACGGGAGAAAAGGTTTCCTCATAGTCAACCCTTTCTCTCTAGGTAAAACCCTTTTCCACTAGTCTAGCTTTGAAGTTCTGTACCTTCCCATCTACACCATGTTTACGTTTGTAGATCCACTTGCAACCAATAGGTTTGACCACATCCGGTTGGTCCACAAGCTCCCAGACGGAATTGAAGTACATAGACTCCATTTCCTATTCCATGGCTTTAATTCATTCGTCTTTGTCAATATCATTCATTGCCTGTTCATAGGTCAATGGATCCTCGCAGTCATCATCAGGTATGACAACTTGCTTTTCAACCAAACCCATGTAACGTTCAGGCTGTTTCACAACCCTCCCACTACGTCGAGGCATTATCAACTCTTGAGAATGGACTTGACTAGACGAGTTAGGATCAACAACATTTGTTGACTTACTACCTTCATCAACAACTTTTGCTGATGAATTGTCCATTTCCTTCAACACAATCTTACTTCTTGGTTTATGGCCCCTAATGTGATCCTCCTCAAGGAACGTGACGTTTGTCGATACAAGCACCCTATTCTCCTTAGGATCATAAAAGAAACCACCCCTTGTTTCCTTTGGGTAACCTACGATTAGGCATAATTTTAAACGAGGTTCCAATTTATTTGGGTTTGACACCAACACATAGGTCGGGCATTCCCAAATCCTAAAGTGGCGCAAACTTTTTTTACGACCAAACCAAAGTTCGAATGGTGTTTCATAAACACTCTTCGACGGAACAATGTTCAAAATATATACAACAGTCTCCACTGGATAACCCCAAAAACGAATTAGGAAGATGAGCATAACTCATCATCAACCGAACCATGTCCAACAAGGTTCTGTTTCTCCTTTCTGACACACCATTCTGTTGTTGCATACAAGGTGCTGAGAGTTGGGACATAATTCCATGCTCTATCATATAGTCTTGGAATTCAGTGTCCATGTACTCTCCACCTCGATCTGATTGAAGCGTTTTAATTGTTTTACTTAATTGGTTCTCAACCTCGTTCTTATACTCCTTGAACTTTTCAAGAGTTTCAGACTTTCAATGCATTAGGTAAATGGATCCATATCTCGAGTAGTCATCTATAAAAGATACAAAGTAATCTTAACCTCCACGTGCTTCAACATTCATCAGACCACATAGGTCAGAATGTGCAAGCTCAAGAGGCTCCTTGGCTTTATAACCTTTTCCACTAAAAGGTATTTTGGTCATTTTGCCTTCAAGGTATGACTCACAGACTGGTAATGAGTTTTCTTCTAACTCGCTTAGAAGTCCACTGTTCACAAGTCTCTTAATCCTATTGAGATTTATGTGGCCTAACCTTAGATGCCAAAGATGTGCGTTTTCTTTTGGAGAAACTTTTAATTTCTTAGTTCGTGTTTCGGCTGTTTTAAACAGTTCAGTATTCAAAACACTTTTCACTGAGTTTGATTTTAAAACATACAAATTATTTTCAAGTGAAGATGAACATAACACATGTCCATTTCGAGAAATAAACGCTTTATTGCTCATAAAAGAAATAAAAATTGATTGTTCTAACAGACAAAAAATTGAAACAAGGTTTCTAGTAAACCCTTGTACAATGTACATGTTATCTAATAAAATGTACTTCCCGCCGAAGTAAAGCTTTACATTGCCTACAGATGCAGTCGAGACAACCTCTCCGGTTCCAACCCTGAGCGTTATCTCACCTTCCTGCAGCCGCCGCCAGGAACTAATTCCCTGAAAAGAAGAACAAACATGGTTAGTGGCACCTGAATCAAGTATCTAGACCGAGTCCCTACTCTCCACTAAACAAGTATCTACAACAAGTAAATCATATTTACCTTCCTTCTTCTTCACGACAAGATACTTGGGACAATTCCTCTTTTAGTGACCTTCTCCGTTGCAGTGGAAGCACTTTCCTTTCTCTGCAACAACCTTTACCTTTTTGCCTTTGAGGGCAGCAACGTGATCAGTTTTACTCACCTTCTTCTTCTTGTTCTCTTTCAGTCCAAAAGAAGCTACAGACTTTGTCCCAGAGGTCGAACCCCTTTGATAGGACCTGAAGGCAACGTTTGCCTCAACTTCCTGTCCCCTGACTTTCATCAAGAACTGAATGGTTTGTAACTCGTTAAGAAGAGTGGTTACAGTGCAACTTATCTTGTTCATAACAGCGTTACTACGAAGCTGAAGGAAACTCTTCGGAAAAGTCTCCATTATAAAACTTACTTGGCTCGACTAATCGATCGAAACTCCATTCATCTCTGCCAAGTTGAAGTGGGTCATAATGTCGAGAACATGTTCCCTAACAGATGTGCCCTCCTTTATCCTAGCATTGAATATATGTTTGATTGAATCATGCCTAACCTGGAAGGACTGTCGTCCAAACATGTTTTGCAACGATTTCATGATCTCCTTGGCAGTGACCATAACCTCATGCTTTTTAGCCAAAACTTACCATAAGATGGCTATAATGTAGACCTTGGCCTTTTCATTGGCCCGGATCCACCGATCGTACACATCACGAACACTTCGTTATGTGGTCGAGCTCGACACCTGAGGACACTCCCCAGTGAGCGCGAACTTAAGGTCGTCTGTTACTAAGATTGTGTTTATATTGTTTTTTCACGATTGGTAATTGTCACCAACGAGTTTATCTGAAGCTAAAAGGGCTATGATTGAACTCGATATTTTGCTGAAAGAAAAAGAAACTTTGTATAAGTTCTCGCAAAAAGTTTTCTAAAAATCCAATCATGTTTTAGCGAATTTTATCCTATGATTCCCAGGTCATCTAAAATTGCAATGATACCCCAAAGGTTTAGAATGACCGCCATCGTAGGGTAAACAGAATCACTCCTCCTCTAGGACGAGACTTTCTGGACCAGACCCTAATTCAAGAATAACTCTTATTCCATTAGGCATCTAGTTACCATTATTTGGTCTGAATTGATTAACTCTTAATGAATCCCGCGAGTGTCACCCTGAATCTTTAAATTTCCAAGTATCATACAAACAATAGACGTCGTAGGGAGGACTATGAAGGCTAACCAACAAGAAAATCATATCCCTTTCGGAAATTCACGGTGTTCCGACTCCCATGATCAAAGCCCTCTGTAGGGATTGTCTGGGTCAAGCCAAACTAGAAGACTAATCATGGGCATCTCATGGTGTGAATCGAAAGAAGAGACCTGTTGGGATTTGTGCACTAAAACTCGTAGTTTGTAATTACGTTCTAATTAATGTAATAAAGTGTTATTATTTCAATAAAGTGTTATTGTTCGTTATCTACGAGTTTGTCGTTATTTAAACCCTAAATCCAATAAACTAAAAATCCAAGGTTGTTAAATGAATCTTTAACTGAATGTAATGTACATAAAAAGGATCTCAGTTCGAGATACAGCCTAAATGGTCTATAGTTAGGGGATAAGGTTTGGGTACCTTACGCTGGTTAAACTATGGATGTGGCCCACTTTGTATTTGATACAAACACTGTGATCCTAACATGTTCGTGTAGATGACATGTGAGTGGGGATATCCTATGTAATGTGATTACATAAGACTGGACCACGAAATAGTAGTCTCTAGCTGTAACTCCGTTGACTAGTTAGGTTTCTATTTCACTAGGATGACCTAGGCAACTTGATCTCAATCCTGAGCAGGTTACGAACTCCTGTTCGCAAGGGATTGTCCTTTGACTAGTATGGGTGAGAGTGGCCAGATTCGCCGACTCAATATGCCTACCTTCTTGGGGACAAGACGGAGTGAGCGGCTGGGAACTTAACTTAGCGAGATGGAATTCACTCCTTCTCTCCTACTAGGGTAAGTAGAGGAATGTTCTCTTAAGTGGTGTCTCCAGGACGTGAACAAAGGGCCCGACCCTCTCATTGGCCCGAGAGAGACTCTGTTTGTTGGTAGGACCACGAACAAATTGTTCATTAGACGAGCACTGGTACTTAAGGCACAAGATGTAACCCAGGGGTAAAACGGTAATTTGACCTAGCTGGTGTTACGAACAATCGTGAAGGATTGACTTGCTGTTATTGGTCAATATCCATGGACACAGAAATATATCTGCAGTGAGAAGAGTGCAGCTGTGGGACTTTAGTGGAGTGTTCCCATAGTTAACGAATGTTGATTGGGAGGTTACTGAGATTAACCGAGCAATCTCGTATCGTTGGAGCTTCTGATTTGTACGTCCATTAGGTCCACCTTCTAGCTCGTAAAGGGTTCTTAGATCATTTGAATTTGAAATGTTCAAATTCATTAGGGAATATATTTAATGTATATTGATACGATATAATATATAGTTTTGGAACTATATATTATAAATTTAATGTGAATATGATTCATATTAAATTATATGAGAGAATTGAATATTTGAGAGAGTTCAAATATTAAATTCAAATGTGAATGTGATTCATATTTGAAAACTATAGGTTAAAACATAATGTGCATGAGATGTACATTAAACTATAGGTTAATGTAACGCCCCTACTTTTTTTAACATAAATTCCTAGGGACATTACTACTCATGCATGCATTCGAGGCCTTAACTGAGCTTAAACTAAGTAAAAGTTGATAAATAAAAATCAATTTAATTTGGGATCCCATAGAAATACAAAACGTTTACAAGAAACATAATTAAGTTCGGCCTCTAGTTTCAAAACTCTGTACTACATAAGCGGAAGACAATAATCTTTTAAAATTCTTTCTAAATTATGGATGCGGAATTCATGACTTGGTTCCCATGGCTTCTGTAGCGCATCCATGCCACTCACTTTGGTATGCTCGCTCTCTCACTGAAAACATTTTAAAACAAAGAAAGACACAACAAAGGTAGAGGGATGAGTATTATAAAATACCCAAGTAAGT
This sequence comes from Trichosanthes cucumerina, assembly GCA_036507285.1. Lineage (NCBI taxonomy): Eukaryota > Viridiplantae > Streptophyta > Magnoliopsida > Cucurbitales > Cucurbitaceae > Trichosanthes > Trichosanthes cucumerina. Next base: position 44,438,858 of record CM071841.1, read on the forward strand.
GGGGGTCGGGATATGCATACACATACAATCATGATCTCTAAACTCATTCGTTACATACATAGATGGGACCTAAAACTTTCTAGTATTGTCAGGTCTTTAATCCATGACTGCTTATTTAATTGTCAGGCCTTTAATCCATGACTGCTTATTTAGTTGCCAGGTCTTTAATCCATGGCTGCTCATTTAGTTGCCAGGTCTTTAATCCATGGCTGCTCATTTAGTTGCCAGGTCTTTAATCCATGGCTGCTCATTTAGTTGCCAGGTCTTTAATCCATGGCTGCTCATTTAGTTGCCAGGTCTTTAATCCATGGCTGCTCATTTAGTTGCCAGGTCTTTAATCCATGGCTGCTCATTTAGTTGCCAGGTCTTTAATCCATGGCTGTTTATTTAATTGTGGGGCCGACTGGTCATCCTGAGTCATTTCGTTTTGAGTCTCTCACAGACCCCTGTATTTTGACCCCTAGGTCTCTATTGCATGTTTGACCATGCACATAACGATCTCAGGATAACCAATGTCCACACTATTCGCTAATTCATTTCGTGGCATACAAAACATGCATGAGGTTCCATCAGTCACATAATAATAGAGTACATATCACAAACATCATCATCAGTATATCAGTCATACTTTCTCATGGACAGTTTGAAGATCATACTTTTGTAAGAAACATGAAACATTCTCATACAAACTACTGTCCTATTCTCACATGAAATAATGGAATACTTATACATAACATACGAGAATACTTTCACATAGAATAATGGTTCATTTCCACACGATACATCGAGGTATTTGCACATAAAATATCACGTATTCTCACAATAATATCTGTGTATTTTCATATGAAAAATATAAACTATTTCGCATGAAATCATGAAAATCATTTTCATTTACCCCCATTAAAAGTTAAGCACTGTGTCCCTTACTAAACCTTTTGAAAATCATTCACTCGAGATTCTCGAGAAACCCTTTGAAATATTCGTTTCTAAATTCAAGCCCTAAGCATGAGTTTTGGAAATTCACCTTTTGAAATAATTCCTCAATTTTCATCCTTTAAAACAAATACATATTTCAGGAAATCGTATTCACTTCCCTTTTTAAGATCGTTTGTAGAAAATCCCTTACCTTAGCTCGAAACTCTTTACATTCCGCTCCTAGCTCAAAGTTTCGCTTAGTCATGCTCGATAGTCGAATCCCCTAAATCACATTCATCAATTCTTTAATTAACTTACATAATTAGACACTTATTTTGAATCCAATCATCGTTAGGCTAAATTACCACAAGCGGACGCTCAAAACGAACTCGGGAGGTCAAAGCAGTGGGCCGGAGCAGCTCCGTGGCGCGGGCGTGGTGGGGGAGCGGCGGCGGCGTGCGGTGGCGGCGCGTGGCGCTACAAGCGTTTCGAGGCGTTGAGGTCGATCTCGAGATGCCCACTCACCGATCTACTCGAAGCCGGTCCTAAAATGTCGAAAACCGGTCGAAAAGCTCCCAAATCCCGAACCAAAAATGGCGGGTTTCACAACAAAGGCTTCGGTGTGGCGATCTGCGGCGATCCAAGACTTGAGTTGCAGATCCGGCGAGGTTGCGTGTGTGGCGGCGAACTCTGTGCAGCTCGAACCAATCGGCAGCGACCAGCTTGCGGCGTGGACTTCCCGGCGGCTCGATTCGAAGCTCCCATCTGTGGCGGATCGTCGACGTCTAACGGCTGGGAGCTAAAGGCGACCAAACCACCTTGCAATGGAGGTGAGGCATTCGACGGTCGGGCGACTAGCAACCTGAGGTGGCGGTTTCGACAGATCTGAGGCGTTGGCGGCCTCAGACAGACGACTCGATCGTAGACGAAGATTGCGGCGGAGACGACCTCGACTTGCAGAGCGGCCTAAGCGGCGGCGACGGTCTTTGCTTTCGGCTCGGCCCGGTGGCGTACGGCGCTTGCGCGAGCTCCGGCGAGAGACTCCAACGAGTCTGCAGGCGAATGATGGTTGGCGGCTTGGCATTCGGAGGACGGTGAGGGGATGCTCGCCGGCGGGAGAGGTAGTCGTGAAGATGAACCAAGGAAAAATGGTGGCCCTCGGTTTGCGTGCGTGTGGAAAAGGAAGAAGGGTCTCAAACCCTAAATTTTTAATAACTCAATTACGAAACTGCCCTTCTCTTTACTAAAACCACAAGAGTGCCATTTAATTAAATTTATTATTCTAAAAGTGTCTTTAGTTGCACAAAATTCTTAATTTACAAATCATTTCAATAAATTACAAAGCTCTAAAGCCCACTTAATTTAAATTTCTAGTAACTTAATCCGGGTACAACCTAAGATGTTTTTAAATAAAATTTCGGGGCGTTACAGTTAAAGGGTAAAATGATTAAATATGATTTAATCAATTTAATTAATGTTATAATTGAATTAAATGTGATTTGATTTAATGTAATTAATTAATATTTGATTAATTAATATGATATTAATTGGGAACGTGTCAGGAGGACACGTTCCCACTACTCCCCAACTCCCCCTCGATAGGGAGTGGGGAGTTACCCAGTGAAGTCCTTCTCCTGGTGAGAAGGACAGATGGAGAAGAGGAGTCATTCGATTGATTTGATCAATTGAAAGAAACACAGAAAGAATTCTCTCTCTCACACTCTAATTCCCTTCATCTTCCCAATTGTTGGATTACCTTCCCACCAAGGTAGATCTAAGTAGAACTCAGAGACATAGGAGGTTCTCCTGTTGGTAGTGTCCCTGCTTGAAAAACAGAGGAGTTTCTGTGTTGCTGATTTACTAGAATTTGCTTGGAGCAAGGAGTTGTTGTGAGTCTACAAAGGTAATTCTTCTTCCCTTTAGTTTAATTGTTAAACTTAACATATTTGCATGTATGCTTTTCTCCATGTCTAATTAGATTAGAATTAGCATGCTTGTTCTGTATGTTTTATTTATCAATGTACTGGTTTTTGTTTCAATTAAAACAATCAAGCACATTAACGATCCCAAACCACGTTTCTGCTGCTCAAGGAGATTAGATCTCCATCAATTGGCATCAGAGCAATGCTTGTATTGTTTTGTTTTGAAACAAAATTGCATTGATTTGGTGGAAAATGCATTTGGTTTGCTGTAATACTGTTTAGGAATTTTTTGGCCATAGTTTACTATGTATTTTGATCAAATTATATGTAAAGGCCCCTGAATTTTTGGGCAAAAATACAAAATTGAGTCTGTAATTAGGTTACGAGTCGTTCGGGACAAGTTTCGTTCAATTTGGTTGAGAAACGAAGGAGAAATTTAAGTTTGAAGCTGTTGTGTTCGTGGAAGAAGGCTTGCCGGCAAAGCGGCGTATAACGCTACCAAACGGCGCGTTGTAACGTGAAGAAACAACGTCGCAACGCCAGCGTTCCCTATCGACGCTGGCGATCAAGGGGTCTGCCCCTCAGCGTTGCAACGCCATCCCGATAGTAGGCGCGCGCGAGGATGAAGCACCGGCGTTGCAACGCCGTGAGGCGGTTCAAGCAGTAGCAGATCGGTTCGAGCTGGTTCGTTGGTTTTGGTCTAGTTCGAGCGGTTCAAGGCTGGTTCAAGGTGTTTTTGGATTGATTTCATGAAATAAATTAATGTAATTTATTTTTTTTGAACTTTAGGGGCCAAATTATTCCGGTTTTACAGCTTTTTATCTATATGAATGTCATTTAGATTATTCTCACCTTAGGATAAGCATGTTCACGCATTTTATTTATATAAATGTTATATGAATATGATTGGATGCATGACTAATTTATTTTTTCATGAGTAATTAATTATAAGTGTTATAATTAGATTATATGGAAAATAAATTGCATGGAGCATGAAATTACTTAGTTTAAAATAAATTTTATTTTGTTTAAGTAATTTCATAATTCAAGTAGTTGAATTTCTTTTATAATTCCAATTTGAATTTTGATTGTTGGATTTATAATATAGTTTCTTTATCATAGGTTAATTATTAGTTATAAATTAAAGGGGTTTTAGAAACCATAACCTATAATAAAGAAATGCATGCAAACATAGAAACTTGGGTTAAATATAATTAGTTTTAAATTGTTTAAAATTAATTTAGACTAAGTTTCAAATTTCTAAAAGAATTAGAAATAAGTCTTACATAATATTTTAAATAGTTTAAAATATAGTAGGACTTTAGGACTTTGGTTATAAGGGAACCCTACCGGTGAAGTTCTGTCTAAGGCTTGGGGTACTTAAGCTATGATAAGCTAAACACCTCCTACCCAGGAGGCGGCCGGAACCTGAGTTGAATTAACCTCAGTTCTGTTTTATCTCTAGGTAATTAAAATGTTTATTCACCTAGACATAAGATTTTAAGACCTAGTTATAATAGTTATAATAGGCATAGACTTAGATAGATTCTTTTAGCCAGAATCCGACTAAGTTAAATCCATACCCTAATTTTAGGAACTTCAGTGGGAGAAAACGAGATGTTCGCCTCGAGTTTACTCTCACGTCCTCAAGAGTTCACACCGTGAGTTCCATGCTCGGCTACGCGACGTCAATAGGGCGTCCCCTACGGTATGTGTTTGCATGGTTCAATACCAAGGTGAATGAGGGAAGTATCCATAGTAAATGGGAGCAGGAAGCGTGTCAACGTATCCTACGGTCTCCTCCATTAGGTCGCACCGTGAGATTTCTATAGTCCGCCTGCTAGGTTGTCCTGGAACAGCCAAACCCTACGGAGGGCCTGACTATAGGGGTCGGAACACCGCGAACTCCAGAAATGGATAAGGTCTCTTAGGTTGTTTGCTAGCAGTTGTCTTTCTTAATAGTAGCCTGTTGGCTCGAGTCTATTAGATCTGAAAATGGTAGGGTCACATTTACGGGAGCTAAGGACCATTGGGACATGAGATGTTCTGGTAGTGAGAATTGGCTGAGATAGTCTCAATTCAAGGGAGGAATGACTGACCGCCCGACGGAGGCTTTTGTTCTAAACCTTGAAGTATCGTTGCAAAATTAAAGGTTTAACTTAAACAATGGGGTTTAGTTTAAACACTATGGTTCTTTAATAATTTTGCTAAATTAGATTGGTTTTTATAATGGGTTTAAAAGGCATAACTAATTAGAACTATTTTGGATTTTCAGCATGTCGTCCTCAATAATAGCCTTACTTAAAAGCGACCGTTTAAGTGGTGAGAATTTTATTACGTGCAAGTCTAACTTGAATACGATTCTCGTTGTTGACGACCTTCGGTTCGTACTAACTGAGGAATGTCCTCAGATTCCTGCTCGTAACGCTCCTCAATTTGTCAAGGAGGCGTACCACCGCTGGATCAAGGCCAATGATAAGACCAAGGTCTACATTTTGGCTAGTGTTTCTGAAGTTCTGGCCAAAAAATACGAGGGCATGGTCTCAGCTCGTGAGATCATGAGTTCACTGCAGGAAATGTTTGGACAACCATCTAGACAGATTCGGCACGAATCCCTCAAATACGTTTATAACTCCCGTATGAAGGAGGGGCCATCGGCAAGAGAACACGTTCTTGATCTGATGGTCCACTTCAACGTGGCCGAGATGAACGGAGCGGTCATTGACGAGCATAGTCAGGTATCGTTTATCCTGGAATCTCTTCCGAAGAGTTTCCTGCAATTCCGCAGTAATGCGGTGATGAACAAGATAGAGTATAACCTGACTACTCTCCTTAATGAACTACAGACTTTTCAGTCTCTTATGAAGAATAAGGGACAGGCCGATGGAGAGGCAAATCTGCTTGCCCATTCCAGAAGGTTCCAGAAGGGTTCATCCTCTGGGACCAAGTCCTATAGCTCATCTTCTGGGCTTAAGAAGACCCAAAAGAAGAAAATAGGAGGGAAAGGGAAGGCACCTGCTGCTGATAAAGGCAAGGGATAAGCCAAGCTTGTAGATAAAGGAAAGTGTTTCCACTGCAACATGGATGGGCACTTTGGAAGAGAGCGCACTGAAATACCTTCTTTGAGCTCAAAGAGAAGAAAGGTAAATTAGATTTACTTGTTCTTGAAACATGTTTAGTGAAAATGATGATTTAACCTGGATACTTGATTCAGGAGCCACTAATCACGTTTGCTCTTCATTTCAGGAAACTAGTTCCTTCAAGGAGCTCGAAGAGGGTGAGATGACACTCAGGGTCGAAACGGGAGACGTCGTCTCAGCTCGTGCAGTGGGAGATGCCAAGTTATTTTTCGGAGATAGATTCATTATAATGAAAAATCTGTATATAGTTCCTATGCTTAAAAGGAACTTAATTTCTATCTCTTGTTTAATAGAACTTGGTTATTGTATTTCTTTTTCAATCAATGAAGCGTTCATTTTGAAAGAGGGTGTCAATATATGTTCTGGTAAATTGAAAAATGGCTTGTACGTACTGAAACCGAATAAAACTAAAGCAATTTTAAATCATGAGATGTTTAAAAATGCTGAGACTCAAAATAAAAGGCAAAGAATTTCTCCAAATAATAATACCTATCTGTGGCATCTTAGACTTGGTCATATTAATCTCAACCGGATCGAGAGACTTTCTAAGAATGGACTTCTAAACAAGTTAGAAGATGATTCTTTACCGCCTTGCGAGCCTTGCTTGGAAGGTAAAATGACCAAACAACCTTTTATTGGAAAAGGTTATAGAGCCGTAGAACCCTAGAACTTGTACATTCGGATCTTTGTGGTCCGGTGAATGTTAAAGCTCGAGGAGGGTACGAATATTTCATCTCTTTCATAGATGATTATTCGAGGCATGGTTATCTATACCTAATGCATCACAAGTCTAAAGCTCTTGAAAAGTTCAAAGAGTATAAGGTTGAAGTAGAGAATGCATTAGGGAAAAGTATTAAAACACTTCGATCCGATCGAGGTGGAGAGTATATGGATTTGAGATTCCAGGACTATATGATAGAACATGGAATTAAATCTCAACTCTCAGCACCTAATACACCACAGCAAAATGGTGTGTCAGAAAGGAGAAATAGAACCTTGTTAGACATGGTTCGTTCTATGATGACTATGCTCAATTGCCTGCCTCGTTTTGGGGATACGCAGTAGAGACTGCAGTTCAAATCTTGAACAGTGTTCTGTCAAAAAGTGTTTCAGAAACACCTTTTGAACTTTGGAAGGGGTGTAAACCTAGTTTACAACTCTTCAGGATTTGGGGTTGTCTGGCACACGTGCTCGTGACAAACCCAAAGAAACTAGAACCTCGTTCAAGATTGTGCCAATTTGTTGGCTATCCCAAAGAAACGAGAGGTGATCTTTTCTACGACCCACAAGAAAATAAGGTGATTGTATCGACAAATGCCACGTTCTTGGAGGAAGATCACATGAGAACCATAAACCGCGTAGTAAATTAGTACTAAATGAAGCTACACATGAACCAACACGAGTTGTTGATCAAGCTAGACCCTCATCAAGAGTTAATAGAGAAGTTAGCACCTTAAGTCAGTCTCGTCCTTCTCAATCATTGGGAATGCCTCGACGCAGTGGGACGGTTGGTTCCCAACCTGACTGCTACTTGGGTTTAGCTGAAACTCAAGTTGTCATACCTGATGATGACGTAGAAGATCCATTGTCTTATAAACAGGCAATGAATGACGTAGACAAGGACCAATGGATCGAAGCCATGGACCTTGAAATGTAGTCAATGGACTTCAATTCGGTATGGGAACTTGTAGACCAACCTGAAGGGGCTAGACCCATAGGGTGTAAATGGATCTATAAGAGAAAGAGAGGGCAGCCGGAAAGGTACAGACCTTTAAGGTTAGACTTGTAGCAAAGGGTTTTACCCAAAGGGAAGAAGTTGACTATGAAGAAACTTTTTCCCCTATTGCTATGCTGAAGTCTATAAGGATACTCTTTTCCATAACCACGTTTTATGATTATGAAATTTGGCAAATGGACGTCAAGACTGCCTTTTTGAATGGTAATCTTGACGAGAGCATCTATATGTCTCAGCCTGAAGGGTTCATAGCACGAGGTCAGGAGCCAAAAGTTTGCAAGTTTAATCGATCCATTTATGGATTGAAACAAGCTTCAAGATCTTGGAATATAAGATTTGATACTGCGATCAAGTCTTACGGCTTTGACCAAAACGTTGACGAGCCTTGTGTTTACAAGAGGATCGTCAACGACAAAGTAGCTTTGTGAGTACTTTATGTGGATGATATCCTACTCATTGGAAATAATGTAGGATACCTAACTGACATAAAGAATTCGCTGGCGACCCAATTTCAAATAAAAGATTTGGGAGAGACTCAGTATATTCTTGGGATTTAGATCTTTAGGAATCGCAAGAACAAAACGCTAGCACTGTCTCAAGCATTTTATATCGATAAAATGTTGCCCAGATATTCGATGCAGAATTCCAAGAGGGGCATATTACCCTTCAGGCACGAAGTTCATTTGTCTAGGGAACAGTGTCCCAAGACACCTCAAGATGTTGAGGATATGAGACATATTCCCTATGCCTCTGCAGTAGGTAGCTTAATGTATGCTATCCGTGCAACCGAGGCGGACATTTGCTATGCAGTGGGAATAGTCAGTAAGGTACCAGTCCAATCCGGGGTTAGACCATGGACAACAGTTAAAAATATCCTCAAGTATCTAAGGAGAACAAGGGACTATATGCTTGTGTATGGGTCTAAGGATCTCGATCCTCACTGGATACACCGATTCTCGATTTTCGGACCGATAAGGATTCTCGGAAATCCACATCGGGATCGATTTTCACACCTGAACAGGGGAGCTATAGTATGGCGAAGCATCAAACAAGGATGCATCGACTCCACAATGGAGGTCGAGTATGTCGCCGCTTGTGAAGCAAAGAAAAGAGGTTTGTTTGGCTAAGGAAATTCCTTTACCGATTTGAAAGTTGTTCCAAATATGGAATCTCCCATCACCTTATCTTTGTGACAACGGTGGTGCGGTAGCCAATTGAAGGAACCTCATGACCATAAGCGAGGGAAACACATCGAAAGGAAGTATCACTTGATATGAGAAATAGTGCAACGAGAAGATGTGATCCACGAAGATCACTCACTTGAGCACAATATTGCTTGATCCATTTACAAAAGACTCTCACGGCTAAAGTGTTCGAGGGTCATCCGGAAAGTGCAGGTCTACGAGATATGTACATAAGCTAATCTAGGACAAGTGGGAGATATATAATGGGGTATATGGATGCCCTAGTTTATTGTATTTCTATCTCTTGTAACCACTGTTTTAGATTATGATGTACCCCACTAGAGTTTTAGTTCAAGTGGGAGTTTGTTGGGATTTGTGCCCTAAAACTCGTAGTTTGTAATTACGTTCTAATTAATGTAATAAAGTGTTATTATTCCAATAAAGTGTTATTATTCGTTATCTACGAGTTTGCGGTTATTTAAACCCTAAATTCAATAAACCAAACATCCAAGGTTGTTAAATGAATCTTTAACTGAATGTAATGTACATAAAGAGGTCTATAGTTAGGGGATAAGGTTTGGGTACCTTACCCTGGTTAAACTATGGATGTGGCCCACTTTGTATTTGATACAAACACTGTGATCCTAACGTGTTCGTGTAGATGACATGTGAGTGGGGATATCCTATGTAATGAGATTACATAAGACCGAACCACGAAATAGTAACCTCTAATTGTAACTCCGTTGACTAGTTAGGTTTCTATTTCACTAGGATGACCTAGGCAACTTGATCTCAATCCTGAGCAGGTTACGAACTCCTGTTCGCAAGGGATTGTCCTTTGACTAGTATGGGTGAGAGTGGCCAGATTCGCCGACTCAAAATGCCTACCTTCTTGGGGACAAGACCGAGTGAGCGGCTGGGAACTTAACTTAGCAAGATGGAATTCACTCATTCCCGCCTACTAGGGTAAGTAGAGTAATGTTCCCTTAAGTGGTGTCTCCGGGACTTGAACAAAGGGCCCGACCCTCTCATTTGCCCGAGAGGGACTCTGTTTGTTGGTAGGGCCACAAACAAATTGTTCATTAGAGGAGCACTGGTACTTAAGGCACAAGATGTAACCCAGGGGTAAAACAATAATTTGACCCAGCTGGTGTTACGAACATTCGTGAAGGATTGACTTGCTGTTATTGGTCAATATCCATGGACACAGAAATATATATGCAGTGAGAAAAGTGCAGTTGTGGGACTTTAGTGGAGTGTTCCCGCAGTTAACGAATGTTGATTGGGAGGTTAATGAGATTAACCGAGCAATCTCGTATCGTTGGAGATTCTGATCTGTAGGTCCATTAGGTCCACCTTCTAGCTCGTAAAGGGTTCTTAGATCATTTGAATTTGAAATGTTCAAATTCATTAGGGAATATATTTAATGTATATTGATACGATATAATATATAGTTTTGGAACTATATATTATAAATTTAATGTGAATATGATTCATTTGAATATTTGAAAGAGTTCAAATATTAAATTCAAATGTGAATGTGATTCATATTTGAAAACTATAGGTTAAAACATAATGTGCATGAGATGTACATTAAACTATAGGTTAAAGGGTAAAATGATTAAATATGATTTAATCAATTTAATTAATGTTATAATTGAATTAAATGTGATTTGATTTAATGTAATTAATTAATATTTGATTAATTAATATGATATTAATTGGGAGCGTGTCGGGAGGACACGTTCCCCACTACTCCCAACTCCCCTCGATAGGAGTGGGGAGTTACCCAGTGAAGTCCTTCTCCTGGTGAGAAGGACAGATGGAGAAGAGGAGTCATTCGACTGATTTGATCAATTGAAAGAAACACAGAAAGAATTCTCTCTCTCACACTCTAATTCCCTTCATCTTCCCAATTGTTGGATTACCTTCCCACCAAGGTAGATCTAAGTAGAACTCAGAGACATAGGAGATTCTCCTGTTGGTAGTGTCCCTGCTTGAAAAACAGAGGAGTTCTTTGTGTTCTTTGAGTTCTTTGGAATTTGCTTGGAGCAAGGAGTTGCTGTGAGTCTACAAAGGTAATTCTTCTTCCCTTTAGTTTAATTGTTAAACTTAACATGTTTGCATGTATGCTTTTCTCCATGTTTAATTAGATTAGAATTAGCATGATTGTTCTGTATGTTTTATTTATCAATGTACTGGTTTTTGTTTCAATTAAAACAATCAAGCACATTAACGATCCCAAACCACGTTTTCGCTGCTCAAGGAGATTAGATCTCCATCAAGACCGTGGGTTTCGTATTCACAGGTCCCGCTCCCACTCACTATAAGTACTCTCTCCATTCACATTGAATATTGACCCATACAAATATCACCCGAATGGGGACGCTCCCATTTGTGCCACGAAGCCATGTATGGACCTCATAGTGTTAACTTCATGGAGATTTGTGGATGGAAAGTTAAATGTATCTTATACACTTTATTTCTTCCCACTCAGCACTTTAGTTTAACAGCTCTACTTTGAGTTTTTCATTCATTTTCGCTCTGTTTCTTCAGTGCAACTCATGTCACGAACGACCCGAACTTACAAACTCGATTTACATACAATTATGCCCAAAACAACGGGTTGTTATATCGATCTCATCAATGAATAATGTAAATCTAGTCTAACTGCCAAAATCAAAAACATTCATTTCGCAAAGCATTAACATTCATCTCATGAAATTAATGCTACCCACCTTAATTTTAAGTAATTACAGAATGCACAACGAAGAGCAACTTGGCTCTGATACCAATTAAAGGGAATCGATTTCCTGCACAGAAAGACGTTGTGAAACGTCGTTGATTCGTTGTGTGTGTAATTTCTTAAAAATAGAATTGATCTCATAAAAACTAAGTTAGGCATGCTGATTTGAGAAGGAATACAGGAAGTAAACATTTTACTTACCTCTTGTAGACAACTTCTTGAGAAGGAACAAAGACACTTCTAAAACCTCTTCTCGATTGTTCTCGGGAGGTAGAGGGAGAGTTCTGGAACTCCCTTTGGAATTTGGAATGGAGAAAAGGTGTAGAGAATTGAGGGAGCTAGAGAGAATTTGGTCTATCTCTTTTGTTGGAATTCCAAAAATGAGAAGTCTACCTTTTCAAGTACATCACAAAGCACTTATTTATAATGGTGAGTGGTGTTCTTAAAATCTCCACAAATTCACCATTTTACCACAACTATATGATATGCAAATCATATTTGCATATCACATAAGGTAAGGTATCTCATACCTTATTATACAAATCCTATTTGCATAATTGTGGAATAATTAATTAAATCATATTTAATTCAATTTCTCTTAATTAAATTGCTCCAATTTAGCCCTAATTAATCAATTTGGCTATTTTATAGTTTATTATGAATCTAATTCACATCAAACTATATATTATGTCAACTATATCACATATAATTGACGTAGCTACCTAATTAATGAAATTGAACTCTTCAAATCTACTCCAAATTATAAACCCTCAATTTGTCCAATTGAGCCAACCGAGTGACCTAATGGACCTACACTTAAGGAGCTTCAGTGATATGAGATTAACCGGTCAAACTCTTTGATCTGGTTAATCACTATTCATTAGCTACAGTAACACTTCACTAAAGCTTGTAGCTAAACTCCCACCACTGTAGGACAAGTTGTGTCCATCGATATAACCAATACTCGCGAGTCGTCCCTTCACAGATCGTTCGTAGCCACTGCTGGGTCAAATTACCGTTTTACCCCTATGTCTGCAGCTTGTTCCTTAAGTCCCACTGCTCCTCTAATGAACAACCTTGTTGTATAGTCAAACCATAAACAATGTCGCTCTCGGGCCAGTGAGAGGGTGGGTGCTCGTTGTTCAAGTCCCGGAGACAACACTTAAGGGAACAACCTCTCTAAATTTTCTAAGTCGGGAAAGAGTGAATTCCTTCTTGCGTAGTCAAGTTCCCAACTGCCTACGAGGTTTTGTCTCTAAGAAGATAGGCATATTGGGTGTATACAGACCACCATCACCCGTACTAGTCAAAGGACAGACCCCCGCAGACAGGAGTTCGTGACATGCTCAGGATTCAGGACGAGTCACTAATGGTCATCTACGAAGTCATTTGTCCTACTGTTAACGGTGTTACATCTATAGATCTAATGATTCACGGTCCAGTCTTGTGCAATCTCATTGCATAGGATGCCCCACTCGCATGTCATTTACATGAACGAGATTGATCAACTCGTTTGTATCCAATACAAAGCGGGTCGCATCCACAGTGTAACCAGGATGAGGTTTCCAACTCTATCCATATACTATAGACCGTTCAGGTCACTAACTCAAACGGGATCCTGTCCGTGTGTCAACTACACACCGTTCAAGTACAATAATATGAACCTAGAGCTTAGTTTAATGGATTAAGTTTTATAAAATACAAGATACAAAGTCTTGACAAATCAATAACTTTTATTCATTTATAACAATTGTATTACAAAGTACACGAGATTAGGGCAAACACCCCAACAAATTCCCACTTGAACTAAGCTAGTGGAGTTCATATACATTTCTCAAATGCAAAGTAAAGTAATACATGAATGTAATACAATAAACTAGGGCATACAAATACCCTTTACAATACTCCCACTTGCCCTAGTCTAGAAGAACTCGAAAACCTAGACTCTCTAGGTGACCCTCAAACACCTTAGCCGTGAGGGCCTTTGTAAACGGATCACCAACGTTGTGCTCCGAAGCTATCTACGTGGCTGTCACGTCTCCGCGGTGCACAATCTCCCGTATCAGGTGATACTTGGGTTCAATATGCTTGCCCCTCTTATGAATTCGAGGTTCTCTCGAGTTGGCTACTGCTCCAATGTTGTCACAAAACAGGGCCACTGGCAAGTTCATATTTGGAACAACTTCCAAATCTAGCATGAACTTCCTAAGCCAAACAATTTCTTTTGTAGCTTCACAAGCTGCTACATACTCGACTTCCATCGTGGAATCAGCGATGTATCCCTGTTTGATGGGCGTCTCACAGTGTTCCGACTCCCATGATTAAGGCCCTCCAAAGGGATTGTCTGGTCCAGGCAAAACTTGCAGGCAGATCATGGGCGTCTCACGGTGTGAATTGACAGAAGAGACCGTGGGTCCCGTTTTCACAGGTCCTGCTCCCACTCACTATAAGTACTCTATCCATTCACCTTGAATATTGACCCATACAAATATCACCCGAATGGGGACGCTCCCATTTGTGCCACGAGGCCATGTATGGACCTCATAGTGTTAACTTCATGGAGATTTGTGGATGGAAAGTTAAATGTATCTTATACACTTTATTTCTTCCCACTCAGCACTTTAGTTTAACGGGATTGACCTAGATAAATCGGCTATATTTACCTAAGTCTACCAATATAACTCTTATATTGGATTAGCCTAAGTCTATAATCATATTATTAACTTAGGACTATGTGAGTATATTTAATTAACTCTTAATTAACGGTACTCAAGAAAATATAACCTATGAATCTCAAGACCAAATTCACTTTCAAGTCGGTTCCCAGGTAGGGGTGTTCTACAAAGCATCAGCTTAAATACACCAGCCTTAGACAGAACCTTCCTTAGACAGAGTTACTAATTAGTCACCATTCATAAGTCACATTTGATTTATTAATTCTAATCCTATTAGAAATAGAAAACCTAAGTCTAATTAATTCAAGTTCTAAACCATTTAAAACTAATTAATTAACTTAGGTTACATGCATTTCTATGTTATTGTGCTTGATCATTCATTACATGAATAATAAAACTATATAACATACATTCATCACATGAATTAATGCATGTCAATGCTTATAATCTAAATAATATACCACTTATATTAATTAAATTAAAATATGTTTTATATTATAACTCTTATAATCTAACTTATTATGCATACTATGTATTATAACACTTATAATATAAAAATGATGCATGAAATGCTTAACCTAACGTGAGATTTTAAAAATATATGACATACATTATGCATATAATTAAATCATACAACATTTACATAAAATAATAAAATAGCAAATTGGACCGATTTTGGCACCCTAGGGACATTAATTTAATTATTCAATATTAATATAACAAAATTAAGTTTATTAGTTAATTTTATTATTTCATATTAATATAACAACTATATTAATATTAAATAATAAAATTAATTAATAAACTTAATTTACAATATATAAATTAAATAAAATCAATATTTTCGGAAATCAACTGCCAACCACGTCCCTAGTTGCCCACAACACGCGAAAAATGCTCGTTGGAATTGCCCACTACGCGGCAACGTTGCAATGTTGTGTTGCCCAACGCCTTGGCAGCACAACACCTATAGCGTTGCAACACCGCGCCTGGCGTCGCAACGTTGTGCCTGCGTCACGCGTCCTTCTGCTTGGGCGGCGTTGCAACACTGTCCTCTGTCCAGTAACTCACCTTACTGTTTTTCGCCCGTTTTGCTCCATTTTTTCACAGCAACTCTTGCCACGAACGACCCGGACTTACAAACTCGATTTACATTAAAAATTCCCTAAAAACAATGGGCCCTTACATTGATCTCATCAACAAAAATGTAAATCTATTCAAAGTGCCAAAACCGAAAACATCCAAAATGCAAACCATTAACATTCATCTCATGAAAAAATAATGCTACCCACCTTAATTTTAAGAAAATTACAGAATACACGACGAAGAGCAACGTTAGACTCTGATACCAATTGAATGGAATGGATTTCTCGATGTAGAAGCGTTGTGAAACGTCGTTGATTCGTTATGTTTCTATTTTCTTAAAATTGAGTTCATCAACATACATTTCTAGATTAAGCATGTTGTTTTGCTAAGGAAAACAAAAGTAAATTGAATACTAACCTCTTGAGGAACACTTCTTCGATTTCCTCCTCGATTACTCTCGATAAATCGGAATCACGATCTCGATCCTCAAACCAAACACAGAAATACTTCTAAAATATCTTCTCGGTTGTTATCGGGAGGTAGAGGGAGAGTGGTGGAACTCCCTTTTGAATTTGGGTTGGAGAGAGTTGTAGAGAATTGAGAGATAAGCTAGAGAGAATTGGCTTTTGTTCTTTGGATGGAATTCCAAAAAATGAGAACAATTGCCTACCAAATGCTTCATAAAGCAGCAATTTATAATGGTGTGTGGTGAAGTTAAAATCTCCACCAATTCACCATTTTACCACAAACATATGATATGCAAATCATATTTGCTTATCACATAATATAAGGTATCTCATACCTTATTATACAAATTCTATTTGCATAATTGTGGAATTTTAAATTGAATCATATTCAATTTAATTTCTCTCGATTCAATTTCTCCAAATTAGCCCTAATTAAACAATTAGACTATAATATAGTTTATCATGAATCTCATCTCATTCACATTAAACTATATATTATGTCCATTATATCACATATAAATGACATAAATACACTTTTAATGAATTTGAACACTTCAAATCCACTCCAAACTGTGAACCCTCTTTTTATCAAATTTGAGACAACCGAAAGACCTAATGGACCTACAAATGATGAGCACCAATGATACGAGTTTAATCGATCAAACTCTTCGACCCAGTTAATCAACATTCATTAGCTACGGTAACATTCCACTAAAGACCGTAGCTGCACTCCCATCACTGCAGGACAAGTTGTGTCCATCGATATAACAAATGCACGTGAGTCGTCCCTTCACAGGTTCTTCGTAGTCACTGTTTGGTCAATTTCCGTTTTACCCTTGTGCCTACTTCTTGTTCCTTAAGTCGCCCTGCTTCTCTAATGAACAAGTTTGTTGTATGGTCCAACCATAAACAACGTCTCTCTCGTGCAAGTGAGAGGGTGGGTGCCCGTTGTTCATGCCCTAGAGACAACACTTAAGGGAACAACCCCTCTTGTTTTCCTAGTCCGGGAACGAGTGAACTCCTTCTTGTGTAGTTAAGTTCTCAGCTCCGCTCGAGGTCCTGTCCCCAAGAAGATAAGCATATTGGGCGTACTCAGGTCACCTTCACCCGTATTAGTTAAAGAGCAAACCCCCACAGACATGATTCCGTAACACGCTCAGGATTAAGGACGAGGCACTAATGGTCATCTACGAAGTTATTAGTCCTATACTGTTAACAATGTTACAACAGTAGGTCTAATAATTCACGGTCCGGTCTTGTATAATCTCATTGCACAGAATGCCCCCACTCGCATGTCACCCACATGAACGAGCTAGATCACTAATACAAAGTGAGTCGCATTCACAGTGTCAACTGGATAAGGTTTCCAATCCTATCCATATACTGTAGACTGTTCGGGTCATTAACTCGAACGTGATCCTCCCCGTGTGTCAACTACACAACGTTCAAGTTTTAATTCTCTCAAAAGATATGACCATGGAGCTTAGATTATTGGATTAAATTTATAAAAATGCGCGACACAAATTTTGAATAATAAACAACTTTTATTTATTAAAACAATAAGTATTACAAACTTTACGAGATTAGGGCATACATCCCAACAGAATAAACTTCCAATAGTATATTACTGATAAGTATATCTTTAACATATAAAGACAACAGTAAAACATAATGCAAACCACAACATGGTGAATCGAGTTATTTTGATTTGTGTTTAGGGATAGATAAAGGTATCCACAATAAGGTTGTGGATATTAAAGATTATTAATAATTGCATGCATGAGATTAAGTTGAGATGTAATTCAAAAAATGAAGCTGTTGGCACAATTGGAAGAAGCAGAATTGCAGTTGATAAGGGTGACACCATCATCATCAACACACATCACAATCTCTACCAAACGAACTTGTCCGCCAGTTGCTGTTCTGCAACGAAGAACTGGTTCCTTCCCAAGTCTTGTTCTAATGGCACTTTCTACTCTTTGCTTTGATTTAGATTGCCCATTTGGTGCTAACCCACTAACTCTGAGAGCACCAAGAAGATCGATATTGTTCCTTAAATTTATGGCTATTTGGAAGTATGCAGCTTCATCAAACTTGCTTTCTGAGCAAATCCCATGTTTGTTCCACTCGTGACCCCAAAACCATTTGTTGTTCCCCGTTATGATATTTGGCCACACTTTGTTCAAATCATTTTCTAAATGTGATACCTAAAAACGCAAAAACCATATGTCGTTAAATGTGATTTTTTTTAGTTATATTTCGTCGTTGGTGAGTATCAAAATGGTTAACTTGCATGATATGATATTTAGTGAATTATATTGAGAGAAATTTTGAAAAGTTTATTGTATCATGCAAACTCAAATGTAGGTATTTAGACATCAAGAGAGATTAGAGACTTTGGGTTGTTTTAGTTTTACCTTGTTGAAATCAAACGAATTGCCTTGACAATTAGTTACAGATGTTCCTCCCTTTTGAGGCCACAAGCCATGAATTGTGAACGATCGTAGACCTTGGCCTACACATCGTCCTTGTTGAAAGCTACAAACAGCAGGTGGCCATTGTTGGACAAACCAAAAGTCATCAAAAGTTTGTGATTTAACCAATGGAAACAAAATGGTTAAAGCAAACATAAAAACAATTTCTCTTTTTGGGATTTCCATTGCTTTCATATACAAAACCTTCGAGTTGTGGAAGCTTAGATATCATGGTGTTGCTAACGCACCTCTATTTATTCTTAAATATTATTTCATCTTTCTCTTTCACTACAATTATTGTGGTTATGGGCTTTCAAATAATAAATGAATAAACAATCATCCCTAGCTGGCGTCTACGGCATGACCATTGCGTAAGAAAGATTTACGAACTTCTAATAATCATTATATTATTCATCATTATTCCTGCCCTGTTTTTTTTTTCTCTCTCTTTTTTCTTTAAAGCCAAGCCATTATTCTGTTTGTTAGTGCTTCTAAAATTGATTTAATCACTTTTTTTTTCATAAAATTATTCTTTTAGGTCCTGGGTTTTAAAGAATAGTAATTTGGTTTTTGAGTTTTCATAATCAACCTTTTAGTTCCGGAATTTTGATAAATAGATTTAAAAGTACAGCAATGATCCTGTGTGTTTTTTTTTTTTGAATTTTTATTCACAAATTTGAATAGTTGTTGCAATATGTAAATTGAAATTTACCGTAGACAGGTTTTTGTTTAAAGAATCTTAGAAAAAAATATCTCAAGTCGTGGAATGAATTATAATAGCTTATATTTAGTAGTCCATAGAAGATTGGAATTGGTCCTTTTTGTTGAAATTAATTTGTAAAAATTTTTGTAGAATTGTTTAGGCATCCATTTTGTGCAAGGGCTAAACCTAATTTTTATCTTAGGCTTCATTTTCATTAAGTATTTGAGTAATAAAAATTGAATAGAAGGTGAAAATTGCAATTATATATCTAAGTTTAGGGTTCAATTTTATGAACTTGGAAGTTTATAGTGAAAGTTTATGAATTCGTCAAGTTTAAAGGTAAAAGTATAAGTTAAATTTAAAATAAATAAAGTTCGTTGCTAATATTAAAATAATGAAATAATATATTTGATAAATTTCAGATTTGAATTATCATTTCAATTTACAAGGTTTAAGAGTTTTAATGGTACGCCTTATAGTTTGAAATACTTTCAATTTAATAATCATATAATCAAAATTTTAGGGTTTTCTTTTTGAGAGATATTCTTACCTATAGTCAAGTAATAATATTCTCTATTTCAGAAAAAAAAAGAAAAAAAAAATATTCTCACAAACATGATTCAATTTTCCACAATTTAGACTCAAGTTTGGTCCAATTTGGTATTTAAATCACATCGAAAAAAATTCAAAGGAGACTGCAATTCCGAGTTGTGCAACAGAAAGCTCTTATTCAATGTTTCCTAGGCTATGACACTCCAAATTAGAAACTTATTTGAAGATATAAATTGATATACTTATTTATGCGTCAGGTGTAAATTGATGAAATTGAAAGTTTATAATTAAAATTGATGCAATTAGCCAAGTTCAAAGTTTTAATGGATCAAATTGAAGGTTCAAAATTGATTGTTTTTCCAAATGTTAAAAGAAAAGAACCATGGAACTTAGAAGTCCATACCAATTCAATATAAACTCTAAACCAATATTTTTTATCTTTTTTTTTTTTTGACAAGAATAAAAGTTATTTCTCTTCAATCGATTTTTTTTATTTGATGATAAAACAAAAGGAAAGGATTACAATAAAAGGACACCGGAAAGATAAATCTAACTCAAAGGAATGGATAGATAATGGTAATGGGTAGAAAAAAAATATGAAGATGTTTATAAATCTAAGAATGATTTTTTAGATTTGTAAATATGGTAAAATATTTTCAATCTAACTTTCATTATTTATTATTCTAATTTTACCTTATATGAATAGTTTATCAATTGATTAATATATCAAATATAAATTATATAATTAATATACAATTGATATTCAAAATTTATTAAATTGAATTCTTATTCATTTGTTTCGAAATATTATTTTGCCAGTACATTGTCTGTGACGAACTTATAATGATTCCAAGCTTAAATATTATACTTCTGAAAGTTTGAGCTCATTAATTCATGTCTAACCGTCGAAATTATACGCCCAAGGCGGCGTCGTACGGTATGACCATTGCATGAGAAAGATTTATGAACCTCCAATAATCATTATCCATCACTATTTCGTTTTTTTCTTTATTTTTTAAAACCCATTATTCCAGTGTCAGTGTGCTTTTAAGAAGTGGTTGGAGCACGGTATTCAACTCATAGAATTTTGGAATCAAAACTCAAAATATTATTCCGATCACTGTATTTAAAATAAAATAAAATTGAAACACAATCTCATAATTTTTAATAGTTTACTCAAAACACTGTTTCGTTAATTTCGTGACAAACATTGCCTAAAAACTATTGATTTCTTATTCTTAGAGTTTAAAACTCTTCCAAACAAATCTCCCAATATTTCAATTCAAAGATTTTAATTTTGAAACAGTATTGCTCCAAATTTTCTTTTACTAATATATTCACAAATATCATCGTTAAAATATTCGGAAAATGATATAAAACTAATATTGAGAAACTTGATGAGATATATCAATTTTTATCTTAAATTTTTAATTTTGAGTTTTATTTATTTCAAAAACGTATATTCAATACATAGAATAAGACAAAAACCACATTAAAGTTTGATACTTTCTGTTGAAGTATATAAATTTTGGAAAATTAATTTAAAACCTGTATATTTATGATAAATATTACACGTGTAAATGTCCATCTCACATACCTAAAGTGTCTCTCATGTGTCATAGATTGGTGTCCAAATGGACTACATCATGCCCTCAAAATTGTCTATAAATAGTAGTTTTTGGTAGATAAATGAAATACATAAATGGGTAAACTTGTAGCCAATTCTCTCCATCATTTCCCACTTTCTTATTTTCAATTATATATATATATATCTCAATTTCTATTTTCCTCCCTATTTCTATTTTCCTCCCCATTTTCATTTTCAATTTCCTTTATATTATTAATATTAATATTAATATTATTATTATTAATAATATTAATATTATTATTATATGATTTGGTAAAGTTTTTGGTACTCGATTTTGTCTCTCAATTTTACAACACGTTATCAGGACGAGGATCTGCCATTTCTCCTGTCGAAGTTATGTCATACAGGTATGTCATTTTTTATATAATAAATTAGATGTTATTTTTCATGTTTGGTATATATTAAATTTCTAATAGCAATACAATGTTTGTTTTGTGAAATATTACTATAACAAACCTTACACAATTAGAATTTACATCTCTTGACAATAATGAAAAATATTATTGGTTATGTGTTAAATATGCTCCTGCAGTAGCAATATCGAAAGAGATGGTTTAAAAATATTATGAACAAATCTTGACAAACTGGGGCAACGCCATTGCCTGAAATGAATGTTATGAAATATAACAGTCGTGGTGGCTATTATATTATTGAAATGTCAAGAGAAGCACATAAAATGATGATTATAAAGGAAAAACTACATAAAATAAGAGTTCAAGAGATGATGAGCATAAATGCTTCTAAAGTGAAATGACTAAACATTAGTCACGTACATGTTGTACATTCAAACACTCTATTAATCTCTATTAAACTTCCCTGAATGAAAATAGAAAAATGTAGAATCAAATCTTCTTTATCAGGATAATGATCTATTCAACCAATCCATTATGAAAATTGAGGTATGGCAGATTCATTTGTATCTCTCAAAGGGAAGATTGCGATAATTGATGGAATAACAAATGTCTCTTTTGATTTTGTGAATATATATAACTAGTGTTATTTTTTTCTATTTTCTGTTTTTTTAATTTTTAATTTTTATATTATGAGTTATGTTTCTCTTATTATAATTATTTTAGTTTAATGAAGAGATTTGGAAATTTCCATATGTTGAGTGACTCAAAGATAAATCATGAAGATTTATGTTTGTCAGATAGTGCAACAACACACACCATACTCAAAAATAAAAAATACTTTTCCAAATTGATAATGTTTGAAGCAAATGTCAATATTATATTAGGTTCTGCAAACATGATTGAAGGTTTTGGAAAAACAAATTTTTTCTTGCTTTGAAGAACAAAATTTATAATTAATAATGCTTTGTTCTCTAGCAAGTCGAAAAGAAACTTATTGAGTTTTAGAGATATACGTGACAATGGCCATCGTGTTGAAACTTATCGTAAAAATAATATAGAATGTCTATATATTACCTTTTTTTTCTTATGGATTATATTATACTCATATATGAGTAATTGAAATCTATGTAGCAATGAACCAGAAGTTCATGAATCCAGAAGTATTCAGTGTTTGGCATGACCGATTGGGTCATCTAGGGTCAATAATGATGAGGAAAATTATTGAAAATTTCCAAGGACATCCATTAAAGAACAAAAAGATTATTCAATCTAATAAATTGTCCTTTGATACTTGCTCTCAAGGCAAATTAATCACCAGACCATCACAAACTAAAGTGGGAATTGAATCACCTGCATTTTTTGAACGAATTCATGGTGATATATGTGGACCTATTAACCCACCAAGTGAACCCTTTAGATATTTCATGGCACTGATTGACGCATCCAACACATGGTCGCTTGTATGTTTATTATCTAGTCGAAATCTTACATTTGTAAGGCTACTTGCTCAAATAATTAAGCTAAGAGCACAGTTTCCTGATTATACAATTAAAACTATTTGTGTTGATAATGTTGGCGAAATTACATCTCAAACATTCAATGATTATTGTATGGTCATTGGGATAAATGTTGAACATCCTGTAGTTCATGTTCATACACAAAATAGTTTAGTAGAATCATTTATAAAACGTCTGCAATTAATTGCTAGACCAATGTTTATGAGAGTGAAACTTCCAATATTTGTATGGGGTCATGCTATTTTACATGTTGCGTCATTGGCACGAATTAGGCTAGTAACATATAATAAATATTCCCCTATGCAATTAGCTTATGACCAACAACCAAATATATCCCATCTGAGAATTTTCGGATGTGCAGTTTATGTTCCAATTTCTCCACCACAACGTATTAAGATGGGTCTTCAAAGGAGGTTAGGAATATATGTTGGATTTGATTCCCCAACGTTTATTAAATATCTTGAGCCCCTGACGTGTGATGTATTTACTATACGATTTGTTGATTGTCATTTTAATGAGAGAAATTTTCCAACATTAGGGGGAGGAATTAAGAAGCTGGAAAAAGAAATTACATGCAATTCATCTTTATTATCTCATTTAGATCCCTGTAGAGATCAATGTGATCTTGAAGGTTAAAAGATAACTCATTTGCAAAAGATGGAAAATTAATTACCAGATGCATTTAAAGATGGTAAAAGAGTAACTAAATCATATATACCAGTTGTAAATGTTCCATAAAAAGTTGATATCCCAATACAACAAGTTGTCACTGATGCGTCTGGTGTTGGGGTATTTACCCTAATCTCATGTAGTTTGTAATACAGTTGTTATAAATTTATAAAAGTTATTTATCAAACTTTGTATCTCACATTTTATAAAACTTAATCCAATAAACTAAGTTGAAAGATCATATTATTGTGATTGAACGGTGTGTAGTTGACACACGGGAAGGATCACGTTAGAGTTAATGACCCGAACGATCTACAGTATATGGATAGGATTGGAAACCTCATCCTGATTGCATTGTGGATGCAACCCGCTTTGTATTAGATACAAAGGAGGTGATCCAGCTTGTTCATGTGATTGACATGCGAGTAGGGGCATCTTGTGCAATGAGATTGTACAAGACCAGACCGTGAATTATTTGACCTGCTGATGTAACACCATTGACGATAGGACTAATAACTTAGTAGATGACCATTAGTAACTCGTCCTCAATCTTGAGCGTGTTACGGACTCCTGTCTGCGGGGGTCTGTCCTTTGACTAGTATGTGTGAGGTGGCCTGAGTCCGCCCAATATGCCTACCTTCTTAGGGGCAGGACCTTGTGGGGAGCTGGGAACTTGACTACGCAAGAAGGAATTCACTCGTTCTCGAACTAGGGGATCCAAAGAGGTTATTCCCTTAAGTGTTGTCTCTAGGGCTTGAACAACGAGCACCCACCCTCTCACTGACCCAAGAGGAACATTATTTATGGTTGGACCATACAACAAAATTGTTCATTAGAGGAGCAGTGTGACTTAGGGAACAAGAAATAGACACAGGGGTAAAATGATAATTTGATCCAGCAGTGACTACGAACAACCTGTGAAGGGACAAGTCGCGAGGATTGGTCATATCGTGTGACGACCACAACCACAGGTACTAGTTATTTATTTTATTCAACGTTCTATCAACCTTTATGTTAAGTCGGATTAGTGATTTTTCATCGTGCTCATGAGAGTGAGTCCTTAATCTTATTTAGTTTATAGTGAAGTGTTCTCCTTTAGATAAATGTACACTTATATTTAAAATAAAGGGAAAGGAAATGACAAAGGCACTTAGTAAAGAATGCCTAGGTAAGGGTTAATTGGGACTTTTAACAATGCCCTAGACCTCATTGTTCAACCATATTTATATAAACTTGCAAGCAAAGAAGGATGGAATCAAACCCTAACCCTAAAACCATATACACTTTCATTTTCTCCTTCTCCTTCGTACGCATGCCCTAGCCGAAAACCTAGCTCCAACGTCATCTGCTGCTGCTGCCGCCAACCGTGAAGCCCGCAGAGAAGAGGCCATCGCCGCCGGCGAGTCCTCGAGCCGAAGCTCTTCCAGCCGCAAGCGTCTACAACACCGAGAGCTCACACAAGCCCCGCCACGGCCGTTTCCATCCACCGGTTCGCGAGAGACCGCACGTCCAGCCGAGAGCCTCCACGAACACGTTCCACAAGCGCGCGCGCCGCCGAACCTTCACGGTGAGAGAGAGCCACGACGCCCGCCGAGAGACGTTCGATCACGAGCAGCAGCCACGCCTTGAAGCCGCTCGTCCGATCGCGAACGCCTGCAGCGCACCGGAGCTCGAGCGTGAGCCATCGCCGATCGGAAGCCTCTCTCCAAGCTGCAGATCTCTTCCCGGTCGATCGAGACTACACGCCACTCGTGAACTCGTTTCCTTCACCGCCGATCGTGACCACAGCGCCGGTCATCACTGTATATAGCAAATGAGTTTACTGTAGGTGAGCGTTTCAGGTTAAGTTTCGTTTTTGTGAAGGATTATTTGTGACCTATCGTTTATCTAAGAGTCTAATTGAGAGTGTAAAACTACGGTTTCGAACACGATTTGTAGGAACGAATTGAATTTCAGGATCAAGACTTCCAAGTTTTGGAGCAACCAAATCCACGTTCGGTTTATTATTCGGAGTCGAGGTAATTGGAGCAAAGTGGGAATTATAGACGCTTTCGTACTTAGATTCTTTATATTGAATGAGCTGTGTAGTAGGATAACGAATAGAAGAATTCTTGGTTGACAGGTTATTTGGAAAGGACCGTTAATTTAAGAATTAGAAGGAAAGAGTGAGATCAAAGCCCGAGGTAAGGGACCTTGTGCCGAACTTTCGAAATGGAATTAAGAAAACGAATTTCATTATTTTATGTGAAATTAGTACGTTATTTTACTTAAAAAGATTTAGTGATTTTACACGAGAATATTTCAAGATTTTATGTGAGAATGCTTTGATATTCGACGTAAAGATATCTCAGTATTTTATGTGAGTATAATCTAGTATTTTATGCGAAAATGTCTTTGCATGTTATGTAAGAATAATCCAGTATCTTATGTAAGGATATTACAGTATGTTCTATGAGAATATTTCATGATTTCCTACGAAAGTATTATCTTCGAACTGCCTATGAAGAAACTATGATTTGCATATTGACGATGATGTTTGTGGCATGTACACTATTGTTATGTTGAATGATGGGACCTCATGCATGTTATGTATGCCACGAACTGATTTGATGAAAAATGTGGACATTGGTCTCCTGAGTGCATTATGTGCATGGTTAAACATGCATTAGAGACCCTATGGGTCAAATTACAGGGGTCTGTGAGGGACTCAATTTATACAGGGGTCTGTGAGGGACTCAAACCATACAGGGGTCTGTGAGAGACTCAAATGATTACAGGGGTCTGTGAGGGACTCAAAATGAAATGACTCAGGATGACCAATTGGCCACTTAAAGGAAAAAGGATGTCATGCATTATAGTCATGACGATATGAGAAAGTTTTAGGTCCCACATATGTACATTTCGAACAGGTTTAAAAGTCATGATTGCATGTGTTTGCATATTTCAAACCTCGGTAGCAAGGTCACTTACTTGGTATTGTTTTGCAGTACTCACCCTTTCTTTTAAAAATGTTTTTCAGGTAAGGCTAAGGACGTGCAAGGCGAGTGACGGAGGCGCGTTGCCAGGACCATGGGAATAGACATGTCTTCCGCATACTTTTCTTTTAAAACTGATGTTGTCATTTTATGTTTTCGTAGTTTAACTTTACTTTCCATTTTAAATAGGCCATGTTTAAACCGCTTTCTTGCGTGTTTTGAATGTTTTAATGGGATCCCTAAAGACAAATTGTTTTAAAGTGGAGTTTTAAAGATCGTTTTATATCTTTTGGCCTATAAACGCATGCATGTGTAGTAATGTCCCTAAGAGTTTAGTTATAGAAAAGTAGGGGCGTTACAGTTGGTATCGAACCCTAGGTTTAAGGGTTTACGTACACTTGCTACTACGAGTAAGCTACGCAGTAGTTCCCATGGTTGAACAACGCGTTAGGGCCACCGCTGTGCATGCGTTACGGTATTTTATAAATTAAGCAAAGGATTATGATGTAAATCTATATTGTGAATGTAAATGAATTTAAACCCTAAGGGTGATTCTATCTTATAGTTAGAAAGTAATGGCGAGTTAGAAACTCTCTGTATTGTAGTACGGACAAAAGGCCACCTAGAGGTCGTGGGAGAGGTAGAGGACGTGGTAGGGTCGGAGATCGGGAGTTAATGTTAACACCCACCAGGAACTACCACTGGAACAGGAGGAAATTACCCCACCCGCACTGGATCTCCCCGGGACCAGCCAAATCGCCAGGAGAATGCACCTGCAGTCGCTCCAGTGGCGGGTCAAGGAAACCCTAATGTCATGACTATGATGGTAGAGGCTATGCAGACTCTTGTGCGAGCTACGGTAGCCACTCAGCTGGCCCAAGCAAATCAGGGGCGGAACGATGCGCGACTCACGGAGTCTCGATATCGAAGGACTTCGTGAAGTATGATCCCGCATCTTTCGATGGGTCTTCCGGTGACCCCACCGTGGTGAAGTTATGGTTGTCCTCCATTGAGACCATCTTCAGATTGATGAACTGTCTTGAGGACCAGAGGGTGTCCTGTGCTACCTTCATGTTGAGAGATGACGCCTATTTATGGTGGGAGTCCGCCCAGGGAACCATAGTCGCCAGCGGGGAAGCGATCACATGGAATCTGTTTAAAGAAGCTTTCTGGCGGAAATTTTACCCTGCTGCAGCTCGTTATAGGAAACAGGCAGAATTCTTACAGCTGAGCCAGAACAGGAGGGCAGTGGAGGTATATGAGAGAGAATTCACCCGCTTGTCACGCTTTGCCCCGAGCTAGTAGACACAGAGGCGAAGAAGACAGAGCGCTTCGTCATGGGACTGGATGAAAATGTTCGAGGCTTCATCCAGGCACTAGCACCTCCTGATTATGCCTCCGCAGTGAGAGTGGCGGAATTGATTTGGGTGCAGGCGCAGACTGCACAGCAGGTAGTGGTTAACCCGGGGCAGCCCATGGCAAATCATAAGAGGAAATGGGACCAGCCTAATTCAAGCTCGCAGCGTCCCCAGCGTACACCGCATAGGCCAGGAAACTTTCGTGCGTGTTCAGTCGTCGAAACCACCGCCACGGGATGACAGAACTAACGGTGGAGATAAGCCACAATGCAAAGATCGTGGTAAGCATCATTGGGGTAAGTGTTTGGCCCGGTCTTGAGTGTGCTTCAGATGTGGGAAAGAAGGGCACAGAGCTAATAGCTGCCCGAGTCAAGCCAGTGCTAGCCAACCTCAGGTTATTAATAGTGGGGCTGCTGCCAAGCCCGTGATGCACCAAGGAAGAGCTTATGCAAGCACGAGTAAAAGCATCCATGGCACAGACTTCGGTGGTTACAGTACACTTCCATTACTTGGGCACCTTGCCTTTGTATTATTTGATTAGGTTCTACACACTCTTTTATTTCTCGCATCCTTCGTAAGTCAAGTGAGTTAGAATTAGAACAACGATTCTGAGATGCTTTGTCTGTCTCCACTCTCGCGAGGATAAACTTGTTAGCCACTATGAAAGTCAAGGATGGTAGTGTGACCATCGCAGACCATGGTTTAATGAAGAAATCTAGTAGTCTTAGACATGTTTGACTTTGATGTGATATTGGGTATGGGTCGTTAGCGCAGAACCATGCTTGCATTGATTGCTTGGGGAAGGAGGTAGTGTTTACTCCTCACACCACCAACAGCGGCTACGAGTTCGAGAGGCACGTTAGCGGGAAGTAGGCCTAAGGTAATTCATCGCCCTTAAGGCCGTGAAGTTATTACATCGGGGAGCTTGGGCGTCTTAGCTTGCATACGGATGCAAGGTGTACCGAGATCTCAAAGTGTCACCGGTATCGATGGTGAATGAATTTCAGACGTTTTCCCAGAGGACTCTCCTGAGTACCTCCGGTCGAGAGAGGTGGATTTTAACATAGATTGGAGTTAGGGACGACTCCGTTATCCAAGGCACCGCATGAGAATGGCACCGCAGAGAATGAAAGAAGCGAAACTACGATTCTGAGGACTTCATCGGACAAGGGATTTATACGCCTAGCGTTTCGCCTTGGGAGCACCGGTGTTGTTCGTGAAAAGAAAGACGGGTCCATGCGCTGTGTATAGATTACGAGGAGTTGAATAAAGTTACGATCAAGAATAAATACCCTCTTCCTAGAATAGATGATTTGTTCGATCGATTTGAGGAGCAACAAAGATGTTTTCCAAGATTGATCCGAGATCAAAGCTATCATCGATTGAGAATCAGTGAAGAGGATATTCCTAAGACAGCATTCAGATCACGTTATGGGCATTACGAGTTCACAGTGATGCCGTTTGGTTTGACCAACGCTCCCGCCGCTTTCATGGACTTGATGAACCGTTTATTCAAAGAGTTTCTAGATACGTTCGTGATTGTATTTATTGACGATATACTGATATACTCCAGGTGTGATGAAGATCATGAAAGGCACCTGAGAAAAGTTTTACTCACGCTGAGAGAGAATAAGTTATATGCAAAATTTTCCAAGTGTGAATTCTGGCTCAGACAGGTATCCTTCTTAGGGCATGTGGTGTCCGGTTTGAGTCTCCATTGACCCAAATGAAAGTGGAGGCCGTCACACGCTGGCCCCGTCCCGACCACCGCTATACTGCAGGTACGTAGTTTTCGGGTCTTGCAGGTTACTATAGACGTTTCGTGCAGGACTTCGCCAAGATAGCTATGCCCATGACTCAGCTGACGCGCAAGGGTAACTCATTTGTTTGGGATGATGCTTGCGAGGCGAGTTTCCAGGAACTCAAGTGCAGATTAGTGTCAGCCCCGATTCTTACAGTTCCCGAGGGAACAGGGAGCTTTGTGGTTTACAGTGATGCTTCTAAGAAAGGTTTGGGCTGTGTACTAATGCAACACGGTAAAGTGATAGCCTATGCATCCCGACAATTGAAGACGACGCGAGAGAACTATCCAACTCATGACTTGGAACTAGCAAAGAAGTGGTCTTTGCATTAAAGATCCGGAGACATTACCTTTATGGCGAGAAGATTGATTTTTACTGAGATCATAAAAGTTCAAGTACTTGTTCACCCAGAAAGAGCTGAACATGAGGCAACGCAGATGGTTGGAATTAGTGAAGGATTACGACATAGACATTCAATACCACCCCGGTAAGGCAAATGTCGTGGCCGATGCCCTCAGTAGGAAGCCAATTCATACTTCAAAGACGAGTTTCGATGCGAGAGCAGAGTTTACAGCAGAGTTTGCACGAGCTGAAATTGCAGTACTAGTAGGAAAGACCACGGCTCAGTTAGCCCAGTTGACGGTACAACCAACTTTGAGGCAACGCATAGTTGAGTCTCAGCAAGGGGACCCTCAGTTAGTAGAGAAGCTTACGGCAGTAACTACAGGTGAGTTGGCAGAGTTTTCACTATCCACAGATGGAGGATTACTATTTCAAGGTCGATTATGTGTGCCAGACAACGACAAACTGAAAACTGAAATCTTGAGCGAAGCCCATAACTCGCCATTCTCTATGCACCCTGGTAGTACCAAGATGTATCGAGATCTCAAAGCGTGCATTACGTGGTGGTGTAACATGAAGCGCGACGTGGCGAGTTTGTCGCCAAGTGTTTGACTTGTCGGCAGGTGAAAGCACCTAGACAGAGGCCCGCGGGAGTACTGCAGCCTTTACATGTGCCCCAGTGGAAATGGGAGGAGATCTCTATGGACTTCATAGTCGGACTGCCCAGAACTTTACGAGGTTACTCAGTGATTTGGGTCATTGTGGACAGATTAACCAAGTCAGCACATTTCATACCAGGGAAACCCACTTATTCTACGGATAAGTGGGCGCAGCTTTACCTGGAGGAGATAGTCCGTCTGCATGGGATTCCAGTCAGGATTATTTCGGACAGGGATCCACGTTTCACCTCCAACTTTTGGAGGAGTTTATAGAGAGCGTTAGGTTCACAGTTGAACTTTAGTATGCCTTTTCATCCATGCACGGATGGGGCGCATGTAACGTTTAAACCAGATATTAGAAGACATGTTGTGAGCTTGCACTTTAGACTTCCCAGGTAGTTGGGACACTCATTTGCATTTGATGGAGTTTGCTTACAATAACAGTTATCAGTCGACCATCGGAATGGCTCCATTTGAAGCTCTCTATGGAAAACGTTGCAGAACTCCCGTTTTCTGGGAGGAGGTTGGTGAACGCCAGTTATTGGGTCCAGAGTTGGTACAGGTCACAAATAGTGCGATACAGAAGATTAAAGTGCGAATGCAGACCGCCCAAGACAGACAAAAGAGTTATGCCGACACAAGACGAAGGGACCTAGAATTCGATGTTGGGGACCACGTATTTCTTAAGGTGGCCCCAATGAAAGGAATTCTAAGGTTTGGCCGAAAAGGGAAGTTGAGTCCGCGCTTCATAGGGCCATTCGAGATTTTAGAAAGGATTGGTGTGGTGTCCTACAGACTGGCACTGCCGCCTTCCCTGTCAGCGGTTCATAACGTGTTTCATGTCTCCATGTTGAGGAAATACGTTCCAGACCCGACTCACGTCATAGACTTTGAATCATTACAGTTAGCAGAAGATTTGAGTTATGGCGAACGACCTGTACAAATTATTGCAAGAGATCGAAAGACTCTCCGTAACCGTGAGATCAACTTGGTTAAAGTGTTATGGCAAAACCACCGCACGGAAGAAGCTACCTGGGAGCGAGAAGAGGAAGTACGAGCTAAATATCCAGAACTATTCTAAGGATAGGAACTTTCGAGGACGAAAGTTCTTAAGGAGGGAAGATTGTGACGACCACAACCACAGGTACTAGTTATTTATTTTATTCAACGTTCTATCAACCTTTATGTTAAGTCGGATTAGTGATTTTTCATCAGGCTCGGCGAGAGTGAGTCCTTAATCTTATTTAGTTTATAGTGAAGTGTTCTCCTTTAGATAAATGTACACTTATATTTAAAATAAAGGGAAAGGAAATGACAAAGGCACTTAGTAAAGAATGCCTAGGTAAGGGTTAATTGGGACTTTTAACAATGACCTAGACCTCATTGTTCAACCATATTTATATAAACTTGCAAGCAAAGAAGGATGGAATCAAACCCTAACCCTATAACCATATACACTTTCATTTTCTCCTTCTCCTTCGTACGCATGCCCTAGCCGAAAACCTAGCTCCAACGTACTGCTGCTGCCGTCGCCAACCAGAAGCCGTGCAGAGGCCGTCGCCGCCGGCGAGTCCTCGAGCCGAAGCTCTTCCAGCCGCAAGCGTCTGCAACACCGAGAGCTCACACAAGCCCCGCCACGGCCGTTTCCATCCACCGGTTCGCACGAGAGACCGCACGTCCAGCCGAGAGCCTCCACGAACACGTTCCACAAGCACCGCCGCCGTCGAACCTTCACAGCCGAGAGCCACGCACGTCCGCCGAGAGAGACGTTCGATCACGAGCAGTAGCCACGCCTTGAAGCCGCTCGTCCGATCGCGAACGCCTGCAGCGCACCGGAGCTCGAGCGTGAGCCATCGCCGATCGGAAGCCTCTCTCCAAGCTGCAGATCTCTTCCCGGTCGATCGAGACTACACGCCACTCGTGAACTCGTTTCCTTCACCGCCGATCGTGACCACGCACGGTCATCACCCGTTCTGAAATGAGTTTTACAACTGGTGAGCGTTTCGGGTTAAGTTTCGTTTTTGTGAAGGATTATTTGTGACCTATCGTTTATCTAAGAGTCTAATTGAGAGTGTAAAACTACGGTTTCGAACACGATTTGTAGGAACGAATTGAATTTCAGGATCAAGACTTCCAAGTTTTTGAGCAACCAAATCCACGTTCGGTTTATTATTCGGAGTCGAGGTAATTGGAGCAAAGTGGGAATTATAGACGCTTTCGTACTAAGATTCTTTATATTGAATGAGCTGTGTAGTAGGATAACGAATAGAAGAATTCTTGGTTGACAGGTTATTTGGAAAGGACCGTTAATTTAAGAATTAGAAGGAAAGAGTGAGATCAAAGCCCGAGGTAAGGGACCTTGTGCCGAACTTTTTAAATGGAATTAAGAAAACGAATTTCATTATTTTATGTGAAATTAGTACGTTATTTTACTTAAAAAGATTTAGTGATTTTACACGAGAATATTTCAAGATTTTATGTGAGAATGCTTTGATATTCGACGTAAAGATATCTCAGTATTTTATGTGAGTATAATCTAGTATTTTATGCGAAAATGTCTTTGCATGTTATGTAAGACTAATCCAGTATCTTATGTAAGGATATTACAGTATGTTCTATGAGAATATTTCATGATTTCCTACGAAAGTATTATCTTCGAACTGCCTATAAAGAAACTATGATTTGCATATTGACGATGATGTTTGTGGCATGTACACTATTGTTATGTTGAATGATGGGACCTCATGCATGTTATGTATGCCACGAACTGATTTGATGAAAAATGTGGACATTGGTCTCCTGAGTGCATTATGTGCATGGTTAAACATGCATTAGAGACCCTATGGGTCAAATTACAGGGGTCTGTGAGGGACTCAATTTATACAGGGGTCTGTGAGGGACTCAAACCATACAGGGGTCTGTGAGGGACTCAAATGATTACAGGGGTCTGTGAGGGACTCAAAATGAAATGACTCAGGATGACCAATTGGCCACTTAAAGGAAAAAGGAAGTCATGCATTATAGTCATGACGATATGAGAAAGTTTTAGGTCCCACATATGTACATTTGAGCAACAGTTTAAAAGTCATGATTGCATGTGTTTGCATATTTCAAACCTCGGTAGCGAGGTCACTTACTGGGTATTGTTTTGCAATACTCACCCTTTCTTTTAAAAATGTTTTTCAGGTAAGGCTAAGGACGTGCAAGGCGAGTGACGGAGGCGCGTTGCCAGGACCATGGGAATAGACATGTCTTCCGCATACTTTTCTTTTAAAACTGATGTTGTCATTTTATGTTTTCGTAGTTTAACTTTACTTTCCAGATTTTAAATAGGCCATGTTTAAACTGCTTTTCTTGCGTGTTTTGAATGTTTTAATGGGATCCCTAAAGACAAATTGTTTTAAAGTGGAGTTTTAAAGATCGTTTTATATCTTTTGGCCTATAAACGCATGCATGTGTAGTAATGTCCCTAAGAGTTTAGTTATAGAAAAGTAGGGGCGTTACATATCGATGGACACAACTTGTCCTACAATGGTGGGAGTTCAACTACGGAGTTAAGTAGAGTGTTACCGTAGCTAATGAATATTGATTAACCGGATCGAAGAGTTTGATTGGTTGATCTCATATCATTGGAGCTCATCACGTGTAGGTCCATTAAGTCCCTCGGCTAAATCAAATTGGAAAAATTGAGGGTTTACAGTTGGAGTGAATTTAGTGTGTTCAAATTCATTAATTGGGTAGTTATGTCAATTATATGTGATATAGTTGACATAATGTATAGTTTGATGTGAATTAGATTCATAATAAACTATAGAATAACCTAATTGATTAATTAGTGCTAAATTGGAGAAATTGAATTTTGAGAAATTAAATTTAATGTGATTCAATTTATTATTCCACAATTATACAAATAGGATTTGTATAATAATGCATGAGATACCTTATATTATGTGATATGCAAATATGATTTGCATATCATCTGGTTGGTTGTAAAATGGTGAATTGGTGGAGATTTTAACTCCACCACACATCATTATAAATAGTGCTTTGTGAAACACTTGGTGAACAAGAGTTCTCATTTTTTGAATTCCATCAAAGAGAAAGACCAAATTCTCTCTAATCTCTTTCAATTCTCTACAACCTTTCTCCAACCGAAAATCCAAACGGAGTCCCACAACTCTTCTTCAACCTCCCGAGAACAACTGAGAAGAGCTTTTAAAAGTGTCTTTGCTTGGAATCGAAGATCGTGTTCGTGAGGTTCGTTGGACCAAGAATGATCGAAAAGGAATTGCTAGAAGTTGTCTACAAGTAAGTACAACGTTTACTCCCTTTTTTCCTTCTCAAAATCAACATGCTTAACTTAGGAATTTTATGAGATAAATTCAATTTTAAGAAAGTATACACACAACGAATCAACGACGTTTTACAACCTCTTCCGTTGCGGAAAATTGATTCCCTTCAATGGGTTTTAGAGCCCAACGTTTCTCTTCGTTGTGTGCTCTGTAATTTATTAAAATTATGGTGGGTAACATCAATTTCATGAGAAGAATGTTAATGGTTTGCGAAATAGATGTTTTCGATTTTGGCAGTTAGACTAGATTCACATTTTTCATTGATAAGATCGATGTAAGGACCCGTTGTTTTGGACATAATTGTATGTAAATCAAGTCTGTAAGTCCGGGTCGTTCGTGGCAAGAGTTGATGTGAAAAATGGAGCGAAAATGGGAGAAAAGCAGCAAGTGGAGCTGTTGGACAGATGACAGCGTTGCGACGCTGTTCATTGGCGTTGCAACGCCATTCTTGCGGATGGAAGGCTTGCAGCAGGAAGGCATTGCAACACAAGGCGCTGTGTTGCAACGCTGAAGGGCGTTGAAACGCCCGTAGCATGCTCAGCGTTGCGATGCCAGTGCCGGCATTGGAACGCTATGAGCATTGTGTGCACTGGCAGACGCGAGGGAAGAGCAGCGTTGCAACACTGCCCATGGCGTTGCAACTCTGCTTCGATAGTGGACAATTCCAGCACTGGTTTCGCACGAAAGTGGGCGTTGAGGTGCATTTTTTAGGCCATTTTCTCTGAATTTATTTATTTATTTAATTTATATTTTATGTGAATTAAGAATTTAATTAATTTCATTTAATTAATGTTAATATAAGTATTATATTAATTTTAATTAATTAAATTAATGTCCCTAGGGTGCCAAAATCGGTCCATTTTTGCTATTTTATTATATTATGCAAATGTTGCATGATTTAATTATATGCATAATGTAAGTCATATACTTTTAAAAATACCACCTTAGGTTAAGCATTTCATGCATCATGTTTATATTATAAATGTTATAATATATAGTATGCGTGATAGGATTATATTGTAAGTGTTCTAATATGATGCATGTTTTAATTTAATTAATATAAGAGTTATATTACTTAGATTAAAAGCATTGACATGCATTTATACATGTGATGTATGTGTATTATAATTTAATTATTTATGTGATGAATGATCAAGCACAATAACATAGAAATGCATGTGATTTAAGTTAATTATTAGTTTTAAATGATTTAGAACTTGAATACTTAGACTTTGGTTTTCTATTTCTAATAAGATTAGAATTAGGAAATCAAAATATAACTAATTGATGGTGACTAATTAGTAACTCTGTCCAAGGAAGGTTCTTTCTAAGGAGTGGGTATTTAAGCTGACGTTTTTCGGAACACCCCTACTTGGGAACCGACCTTGGAGTGAATTTGGTCTTGAGATCCATAAGTTATATAACGCGTGAGTGTGATTAATTAGTCATTAGTTAAATATACTCACTTAGACCTAAGTTAATAATATGATTATAGACTTAGGTCAATCCAATATACGAGTTATATTGGTAGACTTAGGTAAATATTTGTCGATTTATCTATGTCAATCCTATTAATCTAAAGTGTTGAGTGAGAGGAAATTAAATGTATAATATACATTTAAGTTTCCATCCACAAATCTCCGTGAAGTTGACACCTTGAGATCCATACTCGGCCACGTGCCACAAATGGGAGTGTGCTCTTACGGTTGGCATTTGTATGTTTCAACATTGAAGGTGAATGGAGAGAGTGCTTATAGTGAGTGGGAGCGGAACCTGTGAAAATGTGACCCACGATCTCTTGTTTCGATTCACACCGTGAGACGCCCATGATCTGCCTGCTAGTTTGGTCGGAGGGCTTTGATCATGGCAGTCGGAAGACGGTGAATTCCTGAAAGTGATATGATTTCCTTGTTGGTGAGCCTTCATAGTCCTCCCTACGACGACTATTGGTTGGACGGTACTTGGACATTTAAAGATAGAGGGTGACATTCACAAGATTCATTTAGAGTTAATAGATTAAGACCGTAGAATGATAGCTAGATGCCTAATGGAATTAGAGTTGTTCTGGAATTAGGGTCTGGTCGAGAAAGTCTTGTCCTAGAGAAGGAGTTATTTCGTCTCCCATGAAGTGGCGTTCATTCTAAACCTTTGGGGTATCATTGCAATTTTTAAATTACCTGGTAATCATAGGATAAAATTTGCTAAAACGTGATTGGATTTTTTTTTTCAAAAGTTTTTGCGAGAACTTATCCGAAGTTTTTTTCTTTTCAACAAAATGTCAAGTTCAATCATAACTCTTTTAGCTTCCGATAAGCTCGTAGGCGAAAATTACCAGTCGTGAAAAAACAATATAAACACAATCTTAGTAACGGACAACCTTAAGTTCACACTCACTGAGAAGTGTCCTCTGATGTAGAGCTCGACCACATCACAAAGTGTTCGTGATGTGTACGATCGGTAGATCCGGGCAAACGAAAAGGACAAGGTCTACATTATAACAAATTTATCTGAAGTGTTGGCTAAGAAGCATGAGGCCATGGTCACCGCCAAGGAGGTCATGGACTCATTGCAAAACATGTTTGGACAACAGTCCTTCCAAGTTTGGCATGTTGGGATTTATGCCCTAAACTCGTGTATTTGTAATTATTTGAGGGAATGAATAAAATTGTTATTTTTCCTTTAAACTTGTATTCTCGCAATTACAAACTTAAATCCAATTAACTAAGCTCAAGGGTCACATTTAGAATGTGACTGAAATGATCTATAGTAGATGGATTAGGTTGGGAAACTCATCCTGTTAACACTATGGATGAGACCCATTTTGTATTTGATACAAACGAGGCGATCCATCTCGTTCATGTAGTTCACATGCGAGTGGGGGCATCCTGTGCAAATAGTTTATACAAGACTGGACCAAGAATTGTTAGACAAATCCAGTAACACCATTGATAGGATAGGGCTAATAATTCAAATGATGACCAATAGTGATTCAACCTGAATCCTGAGCGAGTTGCGAACTCCTGTTTGTCGAGAATTGTCCTTTGACTAGTACGGGTGAGAGTGGCCAGAGTTGCCGACTCAATATGCCTACCTTTTCAGGGATGAAACCTGAAGGGATTTTGAATTCCTGCAGCGGAAGACGTTGTAAAACGTCGTTGATCCGTTGTGTAATTCCTATCTTAAAATTGAATCTATCTCATAGATCCTAGGTTAAACATGCAAAATAGTAGAGAAAACAGTAAGTATAATGGATACTAACCTCTTGAAGAACACTTCTTCAACGTTTTCTCCTTATCCGGTCACGATCTCTCTCGTATCAACGAACTCTTCGAACTCGATCCTCGATCCGAACAGGAAGACACCTCCAAAACGTCTTCTTGGTTGTTCTCGGGAGGTTGAGGGAGAGTGAGTGGGATTCCATTTGGTTTTGGGTGAGGAGAGAATGAGAGAATTGAGAGAGGATTTGAGAGAGAATTACTTGCTCCCTTTGGATGGAAATCCAAAAAATAACAAGATATTCACCAAAGGCTTATTGCAAAGCTTTTAAATAGTGGTGAGATGTGGAGTTAACATCTCCACCAAATCACCATTTTACCACAACTATATGATATACAAATCATATTTGCATATTATATAATATAAGGTATCTCATACCTTATTATATAAATCTCATTTGCATAAGCGTGGAATTATAAATTGAATCACATTCAATTTAATTTCTCTCAATTCAATTTCTCCAAATAGCACTAATTAATCAATTAGGCTATACTATAGTTTATTATGAATCTCATTCACATCAAACTATATATTATGTCATCTATATCTCATATAAATGACATAAATACCCAAATAATGAATTTGAACACTTCAAATTCACACCAAACTGTAAACCCTCAATTTGTCCGATTTGAGCCAACCGAGGCACCTAATGGACCTACACGTGACGAGCTCCAATGATCTGAGACCAACCTGTCAAACTCTTTGACTTGGTTATTCAACATTCATTAGTTACGGTAACACTCCACTAAAGCCCATAGGTGTACTCTCATCACTGTAGGAAAAGTTATGTCCATTGATATAACCAATACCCATGAGTCGACCCTTCACAGGTTGTTCGTAGACACTGATGGGTCAAATTACCGTTTTACCCCTGTGTCTACCTCTTGCTCCTTAAGTCCCACTGCTCCTCTAATGAACAACTACGTTGCATGGTCCAACCATAAACAACAACCCACTTTAGCCAATGAGAGAGTGGGGCCCCGTTGTTCAAGCCTTGGGACAACACTTAAGGGAACAACCTCTCTAGGTTTCCTAAGTCGGGAACGAGTGAATTCTTTCTTGCGTAGTCAAGTTCTCAGCTCCCCACGTGGTCCTGCCCCTGAAAAGATAGGCATATTGGGCGAGCAACAGTGGCCACCCTCACCCGTACTAGTCAAAGGATAGACCCCCGCAGACAGGAGTCCGTGACACGCTCCAGATTAAGGTCGAGTCACTAATGGTCATCTACGAAATTATTAGCTCTATATTGTTAACGGTGTTACATCAGTAAGTCTAATAATTCACAGTCCAGTCTTGTACAGTCTCATTGCACAGGATGCCCCCACTCGCATGTCAACCACATGAACGAGTCAGATCACCTCGTTTGTATCTGATACAAAGCGGGCCACATCCACAGTGTATCCAGGATTAGGTCTCCAACCCTATCCATATACTGTAGATCGTTCGGGTCATTAACTCGAATGTGATCCTCCCTGTGTGTCCACTACACATCGTTCAAGTTCTTACTTCTCTCAAAATGCAATGACCCTGGAGCTTAGTTTATTGGATTAAGTTTATGAAAAATGCGAGACACAAAGTTTAAATAAATAACTATTATTTATTTACAACTTGGAATAATATTACAAACTACATGAGATGAGGACATACATCCCAACAAAACCTTGTAAGGAGTTGGGGACTAAACTTCAAAAGAATGAATTCACTCGTTCCCGTTCTAGTGTAACTAGATAGGTTGTTCCCTTAAGAGCTGAATCTAGGTCTTGAATAACGGGGCCCTTCTCTCTTGCTGGCACGAGAGGGATAATGTTTATGGCTAGAGCATAAACTCGTTGTTCATTAGAGGATCAGTGGTGCTTAAGGTACAAGAAGTAGTCAGTCGGTTAAAACGGTAATTTGACCCAACTATGACTACGAACGAACCATGAAGGGTTTATTCCCGGGCATTAGTTAAATCAATGGACACAACTTGTCATACAGTGAGGAAAGTGTAGCTACGGGTCTTTAGTGGAGTGAATTGTAGTTAATGAATATTGATCGACGGGATCAATGAGTTTGATTAGTCAATCTCGTATCGTTGGAGCTCATGATCTGTAGATCCATTAGATCCCTCGGTTGGCTCAACATGGAATTAATAGAGGGTATAAAGTTTTGGAATGAATTTAAATTTTCAAGTTCAAATTTAGGGATTATATCAATTATATGTGATATGATTGATATAATATCTAGTTCAATGTGAATATGATTCATATTGAACTTAATTATGTGTAATTATGAAATTAGGACATAAATAATGGTAGAATTTTGGAGAGATGAAATTGGATTTAACTAAATCCAATTTCTCCACATTATGTGAATAATATTCATAAAATAAGGTGTTTGACACTTTATATTATGCATTTATGCATAATATGTGGAGTTAGTGGCAAAATGGGTGGAGAATTTGTCTCCACCCACATTGCCTATAAAAGCATCATTTTGGATGCATTTTGGGACAATTGAACCATTTGTGTGATTTAGCATCTTAGGAAAACACAAGAGTTCTCTCCAAAATCTCTCTACAAACATCCTTAATCTAAAAGGAGTTCCCACCTCTCTCCCTCCCCTAGAGAACAACCGAGAAGGTATTTTGGCGGTGTTCGAGGATTCGTTCGTAGAGAAGAGGAGCTCGTAGACAACGATGAACCACTTGAAGAATTGGTCCTCAAAGGTAATCATCTAATTGATTTATGTTTTCAAGAACTATGCTTAGCTTAGAGTTTATGTTATTTAGTGTTTCTACGTCACACAATTGAGAGCAAATGCGATCAATCGCTTCTCCACGAGATTGAATTCCCTTTAATTGGTATATCAGAGCCTAATAATGCTCTTAATTGTGTTAGAAATTGCTCAAAATTAGGTGGGTGTAGCATTCAAATTAGAGAAATTGCATGTAGTTTGCAAAAGTGGATGTTTACATGATTTGGCATTTAGATTTACAATTCAATTTAAAAGTTCAATCTAAGGGCCCGATATTTTTGGGCAAATTGAATTGTAAATCGAGTCTGTAAGTCCATGTCGTTTGTGACAAAGTGTTGTTGTGAAGAAACGGAGCGAATTTGAACGAAAAACAGAAGTTTCCATTGTTGGATAAACGATGGCGTTGCAACGCTGTTTATCAGTGTTGCAACGCCTAGCGTGCGGGCGAAGGCTTTATGTAGGGGCAGCGTTGCAACGCCACTTAGCGTGAAGACGCCAGGCGGACAACGCCGCTGAGATAGTGGTTGAAGGCGCGCTCGAAGCACGCGGGAAG
Organism: Trichosanthes cucumerina; assembly: GCA_036507285.1. Lineage (NCBI taxonomy): Eukaryota > Viridiplantae > Streptophyta > Magnoliopsida > Cucurbitales > Cucurbitaceae > Trichosanthes > Trichosanthes cucumerina. The sequence continues at coordinate 44,480,700 of CM071841.1, forward strand.
TGTCGCAAATGGACAGTTTTTTTTGTTTTTTATTTATTTTATTAATTATTATTAATATAATTTGATTATATTAATATTAATTAATGTTTAGGATGCCAAATCATGGTCTATTTTTATTGTTTTAATTATAAAATTGTTGTGTTTTTATTTATGTCATTTAGATTAAAATCCCACCTTAGGTTAAGCATATTCATGCATCATTTTATAATATAAGTTGTTATATTATATAGTATGCATGTTTAATTAATATAAGAGTTATGTTAATTATTTTTTGAAAGCATAGCCATGCATTTATTTCATGTGATGATTTATGTTATATGTTTTAATTTATTCATGTGATGAATGATCAAGCACTATAACATATAAATGCATGTAACCTAAGTATTGATTAACATGTTTTAAAATTGTTTTAGAACCTGTTATTAGTTAGACATAGGTTATCTAGTTCTAATAAGATTAGAATTAGGAAATTTAATATGACTTATGAATGGTGACTGAAAAGTAACTCTGTCTTAGGAATGTTCTGACTAGGCTGGGGTATTGAAGCTGACGGAAACATAACACCCCTACCTGGGCATGAATTTGGTCAGAAGATTCATAGGTTATGTTTATAGTGAGCGATGTTTATTAAATTGTTAATAAACCATAGACCTAAGTTTTAATAAATTGTTTATAGACTTTGGTAATTCCAATATAAACGTTATATTGGTAAACTTAGGTAAATTATAGTCATATTTATCTAGGTCATCCCGTTAATTCTAAAGTACTTAGTGCTAGGAAATCAGTGCATATGATACATTAATTTCTACCTATGCATCTCCGTTAAAGTTCACACCGTGAGATCCATACTTGGCCTCGTGGCGCAAATGGGAGTGTCTTCCTTCGGATGATGCTTGTATGGGTCAAAAGCAAGGTGAATGGAGAGAGTGCTTATAGTGAGTGGGAGTGGGACTTATGCAAATATGTCCCACGGTCTCTTCTAATGGTTTGTGCCGTGAGATTCTTATGATCTTCCTGATAGATTGGCTTGGACTAGAAAATCCATTTGGAGGGCTTGATAATAGAGTCAGAACATAGCGAACTCCCGAAAGAGATAAGGCTACCTTAGTTTATTTTCAATCTTAGTCCTCCCCTCGGCGGATTTTGTTAGATCGGGACTCTGGCATCTAAAGTTAGAGGGTGACACTCACGGGATACATTAAAAGTTAATGGATCCAGACCAAAAATGGTAACTAGAACTTATAGGAAATAAGAGTTATTCTGGTAATAAGGTTTGGTCGAGATGGTCTTGTCCTAGAGGAGGAGTGATTCGACTATCCTTCCTGTAGCTGTCATTCTATACCTGTGGGATATCATTGCAAATTAATTGACCTAGGGATCATAGATTAATTTTGCTAAAATATGATTGGATTATAAATAGGTTTAATGTGAGAAAATAATACAAGGTTTTTTCTTATATTTCAACAAATATGTCCAGTTTGATTATTTCTCTTTTGGTTGCCGAAAAAACACATTGGAAACAATTACCAACACATGGAAAAACAAGATTAATACGATTTTACTTGTGGGCGACCTCAAGTTCATACTCACTGAGGATTGCCCTCAGGTGTCAGGGTCGACTACAGCACGAAGTGTTCGTGACGCAGTCGATAGATGGACCAAGGCCAATGACATGGCCAAGGTCTACATGTTAGCCAGTATATCTAATAGATTGGTTAAGAAGCATGAGAACATGGTCATCACCAAGGAGATCATGGCATCGCTGTAAGACATGTTTGGACAACAGTCCTTTCAGGTCAAACAAGATGCACTCAAGCAAATTTTCAATGTCAGAATGAAGGAGAGGACGCCTGTAAGGGAACATGTTCTCGACATGATAGTCCACTTCAATGTGGCAGAGATGAATGGAGCATCTATCGATGAGTCGAGTCAGGTCAACTTCATTTTGTAAACTCTACTAGATTGTTTCCTGCAATTCCGTTGCAACGTTGTTATGAACAAGCTTAGCTACACCTTAACCACTTTTCTCAATGAGCTACAAACCTTTCAGTCTCTGATGAAAGTCAGGCGACACGAGGGTGAGGCAAATGTTGGCCAACGGTCTTTTTACAGAGGTTCATCCTCGGGGACCAAATCTGTAGCCTCATCTTCTTCAGACCCGAAAGGGAAGAAGAAGAATATGAAAAAGGTGGACAAAGGGAAACAAGCTAACCGCGCTGCCACCCAGAAGGGCAAGAAGAACAAAGACGCTGCAGAAAAAGGAAAATGTTTCTACTGTAACGTAGATGAGCACTAGAAGCGTAACTGCCCCAAATACTTGGCCAATAAGAAGAAAGAAGGTAAATTTGGTTTGTTTTCTGTTGACACATGCTTAGTGAAGAGTGATAACTCTACTTGGATATTGGATTCCGGGGTCACTAACCACATTTGCTCTTCTTTTCAGGAAATTAGTTCCTGGCAACTACTCAGGAAGGGGAAATAACATTTAGAGTTGGAAATGGAGATGTTGTCTCATATACAGTAGTGGACACGGTGGAGCTACTATTTGTCAAGAAAATATTATTATTAGATAGTGTATATATAGTTCTAGGGTTTGCTAGAAACCTCATTTCTGTTTCTTGCCTTATTAGTCAATGTATTTCAATTTCGTTTCAATTTAATAAAGCGTTTATTTTATTGAAAGGTTTAGAATTGGGTACAACTATACTCGTGAATAATTTGTATATTTTAAGACCTAATTTAGTTAAAATTGTTTTAAATACTTAATTATTTAAAACAACTAATACACGAACTAATAAAAGCAAAAAGTATCTCCTAAACAAAATGTCTATCTTTGGCAACTAAGATTAGGTCATATAAACCTCAATAGGATTGAAGGATTGGTGAAGAACATACTTCTAAACGAGTTAGAAGAATGTTTTTTACCTGTATGTGAATCATGCCTTGAAGGCAAAATGACCAAACGACCAATTTGTGGAAAAGGTTATAGAGCAAAGGAAACCTTGGAGCTTGTGCGCTCAAACCTTTGTGGTCCGATGAGTGTTAAAGCCCGAGGTGGGGTTGAATACTTCATCTCTTTTACAGATTATTATTCAAGATATGAATCCATTTACCTAATGCATCATAAATCTGAGGCACTTAAAAAGTTTAAGGAATATAAAACCGAGGTTGAGAACCTTTTAGGTAAATCCATCAAAACTCTTCGATCTGATCGAGGTGAGAGTACAACGATCATGAATTCCATGACTATATGATAGAACATGGAATAAAGTCCCAACTCTCAGCACCTAGTATGCCACAGCAAACGGTGTATCGGAAAGGAGAAACAGAACCCTGTTAGACATGGTTTGGTCGATGATGAGTTATCCTCATCTTTTTCTAACTCGTTTTGGGGTTATGCAGTGGAGACTGCAGTATACATTTTAAACAATGTTCCTTCGAAAAGTGTTTCTGAAACACCTTACGAACTCTGGAAAGGACGTAAGGGCAGTTTATGTCACTTTGGAATTTGGGGATGTCCAACCCATGTGCTAGTGACAAATCCGATGAAATTGGAATCTCATTCAAAATTATGCCTATTTGTGGGCAACCCGATCTATTTTTCGATCGTAAAGAAAACATGGTGCTTGTGTCGACGAACACCACTTTTATTGAGGAAGACCACATCAGGGATCACAAGCCTAAAAGTAAAATCGTGTTAAAAGAGTTAGACAGTATGTCAGTAAAAGTTACTGACAATGCAAAGAAACCAACAAAAGTTGTTCACCCTTGCTCGTTTAGTCAAAGTTGTCCATCCCAACAGTTGAGAGAGCCTCGACGTAGTGGGAGGGTTGTTACACAACCTGACCGTTACATGGGTTGAACTGAAACCCAAGTTGTCACATGTAGTGATGACAGCGAGGACCCATTGTCGATGATCAAGCAATGGATGACATTGATTTCAATTCTGTTTGGGATCTTGTGGATCAACCTATGGGGTTAAGCCGATAGGATGTAAATGGAACTACAAGAGAAAACGTGGTGTAGATGGGAAGGTACAGACTTTCAACACTAGACTCGTGGCAAAAGGGCCATACTTAACGAAAAAGGGTTGACTATGAGAAAACCTCTTCTCCTATTTCCATGATCAAGTCTATACGGATCCTTCTTGCCATTGCTGCATATTATGACTACGAAGTATGAAAAATGGATGTCAAGGAGACCTTTCTGAATGAAAATCTTGACGAAAATATCTACATGGACCAACCCAAAGGGTTCATTGAACAAGGCCATGATCAAAAGGTTTGGAAGCTGAAAAAATCCATTTATGGGTTGAAACAAGCCTCTAGGTCTTGGAATATAAGGTTTGATGAAGCTATCAAATCTTATGATTTTTATCAAAATGTTGATGAACCTTGTGTATACAATAAGATAATCAACAATACTGTCGCTTTTCTAGTGTTGTATGTGGATGATATCCTACTCATTGGGAATGATGTAGGATTCCTCACTGACGTTAAAAACTTGTTGGCAACGCAATTCCAAATGAATGATTTGGGAGAAATGCAGTTCCTTCTCGGGATCTAGATTGTCCGGTACTGCAAGAACAAAACACTAGCCTTGTTTCAAGCATCGTACATTGACAAAATATTGATTTGATATAAGATGCAGAACTCCAAGAAGGGATTATTGTCTTTCAGGCACGGGGTTCATTTGTCTAAGGAACAATTTCCTAAGACACCTAAAGAGGTTGAGTATATCAAACGAATCCCTTATGCATCAGCTATAGGTAGCCTCGTGTACTCAGCCCGACATCTGTTCTACAGTTGGGATTGTCAGTAGGTATCAATCAAATCTAGGATTAAATCACTAGACTGCGGTAAAAGTAATCCTCAAGTATCTTGGGAGAACGAGAGACTATATGCTCATGTATGGGGCTAAGGATCTGATCCTTATAGGATACACAGACTCTGACTTCCAAATCGATAACGATTCTAAGAAATCCACTTTGGGGTCAGTGTTTACTCTTAATGGAGGGGCAGTAGTCTGGCAAAGCATCAAGCAATGATGCATTGCCTACTCCACTATGGAGGATTAGTATGTAGCAGCTTGTGAAGCAGCTAAAGAGGCAGTAGACTTAGGATGTTCATGACTGATTTAGAAGTCTTTCCAAATATGAACCTCCTGATCACCCTTTATTATGATAACAATGGTATCGTGGCCAACTCGAGAGAACCTCGAAGTCACAAAAGATGGAATCACATCGAACGAAAGTATCACTTGATACAAGAAATTGTGTAGCGAGGAGACGTGATCGTCACGAAGATAGCATCGGAGCACAATGTTTCTAATCCATTTACAAAGACTCTCACGACTAAGGTGTTCGAGGGTCACCTATAAATTCTAGGTTTACACATTAGAACTTGACTAGGGCAAGTGGGAGTATTGTATCACAGGGTATTCAATGCCCTAGTTTATTGTATTTGCATTATTGTAATGTTCTATGTACTCCACTAGGTTTAGGACAAGTGGGAGTTTGTTGGGATTTATGCCCTAAACTCGTGTATTGGTAATTATTTGAGGAAATGGATAAAGTTGTTATTTTTCCTTTAAACGTGTATTCTCACAATTACAAACTTAATTCCAATAAACTAAGCTCCAGGGTCACATTTAGAATGTGACCTAAATGGTCGATAGTAGATGGATTAGGCTGGAAACCTCATCTTGTTAACACTATGGATGTGACCCACTTTGTATTTGATGTAAACGGGCTGATCCAGCTCGTTCATGTAGTTGACATGCGAGTGGGGGCATCCTGTGCAAAGAGTGAAGGGAATGAAAATCCCACGCAGCGGAAAGGTGAATGAATCACCGTGGTTTTGTTGTGAAAAATGCTTTCTTAAAATTAAAACTATCTCATAGCATCTAGGTTAAACATGCATTCAAGAAGAAAAACAACAAAGAATACTTACTTGTTGAAGAACCGTCTTCACGTTTTCTTTCTTCAGTCACGAACCCTTCGTGATCATGATCTCAACGAACTCGATCTCCTCGAACAGTGAGTAACTCGGACAACTCCAAAAAGTTTCTAGGTTGTTAACTTTTAGGTAGAAGGAGAGTATGTGTGACTCCTTTTTGGTGAAAGGGGAGGAGAGAATGAGAGATGAGAGTTGAGAGAGATTTACAAGTTTGCTGAGAAATCTAAAAAATGAAACTTATGCATATGAAATCCTTCTTGCAAAGGGTTTATATAATGGTGATAGGTGGAGTTAAAATCTCCATCTATTTACCATTAAACTACAACCATAGGTTATGCAAATCATATTTGCATAACCATATATAATAAGATATCTCATATCTCATTACATAAATCACATTTGTATAATTGTGTATTTTTAAATTGAATTACATTCAATTTAATTTCTCTCAATACAATTTCTCCTATTTAACCCTAATTAGTCAATTAGGCTAACCTATAGTTTATTATGAATCTCATTCACATTAAACTATATAATATGTAAATTATATCTCATATAAATAACGTAATTACCCTTTAATGGATTTGAACACTTCAAATGCGCATCAAAACTGTAAACCCTCTATTAATCCAGTTTGAGCCAACCGAGGGACCTAATGGACCTACACGTGATGAGCTCCAATGATCTGAGATTAACCTGTCAAACTCTTTGACCCAGTTAATCAACATTCATTAGTTACAGTAACACTCCACTAAAGCCCGTAGCTGCACTCCCATCACTGTACGACAAGTTGTGTCCATTGATATAACCAATGCCCATGATGATGAAGATCAAATCTCCTAGAGCAGCGGAAACGAATTTGGAATCGTAATTTGTAAGTTTTGTTTTACTATAATCTAAAAACCCATACATTGATAAAATAGAACAACCATGGAAATCTAATCTAATTAGGCAAACATGCTTTAGTCTAAACAATTAAATTATAGAGGAAAGAAGGAATACCTTTGTAGATTTGCAGCAACTCTTTGCTCCAAGTAAATCCCAGTAAATCAGCAACCCAGGAACTCCTCTGTATTTTCAAGCAGGAACACTACCACTTGGATAACCCTCTATCCTCTGAGTTCTGCTTAGACCTTTTCCTTTGGTGGGAAGCAACCAACAATTGGAGAATTGGGAATGAGAGTGTGTTAGAGAGAGAGAGAGAATTCTCTTTTCTGTCTGTTTCAAAAATTGATCGATTCATCCTCTAATCTTAATTCTCACCAAGAGAAGAAATTTACAGGGTAACTCCCCACTCCCTATCGACGGGGAGTTGGGGAATAGTGGGAACGTGTCCTTCTGACACGTTCCTAATTAATAATATAAATTAATTAACTAATTAATTAATTCTATTAAATTAAATCATATTTAATTCAAATATAGTATTAATTGAATGATTAAATCACATTTAATCATTTTACCCTTTATACTATAGTTTAATGTACATCTCATGCACATTAGGTTTTAACCTATAGTTTTCAAATATGAATCACATTCACATTTGAATTTAATATTTGAACTCTTTCAAATATTTAATTCTCTCATGTATTTTTAATATGAATCATATCCACATTAAATTTATAATATATAGTTCCAAAACTATATATTATATTGTATCGATATACATTAAGTTCATTCCCTTATGAATTTGAACATTTCAAATTCAAATCATCTAAGAACCCTTTATGAGCTAGAAGGTGGACCTAATGGACCTACAGATTAGAAGCTCCAACGATATGAGATTGCTCGATTAATCTCATTAACCTCCCAATCAACATTCGTTAACTGCGGGAATAGTCGACCAAAGTCCCGCAGCTGCACTCTTCTCACTGCAGATATATTTCTGTGTCCATGGATATTGACCAATAACAACAAGTCAATCCTTCACGAATGTTCGTAACACCAGCTGGGTCAAATTACCGTTTTACCCCTGGGTTACATCTTGTGCCTTAAGTACCAGTGATCCTCTAATGAACAATTTGTTTGTGGTCCTACCAATAAACAGAGTCCCTCTCGGGCCAATGAGAGGGTCGGGCCCTTTGTTCAAGTCCCGGAGTCACCACTTAAGGGAACATTCCTCTACTTACCCTAGTAGGCGGGAAGGAGTGAATTCCATCTTGCTAAGTTAAGTTCCCAGCCGCTCACTCGGTCTTGTCCCCAAGAAGGTAGGGATATTGAGTCGGCGAATCTGGCCACTCTCACCCATACTAGTCAAAGGACAATCCCTCGCAAACAGGAGTTCGTAACCTTCTCTGGATTGAGATCAAGTTGCCTAGGTCATCCTAGTGAAATAGAAACCTAACTAGTCAACGGAGTTACGGCTAGAGGTTATTATTTCGTGGTCCGGTCTTATGTAATCTCATTACATAGGATATCCCCACTCACATGTCATCTACACGAACACGTTAGGATCACAGTGTTTGTATCAAATACAAAGTGGGCCACATCCATAGTTTTACCAGGGTAAGGTACCCAAACCTTATCTCCTAACTATAGACCCTTTAGGTTGTATCTCGAACTGAGATCCTTTATATGTACACTACATTCAGTTAAAGATTCATATAACAGCCTTGGATGTTTTGTTTATTGGATTTAGGGTTTAAATAAAGGCAAACTCGTACATTACGAACAATAACCCTTTATTGAAATAATAACACTTTATTACATTAATTAGAACATAATTACAAACTACGAGTTTTAGGGCACAAAACCCAACACATGAGTCGACCCTTCACAGGTTGTTCGTAGACACAATTGGGTCAAATTACCGTTTTACCCCTGTGTCTACTTTTTGCTCCTTTAGACCCCACTGCTCCTCTAATGAACAAAAACATTGTAATGGTCCAACCATATACAACACCCCTCTCGGGCCAGTGAGAGGGTGGGCGCCCGTTGTCCAAGCCCTAGAGACAGCATATAAGGGAACAACCCCTCTAGTTTCCCTAAAGTCGGGAACGAGTGAATTTCATCTCGCGTAGTTAAGTTCCTAGCTCCCCACGTTGTCATGCCCCTAAGAGGATAGGCATATTGGGCGAGTAACTGTGACCACCCTCACCCGTAGTAGTCAAGTCGCTAATGGTAATCTACGAAGTTATTAGTCCTATACTGTCAACGACGTTACATCAGTATGTCTAATAATTCACGGTCCAGCCTTGTACAATCTGATTGCACAGGATGCCGCCACTCGCATGTCAACCACATGAATGAGTCAGATCACCTCGTTTGTATCTAATACAAAGTGGGCCACATCCACAATGTATCTAGGATTAGGTCTCTAACCCTATTTATATACTATAGACCGTTCGAGTCATTAACGCGAACGTGATCCTCCCTGTGTGTCTACTACACACTGTTGAAGTTCTAGTTCTCTCATAAATTTAATGACCATGAAGGTTTATTGGACAAAGTTTGTAAAATTTGCGAGACACAAAGTAATGAAAGAAATAACTCTTATTTATTTCAATGGTAATATAACAAAGAAAACGAGATGAGGACATACATTTAAACAAAGAGTTTGTACAAGACTGGACCAAGAATTGTTAGACAAATCCTGTAACACCGTTGATAGGTTAGGGCTAATAATTCAAACGATGTCCAATAGTGATTCAACCTGAAGCCTGAGCGAGTTGTGAAATCCTGTCTGATGGGGACTTTCCTTTGACTAGTATGGATAAGAGTGGCTAGAGGTTCTGACTCAATATGCCTATCTTCGCAGGGATGAAACCTTGTAGGGAGTTGGGGACTGAACTTCGCAAGAAGGAATTCACTCGTTCCCGTTCTAGGGTAACTAGATAGGTTGTTTCCTTAAGAGTTGTATCCAGGTCTTTAACAATGGGGCCCCTCCCTCTTGTTTGCCCGAGAGGGATAATGTTTATGGTCAAACCATAAACTTGTTGTTCATTAGAGGATCAGTGGTGCTTAATGTGCAAGAAGTAGTCACAGGGGAAAACGGTAATTTGACCCAGCTTTGACTACGAACTGATGGAGATCTGAACTCCTTGAGCAGCGGAAACGTGGTTTGCGATCGTTAATTGCTTGATTGTTTTCATTGAACCAAAAACCAGTACATTGATAAATAAAATACAGAACAAGCATGAATTTCTAATCCTATTAGACATTGATAATAGCATACATGCAAACATACTAAGTTTAACAATTAAACTAACAAGGAAGAGGAATAAACGTTTACCTTTGTAGACTCGCAGCAACTCCGTGCTCCAAGCGAATTCCAGTATATCAGCAACACAACAACTCTCTGTTTTTCAAGCAGGAACACTACCACTTGGAAAACCCTCTATATCTCCGAGTGATTAGATCTCTCCTTTGTGGGAAGGATTCCAACAATTGGAAAAATTTGGGAATGAGAGTGTAAGAGAGAGAGAATTCTTTCAGAGACACTTCTCCAAAAAAATTGCAGATCGATCACTTTCTTCTTCTCACCAGGAGAAGAAGAAGCTTCAGTGGGCAACTCCCCACTCCCTATCGAGGGGGAGTTGGGGGGGTAGTGGGAACGTGTCCCCCTGACACGTTCCCAATTAATATTATATTAATTAATTAAATTAAATCATATTTAATTCAATAATAATTAAATTGATTAAATCATATTCAATCATTTTACACTTTAACCTATAGTTTAATGTACAACTAGTGCACATTAAATTTTATCCTATAGTTTGCAAATGTGAATCACATTCACATTTGAATTTAATATTTGAACTCTTTCAAATATTTAATTCTCTCATGTAATTTAATATGAATCACATTCACATTAAATTTATAATATATAGTTCCAAAACTATATATTATATTGTATCAATATACATTAAATGTATTCCCTAATAAATTTGAACATTTCAAATTCAAATGATCTAAGAACCCTTTACGAGCTAGAAGGTGGACCTAATGGACCTACAAATCAGAAGCTCCAACGATACGAGATTGCTCGGTTAATCTCATTAATCTCCCAATCAACATTCGTTAACTGCGGGAACACTCCACTAAAGTCCCACAGCTGCACTTTTCTCACTGCAGATATATTTCTGTGTCTATGGATATTGACCAATAACAGCAAGTCAATCCTTCACGAATGTTCGTAACACCAGCTGGGTCAAATTACCGTTTTACCCCTGGGTTACATCTTATGCCTTAAGTACTAGTGATCCTCTAATGAACAATATGTTTGTGGTCCTACCAACAAACAGAGTCCCTCTCGGGCCAATGAGAGGGTCGGGCCCTTTGTTCAAGTCCCGGAGTCACCACTTAAGGGAACATTCCTCTACTTACCCTAGTAGGCGGGAAGGAGTGAATTCCATCTTGCTAAGTTAAGTTCCCAGCCGCTCACTTGGTCTTGTCCCCAAGAAGGTAGGGATATTGAGTCGGTGAATCTGGTCACTCTCACCCATACTAGTCAAAGGACAATCTATCGGAAACAGGAGTTCGTAACCTGCTTAGGATTGAGATCAAGTTGCCTAGGTCATTCTGGTGAAATAGAAACCTAACTAGTCAACGGAGTTACGGCTAGAGGTTATTATTTCGTGGTCCGGTCTTATGTAATCTCATTACATAGGATATCCCCACTCACATGTCATCTACACGAACACGTTAGGATCACAGTGTTTGTATCAAATACAAAGTGGACCACATCCATAGTTTTACCAGGGTAAGATACCCAAACCTTATCCCCTAACTATAGACCCTTTAGGTTGTATCTCGAACCGATATCCTTTTTTATGTACATTACATTCAGTTATAGATTCATTTAACAGCCTTGGATGTTTAGTTTATTGGATTTAGGATTTAAATAAAGGAAAACTCGTAGATAACGAACAATAACACTTTATTACATTAATTATAACATAATTACAAACTACGAGTTTTAGGGCACAAATCCCGACAAACTCCCACTTGAACTAAAACTCTAGTGGGGTACGTCATATTCTAAAACAGTGGTTACAAGAGATAGAAATACAATAAACAAGGGCATCTATATACCCCATTACATATCTCTCACTTGCCCTAGATTAGCTTATGTACATATCTCGTAGACCTAGACTTTCCAGATGACCCTCGAACACTTTAGCCGTGAGAGTCTTTGTAAACGGATCAACAATATTGTTCTCCGAAGTGATTTTCGTGACTGTCACATGTCCTCGTATCACGTGATACTTCCTCTCGATGTGCTTTCCTCGCTTATGGCTGCGAGGTTCCTTCGAATTGGCTACCGCACCACTGTAGTCACAGTATAAGGTGATGGGAGATTCCATATTTGGAACAACATCCAAATCAGTAAGGAATTTCCTTAACCAAACAACCTCTTTAGCTGCTTCACAAGCAGCGACATACTCAGCCTCCATTGTGGAGTCGTGATGCATCCTTGCTTGATGCTTCGCCATACTATAGGTCCCCGTTAAGGGTGGCCCGATCCGATGTAGATTTCGAGAATCCTTATCGGTCTGAAAATCAAAATCAGTGTATCTAGTAAGGATCAGATCCTCAGACCCATACACAAGCATATAGTCTCTCGTTCTCCTTAGATACTTGAGGATATTTTTAACTGTTGTCCAGTGGTCTAACCCCGGATTGGACTGGTACCTACTGACTATTCCCACTGCATAACAAATGTCCGGCCTCGTGCATACCATAGCGTACATTAAGCAACCTACTGCAGAGGCATAGGGAATATGTCTCATATACTCAACTTCTTGAGGTGTCTTGGGACACTGTTCCCTAGACAGATGAACTCCGTGCCTTAAGGGTAATAAGCCCCTCTTGGAATTCTGCATCGAATATCTGGACAACATTTTGTCGATATAAGACGCTTGAGAAAGTGCTAGAGTTCTGTTCTTGCGATTCCTAAAGATCTGAATCCCAAGAACATACTGCGCCTCTCCCAAATCTTTCATTTGTAACTGGGTTGCCAGCCAATTCTTTATGTCAGTTAGGTATCCTACATCATTCCCAATGAGTAGGATATCATTCCCAATGAGTAGGATATCATCCACATAAAGTACTAACAAAGCTACTTTGTCGTTGACGATCCTTTTGTAAACACAAGGCTCGTCAACATTTTGGTCAAAGCCGTAAGACTTGATCGCAGTATCAAATCTTATATTCCAAGATCTTGATGCTTGTTTCAATACATAAATGGATCGATTAAGCTTGCAAACTTTTTGCTCCCGACCTCGTGCTATGAATTTCCGGGCTAAGACATATAGATGCTCTCGTCAAGATTACCATTCAAAAAGGCAGTCTTGATGTCCATTTTCCAAATTTCATAATCATAAAACGCGACTATGGACAAGAGTATCCTTATAGACTTCAGCATAGCAACAGGGGAAAAAGTTTCTTCATAGTCAACTCCTTCCCTTTGGGTAAAACCCTTTGCTACAAGTCTAGCCTTAAAGGTCTATACCTTTCCGGCTGCATCTCTCTTTCTCTTATAGATCCATTTACACCCTATGGGTCAAACCCCTTCAGGTTGGTCTACAAGTTCCCATACTGAATTGAAGTCCATTGACTCCATTTCAAGGTCCATGGCTTTGATCCATTGGTCCTTCTCTACGTCATTCATTGCCTGTTTATAAGACAATGGATCTTCTACGCCGTCATCAGGTATGACAACTTGAGTTTCAGCTAAACCCAAGTAGCGGTCAGGTTGGGAAACAACCCTCCCACTGCGTCGAGACATTCCCAATGATTGAGAAGGACGAGATTGACTTGAGGTGCTGACTCCTCCATCAACTCTTGATGAAGGTCCAGCTTGATCAACAACTCTTGTTGGTTCATGTGTAGCTTCATTTAGTACCAATTTACTACGCGGTTTATGGTTTCTCATGTGATCTTCCTCCAAGAACGTGGCATTTGTCGATACAATCACCTTATTTTCTTGTGGGTCGTAGAAAAGACCACCTCTCGTTTATTTGGGATAGCCAATGTTCCAGTTTCTTTGGGTTTGTCACGAGCACGTGTGTCGGACATCCCCAAATCCTGAAGTGTTGTAAACTAGGTTTACGCCCCTTCCAAAGTTCAAATGGTGTTTTGAAACACTTTTGTGAGAACATTATTCAAGATTTAAGCTCGTAGTCTCTCTGCGTATCCCCAAAGCGAGGAGGAATTGAGCATAGCTCATCATAGAACGAACCATGTCTAACAAGGTTCTATTTCTCCTTTCGACACACCATTTTGTTGTGGTGTATTAGGTCTGAGAGAGTTGAGATTTAATTCCATGTTCTATCATATAGTCTGGAATCTCAAATCTATATACTCTCCACCTCGATCGGATCGAAGTGTTTTAATGCTTTTCCCTAATGCATTCTCTACTTGACCTTATACTCTTCGAACTTTTCAAGAGCTTCGGACTTGTGATGCATTAGGTATAGATAACCATACCTCGAATAATCATCTATGAAAGAGTTGAAATATTTGTACCCTCCTCGAGCTTTAACATTCACCGGACCACAAAGATCCGAATGTACAAGTTGTAAGGGTTCTACGGCTCTATAACCTTTTCCAGTAAAAGGTCGTTTGGTCATTTTACCTTCCAAGCAAGACTCGCAAGGCGGTAAAGAATCATCTTCTAACTTGTTTAGAAGTCCATTCTTAGAAAGTCTCTCAATCCGGTTGAGATTAATATGACCAAGTCTAAGATGTCACAGATAGGTATTATTATTTGGAGAAATTCTTTGCCTTTTATTTTGAGTGTTAGCATTCTTAAACATCTCATAATTTAAAATTGCTTTGGTTTTATTCGGTTTCAGTACGTACAAGCCATTTTTCAATTTAGCAGAACAAATATTGACACCCTCCTTCAAAATGAACGCTTCATTGATTAAAAAAGAAATACAATAACCAAGTTCTATTAAACAAGAGATAGAAATTAAGTTCCTTTTAAGCTTAGGAACTATATACAGATTCTTTAAAGAAAGAATTCTATCTCCGAAAAATAACTCGGCATCTCCCACTGCACTAGCTGAGACGACGTCTCCCTTCCGACCCTGAGCGTCATCTCACCCTCTTTGAGCTCCTTGAAGGAACTAGTTTCCTGAAATGAAGGGAAAACGTGATTAGTGGCTCCTGAATCAAGTATCCAGGTTAAATCATCATTTTCCACTAAACAAGTTTCAAGAATAAGAAATATAATTTACCTTTCTTCTCTTTGAGCTCAGCAAGGTATTTTGGGCAGTTTCTCTTCCAGTGCCCATCTATGTTGCAGTGGTAACACTTTCCTTTATCTGCAAGCTTGGCTTTTCCCTTGCCTTTGTCAGCAGCAGGTGCCTTCCCTTTCCCTCCTATTTTCTTCTTTTGGGTCTTCTTAAGCCTAGAAGATGAGCTCTGAGACTTAGTCCCGGAGGATGAACCTTACGGAACCTTTACGGAATGGGCAAACAGATTTGCCTCTCTCTCGGCTCTTCCCTTATTCTTCATAAGAGACTGGAAGGTCTGTAGTTCATTAAGGAGAGTAGTCAGGTTATACTCTATCTTCTTCATCACCACATTGCTGCGGAATTGCAGAAAACTCTTCGGAAGAGATTCCAGGATGAACGATACCTGACTTTGCTCGTCAATGACCGCTCCGTTAATCTCAGCCACGTTGAAGTGGACCATCAGATCAAGAACGTGTTCTCTCATCGATGACCCCTCCTTCATACGGGAGTTATAAACGTATTTGAGGAATTCGTGCCGAATCTGTCAAGACGGTTGTCCAAACATTTCATGTAGTGAACTCATGATCTCACGAGCTGAGACCATGCCCTCGTGCTTTTTGGCCAGAACTTCAGAAACACTAGCCAAAATGTAGACATTGGCCTTATCATTGGCCTTGATCCAACGGTTGTACGCCTCCTTAACAGATTGAGGAGCGTTACGAGCAGGAATCTGAGGACATTCCTCAGTTAGTACGAACCGAAGGTCGTCAACAACGAGAATCGTATTCAAGTTGGACTTCCACGTAGTAAAATTCTCACCAGTTAAACGGTTGGTTTTAAGTAAGGCTATTATTGAGGACGACATGCTGAAAATCCAAAATAGTTCTAATTAGTTATGCCTTTAAACCCATTGTAAGAACCAATCTAATTTAGCAAAATTATTAAAGAACCCTAGTGTTTAAACTAAAACCCATTGTTTAAGTTAAACCTTTAATTTTGCAACGATACTTCAAGGGTTTAGAACAAAAGCTTCCGTCGGGCGGTCAGTAAATCCTCCCTTGAATTGAGACTTTCTCAGCCAATTCCCACTACCAGAACATCTCATGTCCCAATGGTCCTTAGCTATCGTTTGTTTGGTCAAGGATTTGTTAACTAGCTCAACTCATCCCGTAAATGTGACCCTGCCATTTTCAGATCCTATAGGTCCGAGCCAACAGGCTACTATTAAGAAAGACAACTGCTGGCAAACAACCTAAGAGACCCTATCCATTTCTAGAGTTCGGAGTGTTTCGATCCCTATAGTCAGGCCCTCCGTAGGGTTTGTTGTTCCAAGACAACCTAGCAAGCGGACTATAGAAATCTCATGGTGCGACCTAATGGAGAGACCAGTAGGATACGTTGACACGCGCCCTGCTCCCATTTACTATGGATACTTCCCTCATTCACCTTGGTATTGAACCATGCAAACACATACCGTAGGGGACGCCCCTATTGACGCGTGAGCCGAGCATGGAACTCACGGTGTGAACTCTTGAGGCGTGAGAGTAAACTCGATGCGAACATCTCGTTTTCTCCCACTGAAGTTCCTAAAATTAGGGTATGGATTTAACTTAGTCAGATTCTGGCTAAAAGAATATATCTAAGTCTATGTCTATTATAACTATTATAACTAGGTCTTAAAACCTTATGTCTAGGTGAATAGACATTTTAATTACCTAGAGATAAAACAAAACTAAGGTTAATTCAACTTAGGTACCCCCAGCCTTAGACAGAACTTCACCGGTAGAGTTCCCTTATAACCAAAGTCCTAAAGTCCTACTATATTTTAAACTATTTAAAATATTACGTAAGACTTATTTCTAATCCTATTAGAAATTGAAACTTAGGTCTAAATTAATTTTAAACGATTTAAAACTAATTAAATTTAACCCAAGTTCTTATGTTTGCATGCATTTCTTTATTATCGGTTATGGTTTCTAAAACCCCTTTAATTTATAACTTTTATAAATTTTAATAATTAACCTATGATAAAGAAACTATATTATAAATCCAACCATCTATATTCAAATTGGAATTAAAAAAGAAATTCAACTGTTTGAATTATAAAATTACTTAAACAAAATAACATTTATTTTAAACTAAGTAATTTCATGCTCCATGCAATTTATTTTCCATATAATCTAATTATAAGACTTATAATTAATTACTCATGAAAAAATAAATTAGTCATGCATTCAACCATATTCATATAACATTTATATAAATAAAATGCATGAACATGCATATCCTAAGGTGGGAATAATCTAAATGACATTCACATAGATAAATAGCTGTAAAACCGAAATAATTTGGCCCCTAAAGTGCAAAAAAAATAAATAAATTACTTTAATTTATTTCATGAAACCGGTCCAAAAACACCCTGAACCGGCCTTGAACCGCTCGAACCAGACCAAAACAAACGAACTAGCTCGAACCGGTCTGCCACTGCTTGAATCGCCTCACGACGTTGCAACGCTGATGCTAGCATTGCAACGCCCGCTTCATCCTCACGCGCGCCTGCTATCGGGATGGCGTTGCAACGCTGAGGGGCAGCGTTGCAATGCCGCTGACCCCTTGATCGCCCGCGTCGGTAGGGAACGCTGGCGTTGCGACGCTGCTGCTTCGACATCAACCTTCTTCCACGAACAAACCAACTTCGTTCTTCAATTTCTCCTTCGATTCTCAATCAAATTGAATGAAACTTGTCCCGAACGACTTGTAACTCAAATACAGACTCAATTGTGCACTTTTTGCCCAAAAACGCAGGGGCCTTTACATACAATTTGATAAAAATCAAAAGTAAACTATGGCAAAAAAATTTCTAAACAGTATTATAACAAACCAATGCAATTCCCACTAAAATCAATGCAATTTTGTTTCAAAACAAAACAATACAAGCATTGCTCTGATGCCAATTGATGGAGATCTGATCTCCATGAGCAGCGAAAACGTGGTTTGGGATCGTTAATTGCTTGATTGTTTTCATTGAACCAAAACCAAAGATACATTGATAAATAAAATGAGAACAAGCATGAATTTCTAATCCTATTAGACATGGATAATAGCATAAATGCAAACATACTAAGTTTAACAATTAAACTAAGAAGGAAGAGGAATAAACGTTTACCTTTGTAGACTCGCAGCAACTCCTTACTCCAAGCAAATTCCAGTAAATCAGCAACACAACAACTCTCTCTTTTTCAAGTAGGAACACTACCACTTGGAAAACCCTCTATATCTCTGAGTGATTAGATCTCTCCTTTGTGCGAAGGGTCCCACAATTGGAAAAATTTGGGAATGAGAGTGTGAGAGAGAGAGAATTCTTTCAGAGACACTTCTCCAAAAAAATTGCAGATCGATCACTTTCTTCTTCTCACCAGAAGAAGAAGAAGCTTCAGTGGGCAACTCCCCACTCCCTATCCAGGGGGAGTTGGGGGGTAGTGGGAACGTGTCCTCCTGACACATTCCCAATTAATATTATATTAATTAATCAAATATTAATTAATTATATTAAATCATATTTAATTCAATATTAATTAAATTGATTAAATCATATTTAACCATTTTACCCTTTAACCTATAGTTTAATGTACAACTAGTGCACATTAAATTTTATCCTATAGTTTGAAAATGTGAATCACATTCACATTTGAATTTAATATTTGAACTCTTTCAAATATTTAATTCTCTCATGTAATTTAATATGAATCACATTCAAATTAAATTTATAATATATAGTTCCAAAACTATATATTATATTGTATCAATATACATTAAATGTATTCCCTAATGAATTTGAATATTTCAAATTCAAATGATCTAAGAACCCTTTACGAGCTAGAAGGTGGACCTAATAGACCTACAAATCAGAAGCTCCAACGATACGAGATTGCTCGGTTAATCTCATTAACCTCCCAATCAACATTCGTTAACTGCGGGAACACTCCACTAAAGTCCCATAGCTGCACTCTTCTCACTGCAGATATATTTCTGTGTCCATGGATATTGACCAATTACAACAAGTCAATCCTTCACGAATGTTCGTAACACCAGTGATCCTCTAATGAACAATTTGTTAGTGGTCCTACCAACAAACAGAGTCCCTCTCAGGCCAATGAGAGGGTCGGACCCTTTGTTCAAGTCCCGGAGTCACCCCTTAAGGGAATATTCCTCTACTTACCCTAGTAGGCGGGAAGGAGTGAATTTCATCTTGCTAAGTTAAGTTCTCATTCGCTTACTCGGTCTTGTCCCTAAGAAGGTAGGCATATTGAGTCGACGAATCTGGCCACTCTCACCCATACTAGTCAAAGGACAACCCCTCGCAAACAGGAGTTTGTAACCTTCTCAGGATTGATATCAAGTTGCCTAGGTCATCCTAGTGAAATAGAAACCTAACTAGTCAACGGAGTTAAAGCTAGAGGTTACTATCTCGTTGTCTTGTCTTATGTAATCTCATTACATAGGATATCCCCACTCGCGTGTCATCTACACAAACACGTTAGGATCACAGTGTTTGTATCAAAAACAAAGTGGGCCACATCCATAGTTTTACCAGGGTAAGATACCCAAACCTTATCCCCTAACTATAGACCCTTTAGGCTGTATCTCGAACCGAGATCCTTTTTATGTACATTACATTCAGTTAAAGATTCATTTAACAGCCTTGGATGTTTAGTTTATTGGATTTAGGGTTTGAATAAAGGCAAACTCGTAGATAACGAACAATAACACTTTATTGAAATAATAACACTTTGTTCTATTAATTAGAACATAATTACAAACTACGAGTTTTAGGGCACAAATCCCAACAAGACCTGTGAAGGGTTGATTCACGGGCATTGGTTAAATCAATGGACACAACTTGTCTTACAGTGAGGAGAGTGTAACTACAAGTATTTAGTGGACTGACTCATAGTTAACGAATGTTGATTGGCGGGATCAATGAGTTTGATTAGTCAATCTTGTATCGTTGGACCTCATGACCTGTAGGTCCATTAGGTCTATCGATTGGCTCAACATGGAATTAATAGAGGGTATAAAGTTTTGGAATGAATTTGAAATGTTCAAGCTCAAATTTAGGGATTGTAACAATTATATGTTATATGATTGGTATAATATATAATTCAATGTGAATATGATTCATATTGAACTTAATTATGTCTAATTATGGAATTAGGACACAACTAATTGTAGAATTTTGGAGAGATAAAATTGGATTTAATTAAATCCAATTTCTCCACATTATGTGAATAAGATTCATATAATAAGGTGTTTGACACTTTATATTATGAATTTCTGCATAATATGTGGAGTTAGTGGCAAAATGGGTGGAGAATTTTTCTCAACCCATATTGCCAATAAAAACATCCTTTTGGATGTATTTTGGGAAAATTGAACCATTTTTGTTGTTTTGCATCTTAGGCAAACACAGGAGTTCTCTCCAAAATCTCTCTACAAATATCCCTAATCCAAAAGAAGGTCCCACCTCTCTTCTTCGCTTAGAGAACAACCGATAAGGTCTTTTGGCGGTGTTCAAGGATTCATTCTTTGAGAAAAGGAACTCGTAGACGACGAGGAACCACGTGAAGAATAGGTCTTCAAAGGTAACACCTAATCGATTTATGCTTTTAAGAACTATGCTTAGCTTAAATTTTCTTTTTTTTTTAGTGTTTCTACATCATACAATTGAGAGCAAATGTGATCAATCGCTTCCGCATGGGATTTCCCTTTAAGGCACGATTCACTCAAACGTATATTGAATGCTAGGATGAAGGAGGGCACATCTGTTAGGGAACATGTTTTCGACATGATGACCCACTTTAACTTGGCGAAGATGAATGGAGCTTCGATCGAAAAGTCGAGCCAAGTCAGCTTTATCATGGAGACTCTTCCGAAGAGTTTCCTTCAGTTTTGTATCAACAATATTATGAACAAGATATGCTACATTCTGACCACCCTTCTTAACAAATTACAGACCTTTCAGTCCTTGATGAAAGTCAGGAGACAAGAAACTGAGGAAAATGTTGCCTTGACGTTTTATCAAAGGGGTTCGACCTCTAGGACAAAGTCTGTAAATTCTTCTATATCGAAAGGGAAGAAGAAGAAGATAATGGGTAAAGCTGACTACACTGTCACCCTTAAAGGAAAAAAAGTCAAGGTAGTTGCAGAGAAAGGAAAGTGTTTCCACTGCAACGTGGACAGTAACTGGAAGTGGAATTATCCCAAGTACCTTGCTGAGAAGAAGAATGAAGATAAATATGATTAACTGGTTGTTAAAACTTGTTTAGTGGAAAGTAGTGACTCTGTTTAGATACATTATTGAGGCCCCACTAACCATGTTTGTTCTTCTTTTCAGGGAATTAGTTCCTGGCGGCGACTGCAGAAGGGTGAGATAACACTCAGGGTTGGATCCAGAGAAGTTATTTAGGCTGCTGCTGTAGGAACAGTGAAGCTTTACCTCGGCAGGAAGTACATTTTATTAGATAATATGTACTGTTGGGATTTGTGCCTTAAATCTCGTAGTTTGTAAATTTATTTCTAATTAATGTAATAAAGAGTTATTATTTTTCAATAAAGTGTTATTGTTCATTAATTACAATATTGCCCTTGTTTTAACCCTAAATCGAATAAACTAACATCCAAGGCTATGAAATGTCTCATGAACTGAATGTAGTGTACATATAAAGGATCATAGTTTGAGATACAACCTAAAGGGTCTATAATAAGGGGATAAGGTTTGGGTACATTACCGTTGTAATACTATGGATATAACCCACTTTGTATTTGATACAAACACAGTGATCCTAGTGTGTTCATGTAGATGACATGTGAGTGGTGATATCCTATGTGATGAGATCGCAGAAGACCGTACCGCGAAATAGTAACCGCTAGATGTAACTCTGTTGACTAGTTAGGTTTCTATTTCACTAGGATGACCTAAGCAACTTGATCTCAATCCTGAGAAGGTTACGAACTCCTGTTTGCGAGAGATTGTCCTTTGACTAGTATGGGGGGGAGTGGCCAGATTCGCCGACTCAATATGCCTACCTTCTTGGGGACAAGACCAAGTGATCGGCTGGGGACTTAACTTAGCAAGATGGAATTCACTCCTTCCAGCCTTTTAGGGTAAGTAGATGAATGTTCCCTTAAGAGGTGTCTCTGGGACATGAACAAAGGGCCCGACCCACTCATTGGCCGGAGAGGGACTTCTATTTGTGTTGGGATTTGTGCCCTAAAACTCGTAGTTTGTAATTATGTTCTAATTAATGTAATAAAGTGTTATTATTTCAATAAAGTGTTATTGTTCGCTATCTACGAGTTTGCATTTAATTAAAACCCTAAATCCAATAAACTAAACATCAATGGTTGTTAAATGAATCTTTAACTGAATGTAATGTACATAAAAAGGATCTCGGTTCGAGATACAACCTAAAGGGTCTATAGTTAGGGGATAAGGTTTGGGTACCACCCTGATAAAACTATGGATATGGCCCACTTTGTATATGATACAAACATTGTGATCCTAACGTGTTCGTGTAGATGACATGTGAGTGGGGATAGCCTATGTAATGAGATTACATAAGACCGGACCACGAAATAGTAACCTCTAGCTGTAACTCCGTTGACTAGTTAGGTTTCTATTTCACTAAGATTACCTAGGCAACTTGATCTCAATCCTGAGCAGGTTACGAACTCTCATTAGCGAGGGATTGTCCTTTGACTAGTATGGGTGAGAGTAGCCAGATTCGCCGACTCAATATGTTTACCTTCTTGGGGACAAGACCGAGTGAGCGACTGGGAACTTAACTTAGCAAGATGGAATTCACTCCTTCCCGCCTACTAGGGTAAGTAGAGGAATGTTCCCTTAAGTGGTGTCTTCGGGACTTGAACAAAGGGCCCGACCCTCTCATTGGCCCGAGAGGGACTCTGTTTGTTGGTAGGACCACAAACAAATTGTTAATTAGAGGAGCACTGGTACTTAAGGCACAAGATGTGACCTAGGGGTAAAACAATAATTTTACCCAGCTGGTGTTACGAACATTCGTGAAGGATAGGTTTGTTGTTATTGGTCAACATCCATGGACACAGAAATATATCTGCAGTGAGAAGAGTGCACCTGTGGGACTTTAGTGGAGTGTTCCCGCAGTTAAAGAATGTTGATTAGGAGGCTAATGAGATTAACCGAGTAGTCTCGTATCGTTGGAGCTTCTGATCTGTAGGTCCATTAGGTCCACCTTCAAGCTCGTAAAGGGTTCTTAGATCATTTGAATTTGAAATGTTCAAATTCATTAGGGAATATATTTAATGTATTTAGATACGATATAATATATAGTTTTAGAACTATATATTATAAATTTAATGTGAATATGATTCATATTAAATTATATGAGAGAATTGAATATTTGAAAGAGTTCAAATATTATATTAAATGTGAATGTGATTCACATTTACAAACTATAGGATAAAATTTTGATGTGCACTGGATGTACATTAAAACTATAAGTTAATGATTAAATGTGATTTAATCATATACATATAATCTATTTGATATATAATATATTCAAATTAATTAATTAAGAATTAATTATTATTTAATAGGTTATATTTGTTTTAATTAATTAAAAGAGGGGAACGTGTAGATGACACGTTCCCCACTCATCAGTTTCTTCTCCACTCCCTATCGTTAAGTGTAGGAAGTTGGAAGAAGCAGGTATCGATTGATTTTTTCTGCAATTGGTGAATTGCTGCAAGAAAAATTCTCTCTCTCTCACTCTCATTCCCAAAATTTTCAATTGTTGGAAACCTTCCCACCAAGGTTGATTTAAGCAGAACTCAGAGACATAGGAGGTTCTCATGTTGGTTGTGTTCTTGCTGGAAGAAAAACAGAGAAGTTCTAAAGTTGATTTGTTGTATAAATTTTGGAGCAACAAGTTGCTGGAGAAAGTCTACAAAGGTAATTCTTCTTTCTCTCCTTTAGTTTAATTGTTAAACTTTACATGTTTGCATGTATGTTGTTATCCATGTCTAATAGGATTAGAAATTCATGCTTGTTCTCTATTTTTGGGTCAATGTACTTGTTTTTGTTTTTAGCAAACCAATCAAGCACATTAACGATTCCAATCACGTTTCTGCTGCTCAAGGAGATCAGATCTCCATCAATTTGTTGGTAAGACCATAAACAAACTGTTCATTAGAGGAGCACTAGTACATAAGGTACTAGATGTAATCCAGGGGTAAAACGGTAATTTGACCCAGCTGGTGTTACGAATATTCGTGAAGGATTGACTTGTTGTTATTGGTCAATATCCATGGACACAGAAATATATTTGCAGTGAGAAGATTGCAGCTGTGGGACTTTAGAAGAGTGTTCTATAGTTAACGAATGTTGATTAGGAGGTTAATGAGATTAACTGAGTAATATTCTATCGTTGGATCTTTTGATTTGTAGGTCCATTAGGTTCACCTTCTAGCTCGTAAAAGGTTCTTAGATCGTTTGAATTTTAAATGTTAAAATTCAATTAGGGAATAATCATTAATGTATTATAATATAAAGTTTTAGAACTTTATATTATAAATTTAATGTGAATATGATTCATATTAAATTATATGAGAGAATTAAATATTTGAAAGAGTTTAAATATTAATTTAAATGTGAATGAGATTCATATTTAAAAACTATAGATTAAAATTTAATGTGCATGAGATGTTCATTAAAACTATAGGTTAGAATAGATGTAGACTAAATATGATTTGGTCTTAAATAAATATATGATATTTAAAGATTTATTGAATATTTGATATTTAATTAAATAATTAATTAAATTAAATTAAATTAAATTAATTAATTAATGGGAACGTGTCAGGAGGACACGTTCCCCTCTTACCATCTCACTCCCAATCGATAGGGAGTGAGGAAGGTCTCCTCTTGCTTAACTCCTCAACGAAGAGGAGTTTTCGAAGATCGATGAACTGTGCAATTGTTGGATTGCTTGAAAATTCACTCTTAATAAAATTCCCTTATCCTTACCTACCAAATTGTTGGTCCCCTCGCACCAAGGGAGATATAAGTGGAATCCAGAGGATAGAAGGTTTGCCAAGTGGTTGGTGTCCTGTTGGAGAAGAAAGAAGAGAGGTTTTAGCGTTGATGTGTAGTTTGAGCAAAGGGTTGCTGTGTGAAAACTACAAAGGTAACACTCATTCCTTTTAGTTTAGTTATTATACAACATGTGTTTGTATACTTTATATCCATGCTTTAATTATATTAAATATTGCTTATTCTCTGTTTATTACCCAATGTATCAAAATATAGATTAAACAAAAAACAAACAAGCATTTGACCCTTTAATCCACATTTTCGTTGCTCATGTGGATTAGATCTCCTTCGATTGGTATCAGAGCAGTGCTTGTTTTTGTCATGGTTGAAACAAATTTGAATTTAAACAGGTGGGAATTGCATTTGGTTTGCTCTAAAACTAGTTTAGGAAATTTTGGCCTAGTTTTAATTTTTATTTGATCAAATTAAGTGTAAAGGCCCCTGAGTTTTGGGCAATTAAGTGCATAATCGAGTCTGTAATTGAGTTATGAGTCATTCGTGACAAGTTTCATGCAATTCAGATTAGATTCGGGTTAGATTTTGCAAGTTGAAGCCACTGTTTTTTGAAGAAAAGAGCTTCTGCCGAAGTATCAGCGTTGCAACGCTACCAGCAGCATTGAAACGTCGAAGCCCCTATCGACATGAAAATCCGAGGGGTTAGCAGCGTTACAACGCTGTCCCATAGTGTTGCAACGCTACTCCGATACCTAACGCGAGCGCGAGAGAAGGCGGCGTTGCAACGCTCTCCTCAGCGTTGCAACGCCATGGCGGCGGTTTGAGAAGTTCGGGTCGTGGTTTGTCTTGTTCGAGTGGTCTGAGCCTGGTTCCAAGTGTTTTGGACCGGTTTTGTAATAAAATTAGTGTAATTTTATTATTTTTTGCACTTTAGGGGTCAAAGTTTTTCGATTTTACGACTATTTTCTTTAAGAATGTCATATAGAATTTTTCCCACCTTAGGATAAGCATGTTCATCCATTTTATTTGTATAATTTTTATATAAATATGGAAGAAATGCATGATTTATTTTAGATTTCATGAGTAATTAATTATAATTGTTATAATTAGATTATATGAAAAATAAATAGCATGGAGCATGAAATTACTTAGTTTAAAGTAAAGTGTTATTTTATTTAAGTAATTTCCATAATTCAAGTTGTTGAATACACTTCCAATTAGAAATCTTTTTTTGGATTTATAATAAAGTTCGCCGTCATAGGTTAATTTATTTTATAAAATTTATAATGGGGTTTTAGAAACCATAACCTATAACAAAGAGCTGCATGCAAACATAGGAACTTGGGTTAAATAAAATTAGTTTTAAATTGTTTAAATTAATTTAGACCTATGTTTAATTTCTAATAGGACTAGAAGTTAGTGTAAGCCCTAAACTCTATTCTCTTTTATCATTGATCTCTCGTTCATGATGTCTTGAAATATGCAAAATCGTATAGGTTGCACTAAATAATGCCGTGATCGAATTTGGGAATCTATTGAATTTGGAGCTACAATATGTCCAAACTTTATAAGGGGATAGGTAAACCATTGAAATAAGCATATTAGAAGGTTAATTGAAGTATGTTAATATCATTAGCAAATTAGGCAAATTTTAGGTGCATTACGTATTGAATGAAAAGGTCATATCTTTTATAAACTTAGGTAAAGTTGGTTAAACGCTTTAGATTGACTTATTTACTTATTTTGGTGTATTAAAAAGGAGATTATGCTATAAATAATAAAGTAGGAGCTGGCCAAAGGAGGTGAAGGCTCGGAGTTATGTTTGGCAAGAAGGTGGTGTCAAATTCTTACTAAGACAGCAAGCAGCTGGAAAATGAGGCAACTTCAATCGATCATAACTCTCTGTCTACTGAACCAAATTCGATGATTTTTGAGTCAAAATCTCAGAAATTGAGTGTAGAATACGAAACTAGTCGGCTTTGCAGAAAATACCAAGAGGACGAAGGAGACAAATACAGAACAGTGAAGGGTGTTCAAGTTTCTCGGGTAGCAGAACAGTATGAGGAGATCAGTCTGTTTTGAGCTCTTGAGGCGGAATTAGAAGCTGACATTTTGAGGTAAGTAAGCTAAGATGTTGTCCTTGAGGTTTATCAAAAAATATTTTGTGGTTGTGTTGATAAATTTTGAGGAACCCCAGCTGAAAGTTGAACCTGTAATTTTAGGTGAAAGGGAAAAACCTCTAGCAAGAGATTGTAGGAGATTCTCTTCCATTTCTGTATACCTTACAACCAATTGTGTGTATGGCTATTCTGAATTGAGTTATGGGACTGAATTAGACCTGTTTCTTAGGTGCATAAGGAATGGAATTGATGTTACTGTTTTGTTAAGAGGAAGGCAGAAGACAGAAGTATGCTGTCAAATCCGGAAAGTCTCTGATGTTTTGGTTGTTCTGATCTGTATACTTGGAGTTAGAAGCTCTAATTGGTATGGTTCAAAAACTTATTGAATTTCCTACAACTTTTGTGAAGAAATCGTGAGTAGAAAATGTCTAGAAGATGTTTTAAATATCAGATTAAATTTGTTGTGCAGCAAGAAATCCGAATCTGGAAACAGCAGAAGTCTGTTTTGAGGAAAGTAGCTTTCGAGGTATTTCTGAAGAACTCCGTTTGGAATTTCAATTTCATGTCTTCATATGATTTTTAGAGGATTCAAAAAGGAAGAGTTTGGTATAAATTACATTATTTTTGGATAAGTAATGAAGAAGTTATGGCTGTCTGAAAACAGGGCAGAAAATCTGAAAATGCTGGAAAATTTGAAAGTATATTTTCTTGCAAGTTTTAAGGTTAAAAATCATGAGCTCGAGGTTCTAATGGTTGAGTTGGTTTGTTTGACAGGCCAAGAGCAAATAGGTCAAGTTTACAAGCCAAGGTTCTAATTCTAATACTGTGAGTGACTCTATCTTAGAATTATGCTTGGCCTATGTTTTTCTTCAAAAACATAATTGTTGATCATTGAATCTTATATGAACTAATTATGTATAGCTTCATGGAGTTCCTAACAAAAAGTTCATGATGGAACCTAAGCATGCTTTGAATTAGTTGTAACTATAAATCCAAGTATGGAAACTAAATTATGAAAGTATGCTTTCCTTTAGAGAATGTTTTGTGTAAACCCATTTGGGAACATGTTTAGATGATAATGTGAAAATGTCAAGAAATTGTTGTATGTGTTATAAAGTCATGGTTTCCATAGTAACAATTATGCCCTTGATTGTGGTTAACCCCTAATACTGAAGGACATTCGAGAAGGTACTTAGGGGGGAATGAATCATAATTTCCCGATACTGAAGGACAATGAGAAGGTATTCGGGTAGTAAATGGTCTTACCTTAATACTGAAGGACATAGAGAAGGTATTAGGGAAAACCAAAGGGCCAAATGTATTCCACGTGCACGTGAGAGAGGTATAAACCTTATTGGTACAAATGTAACTCTACCACCTCTATGGTTCGAAAGTGGTATCATGCTATGTGTTTTATTGTTATGAGCTTCTACATTATTGATCTATCTACACTCGATATAATACTACATTATGAGTTATGTGCTATGCATAAGTGGTGACTTAAACCTGTAAATTGGAAGCATGGTTTGTTTATGTTAAGCTATTTTCTACTTATAATCTGCCATTATTATGCTTCACCTTTGAGCTTATAATAGACACTCACTGAGCTTCCTAGCTCACGTTTTCTTTATGTCTACTCTTCCTAGGTAGCAGACGAGTTTCCAGTGCTTAGCCTTCACAAGACCTATTTGCCACCACGCCATTTAGCTCCTTGTATATACACTTTCTGTTGTATATGGTTTGTAGTGAGAACATATTAGATGGGTTTTAATAAACTTGGAAACTTTATGATTATCTGAAGAACATAGTAAAGGAAGTGAATGTGTTTCATATATAAGTGTATATCAGTGCTTAA
The DNA here is from genome assembly GCA_036507285.1 of Trichosanthes cucumerina. Classification (NCBI taxonomy): domain Eukaryota; kingdom Viridiplantae; phylum Streptophyta; class Magnoliopsida; order Cucurbitales; family Cucurbitaceae; genus Trichosanthes; species Trichosanthes cucumerina. The sequence goes on from CM071841.1 coordinate 44,509,901, forward strand.
CTTTGCTTATTCAAACATGATGTGTTACGTCTATTTTAAGTTATGTCTTGGGTTAGTCAAGGAAAGCCAACAAGAGGTTTTGTTATCTTTGTTTTTGCATCTCTTCTTAGGTTAGGCAAGTAAGCTGGGATGGGGTGTGACAACTTGGTATCAGAGCAAAAGGTTTTGGGAAGGGAACTAGGTTCATGCATTGAATTAGGAGCTTGTTGTCTTACCTATTTTAATAAGATTGTATAATTTAGGACCATGGCTCGAGGTGGCAAACGAGGCAGGCAAGTGGAGACTAGAACTCAAGAAGCTACTGGTGATAGAGGAAGAGAGGTATCAGAGGGAGAGTCTAGTCATCCTCAGCAAGAGGTGAACATGGAGGAACAGATCTTTACGCGGATAACTCAAAGATTAGCTGAAAGTGTTGGATCAACACAAGCAGATCCAGAAAAAAAGTATGGCATTGAAAGACAGAAAGCCTTAGGTGCAACAACATTTGAAGGCACGACAGATCCCGCTGATGCTGAGGTTTGGTTAAATTTGATTGAGAAGTGCTTTAGGGTCATGCGATGCCCTGAAGACAAGAAGGTCGATTTAGCAGCATTCTTACTCCGAGAAAGGAGCGGATGATTGGTGGAAGATAACAGAGAGAGCGAAAAGGGTATGCTTGGAGTGGAAAGAGTTTGAAAGGCCTTTGAAGATAAGTATTACCCGAGCTCATATCGTGATGCGAAGAGGAACGAGTTTCTAGGACTCGTTCAAGGGTCGATGACTATAATAGAATATGAGAAGAAGTTCACAGAGTTATCAAAGTATGCTAGCACTATTGTTGCAAGCGAGATAGATCGATGCAAGAGGTTCGAGGATGGTTTACGAGCAGAGATCCGAACACACCGTGATGCAGAAGTTACGAGTGGGTGAGTTCTCAAAGCTTGTGGAGACGGCATTACGAGTAGAGCGAAGCCTAGTAGATGTGAGAATGGGAAAAGGAGGAGTCAGAGGTGGTGGTCATACCACTTATTCTCATTGGTTTACCACGAGACCGATTCCGACGAGGAGATAATAGAAGATTCACCTGTGTGTCTCTGGAAAAGGAAGCTTTAAACCCCATCGTGGTGGGCAAACTATTCCAAGGAGTGCAGTGGACAGTGGGCGAAAGAAGAAGAGGAGGCGCGGGGATCAGTTTTTACGATAGGATCGCAAGGACTCCGTCTGACAGGCAACCCAGTGAGTCAGTAGCTATTTCAGCAAGGAAACCTTTGTGCAGCACTTGTGGAAAGTATCATTGGGGTCGATGTTTGAGTGGCGGAAATGTATGTTTCAACTGTGGGCAAGGTGGTCACTTAAAAAAAGGGAATGCCCCAATTAATGCAAGAAGGCATGGTGGGACAGAGAACTACATCAGATATCGTGAACCAAAGAAAGAAAAATCATTGGGCAAATTGGAGGAGAAGGCACTAGTAGTGCTAAGCAAAAGGGACAGGTAGGTCGACTCCGACAACAGGGGAAGATTTACGCCATGACACAGCAGGAGGCAGATGATGCACCATAAGTTGTTACGGGTACACTTTCTATCTGTAGTAAACCTGCACATGCATTACTAGATCCAGGAGCTACACATTCTTTTGTCTCTAAAATGTTTCCTGCTAGCATTGTTGCGAAATTAGAACCTTTATCTGAGGAGCTGTGTATTTATACTCCTATTGGTGATATGTCGATAGTTTGTAGTGTTTATACTAATTGTATGGTGGAAGTGAATGGTATGACCATGACAATCGAATCGATTCCCTTAGATCTCCAAGAGTTCGACGTTATTTTGGGGATGGATTTCTTATCTAGGTATCATGCCTTAATGGGTGTCATAGGAAGGAAGTTGTGTTGAGGAAATCAAAGTGACCGAGGTTGTGTTTAAGGGACATAGGAAGATATTGCCTACTTGTATGATATCAACTATTAAAGTGGGAAATTATTGAAGAAAGGTTATACAACATATCTTGCATATGTAGTTTGTGCACCAGATGAGTAAATCGAAACTCAAGACATTCCAGTGAGTATGTGAGTATTTAGATGTCTTTCGGTAAGAGCTAATGAGGTTGCCACATGATAGAGAGGTGGAGTTTACCATAGACCGGATGCCAGGAACAACACCAATATCTCAAGCCCCGTATAGGATGGAACCGAAGGAATTGAAGGAATTGAAAACTCAGTTGCAGGAGTTGGTGGATAAGGGTTATATTCGACCAAGTGTATCTCCGTGGGAGCACTGTGTTGTTTGTTAAAAAGAAGGATGGGACATTAAGATTATGTATTGATTACAAGCGACAATTTGAATAAGGTAACAATACGTAACAAATATCCTTTGCCCGCATAGATGACTGTTCGATCAACTAAAAGGTGCCTCAGTGTTTTCCAAAATTGATTTACGATCAGGTTACCATCAGCTGAAGATCAATGATTCTGATGTACCAAAAACAGCTTTCAGGACAAGGTATGGGCATTATGAATTCTTGGTAATGCCATTCGGGTTAACTAATGCCCCGACAACATTCATGGATCTCATGAATCGGGTATTTCATCCTTACCTTGATCAGTTTGTCATAGTATTTATTGATGACATCTTGGTGTACTCAGAAAGTAGAGATAAGCATGCAGAACATCTCAGAATAGTGCTACAGACATTACGAGATCGGAAGTTGTATGCTAAATTTAGTAAACGTGAGTTTTGGCTGGAACAGGTTGTGTTTTAGGGACACGTAGTATCAGTAGCTGGAGTTCAAGTGGATCCTCAGAAGACGGAAGCTATAGTTAAGTGGGAACAACCAACTTCAATAACGGAAGTCCGTAGTTTTTTGGGACTTGCAGGATACTATCGACGTTTTGTTGAGGGATTTTCGAAGATAGCTCTTCCATTAACCAGTTTGACAAAGAAGAATACGAAGTTCGAGTGGAGTGAAAAGTGTGGAAAAAGTTTTCAAGAGTTAAAGAACAGGACTTGTCATCAAGACTTACAGGTACTAACTCTACCCACCACGGGAAAAGAGTTTGAGGTTTACTGTGATGCCTCACATCAGGGCCTTGGATGTGTACTTATGCAGGATGGGAAAGTGATTGCTTATGCCTCAAGACAGTTAAAAAAGCATGAATGTAATTATCCTACTCATGATCTGGAGCTCGCAGCAGTTGTGTTGGCCTTAAAGATTTGGAGGCATTATCTGTTTGGTGAGAAGTGTTGTATTTACACATATCAAAAAAGTTTAAAATATATCTTCGAACAGAAAGAGTTGAATTTGAGACAACGGCGGTGGCTTGAGTTGATAAAAGACTATGACTGCACGATTGAGTACCACCCAGGAAAAGCTAATGTTGTAGCTGATGCACTAAGTAGGAAGTCGAAGCAACGTAGGGGTTCACTTAATGCTGTTAGAGTGGCTTTATTTTAGGAACTCAAAAGTTCTAATGCAAAAGTGTATGTTGGTGACAAAGGGAACTTGTTAGCTCATTTTCAGGTAAGACCACCTTGATTAATGATGTTATCTTAAATCAAGCTAAAGACCTTACCCTGAAGAAATTGATAGAAGAGGTGAACTTGAATCAGAGAGCAGATTACGAAGTAAGGCGTGATGGAGCATTGATGAAGTATGGTAGATTTTGTGTATCTAAAGATGAATCTTTGAGAAATGCGATACTAGAAGAAGCACATAGTTCAGCCTATGCGATGCATCCAGGAGGTACAAAGATGTATCAGACCTTAAAGAACCATTATTGGTGGCCAGGAATGAAACGAGAAATAGCAGAGTATGTCTCTAAATGTCTAATTTGTCAGTAGGTGAAACCTGAACGACAGAAAACAGGAGGGCTTCTAAATCCACTCCGAATACCTGAATGGAAGTGGGAGCATGTAACCATGGATTTCTTATTTGGACTTCCCCGAACACCGAGTAGTTATGACGGGATTTGGGTGATAGTAGACAGATTGACTAAGAGGCGCTCGATTCTTTACCGTCAAGGTAACTTTTACTCTGGATAAACTTGCTAAATTATATGTTGACAGGATTGTAAGCCAATACGGAGCCCCAGTATCTATTGTGTCGGATAGGGATTCGAGATTTACTTCCAAGTTCTGGTCGAGTCTCCAAAATGCCTTGGGAACAAAGTTGCACTTTAGTACAACATTTCATCCACAAACCGATGGTCAGTCAGAAAGAACCATTCAGACGCTCGAAGACATGCTTCGAGCATGCGTACTGCAATATAAAGGAAGTTGGGAGACTCACCTATCATTGATGGAGTTTGCATACAATAATAGTTATCATTCTAGCATCGGAATGGCACCGTACGAGGCATTATATGGAAGGAAATGTAGAACCCCTATTTGCTGGGGGGAGGTAGGAGAAAGGAAGCTGATAGGGCCAGAGTTGGTCCAAGTTACCTCGGAGAATGTTAAATTTATCAGGAAAGATGAAGACAAAACAAGATAGACAAAAGAGCTACTGACAAAGCGAAGAAGAGATTTAGAATTGAAATCGGAGACAAAGTTTTTCTGAGACTATCCCCGTGGAAGAGTATTTTGCGGTTCGGAAGGAAGGGAAAGCGAGGCAGAGATATATAGGGCCTTACGAGATTCTGGAACTTGTAGGGCCATCAGCTTATAGATTAGCTTTACCGATAGAATTGTCTCGGGTACATAATGTTTTCCATGTATCAATGTTGAGGAAATACATTTTTGATCCATCACATGTGCTCAAGGTAGAACCAATACAACTTAAGGAGAATCTATCATATGAGGAAGAACCTCTACAAATCTTTGGATCGGAAAGAACAAGTGCTTAGGAACAAGTCAATACCACTTTGGTAAAGGTGTTGTGGAGGAATCACGACGTCGAGGAAGCAACATGGGAGAGCGAAGACCAAATGAAAGAAAAGTACCCAAAACTTTTCTCGTGCTGAATTTCGAGGGCAAAATTCCTCTTAAGGGGGTAGTAAATTGTAAGCCCTAAACTCTATTCTCTTTTATCATTGAGCACTCGTTCATGATGTCTTGAAATATGAAAAATCGTATAGGTTGCACTAAATGATGTCGTGATCAAATTTGAGAATCTATTGGATTTGGAGCTACAATATGTCCAAACTTTATAAGGGGATAGGTAAACCATTGAAATAAGCATATTAGAAGGTTAATTGAAGTATGTTAATATCATTAGCAAATTAGGCAAATTTTAGGTGCATTACGTATTGAATGAAAAACTCATATCTTTTATAAACTTAGGTAAAGTTGGTTAAATACTTTAGATTGACTTATTTACTTATTTTGGTGTTTTGAAAAGGAGATTATGATGTAAATAATAAAGTAGGAGCTGGCCAAAGGAGGTGAAGGCTCGGAGTTAAGTTTGGCAAGAAGGTGGTGTCAAATTCTTACTAAGATAGCAAGCAACTGGAAAATGGGGCAACTTCAATCGATCATAACTCTTTGTCTACTGAACCAAATTCGATGATTTTTGAGTCAAAATCTCAGAAATTGAGCGTAGAATACGAAACTAGTCGGTTTTGCAGAAAATACAAGGAGGACAAAGGAGAAAAGTGTAGAACAGTGAAGGGTGTTCAAGTTTCTCGGGTAGCAGAACAGTATGAGGAGATCAGTCTGTTTTGAGCTCTTGAGGAGGAATTAGAAGCTGAAATTTTGAGGTACGTAAGCTAAGATGTTGTCCTTGAGGTTTATCAAAAAATATTTGGTGGTTGTGTTGATAAATTTTGAGGAACCCAAGCTGAAAATTGAACCTGTAATTTTAGGTGAAAGGGAAAAACTTCTAGCACGAGATTGAAGGAGATTCTCTTCCATTTCTATATACCTTACAACCAATTGTTTGTATGGCTATTCTGAATTGTGTTATGGGACTGAATTAGACCTGTTTCTTAGGTGCATGAGGAAAGGAATTGATGTTACTGTTTTGTTAAGAGGAAGGCAGAAGACAGAAGTATGTTGTCAAATCCGGAAAGTCTCTGATGTTTTGGTTGTTCTGATCTCTATACTTGAAGTTAGAAGCTCTAATTGGTATGGTTCGAAAGCTTATTGAATTTCCTACAACTTTCGTGAAGAAATCGTGAGTAGAAAATGTCTAGAAGATATTTTAAATATCATATTATATTTGTTTTGCAGCAGGAAATTCGAATCTGGAAACAGCAGAAGTCTGTTTTGAGGAAAGTAGCTTTCGAGGTATTTCGGAACAAATCCGTTTGGAATTTTAATTTCATATCTTCATATGATTTTTAGAGGGTTAAAAAAGGATGAGTTTGGTATAAATGACATTATTTTTGGATAAGTAATGAAGAAGTTATGGTTGTCTAAAAACAGGGCAGAAAATATGAAAATGCTGGAAAATTTGAAAGTATGTTTTCTTGCAAGTTTTAAGGTTAAAAATCATGAGCTCGAGGTTCTAATGGTTGAGTTGGTTTGTTTGACAGGCCAAGAGCAAATAGGTCAAGTTTACAAGCCAAGGTTCTAATTCTAATACTGTGAGTGACTCTATCTTAGAACTATGCTTGGCCTATGTTTTTCTTCAAAAACATAATTGTTGATCATTGAATCTTGTTTGAACTAATTATGTATAGCTTCATGGAGTTCCTAACATAAAGTTCATGATGGAACCTAAGCATGCTTTGAATTAGTTGTAACTATAAATCCAAGTATGGAAACTAAATTATGAAAGTATGCTTTCCTTTAGAGAATGTTTTGTGTAAATCCATTTGGGAACATGTTTAGATGATAATGTGAAAATGTCAAGAAATTGTTGTATGTGTTATAAAGTCATGGTTTCCATAGTAACAATTATGCCCTTGATTGTGGTTAACCCCTAATACTGAAGGACATTCGAAAAGGTACTTAGGGGGGAATGAATCATAATTTCCGACATCTTTGAAGGACAATGAGAAGGTATTCGGGTAGTAAATGGTCTTACCTTAATCTTTGAAGGACACAGAGAAGGTATTAGGGAAAACCAAAGGGCCAAAGGTATTCCACGTGCACGTGAGAGAGGTATGAACCTTATTGGTACAAATGTAACTCTACAACCTCTATGGTTCGAAAGTGGTATCATGCTATGTGTTTTATTGTTATGAGCTTCTACATTATTGATCTATCTACACTCAATATAATACTACATTATGAATTATGTGCTATGCATAAGTGGTGACTTAAACCTGTAAATTGGAAGCATGGTTTGTTTATGTTAAGCTATTTTCTACTTATAATCTGCCATTATTATGCTTCACCTTTGAGCTTATAATAGACACTCACTGAGCTTCCTAACTCACGTTTTCTTTATGTCTACTCTTCGTGTAGTGACGAGTTTCCAGTGCTTAGCCTTCACAAGACCTATTTGCCACCACGCCATTTAGCTACTTGTATATACACTTTCTGTTGTATATGGTTTGTAGTGAGAACATAGTAGATGGGTTGTAATAAACTTGGAAACTTTATGATTATCTAAACAACATAGTAAAGGAAGTGAATGTGTTTCATATATAAGTGTATATCAGTGCTTAACTTTGCTTATTCAAACATGATGTGTTACGTCTATTTTAAGTTAAGTCTTGGGTTAGTCAAGGAAAGCCAACAAGAGGTTTTGTTATCTTTGTCTTTGCATCTCTTCCTAGGTTAGGCAAGTAAGCTGGGACGGGGTGTGACAGTTAGTCTTACATAGTATTTTAAATAAAATATAGTAGGACAATAGGATATTTGTTATAAGGGAACGCTACCAGTGATGTTCTGTCTAAGGTTGGGCGTAGTTAAACTGACTGTTAACGGAACACCTCCTACCTAGGAATTGACCTGGTACCTTAGTTGAATTAACCATAATCCTATGTTATATCTAGGTAACTAAAATGTTTATTCACCTAGACATAAGGTTAAAAGACCTAGTTATAAAAGTTATAATAGGCATAGACATAGATAGATTATTTTTTAACCAGAATCCGACTAAGTTAAACCTATGCCCTTACCTTAAGAGCTTCAGTGGGAGAAAACGAGATGCTCACATCAAGTTTACCCTCACGTCCTCAAGAGTTCACACCGTGAGTTCCATGATCGGGTACGTGGCGTCAATAGGGCGTCCCCTACGGTAATTGTTTGCATTGTTCAATACCAAGGTGAATGAGCGATGCATCCATAGTAAATGGGAACAGGACGCGTGTCAACGTATCCTGCGGTCACCTCCATTAGGTCGCACCGTGAGATATCTATTGTCTGCCTGCTAGGTTGTCTTGGAACAACCAATCCCTACGGAGGGTCTGACTATAGGAGTCGGAACACCGCAAACTCCATTTTGGGATTTTTGTCCTAATCTCGTGTTTGTAAGTTACTGTTTGAAATTAATAAGAGTTATTTATTTCATTACTTTGTGTCTCGCAATATTTACAAACTTTTCCAATAAACTAAGCTCCAGGTTCATTTAATTTACGAGAGAACTAGAACTTGAACGGTGTGTAGTGGACACACAGGGAGGATCACGTTCGAGTTAATGACTCGAACGGTCTACAGTATATGGATAGGGTTAGAGACCTAATCCTGGATACACTTTGGATGCGGCCCGCTTTGTATTAGATACAAACGAGGTGATCTGACTCGTTCATGTGGTTGACATGCGAGTGGGGGCATCCTGTGCAATGAGATTGTACAAGACCGGACCGTGAATTATTAGACCTACTGATGTAACACCGTTGTCAGTAAGATTAAATAACTTCGTAGATGACCATTAGTGACTCGACTTGAATCCTGAGCGTGTTACGGACTCCTGTCTGTGGGGGTCTGTCCTTTGACTAGTACGGGTGAGGGTGGTCACAGTTACTCACCCAATATGCCTATCTTCTCAGGGACAGGACCAAGTAGGGAGCTGGAAACTTAACTACGTGAGATGGAATTCATTCGTTTCCGCCTTTAGGAAAACTAGAGGGGTTGTTCCCTTAAGTGCTGTCTCCAGGGCTTGGACAATGGGCGCCCACCTTCTCACTGGCCCGAGAAGGGTGTTGTGTATGGTTGGACCATCACGATATGTTGTTCATTATAGGAGCAGTGGAAACTTAAGGAACAAGAGGTAGACACAGGGGTAAAACGACGATTGGACCCAGCCGTGTCTACGAATAACCTGTGAAGCATCGACTCATGGACATTGGTTATATCAGTGGACACGTAATTTTCTGCACTGACGGGAGTGTAGCTACGGGCTATAGTAGAGTGTTACCGTAGCTAATGAATGTAGATTAACCGGGTCAAAGAGTTTGACAGTTAATCTCGGATCATTGGAGCCAAATCATTTGTAGGTCCATTAGGTCTCTCGGTTGGCTCAATCTGGGTTAAAAGAAGGGTTAATTTTTGGTATGAAATTGAAGTGTTCAATTTCACTTAAAGGGCATTTATGTCATTTATATGAGATATGAATGATATAATATATAGTTTAATGTGAATGAGATTCATAATAAACTATAGGTTAGCCTAATTGTTGAATTAGGGCTAATTGGAGAAATTAATTGGGAGAAATTAAATTGGATGTGATTCAAGTTAATTAAACCACAATGGTTGCAAATGTGATTTGCAATATGAGATATGAGATATCTTATATTATGTGGTTATGCAAATGAGATTAGCATAACCTATGGTTGTGGTAAAGTGGTAATAATGTGAAAATTTTAACTCCATCATTTCCACTATTTAAGCCCCTTGCAAGAAGGGATTAGGGGGCAAGTCTCTCATTTTTTGATTTTGATCAAAGAGAAGATATCGAAATTCTCTCTACTCTCTCTACTCTCCTCCCTCTCCAAAACACTAGAATCGCACCATTCTCATTCTTTCCAAAAGAAGAACAACCAAGGTTCCAATTGGTGGTGTTGTGTTCTTGTTCGTGGGATTTGTTCGGGATCGTAGTGATCGTGTTTGTTCGCGAAGTGTTCGTGATCTTTGGAAGAAATATGGAAGAGAGTCTTCAACAAGTAAGTACAATTCATCTTGCTGTATTTTCTTCCTTCTTAGCATGTTTAACTTAGATCTAAGAGTTAGATCGTTTTGACAAAATTCAAGTAGCGTAATGATACCATGACGATTCGATCGTCTTACGCTGCGGGGGGATTTTCATTCCCTTCAATTGGTATCTGAGCCATTTCGATGGTTCTTCGTTATGCACTATTTTTTGTTAAAATAGGTGGGTAATTTACTTTAAATTCATGAGATGAATGCTGGTTTGCAAATTTGGATGTTTTCGGTTTTGAGCCTGAAGAACCTATAGATTTTGTTCCAGAGGTTGAACCCCTATGATAGGACCTGAAGGCAACATTTGCCTCAGCTTCCGGTCCCCTAATCCTCATCAAGGACTGGAAGTTCGGTAGTTCATTGAGTAAGGTTGTCAGAGTGTAATTAATTTTATTCATAACATCATTGTTACGAAAGTGCAGGAAACTCTTCGGAAATCTCTCAATGATAAAGCTGACCTGGCTCGACTCGTCGATCGAAGCCCCGTTCATCTCTACAAGGTTAAAATGGGTCATCATGTCCAAAACATGTTCTCGGACAGAAACCCTTTCCTTCATCCTTGCATTGAAGACGTGTTTGAGGGCATCGTGTCAGGCCTAAAAGGGATGTTATCTAAACATTTCCTGCGACGATTCTATGATTTTCTTCGCGGTGACCATTACCTCATGCTTCTTTGCCAAGACTTCAGAAAAGCTGGCAATAATGTAGACATTAGCCTTTTCATTTCCCCTTATCCACTAATCGTACACATCACGAGCACTTCGCATGCGGTCGATTCTGACACCTGAGGACACCCCTCAGTGAGCACGAACTTTAGGTCGTCAGTTACTAATAAAGTGTTGATATTATTTTTCCACGTTTGAAAATTTTCGCCTTCGAGTTTATCTGAAGCTAAAACGACGATTATTGAACTTTTCATTTTTTTTGCTGAAAATAGAAAAACTTTGTATTAGTCTCGCATAAACTTTGAAAATCCAATCAGGTTTTAGCAAATTTTTATCCAATGATCCTTAGGTCATTAAAAATTGCAATGATAACCCAATAGTTTAGAATGACCGTCACCGAAAGGTAGACAGAAATACTCCTCCTCCTGGACGAGACTTTCTCGACCAGACACTAATACCAGAATAACTCTTATTTCATTAGGCATCCAGTTACCATTTTTCGGTCTGAATCCATTAACTCTTAACGAATCCCGTGTGTGTCACCCTTTATCTTTAAATTTCCAAGTATCCGTCCAAACAATAACCACCGAAGGGAGGACTACGAAGGAAACCAACAAGGAAATTATATCCCGTTCGGGGATTTACGGTGTTCTGAGTCCAATGATCAAGGCCCTCTGAAAGGATTGTCTGGTCCAGGCCAAACGAGCAGACAGATCATAGGCGTCTCATGGTGTGAATCGATAGAAGAGACTGTGGGTCCCGTTTTCACAGGTCCCGCTCCCACTCACTATAAGTACTCTCTCCATTCACGTTGAATATTGACCCATACAAATACCAACCGAAGAGGGACGCTCCCATTTGTGCCACGAGTCCGAGAATGGATCTCACAGTGTGAACTTAACAGAGATTTGTGGATGAAAAATTAAATGTATCTCATACACTTTATTTCCTCTCACTCAACACACTTTGAGTTAATCGGGAATGACCTAAATAAACCGACTATAATTTACCTAAGTGTACCAATATAACACGTATATTGGATTATCCTAATTCTATAATTACATTATTAACTTAAGTTTATGTGAGTAATTTAATCAACTTTTACTTAAACGTCACTCACGAGAATATAACCTATGAATCTCCGGACCAAATTCACTCCCATATCGGTTTCAAGGTAGGGGAGTTCCGCAGAGCGTCAGCTTAAAAACCCCAGCCTTAGACAGAACCTTCCTCAGACAGAGTTACGAATTAGTCACCATTCATAAGTCATATTTGATTTCCTAATTCTAATCTTATTAGAACTAGAAAACCTAATTCTAATCTTATTAGAACTAGAAAACCTAATTCTAATTATTAAAGTTCTAAACAATTTAAAACTAATAATTAACTTAGGTTACATACAATGTTATATTATAGTGTTTGATCATTCATTACATGAATAATTAAACTATATAATATACATACATCACATGTATAAATGCATGTCAATATGTTTTTAATCTAAGAAATATCACACTTATATTAATTAAATTTAAAACATACATTATATTATAACTCTTATAATATCATCCTATCATGCATACTATATATTATAACTCTTATAATATAAATATGATGCATGAAATGTTTAACCTAAGATGATATTTTAATCTATATGTCATAGATTATGCACATAGAATAATAAATTTCATACATCACATGCATAAAATTAATTAAAAAACAATATTGGATCAGTTTTGGCAGCCTAGGGACTTTAATTTAATTAATTAACATTAATATAATACTTATAATAATATTAATTAATAAAAGTAATTTATAAATACATTTTACAAAAAAATAAATAAAATATAAATAAAAAGAATAAAAAACTGCTTGAAAAACTACCATGAAGCCATTACGCGTGAACTGCTCGTTAGAACTACCCATTGTGCGACAACGTTGCAATGCCGTGACCAGCGTTGCAACGTTGTGCTGCCCCAACGCCTTGGCAGCGTGCGCAACGCCGCGCTTGGCGTCGCAATGTTGTGCATACAGCGTACCTGGTTCCGCATGGACGATGTTCAGACACCGAAGAACAAAATCTCAATGACATCAACATCACATCAAACTCCTTTGCTATTCTTCGCCATTTTTCGTCCGTCTCTGCTCCCATTTCTTCACAGCAACTCTTTCTACGAACGACATGGACTTACAAACTCGATTTACATACAATTTGCCCAAAACAACGGGCCCTTCCATTGATCTCATCAACGAAAATGTAAATCTAAAAAATTGTGCCAAAACGGAAACATCAAATATGCAAACCATCAATTCATCTCATGAATTAAATCATATCCACCTAATTTAAGAAAAACAGAAAACACAACGAAATAACCAACGATTGGCTCTGATTTTCGTTGTATTACTGATTTTTTAAAACTGAAATTGTCACATAAATTCTAGGCTAAACATGTTTTTTTAAGAAGAAGACAACAAAAAGTAAATTGAACACTTGTTGAAAAACCCTTCTTCGACTTTTTCTTCTCTGATCACGAACTCTTCGTGCCTTCGATCTCTACACTCGATCTCTTGAATCAAGAATAGTGACACCTCCGAAAGGCCTTCTTGATTGTTCTCGATCGGTTGAGGGAGAGTTGTGGGACTCCCTTTGAATTTTGGGTGGAGAGAATTCTAAACAGAGTTTTGAGAGAGGAGAGAGCTCTTGGAAGATAGAATTCCAAAAATGAGCAATTGTGTTGCAAAAGGCTTCTCACAAAGTCTATATATAATGGGGAGTGGATGAGTTTAAATCTCCACATAATCACCATTTTACCACAACCTTATAATATGCAAATCATATTTGCATATTACATACAATAAGGTATCTCATACTTTATTGTACAAGTCTCATTTGTATAATTGTGGAATTTTAAATTGAATCACATTCAATTTAATTTCTCTCAATTCGATTTCTCCTAATTAGCACTAATTAATCAATTAGGCTAACTTATAGTTTATTATGAATCTCATCACATCAAACTATATATCATGTCAATTACATCACATATAAATGGCATAAATACTCAAATAATGAATTTGAACACTTCAAATTCACAACAAACTGTAAACCCTCAATTTATCCAGTTTGAGCCAATCGAAGAATCTAATGGACCTACAGATGATGAGCTCCAATGATTTGAGATTAATCGATTAAACTCTTTGACACTGTTATTTAACATTCATTAGCTATGGTAACACTCCACTAATGCCCGTGGATGCACTCCAATCACTGTAGGACAAGTTGTGTCCATCGATATAACCAATACCCATGAGTCGACCCTTCACAGGTTGTTCGTAGTCACAGCTGGGTCAAATTACCGTTTTACCCCTGTGTCTACCTCTTGCTTCTTAAGTCCCACTGCTCCTCTAATGAACAAGTACGTTGCATGGTCCAACCATAAACAACAACTCTCTCAGGCCAATGAGAGAGTGGGGCCCCGTTATTCAAGCCCTGGAGACAACACTTAAGGGAACAACCCCTCTAGTTTTCCTAAGTCGGGAACGAGTGAATTCCTTCTTGCGTAGTCAAGTTCCCAGCTACCCACGTGGTCCTGCCCCTGAGAAGGTAGGCATATTGGGCGAGCAACAGTGGCCACCCTCACCCGTAGTAATCAAAGGATAAACCCCCGCAGGCAGGAGTCCGTAACACGCTCAGGATTAAGGTCGAGTCACTAATGGTCATCTACGAATTTATTAGCTCTATACTGTTAACGTTGTTACATCAGTAAGTCTAATAATTCACGATCCGGTCTTGTACAATCTCATTGCACAGGATGCCCCCACTCGCATGTCAACCACATTAACGAGTCAGATCACCTCGTTTGTATCTAATACAAAGCGGGTCGCTTCCACAGTGTATCCAGGATTAGGTCTCCAACCCTATCCATATACTGTAGACCGATTGGGTCATTAACTCGAACGCGATCTTCCCTGTGTGTCCACTACACACCGTTCAAGTTCTTAGTTCTCTCATAATACAATGACCCTGAAGCTTAGTTTATTTGATTAAGTTTATGAAAAATGCGAGACACAAAGTTTAAATAAACAACTCTTATTTATTTCACAATGTTGAAATAAATAACTCTTATTCATTTACAACTTGGAATATTACAAACTACACGAGATGAGGACATACATCCCAACACGTTCAAGTTCTAGTTCTCTCATAATTCCAATGACCCTGAAGCTTAGTTTATTGGATTATGTTTATATGTATGTGAGACACAAAGTGATTAAAAAATAACTCGTATTTATTTCAAATTGGTATATTACAAACTTACACGAGATTAGGACATACAACCTAATAGAGGCTCTCTTAGCTGTTGAGATGGATAACTTTGACTAGACGAGCTAGGGTCAACAACTTTTGTTGGGTTTTTAGCTTTGTCATTAACTTTTACTGTCGTACTGTCTAACTCATTTAACACGATTTTACTTTTAGGTTTGTGATCCCTGATGTGATCTTCATCAAGAAAAGTGGTGTTTGTCGATACAAGCACCCTATTTTCCTTAGGATAAAAAAATAGACCACCTCTCGTTCTATTATGGTAGCCAACAAATAGGCAGAATTTTGAACGAGATTCCAATTTCTTCGGATTTGTCATTAGCACATGGGTTGGACCCCCAAATTTTGAAATGACATAAACTTACTTTACGTCCTTTCCAAAGTTCGTAGGGTATTTCAGAAACACTTTTCGAAGGAACGTTGTTCAAAATGTATACTGCACTCTCCACTACATAACCCCAAAACGAGTCAGGAAGATGGACATAACTCATCATCGATCGAACCATGTCTAATAGAGTTCTGTTTCTCCTTTTCGATACACCATTTTTTATGGCATACTAGGTGTTGAGAGTTGGGATGTTATTCCATGTTCTATCATATAGTCCTGGAATTCATGATCCATATACTCTCCACCTCGATCAGATCGAAGTATCTCGATGGATTTACCTAAAAGGTTCTCAACCTCAGTTTTATATTCCTTGAACTTTTCAAGTGCCTCAGATTTCTAATGCATTAGGTAAATGTATCCATACCTTGAATAATCATCTATAAAAGAGATGAAGTATTCATACCGACCTCGGGCTTTAACACCCATCGGACCACAAAGGTCTGAGTGTATAAGTTCCAAGGTTTCCTTGGCTTTATAACATTTTCCACTAAAATGTCGTTTGGTCAATTTGCCTTCAAGGCATGATTCACACACTGGTAAAAAAATTTTCTTCTAAATCGTTTAGAAGCTTGTTCTTCACTAATCCCTCAATCCTATTGAGGTTTATATCACCTAATCTTAGATGCCAAAGATAGACATATTGTTTAGGAGAAACTTTATTCTATTTATTAGTTCATGTATTTGTTGTTTTAAATAATCCAGTGTTTCAAACAATTTGAACTGAATAAGGTCTTACAACATACAAACTATTTTCAAGTGGAGTTATACATGCTGGGATTTATGCCCTAAACTTGTGTAATTTTGATCAATTAAATAAAGTGTTATTTGTTTTGATAAGATTACAGTCTTGCTTTTATAAATCCAATAAACCAAGCTCCAAGGTTATAACATTTATCTTGAAATACATGTAGTGGACACTATTTAGGTTGAGTTCAAGATTATAACCTAAATAGTCTATGTGAAGGGAATCGAAGTCCCCGCAACGGAAGCGATTGCGAATCGCGCACTCTTGATTTAGTTACAACAGAAAATTCAAGAACGTAAACATGGATTAAGCATAAAATAAGAGTTTGGACAACAAATATTTACCTTTGAAGAACCTTTCTTCAAGCGCTCCTCTCTCCACGATCACGATCTCAGCAACAAGAACTCCAATGAACACCGACACCACAACCGGATCTTCTCCGTTGTTCTCTAGGTGAGGGAGGAAGGTGGGTTCCCCTTAGGAATAGTGAGGTGTTTTGAGAGAAAGATCTTTGTTGTCTTGGAACCTTTCCAACAACAACCAAAGATTAGGATACACTTAGAAGTCTTAACCTAGTTGCATCTCATGCAACTATATATATAGAGGAATGGGATGGAAATGACCATTCTACCCCTCCTTTAATCTCTCTTTAGTATATAGTTTATATATGAATCTAATTCACATTAAAGCTATATATTATATCAATTACATCATATATAATTGATATAACTCCTCATGTATGAAATTGAACAATTCAATTTCACTCCTAACTTTATACCCTCAATATTACCATGTTGAACCAACGGAGGTCTAATGGACCTACAGATCATGAGCTCCAATGATGTGAGATTAACTGATCAAACTCTTTGATCCAGTTAATCAATATTCATTAACTACAAGTCACTCCACTATAGACTTGTAGCTGCACTCTCCTCACTGTAGATATTATTGTGTCCACTGATATAGTCATTACCCACGAGTCGACCCTTCAAAGTCAGTTCTGAAGGGAACAACATATCTAATTCCTCAGTAGAGGAATGAGTGAATTCCATCTTGTACAGTTAAGTTCCCATCTACCTACGAGGTTCTGTCCTTGAGAAGGTATGCTTATTGAGTCGGCTACAGGCCACTCTCACCCATACAAGTCTAAGGACAAACCCCTATAAGCGAGGAGTTCTTAACTTTCTCGAGATTGGATCGAGTCACTAATGACCATCTATAAATTACTAGTCTTATCACATTAACGGTGTTATCTTTGGTTAGACTAATAATTTGCGATCCGATCTTGTATGAACTCTTCATACAGGATGCCCCGACTCGCATGTCAACTACATGAATGAGTTGGATTACCTCATTTCTACTAATTACAAAGTGGGCCGCATCCATGGTGTTACCAGAATGAGGTTTCCAACCTTATTCTTATACCATAGACTATTTAGGTTATAATCTTGAATTCAACCCAAATAGTGTCCACTACACTGATTTCATGATAAACGTTATAACCATGGATCTTAGTTTATTGGATTTATAAAAGGAAGACTGTAATCTTATCAAAACAAATAAAACTTTATTTAATTGATCAAAATTACACAAGTTTAGGGCATAAATCACAACAATCTCCCACTTGACCTAAAGCTTGTGGAGTACTAAACATTGCATTAATGTAAATACAATAAACTAGGGCATTTAAACCCCTTTGTACAAAATACTCCCACTTGCCCTAGTTGGGGAAGACTTGTAAACCTAGACCTTCTAGGTGACTATCAAATACTTTGGCCGTGAGAGCCTTTGTAAAAGGATCAGCAATGTTGAGCTCTGAGGCTATCTTCGTGACAATCACGTCTCCTCTATGCACGATCTCCCGGAAGAGATGATACTTCCGCTCTATGTGCTTTCCCCATTGTGACATCGGGGTTCCCTCGAATTTGCAACTGCACCACTGTTATCGCAATACAGTGTGACGGACAAAGTCATATTTTGAACAACCTCCAAATTTAGCATAAATTTGCTTAACCAAATGACCTCCTTAGCTGCTTCACAAGCTGCTACATATTCGGCCTCCATGGTGGAATCAGCGATGCATCCTTGCTTGACGCCGCCATACTACTACGACTCCTCCGTTAAGAGTGGAAAACCCACGATGTAGATTTTCGAGAATCTTTATCAGTCTGAAAGTCAGAATCCGTGTATCTTGTAAGGATCAAATCCTTAGCCCCATACACAAGCATGTAGTTTCTTGTTCTCCTAAGATACTTAAGGATCGTTTTAACCGTTGTCCAGTGTTGAAGTCCTGGATTGGATTGATACCTACTAACCATCCCAACTGCAAAATAGATGTCAGGCCTAGTACACAACATGGCGTACATCAGGCTCCCAACGGTACCGATGCGTAAGGAATGGCATCTCATATCCTCAATTCCTTGAGGTGTCTTAGG
Organism: Trichosanthes cucumerina; assembly: GCA_036507285.1. NCBI lineage: Eukaryota > Viridiplantae > Streptophyta > Magnoliopsida > Cucurbitales > Cucurbitaceae > Trichosanthes > Trichosanthes cucumerina. The sequence goes on from CM071841.1 coordinate 44,528,461, forward strand.
ACACTGTTCCTTAGACAAATGGATTCAATGTCTAAAAGACAACAAGCCCTTTTTGGAATCTTGCATCTTAAACCTTGACAACACTTTGTCTATGTATGATGTTTGAGACACGGCTAATGTTCTATTCTTGCGGTTCCGGACAATCTGGATCCCAAGAACAAACTGTGCATCACCCAAATCTTTCATTTGGAATTGCGTAGCTAGCCATTCCTTGATGTCAGTAAGATAACCTACATCATTCCCAATGAGTAGGATATCATCCACATAGAGAATTAGGAAAGCGACAGAACTATTGATGATTTTCTTGTAGACACAAGGTTCATCATCATTCTGGTCAAAACCATAAGATCTGATAGCCTCATCAATTCTTATATTCCAGTACCTAGAGGCTTGTTTCAGTCCATAAATCGACCCTTTAAGCTTGCAAACCTTTTGCTCTTGTCCTGGTTCAATGAACCCTTTGGGTTGGTCCATGTAGATGGTTTCCTCAAGATTGCCATTCAAAAAGGTTGTCTTGACATCCATTTGCCATACCTCATAGTCATAATATGCGGCAATGGCAAGAAGGATACGGATAGACTTTACCAACCTGGGTATAACCCTTTGCTACTTGTCTAGCTTTAAAGGTTTGCACCTTCCCATCTACGTTTTCTCTTGTAGATCCACTTATAACCTATAGGTTTTACCCCATTAGGCTTATCTACAAGATCCCAAACAGAATTGAAGTGCATAGACTCTATTTCTTGGTCCATGGCTATGACCCATTTGTCTTTGTCAATGTCAACCATTGCTTGATTATAAGTCAATGGATCCTCGCAGTTGTCATTTGGTATAACAACTTGGGTTTCAGCTAAACTCATGTAATTGGCAGGCTGTATCACAACCCTCCCACTACGTCGAGGCATACTCAACTCTTGAGATGGATCCTCTTGACTAGACAAACTAGTATTAAACACTCTTGTTGACGTACTAGTGTTCTTATTAGCAACCTTTGCTATTGTTCCGTCTAACTCACTCAACACTACCTTACTTGTTGGTTTGTGGTCCCTTACGTGGTCCTCCTCCAAGAAAGTGGCATTTGTGGACACAAAGACCTTATCTTCCTTAGGATCATAGAATAAACCACCTCTTGTTTCTTTTGGGTATACTACAAATAGGCACAACTTTGAACGTGAATCCAACTTCTTTGGATTTGTCACAAGCACATGTGCTGGACAACCCCATATTCTAAGGTGACATAAACTACCTTTACGTCCTTTCCAGAGTTCAAAAGGTGTTTCAGAAACACTTTTGGAGGGCACACTATTCAATATGTATACTGCAGTCTCCACTGCATAACCCTAAAAGGAATTAGGGAGATGAGCATAACTCATCATTGATCGAACCATGTCCAACAAGGTTCTATTTCTCCTTTTCGATACACCGTTTTGTTGTGGTGTGCCGGGAGTTGAGAGTTGGGATGTAATTCCATGTTCTATCATACAGTTATGGAATTTTAAATCCATGTACTCTCCACCTCGATCCGATCGAAGTGTTTTAACTCTTTTACCTAATTGATTTTCAACCTCAGTCTTGAATTCCTTGAACTTTTCAAGCGTCGAGGACTTGTGGTGCATTAGGTAAATATGCCCATATCTAGAATAATCATCTATAAAAGAGATGAAATATTCATATCCTCCCCTGGCTTTAACATTCATCGGACCACATAGGTCTGAATGTATAAGCTCTAGAGTATCTTTGGCTCTATAACCTTTTCCACTAAAAGGTCTTTTAGTCATTTTGCCTTTTAGGCAGGATTCACATACTGGTAAGGAATTTTCTTCTAACTCGTTTAGAAGTTCGTTCTTTACCAATCTTTCAATCCTATTGAGATTAATGTGGCTCAATCTTAGATGCCAAAGATGAGCATTTTGTTTAGGAGAAATTTTTCGTTTCTTAGTTTGTGCGTTTGCAGGTTTAAATAATTCAGTGTTCAAAACCATTTTGACTGAATTATGCGTTAAAACATACAATCCATTTTCTAATGAAGCTGAACATATTTCTAAACCTTTCTTCAAAATAAACACTTTATTCCTAGAAAATGAAACAGAAATACATTGTTCAATAAGGCAAGAAATGGAAATAAGGTTTCTAGTAAACCCTGGTATCACTAATATATTGTCCAACAATACATATTTCTTGCCAAAATAAAGCTTCATTGTGCCTACTGCTACAGCTGAGACGACCTCTCCATTTCAAACCCGGAGCTTTATCTCTCCTTGCTGTAGTTGTTGCCAGGAATCAATTCCCTGAAAAGAAGAACAAACATGATTAGTGGCGCCTTAATCAAGTATCCAAGCTGTTTTATCATTATCCACTAAACAAGCTTCTAGGCAAAGTAAATCATATTTACCTTTCTTCTTCTTTTCTGCAATGTATTTTGGACAGTTCCGTTTTCAATGCCCGTCTTCGTTGCAGTGGAAATACTTTCCTTTGTCAGCAACGTCTTTGACTTGCTTTCCCTTCTGGGCGGCAGCTTTGTCAGCCTATTTCCCTTTACCAACCTTCTTCATGTTCTTCTTCTTACCTCTTAGTTAGAAGAAGATGAAGCCACTGTTTTTGTCCCAGAGGTCGAACCACTATGATAACTCGTACTGGCAACATTTGCCTCACCTTTCGATCCCTGAATTTTCATCAAAGATTGAAAGGTGTGGAGTTCATTCAGAAGGGAGGTAAGATTAAAAGTAAGCTTATTCATAATAGCATTACTTCTAAACTAAATGAAACTATCTGGAAGGGTTTCCAGAATGAAGTTGACCTGGCTCGACTCATCGATGGAAGCACCATTCGACTCCGCGATGTTGAAGTGTACCATCATATCTAGGACATGATCCCGAACAGATGTACCCTTTGGCATCCTCGAGTTGAATATGTACTTTAGGGCATTATGTCGAGCTTGTGTGGACTGTTGTCCAAACATACCCTGCACAGAATCCATGATTTCGTTGGCGGTAATCATGCCCTCATGCTTCTTGGCTAATATGTCAGACATACTTGCCAACATGTAGACCTTGGCCTTATCATTGGCCTTGATCCATTGATCATATGCATCACGAACATTTCGTGACGCATTCGAGCCTGGCACCTGAGGACACTCCTCAGTTAGCACAAACTTCGGATCATCCACTACAAAAATAGTGTTGAGTTTGTTTTTCCATGTCATCATATTCTCTCCGGTTAACTTTTCCGCACTCAATAACGAAATTATAGAGCTAGACATTTTTGATGAAAAATTACAAACAAACTTGTATGAGTTTCTTGCTATAACTCTAATCCAATCATGTTTTAGCTAATTATCAAATGATTCCTAAGCCATTTATAATTTGCAATGATACTCCAAAGGTTTAGAATGTATGACACCAAAGGGTAATCAAAAACACTCCTCCTCTGGATCAAGACACTCTTGACCAAAACCTAACACCAGAATAACTCTTATTCCTATAGGTTTTAGTTACCATTTATCGGTCTGAATACATACACAACTTATGTACCCCGTGAGTGTAACCCTTTGTCTTTAGATCCCAGAGTCTCGATCCAATAAAATTCACCAAAGGGAGGACTAGATTGGAAAATAGTCTAAGGAAATGTTTATCCCTTTCGGGTGTCTATTGTGTTAGATCCCCTATGATCAAGCCCTCCGAAGGGATTGTGCAGTCGAGCAAAACTAGCGAGTGTGACCATAGTAGTCTAACGGTGTAAACCGACAAAAAGAGACCGTAGGTTTTGTTTTCACTAAACTCTGCTCCCACTCACTATAAGTACCCTCTCCATTCACCTTGGTATTGACTCATACAAACACCATCCGAAGAGGGACGCTCCCGTTTGCGCCACGAGGCCAAGTATGAGTCTCACGGTGTGAACTTCCGGGAGATAGCGTAGGTGGAAAAATATGAATCTCATACACTTTTTCCTCCCACTGAATACTTTAAGTCTATAGGATTCTTTCTTAGGCTAAAAGCCGGCTAATGTTTTTACCTAACTCTATCAACATAACTCTTATATCGCTAATCAATATAACTCTTATATTGATTTTATCCTAAGTTTGTTAATATAACTCCTTATATTAAACCTAGGATTTCTAGTTTATTAACCCCTTAATAAACTCGCTGACGCTACTGTAATTTATAAGACTCTCTGATTAAATTTCACTCCCAGGTCAGTTCCCAGGTAGGGGTGTTCCGTTTTCGTCAACTTAAATACCCCAGCCTAGGCAGACCATTCCTTAGACAGAGTTCCTCTTTTAATCATAGCTTATAAATTACTTGTTTCCTAATTCTAATCTAATTAGAACTAGATAACCTAAGATCTATTATTTCCAAGTTCTAAACACTTTAAAACTAATAATTAACCTTAGGTGACATGCATACTATGTTATAGTGCTTGATCATTCATCACATGAATAATAAAACATTCATAGCATATTCATCTCATGAAATATAATGCATGTCAATGTTGTCCAAAAATTAATACAACAACCTTATATTAATTAATCATGCAAACTATATAATATAACTCCTTATATTAAAAATGAACCATGAAAATATTTAACTTAAGGTGGGATTTCTAAAATAAAAGCATACATTATGCATGGCAATAATTACACAACAATTGCATAATTAAAATAGCAAAAATTAGACCAATTTTGGCACCCTAGAGATAATTTTAATTAATATAATCTAATTTTATTAATTAAAATTAAAATTATTAAATATATTAAAATAAAACGTTTTTATAATTAATTTAAATAATAAAAAAACGTTCCTGCCCATTGCTCCCCGCGTGAAATGTATCCGGCGTTGCAACGCTGAGAGCAGCGTTGCAACGCTGCTTTTGTCATTTTCTGTCGAGCGTTGTAACGCTGCCTCGCGCTGCGCGCGCCTTCTCCCGCAAGCGCGGGGTTGCAACGCCGATGGACAGCGTTGCAACGCTGCACATAGACAGCATTGAGAATCTCCATTCTTTGCTCGTTTTTGCTTCGTTCTTCTCAGCAACCGCCTTGCCTTGATCGACACAGACTTACAGACTCGATTTACAATTAAATTTGCCCAAAACATCTGGCCTTTACATTGAACATTTCAATGAAAAAATTGTAAATTTAAGTGCCAAAATCGAAAACATCTAATTTCGCAAAACCGATCATACATCTCATGCAAAAACAGTAAATCCCACCTTGTTCTTGAAAAATCCAGAACATAAATCAAGAACACAATTGGGCTCTGATACCAATTGAAGGGAATCGAAGTCCCCGCAACAACGTAAACATGGATTAAGCATAAAATAAGAGTTTGGACAACAAGTATTTACCTTTGAAGAACCTTTCTTCAAGTGCTCCTCTCTCCACGGTCACACGATCTCAAAGAACAAGAACTCCACGACACACGAGCACACCACCGGATCTTCTCAGTTGTTCTTCAGGTGAGGAGGAAGGTGGGTTCCCTTTAGGAATAGTGAGGTGTTTTGAGAGAAAGATCTTTGTTGTCTTGGAACCTTTCCAACAACAACCAAAGGTTAGGATACACTTAGAAGTCTTAACCTAGTTGCATCTCATGCAACTATATACATAGAGGAATGTGATGGAAATGACCATTCTACCCCTCCTTTAATCTCTCTTTAGTATATAGTTTATATATGAATCTAATTCACATTAAAACTATATATTATATAAATTACATCATATATAATTGATATAACTCCTCATGTATGAAATTGAACACTTCAATTTCACTCCTAACTTTATACCCTCAATATTACAATGTTGAGCCAACGGAGGGATCTAATGGACCTACAGATCATGAGCTCCAATGATGTGAGATTAACTGATCAAATTCTTTGATCCAGTTAATCAATATTCATTAACTACAAGTCACTCTACTATAGACTTGTGGCTGCACTCTCCTCACTGTAGATATTATTGTGTCCACTGATATAGTCATTACCCACGAGTCGACCCTTCAAAGGTTGTTCTTAATCATAGTTGGGTCAAATTACCGTTTTACCCCTGTGATTACCTCTTTGCTCCTTAAGCACCATTGATCCTCTAATGAACAACAAGTCTAAGGTCCTACCTTAGACTCATATCCTCATAGAGGGCGGGGCCCCGTTGTTCAAGACCTGGAGTCAGTTCTTAAGGGAACAACCTATCTAATTCCTTAGTGTAGGAATGAGTGAATTCCATCTTGCAGTTAAGTTCCGGCTACCTCACGAGGTTACATCCCTTAGAAGGTAGGCTTATTGAGTCGGCCACTGCCTGCTCTCACCATACGAGTCTAAGGACAAACCCCATAAGAAGGAGTTCTTAACTTGCTTAGGATTGAGTCGAGTCACTTTAATAACCATCTATAAATTACTAGTCTTATCACATTAGCGGTGTTATCTTTGGTTAGACTAATAATTTGCGATCGATCTTGTATGAACTTTTCATACAGGATGCCCCCACTCGCATGTCACTACATGAATGAGTTGGATTACCTCATTTTTACTAATTACAAAGTGGGTCACATCCATGGTGTTACCAGAATGAGGTTTTCAACTTGGTAACACCATGTATAAGAATAAGGATGGAAACCTTATTCGGTAACACCATGGATGCGACCCACTTTGTAATTAGTACAAATGAGGTAATCCAACTCATTCATGTAGTTGACATGCGAGTGCGGGCATCCCTGTATGAAGAGTTCATACATGATCGATCGCGAAATTATTAGTCTAACCGGTGTAACACCGTTAATGTGGATAAGACTAGTAATTTATAGATGGTTATTAGTGACTCGACACGAATCCTAAGCAAGTTAAGAACTCCGCTTATGGGGTTTGTCCTTAGACTCTGATATGGGTGAGAGTGGCCTGTAGTCGACTCAATAAGCCTACCTTCTAAGGGACAGAACCTCGTGAGGTAGTCTGGGAACTTAACTCGCAAGATGGAATTCACTCATTCCTACACTAAGGAATTAGATAGGTTGTTCCCAAGAAGCGACTCCGTGTCTTGAAAGACGGCCCCGCCTCTATAGGGTATGAGTCACAAGGTAGGACCTTAGACTTGTTGTTCATTAGAGGATCAGTGGTGCTTAAGGAGCAAAGAGGTAATCACAGGGGTAAAACGGTAATTTGACCCAGCTGTGATTACGAACAACCTTTGAAGGGTCGACTCGTGGGTAATGACTATATCAATGGACAAATAATATCTACAAAGTGAGGAGAGTAAACCACAAGTCTATAGTAGAGTGACTTGTAGTTAATGAATATTGATTAGCTGGATCAAAGAATTTGATCAGTTAATCTCACATCATTGGAGCTCATGATCTGTAGGTCCATTAGATCCCTCCGTTGGCTCAACATTGTAATATTGAGGGTATAAAGTTAGGAGTGAAATTGAAGTGTTCAATTTCATACATGAGGAGTTATATCAATTATATATGATGTAATTTATATAATATATAGTTTTAATGTGAATTAGATTCATATATAAACTATATACTAAAGAGAGAATAAAGGAGGGGTAGGATGGTCATTTCCATCCCATTCCCCTATATATATGGTTGCGTGAGATGCAACTAGGTTAAGTCATTCTGAGTGATTCCTAGCATTTTGTTGTTGTTGGAAAGGTTCCAAGAGAACAAACATCTCTCTCACAAAACACCTCACTTTTCCTAAAGAGAACCTACCTTCCTCCCTCACCTAGAGAACAACGGAGAAGATCCGGTGGTAGTGTCGGTGTTCGTACGAGTTCGTGTTGCGTTGATCTTGATCGGGAGAGAGGAGGAGCACTTGAAGAAAGGTTCTTCAAAGGTAACATTCTTGCTGTCCATTCTATTATATATGCTTAATCTAGTGTTTTATGTTTTTGAATAAATCGTTGTAACTAAATCAAGTCGCGCGATTCGCAATCGCTTCCGTTGCGGGGACTTTGATTCCCTTCAATTGGTATCAGAGCCCAATTGCGTTCTTGATTTATGTTCTTGATTTTTCAAGAACAAGGTGGGATTTAAAGCTTTTGCATGAGATGTATGAACGATTTTGCAAAATTAGATGTTTTCAATTTTGGCACTTAGATTTACAATTTCCATTGAAATGTTCAATGTAAGGGCCCGGTGTTTTGGCAAATTTAATTGTAAATCGAGTCTGTAAGTCCGTGTCGATCGAAGCAAAGCGGTTGCTGAGAAGATCAGAGCAAAAAACGAGCAAGGAATGGTGATTCCATGTGATGTCTGTGTGTAGCGTTGCAACGCTGCGATTGCGGGAGAAGGCGCGCACAGGAAGCAGCGTTGCAACGCTGTGGCGTTGCGCAACGCTGGCAGAAGACGACAAAAGCAGCGTTGCAACGGGCAGAAACCGATTTTTATTATATATTAATTATAAAAATATTTTATATTTAATATATTTAATATATTTCATTTTAATTAATATAATTAGATTATATTAATTAAAATTATTTCTAGGGTGCCAAAATTGGTCTAATTTTTTATATTCTAATTATGCAATTGTTGTGTAATTATTGCCATGTAGAGTGTATGCTTGTATTTTAGAAATCTCACTTTAGGTTAAGCATTTTCATGCATCATTTATAATATAAGGAGTTATATTATATAGTTTGCATGATTAATTAATATAAGGTTGTTATATTAATTTTTCGACAGCATTGACATGCATTATTTTTCATGAGATGAATATGCTATGAATGTCTTATTGTTCATGTTATGAATGATCAAGCACTATAACATAGTATGCATGTCACCTAAGGTTAATTATTAGTTTTAAAATGTTTAGAACTTTGAAATAATAGACCTTAGGTTATCTAGTTCTAATTAGATTAGAATTAGGAACCAAGTAATTTATAAGCTATGATAAAAAGAGGAACTCTGTTTAAGGAAATTTCTATCTAGGCTGGGGTATTTAAGTCATGGAAACTAACACCCTACTACTGGGAACTAACCTGGGAGTGAAATTTAATCAGAGAGTCTTATAAATTACAGTAGCGTCAACGGGTTTATTAAGAGTTAATAAACTAGAAATCCTATGTTTAATATAAGGAGTTATATTAACAAACTTAGGATAAAATCAATATAAGAGTTATATTGATTATCAATATAAGAGTTATATTGATTATCAATATAAGAGTTATATTGATAGAGTTAGGTAAAACCATTAGCAAGGTTTTTAGCCTACGAAAGATTCCTATAAACTTAAAATGTTCAGTGGGAGGAAAAAGTGTATGGGATACATATTTTTCCACCTACGCTATCTCCGGGAAGTTCACACCGTGAGACTCATACTTGGCCTCGTGGCGCAAACGGAGCGCCCCTTCTGGATGGTGTTTGTATGAGTCAATATCAAGGTGAATGGAGAGGATACTTATAGTGAGTGGGAGAAGGTTTAGTGAAAACAAAACCTACGGTCTCTTTTGTCGGTTTACACCGTTAGACCACTATGGTCAGCCAGCTAGTTTGGCCTGGACAAGACACTCCCTCGGAGGGCTTGATCATAGGGATCTAACATGAGAGAGACACCCGAAAGGGATAAAGATTTCCTTAGACTATTTTCCAATCTAGTCCTCCTCTGGCAGATTTTATTGGATCGAGACTCGGGATCTAAAGACAGAAGGTTACACTCACGGGGTACATAAGTTGTGTATGTATCCAGACCAAAAAATGGTAACTAAAACCTATAGGAATAAGAGTTATTCTGGTATTAGGTTTGTGTCAAGAGTGTCTTGGTCCAGAGGAGAAGTGTTTTTTATTACTCTTCGGTGTCATACATTTTAAGCCTTTGGAGTATTATTACAAATTATAAATGGCCTAGGAATCATTTGATAATTAGCCAAAACATGATTGGATTAGAGTTATAGCAAGAAACTCATACAAGTTTGTTTGTGAATTTTCAGCAAAAATGACTAGCTCTATAATTTCCTTATTGGGTGCGAAAAAGTCAACCGAAGAGAATATGATGACATGGAAAAACAAACTCAACACTATTTTGGTAGTGGATGATCTGAAGTTTGTGCTAACTGAGGAGTGTCCTCAGGTGCCAGGCTCAAATGCGTCACGAAATGTTCGTGATGCATATGATCGATGGATCACTAGAACAAAACTGGGATATGATGACAGAAAAAAGAAATTGGGGGCGGGAAACAATGACGGACAATTGAAATGTGCGGAGTATGAGTTGGAATGGATATACAATGAAGGGCATTGCCCGTCATTGTAGGTTATTTTTAATGACGGGCTTTGCCCGTCATTATAGGATATATTAATTAAAAAAAAAACATTTCCGGACACCTCACCCAACCCAATCGAAGACAACTCACTCTCTCCCTTCAGATCTCTCAACTCCACCCTCGATCTCATCGGCTCTCACAGTACCCTCTATCTCACTCTCTCTCACCCTCTTCACGACCCATCTCCGACCTCCGCCGGCCGTTCGTTCGGGGAGTCACCGTCGACCGCCGCCATCTTCACTCTCTCTCACTCTCTGACCGTCGGTCGATCGTTTAGGCAGTCGCCCACCGAGTTTGGAGAGTCGTCGCCGACCATCTCTGTCTTTCTTCACAACCCATCCACGGAGCACCAAATCGCCGTCCACAGAGCACCAAATCGCTGCCGACTGCTTCGCCGCCGTCCATTTGGGAGTCACCGCCGTCTTTCTTCTCCGGCATCCATCACCGCCGACCAGATCTGAAGCGTGCGGTCCAGATCTACATCCTTCGTTTGTAGATCTGCTTTATTGAGGTCCAAAACTGCCTCTTTAATTTGTTTTTATGTCAGTTATCTTGAAATGCTCTTGAAATGTTGAACCTCTTGAAATGTTGAAGGGCACAAGTTGAAATGGAAGTCACATGTTATGGATTATGCAATTTTTACGTAGCCTTAAAAACATAAAAATATATATAATATGGTTGAGGTTGTAAGAAAATGCGTTCAAAGTTACATGTTATGCATGATTTTTTCTTTCAAGTGTAAATGTGTTCAATTTCTACCTAATTTAAGCCTAGTTTAATTAATGACATTAGAAACATTTTTTAAGGATTGATGGTAATTGACATTAGAAACATTAAAAATGTGATGCAAGGGTTGCATCCAAATTAGAGTTGACCCCATCTTTAGGTAGTTGAAGAAGTCTCAAAAGCCTCAATATTAGTTTCTACAAAATAATCACTCTAACTTAATGAAAATTTACCTACTATCAAACTTACCTCAATATTAGTTCAAAGAAGAAATTGAACCATTTGAAACTATATTAGTTAAAACCTATGGCATTGATTTTTGGTTTTCATAATCGTATTTCTCATTTTAATTTAGGTACCATGTTAACTAATCCCACCTTCAAGTTACCTAAGTTTTTACTACTATTTTCTTTGATTATTCTATAATTTTTTATGAGTTTAAAATAGATAAGTTTACTTTTATATTGGGGATGGATGGAAAGAGGGTAATAACTTGTATTACATTATTGAGGAAAAAGTGAGAATTTCCTATTTTTTAAATTATTTTGCATGTAGTGCCCCCGTCAACCGGGTTCTGTAGAGTGCGGGTACTATGTACAGAAGTATATACGAGAAATCGTATATAATTCTAGTATCCCTATAATGAACCTGGTAAGTACTCTTATTTTATCTGGTTTGTGATTCAAAATATAATATAGTCTAATGTGATTATATATTATTTCTCTTTGTAGTTTAACACAAAAACTGCATATAAACAAGAAGAAATTGACGAGATTCGAGTACAATGGGCGGATTTTGTTGGCAGATTTGTGAAAGTCATTTGTAGATTTCTGAATTTTGTGAAAAAGTACTAGATTTGTAAGAAGTTAGTTAAGATAATATGTTGGTTAGGTGTACAATATACTTGTTTATAATAGAAGTGTATTTAGTAGTTTGTGGAGAGGCGGGTGGCCTCATTCTTCTGAATTTGGGATTGGAGTTTGTTGGATGTTGTCTATGAATGAATGTGTTTTTTGATGTATATACTTGTTTGTTGGATGTTGTCTATGGAGAGGCGGGTGGCCTCATGCCCTACATCGTTTTTTTTTTTATAGAAGTGTTCTGCAATCTTTCAGGTTATGGTTAGCTGATGTTCTGTAGAGGTAATGCCGAAATTTTTACTTATTGGCTTGATTTCGTGTTAGTTTTAGACCTTATTATTTTTGTGATATAGGTGTTAAGGTTTGTGATATAGGAGTTTATGGTTTTAGAGTTATGGTTAAGGTTTGTGATATACTAGTTTATGATTTTTGTGATATTGGCGATAAGGCTATGCAGAGATCGTCTCATGTGTATTCTTTATAATGAAGTTATGCTCTTCTCGTAAAAGGAATGATTGTTGGATGTTTGTTGATGAATTAGTGATTTCATGTTTTTGTTGGATATTGAAGTGTTCTGCAATGTTTCAGGTTATGGTTAGCTGATGTTCTGTAGAGGTCATGCCGGAATTTTTACTTATTGACTTTATTTCGTGTTATTTTAGAGTTTATTGTTTTTGTGATATAGGTGTTAAGGTTTGTGATATAGGAGTTATGGTTTTAGAGTTATGATATAGGAGTTTATGATTTTAGAGTTATGGTTAAGGTTTGTGATATACTAGTTTATGGTTAAGGTTTGTGATATAGAAGTTTATGGTTTTAGAGTTATGGTTAAGGTTTTTGATATATGAGTTATGGTTAAGGTTTGTGATATAGGAGTTTGTGGTTTGTAATATAGTAGTTTATGGTTTTGGAGTTTTGGATATAAAAGTTTTCTATGTGCATTGTTTTGGTTAAAAAAGAATTATGGTGGATGTTGTTATGGATTAGTGATTTCATGTATGTTTTGGTTATAAAAGTGTTTTTGTTGCATGTTTGTAAATTTGTATAGTGATTTCATGTGTGGTTTCAATATAGAAGTTAATATATTTGCAATATTTCAGGTAATTAGTTATTAAATATTGTTGGTTAGCCATCGGGCTATTAACTTTTTTTTTATTAAATTATGCTAAAAACGATGACGGGCATTGTCTGTCATTAAATAAAATATTATGAACTAAAATAATGACGGACATATAATGACGGACAATGGATTTTTTTTTTAAAAAAATTCTAAATATAAATGACGCGTAATGCCCGTCATTAAAAGTGACTGAGTTTTAATGACGGGCAATGACCGTCATTAAAAATATATGTCCGTCATTAAAAATCACTTTTCATGACGGACAATGCCCGTCATTAAAAACTGGGTTCCAACATACTTTTAATGACGGGCAACACTTTTAATGACGGGCATTGCCCGTCATCAAAACCTGACCATCATTGTATGTTACAATGACAAACAATTTTTGATGACGGGCAATGCCCGTCATTGTAATATGCAATGACACTCGCATGGATGACGGGCGCGCGCCCGTCATCAAAACCCTTTTTTCTACTAGTGTCGATCAAGGCCAATGATAAGGCCAAGGTCTACATGCTGGCAAGTATGTCTGACATATTAGCCAAGAAGCATGAGGGCATGATTATCGCCAAGGAAATCATGGATTCTGTGCAGGGTATGTTTGGACAACATTCCACACAAGCCCGACATGACGCCCTGATGTACATATTCAACTCGAGGATGCCAGAGGGTACATCTGTTCGGGATCATGTCCTGGATATGATGGTGCACTTTAACATCACGGAGTCGAATGGTGCTTCCATCGATGAGTCGAGCAGTCGACTTCATTCGAAACCCTTCCGGATAGTTTCTGCAGATTTAGAAGTAACGTTGTTATGAACAAGCTTACTTTTAATCTTACCTCCCTTCTGAATGAACTCCAAACCTTTCAGTATTTGATGAAAATTCAGGGATTGAAAGGTGAGGCAAATGTTGCCAGTAGGAGTTTTCATAGGGGTTCGACCTCTAGGACAAAAACAGTGGCTTCATCTTCTTCTAACCTGAGAGGTAAGAAGAAGAACATGAAGAAGGTTGGTAAAGGGAAACAGGCTAACAAAGCTGCCGCCCAGAACGACAAGAATGTCAAAGACGTTGCTGACAAAGGAAAGTGTTTCCACTGCAACGAAGACGGGTATTGGAAATGGAACTGTCCGAAGTACATTGTAGAAAAGAAGAAGGAAGCTATATATGATTTACGTTGCCTATAAGCTTGTTTAGTGGATAATGATAAAACAGCTTGGATACTTGATTCAGGCGCCACTTATCATGCTTGCTCTTCTTTTCAGGGAATTGATTCCTGGCAGCAGCTACAGTAAGGAGAGATAACGTTCCAGGTTGGAAATGGAGAAGTCATCTCAGCTGTAGCAGTAGGCACAATGAAGCTTTATTTTGGCAAGAAATATATATTGTTGGACAATATATTAGTGATACCAGGGTTTACTAGAAACTTTATTTCCATTTCTTGCCTTATTGAACAGTGTATTTTTGTTTCCTTTTCTATGAATAAAGTGTTTATTTTGAAGAAAAGTTTAGAAATATGTTCAACTTCATTAGAAAATGGATTGTATGTTTTAAGGTCTAATTCAATCAAAATGATTTTGAACACTAAATTATTTAAAACTGCAAACGCACAAACTAAGAAACATAAAATTTCTCCTAAAGAAAATGCTCATCTTTGGCATCTAAGATTGGGTCACATTAATCTCAATAGGATTGAGAGATTGGTAAAGAACGGACTTCTAAACAAGTTAGAAGAAAATTCTTTGCCAGTATGTGAATCCTGCCTAGAAGGCAAAATGACTAAAAGACCTTTTAGTGGAAAAGGTTATAGAGCGAAAGACCCTCTAGAACTTATACATTCAGACCTTTGTGGTCCAATGAATGTGAAAGCAAGGGGAAGATATGAATATTTCATCTCTTTTATAGATGATTATTCTAGATTTGGGCATATTTACCTAATGCACCACAAATCTGAAGCACTTGAAAAGTTCAAGGAATTCAAGACTGAGGTTGAAAATCAATTAGGTAAAACTGTTAAAACACTTCGATCGGATCGAGGTGGAGAGTACATGGATTTAAAATTACAGAACTATATGATAGAACATGGAATTACATCCCAACTCTCAGCTCCTGGCACACCATAGCAAAACAGTGTATCGGAAAGGAGAAATATAACCTTGTTGGACATGGTTCGATCAATGATGAGTTATGCTCATCTCCTTAGTTCCTTTTGGGGTTACGCGGTGGAGACTGCAGTATACATTTTGAATAATGTGCCCTCCAAAAGTGTTTCTAAAACACCTTTTGAACTCTGGAAAGGACGTAAAGGTAGTTTATGTCACATCAGAATATGGAGTTATCCGGCACATGTGCTTGTGACAAATCCAAAGAAATTGGATTCACGTTCAAAATTATGCCTATTCGTAGGATACCCAAAAGAAACAAGAGGTGGTTTATTTTATGATCCTAAGGAAGATTTTTGGGATTTTTGTCCTAATCTCGTGTTTGTAATATATTGTTTGAAATTAAAAAGAGTTATTCATTTCATCACATTGTGTCTCGCAATATTTATAAACTTTTCCAATAAACTAAGCTCTAGGGTCATTGAATTTATGAGAGAACTAGAACTTGAACGGTGTGTAGTGGACACACAGGGCGGATCACGTTCGAGTTAATGATTCGAATGGTCTATAGTATATGGATAGGGTTGGAGACCTAATCCTGGATACACTGAGGATGCGGCCTGTTTTGTATTAGATACAAACGAGGTGATCTGACTCGTTCATGTGGTTGACATGCGAGTGAGGGCATCCTGTGCAATGAGATTGTACGAGACCGGACCGTGAATTATTAGACCTTGTGATGTAACACCGTTGACAGTAAGGACTAATAACTTCGTAGATGACCATTAGTGACTCGACACGAATCCTCGAGCTTGTTACGGACTCCATGCATGAGGGTCCATCCTTTGACTAGAAATGCGGGTGAGGGTGGTCACGATTACTCGCCCAATATGCCTATCTTCTCGTGGGGACGGGACCAAGTAGGAGGCGAGAACTTAACTACGCGAGATGGAATTCACTCGTTCCCGCCTTTAGGGAAACTAGAGGGTTGTTCCCTTAAGTTCTGTCTCCAAGACTTGGACAACGGGCGCCTACCTTCTCACTCGCCCGAGAAGGGTGTTGTGTATGGTTGGACCATCGAATATGTTGTTCATTAGAGGAGCGGTGGGAACTTAAGGAACAAGAAGTAGACACTGAGGGTAAACGGTAATTTGACCCGATCGTGTCTCACGAACAACCTGTGAAAGGGTCGACTCATGGGCATTGGTTATATCGGTGGACACGTAATATTCTCGTGATCGACGGAGTGCAGCTACGGGCTATAGTGGAGTGTTACCGTAGCTAATGAATGTTGGTTAACCGGGTCAAAGAGTTTGTGAGTTAATCTCGGATCATTGGAGCAAATCCTTTGTAGGTCCATTAGGTCCCTCGGTTGGCTCAATCTGGGTTAAAAGAAGGGTTAATGTTTTGGTATGAAATTGAAGTGTTCAATTTCACTTTAAGGGCTTTTATGTCATTTATATGAGATATGAACGATATAATATATAGTTTAATGTGAATGAGATTTATAATAAACTATAGGTTAGCCTAATTGTTGAATTAGGGCTAATTCGAGAAATTAATTGAGAGAAATTAAATTGTATGTGATTCAATTTATTAATCCACAATTATTGCAAATGAGATTTGCAATATGAGTTATGAGATATCTTATATTATGTTGTTATGCAAATGAGATTTGCATAACCTATGGTTGCGGTAAAGTGGTAATAATATGGAGATTTTAACTTCATCATTTCCACTATATAATCCCTTCTTGCAAGAAGGAATGAGATCATTCTCTCATTTTTTTTAGAATTTCATCAAAGAGAAGAAGAAAGTTCTCTCTACATTCTCTCTATTCTCCTCCCTCTCCAAAACACAAAAGTTCACACAAACTTCCCTTTTCCCAAAGGAAGAACAACCGAGACTCCAAGTGGTGGTGTTTGGGTTCCGTTCGTGGGAAGCATTCGTTGAGATCGAGAAGCACGAAGAGTTCGTGATTCGAGGAAGAAATTCTTGAAGTTTGTCTACAAAAAGTAAGTAAACTTCTTCTTGCTGTAAATTTCTTCCTTTTCCAGCATGTTTAGCCTAGATCTTTTAGTTAGATAATTTTAACAAAATCGAGTAGCGTAATGATACCATGACGATTGGATCGTCTTCCGCTGCGCGGGGATTCTCATTTCCTTCAAAGATAACGTTTTTGTGTCAACAAATGCCCCTTTCTTGGAGGAGGACCACATAAAGGACCACAAACTAAAAAGTAAAGTAGTGTTGAGTGAGTTAGACAGAACAATAGCAAAAGTTGCTAATAAGAACACTAGTACGTCTACAAGAGTTGTTGATACTAGTTTGTCTTGTCAAGAGAGTCCATCTCAAGAGTTGAGTATGCCTCGACGTAGTGGGAGGGTTGTGATACATCCTGACCGTTACATGGATTTAGCTGAAACCCAAGTTGTTATACCAGATGACAACTGCGAGGATCCATTGACTTATAATCAAGCAATGGTTGACAAAGACAAAGACAAATGGGTCATAGGTATGGACCAAGAAATGGAGTCTGTGCACTTCAATTCTGTTTGGGATCTTGTAGATAAGCCTGATGGGGTAAAACCTATAGCTTGTAAGTTGATCTACAAGAGAAAACGTGGTGTAGATGGGAAGGTGCAAACCTTTAAAGCTAGACTAGTAGCAAAGGGTTATACCCAGGCTGAAGGGGTTGACTATGAGGAGACTTTTTCACTTGTTGCTATGGTGAAGTCTATTCGTATCCTTCTTGCCATTGCCGCATATTATGACTATGAGGTATGACAAATGGATGTCAAGACAGCTTTTTTGAATTGCAATCTTGAGGAAACCATCTATATGGACCAACCCAAAGGGTTCATCAAACCAGGACAAGAGCAAAAGGTTGGCAGGCTTAAAAGGTCGATTTATGGACTGAAACAAGCCTCTAGGTCCTGGAATATAAGATTTGATGAGGCTATCAGATCTTATGGTTTTGACTAGAATGATGACGAACCTTGTGTCTACAAGAAAATCATCAATAGGTCTGTCGCTTTCCTAATTCTCTATGTGGATGATATCCTACTCATTGGGAATGATGTAGGTTATCTTACGACATCAAGGAATGGCTAGCTACGCAGTTCCAAATGAAAGATTTGGGTGACGCGCAGTTTGTTCTTGGGATCCAGATTGTCCGGAACCGCAAGAATAAAACACTAGCCTTGTCTCAAGCATCTTACATAGACAAAGTGTTGTCAAGGTTTGAGATGCAAGATTCCAAAAAGGGCTTGTTGCCTTTTAGACATGGAATCCATTTGTCTGAGGAACAGTGTCCTAAGACACCTCAAGGAGTTGAGGATATGAGACGGATTCCTTACGCATCAGCTGTTGGGAGCCTGATGTACGCCATGTTGTGTACTAGGCATGACATTGCAGTTGGGATGGTCAGTAGGTATCAATTCGATCCGAGACTTGAACACTGGACAACGGTTAAAACAATCCTTAAGTATCTTCGGAGAACAAGGAACTACATGCTTGTGTATGGGGCTAAGGATTTGATCATTACAAGATACACGGATTCTGACTTTCAGACTGATAAAGATTCTCGAAAATCTACATCAGGGTCAGTATTCACTCTTAACTGAGGAGTCAGAGTATGGCGAAGTGTCAAGCAAGGATGCATCATCGATTCCACCATGGAGGTCGAATATATGTAGCGACTTGTGAAGCGACTAAGGAGGTCGTTTGGTTAAGGAAATTCATGCTAAATTTGGAAGTTGTTCCAAATATGACTTTGCCCATCACACAGTATTGCGATAACAGTGGTGCAGTGACAAATTCGAGGGAACCCCGAAATCACAAGAGGGGAAAGCACATAGAGCGGAAGTATCATCTCATCCGGGAGATCGTGCATAGAGAAGACGTGATTGTCACGAAAATAGCCTCATAGCATAACATTGTTGATCCTTTTACAAAGGCTCCCACGGCTAAAGTATTTGAGAGTCACCTAGAAGGTCTAGGTGTACAAGTCTTCCCCAACTAGGGCAAGTGGGAGTATTTTGTACAAAGGGGTTTAAATGCCCTAGTTTATTGTATTTACATTACTGTAATGTATAGTACTCCACAAGCTTTAGATCAAGTGGGAGATTGTTGGGATTTATGCCCTAAACTTATGTAATTTTGATCAATTAAATAAAGTGTTATTGTTTTGATAAGATTACAGTCTTGCTTTTATAAATCCAATAAACTAAGCTCCAAGGTTATAACATTTATCTTGAAATCAGTGTAGTGGACACTATTTGGGTTGAGTTCAAGATTATAACCTAAATAGTCTATGTTATAAGAATAAGGTTGGAAACCTCATTCTGGTAACACCATGGATGCGACCCACTTTATAATTAATACAAATGAGGTAATCCAACTCATTCATGTAGTTGACATGCGATTGGGGGCATCCTGTATGAAGAGTTCATACAAGATGGATCATGAAATTATTAGTCTAACCGAGTGTTGTAACCGCTAATGAGGATAAGACTAGTAATTTATAGATGGTCATTAGTGACTCGACCTGAATCCTGAACAAGTTAAGAACTCCTGCTTATAGGGGTTTGTCCTTAGACTAGTATGGGTGAGAGTGTCCTGTAGCTGACTCAATAAGCCTACCTTCTAAGGGACAGAACCTCGTAGGTAGTTGGGAACTTAACTATGTAAGATGGAATTCACTTATTCCTAGACTAAGGAATTAGATAGGTTGTTCCCTTCAGATCTGACTCCAGGTCTTGAACAACGGGGCCCTCTATGAGGGTATGAGTCTAATGTAGGACCTTAGACTTGTTGTTCATTAGAGAATCAGTGGTGCTTAAGGAGCAAAGAGGTAATCACAGGGGTAAAACAATAATTTGACCCAGCTGTGATTACGAACAACCTGTGAAGGGTCGACTCATGGGTAATGACTATATCAGTGGACACAATAATATCTACAGTGAGGAGAGTGCAGCGACATGTCTATAGTGGAGTGACTTGTAGTTAATGAATATTGATTAACTAGATCAAAGAGTTCGATCAGTTAATCTCACATCATTGGAGCTCATGAACTGTAGGTCCATTAGATCCCTCCATTGGCTCAATATGGTAATATTGAGGGTATAAAGTTAGGAGTGAAATTGAAGTGTTCAATTTCATACATGAGGTGTTATATCAATTATATATGATATAATTGATATAATATATAGTTTTAATGTGAATTAGATTCATATATAAACTATATACTAAAGAGAGAATAAAGGAGGGGTAGGATGGTCATTTCCATCCCATTCCCCTATATATATGATTGCATGAGATGCAACTAGGTTAAGTCATTCTTAGTGATTCCTAGCATTTTGTTGTTGTTGGAAAGGTTCGAAGACAACAAACATCTCTCTCACAAAACACCTCACTGTTCCTAAAGGGAACCCACCTTCCTCCCTCACCTAGAGAACAACGGAGAAGATCCGGTGGTAGTGTCGGTGTTCGTACGAGTTTGTGTTGCGTTGATCTTGATCGTGAGAGAGGAAGAGCACTTGAAGAAAGGTTCTTCAAAGGTAACATTCTTGCTGCCCATTCTATTATATATGCTTAATCTAGTGTTTTATGTTTTTGAATAAATCGTTGTAACTAAATCAAGAGCACGCGATTCGCAATCGCTTCCGCTGCGGGGACTTCGATTCCCTTCAGTACACAATTCTAACCCTTTCAATTAAATAAACACTTTATTAAATTGAAACAAAATTGAAATACATTGACTAATGAGCCAAGAAAAAATGAGGTTTCTAGTAAACACTAAAACTATATACATGTTATCTAATAACAATATTTTCTTGTCAAATAGCAGCTTCACTGTGCCCACTGCTATAGTTGAGAGAACATCTCCATTGCCATCTCTAAGAGTTATCTCTCCTTCTTGCAGTTGCTTCCAGGAACTAGTTTCCTGAAAGGAAGAGCAAACGTTGGCCCCTGAATCTAGTATCCAAATAGAGTTGTCACTCTCCACTTAGAATGTTTCAACGCAAAGCAAATCTAATTTACCTTCTTTCTTCTTCTCGACCAGGTACTTGGCGCAGTTACGCTTCCAATGACTATCTACGTTGCAGTGGAAACATTTTCCTTTTTCTGAAGCGTCCTTGACCTTCTTGCCCTTCGGAGCGGCAACGCGGTCTGCTTGTTTCCCTTTGGCCACCTTTTTCATATTCTTCTATTTCCTTTCAGGCTTCAAGAAGACGAGGCTACAGATTTGGTCCCCGAGGACGAACCTCCGTCAAAAGACCGTTGGGCAACATTTGCCTCACCCTCCTGTCGCCTGACTTTCATCAGAGACTGAAAGCTTTGTAGCTCATTGAGCAAGGTAGTTAAGGTGTAGCTAAGATTGTTTATAACAACGATGCTATGGAATTGCAGGAAACTATGAGGTAAAGTCTCCGAAATGAAGCTGACCCGACTCGACTCATCGATAGATACTCCATTTATCTCTGCCATATTGAAGTGGACCATCATGTCGAGAACATGTTCCCTGACAGACGTCCACTCCTTCATTCTGCTTTGAAAATGTGTTTGAATGCATCGTGTTTGACCGGAAAGGACAGTTTTCCAAACTGTTGGGATTTATGCCCTAAACAAGTGTAGTTTTGTTTCAAATAAATAAAAATGTTATTTATTATATTCTCACATATAAATCTAAATCCAATAAACTAAGTTCCAAGGTTATAATGATTGTTTTTGATCAATTTGTGTAGTAGACACACGTTGGATTAAGTATTTCAAATATAACCTAAAAAGCCTATGGTATATGCATATGGTTGGGAACCTTATATTGGTAACACCATGGATGCGACTCGCTTTGTATTTGGTACAATCGATATAATCCAACTCGTTCATGTGGTAGACATGCGAGTGGGAGCATCCTGTATAATGAGATTATACAAGACCGGACCACGAATTATTAACCTACTAGTGTAACATCGTTGTCAAGATATGTATAATAATTCATAGATGATCATTAGTGAATTGACCTAAATCCTGAGCAAGCTACGGACTCCTACTTATGAGGTTTGTCCTTTGAATAATATGGGTGAAAGTGGCACTGAGCCAGACTCAATAAGCCTACCTTCTCGGGGACATAACTTTTAGGTAGTTTGGGAACTTAACTATGCAAGATGAAATTCACCCATTCCCGAATTACGGAATCAAATAGGTTGTTCTCTTAACAACTGAATCCAAGTCTTGAACAACGGGGCCCCGCCTTCTTACTGGTCTAAGAGGGGTTAAGTTTATGGTTGGACCATAGACTGATTGTTCATTAGAGGATCAATGGAGCTTAAGGAGCAAGATGTATTCATAGGGATAAAATGGTAAATTGACCAAGCTGTGATTACGAATAACCTTTGAAGGGTCGACTCACAAGTATTGATTATATAAGTAGATACAACGTAGCCTATAGTGAGGAGAGTGCAACTACGAGTCTATAGTGGAGTGACTCATAGTTAATGAATGTTGGTTAATTAAATCAAAGAGTTTGATCAATTAATCTTGTATCATTGGAGCTCATGATCTGTAGATTCATTAGGTCCCTCCGTTGACTCAACATGGAAATAATGAGGGTTTATAGTTTCGAGTGAAATTGAAATGATCAATTTCATGTTTAAGGGATATATCAATTATATATGATATAATTGATATAAAATATGGTTTAATCCATGGAAAATATATCATAAGAGCACTATAGGGGTAGGATGGTCATTTCCATCCTATTTCCCTATAAATATGTGCATGAGATGCACCTTTGAGACACAATTCCATAGGCTATTCAAAAGGCAACCCTAGTGCTCTTTTGGCAAGTGTTCTTCTTGGAAAAGTTCTAAAACACTTGTCTCTCTCTCAAAATATCGCCCAACTCCTAAAGAAGTTCCACCACCTTCCCTCTCCTAGAGACACAACGGAGAAGATCTAGTGGGCGAATCAAAACTACTTTGTAGTTTGTGGAGAACGCGAGATCGTTGAGATCGTGAGAATGAGAGGAACAAAGGAGCACGTGTTGTTTTGTCCACAAAGGTAATATACTTGTTGTCCATAAATGTCATTTACATGCTTATTCTGTGAATGGCGTTGCAACATGTCTTACAGCGATGCCATGATCTCCTTGGCGGTGACCATGTTCTCATGCTTCTTAACCAATATATCAGATATGCTCGCTAAGATGTAGACCTTGGCCGTGTGATTGGCCTTGGTTCATCTATCGAATGCGTCACGAACAATTCGTGCCGCAGTCAGGCCTAACACCTAAGGACGATCCTTAGTGAGTACGAACTTCAGGTCGTCATCAACTAAAATCACATTAATGTTGTTTCTCAATGTTTGGTAATTGTTTCCAATGAGTTTTTCGGCAACTAAAAGAGAAATAATCGAACTCGACATTTTTGCTGAAATATAAAAAGCTTGTATTATTTTCTCGCATAGACATATGATAATCCAATCATGTTTTAGCAAAATTAATCTATGATCCCTAGGTCAATTAATTTGCAATAATACCCCACAGATTTAGAGTGACCGCCACCGAAAGGTAGTCGAATCACTTCTCCTCTAGGACGAGACAATCACGACAAGACCTTATTACCAGAACAACTCTTATTCCCTATAAGTTATAGCTACCATTTTTGGTCTGGATCCATTAAATTTTAATGCATCCAGTGAGTTCACCCTCTAACTTTAGATCCCAGAATCCTGATCCAACAAAATTCGCCGGAGCACTAAGTTGGAAAACAAACTAAGGCAACCCTATCCCTTTCGGGAGTTCACTATGTTTTGACTCTTATAAACAGGCCCTCCGAAGGGATTATTTGGTCCAGGTCAAACTAGCAAGCGGACCATAAGAATCTCACGGCGCAAACCATTAGAAGAGAACGTGGGACCCGTTTGCACAAGTTCCGCTCCCACTCACTATAAGTACTCTCTCCATTCACCTTGCTTTTGACCCATACAAACACCATCTGAATGGGGACGCTCCCATTTGCACCACGAGGCCAAGTATGGATCTCATGGTGTGAACTTAACGGAGATGCGTAGATGAAAATTAATATATCATACACACTTATTTCCTCCCACTAAGTACTTTAGAATTAACAGGATGACCTATATAAAGCCATGTATGATTTACCTAAGTCTATCAATATAACATTTATATTGGAATTACCTAAGTCTATAAACCATTTATTAAAACATAGGTTTATGGTTTATTAACATTTTAATAAACGTCGCTCACGAGGAATACGATTTACGAATCTCCGTAGCAAATTCACTCCCAAGTCGGTTTTCAAGTAAGGGTGTTCCGTTTCCGTCAGCTTAAATACCCCAGCCTAGCCACAACCTTCCTTGGACAGAGCTATTTATCAGTCACCATTCATAAGTCATATTTGATTGTCTAATTCTAATCTTATTAGAACTAGATAATCTAAGTCTGATTAATAACCGGTTCTAAAATAATTTTAAAACTAGTTAATTAATGCCTAGGTTACATGCATTTCTAAGTTATATTGTTTGATCATTCATCACATGAATAAATTAAAACATATAACCTAATTATCACATGAAATAAATGCATGGCTATGCTTTGATTATAATTAACGTAAGTCTTATATTAATTAAGCATGCATACTATATAATATAACAACTTATATTATAAAATGATGCATGTATAAGTTAACCTAAGGTGGAATTTTAATCTAAATGGCATACTTTATGCAAATGAATAATAAAAAATATTTGCATAATTAAAATAGCAAAATTGGACCATGAAAATAAATAAAAAATGGAAAAAACTGTCCATTTGGGCAACATCGCGCGCACCTTCAGCCACTATCGCAGCAGCGTTGCAACTCTGTCGCCCTCAACGCCCGTCTGGCGTCTTCACGCTGAGCGGTGTTACAACGCTGCTCCTAGCATTGCAACGATGCCCCTGCATCAGGCCTCCATCTGCACGTCAGGCGTTCCAACGCTGATGAACAGCGTTGCAATGTCATCGACAACACAGAAGTGGCAGCTGCTGTTTTCACCCAATTTTGCTTCGTTTCTTCATAGAAACGCTTTGCCACGATCGACACGGGCTGACAAACTTGATTTATAATACATTTTACCGTAAACACCGGACCCTTACATTGAACATTTCAGTTGAATTGTAAATCTAAATGTCAAATCATGTAAACATCCAATTTTGCAAAACCACATGTAAGTTCTCTGAATTGAATGTTGCACCCGCCTAAATTTGAGCAATTTCTAACACAATTAAGAGCCTGATTAGGCTCTGATACCAATTGAAGGGAATTGAATCTCATGCAGAAGGGAATGATTGCCTTCTGCTCTCAATTATGCGACATAGAAATACTCAAAAACAAAAATTCTAAGCTAAGCATACAAATTGAAACCATAAATGAATTAGAAGGGTACCTTTGAAGACCAATTCTTTAAGTAGTTCCTCCTCGTCTACGAACTCCTCTTCTCTACGATCCAATCTTCGAACACCGCCAAAAGACCCTCTCGGTCGTTCTCTAAGAGAGGGAGAGAGGTGGGACCTCCTTTTGGATTAGAGATGTTTGTAGAGAGATTTTTTAGAGAACTCTTGTGTTTGCCTAAGATGCAAAACTACAAAATGGTTCAAGTGTTGTAAAATGCATCCAAAAGAATGCTTTTATAGGCAATGTGGGTGGAGTGAAATTCTCCACCAATTTTGCCACTAACACCACATATTATGCATAAATGCATAAAATAAAGTGTCAAACGCCTTATTATATGAATCATATTCACATAATGTCGAAAAGTTGGATTTAATTCAATTCAATTTAAAATTTCCCAAAATTCTACCATAAATTATGTCCAAATTCCATAATTAGACACAATTAAGTTCAATATGAATCATATTCATATTGAACTATATATTATATCAATCATATCATATATGGTTGACATAATCCTTAAATTGAACTTGAACATTTCAAATTCATTCCAAAACTTTATACCCTCTATTAATTCCATGTTGACCCAACCGAGGAACCTAATGGACCTACTGTTGCGTAAAATTATATTGCAATACCGCAGTGTACGGGTCAAGTTTTAGTATAGTGATTTATGAGTCCAAGTATCGTCCTCGGGAATGGGTTTCTAGATTAATTAATTATTAAGGTACTAATTCTCAATTTTAGCTAAAGAAACATAACATGGATAGTTGGTTGAAGTAAATACAAACAAACGAACAAACATGTGGAGACACGAATTGATAGAATTAAAGGAAGTGATTTTACAAGTTAAAGACCTAACTAGCACATGCATTGAACCAATGAGATGAAATTATAAACAAGAAGTGAAATACTCAAGAAAATCTCTCGATTCTTAGTGAGCCTCACACATGCAATAAACTCATAGTCTCCATATGAACCTACAACATGCATGGCATTAAGCAACTTCTTTATGTGTTTCCCTAAGATTTCTAGGTCACTCTCGTGCCAGACATCCAAGGGTTTTGACAATTTTGCTCTAATTCAAGCTTTATCTCTCGAGTCCACTTAAATCAACAAATTAAAAAGTAAAGAACGAATTGCCAAAAATAACGACATAACATGCTTCAATACATCACAAGAAAGTCATAACAAGTAATTCAAATCCTAACAACTATGTTTAGCTACTCTAAATCACATGAAAAACAAACTAAACAAGTAGAAAACGTCTTAGAACGCTATTACAGATTGAATGAAAGAGAAATAAACTTAGGTGTCAATGCCGGTCCTTCGTCGTCTACGAGCTCCGTCTTCGATCTCGAACCTCCACGAATGCTTTGGCTCCCAAAATCACTCTTTTCTCTCTTCTTACAAGGTGTATTTCGAATTTAGGGCAAAACTCTACCAAATTGTGCTCCCGATTGCAAGAATCATAAGGTTGTATTTATAGGCATCAATAATGCAGCGTTGCAACGCTGTACCCTAAATGCGTGGTAAATATGGAAACTATCGACAGCGTTGCAACGCTGCTACCTTAACGCGTCCCTATCGGTTTGGCGTTGCGGCGCACGCAAGCGGCGTTGCAACGCCCCTGTCGCGACTCTCTCATCGCGCGCGCGCCTTATCGATCTAAGCGTTGCGACGCTGCAAAGAAGCGTTGCAACGCTATCGACAGTGATCTTCAAAGCTGTTTGGCTGCACGTTCGGCGTTGCAATGCTCTATATGGCGTTGCAACGCTCTATATGGCGTTGCAACGCCATCGCCTCGGGTCTTCAGCTTGGTTTGGTCTTCTCTCTTCCATTTGATGTTATATTTAGCTCCAAATAATCTTGTTTTGATCCCGAGTGATCCAAATTGTCTCCAATAGCTTTGTTTAAGCTCTTAACCTGAAATTGAATAAATTAACCACGTAAAAGCCCTGAAATCATCATAAAACTAGCAATAATTAAGCTTTAGGATATCACATTTTGTGTGCTATCACCTACTGATCATGAGCTCCAACGATACGAGATTGACTAATCAAATTCATTGATCCCGTCAATCAAAGTTTATTAACTACGAGTCACTCCACTAAAGACTCGTAGTTACACTCACCTCACTGTAAGACAAGTTGTGTCCATTGATTTAACCAATGCCCTTGAACCTATCCTTCACAGGTGTTGGTAGTCGCAGTTGGGTCAAATTACCGTTTTACCCCAGAGACTACTTCTTGCACCTTAAGCACCGCTAATCCACTAGTGAACAAGAAGTTTATAATCCAACCATAAACATTATCCCCCCTCGGGCCAGCAAGAGGGAAGGGCCCCGTTGTTCAAGACCTGGATTCAACTCTTAAGAGATCAACCTATCTAGTTATCGTTGAATGAGAACGAGTGAATTTCTTCTTGCGAAGTTGAGTCCCCAGCACCATACGATGTTTCATCCCTAAGAAGGTAGGGTTATTGAGACGGCAACTCTAGCCACTCTCACCCGTACTAGTCAAAGGATAATCCCCCGTAGACAGGAGTTCACAACTCCTTAGGATTCAGGTCGAGTCACTATTGGTCATCATTTGAATTATTAGCCCTAATCTATCAATAGTGTTACTAGATCAGTCTCCTTGCACATTATGCCCCCACTTGCATGTCAACTACATGAACGAGTTGAATCGCCTTGTTTGTATCAAATACAAAGTGGGTCGCGTCCATAGTGTTACCAGGATAAAGTTCCCAACCCCATCCATCCACTATAGACCATTTGGTTCAAGAGCTTGAACTTTATCCTAGATTTGCGTCAACTACACACAGTTCAACATTATCTAAATGTGACCCTGGAGCTTAGTTTATTGGATTTAAGTTTGTAATTGCGAGAATACGAGATTGAAGGAATAATAACAACTTTATTCATTTCCTCAAATAATTACAAATACACGAGTTTAGGGCATAAATCCCAACAATATCGATGGACACAACTTGTCCTACAGTGGTGTGAGTTCGACTACGGGATTTAGTGGAGTGTTACCGTAGCTAATGAATATTGATTAATCGGATCAAAGAGTTCGATCGATTGATCTCATATCATTGGAGCTCATCAGGTGTAGGTCCTTTAGGTCACTCGGTTGTCTCAAATTGGAAAAATTGAGGGTTTACAGTTTGGAGTTGATTTGAAGTGTTCAAATTCCTTAATTGGGTAGTTATTTAAATTATATGTGATATAGTTGACATAATATATAGTTTAATGTTAATTAGATTCATAATAAACTATAGAATAGCCTAATTGATTAATTAGTGCTCAATTTGAGAAATTGAATTGAGAAATTAAATTGAATGTTATTCAATTTATTATTCCACAATTATGCAAATATTGGGATGTATGTCCTCATCTCGTGTAGTTTGTAATATTCCAAGTTGTAAATGAATAAGAGTTATTTATTTCAACATTATGTAATAAATAAGAATTATTTATTTAAACTTTGTGTCTCGCATTTTTCATAAACTTAATCCAATAAACTAAGCTCTAGGGTCATTGTATTATGAGAGAACTAAGAACTTGAACGGTGTACAGTGGACACACAGGGAGGATCACGTTCGAGTTAATGACCCGAACGGTCTACAGTATATGGATAGGGTTGGAGACCTAATCCTTGACCGTGAATTATTAGACTTAATGATGTAACACCGTTAACAGTATAGAGCTAATAAATTCGTAGATGACCATTAGTGACTCGACCTTAATCCTGAGCGTGTCACGGACTCCGGTCTGCGGGGGTCTGTCCTTTGACTAGTACGGGTGAGGGTGGCCTCTTTTGCTCGCCCAATATGCCTATCTTCTCAGGGGCAGGACCACGTGGGGAGTTGGGAACTTGACTACGCATGAAGAAATTCACTCGTTCCCGATTTAGGGAAATTAGAGGGGTTGTTCCCTTAAGTGTTGTCTCCAGGGCTTGAACAACGGGGTCCCACTCTCTCATTGGTTTGAGAGGGTTATTGTTTATGGTTGGACAATGCAACGTAGTTGTTCATTAGAGGAGAAGTGGGACATAAGGAGCAAGAGGTAGACATAGGGGTAAAACGGTAAATTGACCCAGTCGTGTCTACGAACAACCTGTGAAGGGTCGACTCATGGGTATTGGTTATATCGATGGACACAACTTGTCCTACAGTGATGAGAGTGTAGCTACGGCTTTAGTGGAGTGTTACCGTAGCTAATGAATGTTGAATAACCGGGTCAAAGAGTTTGACGGGTTAGTCTCGAATCATTGGAGCTCGTCACGTGTAGGTCCATTAGGTCCCTCGGTTGGCTCAAATTGGACAAATTGAGGGTTTACAGTTTGGTGTGAATTTGAAGTGCTCAAATTCATTATTTGGGTATTTATGTCATTTATATGAGATATAGATGACATAATATATAGTTTGATGTGAACGAGATTCATAATAAACTATAGTATAGTCTAATTGATTAATTAGTGCTATTTGGAGAAATTGAATTGTGAGAAATTAAATTGAATGTGATTCAATTTATAATTCCACATTTATGCAATTGAGATTTGTATAATAAGGTATGAGATACTTTATATTATATAATATGGAAATGTGATTTGTATATTATATGGTTGTGGTAAAATTGTGATTTTGTGGAGGTTTTAACTCCATCACACAATAGTATTTAAAGACTTTGCAAGAAGCCTTTGGTGTGCCATTTTGTCATTTTTTGGATTTTCATCCAAAGAGAGCAAAAAGACTTTCTCTCATTCTCTCTCAATTCTCTCTAAAACTTCTCCTCACCCAAAACCAAAGGGAGTCCCACCTACTCTCCCTCAACCTCCCGAGAACAACCGAGAATACCCTTTGGAGTTGTCTTTATGTTCGGATCGAGCTTCGTGTTCGAGGAGATCGTTGGATCGAGAGAGATCGTGACCGGAGGAGAAAAACGTTAAAGAAGAGTTCTTCAACAAGTAAGTATCTTATAATTCCTTACTGTTTTCTTCTCTTATTTGCATGTTTAGCCTAGGATCTATGAGATAGATTCAATTTTAAGACACGTTTTACACAACGGATCAACGAAGTTTCACAACGTCTTCCGCTGCGAGAATTAAAAATCCCTTCAGCAAATAGGATTTGTATCATAAGGTATGAGATACCTTATATTATGTGATATGAAAATATGATTTTCATATCATATGGTTGTGGTAAAATGGTGAGTTGGTGGAGATTTTAACTCCGCCACACACCATTATAAATAGGTGCTTTGTGAAGCACTTGGTGAACAAGAGTTCTCATTTTTGGAGTTCTATCCAAAGAGAAAGACTAAATTCTCTCTAATCTCTTTCAATTCTCTACAACCTTTCTCCAACACAAAATGCAAAAGGAGCCCCACAATTCTCCCTCAACCTCCTTAGAACAATCGAGGAGAGCTTTTAGAAGTGTCTTCGCTCGGAATCGAAAATCATGATCGTGAGGTTCATTAGATCGAGAAAGATCGAGAAGGAATTGCTAGAAGTTATCTACAAGAGGTAAGTAAAAGGTGTTACTCCTTGTTTTCCGTCTCAAAATAAGCATGCTTAACTTAGAAATTTTATGAGATAAATTCCATTTTAAGAAATTACACACACAACGAATCAACGACGTTTCACAACGTCTTCCGCTGCGAGAAATCGATTCCCTTCATATTGGGCACGATAGAAGTGTGGTAGACCTATGGATTCCAAAGATAAAAATCCTCGAAAAAGAAAAGTAATAAATGGTCAAAATGATCCATTAAAAGATATGGATGTTCTAGAAGAAATCCAGGATACAACTACTGATAAAATATGAAAGTCAAATACTTGAGGATCATAATGAAATTTCTATAAACTATGTTACATCAGGAAAAAGATGGAACCGAAATTATATAGTTGTTGACTACATTTTTGCTTACAATGTTGCTCGTGATGTTATTCATGAAGATGATGATTTTGAACCAAAATCCATAGAAGAATGTAGACATAGAAATGATTAGCTTAAATGGAAAGAAGCAATCTAGGTATAATTAAACTAACTTTCAAAACGTGAGGTTTTTGAACAAGTAGTCATGACACCAGAAGGTGTCAAATCTGTGGGATACAAATGGGTATTTGTAAGGAAAAGAAATTAAAAGAATGAGGCCACAAGATATAAAGGGAGACTTGTTACACAAGGATTCTCGCAAACACATGGTATTGATTACGAGGAGACATATTCTCTAGTGGTGGATGGAAAAACATTGAGATATCTAATTGGCCTGACTGTAAATGAAAAGCTTGACATGCATCTGATGGATGTAGTCACAACATATTTATATGGGTCTCTAGATAATGACATCTATATGAAAATCCTAGAGGATTTAAAATACCGGAAACATATTCCCAGGAATTGTATTTAATAACGTTACAAAGATCATTATATGGATTAAAACAATTAGGACGAATAGGGTATAATCACCTCAGTGGATATTTGTTGAAAGAAGGTTATCAAAATAATCCAATATGGCCATGTGTTTTTATATAGAAATCACATTCAGGATTTGTTATTATAAATGTATATGTTGATGATTTAAATATAATTGGAACTCCTGAAGAGTTATCAGAGGCAATAGACTATCTTAAAAAAGAATTCGAGATGAAAGATCTTGGAAAAACAAAATTTTGCTTTGGTTTGCAAATTAAACATTTAGCAGATGGGATATTTGTTCATCAGACAACTTATACAGAGAAAGTTTTACAAAGATTTTATATGGACAAAACACATCCATTGAACATTCCAATAGAAGTCCGTTCACTGGATGTAAAGAAAGATATATTTCGACCTCGAGGTGATAACGAAGAGCTCCTTGGTCCTGAAATACTATATCTTAGTTCAATTGGCGCACTTATGTATCTTACTAATAATATAAGACCAAATATTGCATTTTTCAGTAAATTTATTAGCAAGATTAAGTTCTTGTCCAAGAAAAAGACACTGGAATATAATTAGACATATACTTCGTTATCTCTAAGGAACAATTGATATGGGGTTGTTTTATTCTAACAAATCCAATTTTGATCTAGTTGGTTATGCAGATTTTTGATATTTATCTGATCCACAGAATGGTAGATCTCAAATAGGTTATCTATTCACATGTGGAGGAACTGTCATATCGTGGCGATTTGTGAAACATACCATCAGGACCACTTGTTCGAATCATGCTGAAATCCTTGCAATTACGAGGAAAGTCGAGAATGTGTATGGATAAGATCAATGACTCAACACATTCGTGAAACATGTGACATGCCTTCTAGTAAACATCCTCCGACAATATTATACGAAGACAACACAACATGTATAACTCAAATCAAAGGAGGATATATCAATGGAGATAGGACAAAACATAACTCATCAAAACTTTTCTACACTCATGAGAACAGAAGCAAATATGATTAGTGGCCCTTGAATCCAATATCTAGTTTGAGATATCATACTCTACAAAACATGTTTCAACAACTAGTAAATCATATTTACCTTGTGTTTCTTTATCTCTTTTTTCTCAGCAATGTACTTTAGGCAGTTCCTCTTCCAGTGCCCATTTTGGTTGCAGTGAAAACATTTCCCTTTTTTCTGCAACTTTCTTTCTCATGTTTGTCATGGGACTCTTTCCCTTACCCTTCTTTTTCATTTGAACACTCTTGTTCATTGAAGGTCAAACATTATTTTTAGAGGGCGATCCTCTTAAAACTTTCTTTGTGGTGGCAACATTTGCGTCCACCTCTTTTCCTTAGACTTTATAAGAGTTTGAAAACGTTGAACCTCGTTAAGAAAGGTTGTCAGACTAAACACTATGTTATTGAAAGAAGCATTCATTTGAAATCGTATGAAACTCTTAAGAAAAGCCTCCATATTCAAGCTAAACTGATTTGTCTCGTCGATGGCGCCACCATTTAAATCAACAATATTGATGTGGACCATCATGTTCAGGACATGTTCTCTAACAGAGATTCCTTCCTTTGTACGCTTGTTGTAAATGTACTTAATAGCCTCGTGTCTTAGAATTGATGACGGTTGCCCGAACATATCTTTTAACGAATCCATGATAGCCTTACCTATGCCCAAAGACTCGTATTTCTTCACCAATACATTAGTCATGCTCGCAAGAATATAGATACGGGTTTTATCATTGGTCTTAACCCATCGATCATACGCTTCCAGACTAGTTCGGTTGCCATTCAAGGCAAGGGTTTGAGGACATTCCTGAGTTAAGACAAATCTCAGATCATCCATTACTAGTATTGTATTCATATTTATTTTTCATGTTGTGTAGTTGTCGTTGTTAAGTATTTTAGAAGCTAATAGTGGAACTAAAGAGCTAGTCATGCTAAAAAAACATAACATTTTTAGTTAAAAAAACATTAACCTTTACAATCCAATCAAGTTTACCAAAAACTAATGTACCCATCATTATTATGTTTGCAACGATATTAGAACGGTTTAGAATAACCTTCACCGAGGGGTGACCGACTATTCCTCGATCGAACTAAGACCATCTTGACTAAATACTATAACTAGAATAACTCTTATTAATATAGTAACTTTTTCATTGCTACTTTGGTCAATAAATTACTAACACTTAGAGGTTATTTGACGCGCTGTTTTGGAATGAGAAATCTTGGGGTTTCTGATTCCAGTGTTTGGTGTTGGGTTGTGTTGGGTTGATTTGCTGAAACCTGTGTTTGGGATGTAGGGGTTGGTTGGGTTGTGTTTGTTTAGTCATTATTTTTATAACAGATTTTTTAGGATGTTCTTTTTCTTGATCCAATTTTTTTACTTGATAATTGTTTCAATAATAGTTAAATATGGATGTGTCGTTTGTATAATTAGTACTCTATTTCACAAAATACTCAAAAAAACTATTTTAGAAATTAAAAAAATTGAAGTCTATTTAATAAATTAGAGAATCTAAAACTCTATTTTATAAAATATTCAAAAACCTATTTGTGAAACTCTATTTTAGAGATTAAAAAAAATAGAAGTCTATCTAAGATATTAGTGAAAACTCCATTTCACAAAATATTCATAGACCTATTTTTGGAACTTTATTTTATAAATTAAAATATTAGAGGTTTATTTAAGAAAATAGAATTTAAATAGAATTGTTCACAATATTTTAAAACATATTTCTGAAAGAGTCTAGATTAAGAAAGCGCAAGCAATTTTGGATCTTGAACACTCTAAGTTGATCAATTTTGTAAAATAAAATGCATGCTCAAAGCTGGAAAAACAGAGGGATAGAAAACTCAACTTTGAAGATCAAATTCTCTTCACCCGGTGGATGGTTTTCAACACGAACACTTCGTGGACAATCATATTCTGATCTTCCCTACTATCCTCAGGCCTTAGAACGGATTGTGGGATCCTAGGTTGAGAGAATTTGGAAGAAAAGACCTCAAAGGTCACTAATTCGGGAATATTGAATTTTCTAAAAAATTCTCTCAAAACACCTCAAATCACCATTATATAAAGTTTCAAAAATCTTCAATGGAGTGACAACTCAAGTGTGATGAGGATGGTTTGAGATGGAGGTGGCTAATTTTGGTGAATTTGAAGATGAGAGGGATTGGGCATGTTGTAATTTGGATTTTATGAAAATCCAAGAAAATTCTCTAATTTTCATTTAATTTTAATTCAAAAATCAATATTAAATTGATTTTAAATTAAAATTAATTTAATTAATTAAATAATTCAAAAATTAATTTAATTAATCAATTTTTAATTTAATTTAATATTAAATATTAAATTAAATAAATTGTCCAATCGATCGTTTTTTAGAACATGAATCTTTATTCATGCAATAAATCGATCCAATATTTAAATCATATTTAAATATATCCACCTCTTTTAATCATAGTTTAATTCATAATTAAGCTATGATTCGTTAAATATATCACATATAATTAACGCTTTCTTCCAAACTCGAATTTGAACAATTCAAATTCTTTTCTCTCAAAATGTTACAAGGCTTAGTCCGAGCTAGTAAGGAGGACCTAATGGACCTCTGGATCATGAGCTTCAACGATACGAGAATAACAGGCCAAACTCTTTAGCCAAGCTAATCAACATTCGTTAACCAGGGACACTCCACTAAAGCCCGGTGGTTGCATTCTCCTCACTTTGTAGATATATTTACGCCCACTCGATATAACTATGATTAGTAAGTCGATCCTTCACAGTCGTTCAGTAATTACAATTTGGGTCAAGATTACCGTTTTACCCTCAGTAATTACCTCTTGTTCCTTAAGTCCCACCGATCCTCTAATGAACAATTGGTTTGTGGTCCAACCAAGAAACCGAATCCTCTCGGGCCAATGAGAGGGTGGGCCCATTGTTCAAGACCCGAGTCGATGCTTAAGGGAACAACCTCTCTACTAATCCCTAAAGCGGGTAGGAGTTAATTCCATCTTCTTGCAGAACTATGTTCCCAACTATCTACCCGATTTTATCCTCGAAATGGCGGAGCTTATTGAGTGGCGGTCTCGAGCCACTCTCACCCATGCAAATCTAAGGATAATCCGAATAAACAGGAGTCCATAGAACGCTCGGGATTAAGATCGAAAGTTACCTAGGTCATCGTATGAATATAGTCGATTAAGGCGAAGAACGGAGTTATAAAGTCTAAGTGACTATTTGCGCTGATCGATCTTATGCAACTCATTGCATAGGGCACCCCACTCACATGTCTCCACATGAACGATTTAGGATCACATCGCTTTTTCTCTACAAAGTGGGTTGCGTCCATAGTGTCCCCGGATAAGGTCCCCAACCCTATCCTTATACTATAGACTGCTATTCGCTATAACTTGAACTTGATCCACTTTTATGTCACACATAAAGTTCAAGTATTCATCCTATAGCCAAGGGTTCTTTATTGGATTAAGGTTACACAATACACAATAGTCAATAACACCTTTCTTTGAATAAATTTCAATAACAACTTTATTGTGATATAGAATATACATTCGGATTTACAAAACAACGAGTTTTAGGACATAAAACCCAACAATCTCCCACTTGGACTAAAGCGTGCGTGGGGTAAAACATCTTTGCAAAGAAAAAGCGCCCTCTGTATACAACCCGTAGTCCTAGACTCTCTAGGTGTCCCTCAAACACTTTAGTCGTGAGGGGCTTTGTAAACGGATCAGCAATGTTGTGCTCCGAAGCGATCTGCGTGACGATCACGTCTCCTCGTTCCACAATCTCCCTTGATGAGATGGTATTTGCGCTCTATGTGCTTTCCGCGCTTATGGCTTCTATGTTCTTTAGAATTTGCCACTGCACCACTATTATCAAAATAAAGGGTGATAGGAAAATTCATATTTGGAACAACTTCCAAATCAGTCAAGAACTTCCTAAGCCATACAGGGAAGCAGCGACGTACTCAGCCTCCATGGTTGAGTCAGCAATACAACCTTGCTTTATACTCCTTCATACTATAGCTCCTCCGTTAAGAGTGAACATCGATCGATGTGGATTTCCTCGAATCCACATCGATCCCAAAATCGAGTCGGTGTATCCCTGCAAGAATCAAATCCTTTGCTCCATACACAAGCATATAGTCCCTCGTTCTCCTAAGATACTTGAGGATGTTCTTAACGGCAATCCAGTGATCATATCCTGGATTAGACAGATACCTGCTTATTATTCCCACTGCATAACATATGTCAGGTCGAGTACATAGCATGGCATACATCAGACTACCGACAGCTGAAGCATAGGGAATGCGTCTCATATCCTCAACTTCTTGAGGTGTCTTAGGACACTGTTCCTTAGACAAATGAATTCCATGCCTGAAAGGTAAAAACCCCTTCTTGGAATTCTGCATCTTATATCTAACCAACATCTTGTCAATATAAGATGCCTGAGACAATGCTAGCATTTTGTTCTTGCGATTCCGAACGATTTGGATTCCAAGAACAAACTGAGCCTCTCCCAAATCTTTCATTTGGAATTGGGTTGCTAGCCATTGGTTACCGCCAGTCAGGAACCCTGCATCATTCCCAATGAGCAAGATATCATCTACGTATAGAACTAAGAAAGCTACAGTGGTTTTGACTATCTTCTTGTAAACACAAGGCTCGTCAATATTCTGTTCAAAGCCATAAGATTTGATCGCAGTATCAAATCTTATATTCCAGGATCTAGAAGCTCGTTTCAATCCATAGATAGATCGTTTAAGCTTGCAAACCTTTTGCTCTTGACCCTGAACTATGAACCCCTCTGGTTGATCCATATAGATACTCTCTTCAAGATTGCCATTGAGAAAGGCTGTCTTGACATCCATTTGCCAAATTTCATAGTCATAAAACGTGGCAATGGACAAGAGTATTCTAATGGACTTAAGCATGGCAACAGGGGAGAAGGTTTCTTCATAGTCCACCCCTTCCCTTTGGGTATAACCCTTTGCAAAAAGTCGAGCCTTAAAGGTTTGCACCTTACCGGCTTGATCTCGTTTTCTCTTGTAGATCCACTTGCAACCGATAGGTCTTTCACCATCTGGTTGATCTACAAGTTCCCAGACTGAATTGAAGTACATTGACTCCATTTCAAGGTTCATGACTTTAATCCACTCGTCCCTGTCTATATCATTCATTGCCTGTTTATAGGTCAATGGATCCTCAACGCCATCATCAGGTATGACGACTTGGGTTTTGATCAAACCCATGTAACGGTCAAAGTTGTCTAACATCCCTCCCACTACGTCGAGGCATTCTCAACACTTGAGAAGGACCAGCTTGATCAACAACTTTTGTTGATTTATCTGTAGCTTCCCTGGAAATTTCACTTAAGACAATCCTGCTACGAGGCTGATGATCTCTCATGTGGTCTTCCTCTAAGAACGTGGCATTTGTCGATACAAGCACTTTGTCCTCTTGAGGATCATAAAACAGACCACCTTTCGGATCCCAAGATCAAACTGCGCATCACCCAAATCTTTCATTTGGAACTGCGTAACTAGTCATTCCTTGATGTCAGTAAGATAACCTACATCATTCCCAATGAGTAGGATATCATCCACATAGAGAATTAGGAATGTGACAGAACTATTGATGATTTTCTTGTAGACACAAGGTTCATCATCATTCTTGTCAAAACCATAAGATCTGATAGCCTAATCAAATCTTATATTCCAGGACCTATAGGCTTGTTTCAGTCCATAAATCGACAATTTAACCCTGCAAAATTTTTGCTCTTGTCCTGGTTTAATGAACCCTTTGGGTTGGTCCATGTAGATGGTTTCCTCAAGATTGCCATTCAAAAAGGTTGTCTTGACATCCATTTGCCATACCTCATAGTCATAATATGCGACAATGGCAAGAAGGATACGAATAGACTTTACCATAGCAACAGGTGAAAAGGTCTCCTCATAGTCAACCCCTTCAACTTGGGTATAACACTTTGCTACTAGCCTAGCTTTAAAGTTTTGCACCTTCCCATCTACACCACGTTTTCTCGTGTAGATCCACTTACAACCTATAGGTTTTACCCCATCAGGCTTATCTACAAGATCCCAAACAGAATTGAAGGACATCGACTCCATTTCTTGGTACATGGCTATGACCCATTTGTCTTTGTCTTTGTCAACCATTGCTTGATTATAAGTCAATGGATCCTTGCAGTTGTAATCTGGTATAACAACTTGGGTTTCAGCTAAATCCATGTAACGGTCAGGCTGTATCACAACCCTCCCACTACGTCGAGGCATACTCAACTTTTGAGATGGACCCTCTTTACTAGACAAACTAGTATCAACAACTCTTATCGACGTACTAGTGTTCTTATTAGCAACATTTGCTATTGTTCTGTCTAACTCACTCAACACTACCTTACTTTTTGGTTTGTGGTCCCTCATGTGGTCCTCCTCCAAGAAAGTGGCATTTGTCGACACAAAGACATTATCTTCCTTAGGATCATAGAATAAACCACCTCTTGTTTCTTTTGGGTATCCTACGAATAGGCATAACTTTGAACGTGAATCCAACTTCTTTGGATTTGTCACAAGTACATGTGCTGGACAACCCCATATTCTGAAGTGACATAACTACCTTTACGTCCTTTCCAGAGTTCAAAAGGTGTTTCAGAAACACTTTTGGAGGGCACACTATTCAAAATGTATACTGCAGTCTTTACTGCATAACCCCAAAAGGAACTGAGGAGATGAGCATAACTCATCATTGATCGAACCATGTCCAACAAGGTTCTATTTCTCCTTTCCGATACACCGTTTTGTTGTGGTATGTCGAGAGCTGAGAGTTGGGATGTAATTCCATGTTCTATCATATACTTCTGGAATTTTAAATCCATGTACTCTCCACCTCGATCCGATCGTTTACCTAATTGATTTTCAACCTTAGTCTTGAATTCCTTGAACTTTTCAAGTGCTTCAGACTTGTGGTGTATTAGGTAAATATGCCCATATCTGGAATAATCATCTATAAAAGAGATGAAATATTCATATCCTCCCCTGGCTTTAACATTCATCAAACCACAAAGGTCTGAATGTATAAGCTCTAGAGGATCTTTGGCTCTATAACCTTTTCCACTAAAAGGTCTTTTAGTCATTTTGCCTTCTAGGCAGGATTCACATACTGGCAAAGAATTTTCTTCTAGCTCGTTTAGAAGTCCGTTCTTTACCAATCTCAAAATCCTATTGAGATTAATGTGACCCAATCTTAGATGCCAAAGATGAGCATTTTCTTTAGGAGAAATTAGTTCGTGTACTTGCAATTTTGTAGAATTCACTTGTTAAAACTATTTTAACTGAATCAAACCATTTGCAAATAATTCTCAAGAAGAGCAACACATAGTACAATACTTTTCCAATGAAATAAACACTTTATTTAATTGAAAAGTAAAAGATGTATAATGTTCGCTAAGGCAAGAAATAAGGTTTCTAATAAACCCTTAAGCTACATGTTATCAAATAACACCTTTTCTTTGCCAGACAATTGTTCTTTATCTGCTCCCTTTCCTCTTCTTCTGTATCTTCTTAAGCCCAGAAGTATGGTTGCAGTTCTTAGTCCCAGAGGATGAATCCTCCTGAGAACTTTTGGAATGAACAAACAAATTTGCCTCTCCATTTTGTTGTCTCTTATCATCCATAAGAAACTGATAATTCTGCAGCTCATGTAGCAGAGAAGTCAGATCATACTCTATGTTGTTCATCGCTGCATTGCTACGAAATCGTTGAAAACTCTTCGGAAAAGATTCTAGGATGAACAAAATCTGACATTTCTCATCTATGACCGCTCCATTTAATTTCGCTATGTTGAAGTGGGCAATCAGATTGAGAACATGTTCTCTCACTGATGTTCCTTCCTTCATGCGTGCGTTATAAACGAATTTCAGGGCTTCATGCCGAATTTTTTTGGACTGTTGTCTAGACAAATTTAGCACTAAATTCATAATCTCTCGAGCTGAGACCTTGCCCTCCAACCTCCTGGCCAAAACATCAGGTATGCTAGCCAGGATATAGGCTTTCCACTTTTCGTTGGCATTAATCCAGCGGTCATACGCATCCTCAACAGCTTGAGATGCATTTTGAGCAGGAAATTGAGGACACTCGTCATTGAGAACGAACTTAAGATCATTTGTAACCAAGATTATGTTGAGTCCATCCCTCCAAGTCACTATGTTCTCTCTGGTTAACTTTTTCACACCCAATAAGGAAATCATAAAGCTAAACATTTTGCTGAAATATTTACAAATAAACTTGTATGAGTTTCTTGCTATAACTCTAATCCAATCATGTTTTAGCTAATTATCAAATGATTCCTAGGCCATTTATAATTTGCAATGATACTCCAAAGGTTTAGAATGTATGACACCGAAGGGTAATCAAAGACACTCCTCCTCTAGATCAAGACACTCTTGACCAAAACCTAATACCAGAATAACTCTTATTCCTATAGATTATAGTTACCATTTTTCGGTCTGGATACATACACAACTTATGTACCCCGTGAGTGTAACCCTCTGTCTTTATATCCCAGAGTCTCGATCCAATAAAATCTGTCGAAGGGAGGACTAGATTGAAAAATAGTCTAAGGAAATCTTTATCCCTTTCGGGTGTCTACTGTGTTTGATCCTCTATGATCAAGCCCTCCGAAAGGATTGTTTGGTCCAGGCCAAACTAGCAGGCTGACCATAGTGGTCTAACGGTGTAAACCGACAAAAGAGACGTAGGTTTTGTTTTCACTAAACCTGCTCCCACTCACTATAAGTACCCTCTCCATTCACCTTGATATTGACTCATACAAACACCATCCGAAAGGGGACGCTCCCGTTTGCGCCACGAGGCCAAGTATGAGTCTCACGGTGTGAACTTCCTGGAGATAGCGTAGGTGGAAAAATATGTATCTCATACACTTTTTCCTCCCACTGAATACTTTAAGTTTATAGGAATCTTTCTTAGGCTAAAGCCCTGCTAATGGTTTTACCTAACTCTATCAACATAACTCTTATATTGATAATCAATATAACTCTTATATTGATTTTATCCTAAGTTTGTTAATATAACTACTTATATTAAACCTAGGATTTCTAGTTTATTAACCCCTAATAATAAACTCACGACGCTTCTTGTAATTTATAAGACTCTCGATTAAATTTCACTCACAGTCGCTTCGGTGTAGGGGTGTTAGTTTAGTTAGCTTAAATACTGACCTAGAGCAGTAACTTTCTTTAGACAGAGTTCCTCTTTTAATCATAACTTACAAATTACTTGGTTCCTAATTCTAATCTAATTAGAACTAGATAACCTAAGGTCTATTATTTTCAAGTTATAAACATTTTAAAACTAATAATTAACCTTAATTTACATGCATACTATGTTATAGTGCTTGATCATTCATCACATGAATAATAAGACATTCATAGATATTCATCTCATGAAAAATAATGCATGTCTCCAAAAATTAATATAACAACCTTATATTAATTAATCATGCAAATTATATAATATGACTCCTTATATTATAAATGATGCATGAAAATGCTTAACCTAAGGTGGGATTTCTAAAATACAAGCATACACTATACATGGCAATAATTACACAACAATTGCATAATTAAAATAGCAAAAATAAGACCAATTTTGGCACCCTAGAAAAAATTTTAATTATTATAATCTAATTATATTAATTAAAATTAAATATATTAAATAAATTAAATATAAAACGTTTTTATAATTAATATATATAATAAAAAAACGTTTGATGCCCGTAGCTCCTCGCGTGAAACGTATCTGGCATTGCAACGTTGCTTTTATCGTCTTCTACCGAGCGTTGCAACGCTAGAGGCTGCATTGCAACACTGCCTCATGCGCGCGCCTTCTCCCGCAAGTGCAGCGTTGCAAC
Organism: Trichosanthes cucumerina; assembly: GCA_036507285.1. Taxonomy (NCBI): domain Eukaryota; kingdom Viridiplantae; phylum Streptophyta; class Magnoliopsida; order Cucurbitales; family Cucurbitaceae; genus Trichosanthes; species Trichosanthes cucumerina. Next base: position 44,571,392 of record CM071841.1, read on the forward strand.
GCTGCACACATACAACACTTTGATTTCTCCAAATCTAGCTCGTTTTCGCTCCAATCTTCTCAACAATCACTTTGTCTCGATCGACACGAACTTACAGACTCGATTTACAATTAAATTTGCCCAAAACACCGGACCCTTACATTGAACATTTCAATAGAAATTGTGAATCTAAGTGCCCAAATTGAAAACATCTAATTTTGCAAAACCGTTCATACATCTCATGCAAAAACAGTAAATCCCACCTTGTTCTTGAAAAAACCAGAACATAAATCAAGAACGCAATTGGGCTCTGATACCAATTGAAGGAAATCGAAGTCCCCGCAGCGGAAGCGATTGCAAATCGCTTGCTCTTGATTTAGTTACAACGGTAAATTGAAGAACATGAAAAACTAGATTAAGCATATATAAAATGGACAACAAGAAAGTTACCTTTGAAGAACCTTTCTTCAAGTGCTCCTCCTCTCTCACGATCAAGATCAATGCAGCACGAATACATATGAACACCGACACTACCACCGGATCTTCTCCGTTGTTCTCTAGGTGAGGGAGGAAGGTGGGTTCCCTTTAGGAAATGTGAGGTGTTTTTGTGACAGAGATGTTTGTTGTCTTGGAACCTTTCCTACAACAACAAAAGGCTAGGAATCACTTAGAATGACTTTTCCTAGTTGCATCTCATGCAACCATATATACAGGGGAATGGGATGGAAATGACCATCCTACCCTTCCTTTATTCTCTCTTTAGTATATAGTTTATATATGAATCTAATTCACATTAAAACTATATATTATATCAATTATATCATATATAAAAGATATAACACCTCATGTATGAATTGAACACTTCAATTTCACTCCTAACTTTATACCCTCAATATTACCATATTGAGCCAACGGAGGGATCTAATGGGCCTACAGATCATGAGCTCCAATGATGTGGGATTAACTAATCAAACTCTTTGATCTAGTTAATCAATATTCATGAACTACAAGTCACTCCACTATAGACTTGTAGCTGCACTCTCCTCACTGTAGATATTATTATGTCCACTGATATAGTCACTACCCATGAGTTGACCCTTCACAGGTTGTTCGTAATCACAGCTGGGTCAAATTATCGTTTTACCAATGTGATTACCTCTTTGCTCCTTAAGCACCAATGATCCTCTAATGAACAACAAGTCTAAGGTTCTACCTTAGACTCATACCCTCATAGAGGGCGGGGCCCCGTTCTTCAAGACCTGGAGTCAGTTCTTAAGGGAACAACCTATCTAATTCCTTAGTAGAGGAATGAGTGAATTCCATCTTGCACAGTTAAGTTCCCACTACCTACGAGGTTACGCTTTGAGAAGGTAGGCTTATTTAGTCGGCCACTGAGTCACTCTCACCCATACTAGTCTAAGGACAAACCCCTATAGCAGGAGTTCTTATCGCTCGAGATTGAGTCGAGTAACTAATGACCATCTATAAATTACTAGTCTTATCTCGTTAACTGGTGTTACCATTGGTTAGACTAATAATTTATGCGATCCAGTCTTGTATGAACTCTTCATACAAGATGCCCCCATTCACATGTCAACTACATGAATGAGTTGGATTACCTCATTTGTACTAATTACAAAGTGGGTTGCATCCATGGTGTTACCAGAATGAGGTTTCCAACCTTATTCTTATACCATAGACTATTTAGGTTATAATCTTGAACTCAACCCAAATAGTGTCCACTACACTGATTTCAAGATAAACGTTATAGCCTTGGAGCTTAGTTTATTGGATTTATAAAAGCAAGACTGTAATCTTATCAAAACAAATAACACTTTATTTATTCATTTTGAGTCAGATCACCACATTTGTAACTTAATACAAAGCGGATCGCATCCACAGCGTATCCAGGATTAGGTCTCCAACCCCATCCATATACTGTAGACCATTCGGGTCATTAAATCGAACGTGATCCTCCCTGTGTGTCCACTACACACCGTTCAAGTTCTAATTCTCTCATGTATTCAATGACCCTAGAGCTTAGTTTATTGGTCAAAGTTGTATAAAATGCGAGACACAAAATGAATAAATGAATAACTCTTTATTAATTTCAAATAGTAATTTACAAACAAAACGAGATTAGGACAAACATCCCAACAGGGTGATCATCGAAGTAGTCATTGAGGTGATCGGGTTGTAAGGTCATTGAAGTGGTCACTAGGTGGTCATCGATAGTGGTTGCTAGGTGTTCAAATTTTTGAGATAGTTGTCAACTATGGTTGTCAGGTCATCGGAGTGTTCTTCAACTATGGTTATGGGTTATTTAGTAGTTGAAGTGGTTTTCAGATGGTCATTGTTGGTGGTTCGGATCAGTCAGGGTTGCGGTTGTTGGGACATCAAAGTATCAAGTGTAGGGATTTGTGCCCTAAACTTATCTAATTTTGATCAAATAAATAAATACTTATTTGTTTTGATAAAATTATATTCTTGCTTTATAAATCCAATAAACTAAGCTCCAAGGTTATAATATATCTTGAACATCAGTGTAGTAGATATTATTTGGATTGTGTTCAAGAGTGTAACCTAAATGGTCTATGGTATAAGAATAAGGTTGGAAACCTTATTCTGGTAACACCATGGATGTGACCCATTCTGTAATTAGTACAAATGAGGTAATCCAACTCATTCATGTGGTTGACATACGAGTGGGGGCATCGTGTATGAAGAGATCACACAAGACCGGACTTCAAATTATTAGTTTAACCAGTATAACGCCATTAACAGGATAATATTGATTATTTATAGATTGTTATTAATGACTCGACCTAAATCCTGAGCAAGTTAAGAACTCCTGCTTATAGGGGTTTGTCCTTAGACTAGTATGGGTGAGATTGGCTTGTAGCCGTCTCAATAACCCTACCTTCTCAGGGACAGAACCTCATAGGTAGCTGAGGACTTAACTATGCAAGATGGAATTCACTCATTCCTACACTAAGGAATTAGATGAGTTGTTCCATTAAGAACTGAGTCCATGTCTTGAACAACGGGGCCCCACCCTCTAAACTGACTTAAGAGGGTATGAGTTTATGGTAGGACCATAGACTTGTTGTTCATTAGAGTATCAGTGATGTTTAAGGAACAAAGAGGTAATCACAGGGGTAAAACGGTAATTTGACCTAACTATGATTACGAACAACCTGTGAATGGTCGACTTATGGGTAATGATTATATCAATGGACACAATATAATCTACAGTGAGGAGAGTGCAACTACAAGTCTATAGTGGAGTGACTTGTAGTTAATGAATATTAACTAACTGAATCAAAGAGTTTGATCAGTTAATCTCACATCATTGGAGCTCATGATCTGTAGGTCCATTAGGACCCTCCGTTGGCTGAACGTGGTAATCTTGAGGGTATAAAGCTAGGAATGAAATTGAAGTGATCAATTTCATATATGAGGTGTTATATCAATTATATGTAATATAACTGATATAATATATAGTTTTTGTTGGGTTTTATGTCCTAAAACTCGTGGTTTTGTAAACTGAATGTATATTCTATTTTGCAATAAAGTTGTTATTAAGATTTATTTAGTAAAGGTGTTATTGAATAAAGTGAATTGTGTATTGTGTAACCTTAATTCAATATAGAACCCATGGCTATAGGATGTATACTTGAACTTTATGTGTGACATAAAAGTGGATCAGGTTCAAGTTATAGCCAGAACGGTCTATAGTAGAGAGATAGGACTGGGTACCTTATCCTGGAGACACTATGGACGCGACCAACTTTGTAAAGTACAAACGATGTGATCCTAAATCGTTCATGTGGACACATGCGAGTGGGGGTGTCCTATGCAATGAGTTTGCATAAGGCTGGACCGAGAAATAGTCACTTAGACTTTATAACTCTGTTTACTGTCTCAACTGATTATATTCATACGATGACGTAGGTAACTCGATCTTAATCCTGAGCGTGCCATGAACTCCTGTTTATTTGGATTATCCTTAGATTTTCATGGGTGAGAGTGTCCTGAGATTGCCGACTCAATAAGCCTCACATTTCAGGGATAAGACTGGGTAGATAGCTGGGAACATAGTTCTGCAATATGGAATTCACTCCTACCCGTTTTAAGGATTAGTAGAGAGGTTGTTCCCTTAAGTACTGACTTTGGGTCTTGAACAATGGGCCCACCCCTCTCATTGGCCCGAGAGGGATTCGGTTTGCTGGTTGGACCACAAACCAATTGTTCGTTAGAGGATCAGTGGGACTTGAGGAACAATAGGTAATTACAGGGGTAAAACGGTAATTTTGACCCAGCTGTAATTACGAACGACCTGTGAAGGATCTACTTACTAATCATTGTTATATCGAGTGGATAGAAATATATCACAGTGAGGAGAGTGCAACCACTGGGCTTTAGTGGAGTGTCCCGGTGGTTAACGAATGTTGATTAGCCAGGCTAAAGAGTTTGGCCGGTTAATCACGTTTCGTTGGAGCTCATGATCTGTAGGTCCATTAGGTCGTCCTTGCTAGCTCGGACTTAGCCTTGTAACATTTTGAGAGAAAAGAGTTTGAATTGTTCAAATTTGTTTTTGGGAGAAATCGTTAATTATATATGATATATTTAACGAGCCATAGCTTAATTATGAATTAAACTATGATTAATGAGGAGGTGGATATATTTAAATATGATTTAAATTGTGGATTTTTCTGACATGAATTAGGATTCATGTTCAGAAAATCGATCGGGATCAGGCAATTTATTTAATTTAATATTTGATATTAAATTAAATTAAAAATTAATTAATTAAATTAATTATTTAATAATTAAATTAATTAAAAATTAATTTAATATTGATTTTTGAATTAAAAATTAAATGAAAATTCAAGGATTTCCATGAAACCCAACTTGACAACTTGCCCATTCTTACTCATCTTCAAAATTCACCAAAATTGGCCACCTCCATCTCAAAGCATCCTCATCACCCTTGAGTTGTCACTCCATTGAAGCTTTTTGAAGCTTTATATAATGGTGATTTGAGGTGTTTTGTGAGAATTACATAGAAAATTCAATACTCCCGAATTAGTGACCTTTGAGGTCTTTTCTTCCAAATTCTCTCAACCTAGGATCCCACAATCCGTTCTAAGGCCTGAGGATAGTAGGGAAGACTCTAACGGTTGTCCACAAAGTGTTCGTGCTGAAAACCATCCACCGAGTGAAGAGAATTTGATCTTCAAAGTTGAGTTTTCTATCCCTCTGTTTTTCCAGCTTTGAGCATGTTTTTTATTTTACAAAATTGATCAACTTAGAGTGTTCAAGATCCAAAATTGCTTCCGCTTTCTTAATCTAGACTCTTTCAGTTTTAATGTGAATTAGATTCACATATTAACTATATACTAATGAGAGAATGAAGGAGGGATAGGATGTTAATTTCCATCCTATTTCCCTATAAATAGTTGCATGAGATGCAATTTTTGGTTAAGGATTTTGGACAAAACCCTAGAATTCTCTTTACATGTATTGGAAAGAGTTCCAAACACAATTCTATTAGATCACCTCACCTCATCCTAAAGGAACCCACCTTCCTCCCTCACCTAGAGAACAATGGAGAAGATCTGATGGTGGAACTTCACAGGGTTCGATGTTTTGATGAGATCGTGATATATTGAGGAGGGATTCGTGAAGAAAGTGATCTTCAAAGGTAACATCTTGTTGTCCTACCTTGTATTACATGCTTAATCTTATATATTGTTCTTGAATGAAATCTATGTAATAAAATAAATAATGAAATCTAGGTAACACTTCCGCTGCGGGATTCGATCCCTTCATCAAGTTGTTTAGGTTGTCGAGTCGTAGGGGTGATCGTTAATTTACTCTATAGAGTTTTCATCGTAGTTATCGATGGAGGTAATCGTCGTGGTGGTCGAGTCACCAGTGTGGTCATCGAATTTTCGTAATTGGTAGTGATCTGGCGGTCGTCGAAGTTGTCATTAGAGTTAGTCAGGTTGTCATGTGGTCGTTGAAATTGTCATCAGAGTTGGTCGGGTCGTCAGTGTGATTATGAAGTTGTCATCAAAGTTAGTCCGGTTGTTGGTGTAATCGTTAGAGTTGTCGTTGTTTGTGGCCATCAGAGTTTGTCGAGTGATTAGAGTAGTCATCAGAGTTGTTGTCAAAGTTGTCATCGAAGTTGTTGTCGAAGTGGTCATCGAAAATGGAAAACGACAAATTGAAGTGGAAAACATGGTACAAAACCCACAGGGTTGCACTGTAGTAACACATGGAGTTGTGTTGGTTTTGAAATCCCTTGTACAAAACAAGATTTTGGGTTTGAAACCCAAAACCACCTTAGCCCAAAACCAAGGGCCAAACACCACCTTAGTAATTTTTGTAAGTGTAACCTTCCATTTTCAGAGCTCAAAGATCAGAATCATTATGCTCCCGAATTTGGAAAGACAAGAATGAAAAAGGACCTGAGAGAGTTTATCTATTTATGGAGTCCACGGTGTTCCGAATCCTATAATACAACCCTCGGATTGGTACGCTCGCTCTAAGGCAGACATGCAGGTGCATTATAGGAATCTCACGGTGCGACCTAATGGAAGAGACCGTAGGATGCATTGACACACTTCCTTCTCCCACTTACTATAAACGACTTCCCCTATTCACCTTGATATTGATTCATGCAAGCACTCTCTTAATGGAGTCCGCTCCCAGGGCGACCCAAAGCCAAGCATGAATCTCGCGGTGTGAACTCTTAGGGGCATTAGAGTTAATAGTACATTACTTCTCGCCAGCTGAAGTGTTTTAAACGGTTAGGGAATAAATTACTTAGCAATACATTTCAGCTAATTAAAACATATCCTAAGTCTACGTGAAACATCAGAGTATAAATTTTATTATGGATTTGAACCTACGATGCCTAGGTGATAAACATATTTTATTGTCTCACACCACTCATGCATGCTCATAAAACTGATTTAACCTAACTCACACGCTGGCTCGATCTCAAGGTAATAGGTGTTCCATGAACCGTAAACTTAAAAACCTTTCAACCTAAGTCATCTTATCTGAATTTTTGCCAAGATCTTGCAAGGTGAGTTTTCTTGTAACTTTGGTTTTACATGATATCGACCTATTTTCTATGAAAAAAGAGATTGTCCAATGGTTAACTCTAAGTGAGCATGTATCTTATCTTTTTTATAGATTTAAAAAGTCTAATTGATTTTATAACACAGTGAAAAAAGGTATACGATAGCTTAGAAAAAATGTTGTAATAGGCCTTTTATAGCTTTTTCTGCAGAGTTATGACAACTCAAGCTATTAAAAGTCTGGGACTTTTAACAGTATTTTATAAAAGCTGTAAAAGACTAAACTTTTTACAGCATTTTATAAAAGCTATAAAAATTAGACTTTATAGACTTTTATAAAGGTTATAAAAAATGTTATATCAAAAGTCTTTTAATTGCATAATTTCCTCTTTTTAATCAATGATAGCATTTTATAAATGCTATAGTAATATTGTAGTAATTTACGATAGCATTTAAACAATTATAGCATTTATTTGTAGTTATTTTATTAACTTAAATTAAAGCTATAATGTACTCTTGAATTGTAAATTTTTTTACTATTGTTGTAACTTTGATGGCTTTAGAAATTATTCATGATGTTATTATTCATGTTTCTTACCTTAGTTCAAATTATAAGTAAAATAATAAATAAATGATCTACAATATTAGTTATAAAATGAATTTATGTGTCATGAATCCAAGCAAATTACATTTCATTCAAAGTTTACATTATCCCACTTAAGTTAATACAAAACATAACAATCTATTGTTCACAAAATAAATATAGTAATGAACATCAACTTTGAGATGATACTAAATATAAATTTGTAAAATACTATTCATTAAATTACAAAATGTTTCACTATTCAATATCAAAATATATAACTCTCGAGCTAGTTATTTTTGTGGCAAAGAACTTCCCATGATATTCTGTCATCAACCTACAAAAAAATATCAAGAAAGAAATAAAGAAGAATATTTACTCAAATAAAATCATTATTAAACAAATCAATAATTTTAAATAATAGTACATAAATGTACATAGTGATTAAAACTTCGTCAAAAGGCCATGCAACTATACTACCAATAACACTAAGCTAACTCCCCCAAATGTTAACCTAAGCTAAGGAACACCACTAAACTAACAACCTATATGCTTCGAAAATTTCGACAACATAACGACATAACTATAACAAAACAAAAAAATTTACTTAGTACCTGTTAGTAAAAAAAGATAACACTTCTATATCCAGATTAACCAACCACGACTTTCAACTCTTACTCACAAAATCATGGAAGATTCACAAATGAACCAATATTCTAAATATGTAGAGTACTAGACCAATTCATCAATTTCCAACAAACACAATCCACAAGGTAAAGTCTCTACGCTCCTAGCATGCATTACATCAATTAGCAAAACAATAGTAGTCAAGTATCTTAAAGTAACTCAAAACAACATAATAATGTCTATTTCACCCCTTGGAACATACAAAGTAGCCAAAAAGTTGATGCAAAGAGTTTAAGTCTCGTTTTCACACTCAAAGAAACTAAAAAAGTGCCTAACCATTCAGATTATTATTTACAATCCTCATAGCTTAATATTTACAAGTGTCTTAAAGGCTTTTAAGCATCATTTGAGGTCAAAAACTAACTCAAAACGACATAAAACTCAATGAAGTCATTTAGAATAATTCATAATCAATTCATTGAATTTCACAAACAAGCCAAAAAGAATGTGATGTCATTTAGAATAATTCATAATCAATTCAATGAAGAATAACAAAATGAAACAAAGCCCCAAAATAGTCTAAAAGAAGATTCAGATGTAGCTTCAAGATTATAAGAGAAAAACCTGCTCAAATAACTTCCAGGGAAATTAGCTTAATGAACAAGAAAACATAACAACAAAACTAAAAGAAAACAAAACGTAAACTACATTACACTTTCAATGGAGAAAATGGGTGAAAAACAATCAAAGAAACAACAAAGACCAACAAAACACTATCTCATACATTCTGAAAAAGGTACTCATATCAATCTGCCAAATTCATAGTTGCACTAAGTCATTACCTTTTAAATGGTAAGCTCTCAACCAAAGCTTTCAACCAATCTATTACATACTTGTGCAATTGTACCTAAACCACATCATCAATACTTGCACCTAAATTACATCTTGTGCTCCTAAACAGTCCAACAACTATAACAACTCTCTATTTCACCTATACAACTAGATTCAACAACTAAATACAACTAACAAAAGGTAAAAGAATAAACAATCTAAATATAACAGTTCAAAACTAAACATAAGAAAAGAAAAACAGAACACAAACAACATCACACTTTGAATGCAAAAAAGGAATAAAAAACAACAAAGATAAATAAAAAAATTTAAAACTCTGTGTTACTACGTTTCAATGAATTTTCTGAATTTTCTCAAACATATTCAATCTATCATTTAGTTAAATGAAATGTCTTAATTCGATCTAGGACAAAAAGAAACCTAAGATCAGATAGAATCAATTAATCTATTCTACAAAAAACGAAGTTGATGACCTAATTTTGTAGGAGTTCAGGTTTCTAAAATAGATCTCAAATGTCAAATCTCCAAAACTTAACAAGGTTCAGTAACACATCTATCAAATTTAAGACTAACCTTAGTGTGAGTCACTAATTTGAAATGATTCGAGACTCCAAATTGTGTGGATTTATCATTTATGCACCTGGAACAGGAGACGACGCTGACGACCAGCACAATGGTTAAACCCGTTGCTGCTACAGGTCAGTGCAAGGGATCCTTCGCCCGTCATCCTCCACATCGTTGCAAGAAACATTGGCGTGAGGTTGAAGAAGACGTGTGAACTGCGAAACAAACAGTTGGTATGCATTTGTTGGTCGACTATTGTAAGAAATGTGTAGTGTCGCTATCGATGTTGACATGAGAAGAAGAAGATATAAGAAGAGAAGAAGATGGGCGAAGGAGAAGAAGAAGATGGTTCTACACAAAAGAAAGAAGCTCTTGTGTGTTTGCGAAAGAGAGCGAGAGGTTTAACGAAAAATTTTCCTCTTTTTTTTTAGCCTAAGCGCCTAAAATTTCACATTTTTTATAGCCTTTTGTAAAAATGCAATTATTAAAAGCTATCTTATCCAATGTTTGTTATAGTAACACTTATAAAAAGAATTGACAAACCAATAACAAACATTCCACATTCATTACAATAATGAAAATCTAATATGGATTTAATTTACTTAACTTAACCAAATCATATTTAGTCAAATTAAATTAATTAATTACCATATTAAGTCACTTAAGGAAATCATAAATTATATAAAACTTTTATAATAATTCATGAAATCCAAAATGCTATATATATTATAACCATTATAACATACTTTCGATTCATTTGCTTGTTAACCTATGGTAGGAGTTTAAATCTACATGGCATACTTTATGCACAATAAAGACTTAAACAATTAAACACATTCATAATGCATAAAAAATAAAACATAAAATTAGACCGTTTTGGCATCTTAAACAAGCAATTAACTAAATTATTATAATAATAATTTGAAAACAAACTCCAAACCAATCTCGAACCCTTCGAACCAACCCGAACCAGATTGAAAATAGAAGCAACTTCACATGAAAAGTAGCTGAAAAATCGTTCCCAAAAAATAGCACAATGCAGTTATTTCTGGCAGTGCGCAAACTCCGTTGGAACTCCACTTACAACCTAATTTAAATCTATTGACTCCCAAATTTTATAGACTGCATAGGCACACATTAAGGCTAACCCTTTAGCAAATTACAAATTATAACAAGAATTAAAGCCTAAAAGATGTCAAAACAGTGAATCAATTTTAGCTTCTAACAATTTCATCACATGAAAATTAAAATTTCATCATATGCAATTGAGTGAAATTAAAGTATGCTCGGAAACCAGATGATGGAACACGAGACATACGCAGCGGAACTCAAAGGATCTTCTGACATTCTAATTGCATCTAACTTAGTAGAAATTAACATGCAAACATACAAAAAACAGTGAACTAAAAAAAGGAAGAGAGTGCAACCTTTTAGCTCGATTGCTTCACAATCTTCTTGGCTGAGCACAATCCGAACACAACCAAACCATCACTAGAGCTTCTCCGCTATCCTCTGGATTCAGAACCGATTTGTGGAGCCCAAATGAACGAATGAATAAAAATGAAGAATGGGAGGTTCAAAAGTTTATGTGAGGAAAAATGATTTTTGGTGAGACTATTTGGGAAAAATCTAAAAAAAAATTCCAGAAAAAAAACTCTTTTTTTTTTAAACCATTCCTATTTATAAAACAATTACATGTATCAATGCATGTAAAAGCTCACAAAAATGCAATACCTCACAAATCTCTAACTAAAGTGGGCTATGTGTCATTCTATAATGTTTATATATTGTCTACTTAAGTTACACGGATTATACAACAAAAATATTTGATAATTCCACTAACTCTAGACAATGGTAAAATGGTCTTTTCTATTTGGTTAATGTCAAACTTTAACTTTTCTCTAGCCAAAAAAAGTCAACTCTTTGACTTTTTACAGTTTTGACCATCTTGACTAACTTTCACCTCTCGAACATTCATCCACATTCATATTTTTGAAATTCAAATCAAATTTGAATATAGAGTGCCATACAAAAACTGATAGTTATATCATATATACTTGTCGGTTTAGAACTCCTTTTCTAATTCGAACAATTCGAATTAATCCAACATATTATTATAAGTTTAATCCATATGAGCTAGCAAGGGAATCTAATGGACCTACAAATCATGGGCTCCAAGAATTCAAGATTAAACAGTCAAACTCTTTAACTTAAGTAATTAACATTATTAACTAACGGATCATTCCACTAAAGACCTGTAGTTGCAGTTCCCTCACTGTAGATATATTTTTGTCCACCTGATATAACCGTAACCAGTAAGTCAATCCTACATAATTTGTTCGTGGACTCGGTTGGGTCAAAAAACCGTTTTACCCCCAAGAACACTTATTGTTCCTTAAGTCCCACTAAGCCTCTATAGAATAAATGATTTGTGGTCCAACCAAAAAATCTAGTCCCTCTCATCCTAGTGAGAGGGTGGGACCCCTTTTTCTAGTTCCGAAGTCAGCACTTAAGGGAACAACCTATCTACTATCCCTAGAGTCAGGTAGGAGTGAATTTCGTTTTGCACCCTATGTCCCCAGCTATTTACTCGGTCTTACCCCTCAAATGGGAGGCTTATTGAGGCAGCGATGTTGAACTACTCCCACCCATGCGGATCTAAGGATAATCTCGAATAATAAGGAGCATATAGTTAGCTCAAGATTGAGATCGAGTTACCTAGGTCATCAAATTTGAATTAATCAATTTTGTTGGGATTTGTGCCCTAAAACTCGTAGTTTGTAATTATGTTCTATTTAATGTAATAAAGTGTTATTATTTCAATAAAGTGTTATTGTTCGTTATCTACGAGTTTGCCTTTATTTAAAACCCTAAATCCAATAAACTAAACATCCAAGGTTGTTAAATGAATCTTTAAGCTGAATGTAATGTACATAAAAAGATCTCGGTTCGACATCTGACCTAAAGGGTCTATAGTTGGGGATAAGGTTTGGGTACATTACTACTGGTTAAACTATGGATGTGGCCCACTTTGTATTTGATATAAACCTTTGTGATCCTAACGTGTTCGTGTAGATGACATGTGAGTGGGGATATCCTATGTAATGAGATTACATAAGCCAGGCACGAAATAGTAACCTCTACACCGTAACTCCGTTGACTAGTTAGGTTTCTATTTCACTAGGATGACCTAGGCAACTTGATCTCAATCTCGAGTAGGTTACGAACTCCATTCGCGAGGGATTGTCCTTTGATTAGTATGGGTGAGAGTGGCGGATTCACGACTCAATATGCCTACCTTCTTGGGGACAAGACTAAGTGAGCGGCTGGGAACTTCACTTAGCAAGATGGAATTCACTCCTTCCCGCCTACTAGGGTAAGTAGAGGAATGTTCCCTTAAGTGGTGTCTCCAGGACTTGAACAAAGGGCCCAACCCTCTCATTGGCGAGAGGGACTCTGTTTGTTGGTAGGATCACAAACAAATTGTTCATTAGAGGAGCACTTTGTACTTAAGGCACAAGATGTAACCGGGGTAAAACAATAATTTGATCCGGTGGTGTTACGAACATTCGTGAAGGATTGACTTTGCTTGTTATTGGTAAATATCCATGGACACAGAAATATATCTGCAGTGAGAAGAGTGCAGCTGTGGGACTTTAGTGGAGTGTTCCCACAGTTAACGAATGTTGATTGGGAGGTTAATGAGATTAACCGAGCAATCTTGTATCGTTGGAGCTTCTGATCTGTAGGTCCATTAGGTCCACCTTCTAGCTCGTAAAGGGTTCTTAGATCATTTGAATTTGAAATGTTCAAATTCATTAGGGAATATATTTAATGTATATGGATACGATATAATATATAGTTTTGGAACTATATATTATAAATTTAATGTGAATATGATTCATATTAAATTAGTTGAGAGAATTGAATATTTGAAAGAGTTCAAATATTATATTAAATGTGAATTTGATTCACATTTGAAAAATATAGGTTAAAATTTAATGTGCACAGGATGTACATTAAAAACATAAGTTAAAGGGGTGGTATGATTGAATGAGATTTAATCCAAATTAATTTGTATTATTTAATTTAATAATTAAATTTTATTTAATTATTATTATTATTATTATTATTATTTTAATAATAAAATAAGGGAACGTGTCTTGCAGACACGTTCCCACTATCCTCTTCCTTCTCCCTATCGATAGCTTAACAGGGAGAAGGGGTGTGCATTTAATGAATTGATCGGTTGTTTTTTGGCAATTGTTGAATTGCTGCAGAAACTCTCTCTCTCAATCTTCTAATTCCCTTCATCTTCCAATTGTTGGAAACCTTCCCACAAAGGTTTTTGTTCTAAGATCTCAGAGGATAGAAGGTTTTCCTCGTGGTGTTGTCCAATTGAAGAAAACAGAGAAGCATCTTGGAAGTTCCTATGTTGCTGTCTTATTTAGAGCAAGAGTTGCTACAAGTTGAAACTACAAAGGTATTTTTCTTCCCTTTAGTTTAATTGTTAAACTTAACATATGTTTGCATGTATGCAATTAATCCATGTCTAATAGGATTAGAAATACCATGCTTGTTCTGTATTTTTGGTCAATGTACTGGTTTTTGTTTTAAGCAAAACAATCAAGTAATTAAGATCCCAAACACGTTTCCGCTGCTCAAGGAGATCAGATCTCCATCAAATTTTATACCGTAGATGGTTTTGAAAATCAAAAGCTTCTTCTTGCTGAAAGTTTTACATTTTTCCCAAATAGTCTCACAAAAATTTCATTTTCCTCACAGAAACATTTGAGCCTCTCATTCTTCTGTTGGGATGTGTGTCCTAATCTTGTGTAAGTTTGTAATATTCCAAGTTGAAATAAATAAGAGTTATTTTTTCATTATTTTGTGTCTTGCATATTTATAAACTTAATCCAATAAACTAAGCTACAAGGTAATTGAATTATGAGAGAACTATAACTTGAACGGTGTTTAGTAGACATACAGGGAGGATCACATTCGGGTAAATGACCCGAACAGTCTACAGTAGTAGATAGATAGGGTTGGAGACCTAATCCTAGATACGTTGTGGATGCAACCCACTTTATAGTAGATACAAACGAGGTGATCTAGGTTGTTCATGTGGTTGACATGCGAGTAGGGGCATCTTGTGAAATGAGATTGTACAAGACAGGACCGTGAATTATTAGACGTACTGATGGAACACCATTAACAGTATACTACTAATAAATTATGTAGCTGACCAATAGTGACTCGATCTTAATCCTGAGCGTGTTACGGAATCCTGTCTACGGGGGTCTGGCCTTTGACTAGTACGGATGATGGTGGTTATAGCTACTGGCCCAATATGCCTATCTCTTAAGGGATAAAACAACATGGGGAGCTAAGAACTTGACTACGTGAGATGGAATTCACTCGTTCCCAAATTAGGGAAACTAGAGGGTTGTTTCTTTAGAGGAACTAGAGGGTTGTTCATTTGAGGAGCAGTGGGACTTAAGGAGCAAGAGGTAAACACAGGGGTAAAACGATAATTTGACCCAGTTGTGATTACAAACATACTGTGAAGGGTTGACTCACGGGCATTGGTTATATCAATGGACACAACTTGTCCTACAGTGATGGGATGGCAGCTACGGGTTTAAGTGGAGTGTTACCGTAGCTAATGAATGTTGAATAATCAGGTCAAAGTGTTTGACCGGTTAATCTCGGTTCATTGGAGCTCGTCATCTGTAGGTCGATTAGGTTCCTCGGGTGGCTCAAACTATATAAATTTAGGGTTTACAGTTTGGTGTGAATTTCAAGTGTTCAAATTTGTTATATGGGTATCTATGTCATTTATACGTGATATAATTGACATAATATATAGTTTTATGTGCATGAGATTCATAATGAACTATAGGTTAGCCTAATTTGTTAATTAGTGCTAATTTGGAGAAATTGGATTAAGAGAAATTGAATTGAATGTGATTCAATTTAAATTCCACAATTATACAAATGAGATTTGTATAATAAGGTGTGAGATACCCTCACACCTTATTATATGGAATATACAAATATGATTTACAAATTATAAGGTTGTGGTTAAATGGTGGTTTGGTTGAGATTTCAACTCCACCACTCACCATTATATAAATGCTTGGTTAGAAGCCTTTTGGATATCCTAAGTTCATTTTTTGGGTTTTCTCTTCCAAGGTCAAAGAGCTCTCTCACAAATTCTCTCTATTTTCACCAATCTCTCTCAACCTAAAAACCAATTGAAGCCCTACCACTTTTCCCTCAACCGATTGAGAATAATCGAGAAGACTATTTGGAGGTGTCCAAACTATTCGATTCGTGAAATCGTGTGTAGAGATCGTTGGAACGAAAAGAGATCGGGATCAAAGAAAGAAACGTCGAAGGAAACTTCTTCAACATGTAAGTACCTTTACTTTCTTGTTTTCTTCTTTAATCAACATTTTTATCCTATAATTAACGTAGTTTAATTAAATTTTAAGAAAATAATTTCACGACGAACACCACGACGTTTCATGTCGTTTTTGCTGCGGGAATTTCAATCCCATCATCTTCCTTTTCATTCCTTCATTCACCGGGTCCCACAACTCGATTTTGAGTCCAGATGATACCGGGGAAGTTCTAGTGGTGGTCCGATTGTGTTCGGATTGTGCTTAGGCAAGAAGATCGTTAAGAAATCGAGCTACAAAGGTTGTACTCTTGCTTTTGTTTTAGGTCACTGTTTTTTGTATGTTTGCATGTTAATTTCTATTAAGTTAGATGCAATTATAGTGTCATTAGATCCTTTTTCCGCTGCGTATATCTTGTGTTCCATCATTATCCAAGTTTAAAATTCAAAGGGATGAAATTGAAAGCTTATGGTGAAAATTTATAAAATTTGTCAAGTCTAAAGATAAAATATAAAAAATCTCAAAAATATAAGTTAAATTAAAAAAAATATTAGTTGCCAAAATTGATACTAATTTAAATAATAAATATATGAATATTTATTGATAATTTAAGGTGTAAATCATTGTTTTAATTTTTTCGATTTTTGGCAATATATTAGAAGTGAAACTATCCCACATCTGAAAGGTGCAAGAAAGTGATGGGCTCCTGACACTATAAAAGAAGCCTATGACTTTAGTTTCAAAGCATCATAGTTATAAACAGTTTAAGCTTGGTGTACTAGATCTGGTTAAATTCCTTCTTTATATTCTCTTGTTTGAGAGTGGGAAATGGGTGTGAACGGTATAAGTTTTGGGAGAGTATTTTTTTAATTGGGGTCGGAGAGAGAATTCTATGTGATGTAACAATTTTTCACGTAGTGAATTTTCTTTTTGTTCGTGGTTTTTTTCTCCTGGTTTGGAGTTTTTCTACGTAAATTGTTGTGTCTCTTATTTTGTTGTTTTCTTTTAATTTCTTAGTTATTTCTGCTTATTCCTAGTAGTTGGAGGTTTTCCTCAACAAGTGGTATCAGAGCTTTAGTTTTGTTGTTTCTTAAGTTTCTAAGTATGCTCTGTGGTTGCAACATTGTCTGAGCTTCCACATCAGAAAAGATTTCTTGAAATGGGATATAGTTGTTCACTATTTGAAGATTCGCTAAGACTGCAGCAGATATGTCATGCTTTATGAGTCTAGTAAAGATTGATGTGAAGAAATTTGATGAAAAGATGAACTTTGGCTTGTGGCAAGTGCAAGTCAAAAAGATGTGTTGATACAGTCTGGGTTACACGAGGATTTGAAAGGAAGACCGAGCTATGGTGTTCCTGAAAAGTTAAGCGGTAT
Source organism: Trichosanthes cucumerina (assembly GCA_036507285.1). Classification (NCBI taxonomy): domain Eukaryota; kingdom Viridiplantae; phylum Streptophyta; class Magnoliopsida; order Cucurbitales; family Cucurbitaceae; genus Trichosanthes; species Trichosanthes cucumerina. The sequence continues at coordinate 44,588,873 of CM071841.1, forward strand.
TGATTGTCAAACGGAGTTCAGTGGTGGTTCCAACAAAAGTTCTAAGAAGTCCAACATGAAAGTATGGAATTGGAAGAAGAAAAAGAAGAAGAAAGACTTCGTGCAAAAGAAAGATTGTTGGGAATGCAGACAGTTTGGATGCATGGAAAAGAATTGTCCTAAAAGAGCAAGTTCGTAAAGAAACTCTGGGTCAGTTGCTAACGTGGTCTCCGTTTGACTGCATCTGAAGAAAGACAAAATTCATCCTTATGGTATGTCCGCTTTGCCATGGTAGAGGATGTGATATTAGAGGTTCCACAAGTTTTCACACGGGCATTGACTTGACGGTTATGCAAGGTGTGTGGTGGATGTTATGTCGATGGTTGAAGAACTTCCAGGTGAGCCAAGTAGGTTGAAGTTGCACCATAAATTTCATGTGGGTTTATTGACATGTGACAAAAAGAAAGTCTTGGAAGGTGACATTCCAAATGGTCCACTTTTATAGTGGAATAGGTTATAATTCTTTGAGTTGAGGATTATGTGTTAGTGTGTATGCCCTAATCTCGTGTAGTTTATAACATTCTATGTTGAAATAAATAAGAGTTATTATTTCAATACGTTGTGTCTCGCATATTATATAAACTTAATCCAATAAACTAAACTCTGGAGTCATTGTATTATGAGAGAACTAGAACTTGAACGGTGTGTAGTTGACACACGGGGAGGATCACGTTCGAGTTAATGACTCGAACGGTCTACAGTATACAGATAGGGTTGGAGACCTAATCCTGGTTACACTGTGAATGCGACCCGCTTTATATTAGATGCATACGAGGTGATCACTCTCGTTCATGTGGTTGACATGCGAATGGAGGCATCCTGTGCAATGAGTTTGTACAAGACCGGACTGTGAATTATTAGACTAACTTATATAACACCATTAACAGCATAGGACTAATAAATTCGTAGATGACCATTAGTGACTCGTCCTTAATCCGACGCATGTTACGAACTTCTGTCTGCGGGGAGTTGTTCTTTGACTAGTACGAGTGAGGGTGGTCAAAGTTACTCGCCCAATATGTCTATCTTCTCAGGTACAGGACCACGTGGGGAGTTGGGAACTTGACCACGCAAGATGGAATTCACTCGTTCCCCAATTAGTAGAGGGGGTGTTCCCTTAAGTGTTGTCTCCAAGGCTTGGACAAAGGCACCCACCCTCTCACTGGCCCGAGAGGGATGTTGTTTATGGTTGGACCATGCAACGTAATTGTTCATTAGAGGAGCAGTAGGACTTATAGAACAAGAGGTAGACACATGGGTAAAATAGTATTTTCACTCAACTGTGACTACGAACAACTTGTGAAGGGTCGACTTATGGGCATTGGTTATATCGATGTGAAGGGAATCGGAGTCCCGTAGAGGAAGCGATTGCGAATCGCGCGCTCTTGATTTAGTTACAACGATACAATTCAAGAACTTATATAACTAGATTAAGCATATGAATATAATGGACAACAAGAAATGTTACTTTTGAAGAACCTTTCTTCAAGTGCTCCTCTCTCCGACGATCACGATCTCAGCAACTGGAACTCGAACGAACACCGACACTACCACTGGATCTTCTCCGTTGTTCTCTAGGTGAGGGAGGAAGGTGGGTTCCCTTTAGGAGAGGTGAGATATTTTTTGTGAGAGAGATGTGTGTTTTGGAACCCTTCCAACAACACAACAAAGAGCTTGAAATTCCTTAACCTAGTTGCATCTCATCCATATATATGGAAATAGGATTAAAATAACCATCCTACCCCTCCTTTATTCTCTCTTTAGTATATAGTTTACATATGAATCTAATTCACATTAAAACTATATATTATATCAATTATATCGTATATAATTGATATAACACCTCATATACGAAATTGAACACTTCAGTTTCATTCCTAACTTTATGCCCTCAATATTAGCATGTTGAGCCAACAGAGAGATCTAATGGACCTACTGTTCATAAGCTCCAATGATGTGAGATTAACTGGTCAAACTGTTTGATCTACTTAATCAATATTCATTAACTACAAGTCACTCCACTATAGACTTGTAGTTGCACTCTCCTCACTGTAGATAATATTGTGTCCACTGATATAGTCATTACCCATGAGTCGACCCTTCACATGTTGTTCGTAATCACAGCTGGGTCAAATTACCGTTTTACCCCTCTGACTACCTCTTTGTTCCTTAAGCACCACTGATCCTCTAATGAACAATAAGTCTAAGGTCCTACCTTAGACTCATACCCTTATAGAGGGCGGGGCCCCGTTGTTCAAGACCTGGAGTAAGTTCTTAAGGGAACAACCTATCTAATTCCTTAGTAGAGGAATGAGTGAATTCCATCTTGCACAGTTAAGTTCCCAGCTACCTACGAGGTTTTGTCCCTGAGAAGGTAGGCTTATTGAGTTGGCTACAGGCCACTCTCACCCATACTAGTCTAAGAACAAACCCCTATAAGCAGGAGTTCTTAACTTGCTCAGGATTCAAGTCGAGACACTAATGACCAACTATAAATTACTAGTTTTATCACATTAAGCGGTGTTACCTTTGGTTAGACTAATAATTTGCGATCCAGTCTTGTATGAACTCTTCATACAGGATGCCTCCACTCGCATGTCAACTACATGAATGAGTTGGATTACCTCATTTATACTAATTACAAAGTGGGCCGCATCCATGGTGTTACCAGAATGAGGTTTCCAACCTTATTCTTATACCATAGACCATTTAGGTTATATTCTTGAACTCAACCCAAATAGTGTCCACTACACTGATGTTCAAGATAAATGTTATAACCTTGGAGCTTAGTTTATTGGATTTACAAAGAAAGACTGTATTTCTATCAAAACAAATAACACTTTATTTAATTGATCAAAATTACACAAGTTTAGGGCATAAATCCCAACAATCTCCAACTTGACCTAAAGCTTGTGGAGTACTAAACATTACAGTAATGTAAATACAATAAACTCGGGCATTTAAACCCCTTTGTACAAAATACTCCCACTTGCCCTAGTTGGGGAAGACTTGTAAACCTAGACCTTCTAGGTGACTCGCCAATACTTTAGCCGTGAGAGCCTTTGTAAAAGGATCAGCAATGTTGTGCTCTGAGGCTATCTTCGTGACAATTACGTCTCCTCTATGCACGATCTCCAGGATGAGATGATACTTCCGCTCTATGTACTTTCCCCTTTTGTGACTTCGGGGTTCTCTCGAATTTGTCACTGCACCACTGTTATCAAAATACAGTGTGATGGGCAAAGTCATATTTGGAACAACTTCCAAATTTAGCATGAATTTTCTTAACCAAACGGTCTTTTTAGTTGTTTCACAAACTGCTATGCATCCTTGCTTGACGCTTCGTCATACTACAGCTCCTCCGTTAAGAGTGAAAACTGACCCTGATGTAGATTTCCGAGAATCTTTATCAGTCTGAAAGACAGAATCCGTGTATCCTGTAAGGATCAAATCCTTAGCCCCATACAAAAGCATGTAGTTCCTTGTTCTCCGAAGATACTTAAGGATTGTTTTAACCGTTGTCCAGTATTCAAGTCCTGGATTAGATTGATACCTACTGACCATCCCAACTGCAAAAGAGATGTCGGGCCTAGTACACAACATGGCGTACATCAGGCTCTCAACAGCCGATGCATAAGGAATCCGTCTCATATCCTCAACTCCTTGAGGTGTCTTAGGACACTGTTCCTTAGACAAATGGATTCCATGTCTAAAAGGCAACAAACCCTTTTTGGAATCTTGCATCTTAAACCTTGACAACACTTTGTCTATGTAAGATGCTTAAGACAAGGCTAGTGTTTTATTCTTGTGGTTCCGGACAATCTGGATCCCAAGAACAAACTGTGCATCACCCAAATCTTTCATTTGAAACTGCGTAGCTAGCCATTCGTTTATGTTAGTAAGATAACCTACATCATTCCCAATGAGTAGGATATCATCCACATAGAGAATTAGGAATGCGACAGAACTATTGATGATTTTCTTGTAGACACAAGGTTCATCATCATTCTGGTCAAAACCATAAGATCTGATTGCCACATCAAATCTTATATTCCAGGACCTAGAGGCTTGTTTCAGTCCATAAATTGACCTTTTAAGCCTGCAAACCTTTTGCTCTTGTCCTGGTTCAATGAACCCTTTAGGTTGGTCCATGTCGATGTTTTCCTCAAGATTACCATTCAAAAAGGTTGTCTTGACATCCATTTGCCATACCTCATAGTCAATGGCGAGAAAGATACGTATAGACTTTACCATAGCAACAGGTGAAAAGGTTTCCTCATAGTCAACCCCTTCAACCTGGGTATAACCCTTTGCTACTAGTCTAGTTTTAAAGGTTTTACCTCATCAGGCTTATCTACAAGATCCTAAAAAGAATTGAATTACATAGACTCCATTTCTTGGTTCATGGCTATAACCTGTTTGTCTTTGTCTTTGTCAACCATTGCTTGATCATAAGTCAATGGATCCTCGCAGTTGTCATCTGGTATAACAACTTGGGTTTCAAATTTAAACCCATGTAGCGGTCAGTCAGACATAACCCTCCCACTACGTCGAGGCATACTCAACTCTTGAGATGGACTCTCTTGACTAGACAAACTAGTATCAACAACTCTTGTTGACGTACTAGTGTTCTTTTTAGCAACCTTTGCTATTGTTCCGTCTAACTCACTCAACACTACTTTACTTTTTGGTTTGTGATCCCTTATGTGGTACTCCTCTAAGAAAATGGCATTTGTCGACACAAAACCCTTATCATAGAATAAACCACCTCTTGTTTCTTTTGGGTATCCTACGAATAGGCATAACTTTGAACGTGAATCCAACTTTTTTGGATTTGTCACAAGCACATGTGCTGGACAACCCCATATTCTGAAGTGACATAAACTACCTTTACGTCCTTTCAATAGTTCAAAAGGTGTTTCAGAAACACTTTTGGAGGGCACATTATTCAAAATGTATACTGCAGTCTCCACTACGTAACCCCAAAAGGAACTAGGGAGATGAGCATAACTCACATTGATCGAACCATGTCCAACAAGGTTCTATTTCTCCTTTCCGATACACCGTTTTGCTATGGTGTGTCGGGAGTTGAGAGTTGGGATGTAATTCCATGTTCTATCATATAGTTCTGGAATTTTAAATCCATGTACTCTCCACCTCGATCCGATCGAAGTGCTTTAATAGTTTTACCTAATTGATTTTCAACCTCAGTCTTGAATTCCTTGAACTTTTCAAATGCTTCAGACTTGTGGTGCATTAGGTAAATATGCCCAAATCTAGAATAATCATCTATAAAAGAGATGAAATATTCATATCCTCCCCTTGCTTTAACATTCATCGGACCACAAAGGTCTGAATGTATAAGCTCTAGAGGGTCTTTGGCTCTATAACCTTTTCCACTAAAAGGTCTTTTAGTCATTTTGCCTTCTAGGCATGATTCACATACTGACAAAGAATTTTCTTCTAACTCGTTTAGAAGTTCGTTCTTTACCAATCTCTCAATCCTATTGAGATTAATGTGACTCAATCTTAGATGCCAAAGATGAGCATTTTCTTTAGGAGAAATTTTACGTTTCTTAGTTTGTGTGTTTGCAGTTTTAAATAATTCAGTGTTCAAAACCATTTTGTCTGAATTAGGCCCTAAAACATACAATCCATTTTCTAATGAAGCTAAACATATTTCTAAACCTTTCTTCAAAATAAACACTTTATACATAGAAAAGGAAACAGAAATACATTATTCTATAAGGCAGGAAATGGAACTAAGGTTTCTGGTAAACCCTGGTATCACTAATATATTGTCCAACAATACATATTTCTTGCCAAAATAAAGGTTCATTGTGCCTACTGCTACAGCTGAGACGACTTCTCCATTTCCAATCCGGAGCGTTATCTCTCCTCATCTTGTAGTTCTTTGCCGAGAATCAATTCCCTGAAAAGAAGAGCAAACATGATTAGTGGCGCCTGAATCAAGTATCCAAGTTATTTTATCATTATCCACTAAACAAGTTTCTAGGCAAAGTAAATCATATTTACCTTCTTTCTTCTTTTCTGCAATGTACTTCAGACAGTTCCGTTTCCAATGCCCGTGTTTGTTGCAGTGGAAACATTTTCCTTTATCAGCAACGTCTTTGACTTTCTTGCCCTTCTGGGCGGCAGCTTTGTCAGCCTGTTTCCCTTTACCAACCTTCTTCATGTTCTTCTTCTTTCCTCTCAGTTTAGAAGAAGATGAAGCCACTGTTTTTGTCCCAGAGGTCGAACCTCTGTGATAACTCTTATTCCTATAGGTTTTAGTTAACATTTTTCGGTCTGGATACATACACAGCTTATGTACCCCGTGAGTGTAACCCTCTGTCTTTAGATCCCGAGTATCCATCCAATAAAATCCACGAAGGGAGGACTAGATTGGAAAATAGTCTAAGGAAATCTTTATCCCTTTCGGTGTGTCTCTTGTGTTCGATCTCCTATGATCAAGCCCTCCGAAGGGATTATGCAGTCAGAGCCAAACTAGCGGTGACCATAGTGGTCTAACGATGTAAATCAACAAAAGAGACCGTAGGTTTTTTTTTTCATTAAACCTGTTTCCTCTCACTATAAGTACCCTCTCCATTCACCTTGATATTCACTCATACAAACACCATCCGAAGGGGGACGCTCCCGTTTGCGCCACGAGGCCAAGTATGAGTCTCACGGTGTGAACTTCCCGGAGATAGCATAGGTAGAAAAATATGTATCTCATACACTTTTTCCTTCCACTGAATACTTCAAAGTTTATAGGAATCTTACTCAGGCTAAAACCCGACTAATGGTTTTACTTAACTCTATCAATATAATTCTTATATCGATAATCAATATAACTCTTATATTGATTTTATCCTATGTTTGTTAATATAACTACTTATATTAAACCTAGGATTTCTAGTTTATTAACCCCTTAATAAACCCGCTGATGCTACTGTAATTTATAAAACTTTTGATTAAATTTCACTCCCAGTCGATTTCGGTAGGGGTATTAGTTTAAAGTCGACTTAAATACCCTGACCTTAGACAGAACTTTCCTTAGACAGAGTTCCTCTTTTAATCATAGTTTATAAATTACTTGGTTCTTAATTATAATCTAATTAAAACTAGATAATCTAACGTCTATTATTTCCAAGTTCTAAACACTTTAAAACTAATAATTAACCTCAGGTGACATGCATACTATGTTATAGTGCTTGATCATTCATCACATGAATAATAAAACATTCATAGCATATTCATCTCATGATATATAAGGCATGTCAATGCTGTCCATAAATTAATATAACAACTTTATATTAATTAATCATGCAAACTATATAATGTAACACCTTATATTATAAATGATGCATGAAAATACTTAACCTAAGGTGAGATTTCTAAAACATAAGCATACATTATGCATGGTAATAATTACACAACAATTGCATAATTTAAATAGCAAAATTAGATCAATTTTGGCACCCTAAAATTAATTTTAAATAATATAATCTAATTATATTAATTAAATATAAATTAAATATAAAACGTTTTTATATTTAATATATAATAAAATAAACGTTTTCTGCCCGTTGCTGAAATTCGCGAAACACCTCTGGCGTTGCAACGCTGATAGCAGCATTGCAACGTTGCTTCTTGTCGTCTTCTGCCAAGCATTGTGCAACGTCTCAGTGTTGCAATGTCGATGACAGCGTTGCAACGCTGTCGTCTCCTGCGCGCTCCTTCCACAAGCGCAAGGTTGCAACGCCAATGAACAGTGTTGCAACGCTGCGCACAGACCACACATGGAATCCGTTGTTCCTTGCTCGTTTTTGCTCCGATCTTCTCAGCAACCCCTTTGCATCGATCGACACGGACTTACAGACTCGATTTATAATTAAAATTGCCCAAAACACTGGGCCCTTACATTGAACGATTCAATGAAAATTGTAAATCTAAGTGCCAAAATTGATGACATCTAATTTTGCAAAATCATTCATACATCTCATGTAAAAACAATAAATCTCGCCTTGTACTTGAAAAATCCCGAACATAAATCAAGAACGCAATTGGGCTCGGATACCAATTGAAAGGAATCGGAATCCCGCAGCGAAAGCGATTGCGAATCGCGCGCTCTTGATTTAGTTACAATGATATAATTCAAGAACTTATATAACTAGATTAAGCATATGAATATAATGGACAACAAGAAATGTTACCTTTGAAGAACCTTTCTTCAAGTGCTCCTCTCTCCCACGATCACGATCTCAGCAACTGGAACTCGAACGAACACCGACACTACCACCAGATTTTCTCCGTTGTTCTCTAGGTGAGGGAGGAAGGTTGGTTCCCTTAAGGAGAGGTGAGGTATTTTTTGTGAGAGAGATGTGTGTTTTGGAACCCTTCCAACAACACAACATAGAGCTTGAAATTCCTTAACCTAGTTGCATCTCATGCAACCATATATATAGGGAAATAGGATGAAAATGACCATCATACCCCTCCTTTATTCTGTCTTTAGTATATAGTTTACATATGAATCTAATTCACATTAAAACTATATATTATATCAATTATATCGTATATAATTGATATAACACCTCATATACGAAATTGAACACTTCAATTTCATTCCTAACTTTATACCCTCAATATTACCATGTTGAGCCAATAGAGGGACCTAATGGACCTACAGTTCATGCGCTCCAATGATATGAGATTAACTGATCAAACTCTTTAATCCAGTTAATCAATATTCATTAACTACAAGTCACTCCACTATAGACTTGTAGTTGCACTCTCCTCACCGTAGATAATATTGTGTCCACTAATATATTCATTACCCATGAGTCGACCCTTCACATATTGTTCGTAATCACAGCTAGGTCAAATTACCGTTTTACCCCTGTGACTACCTCTTTGTTCCTTAAGCACCACTGATCCTCTAATGAACCATAAGTTTAAGGTCCTAGCTTAGACTCATACCCTCATAGAGGGTGGGGCCCTTGTTGTCCAAGACCTGGAGTCAGTTCTTAAGGGAACAACCTATCTAATTCCTTAGTGTAGGAATGAGTGAATTGCATCTTGCACAGTTAAGTTTCCCGCTACCTACGAGGTTCTGTTCCTGGGAAGGTAGGCTTATTGAGTCGGCTATAGGCCACTCTCACCCATACTAGTCTAAGGACAAACCCCTATAAGCAGGAGTTCTTAACTTCCTCAGGATTCAGGTCGAGTCACTAATGACCATCTATAAATTACTAGTCTTATCACATTACTTGCGGTGTTACCTTTGGTTAGACTAATAATTTCTGATTCGGTCTTGTATGAACTCTTCATACAGGATGCCCCCTCTCGCGTGTCAACTACATGAATGAGTTGGATTACCTCATTTGTACTAATTACAAAGTGGGCCGCATCCATGGTGTTACTAGAATGAGGTTTCCGACCTTATTCTTATACCATAGACCATTTAAGTTATATTCTTGAACTCAACCCAAATAGCGTCCCCTAAAGTAATGTTCAAGATAAATGTTATAACCTTGGAGCTTAGTTTATTGGATTTATAAAGCAAGACTGTAATTCTATCAAAACAAATAACACTTTATTTAATTGATCAAAATTACACAAGTTTAGGGCATAAATCCCAACACGATGGACACAACTTGTCCTACAGTGATGGGAGTGCAACTACGAGATTTAGTGGAGTGTTACCATAGCTAATGAATGTTGAATAACGGGGTCAAAGAGTTTGACAGGTTAATCTTGTATAATTGGAGCTCGTCAGTAGGTCCATTAGCTCGTTTGGTTGGCTCAAATTGGACAAATTGATGGTTTACAGTTTGATGTGAATTTGAAGTGTTCGAATTCATTAATTGGGTATTTATTACATTTATATGTATATAATGGACATAATATATAGTTTGATGTGAATAAGATTCATAATAAACTATAATATAGCCTAATTGATTAATTAGTGCTAAATTGGAGAAATTGAATCTAGAGAAATTAAATTCAATATGATTCAATTTAAAATTCCACAATTATGCAAATTGGATTTGTATAATAATTCCACAATTATGATTCAATTTATAAGGTATGAAATATTTTATATTATGTGATATGCAAATATGATTTGCATATCATATGGTTGTGGTAAAATGGTGAATTGGTGGAGATTTTAACTCCACGGCATACCATTATAAATAGATGCATTCAAAGGCATCTTGGTACTTCACTTGTCATTTTTTGGATTTGACATCCAAGAGAAAAGTGTTCTTTCTCACAAAGCTCTCAAATTCTCTTTACAGTTTCTCCTCACCCAAAAACCAATGGGAGTCCCATATACACTCTCCGAACCTACCGAGAACAACCGAGAAAACTCTTTGTAAGTGTCCCTGTTGCTCGGTTCGAGGATCGTTGGTGTAGAGATCGTTGGTACCAAGGAGTTCGTAACTGGAGAAGAAAACATTGAAGAAGAGTTCTTCAACAAGTAAGTACATTTTACTTTCTTGTTTCTTCTTGTTATATACAACATGTTTATGAAGGGAATCTGATCCTCGTGAGCATCGAAAATGTGGTTTATGGATCAATTAGCTTGTTTGTTTTTGGTTTACTTCGAATACCAGTACATTGGTCAAATTATAGAGAATAAGCATTAAAACATGGAATTAAACATACGTAGACATGTTGTACAAACTTGAACAAAAGGGAATTCAAAATTACCTTTGTTGTTTCAATCCAACAACTCCTTGTTTCCTTTTCCAGTGAGTTCTACAACACCACAACAAGTATTTCCTCTGTTTTTTCAGCAAGACACTACCACTTGGAGAACCTCCTATTCTCTTAGAGAAATAGATCAATTCCTTGGTGGGAAGGAATCCAACTTTTGGTGAGGGAAATTAGAGAGAGTATTTTCACAACAATTCTTAATTGCTCAAAACTGCATCGATGAACCATAGCTCCTCTGCATTGAGAAGTTAAGTAAGAGAAAAGCTTCCCCCACTCCCTATCGATAGGGAGTTAATGGAGAAGTGGGGTGTGACGACCACCATCACAGGTACTATTATTTATTTTATTTAACGCTCTTAACCGCTGTGTTTAGTTGGATTAGTGATTTTAATCAAGCTCGGCGAGAGTGAGGCCTTAATTTTGTTTAGTTTAAGTAAATTGTTCCTTTTGAGATGAGATTATTTATGAAATTAAGGGAAAAGGAAATTGCAAGGGCACTTTGGCTATTAATCACTAAATGAGGGGTACATAGGACTTTTGATTATTGGCCTAATGTTTGTAGTATTTAAGCTCCTTATAGTTCAAATTAAAGAAAGAAAAAAACCCTAACCCTAAGCATCTTGGAGGCAAAACCCTAACCCTAAGCATTCTCTTCTTCCTCCACCACTTAACCTAGCCGACCACCTCTTCCTTGTGCGTGTGCCTAGGCGGCGACCACCCTTCACCTTTGCTCCCTCTGCGGCAAGCCCACCACTGCACTCTGACTACCCTCGGCGTGAACGCGAGGAAGGAGATCGCTCCATCCGCTCAAATGCGCAACCCACGCACGGAAAAGGACTCGGCCACCAGAGACTACGCCGGAGATCGGCGAGCGCCGGCCGATCGTCGGAGCGTTCCATCGATCGCGCGGCGGAGCTTCTTGCGCGCGTCGATCGTTTGCGCGGCCGCAAAAGCCACCGTGCACCGAAAGGATCACGCCGTCGCGAGCTCGAAGCCCCGGTACCGAGAGCCTCCACGAACGCGTTTCACGAGCGGCAGACCACCCCTTGAAGCGATCGTCGTCGCTCGACGCGCCGCGCGTGCGTCGGAGCTCGAGCGTGAGCCGTCGCCGATCCACGAACCGTCCTCCGAGCCGCGATTTTCTACCACCGATCGATCGTGGATGCGCAGCGGCCGTCGGCGTTCGGGCCGCCTCCGATCACCACGCCGCCGGCGTTATCTTACGACAGAACGAGTGCGGCCGGTGAGTGTTTGTGTTGATTTTCGATTTGAGAAAGAGGTTATCGCGTGCCTTATTGAATGTTAAACGATAAATCGAGAACGTAGTTACGGTTACGAACACAACTTTCGGGGATCAAGGATGGAGCGGAATTGAGGGTCAAACGTCGAGGCGAACTAAGGGATACTAGGTTGTCGCTACTGAGCTTGAGGTGAGCGAGCCGCGAAACCTTATGAACATAAATTAGGTATCTTTACTTTATGGAATCGGTGTAAGTTAGAGAATAATTTCGGATTGTTGTGCGATTCGAGTTCTCTCATGAAGGAAGTGTAAGCAAGGAGTTCGGTTAGGTTTTGGAGCGAAATCGGAACTAAGGTAAGGGACCTTGTGCGAACTTTTATTGGGATTGAAGAAAATGATTTTCATGATTTCATGCGAAATTAGTTTATATTTTCATATGACAATATCTGAGATATTTTTCGTGAGAATACTTAATATTTTATGTACAAGTATTTCAATGCTTCATGTGGAAATAAACTATTATTTTATGTGAGAATATTCTTGTATTCTATGTAAAAGTATTCCAGTATTTCATGTGAGAATATGATGATGAATTGGTATGAGAATATTTCATGATTTCCTACAAAAGTATGATCTTCAAACTATGTACATGAGAAAAGTATGATTTGCATAGTGACGATGATGTTTGTGACATGTACACTATTATTATGTGAATGATGGGACCTCATGCATGTTATGTATGTCATGAATTGAACTAATGAAAAGTGTGGACATTGGTCTCACGAGATCGGTATGTGCATGGTCAAACATGCAATAGAGACCCTATGGGTCTAATTACAGAGTCCGTGAGGACTCAAATTATTACAGAGTGCAGTGTGAGAGGACTCAAATTATTACAGAGTGTCCGTGAGGGACTCAAAATGAAATGACTCAGGATGACCAGTCGGCCACACAAATAAAAAGGAAGTCATGGATTAAAGACCTGACAATATGAGAAAGTTTTAGGTCCCGCATATGTAGATTTCGAACAAGTTTAAAGTCATGGTTGTATGTGTATGCATATCCCAAACCTCGGTAGCGAGGTCACTTACTGGGTATTGTTTCGCAATACTCACCCTTTCTTTTAAAAATGTTTTTCAGGTAAGGCCAAGGACGTGCAGGGCGAGTGACGGAGGCGCGTTACTAAAACCATGGGAATAGACATGTTTTCCGCATATCTCTTTTATAACTGATGTTGTCTCTTTATGTTTTATTTGGAGTTTAAATTTACTTACAGTTTTAATAGGCCAGGTTAAATTGATATTTTTATCTGTTTTAAATGATTTTATGTGGGATCCCTGAAAACAATTTATGTAAGGTTGGAAGTTTTCTTTTAAGATCTTTTATCTCTTGGCCTATAAATGCATGCATGTGTAGTAATGTCCCTAGGAGTTGGTCATAGAAAAGTAGGGGCGTTACATGGGGAACATGTCATCCTGACACGTTTCCATAATTTTTAATTAATAATTAAATTAGTTAATTATTAAATAAATTAATTAAATCAAATTTAATTAATTATCAATTAAATATCATATATTTAATTAATATTTATTTATCATATATTTAATTAAGATTAAATCGTATTTAATCAATTTCTCGTCTAACCTATAGTTTTAATGTACATCTTATGCATATTAAATTTTAACCTATAGTTTTTAAATATGAATCACATTCACATTTAAATTTAATATTTGAATTCTCTCACATGTCATCTACACGAACACGCTAGGATCACTGTGTTTGTATGAAATACAAAGTAGGCCATATCAATAGTATTACCTGGGTAGGGTACCCAAGCCTAATCCACTCACTATAGACCCTTTAGGATGTATCTCGAATCGAGATCTTTTATATGTACACTACATTCAGTTCAAGAGATAGTTTACAGCCTTGGATGTTAGTTTATTGGATTTAGGGTTAATAAAAGGGCAATTTTGTAAATAATGAATCAATAATTCTTGATTGATAATAATAACTCTTTATTATATTAATTAGAACAATATTTAGAAACGGCATAAACCCCTACAGTTTAGCATAGAAATTATATGATAAGTCCAATTTTAAGAAATGTGTTGTACAACGAATCAATGACGTTTTGCAATATCTTCCGCAGCGAGAAATCAATTCCCTTCATTATGATTGTCGGTAAAGACAATTATGCGGCAAGAGATGTGGATTCTTCAAATATCTTTCCAAGGTAGAAATTGTTGAGTTTTTGGCAATATATTAGAAGTGAAATTAAAGGTGCAAGAAAGTAATGGGCTCCTAACACTATTAAAGGAGCCTATGACTTTGGTTTCAAAGCACCCAAGTTATAAAAAGTTTAAGCTTGGTGTACAATCTCTGGTTAAATTGCTTCTTTATATTCTCTTGCTTGAGAGTGAGAAATAGGGTGTGAACGGTATAAGCTTTGGGAGAGTGTTTTTGTTATTGGACTTGAGGAGAGAATTGTATGTGATTGTAACAATTTTTCACATAGTGGAATTTCTTTTTGTTCGTAGTTTTTTTCTCCGTATTTGAAGTTTTTCCACGTAAATTCTTGTGTCTCTTATTTTGTTGTTTTCTTTTAATTTCCTAGTTCTTTCTGCTTATTCCTAGTAATGAGAGGTTTTTCCGATCATAATATACTAGATTTGATAGTTTCAATTTTACACATTATAGTTTAAAAGTATCAATTTAATTATCATAATTTAGTCCAGTCTAAGGAAATGGGATTCTTATGAGATCTTATGTCTTATTTGTTAGGTAACCTGAAAACAAATTTTAAATAAATTGAATAAAAACATAGTTGTATTTCTATGTCAATTTCATCATTTTATTATTTCTATTTGTGTAGAATATTAATTTGGATACTATTTTCTAAATGAGTAAAAATTTAAAAATTAAACAAAATAAATAAATTTCTTTGTCATAAATAAATAAAAAATTAATTCAGAAACAATAATACCAAAAAAATACTCTAATATAATAAGTATGTAAAACAAATCAATAAACTATTAAAAAGATTAAAAGAAATGATGAAACGTAGAAGTTCAGACTATTAAATATAATATATAAACTATATCTAGAAAAACTTGAAAAAAAATGTATATTACTTGACGATAACAAAGAAAATAAGGAAGACTAAAACGACACCAAAATGTGAAATCTAAATCAAACAATTGACAATGAAAACGCAAGCACTTGTAATATTCCAAACTTTTCTTAAAAAAAGTGCACTAGTGTTCTTCAAAAGAAATAAAAAGTTCACTAGTGACTAGTGAGTTTTAATAGAAATTATTTGCTATTTTCAAAAAATTTAACCCCCCAAAAAAAAGTACTGACAAGAATTCAACTTAAAAATTTTGTAAAGAATTTGAGGAATCTTTTTTAGGATAGTCAAAATAAATGAAAGTTTGTAACATAAATGAATTTCAATATTTTTACTGACAGGTTATCATGAATTTTAATGTTATTTATTTGTATTCTATTTTAAAATTATTTGATTACAAATAACAGTTTCATATTTATCATATAAATTAAATTCTTTTTAATGAAACTTTTGTTTTTTTAGTTATACAATATGGGAATAATAATTTAAAGGGGCAATTGGGTTGGTAGCAAAGAGGTCCAATATAATTGTCTATATAGCAAATAGCCCAATCTATTTGTAAAAATAGCAAAAATTTGAAAAGAAGAATTGAAATTACTAAAACACCCCACGCCAGTCACTGATATCACTGATAGGATGCTATCAGTGATATCACTGATAGAACTCTGTTTATTTAATAACTAATTTTTTTGTCTGTTTATTTAATAACTATTTTTTTTCTTATAATTTTGATAAACTACTATTGTGATATCTATCACTGATAGAAGTGATAGACTTCTATCAGTAATAGTTGTCTAATAGACTTCTACCACAGTTGTCTATCTATTACATATTACTCATAATTTTTCTATTATCCATTAGACTTCTTGTTCCTATTCGACTTCTATCACTGTCTATCACTGATAGAAGTGATAGACTACTATCATGTTAATGATTGATAAAAATTAATGAAAAAAAATGATAGACTACTATCACTGATAGAAGTCATAGGTTTCTATCAGTGATAGTGGTCTGATAGACTTCTACCTATCTATTACCTATTACTCATAACTTTTCTATTATAGTTTTTGTTCTTCATGATTATTAACTTTTTTCTTCTATCCGACTTCTATCAATGATAAATGTCTATCAATGATAGTTGTCTATCAATCATTAACTTCTTTCCAGTGACAGACTTCTATCAGTGACAGACTTCTATCAGTGATAGATGTCTATCATTGATAGAAGTGATAGACTTCTATCAGTGGTAGTTGTCTATCACTATCACTGATAGTTGTCTATCTGTTAGCTATTACTGTTTGTTGTGTGGTCTTCAAACTTTCTCATCAGATGCCAAAGTTCTTGTGTTCATAGTATTGATATTAAATTTTTGAAACAATCACAAACCTTGTATTGATAGTATGAATAGTATGATAACAACAATATTGAGTTCTATGTTGAAAAAATATATCTAAAACCAATTGTCAAAAATTACATCATGGTAAAAATCGTGGAAATTTACATGTCCTACGATTGTGACCAACACGATAACAATGATTACATTTTGTGTCACTTCTTGCTTCACCAATCGACGGAATCCTTTGCTTTCGGGGTCTTCCGGCTTGACGTTTAATAATTGGAGGCAATGCATTCATGTCAACATCTATCGAACTCCATTCAGAATGATTCCCAACTAGGCGGATTACACCTTCATAAGTTATCACTCCTATCACTAATTGCACAAGAGGAGCCATCAAAACAAGCATCATTAATATGAGCAACTAAAGGATATCTTGTATTTTGATCTTTCACTAAAGTTAAAAACCAAGCAACATCTTTACCTTCTTGAATTTTAACCACATCCTGAGCACCATTCATCCCATAACCTAATAACATCGACAATTCTATAAAAGAAATATAACTATCCATTCGAACTTCTTTCACAATCAGATTAATAAAATCATCAAAACACATCATCTCATCAACCAAAATTCCAATGGTCTTGTAATTCTCATAGAAATTTTTCTCATTCCATTGCCCACTATAAAAAATAACTATTGGAAGTTTCATCATAGTTCCTACGAAAAGTAATAACAACATTAACAACATTAAATAATATAGAAACCGATCACCACAATAGTCACTCGTATATCATTGATTAATGATATCAGTGATAGTATTGATATCTATTGATTACTAATATCACTGATATCATTGATATCTACTGATCACTGATATCATATCTATTGATCAATGATATCACTGATATCATTGATATCTAGAAAACAGTGATAGATATCACTGATATCACTGATATCATTGATATCTACTGATCATTGATATCACTGATATCATATATATTGATCAATGATATCTAGAAAACAATGATAGGTATCACTGATATCACTGATGTCATGTGTATTCACTAGCATATCTAGAAAACAAAACAATCACCAAAATCAGACTTGCGACTCCAAAACATTGCAGAAAAACAGTGATATAACAAAATTAACAAAAGAAATACCCACGAAAAAAGTTCTAGTCACTCGTATATCACTAATTGGAAGCACAATAGTCACTCGTATATCACTAATATCACTAATATCATTGATATCTATTGATTACTGATATCACTGATATCACTAATATCATTATCTATTGATCACTATTATAACTCTATTGATCATATCTAGAAAACAATGATAGATATCACTGATGTCACGTATATCGTTGATCATCTAGAAAACAGTATTGCTGATAGAACAAAAAATGAAGAAGACTTGCGACTCCAAAGCAGAAAAACAGTGATGTAACAAAATTAACATAAGAAATACCCACGAAAAATGATGATTGAAAAACTCAAATACACACGAAAAAAGCTTCGTTGGACTTCGAAAAGATCGAATTGGAAGATACTTTGACTGAATAAGAAGATACTACAATGCGATCGAATTGGAGAAGATAATCAGACAAACTTGCAACTTCGATCGAATTGGAGAAGATAATCAAACAAACTCGATGAAAATGCATGGTGCAATTTCATCGATCGAATGGAAGATACGATCGAATAGGTGAAGGTTTGCGACTCGATTGAATTTGAGAAGTTACTCAAACTTGCGACTTGATGGAAGATTGGGTGGAATCGAGAAGAGTTTGGGAAGATTGGACTGGAATCAAGAAGATGTTGTCGCAAAAATCGGAAGAAGAAAAATACCGTGAAGAACAAATACCAATTGAAAAATAAATACCAATTAAAAAGGGAATAAGTTTAAGCCAAGGGTATAATTGGAATTATAAAAAAAATTAAAGATTTTTGCCATATTTGCCATTCTTTTAAAATGTTGCTATATCTACAAATACTAAAACCATAATTGCTACCCATTATAAATTCTCTAAAAAATAGGTATATTAAATAAATTATAATACATCTCATTTGATTTGGTTGTGAATTTAAAGCCTTACAAGTAGTTAAATATTTATTCATGTTTGAGAATCTAGAAAATTGAAATGTTTAAATGCTTAAAATTGTAAAATAATCAAAAATATAAATGTCGGGTATAATCATGTTTGTTTTGAATATAAAAATATAAAAATAACAAGGAATATTTAAGTAACCGTGAAGAATAAATACTGTGAAGAACAAATACGAATTGAAAAATAAATACCAATTAAAAAGGGAATAGGTTTAAGCCAAGGGTATAATTGGAATTATAAAAAAAACTAAAGATTTTTGCCATATTTACAATTCTTTTAAAATGTTGCTATATCTACCAATACTAAAACCATAATTACTACCCATTACAAATTCTCTAATTTAAATTTATTGATTTTTTTTTACTGAAAATATAATACTTTAACTAATTGAATTATATTCTCTTGTGTATGTATATATATTTTTAAGCATAACTTATTAGTAATGGGGCTATATCCAAGGTTTAAATTATTGTATTTCTCTATTCATAAGGCTAAAAAAAACTATTATAAAAAGTCGAGCAAATAAGGATTTAAACAAAATTATGGGCATGGGACATTTTTTTATAAAAATTAGTCAGATTTGACAAATAAATTGTCGAAGTTAGGGGGACATAGGTGGTGTCCGCGGCATGTGATTGAGTCATTGGATAACACATCTTATCTTGTTAGGACGGTTACTAATAAATGTCAATTGAGGTGGCTTGAGATTATATTTATATGTATAAATGCCAGATTTGAACTTTCCTCAAGGTTGATTTTGGTGCACTTTATTTTAAACACCAATTTCAAAAATTATACTTTTTCTATGGAGAAATTTGACAAATAGTAAAATGGATCTAAAACATTCAAATATAGCATATTCTTATGGTTTGATAACTATTTTGTTTTTTGTTTTTCGTTTTTGAAAGTTAATCTTATGTTAACCTAATTTCTCTATAATAAAGATCATATTTCTTAAATAAACATTTGAACTTTTAGCAAAATTCTTAAAACAAAAATAAGTTTTTGAAAGCTATTTTTTTTTGTTAGTTTTCAAAAGTTGGTTTAGTTTTTGAAAACATAGGTACAAAGTAGATAAGAAGATATATAAAATCATTGGTATAAGTAGTATTTTTAAGTTTAAATTTAAAAAATTAAAAAGTAAAAACAAAATAGTTATCAAACGGGACCTAAACCATTTGCCATGACAAATTTTTATTTATATTACTAGAAACTTCATGCACATGTCTTTAACCCCAATGAAAATTGTGATGGAAAAAAACTTGAGTGTTGCGCACATAGCACCATGTGTTGTGTTTTGCATGCTAGCAACACTTTTGTTTTATTTTGATCTCTCTTTTTTTTTTTGTTGAAAAGGGAAAAAAAAACTTATAGTTAAAAAAGGGTTGCACATCGTTTCGGTATTGTTGGGCCCAATTGTGATTCGTTTTCCTTCATTTCTTCCTCACTATTTTAATTTTTTTTTTGTACTTTTTGTGATTTCTTCTTACTTTCTCCCATGTTTAGTTGATCGACTAAAAATTCTAGGTTCAATCGATGCCCAACGTTCAACTTTTTCTATAGTGATTAGAGTCTATCATGGCATGTTTGGGAGTGATTTTGGAGTGACCAAAATCACTTTTGACATGTCTAAAATCATTTTTCTACCAAAAGTGTGAAGTTTGCAATATTAAGTAAGTGATTTTGAAAAAATCAAAAACAACTTGAAGTGATTCATGGTCAATCACTTGAAAGGTGATTCCCGAGTGATTGTTGTCAAGTGATTGTAATTTAAAATGACTACTATTTCAATTTTTGAAATAGCATACTTTTAATGACAGATAAACACCATCATGATCTTTTGTCAAAATTCATAAATTTCCATTCAAAAAGTGAATTTTCTCTCTCTAAAGGTTTTATAATATATATCTTACTTTATTTATTTTTGCCTTTTATTCATATTTTTCACTTTCCTTTCTCTCTCATGGGTTTGACTCTCTTTGAATTTTTTTCTTATTTCTATGATTTTTGTGTAGCTTTACTTGTCACTAACTCTTAACTTTTTTCTCTTAACTTTTTTCTCTTTATTTTAGTTTTCTTCGTAAAATTTTGATCAGTTATAAATCTTACTTGATGTCAGTTGAGTTATGCTCTCATTAGCTTAAAATAAATAAAACTAGTCATTAATACTGAAATTAATTCAAATAATGAAATAATATATACAATAAGTTTAATATTTGAATGATCATTTTAGTTCACTAGGTTTAATAGTTTTAAGAGAAATTTTGGTAAATTGGTCATAAAAGACAACTCAGTTCCAAAAGTCTGTTAATTTAATAAAATTTACATATGAAAGTTTTTGCCTATTAATTTATACTTTTATCTTACCGAAATACCAATATATCTATTTGATTGAATATATTTAAGCATATGATTTTATTTTATTATCTATTTATGATCTAGATTCTAATTTAATAAGCTCAATAGTATAATAAATGAATTAACTAATCATATAATAATTAGACAAATCAATTTGAGTTAATGTTATAGAATTTTACCAAATTGTTACATTATTTTCATATTTGTCATTTTTTGAAATTAATAACATCAAATCACATTCTAAATTGGGTTATTACTTTTATTTTTATGTCCATAATCTTCATCGCGTGTGAAGATTAATTTTGCATTTCGTCTTCATTTTGTTTCCTATATTCTTCTTCCATTTCTTCAATATTGAAAATCTAGATTTGTTACAATAGGAGAACTTTTGTAACGAAAGTGCTTGAAATTTCATTTTTATTTCATCCTATCTCCGGTTGATAATATAGGTAAGTATAGTTTATTCATTTTAATGTTTTTTTTCCCTTTTTTCACTTTTTCCAATTTTTCATCTTTTATATTCATTTAGATCAATTCACTTTGTTATGGTACTTACTATATTCTTGTACAAATTTTATTTAGTTGTATTTGGAAAGAAAATGACAATTATGTCTTAATAATCATCTTTGACTCCTCATTCTATTACATAAATGGTATGAAACAAGTGTATCAAATGTATTATGATTTTTTTATATAATAATGTAATATGAACTAAACATTATATGAAATGTTCATACTACACATTTAGAAGATATTTCATACATCTCGATATATATATATATATATATATATATATATATATATATATATATATATATATATATATATATATATATATATATATATATATATATATATATAGTATAATTCAAACATAAGCATACAGTATAAATTATGAAACATATATATTTATCATACCATTTAATATCAAAATTTCATACCCATTAAGTTTAAAATCACAACAATCAACATAATTTCAACAAATTTAATTAAAACATTTTCTTCAAACCTAAAAAATTTAAATTCATACCAAATACATATATAAAGTTTAATCACAACCGACTAAAATTCATATCAATAATATGTTCATACCAATTACGAACATGAACACCTCAATTATTCCAAAATAATATTTTAATATAGGTTAATCTAAAAAAATTTATCATACCCGTAAGTGTTGATATTAATACCCAATCTTCAACATTCTAAAACATATTTGAATTCATACCTCAACATCCAAAATTCACAAATATGAAGATACATTAAATAAACCCCAAAAAATTTACACGTTGTTCACTCTCAATCGAATAACATTCATACTATAATAACTTAAAAATCACTTTTTAGACATTCACAAACTAACTCATTATAATTCATTCAGACCCATTATAATTCTTTGTGATGTTTGAGATATATATAGCTATTCATATGTATAATACGTATTCATATGTATAATCATATCAATTTAACTTTCATTATATACATAGGTATTTATAACAAATTCTTAATATACTCATACACATATATTCTATCAACATATCAAATCTATTGTATTTTAATATACATCTTGGATGAAATAAAGACTGTGGTGCATTTATCATATATTAATTTTCTATATAATTACAATTTCTACCCACGAAATAATTAAACATGTACATATAATTAAATTGCATGACTATACCTCACATATAAATTTATATTTGAAAACATTATTCTGCATTCCATCTCAAATGTGTTTCCAAAAATAGTAATTAACTTGAATTGAAATATGAGGTATGAATCTACCAATGATTGAAAGAAAAAACATTGTTAAAGGGGAGAAACCAAGATGTAATTAAAACAGTAGCATGCTATGTTTAAATTTGTTAGGTATTGAAATGCTAACAATCTAGGGATTTTAGACAGTAGAGAGATTTTTAGGGGAGGAGAAATGTTGGAATGTTTAGAATGATTTACCCATTTTAAGGAATATATTTCAACTGTTTTTTTCTTTATTTGGTTTAATTATTTTATATTTTTATTTTATTTATGGACGGTTTGTAAACAAGGACATTCAAATAAATGAGTTATTTCATTTGGATTGGGGAGTTACGAAGTAGAGTTAGGAGGAGTTAATAACTCCCACAAGTTCTTGTTTGGCCTATAAATTTTTTAACTTCTCCCTCCACTATTTTCTAGAGGTCCTACAAACTTATCAACTCCTTCTCTAACTCCAGTGGTGGACCTTACAACTTTTTTATCACATTATTTTCATCCCACCTCACTCCCACCTCTCACTTCTCTTCTCTCTTCTCTCCCTAATTATTATATATTTTTTAATATCTTAATTAAAAATTCTTTATTTTGTATATAAATTTTTTATCATTATTACTAATTACTAATTAAATATAAATATTTATTAAAAAATATTTTTTATCTTATAATTTTAATATATTCTTAACAAAAATATTTTTTCATTCTATACTTTTATTTTTAAATAAAATTATGTAACAATGTTTTATTTAGAGTACTACATAACAATTTTTTCTTACTTGATAAAAATTTTTCCTATCTCACTTTGTCCACATGTCGTTTACAATTTTTTCAAAAAAAAGTTTAAACAAAAGTTATCAATAACAAATAGCAATCTTTTTTGTTTTCTTTTTCATACTCTTTTATTAATAGCTAAACATATATATTATTTTATGATTTGAAAAAAAAAAAATTGTAACGACCTTAGCATTTAGACTACACTTAGCTAGGGACATCAATAGGCAACATCGTCTGTGCCGAAACTTCGACAACATAAAAACGCTACTGGGACAAAACCAAAATTTTTCACCTTATTCAAGCATAAAAGCACTTCAAATGATTCCACAACACCCAACCTCTTCCAAACTACAATTAAACACTAGGTTGGGCTTCGACAGATCACATATAACAAAAAAAAATGCATCCAAATTTAAATATGAAAGCAATCAAGACTATATAAATCCTATATGCAAGCTAAGCACAAGTCCAAGGGAGAAGAACATGCACGAGTGGGGTCCAAACTAGGTACAATCATCCAACATTTTTACGAAAATTAGGCAACATAGAAAGACTAGTCCTAAGGCACGAAATAAAGGTCATAAGAACAGAAAGGTTCTCCAGGTAAGGAGAAGGTCCTCTAGCCTAGTCACATCGCCACCGTTACCCTCCAGCTCAATGCTTAGCCATATATGAATCCAAAAACAATAAAGTTGACGGGTGAGCATTAGAAATACTCAGTAAGTAACCCACTCACGTCTAAGCTATTCTTGGACTCACAAACAAACCATGTCCACAATGACCACCTTCTAGGACTTTCCACACACAAAGGCACCACATGCGCACACCTCACCATAAGTCCTCCTGCGTAACATCTCGAGTTCTATTAGTCATTCAGAAACATAGGTGGCCACAACCGAACACAAAAGAGCAAATTGCTCTAATGCCCACACATGGTACAAAGAAACAAGTTACTCCAAGGCCCACACAGATTGCGAAAGGACAAATAGCTCAACTACCCACACAGATCACAAAAGAGCAAATCACCCTAACACCCACATAGATCACAAAAGAGCAGATAACTCTAATGCCCACATAGATCGCAAATGACTAATAACTCTAATCCCCACACAGATCGCAAGGAGCTAATAGGCCTAATGCCCAAACAGATCGTAGAGAGCAAGTAATCCCAATGCCCACACAAATGGCAAAAGAACTACTCAATAAAGCACCAACATAGAATAACCATCATAGAGGTTCGACCTCACTCAGGGTAACTCGAAGATTGGTAAAGCTAACCTAACGACTTGGACTCCTTCGTGACCCTCGAGGCTTCTCCCAAGCAAGTATTGCCCTTCTTTGTGCTTATCATAAGAGTCCTAGCTCCCATCCTAACCTAACAACCCACACAACTCAACCAAGCAACCCTTGACCTATCCAACCACAAAACTTAACCCACTCGACATTTAGGGGGGTCAATTACAAACCTCACACTACCACATGGGATCTCACAATTGTGTCTCATTACATGCAATCAACTCAAAAAGCCACAAAGTACCATGTTCACGACATACAGAGGTCCATATATAACATATACATGCAACGTATCATTCATCAAGAAATTCATGCAACCCAACACAAACCAATTCACTAACAAGAAATCCACACAACATAAAAAGGAAATTTGTAACATGTAATCGATGAAGAGAATGAGAATCCCCGTGCAGCGGAAGACGATCAAATCGTCATGGTATCATTACGCTACTCGATTTTGTTAAAATGATCTAACTCTTAGATCTAAGTTAAACATGCTAGAAAAGAAGAAATCATAGCAAGATTAAGGTACTTACTTGTTGAAGACACTCTTAAAGATTTCTTTCTCAGATCACGAACGCTTCGTGCTTCTCGATCTCGACAAATGCTCTCCATGAACGGAACCCGAACACTACCACTTGGAGTCTCGGTTGTTCTTCCTTTGGAAAAAGGGAAGTTTGTGGGAACTTTGGTGTTTTGGAGAGGGAGGAGAATTGAGAGAAATTAGAGAGAACTTTCTTCTTCTCTTTGATGAAAATAAAAAAAATGAGAGATTGTTCACATTCCTTCTTGCAAGAAGGGATTATATAGTGGAATAATCAACACATTATTACCACTTTACCACAACCATAGGTTATGCAAATGTCATTTGCATAACAACATAATATAAGATATCTCATATCTCATATTGCAAATCTCATTTGCAATAATTGTGGATTAGTTAAATTGAATCACATCCAATTTAATTTCTCTCAATTAAATTTCTCCAATTAGCCATAATTCAACAATTAGGCTAACCTATAGTTTATTATGAATCTCATTCACATTAAACTATATATTATATCATTCATATCTCATATAAATGAAATAAATGCCCTTAAAGTGAAATTGAACTAACATTCATTAGCTACGGTAACACTCCACTATACCCCGTAGCTACACTCCCGTCAGTGCAGAATATTACGTGTCCACTTATATAACCAATGCCCATGAGTCGACCTTTCACAGGTTGTTCGTAGACACGGCTGGGTCAAATTACCCTTTTACCCCTGTGTCTACTTCTTGTTCCTTAAGTTCTCACTGCTCCTCTAATGAACAACATATTGTAATGGTCCAACCATACACAACACCCTTCTCGGGGCCAGTGAGAAGGTGGGCGCCCGTTTTCCAAGCCCTGGAGACAGCACTTAAGGGAACAACCCCTCTAGTTTCCCTAAAGGCGGGAACGAGTGAATTCCATCTCGCGTAGTTAAGTCTTAGCTCCCTACTTGGTCCTGTCCCTGAGAAGATAGGCATATTGGGCGAGTAACTGTGACCACCCTCACTCGTACTAGTCAAAGGACAGACCCTCGCAGACACGAGTCCGTAACACACTCAGGATTCAGGTCGAGTCATAATGGTCATCTACGAAGTTATTAGTCCTTACTGTCAAAGGTGTTACATCAGTAGGTCTAATAATTCACGGTCCGGTCTTGTACAATCTCATTGTACAGGATGCCCCCACTAACATGTCAACCACATGATCGAGTCAGATCACCTCGTTTGTATCTAATACAAAGCGGGCCACATCCACAGTGTATCCAGGATTAGGTCTCCAACCCTATCCATATACTGTAGACCGTTCGGGTAATTAACTCGAACGTGATCTTCCCTGTGTGTCCACTACACACCGTTCAAGTTCTAGTTCTCTCATAAATTCAATGACCCTGCAGCTTAGTTTATTAGAAAAGTTTATGAATATTGCGAGACACAAAGTGATGAAATGAATAACTCTTATTAATTTCAAACAATATATTACAAACACGAGATTAAGACAAAAATCCCAACAAACTCCCACTTGGACTAAACTAGTGGAGAAAATACATTTCTGAAATGTACATAAATTACAATGAAGTAATACAATAAACTAGGGCATTGAATACCCGTTTACACATCTCCCACTTGCCCTAGTCAGGAAGCTCTCGAAGACCTAGACTCTCTAGGTGACCCTCAAGCACCTTAGCCGTGAGGGGCTTTGTAAATGGATCATCTACGCTGTGCTCCGACGCTATCTGCATGACTGTCACGTCTCCGCGGTGCACAATCTCCCGTATGAGATGATACTTGCGCTCAATGTGTTGGCCTCTCTTATGGCTCCGAGGCTCACGTGAGTTGGCTACTGCACCACTGTTATCACAGAACAGTGTGATTGACAAGTTCATATTTGGAACAACTTCCAAATCTGTCATCAACTTCCTAAGCCAAACAACTTGTTTTGCAGCTTCACAAGTCGCAACATACTCCGCTTCCGTAGTGGAATCAGCGATGCATCCCTGCTTGATGCTTCGCCATACTACAACTCCTCCATTCAGAATGAATGTTGACCCCGAAGTGGATTTCCTAGAATCCTTATCGGTCTGAAAATCAGAATTCGTGTATCCCGTAAGGATCAAATCCCCACTGCCATACACTAAGCTGTAGTTCCTTGTTCTCCTAAGATACTTGAGGATTTCCTTTACGGCTATCCAGTGATCTAATCCTGGATTGGACTGATATCTACTGACTGTCCCTACTGCATAACATATGTCGGGCCTAGTACACAACATGGCATACATCAGGCTCCCTACAGCCGAAGCATATGGAATCCGTCTCATATCCTCAACATCTTGAGGAGTCTTAGGACATTGATCCTATCTTAGACAAGTGAACTCCATGCATGAAAGGCAACAAACCCTTCTTGGAGTTCTACATCTTATATCTAGACAACATCTTGTCAATATAAGAAGCTTGAGACAAGGCTAGTGTTCTTTTCTTCCGGTTCCGGACAATCGGATACCTAGAACATAGTAAGCTTCTCCCAAATCTTTCATTTGGAATTGCGAAGCTAGCCACTTCTTAATGTCAGTAAGAAATTCTATCCCATTCCCAATGAGAAGAATATCGTCCACATACAACACCAAAAATGTGACAGTTTTGTCAACGATTTTCTTGTAAACACTAGGCTCGTCGACATTTTGATCAAAGCCATAAGATTTGATCGCCTCATCAAACCTTATATTCCAAGACCTCGAAGCCTGTTTCAGTCCATAAATGGACCTATGAAGCCGACAAACCTTTTGCTCTTGGCCTTGGGCAATGAACCCTTTGGGCTGGTCCATGTAGGATGGTCTCATCAAGTTTTCATTCAGAAAGGTTGTCTTGACGTCCATCTGCCATACCTTGTAGTCATAATACGCGGCAATGGCCAGAAGGATCCTGATCGACTTTACCATGGCAACAGGTGAAAAGGTCTCCTCATAGTCGACCCCTTCAACCTGGGTAAAACCCTTTGCCACTAGTCGGGCTTTGAAGGTCTGCACCTTCCCATCTACGCCACGTTTACGCTTGTAGATCCATTTACAACCAATAAGTTTGACCCCATCCGGTTGATCCACAAGCTCCTAGACAGAATTGAAGTACATAGACTACATTTCCTGGTCCATAGCTTTCATCCACTCGTCTTTGTCAACATCAACCATTGCCTGATCATAGGTCAATGGATCCTCACAGTCATCATCAGGAGCGAAAACCGAGGTTTCAGCTAAATCCATGTAGCAATCGGGCTGTCTCACAGTCCTCCCACTACGTCGAGGCATTCCCAACTCTTGGGAACGGATTTGACTAGACGTGCTAGGATCAACAACACTTGTTGACATACTAGCCCCATCAACAACTCTTGCAGATGTACTTTCCATTTCATTCAACACAATTTTACTCCTTGATAAATGATCCCTGATGTGGTCTTCCTCAAGGAAAGTGGCGTTTGTCGACACAAGCACCCTATTTTCCTTAGGATCATAAAACAGACCACCCCTAGTCTCTTTAGGGTAACCTACGAATAGGCACAATTTCGAACGGGGTTCCAACTTTTTCGGGTTTGACACCAACACGTGGGTCGGGCATCCCCAAATCCTGAAGTGATGTAAACTGCCTTTATGTCCACTCCAGAGCTCGAAAGGTGTTTCACAAAGACTCTTCGACGGAACGTTGTTCAAAATATAAACCACAGTCTCCACTGCGTACCCCCAAAAAGAATCAGGGAGACGAGCATAGCTCATCATCGACCGAAGCATGTCCAACAAGGTTTTGTTTCTCCTCTCCGATACACCATTTTACTGTGGCATACCAGGTGCTGAGAGTTGGGACGTAATTTCGTGTTCTATCATATAGTCCTGGAATTCAGTGTCCATGTACTCTCCACCTCGATCCGATCGAAGTGTTTTAAGCGATTTACCTAAGAGGTTCTCAACCTCAGTCTTGTACTCCTTGAACTTTTCAAGAGTTTCAGACTTCTTGTGCATTAGGTAAATATACCCATATATGGAGTAATCGTCTATGAAAGACACGAAATACTCATAACCGCCCCGAGCTTTAATATTCATCGGACCACAGAGGTCAGAATGTACTAACTCAAGAGGCTCTTTGGCTCTATATCCTTTTTCACTAAAAGGACGTTTGGTCATCTTGCCCTCAAGGCATGACTCACAAACCGGCAAAGAGTTTTCTTCCAACTCGTTTAGAAGTCCACTCTTCACTAGTTTCTCAATCCTATTGAGATTAATGTGGCCTAAACGTAGATGCCAAAGATGGGCATTTTCCTTTGGAGAAACTTTTGCTTTCTTAGTTCGTGTTTCTGCAGTTTTAAACAATTCAGTATTCAAAACACTTTTACCGAATTAGGTTTCAAAACATACAGATTATGCTCGAGTGAAGCAGAACAAATAAGAGTGTCTTTGAAAGAAATAAACGCTTTACTAGATTCAAAGGAAACAGATATACATTGTTCAATTAGGCAGGAAATGGAAACAAGGTTTCTAGTAAACCCTAGAACTATGTACAAATTGTCCAACAATAAGTACTTCCCGCCAAAGTGTAGCTTCACCGTGCCGATCGCTGCAGCAGAGAAAATCTCCCCGGATCCAACCCGTAGAGTCACCTCACCCTCTCGCAGCGGCTACCATGAATCAATCCCCTGAAAAAAAGAACAAACGTAGTTAGTGGCGCCCGAATCCAATATCCAGGCAAAGTCACTACTCTCCATTAAACAAGTTTCTGTCACAAGTAAATCACATTTACCTTGATTCTTCCTCTGGACCAGGAATTTGGGACAATTCCTCTTCCAGTGTCCGCCCCCATTGCAGTGGAAACACTTTCCTTTCTCTGCAACGTCCTTGACATTCTTGCCCTTGTGGGCGGCAGCTCGGTCAGTTTTACCCCTCTTCGTTCTCTTCTTCCCTTTCGGGCGTGAAGGAGCAACAGGTTTCGTCCAAGAGGTCGAACCCCTGTGATAAGACCTGTAGGCAACATTTGCCTCAGATTCCTTGACCATGTTCAAGGATTGGAAATTCTGTAGCTCATTTAGGAGGGTAGTCAGAGTGTAGCTAATTTTGTTCATAATAGCATTACAACGAAACTGAAGGGAACTCTTCGGAAGAGTCTCCAAAATAAAACTGACCTGGCTCGACTCGTCGATCGAAGCCCCGTTCATCTCAGCCAGATTAAAGTGGGTCATCATGTATAGAACATGTTCACGGACAGACGACCCCTCCTTCATCCGTGCGTTGAAGACGTACTTGAGCGAGTCATGCCGGACCTAAAAGGACTGTTGTCCAAACATTTCCTGCAAGGACTCCATTATCTCCTTGGCGGAGACCATCAACTCATGCTTCTTTACCAAAACATCAGAAATGCTGGCAATTATGTACACCTAGGCCTTTTCATTGGCCCTGATCCAATGGATCGCGAACACTTCGCGACGCTGTCGAGCCCGGCATCTGAGGACATTCCCTAGACAACACGAACTTTATGTCGTCAGTTACCAAAATCGTGTTAATGTTGTTTTTCCAATTTTGGTAATTATCTTCCACTAACTTATCGGACGCGAGTAGTGCTATTATTGCGCTAGACATTTTTAGCTGAAAAAATAAGAAAACTTTGTATTAGTCTCGCAAAAAACTTTTGAAATCCAATCAAGTTTTAGCAAAATTGTTTCATGATCCCTCGGTCATTCAAAATTTTGCAATGATACCCTAAAGGTTTAGAATGAGCGCCACCGAAGGGTGAACAGAACACTCCTCCTCTAGGACGAGACTTTCTCGATCAGACCCTAATCCCAGAATAACTCTTATTCCATTAGGCGTCAAATTACCATTGTTTTGGCCGAATTCATGAACACTTAACGAATTCTGTGAGTGTCACCCTCAATCTTTAAGTTTCCAAGCATCCGTCCAAACAATAGCCACCGAAGGTTGAACCAAGAAGGAAAACCAACCAGGAAACTGTATCCCTTTCGAGAATTCACGGTGTTCCGACTCCCATGATCAGGCCCTCCGAAGGGATTGTCTAGTCCAGGCCAAACTAGCAGGCAGATCATAGGCGTCTCACGGCGTGAATCGAAAGAAGAGACCGTGGGTCTCGTTTTCACAAGTCCCGCTCCCACTCACTATAAGTACTCTTTCCATCCACGATGATATTGACCTATACAAATGCCACCCGAAGGGGGACGCTCCCATTTGCGCCACGAGGCCGAATATAGATCTCACGGTGCGGACTTAAAGGAGATTTTTGGTTGGAAATTTAAATGTATCTCATACACTTTATTTCCTCACACTCAACACTTTAATTTTAATAGGGATTGACCTAGATAATCCGGCTAGAAATTACCTAAGTCTACCAATATAACGCTTATATGGTAATAACCTAAGTCTATAATCACATTATAACTTAGGTCTATGTGAGTTAATTAAAACACTATTAATTAATAAGATCGACGATAAGTATAATCTAAGAATCTCGGATCGAATTCACTCCCGTGTCGGTTTCCAAGTAGGGGTGATCCGCAAGCGTCAACTTAAATACCCCAGCCTTAGACAAAACCTTCCTTAGACATAGTTACTAATCAGTCTCCATTCATAGACTAAACTTTGATTTCCTAATTTCTAATCTCATTAGAAAAATGAAAACCTAAGTCTAATTATTCAAGTTCTAAACTCTTTAAAACTAATAATTAACTTAGGTTGCATGCATTTCTATGTTATAGTGCTTGATCATTCATCACATGAATAACTATATACTATAACATAATATAATTAATCACATGAATATAAATGCATGAGCATACTTTAATTTAAAAATATAACACTTATATTAATTAAATTAAACATGCATTTAATTATATTATAACTCTTATAATATAACCTATCATGCAAACTATATATTATAACTCTTATAATATAAATGATGCATGAAATGTTTAACCTAAGGTGAGATTTTAAATCTATATGACATACATTATGCACATAGAAATTAATTAAAATATACATCTCATGCATAAAATAATTAAATAGCAAAAATGGACCGATTTTTGGTACTTAGGGGCAATTATTTAATTAAATAACATTAATATAATTCTTATATTAACATTATTTAATGCAATAATGAAATAAATTAATAATTACATTTTACAAATAATAAAATTAAATAAAAAACGAAAAACAACTGCCCACTATGAACTTGTGACCACGTTTTCGCGAAACTGACTCCAGCAATTGCTCCTCAACGCGTGCAGCGTTGCAACGCCGTGGGCAGCGTTGCAATGCTGTCGCCTCCAGCGTCGACCAACGTTCTCAACACCAGCGGCGTTGCAACGCTGCTCTGCTGCAGGGCCTCCGTCCGCAAGGATAGCGTTGAGACGCTGAAGGGCAGCGTCTCAACGCCATCGACAGAACAACAAACACTTTGTTGTTCTTTACCGATTTTCACCTGTTTCCGCTCCGATTTCTTCACAGCAACTCTTGCCACGAACGACCCGGACTTACAGAATCGATTTATTTTCTAAAATGCCCAAAAATACGGGCCATTTACATTTGATCTCATCAAATAGAGAATAAATCTAAAATGCCAAAAACCGAAACATCCATTTATGCAAACCATCATTCATCTCATGAAATTTAAGGCAATTTACCCACCTATTTTAACAAAAACAGTGCATAATGAAGAACCATCGAAATGGCTCTAATACCAATTGAAGGGAATGAGAATCCCCGCACAGCGGAAAACAATCGACTCGTCATGGTATCATTACGCTACTCGGTTTTGTTAAAATGATCTAACTCTTAGATCTAAGTTAAACATGCTAGAAAGGACGAAATTACAGCAAGATTAAGGTACTTACTTGTTGAAGACACTCTTAAAGATTTCTTTCTCAGATCACGAACGCTTCGTGCTTCTCCATCTCAACAAATGCTCTCCACGAACGGAACCCAAACACTACCACTTGGAGTCTCGGTTGTTCTTCCTTTGGAAAAAGGGAAGTTTGTGGGAACTTTGGTGTTTTGGAGAGGGAGGAGAATTGAGAGAAAGTAGTGAGAACTTTCTTCTTCTCTTTGATGAAAATAAAAAAATGAGAAATTGTTCACATTCCTTCTTGCAAGAAGGGATTATATAGTGGAATAATCAACACATTATTACCACTTTAGCACAACCATAGGTTATGCAAATCTCATTTGCATAACCACATAATATAAGATATCTCATATCTCATATTGCAAATCTCATTTGTAATAATTCTGGATTAATTAAATTTAATCACATCCAATTTAATTTCTCTCAATTAAATTTCTTCAACTAGCCCTAATTCAACAATTTGGCTAACCTATAGTTTATTATGAATCTCATTCACATTAAACTATATATTATATCATTCATATCTCATATAAATGACATAAATGCCCTTAAAGTGAAATTGAACACTTCAATTTCATACCAAAACATTAACCCTTCTTTTAACACAGATTGAGCCAACCGACGGACCTAATGGACCTACAGTGACGGGCTTCAATGATCCGAGATTAACCTGTCAAACTCTTTGACCCGGTTAACCAACATTCATTAGCTATGGTAACACTCCACTATATATAGCGTGCAGCTGCACTCGGTCGGTGCGAGAATATTACGTGTCCACTGATATAACCAATGCCCATGAGTCGACCCTTCACAGGTTGTTCGTAGACACGACTGGGTTAAATTATCGTTTTACCCCTGTGTCTACTTCTTGTTCCTTAAGTTCCCACTGCTCCTCTAATGAACAACATATTGTGATGGTCCAACCATACATAACACCCTTCTCGGGCCAGTGAGAAGGTGGGCGCACGTTGTCCAAGCCCTAGAGACAACACTTAAGGGAACAACCTCTCTAGTTTCCCTAAAGACGGGAACGAGTGAATTCCATCTCGCGTAGTTAAGTTCCCACCTCCCTACTTGGTCCTGTCCCTGAGAAGATAGGCATATTGGGCGAGTAACTGTGACCACCCTCACCCGTACTAGTCAAAGGACGGACACTCGCATGGAGTCCAGTCGTAACAAGCTCGAGGATTCGGTCGAGTCACTAATGGTCATCTACGAACTTATTAGTCCTTACTGTCAACGGTGTTACATCAGTAGGTCTAATAATTCACGGTTCGATCATGTACAATCTCATTGCAGAGGATGCCTCCACTCGCATGTCAACCACATGAACGAGTCAGATCACCTCGTTTGTATATACTACAAAGCGGGTCGCATCCACAGTGTATCCAGGATTAGGTCTCCAACCCTATCCATATACTGTAGACCATTCGGGTCATTAACTCGAACGTGATCCTCCCTGTGTGTCCACTACACACCGTTCAAGTTCTAGTTCTCTCATAAATTCAATGACCCTGGAGCTTAGTTTATTGGAAAAAATTATAAATATTGCGAGACACAAAGTGATGAAATGAATAACTCTTATTAAGTTCAAACAATACATTACAAACACGAGATTAGGACAAAAATCCCAACAATCGACCCCATGCACCATGTTCTTTAACTTACGAGCTCGATGCCTTAACTGAATGACTACTTACCTATACTTATGAGTGTAATGGTGTAGTCCTTACTCCCGCTAGCGATCTAGTGCACCTACAAAATACAGAAAAGGGGCCACCAACTAGCCACTAACTATTGGGCTTTATGTCCTAAAACTCGTAATTTTGTAAAATTAATGTATATTATATTTTGCAATAAAGTTGTTATTGAGTGTTATTCAGTAAATGTGTTATACAATAAAGTGAATTGTATATTTTGAAACTCTAATCCAATAAACAAAGAACCCTTGGCTATAGGATGCATATTTGAACTTTATGTGTGACATAAAAGTGGATCAAGTACAAGTTAGAGCCAGAACGATCTATATTATAAGGAAAATATTAAATGCCTTATCCTGGGGACACTACGGCTGCTCCCTACATGGTAAAGTAAAAACGACGTGATCCTAAATCGTTCATGTGGAGACATACAATTGTGGGCATCCTATGCAATGAGTTGGCATAAGACTGAACTGCAAAATAGTCACTTAAACTTTATAACCTCGTATACTTTCTTAACTGACTATATTCATACGATGACTTAGGTAACTCAATCTTAATCCTGAGCGTGCTATGAGCTCCTGTTTATTTGGATTATCATTAGATTTGTATAGGTGAGAGTGGCTCGATATTGCTAACTCAATAAGCCTCCTGTTTCAGGAATAAGACTGGGTAGATAGCTTGGAACATGGTTCTGGAAGATGAAATTCACTCATACCCGTTTCAAGGAGTAGTAGAGAGGTTGTTCCCTTAAGTGTTGACTCCGCGTCTTGACCAAATGACCAACCCCTCTCATTGGTCAGAGAGGGATTCAGTTTGTCGCTTGGACCACAAATCAATTGTTCATTAGAGGATCAGTGGGACTTAAGGAACAAGAAGTAATTGCAAGGGTAAAACGATTTATTTGACCCAGCTGTAATTACGAACGAACTGTGAAGGATCGACATACTAATCATGGTTATATCGAGTGGACAGAAATATATCTACAGTGAGGAGAGTTAAACCATTAGGCTTTAGTGGAGTATCCCGATTGTTAACGAATGTTGATTAGCTAGGCCAAAGAGTTTGGTCGGTTAAATTCGTATCGTTGAAGCTCATGATTTGTAGGTTTATTAGGTCCCCCTTACTAGCTTCGACTAAGCTTTGTAACGATTTGAGAGAAAAGAATTTGAATTGTTCAAATTCGATTTTGGGAGAAAACGTTAATTATATGCGATATACTTAATGTGACATAAATTAATTATAACTATGATAAAGAATACTGGACATATTTAAATATGATTTAAATATTGATTCAGTTTAAAACATGAATAGGGATTCATGTTCGAACATTTGATTTAAGAAATCTTGATTGACCAAATTATATAATATGATATTTTGATACTCAATTAATTAAATAAAAAATTTTATTTTCATTTGAAATTAATTTTATATTAATTTTGAATTAAAAGAAAATAAAATTCAAAATCATATTTGAATTACAATTGGACCAAATTCATTATTGTGTGAATCACCTTATTTATTTTTCAAATTCACACAAATTGCCCAACTCTTTCTATAATTAATCCTCATCACTCTTGTGTTGTTTTCTTATCCATGCTTGAGAAGCTTATGGTTTTGTTTAATTGTAGAAGAATCAAAAGGATTAATTGATTATGATAGAAAAATTTGAATTTCTAGGTTTTTTGAGGCCTTTCTCCCTTCTCTCTTCAATTTATCTCAATCTAAGATCTCACAATCTGTTCCAAGGCCTGAAAATAGTAGGAAAGATACTAGAGGTGACCTACTAAGTGTTTGTGACAAGAAATTTCTCACGAATTTGGAGAATTTTGAGTTAGAAGTGTATGTGTTCTTACTCTCTGTTTTTTCCAGATTTGAGCATGCTTTATATTTTGTAAAATTTATCAAATTAGAGTGTTGAAGATCCAAAATTGCTTCCACTTTCTTAATGTGGACTCCGTCACTAACCGCTTAGGCTACCCTTTTTATCATGTTGAACCCGATCACAAGGACAAAAATAATCACAATGATCCACACAGCTTATTTGGGAACCAACATTATGGCCTTGCACCTAAAGGTTGTTGGGGTGTATGCCCTAAACTCGTGTTGTTTGTAATACTTGTTATTTTAACAAAATAAAAGTTATTTGTTAATCAAACCTTGTATCTCACATTTTAAACTTAATCCAATAAACTAAGCTCCAGGGTCATACTTATGAGAACTTGAACAGTGTGTAGTGGACACACAGGTTGGATCATGACGTTCGAGTTAGTGAGTCAAATGGTCTTCAGTGTATTGATAGGGTTGGGAACCTCATCCTTGCAACATTGTGGATGCGCCCCACTTTGTATTGGATATAAACGAGGTGATCCAACTCGTTCATGTAGTTGACATGCAAGTGGGGGCCTATTTTGCAACAAGATTCTACAAGACCGGACCGTGAATAATTAGACCAACTGATGTAACACCGTTTATAGTTTAGGACTAATAAATTCGTAGATGACCATTAGTGACTCGATCTTAATGCTGAGTATGTTACAGACTCCTGTCTGCGAGGGTCTATCCTTT
This sequence comes from Trichosanthes cucumerina, assembly GCA_036507285.1. Lineage (NCBI taxonomy): Eukaryota > Viridiplantae > Streptophyta > Magnoliopsida > Cucurbitales > Cucurbitaceae > Trichosanthes > Trichosanthes cucumerina. The sequence continues at coordinate 44,626,332 of CM071841.1, forward strand.
CACTAGTACGAGTGAGAGTGGTTTGTGTTGCTCGCTCAATATGCCTACCTTCTCAGGGGCAGAACCACGTGGAGAGCTCGAAACTTTGCGAAATATGGAATTCACTTGTTCTCGAGTTAGGAAAACTAGAGGGTTTGTTCTCTTAAGTGATGACTCTAGCGCTTGAACAATGGGGCCCCACCCTCTCACTAACTCGAGAGGGGCATTGTTTATGGTATGACCATAAACAAAGTGTTCATTAGAGGATTATTGGGACTTAAGGAGAAAGAGGTTGACACGGAGGTAAAACAGTAATCTGACCCAACTTTGACTACGAACAACCTGTGAAGAGTCGATTCACGGGTATTGGTTATATCGATGAATACACCTTGTCCTATAGTGAAGAGAGTGCCGCTACGGGGCTATAGTGGAGTGTCCTCGTAGTTAATGAATGTTGATTAACGGGATGAAAGAGTTTAGACAGTTAATCTGGGATCATTAGAGCTCATGATCTGTAAGTCCATTAGGTCCCTCCGTTGGCTTAACATGAGATATATCAGTTATAGGTGATATAATTGATCTAATATAGAGTTTAATGAGAATTGGGTTCACAATAAACTACATACTAAAATGAGAGATGCAAAATTTATACTCTCAATTCACTTTGCTTAAGGAAGAACCTAATGGACCTACAGATCATGAGCTCCAATGATACGAGATTAACCGATTAAACTCTTTGATATAATTAATCAACATTCATCAACTACGAGTCACACCACTAAAGACTCGCAGTTGCACTCTCCTCACTGTAGAATGTATTGTGTCCATTGATATAATCAATACCTATGATTCGACCCTTAACAAGTTGTTCGTACTCAAAGCTGGGTCAAATTACCGTTTTACCCTTCTGATCACCTCTTGCTCCTTAAGGACTACTGATCCTCTAATGAACAACAGGTATATGGTTCTTCCATAAACATAATCCCTCTTAGCCTAGTAAGAAGACGGGGCCCCATTGTTCAAGACCTCGATACAGTTCTTAAGAGAACAACCTATCTAATTCCCAAATTCAGGAATGAGCTAATTTCCATCTCGAAGAGTTAAACCCCAGGCTATCTACAAGGCTCTGTCTCTAAGAAGGTAGGCATATTTAGTCGGCTACAAGCCACTCTCACCCATACTAATCTAAGGACAAACCTCCATAAGCAGGAGTTGGTAACTTGCTCAGGATTCAGGTCGAGTCACTAATGATCATCTATAAATTATTAGACCTATATTGTTAACGGTGTTACACTAATAGGCTAATAATTTGCAGTCTTGTCTTGTACGATTACATCGTACAGGATGCCCCCACTCGCATTTCTACCACATGAACGAGTAGGATTACCTCATTTGTATTGAATACAAAGCAGGTCGCATCCATGGTGTTACCAGAATAAGGTTCCCAACCTCATGCGTATACCATAAACGATTTAGTTTATATACTTAAAAATAATCCAACTTGTATCCACTACACATTTGTCCAAGATCTACCATTATAATCTTGGAGCTTAGTTTATTGGATCTAGTTTTATGTGTGCGAATACAGTAATTGTCAAAATAAATAACACTTTATTTATTTATTAATAATTAACAAAACTACACATGTTTAGGGCATAAAACCCAACAATCTCCCACTTGACCTAAAGTTAGTGGAGTACATAATAAACATTACAGTAATGTAAAAATATTAAACTGGGAACTTGAATACTCTTTGTACAACATACTACCACTTGCCCTAGTTAGAATAAGACATGTAGACCTAGACCGTCTTGGTGACTCTCAAACACTTTAGCCGTGAGAGCCTTTGTAAAAGGATCGACAACATTGTGCTCCGAAGCTATTTTCGTGGCAATCACGTCTCCTCCATTTTCATAGCACAGCAGGTAAATTGGTATTTGATTGATGTCATTAGATCTTGGTTAAGGATAATGTTGGATACATTTAGGTCGAAGCTGCAACATACCAAATGTTGGAGCATAATAAGCCAGATGCTGAGAGCTTGTGAGTAAATTTTGGAACATCTGTGCAGGAAGGCACAAAACACTAAATGTTGGAGCATTATAGAATGATGCTTCAACATATAAAATGTTGAAGCAAAATTATACAAGAATGCTTAAGCTGCACTAATGCCTAAAGCTTTCAGTGGAAAAGTACAAGCATTTGGACATGTGTCAACCACTTCAATTAATGAATCTGACAGTAGGTCATAGTAGACCAATTAGTCGTGGTTGTGTGGACATTCATGCCACAAAAGCCCTTATTTTTCCCAATTGAGGCTAGGTATTTAAGCAACCTAACTTGCCATTTTGAAGGAGAGAGGAGAGAAGCAAACCAGTTGTTGGGTTTCTCGATAAGACTACTTTTCTTACCTAATTTGGGAGAGACGTAGGTTACCAATCGGGAGAGGAAGTTTTTGAAAGAGTGTAGATTAAGAAAGTGGATGCAATTTTGGAAAAACAGAGAGTATGAACACATACCTTTGTTGCTCAAAATTCTCCTAATCCGTGGGCAATTTCTTGTCACAAACACTTTGTGAACAACTTCTAGTGTCTTCCCTACTATCCTCGGGCCTTGAAACAGATTGTGGGATCTTTTATAGAGATAGTTTGAAGAGAGATGGGAGAAAGGTCTGAAAAACATGAATCAGAAAAATTCTGATAATTTCTTAAAAATTCATGTGTTTCTTCTTCAATTAAAGCAAACCAAAAGTTTCTTCAAGCTAGGAGAAGATGACAGCATGAAGATGATGAGGATTTAGCAAGAAGGACGTGCTCAATTTGTGTGAATTTGAAAAAGAGAAATGGTGATTCACACTTTGTTCTTTGGTCCAATTGAAACTCAAAATTCAATTTCGAATTTTCATTTAATTTTAATTCAAAATTAATATAAAATTAATTTTAAATTAAAATTAATTTATTAATTTAATTAATTAATTTTAAATAATTTATTTCATTTAATATTAAATATCAAATTAAATAATTGGACCAATCCCGATTTCTTAAATCGACCGTTCGAACATGAATCCCTATTCATGTTATACATCGAACCAATATTTAAATCATATTTAAATATTTCCACCTCTTCTTTATCATCGTTTAATTCATAATTAATCTATGACACGTTAAGTATATCACATAGAATTAACGTTTTCTCCCAAAACCGAACTTGAACAATTCAAAATCTTTTCTCTCAAAGGTTACAAGGCTTAATCCGAGCTAGTAAGGGGACCTAATGGACCTACAGATCATGAGCTCCAACGATACAAGATTAACCGACCAAACTCTTTAACCTAGCTAATCAACATTCGTTAACCACCGGGACACTCCACTAAAGCCCAGTGGTTACCCTCTTCTCACTGTAGATATATTTCTGTCCACTCGATATAACCATGATTAGTAAGTCGATCCTTCACAGGTCGTTCGTAATTACAGCTGGGTCAAAATTATTTTTTTACCCCTATAATTACTTCTTGTTCCTTAAGTCCCACTGATCTTCTAATGAACAATTGGTTTGTGGTCCAACCAACAAACCGAATCCCTCTCGGGCCAATGAGAGGGGTGGGCCCTTTGTTCAAGACCCGGAGTCAGCACTAAAGGTAACAACCTTTCTACTAATTCCTAAAATGGGTAGGAGTAAATTCCATCTTCCAAAACTATGTTGCCAACTATCTACCCAGTCTTATCCCTGAAATGGGAGACTTATTGAGTCGACAATCTCAAAACCACTCTCACCCATGCAAATCTAAGGATAATCCAAATAAAAAGGAGTTCATGGCACGCTCAGGATTAAGATCGAGTTACTTAGGTCATCGTATGAATATAGTCAGTTAAGACAGTAAACAGAGTTATAAAGTCTAAGTGACTATTTCTCGGTCCAGTCTTATGCAAACTCAATGCATAGGACACCCCACTTGCATGTCTCCACATGAACGATTCAGGATCACATCGTTTGTACTTTACAAAGTGGGTCGCATCCATAGTGTCCCTAGGATAAGGTACCCAACCCTATCCCTATACTATAGACCGTTCTGGCTATAACTTAAACCTAATCCACTTTTATGTCACACATAAGGTTCAAGTATACATCCTATAGCCATGGGTTCTTTATTGGATTAGGGTTTCAAAATATACAATACACTTTATTCAATAACACGTTTATTTGAATAAATCTCAATAACAACTTTGTTGCAAAATAGAATATACATTCAGTTTACAACGCCGCGAGTTTTAGGACATAAAACCCAACAGTTGCCTTGGGAAAGAAGCTGTACAATTGGGAGTTGCAGTCTATCCATCTTCGTTTCTTCTTTCATTCTTTACATTCTGAAGTTTTAATTAGAGCTAGATTATTCTTTCTAAATTTGTTTGTTGTTAGACCTTGCCATATTTATCAATTTCAATGCAAGTTTACTTTGTTATGTATCTTTTATCATCATGAGCTAATCTAATTAAGGGGAAGAATTAGGGGAGTTTTGTGATTGTGAGCTTTATGTGAAGGCAAGTTGCATTTATCCGCTCTTCTAATCTTTGTGTGCTTAATACTACTTAGATCAGTTTGGTCAACCGATTTAAGTTGTGTTTATTCTGAATTTGGAAAGAGGAATGATAAACTGAATTCATCGACTAGGATTAGTTCTGATTAGGGGCTAGCCCTAGGGTAATTGAGGGTATTAGGGAGAGTAACTCACCTAATGAATGCAAGGATGAAATTAACAATTAAACAAGTAATGGGAATTAGTTGTTGTAACTCAAGACCTCTGGAAAGAGTCCGTGGGAACTTGCATTAAGAGTTGGAGCCATCTCATTGCTGTAGCATAACCATCACCCTAATTAGTTGATAGAGGTCGAGACTTTAAACTTGTGTTTGTTATTTTCAAGTTAATTCCTATTTATTCCTTATGCAATTTGAATCACTGGTTACCTCAAGTCTATTAAGAACAACTCAATATCTTGACACTTCTAAGTACAATTCCCTATGGGATCGATGTTTTTCTTATCACTTGTTGCAACAACGTTGTGTATACTTGCACATACTAAGGTGTTTTTGACTAAATTCATTGACACTCCTTATTAGCACTAAGTTTTTGGCGTCATTGTCAGGGATTTGTTGCAGGAAGTTATTAATTTTGAGTTATTTTTAGTAGACAAGTGCTTGCAGGTGAAATGACTGAGTGTAAGGATCGAATCCCGCTACGGAAGCGATTGTGAATCACGTGTTCATGATTTCGTTACATGGATCAAAAAAGAACTAAATATCTATGATTAAGCATGCATATCTAATTAGGACAACAAGGAATCATATCTTTAAAGAACTCTTTTCTTCACGTATTCATTCTCAACGATCACGATCTCACCAACACGAACCTGAATCGTGTGAAGATTCGCCATTAGATCTTCTCCGTTTTTCTCTAGGTGAGGGAGGAAAGTGTGTTCCTTTAGGATGAGATGTGGAGGTTTGAGAGAAGTTGTGTTTGGAACTCATTCCAACAACCTAAATTAGGGAACTCTAGGGTTGCACACAATTGCCTTATCAAAGTTGCATCTTATGCAATTATTTATAGGGAAATATGATAGAAATTATCATATTATCCCTCATTCATTCTCTCATTAGTATATAGTTAATTTGTGAATCTAATTAACATTAAAACTATATGCAATTGAACACTTCAATTCTATTCCTAACTTTATACCCTCAATATTACCATGTTGAGCCAACGGAGGGACCTAATGGACCTACAGTTCATAAGCTCCAATTATGTTAGATTAACTGATCAAACCCTTTGATTCGATTAATCGATATTCATTAACTACAAGTCACTCCACTATAGACATGTACTTGTACTCTCCTCACTGTAGATTATAGTGTGTCCATCGATATAATCATTACTCATGAGTCGACCCTTCACAGTTTGTTCGTAATCACAATTGGGCCAAATTACCATTTTACTCATGTGATTACCTATTTGTTCCTTAAGCACCATTGATCCTTTAATGAACAACAAGTGTATGATTCTACCATAAACTCAAACTCTCTTAAGCTAGTTTAGAGGGCGAGGCCCCATTGTTCAAGACCTGGACTCAGTTCGTAAGGGAACAACGTATCTAATTCCTTAATCTAGGAATGAGTGAATTCCATCTTGCAGAGTTAAGTCCCCAGCTACCTACGAGGTTCTATCCCTGAGAAGGTAGACTCATTGAGTTGGCTACAGGCCACTCTTGTAAACCCCAGATTTTCCTTTGGAATTTCTTTAAAAAAAAAAGAGAAAAAGAAATGCTTTAGTATGTTTAGTTTTAAATAAAAAATGAAATGTTTTTGTCTGGGAAATTGAAAGGAAAGAAAAAAGAAGAAAGAAAGAAAATAAATGTGCAAGCTTTGTTTTTTTTTAAAAAAAAAAAAGAAAAGAAGAAAAGGAAATGAAAGGAAAAGAAAATATTTTTTTTATGTTTGGTTTTCATTCTTTAAAAGAAAGGAAAAAAGAAATAAAGGAAAGAATTTAAAAAGGGAACAGAATTGGGAGAAGACAAATCCACCGCCTATGTCTTTTTAACATTACTCAACCCACCTTCTCTCCATTTCCATCTCATTTTTCACAAACTAAACCACAACTTCGTGGGAGAGAGCTGAAGGAAGGAGAAGGAAAGAGGGCTTTTGTTTGAAGCTAAAGAAGAAAGGAGAAAGATTCAGTTCAAGGTTCCATGGCAATTCAATGTTAAACTCAACCCTGTCCTGATTTCTTGATCATTTCGAGCTCCATAAGAAGAGGTAAGAGGTGAGGTTTGATTTTCTTGAAAGCTAACTCATATTTGAACAAAATTCGTGAAGGAAACTCGAGCAAATTCTGACCATAAGTTACTGAGAACCCTCTCGTTTTTGGGTCGTGTTGATCAGTAGGATTGGCATGAGACGCTCTAATAGGTATGGTTGGAAAGCTTATTGAATTTCCTACAACTTTCATAAAGAACGCGTGAGTAAAATCGACTGGAAGATGTTTAAAATTTCAGGTCAATTTCAAGATGCCGCAGGGAAACTAATCTGAAAAATAGCAGAAGTTTGTTTTTAAGGAAGAAGCTTCCGAGGTATTTTCGAACAAATCCTTTGCGAATTTTAATTTCATTTCTTTTCTTTAGTTTTAGAGGGTTCAAAAAGGAAGAATTTGGTATAAAGTACATCCTGTTTGGCTAAGTAATGAAGGAGTTATGAATGTTTGAAGTCAGGGTATGAATCTGTAAATTGCTAGAAAATTAGATGGTGTTTTTTTGTAATTTCAAGGTTGAAAATCATGAGCTCGAGGTTCTAATGCTTGGTTTTGGTTTGTTTGGCAGGCCAAGAGGAAATAAGTCGAGTGTACGGGCCAAGGTTCTAGTTCTAACACTGTGAGTGACAAAACAAACTTCAAAACTGATTTATATGCTTGAATTATGCTTAAGGAAACACATGATTTCTCTAGAATGAAATGGTCTACATGCTTTATGTTTTTCTTTGGGAACACATACTCAGGAGCATTCATGTTTTCCTAGAAATGATTTCAAGTGCTCGTTGTGAGCCTAGATTTCCCGATGGAATTTATATGTGAGCATATGTTTATTGATTTCTAAAATTTAGTGAAAATGTTAAGATTTCAAGCAAGCATGTACTAGCAAGTATTATTTAAAGATTTCCGGTTTTATGAACAAGTTGAGTAAGCTTTTGTTTTATGAAGGGAAAGATAAGCAGGCATGTTTAAGTATTTTTATGTCTTTTTCTGGGACTTGAATGAGTAAATAGCTGAGATATTGAGCCCGAGGCTATATAGTATCGTGTGCTCACAAGTCATTTTCTGTTGTCGACGTTGAGTGTACTCCGTGACAACAATGCTGTCGTGAGTGCTGGGCGAGCCCCACTACGACAAAGATGATGGGAGTGCTGGGTGGGTCCCACTACATCGTAGAGTAAATGTTTTATATGCGTTAATATTATTTATATGTCTTACGAGATTTTAACGACATACTTCCTATTTTTTTTTAAAAGCTATTATGATTACACGTTTATATTTAATGCTTGATTACAGATGCATATGCTCATAGATGGTCAGGTGATATGATTTACGAGATAATAGTTTTTAAACTCAGTCACTCACTGAGCTTCATCGCTCATACTTTCAGTGTTTTCCCACTTTTCAGGAAGAGATCGAGCTCCTAGTACCTGATATCCTGCCATAGTCTGCTAAAAGCTCCACAAGCTTAATATTTTGTACGTGGGTGGGGTTGTATAACAAGTCCATATGTAATGTAGTCATGTTTGTGTGTGCTTTACAGGTTGTGGCAGTATAAACCATGGCTTAAATGTTTTTTGTTGTGTTTTGCTCATACCCGTTTCAGTTTTTAAGAGAGTGTTAAGTTACTCATTACGTAGGTTTCGTAATTGTCACTATTCCGCTGTGTTTATGGTTAAAGTGTTCCATATGCAGGTATAGTATGTTTATCAGGTAAAACAGGGTCAACAGGTATTGTTAAGAGGTAAACAATGTCTGTTGGCTTCATGTCGTTTCTGGGCTAAGTAGTGAGTAGTTCGGGAGAGGGTGTGACAACTCTCACCCATACTAGTCTAAGAACAAACCCCTATAAGCAGAAGTTCTTAACTTGCTCAGGATTCAGGTCGAGTCACTAATGACCATCTATAAATTATTAGTCGTATCGTGTTAACTTCGTTATACTGGTTAGACTAATAATTTGCAGTAAGATCTTGTATGAACTCTTCATGCAAGATGCCCCCACTCGCATGTCATCCACATGAATGAGTTGGATTAGCTCATTTGTACTAACTACAAAGTGGGTCGAATCCATGGTGTTACCAGAATAAGGTTTCCAACCTCATTCTTATACCATAGACCATTTAGGTTATACTTTTGAACACAATCCAAATAGTGTCTATTACACTAATGTTCAAGATTCATTATAACCTCGGAGTTTAGTTTATTGGATTTATAAAACGAGAATATAGTTTTATCAAATCAAATAACTCTTTATTCATTTGACTAAAATTACACAAGTTTAGGGCACATATCCCAACAATCTCCCACTTGACCTAAAGCTTGTGGAGTACATAATTAAACATTACAATAATGTAAAATATAATAAACTAGGGCACTGAAACCCTGTGTACAATATACTCCCACTTGCCCTAGTCAGGGAACACTTGTAAACCTAGACCTTCTAGGTGACTCTCTAATACTTTAGCCGTGAGAGCCTTTGTAAAAGGATCAACAATGTTGTGCTCGTAGGCTATCTTCGTGACGATCACGTCTCCTCGATTCACGATCTCCTGGATGAGATGATATTTCCGCTCAATATATTTACCCCTCTTGTGACTTTTGGGTTCTCTAGAATTTGCCACAACACCACTGTTACAACAGTACAACGTGATAGGAAAACTCATATGTGGAGCCACTTCAAAATCTAACATGAATTTCCTTAACCAAAATCTAACATGAATTTCCTTAACGTGATAGGAAAACACATATTCAACTCCATGGTTGAATCAACGATGCATTCCTGCTTGACGCTTCGCCATACTACCGCTCCTCCGTTCAGAGTAAATACTAATCCTGATGTAGATTTTCGAGAATTTTTATCAGTTTGAAAGTTAGAATCCGTGTATCCTATAAGGATCAGCTCCTTAGCCCCATACACAAATATCTCGTTCCTTGTTCTCCGAAGATACTTAAAGATCGTCTTAATCGTTTTCCAATGTTCAGGTCCTAGATTGGATTGATGTCTATTGACCATTCCAACTGCAAAACAGATGTCTGGCCTAGTACAATACATGGCTTACATGAGGCTCCCAATAGCTGATGTATAAGGAACCTGTCACATTTCCTAAACTTCTTGAGGTGTCTTCGGACATTGTTTCTTAGACAAATGAACTCCATATCTGAAAGGCAATAAGCCTTTCTTGGAGTTTTACATCTTAAATCTCAACAACACTTTGTCGATGTAAGTTGTCTGAGACAATGCTATAGTTTTATTTTTGCGGTTCCGAACAATCTGGATCCCAAGAACAAACTGCGCTTCTCCCAAATCTTTCATTTGGAATTGCGTAGCTAGTGATGGGATTGTGATTCTTGCAGCGAAAACGACATGAAACGTCGTGGTGTTCGTTGTGGTATTCTTTTTTTAAAATTGACTTAAAAATTGAGTAAAACCAATTTAATTCTCGGCTAAACATGCTTATTTAAAGAACTTGAAGGGAATGAAACTCCCACGCAGCGGAAGACGATCGAATCGTCGTGGTGAAGTTGTGCAACTATTATTCGTTTAAACAATCTAACTCTTAGAACTAGGTTAAACATGCATAAAATGGAAAGAAATTACAGCAAGATCTCGTTACTTACTTGTTGAAGACAATCTTCAAGCTTTCCTTTCCGTCCATAAACTCTTCGTGTTCTCCCAACGATCTCGAACTACTCGAACTGTTCTCACGAACGAAGCCGAACACCACCACTTGGCTTCTCGGTTGTTCTTCTTTTGGAAGAAGGAAGATGGTAGGTTCTTGGGTTTTGATATTTGGGAGGAGAAAACTTGAGGGAGAATTGAGAGAAGGACTTTGCTTCTTTTGGAGAGAAATCCAAAAATGAGCAATTGTGTTACAACCTTTCTTGCAAAAGGGGTTTAAATAATGGAGATAGGTGGAGTTGAAATCTCCACCTATTTACCATTTTACCACAACTATAGGTTATGCAAATCATATTTGCATAACCATATATTATAAGATATCTCATATCTCATATTACAAATAACATTTGCACTATTGTGGATTTATAAATTGAATCAGATCCAATTTAATATCTCTCAATCTAATTTCTCCTAATTAGCCCTAATTCAACAATTAGGCTAACCTATAGTTTATTATGAATCTCATTCACATTAAACTATATATTATATCATTCATATCTCATATAAATGGCATAAATGCCCTAAAGTAAACTTGACCACTTCAATTCACACCAAAACATTAAACCTTCTTATAATCAAGTTTGAGCCAACCGAGGGACCTTATGGACCTACAGTGACGAGCTCCAATGATCCGAGATTAACCTATCAAACTCTTTGACCCTGTTAATCAACCTTCATTATCTACGGTAACATCCACTAACGCCCGTAGCTGCACTCCCATCAGTGCAAGACATTACGTGTCCACTCATATACCCAATGTCCATGAGTCGACCCTTCACAGGTTGTTCGTAGACACTGTCGGGTCAAATTACCGTAACACGCTCCTCTAATGAACAACAACATTGTAATGGTCCGACCATACACAACAACCCTCTCGTGCCAGTGAGAGGGTGGGCGCCCGTTGTCCAAGCCCTGGAGACAACACTTAAGGGAATAACCCCTCTAGTTTCCCTAAAGGCGGGAACGAGTGAATTCCATCTCGCGTAGTTAAGTTCCTAGCTCACTACTTGGTCCTGTCCATGAGAAGATAGGCATATTGGGCGAGTAACTGTGACCACCCTCACCCGTACCAGTCAAAGGACAGACCCCGCAGACAGGAGTCCGTAACACGCTCAGGATTCAGGTCGAGTCACTAATGTTCATCTACGAAGTTATTAGTCTATATTGTTAACGGTGTTACATTAGTAGGTCTAATAATTCACGGTCCGGTCTTGTACAATCTCATTGTACAAGATGCCCCCACTCGCATGTCAACCACATGAACGAGTCAGATCACCTCGCATCCACAGCGTATCTAGGATTAAGTCTCCAACCCCATCCATATACTGTAGACCGTTTGAGTCATTTACTCGAACGTGATCTTTCCTGTGTGTCCACTACACACCTTTCAAGTTCTAGTTCTCTCACTAATTCAATGACCCTGGAGCTTAGTTTATTGGTCAAAGTTTGTATTAAATGCGAGACACAAATTGATGAAATGAATAACTCTTTATTAATTTCAAATAGTAATTTACAAACTAAACGAGATTAGGACAACAATCCCAACAAACTCCCACTTGGACTAAGCTAGTGGAGGAAATACATTTCTGAAATGTACATAAATTACAATGAAGTAATACAATAAACTAGGGCATTGAATACCCGTTTACATATCTCCCACTTGCCCTAGTCAGGAAGTACTCGAAGACCTAGACACTCTAGGTGACCCTCAAACATCTTAGCCGTGAGGGGCTTTGTAAATGGATCAGCTACGTTGTGCTCCGACACTATCTACGTGACTGTCACGTCGTCGCGGTGCACAATCTCTAGTATCAGGTGATACTTTCGCTCAATGTGTTTGCCTCTCTTATGGCTCCGAGACTCTGCGAGTTAGCTCATTTTGCTTTGTTGTCACAAAACAGTGTGATCGACAAGTTCAGATTTGCAACAACTTCCAAATATGTCATGAACTTCCTAAGCCAAATAGTTTCCTTTGCAGCTTCACAAGCCGCAACGTACTCCGCTTCCATAGTGGAATCAGCGATGCATCCCAGCTTGATGCTTCGCCATACTACATCTCCTCCATTCAGAATGAAGGTTGACCTCGAAGTGGATTTCCTAGAGTCCTTATCGGTTTGAAAGTCAGAATCTGTTTATCCCGTAAGGATGAAATCCCCACTGCCATACACTAAGTTGTAATTCCTCGTTCTCCTAAGATACTTAAGGATTGCCTTTACGGCAGTCCAGTGATCTAATCCTAGATTGGATTGATACCTGCTTACAATACCTACTACATAACAGATGTCGGACCTAGTACACAACATGACATACATTAGGCTACCTACAGCTGAAGCATAGGGGATCCGTCTCATATCCTCAACCTCTTGAGGAGTCTTAGGACACTGATCTCTGAGACAGGTGAACCCCGTGCCTGAAAGGCAGTAAGCCCTTCTTCGAGTTCTGCATCTTATATCTAGACAACATCTTGTCAATATAAGACGTTTGAGACATGGCTAGTGTTCTATTCTTCCGGTTCCGGACAATCTAGATACCTAGAACATACTAAGCTTCTCCCAAATCTTTCATTTGGAATTGCGAAGCTAGTCAATTCTTAACTTCAGTAAGAAATCCTACCTCATTCCCAATTAGAAGGATATCATCCACTTATAATATCCGAAATGCGACAGTTTTGTCGAAGATTTTCTTGTAAACACAAGGCTCGCCAACATTCTGATCAAAGCCATAAGATTTGATTGCCTCATATAACCTTATATTCCAAGACCTCGAGGCTTGTTTCAGTCCCTAAATAGACCTATGAAGTCGGCAAACTTTTTGCTCTTGGCGTTGGGTTATGAACCCTTTGGGCTGGTCCATGTAGATGGTTTCGTCAAGGATGCCAGTCAGAAAGGCGGTCTTGACATCCATCTTCCATACCTCGTAGTCATAATATGCGACAATGGCCAGAAGAATCCTGATCGACTTGACGTGCTAGGATTAACAACACTTGTTGACGTACTAGCCCCATTAGCAACTCTTGCTGATGTACTGTCCGTTTCGTTCAACACGATTTTGCTCCTAGGCAAATGATCCCGGATGTGGTCTTCCTCAAGGAAAGTGGCGTTTGTCCACACAATCACCCTATTTTCCTTAGGATTGAAAAATAAACCACCTTTGGTCTTTTTTGGGTAGCATACGAATAGGCACAATTTTGAACGGGGTTCGAAAGGTGTTTCACAAACACTCTTCGACGGAACGTTGTTCAAAATATACACCGCAATCTCCACTACGTAACCTCAAAAAGAATCAGGGAGACAAGCATAGATCATCATCGACCAAACCATGTCCAACAGAGTCCTGTTTCTCCATTCCGATACACCATTCTTGTGTGGCATACCAGGTGTTGAGATTTGGGACGTAATTCCGTGTTCTATCATATAGTCCTGGAATTCAGTGTCCATATACTCTCCACCTCGATCCGATCGAAGTGTTTTTATGATTTTACCTAACAAGTTCTCAACCTCAGTCTTGTATTCCTTGAACTTTTCAAGAGTTTCTGACTTTCTATGCATTAGGTAAATATACTCATACCTCGAATAGCCATCCATGAAAGATACGAAGTATTCATAACCACCTCTTGCTTTAACACTTATCAGATCACAGAGGTCAGAATGTATAAGCTCAAGGGGCTCCTTGGCTCTATATCCTTTTCCAGTAAAAGGACGTTTGGTCATGTTGCCTTCGAGGCATGACTCACACACCGACAAAGAATTTTCTTCCAACTGACTTAGAAGTCCACTCTTCACTAGTCTCTCGATCCTATTAAGATTAATGTGGCCTAACCTTAGATGCAAAAGATGGTCATTTTCTTTTGGAGAAAGTTTACCTCTCTTAGTTCGCGTTTCTGCAGTTTTTAACAACTCAGTGTTTAAAACGCTTTTGACTGAATTTGGTTTCAAAACATACAAATTAGACTCAAGTGAAGTAGAACAAATAAGATTACCATTTCTGGAAATAAGCGCTTTATTACTATTAAATGAAACAGAGATACATTGTTCTAATAAACAAGAAATAGAAACAAGGTTTCTAGTAAACCCTGGAACTATGTACATATTGTCTAACAAAATGTAACTCCTGCCAAAATAGAGTTTCAGTTTGTAAATCGCTGCAGCAGAGACTAACTCCCTGGATCCAACCCATAGAGTCACCTCACCCTCTCGCATCTACTGTCAGGAATCAATTCCCTGAAAAAAAGAACAAACGTGGTTAGTGGCACCCGAATCTAAAATCCAGACAGAGTCACTACTCTCTACTAAACAAGTTTCAGTTACTAGTAAATCACATTTACTTTGATTCTTCCACTCGGCAAGGAACTTGGGACAGTTTCTCTTCCAGTGTCCGTCCCCATTGCAGTAGAAACACTTTTCTTTCTCTGCAACTTCCTTGACCTTCTTGCCGTTTTGGGCGGCAGCTCGTTCAGCTTTACCCCTCTTCATCTTCTTCTTTCCTTTCGGGCGAGAAGGAGACAGATTTGGTCCCAGAGGTCGAACCCCTGTCATATGATCTGTAGGGAACATTTGCCTCAGCTTTCGGTGTCCTGATCCTCATCAAGTACTGGAAGTTCTGTAGCTCATTGAGGAGGGTAGTCAAAGTGTAGCTTATCTTGTTCATAACAGCGTTGCTACGAAACTGAAGGAAACTATTCGGAAGAGTCTCCAGAATAATATTGACCTGACTCGACTTGTCGATCGAAGCCCCGTTCATCTCCGCTAGATTAAAGTGGGTCATCATGTCTAGAACGTGTTCATGGGCATACGTCCCTTCTTTCATCAGTGTGTTGAAGACGTATTTGAGTGAATCGTGCCTGACCTGAAAGGACTGTTGTCCAAACATGTCTTGCAACAATTCTATGATCTCCTTGGCGGTGATCATCAACTCGTGCTTCTTTGTCAAAACATCAGATAAGCTGGCAATTATATAGACCTTGACCTTTTCATTGGCCTGATCCATCGATCGTATGCATCACGAACACTTCGTGTTGCAGTCGAGTTCGATAACTGAGGACATTCCTCAGTAAGCCCGAACTTCAGGTCGTTAGTTACTAGAATCAAGTTTATATTATTCTTCCACGTTTGGAAGTTATCTCCCACTAATTTGTCGGAAGCAAGGAAAGCAATAATTGAGTTAGACATTTTTAAGCTAAAAAATTGAAAAATAATTTTGTGTTAGTCTCGCATAAACTTTTGAAATCCAATCAAGTTTTAGAAAAAATTTAATCCTATGATCCCTAGGTCATTTAAAAAAATGCAATGATATCCTAAAGGTTTAGAATGACTGCCACCGAAGGGTGAACAGAAACACTCCTCCTCAAGGACGAGACTTTCTCGACCAGACCCTAATCCTAGAATAACTCTTATTCCATTAGGCGTCCAGTTACCATTATTTGGTCGAATTCATTAACACTTAACGAATCCCGTGAGTGTCACCCTCAATCTTTAAGTTTCCAAGTATCCGTCCAAACAATAGCAACCGAAGGGTGAACTACGAAGGAAAACCAACAAGGAAACTGTATCCCTTTCGAGAATTCACAGTGTTCCGACTCCCATGATCACGACCATCCGAAGGGATTGTCTGGTCCAGGCCAAACTAGCAAGCGAATAATAGGGGTCTCACGGTGTGAATCGAAAGAAGGGACCGTGGGTCCCGTTTTCGTAGGTCCCACTCCAACTTACTATAAGTACTCTCTCCATCCACTATGATATTGACCCATACAAATACCATTCGAAGGGGGACGCTCCCATTTGCACCACGAGGCCGAGTATGTATCTTATACACTTTATTTTCTCCCACTCAACACTTTATGTTATTCGGGATTGACCTAGATAAACCGGCTAAAATTTACCTAAGTCTACCAATATAACTCTTATATGGTGTTTAGCCTAAGTTTATAATCACATTATTACTTAGGTCTATGTGAGTAAATTAATCAACTTTTAATTAACGACACTCACGAAAAATATAATCTAAGAATCTCCAGACCGAATTCACTCCCAGGTCGGTTTCCAGGTAGGGGTGTTCCGCAAGCGTCAACTTAAATACCCCAACCTTAGACAAAACCTTCCTTAGACAGAGTTACTAATCAATCCCTATTCAAAGATTACATTTTTATTTCCTAATTCTAATCTTACTAGAACTAGAAAACCTAAGTCTAATTATTCAAGTTCTAAACACTTTAAAACTAATAATTAACTTAGGTTACATGCATTTCAAAGTTATAGTGCTTGATCATTCATCACATGAATAACTATATACTATAACATAATATTCCATCACGTGAAAATAAAATGCATGAGCATACTTTAATCTAAAAAATATAACACTTATATTTTAATTAAATTAAAACATGCATTTAATTATATTATAACTCTTATAATATAACCTATCATGCAAACTGTATATTATAACACTTATAATATAAATGATGCATGAAACTGTTTAACCTAAGGTGGGATTTTAAATCTATATGACATACATTATGCACATATAAATTAATTAAATCATACATCACATGTATAAAATAATTAAATAGCAAAAACGGATCGGTTTTGGCACTTAGGGGCATTTATTTAATTGAATAACATTAATATAACAATTATATTAATATTATTTAATATAATAATAAATTAAATAACAAAATACATATGGTAAATTAAAAACAACTAAATAGCAAAAATAGACCGGTTTTGGCACTCAGGCGCCACTAATCATGTATGCTCTTCTTTTCAGGGAATTGATTCCTGGAAGCAGCTACAGAAGAGAGAGATAATGCTCCGAGTTGGAAATGGAGAAGTCGTCTCAGCTGTAGCAATAGGCACGATGAAGCTTAATTTTAGCAAGAAATATATGTTGTTAGACAATATAGTAGTGATACCAGAGTTTACTAGAAACCTTATTTCAATTTCTTGCCTTATAGAACAATGTATTGCTGTTTCTTTTTCTTTGAATAAAATTTTTATTTTAAAGAAAGGTGTGGAAATATGTTCAGAGTCATTAGAAAATGGGTTGTATGTTTTAAGGCCTAATTCAGTCAAAATGGTTTTGAATACTGAATTATTTAAAACTACAAACAGACAAAATAAGAAACGTAAAATTTCTCATAAAGAAAATGCTCATCTTTGGCATCTTAGATTGGGTCACATTAACCTCAATAGGATTGAGAGATTGGTAAAGAATGAACTTCTAAGTGAGTTAGAAGAAAATTCTTTACCTGTATGTGAATATTGCCTAGAAGGCAAAATGACAAAAAGACCTTTTAGTGGAAAAGGTTATAGAGCCAAAGAACCTCTTGAGCTTATACATTCAAACCTCTGTGGTCCGATGAGTGTTAAAGCAAGAGAACGTTTTGAATATTTCATCTTGTTTATAGATGATTATTCTAGATTTTGGCATATTTAGCTAATGCATCATAAGTCTGAAGCACTTGAAAAGTTCAAGGAATTCAAGACTGAAGTTGAAAACCAATTAGGTAAAACAATTAAAACACTTCGATCAGATCGAGGTGGAGAGTACATGGATTTAAAATTCCAGAACTATATGATAGAACATGGAATTACATCCCAACTCTCAGCTCCCGGTACACCACAACAAAACGGTGTATCGGAAAGGAGAAATAGAACCTTGGTGGACATGGTTCGATCAATGATGAGTTATGCTCATCTCCCTAATGCTTTTTGAGGTTACGCAGTAGAGACTGCAAAATACATTTTGAACAATGTGCCATCAAAAAGTGTTTCTAAAACACCTTTTGACATCTGAAAATGACGTAAAGGTAGTTTATGTCATTTCAGAATTTGGGGTTGAACAACACATGTGCTTGTGACAAATCCAAAGAAGTTGGATTCACGTTCAAAATTGTGCTTATTCGTAGGTTACCCAAAAGAAACGAGAGGTGGTTTATTCTATGATCCTAAGGAAGATAAGGTTTTTGTGTTGACCAATGCCACTTTCTTAGAGGAGGACAACACAAGGGACCACAAACCAATAAGTAAAATTGTGTTAAGTGAGTTAGATGGAACAATAGCAAAGGTTGCTAATAAAACTGGTACGTCAACAAAAGTTGTTGACACTAGCTTGTCTAGACAAGAGAGTCCATCTCAAAAATTGAGTATGCCTCGACGAAGTGGGAGGGTTATAACACAACCTGATCATTACATGGGTTTATCTAAAACCCAAGTAGTTATACCAAACGACGACTGTGAGGATCCATCGACTTATAATCAAGCGATGGTTGACAAAGACAAAGACAAATGGGTCATAGCGACGAACCAAGAATTGGAGTCTATGTACTTCAATTCTGTTTTAAATCTTGTAGATAAACCTGATGGGGTAAAACCTATAGGTTGTAAATGGATCTACAAGAGAAAGCGTGGTGTAGATGGGAAGGTGCAAATCTTTAAAGTTAGACTAGTAGCAAAGGGTTATACCCAAGTTGAAAGGATTGACTATGAGGAAACCTTTTCACCTGTTGCTATGGTAAAGTCTATCCGTATCCTATTTGCCATTGCCGCATATTATGACTATGAGGTATGGCAAATGGATGTCAAGACAGCTTTTTTGAATGACAATCTTGACGAGAACATCTACATGGACCAACCCAAAGGGTTCATTGAACCAGGATAAGATGAAAAGGTTTGCAGGCTTAAAAGATCAATCTATGGACTGAAACAAGCCTCTAGGTCCAGGAATATAAGATTTGATGAGGTAATCAAATCTTTTGGCTTTGATCAGAATGATGATGAACCTTGTGTCTACAAGAAAACCATCAATAGTTCTGTCGCATTCCTAGTTCTATATGTGGATGATATCGTACTCATTGGGAATGATGTAGGATATCTTACTGACATTAAGAATTGGTTGGCTGCGTAATTCCAAATGAAAGATTTGGGTGAAGCGCAATTTGTTCTTGCGATGCAGATTGTCCGGAACTGCAAGGATAAAACACTAGCCTTGTCTCAGACATCTTATATCGACAAAGTGTTGTCGAGGTTTAAGATGCAAGACTCCAAAAAAGGTTTATTGCCTTTTAGATATGGAGTTCATTTGTCTAACGAACAATGTCCTAAGACACCTTAAGGAGTTGAGGATATGAGATGGATTCCTTATGCATCAGCTGTTGGGAGCCTGATGTACGCCATGTTGTGTACTAGGCCAGACATCTGTTTTGCAGTTGGAATAGTCAGTAGGTATCAATCCAATCGAGGACCTGAACACTGGACAACGGTTAAAACAATCCTTAAGTATCTACGGAGAACAAGGAACTACATGCTTGTGTATGGGCCTAAGGATTTGATCCTTACTGGATACATAGATTCTGACTTTCAGACGGATAAGGATTCTCGAAAATCTACATCAGGGTCAGTATTTACTCTTAACGGAGGAGCTATAGTATGGCAAGCGTCAAGCAAGGAAGCATCGCTAATTCTACCATGGAGGCCAAATATGTAGCGGCTTGTGAAGCAGCAAAAGAGGCCATTTGGTTAAGAAAATTTATGTTAAATTTGGATGTTGTTCCAAATATGAGTTTGCCCATCACGCTGTATTGTGATAAAAGTGGTGTCATGGCAAATTCAAGGGAACCCCGAAGTCACAAGAGGGGAAAGCATATTCAGCGAAAATATCATCTCATCTGGGAGATCGTGCATCGAGGAGACGTGATCGTCACGAAGATAGCCTCAGAGCACAACATTGCTGATCCTTTTACAAAGACTCTTACGGCTAAAGTATTTGAGAGTCACCTAGAAGGTCTAGGCTTACAAGTCTTCCCCAACTAGGGCAAGTGGGAGTATGTTGTACAAAGGGTTTAAGTGCCCTAATTTATTGTATTTACATTATTGTAATGTTTTAATACTCCACAAGCTTTGGGTCAAGTGGGAGATTGTTGGGATTTGTGCCCTAAACTTATGTAATTTTGATCAAATAAATAAAAAGTTATTTATTTTGATAAAATTGTATTCTTGCTCTATAAATCCAATAAACTAAGCTTCAATGTTATAATGTATCTTAAACATCAGTGTAGTAGACACTATTTGGATTGTGTTCAAGAGTATAACCTAAAGGGTCTATGGTATAAGAATAAGGTTGGAAACCTTATTCTTGTAACACCATGGATGCGACCCACTTTGTAATTAGTACAAATGAGGTAATCCAACTCATTCATGTGGATTGACATGCGAGTGGGGGCATCCTATATGAAGAGTTCATAAAAGAACGGACTGCAAATTATTAGTCTAACTAGTATAACGCTGTTAACAGGATAAGACTGATAATGTATAGATGGTCATTAGTGACTCGACCTGAATTCTGAGCATGTTAAGAACTCCTCCGTATAGGGGTTTGCCCTTAGACTAGTATGGGTAAGAGTGGCCTGTAGCCGACTCAATAAGCGTACTTTCTCAGGGTCAGGAACTTGTAGGGAGCTGGGGACTTAACTATGCAAGATGGAATTCACTCATTCCTACACTAAGGAATTAGATAGGTTGTTCCCTTAAGAAATGAATCAAGGTCTTGAACAACGGGGCCCCGCCCTCTAAGAGCGTATGAGTCTATGGTAGGACCATAGACTTGTTGTTCATTAGAGGATCAGTGGTGCTTAAGGAACAAAGGTAATCACAGAGGTAAAACGATAATTTGACCCAATTGTTATTACGAACAACCTGTGAAGGGTCGACTCATGGGTAATGATTATATCAATGGACACAATATAATCTTCAATGAGGAGAGTGCAACTACAAGTCTATAGTGGAGTGACTTGTAGTTAGCGAATATTGATTAACTGGATTAAAGAGTTTGATAAGTTAATCTCACATCATTGGAGCTCATGAACTGTAGGTCCATTAGGTCCCTTCGTTGGCTCAATATGGTAATATTGAGGGTATAAAGTTAGGAATGAAATTGAAGTGTTCAATTTCATATTTGAGGTGTTATATCAGTTATATGTGATATAATTGATATAATCTATGGTTTTAATGTGAATTAGATTCATATATAAACTATATACTAATGAGAGAATGAAAGAGGGATAGGATGGTAATTTTCATCCTATTTCTCTATAAATAGTTGCATGAGATACAACTTTGTGGTTAAGCAAAAATCTTGGAAAACCCTATATTATCAAGTATTTGTGTTGTTGGAAAAGTTCCACAAAAACATAACTTCTCTCACAACCCCACACCTTATCCTAAAGGAACCCACATTCCTCCCTCACCTAGAGAACAACGGAGAAGATCCGGTGGTGGTGTCTTCATTCGTTCGGGTTCGAGTTGCTGAAGATCGTGATCGTGGGAGAAGGACCACTTGAAGAAAGAGTTCTTCAACGGTAATTACTTGATATCCAATATCTTATTTCATATTTAATCTTTGTTAAATTTGATCTTGATTGAAATCCATGTTACAAAATAAGAACACGCGATTCACAATCGTTTCCGCTGCGGGATTCGATCCCTTCAGGCTCGACATCTGTTATGCAGTTAGGATTGCTAGTAGGTATCAATCAAATCAAGGATTAGTTCATTGGAAAGCCGTTAAGGTAATCCTCAAGTACCTTAGGAGAACAAGGAACTACAACCTTGTGTATGAGAATGGGGATTTCATCCTTACAGGATACACATATTCTGACTTTCAGACCGGTAAGGATTCTAGGAAATCCACTTCGGGGTCAACCTTCATTCTGAATGGAAGAGCTGTAGTGTGGCGAAGCATCAAGAATGGATGCATCGCTGATTCCACGATAGAAGTCGAGTATGTTGCGGCTTGTGAAGCTGTAAAGTAAGATGTTTGGCTGAGGAAGTTCATGCTTGATTTGGAAGTTGTTCCAAATATGAACTTGCCAGTGACCTTGTTCTGTGATAACAGTGGTGCAGTAGCCAATTCGAGAGAACCTCGAAGTCAAAAGAGTGGCAAACATATTAGTGGAAGTATCACCTGATACGAGAAATTGTGCACCGCGAAGACGTGATAGTCACCCAGATAGCGTCAGTGCACAACGTTGTTGATCCATTTACAAAAGCCCTCACGACTAAGTTGTTTGAAGGTCACCCTAGAGGGTCTACGTCTTCGAGTGCTTCCTGACTACGACAAGTGTGAGTATTTTAAAAGGTATTTAATGCCCTAGTTTATTGTATGGTTATTGTACATTTGAGAAATGTATTTTGTACTCCACTAGCATACTCCAAGTGAGAGTTTGTTGGGATGTATGTCCTAATCTCGTGTAAGTTTGTGATATCCATTAATGAAATAAATAAGAGTTATTTTTTCATCACTTTGTGTCTCACATATTTGTAAACTTAATCCAATAAACTAAGCTCCAGGGTCATTATATTATGAGAGAACTAGAACTTAAACGGTGTGTAGTGAACACAAAGGGAGGATCACGTTCGAGTAAATGACCCGAACGGTCTACAGTAGACGGATAGGGTTGGAGACCTAATTCTAGATACGTTGTGGATGTGACTCGCTTTGTATTAGATACAAACGAGGTGATCCAACTCGTTCATGTTGTTGACATGCGAGTGGGGGCATCATGTGCAATGAGATTGTACAAGACCAGACCATGAATTATTGACTTACTGATGTAACACCTCTAACAGTATAGGACTAATAAATTTCGTAGATGACCAAAAGTGAGTCGATCTTAATCTTGAGCGTGTTACGGACACCTGTCCACGGGGGTCTGTCCTTCGACTAGTACGAGTGAGGATGGTTATGATTACTCACCCAATTCACTCATTCTCAGATTAGGGAAACTAGAGCAGTTGTTTCCTTATGTACTGTCTCCCGGGCTTGGACAACGGGCACCCGGCCTCTCACTGGCCCGAGAGGGATGTTGTTTATGGTTGGACCATACAACGTTGTTGTTCATTAGAGGAGCAATGGGGCTTAAGGAGCAAGAGGTAAACATAGGGGTAAAACGATAATTTTACCCCAGCTGTGATTACACACAATCTGTGAAGGATCGTCTCACGGGCGTTGGTTATATTAATGGACACAACTTGTCCCAAGTGATGGGAGTGCAACTACGCGCTTTAGTGGAGTGTTATCGTAGCAAATGAATGTTGAATAACCGGGTCAAAGAGTTTGACCGGTTAATCTCAAATCATTGGACCTCGTCATTTGTAGGTCCATTAGGTCGCTCGGTTGGATCAAACTGGATAAATTGAGGGTTTAAAGTTTGATGTGGATATGAAGTGTTCAAATTCATTAAAAGGGTATTTATGTCATTTATATGAGATATGATTGACATAATATATAGTTTAATGTGAATGAGATTTATAATAAACTATAGGTTAGCCTAATTGGTTAATTAGTGCTAATTTTGGAGAAATTGAATTGAGAGAAATTAAATTGAATGTGATTCAATTTAAAATTTCACAATTATACAAATGAGATTTGTATAATAGGATATGAGATATCTTATTATATGTAATATGCAAATATGATTTGCATATTATAAGATTGTGGTAAAATGGTAATTTGGTGGAGATTTAAACTCGACCATTTACCATTATATAAAAGACTTGGTGAGAAGTTTTTTGGAACACAAGTGCTCATTTTTGGAATTTCATCCAAAGAAGCAATTCTCTCTTCTCTCGATTCTCTCTAAAAAATTCTCTCCACCCAAAACCAAAGGGAGTCCAACAACTCTCCCTCAAACTCCCAAGAACAATCGAGAAGACCGTTTGGAAGTGTCTTGTTGTTCGATTCAAGGATCGAGTTCGTAGAGATCGTTGGTTCGAGAGGGATCGTAACCAGAGAAGGAAAAACATTGAAGATTAGTTCTTCACCAAGTAAGTAACAAGTTACTCAGTGTTTTTTTCTCTTTTACAACATGCTTAGCCTAAAATTACGTAGTTTAATTCAATTTTAAGAAATGTTTTTCACAACAAACACCACGACGTTTCAAGTCGTTTCTGCTGCGGGAATTTCAATCACATCAGTCCCTGAGAAGATAGGCATATTGAGCGAGTAACTATAACCACCCTCACCAGTACTAGTCAAAGGACAGACCCCCATGGACAGGAGTTCGTAACATGCTCAAGATTAAGATCGAGTCACTATTGGTCATCTACGAAATTTATTAGTCCTACACTGTTAACGGTGTTACATCAGTAAGTCTAATAATTCACGGTCCGGTCTTGTATAATCTCATTGCATAGGATGCCCCCACTCGCATGTCAACGGAATGAACGAGCTGGATCACCTAATTTGTATCTAATACAAAGCGGGTCGCATCCACAGTGTATCTAGGATTAGGTCTCAAACCCTATCCGTATACTATAGACCGTTCGGGTCATTTACTCGAACGTGATCCTCCCTGTGTGTCCACTACACATCGTTCAAGTTTTAGTTCTCTCATAATACAATGACCCTGGAGCTTAGTTTATTGGATTAAGTTTATAAATATGCGAGACATAAGGTGATGAAAAAATAACTTTTATTTATTTCAACATGGAATATTACAAACTTACACGAGATTAGGACATACATCCCAACAAACTCCCACTTAGACTAAGCTAGTGGAGTACAAAATACATTTCTCAAATGTACAATAATAATACAATAAACTAGGGCATTGAATATCCTTTAAAAAACTCCAACTTGCCCTAGTTAGGAAGAACTCGAAGACCTAGACTCTCTAGGTGACCCTCAAACACCTTAGTCTGGAGGGTCTTTGTAAATGGATCAACAACGTTGTGCTCCAATGCTATCTGCGTGACTGTCACGTTTTCGCGGTGCACAATTTCTCGTATCAGGTGATACTTTCGCTCAATATGTTTGCCACTCTTTTGACTCCGAGGTTCTCTCGAATTGGCTACGACACCACTGTTATCACAGAACAAGGTCATTGGCAAGTTCTTATTTGGAGCAACTTCCAAATCAAGCATGAACTTACTCAGCGAAACAACTTCCTTTGTAGCTTCACAAGCCGCAACATACTCGACTTCCATCGTGGAATCAGCGATGCATCCATTCTTGATGCTTCGCCACACTACAGCTTCTCCATTCAGAATGAAGGCTGACCCCGAAGTGGATTTCCTAGAATCCTTATCGGTCTGAAAGTCAGAATATGTGTATCCTGAAGGATCAAATCCCCATTCCCATACACAAGACTGTAGTTCCTCGTTCTTCTAAGATACTTGAGGATTACCTTAACGATTGTCCTGTGATCTAATCATGGATTGGATTGATACCTACTGACAATCCCAACTGCATAACAGATGTCGGGCCTAGTACATAACATGACATACATGAGGCTCCCTACAACTGAAGCATAGGGATTCGTCTCATGTCCTCAACCTCTTGAGGCGTCTTAGGACATTAATCCTTAGACAAGTGAACCTCATGCCTGAAAGGCAGCAAATCCTTCATAGAGTTCTGCATCTTATATCAGGTCATACATTATTATACAAATCCTATTTGCATAATTGTCGAATAATAAATTGAATAACATTCAATTTAATTTCTCTCAATTAAATTTCTCCAATTAGCACTAATTAATCAATTAGGATATTTTATAGTTTATAATAAATCTTATTCACATCAAACTATATAGTATGTCAACTATATCCCATATAATTGGCATAGCTACCCAATTAATGAATTTGAACACTTCAAATCCACTTCAAACTTGAACCCCCAATTTGTCTAATTGGAGCCAACCGATGGACCTAATGGACGTACACCTGATGAGCTCTAATGATATGATATTAACGGATCAAATTCTTTGATCTGGTTAATCAATATTAATTAGCTACGGTAACACTCCACTAATTGCCGTAGCTGAACTCCCTGTTGGGGTTTGTGCCATAAAACTCGTAGTTTGTAAACTATGTTCTAATTAATGTAATAAAGAGTTATTATTTTCAATAAAGAGTTATTGGTCATTATTTATAATATTGCCCTTGTATTAACCCTAAATCTAATAAACTAACATCCAAAGTTTTAAAATGTCTCTTGAATTAAATGTAGTGTACATACAAAGGGTCTATAGTAAGGGGATAAGGTTTGGGTATCTTACCCTGGTAATACTATGGATATGACTCACTTTGTATTTGATACAAACACAGTGATCCTAGCGTGTTCATGTAAACGACATGTGAGTGGGGATATCCTATGTGATGAGATCGCATAAGACCGGACTGCGAAATAGTAACCGCTAGATGTAACTCCGATGACTAGTTAGGTTTCTATTTCACTATGATGACTTAGGAATCTTGATCTCAATCCTGAGCAGGTTACGAACTCCTGTTTGCGAGGGATTGTCCTTTGACTAGTATGGGTGAGAGTGGCAAGATACGCAAACTCAATATGTGTACCTTCCTGGGGACAAGACCGAGTGAGCGACTGGGGACTTAACGTAGCAAGATGAAATTCTCTCCTTCCTGCCTATTTGGGTAAGTAGATGAATGTTCCCTGAAGCGGCGTCTTCGAGACTTGAACAAAGGGCCCGACCCTCTCATTGGCCCAAGAGGGACTTTTGTTGGTAGGACCACAAAAAAAAAATTCATTAGAGGAGATCTGGTACTTAAGGTACAAGATGTAACCTAGGGGTAAAAGGTAATTTGACCCAGCTTGTGTTACGAACATTCGTGAAAGATTGACTTGTTGTTATTGGTCAATATCCGTGGACACAAAAATGTATATGTGATAGCACACAAAATGTGCTATCCCTAGGCTTAATTATTGCTAGTTTAATGATGATTTCAGAGTTTTTACGTGTTTAATTCATTCAATTTCAGGATAAGAGCGTAAACAGAACTATTGGAGACAAATTGGATCACTTGGGATCAAAACGAGGCTATTTGGAGCTCAAAATAACATCAATTGAAAGTGAAAGGAACAAACAAAGCTTGAAGACCGAGGTGATGGCGTTGCAACGCCATGTAGAGCGTTGCAACGCCAAACGTGCAACCATGATGCGTTGAAGACCCCAGGCGATAGCGTTGCAACGCTACTTTGCAGCGTCGCAACACGATCTCGATAAGAAGATGAGCATGAAGGACCAAACAATAGGCGTTGCAATGCTGCCTCGCAGCGTCACAACGCCATTTCGATAAGGAGCGCGCGCGTTAGGGTAGCGGCGTTGCAACGCTGCCCTCAACGTTGCAACGCCATTGATACATTCCATATCCGCCAGCCGCCTAGGGTACAGCGTTGCAACGCTAAACCGATTCCTTCTATAAATATATCCTTATGATTTCATTACAAGGGGGAGCCGAATTTGGTAGATTTTCCACCCTAATTTCGAAATACACCTTATAAGAAGAGAGAAAATAGCGTTTTTGGAGCCAAAGCATTCGTGGAGGTTCGAGATTGAAGACGGGAGCTCGGAGACGATGGACTAGCATCGACACATAAGTTTAATTTCCTTTTCTTTCAATTTGTAATAGCCTTCTAAGAAGTTTTCTACTTGTTTAGTTGGATTTTCATGTGATTTAGAGTAGCTAAACATTGTATTTGGGATTTGATTTACTTGTTATGACTTTCTTGTTATGTATTGAAGCATGTTTTGTCCTTATTTTTGGCAATACGTTATTTACTTCTTAATTTGTTTGTTAAGTGGACTCGACAGATAAAGCTTGAATTAGAGAAAAATTGTCAAAACCCTTAGAAATCAGGCATGAGAATGACTTAGATATCTTAGGGAAACAAATAAAGAAGTTGCTTAATGTCATGCATGTCGTAGGTTCATATGGAGACTATGGAGTTTATTGCATGTGTGAGGCTCACTAAGAATCGAGAGATTTTCTTGAGTATTTTACTTCTTGTTTATAAATTCATCTCATTGGTTCATTGCATGTGTTAATTGAGTCATTAACTTGTATAATCACTTCCCTCAAATCTATCAACTCGTGTCTCCATATGTTTGTTTGTTTGCTTGTCTTTATTTTCAAAACAACTATCCATGTTATGTTTCTTTAGCTAAAATTGAGAATTAGTATCTTAGTAATTAATTAATCTGGAAACCCATTCCCGAGGACGATACTTGGACTCATAAATCACTATACTAAAACTTGACCCGTACACTGCGGTATTGCATCCATAAATTATACGCAACAAGTTTTTCACGTCGTTGCCGGGAAATGGCGATTATTTAGATTAATTGATATTAGGAGAAAATTTAAAATTTTAGAGTAAAGGGTGTTTGAGTGTTTTTCCTTATTTGTTTTCCATTTTTGTGTGTTTGTTTCCGTATTTATTCTATTTTAGTTTGTGTGTTTTTGAGTCTGTATACCCTGTTTTGGTTGTGGGCTATTGTGTAAAAGTCTTGATTTGAATTACTGATTTTTCAAGTATGACTTTGCATGATTATGAGTTTCCACCATTCTAGTGCCCCTCTTAGGACCCTAGTTTTGTGCATCATGATTTTTCTGAATACCATGTGTCTAATTTTTACCATTCTGTACTTGACATATATGAAAATTCACATGAGGGTAGTTATTTAGGCACTTGGAACCATAGTTTTTCGTACCTTAACCAACCCCTAGAAAAATCTTCTCTTATGGACCAATTGGCAGAATATACCTTAGAATTGAAATTTAAAAACTTGGTTCATAGTGAATTAGAGAGGTTGGATAGGTTAGAAACTGAGGTGGTAGGACTTTGGGAAATAGTACAAGATAGAGCTCAATACCTTAACCAGTTAGTAGTTTCCCTTAAGGCCTTACAAGAACAATTTCTTATCCTTACCACTCAGGAGATGCCACCTAGGAGGATTTGTTTAGATGATAATGAGGATAGTTTGGGGGAGACTGAGGCACACCATGATCAGGTTAGTGAGGAGGACACTGGTGATGTACTTAGTTCCACAGGGGAGATCCAGGTGATAGATTTAGAGGCTGAGAAGTCTTCTTTCCTTTTATCCCCAGAAATTTCCTTTATTTTTTATAACCATTTGTCTTATACTCACGAGTCTTGCTTTGATTTCAGTTCTTTAATTTTGATAAACAAAAATACCAAAATAATTTTCTGTCTGGTGCTCAAGAAAAACAGTATAGCCTTTTAGACTTAGAAGGCTACATCGATTCGAGCAAAAAGGGTCCGAAGAAATATAAGCAATTTTATGTGCCCTGATAAGTCACCGTCTAGCTAAAGACATTAAAGAAAGCGCTTCTTTGGAGGCAACCCAAGCTTTATGTTTCATATCTTTCTTTTTTTTTGTATTTTCTTTCTTTCATGTTATATTTTCTAGTTCTTTTTGTGTTTTTGTCTAATTTGTTTCTTTTTGTACCTTCATGTGTATGCCCAAGGGGAGAGCTGCAGACTTGCACCCTTTTGATTCGGAGATCGAAAGGACCTGTAGAAGACTCCTAAGGGAAGGAAAAGCAGAACCTTAGATTATGGATGATCAGGAACTCATCAACAACCCTAAACCTATCAGGGAGTATTTCCAACCTGTGTTTAATTATGAGCAGGCTGGAATAGTCCATGCCCCTATAAATGCTAATAATCTTGAACTTAAGACAAGGCTGATACAAATTGTTAGGGAAGGTTCTTTCAGAGGCTTAGCCACAGAAGATCCTAACTCTCATCTTCAAAATTTCTTAGAAATCTGTGGTACATTTAAAATGAATGGTATCTCTGCTGATAGTATTCGCTTACGTCTCTTTCATTTTTCTTTGCAGGGTAGAGCCAAAGAATGGCTAGGGTCTCTTCCCTCGGGTAGTATCACTTCCTGGGAGGAGTTGACCCAAGCCTTCATGACCAAATTCTTTCCACCTGTAAAGGCTGCAAAGTTAAGGACTGAGATAGGAACATTCAGGCAGCAGGAGGGAGAGCAGCTATTCTAGGCATGGGAACGGTACAAGGGCATGCTCAGGAGGTGCCCAAAACATGGCTACCCAGATTGGCTTCAGGTACAACTGTTTTATAATGGACTGTAAGGTAAGACAAGGACCATTCTGGATGCCACTGCTGGAGGGGCTTTCATGGCAAAGACTGTGCCAGAAGCACGTGCCCTCTTCGAGGAAGTGTCAACTGTCAGCCATCAGTGGCCTACGGACAATGACAGATCTAAGGCAGTAGCTGGATTGTATCAACTGGATGAGGTAACCTCTCTTAGATCTCATATGACATCTCTCACTCATGCCCTGAATAATTTTGCAGGATTACCACAGATAGGGATGTCCTCTTAATGCTCACAGCCTAATGGAGAATCCACTATGGAGCAATTGCACTACCTGAACAACAGAAGCAACACCTATGGGGAAAATCAGACTCAGAATAACCTACCAACACATTACATTCCAGGTTTGAGGTATCATGAGAATTTCTCCTATGCTAACAACAAAAATTTGTTGAATCCTCCTACAGGGCATGCTTCTACATCAGAGAGGAAACCATCTCTAGAAGACGCATTGCACTCCTTCATAGCTGAATCCAGAAGTCGGTCCAACCGGTGGAGAATGCGATCACCGATTTATCTCGGTATAGTGACCGATCATGGACCTGCAATAAAGAATATAGAGACCCAGATTGGCCAAATGAACACATCACTCCAGGCATTGCAAGCAAAGAAAGAAACACCTTGAGGGAGTATAGTCTAGCTAAAGACGTTAAACAAAGCACTTCTTGGGAGGCAACCCAAGCTTTACTTACTTCTGTTTTTCAGTCTTTAGCTTGCTTTAGTTTGTTTTTAGTTGTTCTTCAATTCTTAGTTTCTTTAATAGTTTGTTGTTTTGCTTCGTAGGTTGTGAAGATGCCTTTCTTCGTTGAAATCCATGCTCCCATTCTGAGGAACTCCAACACACATGCTTTGGCTATCCAAGGAACTCAGAACGATCTCCATAACTCAGGACAATATTGAAGGGAATGAGAATCCCCGCGCAGCGGAAGACGATCGAATCGTCGTGGTATCATTACGCAACTCGATTTTGTTAAAACGATGTACAAAAGATCTAGGCTAAACATCTTTTGAAAAAGGAAGAAAAAATGCAAGTTTAGAGATACTTACTTGTTGAAGACTCTCTTCAAGGTTTCTTCCTCAAATCACGATCTCTTTGTGCTTCTCGATCTCAACGAACTCTACCCACGAACGGAACCCGAACACCACCACTTGGAGTCTCGGTTGTTCTCTTTTGGAAAATTGGAAGTTATGTGGGAACTTTAGTGTTTTGGAGGGGGAGGAGAATTGAGAGAGAGTAGAGAGAATTCTTCTTCTCTTCTTTGATGAAAATAAAAAAAATGAGAGAATGGTTACATTCCTTCTTGCAAGAAGGGATTATATAGTGGAATGATGGAGTTAAAATCATTACATTATTACCACTTTACCACGACCATAGGTTATGCAAATCTCATTTGCATAACCACATAATATAAGATATCTCATATCTCATATTGCAAATCTCATTTGCATTAATTGTGGATTAATTAAATTGAATCACATCCAATTTAATTGCTCTCAATTAAGTTCTCCAATTAGCCCTAATTCAACAATTAGGCTAACCTATAGTTTATTATGAATCTCATTCACATTAAACTATATATTATATCATTCATACCTCATATAAATGACATAAATGCCCTTAAAGTGAAATTGAACTCTTCAATTTCATACCAAAACATTAACCCTTCTTTTAACCCAGATTGAGCTAACCGAGGGACCTAATGGACCTACAGTGACGGGCTCCAATGATCCGAGATTAACCTGTCAAACTCTTTGACCCGGATAACCAACATTCATTAGCTACGGTAACACTCCACTATAGCCCGTAGCTGCACTCCTGTCAGTGCAGAATATTACGTGTCCACTGATTAAACCAATTCCCATGAGTCGACCCTTCACAGGTTGTTCGTAGACACGGCTGGTCAAATTATCGTTTTACCCCTGTGTCTACCTCTTGTTCCATAAGTCCCCACTGCTCCTCTAATGAACAACATATTGTGATGGTCCAACCATACACAACACCCTTCTCGGGCCAGTGAGAAGGTTGGCGCCCGTTGTCCAAGCCCTGGAGACAACTCTTAAGGGAACAACCCCTCTAGTTTCCCTAAAGGCGAGAAGCAGTGAATTCCATCTCGCGTAGTTAAGTTCCCAACTCCCTACTTGGTTACGTCCACGAGAAGATAGGCATATTGGGCGAGTAAGCGTGACCACCCTTACCCGCAGTACTAGTCAAAGGACGCCCGCAGATGTGTGTTCGTAACACGCTCGAGGATTCGTGTCGAGTCACTAATGGTCATCTCACGAAGTTATTAGTCCTACTTGTCAGCGGTGTTACATCGTGAGGTCTAATAATTCACGGTCCGGTCTTGTACAATCTCATTGCACAGGATGCCCCCACTCGCATGTCAACCACATGAACGAGCCAAATCACCTCGTTTGTATCTAATACAAAGCGGGTCGCATCCACAGTGTATCCAGGATTAGGTCTCCAACCCTATCCATATACTGTAGACCGTTTGGGTCATTAACTCGAACGTGATCCTCCCTGTGTGTCCACTACACACCGTTCAAGTTTTAGTTCTCTCATAAATTCAATGACCCTGGAGCTTAGTTTATTCGAAAAGTTTATGAATATTGCGAGACACAAAGTGATGAAATGAATAACTCTTATTAATTTCAAACAATATATTACAAACAAGAGATTAGGACAAAAATGCCAACAAACTCCCACTTGGATTAAGCTAGTGGAGAAAATACATTTCTGAAATGTACATAAACTACAATGAAGTAATACAATAAACTAGGGCATTGAATACCCGTTTACACATCTACCACTTGCCCTAGTCAGGAAGCTCTCGAAGACCTAGACTCTCTAGGTGACCCTCAAACGTGAGGGGCTTTGTAAATGGATCAGCTACGTTGTGCTCCATGCTATCTGCGTGACTATCACGTCTCCGCGGTGCACAATCTAGTGTATCAGATGATACTTGCGCTCAATGTGTTTGCCTCTCTTATGGCTCCGAGGCTCACGTGAGTTGGCTACTGCACCACCGTTATCATAGAACAGTGTGATTGGAAAGTTCATATTTGGAACAACTTCCAAATCTGTCATGAACTTCCTAAGCCAAACAGCTTACTTCGCAGCTTCACAAGCCGCAACATACTCCACTTCCATAGTGGACTCGGCGATGCATCCCTGCTTGATGCTTCGCCATACTACAGCTCCTCCACTCAGAATGAAGGCTGACCCCGAAGTGGCTTTCCTAAAATCCTTATCGGTCTGTAAGTCAGAATCCGTGTATCCCGTAAGGATCAAATCCCCACTGTCATACACTAAGCTGTAGTTCCTCGTTCTCCTATGATACTTGAGGATTGCCTTTACGGTACGTCCGGTGATCTAATCTGGATTGGGTGATATCTATCGACAATTCCTCTTTGCATGACAAATGTCAGGCCTAGTACACAACGTGGCATACTGAAGCATATGGAATCCGTCTCATATCCTCAACATCTTGAGGAGTCTTAGGACACTGATCCTTAGACAAGTGAACCCCATGCCTGAAAGGCAGCAAGCCCCTTCTTGGAGTTCTCCATCTTATATCTAGACAACATCTTGTCAATATAAGGCGCCCGAGACAAGGCTAGCGTTCGTTCTTCGGTTAGGACAATAACGGATACCTAGAACATCTTGAGCTTCTCCCAAATCTTTCATTTGGAATTGCGAAGCTAGCCACTTCATAACGCCTTGAAGAAATTCTACCTCATTCCCAATGAGAAGAATATAAATCCACATACAACACCAAAAATGCGACAGTTTTGTCAACGATTTTCTTGTAAACACAAGACTCGTCGACATTTTGATCAAAGCCATAAGATTTAATCGCCTCATCAAACCTTATATTCCAAGACCTCGAAGCCTGTTTCAGTCCATAAATGGACCTATGAAGTTGGGAAACCTTTTGCTCTTGGCCTTGGGCAATGAACCCTTTGGGCTGGTCCATGTAGATGGTCTCATCAAGTTTGCCATTCAGAAAGGCTATCTTGACGTCCATCTGCCATACCTCGTAGTCATAATACGCGACAATGGCCAGAAGGATCCTGATCGACTTTACCATGGCAACAGGTGAAAAGGTCTCCTCATAGTCAACCCCTTCAACCTGGGTAAAATCCTTTGCCACTAGTCGGGCTTTGAAGGTCTACACCTTCCCATCTATGCCACGTTTACGCTTGTAGATCCATTTGCAACCAATAGGTTTTACCCCATTCGGTTGATCCACAAGATCCAAGACAGAATTGAAGTACATAGACTCCATTTCCTAGTCCATAGCTTTAATCCACTCGTCTTTGTCAACATAAACCATTGCCTGATCATAGGTCAATGGATCCACACAGTCATCATCAGGAGCGACAACTGAGATTTCAGCTAAACCCATGTAGCAATCAGGCTGTCTCACAATCCTCCCACTACGTCGTGGCATTCCCAACTCTTGGGAACGGATAGACGTGCTAGGATCAACAACACTTGTTGACGTACTAGCCCCATCAGCAACTCTTACTTATGTACTGTCCATTTCATTTAACACAATTTTACTCCTTGGTAAATGATCCCTGACGTGGTCTTCCTCTAGGAAAGTGGTGTTTGTCGATAAAAACACCCTATTTTCCTTAGGATCGTAAAACAGACTACCCTTAGTCTCTTTAGGGTAACCTAAATAGGCACAATTTCGAAAGGGGTTCCAACTTTTTTGGGTTTGACACCAACACGTGGGTCGGGCATCCCCAAATCCTGAAGTGATGTAAACTTCCTTTACGTCCACTCCATATCTCGAAAGGTGTTTAACAAACACTATTCGACGGAACGTTGTTCAAAATATAAACCGCAGTCTCCATTGCGTACTCCCAAAAAGAATCAGGGAGACGAGCATTGTCACACCCCCTCCCGAACTACCTGCTACTTAGCCCGAAAGGCGGCGTGAAGCCAACAGACATTGTTTAACTCTTAACAATACCTATTGACCCTGTTGACCTGATAAGCATACTATGTTCGCATATGGAACACTTTAACATAACATAGCGAAAACTGGACAACTATTAAACATATACAAGGAGAAACCCTTCATAAGTCTCTCTTAGAAACTAAAAGTCAAGTGCATCAGAAGCAACACAAGACAAACAATTGTTTATACAACCTCTAATGTAGAAACAACCATAACATCATAGTCCTCTCAAAATAATTTACAAACATAGAGACTTGCTAAACAAAACCAGCCACGTACAAAGTATTAAAACTTATGGAGCTTTAGCAGACTATGGCAGTAACTCAGGTACCAAGAGCTCGATCTCTACCTGAAAAGTTTGAAAACATTGAAAGAATGAGCTATGAAACTCAGTGAGTGACTGTGATTAATATCTATAACTTGTAAAACATGTGACCTGAAAATTATGAGCATATGCATTTGTATTCAAGCATTGAAAGTAAACGTAGAATCATAATAGACTTTCAGAAAACCAACAAGTATATCATCAAAATCTCGTAAGGCATGTAAATGATATAAATTCTTTTAAAAACATGTCACAATCCACGCGTTGTGTAGGGCACGCCAAAGATACAACCAACGTTTACTCTCACGATGTAGTGGGGCCCGCCAAAGACTCCTATCGTCTTTGTCGTAGTGGGGCTGCCCAAAGTACTCACGACAATGGCTTGTTATCACGGAGTACACTCAACGTCGACAACGAGAATAAGACTGTGTGCACACGGTACCATAAAACCTCGGGCTCAATATCTCAGAAGATCACATGAAAACATTTCAACATGCCTGCTTATCTTTTCTTTCATAAAACTCAAGCTTACTTAGCTTGTTCATAAAACTGGAAATCTTTAAAACATACTTGCTAGTACATGCTTGCTTGAAATCGTAACATTTCCATAAATTTTGGCAACCATTGGACATATGCTCATGTATAAATTTTATAAAGACTTTTAGGGTCACAATGAACACTTGAAGCATTTCTAGGAAAATAAGAATACTCATAGACATGTGTTCAAAAATAAAAACACAAAGCTTTGAAACAATTCATTCTAGCAAAACTTGCATTTCTTAAAGCATATAAGCATATTTCAAACATTTGGTTCATTTTCGAAGATCGTTTTGTCACCCACAGTGTTAAACTAGAACCTTGTCCCGCACACTCGACCTATCTCCTCTTGGCCTGTCAAACAACCAAATTCATGTATTAGAACCTCGAGCTCATGGTTTTTAACCTTAAAACTACAAGAAAACACTTTAACCAATTTTCCAGCATTTCACAGATTTTTACGCCATGTTTTGCATGACCATAACTCCTTCATTACTTATCCAAAAAGAATGTAATTTATACCAAACTCTTCCTTTTGAACCCTCTAAAACTCTTATGAAGACATGAAAATAAGATATAAAACAGTTTGGTTCGAATTTACCTCGAAATCTACTTTCTTCAAAACAACTTCCTGCTGTTCCAGATTCGTTTTTCCTGCTGCACAACAAAAGTAACCTGAGATTTAAGACATCTTATAGACATTTTCTGCTCACGATTTCTTCACGAAACTTGTAGGAAATTCAATAAGATTTCGAACCATACCTATTAGAGCTTCTGATTCCAACTCTACAGATCAGTACAACCAAAATATCAGAGACTTCTCGGATTTGACAGCAAATTCTTTCTTCTGTCTTCCTCTTCACAAAACAGTAGCTTAAGATCCGAATTTGCTCGAGCTTCCTTCACGCATTTTGTTCCAATATGAGTTAACTTTCATGAAACAAAACCTCAACCCTTAACTCTTCCTGTGGAGCTCGAGATGAACAGAAAACCAGAATAGGATACAATTGATTAAGTTGTTGTTATAAAGGCATACCTTTAGTTCTTCTCCTCTCTTCTGCAACTTCAGCTCCAAAAACCACCTTGTTCCTCTTCCTTTCTGCTTCTCCCACGAAACCCTCAGGTTCTCCTTGTTGAAAATAAGAAGAAAATCGATGGATCATGTGTTTTTAAAAAGATAACAATGGTGGGGGTCCCACCATCCACCTTTCCTTTCCTTTCTTTTCTTTTCTTTTCTTTTTTCGTTCCTTTATCTTTTTCATTTCTTATCTTTTCTTTGCAAAACAAAACAAACTTAATATATTAAACATTTGTTTCATTTCCTTTTCTTCTTTTGTCTTTAAAGCAATCCAAACCAAAATGGTTTAAACTTTCCTTCCTTGTTTTCCTTTTGCCTTTCACTTCATTTCTTTCCTTTTTAAAACATGGAAAACCAAGTTTTAAACATTCATTTTTTCTTTCTTTTTGTTGTTTGATAATAAGGAAGTTCCAAAGAAAGATCTCGGGTTTACAAGCATAGCTCATCATCGACCGAACCATGTCCAACAAGGTTCTGTTTCTCCTTTCCGATACACCATTCTGCAGTGACATACCAGGCGCTGAGAGTTGGGACGTAATTTCGTGTTCTATCATATAGTCCTGGAATTCAGTATCCATGTACTCTCCACCTCGATCCGATCGAAGTGTTTTAAGTGATTTACCTAAGAGGTTCTCAACCTCAGTCTTGTACTCCTTGAACTTTTCAAGAGTTTCAGACTTCTTGTGCATTAGGTAAATATACCCATATCTGGAGTAATCGTCTATGAAAGACACGAAATACTCATAACCGCCCCGAGCTTTAACATTCATCGTACCACAGAGGTCAGAATGTACTAACTCAAGAGGCTCTTTGGCTCTATATCCTTTTCCACTAAAAGGATGTTTGGTCATTTTGCCCTCAAGGCATGACTCACACACCGACAAAGAGTTTTCTTCCAACTCGTTTAAAAGTCCACTCTTCACTAGTTTCTCAACCCTATTGAGATTAATGTGGCCTAACCGTAGATGCCAAAGGTGGGCATTTTCTTTTGGAGAAACTTTTATTTTCTTAGTTCGTTTTTCATAGATTTTAAACAATTCAAATATTCAAAACACTTTTGGTGAATTACGTTTCAAAACATCTGATTATGTTCGAGTGAAAATTTGAACAAATAAGATTGCCT
This sequence comes from Trichosanthes cucumerina, assembly GCA_036507285.1. Classification (NCBI taxonomy): domain Eukaryota; kingdom Viridiplantae; phylum Streptophyta; class Magnoliopsida; order Cucurbitales; family Cucurbitaceae; genus Trichosanthes; species Trichosanthes cucumerina. The sequence goes on from CM071841.1 coordinate 44,664,758, forward strand.
TTGAAAGAAATAAACGCTTTACTTGATTCAAAGGAAACAGATATACAATGTTCAATTAAGCAGGAAATGGAAACAAGGTTTCTAGTAAACCCTGCAACTATGTATAAATTGTCCAACAATAAGTACTTCCCGCCAAATTGTAGCTTCACCGTGTCGATCGTTGCAGCAGAGAGAAGCTCCCTGGATCCAACCCGTAGAGTCACCTCACCTTCTCGCAGCGGCTGCCAGGAATCAATCCCCTGAAAGAAGAACAAACGTGGTTAGTGGCGCCCGAATCCAATATCCAGGCAGAGTCACTACTCTCCACTAAACATGTTTCTGTCACAAGTAAATCACATTTACCTTGATTCTTCATCTCGACCAGGAATTTGGGACAGTTCCTCTTCCACTGTCCGCCCCCATTGAAGTGGAAACACTTTCCTTTCTCTGCAACGTCCTTGACCTTCTTGCCCTTGTGGGCGGCAGCTCGGTCAGGTTTACCCCTCTTCATCCTCTTCTTCCCTTTCAAGCGTGAAGGAGCAACAGGTTTCGTCCCAAAGGTTGAACCCCTGTGATAAGACCTGTAGGCAACATTTGCCTCAGATTCCTTGACCCTATTCAAGGATTGGAAATTCTGTAGCTCATTGAGGAGGGTAGTCAGAGTGTAGCTAATTTTGTTCATAACAGCATTGCTACGAAACTGAAGGAAACTCTTCGGAAGAGTCTCCAAAATAAAACTTACCTGGCTCGACTCGTCGATCGAAACCCCATTTATCTCAACCAGATTAAAGTGGATCATCATGTCTAGAACATGTTCACGGACAGACGACCCCTCTTTCATCCGTGCGTTGAAGACGTACTTGAGCGAGTCATGTCGGACCTGAAATGACTGTTGTCCAAACATTTCCTGCAAGGACTCCATGATCTCCTTGGTGGAAACCATCAGCTCATGCTTCTTTGCCAAGACATCAGACATGCTGGCAATTATGTAGACCTTGGCCTTTTCATTGGCCGTGGTCCACCGATCGTACGCATCGCGAACACTTCGCGACGCGGTCGAGCTCGGCTTCTGAGGACACTCCTCAGACAGCACGAACTTGATGTCGTCAGTTACAAAAATCGTGTTAATGTTGTTTTTCCAACTTTGGTAATTATCTCCCACTAACTTATCGGATGCGAGAAATGCTATTATTGCGCTAGACATTTTTAGCTGAAAAAATAAGAAAAACTTTGTATTAGTCTCGCAAAAAACTTTTTGAAATCCAATCAAGTTTTAGAAAAATTGTTTCATGATCCCTAGGTCATTCAAAATTTTGCAATGATATCCTAAAGGTTTAGAATGACCGCCACCGATGTGTGAACAGAACACTCCTCCTCTAGGACGAGAATTTCTCGATCAGACCCTAATCCCATAATAACTCTTATTCCATTAGGCATCCAAGTACCATTGTTTGGTCGAATTCATTAACACTTAACGAATTCTGTGAGTGTCACCCTCAATCTTTAAGTTTCCAAGCATTCGTTCAAACAATAGCAACCGAAGGGTGAACCAAAAAGGAAAACCAACCAGGAAATTGTATCCCTTTCGGGAATTCACGGTGTTCCGACTCCCATGATCGAGCCCTCCGGAAGGATTGTGCAGTCCGAGCCAAACTAGCAGGCAGATCATAGGCGTCTCACGGTGTGAATCGAAAGAAGAGACCGTGGGTCTCGTTTTCACAAGTCCCGCTCCCACTCACTATAAGTACTCTCTCCATCCACGATGATATTAACCTATACAAATGCCACCCGAAGGGGGACGCTCTCATTTGCGCCACGAGGCCGAGTATAGATCTCACGGTGTGGACTTAACGGAGATTTGTGGTTGGAAATTCAAAAGTATCTCATACATTATATTTCCTCCCACTCAGCACTTTAATTTTAATAGTGATTGACCTAGATAAACCGGCTAAAATTTACCAAAGTCTACCAATATAACTCTTATATGGTATTTAGCCTAAGTTTATAATCACATTATTAACTTAGGTCTATGTGAGTAAATTAATTAACTCTTAATTAACGGCACTCACGAGAATATAACCTAAGAATCTCCGGACCGAATTCACTCCTGTGTCGGTTTCAGTGTAGGAGTGTTCCGCAAGCGTCAACTTAAATACCCCAGCCTTAGACAAAACCTTCCTTAGACAGAGTTACTTATCAGTCTCCATTCAAAGGTTATATTTGATTTCCTAATTTCTAATCTCATTAGAAAAAAAGAAAACCTAAGTCTAATTATTCAAGTTCTAAACTCTTTAAAACTAATAATTAACTTAGGTTGCATGCATTTCTATGTTATAGTGTTTGACAATTCATCACATGAATAACTATATACTATAACATACATTCATCACATGAATTAAATGCATGAGCATGCTTTTAATTTAAAAATATAACACTTATATTTAAATAAATTAAAACATGCAAACATTATATTATAACTCTTATAATATAATCCTATCATGCATACTATATATTATAACTCTTATATTATAAAAATGATGCATGAAATATTTAATCTAAGGTGGGATTTTAAATCTATATGACATACAATATGCACATAGAATTTAATTAAAATATACATCTCATGCATAAAATAATTAAACAGCAAAAATGGACCGATTTTTGGCACCTAACGACAATTATTTAATTAAATAACATTAATATAACACTTATATTAACATTATTTAATAAAATAATTAAATACATAAAATAATTACATTTTACAAAATATAAAATAAATTAAAATTACAAAAAAAACTGCCCACTAATCCAAAAAAGAGCCCACGTCTCGCGAAACTGCCTCCAGCAACTACTCATCAACGCGTGCATCGTTCCAACGCTGTGGCGGCGTTGCTGTAACGCTTTGTCGCCTCGGCGTCAAGTGCGTTCTCAACGCCCGGCGCGCGTAACGCCGCTCACGCAGCGAGCCTCTCGTCCAAAGGACAACGTTGAGACGCCATAAGGCAGCGTCTCAACGCCATCGACAGAACAACAAACTCTTTGTTGTTCTTCACCGAATTTCTGCCTGTTTCCGCTCCGATTTCTTCACAGCAACTCTTGCCACGAACGACCCGAAATTACAGACTCGATTTATTTTCTAAAATGCCCAAAAAACACTGGCCCTTTACTTTTGATCTCATCAAACAGAAAATAAATCTAAAATGCCAAAAATCGAAAACATCCATTTAAGCAAACCAACATTCATCTCATGAAATTAAGGCAATTACCCACCTAATTTGAACAAAATACAGTGCATAAATGAAGAACCAACAACCTGGCTCTAATACCAATTGAAGGGAATGAGAATCCCCGCGCAGCGGAAGACGATCGAATCGTCGTGGTATCATTACGTAACTCGATTTTGTTAAAACGATCTACAAAAGATCTAGGCTAAACGTGATGGAAAAAGGAAGAATAAACAGCAAGTTTAGAGATACTTACTTGTTGAAGACTCTCTTCAAGGTTTCTTCCTCAGATCACGAACTCTTCGTGCTTCTCGATCTCAACGAACTCTTCCCACGAACGGAACCTGAACACCACCACTTGGAGTCTCGGTTGTTCTCTTTTGGAAAAAGGGAAGTTATGTGGGAACTTTAGTGTTTTGGAGAGGGAGGAGAATTGTGAGAGAGTAGACAGAATTCTTCTTCTCTTCTTTGATGAAAATAAAAAAAAATGAGAGAATGGCTACATTCCTTCTTGCAAGAAGGGATTATATAGTGGAATGATGAAGTTAAAATCTCCACATTATTACCACTTTACCACAACCATAGGTTATGAAAATCTCATTTGCATAACCACATAATATAAGATATCTCATATCTCATATTGCAAATCTCATTTGCATTAATTGTGGATTAATTAAATTGAATCCATCCAATTTAATTGCTCTCAATTAAATTCTCCAATTAGCCCTAATTCAACAATTAGGCTAACCGATAGTTTATTATGAATCTCATTCACATTAAACTATATATTATATCATTCATATCTCATATAAATGACATAAATGCCCTTAAAGTGAAATTGAACACTTCAATTTCATACCAAAACATTAACCCTTCTTTTAAACTTGATTGAGCCAACCGAGGGACCTAATGGACCTACGATGGCGAGTTCCAATGATCCGAGATTAACCTGTCAAACTCTTTGACCCGGTTAACCAACATTCATTAGCTACGGTAACACTCCACTATAGCCCGTAGCTGCACTCCCGTCATTACAGAATATTATGTGTCCACTGATATAACCAATGCCCATGAGTCGACCCTTCACAGTTGTTCGAGACACACGGTGGGTCAAATTACCGTTTTACCCCTGTGTCTACATCTTGTTCCTTAAGTCCCCACTGCTCCTCTAATGAACAACATATTGTGATGGTCCAACCATACACAACACCCTTCTCGAGCCAGTTAGAAGGTGGGCGCCCGTTGTCCAAGCCGGAGCGAAGACTTAAGGGAACAACCTCTAGTTTCCCTAAAGGTGGGAGCGAGTGAATTCCATCTCGCGTAGTTAAGTTTCCAACTCCCTACTTGGTTCTCGTCACGAGAAGATAGGCATATTGGGCGAGTAATGGCGTGACCACCCTCACCCGTACTAGTCAAGGGATGACCCGGCAGATGGAGTCCGTAACACGCTGGGATTGAGTCGAGCCACTAATGGTCATCTACGAAGTTATTAGTCCTTACTGTCAACGGTGTTACAATAGTAGGTTTAATAATTCACGATCCGGTCTTGTACAATCTCATTGCACAGGATGCCCCCACCGCATGTCAACCACATGAACGAGCCAGATCACCTCGTTTGTATCTAATACAAAGCGGGTCCCATCCACAATGTATCCAAGATTAGGTCTCCAACCCTATCCATATACTATAGACCGTTTGGGTCATTAACTCGAACGTGATCCTCCCTGTGTGTCCACTACACCCCGTTCAAGTTTTAGTTCTCTCATAAATTCAATGACCTTGGAGCTTAGTTTATTGGAAATGTTTATGAATATTGCGAGACACAAAGTGATGAAATGAATAACTTTTATTAATTTCAAACAATATATTACAAACACGAGATTAGGACAAAAATCCCAACAAGTATTATTCACTCTTACCCTTATACTTAATTTGTGCCTATTTTTGCAAACATTGAGGACAATGTTTAGTTTAAGTTTGGGGGTGGGATGTTGTGTATTTGTTGTGATTGTCCTAAGTATGTGCTGAATTGTTGATTGATCTTTTGCATAAGTAAGATCATGATATCCTAGGATGAGATTTAATTGGAAATTCTTGTGATTTTGCTGAAACCTGAGAGCATGACATGAAATTGAGTTAATTTAAAAATTTTCTTGAGTTTTTCCTGCACTATTATGCACATAGCATGTGTTCCTGTAGTTTTGAAATGCTTAGAACAAAGTTATTAGGCTTAGAAGTTTGATGTCACCTCGATAGGTCTGAGAAATTATTTGAGAGTTAAACTGCAGGATAGGGTGAATGACAAATATGAAGTGCACGATCTGTGTATTATGTGCATTATGTGAAAGAGTTTTTTTTGTTTTTCTTGTGTGTTTGTTAAAAAAAAAATCGAGAGGGCAAAAAGAGCTACCTTCACTGTGATCAGTTAGGCCACTCATTGAGCGAGTGCTCTGGGTAAGGGTCCCTGTAGTGGATGTGTGAAAGCTAGTGTCCTTGAACAAAAAAAAGAAGAAAATAGAAAAATTGATAAAAAAAAGTGATTACGTGCTGAGTAAAGTTATTTAGTTCTTGAATGTTGGGAGGCTCAAAGATTAGTAATTAAGATCAGTGTAGGGGGAAGTTAAATGGAGAGTCTAATAAAGTTGATCCAGGCTTAAGAATGAAGGGAACATAGCCTAATCACACACACACGTAGGAACACTTAGAAAAAGTTTTTAAATTGCTTGCTGAAGTGTTATGTTTGAATGTTTCCTGTGATTACCAGATTTTCTCTTAAATCTCTGAGGCTTGAATCAAATGTATGTTTAAGAACAATCTGATGTTTAATTCTGGTTTTGGTCGGAACTAGCAAAAGTTTAAGTTTGGGGGTGTTTGATAGCACACAAAATGTGTGATCCCTAGGCTTAATTATTGCTAGTTTTATGATGATTTTCGAGCTTTTACGTGTTTAATTCATTCAATTTCATGATAAGAGCGTAAACAGAACTATTGGAGACAAATTGGATCACTTGGGATCGAAACGAGGCTATTTAGAGCTCAAAATAACATCAATTGGAAGTGAAAGGAACAAACCAAGCTTGAAGACCCGAGGTGATGGCGTTGCAACGCCATGTAGAGCGTTGCAACACCGAACATGCAACCATTATGCATTGAAGACCCCAGGTGATAGCGTTGCAACGATGCTTTACAGCGTCGCAACGCTATCTCGATAAGAAGATTAGCATGAAGGACCGTGCAACAGGCGTTGCAACGCTACCTCGCAGTGTCACAACACAATTTCGATAAGGAGCGCGCGTTAGGGTAGCGGCGTTGCAACGCTACCCTCAACGTTGCAACGCCATCGATACATTCCATATCCGCCAGTCGCCTAGGGTACAGCGTTGCAACGTTGTCCCTAGCGTTGCAACGCTACACTGATTTCATCTATAAATATATCCTTATGATTTCATTACAAGGGGGAGCCGAATTTGGTAGATTTTTCACCCTAATTTTGAAATACCCCTTGTAAGAAGAGAGAAAAGAGCGTTTTTGGAGCCAAAGCATTCGTGGAGGTTCGAGATCGAAGACGAGAGCTCGAAGACGAAGGGTTGACATCGACACATAAGTTTAATTTCCTTTTCTTTCAATTTGTAATAGCCTTCTAAGATGTTTTCTACTCGTTTAGTTGGATTTTCATGTGATTTAGAGTAGCTAAACATTGTAGTTGGGATTTGATTTACTTGTTATGACTTTCTTGTTATGTATTGAAGCATGTTTTGTCCTTATTTTTGGCAATACGTTCTTTACTTCTTAATTTGTTGGTTTAAGTGGACTCGAGAGATAAAACCTTAATTAGAGCAAAATTGTCAAAACCCTTAGAAATCTGACATGAGAATGACTTAGATATCTTAGGGAAACACATAAAGAAGTTGCTTAATGCCATGCATGTCGTAGGTTCATATGGAGACTATGGAGTTTATTGCATGTGTGAGGCTCACTAAGAATCGAGAGATGTTCTTGAGTATTTTACTTCTTGTTTATAAATTCATCTCATTGGTTCTTTGCATGTGTTAATTGAGTCATTAACTTGTATAATCACTTCCCTCAAATCTATCAACTCGTGTCTCCATATGTTTGTTTGTTTGCTTGTCTTTATTTTCGAAACAACTATCCATGTAATGTTTCTTTAGATAAAATTGAGAATTAGTATCTTAGTAATTAATTAATCTAGAAATCCATTCCCGAGGACGATACTTGGACTCATAAATCACTATACTAAAACTTGACCCTTACACTGCGGTATTGCATCTATAAATTATACGCAACAATATGCAGTGAGAAGAGTGCAGTTGTGGGTCTTTACTGGAGTGTTCTCGCAGTTAACGAATGGTGATTAGGAGGTTAATGAGATTAACCGAATAATTTTTTATCGTTGGAGCTTCTGATCTGTAGGTCCATTAGGTCAACCTTCTAGCTCGTAAAGGGTTCTTAGATCGTTTCAAAACTGAAATATTCAAATTCAATTAGGGAATAAATTTAATGTATATAGATACGTTATAATATAATGTTTTTAATGTGAATATGATTCATATTAAATTATATGATGGAATTACATGTTTGAAACAGTTCAAATATTAATTTAAATGTCAATGTGATTCATATTTAAAACTATAGGTTAAAATTTAATGTGCATTAGATGTATATTAAAACTCTAGGTTAGAGCGAAAATTGATTAAATGTGATTTAATCTAAATTAAATATATGATATTTAATTTAATTTAATTTAATGTGATTTAATTGATTTATTTAATAATTAATATGATTAGTTATTAATTAAATGAATATATATGTGTATATATAATTAAATTAGTTTAATTATACTAATTAATTAATTTGATTAATTAAATAAATAAATAAATAAGGGAACATGCCACTAGACACGTTCCCCACGTCTATCCCTTCTCCCCATCAATAGGGAGTGGAGAAGCTCCCTTCTAGTCTTATCTTCTCAATTGTGAGAAGAAGATGGTTGATCGATCAATCTAATTGTTGTAGAACTCTCTGTCTATAATTCCCTTTTCACCTTTTCCAATTGGTTGGAGGCTTTTCCACAAAAGCTAAGATAAAAGAGGAATCCAGATGATAGAAGGTTTGCCAAGTGGTTGGTGTCCTGTTGGAGAAGTAAGAACAGAGGAACTATTGGTCACTGTGTTATTGTGCATTTGGAGCAAGGAGTTGTTGGATTGAGAAACTACAAAGGTAATCGTTCATTCCTTTTAGTTTAAGAATCTTTTACAGCATGTTTGTATGCTTTAGAATCCATGCTCTACTTAGATTGGTGATTTATTGCTTATTTTGTATGTTTAACCAATGTATTGGTATTTGGATTAAACCAAACCAAACAAGCAATTGATCTTCAACCACGTTTTTGCTGCTCACGGGAATCAGATCTCCATCACTCCCACCATTGTAGGACAAGTTATGCCCATCGATATAGCCAATCCATGCGAGTCATCGCTTCACATGTTGTTCGTAGTGACTGCTTGGTCAAATTATCGTTTTACCCCTATGTCTACTTCTTGTTCCTTAGGTCCCATTGCACCTCTAATGAACAACTTTGTTGTATGGTCAAACAATAAACAACGTCCCTCCCAGGCCAGTGAGAGGGTGGGCGCTCGTTGTTCAAGCCTTGGAAACAACACTTAAGGAAAGAACCTCTCTGGTTTCCCTAGTTCCGGAACGAGTGAATTCCTTCTTGCATAGTTAAGTTCCTAGCTCCCCACGAGGTCCTTCCCCAAAGAATGTAGGCATATTAGGCATAATCAGGTCATTCTCACCCGTACTAGTCAAAGGATAGACCCCTGCAGACAGAAGACCGTAACACGCACAAGATTGAGGACGAGTAACTAATGGTCATCTACGAAGTGATTAGTCCTACTGTCAACGGTGTTACATCATCAGGTCTAATAATTCACGATCCGATTTTGTACAATCTCATTGCACAGAATGCCCCCACTCGTATGTCAACCACATAAACAAGATGGATCACCTCGTTTGTATCTAATACAAAGCGAGTCACATCCACAGTGTAACCAGGATAAGGGTTCCAACCCTATCCATATACTGTAGACCGTTAGAGTCATTAACTCGAACGTGATCCTTCCGGTGTGTCAACTACACACCGTTCAGGTACTATAATATGACCTGGAGCTTAGTTTATTGGATTAAGTTTTATAAAATGTAAGATACAAAGTTTTATTAATTAATAACTTTTATTCATTTATAACAACTGTATTACAAACTATACGAGATTAGGGCAAACACCCCAACAAACTCCAACTTGAACTAAGCTAGTGGAGTACATATACATTTTTCAAATGTAAAGTAATACATGAATGTGATACAATAAACTAGGGCATACGAATACCCTTTACAATACTCTCACTTGCCCTAGTATGGAAAAACTCATAGACCTAGACTCTCTAGGTGACCCTCAAACACCTTAGCTGCGAGGGCTTTTGTAAACAGATCAACAACGTTGTGCTCCGAAGCTATCTGCGTGACTGTCACGTCTCCGCAGTGCCTAATCTCAAATCGACTGTAAGATGTTTTAAATTACAGGTCATGTTTTGGGTTGCAGTAGGGAAACGAATCTGGAATAGCAGAAGTTAGTTCCTGGGGAAGAAGCTTTCGAGGTATTTTCGAACATATCTGTTGGGAATCCAAACTTCATATCTTCATATGATTTTTAGAGGGTTCAAAAAGGAAGAATTGGATATAGAGTACATCCTTTTTGGATTAGTAATGAAGACGTTATGACTGTTTTAAGACAGGGTATAAAATCTGTAAAATGCTGAAAATTTTAATGGTGTGTTTTCTTGTAGTCTTAAGGTTAAAAACCACGAGCTCGAGGTTCTAATACTTTTGATTTGGTTTGTTTGACAGGCCAAGAGGAAATAGGTCGAATGTACGAGCCAAGGTTCTAGTTCTAACGCTATGAGTGACAAAACGAACCTCGAAAATTGTTTATAGGCTTGTATTATGCTTATGAAAATGCAAGGTTTTGCTAAAACGAAATGGTTTCAATGCTTATTGTTTTCCTTTAAACACTTATTTTTGAGTATTCATATTTTCTAAGAAATGATTTCAAGTGCTCGTTGTGAGCCTAAATGTCTTGATGAATTTATATGTGAGCATATGTTCTTGATTGTCAAAATTTATGGAAATGTTATGATTTCGAGCAAGTATGTACTAGCAAGTATGATTTAAAGATTTCCAGTTTTAATGAACAAGCTGAGTAAGCTTGAGTTTTACGAAAGGAAAGATAAGCAGACATGTCTAAATGTTTTTATGTGTTTTTCTGAGTCTTGAATGAGTAAATGACTGAGACATTGAGCAGCGAGGCTATATGGTACCGTGTGCACACAGGTCATTTTCTGTTGTCGACGTTGAGTGTACTCCGTGACAACAATGTTGTCGTGAGTGTTGGGCGGGCCCCACTACGACAAAGACGATGGGAGTGCTGGGCGGGTCCCACTACATCGTAGAGTAAACATTGGTTGTACAGGGCTTGCCCTACACAACGTGGATTGTGACATGTTTTAAAAGAATTTCTATCATTCATATGCCTTACGAGATTTTAGCGACATACTTGCTGGTTTTCTGAAAAGCTATTATGATTACACAGTTACTTTTAACGTTTGATTACAGATGCACATGCTCATAGATGGTTAGGTGATATGATTTACGAGTTAATAGTTTTCTTTTAAACTCAGTCACTCACTGAGCTTCGTAGCTCATTCTTTCAGTGTTTTCCACTTTTCAGGTAGAGATCGAGCTCCCGGTGCCTGATAACCTGCCATAGTCTGCTGGAAGCTCCAAGAGTTTGATATTTTATACGTGGGTGGAGATGTATGGGAAGTCTATATGTATTGTAGAAGGACTATGAAGTTATGTTTATGAGTACATTCTAGGATGTGGCTGTGTAAACCATGGTTGGGTATGTTTTTGGTTGTGATGTTCATATCTCTTTCAGTTTTCCAGAGAGTCTTAAGTAGGGTTACCCCTTACGTAGGTTACGTAATTGTCAATATTCTGTTGTGTTATGTTTAAAGTGTTTCTTATACAAGTATAGTATGTTTATCAGATAAAACAGGGTCAACAAGTATCGTTAGAAAGGTGAACGATGTCGTTTGGCTACATGCCGTCTGCCGGGCTAAGTTAGCAGGTAGTTCGAGAGGGGGAGTGTCAACTTGGTATCAGAGCAGTTAGCTCCATGGGGAATAAGACAGAGCAAGTTAGCTCTAGAAGAAACTAAAAGTAAATAGCAAGTTATTGAGTTAGTTCAATAGAACTAGTAGGGCATGATCCAAGTAAGGATAACAGTAAGTCTAGTCAGGACTAGAATGTGAACACAAGTCTAGAATTTTGCATTTGAGTTAAGTATTCATTACATGTCTAGTATGTTGATATGTTATAAAAGTCATGCCACCACGTACTAGCAGACGATGCAGGCAGGATCAGAACGGGACGCAGGATCCTACCCAAGCCCAATCTGAGAGGGGATCTAGTGCCCCAGGAGTCCAGATAGGGGCCAGAATTAAGAAGCATGCTAATTCCTCACAGGAGGTAGGTAAGCCATGGAGAGCAGAGCTAAGTGATCCAGATAAGACATACAGAATAGATCACCTAAAAGACTTAGGAGCCACAGTGTTTGAGGGTTCCAAAGATCCAGCTGACGCCAAGGTTTGGCTGAATATGCTTGAGAAATGTTTTGATGTGATGAGTTTTCTTGAGTAGCGAAAAGTCAAGTTGGCCAGATTCATGCTGCTGAAGGAGGCAGAAGGATGATGGAAACCAATATTAGCCAGGTGTAGTGATGCACGTACCTTAGATTGGCAAACTTTCAGAAGTATATTTGAAGATAAGTATTAGCCTAGCACGTATCGCGAGGCAAAGATGGATGAATATTTAGAATTGAATCGACGGTCATTTTCAGTGGCTAAATACGAGAGAAAGTATACTGAGTTGTCGCGGTATGCTGAAGTAATTGTGGCATCTGAGAGTGACAGGTGTCGAAGATTTGAAAGAGGGTTACGACACGAGATCGTACCCCACCCACGACCATTGCTAAGTGGGTGATTTTTTCTCGATGGTAGAGACTGCTCTACGTGTTGAGCAGAGTATAGGAGAGGCGCAATCAGTAGTGGAGCCTACTCGAGGGCCTTCAACGACGAGCAGTTTTCGGGGTTGTGAGCAGCGAAGATTCACACCTGGAGTAAATGTTTCAAGTCCTCGGGACTTTAAGAATCCAGCTGGCGGCCAGACATCGAGGCAGATGAATGTTAGTAGTGCCTATCAGAGGCAGAGTCAAAGAGTACCTAGTCAGTCTGCCAGATCCACAGTAAGACCACAAACAATGTAGAAGTCTGTTGTCAGTGCAACAAGGAGAACTCCATGTGCAAATTGTGGCAAGAATCATCGAGGCTAATGCCTTGTTGGTGTCGGTTTGTGTTACCAGTGTGGACAACCAGGGCATTTCAAGAGGGATTGTCCACAACTTAGAGCAGCCGCTCCGAGGGACCAAGGAGTTGGGTCCTAGACAGTTGAGCAGCCGAGAGTTCCAGTAGCTGCAGGAGAGGGCAGCAGCGGTACTAGACAGAAGGGAGTTGTAGGGAGACCTAGGCATCAGGGAAGGGTCTACGCTATGACTCAACAAGAAGTGGAGGATGCACTAGATGAGATTACTGGTACGATTTCTATTTGTAATGTACCTGCACGTGTTTTGATAGATCCAGGTGCTACGCATTCCTTTGTTTCCAGTATATTCCTAACTAAGCTGAATAGAAAGCTAGAGCCTTTATTTGAGAGGTTAGTTATTTACACGCCAGTTGGTGATGCTTTATTAGTTGAAGGAGTGTTGCGAGATTGTGAGGTCTTAGTAGAAGGTCTCAATATGTTAGTGGATCTTCTTCCACTAGAGTTTTAGGTGTTAGATGCAATCTTAGGGATGGATTTCTTATTGACTCATTATGCTTCCATTGATTTCCATAGGAAGGAAGTCGTTTTGAGGAAACCAGGGTTGGCTAAAGTGGTTTTCAAGGTGAAAAAAAAGATTTATCCGTACGAGTTTTATTTCAGCATTAAAAGCTGAAAAGTTGTTGAGAAAAGGTTGCACGACGTTTCTTGCACACGTAGTGGAGGTGCAGGAGGAAAAGTTAAAACCAGAAAATGTTCTTGTTGTGAACGAATTTCTTGATGTTTTTCCCAGCAGATCTATCAGGGGTTGCCACCTGATAGGAAAGTTGAGTTCACTATTGAATTGCTACCAGGAACAGCACCTATTTCGCAAGCGTCGTATAGAATGGCTCCAAGTGAACTCTGGGACCTTAAGATGCAGTTACAAGAACTAGTTGATAAGGGATACATCAGACCTAGTGTATCGCCTTGGGGAGCTCCAGTGTTATTTGTAAAGGAGAAAGATGGTACCCTTAGATTATGCATTGATTATAGACAGTTAAACAAAGTCACGATACGTAACAAGTATCCTTTGTGCCGTATAGATGACTTGTTTGACCAGTTACGAGGAGCATCAGTGTTTTCTAAGATTGATTTAAGATCAGGATACCATCAGTTAAAGGTAAGGGAATAAGATATTCCTAAGATAGCATTCAGAACGAGGTACGGGCATTATGAGTTTTTAGTAATGTCGTTCGGTTTAACAAATTCACTAGGAGTTTTCATGGACCTCATGGACAAGTTTTTCCACCAGTATTTGGATCAGTTTGTGATAGTCTTCACTGATGATATACTAGTTTATTCGGTTGTCAGGAAAGCCCATGAGGAACACATGAGGATTATTTTACAAACACTACGCAATAAACAGTTGTACGCTAAATTCACCAAATGTGAGTTTTGGTTGAATCAGGTAGTGTTCGAGGTAAGTTGTTTCAGCAAATGGAGTTAGTGTGGATCCGAATAAAGTGAAAGCAGTAGTCAACTAGGAGAGACCAGCCAGTGCGACAGAGGTACGTAGTTTCCTAGGCTTTGCAGGATACTACAGATAATTTGTTGAGAATTTCTCACGTTTAGCATTACCTTTAACAACTTTAACAAGGAAGAATGCTAAGTTTGAAAGGTCAAATAAATGTGAACAGAGTTTTCAGGAGCTGAAAAAGAGATTAGTTACAGCACCTATACTAGCACTTCATGTAACAGGAAAAGAGTATGTGATTTACTGTGATGCTTCGGGACAAGGATTAGGGTGTGTGTTCATGCAAGAAGGAAAAGTAATAGCTTCTGCGTCAAGGCAATTGAAAAAGCACGAGTGTAGTTGCCCTACTCCAGTTCTTGAGCTAGCATCAATTGTTTTAGCATTAAAGATTTGGAGACATTATTTGTTTGGTGAGAGGTGTCACATTTACACAGATCATAAGAGTCTGAAATATATCTTTGATCACAGAAAGTTGATTATGAGACAGAGATGATGGTTATAAAAGATTAAAGATTATGATTGTACCATAGAATACCATCCTGGTAAGGCGAATGTGGTAGCTGATGCATTGAGCAGGAAGTCAAGACTTCCTAGGGATGCCTTGTGTGGTATTCAAGCAACATTTTTAAGTACTCTAAGGGATTCTAAGGTAGTTGTGACTGCAGAGAGTTCAGGGAGTCTTTTAGCTTAATTCCAAGTCAAGTCTTTGCTCGTAGCAGAGATTGTGAGAAGACAACCAAAGAATAGTAACTTGCAGAAAATGTTTGGAATGTCCAAACAGGGCCCAGAGGCATAATTTAGAATGAGAACAGAGAGAACCATAGTTCAGCAGAGAAGATTATGTGTCTCGAGTATTAGTGAGCTTAAAGATGCTATTCTAGAGGAACCTCACAATTCAGCTACGCTATACATCCAGGAAACACCAAGATGTTTAAAACTGTGAAGGGGACTTATTGGTGGCCTGGGATGAAGTGGGAGATAGCTGACTATGTTGATAGATGTTTGATCTGCCAACAGGTTAAACCAGTTAGACAGAAACAAGAAGGACTCCTTAACCCATTGTCAGTGTCGGAATGGAAATGGGAGCATATCACTATGGAATCTCTGTCTAGATTACCACGTACTTCAAGGGGGCATGATGGTATTTGGTAATGGTGGATAGACTCACTAAAGCAGCATGGTTTATACCGATCAAATCAACGTCTACACTTGATCAGCTTGCTAAGCTATACGTCGACAGAATTGTGAGTCAATACAGAGTGCCAGTGTCCATAGTTTCTGATAGGGACCCGAGATTTACTTTTATGTTTTGGCCTAGCTTACAGAAAGCTATGGGGACAAAGTTCAGTTTAGTACAGCGTTCCATCCTCAGACAGATGGTCAGTCAGAGTGGACCATCTAAACCCTAGAGGACATGTTGAGAACATGTGTCATTCAAGTTAAGGGAAGTTGGGTTATACACCTATCACTTATGGAATACGGTTACAATAACAACTATCAGTCTAGTATTGACATGGAACTATTTGAGGCTCTGGATAAAAGACTGTGTAGAACGCACGTATGTTTGAATGAACTAGGAGAGCGGAAGTTAATTGGTCTTGAGTTGGTGCAAATTACGACGGACAACATTAAAGTAATCAGAAAGAATTTAAAGATAACTCAAGATCGTTAAAGAGTTACGCAGATAAGCAACGAAAGGACTTAGAATTCAAGGTCGGAGATCAAGTTTTCTTGAAGTTATCTCCGTGGAGAGGTGTCTTTCGTTTCGGAAAGAAAGGTAAGCTAAGTCCCATATATATTGAACCTATCAAGTAATGGGACGAGTTGGGCCAGCAGCCTACAGACTTGAGTTGCCAATAGAACTATCTCGAGTACATGATGTTTGCATGTGTTCATGTCGAGGAAATATATTCCAGAACCGACACATGTGTTGCAAGCACAGCCAGTTGAATTGAAAATTGACATGAGTTACTTAGAGGATGCAGTTCAATCCTCGACAGAAAAGAACAAGTTGTGAGAAACAAGACGATCCCACTCGTGAAGGTTCATTGGAAACATCACGGAGTAGGGAAGGCAGCCTGGGAATTAGAGGACCAAATGAGGAAGAAGTATCCGACGATTTTCACCTAAGGACTACTAAATTTCGAGGATGAAATTTCTTAAGGGGGAGGTAAGTTGTAAACCCGAGATCATTCCTTGAAATTTCCTTAAAAAGAAAAGGAAAAATAGGTTTGATATGTATGGTGTTGTTTTAAAAAGAAAAGAAAAGAAAAGAAAGAAAAGCAAAAGAAAAGAAGAAAAGGACAAAAGGATAAAACAAAGGGAAAAGACAAAAGATGCCCCACCACCGTTTAAAACAATTCTCATCCATTTTAAACTCATTTGTTTCTCATTTTTTTTCACAAACTAACCAGAGCTTCGTTGGAGGGGTTTGAGAGAAGAAGAAGGAAGAAAGTTTCTGGTTTTGAGGTTGAAGAAGAAAGGAGAAAGAAGATTCAATTTCCATGGAAATTCTATGATCATTTCAACCATGTTCTGATATTTTAATTATTTCGAGCTCAACAAGAAGAGGTAAGAGTTGAGGTTTGGTTTCTTGAAAGTTAATTAATTTTTGAACAAAATTCGTGAAGGAAGCTCGATCCAATTATGACGCTAAGTGACTTATTTGTTAAGGGGAAGGCAGAGGAAAGATTTTGTTGTCAAATCCAAGAAGTCTCTAGTTTTTGGCTTGTGTTGATCAGTAGAATTCGAATCAGAAGCTATAATAGGTATGGTTGGAAAGCTTATTGAATTTCCTACAACTTTCATGAAGAACTCGTGAGAAAAAATTGACTGTAAGATGTTTTAAGTTACAGGTCAAGTTTCGGGTTGCAGCAGGGAAACGAATCTGGAATAGCAGAAGTTAGTTCCTGTGGAAGAAGCTTTCGAGGTATTTTCGAACAAATCCGTTGGGAATCTCAACTTCATGTCCTCCTATGATTTTTAGAGGGTTCAAAAAGGAAGAATTTTGATATAAAGTACATCATTTTTGGATTAGTAATGAAGAAGTTATAACTGTTTGAAGACAAGGTATAAAATCTGTAAAATGCTGAAAATTTTAATGGTGTGTTTTCTTGTAGTCTTAAGGTTAAAAACCATGAGCTCGAGGTTCTAATACTTGGATTTGGTTTGTTTGACAGGACAAGAGGAAATAGGTCGAGTGTACGGGCCAAGGTACTAGTTCTAACGCTGTGAGTGACAAAATGAACCTCAAAAATGGTTTATAGGCTTGTATTATGCTTATGAAAATGCAAGGTTTTGCTAAAATGAAATGGTTTCAATGCTTATTGTTTTCCTTGAAACACATGTTTTTGAGTACTCATATTTTCTAAGAAATGATTTCAAGTGCTGTCGTGAGTGTTGGGCAGGCCCCACTACGACAAAGACGATGGGAGTGCTGGACGGGCCCCACTACATCGTAGAATAAACATTGGTTGTACATGGCATGCCCTACACAACGTGGATTGTGTCATGTTTTAAAAGGATTTCTATCATTCATATGCCTTACGAGATTTTAACGACATACTTCCTGGTTTTCTGAAAAGCTATTATGATTACACAGATACTTTTAACGTTTGATTACCGATACACATGCTCATAGATGGTCAGGTGATATGATTTACGAGTTAATAGTTTTCTTTTAAACTCAGTCACTCACTGAGCTTCATAGCTCATTCTTTCAGTGTTTTTCCACTTTTCAGGTAGAGATCGAGCTCCCGGTGCCTGATAACCTGTCATAGTCTCCTGGAAGCTCTAAGAGTTTGATATTTTGTACGTGGGTGGAGATGTATAGGTAGTCTATATGTATTGTAGAAGGACTATGAAGTTATGTTTATGTGTACATTCTAGGTTGTGGTGGTGTAAACCATGGTTGGGTATGTTTTTTGTTGTGATGTTCATATCTCTTTCAGTTTTTCAGAGAGTCTTAAGTAGGGTTACCCCTTACGTAGGTTACGTAATTGTCAATATTCCGCTGTGTTATGTTTAATGTGTTTCTTATACAAGTATAGTATGTTTATCAGGTAAAACAAGGTCAACAGGTATCCTTAGAAAGGTGAACGATATCTGTTGGCTACACGTCGTCTGCCGGGCTAAGTTAGCAGGTAGTTCGGGAGGGGGTGTGTCAGTGTTCGTGTAGATGACATGTGAGTGGGGATATCCTGTGTAATGAGATTAAATAAGACCGGACCGCGAAATAGTAACCACTAGATGTAACTCCGTTGACTAGTTACGTTTCTTTTTCACTAGGATGACCTTGGCAACTTGATCTCAATCATGAGTAGGTTACGAAGTCCTGTTCACGAGGGATTGTCCTTTGACTAGTATGGGTGAGAGTGGTCAGATTCGCCGACTCAATATGCCTACCTTCTTGGGGATAAGACCCAGTGATCGGCTGGGAACTTAACTTAGCAAGATGGAATTCACTCTTTCCCGCCTACTAGGGTAAGTAAATGAATGTTCCCTTAAGTGGTGTCTCCGTGACTTGAACAAAAGGCCCGACCCTCTCATTGGCCCGAGAGGCACTCTGTTTGTTGATAGGACCACAAACAAATTGTTCATTAGAGGAGCACTGGTTCTTAAGGAACAAGCTGTAACCCAGAGTTAAAACGGTTATTTGACCCAGCTGGTGTTACGAACATTCGTGAAGGAATGACTTGCTGTTATTGGTCAATATCCGTGGACACAGAAATATATCTGTAGTGAGAAGAGTGCAGTTGCGGGACTTTAGTGGAGTGTTCCCAAATTTAACGAATGTGGATTGGGAGGTTAATGAGATTAACCGAGCAATCTCGTATCGTTGGAGCTTCTGATCTTTAGGTCCATTAGGTCCACCTTCTAGCTCGTAAAGGGTTCTTAGATCGTTTGAATTTGAAATGTTCAAATTCATAAGGGAATAAACTTAATGTATATTGATACGATATAATATATAGTTTTGGAACTATATATTATAAATTTAATGTGAATATGATTCATAATAAATTACATGAGAGAATTAAATATTTGAAAGAGTTCAAATATTAAATTCAAATGTGAATATGATTCATATTTGTAAACTATAGGTTAAATCCTAATGTGCATGAGATGTACATTAAACTATAGGATAAAGGGTAAAATGATTGAATGTGATTTAATCATTTAATTAATATTATATTTTGAATTAATTAAGATTTAATTTAATATGATTAATTAATTAGTTAATTAATTAATTATAATATTAATTGGGACCGTGTCAGGAGGACACGTTACCACTACTCCCCAACTCGCCCTTGATAGGGAGTGGGAAGTTGCCCACTGTGAGGCTTTTCTCCTGGTGAGAAGAGCAAAAACAATCGATCGATTATTCACCGTATTGATTGAACACACAAGGAAAATTTTCTCAAATTTTTTCTTAGAATTTCCTATCTGTCAATTGTTGGAACTCCTTCCCACAAAAGAATGGTCTAAGTAGAACTCAGAGGATAGAGGGTTATCCAAGTGGTAGTGTCTTGCTGGAGAAAGTAGAGAAGTCCCTGTTGCTGAGTTGTTGATTTCTTTTTGAGCAAGGAGTTGCTGTTATGCGAAACTACAAATGTATTTTGAATCCCTTTTCTAGTTTGTTCTTTTTTTCTAAAACATGTTTGCATGTATATCCCCATGCCTAATTAGATTAGTTTTACATGTTTATCTCTGTTTTTTCAATGTACTGGTTTTTGTTTCTAACCAAAACAAACAAGCAATTACGATTCCAAACACGTTTTCGCTGCTCAAGGAGATTAGATCTCCATCAGTTGGTATCGAAGCAATGCTTGTTTTTTTTTTGTTGAAGCAAAATTACATTGATTTGGTGGGAAATTAATTTCGGTTTGCTGTAAAACTAGTTTGGGAATATTTTGGCCTTAGTTTACTTTTGATTTGATCAATTTGTATGTAAAGGCCCCTGTGTTTTGGGCAATTAAGTGCTTTATCGAGTCTATATTCGAGTTAAGAGTCGTTTGGGTCAAGTTTCATGTAATTCGGTTGAGAATCGACGGAGAATTTGATGATTGTTGCTGTTGTGTTCGAAGAGGAAAGCCATTGCCGAAGCCGCAGCGTTGCAATGCCATTCATCAGCGTTGCAACGCTGAGTAACAGCGTCGCAACGCCAAGCATCCCTATCGACGCGGGAGCTCCAGGGGTCAGCGGCTTTGCAACGCTGGCCCTCAGCGTTGCAACGCCACCCCGAAAGAATGCGCGCGTGCGGACGAAGCGGGCGTTGCAACGCTCGCATGAGCATTGCAACATCGTGATGGCATTCCAATAGTTGCAGACCGGTTCAGCATTTTTGGATTGTTTTTAGGTCCGGTTCGAGCTGTTCAAGCCTGGTTCAAGGTGATTTAGACCGGTTTATGTAATAAAGTTATAGTAATTTAATTATTTTGCACTTTATGGGCCAAATTATTCCGGTTTTACAGCTCTATGTCTTTATGAATGTCATTTAAATTTTTTCCCACCTTAGGATATGCATGTACATGCATTTTATTTGTATAATTGTTATATGAATATGGTTAAGATGCATGAGTAATTAATTATAATAGTTATAATTAGATTATGTGGAAAATAAATTGCATGAAGCATGTAATTACTTAATTTAAAATAAATGTTATTTTATTTTAAGTAATTTATTTATTCAATTAGTTGAATTTTTTATTTATAATTCCAACATTGGTTTTATAATATAGTTTATTTATCATAGGTTAATTATTAATTTTATAAAAGTTATAAATTAAAGGGGTTTTCGAAATCATAACCTATAATAAAGAAATGCATGCAAACATAGGAACTTCGATTAAAATTTAAATTAGTTTTAAATTATTTAAAATTAATTTAGACCTAAGTTTTTAATTTCTAATAGGATTAGAAATTAGTCTTACATAGTATTTTAAATAGTTTAAAATATAGTAGGACATTAGGACTCTGGTTATAAGGAAACTCTACTAGTGAAGTTCGGTCTAAGGTTGGGGGTACTTAAGCTGACGGTTAACGGAACACCTCCTACATGGGAATTGATCCAGAGCTTGAGTTGAATTAACCTTAGTTCTATTTTATATCTAGGTAATTAAAATGTTTATTCACCTAGACATAAGATTAAAAGACCTAGTTATAACAGTTATAATAGGCATAGACTTAGATAGATTCTTTTAGCCAGAATCCGACTAAGTTAAACCTATACCCTAACCTTAGGAGCTTCAGTGGGAGAAAACGAGATATTCGCATCATGTTTACTCTCACATCCTCAAGAGTTCACACCGTGAGTTTCATGCTCGGCTACGCGGCGTCAATAGGGTGTCCCCTTATGGTATGTGTTTGCATGGTTCAATACCAAGGTGAATGAGGGAAGTATCCATAGTAAATGGGAGCAGGACGCGTGTCAACGTATCCTACTGTCTCCTCCATTAGGTCGCACCGTGAGATTTCTATAGTCCGCCTGCTAGGTTTTCTTGGAACAGCCAAACCCTACGAAGGGCTTGACTATAGGGATCGGAACACCGCGAACTCCAGAAATGGATAGGGTCTCTTAGGTAATTTGCCAACAGTTGTCTTTCTTAATAGTAGCCTGTTGGCTCGGACCTATTGGATCTGAAAATGGTAGGGTAAAATTTACGGGATGAGTTAAGCTAGTTAACAAGTCCTTGACCAAACAAACGGTAGCTAAGGACCATTGGGACCTGAGATGTTCTGGTAGTGAGAATTGGCTGAGAAAGTCTCAATTCAGGGGAGGAATGGCTGACCGCCCGACGGAGGCTTTTGTTCTAAACCCTTGAAGTATCGTTGCAAAATTAAAGATTTAATTTAAACACTAGGTTTAGTTTAAACATTAGGGTTTTTTAATAATTTTGCTAAATTTGATTGGTTTTATAATGGGTTAAAAGGCATAACTAATTAGAACTATTTTGGATTTTCAGCATGTCGTCCTGGATTATAGCCTTATTAAAAAGTGACCGTTTAACTGGTGAGAATTTTACTACGTGGAAGTCCATCCTAAATACGATTATTGTTGTTGACGACCTACGGTTTGTACTGACTAAAGAATGTCCTCAGGTCCCTGCTCGAAACGCTCCTCAATCTGTTAAGGAGGCGTACGACCGCTGGATCAAGGCCAATGATAAGGCCAAGGTCTACATTTTCGCTAGTGTTTCTGAAGTTCTAGCCAAAAAGCACGAGGGCATGGTCTCAGCCCGTGAGATCATGAGTTCGTAGCAGGATATGTTTGGACAACCGTCTGGACAGCTTCGGCACGAATCCCTCAAATACGTTTATAAATCTCGTATGAAGGAGGGATCGTCGGTGAGAGAACATGTTCACGATCTGATGGTCCACTTCAACGTGGCTAAGATGAACGGAGCGGTCATTGGCGAGCAAAGTCAGGTCTCGTTCATCCTAGAATCTTTTTCAAAGTGTTTCCTATAATTCCGCAGCAATGCGGTGATGAACAAGATAGAGTATAACCTGACTATCATCCTAAATGAACTACAAACTTTCCAGTCTCTTATGAAGGATAAGGGACGGGCTGATGGAGAGGCAAATCTGTTTGCCCATTTCAGAAGGTTCCAGAAGGGTTCATCCTCTAGGACTAAGTCTTGTGGTTCATTTTCTAGGCTTAAGAAGACCCAAAAGAAGAAGATAGGAGGAAAAGGGAAGGCACCTGCTGCTGACAAAGGCAAGGGAAAAGCCAAGGTTGCAGACAAAGGAAAATGTTTCCACTGCAACGTTGATCGGCACTGGAAGCGAAACTGCCCAAAATACCTTGCTGAGCTCAAATAGAAGAAAGGTAAATTAGATTTACTTGTTCTTGAAACTTGTTTAGTGGAAAATGATTATTTACATGGATACTTGATTCAGGAGCCACTAATCACGTTTGTTGTTCGTTTCAGGAAACTAGTTCCTTCAAGAAGCTCGAAGAGGGTGAGATGACGCTCAGGGTCGGAACGGGAGATGTCGTCTCAGCTCGTGCAGTGGGAGATGTCAAACTGTTTTTCGGAGATAGATTTATTTTATTAAAAAATCTGTATATAGTTCCTAAGATTTAGAGGAACTTAATTTCTATCTCTTGTTTAATAGAACTTGGATATTGTATTTCCTTTTTATTTAATGAAGCGTTCATTTTAAAAGAGGGTGTCAATATTTGTTCTGCTAAATTGAAAAACGGATTATATGTACTTAAATCGAATCAAACTAAAGCAATTTTAAATCATGAGATGTTTAAAACTGCTAATACTCAAAGTAAAAGGCAAAGAATTTCTCATAATAATACCTATCTATGACATATTAGACTTGGTCATATAAATCTCAACCGGATTGAGAGACTATCTAAGAATAGACTTCTAAACAAGTTAGAAGACGATTCTTTACCTCATTGTGAATCATGCTTGGAAGGTAAAATGACCAAGCGACCTTTTACTGGAAAAGGCTACAGAGCCATAGAGCCCTTAGGACTCGTACATTCGAATCTTTGTGGTCTGGTGAATGTTAAAGCTCGAGAAGGGTACGAATATTTCATCTCCTTCATAGATGATAATTCGAGGTATGGTTATCTATACTTAATGCATCACAAGTGTGAGGCTCTTGAAAAGTTCAAAGAGTATAAGGCTGAAGTAGAAAATGCATTAGGAAAAACCATTAAAACTCTTCGATCCGATCGAGGTGGAGAGTATATGGATTTTAGATTCCAGGACTATTTGATAGAACATGGAATTAAATCTCAACTCTCAGCACCTAATACACCACAACAAAATGGTGTGTCAGAAAGGAGAAATAAAACCTTGTTGGACATGGTTCGTTCTATGATGAGCTATGCTCAATTGCCTTGCTCGTATTGGGGATACGTAGTAGAGACTGCAGTTCAAATCTTGAACATGGTTCCATCAAAGAGTGCTTCGGAAACACCTTTTGAATTATGGAAGGGGCGTAAACCTAGTTTACAACACTTCAAGATTTGGGGTTGTCCGACACACGTGCTAGTGACAAACCCAAAGAAACTGAAACCTCGTTCAAGATTGTGGCAATTTGTTGGCTATCCCAAAGAAACGAGAAGTGGTCTTTTCTACGACCCACAAGAAAACAAGGTGATTGTATCGACAAACGCCACTTTCTTGGAGGAAGATCACATGAGAAACCACAAACCGTGTAGTAAATTAGTGCTAAATGAAGCTACAGATGAACCAACAAGAGTTGTTGATCAAGTTGGACCTTCATCAAGAGTTGATGGAAAAGTCAGCACCTCAAGTCAATCTCGTCCTTCTCAATCGTTGGGAATGCCTCGACGCAGTGGAAGGTTTGTTTCCCAACCTGACCGCTACTTGGGTTTAGCTGAAACTCAAGTCGTCATACCTGATGACGGCGTAGAAGATCCATTGTCTTATAAACAGGCAATGAATAACGTAGACAAGGACCAATTGACCAAAGCCATGGACCTTGAAATGGAGTTAATGGACTTCAATTCAGTATGGCAACTTGTAGACCAACCTGAAGGGGTTAGACCCATAGGGTGTAAATGAATCTATAAGAGAAAGAGAGATGCAGCCGGAAAGGTACATACCTTTAAGGCTACACTTGTAGCAAAGGATTTTACCCTAACAAAAGGAGTTGACTATGAAGAAACTTTTTTCCCTGTTGCTATGCTGAAGTCCATAAGAATACTCTTGTCTATAGCTGCATATTATGATTATGAAATTTGATAAATGGACGTCAAGACTGCCTTTTTGAATGGTAATCTTGACAAGAGCATCTATATGTCTCAGCCCGAATGGTTTATAACCTAAGGTCAGTTGCAAAAAGTTTGCAAGCTCAATCGATCCATTTATGGGTTGAACTAAGCATCCAGTTCTTGGAATATAAGATTTGATACTGCGATCAAGTCTTATGGGTTTGACCAAAATGTTGATGAGCCTTGTGTTTACAAGAGGATCATCAATGACAAAGTAGTTTTCTTAGTACTTTATGTGGATGATATCCTACTCATTGGGAATGATGTAGGATACTTTACTTACATAAATAATTGGCTGGCGACCCAATTCCAAATGGAAGATTTGGGATAGGCGTAATATGTTCTTGAAATTCAGATCTTCAGAAAATCGCAAGAACAGAACGCTAGCACTGTATCAAGCGTCTTATATCGACAAAATGTTGTCCCGATTTTCGATGTAGAATTCCAAGAGGGGTTTGTTGCCCTTCAGGCATGTAGTTCATCTGTCTAAGGAACAATGTCCTAATACACCTCAATAAGTTGAGGATATGAGACGTATTCCCTATACCTCTGCAATAGGTAGCTTAATGTATGTTATGATGTGCACAAGGCCAGACATTTGTTATGGAGTGGGAATAGTCAGTAGGTACCAATCCAATCCAGGGTCAGACCACTGGACAACAGTTAAAAATATCCTCTAGTATCTTAGGAGAACGATGGACTATACGCTTGTGTTTGGGACTAAGGATTTGATCCTTACTGGATACACTAATTCTGATTTTCAGACCGATAAGGATTCTCGGAAATTCACATCGGGATCAGTTTTCACCCTTAACGGGAGAGCTATAGTATGGCGAAGCATCAAGCAATAATGCATCGCTCACTCCACGATGGAGGTTGAGTATGTCCCTTCTTGTGAAGCAGCTAAAGAGGTTGTTTGGTTAAGGAAATTCCTTACTGATTTGGAAGTTGTTCCAAATATAGAATTTCCCATCACCTTATACTGTGACAACAGTGGTGCAGTAGCCAATTCGAAGGAATCTTGCAGTCATAAGCGAGGCAAGCACATCGAGAGGAAGTATCACCTGATACGAGAAATAGTGTAACGAGAAGATGTGGCAGTCACGAAGATCGTTTCGGAGCACAATATTGCTGATCCGTTTACAAAGACTCTCATGGCTAAAGTGTTCGAGGGTCATCTGGAAAGTCTAGGTCTACGAGATATGTACATATGCTAATCTATAGCAAGTGGGAGATATGTAATGGGGTATATGGATGCCCTAGTTTATTGTATTTCTATCTCTGTTACAACTATTTTAGATTATGATGTACCCCACTAGAGTTTTGGTTCAAGTGGGAGTTTGTTGGGGTTTGTGTCCTAAAACTCGTAGTTTGTAATTATGTTCTAATTAATGTAATAAAGTGTTATTATTGCAATAAAGAGTTATTGTTCGTTATCTACGATATTGCCTTTGTTTTAAACCTTAAATCCAATAAACTAAACATTCAAGGTTGTTAAATGAATCTTTAACTGAATGTAGTGTACATATAAAGGATCTCAGTTCGAGATACAACCTAAAGGGTCGATAGTTAAAGGATAAGCTTTGGGTACCTTACCCTGGTAAAACTATGGATGTGGCCCACTTTGTATATGATACAAACACTGTGATCCTAACGTGTTCGTGTAGATGACATGTGAGTGGGGATATCCTGTGTAATGAGATTACATAACACCGAACCGCGAAATAGTAACCACTAGATGTAACTCCGTTGACTAGTTAGGTTTCTATTTCACTAGGATGACCTAGGCAACTTGATCTAAATCCTGAGCAGGTTTACGAAGTCCTGTTCGCGAGGGATTTTTCTTTGACTAGTATGGGTGAGAGTGGCTAGATTCACCGACTCAATATGCCTACATTCTTGGGGACAAGACCGTGTGAGCAGTTGGGAACTTAACTTAGCAAGATGGAATTCACTCAATCCCGCCTACTAGGGTAAGTAGAGGAATGTTCCCTTAAGTGGTGCCTTTGGAACTTGAACAAAGGGCCCGACCCTCTCATTGGCCCGAGAGGGACTCTGTTTGATGGTAGGGCCACAAACAAATTGTTCATTAGAGGAGCACTGGTACTTAAGGCACAAGATGTAACCTAGAGGTAAAATGGTTATTTGACCCAGCTGATGTTACGAACATTCGTGAAGGATTGACTTGCTGTTATTGGTCAATATCCGTGGACACATAAATATATCTGCAGTGAGAAGAGTGCAGTTGTGGGACTTTAGTGCAGTGTTTCCGCAGTTAACGAATGTTGATTGGGAGGTTAATGAGATTAACCGAGTAATCTCGTATCGTTGGAGCTTTTGATCTGTAAGTCCATTAGGTCCACCTTCTAGCTTGTAAAAGGTTCTTAGATCATTTGAATTTCAAATGTTTAAATTCATAAGGGAATAAAGTTAATGTA
Source organism: Trichosanthes cucumerina (assembly GCA_036507285.1). Classification (NCBI taxonomy): domain Eukaryota; kingdom Viridiplantae; phylum Streptophyta; class Magnoliopsida; order Cucurbitales; family Cucurbitaceae; genus Trichosanthes; species Trichosanthes cucumerina. Next base: position 44,692,133 of record CM071841.1, read on the forward strand.
TATTGATACAATATAATATATAGTTTTGGAACTATATATTATAAATTTAATGTGAATATGATTCATATTAAATTACATGAGAGAATTAAATATTTGAAAGAGTTCAAATATTAAATTCAAATGTGAATATGATTCATATTTGTAAACTATAGGTTAAATCCTAATGTGCATGAGATGTACATTAAACTATAGGATAAAGGGTAAAATGATTAAATGTGATTTAATCATTTAATTAATATTATATTATGAATTAAATAAGATTTAATTTAATATGATTAATTAATTAGTTAATTAATTAATTATAATATTAATTGAGAAAGTGTCAGGAGGACACGTTCTCACTACTCCCCAACTCCCCCTCGATAGGGAGTGGGGAGTTGCCCACTGTGAGGCTTTTCTCCTTATGAGAAAAGCAAAAATAATCGATCGATCATTCACCGTATTGATTGAGCACACAAGAAAAATTATCTCTCACTTTTTCTTAGAATTTCCTATCTTCCAATTGTTGAAACTGTTGGGGTTTATGCCCTAAACTTGTGTAATTTTGATCAATTAAATAAAGTGTTATTTGTTTTGATAGAATTACAGTCTTGATTTATAAATCCAATAAACTAAGCTCCAAGGTTATAATTTTTATCTTGAACATCAGTGTAGTGGACACTATTTGGGTTGAGTTCAAGAATATAACCTAAATAGTGTATGGTATAAGAATAAGGTTGGAAACCTCATTCTGGTAACACCATGGATGCGGCTCACTTTGTAATTAGTACAAATGAGGTAATCCAACTCATCCATGTAGTTGACATGCGAGTGGGGGCATCCTGTATGAAGAGTTCATACAAGACTGGATCGCAAATTATTATTCTAACATGTGTAACACCATTAACAGGATAAGACTAGTAATTTATAGATGGTCATTAGAGACTCGACCTGAATCCTGAGCAAGTTAAGAACTCTTGCTTATAGGGGTTTGTCCTTAGACTAGTATGCGTCAGAGTGGCCTGTAGCCGACTCAATAAGCCTACCTTCTCGGGTGACGAGAACCTCGTAGGTACACTGGAACTTAAGCTGCAAGATGGAATTCACTCATTCCTCTACTAAGGAATTAGATAGGTTGTTCCCTTAAGAACTGACTCCAGGTCTTCAACATCCGGGCCCCGCCCTCTATGAGGGTATGAGTCTAAGGTAGGACCTTTGACTTGTTGTTCATTAAAGGATCAGTGGTGCTTAAGGAGCAAAGAGGTAATCACAGTGGTAAAACGGTAATTTGACCCAGCTGTGATTACGAACAACCTGTGAAGGGTCGACTCATGGGTAATTTCTATATCAGTGGACATAATATTATCTACAGTGAGGAGAGTGCAGCTACAAGTCTATAGTGTAGTGACTTGTAGTTAATGAATATTGATTAACTTGATCAAAGAGTTTGATCAGGTAATCTCACATCATTGGAGCTCATGAACTGTAGGTCTATTAGATCCCTCCATTGGCTCAATATGGTAATATTGAGGGTATAAAGTTAGGGGTGAAATTGAAGTGTTCAATTTCATACATGAAGTGTTATATCAATTATATATGATATAATTGATATAATATATAGTTTTAATGTGAATTAGATTCATATATAAACTACATACTAAAGAGAGAATAAAGGAGGGGTAGGATGGTCATTTCCATCCCATTCTCCTATATATATTGTTGCATGAGATGCAACTAGGAGAAGTAATTCTAAGGAATTACAAGCTCTCTCTTGTTGTGTTGTTGGAATAGTTCCAAAGCACACATCTCTCTCAAAAACCTCACCTCTCCTAAAGGGAACCCACCTTCCTCCCTTACCTAGAGAACAACGGAGAAGATCCGGTGGTTGTGTCTTCGTACGTTGGAGTTCCTGTTGCTAAGATCGTGATCGTGGGAGAGTGGAGCACTTGAAGAAAGGTTCTTCAATGGTAATTATCTTGTTGTCCATTCTGTTTTACATGCTTAATCTAGTGTTTAATGTTCTTGAATTTATCGTTGTAACTAAATCAAGAGCGCGCGATTCGCAATCGCTTCCGCTGTGGGGACATCGATTCCCTTTAATTGGTATCCGAGCCCAATTGCATTCTTGATTTATGTTCTAGATTTTTCAAGAACAAGGTGGGATTTACTGTTTTTGCATAAGATGTATGAACGGTTTTGCAAAATTAGATGTTTTCAATTTTGGCACTTAGATTTACATTTTCCATTGAATCATTCAATGTAAGGACCCGGTGTTTTGGGTAATTTTAATTGTAAATCGAGTCTGTAAGTTCGTGTCGATCGAGGCAAGGCGGTTGCTGAGAAGATCGGAGCAAAGACGAGCAACGAATAGTGGATTCACATGCCTGTCTGTGTGTAGCGTTGCAACGTTGCGCTTGCGGAAGGAGCGCGCAGGAGACGACAGTGTTGCAACGCTGGACAGAAGACGACAAGGAGCAACGTTACAACGCCAGAGGCATTTCGCAGAATTCAGCAACGAGCGAAAAAATGGATTTTATATATATATTAATTATAAAAATGTTTTATATTTAATATATTTAATATATTTAATTTTAATTAATATAATTAGATTATATTAATTAAAATTATTTCTAGGGTGCCAAAATTGGTCTAATTTTGCTATTTTAATTATGCAATTGTTGTGTAATTATTGTTATGCATAATGTATGCTTTTATTCTACAAATCCCACCTTAGGTTAAGTATTTTCATGCATCATTTATAATATAAGGAGTTATATTATATAGTTTGCATGATTAATTAATATAAAGTTGTTATATTAATTTATGGACAACATTGACATGCATTATATATCATGAGATGAATATGCTATCAATGTCTTATTATTCATGTGATGAATGATCAAGCATTATAACATAGTATGCATGTCACCTAAGGTTAATTATTAGTTTTAAAGTGTTTAGAACTTGGAAATAATAGACCTTAGGTTATCTTGTTCTAATTAGATTAGAATTAGGAACCAAGTAATTTATAAGCTATGATTAAAAGAGGAACTCTGTCAAAGGAAAGTTCTGTCTAGGCTAGGGTATTTAAGCTGACGGAAACGGAACACCCCTACCTGGGAACTGACCAATTACAGTAGCGTCAGCGGGTTTATTAAGGGGTTAATAAACTAGAAATCCTTGGTTTAGTACAAGGAGTTATATTAACAAACTTAAGATAAAATCAATATAAGAGTTATATTGATTATCAATATAAGAGTTATATTGATAGAGTTAGGAAAAACCATTAGCCGAGTTTTTAGCCTAAGTAAGATTCCTATAAACTTTAAAGTATTTAGTGGGAGGAAAAAGTGTATGAGATACATATTTTTCCACCTACGCGATCTCCGGGAAGTTCACATCGTGAGACTCATACTTGGCCTCGTGGCGCAAACGGGAGCGTCTCCCTTTGGATGGTGTTTGTATGAGTCAATATCAAGGTGAATGGAGAGGGTACTTATAGTGAGTGGGAGTAGGTTTAGTGAAAACAAAATCTACGGTCTCTTTTGTTGGTTTACACCGTTAGACCACTATGGTCAGCCTGCTAGTTTGGCCTGGACCAGACAATCCCTTCGGAGGGCTTGATCATAGGGGATCAAACACAGTAGACACCCGATAGGGATAAAGATTTTCTTAGACTATTTTTCAATCTAGTCATCCCTTCGGCGGATTTTATTGGATCGAGACTCTGGGATCTAAAGACAGAGGGTTACACTCACAGGGTACATAAATTGTGTATGTATCCAGACCGAAAAATGGTAACTAAAACCTATAGGAATAAGAGTTATTCTGGTATTAGGTTTTGGTCAAGAGTGTCTTAATCAAGAGGAGGAGTGTTTTTTATTACCATTCGGTGTCATACATTCTAAACCTTTGGAGTATCATTGAAAATTATAAATGGATTAGGAATCATTTAATAATTAGCTAAAACATGATTGGATTAGAGTTATAGCAAGAAACTCATACAAGTTTGTTTGTAAATTTTCAGCAAAAATGTCTAGCTCTATAATTTCCTAATTGGGTGCGGAAAAGTTAACCGGAGAGAATATGATGACATGGAAAAACAAACTCAACACTATTTTAGTAGTGGATGATCTGAAGTTTGTGCTAACCGAGGAGTGTCCTCGGGTGCCAGGCTCGAATGCGTCACGAAATGTTCGTGATGCATATGATCGATTGATCAAGGCCAATGATAAGGCCAAGGTCTACATGCTGACAAGTATGTCTGACATATTGGCCAAGAAGCATGAGGGCATGATTACCACCAAGGAAATCATGGATTTTGTGCAGGGTATGTTTGGACAACAATCCACACAAGCTCGAGGATGCCAGATGGTACATCTGTTCGGGATCATGTCCTGGATATGATGGTGCACTTTCACATTGCGGAGTCGAATGGTGCTTCCATCGATGAGTCGAGCCAGGTCAGCTTCATTCTGGAAACCCTTCCAGATAGTTTCCTGCAGTTTAGAAGTAATGCTGTTATGAACAAGCTTACTTTTAATCTTACCTCACTTCTGAATGAACTCCAGACCTTTCTGTCTTTGATGAAAATTCAGGGATCGAAAGGCGAGGCAAATGTTGCCAGTAGGAGTTATCACAGAGGTTCGACCTCTGGGACAAAAAGAGTGGCTTCATCTTCTTCTAACCTGAGAGGAATGAAGAAGAACATGAAGAAGGTTGGTAAAGGGAAACAGGCTAACAAAGCTGCCGCCCAGAAGGGCAAGAAAGTCAAAGACGTTGCTGCCAAAGGAAAGTGTTTCCACTGCAACGAAGACGAACATTGGAAATGGAACTGTCCGAAGTACGTTGCAGAAAAAAAGAAGGAAGGTAAATATGATTTACTTTGCCTAGAAGCTTGTTTAGTGGATAATGATAAAACAGCTTGGATACTTGATTCAGGCGCCACTAATCATGTTTGCTCTTCCTTTCAGGGAAATGATTCCTGGCAACAGCTACAACAAGGAGAGATAACGCTCCGGGTTGGACATGGAGAAGTCGTCTCAACTGTAGCAGTAGGCACGATGAAACTTTATTTTGGCAAGAAATATGTATTGTTGGACAATATATTAGTGATACCAGGGTTTACTAGAAACCTTATTTTCATTTCTTACCTTATTGAACAATGTATTTATGTTTCCTTTTCCATGAATAAAGTGTTTATTTTGAAGAAAGGTTTAGAAATATGTTAAGCTTCGTTAGAAAATGGATTGTATGTTTTAAAGCTTAATTCAGTCAAAATGGTTTTGAACACTGAATTATTTAAAACTGCAAACGCACAAACTAAGAAACGTAAAAATTCTCCTAAAGAAAATGTTCATCTTTGCCATCTAAGATTGGGTCACATTAATCTCAATAGGATTGGGAGATTGGTAAAGAACGGACTTCTAAACGAGTTAGAAGAAAATTCTTTGCCAGTATGTGAATCATGCCTAGAAGGCAAAATGACTAAAAGACCTTTTAGTGGAAAAGGTTATAGAGCCAAATACCCTCTAGAGCTTATACATTCAGACCTTTGTGGTCCGATGAATGTTAAAGCCAGGGGAGGATATGAATATTTCATCTCTTTTATAGATGATTATTCTAGATTTGGGCATATTTACCTAATGCACCACAAGTCTGAAGCACTTGAAAAGTTCAAGGAGTTAAAGACTGAGGTTGAAAATCAATTAGGTAAAACTATTAAAACACTTTGATCGGATCGAGGTGGAGAGTACATAGATTTAAAATTTCAGAACTATATGATAGAACATGGAATTACATGCCAACTCTCAGCTCCCGGTACACCACTACAAAACGGTGTATCGAAAAGGAGAAATAGAACCTTGTTGGACATGGTTCGATCAATGATGAGTTATGCTCATCTCCCTAATTCCTTTTGGGGTTACGCAGTGGAGACTGCACTATACATTTTGAATAATGTGCCCTCCAAAAGTTTTTCTGAAACACCTTTTGAACTCTGGAAAGGACGTAAAGGTAGTTTATGTCACTTCAAAATATGGGGTTGTCCGACACATGTGCTTGTGACAAATCCAAAGAAGTTGGATTCACGTTCAAAATTATGCCTATTCGTAGGATACCCAAAAGAAACAAGAGGTGGTTTATTCTATGATCCTAAGGAAGATAAGGTTTTTGTGTCGACAAATGCCATTTTCTTGGACGAGGACCACATAAGGGACAACAAACCAAAAAGTAAAGTAGAGTTGAGTGAGTTAGACGGAACAATAGCAAAGGTTGCTAATAAGAACACTAGTACATCAACAAGAGTTGTTGATACTAGTTTGTCTAGTCAAGAAAGTCCATCTCAAAGAGTTGAGTATGCCTCGACGTAGTGGGAGGGTTGTGATACAGCCTGACCGTTACATGGGTTTAGCTGAAACCCAAGTTGTTATACCAGATGACAACTGCGAGGATCCATTGACTTATAATCAATCAATGGTTGACAAAGACAAAGACAAATGGGTCATAGCCATGGACCAAGAAATGAAGTCTATGTACTTCAATTTTGTTTGGGATCTTATAGATAAGCCTGATGGGGTTAAACCTATAGGTTGTAAGTGGATCTACAAGAGAAAACGTGGTGTAGATGGGAAGGTGCAAACCTTTAAAGCTAGACTAGCAGCAAAGGGTTATACCCAGGTTGAAGGGGTTGACTATGAGGAGACCTTTTCACCTGTTATTATGGTAAATTCTATCTGTATCCTTCTTGCAATTGTCGCATATTATGACTATGAGGTATGGCAAATGGATGTCAAGACGCCTTTTTGAATGGCAATCTTGAGGAAACCATCTACATGGACCAACCCAAAGGGTTCATTGAACCAGGACAAGAGCAAAAGGTTTGCAGGCTTAAAAGGTCAATTTATGGACTAAAACAAGCCTCTAGGTCCTGGACTATAAGATTTGATGAGGCAATCCGATCTTATGGTTTTGACCAAAATGATGATGAACCTTGTGTCTACAAGAAAATCATCAATAGTTCTGTCGCATTCCTAATTCTCTATGTGGATGATATCCTACTCATTGGGAATGATGTAGGTTATCTTACTGACATCAAGGAATGGCTAGCTACGTGATTCCAAATGAAAGATTTGGGTGATGCGTGATTTGTTCTTGGGATCAGCATTGTCCGGAACCGCAAGAATAAAACACTAGCCTTGTCTCAAGCATCTTACATAGACAAAGTGTTGTCAAAGTTTAAGATGCAAGATTCCAAAAATGGCTTGTTGCCTTTTAGACATGGAATCCATTTGTCTAAGGAATAATGTCCTAAGACACCTCAAGGAGTTGAGGATATGAGACGGATTCCTTATGCATCAGTTGTTGGGAGCCTAATGTACGCCATGTTGTGTACTAGGCCCGACATCTGTTTTGCGGTTTGGATGGTCAGTAGCTATCAATCCAATCCAGGACTTGAACACTGGACAACGGTTAAAACAATCCTTAAGTATCTTCGGAGAACAAGGAACTACATGCTTGTGTATGGGGCTAAGGATTTTATCCTTACAGGATACACGGATTCTGACTTTCTAACTGATAAAGATTCTCGGATATCTACATCAGGGTGAGATTCACTCTTAACGGAGGAGCTGTAGTATGGCGAAGCGTCAAACAAGGATACATCGCTGATTCCACCATGGAGGTCGAATATGTAGCAGCTTGTGAAGCAGCTAAGGAGGCCGTTTGGTTAAGGAAAATTATGCTAAATTTGGAAGTTGTTCCAAATATGACTTTGCCTATCACGCTATATTGCGATAACAGTGGTGCAGTGGCAAATTCAAGGGAACCCCGATGTCACAAGAGGGGAAAGCACATAGAGCGGAAGTATCATCTCATCCGGGAGATCGTGCATAGAGGAGACGTGATTGTCACGAAGATAACCTCAGAGCACAACATTGCTGATCCTTTTACAAAGGCTCTCACGGCTAAAGTTTTTGAGAGTCACCTAGAAGGTCTAGGCTTACAAATCTTTCCCAACTAGGGCAAGTAGGAGTATTTTGTACAAAGGGGTTTAAATGCCCTAGTTTATTGTATTTACATTACTGTAATGTTTTAGTACTCCACAATCTTTAAGTCAGGTGGGAGATTGTTGGGATTTATGCCCTAACCTTGCGTAATTTTGATCAATTAAATAAAGTGTTATTTGTTTTGATAGAATTACAGTCTTGCTTTATAAATCCAATAAATTAAGCTCCAAGGTTATAATTTTTATCTTGAACATCAGTGTAGTGGACACTATTTGGGTTGAGTTCAAGAATATAACCTAAATAGTCTATGGTATAAGAATAAGGTTGGAAACCTCATTCTGGTAACACCATGGATGCGGCCCACTTTGTAATTAGTACAAATGAGGTAATTCAACTCATTCATGTAGTTGACATGCGAGTAGGGGCATCCTGTTCATACAAGATTGGATCATGAAATTATTAGTCTAACCAAAGGTGTAACAATCAGCTAATGAGGATAAGACTAGTAATTTATAGATGGTCATTAGTGACTCGACACAATCTCGAGCAAGTTAAGAACTCCCGCTTATAGGGATTTGTCCTTAGACTAGTATGGGTGAGAGTGGTGCATAGCCGACTCAATAAGCCTACCTCCCAGGGATGAGAACCTCGTAGGTAGGCGGGAACTTAAGCATGCAAGATGGAATTCATTCATTCCTCTACTAAGGAATTAGATAGGTTGTTTCCTCAAGAACCGACTCGTGTCTTGAACAATGGGGCCCCACCCTCTATGAGGTATGAGTCTAAGGTAGGACCTTAGACTTGTTGTTCATTAGAGAATCGGTGGTGCTTAAGGAGTAAAGAGGTAATCACAGTGGGTAAAGCGGTAATTTGACCCCATTGTGATTACGAACAACCTTTGAAGGGTCGACTCATGGGTAATGACTATATCGGTGGGACGAGAATATTATCTACAGTGAAGAGAGTGCAGCTACAAGTCTATAGTGGAGTGACTTGTAGTTAATGAATATTGATTAACTAGATCAAAGAGTTTGATCAGTTAATATCACATCATTGGAGCTCACGAACTGTAAGTCCATTAGATCCCTCCATTGGCTCAATATGGTAATATTGAGGGTATAAAGTTAGTGGTGAAATTGAAGTGTTCAATTTCATACATGAGGTGTTATATCAATTATAAATGATATAATTGATATAATATATAGTTTTAATGTGAATTAGATTCATATATAAACTATATACTAAAGAGAGAATAAAGAAGGGGTAAGATGGTCATTTCCATCTCATTCCCCTATATATATGGTTGCATGAGATGCAACTAGGAGAAGTCATTCTAAGGAATTATAAGCTCTCTCTTGTTGTGTGGTTGGAATAACTCCAAAGCACACACCTCTTTCAAAAACCTCACCTCTCCTAAAGGGAACCCACCTTCCTCCCTCACCTAAAGAACAACGGAGAAGATCCGGTGGTCGTGTCTTCGTACGTTGGAGTTCCTGTTGCTCAGATCGTGATCGTGGGAGAGTGGAGCACTTGAAGAAAGGTTCTTCAAAGGTAATTATCTTGTTGTCCATTATGTTTTACATGTTTAATCCAGTGTTTTATGTTCTTGAATTTATCGTTATAACTAAATCAAGAGCGCGCGATTCGCAATCGCTTCCGCTGCGGGGACTTCGATTCCCTTCAGGAACTCCTTCCCACAAATGAGAGGTCTAAGTAGAACTCAAAGGATAGAGGGTTATCCAAGTGGTAGTGTCTTGCTGGAGAAAGCAGAGAAGTCCCTGTAGCTGAGTTGCTCATTTCTTTTGGAGCAATGAGGTGTTGTTCTGCGAAACTACAAAGGTATTTTGAATCCCTTTTCTAGTTTGTTCTTTTTTTTCTGAAGCATGTTTGCATGTATATCTCCATGCCTAATTAGATTAGTTTTACATGTTTATCTCTGTTTTGTCAATGTACTGGTTTTTGTTTCTAACCAAAACAATCAAGCAATTACGATTCCAAACACGTTTCCGCTGCTCAAGGAGATCAGATCTCCATCAAATGATACAAGATTAACCGATCAAACTCTTTCACCGGGTTAATAAACATTCATTAACTATGGTAACACTCCACTAAATCCCGTAGTTGCACTGTTGTCACTGTAGGATGAGTTGTGTCCATCGATATAACCAAGGCCCGTGAGCTTACCCTTCACAGGTTGTTCGTAGTCATAACCGGGTCAAATTACCATTTATCACCAATAAAGTTCTATATGTGTTGTTTTATCTGTTATGATTAGAATCGATTAGTGATAGAAATCTATTATTATTATCGATACACTTCTATTTGTGTTGTTTATCTCTTCTTATTAGAGTCTATTAGTGATAGGAGTATATCATGTATCAGTATCACTAATATACTGCTATATGTTTTGTTTATCCATTTTGATTGTAGTCTATCAGTAATACAAGTTTATCACTATCACTGATATATAGACTTCTATTTATATTGTTCATATCTTTTGATTGAAGTGTATCTGTGAAAGAAGTTATCACTGTCACTGCTAGACTTCTTGTTTGGTATTGTTTATCTATGTTGATTGAAGTCTATCGGTATCATTGATAGACTTCTTAGTTGGTATTGTCTATCTATGTTGATTGAACTCTATCACTCTCACTAATAGACTTCTTGTTTGGTGACTGATAGACTTCTTGTTTGGTGTTGTTTATCAACGTTCAATGTTGATTGATGTCTATGAGTGATAGAAACCTATGATATAACTTATCACTATCACTGATAAACTTATTATTTGGTATTGTTTATTTGTGTTGATTGAAATCTATCAGTGATAGAAGGATCTCACTATCACTGATAGACTTCTTGTCTATTGTGGTTTATATAGGTTTATTGCAGTCTATCAGTGATAGAAATCTATTACGTTCACTAAGAGACTTCTTGTTTGGTATTTTTTATTTGTGATAATTGGAGTTTATCAGTGACAGAAGGCTATTAGTATAACTGATAAACTTTTTGTTTGCTATTGTTTATTAGTGTTTATTGAAGACTATCACTAACATTGATAGACCTCATGTTTGTTTTTTATTTTATTTTATTTACTGAAGTCTTTCATTATCATTAATAGACTTCTTGCTTAGTGTATTTTATCAGTATTAATTGAAGTTTATCACTATCACTAAAGTCTTCTTGTTTGTTGTTGTTTATTTGTGTTTATTGAAGTCTGTTAGTGATAGAAGTCTATCGCTTTCACTAGTAGACTTCTTGTTTAGTATTGTTTATTTGTGAGGATTGAAGTATATCTATAACTGATAAATTTCTCGTTTGGTGTTGTTTATCAGTGTTGATTGAAGTCTATCACTAACACTGATAGGCTTCTTGTTTGTTCTTTGTTTATTGGTATTAATTGAAATCTATCGCTATCGCTAATAGACTTTTTACTTGGTGTATTTTATCAATATTGATTGAAGTCTATTAATGATAATTTCAGCGATAAAAGTCTATCACTATCACTGATAGACTATTTGTTTGTTTATCTTGGTGGATTAAAATCTATCACTATCACTGATAGGCTTCTCGTGTAACGTCCCATATTTTCAAATCCAACTAATATTATTTTTTGGAGTGTTTTTAGAATTAAGTGGTTGAATTGAGAAAAATGAATTTTTGGGTTATTGGACGAAACTTATTTCAAAGTATCAAATCCAATAATTTAGAAGCTTGGTTAGTGTTAAATACTAGTTTTAAATTGAAGATTTAAATATTAAACGCAAAAAAATTATTTAAAAGTTAATCATTTATATAGAACTTTGTTCGAATGTAAAATTGTTTTTTAATTACACATTCTATCAAATTATATTTTTCAATTAATATCTCATATTTTTATTTTGTTTCATTCTCTATCGTCATTTGACGATCATTAATTAATATATTAGCGACGAAATTGTTATAGGTTTTAATCTCTCGCAATATAATATCTAATATAATAAGTTTTTTTTTCTTTTGATTGTAATTTTCAAACAGATTTAAGTAATGTTATAACCATAAAATTTCTAAACTGCATAAAAAGTTTGAATGAAAAAACATGTATGTGAAGAAAATGCAGGACAACAGTTAAAAGAGGAGAAGAAGAGGAAGACAAAAAAATTAAAGAAAATAATAATAAAAAGCATTGCATGCGAAAGAATATTTGGAGACATTTCACTCTCATATACAACCAAAAAAGGAATAACAAAATTAAACTTTATATAAAAGATTTGCTATATTTACAAATATTTTTAAAAGTTGTTATATTTGGAAATAGTTTATTCTAATTTGCTACCTAATACAATTACCCTTTTTAAATTGGGGTTTAAAATAAAATGTAGACCAAAATCAACCTTAAGGAAAGTTCAAATCTGGCATTTATACATATAAATATAATCTCAAGCCGCCTCAATTGACATTTATTAGTAACCGTCCTAACAAGATAAGATCTGTTATCCAATGACTCAATCACATGCCGCAGACACCACCTATGTCCCCCTAACTTCGACAATTTATTTGTCAAATCTGACTAATTTTCATAAAAAAAATGTCCCATGCCCATAATTTTGGATAAATCCTTATTTGCTCGACTTCTTATAATATTTTTTAGCCTTTATGAGTAGAGAGATACGGAGATTTAAACATTCGATATGGGCCAATTACTAATAACTTATACTTAGAAATATATATACATACACAAAAGTTATCTTGAATATAGTTCAAATTGTTAAAGTATAATATTTTCAGAGAAAAAAGTCAATAGATTTAAATTATTACTCCCATATTGTTTAACTAAAAAACAAAAGTTTCATTAAAAAAAAAAAAAGTGTAATTTATATGATAAATATGAAACTGTTATTTGTATTCAAATAATTTCAAAATAGAATAGAAATAAATAACATTAAAATTTATGAAAACCTGTCCGTAAAGATATTGAAATTCATTTATGTTACAAACTTTAATTTTTTTTTTTTTTTTTTTTTGACTATCCTCAAGAAGGATTCCTCAAATTCTTTACAATTTTTTTAAGTTGAATTCTTGTTATACAATTTTTTTTGTTAAATTTTTTTTAAAATAGCAAGTAATTTCTATTAAAACTCACTAGTCACTAGTGCACTTTCTTTTTTTTTTTTTTTTTTTTTTTTTTTTTTTTTTTTTTTTGAAGAACACTGGTGCACTTATTTTAAGAAAGGTTTGGAATTTTTACAAGTGCTTTCATTTTCATTGTCCATTGTTTGATTTAAATTTCACATTTTGGTGTCGTTTTAGTCTTCCTTATTTTCTTTGTTTATGAAAATCCAACCATCGTCAAATAATATACATTTTTTTTCAAGTTTTTCTAGATATAGTTTATATTTAAGGGGAATTGTAATGAGGGACAAAAAAAAAAAAAATAGTATATTTATAAATCTAATCCTGATTTTTTAGATTTGCAAATATAGAAAAATTCTTAAGTATCTAATTTTTTATTTTTTATTATTTCAATTTTATCCTCGTTGGTGTATTAGTAATATATCTAATATACTTTACATTTGGTATATCAGTGATATATCTGATATACTTTACATTTAATATATCGATAGTATATCTGATATACTGTGTTTGTATATCTGTAATACCCCTACTTTTCTAAGACTCATCTCCTAGGAGCATTACTACTCATGCATGTAGTTTTAGTCCATATAAATATAATATAGATAAAATAGTTCAACTAACAAATCAAAACTACTTTTAGGGAATCCCAAAATACATCAAAACATTTAAATAACGTAAAAATAGTGTCTGGCGTCAGTTTCAACTCTCTAGACTACTTAAACGGAAAACAAAATCAATTGCAATGACTACTACTTCAAAATAAATGCGGAAAACATGATTGTATCCCTATGGCCTTCGTAACGCATCTTGTCACTCGCCCGGTATGCCCTTCCCTTTACCTGAAAACATTTTAAAACGAAAGGGTGAGCATTATAAAAATAATACTCAGTAAGTGACCTCGCTACCGAGGTTTGGGATGTGCATACACATACAATCATGACTTCATAATTTTCACGTGTGGGACCTAACTGTATCGTAAACTATCTTAACTATTTTTTTTGGCTTTTAGTGGTCAATTAAGTTCTTCTGAGAGCATGTTGAGTCCAAAGACTCCTGTCATATGGAGTCCCCCCTAACCCCGAGAGCATGTTGAGTCTGAAGACTCCTAAATCATGTTGAGTCCAAAGACTCCTGTCATATGGGGTTCTCTCAAAACCCGGGAGCATTTTAGGTCCAAAGACCACTATCATATGTGTAGTCCTCTCAAACCCCTATAGTCATATGGAGAATAATTGCCACAGCCACTCACAAACTATATCATGTACATACAAGCATGCATGAAGTCCCATCATTCCTTCACATATACATATACATATTCATAATGATGCAGCAATTTATGGCGGTAACATAATCATAGTCATAGCATGACTTTCATAATGTTTAAGCTTAAATCAATCAATCATAAATCAAGCATAACGTTCATAACTTTCAATTTAAAACATTTTAAGACATAATGCTTTCGAAATATCAATTCATAAAACTTTACTGAAATCTATAACTTTTATCTCATTTTGAAAAGGTTCAGCATGAGGTCACTTACCTTGAGCTTTAACTCAAAGCTCCTAAAGTTTTGTTCCTACTCCGCCTTCCCTTTAATCTGCTCAACAACTAAACTCCTAAATCAATTTCATTAGTTTCTTAAATAAATCCTCCATAAAAGTTCATTTTTTAAATCAAACAGTAATTTAGTCAAATTACCACTAACGGAGGCTCAAAACGAATTCGAGGAGGCGAAATTGATTGAATCGAACCAAGTCCGGTGAGCGGCGGCCGGCGGCCGCGCGTGGTGGCGCCGAGGCGGCGCGTTTCAGAGCGTGAAGGTCAGATCCTAGAAGCTCGTCGGTCGATCTATCAAGAACCGATCACCAAAAGTTCAAAACTGGTCGGAAGGGTGATGAATCAGTCGAACCAAGTAGTAGACTGGTCGAAGACGGAAAAGGATATGTGCAGGTGGTCGCCGACTGACTTGGGTGTTGGTGAAGAATCGAGACTTGCAGCGTTTTCTGGTGCGGCTCGCACATAACCTTGGTCGACGGCTCAGGCGAACTCACGAGCAAACCGCACGATGGACAAAGCGAGGAGGCACACGATTGTGTTGTTTGACGCAGCGAAGAAGACGACTGGTTGGTCAGACGTGCAGTGGACGCTGAAGGGTTTTCTTTTTTTTTTTAACGATGGGAAGTCGCAAGCAAAATTCGTTTGCTGAGGTGCTGGCCGGCCGGAAGGAGGCGCTGCACGGTGGGTCTGACATGAAAGAGTGGGTTGAGAGGAAGAAGACACCTTGGTTTGCGTGCTTCTAAAAGACAAAGTGTCTTTGTCTAACCCTAATTCGAATTAATTTTACTAAAATGCCCTCCAACTTCTTATAAACCACAACATGCCCTAAAACCTCCATTCATTTAATTTTCTTTAATTTGTACAAGAATACTAAATTAATCTATCTCTTTTAAAGGTCCAACTTAAATAATTTCCACCAAATTAAACCCAAAGTACAACCTAAAGATATTTAGAAATTCTGGAGTGTTACAATATCTGTCAACTAATATATACCTAAAACAAAGTGCATTAGTAATACATTATTGATATACTATCAATATACTTCTTTTTAGTAATATCAGTTAAATGATATACTCTATATATATTCGTAGCATATCAGAAAGATTTTGCATATCTTAGTATATTACTGATATATTTCATTTTAGATATGTTCATTTCACTTGTATACAACATTATATTGAGTATATCAACAGTATATCAGTGAAATAAACACTAACATTACGAGTTACAGACATTGAGTATATCACTATTTCTATCACTAGTTATTTTTAATATATCAAACATATTTGCTATATCAACATAAATCACTATTTGTGATACACCATTGATACAATGAATATTAACATTTCCATTTTATTTATATACCTAAATAAAGCATATTATTAGTATATCACTAATATGCTTGCTTTAGATAATCTGATATACCCGATTATGAATCACTATACTCTTGATATAGTATGTATTTCTTATTTTTGAGATACGTAAATAAATTATATCGGTATTATATCACACTGATATATACTTAATATTCGTGAAATAAACAGTTATCAGTAGTATATCACAACAATGTATTCAACTTACTAATTTACTTTCGAACAAATTCAAATAAGTATATCAGTAGGATATTGATGCGCTACATTATATATATTGTTGGTTTATTAAAATTATACTATCGATATACTACTGAAAACTTTTTATTCAACAACAACCATGACAAATCAAGTATATCAGTGTTGCACTTACGAATACTCTTGATTTACTTAAAATAAGAATATGGGTAGTATATCATGTAGTTACTTTTTAGTTAGGTGGGTATATCGTTGGTATATCAGATCTTATACCAATACACAATAGGACATTTTTTTACTTTTTGTTGCATGTGGTTTGGTTGAGCCTATAGAATTTGTTATTTTTGCAAATTAGATTCATTAATGACACGCCTGCAATTCCCCTAATTTAAAATGCTATCTATGCAAGTGGCAAAAAAAAACACACACTATTTTAGCACAATAATTATGAAGTTCGAAACAATGATTTCATGTAAAAAAAAAATATGGGAAGAAAACTTTGTTCATTCAAATATTGGCGTCGAAAGAAATTTTGAGTGTTTAATAACATTTAATGAAATATAAGATAATGGATCTTGATTGTTTATATATAATATCCTAAACACATAGGTTTTTCTCTTTAGAGAATTATAATGGATAGCAAAAAATACTATGATATTTGTAATTTAGTTGTGTGGTTTTTTGAGATGTGCAAATATAGCAAATAAATTTCACTGTTAATTTTCGTTTTTCTATTATTCTAGCTTTACCCTAATTATTGTGTCCTCATGCATATCTGTAGTATATCTAATATACTATTCGGTATATGAATAATATATAAGTAGTATATTTGGTATATCAATCAATTGATATATACCTAAAACAAAGTATATTAGTATTATATACACTTTCTTTTTTATGGAGATCTAATCCCCTTGAGCAGTGGAAATGAGTTTAGAATCGTAATTGCAAGTTCATTTTGGTTGAAAAACAAAAACCAGTACATTGGTGTAAAAACAGAGATAATCATGCATTCTAATCTAATTAGACATGGAGTAAACATGCGAACATGTTGTGTAAATAGAAGTTAACTAAAAGAGAATTTATAATTACCTTTGTAGTTTTCCTCAACAACAACTCATTGCTCCTATTGCAGCAACACAGTAAACAGGAACACCAAGCTTCTCTGTTTTCTCCAACAGGACACAACAAGTAAGAAAACCTCCTAAGGCTCTTAGTTCCACTTAGATCTTCCTTAGGTGGGAAAGATCCAACAATTGGAGAATTTTGGGAATTGAGAGATTGAGAGAATCCTTCTGTGAGCAATTCAACAATTGCCAGAAAATCGATCGATTGATCAACCAACCCCCTTCTCCCTGTTAAGCTATCGATAGGGAGAAGGAGAGGGATAGTGGGAACGTGTCTGGATAACACGTTCCCTCATTTTAATTTTAAATTAATAATAATTAAATCATATTTAATTATTAATTTAAATCATATTTAAATAAAATAAATTAAATATCATATATTTAATTTGGATTATATCACATTTAATCAATATTTCCCTCTAACCTATAGTTTTAATGCACATCTAATGCACATTAAATTTTAACATATAGTTTTCAAATATGAATCACATTCACATTTGAATTTAATATTTGAACTCTTTCAAATAGTTAATTCTCTCATATAATTTAATATGGATCATATCCACATTAAATTTATAATATATAGTTCCAAAACTATATATTATATCGTAACTATATACATCATATTTATTCCCTAATGAATTTGAACATTTCAAATTCAAATGATCTAAGAACCCTTTACGAGCTAGAAGGTGGACCTAATGGATCTACAGATCAGAAGCTCCAACGATACGAGATTACTCGGTTAATCTCATTAACCTCTAATCAACATTCGTTAACTGCGAGAACACTCCACTAAAGTCACGCAGCTGCACTCTTCTCACTACATATATATTTCTGTGTCCATGGATATTGACCAATAATAGCAAGTCAATCCTTCACGAATGTTCGTAACACTAGCTGGGTCAAATTACCGTTTTACCCCTTGGTTACATCTTGTACCTTAAGTACCAGTGCTCCTCTAATGAACAATTTTTTTGTGGTCCTACCAACAAACAGAGTCCCTCTCGGGCCAATGAGAGGGTCGGGCCCTTTGTTCAAGTCCCGGAGACACCACTTAAGGGAACATTTTTTTACTTACCATAGTAGGCGGGAAGGAGTGAATTCCATCTTGCTAGGCTAAGTCCCCAACTACTCACGTCTTGTCGGCCCCAAGAAGGTAAGCATATTGAATCGGCAAATCTAGCCACTCTCACCCATACTAGTCAAAGGACAATCCCTCGCAAACAGGAGTTCTTAACCTGCTCAAGATTGAGATCAAGTTGCCTAGGTCATCCTAGTGAAATAGAAACCTAACTAGTCAACGAAGTTACATCTAGTGGTTACTATTTCGTGGTTCGGTCTTATGTAATCTCATTACATAGGATATCCCCACTCACGTGCCATCTACACGAACACGTTAGGATCATAGTATTTGTATCATATACAAAGTGGACCACATCCATAGTTTTACCAGAGTAAGGTACCCAAACCTTATCCCCTTTAGGTTGTACCTCGAATCGAGATCCTTTATATGTACGCTACATTCAGTTAAAGATCCATTTTACAGCCTTGGATGTTTATTATTGGATTTGGGGTTAAAATAATGGCAATATCGTAAATAACACTTTATTTGAAGTAATAACAATTTATTACAATAATTAGAACAAAAAATTACAAACTACTAGTTTTAGGGCACAAAACCAAACACTTTTTTGGTGTATGAATTAAATGATATACTCTATATGAAGTATATCAGTGACATATAAAATATATTTGAAATATTTGAAATATCATTAATATACTTAATGCAATAATTATATACTTCATTTAGTAATATGTTTCATCACTTTAAGTGACAAATACTATATCATATATATATTTACTCACTATTGATAATAATAAAACAAGGTATATAAGTAGTATATCATTGATATACTTTATATTACGTACGTCTCATTACATTTTGATATAAGTGAAATGTATTAGTAGCATATCACTAATATACTTTATATTAGGCATATTTGATACACTAGATATAAATCAGTATTATACTCTTGATATACTTCATATTAGCTTTTTTTTATATATTGTTGATATACTAAGTACCAGAAATCGTGATTCATTAATATACTTAAGTAAAGTGTCTTAGTAGTATATCATTGATATACTTCATATTTGTGCAATTGACCATATATTTAATGGTCTCAACTTCTACGCTTCATCGGGACAATTGGGCATATGGCAAAATTAGGGTAAAAAATAGCACATATAGCAAAATTTAAAAAATATTGCAAATATAGCAAAAAACCCCACAACCAATTTTAGTGATAGAAGTCTATCATTGATAGACTTTTTGGTTGGATTGTTTATATATTTTGATTGAAGTCTATCAGTGATAGAAGTCTATTACTATCACTATCACTAATAGACTTTTTGTTTGAGATGTTTTATCTATTCGAATTGAAGTCTATCAATGATAGAAGTTCATCACTATCATTGATACACTTTCTCATTGGATTTTTTTTTTTCTGATTGAAGTCTATAACTATCATCGATAGATTTCTTGTTTGGGACTTTTATATGTTATGATTGAAGTTTATCACTATTACTGATAGATTCCTTGTTTGGAATTTTTATTTCTTCTGGTTGAAATCTATCGATGATAAAAGTCTATCATTATCACCAATAGATTTCTATTTGTGTTGTTTATCTCTTATGATTGAAATATATCAGTAATAGAAGTCTATCATATCACCAATAGAGTTCTATATGTGTTGTTTTATCTGTTATGATTAGAATCGATCAGTGGTAGAAATCTATCATTATCATCGATACACTTTTATTTGTGTTGTTTATCTCTTCTTATCTGAGTGTATCAGTGATAGGACTATATCATGTATCACTATCACTAATATACTTCAATATATTTTGTTTATCCACTTTGATTGGAATCTATCTGTGATAGAAGTTTATCACTATCACCGATAAACTTCTATTTATATTGTTCATATCTTTTGATTGATGTCTATCTGTGATAGAAGTCTAATACTGTCAATGTTAGACTTTGTGACGACCACGACCACAGGTACTACTTATTTATTTTATTTAGCATTCTTTCAACCTGTGTGTGTGTCTAGTTGGGTCAGTGAATTTTCATCAGGCTCGGTGAGAGTGAGTCCTTGATTTTATTTAGTGTAAGGGAATTGTTTCTTGTTGATGGGATTATTTATAAGATTAAAGGAAAAAGAAGTAGCAATGGCACTTTGGTTAATAATACCTAAATGAGGGTTACTTAGGACTTTTGGATGTTGACCTAATTTTTGTAATATTTAAGCTCCTTAAGTTGCAAACTAAAGCAAAACCCTAACCCTAATTTCTTCATCTCTTTCTTCTCCCTCACATTTTGCTCTAACCCTAAACCTAAGCACCTTACTTCAAATTTCTAGCCCTAGCCGAGAACAACCTTCTCTTTCTCGCCCAACCCACCGCCGACCGGAGATCAAGTGCACCTTAGGGCTCTCGCGGCGATTTCACGAACAAGAGTGACTTCGACCGCGTCGCGGATCCGCGTCGACGAGTATACGCCGAGGAGCGGCCGTCGAAGCGTTGACCACGTTCACAGTGCCGCCGACACCGCTGCTATTCGGGAAGCGCGCCGTTCACGTCAAACCTCGCGCCGACTGCAGATCCACGGGACGGAAGCTCCCTTTCGTTCACATCCGAAATTACGCCGATCGCGACCACGAAGTCGAGCCACCGCCGAACCTCAAATCCGTAGGCGCTACTCGAGGCGCGCGCCGCGCCGATTCTGAGCCGAAACCCCAGCGGCCGGGGATTCTTTACTCGTCCGAGACCCGTCCGGCCCGCCGTCCACGTCCCGTTTTTGCCGGAGATCCACGAGCGCTGCAGCGATCGAAGCTCCAGCCGTCCGACGATCCGCGAGCACCTGCAGCAGGCCTCGCCGAGTTTCACGCACGCCGACCACCGCGTTTTGTCAGCCGCTAGGGTTACGACCGGTGAGTGTTCGTGTTGAGTTTCGTTTTCGATGAAGATTTATTCGTGAACCATTATGTATCTAAGAGTCTAGTTGAGGGTTAACCACGGTTTCGAACACAACTTGTAGGGACTAAACTTGGAGCGGAATTGGAGGTCGATTGCCAAAGCGGACTAAGGGATATTAGGTTTTCGCTTTGAGCTCGAGGTAAATGAGTACACGACATCTTAATATTGTAATTTAGGTACCTCATGATTATGGATTTAGTGAATACTTGGAGATTGAATTCGGAAACTATGGTGTGAATCGAGTTTCACTAAGAGAAGAGTAGTCCGGGAGCTCGGGCTAAGTCTTGGAGTAGAATTCGAATTAAGGTAAGGGACCTTGTGCCGAACTTTTATTTGGGATTGAAGAAAATGATTTTTCATGATTTCATGCGAAATTAGTTTATATTTTTCATATGACAATATACAGATATTTTCGTGAGAATACTTAATATTTTATGTGCAAATATTTCATTGCTTCATGTGGAAATAAACTAGTATTTTATGTGAGAATATTCTTGCATTCTATGTAAGAGTACTCAAAGATTTCATGTGAGAATATGTGATAATTTGTATGAGAATATTTCATGATTTCCTACAAAAGTATGATCTTCAAACTGTCTATGAGAAAAGTATGATTTGCATATTGACGATGATGTTTGTGACATGTACACTATTATTATGTGAATGATGGGACCTCATGCATGTTATGTATGTCATGAATTGAATTAATGAAAAGTGTGGACATTGGTCTCCACGAGATCGGTATGTGCATGGTCAAACATGCAATAGAGACCCTATGGGTCAAATTACAGGGGTCTGTGAGGGACTCAAATTATTACAGGGGTCTGTGAGGGTCTCAAAATGAAATGACTCAGGATGACCAGTCGGCCACACAAATAAAAAGGAAGTCATGGATTAAAGACCTGACAATATGAGAAAGTTTTAGGTCCCGCATATGTAAATTTCGAACAAGTTTAAAGTCATGATTGTATGTGTATGCATATCCCAAACCTCGGTAGCGAGGTCACTTACTGGGTATTGTTTTGCAATACTCACCCTTTCTTTTAAAAATGTTTTTCAGGTAAGGCCAAGGACGTGCAGGGCGAGTGACGGAGGCGCGTTACTAAAACCATGGGAACAGACATATTTTCCGCATATTTCCTTTATAACTGATGTTGCCTCTTTATGTCTTGGAGTTTAAATTTACTTACAGATTTTTAATAGGCCATGTTGAACTACCCCTTTTACCTGTTTTAAATGTTTTGATTTGGGATCCCTAAAGACTATTTTTATCTTTTTGGAGTTTTTCTTTCAAGATCTTTTATCTCTTGGCCTATAAATGCATGCATGTGTAGTGATGTCCCTAAGAGTCTAGTCATAGAAAAGTAGGGGTGTTACAGGTTGGTATCGAGCCCTAGGTTTAAGGGGTTACGTAGACTTGCTTACTGAGTAAGCACTGAGTAGTTCCCATGGTTGAACAACGCGCCCGATCACCGCTGAGCACGTTCAGTATTTTATTAATTAAGTAAATGATTATGATGTGATTACATTTTATGCATATACATGAACTTAAAACCCTAAGGGGTGAACCTATCTTGTAGTTAGAAAGTAATGAAACTGAGTTAGAAACTCTCTGTATTGTAGTATCGACAAAATGCCACCTAGAGGTCGAGGGAGAGGTAGGGGACGTGGTAGGGGCCGGAGGCAAGGGAAAACGTTGGCGCCCAACCGGAATTACCACCTGGAGCAGGAAGAGGTTGCTCCACCCGCACGAGACCTCCCGGGACCCGGCTGGTCGCCAGGAGAATGCACTGCGATCGCTCCGGTGGCGAGATCAAGGAACACTAACGTTATGACTATGATGGTAGAGGCTATGCGGACTCTAGTGCGAGCTCTGATGAGCCACTCGGTGGCCCAAGTAAATCGGGTAAAACGATGCAACTCGAGTCTCGATACCGAAGGACTTCGGGAAGTATGATCCTAGATCTTTCGATGGGTCTTCCGGTGACCCCACCTGCGTGGTCGAGTTGTGGTTGTCCTCCATTGAGACCATTTTGGTGATGAATTGCCCCGAGGACCGGAGGGTGTCTGTGCTACCTTTATGCTTTGAGAGGCAGCGCTTATCTATGGTGGGAGTCCGCCCGAGGAACCATTGTCGCTAGCGGAGAAACAATTACAGAATCGTTTAAGGAAGCGTTCGGGCGGAAATTTTACCCCCTGCTGCGGCTCGTTCTGAGAAGAGGCGTAATTCTTCTGGCTTGGCGAGCAGAGGGCGGTGGAGGTGTATGAGAGGGAATTCACCGTTTGTCTCGCTTTGCCCCGAATTTGGTGAGACACAGAGGCAAAGAAAAGCAGAGCGCTTCATTATGGGATTTGGATGAGAATGTTCGAGGCTTCATTCAAGCACTAGCACCTCCCGATTATGCCTCCGCGGTGAGAGTAGCGAAATTGATTTGGGTGCAGCGCATCGCATGCCTGCGAGTAGTGGTTAACCGGGGATGACCCCATGGCAAATCATAAGAGGAAGTGGGACCGGCCAAATTCGA
This sequence comes from Trichosanthes cucumerina, assembly GCA_036507285.1. NCBI lineage: Eukaryota > Viridiplantae > Streptophyta > Magnoliopsida > Cucurbitales > Cucurbitaceae > Trichosanthes > Trichosanthes cucumerina. Next base: position 44,716,051 of record CM071841.1, read on the forward strand.
GCTCACAGCGTCCCAGCGCCAGACACCGTATAGACCGGGACATTTTCGTGCGGTGTTGGTCGAAACCACGCGAGTCAACAGAGCGGGAAATAACGGTGGAGATAAGCCCACGGTGCAAAAGATCGTAGTAAGCAAAGACCTTTGGGGTAAGTGTTTGGCCCGGTCCGGAGTGTGCTTGGATGTGGGAAAGAAGGCCAGAGCTAATAGTTGCCGAGTCAAGCCAAAGACTAGCCAACCTCGGGTTATCAATAGTGGGGACCGCTTTGTGAAGCTTTGTCATACATCAAGGAAGAGCTTATGCAAGCACCGGTAAAAACATCTATGGCTCGGACTCGGTGGTTACGGTACACTTCCATTACTTGGGCACCTTGCCTTTGTATTATTTGATTCTCAGTTCTACACACTCCTTTATTTCTCGCATCCTTTGTAAATCAAGTTTGAGTTAGAACTAGAAACGATTCTGATGATGCTCATCTCTCTCCACTCCTGCGGGGATAAATTTGTTAGCCAATATTAAAGTCAAGGATGGTAGTGTGACCATCATCGAGACCATGAGTTAGCGATAAATCTAGTGGTCTTAGACATGTTTGACTTTGATGTAATATTGGGCATGGATGGTTAGCGCAGAACCATGCTTGCATTGATTGTTTGAGGAAGGAGGTAGTGTTCACTCCTCCGACCAACCCGCTACTGAGTTCGGAGAGGCACGATAGCAGGAAGTAGGCCTAAGGTAACCATCGCCCTTAAGGCCGAGAAGTTATTACGTCGGGAGCTTGGGGCGTCTTAGCTTGCATACTAGATGCAAGGTGTACGGAGATCTCAAGTGTCATCGGTACGATGAGTAAATGAATTTCTGAGCGTCTTTCCCGAGGACCTCCCGGAATACCTCCGGTCGAGAGAGGTAGATTTTAACATCAGATTGGAATTGGGGACGACCCCGATATCCAAGGCCCCGTCTGATGAATGGCACCCGCAGAGTTGAAAGAACTAAAAATCACGATTACAAGACTTACTAGACAAGGGGTTTATACGCCAAGCGTTTTCGCCTTGGGAGAGCCCTGTGTTGTTCGTGAAAAAGAAAGACGGATCCATGCGCCTGTGTATAGATTACAGGGAGTTGAATAAAGTTACGATCAAGAATAAATACCCTCTCCCCAGAATAGATGATTTGTTCGATCAGTTGCAAGGAGCAACAGTGTTCTCCAAGATTGATCTGAGATCAGGCTACCATCAGTTGAGAATCAGTGAAGAGGATATTCCTAAAACAGCATTCAGATCACGTTATGGGCATTACGAGTTCACAGTGATGCCGTTTGGTTTGACCAACGCTCCTGCCGCTTTCATGGACTTGATGAACCGTTTATTCAAAGAGTTTCTAGATACGTTCGTGATTGTGTTCATTGACGATATTCTGATATACTCCAGATGCGATGAAGATCATGAAAGACACCTGAGAAAAGTTTTACTCACGTTGAGAGAGAATAAGTTATATGCAAAATTTTCCAAGTGTGAATTCTGGCTCAGACAGGTATCTTTCTTAGGACATGTGGTGTCCGAAGCTGGAGTCTCTGTTGACCCAGCAAAAGTGGAGGCCGTCACACAGTGGCCTCGTCCGACCACCGTTACAGAGGTACGTAGTTTTCTGGGTCTTGCAGGATACTATAGACGTTTCGTGCAGGATTTTGCCAAGATAGCCATGCCCATGACTCAGCTGACGCGCAAGGGAAACTCATTTGTTTGGGATGATGCTTGTGAGGCGAGTTTCCAGGAACTCAAGTACAGATTAGTGTCAGCCCCGATTCTTACAGTCCCCGAGGGAACAGGGAGCTTGGTGGTTTACAGTGATGCTTCTAAGAAAGGTTTGGGTGTGTACTAATGCAAAGACGGTAAAGTAATAGCCTATGCATCCCGACAATTGAAGACACGACGAGAGGAACTATCCAACTCATGACTTGGAACTAGCAGCGATGGTCTTTGCACTAAAGATCCGGAGACATTACTGTATGGCGAGAAAATTTGATTTTTACAGATCATAAAAGTCCAAGTATCTGTTCACCCAGAAGGAATTAAACATGAGGCAACGCAGATGGTTGGAATTAGTGAAGGATTATGATATTGACATACAATACCACCCCGGTAAGGCTAATGTCGTGGCCGATGCCCTCAGTAGGAAGCCAGTGCATACTTCAAAGACGAGATTCTCGACAGAGCAGAGTTCTGAGCAGAGTTTGCTCGAGTGAAATTGCAGTACTAGTAGGAAAGACCACGGCTCGCTTAGCGATTAATAACAAGATAACCGACCTTGAGACAACGCATCGTTGAGTCTCAGCAGGTGGACCCTCAGTTAGTAGAGAAACTTACGGCAGTGACTACAGGTGAGTTGGCAGAGTTTTCACTATCCACAGATGGAGGATTACTATTTCAGGGTCGATTATGTGTGCCAGGCGACGACAAACTGAAAACTGAAATCTTGAGCGAAGCCCATAACTCACTGCTTATGCATCCTGGCAGAGTACCAAGATGTATCGAGATCTCAAGCAGATCATTTTGGTGGTGCAACATGAAGCGCGACGTAGCGAGTTTGTCGCAAGTGTTTGACTTGTCGCCAGTGAAGGCACCTAGGCAGAGACCCGCAGGATTACTACAACCTTTAAATGTACCTCAGTGGAAATGGGAGGAAATCTCTATGGACTTCATAGTCGGACTGCCTAGAACCTTACGAGGTTACTCGGTAATTTGGGTCATAGTGGACAGATTAACCAAGTCAGCACATTTTATACCAGGGAAACCCACCTATTCTATGAGATAAGTGAAGGCGCAGCTTTTTACCGGAAGAAATAGTCCGTTTGCATGGGATTCCGATTAAGATCATTTCGCAGAGCGAGGATCCACGTTTCACCTCCAACTTCTGGAGGAGTTTACAGAGAGCGTTAGGTTCGCAGTTGAACTTTAGTACAGCTTTTCATCCACAGACGGATGGGCAGACAGAACGTTTAAACAAGATATTAGAAGATATGTTACGAGCTTGCACTTTAGACTTCCCAGGCAGTTGGGACACTCATTTGCATTTAATGGAGTTTGCTTATAATAACAGTTATCAGTCGACCATCGGAATGGCTCCATTTGAAGCTCTCTATGGAAAACGTTGCAGAACTCCCGTTTTCTGGGAGGAGGTTGGTGAACGCCAGTTATTGGGTCCAGAGTTGGTACAGGTCACAAATGAGGCAATACAAAAGATTAGGGCGCGAATGCAGACCGCCCAAGTCAGACAAAAGAGTTATGCCGACACGAGACGAAGGGACCTAGAATTCGATGTTGGGGACCACGTATTTCTTAAGGTGGCCCCAATGAAGGGAATTCTAAGGTTTGGCCGAAAAGGGAAATTGAGTCCGCGGTTCATCGGATCGTTTGAAATTTTAGAGAGGATTGGTGCAGTGGCCTACAGATTAGCACTGCCGCCTTCCCTTTCAGCGGTTCATAACGTGTTTCATGTCTCCATGTTGAGAAAGTACGTCCCAGACCCGACTCATGTAGTAGACTTCGAACCATTGCAGTTAGCAGAAGATCTGAGTTATGGCGAACGACCGGTACAGATTATTGCAAGAGATCGAAAGACCCTCCGTAACCGTGAAATCAGCTTAGTTAAAGTGTTGTGGCAAAACCACCGCACGGAAGAAGCTACCTGGGAGCGAGAAGCAGAGGTGCGAGCTAAATACCCAGAGCTATTTCAAGAATAGGAACTTTCGAGGACGAAAGTTCTTAAGGAGGGAAGATTGTGACGACCACGACCACAGGTACTACTTATTTATTTTATTTAGCATTCTTTCAACCTGTGTGTGTGTCTAGTTGGGTCAGTGAATTTTCATCAGGCTCGGTGAGAGTGAGTCCTTGATTTTATTTAGTGTAAGGGAATTGTTTCTTGTTGATGGGATTATTTATAAGATTAAAGGAAAAAGAAGTAGCAATGGCACTTTGGTTAATAATACCTAAATGAGGGTTACTTAGGACTTTTGGATGTTGACCTAATTTTTGTAATATTTAAGCTCCTTAAGTTGCAAACTAAAGCAAAACCCTAACCCTAATTTCTTCATCTCTTTCTTCTCCCTCACATTTTGCTCTAACCCTAAACCTAAGCACCTTACTTCAGCCCCCCCTAGCCCTAGCCGAGAACAACCTTCTCTTTCTCGTCCAACCCACCGCCGACCAGGAGATCAAGTGCACCTTAGGGCTCTCGCCGGCGATCTCACGAACAAGAGTGACTTCGACCGCGTGCGAGGATCTGACGTCGACGAGTATACGCCGAGGAGCAGCCGTCGAAGCGTTGGCCACGTTCACAGGCTGCCGACACCGTTGCTATTCGGGAAGCCGCCGCCGTTACGTCAAACCTCGCGCCGACCTGCAGATCCACGGACGGAAGCTCCCTTTCGTTCACATCTGAAGTTACGCCGATCGCAGCCCTGAAGTCGGAGCCACCGCCGAACCTCAAATCCGCAGCTGCTACTCGAGACTGCACGCCGCCGCCGGTTACGAGCCGAAACCCCCAGCAGCCGGGATTCTTTACTCGTCCGAGGACCGTCCAGCCGCTTCGTCACGTCCGGTTTGCTTCGGCAGATCCACGAGCGCCTGCAGCAGTCCGAAGCTCCAGCCGTCCGACGATCCGCGAGCACCTGCAGCAGGCCTCGCCGAGTTTCACGCACGCCGACCACCGCGTTTTGTCAGCCGCTAGGGTTACGGCCGGTGAGTGTTCGTGTTGAGTTTCGTTTTCGATGAAGATTTATTCGTGAACCATTATGTATCTAAGAGTCTAGTTGAGGGTTAACCACGGTTTCGAACACAACTTGTAGGGACTAAACTTGGAGCGGAATTGGAGGTCGATTGCCAAAGCGGACTAAGGGATATTAGGTTTTCGCTTTGAGCTCGAGGTAAGCGGAGCACGACATCTTAATACTGTAATTTAGGTACCTCATGATTATGGATTTAGTGAATACTTGGAGATTGAATTCGGAAACTATGGTGTGAATCAGGTTTCACTAAGAGAAGAGTAGTCCGGGAGCTCGGGCTAAGTCTTGGAGTAGAATTCGAATTAAGGTAAGGGACCTTGTGCCGAACTTTTATTTGGGATTGAAGAAAATGATTTTTCATGATTTCATGCGAAATTAGTTTATATTTTTCATATGACAATATACAGATATTTTCGTGAGAATACTTAATATTTTATGTGCAAATATTTCATTGCTTCATGTGGAAATAAACTAGTATTTTATGTGAGAATATTCTTGCATTCTATGTAAGAGTACTCCAGTATTTCATGTGAGAATATGACAGTAATTTGTATGAGAATATTTCATGATTTCCTACAAAAGTATGATCTTCAAACTGTCTATGAGAAAAGTATGATTTGCATATTGACGATGATGTTTGTGACATGTACACTATTATTATGTGAATGATGGGACCTCATGCATGTTATGTATGTCATGAATTGAATTAATGAAAAGTGTGGACATTGGTCTCCTGAGATCAGTATGTGCATGGTCAAACATGCAATAGAGACCCTATGGGTCAAATTACGACAGTGCGTGAGGACTCAAATTATTACAGGGGTGCGTGAGGACTCAAAATGAAATGACTCAGGATGACCCGATCGGCCACACAAATAAAAAGGAAGTCATGGATTAAAGACACGACAATATGAGAAAGTTTTAGGTCCCGCATATGTAAATTTGAACAAGTTTAAAGTCATGATTGTATGTGTATGCATATCCCAAACCTCGTAGCGAGGTCACTTACTCGGGTATTGTTTTGCAATACTCACCCTTTCTTTTAAAAATGTTTTTTGTGTGTAAGGCCAAGGGCGTGCGGAGGCGAGTGAGCGAGGCGTTACTAAAACCATGGGAGCAGACATATTTTCCGCATATTTCCTTTATAACTGATGTTGCCTCTTTATGTCTTGGAGTTTAAATTTACTTACAGATTTTTAATAGGCCATGTTGAACTACCCCTTTTACCTGTTTTAAATGTTTTGATTTGGGATCCCTAAAGACTATTTTTATCTTTTTGGAGGTTTTCTTTCAAGATCTTTTATCTCTTGGCCTATAAATGCATGCATGTGTAGTGATGTCCCTAAGAGTCTAGTCATAGAAAAGTAGGGGCGTTACAGACTTCTTGTTTGGTATTGTTTATCTGTGTTGATTGAATCCCATAAGTGATTAAAATTTATCACTATCACTGATAGACTTCTTAATTGGTATTGTCTATCTATGTTGATTGAAATCTATCACTCTCACTAATAGACTTCTTATTTGGTGGGTGATAGACTTTTTGTTTGGTGTTGTTTATCAACATTCAATGTTGATTGAAGTCTATCAGTGATAGAAACCTCTGATATAAACCTATCACTACCACTAATAAACTTATTGTTTGGTATTGTTTATTTGTGTTGATTGAAACCTATTAGTGATAGAAGGATCCCACTATCACTGATAGATTTCTTGTCTATTGTTGTTTATATATATTTAATGAGGTCTATATGTGATAGAAGTCTATTACTTTCACTAAGAGACTTCTTGTTTTGTATTTTTTTATTTGTGGATAATTGGAGTTTATTAGTGATAGAAGGTTATTAATATAACTGATAAACTTCTTGTTTGATATTGTTTATTAGTGTTGATTAGAGTCTATCACAAACACTGATAGACCTCTTGTTTGTTTTCTGTTTAATTGTATTTACTGAAATCTATCATTATCATTAATAGACTTCTTGCTTGTTGTATTTTATCAGTATTAATTGAAGTCTATCACTATCAATAAAGACTTCTTATTTGTTGTTGTGTATCTGTGTTTATTGAAGTCTGTCATGGATAGGAGTCTATCGCTTTCACTAATAGACTTCTTGTTTAGTATTGTTTATTTGTGATGATTGAAGTATATCAGTGATAGAAGGCTATTACTATAACTGATAAATTTCTCGTTTGGTGTTGTTTATCAGTGTTGATTGAAGTCTATCACTAACACTGATAGACTTCTTGTTTGTTCTTTGTTTATTGGTATTAATTGAAGTATATCGCTATCATTAATAGACTTTTTGTTTGGTGTATTTTATCAGTATTGATTAAAATCTATTAATGATAATTTCAGTGATAAAAGTTTATCACTATCACTAATAGACTTCTTGTTTGTTGTTTTTTATCTTGGTTGATGATTGAAATCTATCACTATCACTGATAGACTTCTCGTGCAACGTCCAACGTAACATTTTCAAATCCGACTGATTTTATTTTTTGGAGTGTTTTTAGATTTAAATGGTTGATTTGAGATATATGGATTTCTAGGTTATTTGGTGAAACTTATTTCAAAGTCCCAAATTTTATAATTTAGAAGCTTCGTGAGTGTTAAATACTGGTTTTAAATCGAAGATTTAAATATTAAACAAAAAAAATAATTAACAATTAATCATTTGTATAGAACTTTGTTCCAATGTAAAAGTGTTTTGTAATTACACATTCTATCAAATTATATTTTTCAATTAATATCTTGTATTTTTATTTTGTTTCATTCTCTATCGTCATTTGGCGATCTTTAATTGATATATTAGCGACAAAATTGCTATAGGGTTTAATCTCTCGCAATATAATATCTAGTATAATAAGATTTTTTTCTTTTGATTGTAATTTTTAAACAAATTTAAGTAATGTTATGACCATAAGATTTCTAAACTGGATATAAAGTTTGAATGGAAAAAACATGTATGTGAAGAAAATGTAGGACAACAAAGAAAATTAAAGAAAATAATAATAAAAAAATCGCATGCAAAAGAATATTTGGAATCATTAAAAAAATCACAAGTGGTCATTTTTCACTGTCATATACAAACAAAAAAGGAATAACAAAACTTTATATAAAAGATTTGCTATATTTGTAAATATTTTTAAAAGTTGTTATATTTACAAATAATTTATTCTAATTTGCTATCCAATACAATTACCTTTTCTTTTATTTTTTTTCATAGTTTATTGATTTGTTTTACCTACTTGTTCTATATAGTATTTTTTAGGTATTATTGTTTCTGAATTGATTTTTTATTTATTTTTGACGAAAAAATTTATTTAATTTTTAAATTTTAACTCATTTAAAAGTGAGAAAATAAAAAAGTAATGTATATAATTTTCATTTATTTAAAAAGATTAAGAGACTCTAGGAATGTTTGTTTGAAGTTTTGACGATGGTGTGTAATAATAAATTTTTAGGGCTTGTTTGGGCAATCTTAATTCTATTTTATGTTTTCAGATTCACTGAGTTTAGCGAATATGCATTCGACATCGCGTTTTCGAAAATTGTTTCTATTTTTATGTTTTCATTTATCTAGATTTTAAATTTGAAAATTTAAAATGCAAAATGCAAAATTCTATTAAAGAGATAAAAACATTAACATATATAATATTTCATATTAAAAATTCAATTTATTTTTGTTAAATTAAAACATGTGTAATATAATATAATTATAAATGGTATTATGCTGTAAAATAATAAGTATACAACATTTATAAAAAAAAAAACATATTCATAAATCAATTAATAATGATTTATATTTTATCTAAAATTAATTTTGCAACTACACCTAGTTCTATTGTTTATAAATATATTATGAAACAAAGTTGGAACAATTGTTGAAATTAGGATCTAATTTCTAAATTTCCTGATAAACACATATTTGAAAACATGAAATACAATTTTAGTTTTATTGAATCCCTGTTTTTAAAATTGTGTTTTAATGTTACCTACCAAAAGGGTCATAACATCTCATAAGGGTCACATTTCTTTAGATTTGTAACGCTCCAAGACAAGGATCCCCTGCGACCTGGCCACGTCACCATAACATTCATATCATCCTTGAGCCACTTGCGAGAGTAAAGACTTTCTCCACAAACCAACACGGGTCCTTTCAACATGTTTTGTCCTCACTCACATGTTCCCTAGGAAAATTTCCAGTAGGTCACACCCAACATAGAATTGCTCCAAGCCAAGCACGCTTAATTGTGGAGTTCCTATGATTGAGCCATCGAAAAGCAAGATGCACCTTGTTAGTATAGGTAGTAAGCTATCAATTCTCTTAAGCCTTTCTCAACTATACTTTCATGTGCTCATGGTCACTCGCATGCACCCCTTTTCCTCGGGCACCATGCTTTCATATCCTCAAGATCCCTCTCATTCAGATGTGGACTCGGTTCATTCATGTACCCCTCTTCCTCGGGTGTCACATGCCCACCAGCTTCTGCCTTGGTTCGTCCCCGAACGACATCTTACTGGGAGAGGTTTCGCTTTGATACCATTTGTAACGCCCTAGGTCAAGGATCCCCTGCGACCTGGCCACGTCACCATAACATTCATACCATCCTTGAGCCGCTTGGGAGAGTGAAGACTTTCCCCACAAACCAACACGGGTCCTTTCAGCATGTTTTGTTCTCACTCACATGCTCCATAGGAAAATTTCCAGGAGGCCACCCAACATAGAATTGCTCCAAGCCAAACACGCTTAACTGTGGAGTTTCTATAATTGAGCCATCGAAAAGAAAGATGCACCTTGTTGGTATAGGTAGTAGCTATCAATTCTTTTAAGCCTTTCTCAACTATACTTTCATATCCTCATGGTCACTCGCATGTACCCCTTTTCCTCGGGCACCATGCTTTCATATCCTCAGGATCCCCCTCATTCAGATGTGGACTCCGTTCATTCATGTACCCCTCTTCCTCGGGCGTCACAAGATTGGGTTGAATGATGATAATCAAATTGAAACTTATAATGTGTAAAATTTAAACTATAAAATCTAGTAAATTAAAATAATGATTTAAACCTTAAATTATCATACATATTCATATATTTATTATTTCAATTAGTATCAATTTTGGCAACTAATATATTTTTTTTTAATTTAACTTATATTTTTTGGGATAAATTATTTCTTTTATCTTTAGACTTGACAACTTTTATAAATTTTCACCATAAGCTTTTGATTTCATCCCATTGAATTTTAAATTTGGATAAGTATTGCAATTCTTACCTTCTATTCTTGCTAATTCATCCATTTTTTTTAAGAAAAAGGTAATGATAAAAAAAAAACTCACTAGTTTTATGAAAACAAATTTTAGATAAAATTAAATTTGAGTAATCCACAAAACTGATCATACTGAATATTAGAGGTGTGTAGAAATCGATAAAAACCGAAGAACCGAGTCTAGCCGAACCGAATTGATTGGTTTGGGTCGATTATATTGAAAATTTTTGAAATTTCGGTTTGATCATTTTAAAAACCGTTAGGTTCGGTTCGGTTTTCAGTTTAATACTTAAAAAAAAACTACAAAAACGGAATTGATCTACATATACATAAAAAATAAAAAGTTTTTATAAGCCCAGGCCAGATTACCCTTTTTCTTCATTCAAGAAGCCCAACCCAACCCCTTTCCTTTCCTCATTCACGAAGCTTAACCCAACCCATAACCCTAATTTTCTCTCATATTCCAGCAACCACACATCTACCATTCTCTCTCTTTCACTTTTCAAACCCACTGCCCCATCCCTTTCTTCTCTACCTCTTCCATCGTTTTCTTCTTTCCTTTCTCTTAGTTTTTTCATCCTTTTTTCTGTTCTCCTTCCCCACCCTCGCTTTTTCGCCGTTGAATTTATGTCTCACCCTTTCACCGGCGGATCTACGTTTTTCATTTATGCATCTCGATCTGCAGAGAAACGAGTGTGGAACGATTTCGATCCTCAGTAGTTATTCTCCCACTCCACAATCTCTCTCATCACTTTCTTGAATGGTCTGATAGATAGATCTACAAAAAGAAAAGAATCACTTTCTGAGATATAGAAAAAGAAAAGAATCCACAGATCTACAAAAACAGAAGAAAAGAATTGGCAGATCTCACATTCGGTTAAAACCGAACCGATTTGATTTGAACCAAAACTGAAGAAATCTTTGAGTTTTTCAGTTTAGACATGTTGAGAATCGAGTAATTCGGTTCGGTCAGAACTGAATGGATATACGTTTAAAATAAATTTTCTAAATTTTATTTATTTGAACCGAAAGTATCAACTTTAATGTTGTTTTTGTCCTTATCCTATTTCATACTGAATATACATAGTACTTGTTTTTCGAAAAATCATCAAACAAAGACCTATCAAAGGCAAATTTTGGATGGAAACATTTATTCAAATTTAGAATTTAATTTTATGAAATTGAAAGTTTAAGATAAAAATTGACATATCTCGTTAAATTGAGAGTAAATATTGACATTTTCTCTATATTATTTTTATATCATTTTCCCAACATTTTGACAATGATATTTGTGAAAATATTAAGAGTAAAAGAACATTTGGAACACTGTTTCAGAATGAAAATTTATGGCACAAAAACTCTGGGAGATTCGTTTTGAGGGGTTTGAAACCATGAGAATCAGAAAATAATATTTGTTATATAGTGTTTGAAGTTTAGGAATTAACGAAACAATGTTTGTAGAAGTCATTACGATTCAAAACTATGAGATTGTGTTTCAACCCTATTGAATTTTGGACACAGTGACCCAAACAATATTTTGGGTTTGGATTCCTAAAACCATTTGGGGTCGTTTGACCCCCTGTTTTGGATTTGGATGGTTTTGGATTCCAATCCAAAACCATGTTGGCCTAATGTGTTCAAAACCCTTGGTCTTGAAACACACCCTCATGGGTTACAACAGTGTAACACCATGCGTTTGTTCCATGTTTTCTTATTTTATTTGTCATCTTCAATTTTTTGTGATTACTTTGACAATAATTTCGGTGACAACTCCAACAACTATACAGGTGACCCGACTACAACTAATGGCTACCTCCGGCAACAACTCCAGCGACCCGACAATTGCTGACAATTACCTCCGCGCGAGAACTCCGATGACTACACCGGTGACTCCGCTATCGCTAACGACTACCTCTAACGGTAATTCTGGCAACTACACCGGCAACCCCCCACCGCTGACGACTACCTCCGATGATAACTTCGACGACCACACCGACGACCCCTACCACCGTTGACGACTACACCTGACGACAACTTCGACGACGACACCGATGACCCTGATCACCGCTGACGACTACCTCCGACGACAACTCTAACGACCACACTAACAACCACAACCACCACTTACGACTACCTCCAATGGAAATTCCGACGACTACACCGACGACCTCCCATCGCTCACGACTACCTCTGATGGCAACTCCGACGTCCACATAAGCGACCCCTACCATCGCTGACGACTACCTCCAACGACAACTCCAACGACCATATCGATGACCCAGACCACCACTGACGACTACATTTGACGACAACTCCGACGGCCCCAACCATCGCTGATGACTACCTCCGACGCCGGTGACCCCAATCACCGCTGACGACTACCTTCGATTGCGACTCTGGTGACCACACCGACAACTTTGCCATCGCTGACAACTACCTCCGGCGACAACTCCGACGACCATACCGATGACCCCGACTACCGCTGACGACTACCTCCGACAACAACTACAATGGCCCCAACCACCGCCGACGATAACTTCGACGACCACACCGACGACCCCAACCACTACTGATGACTACCTCCGATGGAAACTTCGACGACCACAGTGACGACCCCTTCCACTACTGACGACTACCTCCGGCGACAACTCCAATGACCATATCGATGACCCCGACCACCGTTGGCGACTACCTCCGGCGACAACTCCGATGACCACACCGAAGGTCCCCACCATCGCTGACGACTACCTCCATCAACAACTCTGACGACTACACCGACTACACTAATCACCTTTGACGACTTTTTCCGACGACAACGCCGACAACCATACCGGCAACTACAACCACCGCTGACGACTACCTTCGACGGCAACTCTGACGACCATACCGGCGACCCCTACCATCGCTGGTGACTACTTCTGTCGACAACTCCAACAACCATACCGATGACCCCAATGACCGTTGATGACTACCTCCGACGACAACTCTGACGACCACACAGACGAACCAAACCACCGCTGACGACTACCTCCGGCGACCACACCGACGACCCCAACCACCGCTGACAACTACCTTCGACAACAACTCTAATGACTACATCAACGACCTAACCACTACTAACGACTACTTTCGACAACCACACAACTTGTATACGCCTACCCAACCAACATGATCACTCGAGCAATCAACTACCCTAATGACCTAACTTGTGCACAATGACCACTTTTCTTATTAGAGTTCCAGAAAAAGGGGTTTTGGATACTTTATGGAATAAAATCTAATCAATTAAATAGACTTCCAATTTTTTAATTTCTAAAATAGAATTCAAAAAATAAGTTTTTGAATACTCTATATAATATAGTTTCAAATTACCTAATTTATTAAATAGATTTCCAAATTCTTTAATTTTAAAGTAGAATTCCAAAAAATAGTTTTCCGAATACTATGTGACGTGAAATAGAGTTTTTAATTCCTAATTCCCTAATTTCTTTAATAAACTTCTATTTTTCTAATTTCTAAAATAGAGTTCTAAAAATACTTTTCTAAATATTTTTTGAAATAGAGCTTTAAGTCCCTAATTTATTAAATGAACTTTAAATTTTTTAATTTCTAAAATAGAGTTCCAAAAATACTTTTCTAAAAACTTTGTGAAATAAAAATTTAAATTCCCTAATTTCTTATATAGATTTCCAATTTCTTAATTTCTAAAATAGAGTTTCAATTTTGTAACCCATTTATGTTATAAGAGTTTCTACTATTGAAAAAACACCCACTAAAAAATAAGAGAAAATAAGAGAACAAAATAACTAAAAAAAAGAAAAAAAATATAAACTAGGATTCAGAGCACTGCACCCCAAACACTGTTTTCTAATTCACAGGTTTCAGAACACTGCACTCCAAACACAATTTTCTATTTCCAAGGCTTCAGAACCCTACTGAACAAATTCCCCAAAATTTTGATTCCCAAGCTTTTGATTCCAAGATAGGGACAAACAACCCCTTTAAATTCAACAAAGTGGTCGAAACACCTGCTAGAAGCACTAACACCCGAATAATGGCTTTAAAAAGATAAGGTAAAAAAACGGAATAGTGAGGAATAATGATTATTAGAGGTTCATAAATCTTTCTTATGCAATTGTCATATGTAGACGCCATCTTCGGCAAATATTTTCCACAGTTAGACATGATTTAATGAGGTTAAACTTTCAGAAGTATAATATTTAAGCTTGGAATCATCATAAATTGGTCACAAACAATGTACTAGAGTAAAATAATATTTCGAAACAAATGAATAATAATTCAATTGAAGTACAGAAAGAAGACAAGTGCATGAACACATGTTACTAATAAATTTGGTATATCAATTTTTATACTAATTATATAATTTATATTTGATATATTAATCAACTAATAGACTAAATAGGAAGTATATAAGATATACTATTGATATATTATTAATAAATTAATGAAGGTTTATAAATTTAAAAATGATGCTTAGGTTTATAAACATCTTAATTTTTTTGTCTACTAATTTTTTTGTCTACTCATTACCATTCTCCTTCCATGTTGAGAATCCCACATTGGAAAAATGGAGAGAGAAGTATCACAACTTATAAGATATATGTACTACTTTTCTTATTGTCAATTTGTTTTGAGATGAATCCCCATACAATCTAATATGGTATCAAAATCCATCAAACTCAAATGGAATACTTTTCTATTTGCCAATTTATTTTGAGATGGAACCACATAAAATCTGATAATAATATTTCATTCCTTTGAGTTAGATTTAACTTTTTGGTGGCTTCTTATTGTCATCATTTCTCTTTGTTTCATCATCAAATAAAAAACATTTCGATTGAAATCAAGAGAAATAACTTTTATTATTGTAAAAAAAAAAAATACAAAAATACAAAAAAAAAACGACCAAAAAGATTGTTTGAGAGTTGATAATGAATTGGTATGAATTTCTAAGTTTCATCGTTCTTTTCTATCAAGTTTTAACATTTGGGGAAAAAATAATCATTTTTGACATTAAATTTGGTAGTTGAACTTTTAACTTTTAAACTTTCAATTTCATCAATTAAAACCTTGAATTTGGCCAATTACATCAATTTTAACATTAAACTTTAAATTTCATCAATTCTAATTTGGAGTCTTATAACCTACGAAACATTGATGAGAGCTTTCTGTTGCACAACTCAGAATTGCAATCTCCTTGAATTTTTTTTCTATGTGATTCAAATACAAAATTGCACCAAACTTGAGTCTAAATTGTTGAAAATTGAATCATCTTTGTGAGTTGTAAATGATTGTGCAGAAACCCTCCGATATAGTTTTGAGACCAAATTTTGACTATAGTTTATAATATCTCTCAAAAAGGAAACCCTAAAATTTTAATTATAGGATAATGAAATTGAAAGTATTTTAAAAACTATAAGGTGCAAAATTAAAACTCTTAAACCTTGTAAGCTAAAATGATAATTCAAATCTGAAATTTATCAAATATATTATTTCATTATTTCAATATTAGCAGCTAACTATATTTATTTTAAATTTAACTTATACTTTGAAAAGAAGATTAATTTTTACCTTTAAACTTGACCAGTTGCATAAACTTTCACTATAAACTTTCAATTTCATAAAATTGGACCCTAAACTTAGATATATAATTGCAATTTTCTCCTTCTATTCAATTTTATTACTCAAATACTTAATGAAAATGAAGCCTAAGATAAAAATTAGGTTTAGCTATTGCACAAAATGAATGCCTAAACAATTATATAAAAAATTTTACAAATTAATTTCAACAAAAAGTACCAACTCCATTCTTCAATCGACTACTAAATATAAGCTATTATAATTCATTCCACGCACCTGAGATATTTTTTTCTAAGATTCTTTAAACAAAACCCTGTCTAAGGTAAATTTTGTAACCATTTTTAAATTTCAATTTACATATTGCAACAGCTATTCAAATTTGTGAATAAAAATTCAAAAAAAAAAATTCACACAGGATTTTTAAATCTATTTATCAAAATTCCGGAACTAAAAGGTTGATTATGAAAACTCAAAAACCAAATTACTATTCTTTAAAACCCAGGACCTAAAAGAATAATTTTATGAAAAAAAAAGTGATTAAATCAATTTTAGAAGCACTAACAAACAGAATAATGGCTTGGCTTTAAAGAAAAAAGAGAGAGAAAAAAAAAACAGGGCAGGAATAATGATGAATAATATAATGATTATTAGAAGTTCGTAAATCTTTCTTACGCAATGGTCATGCATGTAGACGCCAGCTAGGGATGATTGTTTATTCATTTATTATTTGAAAGCCCATAACCACAATAATTGTAGTGAAAGAGAAAGATGAAATAATATTTAAGAATAAATAGAGGTGCGTTAGCAACACCATGATATCTAAGCTTCCACAACTCGAAGGTTTTGTATATGAAAGCAATGGAAATCCCAAAAAGAGAAATTGTTTTTATGTTTGCTTTAACCATTTTGTTTCCATTGGTTAAATCACAAACTTTTGATGACTTTTGGTTTGTCCAACAATGGCCACCTGCTGTTTGTAGCTTTCAACAAGGACGATGTGTAGGCCAAGGTCTACGATCGTTCACAATTCATGGCTTGTGGCCTCAAAAGGGAGGAACATCTGTAACTAATTGTCAAGGCAATTCGTTTGATTTCAACAAGGTAAACCTAAAACAACCCAAAGTCTCTAATCTCTCTTGATGTCTAAATACCTACATTTGAGTTTGCATGATACAATACACTTTTCAAAATTTCTCTCAATATAATCCACTAAATATCATATCATGCAAGTTAACCATTTTGATATTCACCAATGACGAAATATAACTAAAAAAATCACATTTAACGACATATGGTTTTTGCGTTTTTAGGTATCACATTTAGAAAATGATTTGAACAAAGTGTGGCCAAATATCATAACGGGGAACAACAAATGGTTTTGGGGTCACGAGTGGAACAAACATGGGATTTGCTCAGAAAGCAAGTTTGATGAAGCTGCATACTTCCAAATAGCCATAAATTTAAGGAACAATATCGATCTTCTTGGTGCTCTCAGAGTTAGTGGGTTAGCACCAAATGGGCAATCTAAATCAAAGCAAAGAGTAGAAAGTGCCATTAGAACAAGACTTGGGAAGGAACCAGTTCTTCGTTGCAGAACAGCAACTGGCGGACAAGTTCGTTTGGTAGAGATTGTGATGTGTGTTGATGATGATGGTGTCACCCTTATCAACTGCAATTCTGCTACTTCCAATTGTGCCAACAGCTTCATTTTTTGAATTACATCTCAACTTAATCTCATGCATGCAATTATTAATAAACTTTAATATCCACAACCTTATTGTGGATACCTTTATCTATCCCTAAACACAAATCAAAATAACTCGATTCACCATGTTGTCGTTTGCATTATGTTTTACTGTTGTCTTTATATGTTAAAGATATACTTATTAGTAATATACTATTGGAAGTTTATTCTGTTGGGATGTATGCTCTAATCTCGTGAAGTTTGTAATACTTATTGTTTTAATAAATAAAAGTTGTTTATTATTCAAACTTTGTGTCGCGCATTTTTATAAATTTAATCCAATAAACTAAGCTCCATAGTCATATCTTTTGAGAGAATTAAAACTTGAACGTTGTGTAGTTGACACACAAGGAGGATCACGTTCGAGTTAATGACTTGAACAGTTTACAGTATATGGATAGGGTTGGAAACCTTATCCTGGTGACACTGTGAATGCGACCCACTTTGTATTAGTGATCCAGCTAGTTCATGTGGGTGACATGCGAGTGGTGGCATTCTGTGCAATGAGATTATACAAGACCGGACCGTGAATTATTATACCTACTGATGTAACACTGTTAACAGTATAGGACTAATAACTTCGTAGATGACCATTAGTGACTCGTCCTTAATCCTGAGCGTGTTACGGTCTCCTGGTTACAGGGGTCTGTCCTTTGACTAGTTTGGGTGAGGGTGGTCTGAGTACGCCCAATATGCTTATCTTCTTGGGGACAAGACCTCGAGCGGAGCTGAGAACTTAACTACGCAAGAAGGAGTTCACTCGTTCCCGGACTAGGAAAACTAGAGGGGTTGTTCCCTTAAGTGTTGTCTCTAGGGCTTGAACAACGGGCATCCACCCTCTCACTGGCACGAGAGAGATGTTGTTTATGGTTGGACCATACAATAAAGTTGTTCATTAGAGAAGCAGGGCAACTTAAGGAACAAGAAGTAGGCACAAGGGTAAAACGGAAATTTGACCCAACAGTGACTACGAACAACCTGTGAAGGGACGACTCACGTGCATTTGTTATATCGATGGACACAACTTGTCCTACAGTGCTGGGAGTGCAGCTACGGTCTTTAGTGGAGTGTTACCGTAGCTAATGAATGTTGATTAACCGGGTCGAAGAGTTTGATCGATTAAACTCGTATCATTGGAGCTCGTCATTTGTAGGTCCATTAGGTCCTTCGGTTGTCTCAAATTTGATAAAAAGAGGGTTCACAGTTTGGGGTGGATTTGAAGTGTTCAAACTCATTAAAAGGGTATTTATGTCATTTATATGTGATATAATGGACATAATATATAGTTTAATGTGAATGAGATGAGATTCATGATAAACTATATTATAGCCTAATTGTTTAATTAAGGCTAATTTGGAGAAATTGAATCGAGAGAAATTAAATTGAATATGATTCAATTTAAAATTCCACAATTATGCAAATAGGATTTGTATAATAAGGTATGAGATACCTTATATTATGTGATAAGCAAATATGATTTGCATATCATATGTTTGTGGTAAAATGGTGAATTGGTGGAGATTTTAATTTCACCACACACCATTATAAATTGCTGCTTTATGAAGCATTTGGTAGGCAATTGTTCTCATTTTTGGAATTCAATCCAAAGAACAAAAGCCAATTCTCTCTAGCTTATCTCTCAATTCTCTACAACTCTCTCCAACCCAAATTCAAAAGGGAGTTCCACCACTCTCCCTTTACCTCCTGAGAACAACCGAGAAGATATTTTGGAAGTATTTTTATGTTTGGTTCGAGTTTTGGTTAGAGGATCGAGATCGTGATTCCGGTTTATCGAGAGTAATCGAGGAGGAAATCGAAGAAGTATTCCTCAAGAAGTTAGTATTCAATTTACTTTTTGTTTTCCTTAGCAAAACAACATGTTTAATCTAGAAATGTATGTTGATGAATTCAATTTTAAGAAAATAGAAACATAACAAATCAACGACGTTTCGCAATGCTTCCGCATCGAAAAATCCATTCCCTTCAATTGGTATCAGAGCCTAACGTTGCTCTTCTTCGTGTATTCTGTAATTTTATTAAAATTAAGGTGGGTAGCATTATTTTTTCATGAGATGAATGTTAATGGTTTGCATTTTCGATGTTTTCGGTTTTTGTACTTTGAATATAATTACATTTTTGTTGATAAGATCAATGTAAGGGCCCATTGTTTTTAGGGAATTTTTAATGTAAATCGAGTTTGTAAGTCTGGATCGTTTGTGGCAAGAGTTACTGTAAAAAAATGGAGCGAAAACGGGCGAAAACAAGCAAGGTGAGTTACTGGACAGAGGACAGTGTTGCAACGCCGCCCAAGCAAAAGGACGCGCGATGCAGGCACAACGTTCTGACGCCAGGCGCGGTGTTGCAACGCTATAGGTGTTGCGCACGCTGCCAAGGCGTTGGGCAACACAGCATTGCAACGTTGTTGCGTAGTGGGCAGTTCCAGCGAGATTTTTTCGCGCGTTGTGGGCAACTAGGGACGTGGTTGGCAGTTGATTTCTGAAAATATTGATTTTATTTAATTTATATATTGTAAATTAAGTTTATTAATTAATTTTATTATTTAATATTAATATAATTGTTATATTAATATTAAATAATAAAATTAACTCATAAACGTAATTTTGTTATATTAATATTGAATAATTAAATTAATGTCCCTAGGGTGCCAAAACCGGTCCAATTTGCTATTTTATTATTTTATGTAAATGTTGTATGATTTAATTATATGCATAATGTATGTCATATATTTTTAAAATCCCACGTTAGGTTAAGCATTTCATGCATCATTTTTATATTATAAGTGTTATAATATATAGTATGCATAATAAGTTATATTATAAGAGTTATAATATAAAACATGTTTTAATTTAATTAATATAAGTGGTATATTATTTAGATTAAAAGCATTGACATGCATTAATTCATGTGATGAATGTATGTTATATAGTTTTGTTATTCATGTAATGAATGATCAAGCACAATAACATAGAAATGCATGTAACCTAAGTTAATTAATTAGTTTTAAATGGTTTAGAACTTGAATTAATTAGACTTAGGTTTTCTATTTCTAATAAGATTAGAATTAAGAAATCAACTGTGACTTATGAATGGTGACTAATTAGTAACTCTGTCTAAGGAAGGTTCTGTCTAAGGCTGGTGTATTTAAGCTGATGCTTTGTAGAACACCCCTACCTGGGAACCGACTTGAAAGTGAATTTGGTCTTGAGATTCATAGGTTATATTTTCGTGAGTGTCGTTAATTAAGAGTTAATTAAATATACTCACATAGTCCTAAGTTAATAATATGATTATAGACTTAGGCTAATCCAATATAAGAGTTATATTGGTAGACTTAGGTAAATATAGCCGATTTATCTAGGTCAATCCCGTTAAATTAAAGTGCTGAGTGGGAGGAAATAAAGTGTATAAGATACATTTAACTTTCCATCCACAAATCTCCATGAAGTTAACACTATGAGGTTCATACATGGCCTCGTGGCACAAATAGGAGCGTCCCCCTTCGGGTGATATTTGTATGGGTCAATATTCAAGTTGAATGGAGAGAGTACTTAAAGTGAGTGGGAGCGGGACCTGTGAAAACGGGACCCATGGTCTCTTCTGTCAATTCACACCGTGAGACGCCCATGATCTGCCTGCAAGTTTTGCCTGGACCAGACAATCCCTTCGGAGGGCCTTAATCATGGGAGTCGGAACACTGTGAGACACCCATCAAACAGGGATGCATCGCTGATTCCACGATGGAAGTCGAGTATGTAGCAGCTTGTGAAGCTGCAAAAGAAATTGTTTGGCTTAGGAAGTTCATGCTAGATTTGGAAGTTGTTCCAAATATGAACTTGCCAGTGACCCTGTTTTGTGACAACATTGGAGCAGTAGCCAACTCGAGAGAACCTCGAATTCATAAAAGGGGCAAGCATGTTGAACGCAAGTATCATCTGATACGGGAGATTGTGCACCGCGGAGACGTGACAGCCACGTAGATAGCTTCGGAGCACAACGTTGGTGATCCGTTTACAAAGGCCCTCACGACTAAGGTGTTTGAAGGTCACCTAGAGAGTCTAGGTTTTCGAGTCCTTCTAGACTAGGGCAAGTGGAAGTATTGTAAAGGGTATTTGTATACCCTAGTTTATTGTATTACATTCATGTATTACTTTACTTTGCATTTGAGAAATGTATATGAACTCCACTAGCTTAGTTCAAGTGGGAGTTTGTTGGGGTGTTTGCCCTAATCTGGTGTAGTTTGTAATACAATTGTTATAAATGAATAAAAGTTATTGATTTGTCAAAACTTTGTATCTTGTATTTTTTAAAACTTAATCCATTAAACTAAGCTCTAGGTTCATATTATTGTACTTGAACGGTGTGTAGTTGACACACGAGCAGGATCGCGTTTGAGTTAGTGACCTGAATGGTCTATAGTATATGGATAGGGTCGGAAACCTCATCCTGGTTACACTGTGGATGCGACCCGCTTTGTATTGGATACAAACGAGTTGATCCAGCTCGTTCATGTAAATGACATGCGAGTGGGGCATCCTATGCAATGAGATTGTACAAGACCGGACCGTGAATCATTAGACCTACTGATGTAACACCGTTAACAGTAGGACAAATGACTTCGTAGATGACCATTAGTGAGTTGTCCTGAATCCTGAGCATGTCACGAACTCCTGTCTGCGAGGGTCTGTCTTTTGACTAGTACAGGTGAGGGTGGTCTGTATACACCCAATATGCCTATATTCTCGGGGACAAAACCTCGTAGGGAGTTGGGAACTTGACTACGCAAGAAGAAATTCACTTGTTCCCGACTTAGGGAATTTAAAGAGGTTGTTCCCTTAAGTGTTGTCTCCGAGTCTTGAACAACGGGCGCCCACCCTCTCACTGGCCCGAGAGCGACATTGTTTATGGTTTGACCATACAACAAAGTTGTTCATTAGAGGAGCAGTGGGACTTAAGGAACAAGATGTAGACATAGGGGTAAAACGGTAATTTGACCCAACAGTGGCTACGAACAACCTGTGAAGGGACGACTCGCGAGTATTGGTTATATCGATGGACACAACTTGTCCTACAGTGGTGGGAGTTTAGCTACGGGGTTTAGTGGAGTGTTACTGTAGCTAATGAATAGTGATTAACCGGATCAAAGGGTTTGATCGGTTAATCTCATATCACTGGAGATCCTTAGGTGTAGGTCCATTAGGTCACTCGGTTGGCTCAATTGGACAAATTGAGGGTTTATAATTTGGAGTAGATTTGAAGAGTTCAAATTCATTAATTAGGTAGCTACGTCAATTATATGTGATATAGTTCACATAATATATAGTTTGATGTGAATTAGATTCATAATAAACTATAAAATAGACAAATTGATTAATTAGTGCTAAATTGGAGCAATTGAATTAAATGTGATTCAATTAATTATTCCACAATTATGCAAATAGGATTTGTATAATAAGGTATGAGATACCTTAAATTATGTGATATGCAAATATGATTTGCATATCATATGGTTGTGGTAAAATGGTAAATTTGTGGAGATTTTAACAACACCACTCACCATTATAAATAAGTGCTTTGTGAAGCACTTGAAAAGGCAAACTTCTCATTTTTGGAATTCCAACAAAAGAGATAGACCAAATTCTCTCTAGCTCCCTCAATTCTCTACACCTTTTCTCCATTCCAAATTCCAAAGGGAGTTCCAGAACTCTCCCTCTACCTCCCGAGAACAATCGAGAAGAGGTTTTAGAAGTTTCTTTGTTCCTTCTCAAGAAGTTGTCTACAAGAGGTAAGTAAAATGTTTACTTCCTGTATTCCTTCTAAAATCAACATGCTTAACTTAGTTTTTATGAGATAAATTCTATTTTTAAGAAATTACACACACAACGAATCAACGACGTTTCACAACGTCTTTCGGTGCAGGAAATCGATTCCCTTCAATTGGTATCAGAGCCAAGTTGCTCTTCGTTGTGCATTCTGTAATTACTTAAAATTAAGGTGTGTAGCATTAATTTCATGAGATGAATGTTAATGGTTTGCGAAATGGATGTTTTCGATTTTAGCATTTAGACTAGATTTTACATTATTCATTGATGAGATCGATTTAACGACCCGTTGTTTTGGGGATAATTGTATGTAAATTGAGTTTGTAAGTCCGAATCGTTCGTGACATGAGTTGCAGTGAAGAAACAGAGCGAAAACGGACGAAAAACTCAAAGTAGAGCTGCTGGACAGACGACAGCGTTGCAACGTTGTTCATCAGCGTTGCAACGCTATCCATGCGGATGGATGACTTGCAGTAGGCAAGCGTTGCAATGCTAAAGAGCGTGGAGGTGCGCGCAGCACCCTCAACGTTGCAACGCCATTGGCGACGTTGCAACGCTACGTCGCGGCGCACGAGAGCGTGCATGCATGCGCGCGACATTTGCAACGCGCCGCTTACGGCGTTGCAACGCTGCTCCGATAGTGAGCAGTTTCAGCACCTTTTTCGCGTGAGATTGGGATGATGGGAGTTATTTTTGCGGTTTTGAAGACCACTTTCTCCAATTTTCTATTTTAATATATATATTTTTGTGGAAATTAAGTTTTATTTAATTTCATTAATTAATATTGATATAAGTGTTATATTAATATTAATTGATTTAATTAAATTCCTTAGGGTGCAAAAATCGATCCATTTTTTCTATTTTATTTAATTATGCAAGTGTTGTATGATTTAATTATATGCATAAGATATGTCATATAATTTTAAAAATCCCACCTTAGGTTAAGAATTTCATGCATCATATTTATATTATAAATGTTATAATATATAGTATGCATGATAGGGTCTTATTATAAGAGTTATAATAAAATGCATGTTTTAATTTAATTAATATAAGAGTTATATTACTTAGATTAAAACCATTGACATGCATTTATACATGTGATGTATGCTTGTTATAGTTTAATTATTCATGTGATGAATGATCAAGCACAATAACATAGAAATGCATGTAATCTAAGTTAATTATTAGTTTTAAATGGTTTAGAACTTGAATAATTAGACTTAGGTTTTCTTTTTCTAATAAGATTAGAATTAGGAAAACAAAATATAACCAATGGATGGTGACTAATTAATAACTCTTTCTAAGGAAGGTTATGTCTAAGGTTGGGGTGTTTAAGCTGACGCTTTGCGGAACACCCCTACCTGGGAACCGACCTGAGAGTGAATTTGGTCCGGAGATCCATAGGTTATATTACGCGTGAGTGCCGTTAATTAATCGTTAATTGAATATACTCACATAGACCTAAGTTAATATAAGAGTTATATTGGTATACTTAGATAAATATTAGCCGATTTATCTAGGTCAATCCCATTAATATAAAGTGCTGAGTTGGAGGAAATTAAGTGTATAAGATACATTTAAGTTTCCATCCATAAATTTTCGTGAAGTTCACACCGTGAGATCCATACTCGGCCTTGTGACGCAAATGGGAGGGCCCCCCTACGGGTAGCATTTGTATGGGTCAACATTCAAGGTGAATGGAGAGAGTACATATAGTGAGTGGGAGCGGGACCTGTGAATACGAGACCCACGGTCTCTTCTTTCGATTCACACCATGAGACGCCCATGATCAGTCTTCTTGTTTGGCCTGGCCCAGACAATCCCTACAGAGGGTTTTGATCATGGGAGTCGGAACACCGTGAATTCCCGAAAGAGATATGATTTTCTTGTTGGTTAGCCTTCATACTCCTTCCTACGACGGCTATTGTTTGTATGATACTTGGAAATTTAAAGATTCAGGGTGACACTCACGGGATTCATTAAGAGTTAATGAATTCAAACCAAATAATGGTAACTAGATACCGAATGGAATAAGAGTTATTCTGGAATTAGGGTCTGGTCGAGAAAGTCTCGTCCTAGAGGAGGAGTGATTCTGTTTACCCTACGATCGCGGTCATTCTAAACCTTTGGGGTATCATTGCAATTTTAAATGACTTGGGAATCATAGGATAAAATTCGCTAAAACATGATTGGATTTTTAGAAAAAATTTTGCGACAACTTATACAAAGTTTATTTTTCTTTCTACAAAATATTGAGTTCAATCATAACCCTTTTAGCTTCAGATATACTCGTTGGTGACAATTACCAATCGTGAAAAAATAATATAAACACAATCTTAGTAACAGGTGACCTTAAGTTCGCGCTCACTGAGGAGTGTCCTCAGGTGTCGAGCTCGACCACATAACGAAGTGTTCGTGATGTGTACGATCGGTGGATCCGGGCCAATGGAAAGGCCAAGGTCTACATTATAGCCAACTTATCTGAAGTCTTGGCTAAGAAGCATGAGGTCATGGTCACCGCCAAGGAGATCATGAAATCGTTGCAAAACATGATTGGACGACAGTCCTTCCAGGTTAGGCATGATTCACTCAAACATATATTCAATGCTAGGATGAAGGAGGGCACATCAGTTAGGGAACATGTTTTCGACATGATGACCCACTTCAACTTGGCAGAGATGAATGGAGCTTCGATTGATTAGTCGAGCCAAGTAAGTTTTATAATGGAGACTCTTTCGAAGTGTTTCCTTCAGTTTCGTAGCAACGCTGTTATGAACAAGATAAGTTGCACTCTAACCACTCTTCTTAACGAGTTACAGACCTTTCAGTTCTTGATGAAAGTCAGGGGACAGGAAGTTGAGGCAAACGTTGCCTTAAGGTCCTATCAAAAGGGTTCGACCTCTGGGACAAAGTTTGTACCTCCTTTTGGATTGAAAGAGAAAAAGAAGAAGAAGGTGGGTAAAACTGATCGCGCTGCTGCCCTCAAAGGCAAAAAGGTCAAGGTTGTTGCGGAGAAAGGAAAGTGCTTCCACTGCAACGGAGAAGGTCACTAAAAGAGGAATTGTCCCAAGTATCTTGCCGCGAAGAAGAAGGAAGGTAAATATGATTTACTTGTTGTAGAAACTTGTTTAGTGGAGAGTAGGGACTCTGTCTAGATACTTGATTCAGGCACCACTAACCATGTTTGTTCTTCTTTTCAGGGAATTAGTTCCTGGCGGCGACTGCAGGAAGGTGAGATAACGCTCAGGGTTGGAACCAGAGAGGTTGTCTCGACTGCAACTATAGGCAATGTAAAGCTTTACTTCGTCGGGAAGTACATTTTATTATATAACATGTACATTGTACCAGGGTTTACTAGAAACCTTGTTTCAATTTTTTGTCTGTTAGAACAATCAATTTTTGTTTCTTTTATGAGCAATAAAGCGTTTATTTCTCGAAATGGACATGTGTTATGTTCATCTTCACTTGAAAATAATTTTTATGTTTTAATATCAAACTCAGTGAAAAGTGTTTTGAATATTGAGTTGTTTAAAACAGCCGAAACACGAACTAAGAAATTAAAAGTTTCTCCAAAAGAAAACGCACATCTTTGTCATCTAAGGTTAGGCCACATAAATCTCAATAGGATTAAGAGACTTGTGAAGAGTGGACTTCTAAGCGAGTTAGAAGAAAACTCATTACCAGTCTGTGAGTCATGCCTTGAAGGCAAAATCACAAAAATACCTTTTAGTGGAAAAGGTTATAGAGCTAAGGAGTCTCTTGAGCTTGCACATTCTGATCTATGTGGTCTGATGAATGTTGAAGCACGTGGAGGTTAAGAGTACTTTGTATCTTTTATAGATGACTACTCGAGATATGGGTCCATTTACTTAATGCATTGAAAGTCTGAAACTCTTGAAAAGTTCAAGGAGTATAAGAACGAGGTTGAGAACCAATTAGGTAAAACAATTAAAACGCTTCAATCAGATCGAGGTGGAGAGTACATGGACACTGAATTCCAAGACTATATGATAGAGCATGGAATTATGTCCCAACTCTCAGCACCTTGTATGCAACAACATAATGGTGCGTCAGAAAGGAGAAACAGAACCTTGTTGGACATGGTTCTGTCGATGATGAGTTATGCTCATCTTCCTAATTCGTTTTGGGGTTATGCAGTGGAGACTGCTGTATATATTTTAAACACTGTTCTGTCGAAGAGTGTTTCTGAAACACCATTCGAACTTTGGTTTGGTCGTAAAAGAAGTTTGCGCCACTTCAGGATTTGGGAATGCCCGACCTATGTGTTGGTGTCAAACCCAAAGAAATTGGAACCTCGTTCAAAATTATGCCTATTCGTAGGTTACCCAAAGGAAACAAGGGGTTGTTTCTTGTATGATCCTAAGGAGAATAGGATGCTTGTATCGACAAACGTCACGTTCCTTGAGGAGGATCACATTAGGGACCATAAATCAAGAAGTAAGATTGTGTTGAAGGAAATGGACAATTCATCAGCAAAAGTTGTTGATGAAGGTAGTACGTCAACAAATGTTGTTGATCCTAACTCGTCTAGTCAAGTCCATTCTCAAGAGTTGATAATGCCTCGGCGTAGTGGGAGGGTTGTCAAACAGCCTGAACGTTACATGGGTTTGGCTGAAAACCAAGTTGTCATACCTGATGATGACTGCGAGGATCCATTAACCTATGAACAGACAATGATCGATATTGACAAAGACGAATGAATTAAAGCCATGGACTAGGAAATGGAGTCTATGTACTTCAATTCTGTCTGGGAGCTTGTGGACCAACCGGATAGGGTCAAACCTATTGGTTGCAAGTGGATCTACAAACGTAAACATGGGGTAGATGGGAAGGTATAGACCTTCAAAGCTAGACTAGTGGCAAAGGGTTTTACCTAGAGAGAAAGGGTTGACTATGAGGAAACCTTTTCTCCCGTTGCCATGGTAAAGTCTATAAGGATCCTTCTAGCCATTGCCACATATTACGACTATGAGGTATGGCAAATGGATGTCAAGACGACCTTTCTGAATTGCAATCTTGACGAGACCATCTACATGGACCAGCCCAAAGGGTTCATTGCCCAAGGCCAAGAGCAAAAGGTTTGCAGGCTTCAAAGGTCTATTGATGGACTGAAACAAGGCTCAAGGTCTTGGAATATAAGATTTGATGAGGCAATTAAATCTTATGCATTAATCAAAATGTTGATGAGCCTTGTGTCTACAAGAAAATCATCAACAACACCGTCGCATTTCTTATAATGTATGTGGATGATATCCTACTCATTGAGAATGACGTAGGATTTTAACTGACATTAAGAAATGGCTAGCTTCACAATTCCAAATGAAAGATTTGGGAGAAGCACAATATGTTCTAGGTATCCTGATAGTCCAGAACCGGAAGAACAAAACACTAGCCATGTCTCAAGCATCCTATATCGACAAGATGTTGTCCCGATATAGTATGCAGAAATCCAAGAAGGGATTATTGCCTTTCAGATATGGGGTTCACCTGTCTAAGGATCAATGTCCTAAGACACCTCAAGAAGTTGAGGATATGAGACGCATCCCTTATGATTCAGCCTTGAGGAGCCTTATGCATGGAAGGATGTGTACTAGACCCGACATCTGTTATGCAGTCGGGATTGTCAATAGATATCAATCCAATCAAGGATTAGATCACTGGACAACCGTAAAGGCAATCCTCATGTATCTTAGGAGAACGAGGGACTACATGCTGGTGTATGAAAGTAGGGATTTGATCCTCAAAGGATACACAAACTCTGACTTTCAGACCGATAAGGATTCAAGGAAATCTACATTGCGGTCAGTGTTCACCCTCAACAGGGGAGTTGTAGTGTGGCGAAGCATCAAACAGGGATGCATTGTTGATTCCACGATGGAAGCCGAGTATGTAGCAGCTTGTGAAGCTGCAAAAGAAGCTGTTTGGCTTAGGAAGTTCATGCTAGATTTGGAAGTTGTTCCAAATATGAACTTGCCAGTGACCCTGTTTTGTGACAACAGTGGAGCAGTAGCCAACTCGAGAGAACCTCGAAGTCATAAGAGCGGCAAGCATATTGAACGCAAATATCACCTGATACGGGAGATTGTGCACCGCGGAGACGTGATAGTCACGCAGATAGCTTCGAGGACAACATTGATGATCCGTTTACAAAAGCCCCCACGACTATGGTGTTTTAGGGTCACCTAGAGAGTCTAGGCCTTCGAGTCCTTCTAGACTAGGGCAAGTGGGAGTATTGTAAAGGGTATTCGTATGCCCTAGTTTATTGTATTACATTCATGAATTACTTTACTTTGCATTTGAGAAATGTATATGTACTCCACTGGTTTAGTTTAAGTGGGAGTTTGTTGGGGTGTTTGCCCTAATCTCGTGTAGTTTGTAATACAGTTGTTATAAATGAATAAAAGTTATTGATTTGTCAAAACTTTGTATCTCGCATTTTATAAAACTTAATCCAATAAACTAAGCTCCAGGGTCATATTATTGTACTTGAACGGTGTGTAGTTAACACACGGGCTGGATCGCGTTTGAGTTAGTGACCCAAATGGTGTACATTATATGGATAATGTTGGAAACCTCATCCTGGTTACACTATGGATGCGACCCGCTTTGTATTGGATACAAACGAGTTGATCTAGCTCGTTCATGTCACACCCCCTTCCGAACTACCTGAAAACTAGGCTCGAAAGGCGGCGTGAAGCCAACAGACATTGTTTAGCTCTTTTAATACACCAGTTGACCCTGTACTCGATAACATACTATGTTCGTATATGGAACATTTTAACATAACACACACAGTGAACTGGACAACTATTAAACATACACAAGGAGAAACCCTTCATAAGTCTCTCTTGGAAACTAAAAGTCAAGTGCATCAAAACAACACAAGACAACTCAATGTTTATACAACCACTAATGTACAAAACTTCTATAACTACATAACGACTTGCTATACAACACCAGCCACGTACAAACTATCAACTTATGAAACTTCCAGCAGACTATGGCAGGATGTCAGGTACAAGGAGCTCGATCTCTACCTGTAAATGTTTGAAAACATTGAAAGAATGAGCTAAAGAGCTCAGTGAGTGTCTATCTTTAAAACATTATAAGCTCACAGGTGAATCATAATAATGGCAGATTATAAGTACAAAATAGCTTAACAACTGTTTGTAAACATTAACAAAACATGCTTCCAATCTACTGGGTTTTAAGTCACCACTTGTGCATAGCACACAACAACTCGAAATGTACTAACTTTTCGAGGGTAGATAGATCAATAATATAAAAGCTCATAACAATAAGCACATGACATGACTCCACATCAAACCATAGAGGTGGTAGAGTTACATTTATTCCAATAAGGTTCATATATCACTCTCTCTCACTCTCACGTGCCACGTGGAATACCTTTAGTCGTTTGGTTTTCCCTAATACCTTCTCTATGTCCTTGGTATTAAGGTAAAACCATTTACTACCCAAATACCTTCTCATTGTCCTTCAAATATTTAGGTAAAACCATTTACTTCCCGGATACCTTCTCATTGTCCTTCAGTATCGGGATATCATGATTCATTCCCCCCCTAAGTACCTTCTCGAATGTCCTTCAGTATTAGGGGTTAATCAAGATCAAGGCATAACTTGTTTACCATGGAAATCATGTCTTTATAACACATACAACAATTTCTTGACAATTTCATATTATCATCTAAATATGTTCCCAAGTGGATTTACACAAAACATTCTCTAAAGGAAAGCATACTTTCATAATTTAGTTTCCATACTTTGATTTATAGTTACAACTAATTCAAAGCATGCTTAGGTTCCATCATGAACCTTATGTTAGAAAACTCCATGAAGCCATTCACAACTAGTTCAAACAAGATGTAATTACCAACACTTATGTTCATGAAGAAAAACATAGGTCAAACATAGTTCTAAGATAGAGTCACTCACCGTATTAGAATTGGAACCTTGGCTTGTAAACTTGACCTATTTGCTCTTGGCCTGTCAAACAAGCCAAATCAATCATTAGAACCTCGAGCTCATGATTTTTGACCTTAAAACTTGCAAGAAAACACACTTTCAAAATTCCAGCATTTAACAGATTTTATGCCCTGTATTCAGATACTCATAACTTCTTCATTACTTATCCAAAAATAATGTACTTTATACCAAACTCTTCCTTTTTGAACCCTCTAAAACTCTTATGAAGACATGAAAATGAGATTCCCAATAGATTGGTTCAGAAATACCTCGAAAGCTCCTTTCCCCGGAACTAACTTCTGCTATTCCAGATTCGATTTTCTGCTGCAACCCGAAACTTGACCTGCTATTTACAACAACTTCCAATCATTTTCTAATCACGAATTCTTCACGAAAGTTGTAGGAAATTCAATAAGCTTTCCAACCATACCTAATAGAGCTTCTGATTCCAACTCTACAGGTCAGTACAACCCAAACATCAGAGACTTCTCGGATTTGACAGTAAATTCTGTGTTCTGTCTTCCTCTTCACAAATCAGTAGCTTAAGATCCGAATTTGCTCGAGCATCCTTCACGAATTTTGTTCCAATATGAGTTAACTTGCACGAAACAAAATTTCAGCTCTTACCTCTTTCTGTGGAGCTCGAGATGAACCAAATAGCAGAACATGGCAGAGTGATTACCTTGCTGTCATACTAATTTGCTTGAGTTCTCTCCTCTCTTCTTCAATTTCCAGCTGAAACCCTCTTCTTCTTCTTCCTTTAAGCTTCTCCCACGAACCTCAGCTCCTCTTTGATGAAAATGAGAAGAAAATTGAAGGTACTTGGTTGTTTAAAAGAAAAACCAAGGTGGGGGCCCACCTTCCACTTTCTTTTTTTTCCTTTTCCTTTTCTTTTCTTTTCTTTTCCCTTTCTTTATCTTTTTCTTTGCAAAACAAAACAAACTTAGTACATTAAACATTTCTTTCATTTCCTTTTCTTCTTTTGTCTTAAAAGCAATCCAAACCAAAATGGTTTATGTGTTTCCTTCCTTGTTTTCCTTTTGCCTTTCACTTCATTTCTTTCCTTTTTAAAACATGGAAAACCAAGTTTTAAACATTCATTTCTTCTTTCTTTTTGTTGTTTGATAATAAGGGGGTTCCAAAGAAAGATCTTGGGTTTACAACCTACCTCCCCTTAAGAAATTTCGTCCTCGAAATTTAGTAGTTCTTAGGTGAAAATCATCGGATACTTCCTCCTCATTTAGTCTTCTAACTCTCAAAGTTGTTGCCTCTTCCACTCGTGATGTCTCCAACGAACCTTCACGTGTGGGATTGTCTTATTTCTTAAAACTTGTTCTTTCCTGTCGAGGATTTCAATTGCATCTTCTGCGTAACTCATGTCTTTTTCAGCTCAACGGGTTGTATTTGTAGCACATGTGTCAGATCTGGAATATACTTCTCAACATGAACACATGAAAAACATCATGTACTCAAGATAGTTCTGCTGGCAATTCTAGTCTGTAGGTTGCTGGCCCAACTTGTCCCGTTACTTGATAAGGACCAATATATCTAGGGCTTAGTTTACCTTTCTTACCAAAACGAAGGACACCTCTCCATGGAGATAACTTTAAGAAAACTTGATCTCCGATCTGGAATTCCAAGTCCTTTCGTCGCTTATCTGCATAACTCTTCCGACACCTTGTACCTACCTTGATTTCTCTCGATTACCTTAGTATTGTTTGTCATAACTTGCACCAACTCAGACCGATTAGCTTCCGCTCTTCTAGTTCATTTCAATATACTAGCTAGCGTCTACACGGTCTTTTATCTAGAGCTTCAAGTGGTGCCATGTCAAAACTAGACTGATCATTGTTATTGTAAGCAAATTCCATAAGTGATAGGTGTGTATCTCAACTTCCCTTAACTTGAAAGACACATGCTTGCAACATGTCTTCTAGAGTGCGGATGGTCCTCTCTGACCGCCCATCTGTCTAAGGATGGAATGTTGTACTAAACTTGATTCTGTTCCCATAGCTTTACGTAAACTAGGCCAAAACTTAGAAGTAAATCTCGAATCTCTATCTCGATACTATGGACTTTGGCACTCTGTATTGTCTCACATTCTGCGACGCATAGCTTAGCTATTTGATTAAGCGTGAGACATCATTGTGAATCGGTACAAACCGTGTTGTCTTAGTGAGTCTATCCACCATTACCCAAGTACCATTATGTCCATTTGAAGTACGTGGTAATCTAAGCAGAAAAAACCACGAATCGCTCCCATTTCCATTCCGACACTAGCAATGGGTTAAGGAGTCCTTTTTGCTTCATCTAAGCTGGTTTAACTTGGTTGGTGATTAAACATCCATCACATAATCAACTATCTCTCCGCTTCATCCTGAGGTCACCAATAAGTCTCATTCAAGGTTTTACACATCTTGGTGCTTCTGGATGCATAGCGTAGTCTGAATCGTGAGCTTCTTCTAGAATAGCATTCTTAAGCTCACTAACACTCTTAACGCATAGTCTTCCCCTGTTTCTCTATGGCTCAAATCGATCTCATTTTAAATTTTGCTTCTTGGCCCTATTTGGACTTTCTAAACATCTTTTGCAAGTTACTAATCTTTGATTGTCTTCTCACAATCTCTATTATGAGTGAAGGCACGATCACGAAATTAAACTAAAAGATCCTCTCAATTCTCTGTGATTACAAGCGCCTTAGAATCCCTTACAAGATTACTAAAAAGGTTGCTCGAAAACCACACAAGGTGTCCTTAGGAAGTCTTCACTTCTCGCTCAATGCAATCTGCTACCACATTCACCTTACGGGATGGTATTCTATGGTACAATCATAATCTTTAATCGATTCTAACCATCTTCGTTGTCTCATATTCAACTCCCTTTGATCAAAGATATACTTGGACTCTTATGATCGTGTAAATGTGACACCTTTCACCAAACAAGTAATGTTTCCGGATCTTGAGTGCTAAGATAATCTGCTTTGCTAACTCAAGATCATGGGTAGGGTAATTACATTCGTGCTTTTTCAATTGCCTTAACGCATAAGTTATTACTTGTCCTTCTTGCATCAAGTACACACCCTAAATCTTTCCTCAAGGCATCACGAAGAAACCACATACTCTTTTCCCGTTATAGGAAGTGTCGAGAATAGATGTCAGTAACTAATCTCTTTTCACTCCACGAAAAAACTGTTCACACTTATCGACCATTCAATCTTAGCATTCTTTCTTGTTATAATCTGTTAAGGGTAATACTAATCGTGAGAAGTTCTCAACAAATCATCTGCAGTATCACCGCCAAGTTAGGAAAGCTGCGCACTACCTCTGTCGTACTAACTAGTCTCTCTCGATTGACTACAACTTTAACTTTATTTGGATCCATACTAACACCATTTTCTTTGAGGCAACATGCCCCAAAAACATTACAGTTCAACCAAAAGTCACATTTGGTGAATTTAGCGCATAAATCGTTTATCTCGTAGTGTTTGAGAATAATACTCATGTGTTCCTCGTGAGGCTTTTCCTCAGCCAACCGAGTAAACTAGTATATCGTCAATAAATACTATTATAAATCGATCCAAATACTGGTGGAAAACTCATCCATGGGGCCCATGAAAATCGCTAGTGCATTGTTAAACCGAATGGCATTACTAAACACTTATAATGCTCGTACCTCATTATGAATAATGTCTTAGGAATATCTCGATTCTCGACCTTTAACTTATGATATCACGATCTTAAATTAATCTTACAAAACATCGATGCACCTAAAATTTGGTCAAACAAGTCATCTATTCAGGGTAAAGGATACTTATTACGTATCGTGACTTTGTTTAACTATCTATACTCAATGCATAATCTACGGATACCATCTTTCTTTTTCACAGATAACACTGGAGCTCTCCAAGGCGATACACTAGGTCTGATGTATCCCTTATCAACTAGTCCTTGTAACTGCATCTTTAGCTCCCTGATCTCACTTGGAGCCATTCTATACGACGCTTGCGAAATAGGTGTTATTCATGATAACAGTTCAATGGTGAACTCAACTTCCCTATCAAGTGGCAATCCTGATAGATCTGCTAGAAAAACAACAAGAAAATTCATTCACAACAAGAACATTTTCTTGTTGTAACTTTTCTTCCTGCACCTCAACTATGTGTGCAAGAAACGTCGTGCAACCTTTTCTCAATAACTTCTAAGCTTTGAATGCTGAAAACAACCTCGTAGGGATAGTCTTTCTTTCATCCCATAAAACCACTTCAGCTAATCCTGGTTTCTTGAAAACAACCTCCTTTATATGGCAATCTCTGGAAGCATAGTGAGTGAATAAGAAATCCATTCCTAGGATTGCATCTCACACCTGCAACTTTAATGGAAGAAGATCCACTAACAAATTGAAACCTTTTACTAAAACCTCACAATTCCGCATCACTTGAATTGACTAATAAAGCATCACCAATCTGAGTGTATATAACTAACCTTTTACATAAAGGTTCTAGCTTCCCATTCGACTTAGTCAAGAACATACTAAAAACAAAGAAATGTGTAGCACCTTGTTCTATTAAAACAGGTGCAGGTACATTTCAAATAGTAATCGTACCAATAATCATATCTGGTGCATCCTCAGCTTCTTGCTGAGTCATAACCTAGACTTTTCCGTGTTGCCTAGGCCTTCCTACAACTCTCTTTAGTCTAACACCACTGGTGCCCTCTCTTGCGACTCATGAAACTCTCTACCGCTCAACTAAGCTGGGACTCAACTCCCTAGTCCTTTGTGTGCAGTTTGTCCATAGTTGTGGACAATCCCTCTTGACATGTCTGGTTGTCAAGATTGGTAGCATGTACCAACACTCACAAGACAATGATCTTGATGATTCTTGCAACAGATCACACATGGAGTTTTCCTTGCTATACTGGCATAGACTCTTGCCCTCTTGCAGTCTTGCTGCTAATCAAACAAACTAATTAGGTTCTTTTTAACTCTGCCTCTGGTAGGCACTACCCACAATCATCTGCCTCGATGCCTGGCTACTTGGCTACTAGCTTGCTCCTTAAAGTCATATTGACTTAGAAACATTTACTCCAAGTGTGAATCTCCGCTGCTCACGACCTTGGAAACTGGTTGTTGAAGCCTTCACAACTAGGCTTCACACATCGATCGCACCGCCGCCATACTCGCTCAACACGTAGAGCGGTCTCTACCAGCTGGGAGAAATCAATCCACTTAGCAATGCCTGTAACTGGGGTACGTATCTCAGGTCGTAACCCTCTTTCAAATTGTCAACACCTATCGCTCTTAGATGCCACAATCACATCAACATACCGCGACAACTCGGTATATCTTCTCTCATACTCAGCCACTGGAAGTGTATCTTGTTTTAGTTCTAACAAAATTCATCCCTCTCTGCCTCTCGGTACGTGCTAGGGTAATATTTATTTTCAAATATACTTCTGAAAGTTTGCCAGTGTGAAGTACGTGTATCACTACAATGGCTAACATCGATTTCCATCATCCTTCTACCTTCTTTGGCAGCAAGAATGTGGCCAACTTAACATTTCGCTCCTCAGAGCAACTCATAACATTAAAACATTTATCAAGCTTATTTAGCCAAACCTTAGCTTCAACTGGATCTTTGGAACCCTCAAACACTGTGGCTCCTAATTCTTTTAGGTGATCTATTATATGTGTCTTATCTGGATTACTTAGCCCTGCTCCCTATGGCTTACCTACCTCCTGTGAGGAATTAGCATGTTTGCTTATACTCGCCCCCATCTGAACTCTCGGGGCACTAGATCTCCACTGGGATTGATCTTGGGTAGGATCTGCGTCTGTGCCCGATCTTGCCTGCATCGTCTGCTAGTACGTGGTGGCATGACTTCTATAACATATTAACATACTAGACATGTAATGAGTACTCAACTCAAACGCACAATTCTAGACTTGTGTTCACATTCTAGTCCTGACTGGACTTACTCTTGTCCTTACTTGGACCATGCTCGACTAGTTCTATTGAACTAACTCAATAACTTGCTATTTACTTTTCAGTTTCTTCTAGAGCTAACTTGCTCTGTCTCATTCCCATGGAGCTAACTGCTCTGATACCAAATTGTCACACCCCCTTCCGAACTACCTGAAAACTAGGCTCGAAAGGCGGCGTGAAGCCAACAGACATTGTTTAGCTCTTTACAATACATTGACCTCAGACTCGATAACATACTATGTTCGTATATGGAACATTTTAACATAACACAGCAGAAACTGGACAACTATTAAACATACACAAGGAGAAACCCTTCATAAGTCTCTCTTGGAAACTAAAAGTCAAGTGCATCAAAACAACACAAGACAACTCAATGTTTATACAACCACTAATGTACAAAACTTCTATAACTACATAACGACTTGCTATACAACACCAGCCACGTACAAACTATCAACTTATGAAACTTCCAGCAGACTATGGCAGGATGTCAGGTACAAGGAGCTCGATCTCTACCTGTAAATGTTTGAAAACATTGAAAGAATGAGCTAAAGAGCTCAGTGAGTGTCTATCTTTAAAACATTATAAGCTCACAGGTGAATCATAATAATGGCAGATTATAAGTACAAAATAGCTTAACAACTGTTTGTAAACATTAACAAAACATGCTTCCAATCTACAGGTTTTAAGTCACCACTTGTGCATAGCACACAACTCGAAATGTACTAACTTTTCGAGGGTAGATAGATCAATAATATAAAAGCTCATAACAATAAGCACATGACATGACTCCACATCAAACCATAGAGGTGGTAGAGTTACATTTATTCCAATAAGGTTCATATCACTCTCTCTCTCACTCTCACGTGCACGTGGAATACCTTTGGTCGTTTGGTTTTCCCTAATACCTTCTCTATGTCCTTCAGTATTAAGGTAAAACCATTTACTACCCAAATACCTTCTCATTGTCCTTCAGTATTTAGGTAAAACCATTTACTTCCCGGATACCTTCTCATTGTCCTTCAGTATCGGGATATCATGATTCATTCCCCCCTAAGTACCTTCTCGAATGTCCTTGATATTAGGGGTTAATCAAGATCAAGGCATAACTTGTTTACCATGGAAATCATGTCTTTATAACACATACAACAATTTCTTGACAATTTCATATTATCATCTAAATATGTTCCCAAGTGGATTTACACAA
Source organism: Trichosanthes cucumerina (assembly GCA_036507285.1). NCBI lineage: Eukaryota > Viridiplantae > Streptophyta > Magnoliopsida > Cucurbitales > Cucurbitaceae > Trichosanthes > Trichosanthes cucumerina. The sequence continues at coordinate 44,754,485 of CM071841.1, forward strand.
AACATTCTCTAAAGGAAAGCATACTTTCATAATTTAGTTTCCATACTTTGATTTATAGTTACAACTAATTCAAAGCATGCTTAGGTTCCATCATGAACCTTATGTTAGAAAACTCCATGAAGCCATTCACAACTAGTTCAAACAAGATGTAATTACCAACACTTATGTTCATGAAGAAAAACATAGGTCAAACATAGTTCTAAGATAGAGTCACTCACCGTATTAGAATTGGAACCTTGGCTTGTAAACTTGACCTATTTGCTCTTGGCCTGTCAAACAAGCCAAATCAATCATTAGAACCTCGAGCTCATGATTTTTGACCTTAAAACTTGCAAGAAAACACACTTTCAAAATTCCAGCATTTAACAGATTTTATGCCCTGTATTCAGATACTCATAACTTCTTCATTACTTATCCAAAAATAATGTACTTTATACCAAACTCTCTTCTTTTTGAACCCTCTAAAACTCTTATGAAGACATGAAAATGAGATTCCCAATAGATTGGTTCAGAAATACCTGAAAGCTCCTTTCCCCGGAACTAACTTCTGCTATTCCAGATTCGATTTTCTGCTGCAACCTGAAACTTGACCTGCTATTTACAACAACTTCCAATCATTTTCTAATCACGAATTCTTCACGAAAGTTGTAGGAAATTCAATAAGCTTTCCAACCATACCTAATAGAGCTTCTGATTCCAACTCTACAGGTCAGTACAACCCAAACATCAGAGACTTCTCGGATTTGACAGTAAATTCTGTGTTCTGTCTTCCTCTTCACAAATCAGTAGCTTAAGATCCGAATTTGCTCGAGCATCCTTCACGAATTTTGTTCCAATATGAGTTAACTTGCACGAAACAAAATTTCAGCTCTTACCTCTTTCTGTGGAGCTCGAGATGAACCAAATAGCAGAACATGGCAGAGTGATTACCTTGCTGTCATACTAATTTGCTTGAGTTCTCTCCCTCTCTTCTTCAATTTCCAGCTGAAACCCTCTTCTTCTTCTTCCTTTAAGCTTCTCCCACGAACCCTCAGCTCCTCTTTGATGAAAATGAGAAGAAAATTGAAGGTACTTGGTTGTTTAAAAAGAAAAACCAAGGTGGGGGCCCACCTTCCACTTTCTTTTTTTTTTCCTTTTCCTTTTCTTTTCTTTTCTTTTCCCTTTCTTTATCTTTTCTTTGCAAAACAAAACAAACTTAGTACATTAAACATTTCTTTCATTTCCTTTTCTTCTTTTGTCTTAAAAGCAATCCAAACCAAAATGGTTTATGTTTTTCCTTCCTTGTTTTCCTTTTGCCTTTCACTTCATTTCTTTCCTTTTTAAAACATGGAAAACCAAGTTTTAAACATTCATTTCTTCTTTCTTTTTGTTGTTTGATAATAAGGAGGTTCCAAAGAAAGATCTTGGGTTTACAGTTCATGTGATTGACATGCGAGTGGGGGCATCCTGTGCAATGAGATTGTACAAGACCGGACCGTGAATCATTAGACCTACTAATGTAACACCGTTAACAGTAGGACTAATGACTTCGTAGGTGACCATTAGTGACTCGTCCTAAATCCTAAGCATGTCACGAACTCCTGTCTGCGGGGGTCAGTCCTTTGACTGGTACGGGTGAGGGTGGTCTGTATACACCCAATATGCCTATCTTCTTGGGGACAGAACCTCGTGGGGAGTTGGAAACTTGACTACGCAAAAAGGAATTCACTCGTTCCCGACCTAGGGAATTGAGAGAGGTTGTTCCCTTAAGTGTTGTCTCCGAGATTTGAACAACGGGCGCCCGCCCTCTCACTTGCCCGAGAGGGACATTGTTTATGGTTGGACCATAGACAAAGTCGTTCATTAGAGGAGCAGTGGGACTTAAGGAAAAAAAGTAGACACAGGGGTAAAACGGTAATTTGACCCAGTAGTATTAGTTATATCGATGGACACAACTTGTCCTACAGTGGTCGAAGTTCAGCTACGGGCTTTAATGGAGTGTTACCGTAGCTAATGAATAGTGATTAATCAGATCAAAGAGTTTGACCGTCTAATCTCATATCATTGGAGCTCATCAAGTGTTGGTCCATTAGGTCCCTCGATTGGCTCAATTAGACAAATTGAGGGTTTATAGTTTGGAGTGGATTTAAAGAGTTCAAATTCATTAATTGGGTAGCTATTTCAATTATATGTGATATAGTTGACATAATATATAGTTTGATGTGAATTAGATTCATAATAAACTATAAAATAGCCAAATTGATTAATTAGTGCTAAATTTGGAGAAATTGAATTGAGAGAAATTGAATTGAATTTTATTCAATTAATTATTCCACAATTATGCAAATATGATTTGTATAATAAGCTATGAGATACCTTACATTATGTGATATGCAAATATGATTTGCATATCATATGGTTCTGGTAAAATGGTGAATTGGTGGAGATTTTAACTCGACCATTCACCATTATAAATAGGTGCTTTGTGAAGCACTGGAAAAGGCAGACTTCTCATTTTTTAAATTCCAGCAAAAGAGATAGACCAAATTCTCTCTAGCTCTCTCAATTCTTTACACCTTTTCTCCATCCCAAATTCCAAAGGGAGTTCCACCACTCTCCCTTTACCTCCCGAGAACAACCGAGAAGAGGTTTTGGAAGTGTCTTTGTTCGTGAGGTTCGTTGGATCGAGAGAGACTGAGAGGGAACTGCAAGAAGTTGTCTACAAGGGGTTAGTAAAATGTTTACTTTCTATATTCCTTCTCAAATCAGCATGCTTAACTTAGTTTTTATGAGATAAATTTTGTTTTTAAGAAATTACACACACAACTAATCAACGACGTTTCACAACGTCTTCCACTGCGCAAAATCGATTCCCTTCATGGACGGATGCTATGGAATTTAAAGATAGAGGGTGACACTCACGAGATTCATTAAGAGTTAATTAATTCAGACCGAAAAATGCTAATTGAATGCCTATAAGAATAAGAGTTATTCTAGTATTAAGGTCTGGTCGAGAAAGTCTCGTCCTAGAGAAGGAGTGATTCTGTCCACCCTTCGGTGGCGGTAATTCGAAACCTTTGGGGTATCATTGCAGTTTTAAAATGACCTATGGATCATAGAATAAAATTTGCTAAAACATGATTGGATTTTTTCAAAAGTTTTTTGGGAGATCTAATACAAAGTTTTTCTTTCAGGAAAATGTCGAGTTCAATCATAGCTCTTTTTGCTTCCGATAAGTTCATAGAAGATAATTACCAGTTGTGGAGATCTTAGTTACAAACGATCCTAAGTTCACGCTCACTAAGGAGTGTCCTCAGATGCCGGGCTCGACCGCATCCAAAAGTGTTCCTGATGTTTACGATCGGTGGCTCAACGCTACTAAAAAGGCCAAGGTCTACATCATAGCCAGCTTATCTGAAGTCTTGGCTAAGAAGCACGAGGTCATGCTCACCGCCAAGGAGATCATGGAGTAGTTGCAAAACATGCTTGAACAATAGTCTTTTCAGGTTAGGTACGATTCACTCAAACCTGTGTTCAATGCTAGGAAGAAGGAGCGCAAATTTGTTAAGGAACATGTTCTCGACATGATGACCCACTTCAACTTGGCTGAGATGAACGGTGCTTCGATCGACAAGTCGAACCAGGTCAGCTTTATTTCAGAGACTCTTTCGAAGAGTTTCCTTCAGTTTCGTAGCAATGTTGTTATGAACAAAATTAGATACAATCTGATCACTCTTCTTAACGAACTACAGAACCAGTCCTTGATGAGAGTCAAGGGACCGGAAGCTAAGGCAAATTTGCCTTCAGGTCCTTTCACAGAGGTTCGACCTCTGGGACGAAGTGTGTGAGTTCTTCAGGCTTGAAAGGGAATAACAAGAAGTTGAAGAAAGTAGGTAAACCTGATCGCGCATCTGCCAACAATGGCAAAAAGATCAAGGAGGTTGTAGAAAAAGGAAAGTGTTTCCACTGCAATGGGGACGACCACTGGAAGAGGAATTGTCCCAAGTTCCTTGTCGAGAAGAAGAAGGAAGGTAAATGTGATTTACTTATTGTTGAAACTTGTTTAATGGAGTGTAATGACTCTGTCTGGACACTTGATTCAGGCGACACTAACCATGTTTGTTGTTATTTTTAGGGAATTAGTTTATGGCAGCGGCTGTAGGAGGGTGACTCAGGGTTGGATTTGGAGAAGTTGTCTCGGCTACAGCGATCGACTCGGTGAAGCTTTTCTTTGGCAGGAAGTACATTTTATTAGATAACATGTACATAGTACCAAGATTTACTAGAAACCTTATTTCTATTTTCTGTCTATTAGAACAATGTATTTTCGTTTCTTTTAAGGATACTAAATCGTTTATTTCTCCAAATGGAAATTTGTTATGTTCTGCTTCACTTGAGAGTAATTTATACGTTTTAAAGCCAAATTCAATCAAAAGTATTTTGAATATTGAATTGTTTAAAATAGCTGAAATGCGAACTACGAGGTTAAAAGTTTCTCCAAAAGAAAACACACATCTTTGGCATCTAAGGTTAGGCCAGATAAATCTCAATAGGATTGAGAGACTAGTGAAGATTGGACTTCTAAGCGAGTTGGAAGAAAACTCTTTATCGGTTTGTGAGTCATGCCTTGAGGGCAAAATGACCAAACACCCTTTTAGTGGAAAAGGATATAGAGCCAAAGAGCCTCTTGAGCTTATACATTTTGACCTATGTGGTCCGATGAGTGTTAAAACACCAGGAGGTTACGAATACTTTGTATGTTTCATAGATGACTATTCGAGATATGGGTACATTTACCTAATGCATCAAAAGTCTGAAACTCTTGAAATGTTCAAGGAGTACAAGACTGAGGTTGAGAACCTATTAGGTAAAATGATTAAAACTCTTCGATCGGATCGAGGTGGAGAGTACATGGATACTGAATTCCAAGACTATATGATAAAACATGGAATTAAGTCCCAACTCTCAGCACCTGGTATGCCACAACAAAATGGTGTATCGGAAAGGAGAAATAGAACATTGTTTGACATGGTTCGGTCGATGATGAGCTACACTCGTCTCCCTAACTCATTTTTGGGTTACGCAGTGGAGACTGCGGTATACATCTTGAACAATGTTCCATCGAAGAGTGTTTCTTAAACAACTTTCGAACTCAATGGACGTAAAAGAAGTTTACGTTATTTCTTGATTTGGGGATGCCCGACCCATGTGTTGGTCACAAACTCAAAGAAGCTGGAACCTCGTTCAAAATTATGCCTCTTCGTAGACTACCCAAAAGAGACGAGGTGAGGTATGTTTTATGATCCTATGGAAAATTGGGTGCTTGTGTCGACAAACGCCACATTCCTTGAGAAGGACCATATCAGGGATCATAAACCACGTAGTAAGATTGTGTTAAGCGAAATGGATAGTACATCAGCAAGAGTTGCTGATGGTGCTAGTACATCAACAAGTGTTGTTGACCCTAGCTCATCTAGTCAAGTACGTTCTCAAGAGTTGAGAATGCTTCGACGTAGTGGGAGAGCTGTGAGACAACCTTAATGTTACATGGGTTTGGCTGAAACGCAAGTCGTCATACCTGATGATGAGCGCGAGGATCCATTGACCTATGATCAGGTAATGAATGGCGTTGACAAAGATGAATGGATTAAAGCCATGGACCAGGAAATGCAGTCAATGTACTTCAATTCCGTCTAGGAGCTTGTGGACCAACCAGATGGGGTTAAACCTATTGGTTTCAAGTGGATCTACAAGCGTAAACGTTGTGTGGATGGGAAGATGCAGACCTTCAAAGCCAGACTAGTGGCAAAGGGTTTTACCCAGCGAGAAGGGGTTGACTATGAGGAAACCTTTTCTCCTGTTGCCATGGTAAAGTCTATCATGATCCTTCTGGCCATTGCCACATATTATGACTATGAGGTATGGAAGATGGATGTCAAGACGACCTTTCTAAATGACAATCTTGACGAGACCATCTACATGGACCAACCCAAGGGGTTCATTAGTCAAGGCCAAAAGCAAAAGGTTTGCAGGCTTCAAAGGTCTATTTATGGACTGAAAGAAGGCTCGAGGTCTTGAAATATAAGGATTGATGAGGCTATCAAATCTTATGGCTTTAATCAGAATGTTGACGAGCCTTTTATCTACTAGAAAATCATCAACAACACTGTCGCATTTCTGATATTGTATGTGGATGATATCCTACTCATTGAGAATTATGTAGGATTCCTTACTGACCTTAAGGAATGGTTGGCTTTGCAATTCCAATTGAAAGATTTGGGAGTTGCTCAATATGTTGTAGGCATCCAGATAGTCCGGAACCGGAAGAACAGAACGATAGCAATTTCTAGGACATCTTATATCGACAAGATGTTGTGACGATATAGTATGCAGAACTCCAAGAAGGGCTTACTATCTTTCAGGCATGGGGTTCATCTGTTTAAGGATCAATGTGCTACGACACCTCAAGAGGTTTAGGATATGAGACGGATCCCTTATGCTTCAGCGGTAGGGAGTCTTATGTATGCCATGTTGTGTACGAGACCCAACATCTGTTATGCAGTTGGAATTTTCAGTAGGTATCCATCCAATCCAGGATTAGATCACTGGACAACCGTAAAGGCAATCCTTAAGTATCTTGGGAAAACAAGGAACTACATTCTTGTGTATGAAAGTGGGGATTTGATCCTTACGGGATACACAAACTCTAACTTTCAGACCGATAAGGATTCTAGGAAGTCCATATCGAGGTCAATGTTCACTCTTAACGAAGGAGCTGCAGTGTGCGAAACATCAAGCAGGGATGCATCGTTGGTTCCACGATGGAAGTCGAGTATGTTACGGCTTGTGAAGCTGCAAAGGAAGTTGTTTGGCTTCGGCAGTTCATGCTGGATTTGGAAGTTGTTCTAAATATGAACTTGCTAGTGACCCTGACTTTGGAAACTAGAGGGGTTGTTCCCTTAAGTGTTGTCTCAAGGGCTTAAACAACGGGCGCCCACCCTCTCACTAACACGAGAGGGACATTGTTTATGGTTGGACCATGCAACAAAGTTGTTCATTAGAGGAGCAGTGGGACTTAAGAAACAAGAAGTAGAAACAGGGGTAAAACGGTAATTTGACCCAACAGTGACTACGAACAACTTGTGAAGGGACGACTCATAGGCATTGGTTATATCGATGGACACAACTTGTCCTACAGTGATGGAAGTGCAGCTATGGCTTTAGTGGAGTGTTGTCGTAGCTAATGAATGTTGATTAACTAGGTCAAAGAGTTTGATCGGTTAATCTCGTATCATTGGAACTCGTCATTTATAGGTCCATTAAGTCCTTCGGTTGGCTCAAATTTGATAAAAAGAGGGTTCACAGTTTGGAGTGGATTTGAAGTGTTCAAATTCATTAAAAGGGTATTTAGGCCATTTTTATGTTATATAATGGACATAATATATAGTTTAATGTGAAGGAGATTCATGATAAACTATATTATAGCCTAATTGATTAATTAGGGTTAATTTGGAGAAATTGAATTAAGAGAAATTAAATTGAATATGATTCTATTTAAAATTTCACAGTTATGCAAATAGGATTTGTATAATAAGGTATGAGATACCTTATATTATGTGATAAGTGATAACACACAAAATGTGTTATAATTAGGCTTAATTATGGCTAGTTTTTTGATAATTTCAGGGCTTTTATGTGTGTTAATCATTGAATTTCAGGGAAAGAGCTTAAATAGAACAGTTGGAGACATTATGGATCACTCAGGATCGGATCGAGGCTTTTTGGAGCTTAAAATAATATCAATTGGAAGTAGAAGGACTAATCCAAGCTAATAGACATGAGGTAATGGCGTTGCAACGTCATGTAGAGCGTTGCAACGCTGAGCTTGCTGTTTTGAGCCGTTGAAGAGCCATACTGATATCGTTGCATCGCTGCCTTGCAGCGTCGCAACGCTATCTCGATAAGGAAGCTAAGATGAAAGACCGTGGCTTGGGCATGTCAACGCTGCTTTGTAGCGAGGCGCACGGTTAGGGTAGCGACGTTGTGCTGTCCTCAGCGTTGCAACGCCATCGATATTTTCCTTATATGTCAGCCGCCAAGGGCACAGCCTTGCAACGCTGTCCCTTTGCACTGTTGTACCGAGAAATCTTATAAATAGCACATTGTGTCTTTTTGCAAAGGGAGCGATAGAGATTGCACTCTAATTTCGAAATACACTCTGAAAGAAGAAAAAACTGAGCATTCCTTGAGTGCTAAAGCATTCGTAGAGGTTCGAGACCGTGACGGGAGCTCGGGGACGAGGGACCGACATCGACACATAAGTTTATTTTCTCTTTCTTTCAGATTGTAACATCGTTCTAAGACGTTTTCTACACTTTTAGTTTGGTTTTATTGTGATTTAGAATGGCTAAAAGTGGTAGTTAAAATTTGATTTGCTTGTTTAAGACTTGTTTGCTTATGTATTGAACTATGTTTTGTTATTTATTTTTGGAAATTCGTTCTTTAATTCTTTGATATTGTTGGTTTAAGTGGACTTCAGAGAAAAAACTTAGATTAGAGCAAAGTTGTCAAAACTCTTAGAAGTCTAGCATGAGAATGAACTAGAAGTTTAAGGGAAACACATAAAGAAGTTGCTTAATGTCGTGCATGCTTAGATTTTAGATGGAGACAATAGAATTTATTGTGTGTGTGAGGGTCACTAAGAATCGAGAGATTTTCTTGAGTATTTTACTTCTTGTTTATAAATTCATCATATTAGTTCATTGCATGTGTTAAATAAGTTATTAACTTGTGAAGTCAATTCCTTCCAATTCTATCACAATTGTGTGTTTACCGTTTGATCTTTATTTTCACCATCTATCCATGTTATGTTACTTTACCTAAAATTGAGAATTAATATCTTGGTAATTAATTAATCTAGAAACCAATTCTCGAGTACGATACTTGGAACTTTAAATCACTATACTAAAACTTGACCCGTACGTACACTTGCGGTCTTGCAATATCATTTTACACAACAATAAACAAATATGATTTGCATATCATATGGGTGTGGTAAAATGGTGAATTGGCGGAGATTTTAACTCCACCACACACCATTATAAATAGGCGCTTTATGAAACATTTGGTAGGCAATTTTTCTCATTTTTGGAATTCCATCCAAAGAACAAAAGAAAATTCTCTCTAGCTTCTCTCTCAATTCTCTACAACTCTCTCCAACCAAAATTTCAAAGGGAGTTCCACCACTCTCATTCTACCTCTAGAGAACAACCGAGAAGATCTTTCAGAAGTGTCTTTGTGTTTGGTTCGAGTTTCGGTTTGAGGATTGAGATCGTGATTCAGTTGGATCGAGAGAAATCGAGGAAGAAATCGAAGAAGGGTTATTCAAGAGGAAATGGAAGGTTTTTCTTATATTGACTAATTAATAGAAAAAATGGTAATTGGAATTCTTTAGGGGTAAAAGCTAAAAAAGTGAAACTTAGAATTAACACTAAACTAAGATACAATTATATTTGTGAAGATACCAAATAAGAGGTAGTTTAGGGAATCAAACACGAATTAGGGTACAAAGATGGGAATTGTATCTGACATTTAATTAACCTTGTCAATTAATAAACTTAGAGCCAAACGATTCGAAATCTCCTTTTAAGTATCATTCGATCATGCAAGTTAATTACTTTGCCTAAATTTCCTTAGCACTAATTGATTAATTTAATTAGGATTAAGTCCGCTCATAATTAGTCTCACCAGCTAATTGTTAATCATATGTCACCTAAGCAATTATAGGATGTTAATTGAATTCGTTTGACCCTAAACTTCCTTCGTCGAGCTGGAATTAAGACTCGAATAAACTAATTAATAACAAATTAATTAGAGGCAACAAGTATATAACTCAAATGATTGCAATATAACAAGCAATAGTTAAACCATAATTCTACTTCTAGTTATGTTGTTAGTCCCTAAACAACTAAATTCAACCCATAATATAATGCTCCAATTACAACACAAGAATTATTTCAAGTCTAACCCCATAGGATACATAAAACAGAGGAAGAAAGCGAATTTTGCAACCCGAGCCTTGATTTATGTTCCTGAACACTTAGAATTTTTCTCCCTAGGCCCCAATAGCGTAAGAAGTCGTAGAAAGGGGCTGAAACCATCACATTGCCTCTTCTTTTTTCAAAATGATTAATATATATTGTCTGTTGGCGTAACGTCGAGACACTAAGGACAATGTTGCGATGTTGTCCAAACGATATCATTTTTGCCTGCGCAAGTGTCTCCAAGGTTGAGATGATGAGGGCAAAATCTCGACACCATGGATGAAATGTATCTTCTTCATGTGTTTTGAGCGTTGAGACACTGTAGGTTAGCATCGAGACGCAAGCCCGTGAGTTTGAGTGATAAAATACAATGACTGAATTTTGTTTTAAGCATTGAGACATCATCATCTCGGCCAATTTCACTTGTGAAGTCCTTTTTTTATACATAGCTCCATTATGAGTACTTTTGGCTTCACAACATGCCCGATACACCAAAATTTCTATCTTTAATCTAAATTGTCTAGTTATTTGAAATATTGAGAGAATAACTACATAAAAACAAACCCTCATAATCAAAACTAGCAATTTAAATGGGCCTAAATATAGAGTAAATTATTACTATCAAATACTCCCACACTTTAACTTCTGTTAGTCTCGAGCAAAATAAAATCAAACTAGAAATATAAATATTTCAGAAAAATTCTTGCACAAGCGACTCCATTCTCAATATACTCAAAAGTTGAATAAGATAACAAGAATAATGAAATGAGAGTATGCTTAAACTATAAACAATTTAAAAGAAACCCTGAACTCTTTGTGTGTGTGAGTGCATAGCCTAAAATGGGTTCTTTACTAATTCAGAGTAACTTTATACTTTCCTCCATTCATCTTTGCCCAACACTTGGTTCGAAAGAGTTAATTCAACTTTCTCACAGTCAATAAAGTGATAACAAAGTTAGGCGCTTGAACTCACTGATAACGCTCATCTATGAGTGTTATTTGACTCTAAAAAATAGCTTATTTTCTTAGAGAGCGAGTGTGTAATGATAGATTCAACGCCATTCAGAACAAATTTAAGTAAAAATAAGTTTTGCATGTGTTTAAAATCATATTTTTGTAAAAATAATTTTTTACACGTATTTACGGTCATTTTTGTAAAGATAGTATTGGTTTTTCTTGGTTTTGCATAAAATACTTGATTTGTATCCAATACACCTAAGATCAACTAGTTAAATCCAAGTTCATCTATTTTTACACTGCCATTAATTTCAACCCAATTACACTCACTAGAAGAAAAAAGGGTTTTAATGACGGGCATTGCCCGTCATTAAAGGGTTTTGATGACGGGCGCGCGCCCGTCATCTATGCGAGTGTCATTGTATGTTACAATGACGGGCGGGTTTTGATGACGGGCAATGTCCGTCATTAAAAGTGTTGCCCGTCATGGAAAGTTATTTTTAATGACGGGCAATGCCCGTCATCGTTTTTAGCATAATTCAATAAAAAAAAATTGATAGTCCGATGGCTAACCAACAATATTGAATAAGTAATTACCTAAAATATTAACTTTTATATTGATACCACACATGAAATCACTATACAAATTTACAAACATGCAACAAAAACACTTTTATATCCAAAACGTACATGAAATCACTAATCCATAACAACATCCAACAAAATTCTTTTTTAACCAAAACAATGCACATAGAAAACTTTTATATCCAAAACTCCAAAACCATAAACTACTATATTAATATTACAAACCATAAACTCCTATATCACAAACCTTAACGTCTGTATCACAAAAACTATAAATTCGTATATCACAAATTAAACCTTAACCATAACTCTAAAACTATAAACTCGTATATCACAAACCTTAACCATAACTCTAAAATTATAAACTCGTATATTACAAACCATAAACTACTATATACATTATAAACAAGTATATTGTACACCTGTCATCTTCCTCAACTCCTGAGATATTGTTGAGTGTCCCTGAAAAGTTTATTTTTAAAATGTATAAATGAGCTTTCTAGAGTTGTAACACTAAGATGCAAACAATAGGAATATGCGAATTAAAACCAGAGGGCGTCTAGTAAAATATCAATGCTCAGAAGAAGAATAAACTATTTGATAATTAATATCAAATCCAGAAAGATTATCAAAATATAAAATACTAAATGAGTTTTTGGCCTTCCTAAAAGAAAACAAGTACACAAATACTTATAAAAGTATACTCGGGGGAATTCACACCGTCCTAAGGGTAAAATTGGCAATGCAATCAACAAAAGGTCTTTACATATTGCCCCATGTCCAGATAGAATTACCGTTGTTTTCATTCCCTTGCACAACCACATTTTGCTTTCGTGTTTGCAGTCCAAGTCTGTACTTCTGAAGATTAAAAAGCTCTGTTAATTTTTTATTCCTATCCAAGTCGTAACAAGACAAATGATCATGAAATAATTATTTCAATATTTACCTGCAAATGACTCTTCAAGTGGTGCAAAGTCAAGCCCTTTAAATCCATCAACCTTAACACAGACTTGGGAGTTGCTTCTGAGAAAGGAAATCCCCTCTAGTAGATTAAAATTATTATAATTCATTGCAAGAAAAAAAACCCAGATATATAGGCTAATTATGGAATATCATAAGTTCAAAGTATGGTAATTTGCATGAAGTTTTCATTCGTAGTTCGACTTTAAGAACATAATTACCTAGAGAATTACAATGTTTTATATCTTGTACCTGACATGATCTTTAACTACTTGTGATACAACTCCTGCAACCCCAGAAACTTGCATCCAATTCTGCAAACTAGTTGTTATCAAACTGAAATCAAGCTTTCAAATAATATCCAATAGGGTCAATATAGAATTACGCAAAAAGATTCAAGGATTGAAATATCGAATAAGGAACATGTGCATAAAGGAAAAAAATAACAATATAATAACTATTTTTTATTTCTTTCTACAAACAGAAGCATTGATACCAACTCAAACAGGGACATGAAAACTAATAAGAAAAAGGAATAGAACGAGAAATCCTAGTTTGATCTAGGTTGAGCTCGAATGTAAAATCTAAATCCTAGTTTGATCTAATTAAAAAATAAGGCAACATTATTGAGCAAGAGCACATATCAATAGACAACTCACTCTCGTATCGGTATTCGATAACAAACTCTAGCATTGATAATCAATAGCGGATTTATTAGTTTAGAAATAAAAATATGAATGAGGTTAAATAATAAAAATATGAAGGAAGGAATGGATGGAAGAAAACAGAAGAATTCAAAATAAGATTAAGTTTCTAGCTTTAAAAAAATTACTCTTTCTTGGCCTAGCATTTAATCTTTTATTACATTATTATAAATTTTCTCCACATGTTTTGAACCTATCCAAGTTAAAAGAAAGACAATCGTTCCACAAAATTCAAAGTTGTTACAACAAGAAAGTCAAAGTAATTAATGTCACAAGAATATCATATAGTTGTCATAGACATTAGAAAATGCAAAAATGAATATCTATATATTACAAATTTGGGAAACTCAAATAAAGGATAAAACAAATGAACAACTCTTGATTATAGATGATTCAAAAATGAAAAATTTGCAATTACCCGAACACATGATAACACTAATTCAATGTTTGAGGATTTAGAAGTTACATGAGATGGTAAAATCTGAGAAAATAAAATGTATTCTTCAGAAACTTTAGACTTACCAAGTGTCAGCCCTATAGATATAGACAAAAATAGAAAACAAGTTGGTTTGAAATGCATCAAGTGATAACATGTTTAGAAGTCAATACATCAAAATCAAAGAATTTCATGTTTGTTAATCAAAATCCTTCAATGCGCTCAAAATGATGGCAAAATAACTCATCTCCCATCGCAACCTTTAACGGCCCCCAATTTGAACATGGCAAAAATCCATCCCTAATGGCCCCCAAATTGAAAATACCAAAAGCCAACCTCTAAAACCAACACCCCAATGGTCTCCAAAATTAAAATGGCAAAAATACATCTCCAAAGTCAGCTCTTAATCCCTCCCAAATAAGAAATTACAGATGAAAATTGAATAAGGTTGCTTACTAGCACAAAATTTTGTCTTGAATGAGCAGAATCGAAGTGAAGAAAAAAACTGTACAAAGAAGAAAAATTTATGAATTAACATATATCTTATATAAGAAATTGCAAGGCACAAAATCCAAAAAAAAAATTTAGAGAGAAAAATAACAAATAAAATGAAGAGAAGTGTGTTTATTCATCCATTCACACATAACAACAAACTACAATAACACATGTAATTAGAAAATTTGCTATAAACCTACCAAAATACCTATGCAAAATAATCAAAGTAATCAAATAATATTGAAAACTTTAAATTAATTTAACCAATATTAGATGTACAATGATTGTGCACAGTGACTTACTTTAGGTGCTTATGTGTTTGAACTGCAAAAAAATGAAGAAGAAGCACCAATCCGAACGTATCACTCTCATTCATTCATCTTTCTTTTTGCTTCTTCCAAAAATCCCAAGCACAATCCCTCTAAGTAATGCTTCATTCCATAATTTTTTACATCATAAAACTTCTATTTAACCTTTTTCTCAATCTTAATCTAAAGCGGCAAAGTTCACCTTCAACAAACGAGTAAGGACAAATAACGCTCTGAGACAATTCATCTAAACAACAAGCTCTGAATCGACGCCATGGTCGACGACTTGGAATATCTCTCAATCCTCGCAAGCCTCAAGGTTTGTTCTCTTTTCTTTTTTTTCCATCATTACTGCTGTTAATTTAAGAAAGTAAAATCATATGAAATTTCCTATTTCCAGGGCAAACAAAAAGGCGATAGAGATGGAGATTACCGATTTTACTTATGTTTGTGTTGGTGAAATGGTACATGAGGAGATGAAGAGTCATGATGCTAAACTTCTAAATATACGAAGATAGAACACCTTGCAACTCCTAATCATCAATAAACCCACTCCCATCCTGATCGGCTGCTTGAAAACACGCAAAGATGTTTGGATCAGTACCAAATAGAAAGGTCGAGGGCAAGAGAGACACGAAAGGACCAATAACAGACGTGAAATGATCAGTACCATCTAGATTCCCACATGAGCTTGCTGGTCGAAGACGATGAAGATAGTGGTGAAGGGTGAAGGTGCATCGACGTGAGATTAAACAAGATGAAGACTATAGTGAAGGTGAATGATGAACGAAGAAGAGAACCTCGTGAGCTTGTTGGTCGACGGCGGCGAGCGATTCGGTCGGACACGACCGACCGGCAGCAAGGAGAAGGAGAGACCGACGGCGGCGACAGCGAGGCGATTCCCTTAGCTAGCTGATCGAGGGTTTCTGTGGAGAGAGAAATGGAAGGAAAAGAAGAGTGGAAAGAGAGAGAGTGGAGAGAGAGTGAGCTGGGGGTATTGTCGAAATATTTTTTTTTTTAAAATGCCCTATAATGACGGGCAATGTCCGTCATTAAAACAAACTTACAATGACAGGCAATGCCCGTCATTGTATGTCTCCACCATTTTCAAAGGCGCGCGTTTTGGCCGCCCGTCATCATTTCTTGCTCTTTTTTTTTTTTGTCCGTCATTAAAAGTATAATTTGTAGTAGTGACTTGAAAACTAGAACCTTAAAATTATGGTAATTAAATTGTCATATCTCTTGAATCACACCATAAAATCTTCCAAATTACAAGCTTAAGATATGGACATCATATAAAAGCTGAAAAATGACTCAAATGCGCCCACAATCTAGCTGAAAATTTTGAAACTAACAGATGATCCAAGAGATATGCGATAAGTATGCACCAACATTTTAGATAAGTCCAATTGTTGCAAGAAAAACTCAAAATGTATAGGGAGCTCGAATTTCTACTTCTTTCACCAAAGTTCTACAATTTTCTTTTTTCTTTTAAGACGTCATACCAAGTCTCCCAATGTTGTTCACTACATTTAGACATTAACACTGAGATGATATGTAAGTATTCTTTATTGCTTTCATTTAAGTTTTGTACTTTTTGTTTTTCCTTCAAGTTAGTTGTGGTTTTCATTCTTTTATTAAGTTGTAAGTTTCTATTTTACACTCAAATTAATTTTTCTAAGTTATAGCTTCAATTTTTGTTTGTGTTTAAATTTTAAACCTTGAGTTGTAGTTAAGTTTTTTATTTCAATGAAGTTTATTCTTTTACATCCTTATTTTCTCTTTATTTTCTGCACTTTAGTTTTTTTTTTCCGATGAGTAGTTAAGCACCTTGGAGGGGATTCATTGAAATGGATACCCTAGAAAGAATATAAGCCCCAACATAAGATTACGACGACTTTGCTTAACATTTGACACCGTTTACTTTTATTGAGTTCAAATCTCATTATAAGCTTAAGCTAATCACTTGAGTTAGCATAGTTTGTATAAAGTTCAATACTGAGAGGGTTGGATCGAGCACACAATTTCATAAAAGCAATCAAAGAGTAGAGTTTTGACATAGAACTTTGCTTTTTGTACGAAGATATAGGACAAGAACCTCTAGAATCTTTTTTAGTTGTGTTATTTACTTATCTAAGTTAAAACTAGTCATAGACATATGTGTTTAATTGCTTAGATTTCTAAAAGCACTAAGAAAAGGGTCGAATAAGTTTTGAACTCGATTTACAATTTTAAGTCTCGATTAGGGTAGTAGTGTTAGAGTTCTTATATTAGTATAATTGTATTTTGTAAATATATTAATGATATTGTCCTTTATTGTCTTTTTACGTTCCCCTAAACCTTGTATAATTGTATATATATATCTTGAGTGAATAGAATAAGATATATTGATTCTCTCAAACCTTTAACATTAATATGGTATCAGAGCTCTAAGGCTTTCTTGGGATATAAGGGTTTTTGTTATCCATAGGGATTTTTGACCATTAGAGTGTGAGGTTTTGAATACTTTTGGAGGTTTAGTACTTTGTTGGGCACTTAGTTCATCACCATTGCCATTATTTCCATGAAAATCTTCCACCGTTGTTGTTCAGGCTTGTTATCGATGTTATTTTTCGACACCACCTAGTCCATCCAAAAACCCACTCGCCGATTTGTAGGTACGAAAAATTTGGGCCTAACATTCCCAGCACGTGAGCCACACGCATCGATTGAAGCTACTATGGCAGTCTCACGCACAAATGTGTGGAGGCGCGTCCGCTACCTTTGGTGCTCCATTTTTCGTGGGTCAGCTCGTCATGATCTATTCTCATGTTTGCTAAGTTGGTTTTGTTGGGTTTTATATTCTAAAACTCGTGAGTTTGTAACTTGAATGTATATTCTATTTTGCAATAAAGTTGTTATTGAGATTTATTCAGTAGATGTGTTATTGAATAAAGTGAATTGTATATTTTGAAACCCTAATCCAATATAGAACCCATGGCTATAGGATGTATACTTGAACTTTATGTGTGACATAAAAGTGGATCAGGTTCAAGTTATAGCAAGAACGGTCTATAGTAGAGAGATAGGACTTGGTACCTTATCCTGGAGACACTATGGACGCGACCCACTTTGTAAAGTACAAACGATGTGATCCTGAATCGTTCATGTGGACACATGCGAGTGGGGGTGTCCTATGCAATGAGTTTGCATAAGGCTGGATCGAGAAATAGTCACTTAGACTTTATAACTCTGTTTACTGTCTCAACTGACTATATTCATACGATGACGTAGGTAACTCGATCTTAATCCTAAGCGTGCCATGACCTCCTGTTTATTCGGATTATCCTTAGACTTTCATGGGTGAGAGTGGCCTGAGATTGCCGACTCAATAAGCCTCCCATTTCAGGGATAAGACCGGGTAGATAGCTGGGAACATAGTTCTGCAAGATGAAATTCACTCCCACCCGCTTAAGGGATTGGTAGAGAGGTTGTTCCCTTAAGTGCTGACTCCGGTTCTTGAACAAAGGGCCCACCCCTCTCATTGGCATGAGAGGGATTCGGTTTTTTGGTTGGACCACAAACCGTTCATTAGAAGATTAGTGGAACTTAAGGAACAAGAAGTAATTACAGGGGTAAAACGGTAATACTGACCCAACTGTAATTACAAACGACCTGTGAAAGATCGACTTACTAATCATGGTTGTATCGAGTCGACAGAAATATATCTATAGTGAGGAGAGTGCATCCACTAGGCTTTAGTGGAGTGCCCCGATGGTTAACGAATGTTGATTAGCTAGGTTAAAGAGTTTGACCGGTTAATCTTGTATCGTTGGAGCTCATGATATGTAGGTCTATTAGGTCCCCTTACTAGCTCGGACTAAGCCTTGTAACCTTTTGAGAGAAAAAAAATTTGAATTGTTCCAATTCGGTTTTGGGAGAAAACGTTAATTATATGTGATATACTTAACGTGTCACAGTTTAATTATGAATTAAACGACAATATTGAAGAGGTGGAAATGTTTAAATCAGATTTAAATATTTGTTCGATTTATAACATGAATAGGGATTCATGTTCGAACGGTCGATTTAAGAAATCAGGATTGGTTCTATTATTTAATTTAATATTTGGTATTAAATTAAATACATTATTGAAAATTAATTAATTAAATTATTTAATTAATTAAATTAATAAATTGATTTTAATTTAAAATTAATTTTATATTAATTTTTAATTAAAAAATAAATAAAATTCAAAATTGAATTTGGGTTTTCAATTGGACAAAAATCAAAAGTGTGATTCACCATTCTTCTTTTTCAAAAGTGTGATTCACCATTCTTCTTTTTCGAACGGTCCATTCATCTTCATGTTGTCATATTCTCCTTGCTTGAAGAAGCTTTTAGTTTGCTTTAATTGAAGAAGAAACACATGGATTTTTGAGCATTTATCAGAATTTTCTGATTCACGTTTTTCAGACCTTTCTCCCATCTCTCTTGAAATTCTCTCTATCAAAGATCTGACAATCTGTTCCAAGGCCTAAGGATAGTAGGAAAGACACTAGAGGTTGTCCACAAAGTGTTTGTGATAAGAAATTGACCACGGATTAGGAGAATTTTGAACAACAAAGGTATGTGTTCATACTCTCTGTTTTTCCAGATTTGAGCATGCTTTTTATTTTGTAAAATTGATCAGCTTAGAGTGTTCAAGATCTAAAATTGCTTCCGCTTTCTTAATTTACACTGTTTCAATTAGTATCAGAGCAATGTTGGGCACTCAATTGGATCAATTGTGTTCTGTGGTGGGTGTTTTTTGAAATACAATTTTTCTAGGCGTTTAAAGTGTTCTTCTTGATTTGACACTTAAATTGAGCATGGATTTGTGCTTTATTTTCAAATTTCTCAAGTGTGTTTGAGTATTAATGTGTGTAGAATAAGTTGTAGAAATTTCAAGTCCATTGGAGTTCGGGAAGGTCAGAAAAATCAAAAAACAGAGAGTCATTGCTTTTTTTTTCTTCTTTTCGCTCTGATGGTTTTGCCCCTTCAACGCGCATTTTTTTTTTTTTTCAATTTGAAGAAGATTGATGACATCAGTGTGATGTCATCCATGTTGAAATAGTTGACTTTGACCCTGCCCGTTGACTTTGACCAGTTCAATTAATTTTGGACTGGTTCTGCTCGATTTTGGTCTGGTTCAGGGGTTTTTAGACCGGTTCTGACTATTTCGAGACTCGTTTTTCCATTTTGGAGGTTTGTTTCATCATTTGGACGTCTTGTTCATCCTTTTATAGCCCGGTTCAACCTTTTGAAGGTCCGATTCACACATATGCAAGCTGGTTCGAAGTGGTTCGATTTTAATTCTAGATTATTATTGTAATAATTTAGTTGTTTGCTTGCATTAGATGCCAAAACAAGTCCACTTTAGTGTTTTTAATTAATTATGCATTGTGAATGTATGTTTTAATTAAAATCCTTGATTGTATGTGCATAAAGTATGCCATATAAATTTTAAAATCTCACCATAGGTAGCATACTCCATGCATTGAAAATATGTTATAAGTGTTATAATATATAGTATGCATGAATTAGGGTTTCATAGGAATTAATATAAGTGTTATATTAATTTATGAAACAAATATTAAATGTTTTAATTATAATTAATATAAGGGTTATATTAATTAAAAATTAAACAAATAATTGTTATGCATTTATTCATGTGATGGATTTGTTATAAATGTATGTATATTCATATGATGAATGATCAAACAATTTATAACATAAAAATGCATGTAACTTAAGGTTAATTAATTAGTTTTAAAATGGTTTTAGAACTGGAAATTAATTAGACCTTAGGTTATCTAGTTCTAATAAGATTAGAATTAGGCAACCAATAATTTATAAACTGTGATTAAAGAGGGACTTTGTCTAACGAAGGTTCTGGCTAGGCTGGGGTACTTAAGCAGACAGAAACGAAACACCCCTACCTAGGAACAAACCTAGGAGTAAATTTAATCCATAGGTTTAAAATTATTTTGTGAGTGGCGCTTATTAAAAGTTAATAAATTAAACTCATCGACCTAGGTTTATTAATAAGTTAATAGAATTAGGTAATTCCAGTATATAGTTATATTGGTAGACTTAGGTCGTATTTTTTTAGCCGAAATATGCCTAAGTAAATGTATACCCAAACTGTTTAAAATACTTAGTGGGAGTGAAAAGGTGTATATGATATATCAATCTCCTCTAACACTCATTGCGAAGTTCACACCGTGAGATTTATTCTCGGTCTTGTGATGTCAATAGGGCATCTCCATTCGGATGGTGTTTGCATAAATCAAGAGCAAGGTGAATGGAGAAAGTATTTATAGTAAGTGGGAGAAGGAAGTGTGTCAACACATCCTATGGTCTCCTCCATTAGGTTGGACCGTGAGATTCCTTTGTTGCGCCTGCAGGTTGCCCGTAGTAGCACCATCCACGGATGGATGTAACATGGGATTCGAAACAACTCAAACTCCAGAAATGGATAGGGTCTCTTATGTCCATTCCCAGCTTTGACTTTCTAATTCGGTAGCATTGTTAGGGCCGACTACTGAGGTCTAACAATGGTGGGTCACACTTACAAGAATTACTAAGTGTTAGTGAATTCTTGACCAAAGTAGCGATAACTAGAATGCTATAGGAATAAGAGTTATTCCAGTATTAGCATTTAGTCAAAAATGTCTTGGTTTGGTGAAGGAGTGATTGACTGCCCCTTGGTAGCGGTTGCTCTAACTCACTGAAGTATCGTTGCAAAAACAATAATGAGATTATGGGTACATTATTACTTTTGCTAAATTCTTAATTGGATGCATGTTATGGGTTAAAAGAAATTCACTAATAGAATATGTTCTATTTCCAGCATGTCGAGCTCTTTTATTCAATTACTCGCCTCCGACAAACATAACAGCGATAACTTTGGAACATGGAAATCAAACTTGAATACGATTCTTGTGATTGATGATCTAAGGTTCGTTTTAACGGAGGAATGTCCTCCCCCTCCAAGCTCGTCTGCAACCCGAACAGTTCGAGATGCATTCGACAAATGGTCTAGGGCTAATGATAAAGCCCGGGTCTATATCTTAGCCAACATATCTGGTGTGTTGTCTAAGAAACATGTGGGCATGATCACCGTAAAGAAGATCATGGGATCATTATTGGCCATGTTTGGACAACCGTCCTCGTCGGTCCGGTATGATGCCCTTGTTTGGATTTGTACTCTAAAACTTGTAGTTTGTAATTATATTCTAATTATTGTAATAAAGTGTTATTGTTCGTTATCTACGAGTTTGCCTTTATTTAAACCCTAAATCCAATAAACTAAACATCTAAGGCTGTTAAATGAATATTTAACTCAATGTAACGTACATAAAGAGGATCTCGGTTCGAGATACAACCTAAAGGGTCTATAGTTAAGGGATAAGGTTTGGGTACCTTACCCTGGTTAAACTATGGATGTAGCCCACTTTGTATTTGATACAAACACTGTGATCCTAACGTGTTCGTGTAGATAACATGTGAGTGGGGATATCCTATGTAATGAGATTACATAAGACCGGACCACGAAATAGTAATCTCTAGCTGCAACTCCGTTGACGAGTTAGATTTCTATTTCACTAGGATGACCTAGGCAACTTAATCTCAATCCTGAGCAGGTTACGAACTCCTTTTCGCGAGGGATTGTCCTTTGACTAGTATGGGTGAGAGTGGCCAGATTCGCCGACTCAATATGCCTACCTTCTTGGGGACAAGACCGAGTGAGCGGCTGAGAACTTAACTTAGCAAGATGAAATTCACTCCTTCCCGCCTACTAGGGTAAGTAGAGGAATGTTCCCTTAAGTGGTGTCTCCGGGACTTGAACAAAGGGCCCGACCCTCTCATTGGCCCGAGAGGAACTCTGTTTGTTGGTAGGACCACAAACAAATTGTTAATTAGAGGAGCACTGGTACTTAAGGCACAAGATGAAACGCAGGGGTAAAACGATAATTTGACCTAACTGGTGTTACGAACATTCGTGAAGGATTGAGAAGAGTGCAGCTGTGGGACTTTAGTGGAGTGTTCGCGCAGTTAACGAATGTTGATTGGGAGGTTAATGAGATTAACCGAGCAATCTCGTATCGTTGGAGGTTCTGATCTATAGGTCCATTAGGTCCACCTTCTAGCTCGTAAAGGGTTCTTAGATCATTTGAATTTTAATTGCTCAAATTCATTAGGGAATATATTTAATGTATATTGATACGATATAATATATAGTTTAAATTATATGAGAGAATTGAATATTTGAAAGAGTTCAAATATTATATTAAATGTGAATGTGATTCACATTTGCAAACTATATGATAAAATTTAATGTGCACTGGATGTACATTAAAACTATAGGTTAAAGGGGTAATATGATTAAATGAGATTTAATCTAAATTAAATATATGATATTTAATTTGTATTATTTAAATGTGATTTAAATGAATAGTTAAATTTGATTTAATTATATTATTATTATTATTATTATAATAATAATAAATGAGGGAACGTGTCATCTAGACACGTTCCCCACTACCCCTCTCCTTCTCCCTATCGACGGTTTAATAGGGAGAAGGGGGTTGCTCAATGGTTGATCGATCGATCAAGAAGTTTGAGAATTGCTGAAAAAACTCTCTCTCTCTCAATTCTATAATTCCCAAAAAGTTCTTCCAACTGTTGGAATCCTTCCCACAAAGGAGAGATCTAAGCATTCAGAGGATAGAGGGTTTACTCTTTTGGTGGTGTGCTATAAAACAGAGAAACAAAAGCTTCTTGGGTTGTTGTACTGATTGGAACAAGGAGTTTCTACTGAGGAAAACTTCAAAGGTAACAATTTCCTTTCCATCTAGGGTGTAATTGTTAAACCTAATGTGTTTGCATGTATGCTATTATCCATGTCTAATAGGATTAGAATTTAATGCTTGTTCTGTTTTATTTGTCAATGTACTGGTTTTTGTTTTAAGCAAAACAATCAAGCACATTAACGATCCCTAACATGTTTCCGCTACTAAAGGATATCTGATCTCCATCAATTTGTATCAGAGCAATGCTTGATTTATTTTATTTTGAAACAAAATTTCATTGATTTTGTGGGAAATGCATTTGTTTTGCTGTAAAACTTGTTTAGGATTTTTTTGGCCTTAGTTTAATTTGATTTTGATCAATTGTAAAGGCTCCTGCGTTTTTGGGCATAAAGTGTAAAATTGAGTTTGTAAATGAGTTACGAGTCGTTCGGGACCAGTTTCATGCAATTCGGTTGAGAATCGAAGGAGATCTTAAAGAACGAAACTGCTTTGTTCGTGAGTTTTTCACCGCCGCTGAAAAAGCAGCGTGCTGGTAACGCGTTCATCAGCGTTGCAACGCTGCAGAACGGCGTCGCAACGCCAACGTTCCCTATCGACGCGGGCGTTCAAGGGGTCAGCGGCGTTACAACGGCGTTCTTCAGCGTTGCAACGCTACCCTGATACCAGGCGCACAAGACGACGAAGCGGGCGTTGTAACGCTGGCATCAGCGTTACTGTAAGTGGGGCATTCCAAAGACTACAAACCGATTCGGATTGTTCAATTGATTTTGGTCATGTTCGAGCGGTTTAAGGCCGGTTCAGGATGTTTTTGGACCGGTTTCATGAATAAAATTAATGTAATTTTATTTTTTTGCACTTTAGGGGCTAAATTATTCCAGTTTTACAACCATTTATCTTTATGAATTTCATTTAGATTTTTCCCACCTTAGGATAAGCATGTTCATGCATTTTATTTATATAAATGTTATATGAATATGGTTGAAAATGCATGATTAATTTATTTTTCATGAGTAATTAATTATAATTGTTATGATTAGATTATATGAAAATAAATTGCATGGAGCATGAAATTACTTAGTTTAAAATAAATTTTATTTTGTTTAAGTAATTTTATAATTCAATTAGTTGAATCCCTTTTATAATTCCAATTTAAATATTAATTGTTGGATTTATAATATAGTTTCTTTATCATAGGTTAATTATTAAAATTTATAAAAGTTCTAAATTAAGAGGGTTTTAGAAACCATAACCTATAATAATGAAATGCATGCAAACATAGGAACTTGGGTTAAAATTTAAATTAGTTTTAAATTGTTTAAAATTAATTTATACCTAAGTTTTAATTTCTAATAGGATTAGAAATTAGTCTTACGTAATATTTTAAATAGTTTAAAATATAGTAGGACTTTAGGACTTTGGTTATAAGGGAACTCTACCGGTGAAGTTCTGTCTAAGGTTGGGGGTACTTAAGCTGACGGTTAACGGAACACCTCCTACCTGGGAACTTACCCGGAACCTGAGTTGAATTAACCTTAGTTCTATTTTATCTCTAGGTAATTACAATGTTTATTCACCTAGACATAAGGTTTTAGGACCTAGTTATAATAGGCATAGACTTGGATAGATTCTTTTAGCCAGAATCCAACTAAGTTAAAACTATACCCTAATTTTAGGAACTTCAGTGGGAGAAAACGAGATGTTTGCATCGAGTTTATTCTCATGTCCTCAAAAGTTCACACCGTGAGTTCCATGCTCGGCTACGTGGCGTCAATAGGGCGTCCCCCTACGGTATCTGTTTACATGGTTCAATACCAAGGTGAATGAGGGAAGTATCCATAGTAAATGGGAGAAGGATGTGTGTCAACGTATCCTACGGTCTCTTCCATTAGGTTGCACCGTGAGATTTCTATAGTCTGCCTGCTAGGTTGTCCTGGAACAGCCAAACCCTACGGAGGGCCTGACTATAGGGATCGGAACACCGCGAACTCCAGAAATGGATAGGGTCTCTTAGGTTGTTTGCCAACAATTGTCTTTCTTAATAGTAGCCTGTTGGCTCGGGCCTATTGGATCTGAAAATGGTAGGGTCACATTTACGTGATGAGTTAAGTTAGTTAACAAATCCTTGACCAAACAAACGGTAGCTAAGGACTATTGGGACATGAGATGTTCTGGTAGTGAGAATTGGCTGAGAAAGTCTCAATTCAAGGGAGGAATGACTGACCGCCCGACGAAGGCTTTTGTTCTAAACCCTTGAAGTATCGTTGCAAAATTAAAAGTTTAATTTAAACATTGGGTTAAGTTTAAACACTAGGGTTCTTTAATAATTTTGCTAAATTTGATTGGTTTTTTACAATGGGTCAAAAGACATAACTAATTAGAACTATTTTGGATTTTTCAGCATGTCGTCCTCTATCATAGCCTTACTTAAAAGCGACCGTTTAACTGGTGATAATTTTACTACGTGGAAATCCAACCAGAATACGATTCTAGTTGTTGATGATCTACGATTTGTACTGTCTGAGGAATGTCCTCATATCCCTACTCGTAACGCTCCTCAATCTGTTAAGGAGGCGTACGACCGCTGGATCAAGGCCAATGACAAGGCCATGGTCTACATTTTGGCTAGTGTTTCTGAAGTTCTGGCCAAAAAGTACGAGGGCATGGTCTCAGCTCGTGAGATCATGAGTTCGCTGCAGGAAATGTTTGGACAATCGTCTGGACAGATTCGACACGAATCCCTCAAATACGTTTATAACTCCCGTATGAAGGAGGGGTCATCCGTGAGAGAATACGATCTGATGGTCCACTTCAACGTGGCTGAAATGAACGGAGCGGTCATTGACGAGCAAAGTCAGGTATCGTTCATCCTGGAGTCTCTTCTGAAGAGTTTCGTGCAATTCCGCAGCAATGCAGTGATGAACAAGATAAAGTATAACTAGACTACTCTCCTTAATGAACTACAGACTTTCCAGTCTCTTATGAAGAATAAGGGACAGGCTGATGGAGAGGTAAATCTGTTTGCCCATTCCAGAAGGTTCCAGAAGGGTTCATCCTCTGGGCCTAAATCCTTTAGCTCATCTTCTCGGCTTAAGAAGACCAAAAGAAGAAAATAGAAGGGAAAGGGAAGGCACCTGCTACTTACAAAGGCAAGGGAAAAGCCTAGGTTGCAGATAAAGAAAAATGTTTCCACTGCAACGTGGATGGGCATTGGAAGCGAAACTGCCCAAAAACCTTGTTGAGGTCAAAGAAAAGAAAGGTAAATTAGATTTACTTGTTCTTGAAACTTGTTTAGTGGAAAATGATGATTTTACCTGGATACTTGATTCAGGAGCCACTAATCATGTTTGCTCTTAATTTCAGGAAACTAGTTCCTTCAAGGAGTTCGAAGAGGGTGAGATGACGTTCAGGGTCGGAACGGGAGACGTCGTCTCAGCTCGTGCAGTGGGAGATGCCAAGCTATTTTTCGGAGATAGATTTCTTTTATTAAAAAATCTGTATATAGTTCCTAAGCTTAAAAGGAACTTAATCTCTATCTCTTGTTTAATAGAACTTAGATATTGTATTTCTTTTTCAATTAATGAAGCGTTCATTTTGAAAGAAGGTGTCAATATTTGTTCTGCTAAATTGAAAAATAGCTTGTATGTACTGAAACCGAACAAAACGAAAGCAATTTTAAATCATGAGATGTTTAAAAATGCTAACACTCAAAATAGAAGGCAATGAATTTCTCCAGATAATAATACCTATCTATGGCATCTTAGAATTGGTCATATTAATCTCAACCGAATTGAGAGACTTTCTAAGAATGGACTTCTAAATAAGTTAGAAGATGATTCTTTACCGCCTTGCGAGCCTTGCTTGGAAGGTAAAATTACCAAGCGACCTTTTACTGGAAAAGGTTATAGAGTCGTAGAGCCCCCTAGAACTTGTGCATTCGGATCTTTGTGGTCTAGTGAATGTCAAAGCTCGAGGAGGGTACGAATATTTCATCTCTTTAATAGATGATTATTCGAGGTATGGTTATCTATACCTAATGCATCACAAGTCTGAAGCTCTTGAAAAGTTCAAAGAGTATAAGGCAGAAGTAGAGAATGCATTAGGAAAAACCATTAAAACGGTTCGATCCGATCGAGGTGGAGAGTATATGGATTTGAGATTCCAGGACTATCTGATAGAACATGGAATTAAATCTCAACTCTTAGCACTTAATACACCACAACAAAATGGTGTGTCAGAAAGGAGAAATAGAACCTTGTTAGATATAGTTCGTTCTATGATGAGCTATGCTCAATTGCCTGCCTCGTTTTTGGGATACGCAGTAGAGACTGCAGTTCAAATCTTGAACAGTGTTCCATCAAAAAGTGTTTCAGAAACACCTTTTGAACTTTGGAAGGGGCGTAAACCTAGTTTACAACACTTCAAGATTTGGGGTTGTCCGGCACACGTGCTCGTGGCAAACCCAAAGAAACTAGAACCTCGTTCAAGATTGTGTCAATTTGTTGGCTATCCCAAAGAAACGAGAGATGGTATTTTCTACGACCCACAAGAAAACAAGGTGATTGTATCGCCAAATGCCACGTTCTTGGAGGAAGATCACATAAGGAACCACAAACCGCGTAGTAAATTAGTACTAAATGAAACTACACATGAACCAACAAGAGTTGTTGATCAAGCTTTGAAGGGAATGAGAATCCCCGCGCAGCGGAAGACGATCGAATCGTCATGATATCATTACGCTACTCGAGTTTGTTAAAACGATCAACTAAAAGATCTAGGCTAAACATGCTGGAAAAGGAAGAAAAAATAATAAGATAAAGGTACTTACTTGTTGAAGACTGTCACACCCCCTCCCGAACTACCTGCTACTTAGCCCGAAAGGCGGCGTGAAACCAACAGACATTGTTTACCTCTTAACAATACTGTGACTCAGATACTCTTGATAAACATACTATGTTTGCATATGGAACATTTTAACATAACACAGCAGAAACTGGACAACTATTAAACATACACAAGGAGAAACCCTTCACAAGTCTCTCTTGGAAACTAAAAGTCAAGTGCATCAAAACAACACAAGACAACTCATTGTATATACAACCGCTAATGTATAAGACTTCTATAACTACATAACGACTTGCTATACAACACCAGCCACGTACAAACTAACAACTTATGAACTTCCAGCAGAGACTATGGCAGGATGTCGGTACAGAGAGCTCGATCTACTGCAAAAAAGGTTTGAAAACATTGAAAGAATGAGCTAAAAAGCTCAGTGAGTGTCTATCTTTAAAACATTATAAGCTCACAGGTGAATCATAATAATGGCAGATTATAAGTCCAAAATAGCTTAACATCTGTTTGTAAACATTAACAAACCATGCTTCCAATTCTGAGTTTGAAGTCACCACTTGTGCATAGCACACAACTTGAAATGTACTAACTTTTCGAGGGTAGATAAATCAATAATATAAAAGCTCATAACAATAAAGCACATGACATGACTCCACATCAAACCATAGAGGTGGTAGAGTTACATTTATTCCAATAAGGTTCATACCTCTCTCTCTCTCTCTCTCACGTGCACGTGGAATACCTTTGGTCGTTTGGTTTTCCCTAATACCTTCTCTATGTCCTTCATATTAAGGTAAAACCATTTACTACCCAAATACCTTCTCATTGTCCTTCAAGTATTTAGGTAAAACCATTTACTTCCGGATACCTTCTCATTGTCCTTGAAGATCGGGATATCATGATTCATTACCCCCCTAAGTACCTTCTCGAATGTCCTTCAGTATTAGGGGTTAATCTAATCAAGGGCATAACTTGTTTACCATGGAAATCAAGTCTTTATAACACATACAACGATTTCTTGACAATTTCATATTATCATCTAAACATGTTCCCAAGTGGATTTACACAAAACATTCTCTAAAGGAAAGCATACTTTCATAATTTAGTTTCCATACTTTGATTTATAGTTACAACTAATTCAAAGCATGCTTAGGTTCCATCATGAACTTTATGTTAGAAAACTCCATGAAGCCATTCACAACTAGTTCAAACAAGATGTAATTATCAACACTTATGTTCATGAAGAAAAATATAGGTCAAACGTAGTTCTAAGATAGAGTCACTCACAGTATTAGAATTGGAACCTTGGCTTGTAAACTTGACCTATTTTCTCTTGGCCTGTCAAACAAGCCAAATCAATCATTAGAACCTTGAGCTCATGATTTTTGACCTTAAAACTTGCAAGAAAACACACTTTCAAAATTCCAGCATTTTCAGATTTTCTGCCTTGTTTTCAGACAGCCATAACGTCTTCATTACTTATCCAAAAAGAATGTACTTTATACCAAACTCTTCCTTTTTGAATCCTCTAAAACTCTTATGAAGACAGTAAAATGAGATTCCTAACGTATTGGTTAGAAATTACCTCAGTAGCTTAACCCCTAAAATGAATCTGCTGCTGTTCCAGATTTCACTTCCTGCTGCAACCCGAAACTTGACCAGAAGTTTAAAACATCTTCCAATCATTTTGTTCTCACGATTCCTTCACGAAACTTGTAGGAAATTAAATAAGCTTTCTAACCATACCAATTAGAGCTTCTAACTCCAAGTATACAGATCAGAACAACCAAAACATCAGAGACTTCCCAGATTTGACAGCAAATTCTGTCTTCTGTCTTCCTCTTCACAAAACAGTAAGTTAACTTCAGTATTAGTTCGAGCTTCCTTCACAAACTTTGTTCCAAATTGAGTTAACTTTCATGTATCAAAAACTCAACTCTTACCTCTTCCTTTTGAGCTCGAAAAGACCAAAATATCAGAACTGGTCTGAGTTGATCTCCTTGCTGCAATAAAGAATCCCCTTGAGTTCTTCTCCTTTCTTCTGCAACTACAGCTCCAAGTTTATGAAAAATGGCTTCCTTCTTCTTCCATTCTCCTTCTCCCACGAAATTTCAGCTTGGTTTTGATAAATGAAGAAGAAAATGGAGAAGATAAAGTCATTTTATAAACCAAGGAGGCAAAGTTTGTCTTTTTCCCCTTTTGCTTTTTCTTTTCTTTTTCCTTTTCTTTTCCTTTCCTTTATCCCTTTCTTTCTTTTCTTTTCTTTCCTTTTATTTCCTAAACAAAACAAAACACAATATTATATCCATTCATTTCATTTCATTTTCTTCATTATTTTTAAAGCAAACCAAACCAAAATGGCTTGAGCTTTTTCCTTCCTTGTTTTCCTTTTATCTTTCACTTCATTTCTTTTCTTTTTTTTAAAACACCAAAATAAGTGTGTAAAGAAACCCTAAGCATTTAGCCAACTTATCCCAAGTCTGTGAGACATATGATCTTCCATTCAAAACATGATGCACCTAAAACTTCTCCAAATTGCTAATGATTTGAACTTACTTCAATGAAACTTTAATATGCTTATTTCAATGTTTACCTATCCCTTTATGAAGTTTAGACACATTGTAGCTCCAAATTCAATAGATTCCCAAATTCGATCACGACATCGTTTAGTGCAACCTATACGATTTTGCATATTTCAAAACATCATGAACGAGTGCTCAATGATAAAAGAGAATAGGATTTAGGGCTTACAAAGACACTCTTCAAGATTTCTTCCTCAGATCATGAACGCTTCGTGCTTCTCGATCTCAACGAACGCTTTCCACGAACGGAACCCGAACACTACCACTTGGAGTCTCGGTTGTTCTTTCTTTGGAAAAAGGGAAGTTTGTGGGAACTTTGGAGTTTTGGAGAGGGAGGAGAATTGAGAGAAAGTAGACAGAACTTTCTTCTTCTCTTTGATGAAAATCTAAAAAATCAGAAAGTGATCACATTCCTTCTTGCAAGAAGGGATTATATAGTGGAATGATGGAGTTAAAATCTCCACATTATTACAACTTTACCACAACCATAGGTTATGCAAATCTCATTTGCATAACCACATAATATAAGATATCTCATATCTCATATTGTAAATCTGATTTGCAATAATTGTGGATTAATTAAATTGAATCACATCCAATTTAATTTCTCTTAATTAAATTCTCCAATTAGCCCTAATTCAACAATTAGGCTAACCTATAGTTTATTATGAATCTCATTCATATTAAACTATATATTATATCATTCATATCTCATATAAATGACATAAATGCCCTTAAAGTGAAATTGAACACTTCAATTTTATACCAAAACATTAACCCTTCTTTTAACCCAGATTGAGCAAACCGAGGGACCTAATGGACCTATAGTGACGGGCTCCAATGATCCAAAATTAACCTGTCAAACTCTTTGACTCAGTTAACCAACATTCATTAGCTACGGTAACACTCCATTATAGCCCGTAGCTGTACTCCCGTCAGTGCAGAAAATTACGTGTCCACTGATATAACCAATGCCCATGAGTTGACCCTTCACAGGTTGTTCGTAGACACGGCTGGGTCAAATTACCGTTTGACCCCTGTGTCTACCTCTTGTTCCTTAAGTCTCCACTGCTCCTCTAATGAACAACATATTGTGATGGTCCAACCATACACAACACCCTTCTCGGGCAAGTGAGAAGGTGGGTGCCCGTTGTCCAAGCCCTGGAGACAACACTTAAGGGAACAACCCCTCTAGTTTTCCTAAAGGCGAGAACGAGTGAATTCCATCTCGCGTAGTTAAGTTTCCAACTCCCTACTTGGTCTTGTCCCTTAGAAGATAGGCATAATGGGCGAGTAACAGTGACCACCCTCACCCGTACTAGTCAAAGGACAGACCTTCGCAGACAAGAGTCCGTAACACGCTCAGAATTCAGGTTGTGTCACTAATGGTCATCTACAAAATTATTAGTCTCTTCACAATCAGCGGTGTTACATCGCAGAGGTCTAATAATTCACGGTCTGGTCTTGTACAATCTCATTACACAGGATGCCGCCACTGGCATGTCAACCACATGAACGAGTCAGATCACCTCGTTTGTATCTAATACAAAGCGGGTCGCATCCACAGTGTATCCAGGATTAGGTCTCCAACCCTATCCATTTCATCAGAGACCGTTCGGGTCATTAACTCGAACGTGATCCTCCCTGTGCGTCCACTACACACCGTTCAAGTTCTAGTTCTCTCATAAATTTAATGACCCTAGAGCTTAGTTTATTGGAAAAGTTTATAAATATTGCGAGACACAAAGTGATGAAATGAATAACTCTTATTAATTTCAAACAATATATTACAAACACGAGATTGGGACAAAAATCCCAACAAACTCCCACTTAGACTAAGCTAGTGGAGAAAATACATTTCTGAAATGTACATAAATTACAATGAAGTAATACAATAAACTAGGGCATTGAATACCCGTTTACACATCTCCCACTTGCCCTAGTCAAGAAGCTCTCGAAGACCTAGACTCTCTAGGTGACCCTCAAACACCTTAGCCGTGTGGGGCTTTGTAAATGGATCAGCTACGTTGTGCTCTGATGCTATCTACGTGACCGTCACGTCTCCGCAGTGCACAATCTCCCGTATCAGATGATACCTGCGCTCAATGTGTTTGCCTCTCTTATGGCTTCGAGGCTCACGTGAGTTGGCTACTGCACCTCTGTTATCACAGAACAGTGTGATCGGCAAGTTCATATTTGGAACAACTTCCAAATCCGTCATGAACTTCCTAAGCCAAGCGACTTCCTTTGCGACTTCACACAAGCCGCACACATACCCGTTTCCATAGTGGAATCGGCGATGCATCCTTGCTTGATGTTTCACCATACTACAGCTCCTCCATTCAGAATGAAGGCTGACCTCGAAGTGGATTTCCTAGAATCCTTATCGGTCTGAAAATCAGAATCCGTGTATCCCGTAAGGATCAAAACCCCACTGCCATACACTAAGCTATAGTTCCTCGTTCTCCTGAGATACTTGAGGATTGCCTTTACGGCTGTCCAATGATCTAATCTGGATTGGACTGATATCTACTGACAATCCCTAATGCATAACAGATGTAGGGCCTAGTACACAACATGACATACATCAGGTTCTCTACAACCGAAGCATATGGAATCTGTCTCATATCCCCAACATCTTGAGGAGTCTTAGGACACTGATCCTTAGACAAGTGAACCCCCTGCTTGAAAGGCAGCAAGCCCTTCTTGGAGCTCTGCATCTTATGTCTAGACAACATCTTGTCAATATAAGACGCCTGAGACAAGGCTAGCGTTCTGTTCTACCGGTTCCAAACTATCTAGATACCTAGAACATACTGAGCTTCTCCCAAATCTTTCATTTAGAATTGCGAAGCTAGCCACCTCTTAACGTCAGTAAGAAATTCTACCTCATTCCCAATGAGAAGAATATCGTCCACATACGACACAAAAAATGCGACAGTTTTGCCAACGATTTTCTTGTAAACACAAGCCTCGTCGACATTTTGATCAAAGCCATAAGATTTGATCGCCTCATCAAACCTTATATTCCAAGACCTCAAAGCCTGTTTCAGTCCATAAATGGACCTATGAAGCCGGCAAACCTTTTGCTCTTGGCCTTGGGCAATGAACCCTTTGGGCTGGTCCATGTAGATGGTCTCATCAAGTTTGCCATTCAGAAAGGCTGCCTTGACGTCATCTGCCATACCTCGTAGTCATAATACGCGGCAATGGCCAGAAGGATCCTGATCGACTTTACCATGGCAACAAGTGAAAAGGTCTCCTCATAGTCAACCCCTTCAACCTGGGTAAAACCCTTTGCCACTAGTCGGGCTTTGAAGGTCTGCACCTTCCCATCTACGCCACGTTTACGCTTGTAGATCCATTTGCAACCAATAGGTTTTATCCCATCCGGTTGATCCACAAGCTCCCAGAAAGAATTGAAGTACATAGACTCCATTTCCTGGTTTATAGCTTTAATCCATTCGTCTTTGTCAACATCAACCATTGCCTGATCATAGGTCAATGGATCCTCACAGTCATCATCAGGAGAAACAACTGACGTTTCAGCTAAACCCATGTAGCGATCAGGTTGTCTCACAGTCCTCCCACTACGTCGAGGCATTCCCAACTATTGGAAACGGATTTGACTAGACGTGCTACGATCAACAACACTTGTTGACGTACTAACCCCATCAGCAACTCTTGCTAGTGTACTGTCAATTTCATTCAACACAATTTTACTCCTTGGTAAATGATCCCTGACGTGGTCTTCCTCTAGGAAAGTGGCGTTTGTCGACACAAGCACCCTATTTTCCTTAGTATCGTAAAACAGACCACCCCTAGTCTCTTTAAGGTAACTTACGAATAGGCACAATTTCGAACGGAGTTCCAACTTTTTCGGGTTTGACACCAACACGTGGGTCGGGCATCCCCAAATTGTGAAGTGATGTAAACTGCCTTTACGTCCACTTCAGAGATCGAAAGGTGTTTCACAAACACTCTTCGACAGAACGTTGTTCAAAATATAGACCGTAGTCTCCACTGCATAACCCGAAAAAGAATCAGGGAGACGAGCATAGCTCATCATCGACCGAACCATGTCCAACAAGGTTCTGTTTCTCCTCTCTAATACACCATTCTGTTGTGGCATACCAGGTGCTGAGAGTTTGGACGTAATTCCGTTTTCTATCATATAGTCCTGGAATTCAGTGTTCATGTACTCTCCACCTCGATCCGATCGAAGTGTTTTAAGCGATTTACCTAAGAGGTTCTCAACATCAGTCTTGTACTCCTTGGACATTTCAAGAGTTTCAGACTTCTTATGCATTAGGTAAATATACCCATATCTGGAGTAATCGTCTATGAAAGACACGAAAAACTCATAACCGCCCCGAGCATTAACATTCATCGGACTACAGAGGTCAGAATGTACTAACTCAAGAGGCTCTTTGATCCTTTTCCACTAAAAGGACGTTTGGTCATTTTGCCCTCAAGGCATGACTCACACACCGACAAAGAGTTTTCTTCCAACTAGTTTAGAAGTCCACTCTTCACTAGTTTCTCAATCCTATTGAGATTAATGTGGCCTAACCGTAGATGCCAAAGATGGGCATTTTCCTTTGGAGAAACTTTTGCTTTCTTAGTTCGTGTTTCTGCAGTTTTAAACAATTCAGTATTCAAAACACTTTTGACCAAATTAGGTTTCAAGACATACAGATTATGCTCGAGTGAAGCTGAACAAATAAAATTGTCTTTGAAAGAAATAAACGCTTTACTAGATTCAAAGGAAACAGATATACATTGTTCAATTAAGCAGGAAATGGAAACAAGGTTTCTAGTAAACCCTGGAACTATGTACAAATTGTCCAACAATAAGTACTTCCCGCCAAAGTGTAGCTTCACTCAGTGTCGTCGATCTGCAGAAGAGAGACAAACTCCTCGGATCCAACCCGTAGAGTCACCTCACCCTCTCGCAACGGCTGCCAGGAATCAATCCCCTGAAAAGAAGAACAAACGTGGTTAGTGGCGCCCGAATCCAATATCCAAGTAGAGTCACTACCCTCCACTAAACAAGTTTCTGTCACAAGTAAATCACATTTACCTTGATTCTTCCTCTCGGCCAGGAATTTGGGACAGTTACTCTTCCAGTGTCCGCACACATTGCAGTGGAAACACTTTCCTTTCTCTGCAACGTCTTTGACCTTCTTGCCCTTGTGGGCGGCATCTCGGTCAGTTTTACCCCTCTTCATCCTCTTCTTCCCTTTCGGGCGTGAAGGAGCAACAGGTTTCGTCCCAGAGGTCGAACCCCTGTGATAAGACATGTAGGCAACATTTGCCTCAGATTATTTTACCCTATTCAAGGACTTGAAATTCTGTAGCTCAATGAGGGGGGTAGTTAGAGTGTAGCTAATTTTGTTCATCACAACATTGCTACGAAACTGAAGGAAACTCTTCAGAAGAGTCTCCAAAATAAAACTGACTTGGCTCGACTTATCGATCGAAGCCCCGTTCATCTCAGCCAGATTAAATTGGGTCATCATGTCTAGAACATGTTCACGGACAGACGACCCCTCCTTCATCCGTGCGTTAAAGACGTACTTCAGCGAGTCATGTCGGACTTGAAAGGACTGTTGTCCAAACATTTCCTGCAAGGACTCCATGATCTCCTTGGCGGAGAACATCAGCTCATGCTTCTTTTCCAAGACACCAGACATGTTGGCAATTATGTAGACCTTGGCCTTTTCATTGGCCCTGATCCACCGATCGTATGCATTGCGAACACTTCGCGACGCTGTTGAGCCCCACATCTGAGGACACTTCTCAGACAGCCCGAACTTTATGTCGTCAGTTACCAAAATCGTGTTAATGTTGTTTTTCCAACTCTGGTAATTATCACCCACTAACTTATCGGACGCAAGTAGTGTTATTATTGCGCTAGACATTTTTAGCTGAAAATATAAGAAAACTTTGTATTAGTCTCACAAAAAACTTTTTGAAATCCAAACAAGTTTTAGCAAAATTGTTTCATGATCCCTAGGTCATTCAAAATTTGCAATGATACCCTAAAGGTTTAGAATGACCGCCACCGAAGGGTGAACAGAACACTCCTCCTCTTGGACGAGACTTTCTCGATCAGACCCTAATCCCAGAATAACTCTTATTCCATTAGGCGTCCAATTACCATTGTTTGGTCGAATTCATTAACACTTGACGAATTTTGTGAGTGTCACCCTCAATCTTTAAGTATCCAAGCATCCGTCCAAACAATAGCCACCGAAGGGTGAACCAAGAAGGAAAACCAACCACGAAACTGTACCCCTTTCGAGAATTCACGGTGTTTCGACTCCCTTGATCATGCCCTCCGAAGGGATTGTCTGGTCCAGGCCAAACTAGCAGGCAGATCATAGGCGTCTCACGGTGTGAAGCGAAAGAAGAGACCGTGGGTCTCGTTTTCACAAGTCCCGCTCCCACTCACTATAAGTACTCTCTCCATCCACGATGATATTAACCTATACAAATGCCACCCGAAGGGGGACACTCCCATTTGCGCCACGAGGTCGAGTATAGATCTCACGGTGCGGACTTAACGGAGATTTGTGGTTGCAAATTTAAATGTATCTCATACACTTTATTTCCTCCCAGTCAGCACTTTAATTTTAATAGGGATTGACCTAGATAAACTTGCTAAAATTTACCTAAGTCTACCAATATAACTCTTATATGGTATTAACCTAAATATATGATCACATTATAACTTAGGTCTATGTGAGTTAATTAAAACACTTTTAATTAGCGGCATTCACGATAAGTATAATCTAAGAATCTCCG
This sequence comes from Trichosanthes cucumerina, assembly GCA_036507285.1. NCBI lineage: Eukaryota > Viridiplantae > Streptophyta > Magnoliopsida > Cucurbitales > Cucurbitaceae > Trichosanthes > Trichosanthes cucumerina. Next base: position 44,792,032 of record CM071841.1, read on the forward strand.
GACCGAATTCACTCCCAGGTCGGTTTCCATGCAGGGGTGTTCCACAAGCGTCAACTTAAATACCCCAACCTTAGACAAAATCTTCCTTAGACAGAGTTACTAATTAGTATCCATTCATAGATTAAACTTTGATTTCCTAATTTCTAATCTCATTAGAAAATAGAAAATCTAAGTCTAATTATTCAAGTTCTAAACTCTTTAAAACTAATAATTAACTTAGGTTGCATGTATTTCTATGTTATAGTGCTTGATCATTCATCACATGAATGACTATATTCTATAACATAATATAATTCATCACATGAATATAAATGCATGGACATACTTTAATCTAAAAAATATAACACTTATATTAATTAAATTAAACATGCATTTAATTATATTATAACTCTTATAATATAACCTATCATGCAAACTATATATTATAACTCTTATAATATAAATGATGCATGAAATGTTTAACCTAAGGAGTGCCCACGTTTTCGCGAAACTGTCTCCAACAACTGCTCCTCAACGCGTCCAGCGTTGCAACGCCGTGGACAGCGTTCTCAACGCTGCTCTGCAGCAAGGCCTCCGTCCGCAAGGATAGCGTTGAGACGCCGAAGGGCAGCGTCTCAACGCCATCGACAGAACAATAAATACTTTGTTGTTCTTCACCGATTTCCGCCTGTTTCCACTCCGATTTCTTCACAGCAACTCTTGCCACGAACGACCCAGACTTACGGACTTGATTTATTTTCTAAGATGCCCAAAAACACGGGCCCTTTACATTTGATCTCATTAAATAGAAAATAAATCTAAAAGTGCCAAAATCCGAAACATCCATTTAAGCAAACCATCATTCATCTCATGAAATTAAAGGCAATTTACCCACCTATTTTAACAAAAACAGTGCATAATGAAGAACCATCGAAATGGCTCTGATATCAATTGAAGGGAATGAGAATGCCCGCGCAGCGGAAGACGATCGAATCGTCATGGTATCATTACGCTACTCAATTTTGTTAAAACGATCAACTAAAAGATCTAGGCTAAACATGCTAGAAAAGGAAGAAAAAACAGCAAGATAAAGGTACTTACTTGTTGAAGACACTATTCAAGATTTCTTCCTCAGATCACGAACGCTTCATGCTTCTCGATCTCAACGAACGCTTCCCACGAACGGAACCCAAACACTACCACTTGGAGTCTCGGTTGTTCTTCCTTTGGAAAAAGGGAAGTTTGTGAGAACTATGGTGTTTTGGAGAGGGAGGAGAATTGAGAGAAAGTAGAGAGAACTTTCTTCTTCTCTTTGATGAAAATCTAAAAAATGAGAAAGTGATCACATTCCTTCTTGCAAGAAGGGATTATATAGTGGAATGATGGAGTTAAAATCTCCACATTATTACCACTTTACCACAACCATAGGTTATGCAAATCTCATTTGCATAACCACATAATATAAGATATCTCATATCTCATATTGCAAATCTCATTTGCAATAATTGTGGATTAATTAAATTGAATCACATCCAATTTAATTTCTCTTAATTAAATTCTCCAATTAGCCCTAATTCAACAATTAGGCTAACCTATAGTTTATTATGAATCTCATTCATATTAAACTATATATTATATCATTCATATCTCATATAAATGACATAAATGCCCTTAAAGTGAAATTGAACACTTCAATTTCATACCAAAACATTAACCCTTCTTTTAACCAAGATTGAGCAAACCGAGGGACCTAATGGACCTACAGTGACGGGCTCCAATGATCCGAGATTAACCTGTCAAACTCTTTGACCCAGTTAACCAACATTCATTAGTTACGGCAACACTCCACTATAGCCCGTAGTTACACTCCCGTCAGTGCAGAATATTACGTGTCCACTGATATAACCAATGCCCATGAGTTGACCCTTCACTGGTTGTTCGTAGACACGATTGGGTCAAATTATCGTTTTACCCCTGTGTCTACCTCTTGTTCCTTAAGTCCCCACCGCTCCTCTAATGAACAACATATTGTGATGGTCCAACCATACACAACACACTTCTCGGGCGGTGAGAAGGTGGGCACCGTTGTCCAAGCCACGAGACAAAGACTTAAGGGATCAACCCTCTAGTTTCCCTAAAGGCGGAACGAGTGAATTCCATCTCGCGTAGTTAAGTTGCCGCTCCCTACTTGGTCTGTCCCCCGAGAAGATAGGCATATTAGGCGAGTAATCGTGACCACCCTCACGTGCATACTAGTCAAAGGGCAGACCCTCGCAGACAGGAGTCCGTATCACGCTCAGGATTCAGGTCGAGTCACGAATGGTCATCTATGAAATTATTAGTCCTTACTGTCAACGGTGTTACATCAGTAGATCTAATAATTCACGATCCGGTCTTGTACAATCTCATTGCACAGGATGCGCCCACTGGCATGTCAACCACATGAACGAGTCAGATCACCTCGTTTGTATCTAATACAAAGCGGGTCGCATCCAAAGTGTATCCAGGATTAGGTCTCCAACCCTATCCATATACTGTAGATCGTTCGGGTCATTAACTCGAACGTGATCCTCCCTGTGTGTCCACTACACACCGTTCAAGTTCTAGTTCTCTCATAAATTCAATGACCCTGGAGCTTAGTTTATTGGAAAAGTTTATAAATATTGCGAGACACAAAGTGATGAAATGAATAACTCTTATTAATTTCAAACAATATATTACAAACACGAGATTAGGACAAAAATCCCAACAGCTGGACCATCATCAAGAGTTGATGGAAGAGCCAGCACCTCAAGTCAGTCTCGTCCTTCTCAATCGTTGGGAATGCCTCGACGCAGTGGGAGGGTTGTTTCTTAACCTGACCGCTAATTGGGTTTAGCTGAAACTCAAGTTGTCATACCTGATGACGGCGTAGAAGATTCATTGTCTTATAAACAAGCAATGAATGACGTAGATAAGGACCAATGGATCAAAGCCATGGACCTTGAAATGGAGTCAATGGACTTCAATTCAGTATGGGAACTTGTTGACCAACCTGAAGGGGTTAAACCCATAGGGTGTAAATGGATCTATAAAAGAAAGAGAGATGCAGTCGAAAAGGTACGGACCTTTAAGGATACTCTTGTCCATAGCCGCGTTTTATGATTATGATATTTTACAAATGGGCGTCAAGACTGCCTTTTTGAATGGTAATCTTAACGAGAGCATCTATACGTCTCAGCCCGAAGGGTTCATAGCCCAAGGTCAGGAGCAAAAAGTTTGCAAGCTTAATCGATCCATTTATGGATTGAAACAAGCGTCAAGATCTTGGAATATAAGATTTGATACTGCGATCAAGTCTTACGGCTTTGACCAAAACGTTGATGAGCCTTGTGTTTACAAGAGGATCATCAACGATAAAGTAGCTTTGTTAGTACTTTATGTGGATGATATCCTACTCATTGGGAATGATATAGGATACCTCACTAACATAAAGAATTGGCTGGCGACCCAATTCCAAATGAACGATTTGGGAGAGGCGCAAGACACCTGTAAACACAAGGCTAGATATTCGATGAAGAATTCCAAGAGGGGCTTATTACCCTTCAGGCACGAAGTTCATCTGTCTAGGGAACAGTGTCCCAAGACACCTCAAGAAGTTAAGGATATGAGACATATTCCCTATGGCTCTGCAGTAGGTAGCTTAATGTATGCTATACTGTGCACGAGGCCGAACATTTGTTATGCAGTGGGAATAGTCAGTAGGTACCAGTCCAATCGAGGGTTAGACCACTGGACAACAGTTAAAAATATCCTCAAGTATCTAAGGAGAACGAGGGACTATATGCTTGTGTATGGGTCTAAGGATTTGATCCTTACTGGATACACTGATTCTAATTTTCAGACCGATAAAGATTCTAAAAAATCCACATCGGGATCAGTTTTCACCCTTAACGGGGGAGCTATAGTATGGCGAAGCATCAACCAAGGATGCATCGCTGACTCCACAATGGAGGCTGAGTATGTTGCTGCTTCGAAGCAGCTAAAGAGGTTGTTTGGCTAAGAAAATTCCTTACTGATTTGGAAGTTGTTCCAAATATGGAATCTCCCATTACCTTATACTGTGACAACAGTGGTGCGGTAGCCAATTCGAAGGAACCTCGCAGCCATAAGCACATCGAGAGGAAGTATCACCTCATACGAGAAACAGTGCAACGAGTAGATGTGATAGTCACGAAGATTGCTTCGGAGCACAATATTGTTGATCCGTTTACAAAGACTCTCGTCTAAAGTGTTCGAGGGTCATCTGGAAACTCTGGGTCTACGAGATATGTACATAGGCTAATCTAGGGCAAGTGGGAGATATGTAATGGAGTATATGGATGCCCTAGTTTATTGTATTTCTATCTCTTGTAACCACTGTTTTAGATTATGATGTACCCCACTAGAGTTTTAGTTCAAGTGAGAGTTTGTTGGATTCTGTGTCCTAAAACTCGTAGTTTGTAATTATATTCTAATTATTGTAATAAAATGTTATTATTTCAATAAAGTGTTATTGTTTGTTATCTACGAGTTTGCCTTTATTTAAACCCGAAATCCAATAAACTAAACATCCAAGGTTGTTAAATGAATCTTTAACTGAATGTAACGTATATAAAAAGGATCTCGATTCGACATATAGCCTAAAGGGTCTATAGTTAGGGGGATAAGGTTTGGGTACCTTACCGTGGTTAAACTATGGATGTGGCCCACTTTGTATTTGATACAAACACTGTGACCCTAACGTGTTCGTGTAGATGACATGTGAGTGGGGATATCCTATGTAATGAGATTACATAAGACAGAACCACGAAATAGTAATCTCTAGCTGTAACACCGTTGACTAGTTAGACTTCTATTTCACTAGGATGACCTAGGCAACTTGATCTCAATCCTGAGCAGGTTACGAACCCCTGTTCGCGAGGGATTGTCCTTTGACTAGTATGGGTGAGAGTGGTCAGATTCGCCTACTCAATATGCTTACCTTCTCGGGGACAAGACCGGGTGAGCGACTGGGATCTTAACTTAGCAAGACGGAATTCACTCCTTCTCGCCTGCTAGGGTAAGTAGGAATGTTCCCTTAAGTGGTGTCTCCGGGACTTGAACAAAGGGCCCGACCATCTCATTGGCCCGAGAGGGACTCTGTTTGTTGGTAGGACCACAAACAAATTGTTCATTAGAGGAGCATTGGTACTTAAGGCACAAGATGTAACCCAGGGGTAAAATGGTACTTTGACCCAACTGGTGTTACGAACATTCGTGAAGGATTGACTTGCTTTTGTTGGTCAATATCCATGGACACAGAAACATATCTGCAGTGAGAAGAGTGCTGCTGTGGGACTTTAGTGGAGTGTTCCCGCTGTTAACGAATGTTGATTTGGAGGTTAATGAGATTAACCGAGCAATCTCGTATCGTTGGAGCTTCTGATCTGTAGGTCCATTAGGTCCACCTTCTAGCTCGTAAAGGGTTCTTAGATCGTTTGAATTTGAAATGTTCAAATTCATTAGGGAATATATTTAATGTATATTGATACGATTAATATATAGTTTTGGAACTATATATTATAAATTTAATGTGAATATGATTCATTTTAAATTATACGAGAGAATTGTATATTTGAAAGAGTTCAAATATTATATTAAATGTGAATGTGATTCACATTTGCAAACTATAGGATAAAATTTAATGTGCACTGGATGTACATTAAAACTATATGTTAAAGGGGTAGTATGATTAAATGAGATTTAATCTAAATTAAATATATGATATTTATTTTGTATTATTTAAATGTGATTTAAATGAATAATTAAATTTGATTTAATTATGTTATTATTATTATTATTATTATTTAAAAATAAATGAGGGAACGTGTCATCCAGACACGTTCCCCGCTATCCCTCCCCGTCTCCCTATCGACAGTTTAACAGGGAGAAGGGGGTTGCTCAATGGTTGATCGATCAATCAAGTAATTGGAGAATTGCTGAAAAAACTCTCTCTCTCTCAATTCTATAATTCCAAAAAAGTTCTTCCAACTGTTGGAATCCTTCCCACAAAGGTTAGATCTACGCATTCAAAGGATAGAGGGTTTACTCTTTTGGTGGTGTTCTGTAAAACAGAGAAACAAAAGCTTCTTGGGTTGTTGTACTGATTGGAGCAAGGAGTTGCTACTGAGGAAAACTACAAAGATAACAATTTCCTTTCCATCTATGGTTTAATTGTTAAACCTAATGTGTTTGCATGTATGCTATTATCCATATCTAATAGGATGAGAATTTAATGCTTGTTCTGTTTTATTTGTCAATGTACTGGTTTTTATTTTAAGCAAAAAAATCATGCACATTAACGATCCCAAACACGTTAATGTTTGGTCAACCAGATGGCGAAAGACTTATCGGTTGATCCACCAGATGGCGAAAGACCTATCGGTTGATCCATATAGATACTCTTGACCCTAAACCTTGAACTAGATCCTGGAATATAATTGGAATTCTGCATATAGATGCTTAACGATCCATTTATGGATTGAACACAAGCATCTAGATCATAGAATATAAGATTTGATATTGCGATCAAATTTTATGGCTTTGAAAAGAATATTGACGAGCCTTGTGTCTACAAGAAGATAGTGAATACTATTGTAGCTTTCTTAGTCTTATACGTAGACGATATCCTGCTAATTGGGAATGATGCGGGATTCCTGACTGGTGTTAAGCAATGACTAGCGACCCAATTCCAAATGAAAGATTTGGGAGAGGCTTAGTTTGTCCTTGGAATCCAAATTGTTCGAAATCGCAAGAACAAAACGCTAACGTTATCGCAGTCATCTTATATTGATAAGGTGTTGATTAGATATAAAATGCAGAATTCCAAGAATTATTTATTACCTTTCAGGCATGGAATTTATCTGTCTAAGGAATAATGTCCTAAGAAACCTCAAGAAGTTGAGGAAATTAGACACATTCCCTATGCATCAGCTGTCGGTAGTCTGATGTATGCCATGCTATGTACTCCACCCGACATATACTATGCAGTGGAAATTGTCAGTAGATATTAGTCCAATCCTAGATATGATCATTGGGCTGCCGTTAAGAATATCCTCAAGTATTTGAGGAGAAGAGGGACTATATGCTTGTGTATGGCGCAAAGGATTTGATCCTTGTAGGATACACTAACTCTGATTTTCATACTGATGAAGATTCGAGGAAATCCACATCGAGATCAGTGTTCACTCTTAACGGAGGAGCGATAGTATGGAGGAGTATAAAGCAAGATTGTATTGCTGACTCTACCATGGAGGCTGAGTATGTCACAGCTTGCGAAGCAGCGAAGGAGGTTGTATGGCTTAGAAAGTTCTTCGTTGATTTGGATGTTGTTCCAAATATGAATTTGCCTATCACCCTTTGTTGTGATAATAGTGGTGCAGTGGAAAATTCTAAAGAACCTAGAAGCCATGAGCGTGGAAAGCACATAGAGCGCAAATATCATCTTATCAGAGAGATTGTGCAACGAGGAGACATTATCGTCACACAGATTGCTTCGGAGCACAACATTGTTGATCCGTTTACAAAGCCCCTCACGACTAAAGTGTTTGAGGGACACTTAGAGAGTTTAGGACTATGGGTTGTACAGTAGGACAATTTTCTTGCTCAACATGTTTGACTCCACTGATGTTTTAGTCCAAGTGGGAGTTTGTTGGGTTTTATGTCCTAAAACTCATGAGTTTGTAAATTGAATGTATATTCTATTTTGCAATAAAGTTGTTATCGAGATTTATTCAGTAAAGGTATTATTGAATAAAGTGAGTTGTATATTTTGAAACCCTAATCCAATATAGAACCCATGGCTATAGGATGTATACTTGAACTTTATGTGTGACATAAAAGTGGATCAGGTTCAAGTTATAGCCAGAACGGTCTATAGTATAGGGATTGGACTGGGTACCTTATCCTGGGGACACTATGGACGCGACCCACTTTGTAAAGTACAAACGATGTGATCCTCAATCGTTCATGTGGAGACATGCGAGTGGGGGCGTCCTATGCAATGAGTTTGCATAAGACTCGACCGAGAAATAGTGACTTAGACTTTATAACTCCGTTTACTGTCTTAACTGACTATATTCATACGATGACCTAAGTAACTCAATCTTAATCCTGAGTGTGTCATGAACTCCTGTTTATTCGGATTATCCTTAGATTTGCATGGGTGAGAGTGGCCTGAGATTACCGACTCAATAAGCCTCCCATTTGAGGGATAAGACCGGGTAGATAGCTGGGAACATAGTTCTGCAAGATGAAATTCACTCCTACCCGCTTAAGGGATTAGTAGAGAGGTTGTTCCCTTAAGTGCTGACTCCGGGTCTTAAACAAAGACCCACCCCAATGAGAGGGATTCAGTTTGTTGGTTGGACCACAAACCAATTGTTCATTAGAGGATCAGTGGGACTTAAGGAACAAGAATTAATTACAGGGGTAAAGCGATAATTTTGACCCAACTGTAATTATGAACGACTTGTGAAAGAACGATTTACTAATCATTGTTATATTTAGTGGATAAAAATATATCTACAGTGAGGAGAGTGCAGCCACTGGGCTTTAGTGGAGTGTCCCGGTGGTTAACGAATGTTGATTAGCTAGGTTAAAGAGTTTGGCCAGTTAATCCCGTATAGTCAGAGCTCATGATCTGTAGGTCCATAAGGTCCCGTTACTAGCTTAGACTAAGCCTTGTAACTTTTTTAGAGAAAGAAATTTGAATTGTTTACATTCGATTATGGGAGAAAACGTTAATTATATGTGATATACTTAACGTGTCACAGTTTAATTATGAATTAAACTATAATAAAGAAGAGGTGAAAATGTTTAAATATGATTTAAATATTTGTTCGGTTTATAACATGAATAGTGATATATGTTCGAACGATCGATTTAAGAAATCAGGATTGGTCCAATTATTTAATTTAATATTTGATATTAAATTAAATAAAATATTTAAAATTAATTAATTAAATTAAGAAATTGATTTTAATTTAAAATTAATTTTATATTAATTTTGAATTTAAAAAAAAATTAAATTCAAAATTGAATTTGGGTTTTCAATTGCACCAAAATCAAAAGTGTGACTCACCATTCTTCTTTTTCAAATTCAGACAAATTGAGCACCTCATTCTTGCTAAATCCTCATCATCTTCATGCTGTCATCTTCTCCTAGCTTGAAGAAGCTTTTGGTTTGCTTTAATTGAAGAAGAAACACATGGATTTTTGACGATTTATTAGATTTTTTTAGATTCACGTTTTTCAGACCTTTCTCACATCTCTCTTCAAGTTCTCTCTATCAAAGATCCCACAATCTGTTCCAAGGCCTGAGGATAGTAGGGAAGACACTAGAGGTTGTCCACAATGTGTTTGTGACAAGAAATTGACCACGGATTAGGAGAATTTTGAACAACAAAGATATGTGTTCATACTCTTTGTTTTTCCACATTTGAGCATGCTTTTTATTTTGTAAAATTGATTAACTTAGAGTGTTCAAGATCTAAAATTGCTTTCTCTTTCTTAATCTACACTCTTTTAGGTTTGGTCATAAAGTGCTCGTTTTGTAGTGTTTCGAGCTATAACTTATTTGGAAACTTTAAGGTTTGTCGTGTTTCTTTTTAAAAAACCTAGTTTGTCTGTTTTTCTTATGTTATGGCTAAAAAAAAAGGTATAGTGATGTCAAACATGATTCCTATGATGCAAAAGATTACAGAACATAAGCTTAATGCGTCTAACTTTTATGTATGACAGACAAACATTTGTCACTATCTTTGGAGTCTTAATACGGATGATCATGTCATCGAAAAATCACCACTAACTGGTGACACTAGGAAGAATTGGTTACGAGATTATTCTATACTTATTCAACAGATAAAGAACTCCATTCAAAGTGGCATAGTTGAAGGATCGAATCTCGTAGCGGAACTGTTGGAATCGCTTTTGACCGCAATTACGTTATGGACTATGCACAAAACACAGAATATAAGTTAATCATAAATGAGAAAAAGAGTTTTACCTTTGAGGAAAACCTTTTCTTGTAATCCTTCTCCAATCTCGTAATTGATACTTGTTCTCAACGATCAACACGAACACCTCCAACAAGTCTTCTTCGTTGTTCTTTAAGAGAGGGAGAATGGTTTGAGTTATTTTTGTCTTTGGGAGAACTTTACTTTTTGAGAGAGAATTGGAGAATTGAGAGAATTTTTTAGATGTGGAAATCCCTATTTCCAAGAAAAATGAACAATCAAACTCATAAAAATGCATCTACATGTATTATTATACAGGGAGTGAGGGTGGAGAAAACTTTCTCTACCCATTATCCCACTAAATGCACAAATTATGCATTATGCATTATATAGGGTTCAGGTTTAGCCTGTGGGGGTTTGCCCTTAGATGATCATTAGTGACTCGACCTGAATCCTGAGCGGGTTACGAACTCCTGTCTATAGGAGTTTGTCCTTAGACAAGTATGGGTGAGGGTGGCCAGAGTTGCCGACTCAATAAGTCTACCTTCTGAGGGACAACACCTTGTGGCAAGCTGGGAAGTTAACTCCATGAGATGGAATTCACTCATTCCCAAGCGAGGAAAATTAGATCGGTTGTTCTCTTAAGGGTTGGATCCAGGTCTTGAACAACAGAGCCTCACCCTCTCACTTGCTCGAGAGGGACTTTGTTTATGGTAGGACCATAAACAAGTTGTTCATTAGATGATCAGTGGTACTTAAGGAACAAGAGGTAATCACAAGGGTAAAACGGTAATTTGACCCAGTTTTTGTTGGGATGTATGTCTTAATCTCGTTTAGTTTGTAATTTACCATTTGAAATTAATAAGAGTTATTTATTTCATCACTTTGTGTCTCGCAAAATTTACAAACTTTGTCCAATAAACGAAGCTCCAAGGTCATTCAACATATGAGAGAACTAGAACTTGAACGGTGTGTAGTGGATATACATGGAGGATCACGTTCGAGTTAATGACTTGAACGATCTACAATATATGGATGGGGTTGGAAACCTAATCCTGGAAACGTTGTGGATGCGACCCGCTTTGTATTAGATATAAACGAGGTGATCTGACTCCTTCATGTTGTTGACATACGAGTGGGGGCATCCTGTTCAATGAGATTGTACAAGACCGGACCGTGAATTATTACACCTACTGATGTAACACCGTTAACATTATGAACTAATAACTTCGTAGATGACCATTAGTGACTCGACCTAAATCCTGAGCGTGTTACGGAATCATGTCTTCAGGGGTCTGTCCTTTGACTAGTACGACTGAGAGTGGTCAAAGTTACTCGCCCAATATGCCTATTTTCTCAGGGACAGTACCAAGTAGGGAGTTGGGAACTTAACTACGCGAGATGGAATTCACTCGTTCCCGTCTTCAGCGAAACTAGAAGGGTTGTTCTCTTAAGTGTTGTCTCCAGGGCTTGGACAACGGGCGCCCACCATCTCACTTACTCGAGAAGGGTGTTATGTATGGTTGGACAATTACAACGTTGTTGTTCATTAGAGTAGCAGTTGGGACTTAAAGAACAAGAAGTAGACAAAGGGTAAAATGGTAATTTGACCCAACAGTGTCTACGAACAACCTGTGAAGGGTCGACTCATGGGCATTGGTTATATTAGTGGACACAACTTGTCTTACACTAACGGGAGTGTAGCTACGGGCTTTAGTAGAGTGTTACCGTAGCCAATGAATGTTGATTAGTCGGGTTAAAGAGTTTGGCAGATTAATCTCGGATCATTAGAGCTTGTCACTTTAGGTCCATTAGGTCTCTCGGTTGGCTCAAACTTGATTAATAGAAGGTTTACGTTTTTGTGTGAATTTGAAGTGTTCAAGTCCACTAAAAGACAATTATGTCATTTATATGAGATATGATTGACATATTATATAGTTTAATGTGAATGAGATTCATAATAAACTATAGGTTAGCCAAATTGTTGAATTAGGGCTAATTTAGAGAAATTAGATTGAGAGAAATTAAAATTGAATGTGATTTAATTTAAAAATCCACAATTATACAAATGTGATTTGTAAAATGAGATATGAGAAATCTTATTATATGTGGTTATGAAAATATAATTTGCATAACTTATGGTTGTGGTAAAATGGTAAATAGGTAGAGATTTCAACTCCACCTATCACCATTATATAAACCTCTTTGCAAGAATGGTTGGTAAGGCATTTTGCTCATTTTTGGATTTCTCACCAAAAAGGATTTTGCAATACTCTCTCAAACAACTCTCTCTCAAACTCTCTTCCCTACACCAAAGAAGAGAATCCCACCATTCTCCTTCTACCAAATGTAGAACAACCGAGTAATCGAGTGGAAGTGTCCAGATCGTTTGTTCGTGCGAGGAGATCGAGATCGTTGAGAACGAGTACACGAAGAGTTCGTGATCGAAGGAAGGAAAACTTGAAGACGTTCATCAACAAGTAAGTGGTTCTTGCTTGTTGTTTTTTTCCTTTTTATTAGCTTGTTTAGCCTAATTCTATATGATAGTTTGATTTTAAGAAAATGAATTTCACAACGATACCACGACGATTTGATCGTCTTCTGCTGCGCGGGATTTTCATTCCCTACAGTTGTGACTACGAACAACCTATGAAAGGTCGACTCATGGGCATGAGTTAAATAAATGGTCATAACTTGTCAACTTCGAGTCAATAGTGGAGTGGCTCATAGTTAATGAATGTTAGTTAGATGGATCAAAGAGTTTGATTAGTTAATCACTTATCATTTGAACTCACGAACTGTACGTCCATTAGGTTCCTCCGTTGACTCAATATGGATATATCAAGGATATAAAGTTTTGGAGCAAACTTGAAGTGCTCAATTTCGTAGAGTTATATCGATTATATGTGATTTAATATATAGTTTAATGTGAGTATGATTCATATTGAACCATATGCTATATTTTGATTATTATCCAAATGATTAATTCAAGGTTAAATAGTTTCATATTAGATAGGGAATATGAGAGTTCAATACAAAATTGAATTTATAAAGTATGCGATACTTTATGATGTGCATTATGCAAATATCATTTGCATAGGATGCCTTATATTACGCAATTATGCAAATATGGTTCGCATAATGCATAAATTGTTCACATAGTAGGAATATGGGTGGAGGAAATTATCTCCAAACCTCACACCCTGTATAAGAGTGTACTGGGATGCACTTTGGGGGTTGATTTCTCATTTTGTGGAAATTTTGGGTTTCAAAAAGAAAAAAGCTCTCTCAATTTTCTTCCTACTCAATTCTCTCTCAATTCTAAAAAGAGATCACACCATCTTCCCTCTCTTTGAGAACAATGGAGAAGAGTTGTTAGAGGTGTTCAAGAATGGTACGGGGTCGTGAATGGTACGAGAACGAGGGGATTGGTGAAGGAACACGTGAAAAAAGGGTTCTTCAAAGGTAAATTATCTTTTTTCCTCTTATGCTTAACATGTTTTCTGTTCTTGTGCAAATTTGAATAACGTAGTTGTGGGTAAAAACGATTCAAATGCTTCTGCTACAGGATAAGATCCCTTCACGAGGGTTATACACATTTATGAGAAACTATAGGTTAAAATTTAATGCACATAAGATGTACATTAAAACTATAGGTTATGGGAGAATAATTAAATATGATTTAATCATAACACCTAAATTAAATATGTGATATTTATTTTATAAATTAATTAATTAGTGAATTAATTAATGGGTGAGTTTAAATAAGTTAATTAAATTAATTAAAACTATATGTTATGAGAGGTGTACATTTAAATTAAAATTAAAATTAATTTATTTAATGGTTAATTAAATTAATTAATTATTCAAGTTTTTTTAATTAATTAAAAGGAACGTGTGTAATGCACGTTCCCCCTCTCTCACACTTTTTCCCATGTTCCTCTCCCTTCTCTATCATTAAAACTGGGAAAGGTAGTACATACAAAACGGTTTTGCTTGAACGAAATCAATTGATTTTGCTCAACTCTCTGTGTGTAGATTTCTAACATTCCCTAAACTTAAGAAGGTTTTCCCTCCAAACTTTAATCTCAAGAAACTAAGAGAATAGGAAGTTCTCTTTTGTTGTTGCGAGATGAAAATCGAGTTTTAACAAACGATCCAATTGGATTCCGCTGTGCAAATGAAATTTGGATTCCATCGTAGAAGGCACATTTCGATGTCCCACAAAGCATTCAACAACGTTTTCGAGTTGTAACTATGGTACAATGTAATTGTTTTGAGACATACACTTAATTTATTAAAGCATTTCATTTGTTTTCTCTCTCTTTATCTTAGTTTAATGGTTTGCATAATCGTAATTACATTGGCACCCTATATGCATCGAGTATGTACATTAGGCTAGTTTAAAGTAACGGGTAGCTCGAATTTCGATTAGTATGTTTATTATCCCTTGATTATTACTTCAATTACTATTAGATGAGCATGTTCGTAAGTAGCCTAACAATGTATTCATATCGAATATGCATGTAACCGTTAGTTTTAGCTAGCAATCGGACCGACTCATGCTTGCATCCACATATGCAAGCTCTCAGGTAGATTACATGATAGAACCTAAGAGACAAGAGAGCTAATTAGTTGAATTAGGAATGCATGTCTAGTTTAAATAATTTGCCCAAATCAATCCCTAAAGCTTAAGGCAATTAGCTTCGTTACTATGGAACACTATTATGTCCAGCTAATTGAGGTTAATTAGGTTAATTAATTTGATGCTAGGTTGAGTTAATTAGAGTTTAAGGGATCTAAGCTTTCTTAGAAGCTTCAGGCGGCTTTTCATTCGTGGGCGATTAGCTCAAAAATTGCTATTTTCATGTATTTGCTTGCTTTAAAATGGAGGAACTTGTGCTTTTTGTTGAATATGTTGGGTTAAATTTGTATTTAGGGGATTACAACGCGATTAGGTTTGATTCTAGGTGTAATTAAGACCTTAAACCATTGAATTCAGTTGTGAATGTTCATTTGATTAGATTATGCTTAATGCTTAGTATTAATCGACCATTAATATTCAGTTCTAAGTCTTAAATTTAGCTCGACAGAGGATGTTTAGGCTAGACTAGGTCCAATTAACACCTTTAGATTTTCGACGTAACATGGGATTAATTATCGACATGTGAGGTGTGATTACTGGTGATAAACAAGTAATCTAGAGATCTAACTATCCATATTTTTTTCAACCCTGTGCATGATTATCTGAGATTTAAGGCGGTAAAGTTAATAAATGCATTAAATAAGTGGTTGCATATCAACGTCTATAAGCTTCCTATTCCTAGCGCATCATGGGATAGTCTAACAGGTATTTTTGTCGGAAAAGAAGACCATGCGGTAGCTGAGGAAAATTTCAATGGCATGCTAGTCTAGTTAGAGGAAACAAAGAGGATAATGTGCGCACTATGTTCGTTAGAAAGGACAATGCCAATGCAAACAACATTTCAGAAAAGCTTGACCAAGTGCAGACGTAAGAAGAAGAAGACGCGCGGAAGTGATAAAAGCATATTCAATACTATAAATACCAATAGAATCACGTAGCATGATCATTCACATTTGATAGTACAAAAGCATGAGGCACCAGACCTAAGTCTTTAGTGTTTCTTATCATTATTCAACTTCAATGCATTTGCATTACTTCTCGTAGCTTTCGAAACATTTTCTCAAATGATATTTTATCCATTTTTTTTTACTTAAGAAGCAGCTGCTTTATTTCTTTGTCATCTAAAACAAAATATTTCAAATTCACCTCCTTCCCTGTGGAGATCAACCTTGGAATATTTTCCATGTATTACTTATCGGTGTTTGGTGTACACTTGCGCTACAACACTGGGTGACAACAAAAGACATTCATATGACAGTAAACTCGAGGAAAGTTTTTGGCATTGTTGTCGAGGAAAGGCAGCGTGAAACAAAATTTTATGTTTTATAGTTGATAAATATAAAGTATATCTCACTTAAGTAGGATTTTAACTTCTCTCTCTAGTCTAATTCTTTTATTTTGTTATGTGTATGCCCAGGGCAACGCGACAGCAAAATACATTAGAATTTGACCCAGAGTTCTAGACGACATACCGCAAAAGGTGAAGACATTGGCGAACTAGAAAAATCATGGAAGATAATGCGACAGAAAGGCCTAGGCGTTTGAACGGAAAACCAGTGAATCCCATTCTATTAGCAGATGAATGTGAAAGAGAAATCAGAGACTACGTTGCACCAAGACTATGTAATTTCTGAAGGGATCGAATCCCCTGCGAACCGAATGATCGTCGTCATTCCTGATTATGTTGCATAGAAATGTCTCAAAAAAAGTAAACTAAGACTAAGCATACATTTGGAAAGCATAAGGAATTTAGGAATTACCTTTGAAGATTGAATTCTTCACGTAATCCTTTCATCGTAATCGATCTCTTCGTTCTCTGCGATCGAACCCTCAAACACCTCCAAAACGACTTCTCGGTTGTCCTCTAGGAGAGTGAGAGAGGTGGTATCTCCTTTTGGAAGAGAAATGTTGTAGAGAGAATTTAAAAGAGGAAGAGTTTTTCTAGAGTTCAAAAACTTAGCAGATTACTAAAGCTCACCAAATGCATCCAAAAGGATACATCTATAGGCAATGTGGGTGGAGATAAATTCTCCACCCATTATGCCACTACTTTCACCAATTTTGTATTATGCAAATTTTTTTTGCATAACATAAGGTATCAAATACCTTATTATGTAAATCATATTTACATAAAGTGAGAATTAAAATGAATTATATTCAATTTACATATCTCTCAAATTAATTTCTCCAATTATGTCTTAATTCCATAATTAGGCAATAATATGGTTTATTATTAATCAAATTCACATTAAACCATATTCTATATCGATTATATCGAATACAAATGATATAATTCTCTAAATTGAATTTGAACAATTCAAATTCATTCCAAAATTTTATACCCTCATTATTTCCATGTTAAGCCAGTCGATGAACCTAATCGACCTATAGATCATGAGCTCCAATGATAGGAGATTAACTAATCAAAATCTTTGATCCCGTTAATCAACATTCGTTAAGTACGAGTCACTCCAATATAAACTCGTAGTTGCACTCTCATTACTGTAGGACAAGTTGTGTCCATTGATTTAACCAATGCCCGTGAGTCAACCCTTCACAGGTCGTGAAGGGAATCAAAATCCCACGCAACGGAATGAGGATTGAATCGTCGTGGTATCGTTGTGAAAAACGTTTTCTCAAAATTGTTTCTATCACATAATAACTAGATTAAACATGCTTTAGAAGGAAAAACAGTAAGAATTACTTACTTGATGAAGAACCGGTCTTCACGTTTTCCTCCTCTGGTCACGAACTCTTCGCGAACACGATCTCAACGAACTCGATCTCCTCGAACAATGAGTAACACGGACACCTCCGAAAGGCTTCTCGATTGTTCTTCCTTAGGTAGAAGGAGAATAGGTGAGACTTCTTTTTGGTGAAAGGGGAGGAGAGAATTGAGAGAAGAGTTGAGGGGGAATTCTTGTTTTTTTTGGTGAGATTCCAAAAATGAACAACCAGGTAAGAAATCCTTCTTGCAAAGGGTTTATATAATGGTGATAGGTGGAGTTGAAATCTCCAACTATTTACTATTTAACCACAACCATAGGTTACGCAAATCATATTTGGATAACCATATATAATAAGATTTCTCATATCTCATTGTACAAATCACATTTGTATAATTGTGGATTTTTAAATTGAATCACATTCAATTTAATTTCTCTCAATCCAATTTCTCCAAATTAGCCCTAATTAGACAATTAGGCTAACCTATAGTTTATTATGAATCTCATTCACATTAAACTATATAATATGTCAATCATATCTCATATAGATGACATAATTACCCTTTAATGAATTTGAACACTTCAAATCCACACCAAAACTGTAAACCCTCTATTAATCCAGTTTGAACCAACCGAGGGACCTAATGGACCTACAGGTGACGAGCTCTAATGATCCGAGACTAACCTGTCAAACTCTTTGACCCAGTTAATCAACATTCATTAGCTACGGTAACACTCCACTAAAGCCCGTACCTACACTCCCATCACTATAGGACAAGTTGTGTCCATTGATATAACCAATGCCCATGAGTCAACCCTTCACAGGTTGTTCGTAGACACGGCTGGATCAAATTTCCGTTCTACCCCTGTGTCTACTTCTTGCTCCTTAGGTCCCCACTGCTCCTCTAATGAACAACAACGTTGTATTGGTTCAACCATACACAACACCCCTTTTGGGCCAGTGAGAGGGTGGGCACCCGTTGTCCAAGCCATGGGGACAACACTTAAGGGAACAACCCCTCTAGTTTCCCTAAAGTCGGGAATGAGTGAATTCCATCTCGCGTAGTTAAGTTTCCAGCTCTTCACATGGTCCTGTCCCTGAGAAGATAAGCATATTGGGCGAGTAACTGTGACCACCCTCACCTGTACTAGTCAAAGGAGAGACCCCCGCAAACAGGAGTTCGTAACACGCTCAGGATTAAGGTCGAGTCACTAATGGTCATCAATGAAGTTATTAGTCCTATACGGTCAACGGTGTTACATCAGTAGGTCTAATAATTCACGGTCCGGTCTTGTATAGTCTCATTGCACAAGATGCCCCCAGATCACCTCGTTTGTATCTAATACAAAGCGGGTCGCATCCACAACATATCCAGGATTAGGTCTCCAACCCCATCCATATACTGTAGACCGTTCGGGTCATTAACTCGGACGTGATTCTCCCTGTGTGTCCACTACACACCGTTCAAGTTCTAGTTCTCTGATATATTCAATGATCCTGGGGCTTAGTTTATTGGACAAAGTTTGTAAAAGTTGCGAGACGCAAAGTGATGAAAGAAATAAGTCTTATTTATTTCAAAAGATATATTTCAAACAAAACGAGATTAGGAAATACATCCCAATAGGTCGTTCGTAGCCACAACTAGGTCAAATTACCGTTTTACTCCTGTGACTACTTTTTGCTCCTTATGCACCACTAATCCTCTAATGAACAACAAGTTTATGGTCCGACTATAAACAATTTCCCTCTCGGATCAACAATAGAGAAGGGCCTCGTTGTTCAAGACCTGGATTAAGTTCTAAGGGAACAACCGATCTAGTTACTTTAGTTCGGGAACGAGCGAATTCCTTCTTGCAGAGTTGAGTCCCCAGCTCCCTACGAGGTTTCATCCCTAAGAAGGTAGGCTTATTGAGTCGACAGTTGTGGCCACTCTCACCCGTCCTAGTCTAAGGATTAACCCTCGCAGATAGGAGTTCGCAACTCGCTCAGGTTCCAGGTTGAGTCACTAATGGTAATCATTGAATTATTAGCCCTAATCTATCAACGACGTTACTCGAGTGGTCTAAAAACTCTTCGTCCGGTCTTGTACAATCTCATTGTTGGGATGTTTGTCCTAATCTCGTACTGTTTGTAAATAGATTTGAAATTAATAAAGAGTTATTTATTTCTTCTTTTTATGTCTCGCACTTAATACAAACTTTGACCAATAAACTAAGCTCCAAAGTCATTGAATATATGAGAGAACTAGAACTTGAACGGTGTGTAGTGGACACAAAGGGAGGATCACGTTCCAGTTAATGACCCGAACGGTCTATAGAATATGGATGGGGTTGGAGACCTAATCCTTGATACACTGTGGATGCGACCCGCTTTGTATTAAGATACAAACAAGGTGATCTAACTGGTTCATGTGGTTGACATGCGAGTGGGGGCATCCTGTACAATGAGATTGTACGAGACTGGATCGTGAATTATTAGACCTACTAATGTAACACCGTTGACAGTAAGGACTAATAACTCCGTAGATGATCATTAGTGACTCAACCTCAATCCTGAGCGTGTTACTAACTCTTGTCTGCGGGGTCTGTCCTTTGACTAGTACGGGTGAGGGTGGTCACAGTTACTCGCCCAATATGCCTATCTTCTAGGGACAAGACCAAGTAGGGAGCTGGGAACTTAACTATGCGAGATGGAATTCACTCGTTCCCGCCTTTAGGGAAACTAGAGTGGTTGTTCCCTTAAGTGCTGTCTCCAGGGCTTACACAACGGGCGCCCACTCTCTTACTGACAGAAGAGCGTTATTGTGTATGGTCGAACCATAACAATGTTGTTGTTCATCAAACGAGAAGTGGGGACTTAAGGAGGAAGAAGTAGACACAAGGGTAGGACGGTAATTTGACCCAACAGTGTCTACGAACAACCTGTGAAGGATCGACTCATGGGCATTGGTATATAAGTGGACACGTAATATTCTGCACTGACGGGAGTGCAACTACGGGCTTTAGTGGAGTGTTACCGTAGCTAATGAAGGTTGATTAACCGGGTCAAAGAGTTTGATAGGTTAATCTCGAATCATTGAAGCTCGTCACTGTAGGTCCATTCGTCCCTCGGTTGGCTCAAACTAGGTTAAAAGAATGGTTAATGTTTTTGTGTGAATTGAAGTGTTCAATTTCACTTAAGGGCATGTATGTCATTTATATGAGATATAAATGATATAATATATAGTTTAATGTGAATGCGATTCATAATAAACTATAGGTTAGCCTAATTGTTGAATTAGGGCTAATTGAAGAAATTAATTGAGAGAAATTAAATTGAATGTGATTCAATTTAATAAAACCACAATTATACAAATGTGATTTGTAAGATGAGATATCAGATATCTTATATTATATGGTTATCCAAATATGATTTGCATAACCTATGGTTGTGGTAAAATGGTAATAATGTGGAGATTTTAACTCCATCATTTTCCATTATTTAAACCCTTCTTGCAAGAAGGGAAAGAATTCATTCTCTCATTTTTTGGATTTTCACCAAAGAGAAGAGATTCAATACCCTCTCAAATCCTTGCTGAAATTTCTTTCCTCATATGCATGTTTAACTTAGGTCTAATTATAAGATCAATTTTAACGAAATTCAATTTCACAACTTCACAACGATGAATCAATCGTCTTTCGCTGCTTGGGAGTTTCATTCCTTCAATTGGTATCAGAGCCATATGTTGGTTCTTCGTTGTTCACTTTTTTTCATTAAAAGGAGGTGGATAAAGCCTTAATTTATGTGATAAATTGTTGGTTTGCAAAAGTTGGATGATTTCGGTTTTGGCACTTTTAGATTTATTTTCTGTTTGATGAGATCAAATGTAAGGGCCCGTGTTTTTTGGGCAATTTAGAAAATAAATCGAGTCTGAAAGTCCAAGTCGTTCGTGACAAGAGTTGTTGTGAAGAAATCGAGGCGAAAACGCGCGAGAAACGACGAAAAACAGCAGGAGAAGCTTGTTGTTTTGTCGAAAGCGTTAAGACACTGTTCATCGGTGTCTCAACGCTGCCATTGCGGACGCAAGGCGCGCTGCGCAGAGCAGCGTTAGTAACGATACATTGGCGTAGGGAACGCCGCACAATCTTTGGACGCCGCTGCTGCGTTACGCCGCCCCACGACGTTGCAAACTACGAGCGTTAACGGGCGATTCATGAGGTGATTCGCTAAAACATGGGCAATTGGAGAATTTGGACTTCGTGGGGCTTAAAATTTCAAATTTTACTTTTATCTTATATTTGTAAAATGTATTTTATTTATTTTTTTATTTATTTTATTAAATAATATTAATATAAATGTTATATTAATGTTATTTAATTAAATAAATGCCCCTAGGTGCCAAAAAATAGTCCATTTTTGCTATTTAATTATTTTATGCATGAGACATATGATTTAATTAATTTCTATGTGCATAATGTATGTCATATAGGTTTAAAATCTCACCTTAGGTTAAGCATTTCATGCATCATTTATACTATAAGAGCTATAATATATAGTTTGCATGATAGGTTATATTATAAGTGTTATAATATACTTAAATGCATGTTTTAATTTAATTGATATAAGTGTTATATTTTTATATTAAAGTATTCTCATGCATTTATATTCATGTGATGAATTAATATTGTTATAGTATATAGTTATTCATGTGATAATTGATCAAGCACTATAACATAGAAATGGATGCAACCTAAGTTAATTATTAGTTTTAAAGTGTTTAGAACTTGAATAATTAGACTTAGGTTTTCTATTTCTAATAAGATTAGAATTAGGAAATCAAAGTATAGTCTTTGAATGGTGACTGATTAGTAACTCTGTCTAAGGAAGGTTTTGTCTAAGGCTAGGGTATTTAAGTTGACGCTTGCAAGACACCCCTACTTGGAAACCGACCTGGGAGTGAATTCGGTCCGGAGATTCTTAGATTATACTTATCGTGAGTGTCGTTAATTAAAAGTTGATTTATTTACTCACATAGACTTAAGTAATAATGTGATTATAAACTTAGGCTAAATACCATATAAAAGTTATATTGATAGACTTAGGTAAATTTTAGTCGGTTTATCTAGGTCAATCTCGAAATTTATAAAGTGTTGAGTGGGAGAAAATATAGTGTATGAGATACTTTTAATTTCCGAGCACAAATCTCCATTAAGTCCGCACCGTGAGATACATACTCGGCCTCGTGGCGCAAATGGGAACGTCCCCCTTCGGATTGTATTTGTATGGATCAATATCAACGTGGATGGAGAGAGTACTTATAATGAGTGGGAGCGGGACCTGTGAAAATGGGACCAACGGTCTCTTCTTTCGATTCACACCGTAAAACCCCTATGATCCGCCTGCTAGTTTGGCCTGGACCAGACAATCCCTTCGGAGGGCCTTGATCATTGGAGTTGGAACACTGTGAATTCCTTAAAGGGATACAGTTTCCTTGCTGGTTTTCCTTCGTTGTTCACCCTTCGGTGGCTATTGTTTGGACGGATATTTGGAAACTTAAAGATTGAGGGTGACACTCATCGAATTCGTTAAGTGTTAATGAATTCCACCAATTAATGGTAACTGGACGCCTACTGGAATAAGAGTTATTCTAGGATTAGGGTCTGGTCGAAAAAGTGTCGTTCTAGAGGAGGAGTCTTTCTGTTCACCCTTCGGTGGTAGTCATTCTAAACCTTTAGGATATCATTGCAATTTTTATATGACCTACGGATCATAGGATTAATTTTTACTAAAACTTGATTGGTTTTCAAAAAGTTTATGCGAGACTGACACAAAATTTTATTTGATTTTTCAGCTAAAAATTATGTCTAGTTCAATAATAGCTTTTCTAGCTTCCGACAAATTAGTGGGAGATAACTTCCAAATTTGGAAGAATAATATCAACACGATCGTAGTAACTGACGACCTGAAGTTCGTGCTTACTGAGGAGTGTCCTCAGTTGCCGAGCTGGACTTCATAACAAAGTGTTCGTGATGCTTACGATCGATGGATTAGGGCCAATGAAAAGACCAAGGTCTACATTATTGCCAGCTTATCTGAAGTTTTGGCAAAGAAGCATGAGTTGATGATCACCGCCAAGGAGATCATGCAGTCGTTGCAAGCCATGTTTGGACAACAGTCCTTTCAAGTCAGGCACGACTCGCTCAAACACGTCTTCAACGCCCGAATGAAAGAAGGGTCGTTTGTCCGAGAACACGTTCTAGACATGATGACCCACTTTAATTTGACGGAGATGAACGGGGCTTCGATCGACGAGTCGAGCCAGGTTAGCTTTATTCTGGAGACTCTTCCGAAGAGTTTCCTTCAGTTTCGTAGCAACGTTGTTATGAACAAGATTAGCTACACTCTGACTCTCCTCCTCAATGAGCTATAGAATTTCCCGTCCTTGATGAGGATCAGGGCATAGGAATCTGAGGCAAATGTTGCCTACAGGTCTTATCACAGGGATTCGACCTCTAGGACTAAATCTGTTGCTCGTTCTCACCCGAAATGGATGAAGAAGAAGTTGAAGAGGGGTAAAGTTGATCGTGCTGCCACCCAAAAGGGCAAGAAGGTCAAGGAAGTTGCAGGGAAAGGAAAGTGTTTCCACTGCAATGTGGACGACCACTCGAAGACAAATTGTCCCAAATTCCTTGCTGAGAGGAAGAATCAAGGTAAATACGATTTACTGGTAACTGAAACTTGCTTAGTGGAGAGTATTGACTCTGCCTGAATTTTAGATTCGGGCGCCACTAACCATGTTTGTTCTTCTTTTCAGGGAATTGATACCTGGCAGCCGTTGCGAGAGGGTGAGGTGACTCTACGGGTTAGATCCGGAAAGATAGTCTCTCACTCAAATGATCGGCAAAGCGAAGCTTTATTTTTGTAAAATTTTTATTGTTGGACAATATGTATATAGTTCCAGGGTTTACTAGAAACCTTGTTTCTATTTCCTGTCTCATTGAACATTGTATTTTAATTTCCTTTGATTCTAATAAAGCGTTTATATCATTTAAAGGCAACTTGATTTGTTCAGCTTCACTTGAGTCTAACTTGTATGTTTTAAAGCCAAATTCGGTCAACAACGTTTTAAATACAGAATTGTTTAAAACTGAAGAAACGCGACCTAAGAAAGTTAAGGTTTCTCCTAAAGAAAATGCCCATCTTTGGCATCTAAGGTTAGGCCACATTAATTTCAATCAGATTGAGAAACTAGTGAAGAGTGGACTTCTAATTCAGTTAGAAGAAAACTTTTTACCGGTGTGTGAGTCATGCCTCGAAGGCAAAATGACCAAACATCCTTTTAGTGGAAAAGGATATAGAGCCAAGAAGCCCCTTGAGCTTATACATTCTGACCTCTATGGTCCGATGAGTGTTAAAGCACGAGATGGTTACGAATACTTCGTTTCTTTCATTGATGATTATTCGAGGTATGGGTTTATTTACCTAATTCATAAGAAGTCTTAATCTCTTGAAAAGTTTAAGGAGTACAAGACTGCGGTTGAGAACCTCTTAGGTAAAACAACAAAAACACTTGGATCGGATCGAGGTGGAGAGTATATGGACACTGAATTCCAGCACTATATGATAGAGCACGGAATTACGTCTCAACTCTCAGCACCTGGTATGCCACAGCAAAATGGTGTATCGGAGAGGAGAAACAGAACACTGTTGGATATGGTTCGGTCGATCATGAGCTATGCTCGTCTCCCTGATTCCTTTTGAGGTTACGTAGAGGAGACTTCGGTTTACATTTTGAACAACGATTCGTCGAAAAGTGTTTGTGAAACACCTTTCGAACTCTAGACTGGACGTAAATGTATTTTACACCATTTCAGAATTTGGGGATGCCCGACCCACGTGTTGGTATCAAACCTGAAGAAATTGGAACCCCGTTCAAAATTGTGCCTATTCATAGGTTATCCAAAAGAGACCAGAGGTGGTCTATTTTATGATCCTAAGGATAATAAGGTGTTTGTATCGACAAATGCCACTTTCCTTGAGGAGGATCATATCAGGGATCATGTGCCTAGGAGCAAAATCGTGTTAAACGAAATGGGCAGTATGTCAGCAGGAGTTGCTGATGGGGCTAGTACGTCAACCAGTGTTGTTGATCCTAGCACGTTAAGTCAAGTCTGCTCCCAAGAGTTGGGAATGCCTCGACATAGTGGGAGGGCTGTGAGACAGCCTGAACGTTACATGGGTTTAACTGAAACCCAAGTCGTCAATCCTGATGATGACTGCGAGGATCCATTGACCTATGATCTGGCAATGGATGATGTTGACAAGGACGAATGGATTAAAGCTATGGACCAGGAAATGGAGTCGATGTATTTCAATTTTGTCTGGGAGCTTGTGGATCAACCTGATGGGATAAAACCTATAGGTTGTAAATGGATTTACAAGCGTAAACGCATAGATGGGAAGGTGCAGACTTTCAAAGCACGACTAGTGGCAAAGGGTTTTACCTAGGACGAAGGGGTTGACTATGAGGAACCCTTTTCACCTGTTGTCATGGTAAAGTCGATCAGGATCCTTCTGCCAGTTGCTGCGTATTATGACTACGAGGTATGGCAGATGGATGTCGAGACCGCCTTTCGGAATGACAACCTTGATGAAACCATCTACATGGACCAGCCCAAAGGGTTCATTGCCCAAGGCGAAGAGCAAAAGGTTTGACGACTTCATAGGTCTATTTATGACTGAAACAAGCCTCGAGGTCTTGGAATATAAGGTTTGATGAGGCAATCAAATCTTATGGCTTTGATCAGAATGTTGACGAGCCTTGTGTCTACAAGAAAATCGTTGACAGTCGTAAAGGCAATCCTCAAGTATCTTAGGAGAACGAGGAACTACACCTTAGTGTATGGTGGTGGGGATTTGATCCTTACGGGATACAAAGGTTCGGAATTTCAAACTGATAAGGATTCTAGGAAATCCACTTCGGGGTCAGCCTTCATTATGAATGGAGGAGCTGTAGTATGGCGAAGCATCAGGCAGGGATGCATCACCGATTCCACTATGGAAGCGGAGTATGTTATGGCTTGTAAAGCTGCAAAGGAAGTTGTTTGGCTTAGGAAGTTCATGACAGATATGAAAATTGTTCCAAATATGAACTTGTCGATCACACTGTTTTGGGACAATAGTGGTGTAGTAGCCAACTCCAGGGAGTCTCGGAGCCATAAGAGAGGCAAACACATTGAGCGGAAGTATCATCTGATACGGGAGATTGTGCACCGCGACGACGTGACAGTCACGCAGATAGCATTGGAGCACAACGTTGTTGATCCATTTACAAAGCCCCTCATGGCTAAGGTGTTTGAGGGTCACCTAGAGAGTCTAGGACTTTGAGTACTTCCATACTAGGGCAAGTGGGAGTTGTGTTAACGGGTATTCAATACCCTAGTTTATTGTATTACTTCATTGTAATTTATGTCCATTCCAGAAATGTATTTCCTCCACTAGCTTAGTCCAAGTGGGAGTTTGTTGGGGTGTTTGTCCTACTCTCGTACTGTTTGTAAATATATTTAAAATTAAAAAAGAGTTATTTATTTCTTCTTTTTGTGTCTCGTACTTAATACAAACTTTGACCAACAAACCAAGCTCCAAGGTTATTGAATATATGAGAGAACTAGAACTTGAACGGTGTGTAGTGGACACACAGAGAGGATCACGTTCGAGTTAATGACCCGAACGGTCTATAGTATATGCATGGGGTTGGAGACCTAATCCTGGATACACTGTGGATGCGACCTGCTTTGTATTAAGATACAAACAAGGTGATCTAACTCGTTCATGTGGTTGACATGCAATTGGGGGCATCATGTACAATGAGATTGCACGAGACCGGACCGTGAGTTATTAGACATATTGATGTAACACCGTTAACAGTAAGGACTAATAACTTTGTTGATGACCATTAGTGACTCAACCTGAATCCTGAACGTGTTACGTACTCCTGTCTACGGGGGTCTGCCCTTTGACTAGTACGGGTGAGAGTGGTCACAGTTACTCGCCCAATAGGCAACTTGATCTTAATCCTCAGCAGGTTACAACCTCATGTCTCCAAGGGATTGTCCTTTGACTAGTATGGGCATGAGTGACCCGAGACACTGACTCAATAAACCTACCTTCTTGGGGACCAAACTGTGTGGGCTGCTGAGAACTTAATCTAACAAGATGAAATTCTCTTCTCCCACACTTAGGGTAAGTAGACGAGTGTTTCCTTAAGTGGTACCTTTGGGACTTGAGTAAAGGGCCCTACCCTCTCCCCAACTCGATAAGGATTTTTGTTTATTGGTTGGACTATAAACAAGTTTTTCATTGGAGGAGCACTAGTACTTAAAACCATAGATGTAACTCAAAGGTAACGGTAATTTGACCCGGCTGGTGTTATGAACACTCGTGAAGGATTGACTTGTTGTTATTGGTCATTATCCATGGACATGAAAAAAATATCTATAGTGAGAAGAGTGCAATTGCGGGTCTTTAGTGGAGTGTACCTGCAGTTATCGAATGTCGATTTAGCGGTTAATGAGATTATCCAATTAATCTTGTATCGTTGGAGCTTCTGATTTGTATGTCCATTACGTCCACTTCCTCACTCGTAAAGGGTTTTGAGATTACTAGATCTTAATTAGAATTTGAAATGTTCAAATTCACATTGAGAATTAATTTAATGTATGAAGATACATTATAATATATAGTTTTTATGTTGATTAAAATTTTATTATATAATTTTGGATATGATTCAAAATTAAAGTTTGAGAGAATTAAATATTTGAAAGAGTTCAAGTATTATTTTAACATGAATAGGATTCATATTAAAAACTATAGATTAAATTTTAATGCACATAAGATGTGCATTAAAACTATAGATTAGGAGAGAATGATTAAATGTGGTTTAATCATAATAACCTAAATTAAATATATGATATTTGATTTATAAGTTAATTAATTTGTAAGTTTAATTAACTTAATTAAATTTGATTTAATTAAATTATTTAAAACTATAAGTCATGGGAGATATGCATTTAATGTCATTTAAATGATAATTAATTTATTTAAATATAAATTAAATTATTAAATTATTAAATTATTTTAATTTTATTAAAATTAAGGGAACGTGCATTACGCATGTTCCCACTCTCCCACTCTCCCATTGTTTTCTCCCCTTCCTCTATCGATAAAATAGAGGGGAGTTGGTAGAGAAATGGTTGAACAATTACAGTGAAAAATAAGTTGTTGTTTTTAAAAAAAAAAATCTCTGTGAAACTTCTCTAATCTCAAATTAAGAAAAGTTTCCCACAAAACTTCATTTCTCAGAGATTTAGAGGGTAAGAGGTTTTATTGTTGGTGGTGTCCTGCAATTTTTCAAAAAATAGTTTGGAGTAGTAATTCCCGCTTGTTGGGATTTATGCCCTAAACTTGTGTAATTTTGATCAATTAAACAAAGTGTTATTTGTTTTGATAGAATTACAGTCTTGCTTTATAAATCCAATAAACTAAGCTCCAAGGTTATAATATTTATCTTGAACATCAGTGTAGTGGACACTATTTGGGCTGAGTTCAAGAATATAACCTAAATAGTCTATGGTATAAGAATAAGGTTGGAAACCCCATTATGGTAACACCATGGATGCGGCTCACTTTGTAATTAGTACAAATGAGGTAATCCAACTCATTCATGTAGTTGACATGCGAGTGGGGGCATCATGTATGAAGAGTTCATACAAGAATGGATCGCAAATTATTAATCTAACCAGTGTAACACCGTTAGCAGGATAAGACTAGTAGTTTATAGATGGGCATTAGTGACTCGACCTGAATCCTGAGCAAGTTAAGAACTCCTGCTTATAGGGGTTTGTCCTTAGACTTGTATGGGTGAGAGTGACCTGTAGCCGACTCAATAAGCCTACCTTCTCAGGGACAAAACCTCGTAGGTAGCTGGGAACTTAACTGTGCAAGATGGAATTCACTCATCCCTCCACTAAGAAATTAGATAGGTTAATCGCTTAATAACTGACTCCAGGTCTTGAACAGCGGGGCCCCGCCCTCTATGAGGGTATGAGTCTAAGGTAGATTATTTGACCCAGCTGTGATTACGAACAACCTGTGAAGGGTCGACTCATGGGTAATGACTATATTAGTGGACACAATATTATCTACAGTGAGGAGAGTGCAACTACAAGTCTATAATGGAGTGACTTGTAGTTAATGAATATAGATTAACTGGATCAAAGAGTTTGATCAGTTAATCTCACATCATTGGAGCTCATGAACTGTAGGTCCATTAGGTCCCTCCATTGGCTCAATATGGTAATATTGAGGGTATAAAGTTAGGAATGAAATTGAAGTGTTAAGTTTCATACATGAGGTGTTATCTCAATTATATATGATATAATTGATATAATATATAGTTTTAATGTGAATTAGATTCATATATAAACTATATACTAAAAAGAGAATAAATGAGGGGTAGGATGGTCATTTCCATCCTATTTCCCTATATATATGGTTGCATGAGATGCAACTAGGTTAAAGAATTTTAAGTTCTTTGTTGTGTTGTTGGAAGGGTTCCAAAAATACACATCTCTCTCACAAAATACCTCACCTCTCCTAAAGGGAACTCACATTCCTCCCTCACCTAGAGAACAACGGAGAAGATCCGGTGGTCGTGTCTTCGTACGTTAGTGTTCCTGTTGTTGAGATGGTGATTGTGGGAGAGAGGAGCACTTGAAGAAAGGTTCTTCAAAGGTAATGTTTCTTGTTGTCCATTATATTCATATGCTTAATCTAGTTATATTTGTTTTTGAATTAATTGTTGTAACTAAATCAAGAGCGCGTGATTCTCAATCGCTTCCACTGCGGGACTTCGATTCCCTTCAATTGGTATCCGAGCCCAATTGCGTTCTTGATTTATGTTCTGGATTTTTTCAAGAACGATGTGGGATTTACTGTTTTTGCATGAGATGTATGAACGGTTTTTACAAATTAGATGGTTTCAATTATGGCACTTAGACTTACATTTTCCATTGAATCATTCAATGTAAGGGCCTATTTTTTTGGGCATTTTATTATGTAAATCGAGTCTGTAAGTTCGTGTTGATCGAGGCAAGGTGGTGGTTGAGAAGATCGGAGCAAAAACGAGCTTGGAATAGGTGATTCCATATGCGGTCTGTGTGCAGCGTTGCAACGTTGTTCATTGGCGTTGCAACGTTGTTCATGCGGTAGGAGGCGCGCACAAGAGGCAGCGTTGCAACGCCGAAGGCGTTTCGCAACGCGCTCCAACGGGAAGAAACGGACAAGGCGCAGCGTTGCAACGCTACCATTGGCTTTGCAACGCTGGAGGCGTTTCTCAGCGGCTTCAAACGGACGAAAAACGTTTTTTAATTATATATTAAATATAAAAACGTTTTATATTTAATTTATATTTAATTAATATAATTAGATTATATTATTTAAAATTAATCTTAGGATGCCAAAATTTGTCTAATTTTGGTATTTAAATTATGCAATTGTTGTGTAATTATTGTCATGCATAATGTATGCTTTTATTTTAGAAATCCCACCTTAGGTTAAGCATTTTCATGCATCATTTATAATATAAAGAGTTATATTATATAGTTTGCATGATTAATTAATATAAAGTTGTTATATTAATTTATGGACGGCATTGACATGCATTATATATCATGAGATGAATATGCAATGAATGTCTTATTATTCATGTGATGAATGATCAAGCACTATAACATAGTATGCATGTCACCTAAGGTTAATTATTAGTTTTAAAGTGTTTAGAACTTGGAAATAATAGACCTTAGGTTATCTAGTTCTAATTAGATTAGAATTAGGAACCAAGTAATTTATAAGCTATGATTAAAAGAAGAACTCTGTCTAAGGAAATTTCTGTCTAGGCTGGGGTATTTAAGCTCACGGAAACACCCTACACAGGAGGCGGCACGGGAGTGAAATTTAATCGAGAAAGTTTTATAAATTCTGATGGCGTCGTGAGTTTATTAAGGGGTTAATAAACTAGAAATCCTATGTTTAATATAAGGAGTTATATTAACAAATTTAGGATAAAATCAATATAAGAGTTATATTGATTATCAATAAACTAGAGTTAGGTAAAACCATTAGTCGAGTTTTTAGCCTAAGTCAGATTCCTATAAACTTTAAAGTATTCAGTGGGGGGAAAAGTTTATGAGATACATATTTTTCCACCTACGCTATCTCCGGGTAGTTCACACCGTGAGACTCATACTTGGCCTCGTGGCGCAAACGGGAGCGTCCCCCTTCGGATGGTGTTTTTATGAGTCAATATCAAGGTGAATGGAGAGGTTACTTATAGTGAGTGGGAGCAGATTTGGTGAAAATAAAACCTACGATCTCTTTTATCGGTTTACACCGTTAGACCACTATGGTCAGCCTGCTAGTTTGGCCTGGGCCAGACAATTCCTTCGGAGGGCTTGATCATAGGGGATCAAACAAAGTAGACACCCGAAAGGGATAATGATTTCCTTAGACTATTTTCCAATCTAGTCCTCCCTTCGGCGGATTTTATTCGATGGAGACTCTGGGATCTAAAGACAAGGGGTTATACTCACGGGGTACATAAGTTGTGTATGTATCCAGACCGAAAAATGGTAACTAAAACCTATAGGAATAGGAGTTATTCTGGTATAAGGTTTTGGTCTAGAGTGTCTTGATCCAGAGGAGGAGTGTTTTTTATTACCCTTCGGTGTCATACATTCTAAACCTTTGGAGTATCATTGAAAATTATAAATGGCCTAGGAATCATTTGATAATTAGCTAAAACATGATTGAATTAGATTTATAGCAAGAAACTCATACAAGTTTGTTTGTAAATTTTTTCAGCAAAAATGTCTAGCTCTATAATTTCCTTATTGGGTGCGGAAAAGTTAACCGAAGAGAATATGATGACATGGAAAAACAAACTCAACACTATATTGGTAGTGGATGATCTGAAGTTTGTGCTAACTGAGGAGTGTCCTCAGGTGTCAGGCTTGAATGCGTCACGAAATGTTCGTGATGCATATGATCGATGGATCACGGCCAATGATAAGGTCAAGGTCTACATGCTGGCAAGTATGTCTGACATATAAGCCAAGAAGCATGAGGGCATGATTACCGCCAAGGAAATCATGGATTCTGTGAAGGGTATGTTTGGACAACAGTCCACAAAGGCCCGACATAATGCCCTAAAGTACATATTCAACTCGAGGATGCCAGAGGGTACATCTATTCGGGATCATGTCCTGGATATGATGGTGTACTTTAACATCGCAGAGTCGAATGGTGCTTCCATCGATAAGTCGAGTCAAGTCAGCTTCATTCTGGAAACCCTTCCAGATAGTTTCCTACAGTTTAGAAGTAATGTTGTTATGAACAAGCTTACTTTTAATCTTACCTCCTTCTGAATGAACTCCAGACCTTTCAATCTTTGTTAAAAATTCAGGGATCGAAAGGTGAGGCAAATGTTGCCGAGAGGAGTTATCACGAGAGGTTCGACCTGCAGGACAAAAGCGATGGCTTCATCTTCTTCTAACCTGAGAGGAAAGAAGAAGAACATGAAGAAGGTTGGTAAAGGGAAACAGGCTGACAAAGCTGCCGCCTAGAAGGGCAAGAAAGTCAATGACGTTGCTGACAAAGGAAAGTGTTTCCACTGCAACGAAGATGTGCATTGGAAACGGAACTGTCCGAAGTACATTGCCGAATAGAAGAAGGAAGGTAAATATGATTTACTTTGCCTAGAAGTTTGTTTAGTGGATAATGGTAAAACAGCTTGGATACTTGATTCAGGCGCCACTAATCATGTTTGCTCTTTTTTTTAGGGAATTGATTCCTGGCAGCAGCTACATCAAGGAGAGATAAACTCAAAAGTTAGAAATGGAGAAGTCGTCTCAATTTGAGAGAAGAGGGCACAATGAAGCTTTATTTTGGCAAGAAATATGTATTGTTGGACAATATATTAGTGATACCAGCGTTTACTAGAATCCTTATTTCCATTTCTTGCCTTATAGAACAATGTATTTTTGTTTCCTTTTCAATGAATAAAGTGTTTATTTTAAAGAAAGGTTTAGAAATATGTTCAGCTTCATTACAAAATGGATTGTATGTTTTAAGGCCTAATTAAGTCAAAATGGTTTTGAACACTGAATTATTTAAAACTGCAAACGCACAAACTAAGAAACGTAAAATTTCTCCTAAAGAAAATGCTCATCTTTGGCATCTAAGATTGGGTCACATTAATCTCAATAGGATTGAGAGATTGGTAAAGAACGGACTTCTAAACGAGTTAGAAGAAAATTCTTTGCCAGTATGTGAATCCTGCCTAGAAGGCAAAATGACAAAAAGACCTTTTAGTGGAAAAGGTTATAGAGCCAAAGACCCTCTAGAGCTTATACATTCAGACCTTTGTTGTCCGACGAATGTGAAAGTCATGGGAGGATATGAGTATTTCATCTCTTTTATAGATGATTATTCTAGATTCTGGCATATTTAACTAATGCACCACAAGTCTGAAGCACTTGAAAACTTAAAGGAATTCAAGACTGAGGTTGAAAATCAATTAGGTAAAACTATTAAAACACTTCGATCGGATCGAGGTGGAGAGTACATGGATTTAAAATTCAAGAACTATATGATAGAACATGAAATTAGATCCCAACTCTCAGCTCCCGACACACCACAGCAAAACGGTGTATCGGAAAGGAGAAATAGAACCTTGTTGGACATGGTTCGATCAATGATGAGTTATGCTCATCTCCCTAGTTCCTTTTGGGGTTACGCAATGGAAACTGCAGTATACATTTTGAATAATGTGCCCTCCAAAAGTGTTTCTAAAACACCTTTTGAACTCTGGAAAGGACGTAAAGGTAGTTTATGTCACTTCAGAATATGGGGTTGTCCAGCACATGTGCTTGTGACAAATCCAAAGAAGTTGGATTCACGTTCAAAGTTATGCCTATTCGTAGGATACCCAAAAGAACAAGAGGTGGTTTATTCTATGATCCTAAGGAAGATAAGGTCTTTGTGTCGACAAATGTCATTTTCTTGGAGGAGAACCACATAAGGGACCACAAACCAAAAAGTAAAGTAGTGTTGATTGAGTTAGATGGAACAATAGCAAAGGTTGCTAATAAGAACACTAGTACGTCAACAAGAGTTGTTGATACTAGTTTGTCTAGTCAAGAGAGTCCATCTCAAGAGTTGAGTATTCCTCGACGTAGTGGGAGGGTTGTAATACAGCCTGACCGTTACATGGGTTTAGCTTAAACCCAAGTTGTTATACCAGGTGACAACTGCGAGGATCCATTGACTTATAATCAAGCAATGGTTGACAAAGAAAAAGACAAATAGGTCATAGCCATGGACCAAGAAATGAAGTTAATGTACTTCAATTCTGTTTGGGATCTTGTAGATAAGCCTGATGGGGTAAAACCTATAGGTTGTAAGTGGATCTACAAGAGAAAACGTAGTGTAGATGGGAAGATGCAAACCTTTAAAGCTAGACTAGTAGCAAATGGTTATACCCAGGTTGAAGGGGTTGAGTATGAGGAAACCTTTTCACCTGTTGCTATGGTAAAGTCTATCCGTATTCCTTCTTGCCATTGGCGCATATTATGACTATGAGGTATGACAAATAGATGTCAAGACAGCCTTTTTGAATGGCAATCTTGAGGAAAACATCTACATGGACCACCCAAATGGTTCATTGAACCAGGACAAGAGAAAAGGGTTTGCACGCTTAAAAGGTCAATTTATGGACTGAAACAAGCCTCTAGGTCCTGGAATATAAGATTTGATGAGGCAATAAGATCTTATGGTTTTGACAAGAATGATGATGAACCTTGTGCCTACAAGAAAATTATCAATAGTTCTGTAGCATTCCTAATTCTCTATGTGGATGATATCCTACTCATTGAGAATGATGTAGGTTATCTTACTGACATCAAGGAATGGCTAGCTACGCAGTTCCAAATGAATGATTTGGGTGATGCGCAATTTGTTCCTGGGATCCAGATTGTCCGGAACCGCAAGATTAAAACAATAGCCTTGTCTCAAGCATCTTACATAGACAAAGTGTTGTCAAGGTTTAAGACGCAAGATTCCAAAAAAGGCTTGTTGCCTTTTATACATGAAATCCATTTGTCTAAGGAACAGTGTCCTAAGACACCTCAAGGAATTGAGAATATGAGACGGATTCCTTATGCATCGACTGTTGGGAGCTTGATGTACGCCATGTTGTGTACTACGCCCGACATCTGTTTTGCAGTTGGGATGGTCAGTAGGTATCAATCCAATCCAAGACTTGAACACTGGACAACGGTTAAAACAATCCTTAAGTATCTTCGGAGAACAAGGAACTACATGCTTGTGTATGGGCTAAGGATTTGATCTTTACAGGATACACAAATTATGACTTTGAGACTGATAAAGATTCTCGGAAATCTACATCAGGGTCAGTATGCACTCTTAACGAAGGAGCTGTAGTATGGTGAAGCGTCAAGCAAGGATGCATCCCTGATTCCACCATGGAGGTTGAATATGTAGCATCTTGTGAAGCAGCTAAGGAGGTCGTTTGGTTAAGGAAATTCATGCTAAATTTGGAAGTTGTTCCAAATATGACTTTGTCCATCACGTTGTTTTGCGATAACAGTGGTGCAGTGGCAAATTCGAGGGAACCCCAAAGTCACAAGAGGGGAAAGCACATAGAGCGGAAGTATCATCTCATCCATGAGATCGTGCATAAAGGAGACGTGAGTGTCACGAAGATAGCTTTAGAGCACAACATTGCTGATCCTTTTACAAAGGCTCTCACAGCAAGAGTATTTGAGAGTCACCTAGAAGGTCTAGGTTTACAAGTCTTCCCCAACTAGGGCAAGTGAGAGTATATTGTACAAAGGGGTTTAAATGCCCTAGTTTATTGTATTTACATTACTGTAATGTTTTAGTACTCCACAAGCTTTAGGTCAAGTGGGAGATTGTTGGGATTTATGCCCTAAACTTGTGTAATTTTGATCAATTAAATAAAGTGTTATTTGTTTTGATAGAATTACAGTCTTGCTTTATAATTCCAATAAACTAAGCTCCAAGGTTATAACAGTTATCTTCAACATCAGTGTAGTGGACACTATTTGGGTTGAGTTCAAGAATTTAACCTAAATAGTCTATGGTATAAGAATAAGGTTGGAAACCCCATTCTGGTAACACCATGGATGCGACTCATTTTGTAATTAGTACAAATGAGGTAATCCAACTCATTCATGTAGTTTACATGCGAGTGGGGGAATCCTCTATGAAGAGTTCATACAAGGCTGGATCGCAAATTATTAGTCTAACAAGTGTAACACCGTTAGCAGGATAAGACTAGTAGTTTATAGATGGGCATTAGTGACTCGACTTGAATCCTGAGCAAGTTAAGAACTCCTACTTATAGGGGTTTGTCCTTAGACTAGTATGGGTGAGAGTGACCTTTAGCCGACTCAATAAGCCTACCTTCTCCGGGACAAAACCTCGTAGGTAGCTGGGAACTTAACTGTGCAAGATGGAATTCACTCATTCCTACACCAAGGAATTAGATAGGTTAATCCCTTAATAATTGACTCCAGGTCTTGAACAACGGGGCCCCGCCCTCTATGAGGGTATGAGTCTAAGGTAGGACCTTAGACTTGTTGTTCATTAGAGGATCAACTGTGATTACGAACAACCTGTGAAGGGTTGACTCATGGGTAATGACTATATCAGTGGACACAATATTATCTACATTGAGGAGAGTGCATCTACAAGTCTATAGTGGAGTGACTTGTAGTTAATGAATATTGATTAACTAGATCAAAGAGTTTGATCAGTTAATCTCACATCATTGGAGCTCATGAACTGTAGGTCCATTAGGTCCCCCTGTTGGCTCAATATGGTAATATTGAGGGTATAAAGTTAGGAATGAAATTGAAGTGTTCAATTTCATACATGAGGTGTTATTTCAATTATATATGATATAATTGATATAATATATAGTTTTAATGTGAATTAGATTCATATATAAACTATATACTAAAGAGAGAATAAAGGAGGGGTAGGATGGTCATTTCCATCATATTTCCCTAAATATATGGTTGCATGAGATGCAACTAGGTTAAAGAATTTTAAGCTCTTTGTTGTGTTGTTTGAAGTGTTCCAAAAATACACATCTCTCTCACAAAATACCTCACCTCTCCTAAAGGGAACCCACATTCCTCCCTCACCTAGAGAACAACAAAGAAGATTCGGTGGTCGTGTCTTCGTACGTTCGTGTTCCTGTTGCTGAGATCGTGATCGTGGGAGAGAAGAGCACTTGAAGAAAGGTTCTTCAAAGGTAATGTTTCTTGTAGTCCATTATATTCATATGCTTAATCTAGTTATATTTGTTTTTGAAATAATCGTTGTAACTAAATCAAGAGCGCGCGATTCTCAATCGCTTCCGCTGCGGGACTTCGATTCCCTTCACCTCTGTGATTATTGTACAGATTTTTAGAAGCCAAAAAGGCAAGAACTCTGACCCTTTTTTGTTTAGGATGAGATTCTAAATGCTTCTGTTTTGATTTCCATGTTTTAATTGCTTATTGATAGTCTATTTGCCAATGTACTGGTATTTTAGAAATTAGTATCAATATGATAGATCCAATTGACTTCTGCTGCAATTGGTTTATCAAAACCATCACATATGACATCTATGCATGTTTAGATTACCGCATCGACAAACCATGTGAAGACTTTGTCGACATAATCGACACCTGCATCCATGATTCAAATATCCGCATTCAGTTGTGGCATGTGTGGCAAGAATCAGAAGATGGAGTAGTGCCAATTGATGGAGATATAATCTCCTTGAGCAGCGGAAACGTGTTTGGGATCGTTAATGTGCTTGATTGTTTTGTTTAAAACAAAAAACAGTACACATTGAAAAATACAGAACAAGCATGAAATTCTAATCCTATTAGACATGGATTAATTGAATACAAACAAACTAAGTTTAACAATTAAACTAAAGGGAAGAAGGAATTACCTTTGTAGACTCGCAGCAACTCCTTGCTCCAAGCAAATTCCAATTAATCAGCAACACAACAATTCTCTATTTTTCAAGCAGGAACAATACCACTTGGAAAAACCCTCTATGTCTCTGAATACTTAGTTCTTACTTGGTGGGAAGGATCGAACAATTTGAAGATGAAGGGAATTTTGGAGATTGAGAGAGAGAGTGAATTTTTTCTTTGTGTCAAATATGAAAAATCAATCGATCAATCATCTTCTTCTTCTCACAAGGAGAAGAAGAAGCTTCAGTGGGCAACTCCCCACTCCCTATCGAGGGGGAGTTGGGGAGTAGTGGGAACGTGCCTCCTGACACGTTCCCAATTAATAATATATAAATTAATTAATTAATTAATTAATTAATTAATTAATTAAATTAATTAAATTAAATTAAATCATATTTAATTCAAATATAGTATTAATTTAATGATTACATCATATTTAATCATTTTACCCTTTATACTATAGTTTAATGTACATCTCATGCACATTATGTTTTAACCTATAGTTTTCAAATATGAATCACATTCACATTTAATATTTGAACTCTTTCAAATATTTAATTCTCTCACAAAATTTAATATGAATCATATCCACATTAAATATATAATATATAGTTCCAAAACCATATATTATATTGTTTCAATATACATTAAGTTTATTCCCTAATCAATTTGAACATTTCAAATTCTAATGATCTAAGAATCCTTTACGAGTTAGAAGGTGGACCTAATGGACCTACATATCAGAAGCTCTAACGATACGAGATTGTTCGGTTAATCTCATTAACCTCCCAATCAACATTCGTTAATTGCGAGAACACTCCACTAAAGTCCCACAGCTGCACTCTTCTCACTACAGATATATTTTTGTGTCCATGGATATTGACCAATAACAGCAAGTCAATCCTACACGAATGTTCGTAACACCAGCTGGGTCAAATTACCGTTTTACCCCTGGGTTACATCTTGTGCCTTAAGTACCAGTGCTCCTCTAATGAAAAATTTGTTTGAGGTCCTACCAACAAACAGAGTCCCTCTCGGGCCAATGAGAGGTTCAGACCCTTTGTTCAAGTCCCGGAGACACCACTTAAGGGAACATTCCTCTACTTATCCTAGTAGGCGGGAATGAGTGAATTCCATCTTGCTAAGTTAAGTTCCCAGCCACTCACTCGGTCTTGTCCCCAAGAAGGTAGGCATATTGAGTCGGCGAATCTGGCCACTCTCACCCATACTAGTCAAAGGACAATCCCTCGCGAACAGGAGTTCGTAACCTGCTCAGGATTGATATCAAGTTGTCTAGGTCATCCTAGTGAAACAGAAACCTAACTCGTCAACGAAGTTACAGCTAGAGGTTACTATTTCGTGGTCCGGTCTTATGTAATCTAATTACATAGGATATCCCCACTCACATGTCATCTACACGAACACGTTAGGATCACTGTGTTTGTATCAAATACAAAGTGGGCCACATCCATAGTTTTACCAAAGTATGGTACCCAAACCTTATCCCTTTACTATAGACCCTTGTAGGCTATATTGCGAACCGAGATCCTTTTTATGTACATTACATTCAGTTAAAGATTCATTTAACAACCTTGGATGTTTAGTTTATTGGATTTAGGATTTAAATAAAGGAAAACTCGTAGATAACGTATAATAACACTTTATTGAAATAATAATACTTTATTACATTTATTAGAACAAAATTACAAACTACGAGTTTTAAGGCACAAATCCCAACAAACTCCCACTTGCACTAAAACACTAGTGGGGTACAACATAATCTAAATCAGTGGTTACATAGATATAAATACAATAAACTAGGGCATCCATATACACCATGACATATCTCGCACTTGCCCTAGATTAGCCTATGTACATATCTCGTAGACCCAGACTTTCAAGATGACCCTCGAACACTTTAGCCGTGAGAGTCTTTGTAAACGGATCAACAATATTGTGCTCCGAAGTGATCTTCATGACTGTCACATCTCCTCGTTGCACTATTTCTCGTATCAGGTGATACTTCCTCTCGATGTGCTTACCTCGCTTATGGCTACGAGGTTCCTTCGAATTGGCTACCGCACCACTGTTGTCACAGTATAAGGTGATGGGAGATTCCATATTTTGAACAACTTTAAAATCAGTAAGGAATTTCCTTAGCCAAACAACCTCTTTAGCTGCTTCACAAGCAGCGACATACTCAACCTCCATTGTGGAGTCAGCGATGCATCCGTGCTTGATGCTTCGCCATACTATAGCTCCCCCGTTAAGGGTAAAAACTGATCCCAATGTGGATTTCTGAGAATCCTTATCGGTCTGAAAATCAAAATCAGTGTATCCAGTAAGGATCAAATCCTTAGACCCATACACAAGCATATAGTCCCTCGTTCTCCTTAGATACTTGAGGATATTTTTAACTGTTATCTAGTGGTCTAACCCTGGATTGGACTGGTACCTACTGACTATTCCCACTGCATAACAAATGTCTGACATCGTGTACAACATAGCATACATGAAGCTACCTACTGCAGAGGCATAGGGAAATGTCTCATATCCTCAACTTCTTGAGGTGTCTTGGGACACTGTTCCCTAGACAGATGAACTCCGTGCCTGAAAGGCAATAAGCCTCTCTTGAAATTCTGCATCGAATATCTGGACAACATTTTGTCGATATAAGACGCTTGAGACAATGCTAGCGTTATGTTCTTGCGATTCCTGAAGATCTAAATCCCAAGAACATACTGCGCCTCTCCCAAATCTTTCATTTGGAATTGGGTCGCCAGCCAATTCTTTATGTCAGTAAGGTATCCTACATCATTCCCAATGAGTAGCATATCATCCACATAAAGTACTAACAAAGCTACTTTGTCGTTGATGATCATTTTGTAAACACAAGGCTCATCAACGTTTTGGTCAAAGCCGTAAGACATGATCGCAGTATCAAATCTTATGTTCCAAAATCTTGATGCTTGTATCAATCCATAAATGGATCGATTGAGCTTGCAAACTTTTTGCTCCTGACCTTGGGCTATAAACCCTTCGGGCTGAGACATATAGATGCTCTCGTCAAGATTACCATTCAAAAAGGCAGTCTTTTGCAAAATTTCATAATCATAAAACGCGGTTATGGACAAGAGTCTCCTTATAGACTTCAGCATAGCAACAAGGAAAAAAGTTTCTTCATAGCAAATTCCATCCGTTTGGGTAAAACCCTTTGCTACAAGCCTAGCCTTAAAGGTCTGTACCTTTCCGGTTGCATCTCTCTTTCTCTTATAGATCCATTTACACCCTATTGGTCTAACCCCTTCAGGTTGATTTACAAGTTCCCATACTGAATTGAAGTCCATTGACTCCATTTCAAGGTCCATGGCTTTGATCCATTGGTCCATGACTATGTCTTTCATTGCCTGTTTATAAGACAATGGATCTTCTAAGCCGTCATCAGGTATGACAACTTGAGTTTCAGCTAAACCCAAGTAGCGGTCAGGTTGAGAAACAACCCTCCCACTGGGTCGAGGCATTCCCAACGATTGAGAAGGACGAGACTAACTTGAGGTGCTAGCTCTTCCATCAACTCTTAATGAAGGTCCAGCTTGATCAACAACTCTTGTTGGTTCATGTGTAGGTTCATTTAGTACTAATTTACTACGACGTTTGTGGTTCCTCATGTGATCTTTCTCCAAAAATGTGGCGTTTGTCGATATAATCACCTTGTTTTCTTGTTGGTCGTAGAAAAAACTACCTCTCGTTTCTTTGGGATAGCCATCAAATTGGCACAATCTTGAACGAAGTTCCAGTTTCTTTGGGTTTGTCACGAGCACGTGTGCCATACAACCCCAAATCCTGAAGTGTTGTAAACTAGGTTTACGCCCCTTCCAAAGTTCAAAAGGTGTTTCTGAAACACTTCTTGATGGAATATTGTTCAAGATTTGAACTGCAGTCTCTACTGCGTATCCCCAAACCGAGGCAGGAAACT
Source organism: Trichosanthes cucumerina (assembly GCA_036507285.1). Classification (NCBI taxonomy): domain Eukaryota; kingdom Viridiplantae; phylum Streptophyta; class Magnoliopsida; order Cucurbitales; family Cucurbitaceae; genus Trichosanthes; species Trichosanthes cucumerina. The sequence goes on from CM071841.1 coordinate 44,834,491, forward strand.
GAGCATAGCTCATCATATAACGAACCATGTCTAACAAGGTTCTATTTCTCCTTTCTGACACACCATTTTGATGTGGTGTATTAGGTGTAGAGATTTGAGATTTAATTCCATGTTCTATCATATAGGCCTGGAATCATAAATCCATATACTCTCCACCTCGATCGGATCGAAGTGTTTTAATGGTTTTCCCTAATGCATTCTCTACTTCAGCCTTGTACTCTTTGAACTTTTCAAGAGCTTCAGACTTGTGATGCATTAGGTATAGATAACCATACCTCGAATAATCATCTATGAAAGAGATGAAATATTCGTACCCTCCTCGAGCTTTGACTTTCACTGGACCACAAAGATCCGAATGCACAAGTTCTAGGGGATCTACAACTCTGTAACCTTTTCCAGTAAAAGGTCGCTTGGTCATTTTACGTTCCAAGAAAGACTCGCAAGGCGGTAAAGAATCATCTTCTAACTTATTTAGAAGTCCATTCTTAGAAAGTCTCTCAATCCGGTTGAGATTAATATGACCAAGTCTAAGATGCCATAGATAGGTATTATTATCTGGAGAAATTCTTTGCCTTTTGTTTTGAGTGTTAGCATCTTTAAACATCTCATGATTTAAAATTGCTTTCATTTTGTTCGGTTTCAGTACGTATAAGCCATTTTTCAATTTAGCAGAACAAATATTGACACTCTCTTTCAAAATGAACGCTTCATTAATTGAAAAAGAAATACAATATCCAAGTTCTATTAAACAAGAAATATAAATTAAGTTCCTTTTAAGCTTAGGAACTATATACAGATTTTTTAATGAAAGAAATCTATCTTCGAACAATAGTTTAGCATCTCTCACTGCATAAGCTGAGACAACGTCTCCCGTTCCGACCATGAGCGTCATCTCACCCTCTTCGAGCTCCTTGAAGGAACTAGTTTCCTGAAATGAAGAGCAAACATGAATTATTCAGGTAAAATCATTATTTTCCACTAAACAAGTTTTAAGAACAAGTAAGTCTGATTTACCTTTCTTCTCTTTGGGCAGTTTCGCTTCGAGTGCCCATCCACGTTGCAGTGGAAAATTTTTCCTTTATTTGCAACCTTGGCTTTTCCCTTGCAATTGTCAGCAGCAGGTGCCTTCCCTTTCCCTCCTATTTTCTTCTTTTGGGTCTTCTTAAGCCCAGAAGATGAGCTACAGGACTTAGTCCCAGAGGATGAACCCTTCTGGAACCTTCTGGAATGGGCAAACAGATTTTTCTCTCCATCAGCCTGTCCCTTATTCTTCATAAGAGACTGGAAAGTCTGTAGTTCAATAAGGTGAGTAGTCAGGTTATAGTCTATCTTGTTCATTGATAACTCGCCATAGGAGAGTTATTTTACAAGAATTTTAGTGCTTAATCTACTTGAATTGCATAGAATTTATTGAGTCTCATGTTATTTTATCCCTAAATTGTGTATGTTAGCTAAAAAGTCTTGAATTTAAGCATTGGATTAAAAAAAAATTAATTTTGATATTTTTGTGGTTTAATTTAAGACATTTAGGAAAATAAGCTAACGTTGAATTAAATATCAAAATTTGAGATTTTTCATAACTCCAAAAATCCCTGCGTATTTATTTTGACTTATACTTGACTTCATAAATTTATTTGGGATTTTTCTGTGTGCAAGAGATGTATAAAAATTACAGGAGTCCCTAAGGGCATTTTAGACATTTTACCCGAAGGGTAAGATGGTCTTTCTACCCCTAAGGGTATTTTTGTAATTTGTCGAGTTAGGACAACACCATCTTATATAAGGAGGCTAGGGTTCACAAGTGTCGGAGGGGAGAAAGAGTTGCCACAAAAGGAGAAGAGAGCGAGAGAGAGAAGAGGTGATTGCTACAACAAAGGGGTGCATTGAAGAGAATAATCATGAATGTGCCATTGTTGTAGCAATCGTACGAGTGAAGAAAAAATCTTGTTGTAGCAAAAATCGTAGTTGGTTTTTCACAGACGACCCCTAACAAAGTTATCGTTTGCCAGAGTTTCAACCGTTGGATTGTGCTGAAATTTTGACAGATTATTTGAGACTCATAGGGCTATACTTTGAACGGTTAGATCGTCGTTCGGAGCTTCGGTGTGCCAGATATTTCTGTCGCGTTGGGAGATCAGTGCAGTTCAGTTTTTTACTGGCGGCGCTCACGAAAGTGTCGTTTGTCGGAGTTTCAACCGTTGGATTTTTCTGAAATTTTGGCAGCTTATTCGTGACTCATAGGGATTCGTTTTGTACGATTGGATCGTCGTTCCGAGCTTCGGTTGATGAGATATTGTTGTCGCACAGAACCTGCAAAACTAAAATCTGCTACTATGGTCTGCTGTCTTCGGTGGTATCTGTTGGTGTTTTGCTTCGTGTCATTACCTCTCCTAATCTCTAATTGTTAATGTTGTTTTTCTTCTATTGGACACATATTTAAGACTATTTTTGTTCACTATTGTAGACCGAATTCGTGACTGTTTTTAGACTAGAATTGTGACTGAATTATGATAAATTTGTGAACATCATTGGGTTGTTTTCTTGAATTCTTTGATGGATAAAAGCATGCATCGATTAGAAGTTTGTGAGTTAATTTTTGTCATGAACTAAATTATCTTAGGCAAGGGTTAGGTTGTCTTCAATGTAGATTTTGGAGCGAATTTATGATTAAGGTCATTGTTGAATTTATGAAATTTTATTGAATTTAACATTGCATGAGAATTAGAATTGGTCACTTTGATTTCTCTAGAATTCATGAACTTGAGAGAGCTATTGAATTAGAAAACTAAAATTTCATTCTAGGATTATTGAGTTGATTAGAGATAATTAACCCACCTAGAATCTAAAATTATGAGCATAATTTAGATCTCAACTGAGAAGTTGTAGGTTTTAAAACTTAGTGATTTCGAAAGAAATTCATTTGAATACATGTGTAGGTAAATTCAAGGTATCACTCAAATTTTCATTCCTATTGAACATGAAAACTCCAACCTAACCCGAGCCTATTTTTCATTAAAAATCTCATCTCTTGCATCTCCCCTCTTGTTTGCATTTTCCTCTCCCATCATTTAAATTCAGTTATTTTCTTGAGTCTAGTCTTGTATTTGCACACTTATCACATCAATTTATTTATTTACAATAGTAATTTGCACACTCATGCATTGCACGAAAATAAAGAAAATTTGCTAGGAGACTCATTCATTTAGGTTTAGCTAGTCCTCGTGGGATCGATACTTTAACTTATCACTTGCTGCTCTCGACCGTGTATACTTGCACGTCGTAGAAGTGTCGGAGTCTTATTCTAATTTACATTAGTTTAGGGCAGTCGATATTTTCGCTTCATTCATCACCGCATTGTTGCGAAATTGCAGGAAACTCTTTGGAAAAGACTCCATGATGAACGATACCTGACTTTGCTCGTCAATGACCGCTCCATTCATCTAAGCCACGTTGAAGTGGACCATCAGATCAAGAACGTGTTGTCTCACAGATGACCCCTCCTTCATACGGGAGTTATAAACGTATTTGAGGGATTCGTGCCGAATCTGTCCAAGCGGTTGTCCAAACATTTCCTGCAGCGAACTCATGATCTCACGAGCTGAGACCATGCCCTCATGCTTTTTGGCCAAAATTTCAGAAATACTAGCCAAAATGTAGACCTTGGCCTTGTCATTGGCCTTGATCGAGCGATCGTACGCCTCCAATGATTGAGGAGCGCACGGAGCAGGATCCGAGGACATTCCTTAGACAAGATACAAACCGTAGATCATCAACAACCGTAATCGTATTCAAAGTTGGATTTCCACGTAGTAAAATTCTCACCAGTTAAACGGTCGCTTTTAAGTAAGGCTATTATAGAGGACGACATGCTAAAAATCCAAAATAGTTATAATTAGTTATGCCTTTTAACCTATTGTAAAAACCAATCAAATTTAGCAAAATTATTAAAGAATCCTAGTGTTTAAACTAAACCCAATGTCTAAATTAAACCTTTAATTTTACAACGATACTTCAAGGGTTTAGAACAAAAGCTTCCGTCGGGCGGTCAGTCATTCCTCCCTTGAATTGAGACTTTCTCAGCCGATTCTCACTACCAGAACATCTCATGTCCCAATGGTCCTCAGCTACCGTTTGTTTGGTCAAGGATTTGTTAACTAACTTAACTCATCCCGTAAATGTGACCCTACCATTTTCAGATCCAATAGGCCCGAGCCAACAGGCTACTATGAAGAAAGACAACTTTGGCAAACAACCTAAGAGACCTATCCATTTATGGAGTTCGCGGTGTTCCGATCCCTATAGTCAGACCCTCCGTAGGGTTTGGCTGTTCCAGGACAACCTAGCAAGCGGACTATAGAAATCTCACGGTGCGACCTAATGAAGGAGACCGTAGGATACGTTGACACGTGTCCTGCTCCCATTTACTATGGATACTTCCCTCATTCACCTTGGTATTGAACCATGCAAACACATACCGTAGGGGGACGCCCTATTGACGCCACGTAGCCGAGCATGAAACTCACGGTGTGAACTCTTGAGGACGTGAGAGTAAACTCGATGCAAACATCTCGTTTTCTCCCACTGAAGTTCCTAAAATTAGGGTATATGTTTAACTTAGCTGAATTCTAGCTAAAAGAATCTATTTAAGTCTATGCCTAATATAACTAGGTCTTAAAACCTTATGTCTAGGTGAATAAACATTTCAATTACCTATAGATAAAACAGAACTAAGGTTAATTCAACTCAGTTCCAGTCGGTCTGTGTAGGAAGTGTTTAGAACTAGTCACAACTTAAGTACCAAATTTTTATACTGAGAGTAACTTCGGTCAGAGAGTTCCCTTATAACCAAAGTTCAAATGTTCAACTTAAGTTTCCAGCTCTCCACATGGTCCTGTCCCTGAGAAGATAAGCATATTGGGCGAGTACCTGTGACCACCCTCACCTGTACTAGTCAAAGGAGAGACCCCCGCAAACAGGAGTTCGTAACACGCTCATTCCAGGATTAAGGTCGAGTCACTAATGGTCATCAATGAAGTTATTAGTCCTATACGGTCAACGGTGTTACATCAGTAGGTCTAATAATTCACGGTCCGGTCTTGTATAGTCTCATTGCACAAGATGCCCCCAGATCACCTCGTTTGTATCTAATACAAAGCGGGTCGCATCCACAACATATCCAGGATTAGGTCTCCAACCCCATCCATATATCGTGAGACCGTTCGGGTCATTAACTCGGACGTGATTCTCCCTGTGTGTCCACTACACACCGTTCAAGTTCTAGTTCTCTGATATATTCAATGATCCTCGGGCTTAGTTTATTGGACAAAGTTTGTAAAAGTTGCGAGACGCAAAGTGATGAAAGAAATAAGTCTTATTTATTTCAAAAGATATATTTCAAACAAAACGAGATTAGGAAATACATCCCAATAGGTCGTTCAGAGCCACAACTAGGTCAAATTACCGCTTTACTCCCCGTGACTACTTTTTGCTCCTTATGCACCACTAATCCTCTAATGAACAACAAGTTTATGGTCCGACTATAAACAATTTCCCTCTCGGATCAAGAATAGAGAAGGGCCTCGTTGTTCAAGACCTGGATTAAGTTCTAAGGGAACAACCGATCTAGTTACTTTAGTTCGGGAACGAGCGAATTCCTTCTTGCAGAGTTGAGTCCCCAGCTCCCTACGAGGTTTCATCCCTAAGAAGGTAGGCTTATTGAGTCGACGAGCCAGGCCACTCTCACCCGTCCTAGTCTAAGGATTAACCTCGCAGATAGGAGTTCGCAACTCGCGCTCAGTTCAAAGTTGAGTCACTAATGGTAATCATTGAATTATTAGCCCTAATCTATCAACGACGTTACTACTCGAGTGGTCTAAAAACTCTTCGTCCGGTCTTGTACAATCTCATTGTTGGGATGTTTGTCCTAATCTCGTACTGTTTGTAAATAGATTTGAAATTAATAAAGAGTTATTTATTTCTTCTTTTTATGTCTCGCACTTAATACAAACTATGACCAATAAACTAAGCTCCAAGGTCATTGAATATATGAGAGAACTAGAACTTGAACGGTGTGTAGTGGAAACAAAGGGAGGATCACGTTCGAGTTAATGACCCGAACGGTCTATAGAATATGGATGGGGTTGGAGACCTTATCCTTGATACACTGTGGATGCGACCCGCTTTGTATTAAGATACAAACGAGGTGATCTAACTCGTTCATGTGGTTGACATGCGAGTGGGGGCATCCTGTACAATGAGATTGTACGAGACTGGATCGTGAATTATTAGACCTACTAATGTAACACTGTTGACAGTAAGGACTAATAACTTCGTAGATGACATTAGTGACTCGACCTCAATCCTGAGCGTGTTACTAACTCTTGTCTGCGGGGATCTGTCCTTTGACTAGTACGGGTGAGGGTGGTCACAGTTACTCGCCCAATATGCCTATCTTCTAGGGACAAGACCAAGTAGGGAGCTGGGAACTTAACTACGCGAGATGGAATTCACTCATTCCCGCCTTTAGGGAAACTAGAGTGGTTGTTCCCTAAAGTGCTGTCTCCAGGGCTTAGACAACGGGCGCCCACTCTCTCACTGATAGAAGAGCGTTATTGTGTATGGTCGAACCATAACAATGTTGTTGTTCATCAAACGAGCAGTGGGTACTTAAGGAGGAAGAAGTCGACACAAGGGTAGGACGGTAATTTGACCCAGCAGTGTCTACGAACAACCTGTGAAGGATCGTCTCATGGGCATTGGTTATATAAGTGGACACGTAATATTCTGCACTGACGGGAGTGCAACTACGGGCTTTAGTGGAGTGTTACCGTAGCTAATGAAGGTTGATTAACCGGGTCAAAGAGTTTGATAGGTTAGTCTCGGATCATTGAACCTCGTCACTGTAGGTCCATTCGTCCCTCGGTTGGCTCAAACTAGGTTAAAAGAATGGTTAATGTTTTTGTGTGAATAGAAGTGTTCAATTTCACTTAAGGGCATTTATGTCATTTATATGAGATATAAATGATATAATATATAGTTTAATGTGAATGTGATTCATAATAAACTATAGGTTAGCCTAATTGTTGAATTAGGGCTAATTGGAGAAATTAATTGAGAGAAATTAAATTGAATGTGATTCAATTTAATAAATCCACAATTATACAAATGTTATTTGTAAGATGAGATATCAGATATCTTATATTATATGGTTATCCAAATATGATTTGCATAACCTATGGTTGTAGTAAAATGGTAATAATGTGGAGATTTTAACTCCATCATTTTCCATTATTTAAACCCTTCTTGCAAGAAGGAAAAGAATTCATTCTCTCATTTTTTGGATTTTCACCAAAGAGAAGAGATTCAATACCCTCTCAAATCCTTGCTGAAATTTCTTTCCTCATATGCATGTTTAACTTAGGTCTAATTATTAGATCAATTTTAAAGAAATTCAATTTCACAACTTCACAACGATGAATCAATCGTCTTCCGCTGCTTGGGAGTTTCATTCCTTCAATTGGTATCAGAGCCATACGTTGGTTCTTCGTTGTTCACTGTTTTTCATTAAAAGGAGGTGGATAAAGCCTTAATTTATATGATAAATTGTTGGTTTGCAAAAATTGGATGATTTCGGTTTTGGCACTTTTAGATTTATTTTCTGTTTGATGAGATCAAATGTAAGGGCCCGTGTTTTTTGGGCAATTTAGAAAATAAATCGAGTCTGTAAGTCCGAGTCGTTCGTGGCAAGAGTTGTTGTGAAGAAATCGAGGCAGAAACGCGTGAGAAACGACGAAAAACAGCAGGAGAAGCTTGTTGTTTTGTCGAAAGCGTTGAGACACTGTTCATCGGTGTCTCAACGCTGCCATTGCGGACGCAAGGCGGCGCGCCGCAGCAGCGTTGCTGTAACGATACGCGTAGGAACGTTGGCACAACGCCGACGCCGCAAATGCGTTCGACGACGCCACGACGTTGCAACACTCTGAGCGTTAATGGGCAGTTCGCGAGGCTGATTCGCTAAAACATGGGCAATTGGAGAATTTGGACTTCGTGGGGCTTAAAATTTCAAATTTTACTTTTATCTTATATTTGTAAAATGTATTTTATTTATTTCTTTATTTATTTTATTAAATAATATTAATATAAATGTTATATTAATGTTATTTAATTAAATAAATGCCCCTAGGTGCCAAAAAATAGTCCATTTTTGCTATTTAATTATTTTATGCATGAGACGTATGATTTAATTAATTTCTATGTGCATAATGTATGACGTATAGGTTTAAAATCCCACCTTAGGTTAAGCATTTCATGCATCATTTATATTATATGAGTTATAATATATAGTTTGCATGATAGGTTATATTATAAGTGTTATAATATAATTAAATGCATGTTTTAATTTAATTGATATAAGTGTTATATTTTTATATTAATGTATTCTCATGCATTTATATTCATGTGATGAATTAATATTGTTATAGTATATAGTTATTCATGTGATAATTGATCAAGCACTATAACATAGAAATGCATGCAACCTAAGTTAATTATTAGTTTTAAAGTGTTTAGAACTTGAATAATTAGACTTAGGTTTTCTATCTCTAATAAGATTAGAATTAGGAAATCAAAGTATAGTCTTTGAATGGTGACTGATTAGTAACTCTGTCTAAGGAAGGTTTTGTCTAAGGCTAGGATATTTAAGTTGACGCTTGCAAAACACCCCTACTTGGAAACCGATCTGGGAGTGAATTCGGTCCGAAGATTCTTAGATTATACTTATCGTGAGTGTCGTTAATTAAAAGTTGATTTATTTACTCACATAGACTTAAGTAATAATGTGATTATAAACTTAGGCTAAATACCATATAAAAGTTATATTGATAGACTTAGATAAATTTTAGTCGGTTTATCTAGGTCAATATCGAAATTTATAAAGTGTTGAGTGGGAGGAAATATAGTGTATGAGATACTTTTAATTTCCGACCACAAATCTCCATTAAGTCCGCACCGTGAGATACATACTCGGCCTCGTGGCGCAAATGGGAGCATCCCCCTTCGGATGGTATTTGTATGGATCAATATCAACGTGGATGGAGAGAGTACTTATAATGAGTGGGGAGCAGGACTGTGAAAATGGGACTCACGGTCTCTTCTTTCGATTCACACCCAGAAACCCCTATGATCCGCCCCGCTAGTTTGGCGGGACGGACAATCTTCTTCGGAGGGCCTTGATCATTTGAGTTGGAACACCGTGGAATTCCTTAAAGGGATACTGATTTCTTGTTGGTTTTCCTTCGTTGTTCACCCTTCGGTGGCTATTGTTTGGACTGATATTTGGAAACTTAAAGATTGAGGTGACACTCATCGAATACGTTAAGTGTTAATGAATTTCACTAATTAATGGTAAATGGACGCCTACTGGAATAAGAGTTATTCTTGGCTTAGGGTCTGGTCGAGAAAGTCTCGTCCTAGAGGAGGAGTCTTTCTGTTCACCCTTCGGTGGTAGTCATTCTAAACCTTTATCATATCATTGCAATTTTTATATGACCTAGGTATCATAGGATTAATTTTTGCTAAAACTTGATTGGTTTTTAAAAAGTTTATGCGAGACTGACACAAAATTTTATTTGATGTTTCAGCTAAAAATTATGTCTAGTTCAATAATAGCTTTTCTAGCTTCCGACAAATTAGTGGGAGATAACTTCCAAACTTGAATGAATAATATCAACACGATCTTAGTAACTGACGACCTGAAGTTCGTGCTTACTGAGGAGTGTCCTCAGTTGTCGAGCTGGACTTCATAACAAAGTGTTCGTGATGCTTACGATCGATGGATCAGGGCCAATGAAAAGACCAAGGTCTACATCATTGCCAGCTTATCTGAAGTTTTGGCAAAGAAGCATGAGTTGATGATCACCGCCAAGGAGATCATGCAGTCGTTGCAAGACATGTTTGGACAACAGTCCTTTCAAGTCAGGCACGACTCGCTCAAACACGTCTTCAACGCCCGAATGAAAGAAGGGTCGTTTGTCCGAGAACACGTTCTAGACATGATGATCCACTTGAATTTGACGGAGATGAACGGGGCTTCGATCGACGAGTCGAGCCAGGTTAGCTTTATTCTGGAGACTCTTCCGAAGAGTTTCCTTCAGTTTCGTAGCAACGTTGTTATGAACAAGATTAGCTACACTCTGACTCTCCTCCTTGATGAGGAATAGGGCATAGGAATCTGAGGCAAATGTTGCCTACAGGTCTTATCACAGGGGTTCGACCTCTAGGACTAAATCTGTTGCTCGTTCTCACCCGAAATGGAAGAAGAAGAAGTTGAAGAGTGGTAAAGCTGACCGTGCTGCCACCCTAAAGGGCAAGAAGGTCAAGGAAGTTGCAGAGAAAGGAAAGTGTTTCCACTGCAATGTGGACAACCACTCGAAGACAAATTGTCTCAAATTCCTTGCCGAGAGGAAGAATCAAGGTAAATACGATTTACTGGTAACTGAAACTTGCTTAGTGGAGAGTATTGACTCTGCCTGGATTTTAGATTCGGGCGCCACTAACCATGTTTGTTCTTCTTTTCAGGGAATTGATACCTGGCAGCCGTTGTGAGAGGGTGAGGTGACTCTACGGGTTGGATCCGGAGAGATAGTCTCTGCTACAGCGATCGGCAAAGCGAAGCTTTATTTTGGCAGAAAAGTTTTATTGTTGGACAATATGTATATAGTTCCAGGGTTTACTAGAAACCTTGTTTCTATTTCCTGTCTCATTGAACATTGTATTTTAATTTCCTTTGATTCTAATAAAGCGTTTATATCATTTAAAGACAACTTGATTTGTTCAGCTTCACTTGAGTCTAACTTGTATGTTTTAAAGCCAAATTCGGTTAACAGCGTTTTAAATACTGAATTGTTTAAAACTGAAGAAACGCGACCTAAGAGAGTTAAGGTTTCTCCTAAAGAAAATGCCCATCTTTGGCATCTAAGGTTAGGCCACATTAATCTCAATCAGATTGAGAAACTAGTGAAGAGTGGACTTCTAAGTCAGTTAGAAGAAAACTTTTTACCGGTGTGTGAGTCATGCCTCGAAGGCAAAATGACCAAACGTCCTTTTAGTGGAAAAGGATATAGAGCCAAGGAGCCCTTTGAGCTTATACATTCTGACCTCTATTGTCCGATGAGTGTTAAAGCACGAGATGGTTACGAATACTTCGTTTCTTTCATTGATGATTATTCGAGGTATGGGTATATTTACCTAATTCATAAGAAGTCTTAATCTCTTGAAAAGTTTAAGGAGTACAAGACTGAGGTTGAGAACCTGTTAGGTAAAACAACAAAAACACTTGGATCGGATCGAGGTGGAGAGTATATGGACACTGAATTCCAGGACTATGTGATAGAGCACGGAATTACGTCTCAACTCTCAGCACCTGGTATTCCACACCAAAATGGTGTATCGGAGAGGAGAAACAGAACCCTGTTGGACATGGTTCGGTCGATCATGAGCTATGCTCGTCTCCCTGATTCCTTTTGAGGTTACGTAGTGGAGACTTCGGTTTACATTTTGAACAACGATTCGTCGAAAAGTGTTTGTGAAACACCTTTCGAACTCTAGACTGGACGTAAATGTATTTTACACCATTTCAGAATTTGGGGATGCTCGACCCACGTGTTGGTGTCAAACCTGAAGAAATTGGAATTCCGTTCAAAATTGAGCCTATTCATAGGTTACCCAAAAGAGCCCAGAGGTGGTCTATTTTATGATCCTAAGGATAATAAGGTGTTTGTGTCGACAAACGCCACTTTCCTTGAGGAAGATCATATCAGGGATCATGTGCCTAGGAGAAAAATCGTGTTAAACGAAATGGGCAGTATATCAGCAGGAGTTGCTGATGGGGCTAGTACGTCAACCAGTGTTGTTGATCCTAGCACGTTAAGTCAAGTCTGTTCCCAAGAGTTGGGAATGCCTCAACATAATGCGAGGGCTGTGAGACAGCCTGAACGTTACATGGGTTTAGCTGAAACCCAAGTCGTTAATCCTGATGATGACTGCGAGGATCCATTGACCTATGATCAGGCAATGGCTGATGTTGACAAGGACGAATGGATTAAAGCTATGGACTAGGAAATGGAGTCGATGTACTTCAATTTTGTCTGGGAGCTTGTGGATCAACCGATGGGGTAAAACCTATAGGTTGAAAATGGATTTACAAGCGTAAACGCATAGATGGGAAGGTGCAGACTTTCAAAGCACGACTAGTGGCAAAGGGTTTTACCATGGAGGTTGAATATGTAGCATCTTGTGAAGCAGCTAAGGAGGTCGTTTGGTTAAGGAAATTCATGCTAAATTTGGAAGTTGTTCCAAATATGACTTTGTCCATCACGTTGTTTTGCGATAACAGTGGTGCAGTGGCAAATTCGAGGGAACCCCAAAGTCACAAGAGGGGAAAGCACATAGAGCGGAAGTATCATCTCATCCGTGAGATCGTGAATAGAGGAGACGTGAGTGTCACGAAGATAGCTTTAGAGCACAACATTGCTGATCCTTTTACAAAGGCTCTCACAACTAGAGTATTTGAGAGTCACCTAGAAGGTCTAGGTTTACAAGTCTTCCCCAACTAGGGCAAGTGAGAGTATATTGTACAAAGGGGTTTAAATGCCCTAGTTTATTGTGTTTACATTACTGTAATGTTTTAGTACTCCACAAGCTTTAGGTCAAGTGGGAGATTGTTGGGATTTATGCCCTAAACTTGTGTAATTTTGATCAATTAAATAAACTGTTATTTGTTTTGATAGAATTACAGTCTTGCTTTATAAATCCAATAAACTAAGCTCCAAGGTTATAACATTTATCTTCAACATCAGTGTAGTGGACACTATTTGGGTTGAGTTCAAGAATTTAACCTAAATAGTCTATGGTATAAGAATAAGGTTGGAAACCCCATTCTGGTAACACCATGGATGCGACTCACTTTGTAATTAGTACAAATCAGGTAATCCAACTCATTCATGTAGTTTACATGCGAGTGGGGGCATCCTGTATGACGAGTTCATACAAGGCTGGATCGAAAATTATTAGTCTAACCAGTGTAACACCGTTAGCAGGATAAGACTAGTAGTTTATAGATGGGCATTAGTGACGCGACTTGAATCCTGAGCAAGTTAAAAACTCCTGCTTATAGGGGTTTGTCTTTAGACTAGTATGGGTGAGAGTGACCTTTAGCCGACTCAATAAGCCTACCTTCTCTGGGACAAAACCTCGTAGGTAGCTGGGAACTTAACTGTGCAAGATGGAATTCACTCATTCCTACACTAAGGAATTAGATAGGTTAATCCCTTAATAACTGGCTCCAGGTCTTGAACAACGGGGCCCGCCCTCTATGAAGGTATGAGTCTAAGGTAGGACCTTAGACTTGTTGTTCATTAGAGGATCAGCTGTGATTACGAACAACATGTGAAGGGTCGACTCATGGGTAATGACTATATCAGTGGACACAATATTATCTACAGTGAGGAGAGTGCAGCTACAAGTCTATAGTGGAGTGACTTGTAGTTAATGAATATTGATTAACTAGATCAAAGAGAATGATCAGTTAATCTCACATCATTGGAGCTCATGAAATATAGTGTATGAGATACTTTTAATTTCCGACCACAAATCTCCATTAAGTCCGCACCGTGAGATACATACTCGGCCTCGTGGCGCAAATGGGAGCATCCCCCTTCGGATGGTATTTGTATGGATCAATATCAACGTGGATGGAGAGAGTACTTATAATGAGTGGGAGCAGGACCTGTGAAAATGGGACTCACGGTCTCTTCTTTCGATTCACACCGTAAAACCCCTATGATCCGCCTGCTAGTTTGGCCTGGACCAGACAATCCCTTCGGAGGGCCTTGATCATTTGAGTTGGAACACTGTGAATTCCTTAAAGGGATACAGTTTCCTTGTTGGTTTTCCTTCGTTGTTCACCCTTCGGTGGCTATTGTTTGGACGGATATTTGGAAACTTAAAGATTGAGGGTGACACTCATCGAATTCGTTAAGTGTTAATGAATTTCACCAATTAATGGTAAATGGACGCCTACTGGAATAAGAGTTATATAATTGATATAATATATAGTTTTAATGTGAATTAGATTCATATATAAACTATATACTAAAGAGAGAATAAAGAAGGGGTAGGATGGTCATTTCCATCCTATTTCCCTAAATATATGGTTGCATGAGATGCAACTAGGTTAAAGAATTTTAAGCTCTTTGTTGTGTTGTTTGAAGGGTTCCAAAAATACACATCTCTCTCACAAAATACCTCACCTCTCCTAAAGGGAACCCACATTCCTCCCTCACCTAGAGAACAACAAAGAAGATTCGGTGGTCATGTCTTCGTACGTTCGTGTTCCTGTTGCTGAGATTGTGATCGTGGGAGAGAGGAGCACTTGAAGAAAGGTTCTTCAAAGGTAATGTTTCTTGTTGTCCATTATATTCATATGCCTAATCTAGTTATATTTGTTTTTGAAATAATCGTTGTAACTAAATCAAGAGCGCGCGATTCTCAATCGCTTCCGCTGCGGGACTTCGATTCCCTTCACCGCTGTGATTATTGTACAGATTTTTAGAAGCCAAAAAGGCAATAACTCTGACCCTTTTTTGTTTAGGATGAGATTCTAAATGCTTCTGTTTGATTTCCATGTTTTAATTGCTTATTGATAGTCTATTTGACAATGTATTGGTATTTTAGAAATTAGTATCAATATGATAGATCCAATTGACTTCTGCTGCAATTTGTTTATCAAAACCATCACATATGACATCTATGCATGTTTAGATTACCGCATCGACAAACCATGTGAAGACTTTGTCGACATAATCGACACCTGCATCCATGATTCAAATATCCGCATTCAGTTGTGGCATGTGTGGCAAGAATCAGAAGATGGAGTAGTGCCAATTGATGGAGATCTAATCTCCTTGAGCAGCGGAAACGTGTTTGGGATCGTTAATGTGCTTGATTGTTTTGCTTAAAACAAAAAACAGTACACATTGAAAAATACAGAACAAGCATAAAATTCTAATCCTATTAGACATGGATTAATTGAATACAAACAAACTAAGTTTAACAATTAAACTAAAGGGAAGAAGGAATTACCTTTGTAGACTCGCAGCAACTCCTTGCTCCAAGCAAATTCCAATTAATCAGCAACACAACAATTCTCTATTTTTCAAGCAGGAACAATACCACTTGGAAAAACCCTCTATGTCTCTGAATACTTAGTCTTACTTGGTGGGAAGGATCCAACAATTGGAAGAAGAAGGGAATTTTGGAGATTGAGAGAGAGAGTGAATTTTTTTCTTTGTGTCAAATATGAAAAATCAATCGATCAATCATCTTCTTCTTCTCACAAGGAGAAGAAGAAGCTTCAGTGGGCAACTTCCCACTCCCTATCGAGAGGGAGTTGGGGAGTAGTGGAACGTGTTCTCCTGACACGTTCCTAATTAATAATATATAAATAAATTAATTAATTAATTAATTTATTAAATTAATTTAATTAAATTAAATCATATTTAATTCAAATATAGTATTAATTTAATGATTAAATCATATTTAATCATTTTACCTTTTATACTATAGTTTAATGTACATCTCATGCACATTATGTTTTAACCTATAGTTTTCAAATATGAATCACATTCACATTTAATATTTGAACTCTTTCAAATATTTAATTCTCTCACAAAATTTAATATGAATCATATCCACATTAAATTTATAATATATAGTTCCAAAACCATATATTATATTGTATCAATATACATTAAGTTTATTCCCTAATCAATTTGAACATTTCAAATTCTAATGATCTAAGAACCCTTTACGAGTTAGAAGGTGGACCTAATGGACCTACAGATCAGAAGCTCTAACGATACGAGATTGTTCGGTTAATCTCATTAACCTCCTAATCAACATTCGTTAACTGCGAGAACACTCCACTAAAGTCCCACAGCTGCACTCTTCTCACTGCAGATATATTTTTGTGTCCATGGATATTGACCAATAACAGCAAGTCAATCCTACACGAATGTTCGTAACACCAGCTAGGTCAAATTACCGTTTTACCCCTGGGTTACATCTTGGGCCTTAAGTACCAGTGCTCCTCTAATGAAAAATTTGTTTGAGGTCCTACCAACAAACAGAGTCCCTCTCGGGTCAATGAGAGGGTCGGACGCTTTGTTCAAGTCTCGGAGACACCACTTAAGGGAACATTCCTCTACTTATCCTAGTAGGCGGGAATGAGTGAATTCCATCTTGCTAAGTTAAGTTCCCAGCCACTCACTCGGTCTTGTCCCCAAGAAGGTAGGCATATTGAGTCGGCGAATCTGACCACTCTCACCCATACTAGTCTAAGGACAATCCCTCGCGAACAGGAGTTCGTAACCTGCTCAGGATTGAGATCAAGTTGCCTAGGTCATTCTAGTGAAATAGAAACCTAACTAGTCAACGAAGTTACAGCTAGAGGTTACTATTTCGTGGTCCGGTCTTATGTAATCTAATTACATAGGATATCCCCACTCACATGTCATCTACACGACACGTTAGGATCACTGTGTTTGTATCAAATACAAAGTGGGCCACATCCATAGTTTTACCAAGGTATGGTACCCAAACCTTATCCCTTAACTATAGACCCTTTTAGGCTGTATTGCGAACCGAGATCCTTTTTATGTACATTACATTCAGTTAAAGATTCATTTAACAACCTTGGATGTTTAGTTTATTGGATTTAGGATTTAAATAAAGGCAAACTCGTAGATAACGTATAATAACACTTTATTGAAATAATAATACTTTACTACATTAATTAGAACAAAATTACAAACTACGAGTTTTAAGGCACAAATCCCAACAAACTCCCACTTGCACTAAAACACTAGTGGGGTACAACATAATCTAAAACAGTGGTTACAGAGATATAAATACAATAAACTAAGGCATCCATATACACCATGACATATCTCTCACTTGCCCTAGATTAGCCTATGTACATATCTCGTAGACCCAGATTTTCCAGATGACCCTCGAACACTTTAGCCTTGAGAGTCTTTGTAAACGGATCAACAATATTGTGCTCCGAAGCGATCTTCGTGACTGTCACATCTCCTCGTTGCACTATTTCTCGTATCAGGTGATACTTCCTCTCGATGTGCTTACCACGCTTATGGCTACGAGGTTTCTTCGAATTGGCTACCGCACCACTGTTGTCACAGTATAAGGTGATGGGAGATTCCATATTTTGAGCAACTTTAAAATCAGTAAGGAATTTTCTTAGCCAAACAACCTCTTTAGCTACTTCACAAGCAGCGACATACTCAGCCTCCATTGTGGAGTCAGCGATGCATCCGTGCTTGATGCTTCGCCATACTATAGCTCCCTGTTAAGGGTAAAAACTGATCCCAATGTGGATTTTCGAGAATCCTTATCGGTCTGAAAATCAAAATCAGTGTATCTAGTAAGGATCAAATCCTTAGACCCATACACAAGCATATAGTCCCTCGTTCTCCTTAGATACTTGAGGATATTTTTAACTGTTGTCCAGTGGTCTAACCCTGGATTGGACTGGTACCTACTGACTATTCTCACTACATAACAAATGTCCGACCTCGTGTATAACATAGCATACATTAAGCTACCTACTGCAGAGGCATAGGGAAATGTCTCATATCCTCAACTTCTTGAGGTGTCTTGGGACACTGTTCCCTAGACAGATGAACTCCGTGCCTGAAGGGCAATAAGCCTCTCTTGAAATTCTGCATCGAATATCTAGACAACATTTTGTCGATATACGACGCTTGAGACAGTGCTAGTGTTATGTTCTTGCGATTCCTGAAGATCTAAATCCCAAGAACATACTGCGCCTCTCCCAAATCATTCATTTGGAATTGGGTCGCCAGCCAATTTTTTATGTCAGTAAGGTATCCTACATCATTCCCAATGAGTAGGATATCATCCACATAAAGTACTAACAAAGCTACTTTGTCGTTGATGATCCTTTTGTAAACACAAGGCTCATCAACGTTTTGGTCAAAGCCGTAAGACATGATCGCAGTATCAAATCTTATATTCCAAAATCTTGATGCTTGTATCAATCCATAAATGGATCGATTGAGCTTGCAAACTTTTTGCTCCTGACCTTGGGCTATAAACCCTTCGGACTGAGACATATAGATGCTCTCGTCAAGATTACCATTCAAAAAGGCAGTCTTTTGCAAAATTTCATAATCATAAAACGCGGTTATGGACAAGAGTATCCTTATAGACTTCAGCATAGCAACAAGGGAAAAAGTTTCTTCATAGCAAATTCCTTCCGTTTGGGTAAAACCCTTTGCTACAAGCCTAGCCTTAAAGGGCTGTACCTTTCCGGTTGCATCTCTCTTTCTCTTATAGATCCATTTACACCCTATGGGTCTAACCCCTTCAGGTTGGTTTACAAGTTCCCATACTGAATTGAAGTCCATTGACTCCATTTGAAGGTCCATGACTTTGATCCATTGGTCCTTGTCTATGTCTTTCATTTCCTGTTTATAAGACAATGGATCTTCTAAGCCGTCATCAGGTATGACAACTTGAGTTTCAGCTAAACCCACGTAGCGGTCAGGTTGAGAAACAATCCTCCCACTGGGTCGAGGCATTCCCAACGATTGAGAAGGACGAGACTAACTTGAGGTGTTGGCTCTTCCATCAACTCTTGATGAAGGTTCAGCTTGATCAACAACTCTTGTTGGTTCATGTGTAGGTTCATTTAGTACTAATTTTCTACGACGTTTGTGGTTCCTCATGTGATCTTCCTCCAAAAATGTGGCGTTTGTCGATACAATCACCTTGTTTTCTTGTTGGTCGTAAAAAAAACCACCTCTCGTTTCTTTGGGATAGCCAACAAATTGGCACAATCTTGAACGAAGTTCCAGTTTCTTTGGGTTTGTCACGAGCACGTGTGCCAGACAACCCCAAATCCTGAAGTGTTGTAAACTAGGGAATACTGTTCAAGATTTGAACTGCAGTCTCTACTGCGTATCCCCAAAACGTGGCAGGAAACTGAGCATAGCTCATCATATAACGAACCATGTCTAACAAGGTTCTATTTCTCCTTTCTGACACACCATTTTGATGTGGTGTATTAGGTGCAGAGATTTGAGATTTAATTCCATGTTCTATCATATAGGCCTGGAATCTTAAATCCATATACTCTCCACCTCGATCGGATCGAAGTGTTTTAATGGTTTTCCCTAATGCATTCTCTACTTCAGCCTTGTACTCTTTGAACTTTTCAAAAGCTTCAGACTTGTGATGCATTAGGTATAGATAACCATACCTCGAATAATCATCTATGAAAGAGATGAAATATTCGTACCCTCCTCGAGCTTTGACATTCACTGGACCACAAAGATCCGAATGCACAAGTTCTAGGGGATCTACGACTCTGTATCCTTTTCCAGTAAAAGGTCGCTTGGTCATTTTACCTTCCAAGAAAGACTCGCAAGGCGGTAAAGAATCATCTTCTAACTTATTTAGAAGTCCATTCTTAGAAAGTCTCTCAATCCGGTTGAGATTAATATTACCAAGTCTAAGATGCCACAGATAGGTATTATTATCTGGAGAAATTCTTTGCCTTTTCTTTTGAGTGTTAGCATTTTTAAACATCTCATGATTTAAAATTGCTTTCGTTTTGTTCGGTTTCAGTACGTATAAGCCATTTTTCAATTTAGCAGAACAAATATTGACACCCTTTTTCAAAATGAACGCTTCATTAATTGAAAAAGAAATACAATATCTAAGTTCTATTAAACAAGAAATTGAAATTAAGTTCCTTTTAAGCTTAGGAACTATATATAGATTTTTTAATGAAAGAAATCTATCTCCGAACAATAGTTTAGCATCTCCGAATGCATAAGCTGAGACTACGTCTCCCGTTCCGACCATGAGCGTCATCTCACCCTCTTCGAGCTCCTTGAAGGAACTAGTTTCCTGAAATGAAGAGCAAACATGATTAGTTGCTCCTGAATCAATTATTCAGGTCAAATCATTATTTTCCACTAAACAAGTTTTAAGAACAAGTAAATCTGATTTACCTTTCTTCTCTTTGGGCAGTTTCGCTTCCAGCCCATCCACGTTGCAGTGGAAAATTTTTTCTTTATTTGCAACCTTGGCTTTTCCCTTGCCTTTGTCAGCAGCAGGTGCCTTCCCTTTCCCTCCTATTTTCTTCTTTTGGGTCTTCTTAAGCCCAGAAGATGAGCTACAGGACTTAGTCCCAGAAGATGAACCCTTCTGGAACCTTCTGGAATGGGCAAACAGATTTTTCTCTCCATCAGCCTGTCCCTTATTCTTCATAAGAGACTGGAGAGTCTGTAGTTCAATAAGGAGAGTAGTCAGGTTATAGTCTATCTTGTTCATTGATAACTCGCCATAGGAGAGTTATTTTACAAGAATTTTAGTGCTTAATCTACTTGAATTGCATAGAATTTATTGAGTCTCATGTTATTTTATCCCTAAATTGTGTATGTTAGCTAAAAAGTCTTGAATTTAAGCATTGGATTAAAAAATAATTAATTTTGATGTTTTTGTGGTTTAATTTAAGACATTTAGGAAAATAAGCTAACGGTTAATTAAATATCGAAATTTGAGATTTTTCTTAACTCCAAAAATCCCTGCGTATTTAGTTTGATTTATACTTGACTTCATAAATTTATTTGGGATTTTTCTTTGTGCAAGAGATGTATAAAAATTACGGAGTCCCTAAGGGCATTTTAGACATTTTACCCGAAGGGTAAGATGGTCTTTCTACCCCTAAGGGTATTTTTGTAATTTGTCGAGTTAGGACAACACCATCTTATATAAGGAGGCTAGGGTTCACAAGTGTCGGAGGGGAGAAAGAGTTGCCACAAAAGGAGAAGAGAGCGAGAGAGAGAAGGTGTCACACCCCCTCCCGAACTACCTGCTAACTCAGCTCGAAAGGCGGCATGAAGCCAACAGACATTGTTTATCTCTTAACAATACCTGTTGACCCTGATACACCTGATAAACATACTATGTTCGAAAATGGAACACTTAAACATGACATAGCGGAAACTGGACAACTATTAATCATATACAAGGAGAAACCTTTCACAAGTCTCTCTTGGGAACTAAAAGTCTAGTGCATCAGAAACAACACAAGACAACCATTGTTTATACAACCTCTAATGTACAAACAACTATAACACCCAAGTCCTCACAAATAATTTACAAACATAGAGACTTGCTAGACAAAACCAGCCACGTACAAAGTATTTAACTTATGAAGCTTCAGCAGACTATGGCAAGAACTTTCGGGTGCGTGGAGCTCGATCTCTACCGAAAGGTTTGAAAACATAGAAGGAATGAGCTATGAAGCTCGGTGAGTGGATCGTGTTAAATATCTCAGAATTTGTAAAACATGTGACCGAAAACTATGAGCATATGCATTTGTATTCAAGCATTGAAAGTAAACGTGGAATCATAATAGACTTCGAGAAAACCAACAGTATATCATCAAAATCTCGTAAGGCATGTAAATGAGATAAACTCTTTTAAAAACATTTCACAATCCACGTTGTGTAGGGCACGCCAAAGACAACCAACGTTTACTTCTACGATGTAGTGGGGCCCGCCAAAGACTCCCATCGTCTTTGTCGTAGTGGGGCCCGCCCAAAGACTCACGATTACAGCGTTGTTGTCACTTGAGTACACTCAACGCCGACAATGAGAATAAGACTGTGTGCACACTGCGGTACCATAAAACCTCGGGCTCAATATCTCGTAAATTCACATGAAAACATTTGAACATGCTCGCCTATCTTTTCTTTTCATAAACTCAAGCTTACTCAAATTTTGTTCATAAAATTGGAAAACTTTAAAACATACTTGCTAGTACCGCTTGCTTGAAATCATAACATTTCCATAAATTTTGGCAACCATTGAACATATGCTCATGTATAAACTTTATAAAGACTTTTAGGGTCACAATGAACACTTGAAACATTTCTAGGAAAACATGAATACTCATAAACATGTGTTCAAAAGAAAGCATAAATGCATTGAAACTTTATTCTAGCAAAACTTGCATTTCTTGAACATAATTCAAACATATATACACTTTTGAAGTTCCTTTTATCACTCACAGTGTTTGAACTAGAATATTAGCCCGTACACTCGACCTATTTGCTCTTGGCCTGTCAAACAAACCAAATTCATGTATTAGAACCTCGAGCTCATGGTTTTTAACCCCAAAACTACAAGAAAACACACTTTCAAAAATTCCAGCATTTTCAGATTTTTCTGCCTGTTTTCAGACAGCCATAACTTCTTCATTACTTATCCAAAAAGAATGTACTTTATACCCAACTCTTCCTTTTTGAATCCTCTAAAACCCTTATCAAGACATGAAAATGAGATTCCTAACGTATTGGTTAGAAATTACCTCAGTAGCTTAACCCCTAAATTGATCCTGCTGCTGTTCCAGATTTCACTTCCTGCTGCAACCCGAAACTTAACCTGAAGATTAAAACATCTACCAATCATTTTCTTCTCACGATCCCTTCACAAAACTTGTAGGCAATTGAATAAGCTTTCGAACCATACCAATTAGAGCTTCTAACTCCAAGTATACAGATCAGAACAACCAAAACATCAGAGACCTCTCGGATTTGACAGCAAATTTCTGTCTTCTGCCTTCCTCTAACAAAACAGCAACTTAACATCAGAATTGGCTCGAGCTTCCTTCACGAATTTTGTTCCAATATGAGTTAACGTTCATGAAACAAAAGCTCAACTCTTACCTCTTCTTGTGGAGCTCGAGATGAACAGAAAATCAGAGCTTGTCTGAGTTGATTTCCCGCCGCAATAATGAATTCCTTGAGTTTTCTCTCTTCCTTCTCGCAACTCCAGCCCAAAATCACCAAAAATGACCTCCTTCTTCTTCCTTTCTCCTTCAACCACGAAATTTCAGCTTGGTTTGTGATGAAAGAGAAGAAAATGGAGAGAAACCCTTTTTAACAAAAAGTCAATCGGTGGAAGAAGCATCCATTTGTCTTTTTGCACTTTTGATATTTTCATTTTCTATTTCTTTTTCCTTTTCTTTTCTTTCCTTTATCTTCTTTCTTTCTTTTCTTTTCTTTTCTTTTCAAAACCAAAATAACTTAATATAAAACATTTTTTTTCATTTCCTTTTCTTCTTTTGTCTTTAAAAGCAAAACAAACAAAAATGGTTTAAACTTTTTCTTCCTTGTTTTCCTTTTGTCTTTCACTTCATTACTTTTCTTTTTAAAACATGGGGAACCAAGTTTTAAACATTCATTTCTTCTTTCTTTTTGTTGTTTGATAATAAGAAAGTTCCAAAGAAAGATCTCGGGTTTACAGAAGGGGTGATTGCTACAACAAAGGGGTGCATTGAAGAGAAGAATCATGAATGTGCCAATGTTGTAGAAATCGTACGAGTGAAGAAAAAATCTTGTTGTAGCAAAAATCGTAGAGTCGGTTTTTCACAGATGACCCCTAACAAAGTTATCGTTTGCCAGAGTTTCAACCGTTGGATTGTGCTGAAATTTCGACAGATTATTTGAGACTCATAGGGCTATACTTTGAACGGTTGGATCGTCGTTCGGAGCTTCGGTGGGCCAGATATTTCTGTCGCGTTGGGAGATCAGTGCAGTTCTGTTTTTCACTGGCGGCGCTCACGAAAGTGTCGTTTGCTGGAGTTTCAACCGTTGGATTTTTCTGAAATTTCGGCAGCTTATTCGTGACTCATAGGGATTCGTTTTGAACGATTGGATCGTCGTTCTGAGCTTCGGTTGATTAGATATTACTGTCGCACAAAACCTGCAAAACTAAAATCTGCTACTATGGTCTGCTGTCTTCGGTGGTATCTGTTGGTGTTTTGCTTCGTGTCATTACCTCTCCTAATCTCTAATTGTTAATGTTGTTTTTCTTCTATTGGACACATATTTAAGACTATTTTTTTTCACTATTTTTGACCGAATTCGTGATTGTTTTTAGGCTAGAATTGTGACTGAATTATGATAAATTTGTGAACATCATTGGGTTGTTTTCTTGAATTCTTTGATGGATAAAAGCATGCATCAATTAGAAGTTTGTGAGTTAATTTTTGTCATGAACTAAATTATCTTAGGCAAGGGTTAGGTCGTTTTCAATGTAGATTTTGGAGCGAATTTATGATTAAGGTCATTGTTGAATTTATGAAATTTTATTGAATTTAACGTTGAATGAGAATTAGAATTGGTCACTTTGAGTTCTCTAGAATTCATGAACTTGAGAGAGCTATTGAATTAGAAAACTAAAATTTCATTCTAGGATTATTCAGTTGATTAGAGATAATTAACCCACCTAGAATCTAAAATCATGAGCATAATTTAGATCTCAACTGAGAAGTTGTAGGTTTTAAAACTTAGTGATTTCGAAAGAAATTCATTTGAATACATGTGTAGGTAAATTCAAGGTATCACTCTAATTTTCATTCCTATTGAACATGAAAACTCCAACCTGACCCGAGCCTATTTTTCATTAAAAATCTCATCTCTTGCATCTCCCCTCTTGTTTGCATTTTCCTCTCCCCTCATTTAAATTTAGTTATTTTCTTGAGTCTAGTCTTGTATTTGCACACTTATCACATCAATTTATTTATTTACAATAGTAATTTGCACACTCATGCATTGACATTTAGGTTTAGCTAGTCCTCATGGGATCGATACTTTAAATTATCACTTACTGCTCTCGACCGTGTATACTTGCACGTCGTAGAAGTGTCGGAGTCTTATTCTAATTTACATTAGTTTAGGGCAGTCGATATTTTCGCATCATTCATCACCGCATTGTTGCGGAATTGTAGGAAACTCTTCGGAAGAGACTCCATGATGAACGATACCTGACTTTGCTCGTCAATGACCGCTCCGTTCATCTAAGCCACGTTGAAGTGGACCATCAGATGAAGAACGTGTTGTCTCACAGATGACCCCTCCTTCATACGGGAGTTATAAACGTATTTGAGGGATTCGTGCCGAATATGTCCAAGCAGTTGTCCAAACATTTCCTGCAGCAAACTCATGATCTCACGAGCTGAGATCATGCCCTCATGCTTTTTGGCCAGAATTTCAGAAATACTAGCCAAAATTTAGACCTTGGCCTTGTCATTGGCCTTGATCGAGCGATCGTACACCTCCTTAACAGATTGAGGAGCGTTACAAGTAGGGATCTGAGGACATTCCTCAGACAGTACAAACCGTAGATCATCAACAACCAGAATCGTATTCAGGTTGGATTTCCACGTAGTAAAATTCTCACCAGTTAAACGGTCGCTTTTAAGTAAGGCTATTATAGAGGACGACATGCTAAAAATCCAAAATAGTTAAAATTAGTTATGTCTTTTAACCTATTGTAAAAACCAATCAAATTTAGCAAAATTATTAAAGAATCTTAGTGTTTAAACTAAACCCAATGTTTAAATGAAACCTTTAATTTTGCAACGATACTTCAAGGGTTTAGAACAAAAGCTTCCGTCGGGCGGTCAGTCATTCCTCCCTTGAATTGAGACTTTCTCAGTCGATTCTCACTACCAGAACATCTCATGTCCCAATGGTCCTCAGCTACTGTATGTTTGGTCAAGGATTTGTTAACTAACTTAACTCATCCCGTAAATGTGACCCTACCATTTTCAGATCCAATAGGCCCGAGCCAACAGACTACTATTAAGAAAGACAACTTTGGCAAACAACCTAAGATACCCTATCCATTTCTGGAGTTCGCGGTG
The DNA here is from genome assembly GCA_036507285.1 of Trichosanthes cucumerina. Classification (NCBI taxonomy): domain Eukaryota; kingdom Viridiplantae; phylum Streptophyta; class Magnoliopsida; order Cucurbitales; family Cucurbitaceae; genus Trichosanthes; species Trichosanthes cucumerina. The sequence continues at coordinate 44,860,313 of CM071841.1, forward strand.
TTCCGATCCATATAGTCAGGCCCTCCGTAGGATTTGGCTGTTCCAGGACAACCTAGCAAGCGGACTATAGAAATCTCACGGTGCAACCTAATGGAGGAAACCGTAGGATACGTTGACACGTGTCCTGCTCCCATTTACTATGGATACTTCCCTCATTCACCTTGAAATTGAACCATGCAAATACATACCGTAGGGGGACGCCCTATTGACGCCACGTAGCCGAGCATGGAACTCACGGTGTGAACTCTTGAGGACGTGAGAGTAAACTCGATGCAAACATCTCGTTTTCTCCCACTGAAGTTCCTAAAATTAGGGTATAGGTTTAACTTAGCTGGATTCTGGCTAAAAGAATCTATTTAAGTCTATGCCTAATATAACTATTATAACTAGGTCTTAAAACCTTATGTCTAGGTGAATAAACATTTTAATTACCTAGAGATAAAACAGAACTAAGGTTAATTCAACTCAGGTTCCAGGTCAGTTTCCAGGTAGGAGGTGTTTCATTCACCGTCAACTTAAGTACCCCCAGCCTTATACAGAATTTCGTCGGTACAGTTCCCTTATAACCAAAGTTCAAATGTCCTACTAGATTTTAAACTATTTAAAATACTACGTAAGACCAATTTCTAATCCTATTAGAAATTAAAACTTAGGTCTAAATTAATTTTAAACGATTTAAAACTAATTTAAATTTTAACCCAAGTTCCTATTTTTGCATGTATTTCTTTATTATAGGTTATGGTTTCTAAAACCTCTTTAATTTACAACTTTTATAAATTTTAATAATTAACCTATGATAAAGAAACTATATTATAAATCCAACAATCATTATTCAAATTGGAATTATAAAAGAAATTCAACTAGTTGAATTATAAAATTACTTAAACAAAATAACATTTATTTTAAACTAAGTAATTTCATGCTCCATGCAATTTATTTTCCATATAATCTAATTATAACACTTATAATTAATTACTCATGAAAAAAAATAAATTAATCATGCATTCAACCATATTCATATAACATTTATATAAATAAAATGCATGAACATGCTTATCGTAAGGTGGGAAAAATCTAAATGACATTCATAAAGACATAAAACTGTAAAACCGGAATGATTTGGCCCCTAAAGTGCAAAAAAAAAATTACATTAATTTATTTCATGAAATCGGTCCAAAAACACCCTGAACCGGCCTTGAACCACTCGAACCGGACCAAAACCACTAAACCAGTCGAACCGATCTGCAGCTGCTGGAATGCCCCACGGCGTTGCAACGCTGATGCCAGCGTTACAACGCCCGCTTCATCGTCTTGCGCGCCTTGTGTCGGGGTAGCGTTGCAACGCTGAAGAACGGCGTTGCAATGCCGCTGACCCCTTCAACGCCCGTGTCGATAGGGGAACGTTTGGCGTTGCGACGACGCCGCTTCTTCGTTACAGTAACGCCGCTTAAGCAAGCGGTTTGAAACTCACGAACACAACAACTTCGTTCTTCAATTTCACTTTCGATTCTCAACCGAATTGCATGTAACTGTTCCCTAACGACTCGTAACTCAATTACAGACTCAATTTTGCACTTTATATCAAAAAACGTAGGGGTCTTTACATATTAATTGATCAAAATTAAAGTAAACTAAGGCCAAAAAATTCCTAAACAAGTTTTACAGCAAACCAAATGTATTTCCCACCAAATCAATGCAATTTTGTTTCAACACAAAACAAATCAAGCATTGCTCTGATACCAATTGATGGAGATCTAATCTCCTTGAGCAGCGAAAACGTGTTTGAGATCGTTAATGTGCTTGATTATTTTGCTAAAAACAAAAAACAGTACATTGATAAAAACAGAACAAGCATGAAATTCTAATCCTATTACCTTTGTAGACTTGCAGCAACTCCTTGCTCCAAGCAAATTCCAGTTAATCAGCAACATAACAATTCTCTATTTTTCAAGAAGGAACACTACCACTTGGAAAAACCCTCTATGTCTCTGAATACTTAGATCTTCCTTGGTGGGAAGGATCCAACAGTTGGAAGAATAAGGGAATTTTGGAGATTGAGAGAGAGAGCGAATTTTTTCTTTCTGTCAAATATGAAAAATCAATCGATAAATCATCTTCTTCTTCTCACCAAGAGAAGAAGAAGTTTCAGTGGGCAACTCCCCACTCCCTATCGAGGGGGAGTTGGGGATTAGTGGGAACGTGTCCTCCTGACACGTTCCCAATTAATAATATATAAATTAATTAATTAATTAATTCATTTCATTAAATTAAATCATATTTAATTCAAATATAGTATTAATTTAATGATTAAATCATATTTAATCATTTTACCCTTTATACTATAGTTTAATGTACATCTCATGCATATTATGTTTTAACCTATAGTTTTCAAATATGAATCACATTCACATTTAATATTTGAACTCTTTCAAATATTTAATTCTCTCACAAAATTTAATATGAATCATATCCACATTAAAATTATAATACGAGATTGTTCCCTAATGAATTTGAACATTTCAAATTCTAATGATCTAAGAACCCTTTACGAGCTAGAAGGTGGACCTAATGGAGCTACAAATCAGAAGCTCCAACGATACGAGATTGTTCGCTTAATCTCATTAACCTCTCGATCAACATTTCTTAACTGCGAGAACATTCCACTAAAGTCCCACAGTTGCACTCTTCTCACTGCAGATATATTTTTGTGTCCATGGATATTGACCAATAACAGCAAGTCAATCCTACACGAATGTTCGGAACACCAGCTGGGTCAAATTACCATTTTACCCCTGGGTTACATCTTGTGCCTTAAGTACCAGTGCTCCTCTAATGAACAATTTGTTTGTGGTCCTACCAATACACAGAGTCCCTCTCGAGTCAATGAGAGGGTCGGGCCCTTTGTTCAAGTCCCGGAGACACCACTTAAGGGAACATTCCTCTACTTACCCTAGTAGGCGGGAAGGAGTGAATTCCATCTTGCTATGTTAAGTTTCCAGCCGCTCACTTGTTCTTGTCCCCAAGAAGGTAGGCATATTGAGTCGGCGATTTCGGCCACTCTCACCCATACTAGTCAAAGGACAATCCCTCGCGAACAGGAGTTCGTAACCTGCTTAGGATTGAGATCAAGTTGCCTAGGTTCCTAGTGAAATAGAAACCTAACTAGTCAACGGAGTTACAGCTAGAGGTTACTATTTCGTGGTTCGGTCTTATGTAATCTCATTACATAGGATATCCCCACTCACATGTCATCTACACGACACGTTAGGATCACAGTGTTTGTATCAAATACAAAGTGGGTCGCATCCATAGTTTTACCAGGGTAAGGTACCGAAACCTTATCCCCTAACTATAGACCCTTTAGGCTATATCTCGAACCGAGATCCTTTTTCTGTACATTACATTCAGTTAAAGATTCATTTAACAGCCTTGGATGTTTAGTTTATTGGATTTAGGGTTTAAATAAAGGCAAACTCGTAGATAACGGACAATAACACTTTATTGAAATAATAACACTTTATTACATTAATTAGAACATAATTACAAACTACGAGTTTTAGGGCACAAATCCCAACACCAGTCAATCCAGAATCAGTTTATTACGTGGGGCTACGATATAACCCATATTCCAATACTTACACCCCTGGGTGGCGTAACCACCAAAATTTTTCATGGGGAGGAAATTAAAAATCGAAAGTGGCAGAAGGAACAAGAGGAAAACTATTTCAACTGCCTAGTTTTACAGCAACTCATCAGCAAATGGTGTTGCAACACCAATATGGATACCCACGTGGTAACCATAATGAAGGCGCTAGCGCATCAACATCAACTTCCCTTGAATCAATGATGAAAAAGTATCTGACTACGTAGCGCATGAAGGTTTCAAAAAATCAATTTCACAACGACAACCAATTGGGAATTGAATCGTATTTTAATTTGATTTTCAAAATATCAGTACATTGGCAAATTAGATAAACACATCATAATGAAATTCTACAACTAAGAAATCCCATGTATAAATTTAAGTATTGAATACTTACTTTTGTAAAACCAAATTTAAGTATTGAGATCAAGTTGCCTAGGTCATTCTATTGAAATAAAAACCTAAGTAGTCAACGGAGTTACATCTAGTAGTTAGTATTTCACGGTTTGGTCTTATGTACTCTTATCACATAGGAAATCCCCACTCACTTATCGTCCACACAAACACGTTGGATCATTGTGTTTGTATCATATACAATGTGGGCCACATCAATAGTGTCACTAGGATAAGGTACCCAACCTCATCCATAAACTATAGACCCTTTAGACTGTTTCTCGAACCGTGATCCTCATATGTCTTCTACATACAGTTCAAGAGACATACACCAACCTAGGATGTTCGTTTATTTGATGTAGGGTTAGTATAAGGAAATATATAGAAATAACAAAACCAATAACACTTTATTGAAATAAATTGAAGAAAATTACAAACTACGAGTTTTAGGCATAAAACCGAACAAACTCCCACTTGAATTAAAACTCTATTCTAGTTGGGTACATACACTTCAGAACATTGGGTACATAAATACAATAAACTAGGGCATCCTTATACCCATTACATATCTTCCACTTGCCCTAGATTACACTATGTACAAATCTCGTAGACCCAGATTTTCTAAATGACCCTCGAACACATTAGCCGTGAGAGTCTTCGTAAACGGATCAACAATAATGTGCTCCGAAGCGATCTTGGTGACCATCACATCTCATCTTTGCACTATCTCACGAATGAGATGATATTTCCTCTTGATGTGCTTCCCTCGTTTGTGGCTACGAGGCTTTTTAGAATTGGCTACTGCACCACTGTTGTCATAGTATAAGGTGATAGGTAATTCCATGTTTGGAACGACTTCCAAATCAGTTAAGAACTTCCATAGCCAAATAGCCTCCTTAGCTGCTTCACAAACAACTATATACTTAGCCTCCATCGTGGAGCCTGCGATGCATCCTTGTTTGATGCTTTGCCATACTATAGCTCCCCTATTTAGGGTTTAAACTGATCCTGATGTGAATTTCCTAGAATCCATATCGGTCTAAAATTTAGAGTCAGTGTATCATGTAAGGATCAAATCCTTAGACCCATACCCTAGGATATAGTCCCTCGTTCTCCTAAGATACGTGAGGATGTTTTTAACTGTGGTCTAGTGGTGTAGCCCTGGATTGGACTGTACCTACTGACAATTCCCACTGCATAACAAATGTCTGGCCTTGTGCATAGTATAGCATACATTACACTACCTACTGCCGAGATATAGGGAATACGTCTCATATCCTCAACTTTTTGAGGTGTCTTAGGACACTGTTCCTTTGGCAGATGAATTCCATGCCTAAAGGGCAAGAGACCCTTCTTGGAATTCTGCATCGAATATTGTATCAATATTTTTTCGATATAGGATGCTTGAGACAAAACTAGCGTTTTGTTCTTGCCATTCCTCAGAATTTGAATCCCAAGAACATATTGCGCCTCTCCCAATTTTTTCATTTGAAATTTGGTCACTAGCCATTGCTTTATGTCAGCGAGGTATCCTACATCATTTCCAATGAGTAGTATATCCTCCATAAAGTACTAAGAAAGCTATCTTATCGTTAATGATCCTTTTGTAAACACAAGGCTCATCAACGTTCTGGTCAAAACTGTAAGACTTTATTGCAGTATCAAATCTTATGTTACAAGATCTGGAGGCTTGTTTCAACCCATAAATGGATCTTCTAAGCTTGCAACTTTTTGCTTTTGACCTTGAGCTATGAACCCTTCGAGCTGAGACATATAGATACACTCATCAAGATTAGCATTCAGAAAAGCAGTCTTGATGTTCATTTGCCATATTTCATAGTCATAAAATGTGGTTATGGACAAGAGGATCCTAATAGACTTTAACTTAACAATAGGGAAAAAAGTTTCTTCATAATCAACCCTTCCGTTTAGGTAAAATCTTTTGCTACGAGTCTAGCCTTAAAGGTTTGTACCTTTCCAGGTGCATCTCTCTTTCTCTTATAGATCAATTCAAAACCTATGGGTCTTACCCTTTCTGGTTGGTCTACAAGTTCCCATACTGAATTGAAGTACATTGACTTCATTTCAAGGACCATGGTTTTGATCGATTGGTCTTTATCTACGTCATTCATTTATTGTTTATAAGACAATGGATCGTCTATTCCATCATCAGGCATGACAACTTGAGTTTCAGTTAAACCCAAGTACCGGTAAAGTTGTGAAAAAACTCTCCCACTACGTCGAGGCATTCCCAACGATTGAGAAGGACAAGACTGACTTGATTTGTTGGCTTCTTAATCAACCTTTGATGGAGGTTCAGCTGGTAAACAACTGTTTTTGACTCTTCAGTATATTCATTTAGTACCAGTTTGCAACGTGGTTTATGGTTCCTCATGTGGTCTTCTTCCAAGAAAGTTGCATTTGTCGATATACGTACCTTGTTTTCTTGTGGGTCGTAGAAAAGACAACCTCTCGTTACTTTGGGATAGCCTACAAATAGGCATTATCTTGAACGGGGTTCCCGTTTCTTTTGATTTGTCACTAGCACGTGCGTTGGACAACCCTAGATTCTAAGGTGAACCGTGTGTTGAAGGGAATCTGATACACTAATTAAGGCAAAAATAGTCGTAAAACCGGAAAAAATGAGTTCATAAATATTGTTCTAATTAATGTAATAAAGATTTATTATTTTCAATAAATAGTTATTGTTCAATATTTACAATATTGCCCTTTTGTTAACCCTAAATCCAATAAACTAACATCCAAGGCTGTAAAATGTCTCTTGAATTGAATGTAGTGTACATATAAATGATCTGAGTTCGAGATACAACCTAAAGGATCTATAGTAAGGGGATAAGGCTTGGGTACCTTACCTTGGTAATACTATGGATATGGCTCACTTTGTATATGATACAAACACTATGATCCTAACGTGTTCGTGTAGACGACATGTGAGTGGGGATATCCTATGTAATGAGATTGCATAAGACTGGACCACGAAATAGTAACCACTAGATGTAACTCCGTTGACTAGTTAGGTTTCTATTTCAATAGGATGACCTAGGCAATATGATTTCAATCCTGAGCAGGTTACGAACTCCTGTTTGGGAGGGATTGTCCTTTGACTAGTATGGGTGAGAGTGGCCAGATTTGCCGACTCAATATGCCTACCTTCTTGCGGCCAAGACCGAGTGAACACCTGGGGACTTAACTTAACAAGATGGAATTCACTATTTCCCGCCTATTAGGGTAAATAGATGAATGTTCCTTTAAGTGGTGTCTCGAGACTTGAACAAACGACCCGACCCTCTCATTGGCCCGAGTGGGACTTCTGTTTGTTAGTAGGACCACAAACAAATTGTTCATTAGAGAAGCACTGGGACTTAAGGTAAAAGATGTATCCTTGGGGTAAAACGGTAATTTTACCCAGCTGGTGTTACGAACATTCGTGAAGGGTTGACTTGATGTTATTGGTCAATATCCGTGATACAGAAATGATGGAGATCTGATCTCCTTGAGCAGCGGAAACTTGTTAGGGGTCGTAAATTACTTGATTGTTTTGCTTGAAACAAAAATCGATACATTGACAAAAAACAGAACAAGCATGGAAATTCTAATCCTATTAGACATGGATAATAGCATACATGCATACATATTAAGTTTAACAATTAAACTAAAGGAGAAAAGAAGGAATACCTTTGTAGTTTCAACTTGCAGCAACTCCTTGCTCCAAACAGTACAACAAAAAAAGAACTTCGAGGAAACTTCTCTGTTTTCTTCAGGAAAGACACTACCAATAGGAGAACCTCCTATGTCTCTGAGTGCTTAGATCTTCCTTGGTGGGAAGGATCCAACAATTGGAAGAAGAAGGGAGTTATGGAGATTGAGAGAGAGAGAGATCTTTTTCTGCAGCAATTCTCCAATTGCATCAAATTAATCGATTGAGAGTGCAACCACCTTCTCCTTGTTAAACTACCGATAGGGAGAAGGAGAGGGGTAGTGGGGAATAATAATAAAATAATAATAGTAATAATAATAATAATAAGATAATTAATTTAAATTTAATTATTAATTTAAATCATATTTAAATAATACAAATATTTAATTTGGATTAAATCTCATTTAATCATATTACCCCTTAAACCTATAGTTTAAATATAAATCCAGTCCAAAACTATATATTATATTGTATCAATATAGATTAAGTTTATTCCCTAATGAATTTGAACATTTCAAATTCAAATGATCTAAGAACCCTTTACGAGCTAGAAGGTGGACCTAATTGACCTACGGATCAGAAGCTCCAACGATACGAGATTGCTCGGTTAATCTCATTAACCTCCCAATCAACAGTCGTTAACTACGGGAACACTCAACTAAAGTCCCACAGTTGCACTCTTCTCACTGCAGATATATTTTTATGACCATGGATATTGACCAATAACAGCAAGTCAATCCTTCACGAATGTTCGTAACACCAGCTGGGTCAAATTACCGTTTTACCCCTGGGTTACATCTTCTGCCTTAAGTACCAGTGCTCCTCTAATGAACAATTTGTTTGTGGTCCTACCATCAAACAGAGTCCCTCTCGGGACAATGAGAGGGTCGGGCCCTTTGTTCAAGTCCCAGAGACACCACTTAAAGGAACATTCCTCTACTTACCCTAGTAGGCGGGAAGGAGTGAATTCCATCTTACTATGTTAAGTTCCCAGCCGCTCACTCGGTCTTGTCCCCAAAACGGTAGGCATATTGAGTCGGCAAATCTGGCCACTCTCACCCATACTAGTCTAAGGACAATCCCTCGCGAACAGGAGTTCGTAACCTGCTCAGGATTGAGATCAAGTTGCCTAGGTCATCCTAGTGAAATAGAAACCTAACTAGTCAACGGGGTTACAACTAGATGTTACCATTTCGTGGTCCGGTCTTATGTAATCTCATTACATCGGATATCGCCACTCACATGTCATCTACACGAACACGTTAGGATCACAGTGTTTGTATCAAATACAAAGTGGGCCACATCCATAGTTTTACCAGGGTAAGGTACCCAAACCTTATCCCCTAACTATAGACCCTTTAGGCTGTATCTCGAACCGAGATCCTTTTTATGTACATTACATTCAGTTAAAGATTCATTTAACAGCCTTGGATGTTTAGTTTATTGGATTTAGGGTTTAAATAAAGGCAAACTCGTAGATAACGAACAATAACCCTTTTTTGATATAATACACTTTATTACATTAATTAGAACATAATTATAAACTACGAGTTTTAGGGCACAAATCCCAACAAATTTCCACTTGCACTAAAACTCTAGTGGGGTACAACATAATCTAAAACAGTTGTTAGAGAGATATAAATACAATAAACTAGGGCATCCATATACCCCATTACATATCTCCCACTTGCGCTAGATTAGCCTATGTACATATCTCGTAGACCCAGACTTTCCAGATGACCCTCGAACACTTTAGTCGTGATAGTGTTTGTAAACGGATTAGCAATATTGTGCTCCGAATCGATCTTTGTGACTGTCACATCTCCTCGTTGCACTATTTCTCGTATCAGGTGATACTTCCTCTCGATGTGCTTACCTCGCTTATGGTTGCGAGGTTCGTTCGAATTGACTGCCGCACCACTGTTGTAACAGTATAAGGTGATGAGAGATTCCATATTTGGAACAACTTCCAAATCAGTAAGGAATTCTCTTAGCCAAACAGCTTCTTTAGCTGCTTCACAAGCAGCGACATACTCAGCCTCCATCGTGGAGTCAGCAATGCATCCTTGCTTGATGCTTCGCCATACTATAGCTCCCCCGTTAAGGGTGAAAACTGATGCTGATGTGGATTTCCGAGAATCCTTATCGGTCTACAAATCAGAATCAGTGTATCCAGTAAGGATCAAATCCTTAGACCCATACACAAGCGTATAGTCCCTCGTTCTCCTTAGATACTTGAGGATATTTTTAACTGCTGTCTAGTGGTCTAACCCTGGATTGGACTGGTACATACTGACTATTCCCACTGCATAACAAATGTCCGGCCTCGTGCACAACATAACATACATTAAGCTACCTACTGCAAAGGCATAGGGAATATGTCTCATATCCTCAACTTCTTGAGGTGTCTTGGGACATTGTTCCCTAGACAGATGAACTCCATGCCTGCAGGGTAATAAGCCCTTCTTGAAATTCTGCATCGAATATCTGGACAACATTTTGTCGATATAAGACGCTTGAGACAGTGCTAGCGTTATGTTCTCGCGATTCCTGAAGATCTGAATCCCAAGAACATATTGCGGCTCTCCCAAATCTTTCATTTGGAATTGGTTCGCTAGCCAATTCTTTATGTCAGTAAGGTATCCTACATCATTCCTAATGAGTAGGATATCATCCACATAAAGTACTAAAAAAGCTACTTTGTCGTTGATGATCCTCTTGTAAACACAAGGCTCATCAACGTTTTGGTCAAAGCCGTAAGACTTGATCGCAGTATCAAATCTTATATTCCAAGATCTCGATGCGTGTTTCAGCCCATAAATGGACCGATTGAGCTTGCAAACTTTTTGCTCCTGACCTTGGGCTATGAACCCTTCCGGCTGAGACATATAGATGCTCTCGTCAAGATTACCATTAAAAAAGGCAGTCTGGACATCCATTTGCCAAATTTCATAATCATTAAATGCGGCTATGGACAAGAGTATCCTTATAGACTTCAGCATAGCAACAGGGGAAAAAGTTTCTTCATAGTCAACTCCTTCCCTTTTGGTAAAACCCTTTGCTACAAAGCCTAGCCTTAAAGGTCTGTACCTTTCCGACTGCATCTCTCTTTCTCTTATAGATCCATTTACACCCTATGGGTCTAACCCCTTCAGGTTAGTCTACAAGTTCCCATACTTAATTGAAGTCCATTGGCTCCATTTCAAGGTCCATGACTTTGATCCATTGGTCCTTGTCTACGTCATTCATTGCCTGTTTAGAAGACAATGGATCTTCTACGCCGTCATCAGGTATGAAAACTTGAGTTTCAGCTAAACCTAAGTAGCGGTCAGATTGGGAAACAACCGTCCCACTACGTCGAGGAATTCCCAACGATTGAGAAGGACGAGACTGACTTGAGGTGCTGGCTCTTCCATCAACTCTTGATGAAGGTCTAGCTTGATCAACAACTCTTGTTGGTTCATGTGTAGCCTCATTTAGAACTAATTTACAACGCGATTTGTGGTTCCTCATGTGATCTTCCTCCAAAAAACGTGGCGTTTGTCGATATAATCACCTTGTTTTCTTGTGGGTCGTAGAAAAGACCACCTCTCGTTTCTTTGGGATAGCCAACAAATTGGCCCAATCTTGAGTCAGGTCCCAGTTTCTTTGGGTTTGTCACGAGCACGTGTGCCAGACAACCCTAAATCCTATAGTGTTGTAAACTAGGTTTACGCCCCTTCCAAAGTTCAAAAGGTGTTTCTAAAACACTTTTTGATAGAACACTGTTCAAGATTTGAACTGCGGTCTCTACTGCGTATCCCCAAAACGAGGCAAGCCATTGAGCATAGCTCATCATAGAACGAACCATGTCTAACAAGGTTCTATTTCTCCTTGACACACCATTTTGCTGTGGTGTATTAGGTGTTGAGAGTTGAGATTTAATTTCATGTTCTATCATATAGTCCTGGAATCTTAAATCCATATACTCTCCACCTCTATCGGATCGAAGTGTTTTGATGGTTTTTCCTAATGCATTCTCTACTTCAGCCTTATACTCTTTGAACTTTTCAAGAGCTTCAGACTTATGATGCATTCGGTATAGATAACCATACCTCGAATAATCATCTATGAAAGAGATGAAATATTCGTACCCTCCTCGAGCTTTGACATTCACTGGACCACAAAGATCTGAATGCACAAGTTCTAGGGGCTCTACGGCTCTGTAACCTTTTCTAGTAAAAGGTCGCTTGGTCATTTGACCTAACAAGCAAGACTCGCAAGGCGGTAAAGAATCATCTTCTAACTTGTTTAGAAGTCCATTCTTAGAGAGTCTCTCAATCCGGTTGATATTAATATGACCAAGCCTAAGATGCCTTAGATAGGTATTATTATTTGGAGAAATTCTTTGCCTTTAATTTTGAGTGTTAGCATTTTTAAACATCTCATGATTTCAAATTGCTTCGGTTTTGTTCGGTTTCAGTACATACAAGCCATTTTTCAACTTAGCAGAACAAATATTGACACCTTCTTTCAAAATGAACGCTTCATTAATTGAAAAAGAAATACAATATCCAAGTTCTATTAAACAAGAGATAGAGATTAAGTTCCTTTTAAGCTTAGGAACTATATCTGATTTTTAATAAAAGAAATCTATCTCAGAAAAATAGCTTGGCATCTCCCCTTTGCACAAGTCGAGACGACGCGTCTCCTGCTCCGATTCCGACCAAGCGTCATCTCACCCTTTTCGAGCTCCTTGAAGGAACTAGTTTCCTGAAATGAGCAAACGTGATTAGTGGCTCTTGAATCAAGTATCCAGGTCAAATCATTATTTTCCACTAAACAAGTTTCAAGAACAAGTAAATCTGATTTACCTTTCTTCTCTTTGAGCTCAGCAAGGTATTTTGGGCAGTTTCTCTTCCAGTGCCCATCCACGTTGCAGTGGAAACATTTTCCGTTATCTGCAACCTTGGCTTTTTCCTTGCCTTTGTCAGCAGTAGGTGGCTTCCCTTTCCTTCCTATTTTCTTCTTTTGGGTCTTCTTAAGCCCAGAAGATGAGCTACAGGACTTAGTCCCAGAGGATGAACCCTTTTGGAACCTTCTGGAATGGGCAAACAGATTTGCCTCTTCATCAGCCTGTCCCTTATTCTTCATGAGAGACTGGAAAGTCTGTAGTTCATTAAGGAGAGTAGTCAGGTTATACTCCATCTTGTTCATCACTGCATTGCTGCGGAATTGCAGGAAACTCTTTGGAAGAGACTCCAGGATGAACGATACCTGACTTTGCTCGTCAATGGCCGCTCCGTTCATCTCAGCCACGTTGAAGTGGACCATCAGATCAAGAACGTGTTCTCTCACCGATGACCCCTCCTTCATACGAGAGTTATCAATGTATTTGAGGGTTTCGTGCCGAATCTATCCAGACGGTTGTCCAAACATTTCCTGCAGCGAACTCATGATCTCACGAGCTGAGACCATGCCCTCGTGCTTTTTGGTCAGAACTTCAGAAACACTAGCCAAAATGTTGACCTTGGCCTTATCGTTGGCCTTGATCCAGCGGTCGTACGCCTCCTTAACAGATCGAGGAGCGTTACGAGTAGGGATTTGAGGACATTCCTCACACAGTACAAACCATAGGTCGTCAACAACGAGAATCGTATTCAAGTTGGACTTCCACGTAGTAAAATTCTCACCAGTTAAACGGTCGCTTTTAAGTAAGGCTATTATTGAGGACGACATGCTGAAAATCCAAATTAGTTCTAATTAGTTATGCCTTTTTACCCATTGTAAAAACCAATCAAATTTAGCAAAATAATTAAAGAACCCTAGTGTTTAAACTAAACCCACTGTTTAAATTAAACCTTTTAATTTTGCAATGATACTTCAAGGGTTTAGAACAAAAGCCTCCAGTTTCAGGGTGATCGGTCATTCCTCCCTTGAATTAAGACTTTCTCAGCCAATTCTCACTACCAGAACATCTCATGTCCCAATGGTCCTTAGCTACCGTTTGTTTGGTCAAGGACTTGTTAACTTGTTGGGATGTATGTCCTCATCTCGTGTAGTTTGTAATATTCCAAGTTGTAAATGAATAAGAGTTATTTATTTCAACATTGTGTAATAAATAAGAGTTATTTATTTAAACTTTGTGTCTCGCATTTTTCATAAACTTAATCCAATAAACTAAGCTCCAGGGTCATTGCATTATGAGAGAACTAAGAACTTGAACGGTGTGTAGTGGACACACAGGGAGGATCACGTTCGAGTTAATGACCCAAACGGTCTACAGTATATAGATAGGGTTAGAGACCTAATCTTGGTTACACTGTGGATGCGACCCGCTTTGTATTAGATACAAACGAGGTGATCTGACTCGTTCATGTCGTTTCCTTGTGAGTGGGGGCATCCTGTGCAATGAGATTTTACAAGACCGGACGGTGAATTATTAGACTTACTGATGTAACACCATTAACAGTATAGAGCTAATAAATTCGTAGATGACCATTAGTGACTCGACCTTAATCCTAAGCGTGTTACGGACTCCTGTTAGTGGGGGTCTGTCCTTTTACTAGTACGGGTGAGGGTGGCCACTGTTGCTCGCCCAATATGCCTATCTTCTCAGGGGTTGGACCACGTGGGGAGCTGGGAACTTGACTGCGCAAGAAGGAATTCACTCGTTCCTGACTTAGGGAAAGTACAGGGGTTGTTCCCTTAAGTGCTGTCTCTAGGGCTTGAACAACGGGGCCCCACCCTCTCATTGGCCTGAGAGGGTTGTTGTTTATGGTTGGACCATGCAACGTAGTTGTTCATTAGAGGAGCAGTGGGACTTAAAGAGCAAGAGGTAGACACAGGGGTAAAACGGTAATTTGACCCAGCTGTGACTACGAACAACTTGTGAAGGGTTGACTCATGGGTATTGATTATATCGATGGACACAACTTGTCCTACGGTGATGAGAGTGCAGTTACGGGCTTTAGTGGAGTGTTACCGTAGCTAATGAATGTTGAATAACCAGGTCAAAGAGTTTGACAGGTTAGTCTTGGATCATTGGAGCTCGTCACGTGTAGGTCCATTAGGTCCTCGGTTGGCTCAAATTGGACAAACCGAGGGTTACTGATTTAGCTTGGTGTGAATTCAAGTGTTCAAATTCATTATTTGGGTATTTATGTCGTTTATATGAGATATAGATTACATAATATATAGTTTGATGTGAATGAGATTCATAATAAACTATAGTGTAACCTAATTGATTAATTAGTGCTATTTGGAGATATTGAATTGAGAGAAATTAAATTGAATGTGATTCAATTTATAATTCCACATTTATGCAAATAAGATTTGTATAATAAGGTATGAGATACCTTATATTATATAATATACAATGTGATTTGTATATTATATGGTTGTGGTAAAATTGTGATTTGGTGGACGTTTTAACTCCATCACATAATAGTATTTAAAGCCTTTGCAAGAAGCCTTTGGTGTGCCATTTGCCATTTTTGGATTTCCATCCAAAGAGAGCAAGGCAATTCTCTCTAGAATTCTCTAATCTCTCTAACATTTCTCCTCACCCAAAACCAAAGGAAATGTCACTCACTCTCTCTCAACCTCCCGAGAACAACCGAGAAGACCCTTTGGAGGTGTCTCCCTGCTCGGATCGAGATTCGTGTTCGAGGAGTTCGTAGTTTCGAGAGAGATCGTGACCGGAGGAGAAGAGGATTGAAGAAGTGTTCTTCAACAAGTACTGTTTTTCCTTACTGTTTTCTTCTCCTTTTTGCATGTTTAGCCTAGGATCTATGAGATAGATTCAATTTTAAGACACGTTTTACACAACGGATCAACGACGTTTCACAACATCTTCCGCTGCGGGAATTCAAAATCCCTTCATAACTAACTTAACTCATCCCGTAAATGTGACCCTACCATTTTCAGATCCAATAGGCCTGAGCCAGCAGGCTACTATTGAGAAAGACAACTGTTGGCAAACAACCTAAGAGACCCTATCCATTTATGGAGTTTGCGGTGTTCCGATCCCTATAGTCAGGCCCTAAGTAGGGTTTGGCTGTTCCAGGACAACCTAGCAGGCAGACTATAGAAATCTCACGGTGCGACCTAATGGAGGAGACCGTAGGATACGTTGAAACGCATCCTGCTCCAATTTACTATGGATACTTCCCTCATTCACCTTGGTATTGAACCATGCAAACACATACCGTAGGGAGACGCCCTGACGCCACGTAGCCGAGCATGGAACTCACGGTGTGAACTCTTGAGGAAGTGAGAGTAAACTCGATGCGAACATCTTGTTTTCTCCCACTGAAGCTCCTAAGATTAGGGTATAGATTTAACTTAGTTGGATTCCGGCTAAAAGAATTTAACTTCTTGCTCCAAACAGTACAACAACACAAGAAGTTCCAAGAAACTTCTCTGTTTTCTTTAGGAAAGACACTAGCAATAGGAGAACCTCCTATGTCTCTGAGTGCTTAGATCTTCCTTGGTGGGAAGGATCCAACAATTGGAAGAAGAAGAGAGTTATGGAGATTGAGAGAGAGAGAATTTTTTTTTGCAGCAATTCTCCAATTGCATCAAATTAATCGATTGAGAGTGCAACCCCCTTCTCCCTGTTAAACTGACGATAGGGAGAAGGGGAGGGGTAGTGGGGAAAGTGTATGGATGACATGTTCTCTTTTAATTATTAAAATCAATAATAATAATAATAATAATAATATAATTAAATAAAATTTAATTATTAATTTAAATCATATTTAAATAATATAAATTAAATATCATATATTTAATTTGGATTAAATCTCATTTAATCATATTACCCCTTAAACCTATAGTTTTAATGTACATCCAGTGCACATTAAATTTTAACCTATAGTTTTCAAATATGAATCACATTCACACTTGAGTTCAATATTTGAAGTCTTTTAAATATTTAATTCTCTCACAAAATTTAATATGAATCATATCCACATTACATTTCTAATATATAGTAATAAAACTATGTATTATATTGTATCAATATCCATTAAGTTTATTCCCTAATGAATTTGAAGATTTCAAATTCAAATGATCTAAGAACCCTTTACGAGGTAGAAGGTGGACCTAATGGACCTATAGATCAGAAGCTCCAACGATACGAGATTGCTCGGTTAATCTCATTAACCTCCCAATCAACATTCGTTAACTGCGAGAACACTCCACTAAAGTCCCACAACTGCAATCTTCTCACTGCAGATATATTTCTGTGTCCATGGATATTGACCAATAATAGCAAGTCAATTCTTCACGAATGTTCGTAACACCAGCTGGGTCAAATTACCTTTTTACCCCTAGGTTATATCTTGTGCCTTAAGTACCACTGCTCCTCTATTGAACAATTTGTTTGTGGTCCTACCAACAAAGAGTCCCTCTCGGGCCAATGAGAGGGTCGGGCCATTTGTTCAAGTCCCGGAGACACCACATAAGGGAACATTCCTCTACTTACCCTAGTAGGCGGGAAGGAGTGAATTCCATCTTGCTAAGTTAAGTTCCCAGCCGCTCACTCGGTCTTGTCCCCAAGAAGGTAGGGATATTCAGTCGGCGAATTTGGCCACTCTCACCCATACTAGTCTAAGGACAATCCCTCGCAAACAGGAGTTCGTAACCTGCTCAGGATTGAGATCAAGTTGCCTAGGTCATCGTAGTGAAATAGAAACCTAACTAGTCAACGGAGTTACAACTAGAGGTTGCTATTTCGTGGTCTGGTCTTATCTATTCTCATTACATAGGATATCCCCACTCACATGTCATCTACACGAACACGTTAGGATCACAGTGTTTGCATCAAATACAAAGTGAGCCACATCCATAGTTTTGCCAGGGTAAGGCCAAACCTTATCCCCTAACTATAGACCCTTTAGGCTGTATCTCGAACCGAGATTCTTTATATGTACACTACATTCAGTTAAAGATTCATTTCACAGCCTTGGATGTTTAGTTGATTGGATTTAGGGTTTAAATAAATGCAAACTCGTAGATAACGAACAATAACTCTTTATTGAAGTAATAACACTTTATTACATTAATTAGAACATAATTACAAACTACGAGTTTTAGGGCCCAAATCCCAACAAGAAATATATCTGCTGTGAAAAGAGTGCAGCTGCAGGATTTTAGTGGAGTGTTCCTCCAGTTAACGAATGTTGATTCGGAGGTTAATTAGATTAACCGAGTAATCTCGATCATTGGTGCTTCTGATTTGTAGGTCATTAGGTCCACCTTCTAGCTCGTAAAGAGTTCTTAGATTGTTTGAGTTTGAAATGTTCAAATTCAATTAGGGAATAAACATTAATGTATATAGATTACATTATAATATAAAGTTTTGGAACTTTATATTGTAAATATAATGTGAATATGATTCATATTAAATTAGATGAGAGAATTAAATATTTGAAAGAGTTCAAATATTAATTGAAATGTGAATGAGATTCATATTTAAAAACTATATGTTAAAATTTAATGTGCATAAGATGTACATTAAAACTATAAGTTAGAGGAAAATTGATTAAATATGATTTAATCTAAATTAAATATATGATATTTGATTTAAAGTTAATTAAATGTGATTTAGTTAATTAAATATATTATTTAATAATTAAATTGGTTATTTATAAAATAATATAATAAAAAAATAAAGAGGGAACGTGTCAGGAGGGCACGTTCCCCCTTTCCCGACTTAAACCCCCTATCGATAGGAGTGGGGAAGGGCCCTTTTTTTATCTTCTTGTTGGACAGAAGAGTATCGTTGATCGAACATTTGTTTTGCAATTGTGAATTGCTAGAAGAAAATTCTCTCGGACAGAAGAGTATCGTTGATCGAACATTTATTTTGCAATTGTGAATTGCTAAAAGAAAATTCTCTCTCAAATTCCCTTCCCTTCGAGTTGTTGATTCCTTCCCACAAAGGAATTGGTCTAAGAAACTCAGAGACGTAGAGGGTTTTCCAAGTGGTGTTGTCCTAATAGAAATGAAGAAGAGAGGAATTTTTGCTTGTTGTGTAGTTGTGCATTTGGAGCAAGGAGTTATTGTACTGGATTGAAACAACAAAGGTAATTTCAAATTCCCTTATTAGTTTAAGTATGTACAACATGTTTGTATGCATGTTCCATGCTTAATTAAACTAGGATTGCTTATCTCTGTATTTTTTTCAATGTACTGGTATTTGTAGTAAACCAACACAAGCAAGTAATCAATTTTTAAATCATGTTTCCGCTGCTCACTGGCATCGGATTCCCTTCAATTGATCAAATAATTAAATTACACTAACTTTACCCTAATCCTATTAGATATTAAACTTGTCTAAATTAATTTTAAACAATTTAAAACTAATTTAATTTTAATCCAAGCTAATATGTTTGCATGCAATTCTTTGCTATAGGTTATGGTTTCTAAAACCCTTTTATAACTTTTATAAATTTTAATAAATTAACCTATGACAACAACTATATGATAACTAAAACCAACGATTTCTAATTGGAATTACATTCAACTACTTGAATCATGCAAATTACTTAAATAAAATAACACTTTATTTTAAACTAAGTAATTTCATGCTTCATGCTTTTTATTTTTCATATAATCTAATTATAACATTTATAATTAATTACTCACGAAAAATAAATTTAATCATGCATTTCTATCAAATTTATATAACACTTGTACAAATAAAATCCATGAACATGCTTATCCTAAGGTGGGAAAAATTCTAAATGACATTCATAAAGAAAGTAGCCATAAAACCGAAAAAAATTTCCCCTAAAGTGAAAAAATAATAAAATTACACTAATTTTATTACAAAAATGGTCCAAAAACCACAGAACGTAACCGCTCGAACCGGACCGTCCACAACCCAAACCTCTCGAACCGCCGTTGAACCGGTCTACCTCATCTAGATGTTGCCACGGTGTTGCAACGCTTAGGAGAGTGTTGCAACGCCGCCTCTTCTCGCGCTCGCGTCAGGAATCGGGGTAGCGTTGCAACGCTGCCAACCCCTGGATTCGTTATCGATAGGGAGTCTTCGGCGTTGCGACGTCATTCCCCATCGTTGTGACGCTAATGAACAATGTTGCAACGCCATAGGGAGAGTTGCTATTGGGTTTTATGTCCTAAAACTCGTGGTTTTGTAAATTGAATGTATATTCTATTTCACAATAAATTTGTTATTGAAATTTATTCAATAAAAGTGTTATTGACTATTGTGTATTGTGTAACCCTAATCCTATAAAGAACCCTTGGCTATAAGATGAATACTTGAACTTTATGTGTGACATAAAAGTGGATCAAGTTCAAGTTATAGCCAGAACAGTCTATAGTATAAGGATAGGGTTGGGTACCTCATCCTGGGACACTATGGACGCGACCCACTTTGTAGAGAACAAACGATGTGATCCTAAATCGTTCATGTGGAGACATGTGAGTGGGGGCACCCTGTGCAATGAGTTTGCATAAGACTGGACCGTGAAATAGTCACTTAGACTTTTTAACTTCGTTCACTGTCTTAACTTACTATATTCATACGATGACCTAGGTAACTCGATCTTAATCCTTTGCATTCTATGGACTCCTGTTTATTCGGATTATCCTTAGATTTGCATGGGTGAGAGTGGCTCGAGACTGCCGGCTCAATAAGCCTCCCATTTCAGGGATAAAATCGGGTAGATAGCTTGGAACATAGTTCTGCAAGATAGAATTCACTCCTACCCGCTTTAGGGATTAGTAGAGAGGTTGTTCCCCTTGGCATCTTGACTCGGGTCTTGAACAATGGGCTCACCCCTCTCATTGGCCCGAGAGGGATTCGGTTTGCTGATTTGACCACAAACCAAATGTTCATTAGAGGATCAGTGGGACTTAAGAAACAAGAGGTAATTACAGTGGTAAAACGGTAATTTTGACCCAAATTGTAAATCTGAACGACGACTGTGAAGGATCGACTTACTAATCATGGTTATATCAGTGGGATGTAAATATATCTACAAAGTGAGGAGAATGCAGCCACTAGGCTTTAGTGGAGTGTCCCGGTGGTTAACGAATGTTGATTAGCTATGCTAAAAAGTTTGGCTAGTTAATCTCGTATCGTTGGAGCTCATGAACTGTAGGTTCATTAGGTCCTCCTTACTAGCTCGGACTTAGCCTTATAACATTTTGAGAGAAAAGAATTTGAATTGTTCAAATTCGAGTTTGGAAGAAAGCGTTAATTATATGTGATATATTTAACGAGTCATAGCTTAATTATGAATTAAACTATGATTCACAGGAGGTGGATATACTTAAATATGATTTAAATATTGAATCGGTTTATAGCATGAATTAGGATTCATGTTCAGAAAATCGATCGAGATCGGGCAATTTATTTAATTTAATATTTGATATTAAATTAAATTAAAAATTAATTAATTAAATTAATTTTAATTAAAAATCAATTTAATATTGATTTTTGAATTAAAATTAAATGAAAATTCAAGGATTTCCATGAAACCCAACTTGACAACTTACCCAATCTTACTCATCTTCAAAATTCACCAAAATTGGCCACCTCCATCTCAAAGCATCCTCATCACCCTTGAGTTGTCACTCCATTGAAGCTTTTTGAAGCTTTATATAATGGTGATTTGAGGTGTTTTGGGAGAATGACACAGAAAATTCAATATTCCCGAATTAGTGACCTTTGAGGACTTTTCTTCCAAATTCTCTCAACCTAGGATCCCACAATCCGTTCTAAGGCCTGAGGATAGAAGGGAAGACTCTAACGGTTGTCCACGAAGTGTTTGTGTTGAAAACCATCAACCGGGTGAAGAGAATTTGATCTTCAAAGTTGAGTTTTCTATCCCTCTGTTTCTTCCAGCTTTGAGCATCTTTTTTATTTTACAAAATTGATCAACTTAGAGTATTCAAGATCAAAAATTGCTTCCGCTTTCTTAATCTAGACTCTTTCAATTGGTATCAGAAAAATTTTGGGCACTCAATTTGATCTATTTTGTTCTGTGGTGGGTGTTTTTTGAAATCTATTTTTTCTGGGCGTCTAAAGTGTTTTTCTGATTTTGGCATTTAAATTGAGCATCAATTCGTGCTTTATTTTCAAATTGCTCACGTGTGTTTGAGCATTAATGTGTGTAGAATAAGCCATAAAAATTTTGAGTCGATTGGAGTTCGGGAAGGCCTTCAATTTGACGTTTGAAGCTGAAGAGGTCACTGAACTGGAAAACAGAACAAGCTGCTGTTTTTTATAAATTTTAGCTACAGTCGAATTTTTACTTCAGGCCCGTGTTTTGAAATTCAAAAGAAGAAGCTTTGGACTTTGACCAGAAATGGTTGACTTTGACCGGTTCAACCATTTTGAGCCGGTTCGGCTCGTTTTCAGTCCGGTTCGAGTATTTTTAGCCGGTTCTGACTATTTCGAGGCTGGTTTTTCCATTTTGGGGGTCTGTTTCATCAATTGGAGGTCCGGTTCAGCCTTTAACAGTCTGGTTTAACCTTTTGAAGGTCCGATTCACACATTTGCAAGTTTGTTCAACTCAAATTCGAAGAGTTCGAAGTGGCTCGATGTTAATTCTAGATTATTATTGTAATAATTTAGTAGTTTGCTTGCATTAGATTCCAAAATAAGTCCACTTTAGTGTGTTTAATTAATTATGCATTGTGAATGTATGTTTTAATTAAAATTCCTGATTATAAGTGCATAAAGTATGCCATATAGATTTTAAAATCCCACCATAGGAAGCATGCTCCATGCATTGAAAGTATGTTATAAGTGTTATAATATATTGTATGCATGTAACCTAAGGTTAATTAATTAGTTTTAAAATGGTTTTAGAACTGGAATTAATTAGACCTTAGGTTATCTAGTTCTAATAAGATTAGAATTAGGAAACCAATAATTTATAAACTTTGATTAAAGAGGGACTCTGACTAAGGAAGGTTCTTGCTAGGTTGGGGTACTTAAGTTTGTGGAAGCGGAACACCCCTACGAGGAACCGACTGGGAGTGAATTTAATCCATAGGTTTATAAATTATCTTTCGTGAGTGGCGTTTATTAAAAGTTAATAAATGAAACTCGTAGACCTACGTTTATTAAAAGATTAATAGACTTAGGTAATTCCAGTATAATTGTTATATTGGTAGACTTAGGTCATATTGTTTTAGCCGGAATATGCCGAAAAGTATACCCAAACAGTTTAAAATACTTAGTGGGAGTGAAAAGGTATATATGATATATCAATTTCCTCTTACGCTCTCCACAATGTTCACACCGTGAGATTTATGCTCGGCCTCGTGATGTCAATAGGGCATCCCCATTCGAATGATGTTTGCATAAATCAAGAGCAAGGTGAATGGAGAAAGTATTTATAGTAAGTGAGCGAAAGAGGTGTGTCAACACATCCTACGGTCTCCTTCATTGGTTGGACTGTGAGATTCCCATGTTACGCCTGCAGGTTGCCCGAAGTAGCACCATCCATTCGGAGGGATGTAACATGGGATTCGGAACAACTCAAACTCCAGAAATGGATAGGGTCTCTTAGGTCCATTCCCAGCTTTGTCTCTCCAGTTCGGTAGCATTGTTGGGGCCGGCCTTTGAGGTCTGAAAATGACGGGTCACACTTACAAGAATTGCTAAGTGTTAGTAAGTTCTTGACCAAAGTAGCGATAACTAGAATGTTATAGGAATAAGAGTTATTCCGGTATTAGCATTTAGTCAAGAATGTCTTGGTTCACTGAACGAGTGATTGACTGCCCCACAATAGCGGTTGCTCTGACTCACTGAAGTATCGTTGCAAAAACAATAATGAGTTTATGGGTACATTATTACTTTTGCTAAATTTTTAAATTGGATAGGTTACAAACAATTCACTAATAGAATTCATTCTTTTGAAGCATGTCGAACTCTTTTATTCAGTTACTTGCCTTCAATAAACTTAGCGGCGATAATTATGGAACCTGAAAATCAAACATGAATACGATTCTTGTTCTTGATGATCTGAGGTTCGTCTTTACGGAGGAATGTCCTCCCCCTCCTAGTTCGATGACAAGAAGTCAACTGCGTTCGGGATGCTTATGATGGATGAATTAGGGCTAATGAGAAGGCCCGAGTCCACACATCTTAGCCAAAGATATCGATGTGTTGTCTAAGAAACATGAGACCATGGTCACCGCAAAAGAGATCATCGGATCATTACTGAGCGATTTTTGGACAACCGTCCTTATCGGTCCATTATGATCTTTGTCAAATACGTTTACAACTCCCGTATGAAGGAGGAGCCTCTCATAGGGAACATGTCCTGACATGATGACCCACTTCAACGTGGTTGAAGTAAATGGGGCGCCAGAAGAGAAAAGTCAGTAACCTTTATTATGGAATCTCTTCCAAGAGTTTCTGCCATTCCCGCACAAATGCGGTGATGAATAAAATAGAGTATAACCTGACTACTCTCCTCAACGAGCTACAGACTTTTGAATCCCTCATGAAATCAAAAGGAAAAGAGAAGGAGGCAAATGTTGTCACTTCGAAGAAGTTCCTAAGAGGATCGTCCTCTAGAACCAAGTATGGTCCTTCTTTTTCTAAGAATAAGGGTATTCACAAGAAGAAGAAGAACAACAAAGGGAAGGGACAGGCTCTCACACGCAAGGCCAAAGCCACAGAAAAATGGTTCCACTGTAGAGTAGACGGGCACTGGAAGATGAATTGCCCGAAATACCTTGCAGAAAAGAATGCTAAGAAAGAAAAACAAGGTAAATATGATTTACTCGTTATTGAATCATGTTTAGTGGAACATGATGATTCCGCCTGGATATTAGATTCAGGAGCCACTAATCATGTTTGTTCTTCTTTTCAGGAAACTAGTTCCTTGCAGCAGCTTGCTGATGGGGAGATATCTCTCAGGGTTGGAACGGGATAGGTTTTCTCAGCCAAAGCAGTGGGAGCTGTGAAGTTGTTGTTCAGAAAATCGATCGGGATCGGATAATTTATTTAATTTACTATTTGATATTAAATTTAATTAAAAATTAATTATTTAATAATTTAATTAATTACATTAATTTTAATTAAAAATCAATTTAATATTGATTTTTGAATTAAAATTAAATAAAAATTCAAGGATTTCCATGAAACCCAACTTGACAACTTGCCCAATCTTACTCATCTTCAAAATTCACCAAAATTTGCCACCTCCATCTCAAAGCATTCTCATCACCCTTGAGTTGTCACTCCATTGAAGCTTTTTGAAGGTTTATATAATGGTGATTTGAGGTGTTTTGGGAGAATGACACAGAAAATTCAATATTCTCGAATTAGTGACCTTTGAGGTCTTTTCTTCCAAATTCTCTCAACCTAAGATACCACAATCCGTTCTATGGCCTGAGGATAGTAGGGAAGACTCTAACGGTTGTCCACGAAGTGTTCGTGTTGAAAACCATCAACCGGGTGAAGAGAATTTGATCTTCAAAGTTGAGTTTTCTATCCCTCTGTTTTTTCCAGCTTTGAGCATGTTTTTTATTTTACAAAATTGATCAACATACAGTGTTCAAGATCCAAAATTGCTTCCGCTTTCTTAATCTAGACTCTTTCAGTTGCAACGTTGTCGCTTCTGCCAGTGTTCTCTTCTTCGAAAAACAACAGCAGCCAATGGCAATTTCTCATCGATACTCATTCGAATGGCTTGGAATTTGTCACGAACGACTCATAACAATTTTACAGACTCGATTATGCACTTACTTGCTCAAAACGCAGGGGCCTTTACATTTAATTTGATCAAATCACAATTAAAACTAAGGCCAAAATTTTCCTAAATAGTTTTACAGCAAACCAAATGCAATTTCTACCTTACCAATACAAATTTGTTTCAACCAAAATAAAACAAGCATTGCCCTGATACCAATTTATAGGCATCTGATCTTTGTGAGCAGCGGAAACGTGATTTAAAGATCGATTACTTGCTTGTTTTGGTTTACTACAAATACCAGTACATTAGAAAAAATACAGAGATAAGCAATCCTAATTTAATTAAGCATGGAATATGTATAGAAACATGCTGTACAAATTTCCTAAACTAAAAGGAAAGAAATTTACCTTTGTAGTTTTCAATCCAGCAACTCATTGATCCAAAATGCACAACAACACAAGAAGCAAGTTTTTCTTTGTACTTCCTTTCCAACAGGACAACAACCACTTGGAGAACGTCTTATGCTCTCAGTTCCTAGGCCAATTCCTTCGCGGGAAGGAACCAACAAATTGGAAGAATAAGGGAAATTGATTGAGAAAGTTTTCTAAAAAAAATTGAAATTCACCGTTGCATCAACTGATCGATCAACCATACAATGATACCCTCTCCCCTGTATATTTGTCGATAGGGAGAAGGAAGGGGAAGTAGTGGGGAACGTGTCATCGACACGCTCCCTCCATTTTTTCTTAATTTTTAATCAATTAAATTAATATAATTTAATCAATTTAATTATATTAATATTTGATTAAAGCACATTTAATCAAATGTACAAATGATTAAATCTTATTTAATTAATTTCTACTTTTTAACCTATAGTTTTAATGCACATCTTATGCACATTAAATTTTAAACTATAGTTTTCAAATATAAATCTCATTCACATTTAAATTAATATTTGAACTCTTTCAAATATTTAATTATCTCATCTAATTTAATATGAATCATAATCACATTAAATTTATAATATAAAATTCCAAAACTTTATATTATAATGTATCTATATACATTAATGTTTATTCCCTAATTGAATTTGAACATTTCAAACTCAAACGATCTAAAAATCCATTACGAGCTAGAAGGTGGACCTAATGGACCTACAGATCACAAGCTCCAACGATTCGAGATTATTCGGTTAATCTCATTAACCTCCTTATCAACATTCGTTAAGTGCGGGAACACTCCACTAATGTCTCGCAGCTGCACTCTTCTCACTGCAGATATATTTCTATGTCCATGGATATTGACCAATAACAGCAAGTCAATCCTTCACGAATGTTCGTACACACCAGCTGGGTCAAATTACCATTTTACCCCTGAGTTACATCTTTTACCTTAAGTCCCAGTGCTCCTCTAATGAACAATTTGTTTGTGGTCCTACCAACAAACAGAAGTCCCTCTCAGGCCAATGAGAGGGGCGGACCCTTTGTTGAAGTCTCAGAGACACCACTTAAGGGAACATTCATCTACTTACCCTAATAGGCGAAAAGGAGTGAATTCCATCTTGCTATGTTAAGTCCCCAACTGCTCACTCGGTCTTATCCCCAAGAAGGTAGACATATTGAGTCGGTGAATCTGGCCACTCTCACTCACACTAGGCAAAGGACAATCCCTCGCAAACAGGAGTTCTTTACCAGCTCAGGATTGAGATCAAGTTGCCTAGGTCATCCTAGTGAAATAGAAACCTAACTAGTTAACGGAGTTACACCTAGTGGTTACTATTTCGTGATACGGTCTTATGCAATCTCATTACATAGGATATCTCCACTCACATGTCGTCTACACGAACACGCTAGGATCACTATGTTTATATCATATACAAAGTGGGTCATATCCATAATATTACTAGGGTAAGGTCCACAAGCCTTATCCCCTTACTATAAGCCCTTTTAAGTTGTATCTCGAACTGAGATCCTTTATATGTACACTACATTCATTTCAAGAGACATTTACAACCTTGGATGTTAGTTTATTGGATTTAGGGTTAATAAAAAGGGCAATATTGTAAATAATGAACAATTACTCTTTTTTAAAAATAATAACTATTTATTACATTAATTAGAACAATATTTACAAACTATGGGTTTTAGGGCACAAACCCCAACAAATCTTGAACGGGGTTCCAGTTTCTTTTGATTTGTCACTGGCACGTGTGTTGGACAACCCCAGATTCTAAAGTGTTTCAAACTAGGCTTATGCCCCTTCCATAACTCGAAAAGTGTTTCAGAAACACTTTTTGATGGAACGGTCTTCAAGATTTGAACTGCAGTCTCTATTGCATGACCCCAAAACGAGTCATGCAATTGAGCATAGCACATCATTGATCGAACCATGCCTAACTAGGTTCTATTTCTCCTTTCTGACACTGAAGGGATTGGATCTCGATGGAAGCGATTGATCGCCTTTGTTTTTTATTATGTTTACATAGAAATTACCAAAAACAGAAAACTATAGGATAAGTCTAACTATGAAAGCATAGTAAATTAGGGATTAACTTTGAAGACTCTTTTCTTCTGGTAATCCTCTTTTTATCTACGATCTCTAGGATCCAACACCTCCAAAACGTCTTCTCGGTTGTTCTCTAGGAGAAGGAGAGAAGTGGTAACTCCTTTTTGGAGGAGGGAATTCTAGAGTGAATTTTAGAGAGAAATTGGTATTTTTGCAAGAATGCAAAATTTGACAAATTACTTCAGTAACCAATTTGCATCCAAAAGGATGCTTATATACGGGATGTGGGTGGAGACAAATTCGCCCCCCATCATGCCACTATTTTCACTAATTATGCATTATGCAAATTCCATCTGAATAATTGCATAATATAAGGTATCAAATACCTTGTTATGTAAACCACATTTACATAAAGTGGAAATTAAATTGAATCATATTCAATTTCCATCAAATTAATATTTCTAAACATGCCTTAATTCAATAATTAGGCAATAATATGGTTTATCATAAATCATATTCACATTACACTATATTTTATATCAATTATATATATAAAATCATTCCAAAACTTTATACCCTCATTAATTCCATATTAAGCAAATCGAGGGACCTAATGGACATACAGATCATGAGCTCCAACGATACAAGATTAACAAATCAAATTCTTTGACCCCGTTAATCAACATTCGTTAACTACGAGTCACTCCACTATAGACTCATAGTTGCACTCTCCTCACTGTAGGACAAGATGTGTCCATTGATTTAACCAATGCCCATGTGTTAACCCTTCACAGGTCGTGCGTAGTCATAGCTGGATTAAATTACCGTTTTACCCCTGTGACTACTTCTTGCACCTTAAGCATCACTAATCCTCTAATGAACAACAAGTTTATGGTCCGACCATAAACAATATCCCTCTCGGGCCAGCAAGGGAGATGGGCCCCCTTATTCAAGACCAGGATTCAGCGCTTAAGGGAACAACCTACCTAGTTACCCTAGTTCGGGAATGAGTGAATTCCTTCTTGCGAAGTTGAGTCCCCAGCTCCCTACGAGGTTTCATCCCTGACAAGGTAGGCTTATTGAGTCGGCAACTGTGGCCACTCTCACTCGTATTAGTCTAAGGATAAACCCCTGCAGATAAAAGTTCGTAACTTACTCAGATTCAGGTCGAGTCACTAGTGGTCATCATTAAATTATTAGCCTTAATCTATCAACGACGTTATTAGAGTGGTCTAATTCTCGGTTCGATCTTGTACAATCTCATCGCATAGGATGCCCCCACTCGCATGTCAACTACATGAAAAAGCTGGATCACATCATTTGTATCAAATACAAAGATGGTTGCATCCATAGTGTAATCAGGATGAGGTTCCCAACATTATCCATGTACTATAGACCATTCAGGTGATCTACTTGAACTTGATCCTAGATTTGTGTCAACTACACACTGTTCAATATCTTCTAAATGTGACCCTAAAACTTAGTTTATTGGATGTAAGATTGTAATGCGAGAATACAAGGTTTAAGGAAAAATAACACTTTTATTCATTTCCTTGAAAAAATTACAAATACACGAGTTTAGGGCATCAATCCCAACAGACACACCATTCTGTTGTGGTTTGTTAGGTGCTGAGAGTAGTGACTAGATTTCATGTTCTATAAAATAGTCATGGAATCATAAGTCCATATACTCTCCACCTCGAACAGATCAAAGTGTTTTAATGGTTTTTCCTAATGCATTCTCAACTTCTATCTTAAACTCTTTGAACTTTCAAGGGCTTCAGTCTTATGTTGCATTAGGTATAAAAAAACATACCTTGAATAATCATCAATAAAAGGGATGAAGTATTCGTACCCTCCTCTTGGTGTTACCTTCATCGGACCACAAAGATCCGAATGTAAAACTTCTAAGGGCTCTTTGGCTCTATAACCTTTTCCAGTAAAAGGTCTTATAGTCATTTTACCTTCTAGACATGATTCATATGGAGGTAAAGAATCATCTTCTAACTCATTTAGAAGTTCATTCTTTACAAGTCTCTCAATCCAGTTGAGATTAATGTGACCAAGTCTTAGATGCTAAAGATAAGTATCTTTATTAGGAGAAATCTTTTGCCTTTTACTTTGAGTGTTAGCAGTTTTAAATATTTCATGACTTAAAAGTGCTTTAGTTTCGATTGGTCTTAACCCATATAAATTGTTTTCACATTTAGCTGAACAAATACGAACACCACTTTTACAAATGAACGCTTCATTAATATCAAAAGTGTTCGATTAAACAAGAGATAGATACAAGGTTCCTCTTAAATATAGGAACTATATACATGTTTTCCAAAAACATAAATCTATCCCTAAAAAACAATTTAACACCTCCCGCTGCACGAGTTGAGACGACGTCTCCCGCTCAGACCCTGAGCGTCATCTCACCCTGTTCGAGCTCCCTGAAGGAACTAATTCCCTGTAAAGAAGAAAAATTGTGATTAGTGGCCCCTGAATCCAGTATCCATGTGGAATTATCATTTTCCACTAAACAGGTTTCTAGAACAAGCAAATCTATTGTACCTTTCTTCTCCTTGAGCTCAGTTAGGTACAATGAACAGTTGCTCTTCCAATGTCCATCCATGATGCAGTGGAAACATTTTCCTTTGTCTGTAACTTTGGTCTTCCCTTTGCCTTTATCAGCAGCGGTAGGAGCCTTCCCTTTCCCTTCTTTCTACTTTTTCTGAATCTTCTTGAGACAAGAAGAGTGGTTGCAGGACTTAGTCCGAGAAGATGAATCCTTCTCGAACTTTCTAGAGTGGGCAAACAAATTTGCCTCTCCTTCGACCGGTCCCTTAATATACATAAAAGAATGGTAAGTCTGAAACTCATTGAGGAGGGTAGTCAGGTTATACTGAATCTTTTTCATCACCGCATTGCTAGGGAATTGCAGGAAGCTCTTCGGAAGAGATTTAAGGATGAACGAGTCCTGACTTTGCTCGTCTATGACCGCTTCGTTCATTTCGGCCACATTGAAGTGAACCATCAGATCGAGAACATGTTCTTTCACTACAATCCCCTCCTTTATACGTGCGTTATAAACGTACTTGAGAGATTTGTGTCCAATCTTTCCAGACGATTGTCCAAACATATTATGCAGCGAACTCATGATCTCACGAGCTGAGACCATGCCCTCATGTTTCTTGCCTAAGACCTCAGATAAGCTAGCCAAGATATAGACCTTGGCCTTGGTCCAGCGGTCATACGCTTCCCCAACATTTTGGGGCGCGTTACGAGAAGGAATCTGAGGACATTCCTCAATTAAAGACGAATCGCAGATCGTCAAAAACCAGAACCGTATTCATGTTGGAATTCCATGTAGCGTAATTAGTTAATTTTTTGTTAGCAAGAAATGAAATTATTCAAGGTGACATACTGAAATCAAAAAATTGTTCTAATTAGTGATGCCTTGAACCCATTACAAGCCAATCAATTTAGCAAAATTATTACAAAGAAACCTAGTGTTTAAACTTAAACCTTTTAATTTTGCAACGATATTTCAAGGGTTTAGAGCAAAAGCCACCGTCGAGTGGTCCGACACTCCTCCCCTGAATTGAGATAATCTCAGCTAATTACCATTTCCAGAACATCTCATGTCCCAATGATCTTTAGCTACCGTTATATGGTCAAGGAATTTGTAACTAGCTTAACTCATCCCGTAAATGTGACCCTCCCATTTTCAGATCCAGTAGGCCCGTGTAAACCCGAGATTTCTCCTTAATTTTTTTTTTACAAAATAAAAACAAAGAGATAAAAAGAAAACAAAGGTGTAAAGTATTTGTTGCAAACATGTTGTATAAGAAAAATAATAGAAAAAGAAATGTTTGGTGTGTTTTGTTTTTTAAACAAAAAAGAAAAGAAAAGAGAAAATTGATAAATGGAGCACCCATAACCGCCAAATCCATTTCTCAACCGATTTTATTCCATTTCCTTCTCATTCAAAACTATATTCTTCGTGAGAGAAAGCTGAAGGACAGAGAATGGGGAATTGCTGGGGTTGAAGTTGAAGAAGAAAGGGGGAAGATCAATACAAGTTTCCATGGCAAGTTTTGTTATCAACTCTGACCACTTCTGATGATTGGATCGTTTTGAGCTCTACAAGAAGTATTCAAAGGTGAGGTTTGATTTTCTTGAAATTTAACCCATTTTAAAATAAATTTTGTGAAGGATGCTCGGGTGAAATCTAACTTTATGTTAATTATTTATGAAGAGGAAGGTAGAGGAGAGAATTTGGTGCCAAATCTAAGAAACCTCTGGTTTGTGAGACGTGTTGATCTATAAAATTCGAAGAAGAAGCTTTATTAGGTATGTTTGGAGATCTTATTTAATTTTCTATAACTTTCATGAAGAAGTTGTGAGTAGAAAATGATTGGAAGTTGCTTTAAAATTCAGGTCAAGTTCAAGGTGCAGTAGGAAAACGATTCTGGATGTTTCAGAAACTTAGTTTGGGGGAAGTGGCTTTCAAGGTATTTACCGACACATCTTCAGGAATTTCAATTTCATTTCTTGAGTTGAGTTTTGGAGGGTTCAAAACGGAAGAGTTTGGTAAAAAGTACATCATTTTTGGCCAAGTAATGAAGAAGGTATGTGAAATTAGGTTATGAAATTTGTAGAATGCTAGAAAATAGATAGAATGATTTTTGCAATCCTAAGCTTGGAATTCATGAGATCAAAGTTCTAATGATTGGTTTTGGTTTCTTTGACAGGCCAAGAGGAAATAGGTCGAGTATACGGGCCAAGGATCTAGTTCTAACGCTGTGAGTGACAAAACGAATTTCGAAAACGATTTCTATGCTTGAATTTATGCTTATGGAAATATAAGACTTCCCTAGAATGAACTAGTTTAAATGTTTTATATTTTTTTTGTTGAACACATACTTATAAGCATGCATGGTTTCCTAGAAATGTTTTGAAGTGCTCGTTGTGAGCCTAGATTTTCCCAATGAGATTTATATGTGAACATATGTTTATTGATTTTATGAAATTTTGTGGAAATGTTATAATTTAAAGCAAGCATGTACTAGCAAGTATTGTTTAACTATTTTCAGTTTTCACGAACAAGCTGAGTAAGCTTGAGTTGGACTCAAAAAAAAAGTTAAGCAGACATGTTCAAGTATTTTCATATATTTTTCTGGAACTCGAATGAGTAAATGACTGATATTGAGCCGAGGTTGTATGGTACCGTGTGCACATAGGTCATTTTCTGTTATCGACGTTGATTGTACTCCGTGACAACAATGTTTTCGTGAGTGTTGGGTGGGCTCCACTACATCGTAGAGTGAACGTTGGTTGTATTGGACGTGGCCTACACAACGTAGAGTGCCATATGTTTTAAATGGTTAATACTCTTGATATGCCTTGCGAGATTTTAATGACATACCTTTTAGACTTTTGAAAAAGCGAATATGGTTACACGTTTATATTTAACGCCTGAGTACAAATGCATATGGTCATAGACAATCAAGTCATATGGCTTGCGAGTTAATGGTTTTAAACTTAGTCACTCACTGAGCTTCATAGCTTATTCTTTCAATGTTTTCCAACTTTTCAGGTAGAGATCGAGCTCTCGGTACCTGAGATCCTGTCATAGTTTTTCGAACGCTCTCTGAGCTGATATCTTGTACGTGGGGGGAGTGGTATAGCGAGTCTGTACATATTGTAGATATTTTGAAAGAAACATATAGTTATGTTCGTGTACGCACTAGTGGTCCAGGTTTTACAAATCATGAGTGGACGTATTTTGATTGTAGTGCTCTCGGCCCGTTTTAGTTCTTTTTAGGGTGAGACTTAAAGTGAGTTGCCCCGTACGTATGAATAGAAATTCTCAGGGTTTTGCTGTGTTATGGTTAAGTATTCCATATACAAGTATAGTGTGGTTATTAGGTATAGCAAGGTCACAGTTGTCGTTAGAAAGGTAAACGATGTCTGTTGGCCTCACGCCATCTTCCGGGCTAGCAGGTGGTTCGGGACGGGGTGTGTAAGCCCGAGCAAACAAGCCACCATTAGGAAAGACAATCGTTCGCAAACAACCTAAGAGACCCTATTCATTTTTTGAGTTCGCGGTGTTTCGATCCCTATGGTCAAGCCCTCCATAGGGGTGGTTTCTCCCAGGGCAACACGTAGGATATGATGACACGTGTCCTTCTCCCATTTACTATAGACACTTCCCTCATTCACCTTGGTATTGAACCATGCAAACACCATCCATAGGGGGACGCCCTATTGATGCCACGAGGTTGAGCATGGATCTCACGGTGTGAACTCTTGAGAACGTGGAAGCTAAAACATGATGCGAGCATCTTGTTTTCTCCCACTAAAGTATCATAAGGTTTTAGGGTTAATTTTAACTTAGGTGGATTCCAGCTAAATGAATCTATCTAAGTTTATGCCTATTATAACTCTTATAACGAGGTCTTTAATCTTAATATCTAGGTGAATTAAATCATTTAATTACCTAGTGACAATGCATGCTAACAAGGCTATGATTAATTGAACTCAAGTTCCGGGTTAGTTCCCAGGTAAGACTAATTTTTAATCCTATTAGAAATTGTGATCTTAGGTTTAATTAACTTTAAACATTTTATAATTCATTCAATTTACCTAAAAATCGTATGTTTGCATGCAACTCTTTATTATATGTTAATGTTTTTAATTAAAATTTGGAACTATCATAAATTTTAATATATTAACTTATAACATCATTCTATGGTCTAATAAATTAATCATCAAATTCTAATTAATTTACCAACCAAATAATTCATGAAATTAATAGAACATTTAAATTACTAAATCATGAATTAAAAGCAATGTTTTACATTATTTAATATAACATTTTATATTAAACTATGTAATGTCATGCAACATGTTTTTCATTTTTCATATATTTAATATAACACTATATTAAATCACTCAGGAAAAAAAATATTTACATGCATATTTATGTAATGAAGCTAAAATATAATAAGAATAAACATCATATGAATATGCAGGGCAATGTAATTTCTTTTAATTAATGTAACAGTTATTTTAATTAAGGAAATTAAAACTTAGAATATGCATTTCTATATATAATTTAAATCTTATATTATAAATGATGCATGAAACATGCTTATCCTAAGGTGTAATTTGACTAAATGACATTCATAAAGCAATAAATAACTATATAGACCGAAATTTTTCGCCCCTAAAAAAATAAAATTACATTAATTTTATTGAAAACTGGAAAAGACCTCATGAACCAGGTCGAACCGGACCAAATCTCACGAACAAGGTCGAACCAGACCAGATCTCATAAACCAGACCAAATCTTGCAAAACTTAACCAGTTCTCTTCATATAGAACGAATTCTGTAAAAATTTGGTTGCTTTTTCTCTATTCTTTTGGCTCCTTGAACACGTACACAGCAACAAATACATACTAAATTGCATTTAAAATGCCCAAAAAACACAGGGACCTCTACAAAATTGAAGAGTTCAAAACGTAAAATCCATGGCCAAATTTCCTAAACAGTCTAATGACAATCCATATATGCGATTTAATCCCACCAGAAAACCATTGCAAATTTTAGAATAACATATTAGAATACGATTTGGCTATAATACCAATTGAACGTTTCAAAAAACCAATTGTGCACAGCGGAAGCCAATTGAGAATCGAATCGTATTTTAATTTGGTATTCAAAATACCAGTACATTGGCAAATTAGATAAACACAGCAGAATGAAATTCTACAATTAAGAAATTCCATATATAAATTTAAGTATTGAATACTTACTTTTGTAGAACCAAATTTCCCTTTCTGCAAAATCTTATGAACTTCCAACAAGTTCTGCCAATGCCAATTGAGACCAAGAACAGGACACTACCATAGAGAAAACTTCATATTCTCTGGATTATTCGATTAAGGTTTGTGGGAACCTTCTTGATTTTGTGGGAAGAATTTCAGAGAGAAAACATGGAAAGGCAAGCTTCAATAAGCAACCCAAAAAAAAAAGAAAAAAGAAAATCGATCAACTTCCTTCTCCTCACTCCCCTGCTATTATCGACAAGGAGAGAGAGAAGAAAGGTGAAGTGGTGAGATGTGGGGAACGTATCATTTACACGTTCCCCTTTAAATAATAAATAAAATTAATTAATTTAATTAACATTTAATTAAATTTTGTATTTAAATCATATTTAAATACATATCTCACCTAACCTATTGTTTTAATTAATTCAATTAAATCATATTTATCAAGCTAATTAAACTTATAAATTAATTAATTCTATAACTAATTAATTCATAAATTAAATATCATATATTTAATTAAGGTTATCTATGATTAAATCATATTTAACCACACTCCTTATAACCTATAGTTTTAATATATATCTTATGCACATTAAATTTTAACCTATCGTTCTTAATATGAATACTATTCATATTAAAACAATATTTGAACTCCTTCTATTGGGATTTGTGCCCTAAAACTCGTAGTTTGTAATTATGTTCT
The DNA here is from genome assembly GCA_036507285.1 of Trichosanthes cucumerina. Lineage (NCBI taxonomy): Eukaryota > Viridiplantae > Streptophyta > Magnoliopsida > Cucurbitales > Cucurbitaceae > Trichosanthes > Trichosanthes cucumerina. The sequence goes on from CM071841.1 coordinate 44,896,774, forward strand.
AATTAATGTAATAAAGTGTTATTATTTCAATAAAGAGTTATTATTCGTTATCTACGAGTTTGCATTTATTTAAACCCTAAATCCAATAAACTAAAAATCCAAGACTCTAAAATGAATCTTTTACTGAATGTAGTGTACATATAAAGGATCTCGGTTTGAGATACAGCCTAAAGGGTCTATAGTTAGGGGATAAATTTTGGGTACCTTACCCTGAAAAAACTATGGATGTGACTCACTTTGTATTTGATGCAAACACTGTGATCCTAACGTGTTCGTGTAGATGACATGTGAGTGGAGATATCCTATGTAATGAGATTAGATAAGACCGGACCACGAAATAGCAACCTCTAGTTGTAACTCCGTTGACTAGTTAGGTTTCTATTTCACTAGGATGACCTCGACAACTTGATCTCAATCCTGAGCAGGTTACGAACTCCTGTTCGCGAGGGATTGTCCTTTGACTAGTATGGGTGAGAGTGGCCAGATTCGCCGACTGAATATGCCTACCTTCTAGGGGACAAGACCGAATGAGCGGCTGAGAACTTAACTTAGCAAGATGGAATTCACTCCTTCCCGCCTACTAGGGTAAGTAGAGGAATGTTCCCTTAAGTGGTGTCTCCGGGACTTGAACAAAGGGCCCGACTCTCTCATTGACCCGATAGAGACTCTGTTTGTTGGTAGGACCACAAAAAAATTGTTCATTAGAGGAGCACTGGTACTTACGGCACAAGGTGTAACCCAGGGGTAAAACGGTAATTTGACCCAGCTGGTGTTACGAACATTCGTGAAGGATTGACTTGCTGTTATTGGTCGATATCCGTGGACACAAAAATATATCTGCAGTGAGAAGAGTGCAGCTGCAGGACTTTAGTGGAGTGTTCATGTACTTAACGAATGTTGATTGGGAGGTTAATAAGATTAATCGAGCAATCTCGTATCGTTGGAGCTTTAGATCTGTAGGCCCATTAGGTCTACCTTCTAGCCCGTAAAGGGTTCTTAGATCATTAGAATTTGAATTGTTCAAATTCATTACGGAATAAACTTAATGTATATTGATACGATATAATATATAGTTTTGGAACTATATATTATAAATTTAATGTCGATATGATTCATAATAAATTTTGTAAGAGAATTAAATATTTGAAAGCGTTCAAACATTGAATTCAAGTGTGAATGTGATTCATATTTGAAAACTATAGGTTAAAATCTAATGTGCATAAGATGTACATTAAAACTATAGGTTAAAGGGGTAATATGATTAAATATATGATATTTAATTTGTTTTATTTAAATATAGTTTAAATTAATAATTAAATTAATAATTAAATTTGATTTGATTATTATTATTTAATTATATTATTATTTTAATAATAAAATAAGGGAACGTGTCATCCAGACACGTTCCCACTACCACCTTCTTCTCCCTATCGATAGCTTAAGAGAAAGAAGGGGATTGATGGATCAAGGGATCAATCGATCAATTGAGTGACTTGCAATTGGTGAATTGCTGTCATTTATTCTCTCTTACTCTCAATTTCCCAAAACCTTCCAATTGTTGGATTCCTTCCCACAAAGAAAGATCTAAGTAGAACTCAGAGACATAGGAGGTTCTCCCGTTTGTAGTGTCCTTCTTGGAGAAAAACAGAGAAGTTTTGTTGTGTTGTTGTTTGGAGTAGGGGTGAGCATCGGTCGGTCGGGGTCGGTTTTCGACCCCAATGACTTCCGAAGCCACCAAGGCGCGGTTGGTTGGTTTTTTTTTTTTTTTAAATCCTTACAAAATAAAGCCGTAGCGCGAGGCGATTGAATTCGGTCGATTGGATTTAATTCGGTTTATATATATATATATATAAATATTTATTTAATTAAATATTAAATATTTATAATTATTATTTTATTATTATTTAATAATTTTTAATAATTTTTAATTATTATTTAATTATTTTGAGAAAATTTTTAGTTTTTATTTTTTTAATTATTATTATTATTATTATTATATATATATATATATATATTTTTTTTTTTTAAATTTTGAATTCGGTTTGGTCGGTTTGGGGCTTTTGCCCCAAACCGATCGAATCAACCAATCATCATTTTGGGATTACAAAAACCGAACCCGACCGATTTCTTCACAAAGCCGACCCACCGCCCTGCCTCGGCCTTGGTCGTGTGTGTCGGTCGTGTCGGTTTTCGGTCTTTTTTTGCTCACCCCTAGTTTGGAGCAAGGAGTTGCTGCAAGTTGAAACTACAAAGGTAATCCCTTTATCTCTTTGTTAGTTTAATTGTTAAATTAATTTAAGCATGTTTGCATGTAAAAGCTCAATGTTTAATTAGATTAAAGAGCATGTTTATTCTGTATGTTTTTATCAATGTATTGGTTTTTGTTTCAATTGAAACAATCAAGCTAATTACGATCCCAAACACGTTTTCGCTGCTTAAGGAGATCAGATCTCCATCAATTGGTGTCAGGGTAATGCTTGTATTGGTTTGTTTTGAAACAAAATTGCATTGTTTTGGTGGGAAATGCATTTGGTTTGCTGTTAAACTTGTTTTGAAATTTTTTAGCCTTAGTTTACTTTGATTTGATCAATTTATATGTAAAGGCCCCTACGTTTTTGGGCAAAAAGTACATTATTGAGTCTGTATTTGAGTTACGAGCCGTTTGGGACCAGTTTCAAGCGATTCGGTGGAGAATCGAAGGATATATTGAAGATGGAAGTTGTTGTGTTCAAAGAAGAAAGTTGTTGCCGAAGCAGCAACTTTGCAACGTGACGAGCAGCGTTGCAACGTCGTTCATCAGCGTTGTAACGCTGAAGAACGGCGTCGCAACGCCAGCGTCCCATATCGATCGCGGGCGCTCAAAGGGTCGTGGCGTTAACGCGCCCCTCAGCGCGGTAACGCCACCGATAGTAGCGCGCATAAGGACGAAGCGGCCGTTGCAACGCTTGCATCAGCATATTAACGCCGTGAAGCATTTCAGCAGCTACAAACCGATTCAGCGGTTTAGGTTCATTTTCGATCTGGTTCGAGCGGTTCAAGCCCGGTTCAAGGTATTTTGAACCGGTTTTAAGTAATAAAATTAATGTAATTTTATTTTTTGCACTTTAGGGGCCAAATTTTCTGGTTTTTACAGTTTTATGTCTCTATGAATGTCACATAGATTATTCTCACCTTAGGATAAGCATGTTCATCCATTTTATTTGTATAAATGTTATATGAATATGGTTGGAAATGCATGATTAATTTATTTTTCATGAGTAATTAGTTATAATTGTTATAATTAGATTATATGGAAATAAATTGCATGGAGCACGAAATTACTTAGTTTAAATTAAATGTTATTTTATTTAAGTAATTTTAATTATTCAACTAGTTGAATATTTTTTTTATAATTTCAATTTGAAAGATAATTGTTGGATTTATAATATAGTTTTTTTATCATAGGTTAATTATTAAATTAATTTATAATAGTTATAAATTAAAGGGGTTTTAGAAACAATAATCTATAATAAAGAAATGCATGCAAACATAGGATCTTGGGTTAAAATTAAATTAGTTTAAAATAGTTTAAAATTAATTTAGACTTAAGTTTTAATTTCTAATAGGATTAGAAATTAGTCTTACATAATATTTTAAATAGTTTAAAATATAGTAGGACTTTAGGACTTTGGTTATAAGGGAACTCTAGGTGAAGTTTTGTCTAAGGTTGGGTACTACTTAGTGATTTGAGTTGGAACACCTCCTACCTTGGAACTGACCCGGAGCTTGAGTTGAATTAACCTTAGTTCTATTTTATCTCTAAGTAATTAAAATGTTTATTCACCTAGACACAAGGTTAAAAGACCTAGTTATAATAGTTATAATAGGAATAGACTTAGATATATTCTTTTGGCCAGAATCCAACTAAGTTAAACCTATACCATAATTTTAGGAGCTTTAGTTGGAGAAAACGAGATGTTCGCATCGAGTTTACTCTCACGTCCTCAAGAGTTCACACCGTGAGTTCCATGCTTGGCTACGTGGCATCAATAGGGCGTTCCCCTATGGTATGTGTTTGCATGGTTCAATACCAAGGTGAATGAGGGAAGTATCCATAGTAAATGGGAGCAGGATGCGTGTCAACGTATCCTACGGTCTCCTCGATTAGATCGCACCGTGAGATTTCAATAGTCCGCCTGCTCGGTTGTCCTGGAACAACCAAACCCTACGGAGGCCTGACTATAGGGATCGGAACACCGCGAACTCTAGAAATGGATAGGATCTCTTAGGTAATTTGCCAACAGTTGTCTTTCTTAATAGTAGCCTGTTGGCTCGGACCTATTGGATCTTAAAATGGTAGGGTCACATTTACGGGATGAGTTAAGCTAGTTAACAAGTCCTTGACCAAACAAACGGTAGCTAAGGACCATTGGGACATGAGATGTTCTGGTAGTGAGAATTGGTTGAGAAAGTCTCAATTCAAGGGAGGAATGACTGACCGCCCGACGGTGACTTTTGTTCTAAACCCTTGAAGTATCGTTGCAAAATTAGAGGTTTCATTTAAACACTGGGTTTAGTTTAAGCACTAGGGTTCTTTAATAATTTTGCTAAATATGATTGGTTTTATGATGGGTTAAAAGGCATAACTAATTAGAACTATTTTGGATTTTCAGCATGTCGTCCTCATATATAGCCTTACTAAAAAAGGATCGTTTAACTGGTGAAAACTTTACTACGTGGAAGTCAAACCTGGATGCGATCCTTGTTGTTGACGACCTTCGATTCGTACTAACTAAGGAATGTCCTCAGATCCCTGCTCAAGACGCACCTCAATCAGTTAGGGATGCGTTTGACCGCTGGGCCAAGGCCTATATCCTGGCTGGGATATCTGATGTTTTAGCCAGGAAATTGGAGGGTATGGTCTCAGCTCGTGAGATCATGGGTTATCTGCAGAATTTGTTTGGAAAACCATCTGAACAAATTCGACACTAATCCCTCGAGTACGTTTATAACGCGCGCATGAAGGAGGGAACTTCAGTGAGAGAACATGTTCTTGATCTTATAGTCCACTTCAATGTGGCCGAAATGAAAGTAGCGGTCTTAGATGAGCAAAGCCAGGTATTCTTCATCCTGGAATCTCTTCGAAGAGTTTCCTGCCATTCTGCAATGCGGAGTTAACAAAAAGAAGTATAACCTGACTTCCCTCCTAAATGAACTGCAGACTTACCAGTCTCTTATGAAAAATAGGGGACATGTAGATGGAGAGGCAAATCAGTTTGCCTATTCCAAAAGATTCCAGATGGGTTCATCCTCTAGAACCAAGTCCTGTGGTTCTTCTTCCGGGATTAAGAAGACTCGGAAGAAGAGGAAAGGAGGAAGAGGGAAAGTTTCTGCCACTGCAGACACTGAGCTCAAAGAGAAGAAAGGTAAATTAGATTTACTTATTCTTGAAACTTGTTTAGTGGAAAATGATGATTTCACCTGGATACTTGATTCAAGAGTCACTAATCACGTTTGCTCTTCGTTTCAGGAAACTAATTCCTTCAAGGAGCTCGAAAAGGGTGAGATGACGCTCAGGGTCGGAACGGGAGACGTCGTCTCAACTCAAGCAGTGGGAGATGCCAAGCTGTTTTTCAGAGATAGATTTTTATTTTTAGAAAATCTGTATATAGTTCCTAAAATTAAGAGGAACTTAATTTCTATCTCTTGTTTAATTGAACTTGGCTATTGTATTACCTTTTCATTTAATGAAGAGTTCATTTCAAAGAAAGGTGTCAATATTTGTTGTGCTAAGTTAGAAAACGGCTTGTATGTACTTAAACCGAATCAAACTAAAGCAATTTTAAATCATGAGATGTTTAACAATGTTGACACTCAAAGTAAAAGGCAAAGAATTTCTCCAAATAATAATACCTATCTATGGCATCTTACACTTGTTCATATTAATCTCAACCGGATTGAGAGACTCTCTAAGAATGGACTTCTAAGCAAGTTAGAAGATGATTCTTTACCTCCTTGCGAATCTTGCTTGGAAGGTAAAATGACCAAGCGACCTTTTACTGGAAAAGGTTACAGAGCCATAGAGCCCTTAGAACTTGTACATTCAGATCTTTGTGGTCTGATGAATGTTAAAACTCGAGCAGGGTATGAATATTTCATCTCTTTCATAGATGATTATTCGAGGTATAGTTATCTATATCTAATGCGTCACAAGTCTGAGGCTCTTTAAAAGTTCAAAGAGTATAAGGCGGAAGTAGAGAATGCATTAGGGAAAACCATTCAAACACTTTGATCCGATCGAGGTGGAGAGCATATGGATTCGAGATTCTAGGACTATTGAAGGGAATCGAATCCTGCAGCTGAAGCAATTGTGAATCGCGCGCTCCTCATTTAGTTACAACGATTTCATTCAAGAACGAAAACAACTAGATTAAGCATATAAAACTAGATAGACAACAAGAAATTGTACCTTTGAAGAACCTTTCTTCAAGTGCTCCTCTTCTCTCACGATCGAGATCTCAGCAACACGAACCACGAACGGACTAAGACACGACCACTGGATCTTCTCCATTGTTCTCTAGGTGAGGGAGGAATGTGGGTTCCCTTTAGGTAAGATGAGATGTTGTGAGAGAGAGAGATTGTGGTCTTTGGAACCTTTCCAACAACACAACAAAATGGCATACAATGTCTCTTTTTTCAATAATCTAGTTGCATCTCATGCAACCATATATATATAAGGAAATAGGATGGAAATGACCATCCTACCCTTTCTTTATTCCCTCATTAGTATATGGTTTATATGTGAATGTAATTCACATTAAAACTATATATTATATCAATTATATCATATACAATTGATATAACACCTCATTTACGAAATTTGAACACTTCAATTTCATTCCTAATTTTATACCGTCAATATAACCATGTTGAGCTAACAGAGGGACCTAATGGACCTACAGTTCATGAGCTCCAATGATATGAGATTAACTGACCAAACTCTTTGATCTAGTTAATTAATATTCATTAACTACAAGTCACTCCACTATAGACTTGTAGCTGCACTCTCCTCACTGTAGATAATATTGTGTCCACTGATATAGTCATTTCCCATGAGTCGACCCTTCACAAAGTTGTTCAGTAATTACAATGGGTCAAATTACCGTTTTACCCCTGTGATTACCTCTTTGTTCCTTAAGCACCACTGATCCTCTAATGAACAACAAGTCAAAGGTCCTACCTTAGACTCATACCCTCATAGTGGGCGGGGCACCGTTGTTCAAGACCTGGAGTCTGTTCTTAAGGGAACAACTTATCTAATTCCTTAGTGTAGGAATGAGTGAATTCCATCTTGCACAGTTAAGTTCCAGTTACCTATGAGGTTCTGTCCCTGAGAAGGTAGGCTTATTGAGTCGGCTACAGGCCACTCTCACCCATACTAGTCTAAGGACAACCCCTATAAGTAGGAGTTCTTAACTTGCTCAGATTCAGTCGAGTCACTAATGACCATCTATAAATTACTAATCTTATCCTCATTAGCTGGTGTTACTTTGGTTAGACTAATAATTTGCGATGCGGTATTGTATGAACTCTTCATACAGGATGCCCCCACTCTCATGTCAACTACATGAATGAGTTGGATTACCTCATTTGTACTAATTACAAAATGAGCCGCATCCATGGTGTTTTAGAATGAGGTTTCCAACCTTATTCTTATACCATAGACCATTTAGGTTATATTCTTGAACACAATCCAAATAGTGTCCACTACACTGATGTTCAAGATATATGTTATAAACTTGGAGCTTAGTTTATTGGATTTATAAAGCATGATTGTAATTCTATCAAAACAAATAACCCTGTATTTAATTGATCAAAATTACACAAGTTTAGGACATAAATCCCAACAATCTCCCACTTGACCTAAAGCTTGTGGAGTACTGAAACATTACAGTAATGTAAATACAATAAACTAGGGCATTTAATCCCCTTTGTACAAAATACTCCCACATTCCCTAGTTGGAAACACTTGTAAACCTAGACCTTCTAGGTGACTCTCAAAAACTTTAGTCGTGAGAGCCTTTGTAAAAGGATCAGCGATGTTGTGCTCTGAGGCTATCTTCGTGACAATCACGTCTCCTCTATGCACGATCTCCCAGATGAGATGATATTTCCACTCAATGTGCTTTCCCCTCTTGTGACTTCGGGGTTCCCTCGAATTTGCCACTGCACCACTGTTATCGCAATACAACTTGATGGGCAAAGTCATATTTGGAACAACTTCTATATTTAGCATGAATTTCCTTAACCAAACGACCTCTTTAGCTGCTTCACAAGCTGCTACATATCCGACCTCCATGGTGGAATCAACGATGCATCCTTGTTTGACTCTTCGCCATACTACAGCTCCTCCGTTAAGAGTGAATACTGACCTTGATGTAGATTTCCGAGAATCTTTATCAGTTTGGAAGTCAGAATTCGTGTACCCTGTAAGGATAAGATCCTTAGCCCCATACACAAGCATGTAGTTCCTTTTTCTTCGAAGATACTTAAGGATTGTCTTAACCGTTGTCCAGTATTCATGTCCTGGATTGGATTGATACCTACTGACCATCCCAACTGCAAAACAGATGTCACGCCTAGTACACAACATGGCGTACATTTGGCTCCCAACAGTCGATGCATAAGGAATCCGTTTCATATCCTCAACTCCTTGAGGTGTCTTAGGACACTGTTCCTTAGACAAATGGATTCCATGTCTAAAAAGGCAATAAGCCCTTTTTGGAATCTTGCATCTTAAACCTTGACTACACTTTGTCTATGTAAGATGTTTGAGACAAGGCTAGTGTTTTATTCTTGTGGTTCCGGACAATTTGGATCCCAAGAACAAACTGTGCATAACCCAAATCTTTCATCTGGAGCCCAAGAACAAACTGGATTACTCATTTTGCCTTCTAGGCAAGATTCACATACCGACAAAGCGTTTTCTTCTAACTCGTTTAGAAGTTCGTTCTTTACAAATCTCTCAATCCTATTGAGATTAAGGTGCCACAATCTTAAATGCCAAAGATGAGCACTTTCTTTAGGAGAAATTAGTTCGTTGACTTGAAATTTTGTATAATTCACTGTTAAAACTATTTTAACTGAATTAAACCGTTTGCAAATAAATCTCAAGAAGAGCAATACATAGTACAATATTTTTCAATAAAATAAACACTTTATTCAATTGAAAAGAAAAATAAAGTACAATGTTCGCTAAGGCAAGAAATAGAAATAAGGTTTCTAATAAACCCTTAAGCTACACGTTATCAAATAACAGTTTTTCTTTGCCAGATGATTGCTCTTTATTTGCTCCTTTTCCTCTTCTTCTTTATCTTCTTAAGTTCAGAAGTCTGGCTGCAGTTCTTAGTCCCAGATGATGAATCCTTCTGAGAACTTTTGGAATGGGCAAACAAATTTGCCTCTCCATTTTGTTGTCTCTTATCATCCATAAGAAACTGATAATTCTGCAGCTCATTTAGCAGAGAAGTCAGATCATACTCTATGTTGTTCATTGCTGCATTGCTACGGAATTGCAGAAAACTCTTCGGACGAGATTGTAGGATGAACAAAACCTGACATTTCTCATCTATGACTGCTCCGTTTAATTCTGCTATGTTGAAGTGGACAATCAGATTGAGAACATGTTATCTCACTGACGTTCCTTCCTTCATGCATGCATTGTAAATGAATTTTAGGGCTTCATGCCGAATTTGTTTGGACGGTTGTCTAGACAAATGTAGTACAAAATCCATGATCTCACGAGCTGAGACCTTGCCCTCCAGCCTCGTGGCTAAAACATCAGGTATGCTAGCTAGGATATAGGCTTTTGCCTTTTCGTTGGCATTGATCCAGCGGTCATACGCATCCTCAACAGCTTGAGATGCGTTTTGAGCAGGAAATTGAGGACACTCCTCATTGAGAACGAACTTAAGATCATGTGCAACAAATATTAGGTTCAGTCCATTCCTCCAAGTCATTATGTTCTCTCCGGTTAACTTTTTCGCACCCAATAAGGAAATAATAGAGCTAGACATTTTTGCTGAAAAATTTATAAACGAACTTGTATGAGTTTCTTGCTATAACTCTAATCCAATCATGTTTTAGCTAATTATCAAAATGATTCCTAGGTCATTTATAATTTGCAATGATACTCCAAAGGTTTAGAATGTATGATACTGAAAGGTAATAAAAAACACTCCTCCTCTGGATCAAGACACTCTTGACTAAAACCTAATACCAGAATAACTCTTATTCCTATAGGTTTTAGTTACCATTTTTCAGTCAGGATACATACACAACTTATGTACCCCGTGAGTGTAACCCTCATCTTTAGATCCCCCCAGTCTCCATCCAATAAAATTCGCTGAAGGAGGACTAGATTGAAAAATAGTCCAAGGAAATCTTTATCCCTTTTTCAGGTGTCTCATCTGTGTTCGATCCCTATGATCAAGCCCTCCAGAAGGGATTGTGCAGTCAGGGCCAAACTAGCAGGCTGACCATAGTGGTCTAATGGTGTAAACCGACAAAAGAGACCGTAGGTTTTGTTTTCACTAAACCTGCTCCCACTCACTATAAGTACCCACTCCATTCACCTTGATATTGACTCATACAAACACCATCCAAACGGAGACGCTCCCGTTTGCGCCACGAGCCCAAGTATGAGTCTAACACTGTGAACTTCCCGGAGATAGCGTAGGTGGAAAAATATGTATCTCATACACTTTTCCTCCCACTGAATACTTTAAAGTTATAGGAATCTTACTTAGGCTAAAACCCGGCTAATGGTTTTACCTAACTCTATCAATATAACTCTTATATCGATAATCAATATAACTCTTATATTGATTTTATCCTAAGTTTGTTAATATAACTCTTTATATTACATAGGATTTCTAGTTAACCCCTTAATAAACCCGCTGACTCTACTGTAATTTATAAACTCTCTAATTAAATTTCACTCCCAGGTCCGTTCCTAGATAGGGGTGTTCCGTTTCCGTCAGCTTAAATACCCCAGCCTAGACAGAACATTCCTTGGACAGAGTTCCTCTTTTAATCATAGGTTATAAATTACTTGGTTCCTAATTCTAATCTAATTAGAACTAGATAACCTAAGGTCTATTATTTCCAAGTTCTAAAGATTTTAAAACTAATAATTAACCTTAGGTGACATGCATACTATGTTATAGTGCTTGATCATTCATCACATGAATAATAAGACATTCATAGAATAATCATCTCATGATATTGCATGTCAATGCTGTCCATAAATTAATATAACATCTTTATATTAATTAATCATGCAAACTATATAATATAAATCTTTATATTATAAATGATGCATGAAAATGCTTAACCTAAGGTGTGATTTCTAAAATAAAAGCATACATTATGCATGGCAATAATTACACAACAATTGCATAATTTAAATAGCAAAATTAGACCAATTTTGACACCCTCAATTTAATTTTAATTAATATAATCTAATTATATTAATTAAAATTAAATAAATTAAATATATTAATATAAAATATTTTTATGATTAATACATATAAGAAAACCAAATTTTCGTCCGTTGCTCCTTCACGTGAAATGCATGTGGCGTTGCTGTAACGATGATGCGTTGGCGCGATAAACGATGCTTGCCTTGTCTGCCGCCGTTGAGAGCGTTGCGAAACGCGCCGGCGTTACAGCGCGCCTCTTTGCGCGCCTCCTTCTTCGCAAGCGCAGCGTTGCAACGCTGCACACAGACAACACATGCAATCTGCTATTCCTTTCTCGTTTTCGCTCCGATCTTCTCAGCAACCACTTTGCCTCGATCCACACGGACTTACATACTCGATTTACAATTAAAATTGCCCAAAACACCGGGCCCTTACATTGAACGATTCAATGAAAATTGTAAATCTAAGTGCGAAAATTGAAACCATCTAATTTGCAAAACCATTCATACATCTCATGCAAAAACAGTAAATACCGCCTCGTTCTTGAAAAATTCAGAACGCAAATCAAGAACGCAATTGGGCTCTGATACCAATTGAAGGGAATCGAATCCCGCAGCAGAAGCGATTGTGAATCGCGCGCTCTTGATTTAGTTACAACGATTTCATTCAAGAATTAAAGCAACTAGATTAAGCATAAAAAACTAGATGGAGAACAAGAAATTGTACCTTTGAAGAACCTTTCTTCAAGTGCTCCTCTTCTCTCACGATCAAGATCTCAAAGAACACACGAACAACGAAGCGGACTAAGAGACACGACCACTAGATCTTCTCCGATTTGTTCTCAGGTGAGGATGAATGTGGGTTCCCTTTAGGTAAGATGAGATGTTGTGAGAGAGAGAGATTGTGGTCTTTGGAACCTTTCCAACAACACAACCAAATGGCATACAATGTCTCTCTTTTCAATAATCTAGTTGCATCTCATGCAACCATATATATAAGGAAATAGGATGGAAATGACCATCCTACCCTTCCTTTATTCTCTCATTAGTATATGGTTTATAAGTGAATCTAATTCACATTAAAACCATATATTATATCAATTATATCATATACAATTGATATAACACCTCATGTATGAAATTTGAACACTTCAATTTCATTCCTAACTTTATACTCTCACTATAACAATGTTGAGCCAACGGAGTGACCTAATGGACCTACAGTTCATGAGCTCCAGTGATATGAGATTAACTGACCAAACTCTTTGATCCAGTTAATCAATATTCATTAACTACAAGTCACTCCACTATAGACTTGTAGCTGCACTCTCCTCACTGTAGATAATATTGTGTCCACTGATATAGTCATTTCCCATGAGTCGACCCTTCACAGGTTGTTCGTAATTACACCTGGGTCAAATTACCGTTTTCCCCTGTGATTACCTCTTTGTTCCTTAAGCACCACTGATCCTCTAATGAACAACAAGTCTAAGGTCCTACCTTAGACTCATACCCTCATAGAGGGGGGGCCCCGTTGTTCAAGACCTGAAGTCAATTCTTAAGGGAACAACCTATCTAATTCCTTAGTGTAGGAATGAGTGAATTCCATCTTGCACAGTTAAGTTCTCAGCTACAGGCCACTCTGACCCATACTAGTCTAAGGACAAACCCCTATAAGTAGGAGTTCTTAACTTGCTCAAGATTCGGGTTGAGGCACTAATCACCATCTATAAATTACTAATCTTATCCTGTTAATAGTGTTACACTGGTTATACTAATAATTTGTGGTCCGGTCTTGTATGAACTCTTCATACAGGATGCCCCCATTCTCATGTCAACTACATGAATGAGTTAGATTACCTCATTTGTACAAATTACAAAATGGGTCGCATCCATGGTGTTTCCATAATGAGGTTTCCAACCTTATTTTTATACCATAGACCATTTAGGTTATATTCTTGAACACAATCCAAATAGTGTCCACTACACTTATGTTCAGGATATATGTTATAACCTTGGAGCTTAGTTTATTGGATTTATAAAGCAAGACTATAATTCTATGAAAACAAATAACCCTTTATTTAATTGATCAAAATTACACAAGTTTAGGGCATAAATCCCAACAATATTTTAGAACATGGAATTAAATCTCAACTTTCAGTACCTAATACACCACAGCAAAATGGTGTGTCAGAAAGGAGAAATAGAACCTTGTTGGACATGGTTCGTTCCATGATGAGCTATTCTCAATTGCCTGCCTCGTTTTGGGGATACGTAGTAGAGACTGCAATTCAAATCTTGAACATTGTTCCATCAAAAAGTGTTTTAGAAACAACTTTTGAGCTTTGGAAGGGGCGTGAACCTAGTTTACAACACTTCAGGATTTAGGGTTGTCCGGCACACGTGCTCGTGACAAACCCAAAGAAACCGGATCCTCGTTCAAGATTGTGCCAATTTGTTTGTTATCTCCAAGAAACGAGAGGTGGTCTTTTCTACGACCCACAAAAAACAAGGTGATTGTATCGACAAACGCCACGTTCTCGGAGGAAGATCACATGAGGAACCACAAACCGCGTAGTAAATTAGTACTAAATGAAGCTACAGTTGAACCAACAAGAGTTTTTGATCAAGCTAGACCTTCATCAAGAGTTGATGGACGAACCAGCACCTTAAGTCAGTCTCGTCCTTCTCAATCATTGGGAATGCCTCGACGCAGTGGGAGGGTTGTTTCCTAACCTGACCGCTACTTGGGTTTAACTAAAACTCAAGTTGTCATACCTGATGACGGCGTAGAAGATCCATTGTCTTATAACACAGGCGATGAATGACGTAGACAAGGACCAATGAATCAAAGCCATGGACCTTGAAATGGAGTCAATGGACTTCAATTAAGTATGAGAACTTGTAGACCAACCTGAAAGGGTTAGACCCATAGGGTTTAAATGGATCTATAAGAGAAAGAGAGATGCAGCCGGAAAGGTACAGACCTTTAAGGCTAGACTTGTAGCAAAGGGTTTAACCCAAAAGGAAGGAGTTGATTATGAAGAAACTTTATCCCCTATTGCTATGCTGAAGTCTATTATGATACTCTTGCCCATAGCCGCGTTTTATTATTATGAAATCTGGCAAATGGACGTCAAGACTGCCTTTTTGAATGATAATCTTGACGAGGGCATCTATATGCCTCAACCCGAAGGGTTCATAACCCAAGGTCAGGAGAAAAACGTTTGCAAGCTCAATCGATCCATTTATGGGTTGAAACAAGCATCCAGATCTTGGAATATAAGATTTGATACTGCAATCAAGTCTTATGGTTTTGACCAAAACGTTGATGAGCCTTGTGTTTCCAAGAGGATCATCAACAACAAAGTAGCTTTATTAGTACTTTATGTGAATGATATCCTACTCATTGGGAATTATGTAGGATACCTCACTTACATAAAAATTGGTTGGCGACCCAATTCCAAATGAAAGATTTGGGAGAGGCGCAATATGTTATTGGGATTCAGATCTTCAGGAATCAGAAGAACAGAACGCTAGCACTGTCTCAACCGTCTTATATTGATAAAATGTTGTCTCGATATTCGACGCAGAATTCCAAGAGGGGCTTATTACCCTTATGGCATGGAGTTCATCTGTTTAAGGAACAGTGTCCTAAGACACCTCAAGAAGTTGAGGATATGAGACATATTCCCTATGCCTCTGCAGTAGGTAGCTTAATGTATGTTATGCTATGCACGAGGCCGGACATTTGTTATGCAGTGGGAATAGTCAGTAGGTACCAGTCCAATCTTGGGTTAGACCACTGGACAGTAGTTAAAAATATCCTCAAGTATCTTAGGAGAACGAGGGACTATACGCTTGTGTATGAGTCTAAGGATTTGATCCT
The DNA here is from genome assembly GCA_036507285.1 of Trichosanthes cucumerina. Taxonomy (NCBI): domain Eukaryota; kingdom Viridiplantae; phylum Streptophyta; class Magnoliopsida; order Cucurbitales; family Cucurbitaceae; genus Trichosanthes; species Trichosanthes cucumerina. Next base: position 44,912,124 of record CM071841.1, read on the forward strand.
TACTGGATACACAGATTCTGATTTTCAGACCGATAAAGATTCTCAGAAATCCACATCGGGATCAGTTTTCACCATTAACGTGGGAGCTATAGTATGGCGAAGCATCAAGCAAGGATGCATCGCTGACCGATGGAGGCTGAGTATGTCGCTGCTTGTGAAGCAGCTAAAAAGGTTGTTTGGCTAAGGAAATTCCTTACTGATTTGGAAGTTGTTCCAAATATGGAATCTCCCATCACCATATATTGTGACAATAGTGGTGCGGTAGCCAATTCGAAGGAACCTCGCAACCATAAGCGAGGTACGCACATCGAGAGGAAGTATCACCTGATACGAGAAATAGTGCAACGAGGAGATGTGACAGTCACGAAGATCGCTTCGGAGCACAATATTGCTAATCCGTTTACAAAGACACTCACGACTAAAGTGTTCGAGGGTCATCTGGAAAGTCTGGGTCTACGAGATATGTACATACGCTAATCTAGGGCAAGTGGGACATATGTAATGGGGTATATGGATGCCCTAGTTTATTGTATTTCTATCTCTTGTAACCATTGTTTAGATTATGATGTACCCCACTACAGTTTTAGTTCAAGTGAGAGTTTGTTGGGATTTGTGCCCTAAAACTCGTAGTTTGTAATTATGTTCTAATTAATGTAATAAAGTGTTATTATTTCAATAAAGATTTATTGTTCGTTATCTACGAGTTTGCCTTTATTTAAACCCTAAATCCAATAAACTAAACATCCAAGGTTGTAAAATGAATCTTTAACTGAATGTAGTGTACATATATAGGATCTCAGTTCGAGATACAACCTAAAGCGTCTATAGTTAGGGGATAAGGTTTGGGTATCTTACCCTGGCAAAACTATGGATGTGGCCCACTTTGTATTTGATGCAAACACTTTTATCCTAACATGTTCGTGTAGATGACATGTGAGTGGGGATATCCTATGTAATGAGATTACATAAGACTGGACCACGAAATAGCAACCTCTAGCTGTAACTCGGTTGACTAGTTAGGTTTCTATTTCACTAGGATGACCTAGGCAACTTGATCTCAATCCTGAGCAGGTTACGAACTTTTGCTCGCAAGGAATTGTCCTTTAACCGAGCAATCTCGTATCGTTGGAGCTTCTGGCTTGCAAAGGGTTCTTAGATCAATAGAATTTGAATTGTTCAAATTCATTAGGGAATAAACTTAATGTATACTGATACGATATTATATATAGTTTTGGAACTATATATTATAAATTTAATGTGGATATGATTCATATTAAATTTTGTGAGAGAATTAAATATTTGAAAGAGTTCAAACATTGAATTCAAGTGTGAATGTGATTCATATTTAAAAACTATAGGTTAAAATTAAATGTGCATAAGATGTACATTAAGACTATAGGTTAAAGGGGCAATATGAGTAAATGAGATTTAATCCAAATGAAATATATGATATTTAATTTGTTTTATTTAAATATGGTTTAAATTAATAATTAAATTTGATTTAATTATTATTATTATTTTAATAATAAAATAAGGGAATGTGTCATCCAGACACGTTCCCACTACCCTCATTCTTCTCCCTATCGATAGTTTAACAGGGAGAAGGGTGTTGATGGATCAAGGGATCAATCGATCAATTGAGTGACTTGCAATTGGTGAATTGCTGTCATTTTTTCTCTCTTACTCTCAATTTCCCAAAACCTTCCAACTGTTGGATTCCTTCCCACAAAGGAAGATCTAAGTAGAACTCAGAGACATAGGAGGTTCTCCTGTTAGTAGTGTCCTTCTTGGAGAAAAACAGAAAAGTTCTGTTGTGTTGTTGTTTGGAGCAAGGAGTTGCTGCAAGTTGAAACTACAAAAGTATTCCTTTTATCTCTTTATTAGTTTAATTGTTAAATTAAGTTAAGCATGTTTGCATGTAAAACCTCCATGTTTAATTAGATTAAAGAGCATGTTTATTCTGCATGTTTTTATCAATGTATTGGTTTTTGTTTCAATTGAAACAATCAAGCTAATTACGTTCCCAAACACGTTTCCGCGGCTCAAGGAGATCAGATCTCCATCACCTTCAAATATTCAATTCTCTCATAAATTTACTTTGAATCATATTCAGATTAAATTTATACTATGAAGTTTTAATGTACATAAAACTTTATATTATAATCTATCTTCATAAATTAAACTAATTCCCAAAGTAAATTTGAACAGTTCAAATTCTAATCAAGATCTAGCAATCTAAGAATCTTTTACGAGCTAGGAAGTGGACCTAATGGACTTCCAGATCAGAAGTTCCAACGATACAAGATTAATAAGTTAATCTCATTAACTGTTTAATCAACATTCGTTAAATACGGGTACAGTCAACTAAAGACCCACAGTTGCACTCTTCTCATTGTAGATATCTTTTTTTGTCCATGGATAACCACCAATAACAGCAAGTCGATCCATCACGAGTGTTCGTAACACCAGTTGGGTCAACTTACCGTTTTACCCGTGGGTTACATCGTACACCTTAAGTACCAGTGCTCCTCTAATGAACAACCTGTTTACGGTCCTACCATTAAACAGAAGTCCCTCTCGAGTCAGTCAGAGGGTCGGGCCCTTTGTTCAAGTCCCGAAGACACTACTTAAGAGAACACTCATCTTCTTACCCTAAAGTCGGGAAGGAGTGAATTCCATGTTTCTAGGTTAAATCCCCAGCTTCCTGCGCAGTTTTGTCTTCAAGAAGGTAGCCTTATTGAGTCTGTGTCTCAGACCACTCTCACCCATACTAGTCAAAGGATAATCCCTTACAAACAGGAGTTCGTAACCTGCTCAGGATTTAGATCAAGTTGCATAGGACATCCTATTGAAATAGAAACCTAACTAGTCAACGAAGTTACATCTAGTAGTTACTATTTCGCAGTTTGGTCTTATGTAATCTCATCATATAGAATATCCGCACTCACATGTCATCCACACGAACACGTTGGATCATTTTGTTTGTATGATATACAATATGGGTCATATTCATAATGTCACCAGGATAAGGTACCTAACCTCATCCCTATTGATAGCACACAAAATATGTTATCATTAGGCTTAATAATTGCTAGTTTTATGATAATTTCAAAGCTTTGATGTGTTTAAATCATTGAATTTCAGGTAAAGAGCTCAAACAGGACATTTGGAGACATTTTGGATCACTCGTGATCGAAACGAGGCTATTTGGAGCTTAAAATAACATCAATTGGAAGTTAAAGAGCCAAACCAAGCTTGAAGACTCGAGATGATGGCGTTCCAACGCTATGCAAAGCGTTGCAACGCCGAACGTGCAACGCCATCGAGACATTCCATATATGCCAGCCGCCTAGGGTACAACGTTGCAACGCTGTCCCTAGCGTTGCAACGCTGTATCGATTAAGCCTATAAATAGAACCTTATGTTTTCATTATAAGCGAGCTGAATTTGGTAGACTTTTGACCCTATTTTAAAAATACACTTTGTAAGAAGAGAGAAAAGAGTGTTTTGGGAGCCAAAGCATTCATGGGGGTTCGAGATCAAAGATGGGAGCTCGGAGACGAAGAACCGACATCTGCATCGACACATAAGTTTAATTTTATTTTCTTTCAGATTGTAATACCGTTTTAAGACGTTTCCTACATGTTTAGCTTGGTTTTCATGTGATTTAGAGTAGCTAAATGTTGTAGTTCAGATTTGATTTACTTGTTAAGACTTGTTTGCTATGTATTGAAGCATGTTTTGTTCTTATTTTTGGCAATTCGTTCTTTAACTCTTAATTTTGTTGGTTTAAGTGGACTCGTGAGATAAAAGTTGAATTAGAACAAAGTTGTCAAAATCCTGAAGAGTCTGGCATGAGAATGACTAAGAAACTTAAGGGGAACACATAAAAAAGTTGCTTAATGTCGTGCATGTCGTAGGTTCATATGGAGACTATGGAGTTATTGCATGTGCGAGGCTCACTAAGAATCGAGAGGTTTTCTTGAGTATTATACTTCTTGTTTATAAAAGTATCACATTAGTTCATTGCATGTGTTAATTAAGTCATTAGCTTGTGATGTCAATTTCCTTTGAGTCTATCAATTCGTGTCTCCACATATTAGTGTGTTGTTAGTTTCTACTTTCAATCACCTATCCATGTTATGTTTCTTTAGCTAAAATTGAGAATTAGTATCTTAGTAATTAATTAATCTAGAAATCCATTCCCGAGGACGATACTTGGACTCTTAAATCACTATACTAAAACTTGACCCATACACTGCAGTATCGCAATATTATTTTACGCAACAAGTTTTTGACGTCGTTGCCGAGGCATGGCGATTATTTAGATTAATTAATATTAGGAGAAAATTTGAAATTTTAGACTAAAGTGTGTTCATGTGTTTTATTTCATTGTTTGTGTGTTTCCTTTTTTTTTTTTCATATTTTAGTTTTGTGGGCTTTTGAGTCTTTGTCCCCTGCTTTTGGTTGTGTTGCTATTGTGTAGAAGTCATGATTTGAATTACTGATTTTTCAAGTATGACTTTGCATGATTTTGAGTTTCCACCATTCTATTGTCTCTCTCAAGACCCTAGATATGTGCATCATGATTTATCTGAATACCATGTGTCTAATTTTTACCATTATGTACCCAAAATTGATAAAAAAAAATCTTATGATCGTAGTTATTTAGGCACTTAGGACTATAAATTTTTGTACCCTGTCCAACCATTAGAAAAATCTTCTCTTGTGGATCAATTAATGGAATATACCTTAGAGTTGAAAATTAAAAATTTTGTTCATAATGAATTAGAGAGGTTGGATAGGTTAGAAACTAAGGTGGTAGGATTATGCGAAATAGTACAGGATAGAGCTCATTATCTCAATCAACTAGTAATTTCCCTTAAAGCCTTACAGGAACAATTTCTTATCCTTACCACTGAGGAGGTGCCACCTAGGAGGACTTGTTCATACGATAGTGAGGATAGTTTGTGGGAGACTGATGCACACCATAATCAGGTTAGTGAGGTAGACATTGGTGATACAATCATCCCCAAAAGGTAAACTCAGGTGATAGAGGTCGAGGCTGAGAAGCCCTTTCTCCTTTTGTCTCCAGAAATTTCCTTTAATCTACATAACCAATTGTCTTACACACATGAGTCTTGTTTTGTTTTTTGTTCTTTTATTTTGATAAACAAGAATACCAAAAAGAATTCTCTCTCTGATGCACATGAAAAACAGGATAACCTTTTAGACTTAGAAGGCTATATCGATTCAAGCAAGAAGGGCCAAAAGAAATATGAGCAGTTTTATGTGCCCTGATAAGTCACCGTGTAGCTAAACACGTTAAAGAAAGCGCTTCTTGGGAGGAAACCCAAGTTTTATGTTTATATTCTCTATTTTATGTTCTTTTTGTTTTATTTTATTTTCTAGTTTTTTTTTTGTGTTTTTGTCTGATTTCTTTCTTTTTATACCTCCAGGTGTATGCTGATAACTCACCATAAGTGAGTTATTTTACTAGAATTTTAGTGTTTAATCCACTTGAATTGCATTTAATTTAGTGATCCTCATGTTATTTTATCCCTAAATTATGTGTGTTAGCTCTAAAATCGTGAATCTAAGCATTAGGTTAAAAAATAATTAATTTTGATGTTTTTGTGCTTTCATTTATGAAATTTAGGAAAATAAGCTAACGGTTGATTAAAGACAGAAATTTGAGATTTTTCTTAACTCCAAAAATCCTCGCGTATTTAGTTTCTTTTATAATTGACTTTATAAATTTATTTGGGATTTTTCTGTGTGCAGGAAAAATTACAAGAGTCCTTAAGGGCATTTTAAACATTTTAATCGAAGGGTAAGATGGTCTTTTTACCCTTAAGGGTATTTTTGTAATGTATGGAATTAGGGCAACACCATCTTATATAAGAAGGCTAGGATTTACAGGTGAAAGGGGGCAGAGGATTGGCGACAAGAGAAAGAGACCGAGGAGAGAAAGAGAACCGAGCGATTGCTACGAGAAAATGTGTGCATTGGAGAGACAAATCATGAAGGTGTATTTCTTTGTGAGCAATCGTGTGGTCCATCCATTCTTTGAAGCAATCGTGGTTGGTGTGGTGAGAATTGCTACAACAAAGCCAAGAGAGGATTCGTGAAGGGCTTCGATTTTTTGTGAAGCATTTGGAAAGAGAGGCACTTCGATTTCCTGTAGCAATTTTGAGGGGCGGCATCGAGAGAGCTGACCCATCAATTTGCTGAAGCAATTGTGAAGGAAGGTCAAAGGAGCGATTTGCTGAAGCAATATGAATGTGGTTCTTTGAGAGGTTCTTTGATTGCCAAGAGTTCTTTGAAGCAATCATTGGAAGAAAAATAATTTGCCGAGAGGTTTCTTTGAAGCAATCGTGTGAAGGACCGTCGTTGGGAGTCGCATTTGGCGATTCTTTGAAGCAATCACGTGAGGTTACTAACATTGAGAGTTGTCGGCGATTCTTTGAAGCAATCACGTGAGGTCAGCCTTGATTGTGTTTACTCTTTGTTTGCTAAAGCAACCGTGGATCCAAGGGTTATTCTTCGTTGTTTGCCTTTCTTGAAGCAATTGGTTGCACTTATTCTTTGAAGCCAACCCAAGGGCTTTCTTTGAAGCAAAAAGTGCTCTCTGCACTATGATTGATTGAGGCCTGCATCTAGACAATTGTTGTAGCAAAACAATGCCACTTGCTGTGTAAATTGTTCCCTTTCTTTTAATGCTTTTGCCGATTATTTTTGTCAATTATCATTGCTTTTGTTGGGTTGTTTATACACTAATTAGAGGTTAATTTGCTCACTGTTCTAAGCAGTTTGTTTGGTTGTTTTGGGTTATTTTTATCTGTGAACTTCTTGATTAGTGAAAACATGTTCAATTTAAAGATGTGTGATTTGATTCCTATCATGGACTAAATTATCTTAGGCAAGGGTTAGGTTGTTTTAATGTAATTTTTTATTAAATTTATGGGTGATGCCATTGATTGAATTTATGAAATTTTATTGAATTTAACGTTGCATGAGAATTAAAATTGGCCTTTTTAACTTCTCTATAATTCATAAACTTGGGAAAGCTAATGAATTAGAAAACTAAAATTTCATTCTAGGATTATTGAGTTGATTAGGGATAATTAACCCACCTAGAACCTAAAATCATGAGCATAATTTAGATCGCAATTGGGAAATTGTAGGTTTTAAAACTTAGTGATTTTGGAAAGAATCATTTCAATGCATGCGTAGGTAAATTCAAGGCATCACTCAACATTTATTCCAATTGAACATTAGAACTCTAACCCGAGCCTATTTTTCATTAAAAATCTCATCGCTTGCATCTCTCCTCTTGTTTGCATTCTCCTTTCCCCGCATTTAAATTTAGTTATTTTCTTGCGTCGTATCTTATCTTTCTTTTAATTTATTTATTTCCAATAGTAATTTGCACACTCATTCATTGCACTAAAATAAAGAAAATTTTCTAGGACACTCATTCATTTAGGTCTAGCTAGTCCTCGTGGGATCGATACTTTTACTTATCACTTGCTGCTCTCGACCGTGTATACTTGCACGTCGTAGAAGTATCGGTGTCTCATTCTAATTTACATTAGTTTAGGGTACACGATATTTTCGCATCAAGTTTTTGGCGCTTGCACCCTTTTGATCCTGAGATCGAGAGGACCTGTAGGAGACTCCTAAGGGAAGGAAAAGCAGAACCTCAGACTATGGCTGATAAGAAGTTCATAAATAACCCTAAACCCATCAGGGAGTATTTCCAACCAGTGTTTGATTCTGAACAGGTTGGAATAGTCTATGCCACTATAAATGCTAACAATTTTAAACTTAAGACAGGGCTTATACAAATGGTTAGGGAAGGTGCTTTTAAAGGATTAGCCGCAGAAGATTCAAACTCACACTTACAGAATTTCTTAGAAATCTTTGGAACAGTTAAAATGAATGGTATCTCTGTTGATAATATTCGCTTACGTCTCTTTCCTTTCTCTTTGTAGGATAGAGCTAAGGAATGGCTAGGGACCCTTCGAGGGGTTGACCCAAGCCTTCATGACCAAATTCTTTCCACCTGTGAAGGCTGCAAAGTTAAGGACGGAGATAGAAAGATTCAGGCAGCAGGAGGGAGAGCAGGTATTCGAGGCATTGGAAAGGTACAAAGACATGCTCAGGAGGTGCCCATAGCATGGCTACCCATATTGGCTTCAGGTACAACTGTTCTATAATGGACTGGAAGGTAAGACCAGGACCATTCTGGTTGCCATTGCTGGAGAGGCTTTCATGGCGAAGACTGTGCCAGAAGCATGTGCCCTCCTCCAAGAAGTATCAACTGTCAACTACCAGTGGCCTACAGATAATGACAGATCTAAGCCAGTAGCCTGATTGTATCAACTGGATGAGGTAACCTCTCTTAGATCTCATATGGCATCTCTCACACATGCTCTGAATAATTTTGCAGGATCACCACAAACAGGGATGTCCTCTGAATGCTCCCAGTCCAATGGAGAATCCACTATGGAGAAACTACACTACCTGAACAACACAAGCAACAACTATGGAGGAAACCAGACTCAGAATAACCTCCCAATACATTACAATCAAGGTTTGAGGTATCATGAGAACTTATCTTATGCTAACAACAAAAATGTGTTGAATCCTCCTACAGGGCATGCTTCTACATTAGAGAGGAAACCATCTCTTGATGAAACATTGCACTCCTTCATAGTTGAATTCAAAAGTCGGTCCAACCAGCTGGAGAATGCATTCACCAGTTTATCTAGTATGGTGACTAGTCATGGAGCAGCAATAAAGAATATTGAGACCTAGATTGGCCAGATGAACACATCACTCCAAGCACTACAAGAAAGGAAAGAAACACCTTAAGGGAGTACAGTCTAGCTAAAGACGTTAAACAAAGTGTTTCTTGGGAGGCAACCCAAGCTTTACATTTTTGTTGTTTTCTGTGTTTAGTTTGTTTTAGTTGTTTTTCAGTTTTTTATCTTATTTACTAGTTTGTTTGTTTTGCTTTGTAGGTTGTGATGATGTCATCCCTCGTTGAAACCCATGCTCCCGTTCTAAGGAACTCCAACACACATGTTTTTGCTACCCAAGGAACTCAGGAAGATCTCCATCACCTAGGACAGTATTGTTCACTCTTACCTTCTACTTAATTTGTGCTTATTTCTGCAAACATTGGGGACAATGTTTAGTTTAAGTTTGGGGGTGGGATGTTGTTTATTTGTTCTGATTGTCCTGAGTATGTGCTGAATTGTTGATTGATCTTTGCATAAGTATGATTATGATAGCCTAGGATGAGAATTAATTGGAAATCTTTGTGATTCTGTTGAAACTTGAGAGCATGACATGAATTTGAGTTAATTTAAAAAAATTTCTTGAGTTTCTGCTGCACTATTATCCACATAGCCTTTGTTTCTGTAGTTTTGAAATGCTTAGAACAAAGTTATTAGGCTTAGAAGTTTGATGTCACTTCGATAGGTCTAAGAACTGATTTGAGAGTTAAATTGTAAGATAGGGTGAATGACAATATGAAGTGCATGACCTATATAATTTGTGAAATAATTGGTTTTTATTGTTTGTCTGTTAGATAAAAAAATTGGTGAGGGCCAAAAGAGCTACCTTCACTATGATCAGTTAGGCCACTCATTGAGCAAGTGCTCTAGGTAAGGGTCCCTGCAGTGGATGTGTGAAAGCTAGTGTCCTTGCACAAAAAAAAGAAGAAGAAAATAGAAAAAGTGATAAAAAGTGAGTAAGTGTTGAGTAGAGTTGTTTAATTCTTGAATGTGGGGAGGCTCAAAGATTAGTAATTATGCCTAGTGTAGGGGGAAGTTGAATGGAGAGCCTAATAAAGTTGATCCGGGCATAGTAAAAATGAATGGAACATAGGCTATGTTGAAATTTTTGTCCTAATCACGTGTTTGTAAATTACTATTGTAAATTAATAAAAAGTTATTCATTTCATTATTTTATGGTCGCATTTAATACAAACTTTGACCAATAAACTAAGCTCTAGGGTCATTATATACATGAGTGAACTAGAACTTGAACGGTGTGTAGTGGACACACAGGGAGGATCACGTTCGAGTAAATGACACGAACGGTCTACGGTATATGGATGAGATTGGAGACCTAATCCTGGATACACTGTGGATGCGGCCCGCTTTGTATTAAGATACAAACGAGGTGATATGACTCGTTCATGTGGTTGTCATGCGAGTGGGGGCATTCTGTACAATGAGATTGTACAAGACCAGACCTTGAATTATTAGACCCATCGATGTAACACCTAATAATAAGAAGGACTAATAACTTCGTAGATGACCATTAGTGACTCGACCTGAATCCTGAGTGTGTTACGGACTCCTGTCTGCGAGGGTCTGTCCTTTGACTAGTACGGGTGAGGGTGGTCACAGTTACTCACCCAATATGCCTATCTTCTCAGGGACAGGACCAAGTAGGGAGCTGGGAACTTAACTACGCGAGAAGGAATTCACTCATTCCCGTCTTTAGGGAAACTAGAAGGGTTGTTCCCTTAAGTGTTGTCTCCAGGGCCTGGAAAATGGGAGCCCACCCTCTCACTGGCCCGACAGGGTTGTTGCGTATGGTCGGACCATAACAACGTTGTTGTTCATTAGAGGAGCAGTGGGGACTTAAGGAGCAAGAAGTAGACATAGGGGTAAAACGGTAATTTGACCTAGCAGTGTCTACGAACAACCTGTGAAGGGTCGACTAATGGGCATTGGTTATATCAGTGGACACGTAATATTCTTCACTGACGGGAGTGCAGCTACGGGCTTTAGTGGAGTGTTACCGTAGCTAATGAAGGTTGATTAACCGAGTCAAATAGTTTGATAGGTTAATCTCAAATCATTAGAGCTCGTCACTGTAGGTCCATTAGGTCCCCCGGTTTGCTCAATCTTGGTTAAAAAAGAGTTACTGTTTTGGTGTAAATTGAACTGTTCAATTTCAGTAAAGGGCATTTATGTCATTTACATGAAATATGAATGTTATAATATATAGTTTAATGTGAATGAGATTCATAATAAACTATAGGTTAGCCTAGTTGTTGAATTAGGGCTAATTGGAGAAATTAGGTTGAGAGATATTAAATTTAATTTAATAAATCCACAATATTGCAAATGTTATTTGTGATATGAGATATGAGATAACTATATATGGTTATGCAAATATGATTTGCATAACCTATAGTGTGGTAAAATGGTAAATAGGTGGAGATTTGAACTTCACCTATGTCCATTATTTAAACCCTTCTTGCAAGAAGCGTGGGATGCAATTTTCTCTCATTTTTGGATTTTCACCAAAAGAAGAGAACACTCTCTCTTGAATATTCTCTCTAGCTTTCTCCTCTCAAAACCAAAACACAAAAAGTTCTCACCAACTTCCTTCTTCCAAAAGAAGAACAACCTAGAAGTTGAAGGGTGGTGTTCGTTCTTGATCGTGAGAAGGGTTCGAGTTCGTTGAGATCGAGAAAGCACGAAGAGTTCGTGGATCGTTGGAAGAATTTTGAAGCACGTCTTCAACAAGTAAGTATTGTTTTTAACTTACTGTTTTTCTTTCAATTTTATGCATGTTTAGCCTAGATCTAAGAGTTAGATTAATTTTAACAATTAATAGTTGTAGAACAACACCGCGACGATTCGATCGTCTTCCGCTGCGTGGGAGTTTAATTTCCTTCAGGCTAATCACACACACACGTAGGAACACTTAAGAAAAGTTTTAAATTGCTTGCTGAAGTGTTATGTTTGAATGTTTCCTATGATTACTAGATTTTCCCTTAAATCATTGAGGCTTGAACCAAATGTATATATAAGAACAATCTAATGTTTAATGTTGTTTTTGCTCGGGACTAGCAAAAGTTTAAGTTTGGGGGTGTTTGATAGCAAACAAAATGTGTTATCCTTAGGCTTAATAATTGCTAGTTTTATGATAATTTCAGGGATTTGATGTGTTTAAATCATTGAATTTCAGGTAAAGAGCTCAAACAGGACATTTTGAGACATTTTGGATCACTCGGGATCGAAACGAGATTATTTGGAGCTTAAAATAACATCAATTGGAAGTGAAAGAACCAAACTAAGCTTGAAGACCCGAGGTGATGGCGTTGCAACACCGAACGTGCAGCCATGGAGCATTGAAGAACACTGCTGATAGCGTTGCAACGCTGCTTTGCAGCGTCGCAACGCTATCTCGATAAGAAAACGAGCATGAGGAACCGTGGCGAAGGCGTCGCAACATTGCCTTTTAGCGTTGCAACGCCAGATCGATAAGAGGTGTGCGCGTTAGGGAAGTGGCATTGCAACGCTGCCCTTAGCGTTGCAACGCCATCGATACATTCCATTTATGCCAGCCGCCTAGGGTATAGCGTTGCAACGCTGTCCCTAGCGTTGCAACGCTGTACCGATTAAGCCTATAAATAGAAACTTATTTTTTCATTACAAGGGAGCCGAATTTGGTAGACTTTTGACCCTATTTTCGAAATACACTTTCTAAGAAGAGAGAAAAGAGCGTTTTAGGGAGCAAAAGCATTCGTGGAGGTTCGAGATCGAATACGGGAGCTCGGAGATGAAGGATCGGCATCGACACATAAGTTTAATTTCCTTTTCTTTCAGATTGTAATACCGTTTTAAGACGTTTCGTACATGTTTAGCTTAGTTTTCATGTGATTTAGAGTAGCTAAATGTTGTAGTTCGGATTTGATTTACTTGTTAAGACTTATTGCTATGTATTGAAGCATGTTTTGTTTTTAGTTTTGGCAATTCGTTCTTTAACTCTTAATTTTGTTGTTTTAAGTGGACTCGAGAGATAAAACTTGAATTAGAACAAAGTTGTTAAAACCCTTAGGAGTCTGGCATGAGAATGACTAAGAAACTTAAGGGGAACACATAAAAAGTTGTTTAATGTCGTGCATGTCGTAGGTTCATATGGAGACTATGGAGTGTATTGCATGTGCGAGGCTCACTAAGAATCGAGAGGTTTTCTTGAGTATTATAATTCTTGTTTATAAAAGCATCACATTAGTTCATTGCATGTGTTAATTAAGTCATCAGTGAAGGGAATCGAAGTCCCCGCAGCGGAAGCGATTGCGAATCGCGCGCTCTTGATTTAGTTACAACGGAAAATTCAAGAACGTAAAACATAGATTAAGCATAAAATAAGAGTTTGGACAACAAGTATATACCTTTGAAGAACCTTTCTTCAACTGCTCCTCTCTCCACGGTCACGATCTCAGCAACAATAACTCAAACGTGCGAAGACACGACCACCGGATCTTCTCCGTTGTTCTCTATGTGAGGGAGGAAGGTGGGTTCCCTTTAGGAGATGTGAGGTATTTTTGAGAGAGAGATGTTTTTGTTGTCTTGGAACTCTTCCAACAACAACAAAAGAGCTTATCAAAAACCTTAACCTTGTTGCATCTCATGCAACCATATCTATAGGAGAATGGGATGGAAATGACCATCCTACCCCTCCTTTATTCTCTCTTTAGTATATAGTTTATATATGAATCTAATTCACATTAAAACTATATATTATATCAATTATATCACATATAATAGATATAACCCCTCATGTATGAAATTGAACACTTCAATTTCACTCCTAACTTTATACCCTCAATATTACAATATTGAGCCAACGGAGGGATCTAATGGACCTACAGATCATGAGCTCCAATGATATGAGATTAACTGATCAAACTCTTTGATCCAGTTAATCAATATTCATTAACTACAAGTCACTCCACTATAGACTTGTAGCTGCACTCTCCTCACTTTAGATATTATTGTGTCCACTGATATAGTCATTACCCATGAGTCGACCCTTTGCCGGTTGTTCGTAATCACATTTGGGTCAAATTACCGTTTTACCCCTATGATTACCTCCTTGCTCCTTAAGCACCACTGATCCTCTAATGAACAACAAGTCTAAGGTCCTACCTTAAACTCATAACCTCATAAAGGGCGCGGCCCCGTTGTTCAAGACCTAGAGTCAGTTCTTAAGGGAACAACCTATCTAATTCCTCAGTAGAGGAATGAGTGAATTTCATCTTGCACAGTTAAGTTCCCACCTACCTACGAGGTTCTGTCCCTGAGAAGGTAGGCTTATTGAGTCGGCTACAGGCCACTCTCACCCATACTATTCTAAGGACAAACCACTATAAGCAAGAGTTCTTGACTTGCTTAGGATTCAGGTCGAGTCACTAATGACCATCTATAAATTACTAGTCTTATGCTGTTAACGGTGTTATACTAGTTACACTAATAATTTGCGATCCAGTCTTGTATGAACTCTTCATACAGGATGCCCCCACTCGCATGTCAACTACATGAATGAGTTGGTTACCTCATTTGTACCAATTACAAAGTGGGTCTCATCCATGGTGTTACCAGGATGAGGTTTCCAACCTTATTCTTATACGATAGACTATTTAGGTTATAATCTTGAACTCAACCCAAATAGTGTCCACTACACTGATTTCAAGATAAATGTTATAACCTTGGAGCTTAGTTTATTGGATTTATAAAAGCAAGACTGCAATCTTATCAAAACAAATAACACTTTATTTAATTGATCAAAATTACACAAGTTTGGGGCATAAATCCCAACAATCTCCCACTTGACCTAAAGCTTGTGGAGTACTGAAGATTACATTAATGTAAATACAATAAACTAGGGCATTTAAACCCCTTTGTACAAAATACTCCCACTTGCCCTAGTTGGGGAAGACTTGTAAACCTAGAACTTCTAGGTGACTCTCAAATACTTTAGCTGTGAGAGCCTTTGTAAAAGGATCAGCAATATTGTGCTCTGAGGCTATCTTCGTTACAATCACGTCTCCTCTATGCACCATCTCCCGGATGAGATGATACTTCCGCTCTATGTGCTTTCCCCTCTTGTGACTTGGGGTTCCTCGAATTTGCCATCTGACCGCTTTATCGCAATACATGTCTGGTGTTTGGACAAAGTCATATTTGGAACAACTTCCAAATTTAGCATAAATTTCTTAACCAAACGGCCTCCTTAGTCGCTTTCACAAGTCGCTACATATTCAAACCTCCATGGTGGAATCAACGATGCATCCTTGCTTGACGCTTCGCCATACTACAGCTCCTAAATTAAGAGTGAAAATTGACCCTGATGTAGATTTCGAAGAATCTTTATCTGACTAATAGTCAGAATCCGTGTATCCTGTAAGGATCAAATCCTTAGCTCCATACACAGGCATGTAGTTCCTTGTTCTTCGAAGATACTTAAGGATCGTTTTAACTGCTGTCCAGTGTTCAAGTCCTGGATTGGATTGATACCTACTGACCATCCCAACTGCAAAACAAATGTCAGTCCTAGTACACAACATGGCGTACATCAGGCTCCCAACAGCTGATGCGTAAGGAATCCATCTCATATCCTCAACTCCTTGAGGTGTCTTAGGACACTGTTCCTTAGACAAATGGATTCCATGTCTAAATGGCAACAAGCCCATTTTGGAATCTTGCATCTTAAATCTTGACAACACTTTGTCTATGTATGATGCTTGAGATAAGGCTAGTGTTTTATTCTTGCGGTTCCGGACAATCTGGATCCCAAGAACAAACTGCTCATCACCCAAATCTTTCATTTGGAATTGCGTAGCTAGCCATTCCTTGATGTCAGTGAGATAACCTACATCATTTCCAATGAGTAGGATATCATCCACATAGAGAATTAGGAATGCGACAGAACTATTGATGATTTTCTTGTATACACAAGGTTCATCATCATTCTGGTCAAAACCATAAGATCTGATAGCCTCATCAAATCTTATATTCCAGGACCTAGAGGCTTGTTTCAGTCCATAAATCGACCTTTTAAGCCTGCAAACATTTTGCTCTTGTCCTGGTTTAATGAACCCTTTGGGTTGGTCCATGTAGATGGTTTCCTCAAGATTGCCATTCAAAAAAGGTTGTCTTGAAATCCATTTGCCATACCTCATAGTCATAATATGCGGCAATGGCAAGAAGGATACGGATAGACTTTACCATAGCAACATGTGAAAAGGTTTCCTCAAAGTCAACCCCTTCAACCTGGGTATAACCCTTTGCTACTAGTCTAGCTTTAAAGGCTTGCACCTTCCCATCTACACCACGTTTTCTCTTGTAGATCCATTTACAACCTATAGGTTTCACCCCATTAGCCTTATCTACAAGATCCCAAACAGAATTGAAGTTCATAGACTCCATTTCTTAGTCCATGGCTATGACCCATTTGTCTTTGTCAATGTCAATCATTGCTTGATTATAAGTCAATGGATCCTCGCAGTTGTCATCTGGTATAACAACTTAGGTTTCAGCTAAACCCATGTAACGGTCAGGCTGTATCACAACCCTCCCACTACGTCGAGGCATACTCAACTCTTGAGACGGACCCTCTTGACTAGACAAACTAGTATCAACAACTCTTGTTGACGTACTAGTGTTCTTATAAGCAACCTTTGCTATTGTTCCGTCTAACTCACTCAACACTACCTTACTTTATGGATTGTGGTCCCTTATGTGGTCCTCCTCCAAGAAAGTAGTATTTGTCGACACAAAGACCTTATCTTCCTTAGGATCATAGAATAAACCACCTCTTGTTTCTTTTGGGTATCCAGCGAATAGCCACTACTTAGAACGTGAATCCAACTTCTTTGGATTTGTCACAAACACATGTGTTGGACAGCCTCATATTCTGAAGTGACATAAACTACCTTTACGTCCTTTCAAGAGTTCAAAAGGTGTTTCAGAAATACTTTTGGAGGGCACAATATTCAAAATGTATACTGCAGTCTCTACTGCATAACCCCAAAAGGAACTAGGGAGATGAGCATAACTCATCATTGATCGAACCATGTCCAACAAGGTTCTATTTCTTCTTTCCGATACACCATTTTGTTGTGGTGTGGCGGGAGCTGAGAGTTGGGATGTAATTCCATGTTCTATCATATAGTTCTGGAATTTTAAATCCATGTACTCTCCACCTCGATCCGATCGAAGTGTTTTAACTCATTTACCTAATTGATTTTCAACCTCAGCCTTGAATTCCTTCAACTGTTCAAGTGCTTCAGACTTGTGGTGCATTAGGTAAACATGCCCGTATCTGGAATAATCATTTATAAAAGAGAAGAAATATTCATATCCTCCCCTGACTTTAACATTCATCGGACCACAAAGGTCTGAATGTATAAGCTCTAGAGGATCTTTGGCTCTATAACCTTTTCCACTAAAAGGTCTTTTAGTCATCTTGCCTTCTAGGCAGGATCATATACTGGCAAGGAATTTTCTTCTAACTCGTTTAGAAGTCTGTTCTTTACCAATCTCTCAATCCTATTGAGATTAATGTGACCCAATCTTAGATGCCATAGATGAGCATTTACTTTAGGATAAATTAGTTCGCGTACTTGCAATTCTGTAAAATTAACTTGTTAAAACTATTTTAACTGAATTAAACCATTTGCAAATAATTCTCAAGAAGAGTAACACATAGTACAATACTTTTCTAATGAAATAAACACTTTATTCAATTGAAAAGACAGAGAAGTACAATGTTCGCTAAGGCATGAAATGAGGTTTCTAATAAACCCTTAAGCTACATGTTATCAAATAACAACTTTTCTTTGCCAGACGATTGCTCTTTATCTGTTCCTTTTCTTCTTCATCTGTATCTTCTTAAGTCCAGAAGTATAGTTGCAGTTCTTTGTCCCAGAGGGTGAATCCTCCTGAGAACTTTTGGAATGAGCAAACAAATTTGTCTCTCCATTTTGTTGTCTCTTATCATCCATAAGAAACTGATAATTCTGCAGCTCATGTAGAAGAGAAGTCAGATCATACTCTATGTTGTTCATCGCTGCATTGTTACGGAATCGCTGAAAAATCTTCGGAAGAGATTCTAGGATGAACAAAATCTGGCATTTCTCATCTATGACCGCTCCGTTTAATTCTGCTATATTGAAGTGGGCAATCATATTGAGAACATGTTCTCTCACCGATGTTCCTTCCTTCATACGTGCGTTATAAACGAATTTTAGGGCTTTATGCCGAATTTCTTTGGACGATTGTCTAGACAAATTTAGCACAAAATCCATGATCTCTCGAGCTGAGACCTTGCCCTCTAGCCTCGAGGCTAAAGCATAAGGTATGCTAGCCAGAATATAGGCTTTTGCCTTCTCGTTGGCATTAATCCAGCGGTCATACGCATGCTCAACAGCTTGAGATGCATTTTGAGCAGGAAATTGAGTACACTCCTCATTGAGAACGAACTTAAGATCATGTGTAACCAGGATTATGTTGAGTCCATCCCTCCAAGTCACTATGTTCTCTCCGGTTAACTTTTTCGCACCCAATAAGGAAATCATAGAGCTAGACATTTTTGCTGAAATATTTACAAACAAACTTGTATGAGTTTCTTGCTATAACTCTAATCCAATCATGTTTTAGCTAATTATCAAATGATTCCTAGGCCATTTATAATTTGCAATGATACTCCAATGGTTTAGAATGTATGACACCGAAGGGTAATCAAAAACACTCCTCCTCTGGATCAAGACATTCTTGACCAAAACCTAACACCGTAATAACTCTTATTCCTATAGGTTTTAGTTACCATTTTTGATGCGGATACATACACGACTTATGTACCCCGTGAGTGTAACCCTTTGTCTTTGGATCCCCAGTCTCGATCCAATAAAATCCGCCAAGGGAGGACTAGATTGGAAAATAGTCTAAGGAAATCTTTATCCCTTTCGGGTGTCTCTCGTGTTAGATCCCCATGATCAAGCTCCTCCGAAGGGACCATGCAGTCGAGGCCAAACTAGCAGTCGACCACAAAGTGGTCTAACGAACCGACAAAAGAGACCGTGAGGTTTTGTTTTCACTACAAACTGCCGCTCCCACTCACTATAAGTACCCTCTCCATTCACCTTGATATTGACTCATACAAACACCATCCGAAGGGGGACGCTCCCGTTTGCGCCACGAGGCCAAGTATGAGTCTCACGGTGTGAACTTCCCGGAGATAGCGTAGGTGGAAAAATATGTATCTCATACACTTTTCCTCCCACTGAATACTTTAAGTCTATAGGAATCTTTCTTAGACTAAAACCCGGCTAATGGTTTTACCTAACTCTATCAACATAACTCTTATATTGAGGATCAACATAACTCTTATATTGAGGATCAATATAATTCTTATATTGATTTTATCCTAAGTTTGTTAATATAACTCCTTATATTAAACCTAGGATTTCTTGTTTATTAACCCCTTAATAAACCCGTTGACGCTTCTGTAATTTATAAGGCTCTCTGATTAAATTTCACTCCCAGGTCAGTTCCCAGGTAGGGGTGTTCCGTTTCCGTCAACTTAAATACCCCAGCCTAGATAGAACTTTCCTTAGACAGAGTTCCTCTTTTAATCATAGCTTATAAATTACTTGGTTCCTAATTCTAATCTAATTAGAACTAGATAACCTAAGGTCTATTATTTCCAAGTTCTAAACACTTTAAAACTAATAATTAACCTTAGGTGACATGCATACTATGTTATAGTGCTTGTTCATTCATCACATGAATAATAAGACATTCATAGCATATTCATCTCATGAAAAATAATGCATGTCAATGTTGTCCAAAAATTAATATAGCAACCTTATATTAATTAATCATGAAAACTATATAATATAACTCCTTATATTATAAATGATGCATTAAAATGCTTAACCTAAGGTGAGATTTCTAAAATACAAGCATACACTATGCATGGCAATAATTACACAACAATTGCATAATTAAAATAGCAAAAATTAGACCAATTTTGGCATCCTAGAAATAATTTTATTTAATATAATCTAATTATATTAATTAAAATTAAAATTATTAAATATATTAAAATAAAACGTTTTTATAATTAATATAAATAACAATTGTGACGCTGCTTTTGTCGCTTTCTGCCAAGCGTTGCAACGCTGCCTCCTGCGCGCGCCTTCTCCCGCAAGCGCGGCGTTGCAACGCTGCACACAGACAGCATTGAGAATCACCATTCCTTTGCTCGTTTTTGCTCCGTTCTTCTCAGCAACCTCCTTGCCTCGATCGACACGGACTTACAGACTCGATTTACAATTAAATTTATCCAAAACACTGGGCCCTTACATTGAACGTTTCAATGGTATTTGTAAATCTAAGTTCCAATAATTGAAAACATTTAATTTTGCAAAATTCGATCATACAACTCATGCAAAAAACAGTAAATCTCACCTTGTTCTTAAAAAATCCAGAACATAAATCAAGAACGCAATTGGTCTCTGATATCAATTGAAGGGAATCGAAGTCCCCGCAGCGGAAGCGATTGCGAATCGCGCGCTCTTGATTTAGTTATAACGGAAAATTCAATAACGTAAAACATAGATTAAGCAGAAAATAAGAGTTTGGACAGCAAGTATATACCTTTGAAGAACCTTTCTTCAAGTGCTCCTCTCTCCACGGTCAGGATCTTAGCAACAAGAACTGCAACGTGCGAAGACACGACCACCGAATCTTCTCCGTTGTTCTCTAGGTGAGGGAGGAAGGTGAGTTCCCTTTAGGGGATGTGTGGTATTTTATAGAGAGAGATGTTTTTGTTGTCTTGGAACTCTTCCAACAACAACAAAAGAGCTTATCAAAAACCTTAACCTTGTTGCATCTCATGCAACCATATATATAGGAGAATGGGATGGAAATGACCATCATACCCCTCCTTTATTCTCTCTTTAGTATATAGTTTATATATGAATCTAATTCACATTAAAACTATATATTATATCAATTATATCATATATAATAGATATAACACCTCATGTAAGAAATTGAACACTTCAATTTCACTCCTAACTTTATACCCTCAATATTACCATATTGAGCCAACAGAGGGATCTAATGGACCTACAGATCATGAGCTCCAATGATATGAAATTAACTAATCAAACTCTTTCATCCAGTTAATCAATATTCATTAACTACAAGTCACTCCACTATAGACTTGTAGTTGCACTCTCCTCACTGTAGATATTATTGTGTCCACTGATATAGTCATTACCCATGAGTCGACCCTTCACAAGTTGTTAGTAATCACAGCTGGATCAAATTATCGTTTTACCCCTGTGATTACCACTTTGTTCCTTAAGCATCGTTGATCCTCTAATGAACAACAAGTCTAAGGTCCTACCTTAGACTCATACCCTCATAGAGAGCGGGGCCCCGTTCTTCAAGACCTGGAGTCAGTTCTTAAGGGAACAACCTATCTAATTCCTCAGTAGAGGAATGAGTGAATTCCATCCCCGCATGATTAAGTTCCAGCTACTACCTTACGAGGTTCCGTCGTCTGAGAAGGTAGGCTTATTGAGTCGGCCATGTGCCACTCTCACCCATACTATTCTAAGGACAAACCACTATAAGCAAGAGTTCTTGACTTGCTTAGGATTCAGGTCGAGTCACTAATGACCATCTATAAATTACTAGTCTTATGCTGTTAACGGTGTTATACTAGTTAGACTAATAATTTGCGATCCAGTCTTGTATGAACTCTTCATACAGGATGCCCCCACTCGCATGTCAACTACATGAATGAGTTGGGTTACCTCATTTGTACTAATTACAAAGTGGGTCGCATCCATGGTGTTACCAGAATGAGGTTTCTAACCTTATTCTTATACCATAGACTATTTAGGTTATAATCTTGAACTCAACCCCAAATAGTGTCCACTAATCGATTTCAAGATAAATGTTATAACCTTGGAGCTTAGTTTATTGGATTTATAAAAGCAAGACTGTAATGTTATCAAAACAAATAACACTTTATTTAATTGATCAAAATTACACAAGTTTGGGGCATAAATCCCAACAATCTCCCACTTGACCTAAAGCTTGTGGAGTACTAAACATTACATTAATGTAAATACAATAAACTAGGGTATTCAAACCCTTTTGTACAAAATACTACCACTTGCCCTAGTTAGGGAAGACTTGTAAACCTAGACCTTCTAGGTGACTCTCAAATACTTTAGCTGTGAGAGCCTTTGTAAAAGGATCAGCAATGTTGTGCTCTGAGGCTATCTTCGTGACAATCACGTCTCCTGTATGTCGATCCCCCGGATGAGATGATACTTCCGCTCTATGTGCTTTCCCCTCTTGTGACTTCGAGTTCCCTTAAATTCGCCACTGCACCACCGTTATCGCAATACAGTGTGACGGGCAAAGTCATATTTGGAACAACTTCCAAATTTAGCATAAATTTCCTTAACCAAATGGCCTCCTTAGCTGCTTCACAAGCTGCTAGATATTCCGCCTCCATGGTGGAATCAGTGATGCATCCTTGCTTGACGCTTCGCCATACTACAACTCCTCTGTTAAGATTGAAAATTGGCCCTGATGTAGATTTCTGAGAATCTTTATCAGTCTGAAAGTCAGAATCTGTGTATCCTGTAAGGATCAAATCATTAGCCCCATACACAAGCATGTAGTTCCTTGTTCTTCGAAGATACTTAAGGATCATTTTAACCGTTGTCCAGTGTTCAAGTCCTGGATTGGATTGATACCTACTGACCATCCCAACTGCAAAACAGATGTCAGGCCTAGTACACAACATGGCGTACATCAGGCTCCCAACAGCTGATGCGTAAGGAATCCGTCTCATATCCTCAACTCCTTGAGGTGTCTTAGGACACTGTTCCTTAGACAAATGGATTCCATGTCTAAATGGCAACAAACCTTTTAGGAATTTACATCTTAAATCTTGACAACACTTTGTCTATGTATGATGCTTGAGACAATGCTAGTGTTTTATTCTTGCGGTTCCGGACAATCTGGATCTCAAGAACAAACTGCGCATCACCCAAATCTTTCATTTGGAATTGCGTAGCTAGCTATTCCTTGATGTCAGTGAGATAACCTACATCATTCCCAATGAGTAGGATATCATCCACATAGAGAATTAGGAATGCGACAAAACTATTGATGATTTTCTTGTATGCACAAGGTTCATCATCATTCTGGTCAAAACCATAAGATCTGATAGCCTCATCAAATCTTATATTCCAGGACCTGGAGGCTTGTTTCAGTCCATAAATCAACCTTTTAAGCCTGCAAACCTTTTGCTCTTGTTCTGGTTTAATGAACCCTTTGGGTTGGTCCATGTAGATGGTTTCCTCAAGATTGCCATTCAAAAAAGGTTGTCTTGACATCCATTTGCCATACCTCATAGTCATAATATGAGACAATGGCAAGAAAGATACGGATAGACTTTACCATAGCAATAGGTAAAAAGGTTTCCTCAAAGTCAACCCCTTCAACCTGGGTATAATACTTTGCTACTAGTCTAGCTTTAAACGATTGCACATTCCCATCTACACCACGTTTTCTCTTGTAGATCCATTTACAACCTATAGGTTTCACCCCATCAGGCTTATCTACAAGATCCCAAAATAAATTGAAGTTCATAGACTTCATTTCTTGGTCCATGACTATGACCCATTTGTCTTTGTCAATGTCAACTATTGCTTGATTATAAGTCAATGGATCCTCGCAGTTGTCATCTGGTATAACAACTTGGGTTTCAGCTAAACCCATGTAACGGTTAGGCTGTATCACAACCCTCCCACTACGTCGAGGCATACTCAACTCTTGAGACGGACCGTCTTGACTAGACAAACTAGTATCAACAACTCTTGTTGACGTACTGTTGTTCTTATTAGCAACCTTTGCTATTGTTCCGTCTAACTCACTCAACACTACCTTACTTTTTTGTTTGTGGACCCTTATGTGGTCCTCCTCCAAGAAAGTTGCATTTGTCGACACAAAGACCTTATCTTCCTTAGGATCATAGAATAAACCACCTCTTGTTTCTTTTTGGTATCCTACGAATAGGCACAACTTTGAACGTGAATCCAACTTCTTTGGATTTGTCACAAGCACATGTGCTGGACAACCTCATATTCTGAAGTGACATAAACTACCTTTACGTCCTTTCCAGAGTACAAAAGGTGTTTCAGAAACACTTTTGGAGGCCACACTATTCAAAATGTATACTGCAACCTCTACTGCATAACCCCAAAAGGAACTAGAGAGATGAACATAACTCATCATTGATCGAACCATGTCCAACAAGGTTCTATTTCTCCTTTCCGATACACCATTTTGTTGTGCAGTTAGCAGTTAGAAAATGAATTTATCCTTTCAGAGTCAAGCATCCACCCTTAGAAATTTAGAAGTCCAAGTTGGGCAGTTAGCATTAGAACTGAAGCATAGGCCAACAGGAACACTACCTAGTGATATAGAGACACAGAGAAGAGCCCGGAAGGGACAATGTAATCTGACCACACTCAGGAGCAGTAGGACTCTATCTGATGATGTTGAGACAGAGGGGGATCAAAAAGAATAAAAATAAGAGAAAGTTAAGTAAGAGGATTTGGACAAATAACAAAACGCCTGAAAGAAAAGAGGAAATGAGATCAGTTGTGAAGCAACAAGCTTTTAAACCATATCGCCTTATCTAAGTTGACTCATGAAGAAGACTGATGAAAGATAGTTTGAAAAATTCTTAGCAATACTCAAGCAGTTACACATAAACCATCCATAGTGGAAGCACTAGAGAAAATGCCTACGTATGTCAAATTTTTTAAAGATATATTGTCAAATAAACGTCCGTGGAAAGAGTATGTGACAGTATTACTAACAAAAGGATGTAATGCATTAGTGACGAACAAGTTACCACCAAAGCTTAAGGACCCAGGAAGTTTTACCATTTCTTGCTCTATAAGAGGATTGATGTGGGTGTGCTCTATGCGATCTGGGAGCAAGTATTAATCTGATGTCACTATCCATATTCAAAAAGCTTGGTATAGGAGATTTGTGACCAACCACTATGATGTTGCAGCTTGTCGATCGATCGATCAATCACATACCCAGAAGGAAAAAATTGAAGAGTCTTGGTAAGAATGGATAAATTCATTTTCTCAGTTGATTCCATTGTCCTTGATTATGAAGCAGACATCGAAATACCTATCATCCTCGGAAGACCATTCTTTAGCAACTGGAGACGCAGTGATAAGTGTTAAGAAAGGAGAACTCAAGATATGGGTCAATGATAAAGAAATTTTATTCAATATCCTAAACGCATTGAAGTATCCTCACGAAGTAAAAGAAGAGCATGTGCACCAAATTATCATTGCAGTAGAGATCTTGTTACTAAAAGGACTAGAAGATGAAGAAAGCAAAGATGAAGTGACCTCAGTATTAGATCAGGTAGTGGATTTGAAGAAATGATGAATTATAAACAATTGAAAAGATCGGAGGTAGAGGAGAAGCAAAGGAACCACCAATCGAGGAACCACCAGTAGTAGATCAGAAGCTGCTACCGCCTCACCTAAAATATCGATTTTTAGGATAGGGGAGTATGAGGCCAGTTATTTTCTCAACAAAACTTGATGATCAAGAAGAAAGCAAATTGCTTGAAGTCCTCAGTCGTCATGAGAAAGCAATGGTATAGAGTTTAGCTAATCTGAAGGGAATCAATCCATCCTACTACATGCACAAGATATGGACAGAAGAAGGACACAAACGCTTTATTGAGAGGCAACGAAGATTGAATCCGACAATGATGGAGGTAGTGAGGAAGGAGACAATCAAATGGATTGACGCAGGAATAGTTTACCCTATTTCTGACAGCAAATGGGTAAGTCCAGTACAATGTGTCCTAAAGAAGGGGGGGAATGATAGTGGTGTTAAATGAAAAGGAAGAGATGATACCGAAGTGCATGGTAACTTGATGGCGTATGCATGGACTACATGAAGTTCAACACGATAACAAAGAAATACCATTTTCCACTTTCATTCATCGACCAGATGTTGGACAGATTAGCAGGAAAAACCTATTATTGTTTTTTAGATGGCTATTCCGGATATAATCAAATCACTATCGCCGCAGAAGATCAAGAGAAAGCGACATTTACGTACCCATATGCAACATTCGCTTTTAGAGACATGTCATTTGGGTTATGCAATGCGTCAGGGACGTTTCAGTATTCCATGATGGCAATCTTCTCAGATCTTTTGAAATCATATGACCTGTTATTTTTGGACGATTTTTATGTTTATGGAAGCTCGTATGAGGAATGTTTGAATAATATGAACAATGTGTTAGTGAGATGCGAGAAAACGAATTTTGGTGCTTAATTGGGAATTGTCATAGGTCGTAGAATATTGAAAGATGGAATAGAGGTAGGTAGAACATAAATCGATGTCATATCTAAAGTACCGTATCCATCTAATGTCAAAGGAATTCAGAGTTTTTTAGGACATGCAGGTTTCTAACGTTGGTTCATAAGAAATTGTTCTCAAATTACTAAGCCATTGTGTGAGTTGTTGGATCTAGATAGGAAATTTGAATTCAACAAAGCATATTGTGAGACGTTTGAAACTTGAAGGAAGCATTATTCAAAACGTCGATCCTTGTCACACTAAATCGGGGGTTACCCTTCAAATTGGTGTGTGATGCAAGTGATATGGTGGTAGAGCAATGATGTTATCGCCTTGATGCTGAGGGGTTAAGGCTCACTCGACAGTTTGGGGAAGCCTCCATGACGCTTGGAATCGAGGCGATAGCGTCGAGACACTGTTCCAACATCTCCATGTTGCTTCGATGTATAAATAGAAAATTTCCAAATTATTGTTAGTCCTTCCCTTTTCATGAGAGCTTTGCACCCTTTTCTGATTTTATGCTGCTTTAGGCCTATTTTGAGTATTTTTCTTAGTTTGTGATGATTTCGGGAGTGAATTTCCAAGCTTCTGGCTAGCCGTAATGTGGGTCGGGGTTGATTCATGAAGACGTTGCAACTTGGAACACTTGGTATTTCAATTTATCGTTGATGTTTGTATTTTAAGCATGTTTGGGAATCTACATTAGTTAATTAAATGTTTATGCATACTTGACTTGATTAATCTTTTATGTTTGAACATTTATTGTTATGTATGTTGTTGGATGTTTATGCATATTTGACTTGATTAATCTGATTGCATGCTTAATTTAGTAGCACATTGACCGAATCGTGTTTGCATAAGCTAAGGCTTAACCTTGTCATTGTAGATTGCATGATAGGCTTAGAGTTTCGAACTACTCTTGAATTTGATTTAAATTAGAGGTTTGACCAACTCCTGAGTAAAATGAATCAATCAATCTCTTTGCATGGAATGTTATCGTACCCAGTTTTAAGATCGCTATTTTCAACTAATCGATGCTAAGTTTGTTAGTTAGTGTTATGAACCTTTTAGGGGGCTTTATTGGCTTTATCAAGCAGGTCGGTTAATTGTTTAGGTTGTAATCCAACGTATCATTTGTTACAAATGACCTAGATACAAACGTTGAGCCTGTTGAACCCTCGATTCGGTGATATAAGGTAAATTTGAATTCTCTCTTTAATTTTCTACCCATTTAATTTCTTACCTTTCACTTTCTTGTCTCATCAAACTATCCCACTCTCTTTCCCCTCCAATTCCTGTTAATTAGGTAAATAATCACACTTGCATCCCTGTGGATCAACTTAACCACTAGGCGGAAATCTTAGTCAGTCAGTCTATAAATTTTATTTGATACACCTGACAAGTGTCGATCAACGCTGCTTGAAGCGTCTCGACGCTAGCTCAATTTATATAAAACAAAATTTTCTCTCTAGGTCAAAGAGATTTCGAATAATTCACTCTTTATGGCATTTTCCGCCCCCCATTCTTTGTTGTTGCTCTTAGATTTAGGCTAGTTCGGTTAGCTTGATCGATCCTTGATATTTAGAAGGGTTGGTTCAATGTTTGGCTAAGCATTCAATGTTTTTTTGCAGGTTGTAACTAAGGTATAATGTAAATTTCGTGAGATTTATGCTAAATTTCTGAATGCTTACAGTAGCTTACTCTCTCTTTACTTTAGTTTAATGTTTTACATGCCCATAGTTAGATTAGCACTCAATACGTGTCGAGTAAGTACATTTGGCTTGTTTAAAGTATTGGGTAGCTCGAATTTTTATTAGTGTATTTATTATCCCTTGATTCTTGGTTTAATATAATATGAACAAACGTACATAACATGACAATCTATTTGCGTTGGATGAATTTGTAACTATTAGTTTTAGCTAGCAATAAGACCATCTCGTGTTTGCATAGTAGAGAGCTTCTTCCCTGTGTAGATTGCACAATAGGACATAAGAATTAAGATCACTAATTAGTTGAGTTAGGATTGCATGCCTAGTTTAATTAATTCATCTTAATCAATCACGAGAACATAAAGCAATTAGCTCCATTAGTATGGAACATTATCGTTGTATTGACCCTGACTTTAGGACTTTCTTTCTAAGGTTATTACTATTCATGCATGCTTTCGAGGTCATGAAACAACATAAAAGAGAGATAAACTCCGTTGAAATAAAAATATATTTCATTATCGGGATCCCAAAAGAAGCAAAACGTTCAAAATATACATAGTTAAGATCATGCCTCAATTTCAAAACGAACATAGTTTTGAAGTCAAATATCAACAAAACAAAGTCCTCAAACTAATTTTACTAAACTTTTAGAAAATGCGGAAATCATGTCTTGTTATTTCCATGGTCTTAGTTGCTTGATCCCCGTCATGCGCCTCGAACGCCTTAACTTTTACCTAAAAATATTTATAAAAAGAAAGGGTGTGTATTATAAAATAATACTTAGTAAGTGACCCCAATACTGAGGTTGGGATATGCAAACTGTTGCGTAAAATGATATTGCAATACCACAAGTGTACGGGTCAAGTTTTAAAATAGTAATTTGAGTACAGAGTGTCGTCCTCATGAATGGGTTTCTAGATTGATTAATTACCGAGATACTTATTCTAAATTTTATCTAAGCAACAAAACTTGGAAATAAGGTGTAAACAAAGATAAAAAGATAGATAAGCAAGTGGAGACAAGAATATGATAGAATTGTTAGGGGGATTGATTTCACAAGTTAATTCATTATTTAGAACATGCAAAGAACTATGTATGCGAGTTTATAAACAAGAAGTAAAGATACTCAAAAGAATCTCTCGATCTCTAGTGATTCTCATGCATATCAATAAATCCTAAAGTTACATTATGAATTTTAAAACCATGCACGACATGAAGCAACTTCTTAAAGCGTTTTCCAGAGAACCTAAGTCACTCTCGTGCTCATATATACTAAGGATTTTGGAAAGTTTGCTCTAATCTAAGTCTTATCTCTTGAATCAACTTAAATCAACAAGCATTCTAGACTTGGCCAAAGGAAAACAAGTAACTTAAGAACAAATAACCAAAAATAAAGCAACACAATCAAAGTTCAATACATACTTAAATAAGTTCATAACAAGCTACATCAATCCACTTACTACGGAATTTAGTTACTCATAATCACGATAAAAACAAGCTAAAGCCACAAAAGAGTTTATAGACTAAGCTACAAACTAAGAGAAAGAGAAAGAAAACTCGTATGTGTGGATGCCGGTCACTCGTTCCCGAGCTCCCATCACGATCTCGAGCCTCTACTCATGTCTTGGCTCCGAAGGAATGCTCTTTTTCTCCTCTTAGGGGTCGTTTGGTGCAAGGTTTTGTGGATGGGAATGGGTAAGGGTTTTAAATCTCCTTGTTTGGAATAAGGTTTGTAAGCATTGACATGGGTATCACTTATTCTCATGCATCACTTTTTCCCATGGTGGATGGGTTTCCTATACCCTTTAAGAATGATGGGTTTTCTTTATACCCATCCATCTCTCTCTTTCTCTCTCTTCTTTATTCATATTTATATACTTTTATTTATTTATTTATTTTCAATAATCATAACTAATTATTTAATTAAAAATATTTATGTTTAATTTATTTATTTTTGTTGTTGGTAAAATCGGACCAACGAAAATGAGTTGGGCGAATTGTCGTAGCAGAGGGCCAAATGGGATTAAAAGCCCAATATGGAGTCATAGCGGGCCGAAATCGAACGGGGACAAAATCCAGATGAGAAAGGACGAGAAGGCGCGCTTGGGCTTTGACCCAAGCGCGTGGTCGGCCTCGGCACAGGCCGAGGCCGACCAGGATAGAGCCCCCCTCTTTTGGGCTCTACCCTCGCCCGGTGACACGAAGATAGATTGGGATTTGGGTCGAAGCCCAAGCCCGTGGTCGGCCTCAGCCGAGGCCGACCCCTGGGCCTTGCATCAATCCCACGCGACCCACAAGCTTACATTGAGCCCACTCTCGATCTTTCCTTTGCCTAGTAGGCCACGGAAACTCAGATAGAACCCTAGAAGAAAGCTATTTAAACTCTCCCAAGAGAGGAGAGAGGGGTAAGTCAATTCTAGTCACCTAAACATAAACTCTTCCTGAATTCTCTCACAAACCCTCTCCGACTTAAGCATCGAAGCTTGTGTGGTCTACACAACACCGGTGTCCAGGTTTTCCTTGTCTTGCATGCTACGTTCTTCCCCAAAGAATTACAAATTTATCGTCGTCGTCACGTGGAGGTCAGGTGTGTTCTCCTGTCCAAAATTTGGCAACAACAGTTGGCGCCGTCTGTGGGGAACGACAACGCTTGCTTGGAGAATCTCGTACTTGAGTCAATCCTCCTACTAAAAGATGAGTAGAACTTTGGGAAACTTGCATGGTAACGGAGATAGAGATGATTCTGACCAGGATCACCACCCCCGACGAACCAGGGAGACTTCTCCTCCTCGGCCTCGTATTGGCATAGGCCGACCAGACGACGACGTTGCCGAACTAAAGGAGAAAGTCGACAAGATGGATAAGTTCTTGTGGGAGATCTTGGAGAAGCTCGACCAGCAAAGCAATCAGAAAAAGGAAGAACCACCTCTTATGCGAGATCCACGAAAAGGAAAAGCAAAGGTTGTTGAAGGGACAGGAGAATCAAAATCTCACATACCGGAACACACCGATAAGCTGATCCTCGGAGAAAACGATAAGCCCCATCAACCCTCGGCAAGGAGAAAAACGAGAAGAACAGCTAGAAGTAGAATGAGCAAAGTAAGTAAGTTAAAATCTCTAGTACAAGTAAGCTCGTGTGCCAACAACCGAGGCCGACCAGGCGAACCAGAAGCGACAACAGAGAAAAGCTTTGAAGCAACGTCAGACTTGCAAAATCTGATCGATCAAAAATGAAAAGCACAGGCCGAGCAGGACACAGTCGAGGTCGACCCGAGGATGGCCGAGGTCGAGGAGATAGAAGCCGAGGCCGAGGCTGGAGGTTCAAAGCCAAAGCTCAATGCACAAAACCTAAGTCCTCCCTGGAAGGCCGACATCTTGAGAATGCAGAAAGAATTTGGAGATCTCCAAGAGAACCTCCTGAAGGCTCGAGAAGTCGAGTGGTGAGATCTCGAAGCTTTGATCGAGCAAATCGACCCCCCTTTTGTTTACGAAATCATGGATGGGAAGATTCCTGAAAAATTTAAAGTGCCAACCATCACCCCATACGATGGTAGTTCAGACCCTGTGGAGCACTTAAATACCTACAGGTTCCGCATGGAGCTCTACGGAGCATCAGAGGTAATTAAGTGCAGGGCTTTCTCTTCTACATTGACTGGACCAGCGCAAGATTGGTACAGGAAACTGAAAAGGAAGTCCAATAGATCTTTCAAAGAGCTTGCCAAAGCATTTGTGTCGCAGTTCCTGGGAGGTCGAGACCAACGTAAGCCTCAGATGCACTTGCTCACCATAAAACAAGGGTCAAAGGAGAGCTTACGAGACTATGTCTCTCGTTTTAACAAAGAAACTCTACAGGTCGAAGGCTTCACGGATACTACGGCATTAATTGTCGTTGTTGCAGGTTTACAAGATAAAGGGTTGTTGAGATCGATCGGGAAGAAGGAACCGACTTCCTATGTTGAGTTCATAGCTAGGGCTCAGAAATACATGAGTTTAGAGGAACTGATACGATCAAGGGAAGCACCTGATCGCGAGAGAAGCGACAGATACCCAGATCAAGATAAGACACGAGACGATTCTCTTCCTGACTCGAAGAGGAAGAGAGTTGAGGATCGAGGCCGAGGCCGACCAGATCAAGGTCGAGGCCGATCAGATCAAGGCCGAGGCCAACCCGAGCAAGGGACCATCCACGACCAACACTTTGAAAGGTATACACCAACGACTCATCCTCCCTAAAAGATCCTGATGGAAATCCACCATCTAAACCTAGTGAGATTTCCCGATAGAATGAGAGCCCCATCTGGAAGAAGGGATCAGACAAAATACTGCTCGTTTCGCAGAGATCATGGACATGCCACCCATGATTGCTACCAGCTCCGAGACGAGATCGAAACGTTAATTAGGGAAGGATATTTGAAGGAGTATATACAAGATGGAGCTGAGCATGCGCCAAGCGGAGATGGCCGAGGCCGACCAGATGATGGTCGAGGTCGAACTGGGGAAAGCACACCCCAAGGAATCAGAACGATATTCGGCGGACCATCGGGAGGCGAATCCTATCGAAAAAGGAAGGTAATTGCACGAGAAGCCAGACATGATCCCTGTGATCGAGGTATGTATTCAGTCCACCCTAAAATTGTGAACCAAACCATAGAATTCACTGAGGCCGAAGCAAGGGTTATCCATCAACCTCATAAAGATGCTTTGGTTGTACCTCTAGCTATAGCCAACGTGAAAGTTCACAGGGTCCTCATAGATGGAGGGAGCTCAGCTGATGTCTTGTCTCTGACTGCCTTCAATGCAATGAAGTTAGAGAGAGGACTTCTGAAGGAGAACCTAACTCACCTGGTTGGATTTGGGGGGAAAAGAGTTAATCCTGAAGGCAGCATCGAACTCCCTATCACCTTTGGGGAAGGGCTAAATACAACTACCAAAATGGTTAACTTCTTAGTAGTCGAGTGCACATCAGCTTACAATGCAATCCTTGGAAGGCCAACACTCCATCAGTTGAATGCAATAGCTTCCACATATCACCAATTACTGAAGTTTCCTACCCTGAATGGAGTTGGAACTGTCAAAGGAGAACAAAAAACTTCAAGAGAATGTTACTTCAAAGCATTGAAAGAGACTAAGAAGTCAACTCGAGAAGAAGACCATAGCCTTAGCTTGGCCGAGGCTGACCTCGGCCTAGTGAATTACTAGGGGGCTTTCACCTTTTTTATTTTTCATTATTAGATAGGTTTAATTTCATGTTAGAAACTTATGTATGAATAAGTTATTCCTTATAAATAGAATCATTTCTTTTAATCTACAAGCGTAACTCAAGCATGATTGTTTGACAAGCAAAAAATCCTACTTGAGTGGGGGTTACCAAGGGAATATGCTTCTCTATTAAACAAAAAGCAGAAGCTCCAAAAGAAGATGAAGGCTCATAACCTGAAAGGTGCAAGTTCGTATGTGACTCAGAACAGCCAGGGCCAGACTAAGCTGAGGCCAACCAGACCTTGCCGAGGCCGACCAGATCTAGCCGAGGCCGACCAGACCTTGCTGAGGCTGACCAGATCTGGCCGAGGCCGACCATATCTAGCCGAGGCCGACCACGCTTGGCCGAAGACGACCAGGTCAAGCCAAAGCCAACCAGGCCAAAACAAAACTGCACACCTGCTTGATGATCCCAAGTGAGTAACTTATTTTGGTTTATGGTAAATATGAATAAGTGAGGATCAAGTTTGTTACTTTATCTCAATTAAGTAAAGCCATGTAATTATGTTCATCGGAGTTTACCTCTTTAAAAATATAGTCAAGAGGAACAAAGTTGATAGACAGGAAATACATTCTCATTAACCTTATAAACAAAGAGTCTTACATTGAGATAAAGAAATAAATAAAAAGGAAATACATAAGAAATCAGTCTTCATTCACGTTAGCTCCTCCACTACCATTGGAATAATCTGAGTCAGGGAAAGCAAGAGGATCATTCTTGAAAGAAGATTAATCTTCTCGAATGACCTCACAGCTTACACCCTTATGATGTTTGGAAAAGTGTCTCATGGTCCATTCATGTCCAGATTCAAAGATCTCATCCTGCATGGCAATGAACTCGTCAGTCTTCTTAAATTCTCTTGCCAAGTATTCAACATTGGCTAAATGAGCTTTGGCTTCGTTCAGTTGAGCACGGATCGATTCGAGCTCAATTTTGGTGGAATCAAGCTCTATTCTAACTTCAGCCAAGAGGCGATTAGTTTGGTTCACACTTGCCTGAGCTTGAACCAACTCAACTCTGGGAACACTGGTTTGTTGAAGAAAGGTGATTTTCTCAGCCATTGCATTTGCGGACATGGTAAGACGACCAAAACCCTAGAAAAGAATCAATAAAAGAGTTAGTGGTGAGAAAACAAGAAAAAAGAAACAAGGAAAATATGTGAATGGAGAGGCACACATGGCGAAGATCTCAGATTCCTTCTACAACTCCCGCTCTAGGATCAGATCCACTGAAACCCAAAGGTTGGTCTTGACCAATTCTCCTTCAAAGTGAGAAGCTTTGCTCCAGAATCTCCATGTCGTTGCTCGCAGAAGAGTAACCCTCAGGAAGACTGAATGGGGAGAGTACAGAAGGAGCCTCTTCATGAGAAGAGATGTCCCTCCTAGTACGACGAATACTCACTCCCGAAGGCTAAGGAGGGGGATGTGAAGGATGAAACGTCGAAGCACCACCCATAGAAGGATTCGTTTCTTTTGCCTGCGAAGGCCCAACTCCACTTGAGGCTCTTTTCCTTCTTCTCTGTTTATTAGCCTCAAACAGGGAGAAAGTTCATGGAGGCATATCAGAAAAGCAAACACGATATGATCGTTAGTCACATAATTCCAACGATACATAAACAAAAAATAGAGGAAGCGGAGCAAAGGGACTGGTCGACCAGACCGACCGAGGCCGATCAGACTGGCCGGGGCCGACCAGATCAAACCGGCCGAGGCGGACCAGGCCAATCTGACCGAGGTCGACCAGGCCAATCCGGAAATGGCCGACCAGGCCTATTTGGTCGAGGCCAAGGCCGACCACTTGAACCAGTCAGGTGTGTCGGACCCGACACGTGCCAAACATGCCCAGATGCTTCTTCCCTCTGATCTCCATCTCCCTAGTCAACAATCATCCTCCTCTCATTGGATCCCTATCCAAAATAAAGCGACATACGTCTCGAAAGGTTCACGGAAAGCATGAAGCTACATGGCTATGGAATTGCCAAATATCTCTCCAAGAGAGCGACACAAGTCGTGAATTGGGATGAGAACCTAAACCCCAAGAAAAACCAATCTTGGGATGATCCAAGGAATACATTGGAGCCCTAAACTCCCACGTGAGGGATAGTCTGAGGCGCATGATAAGCGCATTAGAATAAAAATCCGAGGGGAAAGGGAGCATTCGAAATGCGAAATAAGCAGGACGGTGGCCTAGAATCCCATTGAAAAATGGGGAAATTGACCCCTAGTAAGACTGAATATCCTCATAAGGATGGACAACATAAACTAGGGAGAATTCGAGGCAACCCTCGAAATGTCCAAAAATGACTCCGAAGAAATTTAGCCAGGAGAATCGAAATGCAAGGTAAGCATAACGAAATCCTGAAATCTACATTAAAATACCGGGAAAAATTAACACATGAGGGGACATAATATATCCACAGAGTGAACAATCCACTAATGCCAACAAAGAACTCGAAGAATT
Organism: Trichosanthes cucumerina; assembly: GCA_036507285.1. NCBI lineage: Eukaryota > Viridiplantae > Streptophyta > Magnoliopsida > Cucurbitales > Cucurbitaceae > Trichosanthes > Trichosanthes cucumerina. The sequence goes on from CM071841.1 coordinate 44,947,820, forward strand.
TCAATAGGGTACTCCCAAGTCAAGCTCCAAATGATTAATTCACAAGTTCCTAATCTTGAACTCTAACTAGGGAGTGGGGGCTAATGTTGTGGGTAAAATCGGACCAACGAAAATGAGTTGGGCGAATTGTCGTAGCAGAGGGCCAAATGGGATTAAAAGCCCAATATGGAGTCATAGCGGGCCGAAATCGAACGGGGATAAAATTCAGATGAGAAAGGACGAGAAGGCGCGCTTGGGCTTTGACCCAAGCGCGTGGTCGGCCTCGGCTTCGCGCAGCCGAGGCCGACCAGATAAGCCCCCTCTTTGGGCTCTCTACCGCCCGGTGACATGAAGATAGATTCGGGTTTGGGTCGAAGCCCAAACCCGTGGTCGGCCTCGGCCGACGCCGACCAGATGCAAGGCCGACCCCTGGGCCTTGCATCGATCCCACGCGACCCACAACCTTACATTGAGCCCACTCTCGATCTTTCCTTTGCCAAGTAGGCCACGGAAACCCAGATGGAACCCTAGAAGAAAGTTATTTAAACTCTCGCAAGAGAGGAGAGAGAGGTAAGTCAATTCTAGTCACCTAAACATAAACTCTTCCTGAATTCTCTCACAAACCCTCTCTGACTTAAGCATCGGACCTTGTGTGGTCTATACCACACCGGTGTCCAGGTTTTCCTTGTCTTACAGGCTACGTTCTTCCCCAAAGAATTACAAATTTACCATCGTTGTCACGTGGAGGTCAGGTGTGTTCTCCTGTCCAAAATTTGGCAACAACAATTTTTATTAGTTGACATTAATTTTGATTAGTTAATAAAATAATGTTTTTAAGATTAATTTCATCAAACAGGCATAAACATTCATTATAAAAATATTAAATCACTAATTAATGTTATATTAATCAATTAATTATAAATATTATTAATTTATGGTAAGGATAATCATTATAATTAATTATTCACGAGTTATTTGTGATCAATTAATAATTATTTTTTATTAAAAATATTAATTAATTATTATTTTTTAAATGCATTTTTATTATTTTATTAATAATGGATAATAATATATAAAATTTATAAGATAAATATGACAAAATAAATTTGCATATTATTTATTAGATCGTAGTATATATTACATAAAATTTATATATTAATTTCTTCAAATAAATATAAAATATCATTTTTTTACATAAAAATTTGATAGCATTCCCATGTAGAACCAAACACAGTTATCTTATTCCCAAGCATTTATTATTCCCAGACATCTTATTCCCAACCATCTATTACTCATTCTCATCCAATAAAACCATACATCAAACGACCCCTTAGAGTTTGTGTTTTGAAATTAGGTCCAAATATCTATCAAATTCGGCTCCCTTGAAAAGGGTACAAAATGTTCTATTTATACACAAAATAGGCATGGCGTTGCAACGCTGAGCATGGCGTTTCAACGTCGTGCCCTAGGCGACAAATAAAAAATGAAATTGTGTGCGGTGTTGCAACGTTGCAACGCTGCACCATAACGTGTCTTCCTTCTTATCGAACTAGCGTTGCAACGCCATTGCCACGGGTTTTCCATGCTAATTAACCGCATGATGGGCATTGCAACGCCATGGGCTCAGGCCAATGAACTTGGTTTTGTCCTTTTCCTTCCAGTTGTTGTCATTTTTAGCTCCAAAACACCTCAAATTGATCTCGAGTACTCCAAAATATCTCTGAATGATCTGTAAATACTCTTTTAGATGATTTATGCATGTAAAAGCCCTGAAATTATCATAAAAACTAGCAAATTATAAGTCTAAGGATAGCACATTTTGTGTGTTATCACAAACACATGTAATATGACTTAAAAACTTTTTTTGGCGAGACCTAAAGCTTCATTTTTCAAATATTCATGGCTTTTCTTTTTAGCATCTACTGTTTAATTAAAATTTACTTAAGATCTGACTAACTGACTGACTAACTTTATAAAACCTTCTTTTTTTCTTTTGGATCCCTCACAAACCGCTACACATATACATATGACCCCTTTTGGGTCCCTCTTCATTCATAGCATGCTTTGAGTCCCTCACATACCCATATGCATATGACCCATTTGGGTCCCTCTTCGTTCATTGCATTGGGTCTCCGACAAACTCTTGTACATATGACCCATTCGCGCCGCTTTTCATGGCATGCATTCTAACTTAGGGAATTAATTGTCACGACCTTTGTAAACATTTTCATGTATCATTCACAATGCATGATGTCCCATCATTTGATTCATACATATATATAAACATATGTGATGCAACATATCATAGAGAACAAGAAAACATGAATCATGGCATATACTTCATACATATACATCACAAATGATAAGCATATCTTCCAAGACTATTTAAAACAATAATTCCCGGTGAAAATAACACTTTTCTAAATTCTTGAAAACTAAACTTATTTCTGAGCTATCTTTTGAAACATGACTTTTAAAATCAATAACTCTCAATTCTAAGAGTTGGTGTGAGATCTCTTACCTGTCTCTAAACTAAAAAATCCAACTTCCTAGCTATAATGAATTCCAACCTATAGGGGTTGTTTGGCGCGTTGTTTTGGAATCAGACACCTTGGGGTTCTGGAACCCTGAGGTTTCTTGCCTGGAATAAGAAACGAAACTCCAGTGTTTGGGATGCAGGGTTGGGTTGGATTGTGTTTGTTTAGGTCGTATTTTTATAACATTTTTTTAGGAGATTCTTTTTCTATATACATTTTTTTTACTTGATAATTGTTTGTTAAAGTGCATATCAATATTTTAACCAATTATGTGGATAAATTATTTCAATAATAGTTAAATATGGATGTGGAGTTTGTACAATTAATACTTTATTTCACAAAATGTTCAGAAAACTATTTTAGAAATTAAAAAAATTGAAGTCTATTTAATAAATTAGAGAATCTAAAACTATATTTTATAAATTATTTAAAAACCTATTTTTGAAACTCTATTTTAGTGATTAAAAAAGTTAGAAGTCTATCTAAGATATTGGAGAAAACTCTATTTCTCAAAATATTCATAGACCTATTTTTTAAACTCTATTTTACAAATTAAAATATTTGAGGTTTATTTAAGAAATTATGGAATTTAAATAAAATTGCTTACTGTATTATAAAACACATTTCAAGTATAAATGAGTTATAAAATTTGAATTCTCCTTTCCAACATGAATTTGACTAAGTAGGATCCAATAGGATGCAATTTTTAGAAATTAAAATATTAGAAACTGTATAGTATTTTAAAATCTATTTCAAACATATGATGGATAAAAAAAATTGTTAGGAACCATTTTTGTTTAATTTTTAACCTTTTGAAAAATTGACTAGGTGGTTGGGTAGTTGGTTGTAGATAGTCGTCGATGGTGATTGCACAATGGTTAGGTCGTCGTGGGTAGTTTGAGTGGTCATTAAGGTGGTCATGTCGCTGAAGTGGTCATTTGGTGGTTATGACAGAAGTTGTCAAGTGGTCGAGTCGTTGGAGTCGTTGCCAGAGTGGTAAATATGATGGTTGGGTTGTTGGGTGGTCGCCAAATGGTTATCAACAATGATTTTGGGTGGTTGGGTTGTTAGGTTGGGGTGATCATTGAAGTAGTCATCGAAGTGATCGGGTTACTAGGGTGATCGGGTCATTGAAGTGGTCATTGACAGTGGTTGCTAGGCAGTCAAATTTTTGGGGTGGTTGTCAACTATGGTTGTCAGGTCGTCAGAGTTGTCTTCAACTAAGGTTATGGGTTGTTTAATAGTCAAAGTGGTTGTCAGATGGTCATTGTTGGTGGTTCGGACCTGTCAAGGTTCTGGTGGTTGGGGCATCAAAGTATCAAGTTGTTGGAGTGGTCGAGTCACAAAGGTGATCATTAAATTAATTTATAGATTTTTCATTGTAGTTATCGATGGATGTATTCATCGCGATGGTCGGGTCATCAGTGTGGTCGTCGAAGTTTTCGTTGTCAGTATCAGGCGGTCATCGAAGTTGTCATTAGAGTTAGTCGGGTCATCGGTGTGGTCATCGGAATTGTCATCGGAGTTGGTCGGATCGCTGGTGTAGTCGTCGGAATTGTCATTGTTGGTGATCGTGGAAGTTATCATTCGAGTTGGTCGAGTCATTGGAGTAGTCGTCAGAGTTGTTGTCGAAAATGGAAAACGACAAATGGAAGTGGAAAACATGGTACAAAACCCATAGGGTTACACTGTAGTAACCAATGGGGTTGCGTTTCACCCCTTGTACCAAACTCAAAACCACCCTAACCAAAAACAATGGTCTAAACGCCCCCATAATGAATTCTAAGAACCATTACTTACCATTTATATTTTTACACGAAGCCTTCCAACCTCTACTTCACTTTATTATTTTTGAATTAAACACTTTATTAACTCCTTTACCCAAAACGATCGATAAAAAGTTTACCCAAATACTTCCTAACTTCTATTCGCCCTTGAGCCTTCGTCAAATCAATCTCAAACCTATCGATAAAACTCTCAATTTAGAAACCATCATTGTATAGATAATAACTAAAGGTTTAATTGTCTCCTTGCTCACTAAGCTTCCGATGTGAGCGGGATAGATTCTAATTCCTCGGTAGGTTGTCCTTTTTGGTCGGTTTCATCCTCCCTAGGAATGAGAGGTTGGGCGGTCACCTTCTTTATTGTCTCATCTTGTAACCCTTCTGGTCTGCACTGCCACGTAGCTTGAACGAACAAGTCGCCGTTGGCTTTATCCTGGCGCTGGTAGGCCTCCGCTTTTTTGTGGTCGGCCTCGACCAACGAGCGGAGGTCACCGTCTTCACGCGATCCTTCTTATTTATGTCACCATGTAGCTTGAACGGTATGGTAGACCTTGTCTCTCTGGTGCTGGTCGGCCTCGACCTTCTCCTGGTCGGCCTCGACCTCGGTATGAGACCGAGGAGATATGCTTCCTCGCGTTCGCCACACACGACGATCCTGATCCGAATCGCATTGTTCCTCGTTCAAAAAACGTGTTTCTTTGCATTCTTTTCATCATTCTGGATAGATTGACTTGGGCACTAGGTTCTCCAAGCAAGCGTTTGTTCGTCCCCACAGACGGCGCCAACTGTTGTTGCCAGATTTCGGACAGGAGAATACACCTGACCTCCACTTGACAACGACGGTAAATTTGTAATTCTTAGGGGGAGAACGCAAACTGCAAGACAAGGAAAACCTGAAAACCGGTGTGGTGTAGGCCACACAAGCTCCGATGCCTGTGTCAGTGAGAGTCTCAGAGAGAATTATCAAGAAGTTTTTGTATAATGGTCACTAGAATTAACTTACCCTTCTCTCCCCTCCTGGGAGAGATTAAATAGTTTCCCCTGGCGTCCTTCCTTGGCCTCTTGGGTAAAGGAGAGATTGTGGAGAAGTTGAATATGAGTTTTCGGGCCTTTTCGAGTCGCCGCGAGGCCTGGAGATCAAACTTGTAGCTGGTCGGTCTTGGCCTTGGCCGAGGCTGACCACTGGTTTGGGCCAAAACCCAAACCCAAGTCCATGGTTTGTGTCATAGGGCTTGGATAGAGCTCAAACGGAGGAGCTTTATCCTGGTCGGTCTCGGCCCATGCCGAGGCCGACCACGCGCTTGGGCCAAAGCCCATGCGCGTCTTCTCGTTCCGTCTCTTCTCGGTTCTGGGGTCTTCTGTGGGGTTTCTTGGCCTATTGAGAAAAGGAAAGGTCGGGAGAGGGCTGGAAACAAGCCTATGGGTCGCGTGGGATTGAAGCAAGGCCCAGGATATGACCTTGGATCTGGTCGGCCTCGGCCTCGTCCGAGGCTGACCACGGGCTTGGGCTTAAACCTAAGCTCAGACTTCTTTCTTGGGATGTTGGGCGAGGGTAGAGCCCAAATAGGAGGGTCTACCCTGGTCGGTCTCGGCCTATGCCGAGGCCGACCACGCGCTTAGGTCGAAGCTCGAGCACGCCCGCTCGTCTCTTTCGCCTTCGTTCGGTCCCTGGTTGATTTCAACCTTTTTGACCTCATATTGGGCTTCTTATTCTGTCTGACTCTATGCCTTGGTCGTTTGACCTGCCCAAGACTTAATTAAAATTCTCATCAACAAATTCAAAAACCAAATGATTATCCAATGCAACCCAAATTATTTTAACTCATTCACTCAAATCCAAATTTCTTAAATTAGACAATTCCAATTAATCTAAAAAACAATAGAGTTAGTTTGACTAAAAATATGGGGGTTACAGTATTATATCTCCAAAAGAATCGAAATCTTTACTATTAAATCTTCATTTTAGATTTTTTTTTTTTACATAATTTTACCATATAGCAAATATTGATCAACTTTTTGTACAATGTCAAATTCCTTAATTTACAAAAAAAATGATGAAGAAAAACATTAACACGTAGACGATGAATATTTAATCAATAACTAGAAGAAGACCAGAAATAAAAAATAGTTCAAAATAAACCATACAATTATATCCAGATATTTGTAATAAAATTTTGTTCGGAATATCACAAACAAAGGCTAAAACCACACAAGCCAAACAAACTTCAATAAAACTTGGTATTCCTACATTCACTCAATCTTAATCACAAAGAAAAGAACTAGAAAAAACACAAGAGCATTCAAAAACAAACAAGTGGGGTTTAATAAATAGGCACCATTTTTGGTAGCGGCAGGCGGCGAAGCAGACGGGGCTATGGTGGTGGCCGACACGAAGACAGCGAGTTTCATTCCTTGAAAGCAGTAGCCGCCGCCGCCAATGAAAAAATAGGGCCGCAACTCCGCCAGCTGAAAGACATCTCGTCCACCTCTTGTAATGTTCTTTATGAAGTCCTCATCGTTGCAGTTCTCATAGCTTGTTTTGTTCACTTCCAATACATTGTAGTATCGTTTGTCAAACACGAAATCTTTTGAGACAGAATATTAGTTAGGGAAAGAGAAATAAACGTTCGATTATAGATTAAAAAAAGTTAGAGAGAAATTAGAGGTTTAATTGTTCGAGAGGCAATCGAATAAGAGAAATAAGAGAAATCTAAATTAGAAAAGCAGAAAAGTTAGAGTGACAAATTATCGATGAATATGTTAGAGAAAAATTAAATTAACGAGAGAGAATGAAAAGTTATGTACGGAGAAATTTTAGACAAAAAAAATAATTGGAGTAAATGTTAAGATTTTAAAGAGAGTAAAGTGAGATATGATAAATAAAGGGCAATGGTAATGGGTAGCAAAAAAAAATATTATGATATTTACAAATATATGAATGATTTTTGGAGATTTGCAAATATGACAAAATTTTCGAAATTTGATTTTTTTTCGTTTTTTTATTAAACCAATTTTTTCTTCATTGGTATAACAACAAGTATATAAGTAGTATATTTAATATATTTTATATTTGGGACATTAATATTATATCAGTATTATGTCTAATATACTTCACATTTGGTATATCAATAAACCGATTTATATCTAAAATGAACTATATTGATAGGATGTTAATGATATATTACTGATAAACTTCCTTTTAGGTATATCAGGTAAATGACAGACTCTATATGAAGTATATCAATATAATAGGATATTTTTTATATTTGGTATATCACTATATACCTAACAATAGTGAGTATATTAGTAGTATATCACTGATATACTTCATTAAGTGATATGTTTCATCGCCTTAAATGACGAATAACTATTGATAATTTCAATAACTAAAATAAAATATATCAGTAGTATATCTAGTATACTGAATGTGTAGTTCTAATATACGATTGACATACTCCATATTAGATATATCAGTGAAATAATATACCTGAAATGCAGTATATTAGTCGAGTATTATATCATTCATTTACTACTAAGATAATACTAAATTAGTGTATCGATTAAAAACTAATACATTAATAAAAAAGCGGTGACCAAAATTCATGAATAAAGTTAAAAACTAAAATCAAATATATCAATAGTTTATCATTGATATACTTCATATTATGTACATATCTCATTAATAAATTTATGGTATACGTTTGATATACTTCATATACGTATATATGATATATTAATTATGAATTACCGATATAATGGTTATATATTTCATATTAAGAATGTTATTTCATTGGTATTCCTAAATAGAGTATTAGTAATATATCGTTTGTATACTTCATATTAAGTATATCTAATATACTTAAGTTAAATTACTGTTATATTCTTTATATACTTCATATTAAGTATTTTTGATATACTACTAATATATTGATTATTAAACATTTCATTTCATTAATATATCTAAATAAAGTATATCTGTAATATATTACTGACGATATACTTTATATTAGGTATATCCACAGTACATCGTTGATAGATGATTGATATACTTCATATTACAAAATTTCAGGATTAAAAAAACGAAATTAAATAAGAGGCCATTTTGGACTTTTTGCATATTCTATTTGGGTTGGGTTGACTTTTTTGCTATATTTGCAAAGAGCAGCACTTAGGTGTTGTCAGGGTTGTTGTCAGGGTTGCACCCACCTATGGTGCAACCAATTTTCTAGCCACAAAATTTTTTCTTTAAAAAAAAACTTTTTTTTGTGGCTATCAATTGAGAGCATATCACTCGGCGCTATCTGGGCAGCACCCAAGTATTGTTCATTTGCAAATAGGATAAAGAATAGAGAAGCTCATAATTGGGTCAAACTTTTTTGCAATTATTACAAGTGCCCCTAAATAAAAGTACAAAAATTGAGACTTTTAGGGGTTGTTTGGTCCCCTGTCTTGGAATCAAAACCCCAGGAGATTTGTTCCGGAGAATTCTGAAGCTTGGGAATCACAAAATTATGTTTGGAGTGCAGTGTTCTAATGTCTGAGAATAAGAAAACAATGTTTGGGGTGTAGTGTTTGAATTCTAGAATGGTGCTATACATTTTTTTTCTTTTTTTCCTTTAGTTGTTTTGTTCTCTTATATTCTCTTATTTTTAGTGGATGTTTTGTCTATTGTAGAAACTCTTGTATAACATAAATGAGTTATAAAATTTGAACTCTTTTTTAGAAATTAAAAAATTAGAAGTTTAGGTAAGAAATTATGGAATTTGAAACTCTATTTTATAAAGTATTTAGAAAAGTATTTTTGGAACCCTATTTTAGAAATTATAAAATTAAAAATCTATTTAAGAAATTAGGTATTTAAAACTCTATTTCAAAAAGTATTTTGGGAACTCTATTTTGGAAATAAAAAAATAGAAGTCTATTTAAGAAATTAGGGAATTTAAAATTCCATTTCACATCACAAATATTTTGAAAACTGTTTTTTTGGATGTCTACTCTAACAATTATAAAAATTGGAAGTCTATTTAATGATTAAGAGAATTTGAAACTCTATTTATAAAATATTAAAAAACATATTTTTGGAATTCTATTTTAGAAATTAAAAAATTGGATGTCTTTAAATAATTAAGGAATTTAAAATTTTATTCCACGAGTATCCAAAAACTAATTTTTGGAACTCTATTTTAAAAATTAAAAAATTAGAAGTTTTTTTAAGAAATTTAAAATTTTAAAACTTTGTGTTATTGGTTAAATTGGACCAACGAGAATGGGTAGGTCAAATGACCAAAGCATAGAGTCAGACAAAATAAGAAGCCCAATACGAGGTCAAAACGGGCTGAAACTGAACGGGGACCGAACCAAGGCGAAACGTGACGAGCAGACGTGCTCAAACTTCGGCCCAAGCGCATGGTCGGCCTCGGCATAGGTCGAGGCCGACCAGGGTAGAGTCCTCCCATTTGGGCTCTACCCTCGCCCATCACCCCAAGAAAGAAGTCTAGGCTTAGGCTTAAGCCCAAGCCCGCGGTCGGCCTCGGACGAGGCCGAGAACGACCAGATCCAAGGTCATATCCTGGGCTTTGCTTCAATCCTACGCGGCCCATAGGCTTGTTTCCAACCCTCTCCCGACCTTTCGTTTTCTCAATAGGCCAAGAAAACCCACAGAGGACCCCTGAACCGAGAAGAGACAGAAAAAGAAGACGCGTTTGGGCTTTGGGCCAAGCGCGTGGTCGGCCTCAGCATGGGTCGAGGCCGACCAGGGTAAAGATCCTCCGTTTGAGCTCTATCCAAGCCTAATGAAACAAAGCATGGACTTGGGTTTGGGTTTTGGCCCAAACCAGTGGTCAGCCTCGGCCAAGGCCGAGGCCGACCAACTACAAGTTTGATCTCCAGGCCTCGCAGCGACTCCAAAAGGCCCGGAAGCCCATATTCAACTTCTCCACAATCTCTCCTTTACCCAAGAGGCCACGGAAGAACGCCGGGGGAAACTATTTAATATCTCCAAGGAGGGGAGAGAAGGGTAAGTGTATTCTAGTGACCATTATACGAAAACTTCTCTATAATTCTCTCTAAAACCCTCTCTGACTTAAGCATCGGAGCTTGTGTGGCCTACACCACACCAGTGTCCAGGTTTTTCTTGTCTTACACGTTGCGTTCTTCCCCTAAGAATTACAAATTTACAGTCGTTGTCACGTGGAGGTCAGGTGTATTCTCCTGTCCGAAATTTGGCAACAACACTTTGTTTCACAAATTATTTAGAAAAGTGTTTTTACAACTGTATTTTAGAAATTAAAAAGTAGAAGTTTATTCAATAAATTAGGAAATCTAAACTTATATCTCAAAGTATTAACCTATTTTCGGAACTCTATTTTAGATTTTTTTTTTAAAAACTAATAAGTCTATTTAAGAAATTAAGATATTTCATACTTTATTTCACAAAATATTTAAAATCCTATTTCTGATACTCTATTTTAGAAATGAAAATTATTATTTAGTATCCATTTTTAGTTTATTTTTTTTAAAAAAATTAACTAGGTCGTCAAGTCGTTGGGGGTGGTTGGGATACTGGGGTGGTCGTCGATAGTGGTTATCGGGTAGTTAGATCCCTAAAGTAGTTGTAGGGTGTTTATTAGAGTGGTCATCAAGGTTGTCCTATTGTTAGGTGGTTGGGTAATCGGGGTTATCGCTAGAGTGGTCATGGCGGTGGTTGTTAGGGTCGTCAGGTTGTCGATGGTGGTTGGTGATAGTGGTTTGTCGGGTGGTCGGGTCACTAAGATTGTTGTTGGATGGTTGAGTCCTTAAGGTGTCGTCGAAGTGATTATCGAAGTGGTCGGATCGTTGGGGTGTGGTCATTAGGTGCTCCTCGATGGTGATTGTTGGGTGGTCGAGTTGTTAGGGTGGTCGTCAGTAGTGGTTGTCAGGTGGTTGTGGTTTGTTGAGTTGTCATTAGTGGTTGTTGTGAGCAAGTTAGGTTGTTGGGTTAGTTGATTGCTCAAGTGATCAGGTTGTTTGGTAGGTGTATATAAGTCTCTTGAGTGGTCGTCGAAAGTAATCGTTAGCGATGGTCAGGTCGCCGGTATGGTCATCAAAGTTTTCATCTGAGGTAGTCGTCAGCGGTGGTCGGAGTCGCCGATGTGGCCGTCAGAGTTTTCGCTGGAGGTAGCTGTCAACAGTTGCTTGGTCGTTGGAGTTGTTGTTGGAGGTAGCCGTCAGTGATTGTTGGGTCATGGAGTTGTTGTCGAAGGTAGCCGTCACTGGTAGTTGGGTCAGCGGAGTTGTTGTCACAGAGGACCGTCAGTGGTGGTCGAGTTACTAGAGTTGTTGTCGGAGGTAGCCGTCAACAGTGGTTAGGTCGCCGGTATGGTCGTCGGAGTTGTCACCAAATTGTTATTGAAGTAGTCGGCGAAAATGGAAGATGACAAATAAAATAACAAAACATGGAACAAACCTATGGAATTGTGTTTCAAAACCAAAGATTTTTAACACATTGAGCCAAACATGGTTTTGGATTCAATCTAATTAAAAAAATGGGGCCAAACGGGTGTTTGAGAGAGAAAAATTAAAGAAAATTTAGAGATACGGAAAATAAATAAAGAGAAAAAAGTTGGGGACAAAAAGATTTGTTAAAGAGAAAAGATAATAGTGTCGGAAGACAATGTTGGAATTCAAATTTTAAATAATAGAACGCATAAATAACTATCAAACATCTTTGTTTTTAAAACAAAAACTGAAAACGAAATAGAAGAGAACGAGTTATAAAATTTATTTTATTTATTTATTTATTTTTATTATTATTATTATTATTTTGAAAGATAGAAGAAAACGAGTTATTTTCGTGGGGTAGAATAACGTAGAAGTTTTTTTAAGGGTAATTGTAATGGGTAGCATAAAATATTAGCATATTTGCAATCTTAGCTATGATTTTTTAGATTTGCAAATCTAGCAAATTTTTTTAAATCTGATTTTTCATTTTTTTTATTATTCCAGATTTACCCTCATTGGTGTAGCAGCACGTATATCAGTAGTATATGATATACTTTACATTTGGTATATCAGTAGTATATCTGATATACTTTATATTAGTATATCAAAAGTATATCTGATATACTTTATATTGGTATATCAGAAGTATATTTGATATACTTTATTTTTATACACCAATATATACTTAAAACGAAATATGTTAATAGTATATTATTGATATACCACGGATACCCTTCTTTTAGGTATATCATTTAGAATGATATACTCCCTATATATCCGTAGCAAATTAGAGATATTTTGGATATTAGTATATCACTAATGTACTTCATTTTAGATATGTTTATTTCACTAATATACCTAACATTTAGTATATCATTAGTATGTCAGTGAAATGAACATATATCATATGCGAGTTACTAATATACTCTTAATTAACTTTATACACCTATATCAGTAGTATATTAGTGATATACTCTATACAATAACACATCTCACACAATAAGATATAACAATCTAATTTGGTTTTAAATTATGAATTTACCTAAAATTTAAAAGCATAACCTGAAATTTACTCTACCTGAAATGTCGGACATTACAAATAGCTTTTGAGATCCCGTTGATATACATAATATTACTGAATAAAGTATATCATTATAAATCATTATCAAGCATAAATCACTATTTGTGACATATCGTTCATATACTGAATAAAGTATTTTGGTAGTATATCACCCCGATATATACTTAATATTAGTGAAATCAACGGTTATTAGTTTTTATTTTTGTTAGATATATCATTGGTATATCTGATCTATTGTTAATAAACTACTGATTTTTTCGATATTGAAAAATACGGGAGGACATTTCCAAATCTAGCAATAGTTTTTTGAGATCTCGTTGATATATCAGCATAAATCACTGTCAAGCATAAATCACCATTTGTGATATACCGTTGATATATTAAATAAAGTATATCGTTAGTATATCACACTCATATATACTTAATATTAGTGAAATCAACAGATATCATATCATTCATGTAGTTACTTTTTGGTTGGATATATCATTGATATATCAGATCTATTATTGATAAACTACTTATTTTCTCGATATTGAAAAACACAAGGAGGACATTTGTAAATCTAGCAATAGATTTTGAGATCTCATTGATATACCTAATATTACTAAATAAAGTATGTCAACATAAATCACTATCAAGCATAAATTCCTATTTGTGATATAATGTTGATATACTAAATAAAGTATATATCAGTAGTATATCACATTGATATATACTTAATATTATTGAAATCAACAGAATCAGTAGTATATCACTTATGCGTTAGTTTTTCGTTATATATATCGTTGCTATATTAGATCTATTGTTGATAGACTACTGATTTTCTCGATATTGAACAATACGAAAAAAGTATTTGTAAATCTAGCAATAATTTTTTAGATATAGTAGTATATCAACAATTTATCTGATATAATTTATATTTGGTATATCAGTAGTATATCAATAGTATATTTCATTTTAGGTATATCATTAGTATATCAATAGTATATCATAAGTACATCATCACTCATCAGTATGTTTTTGATAGACTATTAATATACTTCAGATTGAAAAACGTGCGCGAAAATATAAGGGTATTTTTGACTTTGCACGCCATCATTTTGGGTTGGACCTTTTTTTGTTGCTATGTTTGCAAATTGAATTAAAGAGTGACATGGGTGCAATTTATGCAAGTGCCCCTTTTTTTAATTGTAATTCAGCTTTTTGTGATTCGAAAGTGTGGTGTCGACTTTGAGAATTGTAGTTTAGCTTATAGGTGTTCAATATTTGTTTAGTTGGATTTCTGGTTTTTGTGTTTTATACTTAATCTTTGGGCATTTTTCTAGCCTATTATTTGATGAGAGTATTTATCTCTTACCTATTTAAATTTAAGTTTAGTTTTTTGAGTTGATCCATTGCCATATTAGAGGTGGAACTATAACCTTTAAAATGATAATGGGTGTTTTTATATGCTAAACTAGGAATGTAAAAAAGTAGAAAAAAAAAAAGAAAAATCATAGATAGAACTAATATTTATAGGCTTAATTTTCAGAAATCAAAAAGCAAATGATTACAAAAACATTAGTTGTTGAATCTCAACCAGTTCTATATTGAAGTTCTATATTTATTCCTTATCAATAAAATTTTTAACAGAAAAAGTGTGTACTTTGGTCCAAAATTATCTAAACAAGGTTTCTTTTTGTCTTCTACCTTTCCTTTTCCTTCTCTACCTATTAAACATATGATTTTACCTCTATCTTTTTAAAATTTCAATATCTATGCAAATGTTAGATTATATATACATCCATATTATCATGTCTATATGTTATTAACTATTAATTATACAAGGATATTAATTTTACAAGATAAATCAGGTCTACATTTTTATAATTTCCAGCTCGCATATTTTAAAAGAAAGTCCTACTAAGAATTTTGACCTCATAATATATAGTACTTTTTTAATTTTACAAGGTGCCAATTAAAAATAGGATAAACTTTTTTTCCGGAATACTAAATATTTTTTAACCTAACTATTATTGCAATGGTTAGTTCTTGTTCCTCCCATTTCTTTTTTACTCTTGAATGGAGACCGAAAAAAAAAACGATATAAAGATATGGATGATGAGATTATAGGTAATTTGGAAAAAAAAATATAATAATAGTAAGAATAATAATACTGATAAAGTGATAGTTGTATATCACAATTTTCAAAACTTGATAACAGACTTCAACATCTCAATTAGGGTGTAAGAAACCGAACCAAACCGAAGCGAACCTGTTTGGTTTGGTTCGGTTTTTCAATAGAACTAATCTAATCTTCATATATGATAAGAAAAACACTATTAAATTTTGTTACCACAATGTATAGTTTTGATCCCTCCAATAATATCCTACTCTATGTTAAAATATAATTTTTAGCTCTTCTCATATATTTATTTCTTTTAGTCACATGTTTACTTAACAAAACTCAACTAGTCCAAAATTCAAATTCCTATTCCTTATTTATTGAACTAAAAAACTAAAATTAATTTTGTCATAAGAAATAACCTCTCTAATTACAATGTTATTTATTTATTGGTAAATTGTATTATAGAATTGTTTATTACTATTTTTACAAATGGGTTAAAAAACACTTTTGTTGTCTAAGACATTCAAGAAAGTAACAACCTAATCCTTGAATTTATTCTGTAATGACTTAACCTCTATACGTTGAATTTAGTAGCAATTTATTTCATAAACTTTAATATATAACAAATGTAGTCCCTATATTAAAATTTATAACGACTTAGTTCTTAGGGTGAAAATATTATTAAGATTTAATAGAATTTCTTACCTATATAGATTCATACGTTGATTATAGAACCAAATGTAGTCATAAACTATCAAAATTAAATCATTACATAATAAAAATTAACACTAAATTTTGATGGAATTTTTCATGGTAAGAATTAAATTTGTACAACTTTCAAAATTCAAAGTATAGTTACTAAATTGTTAGAGGTTAAAATTTAGAGATTTTAAATTGTAACAATTATTAAAATACAAACACTAAATTGTTGTAAGCTAAAGTACTTGAGAGACTAAATTGTTACTTTTATGAAAGATTAGGGCCCGTTTGATAACGTTCTCGCTTCATGTTTCTTGTTTTTGTTTCTCATTTTCTAAGAAACAGACTTGTTTGATAATCCATCCCATTTCTTTTTCCTAAAATTTGAGAAACGTTTCTAAAATTTGGAATTTTGATGGAATTTTTCATGGTAAGAATTAAATTTGTACAAATTTCAAAATTCAAGGTATAGTTACTAAATTGTTAGAGGTTAAAATTTAGAGATTTTAAATTGTAACAATTATTAAAATACAAACACTAAATTGTTGTAAGCTAAAGTACTTGAGAGACTAAATTGTTACTTTTATGAAAGATTAGGGCCCGTTTGATAACGTTCTCGCTTCATGTTTCTTGTTTTTGTTTCTCATTTTCTAAGAAACAGACTTGTTTGATAATCCATCCCATTTCTTTTTCCTAAAATTTGAGAAACGTTTCTAAAATTTGGACTAATCAACATAAAGTAGTTTCTTTCTGTTTGGTTTTTTATTTTAATTTTAAATGTTCCCAATATTGCTAAAATCACTCTTTAGCTTGTTGGTAATATCTGTTTGTCCCTTTCTTTTTCTTTTTACAGGTTTTTAGTTCAATCCCTGGTGAGTACAAATGGATGTTATCGATTTTGAATTTTTGCAATATATATGTATAGTTTCATTTTTTATAAATAATAAAAATTTATATTATTATTATTATATCATTTTTTATTTTTATTTCATTTCTTAATTTTACCATATGTATACTTATATTAAAATTTGAAAATTTATATATATGTATTATTTGAATTTTAATCAATCTTTATATTTATATATTATTGTAATTTTGCAATAAATAAATTTTGTTCACTCAACCTCATTTTAATATTTTACAACTACAACATTTAGTAATATAATTGAGTTTGATCTTAGTCAACATCATTTAAGACGAATGAATAGAGTAAGAGATAAGATTACAACTCAAATTTGAACAACATTTGAAGGATAAAAGAATTTTATTTATTTACTTTTATTATTAGTTAATTTTGCATCAAGATTTATTCGTATTTGATAATATAAATTTGTTATAATTAATTGTATATTTATATATACAAGAAACAAGAAACAAGAAAGGGTTATCAAACAAGTTTATGTTTTTATTTCTAGTTTTCAAAGAAACAAAGATTTATTCGTATTTGATAATATAAAGTTGTTATAATTAATTGTATATTTATATATACAAGAAACAAGAAACAAGAAAGTTTTCAAAGAAATAAGAAACATAAATAGTTATCAAACATATTCTTGTTTCATATCTTAAATGTGACGACCACAACCACAGGTACTGACTGGTTATCTTAGTTATTGTTCTAACAGTCTTTATGTCTAGTCGGTTTAGTAAATTCTATCAGGCTCGGTGTGATTGAAACCTTATTTTTCGTGTGAGTTAAGTGAATTGTTTCTCCTTGAAATGGATTTATTTATAAAATTAGAAGATGAGGAAGTGTCAATGGCACTTTAGTTATTAATGCCTAAATGAGGGTTATATGTGACATTTGGATTTTAACCTAATTCCTAGTATTTAACCTCCTTAAGTTGCAACCAAAAGAAACCCTAACCCTAATTCAAGCACCATCTTCTCCTTCCTTTACCTCATGCCCTAGTCGACCACCTCAAGCTCTCACCGTTGCCCTCGCCGCCGACCAGAAGACCACGTGCAGAAGCCGCCACCGGCAAGTCCACGATCGAGGATTGCTTCAGCCACTCGCGCCGGCGAAACTCACGAGCAGAAACGAATCCCGTCACGAACACCTGCAGGCCCTCGGAAGAACACGATCCAGCCGTCTACGCCTGTGGTTGCGCCGGAGATCGAGCGAGGAGTTACCGTCGTCGAGTCTTCACAGCCGAGAGCCTTCACGCGTGAGCCGCCGCCGATCGTGAGCTTCTCTCTCCCAGCCGCAGGTTTCTTCTCAGCCGCTCGTGACTGCAGCAACCGTCGACGCTCCAGTCGCCACCGCCACGCCGATCAGCAGCACCTACAGCCTCTGAAATTACAATCCGGTGAGCAAACTCGTTGCACTTTTCGATTGGAGAAAGTTATACAATGATTGCTGGTCATCAAAACGGTTGCGTAAGAATTTAAATTGCTGTTCGAACACGACTTGTAGGGACCAAGTTAGAGCGGAGTTGAAGGCTAAACACCCAAGCGATCTAAGAACTTCTAGGCCTATACATTGAGATTGAGGTAAGCGGGGCACGAAGCCTTAAGAACGTAAATTAGGTACCTTTACATTATGGATTCGGTGTATGCTTGGAGAATAATTTCGGATTTGTTGTGCGAATCAAGTTCTACTAAAGAAGAGTACGCAAGGAGCTCGGGTTAGGTTTTGGTGTGAGATCTGAACTAAGGTAAGGGATCTTGTGCCGAATCTTTTTAAATGGGATTAAAGAAAACGAATTTCATTATTTTATGTGAAATTAGTCCGTTATTTTACTTTAAAAGATTTAATGATTTTACGCGAGAATAATTCAATATTTTATGTAAGAATACTTTAATATGCTACATGGAGATATCTCAATATTTTATGCGAGTATAATTCAGTATTTTATGTGTGAATATCTTTGTATTTTAAGTAAGAATATTCCCGTATTTCAGGTGTAGTTATTACAGTACTATATATGAGAATATTTCATGATTACCTACGTGAGTGTTATTACCAAACTGTTGTGAAAAGTCATGACTTGCATATCAATGATAATGTTTTGTGACATGTGCACTATAGTCATGTTGAATGATGGGACCTCATGCATGTTATGTATGCCATAAAATGATTTGATGAAAAATGTGGAAATTGGTCTCCTGAGTGCATTGTGTGCATGGTCAAACATGCATTAGAGACCCTATGGGTCAAGTTTACAGAGGTCTGTGAGGGACTCAATATATACAGGGGTCTGTGAGGGACTCAAACCATACCGGGGTCTGTGAGGGACTCAAATAATTACAGGGGTCTGTGAGGGACTCAAAATGAAATGACTCAGGATGACCAATTGACCACTTAAAGAAAAAGAAAGTCATGGATTATAGTCATGATGATATGAGAAAGTTTTAGGTCCCACATATGTACATTCAGAACAAGTTTTAAAAGTCATGATTGTATGTGTTTCAGATATCCCAAACCTCGGTAGCGAGGTCACTTATCGGGTATTGTATTGCAATACTCACCCTTTCTTTTTAAAAATGTTTTTGTGTAAGGCCAAGGACGTGCGAGGCGAGTGGAGGCGCGTTGTCGAGAACCATGGGAATAGCCATATTTTCCGTGATATTTTCCTTAAATAAGCGATGTTGTCGTTTTACGATTTCAAAGTTTAAGTTTGAATTTCGGATTTTTAAGTAGGCCAAGTTTAAACTTCCTCTCTTACATGTTTTGAATGTTTTAATGGGATCCCTAAAGATAATTTGTTTTCAAAGTGGAGATTTAAAGATCGTTTTTATGTCTTTTGGCCTAAGAATGCATGCATGTGTAGTAATGTCCCTAAGAGCTATAGTTAAGTAAAAGTAGGGCGTTACGGTTGGTATCGAGCCCTAGGTTTGGGTTCGCGTAGACTTGTTACGAGTAAGCGCGAGTAGTTCCCATGGTTGAGCAACGCGTTCTGGCCACCGCCTGTGTACGTTACAGTAATTTATAAACGAAGTAAATGATTATGATGCACTCGTATTGTGAATGTAAATGAATTTAAACCCTAAGGGTGATCCTATCTTACGATTAGAAAGTGATGAAAACTAAGTTAGAAATTTCTGCATTGTAGATCGACAAAAATGCCACCTAGAGGTCGAGAGGAGAGGTAGAGGACGTGGTAGGGTCTGGAGGACGGAGGAAACGTTAACACCCAACGCATTACCACTGGAGCGAGGAAGAGATTACTCCACCGTGCGAGATCTCCCCAGACCAACCGGATCGCCAAGAGAATGCACTGCGATCGCTCCAGGTGGTGGAGCAAGGAAACCCTAATGTCATGACTATGATGGTAGAGGCTATGCGCAGACTGCAGTGCGAGCTCTGATAGCCACTCGGTTGGCCCAAACAAACCGTGGGCGGAATGATGCAACTCGAGTCCCGTGATCTCGAAGGATTTCAGGAAATATGATCCCGAGATCTTTTGATGGGTCTTCTAGTGACCCCACCGTGGTCATTTGAGTTATGGTTGTCCTCCATCGAGACCATTTTGATGATGAACCGCCCCGAGGATCGAGAGGGTGTCTGTGCAACCTTTATGTTGAGAGACGACGCGCTTACTTATGGGGGAGTCCGCTCGGGAACCATAGTCGCCATGAGAGAGAGACGATTACGGAATTTGTTTAAGGAAGCATTCGCGAAAATTTTACCCTGCTGCAGCTCGATATAGGAAGTAGGCGGAATTCTTACAGCTTAGCCAGAACAGGAGGGCAGTGGAGGTATATGAGAGAGAATTCACCCGGTTGTCACGTTTTGCCCCGAGTTAGTAGACACCGAGGCGAAGAAAGCAGAGCGTTTCATTATGGGACTAGATGAAAATGTTCGAGGCTTTCACATGAGCACACTAGCACCTCCCGACTATACCTCCGCAGTGAGAGTGGCGAGAGTTGATTTGGGTACAGCATGCATCGCCCACCGTGGTGGTGGTTGCTTGGGCAGCGGCCACGGACGAATCGAGAAGAGGAAATGGGAGCAGACAAATTCAAGCTCGCATGGCGTCCCAGCAGACGCCGCATAGACCAGAAACTTCGCGTGCGTGTTCAGTCGAAACCACGATTCTCAACAGATGAGAACTAACGGTGGAGATAAGCCACAATGCAAAGGCGTGGTAAACATCATTGGGGTAAGTGTTTGGCGGTCCCGAGTGTGCTTGGATGTGGGGAAAGAAGGGCAGAGCTAATAGTTGTTCGAGTCAAGCGATGCTAGCCAACCTCAAGTTATCAATAGTGAAATTGGCCGCCAATAAAGTAATACACCAAGGAAGAGCTTATGCAAGCACAAGTAAAAGCATTCATGGCACAGACTCGTGGTTACTGGTGTACACTTCCATTACTTGGGCACCTTGCCTTTGTATTATTTGATTCGGTTCTACACATTCTTTTATTTTCGCATCCTTCGTGAGTCAAGTGAGTTAGACTTAGAAACGATTCTGATATGCCTTGTGCATTTCCACTCCTGCGGGGATAAATTTGTTAGCCACCATGAAAGTCAAGGATGGTAGTATGACCATCACAGATCATGAGTTAGAAGTAAACCTAGTAGTCCTAGACATGATTGACTTTGATGTGATATTGGGTATGGACTGGTTAGCGCAGAACCATGCTTGCATTGATTGTTTCAGGAAGGAGGTAGTGTTCACTCCCCCTGGCCAACCTGGTTACAGGTTTAGAGGCACCTTAGCGGGAAGTAGGCCTAAGGTGATTACTGCCCTTAAGGCCAGGAAGTTATTACATCGGGAGCTTGGGGCGTCTTAGCTTGCATCTTTGGATGCAAGGTGTATGGAGATCTCGGTGTCATCGGTACGGTGGTGAATGAATTCCCAGACGTCTTCCCCGAGGACCTCCCAGGAGTACCTCCGGTCAGGGAGGTGGATTTTAACATAGGATTGGAGTTAGGGACGACTCCGATATCCAAGGCACCGTACAGAATGGCACCGGCAGAATTGAAAGAACTGAAACTACAGTTATAGGACTTACTAGACAAGGGATTTATACGCCCTAGCGTTTCGCCTTGGGGAGCCCTAGTGTTGTTTGTGAAAAAGAAAGACGGGTTCATGCCCCTGTGTATAGATTACAGAGAGTTGAATAAAGTTACGATCAAGAACAAATACCCCCTTCCTAGAATAGATGATTTGTTCGATCAGTTGCAGGGAGCAACGGTGTTTTCCAAGATTGACCTGAGATCAGGCTACCATCAGTTGAGAATCAGTGAAGAAGATATCCATAAGACAGCATTCAGATCACGTTATGGACACTACGAGTTCACAGTGATGCTGTTTGGTTTGACCAACGCCCCTGCCGCTTTCATGGACTTGATGAACCGATTATTCAAGGAGTTTCTAGATACGTTCGTGATTGTGTTTATTGACGACATTCTGATATACTCCAAATGTGATGAAGATCATGAAAGGCACCTGAGAAAAGTTTTAATCACGCTGAGAGAGAATAAGTTGTATGCAAAATTCTCCAAGTGCGAATTCTGGCTCAGGCAGGTGTCCTTCTTAGGGCATGTGGTGTCCGAAGCTGGAGTCTCTGTTGACCCAGCAAAGGTGGAAGCCGTCACACAATGGCCTCGTCCGACCACCGTCACAGAGGTACGTAGTTTTCTGGGTCTTGCAGGATACTATAGACGTTTCGTGCAGGACTTCGCCAAGATAGCCACGCCCATGACTCAGCTGACGCGCAAAGGTAACCCATTTGTTTGGGATGACAATTGTGAGGCGAGTTTCCAAGACCTCAAGTGTAGGTTGGTGTCAGCTCCGATTCTTACAGTCCCCGAGGGAACATGGAGCTTTGTGGTTTACAGTGATGCTTCAAAGAGAGGTTTGGGCTGTGTTCGAATGCAGCACGGTAAAGTAATAGCCTATGCATCCCGACAACTTAAGACGCACGAGAGAAATTATCCAACACATGACTTGGAACTAGCGGCAGTAGTTTTTGCACTAAAGATCTGGAGACATTACCTGTATTGCGAGAAAATTCAGATTTTTACAGATCATAAAAGTCTGAAGTATCTGTTCACCCAGAAGGAATTGAACATGAGGCAACGCAGATGGTTGGAATTAGTGAAGGATTACGACATAGATATTCAATACCACCCCGGTAAGGCTAATGTCGTGGCCGATGCCCTTAGTAGAAAACCAGTTCATACTTCAAAGACGAGTTACCGATGAGAGCAGAGTTACTGAGCGAGTTTGCACGAGCTGAAATTGCAGTAGTAGTAGGGAAGACCACGGCACAGCTAGCTCAGTTAACTGTACAACCGACTTTGAGGCAACGCATCGTTGAGTCTCAGCAGGGGGACCCTCAGTTAGTAGAGAAGCTTAGTGCAGTAACTACAGGTGAATTAGCAGGATTTTCGCTATCCACAGATGGAGGATTACTATTTCAAGGACGATTATGTGTTCCAAACGATGACAAACTGAAGGCAGAAATCCTAGGCGAAGCTCAGAACTCACCATTTTCTATACATCCTGGTAGTACCAAGATGTACCAAGATCTGAAACAGTCATTCTGGTGGTGTAACATGAAGCGCGACGTGGCAGAGTTTGTTAGCAGGTGTTTGACTTGTCAGCAGGTGAAGGCACCTAGACAGAGGCCCGCAGGATTACTGCAACCTTTACATGTACCTCAATGGAAGTGGGAGGAGATCTCTATGGACTTCATAGTCGGACTGCCCAGGACTTTACGAGGTTACTCGGTGATTTGGGTCATCGTGGGACAAAGTTAACAAAGTCAAGACACTTTGTACGTGGAAACCCACCTACTCTACGGATAAGTGGGGCAGTGTTGTGCACTGGAAGAGATAGTCCGTCTACATGGGATTCCAGCCAAGATTATTTCTGACCGGGATCCACGTTTCACCTCCAACTTTTGGAGAAGTTTACAGAAAGCGTTAGGTTCACAGTTGAACTTTAGTACAACTTTTCATCCATGCAGAGCGGATGGGCGCATTGTAACGCTTAAAACCGGATATTAGAAGACATGTTGCGAGCTTGCACCTTAGACTTTCCAGGTAGTTGGGACACTCATTTGCATTTGATGGAGTTTGCTTACAATAACAGTTATCAGGCGACCATCGGAATGGCTCCATTCGAAGCTCTCTATGGAAAACGTTGCAGAACTCCCGTTTTCTGGGAGGAGGTTGGTGAGCGCCGATTATTGGGTCCAGAGTTAGTATAGGTCACAAATAGTGCGATCTGATGAAGATTAGGGGTGCGAATGCGCACCGCCCGCCCAAGACAGAACAAAAGAGTTATGCCGACACAACAAGGCGAAGGGACCTAGAATTCGGTGTTGGGGACCACGTATTTCTTAAGGTGGCCCCAATGAAAGGGATTCTAAGGTTTGGTCGAAAAGGAAGTTGAGTCCGCGCTTCATAGGACCATTCGAGATTTTAGAGAGGTTGGTGTGGTGGCCTCTGTTGCACCGCACCGCGCTTCCCTGTCAGGGGTTCACAACGTATTCCATGTCTCCATGTTGAGAAAATATGTTCCAGACCCGACTCATGTCGTAGACTTCGAACCATTGCAGTTAGCAGAAAATTTGAGTTATGGCGAGCAGCCAAGACAGATTATTGCAAGGGATCAAAAGACCCTTCGTGAACCGTGAGATCAACTTAGTTAAAGTGTTATGGCAAAACCACGCACTTACGGAAGAAGCTACAGGAGCGAGAAGAGGAAGTACGAGCTAAATACCCAGAACTATTCCAAGAATAGGAACTTTCGAGGACGAAAATTCTTAAGGAGGGAAGATTGTGACGACCACAACCACAGGTACTGACTGGTTATCTTAGTTATTGTTCTAACAGTCTTTATGTCTAGTCGGTTTAGTAAATTCTATCAGGCTCGGTGTGATTGAAACCTTATTTTTCGTGTGAGTTAAGTGAATTGTTTCTCCTTGAAATGGATTTATTTATAAAATTAGAAGATGAGGAAGTGTCAATGGCACTTTAGTTATTAATGCCTAAAGAGGGTTATATGTGACATTTGGATTTTAACCTAATTCCTAGTATTTAACCTCCTTAAGTTGCAACCAAAAGAAACCCTAACCCTAATTCAAGCACCATCTTCTCCTTCCTTTACCTCATGCCCTAGCCGACCACCTCAAGCTCTCACCGTTGCCCTCGCCGCCGACCAGAGGACCACGTGCAGAAGCCGCCGCCGGCAAGTCCACGATCGAGGATTGCTTCAGCCACTCGCGCCGGCGAAACTCACGAGCAGAAATGAATCCCGTCACGAACACCTGCGGGCCCTCGGAAGAACACGATCCACCCGCCTACACGCCGTGGTTGCGCCGAGATCGAGCGAGGAGTTGCGTCGCCGAGTCTTCACACCGAGAGCCTTCGCGCGTGGCGCCGCCGCCGAGTCTTCACACCGAGAGAGCTTCACGCGCGAGCCGCCGCCGATCGTGAGCTTCTCTCCCGTACCGCGAGTTTCTTCTCACCGCTTCGTGATCGCTGCGGCAACCGTCGACGCTCCGGCCGCCACCGCCACGCCGATCAGCAAAGACTCTGACCTCTCGAAATTACAATCCGGTGAGCAAACTCGTTGCACTTTTCGATTGGAGAAAGTTATACAATGATTCTTTGGTCATCAAAAGCGGTTGCGTAAGAATTTAAATTGCTGTTCGAACACGACTTGTAGGGACCAAGTTAGAGCGGAGTTGAAGGCTAAACACCCATGACAAGTCAAACACCTGAGTTATGTATGCCATAAAATGATTTGATGAAAAATGTGGAAATTGGTCTCCTGAGTGCATTGTGTGCATGGTCAAACATGCATTAGAGACCCTATGGGTCAAGTTTCTGAGGGTGCATGAGAGGACTCAATATATACAGAGTCCGTGAGGGACTCAATATATACAGTGGGTCCTGTGAGGGACTCAAACCATACCGGGAGTGCGTGAGGACTCAAATATTTACAGGGTCTGTGAGGACTCAAAATGAAATGACTCAGGATGACCAATTGACCACTTAAAGAAAAAGGAAGTCATGGATTATAGTCATGATGATATGAGAAAGTTTTAGGTCCCACATATGTACATTCCAAACAAGTTTTAAAAGTCATGATTGTATGTGTTTCAGATATCCCAAACCTCGGTAGCGAGGTCACACTACTGGTATTGTATTGCAATACTCACCCTTTCTTTTAAAAAAATGTTTTTGTGTAAGGCCAAGGGCGTGCGAGGCGAGTGACGGAGCGCGTTGTCGAGAACCATGGGAATAGCCATATTTTCCGCATATTTTCCTTAAATAAGTGATGTTGTCGTTTTCTGATTTCAAAGTTTAAGTTTGAATTTCCAGATTTTTAAGTAGGCCAAGTTTAAACTTCCTCTCTTACATGTTTTGAATGTTTTAATGGGATCCCTAAAGATAATTTGTTTTCAGTGGAGATTTAAAAATCGTTTTTATGTCTTTTGGCCTAAGAATGCATGCATGTGTAGTAATGTCCCTAAGAGCTATAGTTAAGTAAAAGTAGGGGCGTTACATTAAAAAACAAGAAACAAGAAACAAGAAATAAGAACGTTATCAAACGAGAGCTTAAGAACCAAAAGTATTTTATATCTTCCCGCTAAAACCGAAAAAAAAAAAAAAGAAAAAAGAAAAAATGGATGAAACTTACAAAGCCAATCACCAAGATAGAAATGGTGAGTGTTGGACCAAGGGGTGTAGTTTAGATTAGGGCTCCATCCTTGTGAATTGCCCACCTTATGAAGCTTCTCTCCCTTTGCAACTCTTACCACCAACCCTCCACAAGCGATTGCCACTACTAATACTACCATTCTTATTCTACTTCCTCCTATTCCCATTTCCATTTTTTTTCCAAACAAAACAAACAATCTCTCTCTCTCTCCTTGGATATTTTTGTGTTTGTCTGTATCTAGCAGAAACGTGTGGTTCTATTTAAAATAACTTCACAATTTTGATGCCGGAGAATAAAAACTAAAGGTGTATTCCCTGATTTTAAAAAGCTTCTCTAGTAATCTTTAAATTTTTCAAAATTTTCTTATAAGTTTTAAATTTTTGACTTGTGTCTTATACTAATGATTTCCGAAAATTTAAATAGTCTTTAATATAAATTTCTTAGTGTTTTTTTTTTAGGAATGATTAGTGTTGTTTTTTATCTTTTCTTACCATTTCTTTAGAATACTTTACATCTTTTTTCAGGGAAAATCATCTAAATTCTTAGCCAAATTTCAAAAACAACAATGAATTTTTAAAAACTACTTTTTCCTTCATGGTTAAAACTTCCCTTTTAAGTTTGATTTTTTTTTTGTAAAAGGTAGATAACAAAGAAAAATAAAAACATAAGTAGAAGTATGGTTTATAAGCTTAACTTTCAAAATCCAAACGATTATAACAAAATATCAAAACTTTTAATTTTGTATCTGATACATCTTTAACCTATTAAATTTTCTATTTTAAATTCACAACCATATTTGAAATAAAATTGATCTATAAAGGGGGGAGTTTTTTACGCAAATTAAAGTGTTCGAAGACTTGTAAAATACTTTGTTAAAAAGAAAACTGTTAAATATAAAATTAAAAAGTTAAAACTCTATTAGACACATTTTTAAATTTAACTAGATTTGATATTTAACTCATATTAAATTTCAACATTTGGTTCATATCAGAGTTTTCTTCTGACAAAAGCGCAGTCAACGTGAACCCAGAACTGGGCTTTATTTAAAGCCCTTCTTTGGCAGATAAATCGTGTTGGGCCCCAGCTTGTATTGTTTTCATCATGACTACTTTTGAAAAAAAAAATAAAACAAATAGAACAAAAAGACAAAAAATAAAATTCAATTTTTTCGTCTTTTTTTTTTATTCTGAAATTTTCAAACGGATCGAATTTACGTTTTAAATTTAGGTAAGTGTAATAGATTTCTCTTTGAAAATGGCCCAAAAGATATGTCTGTTTTATTAAATTTTTGAGTTTTTGGAGATTTATTCCGAGCACTTGCAAGACAAGCATGATTCTTAATATAGCAAAAAAAAACTCAACCCAATCCAAACAAAATGTGTCAAAAGTCCAAAATGACTCTTTATTTAATCATGCACTTTTGTAATATGAAGTATATTAATCGTCTATCAATGATGTAACAAATATACATAATATGAAGTATATCAATAATATACTATTAATATACTTTATTTACGTATATCAAGAAAATAATGATAACTCTCCAATAGAGAGTTATTTAGTATTAGATTATATGGGGTTCCATCTCAAAACCAATTGGCAATGAGAGGAGTAGCCCACATATCATATATATTGTGAGGTTTCTCTCAAGTTTTCCAATGTGAGATCCTCAACATGCCCCCTCAAGATGGTGCCTCTCTAGGTTCACCATTCTTGGATCGGATCCCAATTTCAATTTTTGGACCGAATACCCGTTTGGGTTTAATGGGCTCTGATACCATATTAGATTATATGGGGTTCCATCTCAAAACCAATTGACAATGAGAGGAGTAGCCCACATATCATATATATTGTGAGGTTTCTCTCCACTTTTCCAATGTGAGATCCTCAACATTTAGCTCTATTCTTGCTACTAAACTTTGTATTATTATGATTGATGCATGCTTTATAGCTTCTTATCTTCCTAAATTGTGCATGATTGCTTATGTTTTTATTACAACTTAATCTCAGCATTACCAACGAGTGAATTTATGATATTCGTGTCTTAATGGAGACATTTTGTTTGTTTAGGAAGAAGAAAGTTGAAAAGAGAAGCTTTGGAGAAGCTGATCACAGTCCTGGAAACCTTTGCTTCAACAATCTGGAAGTTGGCTTCGCTTCTGCAACCTGAAATGTTGTGTTTGATAGTTACTGTAGCACCTGCATAAGATTTTCTTAAAATAAGCACGTGATTGACCAACCTATCACACTTAACTTTAGTTGGAAACACGTGGGCTTTGGTTAGGGTTAACTTGAGTTCAGTTAGGGTTCTTGGGGCTTATATAAACATTGTATTCCATTTATTAAAGTGTGGGAGAAGTGTGGGTCTCATTTTCGGCTAGGGCTTGTGTTCGAAAGGAGAAATTCAAGAAGGAGGCTCAAGAAGAGATTGTCTGGGCTTGAAAGCTTCATAAAAAAGGGAGTTCTTACTTAGATCTACCTTTGTATTACTTCCTTTGTCATAAATTACACTTTCTCTCTTGAATCCTTTCCTTTCTTGTATGAACTCTTGTAGCCGAAAGCTTTTAGTTGTATTGAACTTCATTTTTATCATCTACTTTGTAAAGATTATGCACTCTCATGTTAAATGGTTATGATTAAAGACCTTATTGAGTTATTTTGTTGTTGTTGGATGTATGTATGATTCTTGGTGTTGGAAGATTGGTTGTTTTAATTCCTTGAATGTTGGAATTAGATTTGGCCAATTTAATCTCCATCCCGTTTCTTACTTTTTGAAAGAAGAGGAAACTGATTTATTATCTCCATTATAGGATAAAGCGCTAAGAGTAATCTTGTGTCGAAGAAGAGAAGAGTGGGAACGATCTCTCACCTAGAATATTAACAAGAGTATATTAGGCATTTTGAATGAAAATTCAAGGTAAGTCTTGAGAAAAACTACAATGTAAATGATGTAGCTTAGAAAAGAAAACACAGATGAATTGTTAGATTTCTAAGAGATCGTAACTGAATTATTATTCTGTGAGGCTAAATCGATTGCTACATAAATAGGCACGAAGACTATTATGGAAAAACACTGTCAAGGGGAATTGACACTGAATTCTACAAAAAGAGTATTTAACAACGGTAATTTAGAAAATTATAAAAAGAAATAAAATTAAATGAAATAATTGACCACCAATTGTTGATATGGTATTTAATCAATTGGAGCTAATTTGATGCCAACAATTGAGGCTGCTGTGGGGAAGATTAATTTGAGTTTGATTTGTCAATTTGGGAGAGAATTTTGCTGAGATACATCTTGATTTGGACAATTTTGTTGAGCTGGATGATGAAACATAATCTGCTGCTTCTGAGTGCAAATGGGTGGTGACTGGAGCTGGTGTTCTTACATCGTTACTCAAACTGAATGTAGCGGTTGAGCGAACTCCAAGTTTGCCTCTTAATTCTTTGAATGCCGCCTTGGTGAGTGGTTTCGTAAGATTGTTTGCGACTTGTTAAGTGGAAGGTACATATTTGGTGATGAGAGATCCTACGGACACCTTTTCATGAACAAAGTGGTAATCTATTTCAATGTGTTTTTTTTTTTTGGCATGGAAAACATGGTTGATGGACATATGAAGTGCACTCATCTTATCACAATAAAATTGCGGAGTGTGGATCAGTGAAATGCCAATGTCACAAAGTAGAAATCGTTAAATCCCTATTCTTATCGAATAGATGGAACGAGAAAAACTGAAATCTTCCTACTCGAACGATCAGTCCTATAGTTCGATCAGTCCTATAGTTTACAACTCTTCTTTATATAGTAATTCGACCTATTGCTCCGCATCCCCCCATCAGTTTACTATAAAGAGAAAAATCAAAAGGATCGAACTACCGTACCTACTCATTATTCGGGGGTGAATCATAGAACACTAAAAGCTGTGATATCATATGGACCAAACATAGGTCACATCCCTCATGACATAAGATTGAAAGATCCAAACTTTCCTCTTCAGAGCAGAAACGGACGTGGCCAAAATATATAAAGATCGGCATAATCGCTCATAGGGACATATCTATCCGTCTCGAGTCTCATCTATATCGATTCATGGATCGATTTCTATCCATATGTATCGGTATCTTTGTGGATAGAGATAAAGATAGGTCTACTTTAGTAGGTGATTCACTATTTCCATTTTTTATTGATTGCCTTCCCCTCCTTGACTCAATAAAGTGGCTTCGCTCCTCAACTTCGTCAACTCGGTCAAGCTGATTCTTTCCTAAACATCGTCATCTCGGTCAAGCTGCTTCGCTCCTTCCCCTCTTTCATCGGTCAAGTTGTTTTGCTCATTCCCCTCTTTCATCGAGAAAGCAGGTTCGCTCCTTTTTTTTACAAGAAGTTTGAAATCTTAATGCAGGCAAGGAAATAGGGTTTTCTATTATTACTTGCAGGATCGGAGCGTAAACGAGTGAGCAGAGCCCAGGGAACGGGGAAGCCCGTCATAGAGCAGTCGACTAGAAGTAGAAGACTGCTGGCCTGAGAGATGATGACCTCTCTTGGGAAACATGGCCTAATTTCTCTTCCTTCTTTTTTATTTTGGGTTTCTTTCTTTTTCAGGAGCCCAGAACGCTTAAAGGTGGGGGAGAAGCAAGTTGAACCTCTGATCGACCTGGAAACATCACAAATTCTTGACGTCGAGAGAGATTTGTGATTCCGTAAGCAACTCAACGAGTGCTTTTTAAGAGGATCTTGACTTGGAAGAAGAAAATGAAATACGAACAACCGAGCTGGTCGTAATAGATCAACTTTCATGCTAGTTCTTGCTCCAGCATGAAAGTTCCATTTCAGGGAAGGACGACGTACCATGGTACTTTCCGTTTTGTCGAGCCCAACTTTGGTCTCTAGTTTGATGGTTGTACGTGTTAAAACTCCAATACATTATGTTTTGTTTCCCATCCCAGTCTTTCGCAACACTTCAGGTTTACTTCTTTTGTTAGGTCTCGACTTCTTCGCTATGATCTTCCCAGTAGTTCATATAGAAGCTATAGTCGTTTCATTCCTATTCGTTTTTATGATGTTTCATATTCAAATAGCGGAGATTAACGAAGAAGTCTTGCGCTATTTACCAGTGAGTGGTATTATTGGACTGATCTTTTAGTGGGAAATGTTTTTCATTTTGGATAATGAAAACATTCCATTACTACCAACCCAAAGAAATACGACCTCTCTGAGATATACGCTTTATGCCAGAAAGGTACAAAGTTAGACTAATTTGGGAAGACTAATTTGGGAACATTGGGCATTATACCGACTATTCCATCTGGTTTTTTGGTTTCTAGTCTTATTTTATTAGCAGCCATGATTGGGGCTATAGTACTGACTATGCATAAAACTATTAAGGTGAAAAGATAGGATGTATTCCGACGAAATGCTATTGATTTTAGGAGGATTATAATGAGGAGGACGACAGACCCACTCACGATCTACTAAAGGGCAAGTATAAAGGAACATTCGGACCCCCAGTCGTCGCTGGAGTCCCTGACTCAGGTATCAGGACGAGAAAGGATATACTTGTGCATTGAAAGATCAAACAGTAAAAAGGGAAGCATAAGGGGGGTTCTGCAAAGGAATCAAAATCGAAATGAAAGCGAAACTAGTACAACAAGGAAATATGTGCTCCTAACCTTGACTCATGCTGATATGAGACCTGAGATACAGAAGCATCATGTTACAGATGGGATAAGAAGGGTCTTCGAGAGTTGAGCTATTGTGGTAGTAAAGCAATCACACAAGGTGAGTGGAGACCATTTTCGTGTGGGACTCATAGCAAAAGATGCCTCAAAGCATACGACCACGAAAAAGACGAGGGCAGGATTCCCAGAGCGGGAAGGGAGAACGAGGGATGTGAAATTCCACAAAGGGGGGTGTGTGTGCTTATGTTATGAAGAAAGATGAAGAACCTTGCATATGGAGGCAATATAATATAGATTAATTTAAGGAAACTGCCTTAGCCTAGAATATGGGATCCAAAGTTCAGTCTTAGAAAGTCTCGAGGGGTTAGAAGATTGGTACCAAGTGTATAGGGATGACCTTGTGAAAACGAGGATCTTAACCCGATGATAAAAGAGGTTTTTGAGTCTTTCAAGATATTGTGTGATATAGAAAGCACCGTACCCAAAAGGATACAGAAATATCTGAAGGAGCATGGTGACCCCAAAGAGTACGACATTGAGAGGCCCATCAAGACAAAGCTGTTATTCCTTTATGGGGAACAAAGCACGCAGAAGACACTCATTTTTAACTTGATATTAAATGTACTCAAAATCGTTTTCGCGAGTTCAAGAAGAAAGAATTTTGCTGGGGCCCACAACCACTACGATATTTGCCTCTTCGATAAGTTACACGAACCAGACCCACAAAGCTGCATCATAGGTGCAACGCAGGAGGAAACTGCCTTTGCAAATACGATGTTAAAGTACTAGATAGATTTCGAAAAAAATGTCAACTAGAAAAAAAGTATTCCAAGGTTTCAAAGAAGAAAAAAAACGTACCCACCGTTATCATTACGGACAGTTTGCTATTCGGTAGAGAATCACGGGCCTTTTAGAGAAAGGTTCTTCAGACTATTGTTCTCATCAAATATAGCGAAGTTAAGTGAAGCAAGGATTGTGGCCACTCTCTGGGGATGCATGATGAGGAGAATCTGCCAAAGTCCTTATGCTAGGATGGAGGTCACCCCAAGATGGGTAAACCTTGACTATAATAATATAGTTGGGTAAATAAGAAATCCCAAAGGAAATGTTGATGGAAGGGGAAAGAGCTAAGTCGTCAGAGCAAGAGGGACTGGCGGGGGAAAACCAAACAAAATTAGGAAAGGGAAGACAAGAGAATGGAAGGTATCTTTTTCACAAAGACCTTTACACAATAGGGCAATGTGTGGATCTAAGGGATGTAAACATGAGAAAAGAAGAGGAATGAAATACATGCCAATGGTACGAATTGATGGTTGAAAGGATGGGGAAAGTAATGAGTTCAAGCAGACGAATAGTGAAGAAATACCTACTTTCTCATGTTTTGATTTTGCCTGCATACCTCTAAAAAAGCCAAACAAGAAAGAAGAGGGAATAAAGGAGAAAAGGAAGAGCAAGTTTGACCTTTATACTAAGAAGTATCAAGATCAAAAAGTCGAGCCAAGGTTAGAGCCTCATGATGGGGAAAACCCAACATGGCAAAAACATATATTCTACTAAAGTAGAAGAAAAGGGGAAAACTTCCTCAATGTGTGGAGAACCAAGAACCCTGAGGTAAAGGACTATGCTTGTGGCCCTCCCAATTGACTTGGCACATTTTCCTTCCCATCATTGTCCATTGGCAATTGGGAGGAGAAAGGATGGGTTCGAAACCCTAACCAAACATTTTTGAAACCCTATGTTCTTTTTCTTGCTGCTCGGCCCAATGCCTTAGCCTTGAGTCATTCTGCTATCATTCGAAATGGTCTATGTCGGAGAAGGTTAAATTACGATATTACATCTGTTAGTCCAGTCTGTAGAAGTGGTGCATTTCTTTATGAGGAAACAGACCCTCTCGTACTGTACTCGTATAAGGCCTAAAACTGACGAATCAAAGCCTATCATCTCAGCTTAATCCGATAAGCCTTCCAATGGTCCAAGGAGTTCTAACAGAAGCCTTGACTTTGTTGCTAATCTTGTAGAAGCGAGTTTACATAACATGGGCTCTGCTCTTTCATTTGATGGCAGGATTGACTATGAATTCTTCTAGTGAGTTGTTGTGGTTCTTATTTATAGTATGGGTTGAAAAAGGACAAAAGTTCTGGTTGTGGCTTTCATTGAGCCGATTATGCGAGACCAAGAGCTCTTCAAGAATGACCTAGCAAAAGTAGAGCCCAACACTTAATCGATCGTACATGTGTTCGGCTCTGCGTAGAGTGAATACATAGAGCGCGCAGGCATACTTTCGTTACGAACTTTTCCTATTGTATTCTCATTACAACATGAGTGGGTTGGACCTGGCCTGCCTACAACAAAAGCGTTAGAAGCCCTTAATTAACGAGGCCTTTAGTCAATCTGGAGTGTTCCCTAGCTTGATTCTTTCTTTGCTTCCGTCGCTCAATGCATCTCCACTGCTGCCCCTGACAAACTTTCTGTCTAACTGTCGAGATCTCTTGCTCGGTGTGCTCGTTACTCATTTAGCTCGACAAGCAAGTAAGTATTTTTTCCACAGCGTTTCGTTTCTAAGCTAAGTGACCTGAGCTTGGGGATTTTGTTTAGTTAGTAAGAGAGTAGGCAGATGGGAGTCAAAGGGTGGAAATTGATTGTAGTGAATTGTGGGAGTTTCTAAGGAAAGCTATCTTCTCAAAGTCAAATCTTCAAAATGATGGAGTTCTAGCAAAACCCTTTATAAGGATGAGGACAGTAGTTCGGGAGTTGGCTCGAAAGAACTGGCGTACAAAGGGGGATCTTTCGATCACTTTGTTAGATCCAAGACACGTCTTCATCAAGTTCTCTAAAAAAGAATATATGCACAAAAAGAGAAGTTTTTGATTAAGGATTGATGTTTAGGGTTTTCTGCTGGAGCCATGATTTCCGTCTCTGCAATGGTGATCCAATGCATGCGCCCATTTAGGTATCGCAACCCCATCTGCCTATTGTCTTCTTCTTTGAGTTTCACCTGTTTTCTATCGTCTCGACTTTCAGAATTGGATCACCAAGTCAATTAAGTTGTTGCACTTGCCATGGCGCAATATTCAGCCTCCGAGGTTGAACAAGCGACTGTGGGTTGCTTTTTGGACGACCAAGATATAAAGTTTGTGCCAAGAAAGATACAAAATCCTGTGGTGCTACGTCGAGTTAGTTCATCCTACCCAATCTGCATCACAAAAACCATATAAGTTTAAAGTATTATGTTTATATAGGGATATACCATTGTCCAATGGTCCAAGGAGTTATCTTTAAAAGAAGAGAGGGATCTGATTGACAACAAACAAATCCAATATGAAGTAAGAATGTTGCTAGACGATCAAACCAAGCCCTAGGTGCCTGTTTGAGACCATAAATAGATTTCTGAAGTTTACAGACAAGGGTGGATTGACGTGATGAGGTGGTAAAAGGGTGAACAAAGTGGGGTGGTTGTTCCATAGATACGTCTTCCTTTAGGAGGCCATGAAGAAATGCATGTTGAGGTGTATGCCCTAAACTCGTGTCGTTTGTAACAGTTGTTTTAATAAATAAAAGTTATTTGTTAATGAAATCATGTATCTCATTTTTTTGGAACTCTACCAAAAGAAAACACACAAACTCTCTCAATTCTCTCATACTTTCTCCTTACCCAATTTCCAAAGGGAGTCCCACAACACTCCTTCATCTGCTAAAGAACAACCGAGAAGATCAAGTGGAGGTGTCAAAAGATCAAGTTTGGTTTGTGGATCGTGAAGGGAATGAAAATCTCCGCGCAGCGGAAGAAAATCGAATCGTTGTGGTATCATTATGCAATTTGTTTTCTTAAAATCAAACTATCTAATAGTATAAGGTTAAACATGCAAACATAGAAGGAAAAACAACAAGTTAGTACTACTTACTTGTTGATGACCGACTTCAAGATTCCTTCTTCCGATCACGAACTCTTCGTGTTCTTCTCAACGATCACGAACTCCTCGATCAATCCCAATGAATGGACACCTCCACTCGATTTCTCGGTTGTTCTACTTCATGTAGAAGGAGAATGGTGGGATTCTTCTTTTTGTGTAGGGAGGAGACTAGAGATTTGAGAGAGAATTCAATTTGCTTCTTTTGGTGAAAATTCAAAAAATGAGCAAATGCTTGATGAACCCTTCTTGCTAAGGGGTTTATAACCACAACCATAGGTTATGCAAATCATATTTGCATAACCACATATAATAAGATATCTCATATCTCATTTTACAAATCACATATGTATTATTGTGGATTTTTAAATTGAATCAAATTCAATTTAATTTCTCTCAATCTAATTCTTCCAAATTAGCCCTAATTCAACAATTAGCCTAACCTGTAGTTTATTATGAATCTCATTCACATTAAACTATATAATATATCATTCATATCTCATATAAATGACATAATTACCCTTTAGTGAACTTGAACACTTCAAATATACACAAAAAATGTAAACCTTCTATTAATCAAGTTTGAGCCAACCGAGGGACCTTATGGACCTACAGTGACGAGCTCCAATGATCCGAGACTAACATGTCAAACTCTTTGACCTGGTTAATCAACATTAAATAGCTACAGTAATAGTCCACTAAAGCTTGTAGCTGCACTACCGTAAGTGTAAGACAAGACGGGTCCACTGATATAACGAATGCCCATGAGTCGACCCTTCACAAGTTGTTCGTAGACACTGCTGGATCAAATTACCGTTTTACCTCTGTGTCTACTTCTTGCTCCTTAAGTTCCCACGGCTTATTTAATGAACAACAACGTTGCAATCGTCCAACCATATACAACACCCCTCTTGTGCCTGTGAGAGGGTGGGCGCCCGTTGTCCAAGCCCTGGAGACAGCACTTAAGGGAGTAACCCCTCTAGTTTCCCTAAAAGCGGGAACGAGTGAATTCCATCCCGCGTAGTTAAATTCCTAGCTCCCTACTTGGTCCTGTCCCTGAGAATATAGACATATTGGGCGAGTAACTGTGAGCTCCCTCACTCGTACTAGTCAAAAGACAAACCCCCGCAGACAGGAGACTGTAACACGCTGAGGATTCAAATCGAGTCACTAATGGTCATCTACGAAGTTATTAGTCCATACTGTTAACGGTGTTACATCAGTAGGTCTAATAATTCACGGTACGGTCTTGTACAATCTCATTGTACATGATGCCCCCACTCGCATGTAAACAACATGAACGAGTCAGATCACCTCGTTTGTATCTAATACAAAACGGGTCGCATCCACAGCGTATCCAGGATTAGGTCTCCAACCCTATCCATACACTGTAGACCGTTTGGGTCATTAACTCGATCGTGATCCTCCCTGTGTGTCCACTACACACCGTTCAAGTTATAAATCTCTCATATATTCAATGACCCTGGAGCTTAGTTTATTGTTTGTAAAATCTGCGAGACAAAAAACGATGAAATAAATAACTTTTATTAATTTCACATGTTAAATTTACAAACTAAACGAGATTAGGACATTCATTCCAACAAACTACCACTTGGATTAAGCAAGTGGAGGAAATACATTTATGAAATGTACAATAAATTACAATGAAGTAATACAATAAACTAGGGCATTGGATACTCGTTTACAATTCTACCACTTGCCCTAGCCAGGGAGCACTCGAAGACCTAGACTCTATAGGTGACGCTCAAACACTTTACCCGTGAGGGGCTTTGTAAATGGATCAACAACATTGTGCTTCGACGCTATCTGCGTGACCGTCACGTCGCCGCGGTGCATAATCTCCCATATCAGGTGATACTTCCGCACAATGTGTTTGCCTCTCTTATGGCTCCGAGGCTCTCCAGAGTTGGCTACAACACCACTGTTTTCACAAAACAACGTGATCACCAAGTTCATATTTGGAAAAATTTCCAAATCCGTCATGAACTTCCTAAGCCAAACAACTTCCTTTAGAGCTTCACAAGCCACAACGTACTCTGCTTCCATAGTGGAATCAGCGATGCATCCCTGCTTGATGCTTCGCCATACTACAACTTTTCCATTCAGAATGAAGGGTGACCCCGACGTGGATTTCCTGGAATCCTTATCGGTCTGAAAGTTAGAATCTGTGTATCCCGTAAGGATCAAATCCCCACTACCATACAATAAGCTGTAGTTCCTCGTTCTCCGAAGATACTTGAGGATTGCCTTTACGACTGTTCAGTGATCCAATCCTGGATTGGATTGATACCTACTGACAATCCCTACTGCTTAACAGATGTCGGGCCTAGTACACAACATGGCATACATGAGGCTTCCTACAACTGAAGCATAGGGGATCCGTCTCATATCCTCAACGTCTTGAGGAGTCTTAGAACATTGATCATTAGACAGGTGAACCCCATGCCTGAAAGGCAGCAAACCCTTATTGGAGTTCTGCTTATATGTAGACAACATCTTGTCAATATAAGGCGCCCAACGTTCTGTTCTTCCGGTTCCGGACAATCTGGATACCTAGAATATA
Organism: Trichosanthes cucumerina; assembly: GCA_036507285.1. NCBI lineage: Eukaryota > Viridiplantae > Streptophyta > Magnoliopsida > Cucurbitales > Cucurbitaceae > Trichosanthes > Trichosanthes cucumerina. The sequence continues at coordinate 44,986,279 of CM071841.1, forward strand.
CTTAGCTTCTCCCAAATCTTTCATTTGGAATTACGAAGCTAGCCATTTATGTACGTCAGTAAGAAACTCTACCTCATTTCCAATGGGAAGGATATCATCCACGTACAATATCAGAAATGCGACAGTTTTGTCGACGATTTTCTTGTAGTTAAGAGGCTCGTCAACATTCTGATCAAACCAATAAGATTTGATTGCCTCATCAAATCTTATATTTCAAGACCTCGAGGCTTGTTTCAGTCCATAAATGGACCTATGAAGCCGACAAACCTTTTGTTATTGGCCTTGGGTTATGAACCATTTAAGTTGGTCCATTCTAGATGGTTTCGTCAAGGTTTCCATTCAGAAAGGCGGTCTTGACATCCATCTGCCATACCTCATAGTCATAATATGCGACAATGGCCCAAAGGATCCTGATCGACTTTACCATGGCAACAGGTGAAAAAGCTTCCTCATAGTCAACCCATTCAACCTAGGTAAAACTCTTTGCCACTAGTCGTGCTTTGAAGGTCTGCACCTTCCCATCTACGCCAGGTTTATGCTTGTAGATCCATTTGCAACCAATAGGTCTAACCCTATCTATATGATCCACAAACTCCCAGACAGAATTGAAGTACATTGACTCCATTTCCTGGTCCATAGCTTTAATCCATTCGTCCTTGTCAACGTCTGTCATTGCCTGATCGTAGGTCAATGGATCGTCGTAGTCATCATCAGGAGTGACGACTTGGGTTTCAGCGAAACCCATGTAACGTTCAGGCTGTCTCACAGCTCTCCCACTACGTCAAGGCATTCCCAACTCTTGGGAACGGACTTGACTAGACGTGCTAGGATCAACAACACTTGTTGATGTACTAGTCCCATCAGCAACTCTTGCTGATGTATTATCCATTTCGTTCAACACAATTTTGCTCCTAGGCAAATGATCCCTAACGTGATCTTCCTCAAGGAAAATGACGTTTGTCGACACAAGCACCCTAGTCTCTTTTGGGTAACCTACAAATAGGCACAATTTTGAACGAGGTTCCAACTTTTTCGGGTTGGACACCAACACGTGGGTCGGGCATCTCCAAATTCTGAAATGGTGTAAACTGCCTTTACATGTATTCCAGAGTTCGAAAGGTGTTTCACAAACACTCTTCGACAGAACATTGTTAAAAATATAAACTGCAGTCTCGACTGCGTAATCCCAAAAAGAATCAGGGTGACGAGCATAGCTCATCATCGATTGAACCATGTCCAACAAGGTTCTGTTTCTCCTCACCGATACACCATTCTGCTGTGGCATACCAGGTGCTGAGAGTTTGGACATAATTCCGTGTTCTATCATATAGTCTTGGAATTCTGTGTCCATATACTATCCACCTCGATCCGATCGAGGTGTTTTAATGGTTTTACTTAAAAGGTTCTCAACCTCAGTCTTGTACTCCTTGAACTTTTCAAGAGTTTCAGACTTCCTATGCTTTTGGTAAATATACCCATACCTTGAATAGTCATCTATAAAAGATACAAAGTATTTGAACCGCCTCGTGCTTTAACACTCATCGGACCACAGAGGCTAGAATTGTTGGGATTTTTGTCCTAATCTCATGTTTGTAAATTACTGTTTGAAATTAATAAGAGTTATTTATTTCATTACTTTGTGTCTTGCAATATTTACAAACTTTTCCCATAAACTAAGCTCCAGGGTCATTGAATTTATGAGAGAACTAGAACTTGAACGGTGTGTAGTGGACACACAGGGAGGATCACGTTCGAGTTAATGACCCGAACGGTCTACAGTATATGGATAGGGTTGGAGACCTAATCTTGGATACCCTGTGGATGCGGCCCGCTTTGTATTAGATACAAACGAGTTGATCTGACTCGTTCATGTGGTTGACATGCGAGTGGGGGCATCATGTGAAATGAGATTGTACAAGACCAGACCGTGAATTATTAGACTTACTGATGTAACACCGTTGACAGTAAGGACTAATAACTTCGTAGATGACCATTAGTGACTCGACCTGAATCCTGAGTGTGTTACGGACTCCTGTCTGCGGAGGTCTTTCCTTTTACTAGTACGGGTGAGGTTGTCACTATTACTCACCCAATACGCCTATCTTCTCAGGGACACGACCAAGTAGGGAGCTGGTAATTAACTAGCGAGATGGAATTCACTCGTTCCCGCCTTTAGGGAAACTAGGGTTGTTCCCTTAAGTGCTGTCTCCAGGGCTTGGACAACGGGCGCCCACCTTTTCACTGACCCGAGAAGGGTGTTGTGTATGGTTGGACCATCACAATGTGTTGTTCATTAGAGGAGCAGTGGGGACTTAAGGAACAAGAGGTAGACACAAGGGTAAAATGGTAATTTGACCCAGCTGTGTCTATGAACAACCTGTGAAGGGTCGACTCATGGACATTGGTTATGTCAGTGGACACGTAATATTCTGCACTGACGGGAGTGCAGCTACGGGCTATAGTGGAATGTTACCGTAGCTAATGAATGTTGATTAACCGGGTCAACGAGTTTGACAGGTTAATCTCGGATCATTGGAGCCCGTCACTGTAGGTCCAATAGGTCCCTCGGTTTGCTCAATTTGGGTTAAAAGAAGGGTTAATGTTTTGGTGTCAAATTGAAGTGTTCAATTTCACTTAAAGGGCATTTATGTCATTTATATGAGATATGAATGATATAATATATAGTTTAATGTGAATGAGATTCATAATAAACTATAGGTTACCCTAATTGTTGAATTAGGGCTAATTGGAGAAATTAATTGAGAGAAAAAAAAATTGGATGTGATTTAAGTTAATTAATCCACAATTATTGCAAATGTGATTTGCAATATGAGATATGAGATATCTTATATTATGTGGTTATGCAAATGAGATTTGCATAACCTATGGTTGTGGTAAAATGGTAATAATGTGGAGATTTTAACTCCATGATTATTCCACTATATAATCCCTTCTTGCAAAAAGGAAATAAAACACAATCTCTCATTTTTTGGATTCTCACCAAAAAAGAAGAGAATGCTCTCTCATTTTCTCTCAACTCTCCTCCCTCTCCAAAACACCAAATGTAAACCTGAGATCTTTCTTTGGAACTTCCTTTTTATCAAACAACAAAAAGAAAGAAGAAACGAATGTTTAAAACTTGGTTCCCCATGTTTTAAAAAGAAAAGTAATGAAGTGAAAGACAAAAGGAAAACAAGGAAAGAAAGTTTAAACCATTTTGGTTTGGTTTGCTTTTAAACACAAAAGAAGAAAAGGAAATGAAACAAATGTTTTATATTAAGTTATTTTGTTTTGAAAAGAAAAGAAAAGAAAAGAAAGAAAGAAGATAAAGGAAAGGAAAGAAAAGGAAAAAAAAAAAAGAATGTAAAAGGGAAAAGGAAAGTGGGTGGTGGATCCCACCTTAGTTTTCTTTTTTAAAATAACCCATTCCATCGATTTCCTTCTCATTTTCAACAAGGAGCAGCAAGGGTTTCGTGGGAGAAGGAGAAAGGAAGAAGAAGGAAGCCATTTTTGGTGATTTTGAGCTGGAGTTGCAGAAGAAAAGGGGAAAACTCAAGAGGATTCTTTATTACAGCAAGAAAATCAACTCAGACAAGCTCTGATTTTCTGTTCATCTCGAGCTCCACAAGAAGAAGTAAGAGTTGAGCTTTTGTTTCATTAAAGTTAACTCATATTGGAACAAAATTCGTGAAGGAAGCTCGAGCCAATTCTGATTTTAAGTTGTTGTTTTGTTAAGAGGAAGGCAGAAGACAGAATTTTGCTGTCAAATCCGAGAAGTCTCTGATGTTTTGGTTGTTCTGATCTGTATACTTGGAGTTAGAAGCTCTAATTGGTATGGTTCGAAAGCGTATTCCATTTCCTATAAGTTTTGTGAAGGAATCGTGAGTAGAAAATGATTGGAAGATGTTGTAATCATCAGGTTAAGTTTCGGGTTGCAGCAGGAAGTGAAATCTGGAACAGCAGCAGGATCAATTTAGGGGTTAAGCTACTGAGGTAATTTCTAACCCATACGTTAGGAATTTTATTTTCATGTCTTCATAAGCGTTTTAGAGGGTTCAAAAAGGAAGAGTTTGGTATAAAGTACATTCTTTTTGGATAAGTAATGAAGAAGTTATGGCTGTCTGAAAACAGGCAGAAAAATGAAAATGCTGGAATTTTTAAAGTGTGTTTTCTTGTAGTTTTAGGGTTAAAAACCATGAGCTCGAGGTTCTAATACATGAATTTGGTTTGTTTGACAGGCCAAGAGCAAATAGGTCGAGTGTACGGGCTAAGATTCTAGTTCAAACACTGTGAGTGATAAAAGGAACTTCAAAAGTATATATATGTTTGAATTATGTTCAAGAAATGCAAGTTTTTGCTAGAATAAAGTTTTCAATGCATTATGCTTTCTTTTGAATACATGTTTATGAGTATTCATGTTTTCCTAGAAATGTTTCAAGTGTTCATTGTGACCCTAAAAGTTTTTATAAAGTTTATACATGAGCATATGTTCAATGGTTGCCAAAATTTATGGAAATGTTATGATTTCAAGCAAGCATGTACTAGCAAGTATGTTTTAAAGATTTCCAATTTTATGAACAAATTTGAGTAAGCTTGAGTTTTATGAAAGAAAAGATAAGCAGACATGTTCAAATGTTTTCATGTGATTTTCTGAGATATTGAGCCCGAGGCTTTATGGTACCGTGTGCACACAGGTCTTATTCTGTTGTCAACGTTGAGTGTACTCGTGACAATGGTATTGATTGTCGTGAGTCTTTGGCGGGCCCGATGACGACAAAGACGATGGGAGTCTTTGGGGGCCCCACTACATCATAGAGTAAACGTTGGTTGTCTTTGGACGTGCCCTACACAACGTGGATTGTGAGATGTTTTTAAAAGAGTTTATTTCATTTACATGCCTTACGAGATTTTGATGATATACTTGTTGGTTTTTCGAAAGTCTATTATGATTCTACGTTTACTTTCAATGCTTGAATACAAATGCATATGCTCATAGTTTTCAGTGTCACATGTTTTACAAAGTTACTGAGATATTTAACACAGTCACTCCACCGAGCTTCATAGCTCATTCCTTCTATGTTTTCAAAACCTTCGTAGAGATCGAGCTCTCGGCTTTGAGTTCTTGCCATAGTCTCTTTGAAGCTTCACAAGTTAAATACTTTGTACGTGGTATTTGGTTTTGTCTAGCAAGTCTCTATGTTTGTAAATTATTTTGTAAGGACTTTGGTGTTATAGTTGTTTGTACATTAGAGGTTGTATAAACCTTTGGTTGTCTTGTGTTGTTTCGATGCACTAGACTTTTAGTTTCCAAGAGAGACTTGTGAAGAGTTTCTCCTTGTATATGTTTAATAGTTGTCCAGTTTCCGCTATGTCATGTTTAAGTGTTCCATTTTCAAACATAGTATGTTTTATACGGTGAATCAGGGTCAACAGGTATTGTTAAGAGATAAACAATGTCTGTTGGCTTCACGCCGGCTTTCGAGCTGAGTTAGCAGGTAGTTCGGGAGGGGGTGTGACAACTTGGTATCAGAGCAGTTAGCTCCATGGGAATGAGACAGGGCAAGTTAGCTCTGAGAATAAAGTAAAAGTCATAGCATGTTATTGAGTTAGTTGAGATCGAACTAGTGGAGTATGGTTCAAGTAAGGGTAAGAGCAAGTCCAATTAGGGCTAAAATATGAATAGAAGTTTAGTAGTGTGTATTTGAGTTAAGTATCCATAGCATGTCTAATATTTTGATATGTTATAGGAGTCATGCCACCACGTAGTAGCAGACGACACAGGCAGGATCAGGGCAGGACACAGGATCCTACCCAAGGCGAATCTGAGAGGGGATCTAGTGCCCCGAGAGTCCAAACTGAGGCCAGAGATCAGCAGCATGCCATTTCCTCACAGGAGGTAGGCGGGCGGAGAGAGCGAGGGCAAGTGATCGAGAAAAGGCGTATGGAATAGACGTCCGAAGAAATTGGGAGCCACGATGTTTGAGGGTTCCATGAGATCCGGTGACGCCGAGGTGTGGTGAATAAACTTGAGAAATATTTTGACGTGATGAGTCGCGCCCGAGGAGCGTAAAGTCAAGCTAGCAACATTCTGCTAGAGAAAGAAGCGGAGGATGGTGGAAGTCAATTTTAGCTGAGATTTTGAGTGATGCACGCACTTTAGGTCGGCAAACTTTGAGAGGAATATTTGAAGATAAATATTACCCTAGCACTTCTCATGGTTAAGAGAGATGAATTTTTAGAATTTAAGCAAAGGTCACTATCGAGGCGGCGAGCACGAGAAAGGTATACCAGAGCTATCACGGTATCGATGTTATTGTGGCATCCGAGAGAGTGACAGTGTCGACGATTTGAAAGGGGATTACGTCATGAAATCGCACGATCCACGACCATTGCTAAGTGGGTGACTTCTCACGGTGGTAGAGCGCTCTACGAGTTGAGTAGAGTATAAGCAGTAGGCGATGGTGGTAGAGCCAACTCGTGGGCCTTCAACGACGAGTAGTTTTCGGGTCGCGAACAGCGAAGATTCACACAGGGTGAATGTTTCAAGTCGTCGAGGACTTTAAGAATCGAAAGTGGCGGCGATATCGAGGCGGATGAATGTTAGTGGTGCTTATCGAGGCGAGAGTCAAAGAGCACCTAGTCACCGAGATCCACAAAGAAGACCACAGACAATGCAGAGTGCATTGCGGTGCGGCAAGGAGAACTCCATGTGCAAATTGTTGCAAGAATCATCGAGGCCAATGTCTTGTTGGTGTCGGTGTGTGTTACCGAGTGTGGGCGGCGGGGCATTTCAAGAGAGGATTGTCCACGGCTTAGAGCCGCCTGCAGAGGACCGAGGAGTTGGGTCGAGCGGTTGGCTGAGCAAAGAGAGTTCCAAAGAAGCTGCAGGAGAGGTACGATGGTGCAAAATAGAAGGGAGTTGTAGGGAGACCTAGGCAACGAGGGAAAGGTCTACGCTATGACTCAAAGAGAAGCAGAGGATGCACCATATGTGATTCTTTGGTACGATTTCTATTTGTAATGCACTGCATGTGTTTTGATAGATCCAGTGCTACGCATTCCTTTGTTTCAGTATATTCCTAACTAAGCTTAGTAGGAAGCTAGAGCCTTTATTTGAGGAGTTAGTTATATACACTCCAGTTGGTGATGCTTTACTAGTCAATTCAGTGTTGCGAGATTGTGAGGTCTTAGTAGAAGGTCTCAATATGTTAGTGGATCTTCTTCCACTAGAGTTGCAGATGTTAGATGCAATCTTAGGGATGGATTTCTTATTCACTCATTATGCTTCCATGGATTGCCATAAAAAGGAAGTTGTTTTTAGAAAACCAGGTTGGTGAAGTGGTTTCGGGGTGAAAAGAAGATTATTCCTTCGAGTTTGATTTGACATTCAAAGCTCGAAGTTGTTGAGAAAAGGATGCACGACGTTTCTTGCTCACGTAATGGAAGTGCAGGAAGAAAAGTTAAAACCAGAAGATGTTCTTGTTGTGAACGAATTTCTAGATGTTTTTCCAGCAGATCTGTCAGGGTTGCCACCTGATAGGGAAATAGAGTTCACTATTAAATTGCTACCAGGAACAACACCTATTTCGCAGGCGCCGTATAGAATGGCTCCAAGTGAGCTCAAAGAGCTGAAGATGCAATTACAAGAACTAGTTGATAAGGGATACGTCAGGCCTAGTGTATCGCCCTGGGGAGCTCCAGTGTTATTTGTAAAGAAGAAAGATGGTACCCTTAGATTATGCATTGATTACAGACAATTAAACAAAGTCACGATACGTAACAAGTATCCTTTACCCGTATTGATGACTTATTTGACCGATTCATTGCGAGAGCATCAGTGTTTTCTAAGATTGATTTGAGATCAGGATACCATCAGTTAAAGGTAAGGGAATCAGATATTCCTAAGACAGCTTTCAGAACTAGGTACGGGCATTATGAGTTTCTAGTAATGCCATTCGGTTTGACGAATGCACCAGCAGTTTTCATGGACCTCATGAACAGGATATTCCACGAGATTTGGATCGATTCGTGATAGTATTTATTGATGATATACTAGTTTACTCGATTGTGAAAGCTCATGAGGAACATTTGAGGATTATTACGCAAACACTACGAGATAAGCGGTTATACGCTAAATTCACCAAATGTGAGTTTTGGTTGGATCGAGTAGTAGTTTTTGGGGCATGTTGTCTCAAAGAAATGGTGTTAGTGTGGATCCAAATAAAGTTAAAGCTGTAGTCAACTGGAAAAGACCAGTCAGTGCGACAGAGGTACGTAGTTTCCTAGGTTTGGCAGGATACTACAGACGGTTTGTTGAGGATTTCTCACGAATAGCATTACCCTTAAAAGCTTTGACAAAGAAGAATGCTAAGTTTGAGTGGTCAGATAAGTGTGAACAGAGTTTTCAGGAGCTGAAAAAGAGATTAGTTACAACACCTATTCTGACACTTCCTGTAACAGGAAAAGAGTATGTGATTTACTGTGATGCCTCGAGAAAGGTTTAGGGTGTGTTCTGATGCAAGAAGGAAAAGTAATAGCTTATGCGTCAAGACAATTGAAAAAGCATGAATGTAATTACCCTACCCACGATCTCGAGCTAGCAGCAGTTGTTCTAGCACTGAAGATTTGGAGACATTACTTGTTTGGTGAAAGGTGTCACATCTACACGGATCATAAGAGTCTGAAGTATATCTTTGATCAGAGGGAGTTGAATATGAGACAGAGAAGATGGTTAGAACTGATTAAAGATTATGATTGTACTATAGAATACCATCCGGGGAAGGCGAATGTGGTAGCAGATGCTTTGAGCAAGAAGTCAAGACTTCCTAGGGATGCCTTGTGTGGTATTCGAGCAACATTTTTAAGAACTCTAAGGAATTCTAAGGCAGTTGTGAATGCAGAGAGTTCAGGGAGTCTTTTAGCTCAGTTCAGTCAGTCAGTCTTCACTGCGTAGAGAGGTTGTGAGAAGACAACCAGAGGATAGTAACTTGCGAAAATGTTTGGTAAGTCCAAGCAGGGCTCGAAGCGAGTTTAAGATGAGATCGAGACGGGGCCATAGAAAGGCAAGGAAGACTATGTGTTCCGAATTTTAGTGAGCTTAAAGATGCTATTCTAGAGGAAGCTCACGATTCGACTTACGCTATGCATCCAGAAGCACCAAGATGTACAAAACTTTGAAGGGAACGTATTGGTGGTGCGGGATGAAACGAGAGATGGTCGATTATGTTGATAGATGTTTGATCTCGCCAGCAAAGTTAAACCGATTAGACAGAGGCGGGAGGACTCCTTAACCCATTGCCCGGTGCGAGTGGAAATGGGAGCATATCACTATGGATTTTCTGTTTGGATTACCACGCACTTCAAGTGGGCATGATGGTATTTGGGTAATAGTGGATAGACTCACTAAAAGCAAAGACGGTTTGTACCGATTAAAGTGGCGCTCACGCTTTGATCACTTGCTATGCTATACGTCGATAAAATTGTGAGTCAATCACGAGTGCCGGTGTCATCGTTTGAGATAGAGATCCAAGATTTACTTCTAAGTTTTGGCCTAGTTTACGTAAGGCAATGGGAACAAAGTTGAGTTTTAGTACTGACGTTCCATCCTCAGACGGATGGGCGATCGAGAGGACAATCCGGACCTTAGAGGACATGTTGAGAGCATGTGTCCTTCGGTTTAAAGGGAGTTGGGATACTCACCTATCGCTTATGGAATTTGCTTACAATAACAGCTACCAGTCGAGTATTGGTATGGCACCATTTGAGGCTCTGTATGGAAGACCATGTAGAACGCCGATATGTTGGAACGAAGTAGGAGAGCGGAAGCTTATCGGCCCTGAGTTGGTACAAGTTACTACAGACAATATTAAGGTAATCAGAGAAAATTTGAAGGTAGCACAAGACCGTCGGAAGAGTTATCTTGATAAGTTTACGAAAGGACTTAGAATTCCGGGTTGGAGATCAAGTTTTTTGAAGTTATCTCCATGGAGAGGTGTCCTTCGTTTTGGCAAGAAGGGTAAACTAAGCCCTAGATATATTGGTCCTTATCTAGTAACGGGACGAGTTGGGCCAGCAGCCTACAGACTAAAGTTGCCAGCAGAACTATCTCGAGTACATGATGTATTTCATGTGTCCATGTTGAGGAAGTATATCCCAGATACGACACATGTGTTGCAGGCACAACCAGTTGAGCTGAAAGAAGACATGAGTTACGTAGAGGATGCAGTTCAAATCCTCGACAGGAAAGAGCAAGTTTTGAGGAACAAGACAATCCCACTCGTGAAGGTTCGTTGGAGACATCATGCAGTGGAGGAGGCAACCTGGGAGTTAGAGGATCTAATGAGGAGGAAGTACCCAATGATTTTCACTTAAAGACTACTCAATTTCGAGGACGAAATTTCTCAAGGGGAGGTAAGTTGTAAACCAGAGATCTTTCTTTGGAACTTCCTTTTTATCAAACAACAAAAAGAAAGAAGAAATGAATGTTTAAAACTTGGTTCCCCATGTTTTAAAAAGAAAAGTAATGAAGTGAAAGACAAAAGGAAAACAAGGAAAGAAAGTTTAAACCATTTTGGTTTGGTTTGCTTTTAAACACAAAAGAAGAAAAGGAAATGAAACAAATGCTTTATATTAAGTTATTTTGTTTTGAAAAGAAAAGAAAAGAAAAGGAAGAAAGAAGATAAAGGAAAGGAAAGAAAAGGAAAAAAAAAAAGAATGTAAAAGGGAAAAGGAAAGTGGGTGGTGGATCCCACCTTAGTTTTCTTTTTTAAAATAACCCATTCCATCGATTTCCTTCTCATTTTCAACAAGGAGCAGCAAGGGTTTCGTGGGAGAAGGAGAAAGGAAGAAGAAGGAAGCCATTTTTGGTGATTTTCAGCTGGAGTTGCAGAAGAAAAGGGGAAAACTCAAGAGGATTCTTTATTACAGCAAGAAAATCAACTCAGACAAGCTCTGATTTTCTGTTCATCTCGAGCTCCACAAGAAGAGGTAAGAGTTGAGCTTTTGTTTTATGAAAGTTAACTCATATTGGAACAAAATTCGTGAAGGCAGCTCTAGCCAATTCTGATTTTAAGTTGCTGTTTTGTTAAGAGGAAGGCAGAAGACAGAATTTTGCTGTCAAATCCGAGAAGTCTCTGATGTTTTGGTTGTTCTGATCTGTATACTTGGAGTTAGAAGCTCTAATTGGTATGGTTCGAAAGCTTATTCCATTTCCTACAAGTTTTGTGAAGGAATCGTGAGTAGAAAATGATTGGAAGATGTTGTAATCATCAGGTTAAGTTTCGGGTTGCAGCAGGAAGTGAAATCTGGAACAGCAGCAGGATCAATTTAGGGGTTAAGCTACTGAGGTAATTTCTTACCCATACGTTAGGAATTTTATTTTCATGTCTTCATAAGCGTTTTAGAGGGTTCAAAAAGGAAGAGTTTGGTATAAAGTACATTCTTTTTGGATAAGTAATGAAGAAGTTATGGCTGTCTGAAAACAGGGCAGAAAATTTGAAAATGCTGGAATTTTTGAAAGTGTGTTTTCTTGTAGTTTTAGGGTTAAAAACCATGAGCTCGAGGTTCTAATACATGAATTTGGTTTGTTTGACAGGCCAAGAGCAAATAGGTCGAGTGTACGGGCTAAGATTCTAGTTCAAACACTGTGAGTGATAAAAGGAACTTCAAAAGTATATATATGTTTGAATTATGTTCAAGAAATGCAAGTTTTTGCTAGAATAAAGTTTTCAATGCATTATGCTTTCTTTTGAATACATGTTTATGAGTATTCATGTTTTCCTAGAAATGTTTCAAGTGTTCATTGTGACCCTAAAAGTTTTTATAAAGTTTATACATGAGCATATGTTCAATGGTTGCCAAAATTTATGGAAATGTTATGATTTCAAGCAAGCATGTACTAGCAAGTATGTTTTAAAGATTTCCAATTTTATGAACAAGCTGAGTAAGCTTGAGTTTTATGAAAGAAAAGATAAGCAGACATGTTCAAATGTTTTCATGTGATTTTCTGAGATATTGAGCCCGAGGATTTATGGTACCGTGTGCACACAGGTCTTATTCATCGTTGTCAACGTTGAGTGTACTCGTGACAACAACGCTGCCGTGAGAGTCTTGGGGCGGGCCTGAAGACGACAAAGACGATGGGAGTCTTTGGGCGGGCCCCACTACATAGAGAGTAAACGTTGGTTTATCTTTGGCGTGCCCTACACAACGTGGATTGTGAGATGTTTTTAAAAGAGTTTATTTCATTTACATGCCTTACGAGATTTTGATGATATACTTGTTGGTTTTCTCAAAGTCTATTATGATTCTCGTTTACTTTCAATGCTTGAATACAAATGCATATGCTCATAGTTTTCAAGTCACATGTTTTACAAATTCTGAGATATTTAACACAGTCACTCACCTGAGCTTCATAGCTCATTCCTTCTATGTTTTCAAACCTTTTGGTAGAGATCGAGCTCCCGGCTTTGAGTTCTCGCCATAGTCTCTTTGAAGCTTCACAAGTTAAATACTTTGTACGTGGCTGGTTTTGTCTAGCAAGTCTCTATGTTTGTAAATTATTTTTTGAGGACTTTGGTGTTATAGTTGTTTGTACATTAGAGGTTGTATAAACACTGGTTGTCTTGTGTTGTTTCTGATGCACTAGACTTTTAGTTTCCAAGAGAGACTTGTGAAGAGTTTAATTAAATTAATGTTATTTAATTAAATAATTGCCCCTAGGTGGCAAAAATCGGTCTATTTTGCTATTTAATTATTTTATGCATGAGATGTATGATTTAATTAAATTTCTATGTGCATAATATATGTCATATAGATTTAAAATCCCACCTTAGGTTAAACATTCTCATGCATCATTTATATTATAAGAGTTATAATATATAGTTTGCATGATAGGTTATATTATAAGAGTTATAATATAATTAAATGCATGTTTAATTTAATTAATATAAGTGTTATATTTATTAGATTAAAGTATGCTCATGCATTTATATTCATGAGATGAATTATTTTATGTTATAGTATATAGTTATTCATGTGATGAATGATCAAGCACTATAATCTAGAAATGCATGCAACCTAAGTTAATTATTAGTTTTAAAGAGTTTAGAACTTGAATAATTAGACTTAGATTTTCTATTTTCTAATGAGATTAGAAATTAGGAAATCAAAGTTTAGTATATGAATGGAGACTGATTAGTAACTCTGTCTACGGAAGGTTTTGTCCAAGGCTGGGGTATTTAAGTTGACGCTTGGGGAACACCCCTACCTGAAAACCGACCTGGGAGTGAATTCGGTCCGGAGATTCTTAGATTATACATATCGCGAGTGCCGCTAATTAAAAGTGTTTTAATTTACTCACATAGACCTAAGTAATAATGTGATTATAAACTTAGGTTAATACCATATAAGAGTTATATTGGTAGACTTAGGTAAATTTTAGTCGGTTTATCTAGATCAATCCCTATTAAAATTAAAGTGCTGAGTGGGAGGAAATAAAGTGTATGAGATACATTTAATTTTCCAACCACAAATCTTCGTTAAGTGCGCACCGTGAGATCTATACTCGACCTCGTGGCACAAATGGGAGCGTCCCCAATCGGGTAGCATTTGTATAGGTCAATACCATAGTGGATGGAGAGAGTACTTATAGTGAGTGGGAGCGGGACTTGTGAAAACGGGACCTACGGTCTCTTCTTTCGATTCACACCGTGAGACCCCATGATCCGCCTGCTTGTTTGGCCTGGACCAGACAATCCCTTTGGAGGGCCTGATCATGGGAGTCGGAACACCGCGAATTCTCAAAAGGGATACAGTTTCCTGGTTGGTTTTCCTTCTTGGTTCACCCTTCGGTGGCTATTGTTTGGACGGATGCTTGGAGACTTAAGGATTGAGGGTGACACTCACAGAATTCGTTAAGTGTTAATGAATTCGACCGAACAATAGTAATTGGACGCCTAATGGAATAAGAGTTATTCAGGGATTAGGGTCTGATCGAGAAAGTCTCGTCCTAGAGGAGGAGTGTTCTGTTCACCCTTCGGTGGCGGTCATTCTAAACCTTTAGGATATCATTGCAAAATTTTGAATGACCTAGGGATCATGAAACAATTTTGCTAAAACATGATTGGATTTCAAAAGTTTTTTGCGAGACTAACACAAAGTTTTTCTTAATTTTTCAGCTTAAAACATGTCTAGCGCTATTATAGCTCTACTCGTGTCCGATAAATTAATGGGAGATAATTACCAAACTTGGAAAAACAACATAAAAACAATTTTGGTAAATGACGACATTAAGTTCGTGCTCTCTAAAGAGTGTCCTCAAATGCCGGGCTCGACTGCATCGCGAAGTGTTCGCGATGCATACGATCAATGGATCAGGGCCAATGAAAAGGCCAAGGTCTATATCATTGCCAGCATGTCTGATGTTTTGGAAAAGAAGCATGAGTTGATGGTCACTGCTAAGGAGATCATGGAGTCCTTGCAGGAAATGTTTCGACAACAATCCTTTTAGGTCCGACATGACTCGCTCAAATACGTCTTCAACGCACGGATGAAAGAGGGGTCGTCTGTCCGTGAACATGTTCTAGACATGATGACCCACTTTAATCTAGCTGAGATGAACGGGGCTTCGATCGACGAGTCGAGCCAAGTCAGTTTTATTCTGGAGACTCTTCCGAAGAGTTTCCTTTAGTTTCGTAGCAATGGTGTTATGAACAAAATTAGCTACACTCTGACTACCCTCCTCAATGAGCTACAAAATTTCCAATCCTTGAACAGAGTCAGGGCACCGGATTCTGAGGCAAATGTTGCCTATAGGTCTTATCATAGGGGTTCGACCTCTGGGACGAAACCTGTTACTTCTTCACGCCCGAAAAGGAAGAAGAGGATGAAGAGGGGTAAAACTGACCGAGCTGCCGCCCACAAGGGCAAGAAGGTCAAGGAAGTTGCAGAGAAAGGAAAGTGTTTCCACTACAATGGGGGCAGACACTGGAAGAGAAACTGTCCTAAATTCATAGCCGAGAGGAAGAATCAAGGTAAATGTGATTTACTTGTGACATAAACTTGTTTAGTGGAGAGTAGTGACTCTGCCTGGATATTGGATTCGGGCGCCACTAACCATGTTTGTTCTTCTTTTCAGGGGATTGATTCCTGGCAGCCGCTGTGAAAGGGTGAGGTGACTCTACGAGTTGGATCCAGGGAGCTTGTCTCTGCTGCAGCGATCGGCACGGTGAAGCTACATTTTTGTAGGAACTACATTTTGTTGGACAATATGTATATAGTTCCAGGGTTTACTAGAAACCTAGTTTCTATTTCCTGCCTTTTAGAACAGTGTATTTCCGTTTTATTCAATGGTAATAAAGCGTTTATTTCCAGAAATAGTAATCTTATTTGTTCTGCTTAACTTGAGCATAATCTGTATGTTTTGAAACCTAATTCGGTCAAAAGTGTTTTGAATACTGAATTGTTTAAAACTGTAGAAACACAAACTAAGAGAGCGAAAGTTTCTCCTAAGGAAAATGCCCATCTTTGGCATCTACGGTTAGGCCACATTTATCTCAATACGATTGAGAAACTAGTGAAGAGTGGACTTCTAAACGAGTTGGAAGAAAACTCTTTACCGATGTGTGAGTCATGCCTTGAGGGCAAGATGACCAAACGTCCTTTTAGTGGAAAAGGATATAAAGCCAAAGAGCCTCTTGAGTTAGTACATTCCGACCTCTGTGGTCCGATGAATGTTAAAACTCGAGGCGGTTATGAATACTTCGTGTCTTTAATAGACGATTACTCGAGTTATGGGAATATTTACCTAATGCACAAGAAGTCTGAAACTCTTGAAAAGTTCAAGGAGTACAAGACTGAGGTTGAGAACCTCTTAGGTAAATCGCTTAAAACACTTCGATCGGATCGAGGTGGAGAGTACATGGACACAGAATTCTAGGACTATATGATAGAACATGGAATTACGTCCCAACTCTCAAGACTGGTATGCCACAAAGTGAGAATGGTGTATCGAGAGGAGAAAGCGAGAACCTTGTTGGACATGGTTCGGTCGATGATGAACTATGCTCGTCTCCCTGATTCTTTTTGGAGTTACGCAGTGGAGACTGCGGTTTATATTTTGAACAACATTCCGTCGAAGAGTGCTTGTGAAACACCTTTTGAGCTCTGGAGTGGACGTAAAGAAGTTTACATCACTTCAGAATTTGGGGATGTCCGACCCACGTGTTGGTGTCAAACCTGAAAAAGTTGGAACCCCGTTCGAAATTGTGCCTATTCGTAGGTTACCCTAAAGAGACTAGGGGTGGTCTATTTTTTGATCCTAAGGAAAATAGGGTGCTTGTGTCGACAAAAGCTACTTTCCTAGAGGAAGACCACGTCAGGGATCATTTACCAAGGAGTAAAATTGTGCTAAATGAAATGGACAGTACATCAGCAAGAGTTGCTGATGGGGCTAGTACGTCAACAAGTATTGTTGATCCTAGCACGTCTAGTCAAATCCGTTCCCAAGAGTTGGGGATGCCTCGACATAGTGGGAGGGCTGTGAGACAGCCTGATCGTTACATGGGTTTAGCTGAAACCCCAGTTGTCGTTCCTGATAATGACTGTGAGGATCCATTGACCTATGATCAGGCAATGGTTGATGTTGACAAAGACTAGTGGATTAAAGCTATGGACCAGGAAATGGAGTCTATGCACTTCAATTCTGTCTGGGAGCTTGTGGATCAACCAGATGGGGTAAAACCTATTGGTTGCAAATGGATCTACAAGCGTAACCGTGGCGTAGATGGGAAGGTGCAGACCTTCAAAGCCCGACTAGTGGCAAAGGGTTTTACCCAGGTTGAAGGGGTTGACAATGAGGAGACCTTTTCACCTGTTGCCATGGTAAAGTCGACAAGGATCCTTCTAGCCATTGCCGCGTATTATGACTACGAGGTATGGCAGATGGACGTCAAGACAGCCTTTTTGAATGGCAAACTTGATGAAACCATCTACATGGACCAGCCCAAAGGGTTCATTGCCCAAGGCCAAGAGCAAAAGGTTTCCCGGCTTCATAGGTCAATTTATGGGCTGAAACAAGCTTCGAGGTCTTGGAATATAAGGTTTGATGAGGCGATCAAATCTTATGGCTTTGATCAAAATGTCGACGAGCCTTGTGTCTACAAGAAAATCGTTGACAAAACTATCACATTTTTAGTGTTGTATGTGGACGATATTCTTCTCATTGGGAATGAGGTAGAATTTCTTACTGACGTTAAGAAGTGGCTAGCTTCGCAATTCCAAATGAAAGATTTGGGAGAAGCTCAGTATGTTCTAGGTATCCAGATAGTCCGGAACCAGAAGAACAGAACGCTAGCCTTGTCTTAGGCGTCTTATATTGACATGATGTTGTCTAGATATAAGATGCAGAACTCCAAGAAGGGCTTGGTGCCTTTCAGACATGGGGTTCACTTGTCTAAGGATCAGTGTCCTAAGACTCCTCAAGATGTTGAGGATATGAGACGGATCCCATATGCTTCAGCTGTAGGGAGCCTTATGTATGCCATGTTGTGTACTAGGCCCGACATCTGTTATGCAATAGGGATTGTCAATAGGTATCAATCCAATCCAGGATTAGATCACTGGACAGCCGTAAAGGCCATCCTCAAGTATCTTAAGAGAAAAAGGAACTATAGCTTAGTGTATGGTAGTGGGGATTTGATCCTTACGGGATACACGGATTCTGACTTTCAGACAGATAAGGATTCGAGGAAATCCACTTCGGGGTCAGCCTTCATTCTGAATGGAGGAGCTGTAGTATGGGGAAGCATCAAGTAGGGATGCATCGCCGATGCCACTATGAAAGCGGAGTATGTTGCAGCATGTGAAGCTGCAAAGGAAGCTGTTGGGCTTAGGAAGTTCATGTCGGATTTGGAAGTTGTTCCAAATATGAACTTTTGCACCGCAGAGACGTGACAGTCACGCAGATAGCGTCGGAGTACAACGCAGCTGATCCATTTACAAAGCCCCTCACGGCTAAGGTGTTTGAGGGTCACCTAGAGAGTCTAGGTCTTCGAGAGCTTCCTGACTAGGGCAAGTGGGAGATGTGTAAACGGGTATTCAATGCCCTAGTTTATTGTATTACTTCATTGTAATTTATGTACATTTTAGAAATGTATTTTCTCCATTAGCTTAGTCCAAGTGGGAGTTTGTTGGGATTTTTGTCCTAATCTCGTGTTTGTAAATTACTGTTTGAAATTAATAAGAGTTTTTTATTTCATTACTTTGTGTCTCGCAATATCTACAAACGTTTCTAATAAACTAAGCTCTAGGGTCATTGAATTTATGAGAGAACTAGAACTTGAACGGTGTGTAGTGGACACACAGAGAGGATCACGTTCGAGTTAATGACCCGAACGGTCTATAGTATATGGATAGGGTTGGAGACCTAATCTTGGATATGCTGTGGATGCGACCCGCTTTGTATTAGTTACAAACGATGTGATCTGACTCATTCATGTGGTTGACATGCGAGTGGGGGCATCCTGTGCAATGAGATTGTACAAGACCGGACCGTGAATTATTAGACCTCACGATGTAACACCGCTGTGATGAAGGACTAATAACTTCGTTGATGACTATTAGTGACTCGACACGAATCTCGAGCGTGTTACGGACTCTCGCTCTGCGAAGTCCGTCCTTTGACTAGTACGGGTGAGGGTGGTCACTGTTACTCACCCAATATGCCTATCTTCTCAGGGGCAGGACCAAGTAGGGAGCTGGGAACTTAACTACGCGAGATGGAATTCACTCATTCCCGCCTTTAGGAAAACTAGAGGGGTTGTTCCCTTAAGTGCTGTCTCCAAGGCTTGGACAACGGGCGCCCACCTTCTCACTGGCCCGAGAAGGGTGTTGTGTATGGTTGGACCATCACAATGTGTTGTTCATTAGAGGAGGAGTGGGGACTTAAGGAACAAGAGGTAGACACAAGAGTAAAACAGTAATTTGACCCAGCTGTGTCTACGAACAACCTGTGAAGGGTCGACTCATGGGCATTGGTTATATCAGTGGACACGTAATATTCTGCACTGACGGGAGTGCAGCTGGGCTATAGTGGAGTGTTACCATAGCTAATGAATGTTGATTAACCGGGTCAAAGAGTTTGACAGGTTAGTCTCGGATCATTGGAGCCCGTCACTGTAGGTCCATTAGGCCCCTCAGTTGGCTCAATCTGGGTTAAAAGAAGGGTTAATGTTTTGGTATGAAATTTAAGTGTTCAATTTCACTTCAAGGGCATTTATGTCATTTATATGAGATATGATGATATAATATATAGTTTAATGTGAATGAGATTCATAATAAACTATAGGTTAGCCTAATTGTTGAATTAGGGCTAATTGGAGAAATTAATTGAGAGAAATTAAATTGGATGTGATTCAATTTAATTAATCCACAATTATTGCAAATTTGATTTGCAATATGAGATATGAGATATATTATATTATGTGGTTATGCAAATGAGATTTGCATTGAAAGAGTGTAGATTAAGAAAGCGGAAGCAATTTTGGATCTTGAACACTCTAAGTTGATCAATTTTACAAAACAAAAAGCATGCTCAAAACTGGAAAAACAGAGAGTATGAACACATACCTTTGTTGTTCAAAATTCTCCAAATCCGTGGAGAATTTCTTGTCACAAACACTTTGTGGACAACCTCTAGTGTCTTCCCTACTATTCTCAGGCCTTAGAACAGATTGTGGGATCTTTGGTAGAGAGAATTTGAAGAGAGATGGGAGAAAGGTCTAAAAACGTGAATTATCAAGATTCTGATTAATCCTCTTTAATCTAATGGTTTCTTCTTCAATTAAAGAAACCAAAAGCTTCTTCAAGCTAGGAGAAGATGACAGCAAGAAGATGAGAAGTATTTAGCAAGAAGGAGGTGCTCAATTTGAGTGAATTTGAAAAAGTAGCAAGGTCGCTCATCCTTTTCATTTTGGTCCAATTGAAATTCAAAATCAAAATTGAATTTTCATTTAATTTTAATTCAAAATTAATATAAAATTAATTTTAAATTAAAAATAAATTTATTAATTTAATTAACTAAATAATTTAATTAAATAATTTTAATTAATTTATGTAATTTAATATCAAATATTAAATTAAATAATTGGACCAATCCCGATTTCTTAAATCGATCGTTTAAACATGAATCCCTATTCATGTTATAAACCGAACAAATATTTAAATCACATTTAAATATTTCCACCTCTTCTTTATTATAGTTTAATTCATAATTAAACTGTGACACGTTAAGTATATTACATATAATTAACGTTTTCTCCCAAAACTGAATTTGAACATTTCAATTTTTTTTTTCTCTCAAAATGTTACAAGGCTTAGTCCGAGCTAGTAAGGGGACCTAATGGACCTACAGATCATGAGCTCCAACGATACAAGATTAAGCTAATCAACATTCGTTAACCACCGGGACACTCCACTAAAGCCCAGTGGTTGCACTCTCCTCACTGTAGATATATTTCTGTCCATTCGATATAACCATGATTAGTAAGTCGATCCTTCACAGGTCGTTTGTATTTACAGCTGGGTCAAAAATACCGTTTTACCCCTGTAATTACTTCTTGTTCCTTAAGTCCCACTGATCCTCTAAAGAACAATTGGTTTGTGGTCCAACCAACAAATCGAATCCCTCTCGAGCCAATGAGAGGGGTGGGCCCTTTGTTCAAGACTCGGAGTCAGCACTTAAGGGAATAACCTCTCTACTAATCCCTAAAGCGGGTAGGAGTGAATTCCATCTTGCAGAACTATGTTCCCAGCTATCTACCCAGTCTTATCCCTGAAATGAGAGGTTTATTGAGTCGGCAATTTCAGGCCACTCTCACCCATGCAAATCTAAGGATAATCCGAATAAACAGGAGTTCATGGCACGCTCAGAATTAAGATCGAGTTACCTAGGTCATCGTATGAATATAGTCAGTTAAGACAGTAAACGGAGTTATAAAGTCTAAGTGACTATTTCTCGGTCCAGTCTTATGCAAACTCATTGCATAGGACGCCCCAACTCGCATGTCTCCACATGAACGATTTAGGATCACATCGTTTGTACTTTACAAAGTGGGTCGCGTCCATAGTGTCCCCAGGATAAGGTACCCAACCCTATCCCTATACTATAGACTGTTGTGGCTATAACTTGAACCTGATCCACTTTGATGTCACACATAAAGTTCAAGTATACATCCTATAGCCATGGGTTCTTTATTGGATTAGGGTTTCAAAATATATAATTCACTTTATTCAATAACATCTTTACTGAATAAATCTCAATAATAACTTTATTTCAAAATAGAATATACATACAATTTACAAACTCACAAGTTTTAGGACATAAAACTCAACAAACTCCCACTTGGACTAAAACGTCGGTGGAGTAAAACATGTTGGGCAAGAAAACTGTCCTATTGTACAACCCGAAGTCCTAGATTCTCTAGGTGTCCCTCAAACACTTTGGCCGTGAGGGGCTTTGTAAACGGATCAACAATGTTGTGCTCCGAAGCGATCTGCGTGACGATCACATCTCCTCGTTGCACAATCTCCCTGATGAGATGATATTTGCGCTCTATATGCTTTCCGCACTTATGGCTTCTAGGTTCTTTAGAATTTTCCACTGCACCACTATTATCACAATAAAGAGTGATAGGCAAATTCATATTTGGAACAACTTCCAAATCAGCCAAGAACTTTCTAAGCCATACAGCCTCCTTCGCTGCTTCGCAAGCTGCGACATACTCAACTTCCATGGTGGAGTCAGCAATACAACCTTGCTTTATACTCCTCCATACTATAGCTCCTCCGTTAAGAGTGAAGACTGATCCTGATGTGGATTTCCTCGAATCTACATCAGTCTGAAAATCAGAATCAGTGTATCCTGCAAGGATTAAATCCTTTGCGCCATACACAAGCATATAGTCCCTCGTTCTCCTAAGGCACTTGAGGATATTCCTAACGGCAGTCCAATGATCATATCCAGGATTGGACTGATACCTACTGACAATTCCTACTGCATAGCATATGTCGGGTCGAGTACATAGCATGGCATACATCAGACTACCGACAGCTGATGCATAGGGAATGCGTCTCATATCCTCAACTTCTTGAGGTGTCTTAGGACATTGTTCCTTAGACAGATGAATTCCATGCCTGAAAGGTAATAAACCGTTCTTGGAATTCTGCATCTTATATCTAATCAACATTTTGTCAATATAAGACGCTTGAGACAGCGCTAGCGTTTTGTTTTTGCGATTCCGAGCAATTTAGATTCCAAGGACAAACTGAGCCTCTCCCAAATCTTTCATTTGGAATTGCGTCGCTAGCCATTGTTTAACGCCAATCAGGAATCCCGCATCATTCCCATTGAGCAGGATATCGTCTACGTATAAGACTAAGAAAGCTACTGTAGTATTGACTATCTTCTTGTAGACACAAGGCTCGTCAATATTCTGTTTAAAGCCATAAGATTTGATCGCAATATCAAATCTTATATTCCAGGATCTAGATACTTGTTTCAATCCATAAATGAACCGCTTAAGCTTGCAAACCTTTTGCTCTGGACCCTGAACTTTGAACCGCTCTGGTTGATCCATATAGATACTCTCTTCAAGATTGCCATTCAGAAAGGCTGTCTTGACATCCATTTGCCAAATTTCATAATCATAAAACGTAGCAATGGACAAGAGTATTCTAGTCGACTTAAGCATGGCAACAGGGGAGAAGGTTTCTTCATAGTCCACCCCTTCCCGCTGGGTATTACCCTTTGCCACAAGTCGAGCCTTAAAGGTTTGCACCTTACCGGCTTGATCTCGTTTCCTCTTGTAGATCCATTTGCAACCGATAGGTCTTTCACCATCTGGTTGATCTACAAGTTCCTAGACTGAATTGAAGTACATAGACTCCATTTCGAGGTCCATGGCTTTAATCCACTGGTCTCTATCTATATCATTCATTATCTGTTTATCGGTCAATGGATCCTCTATGCCATGTAACGGTCGGGTTGTCTAACATCTCTCCCACTACGTCGAGGCATCAACAACTTTTGTTGATTTATCACTAGCTTCCTCGAAAATTTCGCTCAAGACAATTCTGCTACGAGGTCGATGATCTCTCATGTGGTCTTCCTCTAAGAACGTGGCATTTAACAACACAAGCACCTTGTCCTCTTGAGGATCATAAAACAGACCACCTTTCGTTTCTTTGGAGTATCCTACGAATAGGCATAATTTTGAACGATGTTCCGGTTTCTTTGGATTGGACACTAGCACATGTATAGGACATCCCCAAATCGATGTGCGTAAACTACCTTTACGCCCTTTCCAGAACTCATAGGGTGTTTT
The DNA here is from genome assembly GCA_036507285.1 of Trichosanthes cucumerina. Lineage (NCBI taxonomy): Eukaryota > Viridiplantae > Streptophyta > Magnoliopsida > Cucurbitales > Cucurbitaceae > Trichosanthes > Trichosanthes cucumerina. The sequence goes on from CM071841.1 coordinate 45,009,660, forward strand.
CAAACACTCTTAGAGGGGAACCATGTTCAAAATATATGCGCAGTTTTTTCATCGCATATCCCCAAAACGAACTAGGGCGGTTGGCGTAGCTCATCATAGATCGAACCATGTCTAACAGGGTTCTATTTCTCCTTTCAGATACACCATTCTGCTGAGGTGTACCAGGTGCTGAGAGTTGGGATACGATTCCATGTTCTATCATATAGTCTTGGAATCTTAAATCCATATACTCTCCACCTCGATCTGATCGAAGTGTTTTAATCGTTTTACCTAACGAATTCTCAACCTCTGTCTTATATTCCTTGAACTTTTCAAGGGTTTCAGACTTATGATGCATTAGGTAAAGATAGTCATACCTTGAATAATCATCAATAAAACTGATGAAATATTCATACCCTCGTGCCTTAACATTCATTGGACCACAAAGATCCGAATGCACGAGTTCCAAGGGTTCTTTGGCCCTATAACCTTTTTCAGAAAAAGGTCGTTTTGTCATTTTTCCCTCAAGACAAGACTCACATGGTGGTAAGGAGTTGTCCTCTAACTGACTTAGGAGACCACTCTTAACCAATCTCTCAATCCTATTGAGATTAATGTGACCTAGTCTCAAGTGCCAAAGATAGGTACTTAGAGAAAGCTTCTGCCTTTTATTTTGAGTATCAGCTGTTTTAAACATCTCAGTGTTCAAAATAGCTTTTATCTCTGTTGGTCTTAACACATATAAGTTGTTTTCAAGTTTAGCAGAACATATTCGTACACCTCTTTTGCAAATGAACGCTTAATTATAATCAAAAGACACTTTATACATATGTTCAAGTAAACAAGAGATAGATACAAGATTTCTTTTGATTCCAGGAACCAAAAGTACATTTTCTAATAAAACGAATCTATCTCTAAATAACAACTTCATCGCTCCCATCGCTGCTCTATTTGAGACAACCTCTCTGTTCCAACCCACGAGAGTTATCTCACTATCGTAAATTTGCCTCCAGGAACTAGTTTCTGTAAAAAGAAGAACACACATGGTTAGTGGCCCCTGAATCTAGTATCCAGGAGGAATCATCATGTTCCACGAAACATGTTTCAACAACGAGTAAATCATATTTACCTTGTTTTTCTTTCTCAGCTTTCTTTTCCGCAAGGTACTTGAGGCGATTTCTCTTCCAGTGCCCGTCTTCACCACAATAGAAACATTTTCTGTGGCTTTAACCTTGCGTATGGGAGCTTTTTCCTTCCCTTTATCCTTTTTTCTTTTTCGGAATACCTTTATTCTTAGAAAAAGAAGGACCAGACTTAGTCTCTGAGGAAGATCCTCTCAGGAACTTCCTCGAAGTGACAACGTTTGCCTCCTTCTCTTTTCCCTTTGATTTCATCAGGGACTCAAATGTCTGGAGCTCGTTAAGTAGAGTAGTCAGGTTATACTCTATCTTGTTCATCACCGAGTTGGTGCGAAACTGCAGGAAACTCTTCGGAAGAGATTCCATTATAAAGCTAACTCGATTATTTCTCATCAAGGACAACCCTGTTTACCTCTGCCACGTTGAAGTGGACCATCATATTAAGGACATGCTCCCAAACAGATGTTCCCTCCTTCATTCGGGAGTTGTAAACGTACTTGAGAGCATCATAACAGACCGATGAGGACGGTTGTCCAAATATGGCCTGTAATGATCCCATGATCTCCTTTGCGGTGATCATGCCCTCATGTTTCTTAAACAACACATCAGATATGCTGGCTAAGATGTAGACCCGGGCTTTATCATTAGCCCTAGTCCATTTGTCAAATGCATCCCGAATCTATTGGGGGTTGCGAGCATTTGAGCTGGGGGGGAAGACATTCCTCCGTCAAGATGAACCTTAGATCATCGATTACAAGAATCGTATTCAAGTTTGATTTCCAAGTTCCAAAGTTATCGCCGTTAAGTTTGTCGGAGGCGAGTAATTGAATAAAAGAGCTCGACATGCTGAAAATAGGACATATTCTATTAGTGAATTGCTTTTAACCCATAACATGCATTCAATTAAGAATTTAGCAAAAGTAATAATGTACCCATAAACTCATTATTTGTTTTTGCAATGATACTTCAGTGAGTCAGAGCAACCGCTACCGAAGGGCAGTCAATCACTCCTTCACTGAACCAAGACATTTTTTACTAAATGCTAATACCAGAATAACTCTTATTCCTATAGCATTCTAGTTATCGCTACTTTGGTCAAGAATTCACTAACACTTAGCGATTCTTGTAAGTGCGACCCGCCATTTTCAGATCTCAAAGGTCGACCCCAACAATGCTACCGATTTGGAAAGTCAAGGTTGGGAATGGACCTAGGAGACCCTATCCATTTCTGGAGTTTGAGTTGTTCTGAATCCCATGTTACATCCCTCCGAATGGATGGTGCTACTACGGGCAACCTGCAGGCGCAATATGGGAATCTCACGATCCAACCTAATGGAGGAGACCATAGGATGTGTTGACACACTTCCTTCTCCCACTTACTATAAATACTTTCTCTATTCACCTTGCTCTTGATTTATGCAAACACCATCCGAATGGGGATGCCCTATTGACATCACGAGGCCGAGCATAAATCTCACGGTGTGAACTTCGCGAAGAGCGTAAGAGGAAATTGATATATCATATATACCTTTTCACTCCCACTAAGCATTTTAAATAGTTTGGGTATACTTTTACTTAGGCATATTTCGACTAAAATAATATGACCTAAGTCTACCAATATAACTATTATACTGGAATTACCTAAGTCTATTAACTTTTTAATAAACCTAGGTCTATGAGTTTAATTTATTAACTTTTAATAAACGTCACTCTGGAAAATAATTTATAAACATCTAGATTAAATTCACTCCCAGGTTGGTTCCCAGGTAGGGTGTTAGTTTCAAATCGACTTAAGTAGTACCCTAGCTAGAGAACCTTCCTTAGACAGAGTCCCTCTTTAATCATAGTTTATAAATTATTGGTTGCCTATTTCTAATCTTATTAGAACTAGATAACCTAAGATCTAATTAATTTCCAGTTCTAAAACCATTTTAAAACTAATTAATTAACCTTAAGTTACATGCATTTTTATGTTATAAATTGCTTGATCATTCATCATATGAATGTACATACATTTATAACAAATTCATCACATGAATAAACGCATAAATATATGTTTAATTTTTAATTAATATAACCTTTATATTAATTATAATTAAAACATATAATATTTGTTTCATAAATTAATATAACACTTATATTAATTCCAATGAAACCCTAATTCATGCATACTATATATTATAACACTTATAACATACTTTCAATGCATGGAGCATGCTTCCTATGGTGGGATTTTAAAACTATATGGCATACTTTATGCACATACAATCAGGGATTTTAATTAAAACATACATTCACATTGCATAATTAATTAACCACACTAAAGTGGACTGGTTTTGGCATCTAATGCAAGCAAACAACTAAATTATTACAATAATAATCTAGAATTAAAATCGAACCACTTCGAACCAGCTTGCATATGTGTGAACCGGACCTTCAAAAGGTTGAATCGGGCTGTAAAAGGATGAACCAGACCTCCAAATGATGAAACAAACCTTCAAAATGGAAAAACCGGCCTCAAAATAGTCAGAATCAGTCTAAAAATACCCGAACCGGACGAAAATCGAGCCGAACCGATCCAAAATTAATTGAACCGGTCAAAGTCAAACATCACAGGTCAAAGTCAACTGCTCAATCATCTTCTTCCCTCCTTTTTAAATTCACAGGCACGCGGGCTGAAGGTTAAATGTCACTTTGAGTGCGAATTTTAAAAAAAAAAGAATTTGCTCTGTTTATGATTTTCGACCTTTCATGCTTCTCTCTTCAAATTGAAGGCCTTCCCGAACTCCAATCGACTTGAAATTTTTACAGCTTATTCTACACACATTACTGCTCAAACATACTTGAGCAATTTGAAAATAAAACACAAATAGATGCTCAATTTAAATGCCAAAATCAGAACAACACTTTAGATGCCCAGAAAAATTGTATTTCAAAAAACACCCACCACAAAACACAATTGATCAAATTGAGTGCTCAAAATTGCTCTGATACCAATTGAAAGAGTGTAGATTAAGAAAGCAGAAGCAATTTTGGATCTTGAACACTCTAAGTTGATCAATTTTACAAAACAAAAAGCATGCTCAAAACTGGAAAAACAGAAAGTATGAACACATACCTTTGTTGTTCAAAATTCTCCAAATCCGTGGAGAATTTCTTGTCACAAACACTTTGTGGACAACCTCTAGTGTCTTCCCTACTATCCTCAGGCCTTAGAACAGATTGTGGGATCTTTGGTAGAGAGAATTTGAAGAGAGATGGGAGAAAGGTCTAAAAACGTGAATTATCAAGATTCTGATTAATCCTCTTTAATCTAATGGTTTCTTCTTCAATTAAAGAAACCAAAAGCTTCTTCAAGCTAGGAGAAGATGACAGCAAGAAGATGAGAAGGATTTAGCAAGAAGGAGGTGCTCAATTTGAGTGAATTTGAAAAAGTAGCAAGGTTGCTCATCCTTTTCATTTTGGTCCAATTGAAATTCAAAATCAAAATTGAATTTTAATTCAAAATTAATATAAAATTAATTTTAAATTAAAAATAAATTTATTAATTTATTAATTAAATAATTTAATTAAATAATTTTAATTTATTTATTTAATTTAATATCAAATATTAAATTAAATAATTGGACCAATCCCGATTTCTTAAATCGATCGTTTAAACATGTATCCCTATTCATGTTATAAACCGAACAAATATTTAAATAACATTTAAATATTTCCACCTCTTCTTTATTATAGTTTAATTCATAATTAAACTGTGACACGTTAAGTATATCACATAGAATTAACGTTTTCTCCCAAAACCGAATTTGAACATTTCAAAATTTTTTTTTCTCTCAAAATGTTACAAGGCTTAGTCTGAGCTAGTAAGGGGACCTAATGGACCTACAGATCATGAGCTCCAACGATACAAGATTAACCGGCCGAACTCTTTAGCCTAGCTAATCAACATTCGTTAACCACCGGGACACTCCACTAAAGCCCAATGGTTGCACTCTCCTCACTGTAGATATATTTCTGTCCATTCGATATAACCATGATTAGTAAGTCGATCCTTCACAGGTCGTTTGTATTTACAGCTGGGTCAAAAATACCGTTTTACCCCTGTAATTACTTCTTGTTCCTTAAGTCCAACTGATCCTCTAATGAACAATTGGTTTGTGGTCCAACCAAAAAACCGAATCCCTCTCGGGCCAATGAGAGGGGTGGGCGCTTTGTTCAAGACTCGGAGTCAGCACTTAAGGGAATAACCTCTCTACTAATCCCTAAAGCGGGTAGGAGTGAATTCCATCTTGCAGAACTATGTTCCCAGCTATCTACCCGGTCTTATTCCTGAAATGAGAGGCTTATTGAGTTGGCATTTTGTGCCTCTCACCCATGCAAATCTAAGGATAATCCGAGATAAGCAGGAGTTCATGGCACGCTCGGGATTAAGATCGAGTTACCTAGGTCATCGTATGAATATAGTCGATTATGACGATGCGCGGAGTTATAATGTCTAAGTGACTATTTCTCGGTCCAGTCTTATGCAAACTCATTGCATAGGACGCCCCCACTCGCATGTCTCCACATGAACGATTTAGGATCACATCGTTTGTACTTTACAAAGTGGGTCGCGTCCATAGTGTCCCCAGGATAAGGTACCCAACCCTATCCCTATACTATAGACCGTTGTGGCTATAACTTGAACCTGATCCACTTTTATGTCACACATAAAGTTCAAGTATACATCCTATAGCCATGGGTTCTTTATTGGATTAGGGTTTCAAAATATACAATTCACTTTGTTCAATAACACCTTTACTGAATAAATCTCAATAATAACTTTATTGCAAAATAGAATATACATACAATTTACAAACACACGAGTTTTAGGACATAAAACCCAACAAACTCCCACTTGGACTAAAACATCAGTGGAGTCAAATATGTTGGGCAAGAAATATGTCCTATTGTACAACCCGAAGTCCTAGATTCTCTAGGTGTCCCTCAAACACTTTGGCCGTGAGGGGCTTTGTAAACGGATCAACATTGTTGTGCTCCGAAGCGATCTGCGTGACGATCACGTCTCCTCGTTGCACAATCTCCCTGATGAGATGATATTTGCGCTCTATATGCTTTCCGTGCTTATGTCTTCTAGGTTCTTTAGAATTTGCCACTGCACCACTATTATCACAATAAAGAGTGATAGGCAAATTCATATTTGGAACAACTTCCAAATCAGCCAAGAACTTTCTAAGCCATCTGACCTCCTCGCCTTTTCTTCGCAAGTGCGACATACTCAGCTTCCATGGTGGAGTCAGCAATACAACCTTGCTTTATACTCCTCCATACTATAGCTCCTCCGATAAGAGTGAAGACTGATCCTGATATGGATTTCCTCGAATCTACATCAGTCTGAAAATTAGAATCAGTGTATCCTGCAAGGATTAAATCCTTTGCGCCATACACAAGCATATAGTCCCTCGTTCTCCTAAGGTACTTGAGGATATTCTTAACGGCGGTCCAATGATCATATCGAGATTGGTGATACTGTGACAATTCCTTTCGCATAGCATATGTCAGGTCGAGTACATAGCATGGCATACATCAGACTACCGACAGCTGATGCATAGGGAATGCGTCTCATATCCTCAACTTCTTGAGGTGTCTTATGTCACACCCCTTCCCGAACCACTTGCTAACTTAGCCCGGGAGACGGCATGAACCCAACAGACATTGTTACCTCTTAACAATACCTGCTGACACTACTTTACCTGAAAACAAACTATGTTCGCATATGGAACACTTTAAACTTAACACAGTGGAATCTGGACATCTATAAGACGTACATGAGGAGAACTCTTCTTAAGTCTCTCTTGGAAACTAAGATGAGCAAGAACATCGAGAACCACAAAAAGTCCAAACCACTAATTAAGCAACCACAACCTCTAAAGCACATACGACTATAACTACATAGTTCTCTTAAAATAATTTACAGACATATGGACTTGCTTAACCACACCAACCACGTACAACATATCAAACATGAGAAGCTTCCCACAGACTATGGCAAAGTTATCGAGCGCAGGAGCTCGATCTCTACACGAAAAGTGGAAAAAACATCGAAAGAATGAGCTATAAAGCTCGAGTGAGTGACCTGAGTTTAAAAGAAAGCTATTAACTCGTAAATCATATCACCTGGCCACCTATGAGCATATGCATCTGTAATCAAGCGTTAAAAGTAATCGTGTAATCATTATAGCTTTTCATGAAAACAAGCAAGACACCGTTAAAATCTCGTAAGGCATGTAAATGATATAAACTCTTTTTAAAACATGTCACAATCTACGTTGTGTAGGCACGCCATGATACACCAACGTTTATTCTACGATGTAGTGGGGCCCGCCAAAGACTCCCATCGTCTTTGTCGTAGTGGGGCCCGCCAAAGACTCACGCGACAGTACTGTTGTCACGGAATATACTCAACGTCGACAACGAGATAAACCCGTGTGCACGCGGTACTACATAGCCTCGGGCTCAATATCTAAAAAGATCACATGAAAACATTTGAACATGCCAGCTTATCTTTTTCTTTCATAAAACTCAAGCTTACTTAGCTTGTTCATAAAACTAGAAATCTTTAAAACATACTTGCTAGTACATGCTTGCTTGAAATCATCACATTTTCATAAGTTTTGGCAACCATTGGACATATGCTCATGTATAAACTTTATAAAGACTTTTAGGCTCATCATGAACACTTTAAAACATTTCTAAGAAATCATGAATGCTCATAAACAAGTGTTCAAGAAAACAATAAACATCTAAACCATTTCGTTTTAGCAAAACCTTGCATTTCATAAGCATAATACAAGCCTATAAACCATTTTCAAGGTTCGTTTTGTCACTCACAGTTTTAGAACTAGAGTCTTGACCCGTACACTCGACCTATTCGATCTTGGCCTGTCAAACAAACCAAAACTATGTTTTAGAACCTCGAGCTCATGGTTTTAACTTTAAAACTACAAGAAAACACTCCAACAAAAATTCCAGCATTTAACAGATTTTATGCCCTGTATTCAGACAGCCATAACTTCTTCATTACTTATCCAAAAAGAATGTACTTTATACCAAACTCTTCCTTTTGGAATCCTCTAAAACTCTTATGAAGACATGAAAATGAGATTCCCAATAGATTGGTTCAGAAATACCTCGAAATCTCCTTTCCCCGGAACTAACTTCTGCTATTCCAGATTCGATTTTCTGCTGCAACCCGAAACTTGACCTGCTATTTACAACATCTTCCAGTCATTTTCTATTCACGAATTCTTCACAAAAGTTGTAGGAAATTCAATAAGCTTTCCAACCATACCTAATAGAGCTTCGGATTCCAACTCTACAGGTCAGTACAACCAAAACATCAGAGACTTCTTGGATTTGACAGTAAATTCTGTGTTCTGTCTTCCTCTTCACAAATCAGTAGCTTAAGATCCGAATTTGCTCGAGCATCCTTCACGAATTTTGTTCCAATATGAGTTAACTTTCATGAAACAAAATTTTAACTCTTACCGCTTTCTGTGGAGCTCGTGATGAACAAAATAGCAGAACATGGCAGAGTGATTACCTTGCTGTCATAAAGAATCCTCTTGAGTTCTTCTCCTTTCTTCTACAACTACAGCTCCAAATTTATGAAAAATGGCTTCCTTCTTCTTCCTTTCTCCTTCTCCCACGAAATATCAGCTTGGTTTGTGATGAAAGAGAAGAAATTGAAGAGAAAACCCTTTTTAAAACAATACAATCGGTGGAAAGAGGTGGTTTTGTCTTTTTCCCCTTTTTCTCTTTTTCTTTTTCCTTTTCTTTTTCTTTCCTTTATCCCTTCCTTCCATTTCTTTTCTTTTCATTTCTTTTCTTTTCTTAACAAAACAAAGCAAACTTAGTATATTAAACATTTGTTTCATTTCCTTTTCTTCTTTTGTCTTAAAAGCAATCCAAACCGAAATGGTTTAAACTTTCCTTCCTTGTTTTCCTTTTGCCTTTCACTTCATTTCTCTCCTTTTTAAAACATGGAAAACCAAGTTTTAAACATTCATTTCTTCTTTCTTTTTGTTGTTTGTTAATAAGGAAGTTCCAAAGAGATCGGGTTTACAACTTACCTCCCCCTTAGGAAATTTCGTCCTCGAAATTTAGTAGTTCATAGGTGAAAATCATCGGATACTTCCTCCTCATTTAGTCTTCTAACACTCAAGGTTGCCTCTTCCACTCGTGATGTCTCCAACGAACCTTCACGTGTGGGATCGTCTTGTTTCTTAAAACTTGTTCTTTTCTCACGAGGATTTGAAGCTGCATCCTCTGCGTAACTCATGTCTTTTTTCACTCAACGGGTTGTGCTTGTAGCACATGTGTCGGATCGGAATATACTTCTCAACATGAACACATGAAAAACATCATGTACTCAAGATAGTTCTCTGGCAATTCTAGTCTGTAGAGGTCTTGGCCCAACTTGTCCGTTACTTGATAAGGACCAATATATCTAGGGCTTAGTTTACCTTTCTTACCAAAAGCGAAGGACACCTCTCCATGGAGATAACTTCAAGAAAACTTGATCTCCAACACGGAATTCTAAGTCCTTTCGTTGCTTATCTACATAACTCTTACGACGGTCTTGTGCTACCTTCAGATTCTCTCTGATTACGTTAATATTGTTTGTCATAAGTTGCACCAACTCAGGATCGATTAGCTTCCGCTCTTCCAGTTCATTCCAATATACGAGCGTTCTACACGGTCTTTTATCTAGAGCTTCAAATGGTGCCATGTCAAAACTAGACTGATAATTGTTATTGTAAGCAAATTCCATAAGTGATAGGTGTGTATCTCAACTTCCCTTAACTTGAAAGACACATGCTTGCAACATGTCTTCTAGGGTGCGGATGGTCCTCTGATTTGCCCATCTGTCTAAGGATGGAATGTTGTACTAAACTTGATTCTGTTCCCATACCTTTACGTAAACTAGGCCAAAACTTAGAAGTAAATCTCGAATCTCTATATCGATACTATGGACCTTTGGCACTCTGTATTGTCTTACAATTACGCCGACGTATAGCTTAGCTAGGTGATCAAGCGTGAGCGTCGATTTTAATCGGTATAAACCGTGTTATCTTAGTGAGTCTATCCACCATTACCCAAGTAGCATCATGTCCATTTGAAGTACGTGGTAATCTAAACAGAAAACCATAGTAATACGCTCCCATTTCCATTCCGACACTAGCAATGGGTTAAGGAGTCCTTTTTGCTTCTATCTAACTGGTTTAACTTGCTGACAGATTAAACATCTATCAACATAATCAACTATCTCCCGCTTCAACCCGGGACACCAATAAGTCCCATTCATGGTTTTACACATCTTGGTGCTTCACGGATGCATAGCAATGTCATGAGCTCGTGAGCTTCTTCTAGAATAGCATTCTTAAGCTCACTAACACTCTAACGCATAGTCTTCCTTGTTTCTCTATGGCTCACGTCTCGATCTCATTTTAAATTTGCTTCTTGGCCCTATTTGGACTTTCTAAACATCTTTTGCAAGTTACTATTCTTTGATTGTCTTCTCACAATCTCTATTATGAGTGAAGGCACGATCTCGAAATTAAACTAAAAGACCCTCTCAATTCTCTCGCAGATTACAACCGCCTTAGAATCCCTTAGAGTACTTAAAAATGTTGCTCGAATACTACACAAGGCATCCCTAGGAAGTCTTGACTTCCGCGCTCAAAGCATCACTACCACATTCACCTTACCAGAGATGGTATTATATGGTACAATTACAATCTTTAATCAATTCTAACCATCTTCGTTGTCTCATATTCATCTTAAATGCATTCAAAGATATATTTGAGACTCTTATGAATCTGTGTAAATGTGACACCTTTCACCAAACAAGTAATGTCTCGGATCTTGATTGCTAGAACAAGCTGCTTTGCTAGCTCGAGATCGTGGGTAGGGTAATTACATTCATGCTTTTCAATTGTCTTGATGCATAAGCTATTACTTTTCCTTCTTGCATCGAACACACCTAAACCTTGTCTCGAGGCATCACAAAGAAATCACATACTCTTTTCAGATTCTACAGAAGTGTCGGAATAAGTGTTGTAACTAATCTCTTTTTTTCAGCTCTTGAAAACTTTGTTCACACTTATCGACCATTCAAACTTAGCATTCTTTCTTGTTATAAGCTGTTAAGGGTAATACTAATCGTGAGAAGTTCTCAACAAATCATCTGCAGATCCTGCCAAGCCTAGGAAACTACGTACCTCTGTCGTACTAACTGGTCTCTTCCAGTTGACTACAACTTTAACTTTATTTGGATCCACACTAACACCATTTGCTGAGGCAACATGCCCCAAAAACATTACCTAGTTCAACCAAAACTCACATTTGGTGAATTTAGCGTATAAATTGTTTATCTCGTAGTGTTTTTGAGAATAATACTCATGTGTTCCTCGTAGGCTTTCTGTCAACCGAGTAAACTAGTATATCATCAATAATCACTATTACACAGATATCCAAATACTGGTGGAAAACCTGTCCATGGGGTCCATGAAAACTGCTAGTGCATTTGTTAAACCGAATGGCATTACTAAACACTCGTAATGCTCGTACCTCATTATGAATAACGTCTTAGGAATGTCTAATTCTCGACCTTTAACTTATGATATCACGATCTTAAATTAATCTTACAAAACATCGATGCACCTCTTAATCGGTCAAACAAGTCATCTATTCGGGGTAAAGGATACTTATTACGTATCGTGACTTTGTTTAAGCTCGTCTCACACTCAATGCATAATCTACTGGGTACCATCTTTCTTTTTCACGAGATAACACTGGAGCTCTCAAGGCGATACACTAGGTCCGATGTATCCCTTATCAACTAGTCCTGTAATCTGCATCTTTAGCTCCACGATCTCACTTGGAGCCATTCTATATGGTGCGCTTGCGAAATAGGTGTTATTCATGGTAATAGTTCAATGGTGAACTCAACTTCCCCTATCGGTGGCAATCCCGATAGATCGCTAGAAAACAACAAGAAAATTCATTCACAACAAGAACATTTTCTTGTTTTAGCTTTTCTTCCTGCACCTCAACTACATGTGCAAGAAAGCGTCGTGCAACCTTTCCTCAATAACCCGAGCTTTGAATGCCGAAAACAAACTCGTAGGGATAGTCTTTCTTTCATCCCATAAAACCACTTCATTTAATCTGGTTTCTTGAAAACAACTTCCTTTATATGGCAATCTCTGGAAGCATAGTGAGTGAATAAGGAATCCATCCTTAAGATTGCATCTCACACCTGCAACTCTAGTGGAAGAAGATCCACTAACATATTGAGACCTTCAACTAAGACCTCACAATTCCGCATCTTGAATTGACTAATAAAGCATCACCAGCTGGAGTGTATATAACTAACCTTTTACATAAAGGTTCTAGCTTCCCATTCAACTTAGTCAAGAACATACTAAAAACAAAGAAATGTGTAGCACCTTGTTCTATTAAAGCAGTGTGGTACATTTCAAATAGTAATTGTACCAATAATCATATTCGGTGCATCCTCGACTTCTTCTTTGAGTCATAACCTAGACCTTTCCGTGTTGCCTAGGCCTCCCTACAACTCTCTTTAGTCTAACAACACCACTGGTGCTCTCTCTTGCGTCTTCTTGCGCTAATCAAACAAACTAATTAGGTTCTTTTTAATTCTGCCTCTGATAGGCACTACCCACAATCATCTGCCTCGATGCCTGGCTACTTGGCTACTAGCTTGCTCCTTAAAGTCATATTGACATAGAAACATTTACTCCAAGTGTGAATCTCATTGCGCCACGACCTTGAAAGCGCTTTGTTGTCGAAGCCTCCACAACTAGGCTTCACTACTGACTTCTCCTCTGCTATACTCTGCTCAACACGTAGAGCAGTCTCTACGAGCTGAGAGAAGTCAGTCCACTTAGCAATGGCTGTAACTGGGGTACGTATCTCAGGTCGTAACCCTCTTTCAAATCGTCGACACCTATCGCTCTTAGGTGCCACAATCACATCAACATACCGCGACATCTCGGTATATCTTCTCTCATACTCAGCCACTGGAAGTGTCTCTTGTTTTAGTTCTAAAAATTCATCCTCTTTGCCTCTAAGATGCGTGCTAAGGTAATATTTATTTTCAAATATACTTCTAAAAGTTTGCCGATGTGAAGTACGTGCATCACTACAATCAAGCTAACATCGATCTCCATCATCCTTCTCGCTTTCTTTAGTAGCAAGAATGTGGCCAACTCAACATTTCGCTCCTCGAGCAACTCATAACATCAAAACATTTATCATGCTTATTTAGCCAAACCTCAGCTTCAACTGGATCTTTGGAACCCTCAAACACTGTGGCTCCAAATTCTTTTAGTTGATCTATTTTATATGTCTTATCTCGGATTACTTAGCCCCGCTTCCTATGGCTTACCTACCTACCTCCTCTGAGGAGAATTAACATGTTGCTTAATTCTGCGCCCGTGATCTGAACTCTCGGGCACTAGATCTCCACCGGGATTGATCTTTGGGTAGGATCCTCGCGTCCCCGCCCCGATCTTGCTCGCATAAATGCGCTAGTACGTGGTGGCATGACTTCTATAACATATTAACATACTAGACATGTAATGAGTACTCAACTCAAATGCACAATTCTAGACTTGTGTTCACATTCTAGTCCTGACTGGACTTACTCTTGTCCTTGCTTGGACCATGCTCTACTAGTTCTATTGAACTAACTCAATAACTTGCTATTTACTTTTGAGTTTCTTCTAGAGCTAACTTGCTCTGTCTCATTCCCAAGGAGCTAAGCGCTGCTCGATACAAGTTGTCACACCCCTCCCGAACCACTTGCTAACTTAGCCGGGAGGCGGCATGAAGCCAGCCAGACATTGTTACCTCTTAACAATACCTGCTGACACTACTTTACCTGAAAATAAACTATGTTCGCATATGGAAAACTTTAAACTTAACACAGTGGAATCTGGACATCTATAAGACGTACATGAGGAGAACTCTTCTTAAGTCTCTCTTGGAAACTAAGATGAGCAAGAACATCGAGAACCACAAACAAATTCAAACCACTAATTAAGCAACCACAACCTCTAAAGCACATACGACTATAACTACATAGTTCTCTTAAAATAATTTACGACATATGGACTTGCTTAACCACACCAACCACGCATACAACATATCAAACATGAGAAGCTTCCCAAAGCAGATTATGGCGAGAGTTATCGAGCGCAGGAGCTCGATCTCTACGAAAAGTGGAAAAAACATCGAAAGAATGAGCTATAAAGCTCGAGTGAGTGACTGAGTTTAAAAGAAAGCTATTAACTCGTAAATCATATCACCGCCACCTATGAGCATATGCATCCGTAATCAAGCGTTAAAAGTAATCGTGTAATCATTATAGCTTTTCATGAAAACAAGCAAGACACCGTTAAAATCTCGTAAGGCATGTAAATGATATAAACTCTTTTTAAAACATGTCACAATCTACGCGTTGTGTAGGGCACGCCAAGACACCAACGTTTATTCTACGATGTAGTGGGGCCCGCCCAAAGACTCCCATCGTCTTTGTAAATGAGTGGGGCCCGCCAAAGACTCACGACGTAACGTTGTCACGGAGTATACTCAACGTCGACAACAGAATAAAACCTGTGTGCACACGGTACTACATAGCCTCGGGCTCAATATCTAAAAAGATCACATGAAAACATTTGAACATGCCAGCTTATCTTTTTCTTTCATAAAACTCAAGCTTACTTAGCTTGTTCATAAAACTAGAAATCTTTAAAACATACTTGCTAGTACATGCTTGCTTGAAATCATCACATTTTCATAAGTTTTGGCAACCATTGGACATATGCTCATGTATAAACTTTATAAAGACTTTTAGGCTCATCATGAACACTTTAAAACATTTCTAAGAAATCATGAATGCTCATAAACAAGTGTTCAAGAAAACAATAAACATCTAAACCATTTCGTTTTAGCAAAACCTTGCATTTCATAAGCATAATACAAGCCTATAAACCATTTTCAAGGTTCGTTTTGTCACTCACAGTTTTAGAACTAGAGTCTTGACCCGTACACTCGACCTATTCGATCTTGGCCTGTCAAACAAACCAAAACTATGTTTTAGAACCTCGAGCTCATGGTTTTAACTTTAAAACTACAAGAAAACACTCCAACAAAAATTCCAGCATTTAACAGATTTTATGCCCTGTATTCAGACAGCCATAACTTCTTCATTACTTATCCAAAAAGAATGTACTTTATACAAAACTCTTCCATTTTGAATCCTCTAAAACCCTTATGAAGACATGAAAATGAGATTCCCAATAGATTGGTTCAGAAATACCTCGAAAGCTCCTTTCCCCGGAACTAACTTCTGCTATTCCAGATTCGATTTTCTGCTGCAACCCGAAACTTGACCTGCTATTTACAACATCTTCCAGTCATTTTCTATTCACGAATTCTTCACGAAAGTTGTAGGAAATTCAATAAGCTTTCCAACCATACCTAATAGAGCTTCTGATTCCAACTCTACAGGTCAGTACAACCAAAACATCAGAGACTTCTCGGATTTGACAGTAAATTCTGTGTTCTGTCTTCCTCTTCACAAATCAGTAGCTTAAGATCCGAATTTGCTCGAGCATCCTTCACGAATTTTGTTCCAATATGAGTTAACTTTCATGAAACAAAATTTCAACTCTTACCTCTTTCTGTGGAGCTCGTGATGAACAAAATAGCAGAACATGGCAGAGTGATTACCTTGCTGTCATAAAGAATCCTCTTGAGTTCTTCTCCTTTCTTCTGCAACTACAGCTCCAAATTTATGAAAAATGGCTTCCTTCTTCTTCCTTTCTCCTTCTCCCACGAAATATCAGCTTGGTTTGTGATGAAAGAGAAGAAATTGAAGAGAAAACCCTTTTTAAAACAATACAATCGGTGGAAAGAGGTGGTTTTGTCTTTTTCCCCTTTCTCTCTTTTTCTTTTTCCTTTTCTTTTTCTTTCCTTTATCCCTTCCTTCCATTTCTTTTCTTTTCTTTTCTTTTCTTTTCTTAACAAAACAAAGCAAACTTAGTATATTAAACATTTGTTTCATTTCCTTTTCTTCTTTTGCCTTAAAAGCAATCCAAACCGAAATGGTTTAAACTTTCCTTCCTTGTTTTTCTTTTGCCTTTCACTTCATTTCTCTCCTTTTTAAAACATGGAAAACCAAGTTTTAAACATTCATTTCTTCTTTGTTTGTTAATAAGGAAGTTCCAAAGAGATCGGGTTTACAACTTAGGACATTGTTCCTTAGACAGATGAATTCCATGCCTGAAAGGTAATAAACCCTTCTTGGAATTCTGCATCTTATATCTAATCAATATTTTGTCAATATAAGACGCCTGAGACAGCGCTAGCGTTTTGTTTTTGCGATTCCGAACAATTTGGATTCCAAGGACAAACTGAGCCTCTCCAAATCTTTCATTTGGAATTGCGTCGCTAGCCATTGTTTAACGCCAGTAAGGAATCCCGCATCATTCCCAATGAGCAGGATATCGTCTACGTATAAGACTAAGAAAGCTACTGTAGTATTGACTATCTTCTTGTAGACACAAGGCTCGTCAATATTCTGTTTAAAGCCATAAGATTTGATCGCAAAAGAGTTTTCTTCCAACTCGCTTAGAAGTCCACTCTTCACTAGTCTCTCAATCCTATTGAGATTAATGTGGCCTAATCGTACATGCCAAAGATGGGCATTTTCTTTTTGGATAAACTTTTACTCTTTTAGTTCGTGTTTGTGCAGTTTTAAATAATTCAGTGTTCAAAACGCTTTTGACCGAATTAGGATTGAAAACATACAAATTTCACTTAAGTGAAGCAGAACAAATGAAGTTCCTATTTTTGGAAATAAACGCTTTAGTGCCATTAAATGAAACGGAAATACAATGTTCAAGCAGACAGGAAATAGAAACGAGGTTTCTAGTAAACCCTGGAACTATACACCAATTGTCTAACATTAAGTAATTCCTGCCAAAGTAGAGTTTCACTTTGTCGATTGCTACAACAGAGACTATCTCCCTGGATCCAACCCGTCGAGTCATCTCACCCTCTCGCCATTGCTGCCTGGAATCAATTCCTTGAAAAGAAGAACAAACGTGGTTAGTGGCGCCTGAATCAAATATCCAGGCAGAGTCACTACTCTCTACTAAACAAGTTTGAGTCACTAGTAAATCACATTTACCTTGATTCTTCCTCTCGGCAAGGAACTTGGGCAGTTTCTCCACCAGTGGTCGTCCCCATTGTAGTGGAAACACTTTACTTTCTCTGCAACTTCGTTGACCTTTTTGCCCTTTTGGGCGGTAGCTCGGTCAGGTTTACCCTTCTTCATCTTCTTTTTCCCTTTCGGGCGAGAAGGAGCAACAGATTTAGACCTAGAGGTCGAACACGCTGTGATATGATCTATAGGTATCATTTGCCTCAGCCTCCGGTGTCTTGATCCTCATCAAGGACTGGAAGTTCTGTAGCTCGTTCAGAAGGGTGGTCAGTGTGTAGCTTATCTTATTCATAACAGCGTTGCTACGAAACTGAAGGAAACTCTTCGGAAGAGTCTCCGAGATAAAGCTGACCTGACTCGACTCATCGATCGAAGCCCCGTTCATCTTCGCCAGATTAAAGTGGGCATCATGTCCAGAACTTGTTCACGGACAGATGTCCCTTCTTTCATTTGGACGTTGAAGACGTGTTTGAGTGAGTCATGCCTGACCTGAAAGGACTGTTGTCCAATATGTCTTGCACGGACCCCATGATCTCCTTAGCGGTGATCATCAACACGTGCTTCTTTGCCAAAACTTTAGATAAGCTGGAAATCATGTAGACCTTGGCCTTTTCATTGGCCTTGATCCATCGATCACATGCATCACGAACATTTTGTGATGTAGTCGAGGTCGGCAACTGAGGAAACTCCTCAGTAAGCACGAACTTAAGGTCGTCGGTTACAAGTATCGTTAAATTGTTCTTCCACGTTTGGAAGTTATCTCCCACTAACTTATCCGAAACGAGTAATGCTATTATCAAGCTAGACATATTTTGCTGAAAAAATCAAATTAAAATTTGTGTCAGATTCGCAAAATTTTTTTTGAAATCCAATCAAGTTTTAGCAAAATTTAATCCTATGATCCCTAGGTCATTTAAAATTTGCAATGATATCCTAAAGGTTTAGAATGACCGCCACGGAAGGGTGTACAAAAACACTCTTCCTCTAGGACGAGACTTTCTCGACCAAACCCTAATCCCAGAATAACTCTTATTCCATTAGGCGTCCAGTTACCATTATTTAGTCGAATCCATTAACTCTTAATGAACTCCGTGATTGTCACCCTCAATCTTTAAGTTTCCAAGTATCCGTTCAAACAATAGCCACCGAGGGGTGAACCAAGAAGGAAAACCAACAAGGAAATTGTATCCCTTTCGGGAATTCAGGTGTTTCGACTCCCATGATCAAGGCCATCTGAAGGGATTGTTGAAGGAGATCTGATCTCCTTGAGCAGCGGAAACGTGATTGGGATCGTTAATTTGCTTGATTGTTTTGCTAAAAATAAAAACCAGTACACTGACCAAAAAATACAGAACAAGCATGAATCTCTAATCCTATTAGTCATGGATAATAGCATACATGCAAACATGTAAAGTTTAACAATTAAACTAAAGGAGAGAAAGAAGAATTACCTTTGTAGACTTTCTCTAACAACAACTCCTTGCTCCAATCAGTACAGCAACCCAAGAAGCTTAAGTTTCTCTATTTTTACAGAACACCACCAAATGGATCACCTTCTATATCTCTGAGTTCTACTTAGATCTACCTTGGTGGAAGGTAATCCAAAAATTGGAATAACTTTTGGGAATTTTAGAATTGAGAGAGAGAGAGAGCAATTCTCCAATTGCTTCAATAATGCAGTTGAACGATCAATCTACTAAGCACACCCCTTCTCCCTGTTAAGCTATCGATAGGGAGAAGAAAGGGGATAGTGGGAACGTGTCTGGATGACACGTTCCCTTATTTTATTATTAAAATAATAATAATAATAATAATAATAATAATAATAATAAATAATAATAATAATTAAATCAAATTTAATTATTAATTACAAATGAAATATCATATATTTTATTTGGATTAAATCTCATTTAATCATATCACCCCTTTAACCTATAGTTTTAATGTACATCCAGTGCACATTAAATTTTGACCTATAGTTTTCAAATGTGAATCACATTCACATTTAATATAATATTTGAACTCTTTCAAATATTCAATTCTCTCATAAAATTTAATATGAATCATATTCACATTAAATTTATAATATATAGTTCCAAAACTATATATTATATCGTATCAATATACATTAAATATATTCCCTAATGAATTTGAACATTTCAAATTCAAATGATCTAAGAACTCTTTCTGAGCTAAAAGGTGGACCTAATGGACCTCACTGATCGAAGCTCTAACGATAGGAGATTGCTCGGTTAATCTCATTAACCTCCCAATCAACATTAGATTAGCATGGGAACACTCCACTAAAGTCCCACATTTGCACTCTTCTCACCGCAGATATATTTCGTGTCCATGGATATTGACCAATAACAACAAGTCAATCCTTCACGAATGTTCGTAACACATTTGGTCAAATTACCGTTTTACCCTTGGGTTACATCTTGTGTCTTAAGTACCGGTGCTCCTCTAATTAACAATTTGTTTGTGTCCTACTAACAACAAGCAGAGTCCCTCTCGGGCCAATGAGAGGGTCGGGCCCGGAGACACCACTTAAGGGAACAATCCTCTACTTACCCTAGTAGGCGGGAATGAGTGAATTCCATCTTGCTAAGTTAAGTTCCAAGCCGCTCACTCGGTCTTGTCCCCAAGAAAGTAGGCATATTGAGTCAGCGAATCTGGCCACTATCACCCATACTAGTCAAAGGACAATCCCTCCCGAACAAGAGTTCGTAACCTGCTCAAGATTGAGATCAAGTTGCCTAGGTCATCCTAGTGAAATAGAAACCTAACTAGTCAACTGAGTTCTGACTAGAGGTTACTATTTCGTGGTCCGGTCTTATGTAATCTCATTACATAGGATATCCCCACTCACATGTCATCTACACGAACACGTTAGGATGACAGTGTTGTATCAAATACAAAGTGGGCCACATCCATAGTTTAATCAGGGTAAGGTACCCAAACCTTATCCCCTAACTATAGACCCTTTAGGCTGTATCTCGAACCGAGATCCTTTTTATGTACATTACATTCAGTTAAAGATTCATTTAACAACCTTGGATGTTTAGTTTATTGGATTTAGGGTTTTAAATAAAGGCAAACTCGTAGATAACGAACAATAACACTTTATTGAAGTAATAACACTTTATTACATTAATTAGAACATAATTACAAACTACGAGTTTTAGGGCACAAATCCCAACAAACTTCCACTTTAACTAAAACTCTAGTGGAGTACATCATAATCTAAAACAGTGGTTACAAGATATAGAAATTCAATAAACTAGGGTATCCATATACCCCATTACATATCTCCCACTTGCCCTAGATTAGCTTATGTACATATCTCGTAGACCCAGACTTTCCAGATGACCCTCGAACACTTTAGCCGTGAGAGTCTTTGTAAACGGATCAACAATATTGTGCTCCGAAGCGATCTTCGTGACTGTCACATCTCCTCGTTGGACTATTTCTCGTATCAGGTGATACTTCCTCTCGATGTGCTTTCCTCGCTTATGGCTGCGAGGTTCCTTCGAATTGGCTACCGCACCACTATTGTCACAGTATAAGGTGATGGGAGATTCCATATTTGGAACAACTTCCAAATCAGTAAGGAATTTCCTTAGTCAAACAACCTCTTTAGCTGCTTCACAAGCGGCGACATACTCAGCCTCCATTGTGGAGTTAGCGATGCATCCTTGCTTGATGCTTCGCCATACTATAACTCCCCCGTTAAGAGTGAAAACTGATCCCGATGTGGATTTTTGAGATTCCTTATCGGTCTGAAAATCAGAATCAGTGTATCCAGTAAGGATCAAATCCTTAGACCCATACACAAGCATATAGTCCCTCGTTCTCCTTAGATACTTGAGGATATTTTTAAGCTCACATCCCGGTGGTCTAACCCTAGATTGGTGGTACCTCACCGACTATTCCCCTTTGCATAACAAATGTCCGACCTCGTGCATAGCATAACATACATTAAGCTACCTACGGCAGAGGCATAGGGAATATGTCTCATATCCTCAACTTCTTGAGGTGTCTTGGGACACTGTTCCCTAGACAGATGAACTTCGTGCCTAAAGGGTAATAAGCCCCTTTTTGAATTCTGCATCGAATATCTGGACAACATTTTGTCGATATAAGATGCTTGAGACAATGCTAGCGTTCTGTTCTTGCGATTCCTAAAGATCTGAATCCCAAGAACATACTGCACCTCTCCCAAATCTTTCATTTGGAATTGGGTCGCCAATCAATTCTTTATGTCAGTTAGGTATCCTACATCATTTCCAATGAGTAGGATATCATCCACATAAAGTACTAACAAAGCTACTTTGTTGTTGATGATCCTCTTGTAAACACAATGCTCGTCAACGTTTTGGTCAAAGCCTTAAGACTTGATCGCAGTATCAAATCTTATATTCCAAGATCTTGATGCTTGTTTCAATCCATAAATGGATCGATTAAGCTTGCAAACTTTTTGCTCCTGACCTCGTGCTATGAACCCTTCGTGCTGAGACATATAGATGCTCTCGTCAAGGTTACCATTCAAAAAGACAGTCTTGACGTCCATTTGCCAAATTTTATAATCATAAAACGGGGCTATGGACAAGAGTATCCTTATTGGGTAAAACCCTTTGCTACAAGTCTAGCCTTAAAGGTTTGTACTTTTCCGACTGCATCTCTCTTTCTCTTATAGATCCATTTACACTCTATGGGTCTAACCCCTTTAGGTTGGTCTACAAGTTCCTATACTGAATTGAAGTCCATTGACTCCATTTCAAGGTCCATGGCTTTGATCCATTGGTCCTTGTCTACGTCATTCATTGCCTGTTTATAAGACAATGGATCTTCTACGCCGTCATCAAGTTTGACAACTTGAGTTTCAGCTAAACCCAAGTAGCGGTTAGGTTGGGAAACAACCCTCCCACTGCGTCGAGGCATTTCCAACGATTGAGAAGGACGAGACTGACTTGAGGTGCTGACTCCTCCATCAACTCTTGATGAGGGTCCAACTTGATCAACAACGCTTGTTGGTGCATGTGTAGCTTCATTTAGTACCAATTTACTACGTGCTTTATGGTTTCTCATGTGATCTTCCTCCAAGAACGTGGCGTTTGTCGATACATTCACCTTATTTTCTTGTGGGTCGTAGAAAAGACCACCTCTCGTTTCTTTGGGATAGCCAACACATTGGCACAATCTTGAACAAGGTTTCAGTTTCTTTGGGTTTGTCACGAGCACGTATGTCGGATATCCCCAAATCCTGAAGTGTTGTAAACTAGGTTTACGCCCCTTCCAAAGTTCAAAAGGTGTTTCTGAAACACTTTTTGACGGAACACTGTTCAAGATTTGAACTACAGTCTCTACAGCGTATCCCCAAAACGAGGCAGGCAATTGAGCATAGCTCATCATAGAACGAACCATGTCTAATAAGATTCTATTTCTCCTTTCTGACACACCATTTTTCTGTGGTGTATTAGGTGCAGAGAGTTGAGATTTAATTCCATGTTCTATCATATAGTCCTGGAATCTCAAATCCATATACTCTCCACCTCGATCGGATCGAAGTGTTTTAATGCTTTTCCTTAATGCATTCTCTATTTCAGTCTTATACTCTTTGAACTTTTCAAGAGCTTCAGACTTGTGATGCATTAGGTATAGATAACCATACCTCGAATAATCATCTATGAAAGAGATGAAATATTCGTACCCTCCTCGAGCTTTAACATTCACCGGACCACAAAGATCTGAATGTATAAGTTCTAAGGGTTTTACGGCTCTATAACCTTTTCCAGTAAAAGGTCGTTTGGTCATTTTACCTTCCAAGCAAGACTCGCAAGGCGGTAAAGAATCATCTTCTAACTTGTTTAGAAGTCCATTCTTAGAAAGTCTCTCAATCCGGTTGAGATTAATATGACCAAGTCTAAGATGCCACAGATAGGTATTATTATTTGGAGAAATTCTTTGCCTTTTATTTTGAGTGTTAGCATTCTTAAACATCTCATGATTTAAAATTGCTTTGGTTTTATTCGGTTTTGATGCATGCAAGCCATTTTTCAATTCAGTGAGAACAAATATTGACACCCTCTTTCAAAATGAACGCTTCATTGATTGAAAAAAAAATACAATAACCAAGTTCTATTAAACAAGAGATAGAAATTAAGTTCCTTTTAAGCTTAGGAACTATATACAAATTTTTTAAAGAAAGAAATCTATCTCCGAAAAATAACTTGGCATCTCCCACTGCACGAGCTGAGACGACGTCTCCTGTTCCAACCCTGAGCGTCATCTCACTCTCTTCGAGCTCCTTGAAGAAACTAGTTTCCTGAAATGAAGAGCAAACGTGATTAGTGGCTCCTGAATCAAGTATCCAGGTTAAATAATCATTTTTCACTAAACATGTTTGAAGAACAAGTAAATCTAATTTACCATTCTTTTGTTTGAGCTCAATATCTGCAGTGGCAGAAGCTTTCCCTTTTCCTCCTTTCCTCGTCTTCCCAGTTGAACCACAGGGCTTAGTCCTAGAGGATGAACCCTTCTGGAACCTTTTGGAATGGGCAAACAGATTTGCCTCTCCATCAGTCTGCCCCTTATTATTAATAAGAGACTCGAAAGTTTATAGTTCATTTAGGAGGGAAGTCTTGTTATACTGTCACACCCCCTCCCGAACTACCTGCTAACTTAGCCCGGCAGACGGCGTGAAGCCAACAGACATCGTTCACCTCTCTAACGATACCTGTTTACCTTGTTTTACCTGATAAGCACACTAAACTTGTATAAGAAACACTTAAACACAACACAGCGGAATATTGACAATTACGTAACCTACGTAAGGGGTAACCCTACTTAAGACTCTCTGGAAAACTGAAAGAGATATAAACATCACAACCATAAACATTCCCAACCATAGCTTACACAACCTCAACCTAGAATGTACACATAAACATAACTTCAAGATCCTTCTACAATACATATAGACTTCCTATACATCTCCACCCACGTACAAAGTATCAAACTCTTGGAGCTTCCAGCAGACTATGGCAGGTTATCAGGCACCGGGAGCTCGATCTCTATCTGAAAAGTGGGAAAAACACTGAAAGAATGAGCTATGAAACTCAGTGAGTGACTTGAGTTTAAAAGAAAACTATTAACTCGTAAATCATATCATCTGATCATCTATGAGCATATGCATCTGTAATCAAACATTAAAAGTAAGTGTGTAATCATAATAGCTTTTCAGGAAAACCAACAAGTATGTCGTAAAATCTCGTAAAGCATATGAATGATATAAATCCTTTTTAAAACATGCCACAATCCACGTTGTGTAGGGCACGCCCAGTACAACCAACGTTTACTCTACGATGTAGTGGGGCCCGCCCAACACTCCCATCGTCTTTGTGGTAGTGGGGCCCGCCCAGCACTCACGACAGTATTGTTGTTACGGAGTACACTCAACATCGGCAACAGAATATGACCTGTGTGAACACGGTACCATAAAGCCTCGGGCTCAATATCTCAGAAGATCACATGAAAACATTTGAACATGCCTGCTTATCTTTTCTTTCATAAATCTCAAGCTTACTTAGCTTGTTCATAAAACTGGAAATCTTGAAAAACATACTTGCTCGAAATCTTGAAAAACTTTGGAAGTTCAATAAACATATGCTCATGTATAAATTTATCAAGACATTTAGGCTCACAATGGATACTTGAAAACATTTCTAGGAAAACATGAATACTCATATACATGTGTTTAATAGAAAACGTAAAGCATTGTAACCATTTCATTCTAGCAAAACTTGTTTTCTTAAAACATATCTCAAGCATATAGTTCATTTTGTCACTCACAGTATTAAAACTAGAACCTTGGCCCGTACACTCGACCTATTTGCTCTTGACCTGTCAAACAAACCAAATTCAACCATTAGAACCTCGAGCTCATGCTTTTTAACCTTAAAAGTACAAGAAAACACACTTTCAAATTTTCCAGCATTTTTAGATTTTCTGCCCTGTTTCAGACAGCCATAACTTCTTCATTACTTATCCACAAATAATGTACTTCATGCCAAACTCTTCATTTTTGAACCCTCTAAAAATCATATGAAGACATGAAATTGCAATTCCCAACAGATTGGTTCAGAAATAGCTCAAAAGCTTCTTTCCTAGGAACTAACTTTTGCTAATCCAGATTTGATTTCCTGCTGCTACCTGACACTTGACCTAATATTTAAAACATCTTCCAATCATTTTCTATTCACAATTTCTTCATGAAAGCTGTAGGAAATTCAATAAGCTTTCCAACCATACCTAATAGAGCTTCTGATTCCAACTCTACAGACCAGTACAACCAAAACACCAGAGACTTCTCGGATTTAACAGCAAATTCTGTCTTCTGTCTTCCTCTTCACAAATCAGTAGCTTAAGATCCGAATTTGCTCGAGCTTCCTTCACGAACTTTGTTGAAAAATGAGTTATCTTTCACGAAAAGCAAATTTCAACACTTACCTCTTCTTGTGGAACTCGTAAAGTTCAAAACATCAGAACATGGCAGAGTGACTACCTTGCTTATTGAATTTCCTACATGGCAGAGTTATCTTTCACTAATTTGCTTGAGTTCTCTCCCTCACTTCTGCAATTCCAGCTCCAAAATCACCTTCTTCCTCTTCCTTTAAGCTTCTCCCATGAACCCTCAGCTCCTCTTTGATGAAAATGAGAAGAAATTCGAAGGAACTTGGTTTTTTAAAAAGAAAAACCAAGGTGGGGGTCCCACCTTCCACTTCCTTTCTTTGTTTTTCCTTTTTCCTTTTCTTTTCTTTTCTTTTCTTTTCTTTTCTTTCCTAAACAAAACTTAATATAATAACCATACCTTTCATTTTCCTTTCTTCATTATTCTTAGAGCAAACCAAACCAAAATGGTTTAAGCTTTTCCTTCCTTGTTTTCCTTTTATCTTTCACTTCATTTCTTTTTTTTTTAAAACAAGGAAAACAAAGTTTTATGCATTCATTTCTTCTTTTCTTTTGTTTTTCTTTATGAGGAAATTCCAAAGAATGATTCTCGGGTTTACAACTTACCTCCCCCTTAAGAAATTTCGTCCTCGAAATTTAGTAGTCCTTAGGTGAAGATCATCAAATAATTCCTCTTCATTTGGTCCTCTAATTCCCAGGTTGCCTCCTCCACTCCGTGATGCCTCCAACGAACCTTCACGAGAGGGATCGTCTTGTTTCTTTAAACTTGTTCTTTCCTGCCGAGGATTTGAACTGCATCCTCTACGTAACTCATGTCTTCTTTCAGCTCAACGGGTTGTGCTTGCAGCACGTGTCGGATCTGGAATATACTTCCTCAACATGGACACATGAAAAACATCATGTACTCGAGATAGTTCTGCTGGCAATTCTAGTCTGTAGGCTGCTGGCCCAACCCGTCCCGTTACTTGATAAGGACCAATATACCTAGGGCTTAGCTTACCTTTCTTGCCAAACCGAAGGACACCTCTCCACAGAGATAATTTCAAGAAAACTAGATCTCCGACTTGGAATTCTAAGTCCTTTCATCGCTTATCTGCATAACTCTTTCGACGGTCTTGTGCTACCTTTAATTTTTTCCCTGATTACCTAAACATTATCTGTTGTAACTTGCACCAACTCAGGACCGAGAAGCTTCCGCTCTCCTACTTCGTTCCAACATATGGGCGTTCTACATGGTCTTCCATACAGAGCCTCAAATGGTTCCATGTCAAGATTAGACTGATAATTGTTATTGTAAGCGAAATCCATAAGTGAAAAGTGTGTATCCCAACTTCCCTTAACTTGAAGGACACATGCTCTCAACATGTCCTCTAAGGTCTTGATGGTCCTCTCTGACTGCCAATCTGTCTGAGGATGGAATGCTGTACTAAACTTCAGCTTTGTTCCCATAGCCTTCTGTAAACTAGGCCAAAACTTAGATGTAAATCTCGGGTCCCTATATGAAACTATGGACACAGGCACTCCGTATTGTCTCACATTTCTGTCGACGTATAGCTTAGCTAGCTGATCAAGCGTAGACGTCGCTTTAATCGGTACAAATCGTGCTGTCTTAGTGAGTCTATCCACTATTAGCCAAATACCATCATGTCCACTTGAAGTGGTAATCTAAACAGAAAAACCATAGTAATACGCTCCCATTTCCATTCCGACACTGGCAATGGGTTAAGGAGTTCTTCTTGCTTGTGTCTAACTGGTTTAACTTGCTGACAGATTAAACATCTATCAACATAATCAACTATCTCCCGCTTCATCCCAAACCACCAATAAGTCCCCTTCACAGTTTTACACATCTTTGTGCTTCCTGGATGCATAGCGTAGCTGAACTGTGAGCTTCCTCTAAATAGCATCTTTAAGCTCACTAACACTCGGAACGCATAGTCTTCCCTGTTTCTCTATGACTCCGTCTGCTCTCATTTTAAATTTTGCTTTTGGGCCCTGTTTGGACTTTCCAAACATTTTCTGCAGGTTACTATCCTCTGATTGTCTTCTTACAATCTCAAGCATGAGTGAAGACTGATCCGAATTAAACTAAAGACCCACGAATTCTTCTGCAATTACAACTGCCTTAGAATCCCTTAGAGTACATAAAAAAAAATGTTGCTCGAATACCACACAAGGCATCCCTAGGAAGTCTTGACTTCCTGCTCAATGCATCTACTACCACATTCACCTTACCAAGATTGTATTCTATGGTACAATCATAGTCTTTAATCTGTTCTAACTATCTTCTCTGTCTCATAATAAACATTCTTTAATCAAAGATATACTTCAGACTCTTATGATTTGTAAAAGAAATATGACACCTCTCACCAAACGAGTAATGTCTCCAGATCTTCACTGCTAGAACAACTGCTGCTAACTCAAGATCGTGGGTATGATAATTATACTCATGCTTTTTCAATTGCCTCGACGCATAAGCTATTACTTTTCTTTCTTGCATGAGCACACACCCTAAACCTTGCCTCGAAGCATCACAGTAAATCACATATTCTTTTCCGTTCTGAAGTGTTAGAATAGGTATGCGTGATCAACCTTGTTTCGACACGAGAAAAAAACTCTATTCACACTTATCTAACCATTCAAGCTTAACATTCTTCCTTGTTAAAACTGTTAAGGGCAATACTAATCGTGAGATGTTCTCAACAAATCATCTGCAGTATCCTGCCAAGCTTAGGAAACAACGTACCTCTGTCGCATTAACTGGTCTCTCTAAGTTGACCATAACTTTTACTTTATTCGGACCAACACTAACTCCATTTGTTGAAACAACTTACCTCAAACACTACCTGATTCAACCAAAACTCACATTTGGTGAATTTAGTGTACAACTGTTTATCGCGTAGTGTTTGTAGAATAATACTCATGTGTTCCTCGTGGGCTTTCCTGTCAACCGACAAAAACTAGTATATCATCAGTGAATACTATCACAAACTTATCCAAATGCTGGTGGAAAACCTGTCCATGAGGTCCATGAAAACTGTTAGTGCATTAGTTAAACCGAATGGCATTACTAAAAACTCATAATGCCCATACCTCGTTCTTAATGTTGTTTTAGGAATATCTGTTTCCCTTACCTTTAACTGATGGTATCCTGATCTCAAATCAATCTTAGAAAACACTGATGCTCCTCGTAATTGGTCAAACAAGTCATCTATTCGGGGTAAAGGATACTTGTTACGTATCGTGACTTTGTTTAACTGTCTATAATCAATGCATAATCTAAGGGTACCATCTTTCTTCTTCACAAATAACACTAGAGCTCTCCAAGGCGATACACTAGGTCTGATGTATCCCTTATCAACTAGTCCTTGTAACCGCATCTTTAGCTCCCTGATCTCACTTGGAGCCATTCTATACGGCGCTTGCGAAATAGGTGTTGTTTCTTGTAGCAATTCAATAGAGAACTTTACTTCCCTATCAGGTGGCAACCCCTGATAGATCTGTTGGAAAAACATCAAGAAACTCGTTCACAACAAGAACATTGTCTTGTTTTAGCTTTTTCCTCCTGCACCTCTACTACATGTGCAAGAAACGTCGAGCAACCTTTCCTCAATAACTTCTCAGCTTTTAATGCTGAAATCAAACTCGTAGGGATAATCTTTCTTTCATCCCATAAAACCACTTCAGCTAATCCTGGTTTGTTGAAAACAACTTCCTTTATATGGCAATCTTTGGAAGCATAATGAGTAAATATGAAATCTTTCCTTAAGATTGCATCTCACACCTGCAAGTCTAGTGGAAGAAGATCCACTAACATATTAAGACCTTCTACTAAGACCTCACGGTCTCCAACACTTTGCATTGACTAATAACACATCACCAACTAGAGTGTATATAACTAACCTTTTACATAAAGGTTCTAGCTTCCCATTCAACTTAGACAAGAACATACTAAAAACAAAGAAATGTGTAGCACCTGGTTCTATTAAAACAGGTGCAGGTACATTACAAATACTAATCGTACCAGTAATGACATATGATGCCTCTTCTGCTTCTTACTGAGTCATAGTGTAGACCTTTCCGTGTTGTTTAGGTCTCCCTACAATTCTCTTTAGTCTGACACCGCTGGTGCCCTCTTTTGCAACTCATCAAACTCTACGCTTTGCTCAGTATGCGGGACTCAACTCCCTAATCCCTCTGTGCGGCTGTCCATAGTTGTGGACAATCCTTCTTGACATGTCCTAGCTGTCTGCACTGGTAGCACACATT
Organism: Trichosanthes cucumerina; assembly: GCA_036507285.1. Taxonomy (NCBI): domain Eukaryota; kingdom Viridiplantae; phylum Streptophyta; class Magnoliopsida; order Cucurbitales; family Cucurbitaceae; genus Trichosanthes; species Trichosanthes cucumerina. The sequence continues at coordinate 45,039,837 of CM071841.1, forward strand.
GACACCAACAAGACATTGGCCTCGATGATTCTTGCCACAATTTGAACATGAAGTTCTCCTTGCTACACTAGCAACAGACTCCCACAATGTCTGCGGTCTTCTTTGTGGATCCGCGATTGACTAGGTGCTCTTTGACTCTGCCTCTGATAGGCACCACTCACATGCATCTGTCTCGATGCCTGGCCGCCAGCTCGACTTTTAAAGTCCTGACGACTCGAAACATTCACACCAAGTGTGAATCGTTGTTGCTCACTACCCCAGAAACTGCTCGCTATTGAAGGCCCTCGAGTAGGCGCCAGTACTGCTTGTGCCTTTGTTATACTCTGCTCAACACGTAGAGCAGTCTTTACCAGTAGGGAAAAGTCAGTCCACTTTGCAATGGCTGTGACTGGGGTACGTATCTCAGGACGTAACCCTCTTTCAAATCTTCGACACCTGTCACTCTTAGATGCCACAATCACATCAACATACCGCGACAACTCGGTATACCTTCTCTCATACTCACCATTGAAAGTGTCCTTGCTTCTTGATTCTAAAAATTCATCCTCTTTGCCTCTCAGATGCGTGCTAGGGTAATATTTATCTTCAAATATACTTCTGAAAGTTTGCCAATGTAAAGTACGTGCATCACTACAACTGGCTAACATCGATTTCCATCATCCTTCTGCCTTCTTTAGCAGCAAGAATGTGGCCAACTTAACATTTCGCTCCTCCTGAGCAACTCATCACATCAAAACATTTATCAAGCTTATTCACCAAACCTCAGCTTCAGTTGGATCTTTGGAACCCTCAAACACTGTGGCTCCTAATTCTTTTAGGTGATCTATTCTATATGTCTTGTCTGGATTACTTAACCACCGCTCTCTCTGGCTTACCTACCTACCCGTGAGGAATTAACGTCTTCTTTGAATTCGCCCCTATCCGGACTCTCGGGGCACTAGTTTCCTCTCGGAATGGCCTTAGGTAGGATCCGCATCCCGCCCCGATCCTGCGCTGCGCAAATGCGCTAGTACGTGGTGGCATGACTTCTATAACATATCAACATACTAGACATGTAATGAATAGTTTCAAATGCACAATTCTAGACTTGTATTTACATTCTAGTCCTGACTAGAGTTACTATTATCCTTACTTGGATCATGCTCTGCTAATTCTATTGAACTAACTCAATAACTTGCTATTTACTTTTTAGTTCTTCTAGAGCTAACTTGCTCTGTCTTATTCCCCATGGAGCTAACTTGCTCTAATACCAAGTTGTCACACCCCCTCCCGAACTACCTGCTAACATAGCCCGGCAGACGGCGTGAAGCCAACAGACATCGTTCACCTCTCTAACGATACCTGTTGATCCTGTTTTACCTGATAAGCACACTAAACTTGTATAAGAAACACTTAAACACAACACAGCGGAATATTGACAATTACGTAACCTGCGTAAAGGGTAACCCTACTTAAGACTCTCTGGAAAACTGAAAGAGATATGAACATCACAACCATGGCTTACACAACCACAACCTAGAATGTACACATAAACATAACTTCAAGATCCTTCTACAATACATATAGACTTCCTATACATCTCCACCCACGTACAAAGTATCAAACTCTTGGAGCTTCGAGCAGACTATGGCAGGTTATCAGGCACCAGGAGCTCGATCTCTACCTGAAAAGTGGGAAAAACACTGAAAGAATGAGCTATGAAGCTTAGTGAGTGACTTGAGTTTAAAAGAAAACTATTAACTCGTAAATCATATCACCTGATCATCTATGAGCATATGCATCTGTAATCAAACATTAAAAGTAACTGTGTAATCATAATAGCTTTTCAGGAAAACCAGCAAGTATGTCGTGAAATCTCGTAAAGCATATGAATGATATAAATCCTTTTTAAAACATGTCACAATCCACGTTGTGTAGGGCACGCCCAGTACAACCAACGTTTACTCTACGATGTAGTGGGGCCCGCCCAGCACTCCCATCGTCTTTGTGGTAGTGGGGCCCGCCCAGCACTGACGAAAGCATTGTTGTCACGGAGTACACTCAACGTCGACAACAGAATATGACCTGTGTGCACACAGTACCATGAAGCCTCGGGCTCAATATCTCAGAAGATCACATGAAAACATTTGAACATGACTGCTTATCTTTTCTTTCATAAATCTCAAGCTTACTTAGCTTGTTCATAAAACTTGAAATCTTTAAAAACATAATTGCTCGAAATCATAGCATTTCCATAAACTTTGGAAGTTCAATAAACATATGCCCATGTATAAATTTATCAAGACATTTAGGCTCACAATGAATACTTGAAAACATTTCTAGGAAAACATGAATACTCATATACATGTGTTCAAAAGAAAACGTAAAGCATTGTAACCATTTCATTCTAGCAAAACTTGTTTTCTTAAAACATATCTCAAGCATATAGTTCATTTTGTCACTCACAGTATTAAAACTAGAACCTTGGCCCGTACACTCGACCTATTTGCTCTTGGCCTGTCAAACAAACCAAATTCAACCATTAGAACCTCGAGCTCATGCTTTTTAACCTTAAAACTACAAGAAAACACACTTTCAAATTTTCCAGCATTTTCAGATTTTCTGCCCTGTTTCAGACAGCCATAACTTCTTCATTACTTATCTAAAAATAATGTACTTTATACCAATCTCTTCATTTTTGAACCCTCTAAAAATCATATGAAGACATGAACTTGCAATTCCCAACAGATTGGTTCAGAAATACCTCGAAAGCTTCTTTCCGGAGAACTAAACACGCTATTCAGATTCGATTTTCTGCTGCTACCCGACACTTGACCTGATGTTTACAACATCTTCCAATTATTTTCTATTCACGATGTCTTCATAAAAGTTGTAGGAAATGCAATAGGCTTTCCAACCATACCTATTAGAGCTTCTGATTCCAACTCTACACACCACTACAACCAAAACACCAGAGACTTCTCGGAATTAACAGCAAATTCTATCTTCTGTCTTCCTCTTCACAAATCAGTAGCTTAAAATCCGAATTTGCTCGAGCTTCCTTCACGAACTTTGTTGAAAAATTAGTTAGCTTTCAGGAAAAGTAAATTTCAACACTTACCTCTTCTTGTGGAACTCGTAAAGTACAAAACATCAGAACATGGCAGAGTGACTACCTTGCTGTTATACTAATTTGCTTGAGTTCTCTCCCTCACTTCTGCAATTCCAGCTCCAAAATCACCTTCTTCCTCTTCCTTTAAGCTTCTCCCACGAACCCTCAGCTCCTCTTTGATGAAAATGAGAAGAAATTCGAAGGAACTTGGTTTTTTAAAAAGAAAAACCAAGGTGGGGGTCCGACCTTCCACTTCCTTTCTTTGTTTTTCCTTTTTCCTTTTCTTTCCTTTTCTTTTCTTTTCTTTTCTTTTCTTTTCTTTCCTGAACAAAACTTAATATAATAACCATACCTTTCATTTACTTTTCTTCATTATTCTTAGAGCAAACCAAACCAAAATGGTTTAAGCTTTTCCTTCCTTGTTTTCCTTTTATCTTTCACTTCATTTCTTTTCTTTTTAAAACAAGGAAAACCAAGTTTTATGCATTCATTTCTTCTTTTCTTTTATTTTACTTTATAAGGAAATTCTAAAGAATGATTCTCGGGTTTACATATACTCCTTTTTGTTCAACTCCGCATTTCTACGGAATGGCTGAAAACTCTTCGGAAGAGATTCCAGGATGAAGAATACGTGAATTTGCTCATCTATGACCGCTCCGTTCATTTCGGCCACGTTGAAGTGAACTATAAGATCGAGAACATGTTCTCTCACTGAAGTTCCCTCCTTCATGCGCGCGTTATAAACGAATTTGATGGATTCGTGCCAAATTTGTTCAGACGGTTGTCTAGACAAATTTTGCAGATAGTCCATGATCTCATGAGCTGAGACCATACCCTGTAATCTCCTGACTAAAACATCAGATATCCCAGCCAGGATATATGCCTTGGCTTTTTCATTTGCCTTGGCCCAGCGGTCAAACGCATCCTTAATCGATTGAGGTGCGTCTTGGCGAGAATCGAGGACATTCCTCGTTTAGTACGAACCAAAGGTCGTCAAAAACAAGGATCGCATCCAGGTTTGACTTCCACGTAGTAAAGTTTTCACCAGTTAAACGTTCCTTTTTGAGTAAGGCTATAAATAAGGATGACATGCTGAAAATCCAAAATAGTTCTAATTAGTTATGCCTTTAAACCTATTGTAAAAACCAATCTAATTTAGCAAAATTATTAAAGAACCCTAGTGTTTAAACTAAAACCCATTGTTTAAGTTAAACCTTTAATTTTGCAACGATACTTCAAGGGTTTAGAACAAAAGCCTCCGTCGGGCGGTCAATCATTCCTCCCTTGAATTGAGACTTTCTCAGCCAATTCCCACTACCAGAACATCTCATGTCCCAATGGTCCTTAGCTACCGTTTGTTTGGTCAAGGACTTGTTAACAAACTTAACTCATCCCGTAAATGTGACCCTACCATTTTCAGATTCAATAGGCCCGAGCCAACACGCTACTATTAAGAAATATAACTGCTGGCAAACAACCTAAGAGACCCTATCCATTTCTGGAGTTCGCGGTGTTCTGATCCCTATTGTCAGGCCCTCCGTAGGGTTTGGCTGTTCCAAGACAACCTAGCAGGCGGACTATAGAAATCTCACGGTGCGACCTGATGGAGGAGACCGTAGGATACGTTGACACGCGTCCTGCTCCCATTTACTATGGATACTTCCCTCATTCACCTTGGTATTGAACCACATGCAAACACATACCGTAGGGGGACGTCCTATTTACGTCGCGTAGTCGAGCATGGAATTCACGGTGTGAACTCTTGAGGACGTGAGAGTAAACTCGATGCGAACATCTCGTTTTCTCCCACTGAAGTTTCTAAAATTAGGGTATGGATTTAACTTAGTCGGATTCTGGCTAAAAGAATCTATCTAAGTCTATGCCTATTATAACTATTATAACTAGGTGTTAAAACCTTATGTCTAGATGAATAAAAATTTGAATTACCTAGAGATGAAAGCAGGAATCGAGGTTAATTCAACTCGAGTTCCGGTCGGTTCAGGTAGGAGGTATTAGATTAACAAAGTCGAACTTTAAGTACCCTGACTTTAGACAGAACTTCACCGGTAGAGTTCCCTTATAACCAAAGTCCTAAAATCCTACTATATTTTAAACTATTTAAAATATTACGTAAGACTTATTTCTAATCCTATTAGAAATTGAAACTTAGGTCTAAATTAATTTTAAACAATTTAAAACTAATTAAATTTAACCCAAGTTCCTATGTTTGCATGCATTTCTTTATTATAGGTTATGGTTTCTAAAACCCCTTTAATTTATAACTTTTATAAATTTTAATAATTAACCTATGATAAAGAAACTATATTATAACTCCAACAATAAATATTCAAATTGGAATTATAAAAGATATTCAACTTCTTGGATCATAAAATTACTTAAACAAAATAACATTTATTTTAATCTAAGTAATTTAATGCTCCATGCAATTTATTTTCCATATAATCTAATTATAACACTTATAATTAATTACTCATGAAAAAAAAAATAAATTAGTCATGCATTCAACCATATTCATATAACATTTATATAAATAAAATGCATGAACATGCTTATCCTAAGGTGGAAATAATCTAAATGACATTCACATAGATAAATAGCTGTAAAACCGGAATAATTTAGCCCCTAAAGTGCAAAAAAAATAAATTACATTAATTTATTTCATGAAACTGGTCCAAAAACACCATGAACAGGCCTTGAACCGCTCGAACCGGACCAAAAATGCTGAACCAGTCGAATCGGTCTGCAGCTGCTGGAAAGCCCCATGGCGTTGCAACGTTGATGGAAGCGTTGCAACGCCTGCTTCGTCGTCTTGCGCGCTTGGTATCGGGATGGCGTTGCAATGTTTGAGGGCGCGCGGTAACGCCGGCCGACCCTCGAGCACCCGTCGATAGGGGGCGGCTGGCGTTGCGCGTGTTTCTTCTTTACGTTAACGCCGCCGCTTGGGCAACAACGACTTTCTTCCATGAACACAACAACTTCATCTTGCAATTTCTCCTTCGATTCTCCACCGAATTGCTTGAAACTTGTCCCGAACGACTCGTAACTAAATTACAGACTCAATTTTGCACTTTTTTCCCCAAAACGCAGGGGCCTTTACATACTAATTGATCAAAATCAAAGTAAACTAAGGCCAAAACATTCCTAAATAAGTTTTACAGCAAACCAAATTCAATTCCCACCAAATCAATGCAATTTTGTTTCAAAACAAAACAATATAAGCATGCTCTGATACCAATTGAAGGAGATCTGATCTCCTTGAGCAGCGGAAACGTGATTGGGATCGTTAAGTTGCTTGATTATTTTGCTAAAAACAAAAACCAGTACATTGACCAAAAAATACAGAACAAGCATGAATCTCTAATCCTATTAGACATGGATAATAGCATACATGTAAAGATTAACAATTAAACTAAAGGAGAGAAAGACGAATTACCTTTGTAGACTTTCTCTAACAGCAACTCCTTGCTCCAATCAGTACAGCAACTCAAGAAGCTTAAGTTTCTCTGTTTTTACAGAACACCACCAATTGGATCACCTTCTATATATCTGAGTTCTACTTAGATCTACCTTGATGGGAAGGTAATCCAACAATTGGAAGAACTTTGGGAATTTTAGAATTGAGAGAGTGAGAGAGCAATTTCCCAATTGCTTCAAGAATGCAGTTGAACGATCAATCTACTATGCACACCCCTTCTCCCTGTTAAGCTATCAATAGGGAGAAGGAAGGGGATAGTGGGAACGTGTCTGGATGACACGTTCCCTTATTTTATTATTAAAATAATAATAATAATAAATAATAATAATTAAATTAAATTAAATTATTAATTATAAATTAAATATCATATATTTAATTTGGATTAAATCTCATTTAATCATATCACCCCTTTAACCTATAGCTTTAATGTACATCCAGAGCACATTAAATTTTAACCTATAGTTTTCAAATGTGAATCACATTCATATTTAATATAATATTTGAACTCTTTCAAATATTCAATTCTCTCATAAAATTTAATATGAATCATATTCACATTAAATTTATAATATATAGTTCCAAAACTATATATTATATCGTATCAATATACATTAAATATATTCCCTAATGAATTTGAACATTTCAAATTCAAATGATCTAAGAACCCTTTACGAGCTAGAAGGTGGACCTAATGGACCTACAGATCAGAAGCTCCTACGATACGAGATTGCTCGGTTAATCTCATTAACCTCCCAATCAACATTCGTTAACTGCGGGAACATTCCACTAAAGTCTCACAGCTGCACTCTTCTCGCTGCAGATATATTTCTGTGTCCATCGATATTGACCAATAACAGCAAGTCAATCCTTCACGAATGTTCGTAACACTAGCTGGGTCAAATTACTATTTTACCCCTAGGTTACATCTTGTGCCTTAAGTACCAGTGCTCCTCTAATGAACAATTTGTTTGTGGTCCTATTAACAAACAGAGTCCCTCTCGGGCCAATGAGAGAGTCTGACCCTTTGTTAAAGTCCCGGAGACACCACTTAAGGGAACATTCCTCTACTTACCCTAGTAGGCGGGAAGGAGTGAATTCCATCTTGCTAAGTTAAGTTCACAGCCGCTCACTCGGTCTTGTCCCCAAGAAGGTAGGCATATTGAGTCGGCGAATTTGACCACTCTTACCCATACTAGTCAAAGGACAATCCCTTGCGAACAGGAGTTCGTAACCTGCTCTGGATTGACATCAAGTTGCCTAGGTCATCCTAGTGAAATAGAAACCTAACAAGTCAACGGAGTTACAGCTAGAGGTTACTATTTCGTGGTCCGGTCTTATGTAATCTCATTACATAGGATATCCCCACTCACATGTCATCTAAACGAACACGTTAGGTTCACAGTGTTTGTATCAAATACAATGTGGGCCACATCCATAGTTTAACGAGGGTAAAGTACCCAAACCTTATCCCCTAACTATAGACCCTTTAGGCTGTATCTCAAACCGAGATCCTTTTTAAGTACATTACATTTAGTTAAAGATTCATTTAACAGCCTTGGATGTTTAGTTTATTGGATTTAGGGTTTTAAATAAAGGCAAACTCGTAGATAACGTACAATAACACTTTATTGAAATAATATCACTTTATTACATTAATTAGAACATAATTACAAACTACGAGTTTTAGGGCACAAATCCCAACAATTGTGTGGTCCAACCAAACTAGCAGGCGGATCATAGGGGTCTCACGTTTTGAATCGAAAGAAGAGACCGTGGAACCGTTTTCACATGTCCCGCTCCCACTCACTATAAGTACTCTCCATCCACTATGATATTGATCCATACAAATACCATCCGAAGTGGGTGAAGTGAATGAAAGTCCCAGTGCAGTGGAAGACGATCGAATCGTCGTGGTCATGTTGTGCAACTTAATTAAGTTAAAATTAACTATCACATAGTTATAGATTTAACATGCAATCTAAGGAAGAAATACAACAAGTATAAAGTAGAGGTACTTACTTGTTGAAAACTTTCTTCAAGATTCCTTCCTTCGATGATCACGAACTCTTCGTGTTCTCCCCAACGATCTCGAACTACTCAAACAGTTCCAACGAACGGACACTCTCCACTCGATTTCTCGGTTGTTCTACTTTAGGAAGAAGGAGAATTCTGGGATTCTCTTCTTTTTGGTGTAGGGAGGAGAGATTGAGACAGAGACCTTTTTGGAGAGAAAATCACTTTGCTTCTTTTGGTGAGAATTAAAAAAATAAGGTATATTGTGTCAAGAACCCTTCTTGCAAAGGAGTTTAAATAATGGAGATAGGTGGAGTTGAAATCTCCACCCCATTTTACCACAACTATAGGTTATGCAAATCATATTTGCATAACCATATATCATAAGATAGCTCACATCACATTTTACAAATCACATTTCCATTATTGTGGATTTTTAAATTGAATCACATCGAATTTAATCTGTCCCAATCTAATTTCTCAAAATTAGCCCTAATTCAATAATTAGGCTAACCTATAGTTTATTATGAATCTCATTCATATTATACTATATATTATATCATTCATAACTCATATAAATGACATAAATACCCTTTAGTGAATTTGAACACGTCAATTCACACCAAAATAGTAAACCTTCTTTTAATCCAGATTGAGCCAATCGAGGGACCTAATGGACCTACAGTCACGAGCTCTAATTATCCGAGATTAACCTATCAAACTCTTTGACCCAGTTAATCAACCTTCATTAGCTATGATAACACTCCACTAAACCCCGTACCTGCACTCCCATTAGTGCAAGATATTGCGTGTCCACTAATATAACCAATGCCCATGAGTCGACCCTTCACAGGTTGTTCGTAGACACTACTGGATCAAATTACCGTTTTACCCCTGTGTCTACTTCTTGCTCTTTAAGTCCCCGTTGCTCCTCTAATGAACAACAACGTTGTAATGGTCCAACCATACACAACAACCCTCTTGTGCAGTGAGAATGTGGGCGCCCGTTGTCTAAGCCCTAGATATAACACTTAATGGAACAACCCCTCTAGTTTCCCTAAAGGCGGGAACGAGTGAATTCCATCTCGCATAGTTAAGTTCCCAGCTCCCAACTTGGTCCTATCCTTGAGAAGATAGGCATATGGGGCGAGTAACTGTGACCACACTCACCCGTACTAGTCAAAGGACAGACCCCTGCAGGCAGGAGTCTGTAATATGCTCAGGATTCAGGTCGAGTCACTAATGGTCATCAACGAAGTTATTAGTCCTTATTGTTAACGGTGTTTGATAGCACACAAAATGTGCTATCCTTAGGCTTAATTATTGCTAGTTTTATGATGATTTTAGGGCTTTTACGAGGTTAATTTATTCAATTTCAGGTTGAGAGCTTAAACGGAGCTATTGGAGACAATTTGAATCACTCGGGATCAAAACAAGGCTATTTAGAGCTAAATATAAAATCAAATGGAAGAGAGGAGACTAAACCAAGCTGAAGACCCGAGGTGATGGCGTTGCAACGCCATATAGAGTGTTGCAACACCGAACGTGCAACCAAACAGCTTTGAAGATCACTGCCGATAGCGTTGCAACGGTGCTTTGCAGAGTCGCAACGCTATATCGATAAGGGCGCACGCATGAGAAGCCGCACAGAGAGCGTTGCAACGCTGCCTTGCAGCGTCGCAACGCCAGATCGATAGGCGCGCGTGTTAAGGTAGCAGCGTTGCAACGCTGTTCCTAGCGTTGCAACGCTGCCGACAGTTTCCATATTTACCACGCGTTTAGGGTACAACGTTGCAACGCTGCCCCATTGATGCCTATTAATACAACATTATGATTCTTGCAATGGGGAGCACAATTTGGTAGAGTTTTGCCCTAAATTCGAAATACACCTTGTAAGAAGAGAGAAAAGAGTGATTTTGGGAGCCAAAGCATTCGTGGAGGTTCGAGATCGAAGACGGGAGCTCGGAGACGAAGGACCGACATCGACACCTAAGTTTATTTCTCTTTCTTTCAATTTGTAATAGCTTTCTAAGATGTTTTCTACTTGTTTAGTTTGTTTTTCATGTGATTTAGAGTAGCTAAACATTGTAGTAGATTTGATTTATTTGTTAGGACTTGATTACAATATATTGAAGCCTGTTTTGTTCTTATTTTTGGTCATTTGCTCTGCACTCTTTAATTCGTTGATTCAAGTGGACTCGAGAGATAAAGCTTGAATTAGAGCAAAATTGTCAAAACCCTTAGTAGTCTGGCACGAGAGTGACTTAGAATTCTGATGGGAAACACTTAAAGAAGTTACTTAATGCCATGCATGTTGTAGGTTCGTATGGAGACAATGAATTCTATTGCATGTGTGAGGCTCACTAAGAACCGAGAGGTTTTCTTGAGTAATTTACTTCTTGTTTATAAAGTCATCTCATGAGGTCAATGCATGTGTAGTTAAGTTATTAACTTGTAAAATCACTTCTTTTAATTCTATCAATTCGTGTCTCCACATGTTTGTTTGTTTGGTTGTCTTATTCGTCAAACACCTATCCATGTTTTGTTGCTTTAGCTAAATTTGAGAATTAGTATCTTAGTACTTAATTAATCTAGAAACCCATTCCCGAGGACGATACTTGGACTCATAAATCACTATACTAAAACTTGACCCGTACACTACGATATTGCAATATAATATAATATCACGCAACAATTTTTTGGCGCCGTTGCCGGGGAATGACGATTATTTAGATTAATTAATATTAGGAAAAAATTTAAAATTTTAGACTAATGTTTGTTTGTATGTTTTTCCTTATTTGTTTGATTGTTGTTTCCTTATTTGCTTTATTTTAGCGTTATGTGTTGTTTGTTGTCTTTGTCCCCTGCATTTGGTTTCGTTGCTATTGTGTGAAGTCTTGTTGTGAAATTACTGATTTTAAAAGCATGACTTTGCATGATTTCAATTTTCCACCATTCTATTGTCCATCCCGGGACCCTAGGTATGTGCACCATGATTTCTCTGAATCTCATCTGTCTAATTTTTACCATTCTGTACCTGAAATTGATGAACATTCATGTAATGGTAGTTATCTAGGCAGTTGGAACCATAGTTCTTCGTACCTTGACCAACCCATAGAAAAATCTTCTCTTGTGGACCAATTGAGGGAATATACTTTAGAATTGAAAATTAAAAATTTGGCTCATGAAGAGTTCGAAAGGTTGAATAGGTTAGAAGCTAAAGTGGTAGAACTGTGGGAAATAGTACAGGATAGAACCCAATATCTTAACCAACTAGTAATTTCCCTTAAGGCCTTATAGGAAAAATTTATTATCCTTACCACTGAGAGGGTGCCACCTAGGAGGGTCTGTTCACATGATAGTGAGGATAGTTTGGGGGAGATTGAGACACACCATAATCAGGTTAGTGAGGTAGACATCGGTATTATAATCACTTTCACAGAGGAAACCCAGGTGATAGGGTTAAAGGCTGAGAAATATTCTTCCCTTTATTCTCCAGAAATTTCCTTAATTGTTGATAACCAATTGTCATACACTCACGAGTCTTGTTTTGATTTCAATCCTTTCATTTTATTAAACAAAAACACCAAAAATAATTATGTCTCTGGTGGCCATGAAAAGCAAGATAGCCTTTTAGACTTAGAGGGCCACATTGATTCAAGCAAGAAGGGCCCAGAGAAATATGAGCAGTTTTATGTGCCTTGATAAGTCACCGTCTAGCTAAAGACGTTAAAGAAAGCGCTTCTTGGGAGGCAACCCAAGTTTTATGTCTTGCATCTTTAATTTTTGTTGGTATGTGTCTGTTTTTTTCTAATTTCTTTCTTTTTGTACATCCAGGTGTATGCTCAAAGGGAGAGCTGCAAACTTGCACCCTTTTGATCCTGAGATCAAGAGAACCTGTAAGAGACTCCTAAGGGAAGGAAAAGCAGAAGCTCGGACTATGGCTGATCAGGAGATCATCAATAATCCTAAACCTATCAGGGAGTATTTCCAGCCCGTGTTTAATTCTGAGCAAGCTGGAATAGTCCATGCCCCTATAAATGATAATCACTTTGAACTGAAACAGGGCTGATACAAATGGTTAGGAAAGGTGCTTTCAGAGGCCTAGCCACAGAAGATCCTAACTCTCATTTCAAAATTTCTTTGAAATCTGTGGTACATTTAAAATGAATGGTATCTCTGCTGATAGTATTCGCTTACGTCTCTTTCTTTTTTCTTTGCGGGGGTAGAGCCAACGAATGGCTAGGGTCCCTTCCTCGTGGAGTATCACTTCTCGGGAGGAGTTGGCCCAAACCTTCATGACCAAATTCTTTTTCCACCGTTAAAAGCTGCAAAGTTAAGGACCGAGATAGGAACATTGAGCAAGCAAGAGGGAGAGCAGTTATTTGAGGCCTGGGAAAGGTACAAGGACATGCTCAGGAGGTGCCCACAACATGGCTACCTGGATCGCTCCAGTGCATTTGTTTTATAATGGGTGGAAGGTAAGACCCGGGACCATTCTCGGATGCTACCTGCGGGAGGGGCTTTCATGGGAAGAGGCGTGCGGAAGCACGTGCCCTCCTTGAGGAAGTGTCAACTACCGGCTACCGATGGCCTCACAGACAATGATGCAGATCTAAGCCGATGAGTTGGATTGATCAAGCTGGATAAGGTAACTTCTCTTAGATCTCATATGGCATCTCTCACTCATGCCTGAATAATTTTGCGAGTTTACCACAAGCAGGTTGTCCTCTCAATGCTCCGAACCCAATGGAGAATCCACTATGGAGCAATTACACTACCTGAACAACGAAGCAACCACCATGGAGGCAATCGGACTCAGAATAACCTCCCAACACATTACAATCCAAAGTTTGAGGTATCATGAAAATTTTTCCTATGCTAACAACAAAAATGTGTTGAATCCTCTTACAACAAGATGCTTCTACATCGAGAGAGAAACCATCTCTAGAAGACACATTGCACTCCTTCATAGCATTTGAATCCAGTCGGTCGGTCCAACCGGTGGAGAATGCGATCCACAAGTCTATCTCGGTATTGTGACCAGTCATGAAAGTCGCAATAAAGAATATAGAGACCAGTTGGCCAAATGAACACATCACTCGCACTTTGCGCAAGCAAGGAAAGAAACACCTTGAGGAGAGTACAGTCTAGCTAAAGATGTTAAACAAAGCGCTTCTTGGGAGGCAACCCAAGTTTTACTTACTGTTGTTTTCCTGTCTTTAGCTTGCTTTAGTTTGTTGTTTTTCAATTTTTAGTTAGTTGTTGTTTTACATCGTAGGTTGTGGAGATGCCCTTCTTCGTTGAAATCCATGCTCCCATTCTGATGAACTTCATCACACATTCTTTGGCTATCCAAGGAACTCAGAAAGAGCTCCGTAAACCAGGACAGTATTGTTCACTCTTACCCTAATACTAAATTTGTACTTAATTCTGCAAACATTGGGGACAATGTTTAGTTTAAGTTTGGGGGTGGGATGTGTTTATTTGTTGTGACTGTTCTGAATATGTGCTGAATTGCTGATTGATCTTTTACATAAGTACGAGTATGATAGCCTAGGATGAGATATAATTGGAAATCTTTGTGATTCTGCTGAAACTTGAGAGCATGACATGAATTTGAGTTAATTTTTAAAAAAAAACTCTTTAGTTTTTCCTGCACTATTATGCACATAGCATGTGTTCCTGTAGTTTTGAAATGCTTAGAACAAAGTTATTAGGCTTAGAAGTTTGATGTCACCTCGATAGGTCTGAAAACTGATTTGAGAGTTAAACTACAAAATAGGGTGAATGACAATATAAAGTGCATGATCTGTATAATATGTGCATTATGTGAAAAAGTTTATTTTTGTTGTTTGTTTGTTAAAAAAAATTCGTGAGGACAAAAAGAGCTACCTTCACTATGATCAGTTAGGCCACTCATTGAGCGAGTGCTCTGGGTAAGGGTCCCTGCAGTGGATGTGTGAAAGCTAGTGTCCTTGCACAAAAAAAAAAAGAAGAAAATAGAAAAAATGGCATCAAAAGAGTGATTAAGTGCTGAGTAAAGTTGTTTATTTCTTGAATGTGGAGAGGCTCAAAGATTAGTTATTAAGACCAGTGTAGGGGGAAGTTGAATGGAGAACCTAATAAAGTTGATCCGGGCTTAGTAAAAATGAAGGAAACATAGGCTAATCACACACACACGTAGGAACACTTAGGAAAAGTTTTAAAATTACTTGTTGAAGTGTTATGTTAAGTGTTTCCTGTGATTGCAAAATATTCTCTTAAATATTTGAGGCTTGAATCAAATGTATGTTTAAGAAGAATCGAATGTTTAACTCTGTTTTTGCTCGGGACTAGCAAAAGTCTAAGTTTGGGGGTGTTTGATAGCACACAAAATGTGCTATCCTTAGGCTTAATTATTGCTAGTTTTATGATGATTTCAGGGCTTTTACGTGGTTAATTTATTCAATTTAAGGTTGAGAGCTTAAACGAAGCTATTGGAGACAATTTGGATCACTCGGGATCAAAACAAGGCTATTTAGAGCTAAATATAACATCAAATGGAAGAGAGAAGACCAAACCAAGCTGAAGACCCGAGGTGATGGCGTTGCAACGCCGAACGTGCAGCCAAACAGCTTTGAAGATCACTGCCGATAGCGTTGCAACGGTGTTTTGCAGCGTCGCAACGCTATATCGATAAGGGCACACGCATGAGAAGCCGCACAGAGGGCGTTGCAACGCTGCCTTGCAGCGTCGCAACGCTAGATCGATAGGGGCGCGCGTGTTAAGGTAGCAGCGTTGCAACGTTGTCCCTAGCGTTGCAACGCTGCCCCATTGATGCCTATAAATACAACATTATGATTCTTGCAATGGGAAGCACAATTTGGTAGAGTTTTGCCCTAAATTCGAAATACACCATGTAAGAAGAGAGAAAAGAGTGATTTTGGGAGCCAAAGCATTCATTGAGGTTCGAAATCGAAGACGGGAGCTTGGAGACGAAGGACCGGCATCGACACCTAAGTTTATTTCTCTTTCTTTCAATTTGTAATAGCGTTCTAAGACGTTTTCTACTTGTTTAGTTTGTTTTTCATGTGATTTAGAGTAGCTAAACATTGTGGTAGGATTTGATTTATTTGTTAGGACTTTATTACAATATATTGAAGCATGTTTTGTTCTTATTTTTGGCCATTCGCTCTGCACTCTTTAATTCGTTGATTCAAGTGGACTTGAGAGATAAAGCTTGAATTAGAGGAAAATTGTCAAAACCCTTAGTAGTATGGCACGGGAGTGACTTAGAATTCTTAGGGAAACACTTAAAGAAGTTACTTAATGTCATGCATGTTGTAGGTTCGTATGGAGACTATGAATTCTATTGCATGTGTGAGGCTCACTAAGAACCGAGAGGTTTTTTTGAGGTCAATGCATGTGTAGTTAGGTTATTAACTTGTAAAATCACTTCCTTTAATTCCATCAATTCGTGTCTTCACATGTTTGTTTGTTTGGTTGTCTTATTCGTCAAACACCTATCCATGTTTTGTTGCTTTAGCTAAATTTGAGAATTAGTATATTAGTACTTAATTAATCTAGAAACCCATTCCCGAGGACGATACTTGGACTCATAAATCACTATACTAAAACTTGACCAGTACACTGCGGTATTGCAATATAATATAATATCACGCAATAGTGTTACATCAGTAGGTCTAATAATTCATGGTCTGGTCTTGTACAATCTCATTTTACAGGATGCCCCCACTTGTATGTCAACCACATGAATGAGTTAGATCACCTCGTTTGTATCTTAACACAAAGCGGGCCACATGCACATCGTATCCAGGATTAGGTCTCCAACTCCATCCATATACTGTAGACCGTTCGGGTCATTTACTCGAACGTGATCCTCCCTGTGTGTCCACTACACACCGTTCAAGTTCATGTTCTGTCATATATTCAATGACCCTGGAGCTTAGTTTATAGGACAATGTTTGTAATAAATGTGAGACACAAAATGATGAAATAAATAACCTTTATTAATTTCAAATGTATATTTACAAACTAAACGAGATTAGGATAAACATCCCAACAGGGGGACGCTCCCATTTGCGCCACGAGGTCGAGTATGGATCTCACGGTGCGGATTTTACCGAGATTTGTGGTCGAAAAATTAAATGTATCTTATGCACTTTATTTCCTCCCACTCAGCACTTTATGTTAATCGGGATTGACCTAGATAAACTGGCTAAAATTGACCTAAGTCTACCAATTGAACTCTTTTATTGAATTTAGCCTAAGTTTATCATCACATTATTAACTTAGGTCTATGTGATTAAATTAATCAACTTTTAATTAACGTCACTCACGAAAATATAATCTAAGAATCTCCGGACCGAACTCACTCCTAGGTCGATTTCCAAGTAGGGGTGTTCGGTAAAGCGTCAGCTTAAATACCCAAACCTTAAACAAAACTTTCCTTTGACAGAGTTAGTAATCAGTCACCATTCAAAGATCATATTTTGATTTCCTAATTCTAATCTTATTAGAACTAGAAAACCTAAGTCTAATTCAAGTTCTAAACACTTTAAAACTAATAATTAACTTAGGTCACATGCATTTCTATGTTATAGTGCTTGATCATTCATCACATGAATAATTATAGACTATAACAAAAATATTCATCACATGAAAGTAAATGCATGAGCATACTTTAATCTAAAAAATATAACACTTATATTTAAATAAATTAAAGCGAATATTTAATAATATTATAACACTTATAATATAACCTATTGTTGGTTTACCCTAATTTCCTTATGTAGATAATTACCATTTATTGTATTACATTATTCTATATTGATTTGTTCCCTTATTTGTATATTCCATATATGTAAATGGGTATCTCTATATAAGAACCCTAATTTTCATCCATTCAATAAGAAATATAAGATACAATATTTCTTCATGGTATCAGAGCGGAAAGAAAAAGGAAAAACCCTAGCCGCCGCTGTCTTTTAGCTAGCTCTCTGGTCAACTTACCGACCGCATTCTGTAAAAGACAGGGAGGAGATCTTCATCCACGTGACCTGCTGCATCCTTGATCTGCTGCACCTGAAGCCGTCTTCACTGATCCTACGCCAGGCGCCTGTGACCCGCGCCCACGACCCGTGAAGAACAACTCACTGAAGAACCGACGCCTGTGCTTGAAGAACTGCGTGAAGAACGACGCTTGCGCCCGACCCGCGCCTGCGACCCGTTCGACCCGTGTGACTCGCGGCCGCACCTTCGACCCAAGATCTGCCATTCGCGTGAAGACTGACGCCTGCTGCAACCCGCGCCTGCACCCGAAAATTGTTGGAAGACCCAATCGATTTTAGAGACCCGCGCCTGCTGCCATTCAATCGTTTTTTAGTGTGCTGCAGCCTACTGGTTTTTTTTTTTTGGGCTCACTCATCTCTTCGGAACTACTACGGTGCGTTCAGTTGGTCTTTTTATTTAGTTATTATTCCAATATTATTGTTGTTTGTCGATCAAACAATGTCAGAAAACAAGGTTCTGTCCACCATTAAAACTTTTGACAGTCGTGGCCACAACTCTATTGTCCAAATTACCACAATTCGACTTAATGGAGACAACTTTTTACGTTGGTCCCAAAGTGTCATAATGTATATTCGCGGACAAGGGAAGATTGGATATCTCACCGGCGATAAAATCGCACCTGTCAAGGATGATCCATTGTTTCCTGTGTGGGATGCTGAAAACTCCATGGTTATGACATGGCTAGTCAATTCTAAGGTGGAAGACATCAGTTGTAACTACATGTGTTACTCTACTGCAAAGGAGCTCTGGGATAGTGTGACTGAGATGTACTCGTATCTAGGTAATCAATCACAAGTATTTGAGTTGAATCTCAAGTTATGTGATATACGACAGGGAGGTAACTCAATTACACAATATTTTCACTCTTTAAAAAGGATTTGGCAGGATCTTGATCTTTTTGATTCATATGAATGGAAGTCTACAGATGATCAAAAGCATTACAGGAAACTGGTGGAAGATGGTCGGATTTACAATTTCTTTGCAGGTCTTAATGTAGAATTCGATGAGGTTCGGGGTAGAATACTGGGTAAGACTATTCTCCCAACTATCAGTGAAGTTTTTTCTGAAGTGCGCAGGGAAGAAAGTCGTCGGAATGTTATGATCGGAAAGAAATCGACTGAGTCCGTTGAGAGCTCAGCTTTGGTGGTTGAAGCGACTGCATACAAGGTTGCTGATAAATCAAAGAATCAGGAAAAACCTCGTGTCTGGTGTGACTATTGTAACAAACCCCGACATACTCGAGAGACATGTTGGAAACTTCATGGCAAACCCGCGAATTGGAAGAGTATGAGGGCAAGGTGAAAAGAACAACGTTGGACCTTCAAGTGCTAATGTTCTTTGAGTCCAACCCATTTAACCAAGAGCAAGTTGATCAACTCCTGAAGCTCCTAAAGACCACTTCATCATCTGGTAATCCTAGTGTTTCCTTGGCACAAACAGGTAATTATTCTCAAGCCCTATCTTCTCTTCATTCCTCTCCGTGGATTATCGATTAGGAGCCTCTCGATCATATGACTAGTTCATCCCAATTATTCGAATCATATCTTCCAATGTATTGCAATGAAAAATTCGAATTGCCGATGGTAGTTTCACTTCTATTGCGGGAAAAGGAATCGTTAAATTAACCTCACAGATTACTTTGCATTCTGTCCTTCATGTCCCTAAATTGACCTGTAACTTGTTATCTGTTAGTAAAATCTCTAAGGATGCTAACTGTCGTGTTACCTTTTTTGACACTCACTGTATCTTTCAGGATCAGGATTCGGGGGAGATGATTGGGCGTGTTAGGATGCTCGATGGCCTCTACTATTTTGATGAATCTCCAACTAGCAATAAAAAAGTTCAGGGCTTGAGTAGTGTTAGTTCTCCTTCTGCTCAAGAAACTATCATGCTTTGGCACCGTAGATTAGGACATCCCAGTTTTTTTTACTTAAAATATTTGTTTCCAAATTTATTAAAAGGAATGGATTGTTCTGTTTTTCATTGCGAGAGCTGTATTTTTGCAAAAAATCATAGATCAACTTATTTGCCAAAACCATACAAGGCGTCTGCACCTTTTTACTTAATTCATAGTGATGTCTGGGGTCCTTCTAAAGTTTTAACTCATAGTGGAAAGCGATGGTTTGTTACCTTTATTGATGATCACACCCGTTTAACTTGGATTTATTTGTTAACGAAAAAGTCCGAAGTGAAGGAGATTTTCATTCGTTTTTACAACATGGTTGAAACTCAATTTCAGACTAAAATTAGCATTCTTCACTCTGATAATGGTACTGAGTATTTCAATGAACACCTAACTGATTTTTTGCAAGTTAAGGAAATTTTTCATCAATCCACGTGTCGTGATACCCCTCAACAAAATGGTATTGCCGAGCGCAAAAATCGTCACTTACTTGATGTTGCTCGTGCCCTTATGTTCTCTATGAATGTTCCTTCTTATTTGTGGGGTGGAGCTATTCTAACGGCCGCATATCTTATAAATCGCATGCCTACGAAAGTTTTGGATTTTAAAACTCCTCTAGATCATTTCAAAACTTTATTTCCCAATGTCCGCTTGTTTTCTGATCTACCGATCAAAGTGTTTGGGTGTACTGCTTATGTTCATGTACCTAGCTTCTCTCGGTCTAAATTAGACCCTCTAGCTGTTAAATGCATTTTCTTAGGGTATGTCTCCCACAAAAAGGCCTATAAATGTTTTGATCCTGTGAACAAAAAATACTATGAAACCCTAGATGTCTCTTTTTGGGAAAATCACTCATTTTTTAAAAATTCTCTTTAGGGGGCGATACTACCTAATTTAGAAGATAATTTTTGGGATACCTCTCCCCTTCCTAACATCGTTAGTCCAGAAACTACCAGTCCTAGTTTTTCACTGCCAAATATGGGAAATTCTTGTTCAGGGGGAGAAACACTACAAAATAATCAAATTGATCGAAATACTGAACTTCAGGTTTATACTAGAAGGATGGTGAATCAGAAGAATAGGGACCAGACAGTGGATTTATCACGAAACCAGTCTGATACTCCGTTGAATGATTCTGAAGGTTCAGGTAATACACCCTCTAATCCCATTCCTTCATTAATCCACAATCACTTACCTGAAGTATCCGATCTTGAAATTCCAATAGCTCATAGGAAAGGTACTCAGAACTGTCCTAACCCTAAATATGCCATTGCAAACTATATTTCTTACCATAGATTGTCTGAAAGCCATAGAACTTTTACCTCTAGGATAACCAACCTGTTTGTCCCGAGGAATATACAGGAGGCTCTAGATGACTCGAATTGGAAATTAGAAGTTATGGAGGAAATTAATGCCCTTAAAGAGAATCACACATGGGACATTGTAGAATTACCAAAAAATAAGAAACCAGTAGGGTGCAAATGGGTATTTACTATCAAATGCAAAGCTGATGGGAGTATTGAAAGGTATAAAGCCAGACTTGTTGCAAAAGGCTTCACTCAGACCTATGGGATTGATTATCAAGAAACTTTTGCCCCAGTTGCTAAAATTAATTCCATTAGAGTGCTACTACTATCTATTCTTTGTGAATGCAGATTGGCCACTTTATCGACTTGATGTCAAGAATGCTTTTCTCAATGGGGAACTTGAAGAAGAAGTATTTATGGATTTACCACCTGGTTTTGAGAAAAATCTTGGGGTTGACAAAGTATGCAAGTTAAAGAAATCTCTATACGGCCTTAAACAATCCCCAAGAGCGTGGTTCGAAAGGTTTGGAAAAGCAGTCACCAGTCATGGTTTCCTTCAAAGCCAAGCAGATCATACCATCTTCTATAAACACACTGCAAATAACAAAATTGTTGTTTTAATAGTTTATGTTGATTACATTATCCTTACAGGTAGTGATGAGTCAGAGTTGACCGACCTTAAGAAAAACCTAGCTAATGAATTCCAGATTAAGGACCTCGGAGTCTTGAAATATTTCCTGGGAATGGAATTTGCTAGATCAAAAGATGGTATTCTTGTTAATCAACAGAAGTATATTCTTGACTTACTTAAGGAGACAGGACTACTTGGTTGTAGAACGACAGAAACTCCCATTGAACCAAATTTAAAATTGTAGAGTGCAACAGAAAATGAAGTAAAAGACAAAGCAAGATATCAAAGACTTGTGGGGAGATTGATCTACTTGTCTCACACACGTCCAGACATCTCTTTTGCAGTCAGTATGGTAAGCTAATTTATGCACGCTCCAGGACCAACTCACTTTGAAGCAGTCTATAGAATTCTAAGGTACTTGAAAGGTACTCCAGGCAAAGGGGTATTGTTTAAAAAGTATGGTAACTTACAGGTTGAAGTTTACACTGATGTCGATTGAGCAGGTAGTACGATAGATAGACGATCCACCTCTGGTTACTGTTCCTTTGTTGGAGGAAATTTAGTTACATGGCGGAGTAAAAAACAAAGTGTGGTGGCAAGGAGCAGTGCCGAGGCTGAGTATAGGGCCCTAGCTCAGGGTGTTTGTGAGGGTATATGGATAAAGAGACTATTGGAAGAGTTGAAATTTTGTCCAGAACAACCCATACGTATTTTTTGTGATAACAAGGCAGCGATCTCAATTGCTCACAATCCAGTTCTCCATGACAGAACAAAGCACATTGAAATTGATAAACATTTTATAAAAGAAAAGATTGATGCAGGTGTTATATGCATTCCATATCTGCCAACGACAGAGCAAATTGCAGATGTATTAACGAAAGGGCTTCCAAAGACACAGTTTGACAAGATGATCAGCAAGCTGGCAATGGAAGACATTTTCACACCAGTTTGAGGGGGAGTGTTGGTTTACTCTAATTTCCTTATGTAGATAATTACCATTTATTGTATTACATTATTCTATATTGATTTGTTCCCTTATTTGTATACTCCATATATGTAAATGGGTATCTCTATATAAGAACCCTAATTCTCATCCATTCAATAAGAAATATAAGATACAATATTTCTTCACCTATCGTGCATACTATATATTATAACACTTAGGGGGCGTTTGGATCGCAGAGTTGGGTTGAGTTGGGTTGAGTTGAGTTGAGTTGTGCAGAGTTGTTTTGTCAGTGAGTTCTGGAAATCAGTGTTTGGTTTGCAGAGTTGAGTTGAATTGAGTCAGGAAAACAGTGTTTGGTTTGCAGAGTTGAGCTATTATGTCAGGGGTATCTGGTGCAGTTTTTTGTAAAGTGAATAAGTCTGATTTTTTGTGCATTTTTTTTGTACTTTTTCTGTTTCCACAAAATCAATTGCAAACATATTTATCTACAATTTCAAAATTTTATTATGAGATCAATTACAAATTAATAATATACATTACCATTTGTAAGATGTATGAGATATTTAGAACATTACTAGATATTGAGATTGATATCAATTTTTCTTCTTCCCTAAAAATGATTTTTATCTTATGTAAAGTGAAATATCTGATTTTTTTTACTTTTTTTTTCCTTCCATTGTTTTCACAACAAATCAAATACAAACACATTTGTTTATAATTTCAAAACTCAATTATATGATCAATTATAAAATTACAATATATATTACCATTTGCCAAATGTATGTCAGGAATATTTACAAAAGTAATGGATATTGGGTTTGATATCAATATTCTTTTACTCTTCAATATGCACTTTATTTCTTTTTTATGCACATGTTCACCACCACTTTTTTATTTTAATTTAGTATTAATACTTTGCATATAAATAGTGTTTATTTAAATAATTCTAAACACATGCATTGTCTATGGACATCTTTAGAATGGAATAAATAGTTTACCTTGCGAAAATATTAAAAATATGCCAACAGACTTAAATATTTTATGTCATATTGAAGTTGCATATCTACATATTAGACATGTCATCAAGGACTTAGCAACATCGTTATGCTACCGAAACTTTCGGTGCAGGCGATGTTGCTTAGTAACGTCCCTAGGAAATTTTGAGTTTCAAAAATTAGGGTCGTTACAGTTGTTATCAGAGCATGAGTTTTAGATTCTGCATACTCGTCCACATCGTAGGCAGCGATCAGTATAGCCTCTCGCAGGAAGTCGCCTCGTTATCTCCAAGTTTCTTTTTATATTGTAAAGTAGTTAAAGTTATTTGAGTTGCTTGTGTGTTAACACTTGTTATGTTATGCTTTTGACTTCTTTGTTCTTGTGCTAAGGTATTTTTTAGAGTTTAAGTTTAGATTATGGCTCGAAGACGTGACCGTTGTAAAGTTCTAGCAACTTTAGAGGACGAAAGTTTTTCTTAAATGAGTATATTGTGACACACCATAAAATTGGGTGTTTTAATTATATTTGTTTTAAATTTGAATCTTTGGACAATCCTATCAGAATTAGGGAATGGTGTTTCAAAGTTTAAAAAAGCATTAGGATTTCTGTTTTAAAAAAGTTTAGAATTTCTTTTCCTAAAAAGATTATAATTTCTTGTTCTAAAATGATTATGGCTTTTTGACGCCTATTTAAATTAGAGTATTAGCAATTTAAACGCACACTTCAAAACTCTTATCATATTCTTCTTTTCTCCACTTTCTTCATCTCATCGGGTCGTAGTCGAAAAGTCATCGGACCATCATCGGAGAGTCGTCGGACCTTTGATGCGAAAATAACGAGTGCCCTAAACTAATGTAAATTAGAATAAGACTCCGACACTTCTACGACGTGCAAGTATACACGGTCGAGAGCAGCAAGTGATAAGTTAAAGTATCGATCCCACGAGGACTAGCTAAACCTAAATGAATGAGTGTCCTAGCAATTTTTCCTTATTTTAGTGCAATGTATGAGTGTGCAAATTACTATTGTAAATAAATAAATTGATGTGATAAGTGTGCAAAGACAAGACTAGACTCAAGAAAATAACTAAATTTAAATGAGGGGAGAGGAGAATGCAAACAAGAGGGGAGATACAAGAGATGAGATTTTTAATGAAAAATAGGCTCGGGTTAGAGTTCTAATGTTCAATTGGAATAAATTTTGAGTGATGCCTTGAATTTACCTACGCATGCATTCAAATGATTCTTTCCAAAATCACTAAGTTTTAAAACCTACAATTTCCCAATTGTGATCTAAATTATGCTCATGATTTTAGGTTCTAGGTGGGTTAATTATCCCTAATCAACTCAATAATCCTAGAATGAAATTTTAGTTTTCTAATTCATTAGCTTTCCCAAGTTTGTGAATTATAGAGAAGTTAAAAAGGCCAATTTTAATTCTCATGCAACGTTAAATTTAATAAAATTTCATAAATTCAATCAATGGCATCAACCATAAATTTAATTCAAAATTACATTAAAACAACCTAACCTTTGCCTAAGAAAATTTAGTTCATGATTAAAATCGAGTCAGATATCTCTAGTTTAAGCATTCTTTTATTGATCAAGGAGTTCATGCAAAACAACCAACAATGTTCACTAAATTAGCCTAAATCAATCACAATTCTAGCCTAAAACAGCCACGAGTTATGCTTAAAACAGTGAGCAAAAGTAGTCTAAATCAGTACGTAAACAACCGAAAAATTCAGTATTAAATTGGTGGTTGACAACAAGCAATAACACTTAGAGATAAGGAAAACGTTACACAGCAGGTGGCCTTATTTTTCAAGTTCAGTTCGATAGAGATATCTCATCAACGGAATCTCGAAACAACGATCCAACTGTCCAAAACAAAACCCTGTGAGTCTCGAACAAGCTGTCAAAATTTCAGCACAATCCAACGGTTGAAACTCCAGGAATCGACAACTTTGTGAGCGCCGCTGGTGAAAAACTGAACTGCACTGATCTCCCAACGTGACAGCGATATCCAACACAGCGAAGCTCAGAACGACGATCCAACCGTTCAAAATGAAGCCCTATGAGCCTCGAACAAGCTGTCAAAATTGCAGCACAATCCAACGGTCAGAACTTTGGTAAACGACAACTTTGTGAGCGTCGTGCGTGAAAAACCGAATCGCACGATTTCGCAAGCACAACAATGGCACCTTGAAGCTTCGATACTTTCCTCAATCGCACGATTGCTACAACAATGACACTCTCATGATTCTTCTCTTCAATACACACCTTTGTTGTAGCAATCGCCCCCTTCTCTCTCTCGCTCTCTTCCCCTTTTGTGGCAACTTCTTCTCTCTTCTTTTTGCACTTGAACCCTAGCCTCCTTATATAAGATGGTGTTGCCCTAATTCCACAAATTACAAAAATGCCCTTAGGGTAGAAACACCATCTTACCCTTCGGGTAAGATATCTAAAATGCCCTTAGGACTCTTGTAATTTTTATAATCTCTCCGCATTACGTAAAAATCCCAAATAAATATATGAAGTTAATTATAAATCAAAATACGCAAGGATTTTTGAGTTAAGAAAAATCTCAAATTTTGGTCTTTAATTAATCTGTTAGCGTATTTTCCAAAATTTCTTAAATTAAAGCACAAAAACATCAAAATTAATTCTTTTTGCACCTAATGCTTAAATTCAAGATTTTAAAGCTAACACACATAATTTAGGGATAAAATAACATGAGGATCACTAAATTAGATGCAATTCAAGTAGATTAAACACTAAAATTCTAGTAAAATAACTCACTTATGGTGAGTTATCAAACCCCCAAACTTGAACTACTCATTGTCCTCAATGAGTTCTATTCCCCAAAGACTTAAAAGACCTTTAAAGACTCAGATCATTTGGGTAACTAAACAAGGATTGAGTATTTATGTTCTAAGCTACAAGTCACCATTCAATCAATGCTCTCTAAGTGGCTCACCTGGGGTTTCTTAGCTACACTTATGCATCAATAACCAAGAGCAAACCAATTAGGATTCAACATCTACCCTCAAGCTCACCCACTAGAATCCTAATCATTTAAATCAAGCAACCCATAGTTAAAAATAAGTCATACTCCAAAACTCGCATCGCTACAATTTAATGACCATTCCTTTTTATTTTTTTATATATATTCTTTTTTTTAAAAAAAAAATAGATATGTGCATTATTCCCCTCAATTTCCATAAAACTCACTGCTAAGAGATTTTTTTTTTTTACTTTTTTTTTTTTATTTATTTTTGACTCTCCCGTAGTTCTTAGAATGGCACACGTGTTTAGCGCAGCACACCTAAGCAATGGGACTTCCCGTAGTTCTTAGAATGGCACACGTGGTTAGCGCAACACACCTAAGCAATGGGAATAGGCTTCTTGCTTGATACCTTCGCTTCAAGAGGCCAACATGGTTAGTGGCCAGACCCCCTGACATCGAGCACCAAATCGCCTGAACTGACTCTAAGTAACAAAATAAGTAACACATTTTATCTAGCCCAATGGAGTTTTAGGAAAATGAAAGGTTTGCATACTCTTTCTTTCTTTTTTTATTTTTTAATTTTTTTCCTTAAAAATAAACACGAAGAATTTACCTTTCCCCCCAAACTTAGAGTACTCAATGTCCTCATTGAGTTAGGGAGGTCTGTAACTCCCCCAAACTTGAAATGATCACAAATTTGAAGTTTACTAATTTTGGAGTGCTCTAAAAAATATATAGGTTACCTAACTTGTCATGACTTCTAGTTTTCGAAATTTTTGGCCTAGGAGTTGAATCCTAACTACTTTGATTGACACACTAACCATAAGCGCACTAGAGAACCCTAATGACAAGCTTGACCTCGAGAAACACCAAATAAGATAACATACTCTTGCCTCAAACACAAGCAACAACTCTTATTTTTATTAACCTTGAGATTTGACCTTAACTTTTTATTTTCAAGGAGATGCATATCAAGTTTCTACCAATGACAACACACACTTTTACCATAAAAAAACTTGCAGAAACTTAATTTTTCAACAAGGAACAACAACCATCTTTCCAATATTTACTTGCTTAAACATAACGAATCAACTACCTACATCATGCATATAAAAGACCATGAAACAAACAACTAACATGAAATCTGGTAGTCAAATTAGTTCATTTTAAAGTCCTAAAGCAAGTAAATAACTTTATAAACACAAAGGCATGCAACACCCTATAAACGCTAACAACACACAGTCACCAACAAAAAATTTTCAATCAAGCCCAAAATCAGATTCAGAACAACACATGTCTCCCTCATGGTTAAGGCATACATTGCCCTTAATGTAAAAAAAAAAAAATGCTCACTTAAGCATGCTTAAGGACAACTAACAAAGATGGAAGGGAGAACAATATCGCACTGAATCGATGAGACCTCCACTAAAGCGCATATCAATCATCAAACCTAAAGGAGCTGCAAAATAGGCAAGGGTTATTTATTTAAAAACAAAAACAACTAAAAATGAAACAAAAGAAAAAAACGAAAAAAAAAAATTAAAAACGAAACAAACGAAATAAACTTTGGGTTGCCTCCCAAGAAGCGCTTATTTATCGTCATTAGCTTGACGTAGTATACGTGGGCTCGTCAAGGTACGTAAAAATTTTTCCACTTCTTCGGGCCTCCCTTTCTTGAATCTACAAAACAAATCGAGCTAGCAAGAATACTAGCTTCTCATGAGAGCCCAATTCGGATATATTTTTATTTTTTATATAATAAAAGAAAAGGAAAAACAACAAAGTAAATATTTTTAGTTTTTATTTGATAATAGAAAAAAGAAGAAAAACAGGAAAATAAATAGACTCACAAAAATACACCGACTCAAGAGCATAGAAAGAAAAACACTCACCAATAAGAGAAAAATCAGAAGATAGAACTAACATAGACTCAAAAGCCTCAAATTCTACCTCCTGGCCTAACTCAACAGGCTCGACTTCTTCCACACTCTCACTAACTCTATCCTGGTGTGTGCTAAGAGGTTCTAGTTCTTTTACATCTAAAGCACAATCCTCTAAATGCTCATAATCAGAAAAATGTGAAGGACTAGGGTCCTGAAGGTTTATCAACGAGTCAGTGATCAAGTGACTCACCGAACTATCTAAGGGTGTGGGTCCTCCTTCACTCTCTTCCCTAGGGTGCTCAACCTCAGACGAGTCTAAATACATTTGTTCTTTAAGGGAGGCAAGTGTATCTGTTAGGCATTGAATTGACTCCCCTATTTGACTATTCATCTCTTCTATTTGCCTATTCCTCTATTCTATTTGCCTATTCCTCTCTTCTGTGGTTCTCATATATTCTAATAAAAACATTTTAAGGGAAGATTCGTCTTCTACCTGGGTTTCTTGAATATAGGGAGGATATGGCTCAAAACCCCTAGGATATGGTTCATAGGCCCAATTGCTCTGATTATTATCACACATAGGATTCCCATAAGTCATAGGATTAGTATGATAGTAATTAGGCATTTGGTAACCATAAGATCCATACCCCTCACTAGAAGACTCTAAATTGACAAATGGATGATCATAAGAAAAGAACTATATTGTGTTTGCTCATTGGGGCATGAAGACCACCCAAAGTTATCATAAGCCATAATAAAATAATAAATCAATTATAATGTGCTCAACAAACACAATATGCACCAACACAACCAGAAAGAATAACCAAGACTCAACAAAAATAAAAATATGAAACAAAGATAACAAGACACACCCAACAAGAAAAACAAGAATAAAATGATAAAATCCACTCAAACAAAATAAAAATCTAAACTAGTCCCCGGCAACGGCGCCAAAAACTTGATGCGAAAATATCGAGTGCCCTAAACTAATGTAAATTAGAATAAGACTCGACACTTCTACGACGTGCAAGTATACACTGGTCGAGAGCAAAGCAAGTGATAAGTTAAAGTATCGATCCCACGAGGACTAGCTAAACCTAAATGAATGAGTGTCCTAGCAATTTTTCCTTATTTTAGTGCAATGTATGAGTGTGCAAATTACTATTGTAAATAAATAAATTGATGTGATAAGTGTGCAAAGACAAGACTAGACTCAAGAAAATAACTAAATTTAAATGAGGGGAGAGGAGAATGCAAACAAGAGGGGAGATACAAGAGATGAGATTTTTAATGAAAAATAGGCTCGGGTTAGAGTTCTAATGTTCAATTGGAATAAATTTTGAGTGATGCCTTGAATTTACCTACGGATGCATTCAAATGATTCTTTCCAAAATCACTAAGTTTTAAAACCTACAATTTCCCAATTGTGATCTAAATTATGCTCATGATTTTAGGTTCTAGGTGGGTTAATTATCCCTAATCAACTCAATAATCCTAGAATGAAATTTTAGTTTTCTAATTCATTAGCTTTCCCAAGTTTGTGAATTATAGAGAAGTTAAAAAGGCCAATTTTAATTCTCATGCAACGTTAAATTTAATAAAATTTCATAAATTCAATCAATGGCATCAACCATAAATTTAATTCAAAATTACATTAAAACAACCTAACCTTTGCCTAAGAAAATTTAGTTCATGATTAAAATCGAGTCAGATATCTCTAGCTTAAGCATTCTTTTATTGATCAAGGAGTTCATGCAAAACAACCAACAATGTTCACTAAATTAGCCTAAATCAATCACAATTCTAGCCTAAAACAGTCACGAGTTATGCTTAAAACAGTGAGCAAAAGTAGTCTAAATCAGTACGTAAACAACCGAAAAATTTAGTATTAAATTGGTGGTTGACAACAAGCAATAACACTTAGAGATAGGGAAAACGTTACACAGCAGGTGGCCTTATTTTTCAAGTTCAGTTCGATAGAGATATCTCATCAACAGAATCTCGAAACAACGATCCAACCGTCCAAAACAAAGCTCTGTGAGTCTCGAACAAGCTGTCAAAATTTCAGCACAATCCAACGGTTGAAACTCCAGGAATCGACAACTTTGTGAGCGCCGCTGGTGAAAAACCGAACTGCACTGATCTCCCAACGTGACAGCGATATCCAACACAGCGAAGCTCCGAACGACGATCCAACCGTTCAAAGTAAAGCCCTATGAGTCTCGAACAAGCTGTCAAAATTGCAGCACAATCCAACGGTCAGAACTTTGGTAAACGACAACTTTGTGAGCGTCGTCTGTGAAAAACCGAACTGCACGATTTCTGCTACAACAATGGCACCTTGAAGCTTCGATTCTTTCCTCAATCGCACGATTGCTACAACAATGGCACTCTCATGATTCTTCTCTTCAATACACACCTTTGTTGTAGCAATCGCCTCTCTCTCTCTCTCGCTCTCTTCCTTTTTGGCAACTTCTTCTCTCTCTCCTTTTGCACTTGAACCCTAGCCTCCTTATATAAGATGGTGTTGCCTAATTCCACAAATTACAAAAATGCCCTTAGGGTAGAAACACCATCTTACCCTTCGGGTAAGATATCTAAAATGCCCTTAGGGACTCTTGTAATTTTTATAATCTCCTGCACACAGAAAAATCTCAAATAAATATATGAAGTTAATTATAAATCAAAATACGCAAGGATTTTCGGAGTTAAGAAAAATCTCAAATTTTGGTCTTTAATTAACTGTTAGCTTATTTTCCAAATTTCTTAAATTAAAGCACAAAAACATCAAAATTAATTCTTTTTGCACCTAATGCTTAAATTCAAGATTTTAAAGCTAACACACATAATTTAGGGATAAAATAACATGAGGATCACTAAATTAGATGCAATTCAAGTAGATTAAACACTAAAATTCTAGTAAAATAACTCACTTATGGTGAGTTATCAACCTTCGCCGGAGAGTTGTCGGAGAATCACCGGATCGTCGTCGGAAAGTTGTCGGATCGTCGTCGGAAAGTACCATACGGTTGAGTTAATAACCCAACTACATGGGGTTGGGTTATTAAGTCGTTGGTTAAAATTGTTGGTGAACCAAACAAGGAATTGGTATATTAACCCAACTCAACCCAACCCAACCTCATAAACCAAACACCCCCTTATAATATAAAATGATGCATGAAATGTTTAGCCTAAGGTGGGATTTTAAATCTATATGGCATACATTCTGCACATAGAATTTAATTAAATCATACATCTAATGCATAAAATAATTAAATAGGAAAAATGGATCGGTTTTGACCCTTAGGGGCATTTATTTAATTAATTAACATTTATATTAATATTAATTAATAAATTAAATTTTATAAAATAAAATAAATAAAACTAATTTAGAAAAACTGCCCACGAAGCTGAAATGCATCAACCGCCCCACGTACACGCGAACTGCTCGCTTCAATTGCCCATCACGCATGCATCGTTGCAACGCTGCAGTGCTTAGCGTCGCACCCTGTGCGCTCTACGCCTAGGCTAGCGTAACGCTACCCTACAACCAAGCCTCCGCCCGCGATTGCAGCGTTGAGACGCCGATGAACAACGTCTCAACGCTGTCGACAAAACAACAAGCTCCTCTTGCTGTTCTTCATCGTTTCTCGCCCGTTTCTGCCCTGATTTCTTCACAGCATCTCATGCCACGAACGACACAGACTTACAGACTCGATTTACATTAAAAATTACCCAAAACATGGGCCCGTATATTGATCTCATCAACATAATGTAAATCTAAGAAAAATGCGAAAACCGAAAACATCCATTTTGCAAACTAGAATTAATCACATGAATTAAAGAATTTATCCACCTAATTTTATCAAAACAAAGGCACTAAAAGAAGCCAACGATTGGTTCTAATACCAATTGAGGGAATGAGAATCCCTGCGCAGCGAAGGACGATCGAATCGTCTGGGTATCGTCATGCAATTTGTTTTCATAAAATCAAACTATCTAATAGTATAAGGTTAAACATGCAAACTTAGAAGGAAAAATAGCAAGTTAGTACTACTTACTTGTTGAAGATCGACTTCAAGATTCCTTCTTTCGATAATGAACTCTTCGTGTTCCTCTCAACGATCACGACTCCTTAAACAATCCCAACGAACGGACACCTCCACTCGATTTCTCGATTGTTCTTCTTTAGGTGGAAGGAGAATGGTGGGATTCTTCTTTTGGTGTAGGGAGGAGACTGGAGATTTGAGATAGAATTCAATTTATTCTTTTGGCGAGAACTCCAAAAATGAGCAAATGCTTGATGAACACTTCTTGCAAATGATTTATAAAATGGTGATAGGTGGAGTTAAAATCTCCACCTATTTACCATTTTACCACAACCATAGGTTATGGAAATCATATTTTTATAACCACATATAATAAGATATTTCATATCTCATTTTACAAATCACATTTGTATTATTGTGGATTTTTAAATTGAATCACATTCAATTTAATTTCTCTCAATCTAATTTCTCCAAATTAGCCCGAATTCAACACTTAGGCTAACCTATAGTTTATTTTGAATCTCATTCACATTAAACTATATAATATATCATTCATATCTCATTAAATGACATGATTACCCTTTAGTGAACTTGAACACTTCAAATTTACACAAAAAAATGTAAACCTTCTATTAATCGAGTTTGAGCAAGAGGGGGACCTTATGGACCTACAGTGACATGCTCCAATGATACAAGACTAACCTGTCAAACTCTTTCACCCGGTTAACCAACATTCATTAGCTACGGTAACACTCCACTAAAGCTCGTAGTTGCACTCTCGTTAGTGTAAGACAACCCCTCTACATTCATTAGCTATGAAGGGATTTGGAATTCCCTCAGCGGAAGATGATGTGAAACGTCATTGATCCGTAGTGTAATTCTTTCTTAAAATCGAATTAAACATCTTTAATTCTAGGCTAAACAAGCAAAAAGGAGAAGAAAACAGTAAAGAAAACAATACTTTCTTGTTGAAGAATACTTCTTCAATCCTCTTCTCCTCCGGTCACGATCTCTCTCGAACCAACGAACTCCTCGAACATGAACCTCGATCCGAACAGGGAGACACCTCCAAAGGGTCTTCTCGGTTGTTCTCGGGTGGTTGAGGAAGAGTGTGTGGGACTCCCTTTGGTTTTGGGTGAGGGGAGATCTAGGAGAATTGAGAGAGTTCTTGAGAGAGAATGCTTTGCTCTCTTTGGATCAAAATCCAAAAAATAGCAAGAACTTCTCCAAAGGCTTCTTGCAAAGCCTTTAAATACTATTGTGTGATGGAGTTAAAATCTCCACCAAATCACAATTTTACCACAACCATATGATATACAAATCATATTTGTATATCATATAATATAAGGTATCTCATACCTTATTATATAAATCTCATTTGCATAAATGTGGAATAATAAATTGAATCTCATTCAATTTAATTTCTCTGAATTCAATTTCTCCAATTAGCACTAATTAATCAATTAGGCTATACTATAGTTTAATATGAATCTCATTCACATCAAACTATATATTATGTCATCTATATTACATATAAAAGACATAAATACCCCAATAATGAATTTGAACACTTCAAATTCACACCAAACTGTAAACCCTCAATTTGTCAAATTTGAGCCAACCGAGGGACCTAATGGACCTACACGTGATGAGCTCCAATGATCCAAGACTAACCTGTTAAACTCTTTGACCCGGTTATTCAACATTCATTAGCTACGGTAACACTCCACTAAAGCCCGTAGCTGCACTCTCATCACTGTAGGACAAGTTTTGTCCATCGATATAACCAATACCCATGAGTCAACCCTTCACAGGTTGTTCGTAGACACTGCTAGGTCAAAATACCGTTTTACCCCTGTGTCTACCTCTTGCTCCTTAAGTCCCACTGCTCCTCTAATGAACAACTACGTTGCATGGTCCAACCATAAACAACAACCCACTCAGGCCAATGAGAGAGTGGGACCCCGTTGTTCAAGCCCTGAAGACAACACTTAAGGGAACAACCCCTCTAGATTCCCTAAGTCGGGAACGAGTGAATTCCTTCTTGCGTAGTCAAGTTCCCAGCTCCCCACATGGGCCTGTCCCTGAGAAGATAGGCATATTGGGCGAGCAACAGTGGCCACCCTCACCCGTACTAGTCAAAGGACAGACCCCTGCAGACTGGAGTCTGTAACATGCTTAGGATTAAGGTCGAGTCACTAATGGTCATCTACAAAATTATTAGCCCTATACTGTCAACGTGTGTTACATCAATAAGTCTAATAATTCATGGTCCGGTCTTGTACCATCTCATTGCACAGGATACCCCCACTCGTATGTCAACCACATGAACGAGTCAGATCACCTTGTTTGTATCTAATATAAAGCGGGTTGCGTCCACAGTGAATCCAGGATTTGGTCTCCAACCCTATCCATATACTATAGACCGTTCGGGTCATTAACTCGAACGTGATCCTCCTTATGTGTCCACTACACACCGTTCAAGTTCTAGTTCTCTCATTATTGGATACAGTTTATGAAAAATGGTGATAGGTGTGAACGAGTGAATTCCATCTCGCGTAGTTAAGTTCCCAGCTCCCTACTTCGTCCTGTCCTTGAGAAGATAGGCATATTGGGGGGTAACTGTGACCACCCTCACCTGTACTAGTCAAAGGATAGACCCCCGCAGACAGGAGTCCATAACACGCTAAGGATTCAGGTCGAGTCACTAATTGTAATCTACGAAGTTATTAGTTCCTACTGTTAACTGTGTTACATTAGTAGGTCTAATAATTCATGGTTCGGTCTTGTACAATCTCATTGTACAGGATGCCCCCACTTGCATGTCAACCACATGAATGACTCAGATCACCTCGTTTATATCTAATACAAAGCGGCCCGCATCCACAACGTATCCAGGATTAGGTCTCCAACCCTATCCATATACTGTAGACCGTTCGGGTCATTAACTCGAACGTGATCCTCCCGTTGTGTCCACTACACACCGTTCAACTTCTAGTTCTCTCATATGTTCAATGACTATGAAGCTTAGTTTATTGGACAAAGTTTGTAAAATTTGCGAGACACAAAATGATGAAATAAATAACTTCTATTAATTTTAAATGTTAAATTTACAAACTAAACGAGGTTAGGACATACATCCCAATAGATCGTTGAGGAGATCAAGTGAGATCGTTGAGATCGTGATCTTGGGAGGAGGAAAACACGAAGAACGGTTCTTCAAAGGTTAGTATTTGTTGTTCTTTTCCTTCTCCTACCATGCTTAACCTTAATTTACATGTGATGTATGTTAATTTTAAGAAAACTTGTAACATAACGAAAGCAATGCGATTCGCACCGCTTCCGCTGCGGGATATATTCCCTTCAATGATTTCTTCACATCCAACTGTCATAGTGACCAACTAACACTAGTGGCTAAGGAAAGGATTAGCCTAATAGTTATTTGTTTCACTACTGGGCTATATGTTTCTTCGTTGTCCAAGCCTTCCACTTGTGTGTATCCTTGAGCCACAAGTCGTGCTTTGTGCCGATCGGTAATCCCATCTTCCTTATATTTGATTTTGAAGATCCACTTAGAGCTTAGAACATTCATGAGTGAGGGTCTAGGAACAAGCTTCCAAGTATTGTTTTGTACTAGAGCTTGCATTTCGTCTTCCATTGCTATTTTCTAGTTATGGATTGTTAAAGTAGTCTTGTAAGTCTTTTGTTCTTTCTCATGGTGCACTGCAACATTGGCACGTTGCTTGTGTTGTCTCATGGATTGAACTTGTTGAGTAAGTGTTGGACCTTCTTCAGCTTTGCTCTTGTGATCATCGAATTTAATGATGACCGCGATATGTTGGAGATTTTGTTTTCAGATTGTGCCCTAGCTCGCTCATTGCAACTTTTGGCTATGGGACTGCTTCTTATAGGGATAATTGGAGAAATCGGTAAATCAACAAAATGTTGGTTGCTTATATCAGGAAGAGAGGTAATGTTACATGAGTGGGGAGTTAGAGGTGTCAATAGAAGAGAAAAAAAGGAGGAGAGTGCAAATCTCTTTGTTGTGGGGTTGATTCCAGTGATGGCAATGCATCTACGGTGATGTCATGCGTGCTTGATGCTTTCAAATCCCAGCTTGTTGTTTATGTATGCTTGCGTAGTTCTTGTGTTGGGGATGCAATGGAGTGTTGAGAATCAGGTTGCTTATCCTCGTTGAGACATATGCATTTTGTCTTTAGCTTAGCCTTGTGAAGAAGGCATTTCCGACTGAGGTTTTGTATTGTAAGATTCACTTTTAGCATAGTCTTCAATGAGTGTCTTGCTAGGTCCCGTGTTATCCTCGTTCTTAGTGCTTGCAAAATCAGTCATAAACAATGGAGTCTTGCTCTTAGAAGATCAGTTAGCAATTTGTTTGTTGAAGGGAAACAATCCTTCATCAAAGACCACGTGTCTTGATATATAAACACGGTTGTTTGTTGGATCAAGGCACCTATATCCTTTATGAGTTGCACTATAACCGATAAAGATGCAAGGATAGGTACGCTTAGTGAATTTTGTGTTATGACTAAGAGTGTTTGTTAAGTAAGGAAAAAAATGACACTCAAACACTCTCCAAGTTATTATAACTAGGATCGTTTTTAAACAGTTTATTAAATGGGGAATGCATATTTAATGCTTTAGATGACATTCAATTAATCAGATAAACAACAGTTAGGAATGCATCTACCCAATACATTAGGGGCATATGAGATTAAAAAAAAAGAGAGTGGTCAGTTACAATTATATATCGATGTTTCCTTTCAACCACTTTATTTTGCTGGGGGGAGGGGTGTAAGGACAAGAGAATTGGTGATGAACTCCATTTTGTACTAAATGTTTTTTGAAAGCAAGAGATTGAAATTCACCACCATCATCACTTTGGAAAACCTTTATTTTTCTTTCAAACTGATTTTCCTCAAGATGTTGAAACTTGACAAAACAAGATAAAAAATCAGATTTCCATTTGAAAGGATAGATCCACACATATCTGGAGTAATCAATAATTAGACTAACATAATATTTAAAGCCTTGACAAGAAGAGATAGAAGCAGGGCCCCATAGTGAAGGGAATCGATTTTCCGCCGTGGAAGGCGTCATGAAACGTCGTTGATTCGTTGTGTGTGTAATTTCTTAAAAAACATAATTTATCACATAAAAGCTATGTTAAACATGCTGATTTGAGAAGGAAACAGTAAGTAAATGTTTTACTAACCTCTTGTAGACAACTCCTAGCAATTCCTTCTCGATATCTCACGATCCAACGATCCTCACGAACAATGACACCTCCAAAAGATCTTCTCGGTTGTTCTTGGAAGGTAGAGGGAAAGTTGTGGAACTCCCCTTGGAATTTGGGATGGAGAGAAGGTATGGAAAATTGAGAGAGATTAGAGAGAGAACTTTCTTTCTCTTTTGGTGGAATTCCAAAAAATGAGAATCATTGTCTTACCAAGTGCGTCACAAAGCACCTATTTATAATGGTGAGTGGTGGACTTAAAATCTCCACCAATTCACCATTTTACCACAACCATATAATGTGCAAATCATATTTGCATATCACATAATGTAAGGTATCTCATACCTTATTATACAAATTCACTCCAACCTATATACCCGCGAGTTGTAGGACAAGTTGAGTCCATCGATATAACCAATACCCGCTAGTCGTCCCTTCACAGGTCGTTCGTAGCCAGTACTGGGTCAAATTACCGTTTTGCCCCTGTGTCTACCTCTTGTTCGTCGTTAAGTCCCACTGCACCTCTAATGAATAACTTTGTTGTATGGTCCAAACATAAACAATGTCCCTCTCGGGCCAGTGAGAGGGCGAGCACCCGTTTTTCAAGCCCTAGAGACAACACTTAAGGGAACAAGCTCTCTAGATTCCCTAGGTCGGGAACAAGTGAATTCCTTCTTGCGTAGTCATGTTCCCAGCTTCCCAAGAGGTTCTGTCCCCAAGAAGATAGGCATATTGGGTGGATCCAAACCACCCTCACCTGTACTATTCAAAGGTCAGACCCCCACAGCCAGAAGTTCGTGACATGCTCAGGATTCAGGACGAGTCACTAATGGGTTCCTACGAAGTCATTAGTCATCCTGTTAACGGTGTTACATCAGTATGTCTAATGATTCACGGTCCAGTCTTGTACAATCTCATTGCACAGGATGCCCCCACTAACATGTCAATCACATGAACAAGCTGGATCAACTCGTTTGTATCTAATACAAAGCGGGTCACATCCACAGTGTAACAAGGATGAGGTTTCCAACCCTATCCATATACTGTAGACCGTTCGGGACACTAACTCAAACGCGATCCTGCTCGTGTGTCAACTACACACCGTTCAAGTACAATTATATGACCCTGGACATTAGTTTATTGGATTGAGTTTTATAAAACGAGAGATACAAAGTTTTGACAGATAAATAACGTTTATTCATTTAAAACACCTTAGCCGTGACGGCCTTTGTGAATGGATTAGCAACATTGTGCTTCGAAGCTATATGTGTGACTGTCACGTCTCTGCGGTGCACAATCTCCCGTATCAGGTGATATGTGCGTTCAATATGCTTGCCCCTCTTATGACTTCGAGCTTCTCTCGAGTTGGCTACTGCTCCATTGTTGTCACAAGACAGGGTCACTGGCAAGTTCATTTTTGGTAAAATTCCCAAATCTAGCATGAACTTCCTAAGCCAAACAATTTCTTTTGCAGCGTCACAAGCTTCTACATACTCGACTTCCATCGTGGAATCATCGATGCATCCCTATTTGATGCTTCTCCACCCTACAACTCCTCTGTTGAGGGTGAACACTGAAACCGATGTGGATTTCCTAGAATTCTTATCGGTGTGAAAGTCAGAGTCTTTGTATCACGTGAGGATCAAATCCCTACTTCCATACACCAACATGTAGTCCCTCATTCTCCTAAGATACTTAAGGTTGCCTTTACGATTGTCCAGTGATTTAATCTTGGATTGGATTCATATCTACTAACAATCCCGACTACATAATTGATGTCAGGCCTAGTACACAACA
Organism: Trichosanthes cucumerina; assembly: GCA_036507285.1. Classification (NCBI taxonomy): domain Eukaryota; kingdom Viridiplantae; phylum Streptophyta; class Magnoliopsida; order Cucurbitales; family Cucurbitaceae; genus Trichosanthes; species Trichosanthes cucumerina. The sequence continues at coordinate 45,079,287 of CM071841.1, forward strand.
TTGCATACATAAGGCTCCCCATAACTGAAGCATAAGGGATGCGTCTCATATCCTCAACTTCTTGAGGTGTCTTAGGACATTGATCCTTAGACAAGTGAACCCCATGCCTGAAAGACAATAATCCCTTCTTGTCGTTCTGCATACTATAACAAGAGAACATTTTGTCGATATAGGTTGCTTGAGACATGGCTAGCGTTTGTTCTTCCGGTTTTGGATTATCTGGATACCTAGAACATATTGTGCTTCTCCCAAATCTTTCATTTGGAATTGCAAAGCTAGCCATTTCTTAATGCCAGTTAGAAATCCTACGTCATTCCTAATGAGTAGGGAATCATCCACATACAATATAAGAAATGCGACAGTGTTGTTGATGTTTTCCTTGTAGAAACAAGGCTCATCAACATTTTGAAACCATAAGATTTAAGTGCCTCATCAAATCTTATATTCCAAGATCTTGAGGCTTGTTTCAGTCCATAAAAATACCTTTTAAGCCTGCAAACTTTTTGCTCTTGGCCTTGGGCAATGAACCCCTTGGGCTGGTCCATGTAGATGGTCTCATTAAGATTGCCATTTAGAAAGCCTATCTTGACATCCATCTTGTTGGGATTTGTGCCCTAAAACTTATATAATTTTGATCAAATAAATAAAGAGTTATTTGTTCTGATAAAATAGAGTCACCTCACCCTCTCGCAGCTGCTGCCAGGAACTAATTTCTTGAAAAGAAGAACAAACGTGGTTAGTGGCGCCTCAATCCAATATCCAGGCAGAGTCATTACTCTCCACTAAACAGGTTTCAGTTACTAGTAAATCACATTTTTCCTGTATTCTTCCTGTCGGTAAGGATGTTGGGACAATTACGCTTCAGTTGTCGTCACCATTGCAGTGGAAACACTTTCCTTTCTCTGCAACATCCTTGACCTTTTTGCCCTTTTGGGCGACAGCGCGGTCATCTTTATCCTAGAACTTGTGCATTCAGATCTTTGTGGTCCGGTGAATGTTAAAGCTCGAGGAGGGTTTGAATATTTCATCTCTTTCATAGATGATTATTCGAGGTATGGTTATCTATACCTAATACATCACAATTCTGAAGCCCTTGAAAAGGTCAAAGAGAATAAGGCTAAAGTAAAGAATGCATTAGGAAAAACCATTAAAACACTTCGATCAGATCGAGGTGGAGAGTACATGGATTTGAGATTCCAGGACTATATGATAGAACATGGAATTAAATCTCAACTCTCTGCACCTAATACACCACAGCAAAATAGTGTGTCAGAAAAGAGAAATAGAACCTTGTTAGACATGGTTCGTTCAATGATGAGCTATGCTCAATTGCCTGCCTCGTTTTGGGGATATGCAGTAGAGACTGCAGTTCAAATCTTGAACAGTATTCGATCAAAAAGTGTTTCAGAAACACCTTTTGAACTTTGGAAGGGGCGTAAATCTAGTTTACAACACTTCAGGATTTGGGGTTGTCCGACACACGTGCTCGTGACAAACCCAAAGAAACTGGAACCTCGTTCAAGATTGTGCCAATTTGTTGGCTATCCCAAAGAAACGAGAGGTGGCCTTTTCTACGACCCACAAGAAAATAAGGTGATTGTATCGACAAACGCCACGTTCTTGGTGGAAGATCACATGAGAAACCATAAACCGCGTAGTAAATTGGCACTAAATGAAGCTACACATGAACCAACAAGAGTTATTGATCAAGTTTGACAGAGTTGATGGAGGAGTCAGCACCTCAAGTCAGTCTCGTCCTTCTCAATCGTTGGGAATGCCTCGATGCAGTGGCAGGGTTGTCCCAACCTGACCGCTACTTGGGTTTAGCTGAAACTCAAGTTGTCATACCTGATGACGGCGTAGAAGATCCATTGTCTTATAAACAGGCAATGAATGACGTAGACAAGGACCAATGGATCAAAGCCATGGACCTTGAAATGGAGTAAATGGACTTCAATTCAGTATGAGAACTTGTAGACCAACCTGAAGGAGTTAGACCTATAGGGTGTAAGTGGATCTATAAGAGAAAGAGAAATGCAGCCGGAAAGGTACAAACCTTTAAGGCTAGACTTGTAGCAAAGGGTTTTACCCAAAGGGAAGAAGTTGACTATGAAGAAACTTTTTCCCCTATTGCTATGTTGAAGTCTATAAGGATACTCTTGTCCATAGCCGCATTTTATGATTATGAAATTTGGAAAATGAACGTCAAGACTGCCTTTTTGAATGGTAATCTTGACGAGAGCATATATATGTCTCAGCCCGAAGGGTTCATAGCACGAGGTAAGGAGCAAAATGTTTGCAAGCTTAATCGATCCATTTATGGATTGAAACAAGCATCAAGATCTTGGAATATAAGATTTGATACTGCGATCAAGTCTTATGGCTTTGACCAAAACGTTGACGAGCCTTGTGTTTACAAGAGGATCGTCAACAACAAAGTAGCTTTGTTAGTACTTTATGTGGATGATATCCTACTCATTGGGAATGATGTAGGATACCTAATTGACATAAAGAATTGGTTGGCGACCCAATTCTAAATGAAAGATTTGGGAGAGGCGCAGTATGTTTTTTGGGATTAAGATCTTTAGGATTCGCAAGAACAGAACGCTAGCACTGTCTCAAGCGTCTTATATCGACAAAATGTTGTCCAGATATTTGATGTAGAATTCCAAGAGGGGCTTATTACCCTTCAGGCACGGAGTTCATCTGTCAAGGGAACAGTGTCCCAAGACACCTCAAGAAGTTGAGGATATGAGACATATTCGATATGCCTCGCAGTAGGTAGCTTAATGTATGCTATGTTATGCACGAGGCCGGACATCTGTTATGTAGCGGGAATAGTCAGTAGGTACCAGTCCAATCCAGGGTTAGACCATTGGACAGCAGTTAAAAATATCCTCAAGTATCTGAGGAGAACGAGGGACTATATGCTTGTGTATGGGTCTAAAGATCTGATCCTTACTGGATACACTGATTCTGATTTTCAGACCAATAAGGACTCTCGGGAATCCACATCGGGATCAGTTTTCACCCTTAATGGGGGAGCTATAGTATGTCGAAGCATCAAGCAAGGATTCATCGCTGACTCCACAATGGAGGCTGAGTATGTCGCCAGGAAGCGCGCTGAGGAGGATTTGTTTGGCTAAGGAAATTCCTTACTGATTTGGAAGTTGTTCCAAATATGGAGTCTCCCATCACCTTATACTATGACAATAGTGGTGCGGTAGCCAATTCGAAGGAACTTCGCAGCCAAAAGCGAGGTAAGCACATCGAGAGGAAGTATCACCTGATACTAGAGATAGTGCAACGGGGAGATGTGACAGTCACGAAGATCGCTTCGGAGCACAATATTGTTGATCCGTTTACAAAAACTCTCATGGCTAAAGTGTTCGAGGGTCATCTGGAAAGTCTGGGTCTACGAGATATGTACATAGGCTAATCTAGTGCAAGTGGGAGATATGTAATGGGGTATATGGATGCCATAGTTTATTGTATTTCTACTGTTTTAGATTCTGATGTACGCCAATAGAGTTAGTTCAAGTGGGAGTTTGTTGGGATTTATACCCTCAAACTCATAGTTTGTAATTATGTTCTAATTAATGTAATAAAGTGTTATTATTTAAATAAAGTGTTATTGTTCGCTATCTACGAGTTTGCCTTTTTTTAAAACCGTAAATCCAATAAACTAAACATCCAAGGCTGTTAAATGAATCTTTAACTGAATGTAATGTACATAAAAAGGATCTCGGTTCGAGATACAACCTAAAGGGTTTATAGTTAGGGGATAAGGTTTGGGTACCTTACCCTAGTAAAACTATGGATATGGCCCACTTTGTATTTGATACAAACACTGTGATCCTAACGTGTTCGTGTAGATGATATGTGAGTGGGGATATCCTATGTAATGAGATTACATAAGATCGTACCACAAAATAGTAACCTCTAGCTGTAACTCCGTTAACTAGTTAGGTTTCTATTTCACTAGGATTACCTAGGCAACTTGATCTCAATCCTGAGCAGGTTATGAACTCTTGTTCGCGAGGGATTGTCCTTTGACTAGTATGGGTGAGAGTGACCAGATTCGCCGACTCAATATGCCTACCTTCTTGGGGACAAGACCGAGTGAGCGACTTGGAACTTAACTTAGCAAGATGGAATTCACTCCTTCCCGCCTACTAGGGTAAGTAGAGGAATGTTCCCTTAAGAGGTGTCTCCGAGACTTGAACAAAGGGCCCGACCCTCTCATTAGCCCGAGAGGGACTCTGTTTGTTGGTAGGACCACAAACAAATTGTTCGTTAGAGGAGCACTGGTAGTTAAGGCACAAGATGTAACTCATGGGTAAAATGATAATTTGACCCAACTGGTGTTACGAACATTCTTGAAGGATTGACTTGCTGTTATTGGTCAATATCCATGGACACAGAAATATATCTGAAGTGAGAAGAGTGCAGCTGTGGGACTTTAGTGGAGTGTTCCCGCAGTTAACGAATGTTGATTGGGATGTTAATGAGATTAACCGAGCGATCTCAGATCGTTGGAGCTTACGATCCAGAGGTCCATTAGGTCCACCTTCTAGCTCGTAAAGGGTTCTTAGATCATTTGAATTTGAAATGTTCAAATTCATTAGGGAATATATTTAGTGTATATGTTTACGATATAATATATAGTTTTGGAACTATATATTATAAATTTAATGTGAATATGATTCATATTAAATTACTTGAGTGAATTGAATATTTGAAAGAGTTCATATCAAATTCAAATGTGAATGTGATACATATTTTAAAACTATAGGTTATAATTTAATGTTCATAAGATGTACGTTAAACTATAGGATAAAGGGTAAAATGATTAAACGTGATTTAATCATTTATTTAATATTATATATGAATTAAATATGATTTAATTTAATGTATTTAATTATTAATTAAATATTAATATAATATTAAATGGGAACGTATCAAGAGGACACGTTCCCACCACTCCCCGTCTCCCTCTCGATAGGGAAGTGGGGAGTTACCCACTGAATCCTTCTTCTCTGGTAGAAGAAGGCATTGATCGAGAAATGACAGTAGACTGATTTTTGGAGAATTTTGCTCTCACTCTCTCACTCTCTCAAATTCCCTTCATCTTCCAATTGTTGGAAACTTTCCCACCAAGGAAGATTTAAGATCTCAGAGGATAGAAGGTTTTCCTCGTGGTGTTGTCCAATTGAAGAAAACAGAGAAGCATCTTGAAAGTTCTTGTGTTGCTGTCTTATTTGGAGCAAGGAGTTGCTGCAAGTTGAAACTACAAACGTAACTTCTTTATCCTCTTTTAGTTTAATAGTTAAACTCCATATATGTTTGTATGCATTTAATCCATGCCTAATTAGATTAGAGTTGATTATATGCTTGTTCTGTTTTTTTTTTGGGTCAATGTACTGGCTTTGTTTTTAGGAAAACAATCAAGCAAATTACGATCCCAATCATGTTTCCGCTGCTCAAGGAGATCAAATCTCCATCAAATTTCTCGATAGCCAACAAGGAAATAATTAAGCTATTCATATTGCTCAAAAATACATTATTTGTATTAGTTTCTCGCTAAAGCTTTACCTAATCAAATAAGTTTTAGTTAATTATCTAATGATTCCGAGGTCATTAATAATTTGCAATGATACTCTAAAGGCTTTAGCAATCGTTATTCGGTCTGGATACAATTACAACTAATTTATCCCGTTAGTGTAACCCTTTATCTTTAGATTCCAGAGTCTCGATCCAACAAAATCCGCCGAAGGAAGGACTAGGTTGGGAAATAGACTGAGGTAACCTTTTTTCTTTTTCAGGTGTTCCTTGTGTTTCGATCACTATAATCAAGCCCTCAGAAGGGATTGTCGTGTTTAGTCCAAAATAAAAGGCTGATCATAGTGATCTCACGGTGTCAGCCGATAGAAGAGACTGTGGGATTTGTTTTCATAGTTTCCGCTCCCACTCACTATAAGTACCCTCCCCATTCACCTTGATATTGACCCATACAAACATCATCCGAAGGGGGATGCTCCCGTTTGCGCCCCGAGGCCATGTATGGATCTCATGGTGTGAATTTTTCATAGATATATAGGTGAAAAAATTGATGTATCATATACACCTTTTTCCTCTTACTAAGTAATTTAAGTGTTTTAGGATAATTTACCTAGGTTAAATCCGGCTAATGATTTTACCAAAGTCTATCAATATAACCCCTTTATATTGAATATTACCTAAGCATATAAACCTAGGATTTGTAGTTTATTAACTCCTTAATAAATTGTGTTGACATTTTAATAATTTATTTACTCTTAGATTAAATTCAACACCAGGTTAGTTTCCAGGTAGGGGTGTTCCTTTTCCGTCAGCTTAAATACCCCAACCTAGACAAAACCTTCCTTAGAAAGAGTTCCTCTTTAATCGTAGCCTATAAATTATTTGGTCCCTTATTCTAATCTAATTATAACGAGATAACCTAAGGTTTATTAATATCAAGTTCTAAACATTTTAAAACTAACTAATTAACCTTAGGTGACATGCAATACTACGTTATAAATTCTTGATCATTCATCACATGAATTATAAACATACATAACATATTCAACTCATGAATCATAATGCATGCCAATGTTGTCCAAAAATTAATATAACACTTTATATTAATTTATCATGCAAACTATATAATATAACACTTTATATTATGAAATGATGCATGATCATGCTTAACCTAAGGTGGGATTTTTTAAATAGCATACATTATGCATGGTAATATATTATAAAAAATTGCATAAAATAAATAGCAAAATTAGGCCACTTTTGGCACCGTAAAATAAATTTATTTAATATAATCTAATTATATTAATTAAAATTAATAATAATAATTAAATTAATACAAAAACGTTTTATATATTAATTGTATATAAAAATTCGGTTTATGCCCGTTGCTCATCTGTTGTGTTACGTCTTCGGCGTTGCAACACTGCTTATAGCGTTGCAACGCTGATCCATCATCAGTTACGTGTAACTACTTTGGCATTGCAACGCTGGTCCAACCAACTGCGCGCGATGAAGCTTCGGCGTTGCAACGTCGAGGATGGCGTTGCAACGCTGCCGTCTCTTCAGCCAAAATCTGCTACAGTGGCGTTGCAACACCGAAGAACAAGATTTCAACGCCATTCACAGAAAAACAAGCTCTTCTTTAGTGTTTGCTCATTTTTACTCCGTTTTTCTCAGCAACCACTTTGCCTCGATCAACACAGACTTACATACTCGATTTACAATTAAAATTTTCCAAAACACCGGGCCCTTACATCGATCATATCAATGAAAAATTGTAGATCTAAGTGCAAAAAATGAAAACATCTAATTTGATAACCGAGCATTCATCTCATGAAATTCATGCAATCCTACCTATATTTTTTACAAATCTAGAACAAAAACAAGAACACAATTGGCTCTGATACCAATTGATGGGATCGAATCCCGAAGTGGAAGCGATTTGAATCGCGTGTTCTTGTAATATGTTACGTAGATCAATTAAAAAATAGAAATATACAAGATTAAGCACATAAATCAAGAATTGGCAACAAGTATTACCTTTGTACACTTAAAATAACACGTTCTCTTTTGCTCCTCTCGATCTCACGATATCAACGATCTTGCGTTCTCCACAAACTTGGAACTAGTTTTATCACGACTGTTAGATCTTCTGCGGTTTATCTCTAGGAGAGGGAAGATGGTGGGAATCCTCTTTTGGAGTTAGGAGGGATTTTGAGCGAATAAGGGTCTTGGAACCTTTCCAACAACACTTACAGAAGAGCACTAGGATTTTCACAATGCCTTAGATTGCCTTCCAAATGTGCATCTTATGCACATAATTATAGGGAAATAGGGTGGAAATGACCATCATACCCCTATAGTGCTCTTACTATGAATTTCTCATTTGGTACATAGATTGAATTATATATTATATCAATTATATCACATATAATTGATATATCTCCTTATATATGAAATTGAATACTTCAATTTCACTCGAAACTTTATACCCTCAATATTTCCATGTTGAGCCAACGGAGGGACCTAATTGACCTACGGATCATGAGCTCCAATGATATGAGATTAACCGATCAAACTCTTTGATCTAATTAACCAACTTTCAATAACTACGAGTCATTCCTTATAGACTCGTAGCTGCACTATCCTCACTATAGACTGTGTTGTGTCCATTGATATAATCAATACCTATGAGTTGACCCTTCACAGGTTGTTCATAATCACAACTTGGTCAAATTACCGTTTTACCCCTATGATTACATCTTGCTCCTTAAGCACCACTGATTCTCTAATGAACAACAAGTCTATGGTCCTACCATAAACTTGATCCTTCTTAGGTCAGTAATTTAGGACCTGGATTTAGTTCTTAAGAGAACAACATATATGATTCCCTAATTTAGGAATGAGTGAATTCCATCTTGCAGAGTTAAGTTTCCAGCTATCTACAAGGTTCTGTCCCTGAGAAGGTAGGCTTATATAGTCGGCTACTGGCCACTCTCACACATACTAGTTCAAGGACAAACCGCCATAAGCAGGAGTCCGTAACTTGCCCAGGATTCAGGACAAGTCACTATTGATCATTTATAAATTATTAGACCTATCTTGTTAACGATGTTACACTAGTAGGTTAATAATTTGCAGTCCGGTCTTATATAATCTCATTATACAGGATGCCCTTGAAGGGAATCGAAGTCCTTGCAGCAGAAGCGATTGCGAATCTCACACTCTTGATTTAGTTAGAACGATTAATTCAAGAACATACATAACAAGAATAAGCATAAAATCAGAATGGGCAGCAAGTATTTACTTTTGAAGAACCTTTCTTCGAGTGATCCTCTCTTCCATGGTCACGATCTCAGCAACACGAACTCGTACGAACACTGACACAACCACCAGATCTTCTTCGTTGTTCTCTAGGTGAGGGAGGAAGGTGGGTTCCCTTTAGGAATAGTGAGGTGTTTTGTGAGAGAGATATTTGTTGTCTTGGAACTTTTCCAACAACAACAAAAAGCTAGGAATCACTTAGAATGACCTAGAATAGGTTCACCTAGTTGCATCTCATGCAACCATATATATAAGAGAATGGATATAACTATATATTATATATGAATCTAATTCACATTAAAACTATATATTATATATGAATCTAATTCACATTAAAACTATATATTATATATGAATCTAATTCACATTAAAACTATATATTATATCAATTATATCATATATAATAGATATAACACCTCATGTATGAAATTGAACACTTCAATTTCACTCCTAACTTCATACCCTCAATATTACCATATTGAGGAAACAGAGGGATCTAATGGACCTACAAATCATGAGCTCCAATGATGTGAGATTAACTGATCAAACTCTTTGATCCAGTTAATCAATATTCATTAACTACAAGTCACTCCACTATAGACATGTAGTTGCACTCTCCTCACTGTAGATATTATTGTGTCCACTGATATAGTCATTACCCATGAGTCGACCCTTCACAAGTTGTTTGTAATCACAGCTGGGTCAAATTACCGTTTTACCCCTATGATTACCTCTTTGTTCATTAAGCACCACTGATCCTCTAATGAACAATAAGTCTAAGGTCCTACCTTAGACTCATAACCTCATAGAGGGCGGGGCCCCGTTGTTCAAGACCTGGAGTCAGTTCTTAAGGGAACAACCTATCTAATTCTTCAGTAGAGGAATGAGTGAATTCCGTCTTGCACAGTTATGTTCCCAGCTACCTACGAGGTTTTGTCCCTGAGAAGGTAGGCTTATTGAGTCGGCTACAGGCCACTCTCACCCATACTAGTCTAAGGACAAACCCCAATAAGCAGGAGTTCTTAACTTGCTCAGGATTCAGGTCGAGTCACTAATGACCATCTATAAATTACTAGTCTTATCCTGTTAACGGTGTTACACTGGTTAGACTAATAATTTGCGATCCAGTCTTGTATGAACTCTTCATACAGGATGCCCCCACTCGCATGTCAACTACATGAATGAGTTGGATTACCTCATTTGTACTAATTACAAAGTGGGACACATCCATGGTGTTACGAGAATGAGGTTTCCAACCTTCTCCTTATACCATAGACTATTTAGGTTAAATCTTGAAGTCAACCCAAATAGTGTTCACTACACTGATTTCAAGATAAACGTTATAACCTTGGAGCTTAGTTTATTGGATTTATAAAAGCAAGACTGTAATCTTATCAAAACAAATAACACTTTATTTAATTGATCAAAATCCCAACAGTCTCCCACTTGACATAAAGCTTGTGGAGTCCTAAACATTACAGTAATGTAAATACAATAAACTAGGGCATTTAAACCCCTTTGTACAAAATACTCCCACTTGCCCTAGTTGCGGAAGACTTGTAAATCTAGACCTTCTAGGTGACTATAAAAAACTTTAGCCGTGAGAACCTTTGTAAAATGATCAGCAATGTTGTGCTCTAAGGCTATCTTCGTGACAATCACGTCTCCTTTATGCACGATCTCCCAGATGAGATGATACTTCCGCTATATGTGCTTTCCCCTATTGTGACTTCGGGGTTCCCTCGAATTTGCAACTACACCACTGTTATCGCAATACAGCGTGATGGACAAAGTCATATTTGGAACAACTTCCAAATTTAGCATAAATTTCCTTAACCAAACGACCCCCTTAGCTGCTTCACAAGCTACTACATATTCGACCTCCATGGTGGAATCAGCGATGCATCCTTGCTTGACGCTTCGCCATACTACAGCTCCTCCGTTAAGAGTAAAAACTGACCCTGATGTAGATTTTCAAGAATCTTTATCAGTCAGAAAGTCAGAATCCGTGTATCGTGTGAGAATCAAATCCTTAGCCCCATACACAAGCATGTAGTTCCTTGTTCTCCGAAGATACTTAAGGATTGTTTTAACCACCGTATCCGGTGTTCATGTCTGGATTGGATTGATACCCTCCGACTATCCCAATCGCAAAAGCAGATGTCAGGCCTAGTACACAACATGGCGTACATCAGGCTCCCAACAACTGATGCGTAAGGAATCCGTCTCATATCCTCAACTCCTTGAGGTGTCTTAGGACACTGTTTCTTAGACAAATGGATTCCATGTCTAAAAGGCAACAAGCCCTTTTTGGAATCTTGCATCTTAAACCTTGACAACACTTTGTCTATGTATGATGCTTCAGACAAGGCTAGTGTTTTATTCTTGCGGTTCCGGACAATCTGGATCCCAAGAACAAACTGTGCATCACCTAAATCTTTCATTTGGAACTGCGTAGCTAGTCATTCCTTGATGTCAGTAAGATAACCTACATCATTCCCAATGAGTAGGATATCATCCACATAGAGAATTAGGAAAGCGACATAACTATTGATGATTTTCTTGTAGACACAAGTTTCATCATCATTTTGGTCAAAACCATAAGATCTGATAGTCTCATCAAATCTTATATTCCAGGACCTAGAGGCTTGTTTCAGTCCATAAATCGACCTTTTAAGCCTGCAAACCTTTTGCTCTTGTCCTGGTTTAATGAACCCTTTGGGTTGGTCCATGTAGATGGTTTTCTCAAGATTGACATTAAAAAAGGTTGTCTTGACATCCATTTGTTATACCTCCTATTCATAATATGCGGCAATGGCAAGAAGGATACGAATAGACTTTACCATAGCAACAAGTGAAAAGGTCTCCTCATAGTCAACCCCTTCAACCTGGGTATAACCTTTTGCTACTAGTCTAGCTTTAAAGGTTTGCACCTTCTCATCTACACCACGTTTTCTCTTGTTGATCCACTTACAACCTATAGGTTTTACCCCATCAGGCTTATCTACAAGATCCCAAACAGAATTGAAGTGTATAAACTCCATTTCTTGGTCCATGGCTATGACCCATTTGTCTTTGTCAATGTCAACCATTGCTTGATTATAAGTCAATGGATCCTCACAATTGTCATCTGGTATAACAACTTGGGATTCAGCTAAACCCATGTAACGATCAGGCTGTATCACAACCCTCCCACTACGTCGAGGCATACTCAACTCTTGAGATGGACCCTCTTGACTCGACAAACTAGTATCAACAACTCTTGTTAACGTACTAGTGTTCTTATTAGCAACCTTTGCCATTGATCCGTCTAACTCACTCAACACTACCTTACTTTTTGGTTTGTGGTCCCTTATGTGGTCCTCCTCCAAGAAAGTGGCATTTGTCGACACAAAGACCTTATCTTCCTTAGGATCATAAAATAAACTACCTCTTGTTTCTTTTGGGTATCTTACGAATAGGCACAACTTTGAACGTGAATTCAACTTCTTTGGACTTGTCACAAGCACATGTGCTGGGCAGCCCCATATTCTGAAGTGACATAAACTACCTTTACGTCCTTTCCAGAGTTCAAAAGGTGTTTCAGAAACACTTTTGGAGGGCACACTATTCAAAATGTATACTGCAGTCTCCACTGCATAACCCCAAAAAGAACTAAGGAGATGAGCATAACTCATCATTGATCGAACAATGTCCAACAAGGTTCTATTTCTCCTTTCCGATACACCGTTTTGTTGTGGTGTGTCGGGAGATGAGAGTTGGGATTTAATTCCCTGTTCTATCATATAGTTCTAGAATTTTAAATCCATGTACTCTCCACCTCGATTCGATCAAAGAGTTTTAACTCTTTTACCTAATTGATTTTCAACCTCAGTCTCTAATTCCTTGAACTTTTCAAGTGCTTCAGACTTGTGGTGCATTAGGTAAATATGCCCATATCTAGAATAATCATCTATAAAAGAGATGAAATATTCCTATCCTCCCCTGGCTTTAACATTCATCGGACCACAAAGGTCTGAATGTATAAGCTCTAGAGGATCTTTGGCTCTATAACCTTTTACACTAAAAGGTCTTTTAGTCATTTTGCCTTCTAGGCAGGATTCACATACTGGCAAATAATTTTCTTCTAACTCGTTTAGAAGTCCGTTCTTTACCAATCTCTCAATCCTATTGAGATTAATGTGACCCAATCTTAGATCCCAAAGATGAGCATTTTCTATAGGAGAAATTTTACGTTTCTTAGTTTGTGCGTTTGCAGTTTTAAATAATTCAGTGTTCAAAATCATTTTGACTGAATTAGGCCTTAAAACATAGAATCCATTTTCTAATGAAGCTGAACATATTTCTAAACCGTTCTTCAAAAGAAATACTTTATTCATAGAAAAGGAAACAGAAATACATTGTTCAATAAGGCAAGAAATGGAAATAAGGTTTCTAGTAAACCCTGGTATCACTAATATATTGTCCAACAATACATATTTCTTGCCAAAATAAAGCTTCATTGTGCCTCATTGCACAAATTGAGATGACTTCTCCATTTCCAACCCATGACGTTATCTCTCCTTGTTGTAGCTGCTGCCAGGAATCAATTCCCTGAAAAGAAGAGCAAACATGATTAGTGGCGTCTGAATCAAATATCCAAGCTGTTTTATCATTATCCACTAAATAAGCTTCTAGGGAAAGTAAATCATATTTACCTTCCTTCTTCGTTTCTGCAATGTACTTCGGACAGTTCCATTTCCAATGCCCGTCTTCGTTGCAGTGGAAACACTTTCTTTTGTCAGCAACGTCTTTGACTTTCTTGCCCTTCTGGGCGGCAGCTTTGTCAGCCTGTTTTCCTTTACCAACCTTCTTCATGTTCTTCTTCTTACCTCTCAGGTTTGAAGAAGATGAAGCCACAGTTTTTGTCCCAGAGGTCGAACCTCTGTGATAACTCCTACTGACAACATTTGCCTCACCTTTCGATCCCTGAATTTTCAAGGTCTTGAGTTCATTGAGAAGGGAGGTAAGATTAAAAGTAAGCTTGTTCATAACAACATTACTTCTAAACTGCAGGAAACTGTCTGGAAGGGTTTCAAGAATGAAGCTTACTTGGCTCGACTCATCGATGGAAGCACCATTCGACTCCGCGATGTTAAAGTGCACCATCATATCCAGGACATGATCCCGAACAGATGTACCCTCTGGCATCCTTGAGTTGAATATGTACTTTAGGGCATTATGTCGGGCTTGTGTGGACTATTGACCAAACATACCCTGCACAAAATCCATGATTTCCTTGGCGGTAATCATGCCCTCATGCTTCTTGGCTAATATGTCAGACATACTTGCCAGCATGTAGACCTATGCCTTATCATTGACCTTGATCCATCGATCATATGCATCACAAACATTTCGTGACGCATTCGAGCCTGGCACCTGAGGTCACTCCTCAGTTAGCACAAACTTCAGATCATCCACTACCAAAATAGTGTTGAGTTTGTTTTTCCATGTCATCATGTTCTCTCCGGTTAACTTTTCCGCGCCCAATAAGGAAATTATAGAGCTAGACATATTGCTGAAAATTTTACATACAAACTTGTATTAGTTTCTTGTTATAACTCTAATCCAATCATGTTTTAGCTAATTATCAAATGATTCTTAGGCCATTTATAATTTTCAATGATACTCCAAAGGTTTAGAATGTATGACACCGAAGGGTAATCAAGAATGTATGACACCGAAGGGTAATCAAAAACACTCCTCCTCTAGATCAAGACACTCTTGACCAAAACCTAATACCAGAATAACTCTTATTCCTATAGGTTTTAGTTACCATTTTTCGGTCTGGATACATACACAACTTATGTACCCCGTTAGTGTAACCCATTGTCTTTAGATCCCAGAGTCTCGATCCAATAAAATACGCCGAAGGGAAGACTAGATTGGAAAATAGTCTAAGGAAATCTTTATCCCTTTCGGGTGTCTACATTGTTAGATCCTCTATGATCAAGCCCTCCGAAGGGATTGTCTAGTCCAGGCCAAACTACCAGGTTGACCATAGTGGTCTAACAGTGTAAATCGACAAAAGAGACCGTAGGTTTTGTTTTCACTAAACCTGCTCCCACTCACTATAAGTACCCTCTCCATTCACCTTGATATTGACTCATACAAACACCATCCGAAGGGGGACGCTCTCGTTTGCGCCACGAGATCAAGTTTGAGTCTCACGTATGAACTTCCCGGAGAGCATAGGAGGAAAAATATGTATCTCATACACTTTTTCCTCTCACTGAATATTTTAAGTCTATAGGAATCTTTCTTAGGCTAAAACCCGACTAATGGTTTTACCTAACTCTATCAACATAACTCTTATATTGATAATCAATATAACTCTTATATTGATTTTATCCTAAGTTTGTTAATATAACTCCTTATATTAAACCTAGGATTTCTAGTTTATTAACCCCTTAATAAACCTGCTGACGCTACTGTAATTTATAAGACTCTCTGATTAAATTTCACTCTCACGTCAGTTCCCAGGTAGGGGTGTTCCCGTTTCCGTCAGCTTAAATACCCCAGCCTCTACAAAACTTTCCTTAGACAGAGTTCCTCTTTTAATCATAGCTTATAAATTACTTGGTTCCTAATTCTAATCTAATTAGAACTAGATAATCTAAAGTCTATTATTTCCAAGTTCTAAACATTTTAAAACTAATAATTAACCTTAGGTGACATGCATACTATGTTATAGTGTTTGATCATTCATCACATGAATAATAAGACATTCATAGCATATTCATCTCATGAAAAATAATGCACATGTCAATGCTGCCCAAAAATTAATATAACAACCGTATATTAATTAATCATGCAAACTATATAATATAACTCCTTATATTATAAATGGTGCATGAAAATGCTTAACCTAAGGTGGGATTTCTAAAATACAAGCATACACTATGCATGTCAATAATTACACAACAATTGCATAATTAAAATAGCAAAAATTAGACCAATTTTGGCACCCTAGAAATAATTTTAATTAATATAATCTAATTATATTAATTAAAATTAAATATATTAAATATAAAACGTTTTTATAATTAATATATAAAATAAAAAAATATTTTATGTCCGTTGCTCCTCACGTGAAACGTATTTGGCGTAGCAACGCTGATAGCAGCGTTGCAACGCTGCTTTTGTCGTCTTATGCCGAGCGTTGCAACGCTTAGAGGTGCGTTGCGGTAATGTCCTTACGTGCGCGCTTTCTCTCAAGAAGTTGTTGTTTGCAACACCGATGAACAGCGTTGCAACGTTGCACACAGACAACAACAATCTCCATTGTTTTTGGCTCTTTTTTGTTTCGATCTTCTCAGCAACCGGTTTGCCTCGATCGACACGGACTTACGGACTCGATTTACAATTAAATTTGTCCAAAGAACCGGACCCTTACATTGAACCTTTTAATGGAAATTGTAAATCCAAGTGTCAAAATTTAAAACATCTAATTTTACAAAACCGTTCATACATCTCATGCAAAAAAAGTACATCCCACCTTGTTCTTGAAAAATCCAGAACATAAATCAAGAACGCAATTGGGCTCGAATACCAATTGAAGGGAATCGAAGTCCCCGCAGCGGAAGCGATAGCGAATCGCACGCTCTTGATTTAGTTACAACGATTAATTCAAGAACATACATAACAAGATTAAGCATAAAATCAGAATGGGCAGCAAGTATTTACCTTTGAAGAACCTTTCTTCGAGTGATCCTCTCTCCCACGGTCACGATCTCAGCAACACGAACTCGTACGAACACTGACACTACCACCGGATCTTCTCCGTTGTTCTCTAGGTTAGGGAGGAAGGTGGGTTCCCTTTAGGAATAGTGAGGTGTTTTGTGAGAGAGATATTTGTTGTCTTGGAACTTTTCCAACAACAACAAAAAGCTAGGAATCACTTAGAATGACCTAGAATAGCTTCACCTAGTTGCATCTCATGCAACTATATACATAGGGCAATGGGGTGGAAATGACCATCCCACCCCTCCTTTATTCTCTCTTTAGTATATAGTTTATATATGAATCTAATTCACATTAAAACTATATATTATATGAATTATATCATATATAATAGACATAACACCCCATATATGAAATTGAACACTTCAACTTAACTCCTAGCTTTATACCCTCAATATAACCATATTGAGCCAACGGAGCGATCTAAAGGACCTACAGATCATGAACTCCAATGATGTGAGGTTAACTGATCAAACTCTTTGATCCAGTTAATCAATTTTCATTAACTACAAGTCACTCCACTATAGACTTGTAGCTGCACACTCCTCACTGTAGATATTATTGTGTCCACTAATATAGTCATTACCCATGAGTCGACCCTTCACAGGTTGTTCGTAATCACAACTGGATCAAATTACCGTTTTACCCCTGTGATTACCTCTTTGTTCCTTAAGCACCATTGATCCACTAATGAACAACAAGTCTAAGGTCCTACCTTAGACTCATACCTCATAGAGGGCGGGGCCTCGTTGTTCAAGACCTGGAGTCAGTTCTTAAGGGAACAACCTATCTAATTCCTGAGTAGAGGAATGAGTGAATTCCATCTTGCACAGTTAAGTTCCCAGCTACCTACGAGGTTCTGTCCCTTAGAAGGCAGGCTTATTGAGTCGGCTGCAGGCCACTCTCACCCATACTTGTCTAAGGACAAACCCCTCTAAGAAGGAGTTCTTAACTTGCTCAAGATTCAGGTCGAGTCACTAATGACCGTCTATAAATTACTAGTCTTATCTCATTACTTGGCGTTACTTTGGTTAGTCTAATAATTTGCGATCCATCTTGTATGAACTCTTCATACAGGATGCCCCCACTCGCATGTCAACTACATGAATGAGTTGGATTACCTCATTTATACTAATTACAAAGTGGGTCGCATCCATGGTGTTACCAGAATGAGGTTTCCAAACTTATTCATATACCATAGACTATTTAGGTTATAATCTTGAAGTCAACCCAAATAGTGTCCACTACACTGATGTCAAGATAAACGTTATAACCTTGGAGCTTAGTTTATTGGATTTATAAAAGCAAGACTGTAATCTTATCAAAACAAATAACACTTTATTTAATTGATCAAAATTACACAAGTTTAGGGCATAAATCCCAACAACCCCCACTCACATGTCTACCAAATGAACGAGTTGGATTTCCTCATTTGTACAGAATACAAAGCGGGTCGCATCCATTGTGTTACGAGTATAAGGTTCCCAACCTTATGCATATACCATAGACAATTCAGGTTATACTTGAACAACTTTATCCAACTTGTGTCCACTACACAATTGTTCACGATCGATCATTATAACCTTAGAACTTAGTTTATTGGATAAGGTTTATGTGCGAGAATATAATAAATAACTCTTTATTTTTTTGAAATATCATTATTGCAAAACTACACTTATTTAGGGCATAAACCCCAACAGTATTAACTTGATTTGTTTTGGCTTACTCCAAAAACCCATACATTGGCAACAAATAGAGATAAGCAATTCTAATCTAAACATGGATTAAAACATGATTAAACATGTTGTATATTTCTAGACAATAAAGGAAAGAACCATTACTTTTGTAGTCACTTTTTCAGCAATTCCTTGCTTCTCCAAATGTACAACAACAAAAAAATTTCATCTCCTCTGTTCTGAGTAAGACACCACCAATAGTGAGAACCTTCTATGTCTCTGAATGTCTTATATCTTTCCTTGGTGGGAAGGAATCCAACAATCAGTGAGGGAAGGAAAATTTTAGGTTGAGAGAATAATCTTACAACAATTCACAATTTTCCAGATCAATAGCATCACCTTCTTCTCTTGGCCATCGAGAAGATAAGGCAACAGAGGGACTTCCCCCACTCTGGATAAAGAGGCAGTATAGCTTAGCAAGTTCATGTCTCATTTGTATGTTGTTCCAAATATGAACCTCCAAATCACCCTTTATTGTGATAACAGTGGTGCAGTGGCCAATTCGAGGGAACCTCGTAGTCACAAGAGGGGAAAACACATCGGACGGAAGTATCACTTGATACGAAAAATTGTTCATCGAGAAGACGTGATCGTCACAAAGATAGCATCAGAGCACAATGTTGCTGATCCATTTAAAAAGACTCTCACGACTAAGGTGTTTGAGAGTCACCTAGAAACTCTAGGTTTACACATTAGAACATGACTAGGGAAAGTGGGAGTATTTTGTATCAAAGGGTATTCAATTCCCTCGTTTTTTGTATTTGCATTAATGTAATGTTATAGTACTCCACTAGCTTTAGGTCAAATGGGATTTTGTTGGGATTTATGCCATAAACTCGTGTACTTGTAATTATTTCGAGGAAATAAATAAAAGTGTTATTTTTTCCTGAAATCTTGTATTCCAGCAATTACAAACTTAAATCTAATAAACTAAGCTCCAAGATCATGTTTAGGAGATCTTGAACAGTGTGTAGTTGGCAAATAGCTGGGATGAAGTTCAAGTAAATGACCCAAATGGTCTATAGTACATGGATAGGTTGGGAACCTCATCCTGGTAACACAATGGATGTGACCCACTTAGTATTTGATACAAACGAGGCGATCCAACTCGTTCATGTAGTTGACGTGCGAGTGGGGGCATCCTGTGCGAGGAGATTGTACAAGACCGCACTTGGAATTGTAAGACAACTCTAATAACGTCGTTGATAGATTAGGGCTGATAATTTAATGTTGACCATTAATGACTCGATCTAAATCCTCATCGAGTTACGAACTCCTGTCTATGGGGGTTTATCTTTAGACTAGTATAGGTGAAAGTCGCAACAACTGCCGACTCAATATGCATACCTTCTCAAGGATGAAACCTCGTTGGGAGTTGGGGACTTATCTTCGCAAGAAAGAATTCACTCGTTGCTGAACTAGGGTAACTAGATAGGTTGTTCCGTAAAGCACTGTATCAAGGTCTTGAACAACGAGGCCCCTCCCTCTCGCTGGCCTAAGACGGACATAGTTTATCGTCGAACCATAAACTTATTGATCATTAGAGGACTAACGGCGCATAAGGAGCAAGAAGTAGTCACAGGGCTAAAATGATAAAGTGACTCAACTGTGACTACAAATGACATGTGAAGGGTTGACTCACGGGCATTGATTATATCAAAGGACACAGCTTGTCCTACAATGAGGAGAGTGCAACTACGAGTCTATAGCGGAGTGACTCGTAGTTAACGAATGTTGATTAACGAGGTCATAGAGTTTGATCAGTTAATCTCGTATCGTTGGAACTTATAATCTGTAGGTCCATTAGGCCCCTCTGTTGGCTCAATATAGAATTAATGAGGGTATAAATGATGGATATCAGATCTCCTTGAGCAGCGGAAACGTGTTTGGAATCGTAATATGCAAGTTTGATTTGGTTAAAATACAAAAATCAGTACATTGATAAAAAAACAGAACAAACATGCGTCTTTAATCTAATTAAACATGGAGTAAAACATGCAAACATGCTGGAAAAATAACTAAAACAAAGAGGGAATTCATAATTACCTTTGTAGATTTTCCTCAGCAACTCATTGCTCCAAGCTTTACAGCAACACAGCAGAATAGGGACTTCTCTGTTTTCTCCATTAAAAACACTACCACTTGGACAACCTCCTATATCTCTGAGTTCTACTTAGATCTTCCTTAGGTGGCAAGGATCCAACAATTGGAGGAAAAGGGAATTGAGAGAGATGAGAGAATTCTGCTGCAAGCAATTCACCAATTGCCAGACAATCGATCGGTTGATTAATCAACCCCCTTCTCCTTGTTAAGTTATCGATAGGAAGAAGCAGAGGGATAGTGGGAACGTGTCTGGATGACACGTTTCCTCATTTTAATTTTAAATTAATAAAATAACAATTAAATCAAATATAATTATTAATTTAATTTATATTTAAATAATAGAAATTAAATATCATATATTTATTTTGGATTAAATCACATTTAATCAATATGTCCCTCTAACCTGTAGTTTTAATACAGATCTAATGCAAATTAAATTTTAACCTAAAGTTTTCAAATTTGAATCACATTCGCATTTGAATTTAATATTTGAACTCTTTCAAACATTAATTCTCTCACATAATTTAATATGAATCATATCCACATTAAATTTATAATATATAGTTCCAACACTATATATTATATCGTATCTATATACATTAAGTTTATTCCCTTATGAATTTGAACGTTTCAAATTCAACTGATCTAAGAACCCTTTACGAGCTAGAAGGTGGACCTAATGGACCTACAGATCAGAAGCTCCAACGATACGAGACTGCTCGGTCAAGCTCATCAACCTCCAAATAAACATTCGTTAACTAAGGGAACACTCAACTAAAGTCCTGCAGCAACACTCTTCTCACTGCAGATATATTTCTGTGTCCACTGATATTGACTAATAACAGCAAGTCAATCCTTCACGAATGTTCGTAAGACCAGGTGGATCAAATTACCGTTTTACCCCTAGGTTACATCTTGTACCATAAGTACCAGTGCTCCTATAATGAACATTTTGTTTTTTATCCTACCAACAAACATAGTCCCTCTCGGGCCAATGAGAGGGTCGGGCCCTTTGTTCAAGTCCCGGAGACACCACTTAAGGGAACATTCCTCTACTTACCCTAGTAGGCGGGAAGGAGTGAATTCCATCTTGCTAAGTTAAGTTCCCAGCCGCTCACTCGGTCTTGTCCCCAAGAAGGTAGATATATTGAGTCGGCGAATCTGGCCACTCTCACCCATACTAGTCAAAGGACAATCCCCCGCCAAAAGAAGTTTGTAACCTGCTCAGGATTGAGATAAAGTTTCCTAGGTCATCCTAGTGAAATAGAAACCTCACTAGTTAACGGATTTACACCTAGTGGTTACTATTTCGTGGTCCAGTCTTATGTAATCTCATTACACAGGATATCCCCACTCACATATCATCTACATGAACACGTTAGTATCACAGTGTTTGTATCATATACAAAGTGGGTCACATCCATAGTTTTACCAGGGTAAGGTACCCAAACCTTATCCCCTAACTATAGACCCTTTAGGTTGTATCTCGAACCGAGATATTTTATATGTACACTAAATTCAGTTAAAGATTCATTTTACTGCCTTGGATGTTTAGTTTATTCGATTTAAGGTTTAAACAAAGACAATATCATAGATAATGAACAATAACACTTTATTGAAAAAATAACACTTTATTACAATAATTAGAACATAATTACAAACTAAAGTTTTAGGGCAAAACCCCCAACAAACTCCCACTTGAACTAAAAACTCTAGTGGGGCACATCATAATCTAAAAGAGTGGTTACAGAGATAAAAATTCAATAAACTAGGGCATCCATATACCCCATTAAATATCTCCCACTTGCCCTAGATTAGCCTATGTACATATCTCGTAGACCTAGACTTTCCAGATGACCCTCGAACACTTTAGTTGTGATAGTCTTTGTAAATGGATCAACAATATTGTGCTCCAAAGCGATTTTCGTGACTGTCACATCTCCTCGTTGCACTATTTCTCGTATCAGGTGATACTTCCTCTCGATGTGCTTGCCTTGCTATGGCTGCGAGGTTCCTTCGAATTGGCTACCGCACCACTGTTGTCACAGTATAAGGTGATGGGAAATTCCATATTTGGAACAAATTCAAAATCAGTAAGGAATTTCCTTAGCCAAACAACCTTCTTAGTTGCTTCATAAGCAGCGACATACTCAGCCTCCATCGTAGAGTCAGCGATGCATCCTTGCTTGATGCTTCGCCATCTGATCCCGATGTGGATTTCCTAGAATCCTTATCGGTCTGAAAATTAGAATCAGTGTATCCAGTAAGGATCAAATCCTTAGTCCCATACACAAGCGTATAGTCCCTCGTTCTCCTAAGAACTTGAGGATATTTTTAACTGTTGTCCAGTTGTCTAACCCTAGATTGGACTGGTACCTACTGACTATTCCCACTACATAACAAATGTTTGACCTCGTGCACAACATAACATACACTAAGCTACCTGCTACAGAGGCATAGGGAATACTTCTCATATCCTCAACTTCTTGAGGTGTCTTAGGACACTGTTCCTTAGACCGATGAACTCCATGCCTGAAGGGTAATTAGCCCGTGTTGGAATTCTGTGTCGAATATCGAGACAACATTTTATCGATATAAGATGCTTGAGATAGACCTAACGATCTGTTCTTGCAATTCGTGAAGATCTAAATCCCAAGAACATAATGCACCTCTCCCAAATATTTCATTTGGAATTGGGTCGCCAACCAATTCTTTATTTCAGTGTATCCTACATCATTCTCAATTAGTAGGATATCATCCACATAAAGTACTAAGAAATCTACTTTGTCGTTGATGATCCTCTTGTAAATACAAGGCTCATCAACGTTTTGGTAAAAATCATAAGAATTGATCGCAGTATCAAATCTTATATTCCAAGATCTCGATGCTTGTTTCAACCAATAAATGGATCGATCGAGCTTGCAAACTTTTTGCTCCTTACCTTGGGTTATGAACCATTTCAGCTGAGACATATAGATGCTCTCGTCAAGATTACCATTAAAAAAGGCAGTCTTGACGTCCATTTGCCAGATTTCATAATCATAAAATGCGGCTATGGACAAGAGTATACTTATAGACCTCAACATTGCAACAGGGGAAAAAGTTTCTTCGTAGTCAACTCATTCCCTTAAGGTAAAACCCTTTGCTACAAGTCTAGCCTTAAAGGTTTGTACCTTTCCGGTTGCATCTCCATTTCTCTTATAGATCTATTTACACCGTATGGGTCTAACCCCTTCAGGTAGATCTACACGTTCCCATACTGAATTGAAGTCCATTCACTCCATTTCAATGTCCATGGATTTGATCCAATGGTCCTTTTCTACATCTTTCATTGCCTGCTTATAAGACAATGGATCTTCTACGCCGTCATTTGGTATGACAACTTGAGTTTCAGCTAAACTCAATTAGCAGTCAGGTTGGGAAACAATCCTCCTACTGCGTCGAGGCATTCCCAACGATTGAGAAGGTCGAGACTGACTTGAGATGATGGCTTCTCCATAAACTCTTGATAAAGGTCCAACTTCATCAACAACTCTTGTTTGTTCATCTGTAGCTTCATTTAGCACTAATTTACTACGCGGTTTGTGATTCCTCATGTGATCTTCCTCTAAGAAAGTGACGTTTTTCGATACAAACATCTTGTTTTCTTGTGGTTCGTAGAAAAGACCACCTCTCCTTTCTTTGGCATAGCCAACAAATTGACATAATCTTGACCGAGGTTCCACTTTCTTTGGGTTTGTCACTAGCACGTGTACCGAAAAACCCCAAATCCTGAAATGTTGTAAACTAGGTTTACGCTCCTTTCACAATTCAAAAGGTATTTCTGAAACACTCTTTGATGGAAAGTGTTCGAGATTTGAACTGTAGTCTCTACTGCGTATCCCCAAAACGAGGCAGGCAATTGAGCATAGCTCATCATAGAACGAACCATGTCTAACAAGGTTCTATTTCTCCTTTCTGACACACCATTTTTGCTGTGGTGTATTAGATGCTGAGAGTTGAGATTTAATTCCATGTTCTATCATATAATCCTAGAATCTCAAATCCAGATACTCTCCACCTCGATCGGATCGAAGTGTTTTAATAGTTTTCCCTAATGCATTCTCTACTTCAGCATTATACTCTTTTAACTTTTCAAGAGCCTTAGACTTGTGATGCATTAGGTACAGACAACCATACCTCGAATAATCATCTATGAAAGAGATGAAATATTCGTACCCTCCTCAAGCTTTAACATTCACCGGACCATAATGATCAAAATGTACAAGTTCTAAGTGTTGGGTTTTATGTCCTAAAACTCGTGGTTTTGCAAACTGAATGTATATTCTATTTTGCAATAAAGTTGTTATTGAGATTTATTCAGTAAAGGTGTTATTGAATAAAGTGAATTGTGTATTGTGTAACCTTAATCCAATAAAGAACCCTTGGCTATAGGATGAATATTTGAACTTTATGTGTGACATAAAAGTGGATCAAGTTCAAGTTATAGCCAGAATAGTCTATAGTATAAGGATAGGGTTGGGTACCGTATCTAGGGACACTATGGACGCGACCCAATTTGTAGAATACAAACGATGTGATCCTAAATCGTTCATGTGGAGACATGCGAGTGGGGGGCGTCCTATGCAATGAGTTTGCATAAGACTGGACTGCGAAATAGTCACTTGGACTTTATAACTCCGTTTACTGTCTTAATTGACTATATTCATATTATGACCTAGGTAACTCGATCTTAATCCTGAGCGTTCTATGAACTCCTGTTTATTCAGATTATCCTTAGATTTGCATGGGTGAGAGTGGCCCGAGACTGCTGACTCAATAAGCCTCCCATTTCAGGGATAAGTCTGGGTAGATAGCTGGGAACATAGTTCTGCATGATGGAATTCACTCCTACCCATTTTAGGGATAAGTAGAGAGGTTGTTCCCTTAAGTGCTAACTCAAGGTCTTGAACAAAAAGCCCACCCCTCTCATTGGCCCGGAGGGATTCGGTTTGTTGGTTGTTCACAAATTAATTGTTCATTAGAGAATCAGTGAGACTTAAGGAACAAGAGGTAATTACAGGAGTAAAACGGTAATTTTGACCCAGCTGTAATTACGAACGACTTGTGAAGGATCGACTTACTAATCATGGTTATATCAAGTGGACAAAAATATATCTACAATGAGGAGAGTGCAACCACTGAACTTTAGTGGAGTGTCCCGGTGGTTAACGAATATTGATTAGCTAGGCTAAAGAGTTTAGTCGGTTAATCTTGTATCGTTGGAGCTCATGATCTGTAGGTCCATTAGGTCTCCGTACTAGCTCGGACTTAACACTGTAACATTTTGAGAGAAAAAAATTTGAATTGTTCAAATTCGAATTTGGAAGAAAACGTTAATTATATGTGATATATTTAACGAATCATAACTTAATTATGAATTAAACTATGATCAATAAGAGGTGGACATATTTAAATATGATTTAAATATTGGATCGGTTTATAGCATGAATAAGGATTCATGTTCGAAAAATTGATCGAGATCGGGCAATTTATTTAATTTAATATTTCATATTAAATTAAATTAAAAATTAATTAATTAAATTAATTTTGAACTATTTAATTAATTATATTAATTGTAATTAAAAATCAATTTAATATTGATTTTAGAATTAAAATTAAATGTAAGATGAGGGATTTTCATGATTTTCATGAAAATCAAGTTGTCAACTTGCCCAAGCCTCCTCATTTTCAAAATTCACCAAAATTAGTCACCTCAATCTCAAACCATCCTCATCACACTTGAGTTGTCACTCTAATAAAGCTTAATGAAGCTTTATATAATGGTGTTTTTGTTGAGATTTTAGTCCTAATCTCGTGTTTTTAAATTACAGTTTGAAATTAATAAGAGTTATTTATTTCATTATTTTATGTCTCACAAATTTTACAAACTTTTCCAATAAACTAAGCTCCAGGGTCATTGAATTTATGAGAGAACTACAACTTGAACGGTGTGTAGTGACACACAGGGAGGATCACGTTTGAGTTAATAAATCAAACGGTCTACAGTATATGGATATGGATGGAGACCTAATCAAGGATACACTATGGATGCGACCCGCTTTGTATTAAGAAACAAACGATGTGATCTGACTCGTTCATGTGGTTGACATGCGAATGGGGCATCCTGTGCAATGAGATTGTACAAGACCGGACCGTGAATTATTAGACCTCACGATGTAACACCGCTGTGATGAAGGGACTAATAACTTCGTAGATGACCATTAGTGACTCGACACGAATCCACGAGCGTGTTACGGACTCCGCTCATGCGAGGGGCGCGCCTTTGACTAGTACGGGTAAGGGTGGTCACAGTTACTCGCCCAATATATTTATCTTTGAAAGGACAGGACCAAGTAAGGAGCTGCGAACTTAACTACGCGAGATGGAATTCACTCGTTCCTGCCTTTAGGAAAACTAGAGAGGTTGTTCCCTTAAGTGTTGTCTCCAGGTCTTGGACAACAGGCACCCACCTTCTCACTGGCCCGAGAAGGGTGTTGTGTATGGTTGGACCATCACAATATGTTGTTCATTAGAGGAGCAGTGCGGACTTAAGGAACAAGAAGTAGACACAAGGGTAAAATGGTAATTTGACACAACCGTGTCAACGAACAACCTGTGTGTTGGGATTTGTGCCCTAAAACTCGTAGTTTGCAATTATGTTCTAATTAATGTAATAAAGTGTTATTATTTCAATAAAGTGTTATTGTTCGTTATCTACGAGTTTGCCTTCATTCAAACCCTAAATCCAATAAACTAAACATCCAAGGCTATTAAATGAATCTCTAACTGAATGTAATGTACATTAAAAGGATCTCGGTTTGAGATACAGCCTAAAGGGTCTATAGTTAGGGGATAAGGTTTGGGTACCTTACCGTGGTTAAACTATGGATGTGGACCACTTTGTATTTGATGCAAACACAGTCATCCTAATGTGTTCGTGTAGATGACATGTGAGTGGGGATATCCTATGTAATGAGATTACATAAGACCGGACCACGAAATAGTAACCTCTAGCTGTAACTCCGTTGACTAGTTAGGTTTCTATTTCACTAGGATGACCTAGGCAACTTTATCTCAATCCTGAGCAGGTTACAAACTCCTGTTCGCGAGAGATTGTCCTTTGACTAGTATGGGTAAGAGTGGCCAAATTTGCCAACTCAATATGCCTACCTTCTTAGGGACAAGACCGAGTGAGCGGCTGGTTACTTAAGTTAGCGAGATGGAATTCACTCCTTCCCGCCTACTAGGGTAAGTAGAGGATTGTTTCCTTAAGTGGTGTCTCTAGGACCTGAACAAAGGGCCCGACCCTCTCATTGGCCCGAGAGGGACTCTGTTTGTTGGTAGGACCACAAACAAATTGTTGATTAGAGGAGCACTGGTACTTAAGGTACAAGATGTAACCCAGGGGTAAAACGGTAATTTGACCCAGCTGGTGTTACGAACATTCGTGAAGGATTGACTTGTTGTTATTGGTCAATATCCATGGACGCAGAAATATATCTGCGGTGAGAAGAGTGGAGTTGTGGGACTTTAGTGGAGTGTTCCCGCAGTTAACGAATGTTGATTGGGAGGTTAATGAGATTAATCGAGCAATCTTATATTGTTGGAGCTTCTGATTTGTAGGTCCATTAGGTCCACCTTCTAGCTCGTAAAGGGTTCTTAGATCATTTGAATTTGAAATGTTCAAATTCATTAGGGAATCTATTTAATGTATTTAGATACGATATAATATGTAGTTTTGGAACTATATATTATAACTTTAATATGAATATGATTCATATTAAATTATATGAGAGAAATGAATATTTGAAAGAGTTCAAATATTATTAAATGTGAATATGATTCACATTTGAAAACTATAGGTTAAAATTTAATGTGCACTGGATGTACATTAAAACTATAGGTTAAAGGGGTAATATGATTAAATGAGATTTAATTCAAATTAAATATATCATATTTAATTTGTATTATTGAAATATGATTTAAATTAATAATTAAATTTGATTTAATTATTATATTATTATTATTATTATTTTAATAATAAAATAAGGGAACGTGTCATCCAGACACGTTCCCACTACCCCCCTACTTCTCCCTATCGATAGTACAACAAGGGGAAGGGGGTTGCTCTTGTTTTTTGATCGATCAACTGAATTATTCAAGCAATTGAAGAATTGCTCTCTCTCTCTCACTTTCACATTCCCAAACCTTTTCCAATTGTTGGATTACCTTCCCATCAAGGTTGATCTAAGTGGAATCCAGAGAATAAGAGATTTGTCATTTTGGTGGTGTCCTGTTGCTGGAAGAAAACAGAGAGGTTTAGTTCTTGTGTTGCTGAAAAGCTAGGAGCAAGGTGTTGCTGGAGAATTTGAAACAACAAAGGTAATTCTTTTCTCTTCTTAATTTAACAGTTAAATTTAGGAATGTTTGCATGTATATCTCCATGTCTAATTAGATTAGAATTAGCTTTCTTGTTCTGTATGTTTTTTTGTCAATGTACTGGTTTTTGTTTCAATTAAAACAATCAAGCAAATTACGATCCCAAACACGTTTTCGCTGCTCAAGGAGATCCGATGTCCATCACTGTGAAGGGTTGACTCATGGGCATTGGTTATACCACTGGACACGTAATATTCTGCACTAACGGGAGTACAGTTATGTGCTTTAGTGGAGTGTTACAGTAGCTAATGAAGGTTGATTAACCGGGTCAAAAAGTTTGATAGGTTAATTTTGGATCATTGGAGCTCGTCACTGTAGGTCCATTAGGTCCCTCGGTTGGCTCAATCATTATTAAAAGAAGGGTTAATGTTTTGGTGTGAATTGAAGTGTTCAATTTCACTTAAAGGGCATTTATGTCATTTATATGAGATATGAATGATATAATATATAGTTTAATGTGAATGAAATTCATAATAATTTATAGGTTAGCCTAATTGTTGAATTAGGGCTAATTGGAGAAATTAATTGAGAGAAATTAAATTGAATGTGATTCAATTTAATAAATTCACATTATTGCAAATGTGATTTGTAATATGAGATATGAGATATCTTATAATATATGGTTATGAGTTGTTGTAAAGTGGTAATAATATGGAGATTTTAACTCCATGTTTTTTTACTATTTAAACCCTTTGCAAGAAGGTTTTCTGATGCTATTCTCTCATTTTTTGGATTCTAACCAAAAAGAAGAGAAAGTTTTCTCTCCACTCTCTCAACTCTCCTCCCTTCTCGATAACAAAAAGTCCCATTACTTTCCTTCTTCCAAAGTTGAGATCGGGATTTCGCGAAGAGTTCGTGATACGCAGGAAGGAATTCTTAAAGATTGTCAACTAGTAAGTACTTTAACTTACTGTTTTTTCCTTTCCATTTTGTATGTTTAGCCTAGATTTAAGTGTTAAATCATTTTAATGGAATTCGAGTAGCGTAACAAAACCATGATGATTCGATCTTCTTCCGCTGCGCGGGGATTCTCATTCCCTTCAGTTTTGAGGTGTTTTGAGAGAATTTTGCAGAAATTCAAAAAATTCCCGTTTTGTGACCTTTGAGGTCTTTTCTTCCAAATTCTCTAAACCTAGGATCTCACAATCCATTCCAAGGCCTGAGGATAGTAGGGAAGACACTAACGGTTGTCCACGAAGTGTTCGTGTTGAAAACCATCCACCAGGTGAAGAGAAATTGATCTTCAAAGTTGAGTTTATTATCCTTCTATTTTCCCAGTTTTGAGCATGCATTTTATTTTACAAAATTGTTCAACTTAGAGTGTTCAAGATCTAAAATTTCTTCCGCTTTCTTAATCTAGACTCTTTCAATTGGTATCAAAGCAATTTTGAGCACTCAATTTGATCTTTTTTTTTTTTTGTGGTGGGTATGTTTTGAAATATTATTTTTCTTTGCGTCTAATGTGTTCTTTTGCTTTTTGCATTTAAATTGAGCATCAATTTGTGATTTATTTGCAAATTACTCAAGTGTGTTTTAGCATTAATTTGTGAAGAATAAGCTGTAAAAATTCCAAGTCATTAGAGTTCGGGAAGACCCTCAATTTGAAAAAAGAAGCCTCGGAGATCATTGAAATATCAAAACAGAGAGCTGCTGGAATTTTTTTTCTGCAATCAGCTACATTAGAAGTTCTTCAGCCCGCGTGAAATTCAATTCAAATTGCAGAAGAAGGTTTGACCTTTGACTTTGACTACTGGTTTGGTTGACTTTGACCGGTTCAATTAATTTTAGACCGGTTTAGCTCAATTTTGATATGGTTCAGGTGATTTTAGACCGGTTCTGAGTATTTTGAGGCCAATTTTTCAATTTTGGAGGTTCGTTTTTTCATTTTGAGACCCGATTCAGCCTTTTACAGCCCAGTTCAACCTTTTGAAGGTCTGGTTCACACATTTGCTAGCCGGTTCGACCCAAATTTGAAGTGTTCGATGTGGTTCGATGTTAATCCCAGATTATTGATGTAATAATTTGGTAGTTTGCTTGCATTAGATGCCAAAACCAGTCCACTTTAGTGTGTTTAATTAATTATGCCTTGCGAATGTATGTTTTAATTAAAATCCCTGATTATATGTGCATAAAATATGCCATATAGATTTTACAATCCCACCATAGGAAGTATGCTCCATGCATTGAATGTATGTTATAAGTGTTATAATATATTGTATGCACGTTTATTGGGTTTCATAAGAATTAATATAAGTGTTATATTAATTTATGAAACAAAGATTATATGTTTTAATTATAATTAATATAAGAGTTATATTAATTAAAAATTAAACATGTAATTGCTATGCATTTATTCATGTGATGAATTTGTTATAATTGTATGTTTATTCATGTGATTAATGACAAAGCAATTTATAACATAGAAATGCATGTAACCTAAGGTTAATTAGTTAGTTTTAATATGGTTTTAGAACTGGAATTAATTAGACCTAAGGTTATCTAGTGCTAATAATATTAGAATTAGAAAATCAATAATTTATAAACATTGATTAAAGAGGGACTCTGACTAAGGAAGGTTCTGGCTAGGTTGGGGTACTTAAGCTGACGGAAACGGAACACCCTACTTGGGAAATGACTGTTGGGATTTATGCCCTTAACTTGTGTAATTTTGATCAATTAAATAAAGTGTTATTTGTTTTGATAAGATTACAGTCTTTCTTTTATAAATCCAATAAACTAAGCTCCATGGTTATAACGTTTATCTTGAAATCAGTGTAGTGGACACTATTTGGGTTGACTTCAAGATTATAACCTAAATAGTATATGGTATAAGAATAAGGTTGGAAACCTCATTCTGATAACACCATGGATGCGACCCACTTTGTAATTAGTACAAATGAGGTAATCCAACTCATTCATGTAGTTGACATGCGAGTGGGGGCATCCTGTATGAAGAGTTCGTACAAGACTAGATCGCAAATTATTAGTCTAACCAGTGTAACACCGTTAAGAGGATAAGACTAGTAATTTATAGACGGTCATTAGTGACTCGACCTGAATCTTGAGCAAGTTAAGAACTTCTGCTTAGAGGGGTTTGTCCTTAGACAAGTATGGGTGAGAGTGGCTTGCAGCCGACTCAATAAGCCTGCCTTCTCAGGGACAGAACCTCGTAGGTAGCTGGGAACCTAACTGTGCAAGATGGAATTCACTCATTCCTCTACTCAGGAATTAGATAGGTTGTTCCCTTAAGAACTGACTCCAGGTCTTGAACAACGAGGCCCCGCCCTCTATGAGGTATGAGTCTAAGGTAGGATCTTAGACTTGTTGTTCATTAGTGGATCAATGGTGCTTAAGGAACAAAGAGGTAATCACAGGGGTAAAACGGTAATTTGATCCAGTTGTGATTACGAACAACCTGTGAAGGGTCGACTCATGGGTAATGACTATATTAGTGGACACAATAATATCTACAGTGAGGAGTGTGCAGCTACAAGTTTATAGTGGAGTGACTTGTAGTTAATGAAAATTGATTAACTGGATCAAAGAGTTTGATCAGTTAACCTCACATCATTGGAGTTCATGATCTGTAGGTCCTTTAGATCGCTCCGTTGGCTCAATATGGTTATATTGAGGGTATAAAGTTAGGAGTGAAATTGAAGTGTTCAATTTCATACATGAGGTGTTATATCTATTATATATGATATAATTGATATAATATATAATTTTAATGTGAATTAGATTCATATATAAACCAATACATTGACAAAAAAACATACATTCGCAATGCATAATTATCACACCCTCTGTAAGCAACAATTCTCTCTCTTTCTCACACCCTCTCATTCCCAAAAATTCTTTCCAATTGTTGGAATCCTTCCCACCAAGGAAGATCTAAGCTCTCAGAGACATAGAGGGTTTTCCTCGTGGTAGTGCCCTGTTGGAGAAAAATAGAGTTTTGGGTTGCTGTGTTACTGGAAAAGCTTTGAGGAAGGAGTTGCTGCGAATCTACAAACGTATTCCTTCTTTCCTCTTTAGGTTAATAGTTAAACTTTAGCATGTTTGTATGCAATTAATTCATGCCTAATTAGATTAGATTTCCATGTTTGTTATGTTTTATCAATGTATGGATTTTTGCATTTCAAGCAAAACCAACTTGCATACTACGATTCCAAATTTGTTTCCTCTACTCAAGGAGATCAGATCTCCATCGTGTATGACACCGAAGGGTAATAAAAAACACTCATCCTCTGTATCAAGATACTCTTGAGCAAAACTTAATGCCAGAATAACTCTTATTCCTATAGACTTTAGTTACCATTATTCAGTCAGGATACATACAATTCTTATGTACCTTGTGAGTATAACCTCTCTGTCTTTAGACCTCAGAGTCCCCATCCAATAAAATCCGCAGAAGGGAGGACTAGATTGAAACACACTAAGAAAATCTTTATCCTTTTCGTGTGTCTACTATGTTCGATCCCCTATGATCAAGCCCTCCGAAGGGATTGTCTGGTCCAGGCCAAACTAGCAAGCTGACCATAGTGATCTTACTGTGTAAACGGACAGAAGAGACCATAGGTTTTATTTTCACTAAACCTGCTCTCACTCAATATAAGTACCCACTCCATTCACCTTGATATTGACTCATACAAACACAATCCGAAGGGGGACGCTCGCGTTTGCGCCACGAGACCAAGTATGAGTTTCACGGTGTGAACTTCCAGGAGAAACGTAGGTGGAAAAATACGTATCATATACACTTTTCCTCCCACTAGATACTTCAATTCTATAGGAAATTTACTTAGGCTAAAACTCGGCTAATGGTCTTACCTAAACCTACCAATATCACTCTTATATTGATAATCAATATAACTCTTATATTGATCTTATCCTAAGTTTGCTAATATAACTTTTTATATTAAGCCTAAGATTTCTAGTTTATTAACCCTTTAATAAACATGCTGACACTACTATAATTTATAAACTCTCTGATTAAAATTGACTACCAGTTCAGTTTCCAGGTAGGGGTGTTCCCTTTCCGTCAGTTTAAATACCCTACCCTAGACAGAACCTTCCTTAGACAGGGTTCCTTCTTTAATCATTGTTTATAAATTACTTGGTTTCTAATTCTAATCTAATTAGAACTAGATAACCTAAGGTCTATTAGTTCCAAGTTCTAAACATTTTAAAACTAATAGTTAACCTTAGGTGACATGCATACTATGTCATAGTGCTTGATCATTCATCTCATGAATAATAAAACATACCTAGCATAATCATCCTATGAATTATAATGCATATCAATGTTGTTCATAAATTAATATAATACCTTATATTAATTATACATGCAAACTATATAATATAACACCTTATATTATAAATGTTGCATGGAAATGCTTAATCTAAGGTGGAATATCTAAAATAAAAGCATACATTAAGCATGACAATAATTATACAACAATTGCATAATTTAAAGAGCAAAATTAGACCAATTTTGGCACCCTAAAATTAATTTTAATTAATATAAACTAATTATATTAATTAAAATTAAATAAAATAAATATAATTAAATATAAAACATTTTTATATTTAATATATATATAAAAAGTTTTTCCGCCCGTTTGGAACTATTGAAACGCATTCGGCGTTGCAACGTTGATGGCAGCATTGCAACGCTGCAATTTGTCCGTTTCTGACCGTTGAAACGCGCTGCGAAATGCCTTCGGCATTGCGACGCTAATGGCAGCGTTGCCACACTGCCTCTGATGCGCGCCTCCATCCGCAAGTGCGGCGTTGCAACACCAATGAACCGTGTTGCAACGTTGCACGCAGATAGCAAGATATCCTCCATAGTTTTGCCTCGTTTTCGCTTCATTCTTCCCAGCAACCACTTTTCCTCGATCGACACGGACTTACAGACTCGTTTTAGAATTAAAATTACCCAAAACACCGGGCCCTTACATGGAACCATTCAATGAAAAAATTATAAATCTAAGTGCCAAAATTGAAAACATCTAATTTGCAAATCGTTCATTCATCACATGAAAACAGTAAATCTCACCATTGTTCTTGATAAAATCAAAACAAAATCAAGAACACAATTGGGCTCTTATACATATTGAAGGGATCGAATCCCGCAGAGGAAGCGATTGTGAATCGTGTGTTCTTAATTTTGTTTCACGGATTTCAATCAAGAACAATATAAATATGATTAAGCATGCTATATGACAAGGACAACAAGATGATTACCTTTGAAGAACTCTTTCTTCACGTGCCTCTTCTCCCACGATCAGGATCTCAACAACTCGAAACTGAGCGTATGAAGATACCACCACTAGATCTTCTCCGTTGTTCTCTAGGTGAGAGAGGAAGGTGGGCTCCTTTTAGGGTGAGATGTGGAGGTTATGAGAGAAGATGTGTTTGGAACTTTTCCAACAACACAATGATATGGATCTCTAGGGTTTCCAAAGATTGGTATCAAAGTTGCATGTTATGCAACTATTTATGGGGAAATAGGATGGAAATGACCATCCTATTACTTCTTCATTTTCACATTAGTATATAGTTAATATGTGAATCTAATTCATATTAAAACTATATATTATATTAATTATATGACATATAACTGATATAACACCTCATATATGAAATTGAACACTTCAATCTCATTCATAACTATATACCCTCAATATTACCATGTTGTGCCAACGAATGGATCTAATGGACCTACAGTTCATGAGCTCCAATGATGTGAGATTAACTGATCAAACTATTTGATCAAGTTAATCAATATTCATTAACTACAAGTGACTCAACTTTAGACTTGTAGTTGCACTCTCCTCACTGTAGATTATGTTGTGTCCATTGATATAGTCATTACCCATGAGTCGACCCTTCACAAGTTGTTCGTAATCACGGCTGGGTCAAATTACTGTTTTACCCCTGTGGTTACCTTTTTGTTCCTTAAGCACCACTGATCCTCTAATGAACAATAAGTCTATGGTCCTACAATAATCTCATACCCTCTTAAATCATTTTAGAGGGTGGGGCCCCGTTGTTCAAGACCTTGACTCAGTTATTAAGTGAACAACCTATCTAATTCCTTAGTGTAGGAATGAGTGAATTCCATCTTGCATAGTTAAGTCCTCAGCTACCTACGAGGTTCTGTCCTTGAGAAGGTAGGCTTATTGAGTCGGCTAGAGGCCATTCTCACCCATACTAGTCTAAGGACAAACCCCTATAAGAATGAGTGAATGACAATTTATAAATTATCACTCTTATCCTGTTAATGGTGTTATACTGGTTAGACTTATAATTTTCAGTCTGGTATTGTGTGAACTCTTCATACAGAATGCCCCCACTCGCATGTCAACCACATGAATGAGTTGGATTACCTCATTTATACTAATTACAAATTGGGTCGCATCCATGGTGTTACCAGAATAATGTTTCCAACCTTATTCTTATACCATAGACCATTTAGGTTATACTCTTGAACATAATCCAAAAAGATGTCTACTACACTGATGTTCAAGATGCATTATAACCTTAGAGCTTAGTTTATTGGATTTATAAAGCAAGAATATAATTTTATCAAAAAAAAAATAACTCTTTATTTATTTGATCAAAATTACATAAGTTTAGGGCACAAATCCAAACAGGAACACCGCGAACATCAGAAATGGATAGGGTATCTTAGGTAATTTGCCAACAGTTTTCTTTCTTAATAGTAGCCTATTGGCTCGGACCTATTGGAACTGAAAACATTAGGATCACATTTACGGGGTAATTTAAGCTAGTTAACGAGTCATTGACCAAACAAACGGTAGCTAAGAATCATTGGGACATGAGATGTTCTGGTAGTGAGATTTAGCTAAGATAGTGTCAATTAAGGGGAGGAGTGACTGACCACCTAACGATGGCTTTGTTCTAAACCCTTGAAGTATCGTTGCAAAATTAAAGGTTTAATTTAAACACTAGGGTTCTTTAATAATTTTGCTAAAATTGATTTGTTTTTAATGGGTTAAAGGCACAACTAATTAGAACTATTTTTTAAATTTCAGCATGTCGTTCTCAATAACAACCTTACTCAAAAGTGAACGTTTAACTAGCGAGAGTTATACTACATGGAACTCCAACCTGAATACGATTTGGGTTGTTGATGACTTATGGTTTTTACTTACTGAGGAGTGCCCTCAGGTCCCTACTCAAAGCGCTCCTCAATCTATTAAGGATGTGCATGACCGTTGGATCAAGGCCAATGAAAAGGCCAAGATCTACATTTTTGCTAGTGTTTCTGAAGTTCTAACTAAAAAGCACGAGGGCATGGTCTCGGCTCGTGAGATCATGAGCCTGTTGCATAATATGTTTGAACCACCATCTACACAACTTCGTCACGAATCCCTCAAGTACGTTTATAACTCTCGTATGAAGGAGGCATCGTCCGTGAGAGAACATGTTCTCGATCTGATGGTCCAGTTGAATGTGGCAGACATGAACGATGCGGTCATCGACGAGCAAAGTCAGGTATCCTTCATCCTGAAATCTCTTCCGAAGAGTTTCCTGCAATTCTGCAACAATGCTGTGATAAATAAAATAGAGTACAACCTGACTACTTTTCTCAATGAGCTACAGGCTTTCCAGTCCCATATGAAGAATAAGGGACAGACTAATGGAGTGGCAAATCTGTTTATGTTGGGATTTGTGCCCTAAACTTATGTAATTTTGATCAAATAAATAAAGAGTTATTTGTTTTGATAAAATTATATTCTTGCTTTATATATCCAATAAACTAAGCTCCAAGGTTATAATGTATCTTGAACATCAGTGTAGTGGACACTATTTGGATTGTGTTCAAGAGAATAACCTAAATGGTCTATGGTATAAGAATAAGGTTGGGAACCTTATTTTGGTAACACCATGGATGTGGCCCACTTTGTAATTAGTACAAATGAGGTAATCCAACTCATTCATGTGGTTGACATGCGAGTGGGGGCATCCTGTATGAAGAGTCCGTACAAGACCAGACTGCAAATTATTAGTCTAACAGGTATAACACCATTAACAGGATAAGACTGATAATTTATAGATGGTCATTAGTGACTCGACCTGAATCCTAAGCATGTTAAGAACTTCTGCTTATAGGGACTTGTCCTTAGACTAGTATGGGTGAGAGTGGCCTATAGCCGACTCAATAAGCGTACCTTCTCATGGACAGAACCTCATAGTTAGCTGGGGACTTAACTATGCAAGATGGAATTCACTTATTTCTACACAAAGGAATTAGATAGGTTTTTCCCTTAAGAACTTACTCCAGGTCTTGAACAACGGGGCCCCACCATCTATGAGGGTATGAGTCTATGGTAGGACCATAGGCTTGTTATTCATTAGAGGATCAGTGGTGCTTAAGGAACAAAGAGGTAATCACAGGGGTAGAACGGTAATTTGACCCAGTCGTGAATACGAACAACCTGTGAAGGATCGACTCATGGGTAATGATTATATCAGTGGACAAAATATAATCTATAGTGAGGAGAGTGCAGCTACAAGTCTATAGTGGAGTGACTTGTAGTTAATGAATATTGACTAACTGGATTAAAGAGTTTGATCAGTTAATCTCACATCATTGGAGCTCATGAACTGTAGGTCCATTAGGTCCCTCCGTTTGCTCATCATGGTAATATTGAGGGTACAAAGTTAAGAATGAAATTGAAGTGTTCAATTTCATGCATGAGGTGTTATATCAATTATATATGATATAATTGATATAATATATGGTTTTAATGTGAATTATCACATATAAACCATATAATAGTGGGAGAATAAATGAGGGATATGATGGTAATTTCTACCCTATTTCCCCATATATAGTTGCATGAGTTGCAACTTGTAAGCTAAGCTCTTGATGAAACCCTAGCATTCTCTCACATTTTGTTGGAAAGAGTTCCAATTACAATCTCACAAATATCTCATCTCAACTAAAGGGAACCCACCTTCCTCCCTCACCTAGAGAACAATGGAGAAGTTCTGGTGGTAGTGTCCGTGATCGTTCGGGATCGTATTGCTGAGATCATGATCGTGGGAGAAGGAGCACTTGAAGAAAAGTTCTTCAAAGGTATAATTCTTGTTGTCCATCTTGTAGAAATGCATGCTTAATCTTTATAGTTTTGTTCTTGATTGTAATCCATATAAATAAGTTTAGAACACGCGATTAACAAATCGCTTCTGCTACAGGATTCAATTCCCTTCAATTGGTCAGAGCCCAATTGCGTTCTAAATTTATGTTTTGGATTTTTCAAGAGCAAGATGGGATTTACTATTTTGCATGTGATGTATGAACGGTTTGCAATTTTGACGTTTTCAATTTTGGCACTTAGATTTATAATTTTTCATTGAATCGTTCAATGTAAGGGCCCCGTGTTTTGAGAAATTTTAATTTAAATTGAGTCTGTAAGTCCGTGTTGATCGAGGCAAGGTAGTTGCTGAGAAGATTGGAGCAAAAACGAGTAAGAAATTGATCATGGGGTTGTTGTTAATTGGTGTTGCAACGCCACGCTTGCGGGAGGAGACGTGGAACAGAGGCAGGGTTGCAATGCTGCCATCAGCGTTGCAACGCCAATGGCGTTTCCAGCGCACTCCAACAGCCCGAAACAGATAAATTGCAGCATTTCACGCGAAGGAGCAACGGGCGAAAAAACGTTTTTTTAATTGTATATGAAATATAAAAATATTTTATATTTAATTTAATTAATTTTAATTAATATAATTAGATTATATTAATTAAAATTAAATTTAGGGTTCCAAAATTGGTCTAATTTTGCTATTTAAATTATGCAATTGTTATGCAATTATTGTCATGCATAATGTATGCTTTTAATTTAGATATCCCACCTTAAGTTAAGCATTTCCATTCATCATTTATAATATAAAGAGTTATATTATATAGTTTGCATGGTTAATTAATATAAGGTGTTATATTAATTTTTGGACAGCATTGACATGCATTATAATTCATGAGATGATTATGCTATGTTTTTTTATTATTCATGAGATGAATGATCAAGCACTATGACATAGTATGCATGACACCTAAGGTTAATTTTTGGTTTTAAAATGTTTAGAACTTGTAAATAATAGACCTTAGGTTATCTAGTTCTAATTAGATTAAAATTAGGAACCACGTAATTTATAAACAATGATTAAAAGAGGAACTCTGTCTAAGGAAGGTTCTGTCTAGGCTGGGATATTTAAGCTCACGGAAAAGAAACTCCCCTACCTGGGAACTAACCTGGGAGTGAAATTTAATCAAAGAGTTTATAAGTTACAGTAGCGTCAACGGGTTTATTAAGGGGTTAATAAACTAGAAATCCTAGGCTTAATATAATGAGGTATATTAGCAAATTTAGGATAAAATCAATATAAGAGTTATATTAATTATCAATATAAGAGTCTTATTTATAAGTTTAGGTAAAACCATTAGCCGGGATTAGCCTAAGTAAGATTCTTATAGATTTAAAGTATCCAGTGGGAGGAAAAGTGTATATGATGCATATTTTTCCACCTACGCATCTTGGGGAAGTTCACAACTTGAGACTCATACTTGGCTTGGTGGCGCAAACGGTAGCGTCCTCCTTCGAATGGTGTTTGTATGAGTCATTATCAAGGTGAATGGAAAGGGTACTTATAGTGAGTGGGAGCAGGTTTAGTGAAAACAAAACCTATGGTCTCTTCAGTTGGTTTACACCGTAAGATAACTATGGTAAGCCTGTTAGTTTAGCCTGGACCAGACAATCCCTTCGGAGGGCTTGATCATAGTGGATTGAACACAGTAGACACCCGAAGGGATAAAGATTTTCTTAGTTTATTTTTCAATCAAGTCCTACCTTCGGCAAATTTTATTCGATGGGGACTCTGGGATCTAATGACAGAGGGTTACAGTCACAAGGTACATAAGAAGTGTATGTATCATGACCGAATAATGGTAACTAAAGCCTATGGGAACAAGAGTTATTCTGGCATTAGGTTTTGGTCAAGAGTGTCTTGATCCAAATGAGGAGTGTTTTTTATTATCCTTCGGTGTCATGCATTCTAAACCTTTGGAGTATCAATGCAAATTATAAATGACCTAGGAATCATTTGATAATTAGCTAAAACATGATTGGATTAGACAATTATAGCAAAAAACTCATACAAGTTGTTTGTAAATTTTGAACAAAATGTCTAGCTCTATAATTTTCTTGTTGGGTGCAGAAAAGTTAACCGGTGTGAATATGATGACATGGAAAAACAAACTCAACACTATATTGGTAGTGGATGATCTGAAGTTTGGGCTAACTGAGGAGTGTCCTCACGTTCTAGGCTCGAATGCTTCCCAAAATGTTCGTGATGCATATGATCGATGGATCAAGGCCAATGATAAGGCCAAGGTCTACATGCTGGCAAGTATGTCTGACATATTAGCCAAGAAGCATGAGGCATGATAACCGCTAAGTAAATCATGGATTCAGTGCAGGGTATGTATGGACAACAATCCACACAGGCCCGACACAATGCTCTAAAGTACATAGTTAACTCGAGGATGGCAGAGAGTACATCTGTTCGGGATCATGTCCTGGATATGATGGTGTATTTTAACACCGCGGAGTCGAATGGTGGTTCCATCGATGAATCGAGCTAGGTCAGCTTCATTCTTGAAACCCTTCCAGATAGTTTACTACAGTTTAGAAGTAATGTTGTTATGAACGAGCTTACTTTTAATCTTACCTCCCTTTTCAATGAACTCCAGACCTTTCAATCTTTGATTAAAATTCAGGGATCGAAAGGTGAGGAAAATGTTGCCAGTAGGAGTTATCATAGAGGTTTGACCTATGGATCAAAAACAGTGGCTTCATCATCTTTAAACCTGAAAGGGAAGAAAAAGAACATGAAGAAGGTTGGTGAAGGGAAAAAAAGTTGACAAAGCTGTCGCCTAGAAGGGCAAGAAAGTCAAAGAAATTGCAAACAAAGGAAAGTGTCCGAAGTACATTGCAGAAAAGAAGAAGGTAAATAGGATTTACTTTGCCTAGATGCCTATTTAGTTGATAATGATAAAACTGCTTGGATACTTGATTCAGGCGCCATTAATCATGTTTGATCTTCTTTTTAGGGAATTGATTCCTGGCAGCAGCTACAGACAGGAGAGTTAACGCTCCGAGTTGAAAATGGAGAAGTCGTCTCAGCTGTAGCAGTAGACACGATGAAGCTTGTTTTTGCAAGGAATATATGTTGTTAGACAATATATTAGTGATACCAGGGTTTACTAGAAATCTTATTTCAATTTCTTGCCTTATAGAACAATATGTTTCTCTTTCTTTCTCAATGAATGAAGTGTTTATTTTGAAGAAAGGCGTGGAAATATGTTCACCTTCAATAGAAAATGGATTGTATGTTTTAAGGCCTAATTCAGTCAAAATGGTTTTGAACACTAAATTATTTAAAACCTACGAACACACAAACTAAGAAACGTAAAATTTCTCCTAAAGAAAATACTCATCTTTGGCATCTTAGATTGGATCACATTAATATCAATAGGATTGAGATATTGGCAAAGAATGGACTTCTAAATGAGTTAGAAGAAAATGCTTTACTTGTATGTGAATCCTGCCGGAAAGACAAAATGACTAAAAGACCTTTTAGTGGAAAAAGGTTATAGAGCAAAAGAACCTCCTAAGCTTATACATTCAGACAATTGTGGTCCGATGAGTTTTAAAGCAAGAGGAGGTTATGAATATTTCATCTCCTTTGTAGATGATTATTCTAGATTTGGGCATATTTACCTAATACAACATAAGTCTAAAGCACTTGAAAAGTTCAAGGAATTCAAGACTAAAGTTGAAAATCAATTGGGTAAAACAATTAAAACGCTTCGATGAGATCGAGGTAGAGAGTATATGGATTTAAAATTCAAGAACTAAATGATAGAACATGGCATTACATCCCAACTCTCGGCTTCCGGTACGCCACAACAAAATGGTGTATCGAAAAGGAGAAATAGAACCTTGTTGGACATGGTTCTATCAATGATGAGTTTTACTCATCTCCCTAGTTCCTCTTGGGGTTACGTAGTAGAGATTGGAAAGGACGTAAAGGTAGTTTATGTCATTTCAGAATTTGGGGTTGTCCAGCACTTGTGCTTGTGACAAATCCAAAGAAGTTGGATTCACGTTCAAAATTGTGCCTATTTGTAGGATACCCAAAAGAAACAAGAGGTGGTTTATTCTATGATCCTAAGGAAGATAAGGTTTTTGTGTCGACAAATGCCACCTTCTTAGAGGAGGACCACATAAGGGACCACAAACCAAGAAGTAAAATTGTGTTGTGTGAGTTAGATGGAACAATAGGAAATGATGCTAATAAAAGTAGTACGTCAAAAAAAATTGTTGATATTAGCTTGTCTAGTCAAGAGAGTCAATTTCAAGAGTTGAGTATGCCTCAGCGTAGTGGGAGGGTTATAACACAACCTGACCGTTATATGTATCTATCTGAAACCCAAGTTGTTGTATCTGATGACGATTGCGAGGACCTATCGACTTATAATCAAGCGATGGTTGACAAAGACAAAGACAAGTGGGTCATAGCCATGGACCAAGAAATGGAGTCTATGTACTTCAATTCTGTTTGGGATCTTGTAGATAAACCTAATGGGGTAAAACTTATAGGTTTTAAGTGGATCTACAAGAGAAAGCGTGGTGTAGATGGGAAGGTGCAAACCTTTAAAGCTAGACTAGTAGCAAAGAGTTATACCCAGGTTGAAGGGGTTGAATATGAGGACACCTTTTCACCTGTTTTTATGGTAAAGTCTATCCGAATCGTACTTGTCAATGCCGCATATTATGACTATGAGATATGGCAAATGGATGTCAAAATAGCCTTTTTGAATGGCAATCTTGACGAGCACATCAACATGGACCAACCTAAAGGGTTCATTGAACCAGGACAAGAGCAAAAAGTTTGAATGCTTAAAAGGTCCATCTATGGACTGAAACAAGCCTCTCGGTCCTGGAATATAAGATTTGATGAGGCGATCAAATCCTTTGGTTTTGACTAGAATGATGATGAACCTTGTGTCTACAAGAAAATCATCAATAGTTCTGTCGCATTCCTAGTTCTATATGTGGATGATATCCTACTCATTGGGAATGATGCAGGATATCTTACTGACATTAAAAATTGGCGAGCTACGCAATTCCAAATGAAAGATTTGGGCGATGCACAGTTTGTTCTTGGGATCCAGATTGTCCGGAACTGCAAGAATAAAACTCTAGCCTTGTCTCAAACATCTTACATAGACAAAGTGTTGTCAAGGTTTTAGATGCAAGACTTCAAAAAGGGTTTATTGCCTTTTAGACATGGAGTCCATTTATCTAAGGAACAGTGTCCTAAGACACCTCTAGAAGTTGAGGATATGAGACGGATTCCTTATGCATCAGTTGTTGGGAGCCTTATGTACGCCATGTTGTATACTAGGCCAGACATTTGTGTTGCAGTTCGAATGATCAGTAGGTATCAATCCAATCAAGGACCTGACCACTGGACAACAATTATAACAATCCTGAAGTATCTACGGAGAACAAGGAACTACATGCTTGTGTATGGTGCTAAGGATTTGATCCTTACAGGATACACGGATTCTGATAACACCATGGAGGTCGAATATGTAGCAGCTTG
Organism: Trichosanthes cucumerina; assembly: GCA_036507285.1. Classification (NCBI taxonomy): domain Eukaryota; kingdom Viridiplantae; phylum Streptophyta; class Magnoliopsida; order Cucurbitales; family Cucurbitaceae; genus Trichosanthes; species Trichosanthes cucumerina. Next base: position 45,123,980 of record CM071841.1, read on the forward strand.
TGAAGCAGCTAAAGAGGCCGTTTGGTTAAGGAAGTTCATGCTAAATTTGGAAGTTGTTCCAAATATGACTTTGCCCATCACGTTGTATTGCGACAATAGTGGTGTAGTGACAAATTCAAGAGAACCCCGAAGTCACAAGAGGGGAAAGCACATTGAGCATAAATATCATCTCATCCGAGAGATCGTGCATCAAGGAGACGTGATTGTCACGAAGATAGCCTCAGAGCACAACGTTGTTGATCCTTTTACAAAGGCTCTAACGGCTAAAGTATTTGAGAGTCACTTAGAATTCAAGGTTTACAAGTCTTCCCCAACTAAGGCAAATGGGAGTATATTGTACAAAGGGTTTAAAATGCCCTAGTTTATTGTATTTACATTATTGTAATGTTTTAATACTCAACAAGCTTTAGGTCAAGTGGGAGATTGTTGGGATTTGTGCCCTAAATTTATGTAATTTTGATCAAATAAATAAAGAGTTATTTGTATTGATAAAATTATATTCTTGATTTATAAATCCAATAAACTAAACTCCAAGGTTATAATGTATCTTCAACATCAGTGTAGTAGACACTATTTGGATTGTGTTCAAGAGTATAACCTAAATGGTCTATGGTATAAGAATAAGGTTGGAATCCTTATTCTGGTAACACCATGGATGTGACCCACTTTGTAATTAATACAAATGAGGTAATCCAACTCATTCATGTGGTTGACATGCGAGTGGGGGCATCATGTATGAAGAGTTCGTACAAGACCGGACTGCAAATTATTAGTCTAACCAGTATAATACCGTTAACAGGATAAGACTGATAATTTATTGATGGTCATTAGTGACTCGACCTGAATCCTGAGCATGTTAAGAACTCATGCTTATAGGGGTTTGTCCTTAGACTAGTATCGGTGAGACTGGTCTGTAGCCAACTCAATAAGCCTACCTTCTCAGGGACAGAACCTCGTAGGTAGCTAAGGACTTAACTATGACTGATGCAATTCACTCATTCCTATACTAAGGAATTAGATAGGTTCTTCCCTTAAGAACTGACTCCAGGTCTTGAACAACGGTGCCCCACCTTCTATGAGGGTATGAGTCTATGATAGGACCATAGGCATGTTGTTCATTAGAGGATCAATGGTGCTTAAGGAACAAAGAGGTAATCACAGGGGTAAAATGGTAATTTGACCCACCTGTGATTACGAACAACCTATGAAGGGTCGACTCATGGATAATGATTATATCAGTGGACACAATATAATCTACAGTGAGGAGAGTGCAACTTCAAGTCTATAGTGGAGTGACTTGTAGTTAATGAATATTGACTAACTGGATCAAAGAGTTTGATCAGTTAATCTTACATCATTGGAGCTCATGAACTGTAGGTCCATTAGGTCGCTCCGTTGGCTGAACATGGTACTATTGAGGATATAAAGTAAGGAATGAAATTGAAGTGTTCAATTTCATACATGAGGTGTTATATCAATTATATATGATATATTTGATATAATATATGGTTTTAATGTGAATTATATTCACATATAAACCATATAATAGTGGGAGAATAAAGGAGGGATATGATGGTAATTTTCACCCTATTTCCATATATATAGTTGCATGAGATGCAACTTCTAAGTTAAGATCTTGATGAAACCCTAGCATTCTCTCACATTGTGTTGGAAAGAATTCCAATTTCAATCTCACAAATATCTCATCTCACCTAAATGGAACCCACCTTCCTCCCTCACCTAGAGAACAACGGAGATGTTCCGGTGGTAGTGTCCGTGATCGTTTGGGATCGTATTGTTGAGATCGTGATCGTGAGAGAAGGAACACTTGAAGAAAAGTTATTCAAAGGTATAATTCGTGCTGTCCATCTTGTAGAAATGCATGCTTAATCTTTATAGTTTTGTTCTAGATTGTAATCCATGTAACAAAGTTTAGAACACGCGATTAACAAATCGCTTCCGCTGCGGGATTCGATTTCGTTCAATTTACCCATTCTAGAAGGTTCCAGAAAGGTTCATCTTCTAGGACTAAGTCCTGCGGTCCGTCTTTTTGGCTTAAGAAGACCCAAAAGAAGAAGAAAGGAGGGAAAGGGAAGGCACCCACCGCTGTTGACAAAAGCAAGGGAAAATCCAAGGTTGCAGATAAAGGAATATGTTTCCAATGCAACATGAACTGGCATTTCCTCATATGTCAGCCGCCTAGGGCACAACGTTGCAACATTGTCCCTAGCATTACAACGTTGTGCCGATTATGCCTATAAAAAAACATTATTTCTTCTGGCAAAGAAGGTCGAAATTGATAGAGATTGAATCCTAGAAATACACTTTGTAAGAAGAGAAAAGTGCGCATTTCTTGGGAGGCAAAGCATTTATGGAGGTTCGAGATCGAGACAGGAGCTCGGGGACGAAGGACCGACATCGACACATATGTTTATTTCCCTTTCATTCAGATTGTAACATCGTTCTACGACGTTTTCTACACTTTTAACTTGGTGTTATTTTCATTTAGAGTGGCTAATAGTTGTAGCTCGAATTTGATTTCTTTGTTTAAGACTTGTTTGCTATGTATTGAAGTATGTTTGTTATTTATTTTTAGCAATTCGTTCTTCAATTATCTGATTCTGTTGGTTTAAGTGGACTCGAAAGAAAAAGCTTAGATTAGAGCAAAGTTGTCAAAACTCTTAGAAGTCTTACATGAGAATGACCTAGAAGTCTAAGGGAAACACATAAAGAAGTTGCTTAATGTCGTGTATGCTTTGAATTCATACGGAGACTATTGAATTTATTGTGTGTGCGAGGCTCACTAAGAATCGAGAGATTTTCTTGAGTATCATACTTCTTGTATATAAATTCATCACATCAGTTCTTTGCATGTGTAAAATAAGTGTTAACTTGTGAAGTCAATTTCCTCCAATTCTATCATATTCGTGTCTCCACGTGTTTGTCTATCTTTTGTCTTTACTTTCACCATCTATTCATGTTATGTTGCTATAGCTAAAATTGAGAATTAGTATCTTGGTAATTAATTAATTTTGAAACCCATTCCCGAGGATGATACTTGGAACTCTCAAATAACTATACTAAAACTTGACCCGTACATTTGCGGTATTGTAATATTAAATTTTACGCAACAAGGTACCAATCCAATCCAGGGTTAGACTATTGGATCACAGTTAAAAATATCCTCAAGTATCTTAGGAGAACGAGGGACTCTACGCTTGTGTATGGGACTAAGGATTTGATCCTTATAGGATACACTGATTCTCAGACCGATAAGGATTCTAGGAAATCCACATCGGGATCAGTTTTCACCCTTAACGAGGGAGGTGTAATATGGCAAATAATGAAGCAAAAGGGATTGAAACTCCCACCCAGCGGAAGTCAATCTTCGTGACTTTCACATCTCATCGTTGCACTATTTCTCCTATCTGGCGATACTTTCTCTCGATGTGCTTGCCTCGCTTAGGACACTGTTCCTTTGTTAGATGAACACCATGCCTGAAGGGTAATAGCCCCTCTTGGAATATCGGGGCAACATTTTTTCGATATAAGATGCTTGAGACAGAGCTAGCGTTTTGTTCTTGCGATTTCGGAAAAACTGAATCACAAGAACATATTGCGCCTCTCTCAAATCTTTCATTTGGAATTGGGTTGCCAGCCAAATCTTTATGTCAGTAAAGTATCCTCCATCATTCCCAATGAGTAGGATATCATCCACATAAAGCACTAAGAAAGCTACTTTGTTGTTTATGATCCTCTTGTAAACGTAAGGCTCATCAACGTTTTGGTCAAAGCCATAAGACTTGATCGCAGTATCAAATCTTATATTCCAAGACATAAAGATGCTCTCCTCAAGATTACCATTCGAAAAGGCAGTCTTGACGTCCATTTGCCAGATTTCATAATCATAAAATGCGGCTATGGACAAGAGTATCTTTATAGACTTAAGCATAACAACAAGGGAAAAAGTTTCTCTTTGGGTGAAACCCTTTGCTACAAGTCTAGCCTTAAAGGTTTGTACCTTTCCGGCTGCATCTCTCTTTCTCTTATAGATCCATTTACACCCTATGGGTCTTACCCCTTCAGGTTGGTCTACAAGTTCCCATACTAAATTGAAGTACATTGACTCCATTTCAAGGTCCATGGCTTTGATTCATTGGTCCTTGTCTACGTCATTCATTCAATGTTTATAAGTTAATGGATCTTCTACGTCGTCATTATGTATGACGACTTGAGTTTCAGCTAACCCCAAGTAGCGGTCAGGTTGGGAAACAACCCTCCCACTGCGTCGAGGCATTCCCAACGATTGAGAAGGACGAGACTGACTTGAGGTGCTTGTTTCTCCATCAACACTTGGTGAAGGTCCAGCTTGATTAACAACTCCTGTTGGTTCATCTGTAGCTTCATTTAGTACTAATTTACTACGTGGTTTATGGTTTCTCATGTGATCTTCCTCCAAGAAAGTGACGTTTGTCGATACAATCACCTTGTTTTCTTGGGATAGCCAGCAAATTTCCATAATCTTGAATGAGGTTCCAGTTTCTTTGGGTTTGTCACTAGCACGTGTGCCGGACAACCCCAAATCCTTAAGTATTGCAAACTAGGTTTACGCCCCTTCTACAATTCAAAAGGTGTTTCTAAAACACTCTTTGATGGACAATGTTCAAGATTCGAACTACAGTCTCTATTGCGTATCCCCAAAACGAGGCAGACAATTAAGCATAGCTCATCATAGAACGAACCATGTCCAACAAGGTTTTATTTCTCCTTTCTGACACACCATTTTGTTGTGGTGTATTAGGTGCGGAGAGTTGAGATTTAATTCTGTGTTCTATCAAATAGTCATAAAATCTCATATCCATATACTCTCCATCTCGATCGGATCGAAGTGTTTTAACGGTTTCCCCTAAGGCATTCTCTACTTCAGCCTTATACTCTTTGAACTTTTCAAGAGCCTCAGACTTATGATGCATTAGGTATAGATAACCATACGTCGAATAATCATCTATGAAAGAGATGAAATATTTGTCCCCTCATCGAGTTTTAACATTCACCGGACCATAAAGATCCGAATGTATAAGTTCTAAGGGTTCTATGACTCTGTAACCTTTTCCAGTAAAAGGTTGCTTAGTCATTTTACCTTCCAAGCAAGATTCGCAAGGTGGTAAAGAATCATCTTCTAACTTGTTTAGAAGTCAATTCTTAGATAGTCTCTCAATCCGATTGAGATTTATATGACCAAGTCTAAGATGCCATAGATTGGTATTATAATGAGAAATCCTTTGCCTTTTACTTTGAGTATTAGTAGTTTTAAACATCACATGATTAAAAATTACTTTAGTTCGATTTCGTTTAAGTGCATACTAGTCGTTTTCTAATTTAGCATAACAAAGATTGACACCATTTTTCGAAATGAGCGCTTCATTGATAGAAAAAGAAATACAATATCCAAGTTCTATTAAACAAGAGATAGAAATTAAGTTCCTCTTAGTCTTACGAACTATATGTAGGTTTTCTAATAATATAAATCTATCTCTGAAAAATAGCTTGGCATCTCCCACTGCACGAGCTGAGACGACGTCTCCCGTTGCGACCTTGAGCATCATCTCACCCTCCACGAGCTCCTTGAAGGAACTAGTTTCCTGAAAAGAATAGCAAACATGATTAGTGGCTCCCGAATCAAGTATCTAGATAAAATCATCATTTTCCACTAAGCAAGTTTCAAGAACAAGTAAATCGAATTTACCTTTCTTCTCTTTGAGCTCAGCAAGGTATTTTGGGTAGTTTCGCTTCCAGTGCCCATCCATGTTGCAGTGGAAACACTTTCATTTGTCTGCAACCTTGGCTTTTCCCTTGCCCTTATCAGTAGCGGGTGCCTTCCCTTTCTCTCCCATCTTCTTTTAGGTATTCTTAAGCCCAAAAGATGAACTACAGGACTTAGTCCCTAAGGATGAACCCTTCTAGAACCTTATGGAATGGGCAAACAGATTTGCCTCTCCATCAGCGTTTCCCTTATTTTTCATAAGGGACTGGAAAGTCTTCAGCTCATTGAGGAGAGTAGTCAGGTTGTACTATATTTTATTTATCACCGCATTGTTGTGGAATTTCAGGAAACTCTTCAGAATAGATTTTAGGATGAAGGACACCTGACATTGCTCGTCGATGACCGCGTCGTTCATTTCTGCCACGTTTAAGTGGACCAACAGATCGAGAACGTGTTCTCTCGCCGACGACCCCTCGTTCATACGGGAGTTATAAACGTACTTGAGGGATTCGTGTCGAACCTATCCAGGCGGTTGCCCAAACATATTCTGCAACGAACTCATGATCTCACGAGCTGAGACCATGCCCTCGTGCTTTTTGGCTAGAACTTCAGAAACACTAGCCAAAATGTAGACTTTGGCCTTTATCAATGGCCTTGATCTAGCGGTCATACGCCTCCTTAACAGATTGAGGAGCGTTTCGAGCAGGAACCTAAGGACATTCCTCAGTTAGTACAAACCGAAGGTCATCAACAACAAGAATCATATTCAGGTTGAACTTCCACGTAGTAAAGTTTTCACCAGTTAGTCGATCGCCTTTCAGTAAGGCTATAATTGAGGACGACATGCTGAAATTTCAAAAGTAGCTCTAATTAGTTATGCCTTTAACCCATTATTAACCAATCAATTTTAGCAAAATTATTAAACAACACTACTGTTTAAATTAAGCCTTTAATTTTGCAACGATATTTCAAGGGTTTAGAACAAAATCCACCGTCGGGTGGTCTGTCACTTCTCCACTAAATGGACACTTTGTCAGCCAATTCTCACTAGCAGAACATCTCATGTCCCAATGATCCTTGGCTACCGTTAGTTTGGTCAAGGACTTGTTAACTAGCTTAACTTATCTCGTAAATGTGATCCTACAATTTTCAGATCCAATACGTCCGAGCCAACATACTACTATTAAGAAAGATAACTGTTGGCAAATTACCTAAGAGACCATATCCATTTCTGTAGTTCGCGGTATTTCGATCCCTATAGTCAGGCCCTCCTTAGGGTTTGGTTGTTCTAAGACAACCTAGCAGGCGGACTATAGAAATCTCACGGTGCAACCTAATGGAGGAGACCGTAGGATACGTTGACACGCATCCTGTTCCCATTTACTATGGATACTTCCCTCATTCACCTTGGTATTGAACCATGCAAACACTTACCGTAGGGGGACGAACTATTCACGCCACATAGCCGAGCATGGAACTCACGGTGTGAACTCTTGAGGATGTGAGAGTAAACTCGATGTGAACATCTCGTTTTCTCCCACTGAAGCTCCTATGGTTAGGGTATAGGTTTAACTTAGTCGAATTCTGGCTAAAAGAATCTATCTAAGTCTATGTCTATTACAACTGTTATAACTAGGTCTTTTAACCTTATGTCTAGGTGAATAAATATTTTAATTACCTAGATATAAACGGAACTATGGTTAATTCAACTCATGCTCCGGGAAAGTTCCCAGGTAGGAGGTATTCCGTTAACCGTCAGCTTAAGTACCTCCAACCTTAGACAGAACTTCACCAGTAGAGTTCCCTTATAACCAAAGTTCTAATGCCCTACTATATTTTAAATTATTTAAAATACTATGTAAGACAAACTACTAATCATATTAGAAATTAAAAAACTTGGGTCTAAATTAATTTAAACAATTTTAAACAAATTTAATTTTAACCCAAGTTCCTATGTTCGCATGCAATTCGTTGGTAGAGGTTATGGTTTCTAAAACCCATTTAATTTATAACACTTATAAATTTTAATAACTAACCTATGGAAAGGAACTATATTATAAAACCAACAATTAATTTCAAATTGGAATTATAAAATTATTCAACGAATTGAATAATTAAATTACATAAATAAAATAACAATTAATTTAAAATAAGTAATTTCATGTTCCATGCAATTTTATTTTTTAATTTATCTAATTATAACAATTTTAAACAAATACTTATGAAAATAAATTAGATCATGCATTTTTACGATATTTATAGAACAATTATACTAATAAACTGCATGAACATGCTTATCCTAAGGTGGAAAAAATTATAAATGACATTTATAAAGAAAAATAGCTGTAAAACCGGAATAATTTGGCCCCTAAACTGCAAAATTAATAAATTTACTCTAATTTTAATACAAAATCGGTCCAAAACTCCTTGACCTGTGCTCAATCTGCTCGAACCTAGACGAAAAACAATCGAACCGCCAAGACTGGTCTGCAACAACAGTTTTAGCATCACATCGTTGACACGCTGATGGGAGCGTTGGAATGCTAGCTTTGTCCCCGCGCGCGCCTGATATCGGGGTAGCGTTGAAACGCTGAGGGGCAGCGTTGCAACGCTGCTGACCCCCTGGGATTCCCTATCGATATGAAGAGCTGGCGTTGCGACGCCGTTGTTGGGTTTTATGTCCTAAAACTCGTGGTTTTGTAAAATGGATGTATATTCTATTTCACAATAAAGTTGTTATTCAGTAAAAGTGTTATTGAATATTGTGTATTGTGTAACCTTAATCCAATAAAGAACTCTTTCCTTAAGTCCTCACTGCTCCTGTAATGAACAACAATGTTGTAATGGTCCAACCATACACAAAAACCCTCTCCGGCCAGTGAGAGGGTGGGTGCCCGTTGTTCAAGCCCTGGAGACAAAACTTAAGGGAACAATGTCTCTAGTTTCCCTAAAGGCGGGAACGAGTGAATTCCATCTCACGTAGTTAAGTTTCCAACTCCCTACATGGTCCTATCCCTAAGAAGATAGGCATATTGGGCGAGTAACTGTGACCACTCCCACCCGTACTAGTCAAAGGGTAGACCCCCGCAGACAAGAGTCCGTAACACGCTCAGGATTCAGGTCGAGTCACTAATGGTCATCTACGAAGTTATTAGTCCTTACTGTCGACGGTGTTACATCAACAGGTCTAATAATTCACGGTGCGGTCTTGTATAATCTCATTGTACAGGATGACCCCACTCGCATGTTAACAACATGAACGAGTCAGATCACCTCGTTTGTATCTTAATACAAAGCGGGCTGCATCAACAGTGTATCCAAGATTAGGTTTCCAACCCCATCCATATACTGTAGACCATTCGGGTCATTAACTCGAACGTGATCCTCTGTGTGTGTCCACTACACACCGTTCAAGTTGTAGTTCTCTCAAGTATTCAATGACCCTGGAGCTTAGTTTATTGGATAAAGTTTGTAATAAATACGAGACACAAAAGATGAAATAAATAACTCGTTATTAATTTCAAATAGTAGTTTACAAACTGAACGAGATTAGGACAAACATCTCAACTTGCCATTGCCTGATCATAGGTCAATGGATCCTCGCAGTCATCATCAGGAGTGACGACTTGGGTTTCAACCAAACCCATGTAACGTTCAGGCTGTCTCACAACCCTCCCACTACGTCGAGGCATTCTCAACCCTTGAGAACGAACTTGATTAGGCGAGCTAGGATCAACACCAATTGTTGACGTACTAGTCCCATCAGCAACTTTTGTGGTGTATTGTCCATTTCGTTTAACACGATCTTACTCCTTGGTAAGTGATCCCTAATGTGGTCTTCCTCAAGGAAAGTGGCATTTTTCGACACAAGCAGCCTATTTTCCTTAGAATCGTAAAACAGACGGCCCCTAGTCTCTTTTGGGTAACCTACAAAGAGGCACAACTTTGAACGGGGTTCCAATTTCTTCGGGTTTGACACCAACACATGGGTCGTGCATCCCCAAATTTAGAAATGGTGTAAATTGCATTTACATCCATTCCAGAGTTCGAAAGGTGTTTCACAAACACTCTTCCACGGAACGTTTTTCAAAATATAAACCACGGTCTGCACTCCGTATCCCCAAAAAGAATCAAGGGGACGAGCATAGCTCATCATCGAACGAACCATGTCCAACAGGGTTCTGTTTCTCCTCTCTGATACACCATTATGCTGTGGCATACAAGGTGCTGAGAGTTAGGACGTAATTCCATGTTCTATCATATAGCCCTGGAATTCTGTGTCCATATACTCTCAACTTCGATCCAATCGAAGTGTTTTAATCGTTTTACCTAACAGGTTCTCAACCTCAGTCTTGTACTCCTTGAACTTTTCAAGAGTTTCAAACTTCCTATGCATTAGGTAAATATACCCATACCTCGAATAGTCATCTATGAAAGATACAAAGTATTCGTAACCTCCTCGTGCTTTAATACTCATCGGACCACAGAGGTCAGAATTTATAAGCTCAAGAGGCTCTTTGACTCTATATCCTTTTCCACTAAAAGGGTGTTTGGTCATTTTGCCTTCAAGGCATGACTCACAAACAGGTAAAGAGTTTTCTTCCAACTCGCTTAGAATTTCACTCTTCACTAGTCTCTCAATCTTATTGAGATTTATGTGGTCTAACCTTAGATGCCAAAGATGAGAATTTCTTTTAGAGAAATTTTTATTCTTTTAGTTCGTGTTTCAACCGTTTTAAACAATTCAATATTCAAAACACTTTTGACCGAATTAGGCTTTAAAACGTATAAATTACTCTCAAGTGAAGTAGAATATAACAAATTTCTATTTCTAGAAATAAACGCTTTATTACTTCAACATTGAACGGAAATACAATGTTCTAAGAGGCAGAAAATAGAAACTAGGTTTCTAGTAAACCCTTGAACTATATACAAATTAACTAATAAAATGTAATTCCTGCCAAAAAATAGTTTCACCGTGCCGATCGCTGCAGTAGAGACAACCTCCCCGGATCCAACCCGTAGTGTTATCTCACCCTTTCGCAGTTGTTGCCAGGATCTAATTTCCTGAAAAGAAGAACAAACATGGTTGGTGGCGCTTGAATCCAGTATCCAGACAGAGTCATTACTCTCCACTAAACAAGTTTCAGTTACAAGTAAATCACATTTACCTTCTTTTTTCCTGTCGACAAGGATCTTGGGACAGTTTCTCTTCCAATGACCATCCCCATTGCAGTGGAAACACTTTCCTTTCTCCGCAACTTCCTTGACCTTTTTCCCTTCTGAGCGGCAGCACGATCAACTTTACCCTGCTTCAACTTCTTCTTCTACCGTTTCGGGCCTAAAGAACCTACACATTTTGTCCCAGAGATCGAACCCTATGATAGGACTTGAAGGCAACATTTGCCTCAACTTCCGATCCCCTGATTCTCATCAAGGACTGGAAGTTCTGTAGTTCGTTGAGTAGGGTGGTCAGAGTGTAACAAATTTTGTTCATAAGAGCATTGCTATGAAATTGAAGAAAACTCTTTGAAAGAGTCTCCATAATAAAGCTGACCAGACTCGACTCGTCGATCGAAGCCCCGTTCATCTATGTCAGGTTAAAGTGGGTCATCATGTCCAAAACGTGTTCACGGACAGACGCCCCCTCCTTCATCCTTGCATTGAAGACGTGTTTGGGGGCATCGGTCGGACCTGAAAGGACTGTTGTCCAAACATTTCTTGTAGTGATTCCATGATCTCCTTAGCGGTGACCATAACCTCATGCTTCTTTGCCAATACTTCAGACAAGCTGGCAATAATGTAGACCTTGGCCTTTTCGTTCGCCCTGATCCACCGATCGTACGCATCACAAACACTTTGCGATACGGTCCAGCCCGACACCTGAGGACACTCCTCAGTGAGCACGAACTTTAGGTCGTCAGTTACCAGATTGTGTTGATATTATTTTTTCACGTTTGAAAATTATCACCGACGACTTTATCATAAGCTAAAAGGGCGATAATTGAACTTGACATTTTGTTTGCTGAAAATAAGATAAACTCTGTATTAGTCTCGCAAAAACTTTGAAAAATCCAATCAGGTTTTAGCAAAATTTTATCCCATGATCCCTAGGTCATTAAAAATTGAATTGATACCCCAAATGTTTAGAATGACCGCCACCGAAGGGTGAACAGAAACACTCATCCTCTAGAACGAGACTTTCTCGACAAACCCTAATACCAGAATAACTCTTATTCCATTAGGCATCCTGTTACCATTATTCGGTCTGAATCCATTAACTCTTAATGAATCCCGTGAGTGTCACCCTCTATCTTTAAATTTTCAAGTATCCGTCAAACACAATAGCCACCGAAGGTTGAACTACGAAGGAAAACCAACAAGGAAATTGTATCCCTTTCGGAAATTCACGATGTTCCGACTCCCATGATCAAGGCCCTCTAAAGGGATTGTCTGGTTCAGGCCAAACTAGCAGGCGAATCATAGTCGTCTCACGGTGTGAATCGATAAACGAGACCGTGGGTCCCATTTTCACAGGTTCCGCTCCTACTCACTATAAGCACTTTATCCATTCACGTTGAATATTGACCCATACAAATACCATCCGAAGGGAGACGCTCCCATTTGCGCCACGAGACCGAGTATGAATCTCACGGTGTGAACTTAACGAAGATTTGTGGTTAGAAAATTAAACGTATCTCATACACATTATTTCCTCCCACTCAGCACTTTAAGTTAATTGGGATTGACCTAGATAAATCGGCTAATATTTACGTCTACCAATATAACACTTATATTAGATTAACCTTAACATAGGTCTATGTGAGTAATTTAATTAACTTTTTATTAAACATCACTCACGAGAATATAACCTATGAATCTCCGAACCAAATTCACTCCCAGTTTGGTTTCCAAGTAGGGTGTTCACGCAAGCGTCAAACTTAAATAATTCGACCCTTTAGATGTAACCTTCCTTACACAGAGTTACTAATTAGTCACTATTCATAAGTCATATATTATTTCCTAATTGTAATCTTATTAGAACTAGAAAACCAAAGTCTAATTATTCATGTTATAAACCATTTAAAATTAATAATTAACTTCGGTTACATGCATCGCTATATTATAGTGCTTGATCATTCATCACATGAAAAACAAACTATATAACATACATTCATCGCATGTATTAATGCATGTCAATGCTTTTAATCTAAGAAATATAACACTTATATTAATTAAATTAAAAACGTGCATTATATTATAACCCTTATAATATAATCCTATCATCCATGCTATATATTATAACTCTTATAATATAAATATGATTCATGAAATGTTTCACCTAAGGTGGGATTTTAATCTATATGACATACATTATGCACATAGAATAATATAAAATTTCATACATCACATGCATAAAATTAAATAAATAGCAACATTGGACAAGTTTTGGCACCCTAGGGACAATAATTAAATTAATTAACATTAATATAACAATTATATTAATATTAATTAATAAAATTAATAATTAAAAAATATTTTACAAAATAAATAATTAAAATAAAAACGGTTGCTTTAGACAGGGTCGAAACAGTTCCATGCACGTCCTCTCTCAACCACATCCGTGTTTTTCTCTCGCTGGAACTTCCCACTAACGTTGCAGCGTTGCAACGCTGCAACGTCCAGCGTCATGCATCGCGTGCCCAACACCTACAGCATTGCAACGCTACATCTAGCGTCGCAACGCTGCCCTACAGCAAGCCTAGATCCGCACGGACGGCGTTGAGACGCCGAAGAACAACGTCTCAACGCCATCGACAGAAGAACAAACTCCTTTGCAGTTCTTCGTCATTTTTTCTCCGTTTCCTCTCTGGTTTCTTCACAACAACTCTTGCCACAAACGACACGGACTTACAGACTTGATTTACATACAATTTGCCCAAAACAACAGGCCCTTACATTGATCTCTGTTGCGTAATATTTTATATTGCAATACCGCAGTGTACGGGTCAAGTTTTAGTATAGTGATTTATGAGTCCAAGTATCGTCCTCGGGAATGGGTTTCTAGATTAATTAATTATTAAGGTACTAATTCTCGATTTTAGCTAAAGAAACATAACATGGATAGTTGGTTGAAGTAAATACAGACAAACGAACTAACATGTGGAGTCACGAATTGATAGAATTAAAGGAAGTGATTTTACAAGTTAAAGACCTAACTAGCACATGCATTGAACCAATGAGATGAAATTATAAACAAGAAGTGAAATACTCAAGAAAATCTCTCGATTCTTAGTGAGCCTCACACATGCAATAAACTCATAGTCTCCATATGAACCTACAACATGCATGGCATTAAGCAACTTCTTTGTGTTTTCCTAAGATTTCTAGGTCACTCTCGTGCTAGACTTCCAAGGGTTTTGACAATTTTGCTCTAATTTAAGATTTATCTCTCGAGTCCACTTAAATCAACAAATTAAAAAGTAAAGAACGAATTGCCAAAAATAACGACATAACATGCTTCAATACATCACAAGAAAGGCATAACAAGTAATTCAAATCCTAACTACTATGTTTAGCTACTCTAAATCACAAGAAAAACAAACTAAACAAGTAGAAAACGTCTTAGAACGCTATTACAAATTGAAAGAAAGAGAAATAAACTTAGTGTCGTCGATCAGGTCCTTCGTCTCCGAGTTCCCGTCTTCGATCTCGAACCTCCACGAATGCTTTGACTCCCAAAATCACTCTTTTCTCTCTTCTTACAAGGTGTATTTCGAATTTAGGGCAAAACTCTACCAAATTGTGCTCCCCCTTGCAAGAATCATAAGGTTGTATTTATAGGCATCAATGAGGCAGCGATAGCGTTGCAACGCTGTGCCCTAGGCGGCTGGCACTTAAGGAAATAATCGATGGCGTTGCAACGTTGAGGGCAGCGTTGCAATGCCGCTACCCTAACACGCGCGCTCCTTGTCGAAATGGCGTTGCGACGCTGCGAGGTAGCGTTGCAACACCGCTGTGCGGCTTCTCACGCGTGGCTTCTTATCGAGATAGCGTTGCAACGCTATCGCCTGGAGTCTTCAAAGCCTTTAAACAGCAAGTATGGCGTTGCAACGCTCTGTATGGCGTTGCAACGCCATCACCTCGGGTCATCATGCTTGGATTGGTTCTTTTTCTTCCAATTGATGTTATCTTTAGTTCCAAATAGCCCCGTTTTGATCCCGAGTGATCCAAATTGTCTCCAATAGCTCGGTTTAAGCTCTTAACCTTAAATTGAATAAATTAAGCACGTAAAAGCCCCGAAATCATTATAAAACTAGCAATAATTAAGCCTAAGGATAGCATATTTTGTGTGCTATCAAACACCCCCAAACTTAAACTTTTGCTAGTCCCGAGCAAAAACAGAGTTAAACATTGGATTGTTCTTGAACATACATTTGATTCAAGCCTCAAAGATTTAAGAGAAAATTTTGCAATTACAGGAAACACTTAAACATAACACTTCAACAAGTAATTTAAAACTTTTCCTAAGTGTTCCTACGTGTGTGTTTGGTTAGCCTATGTTCCCTTCATTTTTACTAAGCCCGGATCAACTTTATTAGGTTCTCCATTAACTTCCCCCTACACTGGTCTTAATTACTAATCTTTGTGCCTCTCCACATTCAGAAATAAACAGCTTTACTCAGCACTTAATCACTCTTTTGATGCCACTTTTTTTCTATTTTCTTCTTCTTTTTTTTTTGTGCAAGGACGCTAGCTTTCACACACATCCACCGCAGGACCCTTACCTGAGCACTCGCTCAATGAGTGGCCTAACTGATCACAGTGAAGGTAGCTCTTTTTGTCCTCACGATTTTTTTTTTTTTTTTTTACAAACAGACAACAAAAATAAACTTTTTCACATAATGCACATATTATACAGATCATGCACTTCATATTGTCATTTACCCTATCCTGCAGTTTAACTCTCAAATCAGTTTTCAGACCTATCGAGGTGACATCAAACTTCTAAGCCTAATAACTTTGTTCTAAGCATTTCAAAACTACAGGAACACAGGTTATGTGCATAATATTGCAGGAAAAACTTAAGAAAAATTTTAAATTAACTCAAATTCATATCATGCTCTCAAGTTTCAGCAGAATTACAAATTTTAAATTAAATCTCGTCCTAAGCCATCATAATCATACTTATGCATAAGATCAATCAACAATTCAGCACATACTCAGGACAGCACAGCAAATAAACACAATCCCACCCCCAAACTTAAACTAAGCATTGTCCCCAATGTTTGTAGAAATAAACATGTGGCAAGTATAAGGGTAGAAGTGAACGATACTGTCCTGGGTGATGGAGATCTTTCTGAGTTCCTTAGATAGCCAAAGCAGGTGTGTTGGAGTTCCTCTGAATGGGAGCATGGATTTCAACGAAGAAGGACATCTCCACAACCTACGAAGTAAAACAACAACTAACTAAGAGTTGAAAAACAATAAAAACAACTAAAGCAAGCTAAAGACAGGAAAACAAAAGTAAGTAAAACTTGGGTTTCCTCCCAATAAGCGCTTTGTTTAACGTCTTTAGCTAGACTGTACTCCCTCAAGGTGTTTCTTTTCATGCTTGCAGTGCCTGGAGTGATGTGTTCATTTGGCCAATCTGGGTCTCTATATTCTTCTTTATTGCAGCTCCATGACTGGTCACTATACCAGATAAACTGGTGACTGCATTCTCCAGCTGGTTGGACCGATTTCTGGATTCAACTATGAAGGAGTGCAATGTGTCTTCCAGAGATGGTTTCTCTCGATGTGAAGCATGCCCCTGTAGGAGGATTCAACACATTCTTGTTGTTAGCATAAGAGAAATTCTCATGATACCTCAAACCTAGATTGTAATGTGTTGGTAGGTTATTCTGAGTCTGATTTCCTCCATAGTGGTTGCTTCTATTGTTCAAGTAGTGCAGTTGCTCCATAGTGGATTCTCCATTGGGCTGGGAGCATTGAGAGGACATCCCTGTCTGTTGTGATCCTGCAAAATTATTCAAGGCATGAGTGAGAGATACCATATAAGATCTAAGAGAGGTTACCTCGTCTAGTTGATATAATCCAGCTACTGGCTTAGATCTGTCATTTTCTGTAGGCCACTGGTAGCTGGCGGTTGACACTTCCTCCAGGAGGGCACGTGCTTCTGGCACAGTCTTCGCCATGAAAGCCCCTCTAGCAGTGGCATCCAAAATGGTCCTGGTCTTACCTTCCAGTCCATTATAAAACAGTGCATGCACTGGAGCCGCCTGATAGTCATCTTTGTGGGCACCTCCCGAGCATGTTCTTGTACCTTTCCGAGCTTCAAATAATCGCTCTCCCCCGCTTTGCTGAATGTTCCTATCTCAGTCCTCAACTTTGCAGATTTAACAGGTGGAAAGAATTTGGTCATGAAGGCTTGGCCAACTCCTCTGTGAAGTGATACTACTGACGAGGAAGGGACCCTAGCCATTCTTTGGCTCTACCCGCAAAGCAAAAGGAAAGAGACGTAAGCGAATACTATCGCAGAGATACCATTCATTTTAAATGTACCACAGATTTCCAAAAGTTTTGAACATGAGAGTTAGGATCTTCGTGGCTAGGCCTCTCAAAGCACCTTCCCTAACCATTTTGTATCACTGTTTTTAGTTCAAAGTTATTAGCATTGATAGGGGCATGGACTATTCCACTGCTTCGGAATTAAACACAAAGTTGGAAATACTCCCGATAGGTTTAGGGTTGTTGATGAGCTCTCGATGAGCCATCTCACGAGGTTCTGCTCTTCCTTCCTTAGAAGTCTCCTACAGGTCCTCTCGATCTCAGGATCAAAAGGGTGCAAGTCTGCAGCTCTCCCTTTGGGCATACACCTGGAGAAACAAAAAGAAATAAATTAGATACAAAAGGAAAACACAAGCAACTAGAGAATGGAATAGAAAATAAGGACATAAAACATAAAACTTGGGTTGCCTCCCAAGAAGCGCTTTCTTTAACGTCTTTAGCTAGACGGTGACTTATCAAGGTACATAAAACTGCTCATACTTCTCTGGGCCCTTCTTGCTTGAATCAATGTAGCCCTCTAAGTCTAAAAGGCTATCTTGCTTTTCATAGGCACCAGAGACATAATTATTTTTGGTATTTTTGTTTAATAGAATGAAAGAACTGAAATCAAAACAAGACTCGTGAGTGAAAGACCAATGGTTATCAAAAATCAAGGAAATTTCTGGGGATAAAGGGAAAGAAGACTTCTCAGCCTCTAACTCTATCACCTGGATCTCTCATGTGGAACTAAGTGTATCACCAGTGTCCTCCTCACTAACCTGATCATGGTGTGCCTCAGTTTCCCCCAAACTATCCTCACTAACATGTGAACAGACCCTCCTAGGTGGCACCTCTTGAGTGGTAAGGAATAGAAATTGTTCATGTAAGGTCTTAAGGGAAACTACTAATTGATTAAGATACCGGGATCTATCCTGCACTATTTCTCAAAGTCTTACCACCTCAGCTTCTAACCTATCCAACCTTTCGAATTCATCATGAACCAAATTTTTAATTTTCAATTCTAAGGTATATTCCATCAATTGGTCCACAAGAGAAGATTTTTCAAGGGGTTGGTTAAGGTATGAAAAACTATGGTTCCAAGTGCCTAAATAACTACCCTCATGTGAATTTTCATATATGTCAGGTACAGAATGGTAAAAATTAGACACATGGTATTAAGAAAAATCATGATGCACAAAACTAGGGTCCTGAGAGGAGTAATAGATTGATGGAGAAAAATCCTGCAAAGTCATGCTTGAAAAATTACTAATTCAGACAAGATTTCTACACAATAGTAACACAACCAAAAAAACAGGGGACAAAGACTCAAAAACACACAAAACTAAAATAACACAAATAAGGAAACAAATAATCACACAAAACAATTAAGGAAAGACAAACAAACAAGCTTTAGTCTAAAATTTCAAATCTTCTCCTAATATTAATTAATCTAAATAATCGCCATTCCCCGGCAACGGCGCCAAAAACTTGTTGCGTAATATTTTATATTGCAATACTGCAGTGTACGGGTCAAGTTTTAGTATAGTGATTTATGAGTCCAAGTATCGTCCTCGGGAATGGGTTTCTAGATTAATTAATTATTAAGGTACTAATTCTCGATTTTAGCTAAAGAAACATAACATGGATAGTTGGTTGAAGTAAATACAGACAAACGAACTAACATGTGGAGTCACGAATTGATAGAATTAAAGGAAGTGATTTTACAAGTTAAAGACCTAACTAGCACATGCATTGAACCAATGAGATGAAATTATAAACAAGAAGTGAAATACTCAAGAAAATCTCTCGATTCTTAGTGAGCCTCACACATGCAATAAACTCATAGTCTCCATATGAACCTACAACATGCATGGCATTAAGCAACTTTTTTATGTGTTTCCCTAAGATTTCTCGGTCACTCTCGTGCCAGACTTCCAAGGGTTTTAACAATTTTTCTCTAATTCAAGTTTTATCTCTCGAGTCCACTTAAATCAACAAATTAAAAAGTAAAGAACGAATTACCAAAAATAACGACATAACATGCTTCAATACATCACAAGAAAGGCATAACAAGTAATTCAAATCCTAACTACTATGTTTAGCTACTCTAAATCACAAGAAAAACAAACTAAACAAGTAGAAAACGTCTTAGAACGCTATTACAAATTGAAAGAAAGAGAAATAAACTTAGGTGTCGATGCCGGTCCTTCGTCTCCGAGTTCCCGTCTTCGATCTCGAACCTCCAGGAATGCTTTGACTCCCAAAATCACTCTTTCTCTCTTCTTACAAGGTGTATTTCGAATTTTGGGCAAAACTCTACCAAATTGTGCTCCCCCTCGCAAGAATCATAAGGTTGTATTTATAAGCATCAATGGGGCAGCGTTGCAACGCTAGGGATAGCGTTGCAACGCTGTGCCCTAGGCGGCTGGCACTTAAGGAAATAATCGATGGCGTTGCAACGCTGAGGGCAGCGTTGCAACGCCGCTCCCTAACGCGCGCGCTCCTTGTCGAAATGGCGTTGCGATGCTGCGAGGCAGCGTTGCAACGCCCGCTATGTGGCTTCTCACGCGTGGCTTCTTATCGAGATAGCGTTGCAACACCCTAAGGCAGCGTTGCAACGCTATCGCCTGGAGTCTTCAAAGCCTTTAAACAGCAAGTATGGCGTTGCAACGCTCTGCATGGCGTTGCAACGCCATCACCTCGGGTCATCATGCTTGGATTGGTTCTTTTTCTTCCAATTGATGTTATCTTTAGCTCTAAATAACCCCGTTTTGATCCCGAGTGATCCAAATTGTCTCCAATAGCTTCGTTTAAGCTCTTAACCTGAAATTGAATAAATTAAGCACGTAAAAGCCCCGAAATCATTATAAAACTAGCAATAATTAAGCCTAAGGATAACACATTTTGTGTGCTATCAATCTCATCAACGAAAATGTAAATCTAAAATTAAGTGCCAAAACTGAAACCATCCAATATGCAAACCACAATTTCATCTTATGAACTTGAAGCTAGCCACCTAATTTTAAGAAAAAAAATTGCACAATGGAATAGCCAACCTGGCTCTGATACCAATTGAAGGGAATGAAACTCCCGCAGCGAAAACGACTTGAAACGTCGTGGTGTTCGTGGTGATAATCTTTTTTTAAAACTTAACTAAACTATTTAATTCTAGGCTAAACATGCTTTTGGAAGAAGAAAAAATAGAAAGTATACGTATACTTACTTGTTGAAGAACCTTTCTTCGACAATTTCTTCTCTGATCACGAACTCTTCGTGCCAACGATCTCTTCACGCGATCTCTCGAATCGAACAAATTGGACACCTCCAAATGACTTCTCGTTTATTCTCGATCAGTTGAGGGAGAGTGGTGGAACTCCCTTTGGTTTGGGTGGAGAGAATTTTTGTAGAGGGAATTGAGAGAAGAAAGAATTGCTTGTTTGGATGGAAATTCCAAAAAATAAGCATTTGTGTTACAAATGGCTTCTCACCAAGCCTTTATATAATGGTGAGTGGTGGAGTTAAAATCTCCACCAAATCACCATTTTACCACAAACCTATAATATCAAATCATATTTGCATATTACATATAATAAGGTATCTCATACCTTATTATACAAATCTCATTTGTATAATTGTGGATTTTTTTTTTTTACATTGAATCACATTAGATTTAATTTCTCTCAATTCAATCTCCAAATTAGCACTAATTGACCAATTAGGCTGACCTATAGTTTATTATGAATCTCATTCACATTAAACTATATATTATGTCAATCATATCTCATATAAATGACATAAATACTCTTTTAATGAATTTGAACACTTCAAATCCACACCAAACTGTAAACTCTCTATTTATCCAGTTTGAGCAAATCGAGAGACCTAATGGACCTACAGATGACGTGCTCCAATGAATCGAGATTAACCTGTCAAACTCTTTGACCCAGTTATTCAACATTCATTACCTACGGTAACACTCCACTAAAGCCAGTAGCTGCACTCCCATCACTGTAGGACAAGTTGTATCCATTGATATAACCAATGCCCGTGAGTCGACCCTTCACAGGTTATTCGTAGTCACAGTTGGGTCAAATTACCCTTTTACCCTAGTGTCTACTTCTTGCTCCTTAAGTCTCACTACTACTCTAATGAACAACTACGTTGTCTGGTCTGACCATGAACAACATCCCTCTCAGGCAAGTGAGAGGGTGAGCGTTCGTTTTCCAAATCCTGAAGACAACACTTAAGGGAACAACCTCTCTAGTTTTCCTAAATCGGGAATGAGTGAATTCCATCTCGCGTAGTCAAGTTCTCAGCTCCCCACGTGGTGCTGCCCTTGAGAAGATAGGCATATTGGATGAGGAACTGTGACCACTCTCACCCATACTAGTCAAAGGATAGGCCCCCGCAGTCAGGAGTCCGTAACACGCTCGAGATTAAGGTCGAGTCACTATTGGTCATCTACGAAGTTATTAACCCTATATTGTTAACGGTGTTACATCAGTAAGTCTAATAATTCACGGTCCGGTCTTGTATAATCTCATTGCATAGGATGCCTTCACTCGCATGTCAACCATGTGAACGAGTTGGATAACCTCGTTTGTATCTAATACAAAGTGGGTCGCATCCATAATGTATCAAGGATTAGGTCTCAAACCCTATCGTATACTGTAAGCCGTTCGGGTCATTAACTCGAACGTGATACTCCATGTCTGCCCACTACACACCTCTCAAGTTCTAGTTCTCTCATAATTCAATGACACTGGAGCTTGCTTTATTGGATTAAGTTTATAAATATGTGAGACACAAAGTGATGAAAAAATAACTCTTATTTATTTCAACTTGGAATGTTACAAACATATACGAGATTAGAACATACATCCCAACACATAATGACAGTTCGAGAAGGGTCTATGGCTGATTTAGGAGTTTTGAGGGATGCAATATCAAGTCCTAATGGGTTGAAGGTTCCAAAGGGTAATAAAACAAAAAATTAAACCACTAATACATGTGATTCTTTAAAATTCACAGCTGACAGGGTCATGAGTTTAATGGTTCACATTTAACACAATATGATTGCCTATGTGATGTTGGGTACCAAAATATGACGGGATTCTTTGCACCGTATAGACGGGAATGATACCATTTTTCTAACTGGCGTGGAGCAAGGAATTCATCGACTATTCCTAGGAAATTTTTAACATGAAGCATTCATTGGCAAGGAAAATAGTTGAGAGGGCATTTGGTATGTTTCAACCATTTTGCGGGAGAAATCCTTTTACTCTATTCAGACCCAATATTGAATCATTACAGCATGTTACCTTCTTCATAATCTTATTAGTCGGGAGATGGGTTCAAGTATAAGATATGAAGAATGGGGAGAGGAAGAATTGTCTTCAACTTCCGTAGGTGAAGATAATATGACCTTCATTGAAAGTTCTGATGAATGGGCTCGACGTCGGGATGAAATGGTTCAACGAATGTTTGTTGAATGGTCACAGTCATGAACATAGACGTGATAATTATTACTATTACAGGAGATGAACTCGATCCATTGTACTTTCTTTTCTGTGGATGATGTATTTATGTCGATTTTTGATATTTTCATCAAACTGTTAACTTATTAATTGAATGTATGCTTTATTCCACTTATGCTCATACATAATTATTGTGATCTAACCCAACAAAACTAGCTAATTACGATGCAATGTGCATGTATGCATGTAGAAAAATGGATGGTATTGAGAGAACGAAGAAACACTACTGGTCTAAGTTCGAGGATGCCAAGTTGGTTGAGTGCCTCGGTCAGATGGTCCACAATGGATGTTGGAGTTCAGACAATGTCACATTTAGGCATGGATACCTAGTGCATCTACTACGAATGTTGCGAGAAAAAAAATTCAAAACTGAACTATTGAATTAACAAACACTGTAGACTGTAGGGTTAAGAACCTGAAGAGGCAATACACATTAATCACAGATGCTCGGATCTGGCTGTAATGGATTCGGATGAATAAAGAGTTCTAAAATGTGGATCTGGAGATAAACATATTTGACACATGGGTCAAGGTGAGATTCAATATTCAAATCATGTGTATTGGTTAAACAACCAAATACATATAATAATATATTTGTTTAAGAATGTAGAGTCATCTCGGTGTTTTGGGACCCCCGAAATAAGTCATTCCCTTGTTTGATGAGCTAGCTTTTATATTTGAAAAAAAATCGTGCAACGTGGGTAACAATAGAGACCCCTGGTGACATAACATCAAATTATGATGTTGAGCCACTAGGTGAAGACGTGGAAATGGGAGTATCCCAAGACCATAATGTACATGAAACCCCATTTTTCGATGGAGAGGGTAATCTAACGAGGAAGAAAATCTTTAGACACCCTAGAAGGCTTTAGCGATCGGGCACGACATCGCATGGAAGTAAGAGGAAACCTTCATCATATCAGTTTGAAATGCTATACATCGTGCGCGCAACAACGGATATGCAAAATACTCAACTAGAGTGTATTGCATCATGGTCTCAATCGAATGTTGCTCTAGATGATTCTAGGACAATTGACATTGTTGCTACCACAACAAGACAAAATTTCGTTGATGAATATCATATTCACAAATTAAATGAAGATTGCCAACTTCTTGTCTATTCCGACGAAAGACAGGCGAGATTATTACATGTACCTGGTAGGAAGAATGGATTGACTTAGGTTGCTTCACCCTCTTTTGTGCTCCCATGAAGTTGGTTGATATATCTTGATTCCATTTTTTTGTGTGTGTAATTAACGATTTTCATCAGTTTTATGAGTTAATGTGTTTGACTTAATGACCATCGAGTTCTATTTTTTGTTTTAACAATGAACTTGTTCTTTATTGGCCATTTGATGTATTTTTTTGTTGTTAAAAAGAACTTGCCCTTCATTGGTCATTGAATATTTTTTTTTCATAACTATGAAATTGACCATTGTTCAATTTAAATTATATCATCTTCTAATTTACTTGTATGACCCTATTAATTTCATACATCTAACTTCTACATTTTTATGCACACAATATTGAATATATAATATAAAGTTGTGTAGTAAAAGGTTTTTTTAATAAAAAATTCATATAGAAAACCTACAATGAGGTACAAAAATTAATTTGGTAAGTTCAAGCTTAATACATTTTTTATCCATTTAAATGTGGTAATATTGAAAATATAATACAGGTTTTGATGTACATGTTTTTAAAATCTTCAAATAAACTTGTGAACGATTCATAGAATAAAAGCCAAAAATCTCCTTTTTATGGTTCATGTAAAGAGGTTAGTGATAATGAAGTTGTAAAACATAGTATAGAAAAAAAGAGTTATATGCACTCAAAACATAAACTTCAACTCAAAACATGAACTTCAAAACTCCAGGCTAAATAACTCGCACCCCAAACATAAACTTTTTATATCGAGACTAAACAACTCTTCATTCAAAATACAAATTTTTTAACTCTAGACAGAATGATTCTACACCCAAGTTTTGAGACTCATTAACTTTTAGGTAAACCAACCAACT
Organism: Trichosanthes cucumerina; assembly: GCA_036507285.1. Classification (NCBI taxonomy): domain Eukaryota; kingdom Viridiplantae; phylum Streptophyta; class Magnoliopsida; order Cucurbitales; family Cucurbitaceae; genus Trichosanthes; species Trichosanthes cucumerina. The sequence goes on from CM071841.1 coordinate 45,148,852, forward strand.
TTAATAAATGTCAATTAGCAGGAAACTCCTTTTTCTTTGGAGTTCAATTGGATTTTAGAGCGAAACAACTATAATATAAAACCAGATCATTCCACTTTCCCCGCACGCACACACGACACACGGTGACGGTTCCCTCTGTTTTCCAATCGGCATTAGGTCCGCTTCAGAAATCAGAACCCACCATTCTTTCTCAAATTCGAAGCTTAAACAATGGAAGGCCCCCCTTATGATCTCATAATCCTAGGCGCCACTGGTTTCACAGGGAAGTACGTAGTCCGAGAAGCTCTCAAATTCCTCAACCTTTCTCCTTCTTCTCCTCTCAAATCCTTCGCTCTTGCTGGTCGAAACCACACAAAACTGACCGAAACCCTCAAATGGGCAGCCCATCCCCAGTCTCCGCCGCTGATTCCGCTCCTAATCGCCGATATCGCCGACCCACAATCCATCCACCGCATCTGCACCCAAACCAAGCTCATTCTCAACTGCGTCGGACCCTTCCGCCGCTACGGCGAGCCCGTGGTGGCGGCCTGTGTGGAGGCAGGGTGCGATTATTTGGACATCTGTGGGGAGCCTGAGTTCATGGAGAAAATGGAAGCTAATTATCATGAGAGGGCGGTTCAGAGCGGGTCTTTGGTGGTTTCGGCTTGTGGGTTCGATTCGGTTCCTGCTGAATTGGGTTTGATGTTCAATTCAAGGCAGTGGGTTGGGCAATCGGCGCCGAATCGGATCGAGGCGTATTTGAGTTTGGAATCGAAGAAAAAAATTGTTGGCAACTTTGGGACTTTTGAGTCGGCTGTTCTGGGTGTTGCTAATGCCGGCCAGTTAATTCAATTGAGGCGTTCGAGGCCCAGAAGACCTCGGCCTACGGTGAGGAAATTTCTCCAATTTTACATGAATCAAAACTTCAGTGTTTGGGGATGTTTATGAACTGATTGGAACCTGACGAATTGTTTTCAGAAGCCATTTCTAATGATTACGACCTGCTGATATTATCTGTTTAAATTATCTTGCTGCTGATTTTTATTTTGGGTGGAGTCAATTTTAGAAATGGTGAATTTATTGAAAACAATTGTTTAGAAGTGATTTATTAAGAATGATTTTCATCTAATCATTTTAATGTTTAGTTTTACACGTTTGTAGTGATTTAGATGATTTTAACCATATCAAAATGACTCTCAATGGTATGTTAAACTCGTCATTGATGGTGGCTCGTTTTGTTCTAGATGCCTGCTTTTCTTTTTTAGTCTTCCCATATGAAACTCTATTAGTAATTTTATGCATAAATTTACACTATGTTTGACAGCTTTGAGTGTCTATCTGAGGGAAGTCTTTGAAATTTGTGAACATTTTTCTTATGATGTCTTTGTGGTTTATCCTCCTCGCGCTGTGTTGTGAATTTTCTTGTCTCTTAGATTCCTGGTCCACCTCCTCCTAAAGGACCTACTGTAGAACACAACAAAGAGATAGGCCTTTGGGCTGTAAGATTACCTTCAGCTGATTCCACTGTAGTTCGGAGAACACTCTCTACTCTGGCTGAAAACCCCCAAGGTCTTCCTGGTGTTAACGAGAGCGCTGAAGAGATCGAACAGAGGACGACGTTTTGGTCATCAGTGAAGCCAGCTCATTTTGGAGTTAAAATTGGCTCTAAGTCATTGATTGGCATTCTGGGAATCATCACAGTTGGAATGTTCATAGGGCTGTTGGGTAAAACTTCATTTGGGAGGTGGCTTCTACTGACATTCCCTTCGGTTTTCAGTCTCGGGTCGTTCAGGAAGAAGGGTCCTTCCGAAGACGAGGTCAAGAGCGCCTCGTTCAAGATGTGGTTTGTTGGCCATGGTTTCAGTAACAACAGCGGTGAAGGGAATGTAGAACTCGATACCGAAATTGTAACGAGAGTGATGGGGCCAGAGATCGGGTATCTAACCACCCCAATAATCCTTGTTCAATGTGCATTGATTGTTCTAAGCAAACGCGAGGCTCTGCCAAAAGGAGGAGCTCTCACTCCAGGTATTGTGTTTGGACCAACTGATCTTCAAAAAAGACTCCAAGATAATGGGATATCTTTTGATGTCATTTCAAAGAATGCTTAAAAGTAATGTTTTCTTTAGAAAATGTTTGTTTGTTTTTTTTTTTTTTTTTTATAATAGTGATCTGTGGTATAATTCAGGGGTGTATCAAGTGGCAAAGATTAGTCTGTTTGGTTTCAAGTAAAGACTGAAATCTAGTTCTTGTTTTCTTTCTTTATGAATATATATAAGGTAAGTATATGTTTGTTTTATTTGTAATTTGTTGCCATCATATTCACCTAGGATTAGTACAGAATATGGACATCAACTCATCTGAAGCCATTACGCTTTGATAAGGGTCCTGAACTACAGACAAGTATTTATCAAAAAAATTTTATGGGCTAACAAGGAGAAGGACCAAATTTAAATAGGTGTTTTGAAAAATATCCAAATTTATTTTTAACTTGAAAAGTATCCAAAAAAATTTCTTCAAATTTTAAATAGAATTAATAAATATTGAAAACGCCTCTAATAAAAAATTGAATACAATTATCTTGTAATGAGTCCAAATTTAGAATTCAAAATCACAATAGCCCTATCTTCTCTAAAATATCTTAAATAAAAAGCCAATTGCGCAGTTTAACATGGACAAACAAAAAATTACGAAGGAACAAAATTAGACCTAAAATATCTAAACATGCTTATGGAAACGTAAAAATCTTAAACACAACTACTAGAACGACCATGTTTAAATGAGTAGTAGGACCCTTTTTTTCTTTTTAACGCGAGTTTAAATAAGATACTAAAATTATTCTATAATTATATCAATTCAAATAAAAACAAACCTTCCTATTCAAAATTCCTTAAATAGAGGGCTAGTTAAGTATTAAACATTTGATAATACATAATAATTAAAATTAGAAGAAAGAATTTAATTTTTTTTAAAAAAAAAAAGAAGTAGAAAGGCAATTTGTTAAATATTCTTACATTACTTCGAAAACAGAATTTCACCTAAAAACATTGGACGGAAATCAAAGGAAAGTAAATATATGTATATGTATCTATATATGTATCTATCTATCTATCTATCTATTTATATATATATATATATTAAATATGTATCTCTATATATAATTGAATTTAGTAACCATAAGAAAAATGTAAAGGAAAAGGAAATAGTCATATTGGTATTTTAAAAGTTCAATAATTATAAGTATTTTATGTTTACGAGCGTACACCCTAGTTACTAAAAGAATTTTGGGATGTGCCAATGGCAAAAAGCTTCGGTACAAATCAAAAAACCATCAGCAAATAATTGCGGACACAAAAACTGTCATCGCCAATTCGGTTGCCATAACATCGTCGAGGAAACTTTTGTCGATGCTTGTTGACATTTGGTCGTCCATATTTACCAAGACCGACCCATTGATTTTGATCGGTCTTTCTTTCTAAGGCTGATGCGTAGAATTTTGGTCGGCCTTTGGACGAATGACCGATAGTTTTATTTGATCAGCCTTTCTAAGAAAGGTCGACGATAGAGTTTTGATCGACCTTTAGGAGAATGGGCAACGGCTTGAGGTGATCGACCTTTCTTAGAAAGAATGACGCTTAAAGCTTTTTGCCGACCTTTGTACGAAATGGTGATTGTATGATTTTTGTCGACAATATGAACAATGACCGATCAAATCTAAAAAAGCGTCAAAATGTTTGTGTTGGACAGTTTTTGAATTTCAATATTTTTTTATCTTGAATTTCATTATAGTTTATAAATTATTGTCCCTAAAAAGGAATTGTATACAAAATAAATCAAATAAAATTTTCTATTAAATAAGTACTCTTGGTTTAATTTGTTTCTGATGAGTAAATTCATACAAGATAAAATACAAAAACTTCAACGCAAGATAAAAAAACAAGTCCTATCACTTTATACATATTACAAAAATTTGGTCCCATAAGTTATTGAAAAGTTCTCATAAGCTTCCGGGAAAAAACAAAGAAAAATAAATGTAATTAGGGCAAAATACCTTTTTGGTCCCTTAGTTTTGTGTTTAGTTCTCTTTTAGTTTCTCAGTTTTCAAACTCAACAATTTTGCCCCTGAGTTTTGTATTTAGTTACATTACTCGTCCTTCTATCCAATTTTCCGTTAGTCCCTAACGGAAAGCTGACATGACACCTATTTTTATATATGTAATAAATTATTTTATTAATATTTAATTATATTTAATTTAAAATTTATTTTTTATTTGACAAAATACTTTTTTCATCTCTCAGTTTTGTATTTGGTTCTCTTTTGTTCCATAAGTTTTATAAAACTCAACAAATTTACCCTTAAGGTTTGCATTTAGTTACACTATTAGTCCTTCTATTTAATTATTTTTTATTTTTTATTTAATTAAATTATCAAGAACTTATCAAGAAAGGAGAACGAACTAAAAAATAAAAAATATAATTTTAATTAAAGACTGAAAATAATTAAATATTAATAAAAAATATTTTAATAAAAAAATAGGTGTCACATCACTATTTTTGAATATCGAAAAATTGAATGGAAGGATTAATAGTGTAACTAAATGCAAAACTTGAGGGTAAATTTGTTGAGTTTTTGAAAACATAGGGGTCATAGAGAACCAAATACAAAACTAGGAGATTAAAAAAGTATTTAGTATAATGAAAAATAAAATTTAAATAAAATATAATCAAATATTAATAAAATAATTTATTTTATATATAAAAATAGGTAGCACGTCAGCTTTCCGTTAGGGACTAACGGAAAATTGGATGGAAGGACCAACAGTGTAAATAAATGCAAAACTCATGGGCTAAATTGTTGAGTTTGAAAACTGAGAGACTAAAAAGCAACTAAACACAAAACTAAGGGATGGAAAAAGTATTTTGCCCACGTAATTATGTTACATGACTTATATGAGATAAACACATATGATAAATTAACATTTAAAAGGTAGAGAACAATAATATCAATGCTTAAATAATTAAGATAACAAATTTACAACACAACTAAAATTACTTAAAACTGTTTGAAATTATTGAACTATATATAGGAGAATTGTAATGGGTAGCATATTTGCAAGCTTAGCAATGATTTTTTAGATTTGCAAATCTAGCAAAAATTTTTAAATCTGATTTTTCATTTTTTATTATTCCAGATTTACCCTCATTGGTGTAGCAATAGGAATATCAGTAGTATATCTGATATAATTTACATTTGGTATATCAGTAGTATATCTGATATACTTTATATTAGTATATCAAAAGTATATTTGATATACTTTATATTGGTATATCATAAGTATATCTGATATACTTTATTTTTATATACCAATATATACCTAAAACGAAGTATGTTAATAGTATATTATTGATATACCACATATACCCTTCTTTTAGCTATATCATTTAGAATGATATACTTCCTATATATCCGTAGCAAATTAGAGATATTTTGCATATTAATATATCACTAATGTACTTCATTTTAGATATGTTTATTTCACTAATATACCTAACATTTAGTATATCATTAATATATCAGTAAAATGAACATACATCATATGCGAGTTACTGATATACCCCTAATTAACTTCATATACATATATCAGTAGTATATTAGTAATATACTCTATACAATAACACATCTCACACAATAAGATATAACAATCCAATTTGGTTTTAAATTATGAATTTACCTAAAATTTAAAAGCATAACCTGAAATTTACTCTATCATTACAAATAGCTTTTGAGATCCCGTTGATATACTTAATATTACTGAATAAAATATATCATCATAAATCATTATCAAGCATAAATCACTGAATAAAATATTTTAGTAGTATATCACACCGATATATACTTAATATTAGTGAAATAAACGGTTATTAGTTATTTTTTTGTTAGATATATCATTAGTATATCTGATCTATTGTTAATAAACTACTAATTTTTTCGATATTGAAAAACGCGGGAGGACATTTCCAAATCTAGCAATAGTTTTTTAGATCTCATTGATATACTTAATATTACTGAATAAAATATATCAACATAAATCACAATTTGTGATATACCGTTGATATATTAAATAAAGTATATCGTTAGTATATCACACTGATAAATACTTAATATTAGTGAAATCAACAGATATCATATCATTCATGTAGTAATTACTTTTTGGTTGGATATATCATTGGTATATCGGATCTATTATTGATAAACTACTTATTTTCTCGATATTGAAAAACACAAGGAGGACATTTGTAAATCTAGCAATAGGTTTTGAGATCCCATTGATATACCTAATATTACTGAATAAAGTATGTCACCATAAATCACTATCAAACATAAATCCTTATTTGTGATATAATGTTGATATACTAAATAAAGTATATATCAGTAGTATATCACATTGATATATACTTAATATTATTGAAATCAACAGAATTAGTAGTATATCACTTGTGCAATTAGTTTTTGGTTAGATATATCGTTGTTATATTAGATCTATTGTTGATACACTACTGATTTTCTCGATATTGAACAACACGGAGAAGCTATCTGTAAATCTAGCAATAGTTTTTTAAATACAATAGTATATCAACAGTTTATCTGATATAATTTATATTTGGTATATCAGTAGTATATCAATAATATATTTCATTTTAGGTATATCATTAGTATATCAATAGTATATCATAAGTACATCATCATTATGTTTTTGATAGACTATTGATAGGTTATTAATATACTTCAGATTGAAAAAATGCGCGCGAAAATGTAAGGGTATTTTTGACTTTGCACGCCATCCTTTTGGGTTGGGCTTTTTTTTGTTGCTATTTTTGCAAACTGAATTAAGGAGTGACATGGGTGCAATATTTATATTTTTTTTTTGCTATTCATGCAAGTGCCCCCTATATATATGAATGAAATCACATAACTTATAACTAACTAAAACGATCAATGCTTGAATTTACAAAGTTATCATGTACATAAAGAAACTCATCAAAACTTAACAAAAACAATCAAAATTTCAATCCAACTTTACCAAGACTACACCAAAGTTAGAAAACATTTATTAAACAAATCACACTTCTCAATATTTATGGACAAATTTAACTAAACATAAGCACCAACCACCCCTCTCACACTCCAAAACATTTCTTACCCATTCCCTAACTTTAAACTAATCGATAAACATCAACACTCAATCCATGAACATAAAACTTAAACACACCAGCAAATAAACACATTAAATTATTGTTTTACCTAAAACTTCTCAAGAGAATGAACATGTTCAACCACATTAACTAAACTCTAAACTTATATAAATATAGAAGTACATACCCACCCCTTTTACACTCTAAAGAATTTCTCACCCACCTCCTAACTTCAAATAAATCTTTAAGCATCAATCCACACTCAAACTATGTGCATACACTCAAACAAAATAAATAATAGACTCCTTGAATTATAGTATAACTTCTCAAAGGAATGAACTGAAGGGAATTTAATTCCCATGAACAACGGAAACGTGGTTTAAGCATCGATTACTTGTTTGTTTTGGTTTACTTCAAAAACCAGTATATTGGCAATTCATAAAGAAAGATAAGCAATCAAATAATTAAAACATGGATTATGCGTATACACATGTTGTACAAATCCTAAAACTAAAAGGAAAGGAATCATTACCTTTGTAGTTTCAAAGTAAAAACCTCCTTGCTCCAAATGCACAACAACAACAAAACTAGTGTTTCTTCTCTGTACAACAGGACAACACCACTCAGTAAACCTTCTATCATCTGAGTATCTACTTAGATCAATTTCTTGGTGGGAAGGAATCCAACAATTAGAGGAATGGGATGAGAATTTTTTATCGAGAGAATTCTTGTTGCAAAAACCCTTTTGCACCCAATTTTTTTTGTCGATCAACCAACCAAACTTCTCTGCATTGAGAAATTAAAAGGTAGAGGAGCACTTCCCACACTCTCAATCGATAGGGAGTTGATAGAGAAGTGGGGAACGTGTCCTCCTGACACGTTCCCACTATTATTTAATAATTAAATTGATTAAAAAAATTAATTAAATCAAATTTAATTAATATTAATCAATATCATATATTTAATTAATGTTTAATTATCATATATTTAATTAAAACTAAATCATATTTAATCAATTTTTCCTCTAACCTATAGTTTTAATGTGCATCTTATGTGCATTAAATTTTAACCTATAGTTTTTAAATATGAATCTCATTCACATTTAAATTAATATTTGAACTCTTTCAAATATTTAATTCTCTCATGTAATATTAATATGAATCATATTCACATTAAATTTATAATATAAAGTTCCAAAACTTTATATTATAATGCATCCATATACATTAATGTTTATTCCCCAATTGAATTTGAACATTTCAAACTCGAACGATCTTAGAACCCTTTACGAGATAGAAGGTGGACCTAATGGACCTACAGATCAGAAGCTCCAACGATACGAGATTATTCGATTAATCTAATTAACCTCCTAATCAACATTTGTTAACTGCGGGAACACTTCACTAAAGTCTCGCAGCTGCACTATTCTCACTACAGATATATTTCTATGTCCATGGATATTGACCAATAACAACAAGTCAATCCTTCACGAATGTTCGTAACACCAGCTGGGTCAAATTACCGTTTTACCCCTGGGTTACATCTTTTACCTTAAGTCTCAGTGCTCCTCTAACGAACAATTGGTTTGCGGTCCTACCAACAAACAGAAGTCCCTCTCGGGCCAATGAGAGGGGCTGACCCTTTGTTCAAGTCCCGGAGACACAACTTAAGGGAACATTCATCTACTTACCCTAATAGGCGGGAAGGAGTGAATTCTATCTTGCTAAGTTAAGTCTCCAGCTGCTCACTTGGTCTTGTCCCCAAGAAGGCAGACATATTGAGTTGGCGAATCTGGCCACTCTCACGCATACTAGTCAAAGGACAATCCCTCGCAAACAGGAGTTCGTAACCTGCTCACGATTGAGATCAAGTTGCCTAGGTCATCCTAGTGGAATAGAAACCTAACTAGTCAACCGAGTTACACATAGTGGTTACTATTTCATGCTCCGGTCTTATATAATCTCATTACATAGGATACCCCCACTCACATGTCGTCTACACGAACACGCTAGGATCACTGTGTTTGTATCATATACAAAGTGGGTCATATCCATAGTATTACCAGGGTAAGGTACCCAATCCTTATCCCTTTACTATAGACCCTTTAGGCTATATCTCGAATTGAGATCCTTTATATGTACACTACATTCGGTTCAAGAGATATTTTACAACCTTGGATGTTAGTTTATTAGATTTAGGGTTAATAAAAGGGCAATGTTGTAAATAATGAACAATAACTTTTTATTGAAAATAATAACTCTTTATTACATTAATTAGAACAATATTTACAAACTATGAGTTTTAGGGCACAAACCCCAACAAACTACCACTTGAATTAAAACTCTAGTGGGGTACATTACAATCTAAAATAGTGGTTACAGAGTTACAAAATACAATAAACTAGTGCATCCATATACCCATTACATATCTTCCACTTGCCCTAGATTATCCTATGTACATGTCTCGTAGATCTAGACTCTCTAGATGACCCTCGAACACTTTAGTCGTGAGAGTCTTTGTAAACGGATCATCAATGTTGTGCTCTGAAGCGATCTTCGTGACTGTCACATCTCCTCGTTGCACTTCTCCCGTATCAGGTGATACTTCCTCTCGATGTGCTTACCTCGCTTGTGGCTGCGAGGTTCCTTTGAATTGGCTATCGCACCACTGTTGTCACAATTGAAAGGAATGAGAGTCCCCGATGCAGCGGAAGATGATCGAATCGTCATGGTGATGTGTGCAACTTAATTTCATTAAAACTAATTATCACATAATTATAGGCTAAACATGCATTCTATGGAAGAAAACAACAAGTATAAAGTTTAGGTACTTACTTGTTGAAAACTTTCTTCAAGATTCCTTCCTCCGATGATCACAAACTCTTCGTGCTTTCCTCATTCTCAACGATCTCGTACTCTTCTCACGAACACCGACGGGACACCACCACTTAGTTTCTCGGTTGTTCTTCTTTTTAGAAGAAAGAGGATTGTGGGATCCTTCGTTTGTTTAGGGAGGAGAAACTTTTAGAGAAAATTTGAGAGAGGAGAGAACTCTTCTTTTGATGAGATTTCCAAAAATGAGAGTAAGAGTATATCACCCTTCTTGCAAAAGGGGTTTATATAATGGTGATAGGTGGAGTTGAAATCTCCACCTATTTACCATTCTATCACAACTATAGGTTATGCAAATCATATTTGCATAACCACATATTATAAGATATCTCATATCTCATATTACAAATCACATTCGCATTATTGTGAATTTTTTTAAATTGAATCACATCCAATTTAATATATCTCAACCTAATTTCTTCAAATTAACCCTAATTTAACTATTAGGCTAACCTATAGTTTATTATGAATCTCATTCACATTAAACTATATATTATATCATTCATATCTCATATAAATGACACAAATACCCTTTTAGTGAATTTGAACACTTCAATACACACAAAAAATGTAAACCTTCTTTTAATCCAGTTTGAGCCCACCGAGGGACCTTATGGACCTATAGTGACGAGCTCCAATGATCCGAAATTAACCTGTCAAACTCTTTGACCCGGTTAATCATCATTCATTTGCTACGGTAACACTCCACTGAAGCCCGTAGCTGCACTCCCGTCTGTGCAAGATATTATGTGTCCACTAATATAACCAATGCCCATGAGTCGATCATTCACAGATTTTTCGTAGACACTGCTGGATCAAATTACCGTTTTAGCCCTGTGTCTACTTCTTGCTCCTTAAGTCCCCACTGCTCCTCTAATGAACAACAACGTTGTAATGGCCCAACCATACACAACAACCCTCTCGTACCTGTGAGAAGGTGTGCGCCCGTTGTCCAAGCCCTGGAGACAACACTTAAGGGAACAACCTCTCTAGTTTACCTAAAGGTGGGAACGAGTGAATTCCATCTCGCGTAGTTATGTTTCCAGCTCCCTACTTGGTCCTGTCCCTGAGAAGATAGGCATATTGGGCGAGTAACTGTGACCACCATCACCCGTACTAGTGATAGCACACAAAATGTGCTATCCTTAGGCTTAATTATTGCTAGTCTTATGATGATTTGAGGACTTTTACGTGGTTAATCCATTCAATTTCAGGTTATGAGCTTAAACGGAGCTATTGGAGACAATTTGGATCACTCGGGATCAAAACGAGGCTATTTGGAGCTAAAAATAATACCATTTGGGAGAGAAAGGATCAATCCAAGCATGATGACCTGAGATGATGGCGTTGCAACGCCATGCTTGTTGTTTGAGGGCGTTGAAGACCACTGCCGATAGCGTTGCAACGCTACTTTGCAGCGTCGCAAAGCTATATCGATAAGGACGCACGCATGAGAAACCGCACAGAGGGCGTTGCAATGCTCCCTTGCAGCGTCGCAATGCTAGATCGATAAGGGGCGCGCGCTTAGGGTAGCGACGTTGCAACGTTGTCCTCAGCGTTGCAACGCCATCGATTATTTCCATATCTGCCAGCCGCCTAGGGTACAGCGTTGCAACGTTATCCCTAGCGTTGCAACGCTGAACCTATTCCTTCTATAAATACAACATGATGCATTTGAGCAAAGGGAGCACAATTTGGTAGAGTTTGGCCCTAAATTCGAAATACACCTTGTAATAAGAGAGAAAAGAGTGATTTTGGGACCCAAAGCATTCGTGGAGGTTCAAGATCGAAGACGGGAGCTCGGAGACGAAGGACCGGCATCGACACCTAAGTTTATTTCTCTTTCTTTCAATTTGTAATAGCGTTATAAGACGTTTTCTACTTGTTTAGTTTGTTTTTCATGTGATTTAGAGTAGCTAAACATTGTAGTAGAATTTGATTTATTTGTTATGACTTTATTACAATATATTGAAGCATGTTTTGTTCTTATTTTTGGCCATTCGCTCTGCACTCCTTAATTCGTTGATTCAAGTGGACTCGAGAGATAAAGCTTGAATTAGAGAAAAATTGTCAAAACCCTTAGTAGTCTGGCACGAGAGTGACTTAGAATTCTTAGGGAAACATTTAAAGAAGTTACTTAATGCCATGCATGTTGTAGGTTCGTATGGAGACTATGAATTCTATTGCATGTGTGAGGCTCACTAAGAACCGAGAGGTTTTCTTGAGTAATTTATTTCTTGTTTATAAATTCATCTCATGAGGTCAATGCATGTGTAGTTAGGTTATTAACTTGTAAAATCACTTCCTTTAATTCTATCAATTCGTGTCTCCACATGTTTGTTTGTTTGGTTATCTTATTCGTCAACACCTATCCATGTTTTGTTGCTTTAGCTAAATTTGAGAATTAATCTAGAACCCATTCCCGAGGACGATACTTGGACTCATAAATCACTATACTAAAACTTGACCCGTACACTGCAGTATTGCAATATTATGTTACGCAACAACTAGTGAAAGGACAGACCCTCGCAGACAGGAGTCCGTAACACGCTTAGGATTCAGGTCGAGTCACTAATGGTCATCTACGCAGTTATTAGTCAATATTGTTAATGGTGTTACATCAGTAGGTATAATACTTCACGGTCCGGTCTTGTACAATCTCATTGTACAGGATGCTCCTACTCGCATGTCAACCACATGAACGAGTAAGATCACCTCGTTTGTATCTTAATACAAAGCGGGTCGCATCCACAGCGTATCAAGGATTAGGTCTCCAACCCTATCCATATACTATAGACCGTTCAGGTCATTTACTCGAACGTGATCCTCCCTGTGTGTCCACTACACACCGTTCAAGGTCTAGTTCTCTCATATATTCAATGATCCTGGAGCTTAGTTTATTGGACAAAGTTTGTAATAAATGTGAGACACAAAATGATTAAATAAATAACATTTATTAATTTCAAACGTATATTTACAAACAAAACGAGATTAGGACAAACACCCCAACAAACTCACACTTGGACTAAGCTAATGGAGCAAATACATTTATGAAATGTACATAAATTACAATGAAGTAATACAATAAACTAGGGCATTGAATACCCGTTTACATATCTCCCACTTGCCCTAGTCAGGAAGCACTCGAAGACCTAGACTCTCTAGGTGACCCTCAAACTCATTAGTCGTGAGGGCTTTGTAAATGGATCAGCAACGTTGTGCTCCGACGCTATCTGCGTGACTGTCACGTCACCGCGGTGCACAATCTCTCGTATCAGGTGATACTTCCGCTCAATGTGTTTGCCTCTCTTATGGCTCTGAGGCTCTCTGGAGTTGGCTACAACACCACTGTTGTCACAAAATAGTGTGATCGGCAAGTTCATATTTGGAACAACTTCCAAATCCTTCATGAACTTCCTAAGCCAAACAACTTCCTTTGCAGCTTCATAAGTCGCAACGTACTCTACTTTCATAGTGGAATCAGCGATGCATCCCTGCTTGATGCTTCGCCCTACTATAACTTCTCCATTTAGAATGAAGGTTGACCCCGAAGTGGATTTCCTATAATCCTTATCGGTCTGAAAGTCAGAATCTGTGTATCCTGTAAGGATCAAATCCCCACCGCCATACACTAAGCTGCAGTTCCTCGTTCTCCTAAGATACTTGAGGATTTCCTTTACGGCTATCCAGTGATCTAATCCTTGATTGGATTGATACCTACTGACAATCCCTACTGCATAACAGATGTCGGGCCTAGTACATAGCATGGCATACATTAGGCTCCCTACAGCAGAAGCATAGGGGATCCGTCTCATATCCTCAACCTCTTGAGGAGTCTTAGGACATTGATCCTTAGACAAGTGAACCGTGATGGGATTGAATCCCGCAGCGGAAGCAATTGTTAATCGTGTGTTCTTAATTTTGTTACATGGATCTTATAAATAAGAACTAGATCTAAATTAAGCATGCTTCTATAGGATGGACATCAAGAAATTATACCTTTGAAGAACTTTTTCTTCAAGTGCTCCTTCTCCCACGATCACGATCTCAGCAACTCAAACGCAACTCAAACCCGAACGATCACAGACACTACCACCGAATCTTCTCCGTTGTTCCCTAGGTGAGGGAGGAAGGTGGGTTCCTTTAGGATTAGGTGAGATCGTTGTGAGAGAGGTTGTGTTTTGTTTCGTGGAACTTTTCCAAAAAGACAAAGACACTTGATAATCTAGGGTTTTCCAAGATTTTGCTTCTCCATACAATTGCATCTCATGAAACTATTCATAGGGAAATAGGATGGAAATTACCATCCTATCCCTCATTCTTTCTCTCATTAATATATAGTTTATATATGAATCTAATTCACATTAAAATCATATATTATATTAATTATATAACATATAATTGATGTAACACCTTATATATGAAATTGAACACTTCAATTTCATTCCTAACTTTATACCCTCAATATTACCATGTTGAGCCAACGGAGGGACCTAATGGACCTACAGTTCATGAGCTCTAACGATGTGAGATTAACTGACCAAACTCTTTCATCCAGTTAATCAATATTCATTAACTACCGGTCACTCCACTATAGACTTGTAGCTGCACTCTCCTCACTGTAGATTATATTGTGTCCATCGATATAATCATTACCCATGAATCAACCCTTCACAGGTTGTTCGTAATCACAGCTGGGTCAAATTACCGTTTTACCCCTATGATTACCTCTTTGTTCCTTAAGCACCACTGATCCTCTAATAAACAACAAGTCTTAGGTCCTACCATAAACTCATACCCTCTTAAGTCAATTAAAGGGCAGGACCCCATTGTTCAAGACCTGGAGTCAGTTCTTAATGGAACAACCTATCTAATTCCTTAGTGTAGGAATGAGTGAATTCCATCTTGTATAGTTAAGTCCCCAGCTACCTACGAGGTTCTGTCCCTGAGAAGGTAGGCTTATTGAGTCGGCTACAGGCCACTCTAACCCATACTAGTCTAAGGACAAACCCCTATAAGCAGGAACTCTTAACTTACTAAGAATTCAGGTCGAGTCACTAATGACCATCTATAAATTATAAGTCTGATCCTGTTAACGTTGTTATACTGGTTAGACTAATAATTCGCAGTTCGGTCTTGTATGAACTCTTCATACAGGATGCAGATTCACATGTCAACCACATGAATGAGTTGGATTACCTCATTTGTACTAATTACAAAGTGGGTCGTATCCATGGTGTTACCAGAATAAGGTTTCAACCTTATTCTTATACCATAGACCATTTAGGTTATATTCTTGAAAACAATCCAAATAGTGTCTACTACACTGATGTTCAAGATACATTATAACCTTGGAGCTTAGTTTATTGGATTTATAAAGCAAGAATATAATTGGATCAAAACAAATAACTCTTTATTTATTTGATCAAAATTACCCAAGTTTAGGGCACAAATCCCAACAATCTCCTAAAGCTTGTGGAGTACTAAAATATTACAGTAATGTAAATACAATAAACTAGGGCATTTATACCCTTTGTACAGAATACTCCCACTTGCCCTAGTTGGGGAAGACTTGTAAACCTGGGGAAGACTTGTAAACCTAGGCATTCTAGGTGATTCTCAAATACTTTAGCCATGAGAGCCTTTGTAAAACGATCAACAATGTTGTGCTCTGAGGCTATCTTCATGACAATCACGTCTCCTCGATGCACGATCTCCCGGATGAGATGATATTTTCGCTCAATATGCTTTCCCCTCTTGTGACTTCGGAGTTCCCTTGAATTTGCCACTCCACCACTCTTAACGCAATACATCGTGATGGGCAAAGCCATATTTGGAAGAACTTCCAAATTTAGCATGAATTTCCTTAACCAAACGACCTCTTTAGCTGCTTCACAAGCTGCTACATATTCGACCTTCATGTTGGAATCAGCGATGCATCCTTGCTTGACGCTTCGCCATACTACAGCTCCTCCGTTAAGAGTAAATACTGACCTTGATGTAGATTTTCGAGAATCTTTATAAGTCTGAAAGTTAGAATTCGTGTATCCTGTAAGGATCAAATCCTTAGCCCCATACACAAGCATGTAGTTCCTTGTTCTCCGTAGATACTTAAGGATTGTTTTAACCGTTGTCCAGTGTTCAGGTCTTGGATTGGATTGACACCTACTGACTATTCCAACTGCAAAATTGATGTTTGGCCTAGTACACAACATGGCGTACATCAGGCTCCCAACAGCTGGTGCATAAGGAATTCGTCTCATATCCTCAACTCCTTGAGGTGTTTTAGGACATTGTTCCTTAGACAAATGAACTCCATATCTGAAAGACAATAAACCCTTTTTGGAGTCTTGCATCTTAAACCTCGACAACATTTTGTCTATGTAAGATGTTTGAGACAAGGCTAGTGTTTTATTCTTGCGGTTCCGGACAATCTGGATCCCAAGAACAAACTATGCTTCACCCAAATCTTTCATTTGGAATTGCGTAGCTAGCCAATTCTTAATGTCAGTAAGATATCCTACATCATTCCCAATGAGTAAGATACCATCCACATATAGAACTAGGAATGCAACAGAACTATTGATGATTTTCTTGTAGACACAAGATTCATCATCATTCTGGTCAAAACCAAAAGATTTGATTGCCTCATCAAAACTTATATTCCAGGACCTAGAGGCTTGTTTCAGTCCATAGATGGACATTTTAAGCATGCAAACCTTTTGCTCTTGTCCTGGTTCAATGAACCCTTTGGGTTGGTCCATGTAGATGTTCTCGTCAAGATTGCCATTCAAAAAGGCTGTCTTGACATCCATTTGCCATACCTCATAGTCATAATATACAGCAATTGCAAGCAGGATACGAATAGACTTTACCATAGCAACAGGTGAGAAGGTTTCCTCATAGTCAACCCCTTCAACCTTGGTATAACACTTTGCTACTAGTCTAGCTTTAAAGGTTTGCACCTTCCCATCTACACCACGTTTTCTCTTGTAGATCCACTTATCAGGTTTATCTACGAGATCCCAAATAGAATTGAAGTACATAGACTCCATTTGTCTTTGTCTTTGTCAACCATCGCTTGATTATAAGACGATGGATCCTCGCAGTCGTCATCTGGTATAACAACTTGGGTTTCTGATAAACCCATGTAACGGCCAGGTTATGTTATAACCCTCCCACTACGTCGAGGAATACTCAACTCTTGAGATGGACTCTCTTGACTAGACAAGGTAGTATCAACAACTTTTGTTGACGTACTAGTTTTATTAGCAACCTTTGCTATTGTTCTGTCTAACTCACTCAACACAATTTTACTTCTTGGTTTATGGTCCCTTATGTGGTCCTCCTCTAAGAAAGTGGCATTTGTCGACACAAAAACCTTATCTTCCTTAGGATCATAGAATAAACCACCTCTTGTTTCTTTTGGGTAGCCTACGAATAGGCACAATTTTGAACGTGAATCTAACTTCTTTGGATTTGTCACAAGCACATGTGCTGGACAACCCAAAATTCTGAAATGACATAAACTACCTTTACATCCTTTCCAGAGTTCAAAAGGTGTTTCAGAAACTCTCTTTGATGGCACGTTGTTCAAAATGTATACCGCAGTCTCTACTGCGTAACCCCAAAAGGAACTAGGGAGATGAGCATAACTCATCATTGATCGAACCATGTATCGGGAGCTGGGAGTTGGGATGTAATTCCATGTTCTATCATATAGTTCTGGAATTTTAAATTCATGTACTCTCAACCTCGATCTGAGCGAAGTGTTTTAATCGTTTTACCTAATTGATTTTCAACTTCAGTCTTGAATTCCTTGAACTTTTCAAGTGCTTCAGACATATGTTGTATTTGGTAAATATGCCCAAATCTAGAATAATCATCAATAAAAGAGATGAAATATTCATAACCTCCTCTGGCTTTAACACTCATCGGACCACAAAGGTCTGAATGTAGCTGAAGAAGTTCTTTGGCTCTCTAACCTTTTCCACTAAAAGGTCTTTTAGTCATTTTGCCTTCTAGGCAGGATTCACATACAGGTAAAGTATTTTCTTCTAATTCATTTAGAAGTCCATTCTTTACCAATCTCTCAATCCTATTGAGGTTAATGTGACCTAATCTAAGATGCCAAAGATGAACATTTTCTTTAAAAGAAATTTTACGTTTCTTAGTTTGTGTGTTTGTAGTTTTAAATAATTCAGTATTCAAAACCATTTTGACTGAATTAGGCCTTAAAACATACAACCCATTTTCTAATGAAGCTGAACATATTTCCAAACCTTTCTTCAAAATAAACACTTTATTCAATGAGAAAGAAACAAAAATACATTGTTCTATAAGGCAAGAAATCGAAATAAGGTTTCTAGTAAACCCTGGTATCACTAATATATTTCCCAACAACATATATTTCTTGCCAAAATAAAGCTTCATCGTGCCTACTGCTACAGCTGAGACGACTTCTCCATTTCCAACCCAAAGTGTTATCTCTCCTTTTTGTAGTTGCTGCCAGGAATCAATTCCCTGAAAAGAAGAGAAAACATGATTAGTGGCGTCTGAATCAAGTATCCAAGCAGTTTTGTCATTATCCACTAAACAAGCTTCTAAGCAAAGTAAATCATATTTACCTTCTTCTTTTCTACAATGTACTTTGGACAGTTTCGTTTCCAATGCCCGTCTTCGTTGCAGTGGAAACATTTTCCTTTGTCTGTAACTTCTTTGACTTTCTTTCCCTTTTGGGCGGCAGTTTTTTCAGCTCGTTTTCCTTTACCAACCTTTTTCATGTTCTTCTTCTTCCCTTTCAGGTTAGAAGAAGATGAAGCCACTGCTTTTATCCTGAGGTCGAACCTCTATGATAACTCCTACTGGCAACATTTGCCTCACCTTTCGATCCCTGAATTTTCATCAAAGATTGAAAGGTCTGGAGTTCATTCGAGAAAGGAGGTAAGATTAAAAGTAAGCTTGTTCATAACAAAGACATTACTTCTAAATCAGAGGAAACTATCTCGGAAGGTTTTCGAGAATGAAGGCGACCTGGCTCGATTCATCGATGGAAGCACCATTCGACTCTGCGATGTTAAAGTGTACCATCATATCCAGGACATGATCCCAAACAGATGTACCCTCTGGCATCCTCGAGTTGAATATGTACTTGAGGGCATTGTGTGGGGCTTGTGTGGACTGTTGTCCAAACATAACCTTCACTGAATCCATGATTTCCTTAGCGGTCATCATGCCCTCATGCTTCTTTGCTAATATGTCAGACATACTTGCCAACATATAAACCTTGGGCTTATCATTGGCCTTGTTCCATCGATCATATGCATCACGAACATTTCGTGTAGCATTCGAGCCTGGCACCTGAGGACACTCCTCAGTCAGCACAAACTTCAGATCGTCTACTACCAATATAGTGTTGAGTTTGTTTTTCCACGTCATCATATTCTCTCTTGTTAACTTTTCCGCACCCAATAAAGAAATTATAGAGCTAGACATTTTGCTGAAAATTTATAAACAAAACTTGTATGAGTTTCTTGCTATAATTGTCTCCTATCATGTTTTAACTAATTATCAAATGATTCCTAGGTCATTTATAATTTGCAATGATACTCCAAAGGTTTAGAATGTATGACACCGAGGGGTAATAAAAAACACTCCTCCTCTCGATCAAGACACTATTGACCAAAACCTAATGCCATAATAACTCTTATTCCTATAGGCTTTAGTTACCATTATGTGGTCAGGATACATACACTATATATGTACCTTGTGAGTCCCGGAGTCAAAGGAAAAGGTATTTCAATTTCAGATGACCATGAAGATTACAAAAGTGATTCAAATACAATACTTTCTAAATTAACTAATCAAGAGTTATCAATAGCAAAAATAGAAGACAAACTTCATCAATGGAGTATCCCAAAGATAGATCCAAAAATGGTCTATTACCATAGTACTTTCAATCTCACTCAGAGGAATTGTGTAAAAATTTCTGAGAAAAACATTCCCATAAACAATGACCATGAATCAATAAATCTCTTTTCAAAAAAGCTTATTCTACAACACCGTGAAGAATTTAATTCTCTTCACATAGGATTAGTTCAAATTGCCATCAAGCCTTTATTCAGATTAGGCTTAGATATACCTGTCTTAGTCTCTCTAAGAGATAAAAGACACTTTAATTTCTCAAACTCTCTTCTTGGGGTGGTTCAGTCTAACCTCGAAAAAGGACCAATTTTCTTCAATTGTTACCCAAATTTTACTCTTTCCTTACAAGATCCAAATATCCTATCTTCCTTGATAGCCGATGTTTATACACAAAATCTTAATATTCAAGAGGAATCTCACTCATGTTGGTGATTTTTAGAATTTGTTACAAATTAATGAATACAAACATTTCTCCAAGAGCTTTAAGGTCTTCCCCAAAAGGATCAACAATCCTTATAGAAGCAAATCTAGATAAGTCCTCAATTACTGTCCCAAAAAGTTTATCTTGGGAACAAATCACTAGAAATCCAACGTGGAAGCTTACGGAATCTTTCAATCCACCAAAAAGAAATTCAAATTTAGCCCAAATTATCGAACATACAGATGGGCATGTTGAAATACAATTCTCGAAGAAAAGCAGAGGTTACTAAAGTCAAGGAATTCATGTCCTCAAGACCAAGTACCTCTCGAACTTCTCACAGCCTCCTAAGTCGACTCAAAATTCTATTTTGATCGATCTAACTTTCGTTGCGAGTAAAGTCGGTCAATATAGAACAAAATGTAGCAAATGTTAATTATGAAGCACAACCACAATCTCAACCCAAGCAGACATGGAAAATCGATCTATGTTCTCCAATCAATTAAATGTTCTCATTGAAGGATTTTCAATTAACAAAGAAGCACTAAAAAGGATTTCCTTTCAATAAAAAACAAAACAAAGAGGAATGCCTTTTCCAAAAATATGATGAAAACCAAAGATCTCAAATCGAGTCAAAATGGTATTCATTTATGGAAGAAATAGAGCAAAATATTCCATTTTTACATGGATTAAATGATGCAAAACGAAATCAATATGTTGCTAGAAACATGGAAAACAACCCAAAGGGGAAATATTCATTCAACTCATCCTCCCCTAGAAGAAATAGAATTTGAAACAATTTATGGAGAAAAGGTCAAAGCTAGTCCATTTAAAAATATTAGTGAGAAGGAAGAAAAAATGTTCCTACCCTCAAAGATATAAAAAATATTCAACTTCAAAATAATTTTTCCAATAAAATTCTTTCCACAATAGCAAATCAAGTAGAAAAGATTGAAGGAAAAATATCAAAACCTTCCATTGCAATTGCTCCTCGGTGTACCGCGAAGAGAATTAGGATCGTTTACAAGGCTAAGAGAGCGTGGAAGTATTTCAAACTTTAGAAGAAAGCTCGAAAGTTTTCCGATGCCCTTTGATTACAAGATCAAAGTCTTTTATAGACTCCGGATTTGAAATTACAATACAATGCAAAAAACTAAAAGATAAGATTCAATCCAAAAGAGGACAAGACCACGATCTGGATTGATATGACAAAAGATAAAATGATTACAAAAAACAAAATGTACGAAAAGTAAAAGATTCGATTCTTTACAATAATGCACACTACTATTCACTAATAATGCGTACTACTATTCCTCCACCATCTTTTGTCGTATCCCTTTATTAAAGTGACTTTAATAAAGATGATAGTTTTTGTCCTTTTCTGATAGGTTCGAATATCATGTCAAATCACTTTTCAGGCGTGAAGGCAAGGTATGCTAACCAACGGATTCATTACTCATCTCGAGATTTATTCAAGGACCACACACACACATGATCCTTTCGTGATCAGTCCTTTATGGTGATTCTTCATAATTTTCTTCCGCTACAAGATTTGGGCATTTTCCTTATGTTCTGATGTGGAGCATATAATTTACAATCTATTATAATGTACATTTTATTATACAACACTTTTTTTTTTTTTTTTTTTTGAAATTACATTGGTTGAGAATCTAAAAACGGATCATTGATATCATATTCATCATCTTCTTCCACTTCAGAGTTTTGTGGAGAAGACGAGGATGCTATTGAAGTAACTTGATTCAAAATTTTTTGTAAATCTGCCTCTGTTGTTGTTTGTGCTAAGGCAGCTAGCAGCTTTGATTTTGAATTGAGGAACTCTGCATTTTTCTTCTTTGACAGGTCTTGGAGGTAGCCATTATCGGCAAACCAATGCTTCACTTCTTTGATTCCTGCGTGAGAAAAGTTGTACTTGTCCCACCATTTGATTTGTAAAACTTTTACGATTTGTTTGTAATAGGTGTAAGTATTGATTTGGAAATTCCAACAGAATATCCAAGGGGTTTGAAAGTATAAACAAAAACGCATTGTGAGTGGGAATGCATTTTTGTGTATTGTTTGTGAAAAGTAATGGAATGATTCTTGAATAGAAACGGGAAGATTTCCTCGATAGGTAGAAAGTCTTCCACCATTTGATAAAACAGAATGGGTAATCTATTTTGTAAGCATTTTGTGAATTGAATAAACCAAGAATGCTCATAATTTTTGTACCACATTACTCTGTACCAAGCTTCAACATAATCTCGGTACGAGTATGTCTGGGGATTGAATGGTTTTGAAAGTGTTCTTTCTGTGAAGATACTTTGATTCCAATTGGTAGGGTTTAAGACTTTAAAAATTTTTAGCTTTGAGTAGGCAATTTTGAAGGATCATTTCATCAGGGATATGAGTTATACGGAATGATTTTGAATCGACAAGGATGAATTCATAATATTTCCTTGTTTTGATCAAGGATTCCGGTAGGAAATAGAATCCTTGAGGATACATATTTTGAATAATTTCAACAATTGAAATACCGTCGAATTCAACTTCGACAATTGGCTCAGAAATTTGAAGTGGTTTTTCGAAATAATTTTTGATTTTGAGTTTAGGATAAACCTTTTGGGAGGATTGTGGCTTCAACAAAGGTTGTAGGGATTGAAGATCCTGTTGAGACGAAGATGGAGTAGTAGGTGAGACGGAAGGTCTCATTGGTGTAACAATGATGAGGCGCATGAGGAGGCGATGGCCTTGGTGGTGGAGTTAATGACTCCATTGAATCTCTAATTTGAATCGATGCGCTTACGGTTCTTGGGCGATTCACTTGAGTGAAACCCGGATCCATTGCGTATTGATCGGCGCTCATGGGAGCTGGAATGTTTGAAGAAGAGGTTGGGCTTTTGCCCTTTGAAGATGAGGCTTTGCCTCATTGATCACTCATGCTTGAAATAGAGAGAGAAGCGATTTTCTTTGTGAGAAATTCCCTTAAGAGATAATCTGCAAGGGGTTTTGAACTCTTTTATAGGCAAGATTTGGAAATCAAAGCATGATAAGATAGCTTGCCATCTTGCAAAAATTTGTTTTGAAACAAGATTTTTAACATCTTTTCTAAAGCAATTTAGAAGCTCTTGAATCCGTTTTAATTGTAAAATGTTTATTAATTAAATCTCCTTGAAATTTTTGAACACACAAAACTATTGCTAAAATCTCCTTTTTCTTTGTTGAATAATTTTTTGAGTACTATTCCATATTCCGAATGAAATCGAATAATTGATTCGTTTCTTATCTATACACTGTTTTAGGATTCCTCCATATCCTATGTCGGATGCGTCAGATTCCACTATTAAATTTGCTTTTGGATTTATCAGACTTAAACAAGGAATTGATTTGACTAAAGCTTTAATTGATTTGACAACATTTGTATGCTTATCCGACCATGGCTCTGGATTCTTTTTAGCCTTTGAAAAAGTGGCTTACATATAGGCCTTAGGTTTTGAATAAAGTCCAGAATCATAATTGAGACATCCTAGAAATCTTTGCAATTGAGTTTTATCTAAAATTTGATCGGGAAATTTGAAGCGAATTCAATTGATCTCAGATCGGTTTTACTAAACCTAAATGAATATCAAATCCTAAAAATCGGATTTGGGTTTGAAAAAGTTTAATTTTGGGGAGTGACACTACTAAACCATTTCGTTTAATAATATCAAGAAATATATTGAGGTGTTTAAAATGTTGGTCTATATTTTGAGAAAATATTAGGACACCGTCGATGTAAACAATTGAAAATTCTTGAAAAGGGTTGAATATATCGTTCATAATTTTTTGAAATTCTGATGGAGCATTTTTTAATCCGAATGGCATAACATTCCATTCGTATTGACCAAAAGGGACATTGAAGGCGGTTTTGTATTGATCTTCTTCAGAAATTTGTATTTGCCAGAATCCCGATTTCATATCAAATTTTGAGAAAATTTTTGAGTTTGAAATTCTTTTAAGTAAATCTTGTTTATTTGGAATTGGATATCTTATCCATTCTAAGACTTTGTTGAGTGGTTTATAATTAATGACCAACCTTGGAACTCCTCGTTCCTTTTCTGCTTGATTATTGACATAGAAGGCGACGCAAGACCAAGGGCTTTTGGATGGTCTGATGAGTCCTTTCTGTAAAAGATCATCTATTTCTTTCTTGCAATGAGTTAATAATTCAGAATTCATTTGAATTGGCCTAGCTTTTGTTGGAATTTTCTCTTCATTGAAGTCTTTGGTATAAGGGAGATTAACTATATGTTGTTTTCTTTTCCAAAAGGCATTTGGAAGATTTGAACAAACCTCATTTTCTAATTTTGCTTTGAAATTAGATATTTTATCTTGTATTGATTTTCTTTTTAATTCTTCATCTATTTTCTTGTATGAGATTTCTTCTTTTAAGAATTGAATTTGTTTTTGTTTGCTCTCTATAATATTTATGGATTTTTGGACTGTTGTTTGTTGTAAATTATGGATTTCATGGCGGGTTATTGGACTCGTAAACTTGAATATTATTTCTTGTCCCAATATATTGGATATTATTCCTTCTTCCGATATTGATATTGGGTATAATTGAGTAAGAAATGGCGTCCCTAAAATCAACTCTTGACCTAGGTCTTTGACTAACAAGAAAGAGTTTACAAAACAAACTCCCTTGTTGCAAACATGGACTTTTGACAATTTGTAATTAATCATTAATTGTTGATTATTTGCACCTCGGAGCGTTTCTGATGTCTTTTCAAAGTAAATTGAGGGTATTAATCCTTCTTGAATACAGTTTTGATCTGCACCTGAATCAATTAAGGCACGTAAAGTGATTTTGAAGTCATGAATTTTGAGGGTCACTAAAGAGTACCATTTTTGAAATCGAATGCTTGAGATAGCTCCAACGAAAGATTCTTCTTCTTCATTTGGAGTTTCTTCAGCTTGGAATTTCATTTGAGACATCTCTAGTCGGAGATGAAATATCTCACGATCAGTGTCATTTTTTATTTTATTGACTTCTCTTTTTAAGTTATTAATTTCTGCTTGAAGATCTTGAATAGTGATTGGTTTTGGTTCCTCGAATTTTTTGATAACGTTTTTCCATTCATAGGGTTTGAAATCACTAGTTTCTCCTTGATCTTTCTTTTCGAGTATTGAACTTTTTAGGCTATGCAGAATTTATTTTTTGAGTTCTACGTTGTCTATTTCGTCAACAACGTTAAGTAGAGTTTCTTGATCTTTGGTTAGGACACATATGCATCCTGAACAAACTCTTTTGCCTTCTTTTTCTTCCTCATCATATTCATTTGTCGAATATGAATCGGTTTCTTCTTGTAATTCAAGTATTTGACCTTCATCGAACTATAGATTGACTCTTCAGAATCAGATTGGATGATGTTTAGAAGTTGATGTTTAAATTCATCATCAATTTCTAATTCATTGATCTTCTTTTTCATAGGGCACTTATTTGCATAGTGTCCATGTGATCGACATTTATAGCATTGAATCTTTTCTTTTGAATGTCCACCTTTATAAGTGGGTCGTTTTTTTAGTATAAGAATTATAGGGCTTTCTATAATTCTTTCTTTGGAATATTCTATATGGACGATAATTTTGTCTTTCTTGATGTTTTTGTATCTTTTATAGATTTTTTTTGATTTGCAGAGGGTGGATGGACTTTTCTACATCCATATTGATCACTGAAAATTCCTAATTTCGCCTTTTTGAACCAAAGGTTTTGTTAAGTTTTGTTTGAACTTTGGATTCATTGCATAGACGGATACCTTCACTTATTATGAATGAAGTTAAATTTCCATAGGTTAGACTATCCCAAGGAATTTTTCCGTCATATTTGGCATTTAAATCAATTTTGACTCTTTCAGCAAAGTAATTTGGAAGTCCTTTGATGAATTGTTCCTTCCAAATTGAGGAAGAGCAATCGGCTCTAATTAAGACTTTGCTTAAGAACATATCTTTGTACCATCTAAAGTCTCCTAATGTTGGACATTTGAGATTTAAAAGAATTTCACCCGATCTGGCTTGATATTGAGCTGGATCTCCTATGAAGGCGTTTGTTATAGTATAGACGAGAGTGTTTACTGCATCGTCTATTTTTTCTTCTATTTCAACTGTTTGAGGTAATTGACCTTCTACCTTGAGTGTTTGTATTCTTTTTTCAGTACTAGAATGATTTAAGATATAATGGCGATCACCTTCCTTTAGGTATTGATCCCACCATTGTTTTAATTGTCCTGTGAATCAAGAGCGAGAAGTTGTGCTATCTCATGATTTCTTTTGCCTCTTTGTCTATAGGCATTGGAGGCGATCAACATCTCGTTTATTACGTTTATGATTAGATAATCAGATATTCCGTCCACATTCCATTCGTGGATGGCTAATCCATCATAAACGGCTTGAGTCATTTGTGTTTTTTCTTCAAATTGAATATCTGGGAATGATGGTTGAGGATACCAGTTTCTCATTGTTGAATATTTCGATATTTTTGATTACCAATTTTTAAGACTTCATTTGGAGACTCGATTCTTTCTTCATTTAGAGAAAGATCCTTAGTCTTTTGGATAATTTGGTCAATGATGGAATCATTTATAACGTTTATTGTGGGAGTTGTTTTTGAAATATGAAGGTTGTTTAGCTTTTCTTCTATTAAAGCTAAAGTTTCTTCTTCTTTAGTTCTTATTTTAATTTTGCTATCAATGATTGTAGGTTTAAATAAAGAAATTGATTCATCTATTGGAGGTATTAATATTCCTCCATTTGAAGACGAAGCAATGGAAGGTTTTGATATTTTTCCTTCAATCTTTTCTACTTGATTTGCTATTGTGGAAAGAATTTTATTGGAAAAATTATTTTGAAGTTGAATATTTTTTATATCTTTGAGGGTAGGAACATTTTTTTCTTCCTTCTCACTAATATTTTTAAATGGACTAGCTTTGACCTTTTCTCCATAAATTGTTTCAAATTCTATTTCTTCTAGGGGAGGATGAGTTGAATGAATATTTCCCCTTTGGGTTGTTTTCCATGTTTCAAGCAACATATTGATTTCGTTTTGATTGTTTCATCCATGTAAAAATGGAATATTTTGCTCTATTTCTTCCATAAATGAATACCATTTTGACTGATTTGAGATCTTTGGTTTTCATCATATTTTTGGAAAAAGGCATTCCTCTTTGTTTTGTTTTTTATTGAAAGGAAATCCTTTTTTAGTGCTTCTTTGTTAATTGAAAATCCTTCAATGAGAACATTTAATTGACTGGAGAACATAGATCGATTTTCCATGTCTGTTTGGGTTGGAGATTGTGGTTGTGCTTCATAATTAACATTTGCTACATTTTGTTCTATATTGAGTGACCTTACTACTTAACGAGTTAGATCGATCAAAATAGAATTTTGAGTCGGCTTTCGAGGTCAGGAAGTTCGAGAGGTACTTGGTCTTGAGGACATGAATTCCTTGACTTTAGTAACCTCTGTTTCTTCCGAGAATTGTATTTCATGACCCCATCTGTATGTTCGATAATTTGGGCTAAATTTGAATTTCTTTTTGGTGGATTGAAAGCTTAGTAAGCTTCCACGTTGGATTTCTAGTGATTTGTTCCCAAGATAAACTTTTGGGACAAACAATTGAGGACTTATCTAGATTTGCTTCTATAAGGATTGTTGATCCCTTTGGGGAAGACCTTAAAGCTCTTGGAGAAATGTTTGTATTCATTAATTTGTAACAAATTCTAAAAATCACCACTGCGGAGTGAGATTCCTCTTGAATATTAAGATTTTGTGTATAAACATCGGCTATCAAGGAAGATAGGATATTTGGATCTTGTAAGGAAAGAGTAAAATTTGGGTAACAATTGAAGAAAATTGGTCCTTTTTCGAGGTTAGACTGAACCACCCCAAGAAGAGAGTTTGAGAAATTAAAGTGTCTTTTATCTCTTAGAGAGACTAAGACAGGTATATCTAAGCCTAATCTGAATAAAGGCTTGATGGCAATTTGAACTAATCCTATGTGAAGATAATTAAATTCTTCACGGTGTTGTAGAATAAGCTTTTTTGAAAAGAGATTTATTGATTCATGGTCATTGTTTATGGGAATGTTTTTCTCAGAAATTTTTACACAATTCCTCTGAGTGAGATTGAAAGTACTATGGTAATAGACCATTTTTGGATCTATCTTTGGGATACTCCATTGATGAAGTTTGTCTTCTATTTTTGCTATTGATAACTCTTGATTAGTTAATTTAGAAAGTATTGTATTTGAATCACTTTTGTAATCTTCATGGTCATCTGAAATTGAAATACCTTTTCCTTTGACTCCGGGACTCATTATCTTTTTCAAAATTTTAGACATAATTAACTTCTTTTATGCATAACTTAAAATAGAATAGAGAAAAATTTTCAATCTATTTTCCAAACTTTGGAAACTCATCAATTATATCTTGCGTCTGCTAGTCGACAGCTGGTTGGTAAAGGTTGTGTTCCCGGCAGCAAGTGTAAGTCCGTTGGTAAGCTCCTGTTCCCCAGTAACTAGTACTTGATATAATTGCTGTATTTTCTACAAGTTTTGAAAAAGAAAGCTAATTATAATAATTAAAATTAAATAAAATAAATATAATTAAATATAAAACGTTTTTACATTTAATATATATAGTAAATTAAACGTTTTTCGCCCGTTTGAAAACTGCTGAAACGCCTTCGACGTTGCAACGCTGCGCCTTATCCTCTTCTGCCTGTCGAAGCGCGCCTCAGCACAAGCGTTGCAACGTTGTCGTCTTCTGAGTCGCACGTCTGCTGCAGTGGCGTTGCAACACCATTCATAAAAGAAGTTCCAAATCAGTAAGGAATTTCCTTAGCTAAACAACCTCTTTGGTTGCTTCACAAGCAGCGACATACTTAGCCTCCATAGTGGAGTCAGCGATGCATCCTTGCTTGATGCTTCGCCATACTATAACTCCCTCGTTAAGGGTGAAAAATGATCTCGATGTGGATTTCCTAGAATCCTTATCGGTCTGAAAATCAGAATCAGTGTATCCAGTAAGGATCAAATCCTTAGTCCCATACACCAGCATATAGTTCCTCGTTCTCCTAAGATACTTCAGGATATTTTTAACTACTTTCCAGTGGTCTAACCCTAGATTGGATTGGTACCTACTGACTATTCTCACTGCGTAACAAATGTCTGGCCTTGTGCACAACATAACATACATTAAGCTACCTACTGTAGAGGCATAGGGAATACGTCTCATATCCTAAACTTCTTGAGGTGTCTTAGGACACTGTTCCTTAGACAAATGAACTCCATGCCTGAAGGGTAATAAGCCCCTCTTGGAATTCTGCTTCGAATATCAGGACAACATTTTGTCGATATAAGACGCTTGAGACAGAGCTAGTGTTCTGTTTTTGCGATTCTTGAAAATTTGAATCCCAAGAACATATTGCGCCTCTCTCAAATCTTTCATTTGGAATTGGGTCGCCAGCCAATCCTTTATGTCAGTAAGGTATCCTACATCATTCCCAATGAGTAGGATATCATCCACATAAAGTACTAGGAAAGCTACTTTGTCGTTTATGATCCTCTTGTAAACACAAGGCTCATCAACGTTTTGGTCAAAGCCATAAGACTTGATCACAGTATCAAATCTTATATTCCAAGATCTGGATGCTTGTTTCAACCCATAAATGGATCAATTGAGCTTGCAAACTTTTTGCTCCTGACCTTGGGTTATGAACCCTTTAGGCTAAGACATATAGATTCTCTCGTCAAGATTACCATTCAAAAAAGCAGTCTTGACGTCCATTTGCAAAATTTTATAATCATAAAAAGCGGCTATGGACAAGAGTATCCTTATAGACTTAAGCATAGCAACAGGGAAAAAAGTTTTTTCATAGTCCACTCCTTCCCTTTGGGTAAAGCCCGTTGCTACAAGTCTAGCCTTAAAGGTCTGTACCTTTCCGGCTGCATCTCTCTTTCTCTTATAGATCCATTTACACCCTATGTATCTTACCACTTCAGGTTGGTCTACAAGTTCTCATACTGAACTGAAGTCCATTGACTCCATTTCAAGGTCCATGGCTTTGATCCATTGGTCCTTGTCTACGTCATTCATTGTCTGTTTATAAGACAATGGATCTTCAACGCCATCATCAGGTTTGACGACTTGAGTTTCAACTAAACCCAAGTAGCGGTTAGGTTAGGAAACAACCCTCCCACTGCGTCGAGGCATTCCCAACGATTGAGAAGGACGAGACTGACTAGAGGTGCTGGCTTGTCCATCAACTCTTGATGAAGGTCAAGCTTGATCAACAACTCTTGTTGGTTCATCTATAGCTTCATTTAGCACTAATTTACTACGTGGTTTATGGTTTCTCATATGATCTTCCTCCAAGAAAGTGGTGTTTGTCGATACATTCACCTTGTTTTCTTGTGGGTCGTAGAAAAAACCACTTCTCGTTTCCTTGGGATAGCCAACAAATTGGCATAATTTTGAACGAGGTTCCAGTTTCTTCGGGTTTGTCACTAGCACGTGTGCCGGACAACCCCAAATCCGAAGTGTTGTAAACTAGGTTTACGCCCCTTTCACAATTCAAAGGGTGTTTCTGAAACACTTTTTGATGGAATAGTGTTCATGATTTGAACTGCAGTCTCTACTACGTATCACCAAAACGAGGCAGGCAATTGAGCATAGCTCATCATAGAACGAACGATGTCCAAAAAGGTTCTATTTCTCCTTTCTGACACACCATTTTGTTGTGGTGTATTAGGTGCTGAGAGTTGAGATTTAATTCCATGTTCTCTCAAATAGTCCTTGAATCTCAAATCCATATACTCTCCACCTCGATCGGATCGAAATGTTTTAATGGTTTTCCCTAATGCATTCTCTATTTCAGCTTTATACTCTTTGAACTTTTCAAGAGCCTCAGACTTATGATGCATTAGGTATAAATAATCATACCTCGAATAATCATCTATGAAAGAGATGAAATATTCGTACCCTTCTCGAACTTTAACATTCACCGGACCCCAAAGATCCGAATGTATAAGTTATAAGGGCTCTATGGCTCTATAACCTTTTCCTGTAAAAGGTCGCTTAGTCATTTTACCTTCCAAGCATGATTCGCAAGGAGGTATAGAATCATCTTCTAACTTGTTTAGAAGTCCATTCTTAGAAAGTCTCTCCATCCGGTTGAGATTTATGTGCCCAAGTCTAAGATGCCATAGATAGGTATTATTTTGAGAAATTCTTTGCCTTTTACTTTGAGTATTAGTAGTTTTAAACATCTCATGATTTAAAATTGCTTTAGTTTGATTCGGTTTAAGTACATAAAAGTCGTTTTCCAATTTAGTAGAACAAAAATTCACACCCTTTTTTGAAATGAACGCTTCATTAAAAGAAAAGGAAATACAATATCCAAGTTCTATTAAACAAGAGATAGAAATTATGTTCCTCTTAATCTTAGGAACTCTATACCAATTTTTTAGTAAAATAAATCTATCTCAGAAAAACAGCTTGGCATCTCCCACTGCACGAGCTGAGACGACGTCTCCCGTTCCGACCCTGAGCGTCATCTCACTCTCTTCGAGCTCCTTGAAGGAACTAGTTTCCAGAAACGAAGAGCAAACGCAATTAGTCGCTCCTGAATCAAGTATCCAGGTAAAATCACGAAGATAGCCTTTGAGCACAACATTGCTGATCAATCTACAAAGGCTCTCACGACTATAATATTTGAGAGTCACCTAGATTGTCTAGGTTTACAAGTCTTCCCTATCTAGGGTAAGTGGAAGCATATTGTACAAAGGTTCTCAGTGCCCTAGTTTTTTGTATTTTACCTTATTGTAATGTTTATTATGTACTCCACTAGCTTTAGGTCAAGTGGGAGATTGTTGGGATATCTGCCCTAAACTTGTGTAATTTTTGTCAAATGAATAAAGAGTTATTGATTTGATGAAATTATATTCTCGCTTCATAAATCCAATAAACTAAACTCCAAGGTTATAATAGATCTTCAATATCAGTATAGTAGACATTATTTGGATTATGTTCAAGAGTATAACCTAAATGGTTTATGGTATAAGAATAAGGTTGGAAGAGTTCATACAAGACCATACTGCAACCCACATTGTAGTTAGTACAAATGAGGTAATCCAACTCATTCATGTGGATGACATGCGAGTGGGGGCATCCTGTATGAAGAGTTCATACAAGACCGGACTACAAATTATTAGTCTAACCAATATAACAACATTAACAGGATCAGACTGATAATTTATAGATGGTCATTAGTGACTCGACCTGAATCATGAGCAAGTTAAGAACTCCTGCTTATAGAGCTTTGTCCTTAGACTACTATGAGTGAGAGTGGCCTGTAGCCGACTCAATAAGCCTACCTTCTCAAGGACAGAACCTCGTAGGTAGCTGGGGACTTAACTCTGCAAGGTGGAATTCACTCATTCCTAGACTAAGGAATTAGATAGGTTGTTCCTGAAGGGAATGAGAGTCCCAATGCAACGGAAGACGATCGAATCGTCACGGTGAAGTTGTGCTACTTAATTTCGTTAAAATTGTCTAACACTTAGATTTAGGCTAAACATGCATACTAGGGAAAGAAAACAGTAAGGTTATGATACTAACTTGTTGAAGACGTTCTTCAAAGCTTCCTTTCCGTTCACGAACACTTCGTGGTTTCCTCGATCTCAATGAACTCGATCTCTTCTCATGAACACCGACCGAACACCACTACTTAGCTTCTCGGTTGTTCTTCTTTTGGAAGAAGGAGAATGGTGGGATTCTAGATTTTGGTTTTTGGGAGGAGAAAAAATAGAGAATTTGTGAGAGAGAGGAAAGCTTCTTTTGGTGAGAATTCCAAAAATGAGCTTCAAGCCTTACAACCCTTCTTGCAAAAGGGGTTTAAATAATGGAGATAGGTGGAGTTGAAATCTCCACCTATTTACCATTTTACCACAACTATAGGATATGCAAATCATATTTTCATAACCATATATTATATGATATCTCATATCTAATTTTACAAATCACATTTGAATAATTGTGGATTTATTAAATTGAATCACATCCAATTTAATATCTCTCAACCTAATTTCTCCAAATTAGCCCAAATTCAATAATTAGGCTAACCTATAGTTTATTATGAATCTCATTCACATTAAACTATATATTATATCATTCATATCTCATGTAAATGACATAAATGGCCTTTAGTGAACTTGAACACTTCAATTCACACTAAAACAATAAACCTTCTCTTAATCCAGTTTGAGCCAACCGAGAGACTTTATGGACCTACAGTGACGAGCTCCAATGATCCGAGATTAACATATCAAACTCTTTGACCCGGTTAATCAACATTCATTAGCTACGGTAACACTCCACTAAAGCCCGTAGTTGCACTCCCGTCATTGCAAGATATTACGTGTCCACTAATATAACCAATGCCTATGAGTCGACCCTTCATAGGTTGCTCTTAGACACTGCTGGGTCAAATTACCATTTTACCCCTGTGTCTACCTCTTGCTCCTTAAGTCCCCACTGCTCCTCTAATGAACGACAACATTGTAATGGTCCAACCATACACAACAACCCTCTCATGCCAGTGAGAGGGTGGGTGCCCGTTGTCCAAGACCTGGAGACAACACTTAAGGGAACAACCCCTCTAGTTTCCCTAAAGGCGAGAACGAGTGAATTCCATCTCGCATAGTTAAGTTTCCAACTCCCTACTTGGTCCTGTCCCTGAGAAGATAGGCATATTGGGCGAGTAACTGTGACCACCCTCACTCATATTAGTCAAAGGACAGACCCTCGCAGACAGGAGTCCGTAACACGCTTAGGATTCAGGTCGAGTAACTAATGGTCATCTACGAAGTTATTAGTCCATACTGTTAACGGATCAGTAGGTCTAATAATTCACGGTCCGGTCTTGTACAATCTCATTGTACAGGATGCCCCCACTCGCATGTCAACCACATGAGTGAGTCAGATCACCTCATTTGTATCTTAATACGAAGCGGGTCGCATCCACAGCGTATCCAGGATTAAGTCTCCAACCCTATCCATATAATGTAGACCGTTCGGGTCATTAACTTGAACGTGATCCTCCCTTTGTGTCCACTACGCACCGTTCAAGTTCGTTCTCTCATATATTCAATGACCCTGGAGCTTAGTTTATTGGACAAAGTTTGTAATAAATGCGAGACACAAATGATAAAATAAATAAGTCTTTATTAATTTCAAATGTATATTTACAAACTATGCGAGATTAGGACAAACGTCCCAACAAAGTCCCACTTGGACAAAGCTAGTGGAGCAAATGAATTTCTGAAATGTACATAAATTACAATGAAGTAATACAATAAACTAGGGCATTGAATACCCGTTTACATATCTCCCACTTGCCCTATGTATATTGTCTCCAACCCTATCCATATAATGTAGACCGTTCGGGTCATTAACTTGAACGTGATCCTCCCTTTGTGTCCACTACGCACCGTTCAAGTTCGTTCTCTCATATATTCAATGACCCTGGAGCTTAGTTTATTGGACAAAGTTTGTAATAAATGCGAGACACAAATGATAAAATAAATAAGTCTTTATTAATTTCAAATGTATATTTACAAACTATGCGAGATTAGGACAAACGTCCCAACAAAGTCCCACTTGGACTAAGCTAGTGGAGCAAATGAATTTCTGAAATGTACATAAATTACAATGAAGTAATACAATAAACTAGGGCATTGAATACCCGTTTACATATCTCCCACTTGGCCTAGTCAGGAAGTACTCGAAGACCTAGACACTCTAGGTAACCCCCAAACACCTTAACCGTGAGGGGCTTTGTAAATGTATCAGTTACTTTGTGCTCCGATGTTATCTACGTGGCTGTCAAGTCGCCGCGGTGCACAATCTCCCGTATCAGGGGATACTTTCGCTCAATATGTTTGCCTCTCTTATGGCTCCAAGGCTCTCTGGAGTTGGCTACTGCACCACTGTTGTCACAAAACAGTGTTATCGACAAGTTCATATTTGAAACAACTTCCAAATCTATCATGAACTTCCTAAGCCAAACAACTTCCTTTGCGACTTCACAAGCCGCAACGCACTCGCTTCCATAGTGGAATCAATGATGCATTCTCGCTTGATGCTTCACCATACTACTGACTCCTCCATTCGGAATGAAGGTGACCCGAAGTGGATTTCCTAGAATCCTTTATCGGTCTGAAAGTCAGAATCAGTGTATCCCGTGAGGATCAAATCCCCACCGCCATACACCAAGCAGTAGTTCCTCGTTCTCCTAAGATACTTGAGGATTGCCTTTACGGTTGTCCAGTGATCTAATCCTTGATTGTTTTGATACCTACTGACGATCCCTACTACATAACAGATGTCGGGCCTAGTACACAACATGGCATACATTAGGCTCCCTACAGCTGAAGCATAGGGGATCCGTCTCACATCCTCAACCTCTTGAGGAGTCTTAGGACACTGACCCTTAGACAGGTGAACCCCGTGTCTGAAAGGCAGCAAACCCTTCTTGGAGTTCTGCATCTTATATCTAGACAACATCTTGTCAATATAAGACGCTTGAGACATGACTAGCGTTATGTTCTTCCAGTTCCGGACAATCTGGATACCTAGAATATATTGAGCTTCTCCCAAATCTTTCATTTGGAATTACGAAGCTAGCCATTTCTTTACGTCAGTAAGAAATCCTACCTCATTCCCAATGAGAAGGATATCATCCACGTATAATATAAGAAATGCTACAGTTTTGTCGACGATTTTCTTGTAGACACAAGGCTCGTCACCATTCTAATCAAAGCCATAAGATTTGATTGCCTAAAAAAACCTTATATTCCAAGACCTCGAGGCTTGTTTCAGTCCATAAATAGACCTATAAAGTCGACAAACCTTTTGCTCTTGGCCTTGGGTTATGAACCCTTTGGGCTGGTGTTGATTTAAAATTTATGATATTGCAATACCGCAGTGTACGGGTCAAGTTTTAGTATAGTGATTTATGTGTCCAAGTATCGTCCTCGAGAATGAGTTTCTAGATTAATTAATAACTAAGATACTTATCTTCAATTTTAGCTAAAGAAACAAAACATGGATAGGTGATGAAAGTGATTTTACAAGTCATAAACTTAACTAACACATGCAATGAACTAATGAGATGAATTTATAAACAAGAAGTAAAATACTCAAGAAAATCTCTCGATTCTTAGTGAGCCTCACACATGCAACAAACTCCATATGAACCTACGACATGCATGACATTAAGCAACTTCTTTGTGTGATTCCCTAAGATTTCTAGGTCATTCTCATTCCAGATTTCTAAAGGTTTTGACAATTTTGCTCTAATTCAAGCTTTATCTCTCGAGTCCACTTAAACCAACAAATTAAGATGTAAAGAACGAATTGCCAAAAATAAGAACAAATCATGCTTCAATTCATGGTAAGAAAGTCTTAACAAATAAATCAAATCCTAACTACAATGGCTAGGTACTCTAAATCACATGAAAATCAAACTAAACATGTAGAAAACGTCTTAGAACGCTATTACAAATTGAAAGAAAAAGAAATTAAACTTATGTGTCGATGTCGGTGCTTCGTCTCCAAGCTCCCGTCTTCGATCTCGAACCTCCACGAATGCTTTGGCTCTCAAAAATGCTCTTCTCTCTCTTCTTACAAAGTGTATTTCGAAATTAGGGTGGAAAATCTACCAAATTCAGCTCCCCTTGTAATGAGAACGACATGTTCTATTTATAGGTTCAATTGGTACAGTGTTGCAACGCTGCACCCTAGGCGGCTGGTAAATAAGGAAGCGATCGCAGCGCGTAATGGCGAGGACAATGCAAGTGTAACGCCGCCGCTTTAACGCGCGCCCCTTATCGATCTGGCGTTGCGACGCTGTAAGGCAGCGTTGCAACGCCCTCTATGCGACTCCTCATATAAGCTTCCTTATCGAGATAGCGTTGCGACGCTGCAAGTCAGCGTTGCAACGCTATCGGCAGTGGTCTTCAACGCCTTTAAACAGCACGTTCGGTGTTGCAACACTATGGGCAGCGTTGCAACGCCATCACTTCGGGTCATCATACTTGGATTGATCCTTTCTCTTCCAATTGGTATTATTTTTAGCTCTAAATAGCCTCGTTTCGATCCCGAGTGATCCAAATTGTCCTCAAATGTCTTGTTTGAGCTCTTTACCTGAAATTCAATGATTTAAACACATCAAAGCCCTTGAATTATCATAAAACTAGTAATAATTAAGCCTAAGGATAGCACATTTTGTGTGCTATCAGCTGGTCCATGTAGATGGTTTCGTCAAGGTTTCCATTCAGAAAGGTGGTCTTGACATCCATCTGCCGTACCTCGTAGTCATAATACGCGACAACGGCCAGAAGGATCCTGATCGACTTTACCATGGCAACAGGTGAAAAGGTTTCCTCATAGTCAACCCCTTCGACCTGGGTAAAACCCTTTGCCACTAGTCGTGCTTTGAAGGTCTACACCTTCCCATCTACGCCACATTTACGCTTGGAGATCCATTTACAACCCATAGGTTTTACCCCATCCGGTTGATCCACAAACTCCCAGAAATAATTGAAGTACATCGACTCCATTTCCTAGTCCATAGCTTTAATCCATTCGTCCTTGTCAACATCTGCCATTGCCTAATCATAGGTCAATGGATCCTCGTTGTCATCATCAGGATTGACGACTTGGGTTTTAACTAAACCCATGTAACGTTCAGGCTGTTTCACAACCCTCCCACTACGTCGAGACATTCCCAACTCTTGGGAACGGACTTGACTTGACGTGCAAGGATCAACAACACTTGTTGACGTACTAGCCCCATCAGCAACCATTGCTTACGTACTGTCCATTTTGTTCAACACGATTTTGCTCCTAGGCAAATGATCCCTGATGTGGCCTTCCTCAAGGAAAGTGGCGTTTTTCGACACAAGCACCCTATTTTCCTTCATATCGTAAAATAGACCACCCCTAGTCTCTTTTGGGTAACCAACGAATAGGCACAATTTTGAACGAGGTTCCAATTTCTTCGGGTTTGACACCAACACGTGGGTCGGGCATCCCTTAATTCTGAAATGGTGTAAACTGCCGTTACAACTATTCTAGAGTTCGAAAGGTGTTTCGCAAACACTCTTTGACGGAACAATGTTCAAAATATACACCACAGTCTCCACTGCGTAACCCCAAAAAGAATCAGGGAGCGAGCATAGCTCATCATCGACCAAACCATGTCGAACAGGGTTCTGTTTCTCCTCTCCGATACACCATTCTGCTGTGGCATACTAGGTGCTGAGAGTTGGGACGTAATTCCATGTTCTATCATAAAATCCTGGAATTCTGTGTCCATATACTCTCTACCTCGATCCGGTCGAAGTGTTTTTATCGTTTTACCTAATATGTTCTCAACCTCAGTCTTGTATTCCTTGAACTTTTGAAGAGTTTCAGACTTCTTATGCATTAGGTAAATATACCGATACCTCGAATAATCATCTATGAAAGATACGAAGTATTCATAACCACCTCATGCTTTAACACTCATCGGACCACAGAGGTCAGAATGTATAAGCTCAAGGGGCTCCTTGGCTCTATATCCTTTTCCACTAAAAGGACATTTGGTCATTTTCCTTCGAGACATGACTCACACACCGGTAAAGAGTTTTCTTCGAGCTGATTTAGAAGTCCACTCTTCAGTAGTCTCTCAATCCGATTGAGATTAATGTGACCTAACCTTAGATGCCAAAGATGGGCATTTTCTTTTGGAGAAACTTTAACTCTTTTAGTTCGTGTTTCTGCAGTTTTAAATAACTCAGTGTTCAAAACGTTTTTGACCGAATTAGGCTTTAAAACATACAAATTAGACTTAAGTAAAGCAGAACAATTGAGATTACCATTTCTGGAAATAAATGCCTTATTACCATTAAATGAAACGGAGATACATTGTTCTAAAAGACAGGAAATAGAAACGAGGTGTCTAGTAAACCCTGAAACTATATACAAATTGTCTAACAATAAGTAATTCCTGCCAAAGTAGAGCTTCACTTTTCCGATTGCTGCAGCAGAAACTATCTCTCCGGATCCAACCCGTAGAGTCATCTCACCCTCTCACCGCTGCTGCCAGGAATCAATTCCCTGAAAAGAAGAACAAACGCGGTTAGTGTCGCCTGAATCCAATATCATGGCAGAGTCACTACTCTCCACTAAACAAGTTTCAGTTACCAGTAAATCATATTTACCTTGATTCTTCCTCTTGGCAAGGAACTTGGGGCAGTTTCTCTTCCAGTGACCATCCCCATTGTAGTGGAAACACTTTCCTTTCTCTGCAACTTCCTTGACCTTCTTGCCCTTTTGGGCAACAGCTCGGTCAACTTTACCCTTCTTCATTTTCTTCTTCCCTTTGTGGCGACAAGGTGCGACATATTTGGTCCCAGAGGTCAAACCCCTGTTGTATGATATGTAGGCAACATTTGCCTCAGCTTCCGGTGTCCTGATCCACATCAAGGACTGGAAGTTCTGGAGCTCATTTAGAAGGGTGGTCAGAGTGTAGCTTATCTTGTTTATAACACCGTTGCTACGAAACTGAAGGAAACTCTTCGGAAGAGTATCCAAAATAAAGCTGACATGGCTCGACTCACCGATCGAACCCCCGTTCATCTCTGCTAGATTAAAATGGGTCATCATGTCTAGAACATGTTCATGGACAGACGTCCCTTTTTTCATCCGTGCGTTGAAGACGTGTTTGAGTGAATCGTGCCTGACTTGAAAGGACTGTTGTCCAAACATGTCCTGCAACGACACCATGATCTCCTTAGCGGTGATCATCAACTCGTGCTTCTTTGCCAAAACTTCAGATAGGCTGACAATGATGTAGACCTTGGCCTTTTCATTGGCCCTGATGCATCGATCGTATGCATCACGAACACTTCGTGATGTAGTAGAGCTCGACAACTGAGGACACTCCTCTGTAAGCACGAACTTTAGGTCGTCGGTTACAAGAATCATGTTTATATTATTCTTCCACGTTTGGAAGTTATCTCCCACTAACTTATCGGAGACGAGTAAAGCTATAATTGAGCTAGACATTTTTAGCTGAAAAAAATTCAAAAAATAATTTTGTGTCAGTCTCGCATAAGTTTTAGCAAAATTTAATCCTTGTTGGGACTTGTGCCCTATAACTCGTAGTTTGTAATTATGTTCTAATTATTTCAATAAAGTGTTATTGTTCGTTATCTACGAGTTTGCCTTTATTTAAACCCTAAATCCAATAAACTAAACATCCAAGGCTGTTAAATGAATCTCTAACTGAATGTAATGTACATAAAAAGGATCTCGGTTCGAGATACAACCTAAAGGGTCTATAGTTAGGGGATAAGGTTTGGGTACCTTACCCTGGTTAAACTATGCATGTGGCCTACTTTATATTTGATACAAACACTGTGATCCTAACGTGTTCGTGTAGATGACATGTGAGTGGGGATATCCTATGTAATGAGATTATATAAGACCGGACCACGAAATAGTAATCTCTAGCTCTAACTTCCGTTGACTAGTTAGGTTTCTATTTCACTAGGATGACCTAGCCAACTTGATCTCAATCCTGAGCAGGTTACGAACCCCCTGTTCGTGAGGGATTGTCCTTTGACTAGTATCGGTGAGAGTGGCCACATTCGCGGACGCAATATGCCTACCTTCTTGGGGACAAGACCGAGTGAGCGGTTGGGAACTTAACTTAGCAAGATGGAATTCACTCCTTCCCGCCTACTAGGGTAAGTAGAGGAATGTTCCCTTAATTGGTGTCTCCGGGACTTGAACAAAGGGCCCGACCCTCTCATTGGTCCGAGAGGGACTCTGTTTGTTGGTAGAACCACAAACAAATTGTTCATTAGAGGAGCACTGGTACTTAAGGCACAAGATGTAACCTAGGGGTAAAACGGTAATTTGATCCAGCTGGTGTTACGAACATTCGTGAAGGATTAACTTGCTGTTATTGGTCAATATCCATGGACACATAAATATATCTGCAGTGAGAAGAGTGCAGCTGTGGGACTTTAGTGGAGTGTTCATGATTAACGAATGTTGATTGGGAGGTTAATGAGATTAACCGAGCAATCTTGTATCGTTGGAGCTTTTGATCTGTAGGTCCATTAGGTCCACCTTCTAGCTCGTAAAGGGTTCTTAGATGATTTGAATTTGAAATGTTCAAATTCACTAGGGAATATATTTAATGTATTTAGATACAATATAATATATAGTTTTGGAACTATATATTATAAATTTAATGTGAATATGATTCATATTAAATTATATGAGAGAATTGAATATTTGAAAGAGTTCAAATATTATATTAAGTGTGAATGTGATTCACATTTGCAAACTATAGGTTAAAATTTAATGTGCAATGGATGTACATTA
This sequence comes from Trichosanthes cucumerina, assembly GCA_036507285.1. Classification (NCBI taxonomy): domain Eukaryota; kingdom Viridiplantae; phylum Streptophyta; class Magnoliopsida; order Cucurbitales; family Cucurbitaceae; genus Trichosanthes; species Trichosanthes cucumerina. Next base: position 45,190,734 of record CM071841.1, read on the forward strand.
AAACTATAGGTTAAAGGGGTAATATGATTAAATGAGATTTAATCCAAATTAAATATATGATATTTAATTTGTATTTTTTAAATATGATTTAAATTAATAATTAAATTAAATTTAATTATATTATTATTATTATTTTAATAATAAAATGAGCGAATGTGTCATAAGAACACGTTCCCCACTACCCCTATCGACAGTTTAACAGGGAGAAGGAGGTAGCTCATTCGTATGATCGATTGTTGATTTTCAATTGTTAGCTGCAAGAATTCTCTCTCTCCCTCTCTCACTTTTAGAATTTCCAAAATTATCCAAAAGTTGGAATCCTTCCCACAAAGGATTTTGTTCTAAGTTGAATCTCAGAGGATAAAAGGTTTTCCTCGCGGTGTTGTCCAACTGAGGAAAACAGAGAAGTTTCTTGGAAGTTCGTATTGTTTGGAGCAAGGAGTTGCTGCAAGTTGAAACTACAAAGGTAATTGTTTCTTCTTTTCTCTTTAGTTTAATTGTTAAACTTCATATGTTTGCATGTATGCTATTATCCATGTCTAATAGGATTAGAATTCCCATGCTTGTTCTGTATTTATCAATGTACTGGTTTTTGTTTTTCAATTAAAACAATCAAGCAATTTACGATCCCAAACCCGTTTCCGCTGCTCAAGGAGATTAGATCTCCATCAATTGGTATCAGAGCAATGCTTGAATTGTTTTGTTTTGAATCAAAATTGCATTGATTAGGTGGGAAATGCATTTGGTTTGCTGTAAAACTTGTTTAGGAATTTTTTGGCCTTAGTTTACTTTGATTTTGATGAATTAGTATGTAAAGGCCCCTGGGTTTTTTGAGATAAAGTGCATAATTGAGTCTGTAATTGAGTTATGAGTCGTTTGGGACCTGTTTCATGCAATTCGGTTGAGAATCGAAGGAGAAATTGAAGAACGAAGTTGCTGTGTTCGAAGAAGAAAGCTGCTGCCGAAGCAGCAGCGTTGCAACACCGTTTATCAGCGTTGCAACGCTGAAGAATGGCGTCGCAACACTAGCGCTCCCTATCGACGCGGGCGCTCAAGGGCGTCGTGGCGTTACCGCGCGCCGCCTCAGCGTAACGCGTCACCCCGATAGCAGGCGCACAAAAGGACAAAGCGGGCGTTGCAACGCTCGCATCAGCGTTGCAACGTCGTGGGGCATTCAAGCAGCTGCAGACCGGTTCGTCTGGGTCAATTATTTTGGTCCAGTTCGAGCGATTCAAGGCCGATTTTGAAGGGAATGAGAATCCCCGCGCAGCGGAAGACGATCGAATCGTCATGGTATCATTACGCAACATGGTTTTGTTAAAACGATCTACAAAAGATCTAGGCTAAACATGCTGGTAAAAGGAAGAAAAACAACAAGTTTAGAGATACTTACTTGTTGAAGACTCTCTTCAAGGTTTCTTCCTCAGATCACGAACGCTTCGTGCTTCTCGATCTCAACAAACTGTTCCCACGAACGGAACCCGAACACCACCACTTGGAGTCTCGGTTGTTCTCTTTTGGAGAAGGGAAGTTTGTGGGAACTATTTTTTGTTTTGGAGAGGGAGGAGAACTGAGAGAGTAGAGAGAATTTTTGTTTTTTTTCTTTGATCAAAATCAAAAAATGAGAGATAAGCCTACCAATCCCTTCTTGCAAAGGGTTTAAATAGTGGAATGATGGAGTTAAAATCTCTACATTATTACCACTTTACCACAACCATAGGTTATGCAAATCTCATTTGCATAACCATATAATATAAGATATCTCATATCTCATATTGTAAATCTCATTTGCAATAATTGTGGATTAATTAAATTTTATCACATCCAATTTAATTTCTCTCAATTAATTTCTCCAATTAGCCCTAATTCAACAATTAGGCTAACCTATAGTTTATTATGAATCTCATTCACATTAAACTATATATTATATCATTCATATCTCATATAAATGACATAAATGCCCTTAAAGTAAAATTGAACACTTCAATTTCATACCAAAACATTAACCCTTCTTTTAACCCAGATTGAGCCAACCGAGGGACCTAATGGACCTACAGTGGACGGGCTCCAATGATCGAAGATTAACTGTCAAACTCTTTGACCCGGTTAACCAACATTCATTAGCTACGGTAACACTCCACTATAGCCCGTAGCTGCACTCCCGTCAGTGCAGAATATTACGTGTCCACTGATAAAACCAATGTCCATGAGTCGACCCTTCACAGGTTGTTCGTAGACACGGTTGGGTAAAAATACCGTTTTACCCCTGTGTCTACCTTTTGTTCCTTAAGTCCCACTGCTCCTCTAATGAACAACATATTGTGATGGTCCAACCATACACAACACCTTCTCGGGCCAGTGAGAAGGTGGGCGCCCTTTGTCCAAGCTCTGGAGACAGCACTTAAGGGAACAACCCCTCTAGTTTCCCTAAAGGCAGGAACGAGTGAATTCCATCTCGCGTAGTTAAGTTCCCAGCTCCCTACTTGGTCCTGTCCCTGAGAAGATAGGCATATTGGGCGAGTAACTGTGACCACCCTCACCCGTACTAGTCAAAGGATAGACCCTCGCAGACAAAAGTCCGTAACACACTCAGGATTCAGGTCGAGTCACTAATGGTCATCTACGATATTATTAGTCCTTAATGTCAACGGTGTTACATCAGTAGGTCTAATAATTCACGGTCCGGTCTTGTACAATCTCATTGCACAGGATGCCCCCACTCGCATGTCAGCCACATGAACGAGTCAGATCATCTCGTTTGTATCTAATACAAAGCGGGACACATCCACAGTGTATCCAGGATTAAGTCTCCAACCCTATCCATATACTGTAGACCGTTCGAGTCATTAATTCAAACGTGATCCTCCTTGTGTGTCCACTACATACCGTTCAAGTTATAGTTCTCTCATAAATTCAATGACCCTGGAGCTTAGTTTATTGGAAAAGTTTATAAATATTGCGAGACACAAAGTGATAAAATGAATAACTCTTATTAATTTCAAATAATATATTACAAACACGAGATTAGGACAAAAATCCCAACAAACTCCCACTTGGACTAAGCTAGTGGAGAAAATACATTTGTGAAATGTACATAAATTACAATGAAGTAATACAATAAACTAGGGCATTGAATACCCGTTTATACATCTCCCACTTGCCATAGTCAGGAAGCTCTCGAAGACCTAGACTTTCTAGGTGACCCTCAAACACCTTAGCCGTGAGGGGCTTTGTAAATGGATCAGCTACGTTGTGCTCCGATGCTATCTGCGTGACTGCCACGTCTCCGCGGTGCACAATCTCCCGTATCAGATGATACTTGCGCTCAATGTGTTTGCCTCTCTTATGGCTCCGAGGCTCACGTGAATTGGCTACTGCACCACTGTTATCACAGAACAATGTGATCGGCAAGTTCATGTTTGGAACAACTTCCAAATCTGTCATGAACTTCCAAAGCCAAAAGCGACTTCCTTTGCTGCGCCTTCACAAGCCGCAACATACTCCGCTTCCATAGTGGAATCAAGCGATGCATCCCTGCTTGATGCTTCGCCATACTACAGCTCCTCCATTAAGAATGAAGGCTGACCCCGAAGTGGATTTCCTAAAATCCTTATCGGTCTGAAAATCAGAATCCGTGTATCCTGTAAGGATCAAATCCCCACTGCAATACACTAAGCTGTAGTTCCTCGTTCTTCTAAGATACTTGAGGATTGCCTTTACGGCTGTCCAGTGATCTAATCCTGGATTGGACTGATATTTACTGACAATTCCTACTGCATAACAGATGTCGGGCCTAGTACACAGTATGGCATACATCAGGCTCCCTACAGCTGAAACATATGGAATCCGTCTCATATCCTCAACATCTTGAGGAGTCTTAGGACACTGATCCTTAGACAAGTGAATCCCATGCCCGAAAGGCAAGAACCCTTCTTGGAGTTCTCGCATCTTATATCTAGACAACATCTTGTCAATATAAGACGCTTTGAGACAAGGCTAAGCGTGCTCTTCTTAGGTTAGGACAACTGGATACCTAGAACATACTGAACTTCTCCCAAATCTTTCATTTGGAATTGCGATGCTAGCTACTTCTTAACGTCAGTAAGAAATTCTACCTCATTCCCAATGAGAAGAATATCGTCCACATACAACACCAAAAATGCGACAGTTTTGTCAACGATTTTCTTGTAGACACAAGGCTCGTCGACATTTTGATCAAAGCCATAAGATTTGATCGCCTCATCAAACCTTATAATCAAAGACCTCGAAGCTTGTTTCAGCTCATATAAGAAACATGTTTAGGTTCTGTTTCTCCTCTCCGATACACCATTCTGCTGTGGCATACCAGGCGCTGAGAGTTGGGACGTAATTCCGTGTTCTATCATATAGTCATGGAATTTAGTGTCCATGTACTCTCCAGCTTGATCCGATCGAAGTGTTTTAAGCGATTTACCTAAGAGGTTCTCAACCTCAGTCTTTTACTCCTTGAACTTTTCAAGAGTTTCAGACTTCTTATGCATTAGGTAAATATACCCATATCTGGAGGAATTGTCTATGAACGACACGAAATACTCATAACCGCCCCGAGCTTTAACATTCATCGGACCACAGAGGTCAAAATGTATTAACTCAAGAGGCTCTTTGGCTCTATATCCTTTTCCACTAAAAGGACGTTTGGTCATCTTGCCCTCAAGGCATGACTCACACACCGGCAAAGAGTTTTCTTCCAACTCGTTTAGAAGTCCACTCTTCACTAGTTTCTCAATCCTATTGAGATTAATGTGGCCTAACCGTAGATGCCAAAGATGGACATTTTATTTTGGAGAAACTTTTGCTTTCTTAGTTCGTGTTTCTGCAGTTTTAAACAATTCAATATTCAAAACACTTTTGACCGAATTAGGTTTCAAAACATACAGATTATGTTCGAGTGAAGCTGAACAAATAACATTGCCTTTGAAGGAAATAAACGCTTTACTAGATTCAAAGAAAACAAAAATACAATGTTCAATTAAGCAGGAAATGGAAACAAGGTTTCTAGTAAACCCTGAAACTATGTACAAATTGTCCAACAATAAGTACTTCTCCCCAAAGTGTAGCTTCACTCCGTGTCGATCGCTGCAGCAGAGATAAGCTCCTCGGATCCAACCCGTAGAGTCACCTCACCCTCTCGCAGCGGCTGCCAGGAATCAATCCCCTGAAAAGAAGAACAAACGTGGTTAGTAGCGCCCGAATCCAATATCCAGGCAGAGTCACTACTCTCCACTAAACATGTTTCTGTCACGAGTAAATCACATTTACCTTGATTCTTCCTCTCGGCCAGGAATTTGGGACAGTTTCTCTTCCAGTGTCCGCCCCCATTGCAGTGGAAACACTTTCCTTTCTCTGCAACGTCCTTCACCTTCTTGCCCTTCTGAGCGGCAGCTCGGTCAGTTTTACCCCTCTTCATCATTTTCTTCCCTTTCGGGCGTGAAGGAGCAACAGGTTTCGTCCCAGAGGTCAAACCCCTGTGATAAGACCTGTAGGCAACATTTGCCTCAGATTCCTTGACCCTGTTCAAGGATTGGAAATTCTGTAGCTCATTGAGGAGGGTAGTCAGAGTGTAGCTAATTTTGTTCATAACAGATTGCTCTAAACCAAGGAAACTCTTGGAAGAGTCTCCAAAATAAAACTGACCTGGCTCGATTCGTCGATCGAAGCCCCGTTCATCTCGGCCGATTAAAGTGGGTCATCATGTCTCAGAACATGTTCACGGACGAGACGACCCTCTTTCATCATCCGTGCGTTGAAGACGTATTTGAGCGAGTCATGCCAGACCTGAAAGGACTGTTGTCCAAACATTTCCTACAAGGACTCCATGATCTCCTTAGCAGAGACCATCAGCTCATGCTTCTTTGCCAAGACATCAGACATGCTGGCAATTATGTAGACCTTGGCCTTTTCATTAGCCCTAATCAACCAATCGTACGCATCGCGAACACTTCGCGACGCGGTCGAGCCCGGCATCTGAGGACACTCCTCAGACAGCACGAACTTTATGTCGTCAGTTACCAAAATTGTGTTAATGTTATTTTTCCAACTTTGATAATTATCTCCCACTAACTTATCGGACGCGAGTAATGCTATTATTGCGCTAGACATTTTTAGCTGAAAAATAAGAAAAACTTTATATTAGTCTCGCAAAAAACTTTTTGAAATCCAATCAAGTTTTAGCAAAAATTGTTTCATGTTCCCTAGGTCATTCAAAATTTTGCAATGATACCCTAAAGGTTTAGAATGACCGCCACCGAAGGGTGAACAGAACATTCCTCCTCTAGGACGAGACTTTCTCGATCAGACCCTAATCCCAGAATAACTCTTATTCCATTAGGCGTCCAATAACCATTGTTCGGTCGAATTCATTAACACTTAACGAATTCTGTGAGTGTCACCCTCAATCTTTAAGTTTCCAAGTATCCGTTCAAACAATAGCCACCGAAGGGTGAACCAATAAGGAAAACCAACCAGGAAACTGTATCCCTTTCGGGATTTCACGGTGTTCCGACTCCCATGATCAAGCCCTCCGAAGGGATTGTCTGGTCCAGGCCAAACTAGCAGGCGGATCATAGGCGTCTCACGGTGTGAATCGAAAGAAGAGACCGTGGGTCTCGATTTCACAAGTCCCGCTCCCACTCACTATAAGTACTCTCTCCATCCACGATGATATTGACCTATACAAATTCCACCCGAAGGGGAACGCTCCCATTTGCGCCACGAGGCCGAGTATAGATCTCACGGTGCGGACTTAAAGGAGATTTGTGGTTGGAAATTTAAATGTATCTCATACACTATATTTCCTCCCACCCAGCACTTTAATTTTAATAGGGATTGACCTAGATAAACGGCTAAACTTTACCTAAGTCTACCAATATAACTCTTATATGGTATTAGCCTAAGTTTATAATCACATTATTAACTTTGGTCTATGTGAGTAAATTAATTAACTCTTAATTAACGACACTCACGAGAATATAACCTAAGAATCTCCGGACCGAATTCACTCCCAGGTCGGTTTTCAGTAGGGTGTTAGAAAACGTCAACTTAAATAATTTGACCTTAGACAAAACCTTTCTTAGACAGAGTTACTTATCAGTCTCCATTCAAAGGTTATATTTGATTTCCTAATTTCTAATCTTATTAGAAAATAGAAAACCTAAGTCTAATTATTCAAGTTCTATAGTCTTTAAAACTAATAATTAACTTAGGTTGCATGCATTTCTATGTTATAGTGTTTGATCATCCATCACATGAATAATACTATACTATAACATACATTCATCTCATGAATTAAATGCATGAGCATGCTTTTAATTTAAAAAATATAACACTTATATTTAAATAAATTAAAACATGCATACATTATATTATAACTCTTATAATATAATCCTATCATGCATATTATATATTATAACTCTTATAATATAAATATGATGCATGAAATGTTTAACCTAAGGTGAGATTTTAAATCTATATGACATACAATATGCACATAGAAATTAATTAAAATATACATCTCATGCATAAAATAATTAAACAGCAAAAATGGACCAGTTTTTGGCACCTAGAGGCAATTATTTAATTATATAACATTAATAAAACAATTATATTAACATTATTTAATAAAATAATTAAATAAATGAATAAAATACATTTTAAAAATCATAAATAAATTAAAATTACAAAAAAAAACTGCCCCATTACGAAATAACCCCACGTTTTTGAAACCGCCTCCGATGTCGCTGCTCCTCGCGCGTGTGCGTTAACTGCTGTCGCCTCCTCGTCGGCGCGCGTCAACGCCAACGCCCGCGCGTTAACGCCGCAATGCTTTGCAGGCCTCCGTTCGCAAGGACAACGTTGAGACGCCAAAGGGCAGCGTCTCAACGCCATCGACAGAACAACAAACTCTTTGCTGTTCTTCACTGAATTCTGCCTATTTCTGCTCCGATTTCTTCACAGCAACTCTTGCCACGAACGACCCGGACTTACAGACTCGATTTATTTTCTAAAATGCCCAAAAATACGGGCCCTTTACATTTGATCTCACCAAAACAGAAAATAAATCTAAAATGCCAAAAACCGAAACATCCATTTAAGCAAACCAACATTCATCTCATGAAATTAAGGCAATTTACCCACCTAATTTTAACAAAAACAGTGCATAAATGAAGAACCATCGAAATGACTCTAATACCAATTGAAGGGAATGAGAATCCCCGCGCAGCGGAAGACGATCGAATCGTCATGGTATCATTACGCAACATGGTTTTGTTAAAACGATCTACAAAAGATCTAGGCTAAACATGCTGGTAAAAAGAAGAAAAACAACAAGTTTAGAGATACTTACTTGTTGAAGACTCTCTTCAAGGTTTCTTCCTCAGATCACGAACGTTTCGTGCTTCTCGATCTCAACGAATTGTTCCCACGAACGGAACCCGAACACCACCACTTGGAGTCTCGATTGTTCTCTTTTGGAGAAGGGAAGTTTGTGGGAACTATTTTGTGTTTTGGGAGGGAGGAGAATTGAGAGAGTAGAGAGAATTTTTGTTTCTTCTCTTTGATCAAAATCAAAAAATGAGAGATAAGCCTACCAATCCCTTCTTGCAAAGGGTTTAAATAGTGGAATGATGGAGTTAAAATCTCCACATTATTACCACTTTACCACAACCATAGGTTATGCAAATCTCATTTGCATAACCATATAATATAAGATATCTCATATCTCATATTGTAAATCTCATTTGCAATAATTGTGGATTAATTAAATTTTATCACATCCAATTTAATTTCTCTCAATTAATTTCTCCAATTAGCCCTAATTCAACAATTAGGCTAACCTATAGTTTATTATGAATCTCATTCACATTAAACTATATATTATATCATTCATATCTCATATAAATGACATAAATGTCCTTAAAGTGAAATTGAACACTTCAATTTCATACCAAAACATTAACCCTTCTTTTAACCCAGATTGAGCCAACCGAGGGACCTAATGGACCTACAGTGACGGGCTCCAATGATCCGAGATTAACCTGTCAAACTCTTTGACCCGATTAACTAACATTCATTAGCTACGGTAACAGTACACTATAGCCCGTAGCTGCACTCCCGTCAGTGCAGAATATTTTGTGTCAATTGATATAACCAATGCCCAGGAGTCGACCCTTCATAGGTTGTTCGTAGACACGGTTGGGTCAAAATACCGTTTTACCCCTGTGTCTACCTCTTGTTCCTTAAGTCCCACTGCTCCTATAATGAACAACATATTGTGATGGTCCAACCATACACAACACCTTTTTCGGGCCAGTGACAAGGTGGGCGCCCGTTGTCCAAGCCCTGGAGACAACACTTAAGGGAACAACCCCTCTAGTTTCCCTAAAGGCGGGAACGAGTGAATTCCATCTCGCGTAGTTAAGTTCCCAGCTCCCTACTTGGTCCTGTCCTTAAACAGTGGGTTTAGTTTAAACACTAGGGTTCTTTAATAATTTTGCTAAATTTGATTGGTTTTTACAATGGGTTAAAAGGCATAACTAATTAGAACAATTTGGATTTTCAGCCTGTCGTGCTCAATAATAGCCTTACTTAAAAGCGACCGTTTAACTGGTGAGAATTTTACTACGTGGAAGTCCAACTTGAATACGATTCTCTTTGTTGACGACCTACGGTTTGTACTGTCTTAGGAATGTCCTCAGATCCCTGCTCGTAACGCTCCTCAATCTGTTAAGGAGGCATACGACCGCTGGATCAAGGCCAATGATAAGACCATGGTCTACATTTTGGCTAGTGTTTCTAAAGTTCTGGCCAAAAAGCACGAAGGCATGGTCTTAGCTCGTGAGATCATGAGTTCGCTGCAGGAAATGTTTGGACAACCGTCTGGACAGATTCGACACGAATCCCTCAAATACGTTTATAACTACCGTATGAAGGAGGGGTGATCGGTGAGAGAACACGTTCTTGATCTGATGGTCCACTTCAACGTGCGTTTGAGATGAACGGAGGCGATCATTGATTTGAGCAAAGTCGTATCGTTCATCCGGAATCTCTTCCAAGAGTTTTCGCAATTCGCATGATGCAGTTGATGAACAAGATAGAGTATAACCTGACTACTCTCCTTAATGAACTACATACCTTCCAATCTCTTATGAAGAATAAGGGACAGGCTGATGGAGAGGCAAATCTGTTTGCCCATTCCAGATGGTTCCAGAATGGTTCATCCTCTGGGACTAAGTCCTGTAGCTCATCTTCTGGGCTTAAGAAGACCCAAAAGAAGAAAATAGGAGGGAAAGGGAAGGCACCTGCTACTGACAAAGGCAAGGGAAAAGCCAAGGTTGCAGATAAAAGAAAATGTTTCCAATGCAACATGGATGGGCTTTGGAAGCGAAACTGCCCAAAATACCTTGCTGAGCTCAAAGAGAAGAAAGGCAAATCACATTTACTTGTTCTTGAAACTTGTTTAGTGGAAAATGATGATTTTACCTAGATACTTGATTCAGGAGCCACTAATCACGTTTGCTCTTCATTTCAGGAAACTAATCACGTTTTGGAACTATATATTATAAATTTAATGTGAAAATGATTCATATTAAATTATATGAGAAAATTGAATATTTGAAAGAGTTCAAATATTATATTAAGTGTGAATGTGATTCACATTTGCAAACTATAGGTTAAAATTTAATGTGCACTGGATGTACATTAAAACTATAGGTTAAAGGGGTAATATGATTAAATGAGATTTAATCCAAATTAAATATATGATGTTTAATTTGTATTATTTAAATATGATTTAAATTAATAATTAAACTTGATTTAATTATATTATTATTATTATTATTATTATTTTAATAATAAAATGAGGGAATGTGTCATCCAGACACGTTCGCCACAACCCCTCCCCTTCTCCCTTTCGACAGTTTAACAGGAAGAAGGGGGTAGCTCATTTGTATGATCAATTGGTGATTTTCAATTGATAGCTGCAAGGATTCTCTCTCTCTCACTTTTAGAATTCCCAAAATTATCCAAAAGTTGGAATCTTTCCCACAAAGGATTTTGTTTTAAGTTGAATCTCAAAGGATAGAAGGTTTTCCTCGTGGTGTTGCCCAACTGAAGAAAACAGAGAAGTTTCTTGGAAGTTCGTATTGTTTGGAGCAAGGAGTTGCTGCAAGTTGAAACTACAAAGGTAATTGTTCCTTCTTTTCTCTTTAGTTTAATTGTTAAACTTAATATGTTTGCATGTATGCTATTATCCATGTCTAATAAGATTAGAATTTTCATGCTTGTTCTGTATTTATCAATGTACTGGTTTTTGTTTTTCAATTAAAACAATCAAGCAATTTACGATCCCAAACCCATTTCTGCTGCTCAAGGAGATCAGATCTCATCAATCCTATGATCCCTAGGTCATTTAAAATTTGCAATGATATCCTAAAGGTTTAGAATGACCACCACCGAAGGGTGAACAGAAACACTTATCCTCTAGGACAAGACTTTCTCGACAAGACCCTAATCCCATAATAACTCTTATTCCATTAGGCGTCCAGTTACCATTATTTGGTCGAATTCATTAACACTTAACGAATCGCGTGAGTGTCACCCTAATCTTTAAGTTTCCAAGTATCCGTCCAAACAATAGCCACCGAAGGGTGAACCACGAAGGAAAACCAACAAGGAAACTGTATCCCTTTCGAAAATTCACAGTGTTCCGACTCCCATGATCAAGGCCCTCCAAAGGGATTGTCTAGTCTAGGCCAAACTAGCAGGCGGATCATAGGGGTCTCACGGTGTGAATCGAAAGAAGAGACCGTGGGTCCCGTTTTCACAGGTCCCGCTCCCACTCACTATAAGTACTTTTTCCATCCACTTTGATATTAACCCATACAAATGCCATCCGAAGGGGGACGCTCAAATTTGCGCCACGAGGCCGAGTATGGATCTCACGGTGCGGACTTAACGGAGATTTGTGGTCGGAAAATTAAATGTATCTTATACACTTTATTTCCTCCCACTCAACACTTTATAATTTTCGGGATTGACCTAGATAAACCGACTCAAATTTACCTAAGTCTACAAATATAACTCTTCTATGGTATTTAACCAAAGTTTATAATCACATTATTACTTAGGTTTATGTGAGTAAATTAATCAACTTTTAATTAACGGCACTCACGAAAAATATAATCTAAGAATCTCTGGACCGAATTCACTCCCAGGTCGGTTTCCAGGTAGTGGTGTTCCGCAAGCGTCAACTTAAATACCCCAGCCTTAGACAAAACCTTCCTTAGAAAGAGTTACTAATCAGAATATTTTGAATTCCTAATTCTAATCTTATTAGAACTAGAAAACCTAAGTCTAATTATTCAAGTTCTAAACACTTTAAAACTAATAATTAACTTAGGTTACATGCATTTCTATGTTATAGTGTTTGATCATTCATCACATGAATAACTATACTATAACATAAATATTCATCATATGAAAATTAAATGCATGAGCATCCTTTAATCTAAAAAATATAACACTTATATTAATTAAATTAAAACATGTATTTAATTATACTATAACACTTATAATATAACCTATCATGCAAACTATATGTTAGAACACTTATAATATAAATGATGCATGAAAATGATTAACCTAAGATGGGATTTTAAATCTATATGACATACATTATGCACATAGAATTTAATTAAATCATACATCACATGTATTATATAATTTAATAGCAAAAATGGACCGATTTTGGCACTTAGGAGCATTTATTTAATTAAATAACATTAATATAATAATTATATTAATATTATTTAATAATTAAATTAAATTAAATAAATAATACAATTTATAAAATAAATAATAAATAAAACACGTTGAAAACCGCCCACTATGAGCAACTCCCCACTTCTCGCGCGCGCACCTCGCCAAACTGCCCACTACGTTGTAGCGTTGCAACGCTGCAGCATCCAGCGTCAAGCCCCGCGTGCTCCACGCAAGTGGCGTTGCAACGCTGCTCTGCAGCTAGGCCTCCGTCCACATGCGCAGAGTTGAGAAGTCGATGAACAGCGTCTCAACGCTGTCGACAGAAGAACAAGGTCCTCTTGTTGTTCTTTGTCGATTCTCGCCCGTTTCCACTCTGATTTCTTCACAGCATCCCATGCCATGAACGACTCAGACTTAAAGACTCGATTTACATTAAAATGCCCAAAACAACGGGCCCTTACATTGATCACATCAACATAGAAATGAAAATTTAAAACAATGTCAAAACCGAAACCATCCATTTTGCAAACCACAATTTATCTCATAAATTATAGCAAATTACCCACCTAATTTTAACGAAAATCAGTGCACAAAAATAAACAAACGAATGACTCTGATACCAATTGAAGGGAATGAGAGTCCCAATGCAGCGGAGGACGATCGAATCGTCGCGGTGATGTTGTGCTACTTAATTTCGTTAAAATTATCTAACACATAGATTGAGGCTAAACATGCATACTAGGGAAAGAAAACAGTAAGGTTATGATACTTACTTGTTGAAGACGTTCTTCAAAACTTCCTTTTCGTTCACGAACACTTTGTGGTTTCCTCGATCTCAACGATCTCGAACTCTTCTCACGAACACCGACCGAACACCACCACTTGGCTTCTCGGTTGTTCTTCTTTTGGAAGAAGGAGAATGGTGAGATTCTAGATTTTGGTTTTTGGGAGGAGAAAAACTAGAGAGAATTTGTGAGAGAGAGGAAAGCTTCTTTTGGTGAGAATTCCAAAAATGAGCTTCAAGCCTTACAACCCTTCTTGCAAAAGGGGTTTAAATAATGGAGATAGGTGGAGTTGAAATCTCCACCTATTTACCATTTTACCACAACTATAGGATATGCAAATCATATTTTCATAACCATATATGATATGATATCTCATATCTAATTTTACAAATCACATTTGAATAATTGTGGATTTATTAAATTGAATCACATCCAATTTAATATCTCTCAACCTAATTTCTCCAAATTAGCCCAAATTCAATAATTAGGCTAACCTATAGTTTATTATGAATCTCATTCACATTAAACTATATATTATATCATTCATATTTCATATAAATGACATAAATGCCCTTTAATGAACTTGAACACTTCAATTCACACCAAAACATTAAACCTTCTTTTAATACAGTATGAGCCAACCGAGGGACCTTATGAACCTATAGTGACGAGCTCCTGTGATCCGAGATTAACCTATCAAACTCTTTGACCTGGTTAATCAATATTCATTAGCTACGGTAACACTCCACTAAAGCCCGTAGCTGCACTCCCGTCAGTGCAAGATATTACGTGTCCACCGATATAATCAATGCCTATGAGTCGACCCTTCACAGGTTGTTCGTATATACTACTGGGTCAAATTACCGTTTTATCCTTGTGTCTACCTCTTGCTCCTTAAGTCCCCACTGCTCCTCTAATGAACAACAACGTTGTAATGGTCCAACCATACACAACAACCCTCTTGTGCCAATGAGAGGGTGGGCGCCTGTTGTCCAAGCCCTAGAGACAACACTTAAGGGAACAACCCCTCTAGTTTCCCTAAAGACGGGAACGAGTGAATTCCATCTGCGTAGTTAAGTTCCCAGCTCCCTACTTGGTCTTGTCCCTGAGAAGATAGGCATATTGGGCGAGTAACTGTGACCACCCTCACCCGTACTAGTCAAAGGGCCGGACCCCGCATGAGCATGTGGAGTCCGTAACACGCTCCGGGATTCGGTCGAGTCACTAATGGTCATCTCACGAAGTTATTAGTCCTTCACCATTACGCGGTGTTACATCGTAGAGTCTAATAATTCACGGTCCGATCTTGTACAATCTCATTGTACAGGATGACCCCACTCGCATGTCAACCACATGAATGAGTCAGATCACCTTGTTTGTATCTTAATGCAAAGTGGGTCGCATCCACAACGTATCCAGGATTAGGTCTCCAACCTTATCCATATACTGTAGACCGTTCGTGTCATTAACTCGAACGTGATCCTCCCTTTGTGTCCACTACACACTGTTCAAGTTCGTTCTCTCATATATTTAATGACCCTGGAGCTTAGTTTATTGGACAATGTTTGTAATAAATGCGAGACACAAAAGATGAAATAAATAAATGTTTATTAATTTGAAATGTATATTTACAAACTATACGAGATTAGGACAAACATCCCAACAGTTCCCTTAAGAACTGAGTCTAGGTCGTGAACAACAGGGCCCCGCCCTCTAAACTAGCTTAAGAGGGTTTGAGTTTATGGTAGGACCATAGACTTGTTGTTCATTAGAGAATCAATAGTACCTAAGGAACAAAGAGGTAATCACAGGGGTAAAACGATAATTTGACCCAACTGTGATTACGAACAACCTGTGAAGGGTCGACTCATATAGGTAATGATTATATCGATGGACACAATATAATCTACAGTGAAGAGAGTGCAACTACAAATCTATAGTGGAGTGACTTGTAGTTAATGAATATTGATTAATTGGATCAAAGGGTTTGATCAGTTAATCTCACATCATTGGAGCTCATGAACTGGAGGTCCATTAGGTCCCTCCGTTGGCTCAACATGTTAATATTGAGGGTATAAAGTTAGGAGTGAAATTGAAGTGCTCAATTTCATATATGAGGTATTATATCAATTATATGTGATATAATTGATATAATATATAGTTTTAATGTGAATGAGATTCACATATTAACTATATACTAATGAGAGAATGAATGAGGAATAGGATGATAATTTTCATCCTATTTTCCTATAAATAGTTGCATGGGATGCAACTTTGAGACTAAGTGATTTGACATACCATTTGTGTAAGACTTCTCTCTAAAAGATCAACATCTCATTCCTAAAGGACCTCGCCTTACTTCCTCACCTAGAGAACAACAGAGAAGATCTAGTGGTGGATCTTCACACGTGCCGGTTCGGTTTGCTGAGATCGTGATCGTTGGAGAAGGAGTACATGAAGAAAGTGTTATTCAAAGGTATGTTTATTTGCTGTCCAAACTAAATTGTATGCTTAATCGTAGTTAATTTGTTCATGATGTTAATCCATGTAATGAATCACTAACACACGATTCACAATCGCTTTCGCTGTGGGATTCGATCCCTTCATACACTACATTTAGTTCAAGAGACATTTTACAACCTTGGATGTTAGTTTATTGGATTTAGGGTTAATAAAAGGGCAATGTTGTAAATAATGAACCATAACTCTTTATTGAAAATAATAACTCTTTATTACATTAATTAGAACAATATTTACAAACTACGAGTTTTAGGGCACAAACACCAACATGAACCACCAAGACTTAACTAAATAGCTAAATATGCTCAACTATATTACTAAACCCGAAAGGATTGATTGATAAACAATCTATAACGATCCTAAACTTTGGAACAAACCTAGTAAAGGAGGTTACCCAACCAAGTTGCCTGTGCTGGAATTTCGGCAACATAACGGCGTAACTAGGAGAAAGTCAAAAAAGTTTTATCTCTGTTAAAGAAAATGAGCACTTCAACTAAAGTCTAGGTTGGGCTTCACACTTTAGAATTTCAAATAGTTACATGCTTAAGAAATCCAAAAAGAAATTAGATTGGGCAAAAACTATACGATTCTCACTAAGATTCAAGATTCAAAATAAAACAAATAACTTAGAGGTCATCTAAAATAAATACATATTGAAGAAAATAACAACGCATACTACATGAAGGAAACCTAAGCTTATGTATAGAATGCTAGGGCTCCAAAGACTCGTCAGGTTGTCGCCATCGCCAGCCACCTCAAGATTTAAGCCTGACCTACAACCAAAACATGAAAGTAGACAAGTGAGTATAAACATACTCAGTAAGCAACCCTCTCATGTCCAAATTAAGCTAGCAAGTATCAAGCAACTAAGCCCTTGCCTAAGACACATTCCGAGGCAACCGAACGCATACACCCACACCTTGGATTCCACACTTCTAGTTCTACTCCTTGCCTCGTAACCTAGGTTGGTGAATGGCGGTGAGAGGAAGTGATTCATTCTCACGCCCTAGAACCGGGGATTAACTCCCTGTGTCAATACCAGACGAATGGGCACGTCCAAATGTCTCCAAGCTCGTCGGGAATCACCCTTGAACCGTCTAGTTAGATGATGGACAACTGATTGTCTACCAATTTCTTGGTGATTTGTAAGCTTGTCGAGAGCCCGATAAAATACAATTATATAATTGATCTACATTAAATACTTGCAGTACTTAAAAGTGGACCAGGTCGAACCACATGGAGCAATGAATTTCAAAAGGTAAAAAAGGTCAAGAAAGTTGCAGAGAAAGGAAAGTGTTTAATGGAGATTTGATCCTTACGGGAAAAGAAACTGTCCCAAGTTCCTTGCCGACAGGAAGAATATAGGTAAATGTGATATACTAGTAACTGAAACATGTTGAGTGGAGAGTAGTGACTCTGCCTAGATATTGGATTCGGGCGCCACTAACCACGTTTGTTTTTCTTTTCAGGGAATTAGTTCATGGCAGCAACTGCGAGAGGGTGAGGTGACTGTATAGGTTGGATCCGGGGTGATTGTCTCTGTTGCAGCAATCGACAAAGTGAAGCTCTATTTCGACAGGAATTACTTATAGTTAGACAATTTGTATATAGTACCAGGGTTTACTAGAAACCTTGTCTCTATTTCGTGTCTTCTTGAACATTGTATTTCCGTTTCATTTAGTGGTAATAAAGCATTTATTTCCCAAAATGGAAACTTGATTGTTCTGCTTCACTTAAGTCTAATCTGTATGTTTTGAAACCAAATTTGGTCAAAAGCGTTTTGAACACTGAATTATTTAAAACAGCAGAAACACGAACTAAAAGAGTAATAGTTTCTCCAAAAGAAAATGCCAATATTTGGCATCTACGGTTAGGCCACATTAATCTCAATAGGATTGAGAAACTAGTGAAGAGTGGACTTCTAATCGAGTTGGAAGAAAACTCTTTACCGGTGCGTGAGTCATGCCTCGAAGGCAAAATGACCAAATGTCCTTTTATTGGAAAAGGATATAGAGCCAAAGAGCCCCTTGAGCTTATACATTCTGACCTCTGTGGTCCGATGAATGTTAAAGCACGAGGTGGTTACGAATACTTTGTATCTTTTATAGATGACTATTCAAGGTATGGATATATTTACCTAATGCATAGTAAGTCTGAAACTCTTGAAAAGTTCAAGGAGTACAAGACTGAGGTTGAGAACCTGTTAGGTAAAACGATAAAGACACTTCGATCGGATTGAGTTGGAGAGTATACGGACACTGAATTCCAGGACTATATGATAGAATACGGAATTACGTCCCAACTCTCAACACCTGGTATGCCACAGCAGAATGGTGTATCGGAGAGGAGAAACAGAACCTTGTTCAACATGTTCAGTCGATGATGAGCTATGCTTGTCTCCCTGATTCTTTTTGGGGTTACGCAGTGGAGACTGCGGTTTATATTTTGAACAACGTTCCATCAAAGAGTGTTTGTGAAACACCTTTCGAACTCTGGAATGGACGTAAAGGTAGTTTACACCATTTAAGAATTTGGGGATGCCCGACCCACGTGTTGGTATCAAACCGGAAGAAGTTGGAACCCCGTTCAAAATTGTGCCTATTCGTAGGTTACCCAAAAGAGACTAGGGGTGGTCTATTTTACGATCCTAAGGAAAATAAGGTGCTTGTGTCGACAAACGCCACTTTCCTTAAGGAAGACCAATTCAGGGATCATTTGCCTAGAAGCAAAATCGTGTTAAATGAAATGGACTGTACATCAAAAAGAGTTGTTGATGGGGCTAGTACATCAACAAGTGTTGTTGAGCCTAGCACATCTAGTCAAGTTCGTTCCCTAGAGTTGGGAATGCCTCGACGTAGTGGGAGGGCTGTGAGACAGCCTGAACGTTACATGAGTTTAGCTGAAACCCAAGTCGTCACCCCTGATGATGACTGCGAGGATCCATTGACCTATGATCAGGCAATGGCAGACGTTGACAAAGACGAATGGATTAAAGCTATGGACAAGGACATGGAGTCGATGTACTCCAATTCTGTCTGGGAGCTTGTGGATCAACCGGATGGAGTAAAACCTATAGGTTGCAAATGGATCTACAAGCGTAAACGTGGCGTAGATGGGAAGGTGCATACCATCAAAGCACGACTAGTGGCAAAGGGTTTTACCTAGGTTTTAGGGGTTGACTATGAGGAAACCTTTTCACCTGTAGCCATGGTAAAGTCGATCAGGATCCTCCTGGCCACTGCAGCATATTATGATTAGGAGGTATGACAGATGGATATCAAGTCCGCCTTTGTAAATAGCAACCTTGACGAAACCATCTATATGAACCAGCCCAAAGGGTTCATAACCCTAGGCCAAAAGCAAAAGGTTTGTCAGATTCATAGGTCCATTTATGGACTGAAACAAACCTCGAGGTCTTGGAATATAAGATTTGATGAGGCGATCAAATCTTATGGCTTTGATCAGAATGTTGACGAGGCTTATGTCTACAAGAAAATCGTTGACAAAACTATCGCATTTCTCGTATTGTACATGGACGATTTTCTTCTCATTGGGAATGAGGTAGGATTTCTTACTAACGTAAAGAAATGGCTAGCTTCGCAATTTCAAATGAAAATTTTGGGAGAAGCACAGTATGTTCTAGGTATCAAGATTGTCCGGAACTAGAAGAACAGAACGTTGGCCATGTCTCAAGCGTCTTATATTGACAAGATGTTGTCTAGATATAAGATGGAGAACTCCAAGAAGGGTTTGTTGGTGAAGCATCAAGCAGGGATGCATCGCTAATTCAACTATGGAAGCTGAGTACGTTGCGGCTTGTGAAGCTACAAAGGAAGTTCATGATGGATTTTGAAGTTGTTCCAAATATGAACTTGTCGATCACGCTGTTTTGTGACAATAGTGGTGCAGTAGCCAACTCTAGAGAGCCTCAGAGCCATAAGAGAGGCAAACACATTGAGCAAAAGTATCTCCTGATACGGGGGATTGTGCACCGCGGCGACGTGACAGTCTCGCAGATAGCTTCGGAGCACAATGTTGCTGATCCATTTACAAAGCCCCTCACGGCTAAGGTGTTTGAGGGTCACCTAGAGAGTCTAGGTCTTCAAGTTCTTCCTGACTAGGGCAAGTGGGAGTATTGTAAACGGGTATTCAATGCCCTAGTTTATTGTATTACTTTATTATAATCTATTGTACATTTGAGAAATGTATGTTTGCTCCATTAGCTTAGTCCAAGTGGGAGTTTGTTGGGATGTATGTCCTAATCTCGTTTTGTTTGTAATATTACCATTTGAAATTAATAAGAGTTATTTATTTAATCATGTTGTGTCTCGCGAAGTTTTACAAACTTTGTCCAATAAACTAAGCTCCAAAGTCATTGAATTTATGAGAGAACTAGAACTTGAACGGTGTGTAGTGGACACACAGGGAGGAGCGCGTTCGAGTTAATGGCCCGAACGGTCTTCAATATATGGAAAGGGTTGGAGACCTAATCCTTGATACGTTGTGGATGTGGCTCGCTTTGTATTAGATACAAACGAGGTGATCTGACTCGTTCATGTGGTTGACATGCGAGTGGGGGCATCCTGTGCAATGAGATTGTACAATACCGGACCGTGAATTATTAGACCTACTGATGTAACACCGTTAACAGTATGGGACTAATAACTTCGTAGATGACCATTAGTGCTCGACCTGAATCGTGAGCGTGTTACGGACTCCTGTCTGCAGGGGGTTGTCCTTTGACTAGTACGGGTGAGGGTAGTCATAGTTACTCACCCAATATGCCTATCTTCTCAGGGACAGGACCACGTGGGAAGCTGGGAACTTAACTGCATGAGATGGAATTCACTCGTTCCCGCTTTTATAAAAACTAAAGGGGTTGTTCCCTTAAGTGTTGTCTCCAGGGCTTGGTCAACGGGCGCCCACCCTCTCACTGGCCCGAGAGGGGTGTTGTGTATTGTTAGACCATTACAACGTTGTTGTTCATTGGAGGAGCAGTGGGGACTTAAGGAGCAAGAAGTAGACACAGGGGTAAAACGGTACTTTGACCCAGCAGTGTCTACGAACAACCTGTGAAGTGTCGACTCATGGGCATTGGTTATATCAGTGGACACAACTTGTCTTACACTGACGGGAGTGCAGCTACGGGCTTTAGTGGAGTGTTACCGTAGCTAATGAATGTTTATTAACCAGGTCAAAGAGTTTGACAGGTTAGTCTCGGATGATTGGAGCTCGTCACTGTAGGTCCATAAGGTCACTTGGTTGGCTCAAACTGGATTAATAGAAGGTTTTCAGTTTTGGTGTGAATTTGAAGTGTTCAAGTTCACTAGAGGGTAATTATATCATTTATATGAGATATGAATGACATATTATATAGTTTAATGTGAATGAGATTCATAATAAACTATGGGTTAGTCTAATTGTTGAATTAGGGCTAATTTGGAGAAATTATATTGAGAGAAATTAAATTGAATGTGATTCAATTTAAAATCCACGATTCTACAAATGTGATTTGTAAAATGAGATATGAGATATATTATTATATGTGGTTAGGCAAATATGATTTGCATAACGTAAGGTTGTGGTAAAATGGTAAATAGGTGGAGATTTCAACTCTACCTATCACCATTATATAAACCCTTTGCAAGAAGGATTTCATAAGGCTTTGTTTCATTTTTTGGATTTCACACCAAAGAAACAAAATTCTCTCTCAAAATCCTCTCTCAATCTCTCCCCTTCTCACCAAAAGACACCCACTTCTCTCCTTCTACCCAATGTAGAACAACCGAGAAATCGAGTGGAAGTGTCCGATTTTCACTGTTCAAAGAGATCGAGGATGTTGAGATCGTGATCACGAAGCGTTCGTGAACAGAAGAAGGAAAGCTTGAAGAAGTGTTTTTCAACAAGTAAGTAGCGTATTTCTCTTGTTGTTTTTCTTCTTTAATTTGCATGTTTAATCTAGTTTCTATGTGATAGAAATAGTTTTAAGAAAACGAATTTCACAATGATACCACGACGATTCAATCTTCCTTCCGTTGCACGGGATTTCATTTCCTTCAACCTTATCTTCCTTAGGATTATAGATGATGGGGATCTGATCCCCTTAAGCAGCGGAAACGTGTTTTTGGAATCGTAATTGCAAGTTTGTTTTTGGTTGAAAAGCAAAAATTAGTACTTTGGGAAAAAACAGAACAAGCATACATTTCTAATCTAATTAGGCATGGAATTTTTGTCATGCAAACATGCTATAGGAATTAAATAAACTAAAAGGGAATTCATAATACCTTCGTAGTTTCACAGTTGCAACTCCTTGCTTCCAAGAGAAACAACAACACAGGAACTGGAAATCTACTTCTCTGTTTTATCCCACAGGACAACACCAGTAGTGAGAACCTCCTATGACTCTGTGTTTCTACTTAGATCTTCCTTGGTGGGAACGATCCAACAATTGGAATGAATAGGGAAAAGAGAGAGAATTCTTGAGAGAGCAATTTTTCAGAGAAATCATCGATCCACACAAAACCTCTAATCCTTGAGAAGTTAATCAGAGGAATTCTTCCCCCACTCCCTATCGATGGGGAGTTGGTGGGGAAGATGGGAACGTGTCCTCCTGACACGTTTCCATTAATTAATTTAATTAATATAAATTAATTAAATATCATATATTTAATTAAAATCAAATCACATTTAATCTATTTCTCTTCTAACCTATAGTTTTAATGCACATCTTATGCACATTAAATTTTAATCGATAGTTTTCAAATATGAATCACATTCACATTTGAATTTAATATTTGAAATCTTTTAAATATTTAATTCTCTCATACAATTTAATATGAATCATATTCACATTAAATTTATAATATATAGTTCCAAAACTATATATTATATCGTATCTATATACATTAAATGTATTCCCTAATGAATTTGAACATTTCAAATTCAAATGATCTAAGAACCCTTTACGAGCTAGAAGGTGGACCTAATGGACATACAGATCAGAAGCTCCAACGATACGAGACTACTTGGTTAATCTCATTAACCTCCTAATCAACATTCGTTAACTGCGGGAACACTCCACTAAAGTCCCACAGCTGCACTCTTCTCACTGTAAATATATTTCTGCTTCCACGGATATTGACCAATAACAAAAAGTCAATCCTTCACGAATGTTCGTAACACCAGCTGGATCAAATTACCGTTTTACCCCTGGGTTACATCTTGTACCTTAAGTACCAGTGCTCCTCTAATTAACAATTTGTTTGCGGTCCTACCAACAAACAGAGTCCCTCTCGGGCCAATGAGAGGGTCGGACCCTTTGTTCAAGTCCCGGAGACACCACTTAAGGAAACATTCCCTACTTACCCTAGTAGGCGGGAAGGAGTGAATTCCATCTTGCTAGGCTAAGTCCCCAGTTGCTTACTCGGTCTTGTCCCCAAGAAGGTAGGCATATTGAGTCGAGAAATCTGGCATCTCTCACCCATACTAGTCAAAGGACAATCCCTCGCAAACAGGAGTTCGTAACCTGCTCAGGATTGAGATCAAGTTGCCTAGGTCATCCTAGTGAAATAGAAACCTAACTAGTCAACGGAGTTACATCTAGAGGTTACTATTTCGTGATCCGGTCTTATGTAATCTCATTACATAAGATATCCCCACTCACATGTCATCTACACGAACACGTTAGGATCACAGTGTTTGTATCATATACAAAGTGGGCCACATCCATAGTTTTACCAGGGTAAGGTACCCAAACCTTATCCCCTTACTATAGACCCTTTAGGTTGTATCTCGAACCGAGATCCTTTATATGTACACTACATTCAAATAAAGATACATTTTACAGCCTTGGATGTTTAGTTTATTGGATTTGGGGTTAAAACAATGGCAATATCGTAAATAAGGAACAATAACGCTTTATTTAAGTAATAACAATTTATTACAATAATTAGAACAAAAAATTACAAACTACGAGTTTTAGGCCAAAAATCCCAACAATAGAATAACCCACCTCTCGTTTCTTTTGGGTACCCTACAAAAAGGCATAGTTTTCAACATGATTCCAATTTCTTTGGATTTGTCACGAGCACATGTGTTGGACATCCCCAAATTCTGAAATGATGTAAACTACCTTTATGTCTTTTCTAGAGTTCAAATGGTGTTTCCAAAACACTATTCGATGGAACATTATTCAAAATGTATACAACAGTCTCTACTATGTATCCCCAGAACGAGTTAGGAAGATGAGTATAACTCATCATTGATCGAACCATGTCCAACAAGGTTCTATTTCTTCTTTCTGATACACCATTTTGTTGAGGCGCACCAGGTGCTCAGAGTTGGGATGTAATTCCATATTCTATCATATAGTCTTGGAATTTTAAATCCATATACTCTCCACCCCGATCCGATCGATGTGGTTTAATTGTTTTACCTAATTGATTCTCAACTTCAGTCTTGAATTCCTTGAACTTTTCAAGTGCTTCAGACTTATGATGCATTAGATAAATATGCCCAAATCTGGAATAATCATCCATAAAAGAGATGAAATATTCATAACTACCTCTGGCTTTAACATTCATCGGACCAAAAATGTCTGAATGTATAAGCTCAAGATGTTCTTTGGCTCTATAACCTTTTTCCACTAAAAGGTCTTTTAGTCATTTTTCCTTCCAAGCAGGACTCACATACTGGTAAGACATTTTCTTCTAACTCAAGATGTATAAGCTCAAGATGTTCTTACCAATCTCTCAATCTTATTGAGGTTAATGTGACCTAACCGAAGGTGCCAAAGTTGATCATTTTCTTTAGAAGAAATCTTATGTTTCTTAGTTTGTGTATTTGCAGTTTTAAATAATTCAGTATTCAAAACCATTTTGACTGAGTTAGGCCTTAAAACATACAATTCATTTTCTAATGAAGCTATACATATTTCAATAACATTCTTAAAAATAAACACTTTATTAGGAGAAAAAGATATTGAAATACATTGTTCTATTAGGCAAGAAATTGAAAGTAGGTTTCTAGTAAACCCTAGAATCACTAGTACATTGTTCAACAACTTATGTTTCTTGCCAAACAATAGCTTTCCCATTTCCAACACGAAGTGTTATCTCTCCTTCTTATAGCTGTTGCCAGGAACTAATTCCGTGAAAAGAAGAACAAACATGATTAGTGGCTCCTAAATCCAATATCTAAGCAGAATTATCATCATCCACTAAACAAGCTTATAAGCAAAGTAAATCATATTTACCTTCTTTCTTCTTATCTGAAATGTACTTGAGACAGTTCCGTTTCCAATGCCCATCTTCATTTTAGTGGAAACATTTGTTGGGATGTATGTCCTCATCTCGTGTAGTTTGTAATATTCCAAGTTGTAAATAAATAAGAGTTGGAGGGTACTTAAGCTGACGGTTAACGAAACACCTTCTACCTTGGAACTGACCCGGAGCTTGAGTTGAATTAACCATAGTCTTGATTATATCTAGGTCATTAAAATGTTTATTCACCTAGACTTAAGGTTTAAAGGCCTAGTTATAATAGTTATAATAGGCATAGACTTAGATATATTATTTTAGGCAGAATCCCACTAAGTTAAACCTATACCCTAACCTTAGAAGCTTTAGTGGGAGAAAACGAGATGCTCGCATCGAGTTTACTCTCACGTCCTCAAGAGTTCAAACCGTGAGTTCCATGCTCGGCTACGTGGCATCAATAGGGCGTCCCCCTATGGTAAGTGTTTGCATGGTTCAATACCAAGGTGAATGAGGGAAG
The DNA here is from genome assembly GCA_036507285.1 of Trichosanthes cucumerina. NCBI lineage: Eukaryota > Viridiplantae > Streptophyta > Magnoliopsida > Cucurbitales > Cucurbitaceae > Trichosanthes > Trichosanthes cucumerina. The sequence goes on from CM071841.1 coordinate 45,216,608, forward strand.
TATCCATAGTAAATGGGAGCAGGACGCGTGTCAACGTGTCCTACGATCTCCTCCATTAGGTCGCACCGTGAGATTTCTGTAGTCCACCTGCTAGGTTTTCCTAGAACAACCAAACCCTACGGAGGGCCTGACTATAGGGATCGAAACACCGCCAACTCCAGAAATGGATAGGGTCTCTTAGGTAATTTGCCAACAATTGTCTTTCTTAATAGTAGCCTGTTGGCTCGGACCTATTGGATCTGAAAATGGTAGGGTCACATTTACGGGATAAGTTAAGCTAGTTAACAAGTCCTTAACCAAACAAACGGTAGCTAAGGATCATTGGGACATGAGATGTTCTGGTAGTGAGAATTGGCTGAGAAAGTCTCAATTCAAGGGATGAGTGACTGACCACCCGACGGTGGCTTTTATTCTAAACCCTTGTAATATCGTTGCAAAATTAAAGGTTTAATTTAAACACTAGAGTTCTTTAATAATTTTGCTAAAATTGATTGGTTTATAATGGGTTAAAGGCATAACTAATTTGAACTAATTTGGAATTTTAGCATGTCGTCCTCATATATAGCCTCACTTAAAACCGAACGTTTAACTGATGAAAATTTTACTACGTGGAATTCTAACCTTGATGCGATTCTTGTTGTTGACGACCTTCGGTTTGTACTGACTGAGGAATGTCCTCAGGTCCCTACTCAAAACGCACCTCAATCAGATAAGGATGTGTTTGATCGCTGGTCCAAGGCTTATATCCTGGTTGGCATATCTGATGTTTTGGCCAGCAAGTTAGAGGCAATGGTCTCAGCTCATGAGATCATGGGTTATCTGCAGAGTTTGCCTGGACAACCGTATGAGCAAATTCCGCACGAATCCCTCTAGTACGTTTATAACGCGCGCATGAAGGAGGGAACTTCAGTGAGAGAACATGTTCTCGATCTTATAGTTCACTTCAACGTGGCCGAAATGAACGGAGCGGTCTTGGATGAGCAAAGTCAGGTATTCTTCCTCCTGGAATCTCTTCCAAAGAGTTTCCTGCCATTCCGTAGCAATGCGGTCATGAACAAAAAAGAGTATAACTTGACTTCCCTCCTAAATGAACTGCAGACTTACCAGTCTCTTATGGATAATAAGCGACAGGTTGATGGAGAGCCAAATCAGTTTGCCCATTCCAAAAGGATCCATATGGGTTCATCCTCTTGAACCAAGCCCTGCGGTTCTTCTTCTGGGATTAAGAAGACTCGGAATAAGAGGAAAGGAGGAAAAGGGAAAGCTTCTGCTACTGCAGACATTAAGCTCAAAGAGAAGAAATGTAAATTCGATTTACTTGCTCTTGAAACTTGCTTAGTGGAAAATGATGATTTTACCTGGATACTTTATTTGGGAGCCACTAATCATGTTTGCTCTTCTTTTCTGGAAACTAGTTCCTTTAAGGAGCTCGAAGAGGGTGAGATGACGCTCAGGGTCAGAACGGGAGAAGTCGTCTCAGCTCGTGCAGTGGGAGATGCCAAGCTTTTTTTCAGAGATAGATTTATATTATTAGAAAATCTGTATATAATTCCTAAAATTAAGAGGAAATTAATTTCTATCTATTGTTTAATAGAACTTGGATATTGTATTTCTTTTTCTATTAATGAAGTGTTCATTTCGAAAAAGGGTGTCAATGTTTGTTATGCTAAATTAGAAAACGGCTTGTATGTACTTAAACCGAATCGAACTAAAGCAATTTTGAATCATGAGATGTTTAAAACTGCTAATACTCAAAGTAATTAAAAGGCAAAGAATTTCTCATAAAAATACCTATCTTTGGCATCTTAGACTTGGACATATTAATCTCAACCGGATTGAGAGACTTTCTAAGAATGGACTTCTAAACAAGTTAGAAGACGATTCTTTACCTCCTTGTGAATCCTGCTTGTAAGGTAAAATGACTAAGCGACCTTTTAGTGGAAAAGGTTACAGAGCCATAGAGCCCTTAGATCTTTGTGGTCCGGTGAATGTTAAAGCTCGAGGAGGGTACGAATATTTCATCTCTTTCATAGATGATTATTCGAGGTATGGTTATTTATACCTAATGCATCATAAGTCTGAGGCTCTTGAAAAGTTCAAAGAGTATAAGGCTGAAGTAGAGAATGCATTAGGGAAAACAATTAAAACACTTCGATCCGATCATGGTGGAGAGTATATCGATTTGAGATTCTAGGACTATTTGATAGAACAAAGAATTAAATCTCAACTCTCATCACCTAATACACCACAACAAAATGGTGTGTCAGAAAGGAGAAATAGAACCTTGTTGGACATGGTTCGTTGTATGATGAGCTATGCTCAATTGCTTGCCTCGTTTTGGAGATATGCAGTAGAGAGTGCAGTTCAAATCTTGAACATTGTTCCATCAAAGAGCGTTTCAGAAACACCTTTTGAATTGTGAAAGGGGCGTAAACCTAGTTTACAACACTTCATGATTTGGGATTGTTCGGCACACGTGCTAGTGACAAACCCAAAGAAACTGGAACCTCGTTCAAGATTATGCAATTTGTTTGCTATCCCAAAGAAACGAGAGGTGGTCTTTTCTACGACCCACAAGAAAACAAGGTGATCGTATCGACAAACGCCACTTTCTTGGAGGAAGATCAAATGAGGAACCATAAACCACGTAGTAAATTAGTACTAAATGAAGCTACAGATGAATCAACAAGAGTTGTTGATCAAGCTAGACCTTCATCAAGAGTTGATGGAGAAGCTAGCACCTCCAGTCAGTCTTGTCCTTCTTAATCGTTGAGAATGCCTCGACGCAGTGGGAGGGTTGTTTCCCAACCTGACCGCTACTTGAGTTTAGCTGAATCTCAAGTCGTCATACCTGATGACGGCGTAGAAGATCCATTGTCTTCTAGACAGGCAATGAATGACGTAGACTAGGATCAATGGATCAAAGCCATGGACCTTGAAATGGAGTCAATGTACTTCAATTCAGTATGGGAACTTGTAGACCAACTTTAAGGGGTAAGACCCATGGGGTGTAAATGGATCTATAAGAGAAAGAGAGATGCAGCCGGAAAGATACAGACCTTTAAGGCTAGACTTGTAGCAAAGGGTTTTACCCAAAGGGAATGAGTTGACTATGAAGAAACTTTTTCTCCTGTTGCTATGCTGAAGTCTATAAGGATACTCTTGTCCATAGCCGCATTTTATGATTATGAAATCTAGCAAATTGACGTCAAGACTGCCTTTTTGAATGGTAATCTGGACGAGAGCATCTATATGTCTCAGCCCGAAGGGTTCATAACCCAAGGTCAGAAGCAAAAAGTTTGCAAGCTCAATCGATCCATTTATGGGTTGAAACAAGCATCCAGATCTTGGAATATAAGATTTCATACTGCAATCAAGTCTTATGTTTTTTACCAAAACGTTGATAAGTCTTCCACTTACAAGAGGATAATCAACGACAAAGTAGCTTTCTTAGTGCTTTATGTGGATGATACTACTCATTGGGAATGATGTAGGATACCTTACTGACATAAAGAATTGATTGGTGACCCAATTCCAAATGAAAGATTTGGGAGAGGCGCAATATGTTCTTTGGATTTAGATGTTTCAGGAATCGTAAGAACAGAACGCCAGCTCTGTATCAAGCATCTTATATCGACAAAAGGTTGTCCGGATATTCGATGCAGAATTCCAAGAGGGGCTTATTACCCTTCAGGCATGGAGTTCATCTATCTAAGGAACAGTTTCCTAAGACACCTCAAGAAGTTGAGGATATGAGACGTATTCCCTATGCCTCTACAGTAGGTAGCTTAATGTATGTTTTGTTGTGCACGAGGCCAGACATTTCCTATGTAGTGGGAATAGTCAGTAGGTACCAATCCAATCCAGGGTTAGACCGTTGGACCGCAGTTAAAAATATCCTCAAGTATCTTAGGAGAACGAGGGACTTTATGCTTGTGTATTGGACGAAGGATTTGATCCTTACAGGATAAAATGATTCTGATTTTCAGAATGATAAGGATTCTAAGAAATCCACATCGGGCTCAGTTTTCACCCTTAATGGGGGAGCTATAGTATGGCGAAGCATCAACCAAGGATGCATCGTTGACTACACGATGGAGGCTAAGTATGTCGCTGCTTGTGAAGCAGCTAAAGAGGTTGTTTGGCTAAGGAAATTCCTTACTGATTTGGAATGATTCTTTCCAAAATCACTAAGTTTTAAAACCTACAATTTCCCAATTGTGATCTAAATTATGGTCATGATTTTAGGTTCTAGGTGGGTTAATTATCCCTAATCAACTCAGTAATCCTAGAATGAAATTTTAGTTTTCTAATTCATTAGCTTTCCCAAGTTTATGAATTATAGAGAAGTTAAAAAGGCCAATTTTAATTCTCATGCAATGTTAAATTCAATAAAATTTCATAAATTCAATCAATGGCATCACCCATAAATTTAATCAAAAATTACATTAAAACAACCTAACCCTTGCCTAAGATAATTTAGTCCATGATAGGAATCAAATCACACATCTTTAAATTGAACATGTTTTCACTAATCAAGAAGTTCACATATAAAAATAACCCAAAACAACCAAACAAACTGCTTAGAACAGTGAGCAAATTAACCTCTAATTAGTGTATAAACAACCCAACAAAAGCAGTGATAATTGGCAAAAATAATCGGCAAAAGCATTAAAAGAAAGGGAACAATTTACACAGCAAGTGGCCTTGTTTTGCTACAGCAATTGCCTAGATGGAGGCCTCTGTCGATGGTCTGCAGCAGGGCACTTTGCTTCAGCAAAGCCCTTGGGTTGGCTTCAAGAATGTGCGACCAATTGCTTCAAAGAAAGGCAAGCAACAAGAAGAACAACCCCTTGGATCGCGATTGCTTGGCCAAGAAACAAAGGCAAAAACACAATCGCAAAGCGACCTCACGTGATTGCTTGGCAAGAATCCTTGACAACTCTCAATGTTAGTAACCTCACGTGATTGCTTGAGCAATCTTGAGCAGACTCCCAACGACGGTCCCTTCACACGATTGCTTCAAAGAAACCTCTCGGCAAATCATTTTTCTTCCAATGATTGCTTCAAAGAACTCTTGGCAATCAGTAGCCTCTCAGCAACCTCATGCATATTGCTTCAGTAAATCGCTCCTTTGACCTTCCTTCACAATTGCTTCACCAAATTGATGGGTCAGCTCTCTCGATGTCGCCCCTCAAAATTGCTACAACAAATCGAAGTGCCTCTGTCCTCCGAATGCTTCAGCAAATCGAAGCCCTTCACGAATCCTCTCTTGGCTTTGCTGTAGCAATTCTCACCACACCAACCACGATTGCTTCAGCAATGGATAGACCATACGATTGCTACAACAAATACACCTTCATGATTTGTCTCTCCAATGCACACATTTGCTGTAGCAATCGCTCGGTTCTCTTTCTCTCCTCGGTCTCTTTCTCTTATCGCCAATCCTCTGCCCCCTTTCACCTGTAAACCCTAGCCTTCTTATACAAGATGGTGTTGCCCTAATTCCATACATTACAAAAATACCCTTAAGGGTAAAAAGTCTAAAATGCCCTTAAGGACTCTTGTAATTTTTAAACATCTCCTACACACAGAAAAATCCTAAATAAATTTATAAAGTCAATTATAAAAGAAACTAAATACGCGAGGATTTTTGGAGTTAAGAAAAATTTCAAATTTCGGTCTTTAATCAACCGTTAGCTTATTTTCCTAAATTTCATAAATTAAAGCAAAAAAACATCAAAATTAATTCTTTTTTAACCTAATGCTTAAATTCAAGATTTTAGAGCTAACACACATAATTTAGGGATAAAATAACATGAGGATCACTAAATTAAATGCAATTCAAGTGGATTAAACACTAAAATTCTAGTAAAATAACTCACTTATGGTGAGTTATCAATAGCTTAACAGGGAGAAGGGGGTGTGAAATGATCGATTAATCAATTGGTGTTCTCGTAGAAGGAAAAGTTCTCTCTCTCTCTCTCACAATCTTCTAACTCCCAAAACCTTCCCATTGTTGGAATCCTTCCCACAAAGGGTTTTGTTTTAAGATCTCAGAGGATATAAGGTTTTCGTCGTGGTGTTGTCCAATTGAAGAAAACAGAGAAGCATCTTGGAAGTTCCTGTGTTGCTGTCTTGTTTGGAGCAAGGAGTTGCTGCAAGTTGAAACTACAAAGGTATTTTTCTTCCCTTTAGTTTAATTGTTAAACTTAACATATGTTTGCATGTATGCAATTAATCCATGTCTAATAGGATTAGAATTTCCATGCTTGTTCTGTTTTATTTATCAATGTACTGGTTTTTGTTTCAATTAAAACAATCAAGCAATTTACGATCCCAAACACATTTTCGCTGCTCAAGGAGATCAGATCTCCATCAATTGGTATCAGAGCAATGCTTGTATTGTTTTGTTTTGAAACAAAATTGCATTGATTTGGTGGAAAATGCATCGGGTTTGCTGTAAAATTTTTTAAGAGTATTTGACCATAGTTTACTTCTTTTGATTTGATCAATTTGTATGTAAAGGCCCCTGCGTTTTTGGGCAAAAAGTGCATTATTGAGTCTGTAATTGAGTTACGAGTCGTTCGGGACTAGTTTCATTCAATTTGGTTTAGAATCGAAGGAGAAATTGAAGAATGAAGCTGCTGTGTTCGTGATTTTTCGCCATCGCTGAAGCAGCGGCGTTAGTTGTAACGCCGTTCATCGCGTTGTAACGTGGAAGAACGGCGTCGCAATGCCGATATTCCCTATCGACGCTGGCGCTCAGAAGTGAAGTCAACGCGCAACGTAACGCCCTCGGCAGTAAGCAACGCCATCCCGATAGCAGGCGCGCATAAGACAAAAAGGGTGTTGCAACGCTAGCTTTACCGTTGCAACGCCGTAGGGCATTCCAGCAGCTGCAGACCGTTCGGTTGGTTCAATTGATTTTTGTCCAGTTCGAGCGGTTCAAGACCGGTTCAGAGTGTTTTTGGATCGGTTTCATGAAATATAATTAATGTAATTTTATTTTTTTGCACTTAAGGGGCCAAATTATTCCGGTTTTACAGCTATTTATCTTTATGAATGTCATTTAGATTTTTCCCACCTTAGGATAAGCATGTTCATGCATTTTATTTATATAAATGTTATATGAATATGGTTGAAAATGCATGATTAATTTATTTTTCATGAGTAATTAATTATAATTGTTATGATTAGATTATATGGAAAATAAATTGCATGGAGCATGAAATTACTTAGTTTAAAAATAAATGTTATTTTGTTTAAGTAATTTTATAATTCAATTAGTTGAATTTCTTTTATAATTCCAATTTGAATATTGATTGTTGGATTTATAATATAGTTTCTTTCATAGGTTAATTATTAAATTTATAAATTTATAAATTAAAGGGGTTTTAGAAACCATAACCTATAATAAAGAAATGCATACAAACATAGGAACTTGGGTTAAAATTTAATTAGATTTAAATCGTTTAAAATTGATTTAGACCTAAGTTTTAATTTCTAATAGGATTAGAAATTAGTCTTACGTAGTATTTTAAATAGTTTAAAATATAGTAGGACTTTAGGACTTTGGTTATAAGGGAACTCTACCGGTGAAGTTCTGTCTAAGGCTGGGGGTACTTAAGCTGACGGTTAATAGAATACCTCCTACCTGGGAACTGACCCGAAACCTGAGTTGAATTAACCTTAGTTCTATTGTATCTCTACGTAATTAAAATGTTTATTCACCTAGACATAAGGTTTTAAGACCTAGTTATAATAGTTATAATAGACATAGACTTAGATAGATTCTTTTAGCCAGAATCCAGCTAAGTTAAAACTATACCCTAATTTTAGGAACTTCAGTGGGAGAAAACGAGATGTTTGCATGGAGTTTACTCTCACGTCTTCAAGAATTCACACCGTGAGTTCCATGCTCGGCTACGCGGCGTCAATAGGGTGTCCCCTATGGTATGTGTTTGCATGGTTCAATACCAAGGTGAATGAGGGAAGTATCCATAGTAAATGCGAGCAAGACGCGTGTCAACGTTTCCTACGGTCTCTTCCATTAGGTCGCACCGTGAGATTTCTATAGTCTGCCTGCTAGGTTGTCCTGGAACAGCCAAACCCTACGGAGGGCCTAACTATACGGATCGGAACACCGCGAACTCCAGAAATGGATAGGGTCTCTTAGGTTGTTTGCCAGCAGTTGTCTTTCTTAATAGTAGTCTGTTGGCTTGGGCCTTGGATCTGAAAAATGGTAGGGTCACATTTACGGGATGAGTTAAGTTAGTTAACAAATCCTTGACCAAACAAATGGTATGTAAACCCGAGATCTTTCTTTGGAACTTCCTTATTAACAAACAACAAAAAGAAAGAAGAAATGAATGTTTAAAACTTGGTTTCCCATGTTTTAAAAAGAAAAGAAATGAAGTGAAAGACAAAAGGAAAACAAGGAAAGGAAGTTTAAACCATTATGGTTTGGTTTGCTTTTAAAGACAAAAGAAGAAAAGGAAATGAAACAAATGTTTTATATGTTAAGTTTTGTTTTGTTTTGTTTTGTTAAGAAAAGAAAAGAAAGAAAGAAGGATAAAGGAAAGAAAAAGAAAAGGAAAAAGAAAAAGGAAAAGGAAAAAGACAAAACAACACCTTTTTCCACCGATTGTTCTTTTTTAAAAAGGATTTCTCTCCATTTTCTTCTCTTTCATCACAAACTAAGGTTGAAGCTTCGTGGTTGAAGGAGAAAGGAAGAAGAAGGAGGCCATTTTTGGTGATTTTGAGCTGGAGTTGCAGAAGAAAAGAGGAAAACTCAAGAGGATTCTTTATTACAGCAAGGAAATCAACTCAGACAAGCTCTGATTTTCTGTTCATCTCGAGCTCCACAAGAAGAGGTAAGAGTTGAGCATTTGTTTCATGAAAGTTAACTCATATTGGAACAAAATTCGTGAAGGAAGCTCGAGCCAATTCTGATGTTAAGTTGCTGTTTTGTTAAGAGGAAGGCAGAAGACAGAAATTTGCTGTCAAATCCGAGAGGTCTCTGATGTTTTGGTTGTTCTGATCTGTATACTTGGAGTTAGAAGCTCTAATTGGTATGGTTCGAAAGCTTATTCGATTTCCTACACGTTTCGTGAAGGAATTGTGAGAATAAAATGATTGGAAGATGTTGTAATCTTCAGGTTAAGTTTCGGGTTGCAGCAGGAAGTGAAATCTGGAACAGCAGCAGGATCAATTTAGGGGTTAAGCTACTAAGGTAATTTCTAACCAATACGTTAAGAATCGCATTTTCATGTCTTCATAAGAGGTTTAGAGGGTTCAAAAAGGAAGAGTTTGGTATAAAGTACATTCTTTTTGGATAGGTAATGAAGAAGTTAAGGCTGTCTGAAAACAGGGCAGAAATTCTGAAAATGCTGGAATTTTTGAAAGTGTGTTTTCTTGTAGTTTTAAGGTTAAAAACCATGAGCTCGAGGTTCTAATACATGAATTTGGTTTGTTTGACAGGCCAAGAGCAAATAGGTCGAGTGTACGGGCTAAGATTCTAGTTCAAACACTGTGAGTGATAAAACGAACTTCAAAAGTGTATATATGCTTGAATTATGTTCAAGAAATGCAAGTTTTGCTAGAATAAAAGTTTTCAATGCATTATGCTTTCTTTTGAACACATGTTTATGAGTATTCATGTTTTCCTAGAAATGTTTCAAGTGTGCATTGTGACCCTAAAAGTCTTTATAAAGTTTATACATGAGCATATGTCCAATGGTTGCCAAAATTTATGAAAATGTTATGATTTCAAGCAAGCATGTACTAGCAAGTATGTTTTAAAGATTTCCAGTTTTATGAACAAGCTGAGTAAGCTTGAGTTTTATGAAAGAAAAGATAAGCAGGCATGTTCAAATGTTTTCATGTGATTTTCTGAGATATTGAGCCCGAGGCTTTATGGTACCGTGTGCACACAGGTCTTATTCGTTGTCGACGTTGAGTGTACTCGTGAGTGACAGCTATTGCGTCGTGAGTCTTTGGGCGGGCCCCACTCGACAAAGACGATGGGAGTCTTTGGGCGGGCGCCCACTACATCGTAGAGAGTAGCGTTGGTTGTATTTGGCGTGCCCTACACAACGTGGATTGTGACATGTTTTTAAAAGAGTTTATCTCATTTACATGCCTTACGAGATTTTGATGATATACTTGTTGGTTTTTACGAAAGTCTATTATGATTCTACATTTACTTTCAATGCTTGAATACAAATGCATATGCTCATAGTTTTCAAAGTCACATGTTTTACAAGTTATAGATATTAAACACGATCCACTCACCGAGCTTCATAGCTCATTCTTTCTATGTTTTCAAACTTTTCGTGTAGAGATCGAGCTCCTGGCATCCGAGTTCACGCCATAGTCTCTTTGAAACTTCATAAGTTAAATACTTTGTGCACGTGGTGGTTTTGTCTAGCAAGTCTCTATGTTTGTAAATTATGTTTGAGAGGACTTTGGTGTTATAGTTGTTTGTGCATTAGAGGTTGTATAAACAATAGTTTGTCTTGTGTTGTTTACGATGCACTAGACTTTTAGTTTCAAGAGAGACTTGTGAAGGGTTTCTCCTTGTATATGTTTAATAGTTGTCCATTTCCGCTATGTCGTGTTTAAGTGTTCCATTTTGAACATAGTATGTTTATCAGTGTATCGGGGTCAATGTGTATTGTTAAGAGATAAACAATGTCTGTTGGCTTCACGCCGCTTTCGAGTGAAAGTTAGTTAGCGGGTAGTTCGGAAGGGGTGTGACAACATGGTATCGAGCGATTAGCTCCATGGGAATGAGACAGGGCAAGTTAGCTCTGAGAATAAAGTAAAAGTCATAGCAAGCTATTGAGTTAGTTCATATCGAACTAGTAGAGTATGGTTCAAGTAAGGGTAAGAGCAAGTCCTGTTAGGGCTAAAATATGAATAGAAGTTTAGGATTGTGTATTTGAGTTAAGTATCCATAGCATGTCTAATATGTTGATATGTTATAGGAGTCATGCCACCACGCACTAGCAGGACGCACGCGCAGAGGATCAGCGGGACGCGCAGGTCCTACCCAAGGCCAACTCGAGAGAGGATCTAGTGCCCGAGAGTCCAAACTGATGCCAAGAGATCAGCAGCATGCCATTTCCTCACGGGAGGTAGGCGGGCCAGAGAGAGCAGGGCCAAGTGATCCAGAAAAGGCGTATGGAATAGAACGTCTGAAGAAATTGGGAGCCACAGTGTTTGAGGGTTCCACAGATCCAGCTGACGCCGAGGTGTGGCTGAATAAGCTTGAGAAATGTTTTGACGTGATGAGCTGCCCTGAAGAGCGTAAAGTCAAGCTAGCCACATTCCTGCTAGAGAAAGAAGCAGAGGGATGGTGTAAGTCAATTTTAGCCAGAAGGAGTGATGCACGCACTTTAGATCGGCAAACTTTGAGGCATATTTGAAGATAAATATTACCTCGCACATACTGCATGGTTAAGAGAGATGAATTTTTAGAATTAAAGCAAGGGTCACTATCAGTGGCTGAGTATGAGAGAAGGTATACTGAGCTATCACGGTATGCTGATGTTATTGTGGCATCTGAGAGTGAGAGGTGTCGACGATTTGAGAGAGGGTTACGACCTGAGATACGTACTCCGATCCACGACCATTGCTAAGTGGGTGACTTCTCACGGTGATAGAGACTGCTCTACGAGTTGAGCAGAGTATAGCAGAGGCGCAATCAGTGGTGGAGCCTACTCGTGGGCCTTCAACGACGAGTAGTTTTTGGGGTCGCAAACAGCGAAGATTCACACCTGGGGTGAATGTTTCAAGTCGTCAGGACTTTAAGAATCGAGCTGGTGGCCAGATATCGAGGTAGTGAATGTTAGTGGTGCCTATCAGAGGCAGAGTCAAAGAGCACCTAGTCAATCTGCCAGATCCACAACAAGACCACCGACAATGCAGGAGTCTGTTGCCAGTGCAGCAAGGAGAACTCCATGTGCAAATTGTGGCAAGAATCATCGAGGCCAATGTCTTGTTGGTGTCGGTGTGTGTTACGCAGTGTGGGCGGCCTGGGGCATTTCAAGAGGGATTGTCCACGGCTTAGAGCGGCCGCACAGAGAGGACCAGGAGTTGGGTCCCGGGCTGAGTTGGCGAGTTCCAAGAGTTCCAGGTAGGCTGGAGAGGACACCGATGGTGCAAAAGCAGAGAAGGGAGTTGTAGGAGACCTAGGAAGCAGGGAAAGGTCTACGCTATGACTCAAAGAGAAGCAGAGAGGATGCACGAGATGTGATTATCGTACGATTTCTATTTGTAATGTACTGCATGTGTTTTGATAGATCCGGGTGCTACGCATTCCTTTGTTTCCAGTATATTCCTAACTAAGCTTAGTAGGAAGCTAGAGCCTTTATTTGAGGAGTTAGTTATTTACACTCCAGTTGGTGATGTTTTACTAGTCAATTCAGTGTTGCGAGATTGTAAGGTCTTAGTAGAAGGTCTCAATATGTTAGTGGATCTTCTTCCACTAGAGTTGCAGATGTTAGATGTAATCTTAGGGATGGATTTCTTATTCACTCATTATGCTTCCATGGATTGCCATAGAAAGGAAGTTGTTTTTAGAAAACCAGGGTTGGCTAAAGTTGTTTTCAGGGGTGAAAAGAAGATTATTCCTACGAATTTGGTTTCAGTATTCAAAGCTCAGAAGTTGTTGAGAAAAGGATGCATGGCGTTCCTTGCTCACGTAGTGGAGGTGCAAGAAGAAAAGTTAAAACCAGAAGATGTTCTTGTTGTGAACGAATTTCTAGATGTTTTTCCAGCAGATCTGTTAGGGTTGCCACCTGATAGGGAGGTAGAGTTCACTATTGAATTGCTACCAGAGCAAAGACCTATTTATTCGCGCAGCGCCAGTATAGAATGGCTCCAAGTGAGCTCAAAAAGAGTCAAGATGCAATTACAAGAACTAGTTGATAAGGGATACATCGGACCTAGTGTATCGCCTTGGGAGCTCCAGTGTTATTTGTAAAGAAGAAAGATGGTACCCTTAGATTATGCATTGATTATAGACGAGTTAAACAAAGTCACGACACGTAACAAGTATCCTTTACCCCGTATTGATGACTTGTTTGACCCGATTCTGAGGAGCATCGGTGTTTTCTAAGATTGATTTGAGATCGAGGATACCATCGATTAAAGGTAAGGGAATCAGATATTCCTAAGACAAAGATTGAGAACAGTGCACGGGCATTATGAGTTTCTAGTAATGTCGTTCGGTTTTGACGAATGCACCAACATTTTCATGGACCTCATGAGCAGGATATTCCACCGATATTTGGATCGATTCGTGATAGTATTTATTGATGATATACTAGTTTACTCGGTTGACAGAAAGCTCATGAGGAACATCTAAGGATTTATTCGCAAACACTACGAGATAAACGATTATACGCTAAATTCACCAAATGTGAGTTTTGGTTGAATCGGGTAGTGTTTTTGGGGCATGTTGTGTCAAGCAAATGGTGTTAGTGTGGATCCAAATAATGTTAAAGTGTAGTCAACCGGGAGAGACCGGCCCGGTCATGACAGAGGTACGTAGTTTCCTAGGCTTGGCGAGGATACTACAAAGCGGTTTGTTGAGGATTTCTCATGAATAGCATTATCCTTAATGACTTTAACAAAAGAAGAATGCTAAGTTTGAATGGTCGGACAAGTGCGACAGAGTTTTGGGGAGTGAAAAAGAGATTAGTTACAAAGACCTATTTTGAAATTTCTATGCTTGGGAAAAGAGTATGTGATTTCTTGTGATGCCTCGAGACAAGGTTTGGGGTGTGTTCGATGCAAGAAGGAAAAGTAATAGCATATGCGTCAAGACAATTGAAAAAGCATGAATGTAATTACCCTACCCACGATCTTGAGTTAGCAGCAGTTGTTCTAGCACTGAAGATCTGGAGACATTACTTGTTTGGTGAAAGGTGTCACATCTACACGGATCTTAAGAGTCTGAAGTATATCTTTGATCAGAGAGAACTGAATATGAGACAGAGAAGATGGTTAGAACTGATTAAAGATTATGATTGTACTATAGAATACCATCCAGGGAAGGCGAATGTGGTAGCAGATGCTTTGAGCGGGGAAGTCAAGACTTCCTAGGGATGCCTTGTGTGGTATTCGAGCATCATTTTTGAGAACTCTAAGGGATTCTAAGGTAGTTGTGAATGCAGAGAGTTCAGGGAGTCTTTAGCTGAGCCAGTCAGTCTTCACTGTGAAATGAGGTTGTGAGAAGACAACCAGAGGATAGTAACTTGCAGAAAATGTTTGGAAAGTCCAAACAAGGCCTGCAAAGCGAGTTTAAGATGAGATCGAGACGGGGCCATAGAAAGGCAAGGAAGACTATGTGTTCCAAATTTTAATGAGCTTAAAGATGCTATTCTAGAGGAAGCTCACGATTGAAACTCTGTTGTTGTGCATCCAGAAGCACCAAGATGTACAAAACTTTGAAGGAACGTATTGGTGGCACGGGATGAAGCGAGAGATAGCTGATTATGTTGATAGATGTTTGATCTGCCAACAGGTAAAACCAGTTAGACAGAGGCCAGGAGGACTCCTTAACCCACTGCCAGTGTCGGAGTGGAAATGGGAGCATATCACTATGGATTTTCTGTTTGGATTACCACGAACTTCAAGTGGGCATGATGGTATTTGGGTAATAGTGGATAGACTCACTAAAAAGCAAAGACGGTTTGTACTGGATTAAAGCGACGCTCACGCTTGATCGGCTAGCTAAGCTATACGTCGACGAATTGTGAGTCAATACTGAGTGCCAGTGTCTATCGTTTCAGATAGAGATCCAAGATTTACTTCTAAGTTTTGGCCTAGCTTACAGAAAGCTATGGGAACAAAGCTGAAATTTAGTCTGACAAAGATTCCATCCTCGAGACGGATGGGCGATCAGAGAGGACCATCCGGACCTTAGAGGACATGTTGAGAGCATGTGTCCTTCAATTTAAAGGGAGTTGGGATACACACCTATCGCTTATGGAATTTGCTTACAATAATGACTACATCGAGTATTGGTATGGCACCATTTGAGGCTCTGTATGGAAGACCATGTAGAACGCCGATATGTTGGAAGCGAGTAGGAGAGTGGAAGCTTATCGGCCCCGAGTTGGTACAAGTTACTACTGAGACAATATTAAGGTAATTAGAGAAAATTTGAAGGTAGCACAAGACCGTCGAGAAAAATTATCTTTGATAAGCGATGAAAGGACTTAGAATTCCAGGTTGGAGATCAAGTTTTCTTGAAGTTATCTCCATGGAGAGGTGTCCTTCGTTTTGGTAAGAAGGGTAAACTAAGCCCTAGATATATTAGTCCTTATCCGAAGAATGGGACGAGTTGGGCGACCTCTGATTTGGAGTTGCCAGCAGAACTATCTCGAGTACATGATGTATTTCATGTGTCCATGTTGAGGAAGTATATTCCAAATCAGACACATGTGTTGCAAGAACAACCAGTTGAGCTGAAAGAAGACATGAGTTACGTGGAGGATGCAGTTCAAATCCTCGACAGGAAAGAGCAAGTTTTGAGGAACACGACGATCCCACTCGTGAAGGTTCGTTGGAGACATCACGGAGTGGAGGAGGCAACCTGGGAGTTAGAGGATCTAATGAGGAGGAAGTACCCGATGATTTTCACTTAAAGACTACTCAATTCCGAGGACGAAATTTCTCAAGGGGATGTAAGTTGTAAACCCGAGATCTTTCTTTGGAACTTCCTTATTAACAAACAACAAAAAGAAAGAAGAAATGAATGTTTAAAACTTTGTTTCCCATGTTTTAAAAAGAAAAGAAATGAAGTGAAAGACAAAAGGAAAACAAGGAAAGGAAGTTTAAACATTTTGGTTTGGTTTGCTTTTAAAGACAAAAGAAGAAAAGGAAATGAAACAAATGTTTTATATGTTAAGTTTTGTTTTGTTTTGTTTTGTTAACGAAAGAAAAGAAAGAAAGAAGGATAAAGGAAAGAAAAAGAAAAGGAAAAAGAAAAAGAAAAAGCAAAAAGACAAAAGGGAAAAAGACAAAACAACACCTTTTTCCACCGATTGTTCTTTTTTAAAAAGGATTTCTCTCCACTTTCTTCTCTTTCATCACAAACTAAGGCTGAAGCTTCGTGGTTGAAGGAGAAAGGAAGAAGAAGGAGGCCATTTTTGGTGATTTTGAGCTGGAGTTGCAGAAGAAAAGAGGAAAACTCAAGAGGATTCTTTATTACAGCAAGGAAATCAACTCAGACAAGCTCTGATTTTCTGTTCATCTCGAGCTCCACAAGAAGAGGTAAGAGTTGAGCTTTTGTTTCATGAAATTTAACTCATATTGGAACCAAATTCGTGAAGGAAGCTCGAGCCAATTCTGATGTTAAGTTGCTGTTTTGTTAAGAGGAAGGCAGAAGACAGAAATTTGCTGTCAAATCCGAGAGGTATTTGATGTTTTAGTTGTTTGGATCTGTATTCTTCGAGTTAGAAGCTCTAATTAGTATGGTTCGAAAGCTTATTCAATATCCTACAAGTTTTGTGAAGGAAACATGAGAATAAAATGATTGGAAGATGTTGTAATCTTCAGGTTAAGTGTCGGGTTGCAGCAGGAAGTGAAATCTGGAACAGCAGCAGGATCAATTTAGGGGTTAAGCTACTGAGGTAATTTCTAACCAATACGTTAGGAATCTCATTTGCATGTCTTCATAAGAGGTTTAGAGGGTTCAAAAAGGAAGAGTTTGGTATAAAGTACATTCTTTTTGGATAAGTAATGAAGAAGTTATGGTTGTCTGAGAACAAAGTGAGAAAATGAAAATGCTGGAATTTTTGAAAGTGTGTTTTCTTGTAGTTTTAAGGTTAAAAACCATGAGCTCGAGGTTCTAATACATGAATTTGGTTTGTTTGACAGGCCAAGAGCAAATAGGTTGAGTGTACGGGCTAAGATTCTAGTTCAAACACTGTGAGTGATAAAACGAACTTCAAAAGTGTATATATGCTTGAATTATGTTCAAGAAATGCAAGTTTTGCTAGAATAAAAGTTTTCAATGCATTATGCTTTCTTTTGAACACATGTTTATGAGTATTCATGTTTTCCTAGAAATGTTTCAAGTGTGCATTGTGACCCTAAAAGTCTTTATAAAGTTTATACATGAGCATATGTCCAATGGTTGCCAAAATTTATGAAAATGTTATGATTTCAAGCAAGCATGTGCTAGCAAGTATGTTTTAAAGATTTCGAGTTTATTTATGAACAATTTGAGTAAGCTTGAGTTTTATGAAAGAAAAGATAAGCGGGCATGTTCAAATGTTTTCATGTGATTTTACGAGATATTGAGCCCGAGGCTTTATGGTACCGTGTGCACACAGGTCTTATTACATTGTCGGCGTTGAGTGTACTCGTGATAACAGTATTTGTCGTGAGTGTTGGGCGGGCCCCACTACGACAAAGACGATGGGAGTGTTGGGTGGGCCCCACTACATCGTAGAGTAAACGTTGGTTGTACTGGGCGTGCCCTACACAACGTGGATTGTGACATGTTTTTAAAAGAGTTTATCTCATTTACATGCCTTACGAGATTTTGATGATATACTTGTTGGTTTTCTCGAAAGTCTATTATGATTCTACATTTACTTTCAATGCTTGAATACAAATGCATATGCTCATAGTTTTGAGTCACATGTTTTACAAGTTATAGATATTAAACACTGATCACTCACTTGAGCTTCATAGCTCATTCTTTCTATGTTTTCAAACTTTTTGTGTAGAGATCGAGCTCGGCTTTTTGAGTTACTTCCATAGTCTGCTGAAGCTTCATAAGTTAAATACTTTGTACGTGGTGGTTTTTTGTCTAGCAAGTCTCTATGTTTGTAAATTATGTTTGAGAGGACTTTGGTGTTATAGTTGTTTGTGCATTAGAGGTTGTATAAACAATAGTTTGTCTTGTGTTGTTTCTGATGCACTAGACTTTTAGTTTCCAAGAGAGACTTGTGAAGGGTTTCTCCTTGTATATGTTTAATAGTTGTCGATTTCGCTATGTCATGTTTAAGTGTTCCATTTTGAACATAGTATGTTTATCAGGTGTATCAGGGTCAACAGGTATTGTTAAGAGATAAAAAATGTCTGTTGGCTTCACGCCGCCTTTCGAGCTGAGTTAGCGGGTAGTTCGGAAGGGGGTGTGACATGGTAGCTAAGGACCATTGGGACATGAGATGTTCTAGTAGTGAGAATTAGCTGAGAAAGTCTCAATTCAAGGGAGGAATGACCGACCGCCCGACGGAGGCTTTTGTTCTAAACCCTTGAAGTATCGTTGCAAAATTAAAGGATTAACTTAAACAGTGGGTTTAGTTTAAACACTAGGGTTCTTTAATAATTTTGCTAAATTTGATTGGTTTTTACAATGGGTTAAAAGTCATAACTAATTAGAACTATTTTTGGATTTTCAGCATGTCGTCCTCAATAATAGCATTACTTAAAAGCGATCGTTTAACTGGTAAAAATTTTACTATGTGGAAGTCCAACTTGAATACGATTCTCGTTGTTGACGACCTACGGTTTGTACTGTCTGAGGAATGTCATCAGATCTCTGTTCGTAACGCTTCTCAATCTGTTAAGGAGGCGTACGACCGATGGATCAAGGTCAATGATAAGCCCAAGGTCTACATTTTGGCTAGTGTTTCTGAAGTTCTGGCCAAAAAGCACGAGGGCATGGTCTCAGCTCGTGAGATCATGAGTTCGGTGCAGGAAATGTTTGGACAACCGTCCGGACAGATTCGACACGAATCCCTCAAATACGTTTATAACTCCCGTATGAAGGAGGGGTCATCCGTGAGAGAACACGTTCTTGATCTGATGGTCCACTTCAACGTGGCTGAGATGAACGGAGCGGTCATTGACGAGCAAAGTCAGGTATCGTTCATCCAAGAGTCTCTTCCGAAGAGTTTCCTGCAATTCCACAGCAATGCGGTGATGAACAAGATAGGTATAACCTGACTACTCTCCTTAATGAACTACAGACTTTCCAGTCTCTTATGAAGAATAAGGGACGGTGATGGAGAGGCAAATCTGTTTGCCCATTCCGAGAAGGTTCCGAAGGGTTCATCCTCGGGACTAAGTCTCAGAGCTCATCTTCTGGGCTTAATAAGACCCAAAAGAAGAAAATAGGAGGGAAAGGGAAGGCACCTGCTGCTGATAAAGGCAAGGGAAAAGCCAAAGTTGCAGATAAAGGAAAATGTCTCCACTGCAACGTGGATGGGCATTGGAAGCGAAAAAGCCTAAAATACCTTGTTGAGCGTAAAGAAAGAAAGGTAAATCAGATTTACTTGTTCTTGAAACATGTTTAGTGGAAAATGATGATTTAACCTGGATACTTGATTCAGGAGCCACTAATCACGTTTGCTCTTCATTTCAGGAAACTAATTCCTTTAAGGAGCTCGAAGAGGGTGAGATGACACTCAGGGTCGGGACGGGAGACGCCATCTCAGCTCGTGCAGTGGGAGATGCGAAGCTATTTTTCGGAGATAGATTTCTTTCATTAAAAAATTTTTGTATAGTTCCTAAGCTTAAAAGGAACTTAATCTCTATCTATTGTTTAATAGAACTTGGATATTGTATTTCTTTTTCAATTAATGAAGCGTTCATTTTGAAAGAAGGTGTCAATATTTGTTCTGCTAAATTGAAAAATGGCTTGTATGTACTGAAACCGAACAAAACGAAACCAATTTTAAATCATGAGATGTTTAAGAATGCTAACACTCAAAATAAAAGGCAAAGAATTTCTCCAAATAATAAGAAATAGAACCTAATATACCACAGCAAAATGGTGTGTCAGAAAGGAGAAATAGAACCTTGTTAGACATGGTTCGTTCTATGATGAGCTATGCTCAATTGCCTGCCTCGTTTTGGGGATCTGTGAGAGAGGCTGCAGATTCAAATCTTGAATAGTGTTCCATCAAAAAGTGTTTCAGAAACACCTTTTGAACTTTGGAAGGGGCGTAAACCTAGTTTACAAAACTTCAGGATT
The DNA here is from genome assembly GCA_036507285.1 of Trichosanthes cucumerina. Taxonomy (NCBI): domain Eukaryota; kingdom Viridiplantae; phylum Streptophyta; class Magnoliopsida; order Cucurbitales; family Cucurbitaceae; genus Trichosanthes; species Trichosanthes cucumerina. The sequence goes on from CM071841.1 coordinate 45,236,616, forward strand.
TGGGGTTGTTCGGCACACTTACTCGTGACAAACCAAAAAAAACTAGAACCTCGTTCAAGATTGTGCCAATTTGTTGGCTATCCCAAAGAAATGAGAGGTGGTCTTTTCTACGACCCACAAGAAAACAAGGTGATTGTATCGACAAACGCCACGTTCTTGGAGGAAGATCATATGAGGAACCACAAACCGAGTAGTAAATTAGTACTAAATGAAGCTACACATGAACCAACAAGAGTTGTTGATCAAGCTGGACCTTCATCAAGAGTTGATGGAAGAACCAACACCACAAGTCCGTCTCGTCCTTCTCAATCGTTGGGAATGCCTCGACGCAGTGGGAGGGTTGTTTCCCAACCTGACCGCTACTTGGGTTTAGCTGAAACTCAAGTTTGAAGGGAATTGAAGTCCCCGCAGCGGAAGCGATTGCGAATCGCGCGCTCTTGATTTAGTTACAACGAAAAATTCAAGAACGTAAAACATAGATTAAGCATAAAATAAGAGTTTGGACAGCAAGTATTTACCTTTGAAGAACCTTTCTTCAAGTGCTCCTCTCTCCACGGTCACGATCTCAGCAACAAGAACTCCAACGTGCGAAGACTTGACCACCGGATCTTCTCCCTTGTTCTCTAGGTGAGGGAGGAAGGTGGGTTCCCTTTAGGAGATGTGAGGTATTTTTGGGAGAGAGATGTTTTTGTTGTCTTGGAACTCTTCCAACAACAACAAAAGAGCTTTTCAAAAAACCTTGACCTAGTTGCATCTCATGCAACCATATATATAGAGAAATAGGATGGAAATGACCATCCTACCCCTCATTTAATCCCTCTTTAGTATATAGTTTATACATGAATCTAATTCACATTAAAACTATATATTATATCAATTATATCATATATAATTGATATAACTCCTCATGTATGAAATTGAACACTTCAATTTCACTCCTAACTTCATACCCTAAATATTACCATATTGAGCCAACGGAGGGATCTAATGGACCTACAGATCATGAGCTCCAATGATGTGAGATTAACTGATCAAACTCTTTGATCCAGTTAATCAATATTCATTAACTACAAGTCACTCCACTATAGACTTGTAGTTGCACTCTCCTCACTGTAGATATTATTGTGTCCACTGACATAGTCATTACCCATATTATTGCTGTCATACCTGATGATGGTGTTGGGATTTATGCCCTAAACTTGTGTAATTTTGATCAATTAAATAAAGTGTTATTTGTTTTGATAAGATTACTGATCTTGCTTTATAAATCCGAAGAAACTAAGCGCCAAGGTTATAACATTTATCTTGAAATCAGTGTAGTGGACACTATTTGGGTTGAGTTCAAGATTATAACCTAAATAGTCTATGGTACAAGAATAAGGTTGGAAACCTCATTTTCGTAACACCATGGATGCGACCCACTTTGTAATTAGTACAAATGAGGTAATCCAACTCATTCATGTAGTTGACATGCGAGTGGGGCATCTGTATGAAGAGTTCATACAAGATGGATCGCAAATTATTAGTCTAACGAGTATAACACCGTTAATGATTATAAGACTAGTAATTTATAGATGGTCATTAATGACTCGACCTGAATCCTGAGCAAGTTAAGAACTCCTGCTTATATATTGATGATCAATATAACTCTTATATTGATTTTATCCTAAGTTTGTTAATATAACTCCTTATATTAAACCTAGGATTTCTAGTTTATTAACCCCTTAATAAACCCGCTGACGCTACTGTAATTTATAAGACTCTGTGGTTAAATTTCACTCCCAGTCGAGTTCAGGTAGGGGTGTTTAGTTTAAAATCACTTAAATACCCTAGCCTAGACAAAACTTTCCTTTGACAGAGTTCCTCTTTAATCATAGCTTATAAATTACTCGGTTCCTAATTCTAATCTAATTAGAACTAGATAACCTAAGGTCTTTTATTTCCAAGTTCTAAACACTTTAAAACTAATAATTAACCTTAGGTGACATGCATACTATGTTACAGTGCTTGATCATTCATCACATGAATAATAAAACATTCATAGCATATTCATCTCATGAAAAATAATGCATGTCACTGCTGTCCAAAAAATTAATATAACAACCTTATATTAATTAATCATGAAAACTATATAATATAACTCCTTATATTATAAATGATGCATGAAAATGCTTAACCTAAGGTGGGATTTCTAAAATACAAGCATACACTATGCATGGCAATGATTACACAACAATTGCTTAATTAAAATAGCAAAAATTAGACCAATTTTAGCACCCTAGAAATAATTTTAATTAATATAATCTAATTATATAATTTAAAATTAAATATATTAAATATATTTAACATAAAACGTTTTTATAATTAAATATATTAATAAAAATCCGTTACCTGCCCGTTGATCCTCGCGTGAAACGGCTTCGGCGTTGCAACGCTGTGAAAGAGTGTAGATTAAGAAAGCGGAAGCAATTTTAGATCTTGAACACTCTAAGTTGATCAATTTTACAAAACAAAAAGCATGCTCAAATCTGGAAAAATAGAGAGTATGAACACATACATTTGTTGTTCAAAATTCTCCTAATCCGTTGGGAACCTCTTGTCACAAACACTTTGTGGACAACCTCTAGTGTCTTCCCTACTATCCTCAGGCCTTGGAACAGATTGTGGGATCTTTGATAGAGAGAATTTGAAGAGAGATGGGAGAAAGGTCTGAAAAACGTGAAATATAAAATTTCTGATAAATCCTTTATAATCTTATAGTTTCTTCTTTAATTAAAGAAACCAAAAGCTTCTTCAAGCTAGGAGAAGATGACAGCAAGAAGATGAGAAGGATTAAACAAGAAGGAGGTGCTCAATTTGTGTGAATTTGAAAAAGTAGTAAGCTTGCTCATGCTTTTTCCTTTGGTCCAATTGAAATTCAAAATGAAATTTTGAATTTTCATTTAATTTTAATTCAAAATTAATATAAAATTAATTTTAAAATAAAAATAAATTTATTAATTTAATTAATTAATTAATTTTAAATAATTTATTTAATTTAATATCAAATATTAAATTAAATAAATGGACCAATCCCGATTTCTTAAATCGATCGTTTAAACATGAATCCCTATTCATGTTATAAATCGAACAAATATTTAAATCAAATTTAAATATTTTCACCTCTTCTTTATGATAGCTTAATTCATAATTAAACTGTGACACGTTAAGTATATCACATATAATTAATGTTTTCTCCCAAAACCGAATTTGAACAATTCAAATTCTTTTCTTTCAAAATGTTACAAGGCTTAGTTCGAGCTAGTAAGGGGACCTAATGGACCTACAGATCATGAGCTCCAACGATACAAGATTAACCGGCCAAACTCTTTAGCCTAGCTAATCAACATTCGTTAACCACCGGGACACTCCACTAAAGCCCAGTGGTTGCACTCTCCTCACCGTAGATATATTTCTGTCCACTCGATATAACCATGTAATAGTCGATCCTTCACAAGTTGTTCGTAATTACACCTGGGTCAAAATTACTGTTTTACCCCTGTAATTACTTCTTGTTCCTTAAGTCCCACTGATCCTCTAATGAACAATTGGTTTGTGGTCCAACCAACAAACCGAATCCCTCTCGGGCAAATGAGAGGGGTGGGCCCTTTGTTCAAGACACGGAGTCAGCACTTAAGGGAACAACCTCTCTACTAATCCCTAAAGCGGGTAGGAATGAATTCCATGTTGTAGAACTATGTTCCCAGCTATCTACCTGGTCTTATTCCTGAAATGGGAGGCTTATTGAGTCGGCAATCTCAGGCCACTCTCACCCATGCAAATCTAAGGATAATCCGAATAAACAGGAGTTCATGGCACGCTCAGGATTAAGATCGAGTTACCTAGGTCATCGTATGAATATAGTCGATTAAGGCGATAAACGGAGTTATAAAGTCTAAGTGACTATTTTCTCGGTCGATCTTATGCAAACTCATTGCATAGGACGCCCCCACTCGCATGTCTCCACATGAACGATTCAGGATCACATCGTTTGTACTTTACAAAGTGGGTCGCGTCCATAGTGTCCCCAGGATAAGGTACCCAGTCCTATCCCTATACTATAGATCGTTCTGGCTATAACTTGAACCTGATCCACTTTTATGTCACACATAAAGTTCAAGTATACATACTATAGCCATGGGTTCTATATTGGATTAGGGTTTCACTTTATTCAATAACACCTTTATTTGAATAAATCTCAACAATATTTTTATTGCAAAATAGAATATACATTCAGTGTACAAACTTACGAGTTTTAGGACATAAAACCCAACAAACTCCCACTTGGACTAAAACGTCGGTGGACTCAAACATGTTCAGCAAGAAAATTGTCCTACTGAACAACCCGTAGCCCTAGACTCTCTAGGTGTTCCTTAAACACTTTAGCCGTGAGGAGGTTTGTAAACGGATCAACAATGTTGTGCTCCGAAGCGATCTCCGTGACGATCACGTCTCCTCGGGTCACAATCTCCCTGATGAGATGATATTTGCGCTCTATATGTTTTCCGCGCTTATGTCTTCTAGGTTCTTTAGAATTTGCCACTCCACCACTATTATCACAATAAAGAGTGATAGGCAAATTCATATTTGGAACAACTTCCAAATCAGTAAAGAATTTTCTAAGCCATACAGCCTCCTTCGCTGCTTTGCAAGCTGCGACATACTCAGCTTCCATGGTGGAGTCAGCAATACAACCTTGCTTTATACTCCTCCATACTATAGCTCCTCCGTTAAGAGTGAAAACTGATCCTGATGTGGATTTCCTCGAATCTACATCAGTCTGAAAATCAGAGTCAGTGTATCCTGCAAGGATCAAATCCTTTGCGCCATACACAAGCATATAGTCCCTCGTTCTCCTAAGATACTTGAGGATATTCTTAATGGCAGTCCAATGATCATATCCAGGATTAGACTGATACCTGCTGACAATTCCCACTGCATTGCATATGTCGGGTCGAGTACATAGCATGGCATACATCAGACTACCTGAAGCGGTGATGCATAGGGAATGCGTCTCATATCCTCAACTTCTTGAGGTGTCTTAGGACATTGTTCCTTAGACAGATGAATTTCATGCCTGAAAGGTAATAAACCCTTCTTGAAATTCTGCATCTTATATCTAATCAACATTTTGTCAATATAAGATGTCTGAGACAGCGCTAGTGTTTTGTTCTTGCGATTCCAAACAATTTGGATTCCAAGGACAAACTGAGCCTCTCCCAAATCTTTCATTTGGAATTGGGTCGCTAGCCATTGCTTAACGCTTGATCGAGAATCTCGCATCATTCCCAATGAGCAGGATATCGTCTACGTATAAGACTAAGAAAGCTACAGTAGTATTGACTATCTTCTTGTAGACACAAGGCTCGTCAATATTCTATTCAAAGCCATAAGATTTGATCGCAGTATCAAATCTTATATTCCAGGATCTAGATGCTTGTTTCAATCCATAAATGGACCGCTTAAGCTTGTAAACCTTTTGCTCCTGACCCTGAACTTTGAACCCCTCTGGTTGATCCATATAGATACTCTCTTCAAGATTGCCATTCAAAAAGGTTGTCTTGACATCCATTTGCCAAATTTCATAATCATAAAACGTGGCAATGGACAAGAGTATTCTAATCGACTTAAGCATGGCAACAGGGGAGAAGGTTTCTTCATAGTCCACCCCTTCCATTACTGGTATAACCCTTTGCCACAAGTCGAGCCTTAAAGGTTTGCACCTTACCGGCTTGATCTCGTTTCCTCTTGTAGATCCACTTGCAACCGATAGTTCTTTCACCATCTGGTTTACATTGACACCATTTCGAGATCCATGGCTTTAATCCACTAGTCTCTATCTATATCATTCATTGTCTGTTTATAGGTCAATGGATCCTCTATGCCATCATCAGGTATGACGACCTGAGTTTCAGTTAAACCCATGTAACGGTCGGGTTGTCTAACATCCCTCCCACTACGTCAAGGCATTCTTAACTCTTGAGAAGAACCAGCTTGATCAACAACTTTTGTTGATTTATCTGTAGCTTCCTTGGGAATTTCGATCAAGACAATTCTGCTACGAGGTCAATGATCTCTCATGTCGTCTTCCTCTAAGAACGTGGTATTTTTCGACACAAGCACCTTGTCCTCTTGAGGATCATAGAACAGACCACCTTTCGTTTCCTTGGAGTATCCTACGAATAGGCATAATTTTGAACGATGTTCCAGTTTCTTTGGATTGGACACTAGCACATGTGTCGGACATCCCAAAATTCTGAAGTGACGTAAACTACCTTTACGCCCTTTCCATAACTCATAGGGTATTTCTGAAACACTCTTAGAGGAAACCATGTTCAAAATATATGCAGCAGCTTCTACTGCATATCCCCAAAATGAACTAGGCAGTTGAGCGTAGCTCATCATAGATCGAACCATGTCTAACAGGGTTCTATTTCTCCTTTCAGATACACCATTCTGTTGAGGTGTACCGGGCGCTGAGAGTTGAGATACAATTCCATGTTCTATCATATCGTCTTGGAATTTTAAATCCATATACTCTCCACCTCGATCTGATCGAAGTGTTTTAATCGTTTTGCCTAATGTGTTCTCAACCTCTGCCTTATATTCCTTGAACTTTTCAAGGGTTTCAGACTTATGATGCATTAGGTAAAGATAGTCATACCTAGAATAATCATCAATGAAACTGATGAAATATTCATACCCTCCTCGTGCCTTAACATTCATTGGACCACAGAGATCCGAATGTACGAGTTCCAAGGGCTCTTTGGCTCTATAACCTTTGTCAGAAAAAGGTCGTTTAGTCATTTTTCCCTCAAGACAGGACTCGCATGGTGGTAAGGAGTTGTCCTCTAACTGACTTAGGAGACGACTCTTAACCAATCTCTCAATCCTATTGAGATTAATGTGACCTAGTCTCAAGTGCCAAAGATAGGTACTTGGAGAAAGGTTTGTCTTTTATTTTGAGTATCAGCTGTTTTAAACATCTCATTGTTCCAAATAGCTTTTATCTCTGTTGGTCTTAACACATATAAGTTGTTTTCAAGTTTAGCAAAACATATTCGTACACCTATTTTGTAAATGAACGCTTCATTATAATCAAAAGACACTTTATACGTATGTTCAAGTAAACAAGAGATAGATACAAGATTTCTTTTGATTCCAGGAACCAAAAGTACATTTTCTAATAAAACGAATCTATCTCTAAATAACAACTTTACTGCTCCCACTGTTCTAGCTGAGACAACCTATTCTGTTCCAACCCTGAGAGTTATCTCACTATCAGCAAGCTGCCTCCAGGAACTAGTTTCCGGAAAAGAAGAACACACATGGTTAGTGGCTCCTGAATCTAGTATCCAGGCGGAATCATCATGTTCCACTAAACATGTTTCAACAACGAGTAAATCATATTTACCTTGTTTTTCTTTCTCAACTTTCTTTTCCGCAAGGTACTTCGGGCACTTCCTCTTCCAGTGCCCATTTTCACCACAATAGAAACATTTTCCTGTGGCTTTAGCCTTGCGTATGGGAGTTATTTCCTTCCCTTCATCCTTCTTCTTCTTCTGAATACCTTTGTTCTTAGAAAAAGAAGGACCAGACTTAGTCCCTGAGGATGATCCTCTCAGGAACTTCCTCGAAGTGACAACGTTTGCCTCCTTCTCTTTTCCCTTTGATTTCATCAGGGACTCGAATGTCTGGAGCTCGGTAAGTAGAGTAGTCAGGTTATACTCTATCTTGTTCATCACTGAATTGGTGCGGAACTGCAGGAAACTCTTCGGAAGAGATTCCATTATAAAGCTAACTTCGATGTTCTCATCAATGATGATCCGTTTACCTCATCACGTTGAAGTGGACCATCATATTAAGGACATGCTCCCTAACAGATTTTTCCTCCTTCATTCCGGAGTTGTAAACGTACTTCAGAGCATCATAACAGACCGATGAGGACAGTTGTCCAAACATGGCCTGTAATGATCCCATGATCTCCTTTGCCGTGATCATGCCCTCATGTTTCTTAGACAACACATCAGATATGCTGGCTAAGATGTAGACCCGGGCTTTATCATTAGCACTAGTCCATTTGTCAAATACATCCCAAACTATTCGGGTTGCAGACGAGTTGGGAGGGGAGGACATTCCTCCGTCAAGACGAACCTTAGATCATCAATTACAAGAATCGTATTCAAGTTTGATTTCCAAGTTCCAAAGTTATCGTCGTTAAGTGAACCTTAGATCATCAATTACAAGAATCGGGCCATCCCAAAGAGCTCGACATGCTGAAAATAGAACATAATCTATTAGTGAATTACTTTTAACCCAAAACATGCATCCAATTAAGAATTTAGCAAAAGTAATAATGTACCCATAATCTCATTATTGTTTTTGCAACGATACTTCAGTGAGTCAGAGCAACCGCTACCAAGGGGCAGTCAATCACTCCTTCACCAAACCAAGACATTTTTGACTAAATGCTAATACTGGAATAACTCTTATTCCTATAGCATTCTAGTTATCGCTACTTTGGTCAAGAATTCACTAACACTTAGCGATTCTTGTAAGTGTGACCCGCCATTTTCAGATCTCAAAGGTCGACCCCAACAATGCTACCGATTTGGAAAGTCAAGGTTGGGAATGGACCTAGGAGACCCTATCCATTTCTGGAGTTTGAGTTGTTCCGAATCTCATGTTACATCCCTCCGAATGGATGGTGCTACTACAGGCAACCTGCAGGCGCAACATGGAAATCTCACGGTCCAACCTAATGGAGGAGATCATAGGATGTGTTGACACACTTCCTTCTCCCACTTACTATAAATACTTTCTCCATTCACCTTGTTCTTGATTTATGCAAATACCATCTGAATGGGGATGCCCTATTGACATCACAAGGTCGAGCATAAATCTCACGGTGTGAACTTCGTGAAGAGCGTAAGAGAAAATTGATATATCATATATACATTTTCACTCCCACTAAGTATTTTAAACAGTTTGGGTATACATTTACTTAGGCATATTTCGGCTAAAAAAAAATACGACCTAAGTCTACCAATATAACTATTATACTGGAATTACCTAAGTCTATTAACCTTTTAAATAAACCTAGGTCTATGAGTTTGATTTAATAACTTTTAATAAACGCCACTCACGAGAATAATTTATAAACCTCTGGATTAAATTCACTCCCAGGTTGGTTCCCAGGTAGGGGTGTTCCGTTTACGTTAGCTTAAGTACCCCAGCCTAGCCAGAACCTTCCTTGGAAAGAGTCCCTCTTTAATCACAGTTTATAAATTATTGGTTGCCTAATTCTAATCTTATTAGAACTAGATAACCTAAGGTCTAATTAATTTCCAGTTCTAAAACCATTTTAAAACTAATTAATTAACCTTAAGTTACATGCATTTCTATGTTATAAGTTGCTTGATCATTCATCATATGAATATACATACATATATAACAAATCCATCACATGAATAAATGCATAAAAAATTATATGTTTAATTTTTAATAAATATAACCCTTATATTAATTATAATTAAAACATATAATATATTTGTTTCATAAATTAATATAACACTTATATTAATTCTAATGAAATCCTAATTCATGCATACTATATATTATAACTTATAACATACTTTCAATGCATGGAGCATGCTTCCTATGGTGGGATTTTAAAATCTATATGGCATACTTTATGCACATACTATCAGGGATTTTAATTAAAACATACATTCACAATGCATAATTAATTAAACACACTAAAGTGGACTGGTTTTGGCATCTAATGCAAGCAAACAACTAAATTATTACAATATAATCTAGAATTAAAATCGAACCACTTTGAACCAGCTTGCATATGTGTGAATCGGACCTTCAGAAGGTTGAACCGGGTTGCAAAAGGCTGAATCAGGCCTCCAAATGGTAAAACGGACCTCCAAAATGGAAAAACTGGCCTCGAAATAGTCAGAATCGGTCTAAAAACACCCGAACCAGACCAAAATCGAGCCGAACCGGTCCAAAGACCATTGAACCGGTCAAAGGTCAATGAACCGGTCAATAGTCAACTCATCTTCTCCAATTTCCAAAAAAATTCACGCGGGTTGAAGCTTCCTGTAGCAGAAAATGAAGGAAAAATCCAGCAGCTGCCTCTGTTTCAAGTTGTTGTGACCTTTTGAGCTTCTTTCTTCAAATTGAAGGCCTTCCCGAACTCCAATTGACTTGAAATTTTTACAGCTTATTTTACACACATTAATGCTCAAACACACTTGAGAAATTTGAAAATAAAGCACAAATAGATGCTCAATTTAAATGCAAAATTCAGAAGAACACTTTAGACGCCCAGAAAAATTATATTTCAAAAAACACCCACCACAAGACACAATTGATCAAATTGAGTGCTCAAAATTGCTCTGATACACATTGAAAGAGTGTAGATTAAGAAAGAGGAAGCAATTTTGGATCTTGAACACTCTAAGTTGATCAATTTTACAAAACAAAAAGCATGCTCAAATCTGGAAAAACAGAGAGTATGAACACATACATTTGTTGTTCAAAATTCTCCTAATCCGTTGGGAACCTCTTGTCACAAACACTTTGTGGACAACCTCTAGTGTCTTCCCTACTATCCTCAGGCCTTGGAACATATTGTGGGATCTTTGATAGAGAGAATTTGAAGAGAGATGGGAGAAAGGTCTGAAAAACGTGAAATATAAAATTTCTGATAAATCCTTTATAATCTAATGGTTTCTTCTTCAATTAAAAAAACCAAATGCTTCTTCAAGCTAGGAGAAGATGACAACAAGAAGATGAGAACGATTAAACAAGAAGGAGGTGCTCAATTTGTGTGAATTTGAAAAAGTAGTAAGGAGTGAAGTCCGTCTTGCTAAGTTAAGTTCCCAGTCGCTCACTCGATCTTGTCCCCAAGAAGATAGACATATTGAGTCGGCGAATCTGGTCACTCTCACCCATACTAGTCAAAGGATAATTCCTCGCGAATAGAAGTTCGTAACCTGCTCAGGATTGAGATCAAGTTGCCTAGGTCATCCTAGTGAAATAGAAATCTAACTACTCAACGAAGTTACAGCTAGAGATTACTATTTCATGGTCCGGTCTTATGTAATCTCATTACATAGGATATCCCCACTCACATGTCATCTACACGAACACGTTAGGATCACAGTGTTTGTATCTAATACAAAGTGGGCCACATCCATCGTTTAACCACGGTAAGGTACCCAAACCTTATCCCCTAACTATAGACCCTTTAGGCTGTATCTCGAACCGAGATCCTTTTTATGTACATTACATTCAGTTAAAGATTCATTTAACAGCCTTGGATTTTTAGTTTATTGGATTTAGGGTTTAAATAAAGGCAAACTCGTAGATAACGAACAATAACACTTTATTGAAATAATAAGACTTTATTACTATAATTAGAACATAATTACAAACTACGAGTTTTCGGGAACAAATCCCAACAAAGCATGCTTTACAACAAGGACAGCAAGAAAATTACCTTTGAAGAACACTTTCTTCTCGAGCTCCTTCTCCCACGATCACGATCTCAGCAACTCGAACCCGAACGTATGAAGATTCCACCACTAGATCTTCTCCGTTGTTCTCTAGGTAGGGGAGGAAGGTGGGTTCCATTTGGGTGAGATGTGGAGATTTTGAGAGAAGTTGTGTTTGGAACTTTTCCAATAACACAATAATATGGTACTCTAGGGTTACCAAAGATTAGTCTCAAAGTTGCATCTCATGCAACTATTTATAGGAAAATAGGATGGAAATTACCATCATATCCCTCCTTCATTCTCTCATTAGTATATAGTTAATATGTGAATCTAATTCACATTAAAACCATATATTATATCAATTATATCACATATAATTGATATAACACCTCATATATGAAATTGAACACTTAAATTTCATTCCTAACTTTATACCCTCAATATTACGATGTTGAGCCAACAGAGGGACCTAATGGACCTACAGTTCATGAGCTCCAATGATGTGAGATTAACTGATCAAACTCTTTGATCCAGTTAATCAATATTCATTAACTACAAGTCACTCCACTATAGACTTGTAGCTACACTCTCCTCACTGTAGATTATATTGTGTTCATTGATATAATCATTACTCATGAGTCGACTCTTCACAGGTTGTTCGTAATCACAGTTGGGTCAAATTACCGTTTTACCCCTGTGATTACAACTTTGTTCCTTAAGCACCATTGATCCTCTAATGAACAACAAGTCTATGGTCCTACCATAGACTCATACTCTCTTAAGCAAGTTTAGAAGGTGGGGCCCTGTTGTTCAAGACCTGGACTCAGTTCTTAAGGGAACAACCTATCTAATTCCTTAGTGTAGGAATGAGTGAATTACATCTTGCATAATTAAGTCCCCTGCTACCTACGAGGTTATGTCCCTGAGAAGGTAGGCTTATTGAGTCGGCTACAGGCCACTCTCACCCATACTAGTCTAAGGACAAACCCGTATAAGCAGGAGTTCTTAACTTGCTCAGGATTCAGGTCGAGTCACTAATGACCATTTATAAATTATCAGTCTTATCCTGTTAACGGCGTTATACTGGTTAGAATAATAATTTGCAGTCCGGTCTTGTATGAACTCTTCATACAGAATGCCCCCACTCGCATGTCAACCACATCAATGAGTTGGTTTACCTCATTTGTACTAATTACAAAGTGGACCGCATCTATGGTGTTACCAGAATAAGGTTTCCAACCTTATTCTTATACCATAGACCATTTAGGTTATACTCTTGAACACAATCCAAATAGTGTCTACTACACTGATGTTCAGGATACATTATAACCTTTGAGCTTAGTTTATTTGATTTATAAAACATGAATATAATTTTACCAAAACAAATAACTATTTATTTATTTGATCAAAATTACATAAGTTTAGGGCAACAATCCCAACAATCTCCCACTTGACCTAAAGCTTGTGGAGTACTAAAACATTACAATAATGTAAATACAATAAACTAGGGCATTGAAACGCTTTGTACAATATACTCCCACTTGCCCTAGTTTGGGAATACTTGTAAACCTAGACCTTCTAGGTGACTCTCAAATACTTTAGCTGTGAGAGCGTTTGTAAAAGGATCAACAATGTTGTGCTCTTAGGCCATCATCGTGACGATCACGTCTCCTCGATGCATGATCTCCCGGATGAGATGATATTTCCGCTCAATATGCCACGACACGACTGTTATCACAATACAGTGTGATGGGCAACTCATATTTGGAACAACTTCCAAATCTAACATGAATTTCCTTAACCAAACGACCTCTTTTGCTGCTTCACAAGCTGCTACATATTCGGCCTCCATGGCGGAATCGGTGATGTATCCCTGCTTGATGTTTCGCCATACTATAACTCCTCCGTTAAGAGTAAATACTGACCCTGATGTAGATTTCCGAGAATCTTTATCAGTCTGAAAATCAGAATTCGTGTATCCTGTAAGGATCAAATCCTTAGCCCCATACACAAGCATGTAGTTCCTTGTTCTCCGTAGATACTTAAGGATTGTTTTAACCACCGTCCAGTGTTCAGGTCCTGGATTGGATTGATACCTACTGACCATTCCAACTGCAAAACAGATGTCTGGCCTAGTACACAACATGGCGCACATCAGGCTCCCAACAGCTGATGCATAAGGAATCCGTCTCATGTCCTCAACTCCTTAACGTGTCTTAGGGCACTGTTCCATAGACAAATGAACTCCATATCTAAAAGGCAATAAACCCATTTTGGAGTCTTGCATCTTAAACCTCACCAACACTTTGTCAATGTAAGATGTCTGGGACAGGGCTAGTGTTTTATACTTGCGGTTCAAGACAATCTAGATCCCAAGAACAAACTGCGCTTCTCCCAAATCATTCATTTGGAATTGCGTAGCTAGCCAATTCTTAATGTCAGTAAGATAACCTACATCATTCCCAATGAGTAGGATATCGTCCACATATAGAACTCGGAATGCGACAGAACATTGATGATTTTGTTGTAGACACAAGGTTCATTATCATTCTGATCAAAGCCAAAAGCTTTGATTGCCTCATCAAATCTTATATTCCAGGACCTAGAGGCTTGTTTCAGTCCATAGATTGACCTTTTAAGCCTGAAAACCTTTTGCTCTTGTCCTGGTTTAATGAACCCTTTGGGTTGGTCCATGTAAATGTTCTCGTCAAGATTTCCATTCAAGAATGTTGTCTTGACATCCATTTACCATACCTCATAATCATAATATGTGGCAACGGCAAGTAGGATGTGGATAGACTTTACCATAGAAACAGGTGAAAAGGTTTCCTCATAGCCAACCCCCTCAACCTGGGTATAACCCTTTGCTACTAGTCTAGCTTTAAAGGTTTGCACCTTTCCATCTACACCACGTTTTATCTTTGTAGATCTACTTACAACCTATAGGTTTTACCCCATCAGGTTTATCTACAAAATCCCAAACAGAATTGAAGTACATAGACTCCATTTCTTGGTCCATGGCTATGACCCATTTGTCTTTGTCTTTGTCAACCATCGCTTGATTATAAGTCGATGGATCCTCACAGTCATCATCTGGTATAACAACTTGGGTTTTAGATAAACTCATGTAATGGTCAGGTTGTGTTATAACCCTCCCACTACGTCGAGGTAGACTCAACTCTTGAGATGGACTCTCTTGACTAGACAAGCTAGTATCAACAACTTTTGTTGACGTACTAGTTTTATTAGCAACCTTTGTTATTCTTCCGTCTAACTCACTTAACACAACTTTACTTCTTGGTTTGTGATCCCTTATATGGTTCTCCTCTAAGAAAGTGGCTTTTGTCGACATAAGTACCTTATCTTCCTTAGGATCATAGAATAATCCACCTCTTGTTTCTTTTGGGTAGCCAACGAATAGGCACAATTTTGAATGTGAATCCAACTTCTTTGGATTTTTCACAAGCACATGTGCTGGACAGCCCCAAATTCTGAAATGACTTAAACTACCTTTACGTCCTTTCCAAAGTTCAAAAGGTGTTTCAGAAACACTCTTTGATGGCACATTATTAAAAAGGTATAACGCAGTCTCTACGCGTAACCCCAAAAGGAATTAGCTAGATGAGCATAACTCATCATTGATCGAACCATGTCCAACAAGGTTCTATTTCTCCTTTCCGATACACCATTTTGCTGGGGCATACCGGGAGCTGAGAGTTGAGATGTAATTTCATGTTCTATCATATAGTTCTGGAATTTTAAATCCATGTACTCTCCACCTTGATCTGATCGAAGTGTTTTAATTGTTTTACGTAATTGATTTTCAACTTCAGTCTTGAATTCCTTGAGGGAACAACCTATCTAATTCCTTAGTGTATGAATAAGTGAATTCCATCTTAAATAGTTAAGTCTCCAGATACCTACGAGGTTCTGCCCCTGAGAAGGTAGGCTTATTAAGTCGGCTACAGGCCACTCTCACCCATACTAGTCTAAGGACAAACCCCTATAAGCAGGAGTTCTTAACTTGCTCAAGATTCAGGTCGAGTCACTAATGACACTCTATAAATTATCAGTCTTATCTTGTTAACGGCGTTATACTGATTAGACTAATAATTTGCAAATCGATCTTGTATGAACTCTTCATACAGGATGCCCCCACTCGCATGTCAACCACATGAATGAGTTGGATTACATCATTTGTACTAATTACAAAGTGGGTCGTATCCATGGTGTTACCAGAATAAGGTTTCCAACCTTATTCTTGTACCATAGACCATTTAGGTTTTACTCTTCAGCACAATCCAAATATTG
The DNA here is from genome assembly GCA_036507285.1 of Trichosanthes cucumerina. Classification (NCBI taxonomy): domain Eukaryota; kingdom Viridiplantae; phylum Streptophyta; class Magnoliopsida; order Cucurbitales; family Cucurbitaceae; genus Trichosanthes; species Trichosanthes cucumerina. The sequence continues at coordinate 45,252,479 of CM071841.1, forward strand.
TCTAATACACTGATGTTCAAGATACATTATAACCTTGGAGCTTAGTTTATTGGATTTATAAAGCAAGAATATAATTTTACCAAAACAAATTTATTTGATCAAAATTACATAAGTTTAGGGCACAAATCCCAACAAAGTATACGTGTCGAGGATCTAGTTTTTGAAGGGAATGGAAATCTCGCAGCGGAAGACATCGTGAAACGTCGTTGATTCGTTGTGCAACTCATTTCTTAAAATTGAACTTATCACATAAATCCTAGGCTAAACATGTTGTAAAACTAGAAGAAAACAGAAAGTAAAAGGTGTACTAACTTGTTGAAGAACCCTTCTTCGGTGTTTTCTTCTCCGGTCACGAACTCCTTCGTACCAACGATCTCAACAGTTACGATCCTCGAATCGAGCAATAGGGACACCTCCGAAAGGACTTCTCAGTAGGTTGAGGGAAAATGGTGGGACTCCTTTTGGTTTTGGGATGGAGAGGATGTAGAGAATTTTTTAGAGTTTTTGAGATAGAATTCTCTTAGTTCATGGAAGTGAAATCCAAAAAATGCACAAGTTAACTTGCCAAATGCTTCTCACCAAGCCTTTATATAATAGTGTGTGGTGGAGTTAAAATCTCCACCAATTCACCATTTTACTACAACTATAAGATATGAAAATCATATTTGCATATCACATAATATAAGGTATCTCATCCCTTATTATACAAATCTTATTTGCATAATTGTGAAATTTTAAATTGAATCACATTCAATTTAATTTCTCTCAATTCAATTTCTCCAATTAGCACTAATTAATCAATTAGGCTATACAATAGTTTATTATGAATCTCATTCACATCAAACTATATATTATGTCAACTATATCACATATAAATGACATAATTGCCCAATTAATGAATTTGAACACTTCAAATTCACACCAAACTGTAAACTCTCAATTTGTCCAATTTGGGCAAACCGAGAGACCTAATGGGCCTACAGATGACGAGCTCCAATGATCCGAGATTAACCTGTCAAACTCTTTGTCCCGGTTATTCAACATTCATTAGCTACAGTAACACTCCACTAAAGCCCGTAGCTGCACTCCCATCGTTGTAGGACAAGTTGTGTCCATCGATATAACTAATGCCCTGAGTCGTCCCTTCACAGGTTGTTCGTAGGCACAACTGGGTCAAATTACCGTTTTACCCCTGTGTCTACCTCTTGCTCCTTAAGTCTCACTACTCCTCTAATGTACAACTACGTTGTATGGTCCAACCATAAACAACATCCCTCTCGGGCAAGTGAGAGGGTGGGCTCCCATCGTCCAAGCCTTGAAGACAACACTTAAGGGAACAACCACTCTAGTTTTCCTAATTCGGGAACGAGTGAATTCCATCTTGCGTAGTTAAGTTCCCAGCTCCCCACGTGGTCCTGCCCCAAAGAAGGTAGGCATATTGGGCGAGCAACTGTGGCCACCCTCACATCTACTAGTCAAAGGACAGACCCTCGCAGAAAGGTGTCCGTAACACGCTCAGGATTAAGGACAAGTCACTAATGGTCATCTATGAAGTTATTAGTCCTATACTGTTAACGGTGTTACATCAGTAAGTCTAATAATTCACGGTTTGGTCTTGTACAATCTCATTACACATGATACCCCCACTCGCATGTCAACCACATGAACGAGCTGGATCACCTCGTTTGTATCTAATACAAAGCGAGTTGCATCCACAGTGTAACCAGGATTAGGTTTCCAACTCTATCTGTATACTGTAGACCGTTCGGGTCATTAACTCAAATGTGATCCTCCCCGTGTGTCCACTACACACCGTTCAAGTTCTAGTTCTCTAAATAATACAATGACCCTGGAGCTTAGTTTATTGGATTAAGTTTATAAAATATGTGAGACACAAAGTTCGAATAAATAACTGTTATTTATTTACAACAATGAATATTACAAACTACACGAGATTAGGGTATACACCCCAACAAACGCCCACTTGAACTAAGCTAGTGGAGTACATTACACATTTCTCAAATGTACAGTAATACAAAAACTAATACAATAAACTAGGGCATTGAATACCCCTTTACAATGCTCCCATTTGCCCTAGCCAGGAAGCACTCGAAGACCTAGACTCTCTAGGTGACCCTCAAACACCTTAGCCGTGAGGGCTTTTGTAAATGAATCAACAACATTGTGCTCCGACGCTATCTGCTTGACTATCACGTCTCCTCGGTGCACAATCTCCCGTATCAGGTGATACTTACGCTCAATATGTTTGCCCCTCTTATGACTCCGAGGTTCTCTCGAGTTGGCTACTACACCATTGTTGTCACAAAACAGGGTCACTGGCAAGTTCATATTTGGAAAGGGTTCAAAATCAAGCATGAACTTTCTAAGCCAAACAGCTTCCTTTGCAGCTTCATAAGCCGCAACATACTCGGTTTCCATCGTGGAATCAGCGATGCATCCCTACTTGATGCCTTGCCACACTATAGCTCCTTCGTTCAGAATGAACGTTGACCCCGATGTGGATTTACTAGAATCCTTATCAATCTGAACCTAAATAAGATTGAAGAACTGAGATGTTGAGCCCATGATCTATGTTATCAAAACACTTTACAATATCTGACTTAATGAGTTTATCAACCAGACCCCAGCGTCAAGACAAGGGGGCGACGGTCAACCATCCATTCTCGAGATTCATATTGATCCATCGATCCCCGCGTCCTGCTAGTTTGCTAAGTAGACTCACTCTACCGAGGGGCAACAAAGGTTGGAACTATTCCTGACAAAAACAAGGGACCTACTTCTCATCCTAGGAGTTAGCAGGTATGAAAGAGTCCCCTCTCTGTCTCTCCGAGTTTCGAGGTAGACCCACCAAAATACTTCTCGATTTGAAAGGGCCGCTTTGGCTGACCCGAGGTTAAGAAATCCATAGGCCAAGGTTGTATATGTTTCCACTCTCTCCTCAAAGATGGAATCTTTTTTAGACCCTCTCGTTCATGATCGAATAAGATAGTTGTCGTCCTTTGAAAGTCAGCGTCTGTGTATCCCGTAAGGATCAAATCCCCACTTCCATACACAAGGATGTAGTCCCTCGTTCTCCTAAGATATTTGAGGATTGCCTTAACGACTGTCCAGTGGTCCAATCCCGGATTGCATTGATACCTACTGACAATCCCAACTGCATAACAGATGTCGGGCCTAGTAAACAACATGGCATACATCAGGCTCAACTGAAGCATAAGGGATCCGTCTCATATCCTCAACCCCTTGAGGCGTCTTAGGACATTGATCTTTATTCAGGTGAATCCCATGCCTAAAAGGCAGCAGACCCTTCTTGGAGTTCTGCATCTTATACCGAGACAACATCTTGTCAATGTAAGATGCTTGAGACATAGCTGACGTTCTGTTCTTCAAGTTTCGGACTATCTGGATACCTAGAACATACTGGGCCTCTCCCAAATCTTTCATTTGGAATCGCGAAGCCAACCATTCCTTAATGTAAGTAAGAAATCCTACGTCATTCCCAATCAGCAGGATATCATCCACATAAAATATCAGAAATGCGACAGTGTTGTTGATGATTTTCTTGTAGACACAAGGCTCATCAACATTCTGATCAAAGCCATAAGATTTGATAGCCTCATCAAACCTTATATTCCAAGACCTCGAGGCTTCTTTCGGTCCATAAATAGACCTTTGAAGCCGACAAACCTTTTTTCTCTTGGCCTTAAGTAATGAATCCCTTGGGTTGGTCCATGTAGATGGTCTCGTCAAGATTGCCATTCGAAAAGGTCATCTTGACATCCATCTGCCATACCTCATAGTCATAATATGCGGCGATGGCCAGAAGGATTTTGATAGACTTTACAATGGCAACAGGAGAAAAGCTTTCCTCACAGTCAACCCCTTCAACCTGGGTGAAACCCTTTGCCACTATTCTGGTTTTGAAGGTTTGCACCTTCCCATCTACGTGCCTGATAACTCGCCATGGGAGAGTTATTTTACTATAATTTTAGTGCTTAATGTACTTGAATTGCATAGAATTTATTGAGTCTCATGTTATTTTATCCCTAAAATGTGTATGTTAGCTAAAAAGTATTGAATTTAAGCATTATGTTTGAAAAGAATTAATTTTGATGTTTTTATGCTTTAATTTAAGAAATTTGGAAAAATAAGCTAATAAGTAATTAAAGACCGGAAGACAAAATTTTAACTTCAGAAAGATCTTTTCATATTTAGATGATTCATAATTTAATTGATGAATTTATTGGGCTTTTTCTGTGTGCAGGAGATGTTTGAAAATTACAGGAGTCCCTAAAAATATTTTAGGCATTTTACCCGAAAGGTAAGATGGTCTTCTAACCCTGAGGGTATTTTTGTAATTTGTGGAGTTAGGGCAACACCATCTTATATAAGGAGGCTAGGGTTCACAAGTGCCAAAGTGGAGAAGGAGTTGTCACAAAACGGGAAGAGAGCGAGAGAGAAGGGGCGATTGCTACAACAAAGGTGTGCATTGAAGAGAAGAATCATGAAGGTGCCATTGTTGTAGTAATCGTGCGAGTGAAGGAAAAAATCGAAGCTTCAAGATGCCATTGTTGTAAAAAAAATCGTGCAATTCGGTTTTTCACAGACGACTCTCACAAAGTTGTCGTTTGCCGACGTTTCCACGGTTCGATTTTGCTGAACATTTGTCAGCTTATTCGACACTCATCGGGCTTTACTTTGAACAGTTGGATCGTCGTTCTGAGCTTCGGTGTGCCAGATATTTCTGTCGCTTTGAGAGATCAGTGCAGTTCAGTTTTTCACTGGCGGGGCTCACGAAAGTGTCACTTTCCGGAGTTTCAACCGTTGGATTTTGCTGAACATTTGGCAGCTTATTCACAACTCATAGGGCTTCATTTTGAACGGTTGGATTTTCGTTCCAATGTTCGGTTGAAGAGATATCGCTGTCGCACAGAACCTGCAAAACTAAAATTTGCTACTATGGTCTGCTGTCTTCGGTGGTATCTCTTAGTGTTTTGCTTCGTGTCATTGCCTCTCCTAATCTCTAATTGTTAATGCTGTTTTTCTACTATTGGACACATATTTAAGACTATTTTTGTTCACTATTTTAGATCGAATTCGTGACTGTGTTTAGGTTAGAGTTGTGACTGATTTATGATAAATTTGTGAACATCATTGAATTGTTTTCTTGAATTCGTTGATGGATAAAAGCATGCATCAATTAGAAGTTTGTGAGTTGATTTTTGTCCTGAACTAAATTATATTAGGCAAGGGTTAGGTCGTTTTCAATGTAGATTTTGGAGCGAATTTATGATTAATGCCATTGTTGGATTTATGAAATTTTATTGAATTTAACGTTGCATGAGAATTAGAATTGGCCACTTTGATTTCTCTAGAATTCATGAACTTGAGAGAGCTATTGGATTAGAAAACTAAAATTTCATTCTAGGATTATTGAGTTGATTAGAGATAATTAACCCACCTAGAACCTAAAATCATGAGCATAATTTAGATCTCAACTGAGAAGTTGTAGGTTTTAAAACTTAGTGATTTCGAAAGAAATTCATTTGAATACATCTGTAGGTAAATTCAAGGTATCAATCACATTTTCATTCCAATGGAACATGAAAACTTCAACCTAACCCGAGCCTATTTTTCATTAAAAATATCATCATTTGCATCTCCCCTCTTGTTTGCATTCTCCTCTCCCCTCATTTAAATTTAGTAACTTTCTTGAGTCTAGTCTTGTCTTTGCACACTTATCACATCAATTTATTTATTTACAATAGTAATTTGAACACTCATGCATTGCACTAAAATAAGGAAAATTTGCTAGGACACTCATTCATTTAGGTTTAGCTAGTCTTCATGGGATCGATACTTTAACTTATCACTTGCTGCTCTCGGCCGTGTATACTTGCACATCGTAGAAGTGTCGGAGTCTTATTCTAATTTACATTAGTTTAGGACAATCGATATTTTTGCATCAAGTTTTTGGCGTCGTTGCCGGGGACTAGTTTTGATTCTTATTTTGTTTGAGTTTATTTTATCATTTTATCCTTATTTTTCTTGTTGGGTGTGTCTTGTTATCTTTGCTTCGTGTTTTCATCTTTATTGAGTCTTGAGTATTGTTTCTGGTTTTGTTGGTGCATGTTGTGTTTGTTGAGCCTGTTATAATTGATTCAATACTTTACTATGGCTTACGATAATTTTGGGTGGTCTTCTGTGCCCAATGAGCAAGCCTTGAGATAGTTCTTTTTCTTATGATCATCCTTCTGCCAATTTAGAGTCTTCTAGTGAAGGGTATGAATCTTATGGCTACCAAATGCCTAATTACTATCATACTAACCCTATGACTTATGGGAACCATATGTATGATAATAATCAGAGCAATTGGGCCTATGAACCATATCCTAGGGGTTTTGAGTCATGTTCTTCCTATATTCAAGAAACCCAGTTAGAAGACAAATCTTCCCTTAGAACATTGTTATTAGAATATATGAGAACCACGGATGAGAAGAATAGGCAAATAGGGGAGTCAATTCAACGCCTAACAGATACCCTTGTCTCCCTTAGAGAACAAATGTATTTAGGCTCATCTGAGGTTGAGCACTCTAGGGAAGATAGTGAAGGAGGACCCACACCCTTAGATAGTTCGGTGAGTCACTTGATCACTAACCCACTGATAGACTTTCATGATCCTAATCTTTCACATTTGTCGGAGTATGGGCATTTGGAGGATTGGGCTTTAGATGTAAAAGAACTAGAACCTTATAGCACACACAAGGATAGAGTTAGTGAGAGCGTGGAAGAAGTCGAGCCTGTTGAGTTAGGCCAAGAGGTAGAGTTTGAAGTTTTTGAGTCTATGACAGTTCTATCTTCTGATTTTTCTCTTATTGGTGAGTGTTTTTCTTTCTATTCTCTCGAGTCAGTATCTTTGCGTGAGTCTGTTTATTTTCCTGTTTTTCCTTCTTTTCTTTTATCAAATAAAAAATCAAAAAATGTCTATTTTGTCGTTTTTCATTCTTTTCTTTTATCAAATATCTGTTTCAGGCTTTCACGAGAAGCTAGTATTCTTGCTAGCATTGATTTGTTTTGTAGATTCGAGGAAGAGAGGCCCGAAGAAATGGGAGAATTTTTATGTACCTTGACAAGCCCAAGTGTACTCCGTCAAGCTAATGACGTTTAAACAAGCGCTGCTTGGGAGGCAACCCAAGGATTATTTCTTTTGTTTCATTTTTTTTAGTTGTTTTTGTTTTTGTTTAATAAGTAACCCTTCTTTATTTTGCAGCTCCCCTAGGGTTTGATGATTGATATGCGCTGCAGTGGAGGTCTCCTCAATTCAGGGTAGTATTGTTCTCCTTTCTATCATTATTAGTTGTCCTTAAATATTCTTAAGTGAGTAGTTTAGTCATTAAAGACAATGTGTGCTTTAAGCATGAGGGGGAGATGTGTTGTTCTGAATCTGATTTTGAGCTTAATTGATTTTTTTTTCTTTTTCTATTGACGAGACTGTGTGCTGCTAGAGTATATAGGGTGTTGCATGCCTTTGTGTTTATGAAGTTATTTACTTGCTTTAAGACTTCAAAATGATCTTTTTTGAGTACCGGATTCCATGTTTAGTTGTTGGTTTTCATGGTCTATGATATGCATGATGTAGGTAGTTGATTCATTATGTTTAAGTAAAAATCGGAAATATGGTTGTTGTCCCTTATATGAAAATTAAGTTTCTGCATGTTTTTAATGGTAAAAAATGTGATGTCTTTTGTAGAAACTTGGTATGCATCTCCTTGAAAATAAAAAGTTAATGTCAAATCTTAGTGTTAATGAAAATAAGGGTTGTTGTTTGTGTTTGAGGCAAGGGTGTGTTATCTTATTTGGTGTTTCTCGAGGTTAAGCTTGTCATTAGGGTTCCTTAGTGCGCTTATGGTTAGTGTGTCAATCAAACTAGTTAGGATTCAACTCCTAGGCCAAAAAGTTTGAAAGCTAGAAGCCATGACAAGTTAGGTAACTCATACATTTTTTTTAGAGTGCTCCAAAATTAGTAAACTTCAAATTTGTGATCATTTCAAGTTTGGGGGAATTACACAGCCTCCCTAACTCAATGAGGACATTGAGTACTCTAAGTTTGGGGGGAAAGGTAAATTCTTCGTGTTTTTTTTAACAAAAAAAAGAAAAATAAAGAGAAATAAAGAAACAGTGTAGAAATCTTTCATTTCCCTAAAATTTCATTGGGCTAGACCAAAAATATGTTATTTATTTTGTTATTTAGAGTTAGTTCAGGCAACTTGGTGCTCGATGTCAGGGGGTCTGGGCACTAACCATGTTGGCCTCTTGGAGCGAAAGTATCAAGCAAGAAGCCTATTCCCATTGCTTAGGTGCGCTGCGCTAACCACGTGTGCCATTCTAAGAACTACGAGAGAGTAAAAAATAAATAAAAATATAACCAACAAATAAAAGAGAGTAAAAAAAAAAAAAAAACTTGCCCTTAGCAGTGAGTTTTATGGAAATTGAGGGGAATAATGCACATATCAATTTTTTTAAAAAAAAGAATATATATAAAAATATAAAAAGGAATGATCATTAAATTGTAGCCATGCAAGTTTTGGAGTTTGACTTATTTTTAACTATGGGTTGCTTGATTTGAATGATTAGGATTCTAGTGGTTGAGCTTGAGTGTTGATGTTGAATCCTAGTTGGTTTGCTCTTGGTTATTGATGCATAAGTGTAGCTAAGAAACCCCAGGTGAACCACTTAGAGAGCATTGATTGAATGGTGACTTGTACCTTAGAACATAAATATTCAATCCTTCTTTAGTTACCCAAATGATTTGAGTCTTTAAAGTCTTTAGGGAATAGAACTCATTGAGGACAATGAGTAGTTCAAGTTTGGGGGTTTGATAACTCGCCATGGGAGAGTTATTTTTCTATAATTTTAGTGCTTAATGTACTTGAATTGCATAGAATTTATTGAGTCTCATGTTATTTTATCCCTAAAATGTGTATGTTAGCTAAAAAGTCTTGAATTTAAGCATTACGTTCGAAAAGAATTAATTTTGATGTTTTTATGCTTTAATTTAAGAAATTTGGAAAAATAAGCTAATAAGTAATTAAAGACCAGAAGACAAAATTTTAACTTCAGAAAAATCTTCTCATATTTAGATGATTCATAATCTAATTGATGAATTTATTGGGCTTTCTCTGTGTGCAGGAGATGTTTGAAAATTACAGGAGTCCCTAATGGCATTTTAGGCATTTTACCCGAAGGGTAAGATGGTCTTCTAACCCTAAGGGTATTTTTGTAATTTGTGGAGTTAGGGCAACACCATCTTATATAAGGAGGCTAGGGTTCACAAGTGCCAAAGTGGAGAAGGAGTTGCCACAAAACGGGAAGAGAGCGAGAGAGAAGGGGTGATTGCTACAACAAAGGTGTGCATTGAAGAGAAGAATCATGAAGGTGTCATTGTTGTAGTAATCGTGCGAGTGAAGGAAAAAATCGAAGCTTCAAGATGCCATTGTTGTAAACAAAATCGTGCAGTTCGGTTTTTCACAGACGACTCTCACAAAGTTGTCGTTTGCCGACGTTTCCACCGTTGGATTTTTCTGAAATTTTGTCAGCATATTCGACACTCATCAGGATTTACTTTGAACGGTTGGATAGTCGTTCTGAGCTTCGGTGTGCCAGATATTGCTGTCGCGTTGGGAGATCAGTGCAGTTCAGTTTTTCACTAACGGCGCTCACGAAAGTGTCGCTTGCCGAAGTTTCAACCGTTGGATTTTGCTGAAATATTGGCAGATTATTCGCAACGCATAGGGCTTCGTTTTGAACGGTTGGATCGTTGTTCCGAGGTTCGGTTGAAGAGATATCGCTGTCGCACAGAACCTGCAAAACTAAAATCTGCTACTATGGTCTGCTGTCTTCGGTGGTATCTCTTGGTGTTTTGCTTCGTGTCATTACCTCTCCTAATCTCTAATTGTTAATGCTGTTTTTCTGCTATTTGACACATATTTAAGACTATTTTTGTTCACTATTTTAGACAGAATTCATGACTGTTTTTAAGCTAGAATTGTGACTGATTTATGATAAATTTGTGAACATCATTGGGTTGTTTTCTTGAATTCTTTGATGGATAAAAGCATGCATCAATTAGAAGTTTGTGACTTGATTCCTATCATGAACTAATTTATCTTAGGCAAGGGTTAGGTTGTAGTCAATTGCAAATTTTGGAATAAATTTATGGTTAATGCCATTGATTGAGTTTATGAATTTTTAGTGAATTTAACATTGCATGAGAATTAAAATTGGCCTCTTTAAGAAAAATAAAGAAACAGTGTAGAAACCTTTCATTTCCCTAAAATTTCATTGGGCTTGACCAAAAATATGTTATTTATTTTGTTATTTAGAGTCAGTTCAGGCAACTTGGTGCTCGATGTCAGAGGGTTTGGGCACTAACCATGTTGGCCTCTTGGAGCGAAGGTATCAAGCAAGAAGCCTATTCCCATTGCTTAGGTGCGTTGCGCTAACCATGTGTGCCATTCTAAGAACTATGAGAGAGTAAAAAATTAAATAAAAATATAACCAACAAACAAAAGAAAGTAAAAAAAAAAAAAAAACCTTGCCCTTAACAGTGAGTTTTAAGGAAATTGAGGGGAATAATGCACATATCTATTTTTTAAAAAATAAGAATATATATAAAAAAAATAAAAAGGAATGATCATTAAATTGTAGTCATGCGAGTTTTGGAGTATGACTTATTTTTAACTATGGGTTGCTTGATTTGAATGATTAGGATTCTAGTGGTTGAGCTTGAGGGTTGATGTTGAATCCTAGTTGGTTTGCTCTTGGTTATTGATGCATAAGTGTAGCTAAGAAACCCCAGGTGAGCCACTTAGAGAGCATTGATTGAATGGTGACTTGTAGCTTAGAACATAAATATTCAATCCCTGTTTAGTTACCCAAATGATTTGAGTCTTTAAAGGTAAGTCTTTAGGGAATAGAACTCATTGAGGACAATGAGTAGTTCAAGTTTGGGGGTTTGATAACTCGCCATGTGAGAGTTATTTTACTATAATTTTAGTGCTTAATGTACTTGAATTGCATAGAATTTATTGAGTCTCATGTTATTTTATCCCTAAAATGTGTATGTTAGCTAAAAAGTCTTGAATTTAAGCATTATGTTCGAAAAGAATTAATTTTGATGTTTTTATACTTTAATTTAAGAGATTTGGAAAAATAAGATAATAAGTAATTAAACACGAAAGACAAAATTTTAAATTCAGAAAAATCTTCTCATATTTAGATGATTCATAATCTAATTGATGAATTTATTGGGCTTTCTCTGTGTGCAGGAGATGTTTGAAAATTACAGGAGTCCCTAAGGGCATTTTAGGCATTTTATCCGAAGGGTAAGATGGTCTTCTAACCCTAAGGGTATTTTTGTAATTTGTGGAGTTAGGGCAACACCATCTTATATAAGGAGGCTAGGGTTCACAAGTGCCAAAGTGGAGAAGGAGTTGCCACAAAACAGGAAGAGAGCGAGAGACAAGGGGCGATTGCTACAAAAAAGGTGTGCATTGAAGAGAAGAATCATGAAGGTGCCATTATTGTAGTAATCGTGCGAGTGAAGGAAAATATCGAAGCTTCAAGATGCCATTGTTGTAAAAAAAATCGTGCAGTTCGGATTTTCAAAGACGACTCTCACAAAGTTTTCGTTTGCCGACGTTTCCACGGTTGGATTTTGCTGAACATTTGTCAGCTTATTCGACACTCATCGGACTTTACTTTGAACGGTTGGATCGTCGTTCTGAGTTTCGGTGTGCCAGATATTTCTGTCGCGTTGGGAGATCAGTGCAGTTCAGTTTTTCACTGGCCGCGCTCACGAAAGTGTCACTTTCCGGAGTTTCAACCGTTGGATTTTGCTGAACATTTGGCAGCTTATTCGCAACTCATAGGGCTTCGTTTTGAACGGTTGGATTTTCGTTCCAATGTTCGGTTGAAGAGATATCGCTGTCGCACAGAACCTGCAAAACTAAAATTTGCTACTATGGTCTGCTGTCTTCGGTGGTATCTCTTAGTGTTTTGCTTCGTGTCATTGCCTCTCCTAATCTCTAATTGTTAATTCTGTTTTTCTGCTATTGGACACATATTTAAGACTATTTTTGTTCACTATTTTAGACCGAATTCGTGACTGTTTTTAGGCTAGAATTGTGACTGATTTATGAAAAATTTGTGAACATCATTGGGTTGTTTTCTTGAATTCTTTGATGGATAAAAGCATGCATCAATTAGAAGTTTGTGAGTTGATTTTTGTCCTGAACTAAATTATCTTAGGCAATGGTTAGGTCGTTTTCAATGTAGATTTTGGAGCGAATTTATGATTAATGCCATTGTTGGATTTATGAAATTTTATTGAATTTAACGTTGCATGAGAATTAGAATTGGCCACTTTGATTTCTCTAGAATTCATGAACTTGAGAGAGCTATTGAATTAGAAAACTAAAATTTCATTCTAGGATTATTGAGTTGATTAGAGATAATTAACCCACCTAGAACCTAAAATCATGAGCATAATTTAGATCTCAACTGAGAAGTTGTAGGTTTTAAAACTTAGTGATTTCAAAAGAAATTCATTTGAATACATGTGTAGGTAAATTCAAGGTATCAATCACATTTTCATTCCAATGGAACATGAAAACTTCAACCTAACCCGAGCCTATTTTTCATTAAAAATATCATCTCTTGCATCTCCCCTCTTGTTTGCATTTTCCACTCCCCTCATTTAAATTTAGTAACTTTCTTCAGTCTAGTCTTGTCTTTGCACACTTATCACATCAATTTATTTATTTACAATAGTAATTTGAACACTCATGCATTGCACTAAAATAAGGAAAATTTGCTAAGACACTCATTCATTTAGGTTTAGCTAGTCTTCGTGGGATCGATACTTTAACTTATCACTTGCTGCTCTCGATCGTGTATACTTGCACGTCGTAGAAGTGTCGGAGTCTTATTCTAATTTACATTAGTTTAGGGCACTCGATATTTTCGCATCAAGTTTTTGGCGCCGTTGCCGGGGACTAGTTTTGATTTTTTATTTTGTTTGAGTTTATTTTATCATTTTATCCTTATTTTTCTTGTTGGGTGTGTCTTGTTATCTTTGCTTCGTGTTTTTATCTTTATTGAGTCTTGAGTATTGTTTCTGGTTTTGTTGGTGCATGTTGTGTTTGTTGAGCCTGTTATAATTGATTCAATACTTTACTATGGCTTACGATAATTTTGGGTGGTCTTCTGTGCCCAATGAGCAAATGCAGTATAGTTCTTTTTCTTATGATCATCCTTCTGCCAATTTAGAGTCTTCTAGTGAAGGGTATGAATCTTATGGCTACCAAATGCCTAATTACTATCATACTAACCCTATGACTTATGGGAACCATATGTATGATAATAATCAGGGCAATTGGGCCTATGAACCATATCCTAGGGGTTTTGAGTCATGTCCTTCCTATATTCAAGAAACCCAGGTAGAAGATGAATCTTCCCTTAGAACATTGTTATTAGAATATATGAGAACCACAGATGAGAAGAATAGGCAAATAGGGGAGTCAATTCAACGTCTAACAGATACACTTGTCTCCCTTAGAGAACAAATGTATTTAGGCTCATCTGAGGTTGAGCACCCTAGGGAAGATAGTGAAGGAGAACCCACACCCTTAGATAGTTCGGTGAGTCACTTGATCACTAACCCACTGATAGACTTTCATGATCCTAATCTTTCACATTTGTCGGAGTATGGGCATTTAGAGGATTGTGCTTTAGATGTAAAAGAACTAGAACCTTATAGCACACACTAGGATAGAGTTAGTGAGAGTGTGGAAGAAGTCGATCTTGTTGAGTTAGGCCAGGAGGTAGAGTTTGAAGTTTTTTAGTCTATGACAGTTCTATCTTCTGATTTTTCTCTTATTGGTGAGTGTTTTTCTTTCTATTCTCTTGAGTCAGTATCTTTGCGTGAGTCTGTTTATTTTCCTGTTTTTCCTTCTTTTCTTTTATCAAATAAAAAACCAAAGAATGTCTACTTTGTCGTTTTTCAATCTTTTCTTTTATCAAATAAAAAATTTAAAAATATTTTTGTTTCAGGCTTTCACGAGAAGCTAGTATTCTTGCTAGCATTGATTTGTTTTGTAGATTCGAGGAAGAGGGGCCCGAAGAAATGGGAGAATTTTTATGTACCTTGACAAGCCCAAGTGTACTCCGTCAAGCTAATGACGTTTAAACAAGCGCTTCTTGGGAGGCAACCCAAGGATTATTTCTTTTGTTTCATTTTTTTTAGTTGTTTTTGTTTTTGTTTTAGTTTAATAAGTAACCCTTCTTTATTTTGCAGCTCCCCTAGGGTTTGATGATTGATATGCGCTGCAGTGGAGGTCTCCTCAATTCAGGACAGTATTGTTCTCCTTTCTATCTTTATTAGTTGTCCTTAAATATTCTTAAATGAGTAGTTTAGTCATTAAAGACAATGTGTGCTTTAAGCATGGGGGAGATGTGTTGTTCTGAATCTGATTTTGAGCTTAATTGATTTTTTTTTTTCTTTTTCTATTGACGAGACTGTGTGCTGCTAGAGTATATAGGGTATTGCATGCCTTTGCGTTTATGAAGTTATTTACTTGCTTTAGGACTTCAAAATGATCTCTTTTGAGTACCGGATTCCATGTTTAGTTGTTGGTTTTCATGGTCTATGATATGCATGATGTAGGTAGTTGATTCATTATGTTTAAGCAAGTAAAAATAGGACATATGGTTGTTGTCCATTTTATGAAAATTAAGTTTCTGCATGTTTTTAATGGTAAAAAATGTGATGTATTTTGTAGAAACTTGGCATGCATCTCCTTGAAAATAAAAAGTTAAGGTCAAATCTTAGTGTTAATGAAAATAAGGGTTGTTGTTTGTGTTTGAGGCAAGAGTGTGTTATCTTATTTGGTGTTTCTCGAGGTTAAGCTTGTCATTAGGATTATTTAGTGCGCTTATGGTTAGTGTGTCAATAGAACTAGTTAGGATTCAACTCCTAGGCCAAAAAGTTTGAAAGATAGAAGGCATGACAAGTTAGGTAACTCATACATTTTTTTTAGAGTGCTCCAAAATTAGTAAACTTCAAATTTGTGATCATTTCAAGTTTGGGGGAGTTACCCGGCCTCCCTAACTCAATAAGGACATTGAGTACTCTAAGTTTGGGGGGAAAGGTAAATTCTTCGTGTTTTTTTTTTTAACAAAAAAAAAAGAAAAAAAAAGAAATAAAGAAACAGTGTAGAAACCTTTCATTTCCCTAAAATTTCATTGGGCTAGACCAAAAATATGTTATTTATTTTGTTATTTAGAGTCAGTTCAGGCAACTTGGTACTCGATGTCAGGGGGTCTGGGCACTTACCATGCTGGCCTCTTGGAGTGAAGGTATCAAGCAAGAAGCCTATTCCCATTGCTTAGGTGCGCTGCGCTAACCACGTGTGCCATTCTAAGAACTACAAGAGAGTAAAAAATAAATAAAAATATAACCAACAAACAAAAGAAAGTAAAAAAAAAAAAAACAACCTTGCCCTTATTGGGCTTTTTCTGTGTGCAGGAGATGTTTGAAAATTACAGGAGTCCCTAAGGACATTTTAGGCATTTTACCCGAAGGGTAAGATGGTCTTCTAACCATAAGGGTATTTTTGTAATTTGTGGAGTTAGGGCAACACCATCTTATATAAGGAGGCTAGGGTTCACAAGTGCCAAAGTGGAGAAGAAGTTGCCACAAAACGGGAAGAGAGCGAGAGAGAAGGGGCGATTGCTACAACAAAGGTGTGCATTGAAGAGAAGAATCATGAAGGTGCCATTGTTGTAATAATCGTGCGAGTGAAGGAAAAAATCGAAGCTTCAAGATGCCATTGTTGTAAAAAAAATCGTGCAGTTCCGTTTTTCACAGACGACTCTCACAAAGTTGTCGTTGCTGACGTTTCCACGGTTGGATTTTACTAAAAGTTTTTCAGCTTATTCGACACTCATCGGGCTTTACTTTGAACGGTTGGATCGTCGTTCTGAGCTTCGGTGTGCCAGATATTTCTATCGCGTTGGGAGATCAGTGAAGTTCAGTTTTTCACTGGTGGCGCTGACGAAAGTGTCGCTTGCCGGAGTTTCAACCGTTGGATTTTGCTGAAATTTTGGCAGCTTAGTCGCAACTCTTAGTGCTTCGTTTTGAACGGTTGGATCGTCGTTCCGAGTTTTGGTTGAAGAGATATCGCTATCGCACAGAACCTGCAAAACTAAAATCTGCTACTATGGTCTGCTATCTTCGGTGGTATCTCTTGGTGTTTTGCTTCGTGTCATTGCCTCTCCTAATCTCTAATTGTTAATGTTGTTTTTCTGCTATTGGACACATATTTAAGACTATTTTTGTTCACTATTTTAGACCGAATTCGTGACTGTTTTTAGGCTAGAATTGTGACTGATTTATGATAAATTTGTGAACATCATTGGGTTGTTTTCTTGAATTCTTTGATGGATAAAAGCATTCATCAATTAGAAGTTTGTGAGTTAATTTTTGTCCTGAACTAAATTATCTTAGGCAAGGGTTAGGTCGTTTTCAATGTAGATTTTGGAGCGAATTTATGGTCAAGTCAGTTTTATTCTGGAGACTCTTCCGAAGAGTTTCCTTCAGTTTCGTAGCAATGTAGTTATGAACAAAATTAGCAACACTCTGACTACCCTCCTCAATGAGCTACTGAATTTCAGATCCTTGAGCAGTCGTGGCACAGGAAACCGAGGCAAATGTTGCCTCATGTGTCTTATCACGAGAGGTTCAACCTGCCGGGAAGAAGAAGGATGAAGAGGGGTAAAACCGGCCGAGCCGCCGCCCGAGAGGGCAAGAAGGTCAAGGACGTTGCAAAGAAAGGAAAGTGTTTCCCGCTTTGCAATGGGGCGGACATCGGAAGAGGGCTCATCCCAAATTCTGGCCGAGAGGAAGAATCAAGGTAAATGTGATTTACTTGTGATGTGAAAACTGTTTAGTGGAGAGTAGTGACTCTGCTGCTGGATATTGGATTCGGGCGCCACTAACCATGTTTGTTCTTCTTTTCAGGGGATTTATTCCTGGCAGCCGCTGCGAGAGGGTGAGGTGACTCTACGGGTTGGATTTGGGGAGCTTGTCTCTGCTGCAGCGATCGACACGGTGAAGCTATATTTCGGCAGAAAGTACTTATTATTAGATAATTTGTACATTGTACCAGGGCTTACTAGAAACCTTGTTTCCATTTCCTGTCTGATTGAACAATGTTTATCTGTTTCTTTTGAATCAAATAAAGCGTTTATTTCTTTCAAAGGCAATCTTATTTGTTCAGCTTCACTTGAGCATAATTATGTTTTGAAACCTAATTCGGTCAAAAGTGTTTTGAATACTGAATTGTTTAAAACTGCAGAAACACGAACTAAAAGAGCGAAAGTTTCTCCTAAGGAAAATGCCCATCTTTGGCATCTACGGTTAGAGCACATTAATCTCAATAGGATTGAGAAACTAGTGAAGAGTGGACTTCTAAACGAGTTGGAAGAAAACTCTTTACCGGTGTGTGAGTCATGCCTTGAGGGCAAAATGACCAAACGTCCTTTTAGTGGAAAAGGATATAGAGCCAAGGAGCCCCTTGAGCTTATACATTCTGATCTCTGTGGTCCGATGAATGTTAAAGCACGAGGTGGTTATGAATACTTCGTGTTTTTCATAGACGATTACTCTGGGTATAGGTATATTTTCCTAATGCACAAGAAGTCTGAAACTCTTGAAAAGTTCAAGGAGTACAAGACTGAGGTTGAGAACCTCTTAGGTAAATCGCTTAAAACACTTCGATCGGATCGAGGTGGAGAGTACATGGACACTGAATTCAAGGACTATATGATAGAACACGGAATTACGTCCCAACTCTCAGCACCTGGTATGCCATAGCAGAATGGTGAATCGGAGAGGAGAAACAGAACCTTGTTGGACATGGTTCGGTCGATGATGAGCTATGCTCGTCTCCCTGATTCTTTTTGGGATTACGCAATGGAGACTGCGGTTTATATTTTGAACAATGTTCCGTCGAAGAGTGTTTGTGAAACACCTTTCGAGCTCTAGAGTGGACGTAAAGGCAGTTTACATCACTTCAAAATTTGGGGATGCCCGACCCACGTGTTGGTGTCAAACTCGAAAAAGTTGGAACCCCGTTCGAAATTATGCCTATTCGTAGGTTACCCTAAAGAGACTAGGGGTGGTCTATTTTACGATCCTAAGGAAAATAGGGTGCTTGTGTCGACAAACGCCACTTTCTTAGAGGAAGACCACGTCAGAGATAATTTACCAAGGAGTAAAATTGTGTTAAATTAAATTGACAGTACATCAGCAAGAGTTGTTGATGGGGCTGGTACGTCAACAAGTGTTGTTGATCCTAGTACGTCTAGTCAAATCCGTTCCCAAGAGTTGGGAATGCCTCGACGTAGTGGGAGGGTCGTGAGAGACGACCGATCGCTACATGGGTTTAGCTGAAACCTCAGTTGTCGCTCCTGATGATGACTGTGAGGATCCATTGACATATGATCAGGCAATGGTTGATGTTGACAAAGACGAATGGATTAAAGTTATGGACCAGGAAATGGAGTCTATGTACTTCAATTCTTTATGGGAAAAGGTTTTACCCAGGTTGAAGGGGTTGACTATGAGGAGACCTTTTCACCTGTTGTCATGGTAAAGTCAATCAGGATCCTTTTGGCCATTGTCGTGTATTATGACTACGAGGTATGGCAGATGGACATCAAGACAGCCTTTCTGAATGGCAAACTTGATGAAACCATCTACATGGACCAGCCCAAAGGGTTCATTACCCAAGGCCAAGAGCAAAAGGTTTGTCAGCTTCATAGGTCTATTTTTAGACTGAAACAAGCCTCGAGTTCTTGGAATATAAGGTTTGATGAGGCGATCAAATCTTATGGCTTTGATCAAAATGTCGACAAGCCTTGTGTCTACAAGAAAATTGTTGACAAAACTGTCGCATTTTTAGTTTGTATGTGGATGATATTCTTTTCATTGGGAATGAGGTAGAATTTCTTACTGACGTTAAGAAGTGGCTAGCTTTGCAATTCCAAATGAAAGATTTGGGAGAAGCTCAATATTTTCTAGGTATCCAGATAGTCCGGAACTAGAAGAACAGAACGCTAACCTTGTCTCGAGCGTCTTATATTGACAAGATGTTGTCTAGGTATAAGATGCAGAACTCCAAGAAGGGTTTGCTGCCTTTCAGGCATGGGGTTCACTTGTCTAAGGACCAGTGTCCTAAGACTCCTCAAGAGGTTGAGGATATGGGACGGATCCCATATGCTTCAACTGTAGGGAGCCTGATGTATCCATGTTGTGTACTAGGCCCGACATCTGTTATGCCGTAGGGATTGTCAGTAGGTATCAATCCAATCAAGGATTAGATACTTGGACAGCCGTGAAGGCAATCCTCAAGTATCTTAGGAGAACGAGGAACTACAGCTTAGTGTATGGCAGTGGGGATTTGATCCTTACGGGATACACGGATTCTGACTATCAGACCGATAAGGATTCTAGAAAATCCACTTCGGGGTCAGCCTTCTTTCTGAATGGAGGAGCTGTAGTATGGCGAAGCATCAACCAGAGATGCATCGCCGATTCCACTATGGAAGCGGAGTATGTTGCGGCTTGTGAAGCTGCAAAGGAAGTTGTTTGGCTTAGGAAGTTCATGACCGATTTCGAAGTTGTTCCAAATATGAACTTGCCGATCACACTGTTCTGTGATAACAATGGTGCAGTAGCCAACTCCAGAGAGCCTCGGAGCCATAAGAGAGGCAAACACATTGAGCGCAAGTATCATCTGATACGGGAGATTGTGCACAACGGAGACGTGACAGTCACGCAGATAGCGTCGGAGCACAATGTAGCTGATCCATTTACAAAGCCCCTCACGGCTAAGGTGTTTGAGGTCACCTAGAGAGTCTAGGTCTTGAGAGAGCTTCCTGACTAGGGCAAGTGGGAGATGTGTAAACGGGTATTCAATGCCCTAGTTTATTGTATTACTTCATTGTATTACTTCATTGTAATTTATGTACATTTCAGAAATGTATTTTCTCCACTAGCTTAGTCCAAGTGGGAGTTTGTTGGGATTTTTGTCCTAATCTCGTGTTTGTAAATTACTGTTTAAAATTAATAAGAGTTATTTATTTCATTACTTTGTGTCTCGCAATATTTTCAAACTTTTCCAATAAACTAAGCTCGAGGGTCATTGAATTTATGAGAGAACTAGAACTTGAACGGTGTGTAGTGGACACACAGGGAGGATCACGTTCGAGTTAATGATCCGAACGGTCTACGATGATATGGATAGGGTTGGAAACCTAATCCACGGATACATTGTGGATGCGACCCGCTTTGTATTAGATACAAACGAGGTGATCGACTTCGTTCATGTGGTTGACATGCGAGTGGGGCATCATCCTGTGCAATGAGATTGTACAAGATCGGGCCGTGAATTATTAGACCTCACGATGTAACATCGTTGTGATGAAGGACTAATAACCGTAGATGACCATTAGTGACTCGACCGAACCCTGAGCGTGTTACGGACTCCTGTCTGCGGGGGTTTGTCCTTTGACTAGTACGGGTGAGGGTGGTCACAGTTACTCGCCCAATATGCCTATCTTCTCAGGGACATGGCCAAGTAGGGAGTTGGGAACTTAACTACGCGAGATGGAATTCACTCGTTCCCGCCTTCAGGGAAACTAGAGGGTTTGTTCCCTTAAGTGTTGTCTCCGGTGGCTTGGACAACGGGCGCCCACCTTCTCACCGCCCGAGAAGGGTGTTGTGTATGGTTGGACCATCACAATGTGTTGTTCATTAGAGGAGCGGTGGGGACTTAAGGAACAAGAGGTAGACACGAGGAGTAAAGCGGTAATTTGACCCGGTAGTGTCTCACGAACAACCTATGAAGGGTCGACTCATGGGCATTGGTTATATCAGTGGACACGTAATATTCTACACTGACGGGAGTGCAGCTACGGGCTATAGTGGAGTGTTACCGTAGCTAATGAATGTTGATTAATCGGGTCAAAGAGTTTGATAAGTTAATCTCGGATCATTGGAGCCCGTCACTGTAGGTCCATTAGGTCCCTCGGTTCGCTCAATCTGGGTTAAAAGAAGGGTTAAAGCTTTGGTATGAAATTGAAGTGTTCAATTTCACTTAAAGGGCATTTATGTCATTTATATGAGATATGAATGATATAATATATAGTTTAATGTGAATGAGATTCATAATAAACTATAGGTTAGCCTAATTGATGAATTAGGACTAATTGGAGAAATTAATTGAGAGAAATTAAATTGGATGTGATTCAATTTAATTAATCCACAATTATTGCAAATGTGTTTTGCAATATGAGATATGAGATATCTTATATTATATGGTTATGCAAATGTGATTTGCATAACTTATGGTTGTGGTAAAATGGTAATAATGTGGAGATTTTAACTCCATGATTATTCCATTATTTAAACCCTTCTTGCAAGAAGGATTGTAAGCCAACACTCTCATTTTTTAGATTCTCACCCAAAAGAAGAGTTTTCTCTCAAGCTATTCTCTCAAACTCTCCTCCCTCTCCAAAACTAAAGTCCCACCACTTTCCTTCTTCCGAAGGAAGAACAACCGAGAAGGTCGTTGGTGGTGTTCGTTTTGTTCGAGAGAAGCGTTCGTTAAGAAGCACGAAGTGTTCGTGACCAAGGAAGGAATCTTGAAGAATTGTCTACAACAAGTAAGTAGATTTCTTCTTACTGTATTTTCTTCCTTCTTATGCATGTTTAACTTAGATCTAAGTGTTAGATCATTTTAACAAACTGTAAGTAGCGTAACGATACCTTTGACGATTCGATCGTCTTCTGCTGCGCAGGGATTTTCATTCCCTTCAATTGCCAGCTTATCTGAAGTCTTGGCAAAGAAGCATGAGGTGATGATCACCGCTAAGGAGATCATGGAATCATTGCAGGACATGTTTGGACAACAGTCCTTTCAGGTCCACCACGATTCCCTCAAACACGTCTTCAATGGAAGGATAAAGGAGGGAGCGTCTGTCCGTGAACATGTTCTAGACATGATGATCCACTTTAACCTGGCAGAGATGAACGGGATTCGATCAATGAGTCGAGCCAGGTCAACTTTATTATGGAGACTCTTCTGAAGAGTTTCCTGCAGTTTCGTAGCAATGTTGTTATGAACAAAATTAGATACACTTTGACCTCCTTACTCAATGAACTGCAGAAATTCCAGTCCTTGATGCGAGTCAGGGGACCAAAAGCTGAGGCAACTGTTGCCTACAGGTCCTATAACAGGGGTTCAACCTCTAGGACTAAGTCTGCAGGTTCTGCAAGCCTGAAAGGGAAGAAGAAGAAATTGAGAAAGGGTAAAGCTGACTATTGTGTAATATTTATGATGCAATACCGCAGTGTACGGGTCAAGTTTTAGTATAGTGATTTATGAGTCCAAGTATCGTCCTCGAGAATGGGTTTCTAGATTAATTAAGTACTAAGACACTAATTCTCAAATTTAGCTAAAGCAACAAAACATGGATAGGTGTTTGACGAATAAGACAACCAAACAAACAAACATGTGGAGATACAAATTGATAGAATTAAAGGAAGTGATTTTACAAGTTAATAACCTAACTACACATGCATTGACCTCATGAGATGAATTTATAAACAAGAAGTAAATTACTCAAGAAAACTTCTCGGTTCTTAGTGAGCCTCACACATGCAATAGAATTCATAGTCTCCATACGAACCTACAACATGCATGGCATTAAGTAACTTCTTTAAGTGTTTCCCTAAGAATTCTAAGTCACTCTTGTGCCAGACTACTAAGAGTTTTGACAATTTTGCTCTAATTCAAGTTTTATCTCTCGAGTCCACTTGAATCAAAGAATTAAGGAGTGCAGAGCGAATGACCAAAAATAAGAACAAAACATGCTTCAATAAATTGTAATAAAGTCATAACAAAAAATCAAATCCTACTACAATGTTTAGCTACTCTAAATCACATGAAAAACAAACTAAACAAGTAGAAAACGGTTTAAGAACGCTATTACAAATTGAAAGAAAGAGAAATAAACTTAGGTGTCGATGCTGGGTCCTTCGTCTCGAGAGCTCCCGTCTTCGATCTCGATCCTCCACGAATGCTTTGGCTCCCAAAATCACTCTTTTCTCTCTTCTTACAAGGTGTATTTCGAATTTAGGGCAAAACTCTACCAAATTGTGCTACCCCTTGCAAGAATCATAATGTTGTATTTATAAGCATCAATGGGGCAGCGTTGCAACGCTAGGGACAGCGTTGCAACGCTGTACCCTAAACGCGTGGTAAATATGAAAACTATCGGCAGCGTTGCAACGCTGCTACCTTAACGATAAATTCAAGAACATACATAACAAGATTAAACATAAAATCAGAATGGACAGCAAGAAATTACCTTTGAAGAGCCTTTCTTCGAGTGCTCCTCTCTCCCACGATCACGATCTCAGCAACAGGAACTCCAACGTATGAAGACACGACCACCAGATCTTCTCCGTTGTTCTCTAGGTGAGGGAGGAATGTGGGTTCCCTTTAGGAGAGGTGAGGTTTTTGTGAGAGATGTGTGCTTTGGAACTCTTCCAACAACACAACAAGAGAGCATATATTTCCTTAACCTAGTTGCATCCCATGCAACCATATATATAGAGAAATAGGATGGAAATGACCATCCTACCCCTCATTTAATCTCTCTTTAGTATATAGTTTATATATGAATCTAATTCACATTAAAACTATATATTATATCAATTATATCATATATAATTGATATAACTCCTCATGTATGAAATTGAACACTTCAGTTTCACTCCTATCTTTATATCCTCAATATTACCATATTGAGCCAACAGAGAGATCTAATGGACCTACAGATCATGAGCTCCAATGATGTGAGATTAACTGATCAAACTCTTTGATCCAGTTAATCAATATTCATTAAATACAAGTCACTCCACTATAGACTTGTAGCTGCACTCTCCTCACTATAGATATTATTGTGTCCACTGATATAGTCATTACCCATGAGTCGACCCTTCACAGGTTGTTCGTAATCACAGCTAGGTCAAATTACCGTTTTACCCATGTGATTACCTCTTTGCTCCTTAAGCACCACTGACCCTCTAATTAACAACAAGTCTAAGGTCCTACCTTAGACTCATACCCTCATTGAGGGTGGGGCCCCGTTGTTCAAGACCTGGAGTCAATTCTTAAGGGAACAACCTATCTAATTCCTTAGTAAAGGAATGAGTGAATTCCATCTTGCAGCTTAAGTTCCCACTACCTACGAGGTTACGTCCCACGAGAAGGTAGGCTTATTGAGTCGGCTACAGGCCACTCTCACCCATACTAGTCTAAGGACAAACCCCTATAAGCAGGAGTTCTTAACTCACTCAGGATTCAGGTCGAGTGACTAATGACCATCTATAAATTACTAGTCTTATCCTGTTAACGGTGTTACACTAGTTAGACTAATAATTTGCGATCCAGTCTTGTATGAACTCTTCATACAGGATGCCCCCACTCGCATGTCAACTACATGAATGAGTGGATTACCTCATTTGTACTAATTACAAAGTGGGTCGCATCCAATGTGTTACCAGAATAAGGTTTCCAAATAGTGTCCACTACACTAATCTTGAACTCAACCCAAATAGTGTCCACTACACTAATTTCAAGATAAACGTTATATCCTTGGAGCTTAGTTTATTGGATTTATAAAAGAAAGACTGTAATCTTATCAAAACAAATAACACTTTATTTAATTGATCAAAATTACACAAGTTTAGGGCATAAATCCCAACCGGCATGGGGTTCACCTGTCTAAGGATCAATGTCCTAAGACGCCTCAAGAGGTTGTGAGACGAATCCCCTATGCTTTAGTTGTAGGAAGCCTCATGTATGTCATGTTGTGTACTAGGCCCGACATCTGTTATGTAGATGGGATTGTCAGTAGGTATCAATCCAAGCCAGGATTAGATCACTAGACAACCATTAAGGCAATCCTCAAGTATCTTAGGAGAACGAGGAACTACAACCTTGTGTATGAGAGTGGGGATTTGATCCTTATGAGATACACAGACTCTGACTTTCAGACCGATAAGAATTCTAGTAAATCCACTTCGGGTTCAACCTTCATTCTGAATGGAGAAGTTGTAGTGTGTCGAAGCATCAAGCAGGGATGCATCGCTGATTCCACGATGGAAGCCGAGTATGTTGCGGCTTGTGAAGCTGCAAAGGAAGTTGTTTGCTAAGGAAGTTCATGTTGGATTTGGAAGTTGTTCCAAATATGAACTTGCCAATTACCCTGTTTTGTGACAACAGTGGTGCAGTAGCCAACTCGAGAGAACTTCAGAGTCATAAGAGGGGCAAGCATATTGAGCAGAAGTATCACCTAATATGGGAGATTGTGCACCGTGGAGACGTGACAGTCACGCAGATAGCATCGGAGCTCAACGTTGCTGATCCATTTACAAAGGCTCTCACGGCTAAGGTGTTTGAGAGTCACCTAGAGACTTTAGATCTTCGAGTGCTTCCTGACTAGGGCAAGTGGGAGTGTTGTAAAGGGGTATTCAATGCCCTAGTTTATTGTATTATTACTGTACATTTGAGAAATATATTATGTGAAGGAATGAAAATCCTACGCAACGGAAAAGCGATTGAATCGTTGTGAAAAAAACTTTCTTAAAAATTGAACTATCTCATAGTAACTAGGTTAAACATGCATTAGAAGGAAAAACCAGTAAGATTTACTTACTTCTTGAAGAATCGGTCTTCACGTTTTCCTCCTCCGGTCACGAACCATTCGTATTCACGATCTCAACGAACTCGATCTCCTCGAACAGTGAGTAACTGTTGCGTAAAATTATATTGCAATACCACAGTGTACGGGTCAAGTTTTAGTATAGTGATTTATGAGTCCAAGTATCGTCCTCGGGAATAGGTTTCTAGATTAATTAATTACTAAGGTACTAATTCTCAATTTTAGCTAAAGAAACATAACATGGATAGTTGGTTGAAGTAAATACGAACAAACAAACATGTGGAGACACGAATTGATAGAGTTATGGGAAGTGATTTTACAAATTAAAGACCTAACTAACACATGCATTGAACCAATGAGATGAAATTATAAACAAGAAGTAAAATACTCAAGAAAGTCTCTCGATCTCTCAAGAGCCTCGCACATACAAAAAATCCTATAGTCTCCATATAAAATCTAAGCATGCACGACATTAAGCAACTCCTTTATGTGTTTCCCTAAGATTTCTAAGTCATTCTCATGCTAGAATTCTACGGATTTTGACAATTTTGCTCTAATTCAAGTTTTATCTCTCGAGTCCACTTGAATCAACGAATTAAGGAGTGCAGAGCGAATGGCCAAAAATAAGAACAAAACATGCTTCAATAAATTGTAATAAAGTCATAACAAAAAATCAAATCCTACTACAATGTTTAGCTACTCTAAATCACATGAAAAACAAACTAAACAAGTAGAAAACGTCTTAGAACGCTATTACAAATTGAAAGAAAGAGAAATAAACTTAGGTGTCGATGCCGGTCCTTCGTCTCCGAGCTCCCGTCTTCGATCTCGAACCTCCACGAATGCTTTGGCTCCCAAAATCACTCTTTTCTCTCTTCTTAGAAGGTGTATTTCGAATTTAGGGCAAAACTCTACGAAATTGTGCTACCCCTTGCAAGAATCATAATGTTGTATTTATAGGCATCAATGGGGCAGCGTTGCAACGCTAGGGACAGCGTTGCAATGTTGTACCCTAAACGCGTGGTAAATATGGAAACTATTGGCGTTACATAACGCTAGGGGCGGCGTTGCAGCTAACGCTACCCTAACGCCCCTATCGATCTAGCGTTGCGCGCGCGTAAGGCGGCGTTACGCGCCCTGCGTGCGCGCTCGCGCGTGCGCCCTTATCGATATAAGCGTTGCAGCGCGCAGCAAGCGTTGCAACGCTATCTCGGCGATGATCTTCAAAGTTGTTTGGTTGCACGTTCGGCGTTGCAACGCTCTATATGGCGTTGCAACGCCATCACCTCGGGTCTTCAGCTTTGTTTGGTCTTTTCTCTTCCATTTGATGTTATATTTAGCTCCAAATGGCCTTGTTTTGATCCCGAGTGTTCCAAATTGTCTTCAATAACTCTGTTTAAGCTCTTATCCTGAAATTGAGTGACTTAAACACGTAAAAGCGATGAAATCATTTCAAAACTAGCAATAATTAAGCCTAAGGATAGCACATTTTGTGTGTTATCAGTAACTCGGACACCTTCGATAGGCTTCTCGGTTGTTCTTCCTTTGGTAGAAGGAGAGTAAGTGAGACTCCTTTTTGGTGAAAGGGAGGAGAGATTGGGAGAGGAGAGTTGAGAGAATTCTTGGTGATTTTGGTGAGAAAACCAAAAAATGAGACAAATCCACCCCAAAGCCTTCTTGCAAAGGCTTTAAATAATGGTGATACGTGGAGCTGGAATCTCCACCTATTTACCATTTAACCACAACCATAGGTTATGCAAATCATATTTGCATAACCATATATAATAAGATATCTCATATCTTATCATACAAATCACATTTGCATAATTGTGGATTTTTAAATTGAATAACATTCAATTTAATTTCCCTCAATCCAATTTCTCCAAATTAGCCCTAATTAGACAATTAGGCTAACCTATAGTTTATTATGAATCTCATTCACATTAAACTATTTAATATGTCAATCATATCTCATATAAATAACATAATTACCCTTTAATGAAGTTGAACACTTCAAATCCACACCAAAACTGTAAACCCTCTATTAATCCAGCTTGAGCCAACCGAGGGACGTAATGGACCTATAGGTGACGAGCTCCAATGATCCGAGACTAACCTGTCAAACTCTTTGACCCAGTTAATCAACATTCATTACCTACGGTAACACTCCACTAAAGCCCGTAGTTGTACTCCCGTCACTGTAAGAAGTTGTGTCCACTGATATTACTAATGCCCGTGAGTCGCCCCTTCACAGGTTGTTCGTAGACACTACTGGGTCAAAATACCGTTTTACCCCTGTGTCTACTTCTTGCTCCTTAAGTTCCCACTACTCCTCTAATGAACAAAAACATTGTAATGGTCCAACCATATACAACACCCCTCTCAGGCCTGTGAGACGGTTGGCGCCCGCTGTCCAAGCCCTGAAGACAACACTTAAGGGAATAACCCCTCTAGTTTCCCTAAAGTTGGGAACGAGTGAATTCCATCTCATGTCGTTAAGTTCCCAGCTCCCCACGTGGTCTTGTCTCTTAGAAGATAGGCATATTGGGCGAGTAACTGTGACCACCCTCACCCGTACTAGTCAAAGGATAGACCCCCGCAGACAGGAGTCCGTAACACGCTCGGGATTAAGGTCTCACTAATGGTCATCTACGAAGTTATTAGTCTCATATCATTATGCGATGTGTTACATCGCAGGTCTAATAATTCACGATCGGTCTTGTACAATCTCATTGCACAGGATGCCCCCACTCGCATGTCAACCACATGAACGAGTCAGATCAGCTCGTTTGTATCTAATACAAAGCGGGTCGCATCCACAGCGTATCCAGGATTAGGTCTCCAACCCTATCCATATACTGTAGACCGTTCGGTCATTAACTCAAATGTGATCCTCCATGTATGTCCACTAGACACCGTTCAAGTTCTTGTTCTCTCATAAATTCAATGACCCTAGAGATTAGTTTATTGGACAAAGTTTGTAAAAATGCGAGACACAAAGTGATGAAAGAAATAACACTTATTAATTTCAAATGGCAATATTACAAACAAAACGAGATTAAAACATACATCCCAACATTATGTACTCCACTAGCTTAGTTCAAGTGGGAGTTTGTTGGGATGTAAGTCTTAATCTCGTGTAAGTTTGTAATATTCTTTATTGAAATAAATAAGAGTTTTTTTTTTCATTACTTTGTGTCTCGCATATTTATAAACTTAATCCAATAATCTAAGCTCTAGGATCATTGAACAATGAAAGAACTAGAACTTGAACGGTGTGTAGTGGACACACAGGGAGGATCACGTTCAAGTTAATGACCAGGCGATCTACGATGATATGGATAGGGTTGAGACCTAATCTCGATATCTTTGTGGATACAACTCGTTTTGTATTAGATACAAACAAGGTGATCCAAATCGTTCATGTAGTTAACATGCGAGTGGGGGCATCCTGTGCAATGAGATTGTACAAGACCGAACCGTGAATGATTAGACTTACTCATGTAACACCGTTAACAATATAGGACTAATAACTTCGAAGATGACCAATAGTGACTCGACCTTAATCACGAAAGCGCAGCATCGACTTCGCCTCATGCGGGTCCGTTTCTTTGACTAGTACAGGTGATGGTGGTCATAGTTACTCGTCGAATATGTCTATCTTCTCAGGGACAGGACCACGCGGGGAGTTGGGAACTTGACTACGCGAGATGGAATTCACTCGTTCCCGAATTAGGGAAACTAGAGGGGTTGTTCCCTTAAGTGTTGTCTCCAAGGCCTGGACAACGGGCACCAACCCTCTCACTGGCCCGAGAGGGATGTTGTTTATGATTCGACCATGCAACGTAGTTGTTCACTAGAGGAGCACTGGGACTTGAGGAGCAATAGGTAGACACAGGGGTAAAACGATAATTTCACCGATCAGTGTCTACGAACAACCTATGAAGGGTCGACTCACGGGCATTGGTTATATCGATGGACACAATTTGTCCTACAGTGATGGGAGTGCAACTACGGGCTTTAGTGAAGTGTTACCGTAGCTAATGAAGGTTGAATAACTGGGTCAAAGAGTTTGACAGGTAAATCTCGTATCATTGGAGCTCGTCATCTGTAGGTCCATTAAGTCCCTCGGTTGGCTCAAATTGAATAAATTCAGGGTTCACATTTTGGTGTGAATTTGAAGTGTTCAAATTCATTATTTGGGTATTTATGTCATTTATATGTGATATAGTTGACATAACATATAGTTTGATGTGAATGAGATTCATAATAAACTAGTGCTAATTAGGAGAAATTGAATTGAGAGAAATTAAATTAAATGTGATTCAATTTGAAATTTCACAAATTTTTATAATAAGGTATGAGATACCTTATTATATGTAATATGCAAATATGATTTGCATATTATAAGGTTGTGGTAAAATGGTGATTTGGTGGAGATTTCAACTCCACCACTCACCATTATATATAGGTTTTGCAAAAGGCCTTTCGGAAGGCAATTATTCATTTTTTGGAATTTTCATCCAAAGAGCTTTCTCTCTTCTCTCAATTCTCTCTCAAATTCTCTCCACCCAAAAACCAAATGGAGTCCCACAACTCTCCCTCAACCGATCGAGAACAACCGAGAAGACCTTTCGGAGGTGTCACTGTTCTTGATTTGAGAGATCGTGATTGTAGAGATCGTAGTTGCGAAGAGGTTCGTGACCAGAGAAGAAAACCTTGAAGAAGTGTTCTTCAACAAGTAAGTACCTTTTACTTTTTGTTTTCTTCTTGAAAATTGCATGTTTAGCCTAGGATTTAAGAGTTAAACTCAATTTTAAGAAATCAATAGTATAACGTAAAACCACGACGTTTTATAACGTTACCGCTGCGGGAGTTTCATTCCATTCAGGATTTAGGTTTATGTGCGAGAATACAATAAATATACGAATAAATAACTCTTTGTTTATTTGATTAACATTATTACAAAACTACACTTGTTTAGGGCATACATAATGAGAGCACTATATTAACAGGATTAAAATTAAATTTAAAAAATAATCCATGGGGTTGAAAAATATGGTTTAACGATTTATTTGGTAGGTAATTTGAATTCTTTTCGTGTTTTCGGATTCACTAAATTCAGTGAATATACGTTTGACATATGTGTTTTGAAAATTGATTTTGGATTCTATGGTCCAAATAGAAAATATTCTGAAAACAACATTTTTATGCTTTTAGTGTATCTAGATTTTGAATTTGAAATTTTAAAATGCAGAATTATATTAAAAAAGATAAAAACTTTAATAAACATAGTATTTCATGTTATATACTCGATTTATTTTTCGTTAAATTAAAATATGTATAATATAACATATTATAAATTATATGATATTGTAAAATAATAATTATACACAAATTTATAACAAAGAACATGTTCATAAATTAATTAATAATAGTTTAAATTCAACCTAATATTTAATTTTACAACTACAACTAATTTCATGGTCTATAAATATATTATAGAACACATTTTCAATAATTGCTTAAACTAGAATCCAATTTATGAATCTGCTACTAAACACATATTTGAAAACATGAAATACAACTTTGTTTTAATTGAATCCCTTGTTTTCAAAATTCTATTTTCAAATTGTCTATTTCCTAAATCTTTGTTCCAAACAAGGGTTGGGCTTAGGAATGTTAACACACCCTAAATACAACCCTCAAAACAAACAACTATGGATATATATTTTTATATATGGTAGTATTTGCTTCAAAATTAGAAATCAAGTCTTTAAAACCTCAAACATCTCTCAATCATATTGTGAAATGATTATTATCAATATTTGAAGAACTCTTTTCTACCTTGTAGTTCATGTCTATTGTTTCTAAAATAACACATGACCTATCTTTCTCCATGGTAATGAGACATAAATACAGTCATATTTATGTGACCATAATCAACCAGATAATATTGATCTATTCGATAAGAAAAACTATTTTAATTAATAGAAAAAAAAGAGTAGACATATTCAAGAAATATCCGAGAGTCATTGGTTGTTTCATCCAACCAAGGGCACAATATATGTAAATTAATGTCAAAAGTACAAACACACGTTATATTCTACATGGAGTTCGCTTTTCTACCATGAATTCACTAGCTCGAATAGTGGAATAGATATGCAGCAACCTGAGTTCCATAATTCACAGCATTACAGTCTAGTATAACAAAAATATGAGGATTTCAAGCTAATTTTCTTACAAATAATTCATTCATAACATAATAATTAGTCAAAAAAATTGCCTTAAAAAGGGATAGTATTTAGATTTGAATTTAATATTTGGAGCACTGATAAACTTGGTTCCAAAGCTTGCGAACTTTTCTCATACTTTGGTTATAATATTTTGAGATTGTTTGACCAACATGTTCAAATCTTTCAGCAACCAAGCAATTTCTACACAATTGTTCTTTATGCAATTTCTTCTATTGATAAATGAAAACATATCAATATAACTTCATACTCGTATTCATCTTCTTCAAAAAACTGCATCTCATCATTATTAGAACTTAAGTGAGCTTCATAATAATTGACCAAGTAAGACAAGAATACTTGTTTCAATCATGTTCAAATATCATAAACTAGTAAGAGAAAAAAACTAAACTAAAGTCTTTCTAACAGAGACTATGAAAATCCAAATAACATATCAACTACACAAAGAAAACAAGGAAAAGTTTATTTTAACACAATGTTGAACAAACCATCATAACATAATTAGTTAAAGGTTATTGATAAATCCTCTCCTCCTTGACTCAGGAATGCACAGAAACGCTTGCCTCCAAGTAGTATCCTCAAGCAATTGTTTCAATATTTTTGTATAGGCTTTATCATCAATATCCACCATGCTATTCAAAATTTCGAAGCATTTGTTTAAGTCTTCATCAACACAAGCTTTTGTTTTTGATGAAGTCTCACTAAAGTCAGCTGATGAAAAATCAAGAAGTCGTTTTTCAAGTATATTATTCATCTTCTTCAAATTCTCAACATAATCTTCCATGAAAGATGGCATGGTATCATTTAAGACTTCTCTCTTTCTTTTAGGCTTCTTGCTCATGCTACTCTGGCCTTGGTTTTCATCTTTATTATTTCCATAATCTTCGCTACTAATTGGAGCATCACTTTCAGTTTTATTTTCGTCTTCAAAATACGAGGGAACTTTTCTCAATGGCAGAGCATGGAAACTTGTCACAATTGTATCTCCATATATTCTCATTAACTTCTTGTAATGTGGGCAGCCACTCTTTTTGAACTTCCTAGCTTTCTTGTTAACCTACAAAAATTTACCCACTTATCTCTCTTGGTATTTCTTTTTAATCATAGAGTAGCAACAAAAAGTAGTAATAGTTATTGGAAGAATACCTTAATAAGATTAGTCCACTGCTCCTCTTCTAAAGTAATAGTCCCCAATACAGGATCCCAACCTTGTTCAGTAATATCATTCAACAATCTTTTGAAATCCTTATAAAGTTGTCTAAGATTGTTATACTTATTTTTCAATTGTTCATGGGTATAACTATATCCTGTTTTAGCCAATAGCTGCTCTTTCATATAAATCCAACTAGTTTTGGTGAAAGTTGTAGTTGGGCGATTTCCCTTTGCCACTTCTTCTTCCATCAAATCAATAAAAATTGTCTCATTTTTATAAGACCACGGCCCATCATATTTTGATACATCCATTTGAATAACATCATCACTACAACTCGTCTTCATGAGTTCTGAATACAACAATCTTACTTTAATATATTGTACAAAATCTAATAGACATGAATCACTAATAGACATGAATCAAAGACAAATAATCACAACTCACAACATGAATGGCACAGAGAAAACATTTTATGACAGTACAGAGCATGATAGAATAATTAATTCAAGAAGTTCACCAAATGAGATTTAAACCAATAAAATTTATTTTTGAATCTCAATCAAATTGAATGTTGTACAGAGCATGGCAGTACAGAGCATATGATAGAATAATAGCTCATGAACCCTTTGAGCCAATCTTATTTTCTGCAAACATAGAAAAAAGGTTTCCAAAAGAGAAACCACAGTAGTTAAGGCTCCATTTGATAACCATTTTATTTTTGGTTTTTGGTTTTTGAAAATTAAGCCTAAAAACACTACTTCTACCAATGAATTTCTATGTTTTCTTATCTTACCTATGTTTTCAAAAACCAAGCTATGTTTTGAAAACAACCAAAAAAAAAAAGTAGTTTTCAAAAACTTGTTTTGTTTTTTAAATTTGACTTAATATTTAAGTGGTACATTAAGAAAGATGGAAATCAATATAGAGAAGATGGAGAGAAATTGTGGAAAAACAAGCCTAATTTTCAAAAACTAAAAACTAAAAACCAAATGGTTATCAAACAGGGCCTAAAAAATTGAATGTTGAACTACTCATTAACCCTATTGGCCATGAAAGAAAACACAGTAGTTCAATTAACAACATTTGAAGAACAAATAAAAACATCAGTTGAAACTTTGAAAGTACTTTTCTTCAAAAGATTTAATTGAGAAATAAGAGATAAAAATAAAGCTGAATTACTAGAAACAGTCTTCCCATTTGAAGGGTCATGTTCATGAATATAAAAGGCCAAAAATATCCATAAGAGTCCCAGGTCCTTTCATTATCACAACATGGAGGCCTACCAAATCAATACTACTCTTTTTGCTAGTCTCCTTTATCTTCTTCTTCAGAACTTAATTTCTTTGCCAATTTTATTTGTATTTTGTGAAGCGCAAAAGAAGCTTCATTTGACCAAAATAAGATTCCTTAATCCAAACAGCTCTAAATCCTCAAAGATGCAATTTCATCAGTAAGTTTCATATAAATAATAATGGTCCATACCAGTCAGTTTCAGATGATTCCATCATATTTAGAAGTGCAAAGACAAAAATTAACAAGGTTCAATAAAAGGCGAACCTCCATCTCAGTCAAGTAGGGTTTAGAATTAAATACATGCTTTTAAAATAACGGAAAAAAATTGCTCAGTTTCAGTGGCCAAATTACAAACCTTGAGAAGTGAGGAATTCAAGAGTTTCTTTAATGGCTGTTTTGATCGAAGCTGGACCTTGAAGATTTGTCGTTCGTTCGTAGATGCGTGAGGTTTCGGGTTTTGGAGAATGTGTGTTTTCTGAAATCCAGATAATGCGTTTTTGAAATCGCTTTTTCTTTTTTCCTTTTCGTTTTTGGAATTTCTTTATGATTCTAATAATGTTTTAAAAATCTTTAAAAACTAAAAAACTTAATTGGTGTCGAAACGATACTGTTTTTAAAATAGAAAATCAAATTGTTCCTAAATTTTTGGTTTTTAAAAGCTGTTTTTCCTTTTTTCACTCTAGTGACCACCACACACATTCAGGGATGGAAATTTGCCTCTCCCGTTTGTTTTTTTTTTTTTAAATAAACCAATTTAAAAATATATAAATATTTTTATTTTTATTTTTATTTTGAAAAAATTATTTTATTTAATTTAGATCTTTTAGGGCATGTTTGGTAAGCAGTTAATCATAAGAGATAAATAGAGTTGTGTTTTATGGTTTCAATTATGTATTTGGTAGCAGATTTAAAATTTTGATTTCATTCTAAACAGTTGTTTAAAGTGTGTTCTATAACATATTTATCGATCGTGAAATTAGTTGTAGTTGCAAAACTAATTATTAGATTGAATATAAGTCATTATTAATTAATTTATGAAACTAATTTTTATAAATTTTATAGAGTCATCATTTTATAATATAATATTATATAATTTATAACATATTATATCTTACCTATTTTAATTTAACAAAAATAAATTGAATTTATAACACGAAATAGTGTATTTATTAATTTTTTATTTTTGTTTAATATAATTCTGCATATTAAAATTTTAAATTCAGAATTTAGATACAATGAAAACATAAAAAATGTTATTTTCAAAATTTATACGATGTGTCAAACACATATTTACTGAATTCAGTGAATCTAAAAATATAAAACAGAATCTGGAGGGTAACATTCTCTTAATTAACTTGTTTGTCTATTAAAAATTCTAAATATTCCCATACTAACTTTTTGTGATATACTCAACTTTTCAACCTAAATTCAGTTTACTAATTTTATTTCATATAATAATTAAAGAAAAATTCTTTAGATTCTTGGAATGAATTGACAATATTTTTTAGAATAAATTATAAAAAACACCCATAAACTTTGTACTTTGTTTTAAAAATACCTTCAACTTTCAAAAATTTCATTAATATCTTTGAACTTTGAAAAAAAAGTTCAAAAATATCTCTTACCGTTAGATTTAAATGGAAAATATTAGGAAGTGTTTGGGCTCCAACTTTGAAGTGCTCATCTTCTTCCTCATCTTGAAGCTCTTTGGTTCTCTCCCTTTTGCTCTCTAAATCTAGGGTTCTTATAGTTTCCAGATTTGAAGTTTTTAACAAATCTGAAGGCATCTCCCTTCCTCATTTTCATCAATCGGTCTCTAGATTTAGGGCTTGGGCATATTTAGGAGTGATTTTGGAGTGACCAAAATCACTTTTGACATGTCTAAAATCATTTTCCTACCCAAAGTGTGATGTGTTGGCAATATTAAGCAAGTGATTTTGGAAAAATTGTCATTCCCTTTCAATCACTTGGGAGGTGATTCTCAAGTGATTTTTGTCAAGTGATTGTAATTTAAAATGACTATTATTCATTTTTTAAAATAGTATACTTTTAATAATGAGTAAAAACCGTAATCTTTTGTCAAAATTCATAAATTTTCATAAAAAAGTGAATTTTTTCAAAACCAAAATCAATATTAGAAGTATAGAACCAAACATGAAAATGATTCTATGAAAATCACTTTAAATAAATCAATTATAGACAAATCAATTGTACTAAAATCAATGTTTCTAAAATCATTCCCAAACAATATTGTTCTTTAGCTATTTGTTACTATGGTATTTTCGTGAACAATCTTTTTATCAATCTCTCTGTTGCATTAAACATGGCCTCTATTTCACAGATGGACTTCATATGTTTGTTGCTTGCTTGCGTATGCTATTTTTTTTTGGCTCAATACTCGTTTTGTTTGGCTTTAAATTTCACCATACTTTGTATGAGGATTGAGTTTCGGCTTTTCTATTTTTATTATATTATGTTGTTGGGTTTTTTTGGGTTTCTTGTTAGATCTAACCATCATTTCTTGTTACGTTGTTGGGTTTCTTGTTTGCTTTGTTTATTGTTGTTTTTTATACAATGCCCACTAAGTGAAATTCAAAATAAAAATGATGAATTTTCTATGTCTGAGGTTGGTCAATTCTTTTCTGTTTCTTTTTTTGTGTTCTTTGCTGCTACATTTGCCCATGAAAAATTTATATCTTTGATTTTATGCTTTTTTATGTTCTTTGTAAAATATCCTTTGATCGTGTTCATATAAATGGGGTGGATAGAGTTAGGTGTATTCATTAAAGTTGATTGGTATTTCAATGACCGGTATTAATGAGTGTGTATTTAAAACCCCATTTTTTAATAAAAAATTTTCTAACGTGTACTTATCGCACTCTTCTAATAAATATGATGGTTTGGTGCACTTATGATAATAAGTGCACTAATGTGGTTTACCACCTCCTTCTCTTTAAATATGTTTAGTTTTATGCCCTAAACTCATTGATTTGTAATTCAACATTATTCAGTAAAATAAAAAATTATTTTATCAATTTGTAGACTCGCTTAAACTCAAATCCAATAAATAAACATCCTAGGTTATCTATGAAACGTGAACATCATGTAGTGGACATATATAGGTATACCGTGTTCAAGTAATAACCTAAAGGTTCTATAGTACACGGATGAAGTTGGGTACCTTGTCCTGGTGACACTATGAATACAACCCACTTTGTATTTGGTACAAACAAATTGATCAAATTCGTTCATGTAGAGACATGCGAGTGGGGGTACTCTATGCAATGAGATTGTTGATGGTATTGAATCCTACAGCGAAAGAGATGTGAATCGCGTTGCTTTCGTTGTATTACTGTTTTTCTTAAAATTAAACATGCAACAGTTGTTGACCTAGGTTAAGCATAAAATAGAGAAGGAAATGGCAGCAAAGTATTAACTTTTGAAGAACTGTTCTTCGTGTTTTCCTTCTCCCGTTCACGATCTCTACGATCTCTCTACAAATATGAATTGACCTCGATCTTGGGACACGCCCACTTGATCATCTTCTCGGTTATTCTCCACCGGATGAGGGAGAGTTGTGGGACTCCTTTTGAATTTTGGGTTTGGAGAATAGGAAAGAATTTGGGAGAGAATTGAGAGTATTTTTAGAGTGAAATCCAAAAAATGAGATCATTGCCTATGGAATGCTTCACATTCCACCTTTAAACAGTGGCATTTGGTGGACGTGAATTCTCCACCTATTTACCACTTTACCACAATTATATAATATGCAAACCATATTTGCATACCATATAGTATAAGGAATCACATACTTTATTATACAAATCTCATTTGCATAATTGTGGAATTTAAAATTGAATCACATTCAATTTCATTTATCTCAAATCAATTTCTCCAACATAAGACTTAATTTGATAATTAGGTTATACTATAGTTTATTATGAATCTCATTCACATTAAACTATATAGTATGTCAATCATATGTCATATAATTGACATAATTGCCCTTGGTATGAATTTGAACACTTCAAATTCACTCCAAACTGTATACACTCCTTAGATCCATAATTAAGCCAACTGAGGGACCTAATGAACCGATAGATCATGAGCTCCAATGATTCGAGATTAACTGATCAAACTCTTTGATCCGATTAATAAATATTCATTAACTATGATGGCACTCCACTATAGCACCGTAGCTGCACTCTCCTCACTGTAGGAAAAGTATTGTTCATCAATATAATCAATACCTGTGAGTCGACCCTTCACAAGTTGTTCGTAGTCACAACTAGGTCAAATTACCGTTTTACCCCTATGTCTACCTCTTGCTCCTTAAGTCCCACTGCTCCACAAATGAACAAGTTTGTTGTATGGTTCTACTATAAACAACATCCCTCTCGGGCCAATGAGAGGGTAGGGCCCTGTTGTTCAAGCCTTAGAGCCAACACTTAAGGGAACAACCCCTTTAGTTTCCCTAGCTCGGGAACGAGTGAATTCCATCTTGTGTGGTCAAGTTCTCAGCTCCCCACGTGGTTCTGCCCCTGAGAAGGTAGGCTTATTGGGCGAGCAACACAGGCCACCCTCACTCGGACTAGTCAAAGGACAGACCCCCGTAGATAGGAGTCCGTAACACGCTCAAGATTAAGATCGAGTCACTAATGGTCATCTTGTTGGTATTTGTGCCCTAAAACTCGTAGTTTGTAATTTTTGTTCTAATTAATATAATAAAGAGTTATTATTTTCAATAAAGTGTTATTGTTCAGTATTGCCCTTGTATTAACCCTAAATCCAATAACATCCAAGGCTGTAAAATGTCTCTTAAACTAAATGTAGTGTATATATAAAGGATCTCAATTCGAGATACAACCTAAAGGGTCTATAGTAAGGGGATAAGGTTTGGGTACCTTACCCTGGTAATACTATGGATGTAGCCCACTTTATATATGATACAAACACTGTGATCCTAACATGTTCGTATAGATGACATGTGAGTGGGGATATCCAATGTGATGAGATCGCATAAGACCGGACTGTAACCACTAGGTGTAACACCTTTGACTAGTTAGGTTCCTATTTCACTAGGATGACCTAGGCAACTTGATCTCAATCTTGAGCAGGTTATGAACTCCTATTTGCGAGGGATTGTCCTTTGACTAGTATGGGTGAAAGTGGCCAGATTCGCCGACTCAATATGTCTACCTTCTTTGGGACAAGACCGAGTGAGCGGCTGGGGACTTAACTTAGCAAGATGGAATTCATTCATTCCGGCCTATTAGGGTAAGTAGATGAATGTTCCCTTAAGTGGTGTCTCCGGGACTTGAACAAAGGACCCGACCCTTTCATTGGCCCGAGAGGAACTTCTGTTTGTTAGTAGGACCACAAACAAATTGTTCATTAAAGGAGCACTTGTACTTAAGATAAAAGATGTAACTCAGGGGTAAAACGGTAATTTGACCCAACTGGTGTTACGAACATTCGTGAAAGATTGACTTGATGTTATTGGTCAATATCTGTGGACACAGAAATATACCTGCAGTGAGAAGAGTGCAGCTCTGGGACTTTAGTAGAGTGTTCTCGCAGTTAACGAATGTTGATTAGGAGGTTAATGAGATTAACCGAGTAATCTCGTATCGTTGGAGCTTCTGATCTGTAGGTCCATTAGGTCCACCTTCTAGCTCGTAAAGGGTTCTTAGATCGTTTGAATTTGAAATGTTCAAATTGAATTAGGGAATAAACATTAATGTATATAGATATATTATGATATAAGGTTTTGGAACTTTATATTATAAATTTAAGGGTAAAATACATTTTTGGTCCCTCAGTTTTGCGTTTGGTTCGCTTTTGGTCCCTCAATTTTCAAACTCAACAAATTTACCCCTGAGGTTTGCGTTTGGTAGCACATTTGGTCCTTCTGTCAACTTTTTCGTTAATTTCTAACGAAAAGTTGATCTGACACCTCTTTTTATTAAAAATAATATATTTTAATTTTTTAATTATTAAAAAATCTTATGTTGTTAAAAACATTCTGGCGGTTTCTAATGCGAACGGGGAAGTGGTGAATCAGAAGCCGATCGATTTCTGATGAGTGATACACAGAGCAATCGCCACTCCATCGCAGTCGAACAAATTCAATAGGCTAGGACGGCGAGGATTACATCACTTTCGCTTTCCGATTCTGCCAAATTGGCGTAAGGCTCAAACGGAAGCAACCGGTGAAGGACTTTGAAATCAGGATTGTCCACCACCTCCGATAGCTTGCAACCGACTCACGCTTCAAAATAGTCAACGCCTCTGTCGTTGCAATCGACGGAATATCCCTCCGTCGACAAAGTTCCGACGAAAGGATAGAAGAGAGTCAAAATCTCCGATAAAGACTTCCTCAACTAGCGACTTCCAGAAAATCGATCGACTCTTGGATTCTCAACGGCGCCTTAGAAGAAGATGATCGGAGTATAAGATCTGAGAACCGTTCGACTGAAGAAAGAAGAATAAGGAAGAAAAAAGAAAAAAGAAAGGAAAAAGAAAGAGAAAGAGAAAGGAAAAGGAAGAAATGGATTTCCTTTCTGATACTTAGTTGGTTGGCCATGGGAGAACACAGAAGAAGACGAAGAGGAAAGAGGGAAAGGGAAAAGGCAAAGAGAGAAGAGAGAGAAAAAGAAAAAAATTAAAAATATTTTTAATAAAATAATATTTTTTAATAATTAAAAAATAAAAATATATTATTTTTAATAAAAAAATGTCATATCAACTTTTCGTTAGAAATTAACGAAAAAGTTGTCAGAAGGACCAAATGTGCTACCAAATGCAAACCTCAGGGGTAAATTTTTTGAGTTTGAAAACTAAGGGACCAAAAGGGAACCAAACGCAAAATTGAGAGACCAAAAATGTATTTTGCCCTAAATTTAATGTGAATATGATTCATATTAAATTATATGAGAGAATTAAATATTTGAAAGAGTTCAAATATTATTTTAAATGTGAATGAGATTCATATATAAAAACTATAGGTTAAAATTTAATGTGCATAAGATGTACATTATGTTGGAATTTATGCCCTAAACTTGTGTAATTTTGATCAATTAAATAAAGGATTATTTGTTTTGATAGAATTACCGTCTTACTTTATAAATCTAACAAACTAAGCTCCAAGGTTATAACATATATCTTGAATATCAGTGTAGTGGACACTATTTGGATTGTGTTCAAGAATATAACCTAAATGGTCTATGGTATAAGAGTAAGGTTGGAAACCTCATTCTGGAAACACCATGGATGCGACCCATTTTGTAATTAGTACAAATGAGGTAATCTAACTCATTCATGTAGTTGACATGTGAGTGGGGGCATCCTGTATGAAGAGTTCATACAAGACCGGACCAAAAATTATTAGTCTAACTAGTGTAACACCGTTAACAGGATAAGACTAGTAATTTATACATGGTCATTAGTGACTCGACCTGAATCCTTAGCAAGTTAAGAACTCCTGCTTATAGGGGTTTGTCCTTAGACTAGTATGGTTGAGAGTGGCCTGTAGCCGACTCAATAAGCCTACCTTCTCAGGGACAGAACCTCGTAGGTAGCTGAGAACTTAACTGTGTAAGATGGAATTCACTCATTCCTACACTAAGTAATTAGATAAGTTGTTCCCTTAAGAATTGACTCAAGGTCTTGAACAATGGGGCCCCACCCTCTATGAGGGTATGAGTCTAAGGTAGGACCTTAGACTCGTTGTTCATTAGAGGATCAGTGGTGCTTAAGGAACAAAGAGGTAATCACAGGGGTAAAACGGTAATTTGACCCAGCTGTAATTACGAACAACCTGTGAAGGGTCGACTCATGGGTAATGACTATATCAGTGGACACAATATTATCTATAGTGAGGAGAGTGCAACCACAAGTCTATATGCTTAATCTAGTTGTTTTCGTTCTTGAATGAAATTGTTGCAACTAAATCGAGAGCGCGCGATTCACCATCGCTTCCGCTGCGGGATTCGATTCCTTTCACATTAAAACTATAGGTTAGAGGAAAATTGATTAAATATGATTTAATATTAATTAAATATATGATATTTAATTAAAATTAATTAAATTTGATTTAATAATTAATTAATTAATTGGAACGTGTCAGGAGGTCACGTTCCCTACTTCCCCTCTGACTCCCTATCGATAGGGAGTGGGGGGAAGTGCTCATCTACCTTAACTTCTCGATGAAGAGAAGTGAGAATGGTCGATCAATCTGATTGCTGCAGAAACTCTCTCTCTCAAATCTTAATTTCTCTCCTCCTTCCAAACTAGTTGGAATCCTTCCCACCAAGGATTGGATCTAAGTAGAAACTCAGAGAATAGAAGGTTTGCTGAGTGGTTGTGTCTTCTTTGAGAGCAGAGGAAAACTTCTTGTGTTCTTTGTACATTTGGAGCAAGTTGTTGTGTTTGTCAAAACTACAAAGGTAATTAATACTTCTTTCCTTTTAGTTTTAGAACTCATACAACATGTTTACATGTTTAGAATCCATGCCTAATTAGATTAGATTTGTATTGCTTATTCTCTGTTTTTACCAATGTATTGGTATTTGGAATAAACCAAAACAAACGAGTATTTGATCTTAAAACCACGTTCCCGCTGCTCACGGGGATCAGATTCCCTTCACATCTACGAATTTATTAGTCCTAAATTGTTAACGGTGTTACATTAGTTAGTCTAATAATTCACGGTCCGGTCTTGCACAATCTCATTGCACCGGATGCCCCACTCGCATGCCAACTACATGAACGAGCTGGATTGCCTCGTTTGTATCTAATACAAAGTGGGTCGCATCCACAGTGTTGCCAGGATGAGGTTCCCAACCCTATTGATAGCACACAAAATGTGCTATCTTAAGGTTTGTATTTTGCTAGTTTTTATGATAATTTTAGGGATTTCACGTGTTTAAATCATTGAATTTGAGGTTAAGAGTATTTACAGGTCATTTGAAGATATTTTGGAGTACCCGGGCTCAATTCAAGGCTTTTCGAGCTAAAAATGACATCAAGTGGAAGGAGGACCAAATCAAGCATGTTGACCCGAGGTGACGTCGTTGCAACGCCATTCTGGGCGTAACAACGCTGATGTTACGGATAA
This sequence comes from Trichosanthes cucumerina, assembly GCA_036507285.1. Taxonomy (NCBI): domain Eukaryota; kingdom Viridiplantae; phylum Streptophyta; class Magnoliopsida; order Cucurbitales; family Cucurbitaceae; genus Trichosanthes; species Trichosanthes cucumerina. The sequence continues at coordinate 45,296,175 of CM071841.1, forward strand.
TTGGCATAGTGAAGTTGTGAAGACGACGTTGCAATGCTGCTTTGCAGCGTCGCAACGCCAATCGATATGGGGCGCGCGCGTTAGGGTAGTAGCATTGCAACACCACTCGATATTTCCTTTTTATTTGCCGTCTAGGGCATGACGTTGCAACGCCACCCATGGGGTTGCAATGTTGTGCCAATTTTTAGTATAAAAAGAATATGGTGTTCCCATTGTAAAGGGAATCGAATTTGATAGTTTTTGTGTTGGGATTTGTGCCCTAAAACTCGTAGTTTGTAATTATGTTCTAATTATTGTAATAAAGTGTTATTATTTCAATAAAGTGTTATTGTTCGTTAAATGCGAGTTTGCCTTTATCTAAACCATAAATCCAATAAACTAAACATCCAAGGTTGTTAAATGAATCTCTAACTGAATGTAATGTACCTAAAAAAGGATCTCGGTTCGAGATACAGCCTAAAGGGTTTATAGTTAGGGGATAAGGTTTGGGTACCTTACCCTGGTAAAACTATGGATGTGGCCCACTTTGTATTTGATACAAACACTGTGATGCTAACGTGTTCGTGCAGATGACATGTGAGTGGGGATATCCTATGTAATGAGATTACATAAGACCGGACCACGAAATAGTAACCTCTAGCTGTAACTCCGTTGACTAGTTAGGTTTCTATTTCACTAGGATGACCTAGGCAACTTGATCTCAATCCTTAGCAGGTTACGAACTCCTATTCGCGAGAGATTGTCCTTTGACTAGTATGGGTGAGAGTGGCCAGATTCGCCAACTCAATATGCCTACCTTCTTGGGGACAGGACCGAGTGAGCGGCTGGGAACTTAACTTAGCAAGACGGAATTCACTCCTTCCCGCCTACTAGGGTAAGTAGAGGAATGTTCCCTTAAGTGGTGTCTCCGGGACTTGAACAAAGGGTTCGACCCTCTCGTTGGCCCGAGAGGGACTCTATTTGTTGGTAGGACCACAAACAAATTGTTCATTAGAGGAGCATTGGTACTTAAGGCACAAGATGTAACACAGGGGTAAAGCGGTAATTTGACCCGGTGGTGTTTACGAACATTCGTGAAGGATTGACTTTCTTTGTTATTGGTCAATATCCATGGACATAGAAATATATCTACAAAGTGAGAAGAGTGCAAAATTGTGAGACTTTAGTGGAGTGTTCGCCAGATTAACGAATGTTGATTGGGAGGTTAATGAGATTAACAGAACAATCTCGTATCGTTAGAGCTTACGATCTGTAGGTCCATTAGGTCCACCTTCTAGCTCGTAAAGGATTCTTAGATCATTTGAATTTGAAATGTTAAAATTCATTAGGGAATAAATATAATGTATATTGATACGATATAATATATAGTTTTGGATCTATATATTATAAATTTAATGTGAATAGGATTCATATTAAATTACTTGAGAGAATTAAATATTTGAAAGAGTTCAAATATTAAATTCAAATGTGAATGTGATTCATATTTGAAAACTATAGGTTAAAATTTAATGTGCACTGGATGTACATTAAAACTATAGGTTAAAGGGGTAATATGATTAAATGAGATTTAATCCAAATTAAATATATGATATTCAATTTATATTATTTAAATTAATAATTAAATTTGATTTAATTATTATTTAACTATTATTATTATTATTATTATTATTATTATTATTATTATTATTATTTTAATAACAAAAATAAAGGAACGTGTCTCCAGACACGTTCCCACTATCCCCTTCCTTCTCCCTATCGATAGCTTAAGAGGGAGAAGGGGTATGAAATGATCAGAAGATCAATTGGTGTTCTCACAAAAGAAATTGCACTCTCTCTCTCTCTAAATCTTCTAATTCCCAAAACCTTCTAATTGTTGGAATCCTTCCCACAAAGGGTTTTGTTCTAAGATCTCAGAGGATAAAAGGTTTTCCTCGTGGTGTTGTCCAATTGAAGAAAACAGAGAAGCATCTTGGAAGTTCCTGTGTTGTTGTCTTGTTTGGAGCTAGGAGTTGCTGCAAGTTGAAACTACAAAGGTATTTTTCTTCCCTTTAGTTTAATTGTTAAACTCAATATATGTTTGCATGTATGCAATTAATCCATGTCTAATAGGATTAGAATTTTCATGCTTGTTCTGTTTTATTTATCAATGTACTGGTTTTTGTTTCAATTAAAATAATCAAGCAATTTACGATCCCAAACACGTTTCCGCTGCTCAAGGAGATCCGATCTCCATCGGACCTAATTTCGAAATACACACTCTAAAAGGAGAAGAAGAGCATTCATTGGGGGCCAAGCACGTGAGTGGAGACCCGAGATCGTGACGGGAGCTCGAAAACGAGGGATCGACATCGACACATACGAGTTTCATTTCTCTTTATTTTAGTTTGTAGCCTAGTTTATACTCTTTTATGGGATTGACATGTTTTTATAGTGATTATGAGTAGCTAAATTCCATAGTAAGGGATTGATGTAGGTTGTTATGAACTTGTTTTAGTTACTGTATTGAACTTATGTTTGTGGTGCTTTATTTTTTGCAATTCTCCCTTAAATGCTTGCTTTTCTTTGGCCAAGTTTAGCATGATTTGTTGGTTTAAGTTGATTTCGAAAGAATAAACTTAGATTAGAGCATAGTTTCCAAGACCCTTAGTAAATCTGGGCACGAAAGTGACTTGGGTTTTTTGGAAAACATTTTAAGAAATAGCTTAATGTCATGCATGCTTTTAAAATTCATAAGGTAACTTTAGGATTTATCGTTGTGCATGAGAATCATTAGTTCTCGAGAGAGTTTTTTTGAATGTCTTTAACTTCTTGTTTATAATCTCACAACTATAGTCAATTGCATGTGCTAATTAAGGAATTAACTTGTGAAATCAATCCCCCTTACAATTTCATCTTATTCATGTCTCCACTTGTATTTCTATCTTTTTATCTTTATTTTCACGTTATTCCTAATTTCTGTTGCTTTAGATAAAATTAAGAATTAGTATCTTGGTAGTTACTCAATCTAGAAAACCATTCTTGAGGACGATACTCTGAACTCAAATCACTATATTAAAACTTGACCCGTATACTTGCGGTATTGCAATATTATTCTACGCAACAAGTTTTTGGCGTCGTTGTCGGGGAATGACGATTATTTAGATTGATTAATATTAGGAGAAAATTCGAGATTTTAGACTAAAGTTTTTTTCTTTTTATGTTTTTTTCTTATTTGTTTTTTTCCTTGTTTGTTTTTTTTTTCTTATTTGTTTTCTTTCATTTTGTGTTTTTTTCCTTATTTGTTGTTTTCTTTTTTTGTTTCTTTCCTTAATTGTTTTTGTGTTTTTCCTTATTTGTTCGTAATTTAGTTTTGATTGTTTTCTTTTATTTTGTTTTTCGAGTCTTTGTCTCATGTTTTTGTTGTATTGATTTTGTGTGTAAAAGTCTAGATTGGAATTGTTGTGATTTCAAGTATGACTTTTCATAATTTTAATTTTTCGCCAATGTACTATCTCTCTCACGACACTAGGATTATGAATCATGATTTTTCTAGATCCCAAATGTCTAATCCTTACCATTATGAATCTATGATTTATGAAAGCTCGTTTGATGGTAATCATATAGGCACTTGGACCCAAGAATTTTCCTACTCCAATCAATCTATAGAAAACTTTTCTCTTGTGGATTTATTGAATGAGTACACTTTAGAGTTAAGGGTTAAAAATTTGTGTCGTAATGAATTAGAAAGGTGGGATGGGTAAGAAACTAAAGTGGTAGAACTTGGGGCAACAATAAATGGAATGACTCATCATCTTAATCAAATGGTTGAATCCATTAAGACCCTACATAAACAAATTATTATCATTGCCACTGAGGAAGAGCATCCTATGAGGACTTATGCTTATGATAGTGACGGTGAGTTGGAGGAGACTGAAACACACCAAAAATAGGTTTGTGAGGTAGAGAATGGTAATGCAATCACTGCAAAGTGTTAGTATGTTGGAGTGAAGGTATAGGGGACTAAAGAAACTCTCTCTTTGAAAATTTAAATAAAAGAAAATAAAGGAGCTCAAAAAGTAAAAAAGAAACCCAAGCAAACCATTACTTGTTTGATTATTTTATGTTTATTTGCTAGTTCTTAGTCCAGTGTAGAGAGAAGAAATATCTAAGGTTCTTATAAACCTATCTCGCGCTTGTAGGAAGCATGTTTGATAGGCTAACTACACACACAATAAAGAAATATTTAGAAATTGTTTAAAATTTGCTCATGGGTGGACAGTGCATTGTTGAATGCTTTTTCTTTTTACAATTCATTTAGCTTTCTCAATCATTAAGGGTTGAGTCGTGTAATACATCCACTGTGTTATCTTTGTTTTATTCAATTGCTTGCTCAACGACTAGAAGGATTTAAGTTGGGGCTATTTGATAGGACTCAAAATGTACCTATATTTCATGTCTAACTCTTACTAGTTTATTAAACTTTACGTGTTCATTATTTTATTTTGTAAGTATTTCGAGCAAGAAGGTTGATTTTAAGATTTGTATCCAATCGGGGCTAAAACGAGCGAAAATGGAGGCCATTTGAGTAGTCGAGTAACAATTAGAAGAGAAATGACTATTTTGCCCCAGTCGACAACATCAAGACGATGGTGAGAACGTCTAGACGCTGTATTGAAGAAAAAAAGCGCGGATGTATGACAACGTTGAGACGTTGTCCATAGAGTCTTGATGCTGAAACAGTAAGTGTCTCGTGACGTTGCAACAAGCCTCGATCAACATTGGAATAATTAGGGACAGTGTCTCGATGATGCGTCGATTTGTATAAAAAGAAAATTTTGCTTTAGGTTAAGGAGAGATTTTAGTTCGAATAATAGCCTCCACGGGCTTCCTCTGCCCCATTCCTTACTGTTTTTCATAGTTTTAGGATAGTTTAGGTGTTGTAGATCGATCCATGGGTTCGTTAGTCGAGATTTCGATCTCCAACTAAGCAATTATCGTTTCGGAGAAGAACGTCAGGATATTCAATCTAAATCCATGAGGGTTTTTATTATTTATTGCTTTAAATTCTTGCAATGAATGTCTATTTTACTTCTTTGTTTTAATTCTTAAGCATGTTCATAAGTAGGTTTGACAACCCTATACGCTTCGAATGTGATTAGCTTAATTAGCTATGTGTATGCTTGTAGTTCGTTTGAACGCATCAAGAATGCAATTAATTTTAGTAGCATTAAGATTTAGATTTAGTGAGTTTGTGATCTTATGATCTTAGCCCCTTAAGTAGTCATGAACGACTTACAGAATTATGTCCTAGAAGAAGTAAAAAGTGTAAAGATTAATCTGAACTTTCCACTTAGATTAGTTTGAGCATCTCGCTAATTTTAATAATTTTTAGGGCTTAACTGACTTGTTTTAACTTGGCACGCTTTTCAATTTGTTGCCCATATTAGTATCATCACCAACTTATGATTGGTTTGGGGTTTAATTAGCTCTTAGAATAATTTAATTGCACTAGGAATGACTAGAAGTTCTTTGGCTTGCCTTTGGGTAGGTGAATGCGTTCAAAACATGAATTTCCCATTAAGATAACCCGTGATTGGCTTAATTATAATGAAACTCAACATAACCCTCTTGAATCGGTACCTAGGTGAGATCAAGTCCTCTCTCTTTACATTTTTATGTTCTTCTGTCTGTTTATGTTTATCCTCTCCCCGTGTGTTAGTTCGTGTCGATAAGAAAACCAAATACAAAAAATTTAATTTTAGTTCAGTTCCCTGTAGTTCAACCTGGTCCACTATTAAGTACTAAAGTAATTAAATTTAGATTAGTGTAAGCACTAAACTCTGTTTTTTTTTTTTTTTATCATTTTGCACTCATACATGATGTTTTGACATATGCAAAATGATATAGGTTGCACTAAATGATGTCGTGATCGAATTTGGGAATCTATTGAATTGGGGACTATATTGTGTTTAAAGCTTCATAAGGAGATAGGAGCCATTGAAATAAGCATATTAAAAGTTGAATTGAAGTAAGTTAAGATCATTAGCAAATTGGGTAAATTTTAGGTACATTATGTATTGAATGAAAAGCTCTTATTTCTCACAAACTTAGGTAAAGTTAGCTAAATGCTTTAGGTTGAATTACTTAGTTATTTTGGTGTTTTAAAAAGGGGATTATGATGTAAATATTAAAGTAGGAGTTGGCCAAAGGAGGTGAAGCCTCGGAGTTAAATTTGGCTAGTAGGTGTTGTCAAATTTTTAGTAAAACAGCAAGCTGCTGAAAAATGGTCCAACTTCAAACAACCATATCTCTTAGTTTACTGAACCAAATTCAATGATTTTTGAGTCAAAATCTCAGAAATTTAGTGTAGAAGGAGAAAAGTATATACTGAGAGACGTTCACAATTCTCGGGTAGCAGAACAGTGTGAGGAGATCAGTCTCTTTTGAGCTCTTGAGAGGAGGAATTAGAAGCTAAAATTTTGAGGTAAGTAAGCTAAGATGTTGTACTTGAGGTTTATCAAAAAATATTGGGTGGTTGGTTTGATAAATTTTGAGGAACCCAAACTGAAAATTGAACCTGAAATTTTAGGTGCAAGGAAAAAAAACTGCTAGCAAGAGATTGAAGGAGATGTGCTTCCATTTCTATATACCTTGCAACCAAGTGTGTATGATTATTATGAATTGAGTTATGGGACTGAATTAGATCTGTTTTTAAGGTGCATAAGGAAAGGAATTAATGTTATTAATTTCATTTTCAGGGCAAACGGAGATAGGAATAACTTATAATCCTTGGAACCCTTCTGGTGATTGTGAGTGACTCTATTTTAGAACTATACTTGACCTTTGTTTTTCTTCGAAAGCATAAATGTTGATCATTGAATCATGCTTAAATTAATTTAATATAGTTTCATGGAGTTTTTGACAGAATGTTCTTTATGGAACTTAAGCATGTTTTGAATTAGTGGGTAACTATATATTCAAGTATGGAAACTAGTTATGGAAGTATGATTTCCACTATAGAATGCCTTGTGTAAATTCACTTGGAAACATGTTTAGGAAAGTAATATGCAAATGTTGAGAAATTGTTGTATGTGTTTTGAAACATGATTTCCATGGTAAACAAAGTATGCCCGTATATGTTGTTAACCCCCAATACTGAAGGACATTGAGAAGGTACTTGGGAGAGAGGAATCATGATTTTTCGATACTGAAGGACAATGAGAAGGTATTCGGGTAGTAAATGGTCTTATCATAATACTGAAGGATGTTAGGGTTTGTGCCCTAAAACTCGTAGTTTGTAATTTTGTTCTAATTATTGTAATAAAGTGTTATTATTTCAATAAAGAGTTATTGTTCGATATTGCCAATATTTTAACCCTAAATCTAATAAACTAAACATCCAAGGCTGTAAAATGTATCTTTAACTAAATGTAGTATACATATAAACGATCTCGGTTCGAGATACAACCTAAAAGGTCTATAGTAAGAGGATAAGGTTTGGGTACGTTACTCTTGTACAACTATGGATGTGGCCCACTTTGTATATGATACAAACACTGTGATCCTAACGTGTTCGTGTAGATGACATGTGAGTGGGGATATCCTATTTAATGAGATTACATAAGACCAGACCGCGAAATAGTAACCACTAGATATAACTCCGTTGACTAGTTAGGTTTCCATTTCACTAGGATGACCTAGACAACTTGATCTCAATCCTGAGTGGATTACGAACTCCTATTTGCGAGGGATTGTCCTTTGACTAATATGGGTGAGAGTGGCCAGATTCGCCGACTTAATAAGCCTACCTTCTTGGGGGCAAGACCGAGTGAGCAGTTGGGGACTTAGCCTAGCAAGATGGAATCCACTCCTTCCCGCCTACTAGGGTAAGTAGAGGAATGTTCCCTTAAGTGGTGTCTCCGAGACTTGAACAAAGGGGCCGACCCTCTCATTAGCCAGAGAGAGACTCTGTTTGTTGGTAGGACCACAAATAAATTGTTTATTAAAGGAGCACTGGTACTTAAGGTACAAGATGTAACCCAGGGGTAAAACGATAATTTGACCCAGCTGGTGTTACGAACATTCGTGAAGGATAGACTTGCTGTTATTGGTCAATATCCGTGGACCCAGAAATATATCTGCAGTGAGAAGAGTGCAGCTGCGGGACTTTTGTAGAGTGTTGCCGCAGTTAACGAATGTTGATTAGGAGGTTAATGAGATTAACCGAATAATCTCGTATCGTTTGAGCTTCTGATCTGTAAGTCCATTAGGTCCACCTTCTAGCTCGTAAAGGGTTCTTAGATCATTTGAATTTGAAATGTTCAAATTCATTAGGGAATAAATTTAATGTATATAGATACGATATAATATATAGTTTTGGAACTATATATTATAAATTTAATGTGATTCATATTAAATTATATGAGAGAATTAAATATTTGAAAGAGTTCAAATATTATTTTAAATGTGAATGTGATTCATATTTGAAAACTATAGGTTAAAATTTAATGTGCATTGGATGTGAAGGGATTTGGAATTCCCGCAGCGGTAGACGTTGTGAAACGTCGTTGATCCGTTGTGTAATGTTTTCTTAAAATTGAACTAAACAACTTTAGCTAAACATGAAATAAAGAGAAGAAAACAGTAAGGATAATGCTACTTACTTGTTGAAGAACTCTTCTTCAACGCTTTCCTCCTCCGGTCATGATCTCTCTCGATCCAACGTTCTACTCGAACACGAACCTCGATCTGAACAACAAGACACTTCCAAAACGTCTACTCGGTTGTTCTCAGGAGTTTGAGGGAGAGTGTGTGAGACTCCCTTTGGTTTTGGGTGAGGAGAGAATTTTGGAGAATTGAGAGAGTTCTAGAGGGAAAACCCCTTGCTCTCTTTGGATGGAAATCCAAAAAATGACAAGAAAAAACCCCAAAGGCTTCTTGCAAAGCTTTTAAATAATGGTGAGATGTGGAGTTAACATCCCCACCAAATCACCATTTTACCACAACTATATAATATACAAATCATATTTGCATATGATATAATATAAGGTATCTCATACCTTATTATACAAATCTCATTTGCATAAATGTGGAATTTTAAATTGAATCACATTCAATTTAATTTCTCTCAATTCAATTTCTTCATATAGCACTAATTAATCAATTAAGTTATACTATAGTTTATTATGAATTTCATTCACATTAAACTATATATTATGTAATCTATATCTCATATAAATGACATAAATACCCAAATAATGAATTTGAACACTTCAAATTCACACCAAACTGTAAACCCTCAAATTGGCCAATTTGAGCGAACCGAGGGACCTAATGGACCTACACGTGACGAGCTTTAATGACCGAGACTAACCTGTCAAACTCTTTCACCCGGTTATTCAACATTCATTAGCTACGGTAACACTCCACTAAACCCCGTAGCTGCACTCTCATCACTGTATGACAAGTTGTGTCCATCGATATAACCAATACCCATGAGTCGACCCTTCACAGGTTGTTCGTAGACACTGCTGGGTCAAATTACCGTTTTACCCCTATGTCTACCTCTTGATTCTTATGTCCCACTGCTCCTCTAATGAACAACTACGTTACATGGTCCAACCATAAACAACAACTCCTCTCAGGCCAATGAGAGAGTGGAGCCCCGTTATTCAAGCCCTTGAGACAACACTTAAGGGAACAACCCCTCTAGTTTTCCTAAAGTCGGGAACGAGTGAATTCCTTCTTGCGTAGTCAAGTTTCCAGCTCCCCACGTGGTCCTGTCCTTGAGAAGATAGGCATATTGGGCGAGCAACAGTGGTCACCCTCACCCGTACTAGTCAAAGGATAGACCCCCGCAGACAGGAGTCCGTGACACGCTTAGGATTAAGGTCGAGTTACTAATGGTCATCTACGAAATTATTAGCTCTATACTGTTAACGGTGTTACATTAGTAAGTCTAATAATCCACGGTCCGGTCTTGTACAATCTCATTGCACAGGATGCCCCCACTTGCATGTCAACCACATGAACGAGTTAGATCACCTCGTTTGTATCTAATACAAAGCGGACCGCATCCACATTGTATCCAGGATTAGGTCTCCAACTCTATCCATATACTGTAGACCGTTCGAGTCATTAACTCGAATGTGATCCTCCCTGTGTGTTCACTACACACCGTTCAAGTTCATAGTTCTTTCATAATGAAATATGTGAGACACAAAGTTTAAATAAATAACTTTTATTTATCACACAGAGTTCAAATAAATAACTCTTATTTATTTACAACTTGGAATATTACAAACTACAAGAGATCAGAACATACATCTGAACAAACTCCCACTTGGACTAAGCTAGTGGAGTACATGATACATTTCTCAAATGTACAATAAAGTAATACAATAAAGTAATACAATAAACTAGGGCATTGAATACCCCTTTACAATACTCCCACTTGCTTTAGTCAGGAAGCAGTCTAAGACCTAGACTCTTTAGGTGACCCTTAAACACTTTAGCCGTGAGGGCCTTTGTAAATGGATCAACAACGTTGTGCTCCGAAGCTATTTGCGTAACTGTCACGTCTCCACGGTGCACAATCTCCCGTATCAAGTGATACTTACGCTCAATGTGCTTGCCCCTTTTATGACTTCGAGGTTCTCTCGAGTTGGCTACAACACCACTGTTGTCACAAAACAGCGTGATTGACAAGTTCATATTTGGAACAACTTCCAAATCCGTCATGAACTTCCTGAGCCAAACAGCTTCCTTTGTAGCTTCACAAGCCTCAACATACTCGGCTTCCATCGTGTAATCAGCGATGCATCCCTGCTTGATGGTTCGCCACACTACAACTCCTCCATTCAGAATGAAGGCTGACCCCGAAGTGGATTTCCTAGAATCTTGAAAGTTAGAATCTGTGTATCCCGTACGGATCAAATCCCCACTTCCATACACAAGGCTGTAGTTCATCGTTCTCTTAAGATACTTGAAGTTTGCCTTTACGGCTGTCCATTTATCTAATCCTGGATTGGATTGATACCTACTGACAATTCCAACTGCATAACAGATGTCGGACCTAGTACATAGCATGACATACATCAGGCTCCCTACAGCTGAAGCATAGGGGATTCGTCTCATATCCTCAACCTCTTGAGGAGTCTTAGGACATTGATCCTTAGACAGGTGAACCTCATGCATGAAAGGCAACAAGCCCTTCTTGGAGTTCTGCATCTTATACCTAGACAACATCTTGTCAATGTAAGATGTCTGAGACATGGCTAGCGTTCTGTTCTTCCGGTTCCGGACTATCTGGATACCTAAAACATACTGTGTCTCTCCCAAATCATTCATTTGGAATTGCGAAGCCAACCATTCCTTAATGTCAGTAAGAAATCCTACCTCATTCCCAATGAGAAGGATATCATCCACGTACAATATAAGAAATGCGACAGTTTTGTCGACGATTTTCTTGTAGACACAAGGCTCGTCAACATTTTGATCAAAACCATAAGATTTAATCGCCTCATCAAACCTTATATTCCAAGACCTCGAGGCTTATTTCAGTCCATAAATAGACCTTTGAAGCCGACAAACTCTTTGCTCTTGGCCTTGGGCAATGAACCCCTTAGGCTGGTCCATGTAGATGGTCTCGTCAAGGTAGCCATTCCGAAAGGCGATCTTGACATCCATCTGCCATACCTCATAGTTATAATATGCGGCAATGGCCAGAAGGATTCTAATCGACTTTACCATGGCAACAGGTGAAAAGGTTTCCTCATAGTCAACCTCTTCCACCTGGGTAAAACCCTTTGCCACTAGTCGAGCTTTAAAGGTCTGCACCTTCCCATCTACGCCACGTTTACGCTTGTAGATCCACTTGAAACCAATAGGTTTTACCCCATCCGGTTGGTCCACAAGCTCCTAAACGGAATTGAAGTACATCGACTTCATTTCCTGGTCCATAGCTTTAATCCATTCGTCTTTGTCAACGTCAGCCATTGCCTAATCATAGGTCAATGGATCCTCACAGTCATCATCAGGAGTGATGACCTGGGTTTCAGCTAAACCCATGTAACGTTCAGGCTGTCTCACAACCCTCCCACTACGTCCAGGCATTCCCAACTCTTGGGAACGGACTTGACTAGACGAGCTAGGATCAACAACACTTGTTGACGTACTAGCATCATCAGCAACTCTTGCTGATATACTGTCCATTTCATTCAACACAATTTTACTCCTTGGTAAGTGATCCCTAATGTGGTCTTCCTCAAGGAATGTGGTGTTTGTCGACACAAGCACCCTATTATCCTTTGGATCATAAAAGAAACCACCTCTAGTCTCTTTTGGGTAACCTACAAAGAGGCACAACTTTGAACGGGGTTCCAACTTTTTCGTGTTTGACACCAACACATGGGTCGGGCATCCCCAAATTATGAAATGACATAAACTAGTTTTATGACCATGCCAGAGTTCGAAAGGTGTTTCACAAACACTTTTCGAAGGAACTGTGTTCAAAATGTATACGGCAGTCTCCACTGCGTAACCTCAAAAGGAATCAGGGAGACGAGCATAGCTTATCATCGACCGAACCATGTTCAACAGGGTTCTGTTTCTCCTCTTCGATACACCATTCTACTGTGGCATACCTGGTGCTGAGAGTTGAGATGTAATTCCATGTTCTATTATATAGTCCTCGAATTCAGTGTCCATATACTCTCCACCTCGATTTGATCGAAGTGTTTTTATCGTTTTACCTAACAGGTTCTCAACCTCAGTCTTGAACTCCTTGAACTTTTCAAGTGTTTCAGACTTCCTATGCATTAGGTAAATGTACCCATACCTCGAATAGTCATCTATGAAAGATACGAAGTATTCGTAACCTTCTCGTGCTTTAACATTCATCGGACCATAGAGGTCAGAATATATAAGCTCAAGGGGCTCCTTGGCTCTATATCCTTTTCCACTAAAAGAACGTTTGGTCATTTTGCCTTCAAGGCATGACGCACACACCGGTAAAGAGTTTTCTTCCAACTCGCTTAGAAGTCCCTATTCACTAATCTCTCAATCCTATTGAGATTAATGTGGCCTAACCGTAGATGCCAAAGATGGGCACTTTCTTTTGGAGAAACTTTTAATCTCTTAGTTCGCGTTTCAGTTGTTTTAAACAATTCGGTGTTCAAAACACTTGTGACCGAATTAGGGTTGAAAATATACAACTCGCTCTCAAGCGAAGCAGAACAAATCAAATTTCCATTTCGAGAAATAAACTCTTTATTACTCTTGAAAGAAACAGAAATATTTTGTTCTAATAGGCAAGATATAGAAACTAGGTTTCTCGTAAACCCAGGAACTATGTACATATTATCCAATAATAAGTACTTCCCACCAAAAAACAGCTTCACCGTGCCTATTTCTGCAGCTGAGACAACTTCTCCGGATCCAACCCTGAGTGTTATTTCACCATCTTGCAGCCGCTTCCAGGAACTTAATCGTTGAAAAGAAGAGAAAACATGGTTAGTGGAGCCTGAATCCAATATCCAAGCAGAGTCATTACTCTTCACTAAACAAGTTTCTGTGACAAGTAAATCACATTTACCCGTCATCTTCTTTTCATTAAGGAACTTGGGACAACTCCTTTTCGTGTGTCCAGTCCTCGTGCAAAGAGAAACACTTTCTGGCAACATCCTTGATTTCTTTACCTTTTAGGGCGGCAGGGCAGTCAACCTTAACTTCCTTCAACTTCTCCTTCTTCCCCTTACGACCCGAAGAGTCTACAAAAAAGTCTCAGAGGTCAAACCCCTGTGAAAAGGTCTTAAGGCAACACTTGCCTCAGCTTCCTGTCCCCTAGTTTTCACCAAGGACTGGAAGGTTTGTAGATCGTTGAATAGAACTGTTGAACCAGGCACCTGAGGACCTTCATCAGTGAGTGCGAACTCTTGGTCGTCATTTACCAAAATCGTGTCTATATTATTTTTCCACGAAATACTATCGCCGACTAACTTAACGGAAGCTAAAGGAGCGTTAAAAGCGTTTGATATTTTGTTACTGAAAAATTAAAAAAAAAACTTTGTATTAGTCTCGCAAAACTTTTGAAAATCCAATCAGGTTTTAGCAAATTTTTATCCTACGATCCCTAGGTCATTCAAAATTTGCAATGATACCCTAGAGGTTTAGAATGACCGCCACCGTAGGGTAGACAAACTCACTCCTCCTCTAGGACGAGACTTTCTCGACCAGACCCTAATACCAGAATAACTCTTATTCCATTAGGCATTTAGTTACCATTTTCGGTCTGAATCCAGTTACTGTCACCCTCAATCTTTAAATTTCCAAGTATCCGTCCAAACAATAGGGGCCGTAGGGAGGACTAAAAAGGAAAACCAATAAGGAAATCGTATCCCTTTCCGGAGTTCACGGTGTTCCGACTCCCATGATCAAGGCCCTCTGTAGGGATTGTCTGGTCCAAGCCAAACTAGCAGGCGGATCATAGGCGTCTCACGGTGTGAATCGAAAGAAAAGACCGTGGGTCCCGTTTTCACAGTTCCCGCTCCCACTCACTATAAGTACTCTCTCCATTCACGTTGATATTGACCCATACAAATGCCACCCGTAGGGGGCGCTCCCATTTGCGCTACGAGGCCGAGCATGGATCTCATGGTGCAAACTTAACGGAGATTTATGGATGGAAAATTAAATGTATCTCATACACTTTATTTCCTCCCACTCAACACTTTAAAATAATCGGGATTGACCTAGATAAACTGGCTAAAATATACCTAAGTCTACCAATATAACTCTTATATTGGATTAGCCTAAGTCTATAATCACATTATTAACTTAGGTCTATGTGAGTAAATTAATTAACTTTTAATTAACAACACTCACGAGAATATAATCTAAGAATCTCCGGCCGAATTCACTCACAGGTCGGTTTCCAGGTAGGGGTGTTCCACAGGCGTCAACTTAAATACCCCAGCCTTAGACAAAACCTTCCTTAGACAGAGTTACTTATCAGTCTCCATTTAAAGCTCATATTTTATTTCCTAATTCTAATCTTATTAGAACTAGAAAGCCTAAGTCTAATTATTCATGTTCTAAACATTTTAACACTAATAATTAACTTAGGTTACATGCATTTCTATGTTATAGTGCTTGATCATTCATCACATGAATAATACTATACTATAACATACATTCATCACATGAATTAAATGCATGAGCATGCTTTTAATCTAAGAAATGTAACACTTATATTAAATAAATTAAAACATGCAAACATTATATTATAACTCTTATAATATAATCCTATCATGCATACTATATATTATAACACTTATAATATAAATATGATGCATGAAATGTTTAACCTAAGGTGGGATTTTAAATCTATATGACATACACTATGCACATAGAAATAATTAAATCATACATCTCATGCATTAAATAATTAAATAGCATTATTGGACCGATTTTTGGTACCATAGCGACATAAAATTAAATTAATTAACATTAATATAATAATTATATTAATATTAATTAAAATAATCAAATAAATACATTTAAAAATACATTTTACAAATAAAATAATTTTTTTAAAAAAAATTAAAACGGTAGCACGTTTCATAAGCTTCGAATCGCTGCCCTCCAAGTCCCTTAATCCACGCACGATCTCGCAGAATCGCTACGGAAACCTCCCACTGACGGTGTTACAGCGGTAACGTTGTTTTCGGGCACAGTTGCGCAAGGCGTGCATAACGCCTCAGCGTAACGCGACTTGCGGCGCACGCGCCTTGAACAGCATAGACAACGTTGAGACGCCGATGAACAGCATCTCAACGCTGTCGACAGAACAACAACTCCTTGCTCATTCTTCGTCGCATTTTCGCCCGTTTTCGCTCCGATTTCTTCACGACATCTCATGCCACGAACGACACAGACTATACATACTCGATTTACATCAAAAAATGCCCAAAAACACTAGGCTTTTACATTGATCTCATCAACTTTGAATGTAAATCTATTCTAGTGCCAAAAAACATAATACTCCAAAACGCAAACCACAATTTCATCTCATGAAAATGAAACAACCCACCTAATTTTAAGAATTCACATAATACACAATGAAGAGCAACGATTGGCTCTGATACCAATTGAAGGGATTCAGAATTCCCGCAGCGGAAGACGTTGTGAAACGTCGTTGATACGTTGTGTAATTCTTTCTTAAAATTGAACTAAACAACTTTAATTCTAGGCTAAACATGCAATAAAGAGAAGAAAACAGTAAGGATAATGCTACTTACTTGTTGAAGAACATTTCTTCAACGCTTTCCTCCTCCGGTCACGATCTCTCTCGATCCAACGTTGATAGCACACAAAATGTGCTATCAATAGGATTAAATTATGTTAGTTTTGTGATAATTTCAGGGCTTTCACATAAATAATTTGTTGAATTTCAGGTTAAAGAGAAAAATAAGGATGGATGAAGAATTATGTCCTCAGCGTTGCAACGCTACTTCGATTAGGAAACGCGCGCGAGGGTAGCAGCGTTGCAACGCTTCCCTCAGCGTTGCAACGCTGTCTGATATTTTCTATTTATGATTTATTCGCTAGGGCACGGCGTTGCAACGCCATGCCCAGCGTTGCAACGTCGTGCTGTTGATATAAAAAGGAAAAGATGCATCTTGGATGAGGAGGCCTTTTTGGAGAGATTTTGACACCATTGTTTAAACACTATTGTGAGAGATTGTAAGAGGATTTTTGAGAGATTTCAAGAAGAAGACTTTTTGGAGCTCGGGGTTCGTGATAGGTGCCGAGATCGTTGCCGTTCACGCCACGAGAGTTATTTCTTCGTTCTTTTCACTTTTATTGTTGAACTATGGTTTTGTATTTGAGTTTAGTAGGATTTATAGTGGACATGAGTAGCTAAACTTGTTATCTTAGGGATAGATGTAGCCTTTTAATTATGTTATTTTGTTGAATTGACTACCTTTGGGTTATTGTAATGCTTTTATTCATGCAATTGCATCCTTAATGCTTATAGACTCTTGATCATAGTTTATTTGTTCTTAGGTCTGAATTTATTCTTGAGAAAGATACTTTAGATCTGATCTCTTTTGCATGACTGATAGTTACTTTGACATGAGAATGATTGAAGTGCTATTAGAAACCCATAAGGATTGAACTTAGTGCCATGTTTGATTTTTATGATGAACATAGATGTTTAATTCTATGTCTTGCATGAGATTCACTTGCCTCGAGAGAGGTTATTTGTTATCTTAGTTTCTTTGTTTATAAAAGCAGTGCAATAACCCATTAGCATGATCTCAATAAAATAGTTAATTAATTGGTGAAATCTAGTCCCTAAGATATTTGTCTTTCCTGATTGTTCTCAACTTTCACTCTTTGATTTTGTGTTTTCTCCTCACTTTAAATCTAATTTTCTAGATAAAATTGAGTGGTGTTATTGATAGGAATTGATTGAATAAAATACCCAATCCTGTGGACGATACTCGTACTCAAATTCACTATATTAAAACTTGACCCGTACACTTGCAGTATTGCAAAATTTACGCAACAAGTTTTTGGCGCCGTTGCCGGGGATTGACATTTATTTAATTCTTTTGATACTATTAAGAAGTCACTCGGTCTTAATCTAGAGTTTTTTTTTTGTTTTTTTATTTTTTTATTTTGTGTTGAGTTTTGTGTTTCTTTTATTTTTGTATTTTTTTTTTCTGGTTTTCTATGTTGTGTGTTGCATGCGAAGTAACTCAGAAACTGATCTAGTTCCTTTTGATCCTGAAATTGACAGAACTTTCAAAAGGAAGCTTAAGGAGACTAAGGACAAGGTCAGAATCATGGAGGAGCAATAGGGAGAGTATAAGCTCATTAGGGAGCACTTCCAACCCACTTTTGCTGGAAACCAATATGGAATCATTTATGCTCCAATTCAGGCTAATAATTTTGAGATAAAGATGGGTCTCATCCAGATGGTTCGAGAGAATGCTTTAAGAGGACATGCCACTGAGGATCCCAATCTGCATCTGAGATCCTTTGCTGAAATTTGTGGCACGATAAAAATTAATGGTGTATCTCCTGATGCTATTCGCTTACGATTGTTTCCTTTTTCTCTGCAGGATAAGGCAAAATTCTTCGTTGGAGTCATTGCCCTGTGTAGTATTAGTACTTGGGAGGAATTAGCTCAAGCATTCTTGGCTAAATACTTCCCACCTGCCAAGACTACGAGGCTGCGCACTGAGATTGACCCTTTCAGACAACAGGATGGAGAACAGATGTTTGAGGCTTGGGAAAGATACAAAGATTTACTTAGAAAATGCCCACAACATGGTTATCCTGACTGGTTGCAAATTCAATTATTTTATAATAGATTATCTGGAAATAATAAATCTCTTTTGGATGCAACTGCTGGGGTCTTCTAAGTCTGCAGAGGATGCTCGTACTTTGCTTGAGGAGATGGCTGCCACAAGTTATAATTGGATTTTTGAAAGGTCAACTGCCAAACCTGTGGCAGGGATGTACGAGATAGATGAGGTAATGATGAGTAGAAATTAATTATACTTATTATATCTAATTTCCTTACATTCTAAATGAATAAAATGTTTAATTGTTGAAATTGTGTCCAATTTAATTTAGGTGATAAATTATCATTATTCAGTGAAACTAGTCTAAAAAGCACATTTTAGTTCAAATTCGTAAATTAAAATAAAAATTAAAAAATTAGAAAACAAAAGAATGAGAGAATTGAAAATAAAAAAGAATTATAGAAATTGGAAAAAAATAACATAAAAAATCAAAAGGAAAAGATGAAAGTTTATTATCTAATTTTTTCTTTTGTTTCTTTTTTTCTTTGTGTAGGTGGCATGCATGCATGAACTCTTCCATGAGAAATGCAAGGGAGAAATTATCTTGTGGCTTGACACACATTGTGGAGCAAGAAATGACACATTTAAGGGACCTATTTTTTATTATTTTCAAGTATAAAAGGAGGGCAATGCATTGAGCAAAGGGAGTGCAGAGTTTTAGTGTTCTCTACAAAAACAAAAGTTTAGAGAGTGTTCAAGTTTTTTGTTTTTATCCTTTTTATTTTATGTTTTCTCCCCTATACAGTTATTCTTGCTTTTCCACCATGTGTGGCTAAGTTTTAATTTCTGATTCAAGGGTCATTTCATTTCCAATTGTAATTTTGTGAGACTTTAGACCTAATTGAAATTTTGTTTCAAATTTAAGAATTCTTTGTTTCTTGTTTTATTTTTATGATTGATCGTTACTAATTAAATTGACGCCTTAATTTAGTTTCAATCAATTTATTACTATCCATGATTTGTGATCCGTAATTGTCACAAATGATTGAAAAAATGTAGCAAGGGGTTGGCTTATGTGTGTGTAACTAATGACTTTTCCATTTTACATAGCTTGCATAATAGACTCTAGGGAAACAAAGAAACAAAATTAATTAATTTGTAGTTATCTCAATTAGTTAATTTTGGTTTAGTCCTCTCATTGCTTTTAATGCTATTATTTAATCAATATGGAACGCTATCGTACCCAATGGATTAAATTATAAGTTTTGATTTTGATGCTTGGTTAAGATTAATTAAATTAGGAGGGATTATATTTATTGCGGCTTTTCCGAGTAAATTGACTGAGTTCATGAATTAGCAAAATTAAAATTGATTTCTTTTTTTTTTTTTCCTTTTGAAGCCTATGATCAAGATTACAATTGGATGAATTTGCATTCTTGAATTGGAAGTTGCATAAAATTATCTTTTTACCTTTTTTTAATTTCATTTTTTGTTCGACAATTCAAAACCCCCGTTATTTTTGTTATCATTAATATTTTTAACTTTGAGAAATTAATTCGATTGGTTCCCTTGGGATTCGACCTGGTCCACTATTTCTACAACTTAGATCTAGAAAACCAGTAAATATTTTGGAGGGCTTCGACAATCCGACCAAAATTTGACACCATTGCCGGGGAACTATTTTAGTTTCTCATTGTTTAATTTGTTTGTTTGTTTTATAGTTTATGAATCGTTCTTCTCGAAATATTGAATTGCAGTACAATCCTGAAATCGAGAAAACAACACGTAGACTAAGAAAAGAGACTAAAGAAAAAAAGCGTCGTCTTAGAGAGGAAGCCAATAGAGATTTAGATAGTGGTGACACATATACATTTCAAGATCAACCTCAAGGGGAGATGGAAGACAACATAGCAGAGAGAACTCTTAAGCAGCTTGCAGCACTTGATTTAAATCAACAACCTTTATGCATTACTTTTCCTACTATTGCAGGTGATTTTGAACTTAAGTCAGGCTTAATCCACTTACTCCCTTCTTTTTGTGGATGTGCAAGTGAAGATCCTCATAAACACTTGAAGGAATTCCACATTGTATGCTCCGGGATGAAACCTCATGGAGTCACAGAAGAAGAAATAAATCTTAGAACTTTTCCCTTTTCTTTAAAGGATCAAGCAAAAGATTGGCTCTATTACCTACCTTCTTGTTCGATTAGTACGTGGAATGAGATGAAAAGATTGTTCTTGGAAAAATTCTTTCCAGCATCAAGAGCTGCTAACATCAGGAAGGAGATTTATGGTATAACACAGATCACTGGGGAAACGTTATACGAATACTGGGAGAGATTCAATAGATTGTGTGCTAGTTTTTCCCATCACCAAATTTCTGATCAACTTCTAATCCAATACTTTTATGAGGGGTTGTTGCCAATGGATAGGAGCATGATTGATGCACCAAGTGGTGGAGCATTAGTGAACAAAACACCTGAAGCAGTCAAACAATTAATTTCAAACATGGCAGAGAATTCCCAACAATTTGGGACCAGAGCTAGTGGAAGTGTTCAACAAGTCAAAGAGGTAGGTGAACTCAAAAATCAAATTTCTGATCTAACTGCTTTGGTTCGTCAAATGGCTGTAGGGCAATTGCAAGCAACAAAAGTGTGTAGTATATGCTCACTTCCAGGACATCCTACAGAAGCAAGCCCTCAACATCAACAAGATTCATTTCAAGAAGCCAATGCCTTAGGAGGATTTCCTGGTCAACCTCAAAGAAAGTACGATCCCTATTCTAACCATTACAATCCTTGATGGAGGGACCACCCGAACTTCAGCTACGGAAATCAAGGAGGACAACAAAGACAACCTCCTCAGAATTTTGGTAGACCATTACAAGCTCCTATGCAAGCGCAGAATTCCAACTCAGGTATGTCTTTGGAAGATATTGTTATGACCCTAGCTAACAATACTCTTCAATTTCAACAGGAGACAAGAGTAGGCATGCAAAATTTAGGTAACCAAATTACTCAATTGGCTACGTTAGTAAGTAAGTTGGAAGCCCAAAATTTTGAAAAGTTGCCTTGACAACCAGAGGTGAATCCAAGGGAGAACGTTAGTGCAATAATGCTCAGAAGCGGGAAAGAAATTCCTTCTAGAGTGATTCCACCTAAGGAGGAAAAAGAAGAAGAATCTTCTTCTTCCACCAAAGCACCAAAAGGGGTAAATTTTGATTCTTCTCTATCTTTTCCTTCACATACTTCACCTCCCCCTTTTCCTAGCAGGTTAGCAAAGTCAAAAGAAGATGAACATGAAAAGGAGATACTCGATACATTTAGGAAGGTAGAGATTAATATCCCATTATTGGATGCTGTCAAACAAATTCCCAGGTATGCAAGGTTCTTGAAAGAATTGTGCACAAGGAAGAGGAAAACAAAAGAAAAGGAAAAAGTTGTGGTAAGTAAGAATGTGTCAGCTATCTTACAAAAAAATATGCCAGAAAAGTGTAAGGATCCAGGTATGTTTTCGCTTCCTTGTATTATTGGTAATAAGAAAATAGAGTGTGCCATGTTAGATTTAGGGGCTTCCATTAATGTCATGTCATTTTCTATTTATCAAGAATTAAAATTAAATGACTTACAAGAAAGCGTGGTGTAATGTCTGATTTGGTGATCGTTCTTATATTCACCCTTTAGGAGTTGTTGAAGATGTCTTGGTGCAAGTTAATGAACACATATTCCCTTTTGACTTTTACATCTTAGAAATGGGTAGTAATTCACAATCAAAATCTGCTTCAATTTTACTAGGTCGACCATTCATGAAAACAACTAAAACAAAGATTGATGTAGACGAGGGTACTCTCTCACTAGAGATTGATGGAGAGATTGTTAAATTTAATATTTTTGATGCCATGAAACATCCAAATGATGAACATTCTCTTTGTCATATTGATGTGATTGATTCCATTGTACAAGATGTATTCACAGAGGAAGAAAGTGTTGAAAATGAGCATGAATTAAATATACAATCTAGTTTGGATGATGATATAATCGGTGTAGAAAATTCATTTTTATCAGAACCAATAGATTCAAATGTCGAAATTTCTACTTCAACTAACAAAATGTTATCTTCTGTCATACAGGCACATAAACTGGAGTTGAAAGATTTGCCAAATCACCTTAAATACGTATATTTGGGTGAGGTTGATACATTACCTGTCATCATCTCAAAAGGTCTCACAAGTGAACAAGAAGAGAAGTTGGTGAGAACCTTGAAAGAATACAAGCTTGCAATTGGATGGACTTTGGCTAACATAAAAGGCATTAGTCCATCAATTTGCATGCACAAAATTCTACTTGAGGACAATGCCAAAACATCAAGGGAGCCGCAAAGGAGGTTGAATCCAACTATGAATGAAGTGGTAATGAAAGAGATACTCAAGTTGTTGGATGCAAGTATCATCTATCCAATCTCAGATAGTGAGTGGGTAAGTCCAATTCATGTAGTTCCAAAGAAATCTGGAATAACTTTGGTAAGGAATCAAAACAATGAACTTGTACCCATGCGTGCGCAAAATGGTTGGAGAATGTGTATTGATTTTAGGAAACTTAATCAAGTAACTAGAAAAGATCATTTTCCTTTACCTTTCATTGATCAGATGGTAGAGCGATTAGCTGGTAAACCCTTTTATTGTTTTCTTGATGGCTTTTCAGGTTTATATCAAATCCCTATTGCACAAGAAGACCAGGAAAATACGACATTCACATGTCCATTTTGCCCCTATGCTTATAGGCGAATGCCTTTTGGTCTCTGTAATGCCCCAGGTACGTTTCAGAGATGCATGATGAGTATTTTTTCTAAATATATTGAGAAATGCATTGAAGTATTTATGGACGATTTTACAGTATATGGGGATTCATTTGATGTATGCTTGGATAATTTGACCAAGATTATGAAAAGATGCATTGAAACTAACTTGGTTTTAAATTATGAAAAATGTCATTTTATGGCCACTCAAGTCATTGTTTTAGGGCATGTTGTATCTTCTAGGGATATAGAGGTCGATAAAGCAAAAGTGGATATTATTGCAAACTTACCCTACCCTACCAATGTTAGGGGAGTGCGTTCCTTTCTTGGACATGCAGGATTTTATCGCAGGTTCATCAAGGACTTTTCAAAAGTTGCTTTACCAATGACAAATTTACTGCAAAAGAAAGTTCAATTCGAATTTGGAGAAGGATGCAAAGAGGCGTTTGATAAGCTAAAAGAGTTGTTGACAAGCGCACCTATTATTCAACCACCACGATGGGACTTGCCCTTTGAAATTATGTGAGACTCAAGAAACTATGCAATGGGAGAAGTTCTAGGCCAACGAGTTGACAAGAAAAGCCACGTCATTTACTATGCTTCCAGAACCTTGAATCTTGATCAATGCAATTATTCCACTACGAAAAAAGAGCTTTTATCAATTATTTTTGCTTTAGATAAATTTCGATCTTATTTACTTGGTTCTGAAGTTGTTGTGTTTTCTAATCATGCAGCTTTGAAGTATCTTTTGGAAAAGAAAGAATCGAAACCGAGGTTGCTTCGATGGATTTTGCTTCTTCAAGAGTTCAACTTGAAAATCAAAGACCGAAAAGGAGTGGAGAATCCTGTTGCAGACCACTTGAGTAGATTGGTCAGAGACGAAGATGATCTACCATTCAGTGATAATTTTCCAGATGAACATTTGTTCCAACTCAAAGGTATGATTCCTTGGCATGTTGATATGGTCAATTATCTAGTCACAAAAAATCTACCTCATTGTCTTAGTAAGTCTAGGAAAGAAAAAATAAAAAGTGAGTCAAAATATTATGTTTGGGATGAGTCTTTCCTATGGAATTTTTGTTCTGATCAAGTGATTAGGAGATGCGTACCTGAAAATGAATTTCAGTCTATTTTAACTTTTTGCCATGATTTTGCATGTGGAGGCATTTTGGACCTAGATTTAAGCTGCTAGAAAAATCTTAAATAGTGGTTTGTATTGGGAGTCTATGTTTAAAGATGCATATCAATTTTGCAAGAGTTGTGAGAAATGCCAAAAAGTAGGAGCAATAACACGTAAGAATGAAATGCCTCAGGTTCCAATTCTTATTTGTGAAATATTTGATGTCTGGGGCATTGATTTCATGGGCTCTTTGCCTTCTTCTTATGAGTTTTCTTATATACTTTTGGCTGTAGATTATGTGTCAAAATGGGTGGAAGCAAAAGCCACCAAAACTGATGACTCTCAAGCTGTTGTAGGTTTTATCAAGGCTAACATCTTTAATAGGTTTGGAATTCCAAGAGCCATTATCAGTGATCAAGGAACTCATTTTTGCAATAGAGTAGTTGAAGCTTTGATGAGGAAGTATGGAGTGAATCACCGAGTGGCCACTGCCTACCACCCTCAAACCAATGGGCAGGCTGAAGTTTCCAACAGAGAAGTTAAAACCATTTTGGAGAAAACAGTGAATCCAGGAAGAAAAGATTGGAGCCTTCGTTTCAACGATGCATTGTGGGCTTATCGAACAACCTATAAGACTCCTATAGGGATGTCTCCCTACCGGTTGGTTTTTGGTAAGGCATGTCATTTACCAGTGGAAATTGAGCATAAAGCTTATTGGGCGGTTCGACGATGCAACATGGATCTAGACAAAGCTGGAGCTTCAAGTTTACTACAATTGCAAAAATTGGAGGAGTTGCGACTTGATGCTTATGAGAATTCGAGGATTTATAAAGAGAAATCCAAGTTGTTTCATGACAACATGCTTATTCGAAAACAATTTGAGATTGGTCAAAAAGTTTTGTTATATAATTCTCGATTGAAGTTTATGCTTGGTAAGTTTCGTTCTCGATGGATTGGCCTGTTTGTTATTACTAATATATTTCCTTATGGTGTAGTGGAAATCAAAAGCTTGAATTCAGACAAATTTTTCAAGCTGAATGGTCATAGATTGAAGATTTTCCATGGGGTGAAATTGTTCCATGTCTTATTAGCTTCCGATTGGATCACCCGACTTATTTGGATGACTGAGACCTTCAAGAGTCTCGTCGAGCAAAACGACGTTAAATAATTGCGCTATTAGGAGGCAACCCAATGTTTTCCTTACTTTTTTTTTCTCTTTATTGTTAGTTTTTTTTCCTTTTTTTTTCTTCTTTCAATTTTTCTTAATTCTTTTTTTTTTTGTTTGCAGGGCATTAGTTTTTAATAAAGTATGGCCACCCATTCTTTCAACACCCCAAACTATACCAATCCAAGTTGTTCACAAATCAGGGGAGTTTAATTTTCTTTCTTTTCTTTTGTGAGCAATAATCTATTTATACATTGAAGACAATGTATTGTTTAGGTGTGGGGGAGGTTTTTATTATAAAATTCATTTAAAAAAAAATTATTATTATTATTATTTATTTTTTTTTGCTTTGAATTTAGCATGTCTTAATTCGTACATGTTAATTTTTCTTTTGAAACCTTCAATGTTTATTAATATCTTTTAATGCTTTGTAAGTTAAGGATGCATCTTTAGTTTGAATTTCAATGCATGAGAGAGATGAGCATGATTAGTGTTTTTCTTTAAAAATTATATGATAGTGTCTCACTGATTTATTGATTAAAAAGTGCACAAGACTTGATGCAAATTACACACCCAGTGAGTTTTTTAGCCTATGAGCATTTCATTATATTTTGCTCAATTTATTTCTCGTTGACTGTTATCAAATTTAGTATGCTTATTCTAGAACTTGCTTGTGAATGCATTTTGAGACTACATTTTTTGGATTGATGCTTTAATATAATAAGGAAAAATTAGGATTAACCGATTTTTGGATCTCTCAAAATATCCACCTTTATGTTTTTCCCTCTAGTTAGCCATTTTGAGCTTATTTCCATTTTTTTTCTTGATTCAAACACATTATATTAAACCTAAGACCATTTTGTTTGTAAGCCTCAACATTTGTGCCTTTTGTAAAGACAAGAGAAAATATTGCATGCTAGTTAATGTTTGAGTGAAGAAAAAAAATAATAATGAAAAAAAAAAGAGAGAAAATTTGTGAAAAAAAAAAGAAGAAGAGAAGAGAGAAAAAAAGAAAAATTTTTGGAGAAAAATTTGTCAAAAACATTTGAATTATTAAAATGTTACTTCTCCAACATTCTTAGTGCTTGAAATGAGATGAAGGAATAAGGTTCAATGTCTTGGGTAATGTGTGATTGTTATATGACATTGATATCATGTATACAACTCTTGGTCTTCATTGTGAAATACCTAAAATTTTCCTCCTACCATACCTTTACCTAAGCCCCATTACAACCCTTATTAAGTCCCTTTGATTTTTGCATTCAATTCATCTAAGTGGTATAGATTTGATTCATTTGCAAGCCTATGGTAATAACATGCTAGGTTTTGATTTTGAGAGTAAAACACACCTAAATACTTTGAGTGTATTGAGTGAAACATGCATGAGGGTGTTAAGTCTTGTTGCATGTGATTTTGGTGAATTGATGAGAAGCTTGAGTTTTTTATAAAATGTTTCCTATGAATGTTCATTCTCTTGATTGTCACTAGAATTTAAAATTGATGTGTAATTGGCTTTATTGGTATTTTTGGATATTGAGAAATATGAAAAGGGAGTAAAGAGGAGGTTCATATGTTGAGTTAAGCCATGCTTGAGGACAAGCATGGAATAGGTGTGAGGGAATTTGATGAGTAGAAATTAATTATACTTATTATATCTAATTTCCTTACATTCTAAGTGAATAAAATGTTTAATTGTGGAAATTGTGTCCAATTTAGTTTAGGTGATAAATTATCATTATTTAGTGAAACTAGTCTAAAAAGCACATTTTAGCTCAAATTCGTAAATTAAAATAAAAATTAAAAAATTAGAAAACAAAAGAATGAGAGAATTGAAAATAAAAAAAAAAATTAAAGAAATTGGAAAAAAATAACATAAAAAATGAAAAGGAAAAAAAATGAAAGTTTATTATCTAATTTTTTCTTTTGTTTTTTTTTTCTTTGTGTAGGTGACATGCATGCATGAACTCTTCCATGAGAAATGCAAGGGAGAAATTAGGAGAAATTATCTTGTGGCTTGGCACACATTGTGGAGCAAGAAATGACACATTTAAGGGACCTATTTTTGGTCATTTTCAAGTATAAAAGGAGGGCAATGCATTGAGCAAAGGGAGTGCAGAGTTTTAGTGTTCTCTACAAAAACAAAAGTTTAGAGAGTGTTCTAGTTTTTTGTTTTTATCCTTTCTATTTTATGTTTTCTCTCCTATACAGTTATTCTTGCTTTTCCACCATGTGTGGCTAAGTTTTAATTTCTGATTCAAGGGTCATTTAATTTCCAATTGTAATTTTGTGAGGCTTTAGACCTAATTGAAATTTTGTTTTAAATTTGAGAATTCTTTGTTTCTTGTTTTATTTTTATGATTGATCGTTACTAATTAAATTGACGCCTTAATTTAGTTTCAACCAATTTATTGCTATCCATGATTTTGTGATCCGTAATTGTCATAAATGTTGAAAAAATGTAGCAAGGGGTTGGCTTATGTGTGTGTAACTAATGACTTTTCCATTTTACGTAGCTTGCATAATAGACTCTAGGGAAACAAAGAAACAAAATTAATTAATTTGTAGTTATCTCAATTAGTTAATTTTGGTTTAGTCCTCTCATTGCTTTTAATGCTATTATTTAATCAATATGGAATGCTATCGTACCCAATGGATTAAATTATAAGTTTTGATTTTGATGCTTGGTTAAGATCAATTAAGTTAGGAGGGATTATATTTATTGCGGCTTTTCCGAGTAAATTGACTGAGTTCTTGAATTAGTAAAATTAAAATTGAATTTTTTTCTTTTTGAAGCCTATGATCAAGATTACAATTGGATGAATTTACATTCTTGAAGTGGAAGTTGCATAAAATTATCTTTTTACCTTTTTTTAATTTCATTTTTTGTTCGATAATTCAAAACCCCCGTTATTTTTGTTATTATTATTATTTTTAACTTTGAGAAATTATGTAACGACCGCCATCTCAGGTACTATTAGTTATATTAATTAACACTCTATTAGCAGCTGTATTTAGTCGTTTTGGTGTTTTAATCAAGCTCGGCGAGAGGGAGGCCATATTTTTTGTTTAACTTATGTGAATTAATTCTTGTCTATTGAGATTAACTATAAAAATTAAAGGGAAAGGTAAGTGTAAGGGCGTTTTGGTGAATTAGTTCTAAATTAGGGTGATCTAGCACACAACTTGACCTAGATGGTTGGTATATATATATCATGAGAAAACCCTAGCCTCCACAACTACTCTTCATTTTATCAAACCCCAAACCCTAGCCCTAAAAGAACACATTCTCTCTCCTTCTTGTTGAATTGCAAACCCTAACCCTAAAGAACTCAAACCTTTCTCCTTTCACTAAAACCCTAGCCGTCGGCAAGAGAGAGGCTGCAGCCTCGGTCGTGCCCCTCCGCATGCAAGCTCGCCGGATTGTTCTCTCCTCCTTATACCGTTGCCTAATCTAAACCCTAGAGCCACCTCCTTCTTCGTGAACTCTCCAACCCAAAAAAGAAACCCTAGGCTACTCGACTTTTGGAAGACAACACGCCGCCGAGCACCTTGCCGTCATCTTCCTGCGGCCGAGTGAAGCTGCAGACGGCGCGGGCCCGAGACCCTCCGAAGCACCGATCCTCGCGAGTCGCCGTCACCGCGAGCCTCGCGTGCCATTCTTCGCGTCGGCTCGTCGTCCAACTATCTTCGACGTGATCGGCGCGGCGTGGACCTCGCTCGCGCGTCGCGCTCAACGCTGGGTTGGCCGCCGATCAAGCCCACGAACGTTAGGCGCATCCTCCCAGCTGCGACTCTCTCACCGGAGAGCGAGAGCGCCGCCATCGCTCACTCCACGCGACGCGTCTTTGTCGACCAAAGAACCACTCGGCGTCGCTCACACTGCGGCGTGTACCTTCACGATCTCGACTCACAGCCGCCGCCGCCGGAAGATTGATCTTCATCCCCGGCCGCCGTCCACACCTGCACGGCCGAGAGCCACGGAGGCAGCCGCACGAAATTTCCGCTCCTTCACCGCCGTCGGGACCTTCACAGCAGCGAGGATTCGTCGTCGGTAAGCGATCGTGCTAGGTATCGAGTTCGGTTGAGAATAATTTGTATACCGTCGATTATTTGAGCGTTCCGATTAAGAACCTAGGTTACGTGTTCGAATATCTCTTGTAGGAACCGAACTTGGAACGGAATTGGAGGTCGATTGCCAAGCAAACTAAGGATTATCGAGTTCTCGCGTGAAAACCGAGGTAAGCGGGACACGACATCGTAAGACAGTATTTCGAGTTTCGCATGATTTAGGGTTTAAGGGTGAATACTTGGAGTTTAATTTCGAAATTTATGATGCGAATCAGGTTTCGCAAAAAAAAGGAGAATAGGCAAGGAGTTCGATTAGATTGTGGATTAAAAATCGAAGCTTGAGGTAAGGGGCCTCGTGCCGAACTTTTAAATGGGAGTAAATGAAAATGATTTTCATAATTTTTTGTGAAATAGTTCATATTTTCCACATGAAAATCCACAGATACTATTTTGAGAATACGTGATATTTTATGTGCGAATATTTCGAAGTATTATATGAAAATGAATCATTATGTTATGTGAAAGTATTCTCGTATGTTATGTATAAAGATCCCGTTATTTCATGTGAAAATAGGACAGTGGTGTGTATGAGAATGTTTCATGTTTATTACAAAGTATGATTTATCACCCTGTCCATGAGAAAGTATGAATAATATGTTGATAATGACATTTGTGAGATGTACACCATGATTATGTGACTGATGGGACCTTATGCATGTTTTGTATGTCACGAAATGAATTAACGAATAGTGTGGACATTGGTTATCCGAGATCATTTGAAATGACTTAGGGTGACCGATCGGCCTCACAATTAAATGTCTGACCATGGATTAAAGACACGGCAACTAAATATACAGCCATGGATTAAAGACCTGGCAATTTTATGAACAGCCATGGATTAAAGACCTGGCAATTTTATGAACAGCCATGGATTAAAGACCTGGCAATTTTATGAACAGCCATGGATTAAAGACCTGGCAATTTTATGAGCAGCCATGGATTAAAGACCTGGCAATTAACTATGCAGCCATGGATTAAAGACCTGGCAACTCTAGAAAGTTTTAAATCCCATCTATGTATGTTATGAATGAGTTTAGAGATTATGATTGTATGTGTATGCATATCCCAAACCTCTGTGAGCGAGGTTACTTACTGGTATTGTTTATGCAATACTCACCCTTTCTTTTAAAAATGTTTTTCGAGGTAAAGGAAGGGCGTGCGGGCGTGTGACGGAGGCGTGATTAGGACCATGGGAACCAAAGATCGATTTCCGCATATTCTTATTTTGAAATATTGTTGTCTTTATGTTTTCCTTTGAAGTTAAACTTACTTACAGTTTTTAATAGGCCAAGCTGATGTGATGTTTTAAACGATTTGAATGTTTTGTTTTGTTTGGGATCCCTAGAACTATTTATTTTAAATGAGAAATGGCCTTTAAGTTCTTTCATCTCTCGGCCTATAAATGCATGCATGTGTAGTAATGTCCCTAGGGATTTGGTCATAGAAAAGTAGGGGCGTTTACAAATTAATTCGATTGGTTCCCTTGGGATTCGACCTGGTCCACTATTTCTACAAGTTAAATCTAGAAAACTAGTAAATATTTTGGAGGGCTTCGACAATCCGACCAGGTAAGTTCCATCAAGTTCCATATGGCTTCCCTAACTAGTGCGTAGAATAAACTTGCAGGTACAGGTAACAGTGAATCCATAGCTGTAGTTGCAGCTGCTAACAAACTTGCAGGTGGTGAACATCTGGAACCTGAGCAGGCTCAATATGTGAACAATAGAGGTTATGGGTACCGTGGAAATCAGAATCAAAATCAGTTGCCCACTCATTATCATCCAGGTCTGCGCAATCATGAAAATTTCTCTTATGCTAATCAGAAGAATATTTTGCAGCCTCCTCCAGGTTATGCATCTACATCTACAACTGAGGGAAAATCATCTCTGGAGGACATGATGAGTTCATTCATCACTGAATCTAGGAATCGAACCAACAAGTTGGAAAATGTAGTGCTAAGTTTGAGCAACACAGTGAACTCACATGGAGCAACCATTAAGAACATAGAGGTACAGATTAGTCAGATGGCAACCACCCTAAAAACATTGCAGAAAGGTAAGTTTCCTAGTGACACTGAGGTGAATCCTAGGGAACAGTGCAACGCTGTGACCCTAAGAAGTGGTAAGGAGCATGCTGAAACTGAAAAGGTAAATTCTGAAGAGCAGCTCAATTCTAATGCCAAGAAGGATACAGAGGAAGTGGTTGAGGAAGCGAGCACATCGAAACAAACAGAGAAGATTTCTGATTTCTCTATTCCTATTGTTCCTAACTCTATTCCTTATCCTTAGCGCTTTCAAAAGAAAAAGACTGACTCTGATTTTGCTAAATTTCTTGATGTGTTTAAGTAACTGCACATTAACATTCCTTTTGCAGATGCTTTGGAACAAATGCCTAAATATGCAAAATTCATGAAGGAAGTCCTGTCCAGAAAGAAGAAGTTTGACAAATATGAGACAGTCAATCTCACTAAAGAATGTAGTGTTGTATTCCAAAGGAAGCTACCACAAAAAATGAAAGATCCAGGGAGTTTTACTATTCCTTGCAATATTGGTAGTATTTTTGTTGATAAAGCTTTATGTGATCTAGGGGCTAGTATTAATTTAATGCCTTTATCTGTTTACAGAAAACTAGGTCTTGGGGAGGTGCAACCTACAACCATCTCACTACAGTTGGCGGACCGTTCTATCAAATATCCCAGAGGTATTGTAGAAGATGTGTTGGTCAAAGTTGAACAGTTTATTTTCCCTGCAAATTTTGTGGTCCTGGATATGGAGGAAGATTCTGAGATCCCAATTATTTTGAGGCGACCTTTCCTGGCCATTGGAAGAGCATTGATAGATGTGCAGGATGGTAAGTTAACTCTAAGGGTTGGTGAGGACAAGGTTGTATGTGACATTTTTCGATCCTTAAAGTACCCTGATGAGGTAAGTACCTGTCACATGATCGATATTCTGGATAATGCTGTGAATACACCTAGAGAGCTAGTTTTATCTGTTGACCCCTTAGAGACTTGCATGACAAATTCAATGGTAGATCAGTTAGAA
This sequence comes from Trichosanthes cucumerina, assembly GCA_036507285.1. Classification (NCBI taxonomy): domain Eukaryota; kingdom Viridiplantae; phylum Streptophyta; class Magnoliopsida; order Cucurbitales; family Cucurbitaceae; genus Trichosanthes; species Trichosanthes cucumerina. The sequence continues at coordinate 45,328,721 of CM071841.1, forward strand.
ACTTTGGATCATGAAGTTACTTATTGTAATGAATCACTGAATCAATTGCCTAAACTTTAATATGAACAATTTTCACAACTGCATGTCACTAAGGTAGAAGAAACAAAACCTCCTGTTCTAGAGTTGACACAATTACTTGCACACCTGCATTACACTTTCTTAGGAAATTTATCTACGTATCCTGTGATTATTTCTGCCTTATTTGGTTATTTGATCTTTGTTGTTCTTTTTGTTTTCAGATGTGAAAGAAGAAAAAAATAAAAAAATAAAAAAATGGTCTAGCTAAAAGACGTTAAAGAAAGCGCTGAACGGGAGGCAACCCGTTGCATTTTAATTCAGTTATTTCAATTTTATTTTATTTTATTTTATTTCATTATTTTATTTTATCTTATTTTATTTTACTTTATTTTATTTATTATTTTATTATTTATTTGTTGGTTGATTTTTTTTTGTTTTCTGCTTTCAGGTAACAAAAAAAAAAGTCTCGAAATGGCGTTGCAACGCTTAACCAAGCGTTGCAACCGTTGCGCTGGCGTTGCAACGCCGCGTACTTTATCAGGCACGCGACCCGTGAGGACAGCGTTGCAACGCTGTCGTGAAATCTGAAATTTTAAATTTCCAGATTTCGCCGAACAACCCACATTTTCTCTTTTCTCCTCTCTTTTCTCTCTTCTTACTTTCAATCTCTCTCAATATTTCCCCAAGATTGTTCACTTTAACCCTTCCCCACTCACTTTTCTTCCTATTTTGTGCTAGATTGGGAATTTTGGGGCAAGATTTATACCCATTTGAAGGCAAACCGTGGGTAATTCTTCCTCTACCCTTTTCCTTCTATCTTTTGTTGTGTTTCTTTGATTAGGCTTAGGATTTTTTTGTTTTTTTTGGCTATCTTATTGTTTAGTAGAATAAATCTTGGCCTTAGATAAACTTTCATAGCATATTGTTGAGGATTTGGGTAGTTTGATGGAAGTGCCCACTTGTGTTCTTAGATGAGTTTTCACATTGTCTTGATGTTAGTTTCCATTTTTTTCTCATCTTTAGGCATTATTACTCTTTAAGCCTTGACTCTTAAGTTTGGGGTATTGAAATCATTGATTTTGGTAACATAAGTCCATTCTCATTACTTATGCATTTTGATGGATACATGATTTGGTTGTGTAGTTGTATCTTTGCTCATTACTTTTGGTAAGACAAGTCCTTGCTCACTAGGTGCATTTTGATTCTGGTAAGACTCATCCTTGCTCTTTAGTTGGGTTTGTGCTTTCTCTTTGGACTACTTTTCCTACATGAACATGAGATGAGTTGGTTGACCTTGTAGTTGAACTAGTATGTCAATTTGGTCCTTTGGTTATCTTCACTTGCTAATTGGGAACTTATTCTTATTGTTGGATGGGGCATGTATAATATTTTTGCTTGGATCGTTTTTGGGTTTATGCTTATTTTTTCCTTGCTCCTAGTATGCCTATGATGAAGTGGTCCACTTTTATATAGGGCCCTCTTGTGTTGTATTTCCACTTCTTGTTCATGATTGATAGGTGGCGAGCGTCATTGGGTTCTTATCTTCCCCCCATTTACATCATCCTTGGGTAGAGAACTTCAAAGTTTATTTTCTTTTATACCTCATGCACCATCCATAGGGCATCTCCTTGTCTTTCATTTTATTTTGCACTAACTTTGTTACTTGCCCTTGTCTAGTTCTTTCTTTTACACTGATCACATATGGCACCAAAAAGGGCAAAGACAGCCGCCGACTCTAGTTCCGAATATGATAGACAACGGTTCGTGGATGCTGAAGCTGTGAGTCACTACCAGAGCTACGTAGTGCATCGCGCTCTGGTTCCTGAGCGGGGCATTGCTCTTGATGACTCCCATCACCAGGACATTTACACTACCATTCAGCAACGACATTGGGAGTTGTTGGTGCAACAACCCGAGGCAGGCGTGGTCCCCCTCGTGAGGGAATTTTATGCCAACATGCCTCTAGAGGCTTACCATACCACCGTGCGAGGGAAACACATCCCGTTTGACGCTGTGTCCATTAACAGGTATTTTAACTTACCTGATTATGGGACTAATGAGTACACTATCTATGCCAGGACACAGTTCAACCCTGCACAGGTACTTGCTACGTTAGCACGACTCGGGACCCAATGGATTACAAGGAGAGGCGAGGTCTCCAAACTCCGGACAGCGGACCTCACCGTGTGTCAGAGAGTGGCACGATTTTATCTGTGCTAGATTCCGGTAGGTTGCACACATGAGTGACGTGACAAAGGAGCGCGCCATCCTCTTGTACGCCATTGTCACTAGCAAGACGATTGATGCAGGCAAAGTCATCAGTCGATACATCAGGCACGTGCGGCAAGGCACGACCACGGGTGGACTAGGCCATCCCTGTCTCATCACCGGTCTCTGTCGTCTTGCCGGAGTCACCTGGACATCTGAGGAGGAGCTGATTCACCCCAAAGGGGTGATGGATAAAAACTACATCATGGGACTTCGTGATCATGATCAAGGAGTACTTGCGGGGATGCAAGCAGACGAGCCAGAATTTTTCCTTGATGCAGTCGAGGGTGTGATGGGAGAGGAGGGGCAGCATGAGTCACCACGGCGCCCTGCCCCACAGGAGTACCAACATCTGGTTCAGGCCATGGCTAGACTCGAGCAGCGGTTTGACCAGCATGAGACTCAGAGTCGTAGGGAGGAGCGCCGGATCATGAGACATCTGCAGTACAGTGAGGCCTCTCACCACCATCTTTATGACTGTCTCCGACACATTCATGGTGCAAATCCTTCATTCCCGGGCCCTATGCCTCCTTACGCCTCTTCTAATGAGGAATGAGACTTTTTCATGTTCAGGGCAGTACAGTTTTTTTCTCTCCCCCGTTGTTTCTTTAGCTAATTTGGATGTTATTTTCTTATCTGTATTTGCACATTGAGGACAATGTTGTTCTCAAGTTTGAGGGTGATTGTATGACTTTTAATTACTGATTACTACATGAGATTTATCTGACTCCATTCCATATTCTATCATATTATTTTCTGCTATGTGTTTTTGGTGCATTTGATCAATTTCAGGTTAATGGAATGGATTGCTCATTGTAAGTTTTTCCTACTTTGACTATGATAACCATTGATGAAATTTAATAGAGAATTGTGAATAATGTTCACCTACCAAGAGAACTTGATTAAATTCCAATTTTAGGATGTTTAAAATTTATTAGAGAATTCCTTGAACCTAATTACACTTAGCAATTCCTGGAAAGGTCCTGAATGCTTAGGGCAAGTTTATTTTGTCCAGAAGATCGTTGTCACCTCGATAGGCTTAGGAGCTAATGAAAGAGCAAGTTTGCTTAATTCAAAATTATACTTTTTTAAAGTTTTTTCACTAAAAAAAAAAGTGATAAATAAAAGGGTACTCCAATATCCTAGGTATTGTGACCAATACTTGTCTTTTGAAGGATTAAACTTAGGATGCGAGTAGTCTTTGACAATCTGTATGGTATCTGTGCTCGTAGTTAGCTATTTTCACCACAAAGTGTTAATATGTTGGAGCGAAGGCATAGACTGAAGGATTCCCTCCAAAAAAAAAAAATAATAAATATGTTGTTAGTAAAATAAAGTTTAAGTTTAGTGGTGAAAGAAAAACAACAATAAAAGGTAAAAATTTTCTGATTATGTAAATGAGCTGAAGATTTGGAGCCTAGGGCCAGTGTAGAGGGAAAATGAACAGAGGACTCAATAAGGTTATCTTGGCTTATAAGGACTAAACTGGAAAAGGCTACCACACACTCGCTCAAGGAATAATTTGATTTAATTTTAAAATCTTATTATGTAGTTTTTAATCAATGTTACCTTTTTGATGAATTTATTCTTCGATTCATACAATTCCTGAGGTTTGAGTCTGTAGTACGAAACTTACTCTAATATGATCCTTCTTTTTCTTATTTTTGCTCGAGCACTAGCAATTGTTTAAGTTTAGGGGTGTTTGATAGCACACAAAATGTGCTATCAGTAGGCTTAAATTATGTTAGTTTTGTGATAATTTCAGGGCTTTCACGTAAATAATTTGTTGAATTTCGGGTTAAAGAGCAAAATAAGGATGGATGGAGAGTTATGGGTGAAAAATGAGCCAAAGATTGCCTAAGGGAGCTAAAATTGACAATAAATGGAAGAAGGAGGGCAAAACCAAGCCATCAAATCCGTGGAGATGGCGTTGCAACACCATTCAGGGCGTTGCAACGCTCTGTGTGCAGCTATTCAACCATAGGAATCCATGCCGATAGCGTTGCAACGCTGCTTTGTAGCGTTGCAACGCCCAACACGCAGCAGCTACGCCTTGAAGATAAGTGGCGATGGCGTCGCAACGCTACTTCGATAGCTAAAGGCGCGCGAGGGTAGAAGCGTTGCAACGCTGTCCTCAGCGTTGCAACGCTACTTTGATTAGCAAACGCGCACGAGGGTAACAGCATTGCAACACTTCCCTTAGCGTTGCAACGCTGTCTGATATTTTCCATTTATGATTTATTCGCTAGGGCACGGCGTTGCAACGCCATGCCCACCGTTGAAACGCCGTGCTGTTGATATAAAAAGGAAAAGATGCATCTTGGATGAGGAGGCCTTTTTGGAGAGATTTTGACACCATTGTTTAAACACTATGGTAAGAGATTGTGAGAGGATTTTAGAGAGATTTCAAGAAGAAGACTTTTTGGAGCTTGGGGTTCGTGATAGGTACCGGGATCGTTGCCGTTCACGCAACGAGAGTTCTTTCTTCGTTCTTTTCACTTTTATTGTTGAACTATGGTTTTGTATTTGAGTTTAGTAGGATTTATAGTGGACATGAGTTGCTAAACATGTTATCTTAGGGATAGATGTAGCTTTTTAATTATGTTATTTTGTTGAATTGACTGCCTTTGGTTTATTGTAATGCTTTTATTCATGCAATTGCATCCTTAATGCTTATAGACTCTTGATCACGGTTTATCTGATCTCTTTTGCATGACTGATAGTTACTTTGACATGAGAATGATTGAAGTGCTATTAGAAACCTATAAGGATTGAACTTAGTGTCATGTTTGATTTTTAGGATGAAAAGAGATGTTTAATTCTATGTCTTGCATGACATTCACTTGCCTCGAGAGAGGTTATTTGTTATCTTAGTTTCTTGGTTTATAAAAGCAGTGCAATAACCCATTAGCATGATCTCAATAAAATAGTTAATTAATTGGTGAAATCTAGTCCCTAAGATATTTGTCTTTCCTGATTGTTCTCAACTTTCACTCTTTGATTTTGTGTTTTCACCTCACTTTAAATCTAATTTTCTAGATAAAATTTAGTGGTGTTATTGATAGGAATTGATTGAATTAAATACCCAATCCTCTAAACGATACTCGTACTCAAATTCACTATATTAAAACTTGACCCGTACACTTGCGGTATTGCAAAATTTACGCAACAAGTTTTTGGCGCCGTTGCCGGGAATTGGCATTTATTTAATTCTTTTGATACTATTAAGAAGTCACTCGGTCTTAATCTAGAGTTTGTTTTTTATTTTTTTTATTTTGTGTTAAGTTTTGTGTTTCTTTTATTTTTGTATTTTTTTTTTCTGTTTTTCTATGTTGTGTGTTGCATGCGAAGTAACTCAGAAACTGATCTAGTTCCTTTTGATCCTAAAATTGACAGAACTTTCAGAAGGAAGCTTAAGGAGACTAAGGACATGGTCAGAATCATGGAGGAGCAACAGGGAGAGTATAATCCCATTAGGAAGCACTTCCAACCCTTTTTGCTTGAAACCAATCTGGAATCATTTATGCTCCAATTAAGGCTAATAATTTTGAGATAAAGACAGGTCTCATCCAGATGGTTCGAGAGAATGCCTTCAGAGGACATGCCACTTAGGATCCCAATATGCATCTGAGATCCTTTGCTGAAATTTGTGGCAGGGTAAAAATTAATGGTGTATTTCCTGATGCTATTCGCTTACGATTGTTTCCTTTTTCTCTGCACGATAAGGCAAAATTCTGGTTGGAGTCATTGCCCACAGGTAGTATTAGTACTTGGGAGGAATTAGCTTAAGCATTCTTGGCTAAATACTTCCCACCTGCCAAGACTACGAGGCTGCGCACTGAGATTGACACTTTCAGACAACAGGATGGAGAACAGATGTTTGAGGCTTGGGAAAGATAAAAAGATTTAATTAGAAAATGCCCACAACATGGTTATCCTGACTGGTTGCAAATTCAATTATTTTATAATGGATTATCTGGAAATAATAAATCTCTTTTGGATGCAGCTGCTGGGGGATCAATATTTTTCTAAGTCTGCAGAGGATGCTCGTACTTTGCTTGAGGAGATGGCTGCCACAAGTTATAATTGGTATTCTGAAAGGTCAACTGCCAAACCTGTGGCAAGGATGTACGAGATAGATGAGGTAATGATGAGGAGAAATTAACTATACTTATTATGTCTAATTTCCTTACCTTCTATGTGAATAAAATGTTTAATTGTTGAAATTGTGTCCAATTTAGTTTAGGTGATAAATTATCATTATTTAGTGAAACTGGTCTAAAAAGCACATTTTAGTTCAAATTCGTAAATTAAAATAAAAATTAAAAAATTAGAAAACAAAAGAATGAGATAATTGAAAATAAAAAAGAATTAAAGAAATTGGAAAAAAATAACATAAAAAATGAAAAGAAAAAAGATGAAAGTTTATTATCTAATTTTTTCTTTTGTTTCTTTTTTTCTTTGTGTAGGTGGCATACATGCATGAACTCTTCCATGATAAATGCAAGGGAGAAATTATCTTGTGGGTTGGCACACATTGTGGAGCAAGAAATGGCACATTTAAGGGACCTATTTTTGGTCATTTTCAAGTATAAAAGAGGGCAATGCATTGAGCAAAGGGAGTGCAGAGTTTTAGTGTTCTCTACAAAAATAAAAGTTTAGAGAGTGTTCTAGTTTTTTGTTTTTATCCTTTTTATTTTATGTTTTCTCCCCTATACAGTTATTCTTGCTTTTCCACCATGTGTGGCTAAGTTTTAATTTCTGATTCAAGGGTCATTTCATTTCCAATTGTAATTTTGTGAGGCTTTAGACCTAATTGAAATTTTGTTTCTAATTTAAGAATTCTTTGTTTCTTGTTTTATTTTTATGATTGATCGTTACTAATTAAATTGACGCCTTAATTTAGTTTCAATCAATTTATTGCTATCCATGATTTTGTGATCCATAATTGTCACAAATGATTGAAAAAATGTAGCAAGGGGTTGACTTATGTGTGTGTAACTAATGACTTTTCCATTTTACATAGCTTCCATAATAGACTCTAGGGAAACAAAGAAACAAAATTAATTAATTTGTAGTTATCTCAATTAGTTAATTTTGGTTTAGTCCTCTCATTGCTTTTAATGCTATTATTTAATCAATATGGAACCCTATCGTACCCAATGGATTAAATTATAAGTTTTGATTTTGATGCTTGGTTAAGATCAATTAAATTAGGAGGGATTATATTTATTGCGGGTTTTTCGAGTAAATTGACTGAGTTCTTGAATTAGCAAAATTAAAATTGATTTCTTTCTTTTTTTTCCTTAAAATTGATTTCTTTCTTTTTTTTCCTTTTGAAGCCTATGATCAAGATTACAATTGGATGGATTTACATTCTTGAATTGGAAGTTGGATAAAATTATCTTTTTACCTTTTTTTAATTTCATTTTTTGTTCGACAATTCAAAACCCCCGTTATTTTTGTTATCATTAATATTTTTAACTTTGAGAAATTATTTGATTGGTCCTTGGGATTCGACCTGGTTCACTATTTCTACAAGTTAGATCTAGAAACCAGAAAATATTTTGGAGGGCTTTGACAATCCGACCAAAATTTGGCGCCGTTGCCGGGGAACTATTTTAGTTTCTCATTGTTTAATTTGTTTGTTTGTTTTATAGTTTATGAGTCGTTCTTCTCGAAATATTAAATTGCAGTACAATCCTAAAATCGAGAAAACAACACGTAGACTAAGAAAAGAGACTAAAGAAAAAAGCGCCGTCGTAGAGAGGAAGCTAATAGAGATTTAGATAGTGGTGACACATATACATTTGAAGATCAACCTCAAGGGGAGATGGAAGACAACATGGCAGAGAGAACTCTTAAGTAGCTTGCAGCACCTGATTTAAATCAACAACCTTTATGCATTACTTTTCCTACTATTGCATGTGATTTTGAACTTAAGTCAGGCTTAATCCACTTACTCCCTTCTTTTCGTGGATGTGCAGGTGAAGATCCTCATAAACAGTTGAAGGAATTCCACATCGTATGCTCCGGGATGAAACCTCATGGAGTCACAAAAGAGCAAATAAATCTTAGAGCTTTTCCCTTTTCTTTAAAGGATCAAGCAAATGATTGGCTCTATTACCTACCTTCTGGTTCGATTAGTACGTGGAATGAGATGAAAAGATTGTTCTTGAAAAAATTCTTTCCAGCATCAAGAGCTGCTAACATCAGGAAGGAGATTTATGGTATAACACAGATCACTGGGGAGACGTTATACGAATACTGGGAGAGATTCAATAGATTGTGTGCTAGTTTTCCCCATCACCAAATTTCTGATCAACTTCTAATCCAATACTTTTATGAGGGCTTGTTGCCAATGGATAGGAGCATGATTGATGCAGCAAGTGGTGGAGTATTAGTGAACAAAACACCTGAAGCAGCCAAGCAATTAATTTCAAACATGGCAGAGAATTCCAAACAATTTGGGACCAGAGCTAGTGGAAATGTTCAACAAGTCAAAGCAAAAATCAAATTTCTGATCTAACTGCTTTGGTTCATCAAATGGTTGTAGGGCAATTGCAAGCAGCAAAAGTGTGTAGTATATGCTCACTTCCAGGACATCCTACAGAAGCATGCCCTCAACATCAACAAGATTCATTTCAAGAAGCCAATGCCTTAGGAGGATTTCCTGGCCAACCTCAAAGAAAGTACGATCCCTATTCTAACCATTACAATCCTGGATGGAGGGACCACCCGAATTTCAGCTACGGAAATCAAGGAGGACAACAAAGACAACCTCCTCAGAATTTTGGTAGACCATTACAAGCTCCTATGCAAGCCCGAAATTCCAACTCAGGTATGTCTTTGGAAGATATTGTTAAGACCCTAGCTAACAATACTCTTCAATTTCAACAGGAGACAAGAGTAGGCATGCAAAATTTAGGTAACCAAATTACTCAATTGGCTACGTCAGTCAGTAAGTTGGAAGCCCAAAATTCTGGAAAGTTGCCTTCACAACAAGAGGTGAATACAAGGGAGAACGTTAGTGCAATAATGCCTAGAAGCGGGAAAGAAATTCCCTCTGGAGTGATTCCACCTAAGGAGGAAAAATAAGAAGAATCTTCTTCTTTAACCAAAGCACCAAAAGGCTTAAATTTTGATTCTTCTCTATCTTTTCCTTCACATACTTCACCTCACACTTTTCCTAGCAGGTTAGCAAAGCCAAAAGAAGATGAACATGAAAATGAGATACTCGATACATTTAGGAAAATAGAGATTAATATCCCGTTATTGGATGCTGTCAAACAAATTCCCAGGTATGCAAAGTTCTTGAAAGAACTGGGCACAAGGAAGAGGAAAACAAAAGAAAAGGAAAAATTTGTGGTAAGTAAGAATGTGTCAGCTATCTTACAAAAAAATATTCCAGAAAAGTGTAAGGATCCAGGTATGTTTTCGCTTCCTTGTATTATTGGTAATAAGAAAATAGAGTGTGCCATGTTAGATTTAGGGGCTTCCATTAATGTCATGTCATTTTCTATTTATCAAGAATTAAAATTAAATGACTTACAAGAAAATGTTGTAGTAATACAGTTGGCTAATCGTTTTTATATTCACCCTTTAGGAGTTGTTGAAGATGTCTTGGTGCAAGTTAATGAACTCATATTCCCTGTTGACTTTTACATCTTAGAAATGGGTAGTAATTCACTATCAAAATCTGCTTCAATTTTACTAGGTCGATCATTCATGAAAATAGCTAAAACAAAGATTGATGAAGACGAGGGTACTCTCTCAGTAGAGTTTGATGGTGAGATTGTTAAATTTAATATTTTTGATGCCATGAAACATCCAAATGATGAACATTCTCTTTGTCATATTGATGTGATTGATTCCATTGTACAAGATGTATTCACGGAGGAGGAAAGTGTTGAACATGAGCATGAATTAAACATACAATCTAGTTTGGAAGACCTTGATGATATAATCGGTGTAGAAAATTCGTTTTTATCAGAACCAATAGATTCAAATGTCGAAATTTCTACTTCAACTAACAAAATGTTATCTCTCATCATCTGGACACCAAAAGCTGAGTTGAAAGATTTGCCAAATCACCTTAAATCGTATATTTGGGTGAGGTTGATACATTGACTGTCATCATCTCAAAAGGTCTCACATTGGAACAAGAAGAGAAGTTGGTGAGAACCTTGAAAGAATACAAGCTTGCAATTGGATGGACTTTGGCTGACATAAAAGGCATTAGTCCATCAATTTGCATGCACAGAATTCTACTTGAGGACAATGCCAAAACATCAAGGGAGCCGCAAAGGAGGTTGAATCCAACTATGAATGAAGTGGTAATGAAAGAGATACTCAAGTTGTTGGATGCAGGTATCATCTATCCAATCTCAGATAGTGAGTGGGTAAGTCCAATTCATGTAGTTCCAAAGAAATCTGGAATAACTTTGGTAAGGAATCAAAACAATGAACTTGTACCCATGCGTGCGCAAAATGGTTGGAGAATGTGTATTGATTTTAGGAAACTTAATCAAGTAACTAGAAAAGATCATTTTCCTTTACCTTTCATTGATCAGATGGTAGAGCGATTAGCTGGTAAACCTTTTTATTGTTTTCTTGATGGCTTTTCAGTTTCTATCAAATCCCTATTGCACAAGAAGACCAGGAAAAGACGACATTCACATGTCCATTTGGCCTCTATGTTCATAGGCGAATGCCTTTTGGTCTCTGTAATGCCCCAGGTACGTTTCAGAGATGCATGATGAGTATTTTTTCTGAATATATTGAGAAATGCATTGAAGTATTTATGGACGGTTTACCAAGATATGGGGATTCATTTGATGTATGCTTGGATAATTTGACCAAGATTATGAAAAGATGCATTGAAACTAACTTGGTTTTAAATTATGAAAAATGTCATTTTATGGCCACTCAAGGCATTGTTTTAGGGCATGTTGTATCTTCTAGGGGTATAGAGGTCGATAAAGCAAAAGTGGATATTATTGCAAACTTACCCTACCCTACCAATGTTAGGAGAGTGCGTTCCTTTCTTGGACATGCAAGATTTTATCGCATGTTCATGACTTTTCAAAAGTTGCTTTACCAATGACGAATTTACTGCAAAAGGAAGTTCAATTCGAATTTGGAGAAGAATGCAAAGAGGCGTTTGATAAGCTAAAAGAGTTGTTGACAAGCGCACCTATTATTCAACCACCACGATGGGACTTGCCCTTTGAAATTATGTGTGACTCAAGAAACTATGCAATGGGAGCTGTTCTAGGCCAACGAGTTGACAAGAAAAGCCACGTCATTTACTATGCTTCCAGAACCTTGAATCTTGCTCAATGCAATTATTCCACTACGAAAAAAGAGCTTTTATCAATTGTTTTTGCTTTAGATTAATTTCAATCTTATGTACTTGGTTCTGAAGTTGTTGTGTTTTCTAATCATGCAGCTTTGAAGTATCTTTTGGAAAAGAAAGAATCGAAATCGAGGTTGCTTCGATGGATTTTGCTTCTTCAAGAGTTCAACTTGAAAATCAAAGACCGAAAAGGAGTGGAGAATCCTGTTGCAGACCACTTGAGTAGATTGGTCAGAGAAGAAGATGATCTACCATTCAGTGATAATTTTCCAGATGAACATTTATTCCAACTTAAAGGTATGATTCCTTGGCATGCCGATATGGTCAATTATCTAGTCACAAAAAATCTACCTCATTGTCTTAGTAAGTCTAGGAAAGAAAAAATAAAAAGTGAGTCAAAATATTATGTTGGGGATGAGTCTTTCCTATGGAAATTTTGTTCTGATCAAGTGATTAGGAGATGCGTACCTGAAAATGAATTTCAGTCTATTTTAACTTTTTGCCATGATTTTGCATGTCCACTTTGGACCTAGACGAACTGCTAGAAAAATCTTAGATAGTGGTTTGTATTGGGAGTCTATGTTTAAAGATGCATATCAATTTTGCAAGAGTTGTGAGAAATGCCAAAAAGTAGAAGCAATAACACGTAAGAATGAAATGCCTCAGGTTCCAATTCTTATTTGTGAAATATTTGATGTCTGGGGCATTGATTTCATGGGCCCTTTGCCTTCTTCTTGTGGGTTTTCTTATATACTTTTGGTTGTAGATTATGTGTCAAAATGGGTGGAAGCAAAAGCCACCAAAACTGATGACTCTTAAGTTGTTGTATGTTTTATCAAGGCTAACATCTTTAATAGGTTTGGAATTCCAAGAGCCATTATCAGTGATCAAGGAACTCATTTTTGCAATAGAGCAGTTGAAGCTTTGATGAGGAAGTATGGAGTGAATCACCGAGTGGCCACCGCCTACCACCCTCTACTATAATCTGCTCAACATGTAGGGAAGTCTCTAATAGCTGAGAAAAAGTCAGCCCACTTAGAAATAGTTGTGACTGGGTACGTATCTCAGGATGTAATCCTCTTTCAAACCTTCGACACCTGTCACTCTCAGATGCCACAATCACATCAGCATACCATGACAGTTCAGTATACCTTCTCTCGTACTCATCCACTAAAAGTAACCCTTGCTTCAATTCTAAAAGTTCATCCCTCTTTGCCTCGCGGTACGTGCTAGGGTAATCTTGTCTTCGAATATGCTTTTAAAAGTTTGCCAGTCAAAAGTACGTGCATTACTACACCTGGCTAATATTGGTTTCCATCATCCTTCTGCCTCCTTCAGCAACAAGAATGTGGCTAACTTGACTTTCCGCTTCTCAAGAAAACTCATCACATCAAAACATTTCTCAAGCATATTCAGCCAAACCTTGGCGTAAACTGGAACTTTGGAACCCTCAAACACTGTGGCTCCTAATTCTTTTAGGTGATCTATTCTATATGTCTTGTCTGGATCACTTACCTATGCTCTCTATGGCTTACTTACCTCCTGTGAGGAATTAGCATGCTGCTTAATTCTGGCCCCTATCTGGACTCTCGGGGCACTAGATCCCCTCTCAGATTGGGCTTGGGTAGGATCCTGTGTCCCGTTTTGATCTTGCCTGCATCGTCTGCTAGTACGTGGTGGCATAACTTCCATAACATATCAACATACTAGACATGTAATGAATACTTAACTCAAATGCATAATTCTAGACTTGTTTTCACATTCTAGTCCTGAATGGACTTACTCTTATCCTTACATGGACCATGCTCTGCTAGTTTTATTGAACTAACTCAATAACTTGCTATTTACTTTTTAGTTTCTTCTAGAGCTAACTTGCTCTGTCTTATTCCCCATGGAGCTAACTGCTCTGATACCCAGTTGTCACACCCCCTCCCAAACTACCTGCTAACTTAGCCTGGCAGACGGCGTGAAGCCAACAGACATCGTTCACCTCTCTAACGATACACTGTTTACTGTTTACCCGATAAGCATACTATACTTGTATAAGAAACACTTTAAACATAACACAGCGGAATACTGACAATTACGTAACCTACTTAAGGAGTAACCCTACTTAAGGAGTAACCCTACTTAAGACTCTCTGGAAAACTGAAAGTGATATGAACATCACAACCAAAAACAGGCAAACCATGGTTTACATAGCCACAACCTAGAATGTACCCATAAACATAACTTCATAGTCCTTCTGCAATACATATAGACTTCCTATACAACTCCACCCACATACAAAATATCAAACTCTTGGAGCTTCCAGCAGACTATGGCAGGTTATCAGGCACCGGGAGCTCGATCTGTACTTGAAAAGTGGGAAAACACTAAAAGAATGAGCTATGAAGCTTAGTGAGTGACTGAGTTTAAAAGAAAACTATTAACACGTAAATCATATCACCTGTCCATCTATGAACATATGCATCTGTAATCAAACGTTAAAAGTAACCGTGTAATCATAATAACTTTTTAGAAAACCAGCAAGTATGTCGTTAAAATCTCGTATGACATATGAATGATAGAAATCCTTTTAAAACATGTCACAATCCACGTTGTGTAGGGCACGCCCAGTACAACCAACGTTTACTTTACGATGTAGTGGGGCCCGCCCAACACTCCCATCGTCTTTGTCAAATAGTGGGGCCCGCCAAAGACACTCACGGCAAAGCATTGTTGTCATGGAGTACACTCAACATCGACAACAGAAAATGACCTGTGTGCACACGATACTATATAGCCACGGGCTCAATGTCTCAGTCATTTACTCATTCAAGACTCAGAAAAACACATAAAAACTTTTAAACATGCCTGCTTATCTTTTCCTTCGTAAAACTCAAGCTTACTCAGCTTGTTCATTAAAACTGGAAATCTTTAAAACATACTTGCTAGTACATACTTGCTCGAAATCATAACATTTTCATAAATTTCGACAATCAAGAACATATGCTCACATATAAATTTCATCAAGACATTTAGGCTCACAACGAGCACTTGAAATCATTTCTTAGAAAATATGAATACTCATAAACATGTGTTCAAAGGGAAACAATAAGCATTGAAACCATTTTGTTTTAGCAAAACCTTGTATTTTCATAAGCATAATACAAGCCTATAAACCATTTTCGAGGTTCGTTTTGTCACTCACTGTGTTAGAACTAGAGTCTTGACCCGTACACTTGACCTATTTCTTCTGGCCTGCCAAACAAATCAAAACCATGTTTTAGAACCTCGAGCTCATGGATTTTAACCTTGAAATTACAAAAAAACCCACCATTCAAAATTCTAGCATTTTACACAATTCATACCCTGTCTTCAAACTATTATAATTTCTTCATTACTTAGCCAAAAAGGATGTCCTTTATACAAAACTCTTCCTTTTTGAACCCTAAAAAACTCATATGAATAAATAAAATTGAGATTCCCAACGGATTCATTCGAAAATAACTCGAAAGCTTCTTCCCCATAAACAAACTTCTACTATTCCAGATTTGTTTCCCTACTGCAACCCAAAACTTGACCTGGAATTTAAAACATCTTACAGACGATTTCTTCTCACGAGTTCTTCATGAAAGTTGTAGGAAATTCAATAAGCTTTCCAACCATACCTATTAGAGCTTCTGATTCGAATCCTACTGATCAAAACAACCCAAAAACTAGAAACTTCTTGGATTTGACAGCAAAATCTTTCCTCTGCCTTCCCCTTAACAAATCAGTCACTTAGCTTCCGAATTGGCTCAAGCTTCCATCACGCATTTTGTTCCAATTTGAATTAATTTTCAAGAAAATCAAACCTCACATCTTACCTCTTCTTGTGGAGCTCGAAATGATCCAAATACCAGAACATGGTTGAATTGATCATAGAATCGCCATGGAAATTAAATCTTCTTTCTCCTTTCTTCTTCAACCTCAAAACTAGAAACTTTCTTCCTTCTTCTTCTATCAAACCCCTCCCACGAAGCTCTGGTTAGTTTGTGAAAACAAATGAGAAAGAAATGAGTTTAAAATGGATGAGAATTGTTTTAAACGGTGGTGGGGCTTCTTTTGTCTTTTCCCTTTTCCCTTTTTCCTTTTGTCCTTTTCTTTCCTTTCCTTTTCTTTCCTTTTCTTTTCTTTTCTTTTTTTTTTCTTTTTAAAACAAAGAAGACCAAGTATTTAAACTTTTTCTTTCTTCTTTTCTTTTTTTTTTTTTTGAAAGAAAAATTTCAAAGAGAGATTCCGGGTTTACAAAACTATATATTATGTCATCTATATCTCATATAAATGACATAAATACCCAAATAATGATTCAGGTCGAGTCACTAATGGTCATCTACGAAATTATTAGCTCTATATTGTTAACGATGTTACATCAGTAAGTCTAATTATCCACGGTCTAGTCTTGTACAATCTCATTGCACAGTATGCCCCCACTCGCATGTCAACCACATGAACGAGTCAGATCATCTCGTTTATATCTAATACAAAAGCGGGCCGCATCCACAGTGTTTCCAGAATTAGGTCTTCAACCCTATCCATATACTGTAGACCGTTCAAGTCATTAACTCGAACGTGATCCTCCCTGTGTGTCTACTACACACTGTTCAAGTTCTTAGTTCTCTCATAATGCAATGACCCTGGAGCTTAGTTTATTGGATTAAGTGTATGAAATATGCGAGACACAAAGTTTAAATAAATAACTCTTATTTATCACACAAACTTCAAATAAATAACTCTTATTTATTTACAACTTGGAATATTACAAACTACACGAGATGAGGACATACATCCCAACAGGATGTGCATTAAAACTATAGATTAAGGGGGTAAAATGATTAAATGAGATTTAATCATATTTTATAATATGGTATTTAATTAAATATGATTTAATTAAATAAATTAATTTTGATTAATTCAATTAATTAATTAATTATTAATTATTAATTGGGAACGTGTCACGATGACACGTTCCTATCACTCCCCAATCCCTTCTCGATAGGGAGTGGGGAGTTACCCCCTCTACACTTCTTCCTCTCCAATGGAAGAAGGTGTACGAAAGTTGATCGATCAGTGAATTGATTGCAAGAAAATTTCTCTCCTCTCTACCTTTCCCTCTTTTCTTCCAAAGGATAAAAGGTTTTCCATGTGGTGTTGTCCTGTTGGAGAAAACAGAGAAGAAACCTTGGTTGTTGTGTTGCTGTCAATTTGGAGCAAGAAGTTGCTGAATTGAAACTACAAAAGTAAATTTCGAATTCCCTTTTAGTTTAGTTTAATTCTAAAGCATGTTTGCATGATTAGTTCCATGCCTAATTAGATTAGGAAATGTATGTTTATTTTGTGTTTTTCCCAATGTACTGGTTTTTGTTTTCAACCAAAATAAACTTGCAATTACGATTCCAAAGCTCGTTTCCACTGCTCAAGGGGATCCGATCTCCATCATGAAAGACATAGAGAAGGTATTAGGAAAAACCAAAGTGCCCAATAGCATTCCACGTGCACGTGAGAGAGGTATGAACGTTGTTGGTATAAAGATAACTTTACCACCGCTAAGGTTCGAAAGCGGTATCATGCCATGAGTGTTATTGTTATGAGCTTCTACACTATGGATCTGTTTATTCTTCATTATAACACTACATTATGAGTTTTTATGTTATACATAAGTTGTAACTTAAACCTGTAAATTGATAGCATGGCTCGATTACGTTTACAATCAAGTGTTAAGTTATTTTCTACTTATAGCCTGCCCATTATTATGCTTCACCTTTGAGCTTATAATGTTTTAACAATAGACACCCACTAGGCTTCTCAACTCATATTTTCAATATGTTTACTCTTCCCAGGTAACAGATGAGTTCCCGGTGCTTAGCCTTGACGAGACCTGTTTGCCACCACGCCGTTTTATCTCCTTGTATATACACTTTCTTATGTATATGGTTTGTAGTGAAAACATATTAGTTGAGTTTTAATAAACTTGAAAGCTTAATGACTAGCTAAAGAACATAGTACTGGAAGTGAATGTGTCTTGCTCATATGTGTATTTCAGTGTTCAATCCGGCTTGTTCAAACGTGTTGTGTTGCATTTATTTTAGGTTAAGTCTTGGGTTAGTAAGGGAGTGACGATAAGAGGGTTGGTTTTCTCTGTCTTTGCATCTCTTCCTAGGTTAAGCAAGTAAGCTGGGAGGGGGTGTGACATTAGTAATTATAAATTTCATTTGATGGAGCCCTCGACAAGCTCTTTCATTAGTGGGATAGACCTTTATGTTCTTTGTTTCCATGTTTATATCATATTTTGAACAAAAGGTTACATTTCGCGGCCTATGTTGCTTTTCTTTGATCCTTTTCCCTTGCCCCCTTTAGACTCTTTGCGATCTCAATCTGACAAAGAGATGACGAATCTGTTGGGTCTTTTTTCAATCTTGCGAGACTTATAGGAGTGCTTGAGAGAAGGGATACTCATATTTAATCCCTTGATCCTTTTGATAAGGAAAACGACCCCCGACAAATCTCCATAATGGTATGATATTGAACACTTTGGGCATCAACCCTCATGACTTCTCTTTTGGTTCTCCCAAAAGACCTCATACCAATGGAGATAATTGTCCTCACTTATATTCCATGGATGTTTTCCTTTCCTATCCAATGTGGGACATTGTGAGCACTTCTAACAATGCTGCCCTCAAACAAAGTTCCACATTTGAGCTTCCGCTCGAACAAATCCTTCCACTCCCAACTGAGAGCTTGCTCTTCTCTCGAGACACACGAGACACAACCGAAAATGTATTACCGATCCAAATAGAGCACAAATACGAATCACACTTTCTTCTATCAAGGCGACTGTTGGAGAACACCCAGATAGAGCACAAACGAGACTCACTAACCTTTTTTCCGCTTTGAGGATTTTTGTATTACATAGCTAAGTTTTTTACACCATGGCTCTCATACAAATTGATAAGGACAATGGGCCTGATAAATCTCCAGAATTGTATAATATTGTTCACTTTGGGCATCAACCTCATGGCTTTGCTTTTGGTTCCTCCAAAGTGTTGAAAATTAAACATATTTTAATGGTACGTTTTACAAATTTAAGTTTAAGTATATGAATATATTTAATTAGTTAGAAGTTTTTTTAGATTGTTTTTAAAAGAACAATTTATTCATTAGGAGAGTTTTATACGTTGAATTATGTTTAATGTATGAAAGTTTTTGAGTTTATGTAATGGAGTTATCGATTCTAGTAAATCCTATAAATAGGGTCATGTTGGTATGTATCAAATCAAGCAAGTAAAGTGAATAAGAAAACCAAAGTGAGTTTAGAGAAAAAAGTGTGAACCAAGTTTGTAGTTTTGTGAAAAGTATTTTTTAATACATGTGAATTGTTTCTTGTGAAATATATTCCTTGTTTGATTATTTATTTGTGAGTGTCCATCACACGCTTCAAACAAAGTGGTATCAGAGCTTGAGTTCAAGAAAAAAGAACTGTTTTTGCAAATGGCAAACAACAATTTGGTTCCTTTCCAAGTGCCTCGACTTGTGAAAGAAAATTATAGCAGTTGGTGTATACGTATGAAAGCTCTACTTGGTTCACAAGATGCATGGGAAATTGTTGATCGAGGCTATGACGAACCAGAGAATGATGCAACTTTGATTTAAGCTGAACGAGAAGTTTTGCAAAATACTAGAAAGAAGGATCAAAAGACGCTCACTATTATTCATCAAGCTATTGATGATGCGAATTTTGAGAAGATTTCTGGAGCAATTACTGCGAGGCAAGCATGGAAAATTTTGGAGAATACTTATAAAGGAGTAGATCGAGTCAATAGGGTTCGCCTCCAAAAATTGAGGGGTGATTATGAATCATTACACATGAAGGAGTCTGAATCGATTTCAGATTATACTTCAAGATTATTAGCAGTGGTCAATGAAATGAAGAGATATGGTGAGACAATAAATGATGTGCAAGTAGTTGAAAAGATACTTCGCTCATTAGATGAAAAATTCAATTTCATCATTGTAACTATTGAAGAATAAAAAAACTTGAGTACAGTGTCCATTGATCAACTTGTGGGTACTTTGCAAGCCCATGAAAGGAAACTTCTCAAGAAGAACAAACAGACAACTGAGCAATTTTTTTAATCAATGTTGCAGTTGAGAGATAAAGAAGATAGCCAAGAAAAGGAAAATCAATGTCGAGGGCGTGGTCATAGTCGTGGACGTGGTCATAGTCGTGGACGTGGCAACTTTAGAGGACGAGGTCGAGGAAATTTTGGTCAAAGAAATTTTCATGATTCAAATACTAGTTCATCAAGAGGTCGTGGAAGAGACAATTATTCGAGGCCATATGGAGGAAGATCAAATAATGACAGGAGGTATGACAAAAGTCAAGTGAAATGTTATAATTGTCATAAATTTGATCATTATTCCTAGGAATGCAGAAATAAAGTTGAAGAAAATGCCAACTATGTGGAGCAAGACGTTAAAAGTAGTGAGTCATCTTTGCTTCTAGCATGCAAAGGTGAAGAGTCATGTGAAAATAATTCGTGGTATCTTGATAGTGGTGCAAGCAATCACATGTGTGGAAGTAAATCGATGTTCGTGGAACTTGATGAATCTGTTGGTGGAAATATCGTGTTTCGTGATGCTACAAAAATTCCTGTGAAAGGAAAACGTAAAATTTTAATCAATTTGAAGAATGTAAAGCATGAGTTTCTCTCTAATGTCTATTATGTGCCAAATATGAAGAACAATATTTTGAGTTTGGGACAACTCCTAGAGAAAGGCTATAATATTTTGATGAAGGATTATAGTTTTTCAGTAAAGGATCATCATGATAATTTGATTGCTAAAGTGCAAATGTCAAATAATAAAATGTTTTTGTTAAACATTCAAACTGATGTTGCAAAATGTTTAAAGTCCTGTTTGAAGGATCCATCTTGGAGTTGGCATTTGAGATTTGGGCTCTTGAACTTTGAAAGTTTGAGACTGTTAGCCAGGAAGAACATGACGAAAGGATTGCCATATGTAAAGCATGCAGATCAATTTTGTGAAGGTGTTGTCTTTATGGCAAGCAATCAAGAAAGAGTTTCCATAAGAATCCTTTTAAAGAGCAAGGAGGCCATTGGAGCTTGTTCACACTGATCTTTGTGGACCTATAAAGCCAAGTTCTTTTCGTAAGAACAATTATTTCTTATTGTTTATTGATGATTTTAGCCGAAAAACTTGGGTTTATTTTGCTAAGGAAAAATCAGAGGTATTTGGCATGTTCAAGAGATTTAAAGCTCCTGCTGAAAAAGAAAATGGTTTTTATGTAAAAGCTCTGAGATCAGATACAGGAGGAGAATTCACTTCAAATGAATTCAAAGGCTTTTGTGAAAAAAAATGGAATTCGTCGACCTATGACAGTTCCATGGACTCCACAACAAAATGGTGTTGCTGAGAGGAAGAACAGAACAATACTCAATATGGCTCGAAGCATGTTGAAAAGTAAGAAGATGCCAGAAGAATTTTGGGCACAAGCAGTTGAATGTGTTGTTTACTTGTCAAATTGTTCTCCAACTAGAAGCCTGTGGAACAAAACTCCTCAACAAGCATGGACAAGAAGAAAACCATCTATTGCTCATCTGAGAGTATTTGGAAGCATAGCTTATGCACATGTACCAGATCAAAAGCGTACTAAGCTCGATGATAAAAGTGAGAAACATATTTTCATGGGATATGATGCAAGATCAAAAGGCTACAAGCTTTATAATCCTGCTACAGAGAAGCTGGTGGTGAGTAGAGAATTTGTGTTCGATGAGCAAGCAACGTGGAATTGGAATGATGAACCAAAGGACTACAAATTTTTATTTTTTCCCGAAGATGATTATGAATCCAGTGAAGTTGCTTCTCCATCAACACCACTAACATCACCAGTCATTCCACAATTACAAAGCACACCTTCATCATCTACAAGCTCAAGTGAAGCACCTCGTCGCATGAGAAATTTGCAAGACATCGATAATGAAACTGAAGAGTTAACTCAAAGTTTGAATGATCTCACTCTATTTTGTCTTTTTGGTGACAGTGAGCCTTTAACTTTGGAAGAAGTTTCACAAGATGAAAAATGGAAGATTACTATGGATGAAGAGATAAAGGTCATACAGAAAAATGATACATGGGAACTTTCTACCCTTCCAAGTGGAAAGAAAGCAGTAGTTGCCAAATGGGTGTTCAAGATAAAAAGAAATGAAAAAGGAGAAGTGCAAAGACATAAAGCAAGATTAGTTGCCAAAGGTTATTCTCAGAGAAAGAGAATTGACTATGATGAAGTGTTTGCTCCTGTGGCTCGCATGGAGACTATAAGGTTACTAATTGCACTTGCTGCTCAAAATAAATGGAAGATTTTCCAGATGGATGTCAAATCAGCATTTTTGAATGGATATCTTGAAGAAGAAGTCTACTTGGAACAACCTCTTGGTTATTCTGTGAAAGGCCAAGAAGAAAAAGTCCTAAAATTAAAGAAGGCCTTGTACGGATTGAAACAAGCGCCGAGAATGTGGAATAGTAGAATCAACAAATATTTCCTTGATAATGGGTATTTGAGATGCCCATATGAACATTCACTTTATATTAAGACTAACGAACATGGAGATATTTTGTTGGTTTGCCTATATGTGGATGACTTGATTTTTACAGGAAATTGTGCAAGCATGTTTTAAGATCTCAAGAAGGCAATGACTCAAGAATTTGAAATGACAGATATCGGGCTCATTTCATATTATCTTGGCGTTGAGGTGAAACAGTCAGAGGAAGGTATTTTCATCTCCCAAGAACGATATACTAAAGAAATTCTTGAGAAATTTAAGATGTTAAATGCTTAACCTGTTGCAACTCCGATGGAAACTGGGGCAAAACTGTCCAAATATGAAGATGGAGATGTTATTGATCCATCATATTTTAAAAGTTTAATTGGGAGCTTGAGATATTTAACTTGCACAAGACCAGATATTCTTTTCAGTGTTGGATTGGTGAGTCGGTTTATGGAATCTCCTATAACTACTCATTTGAAAGTGGCAAAGAGAATTCTTCGTTACCTCAAAGGTATACTTGATTATGGATTGTTTTATACATCGCCTAAAGAGTTTTTGCTTGAAGGTTATTGTGATAGTGATTAGGCTGGAGATCTTAATGATCGAAGAAGTACAAGTGGATATGTGTTCTTTGTTGGTAATACGACTTTTACTTGGAGTTCCAAGAACCAACCTATTATGACACTATCTACGTGTGAAGCAGAATATGTTGCTGCAGCATCATGTGTTTGTCATGCAGTTTGGTTGAGAAATTTGCTTCAAGAAATTGGAATATTGCAAGAGGATGCAACAGTAATCCATGTGGATAATAAGTCAACAATTGCTCTAGCAAAAAATCCAGTGTTCCATGATCGTAGTAAGCACATTGATACAAGATTTCATTTTATTCGAGATTGTATTTCAAGGAAGGAGATCCATGTTGAATATGTGAAGATTGAAGATCAAATTGCAGATATTTTCACGAAACCACTTAAAGTTGATGTGTTTCACAAGTTGAGAACCATGCTTGGAGTACTTTCCGTAAAACATGTTTAAGGGGGGATGTTGAAAATTAAACATATTTTAATGCTACGTTTTACAAATTTAAGTTTAAGTATATTATTATATTTAATTAGTTAGAAGTTTTTTTAGATTGTTGTTAAAAGAACAATTTATTCATTAGGAGAGTTTTATACGTTGAATTATGTTTAATGTATAAAAGTTTTTGAGTTTATGTAAAAGAGTTATGGATTCTAGTAAATCCTATAAATAGGGTCATGTTGGTATGTATCAAATCAAGCAAGTAAAGTGAATAAGAAAAACAAAGTGAGTTTAGAGAAAAAAGTGTGAACCAAATTTGTAGATTTGTGAAAAGTATTTTTTAATACAAGTGAATTGTTTCGTGTGAAATATATTCCTTGTTTGATTATTTATTTGTGAGTGTCCATCACACGCTTCCAACACAAAGGGCCTCATACCAATGGAGATAATTGTCCTCACTTATATACCATCAACCCTCATGGCTTTGCTTCCTAGCTGCCTTTGCTTTCTCCTCTCTCTAGCATGTTAAAATTCCAAAAAAGATTAAGGATTTTGTGTGGTAGGTTTTATATGAAGGGTGAGTACCCTTGATCTTGTTCAAAGACATTTTTTCATCATTTTGTTTTTGAAACATTGCATTCTCTACTAGAGGCATGAGAAAGACGTTGATCATTTGTTATGGGTTACCAGTTCACTCAATTTCTTTGAGATTGGTGGAGAACCTCGTTTGATGTTTGTGAAGCTCGGGGAGGTGTTTGAATATGCTTGTATGGAAAGGGCAAAGTCCTATGGCATGCTAGCATATTTTCTATTTTATGGGGTATGTGGTTGGAAAGGAACAATATATTTTTTAGAGAGGTTGAAAGATCGGATGAGGAGGTGTGGGAGGTAGAGGTTTAACGTCTCTCTTTCAATCTTGGTTATTACTAGGTGTTATGACAAAAAATGTGACTCGGGTTTGGCTACGAGCGATCCTTAGGTGGACGAGTGCATGTGACACCACATGGGAGGGCGATCCTATGGGGTCGACCCAACATGACTAGACCGACTCTTAGAGGTTGGCCCAACTCGCCCGAACCGGGAGGCCGACCGCCAAGGGTCAGCCCAGCTCGACCAGACCAGAAGGCCGACCCCAAGGGCTCGGCTCGACTCGACCGGACCGAGAGGCCGACCCCAAGGAGTCGGCCCCAGCCAAGCATCGGCTAACCCCTAGAGGTCGGCCCGGCTCAGCTCGAGGAGCCGACCCTTAGGGGTCGACCCCGAGCCACGGTAGGCCGACCCCAAAGGGTCGGCTCGGCTTGATCGGGCCGAAAGGCAAACCCCAAAGGGTCGGCCCGGCTCGGCTCGGCTCGACCGGACCGAGAGGCCGATCCCAAGGGGTTGACTCTGGCCAAGCATCCGCCCCGAGCCCTGATAGACCGACCCCAAGGGGTCGGCTCGACTCGACAGGATCGAGAGGTCGACTCCAAGGGGTCGGCTCCAGCCAAGCATCGGCCGATATGTCTGTTCTCTCTATCATGTATGTTCGAGAGACCAGTCGAGTAGCGGTCCAGACGAATAGGAATGACGAGAGCCTTTCCGTACGCCACACGCACTGCTAATTCTGACGGTGAGAGGTGGGAGCGTTATAAGCGGTTCCCACCTTGTAACTGTTGTCATTAATCAAACGCAATCATGGATGATTAATGAGTAATTAACCCTCCGGAAGCCGTTACGATTGGACGACTATATTATCTTGCGAATGGTGTTGAGAAAGGTAAGCAATCATTTGGCATGTGTTCTAGCTTAAGATTCACTACATGCGAGATTATCCTCTCTAACTGAGCGTCGAGTGCGTGTGGCGTGAGCACCACACCGGTGTTAGCTACACCGTTTTGCAGGAGATCGTTGTCCCAGCAATACAAATTCACCGTTGATCCGTCCAACCAAATTCCGGCATCAACAGTTAGCACCGTTTATGGGAACATTTTTTCTTGCAAAGTGCCACGTGTTGTGAAACCCTAACACCGTTTACCATGAGTAACCACTTGAATCAAGTCAACCCGATGAACGACGGAGAAGAGTCGGATAATGATCGACACCTGCGTCGGATACCGGCTAGGACGCAGAATGCCCAACCTTAGGAGGTTAACCAACATGTTGCACTGGCAGAGGCGGATCGACGCAGCGACTCGAGCGGCGAGTCGGGGCACGGGCGAAAATATCGCAGAGAAGTGCGGAGATACCGAATCGCCCAAACCCTATTGTGGAGGCTCAAAGGATGGACCAGAGCAGAATCTCGACGATGTCCAACCCGGAGAACGGATTCACGCTCCGACATCACGTGAATCCCTGACTTCAATCCGAGACCAGGCCAAGGGTAAGGGCCCGACGGAGGAAGGGCAGGGAGAGTCTCGGGTGCCACCCCACAAGTCTAATGACAAGCTACAGTTAGGAGGCAACGATAGACGATCCCATCATTCGGAGCAACACATGGTTGTGTCTCGAGTGGGAGAATCCCAAGTTAAGACGCAAGTGATTTGCGGAGGCCGAGGACACAGCAACCACCACGCGTCTAAAGTCAATCAACAACAAGGTCAAAGGGATGACCGATCAAGGAGACTTGACATAGGGTCAGATCTAAGAGAATTGATCAACCAGAAACGGAAAGAGCTAGAGGTCGAGAGTCAACCTTGGGCAGCAGAGCTGCATAGAATCCAAAATGAACTCGGAGATATGAAGAAGGCTCAAGATCACGGCCAATTTGGACTTGGAAAATCTCGTTGACGGGTGAGACCTCTCCTTTCTTCGACGAAATAATGTAGGAGGAAGTCCCCCCGAAATTCAAGTTGCCGACGATCAAGGCCTACGATGGATCGAAAGATCCAGTGGAGCACCTTGACACGTTTCGGTCATGGATGGAACTTCATGGAGTCCGAGATGCGATCAAGTGTAGGGCGTTCTCGTTCACGTTGACGGGACCAGCTCGGAAGTGATTCAGACAGCTGAGGAGGAAGTCAATCGCTTCCTTTCGGGAGCTGGCCCGAGCCTTTGTGACCTAGTTCCTTGGGGAAGGGATCAAAGACGACCAGCTACGCATCTCCCCACAATTAAAAAGGTAGTAATGAGACGTTGAGGGAATATGTGTCCCGTTTCAACAACGAGGCCCTCCAGTTGAAGGGTACACCGATGGGGCGCTCTAACAAAGAATCGAAATGGATTACGGGACGAGAGGTTCCTTTGGTCGCTAGGTAAGAAAGCGCCTTTGACTTACGTTGAATTATTAACCAGGGCGCAAAAGTATATGAGTGGAGGAGAGCTGCTCCGTTCGAGACATGCCCTAGAGGATCGACGTGAAAGAGTCGACCACGAGAAGAAGAGGAGTCGCATGGAAGGAGATAAGAGCGACTCTAGAAAGCGAAAGCAAGAAGAATGGGTTGAGCCCAGTGATAAGACCACAAGGAAGGGACTCCCACCAAGTAAGTTCGAATGGTATACCCCGACGAATGTATCCATCGAACAGATACTGATGGAAGTTCATGACAAAAACATGCATAAATGGCCTACCAAGTTGAAGGCAGGATCGCACAGGAGGAATAAGGACAAATATTGTCTATTCCATCGCAATCACGGTCATTCTACTTCTGACTGCTATGACCTAAATGAAGCCATAGAGGCTTTGATCCAGAAGGGTCAGCTGAAGGAATACGTGGGTGAAAATGGAGAGCGTGAGGTCGGGTCAAACTGACGAGAATCGAGCAGTAGGGAAGGAGATTCGCCTCCACCCCGAGAGATCCAAACCATCCTTGGAGGATCAGCTGGTGGGAATTCGAACCGAAAAAGAAAAGCTAAGGCTCGGGCGACACGTGTTCCACTAGTCGAATGGGAGGTTTGTTCAACTACTTTATCTAACGAGGTTGTTAGTTTCTCAGAAAAGAAGCGTGGCTACATCAACCTCACAATGATGGGCTGGTAATTTCTTTGGTGATAGCCAATGTCAAAGTCCGACGTATCCTAGTCGATGGGGGGAGTTCTGCTGATGTTCTTTCCTTAAGTGCTTACGATGCGATGAAGCTAGGGCGAGATGCTCCTCTAGTAGGGTTTGAAGGTAGCAAGGTGTACCCGGAGGAAGTATTGAATTGCTAGTAACTTTTGGGAAGATTGACATGCATTACGACTATGGTAGAGTTCCTTGTGGTGAGCGACAACTCGCCTACAACGCTATCCTAAAGCGGACCAACTATTCACGACATGAAAGTGGTAGCCTCGACATATCCCGGATGTTAAAATTCCCAACCCCCAACAGAGTGGGGATTTTTCATGGTGAACAACTTATGTCCCGAGAGTGTTACCACAATGCCATGAAAGAATCAACAAGATAGGTGGAAGAGGTTGCGATGGTTGAGGCACGTGTTTAACGACTTGCAGATGTCGAAGAGGTCGAGATGGATGTTGAAATCTCGACATTTACGAGATAGTAGACCTGGATGAACGACGATTGCCTCACCCCTGAAACTTCGAACCTTTTAAGATGTATTTTTTATTATCATTTGTGTGAATTTACCAGTGTAGTACCTAATTTTATCGAGTTAAAGATGAGATCGTTCGTTCAAACGATTTGCTTATCTTCAAATTGTGTGAGGGGGGCACGCTGATACGAGAATAAATATGGTTAAAATGGGATATGAGAGGTTCTCTTGTAAGAAAGTGCAGTTTGATTCCCGATACAAATTTGCATAATACAAGGAAGTTAATATGAAAATAACAAATACATAAGGATCAAGGTTCGTGATCGTCATCCAGGGGAATGCCACTTAGGAAACTCTCTCTGGGGGTTGTGTTCTCCAATCCAGTGACATGGTCGTCATTCCCGATCCTAGAGGGTTCCCTAGGGCCAAAATTGACAGGTGGTCCATAGCCAGATCCATAGGTTACAATATTCCTGGAAGCACATAGTTTCGTTCTAGAAGTCAACATACTCTTCAAAACTCTTGAATGTCACAGGCAAGTACCTGGAGTCTTTAAGCTTACCGGTAGGAGTCGTATTCAGCCTAGACAGATTGTAGTCTCCCTTGTACAGTCTGCAAGGTCTAAGCTGCATGGACGTGCAAAATGCGAGCCTACTCCAGTTCCTCCCAGATCGTCAAAGGGTGTCACCCAACGATAAGAGTTAACCTTCGTAGTGGCTCGACGATCCCCCAAGTAAACTATTGAATAGCGATAGCGGCAACAGTCGACTCTAGTCTGAT
The DNA here is from genome assembly GCA_036507285.1 of Trichosanthes cucumerina. Lineage (NCBI taxonomy): Eukaryota > Viridiplantae > Streptophyta > Magnoliopsida > Cucurbitales > Cucurbitaceae > Trichosanthes > Trichosanthes cucumerina. Next base: position 45,357,202 of record CM071841.1, read on the forward strand.
GTCGACTGTCAAGAAGAAAGTAAAATCAGCTCGCATGATGATTAGGTAACATATATAAAAAAATACGAAAAATAATAAAAGATAGAAGAACGTTCCCGATGCGACTCGAGAGCTGAGTAAGGGAATGTCTGGAACAAGGCATGGGACGAAGAGACTCGAGAGCATTGGCATCAAGGTCGAGGCTTGCACCTCAACTCTCGTGGTGAAAGGAGGATCACCCAAAAGAGATGCGTGGGAGATGTCCGTCTACTTCAAGTCTAACTATAAGAGGGGTAAACCGTGAGGTTAGACTAGAAGTGGGGGTAAACCGTGAGCCGACCCTTAGGGGTCGACCCCGAGCCACGGTAGGCCGACCCCAAAGGGTCGGCTCGGCTTGATCGGGCCGAAGGCAAAACCCCAAAGTCGGGTCGGCTCGGCTCGGCTCGGCCGACCGACCGAGAGAGGCCGATCCCGAGGGTTGACTCGCCAAGCATCCGCCCCGAGCCCTGATAGACCGACCCCAAGGGGTCGGCTCGACTCGACAGGATCGAGAGGTCGACTCAAGTCGGCTCGGCCCACCAAGCATCGGCCGCCGATATATGTCCGTTTCTCTCTATCATGTATGTTCGAGAGATCGAGTAGCGGGCCCGCACGAATAGGAATGGCGAGCCTTCCGTGCGCCCACACGCGCCTGCTACGACGGTGAGAGGTGGGAGCGTTGCGAAACGGTTCCACCCTTGTAACTGTTGTCATTAATCAAACGCAATCATGGATGATTAATGAGTAATTAACCCTCCGGAAGCCGTTACGATTGGACGACTATATTATCTTGCGAATGGTGTTGAGAAAGGTAAGCAATCATTTGGCATGTGTTCTAGCTTAAGATTCACTTCTGTGCGAGATTATCCTCTCTAACTTGAGCGTCGGAGTGCGTGTGGCAGAGCACCACACCGGTGTTAGCTACCTGTTTTGCAGGAGATCGTTGTCCCAGCAATACAAATTCACCGTTGATCCGTCCAACCAAATTCCGGCATCAACAGTTAGCACCGTTTATGGGAACATTTTTTCTTGCAAAGTGCCACGTGTTGTGAAACCCTAACACCGTTTACCATGAGTAACCACTTGAATCAAGTCAACCCGATGAACGACGGAGAAGAGTCGGATAATGATCGACACCTACGTCGGATACCGGCTAGGACGCAGAATGCCCAACCTTAGGAGGTTAACCAACATGTTGCACTGGCGGAGGCGGATCAGTACGCGGCACTGGAGCAGCGAGTCCGGGGCCTGGACGAAAATATCGCAAGAATTCTGGAGATACTGAATCGTCCAAACCCTATTGTGGAGGCTCTAAAGGATGGACCAGAGCAGAATCTCGACGATGTCCAACCCGGAGAACGGATTCACGCTCCGACATCACGTGAATCCCTGACTTCAATCCAGAGACCGAGGCAGGGGTAAGGGCCCGACGGAGGAAGGGCGCGGTGGAGAGTCTCGGTGCCACCCCACAAGTCTAATGACAAGCTACGTTAGGAGGCAACGATAGACGATCCCATCATTCGAGCAACACATGGTTGTGTCTCGAGTGGGAGAATCCCAAGTTAAGGCGCAGAAGTGATTTGCGAGGGCGAGGACACAAAGAACAACCACCGCGCGTCTAAAGTCAATCAACAACAAGGTCAAAGGGATGACCGATCAAGGAGACTTGACATAGGGTCAGATCTAAGAGAATTGATCAACCAGAAACGGAAAGAGCTAGAGGTCGAGAGTCAACCTTGGGCAGCAGAGCTGCATAGAATCCAAAATGAACTCGGAGATATGAAGAAGGCTCAAGATCACGACGGACTGGACTTGGAAAATCTCGTTGACCAGGTAGACCCTCCTTTTACTGACGAAATAATGTAGGAGGAAGTCCCCCCGAAATTCAAGTTGCCGACGATCAAGGCCTACGATGGATCGAAAGATCCAGTGGAGCACCTTGACACGTTTCGGTCATGGATGGAACTTCATGGAGTCCGAGATGCGATCAAGTGTAGGGCGTTCTCGTTCACGTTGACGGGACCAGCTCGGAAGTGATTCAGACAGCTGAGGAGGAAGTCAATCGCTTCCTTTCGGGAGCTGGCCCGAGCCTTTGTGACCTAGTTCCTTGGGGGAAGGGATCAAAGACGACCAGCTACGCATCTCCCCACAATTAAAAAAGGTAGTAATGAGACGTTGAGGGAATATGTGTCCCGTTTCAACAACGAGGCCCTCCAGATTGAAGGGTACACCGATGGGGCGGCTCTAACAGCAATCGTAGCTGGATTACGGGACGAGAGGTTCCTTTGGTCGCTAGGTAAGAAAGCGCCTTTGACTTACGTTGAATTATTAACCAGGGCGCAAAAGTATATGAGTGGAGGAGAGCTGCTCCGTTCGAGACATGCCCTAGAGGATCGACGTGAAAGAGTCGACCACGAGAAGAAGAGGAGTCGCATGGAAGGAGATAAGAGCGACTCTAGAAAGCGAAAGCAAGAAGAATGGGTTGAGCCCAGTGATAAGACCACAAGGAAGGGACTCCCACCAAGTAAGTTCGAATGGTATACCCCGACGAATGTATCCATCGAACAGATACTGATGGAAGTTCATGACAAAAACATGCATAAATGGCCTACCAAGTTGAAGGCAGGATCGCACAGGAGGAATAAGGACAAATATTGTCTATTCCATCGCAATCACGGTCATTCTACTTCTGACTGCTATGACCTAAATGAAGCCATAGAGGCTTTGATCCAGAAGGGTCAGCTGAAGGAATACGTGGGTGAAAATGGAGAGCGTGAGGTCGGGTCAAACTGACGAGAATCGAGCAGTAGGGAAGGAGATTCGCCTCCACCCCGAGAGATCCAAACCATCCTTGGAGGATCAGCTGGTGGGAATTCGAACCGAAAAAGAAAAGCTAAGGCTCGGGCGACACGTGTTCCACTAGTCGAATGGGAGGTTTGTTCAACTACTTTATCTAACGAGGTTGTTAGTTTCTCAGAAAAAGAAGCAGCGAAGCTACATCAACCTCACAATGATGGGCTGGTAATTTCTTTGGTGATAGCCAATGTCAAAGTCCGACGTATCCTAGTCGATGGGGGGAGTTCTGCTGATGTTCTTTCCTTAAGTGCTTACGATGCGATGAAGCTAGGGCGAGATGCTCCTCTAGTAGGGTTTGAAGGTAGCAAGGTGTACCCAGAGGGAAGTATTGAATTGCTAGTAACTTTTCGGGGAAGATTGACATGCATTACGACTATGGTAGAGTTCCTTGTGGTGAACGACAACTCTGCCTACAACGCTATCCTAGGCAGACCAACTATTCACGACATGAAAGTGGTAGCCTCGACATATCCCCAGATGTTAAAATTCCCAACCCCCAACAGAGTGGGGATTTTTCATGGTGAACAACTTATGTCCCGAGAGTGTTACCACAATGCCATGAAAGAATCAACAAGATAGGTGGAAGAGGTTGCGATGGTTGAGGCACGTGTTTAACGACTTGCAGATGTCGAAGAGGTCGAGATGGATGTTGAAATCTCGACATTTACGAGATAGTAGACCTGGATGAACGACGATTGCCTCACCCCTGAAACTTCGAACCTTTTAAGATGTATTTTTTATTATCATTTGTGTGAATTTACCAGTGTAGTACCTAATTTTATCGAGTTAAAGATGAGATCGTTCGTTCAAACGATTTGCTTATCTTCAAATTGTGTGAGGGGGGCACGCTGATACGAGAATAAATATGGTTAAAATGGGATATGAGAGGTTCTCTTGTAAGAAAGTGCAGTTTGATTCCCGATACAAATTTGCATAATACAAGGAAGTTAATATGAAAATAACAAATACATAAGGATCAAGGTTCGTGATCGTCATCCAGGGGAATGCCACTTAGGAAACTCTCTCTGGGGGTTGTGTTCTCCAATCCAGTGACATGGTCGTCATTCCCGATCCTAGAGGGTTCCCTAGGGCCAAAATTGACAGGTGGTCCATAGCCAGATCCATAGGTTACAATATTCCTGGAAGCACATAGTTTCGTTCTAGAAGTCAACATACTCTTCAAAACTCTTGAATGTCACAGGCAAGTACCTGGAGTCTTTAAGCTTACCGGTAGGAGTCGTATTCAGCCTAGACAGATTGTAGTCTCCCTTGTACAGTCTGCAAGGTCTAAGCTGCATGGACGTGCAAAATGCGAGCCTACTCCGGTTCCTCCGGATCGTCAAAGGGTGTCACCCAACGATAAGAGTTAACCTTCGTAGTGGCTCGACGATCCCCCAAGTAAACTATTGAATAGCGATAGCGGCAACAGTCGACTCTAGTCTGATGTCGACTGTCAAGAAGAAAGTAAAATCAGCTCGCATGATGATTAGGTAACATATATAAAAAAATACGAAAAATAATAAAAGATAGAAGAACGTTCCCGATGCGACTCGAGAGCTGAGTAAGGGAATGTCTGGAACAAGGCATGGGACGAAGAGACTCGAGAGCATTGGCATCAAGGTCGAGGCTTGCACCTCAACTCTCGTGGTGAAAGGAGGATCACCCAAAAGAGATGCGTGGGAGATGTCCGTCTACTTCAAGTCTAACTATAAGAGGGGTAAACCGTGAGGTTAGACTAGAAGTGGGGGCAACTGTTATGACAAAAAATGTGACTCGGGTTAGGCAACGAGCGATCCTTAGGTGGACGAGTGCATGTAACAGCACATGGGAGGCCGACCCTATGAGGTCGACCCAGCATGCCTAGACCGATCCCTAGAGGTTGGCCCAACTCGCCCGAACCGGGAGGCTGACCCCCAAGGGTCAGCCCAGCTCGACCAGATTGGAAGGCCGACCCCTAGGGGTTAGCCCCGAGCCTCGGTAGGCCGACTCCAAGGGATCGGCTCCGCTCGACCAGGCCGGGAGGCCGACCCCAAGGGGTCGGCCCCGAGCCCCGGTAGGTCGACCCATAACGGTCGGCTCCGGCCAAGCGTCGGCCCCGAGCCCTGATAGACCGACCCCAAGGGGTCGGCTCGGCTCGACAGGATCGAGAGGTCGACCCCAAGGGGTCAGCTCCGGCCAAGCATCAGCCAATATGTCTGTTCTCTCCGTCATGTCTGTTCGAGAGACCAGTCGAGTAGCGGTCCAGACGAATAGGAATGACGAGAGCCTTTCTGTACGCCACACGCACCGTTACGACAAGTGAGAGGTGGGAGCGTTGCGAAACGGTTTCACCCTTGTAACTGTTGTCATTAATCAAACGCAATCATGGATGATTAATGGGTAATTAACCATCCAAAAGCCGTTACGATTGGACGACTATATTATCTCGCGAATGGTGTTGAGAAAGGTAAGCAATAATTTGGCCTGTGTTCTAGCTTGAGATTCACTTCTGTGCGAGATTATTCTCTCTAACATGAGCGCCGGAGTGCGTGTGGCAGAGCACCACACTGGTGTTAGTTACTTGTTTTGCAGGAGATCGTTGTCCCAGCAATACAAATTTACCGTTGATCCGTCCAACCAAATTCCGGCATCAACACTAGGTATTTTTGTAAATATGGTCTTTGGTTATTCTTTTAGATTGGAGTCCCTTTTTCAATTTGTTTTGAGCTCCTTTTGTTCAAACTTATTTTTTATACGTCCGAGTATTCTTTCATTTTTTCAATGGAAGTTCGATTTCTTACTTAGAAAAAAGGAAGATTGTAGACTTGTCTTCTCATCATGTTAATCAAGAAATTGATTGTCGATCTTAATTGCATGAGAACCAATATAAGATTTGAAGCTTCACAAAAAGCTTGATTGAAAAGAATTTGAGGAAAGATCAATTGAGCCATGGTCACTCATTCGATTCAAACACGTGGGCGTGCAAGAGTATGTTAAGAAACCAATTTTCCTGCAATATCTGGTAAACACAAACCCATGATTGAATGAATCCCGCATAATTATAATAGTTTAAATATAATTTAGTCGAAGATGATACTGTGAAGGAATGGGAAGACAAATTTATTTTAGTTTTTAATTTTTTAAATTTATGTTCGTTTTTTTTTTACCATTTTTTTCTTGAGAAACCATGAGAGTTTATATCAGAATTTTAAAAATAAAAATAAGTTTTTGAAAACTACCTGTTTTAGTTTTCAAAAGTTAGCATGGTTTTTAAAAACATAAGTAAGAAGTAGATAAGAAAACATAGAAATTCATGAATGGAAATAGAATTTTTAGCCTTAATTTTAAAAAACCAAAAAGTAAAAACAAAATAGTTATCAAACCGAGGCTAAAATTTCAACTTTCTAAGTTTCATCTTTTTCCTATCTCGGCTTTTTATCACATCTTAAGCTCAAGGACAATTTTTTGAAGTGGGAGGGAAGGGCTATAGTGGATTACTATATAATACCATTGTAATAAGTTTCAGACTTTCAGATCTTTGGTTATAGTTGATTAGCCTTCGGCCCGTTTGATAACCATTTTGTTTTTTGTTTTTTATTTTTAGTTTTTAAAATTTAAACCTAAAAATACTACTTCTATCAATGAGTTTATATGTCTTCTTATCTACTTTATTCCTATGTTTTCAAAAACAAGCTAACTTTTGAAAACTAAAAAAAGTAGTTTTCAAAAATTTGACTTCGTTTTTAGAATTTGGCTAAGAGTTCAAATGCTTACTTAACGAAGATGATCTCTATTGTATAGAAATGAAGTGAAAATAAGCTTAACTTTCAAAAACAAAAAACTAAAAACAAAATGGTTATCAAACGGGGCCTAGTTGGTTGTTTATTGCTTTGTTGTGTATACTTTCTGTATATTTGAATTGGTTGGAAGGCAACTGCTATAAATGAGGGGAAGGTTTATCGTATTATACCAAGTTATATCATCATACAACCCTGATGTAGTTTGATTGGATCAACTTGTGTAGTCAGAGAGGTATGCATAGTCTGATTAGATCAATTTGTGTCATTAGGTAGTCATAACATAGTTTTATTGGATCATGTAACTTTATTTAATTATCCTTTTTTTTAATACCAATTAATTTAATTTTGAGGGACTTACCAATATGAACATGACTCAACTGATATAAAGTATATACTCTCCATTTGAATCATCTCCCACATGTTATCATTTTTTTAATAACATATATATAATTTGTCATTTATTAGGTGACAATTTTTTATTATCAAAAAATTTATTATTCTACAAATATTTTTTTCCCGAAACTTATGCACAAATATGCTTGGATCATAAGAGAATCATCGATTCCTAAAAACATTTGTTAGGAGAATAATCATTATTTAAGAAGAAGAAAGCTTTTATAAGTATTAAAACTATGCAAATGAGTATTCTTTATTGACATCTTCCAAGACACAATTTCAATAAAAGCATTACAAACCACCTTATTATGAATTTAGACAACTATTGTAGCACACAATATTTTTAGAAGAATAATATTTTGCTCTTCCCTTACCACCATTAAAATGTTAACAAATAGGAGAGAGAAAGGAAAAAAAAGAAAAGAAAAATTTCTCATTTTTTATCTTTCTTCCCCCTCACTATTAACATTTTGATAGTGATGTATTGAAAATTCATTACTCTTGCTTTCCACCAGCACCAACACCTTTTGGGGTCTGATAAAATCTCTTCATAACCAGAAATGCAATCAAAAGAGGAATAGAAACAAACAGAAACATGCCAATGGAGACCTCATGCACCAAAGAGTCCTTCAGTTCCCCCATAGCAGAAGCCAAACTCAAAGGCTGTTGATGGAGCCACACGAAGTGTGTAGGGCAAGTGATGCCAGCATAGTTGGTACAATCTATGAGTGTGACACCATTTTTGTCAAAGCACAAAATGATTTCAAACAATTGTCGTCTTCCAGTTTGAGCGTTTTTGTTGCAACGTAGGCCTGGCTTCTTGCCCGTGGCAGCTTGAATGGCGCCTTCTATGGCTTGGTATTGGCGGACCATGGTGGCAGTTGGCCCGAGCCCTGCCGCGTTCAAGATAGCCAAGAGGTCATAATTGTGGTTCGTTCGAATGTTTAGAGTTGTTTGAAAATATTGTAACTGGTTGAAAGGTGGATCCGAGCATGTCCCATGGGCATCCCATTCGTGCTGCCAAAACCATTGATTGTTCCCACTTACCACATTTGGCCAATATGTGTTTAGTTGTGGTGTTAATGCTGCAATCTAAAAAGAATTTTTTTTTTTAAACAATTATAACAATACTAGAAACTACTCTATTTATTCCTATGATAATTATAAATTGACTAATTATTATTATTATTATTATTTAGTACAATAAAGATTTAGAGATTCAAACAACAAATCTTGTGGTCTTTAACATATTAGATATGTTAATTGAGTTATGCTCTCTTTGCCATCCATCGACTATTAATTAGCCCATTTAGTTCATTTTGATTAAATTTTCAATACAATGGTATAGTTTACTAAGTAAAAACTAATTATTGATCTTAAGTGATTAAAGAAAATGACAAGATCGAGTTATATATATAGATATGTATATAAAACAACACGGTCAATACATACATACATACATACATAGTTGAGGAACACCATAAACTATACAGATCAATTGCATTTTTCTATATTGTTTTTTTCTTTCTCGTGTATGTTTATTTATAGCTTTTCCTTGGTTAAATATTCTTTGATTAGTACGCATTTATGCCTAAGAAAATTTCAACCAAAACATATGTAGACTCTCAAGCAATGTGACTAGGATATGAGAGGGAAAATATGTGTATATATATGCCATGTTTTCTTTTATTATATACTTCTATTTAGTTTCTACATTTATGGAGTAGCATGGATGACTTTTTTTAGACCAATTCCAACAAAAATAATTCTTTTAAAAATTAAAGAAAATACAAAATTATATAAAATTTTCTAATCTAGCTAAACCACACATTTTTATATTTTACCCCAATCACTAAAGTTGTTAATTAAAAAATAGAAAAAGAAAACATTCCCTAAGTAATTTTCCATAAAGAAAGAAATTAAGAATGAAAAAAAAGTGAAATAGATAAGGACCTGAGTTGGATTGAATGGAAGTCCCCTACAAACAAGATGAACATTTGAGTAATTACTTGGCCACAAACCATGAATTGTAAACATTGTTGGAGGTCGACTACGACATGTGACACCGACTCCGCTGCATGTAGCCGGTGGCCATTGTTGAACCATCTGAAAGTAATCATATTGAGCCCTCACAGATAACATCACTAGAGCAAAGCTGAATAAGGAGAAAATTAAGAGAACTTTCGCCATGGTGGGTTTTAGTTTAGTGTTGTGTTTAATTTGAGAGCCAAATGAAGAAGATGGTTGGGTTTAAATAATGGATTTTTTCACCCACTTTGGTTGACTTTTATCCCTTTAGGTATCAAGTCTTTAAGGGTTTGATTTACATGGTTTTTGCTTAGAAATTTCTATATCTATGAAATTTAGTTTTATACATATTTACATGGATGTGAATGTACACATTTTTTTAATATTTATATTAAAAACGACCTAACACGATGAACGTGTCTCAATGATCAAGACATGTACTTCTTTTTTAAATAGATGATTCAAATTTATCTCATCAACACATTTAATATGCTTAAAAAATGTATGTATAATATTAAAAATTACAAGTGTAGTTAGAATTTTGAGCTTGTAACTATTATTATTAGTCGAGATTTTTTAATTATTGAGTTTTGCTTTATGTGAATAGAAACTTTATATTAATTTAATTTAAGTTATAATATTAAAAAGCCACCATAGTGGCATGTTACTTTGATATATAACCTTTTATTATTATTATTATTTTGATTTTGAAAGGTTATCTCTTGCATCTATCCAATTTTATATATTCTCTAAATTTAATGTCTACTTTGTTGTTGAACTATTAAACTTATTTTAGTCATGGTCTTTATTTAGTCATCAATTATTTAACAAGGGAATGATATGATTTTCTATTAAGTATAATAACATAGACGAACATAATTGTCTTGAGGCAAGTTTGTAACAGGTTAATATTAACTTCAAAGACAAATTTTTTTTTATTTAAAATCAAGACAATAATAAATTGATATTACAAAAATTTAGAGATGAAAATGAAACTTGAAACTTTTATAACCAAAAATTTGATTGAATGTTGTTTTCAAATTTGTTTTTTTCCAACAGATGATAACTTTAAAGACATTGACTATTTGGGTGTTTAAATTCCTTGTATTTAAGTTTGTACATGCTTAGAAATTAGAGAAGTCTTCTTGTTTATTTAAATTACTAATATTTAAGAAGATTCATGGAATCTAAATGGATCTCAGCGTCGGACCCATGACAAGTAGTTATTTCCATTAATATCCAAGGCCGCAAATTCTAATTTGGCATGATTTGCCATAGTAATACTATATAAAAAGAAATTGCATTTATATTAGGAAATTAATTAAACATGCAAAATAACATTAAAAAAAAGGAAAATTATAATGGGTGGCAAAAATAATTAAGTAAATTTTAATTTTATCATCTATTTATAACTTTTGCAAATATAGCAAAAAATTTTGATTTTTCTTTTTTTCTTTTTTTAATATTCTCATTTTACCCTTATTCCAAAATTCTTGCGTGTTTCCTTTCTTTTTTGAGATGAGAAAATGAAGAATGCCTACAAAAAATCAGAGGCAGAAATTCTTACATCTTTTTTTCCTTTTTCTTTACTATCCATTATTATTATTATTATTATTTAATGTAAAATGAATCCAATTCTCTCCCGTTTTACAATGTTTGGAAGTTTATTTACAAAATGTAGAAGGGACTATCGTTGTAATAATGCAACACCTGTATGGTATTATTGTTATTATCTTGAGTGCCCATTTTAGATATTATACTAATGTTTGGTATATCAACAATATATCTAATGTACTTTATATTTCGTATATCAATAGTATATCAGTAGTATATTTCATTTTAGGTATATCATTAGTATATCAATAGTATGATATATTTGAAAATAAACAAAAGGCTATGCTAGACTTTTTGCAGACTGCTTTTTTATAGATCTATGATGAACGCTCAGTTTTTTCTATTTTGTTGATAGATGTATGATAAACATATGATCTTATGCAAATGTTTGTTGACTGTCTTTTTGGTATATCTATGATGTACATCCAATTTTATTTATCTTGTTGATTGATTTATGATAAACTTTTGATATTATACTAATGTTTGTCGATTGCTCTTTGATAGATCTATGATGAATATTCAATTTTATCTATCTTGTTGATTGTTGTAAGATAAACTTCTGATTGATGGAAAATTTTGATATACATGTTTTGGTACTTGATAAATATTTATTAGATAAAATGATACATTATGATATATTGTATTACTTTTTATTCACTATTATACTTTCTTGTGTGTTAATAATAGTTTGAAGGGGGACATGAAGAGGAAGAAAACAATGAAGAAGATAAAGAAAAGGAAGACCAACATGCTGAAGAAAAAATGAGAAATAAATGTGAAGAAGATGGTTAGGAGATTGTAAGTAGGGAGGGGGAGGGGGCATAGCTGGATATTGAGTTTTCCTTTTAGGGTTAAACAATGATTTTTTTTACGTGTGTGTTAATAATATTTTGTGTTTTTATAGTTCGACATTCAATTTGAGTTTTTTTTGGTGATATCAAGTTAGATTTCCATAATGTTATATTTCTGCTTTACATTATGGAATTATTGATGATGAACCTGCAATTTACTTCTAATATAGTTTGCTTAATGTATTTCTACGTATGATATTTATTATAAATGACATATTGATATAGATTGATGCACGAAAAAGGAAAAAAAAACATCACGACAAAAGCGAGGTAGTAAAATTGTATTTCTGACTATATTGTAATATATATGTGTCAATAAAAGTATGAGAAATTAATTTTTCAGGATCAAAATCGGAGGCAAATAAAGGAAAGTTAAAAAAATTCAAATAATGTTCAAAATTTCGGCATTGTACGTCCGAAAAGACAAAGAAAACCAACAACAAAAGTCATAAGTTTGTATGCGGATCCAAAATCATATAAAGTATCCCCTAAGAAAACAAGGACAATCTCCAAGAAAAAAGACTATCGAATTTAATCAACTTAGTTTTAATCTTAAAAACTCACCAAATGAGTGAAGGTGAAGAATTCATTGCGTAAGGCTACTGAACTTTTCTTTTTATGAATGTTTTGGAATTATATTGGAAGTTAATATTTTGGGTTGCTATTTTAAGTTTGACAGAACTAGTTTTGAGACCAAAGATGTTATTTTGTTATTTTTGTTGAAAAATATTATCAGAATGTTTGTTATTGATAATAGTTTATATATTAGCAGATACCATGAATATTAGGTACATTATGGATTTTTCTACATTATTGAATTTATCAGCATCTATATCACTATTTGTGATATACCGTTGATATACTGAATAAAGTATATTGGCAGTATATCACAGTGATATATACTTAATATTAGTGAAACCAATGGATATGAGTAGTATATCTCATGTAGTTACTTTTTGATTAGATATATCGTTGCTATATCAGATCTATTGTTGATAGACTACTGATTTTTTCGATATTAAAAAACATGGGGAGGACATTTATAAATCTAGCAATAGTTTTTGAGATGCGGTAGTATATTAGTAGTATATCTGATCTATTTTATATTTGGTATATCAGTAGTATATTTCATTTTAGGTATATCATTAGTATATCAATAGTATATCTGATATACTCAAAAATAAACAAAGGGCTATTTTAGACTTTTTGTAGGTTACATTTGAGCTGGAGTTAATATTTTTGCTATATCTACAAAATGCTAAAAAGTAAAGACACGGTTGCAATTCAACTTTCATTTTTTATCATTCTTGCAAGTGACCCTTTAGAAAATGGCTTACCTGGAGAACCTACCTTAAGTGGAAAAACTTGCAGAGTTTCATGCTGATAACGTGTTGTGAAAATAAGATGAAAACCGGGTATAATTTTATCAATATTTAAATACTAATATAATATAATTAGAATAATAATAATAATAATAATAAAAGAAAGTGAAAATGGAAATGAAAGTGGGATATATATATAATATATGAAGAAAAGATATTGGACTTGGTTGAAAAATAAAATAACAATATATTAGAGAAAATGAGAGAGAAGAAATTGAATTGGAGAGTGAATTTTCACCAATGGTATTGTGTATTCATAATCCACCAAATGCCAGTAGTTATACGCAATTTGAAATGATGAGTTGGTAAATTTAGATACTAAGTATTGATAAGAAATAGATACATGGAGGATACTATGGCTATGGAGAGATTGTCATTTAGCATGGGTATTAAAATACATGTAGAATGGACATTTATATGTATTTGTTTAGAATAGAAAGTTATTAGAGGGGACTTTAATAAACCAAGATCCAAGCTAAGCCTCCCATATGTAAAGGGTCCATTGTGAGAAATCTCGCTGAAAATGCCATCCCCATGTAGAAATTTCTCTTTGAGTAATTTGAAACAAAATCCGTGTTCCCATTCAAGCACTTTATAGGAATAATAATAATTATTGTTTTTATGATTATTCTGTAAATAATTTATATTATTTCTAATAATTGTCCAAATCTATAAGTTTGCGATAGCTTAGGCCGTTTGATAACCACTTATTTTTCGTTTTTGAAAATTAAGTTTATAAATACTATTTTGTTTTTAGAATTTGGCTAAGAATCCACATGCTTGCTTCACGGAGGATGGAAACTATTGCAGAGAAATTAAAAGAAACTAAGCTTAATTTTCAAAAACCAAAAACTGAAAATCAAATGATCATCAAACCGGGCTTAAACATGGTTTGATCACACCTTTACATGAAATCAAATACTCTAAGTAAATAGATAATTACGAAAATACCTATTATATAGTTTTTTCTATTACAAGTCGTGTTGAATAAAATCTAATGGGCGCATAGGCTGACTGAAAATAAAAATATATATAAGACAGTATTTAGTAAATGTGAGACGGTGACGCATATCAGACAAATTAATGTTTGTTGAAAATAATTATTTAATTGAAACTATTGAAGGGTTGATGATTATTAAAAGACTTGGAAAACAACTAGCAAAAGTAAACTAAAAAAAACAAAACAATTGTTATATATATTATTGAACAAAATTATAGTTGTTGGAATTAAATTGCATCTAACTTTGTTTTGTCTTTATGCTATTTTATTTTTGACCGAATATGTTGTCCCGTCCTAAAATATATACACTTTGAGGTGATAATTGATCATTTGTTTACTGAAGAACTATGTTCGGACTATAATGCTGTTTTCAGTTTCATAGTTACTTTTTTTTTTGTTTGTTTAAAAATCTTTTAACTAAAATTTCTTACTCGTTAATATCATTTGAAAGTGAATAACATGTGATGCAGAATTCTTCAAAGCAAGTATATGAATCTCTTTCTATTTTTTAGATGTGATATCGTACACAATTTCATATAATCAAATCAAAAGACCCTCCTTTCTATTTGATAATTGAGCCTCTGAACTTTAGCATTAAGAAGAATTATTTAGTTTTTTTAAAGTAGACTAAGATGCATGATAAACTCATCTCCAAGTAATTTAGTCTCCTATAACTATGAGAAATTGATTGGTGAGGGTACTACGATTTGACTGACAATTTTTTAGTGTAGGATGGAGATAGTACCTCAAATTTATATAAAAAGGTTATTAGAGGATATGAATATTATTTGATCCACATCCAACGTTTGAGATAAGGCAGACACATTGTGGCGACCTCATGAAATAATTTATCCATAACGACATCTTCCTTTTATTGGGATTTATGCCCTCTCAAATCTTGTAATCTCGCAATTAAAACTTAAATCCAATAAACTAAACTCCAGGGTCATGTTTATGAAACCTTGAACGCGTTGGATTTTATGTCCTAAAACTCATGGTTTTGTAAACTAAATGTATATTCTATATATTTTGCAATAAAGATGTTGTTGAGATTTATTCAGTAAAGGTATTATTGAATAAAGTGAATTATGTATTGTGTAACCCTAATCCAATAAATAACCCTTGGCTATAGGATGAATGCTTGAACTTTATGAGTGACATAAAAGTGGATCAAGTTCAAGTTATAGCCGGAACGGTTTATAGTATAAGATAGGGTTGGGTACCTTATGTTGGGGATACTATAGACGATCCCCACTTTGTAGAGCACAAACGATGTGATCCTAAATCATTCATGTGGAGATATACGAGTGGGGGCGTCCCATGCAATGAGTTTGCATAAGACTGGACCGCGAAATAGTCACTTAGACTTTATAACTCTCTTTACTGTCTTAACTGACTATATTCATGCGATGACCTAGGTAACTCGATCTTAATCCTGAGCATGCTATGAACTCCTTTTTATTCAGATTATCCTTAGATTTGCATGGGTGAGAGTGGTTCGAGATTGTCGACTCAATAAGCCTCCCATTTCAGGGATAAGACCAAGCAAAATATAGTTGGGAACATAGTTCTGCAAGATGGAATTCACTCCTACCCGCTTTAGGGACTAGTAGAGAGGTTGTTCTCTTAAGTGCTGACTCCGGGTCTTGAACAAAGGGCTCACCCCTTTCATTGGCAGTGAGGGATTCGGTTGTTGGTTGGACCACAAAGCAATTGTTCATTGGAGGATCAGTGGGACTTAAGGAACAAGAAGTATGTTGGGGTTTGTGCCCTAAAACTCGTAGATTGTAATTATGTTCTAATTTTTTGTAATAAAGTGTTATTAATTCAATAAAGTGTTATTGTTCATTATCTATGATATTGCCTTTGTTTTAACCCTAAATCCAATAAACTAAACAACCAAACCTGTAAAATGAATCTTTAACTGAATGTAGTGTACATATAAAGGATCTCAGTTCGAGATACAATCTAAATGGTCTATAGTAAGGGGATAAGGTTTGGGTACCTTACCCTGGTAAAACTATGGATGTGGCCCACTTTGTATAAGATACAAATACTGTGATCCTAAGGTGTTCGTGTCGATGACACGTGAGTGGGGATATCCTATGTAATGAGATTACATAAGACCGGACCGCGAAATAGTAACCACTAGATGTAACTTCGTGAAGGATTGACTTGCTATTATTGGTCAATATCCGTGGACACAGAAATATATCTACAGTGAGAAGAGTGCAGCTGCAGGACTTTAGTGGAGTGTTCCCGCAGTTAACAAATGTTGATTAGGAGGTTAATGAGATTAACCGAGTGATCTCGTATCGTTTGAGATTCGATCTCAGAGGTCTATTAGGTCTATTAGGTCCACCTTCTAGCTCGTAAAGGATTCTTAGATCATTTGAATTTGAATTTGAAATATTAAATTCAAATGTGAATATGATTCATATTTGAAAACAATAGGTTAAAATTTAATGTGCATAAGATGTGCATTAAAACCATAGGTTAGAGGGAAAATTGATTAAATGTGATTTAATCAAAATTAAATATACGATATTTAATTTATTTTAATTAAATATGATTTAATTAATTAATTTAATAATTAATAAGATTAATTATTAAATAAATAAATAAAATGGGAACGTGTGGCACGTTCCCCACTTCCCTCCAACGCCCTATCGATAGGGAGTGGGGGAAGTTTTCACTCTGACTAGTTTTCTTCTCCTTGTGAGAAGAAAATCGATCATGGAAATTGATGCAATTTTGGAATTGCTCTCTCAAGAAACTCTCTCTCAAATTCCCAAAAACTTTCTCCAATTAGTGGAATTCCTTCCCACCAAAGGAATTGGTCTAAGTAGTACTCAGAGGATAGAGGGTTTTCCTCGTGGTGCTGTCCTGTTGGAGAAAACAGAGAAGTGTTCTTACTTGCTGTGTTGCTGGAGACTGAAACTACAAAGGTATTATGAATTCTCTTTTAGTTTACTTTAATTACATAGCATGTTTGCATGTTTACTCCATGCCAAATTAGATTAGGATTTTTGTATGCTTATTATGTATTTTTACCAATGTATGGGTATTTGATTTTCAAACAAAACAAACTAGCAAAATTACGATTTCTATCACGTTTTCGCTGCTCAAGGAGATCGGATCTCTATCAATTGGTATTAGAGTAATGCTTGTTTTGCTTTGGTTGAAACAAATTTGCATTGGTTAGGTGAGATTTGCATTTGGTTTGCTGTAAAACTAGTTTAGGAAAATTTTGGCCTTAGTTTACTTTTGATTCGATCAAATTATATGTAAAGGTCCCTGTATTTTTGGGCAATTATGTGCATAATCGAGTCTGTAATTGAGTTATGAGTCGTTCGGGACATGTTTCGTGCAAATCGGATTAGTATCGAAGGAGACATCGAGGTTTGAAGTTGTTCTATTCGAAGAAATCTGCTGCTGTCGAAGCAACAACGTTGCAACGCTACCAGCAGCGTTGCAACGCCGTTCATCAGCGTCGCAATGCTGAAGAACGGCGTCGCAATGCCAGCGCTTCCTATCGATAAGGAGTCCCAGGGAGTCAGCAGCGTTGCAACGCTCTCGCATGGCGTTGCAACGCTACCCCAGTACGTTAGGGTGGCAGCGTTGCAAGGCTCTCCTAAGCGTTGCAACGCTGTAGCAACATCTGGGTCAAGAAGACCGGTTCAATGGCGGTTCGGTCCGATTCGAGCAGTTTGAGCCCGGTTCAAGGAGTCTTGGACCGATTTTGTAAAAAAATTAGTGTAATTTCATTATTTTTGCACTTTAGGGGCCAAATTTTTTCGGTTTTACAACTATTTTTCTTTATGAATGTTATTTAGAATTTTTCCCACCTTAGGATAAGCATGTTCATGCATTTTTTATTTGTATAAATGTTATATAAGTATGGTTTAAATGCATGATTAATTTATTTTTCATGAGTAATTAATTATAAATGTTATAATTAGATTATATGGAAAATAAATTGCATTGATCATGAAATTACTTAGTTTAAAATGAATGTTATTTTATTCAAGTATTTTTAGTTATTCAATTAGTTGAATAATTTTTATAATATAATATAGTTCCTTGTCATAGGTTAATTATTAAATTTATAAAAGTTATAAATTAACGGGTTTTAGAAACCATAACCTATAACAATGAATTGCATGCAAACATAGGAGCTTGGGTAAAATTAAATTAGTTTTAAATAGTTTAAAATTAATTTAGACCTAAGTTTTAATTTCTAATAGGATTAGAAATTAGTCTTACATAGTATTTTAAATAGTTTAAAATATAGTAGGACATTAGAACTTTTGTTATTAGGGAACTCTACTGGTGAAGTTCTGTATAAGGTTGGGGGTACTTAAGCTGACGGTTAATAGAACACCTCCTACCTGGGAACTGACTCGAAGCTTGAGTTGAATTAACCTTAGTTCTATTTTATATCTAGGTAATTAAAAGACCTGGTTATAACAGTTATAATAGGCATAGACTTAAATAGATTCTTTTAGCTAGAATCCGACTAAGTTAAACCTATACCTTAACCTTTGGAGCTTCAGTGGGAGAAAACGAGATGTTCGCATCGAGTTTACTCTCACGTCCTCAAGAGTTCACACCGTGAGTTCCATGCTCGGCTACGTGGCGTCAATAGGGCGTCCCCCTACGGTAAGTGTTTGCATGGTTCAATACCAAGGTGAATGAGGGAAGTATCCATAGTAAATGGGAGCAGGACGTGTGTCAACGTATCCTACGGTCTCCTCCATTAGGTCGCATTGTGAGATTTCTATAGTCCGTCTGCTAGGTTGTCCTGGAACAGCCAAACGCTACGGAGGGCCTGACTATAGGGATCGGAACACCGCGAACTCCAGAAATGGATAGGGTCTCTTAGGTAATTTTCCAACAGTTGTCTTTCTTAATAGTAGCCTGTTGGCTCGGACCTATTGGATCTGAAAATGGTAGGGTCACATTTACGGGATGAGTTAAGCTAGTTAACATGCCTTGACCAAATAAACGGTAGCTAAGGACCATTGGGACGTGAGATGTTCTGGTAGTGGGAATTGACTGAGAAAGTCTCAATTCAAGGGAGGAATGACTGACCACCCGACGAAGACTTTTTTTCTAAACCCTTGAAGTATCGTTGCAAAATTAAAGGTTTAACTTCAACACTGGGTTTAGTTTAAACACTAGGGTTTTTTAATATTTTTGCTAAATTTGATTGGTTTATAATGGGTTAAAGACATAACTAATTAGAACTATTTTGGATTTTCAGCATGTCTTCTTCGTATATAGCCTTACTCAAACGCGAACGTTTAACTGGTGAAAACTTTATTACATGGAAGTCCAACCTGAATGTGATTCTTGTTGTTGACGACCTACGGTTTGTACTAACTAAGGAATGTCCTTAGGTCCATGCTCAAAACGCACCTCAATTAGGTAAGGATGCGTTTGACCGCTGGTCCAAGGCCAATGAAAAGGCCAAGGCCTATATCCTAGCTGGCATATCTAATGTCTTGGCCAGGAAGTTGGAGGGTATGGTCTCAGCTCGTGAGATCATGGGTTATTTGCAGAATTTTTCTGGACAAACCGTCTAAACAAATTCGGCATGAATCCCTCAAGTACGTTTATAACGCGCACATGAAGGAGGGAACTTCAGTGAGAGAACATGTTCTCGATCTTATAGTTCACTTCAACGTGGCCGAAATAAACGGAGCGGTCTTAGACGAGCAAAGTCAGGTATTTTGCATCATGGAATCTCATCCGAAGAGTTTCCTACCATTCCGTAGCAATGCGGAGATGAACAAAAAGGAGTATAACCTGACTTCCCTCCTAAATGAATTGCAGACTTACCAGTCTCTTATGGAGAATAAGGGATAGGTTGATGGAGAGGCAAATCAGTTTGCCCATTCCAGAAGGATCTAGATGGGTTCATTCTCTGGAACCAAGCATTGCGGTTCTTCTTCTGGGATTAAGAAGACTCGGAAGAAGAGGAAAGAAGGAAGAGGGAAAGCTTCTGCTACTGTAGACATTAAGCTCAAAGAGAAGAAAGGTAAATCAAATTTACTTGTTCTTGAAACTTTCTTAGTGGAAAATAATGATTTTACCTGGATACTTGATTCAGGAGCCACTAATCATGTTTGCTCTTCCTTTTAGGAAACTAGTTCCTTCAAGGAGCTCGAAGAGGGTGAGATGACGCTCAGGGTCGGAACGGGAGACGTCATCTCAGCTCGTGCAGTGGGAGATGCCAAGGTATTTTTTAGAGATAGATTTTTATTATTAAAAAATCTGTATATAGTTCCTAAAATTAAGAGTAACTTAATTTCTATCTCTTGTTTAATTGAACTTGGCTATTGTATTACCTTTTCATTTAATGAAGCGTTCATTTCAAAGAAAGGTGTCAATATTTGTTGTGCTAAGTTAGAAAACGGCTTGTATGTACTTAAACCGAATAAAACTAAAGCAATTTTGAATCATGAGATGTTTAAAACTGCTAATACTCAAAGTAAAAGACAAAGAATTTCTCAAAATAATACCTATCTATGGCATCTTAGACTTGGTCACATAAATCTCAACCGGATTGAGAGACTCCCTAAGAATGGACTTCTAAACAAGTTAGAAGATGATTCTTTACCTCGTTGCGAATCATGCTTGGAAGATAAAATGACTAAGCGACCTTTTACTGGAAAAGGCTACAGAGCCATAGAGCCCTTAGAACTTATTCATTCGGATCTTTGTGGTGCGATGAATGTCAAAGCTCGAGGAGGGTACGAATATTTCATCTCTTTCATAGATGATTATTCGACGTATGGTTATCTATACCTAATGCATCACAAGTCTGAGGCTCTTGAAAAGTTCAAAGAGTATAAGGCTGAAGTAGAGAATGCATTAGGGAAAACCATTAAAACACTTCGATCCGATCGAGGTGAAGAACATATGGATTTGCGATTCCAAGACTATATGATAGAACATGGAATTAAATCTCAACTCTCAGCACCTAATACACCACAACAAAATGGTGTGTCAGAAAGGAGAAATAGAACCTTGTTGGACATGGTTCGTTCTATGATGAGCTATGCTCAATTGCCTGCCTCGTTTTGGGGATACACAGAGAGAGCTCATAGTTCAAATCTTGAACACTGTTCCATCAAAGAGTGTTTCAGAAACACCGTTTGAATTGTGGAAGGGGCGTAAACCTAGTTTACAACACTTTAGGATTTGGGGTTGTCCGGCACACGTGCTAGTGACAAACCCAAAGAAACTGGAATCTCGTTCAAGATTATGCCAATTTGTTGGTTATCCAAAAGAAACGAGAGGTGGTCTTTTCTACGACCCACAAGAAAACAAGGTTATTGTATCGACAAACGCCACTTTCTTGGAGGAAGATCACATGAGAAACCACAAACGCCACTTTCTTTGATTGTATCGACAAACACAAATTTGTCCCTAGCGTTGCAACGCTGTGCTGATTTTCTCTGTAAATACAACATGTTTTTCTCTTTGCAAAGGGAGGTGAATTTGATAGTTCTTAACACTAATTTCGAAATACACACTCTAAGGGGAGAAAGAAGAGCATTCCTTGGGAGGCAAAGCATTTGTGGAGGCTCGAGATCGTGACGGGAGCTCGAGAACGAGGGACCGACATCGACACATAGAGTTTTATTTCTCTTTCTTTTAGTTTGTAATTCCGTTTAAAGACAATCCTATGACTTTAGTTTGTTTTTAAGGTGATTTTGAGTAGCTAAATGTTGTAGTTGGGATTTGATTAGCATGTTTTGGATTTATTTGATTATGTATTTGTTGGGGTTTGTACCCTAAAACTCGGAGTTTGTAACTTTTGTTCTAATTAATGTAATAAAAAATTATTATTTCCAATAAAGAGTTATTTTTCGTTATTTACGACATTGCCCTTGTTTTAACCCTAAATCTAATAAACTAACATCCAAGGTTGTAAAATGTCTCTTGAACTGAATGTAGTGTACATATAAAGGATCTCGGTTCGAGATACAACCTAAAGGGTCTATAGTGAGGGGATAAGGTTTGGGTACCTTACGCTGGTAATACTATGGATATGGCCCACTTTGTATTTGATACAAACATAGTGATCCTAGCGTGTTAGTGTTGACGACATGTGAGTGGAGATATCCTATGTGATGAGATTGCATAAGATCGGACCGTGAAATAGTAACCGCTAGATGTAACTCCGTTGACTAGTTAGGTTTCTATTTCACTAGGATGACCTAGGCAACTTGATCTCAATCCTGAATAGGTTAGGAACTCCTGTTTGCGAGAGATTTCCCTTTTACTACTATGGGTGAGAGTGGCCAGATTCACTAGTCGGGATGTCGAAGCCCCCCAAAATATTTACTAGTTTTCTAGATCTAACATGTAGAAATAGTGGACCAGGTCGAATCCCAAGGGAACCAATCGAATTAATTTCTTAAAGTTAAAAATAATAATGATAACAAAAATAAAGGGGGGTTTGAATTGTCGAACAAAAAATGAAATTAAAAAAAAAAACTAAAAAGATAATTTTATGCAACTTCCAATTCAAGGATGTAAATTTCATCCAATTGTAATCTTAATCATAGGCTTTAAAAGGAAAAAAAAATCAATTTTAATTTTGCTAATTCAAGAACTCAGTCAATTTACTCGAAAAAGCTGCAATAAATATAAACTCTCCTAAATTAATTGATTTGAACCAAGCATAATAATCAAAACTTATAATTTAATCCATTGGGTACGATAGCGTTCCATATTGATTAAATAATAGCATTAAAAGCAATGAGAGGACTAAACCAAAATTAACTAATTAAGATAACTACAAATTAATTAATTTTGTTTCTTTGTTTCCCTAGAGTCTATTATGCAAGCTATGTAAAATGGAAAAACCATTAATTACACACACATAAATCAACCCCTTGCTACAGTTTTTCAATCATTTGTGACAATTACGGATCAAAAAATCATGGATAGCAATAAATTGATTGAAACTAAATTAAGGCGTCAATTTAATTATTAACGATCAATCATAAAAATAAAACAAAAGACAAAGAATTCTAAAATTAGAAACAAATTTTCAATTAGGTCTAAAGACTCACAAAATTACAATTGGAAATGAAATGACCCTTGAATCAGAAATTAAAGCTTAGCCACACATGGTGGAAAAGCAAGAATAACTGTAAAGTGGAGAAAACATAAAATAAAAAGGATAAAAATAAAAAACTATAACACTCTCTAAACTTTTGTTTTTGTAGAGAACACTAAAACTCTGCACTTCTTTACTCAACATTGCACTCCTTTTATACTTGAAAATGACCACAAATAGGTCCCTTCTATGTGTCATTTCTTGCTCCACAATGTGTGTCAAACCACAAGATAATTTCTCCCTTGCATTTCTCATGGAAGACTCCATGTATGTATGCCACCTACACAAGGAAGAAAAACAAAAACAAAAGAAAAATTAGATAATAAGTTTTTTTTTTCTTTTCATTCTTTTTATGTGATTTTTATACCTTTAATTCTTTTGTTATTTTCAATTCTCTCATTCTTTTGTTTTTCTAATTTTTTTTTCAATTTTTATTTCAATTTACGAATTTGAACTAAAGTATGCTTTTTAGACTAGTTCCACTAAAAAATGATAATTTGACACCTAAACTAAATTGGACACAATTTCAACAATTAAACATATTATTCACTTAGAATGTAAGGAGATTAGATATAATAAGTATAATTAATTTCTACTCATCAAATTCTCCCACACCTAATTCATGATTGTCCTCGAGCATGCCTTAACTCAACATATGAACCTCCTCTTTACTCCCTTTTCATATTTCTCAATATCCAAAAATACCAATAAAGCCAATTACACATCAATGTTGAATTGTAGTGACAATCAAGAGAATGAGCACTCGTAGAAAATATTTTCTAAAAAACTCAAGCATCTCATCAATTTACCAAAATCACATGCAACAAGACTTAACACCCTCGCGCGGTTTCACTCAATACACTCAAAGTATTTAGGGTGCTTTTACTCTCAAAATCAAAACCTAACATGTTATTACCATAGGCTTGCAAATGAATCAAATCTCTACCACTTAGATGAATTGAATGCAAAAATCAAAGTGACTTAATAAGGGTTGTAATGGGGCTTAGGTAAAGGTATGGTAGGAGGAAAATTTTAGGTGTTTCACAATCAAGACCAAGAGTTGTATACATGATATCAATGTCACATAACAATCATACATTATCCAAGACATTGAACCTTATTCCTACATCTCATTTCAAGCACCAAGAATGTTCGAGAAGTAACATTTTAATAATTCCAATGTTTTTGACAAATTTTTCTCCAAAATTTTTCTCCTTTTTTCTTTTTTTGTTTTTCTCTTCTCTTCTCTTTTTCTTCTTCTTCTTTTTCTTCTTTTTTTTTTTCTCAAATTTTCTCTCTCTTTTTTTTTTCATTATTATTTTTTTTCTTCACTCAAACATTAACTACCATGCAATATTTTCTCATGTCTTGAGAAAAGGTACAAATGTTGAGGCTAACAAACAAAATGGTCTTAGGTTGAATCTAATGTGTTTGAAGAAAGAAAAAAAAGGAAAACACGCTCAAAATTGCTAACTAAAGGAAAAAAACGTAAAGGTGGGAATTTTGAGAGGTCCAAAAACTGGTTAATCCTAATTTGCCCTTATCATATTAATGCATCAATCCAAAAAATGTAGTCTCAAAATGCATTCACAAGCAAGTTCTAGAATAAGCATACTAAGTTTGATAACACTCAACGACAAATAAATTGAGCAAAATATAATGAAATGCTCATAGGCTCAAATACTCACTGGGATGTGTAATTTGCATCAAGCCTTGTACACATTTCAATCAAGAAATCAATGAGACACTATCATATAATTTTTAAAGAAAAACACTATTCATGCTCATCTTTCACATGTATTGGAAATTCAAACTAAAGATGCATCCTTAACTTACAAAGCATTAAAAGATATTAATAAACATTCAAGGTTTCAAAAGAAAAATTAACATGTACGAATTAAGACATGCTAAATTCAAAGAAAAACCCATTTTGTTTAGAAACGAAATTGTATAACAAAAACCTCCCCCACACCTAAACTATACATTGCCCTAAATGTATATATAGAATATTGCTCACAAAAGAAAAGAAAGAAAATTAAACTCTCTTGATTTGTGAACAACTTGAACTGGTATAGTTTGGGTTGTTGAAAGAATATGTGACCAGGCTTTATTAAAAATTAGTGACCTGCAAAAAAAAAAAAAAAGAATTATGAAAAATTGAAAGAAGAAAGAAAGAAGAAAAACTAATAATAAAGAAAAGAAAAAGTAAAGAAAATATTGGGTTGCCTCCCAATAGCGCAATTATTTAACGTCGTTTTGCCCGACGAGATTCTTGTGCATGTCAGGGCACATAAAATTCTTCAATTTTCTTTGGTCCCTTCTTGCTCGAATCAATATAGCCTTCGAAGTCTAAAAGGCTCATATGTTTTTCTAGTGCACCTGAAAGATCATTATTTTTTAGATTTTTTATATAAGGAATGAAGGACATAAAATAAGAATCAACTGACTCAACTGACTTAAAAGAAATAAGAGATTCTACAAAGTCATGAGAATAAAGAATAGAATATTCAGAATTAAGAGAAATGCAAGGAAATAGAACAGATGAAGGCTTTTCAGCCTCAAACTCTATCACTTGAATCTCCTTTTCGTGGTAAGGCTCATTTTCTTTCTTTTTCTCACAAACCTAGACCTCTCATGACCCAAAATTCTCAAGCTCAACATCGTCGTCATCCATGTACATCGCCACTTCAACCTTATTGGTCTCGATATATTAATGCTCTCTTTGACTCTCCAATCTTCTCACTGAATTAGCCACCTGGATAATTTGGTCATCCAAGCTCTGCATTCCAGGTCGAGTCTTCTCATGAAATTGAAGAGTACTATTAGTAAGTTCATATACTATAACCTCTAGAGACATACCAGAGTCTGAAGTCTGATGGCATGGATTTTTCTGCTCCACCTGGTATCCATATCCATAGGTGGATTGATCCAATTCAGAATAGTAGTGATCCAAAAACTCGTACTTTACTTGATGACCATGAAATTCTCTCAAGATGCAGGAGTTTGGAATAAAGTTTCGTTGCAACCGAGGGCATGCTTGTGTGGGGTGTCCTTGAATTGAGCATAATTTGCATGCCTCGAGTGCTTGTAGTTTCCCTACAACTACTTGAAGAATAACAGAAGTCAATTCAGAAATTTGAGTTTTGAGCTCAATAACCTCATCAGCAAACGATGCAGCTCTACCAAATGCATAATAATGATGAAGGTTTTATGCCATGTAAGACAGGTATAGGGAAAAATAATAAAATAGAATTTTTTTTATTACAAATCTAACATTGAGAAACTAACAATGGTTTCCCGGCAACGGCGCCAAATTTTAATCGGGTTGTCGAAGCCCTCCAAAATATTTACTGGTTTTCTAGATCTAACTTGTAGAAATAGCGGACCAGGTCGAATCCCAAGGGAACCAATCGAATTAATTTCTCAAAGTTAAAAATAATAATGATAACAAAAATAAATGGGGTTTGAATTGTCGAACAAAAAATAAAATTTAAAAAAAGTAAAAAGATAATTTTATGCAACTTCCAATTCAAGGATGTAAATTTCATCCAATTGTAATCTTGATCATAGGCTTCAAAAGGAAAAAAAATTAATTTTAATTTTGCTAATTCAAGAACTCAGTCAATTTACTCGGAAAAACCGCAATAAATATAAACTCTCCTAATTTAATTGATCTTAACCAAGCATCAAAATCAAAACTTATAATTTAATCCATTGGGTATGATAGCGTTCCATATTGATTAAATAATACCATTAAAAGCAATGAGAGGACTAAACCAAAATTAACTAATTGAGATAACTTCAAATTAATTAATTTTGTTTCTTTGTTTCCCTTTAGTCTATTATGCAAGCTATGTAAAATGGAAAAACCATTAATTACACACACATAAGCCAACCCCTTGCTACATTTTTTTCAATCATTTGTAACAATTACGGATCACAAAATCATGGATAGCAATAAATTGATTGAAACTAAATTAAGGCGTCAATTTAATTAGTAACGATTAATCATAAAAATAAAACAAGAAACAAAGAATTCTTAAATTAGAAACAAAATTTCAATTAGATCTAAAACCTCACAAAATTACAATTGGAAATTAAATGACCCTTGAATCAGAAATTAAAGCTTAGCCACACATGGTGGAAAAGCAAGAATAACTGTAAAGGGGAGAAAACATAAAATAAAAAGGATAAAAACAAAAAACTTTTGTTTTTGTAGAGAACACTAAAACTCTGCAATTCTTTACTCCATGCATTGCCCTCCTTTTATACTTGGAAATGAACAGAAATAGGTCCCTTATATGTGCCATTTCTTACTCCACAATGTGAGCCAAGCCACAAGATAATTTCTCTCTTGCATTTCGCATGGAAGACTCCATGCATGTATGTCACATACACAAGGAAGAAAAATAAAAACAAAAGAAAAATTAGATAGTAAGCTATTTTTTTCCTTTTCATTATTTTTATGTGTTTTTTATAGCTTTAATTCTTTTGTTATTTTCAATTCTCTCATTCTATTGTTTTTGTAATTTTTTTCAATTTTTATTTCAATTTACGAATTTGAACTAAAGTATGCTTTTTAGACTAGTTCCACTAAAAAATGATAATTTCTCACCTAAACTAAATTGGACACAATTTCAACAATTAAACATATTATTCACTTAGAATGTAAGAAAATTAGATATAATAAATATAATTAATTTCTACTCATCATTCACCGACTCAATATGCCTACCTTCTTGGGGACAAGATCGAGTGAGCGGTTGGAGACTTAACTTAGCAAGATGGAATTCACTCCTTTCCCGCCTACTAGGGTAAGTAGATGAATGTTCCCTTAAGTGGTGTCTTCAGGACTTGAACAAGGGACTCGACCCTCTCATTGGCCCGAGAGGGACTTCTGTTTGTTGGAAAGACCACAAACAAATTGTTCATTAGAGGAGCACTAGTACTTAAGGTACAAGATGTAACCTAAGGGTAAAATGGTAATTTGATCCAGCTAGTGTTACGAACATTCGTGAAGGATTGACTTGCTTTTATTGGTCAACATCCGTGGAGACAAAAAAATATCTGCAGTGAGAAGAGTGCAGCTGCGAGACTTTAGTGGAGTGTTCCCGCATTTAACGAATGTTGATTAGTAGGTTAATGAGATTAACCGAATAATGTCGTATCGTTGGAGCTTCTGATTTGTAGGTCCATTAGGTCCACCTTCTAGCTTGTAAAGGGTTCTTAAATCGTTAGAAAGTGAAATGTTCAAATTCAATTAGGGAATAAATGTTAATGTATATGGATACATTATAACATAAAGTTTTGGAACTTTATATAATAAATTTAATGTGAATATGATTCATGAGAGAATTAAATATTTGAAATAGTTCAAATAATAATTTAAAAGTGAATGTGATTCATATTTAAAACTATAAATTAAGGGGAAATATGATTAAATTTGGTTTATTCTTATTTAAATATGAGATATTTAAATTCATTAAATTTGATTTAATATAATGATTAATTACATTAATTATTATTATTTAATTATTATTAAATATGTGGGAACGTGTCAGAAGGACACGTTCTCTCCTCCCCCCTCCCCCCACCACCTTCTCCTTATCGTAAGGGAATGAGAAGTTCCCTGGCCTTTAACTTCTTCTTTATTGAGAGAAGAATTGATTGATGATTTTGGATGCAATTAAGGAATTGCTAGACTTCTCTCCTCTCTCAAATATTCCCTTTCCTCTTCCAATTTGTTGGCTCCTTCCCACCAAGGAGAGATCTAAGTTGATATCCAGAGACATAGAAGGTTCTCGATTTTGGTTGTGTTCTGTTGGATAAGAAGAGCAGAGGAAAAGGAAAATTTGCTGTTGTTGTGCAAATTTGGAGCAAAGTGTTGGTATTTCTAGCATCTTTGCATGTCTAGTTCCATGCCTAATTAGATTAGATTAGAATGCTTGTCTCTGTATTTTTCCAATGTATTGGTATTTCTAGTAAACCAAAATAAACGAGCAAAATCGATCTCAAAACACATTTCTGTTGATCACGGGGATCAGTTCTCCATCAATTGGTATCAGAGAGATGCTTGTTTTGTTTTGGTTGAAACAAATTTGCATTGGATAGGTGAGAATTGCATTTGGTTTGCTGTAAAGCTGTTTAGGAAAATTTTGGCCTTAGTTTTAATTGTGATTTAATCAAATTAAATGTAAAGGCCCCTACGTTTTGGGCAAATAAGTGCATAATCGAGTCTGTAATTAAGTTATGAGTCGTTCGTGACAAGTTTGAAGCATTTCAAATGAGATTTGAGGGAGAAATTGAGATTGGAAACGACTGTGTTCGAAGGAATTAGCTACTGGCAGAACAAGTAGCATTGCAACGTCGTTCATCAGCGTTGCAACGCTGAGGAACGGCGTCGCAATGCCGAGGCTCCTATCGATACAGAAATCTGAGGGGTCAGCAACGTTGCAACACTGCCCCTCAGCGTTGCAACGCTACCCCGATACCTGAAGCGCGCACATAAGGAGGCGGCGCGGTAACGCTCTCTCAGCGTTAGCAACGCCGTGCCATCAACTTGAAGAAGCGACCGGTTCAAAGGCGATTCGAGCGTTCGGCCGTGATTGGTCCGGTTTGAGCGGTCTGAGACCGGTTCTAAGTGTTTTGCACCGGTTTTGTTATAAAATTAGTGTAACTTTATTATTTTTGCACGTTAGGGGCCAATTTTTTTCGATTTTATGGCTCTTTTCTTTATGAATGTCATTTAGAATCTTTCCCACCTTAGGATAAGCATGTTCATGCATTTTATTTGTATAATTGTTATATAAATATGGTAGAAATGCATGATTTATTTCATTTTTCATAACTAATTAATTATAATTGTTATAATTGGATTATATGAAAAATAAATAGCATGGAGCATGAAATTACTTAGTTTAAGATAAAGTGTTATTTTATTTAAGTAATTTGCATGGTTCAATTAGTTGAATGTAATTCCAAGAAATCCTTTGTTGGATTTATCGTATAGTTCGCTATTATAGGTTAATAATTAAAACTTATAAAAGATAAAATGGGGTTTTAGAAACCATAACATATAACAAAGAGCTGCATGCAAACATAGGAACTTAGGTTAAATAAAAACTAGTTTTAAATTGTTTAAAATTAATTCAGACATAAGTTTAATTTGTAATAGGATCAGAAGTCAGTCTAACATAATATTTTAAATAGTTTAAAATATAGTAGGACAATAGGACATTGGTTATAAGGGAACTCTATTGGTGATAATCTGTATAAGGTTGGGGGTACTTAAGCTGACGGTTAACGGAACACCTCTTACCTAGGAACTGACCTAGAACCTGAGTTGAATTAACCATAGTCCTGTGTTATATCTAGGTAATTAAAATGTTTATTCACCTAGATATAAGGTTAAAAAGCCTAATTATAAAAGTTATAATAGGCATAGACTTAGATAGATTCTTTTAGCAAGAATCCGACTAAGTTAAACCTATACCCTAACCTTAGGAGCTTGATAGCACACAAAATGTGCTATCCTTAGGCTTAATTATTGATAGTTTTATGATGATTTCAGGGCTTTTACGTGTTTAATTCATTCAATTTCAGGTTAAGAGCTTAAACGGAGCTATTGGAGACAAATTGGATCACTCGGGATCAAAACGAGGCTATTTGGAGCTAAAAATAATACCAATTGGAAGAGAAAGGACCAATCCAAGCATGATGACCCGAGGTGATGGCGTTGCAACGCTGTCTATAGCGTTGCAACGCCGAATGTGCTGATTAAAGGCGTTGAAGACCCCAGGCGATAGCGTTGCAACGCTGCCTAGCAGCGTCGCAACGCTATCTCGATAAGGAAGCGCACATGAAGAACTGCACAACGGGCGTTGCAACGCTGCCTTGCAGCGTCGCAACGTCACATCGATAGGAAGGCGCGCGCGTTAGGGTAGCGGCGTTAACGCCGCCATCGGCGTTGCAACGCCATCGACTATTTTCATATTTGCCGGCCGCTTTAGGTGCAGCGTTGCTGTTGTCCCTAAGCGTTGCAACGCTGCACCGATGATGCCTATAAATAGAACATTATGCATTATGTAAAAGGGGAGTCAAAATTGATAGACAATCCACCTTAATTTTGAAATACACTTTTTAAGAAGAGAGAGAAGAGCGTTTTTGGAGCCAAAGCATTCGTGGAGGTTGGAGATCGAAGACGGTAGCTCGGAGATGAAGGACCGACATCGACACATAAGTTTAATTCCTCTTTCTTTCAATTTGTAATAGCGTTCTAAGACGTTTCCTACATGTTTAGCTTGGTTTTTATGTGATTTAGTGTAGCTAAATGTTGTAGTTAGGATTTGATTTGCTTATTAAGACTTCTTTGCCATGTATTGAAGTATGTTTTGATCTTTATTTTTGGCAATTCATTCTTAATTTCATTTATAACTTTGGTTTAAGTGGACTCGAGAGAAAAAGCTTAAATTAGAACAAGTTGTCAAAACCCTTAGAATTCTGGCATGAGAATGACTTAGAAGTTTAAGGGAAACACATAAAGATGTTACTTAATGC
Source organism: Trichosanthes cucumerina (assembly GCA_036507285.1). Taxonomy (NCBI): domain Eukaryota; kingdom Viridiplantae; phylum Streptophyta; class Magnoliopsida; order Cucurbitales; family Cucurbitaceae; genus Trichosanthes; species Trichosanthes cucumerina. The sequence goes on from CM071841.1 coordinate 45,388,821, forward strand.
CGTGCATGCTTAGATTTTATATGGAGACTATAAGATTTATTGTATGTGCGAGGCTCTTGAGAGATCGAGAGACTTTCTTGAGTAATTTACTTCTTGTTTATAAATTCATCTCATTTATTCATTGCATGTGTAATTAAGTGTTGATTTGCAAGGTCAATTTCCTTTAAATCTATCAATTCGTGTCTCCACATGTTTGTTTGTTATATGTCTTTACTTTCAACCAAATATCCATGTTATGTTTCTTTAGCTAAAATTGAGAATTAGTATCTTAGTAATTAATTAATCTAGAATCCCATTCCCGAGGACGATACTTAGACTCATAAATCACTATACTAAAACTTGACCCGTACACTGCGGTATTGCATATCTATAATTTTACACAACAAGTTTTTGGCGCCGTTGTCGGGGAATGACGATTATTTAGATTAATTAATATCACGAGAAAATTTCAAATTTTAGACTAAAGTGTGTTTGTGTATTTTTTTCCTTATTTATTTGTGTGATTGTTTGTTTCCTTGTTTGTTTTATTTGAGTTTTGTGCATTTTGGAGTCTTTGTCCCCTGTTTTTTGTTGTGCTGCTATTGTATAAGTCTTGGTGTGAATTTCTGATTTTTTTTAGTATGACATTGCATGATTTTGAGTTTCCACCATTATATTGTCCGTCTCAGGACCCTAGGTATGTGCATCATGATTTATCTAAACACCATGTGTCTAATTTTCACTATTTTGTACCTAAATTTAATGAAAATGCTTATGATGGTAGTTATTTAGGCACTTGGAACCATAATTTTTCGTACCTTAACAAACCCATAGACAAATCTTCTCTTATGGACCAATTGGCTGAATATACCTTAGAATTGAAAATTAAAAATTTGGTTAATAATGAATTCGAAAGGTTGAATAGGTTAGAAGATGAGGTGGCAAGACTTTTGGAAATAGTACAAGATAGAGCTCAGTACCTTAACCAGCTAGTAATTTCCCTTAAGGCCTTACAGGAACAATTTCTTATCCTTACCACTCAGGAGATGCCACCTCGGAGGATTTGTTTAGATGACAATGAGGATAGTTTGGGGGAGACTGAGACACACCATGATCAGGTTAGTGACGAGGACACTGGTGATACACTTAGTTCCACAGAGGAATCACAGGTGATAGAGTTAGAGGCTGAGAGGTCTTCTTTCCTTTTATTCCCTGAAAATTCCTTTAATTTTGTTCTTTTGTGTTCTTAAACAAAAACACCACAAATAATTTTCTGTCTGAGGCTCAAGAAAAGCATGATAGCCTTTTAGACTTAGAAGGCTATATCGATTCGAGCAAGAAGGGCCCGAAAAAATATGAGCAATTTTATTTGCCATGATAAGTCACCGTCTAGCTAAAGACGTTAAAGAAAGCGCTTCTTGGGAGGCAACCCAAGTTTTATGTTTCATGCCTTTATTTTTTGTTTTATTTTCTAGTTCCTTTTGTGTTTTTTTGTCTAATTTCTTTCTTTTTGTTCCTCCAGGTGTATGCCCAAGAGGAGAGCTGCAGATTTGCACCATTTTGATCCTGAGATCGAGAGGACCTGTAGGAGACTCCTAAAGGAAAAAAGAGAAGAACCTCAGGAAATGGCTGATCAGGAGCTCATCAATAACCCTAAACCTATCAGGGAGTATTTCCAACCTGTGTTTAATTCTGAGCAGGCTGGAATAGTCCATGCCCCTATAAATGCTAATAACTTTGAACTTAAGACAGGGCTGATACAAATTGTTAGGGAAGGTGCTTTCAGAGGCTTAGCCACAGAAGATCCTAACTCTCATCTTCAAAATTTCTTAGAAATCCGTGGTACATTTAAAATGAATGGTATCTCTGCTGATAGTATTCGCTTACGTCTCTTTCCTTTCTCTTTGCATGGTAGAGCCAAAGAATGGCTAGGGTCCCTCCCCTCAGGTAGTATCACTTCCTGGGAGGAGTTGGCCCAAGCCTTCATGACTAAATTGTTTACCTGTGAAAGCTGCAAAGTTAAGGACGAAGATAGGAACATTCAGACAGCAGGAGGGAGAGCAGTTATTTGAGGCATGGGAAAGGTATAAGGACATGCTCAGGTATAAGGACATGCTCAGGAGGTGGCCACAACATGGCTAGCCAGATTGGCTCCAGGTACAATTGTTTTATAATGGGCTGGAAGGTAAAACCAGGACCATTTTGGATGCCACTGCTGGAGGAGCTTTCATGGCGAAGACTGTGCCAGAAGCACGCGCCCTCCCGGAGGAAGTGTCAACTGCCAGCTACCAGTGGCCTACAGACAATGACATATCTAAGCCAATAGCTAGATTGTATCAACTTGATGAGGCAACTTCTCTTAGATCTCATATGGCATCTCTCACTCATGCGCTGAATAGTTTTGCAGGATCACCAAAGACAGGGATGTCCTCTCAATGCTCCCAGCGTAATGGAGAATCCACTATGGATCAATTAAACTACCTAAACAACAAAAGCAACACTTATGGGGGAAATAAGACCGAGAATAACCTACCAACACATTACAATCCAGGTTTGAGGTATCATGAGAATTTTTCTTATGCTAACAACAAAAATGTGTTGAATCCTCCTATAGGGCATGCTTCTACATTAGAAAGGAAAACATCTCTGGAAGAGACATTGCACTTCTTCATAGCTGAATCCAGAAGTCGGTCCAACCAGCTGGAAAATCCAGTCACCAGTCTATCTGGTATAGTGACAAGTCATGGAGCTGCAATAAATAACATAGAGACCCAGATTGGCCAAATGAACACATCACTCCAAACACTGCAAGCAAGGAAAGAAACACCTTGAGGGAGTACAGTCTAGCTAAAAGACGTTAAACAAAGCGCTTCTTGGGAGGCAACCCAAGCTTCACTTATTTTGTTGTTTTCTGGTTTTAGTTGTTTTACAGTTTTTAGTTTAATTAATGGTTGTTTATTTTGCTTCATAGGTTGTGATGAGGTCATCCTTCGTTGAAATCCATGCTCCCATTCTGAGGAACTCCAACACACATGCTTTGGCTATTCAAGGAACTCAGAAAGATCTCCATAACTCAGGACAGTATTGTTCACTCTTACCCTTATACTTAATTTGTGCTTATTTCTGCAAACATTGGGGACAATGTTTAGTTTAAGTTTGGGGGTGGGATGTGGTTTAATTGTTGTGACTGTCCTAAGTATGTGCTAGAACTATTGATTGATTTTTACATAAGTATGATCATGATAGCCTAGGATGAGATTTAATTGAAAATTCTTGCGATTTTGCTGAAACTTGAAAGCATGACATGAATTCTAGTTAATTTAAAAATTTTCTTGAATTTTTCCTACACTATTATGCACATAGTTTGTGTTCCTATAGTTTTGAAATGCTTAGAACAAAGTTATTAGGTTCAGAAGTTTGATGTCACCTCGATATGTCTGAGAACTGATTTGAGAGTTAAACTGCAAGATAGGGTGAATGACAATATGAAGTGCATGACCTGTATAATTTGTGAAACAGTTTGTTTTTGTTGTTTGTTTGTTAAAGAAAAAAATCGTGAGGGCAAAAAGAGTTACCTTCACTGTGAACAGTTAGGCCACTCATTGAACGAGTGCTCTGGGTAAGGGTCCCTGCAGTAGATGTGTGAAAGCTAGTGTCCTTACGCAAAAAAAAGAGAAGAAAATAGAAAAAATTGATAAAAAAAAGTGAGTAAGTACTGAGTAGAGTTATTTAATTCTTGAATGTAGGGAGACTCAAAGATTAGTAATTAAGACCAATGTAGGAGGAAGTTGAATGGAGAGCCTAATAAAGTTGATCCGGGCTTAGTAAAAATAAAGGGAACATAGGCTAATCACACACACAGGTAGGAACACTTAGGAAGAATTTTAGATTGCCTGTTGAATTGTTATGTTTGAGTGTTTCCTGTGATTACTAGACTTTCCCTTAAATTTCTGAGGCTTGAATCAAATGTATGTTTAAGAACAATCCGATGTTTAATTCTATTTTTGCTCGGGACTAGCAAATGTTTAAGTTTGGAGGTGTTTGATAGCACACAAAATGTGCTATCCTTAGGCTTAATTATTGCTAGTTTTATGATGATTTCAGGGCTTTTACGTGTTTAATTCATTCAATTTCAGGTTAAGAGCTTAAACGGAGCTATTGGAGACAAATTGGATCACTCGGGATCAAAACGAGGCTATTTGGAGCTAAAAATAATACCAATTGGAAGAGAAAGGACCAATCCAAGCATGATGACTCGAGGTGATGGCGTTGCAACGCCGAATGTGCTGATTAAAGGCGTTGAAGACCCCAGGCGATAGCGTTGCAACGCTGCCTGCCAGCGTCGCAACGCTATCTCGATAAAGAAGCGCACATGAAGAAACGCACAACGGGCGTTGCAACGCTGCCTTGTAGTGTCGCAACGCCATATCGATAGGAAGGCGCACGTGTTAGGGTAGCAGCGTTGCAACGCTGCCATCAGCGTTGCAACGCCATCGACTATTTCCATATTTGCCATCCGCCTAGGGTGCAACGTTGCAATGTTGTCCCTAGCGTTGCAACGCTGCACCGATGCTGCCTATAAATAGAAAATTATGCATTGTGTAAAAGCGGAGCCGAAATTGATAGACAATCCACCCTAATTTCGAAATACACTTTGTAAGAAGAGAGAGGAGAGCGTTTTTGGAGCCAAAGCATTCGTGGAGGTTGGAGATCGAAGCCGGGAGCTCGGAGACGAAGGACCGGCATCGACACATAAGTTTAATTCCTCTTTCTTTCAATTTGTAATAGCATTCTAAGACGTTTCCTACATGTTTAGCTTGGTTTTCATGTGATTTAGAGTAGCTAAATGTTGTAGTTAGGATTTGATTTGCTTATTAAGACTTCTTTGCTATGTATTGAAGTATGTTTTGATCTTTATTTTTGGAAATTCATTCTTAATTTCATTTATAACATTGTTTTAAGTGGACTCGAGAGAAAAAACTTAAATTAGAACAAGGTTGTCAAAACCCTTAGAATTCTGGCATGAGAATGACTTAGAAGTTTAAGGGAAACACATAAAGAAGTTGCTTAGTGCCGTGCATGCTTAGATTTTATATGGAGACTAGGCTCTTGAGAAATCGAGAGACTTTCTTGGGTAATTTACTTCTTGTTTATAAATTCATCTCATTTATTCATTGCATGTGTAATTAAGTGTTGATTTGCAAGGTCAATTTCCTTTAAATCTATCAATTCGTGTCTCCATATGTTTGTTTGTTATATGTCTTTACTTTCAACCAAATATCCATGTTATGTTTCTTTAGCTGAAATTGTGAATTAGTATCTTAGTAATTAATTAATCTAGAAACCCATTCCCGAGGACGATACTTGGACTCATAAATCACTATACTAAAACTTGACCCGTACACTGCGGTATTGCATATCTATAATTTTACGCAACAGAGCTTCAGTGGGAGAAAACGAGATGTTCGCATCGAGTTTACTCTCACGTCTTCAAGAGTTCACAGTGTGAGTTCCATGCTCGGCTAAGTGGCGTCAATAGGGCGTTCCCCCTACGGTAAGTGATTGCATGGTTCAATACCAAGGTGAATGAGGGAAGTATCCATAGTAAATGGGAGCAGGACGCGTGTCAACGTATCCTACGGTCTCCTCCATTAGGTCGCACCGTGAGATTTCTATAGTCCGCCTGCTAGGTTATCCTTGAACAACCAATCCTTACGGAGGGCCTGACTATAGGGGTTGGAACACCGCAAACTCCAGAAATGGATAGGGTCTCTTAGGTAATTTGCCAACAGTTGTCTTTCTTAATAGTAGCCTGTTAGTTCGGACCTATTGGATCTGAAAATGGTAGGGTCACATTTACGGGATAAGTTAAGATAGTTAACAAGTCCTTGACCAAACAAATGGTAGCTAAGAATCATTGGGGCATGAGATGCTCTTGTAGTGAGAATTAGCTGAGACAGTCTCAATTCAGAGGAGGAGTGATTGACCACCTGACGATGGCTTTTATTCTAAACCCTTGAAGTATCGTTGCAAAATCAAAGGTTTAATTTAAACACGAGGGTTCTTTATTAATTTTGCGAAAATTGATTGGTTTGAACTGTTTAGAACTGTTTAGAACTGTTTTTTGAATTTTTAGCATGTCGTCCTCTATAATAGCCTTACTAAAGCGAACGTTTAACTGGCAAAAATTATAATACGTGGAAGTCCAACCTAAATACGATTCTGGTTGTTGACGACCTTCGGTTTTGTACTAAGCGAGGAATGTCCTCAAGTCCATGCTCAAACGCCTCAATCATTAAGGATGCGCATTTACCGTTGGATCAAGGCCAATGACAAGGCCAAGGTCTACATTTTGGTTAGTGTTTCTGAAGTTCTGGCCAAAAAACACGAGGGCATGGTCTCAGCTCGTGAGATCATAAGTTCGTTGCAGAATATGTTTGGACAACCGTCTCGACAACTTCGACATGAATCCCTCAAGTACGTTTATAACTCCCATATGAAGGAGGGATCGTCAGTAAGAGAACATGTTCTCGATCTGATGGTCCACTTCAACGTGGCAGAAATGAAGGGCGTGGTCATCGACGAGAAAGGTCAGGTGTCCATCCTAGAATCTCTCCCGAAGAGTTTCCTCCAATTTCGCAACAATGCGGTGATGAATAAGATAGAGTACTGATGGAGATCTGATCTCCTTGAGCAGCGGAAACATGGTTTGGAATCATTAATTGCTTGATTGTTTTAATTGAAACAAAAACTAGTACATTGACAAAAAGAACAGAACAAGCATGAAATTCTAATCCTATTAGACATGGATTGTACCAAACATGCAAACATGTGTTTAACAATTAAACTAAAGGGAAGAAGAAGAATACCTTTGTAGTTTCTAATTCTCCAGCAACTTGTTGCTCCAAAGGTTGTACAGCAAATCAATTGTACAGGGACTTCTCTGTTTTCTTCCAGTAAGAACACAACCACCAGTGATCACCTCCTATATCCCTGAGTTCTATTTAGATCCTCGTTGGTGGGAAGGATTCTAACTTTTGGATAGAAATGGGAATGAGAGAGACAGAGAGAGAATTCTTCTGTGTGAGAGCAATTCCAAATTGCAAAAACCAGTATCTCTCAATTGTCTCCCTCTCACTTGAAGAAGAAGACCCTGTAGAGGGCATCTCCCACTCCCTATCGATTAGAAAGTTGGGAGCGATGGGGAACGTGTCCGTTTTTTATAATTAATCGTATTAATTAATAAATCAATTAAATCTTATTTAATTAAATTAAATTAAATATCATATATTTAATTTAAATTAGATCACATTTAATCAATTTTTCCTCTAACCTATAGTTTTAATGCACATCTTATGTACATTAAATTATAATCTATAGTTTTCCAATATGAATCACATTCACATTTGAATTTAATATTTGAACTCTTTCAAATATTTAATTCTCTCACATATAATTTAATATGAATCATATTCACATTAAATTTATAATATATAGTTCCCAAACTATATATTATATCGTATCTAAATACATTAAATATATTCCCTAATGAATTTGAACATTTCAAATTCTAAAGATCTAAGAACCCTTTACGAACTAGAAGGTGGACCTAATGGACCTACAGATCAGAAGCTCCAACGATACGAGTTTGCTCGGTTAATCTCATTAACCTCCCAATCAACATTCGTTAATCATGGAACACTCCACTAAATTCACACATTTGCACTCTTTCTCATCAGAGATATATTTCGTGTCCATGGATATTGATCAATATGACAAGTCAATCTTTCACGAATGTTCGTAACACCACAGTGGGTCAAATTACCGTTTTACCCCTTGGTCACATCTTGTGCCTTAAGTACCAGTGCTCCTCTAATGAACAATTTATTTGTGGTCCTACCAACAAACAGAGTCCCTCTCAGACCAATGAGAGGGTCGGGCCCTTTGTTCAAGTCTCGGAGACACCACTTAAGGGAACATTCCTCTACTTACCCTAGTAGGCGGGAATGAGTGAATTCCATCTTGCTAAGTTAAGTTTCCAACCGCTCACTCGGTCTTGTCCCCAAGAAGGTAGACATATTGAGTCGGCGAAACAGGCCACTCTCACCCATACTAGACAATAGACAATCCCTCGCGAAGAGGAGTTCGTAACCTGCTCAGGATTGAGATCAAGTTACCTAGGTCATCCTGGTGAAATAGAAACCTAACTAGTCAACGGAGTTACAGCTAGAGGTTACTATTTCGTGGTCCGGTCTTATGTAATCTCATTACATAGGATATCCCCACTCACATGTCATCTACACGAACACGTTAGGATCACAGTGTTTGTATCAAATACAAAGTGGGCCACATCCATAGTTTTACCAGGGTAAGGTACCCAAACCTTATCCCCTAACTATAGACCCTTTAGGCTGTATCTCGAACCGAGATCCTCTATATGTACACTACATTCAGTTAAAGATACATTTAACAACCTTGGATGTGTTTAGTTTATTGGATTTAGGGTTTAAACAATGGCAAACTCATAGATAACGAACAATAACTATTGGAATGGGCAAACTCACAGATGAATCCTTCTGGAACCTTTTGGAATGGGCAAACAGATTTGCCTCTCCATCAGCCTGTCCCTTATTCTTAATAAGAGACTCAAAAGTTTTTAGTTCATTTAGGAGGGAAGTCAGGTTATACTCCTTTTTGTTCAACTCTGCATTTCTACGGAATGGCAGGAAACTCTTCGGAAGAGGTTCCAGGATGAAGAATACCTTAATTTGCTCATCTATGACCGCTCCGTTCATTTCGGCCACGTTGAAATGAACTATAAGATCGAGAACATGTTCTCTCACTGAAGTTCCCTCCTTCATGCGCGCGTTATAAACGTATTTGATGGAATCATGCCGAATTTGTTCAGACGGCTGTCTAGACAAATTTTGCAGATAGCCCATGATCTCACGAGATAAGACCATACCCTACAATCTCCTGGCTAAAACATCAGATATCCCAGCCAGGATATAGGCCTTGGCTTTTTCATTGGCCTCGGCCTAGTGGTCAAACGCATCCTTAACTGATTGAGGTGCGTCTTGAGCAGGAATCTGAGGACATTCCTCAGTTAGTACGAACCGAAGGTCGTCAACAACAAGGATCGCATCCAGGTTTGACTTCCACGTAGTAAAGTTTTCACCAGTTAAACGTTCCTTTTTGAGTAAGGCTATAAATGAGGACGACATGCTGAAAATCCAAAATAGTTCTAATTAGTTATGCCTTTTAAACCCATTATAAAAATCAATCTAATTTAGCAAAATTATTAAAGAACCCTAGTGTTTAAACTAAAACCCATTGTATAAGTTAAACCTTTAATTTTGCAACGATACTTCAAGGGTTTAGAACAAAAGCCTCCGTCGGGCGGTCAGTCATTGCTCCCTTGAATTGAGACTTTCTCAGCCAATTCCCACTACCAGAACATCTCATGTCCCAATGGTCCTTAGCTACCGTTTGTTTGGTCAAGGACTTGTTAACTAACTTAACTCATCCCGTAAATGTGACCCTACCATTTTCAGATTCAATAGGCCCGAGCTGTAACACCCCTACTTTTTAATGACCAACTCCTAGGGACATTACTACGCATGCATGCATTTATAGGCCGAGAGATAAAAGAACTTAAAAGAAATTTCCACTTAACGTAAATAGTTCCAGGGATCCCAAAAACAAAACATTAAAATCAGTTAAAAACATCAATTCAGCTTGGCCTATTAAAACCGTAAATAAGTTTAACTCCAATTAAAAACATAGAGACCACAACAGTTCGAAACAAGAATATGCGGAAATCATGCTGGTTCCCATGGTCTTAGCAACGCTCCTCCGTCACTCGCCCTGCACGTCCTTTCCTTTACCTGTAAAACATTTTTAAAAGAAAAGGGTGAGTATTGCAAAACAATACCCAGTAAGTAACCTCGCTACCGAGGTTTGGGATATGCATACACATACAATCATGATCTCTAAACTCATTCGTAACATACATATATGGGACCTAAAACTTTCTAGTATTGTCGAGTCTTTAATCCATGATCGCTTATTTAGTTGTCAAGCCTTTAATCCATGATCGCTCATTTAATTGTCAGTCTTTAATCCATGATCGCTATTTAATTGTCAGTCTTTAATCCATGATCGCTCATTTAATTGTCAGTCTTTAATCCATGATCGCTCATTTAATTGTCAGTCTTTAATCCATGATCGCTTATTTAATTGTGGGGCCGATGGTCATCCTGAGTCATTTCGTTTTGAGTCCTCATGGACTCTCTGTACTTTGACCCATAGGTCTCTATTGCATGTTTGACCATGCACATAATGATCTCAGGATAACCAATGTCCACACTATTCACAAGTTCATTTCGTGGCATACAAACATGCATGAGGTCCCATCAGTCACATAATAATAAAGTACATGTCACAAACATCATCATCAATATATCAATCATACTTTCTCATGGGGCGGTTTGAAGATCATACTTTTGCAAGAAAACATGTACCATTCTCATACAAACTACTGTCCTATTCTCACATGCAATAATGAAATACTTTTACATAGCATACGAGAATAATCTCACATAAAATAATGGGTTATTTCCACTTGAAGCATCGAAGTATTTGCACATAAAATATTACGTATTCTCACATGAATATCTCAGTATATTTTCGTATAGAAAATTATAAAGTATTTTCGCATGAAATCATAAAATCGTTTTCATTTAATCCCATTAAAAATATTCGGCACAAGGTCCCTTACCTTAGTTCCGACTTCGCTCCCGAAACCTAATCGAACTCCTCGACTACTCTTCCTTAAGTAGAATCAATCGCACAACAATTGAAATTATTCACCGAGCTTTCACTAAATTCCTAATTGTAAAGGTACTTAACTCCGGTCCTTACAATTTCATGCCTCGCTTACCTCGGTTTCAATGCAAAAACCCCTTATCTCTTAGTCCGTTTTGACGATCAACCTCCAATCCCGCTCCAAGTTCGCTTCCTACAAAAGGTATTCGAACCGTAACCTAAGTTCTCAATCAAACGCTTAAGTAATCGACAAGACACAAATAATTCTCAATCGAACTCGACACTTAGCAAGATCGCTCACCGAAATGTAGGTCTTAGCCGCCGTAAAGTATCTTTGGCGGCTCGGTGATCGGAGGTGAGGCTAGACGCCCACGCAGCAATACTGCTCGAGGGCTCGTGCGGTGGTCGGCGGACGCGTAAGGATCCTTGGTGCCGCCGGAAATCGACGGAGAGAGAGAGAGAGTCCGCCGCTCGAAGGTTCCTCACGTCGGCGACTAGGGTTTCACCACAAAGAACTAGGGGCGCGCGCGGTCTCGGCGTGAAGCTGCGCAGACGTTCGCGATCGGCCGGGCGGGGGGCCGGTGATCGGCGCGAATCTGGCGTCGTCGGCGCTTCGAGGATGAAGGCTCGCGGTTTCGGTGGCGCGGCACGAAGCATCGACCGCCGCCGTGAGCGTCTGCGCGAGGAGAACCCGGTGGACGGAAGAATCGCACTCCGAGCGGTGATGCGCCGGAAACTTGGCGACGGCTGCGTGCGAGTTGGAAGTCTTCGTGCGGTGGGTTTGGGACGTGCAACTCCTCTTCGTGCAGGCCGGCGGAAGAGCAACGTGAAGGGGCGCCGGCTAGGTTTGAGTGAAAGAGGAGGAGGTTGAGATTTTAGGGTTAGGGTTTCATCCTCCTTCTTTGCTTGTAAGTTTATATAAGTATGGTTGAACAATGAGGTCTAGGTCATGGTGAAAAGTCCCAATTAACCCTTACCTAGGCATTATTAACCAAAACGCCATCATCCAGACTTCCTCTTCTTCTAATATTACAATTAAATCCCATCTCAAGGAACGATGGAACGTCAAATGCAATAAATGATTAGTACCTGTGGTTGTGGACGTCACAATCTTCCCTCCTTAAGAACTTTCGTCCTCGAAAGTTCCTATTCTTGGAATAGTTCAGGGTAATTTGCGCGCACTTCCTCTTCTCGCTCCCAGGTCGCTTCTTCCGTGCGGTGGTTCTGCCACAACACTTTAACTAAGTCGATCTCACTATTTACGGAGGGTCTTTCGGTCTCTTGCAATGATCTGCACTTGGCTGCTCACCATAACTCAAATCTTCTGCTAACTGCAATGGTTCGAAGTCTATAACATGAGTCGGGTCTGGAACGTACTTTCTCAACATGGAGACATGAAACACGTTATGGACCGCTGAAAGGGAAGGCGGCAATGCTAATCTGTAGGCCACAGCACCAATCCTCTCTAAAATCTCAAATGGTCCAGATGAATCGCGGACTCAACTTCCTTTAGGCCAAACCTTAGAATTCCCTTCATTGGGGCCACTTTGAGAAATACGTGGTCTCCAACATCGAATTCTAGGTCTCTTCGTCTCTCGTGTCGGCATAACTCTTTCGCTCGCTTTGGGCGAGTGCGCATCCGCGCCCTAATCTTTTTGACCGCCTCATTAGTGACTGCACTAATGCGGACCCAACAATCTGGCGTTCACCAACCTCCTCCCGCACAAACCGGAGTTCTCGCAACGTTTTCCATAGAGAGCTTCAAATGGAGCCATTCCGATGGTCGATCGATAATCGTTATTATAAGCAAACTCCATCGATGCAAATGAGTGTCCTAACCGCTCGGGAAGTCTAAAGTGCAAGCTCGCAACATATCCTCTAATATCCGGTTTAATCGTTCGCTCGCCCATCCGCTCGTGGGTGAAAAGTCGCATCTTGAAGTTCAATCGCGAACCCAACGCTTTCGTAAACTTCTCGTAAGTTGGAGGTGAAACGTGGATCCTCATGCGAGATAATCTTGACTGGAATTCCATGCAAACGGACTATATCTTTCGTGTAAAGCCGCGCCCACTTATCTCGTAGAATAGGTGGGTTTCCACGTATGAAATGTGCCGACTTTGTTAATCTGGCCCACTATGACCCAAATTACTGTGTAACCTCGTAAAGTTCTAGGCAGTCCGACTATAAAATCCATAGAGATGTCCTCCCATTTCCACTGAGGTACATGCAACGGTTGCAGTAATCCTGCGGGTCTCTGCCTAGGTGCCTTTACCTGCTGACAAGTCAAACACTTGCTGACAAACTCGCTATGTCGCGCTTCATGTTACACCACCAAAATGATCAAGCTTTTGAGATCTCGGTACATCTTGGTACTGCCGGGATGCATAGAAAATGGTGAGTTATGGGCTTGCGTTCAAGATCTCAGTTCTCAGCTTGTCATCGTCTGGCACACACAATCGTCCCTGAAATAGCAATCCTCCATCTGTGGATAGGGAAAACTCTGTCAACTCCCCTGTAGTTACTGCAATACGCTTTTCTACTAACTGAGGGTCCACCTGCTGAGTCTCTATGATACGTTGCCTCAAGGTCGGTTGTACTGTTAATCGGGCTAACCGAGCCGTGGTCTTTCCTACTAGATCGCAATTTCGGCTCGAGCAAACTCGCTCAGTAACTCCGCTCTGCTCGTAACTCGCGCGTAAGTATGCATCGCTTTCATCGAGGGCATCGGCCACTACATTAGCCTTACGGGATGGTATTGTATGTCAATGTCATAATCCTTCACTAATTCCAACCATCGTGCCGCGCCTCATGTTCAATTCCTTACGGGTGAGCAGATACTTGGATTTTTATGATCGTAAAAATCGAATTTTCTCGCCATCTGGTAGTGTCTCCGGATCTTTAATGCAAATACTCTGCTTTGCTAGTTCCGTGTCATGAGTTGGATAGTTCCTCTCGTGCGTCTTCAATTGTCGGGATGCATAAGCTATTACTTTTACCGTCTTTGCATCGGTACACGGCCCAACCCTTTCTTAGAAGCATCACCTTGTAAACCACAAAGCTCCCTGTTCCTCGGAAGGCAGTAAGAATCGGGTGACACTAACTGCGTGCTTGAGTTCCCTCGAAACTCGCCTCACAAGCGTCATCCCAAACAAATGAGTTTCCTTTACGCGTCAGCTGAGTCATAGGCATGGCTATCTTGGCAAAATCCTGCACAAAACGTCTATAGTATCCTGCAAGACCCAGAAAACTACGTACCTCTGTCACGGTGGTCGGACGAGGCCACTGTGTGACGGCCTCCACTTTCATTTGGATCAACAGAGACTCGACTTGGACACAACATGCCCTAGAAAAGATACATCGAGCCAAAATTCACACTTGGAGAATTTTGCATACAACTTATTCTCTCTCAGTGTGAGTAAGACTTTCCTCAGGTGCATTTCATGCTCTTCATCACACCTGGAGTATATCAGTATATCATCGATGAACACAATCACGAACGCATCAAGAAACTCCTTGAATAAACGGTTCATCAAGTCCATGAAGGCGGCAGGGGCGTTGGTCAAACCAAACGGCATTACTGTGAACTCGTAATGCCCATAACGTGATCTGAATGCTGTTTTAGGAATATCCCCTTCACTGATCCTCAATCGATGGTAGCTCGATCTCGGATCAATCTTAGAGAACATCGTTGCTCCTCAGAATCGATCGAACAAGTCGTCTATTGCGGGAGAGGATATTTATTCTTGATTGTAACTTTATTCAACTCCTCGTAATCTATACACAAAGCGCATGGATCCGTCTTTCTTTTCACTAACAACAATGGCGGTGCTCCCATGTAAAAGCTTGGTTGTATAAACCCTTTGTCTAGCAAGTCTTGTAATCTGTACTTTTAGTTCTTTCAACTCTGCTAGGCGCCATGCATGCGGGGCCTTGGATATCGGGTCGTCCCCAATTCCAATCCGATGTTAAAATCTACCTCCACGGATCGGAGGTATTCCGGGAGGTCCTCGGGAAGACGTCTCAGAACTCATTCACCACTGCATGCGATGTCACCGAGATCTCTCTGTACACCTTGCGTCTAGTATGCAAGCTAAGACGCCCCAAGCTCCCCGATGCAATAACTTTCGGCCTTAAGGGCGTGAATTACCTTAGGCCTACTTCCCCGCTATCGTGCCTCGAACTGTAGCGAGGTTGGTTAGGGAGGAGTGAACACTACCTCCTTCCACGAAACAATCAATACAAGCATGGTTCTGTGCTAACGATCCATGCCCAATATTACATCAAAGTCGAACATGTCTAAGACTACTAGATTCATCGCTAACTCATGGTCTCTGCGATGGTCACACTACCATCCTTGACTTTCATATTGGCTAACAAATTTATTCCCCGCAGAGTGGAGAGCAGACGGGGCATCTATGAACGTTCTAGTTCTAACTCACTTGACTTACAAAGGTTGCGAAATAAAAGAGTGCGTAGAACGAGAATCAAATAATACAAAGGCGAGGTGCCCAAGTAATGGAAGTGTACCAGAACACCGAAGTCCGAGCCATAGATGTCTCTCTTTGGTGCTTGCATAGGCTCTCCCACGATGTACAACCGGCTTCACAAAGCAGCCCACTATTTATAACCCGAGGTCGGTTGTGCATCGGCTTGGCTCGGGCAGCTATTAGCTCTGTGGCCCTTCCTTTCCACACACAAACACACACTCCGGACGGGCCAAACACTTACTACCCCAGTCTGTCGCTACCACATTCTTTGCACTGTGGCCTATCTCCATTGCTATTTTCCGATCCGTTGACTTGTGGTTTCGATTGGAACTCGAACATTTGAAAATGCCCTTGTCTATGCGGTGTACTGGGACGCGTGTGTGAGTGGAATTGGGTGGTCCCACTTCCTCTTATGATTTGCTAAGGTCGCCAGGGTTAACTACTACTACTCCTTTGTGCGATGCAGGCTCTGACCCAAATCAATTCCGCCACTCTCACCGCGAGGCGTAATCGGGAGGTGCTAATGCTTGGATAAAGCCTCGAACGTTCTCATCCACCCCATAATGAAGCGCTCGGTCTTCTTTTTGCCTCAGATCTACCGGCTCGGGGCAAAACGGGACAAACGGGTAAATTCCCTCTCATACACCTCCACCGCCCTCCTGCTCGCAAAGTCAGTAAGAACTCGCTGCGCGCTCGTAACGAGCTGCAGCAGGATAAAATTTCCGCTGAATGCTTCTTTAAACAGATTCTGTGTAATCGTTTCTCCGCCTGGCAACAATGGTTCCTCGGGCGGACTCCCACCATAAGTACGCGTCATCTCTCAAAGATAAAGGTAGCACATGACACCCTCGGTCCTCGTGGCGGTTCATCAATCAAGATGGTCTCCATGGAGGACAACCACAACTCGCATACGGTGGGGTCACTGGAAGACCCATTGAAAGATCTAGGATCATACTTCACGAAGTCCTTCAGTAACGAGACTCAGAGTTGCATCGTTTCGCCCGATTTGCTTGGGGCGGTGGGTGGCTATCAGAGCTCGCACTGCACTCTGCATAGCCTCCACCATCATAGTCATAACATTGGCGTTCCCCCGATCGCGCCAGGGGGCAGCTGCAGTACATTCTCGGCCCGGTCGGTGGTCCGGGGAGGTCTCGAGCGGGTGGAGTAACCTCTTCCCGATCTAGGGTAATCCGGCCAAGGCCAACGTTTTCCCTTGCCCTCCGGCCCCTACCACGTCCCCTACCTCTCCCTCGGCCTCTAGGTGGCATTTTGTCAATACTATAATATAGAGAGTTTCTAACTCAGTTTTCTTTACTTTCAAATCATAAGATAGGATCACCCCTTGGGGCTTTTAAGGCTATGTATATGCATAAAACAGTATCATATTATAATCATTTACTTTCTTAATAAAATATCGGACGTGCACTGGCGGTGGATGGAAGCGTTGTTAAACCATGGAACTACTACTGTGCTTACTCTGTAAGCAAGTCTACAGAACCCTTAAACCTAGGGCTCTGATACCAACTGTAACACCCCTACTTTTTAATGACCAACTCCTAGGGACATTACTACGCATGCATGCATTTATAGGCCGAGAGATAAAAGAACTTAAAAGAAATTTCCACTTAACGTAAATAGTTCCAGGGATCCCAAAAACAAAACATTAAAATCAGTTAAAAACATCAATTCAGCTTGGCCTATTAAAACCGTAAATAAGTTTAACTCCAATTAAAAACATAGAGACCACAAATGATTCGAAACAAGAATATGCGGAAATCATCTTTGGTTCCCATGGTCTTAGCAACGCCTCTCGTCACTCGCTCGCACGCCCTTTCCTTTACACAGAAACATTTTTAAAAGAAAAGGGTGAGTATTGCAAAACAATACCCAGTAAGTAACCTCGCTACCGAGGTTTGGGATATGCATACACATACAATCATGATCTCTAAACTCATTCGTAACATACATATATGGGACCTAAAACTTTCTAGTATTGTCAGGTCTTTAATCCATGACTGCTTATTTAGTTGTCAAGCCTTTAATCCATGACTGCTCATTTAATTGTCAGGTCTTTAATCCATGACTGCTTATTTAATTGTCAGGTCTTTAATCCATGACTGCTCATTTAATTGTCAGGTCTTTAATCCATGACTGCTCATTTAATTGTCAGGTCTTTAATCCATGACTGCTTATTTAATTGTGGGGCCGACTGGTCATCCTGAGTCATTTCGTTTTGAGTCCCTCACAGACCCCTGTACTTTGACCCATAGGTCTCTATTGCATGTTTGACCATGCACATAATGATCTCAGGATAACCAATGTCCACACTATTCACAAGTTCATTTCGTGGCATACAAACATGCATGAGGTCCCATCAGTCACATAATAATAAAGTACATGTCACAAACATCATCATCAATATATCAATCATACTTTCTCATGGACAGTTTGAAGATCATACTTTTGCAAGAAAACATGTACCATTCTCATACAAACTACTGTCCTATTCTCACATGCAATAATGAAATACTTTTACATAGCATACGAGAATAATCTCACATAAAATAATGGGTTATTTCCACTTGAAGCATCGAAGTATTTGCACATAAAATATTACGTATTCTCACATGAATATCTGTATATTTTCGTATAGAAAATTATAAAGTATTTTCGCATGAAATCATAAAATCGTTTTCATTTAATCCCATTAAAAATATTCGGCACAAGGTCCCTTACCTTAGTTCCGACTTCGCTCCCGAAACCTAATCGAACTCCTCGACTACTCTTCCTTAAGTAGAATCTGAATCGTACAACAATTCGAAATTATTCACCGAGCTTTCACTAAATTCCTAATTGTAAAGGTACTTAACTCCAGTCCTTACAATTTCATGCCTCGCTTACCTCGGTTTCAATGCAAAAACCCCTTATCTCTTAGTCCGTTTTGACGATCAACCTCCAATCCCGCTCCAAGTTCGCTTCCTACAAAAGGTATTCGAACCCGTAACCTAAGTTCTCAATCAAACGCTTAAGTAATCGACAGTACACAAATAATTCTCAATCGAACTCGACACTTAGCAAGATCGCTCACCGAAATGTAGGTCTTAGCTGCTGTAAGGTACTGCTGGCCGGCTCGGTGATCGGAGGTGAGGCTAGACGTCCACGGCAACAGCTGTTCGAGGCTCGTGCGGTGGTCGGCGGACGCGTAAGGATCCTTGGTGCTGCCGGAAATCGACGGAGAGAGAGAGAGAGTCTGCTGCTCGAAGGTTCCTCACGTCGGCGACTAGGGTTTCACCACAGCAACTAGGGCTTCGCGCGGTCTCCGGCGTGGGCTGCAGACGTTCGCGATCGGCTGGGCAGCTGGGGCTTCGGTGATCGGCGAGATCTGGCGTCGTCGGCGCTCAGGGATGAAGGCTCGCGGTTTCCGGCTGGCGTGCACGAGCTACTGACTTCGCCGGCGTGAGCGTACCGCGAGGAGAACCGGCTGGACGGAAGAACTGCACTCCCGAGCGGTGATGCGGCCGGAAACTTGACGGCTGCGTGCGAGTTGGAAGTCTTCGTGCGGCTGGCTGGACGTGCAACTCCTCTTCGTGCAGGCCGGCGGAAGAGCAACGTGAAGGGGCGCCGGCTAGGTTTGAGTGAAAGAGGAGGAGGTTGAGATTTTAGGGTTAGGGTTTCATCCCTCCTTCTTTGCTTGTAAGTTTATATAAGTATGGTTGAACAATGAGGTCTAGGTCATGGTGAAAAGTCCCAATTAACCCTTACCTAGGCATTATTAACCAAAACGCCATCGGTACTTCCTCTTCTTCTAATATTACAATTAAATCCCATCTCAAGGAACGATGGAACGTCAAATGCAATAAATGATTAGTACCTGTGGTTGTGGACGTCACAATCTTCCCTCCTTAAGAACTTTCGTCCTCGAAAGTTCCTATTCTTGGAATAGTTCAGGGTAATTTGCGCGCACTTCCTCTTCTCGCTCCCAGGTCGCTTCTTCCGTGCGGTGGTTCTGCCACAACACTTTAACTAAGCTGATCTCACGGTTACGGAGGGTCTTTCGGTCTCTTGCAATGATCTGTACCGGTCGTTCACCATAACTCAAATCTTCTGCTAACTGCAATGGTTCGAAGTCTATAACATGAGTCGGGTCTGGAACGTACTTTCTCAACATGGAGACATGAAACACGTTATGGACCGCTGAAAGGGAAGGCGGCAATGCTAATCTGTAGGCCACAGCACCAATCCTCTCTAAAATCTCAAATGGTCCGATGAATCGCGGACTCAACTTCCCTTTCCGGCCAAACCTTAGAATTCCCTTCATTGGGGCCACTTTGAGAAATACGTGGTCTCCAACATCGAATTCTAGGTCTCTTCGTCTCGTGTCGGCATAACTCTTCTGTCTGCTTTGGGCGGTCTGCATCCGCGCCCTAATCTTTTAGATCGCCTCATTAGTGACTGCACTAGTCGGACCCAACAAGCTGGCGTTCACCAACCTCCTCCCAGACAACTGGAGTTCTGCAACGTTTTCCATAGAGAGCTTCAAATGGAGCCATTCCGATGGTCGACTGATAACTGTTATTATAAGCAAACTCCATCAGATGCAAATGAGTGTCCCAACTGCCTGGGAAGTCTAAAGTGCAAGCTCGCAACATATCCTCTAATATCTCGGTTTAATCGTTCATGCGCCCATCCGTGCGTGGGTGAAAAGTCAGCATCTTGAAGTTCAGCTGCGAACCCAACGCTTTACGTAAACTTCTCCGGAAGTTGGAGGTGAAACGTGGATCCTCATGCGAGATAATCTTGACTGGAATTCCATGCAAACGGACTATCTCTTCCGGTAAAGCCGCGCCCACTTATACGTAGAATAGGTGGGTTTCACAGTATGAAATGTGCCGACTTTGTTAATCTGGTCACTATGACCCAAATTCATTGTGTAACCTCGTAAAGTTCTAGGCATCAGACTATAAAATCCATAGAGATGTCCTCCCATTTCCACCGAGGTACATGCAGCGGTTGCGGTAATCTGCGGGTCTCTCGCCTAGGTGCCTTTACTGGCGACAAGTCAAACACTTGCCGACAAACTCGCTATGTCGCGCTTCATGTTACACCACCAAAATGATCTGTTTTGGATCTCGGTACATCTTGGTATGCTGCCGGGATGCATAGAAAATGGTGAGTTATGGGGCCGTTCAAGATCTCGGTTCTCGACTTGTCATCGTCGCACACACAATCGTCCACGAAATAGCAATCCTCCATCGTGGATAGGGAAAACTCTGTCAACTCCCCTGTAGTTACTGCAATACGCTTTTCTACTAACTGAGGGTCCACCTGCTGAGTCTCTATGATACGTTGCCTCAAGGTCGGTTGTACTGTTAACTGGGCTAACCGAGCCGTGGTCTTTCCTACTAGTACTGCAATTTCAGCTCGAGCAAACTCTGCCTGTAACTCCGCTCTGTCTGTAACTCGCGCAGAAGTATGCACTGGCTTTCTACTGAGGGCATCGGCCACTACATTAGCCTTACCGGGATGGTATTGTATGTCAATGTCATAATCCTTCACTAATTCCAACCATCGGCGTTGCCTCATGTTCAATTCTTCGGGTGAGCAGATACTTGGACTTTTATGATCTGTAAAAATCTGAATTTTCTCGCCATACAGGTAGTGTCTCCAGATCTTTAATGCAAATACTACTGCTGCTAGTTCCAGGTCATGAGTTGGATAGTTCCTCTCGTGCGTCTTCAATTGTCGGGATGCATAAGCTATTACTTTACCGTCTTTGCATCGATTACACACCCCAACCCTTTCTTAGAAGCATCATTTGTGTAAACCACAAAGCTCCTGTTCCTCGGAGGCTGTAAGAATCGGGCCGACACTAATCTGTGCTTGAGTTCCCGGAAACTCGCCTCACAAGCGTCATCCCAAACAAATGAGTTTCCTTTACGCGTCGGTGAGTCATAGGCATGGCTATCTTGGCAAAATCTCGCACAAAACGCGTCTATAGTATCCTGCGCAAGACCAGTAAAACTACGTACCTCATCACGGTGGTGGGGACGAGGCCAGCGTGTGACGGCCTCCACTTTCATTTGGATCAACAGAGACTCGACTTGGACACAACATGCCCTAGAAAAGATACATGCTGAGCCAAAATTCACACTTGGAGAATTTTGCATACAACTTATTCTCTCTCAGTGTGAGTAAGACTTTCCTCAGGTGCATTTCATGCTCTTCATCACACCTGGAGTATATCAGTATATCATCGATGAACACAATCACGAACGCATCAAGAAACTCCTTGAATAAACGGTTCATCAAGTCCATGAAGGCGGCAGGGGCGTTGGTCAAACCAAACGGCATTCATCGTGAACTCGTAATGCCCATAACGTGATCTCGAATCTTTGTTTTAGGAATATCCCCTTCATCGATCCTCAATCGATGGTAGCTTCGATCTCGAGATCAATCTTAGAGAACATTTGTTGCTCCTCAGAATCGATCGAACAAGTCGTCTATTCCGGGAGAGGATATTTATTCTTGATTGTAACTTTATTCAACTCCTCTGTAATCTATACACAGCGCATGGATCCGTCTTTCTTTTTCACGAACAATACCGGTGCTCCCCAGGGCGAAACGCTTGGTTGTATAAACCCTTTGTCTAGCAAGTCTTGTAACTGTACTTTTAGTTCTTTCAACTCTGCCGGCGCCATTCTGTACGGGGCCTTGGATATCGGGGTCGTCCCCAATTCCAATCTGATGTTAAAATCTACCCCCGATGGAGGTATTCCGGGAGGTCCTCGGGAAGACGTCTCGTAAACTCATTCACTACTGGTACTGATGTCACTGAGATCTCTGTACACCTTGCGTCTAGTATGCAAGCTAAGATGCCCCAAGCTCCCCGATGCAATAACTTTCTGGCCTTAAGGGCAGTAATTACCTTAGGCCTACTTCCCGCTATCGTGCTCTCCGAACTCGTAGCTGAAGTTGGTTAGGAGGAGTGAACACTACCTCCTTCCTGAAACAATCAATACAAGCATGGTTCTGTGCTAACCAGTCCATGCCCAATATTACATCAAAGTCGAACATGTCTAAGACTACTAGATTCACTGCTAACTCATGGTCTGCGATGGTCACACTACCATCCTTGACTTTCATATTGGCTAACAAATTTATTCCCCGCAGGAGTGGAGACAGACAGGGCATCTGAACCGTTCTAGTTCTAACTCCAGCTTGACTTACAAAGGTTGCAGAAATAAAAGAGTGCGTAGAACCAGAATCAAATAATACAAAGGCGAGGTGCCCAAGTAATGGAAGTGTACCTGTAACCACTGAGTCTGAGCCATAGATGTCTCTACTGGTGCTTGCATAGGCTCTCCCCTGATGTATAACCGGCTTCACAAAGAGCCCACTATTTATAACTTTGAGGTTTGGTTGGTGCATCGGCTTGGCTCTCGGCGACTATTAGCTCTGTGCCCTTCCTTTCCACACTTGAAACACACTCCGGACCGGGCCAAACACTTACCCCAGTGCTGCTTACCACATTCTTTGCACTGTGGCCTATCTCCGCTGCTATTTCCCGATCTGTTGACTTGTGGTTTCTGACCGGAACCTGTACGAAAATGCCCTTGTCTATGCGGTGTACGCTGGGGACGCTGTGAGTGGAATTGGGCCTGGTCCCACTTCCTCTTATGATTTGCTAAGAAATTTTGCCGTTAACTACTACTACCTGCACATGCGATGCATGTGTCTGTACCCAAATCAATTCGCCACTCTCACCGCGCGAGGCGTAATCGGGAGGTGCTAATGCTTGGATAAAGCCTCGAACGTTCTCATCCAGCCCCATAATGAAGCGCTCAGTCTTCTTTGCCTCTGTATCTACCAGCTCGGGGGCAAAACGGGACAAACGGGTAAATTCCCTCTCATACACCTCCACTGCCCTCCTGTTCTGGCAAAGCTGTAAGAACTCTGCTCGCTTCGTGAATGAGTGCAGTGCAGAGGATAAAATTTCCGCTGAATGCTTCTTTAAAGCAGATTCTGTGTAATCGTTTCTCCGCTGGCAACAATGGTTCCACTGGCGGACTCCACCATAAGTACGCTGCGTCATCTCTCAAAGATAAAGGTAGCACATGACACCCTCCTCGGTCCTCGAGGCGGTTCATCAATCGAAGATGGTCTCCATGGAGGACAGCCACAACTCCGCCACAGTGGGGTCACTGGAAGACCCATTGAAAGATCTAGGATCATACTTCCTGAAGTCCTTCAGGTAACGAGACTCCAGAGTTGCATCGTTTCGCCCCTGATTTGCTTGGGCCAGCTGGGTGGCTACTGTAGCTCGCACCAGACTCTGCATAGCCTCCACCATCATAGTCATAACATTGGCGTTCCCCTGATCTGCCACAGGGGCAACTGCAGGTACATTCTCCGACGGGCCGGTGGTCTGGGGGGAGGTCTCGAGCGGGTGGAGTAACCTCTTCCCGATCTAGGGTAATTCAGGTTGGGCGTCAACGTTTTCCCTTGCCCTCCGGCCCCTACCACGTCCCCCTACCTCCCTCGGCCTCTAGGTGGCATTTTGTCAATACTACAATATAGAGAGTTTCTAACTCAGTTTTCTTTACTTTCAAATCATAAGATAGGATCACCCCTTGGGGCTTTTAAGGCTATGTATATGCATAAAACAGTATCATATCATAATCATTTACTTTCTTAATAAAATATCGGAACGTACCTGGCGGTGACTGGAAGCGTTGTTAAACCATGGGAACTACTCTGTGCTTACTCTGTAAGCAAGTCTACGAACCCTTAAACCTAGGGCTCGATACCAAGCTGTAACACCCTACTTTTTAATGACCAACTCCTAGGGACATTACTACGCATGCATGCATTTATAGGCCGAGAGATAAAAGAACTTAAAAGAAATTTCCACTTAACGTAAATAGTTCGAGGATCCCAAAACAAAACATTAAAATCGCTTAAAAACATCAATTCAGCTTGGCCTATTAAAACCGTAAATAAGTTTAACTCCAATTAAAAACATAGAGACCACAACAGTTCGAAACAAGAATATGCGGAAATCATGCTGGTTCCCATGGTCTTAGCAACGCTCCTCCGTCACTCGCTACCGCACGTCCTTTCCTTTACACAGTAAAACATTTTTAAAAGAAAAGGGTGAGTATTGCAAAACAATACCAGTAAGTAACCTCGCTACGAGGTTTGGGATATGCATACACATACAATCATGATCTCTAAACTCATTCGTAACATACATATATGGGACCTAAAACTTTCTAGTATTGTCAGGTCTTTAATCCATGACTGCTTATTTAGTTGTCAAGCCTTTAATCCATGACTGCTCATTTAATTGTCAGGTCTTTAATCCATGACTGCTTATTTAATTGTCAGGTCTTTAATCCATGACTGCTCATTTAATTGTCAGGTCTTTAATCCATGACTGCTCATTTAATTGTCAGGTCTTTAATCCATGACTGCTTATTTAATTGTGGGGCCGACTGGTCATCCTGAGTCATTTCGTTTTGAGTCCTCACGGACACTGTATTTTTGACCCATAGGTCTCTATTGCATGTTTGACCATGCACATAATGATCTCGGGATAACCAATGTCCACACTATTCACAAGTTCATTTCGTGGCATACAAACATGCATGAGGTCCCATCAGGTCACATAATAATAAAGTACATGTCACAAACATCATCATCAATATATCAATCATACTTTCTCATGGACGGTTTGAAGATCATACTTTTGCAAGAAAACATGTACCATTCTCATACAAACTCTCATCCTATTCTCACATGCAATAATGAAATACTTTTACATAGCATACTTAGAATAATCTCACATAAAATAATGGGTTATTTCCACTTGAAGCATCAAGTATTTGCACATAAAATATTACGTATTCTCACATGAATATCTCAGATATTTTCGTATAGAAAATTATAAAGTATTTTCGCATGAAATCATAAAATCGTTTTCATTTAATCCCATTAAAAATATTCGGCACAAGGTCCCTTACCTTAGTTCCGACTTCGCTCCCCGAAACCTAATCGAACTCCTCGACTACTCTTCCTTAAGTAGAATGAATCGCACAACAATTCGAAATTATTCACCGAGCTTTCACTAAATTCCTAATTGTAAAGGTACTTAACTCAGTCCTTACAATTTCATGCCTCGCTTACCTCGGTTTCAATGCAAAAACCCCTTATCTCTTAGTCCGTTTTGACGATCAACCTCCAATCCCGCTCCAAGTTCGCTTCCTACAAAGGTATTCGAACCCGTAACCTAAGTTCTCAATCAAACGCTTAAGTAATCGACAAGTACACAAATAATTCTCAATCGAACTCGACACTTAGCAAGATCGCCACCGAAATGTAGGTCTTAGCTGCTTTGAAGGTATCTTCTTTGGCGGCTCGGTGATCGGAGGTGAGGCTAGACGCCCACGGCAAAATTGCTCGAGGCTCGTGCGGTGGTCGGCGACGCGTAAGGATCCTTGGTCCGCCGGAAATCGACGGCGAGAGAGAGAGAGTCCGCCGCTCGAAGGTTCCTCACGTCGGCGACTAGGGTTTCACCACGGCAACTAGGGCTTCGCGCGCGGTCTCGGTGGTGGGCTGCAGACGTTCGCGATCGGGTGGGGGCGGGGGCCGGTGATCGGCGAGATCGCGGCGTCGTCGGCGCTCGAGGATGAAGGCTCGCGGTTTCGGTGGCGTGCACGAGCTCATCGACTTCACCGGCGTGAGCGCATCGCGAGGAGAAACCGGTGGACGGAAGAAGCGCACTCCGAAGCGGTGATGCGGCGGAAACTTGACGGTGCGCGGCGAGTTGGAAGTCTTCGTGCGGGTGGGTGGACGTGCAACTCCTCTTCTTCGTGCGGCCGCGGAAGAGCAACGTGAAGGGCGCGGCTAGGTTTGAGTGAAAGAGGAGGAGGTTGAGATTTTAGGTTAGGGTTTCATCCCTCCTTCTTTGCTTGTAAGTTTATATAAGTATGGTTGAACAATGAGGTCTAGGTCATGGTGAAAAGTCCCAATTAACCCTTACCTAGGCATTATTAACCAAAACGCCATCGGTACTTCCTCTTCTTCTAATATTACAATTAAATCCCATCTCAAGGAACGATGGAACGTCAAATGCAATAAATGATTAGTACCTGTGGTTGTGGACGTCACACGAGCCAACAGACTACTATTAAGAAAGACAACTGCTGGCAAACAACCTAAGAGACCCTATCCATTTCTGAAGTTTGCGGTGTTCCGATCCCTATAGTCAGGCCCTCCGTAGGGTTTGGCTGTTCCAGGACAACCTAGTAGGCGGACTATAGAAATCTCACGGTGCAACCTAATGGAGGAGATCAGAGGATGCGTTGACACGCGCCCCCGCTCCCATTTACTATGGATACTTCCCTCATTCACCTTGGTATTGAACCATGCAAACACATACCGTAGGGGGTCGCCCTATCGACGTCGCGTAGGCGAGCATGGAACTCACGGTGTGAACTCTTGAGGACGTGAGAGTAAACTCGATGCGAACATCTCGTTTTCTCCCACTCAAGTTCCTAAAATTAGGGTATGGATTTAACTTAGTCGGATTCTGGCTAAAAGAATCTATCTAAGTCTATGCCTATTATAACTATTATAACTAGGTCTTAAAACCTTATGTCTAGGTGAATAAACATTTTAATTACCTAGAGATAAAACAGAACTGAGGTTAATTCAACTCAGGTTCCGAGTCAGTTCCCAAGTAGGAGGTGTTCCATTAACCGTCAGCTTAAGTACCCCCAGCCTTAGACAAAACTTTACCGGTAGAGTTCCCTTATAACCAAAGTCCTAAAGTCCTACTATATTTTAAACTATTTAAAATACTACGTAAGACTTATTTCTAATCCTATTAGAAATTGAAACTTAGGTCTACATTAATTTTAAACGATTTAAAACTAATTAAATTTAACCAAAGTTCCTATGTTTGCATTCATTTCTTTATTATAGGTTATGGTTTCTAAAACCCCTTTAATTTATAACTTTTATAAATTTTAATAATTAACCTATGATAAAGAAACTATATTATAAATCCAACAATTGAAATTCAAATTGGAATTATAAAAGAAATTCAGCTACTTGAATTATGAAATTACTTAAACAAAATAACATTTATTTTAAACTAAGTAATTTCATGCTCCATGCAATTTATTTTCCATATAATCTAATTATAACACTTATAATTAATTACTCATGAAAAAATAAATTAGTCATGCATCAAACCATATTCATATAACATTTATATAAATAAAATGCATGAACATGCTTATCCTGAGGTGGGAATAATCTAAATGACATTCATATAGATAAAAAGCTGTAAAACCGGAATAATTTGGCCCCTAAAGTACAAAAAAAAAATAAATTACATTAATTTATTTCATGAAACCGGTCCAAAAATACCTTGAATCGCTCGAACCGGACCAAAACCAACGAACCAGCTCGAACCGGTCTGCTACTGCTTGAACCGGCTCACGACATTGCAACGCTGATGCTAGCGTTGCAACGCCCGCTTCATCCTCGCGCGCGCCTACTATCGGGATGGCGTTGCAACACTGAGGGGCAGCGTTGCAATCCTGCTTAGCCCTTGATCGCCCGCGTCGATAGGGAACGATGGCGTTGAGACGCTGTTCTTCAGCGTTGCAACGCTGCTGCTTCGGCCGCAACCTTCTTCCACGAGCACAGCAACTTCGTTCTTTAACTTCTTATTCGATTCTCAACCAAATTGAATCAAACTTGTCCCGAACGACTCGTAACTCAATTACAGACTCAATTTTGCACTCGCAGGGGCCTTTACATACTAATTGATCAAAATCAAAGTAAACTAAGGCCAAAACATTCCTAAACAAGTTTTACAGCAAACCAAATGCAATTCCCACCAAATCAATGCAATTTTGTTTCAAAACAAAACAATACAAACCTGGCTCTGATACCAATTGATGGAGATCTGATCTCCTTGAGCAGCGGAAACGTGGTTTGGGATCGTTAATTGCTTGATTGTTTTAATTGAAACAAAAACCAGTACATTGACAAAAAGAACAAAACAAGCATGAAATTCTAATCCTATTAGACATGGATTGTAGCAAACATGCAAACATGTGTTTAACAATTAAACTAAAGGGAAGAAGAAGAATACCTTTGTAGTTTCTAATTCTCCAGCAACTTGTTGCTCCAAAGGTTGTACAGCAAATCAATTGTACAGGGACTTCTCTGTTTTCTTCCAGTAAGAACACAACCACCAGTGATCACCTCCTATATCTCTGAGTTCTACTTAGATCCTCCTTGGTGGGAAGGATTCCAACTTTTGGATAGAAATGGGAATGAGAGAGTCAGAGAGAGAATTCTTCTGTGTGAGAGCAATTCCAATTTGCAAAAACCAGTATCTCTCAATTGTCTCCCTCTCACTTGGAGAAGAAGACCCTGTAGAGGGCATCTCACACTCCCTATCGATTAGGGAGTTGGAAGAGATGGGGAACGTGTCCTCCTGACACGTTTCCTATTTTTTATAATTAATCGTATTAATTAATAAATCAATTAAATCTTATTTAATTAAATTAAATTAAATATCATATATTTAATTTAGATTAAATCACATTTAATCAATTTTTCCTTTAACCTATAGTTTTAATGCAAATCTTATGTACATTAATTATAATCTATAGTTTTCCAATATGAATCACATTCACATTTGAATTTAATATTTGAACTCTTTCAAATATTTAATTCTCTCACATATAATTTAATATGAATCATATTCACATTAAATTTATAATATATAGTTCCAAAACTATATATTATATCGTATCTAAATACATTAAATATATTCCCTAATGAATTTGAACATTTCAAATTCTAAAGATCTAAGAACCCTTTACGAGCTAGAAGGTGGATCTAATGGACCTACAGATCAGAAGCTCCAACGATACGAGATTGCTCGATTAATCTCATTAACCTCCCAAACAACATTCGTTAACTGCGGGAACACTCCACTAAAGTCCCACAGCTGCACTCTTCTCACTGCAGATATATTTCTCTGTCCATGGATATTGACCAATAACAGCAAGTAAATCCTTCACGAATGTTCGTAACATCAGCTGGGTCAAATTACCATTTTACCCCTGGGTCACATCTTGTGCCTTAAGTACCAGTGCTCCTCTAATGAACAATTTGTTTGTGGTCCTGCCAACAAACAGAGTCCCTCTCGGACCAATGAGAGGGTCGGGCCCTTTGTTCAAGTCCCGGAGACACCACTTAAGGGAACATTCCTCTACTTACCCTAGTAGGCGGGAAGGAGTGAATTCCATCTTGCTAAGTTAAGTTCCCAGCCGCTCACTCGGTCTTGTCCCCAAGAAGGTAGGCATATTGAGTCGGCGAAACTGGCCACTCTCACCCATACTAGTAAACAGACAATCCCTCGCGAACAGGAGTTCGTAACCTGCTCAGGATTGAGATTAAGTTGCCAAGGTCATCCTAGTGAAATAGAAACCAAACTAGTCAACGTAGTTACAGCTAGAGGTTACTATTTCGTTGTCCGGTCTTATGTAATCTCATTACATAGGATATCCCCACTCACATGTCATCTACACGAACACGTTAGGATCACAGTGTTTGTATCAAATACAAAGTGGGCCACATCCATAGTTTAACTAGGGTAAGGTACCCAAACCTTATCCCCTAACTATAAACTCTTTAGGTCAGTATCTCGAATCGAGATCCCCTTTATGTACATTACATTGATTAAAGATTCATTTTTGACCTTGGATGTTTAGTTTATTGGATTTAGGGTTTAAATAACGGCAAACTCGTAGAAAACGAACAATAACACTTTATTGAAATAATAACACTTTATTACATTAATTAGAACATAATTACAAACTACGAGTTTTAGGGCACAAATCCCAACAAGTACAATCTGACTAGTCTCCTCAATGAGCTGTAGACTTTCCAGTCCCTTATGAAGAATGAGCGCCAGGCTGATGGAGAGCCAAATTTGTTTTGCCCATTCCAGAAGGTTCCAGAAGGGTTCATCCTCTAGGACTAAGACACCTACGATCCATCTTCTGGGCTTAAGAAGACCCAAAAGAAGAAGATAGGAGGGAAAGGGAAGGCACCCGCCGCTGTGGACAAAGGCAAGGGAAAAGCCAAAGTTGCAGACAAAGGAAAATGTTTCCACTGCAACGTGGACGGGCACTGGAAGTGAAACTGCCCTAAATACCTTGTTCTGCTCAAAGAGAAGAAAGGTAAATTCGATTTACTTGTTCTTCAAGCTTGTTTAGTGGAAAATGATGATTTTACCTGGATACTTGATTCAGGAGCCATTAACCATGTTTGCTCTTCTTTACAGGAAACTAATTCCTTTAAGGAGGTCGAAGAGGGTGAGATGACGCTCACGGTCGGAACGGGAAACGTCGTCTCAGCTCGTGCAGTGGGAGATGCAAAGTTGTTTTTTAGAGATAGATTCCTATTTTTAGAAAAGTTGTACATAGTTCACAAGATTAAGAGGAACTTAATTTCTATCTCTTGTCTAATTGAGCATAGTTATTGTATTTCCTTTTCTAGTAATGAAGCGTTCATTTAAAAGAAAGATTTCAATATTTGTTCTCCTATGTTAGAAAACGACTTGTATGTACTTAAACCGAATCAAACTAAGGCAATTTTGAATCATGAGATGTTTAAAACTGCTAATATTCAAAGTAAAAAGCAAAGAATTTCTCCAAGTAATAATACCTATCTCTGGTAGCTTAGACTTGGTCACATAAATCTCAACCGGATTGAGATACTATCTATGAATGGACTTCTAAATAAGTTAGAAGATGATTCTTTACCTTCTTGCGAGTCATGCTTGGAAGGTAAAAGGATTAAGCGACCTTTTACTGGAAAATGTTATAGAGCCAAAGAACCCTTAGAACTTACACATTCAGATCTCTGTGGTCCGGTGAATGTTAAGGCTCGAGGAGGGTACGGATATTTCATCTCTTTCATAGATGATTATTTGAGGTATGGTTATTTATACCTAATGCATCATAAATCTGAGGCTCTTGAAAAGTTCAAAGAGTATAAGGCTAAAATAGAGAATGGATTAGGGAAAACCATCAAGACACTTCGATCTGATCGAGGTGGAAAGTATATGGATCTAAGATTCCAAGACTATTTGATAGAACATGGAATCCAATCTCAACTCTCGGCACCTAATAAAGCCCAGCAGAATGGTGTATCTGAAAGGAGAAATAGAACCTTGTTAGACATGGTTCGATCTATGATAAATTATGCTCAATTGCCTGCCTCGTTTTGAGGTTACGCAGTAGAGACTGCAGTTCAAATCTTGAACACTGTTCCATCAAAGAGTGTTTCAGAAACACATTTTGAGTTGTGGAAAGGGCGTAAACCTAGTTTACAACACTTCAGGATTACCTAGTTTACAACACTTTAGGATTTGGGGTTATCCGACACACGTGCTGGTGACAAATCTAAAGAAATTGGAACCTCATTCAAGATTATGCCAATTTGTTGGCCATCCCAAAGAAACGAGAGGTGGTTTTTTCTACGACCCACAAGAAAAGAAGGTGATTGTATGGACAAACGCCACTTTCTTGGAGGAAGATCACATTAGGAATCATAAACCGCGTAGTAAGTTAGTATTAAATGAAGCTACAGATGAGTCAACAAGAGTTGTTGATCAAGTTGGACGTTCATCAAGAGTTGATAAAGAAGCCGACACATCGAATCGATCTCGTCCTTCTCAATTGTTTGGAATGCCTCGATGCAGTGGGAGGGTTGTTTCCCAACCTGACCGCTACTTGGGATTAGCTTAAACTCAAGTTGCCATACCTGATGATGGTGTAGAGGATCCATTGTCCTATAAATAGGCAATGAATGACGTAGATAAGGATCAATGGATCAAAGCCATGGATCTTGAAATAAAGTCGATGTACTTCAATTCAGTTTGGGAACTTATAGACCAACCTGAAAGGGAAGACCCATAGGGTGCAAATGGATCTATAAGAGAAAGAGAGATGCAACAAGAAAGGTACAGACGTTTAAGGTAAGGCTGGTATCAAAGGATTTTACCCAAAGGGAAGGAGTTGACTATGAGCAAACTTTTTCCCTTGTTGCTATGCTTAAGTCTATAAGGATACTCTCGTCCATAGTCGCTTTTTATAATATGGACGTCAAGACTGCCTTTTTGAATGGTAATCTCGACGAGCGCATCTATATGTCTAAGCCTGAAGGGTTCATAACCCAAAGTCAGGAGCAAAAAGTATGCGAGCTCAATCGATCCATTTATGGGTTGAAACAAGCATCCAAATCTTGGAACATAAGATTTTATACTGTGATCAAGTGTAACGCCCCTACTTTTCTAAGACCAAATCCCTAGGGACATTACTACACATGCATGCATTTATAGGCCGAGACTTAAAAGAACTTAAAAGAAATTTCCAATTGACTTAAATAGTTCCAGGGATCCCAAACAAATACAAAACATTCAAATCATTTAAAAACATCACATCAGCTTGGCCTATCCAAAAACTGTAAGTAAGTTTAACTTCAAAGGAAAACATAAAGACAACAATATTTCAAATCATGTATATGCGGAAATCAATGCTGGTTCCCATGGTTCTAATCACGCTTTCCCGTCACACGCCCTGCACGTCCTTCCCTTTACCTGAAAAACATTTTTAAAAGAAAGGGTGAGTATTGCATAAACAATACCCAGTAAGTAACCTCGCTACCGAGGTTTGGGATATGCATACACATACAATCATAATCTTTAAATTCATTCATAACATGCATCGATGGGAATTAAGACTTTCTAAAGTTGCCAGGTCTTTAATCCATGGCTGCATATTTAAATGTCAGGCCTTTAATCCATGACTGTTCATTAAATTGCCAGGTCTTTAATCCATGGCTGTTCATATAATTGCCAGGTCTTTAATCCATGGCTGCTCATTCAGTTGCCAGGTCTTTAATCCATGGCTATTCGTTCAGTTGCCAGGTCTTTAATCCATGGCTAATCATATAATTGTGAGGCCGACTGGTCACCCTGAGTCATTTCAGCGATCTCAGGGTAACCAATGTCCACACTATTCAAAAATTCATTTCGTGACATACAAAATCAGGCATAAGGTCCCATCAGTCACATAATCATGGTGTACATATCATAAATATCATTATCAACTTATCAATCATACTTTCTCATGGATGGGTGATAAATCATACTTTTGAAATAAACATGAAACATTCTCATACACCCTACTGTCCTATTTTCACATAAAATAATGGGATCTTTATACTTAACATACGAGAATACTTTCACATAAAATAATAATTCCTTTTCACATAATTCATCGAAATATTGCACATAAAATATCGCGTATTCTCAAATAATATCTGTAAATTTCCATGTGGAAAAATATGAACTATTTCACATAAAATCATGAAAATCATTTTTTTTACTCCCATTTAGAAGTTCG
Organism: Trichosanthes cucumerina; assembly: GCA_036507285.1. Classification (NCBI taxonomy): domain Eukaryota; kingdom Viridiplantae; phylum Streptophyta; class Magnoliopsida; order Cucurbitales; family Cucurbitaceae; genus Trichosanthes; species Trichosanthes cucumerina. The sequence goes on from CM071841.1 coordinate 45,422,617, forward strand.
GCACGAGGTCCCTTACCTCAAGCTTCGATTTTTAATCCAAAATCTACTCGAACTCTCTGCCTATTCTCCTTTTAGTGAAACCTGAATCACATCATAGATTTCGAAATTAAACTCCAAGTATTCACCCTTAAACCCTAAATCATGCGCAACTCTCGAATATCTTGTCTTACGATGTCGTGTCTCGCGCTTACCTCGGTTTTTCACGCGAGAACTTGATAATCCTTAGTTTGCTTGGCAATCGACCTCCAAATCCGTCCCACGTTCGGTTCCTACAAGAACGTGTTCGAACCTGTACTCAATTTCTCAATTGGACGTTTAATCTAAACAATCGGTCGCAATATTACTAGTTAAGCACGAAACTAGAATTAAACGCTCACCGACCAATAACTCATTCGCCGTGAACGCGGCCGCCGGATTGGAGCTCGGTGTGGCTGCTGCTTGGAGTCGAAAATAATCGTGCGAATAGCGAAGGTGTTACCGTCCGGTGCTGCAGGCGTTCGTGGCTCGGGATTTCTTCTGCTCGAGGGTTTCGCCGGTGCAGGTGCTCGCGGATCGACGGTGAGATAGAACAGTAGTAGCGGCGGTGGCTTCACGCTCAAACTCCGGCGTAAACTCAGCTGTGGACGGCTGGATCGTGCACGTCCGAGGCTCCGGCGATGATGGCTTCGACGACTCGGAAGCGGCGGCAGCAGACGTGACGAAACTTCACGCGATCCTGCCGGCGAAGTCACTCCGACTGTGGACTCCGGCGTGGGCAACTGACGCGCTCGTGACCAGCTGGAGTCGCTTCTGTCCGAGGCCTCGAATGTAACTTCAATCGCTGGTCGGCGGCTAGGGTTTGGCTTCTGCTACGACCAAGTCCTCTTCGTGCGCGGGTTGCGGGTGACGAGGCTCTTCCCTTGTGTTCGCCGGCGAGGATGACCGAAACTTCAAAGGCTTGCCGGCGGTAGGGTTAATGTGATAAAGATAGGAGGGCTGTCGGCTAGGGCACACCAAAGTAGAAGAAGAAGAAGATTAGGTGGAGTTAGATTAGGGTTAGGGTTTGTTGTAATTGGTGGGAGAGGTGGAATTAGGGTTTCTCATGCTAACTATATATACCTTGCATTAGGTTAAGTCATGTGTGCTATTGATCACCCTACTTTAGAGTTAAATTACTAAAACGCCCTTACACTTACCTTTCCCTTTAATTTTTGTGGTTGATCTCATTAGACAAGAAGTAATTCACATAAGTTAAACAAAGATACGGCCTCCCTCTCGTCGAGCTTGATTAACACATCAAAACGACTAAATACAGCTGCTAATAGAGTGCTAATTAAAATAACCAATAATACCTGTAAGGATGGTCGTCACAATCTTCCCTCCTTAAGAACTTTCGCCCTCGAAAGTTCCTATTCTCGAAATAGTTACGGATATTTAGCGCGTGCTTTCCTCCTCTCGCTCCCAAGTAGCTTCCTCCCGTGCGGTGGTTCTCGCCACAATACCTTAACTAAGTCGATCTCATGATACGGAGAGGTCTTTCGATCTCTTGCAATAACTGCACTTGGCCGCCGCCATAACTCAAATCTTCTCGCTAATCGCAATGGTTCAAGTCTATGACATGAGTCGGGTGCGGGACGACTTTTCAAGCATGGAGACATGAAATACGTTGTGAACCGCCAAAGAGAAGGCGGCGGAAGCTAATCTGAGGCCACCGCACCAATCCTCTCTAAGATCTCAAATGGTCCGATGAATCGCGACTCAACTTCCTTTACGGCCAAACCTTAGAATTCCCTTCATTGGGGCCACCTTAAGGAACACGTGGTCCCCAACCTCGAATTCTAGGTCCCTTCGTCTCGTGTCGCATAATTCTTTTTATCGACTTGGGCGGTCCGCATTCGTGCCTCGATCTTTTGCATTGCCTCATTAGTGACTGCACTAACTCTCGACCCAACAACTGGCGTTCACCAACCTCCTCCCAGAAAACGGGAGTTCTGCAACGTCTTCCGTAAAGAGCTTCAAATGGAGCCATCCCGATGGTCGACTGGTAACTGTTATTGTAAGCAAACTCCATTAGATGCAAGTGAGTGTCCCAACTACCTGGGAAATCTAAAGTGCACGCCGCAACATATCTTCTAATATCTCGATTTAATCGTTTCGCATCGCCCATCCGCTGCTGTGGATGAAAAGCCGTACTAAAGTTCAATCGCGAACCCAAAGTTTCTCAGTAAACTCCTCCGTAAGTTGGAGGTGAAACGTGGATCCCTATCTCGAGATAATCTTGACCGGGATTCCATGTAAACGGACTATCTCTTCCGGGTAGAGTTGCGCCCACTTATCCGTAGAATAGGTGGGTTTCCCTGGTATAAAATGTGCTGACTTTGTTAACCTGTCCACTATGACCCAAATCACTGTGTAACCTCGTAAAGTTCTAGGCAATCCAACTATGAAATCCATAGATATCTCCTCCCATTTCCACCGAGGCACATGTAATGGTTAAAAGAATCTCGCGGGCCTCTGCCTAGGTGCCTTCACCGCCGACAAGTCAAACACTTGGCGACAAACTCGCCACATCGCGCTTCATGTTGCACCACCAAAACGATCGTTTGAGATCCGGTACATCTTGGTACGCTGCGGGATGCATAGAAAATGGTGAGTTATGGGCTTCGTTCAAGATTTCGTTCTCACTGTCATCGCTCGCACACACAAACGCCCCGAAATAACAATCCTCCATCCGTGGATAGGAAAACTCACAACTCACTCGTGGTTACCGCAGAAGTTTTTCCACTAATCGGGGTCCACTCACGAGCCTCTATAATACGTTGCCTCAAGGTCGGTTGCACTGTTAATCGGGCTAATCGAGCCTGTGGTCTTTCCTACTAGCATCGCAATCTCACCGAGCAAACTCGCTCAACTCTGCGGCATGCTCATCACTACTCGCAAAGAAGATGCATGCAAGCTTCTCGCGAGGGCATCGGCCACTACATTAGCCTTACACGGGATGGTATGCGTATGTCAATATCATAATCTTTCACCAATTCCAACCATCTGCGTTGCCTCATGTTCAATTCCTTCCGAGTGAACAGATACTTTGACTTTTATGATCCGTAAAAATCGAATTTTTTCGCCATACTGAGTAGTGTCTCCGGATCTTTAACGCAAATACCATCGCCGCTAGTTCCGTGTCATGAGTTGGATAGTTCCTCTCGTGCGTCTTCAATTGTCGGGATGCATAAGCTATTACTTTACCGTCTTTGCATCGATACACGGCCCAACCCTTTCTTGGAAGCATCATCAGAAACCACAAAGCTCCCCTCGCTCCCTCGGGAATCGTAAGAATCGGGGCCGACACTAATCGTGCTTGAGTTCCCGGAAACTCGCTTCACAAGCATCATCCCAAACAAAAGAGTTTCCTTTACGCGTCGGTGAGTCATAGGCATAGCTATCTTGGAAAATCTCGCACGTAAACGCCTATAGTATCTGCAAGACCAGTAAAACTACGCATTACCTCAGAATCGTGGTCGGACGAGGCCACAGCGTGTGACGGCCTCCACTTTTGCTTTGGATCAACAGAGACTCCACCGGACACCACATGCCCTAGAAAAGATACCTGTCTGAGCCAAAATTCACACTTGGAGAATTTAGCATACAACTTGTTCTCTCTCAGTGTGAGTAAGACTTTCCTCAGGTGCATTTCATGTTCTTCATCACACCTGGAGTATATCAATATATCATCGATGAACACAATCACTTAACGTATCCGTAAACTCCTTGAACAAGCGGTTCATCAAGTCCATGAAGGCGCAGGAGCGTTGGTCGTGCCAAGCGGCATCACCGTGAACTCGTAATGCCCATAACGTGATCTCGAATCGTCGTTTTAGGATATCCCCTTCACCGATCCTCAATCGATGGTAGCCCGATCTCAAATCGATCTTAGAGAACACTGTCGCTCCTTGCAACTGGTCGAACAAATCATCTATCCTCGGGAGAGGATATTTATTCTTGATTGTAACTTTATTCAACTCCTCGTAGTCTATACACAGCGCATGGATCCGTCTTTTTCTTTTCACGAACAATACCTGTGGTGCTCCCTGTGGTGAAACACTTGGGCGTATAAACCCTTTGTCTAGCAAGTCTCAGAATCGCACCTTTAGCTCTTTCAACTGGCTGGTGCCATTCTCATGCGGGGCCTTGGATATCGGGGTCGTCCCCAATTCTAATCCGATGTTAAAATCTACCTCCCGATCGAGGTATTAGGGAAGATCCTGGGGAAGACATCGCAAACTCATTCACCATCGCATCGATGTCACCGAGATCTCTCGTGCATCTTGCATCTAATATGCAGCTAAGACGCCCCAAGCTCCCCGATGCAATAATTTTTCGCCTTAAGGGCTGTAATTACCTTAGGCCTACTTCCCCGCCATCAGGCTCTCGAACTCAGAGCTGAGGTTGGTTAGGAGGAGTGAACACTACCTCCTTCCCAAATAGATCAATACAAGCATGGTTCTGCGCTAACCACCCATGCCTAAAATTACATCAAAATCCAACATATCTAAGACCACTAGGTTCACTGCTAACACATGGTCTGCGATGGTCACACTACCATCCTTGACTTTCATAATGGCCAACAAATTTATTCCCGCAGGAGTGGAGACAGATAGGGCATACTGTAACTGTTCTAGTTCTAACTCAGCTTGACTTACAAATGATGCAGAAATAAAAGAGTGTGTAGAACCGGAATCAAATAGTACAAAGGCGAGGTGCCCAAGTAATGGAAGTGTACCAGAAACCACCGAGTCCGAGCCATAGATGTCTCGATTGGTGCTTTGCATAGCTCTCCTCTTTGTATGGTGGCTTCACACAGCAGCCCACTACTCATAACTGTGTGGGTGGCTAGTGCTTTGGCTTGATTCGGCAGATATTAGCTCTGTGCCCTTCCTTTCCACACTTGAAACATGCTCCGATCAAGCCATACATTTACCCAAAGGCAGCTTTACCACATTCCTTGCATCGTGGCCTATCTCCGCCGCTATTCCCCGATCGTTGATGGTGGTTTCGATCGAACTTGTACGGAAATGCCCTGGCCTATGCGTGTACGTCTGGGGGGCGCTGTGAGTTGGAATGGGGCCTGGTCCCACTTCCTCTTATGGTTCGCTATGGTCGCCCGAGCTAACTACCACACATTGTGTACCGAGCTCGCACTCCAAATCGCCCGCCACTCTCACCGCGGAGGCGTAATCGGGAGGTGCTAAAGCTTGAATAAAGCCTCGAACATTCTCATCTAGCCCCATGATGAAGCGCCGCTTTCTTTTTGCTTCAGATCCACTAGCTCGGGGCAAACGGACAGACGGTAAATTCCCTCTCATATATCTCCACCGCTCTCCTGCTCGACACACGTTTGTAAGAACTCTCGCCGCTTCAGAACGAACGCCGCAGCGGGATAGAATTTCCGCTGTAATGCTTCCTTGAATAGATTCCAAGTAATCACCTCCTCGCTGGTAACAATGGTTCCTTGGGCGGACTCCCACCACAAGTACGCGCTCATCCTCGGCATGAAGGTCGCGACAGACACCCTCGGTCCTCGTGGCGCTTCATCATCAAGATGGTCTCAATGGAGGACAACCACAACTCCGCCACGGTGGGGTCACTGGAAGACCCATTGAAAGGTCTCGGATCATACTTCTCAAGTCCTTCGTAACGGACTCTGTGGTTGCGCGTTTCGCCTCGATTTGCTTGGGCCAACCGGGTGGCTACTCGTGGCTCGTGACTAGGCTCGCATGGCCTCCACCATCATAGTCATAACATTCGCATTCCCTCGGTCCGCCACTGGGGGCAATCGCAGTACATTCTCCCGACGGTCAAAGTGGTCTCGGGAAGGTCTCGAACGGGTGGAGTAATCTCTTCCCGATCCAGGGGTAATCCGGCCAAGGCCGATGTTTTCCCTTGCCCTCCCGCCCCTACCACGCCCCTACCTCTTCTTCGGCCTCTAGGTGGCATTATGTCAAAACTACAATATAGAGAGTTTCTAACTCGCTTTCTTTTACTTTCAAATCATAAGATGGAATCACCCCCTGGGGCTTTTAAGGTCATGTATGCATAAAACTATATCATAACATAATCATTTACTTTCTTAATAAAACATCGTAACGCACTCAGCGGTGATCGGAAGCGTTGTTAAACCATGGGAACTACTACTCGTGCTTACTCAGTAAGCAAGTCTACGTAACCCTTAAACCTAGGGCTCGATACCAACCGTAACGCCCTACTTTTCTAAGACCAAATCCTAGGGACATTACTACACATGCATGCATTTATAGGCCGAGACTTAAAAGAACTTAAAAGAAATTTCCAATTGACTTAAATAGTTCCAGGATCCCAAACAAATACAAAACATTCAAATCATTTAAAAACATCACATCAGCTTGGCCTATCCAAAAACTGTAAGTAAGTTTAACTTCAAAGGAAAACATAAAGACAACAATATTTCAAATCATGTATATGCGGAAATCAATGCTGGTTCCCATGGTTCTAATCACGCTTTCCCGTCACACGCCCTGCACGTCCTTCCCTTTACGAAAAAACATTTTTAAAAGAAAGGGTGAGTATTGCATAAACAATACCCAGTAAGTAACCTCGCTACCGAGGTTTGGGATATGCATACACATACAATCATAATCTTTAAATTCATTCATAACATGCATCGATGGGAATTAAGACTTTCTAAAGTTGCCAGGTCTTTAATCCATGGCTGCATATTTAAATGTCAGGCCTTTAATCCATGACTGTTCATTAAATTGCCAGGTCTTTAATCCATGGCTGTTCATATAATTGCCAGGTCTTTAATCCATGGCTGCTCATTCAGTTGCCAGGTCTTTAATCCATGGCTATTCGTTCAGTTGCCAGGTCTTTAATCCATGGCTAATCATATAATTGTGAGGCCGACTGGTCACCCTGAGTCATTTCAGCGATCTCAGGGTAACCAATGTCCACACTATTCAAAAATTCATTTCGTGACATACAAAATCAGGCATAAGGTCCCATCAGTCACATAATCATGGTGTACATATCATAAATATCATTATCAACTTATCAATCATACTTTCTCATGGACAGGGTGATAAATCATACTTTTGAAATAAACATGAAACATTCTCATACACCCTACTGTCCTATTTTCACATAAAATAATGGGATCTTTATACTTAACATACGAGAATACTTTCACATAAAATAATAATTCCTTTTCACATAATTCATCGAAATATTGCACATAAAATATCGCGTATTCTCAAATAATATCTGTAAATTTCCATGTGGAAAAATATGAACTATTTCACATAAAATCATGAAAATCATTTTTTTTACTCCCATTTAGAAGTTCGGCACGAGGTCCCTTACCTCAAGCTTCGATTTTTAATCCAAAATCTACTCGAACTCTCTGCCTATTCTCCTTTTAGTGAAACCTGAATCACATCATAGATTTCGAAATTAAACTCCAAGTATTCACCCTTAAACCCTAAATCATGCGCAACTCGAAATACTGTCTTACGATGTCGTGTCTCGCTTACCTCGGTTTTTCACGCGAGAACTTGATAATCCTTAGTTTGCTTGGCAATCGACCTCCAAATCCGTCCCACGTTCGGTTCCTACAAGAACGCGTGTTCGAACTCGCACTCAATTTCTCAATTGGGACGTTTAATCTAAACAATCGGTCGCAATATTACTAGTTAAGCACGAAACTAGAATTAAACGCCACCGACCAATAACTCGCTGCCGTGAACGTGCGGGCGGATTGGAGCTCGGTGTGGCTGCTGCTTGGAGTCGAAAATAATCGTGCGAATAGCGAAGGTGTTACCGTCCGGTGCTGCAGGCGTTCGTGGCTCGGGATTTCTTCTGCTCGAGGGTTTCGCCGGTGCAGGTGCTCGCGGATCGACGGTGAGATAGAACAGTAGTAGCGGCGGTGGCTTCACGCTCAAACTCCGCGCAAACTCACCGTGGGGCGTTTGGATCGATCGCACGCCCGAGGCTCCGGCGATGATGGCTTCGACGACTTCGAGCGCGGCGGCAGCAGACGTGACGAAACTTCACGCGATCTCGCCGGCGGTCACCCGATCGTGGACTCTGCGTGGGCAATCGACGCGCTCGTGACGGTGGAGTCGCTCGTCCGAGGCCTCGAATGTAACTTCAATCGCTGGGTGGCGGCTAGGGTTTGGCTTCGCACGACCAAGTCCTCTTCGTGCGCGGGTTGGTGGTGACGAGGCTCTTCCTTGTGTTCGCCGGCGAGGATGACCGAAACTTCAAAGGCTTGCCGGCGGTAGGGTTAATGTGATAAAGATAGGAGGGTCGCTCTGGCTAGGCACACCAAAGTAGAAGAAGAAGAAGATTAGGTGGAGTTAGATTAGGGTTAGGGTTTGTTGTAATTGGTGGGAGAGGTGGAATTAGGGTTTCTCATGCTAACTATATATACCTTGCATTAGGTTAAGTCATGTGTGCTATTGATCACCCTACTTTAGAGTTAAATTACTAAAACGCCCTTACACTTACCTTTCCCTTTAATTTTTGTGGTTGATCTCATTAGACAAGAAGTAATTCACATAAGTTAAACAAAGATACGGCCTCCCTCTCGTCGAGCTTGATTAACACATCAAAACGACTAAATACAGCTGCTAATAGAGTGCTAATTAAAATAACCAATAATACCTGTAAGGATGGTCGTCACATCAAGTCTTATGGTTTTGACCAAAACGTTGATGAGCCTTGTGTTTACAAGAGAATCATCAACCACAAAGTAGCTTTCTTAGTACTTTATGTGGATGATATCCTACTCATTGGGAATGATGTAGGATACCTAACTGACATAAAGAAATTGCAGGCGACCCAATTCCAAATGAAAGATTTGGGAGAGACGCAGTATGTTCTTGGGATTCAAATTTTCAGGAATCACAAGAACAGAACGCTAGCTCTGTCTCAAGCATCTTATATCGACAAAATTTTGGCCCGATATTTGAAGCAGAATTCCAAGAGGGGGATTACTCTTCAGGCATGAAGTTCATATGTCTAAGGAACAGTCTCCTAAGACACCTCAAGAAGTTTAGGATATGAGACGTATTCCCTATGCCTCTACAGTAGGTAGCTTAATGTATGTTATGCTGTGCACGAGGCCAGACATTTGTTATGCAGCGGGAATAGTCAGTAGGTACCAATCCAATCCAGGGTTAGACCACTCGACCAAAGTTAAAAATATCCTCAAGTATCTTAGGAGAACGAGGGTTTAATATGTGTATTTATATATTCTTTTAATTTTTAATTTTTATTTTTGTAATATATATTTTTTTTAATTTTTAGTACACTAATAACCCATTAGATTTTGCAATAAAAAAATTTGCTCACTAAAGAAAACATGCATTTAACCTTTCTTTGATATTTTACAACCACAACATTTAGCAATATAATTGAGTTTTTTCTGATTCGACATCATTTAAGACAAATGTCTAAAGTAAAAGATAACATTGTAGCTCATGTTTGGACAACATTTGAAGGATAGAACAATTTTATTTATTTACTTTTTAGTACATAAACATAGTCTATTATTGTTGTTAATTTTGTATCGTGACTTGTTGGTACTAGATATTGTAAATTTTTTTATAATTGTATCTTATGTTTTAATGCATGTTAGGGTTGAGCTTCGATCGGTAGGGGTCAATTTTCAACCTCAACCGATGTCGAACCGACCATTTGTAATCTTTTTTCTTTTTTGTTCCTTACTTAAATCGACCAACGGTCACTTCAACCAGTTTAGGAAATTAAGTTTTTTTTAATAATTTATTTATTTATTTTATTATTTATAAGATATAATATTTTTTTACTATTCCATCGCGTTGGGGCTTTTGTCTCAAACCGACAAACCGATGAGTTGACTTTACCAAGAGAAAATCGACTCTGACTGACCATATCCCTTAAAATCGACTCGATCGGTTTTGATCGATTATGTCGATTTTTTTTAAATTTTTTTTGCTCACACCTATGCATGTTATCTATTTTATATTATATAATTAAATTCTTTTCAAGCTATAAAAAATGAGAAAAAATAATAAAAAAAAATTGAAGAACAAGAAACAAGAAATGATTATCAAACAAGTTTCTGTTTCTATTTCTTGTTTTCAAGAAACAAGAAACAGAAATAGTTATTAAACACATTCTTGTTTCTTATTCTTAAAAAATGGGAAACAAGAAACAAGAAATAAGAAACGAGAAACAGGAAACAGGAAACGAAAACGTTATCAAACAGGGCCTTAAGAACTGAGTCCAAGTCTTGAACAACGGGGCCCCACCCTCTAAACTAACTTAAGAGGGTTTGAGTTTATGGTAGGGCGATAGACTTGTTGTTCATTAGAGGATCAGTGGTGCTTAAGGAACAAAGAGGTAATCACAGGGGTAAAACGATAATTTGACCCAACTATGATTACGAACAACCTGTGAAGGGTCGACTCATGGGTAATGATTATATCAATGGACGCAATATAATCTACAGTGAGGAGAGTGCAACTACAAGTCTATAGTGGAGTGACTTGTAGTTAATGAATATTCATTAACTAGATCAAAGAGATTGATCAGTTAATCTCACATCATTAGAGCTCATGAACTGTAGGTCCATTAGGTCCCTCTGTTGGCTGAACATAGTAACATTGAGGGTATAAAGTTAGGAATGAAATTGAAGTGTTCAATTTCATATATGAGGTGTTATATCAATTATATGTGATATAATTGATGTAATATATAGTTTTAATGTGAATTAGATTCACAAGTTGACTATATACTAATGAGAGAATGAAGGAGGGATAAGATGGTAATTTCCATCCTATTTCCCTATAAATAGTTTCATAAGATGAAACATTGAGATAAACTATCACATACAACCCCAAAGTTCTATTATGTGTTTTTGGAAAGAGTTCCAAACACAACTTCTCTCAAACCTCCACATCTCATCCTAAAGGAACCCACCTTCCTCCCTCACCTAGAGAACAACAGAGAAGAACTAGTGGCTGATCTTCACACGATTCGAGTTCGCGTTTCTGAGATCGTGATCGCTGGAGATGGAGCTCGTGAAGAAAGTATTTTTCAAAGGTAAATTTCTTGTTGTACTAATTTGTTATGTATGCTTAATCTTGGATATATTAATCTTGATTTGAATCTAAGTAACACTATCATGAGTACGCGATTCACAATCGCTTCCGCTGCTGGATTCAATCCCTTCAATTGGTATAAGAGCCTAATTGTGTTCTTGATTTTGTTTTAGATTTATCAAGAACAAAAGGTGGGCTTTACTGATTTCATGTGATGAATGATCGGTTTGCAAATTAAATATTTTCGTTTTTGGCACCATAGATTTACATAATTTTTCCGTTGAATTGTTAAATGTAAAGGGCCTATTGTTGTGGGCATCTTATTATGTAAATCGAGTCTGTAAGTCCATGTCGATCGAGGCAAAGTGGTTGCTGAGAAGAACGTAGCAAAAACGAGCAAAGTTAAAAAGAAGGCAGTGTTATTCGGCGAATGGCATTGCAACGCTGTTCATAGGCGTTGCAATGCCACTACAACAGGCATGCGACAGAGGAGACAACGGCGTTGCAACGCCACCCTTGATGGTTGCAATGCCACCCTCGGCGTTGCAACACCGAAGGCATTTCACAACGCTGAAGCTGAGGCGCGCCCCAACGGTCAGAAACGGACGATAATTTTATGCAACTTCCAGCTCAAGGATGTAAATTTCGTCCAATTGTAATCTTGATCATAGGATTCAAAAGGAAAAAAAAAAGAAATCAATTTTAATTTTTCTAATTCAAGAACTCAGTCAATTTACTCGGAAAACCCGCAATAAATATAAACTCTCCTAATTTAATTGATCTTAACCAAGCATCAAAATCAAAACTTATAATTTAATCCATTGGGTACGATAGCGTTCCATATTGATTAAATAATAGCATTAAAACCCATGAGAGAACTAAACCAAAATTAACTAATTGAGATAACTACAAATTAATTAATTTTATTTCTTTGTTTCCTTAGAGTCTATTATGCAAGCTATGTAAAATGGAAAAGCCATTAATTACACACACATAAGCCAAGCTCTTGCTACATTTTTTTCAATCATTTGTGATAATTACGGATCAAAAAATCATGGATAGCAATAAATTGATTGAAACTAAATTAAGGCATCAATTTAATTAGTAACGATCAATCATAAAAATAAAACAAGAAACAAAGAATTCTTAAATTAGAAACAAAATTTCAATTAGGTCTAAAGCCTCACAAATTTACAATTAGAAATGAAATGACCCTTGAATCAGAAATTAAAGTTTAGCCACACATGGTGAAAAAGCAAGAATAACTGTAAAGGGGAGAAAACATTAAATAAAAAGGATAAAAACAAAGACTAGAACACTCTCTAAACTTTTGTTTTTGTAGAGAACACTAAAACTCTACACTTCTTTACTCAATGCATTGCCCTCCTTTTATACTTGAAAATGACCAGAAATAGGTCCCTTATATATGCCATTTCTTGGTCCACAATGTGAGCCAAGCCACAAGATAATTTCTCCCTTGCATTTCTCATGGAAGACTCCATGCATGTATGCCACCTACACAAGGAAGAAAAACAAAAACAAAAGAAAAATTAGATAATAAGCTTTTTTGTTTCATTTTCATTCTTTTTATGTGTTTTTTATAGCTTTAATTCTTTTGTTATTTTCAATTATCTCATTCTTTAGTTTTTCTATTTTTTTTTCAATTTTTATTTCAATTTACGAATTTGAACTAAAGTATGTTTTTGAGACTAGTTCCACTAAAAAATGATAATTTGTCACCTAAACTAAATTGGACACAATTTCAACAATTAAACATATTATTCACTCGGAATGTAAGGAAATTAGATATAATAAGTATAATTAATTTCTACTCATCAAATTCCTCCAAACCTAATCCATGTTTGTCCTCAAGCATGCCTTAACTCAACATATGAACCTCCTCTTTACTCCCTTTTCATATTTCTCAATATCCGAAAATACCAATAAAGTAAATTACACATCAATGTTGAATTATAGTGACAATCAAGAGAATGAACACTCATAGAAAATATTTTATAAAAAACTCAAGCATCTCATCAATTTACCAAAATCACATGCAACAAGACTTAACACCTTCGCGCGGTTTCACTCAATACACTCAAAGTATTTAAGGTGCTTTTACTCTCAAAAACCAAACCTAGCATGTTATTACCATAGGCTTGCAAATGAATCAAATCTCTACCACTTAGATGAATTGAATGCAAAAATCAAAGTGACTTAATAAGGGTTGTAATGGGGCTTAGGTAAAGGTATGGTAGGAGGAAAATTTTAGGTGTTTCACAATCAAGACCAAGAGTTGTATACATGATATCAATGTCACATATCAATCATACATTATCCAAGACATTGAACATTATTCCTACATCTCATTTCAAGCACCAAGAATGTTGGAGAAATAATATTTTAATAATTCCAATTTTCTTGGCAAATTTTTCTCCAAATTTTTTTTTTTTTTTTTTCTCTTCTCTTCTCTTCTTCTTCTTCTTTTTCATTTTTTTTTCAGAAATTTTCTCTCTCTTTTTTTCATTATTATTTTTTCTTCACTCAAACATTAACTACCATGCAATATTTCCTCTTGTCTTGAGAAAAGGTACAAATGTATAGGCTAACAAACAAAATGGTCTTAGGTTAAATATAATGTGTTTGAAGCAACAAAAAAATAAAGAAAAATAGGCTCAAAATGGCTAACTAAAGGAAAAAAAACGTAAAGGTGGAAATTTTGAGAGGTCCAAAAACTGGTTAATCCTAATCTGCCCTTATCATATTAATGCATCAATAAAAAAAATGCAGTCTCAAAATGCATTCACAAGCAAGTTCTAGAATAAGCATACTAAGTTTGATAACACTCAACGACAAATAAATTGAGCAAAATATAATGAAATGCTCATAGGCTCAAATACTCACTGAGATGTGTAATTTGCATCAAGCCTTGTACACTTTTCAATCAACAAATAAATGAGACACTATCATATTATTTTTAAAGAAAAACACTATTCATGCTCATCTCTCTCATGTATTGGAAATTCAAACTAAAAATGCATCCTTAATTTACAAAGCATTAAAAGATATTAATAAACATTCAATGTTTCAAAAGAAAAATTAACATGTACGAATTAAGACATGCTAAATTCAAAGCAAAAATCATTTTTTTAGAAACGAAATTGTATAACAAAAACCTCCCCCACACCTAAACTATACATTGTCCTCAATGTATAAATAGAATATTGCTCACAAAAGAAAAGAAAGAAAATTAAACTCTCTTGATTTGTGAACAACTTGAACTGGTATAGTTTGGGTTGTTGAAAGATTGGGTGACCATGCTTTATTAAAAATTAGTGCACTGCAAAAAAAAAATAGAATTAGGAAAAATTGAAAGAAAAAAGAAAGAAGAAAAACTAACAATAAAGAGAAGAATAAGTAAAGAAAATATTGGGTTGCCTCCCAATAGCGCAATTATTTAACGTCGTTTTGCCTGACGAGATTTTTGTGCATGTCAGGACACATAAAATTCTTCAATTTTCTTTGGTCCCTTCTTGCTCAAATCAATATAACCTTCGAAGTCTAAAAGGCTCACATGTTTTTCTAGTATACCTGAAAGATCATTATTTTTTAGATTTTTTATATAAGCAATGAAGGACATAAAATAAGACTCAACTGACTCAATTGACTTAAAGAAATAAGAGATTCTACAAAGTCATGAGAATAAAGAATAGACAATTCAGAATTAAGAGAAATGCAAGGAAATAGAACAGATGAAGGCTTTACAGCCTCAAACTCTATCACTTTAATCTCCTTTTGGTGGTAAGGCTCATTTTGTTTCTTTTTCTCACAAACCTGAACCTCGCATGGCACAAAATTCTCAAGCTCAACATTGTCGTCATCCATGTACATCGCCACTTCAACCTTATTGGTCTCGATATATTGATGATGTCACACCCCCTCCCGAACTACTCACTACTTAGCCCGGAAGACGGCGTGAAGCCAACATACATTGTTTACCTCTTAACAATACCTGTTGACCCTGTTTTACCTGGTAAACATACTATGTTCGTATATGGAACACTAACATAACACAGGGGAAACTTGAGAACTACTAAACATACATAAGGAGAAACACTTCTTAAGTCTCTCTTGAAAACTAAAACGTGCAAGAGCATCAGAACCACAAACAGGCCAAACCATTAATTACACAACCACAACCTCTAAAGCACATACAACTATAACTACGTAGTCCCCTTAAAATTAACTACAACACATATGGACTTGCTATACATCACCACCCACGTACAAAATATCAAGCTCGTGGAGCTTCTAGTAGACTATGGCAGGATGTCAGGCACTGGGAGCTCAATCTCTACCTGAAAAGTTTGAAAACACTGAAAGAATGAGCTATGAAGCACAGTGAGTGACTGAGTTTAAGATCTAATAACTCATAAATCATATCACCTGGAAACTTATGAGCATATGCATCTGTAATCAAGCGTTAAAAATACACGTGTAATCATAATAGCTTTTTAGAAATCCAGCAAGTACGTCATTAAAATCTCGCAAGGCATATCGATACTACTAAACATTTATAAATGTATGACAATCTACGTTGTGTAGGACACACCTAGTACAACAATGTTTACTCTACGATGTAGTAGGGTCCGTCCAACAGTCCCATCGTCTTTGTCGTAGTGGGGCCCGCCCAGCACTCACGACAACATTGTTGTCACGGAGTACACTCAACGTCAACAACAGAAAATGACCTGTGTGCACACGGTACTATATAGCCTCGGGCTCAATGTCTCAGTCATTTACTCATTCAAGACTCAGAAAAACACATAAAAACATTTGAACATGTCTGCTTATCTTTTCTTTCGTAAAACTCAAGCTTACACAACTTGTTCATAAAAACTGGAAATCTTTAAATCATACTTGCTAGTACATACTTGCTCGAAATCATAACATTTTCATAAATTTCGACAATCAAGAACATATGATCATGTATAAATTCATGAAGACATTTAGGCTGACAACGAGCACTTGAAATCATTTCTTAGAAAATATGAATACTCATAAACATGTGTTCAAAGGAAAACAAAAAGCATTGAAACCCTTTCATTCTAGCAAAACTTGTATTTCTTAAAACATAATTCAAATATAACGATCGTTTTGAAAGTTCGTTTTGTCACTCACATGGTTAGAACTAGAACCTTGGCCCGTATACTCGACCTATTTCCTCTTGGTCTGTCAAACAAACCAAAACAAAGCATTAGAACCTCGAGCTCATGAATTTCAACCTTAAAATTACAAAAACCACTCTATCATTTTTCAAGCATTTTACAGATTTCATGCCCTAAATTCAGACAATCTTAACTTCATCATTACTTAGCCAAAAAGGATGTACTTTATACCAAACTCTTCCTTTTTGAACCCTCTAAAACTCATAAGAAGAAATGAAATTGAAACTCCCAATGGATTGGTTCGAAAATACCTCGAAAGCTTCTTCCCCAAAAACAGACTTCTGCTGTTTCCGGATTCGTTTTCCTGCTGCACCACAAAATTGACCTGACATTTTAAACATCCTCCAGTCGATTCCTACTCACGAGTTCTTCATGAAAATTGTAGGAAATTCAATAAGCTTTCTAACCAGACCTATTATAGCGTCTGATTCGAATCTTACTAATCAGCACGACCCAAAAACCAAAGACTTTTCGGATTTGACAACACATTCTCTCCTTTGCCTTCCTTTTCACAAATCAGTAACTTAAGATCCGAATTTGCTCGCACTTCCTTCACGATTTTTGTTCAAATATGAGTTAACTTTCAAGCAAATCAAACCTCACCTCTTACCTCTTCTTGTGGAGCTCGAAATGATTCAAATAACAGAACTGGAGAGAATGATTACCTTGCTACTATACTAACTTGCCTTGGTTTCTCTTCCTTTTTTCTGCAACTTCAACTCCAAAAATAAAAAATCACCTTCTTCTTCTTCCTTCATCCTTCTCCCACGAGCCCTTATCTTTCTTTTGTTAAAATGAGAAGCAAATGGAGAGAAGATGGATTGAAAATAAATCAAACGGTTGTGGCTTTTGTCATTTTCCCTTTTCCCGTTTACTTTTTGTTTTTCTTTTAATCTTTCCTTTATCTTTGTCTTTCCCTTTTCTTTTCTTTTCTTTTCTTTTCTTTCCTTTTTCTTAAAACAAAACAACAAAAATATGTTAAACTTTTCCTTTGTTATTTTCTTTTGTTTTTTTTGTAAGGAAAATTCAAAATGAGATCTCGGGTTTACAGATGCTCTCGTTGACTCTTCAATCTTCTCACTGAATTAGCCACCTGGGTAATTTGGTCATCCAAGCTCTGCATTCCAGCTCGAGTCTCCTCTTGAAATTGAAGAGTACTGTTAGTAAGTTCATATACTATAACCTCTAGAGACATACCTGAGTCTGAAGTCTAATGGCATGGGTTTTTCTGCTCCACTTGGTCTCCATATCCATAGTTGGATTGATCCAATTCACAATAGTAGTGATCCAAAAACTCGTACTTTACTTGATGACCATGAAATTCTCTCAAGATGCAAGAGTTTGGAATAAAGTTTCGTTGCAACCGAGGGCATGCTTCTGTGGGGTGTCCTTGAAGCGAGCATAATTTGCATGCCTCGAGTGCTTGTAGTTTCCCTACAACTACTTGAAGAATAACAGAAGTCAATTCATAAATTTGTGTTTTGAGCTCATTAACCTCACCAGCAAACGATGTAGCTCTACCAAATGCATAATAATGATGAAGGTTTTCTGCCATGTAAGAACATGTATAGGGAAAAATAATAAAATAGAATTTTTTTTATTACAAATCTAACATTGAGAAAGTAACAATGGTTCCCCGGCAACGACGCTAAATTTTTGTCGGGTTGTTGAAACCCTCCAAAATATTTACTGGTTTTCTAGATCTAACTTCTAGAAATAGCAGACCAGGTCGAATTCCAAGGGAACCAATCGAATTAATTTCTCAAAGTTAAAAATAATAATGATAACAAAAATAAAGGGGGGTTTGAATTGTCGAATAAAAACTGAAATTAAAAAAAAAAAAGTAAAAAGATAATTTTATGCAACTTCCAATTCAAGGATGTAAATTTCATCCAATTGTAATCTTGATCATAGGCTTCAAAAGGAAAAAAAGGAATCAATTTTATTTTTGCTAATTCAAGAACTCAGTCAATTTACTCGGAAAAACCGCAATAAATATAAACTCTCCTAATTTAATTGATCTTAACCAAACATCAAAATCAAAACTTCTAATTTAATCCATTGGGTACGATAGCGTTCCATATTGATTAAATAATAGCATTAAAAGCAATGAGAGGACTAAACCAAAATTAACTAATTGAGATAACTACCAATTAATTAATTTTATTTCTTTGTTTCCCTATAGTCTATTATGCAAGCTATGTAAAATGGAAAAGCCATTAATTACACATACATAAGCAAACCCCTTGCTACATTTTTTTTCAATCATTTGTGACAATTACGGATCACAAAATCATGGATAGCAATAAATTTATTGAAACTAAATTAAGGCGTCAATTTAATTAGTAACGATCAATCATAAAAATAAAACAAGAAAAAAAGAATTCTTAAATTAGAAACAAAATTTCAATTAGGTCTAAAGCCTCACAAAATTACAATTGGAAATGAAATGACCCTTGAATAAGATATTAAAGCTTAGCCACACATGGTGGAGAAGCAAGAATAACTGTAAATGGGGAAAACATAAAATAAAAAGGATAAAAACAAAGAACTAGAACACTCTCTAAACTTTTGTTTTTGTAGTGAACACTAAAACTCTGCACTTCTTTACTCAATGCATTGCCCTCCTTTTATACATGAAAATGACCAGAAATAGGTCCCTTATATGTGCCATTTCTTGCTCCACAATGTGTTCCAAGCCACAAGATAATTTCTCCCTTGCATTTCTCATGGAAGACTCTATGCATGTATGCCACCTACACAAGGAAGAAAAAAAAAGAAAATAAAAATTAGATAATACGCTTTTTTTTTTTCATTTTCATTCTTTTTATGTATTTTTATAGCTTTAATTCTTTTGTTATTTTCAATTCTCTCATTCTTTTGTTTTTCTATTTGTTTTTCAATTTTTATTTCAATTTGTGAATTTGAACTAAAGCATGTTTTTTAGACTAGTTCCACTAAAAATCGATAATTTGTCACCTAAACTAAATTGGACATAATTTCAACAATTAAACATATTATTCACTTAGAATATAAGGAAATTAGATATAAGAAGTATAATTAATTTGTACTCATCATTCACCGACTCAATATGCCTACCTTCTTGGGGACAAGACCGAGTGAGCGGCTGGAGACTTAACTTAGCAAGATGGAATTCACTCTTTCTCGCCTACTAGCGTAAGTAGATTAGGGGTTGTTTGGGGCGCAGGTTCGGAATCAGAATCCTGGGAATCAGAAGCCTGGAGGGTTTGTCCTGAGGGGTTCTGAAGCCTGGGAATCAGAAAACTGTGTTTGGGGTGCAGTGTTCTAAAGCCTGGGAATCAGAAACCTGTGTTTGGGGTGCAGTGTTCTGAAGCCTGGGAATCAGAGAGCTGTGTCTTGGGTGCGTCAACTCTAGGTTTGGTCTGATTTTGTTCACCTTTTTTCTTTTAGCTATTTTATTTTTTTCAAATTTTTGTAATTTATCTTATGTGAATTGTAGAAGTTAATGTCTAACATGGATCAATTTTTTAAGTAACTTTTCCATGAATCTTTCAATTTAGGTAGTTTTTTGAACACCCCTACCACGAGTTTACACATACAAATACATCGTCCAAAAGTGTTGTAACTAACACGAAACAAAAGAACATAAAGCGCCTTTGTGCGAAAAAAAAAAATTATTTCATTTTTTCTAACTTTTAAAAAAGAAATTACAAAATTGAGCCATTTGAGTGTACATTAAAAAAAAGACCAAGTTGTTTTTTATTTTTTTTTAAATAAAAATTTCACAAAATTCAAACGTGTTGAGAATAGCATAAAAAAATGTTTATTAGCCATTTTTTAGTTTTATTTTAACCTTTTAAAAAATTGACTAGATTGTCGGATTGTTGGAGTGGTCAAGTTGATGAGGTGGTGGGATTGTCGAGGTGGTCGTTGGATTTTTGGTTGTTGGTGGTCATCGGGTCGTTGGAGTTGTTGTTGAAAAGGTCGTTGAGGCAACCATCAGTGGTGGCTAGTCGCCGGAGTTGTTGAAGAGGAAATGGAAAATCAAGTGTTTTTCGGAGGCAGTCATGATCAACGCTAGTCATGGTGTGGTCGTCGGAGTTGTCGTTGTCGATGGTGTCGGGTGGTCGCCGGAGTTGTCGTCGGAGTTGTTGCCAAAGTGGTCGCCGGTACGGTCGTCGGAGTTGTCGTTGTCGGTGGTTGTTGAGTGGTCGTCGGAGTTATCACCGGAGTTGTTGCCAAAGTGGTCGTCTGTGCGGTCGTCGGAGTTTTTATCGGAGTTGTCGTTGTCGGTGGTCGCCGGAGTTTTTACCGGAGATGTCGTTATCGATGGTCGTCGGTTGTCGTCGGAGTTTTTATCGGAGTTGTCGAAATAGTCGACAAATGGATGAGAAAAACATGGAACAAATTCCATGAGATTACACTATTGTAACCCATGGGTTGTATTGTTGTAACCCATGGGGTTGTATTGTTGTAACCCATGGGAATGAGTTTCAAAACCAAGGATTTGGAACACCTTGCTCCAAACATGGGTTTGGATTTGGATGCCAAACCCATCCAAATCCAAACCCATGGGCCAAACACACCCTTAATGTTCCCTAAGTGGTGTCTTCAGGACTTGAACAAGGGGCCCGACCCTCTCATTGGCCCGAGAGGGACTTCTGTTTGTTGGTAGGACCACAAAGAAATTGTTCATTTGAGGAGCACTGGTACTTAAGGTACAAGATGGAACCCAGGGGTAAAATGGTAATTTGATCCAACTGGTGTTACGAACATTCGTGAAGGATTGACTTGCTTTTATTGGTCAATATCCATGGACACAAAAAAATATCTGCAGTGAGAAGAGTGCAGCTGCGGGACTTTAGTGGAGTGTTCCCGCAGTTAACGAATGTTGATTAGTAGGTTAATGAGATTAACCGAATAATGTCGTATCGTTGGAGCTTTTGATTTGTAGGTCCATTAGGTCCACCTTCTAGCTTGTAAATGGTTCTTAGATCGTTAGAAAGTGAAATGTTCAAATTCAATTAGGGAATAAATGTTAATGTATATGGATACATTATAATATAAAGTTTGGGAACTTTATATTATAAATTTAATGTGAATATGATTCATATTAAATTAAATGAGAGAATTAAATATTTGAAAGAGTTCAAATAATAATTTAAATGTTAATGTGTTTCATATTTAAAACTATAAATTAATGTAAAATATGATTAAATTTGGTTTAATCTTAATTAAATATAAGATATTTAAATTCATTAATATTGATTTAATATAATGATTAATTACATTAATTATTATTAAATATGTGGGAACGTGTCAGAAGGACACGTTCTTCCCCCACCCCCACCTTTCTCCTTATCGTAAGGGAATGGGAAATTCCCTGGCCTTTAGCTTCTTCTTTATTGAGAGAAGAATTGATTGATGATTTTGGATGCAATTAAGGAATTGCTAGACTCCTCTCCTCTCTCAAATATTCCATTTCCTCTGCGAATTTGTTGGCTCCTTCCCATCAAGGAGAGATCTAAGTTGATATCCAGGACATAGAAGTTTCTCCATTTTGGTTGTGTTCTGTTGGATAAGAAGAACAGAGGAAAAGGAAAATTTGCTGTTGTTGTGCAAATTTGGAGCAAAGTGTTGGTATTTCTAGCATGTTTGCATGTCTAGTTCCATGTCTAATTAGATTAGAATGCTTATCTCTGTATTTTTCCAATGTATTGGTATTTCTAGTAAACCAAAACAAACGAGCAAAATCGATCTTAAAACACGTTTTCGCTGCTCACGGGGATCAGCTCTCCATCAATTGGTATCAGAGCAATGCTTGTTTTGTTTTGGTTGAAACAAATTTGCATTGGATAGGTTGGAATTGCATTTGGTTTGTTGTAAAACTGTTTAGGAAAATTTTGGCCTTAGTTTTAATTGTGATTTGATCAAATTAAATGTAAAGGCCTCTGCGTTTTGGGCAACTAAGTGCATAATCGAGTCTGTAATTATGTTTTGAGTCGTTCGTGACATGTTTGAAGCATTTTGGATGAGGTTTGAGGGAGAAATTGCGATTGGAAACTGTTGTGTTCGAAGGAATTAGCTACTGGCAGAACCAGTAGCGTTGCAACGTCATTCATCAGCGTTGCAACGCTGTGGAACGGCGTCGCAACGCTCAGGCTCCTACCGATATGGAAATTGAGGGGTCAGTAGCGTTGCAACGCTGCCCCTTAGCGTTGCAACGCTACCCCGATACCTGAAGCGCGCACATAAGGAGGCGGCGTTGCAACGCTCTCCTCAGCGTTGCAACGCCGTGACATCAACTTGAAGAAGCACACCGGTTCAGGGGCAGTTCAAACGGTTCGAATCGTGATTGGTCTGGTTTGAGCGGTCTAAGCCCGGTTCCAAGTGTTTTGGACTGGTTTTGTTATAAAATTAGTGTAACTTTATTATTTTTGCACTTTAGGGGTCAAATATTTTCGATTTTATGGCTATTTTCTTTATAATGTCATTTAGAATTCTTCCCACCTTAGGATAAGCATGTTCATGCATTTTATTTGTATAATTAGAAATGCATGATTTATTTTATTTTTCGTAACTAATTAATTATAATTGTTATAATTAGATTATATGAAAACTAAATAGCATGGAGCATGAAATTCCTTAGTTTGAGATAAAGTGTTATTTTATTTAAGTAATTTGCATGGTTCAATTAGTTGAATGTAATTCCAATTAGAAATCGTTTGTTGGATTTATCATATAGTTCGCCGTTATAGGTTAATAATTAAAAATTATAAAAGATAAAAAGGGGTTTTAGAAACGATAACCTATAACAAAAAGCTGCATGCAAACATAAGAACTTGGGTTAAATAAAAACTAGTTTTAAATTGTTTAAAATTAATTCAGACCTAAGTTTAATTTCAAATAGGATTAGAAGTCAGTCTAATATAATATTTTAAATAGTTTAAAATATAGTAGAACAATAGGACATTGATTATAAGGGAACTCTATCAGTGATGTTCTGTCTAAGGTTGGGGATACTTAAGCTGACGGTTAACGAAACACCTCCTACCTAGGAACTGACCTAGAACATGAGTTTAATTAACCATAGTCCTGTGGTATATCTAGGTAATTAAAATGTTTATTCACTTAGACATAAGGTTAAAAGGCCTAATTATAAAAGTTATAAAAGACATAGACTTAGATAGATTCTTTTAGCCAGAATCTGACTAAGTTAAACCTATACCCTAACCTTAGGAGCTTCAGTGGGAGAAACCGGGATGTTCGCATCGAGTTTACTCTCACGTCTTCAAAAGTTCACACCTTGAGTTCCATGCTCGGCTACGTGGCGTCAATAGGGCGTCCCCTTACAGTAATTGTTTGCTTGGTTCAATACCAAGGTGAATGAGGGAAATATCCAAAGTAAATGGGAGCAAGACGCGTGTCAACGTATCCTACGGTCTCCTCAATTAGGTCGCACCGTGAGAT
The DNA here is from genome assembly GCA_036507285.1 of Trichosanthes cucumerina. Lineage (NCBI taxonomy): Eukaryota > Viridiplantae > Streptophyta > Magnoliopsida > Cucurbitales > Cucurbitaceae > Trichosanthes > Trichosanthes cucumerina. The sequence continues at coordinate 45,446,396 of CM071841.1, forward strand.
TTCTATAGTCCACCTTCTAGGTTGTCCTAGAACAATCAATCCCTACGGAGGGCCTGACTATAGGGGTCGGAACACCGCAAACTCAAGAAATGGATATGGTCTCTTAGGTAATTTGCCAACAGTTTTCTTTCTTAATAGTAACCTGTTGGCTCGGACCTATTGGATCTGAAAATGGTAGGGTCACATTTACGGGGTAAGTTAAGCTAGTTAACAAGTCCTTGACTAAACAAACGGTAGCTAAGAATCATTGGGGCATGAAATGCTCTGGTAGTGAGAATTAGCTAACACAGTCTCAATTCAGGGGAGGAGTGATTGACCACCCGACGGTGGCTTTTATTCTAAACCCTTGAAGTATCGTTGCAAAATTAAAGGTTTAATTTAAATACTAGGGTTCTTTAATAATTTTGCTAAAATTGATTGGTTTGTAATGGGTTAAAGGCATAACTAATTTGAACTGTTTTTTGAATTTTCAGCATGTCGTCCTCTATAATAGCCTTACTCAAAAGTGAACGTTTAACTGACGAAAATTATACTACGTGGAAATCCAACCTGAATACGATTCTGGTTGTTGACAACCTTCGGTTTGTACTAACTGAGGAATGCCCTCAGGTCCATGCTCGAAACCCTCCTCAATCTGTTAAGGATGCGTGCGACCACTGGATCAAGGTCAATGAAAAGGCCAAGGTCTACATGTTGGCTAGTGTTTCTAATGCTTTGGCCAAAAAGCACGAGGACATGGTCTCAACTCGTGAGATCATGAGTTCGTTGCAGCATAACTTTGTACAACCGTCTAGACAGCTTCGACACGAATCCCTCAAGTACGTTTATAACTCCCCTATGAAGGAGGGATCGTCGGTAAGCGAACATGTTCTCGATCTGATGGTCCACTTCAACATGGCAGAAATGAACGGCGCTGTCATCGACGAGAAAAGTCAGGTGTCCTTCATCCTGGAATCTCTTCCGAAGAGTTTCCTGCAATTCTACAGCAATGCGGTGATGAATAAGATAGAGTACAACCTGGCTACTCTCCTCAATGAGCTGCAGACGTTCCAGTCCCTTATGAAGAATGAGGGTCAGGCTGATGGAGAGGCAAATTTGTTTGCCCATTCCAGAAGGTTCCAGAAGGGTTCATCCTCTGGGACTAAGTCCTACGATCCATCTTCTAGGCTTAAGAAGACCCAAAAGAAGAAGATTAGAGGGAAAAGAAACGCACCCGATGCAGCAGACGAAGGCAAGGGAAAAGCCAAAGTTGCAGACAAAGGAAAATGTTTCGATTGCAACGTGGACGGGCATTGGAAGTGAAACTTCCCTAAATACCTTGTTTCGCTCAAAGAGAAGAAAGGTGTCAATATTTGTTCTGATAAGTTAGAAAACGACTTGTATGCACTTAAACCGAATCAAACTAAGACAATTTTGAATCATGAGATGTTTAAAACTACTAATACTCAAAGTAAAAAGCAAAGAATTTATCTAAGTAATAATACCTATCTTTGGCAGCTTAGACTTGTCACATAAATCTCAACCGGATTGAGAGACTATCTAAGAATGTGTTGGGGTTTGTGCCCTAAAATTCGTAGTTTGCATTTCTGTTCTAATTATTTGTAATAGAGTGTTATTATTGCAATAAAGAGTTATTGTTCACTGTCCATGACGTTGCCTTTAGTTAAACCCTAAATCCAAGGTTGTTAAATGAATCTTTAACTGAATGTAGTGTACATATAAAGGATCTCGGTTTGAGATACAACCTAAAAGGTCTATAGTTAGGGGATAAGGTTTGGGTACCTTACCCTGGTAAAACTATGGATGTGGCCCACTTTGTATTTGATACAAACATTGTGATCCTAACATGTTCGTGTAGATGACATGTGAGTGGGGATATCCTATGTAATGAGATAACATAAGTCCGGACCACGAAAGAGTAACCTCTAGCTGTAACTCCGTTGACTAGTTGGGTTTCTATTTCACAAGGATGACCTTGGCAACTTGATCTCAATCCTAAGCAAGTTACGAACTCCTTTTCGTGAGGGATTGCCGTTTGACTAGTATGGGTGAGAGTGGCCAGATTCGCCCACTCAATATGCCTACCTTCTTGGGGACAAGACCGAGTGAGCGGTTGGGAACTTAACTTGGCAAGATGGAATTCACTCTTTCCTGCCTACTAGGGTATGTAGAGGAATGCTCCCTTAAGTGGTGTCTCCGGGACTTTAACAAAGGGCCCGACCCTCTCATTGGCTCGAGAGGGACTCTATTTGTTGGTAGGACCACAGACAAATTGTTCATTAGAGGAGCACTGGTACTTAAGGCACAAGATGTAACCCAGGGGTAAAACAGTAATTTGACCCAGCTGGTGTTACGAGCATTCGTGAAGGATTGACTTGCTGTTATTGGTCAATATCTGTGGGCACATAAATATATCTGCAGTGAGAAAAGTGCAGCTGCGGGACTTTAGTGGAGTATTCCCGCAGTTAACGAATGTTGATTGGGAGGTTAATGAGATTAACCGAGCAATATCTTATCGTTGGAGCTTCTGATCTGAAGGTCCATGAGGTCCACCTTCTAGCTCGTAAAGGGTTTTTAGATCATTTGAATTTGAAATGTTCAAACTCATAAGGGAATAAACTTTATGTATATAGATACGATATAATATATAGTTTTGGAACTATATATTATGAATTTAATGTGAATATGATTCATATTAAATTATATGAGAGAATTAAATATTTGAAAGAGTTCAAATATTAAATTCAAATGTGAATGTGATTCATATTTGAAAACTATAGGTTAAAACCTAATGTGCATGAGATGTACATTAAACTATAGGTTAAAGGGTAAAATAATTAAATGTGATTTAATCATTTAATTAATATTGCATTTGAATTAAATAAGATTTAATTTAATATAATTAATTGATTTATTTAATTAATTATAATAATAATTGGGAACGTATCAGGAGGACACGTTCCCACTACTCTCCAACTCGCCCTCGATAGGGAGTGGGGAGTTACCCACTGAAGGGACAAACTTCAATCGATCGATCAATTGAATTTGATAGTAGAAAGAATTCTCTCTCGCTCTTTCACTCTCTAGAATTCCAAAATTCTTCCAAACTATTGGAATCCTTCCCACAAAGGAGAGGTCTAAGCACTCATAGATATAAAGGGTGCTCTCTGTTGGTAGTGTCCTGTTGGAGAAAAACAGAGTTTTTGGTGTTGCTGAGTTACTGGATTTTTCTTAGAGCAAGGAGTTGCTGCGAATCTACAAAGGTAACTGTAACGCCCCTACTTTTCGATGACTAAACTCTTAGGGACATTACTACACATGCATGCATTTATAGGCCAAGAGATCAAAAGATCTTTAAAACCTCCAATGAAAATAATTTGTCTTTAGGGATCCCAAATAAAACATTCAAAGCAGATATAAAAGGAGCGAGTTTAACATGGTCTATTTAAAATCAGAAAGTAAATTTAAACTTCAAAAACATAAAGGAACAACATCGGTTATAAAAGAAATGTGGAAAACATGTCTATTCCCATGGCTCTAGTAACGCGCCTCCGTCACTCGCCCGCACGCCCTTGTCCTTACGAAAAACATTTTTAAAAGAAAGGGTGAGTATTGCAAAACAATACCGAGTAAGTGACCTCGCTACACCGAGGTTTGGGATATGCATACACACACAATCATGACTTTTAAACTTGTTCGAAATGTACATATGCGGGACCTAAAACTTTCTCATATTGTCGTGTCTTTAATCCATGACTTCCTTTTTATTTATTTGGTGATTGGTCATCCCGAGTCATTTCGTTTTGAGTCCCTCACGGACTCTGTAATCATTTGAGTCCTCATGCAGACCCTGTATGGTTTGAGTCCCTCACAGACCCTGTATAAATTGAGTCCCTCACGGACCCTGTAATTTGACCCATAGGGTCTCTAATGCATGTTTGACCATGCACATAATGCACTGGGAGACCAATGTCCACATTTTTCATCAAATCATTTCGTGACATACATAACATGCATGAGGTCCCATCATTCAACATAACTATAGTGTACATGCCACAACCATTATCATTAATATGCAAATCATGACTTTTCACATCAGATAGGGTGTAATACTCACGTATATAATCATGCAATATTCTCATAGATAATCTTTGTACTATCCTCACATGAAATTTGGAATATCCTTACGTAAAATACAAAGACATTCTCGCATAAAACACTAGATTATGCTCGCATAAAATATTGAGATATCTTCACATAGAATATCAAAGTATTTTCACATAAAATCTCGAGGATATTCTCGTGTAAAAATCATTAAATCTTTTTAAGTAAAATATCGTACTAATTTCACATAAAATATTGAAATTCGTTTTCTTTAATCCCATTTAAAAAGATTCGGCACAAGGTCCCTTACCTCGAGCTTTGATCTCACTCTTTCCTTCTAATTCTTGAATTAACGGTCCTTTCCAAATAACTCACAACCAGAAATCTTCTATTCGTTATCCTACTACACAACTCATTCAATATAAAGAGTCTAAGTACGAAAACGTCTATAATTCTCACTTTGCTCCAATTACCTCGACTCCGGATAATAAACCGAACGTGGATTTGGTTGCTCCAAAACTTGGAAGTCTTGATCACAAAATCGGTTCGTTCCTACAAATTGTGTTTGAAACCGTAGTTTAAACTCTCAATTGGACGCTTAGATAAACAATAGGCCACGAATAATCCTTCATCAAATCGAAACTTAACATTTAACGCTCACCGGGATGCAATCTCATTCAGAGAGTAGTGTTGTCCGGCCGTGGTCGGAGGCGAAGCCGACGTCGACGCCGCTGCGATCCACGATCGATACCGCGTAGCTGCGCACTCGGAGGAAGGTTCGCGGGCCGGCGACGGCTCACGCTCGAGCTCCGGCGCAGCTGCGGTGTTCGCGATCGGACGATCGGCTTCGCGAGTGGCCGCCGCTCGTGATCGAACTCTCTCGGCGCTTATGCGTGAGACTCTCGGCCGTGAAGATTCAGCGGTGGCGGCGCTCGTGGAACGTGTTCGTGGAGGCTCTCGGCTGGACGGAAACTTGCATCGATCTTTGGAACTCCCCGACGGCGGCTGAACGACAATGTGAGGTTCGGTGCAGCCTCGCGGGCGTGAGCTGCTGGAACGAACGAGTCCCGTTCGTTGGCCTGCCGGCGGAAGGTGCTGCTCGTCTTTCGGACGTGGATTTCGCCGGCATGAGTGATCGCTACAAGTGGTCCTCTGGTCGGCGGCTAGACACGGAGACTTGAGGTGACGACGGCAGCAGCAAAGATGGTGGGTCTAGGGTTTCGGCTAGGTTAAAGTGAGGAGGATGAGGAATAGGGTTAGGGTTTCTTTTAACCTTTCAATGATAAGGAGCTTATATACTATCAAATTAGGTCAAAACCAAGTGCTATCTATCACCCTAATTTAGACATTAATAACCAAAGCGCCCTTGAAATTTCCTTTTCCTTTAATTTCATAAATAATCTCATCTTAAAAGGAACAATTCACTTAAACTAAACAAAATTAAGGCCTCACTCTCGCCGAGCTTGATTAAAATCACTAATCCAACTAAACACAGCGGTTAATAGAGCGTTAAATAAAATAAATAATAGTACCTGTGATGGTGGTCGTCACAATCTTCCCTCCTTAAGAACTTTCGTCCTCGAAAGTTCCTATTCTTGAAATAGCTCTGGGTATTTAGCTCGCACTTCTTCTTCTCGCTCCCAGGTAGCCTCTTCTGTGCGGTGATTTTGCCACAACACTTTAACTAAGTTGATCTCACGGTTACGGAGGGTCTTTCGATCTCTGGCGATAATCTGTATAGGTTGTTCGCCATAACTCAAATCTTCTGCCAACTGCAATGGTTCAAAATCTACGACGTGAGTCGGGTCTGGAACGTATTTCCTCAACATGGAGACATGGAATACGTTATGAACTGCTGACAGAGAAGGCGGCAGTGCCAGTCTGTAGGCCACTACACCAACCCTCTCTAAAATCTCAAATGGTCCTATAAAGCGCGGACTCAACTTCCCTTTTCGCCCAAACCTTAGAATCCCTTTCATTGGGGCAACTTTAAGAAATACGTGGTCCCCAATTTCGAATTCTAGGTCCCTTCGTCTTGTGTCGGCATAACTCTTTTGTCTGTCTTGGGCGGTCTGCATTCGCGCCCTAATCTTTTGTATTGCCTCATTAGTGACTGTACTAACCTCGGACCCAACAACTGGCGTTCACCAACCTCCTCCCAGAAAACGGGAGTTCTGCAACGTTTTCCATAGAGAGCTTCAAATGGAGCCATTCCGATGGTCGACTGATAACTGTTATTGTAAGCAAACTCCATCAAATGCAAATGAGTGTCCCAACTACCGGGGAAGTCTAAGGTGCAAGCTCGCAACATATCTTCTAATATCCGGTTTAAACGCTCGTCGCCCATCCGCTCGTGGATGAAAAGTCGCATACTAAAGTTCAACTGTGACCTAACGCTTTCGTAAACTCCTCCGGAAGTTGGAGGTGAAACGTGGATCCTCATGCGAAATAATCTTGATTGGAATCCCATGCAAACGGACTATCTCTTCCAGTAAAGTCGCGCCACTTATCTCGTAGAATAGGTGGGTTTCACGGTATGAAATGTCTTGACTTGGTTAATCGCCCACTATGACCCAAATTACCGAGTAACCTCGTAAGGTTCTAGGCATCCGACTATGAAATCCATAGAGATCTCCTCCCATTTCCACCGAGGTACATGTAAAGGTTGCGGTAATCTGCGGGTCTCGCAGTGTGCCTTCACTGGCCGACAAGTCAAACACTTGCCGACAAACTCGCGCACGCGTCGCGCTTCATGTTACACCACCAAAATGATCGCTATTTGAGATCTCGATACATCTTGGTACTGCCGGGATGCATAGAAAATGGTGAGTTGTGGGCTTCGCCAAGATCTCGCCGGTTTGTCATCGTCGCGCACATAATCGTCCCCCGAAATAGTAATCCTCCATCGTGGATAGGGAAAACTCGCCAACTCACACAGAGTTACTGCAGTAAGTTTTTCCACTAATCGAGAGGTCTCCTGTTGAGACTCAACGACGCGCGTTGTCTCAAGGTTGGTTGTCTGTACCGTTAATCGAGCTAATCGAGCCGTGGTCTTTCCTACTAGTCATCGCAATTTCAGCTCGAGCAAACTCTCGCCTGTAACTCGCTGCTCTGTCGGAACTCGTCTTTGAAGTATGCATCGCTTCCTATCGAGGGCATCGGCCACGACATTAGCCTTACAGGGGTGGTATTGTATGTCAATATCGTAATCCTTCACTAATTCCAACCATCTGCGTTGCCTCATGTTCAATTCCTTCGGGTGAACAGATACTTGACTTTTATGATCTCGTAAAAATCTGAATTTTCCCGCCATACTGTGTAGTAGTGTCTCGGATCTTTAATGCAAAGACCATCTTTGCTAGTTCCAAGTCATGAGTTGGATAATTCCTCTCATGCGTCTTTAATTGTCGGGATGCATAGGCTATTACTTTACGTCTTTGCATTAGAACACACAGCCCAAACCTTTCTTAGAAGCATCACTTTGTAAACACACTAAGCTCCTTGTTCCCTCGGGATTTGTAAGAATCTGGGGTGACACTAATCTGCACTTGAGTTCTCGGAAACTCGCCGCAAGCATCATCCCAAACAAATGAGTTTCTTGCGCGTCACGGTGAGTCATGGGCATGGCTATCTTGGCGAAGTCCTGCACGAAACGTCTATAATAACCTATAAGACCCAGAAAACTACGTACCTCTGTAACGGTGGTCGGACGAGGCCACGTGTGTGACGGCCTCCACTTTTACCGGGTCAACAGAGACTCTCGGCCGGACACCACATGCCCTAAGAAGGATACATGTCGAGCCAGAATTCACACTTGGAGAATTTTGCATACAACTTATTCTCTCTCAGCGTGTTTAAAACTTCTCTCAGGTGCCTTTCATGATCTTCATCACATCTGGAGTATATCAGAATATCGTCAATAAACACAATCACGAACGTATCTAGAAACTCTTTGAATAAACGGTTCATCAAGTCCATGAAAGCGGCAGGAGCGTTGGTCAAACCAAACGGCATCACTGTGAACTCGTAATGCCCATAACGTGATCTGAATGCTGTTTTAGGAATATCCTCTTCACTGATCCTCAACTGATGGTAGCCTGATCTCAGATCAATCTTGGAGAACATTGTTGTTCCTTGCAATCGATCGAACAAATCGCCTATTCTCGGGAAGAGGATATTTATTCTTGATCGTAACTTTATTCAACTCCTCGTAATCTATACACAGCGCATGGACCCGTCTTTCTTTTCACGAACAACACCGGTGCTCCCAAGGCGAAACGCTAGGGCGTATAAACCCCTTGTCCGAGTAAGTCTTGTAATCGTAGTTTCAGCTTCTTTCAACTCTCTGCGGTGCCATTCTCATGACGGTGCCTTGGATATCAGAGTCGTCCCCAATTCCAATCCGATGTTAAAATCTACCTCTCTGACCGGAGGTATTCCGGGGAGGTCCTCGGGGAAAACGTCTGGAAATTCATTTACCACTGGTACCGATGACACGGAAATCTCCGTACACCTTGCATCTAATATGCAAGCTAAGACGCCCCAAGCTCCCCGATGTAATAATTTCTCGGCCTTAAGGCGATGAATTACCTTAGGCCTACTCGCTATCGTGCCTCTGAAACTCAGAGCAGTGTTGGTCGAGGAGGAGTAAACACTACCTCCTTCCTGAAGCAATCAATGCAAGCATGGTTCTGCGCTAACCAGTCCATACCCAATATCACATCAAAGTCAAACATGTCTAAGACTACTAGATTTACTGTTAACTCATGGTCTGCGATGGTCACACTACCATCCTTGACTTTCATAGTGGCTAACAAATTTATCCCCGCAGGAGTGGAGACAGACAGAGCATACTGAAACGTTTCTAGTTCTAACTCAGCTTGACTTACGAAGGATGCAGAAATAAAAGAGTGTGTAGAACCAGAATCAAATAATACAAAGGCAAGGTGCCCAAGTAATGGAAGTGTACCTGTAACCACTGAGTCTGAGCCATAGATGTTTTTACTGGTGCTTGCATAAGCTCTTCCTTGATGTATAACAGGCTTCACAGCAGTCCCACTATTGATAACCTGAGGTTGGCTAGCGCTGGCTTGACTCGGGCAGCTATTAGCTCTGTGCCCTTCTTTCCCACATTTGAAGCACACTCCGATCAAGCCAAACACTTACCCCAATGTCGCTACTACGATCTTTGCATTGTGGCTTATCTCCACCGTTATTTTCCCGCTGCTGACTCGTGGTTTCGACTGAACCCGCACGAAAATTTCTCGGTCTATGCGGTGTACGCACTGGGACGCCATTGTGAGCTTGAATTTGGCCTGGTCCCACTTCCTCTTATGATTTGTCATGGGTCGCCCAGGTTAACCACGACCGCCAGGTGCGATCTGCGCTGCACCCAAATCAATTCTCGCCACTCTCACTACGGAGGCATAATCGTGGGGTGCTAGTGCTTGAATGAAGCCTCGAACATTCTCATCCGGTCCCATAACGTAAGCGCTCTGCTTTCTTTGCCTCTGTGTGGTTCACGGCTCGTGGGCAAAGCGAGACAAACGGGTGAATTCCTCTCATATACCTCCACCGCCTCCCGTTCTTGCCAAGTCGTAAGAATTCTACCGCTTCCTCGTAACGAGCCGCAGCAGGTAAAATTTCCGCGTAACGCTTCCTTAAACAGATTCCAGGTAATTGTTTCTCCGCTAGCGACAATGGTTCCCTGGGCGGACTCCCACCATAAATACGCGTCATCCCTCAGCATAAATGTAGCACAGGACACCCTCTGGTCCTCAGGGCAGTTCATCAATCAAGATGGTCTCAATGGAGGACAACCATAACTCACCACACGTGGGGTCAGCTGGAAGACCCATCAAACGATCTCGGGATCATATTTCACGAAGTCCTTCGAGATATCGAGACTCAGAGTTGCATCGTTCCGCCCCCGATTTGCTTGGGCGGTTGAGTGGCTCAGAGCTCGCTCGACTAGAGTCGTGCATAGCCTCTACCATCATAGTCATAACGTTAGTGGTCCCTTGATCCGCCACTGGAGCAACTGCAGGTGCATTCTCCTGGCGATTTGGCTGGTCCTGGGGGAGATCTGGCACGGGTGGGGTAATTTCCTCCTATTCCGGTGGTAGTTCTGGGCCGGGTGTTAACATTAACTCCCGATCTCAGACCCCACACCACGCCTCTCTACCTCTCCCGACCTCTAGGTGGCATTTTGTCCGTACTACAATACAGAGAGTTTCTAACTCAGTTTTCATTACTTTTTAACTATAAGATAGAATCACCCTTAGGGTTTAAATTCATTTACATTCACAATATAGATTTACATCATAATCATTTGCTTAATTTATAAAATACTGGGACGACTGGCGGTGACCTAACGCGCGTTGTTCAACCATGGAACTACTCTGTGCTTACTCAGTAAGCAAGTCTACGTAACCCTTAAACCTAGGGCTCTCGATACCAACTGTAACACCCCTACTTTTCTATGACTAAACTCTTAGGGACATTACTACACATGCATGCATTTATAGGCCAAGAGATCAAAAGATCTTTAAAACCTCCAATGAAAATAATTTGTCTTTAGGGATCCCAAATAAAACATTCAAAACAGATAAAAGGAGCAGTTTAACATGGCCTATTTAAAATCAGTAAAGTAAATTTAAACTTCAAAAACATAAAGGAACAACACGTTATAAAAGAAATGTGCGGAAAACATGTCTATTCCCATGGCTCTAGTAACGCGCCTCCGTCACTCGCCCTGCACGTCCTTGGCCTTACCTGAAAAACATTTTTAAAAGAAAGGGTGAGTATTGCAAAACAATACCCAGTAAGTGACCTCGCTACCGAGGTTTGGGATATGCATACACACACAATCATTACTTTTAAACTTGTTCGAAATGTACATATGCGGGACCTAAAACTTTCTCATATTGTCAGGTCTTTTAATCCATGACTTCCTTTTTATTTATGTGGCCGACTGGTCATCCTGAGTCATTTCGTTTTGAGTCCCTCATGCACCCTGTAATCATTTGAGTCCTCATGCACCTGTATGGTTTGAGTCCCTCACTGACACTCTGTATAAATTGAGTCCTCACAGACCCTGTAATTTGACCCATAGGGTCTCTAATGCATGTTTGACCATGCACATAATGCACTCGAGAGACCAATGTCCACATTTTTCATCAAATCATTTCGTGACATACATAACATGCATGAGGTCCCATCATTCAACATAACTATAGTGTACATGCCACAACCATTATCATTAATATGCAAATCATGACTTTTCACATCAGATAGGGTGTAATACTCACGTATATAATCATGCAATATTCTCATAGATAATACTGTACTATCCTCACATGAAATACTGGAATATCCTTACGTAAAATACAAAGACATTCTCGCATAAAACACTAGATTATGCTCGCATAAAATATTGAGATATCTTCACATAGAATATCAAAGTATTTTCACATAAAATCTCGGGATATTCTCGTGTAAAAATCATTAAATCTTTTTAAGTAAAATATCGTACTAATTTCACATAAAATATTGAAATTCGTTTTCTTTAATCCCATTTAAAAAGATTCGGCACAAGGTCCCTTACCTCGAGCTTTGATCTCACTCTTTCCTTCTAATTCTTGAATTAACGGTCCTTTCCAAATAACCTGTCAACCAGGAAATCTTCTATTCGTTATCCTACTACACAACTCATTCAATATAAAGAGTCTAAGTATAAAAACGTCTATAATTCTCACTTTGCTCCAATTACCTCGACTCGGATAATAAACCGAACGTGGATTTGGTTGCTCCAAAACTTGGAAGTCTTGATCCCAAATTCGGTTCGTTCCTACAAATTGTGTTCAAACCGTAGTTTAAACTCTCAATTGGACGCTTAGATAAACAATAGGCCACGAATAATCCTTCATCAAATCGAAACTTAACATTTAACGCCACGGGATGCAATCTCGCTGGCCAGAGTAGTGTTGTCCGCCGCCGTGGTCGGAGGCGGAGGCGGCCGGACGTCGACGGGCTGCGATCCACGATCGATTTGCCGCGGCGCAGCTCGGAGGAAGGTTCGTGACGGCGGCGACGGCCACGCCGAGCTCCGCGCGGCAGCTGCAGTGTTCGCGATCGGACGATCGGCTTCAAGAGTGGGTCGCCGCCGTGATCGAACGTCTCCTCGGCGCTTATGCGTGAGACTCTCACCGTGAAGATTTCAATGGTGGTGGCGCGCGTGGGAACGTGTTCGTGGAGGCTCTCGGGTGGACGGAAACTTGCATCGCTGGAACTCCCGACGGCGGTGAACGGCAAAGTGAGGTTCGGTGCAGCCGCGTGGCGTGAGTTCTTTGGAACGAACGAGTCCCGTTCGTTGGCTCGCCGCGGAAGGTGCCGCTTTGCTCGTCTTCGGACGTGGATTTCGCCGCCGGCGTGAGTGATCGCGCTAACCGGTCCCTCGTCGGCGGCGGCAGACACGGAGACTTGAGGTGACGACGGCAGCAAAGAAAGATGGTGGGTCTAGGGTTTTGGCTAGGTTAAAGTGAGGAGGATGAGGAATAGGGTTAGGGTTTCTTTTAACCTTTCAATGATAAGGAGCTTATATACTATCAAATTAGGTCAAAACCAAGTGTTATCTATCACCCTAATTTAGACATTAATAACCAAAGCGCCCTTGAAATTTCCTTTTCCTTTAATTTCATAAATAATCTCATCTTAAAAGGAACAATTCACTTAAACTAAACAAAATTAAGGCCTCACTCTCGTGAGCTTGATTAAAATCACTAATCCAACTAAACACAGCGGTTAATAGAGCGTTAAATAAAATAAATAATAGTACCTGTGATGGTGGTCGTCACAGTAACACTTCTTCTTCTTTTAGTTTAATTGTTAAACCTAAAGCATGTTTGTATGCAATTAATCCATGCCTAATTAGATTAGATTTCTATGTTTGTTCTGTTGTGTCAATGTATGGTTTTTTGCATTTCAAGCAAAACAAAACTTGCAAATTACGATTTGAAATTCGTTTTCGCTGCTCAAGGAGATCCGATCTCCATCAATTGGTATCAGAGAAATGCTTGTATTGTTTTGTTTGAAGCAAAATTGCATTGATTTGGTGGGAATTTACATTTGGTTTGCTGTGAAACTAGTTCAGGAATTTTTTAGCCTTAGTTTACTTTGATTTGATCAATTTGTATGTAAAGGCTCATGCGTTTTGGTCAATTAAGTGCTTTATCGAGTCTGTATTCGAGTTATGAGTCATTCGGGACCAGTTTCATGCAATTCGGTTGAGAATCGAAGGAGAATTTGTTGATTGATGCTGCTGTGTTTGAAGAAGAGAGCGACTCGGCAAAAGAGCGTTGCAGTAACGAAAAAGTTAGGCGTTGGTAACGCCCGTTCTTCGGGCCGTTGTAACATCGAGGAACGACGTCGCAACGCCTTCATTCCTATTGAGCGGGGGCTTCAGGGGTTAGCGGCATTGCAACGCCACCCCGATAGAAGGCGCGCGCGCAGACGAAGCGGGCGTTGCAACGCTCGCATCAGCGTTTCAACGCCATGATGCATTTCCAACAGCTAAAGACCGATTCGGTTTCTAGTGTATTTTCGGTCCGGTTCGAGCGGTTCAAACTCGGTTCAAGACGTTTTAGACCGGTTTTATGTAATAAAATTAATGTAATTTTATTATTTTGCACTTTAGGGGCCAAATTATTCCGGTTTTACAGTTTTATGTCTTTATGAATGTCATTTACATTTTTCCCACCTTAGGATAAACATGTTCATGCATTTTATTTGTATAATTGTTATATGAATATGGTTAAGATGCATGATTAATATATTTTTCACGAGTAATTAATTATAATTGTTATGATTAGATTATATGGAAAATAAATTGCATGGAGCATGTAATTAATTAGATTATATGGAAAATGTTTGTTCACCTAGACATAAGGTTAAAAGACCTAGTTATAATAGTTATAATAGGCATAGACTTAGATAGATTCTCAGCCAGAATCCGACTAAGTTAAACCTATACCATCATCTTAGGAGCTTCAGTGGGAGAAAACGAGATGTTCGCATTAAGTTTACTCTCACGTCCTCAAGAATTCACACCGTGAGTTCCATGCTCGGCTACGTGGCGTCAATAGGGCATCCCCCTACGGTATGTGTTTGCATTGTTCAATACCAAGGTGAATAGGGAAGTATCCATAGTAAATGGGAGCAGGACGCGTGTCAACGTATCCTATGGTCTCCTCCATTAGGTCGCACCGTGAGATTTCTATAGTCCGCCTGCTAGGTTGTCTTGGAACAGCCAAACCCTACGGAGGGTCTGACTATAGGGATCAGAACACCGCGAACTCTATAAATGGATAGGGTCTCTTAGGTAATTTGCCAACAGTTGTCTTTTTTAATATTAGCCTGTTGGCTCGGACCTATTGGATCTGAAAATGGTAGGGTCACATTTACTGGATGAGTTAAGCTAGTTAACAAGTCATTGACCAAACAAACGGTAGCTAAGGAGCATTGGGATATGAGATGTTCTGGTAGTGAGAATTGGCTGAGAAAGTCTCAATTAGGGGGAGGAATGACTGACCGCTCGACTGAGGCTTTTGTTCTAAACCCTTGAAATATCGTTGCAAAATTAATGGTTTAATTTAAACATTGGGTTTAGTTTAAATACTAGGGTTCTTGAATAATTTTGCTAAATTTGATTGGTTTTATAATGGGTTGAAAGGCATAACTAATTAGAACTATTTTGGATTTTCAACATGTCATCCTCAATAATAGCCTTACTTAAATGCGATCGTTTAACTGGTGAGAACTTTACTGCGTGGAAGTCCAACTTGAATACGATTCTTATTGTTGACGACCTACGGTTTGTACTCACTGAGGAATGTCCTCAGGTCCCTGCTCGAAACGCTCCTCAATATGTTAAGGAGGCGTATGACCGCTGGCTCAAGGCCAATGATAAGGCCAAGGTCTATATTTTGGCTAGTGTTTATGAAGTTCTAGCCAAAAGCACGAGGGCATGGTCTAAGCTCGTGAAATCATGAGTTCGTTGCAGGATATGTTTGGACAAGCGTCTGGATATATTCGATACGAATCCCTCAAATACGTTTATAACTCCCGTATCAAGGAGGGATCATCGGTGAGAGAACACGTTCTCGATCTGATGGTCCACTTCAACGTGGGTGAGATGAACGGAGCGGTCATTGACGAGCAAAGTAATGTCTCGTTCATCCTGGAATCTCTTCCGAAGAGTTACCTGCAATTTCGCATCAATGCGGTGATGAACAAGATTGAGTATAACCTGGCTACTCTCCTTAATGAACTACAAACTTTCCAGTCTCTTATGAAGAATAAGGGTCAGGCTGATGGAGAGGCAAATCTGTTTGCCCATTTCAGAAGGTTCCAGAAGGGTTCATCCTCTGGGACTAAGTCCTGTGGTTCATCTTCTCAGCTCGTGCAGGGAGAGATGCCAAGCTGTTTTTTAGAGATAGATTTTTATTTTTAAAAAATCTGTATATAGTTCCTAAGATTAAGAGGAACTTAATTTCTATCTCTTGTTTAATAGAACTTGGTTATTGTATTTCCTTTTTTGAATGAAGTGTTCATTTTAAAAGAAGGTGTCAATATTTGTTCTGCTAAATTGAAAAACGACTTGTATGTACTTAAACCAAATGAGACTAAAGTCATTTTAAATCATGAGATGTTTAAAAATGCTAATACTCAAAGAAAAAGGCAAAGAATTTCTCCAAATAATAATACCTATCTATGACATCTTAGACTTGGTCATATTAATGTAAACCGGATTGAGAGACTCTCTAAGAATGGACTTCTAAACAAGTTAGAAGATGATTCTTTACCTCCTTGCGAGTCTTGCTTGGAAGGTAAAATGACCAAGCGACCTTTTTCTGGAAAAGGTTACAGAGCCATAGAGCCCTTAGAACTTGTACATTCGGATCTTTGTGGTCCGGTGAATGTTATAGCTCGAGGAGGGTATGAATATTTCATCTCTTTCATAGATGATTATTCGAGGTATGGTTATCTATATCTAATGAATCACAAGTTTGAGGCTCTTGAAAAGTTCAAAGAGTATAAGGCTGAAGTAAAGAATGCATTAGGGAAAACCATTAAAACACTTCGATGTGATCGAGGTGGAGAGTATATGGATTTGAGATTCCAGGATTATATGATAGAACATGGAATTAAATCTCAACTCTCAGCACCTAATACACAACAACAAAATGGTGTGTGAGAAAGGAGAAATAGAACCTTGTTGGACATGGTTCGTTCTATGATGAGTTATGCTC
The DNA here is from genome assembly GCA_036507285.1 of Trichosanthes cucumerina. Taxonomy (NCBI): domain Eukaryota; kingdom Viridiplantae; phylum Streptophyta; class Magnoliopsida; order Cucurbitales; family Cucurbitaceae; genus Trichosanthes; species Trichosanthes cucumerina. Next base: position 45,462,808 of record CM071841.1, read on the forward strand.
AATTCCCTGCCTCGTTTTAGAGATACGTATTAGAGACTGCAGTTCAAATCTTGAACACTGTTCCATCAAAGAGTGTTTCACAAACACCTTTTGAGTTGTGGAAGGGGCGTAAACCTTGTTTACAACACTTCAGGATTTGGGGTTGTCCGACACATGTGCTAGCGACAAACCCAAAGAAATTGGAACCTCGTTCAAGATTGTGCAAATTTGTTGGTTATCCCAAGGAAACGAGAGGTGGTCTTTTCTACGACCCACAAGAAAACAAGGTGATTGTATCGACAAACGCCACGTTCTTGGAGGAAGATCACATGAGGAACCACAAACCGCGTAGTAAATTAGTGCTAAATGAAGCTACAAATGAACCAACAAGAGTTGTTGATCAAGCCGGACCTTCATCAAGAGTTGATGGAGGAGCCAACACCTCTAGTCTGTCTCTTCCTTCTCAATTGTTAGGAATGCCTCGACGCAGTGGGAGGGTTGTTTCCCAACCTGACCGCTACTTGGGTTTAGCTGAAACTCAAGTTGTCATACCTGATGACGGCGTAGAAGATCCATTGTCTTATAAACAGGCGATGAATGACGTAGACAAGGACCAATGGATCAAAGTCATGGACCTTGAAATGGAGTCAATGGACTTCAATTCAGTATGGGAACTTGTAGACCAACCTGAAGGGGTTAGACCCATAGGGTGTAAATGGATCTATAATAGAAAGAGAGATGCAACCGGAAGGGTACAGACATTTAAGGCTAGACTTGTAGCAAAGGGTTTTACCCAAAGGGAAGGAGTTGATCATGAAGAAACGTTTTCCCCTGTTGCTATGTTGAAGTCTATAAGGATACTCTTGTCCATAGTCGTGTTTTATGATTATGAAATTTGGCAAATGGACGTCAAGACTGCCTTTTTGAATGGTAATCTTTACGAGAGCATCTATATGTCTCAGCTTAAAGGGTTCATAACCCAAGGACAGGAGCAAAAAGTTTGCAAGCTCAATCGATCCATTTATGGGTTGAAACAAGCATCCAGATCTTGGAATATAAGATTTGATACTGCGATCAATTCTTTTGGCTTTGACCAAAACGTTGATGCGCCTTGTATTTACAAGAGGATCATCAACGACAAAGTAACTTTATTAGTAATTTATGTGGATGATATCTTATTCATTGGGAATGATGTAGGATACCTTACTGACATAAAGAATTGGCTGGCGACCCAATTCCAAATGAAAGATTTGGAAGAGGCGCAATATGTTCTTAGGATTCAGATCTTTCGGAATCACAATAACAGAACGCTACCACTGTCTCAAGCTTCTTATATCGACAAAATGTTGTCCCGACATTCGATGCAAAATTCCAAGAGGGGCATGTTGCCCTTCAGGCATGGAGTGCATCTGTCTAAGGAACCATGTCCTAAGACTCCTCAAGAAGTTGAGGATATGAGACGTATTCACTATGCCTCTGCAGTAGGTAGCTTAATGTATGCTATGCTGTGCACGAGGCCAGACATTTGTTATACAGTGGGAATAGTCAGTAGGTACCAGCCCAATCCATGGTTAGACAACTGGACAACAGTTAAAAATATCCTCAAGTATCTTAGGAGAACGAGGGACTATACGCTTGTGTATGAGACTAAGGATTCGATCCTTACTTGATACCCTGATTCTGATTTTGAGACCGATAAAGATTCTCAGAAATCCACATCGGGATCAGTTTTCACCCTTAATGGGGAAGCTATAGTATGGTGAAGCATCAAGCAAGGATGCATCGTTGACTCCACGATGGAGGCTAAGAAGTCGTTCCAAATATAGAATTTCCTATCACCTTATACTTTGACAACAGTGGTGCGATAGCGAATTCGAAGGAACCTCGCAACCATTAGCGAGGCAAGCACATTGAGAGGAAGTATCACCTGATACGAGAAATAGTGAAACGAGGAGATGTGACAGAGATCGCTTCGGAGCACAATATTGCTGATCCATTTACAAAGACTCTCACGGCTAAAGTGTTCGAGGGTCATCTGGAGAGTCTAGGCCTACGAGACATGTACATAGGCTAATCTAGGGCAAGTGAGAGATATGTAATGGGGTATATGGATACCCTAGTTTATTGTATTTCTATCTCTTGTAACCACTGTTTTAGATTATGATGTACCCCACTAGAGTTTTAGCTCAAGTGGGAGTTTGTTGGGGTTTGTACCCTAAAACTCGTAGTTTGCATTTCTGTTCTAATGATTTGTAATGAAGTGTTATTATTGCAATAAAGAGTTATTGTTCGCTGTCTATGACATTGCCTTTAGTTAAACCCTAAATCCAATAAACTAAACATCCAAGGTTGTTAAATCAATCTTTAACTGAATGTAGTATACATATAAAGGATCTCGGTTTGAGATATAGCCTAAAGGGTCTATAGTTAGTGGATAAGGTTTGGGTGCCTTACCCTGGTAAAACTATGGATGTGGCCCACTTTGTATTTGATACAAACACTGTAATCCTAACGTGTTCGTGTAGATGACATGTGAGTGGGGATATCCTATGTAATGAGATTACATAAGACCGGACCACGAAATAGTAACCTCTAGTTGTAACTCCGTTCACTAGTTAGGTTTCTATTTCACAAGGATGACCTAGGCAACTTGATCTCAATCCTGAGCAAGTTACGAACTCCTGTTCGTGAGGGATTGTCCTTTGACTAGAATGGGTGAGAGTGGCCAGATTCGCCGACTCAATATGCCTACCTTCTTATGGACAAGACCGAGTGAGCGGCTAGAAACTTAAGTTGCCAAGATGGAATTCACTCCTTCCTGCCTACTAGGGTAAGTAGAGGAATGCTCCCTTAAGTGGTGTCTCCGGGACTTGAACAAAGGGCCCGACCCTCTCATTGGCCCGAGAGGGACTCTGTTTGTTGGTAGGACCACAAAAAAATTATTCATTAGAGGAGCACTAGTACTTAAGACACAAGATGTAACCCATGTGTAAAACGGTAATTTGACCCAGCTGGTATTACGAGCATTCGTGAAGGAGTGACTTGCTGTTATTGGTCAATATCCATGGACACATAAATATATCTGCAGGGAGAAGAGTGCAGCTGCGGGACTTTAGTGGAGTGTTCCCGCAGTTAACGAATGTTGATTGGGAGGTTAATGAGATTAACCGAGCAATCTCGTATCGTTGGAGCTTCTGATTTGTAGGTCCATAACGTCAACCTTCTAGCTCGTAAAGGGTTCTTAGATCATTTGAATTTGAAATGTTCAAATTCATAAGGGAATAAACTTTATGTATATACATACGATATAATATATAGTTTTGGAACTATATATTATGAATTTAATGTGAATATGATTAATATTAAATTATATGAGAGAAATAAATATTTGAAAGAGTTCAAATATTAAATGGAGGTGTGAATGTGATTCATATTTGAAAACTATAGGTTAAAACTTAATGTGCATGAGATGTACATTAAAATATAGGTTAAAGGGTAAAATGATTAAATGTGATTTAATAATTTAATTAATATTTCATTCGAATTAAATAAGATTTAATCTAATATAATTAATTGATTTATTCAATTAATTATAATATTAATTGGGAACGAGTAAGGAGGACACGTTCCCACTACTGGCCCGAGAGTGGTGTTGTGTATGGTTGGACCATTACAACGTTGTTGTTCATTAGAGAAGCAGTAGGGACTTAAAGAGCAAGAAGTAGACACAGGGGTAAAACGGTAATTTGACCCAGTAGTGTCTACGAACAACCTGTGAAGGGTCGACTCATGGGCATTGGTTATATCAGTGGACACAACTTGTTTTACACCGACAGGAGTGCAGGTACGGGCTTTAGTGGAGTGTTACCGTCGCTAATGAATGTTGATTAACCGGGTCAAAGAGTTTGACAGTTTAATCTCGGATCATTGGAGCTCGTCACTGTAGGTCCATTAGGTCCCTCGGTTGCCTCAAACTTGATTAATAGAAGGTATACAGTTTTGGTATGAATTTGAAGTGTTCAAGTTCACTAAAGGGTAATTATGTCATTTATATGAGATACGAATGACATATTATATAGTTTAATGTGAATGAGATTCATAATAAACTATAGGTTAGCCTAATTGTTGAATTATGGCTAATTTAGAGAAATTAGATTGAGAGAAATTAAATTGAATGTGATTCAATTTAAAAATCCACAATTATACAAATGTGATTTGTAAAATGAGATATGAGATATCTTATTATATGTGGTTATGCAAATATGATTTGCCTAACCTATGGTTGTGGTAAAATGGTAAATAGGTGGAGATTTCAACTCCACCTATCACCATTATATAAACCCCTTTGCAGGAAGGGGTGGTGAGGTGGATTGCTCATTTTTGTATTTCTCACCAAAAGCAATTGGCAAATTCTCTCTCAAACATCTCTCTCTCTCAAACTGTCCTCCCTACACCAAAGAAGATAATCCCACCATTCTCCTTCTACCAAAAGTAGAACAATCGAGAAACTGAGTGGAAGTGCCCAGATTGCTTGTTCGTTTGATGAGATTGAGATCGTTGAGAACGAGTACACGAAGGGTTCGTGACCGGAGGAGGAAAACGTGAAGAAAGGTTCTTCAACAAGTAAGTTTGTTTACTGTTTTTCCTTCTCAATTATATGTTTAGCCTAATTTTATGTGATAGTTTAATTTTAAGAAAACGAGTTTCACAACGATACCACGACGATTCAATCATCCTTCTGCTGCACGAGATTTCATTCCCTTCAGAAGAACCATTCCAAGCTGGTAGACCCGAGGTGATGGCGTTGCAACGTCGTACTTCTTGTTTTCTACATAGAAGACCCATGTCGATAGCGTTGCAACGCTGCCTTATAGCTTCGCAACACTATCTTGACAAGAAGACCATCTTGAAGGACCGTGGCAAGGGCGTTGCAACAGAGCTTATAGCGTTGCAGTGCCAGATCGATAAGGACCCGCGTGCGCAAGGGTAGCGGCGTTGCAACGCTGCCCTCAGCGTTGCAACGCTGCCGATACTTTCCATATATGCCTCCCGCCTAGAGCACAACGTTGCAACGTTGTCCCTAGCGTTCCAACGCTGTGCCGAAAATCCTTATAAATATAACACTTTGCCATCTTTCAAAGGGTGCCGAATTTGACAGTTTTTACACCCTAATTTGTAAATACACTCTCTAAGAAGAAAAATAAGAGCATTCCTTGGGAACCAAAGCATTCGTGGAGGTTCTAGATGACGGGAGCTCAGGGACGAGGGTCCGACATCGACACATAAGTTTATTTTCTCTTTCTTTTAGATTCTAACATCGTTTAAAGACGTTTGTATAACTTTAGCTTAGTTTTATTGTGATTTAGAGTGGCTAAACGTTGTAGGTAGGATTTGATTTGCATGTTTAAGACTTGTTTGCCTATGTATTTAATTATGTTTTCTTATTTATTTTTGGCAATTCGTTCTACAATTATTTGGTCTTGTTAGTTTAAGTGGACTCGAGAGAATGAAACTTAGATTAGAGCAATGTTGTCAAAACTCTTAGAAGTCTGGCATGAGAATGACCTAGAAGTCTAAGGAAAACACATAAAGAAGTTGCTTAATATCGTGCATGCTTTTAAAATTCATAAGGAAACTTTAGAATTTATCGTGTGTGCGAGGCTCATTAAGAATCAAGAGATTTTCTTTAGTATCTTCACTTCTTGTTTATAAATTCATTCTGTTAGTTCATTGCATGTGTTAAGTAAGGTTTTAATTTGTGAAATCATCTTCCTTCAATTCTATCATATTTGTGTCTCCAAATATTTCTTTATCTTTTTATCTTTGTTTCCTATCTATCCACGTTTTTTTACTTTAGCTAAAATTGAGAATTAGAATCTTAGTAATTATATAATCTAGAAACTCATTCCCGAGGACGATACTTGGAACTCTAAATTCACTATACTAAAACTTGACCCGTACACTTGCGGTATTGCAATATAATATCACACAACAAGTTTTTGGCATCATTGTCGGGGAATGGCGATTTTTAGATTGATTAATATTAGGATAAACTTCAAAATTTTAGACTAAAATGTTTGTGTGTTTTTCCTTATTTTTTATTTTCCTTATTTGTTTTTCTTTTTTTTTTTTGTTTTCTAATTCTTGCTTCGTTTTCGTACCTCAAGGTGTATGCCTAAGGATAGAGCTGCAGACTTGAACCCTTTTGATCCTAAGATAGAAATGACTTCTAGGAGACTCTTAAGGCAAGGGAGAGCAAAAATTCAGACAATGGCAGATCAGGAACTGATCAACAACCATAAACCCATCAGGGAGTATTTCCAACCTGTGTTTAATTCTGAGCAGGTTGGAATTGTCCATGCCCATACAAATGCTAATAATTTTGAACTGAAAATAAGGCTTATTCAGATGGTTAAGGAAGGTTCTTTTAGAGGACAAGCCACAGAAGACCCTAATTCACATTTGTAAATTTTTCTAGAAATATGTGGTACAATTAAATTAAATGGTATTTCTGCTGATAGTATTCGCTTACGTCTCTTTCCTTTCTCTTTGCAGGGTAGGGCTAAAGAGTGGTTAGGGTCCCTCCCACTAGGAAGCATCACTTCTTGGGAGGAGTTGGCCCAAGCCTTCATGACCAAATTCTTTTCGACTTGTGAAAGCTGTAAAGTTAAGGAGAGAGATAGGAACATTCAAGCAACAGGAGGGAGATAGCAACTATTTGAAGCATGAGACCGTTATAAGGGCATGCTCAGGAAATGTCCACAACATGGTAACCCAGATTGGCTCCACGTAACATTATTCTATAATGGACTTGCAGGTAAGAGTAGGAGAATTCTGGATGCCACTTCTGGAGTGGCTTTCATGGCAAAGACTGTGCCAGAAGCACGTGTCATCCTAAAGGAAGTGCCAACTGCCAGCTACCAATGGCCCACAGACAACGATATATCTAAACCAGTAACTGGATTGTATCAATTGGATGAGGTAACTTCCCTCAAATCTCATAAGGCATCCCTCACTCATGCTCTGAATAATTTTGTAGGATCATCCCACACAGTGGTATCCTCTCAATGCTCCCAGCCCAATGGAGAATCTACTATGGAGCAAATACATTATCCAAACAATAGAAGCAACACTTATTGAGGAAACCAGACTCAGAATACCCTTCCAACACATTATAATCCAGGTTTGAGGTATCACAAAAATCTCTCTTATGCTAACAATAAAAATGTGTTGAATCCTCCTACACGATATGTTTTTACATCTGAGAGGAAACCATCCCTGGAAGAAATAGTGCACTCTTTTATTGTTGAATCCAGAAATAGGTCCAACAAGCTGGATAATGTCGTCACCAGTCTAACCGGCGTAGTGACCAGTCATGGAGCTGCCATAAAGAATATTTAGACCAAGATCAACCAGATGAATGTATCAATTCGAGCGCTGCAGGAAAGGAAAGAGACACCTTGAGGGAGTACAGTCTAGCTAAAGACGTTAAAGAAAGCGCTTCTTGGGAGGCAACCCAATCTTTAAGTTTTAGTTCTTTGTTAATTCTTCTGAGTTTTTGTTTTAGTCTTTTGTTTACTCATTAGTTTGTTTTGTTTTATTAGGTTGTTGTTGATTCCACCCCTCGTTGAAACCCATGCTCCCATTCTTTCTGTGGAACTCCAGCACGCGTGTTTTGGCTATCCAAGGAATCTAAAAAATGAAGATCTCCATTACTCAGGATAGTATTGTTCACTCTTACCCTTTTCACTTGGTTTGAGCTTATTTTGAAAAAAACGGGGACAATGTTTAGTTTATGTTTGGGGGTGGGAAGTTGTGATTCTGTTGTTACTGTCCTGTGTATATAGTTAATTGTTGATTAATCTTGTGCATAAGTATGATTATGATTGATGGAACTGAAGGAGATCTGATCCCCTTGAGCAGAGGAAACGAGTTTTGAATCGTAATTGCTTGATTGTTTTATTAGAAATAAAAACCAATACATTGACAAAATAGAACAAACATGCTTATCTAATCCTAATTAGATATGGAGATATACATGCAAACATGATAAAAATTTAACATTTAAACTAATAAGGGGAGAAAAGGTAATTACCTTTGTTGATTTCCATAAACCAACAACTCCTTACTCCAAAAGAAATCAGCAACTCAGCAACACCCAAGAAACTTCTCTGCTTCTCTTATTTTACAGAATAGGACACTACCAACAGAGAGCACCTTCTATATCTCTGAGTGCTTAGACCTCCCTAGGTGGGTAGGGTTCCAACAGTTGGAAGAATTGGGAATGAGAGTGTGTGTGAGAGAGAGAATTCTAGCTCGTTTCAAATTCAATTGATCGATTGAATCATCGAGTGATCCTGTCCTTCTCACCAGGAGAAAGACTTCACCGGGTAACTCCCCACTCCCTATCGAGGGGGAGTTGGGGAGTAGTGGGAACGTGTTCTTCTGACACGTTCTCAATTAATTAGTATAAAATAATTAATCTATTTAATTAAATCTTATTTAATTAAATACTAAATGATTAAATCCTATTTAATCATTTTACCCCTTAGTTTATAGTTTAATGCACATCAAATGCACATTAAATTTTAACCTATAGTTTTCAAATATGAATCACATTCACATTTTAATTTAATATTTGAACTCTTTCAAATATTTAATTCTATCATGTAATTTAATATGAATCATATTCACATTAAATTTATAATATATAGTTCCAAAACTATATATTATATCGTATCAATATACATTATGTTTATTCCCTTATGAATTTGAACATTTCAAATTCAAATGATCTAAGAACCCTTTACGAGCTAGAAGGTGGACCTTATGGACCTACAGATCAGAAGCTCCAACGCTACGAGATTACTCGACTAATATAATTAACCTCCCAATCAACATTCGTTAACTGCGGGAAGACTCCACTAAAATCCCACAGCTCCACTCTTCTCACTGCAGATATATTTCTGTGTCCACGGATATTGACCAATAACAACAAGTCAATCCTTCACGAACGTTCGTAACACCAGTTGGGTCAAATTATCGTTTTACCCCTTGGTTATATCTTGTGCCTTAAGTATCAGTGCTCCTCTAATAAAAAATTTGTTTATGGTCCTACAAACAAACATAGTCCCTCTCGGGCCAATGAGAGGGTCGGGCTCTTTGTTCAAGTCCCGGAGACACCACTAAAGGGAGCATTCCACTACTTACCCTAGTAGGCGGGAAGGAGTGAATTCCATCTTGCTAAGTTAAGTTCCCAGTCGCTCACTCGGTCTTGTCCCCAATAAGGTAGGCATATTGAGTCGACGAATTTTGCCACTCTCACCCATACTAGTCAAAGGACAATCCCTCGCAAACAAGAGTTCGTAACCTGCTCAGGGTTGAGATCAAGTTGCCTAGGTCATCCTAGTAAAATAGAAACGTAACTAGTCAACGGAGTTACAGCTAAAGGTTACTACTTCGTGGTCCGGTCTTATGTAATCTCATTACATAGGATACCCCCACTCACATGTCATCTACACGAACACATTAGGATCACAGTGTTTGTATCAAGTACAAAGTGGGTCACATCCATAGTTTTACCAGGGTAAGGTACCCAAATCTAATCCCCTAACTATAGACCCTTTAGGCTGTATCTCGAATCGAAATCCTTTATATGTACACTACATTTAATTAAAGATTAATTTAACAGCCTTGAATGTTTAGTTTATTGGATTTAGGGTTTAAATAAAGGAAAATTCGTAGATAACGAACAATAACTCTTTATTGAAATAATAACGCTTTATTACATTAATTAGAAAAAAATTACAAACTACGAGTTTTAGGGCACAAACCCCAACAAACTCCCACTTGAACTAAAACTCTAGTGGGGTAGATCATAATCTAAAACAGTAGTTACAAGAGATAGAAATACAATAAACTAGGGCATCCATATACCCCATTACATATCTCCCACTTACCCTAGATTAGCCTATGTACATATCTCGTAGACCCAGACTTTCCAGATGACCCTCGAACACTTTAGCCGTGAGAGTCTTTGTAAACGAATCAACAATATTGTACTCCGAAGCGATCCTCGTGACTGTCACATCTCCTCGTTGCTTTATTTCTCGTATCAGATGATACTTCCTCTCGACGTGCTTGCCTCGCTTGTGGCTGCGAGGTTCCTTCGAATTGGCTACGACACCATTGTTGTCACAGTATAAGGTGATGGGAAGTTTCATATTTGGAACGACTTCAAAATCAGTAAGGAATTTCCTTCGCCAAACAGCCTCCTTAACTGCTTCACAAGCAGCGACATACTCAACCTCCATCGTGGAGTCAGCGATGCATCCTTGCTTGATGCTTCGCCATACTATAGCTCCCCCGTTAAGGGTGAAAATTGATCCCGATGTGGATTTCTGAGAATCCTTATCGGTCTGAAAATCAGAATCAGTGTATCCAGTAAGGATCATATCCTTAGACCCATACACAAGCGTATAGTCCCTCGTTCTCGTAAGATACTTGGGGATATTTTTAACTGTTTTCCAGTGGTCTAACACTGGATTGGACTTGTACCTACTGACTATTCCCACTGCATAACAAATGTCTGGCCTCGTGCACAACATAGCATACATTAAGCTACCTACTGCAAAGGTATAGGGAATGCGTCTCATATCCTCAACTTCTTGAGGTGTCTTATGACACTGTTCCTTAGACAGATGAACTCCATGCCTGAAGGGCAACAAGCCCCTCTTGGAATTCTGCATCGAATATCAGGACAACATTTTGTCGATATAAGACGCTTGAGACAGTGCTAGCATTCTGTTATTGCGATTCCTGAAGATCTGAATCCCAAGAACATATTGTGCCTCTCCCAAATCTTTCATTTGGAATTGGGTCGTCAGCCAATTCCTTATGTCAGTAAGGTATCCTACATCATTCCCAATGAGTAGGATATCATCCACCTAAAGTACTAATAAAGCTACTTTGTTGTTGATGATCCTCTTGTAAACACAAGGCTCATCAACGTTTTCGTCAAAGCCATAAGACTTGATCGCAGTATCAAATCTAATATTCCTAGATCTTGATGCTTGTTTCAACCCATAAATGGATCGATTGAGCTTGCAAACTTTTCGCTCTTGACATTGGGTTATGAACCCTTCGGGCTGAGACATATAGATGCTCTTGTCATGATTATCATTCAAAAAGGCAGTCTTGACGTCCATTTGCCAAATTTCATAATCATAAAACGTGGCTATGGACAAGAGTATCCTTATAGACTTCAACATAGCAACAGGGGAAAAAGTTTCTTCATACTCAACTCCTTCCCTTTGGGTAAAACCCTTTGCTCCAAGTCTAGCCTTAAAGGTCTGTACCTTTCTGGATGCATCTCTCTTTCTCTTATAGATCCATTTACACCCTATGGGTCTAACCCCTTCAGGTTGGTCTACAAGTTCCCATTCTAAATTGAAGTCCATGGCTTTTATCCATTGGTCTTTGTCTACGTCATTCATTGCCTGATTATAAGACAATGGATCTTCTACGCCGTCATCAGGTATGACGACTTGAGTTTCAGCTAAACCCAAGTAGCGGTCAGGTTGGGAAACAACCCTCCCATTGCGTCGAGGCATTCCCAATGATTGAGAAGGACGAGACTCACTTGAGGTGTTGGCTCCTCCATCAACTCTTGATGAAGGTCCAGCTTGATCAACAACTCTTGTTGGTTGATCTGTAGCTTCATCTAGCACTAATTTACTACGCGATTTCTGGTTTCTCATGTGATCTTCCTTCATGAAAGTGGCGTTTGTCGACACAATCACCTTGTTTTCTTGTTGGTCGTAGAAAAGACCACCTCTCGTTTCTTTGGGATAGCCAACAAATTGGCACAATCTTGAACGAGGTTCCAGTTTCTTTGGGTTTGTCACTAGCACGTGTGTCGGACAACCCCACAATTCAAGAGGTGTTTCTGAAACACTCTTTGATGGAACAGTGTTCAAGATTTGAACTGCAGTCTCTACTGTGTATCCCCAAAACGAGGCAGGTAATTGAGCATAGCTCATCATAGAACGAACCATGTCCAACAAGGTTCTATTTCTCCTTTCTGATACACCATTTTTTTGTGGTGTATTAGGTGTTGAGAGTTGAGATTCAATTCCATTTTCTTACATATAGTCCTGGAATCTCAAATCCATATACTCTCCACCTCGATCGGATCAAAGTGTTTTAATGGTTTTCCCTAATGCATTCTCTACTTCAGCCTTATACTCTTTGAACTTTTTAAGAGCCTCAGACTTGTGATTCATTAGATATAGATAACCATACCTCGAATACTCATCTATGAAAGAGATGAAATATTCATACCCTCCTCGAGCTATAACATTCACCGGACCACAAAGATCCGAATGTACAAGTTCTAAGGGCTCTATGGCTCTGTAACCTTTTCAAGAAAAAGGTCGCTTGGTCATTTTACCTTCCAAGCAAGACTCGCAAGGAGGTAAAGAATCATCTTCTAACTTGTTTAGAAGTCCATTCTTTGAGAGTCTCTCAATCCGGTTGAGATTAATATGACCAAGTCTAAGATGCCATAGATAGGTATTATTATTTGGAGAAATTCTTTGCCTTTTTCTTTGAGTATTAGCACTTTTAAACATCTCATGATTTAAAATGACTTTAGTCTTATTCGGTTTAAGTACATACAAGTTGTTTTTCAATTTAGCAGAACAAATATTGACACCTTCTTTTAAAATGAATGCTTCATTCAAAGAAAATGAAATACAATAATCAAGTTCTATTAAACAAGAGATAGAAATTAAGTTCCTCTTAATACTAGGAACTATATACAGATTTTTTTAATAAAATAAATCTATCTCCAAAAAACAGCTTCGCATCTCCCACTGCACGAGCTGAGACGACGTCTCCCGTTCCGACCCTGAGCGTCATCTCACCCTCTTTGAGCTCCTTGAAGGAACTAGTTTCCTGAAACGAAGAGCAAACATGATTAGTGGCTCCCGAATCAAGTATCCAGGTAAAATAATCATTTTCCACTAAACAAGTTTCAAGAACAAGTCTAATTTACCTTTCTTCTCTTTGAGCTCAACAAGGTATTTTGGGCAATTTTGCTTCTATTGCCCATCCACGTTGCAGTGGAAACACTTTCCTTTATCTGCAAGCTTGGCCTTTCCCTTGCTTTTATCTGCAGCAGGTGTCTTCCCTTTCCCTCTTATCTTCTTCTTTTGGGTCTTCTTAAGCCCAAAAGTTGAACCACATGACTTAGTCCCAGAGGATGAACCCTTCTGGAACCTTCTGCAATGGGCAAACAGATTTGCCTCTCCATCAGCCTGTCCCTTATTTTTCCTAAGAGACTGGAAAGTTTGTAATTCATTTAGGAAAGTAGTCAGGTTATATTCTATCTTCTTCATCACCGCATTGCTGCGAAATTGTAGGAAACTCTTCATAAGAGATTCCAGGATGAACAAGACCTAACTTTGCTCGTCAATGACGGCTCCGTTCATCTCAACCACGTTGAAGTGGACCATCAGATCGAGAACGTGTTCTCTCATCGATGACCCCTCCTTCATACGGGAGTTATAAACGTATTTGAGGGAATCGTGCCAAAGCTGTCCAGACGGTTGTCCAAACATATCCTGCAACGAACTCATGATCTCATGAGCTGAGACCATGCCCTCGTGCTTTTTGGCTAGAACTTCAGAAACACTAGCCAAAATGTAGACCTTGACCTTATCATTGGCCTTGACCTAGTGGTCGTACGTTTCCTTAATAGATTGAGGAGCGTTTCGAGCAGGACCTGAGGACATTCCTCAGTCAGTAGAAACCGTAGGTCGTCAACAACAAGAATCGTATTCAAGTTGGACTTCCACGTAGTAAAGTTCTCACAAGTCAAACGATCCCTTTAAAGTAAGACTATTATTGAGGACGACATGCTGAAAATCTAAAATAGTTCTAATTAGTTATGCATTTTAACCCATTATAAAACCAATCATATTTAGCAAAATTATTAAAGAACCCTTGTGTTTAAACTAAACCCAGTGTTTAAATTAAACTTTTAATTTTGCAACGATACTTCAAGGGTTTAGAACAAAAGCCGCTGTCGGGCGGTCAGTCATTCCTCCCCTGAATTGAGACTTTCTCAGCCAATTCTCACTACCAGAACATCTCATGTCCCAATGGTCCTTAGCTACCGTTTGTTTGGTCAAGAACTTGTTAACTAGCTTAACTCATCTCGTGAATGTTACCCTACCATTTTCAGATCCAATAGGTCCGAGCCAACAGGCTACTATTAAGAAAGACAACTGTTGACAAATTACCTAAGAGACCCTATCCATTTCTGAAGTTCGCGGTGTTCCGATCCCTATAGTTAGCCCCTCCGTAGGGTTTGGCTGTTCTAGGAAAACCTAGCAGGTAGACTATAGAAATCTCACGGTGCGACCTAATGGAGGAGACCGTAGGATACGTTGACACGCGTTCTGCTCCCATTTACTATGGATACTTCCCTCATTCACCTTGGTATTGAACCATGCAAACACATACCATAAGGGGGCACCCTATTGATGCCACGTAGCCGAGCATGGAACTCATTGTGTGAACTCTTGAGGACGTGAGAGTAAACTCGATGCGAACATCTGGTTTTCTCCCACTTAAGCTCCTAAGGTTAGGGTATAGGTTTAACTTAGTCGGATTCTGGCTAGAAGAATCTATCTAAGTCTAAGCCTATTATAACTATTATAACTAGGTCTTTTAACCTTATGTCTAGGTGAATAAATATTTTAATTACCTAGAGATAAAATAGAACTAAGGTTAATTCAACTCAAGTTCTGGATCAGTTCCCATGTAGGAGGTGTTCCGTTAACCGTTAGCTTAAGTACCCCCAACCTTAGCCAAAACTTCACCAGTAGAGTTCCCCTATAACCAAAGTCCTAATGTCCTACTATATTTTAACTATTTAAAATACTATGTAAGACAAATTTCTAATCTTATTAGAAATTAAAACTTAGGTCTAAATTAATTTTAAACAATTTAAAACTAATTCAAAATTTAACCCAAGTTCCTATGTTTGCATGCATTTCTTTATTATAGGTTATGGTTTCTACAACCCCTTTAATTTATAATTTTTATAAATTTAATAATTAACCTATGATAAAGAAACTATATTATAAATCCAACAATTATCATTCAAATTGGAATTATAAAATATTCAACTAATTGAATAAAAAAAAGTTACTTAAATAAAATAACATTTATTTTAAACTAAGTAATTTCATTCTCCATGCAATTTATTTTCCATATAATCTAATTATAACAATTATAACTAATTACTCATGAAAAATAAATTAATCATGCATCTAACCATATTCATATAACATTTATATAAATAAAAGAATGCATGAACATGTTTATCCTAAGGTGGGAATAATCTAAATGACATTCATAAAGACATATAGTTGTAAAACCGGAATAATTTGGCCCCTAAAGTGCAAAATAATAAAATTACATTCATTTTCTTACATAAAACCGGTCCAAAACGCCTTGAACCAGGCTTCAATCGCTCGAACCAGACCAAAAATAAACCAAACCACTGAACCGGTCTGCAGTTGCTGGAAAAACACCACGACGTTGCAACGCCCGCATTGTCTGCGCACGCGCCTTCTATCGGGGTGGCGTTGCAATGCTGAGGGGTAGCGTTGCAACGCTGCTGACACCTGGAAATCCCGCGTCGATAGGCAATGTTGGCGTTGAGACGCCATTCCTCAGCGTTGCAAAGCTGATGAACGACGTTGCAACGCTGTTGCTTCGGCAGTGGCCTTTCTTCTTCGAACACAGCAACATCAATCAACAAAATCTCCTTCGATTCTAAACCGAACTGCATGAAACTTGTCCCGAAAGACTCTTAACTCCAATACAGACTCGATACTGCACTTTTGCCCAAAAACACAGGGGCCTTTACATAAAAATTGATCAAATCAAAAGCAAACTATGGCCAAATGTTCCTAAACTAGTTTTACAGCAAACCAAATGCATTTCCCACCAAATCAATGCAATCTTGTTTCAACCAAATCAAATCAAGCATTTATCTGATACCAATTTAAGGAGATCTGATCCCCTTGACCAGCGGAAATGAGTTTGGAATCGTAATTGCTTGACTGCTTTAGTTAGAAACAAAAACCAATATATTGACAAAACAAAACAAACATGCTTATCTAATCCTAATTAGATATGGAGATATACATGCAAGCATGATAAAAATTTAACATTTAAACTAACGATGGGAGAAAAGGTAATTGCTTTTGTTGATTTCCACAAACAAGCAATTCCTTGCTCCAAAAGAAATCAGCAACTCAGCAACACCCAAGAAACTTCTGTGCTTCTCTACTTTTACAGAACAGGACACTACCAACAGAGAGCACCTTCAATATCTCTGAGTGCTTAGACCTCCCTAAGTGGGTAGGGTTCCAACAGTTGGAAGAATTGGGAATGAGAGTGTGTGTGAGAGAGAATTTTTGCTCCTTTCAAATTCAATTGATCGATTGAATCATCAAGTGATCCTGTCCTTCTCACCAGGAGAAAGACTTTACTGGGTAACTCCCCACTCCCTATCGAGGGGGAGTTGGGGAGTAGTGGGAACGTGTCCTCCTGACACGTTCCCAATTAATTAATATAAAATAATTAAGGAAACATTCCTCTACTTACCCTAGTAGGTGGGAAGGAGTGAATTCCATCTTGCTAAGTTATGTTCCCAGCCGCTCACTCGATCTTGTCCCCAAAAAGGTAGGCATATTGAGTCGGCGAATCTGGCCACTGTCATCCATACTAGTCAAAGGAAAATCCCTCGTAAACAGGAGTTCGTAACCTGCTCAGGATTGAGATGAAGTTGCCTATGTCATCCTATTGAAATAGAAACCTAACTAGTCAACGGAGTTACAACTAGAGGTTACTATTTGGTGGTTCGGTCTTATGTAATCTCATTAGATAGGATATCCCCACTCACATGTCCTCTACACGAACACGTTAGGATCACGGTGTTTGTATCAAGTACAAAGTGAGCCACATCAATAGTTTTACTAGGGTAAGGTACACAAACCTTATTCCCTAACTATAGACCCTTTAGGTTGTATCTCGAACCGAGATCCTTTATATGTACACTACATTCAGTTAAAGATTCATTTAACAGCCCTGGATGTTTGGTTTATTGGATTTAGGGTTTAAATAAAGGCAAACTCGTAAATAACGAACAATAACTCTTTATTGAAATAATAACACTTTATTACATTAATTAGAACAAAATTACAAAATACGAGTTTTAGGGCACAAACCCCAACAGAAACACGAGACATACGCAGCAGAATAAGGATCTAATGACACTCTAATTGCATCTAACTTTATAGAAATTAGGATGCAAACATACAAAAAATAAACTAAAGAAGGGAAGAAAATACAACCTTTGTAGCTCAATTTCTTCACGATCTCCTTGCCAAACACACAAATCGAGCACAACCGGACCAATACTAGAGCTTCCCCGCTATCCTCTGGACTCAGTACTGAGTTGTGGGACCCGGTGAATGAAGGATTGAAAAGGAAGAGTGGGAGGTTCAAAGTATTAAGTGTGGAAAGGAGAAAAAATATGTTTTGGTGAGATTTTTTTTGAAAAAACTCAAAATTCAGCAAAAGGAACCCTTTGTTTTGAAAACAAACCTATTTATAAAGAAATTACATGCATCAAATGCATGCCAAGGCTCACCAGAATGCAACACCTCACAAAACACTAACTAAAGTGGGTTATGTGTCATTCTATAATGTTTACACATAATCAACTTAAGTTAGTGAGATTGTCCAACAAAAACTTGGATAATTCCACTAACTCAAGTCAAGGGTAAAATAGTCTTTTTCATTTGATCAAAGTCAAACTTTTACTTTTCTCGAGCCAAAAAGTCAACCCTTTGACTTTTTACGATTTTGACCCTCTTGAGTAATTTTGACCTCCCAAACATGTATCCACATTCATATTTGTTAAATTCAAATCATATTTGAACATATTGTGTCATAAAAAATAGATAGCTTTATCACATATAGTTGTCGGTTTAAAACTCCATTCATAATTCGACCAATTCCAATTAATCCATCATACTGTTCTAAGTTTAATCCATATGAGCTAGAAGGGGGACCTAATGGACCTACAGATCATGGGCTCCAACAATCCGAGATTAATCGGTCAAACTCTTTAACCTAATAAATCAACTTTTGTTAACTATCGGGTCATTCAACTAAAGTCCCGTAGTTGCACTCCCCTTACTGTAGATATATTTTTGTCCACCTGATATAACCGTAACCAGTAAGTCAATCCTTCACATGTTGTTCGTGGTCTCGGTTCGATCAAAATACCGTTTTACCCCCGAGAACACTTCTTGCTCTTAAGTCCCACTAAACCTCTATAGAATAATTGATTTGTGGTCCAACAAAAAAATCTAGTCCCTCTCAGCCTTGTGAGAGGGTGGGACCCCTTGTTCTAGTTCCGAAGTAAGCACTTAAGGGAACAACCTATCTATTATCCCTAGAGTCGGGTAGGAGTGAATTCTTTCTTGCACCCTATGTCCCCAGCTATCTATCCGGTCTTACCCTTGAAATGGGAGGCTTATTGAGCCACCGCTGTTAAGCTGCTCTCACCCATGCAGATCTAAGGATAATCCCAAATAAACAGGAGTTCATAGTTAGCTCAGGATTGAGATCGAGTTACCTAGGTCATCAAATTTGAATTAGTCAGTTTTATACAGTAAACGGTGCTATAAAGCAAAAGTGACTAAGTCGTGGTCCATTTTTATACAAACTCATTGCATAGGATGCCCCCACTTACATATCTCTATATGAACGATTCAGGATCACATCGTTTGTACTAACTACAAAGTAGGTCGCATCCATAGTGTCCCGAGAATAAGGCATCCAACCTTATCCCTATACTATAGACCATTTTTGGTTATATACTCGAACTTCATCCATGTTTTATGTCATCACATCTCATAAAGTTCAAGTCTACATTAAATAGCCTCAGGACCTTAATTTATTGGATTCAAGATTATAGCATACTAATTCAATAAAAATTTTATCGAAAAAGAAACACGAAAAATGTTTATCAATTACAAACTAGGAGTTTTAGGACATAATATCTAACAAACTCCCACTTAGACTAAAACTCCTAGTGGAATATCACAATGTTGAATATAAGTGAGGAACAAATGAGTACAATAAACATATGAATATAATAAACTAGGGCATATACCCAAAAGTTCTCCCACTCGTCCTAGTTTACTAACTTCGTAGACCTAGAGATTGTAGGTGACCTTCAAACACTTTAGCCGTGAGGGTCTTTGTAAAAGGATCAACAATGTGAGCTTCTTAGTTCTCTTATATTTGCAACTGCACCACTGTTATCACAATATAGGGTTATAAGCAGATGCATATTTGGAACGACTTCCAAATCTTTCAAGAATTTCCTCAACCATACCACTTCCTTTGTTGCTTCACATGCAACTACGTATTCAGCTTCCATTGTGGAGTCTGCAATAGAGTTTTGCTTCACACTTCTCCATACTACTGCTCCTCCATTCAGAATAAACACTAATCGCGATGTGGATTTTCTTGCATCTTTATCGGTCTGGAAATCAGTGTCAGTGTATCCAGTAAGAATCAAATCCTTAGCACCATACACGAGCATGTATTTCCTCGTTCTCCTAAGATACTTGAGGATATTCTTAACGACAGTCCAATGATCATATCCAGGATTGGACTGATAAACCCAAGTAACGGTTAGGCTGATGAACAACCCTCCCACTATGTCGAGGTATTCTCAACTCTTGAGAAGGATGTGATTGACCAGATGTACTAGTTTTATTTACTACTTTAGGAGATGAACTAGCTTTATCTGTAGCGTCTTTGGAAAGTTCATTTAATACTAGTCTACTGCGAGGTTGATGACTTCTTATGTGGTCTTCCTATAAGAATGTTGCATTTGTCGATGCAAAAACCTTATTCTCTTCAGGATCATAAAACAGACTACCTTTTGTTTCTTTTGGATAACCTACAAATAGGAATAACTTTGAACGGCGTTCTAATTTTTTAGGATTTTGCAGCAACACGTGCGCTGGGCATCCTCAGATCCTAATGTGATGTAAACTACCTTTACGCCATTTCCATAGCTCATAAAGTGTTTCTAAAACACTTTTAGAGGGAACGTTATTCAAAATATAGATAGCAGATTCTAATGCATGCCCCCAAAAGGAATCAGGTAACCTAGCAAAGTTCATCATTGAGCGAACCATGTCCAACAAGGTTATGTTTCTTCTTTCAGATACACTGTTCTGCATAGGCACATTAGGTGCAAAGAGTTGTGACTTGATTCCATGTTCTATCATATAGTCTTGGAATCTTAAGTCCATGTACTCCCCACCTCGATCTGATCGAAGTGTCTTAATCGTTTTACCTAACTGGTTTTCAACCTCAGTCTTATATTCTTTGAACGTTTCAAAAGAATCAGACTTGTGATGCATTAGGTAAATATGACCATACCTTGAATAATCATCAATGAAACTGATGAAATATTCATACCCACCTCGAGCTTTGACATTCATCGGTCCACAAAGGTGAGAATGTACGAGCTCTAAGGGTATTGTTGCTCTGAGACCTTTTCTAGTAAAAGATCTCTTATTCATTTTTTCCTCAAGACAAGATTCACATGGAGGTAAAGAATTGTCTTCTAACTTATTTAGGAGTTCATTCTTAATCAATCTCCCAATCGTATTGAGATTTATGTGCCCAAGTCTTAAGTGCCATAAATAGGCATTAGAAGAAACTTTTTGTCTTTTATTCTGAGTTTCGGTTGTTCTAAACATCTCAGTATTTAAGAAAAATTTTTCTTTAGTTGGTCTTAACTTATATAAGTTTTTTTCTAGTATTGCAAAACAAATTTGAATACCTTTTATGAAAATGAACACTTCATTGATTTCAAAGGATATTTTATACATTTGTTCTAATATACATGTGATAGATATTAAATTTCGTTTCATTTTAGGAGCATACAAAACATCTTTAAGTATGATATATCTATCATCGAAATACAACTTCATGTCTCCCACTACATCGGTCGAGACAACCTCTCCTGTTCCAACCTTGAGGGTGATCTCGCCTTCTTCTAGCTTTTTCAAGGAACTAGTTTCCTGAAAAGTGAAGCAAATATGATTAGTGGCCCCTGAATCCAATATCCAGGTTGAGGTATCATACTCCACTAAACATATTTCAACAACTAGTAAATCATATTTACCTTGTGCTTCTTTATCAGCTTTTTTCTCAGCAAGGTACTTCGGGCAATTCCTCTACCAGTGCCCGTTTTGGTTGCAGTTAAAACATTTTTCTTTTTCTGCAACTTTCTTTCCCTTGTTTGTCATGGGAGCCTTCCTCTTGCCCTTCTTTTTCATTTGAACATTCTTGTTCTTTTAAGATCAAACTTATGTTTTAGAGGACGATCCTCTTAAAACATTCCTTCTGGTGACAACATTTGCCTCCACCTCTTTCCCCTTAGCTTTTGTAAGAGTTTGAAAACGTTGAAGCTCGTTAAGAAGGGTTGTCAGATTAAACTCTATTTTATTCAGAGAAGCATTCGTTTGAAATGGTATGAAGCTCTTCGGAAGAGACTCCATAATAAAGCTAACCTAATTTGCCTCATCGATGGCACCACCATTTACTTCAGCAATATTGAAGTGGACCATTATGTCTAGGACATGTTCTCTAACAGAGGTCCCTTCCTTCATACGCTTATTGTAAATGTGCTTAATATCCTCGTGTCTTAGAACCGATGACGGTTGCCCGAATATCTCTTTTAACGAATCCATGATAGCCTTAATTGTGCCCAAGGATTCGTATTTCTTAGCCAATAAATCAGTCATGTTGGCAAGAATATAGACACGGGCTTTATCGTTAGCCTTAACCCATCGTTCATAAGCTTTCCAACTAGCTCGGTTAGCATTTGAGTCACGGGCCTGAGGAAAATTCCTCAGTTAAGACAAATCTCAAGTCATCTATTACAAGAATTGTATTCAGATTTATTTTCCATGTTGTGTAGTTGTCGCTGTTAAGTTTTTTAGAAGCTAATAGTTGAACTAAAGAGCTAGTCATGCTGTAAAAAAATGTATCATTTTTAGTAAAAAATATTAACCTTTACAATCCAATCAAGTTTAGCAAAAAATAATGTACCCATCATTATTATGTTTGCTACGATAGTTAAACGGTTTTAGAATAACCTTCACCGAGGGGTGACCGACCATTCCTCCGTTGAACCAAGACTATCTTGACTAAATACTATCACCAACATAACTCTTATTCCTATAGTAACTTAGTTATCGCTCATTTGGTCGAGAATTTGCGAACACTTAGTGATTCTTGTAAGTGTAACCTTCCATTTTCAGACCTCAAAGATCAGGATCATTATGCCCCCGAAATTGGAAAGACAAGAATGAAAACGAACCTGAGAGACCCTATCTATTTTTTGAGTTCGCGGTGTTCTGAATCCTATAATAGAACTCTTCGATTTGTAAGGTCGCTCCAGGGCAGACATACAGCTGCATTATAGGAATCTCACGGTGCGACCTAATGGAAGGGACCGTAGGATGCGTTGACACTCTTCCTTCTCCCACTTACTATGAACGACTTCCCCTATTCACCTTGATATTGACTCATGCAAACACTCTCCGAATGGAGTCCGCTCCCAGGGCGACCCAAAGCCAAGCATGAATCTCACGGTGTGAACTCTTAGGGACGCTAGAGTTAAAAGTACATTACTTCTCTCTAGCTAAAGTGTTCTAGATGGTTAGGGTATAAATTACTTAGCAATATATTTCGGCTAACTAAAACATATCCTAAGTCTAGGCGAAACATCCGAGTATAACGTTTATACTGGATTTTAACCTATGATGTCTAGGTGATAAACAAATTTTATTACCTCACACCGCTCACGCATGCTCATAAAACCGATTTAACCTAACTCAGACGCCGACTCGATCTCCAGGTAGAAGGTGTTCCGTGAACCGTCAACTTAAAAACCTTTCAACCTTAGTCATCTTATCTTACTTTCTGCCAAGATCTTGTCGAGTGATTTTTCTTGTAACTTCAGTTTTACAAGATATCGACCTAATTTCTATGAAAAGAGATTGTCGATGGTTAAACTAAGTGAGCATGCATCTTATCTTTGTTATAGATTTAAAAAGTCTAATTGATTTTATAACACTTATAAAAAGAATTGACAAATCTATAACATACATTCCATATTCATTACATAACAATTATATAATGAAAATTTAATATGGATTTAATTTACTAAATTTAATCAAATTAAATTAAACAAATTAAGTTAATTAATTGAAAGATTTAATTAATCAATTACCATATTAAGTTACTTAAAGAAATCATGAATTATACATAACTGATAGCACATAAAATGTGCTATCCTTAGGCTTAATTATTGCTAGTTTTATGATGATTTCAGGGCTTTTACGTGTTTAATTCATTCAATTTCAGGTTAAGAGCTTAAGTGGAGCTATTGGAGACAAATTGGATCACTCGGGATCAAAACGAGGCTATTTGGAGCTAAAAATAATACCAATTAGAAGAGAAATGACCAATCTAAGCATGATGACCCGAGGTGATGGCGTTGCAACGCTGTCTATAGCGTTGCAACGCCGAATGTGTTGATTAAAGGCGTTGAAGACCCCAGGCGATAGCGTTGCAAACGCCTGCGCTAGCGGCGCGCAGCGCTATCTCGAGAAGGAAGCGCATGAAGAATCGCTGCTTTGGCGTTGTAACGCGCCGCCTGCGCAGCGTCGCAACGTCAGATCGATAAGATGCGCGCGCGTTAGGGTAGCGACGTTGCAACGATGCCTTCAGCATTGCAATGCCATCGACTGCTTCCTTATTTACCACGCGTTTAGGGTACAGTGTTGCAACACTGTCCCTAGCGTTGCAACACTGCACCGATTCTACCTATAAATACAACATTATGCAATTGTGAAAAGGGAGCCAAATTTGGTAGATTTTTTACCCTAATTTCGAAATACACTTTCTAAGAAGAGAGAAAAGACCGTTTTTTGGAGCCAAAGCATTCGTGGAGGTTCGAGATCGAAGACGGGAGCTCGGAGACGAAGGACCGACATCGACACATAAGTTTAATTCCTCTTTCTTTCAATTTGTAATAGCGTTCTAAGACGTTTCCTACATGTTTAGCTTGGTTTTCATATGATTTAGAGTAGCTAAATGTTGTAGTTAGGATTTGATTTGCTTATTAAGACTTCTTTGCCATGTATTGAAGTATGTTTTGATCTTTATTTTTAATAATTCATTCTTAATTTCATTTATATCTTTGGTTTAAGTGGACTCAAGAGAAAAAGCTTAAATTAGAACAAGGTTGTCAAAACCCTCAGAATTCTGGCATGAGAATGACTTAGAAGTTTAAGGGAAACACATAAAGAAGTTGCTTAATGTCGTGCATGCTTAGATTTTATATGGAGACTATAGGATTTATTGTATGTCCGAGGCTCTTGAGAGATCGAAAGACTTTCTTGAGTAATTTACTTCTTGTTTATAAATTCATCTCATTTATTCATTGCATGTGTAATTAAGTGTTGATTTGCAAGGTCAATTTCCTTTAAATTTATAAATTCGTGTCTCCACATGTTTGTTTGTCTTTAATTTTTGTTTCACCACCTATCCATGTTATGTTTCTTTAGCTAAAATTGAGAATTAGTATTTTAGTAATTAATTAATCTAGAAACCCATTCCCGAGGACGATACTTGGACTCATAAATCACTATACTAAAACTTGACCCGTACACTGCGGTATTGCATATCTATTAATTATACGCAACAAGTTTTTGGTGTAGTTGTCGGGGAATGACGATTATTTAGATTAATTAATATTAGGAGAAAATTTGAAATTTTAGACTAAAGCTTGTTTGTGTGTTTTTCCTTATTTGTTCTTTTTGTGTGTTTGTTTTTTTTCCTTATTTGTTTTATTTTAAGTTTTGCGTGTTTTTTAGTCTCTGTCCCTATTTTGGTTGTGTGGGTATTGTGTAAAAGTCTTGATCTGAATTCTTAATTTTTTTAAGCATGACTTTGCATGATTTTGATTCTTCACCATTCTACTATCCCTCTCAGGACCCTAGGTATGTGCATCATAATTTCTCTTAATGTCATTTGTCTAATTTTTACCATTCTGTACCTGAAATTGATAAACATTCATGTAATGGTAATTATCTAAGCAGTTGGAATCATAGTTTTTCGTACCTTAACCAACCCATAGACAAATCTTCTCTTATGGACCAATTAGCAGAATACACCTTAGAATTGAAATTTAAAAATTTGGTTCATAGTGAATTAGAGAGGTTGGATAGGTTAGAAGCTAAGGTGGTAAGACTTTGGGAAATAGTGCAGGATAGATGAGCAGCGTTGCAACGCTATCGCCTGGGGTCGAGATAAAATTGCACATAAAATTGCTCATATTTCTTCGATCTCGAACCTCCACGAATGCTTTGGCTCCCAAAACTCTCTTTTCTCTCTTCATACAAAGTGTATTTCGAAATTAGGGTGGAAAATCTACCAAATTCGGCTCCCTTTTCACAATTGCATAATGTTGTATTTATAGGTGGAATCGGTGCAGCGTTGCAACGGTAGGGACAGCGTTGCAACGCTGTACCCTAAACGTGTGGTAAATAAGGAAACAGTCGATGGCGTTGCAACGTTGAGGGCAGCGTTGCAACGCCGCTACCCTAACGTGTGCACTTCTTATCGATCTGACGTTGCGACGCTGCAAAGCAGCGTTGCAACGCCCGTTGTGCGGTTCTTCATGTGTGCTTCCTTATCAAGATAGTGTTGCAACGCTGCTAGGCAGCGTTGCAACGCTATCACCTGGGGTCTTCAACGCCTCTAATCAGCACATTCGGCGTTGCAACGCCATAGACAGCATTGCAACGCCATCACCTCGAGTCATCATGCTTGGATTGGTCCTTTCTCTTCCAATTGGTATTATTTTTAGCTCCAAATAGACTCGTTTTGATCTCGAGTGATCCAATTTATCTCCAATAGCTGCGTTTAAGCTCTTAACCTGAAATTGAATGAATTAAATACGTAAAAGCCCTGAAATCATCATAAAACTAACAATAATTAAGCCTAAGAATAACACATTTTGTGTGCTATGAAACACCCCCAAACTTCAACTTTTGCTAGTCCCGAGCAAAAACAGAATTAAACATCGGATTGTTCTTAAACATACATTTGATTCAAGCGTCAGAAATTTAAGGGAAAATCTGGTAATCACAGGAAACACTCAATCATAACACTTCAACAGGCAATCTAAAACTCTTCCTAAGTGTTCCTACCTATGTGTGTATGATTAGCCTATGTTCCCTTTATTTTTACTAAGCACGGATCAACTTTATTAGGCTCTCCATTCAACTTCCCCCTACACTCGTCTTAATTACTAATCTTTGAGCCTCCCTACATTCAAAAATTAAATAAATCTACTCAGTACTTACTCACTTTTTATCAATTTTTTCTATTTTCTTCTTTTTTTTTGTGTAAGGACACTAGCTTTCACACATTCACTGCAGGGACCCTTACCCAGAGCACTCGCTCAATGAGTGGCCTAACTGATCACAGTGAAGGTAGCTCTTTTTGCCCTCACGATTTTTTTTTCTTTAACAAACAAACAACAAAAACAAACTGTTTCACATATTATACAGGTCATGCACTTCATATTGTCATTCACCCTATCTTGCAGTTTAACTCTCAAATCAATTCTCAGACCTATCGAGGTGAAATCAAAGTTCTGAACCTAATAACTTTGTTCTAAGCATTTCAAAACTACAGGAACACAGACTATGTGCATGATAGTGCAGGAAAAACTCAAGAAAATTTTTAAATTAACTCGAATTCATGTCATGCTTTCAAGTTTCAGCAGAATCACAAGAATTTCCAATTAAATCTCATCCTAGGCTGCCATGATCATACTTATGTAAAAATCAATCAATAGTTCTAGCACATACTCAGGACCGTCACAACAATTAAACCACATCCCACCCCCAAACTTAAACTAAACATTGTCCCCAATGTTTGCAGAAATAAGCACAACTTAAGTATAAGGGTAAGAGTGAACAATATTGTCCTGAGTTATGGAGATCTTTCTGAGTTCCTTGAATAGCCAAAGTATGTGTGTTGGAGTTCCTCAGAATGGGAGCATGGATTTCAACGAAGGATGACTTCATCACAACCTATGAAGCAAAATAAACAACCATTAATTAAACTAAGAACTAAAAAACAACTAAAACAACAAAACAACAAAATAAGTGAAGCTTGGGTTGCCTCCAAAGAAGCGTTTTGTTTAACGACTTTTAGCTAGACTGTACTCCCTCAAGGTGTTTCTTTCCTTGCTTGCAGTGTCTGGAGTGATGTGTTCATTTGGCCAATCTGGGTCTCTAAGTTCTTTATTGCAGCTCCATGACTTGTCACTATGCCAGATAGACTGGTGACTGCATTTTCCAGCTTGTTGGACCGACTTCTGGATTCAGCTATGAAGGAGTGCAATGTCTCTTCCAGAGATGTTTTCCTTTCTGATGTAGAAGCATGCCCTATAGGAGGATTCAACAAATTTTTGTTGTTAGCATAAGAAAAATTCTCATGATACCTCAAACCTTGATTGTAATGTGTTGGTAGGTTATTCTGGGTCTGATTTCCCCCATAGGTGTTGCTTCTGTTGTTCAGGTAGTGTAATTGCTCCATAGTGGATTCTCCATTAGGCTGGGAGCATTGAGAGGACATCCCTGTCTGTGGTGATCCTGCAAAATTATTCAGCGCATGAGTGAGAGATGCCATATGAGAACTAAGATAAGTTACTTCATCAAGTTGATACAATCCAGCTACTGGCTTATATCTGTCATTGTCTATAAGCCATTGGTAGCTGGCAATTGACACTTCCTCCAGGAGGGCGCGTGCTTCTGGCACAGTCTTCGCCATGAAAGCTCCTCCAGCAGTGACATCCAAAATGGTCCTGGTCTTACCTTCCAGTCCATTATAAAACAATTGTACTTGGAGCCAATCTGGGTAGCCATGCTGTGGGCACCTCCTGAGCATGTCCTTATACCTTTCCCATGCCTCAAATAACTGTTCTCCCTCCAGCTTTTTGAATGTTCCTATCTCCGTCCTTAACTTTGCAGCTTTCACAGGTGGAGAGAATTTAGTCATGAAGGCTTGGGCCAACTCCTCCCAAGAAGTGATACTACCTGAGGGGAGGGACCCTAGCCATTCTTTGGCTCTACCCTGCAATGAGAAAGGAAAGAGACGTAAGCGAATACTATCAACAAAGATACCATTCATTTTAAACGTGCCACAGATTTCTAAGAAATTTTGAAGATGAGAGTTAGGATCTTCTTTGGCTAAGCCTCTAAAAGCACCTTCCCTAACCATCTGTATCAGCCCTGTCTTAAGTTCAAAATTATTAGCATTTATAGGGGCATGGACTATTCCAGCCTGCTCAGAATTAAACACAGGTTGGAAATACTCCCTGATAGGTTTAGGGTTATTGATGAGCTCCTGATCAACCATTTGTTGAGGTTCTGCTCTTCCTTCCCTTAGGAGCCTCCTATAAGTCCTCTCGATCTCAGGATCAAAAGGATGAAAATCTGTAGCTCTCCCCTTGGGCATGCATCTGGAGGAACTAAAAGAAAGAAATTAGACAAAAACACAAAAGGAACTAGAAAATAAAACAAAAAAATAAAGACATGAAACATAAAAGCTTGGGTTGCCTCCCAAGAAGCGCTTTCTTTAACGTCTTTAGCTAGACGGTGACTTATCAGGGCACATAAAATTGCTCATATTTCTTATCGAGATAGCGTTGCGACGCTGCTAGGCAGCGTTGCAACGCTATAGACAGCGTTGCAACGCCATCACCTCGGGTCATCATGCTTGGATTGGTCCTTTCTCTTCCAATTGGTATTATTTTTAGCTCCAAATAGCCTCGTTTTGATCCCGAGTGATCCAATTTATCTCCAATAGCTTCGTTTAAGCTCTTAACCTGAAATTGAATGAATTAAACACGTAAAAGCCCTAAAATCATCATAAAACTAGCAATAATTCAGCCTAAGGATAACACATTTTGTGTGCTATCAATAACTTTTACATTAATTCATGAAATCCAACATGCATTCTATATATATTATAACCATTATAACATACTTTCAATGCATGTGCATGTTAACTTATGGTGGAAATTTAAATCTACATGGCATACTTTATTCACAATAAAGATTTAAACAATTAAACACATTCATAATGCATAAAGACAATAAAACATAAAATTGTACCCGTTTTGGCATCATAAACAAGCAATTAACTAAATTATTACAATAATAATTTAAAAACAGCTCCGAACAAATCTCGAACACTTCGAACCAGCCCAAACCAGCTTGAAAATGGCAGCAATTTGACACGTACAACGGCTGAAAAAGGCTCCAAAAAAAACAGCACATTGAAATTTTTTTCAGCAATGCGCAACGCCCATTGAATCTCCAATTACAACCTAATTTCAACACTATTGACTCCCAAATTTTATAGACTCCTTGGGCACACATTAAGGCTCAAAATCCTTGAGCAAATTACAAATTATAACAAGAAATTACAGCCTAAACGAGGCCAAAACAGTGAGCCAATTTTAGCTTCCAACAATTTTATCACATGAAAAATAACAACCCACCATATGCAATTGAGTGAAATTAAAGAATGCTCTGATACCACATGATGGAACACGAGACATACGCAGCGGAATAAGGATCTAATGACACTCTAATTGCATCTAACTTAATAGAAATTAACATGCAAACATACAAAAAAATAAACTAAAAAAGGGAAGAAAATACAACCTTTGTAGCTCAATTTCTTTACGATCTCCTTGCCAAAACACAAATCGAGCACAACCGGACCACCACTAGAGCTTCCCCGCTATCCTCTAGACTCAAAATCGAGTTGTGGGACCCGGTGAATGAAGGATTGAAAAGGAAGAGTGGGAGGTTCAAAGTATTAAGTGAGGAAAGGAGAAGAAATATGTTTTGGTGAGATTTTTTTGAAAAAACTCAAAATTCAGCAAAAGGAACCCTTTGTTTTGAAAACAAACTTATTTATAAAGAAATTACATGCATCAAATGAAATGTCAAGGCTCACCAAAATGTAACACCTCAAAAAACACTAACTAAAGTGGGATATGTGTCATTCTATAATGTTTACACATAATCCACTTAAGTTAGTGGAATTGTCCAACAAAACTTTGATAATTCCACTAACTCTAGTCAAGAGGAAAATAGTCTTTTTCATTTGGTCAAAGTCAAACTTTGATTTTCCCGAGCCAAAAAGTCAACCCTTTGTCTTTTTACGATTTTGACTCTCTTGACTAATTTTGACCTCCCGAACATAAATCCACATTCATATTTTTGAAATTCAAATCACATTTGAATATATTGTGTCATAAAAAATCAATAGTTATATCACATATACTTGTCGGTTTAAAATTCCTTTCCTAATTCGACCAATTCGAATTAATCCATCATACTGTTCTAAATTTCATCCAAATGAGCTAGAAAAGGGACCTAATGGACCTACAGATCAAGCGTTCCAACAATCCGAGATTAACCGGTCAAACTCTTTAACCTAATTAATCAACTTTTGTTAACTAAGGGTCATTCCACTAAAGTCCCGTAGTTGCAGTCCCCTCACTGTAGATATATTTTTGTCTACCTGATATAACCGTAACCAGTAAGTCAATCTTTCACAGGTTGTTTGTGGTCTCGGCTTGGTCAAAATATCGTTTTACCCCGATAACACTTCTTGTTCCTAAGTTCCACTAAACCTCTATAGAACAATCGATTTGTGGTCCAACCAAAAAATCCAGTCCCTCTCAGCCTAGTGAGAGGGTGGGGCCCCTTGTTCAAGTTCCGAAGTCAACACTTAAGGGAACAAAATATCTACTATCCCTAGAGTCGGGTAGGAGTGAATTCCGTCTTGCACCCTATGTCCCCAGCTATCTTTTCGGTCTTACCCCTGAAATAGGAGGCTTATTGAGCCAGCGCTGTTGAGCTGCTCTCACCCATGCAGATCTAAGGATAATCCCAAATAAATAGGAGTTCATAGTTAGCTCAGAATTGAGATCGAGTTACCTAGGTCATCAAATTTGAATTAGTCAGTTTTATACAGTAAACAGTGTTATAAAGCAAAAGTGACTAAGTCGTGGTCCAGTCTTATACAAACTCATTGCATAGGATGCCCCGACTTACATATCTCTATACAACGATTCAGGATCACATCGTTTGTACTAACTACAAAGTAGGCCGCATCCATAGTGTCTCCAGAATAAGGCGCCCAACCTTATCCCTATACTATAGACCATTTTAGGCTATATACTCGAACTTGATCCATGTTTTATGTCATCACATCTCATAAAGTTCAAGTCTACATTAAATAGCTTCAGGACCTTACTTTATTGGATTCAAGATTATAGCATACTAATTCAATAAAAATTTTATCGAAAAAGAAACACGAAAAATGTTTATCAATTACAAACTACGAGTTTTAGGACATAAAGTCCAACAATGATAGCCTAGGATGAGACTTAATTGAAAATTTTTGTGACTCTGCTGAAACTTGAGAGCATGATATGAATCTGAGTTAATTTAAAAATTTTCTTGAGTTTTTCCAGCACTAGTATGCACATAGCCTGTGTTCCTGTAGTTTTGAAATGCTAAGAACAAAGTTATTAGGTTTAGAAGTTTGATGTCACCTTGATAGGTCTAAGAACTGATTTGAGAGTTAAACTGCAGGATAGGGTGAATGACAATATTAAGTGCATGATCTGTATAGTATGTGTTTTATGTGAAAAAGTTTGTTTGTGTTGTTAATTTGTTAAAAAAAATCGTGAGGACAAAAAAGTTACCTTCACTGTGATCAGTTAGGTCACTCATTGAGCGAGTGCTCTGGTTAAGGGCCCCCTGCAGTGGATGTGTGAAAGCTAGTGTCCATGCACAAAAAAAAAAGTAAAAAAAAAGTGATAAAAAGTGATTAAGTGTTGAGTAGAGTTATTAATTTCTTGAATGTGGGGAGGCTCAAGGATTAGTAATTATGACCAGTGTAGCATGAAATTGAATGGAGAGCCAAATAAAGTTGATCCGGGCTTAGCAAAAATGAAGGGAACATAGGCTAATCACACACACATGTAGGAACACTTAGGAAGAGTTTTAAATTGCTCATTGAAGTATTATATTTGAGTGTTTCTTGTGATTGCCAAAATTTTCTTTTAAATCTTTGAGGCTTGAATCAAATGTATGTATAGGAACAATTTCATGTGTAATCTTATTTTTGCTCGGGACGAGCAAAACTTTAAGTTTGGGGGTATTTCACAGCACACAAAATGGGCTATCCATAGGCTTAATTATTGCTAGTTTTATATTAATTTCAGAGCTTTGATGTCCTTAAAAAACTTAATTTCATGTAAAGATATTAAACAAGATATTTGGAGACATTATTAATCACTCGGGAATGAATCGAGGCTTTTTGGATCTTAAAAGAATAACAATTGGAAGTAGAAGGACCATTCCAAGCTAGTAGACCTGAGGTGATGGCGTTGCAACGCCGTGCTTGCTATTTTTGTACATAGAAGACCCATGCTGATAACGTTGCAATGCTGCCTTGCAGCGTCGCAACACTATCTCGATAAGAAGACCATCTTAATGGATTGTGGCGAGGGCGTTGCAACGCAACTTATTAGCGTTGCAACGCTAGATCGATAAGGATGCGCGTGCTCAAGGGTAGCGGGGTTGCAACGCTACCGCTACTTTCAATATATATCTGTCGCCTAGGGCACAACGTTGCAACGCTGTGCCGAAAATCGTTATAAATAGAACACTTTGCCATCTTTCAAAGGGAGCCAAATTTGATATTTTTGCACCCTAATTTTGAAACACACTCTCTAAGAGGAGAAATAAGAGCATTCCTTGGGAACCAAAGCATTCGTGGAGGTTCGAGATCGTGACAAGAGCTCGGGGACGAGGGATCGACATCGACACATAAGTTTATTTTCTATTTCTTTTAGATTGTAACACCGTTTAAAAACGTTTCTATAACTTTAGCTTGGTTTTAATGTGATTTAGAGTGCCTAAACGTTGTAGTTAGGATTTGATTTGCATATTTAAGACTTGTTTGCCTATGTATTGAATTATGTTTTGTTATTTATATTTGGCAATTCGTTCTTCAATTCTTTGATCTTGTTGGTTTAAGTGAACTCGAGAGAAAGAAACTTAGATTAGGGCAAAGTTGTCATAACTCTTAGAAGTCTGACATGAGAATGACCTAGAAGTCTAAGGGAAACACATAAAGAAGTTGTTTAATGTCGTGCAATCTTTTAAGATTCATAAGGAAACTTTAGAATTTATCGTTTGTGCGAGCCTCATTAAAAATCGAGAGATTTTCTTGAGTATCTTCACTTCTTGTTTATAAATTCATTAGTTCATTGCATGTGTTAAATAAAGTTTTAACTTGTGAAATCATCTTCCTTCAATTCTATCATATTTGTGTCTCCAAATAATTTTTTATCTTTTTATCTTTGTTTCTTATCTATCCACGTTTTGTTACATTAGCTAAAATTGAGAATTAATATCTTAGTAATTAATTAGTCTAGATACCTATTCCCGAGGACGATACTTGGAACACTAAAATAACTATACTAAAACTTGACTCGTACACTTGCAGTATTGCAATATTATTTCACGCAACAAGTTTTTGGCGTCGTTGCCGTGGATATTTGATAGCATACAAAATGTGCTATCCTTATGCTTAATTATCGCTAGTTTTATGTTAATTTCAGAGCATTAATGTGCTTAAATCACTTAATTTCAGGTAAAGAGCTTAAACAAGACATTTGGAGACATTATGAATCACTCGGGATCGAATCGATGCTTTTTGGACCTTAGAATAATATCAATTGGAAGTAGAAGGACCATTCCAAGCTCGTAGACTCTAGGTGATGGCGATCCAACGCCAAGCAGAGCGTTGCAATGTCGTGTTTGTTGTTTTTGTAGACAGAAGACCCATGCCGATAGTGTTGCAATGCTGCCTTGCAGCGTCGCGACGCTATCTTGATAAGAATGCCATCCTGAAGGATCGTGGCCAGGGCGTTGCAACGCCAGATCGATAAGGGTGCGCGCGTTTAAGGATAGCGACGTTGCAACGTTGTTCTCAACATTGCAACACTGTTGATACTTTCCATATATGTCTGGCGCCTAGGGCACAGTGTTGCAACGTTGTCCCTAGCGTTGCAACGCTGTGCGAAAATCCTTATGAATAGAACACTTTGCCATCTTTCAAAGGGAGCCGAATTTGATAGTTTTTGAACCCTAATTTCAAAATACACTCTTGAATAGAAGAAAGAAGAGCATTCCTTGGGAACAAAAGCATTCGTGGGGTTCGAGATCGTGACGAGAGCTCGGGGACGAGGCATCGACATTGACACATAAGTTTATTTTCTCTTTCTTTTAGATTGTAACACCTTTTAAAGACGTTTCAATAACTTTGGCTTTGTTTCATTGTCATTTAGAGTGGCTAAACGTTGTAGTTAGGATTTGATTTGCATTTTTAAGACTTGTTTGCCTATGTATTGAATTATGTTTTGTTATTTATTTTTGACAATTCGTTCTTCAATTCTTTGACCTTGTTGGCTTAGGTGGACTCGAGAGAAAGAAACTTAGATTACAGCAATGTTGTCAAAACTCTTAGAAGTCTGGCATGAGATTGACCTAGAAGTCTAAGGGAAACACATAAAGAAGTTGCTTAATGTTGTGCATGCTATTTAAGTTCACAAGGAAACTTTAGAATTTATCGTATGTGCGAGGCTCATTAAGAATCGAGAGATTTTCTTGAGTATCTTCACTTCGTTTTTAAAAATTCATTAGTTCATTGCATGTGTTAAATAAGGTTTCAACTTTTGAAATCATCTTCCTTCAATTCTATCATATTCGTGTCTCCAAATATTTCTTTATCTTTTATCTTTGTTTCCTATCTATCCACATTTTGTTACTTTAGCTAAAATTGAGAATTAGTATCTTAGTAATTAATTAATCTAGAAACACATTCCCGAGGACGATACTTGGAACTCTAAAATCACTATACTAAAACTTGACTCGTACACTTGCGGTATTACAATATTATTTCACGCAACAAGTGTTTCGCGCCGTTGCTGGGGATATTTGATAGCACACAAAATGTGCTATCCTTAGGCTTAATTATTGCTAGTTTTATTTTAATTTCAGAGCTTTGATGTGCTTAAATCACTTAATTTCAGGTAAAGAGCTTAAACATGACATTTCGAGACATTATGAATCACTCAGGATCGAATCGAGGCTTTTTGGAACTTGAAATAATATCAATTGGACGTAGAAGGATCATTCTAAGCTAGTAGACCGGAGGTGATAGCGTTGCAACGCCATGCAGACCGTTGCAACGTCGTGCTTGGTGTTTTTGTACATAGAAGACCCATGTTGATAGCGTTGCAGCACTGCCTTGCAGCGTCGCAACACTATCTCGATAAGAAGGCCAGCTTGAAGGACCATGGCGAGGGTGTTGCAACGCAGCTTATTAGCGTTGCAATGCCAGATCGATAAGGGTGCACGCGCTCAAGGATAGCGGCGTTGCAACGTTGGCTTCAACATTGCAACGCTGTGCCGAAAATTCTTAAAAATAAAACCCTTTGCCATCTTTCAAAAGTAGCCGAATTTGATAGTTTTTGCACCCTAATTTCGAAATAGGCTCTCTAAGAGGAGAAAGAAGAGCATTCCTTGGGAACCAATGCATTCGTGTAGGTTCGAGATCGTGACGAGAGCTCGGGGACGAGGGACCGACATCGACCCATAAGTTCTTTTTTCTTTCTTTTATATTTTAACACCGTTTAAAGACGTTTCTATAACTTTAGCTTGTTTTATTGTTATTTAGAGTGGCTAAATGTTGTAATTAGAATTTGATTTGCATGTTTAAGACTTGTTTGCCTATGTATTGAATTATGTTTTGTTATTTATTTTTGGCAATTCATTCTTCAATTCTTTGCTCTTGTTGGCTTAAGTGGACTCGAGAGAAAGAAACATAGATTAGAGCAAAGTTGTCAAAACTCTTAGAAGTCAGGCATGAGAATTTCCTAGAAGTCTAAGGGAAACACATAAAGAAATTGCTTAATGTCGTGCATGCTTTTTATGTTCACAAGGAAACTTTAGAATTTATCGTGTGTGCGAGCCTCATTAAGAATCGAGAGATTTTCTTGAGTATCTTCACTTCTTGTTTAAAAATTCATTAGTTCATTGCATGTGTTAAATAAGGTTTTAACTTGTGAAATCATCTTCCTTCAATTCTATCATATTCGTGTCTCCAAATATTTGTTTATCTTTTTATCTTTATTTCCTATGTATCCACGTTTTGTTACTTTTGCTAAAATTGAGAATTATTATCTTAGTAATTAATTACTATAGAAACCCATTACCAAGGACGATACTTGGAACTCTAAAATCACTATACTAAAACTTGACTCGTACACTTGCAGTATTACAATATTATTTTACGGAACACGTTTTTGGCGCCGTTGCAGGGGATATTTGATAACACACAAAATGTGTCATCCTTAGGCTTAATTATTGCTAGTTTTATGTTAATTTCATAGGTTTGATGTGCTTAAATCACTTAATTTAAGGTAAAGAGCTTAAACAAGACATTTGGAGACATTATGAATCACTTGGGATCGAATCGAGGATTTTTGGACCTTAAAATAATATCAATTGGAAGTAAAAGGACCATTCCAAGCTAGTAGACCCGAGGTTGCAACGCCATGTAGACAGTTGCAACGTCGTGCTTGTGGTTTTTGTACATAGAACACCCATGTCGATAGCGTTGCAGCGCTGCCTTGCACCGTCGCAACACTATCTCGATAAGAAGGCCATCTTGACGGGTCGTGGCGAGTGCATTGCAATGCACCTTATTAGCGTTCCAACGCCAGATCGTTAAGGGTGCACGTGCTCAAGGATAGTGGCGTTGCAACGCTGGCCTCAACATTGCAACGTTGCCGATACTTTCCATATATGCTTGCCGCCTAGGGCACAACGTTGCAACGTTGTGCCGAAAATCCTTATAAATAAAACACTTTGCCATCTTTCAAAGGTAGCCGAATTTGATAGTTTTTCACCCTAATTTCGAAATACACTTTCTAAGAGGAGAAAGAAGAACATTCCTTGGGAACCAACGCATTCGTGGAGGTTCGAGATCGTGACGAGAGCTGGGGGACGAGGGATCGACATCGACACATGAGTTTATTTTCTCTTTCTTTTAGTTTGTAACATCGTTAAAGACGATTCTATAACTTTAGCTTTGTATTATTGTGATTTAGAGTGGCTAAACATTGTAGTTAGGATTTGATTTGCATGTTTAAGACTTGTTTGCTTATGTATTGAATTATGTTTTGTTATTTATTTTTGGCAATTCGTTCTTCAATTCTTTGATCTTGTTGGCTTAAGTGGACTCGAGAGAAAGAAATTTAGATTAAAGCAAAGTTGTCAAAACTCTTAGAAGTCTCGCATGAGAATGACCTAGAAGTCTAAGGGAAACACATAAAGAAGTTGTTTAATGTCGTGCATGCTTTTTAAGTTCACAAGGAAACTTTAGAATTTATCATGTGTGCGAGACTCATTAAGAATCGAGAGATTTTCTTGAGTATCTTCACTTCTTGTTTAAAAATTCATTAGTTCATTGCATGTGTGAAATAAGGTTTTAACATGTGAAATCATCTTCCTTCAATTCTATTATATTCGTGTCTCTTAAATATTTCTTTATCTTTTTATCTTTGTTTCCTATCTATCCA
Source organism: Trichosanthes cucumerina (assembly GCA_036507285.1). Classification (NCBI taxonomy): domain Eukaryota; kingdom Viridiplantae; phylum Streptophyta; class Magnoliopsida; order Cucurbitales; family Cucurbitaceae; genus Trichosanthes; species Trichosanthes cucumerina. Next base: position 45,500,738 of record CM071841.1, read on the forward strand.
CGTTTTGTTACTTTAGCAAAAATTGAGTATTAGTATCTTAGTAATTAATTAATCTAGAAACTCATTCCCGAGGTCGATACTTTGAACTCTAAAATCACTATACTAAAACTTGACCCGTACACTTGCGGTATTGACATATAATTTTACGCAACACAAACATACTTGCCAACATATAGACCTTGGCCTTATCATTGGCCTTGATCTATCGATTATATGCATCACGAACATTTCATGTTGCATTCGAGTCTGGCACCTGAGGACACTCCTTAGTTAGCCCAAACTTAAGATCGCCACTACCAAAATAGTGTTAAGTTTTTTTTTTCCAAGTCATTATGATTTTGATCAAAGAGAAGAAATCAAAATTCTCTCTACTCTCTCAACTCTCCTCTCTCTTCAAAACTCTAAAGTCCCACAACTCTCCTCCTTTCCAAAGGAAAAACAACCGAGACTCCAAGTGGTTGTGTTCGGGTTTCGTTCGAGAGGAGGTTTTGTTGAGTTCGAGAAGCACGAGGCGTTCGTGATCAAGGAAGGATTTTAGAAAATCTGTCTACAACAAGTAAGTGCGTTCTTCTCGCTGTAAATTCTCCCTCTTTTGTATGTTTAGACTAGATCTAATAGTTAGATCATTTTGACAAAATTCAAGTAGCGTAATGATACCATGACGATTCGATCGTCTTCCGCTGCGCGGGGATTTTCATTCCCTTCACAGTTCATGTGCTCTAATGATGTGAGATTAACTGATCAAACTCTTTGATCTAGTTAATGAATATTCATTAACTACAAGTCACTCTACCATAGACTTGTAACTGCACTCTCCTCACTGTAGATTATATTGCGTCCATTGATATAATAATTACCCATGAGTCGACCCTTCACAGGTTGTTCGTAATAATAGTTTGGTCAAATTTTCATTTTACCCCTGTGATTACCTCTTTGTTCATTAAGCACCACTGATCCTCTAATGAACAACAAGTCTATCGCCCTACCATAAACTCAAACCCTCTTAAGTTAGTCTATCGGACTCAGTTCTTAAAGCCCTGTTTGATAACGTTTTTGTTTCCTGTTTCCAGTTTCTCGTTTCTTATTTCTTGTTTCTTGTTTCCCATTTTTTAAGGATAAGAAACAAGAATATGTTTAATAACTATTTCTGTTTCTTGTTTCTTGAAAACAAGAAATAGAAACAGAAACTTGTTTGATAATTATTTCTTGTTTCTTGTTCTTGATTTTTTTTAATTATTTTTTCTAATTTTGTATAGTTTAAAAACAATTTAATTATATAATATAAAATAGATAACATGCATAGGTGTGAGCAAAAAAATTAAAAAAGAAATCGACATAATAGATCAGAACCGACCGAGTCAATTTTAAGGGAGGTGGTCAGTCAGAGTCGATTTTCCCTTGATAAAGTCGACTCATCGGTTTGTTGGTTTGAGACTAAAGCCCCAACGCGATGGAATAGTAAAAAAATATTATATCTTATAAATAATAAAATAAATAAATAAATTATTAAAAAAACTTAATTTCCTAAACTGACTGAAGTGACCGTTGGTCGATTTAAGTCAGGAACAAAAAAGAAAAAAGATTACCGATGGTCGGTTCGACATCGGTTGAGGTTGACAATTGACCCCTACCGATCAAAGCTCAACCCTAACATGCATTAATACATAAGATACAATTATAAAAAATTTACAATATCTAGTACCAACAAGTCATGATGCAAAATTAACAACAATAATAGACTATGTTTATGTACTAAAAAGTAAATAAATAAAATTGTTTTGTCTTTTAAATGTTGTCCAAACTTGATCTAAAATGTTATCTCTTACTCTAGTCATTTGTCTTAAATGATGTCGAATCAGAACAAACTCAATTATATTGTTAAATGTTGTGGTTGTAAAATATCAAAGTGAGGTTAAATGCATGTTTTCTTTTAGTGAGTAAATTTTTTTTATTGCAAAGTCTAATGGGTTCTTATTGTACTAAAAATTAAAAAAAATATATATTAAAAAAATAAAAATTAAATCTAATCTAATTAGGCATGGATTAATCTAATTAGGCATGAATTAATCTAATCTAATTAATCAAACATGGAAATCTAATCTAATTAGGAATGGATTAATTGCATACAAACATGCTTTAGTTTTAACAATTAAACTAAAAGAAGAAGAAGTGTTACCTTTGTAGATTCGTAGTAACTCCTTGCTCTAAGAAAAATCCAGTAACTCAACAACACCAAAAACTCTGTTTTTCTCCAACAGGACACTACCAACAGAGAGCACCCTCTATATCTATTAGTGCTTAGACCTCTCTTTTGTTGGAAGGATTCCAACAGTTTAGAAGAATTTGGGAATTCTAGAGAGTGAGAGAGCGAGAGAGAATTCTTTCTACTATCAAATTCAATTGATCGATCGATTGAAGTCTGTCCCTTCTCACTAGGAGAAGGACACTTCAGTGGGTAACTTCCCACTCCCTATCGAGGGGGAGTTCGGAGGGTGGGCGCCCGTTGTCCAAGCCATAGAGACAACACTTAAGGGAACAACCCCTCTAGTTTCCCTAAAGACGAGAACGAGGGAATTCCATCTCGCGTAGTCAAGTTCCCAGCTCCCCACGTTGTCCTGTCCCTGAGAAGATAGGCACATTGGGTGAGTAACTGTGACCACCCTCACCCGTACTAGTCAAAGGACAGACCACCACAAACAGGAGTCCGTAACACGCTCAAGATTCAGGTTGAGTAACTAATGGTCATCTACGAAGTTATTAGTTCCATACTGTTAACGATGTTACATCAGTAGGTCTAATAATTCACGGTCCGGTCTTGTACAACTCACTGCACAGGATGCCCCCACTCGCATGTCAACCACATGAACGAGTCAGATCACTTCGTTTGTATCTAATACAAAGCGATCTGCATACACCGCATATCCATGATTAGGTCTACAACCCTATCCATATACCGTTTGGGTCATTAACTCGAACGTGGTCGTCCCTGTGTATCCACTACACACCGTTCAAGTTCTAGTTCTCTCATAAATTCAATGACCTTAGAGCTTAGTTTATTGGACAAAGTTTGTAAAATTTGCGACACACGAAGTGATGAAATAAATAACTCTTATTGATTTCAAATAGTAAATTACAAACAAAACGAGATTAGGACATACATCTCAACAAACTCCCACTTGGACTAAGCTAGTGAAGCAAACATACATTTCTCAAATGTACAATAGATTACAATAAAGTAATACAATAAACTAGGGCACTGAATACCCTTTACAGTACTCCCACTTGCCCTAGTCAGGAAGCACTCGAAGACCTAGACTCTCTAGGTGACCCTCAAACACCTTAGCCATGAGGGCCTTTGTAAATGGATCAGCAACGTTGTGCTCTGACGTTATCTACTTGACTGTCACGTCACCGCGGTGCACAATCTCCCGTATCAGGTGATACTTCCGCTCAATGTGTTTGCCTCTCTTATGACTCCGAGGCCCTTTGGAGTTGCCTACAGCACAACTGTTATCACAAAATAGCATGATTGACAAGTTCATAGTTGGAACAACTTCCAAATCCATCACGATTATCCTAAGCCAAACAGCTTCCTTTGAGGCTTCACAAGCCGCAACGTACTCATCTTCCATAGTGGAATCAGCGATGCATCCCTGCTTAATGCTTCGCCACACTACAACTCCTCTATTCAGAATGAAGGCTGACCCCGAAGTGGATTTCCTAGAATCCTTATCGGTCTAAAGTTAGAATCTGTGTATCCCGTAAGGATCAAATCCCTACTCTCATACATTAGGTTGTAGTTCCTCGTTCTTCTATGATACTTGAGGATTGCCTTTACGGTTGTCTAGTGATCTAATCTTGGATTGGATTGATACCTACTGACAATCCCTACTGCATAACAGATGTCAGGCCTAGTACACAACATGGCATACATCAGGCTCCCTACAGCTGAAGCATAGGGGATCCGTCTCATATCCTCAACCTCTTGAGGAGTCTTAGGACATTGATCCTTAGACAGATGAACCCCATGTCTGAAAGGCAACAAGCCCTTCTTGGAGTTATGCATCTTATATCTAGACAACATCTTGTCAATATAAGACGCCTGAGACATGCCCATCGATCTGTTCTTCCGGATCCGGACTATCTGGATACCTAGAACATATTGAGCTTCTCCCAAATCTTTTATTTGGAATTGCGAAGATAGCCATTTCTTTACGTCAGTAAGAAATCCTACCGCATTCCCAATGAGAAGGATATCATCCACGTACAATACCAGAAATGCGACAGTTTTGTCGACAATTTTCTTGTAAACACACGGCTCGTGAACATTTTGATCAAAGCCATAAGATTTGATCGCCTCATCAAACCTTATATTCCAAGGCCTCGAGGCTTGTTTCATTCCATAAATAGACCTATGAAGCCGGCAAACCTTTTGCTCTTGGCCTTGGGTTATGAACCCCTTCGACGGGTCCATGTAGATGGTTTCGTCAAGGTTGCCATTCAGAAAGGCCTCTTGACATCCATATGCCATACCTCATAGTCATAAAATGCGGCAATGACCAGAAGGATCCTGATCGACTTCACCATGTCAACAGGTGGAAAAGTTTCCTCATAGTCAACCCCTTCAACCTATGTAAAACCCTTTGCCACTAGTCGTGCTTTGAAGGTCAGCACGTTCCCATCTACGCCACGTTTACGCTTGTAGATCCATTTGCAACCTATAGGTTTTACCCCATCTGATTGATCCACAAGCTCCCAGACAGAATTGAAGTACATCTACTCCATTTCCTGGTCCATAGCTTTAATCCATTCGCCCTTGTTAACATCTGCCATTGCCTAATCTTAAGTCAATGGATCATCGCAGTCATCATCAGAAGTGACAACTTGGGTTTCAGCTAAACCTATGCAACGTTCAGGCTGTCTCACAACCCTTCTACTACATCGAGGCATTCCCAACTCTTGGGAACAGACTTGACTAGACGTGCTAGGATCAACAACACATGTTGACGTACTAGCCCTATCAGCAACTCTTGCTGATGTACTTTCCATTTCCTTCAACACGATTTTGCTCCTGGGCAAATGATCCCTGACGTGGTCTTCCTCAAGGAAAGTGGCGTTTGTCGACACAAGCGCCCTATTTTCCTTAGGATCGAAAAATAGACCACCCCTTGTCTCTTTTGGGTAACCTACTAATAGGCACAATTTTGAACGAGGTTCCAACTTCTTCAGGTTTGACACCAACACGTGGGTTGGGCATCCCCAAATTCTGAAATGGTGTAAACTGCCTTTACGTCCATTCTAGAGTTCAAAAGGTGTTTCATAAACACTTTTCGACGGAACGTTGTTCAAAATATAGATCGCAGTCTCCACTGCGTAAACCAAAAAGATTTAGGAAGACATGCATAGCTCATCATCGACCGAACCATGTCCAACAAGGTTCTGTTTCTCTTTTCCGATACACCATTCTGCTGTGGCATACCAGTGCTGAGAGTTTGGACGTAATTCTGTGTTCTATCATATAATCCTAGAATTCTGTGTCCATATACTCTCCACCTCGATCTGATCGAAGTGTTTTTATGGTTTTACCTAACAGGTTCTCAACCTCCGTCTTGTACTCCTTGAACTTTTCAAAAGTTTCAGACTTCTTATGCATTAGGTAAATATACCCATATCTCGAATAGTCATCTATAAAAGATACAAAGTATTCGTAACCACCTCGTGCTTTAACACTCATCGTACCACGAAGGTCAGAGTGTATAAGTTCAAGGGGCTCTTTTGCTCTATATCCTTTTCCACTAAAAGGACGTTTGGTCATTTTGCCTTCGAGGCATGACTCACACACCGATAAAGAGTTTTCTTCCAACTCAAAAGTCCACTCTTCACTAGTCTCTCAATCCTATTGAGATTAATGTGGCCTAACCTTAGATGCCAAAGATGGGCATTCACTTTTGGAGAAACTTTTACTCTTTTAGTTTGTGTTTCTAGTATTTTAAATAATTCAGTGTTCAAAACGCTTTTTACCGAATTTGGTTTCAAATCATACAGATTAGACTCAAGTGAAGTAGAACAAATCAAATTTCGTTCGAAAGAAATAAACGCTTTATTATATTCAAACGAAATTGAAATACATTGTTCAATCAAGCAGGAAATAGAAACAAGGTTTCTAGTAAACCTTGGGACTATATACATATTATCTAATAATAAGTAATTCCTGCCAAAAAAGAGCTTCACTTTGCCGATTACTGCTACAAAGACAATCTCCCCGGATCCAACCCGTAGAGTCACTACACCTCTCACAGCTGCTGTCAGGAACTAATTCCCGAAAAAGAAGAACAAACGTGGTTAGTGGCGCCCGAATCCAATACCCAGGTAGAGTCATTACTCTCCACTAAACAAGTTTCAGTTACTAGTAAATCACATTTATCTGTATTCTTCCAGTCGGCAAGGAACTTGGGACAGTTTCGCTTCCAGTGGCCGTCCCCATTGAAGTGGAAACACTTTCCTTTCTCTGCAACTTCCTTGACCTTTTTGCCCTTTTGGGCGGCAACGCAGTCAGCTTTACCCTTCTTCATCTTCTTCATCTTCCCTTCCGGGTGAGAAGGAGCTACAAGTTTTGTCTCAGAGGTCGAACCCCTGTGATAGGACCTGAAGGCAACATTTGCGTCAGCTTCCAGTGTCCTGATCCTCATCAAGGACTTGAAGTTCTGTTGCTCATTGAGAAGGGTGGTCAGAGTGTAGCTAATTGTTTTCATAACAGCATTGCTACGAAACTGAAGGAAACTTTTCGGAAGTGTCTCCAAGATGAAGTTGATTTGGCTCGACTCATCGATCGAAGCCATGTTCATCTCCGCCAGATTAAAGTGGGTCATCATGTCTAGAACATTTTCTCGGTCAGACGTCCCCTCTTTCTTCCGTGCGTTGAAGACGTGTTTGAGCGAGTCATGCCGGACCTGAAAGGACGTTGTCCAAACATGTCCTACAGAGACTTTATGATCTTCTTAGCGGTGATCATCAACTCATGCTTCTTTGCTAAAACATCAGGCAAACTGACAATTATGTAGTCCTTGGCCTTTTCATTGGCCCTCATCCACCGATCATATGCATCACGAACACTTCGTGGCCTTGATCGAGCTTCAAGAATCGAGGAAACTCCTCATTAAGCATGAACTTAAGGTCGTCGGTTACATGTATCGTGTTAATATTGTTATTCCACGTTGGGAAGTTATCTCCCACTAATTTGTCGGACGCTAGGAACGCTATAATTAAGCTAGACATTTTGCTGAACAAATCAAATTAAAATTTCTGTCAGTCTCGCAAAAACGTTTTGAAATCTAATCAAGTTTTAGCAAAAATTTTAAAATTTGCATTGATATCCTAAAAGTTTAGAATGACCGCCACCGAAGGGTGAATAGAAACACTCCTTCTCTAGGACGAGACTTTCTCCACGAGACCGTAATCCCAGAATAACTCTTATTCCATTAGGTGTCCAGTTACTATTATTTGGTCTAATCCATTAACTCTTAATGAACTCCGTGAGTGTCACCCTCAATCTTTAAGTTTCCAAGTATCCGCCCAAACAATAGCCACCGAAGGGTGAACCAAGAAGGAAAACAAACTAGGTAACTGCATCCCTTTCGAAAATTCACGGTGTTCCTACTCCCATGATCAAGGCCCTCCGAAGGGATTGTCTGGTCCAGGCCAAACTAGCAGGCGGATCATAGGGAGATCATGGTGTGAATCGAAAGAAGAGACCGTGGGTCCCGTTTTCACAGGTATCGCTCCCACTCATTATAAGTACTCTCTCCATCCATTATGATATTGATCCATACAAATACCATTCGAAGGGGGACGCTCCCATTTGCGCCACGAGGCCAAGTATGGATCTCACGGTTCGGACTTTAACGGAGATTTGTTGTCGGAAAATCAAATGTATCTTATACACTTTATTTCCTCTCACTCAACACTTCATATTATTCGAGATTGAACTAGATAAATCGGCTAAAATTTACCTAAGTCTACCAATATAAGGATTATATTGATTTAACCTAAGTTTATAATCACAATATTAACTTAGGTCTATGTGAGTAAATTAATAAACTTTTAATTAACGCCAGTCACGATAATATAACCTAAGAATCTCCCGACCGAATTCACTCCCAGGTCGGTTTCTAGGTAGGGGTGTTCCGCAAGCGTCAACTTAAATACCCCAGCCTTAGACAAAACCTTCTTTAGACAGAGTTACTTATCAGTCACCATTCAAAGGTCATATTTTGATTTCCTAATTCTAATCTTATTAGAACTAGAAAGCCTAAGTCTAATTATTCAAGTTCTTGTTGGCTTTTATGTCCTAAAACTCGTGGTTTTGTAAACTGAATGTATATTCTATTTTGCAATAAAGTTGTTATTGAAATTTATTCACTAAAGGTGTTATTGAATATTGTGTATTGTGTAACCTCAATCCAATAAAGAACCCTTGGCTATAGGATGAATACTTGAGCTTTATGTGTGACATAAAAGTGGATCAAGTTCAAGTTGTAGCCAGAACGGTATATAGTATAACGATAGGGGTAGGTACCTTATCCTGGGGACACTATGGACGCGACCCACTTTGTAGAGTACAAACGATGTGATCCTATATCGTTCACGTGGAGACATGTGAGTGGGGGCGCCCTACGCAATGAGTTTGCATAAGACTGGACCGCGAAATAGTCACTTAGACTTTATAACTCCGTTTACTGTCCTAACTGACTATTTTCATATGATGACCTAGGCAACTCTATCTTAATCCCGAGCGTTCTATGGACTTCTGTTTATTCGGATTATCCTGAGATTTGAATGGGGCACTCTATCGTTGGTCAGTTAATCTCATGAACTGTAGGTCCATTAGGTCCCCCTTACTAGCTTGGACTTAGCCTTGTAACATTTTGAGAGAAAAGAATTTGAAGTGTTCAAATTCGAGTTTGGAAGAAAGTGTTAATTATATGTGATATATTTAACGAATCATAGCTTAATTATGAATTAAACTATGATTAATAGGAGGTGGATATATTTAAACATGATTTAAATATTGGATCGGTTTATAGCATGAATAAGGATTCATGTTCGAAAAATTGATCGGGATCGGGTAATTTATTTAATTTAATATTTGATATTAAATTAAATTAAATTAAAAATTAATTAATTAAATTAATTTTGAATTATTTAATTGATTATATTAATTTTAATTAAAAATTTATTTAATATTGATTTTTTGAATTAAAAATAAATGAAAATTACTGGATTTTCATGGATTTTCATAAAATCCAAATTGCAACTTGCCCAATCCCTCTCATCTTCAAATTCACCAAAATTAGCCACCTCCACCTCAATTCACCCTCATCACTATTGAGATGTCACTCTAATGAAGCTTATTGAAGCTTTATATAATGGTGATTTGAGGTATGTTGATAGAATTTTGCAGAAAAAAAGGTATTCCCAAATTAGTGACTTTTGAGGTCTTTTCTTTCAAATTCTCTCAACCTAGGATCCCACAATCCATTCTGAGGCCTGAGGATAGTAGGGAAGACTCTAACGGTTGTCCACGAAGTGTTCGTGTTAAAACCATCCATCGGGTGAAGAGAATTTGATCTTCAAAGTTGAGTTTTCTATCCCTCTATTTTTCCAACATTGAGCATGCATTTTATATTACAAAATTGATAAATTTAGAGTGTTCAAAATCCAAAATTGTTTCCGCTTTCTAACTATAGATTCTTTCAGTTCTAAACATTTTAAAACTAATAATTAACTTAGGTTACATGCGTTTCTATGTTATAGTGCTTGATCATTCATCACATGAATAACTATATACTATAACAAATATTCATCACATGAATTTAATGCATGAGCATACTTTTATTCTAAGAAATATAACTCTTATATTAAATAAATTAAAATTGCATTTAATTATATTATGACACTTATAATAAAACCTATCATGCATACTATATATTATAACACATATAATATAAATATGATGCATGAAATGTTAAACCTAAGGTGGGATTTTAAATCTATATGACATACATTATGCACATAGAATAATTAATTCATACATCTCATGCATAAAATAATTAAATAGCAAAAATTGGACCAGTTTTGGTTCTTAGGGGCATTAAATAAATTAATTAACATTAATATAACATTATATTAATATTAATTAAGTAATTTAATTAAAATAAATATAAATTACATTTTACAAAAGAAATAAATGAAATAAACTAAATAAAATCGACAACGTTGAAGACTTTCCTTCACACCCCACGTTGCTCGCGAAATTGTCGCGAACAACACCTCTACGCTTGCAGTGTTGCAACGCCGTGGAAAACGTTGCAACGCTGCAGCACTCACCGTCACGGCAACGTTCCCAACACCAGCAGCGTTGCAACGCAATGCCTTGCGTCAGAACGATGTTCTGCAGCGCGCCTTGCTTCTGCGGTGACAGTGTTGAGACGTCGAATGAAAACGTCTCAACGCCGTCGACAAAACAACAAGCTCTTCTTGTTGTTCTTCGTCGTTTCTCGCCCGTTTCGGCTCTGATTTCTTCACAGCATCTCATGCCATGAAAGACATGGACTTACTGACTCGATTTATATTAAAAAATGCCCAAAACATCGGGCCCTTTCACTGATCTCATCAACATTAATGTAAATCTAAAACTAGTGCCAAAACCGAAAAAGTCCAACTATACAAACCACAATTTATCACATAAATCAAAGCAATTACTCACCTAATTTTAAGAAAAATAAATGCACAACGAGAAGCCAACGATTGACTCTGATACCAATTAAAGGGAATGAAATCCCATACAACGGAAGGACGATTAAATCGTCGTGGTATCGTTATGAAACTCATTTTCTTAAAATTAAACTATCACATAGATTAGGCTAAATATATAATTGGGAAGGAAAAATAGTAAACAAACTTACTTGTTGAAGAACCTTACTTCACGTTTTTCTCCTCCAGTCACGAACCCTTCGTGTACTCGTTATCAACGATCTCGATCTCATCGAACGAACAAGCAATCCAGACACTTCCACTCAGTTTCTCGGTTGTTATACTTTTGGTAGAAGGAGAATGGTGGGGTTCACTCCTTTGGTGTAGGGAGAAGAGTTTGAGAGAGAGAGGTGTTTAAGAGAGAATTTGCGAATTGTGTTTGGTGAGAAATCCAAAAATGAGCAATCCACCTCACCATCCCTTCTTGCAAAGGGGTTTATATAATGGTGATAGGTGGAGTTGAAATCTCTACCTATTTACCATTTGACCACAACCATAGGTTATGCAAATCATATTTGCATAACCACATATAATAAGATATATCGACCATAGGTGGAGTTGAAATCGCATTTGTATAATTGTGGATTTTTAAGTTGAATCACATTCAATTTAATTTCCCTCAATCTAATTTCTCAAAATTAGCCCTAATTCAACAATTAGGCTAACCTATAGTTTATTATGAATCTCATTCACATTAAACTATATAATATGTCATTCATATATCATATAAATGACATAATTATCCTTTAGTGAACTTGAACACTTCAAATTCTCACCAAAACTATATACCTTCTATTAATCGTGTTTGAGTCACCAAGGGACCTAATGGACCTACAGTGACGAGCTCCAATGATTCGAGATTAACCTGTCAAACTCTTTGACCCGGTTAATCAACATTTATTAGCTACGGTAGCAATCCACTAAAGCCTATAGCTGCACTCCCGTCCGTGTAAGACAAGTTGTGTCCACTGATATAACCAATGCCCATGAGTCGACCCTTCATAGGTTGTTCGTAGATACTATTGGATAAAATTACCGTTTTACCCCTGTGGCTACTTTTTGCTCCTTAAGTCCCCACTACTCCTCTAATGAACAACAAAGTTGTAATGGTCCAACCATACACAACACCCCTTTCGGGCGAGTGAGAGGGTGGGCACCCGTTATCTAAGCCCTTGACACAACACTTTAGGAAACAACCCCTCTAGTTTCCCTAAAGGCGGGAACGAGTGAATTCCATCTCGCGTAGTCAAGTTCCCAGCTCTCCATTGAAGGGAAGGAGAATCCCCGCGTAGCGGAAGACGATCAAATCGTCGTTGTATCGTTACGCTACTAGAATTTCACTAAAATTAGTTATCAAATAATTTAGGCTAAACATGCTCAAAAGGAAAGAAATTACAGCAAGTTAAACTACTTACTTGTTGAAGACAATCTTCAAGAATTCCTTTCCAGCGGATCACGAATTCTTCGTGCAATCTCGATCTCTTCGAAATCTTATCTCGAACAAAAGCCGAACACAACCAATGGCTTCTCGGTTTTTTTTCCTTTGGAAGAATGAAAGTGGTGGGACTTTGTGTTTTGGAGAAGTGAGGAGAGTTAAGAGAGTAGAGAGAAAATGCTTCTCTTCTTCTTGGTGAGATCCAAAAAATGAGAGATTAGCTTGGCAAATCCTTCTTGTAAAGGGTTTAAATAGTGGAAATTGATGGAGTTAAAATCTCCAGATTATTACCACTTTACCACAACTATAGGTTGTTTAAATCATATTTGCATAACCATATATTATAAGATATCTCATATCTCATATTACAAATCACATTTGCAATAATGTGGATTTATTAAATTGAATCACATTCGATTTAATTTCTCTCAATTAATTTCTCCAATTAGCCATAATTCAACAATTAGGCTAACAAATAGTTTATTATGAATCTCATTCACAATAAACTAAATATTATATCATTCATATCTCATTTAAATGACATAAATACCTTTAAGTGAAATTGAACACTTCAATTCACACCAAAACATTAACCCTTCTTTTAACCCAGATTGAGCCAACTGAGGGACCTATTGGACCTACAGTGACGAGCTCCAATGATCCGAGATTAACCTATCAAACTCTTTGACCTGGTTAATCAACCTTCATTAGCTACGGTAACACTCCACTAAAGCCCGTAGTTGCACTCCTGTCAGTGCAAAATATTACGTGTCCACTAATATAACCAATAATCATGAGTCGACCCTTCACAGGATGTTCGTAGACACGATTGGGTCAAATTACCATTTTACCCCTGTGTCTACTTCTTGTTCCTTAAGTCCCCACTGCTCCTCTAATGAACAACATATTGTGATGGTCCAACCATAAACAACACCCTTCTCGGGCAAGTGAGAAGGTGGGTGCCCGTTGTCAAAGCCCTGGAGACAACACTTAAGGGAACAACCCTTCTAGTTTCCCTAAAGGCGGGAACGAGTGAATTGCATCTCGCGTAGTTGAGTTCCCAGCTCCCTACCTGGTTCTGTCCCTGAGAAGATAGGCATATTGGGTGAGTAACTATGACCACTCTCACCCGTACTAGTCAAAGGACAGACGCCCGCAGACAGGAGTCGGTTTGGTCATCTACGAAGTTATTAGTCCTTACTGTCAACGGTGTTACATTAGTAGGTTTAATAATTCACGGTCTGGTCTTGTACAATCTCATTTCACAGGATGCCCCCACTCGCATGTCAACCACATGAACTAGTCAGATCATCTCGTTTGTATCTTAATACAAAGCGGGCCGCATCCACAGCGTATCCAGGATTAGGTCTCTAACCTTATCCATATACTGTAGACCGTTCGGGTCATTAACTCGAACGTGATCCTCCCTGTGTATCCACTACACACCGTTCAAGTCCCAATTCTCTCATAAATTCAATGACCCTGGACCTTAGTTTATTGATCAAAGTTGTATAAAATGCGAGACACAAAATAATGAAATGAATAACACTTTATTACTTTCAAATAGTAATTTACAAACACGAGATTAGGACAAAAATCTCAACAAACTCCCACTTGGACTAAGCTAGTGGAAAACATACATTTCTGAAATGTACATAAATTACAACGAAGTAATACAAATAAACTAGGGCATGTTGGGATTTGAGCCCTAAAACTCGTAGTTTGTAATTATGTTCTGATTAGTGTAATAAAGTATTATTATTTCAATAAAGTGTTATTGTTCGTTTTCTACGAGTTTGCCGTTATTTAAACCCTAAATCCAATAAACTAAACATCCAAGGCTGTTAAATGAATCTTTAACTGAATGTAATGTACATAAAAAGGATCTCAGTTCGAGATACAACCTAAAGGGTCTATAGTTTGGGGATAAGGTTTGGGTACCTTACCCTGGTTAACTTGATCTCAATCCTGAGCAGGTTACGAACTCCTGTTCGCGAGGGATTGTCCTTTGACTAGTATGGGTGAGAGTGGTGAGATTTGCAGACTCAATATGCCTACCTTCTTGGGGACAAGACCGAGTGAGCGGCTGGGAACTTAACTTAGCAAGATGGAATTCAGTCCTTCCCGCTTACTAGGGTAAGTAGAGGAATGTTGCCTTAAGTTGTGTCTCCGGGACTTAAACAAAGGGTCCGACCCTCTTATTGGCCTGAGAGGGACTCTGTTTGTTGGTAGGACCACAAACAAATTGTTCGTTAGAGAGAGCCTTTGGTACTTAAGGCACAAGATGTAACCTGAGGTAAAGCGGTAATTTGACCCGATTTTGTGTTACGAACATTCGTGAAGGATTGACTTGCTGTTATTGGTCAATATCCATGGACATAGAAATATATCTGCAGTGAGAAGAGTGCAACTGTGGGGACTTTAGTGAAGTGTTCCGCAGTTAACGAATGTTGATTGGGAGGTTAATGAGATTAACCAAGCAATCTCGTATCGTTGGAGCTTCTGATCTGTAGGTCCATTAGATCCACCTTCTAGCTCGTAAAGGGTTCTTAGATCATTTGAATTTGAAATGTTCAAATTCATTAGGGAATAAACTTAATGTATATTGATACATTATAATATATAGTTTTGGAACTATATATTATAAATTTAATGTGAATGTGATTCATATTAAATTATAAGAGAGAATTGAATATTTGAAAGAGTTCAAATATTATATTAAATGTGAATGTGATTCACATTTAAAAACTATAGGTTAAAAATGTAATGTGCACTGGATGTACATTAAAACTATAGGTTAAAGGGGTAATATGATTAAATGAGATTTAATCCAAATTAAATATATGATATTTAAATTGTATTATTTAATTAATAATTAAATTTGATTTAATTATTATTATTATTTTAATAATAAAAAGGGAACGTGTCATCCAGACACGTTCCCCACTACCCCTCCCCTTCTTCCTATCGACAGTTTAATAGGGAGAAGGGGGTTGCACTTTCTAAAGATCGATCAATTGGATTGTTGAAGAAATCGGGGAATTGCTCTCTCTCTCTCTCAATTTCTAGAATTCCCAAAAGTTCTTCCAACTGTTGGAATCCTTCCCACAAAGCAAAGATCTAAGCATTCAGAGGATAAAAGGTTTATTCTTTTGGTGGTGTTCTGTAAAACAGAGAAGCTAAAGCTTGCTGAGTTACTGTAAATTGCTTGGAGCAAGGAGTTGCTGTGAGTCTACAAAGGTAATAATTCTTCTTTCTCTCCTTTAGTTTAAACGTTAAACTTGTAGTATGTTTGTATGCATTTAATCCATGCCTAATAGGATTAGAATATATGCTTGTTCTATATTTTTGGGTCAATGTACTGGTTTTTGTTTTTAGCAAAACAATCAGGCAAATTAACGATCCCAATCACGTTTCCGTTGCTCAAGGAGATCAGATCTTCATCAGGGCATTGAATACCCGTTTACACATTTCCCACTTGCCCTAGTCAAGAAGTACTCGAAGACCTAGACTATCTAGGTGACCCTCAAACACCTTAGTCATGAGGGGCTTTGTAAATTGATCAGCTACGTTGTGCTCCAACGCTATCTGCGTGACTGTCACGTCTCCGCGGTGCACAATCTCCCGTATCAAATGATACTTTTGCTCAATGTGTTTGCCTCTCTTATGACTCTGAGGCTCTCTGGAGTTGGCTACTGCACCACTGTTATCACAGAATAGTGTGATCGGCAAATTCATATTTGGAACAACTTCCAAATCTAACATGAACTTCCTGAGCCAAACAACTTTATTTGCAGCTTCAAAAGCCGCAGCATACTCCGCTTCCATAGTGGAATCAGCGATGCATCCCTGCTTGATACTTCGCCATACTATAGCTCCTCCATTCAGAATGAAGGTTGACCCCGAAGTGGATTTCCTAGAATCCGTATCGGTCTGAAAGTTAGAATCCGTGTATCCTGTAAGGATCAAATCCCCACCGCCATACACTAAGTTGTAGTTCTTCGTTCTCCTAAGATACTTGAGGATAGCCTTTACGGCTGTCCAGTGATCTAATCCTTTATTTGATTGATACCTACTGACAATCCCTACTGCATAACAGATGTTGGGCCTAGTACACAACATAGCATACATCAGGCTCCCTACAGCTGAAGCATATGGGATCCGTCTCATTCCCTCAACCTCTTGAGGAGTCTTAGGACACTGATCCTTAGACAAGTGAACCACATGCCCGAAGGCGAAAGAAACCCTTCTTGGAGTTACGCATCTTATATCTAGACAACATATTGTCAATATAAGGCGCTTTGAGACAAGGCTAGCGTTCTATTCTTCCGGTTCCGGACTATCTGGATACCTAGAACATACTGAGCTTCTCCCAAATCTTGCCTTTCGAATTGCGAAGCTAGCAATTTCTTCACGTCAGTAAGAAATTCTACCTCATTCCCAATGAGAAGAATATCGTCCATATACAACACTAAAAATGCGACAGTTTTGTCAACAATTTTCTTGTAGACACAAGGCTCATCGACATTTTGATCAAAGCCATAAGATTTGATCGCCTCATCAAACCTTATATTCCAAGACCTCGAAGCGTTTTTCAGTCCATAAATAGACCTATGAAGCCGACAAACCTTTTGCTCTTGGCCTTGGGCAATGAACCCTTTGGGATGGTCCATGTCGATGGTTTCATCAAGTTTTCTATTCAGAAAGGCTGTCCTTACGTCCATCTGTCATACCTCGTAGTCATAATACGCGACAATGGCTAGAAGGATCCTAATCGACTTTACCATGGCAACAGGTGAAAAGGTTTCTCCATAGTCAACCCCTTCAACTTGGGTAAAACCCTTTGCCACTAGTCGGGCTTTGAAGGTCTTCACCTTCCCATCTACGCCACGTTTACGCTTGTAGATCCATTTACACCCAATAGGTTTTACCCCATCCGGATGATCCACAAGCACCCAGACAGAATTGAAGTACATCGACTCCATTTCCTGGTCCATAGCTTTAATCCATTCGTCTTTGTCAACATCAGCCATTGCCTGATCATAGGTTAATAGATCCTCGCAGTCATCATCAGGAGTGACAACTTAGGTTTCAGCTAAACCCATGTAACGATCAGGCTGTCTCACAACCCTCCCACTACGTCAAGGCATTCCCAACTCTTGGGAACGGATTTGCCTAGACGTGCTAGGATCAACAACACTTGTTGATGTACTAGCTCCATCAGCAACTCTTGCTGACGTACTATCCATTTCATTTAACACAATTTTACTCCATGGTAAATGATCCCAAACGTGGTCTTCGTCTAGGAAAGTGGCGTTTGTCGACACAAACACCATATTTTCCTTAGGATCGTAAAATAGACCACCCCTAGTCTCTTTAGGGTAACCTACGAA
Organism: Trichosanthes cucumerina; assembly: GCA_036507285.1. Taxonomy (NCBI): domain Eukaryota; kingdom Viridiplantae; phylum Streptophyta; class Magnoliopsida; order Cucurbitales; family Cucurbitaceae; genus Trichosanthes; species Trichosanthes cucumerina. The sequence goes on from CM071841.1 coordinate 45,518,378, forward strand.
TAGGCATAATTTGGAACGGGATTCCAACTTTTTTGGGTTTGACACCAACACATGGGTCGGGCATCCCCAAATTCTGAAATGGTGTAAATTACCTTTACGACCATTCCAGAGTTCGAATGGTGTTTCACAAACACTCTTCGACGGAACGTTGTTCAAAATGTAAACCGCAGTCTCCATTACGTAACCCCAAATGGAATCAGGGAGACGAGCATAACTCATCATCGATCGAACCATGTCCAATAGGGTTGTGTTTCTCCTTTCCAATACACCATTCTGCTATGGCATACCAGGTGCTGAGAGTTGGGACGTAATTCCGTGTTCTATCATATAGTCCTAGAATCAAGTGTCCATATACTCTCCACCTCGATCCAATAGAAGTCTTTTAAGCGATTTACCTAACAGGTTCTCAACCTCAGTCTTGTACTCCTTGAACTTTTCAAGAGTTTCAGACTTCTTATGCATTTGGCAAATATACCCATACCTCGAGTAATAATCTATGAAAGACACGAAGTATTTATACCCACCTCGAGCTTTAACATTTATCGGACCATAGAGGTCAGAATGTACCAGTTCAAGGGGCTCTTTGGCTCTATATCATTTTCCACTAAAAGGACGTTTGGTCATTTTGCCTTCAAGGCATGACTCACACACCCGTAAAGAGCTTTCTTCCAACTCGTTTTGAAGTCCACTCTTCACTAGTTTCTCAATCCTATTGAGATTAAAGTGGCCTAACCATAGATGCCAAAAATGGGCATTTTCTTTAGGAGAAACTTTCGCTCTCTTAGTTCACGTTTCTGCTGTTTTAAACAATTTAGTATTCAAATCACTTTTGACCCAATTAGGTTTCAAAACATACAAATTATTCTCAAGTGAAGCTGAACAAATCAAGTTTCCATTTCGGGAAATAAACACTTTATTGCCTTGAAAAGAAACAGAAATACATTGCTCTAACATGTAGGAAATAGAAACAAGGTTTCTAGTAAACCCTGGAACTATATACATATTGTCCAACAAAATGTAATTCCTGCAAAAATTTAGCTTCACTGTGCCGATTGCTGCAGCAAAGAAAAGCTCCCCAGATCCAACTCGTAGAGTCTCCTCACCCTCTCGCAGCTGCTGCCAGGAATCAATCCACTGAAAAGAAGAACAAGCATGGTTAGTGGCGCCCGAATCCAATATCCAGGCAGAGTCACTACTCTCCACTAAAAAGGTTTCAGTCACATATAAATCACATTTACCTTGATTCTTCCTCTCGGCTAGGAATTTGGGACAGTTTCTCTTCCAGTGTCCGCCCCCATTGTATTTGAAACACTTTCATTTCTCTGCAACTTCCTTGACCTTCTTGCCCTTTTGGGCGGTAGCTCGGTCAGTTTTACCCTTTTTTCATCTTTTTCTTCTTCCCTTTCTTGTGAGAAGGAGCTACAGGCTCTGTCCAAGAGGTCGAACCCCTATGATATGACCTAAAGGCAACATTTGCCTCAGCTTCCGACGTCCTGATCCTCATCAAAGACTGGAAGGTTTGCAGCTCCTTAACAAGAGTAGTCAGAGTGTAGTTTATCTTGTTCATAACAGCGTTGCTACAAAACTGAATTAAACTCTTCGGAAGAGTCTCCAAGATAAAACTGACCTGCCTGGACTCGTCGATCGAGGCCCAAATCATCTTCGCCAGATTAAAGTGGGTCATCATGTCAAGAACATGTTCACGGACAGACTACCCCTCTTTCATTCGTGCGTTGAAGACGTATTTGAGCGAGTCATGTCGGACTTGAAAGGACTATTGTCCAAACATTTCCTGCAAGGACTCCATGATCTCCTTAGCGGTGACCATCAACTCATGCTTCTTTGCCAAAACATCAGACATCCTGGCAATGATAAAGACCTTGGCCTTTTTATTGGCCCTGATCCATCGATCGTATGCATCACGAACACTTCGCGATGCAGTCGAGTCCGACATCTGAGGACACTCCTCATAGAGCACGAACTTTATGTCGTCAGTTACCAAAATTGTGTTTAAGTGTTTTTTCCAAGTTTTGTAATTATCTCCCACTAATTTGTCAAACGCGAGTAAAGCTATTATTGAGCTAGACATGTTCTTAGCTAAAAAAATCAAATAAAATTTTGTGTCAGTCTCGCATAAACTTTTTGAAATCCAATAAGGTTTTATCAAAAATTGTATTATGAACCCTAGGTCATTAAAAAATTTTCAATGATATCCTAATGGTTTAGAATGACCTCCACCGAACGATGAACTGAACACTCCTCCTCTAGGACGAGACTTTCTCGATCAGACCCTAATCCTAGAATAACTCTTATTCCATTAGGCGTCCAATTACCATTATTTGGTCGAATTCATTAACACTTAACGAATTATGTGAGTGTCACCCTCAATCTTTAAGTTTCTAAGCATCCGTCCAAACAATAGCCACCGAAGGGTGAACCAAAAAGGAAAACCAACTAGGAAACTATATCCCTTTCCGGAATTCACGGTGTTTCGACTCCCACGATCAGGCCCACCGAAGGGATTGTCTGGTACAGGCCAAACTAGCAGGCGGATCATAGGTGTCTCACGGTGTGAATCGAAAGAAGAGACCGTGGGTCCCGTTTTCACAAGTCCCGCTCCCACTCACTATAAGTACTCTCTCCATCCACGATGATATTGACCCATACAAATGCCACCCGAAGGGAGACGCTCCCATTAGCGCAACGAGACCGAGTATGGATCTCACGGTGCGGACTTAATAAAGATTTGTGGTCAGAAATTAAATGTATCTTATACACTATATTTCCTCCCACTCAGCACTTTATTTTATTAGGGATTGACCTAGATAAACCGGCTAAAATTTACCTAATTCTACCAATATAACTCTAATATGACATTAACCTAAGTTTATAATCACATTATTACTTAGGTCTATGTGAGTGAATTAAAACACCTTTAATTAGCGGCACTCACGATAAGTATAATCTAAGAATCTACGGACCGAATTCACTCCCAGGTCGGTTTCCAGGTAGGGGTGTTCCACAAGCGTCAACTTAAATACCCCAGCCTTAGACAAAACCTTAATTAGACAGAGTTACTAATCAGGTCACCATTCATAGACTATATTTTGATTTCCTAATTCTAATCTTATTAGAACTAGAAAACCTAAGTATAATTATTCAAGTTATGAACACTTTAAAACTAATAATTAACTTACGTTACATGCATTTCTATGTTATAGTGCTTGATCATTCATCACATGAATAACTATATACTATAACAAAAATAATTCATCACATGAATATAAATGCATGAGCATACTTTAATATAAAAAATATAACATTTATATTAATTAAATTAAAATATGCATTTAATTATATTATAACACTTATAATATAACCTATCATGCAAACTATATATTATAACTCTTATAATATAAATGATGCATGAAATGTTTAACCTAAGGTGGGATTTTAAATCTATATGACATACATTATGCACGTAGAATTTAATTAAATCATACATCACATGCATAAAATAATTAAATATAAAAAATGGACCGATTTTGGCACCTAGGGACAATTTTTTAATTAAATAACATTAATAAAACACTTATATCAATATTATTTAATGAAATAAATTTATTAAATAAATAATTACATTTTATAAATAATAAAATAAAATAATTTCGGAAAATCTGCCCACTATGCTGAAGAAACTGCCCACGTTCTCGCGAAATTGCTCCTTGAACCGCCCACTACGCGTGCGGCGTTGCGACGCCGTGAGCAGCGTTGCAACGTTGCTCTGCAGCCAAGCAAACGTCTGTAAGGACAGCGTTGAGACGCCAATGAACAGCGTCTCAACGCCATAAACAGAACATCAAACTCCTTTGCTGTTCTTCGTCGTTTCTCGCCCGTTATCGCTCCAATTTCTTCACAACAACTCTTGCCATGAACGACTAGGACTTACACACTCGATTTACAACAAAATGCCCAAAAACAACGGGCCTTTACATTGATCTCATTAACATAAATTGTAAATCTAAACTAGTGCCAAAAACCAACATTATCCAAAATTGCAAACCAACATTCATCTCATGAATTAAGGCAATACCCACCTAATTTTAATGAAAAACAGTGCATAACGGAGACCCAACGAGTGGCTCTGATACCAATTGAAGGGAATGAGAATCCCCGCGCAGCGGAAGACGATTGAAACGTCGTTGTATCGTTACGCTACTAGAATTTCACTAAAATTAATTATCAAACAATTTAGGCTAAACATGCTCAAAAGGAAAGAAATTACAACAAGTTAAACTGCTTACTTGTTGAAGACAATCTCCAAGAATTCCTTTCCAGCGGATCACGAACTCTTCGTGCAATCTCGATCTCTTCGAAACCTTCTCTCGAACAAAAGCCGAACACAACCAATGGCTTCTCGGTTGTTCTTCCTTTGGAAGAAGGAAAGTGGTGGGACTTTGTGTTTTGGAGAAGGGAGGAGAGTTGAGAGCGTAGAGTGAAAATTCTTCTCTTCTTTTTGGTGAGATCCAAAAAATGAGAGATTAGCTTGGGAAATCCTTCTTGCAAAGGGTTTAAATAATGGAAATTGATGGAGTTAAAATCTCCACATTATTACCACTTTGCCACAACTATAGGTTATGCAAATCATATTTGCATAACCATATATTATAAGATATCTCATATCTCATATTACAAATAACATTTGCAATAATGTAGATTTATCAAATTGAATCACTTTGAATTTAATTTCTCTCAATTAATTTCTCCAATTAGCCCTAATTCAATAACTAGGCTAACCTATAGTTTATTATGAATCTCATTCACATTAAACTATATATTATATCATTCATATCTCATCGAAATGACATAAATACCCTTTAAGTGAAATTGAACACTTCAATTCACACCAAAACATTAACCATTCTTCCAATGATCCGAGATTAACCTATCAAACTCTTTGACTCGGTTAATCAACCTTCATTAGCTACGGTAACACTCCACTAAAGCCCGTAGCTGCACTCCCGTCAGTGCAGAATATTACGTGTCCACTGATATAACCAATAACCATGAGTCGACCCTTCACAAGTTGATCGTAGACACGGTTGGCTCAAATTACTGTTTTACCCCTGTTTCTACTTCTTGTTCCTTAAGTCCCCACTGCTCCTCTAATGAACAACATATTGTGATTGTCCAACCATACACAACACCCTTCTCGGGCCAGTGAGAAGGTGGGCACCCGTTGTCCAAGCCCTGGAGACAACACTTAAGGGAACAACCCCTCTAGTTTCCCTAAAGGCGGGAACGAGTGAATTCCATCTCGCGTAGTTAAATTCCTAGCTCCCTACTTGGTTCTGTCCCTGAGAAGATAGGCATATTGGGCGAGTAACTATGACCACCCTCACCCGTACTAGTCAAAGGACAGACCCCTGCAGATAGGAGTCCGTAACACGCTAAGGATTCTGGTCGAGTCACTAATGGTCATCTACGGAGTTATTAGTCCTTACTGTCAACGATGTTACATCAGTTGGTCTAATAATTCATGGTTCGGTCTTGTAAAATCTCATTGCACAAGATGCCCCCACTCGCATGTCAACCACATGAACGAGACAGATCATCTCGTTTGTATCTTAAAACAAAGTGGGCCGCATCCACAGCGTATCCAGGATTAGGTCTCCAACCCTATCCATATACTGTAGACCATTTGGGTCATTAACTCGAACGTGATCCTCCATGTGTGTTCACTACACACCGTTCAAGTTCTAGTTCTCGCATAAATTCAATGACCCTGAAGCTTAGTTTATTGGTCAAAGTTGTATAAAATGCGAGACACAAAATAATGAAATGAATAACACTTTATTAATTTCAAATCGTAATTTACAAACACGAGATTAGGACAAAAATTCCAACACCCACGTGGTCCTGTCCCTGAGAAGATAGGCATATTGGGTGAGTAACTGTGACCACCCTCACCCGTACTAGTCAAAGGACGGACCCTCGCAGAGAGGAGTCCGTAACACGCTCACGATTCAGGTCGATTCACTAATGGTCATCTACGAAGATATTAGTCTCATACTGTTAATAGTGTTACATCAGTAGGTCTAATAATTCACGTTCCGGTCTTGTACAATCTCATTGCACATGATGCCTCCACTCGCATGTCAACCACATGAACGAGTCAGATCACCTCGTTTGTATCTAATACAAAGCGGGTCGCATCCACAACGTATCCAGGATTAGGTTTCCAACCTATCCATATACTGTAGACCGTTCGGGTCATTAACTCGAACATGATCCTCCTTTTGTGTCCACTACACACCTTTCAAGTTCTAGTTCGCTCATAAATTCAATGACCCTAATGCTTAGTTTATTGGACAAAGTTTGTAAAATTTGTGAGACACAAAATGATGAAATAAATAACTCTTATTAATTTGAAATAGTAAATTACAAACAAAATGAGATTAGGACATACATCCCAACACCTTCTACTTCCAATTGATATTATTTTAAGCACCAAAAAGCCTCGATTCGATCCCGAGTGATTCATGATGCCTCCAAATGACTTTTTTAAACTCTTTACCCGAAATTATGTGATTTAAGCACATCAAAGCTTTGAAATCAAAATAAAACTTGCAATAATTAAGCCTAAGGATAACATATTTTGTGTGGTATCAGTCTAACATACTATTCAAGAAGCACGAGGGCATGATGTCCACTAAGGAAATCATAGATTCGTTGCAGTGCATGTTTTGACAATAGTCTACATAGGCCCGACACATTACCCTCAAGTATATATTCAACTCGAGGATGCCAGAGCGTTCATCTGTTCGGGATCGTGTCTTTGACAAGATGGTACACTTCAACATCATAGAGTAGAATGGTGTTTCCATCGATGAATTGAGCCAAGCCAGCTTCATTCTGGAAACTCTTCTAGATAGTTTCTTATAGTTTAGAAGTAATGTTGTTTTGAAGAAGCTTACTTTTAATCTTACCTCCCTTCTTAATGAACTCTAAACCTTTCATTCTTTGATGAAAATTCAGGGACCGAAAGGTGAGGCAAATGTTGCCAGTAAGAGCTATAACAGAGGTTCGATCTCTGGAACAAAAAGAGTGGCTTCATCTTCTTCTAACCTGAAAGGGAAGACGAAGAACATGAAGAAGGTTGGTAAAGGGAAACGAGTTGATAAAGCTGCCGCCCAAAAATGCAAGGAGGTCAAGGAAGTTGCTGACAAAGGAAAATGTTTCCACTGCAATGAGGATGGACACTGGAAACATAATTGTCCAAAGTACCTGACCGAGAAGAAGAAAGAAGGTAAATATGTTTTACTTTGTATAGAAGCATGTTTAGTGGATAATGATAAAACTGCTTGGATACTTATTTCAGGCGCCACTAATCATGTTTGCTCTTCTTTTCAGAAAATTCATTCATGACAGCAACTACAGAAAGGAGAAATAATGCTCCGGGTTGGAAATGGAGATATCGTCTTAGCTGTAGCAATTGGCACAATGAAGTTTTTGTTCAGCAAGAAATATATGTTGTTAGAAAATGTATTTGTGATACCATGATTTACTAGAAACCTTATTTCAATTTCTTGCCTCATAGAACAATGTATTTTTGTTTCATTTTCTTTAAATAAAGTGTTTATTTCAAAGAAAGGTGTGGAAATATGTCCAGCTTCATGAGAAAATGGTTTGTATGTTTTGAGATCAAATTCAGTCAAAACTGTTTTGAACACTGAATGATTTAAAACAACAAACACACAAACTAAGAAACATAAAATTTCTCCTAAAGAAAATGCTCATCTTTGGCATCTTAGATTGGGTCACATTAAACTCAATAGGATTGAGAGATTGGTAAAGAGTGGACTTCTAAATGAGTTAGAAGAAAATACTATACCTGTATGTGAATCCAGCCTAGAAGGCAAAATGACTAAAAGACATTTTAGTGGAAAAGGTTATAGAGCCAAAGAAACTCTTGAGCTTATACATTCAGACCTTTGTTGTTCGATGAATGTTAAAGCAAGAGAAGGTTATGAATATTTCATCTCTTTTATAGATGATTATTCAAGATTTGAGCATATTTACCTAATGCATCATAAGTCTGAAGCACTTGAAAAGTTCAAGGAATTCAAGACTGAAGTTGAGAATTAATTAGGTAAAACAATTAAAACACTTCGATCAGATCGAGGTGGAGAGTAGATGGATTTAAAATTTCAGAGCTATATGATAGAACATGGAATTACATCCCTCTATCAGCACTCGGTATGCCTCAGCAGAATGGTGTATCGAAAAGGAGAAATAGAACCTTGTTGGACATGGTTTGATACATGATGAGTAATGCTCATCTCCCTGATTCTTTTTGGGGTTATGTAGTAGAGACCGCGGTATACATTTTGAACAATGTGCACAATGTTGGGGTTTGTGCCCTAAAGCTCGCAGTTTGTAATTATGTTCTAATTAATGTAATAAAGTGTTATTATTTCAATAAAGAGTTATTGTTCGTTATCTACGAGTTTGCCTTTATTTAACCCTAAATCCAATAAACTAAACATCCTAGGTTGTTAAATGTGTCTTTAACTAAATGTAGCGTACATATAAAGGATCTCGGTTCGAGATACAACCTAAAGGGTCTATAGTTAGGGGATAAGGTTTTGGGTACCTTACCTTGGTAAAACTATGGATGTGGCCCACTTTGTATACGATAAAAACACAGTGATCCTAACGTGTTCGTCTAGATGACCTGCGAGTGGGGATATCCTATGTAATGAGATTAAATAAGACCGGATCACGAACTAGTATCCTCTAGCTGTAACTCCGTTGACTAGTTAGGTTTATATTTCACTAGGTTGACCTAGGCAACTTGATCTCAATCCTGAGCAAGTTACGAACTCCGGTTCGCGAGGGATTGTCCTTTGACTAGTATGGGTGAGAGTGGCTAGATTTGCCGACTCAATATGCCTACTTCTTGGGGACATAACCGAGAGAGCGGTTGAAAACTTAACTTAGCAAGATGGAATCCACTCCTTCCCGCCTACTGGGTAAGTAGAGGAATGTTCCCTTAAGTTGTGTCTCCGGGACTTGAACCAAGGGCCCGACCCTCTCATTAGTCCGAGAGGGACTCTGTTTGTTGGTAGGACCACAAAAAAATTGTTCATTAGAGGAGCACTGGTACTTAAGGGACAAGATGTAACCCAGGGGTAAAACGATAATTTGACCCAGCTGGTGTTGGAATTTTTGTCCTAATCTCGTGTTTGTAAGTTACTGTTTGAAATTAATAAGAGTTATTTATTTCATTACTTTGTGTCTCGCAATATTTACAATATTTTCCAATAAACTAACCTCCAGGGTCATTGAATTTATGAGAGAACTAGAACTTGAACGGTGTGTAGTGGACACACAGGGAGGATCACGTTCGAGTTAATGACCCTAATGGTCTCTGATATATGGATAGGGTTGGAGACCTAATCACGGATACACTTGTGGATGCGCCCGCTTTGTATTAGATACTGAACGAGGTGATCGACTCGTTCATGTGGTTGACATGCGAGTGGGGCATCTGTGCAATGAGATTGTACAAGATCGACCGTGAATTATTAGACCTCACGATGTAACACCGCTGTGAGTGGGACTAATAACCGTAGATGACCATTAGTGACTCGACCTAAATCCTGAGCGTGTTAAGGACTCCTGTCTGTAGGGGTCTGTCCTTTGACTAGTACGGGTGAGAGTGGTCACAGTTACTCGCCCAATATGCCTATCTTCTTAGGGACAGGACCAAGTAGGGAGCTGGGAACTTAACTACGCGAGATGGAATTCACTCGTTCCCGACTTTAGGGAAACGAGAGGGGTTGTTCCCTTAAGTGCTATCTCCAGGGCCTGGACAACGGGCGCCCACCTTCTCACTTGCCAGAGAAGGGTGTTGTGTATGGTTGGACCATCACGATATCTTGTTCATTAGAGGAGTAGTGGGGACTTAAGGAACAAGAGGTAGACACGAGGGGGTAAAGCGGTAATTTGACCCGGTAGTGTCTCTGAACAACTGTGAAGGGTCGACTCATGGGCATTGGTTATATCAGTGGACACGTAATATTATGCACTGACGGGAGTGCAACTACGGGATATAGTGGAGTTTGACAAGTTAATCTCGGATCATTGGAGCCCGTCACTGTAGGACCATTAGGTCCCTCTGTTGGCTCAATCTGGGTTAAAAGAAGGGTTAATGTTTTGGTATGAAATTGAAGTGTTCAATTTCACTTAAAGGGAATTTATGTCATTTATATGAGATATTTATGATATAATATATAGTTTAATGTGAATGAGATTTATAATAAACTATAGGTTAGCCTAATTGTTGAATTAGGGTTAATTGAAGAAATTAATTGAGAGAAATTAAATTGGATGTGATTCAATTTAATTAATCCACAATTATTGCAAATGAGATTTGCAATATGAGATATGAGATATCTTATATTATGTGGTTGTGTAAATGAGATTTTCATAACCTATGGTTGTGGTATAGTGGTAATAATGTTGAGATTTTAACTCCATCATTCCCACTATTTAAACCCTTCTTGCAAGAAGGATTGTAAGCAATACTCTCATTTTTTGGATTCTCACCCAAAAAGAAGAGTTTCTCTCAACACTTTTCTCTCAAGTCTCTCCCTCTCCAAATCAATAGAGTCCCACAACTCTCCTTCTTCCAAAGGAAGAACAACCGAGAAGGCTTTTGGTAGTGTTCAGATTCTATTCGATGGAAGCGTTCGTTGAGATCGAGAAGCACGAAGTGTTCGTGATCAAGGAAGATTTTTGAAGAATTGTCTACAACAAGTACATTCTTCTCGCTGTAAATTCTTCCTCTGTTGCATGTTTAGCATAGATCTAAGAGTTAGATCCTTTTGACAAAATTCAAGTAGCGTAATGATACCATGACGATTCGATCGTCTTTCGCTGCGCGGGGATTCTCATTCCCTTCAGCTGGTGTGATGAACATTCGTAAAGGATTGACTTGCTGTTATTGGTCAATATTCGTGGACAAAGAACTATATGTGTAGTGATAAGAGTGCAGCTACGGGACTTTTGTGGAGTGTTCCTGTAGTTAACCAATGTTGATTAGGTCCACTTTCTAGCTCGTAAAGGGTTCTTAGATTGATTCAATTCGTAGTGTTCAAATTCATAAGGGAATAAACTTAATGTATACTGATACGATATAATATATAGTATTGGAACTATATATTATAAATTTAATGTGGATATGATTCATATTAAAATTATGTGAGAGAATTAAATATTTGAAAGAGTTCAAATGTTAAATTCAAATGTGCATGCGATTCATATTTTAAAACTATAGATTAAAATTTAATGTGCATTAGATGTGCATTAAAACTATAGAATAGAGGGACGTATTGATTAAATTTTATTTAATCCAAATTAAATCTATGATATTTAATTTATTTATTTAAATATGATTTAAATTAATAATTAAATATGATTTTATTATTATTTTATTATTTTAATACCGAAATGAGGGAACTTGTCATCCAGACACGTTCCCACTACCCCTCTCCTTCACCCTATCGATAGCTTAACAGGGAGAAGGGGGTTGATGATCAACAGATGGTTTTTCTTGCAATTAGGGAATTGCAAACACGAAGAAGAAAACTTCTCTCTCACTCTCTTAGAATTCCCCATCTTCCAATTGTTTGATCTCCTTCCCACAAAGGAGAGGTCTAAGTTGAACTTAGAGAATAGAGGGTTCTCCAAGTGGTAGTGTCTTGAAGGAGAAGGCAGAGAAGTCCTGTTGCAGAGTTGTTGATTTCTTTTGAAGCAAGGAGTTGTTGTTTCTAGGAAAAACTACAAAGGTAATCTTCTTCTCCCTTTTAGTTTATTTGTTAGACCTCAGCGTGTTTGCATGTATATCTCCATGCCTAATTAGATTAGGATTTACATGTTTGTTATGTTTTGTCAATGTACTGGTTTTTGCATTTTTAAACAAAATAATCAAGCAATTACGATTCCAAACACGTTTTCGCTACTCAAGGAGATCAGATCTCCACGTTTTGGTTGAAGCAAAATTGCATTGATTTTGTGGGAAATTCATTTCAGTTTGCTGTAAAACTAGTTTAGGAACATTATGGCCTTACTTTACCTTTGATTTGATCAATTTGTATGTAAAGGCCCCCTGTGTTTTCGGTAATTAAGTGCATTAACGAGTCTATATTCGAGTTAAGAGTCGTTCGGGATCGGTTTCATGCAATTCGGTTGAGAATCGAAGGAGAATTTGTAGATTGAAGCTGTTGTGTTCGAAGAGGAAAGCTGCTGCCGAAGCAGCAGCGTTGCAGCGCAGCCAGCATCGTTAAGACATCGTTCATCAGCATTGCAACGTTGAGGAATGGCGTCGCAACGCCAGACTCCCAATCGACGCGGGAGCTCGAGGGGTCAGTGGCGTTGCAACGCTGCCCATCAGCGTTGCAACGCCACCCAGATAGAAGGCGCTCGCGCGGACGAAGCGGGCGTTGCAACACTCGCATCAGCGATGCAACGTCGTGATGGCATTTCCAGTAGCTTCAGACCGACACAGTGGTTTGGGTTGTTTTTTGGTCCGATTTAAGCGATTGAAGCCCGTTCAATGAGTTGTGAACCGGTTTATATAATAAAATTAGTGTAATTTTATTATTTTGTACTTTAGGGGCCAAATTATTCCGGTTTTACAGCTGTATGTCTTTATGAATGTCAGTTAGATTTTTTTCGACCTTAGGATAAGCATGTTCATGCATTTTTTTATTTGTATAAATGTTATATAAATATGGTTTAAATGCATGATTAATTTATTTTTCATGAGTAATTAATTATAATTGTTATAATTATATTATATGGAAAATAAATTGCATGGAGCATGTAATTACTTAGTTTAAAATAAATGTTATTTTATTTTAAGTAATTTAATTATTCAATTAGTTGAATATTTTTTTTATTTATAATTCCAAAATTGGTTTTATAATATAGTTTCTTTATCATAAGTTAATTATTAAATTTATAAAAGTTATAAATTAAAGGGATTTTAGAAACCATAACCTATAATAAAGAAATGCATGCAAACATAGGAACTTGGGTTAAAATTTAAATTAGTTTTAAATTGGTTAAAATTAATTTAGACCTAAGTTTTAATTTCTAATTGGATTAGAAATTAGTCTTGTTGAGATTTTTGTCCTAATCTCGTGTTTGTAACATATTGTTTGAAATTAATAAGAGTTATTCATTTCATCACTTTGTGTCTCGCAATATTTATAAACTTTTCCAATAAACAAAGCTCCGGGGTCATTGAATTTATGAGAGAACTAGAACTTGAGCGGTGTGTAGTGGAGTGGACACTGCAGGAGGATCACGTTCAAGTTAATGACCCGAACAGTCTCTGATATATGGACGGGGTTGGAGACCTAATCCTAGATACACTTTGTGGATGCGACCCGCTTTGTATTAGATACAAACGAGGTGATCTGACTCGTTCATGTGGTTCACATGCGAGTGGGGGCATCCTGTAAAATGAGATTGTACAAGACCGGACCGTGAATTATTAGACCTCACGATGTAACACCTCGGCGAGAAGGACTAATAACCGTAGATGACCATTAGTGACTCGACACTGAATCACGGCGTGTTACGGACTCCTATCTGCGAGGGTTTGTTCTTTTTGACTACGGGTGAGGGTGGTCACGATTACTCGCCCAATATGCCTATCTTCTCGGGGGACGAGAATCATGTAGGGGAGTGGGAACTTAAACACGAGTTGGAATTCACTCGTTCCGCCTTTAGGAAAACTAGAGGGTTGTTCCTTAAGTGTTGTCTCGGTGGCTTGGACAACGAGGCGCCCACCTTCTCACCGCCCGAGAAGGGTGTTGTGTATGGTTGGACCATCACAATATGTTGTTCATTAGAGGAGCAGTGGGGACTTAAGGAACAAGAGGTAGACATAGGGGTAAAACGGTAATTTTACCAAGCCGTGTCTACGAACAACTTGTGAAGGGTCGACTCATGGGCATTGGTTATATCACTGGACACGTAATATTCTGCACTGACGGAAGTACAACTACGGGCTATAGTGGAGTGTTACCGTAGCTTATGAATGTTGATTAACAAGGTCAAAGAGTTTGTGAGGTAAATTTCGGATCATTGAGCAAATCCTTTGTAGGTCCATTAGGTCCCCTCGGTTGGCTCCACACAGGTTAAAAGAAGGGTTAATGTTTTGGTATGAAATTGAAGTGTTCACTTTCACTTTAAGGGCATTTATGTCATTTATATGAGATATGAATGATATAATATATAGTTTAATGTGAATGAGATTCATAATAAACTATAGGTTAGCCTAATTGTTGAATTAGGGCTAATTGGAGAAATTAGATGAGAGAAATTAAATTGGATGTGATTCAATTTAATTAATCCACAATTATTGCAAATGAGATTTGCAATATGAGATATGAGATATGAGATATCTTATATTATGTGGTTCTGCAAATGAGATTTGCATAACCTATGGTTGTGGTAAAGTGGTAATAATGAGGAGATATTAACTCCTTCATTCCATTATTTAAACCCTTTGCAAGAAGGTTTTGAAGAGCTCTCTTCTCAACTTTTGTTTTTCACCAAAGTGAAGAAAAGAGAATTCTCTCTACTCTCTCATTTCTCCTCCCTCTCGAAAACTCAAACAAGTTCCCACCAACTTCCCTTCTCAAAAAGCGAACAACCGAGAAGATCACTTGGTGGTGTTCGAGATCGATTTGTGGTAAGAATCCGTTGAGATCGAGTAACACGAAGAGTTCGTGATCCGAGGAAGAAATTGTTGTGTTTGTCTACTACAAGTAGGTAAAAACTGTACTTGCTGTAAATTTCTTCTTCTTTAAGCATGTTTAGCCTAGGTATAAGTGTTAGATCAATTTTAATAAACACAAGTTGCATAATGATTCTTCAACGATTCAATCGTCTTCCGCTGCGTGGGATTCTCATTCCCTTCAAGTCTTACATAGTATTTTAAATTGTTCAAAATATAGTAGGACATTAGGACTTTGGTTATAAGGGAACTCTACCGGTGAAGTTCTGTCTAAGGCTAGGGGTACTTAAGCTGACGGTTAACGGAACACCTCCTACCTGGGAACTGACCCAGAGCTTGAGTTGAATTAACCTTAGTTCTATTTTATATCTAGGTAATTAAAATGTTTATTCACCTAGACATCAGGTTTTAAGACCTACTTATAATCGTTATAATAGGCATAGACTTAGATAGATTCTTTTAGCAAGAATCAGACTAAGTTAAATCCATACCCTAATTTTAGGAACTTGGTGGGAGAAAGCGAGATGTTAGCATCGAGTTTACTCTCATCATAAGTTCACACCGTGAGTTCCATGCTCGGCTACTGTGGCGTCAAAGGCGTCCCCTACGGTATGTGTTTGCATGGTACAATACGAAGGTGAATGAGGGAAGTATCCATAGTAAATCGGAGCAGGACGCGTGTCAACGTATCCTACGGTCTCCTCCATTAGGTCGCACCGTGAGATTTCTATAGTCCGCTTTGCTAGGTTGTCTCCGGAGCAGCCAAACCCCCTACGGAGGGCGACTATAGGGATCGGAACACCGCAAACTCGAGAAATGGATAGGGTCTCTTAGGTTGTTTGCCGCCAGATTGTCTTTCTTAATAGTAGCTTTGTTGGCTCGGGCCTATTGGATCCGAAAATGGTAGGGTCACATTTACGGGATGAGTTAAGTTAGTTAACAAGACCTTGGCCAAAGAAAGCAGTAGCTAAGGACCATTGGGACATGAGATGTTCAGTAGTGGGAATTGGTGAGAAAGTCTCAAATCAAGGGAGGAATGATGTGCCGCGAAGACGGAGGCTTTTGTTCTAAACCCTTGAAGTATCGTTGCAAAATTAAAGGTTTAACTTAAACAATGGGTTTTAGTTTAAACACTAGGGTTCTTTAATAATTTTGCTAAATTAGATTGGTTTTTACACTGGGTTTAAAGGCATAACTAATTAGAACTATTTTGGATTTCCAGCATGTCATCCTCAATAATAGCCTTACTTAAAAGTGTCTGTCTAACTGGTGAGAATTTTACTACATGGAAGTCCAACTTGAATACGATTTCGTTGTTGGCGACCTTCGGTTCGTACTAAGCGAGGAATGTCCTCGATTCTCGCCGTAACGCTCCTCAATCATTAAGGAGGCGTCACGGCCCACTGGATCAAGGCCAATGATAAGGCCAAGGTCTACATTTTGGCTAGTGTTTCTGAAGTTCTGGCCAAAAGCACGAGGGCATGGTCTCAGCTCGTGAGATCATGAGTTCACTGCAGGAAATGTTTGGACAACCGTCTAGACAGATTCGACAGGAATACCTCAAATACGTTTATAACTCCCGTATGAAGGAGGAGTCGTCGATGAGATAACACGTTCTTGATCTCCACTTCCCGTATGAACAGAGCGGTCATTGACGAGCAAAGTCAGGTATCGTTCATCCTTGAATCTCTTCCGAAGAGTTTCCTGCAATTCCGCAGCAATGCGGTGATGAACAAGATAGAGTATAACCTGACTACTCTTCTTAATGAACTACAGACTTTCCAGTCTCTTATGAAGAATAAGGGACAGGCTGATGGAGAGGCAAATCTGTTTGCCCATTCCAGAAGGTTCCAGAAGGGTTCATCCTCTAGGACTAAGTCCTGTAACTCTTTTTATGGGCTTAAGAAGACCCAAAAGAAGAAAATAGGAGGGTAAGGGAAGGCACCTGTTGTTGACAAAGGCAAGGGAAAAGCCAAGCTTGCAGATGAAGTAAAGTGTTTCCACTGCAACATGGATGGGCACTGGAAGAGAAACTGCCAAAAATACCTTGCTGAGCTCAAAGAGAAGAAAGGTAAATTAGATTTACTTGTTCTTTAAACCTGTTTAGTGAAAAATGATGATTTAACCTGGATACTTGATTCAGGAGTCACTAATCATGTTTGCTCTTCATTTCAGGAAACTAGTCCCTTCAAGGAGCTCGAAGAGGGTGAGATGAGGCTCAGGGTCGGAACGGGAGATGTCGTTTCAGCTCGTGCAGTGGGAGATGCCAAGTTATTTTTCGGAGATAGATTTATTTCTTTACAAAATCTGTATATAGTTCCTAAGCTTAAAAGGAACTTAATTTCTATCTCTTGTTTAATAGAACTTGGTTATTGTATTTCTTTTTCAATCAATGAAGCGTTCATTTTGAAAGAGGGTGTCAATATTTGTTCTGCTAAATTTAAAATTGGACAGTACGTACTGAAACCGAATAAAACCAAAGCAATTTTAAATCATGAGATATTTAAAAATGCTAACACTCAAAATAAAAGGCAAAAAATTTCTCCAAATAATAATACCTATCTCTGGAATCTTAGACTTGGTCATATTAATCTCAACCAGATTGAGAGACTTTCTAAGAATGGACTTCTAAACAATTTAGAAGATGATTCTTTACCGCCTTACGAGTCTTGCTTGGAAGGTAAAATGACCAAACGACCTTTTCTGGAAAAGGTTATAGAGCCGTAGAACCCCTAGAATTTGTGCATTCGGATCTTTGTGGTCCGGTGAATGTTAAAGCTGGAGGAGGGTACGAATATTTCATCTCTTTCATAGATGATTATTCGAGGTATGGTTATCTATACCTAATGCATCACAAGTCTGAAGCTCTTGAAAAGTTCAAAGAGTATAAGGCTGAAGTAGAGAATGCATTAGGGAAAAGCATTAAAACACTTCGATCCGATCGAGGTGGAGAGTATATGGATTTGAGATTCCAGGACTATATGATATAACTTGGAATTAAATCTCAACTCTCAGCACCTAATACACCACAACAAAACGGTGTGTCAGAAAGGAGAAATAGAACCTTGTTAGACATGGTTGGTTCTATAATGAGCTATGCTCAATTGCCTGCCTTGTTTTGGGGATACGCAGTAGAGACTGCAGTTCAAATCTTGAACAATGTTCCATCAAAATATGTTTCAGAAACACCTTTTGAACTTTGGAAGGGGCGTAAACCTATTTGACAACACTTCAGGATTTGGGGTTGTCCGACACACGTGCTCGTGACAAACCCAAAGAAACAGGAACCTCGTTCAAGATTGTGCCAATTTGTTGGCTATCCCAAAGAAACGAGAGGTGGTCTTTTCTACGACCCACAAGAAAACAAGGTGATTGGATTGACAAACGCCACGTTCTTGGACGAAGATGACATGAAAAACCATAAACCGCGTAGTAAATTAGTATTAAACGAAGCTACACATGAACCAACAAGAGTTGTTGGTCAAGATGGACCTTCATTGATGGAAGAGCCAGCACCTCAAGTCAGTCTCGTCCTTCTCAATCGTTGGGAATGTCTCGACGCAGTGGGAGGGTTGTTTTCCAACCTTACCGCTACTTGGGTTTAGCTGAAACTCAAGTTGTAATACCTGATGATGGCGTAGAAGATCCATTGTCTTATAAACAGGGAATGAATGACGTAGACAAGGACCAATGGATCAAAGCCATTGACCTTGAAATGGAGTCAATGGACTTCAATTCAGTATGGGAACTTGTAGACCAACCTGAAGGGGTTAGACCCGTAGGGTGTAAATGGATCTATAAGAGAAAGAGAGATGCAACTGGAAAGGTACATACCTTTAAGGCTAGACTTGTAGCAAAGGGTTTTATCCAAAGGGAAGGAGTTGACTATGAAGACACTTTTTCCCCTATTGCTATGCTGAAGTCTATAAGGATACTCTTGTCCATAGCCGCGTTTTATGATTATGAAATTTGGCAAATGGACGTCAAGACTTCCTTTTTGAATGGTAATCTTGACGAGAGCATCTATATGTCTCAGCCCGAAGGGTTCATAACACAAGGTCAGGAGCAAAAAGTTTGCAAGCTTAATCGATCCATTTATGGATTGAAATAAGCATCAAGATCTTAGAATATAAGATTTGATACTGTGATCAAGTCTTACGGCTTTGACCAAAACGTTGACGAGCCTTGTGTTTACAAGAGGATCATCAACGACAAAGTGGCTTTATTAGTACTTTATGTGGATGATATCCTACTCATTGGGAAAGATGTAGGATACCTAATTGACATAAAAAATTGGCTGGCGACCCAATTCCAAATGAAAGATTTGGGAGAGGCGCAGTATGTTCTTGGGAATCAAATCTTTAGGAATCGCAAGAACATAACGCTAGCTTTGTCTCAAGCGTCTTATATCGACAAGATGTTGTCCAGATATTCGATGCAGAATTCCAAGAGGGGCTTATTACCCTTCAGGCACGGAGTTCATTTTCTAGGGAACAGTGTCCCAAGACACCTCAAGATGTTGAGGATATGAGACATATTCCCTATGCCTCTGCAGTAGGTAGCTTAATGTATGCTATGCTATGCACGAGGTCGGACATTTGTTATGCAGTGGGAATAGTCAGTAGGTACCAGTCCGATCTAGGGTTAGACCACTGGACAACAATTAAAAATATCCTCAAGTATCTAAGGAGAACGAGGGATTATATGCTTGTGTATGGGTCTAAGGATATAATCCTTACTAGATACACTGATTATGATTTTCAGACCGATAAGGATTCTCGGAAATCCACATCGGGATCAGTTTTCACCCTTAACGAGGGAGCTATAGTATGGCGAAGCATCAAGCAAGGATGCATCGCTGACTCCACGATGGAGGCTGAGTATGTCGCCGCTTGTGAAGCAGCAAAGGAGGTTGTTTGGCTAAGGAAATTCCTTACTGATTTTGAAGTTGTTCCAAATATGGAATCTCCCATCACCTTATATTATGACAACAGTGGTGCGGTAGCCAATTCGAAGGAACCTCGCAACCATAAGCGAGGAAAGCACATCGAAAGGAAGTAACAGATGATACGAGAAATAGTGCAACGAGGAGATGTGACAGTCACGAAGATCGCTTCCGAGCACAATATTGTTGATCCGTTTACAAAGTCTCTCACGGCTAAAGTGTTCGAGGGTCATCTAGAAAGTCTGGGTCTACGAGATATGTACATAAGCTAATCTAGGGCAAGTGGGAGATTTGTAATGGGGTATATGGATGCCCTAGTTTATTGTATTTCCATCTCTTGTAACAACTATTTTAGATTATGATGTACCGCACTAGGGTTTTAGTGCAAGTGGGAGTTTGTTGGGATTTGTGCCCTAAAACTCGTAGTTTGTAATTATGTTCTAATTAATGTAATAAAGTGATTATTTCAATAAAGTGTTATTGTTCGTTTTCTACGAGTTTGCCGTTATTTAAACCTTAAATCCAATAAACTAAACATCCAAGGTTGTTAAATGAATCTTTAACTGAATGTAATGTACATAAAAAGGATCTCAGTTCGAGATACAACCTAAAGGGTCTATAGTTAGGGGATAAGGTTTGGGTACCTTACCCTGGTTAAACTATGGATGTGGCTCACTTTGTATTTGATACAAACACTGTGATCCTAACGTGTTCGTGTAGATGACATGTGAGTGGGGATATCATATGTAATGAGATTACATAAGACCGGACCACGAAATAGTAACCTCTAGATGTAACTCCGTTGACTAGTTAGGATTCTATTTCACTAGGATGACCTAGGCAACTTGATCTCAATCCTGAGCAGGTTACGAACTCCTGTTCACGAGGGATTGTCCTTTGACTAGTATGGGTGAGAGTGGCCAGATTTACCGACTCAATATGCCTACCTTCTTGGGGACAAGACCGAGTGAGCGGCTGGGAACTTAACTTAGCAAGATGGAATTCACTCCTTCCCGCCTACTAGGGTAAGTAGAGGAATGTTCCCTTAAGTGGTGTCTCCAGGACTTGAACAAAGGACCCGACCCTCTCATTGGCCCGAGAGGGACTCTGTTTTTTGGTAGGACCAGAAACAAATTGTTCATTAGAGGAGCACTGGTACTTAAGGCACAAGATGTAACCCAGGGGTAAAACGGTAATTTGACCCAGCTGGTGTTACGAACATTCGTGAAGGATTGAGTGCAAGGAAGTAGTGAGCAAGACGAGACACCCGAGTATGCCAGATGGCATGTTTGCCATCAAAAGAAGAAAGAAAAGTCCTGAGTGTGGACAAACATATGGCCAGGAGTGCCACAGAAAAGGGAGGTACCTCGAGAGAGAGAGTGCTTGCCCTCAAAGAAAAAGAAACAAGAAATCGTCCCTGAAGTGGACAAACATGGCAAGGAGTGCCACACGAAAGAGAACAAGAAAAAAGAAAGAAAAGCAGCATGGGTTTCCGTTTGTAGCGTCCCTGTCGCGACTGCCACATCAGGTGGCAAGAGAGAGTTGGCTGGAGGGGAGTGCCAACAAGAGAGGGTTGTGTTACAAGCTTTCAGACTTTGCTTCAGTCAAGAAAGATGCCACGAAAAGACAGTGGTAGGCTTGCGAGCCTCACCCCGCGGGGTGCATCGCCATGTGTGACAAAGAATATGTACGAGAAATCCGGGCAAGAGTCCCCACAAGAAGAAAGCGGAAGACCAGGAGGCATCGGAAGTTTTGTCGTATCTACATTGCGAGTCTCGGGCCAAGAGAGAGCCAAAAGTGGGATAGCCCGTAGATAGTGTACAGTTGTTTGCCTTGCCCATGTGGTGAACCTAGGCGTCTGGGCCCTAAGAGTTGGGTGCAGTAAGAGGCGGGGGCCTATGGGTATTGTGCAGTTTTGTTTTGCTTACTTGTGTGGTTAACCTATGCGTCCGGACCCTAAGAAGTGGGTGCAGTAAGAGGCGGGGGCCCACAAATATGGCACAGATTCCATATTCTTCTGGAGCACGATCATTTTACAGCAATTCAGTCAGCAGCCAGTCAAAGTAAAGATCGTCATCGGGACGATGTCGAGATTAAATGAGGGAGAGTGTCACAATCCATTGTGTGATGAGTTGGATTGTGCCCCCGAGTGAGTCATCGAGAACGATGACTAGTTTAAGTTGGGGACAGTGTCACAACCACACTAGAAGAGAGTTGGTTGTGAACCCCACAAGCACAGACAGATGCAACGGCGGCACGCGAGTGTCACCCATCGGGCCACATGAGGGCCAAAAGAAGACAAGTGCCATGATGCGACCGAGGAGGACAGTGCATCATCTAACACACCAAGATCAGTGGGCATGAATGCAAAATTGTGAAGCAAGCATCGCGGGAAGAAACTATGTCGTCAGTGGTGTCAGTGATACGCCTAGTGGGGGCCATATGGGGCCCCGGGCCATAGCCTCAAACGTCGGTGTTCTTTCGTGAGTTTTGACGAGCGGCTCTGGAGTTAAGTCCGTATATGGGCAAGATGGAAGCTCGCCAGATTTCGTTTCAATCGGAGTCCAGACGAGCGCTCTACGTTGGTGTATGACTACTCGCCAAAATGACGTGCATGGGTGTCAAAGCTAATATTTCACATAATCTACTATAGGGGGAGGCATGGTGTTGGCTCTCCACCACCCCTGGGCCTCATGGCCTAAGTGAGCTACCCCATGGCACATGCAAGTGTGTCATGGTTGGGGCAAGCGTGTCAAGACGACTGTTTTGGGCGTCTTCCTATGGAATGGGTTTTCCAAGGACAGTGTCGGGCGGCACGGGTGTGCCGACATTGTGCCCTTCCCCATGAGCTAGAGGTTGCACCATAGGGCCCGATAGCAGCACGTGATACAAAAATGACTTGGCATGGATTTGGAAGGGTCCATACCCCGATGACCCGGATGGATGGATGTCCGAGAGGCCCCGATCATGAAGTTAAGCCATGGGAAGGTTTCGATAGCATGTCCAAGCGAGCAGCTAAGTCTGATGACCTCCTGATGCTCGGGATAGCATCACTACTCATCAGTGGGACCCGATAGTTTTCGGTTGGCTCGATATTTGCCTGTTATGTTCCGGTAAGCGTTATAATGTCCCGAAAAGCTCCGGTTTGCAATGTTTGCTCCCGGTAAGCGTTATAATGCCCCAGTAAGTCCCGAAATCACCCAGTAAGCTCTGGTTGAGTATTTTTAGGTCGTTTTGGCCCTATGAAGGGTTCGAATGAGTCCCGATGAAGTCCCGGATCGATGTAGGACCTTTACGAACATGTCTAAGAGATTGAAGATGATGTCTTGAGAAACGACAGAGCTTTCTAATGACATTGGCCTAGTGTAGTGGCAAGGTTGAGCCTTTGAGACTTGGCCTAGAGTAGAGGCAAGTCGGCTAGAGTCGCGTTCGAGCGAAAATACACGTACGGGTGACGTGTATGACCAAGTGTTATTCCGCTGCATGTTGTAAAGAAGCTTGGTTGAGGGAAATAACCTTGCCTAAGGTCCGACGAAGCCACAAATGGTTGCGATCAGAGAGACGGGGCTTGAGTTCCCATTAAGGTTGGCTATGGTTGAGCGAAAGATTATGGCGCCGCACAATTGGAGAGATATGACCGTGACATCCGACACACCTTCTAGTGACAAACACAAAGAAACTGGAACCTCGTTCAAGATTGTGCCAATTTGTTGGCTATCCCAAAGAAACGAGAGGTGGTCTTTTCTACGACCCACAAGAAAACAAGGTGATTGTATCGACAAACGCCACGTTCTTGGAGGAAGATGACATGAGGAACCACAAACTGCTTAGTAAATTAGTGCAAAATGAAGCTACAGATGAACCAACAAGAGTTGTTGATCAAGCTGGACCTTCATCAAGAGTTGATGGAGGAGCCAACACCTCAAGTCAGTCTCATCCTTCTCAATCGTTGGGAATGCCTCGACGAAGTGGGAGGGTTGCTTAAACTCAAGTCGTCATACCTGATGACGGCGTAGAAGATCCATTGTCTTATAAACATGCAATGAATGACGTAGACGTGGACCAATGGATCAAAACCATGGACCTTGAAATGTAGTCAATGGACTTCAATTCAGTATGGAAACATGTAGACCAACCTGAAGGGGTTAGACCCATAGGGTGTAAATGGATCTATAAGAGAAAGAGAGATGCAACCTGAAAGGTACAGACCTTTAAGAATAGACTTGTACTAAAGGGTTTTACCAAAAGGGAAGGAGTTGATTATGAAGAAATTTTTTCCCCTGTTGCTATGCTGAAGTCTATAAGGATACTCTTGTCCATAGCCGCGTTTTATGATTATGAAATTTGGCAAATGGACGTCAAGAATGCCTTTTTAAATGGTAATCTTGTGGAGAGCATCTATATGTCTCAGCCCGAAGGGTTCATAACCCAAGGTCAGGAGTTTGAAAGCTCAATCGATCCATTTATGGGTTGTAACAAGCATCCAGATCTTGGAATATAAGATTTGATACTGCGATCAAGTCTTATGGCTTTGACCAAAACGTTGATGAGCCTTGTGTTTACAAGAGGATCATCAACGACAAAGTAGCATTCTTAGTACTTTATGTGGATGATATCCTACTCATTGAGAATGATGCAGGATACCTTACTGACATAAAGAATTGACTGGCGACCCAATTCTAAATGAAAGATTTGGGAGAGGCGCAATATGTTTTTGGGATTCAGATCTTCAAGAATCGCAAGAACAGAACGCTAGCTCTGTCTCAAGCGTCTTATATCAACAAAATGTTGTCCCGATATTCGATGCAGAATTCCAAGAAGGGTTTGTTGCCCTTCAGGCATGGAGTTCATCTTTCTAAGGAACAATGTCCTAAGACACCTCAAGAAGTTGAGGATATGAGACGTATTCCCTATGCCTCTGCAGTATGTAGCTTAATGTATGTCATGTTGTGCACGAGGCCAGACATTTGTTATGTAGTGGGAATAGTCAGTAGGTACCAATCCAATCCAGGGTTAGACCATTGGGCAACAGTTAAAAATATCCTCAAGTATCTTAGGAGAACGAGGGACTATATGCTTGTGTATAGGACTAAGGATTTGATCCTTACTTGATACACTGATTCTGATTTTCAGATCGATAAGGATTATCGAAAATCCACATCGGGATCAGTTTTCACCCTTACAGGGGAGCTATAATATGGCGAAGCATCAAGCAAGGATGCATCGCTGACTCCACGATGGAGGTTGAGTATTTCGCTGCTTGTGAAGCAGCTAAGGAGGCTGTTTGGCTAAGGAAATTCCTCACTGATTTGGAAGTCGTTCCAAATATTGCTAATCCATTTACAAATACTCTCACGACTAAAGTGTTCGAGGGACATCCCCAGAGTCTAGGCCTACGAGACGAGTACATAGGCTAATATAGGGCAAGTGGGAGATATGTAATGATGGGGTATATGGATGCCCTAGTTTATTGTATTTTCTTATGTTTGTAACGACTGTTTTAGATTATGATGTACCCCACTAGAGTTTTAGTTCAAGTGGGAGTTTGTTAGGGTTTGTTCCCTAAAACTCGTAGTTTGTAATTATGTTCTAATGTGTTATTATTTCAATAAAAAGTTATTGTTCGTTATCTACGAGTTTGCCTTTATTTAACCCTAAATCCAATAATCTAAACATCCAAGGCTGTTAAATGTGTCTTTAACTGAATGTAGTGTACATATAAAGTATCTCGGTTCGAGATACAACCTAAAGGTCTATATCTAGGGGATAAGGTTTTAGGTACCTTACCCTAGTAAAACTATGGATGTGGCCCAATTTGTATACGATACAAACAAAGTTACCCTAGCGTGTTCGTGTAGATGACATGCGAGTGGGGATATCCTGTGTATTGAGATTGCATAAGACCGGACCACGAAATAGTAACCTCTAGCTGTAACTCCGTTGACTAGTTAGGTTTCTATTTAACTAGGATGACCTAGGCAACTTGATCTCAATCCTTAGTAGGTTACGAACTCCTGTTCGCGAGGGATTTGAAGGGAATGAAAATCCCCGCGCAGCGGAAGACGATCGAATCGTCATGGTATCATTACGCTACTTGAATTTTGTAAAAATGATCTAACTATTAGATCTAGGCTAAACATACAAAAGAGGAAGAATTTACAGCGAGAAGAACGTACTTACTTGTTGTAGACAGATCTTCTAAAATCCTTCCTTGATCACGAACTCTTCGTGCTTCTCGAACTCAACAAAACCTTTTCTCGAACGAAATCCGAACACAACCACTTGGTGTCTCGGTTGTGTTTCCTTTGGAAAGGAGGAGAGTTGTGGGACTCTAGAGTTTTGGAGAGGGAGGAGAGTTGAGAGAATAGAGAGAATTTTGATTTCTTCTCTTTGATCAAAATCAAAAAATGAGAGACTGCTCACCAATCCCTTGTTGCAAAGGGTTTAAATAGTGGGAATGATGGAGTTAAAATCTCCACATTATTACCACTTTACCACAATCATAGGTTATGCAAATCTCATTTGCATAATCACATAATATAAGATATCTCATATCTCATATTGCAAATCTCATTTGCAATAATTGTTGATTAATTAAATTGAATCACATCCAATTTAATTTCTCTCAATTAATTTCTCCAATTAGCCCTAATTCAACAATTAGGTTAACCTATAGTTTATTATGAATCTCATTCACATTAAACTATATATTATATCATTCATATCTCATATAAATGACATAAATGCCCTTAAAGTGAAATTGAACACTTCAATTTCATACCAAAACATTAACCCTTCATTTAACCTGATTGAGCCAAGCGAGGGACCTAATGGACCTACTGATGACGGGCTCAATGATCCGAGATTAACTTGTCAAACTCTTGACCCGGTTAATCAACATTAATTAGCTACGGTAACACTCCACTATAGCCCGTAGCTGCACTCCCGTCAGTGCAGAATATTACGTGCCCACTGATATAACCAATGCCCATGAGTCGACCCTTCACAGGTTGTTCGTAGACACGGCTGGGTCAAATTACCGTTTTACCCCTGTGTCTACCTCTTGTTCCTTAAGTCCCCACTGCTTCTCTAATGAAAAACATATTGTGATGGTCCAACTATACACAACACCCTTCTCGGGCCAGTGAGAAGGTGGGTGCCTGTTGTCCAAGCCCTGGAGACAACACTTAAGGGAATAACCCCTCTAGTTTCCCTAAAGGCTGGAACGAGTGAATTCCATCTCGCGTAGTTAAGTTTTCAGCTCCATACTTGGTCTTGTCCCTAAGAAGATATGAATATTGGGCGAGTAACTGTGACCACCCTCACCCGTACTAGTCAAAGGATAGACCGCATGGTGGAGTCCCGTAACACGCTCGAGATTGTGTCGAGTCACTAATGGTCATCTCTGAAGTTATTAGTCCCTTCTTGTCAACGCGCTGTTACAACAAAGATGGGTCTAATAATTTACGGTCTAGTCTTGTACAATCTAATTGCATAGGATGCCCCCACTCGCATGTCAACCACATGAACGAGTCAGATCACCTCGTTTGTTTCTAATACAAAGCGGGCCGCATCCACAGTGTATGCAGGATTACGTCTCCAACCCTATCCATATACTGTAGACCGTTCGGGTCATTAACTCGAACGTGATCCTCCCTGTGTGTCCACTACACACCGTTCAAGTTCTAGTTCTCTCAATAATTCAATGACCCTAGAGCTTAGTTTATTGGAAAAGTTTATAAATATTGCGAGACACAAAGTAATGAAATAAATAACTCTTATTAATTTCAAACAGTAATTTACAAACACGAGATTAGGAAAAAAATCCCAACAAACTCCCACTTGGACTAAGCTAGTGGAGAAAATACATTTATGAAATGTACATAAATTACAATGAAGTAATACAATAAACTAGGGCATTTAATACCCGTTTACACATCTCCCACTTGCCCTAGTCAGGAAGCTCTCGAAGACCTAGACTCTCTAGGTGACCCTCAAACACCTTAGCCGTGAGAGGCTTTTTAAATGGATCAGCTACGTTGTGCTTCGACGCTATCTGCGTGACTGTTACGTCTCCGCGGTGCACAATCTCCCGTATCAAATGATACTTGCGCTCAATGTTTTTGCCTCTCTTATGGCTCCGAGGCTCTCGTGAGTTGGCTACTGCACCACTGTTATCACAGAACAGTGTGATTGACAAGTTCATATTTGGAACAACTTCCAAATCCGTCATGAACTTCTTAAGCAAAATAGCTTCCTTTGCTGCTTCACAAGCCGCAACATACTCCGCTTCCATAGTGAAATCGGCAATGCATCCCTGCTTGATGGTTCGCCATACTACAGCTCCTCCATTCAGAATGAAGGCTGACCCCGAAGTGGATTTCCTAGAATCCTTATCGGTCTGAATGTCAGAATCCGTGTATCCCGTAAGGATCAAATCCTCACTGCCATACACTAAGTTGTTGTTCCTATTCTCCTAAGATACTTGAGGATTGCCTTTACGGCTGTCCAGTGATCTAATCCTTGATTGGACTGATATCTACTGACAATTCCTACTGCATAACAGATGTCGGGTCTAGTACACAACATGGCATACATCAGGCTCCCTACAACCGAAGCATATCGAATCTGTCTCATATCCTCAACATCTTGAGGAGTCTTAGGACACTGATCCTTAGACAAATGAACCCCATGCTAGAAAGGCAACAAGCCCTTCTTGGAGTTCTGCATCTTATATCTAGATAACATCTTGTCAATATAAGGCGCTTTGAGACAAGGCTAGCGTTACGTTGCTCTTCCTGGTTAGGACAATCTAGATACCTAGAACATACTGAGCTTCTCCCAAATCTTTCATTTGGAATTGCGAAGCTAGCCACTTCTTAACGTCAGTAAGAAATTCTACCTCATTCCCAATGAGAAGAATATCGTCCACATACTACACAGAAAAATGCAACAGTTTTGTCAACGATTTTCTTGTAGACACAAGACTCGTCGACATTTTGATCAAAGCCATAAGATTTGATTGCCTCATCAAACCTTATATTCCAAGACCTCGAAGCTTGTTTCAGCCCATAAATGGACCTATGAAGCCGGCAAACCTTTTGCTCTTGGCCTTGGGCAATGAACCCTTTGGGCTTGACCATGTAGATGGTCTCATCAAGTTTGCCATTCAAAAAGTCTGTCTTGACGTCCATCTGCCATACCTCGTAGTCATAATATGCGGCAATGGCCAGAAGGATCCTGATCGACTTTACCATGGCAACAGGTGAAAAGGTCTCCTCATAGTCAACCACTTCAACCTAGGTAAAACCCTTTGTCACTAGTCGGGCTTTGAAGGTCTGCACCTTCCCATCTACGCCACGTTTACGCTTGTAGATCCATTTGCAACCAATAGGTTTTACCCCATCTTGTTGATCCACAAGCTCCCAGACAGAATTGAAGTACATAGACTCGATTTCCTGGTCCATAGCTTTAATCCACTCGTCTTTGTCAACATCAACCATTGCCTGATCATAGGTCAATGGATCCTCATAGTCATCATCAGGAGCGACAAGTGAGGTTTCAGCTAAACCCATGCAACGATCAGGCTGTCTCACAGCCCTCCCACTACGTTGAGGCATTCCCAACTCTTGGGAACGGATTTGACTAGACGTGCTAGGATGAACAACACTTGTTGATGTACTAGCCCCATCAGCAACTCTTGCTGATGTACTGTCCATTTCATTTAGCACAATTTTACTCCTTGGTAAATGATCCCTGACGTGGTCTTCCTCTAGGAAAGTGGCGTTTGTCGACACAAGCACCCTATTTTCCTTGGGATCATAAAACTGACCAACGCTAGTTTCTTTAGGGTAGCCTACGAACAGCCACAATTTCAAACGGGGTTCCAACTTTTTCGGGTTTGACACCAACACGTGGATCGGGCATCTCCAAATTCTGAAGTGATGTAAACTGCCTTTACGTCCACTCCATAGCTCAAAAGGTGTTTCACAAACACTCTTCGATGGAACGTTGTTCAAAATATAGACCGCAGTCTCCACTGCGTAACCCCAAAAAGAATCAGGGAGACGAGCATAGCTCATCATCGACCGAACCATGTCCAACAAGGTTCTGTTTCTCCTCTCCGATACACCATTCTACTGCGACATACCAGGCGCTGAGAGTTGGGACGTAATTCCATGTTCTATCATATACTCGTGGAATTCAGTGTCCATGTACTCTCCACCTCGATCCGATCAAAGTGTTTTAAGCGTTTTACCTAAGAGGTTCTCAACCTCAGTCTTATACTCCTTGAACTTTTCAAGAGTTTCAGACTTCCTGTGCATTAGATAAATATACCCATACCTCGAGTAATCGTCTATGAAAGACACGAAGTATTCATAACCGCCTCGAGCTTTAACATTCATCGGACAACAGAGGTCAGAATGTACTAACTCAAGAGGCTCTTTGGCTGTATATCCTTTTCCACTAAAAGGACGTTTGGTCATTTTGTCCTCAAGGAATGACTCACACACCGGTAAAGATTTTTCTTCCAACTCGTTTAGAAGTCCACTCTTTACTAGTTTCACAATCCTATTGAGATTAATATGGCCTAACCGTAGATGCCAAAGATGGGCATTTTCCTTAGGAGAAACTTTTGCTTTCTTAGTTCGTGTTTCTGCAGTTCTACACAATTCAGTATTCAAAACACTTTTGTCCGAATTAGGTTTCAAAACATACAGATTATGCTCGAGTGAAGCTGAACAAATAACATTGCCTTTGAAAGAAATAAACGCTTTATTTAATTCAAAAGAAACACAAATAGATTGTTCAATTAGGCAGGAAATGGAAACAAGGTTTCTAGTAAACCCTGGTATAATGTACAAATTATCTAATAATAAGTACTTCCCCCCAAAGTGTAGCTTCACCGTGCCGATTGCTGCAGCAGAGACAAGCTCCCCAGATCCAACCCGTAGAGTCACCTCACCCTTTCGCAGCGGCTGCCAGGAATCAATCCCCTGAAAAGAAGAACAAACATGGTTAGTGGCGCCCGAATCCAATATCCAGGCAGAGTCACTACTCTCCACCAAACAAGTTTCTGTCACAAGTAAATCAC
Source organism: Trichosanthes cucumerina (assembly GCA_036507285.1). Taxonomy (NCBI): domain Eukaryota; kingdom Viridiplantae; phylum Streptophyta; class Magnoliopsida; order Cucurbitales; family Cucurbitaceae; genus Trichosanthes; species Trichosanthes cucumerina. Next base: position 45,549,236 of record CM071841.1, read on the forward strand.
ATTTACCTTGATTCTTCCTCTCGACCAGGAATTTGGGACAGTTCCTATTCCAGTGTCCGCCCCCATTGTAGTGGAAACACTTTCCTTTCTCTGCATCGTCCTTGACCTTCTTGCCCTTGTGTGCGGTAGCTCGGTTAGGTTTACCCCTCTTCATCCTCTTCTTCCCTTTCGGGCGTGAAGGAGCAACAGGTTTCGTCCAAGAGGTCGAACCCCTATGTGATAAGACCTGTAGGCAACATTTGCCTCAGATTCCGATGCCTTGACCCTGCTCAAGGACTGGAAATTATGTAGCTCATTGAGGAGGGTAGTCAGAGTGTTGCTAATTTTGTTCATAACAGCATTGATACGATACTGAAGGAAACTCTTCGGAAGAGTCTCCAGAATAAAACTGACTTGACTCGACTCGTCAATCGAAGTCCCGTTCATCTCCGCCAGATTAAAGTGGGTCATCATGTCTAGAACATGTTCACGGACAAACGACCCTCTTTCATCCGTGCGTTAAAGACGTATTTGAGCGAGTCATGTCGGACCTGAAAGGACTGTTGTCCAAACATTTCCTGCAAGGACTCCATGATCTCCTTGGCGGTGACCATCAGCTCATGCTTCTTTGCCAAAACATCAGACATGCTGGCAATGATGTAGACCTTGGCCTTCTCATTGGCCCTGATCCATCGATCGTATGCATCGCGAACACTTCGCGACGCTGTCGAGCCCGGCATCTGAGGACACTCCTCAAAGGCACGTATTTATCGGACGCGAGTAGAGCTACAATTACGCTGGACATGTTTTAAGCTGAAAAATGAAGAAAACTTTGTGTTAGTCTCGCAAAAAACTTTTGAAATCCAATAAAGTTTTAGCAAAATTGTTTCATGATCCCTAGGTCATTCAAAATTTTGCAATGATACCCTAAAGGTTTAGAATGACCGACACCGAAGGGTGAACAGAACACTCCTCCTCTAGGACGAGACTTTCTCGATCAGACCCTAATCCAAGAATAACTCTTATTCCACTAGGCGTCCAATTACCAAGCATCCGTCCAAACAATAGCCATCGAAGGGTGAACCAAGAAGGAAAACAAACCAGGAAACTGTATCTCTTTCGGAAATTCATGGTGTTCCGACTCCCATGATCAGGCCCTCCGAAGGGATTGTCTGGTCCAGGCCAAACTAGCAGGCGGATCATAGGGGTCTCACGGTGTGAATCGAAAGAAGAGACCGTGGGTCTCGTTTTCACAAGTCCCGCTCCCACTCACTATAAGTACTCTCTCCATCCACGATTATATTGACCTATACAAATGACACCCGAAGGGAAACGCTCCCATTTGCGCCACGAGGTCGAGTATAGATCTCACGGTGCGGACTTAATGGAGATTTATGGTTGGAAATTAAAATGTATCTCATACACTTTATTTCCTCCCACTCAGCACTTTAATTTAATAGGAATTGACCTAGATAAACCGGCTAAAATTTACCTAAGTCTACCAATATAACTCTTATATGATATTAACCTAAGTCTATAATCACATTATAACTTAGGTCTATGTGAGTAAATTAAAACACTTTTAATTAGCGGCACTCACGATAAGTATAATCTAAGAATCTCGCATGAATTCACTCCCTGTCGGTTTGGCTGTGTAGGGGTGTTCGCAAGCATCAACTTAAATACTGACCTTTAGACAAACCTTCCTTAGACAGAGTTACTAATCAGTCTCCATTCATAGACTAAACTTTGATTTCCTAATTTCTAATCTCATTAGAAAATAGAAAACCTAAGTCTAATTATTCAAGTTCTAAACTCTTTAAAACTAATAATTAACTTAGGTTGCATGCATTTCTATGTTATAGTGCTTGATCATTCATCACATGAATAACTATATCCTATAACATAATATAATTTATCACATGAATATAAATGCATGAAAATGTGTTGCCCACTATATACTTATATTAATTAAATTAAACATGCATTTAATTATATTAGAACTCTTATAATATAACCTATCATGCAAACTATATATTATAACTCTTATAATATAAATGATGCATGAAAATGTTTAACCTAAGGTGGGATTTTAAATCTATATGACATACAATATGCACATAGAATTTAATTAAATCATACATCTCATGCATAAAATAATTAAATAGCAAAAATGGACCGGTTTTGGCACCTAGGGGTAATTATTTAATTAAATAACATTAATATAACACTTATATTAATATTATTTAACAAAATAATTAAATAAATAAAATAAATACATTTTACAAATAAAGAAATTAAAATATACAAATTAATTTCGAAAAAAAACTTTTGCCCACTAAGAAGCATGCAACTGCCCACGTCTAGAACTGCTCGCGAACTGCCCCTCAACGCTTGCAGCGTTGCAACGTTGTCGCTTCCAGCGTTGACCCAGCGTTGTCAACGCCAGCGGCGTTGCAACGCTACGCCTAGCATTGCAACGATGTCCTGCAGTGCGCCTTTCTCCCGGTGGCACAGCGTTGAGACGCCAAGAAACAGCGTCTCAACGGCGTCGCCTGTACAACAAACACCTTTGCTGTTTGTGCTTCGAAATTCGCCCGTTTTCGCTCCTATTTCTTCACAGCAACTCTTGCTACTAATGACTCGGACTTTACAGACTCAATTTACAACAAAATGCCAAAAACCAATGGGCCCTTACATTGATCTCATCAACATAAATTATAAATCTAACATAGTGCGAAAACCAAAAACATCCAAATTCCCAAACCAGCATTCATCTCATAAATTTAAAGTAAATTTACCAACTATTTTAACAAAACAGTGCATAATGAAGAACCATCGAAATGGCTCTGATACCATTTGAAGGGAATGAAAATCCCCGCGCAGCGAAAACGATCAAATCGTCATGGTATCATTACGCTACTTGAATTTTGTCAAAATGATCTAACTATTAGATCTAGGCTAAACATACAAAAGAGGAAGAATTTACAGCGAGAAGAACGTACTTACTTGTTGTAGACAAATCCTCGAAAATCCTTCCTTGATCACGAACGCTTTGTGCTTCTCGAACTCAACAAAACCTTCTCTCGAATGAAACCCGAACACAACCACTTGGAGTCTCGGTTGTGCTTCCTTTGGAAAGGAGGAGAGTTGTGGGACTCTAGAGTTTTGGAGAGGGAGGAGAGTTGAGAGAATAGAGAGAATTTTGATTTCTTCTCTTTGATCAAAATCAAAAAATGAGTGAATGCTCACCAATCCCTTGTTGCAAAGGGTTTAAATAGTGGGAATGATGGAGTTAAAATCTCCACATTATTACCACTTTACCACAATCATAGGTTATGCAAATCTCATTTGCATAATCACATAATATAAGATATTTCATATCTCATATTGCAAACCTCATTTGCAATAATTATGGATTAATTAAATTGAATCACATCCAATTTAATTTCTCTCAATTAATTTCTCCAATTAGCCCTAATTCAACAATTAGGCTAACCTATAGTTTATTATGAATCTCATTCACATTAAACTATATATTATATCATTCATATCTCATATAAATGACATAAATGCCCTTACAGTGAAATTGAACACTTCAATTTCATACCAAAACATTAACCCTTCTTTTAACCTAGATTGAGCAAACCGAAGGACCTAATGGACCTACAGTGATGGGCTCCAATGATCTGAGATTAACCTGTCAAACACTTTGACCCGGTTAACACTCCACTATAGCCCGTAGCTGCACTCCCGTCAGTGCAAAATATTACTTGTCCACTGATATAACCAATGCCCATGAGTCGACCCTTCACAGGTTGTTCGTAGACAGGGCTGGGTCAAATTACCATTTTACCCTTGTGTCTACCTCTTGTTCCTTAAGTCCCCACTGCTCCTCTAATGAAAAACATATTGTGATGGTCCAACCATACACAACACCCTTCTCGGGCCAGTGAGAAGGTGGCGCCCGTTGTCAAAGTCCTGGAGAAAACACTTAAGGGAACAACCCCTCTAGTTTCCATAAATGCGGGAACAAGTGAATTCTATCTCGCGTAGTTAAGTTCCCAGCTCCCTACTTGGTCATGTCCCTGAGAAGATAGGAATATTGGGCGAGTAACTGTGACCACCCTCACCCGTACTAGTCAAAGGACAGACCCCCGTAGACAGGGGTCCGTAACACTTACGTGATTGTGTCGAGTCACTAATGGTCATCTCACGAAGTTATTAGTCCTCATCACATCAGCGGTGTTACATCGATGAGGTCTAATAATTCAGGGTCCGGTCTTGTACAATCTCATTGCACAGGATGCCCCCACTCGCATGTCAACCACATGAACGAGTCAGATCACCTCGTTTGTATGTAATGCAAAGTGGGCCACATCCACAGTGTATCCAGGATTAGGTCTCCAAACCTATCCATATACTGTAGACCGTTCGGGTCATTAACTCGAACGTGATCCACCCTGTGTGTCCACTACACCCCGTTCAAGTTCTAGTTCTCTCATAAATTCAATGACCCTGGAGCTTAGTTTATTGTAAAAGTTTATAAATATTGCGAGACACAAAGTAATGAAATAAATAACTCTTATTAATTTCAAACAGTAATTTACAAACACGAGATTAGGACAAAAATCCCAACAGAATTGTCCTTTGACTAGTATGGGTGAGAGTGACCAGATTCGCCAACTCAATATGCCTACCTTCTTGGGGACAAGACCGAGTGAGCGGCTGGGAACTTAACTTAGCAAGATGGAATTTACTCATTCCTGCCTACTAGGGTAAGTACAAGAATGTTCCCTTAAGTGGTGTCTCCGGGACTCGAACAAAGGCCCCGACCCTCTCATTGGCCCGAGAGGGACTCTGTTTGTTGGTAGGACCACAAACAAATTCTTCATTAGAGGAGCACTGGTACTTATGGCATAAGATGTAACCGAGGGGTAAAATGGTAATTTGACCCAGCTAGTGTTAGGAACATTCTTGAAGGATTGACTGCTGTTATTGGTCAATATCCGTGGACACAGAAATATATCTGTAGTGAGAAGAGTGAAGTTGCGAGATTTTAGTGGAGTGTTCCTGCAGTTAACGAATGTTGATTGGGAGGTTAATGAGATTAACCGAGCAATTTCGTATCGTTGGAGCTTCTGATCTTTAGGTCCATTAGGTCCACCTTCTAGCTCGTAAAGGGTTCTTAGATCGTTTGAATTTGAAGTGTTCAAATTCATAAGGGAATAAACTTAATGTATATTTGTAAACCCGAGATCTTTCTTTGGAACTTCCTTATTATCAAACAACAAAAAGATAGAAGAAATGAATGTTTAAAACTTGGTTTCCCATGTTTTAAAAAGAAAAGAAATGAAGGGAAAGACAAAAGGAAAACATGGAAAGAAAGTTTAAACCATTTTGGTTTGGTTTGCTTTTAAAGACAAAAGAAGAAAAGGAAATGAAACAAATGTTTTATATTAAGTTATTTTGGTTTTGCTAAGAAAAGAACAGAAAAGAAAAGAAAATAAAGAAAGAAGATAAAGGAAAGAAAAGAAAAGGAAAAAGAAATAGAAAATGAAAATAACAAAAGTGCAAAAAGACAAATGAATGCCTCTTCCACCGATTGACTTTTTTTTAAAAAGGGTTTCTCTACATTTTCTTCTCTTTCATCACAAACTAAGGCTGAGCTTCGTGGTTGAAGGACAAAGGAAGAAGAAGGAGGCCATTTTTGGTGATTTTGGGCTGGAGTTGCAGAAGGAAGAGGAAAACTCAAGGGAATTCATTATTACAAAGAAGGAAATCAACTCAGACAAGCTCTGATTTTCTGTTCATCTCGAGCTCCACAAGAAGAGGCAAGAGTTGAGCTTTTGTTTCATGAAAGTTAACTCATATTGAAACAAAATTTGTGAAGGAAGCTCGAGCCAATTCTGATGTTAAGTTGCTGTTTTGTTAAGAGGAAGGCAGAAGACAGAATTTTGCTGTCAAATCCGAGAGGTCTCTGATTTTTTGGTTGTTCTGATCTGTATACTTAGAGTTAGAAGCTCTAATCGGTATGGTTCGAAAGCTTATATAATTTCCTACAAGTTTCGTGAAGGAATCGTGAGAAGAAAATGATGGAAAGATGTTGTAATCTTCAGGTTAAGTTTCGGGTTGCAGCAGGAAGTGAAATGAAGGCAGCAGCAGAAGGATCAATTTAGGGGTTAAGCTGCTGAGGTAATTTCTAACCAATACGTTAGGAATCTCATTTTCATGTCTTCATAAGAGTTTTAGAGGGTTCAAAAAGGAAGAGTTTGGTATAAAGTACATTCTTTTTGGATAAGTAATGAAGAAGTTATGGCTTTCTGAAAACAGGGCAGAAAATCTGAAAATGCTGGAATTTTTGAAAGCGTGTTTTCTTGTAGTTTTAGGGTTAAAACCATGAGCTCGAGGTTCTAATACATGAATTTGGTTTGTTTGATGGCCAAGAGCAAATAGGTCAAGTGTACGGGCTAAGATTCTAGTTCAAGCAATCGTGAGTGATAAAAGGAACTTCAAAAGTGTATATATGTTTGAATTATGTTCAAGAAATGCAAGTTTTGCTAGAATAAAGTTTTCAATGCATTATGCTTTCTTTTGAGTACATGATTATGACTATTCATGTTTTCCTAGAAATGTGTCAAGTGTTCATTGTGACCCTAAAAGTGTTTATAAAGTTTATACATGAGCATATGTCCAATGGTTGCAAAATTTATGGTAATGTTATGATTTCAAGCAAGCATGTACTAGCAAGTATGTTTTTAAAGTTTTCATTTTATGACAAATTTGAGTAAGCTTGAGTTTTATGAAAGAAAGATAAGCGAGGCATGTTCAAATGTTTCATGTGATTTTTCGAGATATTGAGCCCGAGGCTTTTTGGTGCCGTGTGCACACAGGTCTTATTCTCGTTGTCGGCGTTGAGTGTACTCCGTGACAACAACGCTGTGTGTCGTGAGTCTTTGGGCGGGCCCCACTCGACAAAGACGATGGGAGTCTTTGGCGGGCCCCACTAAATCGTAGAGTAAGCGTTGGTTGTCTTGGGCGTGCCTACACAACGTAGATTGTGAAATGTTTTTAAAAGAGTTTATTAAATTTACATGCCTTACGAGATTTTGATGATATACTTGTTGGTTTTTCAAAGTCTATTATGATTCTACGTTTACTTTCAATGCTTGAATACAAATGCATATGCTCATAGTTTTGAGTCACATGTTTACAAGTTATAGATATTAAACACAGATCACTCACCGAGCTTCATAGCTCATTCTTTCTATGTTTTCAAACTTTTGGTAGAGATCGAGCTCCGGCTTTGAGTTCTTGCCATAGTCTGCTAAAGCTTCATAAGTTAAATACTTTGTACGTGTTTGGTTTTGTCTAGCAAGTCTCTATGTTTGTAAATTATTTTGAGAGGACTTTGGTGTTATAGTTGTTTGTTCATTAGAGGTTGTATAAACATTTGGTTTGTCTTGTGTTGTTTTCGATGCACTAGACTTTTAGTTTCAAGAGAGACTTGTGAATGGTTTCTCCTTGTATATGTTTAATAGTTGTCAGATTTCCGCTATGTCATGCTTAAGTGTTCCATTTTCGAACATAGTATGTTTATCAGGTGAATCAGGGTCAACAGGTATTGTTAAGAGATAAACAATGTATGTTGGCTTCACGCCGCCTTTCGGGCTGAGTTAACAGGTAGTTCGGAAGGGGGTGTGACAACTTGGTATCAGAGTAGTTAGCTCCATGGGAATGAGACAGGGCAAGTTAGCTATGAGAATTAAGTGAAAGTCATAGCGAGTTATTGAGTTAGTTCAGATCGAACTAGTGGAGTATGTTTCAAGTAAGGGTAAGAGCAAGTCCAGTTAGGGCTAAAATATGAATAGAAGTTTAGTATGGTTTATTGTGTATTTGAGTTAAGTATCCATAGCATGTCTAATATGTTGATATGTTATAGGAGTCATGCCACCACGTACTAGCAGACAGCACGCAGTGGGGATCGGGCGGGGACGCGAGATCCTACCCAAGGCCAACCGAGAGGGGATCTAGTGCCCCGAGAGTCCAAAGCGAGGCCAGAGATCGCGGCATGCCATTTCCTCACGGGGAGGTAGGCGAGCCGAGAGAGCGAGGCCAAGTGATCCGAAAAAAGGCGTATGGAATAGAACGTCCGAAGAAATTGGGAGCCACACGGTGTTTGAGGGTTCCACAGATCCGGTGACGCCAGGTGTGGCTGAATAAACTTGAGAAATGTTTTGATGTGATGAGTCGCTCGAAGAGCGTAAAGTCAAGCTAGCCACATTCTGCTAGAGAAAGAAGCGGAGGATGGTGGAAGTCAATTTTAGCTAGGCGAGTGATGCACGCACTTTAGGCGGCAAACTTTCGGAGGAATATTTGAAGATAAATATTACCTGGGCACATCTATGCGAAGCAAAGAGAGATGAATTTTAGAATTAAAGCAAGGGTCACTATCGGTGGTGAGTACGAGAGAAGATATACCGAGCCACATCACGGTATCTTTGAAGTAATTGTGGCATCCGAGAGTGACAGTGTCGACGATTTGAAAGAGGTTACGACACGAGATACGCACTCCCGCCATGACCATTGCTAAGTGGGTGACTTCTCTCGGTGGTAGAGAGCGCTCACGTGTTGAGCAGAGTATAGCAGAGGCGATCGATGAGTGGAGCCAACTCGTGGGCCTTTAACGACGAGTAGTTTTAGGGTCGCGAACAACGAAGATTCACACAGGGTGAATGTTTCAAGTCGTCGAGGACTTTAAGAATCGAGTGGCGGCGGATATCGAGGAGATGAATGTTAGTGGTGCCTATCGAGGCGAGAGTCAAAGAGCACCTAGTCGGGCTCGCGATCCATCCGGCAAGAAGACCACCGACAATGCAGAGTCTGCATTGCGGTCAAAGCAAGGAGAACTCCATGTGCAAATTGTGGCAAGAATCATCGAGGCCAATGTCTTGTTGGTGTCGGTGTGTGTTACCAGTGTGTGGCGGCGGGGGCATTTCAAGAGAGGATTGTCCACGGCTTAGAGCGGCAAGACAGAGGACCGAGGAGTTGGATCCCGGGCGGTTGAAGCGCCGAGAGTTCAAGTAGGCTGCAGAGAGAGGCACGATGGTGCAAAAAGCAGAAGGAGTTTGTAGGAGACCTAGGCAACATGGAAAGATCTACGCTATGACTCGGCGAGAAGCGAGAGGATGCACCGGATGTGATTATCGAGTACGATTTCTATTTGTAATGTACTGCATGTGTTTTGATAGATCCAGTGCTACGCATTCCTCTGTTTCGATTTATTCCTAACTAAGCTTAGTAGGAAGCTAGAGCCTTTATTTGAAGAGTTAGTTATATACACTCCAGTTGGTGATGCTTTACTAGTCAATTCGGTGTTGCGAGATTGTGAGGCCTTAGTAGAAGATCTCAATATGTTAGTGGATCTTCTTCCACTAGAGTTTGAGATGTTAGATGCAATCTTAGGGATGGATTTCTTATTCACTCATTATGCTTCCATGGATTGCCATAGAAAGGAAGTTGTTTTTAGAAAACCGAGGTTGGTGAAGTGGTTTCGGGGTGAAAAGAAGATTATTCCTACGAGTTTGATTTCGACATTCAAAGCTCGAAGTTGTTGAGAAAAGGATGCACGGCGTTTCTTGCTCACGTAGTGGAGTGTGCAGGAAGAAAAGTTAAAATCGAGAAGATGTTCTTGTTGTGAACGAATTTCTAGATGTTTTTCAGTGAGATCTGTGGGGTTGCCACACGATAGGGAGGTAGAGTTCACTATTGAATTGCTACCGGGAACACACACCTATTTCGCAGCGCCCGTATAGAATGGCTCCAAGTGAGCTCAAAGAGTGAAGATGCAATTACAAGAACTAGTTGATAAGGGATACATCGGACCTAGTGTATCACCCGGGAGCTCAGTGTTATTTGTAAAGAAGAAAGATGGTACCCTTAGATTATGCATTGATTACAGACGGTTAAACAAAGTCACGACACGTAACAAGTATCCTTTACCCCGTATTGATGACTTGTTTGACCGATTCTGAGGAGCATCGGTGTTTTCTAAGATTGATTTGAGATCGAGGATACCATCGATTAAAGGTAAGAGAAATCGGACATTCCTAAGACAAAGGCATTGTAAGTGCAGTGCGGGCATTATGAGTTTCTAGTAATGTCGTTCGGTTTAACGAATGCACCAAATAGTTTTTCATGGACCTCATGAGCAGGATATTCCACCAATATTTGGATCGATTCGTGATAGTATTTATTGATGATATACTAGTTTACTCGGTTGACAGAAAGCTCATGAGGAACATTTAAGGATTATTCTGCAAGCACTACGAGATAAACGATTTATACGCTAAATTCACCAAATGTGAGTTTTGGTTGAATCGAGTAGTGTTTTTGGGGCATGTTGTCTCGGCAAATGGTGTTAGTGTGGATCCAAATAAAGTTAAAGTGTAGTCAGCCCGGGAGAGACAGCCGCCGGTATGCGGCAGAGGTACGTAGTTTCCTAGGCTTGGCGGGGATACTACAGCGGTTTGTTGAGGATTTCTCACGATTAGCATTACCCTTAATGGCTTTGACAAGAAAGAATGCTAAGTTTGAGTGGTCGGATAAGTGTGAGCGAGTTTTGGGAGTGAAAAAGAGATTGAATTCTGACACCTATTTCGACACTTCTGTGTGAGAAAAGAGTATGTGATTTCTTGTGATGCCTCGAGACAAGGTTTAGGGTGTGTTACGATGCAAGAAGGAAAAGTAATAGCTTATGCATCAAGACAATTGAAAAAGCATGAATGTAATTACCCTACCCACGATCTTGAGCTAGCGGCGATTGTTCTACTGAAGAAGACTGGAGACATTACTTGTTTGGTGAAAGGTGTCACATCTACACAGATCATAAGAGTCAAAAATATATCTTTGATCGAGAGGAGTTGAATATGAGGCAGAGAAGATGGTTAGAAGCGATTAAAGATTATGATTGTACTATAGAATACCATCTGGTAAGGCGAATGTGGTAGCAGATGCATTGAGCGCAGAAGTCAAGGCTTCCTAGGGATGCCTTGTGTGGTATTCGAGCAACATTTTTAAGAACTCTAAGGGATTCTAAAGCGATTGTGAATGCAGAGAGAGTTTGAGGAGTCTTTTAGCTCGGTTCAGTCAGTCTTCACTCAGAGTGAGAGGTTGTGAGAAGACAATCGAGAGGATAGTAACTTGCGAGAAAATGTTTGGAAAGTCCAAACAAGGCCCGTAAGCGAGTTTAAGATGAGATCGACGGGGCCATAGAAAGGCAAAGAAGACTATGTGTTCCGAATTTTAGTGAGCTTAAAGATGCTATTCTAGAGGAAGCTCACAGTTCAGCTTACGCTATGCATCCAGGAAGCACCAAGATGTACAAAACTTTGAAGGGAACGTATTGGTGGCCTGGGATGCACTACTACAAATTATAGATTTCTTGACACTTGCAACTTTTAAATACTTGACGTTTTTATGAAAAAACGTCAAGTAAGATGAAGTTTTAATAGAAAAACGTCAAGAAAAATGAAAAAAAACACGGAGGTTGACAAAAATGTCGAATTTTTCTCGCTTTCAATTTCTTGACATTTACAAAACGTCAAGTGTAGCAAAATGAAAAAGACGGAAAAGGCGCTACTTTAAAAAAAAAATCTAATGAGCAAATCACTTAATCCCTTCGCGAGTCCTTCACCCTCTCGACTCCTTCACCGCATGCGCACAGACAACCCCCTTCGCGACGCGCGCCGCAACCGCGCCTTCGTGAAGCGATGCGCCGCGCAACCTCACCGTCCCTCAGCGGTTGACACCTCCGGTTGCTCGAACCCCCCAATCACCGACGCCTCCAACTTTTTTTCCCCTTAAATCTCACTGGGCGACTTGTTCCTTTTCCCTCTATCGATCTCACGACGTCTCTCCCAACTCCCAGCCGCCGACCGCCCCAAGCCGGTCGCCCCTCGCCAGTCGCTTCCCACCAACTACACCACTTCACGAACAGGTCATCAGTTGCCTTTTTTTTTAAATCTCAAATTCTGGGGACGAATCTATATGTTTCCTCCTTTGAGATTTTGGGGACGAATCGGACTTGGGTTTGTTTTATCTTATTCTGCTCTTTCCCCCTTCATTCATGTTTTTCTGAAGGTAACCCTAATCATAGCAAACCCAGTTGCTTTTTTTGCTTTCTTTTGAATTTTTCATCATCATCTGCTTGTTTTGTATTGTATGATATTCGTTTGAGTTTGAATGTTAGTGAATTGGAATGTTCAGCTAACTTTTTCGAACTAGCTTCTTTTAGAAATTTGTGACGACGATTGAAAATTTTATGCTCCACATGGGTTTTGATGATTCATGATTATTTATGGTTCTTCATCAGTAAATTTTCAACTTTTGCTCTTTATTCCTCTCAAAAATTTGTAGGATTTTTGTATTTTTTGCCAACTGATTCTGGGCTATGATTCATGTTGCTAGATCATTCGACTTCTTTCCCCCTTCCACCCCTTTCTCAAAATGCTTTGCACCAGTTATTCAAGGAAACAAATGTATAATTGTCAATATTGATTCTTCTAGTGCAGTTACTTTAATTTTGTACTTCCCTGGCTTGCTATCCTGAAATTTATCCATTTAAATCCTCTCCAGAAGAAATTTATTTCTCAGTGTACGATACACCATACAAGTCGTGGTGTCCAATTTGAATCTATCGGTTTTAGTCTAGAATATTGAGCTATTCGACTTCAAACTTCATTAGATGGTGCATTATTATAAATAATAGTGTTATGATGAATGAAAGTAAGGCTAGAACAAATGTTCTAAAAATAGTCGAACCAAGTACCTCCAATGCCTTATCCTTGTCTATATTTCTCTACACAAGGCATTGGAGATTAGCTGACCACTTTTTCCTATCCTCTAAATTTCACAGACGTCTTTGAGCCTCAATGCCATACACGACCAAATAGTTGTCTATTACTCATCCACATAATTTCAGAAAACTTTAATGTGTATTTACTTTGTAAATGGTTTAATTATTTTTTGTATTTGGTCAACCCACCCTCTTTACCCTCTTTCTTGTTATTTAAGTTGAACAATAAGGTTACTATATATGAAAAGGGGAAAATTAAAAGACTGGTTACCATGCATTTTGGTAAGGGACATTATTTTCAGTAATCTTTAGTAACTTTGTTGGACTTCCTTATATTTTTGCTTTTGCATATGATATGTTGGTTCCAGCTCAAAACCTATTTGTTGCTTGCTCTGGAACATCACTGTACAAAATACATCTTATTTATGCAAGCATTCCATTTTGGATCTTGTTGAATTCATATGGAGTCAATTCTTGGAGGATAAATTATGTATTTGGTGAAGGTTTTACGATTAAGTTGTTTAGGAACTTCATTCTAAAGACCTTTCCCTGCTTTTTCTTGAAACATTACTATTAAGTTTTCTAAATGTTTTACATAGTTTATATATTATAACCTTAAGTTGGCACTGTATGTTGGTTTTTTGTACTCTAAACTTTCATGGTCATCATAACTGGACCTCCTAGACAAATTATTTTATGTATTAAGCTTGAAGAACTATGACTTTATTACATTTATGAATTTCCTTTTTAAATTCGAACCTCCTCCAACATGTTTTCATCATGCAAAGCGTTTTCACTCAAGAAGGAGTTCGCTCACCATTCTCATCCAAGGTTAGATAATATATGTATTTTCCAACCAACCTGATGGGATAAGCCAGATTTTGAGCATGTTAAAGTTGCTTAGTTGTGACATTGTTGTATCTTACAATTTCTTCCTACACCTCTCTCTCACCCTTTATAATTTGTTGTCCATCTGGAGAGAATGAGTTTAAATCATAGTAGCAACTGGCCCAAATTTAAAGTCCAAGGAAGAGTGACCTTGACACTAGCCGACATTTAAAGGATATCAAGGTAATGAAAAGTCCAAGAATGAGTTTAAATCATAGTAAGTACTTGCCCAAAGTTTTCGTTTTTATTGAGACTAGGTGCCTATATATGCCCTCCTTCTGTATCGTTCCTCTTTCTATCTTCATGGGATAGTAGATTGAAATGTTATGTTTTTTTCGAATACTTCAGGTTTCAGAGAAAAAGGCATGAGCTTGGTATGCATCGAAAGAAAAAATACCCTCAAGAGTGGGGAAGAGGAAGAGATGTAAGTTCATATGCCAAACCATCAATACTGAATGTTCTAATCGATCATTTTTTCAGCTTACATTATTTTCATTTTTTCTACTCTTTTCCTCGAGGAATGTTCTAATCGATCATTTTTTCAGCTTTCCCACTCCCCAAACACTAAATGTTCAAGGTATGCACCTATTTATCTCTTTCTCTAAATAACAAGTAAAGTTGTACAAAGAGGGCAAAAATAGTTACAATATTGATGCTAGAGGTCCTCGGGCCCGATGTTGGAGGAACGGAGGACATTGTCGACCACAAAGTGACTGGTCTTCTTCATCATTTTTGGGGCGTCCAGGTACTAATCACACTCAAACTAGAGGTCTTCGTGCATCTTTATTTCTGAAATATTGTCTATGGACAATATTGGAACATGAATTCTATCCGTTGGAGTGTCCAATATTATTCCAAACTGTCTTCTCATGCATCTTACGTTGTCCAATATTTTTTAGATCAAAGATTTATGGGAACCAAAACCCTTTTTCCTTGAAGATGTTGATAGTTGTACATTGGTCATTGAGAGAATGGTCCAACCTTTAGGGAAAAACTTATTAACTATTCACATAGAGGATACTCAGAGGATACGATCTCTAGAATTTAAGGACGATTTAAATAACCTACAGGGAAAAACTTATTAACTATTTATAAATGATCTCTACAAATTGTGGTTTTTTACCATTGTTGGAGCTTTTGGACCTTACAACCTACTGATTGCCTCTTCCATTGATTAATGTTTGAAGCACTCAACATCTTCCCAAAGTGTTTCTAAGCTTATGGGATTTTAGATGATTGATGATTTATTATTTGAATCTGAACACTTATGTCAATAGAATGCACAAAAATGCAACTATTTCAACTCTTGTTGATTCTAAGTTGTTAATCCATTATGTTTTGGTTTTTGAGCTACGAGTGGAAGTGTTCCATAAGGCAGTTTGTGGAGGGTCTAGGTTTGATATATTACCTTTTAAAGTTTAGTTGTTTGTGTTTTGTTTTGTTGTTGTGTCCAAAAGTTTTGATAACTTTAATTGTTGTGTTATTTTGATGAGTATATTTATAGTTTTGATAAACTTAGTTTGGCGTTGAAATGCAATTTTTAGGTTATCTTGCAACGAGATGCAATTTTCAACAAACTTTTTATTCCTTTAAGCGTCGAACTGTGAGGCTATGAAGTCCATTCCCTCCCCCTCTCCCCAGTCTAGTTTAACACTTGAGAGTTGTTAGAACTTTTCTGGTTTAAGTACACTTGTAGGATTGCTTGTTCTGCTAAACTTTCTTGGCATGTTTTTTTAAGTCATAAGTCGTGTTTTGAGCATTTATGAAATTAGTCTTGTTCTGCTGAGAAATATCTGATTGTTGAACTTCAACCCTTGTGTATTTGAAGTTAGTGGGTGGTTGGGAAGAATGATTTATTTTTTCAGTGTTTCTGATGTTAAAACAGGTCATTGAAATTTTGGAAAAGTCCTAGCAGCATCGTTATTGTTGTGTTTTGCAGGTAATACTCAACTACTGGCAGGTGACAAAGGTGTTGTAGAATTATGATGACGTTTTCAAAGTTTTGGTCATAATATTGTCAATAAGTTTCATGTTTAAACCTTTTACAGTGTGTTAGGCTAGTGAATGTAAAGTTCTCTTGTTTTGTAAACCTCCTTGAATGTTAGTTGAGTTTATTGGCAACATTATGACCAAAATTTTGGTCATAATGTTGCCAATAAGTTTCATGTTTAAACCATTTACAGTGTGTTAGGTTAATGAATGTAAAGTTCTCTTGTATTGTAAACTTGCTTGAAGTGTTAGTTGAGTTTATGGCTTAGGATCGTTACAATAGTTCTTATAATTTTTGAATTGTTGACATGAGCTTTGATAAGTTCTTGTAATTTTACAATTTTTCATGAGCTTACGTTCAATATAATTTATTGGAATGCAATACAGAAAATTCCAGATTTTAGGGAATAATTGATTGAAAAATAAAATCACTAACCAACAAGACATGTATAATGTGTCAAGATTTCATTCAAATTGACACTTTTCAAATGTCAAAAAAGAACATTACATTTGACACTTTACAATTGTCAAGGTTTTTCTTTTATTTGACGTTTTAGGATTGTCAAGATAAACTTATATTTGACACATTTTAAAGCGTCAAGTAACTTTTATTTGACATACGCAATGTCAAGATAAACCTATTTTTGACATTAATAAAACGTCAAGTATTAACATAAACTTGACACTTTTTGAAAGTCAAGATAACACTACATTTGACGAATCAAAAGTGTCAAGATTGTAGGTTCAAAATGACACGTTATAAGCGTCAAAAAAGACTATACATAACACTTTATAAGTGTCAAGTATTCCGTATTATTCTTGACAGTGGATTTCTTGACGCTTTGAAAAACGTCAAGTAAAGCAATATTCGACATTTTATAAGCGTCAAGAAAACTAGTTTTTGTAGTAGTGATGAAACGAGAGATAGCTGATTATGTTGATAGATGTTTGATCGCCAAGCAAGTTAAAACGATTAGACAGAGGCCAGGAGGACTCCTTAACCCACTGCCAGTGCCAGAGTGGAAATGGGAGCATATCACTATGGATTTTCTGTTTGGATTACCACGTACTTCAAGTGGGCATGATGGTATTTGGGTAATAGTGGATAGACTCACTAAAAAAAGACGACGGTTTGTATGCCGATTAAAGCGGCGTCACGCTTGATCACTAGCTAAGCTATCGTCGATAGAATTGTGAGTCAATACGAGTGCCGAGTGTCTATCGTTTGAGATAGAGATCCAAGATTTACTTCTAAATTTTGGCCTAGCTACTGTAAAGCTATGGGAACAAAGTGAAGTTTAGTCTGACATTCCATCCTCGCAGACGGATGGGCGATCAGAGAGGACCATCCAGGACCTTAGAGGACATGTTGAGAGCATGTGTCCTTCAATTTAAAGGGAGTTGGGATACACACCTATCGCTTATGGAATTTGCTTACAATAAAAACTACGATGAGTATTGGTATGGCACCATTTGAGGCTCTGTATGGAAGACCATGTAGAACGCCCGTATGTTGGAATGAAGTTGGAGAGCGAAGCTTATCGACCCCGAGTTGGTACAAGTTACTACCGACAATATTAAGGTAATCAGAGAAAATTTGAAGGTAGCACAAGACCGTCCGAAGAAGAGTTTCTTGAGATAAGCGACGAAAGGACTTAGAATTCCAAGTCGGAGATCATGTTTTCTTGAAGTTATCTCCGTGGAGAGGTGTCCTTCCGCTTTTTGGCAAGAAGGGTAAACTAAGCCCTAGATATATTGGTCCTTATCCGATGAATCAGGACGAGTTGGGCGTGACCTCTGAGACCGAGTTGCAGCCAGAACTATCTCGAGTACATGATGTATTTCATGTGTCCATGTTGAGGAAGTATATCCCCGGACCGACACATGTGTTGCAAGCACAACCAATTGAGTGAAAGAAGACATGAGTTACGTTGAGGATGCAGTTCAAATCCTCACGGGGAAAGAGCAAGTTTTAAGGAACAAGACGATCCCACTCGTGAAGGTTCGTTGGAGACATCACGGAGTGGAGGAGGCAACCTGGGAGTTGGAGGATCTAATGAGAAGCAAGTACCCGACGATATTCACTTAAAGACTACTCAATTTCGAGGACGAAATTTCTTAAGGGGGAGGTAAGTTGTAAACCCGAGATCTTTCTTTGGAACTTCTTTATTATCAAACAACAAAAAGAAAGAAGAAATGAATGTTTAAAACTTGGTTTCCCATGTTTTAAAAAGAAAAGAAATGAAGGGAAAGACAAAAGGAAAACAAGGAAAGAAAGTTTAAACCATTTTGGTTTGGTTTGCTTTTAAAGACAAAAGAAGAAAAGGAAATGAAACAAATGTTTTATATTAAGTTATTTTGGTTTTGCTAAGAAAAGAAAAGAAAAGAAAAGAAAAGAAAGAAAGAAGATAAAGGAAAGAAAAGAAAAGGAAAAAGAAATAGAAAATGAAAATAACAAAAGTGCAAAAAGACAAATGAATGCCTCTTCCACCGATTGACTTTTTTTTAAAAAGGGTTTCTCTCCATTTTCTTCTCTTTCATCACAAACTAAGGCTGAGCTTCGTGGTTGAAGGAGAAAGGAAGAAGAAGGAGGCCATTTTTGGTGATTTTGGGCTGGAGTTGCAGAAGGAAAGAGGAAAACTCAAGGGAATTCATTATTACAGCAAGGAAATCAACTCAGACAAGCTCTGATTTTCTGTTCATCTCGAGCTCCACAAGAAGAGGAAAGAGTTGAGCTTTTGTTTCATGAAAGTTAACTCATATTGGAACAAAATTTGTGAAGGAAGCTCGAGCCAATTCTGATGTTAAGTTGCTGTTTTGTTAAGAGGAAGGCAGAAGACAGAATTTTGCTGTCAAATCCGAGAGGTCTCTGATGTTTTGGTTGTTCTGATCTGTATACCTAGAGTTAGAAGCTCTAATCGGTATGGTTCGAAAGCTTATTCAATTTCCTACAAGTTTCGTGAAGGAATCGTGAGACGAAAATGATTGGAAGATGTTGTAATCTTCAGGTTAAGTTTCGGGTTGCAGCAGGAAGTGAAATCTGGAACAGCAGAAGGATCAATTTAGGGGTTAAGCTGCTGAGGTAATTTCTAACCAATACGTTAGGAATCTCATTTTCATGTCTTCATAAGAGTTTTAGAGGGTTCAAAAAGGAAGAGTTTGGTATAAAGTACATTCTTTTTGGATAAGTAATGAAGACATTATGGCTTTCTGAAAACAGGGCAGAAAATCTGAAAATGCTGGAATTTTTGAAAGTGTGTTTTCTTGTAGTTTTAGGGTTAAAAACCATGAGCTCGAGGTTCTAATACATGAATTTGGTTTGTTTGACAGGCCAAGAGCAAATAGGTCAAGTGTACGGGCTAAGATTCTAGTTCAAGCACTGTGAGTGATAAAAGGAACTTCAAAAGTGTATATATGTTTTAATTATGTTCAAGAAATGCAAGTTTTGCTAGAATAAAGTTTTCAATGCATTATGCTTTCTTTTGAGTACATGATTATGACTATTCATGTTTTCCTAGAAATGTGTCAAGTGTTCATTGTGACCCTAAAAGTCTTTATAAAGTTTATACATGAGCATATGTCCAATGGTTGCAAAATTTATGGTAATGTTATGATTTCAAGCAAGAATGTACTAGCAAGTATGTTTTTAAAGTTTTCCAATTTTATGAACAAGCTGAGTAAGCTTGAGTTTTATGAAAGAAAGAAAGATAAGCGGACATGTTCAAATGTTTCATGTGATTTTTACGAGATATTGAGCCCGAGGCTTTATGGTGCCGTGTGCACACAGGTCTTATTCTCGTTGTCGGCGTTGAGTGTACTCGTGACAACAATGTGGCTGTCGTGAGAGTCTTTGGCGGGCCCCACTACATCGTAGAGTAAGCGTTGGTTTGTCTTGGCGTGCCTACACAACGTAGATTGTGAAATGTTTTTAAAAGAGTTTATTTCATTTACATGCCTTACGAGATTTTGATGATATACTTGTTGGTTTTACGAAAGTCTATTATGATTCTACGTTTACTTTCAATGCTTGAATACAAATGCATATGCTCATAGTTTTGAGTCACATGTTTTACAAGTTATAGATATTAAACACACGATCACACTCTTTGAGCTTCATAGCTCATTCTTTCTATGTTTTCAAACTTTTGGTAGAGATCGAGCTCCCGACACACGAGTTCTTGCCATAGTCTGCTAAAGCTTCATAAGTTAAATATTTTATGCGTGTGGTTTGGTTTTGTCTAGCAGCAAGTCTCTATGTTTGTAAATTATTTTGAGAGGACTTTGGTGTTATAGTTGTTTGTACATTAGAGGTTGTATAAACATTTGGTTTGTCTTGTGTTGTTTCTGATGCACTAGACTTTTAGTTTCCAAGAGAGACTTGTGAATGGTTTCTCCTTGTATATGTTTAATAGTTGTCCAGTTTTCGCTATGTCATGCTTAAGTGTTCCATTTTCGAACATAGTATGTTTATCAGGTGAATCAGGGTCAACAGGTATTGTTAAGAGATAAACAATGTCTGTTGGCTTCACGCCGCCTTTCGGGCTGAGTTAACAGGTAGTTCGG
Source organism: Trichosanthes cucumerina (assembly GCA_036507285.1). NCBI lineage: Eukaryota > Viridiplantae > Streptophyta > Magnoliopsida > Cucurbitales > Cucurbitaceae > Trichosanthes > Trichosanthes cucumerina. The sequence goes on from CM071841.1 coordinate 45,569,511, forward strand.
AAGGGGGTGTGACAATATTGATACGTTATAATATATAGTTTTGAAACATCATATTATAAATTTAATTTGGATATGATTCATATTAAAATTATGTGAGAGAATTAAATATTTGAAAGAGTTCAAATGTTAAATTCAAATGTGAATGTGATTCATATTTGAAAATTATAGGTTAAAATTTAATGTGCATTAGATGTGCATTAAAAATATAGAATAGAGGGACATATTGATTAAATGTGATTTAATCCAAATTAAATATATGATATTTGATTTTTTTTATTTAAATATGATTTAAATTAATAATTAAATATGATTTATTTTTATTTTATTATTTTAATAATAAATTGAGGGAACATGTCATCCATACACGTTCCCACTACCCCTCTCCTTCTTCCTATCGATAGCTTAACACGGAGAAGGGGGTTGATGATCAACCGATGGTTTTTCTTGCAATTAGGGAATTGCAAACACACAGAAGAAAAATTCTCTCTCACTCTCTTAGAATTTCCCATATTCCAATTGTTGGAACTCCTTTCCACAAATGAGAGGTCTATGAAGAACTCAGAGAATAGAGGGTTCTCCAAGTGGTAGTGTCTTGCTGGAGAAAGCAGAGAAATCCTGTTGTTGAGTTGTTGATTTCTTTTGGAGCAAGGAGTTGTTGTTTCTGGGAAAAACTACAAAGGTAATCTTCTTCTCCCTTTTAGTTTAATTGTTAGACTTAAGCATGTTTGCATGTATATCTCCATGCCTAATTAGATTTGCATTTACATGTTTGTTCTGTTTTGTCAATGTAGTGGTTTTTGCAATTCTAACCAAAACAATCAAGCAATTACGATTCCAAACACGTTTCCGCTGCTCAAGGAGATCAGATCTCCATCACCAACAAAGAGTGTTTCTTAAAAACCTTTTGAACTCTGGAAACGACGTAAAGACAGTTTATGTCATTTCATAATTTGGGGATGTCCAACACATGTGCTTGTTACAAACCCAAAGAAATTGGATTCACGTTCAAAATTGTGCCTATTTATAGGCTACCCAAAAGAGAAAAGAGGTGGATTATTCTATGATCCTAAGGAAGACAAGGTACTTGTGTCGACAAATGCCACTTTCTTAGAGAAGGACGACATCAGGGACCACAAGGCAAGAAGTAAAATTATGTCGAGTGAGTTAGACGAAACAACATCAAAGGTGGCTATTAATGCTAATACGTCAACAAGAGTTGTTTATACTAGATTGTCTATGTTTGGGGTTGTGCCCTAAAACTTGTAGTTTGAAATTTTGTTCTAATTATTGTAATAAAGTGTTATTATTTCAATAAAGAGTTATTGTTCGTTATTTACGATATTGCCCTTGTTTTAACCCTAAATCCAATAAACTATACATCCAAGGCTGTAAAATTTCTTTTAAACTAAATGTAGCTTACATAAGAAGGATCTCGGTTCGAGATACAACCTAAAGGGTCTATAGTAAGGGGATAAGGTTTGGGTACCTTACCTTGGTAATACTATGGATGTCGCCCACTCTGTATATGATACAAACACAGTGATCCTAACGTGTTCGTGTAGATGACATGTGAGTGGGGATATCCTAGGTAAATGAGATTACATAAGACCGAACCGCGAAATAGTAACCACTAGATATAACTCCGTTGACTAGCTAGGTTTCTATTTCACTAGGATGACTTAGGCAACTTGATTTCAATCCTGAGCGGGTTACGAACTCCTGTTTGCGAGGGATTCTTCTTTGACAAGTATGGGTGAGAGTAGCCAGATTTGCCGACTCAATATGCCTACCTTCTTGGGGACAAGACCGAGTGAGCAGCTGGGACTTAGCCTAACAAGATGGGATTCACTCCTTCTCGACTACTAGGGTAAGTAGATGAATGTTCCCTTAAGTGGTTCTCCGGGACTTGAACAAAGGGCACGACCCTCTCATTGGCTCGAGATGGACTTCTGTTTGTTGGTAGGACCACAAACAAATTGTTCATTAGAGGACCACTGGTACTTAAGGTGCAAGATGTTACCCAGGGATAAAACGGTAGTTTGACCCAACTTGTGTTACGAACATTCGTGAAAGATTGACTTACTGTTATTGGTCAATATCCGTGGGCACATAAATATATCTGAAGTTAGAAGAGTGCGTCTACCAGACTTTAGTGGAGTGTTTCTGCAGTTAACGAATGTTGATTAGGAGGTTAATGAGATTAACCGAATAATCACGTATCGTTTGAGTTTCTGATCGGTCGGGCCATTAGGTCCCCCTTCTAGCTCGTAAAGGGTTCTTAGATCGTTTGAATTTGAAATGTTCAAATTCATTAGGGAATATATTTAATGTATATAGATACATTATAATATAAAGTTTTGAAACTATATATTATAAATTTAATATTCATATTAAATTATATGAGAGAATTAAATATTTGAAAGAGTTCAAATATTAACCACATGATGGAACACGAGACATACACAGCGGAATAAGGATCTAAAGACACTCTAATTGCATCTAACTTAATAGAAATTAACATGCAAACATACAAAAAACAATAAACTAAAAAAAAGGGAAGAAAATACAACCTTTGTAGCTCAATTTCTTCTCTCCTTTTTGCGAAAGCAAAAAACCGAACACAACCGGACCGACACTAGAGCTTCCCCGCTATCCTTTGGACTCAGAACCGGGTTGTGGGACCCGGTTAATGAAGGATTGAAGAGGAAGAATGAGAGGTTCAAAGTATTAAGTGAGAAAAGGAGAAGAAATAGGTTTTGGTGAGTTTTCTTTTGAAAAAACTCAAAATTCAGCAAAAGGAACCCTTTGTTTTGAAAACAAACCTATTTATAAAGAAATTACATGCATCAAATGCATGCCAAGGCTCACCAAAATTCAACACCTCACAAAATACTAACTTAAGTGGATTATGTGTCAACTCTTTCCAATATATTTTTTAAATGTGAATGAAATTCATATTTAAAAACTATAGGTTAAAATTTAATGTGGATAAGATGTCCATTAAAACTATAGGTTAGAGGGAAAAATATGATTAAATATGATTAAATATGATTTAATCTTAATTAAATATAAGATATTTAAATTTAATTAATATATACAATAATTAATTAGATTAATTATTATTATAATTAATGGGAACATGTCAGGAGGATACATTCCCCACTCCCCTCCAACTCCCTATCGATAGGGAGTGGGGGAAGTTGTCCCTCGATATTACGCTTCTTCTCTTCTGGGAGAAGGGTTGGAAAAATCAATCGATCATTTTTTGTCCAATTAGTGAATTGGTGTAAAAAATTCTCTCCTCTCTCAATTTCCCTATTCTCTTCCAACTGTTGGAATTCTTCCTACCAAAGTAATTGGTCTAGGAAATCAGAGAATAGGAGCTTCTCATTAGTGGTAGTGTTCTATAAAAGCAGAGAAGTTTTCTTGTTGTTGTGTTGCTGTCAAATTGGAGCAAGGAGTTGCTATTGGAAAAACTACAAAGGTAATTGTTACTTACTTTTAGTTTAATTTAATATTCACACAACATTTTTGCATGTTTTAGTTCCATGCCTAATTAGATTAGAGTTTATTCTTATCTTATTATTTTTGCCAATGTACTGGTATTTGTTTGCAACCAAAAACAATCAAGACAAATCGATCTTTTAATCACGTTTTCGCTGGTCAAGGGAATTAGATGCCCATCAGTCTAGTCAAGAGTGTCCATCTCAAGAGTTGAGAGTGCCTCGACGTAGTGGGAGGGTTATGACACAACCTGACCGTTATATGAGTTGTTTTGAAACCCAAGTTGACATACCAGATGACGATTGTGAGGATTCATTGACTTATAATCAAGCAATGGTTGACAAAGACAATGACAAATGGGGGACCAAGAAATGGAGTTTATGCACTTCAATTATGTTTGGGATCTTGTAAATAAAACTGATGGGGTAAATCCTATAGGTTTTAAGTGGATCTACAAGAGAAAACGTGGTGTAGATGGAAAGGTGCAAACCTTTAAAGTTAGACTAGTAGCAAAGGGTTATACCCAGGTAGAAGGGGTAGACTATAAGGAAACTTTTTCGCTTGTTGCTATGGTAAAATCTATCCGTATCCTACTTGCCACTGCCACATATTATGACTATGAGGTATGACAAATGGATGTCAAAACAACATTCTTTAATGACAATCTTGACGAGAACATCTGTTGGGATTTATGCCCTAAACTTGTGTAATTTTGATCAATTAAATAAAGTGTTATTTGATTTGATAAGATTACAGTCTTGCTTTTATAAATCCAATAAACTAAGCTCCAAGGTTATAACGTTTATCTTGAAATCAGTGTAATGGACACTAATTGGGTTGATTTCAAGATTATAACCTAAATAGTCTATGGTATAAGAATAAGGTTGGAAACCTTATTCTGGTAACACCATGGATGCGGCCCACTTTGTAATTAGTACAAATGAGGTAATCCAACTCATTCATGTAGTTGACATGCGAGTGGGGGCATCCTGTATGAAGATTTCATACAAGACTGGATCGCAAATTATTAGTCTAACAAGTATAACACCGTTAACAGGATAAGACTAGTAATTTAAAGATGGTCATTAGTGACTCGACCTGAATCCTTAGCAAGTTAAGAACTCCTGCTTATAGGGGTTTGTCCTTAGACTAGTATGGGTGAGAGTGGCCTGTAGCCGACTCAATCAGGCTACCATCTCAGGGACAGAACCTCGTAGGTAGCTGGAAACTTAACTGTGCAAGATGGAATTCACTCATTCCTCTACTTTGGAATTAGATAGGTTGTTCCCTTAAGAACTGACTCCAGGTCTTGAACAACGAGGCCCCGCCCTCTATGAGGGTATCAGTCTAAGATAGGACCTTAGACTTTTTGTTCATTAGAGTATCAGTGGTGCTTAAGGAAGAAAGAGGTAATCACAGGGGTAAAACAGTAATTTGACCCAGCTGTGATTACGAACAACCTGTGAAGGGTCGACTCATGGGTAATGACTATATCAGTGGACACAATGATATCTACAGTGAGGAGAGTGCAGCTACAAGTCTATAGTGGAGTGACTTATAGTTAATGAATATTGATTACAATATAGTGGATCAAAGAGTTTGATAAGTTAATCTCACATCATTGGAACTCATGATCTGTAGGTCCATTAGAACCCTCCGTTGGCTCAACATGGTAATATTGAGGGTATAATGTTAGGAGTGAAATTGAAGTGTTCAATTTTATATATGAGGAGTTATATCAATTATATATGATATAATTGATATAATATATAGTTTTAATGTTAATTAGATTCATATATAAACTATATACTAAAGAGAGATTAAAGGAGGGGCAGGATGGTCATTTCCTTCTCATTCCCCTATATATATGGTTGCATGAGATGCAACTAGGTTTAAGGTTTGGACAAGCTCCCCTTTTGTTGTTGTTGGAAAGGTTCCAAGACAACAAAACATCTCTCTAAAAAATACCTCACATCTCCTAAAGGGAACCCATCTTCCTCCCTCACCTAGAGAACAACGGAAAAGATTCGATGGTCGTGTCTTCGCACGTTGGAGTTCTTGTTGCTGAGATCGTGACCGTGGAGAGAGGAGCACTCGAAGAAAGGTTCTTCAAAGGTAAATACTTGTTGTCCAAACTCTTATTTTATGCTTAATCTATGTTTTACGTTCTTGAATTTTTCGTTGTAACTAAATCAAGAGCGCGCGATTCGCAATCGCTTCCGCTTCGGGCACTTCGATTCTCTTCAATTGGTATCCAAGCCCAATTGAGTTCTTGATTTATGTTCTTGATTTTTCAAGAACAAGGTGGGATTTACTGTTTTGCATGAGATGTATGAACGGTTTTTGCAAAATTAGATGTTTTCAATTTTGGCACTTAGATTTACAATTTCCATTGAAATGTTCAATGTAAGGGCCCGGTGTTTTGGGTAAATTTAATTGTAAATCGGGTCTGTAAGTCTGTGTCAATCGAAGCAAGGCGGTTGCTGAGAAGAACTGAGCAAAAACGAGCAAAGAATAGTGGATTCACATTGTTGTCTGTGTGCAGCGTTGCAACGTTGTTCATTGGCGTTGCAACGCCGCGCTTGCGAGAAGAAGCGCGCGGCAGAGAGGCGTTACAGTAACGCTGTGGCGTTACAACGCTTTCGACGTAAAACGACAAAAAAGCGTTACCCAACGCTAGATACGTTTCACGCGAGGAGCAACGGGCAGAAACGTTTATTTTATTATTTATATTAATTATAAAAATGTTTTATTTTAATATATTTAATAATTGTAATTTTAATTAATATAATTAGATTATATTAATTAAAATTATTTCTAGGGTGCCTAAATTGGTCTAATTTTTGTTATTTTAATTATGCATTTGTTGTGTAATTATTGCCATGCATAGTGTATGCTTGTATTTTAGAAATCCCACTTTAGGTTAAGCATTTTTATGCATCATTTATAATATAAGGAGTTATATTGTATAGTTTGCATGATTAATTAATATAAGGTTGTTATATTAATTTTTGGACAGTATTGACATGCATTATTTTTCATGAGATGAATATGCTATGAATGTCTTATTATTCATGTGATGAATGATCAAGCACTATAACATAGTATGCATGTCACCTAAGGTTAATTAGTAGTTTTAAAGTGTTTAGAACTTGGAAATAATAGACATTAGGTTATCTAGTTCTAATTAGATTAGAATTAGGAACCAAGTAATTTATAAGCTATGATTAAAAGAGGAACTCTGTCTAAGGAAAGTTCTGTCTAGGCTGGGGTATTTGTTTATGTGAAACGGAACACCGTACCTTGGAATCGACACGAGAGTGAAATTTAATCGAGAGAGTCTTATAAATTACAAGAAGCGTCAATGAGTTTATTAAGGGGTTAATAAACTAGAAATCCTAGGTTTAATATAAGGAGTTATATTAACAAAGTTAGGATAAAATCAATATAAGAGTTATATTGATCATCAATATAAGAGTTATGTTGATAGAGTTAGGTAAAACCATTAGTCGGGTTTTAGCCTAAGAAAGATTCCTATAGACTTAAAGTATTCGGTGGGAGGAAAAAGTGTATGAGATACATATTTTTCCACCTACGCTATCTCTCAGGAAGTTCACACCGTGAGACTCATACTTGGCCCTCGTGGCGCAAGCGGAGGCGTCCCCTTTCGGATGGTGTTTGTATGAGTCAATATCAAGGTGAATGGAGAGGGTACTTATAGTGAGTGAGAGCAAGGTTTAGTGAAAACCAAACCTACGGTTCTTTTGTGGCGGTTAAACCGTAGGACCACTATGGTCACCGCTAGTTTGGCCCTGGACCAGACAATCCCTTCAGAGGGCTTGATCATAGGGGATCTAACACAGTAGACACCCGAAAGGGATAAAGATTGCCTTAGACTATTTTTCAATCTAGTCCTCCCTTCAGAGGATTTTATTGGATCGAGACTCTGGGATCTAAAGACAAAGGGTTACACTCACGGGGTACATAAGTTGTGTATGTATCCAGACCGAAAATGGTAACTAAAACCTATAGGAATAAGAGTTATTCTGGTATTAGGTTTTGGTCAAGAGTGTCTTGATCCAGAGGAGGAGTATTTTTTATTACCCTTCGGTGTCATACATTCTAAACATTTGGAGTATCATTGCAAATTATAAATGGCCTAGGAATCATTTGATAATTAGCTAAAACATGATTGGATTAGAGTTATAGCAAGAAACTCATACAAGTTTGTTTGTAATTTTTTAGCAAAAATGTCTAGCTCTATAATTTCCTTATTGGGCGGAAAAGTTAACCAGAGAGAACATGATGACATGGAAAAACAAACTCAACACTATTTTTGTAGTGGATGATCTGAAGTTTGTGCTAACTGAGGAGTGTCCTCATGTGCCAGGCTCGAATGCGTCACGAAATGTTCGTGATGCCTATGATCGATGGATCAAGGCCAATGATAAGGCCAAGGTCTACATCTTTGGCAAGTATATGTCGACATATTAGCCAAAAAGCATGAGGGCATCATTACCGCCAAGGAAATCATGGATTACATGCGGGGTATGTTTGGACAATGATCCACACAAGCCCGACATAATGCCCTAAAGTACATATTAAACTCGAGGATGCGGAGGGTACATCTGTTCGGGATCATGTCACGGATATGATGGTACACTTTAACATCGCGAGTCGAATGGTGCTTCCATCGATGAGTCGAGCAGTCGACTTCATTCTCGAAACCCTTCCGGATAGTTTCTGCAGATTTAGAAGTAATCTTTGTTATAAACAAGCTTACTTTTAATCTTACCTCCTTCGAATGAACTCCGGACCTTTCAATCTTTGATGAAAATTTAGGGATCGAAAGGTGAGGCAAATGTTGCCGATATCACAAAGGTTCGACCTGCGGGACAAAAGCAGTGGCTTCATCTTCTTCTAACTTTGAGAGGTAAGAAGAAGAACATGAAGAAGGTTGGTAAGGGAAACAAGTGACAAAGCAACGCGCCGTAAGGGCAAGAAAGTCAAAAACGTTTCTGGCAAAGGAAAGTGTTTCCACTGCAACGAAGACGGGCATTGGAAATGGAACTGTCCGAAGTACATTGCAGAAAAGAAGAAGGAAGGTAAATATGATTTACTTTGCCTAGAAGCTTGTTTAGTGGATAATGATAAAGCAGCTTGGATCCTTGATTCAGCGCCCTAATCATGTTTGTTCTTCTTTCAGGAATTGATTCTCGGCACCACTCTGACGCAAGAGAGAGATAACGCTCCGGGTTGGAAATGGAGAAGTCGTCTCAACTGTAGCAGTAGGCACAATGAAGCTTTATTTTGGCAAGAAATATGTATTGTTGGACAATATATTAGTGATACTACGGTTTACTAGAAACCTCATTTCCATTTCTTACCTTATTGAACAATGTATTTTTGTTTCCTTTTCCATGAATAAAGTGTTTATTTTAAAGAAAGGTTTAGAAATATGTTCAGCTTCATTAGAAAATGGATTGTATGTTTTAAGGCATATTTCAGTGAAAATAGTTTTGAACACTGAATTATTTAAAACTGCAAACGCACAAACTAAGAAACATAAAATTTCTGCTAAAGAAAATGCTCATCTTTGGCATCTAAGATTGGGTCACATTAATCTCAATAGGATTGAGAGATTGGTAAAGAACGGACTTCTAAACGAGTTAGAAGAAAATTCCTTACTTGTATGTGAATCCTGCCTAGAAGGCAAGATGACTAAAAGACCTTTTAGTGGAAAATGTTATAGAGCCAAAGATCCTCTAGAGCTTATACATTCAGACCTTTGTGGTCCGATGAATGTTAAAGTCAGGGGAGGATATGAATATTTCATCTATTTTATAGATGATTAATCCAGATATGGGCATATTTACCTAATGCACCACAAGTCTGAATCACTTGAAGAGTTCAAGGAATTCAAGACTGAGGTTGAAAATCAATTAGGTAAAAGAGTTAAAACACTTCGATCAGATCGAGGTGGAGAGTACATGGATTTAAAATTCTAGAACTATATGATAGAACATGGAATTACATCCCAACTCTCATCTCCCGGCACACCACAGCAAAACGGTGTATCGGAAAGGAGAAATAGAACCTTGTTGGACATGGTTCGATCAATGATGAGTTATGCTCATCTCCCTAGTTCCTTTTGGGGTTATGCAGTAGAGACTGCAGTATACATTTTAAATAGTGTGCCCTCCAAAAGTGTTTCTGAAATACCTTTTGAACTCTGGAAAGGACGTAAAGGTAGATTATGTCACTTCAGAATATGGGGCTGTCAAGCACATGTGCTTGTGACAAATCCAAAGAAGTTGGATTCACGTTCAAAGTTGTGCCTATTCGTAGGATACCCAAAAGAAACAAGAGGTGGTTTATTCTATGATCCTAAGGAAGATAAGGTCTTTGTGTCGACAAATGCCACATTCTTGGAGGAGGACCACATAAGGGACCACAAACCAAAAAGTATGGTAGTGTTGAGTGAATTAGACGGAACATTAGCAAAGGTTGCTAATAAGAATACTAGTACATCAACAAGAGTTGTTGATACTAGTTTGTCTAGTCAAGAGAGTCCAGCTCAAGAGGTGAGTATGCCTCGACGTAGTGGGAGGGTTGTGATCTGATTTGGCCGTTACATGGGTTTTAAATTGAAACCCAAGTTGTTATACCAGATGACAACTGCGAGGATCCATTGAATTATAATCAAGCAATGGTTGACATTGACAAAGACAAATGGGTCATAGCCATGGACCAAGAAATGGAGTCTATGTACTTCAATTCTATTTGGGATCTTGTAGATAAGCCCGATGGGGTAAAACCTATAGGTTGTAAGTGGATCTACAAGAGAAAACGTGGTGTAGATGGGAAGGTGCAAACCTTTAAAGCTAGACTAGTAGCAAAGGGTTATAACCAGGTTGAAGGGGTTGATTATGAGGAGACCTTTTCACCTGTTGCTATGGTAAAGTCTATTCGTATCCTTCTTGCCATTGCCGCATATTATGACTATGAGGTATGTCAAATGGATGTCAAGACAACCTTTTTGAATGGCAATCTTGAGGAAACCATCTACATGGACCAACCCAAATGGTTCATTAAACCACGACAAGAGCAAAAGGTTTGCAGGCTTAAAAGGTCGATTTATGGACTGAAACAAGCCTCTAGGTCCTGGAATATAAGATTTGATGAGGCTATTAGATCTTATGGTTTTGACCAGAATGATTATGAACCTTGTGTCTACAAGAAAATCATCAATAGTTCTGTCGCTTTCCTAATTCTCTATGTGGATGATATCCTACTCATTGGGAATGATGTAGGTTATCTTCATCGACATCAAGGAATGGCTAGCTACGCAGATTCCAAATGAAAAATTTGGGTGATGCGTGATTTGTTCTTGGGATCAGTTATGTCCGGAACCGCAAGAATAAAACATTAGCCTTGTCTCAAGCATCATACATAGACAAAGTGTTGTCAAGGTTTAAGATGCAAGATTCCAAAAAGGGCTTGTTGCCTTTTAGACATCGAATCCATTTGTCTAAGGAACAGTGTCCTAAGACACCTCAAGGAGTTGAGGATATGAGATGGATTCCTTACGCATCAGCTGTTGGGAGCCTGATGTACGCCATGTTGTGTACTAGGCCTGACATCTGTTTTGCAGTTGGGATGGTCAGTAGGTATCAATCCAATCCAATACTTGAACACTGGACAGCGGTAAAAACAATCCTTCATTTGGAATTGCGAAGCTAGAACATACTGAGCATACTGAGCTTCTCCCAATATAAGACGCCTGAGACAAGGCTAGCGTTCTGTTCTTCCGGTTCCGGACTATCTTCATACCTAGAACATACTGAGCTTCTCCCAAATCTTTCATTTGGAATTGCGAAGCTAGCCACTTCTTAACGTTAGTAAGAAATTCTACCTCATTCCCAATGAGAAGAATATCGTCCACATACAACACTAAAAAATGCGACAGTTTTGTCAACGATTTTCTTGTAAACACAAGGCTCGTCGACATTTTGATCAAAGCCATAAGATTTGATCGCCTCATCAAACTTTATATTCCAAGACCTCGAAGCTTGTTTCAGCCCATAAATGGACCTATGAAGCCGACAAACCTTTTGCTCTTGGCCTTGGGCAATGAACCCTTTGGGCTGGTCCATGTAGATGGTCTCATCAAGTTTGCCATTCAGAAAGGATGTCTTGACGTCCATCTGCAATACCTCGTAGTCATAATACGCGGCAATGGCCAGAAGGATCCTGATCGACTTTACCATGGCAATAGGTAAAAAGGTCCTCTCATAGTCAACCCCTTCAACCTGGGTAAAACCCTTTGCCCCTAGTCGGGCTTTGAAGGTCTGCACCTTCCCATCTACGCCACGTTTACGCTTGTAAATCAATTTGCAACCAATAGGTTTTACCCCATCCGGTTGATCCACAAGCTCCCATACAGAATTGAAGTACATAGACTCCATTTCTGGTCCATAGCTTTGATCCACTCGTCTTTGTCAACATCAACCATTGCATGATCATAGGTCAATGGATCCTCACGATCATCATCGAGGCGACAAGCGAGGTTTTGGCTAAACCCATGTAGCGATCGGCGTCGTCTCACACCCTCCCACTACGTCGAGGCATTCCCAACTCTTGGGAACGAATTTGACTAGACGTGCTAGGATCAACAACATTTGTTGACGTACTAGCCCCATCAGCAACTCTTGGCGATGTATCGCATCCATTTCATTCAACACAATTTTACTCCTTGGTAAATGATCCCTGAAGTGGTCTTCCTCTAGGAAAGTGGCGTTTGTCGACACAAGCACCCTATTTTCCCTAGGATCGTAAAACAGACCACCCCTAGTCTCTTTAGGGTAACATACGAATAGGCACAATTTTGAACGGGGTTCCAATTTTTTCGGGTTTGACACCAACACGTTGGCCGGGCATCCCCAAATTCTGAAGTGATGTAAACTGCCTTTACGTCCACTCCAGAGCTCGAAAGGTGTTTCACAAACACTCTTCGACGGAACATTGTTCAAAATATAAACCGCTGTCTCCACTGCGTATCCCCAAAAAGAATCAGGGAGACGAGCCTAGCTCATCATTGACCGAACCATGTCCAACAAGGTTCTGTTTCTCCTCTTCGATACACCATTTTGCTGTGGCATACCAGGTGCTGAGAGTTGGGACGTAATTATGAGTTCTATCATATAGTCCTTGAATTCAGTGTCCATATACTCTCTACCTCGACCCGATCGAAGTGTTTTAAGTGATTTACCTAAGAGGTTCTCAACCTCAGTCTTGTACTCCTTGAACTTTTCAAGAGTTTCAGACTTCTTGTGCATTAGGTAAATATACCCATATCTGAAGTAATCGTCTATGAAAGACACGAAATACTCATAACCACCCCGAGCTTTAACATTCATTGGACCACAGAGGTCAGAATGTATTAACTCAAGAGACTCTTTGGCTCTGTTTCATTTTCCACTAAAAAGACGTTTGGTCATCTTCCCCTCAAGGCATGACTAACACACTGGCAAAGAGTTTTCTTCCAACTCGTTTAGAAGTCCACTCTTCACTAGTTTCTCAATCCTATTGAGATTAATGTGGCCTAACCGTAGATGCCAAAGATGGGCATTTTCTTTAGGAGAAACTTTTGCTTTCTTAGTTCGTGTTTCTTCAGTTTTAAACAATTCAGTATTCAAAACACTTTTGACCGAATTAGGTTTGAAAACATACAGATTATTTTCAAGTGAAGCTGAACAAATAACATTCCCTTTGAAAGAAATAAACGCTTTATTCAATTCAAAAGAAACCGAAATACAATGTTCAATTAAGCAGGAAATGGAAACAAGGTTTCTAGTAAACCCTGGAACTATGTACAAATTGTCCAACAATAAGTACTTCCCGCCAAAGTGTAGCTTCACCGTGCCGATCGCTCCAGCAGAGACAAGCTCCCCGGATCCAACCCGTAGAGTCACCTCACCCTCTCGAAGTGGCTGCCAGGTATCAATCCCCTGAAAAGAAGAACAAACGTGGTTAGTGGTGCCCGAATCCAATATCCAGGCAGAGTCACTACTCTCCACTAAACATGTTTCAATCACAAGTAAATCACAACTATCTTTATTCTTCCTCTCGGCCAGGAATTTGGGACAGTTCCTCTTCCAGTGTCCGCCACCATTGCAGTGGAAACACATTCCTTTCTCTGCAACGTCCTTGACCTTCTTGCCCTTGTGGGCGGCAACACGGTCAGTTTTCCCCTCTTCATCCTCTTCTTCCCTTTCGGGCGTGAAGGAGCAACAGGTTTCGTCCCAAAGGTCGAACCCCTGTGATAAGACCTGTAGGCAACATTTGCCTCAGATTCCTTGACCCTGTTCAAGGATTAGAAATTCTGTAGCTCATTGAGGAGGGTAGTCAGAGTGTAGCTAGTTTTGTTCATAACAGCATTGCTACGAAACTGAAGGAAACTCTTCGGAAGAGTCTCCAAAATAAAATTGACCTGGCTTGACTCGTCGATCGAAGCCCCGTTCAACTCGCCGAGATTAAAGTGGGTCATCATATCTAGAACATGTTCACGGACAGACGACCTCTCTTTCATCCGTGCGTTGAAGGCGTATTTGAGTTAGTCATGCCGGACCTGAAAGGACTGTTGTCCAAACATTTCCTGCAAGGACTCCATGATCTCCTGGGCGGAAACCATCAGCTCATGCTTCTTTGTCAAGACATCAGACATGCTGGCAATTATGTAGACCTTTGCCTTTTCATTTGCCCTGATCCACCGATCGTACGCATCGCGAACACTTCGCGATGCTGTCGAGCCCGGCATCTGAGGACACTCCTCAGACAACACGAACTTTATGTCGTCAGTTACCAAATATGTATTAATGTTGTTTTTCCAACTCTGGTAATTATCTCCCACTAACTTATTGGATGCGAGTAAAGCTATAACTGCGCTAGACATTTTTTAAGCTGAAAAATAAGAAAAACTTTGTATTAGTCACGCAAAAAACCTTTTTGAAATCCAATTAAATTTTAGCAAAATTGTTTCATGATCCCTAGGTCATTCAAAATTTTGCAATGATACCCTAAAGGTTTAGAATGACCGCCACCGAAGGGTGAACAGAACACTCCTCCTCTAGGACGAGACTTTCTCGATCAGACCCTAACAAGAATAACTCTTATTCCATTAGGCGTCCAATTACCATTATTCGGTCGAATTCATTAACACTTAACGAATTCTGTGAGTGTCACCCTCAATCTTTAAGTTTCCAAGTATCCGTCCAAACAATAGCCACCGAAGGGTGAATCAAGAAGGAAAACCAACTAGGAAACTGTATCCCTTTCAGGAATTCACGGTGTTCCGACTCCCATGATCAAGCCCTCCGAAGGGATTGTCTGGTCCAGGCCAAATTAGCAGGCAGATCATACGCGTCTCACGGTGTGAATCGAAAGAAGAGACCGTGGGTCTCGTTTTCACAAGTCCCGCTCCCACTCACTATAAGTGTCATCTCCATCCACGATGATATTGACCTATACAAATGTCACCTGAAGGGGGACGCTCCCATTTGCGCCACGAGGCTGAGTATAGATCTCACGGTGCAGACTTTAAGGAGATTTGTGGTTGGAAATTCAAATGTATCTCATACACTATATTTCCTCCCACTCAGCACTTTAATTTTAATAGGGATTGACCTAGATAAACCGGCTAGATTTACCTAAGTCTACCAATATAACTCTTATATGGTATTAACCTAAGTTTATAATCACATTATTAACTTAGGTCTATGTGAGTAATTTAATTAACACTTAATTAACAACACTCACGAGAATATAACCTAAGAATCTCCAGACCGAATTCACTCCCAGGTCAGTTTCCAGGTAGGGGTGTTCCGCAAGCGTCAACTTAAATACTCGAGCCTTAGACAAAACCTTCCTTAGACAGAGTTACTTATCAGTCTCCATTCAAAGGTTACATTTGATTTCCTAATTTCTAATCTTATTAGAAAATTAGAAAACCTAAGTCTAATTATTCAAGTTCTAAGCTCTTTAAAACTAATAATTAACTTAGGTTGCATGCATTTCTATGTTATAGTGCTTTATCATCCATCACATGAATAATAATATACTATAACATACATTCATCACATGAATTAAATGCATGAGCATGCTTTTAATTTAAAATATAACACTTATATTTAAAAAAAAAATTAAAACATGCATTCATTATATTATAACTCTTATAATATAATCCTATCATGCATACTATATATTATGCATGAAATGTTTAACCTAAGGTGAGATTTTCAATATATATGACATACATTATGCACATAGAAATTAATTAAAATATACATCTCATGCATAAAATAATTAAATAGCAAAAATAGACCGATTTTTTGGCACCTAGGGGCAATTATTTAATTAAATAACATTAATATAACATTTCTATTAATATTATTTAATAAAATAAATAAATAAATAAATAAAATACATTTTAGAAATAATAAAATAATTAAAAAATACAAATACACCGCCTTACTAACAATTAACCCCAACGTTCTCGCGAAACCGCCTCCAAGTGGAACACCTATGAGGTATTCAAAAATACCTTTTTTCTTTCCCATGTTTTTCTTTACTCTTTAATTTCTGTTTATTTTTAATATTAGAATTCTCTGTTTTATTACAATAATATCCTAATCATATCACTGGTTGTTGGATAGTTAATTGCTAAACTAATAAATTAAGGAACAGAAAAATTAATGTAATAATGAGAAAATGAAAGAAACTTAACCATCAAATCAACAATGTTGTTGGTCTTACCCAATCGCAAAACATTGGGGCAATCACCTTTTTTTTCAAATTCTTATATTGAGGATTAATTTTTTTCTTTTATTATAATTATGTTTGTTTCTATTTACATAAGCTAAATATAAGTAGTTAGGATGCTACATTTATTTATATATATATATATAATTTGTGATGGAGTTTATCTTTTATTTAGTTGTAACATTCTTGATAGGATTTGACTAAACTATAACCATTAAATTAATACTTTTAATTTCTTCAACAACTGCCCTCAACGCGTGCAGCGTTGCAACGCTGTCGCCTCCAGCGTCGACCCGCGTTTTCAACGCCAGCGGCGTTGCAACGTTACACCTGGCGTTGGTAACGCGCGCTCGCAGCAAGGCTCTCGTCCGCAAGGGGCGGCGTTGAGACGCCATGAGGCAGCGTCTCAACGCCATCGACAGAACAACAAACTCTTTGCTGTTCTTCCAACGAAATCTACCTGTTTTCGCTCCAAATTCTTTACAGCAACTCTTGCCACGAACGACCCGGACTTACAGACTCGATTTACAACGAAATGCCCAAAAACAACGGGCCCTTACATTGATCTCATCAACATAATTGTAAATCTGAACTAGTGCCAAAAATCGAAAACATCCATTATGCTTACCAAACATTCATCTCATGAAATTAGGCAAATTTACCCACCTAATTTTAACAAAACAGTGCATAAATGAAGACCATCGAAATGCCACTGATACCAATTGAAGGGAATGAAAATCCCCGCGCAGCGGAAGACGATCGAATCGTCGTGGTATCAATACGAAACTTGTTCTTGTTAAAACGATCTACTATAGATCTAGGCTAAACATACTGAAAAAGAAGGAAAAACAGTAAGATTAAAGGTACTTACTTGTTGAAGACTTTCTTCAAGATTCCTTCTCCAGATCACGAACACTTCGTGCTTCTCGATCTCAACGAATTCTTCCCACGAACTGAACCCGAACACCACCACTTGGAGTCTCGGTTGTTCTCTTTTGGAGAAGGGAAGTTTGTGGGAACTTTTGGAGTTTTGGAGAGGGAGGAGAATAGACAGAAAGTAGAGAGAACTTTCTTCTTCTCTTTTGTGAAATTCTAAAAAATGAGAGAATTCCTTACCATCCTTCTTGCAAGAAGGGATTATATAGTGGAATTGATGGAGTTAAAACCTCCTCATTATTACCACTTTACAACAACCATAGGTTATGCAAATCTCATTTGTATAACCATATAATATAAGATATCTCATATCTCATATTGCAAATCTCATTTGCAATAATTGTTTATTAATTAAATTGAATCACATCCAATTTAATTTCTCTCAATCAAATTCTACAATTAGCCCTAATTCAACAATTAGGCTAACCTATAGTTTATTATGAATCTCATTCATATTAAACTATATATTATATCATTCATCTCTCATATAAATGACATAAATGCCCTTAAAGTGAAATTGAACACTTCAATTTCATACCAAAACATTAACCCTTCTTTTAACCAAGATTGAGCCAACCGAGGGACCTAATGGACCTATAGTGACAGACTCCAATGATCCGAGATTAACCTGTCAAACTCTTGGACCCGGTTAACCAACATTCATTAGCTACGGTAACAATCCACTATAGCCCGTAGCTGCACTCCCGTCAGTGCAGAATATTACGTGTCCACTGATATAACCAATGGCCATGAGTCGACCCTTCACAGGTTGTTCGTAGACACGGCTGGGTAAAATTACCATTTTACCCCTGTGTCTAATTCTTGTTCCTTAATTCCCCTCTGCTCCTCTAATGAACAACATATTTTGAAGGTCCAACCATACACAACACCCTTCTCGGGCCAGTGAGAAGGTGGGCGCCCGTTGTCCAAGCCACAGAGAGACAAAGACTTAAGGGAACAACCCCTCTAGTTTTCCTAAAGGCGGGAACGAGTGAATTCCATCTCGCGTAGTTAAATTCCCAGCTCTCTACTTGGTTCTGTCCCTTAGAAGATAGGCATATTGGGCGAGTAACTGTGACCACCCTCACCCGTACTAGTCAAAGAACAGACCCTCACTGAGACATGAGTCCGTAAGTCCGCACGCTCGGGATTGTGTCGAGTCACTAATGGTCATCTACGAAGTTATTAGTCTTCATCACAGCGGTGTTACATCACTAGTCTAATAATTCACGGTCCAGTCTTGTACAATCTCATTGCACAGGATGCCCCCACTCGCATGTCAACCACATGAACGAGTCAGATCAGCTCGTTTGTATCTAATACAAAGCGGGTCGCATCCACAGTGTATTCAGGATTAGGTCTCCAACCCTATCCATATAATGTAGACCGTTCGGGTCATTAACTCGAACGTGATCCTCCCTGTGTGTCCACTACACACCGTTCAAGTTCTAGTTCTCTCGTAAATTCAATGACCTTGGAGCTTAGTTTATTGGAGAAATTTATAAATATTGCGAGACACAAAGTGATGAAATGAATAACTCTTATTAATTTCAAACAATATATTACAAACACGAGATTAGGACAAAAATCCCAACAAATTCCCACTTGGACTAAGCTAGTGGAGAAAATACATTTCTGAAATGTACGTAAATTACAATAAAGTAATACAATAAACTAGGGCATTGAATACTCGTTTACACATCTCCCACTTGCCCTAGTCAGGAAGCTCTCGAAAACCTAGACTCTCTAGGTGACCCTCAAACACCTTAGCCGTGAGGGGGTTTGTAAATGGATCTGCTACGTTGTGCTCCGACGCTATCTGCGTGACTGTCATGTCTCCGCGATGCACAATCTTTCGTATGAGATGATACTTGCGCTCAATGTGTTTGCCTCTCTTATGGCTCCGAGGCTCACGTGAGTTGGCTACTGCACCACTGTTATCACAAAATAGTGTGATCGACAAGTTCATATTTGGAACAACTTTCAAATCTATCATGAACTTCCTAAGCCAAACAGCTTCATTTGAAGCTTCACAAGCCGAAACATACTCCGCTTCCATAGTGGAATCAGTGATGCATCCCTGCTTGATGCTTCGCCATACTACAGCTCCTCCATTCAGAATGAAGGTTGACCCCGAAGTGGATTTCCTAGAATCCTTATCGGTCTGAAAATCAGAATCCGTGTATCCCGTAAGGATCAAATCTCCACTACCATACACTAAGTCGTAGTTCCTCGTTCTCCTTAGATACTTGAGGATTGCCTTTACTACCGGCATCGGTGATCTAATCTGGATTGGGTGATATCTCATCGAGAATTCTTATCGCATAATGAGATGTCGGGCCTAGTACACAGCTTGGCATACATCAGGCTCCCTACAGCTGAAGCATATGGAATCTGTCTCATATCCTCAACATCTTGAGAAGTCTTAGGACATTGATGCTTAGACAAGAGAACCCCATGCCTGAAAGGCAGCAAGCCCTTCTTGGAGTTCTGCATCTTATATCTAGACAACATCTTGTCAATATAAGGCGCTGAGACAAGGCTAGCGTTACTGTTCTTCCAGTTAGGACTATCCGGATACCTAGAACATATTGAGCTTCTCCCAAATCATTCATTTGGAATTGCGAAGCTAGCAACTTTTTAACGTCAGTAAGAAATTCTACCTCATTCCCAATGAGAAGAATATCGTCCACATACAACACCAAAAAATGCGACAGTTTTGTCAACAATTTTCTTGTAAACACAAGGCTCGTCGACATTTTGATGAAAGCCATAAGATTTGATCGCCTCATCAAACCTTATATTCCAAGACCTCGAAGCTTGTTTCAGCCCATAAATGGACCTATGAAGCAGACAAATCTTTTGCTCTTAGCCTTGGGCAATGAACCCTTTGGGCTGGTCCATGTAGATGGTCTCATCATGTTTGCCATTCAGAAAGGTTGTCTTGACGTCCATCTGCCATAACTCGCAGTCATAATACGCGGCAATGACCAGAAGGATCCTGATCGACTTTACCATGGCAACAGGTGAAAAGGTCTCCTCATAGTCAACCCCTTCAACCTGGGTAAAACCTTTTACCACTAGTCGGGCTTTGAAGGTCTGCACCTTCCCATCTACGCCACGTTTAGGCTTATAGATCCATTTGCAACCAATAGGTTTTACCCCATCCGGTTGATCCACAAGCTCCCATACAGAATTGAAGTACATAGACTCCATTTCCTGGTCCATAGCTTTGATCCACTCGTCTTTGTCAACATCAACCATTGCCTGATCATAGGTCAATGGATCCTCACAGTCATCATCAGGAGCAACAACTGAGGTTTCAGCTAAACACATGTAGCGATCAGGTTGTCTCACAGCCCTCCCACTACGTCGAGGCATTCCCAACTCTTGGGAACGGATTTGACTAGGCGTGCTAGGATCAACAACACTTGTTGACGTACTAGCCCCCTCAAGCAACTCTTGGCGATGTAATCGCATCCATTTCATTCAACACAATTTTACTCCTTGGTAAATGATCACGACGTGGTCTTCCTCTAGGAAAGTGGCATTTGTCGACACAAGCACCCTATTTTCCCTGGGATCGTAAAACAGACCACCCCTAGTCTCTTTAGTGTAACTTACGAATAGGCATAATTTTGAACGGGGTTCCAATTTTTTCGGGTTTAACACCAACACATGGGTCGGGCATCCCCAAATCCTGAAGCTATGTAAACTGCCTTTACGTCCACTCCAGAGCTCGAAAGGTGTTTCACAAACACTCTTCGATGGAACATTGTTCAAAATATAAACGCGATCTTCACTGCGTACTTCAAAAAGAATCGGGGAGACGAGCATAGCTCATCATCGGCCGAACCATGTCCAACAAGGTTACATTTCTCCTCTCCGATACACCATTTCTTTGTGGCATACCAGTGCTCGAGTTGGGACGTAATTCCGTGTTCTATCATATAGTCCTTGAATTCAGTGTCCATATACTCTCCACCTCGATCCGATCAAAGTGTTTTAAGTGATTTACCTAAGATGTTCTCAACCTCAGTCTTGTACTCCTTGAACTTTTCAAGAGTTCCAGACTTCTTGTGCATTAGGTAAATATACCCATATCTGGAGTAATCGTCTATGAAAGACACGAAATACTCATAACCGCCCCGAGCTTTAACATTCATCGGACCATATAGGTCAGAATGTATTAACTCAAGAGACTCTTTGGCTCTATATCCTTTTCCACTAAAAGGACGTTTGGTCATCTTGCCCTCAAGGCATGACTCACACACTGGCAAAGAGTTTTCTTCCAACTCGTTTAGAAGTCCACTCTTCAATAGTTTCTCAATCCTACTGAGATTTATGTGGCCTAACAGTAGATGTCAAAGATGGGCATTTTCTTTAGGAGAAACTTTTGCTTTCTTAGTTCGTGTTTCTGCTGTTTTAAACAATTCAGTATTCAAAACACTTTTGACCGAATTAGGTTTGAAAACATACATATTATTTTCAAGTGAACCTGAACAAATAACATTCCCTTTGAAAGAAATAAACGCTTTATTCAATTCAAAAGAAACCGAAATACAATGTTCAATTAAGCAGGAAATGGAAACAAGGTTTCTAGTAAACCCTGAAACTATGTACAAATTGTCAAACAATAAGTACTTCCCGCCAATGTGTAGCTTCACCGTGCCGATCGCTGCAGTAGAGACAAGCTCCCCAGATCCAACCCGTAGAGTCACCTCACCCTATCGCAGCGGCTGCCAGGTATCAATCCCCTGAAAAGAAGAACAAACGTGGTTAGTGGCGCCCGAATCCAATATCCAGGCAGAGTCACTACTCTCTACTAAACATGTTTCAGTCACAAGTAAATCACATCTACCTTGATTCTTCCTCTCGGCCAGGAATTTGGGACAGTTCCTCTTCCAGTGTCTGCCCCCATTGCAGTTGAAACACTTTCCTTTCTCTGCAACGTCCTTGACCTTCTTGTCCTTTTGAGCGGCAGCACGGTCAGTTTTACCCCTCTTCATCCCCTGTGATAAGACTTGTAGGCAACATTTGCCTCAGATTCCTTGACCCTGTTCAAGGATTGGAAATTCTGTAGCTCATTGAGGAGGGTAGTCAGAGTGTAACTAGTTTTGTTTATAACAAAGATTGCTCTGGCCCGGAAGGAAACTCTTCGGAAGAGTCTCCAAAATAAAATTGACCTGGCTCGACTCGTCGATCGAAGCCCTGTTCATCTCGACAAGATTTATGTGGGTTATCATGTCTAGAACATGTTCACGGACATACGACCTCTCTTTCATCCGTGCGTTGAAGACGTATTTGAGCGAGTCATGTCGGACCTGAAAGGACTGTTGTCCAAACATTTCCTGCAAGGACTCCATGATCTCCTTGGCGGAAACCATCAGCTCATGATTCTTTGCCAAGACATCAGACATGCTGGCAATTATGTAGACCTTGGCCTTTACATTGGCCCTAATCCACCGATCATACGCATCGCAAACACTACGAGATGCTGTCGAGCCCGACACTCCTCAGACAGCACGAACTTTATGTCGTCAGTTACCAAAATTGTATTAATGTTGTTTTCCAACTCTGGTAATTATCTCCCACTAACTTATCAGATGCGAGTAAAGCTATAATTGCGCTAGACATTTTTTTTGCTGAAAAATAAGAAAAACTTTGTATTAGTCTCGCAAAAAACCTTTTTGAAATCCAATTAAGTTTTAGCAAAATTGTTTCATGATCCCTAGGTCATTCAAAATTTTGCAATGATACCCTAAAGGTTTAGAATGACCACCACCGAAGGGTGAATAAAACACTCCTCCTCTAGGACGAGACTTTCTCGATCAGACCCAAATCCTAGAATAACTCTTATTCCATTAGGCGTCCAATTACCATTATTCGGTCGAATTCATTAACACTTAACGAATTCTGTGAGTGTCACCCTCAATCTTTAAGTTTCCAAGTATCCGTCCAAACAATAGCCACCGGGGTGAACCAAGAAGGAAAACCAACTAGGAAACTTTATCCCTTTCAGGAATTCACGGTGTTCCGACTCCCATGATCAAGCCCTCCGAAGGGATTGTCTGGTCCAGGCCAAACTAGCAGGCAGATCATACGCGTCTCACGGTGTGAATCGAAAGAAGAGACCGTGGGTCTCGTTTTCACAAGTCCCGCTCCCACTCACTATAAGTGCTATCTCCATCCATGATGATATTGACCTATACAAATGCCACCCGAAGGGGGACGCTCCTACTTGCGCCACGAGGCCGAGTATAGATCTCACGGTGCAGACTTTAAGGAGATTTGTGGTTGGAAATTCAAATATATCTCATACACTATATTTCCTCCCACTCAACACTTTAATTTTAATAGGGATTAACCTAGATAAACCTGCTAGAATTTACCTAAGTCTACCAATATAACTCTTATATGGTATTAACCTAAGTTTATAATCAAATTATTAACTTAGGTCTATGTAAGTAATTTAATTAACACTTAATTAACGACACTCACGAGAATATAACAAAAGAATCTCCGGACCGAATTCACTCCCAGGTCGGTTTCAAGGTAGGGGTGTTCCGCAAGCGTCAACTTAAATACCCCAGCCTTAGACAAAACCTTCCTTAGAAAGAGTTACTTATCAGTCTCCATTCAAAGGATATATTTGATTTCCTAATTTCTAATCTTATTAGAAAATTAGAAAACCTAAGTCTAATAATTCAAGTTCTAAACTCTTTAAAACTAATAAT
This sequence comes from Trichosanthes cucumerina, assembly GCA_036507285.1. Taxonomy (NCBI): domain Eukaryota; kingdom Viridiplantae; phylum Streptophyta; class Magnoliopsida; order Cucurbitales; family Cucurbitaceae; genus Trichosanthes; species Trichosanthes cucumerina. The sequence continues at coordinate 45,593,507 of CM071841.1, forward strand.
TAACTTAGGTTGCATGCATTTCTATGTTATAGTGCTTGGTCATCCATCACATGAATAATAATATACTATAACATACATTCATCACATGAATTAAATGCATGAGCATGCTTTTAATTTAAAATATAACACTTATATTTAAAAAAAATATTAAAACATGCATTCGTTATATTATAACTCTTATAATATAATCCTATCATGCATACTATATATTATAACTCTTATAATATAAATATGATGCATGAAATGTTTAACCTAAGGTGGGATTTTCAATCTATATGGCATACATTATGCACATAGAAATTAATTAAAATATACATCTCATGCATAAAATAATTAAATAGCAAAAATAGACCGATTTTTGGCACCTAGGGGCAATTATTTAATTAAATAACATTAATCTAACATTTATATTAATATTATTTATTAAATAATTAAATAAATAAATAAAATACATTTTAGAAATAATAAAACAATTAAAAAATACAAATAAACCGCCCCACAACTGCCCTCAACACGTGCAGCGTTGCAACGCCGTGGGTAGCAATGCAACGCCGTCGCCTCCAGCGTCGACCCGCGTTTTCAACACCAGTGGCGTTGCAACGCTACACCAGGCGTTGCAACGCTGCTCTGCAGCAAGGCCTCCGTCTGCAAGGACAACATTGAGACGCCATGAGGAAGCGTCTCAACGCAATCGACAGAACAACAAACTCTTTGCTGTTCTTCCAACGAAATCCGCCTATTTCCGCTCCGAATTCTTTACAGCAACTCTTGCCACAAACGACCCGGACTTACAGACTCGATTTACAACGAAATGCCCAAAAACAACGGGCCCTTACATTGATCTTATCAACATAATTGTAAATCTAAACTAGTGCCAAAAATCGAAAACATCCATTATGCTTACCAAACATTCATCTCATGAAATTTGGCAAATTTACCCACCTAATTTTAACAAAACAGTGCATAAATGAAGAACCATTAAAATGACTCTGATACCAATTGAAGGGAATGAAAATCTCCGTGCAGCAGGAGATGATCGAATCGTCGTGGTATCAATACTCAAGTTGTTCTTGTTAAAACGATCTACTATAGATCTAGGCTAAACATACTGAAAAAGAAAGAAAACAGTAGGATTAAAGGTACTTACTTGTTGAAGACTTTCTTCAAGATTCCTTCTCCAGATCATGAACTCTTCGTGCTTCTCGATCTCAACGAACTCTTCCCACGAACGGAACCCGAACACCACCTTGGAGTCTCGGTTGTTCTCTTTTGGAGAAGAGAAGTTTGTGGGAACTTTTGGAGTTTTGGAGAGGGAGGAGAATAGAGAGAAAGTAGAGAGAACTTTCTTCTTCTCTTTTGTGAAATTCTAAAAAATGAGAGAATTTCTTACCATCCTTCTTGCAATAAGGGATTATATAGTGGAATTGATGGAGTTAAAACCTCCTCATTATTACCACTTTACCACAACCATAGGTTATGCAAATCTCATTTGTATAACCATATAATATAAGATATCTCATATCTCATATTGCAAATCTCATTTGAAATAATTGTGTATTAATTAAATTGAATCACATCCAATTAAATTTCTCCCAATCAAATTCTCCAATTAGCCCTAATTCAACAATTAGACTAACCTATAGTTTATTATGAATCTCATTCATATTAAACTATATATTATATCATTCAAATCTCATATAATTTACATAAATGCCCTTAAAGTGAAATTGAAAACTTCAATTTCATACCAAAACATTAACCCTTCTTTTAACCCAGATTGAGCCAACCGAGGGACCTAATGGACCTAGAGTGACGGGCTCCAATGATCCGAGATTAACCTGTCAAACTCTTTGACCCGATTAACCAACATCCATTAGCTACGGTAACACTCCACTATATAGCGTCGATTTGGACTCCCGTCGATCTGAGAATATTACGTGTCCACTGATATAACCAATGGCCATGAGTCGACCCTTCACAGGTTGTTCGTAGACACGGCTGGGTCAAATTACCGTTTTACCCCTGTGTGTACTTCTTGTTCATTAAGTCCCCATTGCTCCTCTAATGAACAACATATTGTGAAGGTCCAACCATACACAACACCCTTCTCGGGCCAGTGAGAAGGTGGGCGCCCGTTGTCCAAGCCACGGAGACAACACTTAAGGGAACAACCCCTCTAGTTTCCCTAAAGGCGGAAGCAGTGAATTCCATCTCGCGTAGTTAAGTTCCCGACTCCTACTTGGTTCTGTCACGAGAAGATAGGCATATTAGGCGAGTAACTGTGACAACCCTCACCCGTACTAGTCAAAGAACAAACCCTCGCAGACAGGAGTCCGTAATACGCTCAAGATTCAGGTCGAGTCACTAATGGTCATCTAAGAAGTTATTAGTCTTCTACATCAGCGGTGTTACATCGTGAGGTCTAATAATTCACGGTTCGGTCTTGTACAATCTCATTGCACAGGATGCCCCCACTCGCATGTCAACCACATGAACGAGTCAGATCACCTCGTTTGAATCTAATACAAAGTGGGCCCCATCCACAGTGTATCCAGGATTAGGTCTCCAACCATATCCATATACTGTAGACCGTTCGGGGTCATTAACTCGAACGTGATCCTCCCTGTGTGTCCACTACACACTGTTCAAGTTCTAGTTCTCTCATAAATTTAATGACCCTGGAACTTAGTTTATTGGAGAAGTTTATAAATATTGCAAGACACAAAGTGATGAAATGAATAACTCTTATTAATTTCAAACAATATATTACAAACACGAGATTAGGACAAAAATCCCAACAAATAAGCCTAGCTTCTCAGGGACAGAACCTCGTAGGTGGCTGGGAACTTAATTGTGCAAGATGGAATTCACTCATTCCTCTACTGAGGAATTAGATAGGTTGTTCCCTTAAGGCGACTCGTGTCTTGAGCAGCGGGCCCCGCCCTCTATGAGGGTATGAGTCTAAGGTAGGACCTTAGACTTGTTGTTCATTAGAGGATTAGTGGTGCTTAAGGAACAAAGAGGTAATCACAGGGGTAAAACGATACTTTGACCCAGCTGTGATTATGAACAGCCTGTGAAGGGTCGACTCATGGGTAATGACTATATCAGCGGACACAATGATATCTACAGTGAGGAGAGTGCATCTACAAGTCTATAGTGGAGTGACTTGTAGTTAATGAATATTGATTACAATATAGTGGATCAAAGAGTTTGATCAGTTAATCTCACATCATTGGAGCTCATGATCTGTAGGTCCATTAGATCCCTCCGTTGGCTCAACATGGTAATATTGAGAGTATAAAGTTAGGAGTTAAATTGAAGTGTTCAATTTCATACATGAGGAGTTATATCAATTATATATGATATAATTGATATAATATGTAGTTTTAATGTGAATTAGATTCATATATAAACTATATACTAAAGAGAGATTAAAGGAGGGGTAGGATGGTCATTTCCATCCCATTCTCCTATATGTATGGTTGCATGAGATGCAACTAGGTTTAAGGTTTGGACAAGCTCCCCTTTTGTTGTTGTTAGAAAGGTTCCAAGACAACAAAACATCTCTCTCAAAAATACCTCACTTCTCCTCAAGGGAACCCACATTCCTCCCTCACCTAGAGAACAACGGAGAAGATCCGGTGGTCGTTTCTTCGCACGTTGGAGTTCTTGTTGCTGAGATCGTGACCGTGGAGAGAGAAGCACTCGAAGAAAGGTTCTTCAAAGGTAAATACTTGCTGTCCAAACTCTTATTTTATGCTTAATCTATGTTTTACGTTCTTCAATTTTTCGCTGTAACTAAATCAAGAGCGCGCGATTCGCAATCCCTTCTGCTGCGAGGACTTCGATTCTCTTAAACATCTACATTGACCAACCTAAAGGGTTCATTGATCAAGGACAAGAGCAAAAGGTTTGCAGGCTTAAAAGGTCAATCTATGGACTGAAACAAGCCTCTAGGTCCTGGAATATAAGGTTTGATGAGGCTATCAAATCTTTTGGCTTTGACCAGAATGATGATGAACCTTGTGTCTATAAGAAGATCATCAATCGTTCTGTCGCATTCCTAGTTCTATATGTGGATGATATCCTACTCATTGGGAATGATGTAGGTTATCTTACTCACATTAAAAATTGGCTAGCTACACAATTCCAAATGAAATATTTCGGAGAAGCGCAGTTTGTTCTTGGGATCCAGATTGTCCGAAATCGCAAGAATAAAACTCTAGCGTTTTCTCAGACATCTTACATCGACAAAGTGTTGTTGAGGTTTAAGATGCAAGACTCCAAGAAAGGTTTATTACTTTTGGGTATGGAGTTTATTTGTGAAAGGAACAATGTCCTACGACACCTTAAGGAGTTGAGGACATGAGAGAGATTCCTTATGCATCAGTTGTTGGGAGCCTAATGTACGCCATGTTGTGTACAAGGCAAGCCATCTGTTTTGCAGTTGGAATGGTCTGTAGATATCAATCCAATCCAGGACTTGAACACTGGACGGTGGTTAAAACGATCCTTAAGTATCTTCGGAGAACAAGGAACTACATGCTTGTGTATGGGGCTAATGATTTGATCCTTACAAAATACACAGATTCTGACTTTCAAACTGATAAATATTCTCGGAAATCTGCATAAGGGTCAGTATTTACTCTTAATGGAGGAGTAGTAGTATGGTGAAGCGTCAAGTAGGGATGCATCGTTGATTCCACCATGGAAGTCGAATATGTAGCTGAAGCACCTAAAGAGGTTTTGTGGTTAAGAAAATTCATGTTAGATTTGGAAGTTGTTCCAAATATGAGTTTACCCATCACGTTGTATTGTGATAACAGTGGTGTTGTGGCAAATTCAAGAGAACCCCGAAGTCACAAGAGGGGTAAGCATATTAAGCGGAAATATCATCTCATCAGGGAGATCGTGCATCGAGGAAACGTGATCGTCACAAAGATAGCCTCCGAGCACAACATTGTTGATCCTTTTACAAAGGCTCTCACGGTTAAAGTATTTGAGAGACACCTAGAAGGTCTAGGTGTACAAGTCTTCCCCAACTAGGGAATGTGGGAGTATGTTGTACACAGGGTTTCAGTGCCCTAGTTTATTGTATTTTACATTATTGTAATGTTTAATTATGTACTCTACAAGCTTTAGGTCAAGTGGGGATTGTTCGGATATGTGTCCTAAACTTGTGTAATTTTGGTCAAATGAATAAAGAGTTATTTGATTTGATAAAATTATATTCTCACTTTATAAATCCAATAAACTAAGATCAAAGCTTATAATGAATCTTGAACATTAGTGTAGTAGACACTATTTGGATCGTGTTGAAGAATATAACCTAAATGGTCTATGGTATAAGAAAGAGGTTGGAAACCTTATTTTGGTAACACCATGGATGCGACCCATTTTGTAATTAGTACAAGTGAGGTAATCCAACTCATTCATGTGGATGACATGCGAGTGAGGGCATCCTTTATGAAGAGTTCATATATGACCGGACTGCAAATTATTAGTCTAACCAGTATAACGCCGTTCACAGGATACGACTTATAATTTATAGATGGTCATTAGTGATTCGACCTGAATCCTGAGCAAGTTAAGAACTCCTACTTATGAGGGGTTTGTCCTTAGACTAGTATGAGTGAGAGTGACCTTTAGCCAACTCAATAAGCCTACCTTCTCAGGGACAAAACCTCGTAGGTAGTTGGGTACTTAACTCTGCAAGATGAAATTCACACATTCCTAGACTATGGAATTAGATAGGTTGTTCCCTTAAGAACTGAGTCCAAGTCTTGAACAACGGGGCCCCGCCCTCTAAACAAGCTTAAGAGGGTTTGAGTTTATGGTAGGACCGTAGACTTGTTATTCATTAGAGGATCAATGGTGCTTAAGGAACAAAGAGGTAATCTTAGGGGTAAAACGATAATTTGACCATCTGTGATTACGAACAACCTGTGAAGGGTCGACTCATGGGTAATGATTATATCAATGAACACAATATACTCTACAGTGAGGAGAGTGCAACTACAAGTCTATAGTAAAGTGACTTGTAGTTAATGAATATTGATTAACCAGATCAAAGAGTTTGATCAGTTAATCTCACATCATTGGAGCTCATGAATTGTAGGTCCATTAGGTCCCTCCGTTTGCTCTACATGCTAACATTGAGGGTACAAAGTTAGGAATGAAATTGAAGTGTTCAATTTTATATATGAGATGTTATATCAATTATATGTGATATAATTGATATAATATATAGTTTTAATGTGAATTAGATTCACAAATTGACTATATACTAATGAGAGAATGAAGGAGGGATAGGATGGTAATTTCCATCCTATTTCCCTATAAATAGTTGCATAAGATAAAACTTTAAGATAGACTATCACATACAACCCTAGAGTTTTATTTTGAATTGTTGGAAAGAGTTCCAAACACAACTTCTCTCAAACCTCCACATCTCATCCTAAAGGAACCCACCTTCCTCGCTCACCTAGAGAATAACGGAGAAGATCTAGTGGCGGATCTTCACACGGTTTGAGTTCGCGTTCTTAAGATCGTGATCGTTGGAGAACGAGCTTGTGAAGAAAGTGTTCTTCATATGTAAATTTCTTACTGTACTAATTTGTTATGTATGCTTAATCTTAGATATATTATTCTTGATTTGAATCTAAGTAACACTATCATGAACACGTGATTCACAATCGCTTCCGCTGCGGGATTCGATCCCTTCAGGTAGTTAATCCATCTAGAAAACCATTCCTGAGGACGATACTTGGAACTCAAATCACTCTACTAAAACTTTTCCCGTACACTTGCGGTATTGCAATAATATTTTACGCAACAAGTTTTTGTCGTCGTTGCTGGGTAATGACGATTATTTAGATTGATTAATATTAGAAGAAAATTCGTGATTTTAGACTAAAGTTGTTTTTTTTTTTCCTCTTGTGTTTTTTTTATTTTTTATTTTTTTTTCTTATTTGTGTTTTTCTTTATCTGTTTCCTTTTGTATCTCAAGGTGTATGCCCAAGGGTAGAGTTGCAAACCTTCAACCTTTTGATCCTGAAACATAAAGGACCTGCAGAAGACTGTTAAGGGAAAATAAAGCTGAAATCCAAATAATGGCAAATCAGGAGATTGTCAACAATCCTAAACCCATCATGGAGTATTTCCAACATGTGTTTAATTCTGAACATGCTGGAATAGTCCATGTCCTTATCAAATTTTATGGCTTTGATCAAAGTGTTAATGAACCTTGTGTTTACAAGAAAATCATGAACAGGACTGTCGCTTTTCTAGTGTTGTATGTGGATGAAAACATGTTCATTGGGAATGATGTAGGATTCCTCATTGACATTAAAAACTTGCTAGCTACAAAGTTCCAAATGAAAGATTTGAGAGATGCACATTATGTTGATGGAATCCAGATTGTCCGAAATCGCAAGAACAAGACACTAGCCTTGTCTAATGCATCATACATCGACAAGATGTTGACATGATATAAGATGTAGAACTCGAAGAAGGGCTTGTTGCTTTTCATGCACGGGGTTCATTTGTCTAAGGAACAATGTCCTAAGACACCTTAAGAAGTTGAGGACATGAGACGGGTCCCTCATGTTGGGATTTTTGTCCTAATCTCGTGTTTGTAAAATATTGTTTTGAAATTAATAAGAGTTATTATTTTCTTCACTTTGTGTCTCGCAAATATTTTAAAGCTTTCCAATAAACTAAGCTCCAGGGTCATTGAATATATGAGAAAACTAGAACATGAACAGTGTGTAGTTGACACACAAGGAGGATCACGTTCGAGCTAATGACCCGAACGGTCTACAGTATAAGGATGGGGTTGGAGACCTAATCCTGGATATACTGTGGATGCGGCCCGCTTTGTATTAGATACAAACGAGGTGATCTGACTCGTTCATGTGGTTGACATGCGAGTGGGGGCATCCTGTAAAATGAGATTGTACAAGACCGGACCGTGAATTATTTAGACTTACCGATAACACAGATTAATGAGAAAAGACTAATAAATTCGTAGATGACCATTAGTGACTCGACACGAATCGACGAGCGTATTACGGACTCTGTCTGCCGGGGTCTGTCCTCTGATTAGTACGGGTGAGGGTGGTCCAAGTCACTCGCCCAATATGCCTATTTTCTCGGGGGAGAACCAAGCAGAGAGCGGGAACCTAATTACGCGAGATGGAATTCACTCGTTCCCGCCTATAGGGAATCTAGAGGTTGTTCCCTTAAGTCTTGTCTCCGGTGGCTTGGACAACGGCGCCCACCTTCTCACCGCCCGAGAAGGGTGTTGTGTATGGTTGGACCATCACAATATGTTTTTCATTAGAGGAGCTGTGGGGACTTAAGGAACAAGATGTAGACACGGGGGTAAAGCGGTAATTTGACCTGACCATGTCTAACGAACAACTTGTGAAGGGTCGACTCATGAGCATTGGTTATATCGGTGGACACATAATATTCTACATCGATGGGAGTGCTGACTCACTGAGCTTTGGTGGAGTGTTCTGTAGCTAATGAACATTGGTTGACTGGGTAAAAGAGTTTTGTTGGTTAACCTCAAATCATTGAGGCAGTCAATGTAGGTCCATTAGGTCCCTTGGTTGGCTCAATCTGGGATAAAAGAAGGGTTAATGTTTTGGTATGAAATTGAAGTGTTCAATTTCACTTAAAGAGTATTTATATCATATAGATGATATAATATATAGTTTAATATGAATGAGATTTATAATAAACTATATATTAGCCTAATTGTTGAATTAAAGGCTAATTGGAGAAATTGATAGAGAGAAAATAAATTGAATGTGATTCAATTCACAATTATTGCAAATGAGATTTGCAACACAAGATATGAGATATCTTATATTATATAATTATGTAAATGAGATTTACATAACATATGGTTGTGGTAAAGTGGTAATAAAGTGAAGTTGTGAACTTCATCATTCCACTATTTAAACTCCTTTGCAAAAGGGTTTTGAGGAGGTAATTGAACCAAAAACAAAGCTTTGGAAGCTAAGGGAAATTCTCTCTTCTCTCTCAATTTTCTCATCTCTTTCCAAAACACAAAGTTCCCACAAACTTCCCTTCTCCAAAAGAGAACAACCAAGAAGATCAATTGGTAGTGTTTGGGATCCGATATTAGGAAGAGTTCGTAGAGATCGAGAAGCGCGAAGAGTTTGTGATCTACAAGGAGAGTTTGCTGAATTGGTCTACAACAAGTAAGTTTTCCTTCTTGCTGTAAAATTTCAGCATGTTTAGCCTAGATCTAATAGTTAGATCAATTTTAATAAGCATGTTGCATGATGATACCACGACGATTCGATAGTCTTCCGCTGCGCGGGGATTCTCATTCCCTTCACCTCATGCATCAGTTGTAGGTAGCCTCATGTATGCAATGTTGTGTACTAGGTTCGATATCTGTTATGCAGTTGGGATTGTCAGTAGGTAATAATCCAATCCAGGATTTGATCACTGGACAACAGTTAAGGAAATTCTCAAGTATCTAAGAAGAACGAGGGACTACATGCTCGTGTATGGAACTAAGGATTTGATCCTTATGGGATACACAAACCCTGACTTTCAGACCGACAAGGATTCTAGGAAATCCACGTTGGAGTCAGTGTTTTGTCTCAACGGAGGAGCTGTAGTTTGGCGAAGCATCAAGCAAGGATGCATCGTAGACTCCACAATGAAGGTCGAATATGTAGCAACTTATGAAGCAACATAAGAGGCAGTTTGGCTAAGGAAGTTTATGAAAGATTTGGAAGTTATTAAAAATATGAACTTATCAGTCACCCTTTATTGTGATAATAGTGGTGCAATGGCCAATTCGAGTGAACTTCGAAGTCACAAGAGGGAAGAACACATCGAGCAGAAGTATCACCTGATACGAGAATTGTGCATCGAGGGGACGTGATCGTCATGAAGATAGCTTCGGAGCATAACGTTGTTGATCCATTTACAAAGGCTCTTACGACTAAGGTGTTTTAGGTTCACTAGAAAGTCTAGGTCTACGTATAACACCCTTATTGGGGCAACTGAGAGTATGTTGTAAAAGGGTATTCAATGCCCTAATTTATTATATTTACATTAGTGTAATGTTGTTGCAGTCCACTAGCTTTAGGTCAAGTGGAAGTTTGTTGGGATTTATGCCCTAAAGTTGTGTAGTTTGTAATTATTTGATGCTTATAAATAAAGTGTTATTTTTGCTCAAATCTTGTAATCTCGCAATTAAGACTTAAATCCAATAAACTAAGCTCCAGGATAATGCTTATGGGACCTTGAATGGTGTGTAATGGACACACAAGTAGGATCATGTTCAAGTTAATGACCTAAATGGTGTATAGTACATGGATGGGGTTGAGAACCTCATCCTTGTAACATTGTGGATACAACCCACTTTGTATTTGATACAAACGAAGCGATCCAACTCGTTCATGTAGTTGGCATGTGAGTGGGGGCATTCTGTTGCGTAGATTTTGCAATACCGCAAGTGCACGGGTGAAGTTTTAACATAGTGAATTTGAGTACGAGTATCGTCCACAGGATTGAGTTATTTAATTCAATTAGTTCCTATAAATATCACCATTCAATTTTATCTTGAAAAATAAAACTTAAGGTGAAGAAAAAAAAATAGCAAAGAGTGAAAATTTGAGAACAATCACGAAAGACAAATATCTTAGGGACTAGATATCACCAATCAATCAACTATTTTATTGAGGTTGCCAATGATGAAACTAACATAACAAATGACCCTCTCGAGGCAAGTGAATCTCATGCATGAAAATAAAACCAACAGTTATGTCTAGCTCTTAAAAATCAAGCATGGCATTAGGTTCAATTCTTATATGATTTCTAATAGCACCCTAATCATTTTCATGTCAAAGTAACTATCAGTCATGCAATTGAGATCAGATCTAAGCTACCTTTCACCAGCATAAATTTAGATCTAAGAACAAATAAACAGTGATCAAGAGTCTATAAGCATTAAGGATGCAATTGCAGAAATAAAAGTAATACAATAAACCAACAACACTCTATTCAATAAGAAAGCATGATTGAAAAACTACATCTATCCCTAAGATAACACGTTTAGCTACTCATGCCCACTATAAAAAAAAACTAAACTTAGATACAATACCATGGTTCAACAAAACAAAGTACAAAGTATGAAGAAAGAACTATCATGGCGTGAACGACGTCGATCCCGACACCTATCACGAACCCCGAGCTTTATAAATCTCTTTCTCGAACTCTCCAAGTGCCTTTTTACAGTCCCTCACACTTAATTTTTGGCAATGGTAATGTTCCTCTCCAAAAAGTTCCTCAATTTGAAGCCAAAGTGACAATTTTATATTATTGGCATGGCGTTGCAACGTCGTGCCCTAGGCGATGAATTAAATAAGGAAAAAATCTTTGGCATTGCAACGCCGCTACCCTAATGCGTCTTCCTCCTTATCGAAGCAGCGTTGCAATGCCATCACCACGGGTTCTCCATGCCAATTATTCGCAAGATTGGCTTTGAAACGCCATGGGCTCTCGCCATTGAACTTGATTTGGTCCTTCTCCTTCCATTTGGTGTCATTCTTAGATCCATTAGTCTTAATTTGACTTATTTTACAACAATATCTCTCCATCTGCTCTAGTATTGCCCTTTAACCTGAAATTCACTAAATTAAACACATGAAAACCTTGAAATTATCACAAAACTAGCAAAATCTAAGCCTAAAGATAGCACATTTTGTGTGCTATCAAACACATACAAACATAAACGTTTGCTAGTCCTCGAGCAAAAACAAGAGAAGGAAAGATCTATCAAAGCGAGCCTCTCTCTGGTGCTTAAGACTCAAACCTCATGAATTCTATGAATCAAAGAAAAGTCTCATCATCAAGATAACAGTGATTAAAAACTAGATAGTAGGATATTAAAATTGAATCAAATTATTCCTTGAGTGGGAGTGTGCTAGCCTTTTCTTGTTCAGTCCTTATAAGCCCAAGATAACCTTATTAAGTCCTCTGTTCATTATCCCTCTACACTGACCCTAGGATTCAAATCTTCAGCTCATTTACACAATCAGAAAGTTTTACTCTATTTTTTTTTATATATATATGCTTCTCTTTCACCCCCTAACTTGCACTTTATTTCACCAACATTTTTGCATGGAGAGAATCTTCCAGTCATCTATGCCTTTGCTCTAACATATTAACACTTTTTGGTGAAAGTAGGTGAATATGAGCATTGATCACCATATAGATTGTCATAGACTACTCACATCCTAAGTGATTCATTTATAAAGAATTGTAGTTGGTTACAACACTCTAGATGTTGGAGTACACTCCCTTTATCAATTTTTTTTTTTCATTTAATTTTTTTAAATTAAAAGGTGGAAAAACATAAAAGGTGAAATTTTCAATTGTGCAAACTTACTTCCTCATTAGCTTCTATGCATATCTATGTGACAACGATCTTCTAGACAAAATAAACCGACCCTAAGCATTCAGGACCGCCCAGAATTGGCTATGGGAATTTAGATTCAAGGAATTCTCTAATCAATTTTAACAATCTTAAAACTAGAATTTAATCAAGGGTTCTCATAAGATAAAAATTATCCAAAATTTCTAATTAAATTTCATCAAGGGTTTTCATATTCAAAGTAATCAAGAGAGGCTTACGATGAGCAATCAACTTCCATAATCTTGAAATCATTAAAAAAAAACATTTTGAGAAGCACACAACAGAAATTAAAACGGAGTCAAATGAAACATGCAATAGAAAGAGTTAAGAGTTCTTACGGTCACCCCAAACTTTAGAACAAACATTGACCTCAATGTGCAAAGAAATACAAATAGAACAAATAGACATTAAATGGGGGAAAGAAAAAGAACTGTATTGGCATGAACTCAACAAAGATCTCACTCCTCATCACATGGAGCATAAGGAGGCATGGGATGTTGGGGTTTGTGTCCTAAAACTCATAGTTTGTAATTGTGTTCCAATTATTATAATAAACTGTTATTATTTCAATAAAGAGTTATTGTTCGTTATTTACGATATTGCCATTCTTTTAACCATAAATCCAATAAACTAAACATTTAAGGCTGTAAAATGCATCTTTAACTGAATGTAGTGTACATATAAATGATCTCGGTTCGAGATACAACCTAACGGGTCTATAGTAAGAGGATAAGGTTTGGGTACCTAACCTTGGTAAAACTATGGATGTGACCCACTTTGTATAAGATACAAACACTGTGATCCTAACTTGTTCGTGTAGATGACATGTGAGTGGGGATATCGTATGTAAAGATTACATAAGATCGGACCGCGAAATAGTAACCAGTAGGTGTAACTCCGTTGACTAGTTAGGTTTCTATTTCACTAGGATGACCTAGGCAACGTGATCTCAATCCTGAGTGGGTTACGAACTCGTGTTTGCGAGGGATTGTCCTTTGACTAGTATGGGTGAGAGTGGCCAGATTCGCCGACTCAATATGCCTACATTTTTGGGGACAAGACCGAGTGAGCAGCTGGAGACTTAGCCGAGCAAGATGGAATTCACTCCTTCCCACCTACTATGGTAAGTAGATGAATGTTCCCTTAAGTGGTGTCTCCGAGACTTGAACAAAGGGTCCGACTCTCTCATTGGCCCGAGAGGGACTTTTGTTTGTTGGTAGGACCACAAACAATTGTGAAGGGATTTAGAATTCCCGCAGCGGAAGACTTTGTGAAACGTCGTTGATTCATTGTGTAATTCTTATCTTAAAATCAAATTAATCTCATTAATCTTAGGCTAAACATGCATAACAGGGAAGAAAACATCAAGGTATCTCGGTACTTACTTGTTGAAGAACTCTTCTTCAACGCTGTCCTCCTCCGACCATGATCTCTCTCGAAGAAACGATCTCCTCGAACTCGATCCTCAAACAGTGTTGCAAGACAATTCCAAAATGTTTTCTCGGTTGTTCTCGAGAGGTAGAGGGAGAGTAGGTGGGACTCCCTTTTAGATTTTGGGTGAGGAGAGTTTAAGAGAATTGAGAGAGAGTTGAGAGAGAATTCTTTTGCTCTCTTTGGATGAAAATCCAAAAAATGTCAAAATGCTTACCAAAGGCTTCTCACCAAGCCATTAAATAATGGTGAGATGTGGAGTAAAAATCTCCACTAAATCACCATTTTACCACAACTATATGATATGCAAATCATATTTGCATATCACATAATATAAGGTATCTCATACCTTATTATACAAATCTCATTTGCATAATTGTGCATTTTTAAATATAATCACATTCAATTTAATTTCTCTCAATTCAATTTCTCCAATTAGCACTAATTAATCAATTAGGCTATACTATAGTTTATTATGAATCTCATTCACATCCAACTATATATTATGTCATCTATATCTCATATAAATGACATAAATACCCAAATAATGAATTTGAACACTTCAAATTCACACCAAACTGTAAACCCTCAATTTGTCCAATTTGAGCCAACCGAGGGACCTAATGGACCTACATGTGTGTTGCATATAATTATGAATATGCAATACCAAAGTGTACGCGTCAAGTTTTAGTATAGTGATTTATGAGTCCAAGTATCGTCCTCGGGAATGGGTTTCTAGATTAATTAATTACTAAGGTACTAATTCTCAATTTTAGCTAAAGAAACATAACATGGATAGTTGGTTGAAAGTAAAGACAAACAAACATGTGGAGACACGAATTGATAGATTTAAAGGAAATTTACCTTGCAACACAACACTTAATTACACATGCAATGAATAAATGAGATGAATTTATAAACAAGAAGTAAATTACTCAAGAAAGTCTCTCCATCTCTCAAGAGCCTCGCACATACAATAAATCCTATAGTCTCCATATAGAATCTAATCATGCATGGCATTAAGCAACTTCTTTATGTGTTTCCCTTAAACTTTTAAGTCATTCTCATGCCAGAATTCTAAGGGTTTTGACAACCTCGTTCTAATTTAAGCCTTTTCTCTCGAGTCCACTTAAACGAAAGATATAAATGAAATTAAGAATGAATTGCCAAAAATAAAGATCAAAACATACTTCAATACATGGCAAAGAAGTCTTAATAAGCAAATCAAATCCTAACTACAACATTTAGCTACTCTAAATCACATGAAAACCAAGCTAAACATGTAGAAAACGTCTTAGAATGCTATTACAAATTGAAAGAAAGGGGAATTAAACTTATGTGTCGATGCCGGTCCTTCGTCTTTGAGCTCCCGTCTTCGATCTCGAACCTCCACGGATGCTTTGGCTCCAAAAACGCCCTTCTCTCTCTTCTTACAAAAGTGTATTTCAAAATTAGGGTGAAAAATCTACCAAATTCGGCTCCCCTGTAATGAAATCATAAGGATATATTTATAGAGGAATTCGGTGCAGCGTTGCAACGCTAGGAACTGTGTTGCAACGCTGTACCCTAGGCGCCCAGTAAAGAAGGAAACTCTCGATGGCGTTGGCAGCGTTGCAACGCCGCTACACTAACGCGCGCGCCTTCCTATAGATACGGCGTTGCGACGCTGCAAGGCAGCGTTGCAACCTCCTCTGTGCGGTTCTTCAAATGTGCGTCCTTATCGAGATAGCGTTGCGACGCTGCAAAGTAGCTTTGCAACGCTATCGCCTGGGGTCTTCATCGCATCTTGGCTGCACGTTCGGCGCGCTGGTAACGCGCTCTTCATGGCGTTGCAGCGCCAACACCTCGGGTCTTCAAGCTTGGTTTGGTCCTTTCACTTCCAATTGATGTTATTTTGAGCTCCAAATAGCCTCGTTTCGGTCCCGAGTGATCCAATTTGTCTCCAAATGTTTTGTTTACGCTCTTAACCTGAAATTGAGTGATTTAAACATGTAAAAGCCTTGAAATCATTATAAAACTAGCAATTATTAAGCCTAAGGATAGCACATTTTGTGTGCTATCAAACACCCCCAAACTTAAAATTTTGCTAGTTCGGAGCAAAAACATAATTAAATATAAGATTGTTATTAAACATACATTTGATTCAAGCCTCAAAGTATTAAGAGAAAATATGGCAATCACAGGAAACATTCAAACATAACACTTCAACAAGCAATTTAAAACTTTTCCTAAGTGTTCCTACGTGTGTGTGTTATTAGCCTATGTTCCCTTCATTTTTACTAAGCCCGGATCAACTTTATTAGGCCCTCCAACTTCCCCCTACACTGGTCTTAATTACTAATATTTGAGCCTCCCAACATTCAAGAACTAAAGAACTCTACTCAGCACTTACTCACTTTTTATCAAATTTGTTTTTTATTTTCTTCTGTTTTTTGTGTAAGGACACTAGCTTTCACACATCCACTGCAGGGACCCTTACCCAGAGCACTCGCTCAATGAGTGGCCTAACTGATCACAGTGAAGGTAGCTCTTTTTCCCTCACGATTTTTTTTCTTTAGCGAACAAGCAACAAAAACAAACTATTTCACATACAGATCATGTACTTCATATTGTCATTTACCCTATCCTGCAGTTTAACTCTCAAATCAGTTCTCAGACCTATCGAGGTGACATCAAACTTTTGAACCTAATAACTTTTTTCTAAGCATTTCAAAACTTCAGGAACACAGACTATGTGCATAATAATGCAGGAGAAACTCAAGAAAATTTTAAAATTAACTCAAATTCATGTCATGCTCTCAGGTTTCAGCAGAATCACAAAGCATTCCAATTATATCTCATCCTAGGCTATCATACTCATACTTATGTAAAAGATCAATCAGCAATTCTAGCACATGCTCAGGACAGTCAAAACAATTAAACAACATCCCACCCCCAAACTTAAACTAAACATTGTCCCCAATGTTTGCACAATTAAGCACAAATTAAGTATAAGGGTAAGAGTGAACAATACTATCCTGGGTAATGGAGATCTTTCTGAGTTTCTTGGATAGCCAAAGCATGTGTGTTGGAGTTCTTCAGAACGGGAGCATGGATTTCAACGAAGACAGGCATCGTCACAGCCTACAAAGCAAACAACACTAGTAAATAAACTAAGAATTGAAAACAACAAACTAAAGTCAAAGAAAAGAAAAAAAGAAAAAGCTTGGGTTGCCTTCCAAGAAGCGCTTTGTTTAACGTCTTTAGCTAGATTGTACTCCCTCAAGGTGCTTCCTTCCTTGCTTGTAGTGCCTTGAGTGATGTGTTCATTTTTCCAATCTGGGTCTCTATATTCTTTATTGCAGCTCCATGACTAGTGATAATACCAGATAGACTGGTGACTGCATTCTCCAGCTGGTTGGACCGACTTTTGGATTTAGCTATAAAGGAGTGCAATGTGTCTTCCAGGGATGGTTTCCTCTCTGATGTAGAAGCATTCTCATGATACCTCAAACCTCGATTATAATGTATTGGGAGGTTATTCTGATTCTTGTTTCCTCCATAGTTGTTGCTTCTGTTGTTCAGGTAGTACAATTGCTCCATATTGGATTCTCCATTGGGCTGGGAGCATTGAGAGGACATCCCATTTTGTGGTAATCCTGCAAAATTATTCAGAGCATGAGTGAGAGACGCCATATGAGATCTAAGAGAGGTTACCTCATCCAGTTGATACAATCCAGCTACTAGCTTTGATCTGTCATTGTATGTAGGCCACTGGTAGCTGGCAGTTGACACTTCCTCTAGGAGGGCACGTGCTTCTGGCACAGTCTTCGCCATGAAAGCCCCCAGCAGTGGCATCCATAATGGTCCTGGTCTTACCTTTCAGTCCATTATAAAATAGTTGTACCTGGAGCCAATCTGGGTAGCCATGCTGTGGGCACCTCTTGAGCATGTCCTTGTACCGTTCTCAGGCTTCAAATAGTTGCTCTCCCTCCAGCTGCCTGAATGTTCCTATGTTCGTCCTTAACCTTGCAGCCTTCACAGGTGGAAAGAATTTGGTCATGAAGGTTTGGGCCAACTCCTCCCAGGAAGTGATACTACCTGAGGGAAGAGACCCTAGCCATTCTTTGGCTCTACCCTTCAAAGAGAAGGAAAAGAGGCGTAACCGAATACTATCAGCAGAGATACCATTCATTTTAAATCTGCCACAGATTTCTAAGAAGTTTTGAAGATGAGAGTTAGGATCTTTTGTGGCTAAGCCTCTAAAAGCACCCTCGCTAACCATTTGTATCAGCCCTGTCTTAAGTTCAAAGTTATTAGCATTTACAGGTGCATGGACTATTCCAACCTGCTCAGAATTAAACACAGGTTGGAAATACTCACTGATAGGTTTAGGGTTATTGATAAGCTCCTGATCAGCAATTTCCTGAGGTTCTGCTCTTCCTTCCCTTAGAAGTCTCCTACAGGTCCTCTCGATCTCAGGATCAAAAGGGTGCAAGTCTGCAGGTCTCCCCTTGAGCATACACATGGAGGTACAAAAAGAAAGAAATTAAACAAAAACACAAAAAGAACTAGAAAATAAAATATAAAAGAAGACAAATACAAAAATGAAAACATAAAACATAAAACTTGGGTTGCATCGCAAGAAGCGCTTTCTTTAACGTCTTTAGCTAGACGGTGACTTATCAGTGCACATAAAACTGCTCATATTTCTTTGTGCCCTTCTTGCTCGAATCGATATAGTCTTGTAAGTCTAAAAGGTTATCCTGCTTTTCATGGACACTAGAGAGAGAATTATTTTTGGTATTTTTGTTTTATAACACAAAAGAACAAATATCAAAACAAGACTCGTGAGTGTAAGACAAATGGTTAACAAAACTAAAGGAAATTTCTGGGGATAAAATGAAGGAAGACTTCTCAGCCTCTAACTCTATCACATGGATCTCCCCTGTGGAACTAAGTGTATCAACACTGCCTTCCTCACTAACCTGATCATGGTGTGCCTCAGTCTCCCCAAAACTATCCTCATTATCATCTGAACAAATCCTCCTAGGTGGCATCTCCTGAGTGGTAAGGATAAGAAATTATTCCTGTAAGGCCTTAAGGGAAATTACTAGCTGATTAAGATACTGGGCTCTATCCTGCACTATTTCCCAAAGTCTTACCACCTCAGCTTCTAACCTATTTAACCTTTTGAATTCATCATGAACCAAATTTTTAATTTTTAATTCTAAGGTATATTCCATCAATTGGTCAACAAGAGAAGATTTTTCATTAGGTTGGTCAAGGTACGAAAAATTATGTTTTCAAGTGCCTAAATAACTACCATCATAAGCATTTTCATCAAATTTAGGTACAGAATAGTGAAAATTAGACACATGGTGTTCAGATAAATCATGATGCACTTACCTAGGGTCCTGAGAATGACAATAGAATGGTGGAAACTCAAAATCATGCAAAGTCCTACTAAAAAATCCGAAGTTCACACCAAGACTTATACAATAACAGCACAACCAAAACAGGGGACAAAGACTCAAAAACACACAAACAAGCTTTAGTCTAAGATTTCAAATTTTTTCCTAATATTAATTAATCTAAATAATCATCATTCCCCGACAACGGCGCCAAAAACATGTTGCGTATAATTATGAATATGCAATACCACAATGTACGGGTCAAGTTTTAGTATAGTGATTTACGAGACAAAGTATCGTCCTCGGTAATGGGGTTCTAGATTCATTAATTACTAAGGTACTAATTCTCAATTTTAGCTAAAGAAACATAACATAGATAGTTGGTTTAAAGTAAAGACAAACAAACATGTGGAGACACAAATTGATAGATTTAAAGGAAATTGACCTTGCAACACAACACTTAATTACACATGCAATGATTAAATGAGATGAATTTATATACTAAATTACTCAAGAAAGTCTCTCGATCTCTCAAGAGCCTCGCACATACAATAAATCCTATAGTCTCCATATAGAATCTAAGCATGCACGACATCAAACAACTTCTTTATGTGTTTCCCTTAAACTTCTAAGTCATTCTCATGCCAGAATTCTAAGGGTTTTGACAACCTTATTCTAATTTAAGCTTTTTCTCCCGAGTCCACTTAAACAAAAAATATAAATGAAATTAAGAATAAATTGTCAAAAATAAAGATCAAAACATACTTCAATACATGGCAAAGAAGTCTTAATAAGCAAATCAAATCCTAACTACAACATTTAGCTACTCTAAATCACATGAAAATCAAGCTAAACATGTAGAAAACGTCCCTGAGAAGTAAGGCATATTGGGTGAGCAACAGTGGCCTCCCTCATCCGTAATAGACAAAGGACAGACCCGTGCAGATTGGAGTCCGTAACACGCTCAGGACTAAGGTCGAGTCACTAATGGTCATCTACGAAATTATTAACCCTATACTGTTAACAGTGTTACATCAGTAAGTCTAATAAATCACGGTCCGGTCTTGTACAATCTCATTGCAGAGAATGCCCCCACTCGCATATCAACCACATGAACGAGCCAGATCACCTCGTTTGTATCTAATACAAAGCGGGTCGCATCCAAAGCGTATCTAGGATTAGGTCTCCAACACTATCCACATACTGTAGACCTTTCGTGTCATTAACTCGAATGTGATCCTCCCTGTGTGTCCACTACACACCGTTCAAGTTCTAGTTCTGTCATAATACAATGACCCTGAAACTTAGTTCATTGGATTATGTTTATGAAATATGTGAGACACAAAGTTCAAATAAATAACTCTTATTCATGACACAAAGTTCAAATAAATAACTCTTATTTATTTACAACTTGGAATATTACAAACTACACGAGATGATGACATATATCCCAACAAACTCCCACTTGGACTAAGCTAGTGGAGTACACAATACATTTCTCAAATGTATAGTAAAGTAATACAATAAAGTAATACAATAAACTAGGGCATTGAATACCCCTTTACAATACTCCCACTTGCCCTAGTCACGGGGGCCTTTATAAATGGATAAGCAACGTTGTGCTCCGAAGCTATCGGCGTGACTGTCACGTCTCCGCAGTGCACAATTTCTCGTATCAGGTGATACTTACGCTCTATATACTTGCCTCTTTTATGACTTCGAGGTTCTCTCGAGGTTGCTACTGCACCACTGTTGTCACAAAACAACGTGATCGAAAAGTTCATATTTTGAACAACTTCCAAATCTAGCATGAACTTCCTAAGCCAAACATCTTCCTTTGAAGCTTCACAAGCCGCAACATACTCGGCTTCAATCGTGGAATAAACAATGCATCCATGCTTGATGCTTCGCCACACTAGAGCTCCTCCATTCAGAATGAAGGCTGACCCCGAAGTGGATTTCCTAGAATCCTTATCGGTCTGAAAGTCAGAATCTGTGTATCCCGTAACGATCAAATCCCCACTCCCATACACAAGGCTTTAGATCCTTGTTCTCCTAAGATACTCGAGGATTGCCTTTACGGTTGTCCAGTGATCTAATCCTGGATTGGATTGATACCTACTGACAATCTCAACTGCATAACAGATGTCGGGCTTAGTACACAACATGACATACATAAGGCTCCCTACACCTGAAGCATAGGGGATTCGTCTCATATCCTCAACCTCTTGAGGTGTCTTAAGACATTGATCCTTAGACAGGTGAACCCTATGCCTGAAAGGCAACAAGCCCTTCTTGGAGTTCAACATCTTATATCTAGACAACATCTTGTCAATATAAGACGCCTGAGACATGGCTAGCGTTTTGTTCATAACTCATTATATTATAAATGATGCATGGAAATGCTTAACCTAAGGTGGGATATCTATATTAAAAGCATACATTATGCGTGACAATAATTACACAACAATTGCATAGTTTAAATAGCAAAATTAGACAAATTTAGGCACCCTAAATTTAATTTTAATTAATATAATTAAATTATATTAATTAAAATTAAATAAATTAAATATAAATTAAATATAAAATGTTGTTATATTTAATATATAATTAAAAATACGTTTCTGTTGGTTGCTCCTTCGCGTGAAACGTTTGTGGCGTTGTAACGCTGATACCAGCGTTGCAACGCTACTCTTTGTCCTCTTCTGTCCATTGAAGCGCGCCTCAGCAGAAGTGTTGCACAATGACTCAGCGTTGCAACGCTTTCGTCTTCTCAGCCGCGCACCTGCCGAAGTGGCGTTGCAACGCTATAGAACAGCGTTGCAACACCATTCACAAAATAGCAACACTATTTTCATTTGTTGCTCGTTTTTGCTCCAGTCTTCTCAGCAACCACCTTTGCCTCGATCGACACGGACTTACAGACTCGATTTACATTAAAATTTTCCAAAACATCGAGCCCTTACAATGAACGATTCAATGAAAAATTGTAAATCTAAGTGCCAAAATTAAAAACGTCTAAATTGCAAACCGTTCATACAACGCATGCAAAACAGTAAATCCCACCTCATTCTTTAAGAATCCAGAACGTAAATTTAGAACGCAATTGGGCTCTGATACCAATTGAAGGGAATCGAATCCCGCAGCGGAAGCGATTGTGAATCCGGCGTTCTAAATTTCATTACATGGATTACGTTCAATAACTAATCTATCTAGATTAAGCATATAATAACAAGATGGACAGCAAGAATAATACCTTTAAAGAACCTTTCTTCGAGTGCTCCTTCTCTCACGACCACGATCTCAGCAACACGAACCCAAGCGATCACGGACACTACCACTAGATCTTCTCTGTTGTTCTCTAGGTGAGGGAGGAAAGTGGGTTCCCTTTAGGTGAGATGAGATGTTTGTGAGAGAGATTGTGTTTTGGAACCTTTCCAACAAAACAACAAAATGACACACTAGGGTTTTCACAAGCTTAGGTTGCTTCAACCTAGTTGCATCTCATGCAACTATATATATAGGGAAATAGGGATCGAAATTACAATCATATCCCTCTTTCATTCTCTCTTTAGTATATAATTAATATGTGAATCTAATTCACATTAAAACTATATATTATATCAATTATATCACATATAACTAATATGACATCTCATATATGAAATTGAATACTTCAATTTGATTCCTAACTTTATACCCTCAATATAACCATGTTGAGCCAACGGAGGGACCTAATGGACCTACAGTTCATGAGCTCCAATGATGTGAGATTAACTGATCAAACTCTTTGATCCAGTTAATCAATATTCATTAACTCCAAGCCACTCCACTATAGACTTGTAGCTGCACTCTTCTCACTGTAGATTATATTGTGTCCACTGATATAATCATTACCCATGAGTCCACCCTTCACAGGTTGTTCATAATCACGGCTGGGTCAAATTACCGTTTTAACCCTGTGATTACCTCTTTATTCCTTAAGCACCACTGATCCTCTAATGAACAACGAGCCTTTGGTCCTACCATACACTCATACCCTTATAGAGGGCGGGGCCCCGTTGTTCAAGGCCTGGAGTCAGTTCTTAAGGGAACAACCTAACTAATTCCTTAGTGTAGGAATGAGTGAATTCCATATTATATAGTTAAGTCCCCAGCTACCTACGAGTTTCTGTCTCTAAGAAGGTAGGCTTATTGAGTCGGCTACAGGCCACTCTCACCAATACTAGTCTAAGGACAAACCCATATAAGCAGGAGTTCTTAACTTACTCAGGATTCAGGTCGAGTCACTAATGACCATCTATAAATTATCAGTCTTATCCTGTTAATGGTGTTACACTAGTTAGACTAATAATTTGCAGTCCGGTCTTGTATGAACTCTTCATACAGGATGCCCCAACTCGCATGTCAACCACATGAATGAGTTGGATTACCTCATTTGTACTAATTACAAAGTGGGTCGCATCCATGGTGTTACCAGAATGAGGTTTCCAACCTTATTCTTATACCATAGACCATTTAGGTTATATTCTTGAACACAATCCAAATAGCGTCCACTACACTGATGTTCAAGATATATTATAACCTTGGATCTTAGTTTATTGGATTTATAAAGCAAGAATATAATTTAATCAAAGCAAATAACTCTTTATTTATTTGATCAAAATTACCAAAGTTTAGGGCATAAATCCCAACATCTCAGTGGTGCTGCAGAATGTTCTGGTATAGGTCTATGTGATGAGAGTAACCAGGAGCAATGCCACGCTTAAGAATGAGAGTGCAACTCACTACATAAACTTGGTAACGACCCGCAACCTCGAATTCACAAACCTCTGCTGGTCATACTCTAAACAAGAACTGGAAGGCCACTTTGCTCTTTTGGATGCCATTTGTGTCACTCGAGAAGGAACAAGGCAAGACAAACTAAAGAGTCACGAACAACACAGTTTGTGTCATTAGGGGCAATACAAATAATGAAGAAGCACAATAGGACCGATAGACGTCACATGAATAGTCTACAGGGCTCTTGGAGTCATCAATGAAAACAAACTTTCAGGAATCAAACAATGATGGAATGAAGGAAACAACATGCTATAATCCAACAAAAGCATGCAAGGGGCAAAAACAAGAGCAAACAAGATTCAAGTACCCAATGAGCTTCCAAGGACAACCCAAATTGCACAATAAGCACCCATTCTCAAGCAAACACAACCAAGAGCAAAAGAACACATCCTGCATGCTCAAATATTCATAGAATGAACCAAGGAAAGCTTACAATTAATCGAAGAATTATGCCATACCTCCAATAACCATTTCACAACAAAGGGCTTGTATACCTACAATGTATACAACAAAAATCCAACCAATGTTATTTGAAATCAACAACCCAAAGCATAAGACCATCCCTCAACATACAACCCAAGTCACAAAGGTAATCAATAGAGCTACAAATTCAACAAAACATGTTTAATTCCTCAATCAACACAACAAAGGCACAAAGGAAGTTAATAGGGCATGAAATTCACCAAAAATGCTCAACTTCTTAACCAACCCAACAAAGCCCCTCCTCCATTAAAGATTACATCAACTAAAGAGCATCCATGGCCAAGAACAACAATATAATGCATTAATCATACTAAACAACAACCAATCAGAGGCATAATTAGAGAAAAAAAAAAACAAACACCAAAAGAGAGCTGAATACTACATTACCCCCGGTGGAGACTCGATTTGGGTGTGGTTTGCTCCAAAAATTCCCAATCTATCACAAAATGTGTGAAAAAGAGAGGGAAAGTGAATGGGTATGGAGAAATTTGTAGAATCTAGGGCAAAAATTGAGAGAAATTGATGGGAGAAGAGAGAAAAGAGAGGAGAAGAGAAGAAATTGTGCAAAACAATGGTCTAGGGATCGGCAAAATTTGGAGCTTATAATTCTAGATTTCGCGATAGCATTGCAACACTGTCCTCACGGGTGGCTTCTGTGTATTAACGCGTGGCATTGCAATGCCAGGCTCAACGTTGTGCCGCAAGCCTTGGCCTTGCAAGCATTGCGACGCCGTTTTCAAAACCTTTTGTTTTTTATGAAACATAAACAAATTGAAAAAAAAAAACGGGGTCTCCCGTTCAACGCTTTCTTTAACGTCTTTAGCAGGACCTATCAGAACAGGATTAAATAACTCCATTTTTAGTAAGGGTGACGTTCTCCAAATGTCGTTCTTCGTCACCACAGTAGTGTTTCAGTCGTTGTCCATTGACCTTGAACAATGTCCCATCTTTGCCCTGCAAACAAACGTAAACGAGAGTTTAAAAGAAGGACATACTGACCAGGAGAAAATGTTCGATTTCGGATCAATTGATCATGCCATCGAGTTGTTCTTTCTTTATATAATTTGGAATTCTTATAGGCCTGGTGCCTGAATTCCTCCATTTCATTGATCTACAATAGTCTTTGATTGTCTGCCTTGTGAAGGTCAAAGTTAAGTGTCTTGATGGCCTAACAGGCTTTATGCTCCAGCTCCACAAGTAAATGATACGCCTTATCAAATACCAATCGGTACGGTGACGTGCCTATCAGTTTTTTGAAGGTTGTGCGATATGCCCATAGTGTTTCATCCAACTTTAGTGCCCAATCCTTCCTATTTTTCTTGACTGTTTTCTCCAGAATTAATTTAATTTCCCTATTTGAGATCTCTGTCTAACCATTTATCTGAGGATGATAGGCCAAGGAGACCTTATGCTTAACTCCATACCTGGCTAACATAGAATCTAACAGTTTTTTGTAAAAATGAGTGCCCTCATCACTAATAATAGCTCGAGGGGTGCCAAATCTCGTGAGAATGTCGCTGTGTAAAAACTTGACCACAACACGAGAATCATTTTTCTTAGTGACAATGACCTCTACAAACATAGATACATAATCTACTATAACGAGGATATAAAGATAATCATGTAAAGAAGGAAATGACCACATAAAATCAATCCCCCAAACATCAAATAATTCAACTTCAAGAATTGGAGTTAGAGGAAGTTCATGGTGACGTGAGATGTTACTTGTACGCCGGCATCGATCACAGGTTCGTACAAAAGTATAACAATCTTTAAAAAGTGTAGGCCAATAAAAACTTGATTGTAATACCTTAGCGTTGTTCGAATTGGTCCAAAATGTCCTTCATAAGGGGAGGCATGACAATCATGTATGATTTTGCCCACTTCCACTCGATGAACACATTTTCTGATTAGTTGGCCTGCACAATCTTTGAAGAACAGTGGGTCATCCCAAAGATAAGACTTCACATCATGGAGGAATTTCTTCCTTTGCTGATAATTCAGGTCTGGTGGCATGACGCCTCCTGCAAGAAAATTCATATAATCAGCAAACCATGGTAAAACATCATGTACTTGATAAAACCTTTTATCAGGGAAGTCTTCTGTGATAGAGAGGGTATGGGAAGTATCCTCCTTCTGAATCCTAGATAAGTGGTCAGCTACCACATTTTCACATCCTTTCTTGACCCCGATATCAAAATCAAATTCCTTCAATAGAAGAATCCATCTAATCATGCGAGGTTTAGAATCTTTCTTATCAAATAAGTATCTAAGAGCTGTGTGATCAGTGTGCACAATGACTCTAGTCCCTAGCAGATAAGGCCTAAATTTATCAAAAGAAAACACAACAACAAACATTTCTTTCTCAGTGGTAGTGTAATTTTGTTGTGCACTATCTAAAGTTTTGGTTGCATAGTAAATGGCACTAAAACTTTTATCCCGACATTGGCCTAAAACTGCGCCTACAGCATAGTCACTAGCATCACACATGACCTCAAATGATTGACTCTAATCTGGTACAACAATAATTGGAGCAGAAATTAACTTTTCCTTCAAGAGATTAAAAGCTACTAAACAATCATCATTAAAGACAAATGGAGAATCTTTTTCGAGCAAATTACACAAGGGTTTCCCAATTTTAGAAAAGTTTTGTATAAAACGTCTGTAAAACCTTGCATGTCGTAGAAACTGCGAACTCCCTTCACATTCATCGGAGGTGGTAATTTGTCAATGGTTGAGATCATGGCTCGATCTACTTCAAGTCCCTTTTCAGAAACTTTGTCCCCTAAAACTATACATTCCTTGACTATAATCTGCAAGACACGAGCCAGATTACGCAGACAATTATCAAATGAAAAAAAAAGAGAAAAATCATCCATAAAAACCTCCATAATCTCATCAATCATATCGTGAAATATGGCCATCATGCATCGTTGGAAAGTGGCAGGGGCATTGCACGATCAAAATGACATCCTCCTAAAAGCATATGTTCCATAAGGGCATGTGAAAGTAGCCTTCTCCTTGTCCTCAGGGGCAATAAGAATCTGGTTATAACCTAAATACCCATAATGGAAACAATAGTAAGGATAACCATCAAGTTTATCAAGCATCTGATCGATAAAAGGAAGAGGAAAATGATCTTTTGGTGTAGCTTTGTTCAACTTCCTGTAATCGATACAACCACGCCATCCAGTGACTGTCTTAGTGGATATAAACTCATTCTTGTCATTTTTAATGACAGTCATCCCTCCCTTTTTAGGAACAACATGCATAGGGTTCACCCAAGAACTGTCAGATATAACATATATGATTCCTGCATTTAACAGTTTGAGCACTTCAACTTTTACCACTTCCTTCCACTAGTAGAAAAAAGGATTTTAACGACGGACAATGCCCATCAATAAAGGGTATTGATGACGGTCGCGCGTCCGTCATCAAAGCGAGTGTCATTGTATGTTACAATAGCGGGCATTGCCTGTCATTAAAGGTCTTTTGCCCGTCATTAAAACCTGGGTTGGAACCCACTTTTTAATGACGATCAATGCCCGTCATTAAAAAGTTTGTTCCAATTCCATATTATTGACAGATTTTGCCCGTTATCTATATTTGGTGAAAAAAACTTTTTAAATACCCATTGTCCGTTATTATATGTTATTCGTCATTATTTTACTTCATTTTTTTTTAATCATAGACAATGTTCATCATTGTTTTGAGCATAATTTAATAAAAAAAAAATTGATAGCCCGATGGCTAACTAACAATATTTAAAAACTATTTATCTGAAATATTGCATATATATTAACTTCTATATTTAAACCACACATGAAATCACTACAAGATTCACAAATATGCAACAAGAACACTTTTATATCCAAAACATACATGAAATCACTATTCCTTAACCATAACTTTAAAACCATAAACTCCGATATCACAAACCTTACCCACAAACTCCTATATCACAAATTTTTTCCATAACTCTAAAACCATAAACTTCTATATCTCAAACCATAACCATAACTCTAAAACCATAAACTTCTATACCACAAACCTTAACCATAAACTCCTATATCACAAACTTTAATCATATAACTCTATAACCATAAACTCATATATCACAAACCTTTACACCTATATCAAAAAAACCATAAACTCTAAAACTAACTAGAAATCAAACCAATAAGTGAAAATTTCGGCATGACCTCTACAGAATATCATTTCACCACTAACCTGAAACATTGCATAACACTTCCATATCCAAAAACAATGCACATATTTCACTAATTCATCCACAAAATACCCATTCAAGATTCCTTTTACGAGAAGAACAGAACACTTCATTATAAAGAATACACATGAGACGATCTCTAACCCTTAAACCATAGACTCTAAAACTAACACAAATTCAAACCAATAAGTGAAAATTTCAGCATGACCTCTACAGAACATCATTTAACGACTAACCTGAAATATTGCAGAACACTTCTATATCCAAAAACAATGCACATATTTCACTAAATCATCAAAAAATACATCCATTCATAAACTACATCCAACAAACTCCAACCCCAGATAGAGAAGAATGAGGACACCCGTCTCTCCACAAATACATACACTTATACTATATACATATAAAACAAGTATATACATTGTACACCTAATTACAATAAGAACATATTAACTTACCTAATTTCATACAAATCTAGTACTTACATAAATTTCACAAAATTCAGAATTCCACAAATGGCTTACACAAATCTGCCAACAAAACTTGCCTAGTCTACTCGAATCTCATCGATTTCTTCTTGTTTATATGCAGTTTTTGTGTTAAACTACAAAGAGAAATAAATATAACATTAGACTAAATTCTATTTTTGAATCACTTAAGAGATAAAACAAGAGTACTCACAAGGTTACTTATAAGGATACTAGAATTATATACTCTTTCTCGTATATACTTCTGTACATAGTACCCGGACTCTACAGAACCCGGTTCACAGGGGCATTACATGCAAAAGATTTAAAAAAAACATGTTTGAGTTAAATTTCGTTCCAACGTTGATAAAAAATAATCGAATGAATTATAAGTTTACCTTTACAAGTTTCCAAGTGATGGTGGATCGATATTGTCGAAGTGAGTGCTTGGCTTGCAACATTCTCAATGATCTAAAGAGTTTAAAGCATTAGAATAATTAATAGACAAAATAATTCTAAAAGTTTGGAACTCTTACGTATTTATTGTTCCTTGAAAACATTCTTCGATCGTACTCCTCAACGAGTGTAATACATAAATAGTGTTTCCCCACGGATGGGTAATGATCAACATCTAATGATATCTATTAAACAAATGAATATTCTAAATATCATTGTTTTATAAACAAAAAAACTATAAATAAGTAGAAGTAATTTAAATGATTACTCACCCAATATTATATGGGATGAAAACTTGTTGATCAAAGTCTAATTTAAACATTTCTAACCTGTTAGCCAGATTTATACAACGTGTTTTTTGACTTTTAACATAATTATAAATGGTTATTTGATCAACTAGCAAGAACTTGCCAATTATTTCATCGTCACATACACTACAAAGATACCTAAATAAAAGTAAAGTTATTTATAAAACATTAAAAAACGTGGTCAATATAGTTGTAAATGAAAGATGTTGTATACTTATGCCATGTATGCGACTATGGAGGAGTACCCGATCTCCACCATCCCACAGTAATGTCGGATATCATCGTGATGTAAATAAATTAACCTCTCCTCTCCAAACATGTGCTCGCTCAACTTGACTTTAATCGTATATCATCTTCTTGCATCGATAACATAGCATAACGATTCAAAAGTTTAATAGTCACATGAGCGTCTGTGTACTTTATAGATTGTGAAACAGGGACATGTACAAAACCATCTAACTTATGCTTGGCTGGAGAAGCCACCTATCACAACAAAAACAACATTTAAATTTGTAAATGAAGAATGTGGTAATTTTAGACACTTGAGTTGAAGAATTTAATACCTTTTTACCCTTATTCAAAATGGCATGGTCACAAGGCCATGCCACAAAATTTCCTATTGATTGACTTAGGGACTCCACTTCTCTACGTATAGGAATTGGTAATGGAGCATCTTCACCTACGACCATGTCCACTACCACTCTAACATTTTCAACTCCTAAGGGAACACCATGGATTTTTGGGAAATTCAGGGTGAGATGTGTACATCGTGCCTACAACAACGACATTATCCTTTGATCCTATTGCTAGGTGGCATGGAGTTTCCTTCAAAAATTAATAAAGAATGTCAAAATAACCTAAAATAGATCACATCTTATGATCAGATATACACAAAATTCTAATTACCTCTAAAATTTCTTCCACCTCATCAATGACCTCTTTGCCTTTTGGATGATTACTTCTTATGCTTGCAGACTTTTTGGAAGGTGAACAATCAGTCGACATTTTGTTGCCAGACTTTTTGCTTGATTTTGATTTCCTTCGAGGAATATTAAAGTATGTTGATGGATTGACAGACATACACATTCCTCGAACACGCCCTCTGTGTTTTGTCGTGCCTAATGCTTTAGTCAATATGTCTTTACCTTTATTCTTCATAGCTAGTTCGTCCTGTCACAACCATTTAGATTGACATTGAAACTAACCATAAGATATTTAAACTAAGAATCACTTTTACATCCTACTAAAAAAAACATATTAACTTACGATTCGACCAGCACATTGTTTGGTTTCTTCATCGAAGTATTTATTATTTTTTCTTTTTCGTGCCTGTATCCATAAAGTGGCACGAGTGGAAGGATCTTCCGCTAATTCCTATATAAACATACAAGTTATTAATTCTCATGTATGGAAAATTATAAGAAATAATGTACTTGATGTTACTCACTAGTTCTTCAGCTAAGTTTGCATATCCTTTACGAGAGATGTGATGATTATATTACATTTCTCCCTCGTTTCTATTTGTACACGACTTTGTGCCTATATAACATAATAGAATCAATCATTAATATTTATTTTTACTAACTTTTAAAAGCAATAAGTATAATCTAGTTACCCTTCATTCTTCTGATAATTTAGCATTCACAAATGCTTCCCATTATTATTGATCAATATGTGAATACTTTTGTTGAGGATGCACCAACAAGGATGACTCATCCTTATATGGAAGTATGTATTTTTTATACAACGTGAATCGAAATGTTCGAAATTTATTCGCCGCTGATTGAAGAATACTATTTTTGGACCGAGGATCTATCACAAACGACATCTACATAGGAAACACATAATAAATGGTTAAATAACTCTACATATTAAGAAGTATTTAGGGGGAATTATTATTCTTACTTCTACATAGTCGAAAATTTTATCTTTCAATTCTTGAGAAACTTCTTTCCAAGTCTTGTAACTTAATGGAATTCGTTGCCTAACGCAAACTCCAATATAGCTTTGCATTTGGTTTACATTATCACCAACACTCTGACCTTGATGGTTGTATTGGACGACTAAGCGTTCTCCTGTAGTCCTTACGCGTGCAAGACAATGCATAGCAGTAAGACCACGTCGATTTGTATGACTAGCATCCATTTGGATGGATACCTTCACTTCCTCATCACTTGATTCACTCATTGGAACAATCTGAAAAAAAAAATAACAAGGAAAAAATAAGTTATAATAACGCATAAGATATATGAACTCATAAAAATTGCAATAAACTAAACAATGACACACCATATTAAATACATTATTTATCGATCCATGTACCCTCACAATCATTTCTAAGATATGTGGATGATATTTCGTCGATTTTATGGGTCACATAAATATTAGACATTCTTTCTAAGACTCCATATCCACAATCTTGAATGATATCAACATCAGCCTCAGAATATTCTTCTTTAACTATTCTTTGGGGGGGGGGGGGTTAAATGAAAGGAATCGAGTCCCGCAGCGGAAGCGAATGTGAATCGCGCGTTGTCAATTTAGTTACAAAGATTACATTGAAGAACGAAACTAACTAGATTAAGCATATAAACAGTATTTGGACAGCAAGAAAAATTACCTTTGAAGAACTTTTCTTCAAGTGTTGCTTTCTCCCACGATCACGATCTCAGCAACAGGAACACGAACGGACGAGGACACAACAAGTAGATCTTGTCCGTTGTTCTCTAGGTGAGGGAGGAAGGTGGGTTCCCTTTAGGTGAGATGAGATATTTTGTGAGAGAGAAGGTGTTTGTGGAACCTTTCCTACAATACACGAGAGATTGGAATGTCTTAACCTAGTTGCATCTTATTCAACTATATATATAGAGAGATAGGGATGGAAATTACAATCCTATCGCTCTTTCATTCTCTCTTTAGTATATAGTTAATATGTGAATCCAATTCACATTAAAACTATATATTATATATTATATCACATATAATTGATATGTCATCTCATATATGAAATTGAACACTTCAATTTCATTCCTAACTTTATACCTTCAATATTACCATGTTGAGCCAACGGAGGGACCTAATTGACCTACAGTTCATGGGCTTCAATGATATGAGATTAACCGATCAAACACTTTGATCCAGTTAATCAATATTCATTAACTACAAGTCACTCCACTATAGACTTGTAGCTGCACTCTTGCCACTGTAGATTATATTGTGTCCACTGATATAATCATTACCCATGAGTCCACCCTTCACAGGTTGTTCGTAATCACAGCTGGGTCAAATTACCATTTTACCCCTGTGATTACCTCTTTGCTCCTTAAGCACCACTGATCCTCTAATGAACAACAAGTCTACGGTCCTACCATAGACTCATACCCTCATAGAGGGTGAGGCCCCGTTGTTCAAGACCTGGAGTCAGTTCTTAAGGGAACAACCTATCTAATTCCTTAGTGTAGGAATGAGTTATTTCCATCTTGCACAGTTAAGTTCCCTGCTACCTACGAGGTTTTGTCCCTGAGAAGGTAGGCTTATTGAGTCGGCTACAGGCTACTCTCACCCATACTAGTCTAAGGACAAACCCCTATAAGCAGGAGTTCTAAACTTGCTCAGGATTTAGGTCGAGTCACTAATGATCATCTATAAATTACTAGTCTTATCCACATTAATGGTGTTACCTTTGGTTAGACTAACAATTTCATGATCCGGTCTTGTATGAAATCTTCATACAGGATGTCCCCACTCGCATGTCAACTACATGAATGAGTTGGATTACCTCATTTGTACTAATTACAAAGTGGGCCGCATCCATGGTGTTACCAGAATGAGGTTTCCAACCTTATTCTTATACCATAGACCATTTAGGTTATATTCTTGAACACAATCCAAATAGTGTCCACTACACTGATGTATCAAGATATATGTTATAACCTTGGAGCTTAGTTTATTGGATTTATAGAGCAAGATTGTAATTCTATCAAAACAAATAACTCTTTATTTCTTTGATAAAAAATTACACAAGTTTAAGGTCATTAATCCCAACAATCTCCCACTTGACCTAAAGCTTGTGGAGTACTATAACATTACAATAATGTAAATACAATAAACTAGGGCATTTAAACCCTTTGTACAAAATACTCCCACTTGCCCTAGTTGGGGAAGACTTGTAAACCTAGACCTTCTAGGTGACTCTCAAATACTTTAGCCGTGAGAGCCGTTGTAAAAGGATTAGTAACGTTGTGCTCTGAGGCTATCTTCGTGACAATCACGTATCCTCTATGCACGATCTCCCATATGAGATGATACTTCCGCTCCATGTGCTTTCCCCTCTTGTGACTTCGGGGTTCCCTCGAATTTGCCATTGCCCCACTGTTATCGCAATACAGTGTGATGGGCAAAGTCATATTTGGAAAAACTTCCAAATTTAGCATGAATTTCCTTGACCAAACGACCTCTTTGGCTGCTTCACAAGCTGCTACATATTCATCCTTCATGGTGGAATCTGCGATGCATCCTTGCTTGACGTTTCGCCATACTACAACTCATCCGTTAAGAGTAAATACTTACCCTCATGTAGATTTATGAGAATCTTTATCAGTCTGAAAGTCAGAATTCGTGTATCCTGTAAGGATCAAATCCTTAGCCCCATACACAAGCATGTAGTTCCTTGTTCTCCGAAGATACTTAAGGATTGTTTTAACCGTTGTCTAGTGTTTAAGTCCTGGATTGGATTGATACCTACTGACCATTCCTACTGAAAAACAGATGTCAGGCCTTGTACACAACATGGCGTACATCAGCCTCCCAACATCTGATGCATAAGGAATCCGTCTCATATCCTCAACTCCTTGAGGTGTCTTAGGACAATATTCCTTAGACAAATGGACTCCATGTCTAAAAGGCAACAAGCCCTTTTTGGAGTCTTGCATCTTAAACCTTGACAACACTTTGTCTATGTAAGATGCTTGAGACAAGGCTAGTGTTTTATTCTTGCGGTTCCGGACAATCTGGATCCCAAGAACAAACTGTGCATCACCCAAATCTTTCATTTGGAATTGCGTAGCTAGCCAATCCTTAATGTTAGTATGATAACCTACATCATTCCCAATGAGTAGGATAACATCCACATAGAGAATTAGGAATGCGACATAACTATTGATGATTTTCTTGTAGACACAAGGTTCATCATCATTCTGATCAAAACCATAAGATCTGATTGCCTCATCAAATCTTATATTCCAGGACCCAGAGGCTTTTTTCAGTCCATAAATTGACCTTTTAAGCCTGCAAACCTTTTTCTCTTGTCCTGGTTCAATGAACCCTTTGGGTATGTCCATGTAGATGTTTTCTTCAAGATTGCCGTCCAAAAAGGTTGTCTTGACATCTATTTGCCATACCTCATAGTCATAATATGCGGCAATGGCAAGAAGGATACGGATAGACTTTACCATAGCAACAGGTGAAAAGGTCTCCTCATAGTCAACCCCTTCAACCTGGGTATAACCCTTTACTACTAGTCTAGCTTTAAAGGTTTGAACCTTCCCATCTACACCACGCTTTCTCTTGTAGATCCACTAACAACCTATAGGTTTTACCCCATCAGGCTTATCTACAAGATCCCAAACGAAATTGAAATACATAGACTCCATTTCTTGGTCCATGGCTATGACCCATTTGTCTTTGTCTTCGTCAACCATTGCTTGATTATAAGTCAATGGATCCTTGCAATTGTCATCTAGTATAACAACTTGGGTTTTAGCTAAACCCCATGTAACGGTCAGGCTGTATTACAACCCTCCCACTACGTCGTGGCATACTCAACTCTTAAGATGGAATCTCTTGACTAGACAAACGAGTATCAACAACTCTTGTTGACGTACTAGCAACCATTGCTATTGGTCCGTCTAATTCACACAACACTACTTTACTTTTTGGTTTGTGGTCCCTTATGTGGTCCTCCTCTAAGAAAATGGCATTTGTCGACACAAAAATCTTATCTTCCTTAGGATCATAGAATAAACCATCTCTTGTTTCGTTTGGGTAGCCTACGAATAGGCACAATTTTGAACGTGAATCCAACTTCTTTGGATTTGTCACAGCACACATGTCTTTGGTCGCCCAAATTTCTGAAATGACATAAACTACCTTTACGTTCTTTCCAGAGTTCATAAGGTGTTTTAAAAACACTTTTTGAGGACACACTATTAAAAATGTAGACTGTAGTCTCCACCGCGTAACCCCAAAAGGAACTAGGGAGATGAGCATAACTCATCATTGATCGAACCATGTCCAACAAGGTTCTATTTCTCCTTTTCGATCCACCGTTTTGCTGTGGTGTTGTTGCGTAAAATTTATGTTGCAATACCGCAGTGTACGGGTCAAGTTTTAGAATAGTGATTTATGAGTCCATGTATCGTCCTCGGGAATGGGTTTCTAGATTAATTAATTACTAAGGTACTAATTCTCGATTTTAGCTAAAGAAACATAACATGGATAGTTGGTTGAAGTAAATACAAACAAGCAAACAAACATATGGAGACACGAATTGATAGAGTTATGGGAAGTGATTTTACAAGTTAAAGACCTAACTAACACATGCATTGAACCAATGAGATGAAATTATAAACAAGAAGTAAAATACTCAAGAAAATCTCTCGATTCTTAGTGAGCCTCACACATGCAATAAACTTCATAGTCTCCATATGAACATACGACATGCATGGCATTAAGCAACTTCTTTATGTGTTTCCCTAAGATTTCTAAGTCATTCGCATGCTATAATTTTATGGGTTTTGATAATTTTGCTCTAATTCAAGCTTTATCTCTCGAGTCCACTTAAATCAACAAATTAAGAAGTCAAGAACTAATTATAAAAAATAAGAACAAAACATGCTTCAATACATTGTAATAAAGTCATAACAAGCAAATCAAATCCTAACTACAATGTTTAGCTACTCTAAATCACATGAAAATCAAACTAAACAAGTAGAAAACGTCTTAGAACGCTATTACAAATTGATAGAAAAGGAAATTAAACTTAGGTGTCGATGCCGGTCCTTCATCTCCGAGCTCCCGTCTTCGATCTCGAATTTCCACGAATGCTTTGGCTCCCATAATCACTCTTTTCACTATTCTTACAAAGTGTATTTCGAAATTAGGGCAAAAGTCTACCAAATTCGACTCCCCTGTAGTGAAGTCATAAGGATATATTTATAGAAGGAATCGGTGCAGCGTTGCAACGCTGTATCCTAGGCGGTTGGCAGATATGGAAACTCTCCATGGCGTTGCCTTGGCGAGGCGATGTTGCAACGCCGCGCCCTAACGCGCGCTCCTTGTCGAAATGGCGTTGCGACGCTGCGCGACAGCGTTGCAACGCCCTCTATGCGGCTTCTCACGCGTGCTTTCTTATCGAGATAGCGTTGCAACGCCCTAAGGCAGCGTTGCAACGCTATCGCCTGTAGTCTTCAATACAACTTTACAGCACGCTCGGCGTTGCAATGCCATCACTTCGGGTCATCATGCTTGGATTGATCCTTTCTCTTCCAATTTGTATTAGTTTTAGCTCCAAATAGCCTTCTTTTGATCTCGAGTTATCCAATTTATCTCCAATAGCTCTGTTTACGCTCTTATCCTGAAATTGAATGAATTGAACATGTAAAAGCCCTGAAATCATCATAAAACTAATAATTATTAAGCCTAAGGATAGCACATTTTGTGTGCTATCAAACACCCCAAAACATAAACTTTTGCTAGTCCCGTGCAAAAACAGAATTAAACATAAGATTGTTCTTAAACATACATTTCATTCAAGCCTCAAAAATTTAAGAGAAAATCCGGTAATCACGGGAAACACTCAAACATAACACTTCAGCAAGCGATCTAAAACCTTTCTTAAGTGCTCTTATGTGTGTGTGTGATTAGCCTATGTTGCCTTCATTTTTACTATGCTCGGATCAACTTTATTAGGCTCTCCATTCCACTTCCCCCTATACTGGTCTTAATTACTAATCTTTGAGCCTCCCCACATTCAAGAATTAAATAACTTTACTCAGCACGTAATCACTTTTTTTTCATTTTTTCTATTTTCTTCTTCTTTTTTTTTTTTTGTGCAAGGACACTAGCTTTCACACATCCACTGCAGGGACCCTTACCCAAAGCACTCGCTCAATGAGTGGCCTAACTGATCACAGTGAAGGTAGCACTTTTTACCCTCACGAATTTTTTCTTTAGCAAACAAAAAAGAAAAACAAAGTATTTCACATAGTGTACAGATCATGCACTTCATATTGTTATTCACCCTATCCTGCAGTTTAACTCTCAAATCAGTTCTCGGACCTATCGAGGTGACATCAAACTTCTAAACCTAATAACTTTGTTCTAAGCATTTCAAAACTACAGGAACACAGGCTATGTGCATATAATGCAGGAAAAACTCAATAAAATTTTTAAATTAACTCAAATTCATGTCATGCTTTCAAGTTTCAGCAGAATCACGAAGATTTTCAATTATATCTCATCCTAGGCTATCATGCTCATACTTATGCAAAAGATCAATCAGCAATTCCAGCACATACTCAGGACAGTCACAACAGTTAAACAACATCCCACCCCTAAACTTAAACTAAACATTGTCCCCAATGTTTGCAAAAAATAAGCACAAATAAAGTATAAGGGTAAGAGTGAACGATACTGTCCTGAGTTATGGAGATCTTTGTGAGTTCCTTGGATAGCCAAAGCAAGTGTGTTTGAATTCCTCAGAACGGGAGCATGGATTTCAAGAAGGAAGGGCATCTCCACAACCTATGAAGTAAAACAACATCTAACTAAAAATTGAAAAACAACAAACTAAAGCAAGCTAAAGACAGGAAAACAAAAGTAAGTAAAGCTTGGGCAGCCTCCCAAGAAGCGCTTTGTTTAACGTCTTTAGCTAGACTATACTCCCTCAAGGTGTTTCTTTCATTGCTTACAGTGCCTGAAGTGATGTGTTCATTTGGCCAAACTGGGTCTCTATATTCTTTATTGCAGCTCCATGATTGGTCACTATACCAGATAAACTGGTGACTGCATTCTCCAGATGGTTGGACCGACTTATAGATTCAGCTATAAAGGAGTGCAATGTGTCTTCCATAGATGTTTTCCTCTCTGATGTAGAAGCATGCCCTGTAGGAGGATTCAACACATTTTTGTTGTTAGCATAAGAGAAATTTTCATGATACCTCAAACCTGGATTATAATGTGTTGGGAGGCTATTCCGAGTCTGATTTCCCCCATAGTTGTTGGTTTTGTTGTTCAGGTAGTGTAGTTGCTCTATAGTGGATTCTCCTTTGGGCTGGGAGCATTGAGAGGACATCCCTGTCTGTGGTGATCCTACAAAATTATTCAGAGCATGAGTGAGAGATGCCATATGAGATCTAAGGGAGGTTACTTCATCTAGTTGATACAATCCGCCACTCATGGCTTAGAGATCATCATTTGTCTGCCCAGGCCCTTTGGTAGGTGGCGGTTGAAACTTCCTCCAGGAGGGCACGTGCTTCTGGCACAGTCTTCGCCATGAAAGCACCTCAAGCAGTGGCATCCAGAATGGTCCTGGTCTTACCTTCCAGTCCATTATAGAACAATTGTACCTGGAGCCATTCTGGTAGCCATGTTGTGGGCACCTCCTGAACATGTCCTTGTACCTTTCCCAGGCCTCGAATAGTTGCTCTCCCTCCTGCTGCCTGAATGTTCCAATCTCAGTCCTTAACTTTGCAGCCTTTACAGGTGGAAAGAATTTGGTCATGAAGGCTTGGGCCAACTCCTCCCAAGAAGTGATACTCCCTGAGGGAACGGACCCTAGCCATTCTTTGGCTCTACCCTGCAAAGAGAAAGGAAAAAGACGTAAGCGAATACTATCAGCAGAGATACAATTCATTTTAAATGTACCACAGATTTCTAAGAAATTTTAAGATGAGAGTTAGGATCTTCTGTGGCTAAGCCTCTGAAAGCACCTTCCCTAACCATTTGT
Source organism: Trichosanthes cucumerina (assembly GCA_036507285.1). NCBI lineage: Eukaryota > Viridiplantae > Streptophyta > Magnoliopsida > Cucurbitales > Cucurbitaceae > Trichosanthes > Trichosanthes cucumerina. The sequence continues at coordinate 45,633,596 of CM071841.1, forward strand.
ATCAGCCCTGTCTTAAGTTCAAAATTATTAGCATTTATAGGGGCATGGACTATTCCAGCCTGCTCAGAATTAAACACAGGTTGGAAATACTCCCTGATAGGTTTAGGGTTATGCTCCTGATCAGCCATTGTATGAATTTCTGCTTTTTCTTCCCTTAGGAGTCTCCTACAGGTCCTCTCGATCTCAGGATCAAAAGGGTGCAAGTCTGCAGTTCTCCCCTTGGGCATACACCTGGAGGTACAACAAGAAAGAAATTAGATAAAAAAGAAAAACACAAACAACTAGAAAATAAAAAAGAAAATAAAGACATAAAACATAAAATTTTGGTTGCCTCCCAAGAAGCGATTTCTTTAACGTCTTTAGCTAGACGGTGACTTATTAGGGCACATAAAATTGCTCATATTTCTTCGGGCCCTTCTTGCTCGAATCGATGTAGCCTTCTAAGTCTAAAAGGCTATCCTATTTTTCTTGAGGCCCAGATAGAAAATTATTTTGGAGATTTTTATTTATCAAAAGAAAAGAACTAAAATCAAAGCAAGACTCATGAGTATAAGACAAATGGTTATCAAAAATAAAGGAAATTTTTTGGGATAAAGGGAAAGAAGACTTCTCAGCCTCTAACTCTATCATCTGGATCTCTCCTGTGGAACTAAGCGTATCACCAGTGTCCTCCTCACTAACCTGATCATGGTGTGCCTCAGACTCCCCCAAACTATCCTCACACTAACATCTAAACAAATCCTCCTAGGTGGCACCTCCTGTGTGGTAAGGATAAGAAATTGTTCCTTTAAGGCCTTAAGGGAAACTACTAACTGGTTAAGGTACTGAGCTCTATCTTGTACTATTTCCCAAAGTCCTACCACCTCAGTTTCTAACCTATCCAACCTCTCTAATTCACTATGAACCAAATTTTTAAATTTCAACTCTAAGGTATATTCTGCCAATTGGTCCATAAGAGAAGATTTTTCTGGTGGTTGGTTAAGGTACGAAAAACTATGGTTCCAAGTGCCTAAATAACTACCCTCATGTGAATTTTCATATATGTCAAGTACAGAATAGTAAAAATTAGACACTTGGTATTCAGAGAAATCATGATGCACAAAACTAGGGTCTTGAGAGGAGTAATAGAATGATGGAGAAAAATCATGCAAAGTCATGCTTGAAAAATTGCTAATTCAAAACAAGACTTCTACACAATAGCAACACAACAAAAAACAGGGGGCAAAGACTCAAAAACACATAAAACTAAAATAAAATAAATAAGGAAACAAACAAACACACAAAAACAAATAAGCAAAGACAAACAAACAACTTTAGTCTAGAATTTCAAATTTTCTCCTAATATTAATTAATCTAAATAATCGCCATTCCCCGGCAACGACGCCAAAAAGTTGTTGCGTAAAATTTATGTTGCAATACCGCAGTGTACGGGTCAAGTTTTAGTATAGTGATTTATGAGTCCAAGTATCGTCCTCAGGAATGGGTTTCTAGACTAATTAATTACTAAGGTACTAATTCTCAATTTTAGCTAAAGAAACATAACATGGATAGTTGAATTGAAAGTAAAAACGAAAAAACACACAAACATGTGGAGACACGAAGTGATAGAGTTATGGGAAGTGATTTTACAAATTAAGGACCTAACTAACACATGCATTAAACCAATGAGATGAAATTATAAACAAGAAGTAAAATACTCAAGAAAATCTCTCGATTCTTAGTGAGCCTCACACATGCAATAAACTTCATAGTCTCCATATGAACCTACAACATGCACGACATTAAGCAACTTCTTTATGTGTTTCCCTAAGATTTCTAAGTCATTCTCATTCCAGAATTCTAAGGGTTTTGACAATTTTGCTCTAATTTTAAGGGTCTACAATTTCAAAACTCAAATATGTGATCAATTATAAAATTACAATATATATTACTATTTTCCAAATGTATGTTAGAGATATTTACAAAAGTAATGGATATTGGGTTTGATATTAATATTTATTTTCCAATAAAATTCATTATTTAGAACTTTTACTCTTCAATATGATTTTATTCCTTTTTTTATGCACATATTCACCATTACTTTTTTATTTCAATTTAGGTAGGTATTAGTATTTATGCTTTGCATATGAAGAGTGTTTATTTAAATTTTTCTAAACACAAGCATTGTCTATAGACATGTTTAGAATGAAATAAATAGTTTACCTCATGAAGATGTTAAAAATATGCCAATACATGATTGAGTTGCGAAAACTTCTGGATAGGTATCCCACATCTGAATTGAATTCTTTTTGGTTAAGGAATCAACATACTTAAATATTTTATGTCATATTGAAGTTGCATATCTACAAAATATTAGATTTGTCATCAAGGTTTAGTAGCGTCGTCATGCTGCCAAAATTTTCGGTGCAGGCGGTGTTGCTTAGTAACGTCCGTAGGAAATTTTGGGTTTGAAAAATTAGGGTCGTTACAGTTGGTATCAGAACATGAGTTTTAGATTTTGCATACTCACCTACATCGTAGGTAACGGTCATCATAGCTTCTCGTAGGAAGTCGCCTCGTCATCTCCATGTTTTCTTTTATTTTTTAATTAAGTTAAAGTTATTTGAGTTGCTTGTGTGTTAACATTTTTGTTATGCTATGTTTTTGACTTCTTTGTTCTTGTGTTAATGTAGTTTTGAGTTTATGTTTAGATTATGGTTCGAGGACGTGGTCATTGTAAAGTTCTAGCAACTTTCGAGGACGAAAGTTTTTCTTAGATAGGTATATTGTGACAACCCGTAAAATTAGGTGTTTTAATTGCATTTGTTTTAAATTTGAATCTTTGGATAATCAGATCAGGATTAGGAAATGGTGTTTTAAAGCTTAAAAAAAGGATTAGGATTTCTGTTTTAAAAAGGTTTGGGATTCTTTTTTCTAAAAGGATTAGAATTCCCTGTTCTAAAAGGATTAGGAATTTTTGGTGTCCATTTAAACTAGAGTATTAGTAACTTAAATGCACACTTTAAAACTCTCCTCTTCTTCTCATTTTCTCCACTTTCTTCATCTCATCAGACCGTCGTTGGAAGGTCGCCGGACTGTCGTTGGAAGTCACCGGAAGGCCTTCGGACCATCGTCCGAAAGTCGTCGGACCGTCGTCGAAAAGTACTGTACGGGTGAGTTAATAACTGAACTCCATGGGGTTGAGTTATTAAGTCACCGATTATAATTGTTGGTGGGCTAAACAATGAGTTGGGTTATTAACTCAACTCAACCCAACTCAAACCAATCAACCAAACACCCCCTAAGTATGAAAGATTGTTCATGATGTACATCATAACATTGAACTCCATCATTCCAATGTTTTTTCAAATCATCAACTAATGGAGCTAAATAAACATCTATGTCATTCCCTTGTTGTTTAGGCCCAGATATTAATGCATTTAACATCAAAAATCTTCTCTTCATGCATAACCATGGGGGTAAATTGTATGTCACCAACATAACTGGCCAAAAACTATATCTACTACTAAGATTACCGTGGGGATTGACCCCATCAATTGAAAGAGCAAAACGAAGATTTCTAGGTTCTAAAACAAACTCTGGCCACAAATTGTCTACTTGCTTCCACGATAGTGTATCCGCAGGATGTCGTATGTACCCATCAGTTACTCGTTCATTAGCATGCCAAGTCAACAACCTCGATATTTCTTTATTGCCAAACATTCATTCAAATCTTGGGATAGGAGAGAAATACCACATGACTTTCGCGGGAATGTTTTTCATGACATCCTTCGAATTTTTACAAAGCTTCTTTCTTCATGTTATGCATATAGCGCATACTTCTACATCTGCAAGCTCTTTTCGAAACAAACAACAATCATTACTACGTGAATGAATCTTTTCATACTTCATTCCAAGAGTAGACAATATTTTTTTTTTGCTTGATACGTAGAGCTCGAACGTTCATTTGGACTTGGTAAGATGTCACGAACCAATGCTAAAAGTTCAGTGAAACTCTTATCGCTGCATCCAAACTTTGCTTTGAAATTATATAACAATATCAATGCAGATATTTTGGTAAACTTATTACAATTTAAGTACAATGGTTTATTGGCATCATCTAACACTTCTTCAAACATTGGAGACTTGTCATTAAAATAGTTATGTGGAGCCTCAAACATTCCTATTGTGTAGTCAACATCTTCGTCCTCAAATTCAGCTTTCTCTTTTCTCCCATTCGGTAGTGACTCGCCATGTCAAATCCATGTTCTATAGCTTTCATCAATGTCATAAATAAATGAATGGTCTTGTTTGGATTTTTGTCCTAATCTCGTGTTTGTAAATTTCTATTTGAAATTACTAAATTGTTATTCATTTCATTATTTTGTGTCTCGCATTTTATACAACTTTGACCAATAAACTAAGCTCCAGGGTCATTGATTAAATGAGAGAATTAGAACTTGAACGGTGTGTAGTGGACACACAGGGAGGATCACGTTCGAGTTAATAACCCGAACGGTCTGCAGTATATGGATAGGGTTGGAGACCTAATCCTGGATACGCTGGGATGCGACCCGCTTTGTATTAAGATACAAACGAGGTGATCTGACTCGTTGATGTGATTGACATGCGAGTGGGGGCATCTTGTGCAATAAGATTGTACAAGATGGGATCGTGAATTATTAGACCATCGATGTAACACAGTTGTGATGAGACTAATAACTTTGTAGATGACCATTAGTGACTCGACACGAATCACGAGCGTGTTACGGACTCTGTCTGCGGGTGTCATCCCTTTGTCTAGTACGGGTGAGGGTGGTCACAGTTACTCGCCCAATATGCCTATTTTCTTAGGGACAGGACAAGGTAGGGAGATGAGAACTTAACTACGCGAGATGGAATTCACTCGTTCTCGCCTTTAGGGAAACTAGAGGGGTTGTTCCCTTAAATGTTGATTCTAGAGCTTGGACAACGGGTGCCCACTCTCTCACTGACACGAGAGAGTTGTTGTGTATGGTCGGGCCATAACAACGTTGTTGTTCATTAGGGGAGCAGTGGGGACTTAAGGAACAAGAAGTAGACACAGGGGTAAAACGGTAATTTGACCCGGTAGTGTCACGAACAACCTGTGAAGGGTCGACTCATGGGCATTGGTTATATCGGTGGACACGTAATATTACGCAGCGATCGACGGAGTGCGACTACGGGCTATAGTGGAGTGTTACCGTAGCTAATGAATATTGATTAGCAAGGGCCAAAGAGTTTGTGAGTTAATCTCGAATCATTGGAGCTTCATCATCTTTGTAGGTCCATTAGGTCCCTCGGTTGGCTCAATCTTGGTTAAAAGAAGGGTTAGTGTTTTAGTATGAAATCTAAGTGTTCAATTTCACTTTAAGGGCATTTATGTCATTTATACGAGATATGAATGATATAATATATAGTTTAATGTGAATGAGATTCATAATGGACCTACAGCGAGCGAGGCTCCAATGATTCGAGATTAACTGTCAAACTCTTTGACCCGATTAATCAATATTGAGCCAACCGAGGACCTAATGGACCTACAAATGGTGAGCTCCAATGATTCGAGATTAACTGTCAAACTCTTTGACCCGGTTAATCAATATTCATTAGCTACGGTAACACTCCACTATAGCCCGTAGTCGCACTCCGTCCGCCGAGAATATTACGTGTCCACCGATATAACCAATGCCCATGAGTCGACCCTTCACAAAGTTGTTCGTAGACACACTGGGTGGTCAAATTACCGCTTTACCCTCGTGTCTACCTCTTGTTCCTTAAGTTCCCACCGCTCCTCTAATGAACAACATATTGTGATGGTCCAACCATACACAACACCCCTCTCTGGCAAGTGAGAAGGTGCGCGCTTGTTGTCCAAGCCACGGAGACAACACTTAAGGGAACAACCCTCTAGTTTCCCTAAAGCGGAACGAGTGAATTCCATCTCGCAGAGTTAAGTTCCCGACCCCTACTTGGTCTCGTCCTTGAGAAGATAGGCATATTGGGCGAGTAACTTTGACCACCCTCACCCTTACTAGTTAAAGGACGGACTTCGCAGATGTGAGTCCGTAACACGCCCGTGATTTAGGTCGAGTCACTAATGGTCATCTACGGTTATTAGTCCTCATCACGATCTGTTACATCGAGAGATCTAATAATTCACGGTCCGGTCTTGTACAATCTCATTGCACATGATGCCCCCACTCACATGTCATCCACATGAACGAGTCAGATCACCTCGTTTGTATCTAATACAAAGTGGGTCGCATCCACGAGTGTATCCGTGGATTAGGTCTCCAACCCTATCCATATATCAGACAGGACGTTGGTCATTAACTCGAACGTGATCCTCCCTATGTGTCCACTACACACCGTTCAAGTTTTAGTTCTCTCATAAATTCAATGACCCTGGAGCTTAGATTATTGGAAAAGTTTATAAATATTGCGAGACACAAAGTAATGCAATAAATAACTCTCATTAATTTCAAACAGTTATTTACAGACACGAGATTAGGACAAAAATACCAACAACTGTTTTGGTGTGAATTGAAGTGTTCAAATTCACTTAAAGGGCATTTATGTCATTTATATGAGATATGAATGATATAATATATAGTTTAATGTGAATGAGATTCATAATAAATTATAGGTTAGCCTAATTGTTGAATTAGGGCTAATTGGAGAAATTAGTTGAGAGAAATTAAATTGAATGTGATTCAATTTAATAAATCCACATTATTGCAAATGTGATTTGTAATATGAGATATGAGATATCTTATAATATATGGTTATGCAAATATGATTTGTATAACCTATAGTTGTGGTAAAGTGATAATAATGTGGAGATTTTAACTCCATCAATTTCCACTATTTAAACCCTTCTTGCAAGAAGGAACTTAACTCAATCTCTCATTTTTTCGGATTCACACCAAAAAGAAGAGTACTTTTTCTCTCAACTCTCTCTACTCTCCTCCCTTCTCCAAAACACAAAGTCTCACCACTTTCCTTCTTCCAAAAGAAGAACAACCGAGAAGACTTTGGTGGTGTTCGGTTCTTGTTTGTGAGAAGTGTTCGGATTTGTAGAGATCGAGGTTGCACGAAGAGTTTGTGAATCGCTGGAAAGGAGTTCTTGAAGAAGGTCTTCAACAAGTAAGTAACATTAACTTATTGTTTTTTCCTTTCCTTTTTACATGTTTAGCCTACACTATTAGATAGTTAATTTTAGTGAAATTAACTATCATAACGATACCATGACGATTCAATCGTCTTCCGCTGCGCTGGGATTCTCATTCCCTTCAATTAGTATCAGAGACACTCGTTGGTTCTTCGTTATGCACTGTTTTTCATTAAAATTAGGTGGGTATTGCATTAATTCATGAGATGAATGTTGGTTTGTAATTTTGGATAATTTTAGTTTTTGGCAGTTTTAGATTTACAATTTTTATGTTGATAAGATCAATGTAAAGGCCCGTTGTTTTTCGGCAGTTTGTTGTAAATCGAGTCTGTAAGTCCAAGTCGTTCGTGGCAAGAGTTGTTGTGAAGAAATCGGAGCGAAACGAGCAAAAATCGACGAAGAAGAACAAAGGAGTTTGTTATTCTGTCGATGCCGTTGAGACGCTGTTCATTGGCGTCTCAACGCTGCAATTGCGGGCAGAGGCTTGCCTGCAGAGTAGCGTTGCAACGGCGAGGCGTGGAGCGCGTGGGGACAACGCTTAGCACGGCAGCGTTGCAACGCTGCCCACGGCGTTGCAATGCTATGTGCGTTGAGGGCAGTTTCAGCGCTAAAGTTCGCGAGGACGTGGGGCGTGCATCATTCTTTCAACGTGGGTTGTATTTATTTTTCGTTTTATTTAATTATTTATTTTTAAAATGTTTTTTATTTATTTTTTAAATTTATTTTATTAAATAATATTGATATAAGTGTTATATTAATGTTATTTAATTAAATAAATTGCCCTAGGTGCCAAAATCGATCCATTTTTGCTTTTTAATTATTTTATGCATGTGATGTATGATTTAATTAAATTCTATGTGCATAATGTATGTCATATAGATTTAAAATCCCACCTTAGGTTAAAAATTTCATGCATCATTTATATTATAAGAGTTATAATATATAGTTTGCATGATAGGTTATATTTAAGTGTTATAATATAATTAAATGTATGTTTTAATTTAATTAATATAAGTGTTATATTTTATATATTAAAGTATGCTCATGAATTTATATTCATGTGATGAATTATTTTTGTTATAGTATATAGTTATTCATGTGATGAATGATCAAGCACTATAACATAGAAATGCATGTAACCTAAGTTAATTATTAGTTTTAATGTGTTTAGAACTTGAATAATTAGACTTAGGTTTTCTAGTTCTAATAAGATTAGAATTAGGAAATCAAAGTATAGTCTATGAATGGTGACCTGATTAGTAACTCTGTCTAAGGAAGGTTTTGTCTAAGGCTGGGGTATTTAAGTTGACGCTTGTGGAACACCCCTACCTGGAAACTGACCTGGGAGTGAATTCGGTCCAGAGATTCTTAGATTATACTTATCGTGAGTGCCGTTAATTAAAAGAGGTTTAATTTACTCACTTAGACCTAAGTAATAATGTGATTATAAACTTAGGTTAAATACCATATAAGTGTTATGTTGGTAGACTTAGGTAAATTTTAGCCGGTTTATCTATGTCAATCCCTAATAAAAATAAAGTGCTGAGTGGGAGGTAATATAGTGTATAAGATACATTTAATTTCCGACCACAAATCTTCGTTAAGTCCGCACCGTGAGATCCATACTCGGCCTCGTGGCGCAAATGGGAGCGTTCCCCTTCGGGTGGCATTTGTATGGGTCAATATCATCGTGGATGGAGAGAGTACTTATAGTGAGTGGGAGCAGGACCCGTGAAAACGGGATCCACAGTCTCTTCTTTCGATTTACACCGTGAGACGCCTATGATCCGCCTGCTAGTTTGGCCTGGACCAGACATGTAAAACTCCATTCTATTATAAACTGAAATTCCTTGGGACACTACTAAACATGCATGCACTTTTAGGCCAACAATTAAGTAAGAACAATTTAAACGGCAAAACATTCAAATATATCTTCAGGGTTCCCAATCGACAAAACATTTAAAATAACTTTTATGAGTTGGCCTACTTAAAATCCTATAACAAATTTCATAAATCAAAGTTCTCTAACGTTAACTATAACTGTAAAAGAACATGCAGAAATCATGACTTTTCCCATGGTGTTAGTAATGCGTCTCCGTCACTCCCCCAGTACGCCCTTGCCTTTACCAGAAAATATTTTTAAAACGAAAGGGTGAGTATTATAAAATAATACCCAGTAAGTGAACTTGCTACCGAGGTTTGGGACATGCACACACATACAATCACGACTTTTAAACTTTGTGTAAAGAATTTCATATACGGGACTTAAAACTTCCTTGTAATAAATCATAACTGAAATACATGACTTTCTTTTAGTTTAAGTGGTCAATTGGTCATCCTGAGTTCTTTCATTTTGAGTCCCTCACAGACCCCTATAGTTTGAGTCCCTCACAAACCCGTGTAAGCTTTGAGTCCCTCACAGTCCCCTATATGTTTTGAGTCCCTCACAGACCCCTATAAGCTGACCCATAGGATCTCTAATGCATGTTTGACCATGCATAAAAAAAAAAAAACTCCAAGAGACCAATTGCCACAATGTCCTTTACTATCATTTCACGGCATACATACAATGCATGAGGTCCCATTATCTATCATGACTATAATGCACATATCATGGACAGGTAATAACTAACATTCATAACATAACTTTCATAACATGACTTAAATAATACTTTTAGAAAACAGCGTGGTCGATTTCACAAGGTAAGTAATGAAATACTTCTGAAACAAAATCATAAAATTTATTTTCTTTTATCCCATTTTAGAAAAATTCGGCACAAGGTCCCTTACCTCGACTTAGATTCCAACCCGAATCTTAATTTCAGTTCTTAGCGTGTACGCTTCCTTTGAAGGACCTGTTTCACAAATATCCTTTAGAATTACACTCCGAGCATCACTCTCCTACATAATTATATACGTAAATACAACTTCCTCTGATTACCTCGACTCTAAAGTGTATGCTGAATACTCCTTAGCTCGTTCTAAGGTCCAGAAATCTTGACTCCGCCCCACGTTTGAGTCCTTAAGATTATTCTTCAACATTATGCAACCCACAATTCCATTTAATAAACATTAACTCGATTGCTCTTCCAAACATCTATTCCAAAACAAAGGAGTATCCGTGCTATCTTACCTGATCGGAGTTTCGGTTCCGATTCACTTCTCGCGGTGGTACAACGGCGGCTCATGTCGACGACACTGAGGCCTTTTGTCGACGGCTGTTCGAACGGCGGTACAAGTGCGACAACAATCCATAATGTATGAGACCTGGTCGGCAAGACGCTAGGAGTTCGCGGACGATGGCGGCGCTGCAGTTCTTGATGAAACTGACCAGCGAACGCTCCAGCTCGTGGATGCGACTGCACTGCAGGGTTCGGCGGTCTCCGACGCTGCTCTGCTGGTCGGCGTGGATGAAGCTCCACGAACGACCGACATAGGGAGATCTGCAATTGGATTGTCGAGCCGATGCGAGGGGGTAATCGGAGTGAGTAGAGCGTGGACGACTTCTTGTTGGCCGTGTGGAACTTGCGGGTTACGGCGGCCTTGCAATCTGGTGAGCTCCGACATTGTCGACGTTGAGGCTTTGAACTCGGATTGCTTGAAGGCGACGGTTGCGACCCACTGATCTGCGGCGTGCAACCCTCCCGAACGATAGGAATCGAGACCTTAAGTGTTTTCTTTTCGGCTGGCAATTGACGAGGAAGAAGGGCTTCAGGGTTTTGTGCCCCTCCCAATATTACTCTAATCCTTCACTTAAATTTCAAAATTGCCCTTTAACCTAAATGCTTATTATTAAGATGCCATTGCGTCATTTTCTTGTGTAACAATAAAACCTAAGCCTATAAACTCTCAATTAAACAGTGCTAACCAAGAAAATTCACGATTTACGGTACGAAGGACACGAATTTCACCAAATCGACCTAAAATATAGGTTGTTAGAAATAATATAAAATGACAAAACTAATACCTGTGGTTGTGGGTCGTCACAATCTTCCCTCCTTACGAACTTTCACCCTCGAAAGTTCCTACTCTTGGAATAGCTCTGGATATTTGGCTCGCACTTCTTCTTCTCGTTCCCAAGTAGCTTCCTCCGTGCGGTGATTATGCCACAGTACTTTTACCAAGCCAATTTCCCGGTTACGAAGGGTCTTTCGCTCTCTCGCGATAATTTGTTTGGGTCGTTCGCTATAACTTAAATCCTCTGTCAACTGTAAAGGGTCGAAGTCTACCACATGAGTTGGGTTTGATACATATTTTCTCAGCATGGAGACATGGAATACGTTATGCGCTTCGGAAAGGGATGGTGGTAATGCCAATCTGTAGGCCACAGAGTCAAATTTGTCAAGGATCTCAAACGGCCTTATGAAGCGCGGACTCAACTTTCCTTTTCGACCAAATCTCAAAATTCCTTTCATTGGGGCCACTTTAAGGAACACATGGTCCCCAACCTCGAATTCTAGGTCTCTTCGTCTCGAATCAGCATAACTCTTTTGTCTGTTCTGGGCAGTTTGTATTCTCAACTTGATTTTCTGAATTGCCTCATTCGTGACCTGCACCAGTTCTAGACCCAACAGTTGACGTTCACCACCTTCTCCCAAAAACGGGGGTTTTGCATCGCTTTCCATAAATGGATTCGAATGGAGCCATTCCGATGGTCGCCTTGTAGCTTTTATTGTATGCAAACTCCATCAAATGCAAATGAGTGTCCCAACTGCATGAGAGATCCAAAGCACAAGCTCGTAGCATGTCTTCTAGGACTGGTTTTAAACGTTCGCATGCATCGTCAAATGCAGGGGTGGAATGTTGTGCTAAAGTCCAAGCTGTACCACGCGCCTTCGCAAACTCCTCCAAAAAGTAGAGGTGAAACGTGGATCTCTATCTAAGATAATCCTGGCTGGGATCCCATGCAAGCGGACTATCTCTTCTAGGTACATTTGCGCCCATTTATCTGTAGAGTAGGTGGGCTTCCCTGGCACAAAGTGTGCTGACTTTGTTAACCTGTCGACGATTACCCAAACTACTGAATAACCGTGTAAGGTTCTGGGTAAACCGACTATGAAGTCCATGGAGATCACCTCTCATTTCCACTGTGGAACGTGTAGGGGTTGTAGTAACCCTGCAGGTTTCTGTCTAGGTGCCTTCACCTGATGACAAGTCAAGCACCTACTAACAAATTCTGCCACGTCTCGCTTCATGTTACACCACCTGAATAGTTGTTTTAAGTCTTGATACATCGTGGTACTACCAGGGTGCATCGAAAATGGTGAGTTATGAGCTTCGTTTATGATCTCAGTCTTCAGTTTGTCATCGTCTGGAATACATAATCGTCCCTGAAATAGTAGTCCTCCGTCTGCAGATAGCGAAAACTCTGTTGACTGATCTATAGTTACTGCACTGAATTCTCTATTAACTTAGGGTCCCCCTGTTGGGAGTCCACAATGCGCTGTCTCAAAGATGGTTGAACGGTTAACCGGGGTAACTGAACGTTGGCTTCACCCACCAATACTACAATCTCGGCTCGAACAAAATCTGTTTGTATCTCTGCTCGGTCAGTAATCTGAGCTGAGGTATGAACTAGTTTCCTACTGAGAGCATCTGCTACGACATTTGCCTTACTCGGATGGTATTGAATATCGATATCATAGTCCTTTACCAGTTCCAACCACCTGCGTTGCCTCATATTTAACTTTTTTTGTGTGAACAAGTATTTCAAACTTTTATGATCTGTGAATATCTGAATCCTTTCGCCGTACAGATAGTGCCTCCAAATCTTTAGTGCAAAGACTACAGCTTCTAACTCTAAGTCATGAGTTGGATAGTTTCGCTCGTGAGTCTTCAGTTGTCGGGATGCATAGGCTACCACTTTACCATGTTGCATTAACACAAAACCCAAATCCTTCTTAGAAGCATCACTATAGAACACAAGACTTCTCGTTCCCTAAGGGACTGTGAGGATTGGGGCTGACACTAATCTCTGTTTGAGTTCCTGGAAACTCGCCTCACAAGTGTCATCCCAGACAAAGGAGTTACCCTTGCGCGTCAACTGACTAATGGGCATGGCTATTCTAGAGAAATCTTGAACAAAGCGTCTATAATAACCTGCAAGGCCAAGAAAACTGCGTACCTCTGTAACGGTGGTCGGACGAGGCCACTGCGTGATTGCTTCCACTTTCGCAGGATCAACAGAGACTCCTGTCCTGGACACCACATGTCCTAGGAAAGATACTTGTCTGAGCCAGAACTCACATTTGGAAAATTTCGCATACAACTCATTTCTCCTCAACATTAGCAAAACTTTTCTCAGTTGTCCTTCATGTTCCTCATCTAACCTGGAGTATATAAGGATATCATCAATGAACACAATGACAAACGTTTCCAGAAACTACTTAAATATTCTGTTCATCAAGTCCATGAAAGCTGCAGGAGCATTGGTTAAACCAAATGGCATCACCGTGAACTCGTAATGCCCATAACGTGACCTGAAGGCTGTCTTAGGAATGTATTCCTCTCTGATTCTCTGCTGGTGGTAACCTGACCTTAGATCAATTTTTGAAAATACTGTAGCTCCCTATAACTGATCAAATAAATCATCTATCCTCGGGAGAGGATACTTATTCTTGACTGTGACTTTATTACGTTATCGATAATCTATTCACAGGCGCATAGATCCATCCTTCTTCTTCATAAATAGCACAGGAGCTCCCCAGGGTGAAACATTAGGGCGTATGAATCCCTTATCTGGCAAGTCCTGTATCTGTAATTTTAGTTCTTTCAACTCTGCTGGTGCCATCCTATAAGGGGCCTTGGATATAGGAGTTGTCCCTCACTCTAGTCCTGTACCGAAATCCACTTCCCTGACAGGAGGTCTCCCAGGGAGGTCCTCGGGGAAGACATCAGGAAACTCGTTCCCGACCGGTACTGACGACACCGACATCTCAGTACTGCTTGAATCTACTACACTGGCTAAAATGCTCCAAGCTCCCTGGTGTACTAATTTCCTGGCCTTAAGGGCAGAAACCACCTTAGGCCTACTACCCACCAACAAGCCTCTGAACTTGTAACTCGATTGGTCAGGAGGGGTGAATACTACTTCTCTACTAAAACAGTCTATACAGGCATGATTCTCAGCTAACCAGTCCATGTCGAATATCACATCAAAATCTGTCATGTCTAAAACCACCAAATTTACTTCTAATTCACGATCTGAGATAGTTAAACTACCATCTTTAACTTTCGTACTGGCTAACATACTTACCCACGGAGGAGTAGAAACAGACAAAGCATACTGCAACGGTTCTAACTCTAAATCAGCCTGACTTACAAATGACGCAGAGATAAAAGAATGAGTAGAACCAGAATCGAATAATACGAAGGCAAGATGCCCAAGCAATGAAAGTGTACCTGTAACCACAGAATCTGCATTACTTACATTCTTACTAGTGCTTGCATAGGCTCTCCCTTATTGAACCACGGGCTTAACTGCAATCCCATTATTGACACCTTGCGATTGGCTACCACTGGCTCTATTTGGGCAACTATCAGCTCGGTGTCTGCCCCTTCCACATCTGAAACAAACACCAGTTCGGGCCAAACACTTACCCCAATGCTGCCTACCATAGTCCTTACATTGTGGTTTGTCTCCACGGTTAGTTCCTGTCTTGTTAAACTGTGGTCTCTGTCCCGAACCTGAACGAAAATTACCTGACCGATGAGGTATACGCTGGGGGCATTGAGAGCTTGAATTTACCTTGTCCTATTTCCTTTTCTAATTTCACGGGGGTTGCCCTGGGTTAACCACCACTTGTTGAACAGCCTGTGCCTTAACCCAAATCAGCTCAGCTACTCTTACTTCAGAAGCGTAATCAAGGTGGTGATAGTGCCTGCACGAAACCTCGAATATTTTCATCTAGACCCATAACGAAACGCTCTGTCTTCTTCACCTCAGTGTCTACTAACTCAGGGGCAAAACGTAACAATCGGGTGAATTCTCTCTCATATGCTTCGACTGCCCTCTTGTTCTGACAAAGCTGTAGGAATTCTGCTTGCTTCCTATAACGAGCTGCGACAGGGTAAAATTTTCGCCAGAATGCTTCCTTAAATAAATTCCAGGTGACTGGCCCTCCGCTGGTGTCTATGGTCCTCTGAGCGGACTCTCACCACAAGTAAGCGTCGTCTCTCAACATGAAAGTTGCACAAGACACCCTCTGGTCGTCCGGACAGTTCATCAGTCTGAAGATGGTCTCGATGGAGGATAACCATAACTCAGCCACGGTAGGGTCACTAGAAGACCCATCAAAAGATCTGGGATCATACTTTCTGAAATCTTTTAGGTATCGCGACTCTAGAGTTGGATCGTTCCGAACCTCACTTGTTTGGGCCAGTTGGGTGACTACTGTAGCCCGTACCAGGGCCTGCATCGCCTCTGCCATCATGGTCGTGACATTGGGGATACCCTAATCCACTGCTGGAGCCACTGCAGGGGCATCCCCTTGGTGATTTGGCTGATTTTATGGAGGATCTAGCATGGGTGGGGCAATCTCTTCCTGTTCTGGTGGAAACTCTGGTGGTGGGGTAGCATCCCTTCCAACCCTCCGTCCCCTACCACGCCCCCTACCTCGTCCTCGACCTCTAGGTGGCATTTTTGTCAGTACTACAACACAGAGAATTTCTAACTCAGTCTCAACATTTTTTTTTTAAAAGGTAGGGTCATATCCATATCATTTGTTCAGTCTCACAGATAAAATATGATTCCATTAACAAAACTTATCGTGTTTATAAACCATAGAAGCATACCTGGTGGTGACTGAAACTTGTTACTCAACCATGGGACTACTATGTGCCTACAGTGTAAGCAAGTCTATAGAACCTTTAACCTAGGGCTCTGATACCAACTTTAAAACCCCATTTTATTATAAACTGAAATTCCTAGGGACACTACAAAACATGCATGCACTTTTAGGCCAACAATTAAGTAAGAACAATTTAAACGGCAAAACATTCAAAATATATCTTTAGGGATCCCAATCGACAAAACATTTAAAATAACTTTTCTTAGTTGGCCTACTTAAAATCCTGGAACAAATTTCATAAATCAAAGTTCTCTAACGTTAACTATAATTGTAAAAGAAAATGCGAAAATCATGACTTTTCCCTTCGTGTTAGTAACGCGTCTCCCTCACTCGCCTAGTACACCCTTGCCTTTACTTGAAAACATTTTTAAAATGAAAGGGTGAGTATTATAAAATAATACCCAGTAAGTGACCTTACTACCGAGGTTTGGGACATGCACACACATACAATCACGACTTTTAAACTTTGTGTAAAGAATTTCAGTATGTTCTAGGTATCCAGATAGTCTGAAACCTGAAGAACAGAATGCTAGCCTTGTCTCAGTCGTCTTATATTGACAAGATGTTGTCTAGATATAAGATGCATAACTCCAAGAAGGGCTTGTTGCCTTTCAGGCATGGGGTTCACTTTCTAAGGATCAATGTCCTAAGACTCCTCAAGAGGTTTAGGATATGAGACATATCCCATATGCTTCAGCAGTAGGGAGCCTAATGTATGCTTTGTTGTGTACTAGGCCCGACATCTGTTATGCAGTAGGGATTTTCAGTAGGTATCAATCCATCCAGGATTAGACCACTAGACAGCTGTAAAGGCAATGCTCAAGTATCTTAGGAGAACGAGGAGCTACAACTTAGTGTATGGAGGTGGGGATTTGATCCTTACAGGATACACGGATTCTGACTTTCAGACCGATAAAGATTCTAGGAAATCCACTTCTGGTCACCTTCATTCGAATGGAGGAGTCAGAGTATGGCGAAGCATCAAGCAGCCATGCATCGGTGATTCCACTATGGAAGCGGAGTATGTTGCGGCTTGTGAAGATGCAAAGGAAGTTGTTTTGCTTAGGAAGTTCATGTTAGATTTGGAAGTTTTTCCAAATATGAACTTGTCGATCACACTGTTCTGTGATAACAGTGGTGCAGTATACAACTCCAGAGAGCCTCGGAGCCATAACAGAGGCAAACACATTGAGCGGAAGTATCACTTGATATGGAAGATTGTGCACCGCAGAGACGTGACAGTCACGCAGATAGTGTCGGAGCATAACGTAGTTGATCCATTTACAAAGCCCCTCACGGCTAAGGTGTTTGAGGGTCACCTAGAGAGTCTAAGTCTTCGAGTACTTCTTGACTAGGGAAAGTGGGAGATGTGTAAACGGGTATTTAATGCCCTAGTTTATTTGTATTACTTCGTTGTAATTTATGTACATTTCAGAAATGCATGTTCTCCACTAGCTTAGTCCAAGTGGGAGTTTGTTGGGATTTTTGTCCTAATCTCGTGTTTGTAAATTACTATTTGAAATTAATAAAGTGTTATTCATTTCATTATTTTGTGTCTCGCATTTTATACGACTTTGACCAATAAACTAAGCTCCAGGGTCATTGATTACATAAGAGAATTAGAACTTGAACGGTGTGTAGTGGACACACAGGGAGGATCACGTTCGAGTTAATGACCCGAACGGTCTACAGTATATGGATAGGGTTGGAGACCTTATCCTTGATACGCTGTGGATTCGACCCGCTTTGTATTAAGATACAAACGAGGTGATCTGACTCATTCATGTGGTTGACATGCGAGTGGGGGCATCCTGTGCAATGAGATTGTACAAGACCGGACCGTGAATTATTAGACCTACTGATGTAACACCGTTGACAGTAAGGACTAATAACTTCGTAGATGACTATTAATGACTCGACCTGAATCTTGAGCATGTTACGGACTCTTGTCTACGAGGGTTTGTCCCTTAACTAGTACGGGCGAGTGTGGTCAGAGTTACTCGCCCAATATGCCTATCTTCTCAGGGACAGGACCAATCAGGGAGCTGGGAACTTAACTACACGAGATAGAATTCACTTGTTCCCGCCTTTAGGGAAAGTATAGGGGTTATTCCCTTAAGTGTTGTCTCCAGGGCTTGGACAACGGGCACCCACTCTCTCACTGACACGAGAGAGTTGTTTGTATGGTCGGACCATAACAACGTTGTTGTTCATTAGAAGACCATTTGGGACTTAAAGAACAAGAAGTAGACACAGGGGTAAAACGGTAATTTGACCCAGTCGTGTCTACAAACAACCTGTGAAGGGTTGAGTCATGGTTATTGGTTATATTAGTGGATACGTAATATTATGCACTAACAGGAGTGCAGCTACGGGCTTTAGTAGAGTGTTACCGTAGCTAATAAATGTTGATTAACCGGGTCAAAGAGTTTGATAGGTTAATCTCGGATCATTGGAGCTCGTCACTGTAGGTCCATTAGGTCCCTCGGTTGGCTCAATCTGGGTTAATGTTTTGGTGTGAATTGAAGTGTTCAATTTCACTTAAAGGGCATTTATGTCATTTATATGAGATATGAATGATATAATATATAGTTTAATGTTAATTAGATTCATAATAAACTTTAAGTTAGCCTAATTGTTGAATTAGGGCTAATTGGAGAAATTAATTGAGAGAAATTAAATTGAATGTGATTTAATTTAATAAATCCACATTATTGCAAATTTGATTTGTAATATGAGATATGAGATATCTTATAATATATTGTTATGCAAATATGATTTTCATAACCTATAGTTGTGGTAAAGTGGTAATAATGTGGAGATCTTAACTCCATCAGTTTCCACTATTTAAACCCTTCTTGCAAGAAGGAACTTAACTCAATCTCTCATTTTTTGGATTCTCACGAAAAAGAAGAGTAATTTTTCTCTCAACTCTCTCAACTCTCCTCCCTTCTCCAAAACACAATGTCCCACCACTTTTCTTCTTCCAAAAGAAGAACAACCGAGAAGACTTTGGTTGTGTTTGGTTCTTGTTCGTGAGAAGTGTTCGGATTCGTAGAGATCGAGGTTGCACGAAGAGTTCGTGAATCGCTGGAAAGGTGTTCTTGAAGAAGGTCTTTAACAAGTAAGTAATGTTAACTTACTGTTTTTTCCTTTCCTTTTTACATGTTTATCCTAAACTATTAGATAGTTAATTTTAGTGAAATTCGAGTAGCATAACGATACCACGACGATTCGATCGTCTTCCGCTGCGCTGGGATTCTCATTCCCTTCAGGTCTCTTACGACATTCACATTTTGAGACTTTGCATTCACACATTTCAAGCATGGACAACTAATGACATGTGGCCTATTTGAATGTCGTATACCATTTTCGATAACGTCTCAACTCCTAAACTATATTCTGATGGCATCCTATTCTCTGACATCCACGACTTATCCAAAATTATAAATCTGGTGCCTTGAAAGTTCAATCTGTTGGGGGTCGTGCCCTAAAACTCGTTGTTTGTAAATTTTGTTCAATTAATGTAATAAAGAGTTATTATTTTCAATACGGAGTTATTGTGCGTTTTTTACGATTTTGCCCTTGTTTTAACCCTAAATCCAATAACTAACATCCAAGGCTGTAAAATCTCTCTTGAAAAGAATGTAATGTACATGTAAAAGATCTCGATTCGAGATAGAACCTAAAGGGTCTATAGTAAGGGGATAAGGTTTGGGTACCTTACCCTGGTAATACTATGGATATGACCCACTTTGTATTTGATACAAACACAGTGATCCTAGCGTGTTCGTGTAGACGACATGTGAGTGGGGATATCCTATGTGATGAGATCGCATAAGACTGGACTGCGAAATAGTAACCACTAGATGTAATGTCGTTGACTAGTTAGGTTTCTTTCACTAGGATGACCTAGTCAACTTGATCTCAATCCTGAGAGGGTTACGAACTCCTGTTTGTGAGAGATTTTCCTTTAACTAGTATGGGTGCGAGTGGCAAGATTCACCGACTCAATATGCCTACCTTCTTGGGGAAAAGACTGAGTGAGCAGCTGGGAACTTAACTTAGCAAGATGGAATTCACTCATTCTCGCCTACTAGGGTAAGTAGATGAATGTTCCCTTAAGTGGTGTCTCCGGGACTTGGACAAAGGGTCCGACCGTCTCATTGGCCCGAAAGGGACTTCTGTTTGTTAGTAGGACCACAAAAAATTGTTCATTAGAGAAACACTGGTACTTAAGGTAAAAGATGTAACCAAGGGGTAAAACGGTAATTTGACCAAGCTGGTGTTACGAACATACGTGAAAGATTGACTTGTTGTTATTGGTCAATATCTGTGGACACAGAAATATATGCAGTGAGAAGAGTGCAGTTGTGGGACTTTAGTGGAGTGTTCCCGCAGTTAACGAAAGGTGATTAGGAGGTTAATGAGATTAACAGAGTAATCTCGTATTGTTGGAGCTTCTGATCGTTAAGTCCATTAGGTCCACCTTCTAGCTCGTAAAGGGTTCTTAGATCATTTGAATTTGAAATGTTCAAATTCTATTAGGGAAAAAATTTAATGTATATAGATACGTTATAATATAAAGTTTTGGAACTTTATATTATAAATTTAATGTGAATATGATTCATATTAAATTATGTGAGAGAATTAAATATTTGAAAGAGTTCAAATATTAATTTAAATGTGAATGTGATTCATATTTAAAACTATAGGTTAAAATTTTATGTACATAAGATGTGCATTAAAACTATAGGTTAGAGGAAAATTGATTAAATATAATTTCATCCAAACTAAATAAATAATGTTTAATTTATGATTAATTAATTATATTATTTAATTAATAATTTGATTATTTAATTTATAATATAATTAAGTAAAAAAAAAAAGAGGGAACGTGTCAGGAGGACACGTTCCCCATGTCTCCCAACTATCCATCGATAGGGAGTGGGGAGTTATCCCTCTGCAAGGCTATTTCTTCTCCACATGGGAGAATAAGAGGTGGATGATCATTTTGATCTGGGCAGCCAATTAGATTTCTCTCTCTCTCAAAAATTCCTTTCCTACTTCCAAAGAGTTTGATTCCTTCCCACCAAGGTTGATCTAAGTGGAACTCAGAGCCATAGGAGGTTTTCCTCTTGCTGTTGTGTAAACCCGAGATCTTTTTTTGAAATTTTCTTTAAAAAAAAAAGAAAAGAAAAGAAGAAAGGAAGTCTGTATTATATTTGGTATGTTTTGTTTAAAAAAAGAAGGAAAGAAAAAGGAAATGCTAGAATAGAAAGTAAAAAAGAAAAAAAGAAAAGGAAAAAGAAAAGTCAATGGAACCCTCCACCGCCTATCTTTTTAAGTAACTCAATTTCTTTCCATTTTCATCTCATTTTAACAAAAGAAAGCTGAGGGTTTCGTGGGAGAAGGACGAAGGAAGAGGAAGAAAGTATTTTCTGGAGTTAAAGTGGCAGAAGAGAGGGAGAGAACTCAAAGCAAGATAGAATAGCAGCAAGGCAATCATTCTTCCCAGTTCTTATTTTTTGATCAGTTCGAGCACCACAATAAGAGGTAAGAGGTGAGGTTTGATTTTCTTGAAAGTTAACTCATATTTGAACAAAGTTTGTGAAGGAAGCTCGAGCAAATTCGGATCTTATGTTACTGATTTGTGAAGAGGAAGGCAGAGGAAACAATTTGCTGTCAAATCTGAGAAACCTCTTGTTTTTAGGTCGTGCTGATCAGTAGGATTCGAACCAGAAGCTTTAATAGGTATGGTTGGAAAGCTTATTCAATTTCCTACATCTTTTATGAAGAACTCATGCGTAGCAAACGACTGGAAGATATTTTAAATTTCAGGTCAATTTTGGGGTGCAACAGGGAAACGAATCTTGAAAAAGCATAAGTTTGTTTTTGGAAAAGACGATTTCGATGTATTTTCGAACAAATTCATTGAGATTTTTAGTTTTATTTTCTCACATGAGTTTTAGAGGGTTCAAAAAAGAAGAGTTTGGTATAAAGTACATCCTGTTTGGCTAAGTAATGAAGGAGTTATAATTGTTTTGAGTCAGGGTATAAGATTTGTAAAATGCTGGAAATTAAATGGTGTGTTTTTTGTAATTTCAAGGTTTAAATTCATGAGCTCGAGGTTCTAATGCTTGGTTTTTGTTTGTTTGACAGGCCAAGAGGAAATAGGTCGAGTGTACAGGCCAGGGTTCTAGTTCAAATACTGTGAGTGACAAAACGAACTTTGAGAACGATTTATATGCTTGTATTTTGCTTATGAAAATACAAGATTTTGCTAGAGTGAAATGGTTCAATGCTTGTTGTTTTCCTTTCAACACTTATTTATGAGTATTCATGTTTTCCTAGAAATGATTTCAAGTGCCCATTGTGAGCCTAGATTTCCCGATGAAATTTATACCTGAGGATATGTTTATTGATTACCGAAATTTAGTGAAGATGTTAAGATTTCAAGCAAGCATGTACTAGCAAGTATTATTTAAAGATTTTCAGTTTTATGAACAAGAAAAGTAAGTTTGAGTTTTACGAAAGAAAAGATAAGTAGGCATGTTCAAGTATTTTTATGTGTTTTTCTAAGACTCGAGTTAGTAAATGACTGAAATATTGAGTCGAGGTTGTATAGTACCGTGTGAACACAAGTCATTCTCTTTTGTCGACGTTCAGTGTACTCCATGACAACTATGCTGTTGTGAGTGCTGGGCGAGCCCCACTATGAAAAAGACGATGGGAGTGTTGGGTGGTCCCCACTATATCGTAGAGTAAACGTTGGTTGTACTAGGCATGCTCTACACAACGTGGATTGTTATTTTTTTTATAACGGTAGTTATTATCAATATGCCTTACGAGATTTTAATGTCATACTTGTTGGATTTCTGAAAAGCTATTATGATTACACGTTTACTTTTAACGCTTGGTTACAGATGCTTATGCTCATAGGTTGCCAGGTGATATGATTTACGAGCTAATAGTTTTTAAACTCAGTCGCTCACTGAGCTTCATAGCTCATTCTTTCAGTGTTTCAAACTTTTCAGGTAGAGATCGAGTTCCTGGTGCCTGACATCCTGCCATAGTCTGCTGAAAGCTCCACGAGTTTGATATTTTGTACGTGGGTGGAGTTGTATAGCAAGTCCATATATGTTGTAGTTTATAGTCGAGTGGACTATGTAATTATGTTGTGTTTGCATTAGAGGTTGTGGTTGTATAATCCATGGTTTGGTATGTTTTTTGTTGTGATGCTCTTACCCGTTTTAGCTTTTAAAAGAGACTTAAGAAGAGTTACTCCTTACGTATGTTTAGTAGTTATCGATGTGTCGTTGTGTTATGTTTAAAGTGTTCCATATGCAAGTATAATATGTTTATTAGGTAAAACAGGGTAACAAGTATTCTTAAGAGGTAAACAATGCCTGTTGGCTTCACGCTGTCTTCCGCGCTAAGTAGTGAGTAGTTCGGGAGGGGGTGTGACAACTTGGTATCAAAGCAACTAGTTCCATGGGGAATGAGATAGAGCAAGTTAGCTATAAGAAGAAACTAAGGAGTAATAGCAAGTTATTGAGAATGTTCAGAAAGAACTAGTAGACTATGGCCCAGGTAAGTATAAGATTAAGTCAAGTTAGACCGAAAATGTGAATAGAAGTTTAGTATTGTGTATTTCAGCTAAGTATCCAAAGTATGTCTAATATGTTGATATGTTATAGGAGTCATGCCACCACCTAGTAGCTGACAACGCAGGAAGGATCAGGGCGGGACGTAGGATCCTACCCAAGGCCAATCTGAGAGGGGTTCTAGTGCCCCGATAGTCCAAACTGAGGCCAGAAATGAGCAACATGCTAATTCCTCACAGGAGGTAGGCAGGCAAGAGAGAGTAGGGCCAAGTGATCCAGAGAAGACATATGGAATAGAACGTCTGAAGAAACTAAGAGCCACAGTGTTCGAGGGTTCCACAGATCCAGCTGACGCCGAGGTTTGGCTGAATATGCTTGAAAAATGTTTTGATGTGATGAGTTTCCCTGAGGAGCGGAAAGTCAAGTTGGCTACATTCATGCTACAGAAGGAAGCAGAGGGATGGTGGAAGTCAATATTGACAAGGCGCAGTGATGCACGTACTATAGATTGACAAACTTTCAGAAGCATATTCGGGGACAAGTATTACCCTAGCACGTACCGCGAGGCAAAAAAGGATGAATTTTTAGACCTGAAGCAAGGGTCACAGGACCTAATCCTCTTTCAAATCTTCGACACCTGTCACTCTTAGATGCCTCAATCACATCAACATACCGTGACAACTCGATATACCTTCTCTCGTACTCAACCACTGAACGTGACCCTTGCTTCAGTTCTAAAAATTCATCCCTTTACTAAGTGGACTGATTTTTCTCAGCTGGTAGAGACTACTCTTCGGGTTGAGCAGAGTATAGCTGAGGCGCAATCAGTAGTTGAGCCTACACGTGTGCCTTCAACAACGAGCAGTTTTCGGGGTCATGATCAGCGAAGATTCACACCTGGAGTAAATGTTTCAAGTTGTCAAGACTTTAAGAATCGAGCTGGTGGACAGGCAACGAGGCAGATGAATGTGGGTGGTGCCTATCAGAGGCAGAGTCAAAGAACACCTAGTCAGTCTGCTAGATCCGCAGCAAGACCGCAAACAGTACAAGAGTCTATTGCCAGTGTATCAAGGAGAACTCCATGTGCAAATTGTGGCATGAATCATCGAGCTCACTCTCTTGTTGATGTTGATGTGTGTTACCATTGTGGACAGCCAGGACATTTCAAGAGGGATTGTCCACAACTGAGAGCAGCCGCACGGAGGGACCAGGGAGTTGGGTCCTAGACTGTTGAGGAGCCGAGAATTCCAATAGCTGTAGGAGATGGCACTAGCGGTGCTAGACTAAAGGGAGTTGTAGGGAGACCTAGGCAACAGGGAAAGGTCTATGCTATGACTCAGCAAGAAGCGGATGATGCACCAGATGTCATTACTGGTACGATTCTATTTGTAATGTACCTGCACGGGTTTTAATAGATCCAGGTGCTACACATTCCTTTGTTTCTAGTATGTTCCCAACTAAGCTGAATAGAAAGTTAGAGCCTTTATTTGAAAGGTGAGTTATATACATTCCAATTGGTGATGCTTTACTACTCGATTCAGTGTTGCGAAATTGTAAGGTCTTAGTAGAAGGTCTCAATATGTTAGTGGATCTTTTTCCACTAGAGTTGCTGGTGTTAGATGCAATCTTAGGGATGGATTTCTTATTTACTCTTTATGCTTCCATGGATTGCCATAGGAAGGAAGTCGTTTTTAGGAAACCAGGATTGGCTGAAGTGGTTTTCAGGGGTGAAAGAAAGATTATTCCTACGAGTTTGATTTCAGCATTAAAAGCTGAGAAGTTGTTGAGGAAAGGTTGCACGACATTTCTTGCACATGTTGTTGAGGTGCAGGAGGAAAAGCTAAAACCATAAAATGTTCTTGTTGTGAATGAAATTCTTGATGTTTTCCCAGCAGATCTGTCAGGGTTGCCACCTGATAGGGAAGTTGAGTTCACTATTGAATTGCTACCAGGAACATCACCTATTTCGCAAACGTTGTATAGAATTGCTCCAAGTGAACTCAGTGAACTGAAAATGCAGTTACAAGAACTAGTTGATAAGGGATACATAAGACCTAGTGTATCGCCTTGGGGAGCTCCAGTGTTATTTGTAATGAAGAAAGATGGTACCCTTAGATTATGCATTGATTATAGACAATTAAACAAGGTCACAATACGTAACAAGTATCCTTTAACCCGAATAGCTGACTTGTTTGACCAGTTAAGAGGAGCATCAGTGTTTTCTAAGATTGATTTAAGATCAGGATACCATCAGTTAAAGATCAGAGAATCAGAAATTCCTAAGAGAACATTCAGAACAAGGTATGGGCATTATGAGTTTTTAGTAATGCCTTTCGGTTTAACAAATGCACCAGCAGTTTTCATGGACCTCATGAACAGGATTTTTCATCAGTATTTCGATCAGTTTGTGATAGTTTCATTGATGAAATATTAGTTTACTCGGTTGACATGAAAGCCCATGAGGAACATCAGAGAATTATTCTACAAACACTACGTGATAAACAATTGTACGCTAAATTCACCAAATGTGAGTTTTGGTTGAATCAAGTAGTGTTTTTGGGGCATGTTGTTTCAGCAAATGGAGTTAGTGTGGATCCGCATAAAGTTAAAGTTGTGGTCAACTAGGAGAGACAAGCTAGTGCGACAGAAGTACGTAGTTTCCTAGGCTTGGCAGGATACTACAAACGATTTGTTGTAGATTTCTCAGGATTAGCATTACCCTTAAAAACTTTATCAAGGAAGAATGCTAAGTTTGAATGATCAGATAAGTGTGAACAGAGTTTTCAGGAGCTGAAAAAGAGATTAGTTACAACACATATTCTAAAACTTCCTGTAATGAGAAAAGAGTATGTGATTTACTTTGACACTTCGAAGCAAGGATTAGGGTGTGTGCTCATGCAAGAAGGAAAAGTAATTGCTTATGCGTCAAGGAAATAGAAAAAGCATGAGTGTAATTACCCTACCCACGATCTTCAGCTAGCAACAGTTGTTTTAGCATTGAAGATTTGGAGGCATTATTTGTTTGGTGAAAGGTGTCACATTTACACAGATCATAAGAGTCTGAAATATATCTTTGATTAGAAGGAGTTCAATATGAGACAGAGAAGATGGTTAGAATTGATTAAAGATTATGATTGGACCATAGAATACCTCCAGGTAAGGCGAATGTGGTAGCAGATGCATTAAGTAGGATGTCAAGACCTCCTAGGGATGCCTTGTATGGTATTCGAGCAACCTTTTTAAGTACTGCATAGGATTCTAAGGCAGTTGTGACTGTAGAGAATTTAGGGGGCCTTTTAGCTCAATTTTAAGTCAGGTCTTCACTCGTAGCAGAGACTATTAGAAGACAGCCAGAGGATAGTAACTTACAAAAATGTTTGAAAAGTCCAAACAGGGCCCAGAAGCAGAATTTAAAATGAGATTAAACGGAGCCATAGAGAGGTAGGGAAGAGTATACGTTCCAAGTTTTAGTGAGCTTAAAGATGCTATTTTAGATGAAACTCACAGTTTAGCTTAGACTATGCATCCAGGAACCACCAAGATGTACAAAACTTTGAAGGGGACATATTGGTGGCCTGGAATGAAGCGGGAGATAGCTGATTATGTTAAAAGATGTTTTATCTTCCAGCAGGTTAAACCAGTTAGACAGGGGCCAGGAGGACTCCTTAACCCACTGCTAGTGCCAAAATGGAAATGGGACGAAGTAGGAGGGCGGAAGCCAGTCCGTCCTAAGTTGGTGCAAGTTACGACGGACAATATTAAAGTAATCAAGGAGAATTTGAAGGTAGCACAAGATCGTCAGAAAAGTTATGCAAATAAGCGACGAAATGACTTAGAATTCCAGGTCGGAGATCAAGTTTTCATGAAGTTATCTCCGTGGAGAGGTGTCCTTCGCTTTGGCAAGAAAGGTAAGTTGAGTCCTAGGTATATTGGTCCTTATCAAGTAACGGGATGAGTTGGGCCAGCACACTACAGATTGGAGTTGCCAGCAAAACTATCTCGAGTACATGATGTTTTTCAGGTGTCCATGTTGAGGAAGTATATTCCAAATCATACTCTTGTGTTGCAAGCACAACTAGTTACATAGAGGATGCAGTTCAAATCCTCGACAGGAAAGAACAAGTTTTGAGAAACAAGACGATCCCACTCGTGAAGGTTCGTTGGAGACATCACGGAGTGGAGGAGGCAACCTGGGAGTTAGATGACCAAATGAGGAAAAAGTATCCGACGGTTTTCACTTAAAGACTACTAAATTTAGAGGACGAAATTTCTTAAATGGAAGGTAAGTTGTAAACCTGAGATCTTTCTTTGAAATTTCCTTCCAAAAAAAAAAAACAAAAGAATAGAAGAAAGGAAGTCTCTATTATATTTGGTATGTTTTGTTTAAAAAAAGAAGGAAAGAAAAAGGAAATGCTTGAATGGAAAGTTAAAAAAAAAAGAAAAGAAAAGGAAAAAGAAAAGTCAATGGGACCCTCCACCGCCTATCTTTTTAAATAACTCAATTTATTTCCATTTCCTTCTCATTTTAAAAAAAGAAAGCTGAGGGTTTCGTGGGAGAAGGACGAAGAAAGAGGAAGAAAGTGTTTTCTGGAGTTAAAGTTGCAGAAGAGAGGGAGAGAACTGAAAGCAAGATTGTATAGCAGCAAGGTAATCATTCTGCCAGTTCTGCTTTTTTGATCAGTTCGAGCTACACAAGAAGATGTAAGAAGTGAGGTTTGATTTTCTTGAAATTTAACTCATATTTGAACAAAATTCGTGAATGAAGCTCGAGCAAATTCAGATCTTAAGTTACTGATTTGTGAAGAGGAAAGGAGAGGACAAAATTTGCTGTCAAATCTGAGAAACCTCTGGTTTTTGGGTCGTGCTGATCTGTAGGAATCGAACCAGAAGCTTTAATAGATAAGGTTGGAAAGCTTATTCAATTTCCTACAACTTTTATGAAGAACTCGTGAGTAGAAAACGATTGGAAGATATTTTAAATTTCAGGTCAAGTTTGGGGTGCAGCAGGGAAACGAATCTGGAAACAGCAGGAGTTATGATTGTTTGAAGTCAGGGTATAAGATCTGTAAAATGCAAGAAATTAAATGGTGTGTTTTTTGGAATTTCAAGGTTGAAATTCATCAGCTCGAGGTTCTAATGCTTTGTTTTAGTTCTTTTGGCAGGCCAAGAGGAAATAGGTCGAGTGTACGAGCTAATGTTCTAGTTCTAACACTGTGAGTGACTTATTATGCTATAGGTCGAGTGACTTGTTTTAGTTTGTTTGAGAACGATTTATATGCTTGTATTATGCTAATGAAAATACAAGATTTTGCTAGAATGAAATGGCTCAATGCTTATTGTTTTCATTTGAACACTTATTTATGAGTATTCATGTTTTCCTATAAATGATTTCAAGTGCCCATTGTGAGCCTAGATTTCCCGATAAAATTTATACGTGAGGATATGTTTATTGATTACCGAAATTTAGTGAAGATGTTAAGATTTCAAGCAAGCATGTACTAGCAAGTATTATTTAAAGATTTACCGTTTTATGAACAAGCTAAGTAAGCTTGAGTTTTACGAAAGACAAGATAAGTAGGCATGTTCAAGTATTTTTATGTGTTTTTCTGAGACTCCAGTGAGTAAATGACTGAAATATTGAGTCGAGGTTGTATAGTACCGTGTGCACACAGGTCATTCACTGTTGTCGACGTTGAGTGTACTCCGTGACAACTATGCTGTCGTGAGTGCGGGGCGAGCCCACTACGACAAAGACGGTGGGAGTGTTGGGCGGGTCCCACTACATCGTAGAGTAAACGTTGGTTGTACTAGGCGTGCCCTACACAACGTCGATTGATATTTGTTTTTATAAGGGTTATTATTATCGATATGCCTTACAAGATTTTAATGTCATACTTGTTGGATTTCTGAAAAGCTATTATGATTACACGTTTACTTTTAACGCTTGGTTATAGATGCTTATGCTCATAGGTTGCCAGGTGATATGATTTACGAGTTAATAGTTTTTAAACCCAGTCACTCATTGAGCTTCATAGCTCATTCTTTCAGTGTTTCAAACTTTTCAGGTAGAGATTCAGCTCCTGGTGCCTGACATCCTACCATAGTCTGCTGAAAGCTCCACGAGTTTGATATTTTGTACGTGGGTGGAGTTGAATAGCAAGTCCATATGTGTTGTAGTTCATAGTCGAGGGGACTATGTAATTATGTTGTGTTTGCATTAGAGGTTGTGGTTGTATAAACAATGGTTTGGTATGTTTTTTGTTCTGATGCTCTTACCCGTTTTAGCTTTCAAGAGAGACTTAAGAAGAGTTTCTCCTTACGTATGTTTAGTAGTTATCAATGTATCGTTGTGTTATGTTTAAGGTGTTCCATATGCAAGTATAGTATGTTTATCAGGTAAAACAGGGTCAACAGGTATTGTTAAGAGGTAAACAATATATGTTGGCTTCACGCCGTCTTCCGGGCTAAGTAGTGAGTAGTTCAGGAGGGGGTGTGACATGTTGTCCCATTAGAAAAGAAAAACAGAGTAGAACTTTAGTTGTTGTGTTGTTGTGCAATTGGAGCAAGGAAGTTGTTGTTGGAGATTGAAACTATAAAGGTAATATCTCTTTCCTTTTAGTTTAGTGTATTGTTCAACACGTTTGTATGCTTAGAATCCATGCTCTAAATAGATTAGTTCAATTGCTTGTCTCTGTATTTTTAACCGATGTACTGGTATTTGAAGTAAATCAAAACAATCAAGCATTTGATCCATTAAACCACGTTTCCACTACTCACGGGGATTAGATCTCCCTCAAAATCTACAAGAAGAACAATGGTTACTTAAACTTTTGTACTTACTATGTCCTTTGGAAGACGCCAAAAAAAAAAACTATCAAAGGGTTCACTACTTACTCAATTTCATGATGTTCATTCAAAAGGCAAGATAATTATATTTTGGACTAATACCATTCCTCCATCACTCATCGAACTAAACTAAACACCATCAATTTCTCTATGTTATTTTTTTTTTCTAAACTAAACTCAACTCCTCAATTAAACTAAACTAAACACAAATATTTTCTATGTTAGCTTTTCTCCCTAAAAAACTCCCTTAATAACACTAAACTCAACCCTCAATAAAACTAAACTCAACAATCCATCAAACTAAACTCAAACATTAACTTTTTCCTACAAATACACAACACTCTCTTTTTTTTTCCAAAACTAACAGCAACACAACATCCATGCTATAAATGTATTTTAATAAATTTTTTTCTCTAAACTAACAGCAACACAACATCCATGCTATAGATCAATGCACATGATTTTATTTTTCCCTAAACTAACAGCAACACAACATCCATGCTATAGATTGCACATGATTTTAATAAAAAAATTTGTCAGAAGAGAACCTCCAGTGAACCCGACAACGGCGAACTCCTACGAAGGGTGACTGATCGATGTAGATCTAGACCACAATGAACTAGGTCTACAAACCAAGGACTTCACGTATCTGTTTTAGAGTTCGGCGAACCTAACAACGACAAATTTGTTATGGTGGCGACTCGTAAAAGAATATTTTTTGACTCTGGCGAGTCTCAAATGGAAAACGACTCCCAAACGGGCGGTGATGGATGCGGGAGAAGAGACTCAATCGACGACGACTCCCAAACGGATGGCGGCCGAAAATCGAGGGAAGAGAGAGAGAGTGAGGCGACAAGGGAGAAGATAGAGAGATCGAGGGAGAAGACAGAGAGAGATCGAGGGACGAACGACAGCGAGGCCGGTCGGCGGCGACAAATGGACGACGACGAAGTGTGGCAGCGGGTGATGGTCGAGAGAGAGTGAGATCGAGGGAGAAAAGAGTAAGGGTCGCTGTGTCGAGGAAAAAGATACGAGGAAAAGATCGAGGGTTATGTCGAAAATGTCTTTTTTAAAAAAAACATATAATGACAACCAATGTCCATCATTAAAAAAACCTTACTATGACGGGCAATGCCCGTCATTCTATGTCTGCCCCATTTTTCAACGCAAATACTTTCCGTCCGTCATTGTTTCTCGCCCCTTGTTTTCTTCATTCGTCATTGTATCCCTATTTTCTACTAGTGTTCGTTGTTGGATTAAGCCTCCTCTGGTGCTCAACTGATGGATTAAAGGTATTTTCCATGAGGATTTTATGCATGACAATAGATGGACTTATACCTTTAATATCACCAATTGACCATCCTTAGGCAGACTTATGAGTTCTCAAGATCCTCAACAATTTTTCTTCCTCTTCTTTATTCAAATTAGCAGAAATAATCACACGATAAGTAGAAGAATCTCCTGAGAAAGCATAACGAAGGTGTGCAGGTAATTGTTTCACTTCTAACACAGGAGGTCTTATTTCTTCCACCTCATTTCCACACAAATGTGAGATTTTCTCATATCTAGAATTAAGTGTAGGCAATTGATTCAGTGATTCATAAGAATAGACAACTTCATGCTCTAATTTCCCTAACTGATCAATCATCAAATTTGTCGTGTAAGTTTCCAGGGGATCAACATGTGAAATTAAATCCTTAAATGAATCAACAACATCATCAACAATATCAATCATGTGACAAGTACTTACCTCGTTAGGGTACTTCATGGATCGAAAAATGTTAAATACAACCTTATCTTCACCAACCCTCAGAGTTAACTTACCATCTTGCACATTTATCAAAGTTCGTCCGGTGGTCAGGAAAGGTCTTCCCAAGATAATTAAGACCTCGGAATCCTCCTTCATATCTAGGATAACAAAATCTGCAGGGAAAATAAATTCTTCAACTTTAACTAACACATCCTCTACAATACCTCTAGGATATTTAATAGAACGATTAGCTAACTGCGATGAAATTGTTGTAGGTTGCACTTCCCCAAGACCTTGTTTCCTATAAACAGACAAAGGCATCAAATTAATACTGACCCCTAGATCACATAAATCTCTCTCAACAAAAGTACTACAAATATTGTAAGGAATAGTAAAACTCCCTAGGTCTTTTAATTTTTGCAGTAGTTTTTCTGAAGTACTGCACTGCACAACGCTCCTCAGTGAGATTCATTGTCTAATATTTATCAAACTTCTTCTTCTATAACAGGACTTCCTTCATGAACCTTGCATATTTAGGCATCTGTTCCAAAGCATTTGCAAAAGGAATAATAATCTGCAGTTTCTTAAATATCTCAAGAAATTTAGAAAATTCAGAATCAATTTTTATCTTTTGAAAATGTTGAGGATAAGGACTAGAGTTAGAAACAATAGGAATAGAGATATCAGAAGGCTTCTCTGTCAGTTTTGATGTTGTTTCTTCCTCCACCACTTCCTATGTATCCTTTTTGCCATCTGAATTATGTTGTTCTTCAGGATTTACCTTTTCAAGTTCAACAAGCTCCTTACCATTCCTTAATGTCACAGCTTTGCACTCCTCCCTAGGGTTCACCTCAGTGTCACTAGGAAACTTACCTTTTTGCAACGTGTTAAGAGTAGTTGCCATTTGACTTATTTGTACCTCCATATTTTTTATGGTTGCTCCCTTAGTGTTTGCTATGCTACTCAAGCTCAGCACTGCATTCTCCAACTGGTTGGCTCGCTTCCTGGACTAAGTGATAAATGACCCCACCACATCTTCAAGAGATGATTTACCCTCAGATGTAGATGCATAACCTTGAGAAGGTTGCAACAGATTTTTCTTGGTAGCATAAGAAAAGTTTTCACGATTACGCAAACCAGAATTATAGTGGGTGGGCAATTGACTCTGATTTTGATTTCCACAGTACCCCTAGCCTATTTTGTTCACATGTTAAGCTTGCTCAAGTTCTTGATCCTCAACACCTGCAGGTTTATTAGCAGCTGCAACTGCATCTATGGATTCACTATCACTTGTACTTACAAGTTTATTGAGAACACTAGTCAGAGAAGCCATATGAAACTTTATTGAACTAACATCATCTATCTCGTACATCCAAGCCACAGGATTTCCAGTTGATCGTTCATAATGCCAATTATAACTTGTGGCAGCCATCTCCTCGAGCAAAGTACGAGCATCCTCTTCATATTGGGAAAATATTGAACCCCTATCAGCTGCATCCAAAAGAGATTTGTTATTGCCAGATAATCCATTATAAAAAAGTTGGTTTTGCAACCAATCAGGATAACCATGTTGTGGGCACTTCCTCAGCAAATTATTATATCTTTCCTAATCTTCGAACATCTACTCTCCATCCTATTGTCTGAAGGTGCCAATCTCAGTTCGTAGCCTTGTAGTCTTGGCAGAAGGGAAATATTTTGCTAAGAATGCCTGAGCTAAATCCTCCCAAGTACTGAAACTACATGTGGGCATGGACTCCAACCAAAATTTTGCTTTATCCTACAGAGAGAAAGGAAAAAGTCGTAAGCGAATAACATCAGGAGATACAACATTAATTTTTAGTGTGCCACAAATTTCAGCAAAGGATCTAAGATCCAGATTTGGATCTTCAATGGCATGCCCTCTAAAGCCATTTTCTAGAACAATCTGAATGAGAGCAGTCTTTATCTAAAAATTGTTTGCATTAATTGGGGAATAGACAATCCCATACTGGTTTCCAGCAAAAGTGGGTTGAAAGTGCTCCCTAATGGGCTTGTACTCGGCATGTTGATCCTCAATGACTCTGACCTTGTTCTTTGTCTCCCTAAGCTTCCTTCTGAAAGTTTTGTCAACCTCAGGATTAAAAGGAACTAGATCATACTCGGGATTACTTCGCATGCACCACAAAATTAAAACAAAAGCAAGAAATAAAATCAAACTAATAAAAATAACGAAAAAAGACAAAGTAACAAAATAAAAAATACACTCTAGATTAAGACCAAGTGATTTTTTTATAGTATCAAAGGAATTAAATAAATGCTAATCCCCGGCAACGACGCCAAAAACTCGTTGCGTAAATGTTCCAATACCGCAAGGGCACGGGTCAAGTTTTAATATAGTGAATTTGAGTACGAGTATCGTCCATAGGATTGAGTTATTTAATTCAATTAATTCCTATAAATATCACCACTCAATATTATCGAGAAAAATCAAACTTTAGGTGAAGAAAAACAAAATAGTAAAGAGTGAAAATTTGAGAACAATCACGAGAGACAAATATCTTAGGGACTAGATTTCACCAATCAATAACCTATTTTATTGAGGTCATGCCAATGGAAAATTGCACTGTTTTTATAAATAAAGAAAATAACATAATAAATGACCCTCTCGAGGTAAGTGAATTTCATGCATGAAAATAAAACCAGCAGTTTTGTCTAAGTTTTAAAAATTAAACATGGCATTAGGTTCAATTCTTAAATGATTTCTAATAGCACCCTAATCATTTTCATGTCAAAGTAACTAACAGTCCTGCAATTGATATCAGATCTAAACTACCTTTCACAAGCATAAATTTAGGTCTAAGAACAAATAAACCATGATCAAGAGTCTATAAGCATTAAGGATGGAATTGCACAAATAAAAGTAATACAATAAACCAACAAGAGTCAATTCAATAAAATTGCATGATTGAAAGGTTACATCTATCCCTAAGATTCAGATTTATAACTTCAGTGGCATGTCCTCTGAAGGAATTTTCTCGAACAATCTTAATGAGAGCAGTCTTTATCTCAAAATTGTTTGCATTAATTGGGGAATAGACAATCCCATACTGGTTCCCAGCAAAAGTTGGTTGAAAGTGCTCCCTAATGGGCTTGTACTCGGCATGTTGATTATCAATGACTCTGACCTTGTTCTTTGTCTCCCTAAGCTTCCTTCTGAAAGTTTTGTCAACCTCAGGATTAAAAGGAACTAGATAAGACTTGGGATTACTTCGCATGCACAACAAAATAAAAACAAAATAAAGAAATAAAATAAAAATAATAAAAATAACGAAAAAAGAAAAAGTAACAAAATAAAAAATACACTCTAGATTAAGACCAAGTGATTTCTTTATAGTATCAAAAGAATTAAATAAATGCTAATCCCCGGCAACGACGCCAAAAACTTGTTGCGTAAATGTTCCAATACCGCAAGGGCACGGGTCAAGTTTTAATATAGTGAATTTGGATACGAGTATCGTCTATAGGATTGAGTTATTTAATTCAATTAATTCCTATAAATATCACCACTCAATATTATCGAGAAAAATCAAAATTTAGGTGAAGAAAAATAAAATAGTAAAGAGTGAAAATTTGAGAACAATCACGAGAGACAAATATCTTATGGACTAGATTTCACCAATCAATAACCTATTTTATTGAGGTCATGCCAATGGAAAATTGCACTGTTTTTATAAATCAAGAAAATAATATAATAAATGACCCTCTCGAGGTAAGTGAATTTCATGCATGAAAATAAAATCAGCAGTTTTGTCTAACTTTTAAAAATCAAACATGGCATTAGGTTCAATTCTTAAATGATTTCTAATAGCACCCTAATCATTTTCATGTCGAAGTAACTATCAGTCATGCAATTGATATCTGATCTAAACTACCTTTCACAAGCATAAATTTAGATCTAAAAACAAATAAACCATGATCAAGAGTCTATAAGCATTAAGGTTGGAATTGCACAAATAAAAGTAATACAGTAAACCAACTAGAGTCAATTCAATAAAATTGCATGATTGAAAGGTTACATCTATCCCTAAGATGCAGATTTGGATCTTCAGTGGCATGTCCTCGGAAGGCATTTTCTCGAACAATCTGAATGAGAGCAGTCTTTATCTCAAAAATTTTTGCATTAATTGGGGAATAGACAATCCCATACTGGTTCCCAGCAAAAGTTGGTTGAAAGTGCTCCCTAATGGGCTTGTACTCGGCATGTTGGTCATAAATGACTCTGACCTTGTTCTTTGTCTCCCTAAGCTTCCCTTCCTTCTGAAAGTTTTGTCAACCTCAGGATTAAAAGGAACTAGATAAGACTCGGGATTACTTCGCATGCACCACAAAATAAAAACAAAATCAAGAAATAAAATCAAAATAATAAAAATAATGAAAAAAGACAAAGCAACAAAATAAAAAATACACTCTAGATTAACACCAAGTGATTTCTTTATAGTATCAAAAGAATTAAATAAATGCTAATCCCCGGCAACGACGGCAAAACTTGTTGCGTAAATGTTCCAATACCGCAAGGGCACAAGTCAAGTTTTAATATAGTGAATTTGAGTACGAGTATCGTCCATAGGATTGAGTTATTTAATTCAATTAATTCCTATAAATATCACCACTCAATATTATCGAGAAAAATCAAACTTTAGGTGAAGAAAAATAAAATAGTAAAGAGTGAAAATTTGAGAACAATCACGAGAGACAAATATCTTAGGGACTAGATTTCACCAATCAATAACCTATTTTATTGATCTCATGCCAATGGAAAATTGCACTATTTTTATAAATCAAGAAAAATAACATAATAAATGACCCTCTCGAGGTAAGTGAATCTCATGCATGAAAATAAAACCAGCAGTTTTGTCTAGCTTTTAAAAATCAAACATGGCATTAGGTTCAATTCTTATATGATTTCTAATAGCACCCTAATCAATTTCATGTCAATGTAACTATCAGTCATGCAATTGAGATCAGATCTAAACTACCTTTCACAAGCATAAATTTAGATCTAAGAAAAAAAAAACCATGATCAAGAGTCTATAAGCATTAAGGATGCAATTGCACAAATAAAAGTAATACAATAAACCAACTAGAGTCAATTCAATAAAATTGCATGATTGAAAGGTTACATCTATCCCTAAGATGCAGATTTGGATCTTCAATGGCATGTCCTCTGAAGGCATTTTCTCGAACAATCTGAATGAGAACAGTCTTTATCTCAAAATTGTTTGCATTAATTGGGGAATAGACAATCTCATACTGGTTCCCAGAAAAAGTGGGTTGAAAGTGCTCCCTATTGGGCTTGTACTCGGCATGTTGATCCTCAATGACTCTGACCTTGTTCTTTGCCTCCCTAAGCTTCCTTCTGAAAGTTTTGTCAACCTCAGGATTAAAAGAAACTAGATCAGACTCGGGTTTACTTCGCATGCACCACAAAATTAAAACAAAAACAAGAAATAAAATCAAAATAATAAAAATAACGAAAAAAGACAAAGCAACAAAATAAAAAATACACTATAGATTAAGACCAAGTGATTTCTTTATAGTATCAAAAGAATTAAATAAATGCTAATCCCCGGCAACGGCGCCAAAAACTTGTTGCGTAAATGTTGCAATACCGCAAGGGCACGGGTCAACTTTTAATATAGTGAATTTGAGTACGAGTATCGTCCATAGGATTGAGTTATTTAATTCAATTAATTCCTATAAAAATCACCACTAAATTTTATCTAGAAAAATAAAACTTTAGGTGAAGAAAAACAAAATAGTAAAGAGTGAAAATTTGAGAACAATCACTAGAGACAAATATCTTAGGGACTAGATTTCACCAATCAATAACCTATTTTATTGAGGTCATGTCAATGGAAAATTGCACTGTTTTTATAAATCAAGAAAAATAACATAATAAATGACCCTCTCGTGGTAAGTGAATCTCATGCATGAAAATAAAACCAACAGTTTTGTCTAGCTTTTAAAAATCAAACATGGCATTAGGTTCAATTCTCCCTAAGCTTCCTTCTGAAAGTTTTGTCAACCTTAGGATTAAAAGGAACTAGATCAGACTCGGGATTACTTCGCATGCACCACAAAATAAAAACAGAATATTAAAACAAAAACAAGAAATAAAATCAAAATAATTAAAATAACGAAAAAAGACAAAATAACAAAATAAAAAATATACTCTAGATTAAGACGAAGTGATTTCTTTATAGTATCAGAAGAATTAAATAAATGCTACTTGAAATGAGATGTAGGAATAAGGTTCAATGTCTTGGGTAATGTGTGAATGTTATGTGACATTGATATCATGAAAAAAAAGTGTGTACAACTCTTGGTCTTGATTGTGAAAGACCTAAAATTTTCCTCCTACCATACCTTTACCTAAGCCCTATTACAACCATTATTAAGTCCCTTTGATTTTTGCATTCAATTCATCAATAGTGGTGGAGATTTGATTCATTTGCAAACCTATGGTAATAACATGTTAGGTTTTGATTTTGAGAGTAAAAGCACCCTAAATACTTCGAGAGTATTGAGTGAAACCACACGAGGGTGTTAAGTCTTGTTGCATGTGAATTTGGTGAATTGATGAGATGCTTGAGTTTTTTTTTAAAAATATTTTCTATGAGTGCTCATTCGCTTGATTGTCACTACAATTCAACATTGATGTGTAATTGGCTTTATTGGTATTTTTGGATATTGAGAAATATGAAAAGGGAGTAAAGAGGAGGTTCATATGTCGAGTTAAGGCATGCTTGAGGACAAGCATGGATTAGGTGTGGGGGAATTTGATGAGTAGAAATTAATTATACTTATGATATCTAATTTCCTTACATTCTAAGTGAATAAAATGTTTAATTGTTGAAATTGTGTCCAATTTAGTTTAGGTGATAAATTATCAGTATTTAGTGAAACTAGTCTAAAAAGCACATTTTAGTTCAAATTCGCAAATTAAAATAAAAATTAAAAAATTAGAAAACAAAAAAATGAGAGAATTGAAAATAAAAAAAGAATTAATGAAATTGGGAAAAAATAACATAAAAAATGAAAAGGAAAAAGATGAAAGTTTATTATCTCATTTTTTCTTTTGTTTCTTTTTTTTTCTTTGTGTAGGTGGCATGCATGCATGGAGTCTTCCATGAGAAACACAAGGGAGAAATTCTTTTGTGGCTTGGTGATGCGAAAATATCGAGTGCCCTAAACTAATGTAAATTAGAATAAGACTCCGACACTCTACGACGTGCAAGTATACACGGTCGAGAGCAGCAAGTGATAAGTTAAAGTATCGATCCCACGAGGACTAGCTAAACCTAAATGAATGAGTGTCCTAGCAAATTTTTCTTATTTTAGTGCAATGCATGAGTGTGCAAATTACTATTGTAAATAAATAAATAAATTGATGTGATAAGTGTGCAAAGACAAGACTAGACTCAAGAAAAAAACTAAATTTAAATGAGGGGAGAGGATAATGCAAACAAGAGGGGAGATGCAAGATATGAGATTTTTAATGAAAAATAAAATAGGCTCGAGTTAGGTTGGAGTTTTCATGCTAAGTTAGAATGAAAATGTGATTGATGCCTTGAATTTACCTACACATGTATTCAAATGAATTTCTTTCCAAATCACTATGTTTTAAAACCTACAACTTCTCAGTTGAGATCTAAATTATGCTCATGATTTTAGGTTCTAGGTGGGTTAATTATCTCTAATCAACTCAATAATCCTGGAATGAAATTTTAGTTTTCTAATTCAATAGCTCTCTCAAGTTCATGAATTCTAGAGAAATCAAAGTGGCCAATTCTAATTCTCATGCAACGTTAAATTCAATAAAATTTCATAAATCCAACAATGGCATCGACCATAAATTTATTCCAAATTTACATTTGAACACAGCCTAACCCTTGACTAAGGCAATTTAGTTCATGCTGGAATTCGATTCACACATCTTTAAATTAAGCATGTTTTTATTGATTAAAGAGTTCATGAAAATAGCCCAATAATGTTCACAAATTTATCATAAATCAGTCACAATTCTAGCCTAAAAACAGTCACGAATTCGGTCTAAAATAGTGAACAAAAATAGTCTTAAATATGTGTTCAATAGCAGAAAAACATCATTAACAATTAGAGATTATGAGAGGTAATGATATGAACCAAAACACCAAGAGATACCACCGAAGACAGCAGACCATAGTAGCAGATTTTAATTTTGCAGGTTCTATGGGACAGCGATATCTCATCAACCAAAGCTCGAAACGACGATCCAACTGTTCAAAACGAAGCTCGGGGAGTCGCGAATAAGTTGTCAAAATGTCAGCAAAATCCAACGGTTGAAACTTCGGCAAAAAACACTTTCGTGAACGCCGCCAGTGAAAAACCGAACTCCACTGATCTCCCAACGCGACAAAAATATCTGGCACACCAAATCTCCGACCGATGATCCAACTGTTCAAAGTAAAGCCCTATGAGTCTCAAATAAACTGTCAAAATTGCAGCACAATCCAACGGTTGAAACTCCAAAAACGACAATTTTGTGAGCGTCGTCTGTGAAAAACCGAACTGTACGATTTTTTTGCTACAACAATGGCACCTTGAATCTTTGATTTTTCTTCACTCGCCACGATTGCTACAACAATGGCACCTTCATGATTCTTCTCTTCAATGCACACCTTTGTTGTAGCAATCGCCCCTTCTCTCTCTTGCTCTCTTCCCTTTTTGTGGCAACTTCTTCTCCACCCCTGGCACTTATGAACCCTAGCCTCCTTATATAAGATGGTGTTGCCCTAACTCCACAAATTACAAAAATACCCTTAGGGTTAGAAGACCATCTTACTCTTCGGGTAAAATGCCTAAAATGCCCTTAGGAACTCCTGTAATTTTCAAACATCCCCTACACACAGAAAAAACCCAATAAATTCATTAAGTAAATTATGAATCATCTAAATATGAGAAGATTTTTCTGAAGTTAAAATTTTGTCTTCCGGTCTTTAATTACTTATTAGCTTATTTTTCCAAATTTCTTAAATTAAAGCATAAAAACATCAAAATTAATTCTTTTCGAACATAATGCTTAAATTCAAGACTTTTTAGCTAACATACACATTTTAGGGATAAAATAACATGAGACTCAATAAATTCTATGCAATTCAAGTACATTAAGCACTAAAATTATAGTAAAATAACTCTCCCATGGCGAGTTATCAGTTATCACTTGGCACACACTGTGGAGCAAAAAATGGCACATTTAAGGGACCTATTTTTGGTCATTTTCAAGTATAAAAGGAAGGCAATGCATTGAGCAAAGGGGGTGCAGAGTTTGAGTGTTCTCTACAAAAACAAAAGTTTAGAGAGTGTTCTAGTTATTTGTTTTTATTCTTTTTATCTTATGTTTTCTTCCCTTTACAGTTATTCTTGCTTTTCCACCATGTGTGGCTAACGTTTAATTTCTGATTCAAGGGTCATTTCATTTCCAATTGTAAGTTTGTGAGACTTTAGACCTAATTGAAATTTTGTTTATAATTTAAGAATTTTTTGTTTCTTGTTTTATTTTTATGATTCATCGTTACTAATTAAATTGACGCCTTAATTTAGTTTCAATCAATTTATTGCTATCCGTAATTGTCACAAATGATTGAAAAAATATAGCAAGGGGTTGGCTTATGTGTGTGTAATTAATGGCTTTTCCATTTTACATAGCTTGCATAATAGACTCTAGGGAAACAAAGAAACAAAATTAATTAATTTGTCGTAATCTTAATCAGTTAATTTTTGTTTAGTCCTCTCATTGCTCTTAATGCTATTATTTAATCAATATGGAACGCTATCGTACCCAATGGATTAAATTATAAGGTTTGATTTTGATACTTGGTTAAGATCAATTAAATTAGGAGAGTTTATATTTATTGCGGCTTTTCCGAGTAAATTGACTGAGTTCTTGAATTAGAAAAATTAAAATTGATTTCTTTTTTTCCTTTTGAAGCCTATGATCAAAATTACAATTGGATGAAATTTACATCCTTGAATTGGAAGTTGCATAAAATTATCTTTTTACCTTTTTTTTTTAATTTCATTTTTTGTTCGACAATTCAACCCCCTTCCTTTATTTTTGTTATCATTATTATTTTTAACTTTGAGAAATTAATTTGATTGGTTCCCTTGGGATTCGACCTGGTCCACTATTTCTACAAGTTAGATCTAGAAAACCATTAAATATTTTGGAGGGCTTCGACAACCCGACAAAAATTTGGCATCGTTCTCGGGGAACTATTTTAGTTTCTCATTGTTTAATTTGTTTGTTTGTTTTATAGTTAATGAGTCGTTCTTCTTGAAATATTTAATTGCAGTACAATCCTGAAATCGAGAAAACAACATGTAGACTAAGAAAAGAGACTAAAGAAAAAAACGTCGTCTTAGAGAGTAAGCCAATAGAGATTTAGATAGTGGTGACAAATATACATTTCAAGATCAACCTCAAGGGTAGATGGAAGACAACATGGCAGAGAGAACTCTTAAGCAGCTTGCAGCACCTGATTTAAATCAACAACCTTTATGCACTACTTTTCCTACTATTGCAGGTGATTTTAAACTTGAATCAGGCTTAATCCACTTACTCCCTTCTTTTCGTGGATGTGCAGGTTAAGATCCTCATAAACACTTGAAGGAATTCCACATCGTATGCTCCGGTATGAAACCTCATGGAGTCACAGAAGAACAGATAAATCTTAGAGCTTTTCCTTTTTCTTTAAAGGATCAAGCAAAAGATTGACTCTATTACCTACCTTCTGGTTCGATTAGTACATGGAATGAGATGAAAAGATTGTTCTTGGAAAAATTCTTTCCAGCATCAAGAGCTGCTAACATCAGGAAGGAGATTTATGGTATAACACAGATCACCGGGGAGACGTTATACGAATACTGGGAGAGATTCAATAGATTGTGTGCTAGTTTTCCCCATCACCAAATTTCTGATCAACTCCTAATCCAATACTTTTATGAGGGGTTGTTGCCAATGGATAGGAGCATTATTGATGCAGCAAGTGGTGGAGCATTAGTGAACAAAACACCTGAAGCAGGCAAACAATTAATTTCAAACATGGTAGAGAATTCCCAACAATTTCGGACCAGAGCTAGTGGAAATGTTCAACAAGTCAAAGAGGTAAGTGAACTCAAAAATCAAATTTCTGATCTAACTGCTTTGGTTCGTCAAATGGCTGTAGGGCAATTGCAAGCAGCAAAGGTGTGTGGAATATGCTCACTTCCAGGACATCCTACAGAAGCATGCCCTCAACATCAACATTATTCATTTCAAGAAGCCAATGCCTTAGGAGGATTTCCTGGTTACCTCAAAGAAAGTACGATCCCTATTCTAACCATTACAATCCTGGATGGAGGGACCACCCGAACTTCAGCTAGAAAATCAAGGAAGACAACAAAGACAACCTCCTCAGATTTTGGTAGACCATTACAAGCTTCTATGCAAGCCCAGAATTCCAACTCAGGTATGTCTTTGGAAGATATTGTTAAGACCCTAGCTAACAATACTCTTCAATTTCAACAGGAGACAAGAGTAGGCATGCAAAATTTAGGTAACCAAATTACTCAATTGGCTACGTCAGTCAGTAAGTTGGAAGCACAAAATTCTGGAAAGTTGCCTTCACAACCAGAGGTGAATCCAAGGGAGAACGTCAGTGCAATAATGCTCAGAAGCGGGAAAGAAATTCCCTCTGGAGTGATTCCACCTAAGGAGGAAAAAGAAGAAGAATCTTCTTCTTCCACCAAAGCACCAAAAGGGGTAAATTTTGATTCTTCTCTATCTTTTCCTTCACATACTTCACCTCCCCCTTTTCCTAGCAGGTTAGCAAAGCCAAAAAAAGATGAACAAGAAAAGGAGATACTCGATACATTTAGGAAGGTAGAGATTAATATCCCGTTATTGGATGCTGTCAAACAAATTCCCAGGTATGCAAAGTTCTTGAAAGAATTGTGCACAAGGAAGAGGAAAACAAAAGAAAAGGAAAAAGTTGTGGTAAGTAAGAATGTGTCAGCTATCTTACAAAAAAATATGCCAGAAAAGTGTAAGGATCCAGGTATGTTTTCGCTTCCTTGTATTATTGGTAATAAGAAAATAGAGTGTGCCATGTTAGATTTAGGGGCTTCCATTAATGTCATGCCATTTTCTATTTATCAAGAATTAAAATTAAATGACTTACAAGAAAGCTGGTGTAATGTCTGAGTTGGTGATCGTTCTTATATTCACCCTTTAGGAGTTGTTGAAGATGTCTTGGTGCAAGTTAATGAACTCATATTCCCTGTTGACTTTTACATCTTAGAAATGGGTAGTAATTCACAATCAAAATGTGCTTCAATTTTACTAGGCCGACCATTCTTGAAAACAACCAAAACAAAGATTGATGTAGACGAGGGTACTCTCTCAATAGAGTTTGATGGAGAGATTGTTAAATTTAATATTTTTTATGCCATGAAACATCCAAATGATAAACATTCTCTATGTCATATTGATGTGATTGATTC
This sequence comes from Trichosanthes cucumerina, assembly GCA_036507285.1. Lineage (NCBI taxonomy): Eukaryota > Viridiplantae > Streptophyta > Magnoliopsida > Cucurbitales > Cucurbitaceae > Trichosanthes > Trichosanthes cucumerina. The sequence continues at coordinate 45,678,383 of CM071841.1, forward strand.
CATTGTACAAGATGTATTCACAAAGGAGGAAAGTGTTGAACATGAGCATGAATTAAATACACAATCTAGTTTGGAAGACCTTGATGATATAATCGGTGTAGAAAATTCGTTTTTATCCGAACCAATAGATTCAAATGTCGAAATTTCTACTTCAACTAACAAAATGTTATCGTCTGTCATACAGGCACCAAAACTTGAGTTGAAAGCTTTGCCAAATCACCTTAAATACGTATATTTGGGTGAGGTTGATACACAGCCTGCCATCATCTCGAAAGGTCTCACAATGGAACAAGAAGAGAAGTTGGTGAGAACCTTGAAAGAATACAAGCCTTCAATTTGATGGACTTTGACTGACATAAAAGGCATTAGTCCATCAATTTGCATGCATAGAATTCTACTTAAGGACAATGCCAAAACATCAAGGGAGCCGCAAAGGAGGTTGAATCCAACTATGAATGAAGTGGTAATGAAAGAAATACTCAAGTTGTTGGATGCAGGTATCATCTATCCAATCTCCGATAGTGAGTGGGTAAGTCCAATTCATGTAGTTCCAAAGAAAACTGGAATTACTGTGGTAAGGAATCAAAACAATGAACTTGTACCCATGCGTGCGCAAAATGGTTGGAGAATGTGTATTGATTTGAGGAAACTTAATCAAGTAACTAGAAAAGATCATTTTCCTTTACCTTTCATTGATCAGATGGTAGAGCGATTAGCTGGTAAACCCTTTTATTGTTTTCTTGATGGCTTTTCAGGTTTTTATCAAAACCCTATTGCACAAGAAGACCAGGAAAAGACGACATTCACATGTCCATTTGGCACCTATGTTTATAGGCGAATGCCTTTTGGTCTCGGTAATGCCCCAGGTACGTTTCAGAGATGCATGATGAGTATTTTTTCTGAATATATTGAGAAATGCATTGAAGTATTTATGGACGATTTTATTGTATATAGGGATTCATTTGATGTATGCTTGGATAATTTGACCAAGATTATGAAAAGATGCATTGAAACTAACTTAGTTTTAAATTATGAAAAATGTCATTTTATGGCCACTCAAGGCATTGTTTTAGGGCATGTTGTATCTTCTAGGGGTATAGAGGTCGATAAAGCGAAAGTGGATATTATTGCAAACTTACCCTACCCTACCAATATTAGGGGAGTGCGTTCCTTTCTTGGACATGCAGGATTTTATCGCAGGTTCATCAAGGACTTTTCAAAAGTTTCTTTGCCAATGACGAATTTACTACAAAAGGAAGTTCAATTCAAATTTGGAGAAGAATGCAAAGTGGCGTTTGATAAGCTAAAAGAGTTGTTGACAAGCGCACCTATTATTCAACCACCACGATGGGACTTGCCCTTTGAAATTATGTGTGACTCAAGCAACTATGCAATGGGAGCAGTTCTAGGCCAACGAGTTGACAAGAAAAGCCAAGTCATTTACTATGCTTCTAGAACCTTAAATCTTGCACAATGCAATTATTCTACTACGGAAAAATAGCTTTTATCAATTGTTTTTGCTTTAGATAAATTTTGATCTAATGTACTTGGTTCTGAAGTTGTTGTGTTTTCTGATCATGCAGCTTTGAAGTATCTTTTGGCAAAGAAAGAATCGAAACCGAGGTTGCTTCGATGGATTTTACTTCTTCAAGAGTTCAACTTTAAAATCAAAGACCGAAAAGGAATGGAGAATCCTGTTGCAGACCACTTGAGTAGATTGGTTAGAGAAGAAGAGTATCTACCATTCAGTGATAATTTTCCAGATGAACATTTGTTCCAACTCAAAGGTATGATTCCTTGGTATGCTGATATGGTCAATTATTTAGTCACAAAAAAACTACCTCATTGTCTTAGTAAGTCTAGGAAAGAAAAAATAAAAAGTGAATCAAAATATTATGTTTTGGATGAGCCTTTCCTATGGAAATTTTGTTCTGACCAAGTGATTAGGAGATGCGTACCTGAAAATGAATTTCATTCTATTTTAACTTTTTGCCATGATTTTGCATGTGGAGGACATTTTGGACCTAGACGAACTACTATAAAAATCTTAGATAGTGGTTTGTATTGGGAGTCTATGTTTAAAGATGCATATCAATTTTGCAAGAGTTGTGAGAAATGCCAAAAAGTAGGAGCAATAACACGTAAGAATGAAATGCCTCAGTTTCCAATTCTTATTTGTGAAATATTTGATGTCTGGGGCATTGATTTCATGGGCCCTTTGCCTTCTTCTTGTGGATTTTCTTATATACTTTTGGCTGTAGATTATGTGTCAAAATGGGTGGAAGCAAAAGCCACCAAAACTGATGAGTCTCGAGCTGTTGTAGGTTTTATCAAGGCTAACATCTTTAATAGGTTTGGAATTCCAAGAGCCATTATCAGTGATCAGGGAACTCATTTTTGCAATAGAGCAGTTGAAACTTTGATGAGGAAGTATGGAGTGAATCACCGAGTGGCCACCGCCTACCACCCTCAAACCAATGGGCAGTGAAGTTTCCAACAGAGAAGTTAAAACCATTTTGAGAAAGCGAAGAATCCAAGAAGAAAATATTGGAGCCTTCGTTTAGACGATGCATTGTGGGCTTATCGAACAGCCTATAAGACTCCTATAGGGTTCTCTCCCTACCGGTTGGTTTTTGGTAAGGCATGTCATTTACCAGTGGAAATTTAGCATAAAGCTTATTGGGCGGTTCGAGGATGCAACATGGATCTAGATAAAGCTGGAGCTTCAAGGTTACTGCAATTGGAAGAATTGGAGGAGTTGCGGCTTGATGCTTATGAAAATTCGAGGATTTATAAAGAGAAATCCAAATTGTTTCATGACAACATGCTTATTTGAAAACAATTTGAGATTGGTCAAAAAGTTTTGTTATATAATTCTCGATTGAAGTTTATGTAAACCCGAGATCTTTCCTTGGAATTTTCTTATAAAAAAAATAAAAGAAAAGAAGAAATGAATGTTTAAGACTTGGTTTCCCTTGCTTTAAAACGAAAAGAAATGAAGTGAAAGACAAAAGGAAAACAAGGAAGGAAAAGTCTAAACCATTTTGGTTTGGTTTGCTCTAAGAATAATGAAGAAAATAAAATGAAAGGAATGGTTATTATATTATGTTTTGTTTAGGAAAGAAAAGAAAAGAAAAGAAAAGAAAAGAATGGAAAAAGGAAAAGGATGAAAAAGGAAAGTGGGAGGTGGGACCCCCACCTTTGTTTTCTTTTTAAAAACACTTCCTCCATCGATCTTCTTCTTCATTTTTATCAAAAGAAAGGTAAGGGTTTCGTGGGAGAAGCTTAAAGGAAGAGGAAGAAGGAGATTTTGGAGCTGGAATTGCAGAAGAAAGGGAGGAGAACTCAAAGTTTATTTGTGTAGCAGCAAGGTGAACAACTCAGACCAGTTCTGCTATTTTGTTCATCTAGAGCTCCATAGAAAGAGGTAGGAGTTGAGGTTTTGTTTCGTACAAGTTAACTCATATCGGAACAAAATTTTTAAAGGAAGCTCGAGCAAATTGGGATCTTAAGCTACTGATTTGTGAAGAGGAAGACAGAACACAGAAGTTGCTGTCAAATCCGAGAAGTCTCTGATGTTTTGGTTGTACTGATCTGTAGAGTTGGAATCAGAAGCTCTAATAGGTATGGTTGGAAAACTTATTGAATTTCCTACAATTCTCGTGAAGAAATTGTGAATAGAAAATGATTAGAAGATGTTGTAAATATCAGGTCAAGTTTCGGGTTACAGCAGAAAATGGAATCTGGAATAGCAGAAGTTGGTTCCTGGGAAAGAAGACTTCGAGGTATTTTCGAACCAACCTGTTAGGAATCTCAACTTCATGTCTTCATATGATGTTTAGAGGGTTCAAAAAGGAAGAATTTGGTATAATGTACATCCTTTTTAGCTAAGTAATGAAGAAGTTATGAGTATTTGAATACAGGGTATAAAATCTGTTAAATGCTGGAATTTTTGTTGGAGTGTTTTCTTGTAGTTTTAAGGTTAAAAACCATGAGCTCGAGGTTCTAAAACATGGTTTTGGTTTGTTTGGCAGTCCAAGAGGAGATAGGTCGAGTGTACGGGCCAAGGTTCTAGTTCTAACACGGTGAGTGATTAAATGAACTTCGAAAATGAACCAAATGCTTGAGATATGCTTATATGCTTTAAGAAATGCAAGTTTTGCTAGAATCAATTGTTTCAAAGCTTGTGTTTTATTTTTAAACACATGTCTATGAGTATTCTTGTTTTCCTAGAAATGCTTCAAGTGTTCATTGTGACCCTAAAAGTCTTTATAAAATTTATACATGAGCATATGTCCAATGGTTGCCAAAATTTATGGAAATGTTATGATTTCAAGCAAGCATGTACTAGCAAGTATGTTTTAAAGATTTCCAGTTTTATGAACAAGCTGAGTAAGCTTGAGTTTTATGAAAGAAAAGATAAGTAGGCATGTTCAAATGTTTTCATGTGATCTTCTGAGATATTGAGCCCGAGGCTTTATGGTACCGTGTTCTCACAGGTCATTTCGCCGTCGACGTTGAGTGAACTCTCGTGACAAACAATTTGTCATGAGTCTTTGGGCGGGCCCCACTACGACAAAGACGATGGGAGTGCTGGGCGGGCCCCACTACATCGTAGAACAAACGTAGATTGTGACATGTTTTAAAAAGAGTTAATATCATTTACATGCCTTACGAGATTTTAACGATATACTTGCTAGTTTTCATGAAAAGCTATTATGATTACACAGTTACTTTTAACATTTGATTACAGATGCATATGCTCATAGATGGCCAGGTGATATGATTTACGAGTTAATAGCTTTCTTTTAAACTCAAGTCACTCCACCGAGCTTCATAGCTCATTCTTTGATATTTTTCCCACTTTTGTAGAGATCGAGCTCGGTGCACGAAAACACCGCCATAATCTCTTTGGAAGCTTCACAAGTTTGATATGTTGTACGTGGGTGGAGTTATATAGAAAGTCTATATGTATAGAAGAAGGACTATAAAGTTATGTTTATGTGTACATTTTAGGTTGTGGTTGTGTGATCCATGGTTGGGTATGTTTCTGGTTGTGATGTTCATATCTATTCCAGTTTTTCATAGAGTTATAAGTAGGGTTACCCCTTACGTAGGTTGCGTAATTGTCAATATTCCGCTGTGTTATGTTTTAGTTTTTTCTTATACAAGTTTAGTATGCTTATAAGGTAAAACAAGGTCAATGGGTATCGTTAGAGAGGTGAACGATGTCTGTTGGCTTCACGCCGTCTACCGGGCTAAGTTAGTAGGTAGTTCGGGAGGGGGTGTGACAGTTTATGTCTGGTAAGTTTCGTTCTCGATGGATTGGCCCGTTTGTTATTACTAATATATTTCCTTATGGTGCAGTGGAAATCAAAAGCTTGGATTCAGACAAAATTTTCAAGGTGAATGGTCATAGATTGAAGATTTTCCATGGGGGTGAAATGGTTCCATGTCTCATTAGCTTCCGATTGGATCACCCGACTTATTTGGATGACTGAGACCTTTCAAGAGTCTCGTCGAGCAAAACGACATTAAATAATTGCGCTATTGGGAGGCAACTCAATGTTTTCTTTACTTTTTCTTATCTTTATTGTTAGTTTTTTTTTCTTTTTTCCTTCTTTCAATTTTTCTTAATTCTATTTTTTTTTTTTTTTTTGCAGGGAATTAGTTTTTAATAAAGTATGGCCACCCATTCTTTCAACACCTCAAACTATACCAATTCAAGTTGTTCACAAATCAGGGGAGTTTAATTTTCTTTCTTTTCTTTTGTGAGCAATAATCTATTTATACATTGAGGACAATGTAGTTTAGGTGTGGGGGAGGTTTTTATTATACAATTCAATTTTTTTCTTAAAAAAAATTATTATTATTATTATTATTTTGCTTTTAATTTAGCATGTCTTAATTCGTACATGTTAATTTTTCTTTTGAAACCTTCAATATTTATTAATATCTTTTAATGCTTTGTAAGTTAAGGATGCATCTTTAGTTTGAATTTCAATGCATGAGAGAGATGAGCATGATTAGTGTTTTTCTTTAAAAATTATATGATAGTGCCTCACTGATTTATTGATTAAAAAGTGCACAAGACTTGATGCGAATTACACACCCAGTGAGTTTTTTAGCCTATGAGCATTTCATTATATTTTGCTCAATTTATTTCTCGTTGAGTGTTATCAAATTTAGTATGCTTATTCTAGAACTTGCTTGTGAATGCATTTTGAAACTACATTTTTTGGATTGATGCTTTAATATGATAAGGGAAAATTAGGATTAACCGATTTTTGGACCTCTCAAAATATCCACCTTTATGTTTTTCCCTCTAGTTAGCCATTTTGAGCCTATATCCATTTTTTTTTCTTGATTCAAACACATTATATTAAACCTAAGACCATTTTGTTTGTAAGCCTCAACATTTGTACCTTTTGTAAAGACAAGATAAAATATTGCATGGTAGTTAATGTTTGAGTGAAGAAAAAAAATAATAATAAAAGAAAAAGAAAAGAAAAAGAAAAAAAAAAGAAAAGAACAATTTTTGGAGAAAAATTTTCCAAAAATATTTGAATTATTAAAATGTCACTTCTCCAACATTCTTAGTGCTTAAAATGAGATGTAGAAATAACGTTCAATGTCTTGGGTAATGTGTGAATGTTATGTGACATTGATATCATGAAAAAAAAGTGTGTACAACTCTTGGTCTTGATTGTGAAACACCTAAAATTTTCCTCCTACCATACCTTTACCTAAGCCCCATTACAACCATTATTAAGTCCCTTTGATTTTTGCATTCAATTCATCAATAGTGGTGGAGATTTGATTCATTTGTAAGCCTATGGTAATAACATGCTAGGTTTTGATTTTGAGAGTAAAAGCACCTTAAATACTTCGAGAGTATTGAGTGAAACCACGCGAGGGTGTTAAGTCTTGTTGCATGTGAATTTGGTGAATTGATGAGATGCTTGAGTTTTTTATAAAATATTTTCTATGAGTGCTCATTCTCTTGATTGTCACTACAATTCAACATTGATGTGTAATTGGCTTTATTGGTATTTTTGGATATTGAGAAATATGAAAAGGGAGTAAAGAGGAGGTTCATATGTCGAGTTAAGGCATGCTTTAGGACAAGCATGGATTAGGTGTGGGGGAATTTGATGAGTAGAAATTAATTATACTTATGATATCTAATTTCCTTACATTCTAAGTGAATAAAATGTTTAATTGTTAAAATTGTGTCCAATTTAGTTTAGATGATAAATTATCATTTTTTAGTGAAACTAGTCTAAAACGCACATTTTAGTTCAAATTCACAAATTTAAATAAAAATTAAAAAATTAGAAAACAAAAAAATGAGAGAATTGAAAATAAAAAAAGAATTAAAGAAATTGGGAAAAAATAACATAAAAAATGAAAAGAAAAAAGATGAAAGTTTATTATCTCATTTTTTCTTTTGTTTCTTTTTTTTCTTTGTGTAGGTGGCATGCATGCATGGAGTCTTCCATGAGAAACACAAGGGAGAAATTCTTTTGTTGCTTGGCACACACTGTGGAGCAAAAAATGGCACATTTAAGGAACCTATTTTTGGTCATTTTCAAGTATAAAAGGAAGGCAATACATTGAGCAAAGGGGGTGCAGAGTTTGAGTGTTCTCTACAAAAATAAAAGTTTAGAGAGTGTTCTAGTTATTTGTTTTTATTCTTTTTATTTTATGTTTTCTTCCCTTTACAGTTATTCTTGCTTTTCCACCATGTGTGGCTAAGCTTTAATTTCTGATTCAAGGGTCATTTCATTTCCAATTGTAATTTTGTGAGGCTTTGGACCTAATTGAAATTTTGTTTCTAATTTAAGAATTTTTTATTTCTTGTTTTATTTTTATGATTCATCGTTACTAATTAAATTGATGCCTTAATTTAGTTTCAATCAATTTATTGCTATCCGTAATTGTCACAAATGATTGAAAAAATGTAGCAAGGGGTTGGCTTATGTGTGTGTAATTAATGGCTTTTCCATTTTACATAGCTTGCATAATAGACTCTAGGGAAACAAAGAAACAAAATTAATTAATTTGTAGTAATCTCAATTAGTTAATTTTGGTTTAGTCCTCTCATTGCTCTTAATGCTATTATTTAATCAATATGGAACGCTATCGTACCCAATGGATTAAATTATAAGTTTTGATTTTGATACTTGGTTAAGATCAATTAAATTAGGAGAGTTTATATTTATTGCGGTTTTTTCGAGTAAATTGACTGAGTTCTTGAATTAGAAAAATTAAAATTGATTTCATTTTTTCCTTTTGAAGCCTATGATCAAAATTACAATTGGATGAAATTTACATCGTTGAATTGGAAGTTGCATAAAATTATCTTTTTACCTTTTTTTTTAATTTCATTTTTTGGAGGGCTTCGACAACCCGACCACTAATCTTCGGCAACGACGCCAAAAACTTGTTGCGTAAATGTTGCAATACCGCAAGGGCACGGGTCAAGTTTTAATATATTGAATTTGAGTACGAGTATCGTCCATAGGATTGAGTTATTTAATTCAATTAATTCCTATAAATATCACCACTCAATTTTGTCTAGAAAAATCAAACTTTAGGTGAAGAAAAACAAAATAGTAAAGAGTGAAAATTTGAGAACAATCACGAGAGACAAATATCTTAGGGACTAGATTTCACCAATGAATAACCTATTTTCTTGAGGTCATGCCAATGGAAAATTGCACTGTTTTTATAAATCAAGAAAATAACATAATAAATGACCAACTCGAGGTAAGTGAATCTCATGCATGAAAATAAAACCAACAGTTTTGTCTGGCTTTTAAAAATCAAACATGGCATTAGGTTCAATTCTTATATGATTTCTAATAGCACCCTAATCATTTTCATGTCAAAGTAACTATCAGTCATGCAATTGAGATCAGATCTAAACTACCTTTTACAAGCATAAATTTAGATATAAGAACAAATAAAACATGATCAAGAGTCTATAAGCATTAAGGATGCAATTGCACAAATAAAAGTAATACAATAAACCAACAAGAGTCAATTCAATAAAATTGCATGATTAAAAGGTTACATCTATCCCTAAGATAACACGTTTAGCAACTCATGCTCACTATAAAAATAACTGACCTTATATACAAAACCATGGTTCAACAAAACAAAGTAGAAAGTATGAAGAAACAACTATCGTGCGTGAACGACGTCGATCTCGAAACCTATCATGAACCTCGAGCTTCAACAATCTCTTTCTCGAACTCTCCAAGTGCCTTTTTATAGTCCCTCACACTTAATTTTCGACAATGGTAATGTTCCCCTCCAAAAAGTTTTTCAATTTGAAGCCAAAGTGACAATTTTATATTATCAGCACGGCGTTGCACTGCTAGGCATCGTGTTGCAACGCCGTGCCCTAGGCGATCAATTAAATAAGGAAAAAATATGCGACGTTTCAACGTTGAGCCCAGCGTTGCAACGTCGCTACCCTAACTTGTCTTCCTCCTTATCGAACTAATATTGCAACGCGGACCATCACCACCGGTTCTCCATGCCAATTATCCGCAAGATTGGTGTTGCAACGCCTAGAATGGTGTTGCAACGCCATGTACTCAGACCATTGAACTTGATTTGGTCTTTCGCCTTCCATTTGGTGTCATTTTTAGGTCCATTAGTCTTAATTTGACTCCTTTTACAACAATATCTCTCCATCTGCTCCGGTATTGATCTTTAACCTTAAATTCAATAATTTAAACACATGAAAGCCCTGAAATTATCACCAAACTAGTAAAATCTAAGTCTAAAGATAACACGTTTTTTGTGCTATCACATTCTTTGCGATGAGATTGTAGAAGAACAAACCGATAATTATTAGACTACTGTAGTAACACCGTTGACAGATTAGGACTAATAATTTATAGATGACCATTATGGCTCGACCTGAATCCTAAGCGAGTTACGATCTCCTGTCTGCGAGGATTTGTCCTTAGAAATGTATGGGTGAGAGTGGCCAGAGTTACCGACTCAATAAGCCTACCTTCTCAAGGATGAAACCTCGTAGGGATCTTGAAACTTAACTCCACGATAAGGAATTCACTCATTCTTGATCTAGGAAATTTAGGCAAGTTGTTCCCTTAAGTACTGAATCTAGGCCTCGAACAACAGGGTCCCACCCTATCACTGGCCCGAGAGAGAGATTGTTTATGACAGAACCATAAACTTTTTGTTCATTAGAGGATCAGTGGTACTTAAGGAGCAACAGGTAATCACAGGGGTAAAATAGTAATTTGACCCAGTTGTGACTACGAATGACATGTGAGGGATTGACTCACGGGCATTGGTTATACCGATGGACACAATTTGTCCTACAGTGAGGAGAGTGCAGCTACGAGTCTATAGTGGAATGACTCGTAGTTAATGAATGTTGATTAACGAGATCAAAGATTTTGATCAGTTAATCTCGTATCATTGGATTTGTAGGTTCGTTAGGTCCCTTGGTTGGCTCAATATGGAAATCAAGAGGGTATAAAGTTTTGGAATGAAGTGTTCAAATTAATATAAGGGACTTATATATCATTGATATAATACATAGTTTAATGTGAATATGATTCATGATAAACTTTATTATTGCTTGATTACGAAATAATTTAATAATTAGAGGAATTAAACATGAAAGATATGAAAATTGAATGTGATTCAATTTATTATGCATGTTATGCAAATTTGATTTGCATACCAAGGTATATGATACCTTATATTATGCAATTATGCAAATATGATTTGCATAATGCATAATATATGAGTTTAGTGGGATAATGGGTGGAGAATTTATCTCCACTTTAACTCCCTAAGAATGCATTGAGATGCATTTTGCATCCAAGCTATTCACTTTTTGGAAAGTGAGATTTCCATAACTCCCAATTCTCTTAATTCCTCTCAAGAATTTCCCTTCTCCAAAAAGGAACTTCCACCATTCTCCCTGTAAACCCGAGATCATTCTTTGGATTTATGAAAGACGCACAACTGCGAAAGCATTTGCCAAAGATGTTTTCATTAATCAAGAACGCAATTTGGGGGCTCGAAGACGATCAGATACCGTCCTAGTCTCAACCATAAACGATGTCGACCAGAGATTGGCGGATGTTGCTTTAAGGACTCCGCCAGCATCTTATGAGAAATCAAAGTCTTTGGGTTCTGGGGGGAGTATGGTCGCAAGGCTGAAACTTAAAGGAATTGACGGACGGGCATCACAAACCTGTTATTGCCCCAAACTTCCTTGGCCTAAGCGGCCATAACCCCTCTAAGAAGCTGGCCGCGGAGGGATTCCTCCGCATAGCTAGTTGCAGGCTGAGGTCTCGTTCGTTAACGGAATTAACCAGACAAATCGCTCCACCAACTAAGAACGAACATGCACCACCACCCATAGAATCAAGAAAGAGCACTCAGTCTGTCAATCCTTACTATGTCTGGACCTGGAAAGTTTCCCGATCCACTAGACTTGCAGGTGTGAGATGCAATCTTAAGGATGGATTTCATATTTACTCATTATGCTTCCAGAGATTGCCATATAAAGGAAGTTGTTTTCAAGAAACCAGGATTAGCTGAAGTGGTTTTATGGGATGAAAGAAAGATTATCCCTACGAGTTTGATTTCAGCATTAAAAGCTGAGAAGTTATTGAGGAAAGGTTGCACGTCATTTCTTGCACATGTAGTAAAGGTGCAGGAGGAAAAGCTAAAACCAGAAAATGTTCTTGTTATGAACGAATTTCTTGATGTTTTTCTAGTAGAACTGTCAGGGTCGCCATCTGATAGGGAAGTTGAGTTCACTATTGAATTGCTACCAGGAACAACACCTATTTCGCAAGCGCCGTATAGAATGGCTCCAAGTGAGCTCAGAGAGTTGAAGATGCAGTTACAAGAACTAGTCTATAAGGGATACATCAGGCCTAGTGTATCGCCTTGGGGAGCTCCAGTGTTATTTGTAAAGAAGAAAGATGGTACCCTTAGATTGTGCATTGATTATAGACAATTAAACAAAATCACGATACGTAACAAGTATCCTTTGCGCCGAATAGATGACTTGTTTGACCAGTTATGAGGAGCATCCGTGTTTCCTAAGATTGATTTATGATCAGGATACCATCAGTTTAAGGTAAGGGAATCAGATATTTGTAAGACAACATTCAGAACGAGGTACGGGCATTATGAGTTCTTAGTAATGCCATTCGGTTTGACTAATGCACCAGCAGTTTTCATGGACCTTATAATCAGGATTTTCCATCAGTATTGGGATCAGTTTGTGATAGTATTCACTGATGATATACTAGTTTATTCGGTTGACAGGAAAGCCCACGAGGAACACATGAGCATTATTCTACAAACACTACGCGATAAACAGTTGTACGCTAAATTCACCAAATGTGAGTTTTGGTTGAATCAGGTAGTGTTTGGGGTAAGTTGTTTCAACAAATGGAGTTGGTATGGATCCGCATAAAGGTAAAAGCTATGGTCAACTTAGAGAGACCAGCCAATGCGACAGAGGTACGTAGTTTCCTAAGCTTGGCAGGATACTGCAGATGATTTGTTGAGAACTTCTCACGATTAGTATTACCCTTAACAGTTTTAACAAGGAAGAATGTAAAGCTTGAATGGTTAGATAAGTGTGAATAGAGTTTTTCAGGAGCTGGAAACAAGGTTGATGGCAAGTACCTATTCTAACACTTCTGTGCTTGGGGAAAAGAATATGTGATTTCTTGTTATGCTTCAGGACAAGGATTAGGGTGTGTGTTCCTGCAAGAAGGAAAAGTAATAGCTTATGTGTCAAGGCAATTGAAAAAGCACGAGTGTAATTGCCTACTCCCGTTCGTAAGCTAGCATCAGTTGTTTTAACATTGAGTTTTGGAGGCATTATTTGGTTGGTGGGAGGTGTCACATTTACACAAATCATAAGAGTCTGAAATATATCTTTATTATGAGACAGAGAAGATAGTTAGAAAAGATTAAAGATTAGGCGAATATGGTAGCAGATACTTTGAGCAGGAAATCAAGACTTCCTAGGGATGCCTTGTGTGGTATTCGAGCAACATTTTTAAGTACTCTAAAGGTTTCTAAGGCAGTTGTGACTGCAAAGAGTTTAGGGAGTCTTTTAGCTCAATTCCAAGTCAAGTCTTCGCTCGTAGCAGAGATTGTGAGAAGACAACCAGAGAATAGTAACTTGCAGGAAATGTTTGGAATGCCCAAATAGGGCCCAGAGGTATAATTTAGAATGAGAACAGATGAAACCATAGTTAAGCATATGCTATGCATCCAGGAAGCACCAAGATGAAACCATTAGTGAGCTTAAAGATGTTATTCTAGAGAAAGCTCACAATTCAGCTTATGCTATGCATCCAGGAAGCACCAAGATGTATAAAACCTTGAATGGGACTTATTGGTGGCCTGGGATGAAGCGGGAGATAGTTGATTATGTTGATAGATGTTTAATATGTCAGCAAGTTAAACCAGTTAGACAGAGACCAGGAGGACTCCTTAATCCACTACCCGTGTCAGAGTGGAAATGAGAGCATATCACTATGGATTTCTTGTTGTTTCTACATCATACTCCAAGTGGACATGATGGTATATGGTAATGGTCGATAGACTCACTAAGACAACAAGGTTTATACCGATTAAAATCGATGTCTACCCTTGATCAACTTGTTAAGCTATACGTCGATAGGATTGTGAGTCAATACGGAGTGCCAGTGTCCATAGTTTCAGATAGGGACCCGAGGTTTATTTCTATGTTTTGCCCTAGCTTACAGGAAACTATGGGGACAAAGATGAGTTTTAGTACAACGTTTCATTCTCAGATAAATGGTCAGTCAGAAAGGACCATCCAGACCCTAGAAGACATGTTGAGAGCATGTGTCCTTCAAGTTAAGGGAAGTTGGGATACACACCTATCACTTATGAAATTCGCTTACAATAACAATTATAAGTCTAGTTTTGACATGGCACCATTTGAGGCTCTGGATTAAAGACCGTGTAGAACGCTCGTATATTGGAATGAATTAGGAGAGCGGAAGCTAATCGGTCCTGAGTTGGTGCAAGTTACGACAGATAATATTAAGGTAATCAAGGAGAATTCGAAGGTAGCTCAAGACCGTCAGAAGAGTTATGCAGATAAGTGACGAAAGGACTTAGAATTCCAAGTCGAAGATCAAGTTTTCTTGAAATTATCTCCGTAGAGAGGTGTCGTTCGCTTTGGCAAGAAAGGTAAGCTAAGGCCTAGGTATATTTGTCCTTATCAAGAAACAGGACGAGTTGGGCCAGCAACCTACAAACTGGAGTTGCCAGCAGAACTCTCTCGAGTACATGATGTTTTTATGTGTCCATGTTGAGAAAGTATATTCCAGATCCGACACATGTGCTGCAAGCACAACCCGTTGAGCTGAAAGAAGACATGAGTTACGTGGAGGATGCAGTTCAAATCCTCGACAGGAAAGAACAAGTTTTAAGAAACAAGACGATCCCACTCGTGAAGGTTCGTTGGAGACATCGCGGAGTGGAGGAGGCAACCTGGGAGTTAAAGGACCAAATGAGGAGGAAGTACCCGACGATTTTCACTTAAAGACTGCTAAATTTCGAGGATGAAATTTCTTAAGGGGGAGGTAAGTTGTAAACCAGAGATCATTCTTTGGATTTTCCTTATAAAAAAAATAAAAGAAAAGAAGAAATGAAGTGAAAGACACAAGGAAAACAAGGAAGGAAAAGTTTAAACCATTTTGGTTTGGTTTGCTTTAAAGATAAAGAAGAAAAGAAAATGAAAGAAATGTTTATTATATTAAGTTTTGTTTTATTTTGTAAAGAAAAGAAAAGGAAAAGTTTAATATATGTTGGCTTTGTGTTGTTTTAAAAAGAAAAGAAAAGAAAGAAAGAGATAAAGGAAAGGAATGAAAAAGAAAAAGAAAAGAAAAAGCAAAAAGACAAAAGGACAAACCCCACCGTTTGAATAACTTTAAACCATCTTCTCTCCTTTTGCTTCTCATTTTAATAAAAAAAAGCTGGGGGCTCGTGGGAGAAGCATGAAGGAAGAGGAAGAAGGTGTTTTTCTTTCATTTTTGGAGTTGAAGTTGCAGAAGAAGGGAAGAGAAACCAAGTCATGATAGTATGGCACCAAGATGAATAATCCAGCCCAGTTCTGATGTTTTACGAGCTCAACAAGAAGAGGTAAGAGTTGAGGTTCGGTTTCTTGAAAGTTAATTCATTTTTGAACAAAATTCGTGAAAGAAGCTCGAGCCAATTTTGAAGCTAAGTGACTGATTTGTTAAGGGAAAGGCAGAGAGAAGATTTTGCTGTCAAATCTGAGAAGTGTCTTGTTTTTGGGTTGTGCTGATCAGTAGGTTTCGAACCAAAAGCTCTAATAGGTATGGTTGGAAAGCTTATTGAAAATGATTCGAAGATGTTGTTAATATCAGGTCAAGTTTGGGTTTAAAATAGAAATCGAACTGGAATAATGAAGTTAGTTCACGGGGGGGAAGAAGCTCTCGAGGTATTTTCAAACAAATCTGTTAGGAATCTCAATTTCATGTCTTCATGTGATTTTTAGAGGGAAAGGAAGAGTTTGGTATAAAGTTCACCCTGTTTGGCTAAGTAATGAAGAAGTTATGAGTGTTTGAAAACAGGGCATGAAATCTGTAAATGCTGGAATTTTGAATAGTGTGTTTTTTTTGTAATTTCAAGGTTAAAATCCATGAGCTCGAGGTTCTTAAACAGGGTTTTGGTTTGTTTGGCAGGCCAAGAAGAAATAGGTCAAGTGTACGGGTCAAGACTCTAGTTCTAACACTGTGAGTGACAAAACGAACTTCGAAAATGAACTATATGCTTGAAAAGAATGCTTTAAGAAATGCAAGTTTTGCAAGAATGAAAGATTTCAATGCTTTATGTTTTCCTTGAAACACTTGTTTATGAGTATTCATATTTTCTATGAAATGATTTCAAGTGCTCGTTGGGAGCCTAAATGTCTTGATGAAATTTATACATGAGCATATGTTCTTGATTGTCGAAATTTATGGAAATGTAATGATTTCAAGCAAGTATGTACTAGCAAGTATGATTTAAAGATTTTCAGTTTTATGAACAAGCTAAGTAAGCTTGACTTTTATGAAAGAAAAGATAAGCAGGCATGTTCAAATGTTTTCATGTGATCTTCTGAGATATTGAGCCTGAGGCTTTATGGTACTGCAGTGCACACACGGGTCATTTCATTGTCGACATTTAGTGTACTCGTGACAACAACGCTGTCGCGTGAGTGTTGGGCGGGCCCCACTACGACAAAGACGATGGGAGTGCTGGGCGGGCCCCACTACGACAAAGACGATGGGAGTGCTGGGCGGGCCCTACTACATCGTAGAACATACGTTGGTTGTACTGGGCGTGCCCTACACAACGTAGATTGTGACATGTTTTAAAAAGAGTTTATAACATTCCTGAAAAGCTATTATGATTACATAGTTATTTTTAACATTTGATTATAGATGCATATGCTCATAGATGGTCAGGTGATATGATTTACGAGTTAATAGCTTTCTTTTAAACTCAAGTCACTCACTGAGCTTCATAGCTCATTCTTTCAGTGTTTTTCCCACTTTTCAGTAGAGAACGAGCTCAAAGTGCTCGATAACTTTGTCATAGTCTCACTGGAAGCTCCACAAGTTTGATATGTTGTACGTGGGTGGAGTTGTATAGAAAGTCCATATGTGTTGTAGTAAATGTTTGAGGGGACTATGTAGTTATAGTTGTATGTCTTTAGGGGTTGTGGTTGTGTAAACCATGGTTGGGTATGTTTCTGGTTGTAATGTTCACATACGTTTCAGTTTTCCAGAGAGTCTTAAGTAGGGTTACTCCTTATGTAGGTTACGTAATTGTCAATATTCCGCTGTGTTATGTTTAAAGTGTTTCTTATACAAGTATAGTATGCTTATCAGGTAAAGCAGGGTCAACAGGTATCGTTAGAGAGGTGAACGATGACTGTTGGCTTCACGCCGTCTGCCGGGCTAAGTTAGCAGGTAGTTCGGGAGGGGGTGTGACACTCCCTCTCCTAGAGAACAACGAGAAGATCAAGTGGAAGTGTTCAGTACGAGATCGTGTTGGGATCCAGAGGATCATAAGGAGGGATTACAAGAAGAAAATGTTCTTCAAAGGTAATCCCTTTTCTACCTATTTATGCTTAACCATGTTTCTGTTTTTGAATAAATTGATGTAATATAATTTGAGTTCAAAGTGATTCAATCGCATCTGTTATGGGATTCGATCCCTTCACCTTCATCTACGTCTCTCAAGAAGGAAAGTTGTTATTATGATGTTGTTGGGGTTAGTGCCCTATAACTCCTAGTTTGTATTTATGTTCTAATTAATGTAATAAAGTGTTATTATTTCAATAAAGAGTTATTGTTCGTTATCTACGAGTTTGCCTTTATTTAATCCCTAAATCCAATAAACTAAACATCAAAGGTTGTTAAATGTATCTTTAACTGAGTGTAGTGTACATATAGTGGATCTCGGTTCGAGATACAACCTAAAGGGTCTATAGTTAGGGGATAAGGTTTGGGTACCTTACCCTGGTAAAACAATGGATGTTGCCTACTTTGTATTTGATTCAAACACTTTGATCCTAACGTGTTCGTGTAGATGACATGTGAGTGGGGATATCCTATGTAATGAGATTACATAAGATCGGACCACGAAATAGTAACCTCTAGCTGTAACTCCGTTGACTAGTTAGATTTCTATTTCACTAGGATGACCTACGCAACTTGATCTCAATCTTGAGCAGGTTACGAATTCCTGTTCTCGAGGGATTGTCCTTTGACTAGTATGGGTGAGAGGGGCTATATTCGCCGACTCAATATGCCTACCTTCTTAGGGACAAGACCGAGTGAGCGGCTGGGAACTTAACTTAGCATGATGGAATTCACTCCTTCCCGCCTACTAGGGTAAGTAGAGGAATGTTCCATTAAGTGGTGTCTTCGGGACTTGAACAAAGGGCCCGACCCTCTCATTGGCCCGAGAGAGACACTATTTGTTGGAAGGACCACAAACAAATTTTTTATTAGAGGAGCACTGGTACTTAAGGCAAAAGATGTAACCTAGGGGTAAAATCGTAATTTGACCCAGCTGGTGTTACCAAAATTCGTGAAGGAATGACTTGTTGTTATTGGTCAATATCCGTGGACACAGAAATATATCTGCAGCGAGAAGAGTGCAGCTATGGGACTTTAGTGGAGTGTTCCTACTGTTAACGAATGTTGATTGAGAGGTTAATGAGATTAACCGAGCAATCTCGTATCGTTGGAGCTTCTGATCTGTAGGTCCATTAGGTCCACATTCTAGCTCGTAAAGGGTTCTTAGATCATTTGAATTTGAAATGTTCAAATTCATAAGGGAATAAACTTAATGTATATTGATACAATATAATATATAGTTTTGGAACTATATATTATAAATGTAATGTGGATATGATACATACTAAATTACATGAGAGAATTAAATATTTGAAAGAGTTCAAATATTAAATTCAAATGTGAATGTGATTCATATTTGAAAACTATAGGTTAAATTTAATGTGCATTAGATGTGCATTAAAACTATAGGATAGATGGATAATTGATTAAATGTGATTTAATCTAAATTAAATATAAGATATTTAATTTTAATTAATTAAATATAATTTAATTAATAATTAATTAGATTAATTATTATTAATATAATTTTTAAATTAATGGGAACGTGTCAGGAGGACCCCTTCCCACTTCCCTCTAACTCCCCATCGATAGGGAGTGGGGGAAGTGATCCCTTCACTTGAGGCTTCTTCTCCTGGTGAGAAGAGATTGATTGAGCTGTGATTTTGAATATAGTTCCCTCTAGAAGAAATTCTCTCTCTCTCATTTTTCTCTAGAATTCTCAATCTTCCAACTGTTGGAATCCTTCCCACATAGGATTTGATCTAAGTTGAATCTCAGAGGATAGGAGTTCTTCTGTATGGTTTGTGTCCTGTTGGAAGAAAGGAATAGAGAACTGTTGTTGTGTTGCTGAAAACTCTAGGAGCAAAGAGTTGCTGTGTTGAGGAAAAACTACAAAGGTAATCCCTTTTCCCTTTTAGTTTAACAGTTAAACAAAGTATGTTTGTATGTATTTATCCATGCCCAATTAGGTTAGGATTTACATCTTTGTTCTGTTTTGTCAATGTACTGGTTTTTGCATTTCTAACCAAAACAATCAAGCAATTACAATTCCAAACACGTTTTCGCTGCTCAAGGAGATCCGATCTCCATCAATTGGTATCAGAGCAATGCTTGTTTTGTTATGCTTGAAGCAAAATTGCATTGATTAGGTGGAATTTTGTTGATGCAAAATGTATGATAATGCAATACCGCAGTGTAAGGGTCAAGTTTTAGTATATTGATTTAAGAGTCCATGTATCGTCCTCGGGAATGGGTTTCTAGATTAATTAATTACTAAGATACTTATCTTCAATTTTAGCAAAAGAAACAAAACATGGATAGGTGATGAAACAGACAACAGACTAACATGGGGGGACACGAATTGATAGATTTAATGAAAGTGAGTTTACAAGTCAAAAGCTTAACTAACACATGCAATGAACCATTGAAATGAATTTATAAACAAGAAGTAAAATACTCAAGAAAATCTCTCGATTCTTAGTGAGCCTCGCACATGCAATAACCTCCACAGTCTCCATATGAACCTACGACATGCACGACATTAAGCATCTTCTTTATGTGTTTCCCTATGATTTCTAGGTCATTCTCATGCCAGATTTCTAAGGTTTTGACAATTTTGCTCTAATTCAAGCTTCATCTCTCGAGTCCACTTAAACCAACAGAATTTAGAATTAAAGAACGAATTGCCAAAAATAAGAACAAAACATGCTTCAATTCATAGCAATTTAGTCTTAACAAGAAAATCAAATCCTAACTACAATGTCTAGCTACTCTAAATCACATGAAAACCAAGCTAAACAAGTAGAAAACGTCTCAAACGGAGTTAAAATCGGAAAGAAAAGGAAATTAAACTTATGTGTCGATGCTGGTTCTTCGTCTCCGAGCCCCCGTCTTCGATCTCGAACCTCCACGAATGCTTTGGCTCCCAGAAACGCTCTTTTCTCTCTTCTTACAAAGTGTATTTCGAAATTAGGGTGGATTGTCTACCAAACTCGGCTCCCCTTGCAAGAAAATGTAAGGATATATTTATAGTGTCTCTCGGTACAACGTTGCAACGCTAGGGACAGCGTTGCAACGCTGCACCCTAACTGCATGGTATATATGGCAACAGTCGGCAGCGTTGCAACGCTAGGGACTGAAGGGAATGAGAATCCCCGTGCAGTAGAAGACAATCGAATCGTCGAGGTATCGTTACGCTACGAGAATTTCACTAAAATTAATTATCAAATAATTTAGGCTAAACATGCTCAAAGCACAGAAATTACAACAATTTAATCTACTTACTTGTTGAAGACAATCTTCACGAATTCCTTCCTGTGTATCACAAACTCTTCGTGAAATTTCGATCTCAACGAAATCTTCTCTCGATCAAAAGCCGAACACAACAAACAGTCTTCTCGATTGTTCTTCCTTTGGAAGAATGAATGTAGTGGGACTTTTAGTTTTGGAGAGGGAGGAGAGTTGAGAGAGTAGAGAGAAAAATTTCTCTTCTTTTTGGTGAGATCCAAAAAATGAGAGATTAGCTTAGGAAATCCTTCTTGCAAAGGGTTTAAATAGTGGAAAGAACATGGAGTTAAAATCTCCATATTATTGCCTTTTACCACAACCATAAGTTATGCAAATCATATTTGCATAACCATATATTATAAGATATCTCATATCTAATATTACAAATCACATTTGCAATAATTGTGGATTTATTAAATTCAATCACATTCAATTTAATTTCTTTCAATTAATTTCTCCAATTAGCCCTAATTCAACAATTAGGCTAATCTATAGTTTATTATGAATCTCATTCACATTAAATTATATATTATATCATTCATATCTCATATAAATGACATAAATACCCTTTAAGTGAAATTGAACACTTCAATTCACACCAGAACATTAACCCTTGTTTTAACCTAGATTGAGCCAACCGAGGGACGTAATGGACCTACTGTGACGAGCTCCAATGATCCGAGATAAACCTAACAAACTCTTTGACCCGGTTAATCAACCTTCATTAGCTACGGTAACACTCCACTAAAGCCCGTAGCTGCACTCCCGTCAGTGCAGAATATTACGTGCCCACTAATATATCAAATAACCATGAGTCGACCCTACACAGGTTGTTCGTAGGAATGGTTGGGTCAAATTACCGTTTTACCCCGGTGTCTACTTCTTGTTCCTTAAGTCCCCACTGCTCCTTTAATGAACAACATATCGTGATGGTCCAACCATACACAACACCCTTCTCGGGCCAGTGAGAAGGTGGGCGCCCGTTGTCCAAGCCCTGGAGATAACACTTGAGGGAACAACCTCTCTAGTTTCCCTAAAGGCAGGAATGAGTGAATTTCATCTCGCGTAGTTAAGTTCCCAGCTCCCTACTTGGTTCTGTCCCTGAGAAGATAGGCATATTGGGCGAGTAACTGTGACCACCCTCACTCGTACTAGTCAAAGAACAGACCCCCGCAGACAGGAGTTTGTAACACGCTCAGGATTCAGGTCGAGTCACTAATGGCCATCTACGAAGTTATTAGTCCTTACTGTCAACGGTGATACATCAGTAGGTCTAATAATTCACGGTTCGGTCTTGTACAATCTCATTGTACATGATGCCCCCACTCGCATGTCAACCACATGAACGAGTCAGATCACCTCGTTTTTATCTTAATACAAAGCAGGCCGCATCCACAGCGTATCCAGGATTAGGTCTCCAACCCTATCCATATACTGTAGACCGTTCAGGTCATTAACTCGAACGTGATGCTCCCTGTCTGTCCACTACACACCGTTCAAGTTCTAGTTCTCTCATAAATTCACCTGGAGCTTAGTTTAATGGAAAAGTTGTATAAAATGCGAGACACTAAATTATGAAATGAATAACACTTTATTAATTTCAAATAGTAATTTACAAACACGAGATTAGGACAAAAATCCCAACAAACTCCCACTTGGACTAAGCTAGTGGAGAAAATACATTTCTAAAATGTACATAAATTACAATGAAGTAATACAATAAACTAGGGCATTGAATACCCGTTTACATATCTCCCACTTGCCCTAGTCAGGAAGTACTCGAAGACCTAGACTCTCTTGGTGACCCTCAAACACCTTAGTCGTGAGGGGCTTCGTAAATGTATCAGCTACGTTGTGCTCCGACGCTTTCTGCGTGACTGTCACGTCTCCACGGTGCACAATCTCCCGTATCAGATGATACTTCCGCTCAATTTGTTTGCCTCTCTTATGGCTCCGAGGCTCCCTTGAGTTGGCTACAACACCACTGTTGTCACAGAACAGCGTGATTGGTAAGTTCATCTTTGGAACAACTTTCAAATTTAACATGAACTTCCTGAGCCAAACTGCTTCCTTTGCAGCTTCACAAGCCGCAACATACTCCGCTTCCATAGTGGAATCAGCGATGCATCCCTGCTTGATGCTTCGACATACTACAGCTCCTCCATTCAGAATGAAGCCTGACCCCGAAGTCGATTTCCTAGAATCCTAATCGGTCTGAAAGTCAGAATCTGTGTATCTCGTGAGGATCATATCCCCACCGCCATACACTAAGTTGTAGTTCCTCGTTCTCCTAGGATACATAAGGATTGCCTTTACGGTTGTCCAGTGATCTAACCTTTGATTGGATTGATACCCACTAACAATCCCTACTGCATAACAGATGTCGGGTCTAGTACACAACATTGCATACATCAGCCTTCCTACAGCTGAAGCATATGGGATCCGTCTCATATCCTCAACCTCTTGAGGAGTCTTAGGACACTGATCCTTAGACAAGTGATCCTCATGCCTGAAAGACTGCAAGTCCTTCTTGGAGTTCTGCATCTTATATATAGACAACATCTTGTAAATATAAGACGGTTAAGACAAGGCTAACGTTCTGTCCTTCTGGTTCCGGACTATCTGGATAACTAGAACATACTGAGCTTCTCCCAAATCTTTCATTTGGAATTGCGAAGGTAGCCATTTCTTCACGTCAGTAAGAAATTCTACCTCATTCCCAATGAGAAGAATATTATCCACACACAACACTAAAAAGGTGACAGTTTTGTCAACGATTTTCTTGTAGACACAAGGCTCGTCGACATTTTGATCAAAGCCATAAGATTTGATCGCCTCATCAAACCTTATATTCCAAGACCTCGAAGCTTGTTTCAGTCCATAAATAGACATATGAAGCCGGCAAACCTTTTGCTCTTGGTCTTTGGCAATGAACCCTTTGGGCTGGTCCATGTAGATGGTTTCATCAAGTTTGTCATTCAGAAAGGTTGTCTTGACGTCCATCTGCCATACCTCGTAGTCATAATACGCGACAATTGCCAGAAGGATCCTAATCGACTTTACCATGGCAACAGGTGAAAAGATTTCCTCATAGTCAACCCCTTCGACCTGGGTAAAACTCTTTGCCACTAGTCGAGCATTGAAGGTCTGCACCTTCCAATCTACGCCACGTTTACGCTTGTAGATCCATTTACAACCAATAGGTTTTACCCCATCCGGTTGATCCACAAGCTCCCAGACGAAATTGAAGAACATCGACTCCATTTCCTGGTCCATTGCTTTAATCCATTCGTCTTTGTCAACATCTGCCATTGCCTGATCATAGGTCAATGGATTCTCGCAGTCATCATCAGGAGTGACAACTGAGGTTTCAGCAAAACCCATGTAACGATTAGGCTGTCTCACAACCCTCCCACTACGTCGAGGCATTCCCAACTCTTGGGAACGGATTTGACTCGACGTGCTAGGATCAACAACACTTGTTGAGTGTTGTTGATGTACTAGTTGCATCAGCAACTCTTGCTGACGTACTGTCCATTTCATTTAACACAATTTTACTCCTTGGTAAATGATCCCACACGTGGTCTTCCTCTAGGAAAGTGGTGTTTGTCGACACAAACACCCGATTATCCTTAGGATCGTAAAATAGACCACCCCTAGTCTCTTTAGGGTAACCAACGAATAGGCATAATTTCAAACGGGGTTCAAACTTTTTCGGGTTTGACACCAACACATGGGTCGGGCATCCTCAAATTCTGAAATGGTGTAAACTACCTTTACGGCCATTCCAGAGTTCGAAAGGTATTTCACAAACACTCTTCGATGGAACGTTGTTCAAAATATAGACCACAGTCTCCACTGCGTAACCTGAAAAGGAATAAGGAAGACAAACATAGCTCATCATCGACCGAACCATGTCCAACAGGGTTCTTTTTCTCCTCTCCGATACACCATTCTGCTGTGGCATACCATGTGCTGAGAGTTGGGACGTAATTCCGTGTTCTATCATATAGTCCTGGAATTTAGTATTCATATACTCTCCACCTCGATCCGATCGAAGTGCTTTAAGCGATTTACCTAACAGGTTCTCAACTTCAGTCTTGTACTCCTTGAACTTTTCAGGAGTTTCAGACTTCTTATGCATTAGGTAAATATGCCCATACCTCGAGTAATCATCTATGAAAGGCACGAAGTATTCATAACCACCTCGAGCTTTAACATTCATCGGACCACAGAGGTCAGAATGTACTAGTTCTAGGGGCTCTTTTGCTCTATATCCTTTTCCACTAAAAGGACATTTGGTTATTTTGCCTTCGAGGCATGACTTGCATACCGGTAAAGAGTTTTCTTCCAACTCGTTTAGAAGTCCACTCTTCACTAGTCTCTCAATCCTATTGAGATTAATGTGGCCTAACCGTAGATGCCAAAGATGGGCATTTTCTTCAGGAAAAATTTTCGCTCTCTTAGTTCGCGTTTCTGTCGTTTTAAACAATTCAGTATTCAAAACACTTTTGACCGAATTAGGTTTCAAAACATACAGATTATTCTCAATCGAAGCTGAACAAATTAAGTTTCCATTTCGGGAAATAAACGCTTTATTGCCTTGGAAAGAAACAGAAATACATTGTTCTAACAGGCAGGAAATAGAAACTAGGTTTCTAGTAAACCCTGAAACTATATACATATTGTCTAACAAAATGTAATTCCTGCAGCAGAGACAAGCTCCCCGAATCCAACCTATAGAGTTACCTCACCCTCTCGCAGTTGCTGCAAGGAATCAATCCCCTAAAAAGAAGAACAAACATGGTTAGTGGCGCCCGAATCCAATATCCAGGCAGAGTCAGTACTCTCCACTAAACAGGTTTCGGTCACAAGTAAATCACATTTACCTTGATTCTTCCTCTCGGCTAGGAATTTGGGACAGTTTCTCTTCCAGTGTCCACCCCCATTGCAATGGAAACACTTTCCTTTCTCTGCAACTTCCTTGGCCTTCTTGCTCTTTTGGGCGGCAGCTCGGTCAGTTTTACCCTTCTTCATCTTTTTCTTCTTCACTTTCGGGTGACAAGGAGCTACAGGCTTTGTCTCAGAGGTCGAACCCCTGTGATAATACCTAAAGGCAACATTTGCCTCAGCTTCTCACGTCCTAATCCTCATCAAGGACTGGAAGGTTTGCAGCTCGTTAAGAAGAGTAGTTAGAGTGTAGTTTATCTTGTTCATAACAACGTTGCTACGAAACTGAGGGAAACTCTTCGAAAGAGTCTCCAAAATAAAACTGACCTGACTCGACTCATCGATCGAAGCCTCGTTCATCTCCGCTAGATTAAACTGGATCATCATGTCTATAACATGTTCACAGACAGACGACCCCTCTTTCATCCGTGCGTTGAAGACGTATTTGAGCGAATCATGTCGGACTTGAAAGGACTGTTATCCAAACATTTCCTGCAAGGACTCCATGATCTCCATAGTGGTGACCATCAACTCATGCTTCTTTGCCAAAACATCAGACATGTTGGCAATGATATAGACCTTGGCCTTTTCATTGGCCCCGATCCATCGATCGTATGCATCACGAACACTTCGCGATGCAGTCGAGCACGACATCTGAGGACACTACTCAGAGAGCAGGAACTTTATGTCGCCAGTTACCAAAATCATGTTTAAGTTATTTTTTCAAGTTGTGTAATTATCTCTCACTAATTTGTCAGACGCGAGTAAAGCTATGATTGAGCTAGATATTTTTTTTTAGCTGAAAAATCAAATAAAATTTTGTGTTAGTCTCGCATAAACTTTTTGAAATCCAATCAGGTTTTAGCAAAAAATTGTATCATGATCCCTAGGTCATTTAGAAATTTGAAATGATATCTTAAAGGTTTATAATGACTGCCACCGAAGGGTGAACAGAACACTCCTCCTCTAGGACGAGACTTTCTCGATCATACCCTAATCCCACAATAACTCTTATTCCATTAGGCGTCCAATTACCATTATTTGGTCAAATTCATTAACACTTAACGAATTCTTTGAGTGTCATCCTCAATCTTTAAGTTTCCAAGCATCCGTCCAAACAATAGCCACCGAAGGGTGAACCAAGAAGGAAAACCAACTAGGAAACTGTATCCCTTTCGAGAATTCACGGTGTTCCGACTCCCATGATCAGGCCCTCCGAAGTGATTGTCTGGTCCAGGCCAAACTAGCAGGCGGATCATAGGCGTCTCACAGTGTGAATCGAAATAAGAGACCGTGGGTCCCGTTTTCACAGGTCCCGCTCCCACTCAATATAAGTACTCTCTCCATCCACGGTGATATTGACCCATACAAATGCCATCCAAAGGGGGACGCTCCCATTTGTGCCACGAGCCCGAGTATGGATCTCACGGTGCAGACTTAACGGAGATTTGTAGTCGGAAATTAAATGTATCTTATACACTATATTTCCTCCCACTCAACACTTTATTGTTTATTAGGGATTGACCTAGATAAACTGGCTAAAATTTACCTAAGTGTACCAATATAACTCTTATATGGTATTTAACCTAAGTTTATAATCACATTATTACTTAGGTCTATGTGAGTAAATTAAAACACTTTTAATTAACATCACTCACGATAAGTATAATCTAAGAATCTCCGGACCGAATTCACTCCCAGATCGGTTTTCAGGTAGAGGTGTTCCGCAAGCGTCAACTTAAATACCCCAGCCTTAGACAAAACCTTCCTTAGACAGAGTTACTAATCAGATCATCATTCATAGACTATACTTTGATTACCTAATTCTAATCTTATTAGAACTAGAAAACCTAGTCTAATTATTCAAGTTGTAAACTCTTTAAAACTAATAATTAACTTAGGTTGCATGCATTTCTATGTTATAGTGCTTGATTATGCATCACATGAATAACTATATACTATAACATAATAATTCATCTCATGAAATTAAAATGCATGAGCATACTTTAATCTAAAAAATATAACACTTATATTAATTAAATTAAAACATGCAATTAATTATATTATAACAATTATAATATAACCTATCATGCAAACTATATATTATAACTCTTATAATATAAATGATGCATGAAATGTTTAACCTAAGTTGGGATTTTAAATCTATATGACATACATTATGCACATAGAATTTAATGAAATCATACATCACATGCATAAAATAATTAAATAGCAAAAATGGATCGGTTTTGGCACCTAGGGGCAATTATTTAATTAAATAACATTAATATAACAATTATATGAATATTATTTAATAAAATAATTAAATAAAAAAGAAAAATACATTTTTACAAAATAAAAATAATAATTATTCGGAAAAACAACCCCACTAAAGGAAAACTGCCCATGTTCTCCCACAACTCCTCAGCAACTACCCACTACGCGTGCAGCGTCAAGGTAAGCGTGCTCCACGCCGTGGCGTTGCAACGCTGCTCTGCAGAAGTGCCTCCGTCCGCAAGAATGGCATTGAGACGCCCAAGAACAACGTCTGAACGCCATCGACAAAACAACATCTCCACTTGCTGTTCTTCGTCGATTTTCACCCGTTTCCGCTCCGATTTCTTCACAGCAACTCTTGCCACGAACGACTCGGACTTACAGACTCGATTTAAAACAAAATGCCCAAAAACAACGGGCCCTTACATTGATCTCATAAACTTAAAATTGTAAATGTAAAAAAAATGCCAAAAACCGAAACATCCATTATGCAAATCGAACATTTATCTCATAAATCAAAGCTTTACCGACCTAATTTTAATGAAAAATAGTGCATAACAATGAACCAACGAGTGGCTCTGATACCAATTGAAGGGAATGAGAATCCCCACGTAGCAGAAGACGATCGAATCGTCGAGGTATCGTTACGCTACTAGAATTTCACTAAAATTAATTATCAAATAATTTAGGCTAAACATGCTCAAAGGAAAGAAATTACAACAATTTAATCTACTTACTTGTTGAAGAAAATCTTCAAGAATTCCTTCCTGGGTATCACGAACTCTTTGCGAAATCTTCCCTCGAACAAAAGCCGAACACAATCAATAGTCTTCTCGGTTGTTCTTCCTTTGGAAGAAGGAAAGTAGTGGGACTTTTAGTTTTGGGAGGGAGGAGAGTTGAGAGAGTAGAGAGAAAAATTTCTCTTCTTTTTGGTGAGATCCAAAAAATTGTTGGGATTTGTGCCTTAAAACTCGTAGTTTGTAATTATGTTCTAATTAATATAATAAAGTCTTATTATTTCAATAAAGTGTTATTGTTCGTTATCTACGAGTTTGCCTTTATTTAAACCCCTAAATCCAATAAACTAAACATCTAAGGCTGTTAAATGAATCTTTAACTGAATGTAATGTACATAAAAAGGATCTCGGTTCGAGATACAGCCTAAAGTAGTTAGGGGATAAGGTTTGGGTACCTTACCCTTGTTAAACTATGGATGTGGCCCACTTTGTATTTGATACAAACACTGTGATCCTAACATGTTCGTGTAGATGACATGTGAGTGGGGATATCCTA
Source organism: Trichosanthes cucumerina (assembly GCA_036507285.1). NCBI lineage: Eukaryota > Viridiplantae > Streptophyta > Magnoliopsida > Cucurbitales > Cucurbitaceae > Trichosanthes > Trichosanthes cucumerina. The sequence goes on from CM071841.1 coordinate 45,707,410, forward strand.
TGTAATGAGATTACATAAGACCGGACCACGAAATAGTAACCTCTAGCTGTAACTCCGTTGACTAGTTAGGTTTCTATTTCACTAGGATGACCTAGGCAACTTGATCTCAATCTTGAGCAGGTTACGAACTCCTATTCGCGAGGGATTGTCCTTTTACTAGTATGGGTGAGAGTGGCCAGATTTGCCGACTCAATATGCCTAACTTCTTGGGGCAAGACCGAGTGAGCGGCGGGAGACTTAACTTAGCAAGATGGAATTCACTCCTTCCCGCCTACTAGGGTAAGTAGAGGAATGTTCCCTTAAGTGGTGTCTCCGAGACTTGAACAAAGGGCCCGACCCTTTCATTGGCCCGAGAGGGACTCTGTTTGTTGGTAGGACCACAAACAAATTGTTCATTAGAGGAGCACTGGTACTTAAAGTACAAGATGTAACCCAAGGGTAAAACGGTAATTTGACCCAACTGGTGTTACGAACATTCGTGAAAGATTGACTTGCTATTATTGGTCAATATCCACGGACACAGAAATACATCTGCAGTGAGAAGAGTGCAGTTGTGGGACTTTAGTGTAGTGTTCCCGTAGTTAACGAATGTTGATTGGGAGGTTAATGAGATTAACCGAGCAGTCTCGTATCATTGGAGCTTCTGATCTGTAGGTCCATTAGGTCCACCTTCTAGCTCGTAAAGGGTTCTTAGATCATTTGAATTTGAAATGTTCAAATTCATTAGGGAATATATTTAATGTATTATGATACGGTATAATATATAGTTTTGGAACTATATATTATAAATTTAATGTGAATGTGATTCATATTAAATTATATGAGAGAATTGAATATTTGAAAGAGTTCAAATATTATATTAAATGTGAATGTGATTCACATTTGCAAACTATAGGTTAAAATTTATTGTGCACTGGATGTACATTAAACTATAGATTAAAGGGGTAATATGATTAAATGAGATTTAATCCAAATTAAATATATGATATTTAATTTGTATTATTTAATTAATAATTAAATTTGATTTAATTATTATTATTATTATTATTATTATTATTATTATAAAATAAGGGAACGTGTCTTCCAGACACGTTCCCACCATCCCCTTCCTTCTCCCTATTGATAGCTTAACAGGGAGAAGGGGTGTGCATAGCAGATTGATCGAAAAACTAGATTGTTGAAGCAATTGGGATTGCTCTCTCTCTCTCTCTGAATTCTAAAATTCTCTTCTTCTTGCAAAAGTTGGATTACCTTCCCACCAAGGAAGATTTAAGATCTCAGAGGATAGAAGGTTTTCCTCGTGGTGTTGTCCAATTGAAGAAAACAGAGAAGCATCTTGGAAGTTCTGTGTTCTTTGTCTTATTTGAAGCAAGGAGTTACTTTGCAAGTTGAAACTACAAAGGTAACTTCTTTATCCTCTTTTAGTTTAATAGTTAAACTCCATATATGTTTGTATGCATTTAATCCATGCCTAATTAGATTAGAATTAATTTTCATGCTTGTTCTGTTTTATTTATCAATGTACTGGTTTTTGGTTCAATGAAAACAATCAAGCAATTAACGATCCCAAACCACGTTTCCGCTGCTCAAGGAGATCAGATCTCCATCAATCGGTATTAGAGCAATGCTTGTATTGTTTTGTTTTGAAACAAAATTGCATTGATTTGGTCGGAATTGCATTTGGTTTGTTGTAAAACTTGTTTATGAATGTTTTGGCCTTAGTTTACTTTGATTTTGATCAATTAGTATGTAAAGGCCCCTGCGTTTTTGGGCAAAAAGTGCAAAATTGTGTCTGTAATTGAGTTTCGAGTCGTTCGAGACAAGTTTCATTCAATTTGGTTGAGAATCGAAGGAGAAATTAAAGAACGAAGCTGCTAAGTTCGTGGATCCAGGATTAGGTTCCAACCCTATCCTTATACTGTAGATCGTTCGGGTCATTAACTCGATTGTGATCCTCCCTGTGTGTCCACTACACACCGTTCAAGTTCTAGTTCTCTCATAAATTCAATGACCCTGGAGCTTAGTTTATTGGAAAAGTTTATAAATATTGCCAGACACAAAGTGATGAAATGAATAACTCTTATTAATTTCAAACAATATGATACAACCACGAGATTAGGACCAAAATCCCAACAAACTCCCACTTGGACTAAGCTACTGGAGAAAATACATTTCTGAAATGTACATAAATTACAATGAAGTAATACAATAAACTAGGGAATTGAATACCCATTTACACATCTCCCACTTGCCCTAGTCAGGAAGCTCTCGAAGACCTAGACTCTCTAGGTGACCCTCAAACACCTTAGCCGTGAGGGGTTTGTAAATGGATCAGCTACGTCGTGCTCCGATGCTATCCGCGTGACTGTCACGTCTCCGCGGTGCACAATCTCCCGTATCAGATGATACTTGCGCTCAATGTGTTTGCCTCTCTTATGGGTCCGAGGCTCACGTGAGTTTGCTACTGCACCACTGTTGTCACAGAACAGTGTGATCGGCAAGTTCATGTTAGGAACAACTTCCAAATCTGTCATGAACTTCCTAAGCCAAACAGCTTCCTTTGTAGCTTCACAAGCCGCAACATACTCCGCTTCCATAGTGGAATCAGCGATGCATCCCTGCTTGATGCTTCGCCATACTACAGCTCCTCCATTGAGAATGAAGGCTGACCCCGAGGTGGATTTCCTAGAATCCTTATCGGTCTGAAAATCAGAATCCGTGTATCCCGTAAGGATCAAATCCCCACTACCATACACTAAGCTGTAGTTCCTCGTTCTCAAAGATACTTGAGGATTGCCTTTACTACCGCCCCGGTGATCTAATCTGGATTGGACTGTGATATCACTGAAAATTCCTCTTGCATAATGATTTGGGCCTAGTACACAAAGATGGCATACATGAGGCTCCTACATGGTGAAGCATATGGAATCCGTCTCATATCCTCAACTTCTTGAGGAGTCTTAGGACACTGATCCTTAGACAAGTGAACCCCATGCCTAAAAGGCAGCAAGCCCTTCTTGGAGTTCTGCATCTTATATCTAGACAACATCTTGTCAATATAAGACGCTGGAGACAAGGCTAGCGCTCTGTTCTTAGGTTAGGACAATGCGGATATCTAGAACATACCGAGCTTCTCCCAAATCTTTCATTTGGAATTGCGAAGCTAGCCACTTCTTAACGTCGTCGAAGAAATTCTACCTCATTCCCAATGAGAAGAATATCGCCCACGCACAACACCAAAAATGCGACAGATTTTGTCAACGATTTTCTTGTAGACACAAGGCTCGTCGACATTTTGATCAAAACCATAAGATTTGATCGCCTCATCAAACCTTATATTCCAAGACCTCGAAGCTTGTTTGATCCATAAATGGACCTATGAAGCCAAGCAAACTTTCTCGCTCTTGGCCTTGGGCAATGAACCCTTTGGGTTGGTCCATGTAGATGGTCTCATCAAGTTTGCCATTCAGAAAGGCTGTCTTGACGTCCATCTGCCATACCTCGTAGTCATAATACCCGGCAATGGCCAGAAGGATCCTGATCGACTTTACCATGGCAACAGGTGAAAAGGTCTCCTCATAGTCAACCCCTTCAACCTGGGTAAAACCCTTTGCCACTAGTCGGGCTTTGAAGGTCTACACCTTCCCATCTACGCCACGTTTACGCTTGTAGATCCATTTGCAACCAATAGGTTTTACCCCATCCGGTTGATCCACAAGCTCCCATACAGAATTGAAGTACATAGACTCCATTTCCTGGTCCATAGCTTTAATCCACTCGTCTTTGTCAACATCAACCATTACCTGATCATAGGTCAATGGATCCTCACAGTCATCATCAGGAGCGACAACTGAGGTTTCAGCTAAACCCATGTAGCGATCAAGCTGTCTCACAGCCCTCCCACTACGTCGAGGGATTCCCAACTCTTGGGAACGGATTTGACTAGACGTGCTAGGATCAACAACACTTGTTGACGTACTAGCCCCATCAGCAACTCTTGCTGATGTACTGTCCATTTGATTTAATACAATTTTACTCCTTGGTAAATGATCCCTGACGTGGTCTTCCTCTAGGAAAGTGGCGTTTGTCGACACAAACACCCTATTTTCCTTAGGATCGTAAAATAGACCACCCCTAGTCTCTTTAGGGTAACCTACGAATAGGCACAATTTTGAACGGGGTTCCAACTTGTTCGGGTTTGACACCAACACGTGGGTCGGGCATCCCCAAATCCTGAAGTGATGTGAACTGCCTTTACGTCTACTCTAGAGCTCGAAAGGTGTTTTACAAACACTCTTCGACGGAACGTTGTTCAAAATACAAACCGCAGCCTCCACTGCGTACCCCAAAAAAGAATCAGGGAGACGAGCATAGCTCATCATCGACCGAACCATGTCCAACAAGGTTCTGTTTCTCCTCTCCGATACACACCTCTGCGTGGCATACCAGTGTTTGAGAGTTGGGACGTGATTCCGTGTTCTATCATATAGTTCTGGAATTCAGTGTCCATGTACTCTCCACCTCGATCCGATCGAAGTGTTTTAAGCGATTTACCTAAGAGGTTCTCAACCTCAGTCTTGTACTCCTTGAACTTTTCAAGAGTTTCAGACTTCTTGTGCATTAGGTAAATATACCCCTATCTGGAGTAATCGTCTATGAAAGACACGAAATACTCATAACCGCCCCGAGCTTTAACATTCATCAGACCACAGAGGTCAGAATGTACTAACTCAAGAGGCTCTTTGGCTCTATATCCATTTCCACTAAAAGGACGTTCGGTCATTTTGCCCTCAAGGCATGACTCACACACCGACAAAGAGTTTTCTTCCAACTCGTTTAGAAGTCCACTCTTCACTAGTTTCTCAATCCTATTGAGATTAATGTGGCTTAACCGAAGATGCCAAAGTTGGGCATTTTCTTTTGGAGAAACTTTTGCTTTCTTAGTTCGTGTTTCTGCAGTCTTAAACAATTCAGTATTCAAAACACTTTTGACCGAATTAGGTTTCAAAACATACAGATTATTTTCGAGTGAAGCGGATCAAATAACATTCCCTTTGAAAGAAATAAATGCTTTATTCAATTCAAAAGAAATTGAAATACATTGTTCAATTAAGCAGGAAATTGAAACAAGGTTTCTAGTAAACCCTGGAACTATGTACAGATTGTCCAACAATAAGTACTTCCCGCGAAAGTTTAGCTTCACCGTGTCGATCGCTGCAGCAGAGACAAGCTCCCCGGATCCAACTCGTAGAGTCACCTCACCCTCTCGCAGCGGCTGCCAGGAATCAATCCCCTGAAAAGAAGAACAAACGTGGTTAGTGGCGCCCGAATCCAATATCCAGGCAGAGTCACTACTCTCCACTAAAATGAGTTTGATCACATGTAAATCACATTTACCTTGATTCTTCCTCTCGGCCAGGAATTTGGGACAGTTTCTCTTTCAGTGACCACCCCCATTGCAATGGAAACACTTTCCTTTCTCTACACCCTCCTTGACCTTCTTGCCCTTGTGGGCGGCAGCACGGTCAGTTTTACCTCTCTTCATCCTCTTCTTCCCTTTCGGGCTTGAAGGAGCAACAGTTTTGTCCTGCAGGTCGAACCCCGTGATAAGACACAGAGGCAACATTTGCCTCAGATTCCTTGACCCTGTTCCAGGATTGGAAATTCTGTAGCTCATTGAGGAGGGTAGTCAGAGTGTAGCTTATTTTGTTCATAACAGCATTGCTACGAAACTAAAGGAAACTCTTCAAAAGAGTCTCCAAAATAAAACTGACCTGGCTCGACTCGTCGATCGAAGCCCCGTTCATCTCGGCCAGATGGAAGTGAGTCATCATGTCTAGAACGTGTTCACGGACAGATGACCCCTCTTTCATCCGTGCGTTGAAAACATATTTGAGCGAGTCATGCCGGACCTGAAAGGACTGCTGTCCAAACATTTCCTACAAGGACTCCATGATCTCCTTAGCGGAAACCATCAGCTCATTCTTCTTTGCCAAGACATCAGACATGCTGGCAATTATGTAGACCTTGGCCTTTTCATTGGCCCTAATCTAGCGATCGTACGTGTCGCGAACACTTCGCGACGCGGTCGAGCCCGGCATCTGAGGACACTCCTCAGATAGCACGAACTTTATGTCGTCTTGTACCAAAATTGTATTAATGTTGTTTTTCCAACTTTGGTAATTATCTCCCACTAACTTATCCGAAGCGAGTAAAGCTATTATTGCGCTAGACATTTTTAGCTGAAAAATAAGAAAAAACTTTGTATTAGTCTCGCAAAAACTTTTGAAATCCAATCAAGTTTTAGCAAAATTGTTTTATGATCCCTAGGTCATTCAAAATTTTGCAATGATACCCTAAAGGTTTAGAATGACCGCCACCGAAGGATGAACAGAGCACTCCTCCTCTAGGACGAGACTTTCTCGATCAGACCTTAATCCCAAAATAACTCTTATTCCATTAGGCGTCCAATTACCATTGTTCGGTCGAATTCATTAACACTTAACGAATTCTGTGAGTGTCACCCTCAATCTTTAAGTTTCCAAGCATCCGTCCAAACAATAGCCACCGAAGGGTGAACCAAGAAGGAAAACCAACCAGAAATCAGATCCCTTTCGGGAATTCACGGTGTTCCGACTCCCATGATCAAGCCCTCCGAAGGGATTGTCTGGTCCAGGCCAAACTAGCAGGCATATCATAGGTGTCTCACGGTGTGAATCGAAAGAAGAGACCGTGGGTCTTATTTTCACAAGTCCCGCTCCCACTCACTATAAGTACTCTCTCCATCCACGATGATATTGACCTATACAAATGCCATCCGAAGGGGGGACGCTCTCATTTGCGCCACGAGGTCGGGTATAGATCTCACGGTGCGGACTTAAAGGAGATTCGTGGTTGGAAATTCAAATGTATCTCATACACTTTATTTCCTCCCACTCAACACTTTAATTTTATTAGGGATTGACCTAGATAAACCCGCTAAAATTTACCTAAGTCTACAAATATAACTCTTATATGGTATTAACCTAAGTTTATAATCACATTATTAACTTAGGTCTATGTGAGTAAATTAATTAACACTTAATTAACGGCACTCACGAGAATATAACCTAAGAATCTCTAGGACCGAATTCACTCCCGTGTCGGTTTCGGTTTCTGTGCAGAGGTGTTAAAGAAGCGTCAACCTAAATACCCCAGCCTTAGACAAAACCTTCCTTAGACAATGTTACTTATCAGTCTCCATTCAAAGGTCATATTTGATTTCCTAAATTTCTAATCTTATTAGAAAATTAGAAAACCTAAGTCTAATTATTCAAGTTCTAAACACTTTAAAATTAATAATTAACTTAGGTTGCATGCATTTTTATGTTATAGTGCTTGATCATCCATCACATGAATAATACTATATACTATAACATAATATAATTCATCACATGAATTAAATGCATGAGCATGCTTTTAATTTAAAATTATAACACTTATATTAAATAAATTAAATCATGCAAACATTATATTATAAGTCTTATAATATAATTCTATCATGCATACTATATATTATAACTCTTATAATATAAAAATGATGCATGAAATGTTTAACCTAAGGTGGGATTTTAAATCTATATGACATACATTATGCACATAGAAATTAATTAAAATATACATCTCATGCATAAAATAATTATTCAGCAAAAATGGACTGATTTTTGGCACCTAGGGGCAATTATTTAATTAAATAACATTAATATAACATTTATATTAATATTATTTAATAAAATAATTAAATATAAAAATAAAATACATTTTGTAAATAAAAATAATTAAAATATAAAAAATAAACCGCCCACTACTCAAAAAACCGTCCCATGTCTCGCAAAAAAGATGCCGCAACTGCTCCTCAACGCGTGTAGCGTTGCAACGCCGTGGACAGCGTTGCAACGCTGTCGCTTGTAGCGTCGACCCGCGTTCTCAACGCCGGTAGCGCGGTAACGCTGATCTCGCCGCAGGCCTCCGTCCCGCAGCGACGGCGTTGAGACAGCGCGTTGGGCGCGCTCTCAACGCCATCGACAGAACAACAAACACCTTTGTTGTTCTTCATCGCTTTTCGCCAGTTTCCGCTCCAATTTCTTCACAGCAACACTTGCCACGAACGACACGAACTTACAGACTCGATTTATTTTCTAAAATGCCCAAAAAACACGGGCCCTTTACATTTGATCTCATCAAACAGAAAATAAATCTAAAAGTGCAAAAAACCGAAACATCCATTATGCAAACCAACAATTTATCACATAAATCATGGCAAAGTACCCACCTAATTTTAACAAAACAGTGCAAAAATGAAGAACCATCGAGATGGCTCTGATACAAATTGAAGGGAATGAGAATCCCCGCGCAGCGGAAGACGATTGAATCGTCGTGGTATCATTATGCAACAAGGTTTTATTATAATGATCTACAATAGATCTAGGCTAAACATACTGGAAAAAGGAAGAAAAACAGTAAGAATAAAGGCACTTACTTGTTGAAGATTTTCTTCAAAGTTTCTTCCTCAAAATCACGAACTCTTCGTGCTCCTCGAACTCAACGAACTTTTCCAACGAATGGTCTTGAACACCACCAATTTGCCTTCTCGGTTGTTCTCTTTTGAAGAAGGGAAGTTTGTGAGAACCTTTTGTGTTTTAGAGAGGGAGGAGATTAGAGAGAAAGTAGGGAGAACTTTCTTCTTCTCTTTTGTGAAAATCTAAAAAATGAGAGAAGTGATTACCAAACCCTTTTTGCAAAGGGTTTAAATAGTGGAATGAGGGAGTTAATTTCTCCTCATTATTACCACTTTACCACAACCATAGGTTATGCAAATCTCATTTGCATAACCACATAATATAAGATATCTCATATCTCATATTGCAAATCTCATTTTCAATAATTGTGGATTAATTAAATTGAATCACATCCAATTTAATTTCTCTCATTTAATTTCTCCAATTAGCCCTAATTCAACAATTAGGCTAACCTATAGTTTATTAGGAATCTCATTCACATTAAACTATCTATATTATATCATTCATATCTCATATAAATGACATAAAAGCCCTTAAAGTGAAATTGAACACTTCAACTTCATACCAAAACATTAACCCTTCTTTTAACCCAGGTGGAGCCAACCGAGGGACCTAATGGACCTACAGTGACGGGCTCCAATGATTCGAGATTAACCTACCAAACTCTTCGACACGGTTAACCAACATTCATTAGCTACGGTAACACTCCACTATAGCCCGTAGCTGCACTCCCGTTAGTGCAGAATATTACGTGTCCACTGATATAACCAATACCCATGAGTCGACCCTTCATAGGTTGTTCGTAGACACGGCTGGGTCATATTACCGTTTTACCCCTGTGTCTACCTCTTGTTCCTTAAGTCCCCACTGTTCCTCTAATGAACAACATATTGTGATGGTCCAACCATACACAACACCCTCTCGGCCGGTGAGAAGGTGGGCGCGTTGTCCAAGCCTCGGAGACAAAGACTCAAGGGAACAACCCTCTAGTTTCCCTAAAGGCGGGAACGAGTGAATTCCATCTCGCGTAGTTAAGTTTCAAGCTCCTACTTGGTTCTGTCCCTGAGAAGATAGGCATATTGGGCGAGTAACTATGACCACCCTCACCCGTACTAGTCAAAGAACAAACCCTCGCAGACAGGAGTCCGTAACACGCTCAGGATTCAGGTCGAGTCACTAATGGTCATCTACGAAGTTATTAGTCTCATCGCACGGTGTTACATCGTGAGGTCTAATAAATCACGGTCCTGGTCTTGTACAATCTCATTGCACGGGATGCCCCACTCGCATGTCAACCACATGAACGAGTCGATCACCTCGTTTGTATCTAATACAAAGCGGGCGCGTCCACAAGTGTATCCCAGGATTAGGTCTCCAACCCTATCTTTATACTGTAGACCGTTCGGGTCATTAACTCGAACGTGATCCTCCCTGTGTGTCCACTACACACCGTTCAAGTTCTAGTTCTCTCATAAATTCAATGACCCTGAAGCTTAGTTTATTGGAAAAGTTTATAAATATTGCGAGACACAAAGTGATGAAATGAATAACTCTTATTAATTTCAAACAATATGTTACAAACACGAGATTAGGACAAAAATCCCAACACTGATTTATCTCTAGGTAATTAAAATGTTTATTCACCTAGACATAGGTTTTAAGTCCTAGTTATAATAGTTATAATAGGCATAGACTTAGATAGATTCTTTTAGCCAGAATCCGTCTAAGTTAAATCCATTACCCTAATTTTAGGAACTTCAGTGGGAGAAAACGAGATGTTCGCATCGAGTTTACTCTCACGTCCTCAAGAGTTCACACCGTGAGTTCCATGCTCGGCTACATGGCGTCAATAGGGCATCCCCCTTTGGTATGTGTTTGCATGGTTCAATACCAAGGTAAATGAGGGAAGTATTCATAGTAAATGGGAGCAGGACTCGTGTCAACGTATCCTATGGTCTCCTCCATTAGGTCGCACCGTGAGATTTCTATAGTCCGCCTGCTAGGTTGTCCTGGAACAGCCAAACCCTACGAGAGGCCCGACTATAGGGATCGGAACACCGCATGAACTCTAGAAATGGATAGGTCTCTTAGGTTGTTTGCCGCCAGCTTGTCTTTCTTAATAGTAGCTGTTGGCTCGGGCCTATTGGATCTGAAAATGGTAGGGTCACATTTACGGGATGAGTTAAGTTAGTTAACAAGTCCTTGACCAAACAAACGGTAGCTAAGGACCATTGGGACATGAGATGTTCAGTAGTGGGAATTGGTGAGAAAGTCTCGATTCAAGGAGGAAATGACTGATCTGCTTGACGGAGGCTTTTGTTCTAAACCCTTGAAGTATCGTTGCAAAATTAAAGGTTTAACTTAAACAATGGGTTTTAGTTTAAACACTAGGGTTCTTTAATAATTTTGCTAAATTAGATTGGTTTTTACACTTGGTTTAAAGGCATAACTAATTAGAACTATTTTGGATTTTCAGCATGTCGTCCTCAATAATAGCCTTACATAAAAGCGACCGTCTAACTGGGGAGTATTTTACTACGTGGAAGTCCAACTTGAATATGATTCTCGTTGTTGACGACCTTCGGTTCGTACTAATTGAGGAATGTCCTCAGATTCCAGCTCCTAACGCTCCTCAATCTTTTAAGGAGGCGTACGACCGCTGGATCAAGGCCAATGATAAGGCCAAGGTCTACATTTATGCTAGTGTTTCTGAAGTTCTTGCCAAAAAGCACGAGGGCATGGTCTCAGCTCGTGAGATCATGAGTTCATTGCGAGAAATGTTTGGACAACCGTGGTGGGACAGATTCGACACACGAATCCTTCAAATACGTTTATAACTCCCGTATGAAGGAGGGTCGTCGGTGAGAGAACACGTTCTTGATCTCGATGGTCCACTTCAACGTGGCTGAGATGAACGGAGCGATCATTGACGAGCAAAGTCAGGTATCGTTCATCCTGGACTCTCTTCCGAAGAGTTTCCTACAATTCCGCAACAATGCGGTGATGAACAAGATAGAGTATAATCTGACTACTCTCCTTAATGAACTGCAGACTTTCCTGTCTCTTATGAAGAATAAGGGACAGGCTGATGGAGAGGCAAATTTGTTTGCCCATTCCGTAAAGGTTCCGTATGGTTCATCCTCTGGGACTAAGTCCTATAGCTCATCTTCTGGGCTTAAGAAGACCCAAAAGAAGAAAATAGGAGGGAAAGGAAGGAAGGCACTGCTGGCACGACAAAGGCAAGGGAAAAGCCAAGCTTGCAGATAAAGGAAAGTGTTTCCACTGCAACATGGATGGGCACCTGAAGAGAAACCGCCCAAAAGACCTTATTGAGCTCAAAGAGAAGAATGGTAAATTAGATTTACTTGTTCTTGAAACATGTTTAGTGGAAAATGATTATTCAACCTGGATACTTGATTCAGGAGCCACTAATCACGTTTGCTCTTCATTTCAGCAAACTAGTTCCTTCAAGGAGCTTCAAGAGGGTGAGATGACGCTCGAGTCGAAGCTGAGACGCGTCGTCTCACTCGTGCTGATGGGAGATGCCAAGTTATTTTTCGGAGATAGATTTATTTTAATGAAAAATCTGTATATAGTTCCTAAGCTTAAAAGGAACTTAATTTCTATCTCTTGTTTAATAGAACTTGGTTATTGTATTTCTTTTCAATCAATGAAGCGTTCATTTTGAAAGAGGGTGTCAATATTTGTTCTCGCTAAATTGAAAAATGGCATGCGTGCATCAAACCGAATAAAACCAAAGCAATGTTAAATCATGAGATGTTTAAGAATGCTAACACTCAAAATAAAAGGCAAAGAATTTCTCCAAATAATAATACCTATCTGTGGCATCTTAGACTTGGTCATATTAATCTCATCCGGATTGAGAGACTTTCTAAGAATGGACTTCTAAACAAGTTAGAAGATGATTCTTTACCACCTTGCGAGTCTTGCTAGGAATGTAAAATGAACAAACGACCTTTTACTGGAAAAGGTTATAGAGCCGTAGAACCCTTAGAACTTATACATTCAGATCTTTGGGGTCCGGTGAATGTTAAAGCTCAAGGAGGGTACGAATATTTCATCACTTTCATAGATGATTATTCGAGGTATGGTTATCTATACCTAATGCATCACAAGTCTGAAGCTCTTGAAAACATCAAAGAGTACAAGCCTGAGGTAGAGAATGCATTAGGGAAAAGCATTAAAACACTTCGATCAGATCGAGGTGGAGAGTACATGGATTTGAGATTCCAGGACTATATGATAGAACATGGAATTAAATCCCAACTCTCTGCACCTAATACACCACAGCAAAATGGTGTGTTAGAAAGGAGAAATAGAACCTTGTTAGACATGGTTCGTTCTATGATGAGCTATGCTCAATTGCCTTCCTCATTTTGGGGATACGCAGTAGAGACTGCAGTTCAAATCTTGAACAGTGTTCCATCAAAAAGTGTTTCAGAAACACCTTTTGAACTATGTAAGGGGCGTAAAGCTAGTTTACAACACTTCAGGATTTGGGGTTTTCCGGCACACGTGCTCGTGACAAACCCAAAGAAACTGGAACCTCGTTCAAGATTGTGCCAATTTGTTGGCTATCCTAAAGAAACGAGAGGTGGTCTTTTCTACGACCCACAAGAAAACTAGGTGATTGTGTCGACAAATGCCACGTTCTTCGAGGAAGATCACATGAGGAACCACGTACCGCGTAGTAAATTAGTACTAAATGAAGCTACACATGAACCAACAAGAGTTGTTAATCAAGCTGGACCATCATCAAGAGTTGATGGGAGAGCCAACACCTCTAGTCAGTCTCGTCCTTCTCAATCGTTCGGAATGCCTCGATTCAGTGGGAGGGTTGTTTCCCAACCTGACCGCTACTTCGGTTTAGCTGAAACTCAAGTTGTCATACCTTATGACGGCGTAGAAGATCCATTGTAAAAGGGCAATGAATGACGTAGACAAGGACCAATGGATCAAAGCCATGGACCTTGACATAGATTCAATGGACTTCAATTCAGTATGGGAACTTGTAGACCAACCTGAAGGGGTTAGACCCATAGGGTGTAAATGGATCTATAAGAGAAAGAGAGATGCAGCCGAAAAGTTACAGACCTTTAAGGCTAGACTTGTAGCAAAGGGTTTTACCCAAAGGGAAGGAGTTGACTATGAAGAAACTTTTTCCCCTGTTGCTATGCTGAAGTATATAAGGATGCTCTTGTCCATAGCCGCGTTTTATGATTATGAAATTTGGCAAATGGACGTCAAGACTGCCTTTTTGAATGGTAATCTTGACGACAGCATCTACATGTCTCAGCCCGAAGGGTTCATAGCCCAAGGTCAGGAGCAAAAAGTTTGCAAGCTTAATCGATCCATTTATGGATTGAAACAAGCGTCAAGATCTTGGAATATATGATTTGATACTGCGATCAAGTCTTACGGCTATGACCAAAACGTTGATGAGCCTTGTGTTTACAAGAGGATCATCAACGACAAAGTACCTTTGTTAGTCCTTTATGTAGATGATATCCTACTCATTCGGAATTATGTAGGATATCTAACTGTCATAAAGAATTGGTTGGCGACCAAATTCCAAATGAAAAATTTGGGAGAGGCGCAGTATGTTCTTGGGATTCAGATCTTTAGGAATCGCAAGAACAGAACGCTAGCATTGTCTCAAGCATCTTACATCGACAAAATGTTGTCCAGATATTCGATGCAGAATTCCAAGAGGGGCATATTACCCTTCAGGCACGGAGTTCATTTGTCTAGGAAACAGTGTCCCAAGACACCTCAAGAAGTTGAGCATATGAGACATATTTCCTATGCCTCTGCAGTAGGTAGCTTAATGTATGCTATGCTATGCACGAGGCCAGACATTTGCAATGCAGTGGGAATTGTCAATAGGTACCAGTCCAATCCAAGGTTAGACCACTAGACAGCAGTTAAAAATATCATCAAGTATCTAAGGAGAACGAGGGACTATATGCTTGTGCATGGGTCTAAGGATCTGATCTTTACTGGATACACTGATTCTGAATTTCAGACCGATAAGGATTCTCAGAAATCCACATCGGGATCAGTTTTCACCCTGAACGGGGGAGCTATAGTATGGCGAAGCATCAAGCAAGGATGCATCGCTGACTCCTCAATGGAGGTTAAGTATGTCGTTGCTTGTGAAGCAGCTAAGGAGGATGTTTGGCTAAGGAAATTCCTTACTGATTTGGAAGTTGTTCCAAATATGGAATCTCCAATCCCCTTATACTGTGACAACAGTGGTGCGGTAGCCAATTCGAAGGAACCTCGCAGCGATAAGCGAGGAAAGCACATCGAGAGGAAGTATCACCTGATACGAGAAATAATGCAACGAGGAGATGTGACAGTCACGAAGATCGCTTTGGAGCACAATATTGCTGATCCGTTTACAAAGACTCTCACGGCTAAAGTGTTCGAGGGTCATCTGGAAAGTCTGGGTCTACGAGATATGTACATAAGCTAATCTAGGGCAAGTGGGAGATATGGTATAGATGTAATGGGGTATATGGATGTCCTAGTTTATTGTATTTCTATCTCTTGTAACCACTGTTTTAGATTATGATGTACCCCACTAGAGTTTTAGTTCAAGTGAGAGTTTGTTGGATTTGTGCCCTAAAACTCGTAGTTTGTAATTATGTTCTAATTAATGTAATAAAGTGTTATTATTTCAATAAAGTGTTATTGTTCGTTATCTACGAGTTTGCCTTTATTTAAAACCCTAAATCCAATAAACTAAAAATCCAAGGCTGTTAAATGAATATTTAACTGAATGTAATGTACATAAAAAGGATCTCGGTTCGAGATACAACCTAAAGGGTCTATAGTTAGGGGATAAGCTTTGGGTACCTTACCCTTGTTAAACTATGGATGTGACCCACTTTGTATTTGATACAAACACTGTGATCCTAACGTGTTCGTCTAGATGACATGTGAGTGGGGATATCCTATGTAATGAGATTACATAAGACCGGACCACGAAATAGTAACCTCTAGCTGTAACTCCGTTGACTAGTTAGGTTTCTATTTCACTAGAATGACATAGGCAACTTGATCTCAATCCTGAGCAGGTTACGAACTCCTGTTCTTGAGGGATTGTTCTTTGAGTAGTATGGGTGAGAGTGGTCAGATTTGCCGACTCAATATGCCTACCTTCTTGGGGACAAGACCGAGTGAGCGGCTGGGGACATAACTTAACAAGATGGAATTCACTCATTCCCGCCTACTAGGGTAAGTAGAGGAATGTTCCCTTAAGTGGTGTCTCCGGGACTTGAACAAAGGGTCCGACCCTCTCATTGGCCCGAGAGGGACTCTGTTTGTTGGTATGACCACAAACAAATTGTTCATTAGAGGAGCACTGGTACTTAAGGTACAAGATGTAACCTAGGGGTAAAACGGTAATTTGAGATAGTTGGTGTTACGAACATTCGTAAAGGATTGACTTGCTGTTATTGGTCAATATCCATGGACACAGAAATACATCTGCAGTGAGAAGAGTGCAGCTGTGGGACTTTAGTGAAGTGTTCCCGTAGTTAACGAATGTTGATTGGGAGGTTAATGAGATTAACCGAAAGCGGTCTCAGATCGTTGGAGCGACGATCAGTAGGTCCATTAGGTCCACCTTCTAGCTCGTAAAGGGTTCTTAGATCATTTGAATTTGAAATGTTCAAATTCATTACGGAATATATTTAATGTATTAAGATACGGTATAATATATCGTTTTGGAACTATATATTATAAATTTAATGTGAATGTGATTCACATTTGCAAACTATAGGTTAAAATTTAATGTGCACTGGATGTACATTCATGCTATAGATTAAATGGGTAATATGATTAAATGAGATTTAATCCAAATTAAATATATGATATTTAATTTGTATTATTTAATTAATAATTAAATTTGATTTAATTATCATTATTATTATTATTATTATAATAAAATAAGGGAACGTGTCTTCCAGACACGTTCCCACAATCACCTTCCTTCTCCCTATCGATAGCTTAATAGGGAGAAGGGGTGTGCATAGCAGATTGATCGAAAAACTAGATTGTTGAAGCAATTGGGATTTCTCTCTCTCTCTCTCTCTCAATTCTAAAATTCTCTTCTTCTTCCAAAAGTTGGATTACCTTCCCACCAAGGAAGATTTAAGATCTCAGAGGATAGAAGGTTTTCCTCGTGGTGTTGTCCAATTGAAGAAAACAGAGAAGCATCTTGGAAGTTCCTGTGTTGCTGTCTTATTTGAAGCAAGGAGTTGCTGCAAGTTGAAACTACAAAGGTAACTTCTTTATCCTCTTTTAGTTTAATAGTTAAACTCCATATATGTTTGTATGCATTTAATCCATGCCTAATTAGTTTAGAATTAATTTCCATACTTGTTCTGTTTTATTTATCAATGTACTGGTTTTTGGTTCAATGAAAACAATCAAGCAATTAACGATCCCAAACCACGTTTCCGCTGCTCAAGGAAATCAGATCTCCATAAAAAAATGAGAGATTAGCTTAGGAAATCCTTCTTCCAAAGGGTTTAAATAGTGGAAAGAACATGGAGTTAAAATCTCCATATTATTGTCATTTTACCACTACCATAGGTTATGCAAATCATATTTGCATAATTATATATTATAAGATATCTCATATCTAATATTACAAATCACATATGCAATAATTGTGGATTTATTAAATTGAATCACATTCAATTTATTTTCTATCAATTAATTTCTCCAATTAGCCCTAATTCAACAATTAGGCTAACCTATAGTTTATTATGAATCTCATTCAGGTACTAGTGAAAGGACAGACCCCCGCAGACAGGAGTCCGTAACCACTCAGGATTCAGGTCGAGTCACTGATGGTCATCTACGAAGTTATTAGTCCTTATTGTCAACGGTGTTACATTACTAGGTCTAATAATTCACGGTCCGGTCTTGTACAATCTCATTGCACAGGATGCCCCCACTTGCATGTCAACCACATGAACGAGTCAGATCACATCGTTTGTATCTTAATACAAAGCGGGTCGCATCCATAGCGTATCTAGAATTAGGTCTCCAACCCTATCCATATACTGTAGACCGTTCAGATCATGAACTCGAACGTGATCCTCGCTGTGTGTCCACTACACAACGTTCAAGTTCTAGTTCTCTCATAAATTCAATGACCCTGGAGCTTAGTTTATTGGAAATGTTGTATAAAATGCGAGACACAAAATTATCAAATGAATAACACTTTATTAATTTCAAATAGTAAATTTACAAACACGAGATTAGGAAAAAAATTCCAACAGAGACAACGTTGCAATGATGCTACGCTAACGCGCGCCCCTCATCGATCTAGCGTTGCGACGCTGCAAGGCAGCGTTGCAACGCCCTCGGTGCGGCTCCTTATGCATGCTTTCTTATCGAGATAGCGTTGCAACGCTATCGCCTGGAGTCTTCAGTGCCTCTAATCAGCAAGCACGGCGTTGCAACGCTTTGCAACCCCAACACCTCCGGTCTTCAAGTTTGGATTGATGTTTCTTCTTCTGAATGATGTTATTTTTTACTCCAAATAGCCTCGTTTCGATCCCGAGTGATCCAAAATGTCTCCAATTGTCTTGTTTAAGTTCTTATCCTAAAATTGAGTGATTTAAACACGTAAAAGCCGTAAAATCATCATAAAACTAGCAAAAATTAAGCCTAAGGATAGCACATTTTATGTGCTATCAGATTTGCATTCGATTTGCGATAAAACTAGTTTAGGAATATTTTGGCCTTAGTTTACTTTTGATTTGATCAATTTGTATTTAAAGGCCCTTGTGTTTTGGGCAATTAAGTGCATTATCGATTCTGTATTCGAGTTAAGAGTCTTTCGGGACTAGTTTTGTGCATTTCGGTTGAGAATCGAAGGAGATTTTGAAGATTGAAGCTACTGTGTTCGAAGAGGAAAGCTACTGCCGAAGCAGTAGCGTTGCAACCCCGTTCATCAGCGTTGCAACGCTGAGGGACGGCGTCACAACGCTAGACTCCCTATCGACGCGGGAGATTCACGGTCGACGACGCTGTAACGCGCCTCGGCGTTACTGCAACGCCACCCCGATAGAAAGCGCGCGCATGAGCGAATGCGGCGCCGCAATTCCGTTATGTTTTTCCACCGGTGCGGACCGGTTCGGCGGTTAAATGGTTTTTGGTCCGGTTCGAACGATTCAAGCTGGATTCAATGAGTTTTGAACCGATTTATGTAATAAATTTAGTGTAATTTTATTATTTAGCACATTAGGGGCCAAATTATTCCAGTTTTACAGCTATATTTCTTTATGAATGTCATTTAGGTTTTTTCCCACCTTAGGATAAGCATGTACATGCATTTTATTTGTATAATTGTTATATGAATATGGTTAAGATGCATGATTAATTTATTTCTCAAGAGTAGTTAATTATAATAGTTATAATTAGATTATATGGAAAATAAATTGCATGGAGCATGTACTTACTTAGTTTAAAATAAATGTTATTTTATTTTAAGTAATTTATTTATTCAATTAGTTGAATATTTTATTTATAATTCCAACATTGGTTTTATAATATAGTTTCTTTATCATAGGTTAATTATTATATTTATAAAAGTTATAAATTAAAGGGTTTTAGAAATCATAACATATAATAAAGAAATGCATGCAAACATAGGAACTTGGGTTACAATTTATTGTTTAAAATTAATTTAGACCTAAGTTTTAATTTCTAATAGGATTAGAAATTACTCTTACATAGTATTTTAAATAGTTTAAAATATAGTAGGACATTAGGACTTTGGTTATAAGGGAACTCTACTGGTGAAGTTCGTCTGTGTTGGGGTACTTAAGTCGGTTAAGCAAACTTAACACCTCATACTGGAACTGATCCAAAACTTGAGTTGAATTAACTTTAGTTCTATATTATATCTAGGTAATTAAAATATTTTTTGACCTAGACATAAGGATAAAAGACCTAGTTATAATAGTTATATTAGGCATAGACTTAGATAGATTCTTTTAGCCATAATCCGACTAAGTTAAACCTATACCCTAATCTTAGGAGCTTCAGTGGGATAACACGACATGTTCGCATCAAGTTTACTCTCACGTCCTCAAGAGTTCACACCGTGAGTTCCATGCTCGACTACGTGTCGTCAATAGGGCGTCCCACTACGGTAGGTGTGTTGCATGGTTCAATACCAAGGTGAATGAGGGAAGTATCCATAGTAATGGGAGCAGGACGTGTGTCAACGTATCCTATGGTCTTCTCCATTAGGTCGCACCTTGAGAATTCTATTGTCCTCCTGTTAGGTTGTCCTTGAACAGCCAAACCCTACGGAGGGCCTAACTATAAGGATCGAAACACCGCGAACTCCAGAAATGGATAGGGTCTCTTAGGTAATTTGCCAACAGTTGTCTTTCTTAATAGTAGTCTGTTGGCTCAGACCTATTGGATCTGAAAATGGTAGGGTCACATTTACGGGATGAGTTAAGCTAGTTAACAAGTCCTTGACCAAACTAACGGTAGCTAAGGACCATTGGGACATGAGATGTTCTTGTAGTGAGAATTTGCTGAGAAAGTCTCAATTAAGGGGAGGAATGACTGACCGCCCGACGGAGGCTTTTGTTCTAAACCCTTGAAATATCGTTGCAAAATTAAAGGTTTAATTTAAACATTGGGTTTAGTTTAAACACTAGGGTTCTTTAATAATTTTGCTAAATATGATTGGTTTTATAATGGGTTAAAAGGCTTAACTAACTAGAACTATTTTAGATTTTCAGCATGTCGTCCTCAATAATAGCCTTACTAAAAAGCGATCGTTTAAGTCGTGAGAACTTTACTACGTGGAAGTCCAACTTGAATACGATTCTTGTTGTTGACGACCTACTGATTGTACTGACTGAGGAATGTCTTTAGGTCCTTGCTCGAAATGCTCCTCAATATGTTAAGGAGTCGTATGACCGCTGGATCAAGGCCAATGATAAGGCCAAGGTCTACATTTTGGCTAGTGTTTCTGAAGTTCTAGCCAAAAACCACGAGGGCATGGTCTCAGCTCGTGAGATCATGAGTTCGTTGTAAGATATGTTTGGACAACCGTCTGGACAACTTCGGCACGAATCCCTCAAATATGTTTATAACTCCCGTATGAAGGAGGGGTTATCGATGAGAGAACACGTTCTCGATCTGATGGTCCACTTCAACGTGGCTGAGATGAATGGAGCGGTCATTGACGAACAAAGTCAGGTCTGAATTAGCCTAGAATCTCTTCCGAAGAGCTTCGTGCAATTCCCTGCAATGCGGTGATGAACAAGATAGAGTATAACCTCACTACTCTCCTCAATGAACTACAAACTTTCCAGTATCTTATGAAGAATAAGGGACAGGTTGATGGAGAGGCAAATCCGTTTGCCCATTCTAGAAGGTTCCAGAAGGGTTCATCCTCTGGGACTATGTCGTGTGGTTCAACTTCTGGGCTTAAGAACACCCAAAAGAAGTGATGGAAATCGAATCTCCTTGAGCACCGAAAACGAATTAGGATCATAATATGCAAGATTATTTTGCTTTGAAACAAAAATCAATACATTGACAAATATACAAAACAAGCATAAAATTAACTCTAATCTAATTAGGCATGGATGTTTTACATGCAAACATGCTACAAGTTTAACAATTAAACTAATAAAGAAAGAGGAATTACCTTTGTAGTTTTCCTCAGCAGTAACTCCTTGCTCCAATCAGTACAACAATACAAGAAGCTTTAGTTTCTCTATTTTTACAGAACACCACCAAAAGTGTAAACCCTCTATCCTCTGAATGCTTAGATCTTTCCTTTGTGGGAAGGATTCCAACTCTTGGAAGGTTTTTGGGATTCAGAGTGAGAGAGAGAGAATTTTTCTTCTTGGAGAACAATTGATCAATCGATCAATCCCTTCTCACACAGAGAAGAAGCTATGTATGGAGGGATAACTTCCCCCACCCCCTATCGATAGCGAGTTGGAGGGAAGTGGGGAACGTGTCCTCCTGACACATTTACATTTATTTAATAATAAATAATAAAAATTAATCTAATTAACTATTATATATATATATTAATTAAATCATATTTAATTAATCAAATTAAATATCTTATATTTAATTAAGATTAATTCATATTTAATCATATCTTTCTGTCTAACCTATAGTCCTAATGCACATCAAATGCACATTAAATTTAACCTATAGTTTACAAATATGAATCACATTCACATTTGAATTTAATATTTGGACTCTTTCAAATACGTAATTCTCTCACATAATTTAATATGAATCATATCCACATTAACTTTATAATATATAGTTCCAAAACTATATATTATATTGTATCAATATACATTACGTTTATTCCCTAATGAATTTGAACATTTCAAATTCAAATGATCTAAGAACCCTTTACGAGCTAGAAGGTGGACCTAATGGACCTACAGATCAGAAGCTCCAACGATACGAGATTGCTCGGTTGTTAATCTCATTAACCTCTCAATCAACATTTAGATTAAGCTCAGGGAACACTCCACTAAAGTCCCACATTTGCACTCTTCTCTCTTTGCATATATATTTCTGTGTCCATGGATATTGACCAATAATAAACAAGTCAATCCTTCACGAATGTTCATAACACATTTGGGTCAAATTACCGCTTTACCCCAGGTTACATCTTGTGCCTTAAGTACCCGTGCTCCTCTCATGAACAATTTTTTTGTGGTCCTACCAACAAACAGAGTCCCTCTCGGGCCAATGATAGGGTTGGGCCCTTTGTTCAAGTCCCGGAGACACCACTTAGGGAACATTCCTCTACTTACCCTAGTAGGCGAGAAATAGTGAATTCCATCTTGCTAAGTTAAGTTCCCAGCCGCCCACTCGGTCTTATCACCAAGAAGGTAGCCTTATTGAGTCGACGAATCTGACCACTCTCACCCATGCTAGCCAAAGGACAGTCCCTCGCGAACAGGAGTTCGTAACCTGCTCAGGATTGAGATCAAGTTGCCTAGGTCATCCTAGTGAAATAGAAACCTAACTAGTCAACGGAGTTACAGCTAGAGATTACTATTTCGTGGTCTGGTTTTATGTAATCTCATTACATAGGATATCCCCACTCACATGTCATCTACACGAACACGTTAGGATCACAGTGTTGGTATCAAATACAAAGTGGGCCACATCCATAGTTTAACTAAAGTAAGGTACCCAAACCTTATCCCCTAACTATAGACCCTTTAGGTTGTATCTCGAACCGAGATCCTATTTATGTACTTTACATTCAGTTAAAGACTCATTTAACAACCTTGGATGTTTAGTTTATTGGATTTAGGGTTTAAATAAAGGCAAACTCGTAGATAACGAACAATAACACTTTATTGAAATAATAACACTTTATTACATTAATTAGAACATAATTACAAACTACGAGTTTTAGGGCACAAATCCCAATAAACTCCCACTTGAACTAAAACTCTAGTGGGGTACATCATAATCTAAAACAGTGGTTACAAGAGATAGAAATACAATAAACTAGGGCATCCATATACCCCATTACATATCTCCCACTTGCCCTAGATTAGCCTATGTACATATCTCGTAGACCCAGACTTTCCAGATGACCCTCGAAACCTTTAGCCTTGAGAGTCTTTGTACACGGATCAACAATATTGTGCTTCGAAGCGATCTTCGTGACTGTCACATCTTCTCGTTGCACTATTTCTCGTATGAGGTGATACTTCTTCTCGATGTGTTTACCTCGCTTATGGCTGCGAGGTTCCTTCGAATTGGCTACCGCACCACTGTTGTCAAAGTATAAGGTGATGGGAGATTCCATATTTGGAACAACTTCCAAATCAGTAAGGAATTTCTTTAGCCAAAAAGCCTCTTTAGCTGCTTCACAAGCAGCGACATACTCAGCCTCCATCGTGGAGTCAGCGATGCATCCTTTCTTAATGCTTCGCCATACTATAGCTCCCCCGTTAAGGGTGAAAATCAATCCCGATGTCGATTTCTGAGAATCCTTCTCGGTCTGAAAATCAGAATCAGTGTATCTAGTAAGGATCAAATCCTTTGACCGATACACAAGCGTATAGTCCCTCGTTCTCCTTTGAT
Source organism: Trichosanthes cucumerina (assembly GCA_036507285.1). Classification (NCBI taxonomy): domain Eukaryota; kingdom Viridiplantae; phylum Streptophyta; class Magnoliopsida; order Cucurbitales; family Cucurbitaceae; genus Trichosanthes; species Trichosanthes cucumerina. The sequence continues at coordinate 45,731,124 of CM071841.1, forward strand.
ACTTGAGGATATTTTTAACTGTTGTCCAGTGGTCTAACAACTCGATTGGTGGTGGTACCCATCGACTATTTCCTTTGCATAACAAATGTCCGGCCTCGTGCATAACATAGCATACATTAAGCTACCTACAGCAGATGCATAGGGAATATGTCTCATATCCTCAACTTCTTGAGGTGTCTTGGGACACTCTTCCCTAGACAGATGAACTCCATGACTGAAGGGTAATAAGCCCCTCTTGGAATTCTGCATCGAATATCTGGACAACATTTTGTCGATATAAGACGCTTGAGACAGTGCTAGCATTCTGTTCTTGGGATTCCTGAAGATCTGAATCCCAAGAACATATTGCGCCTCTCCCAAATCTTTCATTTGGAATTGTGTCGCCAGCAAATTCTTGGGATATCATCCACATAAAGTACCAATAAAGCTACTTTGTCGTTGATGATCCTCTTGTAAACACAAGGCTCATCAACATTTTGGTCAAAGTCGTAAGACTTGATCGCAGTATCAAATCTTATATTCCATGATCTTGAGGCTTGTTTCAACCCATAAATAGATCGATTGAGCTTGCAAACTTTTTGCTCCTGACCATGGGCTATGAACCTTTCGGGCTGAGATATATAGATGCTCTCGTCAAGATTACCATTCAAAAAGGCAGTCTTGACATCCATTTGCCAAATTTCTTAATCATAAAATGCAGCTATGGACAAGAGTATCCTTATAGACTTCAACATAGCAACAGGGGAAAAAGTTTCTTCATAGTCAACTCCTTCCCTTTGGGTAAATCCCTTTGGGTAAAACCCTTTGCTACAAGCCTAGCCTTAAAGGTCTGTACCTTTCCGGCTGCGTCTCTCTTTCTCTTATAGATCCATTTACACCCTATGGGTCTAACCCCTTCAGATTTGTCTACAAGCCCCCATACTGAATTGAAGTCCATTGACTCCATTTCAAGGTCCATGGCTTTGATCCATTGGTCCTTGTCTACGTCATTCATTGCCTGTTTATAAGACAATGGATCTTCTACGCCGTCATCAGGTATGACAACTTGAGTTTCAGCTAAACCCAAGTAGCGGTCAGGTTGGGAAACAACCCTCCCACTGCGTCGAGGAATTCCCAACGATTGAGAAGGACGAGACTGACTTGAGGTGCTCACTCCTCCATCAACTCTTGATGAAGGTCCAGCTTGATCAACAACTCTTTTTGGTTCATGAGTAGCTTCACTTAGTACTAATTTACTACGCGGTTTCTGGTTCCTCATGTGATCTTCCTCCAAGAACGTGGTGTTTGTCGATACAATCACCTTGTTTTCTTGTGGGTCGTAGAAAAGACCACCTCTCGTTTCTTTATGATAGCCAACAAATTGGCACAATCTTGAACGAGGTTCCAGTTTCTTTGGATTTGTCACGAGCACGTGTGTCGGACAACCCCAAACCCTGAAATGTTGTAAACTAGGTTTACGCCCCTTCCAAAGTTCAAAAGGTGTTTCTAAAACACCTTTTCATGGAACACTGTTCAAGATTTGAACTGCAGTCTCTACTGCATATCCCCAAAACGAGGCAGGCAACTGAGCATAGCTCATCATAGAACGAACCATGTCCAACAAGGTTCTATTTCTTCTTTCTGACACACCATTTTGTTGTGGTGTATTAGGTACAGTGAGTTGAGATTTAATTCCATGTTCTATCATATAGTCCTGGAATCTCAAATCCATATACTCTCCACCTCGATCGGATCGAAGTGTTTTAATGGTTTTCCCTAATGCATTCTTTACTTCAGCCATATAGTGTTTGAGCTTTTCAAGAGCCTCAGACTTGTGATGCATTAGATATAGATAACCATACCTCGAATAATCATCTATGAAAGAGATGAAATATTCGTACCCTACTCGAGCTTTAACATTCACAGGACCACAAAGATTCGAATGCACAAGTTCTAGGGGCTCTATGGCTCTGTAACCCTTTCCAGTAAAAGGTCGCTTGGTCATTTTACCTTCCAAGCAAGATTCGCAAGGAGGTAAAGAATCATCTTCTAACTTATTTAGAAGTCCATTCTTAGAGACTCTCTCAATCCGGTGGAGATTAATATGACCAAGTCTAAGATTCCATAGATAGGTACTATTATTTGGAGAAATTCTTTGCCTTTTATTTTGAGTGTTAGCATTCTTAAACATCTCATGATTTAAAATTGCTTTGGTTTTATTCAGTTTAAGTACGTACAAGCCATTTTTCAATTTAGCAGAACAAATATTGACACCCCCTTTCAAAATGAACGCTTCATTAATTGAAAAAGGAATACAATAACCAAGTTCTATTAAACAAGAGATAGAAATTAAGTTCCTTTTTAGTTTAGGAACTATATACAGATGTTTTAATAAAAGAAATCTATCTCAGAAAAACAACTTGGCATCTCCCATCAGACGAGGTGAGACGACGTCTCCTGCTCGACTGAAAGCGTCATCTCACCCTCTTCGAGCTCCTTGAAGGAACTAGTTTCCTGAAATGAAGAGCAAACATTATTAGTGGCTCCCGAATCAAGTATCCAGGTCAAATCATTATTTTCCACTAAACAAGTTTCAAGAACAAGTAAATCTGATTTACCTTTCTTCTCTGTGAGCTCAACAAGGTATTTTGGGCAGTTACGCTTCCAGTGCCCATCCATGTTGCAGTGGAAACATTTTCCTTTATCTGCAACCTTGGCTTTTTCCTTGCCTTTGTCAGCAGTAGGTGCCTTCCCTTTCCCTCCTATTTTCTTCTTTTGGGTCTTCTTAAGCCCAGAAGATGAGCTACAGGACTTAGTCCTAGAGGATGAACCCTTCTGGAACCTTCTCGAATGGGCAAACACATTTGCCTCTCCAACAGCCTGCCCCTTATTCTTCATAAGAGACTGGAAAGTTTGTTGTTCATTAAGGAGAGTAGTCAGGTTATACTCTTTCTTGTTCATCACCGCATTGCTGCGGAATTGCAGGAAACTCTTCGGAAGAGATTCCAGAATGAACGATACCTGACTTGGCTCGTCAATGACCGCTCCGTTCATCTCAGCCACGTTTAAGTGGACCATCAGATCGAGAACATGTTCTCTTACCGATAACCCCTCCTTCATACGGGAGTTATAAACGTATTTGAGGGATTCGTGCCGAATCTGTCCAGACGGTTGTCCAAACATTTCCTGCAGCGAATTCATGATCTCACGAGCTGAGACCATGCCCTCGTGTTTTTTGGCCAGAACTTCAGAAACACTAGCCAAAAAGTAGACTTATCATTGGCCTTTATCCAGCGGTCGTACGCCTCCTTAACCGATTGAGGAGTGCTACGAGCAAGGACCTGAGGATATTCCTCGGTCAAGATAAATCGTGAGGTCATCAACAACGTAATCGTATTCCGGTTGGATTTCCACGTAGTAAAATTCTCACCAGTTAAACGATCGCTTTTAATTAAGGCTATTATTGAGGACGACATGCTGAAATCCAAAATAGTTCTAATTAGTTATGCTTTTTAACCCATTGTAAAAACCAATCAAATTTAGCAAAATTATTAAAGAACCCTAGTGTTTAAACTAAACCCACTGTTTAAATTAAACCTTTAATTTTGCAACGATACTTCAAGGGTTTAGAACAAAAGCCTCCGTCGGGCAGTCAGTCATTCCTCCCTTGAATTGAGACTTTCTCAGCCAATTCTCACTACCAGAACATCTCATGTCCCAATGGTCTTTAGCTACCGTTTGTTTGGTCAAGGACTTCTTAACTAGCTTATCTCATCCAGTAAATGTGACCCTACCATTTTCAGATCCAATAGGCCCGAGCCAACAGACTACTATTAAGAAAGACAACTGTTTGCAAACAACCTAAGAGACCCTATCCATTTCTTGAGTTCGCGGTGTTCCGATCACTATAGTTAGGACCTCCGTAGGGTTTGGCTGTTCGAAGACCACCTAGCAGGCGGACTATAGAAATCTCACGGTGTGACCTAATGGAGGAGACCGTAGGATATGTTGACACGCGTCCTGCTCCCATTTACTATGGATACTTCCCTCATTCACCTTGGTATTGAACCATGCAAACACATACCGTAGGTGGACGCCCAATAGAAGACACGTGACCGAGCATTGAACTCACGGTGTGAACTCTTGAGGACGTGAGAGTAAACTCGATGCGAACATCTCGTTTTCTCCCACTGAAGCTCCTAAAATTAGGGTATAAGTTTAACTTAGTCGGATTCTGGCTAAAAGAATCTATCTAAGTCTATGTCTATTATAACTATTATAACTAGGTCTTAAAACCTTATGTCTAGGTGAATAAACATTTTAATTACCTAGAGATAAAATAAAACTAAGGTTAATTCAACTCAAGCTCTAGGTCAGTTCCCAGATAGGAGGTGTTCCGTTAACCATCAGCTTAAGTACCCCCAGCCTTAGACAGAACTTCACTGGTAGAGTTCCCTTATAACCAAAGTTCTAATGTCCTACTAGATTTTAAACTATTTAAAATACTACGTAAGATTAACTTCTAATCCTATTAGAAATTAAAACTTAGGTCTAAATTAATTTTAAACGATTTAAAACTAATTTAAATTTTAACCCAAGTCTTATGTTATAGGTTATGGTTTCTAAAAGCCCTTTAATTTATAACTTTTATAAATTTAATAATTAACCTATGATAAATAAACTATATTATAAATCCAACAATCATTATTCAAATTGGAATTATAAAAGGAATTCAACTAATTGAATTATAAAATTACTTAAATAAAATAACAATTACTTTATACTAAGTAATTTCATGCTCCATGCAATTTATATTCATATAATCTAATTATAACACTTATAATTAATTACTTATGAAAAATAAATTAATCATGCATTTAACCATATTCATATAAAATTTATATAAATAAAATGCACGAACATGCTTATCCTAAGGTGGGAAAAATCTAAATGACATTCATAAAGATAAATAGTTGTAAATCCGAAATAATTTGGCCCCTAAAGTGCAAAATATAAAATTACATTAATTTTATTTCATGAAACCGGTCCAAAAATACCCTGAACCGACCTTGAACCGCTCGAATCGGATCAAAACCAATGAACTAGCCGAACCGGTCTGCAGCTGCTAGAATGCCCCACGCCGTTGCAACGATGAAGCGAGGTTGCACGCGCCGCTTTGTCATTTTTGCGTCGCTATGTCGAGAGGTGGCGTGTAACGCTGAGGGGCGGCGTTGCAACGCCGCTGACCCCTTGAGCGCCCACGTCGATAGGGGACTCTGGCGTTGCGACGCCGTTCTTCAGCGTTGCAACGCTGATGAACGGATTTGCAACGCTGCTGCTTCGGCAGCAACTTTCTTCCACGAACACTGCAGCTTCAACATGCATTTTCTCCTTCGATTCTCCATCGAATTGCTTGAAATTGGTCCCGAACGACTCGTAACTCAATTACAAACACAATAATGGACTTTTTGCCCAAAAACACAGGGGCCTTTACATACGATTTGATCAAAATCAAAGTAAACTAAGGCCAAAAAATTCCTAAACAAGTTTCACAGCAAACCATATGCAATTCTCACCAAAATCAATGCAATTTTGTTTTAATCAAAACAAATCAAGTTGCTCGGATACACATTGATGGAGATCGAATCTCCTTGAGCTGCAGAAACAAATAAGGATCGTAATATGCAAGATTGTTTTACTTTGAAACAAAAACCAATACTTGACAAATATACAGAACAAGCATAAAATTAACTCTAATCTAATTAGGTATGGATGTTTTACATGCAAACATGCTACAAGTTTAACAATTAAACTAATATAGAAAGAGGAATTACCTTTGTAGTTTTCCTCAGCAGCAACTCCTTGCTCCAATTAGTACAGCAACACAAGAAGCTTTAGTTTCTCCGTTTTTACAGAACACCACCAAAAGTGTAAACCCTCTATCCTCTGAATGCTTAAATCTTTCCTTTGTGTGAAGGATTCCAACTCTTGGAAGGTTTTTGGGAATGAGAGTGAGAGAGAGAGAATTTTTCTTCTTACAGAACAATTGATGAATCGATCAACCCCCTTCTCACACAGAGAAGAAGCTATGTATGGAGGGATAACTTCCCCCACTCCCTATCAATAGGGAGTTGGAAGGAAGTGGGGAACGTGTCCTCCTGACACGTTCCCATTTATTTAATAATAAATAATAATAATTAATCTAATTAACTATTATATATATATATATATATATATTAATTAAATCATATTTAATTAATCAAATTAAATATCTTATATTTAATTAAGATAAAATCATATTTAATCATATCTTTCCCTCTAACCTATAGTTTTAATGCACATCTAATGCACATTAAATTTAACCTATATTTTACAAATATGAATCACATTAACATTTGAATTTAATATTTGAACTCTTTCAAATACTTAATTCTCTCACATATTTAATATTAATCATATCCACATTAAATTTATAGTATATAGTTCCAAAACTATATATTATATTGTATCAATATACATTAAGTTTATTCCCTAATGAATTTGAACATTTCAAATTCAAATGATCTAAGAACCCTTTACGAGCTAGAAGGTGGACCTAATGGACCTACAGATCAGAAGCTCCAACGATACGAGATTCCTCGGTTAAGCTCATTAACCTCCCAATCAACATTCGTTAACTGCGGGAACACTCCACTAAAGTCCCACAGCTGCACTCTTCTCACTGCAGATATATTTCTGTGTCCATGGATATTGACCAATAACAGCAAGTCAATCCTTCACGAATGTTCGTAACACTAGCTGGGTGAAATTACCGTTTTACCCTGGGTTACATCTTGTGCTTAAGTACAGTGCTCCTCTAATGAACAATTTGATTATGGTCCTACCAACAAACAGAGTCCCTCTCGGGCAATTGAGAAGGTCGGGCCCTTTGTTCATGTCCCAGAGACACCATTTAAGGGAACATGCCTCTACTTACCCTAGTAGGCGGGAAAGAGTGAATTTCGTCTTGCTAAGTTAAGTTCCCAGCCGCTCACTTGGTCTTGTCCCCAAGAAGGTTGACTTATTGAGTCGGCGAATCTGGCCACTCTCACCCATACTAGTCAAAGGACAAGGCCTCGCGAACAGGAGTTCGTAACCTGCTCAGGATTGAGATGAAGTTGCCTAGGTCATCCTAGTGAAATAGAAACCTAACTAGTCAACGTAGTTACAGCTAGAGATTACTATTTCGTGGTCCGGTCTTATGTATTCTAATCACATAGGATATCCCCACTCACATGTCATCTACACGAATAAGTTAGGATCATAGTGTTTGTATCAAATACAAAGTGGGCCACATCCATAGTTTAACCAGAGTAAGGTACCCAAACCTTATCCCCTAACTATAGACCCTTTAGATTGTATCTCGAACCGAGATCCTTTTTATGTACATTACATTCAGTTAAAGATTCATTTAACAACCTTGGATGTTTACTTTATTGGATTTAGGGTTTAAATAAAGGCAAACTCGTAGATAACGAACAATAACACTTTATTGAAATAATAACACTTTATTACATTAATTAGAACATAATTACAAACTACGAGTTTTAGGGCACAAATCCCAACAAGAAGAAGATAGGAGGGAAAGGGAAGGCACCTGCTGCTGATAAAGGAAAGGGAAAGGCCAAGGTTGCAGACAAAGGAAAATGTTTCCACTGCAACGTGGATTGGCACTAGAAGCGAAACTGCACAAAATACCTTGCTGAGCTCAATGAGAAGAAAGGTAAATTAGATTTACTTATTCTTGAAAATTGTTTAGTAGAAAATTATAATTTTACATGGATACTTGATTCAGGAGCCACAAATCATGTTTGCTCTTTGTTTCAGGAAACTAGTTTCTTCAAGGAGCTCGAAGAGGGTCAGATGACGCTTAGGGTCGGAACGGGAGACGTCGTCTCAGCTCGTGCACTTGGAGATGCCAAGCTGTTTTTCAATGATAGATTTATTTTATTAAAAAATCTATATATAAATCCTAAGATTAAGAGGAACTTAATTTCTATTTCTTGTTTAATAGAACTTGGATATTGTATTTCCTTTTCATTGAATGAAGCGTTCATTTTAAAAGAGGGTGTTAATATTTGTTCTGCTAAATTGAATAACGGCTTGTATGTACTTAAACTGAATCAAACTAAAGAAATTTTAAATCATGAGATGTTTAAAAATTCTAATACTCAAAGTAAAAGGCAAAGAATTTCTCCAAATAATAATACCTATCTATGGCATCTTAGACTTGGTCATATTAATCTCAACCGGATTGAGAGACTATCTAAGAATGGACTTCTAAATAAGTTAGAAGATGATTCTTTACCTCCTTGTGAATCTTGCTTGGAAGGTAAAATTACCAAGCGACCTTTTACTGGAAAAGGTTACACAGCCATAGAGCCTTTGGAACTTGTACATTTGGATCTTTGTGGTCCGGTGAATGTTAAACCTCGAGGAGGGTACGAGTATTTCATCTCTTTCATAGATGATTATTCGAGGTATGGTTATCTATACCTAATGCATCATAAGTCTGAGGCTCTTGAAAAGTTCAAAGAATATAATGCTAAAGTAGAGAATGCATTAGGGAAAAGCATTAAAACACTTCGATCCGATCGAGGTGAAGAGTATATGGATTTGAGATTCCAGGACTATATGATAGAACATGGAATTAAATCTCAACTCTCAGCACCTAATACACCACAGCAAAATGGTGTGTCAGAAAGGAGAAGTAGAACCTTGTTAGACATGGTTCATTCTGTGATGAGCTATGCTCAATTGCCTGCCTCGTTTTGGGGATACGCAGTAGAGACTGCAGTTCAAATCTTGAACACTATTCCATCAAAGAGTGTTTCAGAAACACCTTTTGAATTGTGTATGGAGCGTAAACCTAGTTTACAACACTTCATGATTTGGGGTTGTCCGACACACGTGCTAGTGACAAACCCAAAGAAGCTGGAACCTCGTTCAAGATTATGCCAATTTGTTGCCTATCCCAAAGAAACGAGAGGTGGTCTTTTCTACTGTTGGGATTTTTGTCCTAATCTCGTGTTTGTAAATTACTGTTTGAAATTAATAAGAGTTATTTATTTCATTACTTTGTGTCTCGCAATATTTACAAACTTTTGCAATAAACTAAGCTCTAGGGTTATTCAATTTATGAGAGAACTAGAACTTGAACGGTGTGTAGTGGACACACAGAGAGGATCACGTTCGAGTTAATGACCCGAACGGTCTACAGTATATGGATAGGATTGGAGACCTAATCCTTGATACACTGTGGATGCGACCCGCTTTGTATTAGATACAAACGAGGTGATCTTACTCGTTCATGTGGTTGACATGCGAGTGGGGGCATCCTGTGCAATGAGATTGTGCAAGACCGGACCGTGAATTATTAGACCTCATCGATGTAACACCATTGTGTGTAGGGACTAATAACTTTGTAGATGACCATTAGTGACTCGACCGAATCCTCGCGTGTTACGGACTCTTGTCCATGGGGTCCGTCCTTTGACTAGTACGGGTGAGGGTGGTCACGCCATTGTCCCAATATGCCTATCTTCTCAGGGACAGGACCAAGTAGGGAGCTGGAAACTTAACTACGCAAGATGGAATTCACTCATTCCTGCCTTTAGGGAAACTAGAGGGGTTGTTCCCTTATGTGCTGTCTCCAGGGCTTGGATTACAGGCACCCACCTTCTCATTGGCTCGAGAAGGGTGTTGTGTATGGTTGAACCATCACAATGTGTTGTTCATTAGAGGAGCAGTGGGGACTTAAGAAACAAGAGGTAGACACAGGGGTAAAATGGTAATTTGACCCAGCCGTGTCTACGAACAACCTATGAAGGGTCGACTCATGGGCATTGGTTATATCAGTGAACACGTAATATTCTGCACTGACGGGAGTGCAGCTACGGGCTATAGTGGAGTGTTACCGTAGCTAATGAATGTTGATTAACCGGGTCAAAGAGTTTGATAGGTTAATCTTTGATCATTGGAGCCCATCACTGTAGTTCCATTAGGTCCCTCGGTTGGCTCAATCTGGGTTAAAAGAAGGGTTAATGTTTTGGCATGAAATTGAAGTGTTCAATTTCACTTAGAGGCATTTATGTCATTTATATGAGATATGAATGATATAATATATAGTTTAATGTGAATGAGATTCATAATAAACTACAGGTTAGCCTAATTGTTGACTTAGGGCTAAATGGAGAAATTAATTGAGAGAAATTAAATTTGATGTGATTCAATTTAATTAATCCACAATTATTGCAAATGTGATTTGCAGTATGAGATATGAGATATCTTATATTATATGGTTATGCAAATGTGATTTGCATAACCTATGGTTATGGTAAAATGGTAATAATGTGGAGATTTTAACTCCATGGTTATTCCACTATTTAAACCCTTCTTGCAAGAAGGATTGTAAGTTTCACTCTCATTTTTTTAATTTCACACAAAAAGAAGAGAACTCTCTGAACTTTTCTCTCAATTCTCCTCCCTCTCCAAAACCAAGAAAAGTCCCACCACTTTCCTTCTTCCAAAGGAAGAACAACCGATAAGGTCGTTGGTGGTGTTCGTTTTGTTCGAGACAAGCATTCGTTGAGAAGCACGAAGTGTTCATGTCCAAGGAAGGAATCTTGAAGGATTGTCTACAACAAGTAAGTAGATTTCTTCTTGCTGTAATTTCTTCCTTAATTTTGCATATTTAACTTAGATCTAAGTGTTAGATCATTTTAGCAAATTTCAAATAGCGTAACGATACCTTTGACGATTCGATCGTCTTCCGCTGTGCAGAGATTTTCATTCCCTTCAATTGGTATCAGAGACATTTCGATGGTTCTTCGTTATGCACTGATTTTTGTTAAAGAAGGTGGGTAATTTACCTTATTTCATGAGATGAATGTGGGTTTGCATAATGGATGTTTCGGTTTTTAGCATTTTAGATTTACAATTTTATGTTGATGAGATCAATGTAAGGGCCCGTTGTTTTTGGGCATTTTGTTGTAAATCAAGTCTGTAAGTTCGAGTCGTTCGTGGCAAGAGTTGCTGTGAAGAAATCAGAGCGGAAACAGGCAGAATTCGATGAAGAACAACAAAGGTGTTTGTTGTTCTATCGATAGCGTTGACACGCTGTTCATCGGCGTCTCAACGCTATCCTTGCGGGCACTGACTTGGCTGCAGAGCAGCATTGTAATGCAACGGCGTGGAGCACGCTGGTCTCAACGCTGGACGCGGCAGCGTTGCAACGCTGCCCACAGCGTTGCAACGCCACACTCGTAGTGAGCAGTTCACAAACACGGGCGGTTTTTCAAAGAAGTGGGGCAGTTAATTGTTTTTTAGTTTATTTTTTAGTTATAAAATTGTATTTTAATTAATTATTTTATTATTTTATTAAATAATATTAATATAAATGTTATATTAATGTTATTTAATTAAATAATTGCCCCTAGGTGCAAAAAACCGGTCCATTTTTGCTATTTAATTTATTTTATGCATGAGATGTATGAAATTTATTATTTCTATGTGCATAATGTATGTCATATAGATTAAAATCCCACCTTAGGTTAAACATTTTCATGCATCATTTATATTATAAGAGTTATAATATATAGTTTGCATGATAGGTTATATTACAAGAGTTATAATATAATTAAATGCATGTTTAATTTAATTAATATAAGTGTTATATTTTTTAGATTAAAGTATGCTCATGCATTTATATTCATGTGATGAATTATATTATGTTATCGTATATATTTATTCATGTGATGAATGATCAAGCACTATAACATAAAAATGCATGCAACCTAAGTTAATTATTAGTTTTAAAGAGTTTAAAACTTGAATAATTAGACTTAGGTTTTCTATTTTCTAATGAGATTAGATATTAGGAAATCAAAGTTTAGTCTATGAATGGAGACTGAATAGTAACTCTGTCTAAGGAAGGTTTTGTCTATGGTCGGGGTATTTAAGTTGATGCTTCATGGAACACCCTGCACGGAAAGCGGACTGAGAGTGAATTCGGTCCGGAGATTCTTAGATTATACTTATCGTGAGTGCCGCTAATTAAAAATGTTTTAATTTACTCACATAGACCTAACTAATAATGTGATTATAAACTTAGGTTAATACCATATAAGAGTTATATTAGTAGACTTAGGTAAAGTTTAGTCGGTTTATCTAGGTCAATCCCTATTAAAATTAAAGTGCTGAGTGGGAGGAAATAAAGTGTATGAGATACATTTGATTTTCCAACCACAAATCTTCGTTAAGTCCGCACCATGAGATCTATACTCGGCCTCGTGGCGCAAATGGGAGCGTCCCCCTTCGGGTGGCATTTGTATAGGTCAATATCATCGTGGATGGAGAGAGTACTTATAGTGAGTGGGAGCGGGACATGTGAAAACGGGACCTACGGTCACTTCATTTGATTCACACCGTGAGACGCCTATGATCCGCCTGCTAGTTTGGCCTGGACCAGATAATCCCTTCGGAGGGCCTGATCATGAGAGTCGAAACACCGTGAATTTCGAGAAAGGGATCTGATTTCCTAGTTGGTTTTCCTTCTTGGTTCACCCTTCGGTGGCTATTGTTTGGACGGATGCTTGGAAACTTAAAGATTGAGGGTGACACTCACAGAATTCGTTAAGTGTTAATGAATTCGACCGAACAATGGTAATTGGACGCCTAATGGAATAAAAGTTATTTTGGGATTAGGGTCTGATTGAGAAAGTCTCGTCCTAGAGGAGGAGTGTTCTATTCATCCTTCGGTGGCGGTCATTCAAAACCTTTAGGATATCATTGCAAAATTTTGAATGACCTAGGGATCATGAAACATTTTTTGCTAAAACTTGATTGGATTTCAAAAGTTTTTGCGAGACTAACAAAAGGTTTTCTTAATTTTTCAGCTTAAAACATGTCTAGCGCAATTATAGCTTTACTTGCGTCCGATAAACTAGTGGGAGATAATTACCAAACTTGGAAAAACAACATAAACACAATTTTGGTAACTGACGACATTAAGTTCGTGCTCTCTGAGGAGTGTCCTCAAATGTCGGGCTCGACTGCATCGTGAAGTGTTCGCGATGCATACGATCGATGGATCAGGGCCAATGAAAAGGCCAAGGTCTATATTATTGCAAGCATGTCTGATGTTTTGGCAAAGAAGCATGAGCTGATGGTCACCGCTAAGGAGATCATCGAGTCCTTGCAGGAAATGTTTGGACAACAGTCCTTTTAAGTCCGGCATGACTCGCTCAAATACGTCTTCAACGCACGGATGAAAGAGGGTAAATGCAATGCGTGAACATGTTCTAGACATGATGACCCGCTTTATTTTATTTGAGATGAAGCGGGGTTTCGATCGCGAGTCAAGCTGTGCAGTCGATTTTATTCTAGAGGCTCTTCCGAAGAGTTTCCTTCAGTTTCGTAGCAATGCTGTTATGAACAAAATTAGCTACCCTCTGACTACCCTCCTCAATGAGCTACAGAATTTCCAATCCTTGAAAAGAGTCAGGGCACCAGAATCTGAGGCAAATGTTGCCTACAGGTCTTATCACAGGGGTTTGACCTCTGGGACTAAACCTGTTGCTCCTTCACGCCCGAAAGGGAAGAAGAGGATGAAGAGGGGTAAAACTGACCGAACTGCCGCCGAGAAGAGCAAGAAGGTCAATGACGTTGCAGAAAAAGGAAAGTGTTTCTACTGCAATGGGGGCGGACACTGGAAGAGGAACTGTCCCAAATTCCTAGCCAAGAGGAAGAATCAAGGTAAATGTGATTTACTTGTGACAGAAACCTGTTTAGTGGAGAGTAGTTACTCTGCCTGGATATTGGATTCGGGCGCCACTAACCATGTTTGTTCTTCTTTTCAGGTGATTGATTCCTGGCAGACGCTGCGAGAGGGTGAGGTGACTCTACGGGTTGGATCCGGGGAGCTTGTCTCTGCTGCAGCGATCGGCACGGTGAAGCTACATTTTGGCAGGAAGTACTTATTATTAGATAATTTGTACATTGTACCAGGGTTTACTAGAAACATTGTTTCCATTTTCTGCCTGATTCAAAAATGTTTATCTATTTCCTTCGAATCCAATAAAGCTTTTATTTCTTTCAAAGGCAAACTTATTTGTTATGCTTCACTTGAGCATAATCTGTATGTTTTAAAATCAAATCCGGTCAAAAGTGTTTTGAATACTTAATTATTTAAAACTGCAGAAACTCGAACTAAGAGAGCGAAAGTTTCTCTTAAGGAAAATGCCCATCTTTGGCATCTACGGTTAGGCCACATTAATCTCAATAGGATTGAGAAACTAGTGAAGAGTGGACTTCTAAACGAGTTGGAAGAAAATTCTTTACTGGTGCGTTAGTCATGCCTTGAGGGCAAGATGACTAAACATCCTTTTAGTGGAAAAGGATATAGAGCCAAAGAGCCCCTTGAGTTAGTACATTATGACCTCTGTGGTCCGATGAATGTTAAAGCTCGAGGTGGTTATGAATACTTCGTGTCTTTCATAGACGATTACTCGAGGTATGGGTATATTTACCTAATGCACAAGAAGTCTGAAACTCTTGAAAAGTTCAAGGAGTACAAGACTGAGGTTGAGAACCTCTTAGGTAAATCGCTTAAAACACTTCGATCGGATCGAGGTGAAGAGTACATGGACACTGAATTCCAGGACTATATGATAGAACACGGAATTACGTCCCAACTCTCAGCACCTTGTATTCCACAGCACAATGGTCTATCGGAGAGGAGAAATAGAACCTTATTGGACATGGTTCGATCGATGATGAGCTATGCTCGTCTCCCTGATTCCTTTTTGGGTTACGCAGTGGAGACTGCGGTTTATATTTTGAACAGCGTTCCGTCGAAGAGTGTTTGTGAAACACCTTTCGAGCTCTGGAGTGGACGTAAAGGCATTTTACATCACTTTAGAATTTAGAGATGTCCGGCCCACGTGTTGGTGTCAAACCCGAAAAAGTTGGAACCCGTTCGAAATTATGCCTATTCGTAGGTTACCCTAAAGAGAGTAGGGCTGGTCTATTTTACGATCCTAAGGAAAATAGGGTGCTTGTGTCGACAAACGCCACTTTTCGAGAGGAAGACCACGTCAGGGATCATTTACCAAGGAGTAAAATTGTGCTAAATGAAATGGACAGTACATCAGCAAGAGTTGCTGATGGGGCTAGTACGTCAACAAGCGTTGTTGATCCTAACACGTCTAGTCAAACCCATTCTTAAGAGTTGGGAATGCCACGACGTAGTGGGAGGGCTGTGAGACAGCCTGATCGTTACATGGGTTTTGCTGAAACCTCAGTTGTCGCTCCTGATGATGACTGTGAGGATCCATTGACCTATGATCAGGTAATGGTTGATGTTAATAAAGACGAGTGGATTAAAGCTATGGACCAGGAAATGGAGTCTATGTACTTCAATTTTATCTGGGAGCTTGTGGATCAACCGGATGGGGTAAAACCTATTGGTTGCAAATGGATCTACAAGCGTAAACGTGGCGTAGATGGGAAGGTGCAGACCTTCAAAGCCCGACTAGTGGCAAAGGGTTTTACCCAGGTTGAAGGGGTTGACAATGAGGAGACCTTTTGACCTGTTGCTATGGTAAAATCGATCAGGATCCTTTTGGCCATTGTCGCGTATTATGATTACGAGGTATGGCAGATGGACGTCAAGACAACCTTTCTGAATGGCAAACTTGATGAAACCATCTATATGGACCAGCCCAAAGGGTTCATTGCACAAGGCCAAGAGCAAAAGATTTGTCGGCTTCATAGGCCCATTTATGGGTTGAAACAAGCTTCGAGGTCTTGGAATATAAGGTTTGATGAGACGATCAAATCTTATGGCTTTGATCAAAATATCGACGAGCCTTGTGTATACAAGAAAATCGTTGACAAAACTGTTGCATTTTTAGTGTTGTATGTGGATGATATTCTTCTCATTTGGGAATGAGGTAGAATTTCTTACTGACGTTAAGAAGTGGCTAGCTTCGCAATTCCTAATGAAAGATTTGGGAGAAGCTCAGTATGTTCTAGGTATCCAGATAGTCCCAAACCGGAAGAACACTTTCTCGACCAGACTCTAATCCCATAATAACTCTTATTCCATTAGGCGTCCAGTTACAATTATTTGGTTGAATCCATTAACTCTTAATGAACTCCGTGAGTGTCACCCTCAATATTTAAGTTTCCAATTATCCGTCCAAACATTAGCCACCGAAGGGTGAACCAAGAAGGGAACAAACAAGGAAACTGTATCACTTTCGGGAATTCACGGTGTTTTGACTCCCATGATCAAGGCCCTCCGAAGGAATTGTCTTGTCCAGGCCAAACTAGCAGGTGAATTATAGGGGTCTCACGGTGTGAATCAAAAGAAGAGACCGTGGGTCTGGTTTTCACAGGTCCCGCTCCCACTCACTATAAGTACTCTCTACATCTACTATGATATTGATCCATACAATACCATCTGAAGGGGGACGCTCCCATTTGTGCCACGAGGTTGAGTATGGATCGCACGGTGCGGACTTAACGGAGATTTGTGGTCTGAAAATCAAATGTAACTTATTCACTTTATTTCCTCCCACTCAGCATTTTATATTTTTCGAGATTAACCTAGATAAACCGGCTAAAATTTATCTAAGTATACCAATATAATACTTATATAGATTTAGTCCAAGTTTATAATCACATTATTAACTTAGGTCTATGTGAGTAAATTAATCAACTTTTAATTAATGATACTCACGAAAATATAACCTAAGAATCTCTAGACCCAATTCACTCCCATGTCGATTTTCAGGTATGGGTGTTCTGCAAGCGTCAACTTAAATACCCTAGCCTTAGACAAAACCTTCCTTAGATAGAGTTACTAATCAGTCACCATTCAATGGTCGTATTTTGATTTTCTAATTCTAATCTTATTAGAACTAGAAAACCTAAGTCTAATTATTCAAGTTCTAAACATTTTAAAACTAATAATTAACTTAGGTTACATGCATTTCTATGTTATAGTGTTTGATCATTCATCACATGAATAATTATGGACTATAACATAATATTCATCACATGAAATTAAATGCATGGGCATGCTTTTAATTTAAGAAATATAACTCTTATATTAAATAAATTAAAACATGCATTTAATTATATTATAACACTTATAATATAACCTAACATGCATGCTATATATTATAACACTTATAATATAAAATGATGCATGAAATGTTTAACCTAAGATGCGATTTTAAATCTATATGACATACATAATGCACATAGAATTAATTAAATCATACATCTCATGCATAAAATAATTAAATAGCAACAATTAGTCGGTTTTGACACTTATAGGCAATTAAATAAATTAATTAACATTAATTATAACAATTATATTAATATTAATTAATAAATTTAATTAAATTTAAATAAAATATCACAAATTACATTTTACTTATTAAAAATAAATAAAAAAACAAAATTCAAACTGCCCACGAATGACAAAAGCCTTCCTGCCCCACGTCTCTCGCGCACTGCTCGCTGCAACTGCCCTCAACGCACGTAGCGTTGAAATGCCGTGGACAGCGTTGCAACGCTGCAGTGCTCAACGTCGCGCCCCACTTGCTCCATGCCTTGGCGTTGCAACTCTACGCCTAGCGTTGCAACGCTGCTCTGCAGCCAAGCTTTCGCCCGTGATTGCAGCGTTGAGACGCAGATGAAGAGCGTCTCAACGTTGTCGACAGAACAACAAGCTCCTCTTGTTGTTCTTCGTCGTTCCTCGCCCGTTTCCGCTCTGATTTCTTCACATCATCTCATGCCACGAACGACACAGACTTACATATTCGATTTACATTAAAATTATCCCAAAACACGGACCCTTACATTGATCACATCAACATAAATGTAAATCTAATATAAAGTGCCAAAACCGAAAACGCTCATTTTGCAAACTACAATTTATCTCATAAATAAAATCATATACGCACCTAATTTTAACAAAACAAATACACAAGAGGAAGCCAACGATTGGCTCTGATAACACTTGAAGGGAATAAATATCCCCGCGCAACGGAAGACGATCGAATCGTTGTGGTATCGTTATGTAATTTGAGTTCTTAAAATTAAACTATCTAATAGTATAAGGATAAACATGCTAATTAGAAGGAAAAACAACCAGGATAATGCTACTTACTTTTTGAAGACCGTCTTCAAATCTTCTTCCTCCGATCACGAACTCTTCATGTTCTTCTCAACGATCTCCAACTCCTCGAACAATCCCAACGAACGGACACCTCCACTCGATTTCTCGGTTGTTCTACTTTTGGTAGAAGGAGAATTGTGGAATTTTTTTTTTTTGTGAAGGGAGGACACTTTGAGAGAGAGATGAGTTTGAGAGAAAATTTCCAATGCTTCTTTTGGTGAGAATTCAAAAAATGAGCAAATGCTTTTTTTTTTTAACCGTTCTTGCAAAGGAGTTGAAATCTCAACCTATTTACCATTTTACCACAACCATAGGTTATGCAAATCATATTTGCATAACTACATATAATAAGATATCTCATATCTCATTATACAAATCTCATTTGTATTATTATTGATTTTTTTAAATTCAATCACATTCAATTTAATTTCTCTCAATCTACTTTGTCCAAATTAGCCATAATTCAACAATTAGGTTAACTTATAGTTTATTATGAATCTCATTCACATTAAACTATATAATATATCATTCATATCTCATATAAATGACATTATTACCCTATAGTGAACTTGAACACTTCAAATTCACACCAAAAATGTAAACCTTCTATTAATCCAGTTTGAGCCAACCGAGTGACCAAATGGACCTACTGTGACGAGCTCCAATGATCCGAGATTAACCTGTCAAACTCTTTAACCCTTTTAATCAACATTCATTAGCTACGGTAACACTCCGCTAAAGCCCGTAGCTTCACTCCCAGCAGTGTAAGAAAAGTTGTGTCCATTGATATAACCAATGCCCATGAGTCGACCCTTCACAGGTTGTTCGTAGACACTTCTTGGTCAAATTACCGTTTTACCCCTGTGTCTACTTCTTGCTCCTCAAGTCCCCACTGCTCCTCTAATGAACAACAACGTTGTAATGGTCCAACCATACACAACACCCCTCTCGGGCCAGTGAGAGGGTGAGCGCCGCTGTTCCAAGCCCTAGAGACAGCACTTAAGGGAACAACCCTTCTAGTTTCCCTAAAGGCGGGAATGAGTGAATTTCATATTGCGTAGTTAAGATCCCAGCTCCCTACTTGGTCCTGTCCATGAGAAGATAGACACATTGGGCGAGTAACGGTGACCACCCTCACCCGAACTAGTTAAAGGACAGACCCCGCATACAGGAGTCCGTAACACGCTCAGGATTCAGGTCAAGTCACTAATGGTCATGTACGAAGTTATTAGTCCATATTGTCAACGGTGTTACATCAGTAGGTCTAATAATTCATGGTCCGGTCTTGTACCATCTCATTGCACAGGATCCCCCCACTCGCATGATAACCACATGATCGAGTCAGATCACCTCGTTTATATCTAATACAAAGCGAGCCGTATCCACAGCGTATCGAGGATTAGGTCTCCATCCCCATTCGTATATTCTAGATCGTTCGGGTCATTAGCTCCAAAGTTATCCTCCCTGTGTGTCCACTACACGCGTTCATGTTCTAGTTCTCTTATAAATTCAATAACCCCTAAGCCTAGTTGATTGGACAAAGTTTGTAAAATTTGCGAGACACAAAGTGATGAAATGAAAAACTCTTATTAATTTAAAATAGTAAATTACAAACAAAACGAGATTAGGAGATATATCCCAACAGTCGAACCCCTGTGAAAGGACCTATAGGCAACATTTGCCTCAGCTTTCGGTCCCCTGACTGGCATCAGAGACTGAAAGTTCTGTAGTTCATTGAGTAAGGAGGTTAGAGTGTAGCTAATTTTGTTCATAACAACATTGCTACGAAACTGCAGGAAACTCTTCGGAAGAGTCTCCATGATAAAGCTGACCTGGCTCGACTCATCGATTGAAGCCCCATTCATCTCTCCCAGGTTAAAGTGGGTCATCATGTCCAGAACATGTTCACGGACATACGTCCTCTCTTTCATCCTTGCATTGAAAATGTGTTGTAGGGAATTGTGGCGGACCTGAAAGGATTGTTGTCCAAACATGTCCTACAGTAATTCCATGATCTCCTTACCGATAATCATCACCACATGCTTCTTTGTCAAGACTTTAGATAAGCTAGCAATTATGTAGACCTTGGCCTTTTCATTGGCCCTGATCCACCGATCGTACCCATCACGACACGTCACGATGTCCTCGAGGCCGGCATCTAAGGACATTCCTCAGTAAGCACGAACTTCATGTCGTCAGTTACTAAAATTGTATTGATATTGTTTTTCCACGTTTGAAAATTGTCGCCAACATGTTTATCAGAAGCTAATAGGGTGATAATTGAACTCGACAGTTTTGCTGAAATAGGAAAAAATTTGTATTAGTCTTGCAAAAAACTTTGAAAATCCAATCAAGTTTTAACAATTTTTTATCCTATGATCCCTAGGTCAAAAAATTACAATAATAACCCAAAGGTTTAGAATGACCGCCACCAAAGGGTTGACAAAAACACTCCTCCTCTGGGACGAGACTTTTTCAACCAGACCGTAATACAAAAATAACTCTTATTCCATTAGGCATCCAGTTACCATTATTCGATCAGGATCCATTAACTCTTAATGAATCCTGTGAGTGTCACCCTTTATCTTTAAATTTTCAAGTATTTGTCCAAACAATAGCCACCGAAGAGAGGAATATGAAAGAAAACCAACAAGGAAATTGTATCCCTTTCGGGAATTGACGGTGCTCCGACTCCCATGATTAGGGTCTTCCAAAGGGATTGTCTGGTCCAGGCCAAACTAGCAGGCGGATCATAGGCGTCTCACGGTGTGTATCGATAAAAGAGACCGTGGGTCCCGTTTTCACATATCCCGCTCCCATTCACTATTAGAACTCTCTCCATTCACGTTGATATTGATCCATACAAATACAATACGAAAGGAGACATTCTAATTTGCGCCACGAGGTCAAGTATGGATCTCACGGTGGGAACTTAACGATGATTTTTGGATGGAAAATTAAATGTATCTTGTACACTTTATTTACTCCCAGTCAACACTTTAAGTTAATCAGGATTGAACTAGATAAACCTACTATAATTTACCTAAGTCTACCAATATAACACTTATACTGGATTAGCCTAAGTCTATAATCACATTATTAACTTAGGTCTATGTGAGTAATTTAATCAACTTTTAATTAAATGTCACCCACGAGAATATAACTTATGAATCTCCAGACCAAATTCACTTCCAGGTAGGGGTGTTCCGCAAAGCTCAGCTTAAATACCCCAACCTTAGACAAAACCATCCCTAGATAGAGCTACTAATTAGTATCCATTCATAGGTCATAT
Organism: Trichosanthes cucumerina; assembly: GCA_036507285.1. Classification (NCBI taxonomy): domain Eukaryota; kingdom Viridiplantae; phylum Streptophyta; class Magnoliopsida; order Cucurbitales; family Cucurbitaceae; genus Trichosanthes; species Trichosanthes cucumerina. Next base: position 45,752,627 of record CM071841.1, read on the forward strand.
TTGATTTCCTAATTCTAATCTTATTAGAACTAGAAAACATAAGTCTAATTATTCAAGTTCTAAATAATTTAAAACTAATACTTAACTTACGTTACATGCATTGCTTTATTATAATGCTTGATCATTCATCACATGAATGATAAATTATATAATATACATACATCACATGTATAAATGCATGTCAATGCTTTTAATTTAAGAAATATAACACTTATATTAGTTAAATTAAAACATTCATTATATTATAACTCTTATAATCTAATCCTCTCAACCATAGTATATATCATAACTCTTATAATATAAAAATGATGCATGAAATGTTTAACCTAAGGTGAGATTTTAATCTATATGACATACAATATGCACATACAAAAATAAAATTTCATACATCACATGCATAAAATTTAATTAAATAGCAATATTGGACCGGTTTTGGCACCATAGGGAAATTAATTAAACCAACTAATATCAATATAACACTTATATAAATATTAATTAATAAAATTAATAAATAAACTTAATTTACAAAATAAATTAAATTAAAAATAAAAAAATGCGAAATTAACCGCCAAAAAATGTCGCATATTGTCACTTTGCGCGAACTGCTCGCTGGAAACTACCCACTACGCGACAACGTTGAAACGTCGTGGCCAGTGTTGTAACCCTGAGCTACCCAACACCTTGGAAGCGTGTGCAACGCCTACAGTGTTGCAACGCTGTGCCTGCAGCGCGCTTGGTTCAGCTCGGACGATGTTGAGACGCCGAAGAACAACGTCTGAACGCCATCAACTGAACAACAAACTCTTTTCCTGTTCTTCGCCGTTTTTTGCCCGTTTCTGCTCCAATTTCTTCGTGACAACTCTTGCCACGAACAACACGGACTTATACACTCGATTTACATTAAATTTGCCGCCCTTACATTGATCTCATCAAGAAAAATGTAAATCTAATTTTAAGTGCCAAAACCAAAACATCCAACATGCAAACAATCAATTCATCTTATGAATTAAAACATTCCCACCTATTTTTAAGAAATACATAATGCACAGCGAAATAGCCAACTATTAACTCTGATACCTATTGAAGGGAATGAAAATTCCGCAGCGGAAAATCACATGAAACATCGTGGTTTTCGTTATGCTACTGATTTCTTAAAATCGAACTTAACTGTTAAATCCTACCGTAAACATGCTGAAAAATTAAGAAAACAAAAAATAAATTGAAATACATACTTGTTGAAGAACACTTACTTCGAGGTTTTCTTCTCCGATCACAAACTCTTTGTGCCTTCGATCACTACACACGATCTCTAGAACCGAACTATTTTGACACCTCCGAAGAGTCTTCTCGGTTGTTCTCGATCGGTTGAGGGAGAGTTGTGGGGCTTCCTTTAGTTTTTGGGTGGAGAGAATTTTAGAGAAAATCTTGACAGAGGAGAGAGAGCTCTTGGAAGATGAAATTCCAAATATGAGTAATTGTCTTCCCAAAGGCTTCTTGCAAAGCCTTTATATAATGGTGAGAGATGGAGTTGAAATCGCCACCAAATCACCATTTTACCACAACCTTATAATATGCAAATAATATTTGCATATTACATATAATAACGTATCTCATACCTTATTATACAAATGTCATTTGAATATTTGTGGAATTTTAAATTGAATCACATTCAATTTAATTTCTCTCAATTAAATTTCTACAAATTAGCACTAATTAATCAATTAGGCTAACCTATAGTTTATTATGAATCTCATTCACATCAAATTATATGTTAAGTCAACTATATCTCATATAAATAACATAAATACCAAAATAATGAATTTGAACACTTCAAATTCACACCAAATTGTAAACCCTCAAAAGGTTTAAGCCAATCGAGGGACTGAATGGACCTACAGATGACGAGCTCCAATGATACGAGATTAACCTGTCAAACTCTTTGACCTCGTTATTCAACATTCATTAGCTACGGTAACACTCCACTAAAGCTCGAAGTGGCACTCCTATCAGTGTAGGACAAGTTGTGTCCATCGATATAACAAATGCCTGTGAGTCGACCCTTCACAGGTTGTTCATAGATACTATTGGGTCAAATTACAATTTTACCCCCGTGTCTACCTCTTTCTACTTAAGTCCAACCACTCCTCTAATGAATAACTACGTTTTACGATCCGACCATAAACAACATCCCTCTGGGGCAACTAGAGGGTGGGCGCCTGTTTCCAAGCCCTAGAGACAACACTTAAGGGAGCAACCCCTCTAGTTTCCTTAATTCAGGAATGAGTAAATTCCATCTTGCGTAGTCAAGTTCCCAACTCCCCACGTTGTTCTGTCCCGGAGAAGATAGGCATATTGGATTGGTAACCGTGACCATCCTCTCCCATATTTGTCAAAGGACAGACCCCCGCAGACAAGAGTCCGTAACACGCTCAGGATTAAGGTCGAGTCACTATTGGTCATCTACGAAGTTACTAGTCCTATACTTTTAACGGTATTAAATCAGTAAGTCTAATAATTCACAATCCGGTCTTGTACAATCTCATTGCACAGGTTTCTCCCACTCACATGTCAACCACATGAACGAGCTGGATCACCTCGGTTGTATCTAACACAAAATGACCCGCATCCACAGTGTATCCAGGATTAGGTCTCCAACCCTATTTGTATACTGTAGACCGTTCGAGTCATTAACTCGAACGTGATCCTCTTTGTGTGACCACTACACACTGTTCAAGTTCTAGTCCTCTCATAATTCAATGAACCTGGAGCTTAGTTTATTGGATTATGTTTATAAATATGCGAGACACAAAGTGATGAAAAAAACAACTCTTAATTATTTCATTAAGGAATATTACAAACTTACACCAGATTAGGACATACATTCCAACAAAAACTAATATAATAAAAATTCAATAACCCTTACTGAATAATCTTAATAACACTTTATTCATAATCATCAATTGTTTAGATTTACTATCCACGAGTTTTAGGGCATAAAAGCCAACAAACTCCCACTTGAACTAAAATTCTAGTTAATGGTATTACATATACAAAATAATAAAAAAAACATCAAGGAGAATAATTTATTATAATACAACAAGATGCATTATACAATTGTACAAATACAATAAACTAGGACATCATGAAACCCAATACACTTTTTGTTGGGATTTATGCCCTAAACTTGTGTAATTTTGATCAATTAAATATAGTGTTATTTGTTTTGATAGAATTACAGTGTTGCTTTATAAATCGAATAAACTAAGCTCCAAGGTTATAAAATTTATCTTGAACATCAGTGTAGTGGACACTATTTGGGTTGAGTTCAAGAATATCACCTAAATAGTCTATGGTATAAGAATAAGGTTGGAAACCTCATTCTGCTAACACCATGGATGCGGCTCACTTTGTAATTAGTACAAATGAGGTAATCCAACTCATTCATGTAGTTGACATGCGAGTGAGGGCATCCTGTATGGAGAGTTCATACAAGACTAGATCGCAAATTATTAGTCTAACCAGTGTAACACCGTTAATAGGATAAGACTAGTAATTTATAGATGACCATTAGTGACTCGACCTGAATCTTGAGCAAGTTAAGAACTCCTGCTTATAGGGGTTTGTCCTTAGACTAGTATGAGTGCGAGTGGCCTGTCGCTGACTCAATAAGCCTACCTTCTCAGGGACAGAACCTCGTAGGTAGCTTGGAACTTAACTGTTCAAGATGGAATTCACTCATTCCTACACTAAGAAATTAGATAGGTTGTTCCCTTAAGAACTGACGCAAGGTCATGAAAAACGGGGCCCCGTCCTCTATGAGGGTATGAGTCTAAGGTAGGACCTTAGACTTGTTGTTCATTAGAGGATCAGTGGTGCTTAAGGAATAAAGAGGTAATCATAGGGGTAAAACGGTAATTTCACCCAGCTGTGATTACGAACAACCTGTGAAGGGTCGACTCATGGGTAATGACTATATTAGTGGACACAATATTATATACAGTGAGGAGAGTGCAGCTACAAGTCCATAGTGGAGTGACTTGTAGTTAATGAATATTAATTAACTAGATCAAAGATTTTGATCAGTTAAAGTCACATCATTGGAGCTCATGAATTGTAGGTCCATTAGGTCCCTCCGTTGGCTCAATATGGTAATATTGAGAGTATAAAGTTAGGAATGAAATTGAAGTGTTCAATTTCATACATGAGTTGTTATATCAATTATATATGATATAATTGATATAATATATAGTTTTAATGTGAATTAGATTCATATATAAACTATATACTAAAGAGAGAATAAAGAAGGGGTAGGATGGTCATTTCCATCCTATTTCCCTATATATATTGTTGCATGAGATGCAACTAGGTCAAGGAATTTCAAGCTCTTTATTGTGTTCTTGGAAGGGTTCCAAAATGCACATCTCTCTCACAAAATACCTCACCTCTCCTAAAAGGAACCCACATTCCTCCCTTCACATAGAGAACAACGGAGAAGATCTGGTGGTAGTGTCGGTGTTCGTTCGAGTTCGTGTTGCTGTGATCTTGATCGTGGGAGAGGAGGAGCACTTGTAGAAAGGTTCTTCAAATGTATGTTTCTTGCTGTCCATTACATTATATGCTTAATCTAGTTGTATGTGTTCTTGAATATAATCATTGTAACTAAATCAAGAGTGGCGATTCGCAATCGCTTCCGCTGCGGGACTCCGATTCCCTTCACTTTTCCCACTTGCCCTAGATTACACTATATACATATCTTGTAGACCTAGACTCTCAAGATTACCCTCGAACACCGTAGTCGTGAGAGCCTTCGTAAACGAATCAACAATGTCGTGCTCTGAAGTAATCTTTGTGACGATCACATCTCCTCATTGCACTATCTCTTTAATTAGGTGATACTTCATCTAGATATGCTTTCCTTGTTTGTTTTTTGCACGGTTCTTTTGATTTTGGCATTGCACCCAATTTTTTCACAATATAAGGTTATAGACAAATTCATATTTGGGACCACATCAAAGTCACTCAAAAACTTCTTGAGAAAAATAACTCCTTTAATTGCTTCACAAGCAACTACATACTGAGTCTCCATAGTGGAGCCTGCAATGCATCCTTACTTGATTCTTCGCTATACTGTAGCTCCCACGTTTAGTGTGAACAATGATCCAAATGTGGATTTCCTAGAATCCCTATCAGTTTCAAAATCGGAGTCAGTGTATCATGTAAGGATCAAATCCTTAGCTCCGTACACTAGCATATAGTTCCTCGTTCTCCTTAGATACTTGAGGTTATTCTTAATAGTAGTCCAGTTGTCTAACCCTGCATTAGACTGGTAAACTGAGTAACATACATTTCATTGTCAGTTTTGGGCTATTTCTTGGCTAGTAGCGAAGCATGCCGGTGTATAAGAAAATCTTTCTTGAATTATTGAATTATCCTCCTCTTGGACAGGTTTTTCAGGTTATGAAGTTGAGATAAAGAAATTGTTGGTTGATGAGCCATGTGGTTGGGTTGTTTGTTTAATGTTGCTGGTAATGCTACAACATTGTGTAGCACAAAGCCAACGTTGCCGCCAATGCTACAACATTGAAACTCAGAACTCGAAGCAACTTTTTTTTGTGAATTCTTTTGATGATGTCAACATAGGCGTCACACTTCATTAAAAATGAGCCAATAAGGAGCTGCCACGTGGATTGGGTGAATGAAATTAACACTAAAAGAGAAAGGTGAGACGAGAAGCCTTGGAAGGAGGAGGGGGAGGCTTGATAAGTAGAAACCCACATTTTTCAAGAAAGGAGAAGAAGAAAGCAACAGTTGGGATGATGTTTTTGTTGAAAAAGAAGAAGATTTTTCATCCTCTACCCTTTTTTCCTCTTTTTCTGGTTGGCATTTCCGTTCTTGTTATTGATTTCTTGTTTTGCCTAAGTTTTCTTAAGCTTTTAGCTAGGTTTTCATACTTTTGAAGTCATTTTGGTGTAAATCTTAGTTATTTCTCTAAAGAAGATGTTAGTTTCTAATTTGTTGAGGTTTATTTTTAGTTTTACAGTTATGGGCTAAGTGTTTTAGGGTTTGAATTTATGGTTGGATGTGGTTTGTTTGAACTTTTTTGATTCAATGCACATTTATGAAGTTATATTTTAATTTATGGTGTTTATAGCAAGTTCTTATTTGAGTTTGATCACCTTAAATAGGACATTAGCTAATTTTTAATGCTAAAATGGTTAGGAATTGGTGGATTAGCACAAATGGAGCAAGTGACTTCTCAAAGGGGAGAAGTTGTAGGGTTAGACATGCATTGTAAACTTATAATTTTAGGGAACTGGGCCTTTTTAATGTCCATTAGCATTGACTTTTCATAGATATAGGTTTAGCTCTGTGTTGAAGGTTAGGAAATCGAGATTGGGAGGTCCTGGGTCGGTTTTAGCATGAAATTCACTACTATATAACAGCGTGGTGATTAATGTTAGAGCATTGACAACCTCAAAATAGCAAAACCAACCACTGTCTTCCTAAATCTGAGCTCTCTGCTTTTATCATTTTAGTACTTTAATTTAATTAATTTAATTTAATTAATAAGAAATAATGAAATCAATAATAATTTAGATAAAAGTTAATTAAAATTCATTTAAATCATATTTCAATGATTGTCTCTCACATATCCTATAGTTTTAATTTAATTAATTTAATTTAATCAAATTTAATTTAATTAAATTAAATTAACTAATAAATTAATTCCTAAATTGAATATCAAATATTTAATTCAAACCTTATAATTGAATCATATATAATTATAATTCTCCCATAACTTATTGTTTTAATGTACGTTTAATGCGCATTAAATTTAATCCACAGTTTTAATATGAATCCAATTCAGATTAAAATAATATTTGAACTTCTTCAAATATTTAATTCCCTCATAAATTAATTTTGAATCTCATAAAATTTATATTATAAAGTTTTAAATAAATTATAAACTTTATATTATAATATATCATTATACATTATAATAATTCACTGAGTGAATTTGAACATCTCAAATTCTAATCAAGATAAAATAACCTCAACACCCTTTAGGAGCTAGGAAGAGACCTACTGGACCTACAGATGAGAAGCTCTAACGTTAGAAGATTGATTGGTTAATCCCATTAACCACATTAACCAACATTTGTTAATGTTGCTAAGAGGAGTGTAATTGAATTTTATCAAAACAACACCTTGGTATGTGCAAGTGTACACAACCTTAATGCAACAAGTGATAAGTAATTTAATCGATTCTCAGGGATTAGTATCTAGAAGAATTGCTGAAATAGATTTAGCTTCAGTGATCAAGGGTAATCAAACATCAATCAGAGACTAAACACTTAGAAATGAACTTGCAAGAATGGACTCTGAACAATTCTAAAACTTGAATAACAGAAATAAGAGGTAAACTCTATTGATTAAGACAGGGGTGGAATTAGGGGGTTGATTTTTCTCTTCACAAGCCGAATGTTGCAACATTAAGACTACTCCATCACTTAATGCAAGTTTTCATAGACTCTTCCCAGAGATCTTTGATTACAGCAACTAATTTCCATTAAATTGTTTCTTATTACTCCACTCCTTGCATTTATTAGGTGAGTTACTATTGCTAGTATCCTCAATTACCCTAGAGTTCACCCCTAATTAGAACTAATCCTAGTCAAAGAAATTAGTTTACTCCTCTTCCAAAATTAAGAAGAAACGCAACGAAAACCGGTTGGCCAGACATATATCTTATTTTTTATTAAGCCCACAATGACTAAAAGTGGGGATGTGTGCAGCTCATGCTGTGCATTGAACTAAGATTCACATAACCTTCCCTAATTCTTCCACTTATCTATTTAACTCATGATAAAGAAGAAATAAAAATAGCTAATGCAACTTGAATTCAATTTACAAAGCATTGCCAGGTCAAAAATAAAAATAAGAATCTTCGAAAGGAAAATGAAAACAGTACATTGTAAGTGAAAATAAAATTAATCTAAACCAAGAGTAAGAAAACAATAAATCTGTGTAGCTCTCGAGAGGAGATCAACACTCTTTTCCAAGAAAACTTCTCTTCTTTTCTCCAGATCCACGGGGTGTCCTTGAGTGTGCTTATCGAGAAAACGACCAAAAACTAATTCTCCAAAGAGTCCTCCTTCAAAAAGTTGCAAAAAGAGGCTTAAATAACACCGTTCCAAATCGGAATCAGGGTTATTGTGGCAATGGCACTCCAACAATGAACTTCTGAATGGTCCAGCGTGGGCCAACTGACAGTCTCATTAATTGAGGTGGCTTCCACGTGCTCCAGTTGTTCAGACTTCCACACAAGATGCTCTTGACATAACTCAAGCTTCAGCATTCTTGCACTTCTTTGCTCCAGTAACTGGAATGCTGCTAAATCATTCTAAATGCTCCAGCATTTTCTGCTGTCCCTTCTTGCTCAACAGATGCTGCAATAATTAACCATTATGTACTCAACATTTGAATATAATGTTGGAGCAATCTCACTACTACAAAAACTAGTTTTTTTGACGCTTATAAAATGTCGAATATTGCTTTACTTGACGCGTTTTCAAAGCGTCAAGGAATCAATCATCAAGAATAATCTGAATACTTGACACTTATAAAGTGTTATGTATAGTCTTTTTGACGCTTATAACGTGTCATTTTGAACCTACAATCTTGACACTTTTTATTCGTCAAATGTAGTGTTATCTTGACTTTCAAAAAGTGTCAAGTTTATGTTAATACTTGGCGTTTACTGTATGTCAAAAATAGGTTTATCTTGACATTGCGAAATGTCAAATAAAAGTTACTTGACGCTTAAAATGTGTCAAATATAAGTTTATCTTCTTAGCGGTCCTAAAGCGTCAAATAAAAGAAAAACCTTGACAATTGTAAAGTGTCAAATGTAATGTTCTTTTTGACATTTGAAAAGTGTCAATTTGAATGAAATCTTGACACATTATACATGTCTTGTTGGTTAGTGATTTTATTTTTCAATCAATTATTCCTAAAATCTGGAATTTTTACGCATTGCATTCCAATAAATTATATTGAGCGTAAGCTCATGAACAATTGTAAAATTACAAGAACTTATCAAACCTCATGTCAACAATTCAAAAATTATAAGAACTATTGTAATGATCCTAAGCCATAAACTCAACTAACACTTCAAGCAAGTTTACAATACAAGAGAACTTTACATTCATGAACCTAATATAATTGTAAAGGGTTTAAACATGAAACTTATTGGCAACATTATGACCAAAACTTTGAAAATGTCACCATAATTCTGCAACTTTTGACTTTGTCACCCGCCAAGTAGTTGAGTATTACCTACAAAACACAACATTAAGCAACAAGGGTGAGCATAAACATACTAAGTAAGCAACCTACCTCTAATAATTCAGAACTCTAAAACATGCAACAAGTGAATTTACTCAATCATGCCAACCCCTCTTAAAACACAACGATCTCGAATACTAACTACCCATCTTCCTACTCCACTAACTCTCTTACATCCCGAATAGTGAAGGAAAGTAACCCTCACGCTAATCCTAAGAAGCATGCAAAGTGTAACGACCCTAAATTCTGAGAGTGAATCTAACTTGGGCGTAACTTAAGATACGTTGTTCACTCCGAAATTTCAGCAGCATAACAACGCTACTAGGACTTTTCCAAAATTTCAATGACCTGTTTTAACATCAGAAACACTTCAAAAACAAATCATTCTTCCCAACCACCCACTAACTTCAAATACACAAGGGTTGGGGTTAAACATTAATGTTGAAGTTCTATCAAATGTTAGTTACATGCACAAGCAAAACAAGTTTATTTCACTCAATGAACACATTCAACGAACTGAGAATAAAACAGAAGTTCAAATTGCATACACAAATACTATATATATATTCATCCAATTGCTCAATATGTGATAAATTACCTTATAACAACCTGTAAATCGCAGCAGACTTTGGAGCAAGTTTTCGAAGAAGTCGCTCTTCCCTCGCAGGATTACACCAAGCTCGAGGACAGAGTTGCAGCATCATCTTCGTTATCAGTTCAAATGGATTGGATCATGGAGCTTTTTAGATAGCAATTTGGAAGCAAGGTCGAAGATATACAAGGATCTTTTCTTAAGCTCTGTGTTTCTGATGAACAATGGTCGATACATTGTTCGAGAAAGTGAAAGACGATGAATTAGGACCGATTTTTAGCGACAATTGGATTCAAAAGCACTCGATTAAAAGCCAACAATAGGAATTACCTGAAAAACTCATGGAGCAAGGTGGTCGAAGTATTGAAAATGGGCAGTGGCTCTTTATCTCCGACTGTAATGAAAGAGAAGCTCAAATTGCAAGGCAGTTGTTAGTTTCACATAATACATGTCTCCTATTTGGAATGAACTCCAACCCTAGATGAGGAGATAACCAAGGAAAGGAAGTGCTTGCTGGAATAAATATTCACATATTTAATAAGGTAAAAATTAACTTGAATATTCAAAACAACATATTCTAAAGTGTAAAGTTTCTATATTAATTTCAGATTCAAGAATGATTCAATTGCATATGAAAAAAGAAAGAAATGTGTTTAGCATTGCACAAAAAATATTAAACGCACCCAAAAGAAAAGGAAAATGAAATGACAAAATATCTTATTCTCTAGAGTCTGAGAAGAACTTTCGAACACAAACATTACATTGATTTGCTTCATTAGAGGTCAAACATCAAAGGAATGAAAATATGTCAGGGAAAGGAAAAAGAGCAAGGTTTTCGAACCCAATCGTGTTTTTCCCTTCACAATGCAATATGGAATTTCTATCTTCATGCACAGAGCACGGAGCCAAACAACCAACTTGATCGGATCTACATCATGTAATCACAACCGGTTGTGTTTTGTTCCATAGGTTTAGATCGTTAGTGAGTTATTTTTGGACTCAAAGTGTTCTTAAAGGCTCTTAAGCATACTTTAAGGCCTAAAATAACTCACTAATGATCTAAAACTACCTATGGAACCTACAAACTTACAAAAATAGTGGAAATATCCTTCATATGAACTATTCAAACATGAGAAACTATAGATTTTCACCTTATATATGAAAATATCCTTCAAAATGAAGGACTTTGTCAACCTATAATGACCTATTCACAAGAACAAAACATTTACAAAAAGAGTAATTGGTTCAAAACTTATACAAGATACAATTTCAAAAAGCCTTCAGATGACAAAAAATAAAGGAAGGAAGCTTTCTCCTTCAGCAGATATTGACGTTCTATTCCAACTTCTGCCAAAATCTTGAATAACTTTTGAAGCTTCTCTTACAATGATATGGTTGAAATGCAAGAAGTGATCTATTCTAGGAACTCCACTAACAACCAATAAACAAATTCAAAGTTAAACTAGAATATATCTCCCAACTCCCTCAAATAGGCTACAATTATAAGACCTAAAGTTATTTCGGTCGAACAACCAAATTTGAGACTCTCAAAATCTAATCTCTAAGTCAAAATTTGCAACTACATATGTAACACCCCCAAATTTCAGCCTTATCACTATTTTCAGAAAATTTAAGCAGCATTGACACTAACAAATTTTTTTCCTATCACCTGTTAGACCAAAAAGCATACTTCTATATCCAGATATCACACAACATCCCCAAACTACAAGTATACAAGAGACAAGGAATTCTCCCAAGGTTCAAAAGAGATGCAACAAAATTCAAAATAAAATGGAGCATAAATATCCATTTACGTAATATCATGTATATAGCGATTGGAATTGTACTCTTAATTATGGGTTCCTACAAGTATATAGTCAATATTCATCTCAAGTTAGTTTTTGAATAGAACAAGCCTTATTGAAGCTCAAAATACAAATTTAACTTCTTGAATTCTCTCCCAAATGAAAAAAAAATTAATTAATACATGTTCAAAATCTGTTTGAAGTATCACCAAGATTGCAAATCTTGTTTTAGTAAACAGAAGCAACAATGAAGCTATCATAATGCAAAAGGTTGTCTTCAACTTATAGAAGTGGCAAACATATCAATTCCATAATTGTCAAGGGTTTCAGCTTAACAAGATGTCTAAGTTCCATCTTCTCTTATTTCTATACTAAAGTTTGGATTCAATTCCATTCTAAGCCAAATAATTAAAAAAAAAAATCCCAAATCTCATGTGATTCCATTTGTGTACAAAAATATAAGCTTCAATCTTCTTCACATACATTTTGATTGTGTGTGTGTTTCAGTAAATAACACAAATTTTAATGAACAAAGTAATCTAGCATATGCAGAACATCTAAAAAGAATCAAATTAAAAAACAAAAACTACAGGGGTTCGAAACATCGACCAATGATGATTAAGACGATTAATATGCTTACAACACTTACCAAAATGGCTCAAAGCCTCGCTAGTTGATGCTCAGATCAACTTCCTTTTGCTAAATCGACTTCCATGGCTTATGGTTAACAAAAATGAACCCATTCGTGTTATGGCCCATAGATGAAAGTATTAAAAACTACAATTAATAGGTATTCGAGCAATACAACCAATGTAGGATCATTTAATCTAGTTTGAATGAGCTTAAAGGGACTAACCTTGCTAAAAGAGTCAAAAACCAGAATTTCAAATTTCAAATTAAAAACCAGAATTTCAAATTACCTCGCATGACACACAACAGTAAGCCATAAATGTCCTATTTCCATAATATGCCTTAAACAACCAACTGGTGCTGTCCTTGACATCTTTATGAGTGGCTTTGCCTATCAAAAAGGTCTTGAGATAATAGTAAACCAAAAAAATTAGAGATGCAGCAATATAATTGTGCGTAGTGAAGGAAAAAATGTACACATGATACAGCGGAATAAAAGCAATATAATACTTGTACATTTGAAGCCAGTGGCTAGCAATATCTAAGGCAAGCAGTGATAGGAAAGTCAAACTAGGCCTGCATTACAACCCTTTATGATATTGACGACTGATTTCTTTTTAGTCTTCCAAAAATCTTTTGGAACTAGCAAAAATAGTATGTGTGTGTATGAAATTCTTACTGTATACTTGGGATAGAATTACTAGTAGACAAGCGGTGCTAATCTGTGATACACATTGATTCTCGATCAAAATTGTCAATCAAGGGCAAGGTTGTATGCCCTGAGGGGCTTGAGATCAATATAAAGTCATAATAACAAGCATAATAAATCCACTATTATATCAAATTTCCATATTTTAGATGCCTAAACAAATATAAATACAAAGGTTAAAGAAGATTATACCGATATGTCACCATGTCCAGCACAGCTCCAAAGGTGGAAACTGAATCATTCAAGAAAACGTGTTACATTTGACGGCAATTGTCCAACTTTAAGGACTATCAGAGTTCAAATTATTGAAAGCACTTGAAGCATCCTTTCAATAAAAATTTTAGTCAAAGAAGAATACACAGGTAACTACTTAAGGGCTCTTCAACATAATCTGTGCTCTACAACAAAACCAAAGCAACTTTCTATTCTCAACAAAACCAAAGAATTTTTATAGTATTAAAACAGAATCCGGTTCCACACCTTGCGAAATCATACAACAAAAAGTCTCCAAACCATCATATATCTTTCTATTCTCAACAATACTCAAAATGATGGAACTCCAAGAAACCAAATCTCTCATAGGCATTTCATCAAACACCTTCCAAGCATGGTCTAACTAGCCCAATTCACCGTACATACTCAACAACGAGATGTCCACAACAAGATTCAAATCAAACCCACATTTAATAATCCTTCCATGAACCCTTTCGCTAGAACCTAGGTCGCGAATTCAGAACAAGCTCTCAAAACAATATATCGACTAAAAGTTTATGAGTAGTCAAGATTTTTACTTCACTTGATCGGAGGAGAAAATTTTGAGAAGAAGATGAAAAAGCTATAAAATCGATATGGTGTGAGAGAACTAAAATTTTGTTTTGAGAAAACTCACCGACGATGAGGCTACAACGATAGGTTTCGCGAGGAAAGTGGGCGGAGCGAGTGAGTCGGCGGTGGAAAGAAGAAGAAAATCGGAAGAGGGCCGACGAAACACGAAGAAACCGATCGGCGAGGGTTGCTTAATGCGAAAAACACGAAGAAGAAGACGTTGGCGTGCCGTCAGCGGCGGAACCCGAAGAAGACGAAGAAGAAGAAGAAGACGGGTGGGGGGAGGGGGGTTCCGCGCGGCGAGGGAACCCTCGTTCCGTTTCTCTCTTTTTTTTTAAGCAACATGTGTATTACAACCCTAGTGTTTTTTAACTTTAAAAATTTTTTAACTTGACGTTTTTAAAGCGTCAAGTTTTATCATAGTTTGAAAAAATCCGAAAAAATCCGAAAAAGTCCGTCAACCTCCGCATTTTTTTCATTTTCTTGACGTTTTTTGTGTAAAGTCTATTTTACTTGACGTTTTTTCATAAAAACGTCAAGTAATTAGAAGCTGCAAGCGTCAAGTAATGTGGTTTTTGTAGTAGTGCTCCTTGCAAAGATCATACTAACATCCATTAGGCATCACTTAGCTTAAAATACTAACAGGGGACTTCTCAAGATGATAAAACAACTTAGAAACACAATTTCTAACTTTAAAATGTAAGAGTCCACACTAAAAAAGGCTTAGATTACTCAAAGTGATCCACTTAATAGCCCTCTTTTGCAAAGCTATCAAGCTCCCAAACTTAAATTATTACTCGTCCCTGAGTAATAAGAACTCAACTAAAAGAAAATCAATGATCATCCCCAAGCTATCACTAAATGGTTTTACAAACACTTATTGGCCGACCTTACACTTACACTCTTAACCTTTTGCTTCACAGAATTAACTATCCTCTTACAACCCCACAACAACATCACTGCCACTTCCCTTCATTAAATATACTTTGCATTCCTTTGGTTGACTCAACAAAATAAAAGTTGACCTTGTAGGGTTAGCATTACTTCACTGACTTCTATAAACTGCTTCTTTTATGAAGCTATCTTCCCTTTGGATAGTACAACACTTCAAGCTGACTCTCTCTTAGTTCCTAGAATGGTCACATTTGTGATGAAACTCACCTAAGCTTTAGAGAGTTTTCTTCTTTTTCTCCCTTTTTTTTTGGAGAGTTCCCTTTTTGTCTACAATGCCATCGATTCAAACAACAACATTGGTGATGAAGCTTTCCTGACAACGAGCCTTCCTACAACATTGGGCTGCCCTAGCATATTCATGCACTGACTACTTTTGAGATCAAAGTCCAGCATGGGAATCATGTCTTTCATTGTTTTACTAAGCAATCATTGCAGAGGAATAACTCTCTTTTGTTACTGCTAACTAAGCTAAACTCCACTTTCATTCACTTCCTTTTTTTTTTTTACAAAACAACAGGTCACAAGGACAAGACAACTCATAAAGGCAACACTCTCTCTCTATTTTTTTTTTATACTAGTAAGGAAGTCAATTCATTACCACTCCCCCAAACTTAATTTACTCATTGCCCCCAATGAGTGAAGTAGTAGAAATAAAATGCTAACTAAACAAGGTCTATTAAACTGCCAAGCACCCTTGGAGCTCAACAATTCACAATGATAACAAGGGGCATTAAGGACTGTTAACTCAATTGATCAAAAGGAAAGATTGGAAGGCAGAATCATCACAATTAGGCAGAGACATTTCTATAGAGCATATTAGCACTAGACGGGAAGAAACATGTCATTCATTCATTTAGATAAACATCCCTCCACTTTCTCCACTTTCACTTCTACCCTAAGGAGAAAGAGGAAGAAAACAAGAGATAACTTGAAAGATAACAGATTGGACAGTAGAAAAATAAACATAAAAAGCAGTAAAACAAGCAATTAGACAACAAACAACAACAACTAAACTCCATGCGACACACAACAGGCTAAGAGAAACAAAACTCCCCTCTCTTCAATCTTCATCACTAGGCAGGCGTTCTTCCTCCTCTTCCTCATTTTGATCTCCATCCAGATTTTGGGGATTCCCTTGGTTGAAAACTGCATCTGGAAATTCTGGAAATGGAGGGTAAGGGTTGCTTAAATTAGACATCATGGGCTCTTGAATTGAAGCATCCCATGCTTTGGCATAGGACCAGTAGGCTTGGTGTTGCCCCTCAGAGTGGTCCCATTTATTCATAAGTTGAGACTGTTGCTCCAGAAGTGTGTTGATCTGCACGGTTAGTCGTCCCGCGCCCTTGCTTCCTCCTCTTTTCAGCCTTTTAATGTTGCTCAGGTTAATGGTAGCTTGATCACTTACCATGTCCACAATTGGCTGAAAGGGAACTCCAGCTTGCAGGCACAATTGAGTGATGATATTTAGAAAGAAAAGCTTGCCCACCTTCTTCTTGGCACATGACTGTATATCTCTTGCAATTATTCGACCCACATCAATGCTCAATACCTTTAAGATTGCAAAAGTTAGGAGAACCATGTCCTTAGAGACAATGTTGGGATGAGTGATAGGTAGGAGTCGACTTTTCACAAAGGACATCCTCACATTCGATTCATTAGTGAGATAGGCAGCCTCCAAGCTTCTGATGCCTGTGGTTGAAACTCTCCATTATGTTCCCCAAACTCATACTACCTTTACTGCAAAGTTAAGATATGAGTCTAGGGTTGCTACCTCAATTTGGTTATAGGTTACATGTCACACCCCCTCCCGAACTACCTGCTAACTTAGCCCGGTAGACGGCGTGAAGCCAACAGACATCGTTCACCTCTCTAATGATACTTGTTGACCATGTTTTACCTGATAAGCATACTATACTTCTATAAGAAACACTTTAAACATAACACAACGGAATATTGACTATTACGAAACCTATGTAACGAGTAACCCTACTTAAGACTCTTTTGAAAACTGAAACGGCCGGGTATGAGCATCACAACCAAAAATATACCCAACCATGGTTTACACAGCCATAACCTAGAATGTACACGCAAACATAACTACATAGTCCTCCTACAATACATATAGATTTGTTATACAACTCCAGCCACGTACAAAATATCAAACTCGTGGAGCTTCCAGCATACTATGGTAGGATATCAGGCACTGGGAGCTCGATCTGTACCTGAAAGTTTGAACACACAGAAAGAATGAGCTATGAAGCTTAGTGAGTGACTGAGTTTAAGATCTAATAAGTCATAAATCGTATCACCTGGAAACCTATGAGCATATGCATCTGTAATCAAGCGTTGAACATAAACGTGTAATAACTTTTCAGAGAAACCAGCAAGTACATCATTAAAATCTCGCAAGGCATATCGATAATATTAACCCTTATAAAGAAGATGACAATCTACGTTGTATAGGACACACCCAGTACAACCAACATTTACTCTACGATGTAGTGCGGCCCGCCCAACACTCCCATCGTCTTTGTCGTAGTGGGGCCCACCCTGCACTCACGACAACATTGTTGTCATAGAGTACACTCAACGTCAACAACATAAAATGATTTGTGTGCACACGGTACTATACAACCTCAGGCTCAATATCTTAGTCATTTACTCAATCGAGTCTCAGGAAATCACATAAAAATAGTTGAACATGCTTGCTTAACTTTTCTTTCATAAAACTCAAGTTTACTCAACTCATTCATAAAAATTGGAAATCTTTAAATCATTCTTGCTAGTACATGCTTGCTTGAAATCATAACATTTTCACTGAATTTCAGTAACCAACAAGCATAATCTCTCATATAAATTTCATCGGGAAATCTAGGCTCACAACTTGCATTTTAAATCTTTTGTAGGAAAACATGAATGCTTATAAATATGTGTTCCAAAGGAAAACAATAAACATTGAAACCATTTCATTCTATCAAAATCTTGTATTTTCCTAGTCTTAATACAAGCATATAAATCATTTTCGAGGTATGTTTTGTCACTCACCGTGTTAGAACTAGAACCCTGGCCCGTACACTCGACCTATTTTCTCTTTGTCTATCACACAAACCAAATCTAAATATTATAACCTCGAGCTCATCAATTTCAGCCTTAGAATTACAAAAAAAACACACCATTTAATTTTCTAGCATTTTACACATTTCATACCCTAACTTCAAACATTCATAACTTCTTCATTACTTAGCCAAACAGGATGTACTTTATACCACATTATTTCTTTTTGAACCCTCTAAAACTCATCTGAAGAAATGAAATTGATATTCCCAACAGAGTTTTTCAGAAATACCTCGAAAGCGGCTTCCTTAAAAACAACCTTCTGCTACTTCAAGATTATATTTTCTGCTCTACCCTGATCTTAACCTGGAATTTAGAAAATCTTTCAATTATTTTCTACTCGCGATTCTTTATGACAGTTGTAGGAAATTCAATAAGCTTTCCAACCATACCTAATAGAGCTTCTGATTCGAATCGTACGGATCAACACGACCAAAAAACAAGAAGCTTCTCGGAATTAACAGCAAAATCTCTCCTCTGCCATCCTCTTCACAAATAAGTAACTTAAATTCAGAATTTGCTCGAGCTTCCTTCACAAATTTTGTTCAAATATGAGTTAAATTTTAAGAAAATCAAACCTCACATCTTACCTCTTCTTGCAGAGCTCGAAATGATCCAAATATCAGAACTTGGTAGAAATGATCACCTTGCTGCCATGGGAGGGTGGATTAAGCTTTCTCCCTTTCTTCTTCAGCTTCAAACTAAAACCCACTTTCATTCTTCTTCCTTTAGTTCTCTCCCACGAAACCCCCTGCTTAATTTGTGAAAAATGAGTTGGAAATAAGTTTGCAAATGGGTGAGAGATGTTTTAAACGGTTGTGGGGTGTTCTTGTCCTTTTCCCCTTTTACTTTTTTTTTTTAATCCTTCCTTTATCTCTTTCTTTCCCTTTTCTTTTCTTTTCTTTTCTTTCCTTAAAACAAAACAAACCAAAATATATTAACATTTTCCTTTCTTGTTTTCTTTTTTTTTTCTTTCTTGTAAGGAAATTTCAAAGAGAGATCTCGGGTTTACACTACATTGGGTATGTCCTGCAAATTAAAAAGCTAATTGATAGTAGATGGAGGCCAATCTACTATCTTGCCTTTAACTGTAGTTTGGAAGCTGGAGTTTTGTTCTAGATTTTCATATGACTCTTCAACTATTGATATGATGGCTGGCTCAGGTTGTTGCCAGAAGTGCCACCATCAATGATTGATTATATTGGACTTGACAAAAACAGGCAGGCTTGTGAAAGGCTAAGCAAAGCCTTTCTCAGGCAAATCCTCTCTTGTCTTAAGCAACTCAAATCGCTCCGTAGCTGCGACATTAACAAACCTCTCCACAGAAGATCTCTTTGAAGACTTAGCTTGATGTTTGTCTTTCTTTTTGGAAGCCTTTGGTTGAGATGGCAACACTGGTTGCTCCACTTGATCTGGATCAGTAGAAACATCATAACCTGCTTCCTTCTCAATAGCTTTCTTCAAGCACCTTCTTTTTTCCTTTGGATTTCGATGACTTAGACTTGCTCCTTGCATGAGAATGCCTTGAGTTTTCTGTTTCCTCCAGGGGTTCTTATGCTGAAACCTCCTCTTCGATTGGCTCCACAACCAACTTCTTCTTTCCTTTTGATTTTGATGGGGCCATAACACCCCCTACTTCCTCTCTCTCTCTCTATATATTTTTTTGCTTAGGAGCTCTTGGATGGGAAGCAAAATGCCTTGTTGAGCCCCTAAATTTAAAGACCAACAAGGAAAGAAGTGGTTATATTATTAAATGTCATAATAAAGTGACCTGCAAGAGTGTTGTCCTTTCCAACAATTTTTTTGCAAAATTCAACCTTTCCTTTGATTCTGAAATCTCCATGGCATAGATTATCTGTGACTTGTCTGGCCAGGCAGACAGATTTATCTGCGAGAGGCTACTGCATTGCCCAATTGGGAAATCTGAATGACAGATGACACCTGCCAGATGCTCTAGCTAGCTGCTTGGTCTCTTGCAAACCTATAAAAAAGCACACAATAAACTAAGCAAACGGAAAGGAACCTATAAAGGAACAAAAAGAAGCTAATTACCAAAAAGGACTAAAGAAAAAACTTAAATGAAATTCGCTCTCGGGAGTAATTAGATTTTCAAAAGTGAATACTCCCTTGACACAATGTTCGCTTGGATGGCTGATTAATCCGAGAGTAACCTCTTAGAGGGTATCCCTCTTTTGAATTCCTCTCCCCAATAATGCTTGAGCCTCTGACCATTCACTGTGAAATCTCATTCATTTTTTTCATCTCTCAAAGTAACAACATCATCTGGAAATGCCTCAATTACTCGAAATGGGTCAGACCACTTCGACTTTAACTTGCCAGGGAAAAGCTTCAACCTTGAATTATACAACACATCTTCTTCTTTTTCAAAGGACTTGGAGACAATTTTCTTATCATGCCAAGCTTTTGTTTTCCCTTTGTAGGACTTGGCATTCTCATAAGTAAAGTGCCTAAATTCCGTCAGCTAATTTAGCTGCAACATTCTAGTTGCACCTGCTGTTGATAGATCTAAATTTAGTTCCTTCACTGCCCAAAATGCCTTATGTTCTAGCTCAAAAGGTAAATGACAGGTTTTTCCATAAACAAACCTATAAGGGGACATGCTTAGGGGGTTTTGAAAGTTGCTCTGTAGGCTCATAAGGAGTCATCAAGCTTAACTGACCAATCCTTTCTGTTGGAGTTGACTACTTTTTCGAAAATGCCTTTCCTTTATCTATTAGACATTTCCACCTGTCCATTGGCCTGTGGATGGTATGTAGTTGACACCTTGTGCTTGACATTGAATTTTTCCAATAGAGAAGTCATTGCTCGATTCACAAAATGAGAACCTTTGTCACTGATGAGGGCTCTTGGAGTGCCAAATTTGGTAAAGATGTTCCTATGAAGAAATTTCATTACTATTTTTGCATCATTTGTTGGACAAGCCACTGCTTCAACCTGAAGGGAACGGAAATCCCGCACTGGAAAACATCGTTAAATGTCGTTGTTTCGTTGTGCAACTCATTTCTTAAATTGAACTTATCACATAAATGCTAGGCTAAACACGTTGTAAAACTAGAAGAAAACAACATGTAAAAAGTGTACTAACTTGTTAAAGAACCCTTCTTCAGTGTTTTCTTCAACATTCATTAGCTGCACTCTCATCACTGTAGGACAAGTTGTGTCCATCTATGTAACCAATGGCCGTGAGTCGACCCTTCACAGGTTGTTCGTAGTCCCAACTTGGTCAAATTACCTTTTTACCTCTGTGTCTATCTCTTGCTCCTTAAGTCCCACTGCTCCTGTATTGAACAACTACGTTGCATGGTCCAACCATAAACAACAACCCTCTCGGGTCAATGAGAGGATGTGCGCCCATTGTCTAAGCCCTGGAGACAACATTTAAGGGAACAACCCCTATAGTGTCCCTAATTCAGGAATGAGTGAATTCTATCTTGCGTAGTTAAGTTCCCAACTCTCCACGTGGTCCTGTCCCCAAGAAGGTAGACACATTGGGTGAGCAGCTGTGGCCACCCTCACCTGTACTAATCCACGGACAGACCTCCGCAGGCAAGAGTCCGTAACACGTTCAGGATTAAGGACGAGTCACTAATGGTCATCTACGAAGTTATTAGTCCTATACTATTAACGGTGTTACATTAGTAAGTGTAATAGTTCACGGTCTGGTCTTGTACAATCTCATTGCACAGGATGCCCCCACTCGAATGTCAACCACATGAACGAACTGGATCACCTAGTTTGTATCTAATATAAAGCAGGTCACATTCACACTGTAACCAGGATTAGATTTCAATCCTTATTCGTATACAATAAACTGTTCAGGTCATTTACTCGAATGTGATCCTCCCCGTGTGTCCACTACACACCATTCAAGTTCTTAGTTCTCTCATAATACAATGACCCTGGAGCTTTGTTTATTGGATTAAGTTTATAGGATTAAGTTTATAAAACACGCAAGACACAATGTTTAAATAAATAACTCTCATTTATTTCAACAATAAATATTACAAACTACACGAGATTAGGGCACACATCCCAACAAACTCCCACTTCAATTAAGCTAGTGGACTACAAAATACATTTCTCAAATGTACAGTAATAAATAAAGTAATACAATAAACTAGGGCATTAGATACCAATTTACAATACTCCCACTTGCCCTACTTAGGAAACACTTGAAGACCTAGACTCTCTAGGTGACCCTCAAACACCTTATCCGTGAGGGCCTTCATAAATGGATCAACAACATTATGCTCCGAAGCTATCTGTGTGACTGTCACGTCACTAAGGGACACAATCCCCCATATGAAGTGATACTTATACTCAATATGCTTGCCCATCTAATGATTCCAAGGTTTTCTTGAGTTTGGTACTGCACCACTGTTGTCACTGAATAGGGTCACTGGCAAGTTCATATTTGGAACAATTTCCAAATCCATCAGGAACTTCCTAAGCCAAACAACTTCCTTTGCAGGTTCACAAGCCTCAACATAGTTGGCTTCCATCATGGAATCAGCGATGCATCCCTACTTGATGCTTCACCACAATACAACTCCTCCGTTCAGAATGAACGCTAACCCCGATATGGATTTCCAAGAATCCTTATCGGTATGAAAGTCAGAGTCTGTGTATGCCGTAAGGATTAAATCCCCACTTCCAAACGCATGGTTGTAGTCCCTCGTTCTCCTAAGATATTTGAGGATTGCCTTAACGACTGTCCAATGATTTAATCCTTGATTCGATTGATACCTACAGACAATCCCAACTGCATAACAGATGTCCGGCCTAGTACACAACATGGCGTACATCAAGCTCCCTATAGCTGAAGCATAAGGGATCCATCTCATATCCTCAACCTCTTGAACCATCTTAGGACATGATCCTTAGACATGTGAACCCCATGCCGGAAAGGCAGCAAGCTCTTCTTGGAGATCTGCATCTTATATCGAGACAACATCTTGTCGATGTAAGATGCTTGAGACATGGCTAACGTTCTGTTCTTCTAGTTTCGGACTATCTGGATACCTATAACATACTGGGCCACTCCCAAATCTTTCATATGGAATTGTGAAGCCAACCATTCCTTAATGTCAGTAAGAAATCCTACGTCATTCCCAATGAGCAGGATGTCATCCACATACAATATCAGAAATGCAACATTATTGGTTATGATTTTATTGTAAACACAATGCTTATCAACATTCTGATTAAAATTATAAGATTTGATTGCCTCATCAAATCTTATATTCCATGACCTTGAGGCTTGTTTCAGTCCATAAATAGACCTTTGAAGCTGACAAACCTTTTGCTCTTGGCATTGAGTAATAAAACCCTTGGAATGGTTCATATAGATGGTCTCGTTAAGATTGTTATTCAGAAAGGTCGTCTTGACATCCATTTGCCATACCTCATAGTCATAATATGCGACAATGGCCAGAACGATCCTTATAGACTTTATCATGGAAATAGGAGAAAAGGTTTCCTCATAGTCAACCCCTTCAACCTGGGTGAAACCCTTTGCCACTAGCCTGGATTTGAAGCTCTGCAAATTTCCATCTACGCCACGTTTATGCTTGTAGATCCACTTGGAACCAATAGGTTTGACCCCATCCGATTGGTTCACAAGCTCCCATACGGAATTGAAGTACATCAACTCCATTTCCTGGTCAATAGCTTTAATCCATTCGTCTTTGTTAAAATCTTACATTGTCTGATCATAGGTCAATGGATCCTCGTAGTCATCATCAGGGGTGACGACTTGGGTTTCAGTCAAACCCATGTAACGTTCAGGTTGTCTCACAACCCTCCCATTACGTCGAGGCATTCTCAACTCTTGAGAACGGACTTGACTAGAAGAGTTAGGGTCAACAACACTTGTTGACATACTAGCACCATCAACAACTCTTGCTGATGAACTGTCCATTTCGTTTAACACAATCTTACTCCTTGGTAAGTGATCCCTGATGTGGTCTTCCTTAAGAAAAGTGGCGTTTGTCGACACAAGCACCCTATTATCCTTAGGATCATAAAACAAACCACCTCTTGTCTCTTTTAGGTAACCTACGAAGAGGCATAACTTCGAACGAGGTTCTAACTTCTTCGAATTTGACACCAACACATGGGTCGGGCATCCCCAAATCTTGAAATGGTGTGAACTGCCTTTACGACCATTCTAAAGTTTGAAAGGTTTTTCAGAAACACTCCTCAACAGAACATTGTTCAAAATATAAACTGCAGTCTCCACTTCATAACCCCAAAAAGAATCAGGGAGACGAGCATAGCTCATCATCGATCGAACCATGTTAAACAGGGTTTTGTTTCTCCTCTCCGATACACCATTTTGTTGTGGCATACCAGGTACTGAGAGTTTGGACATAATCCCATGTTCTATCATATAGTCTTGGAATTCAGTGTCCATATACTCTCCACCTCGATCCAATCGAAGTGTTTTAATCGTTTTACCTAATAGGTTTTCAACCTCAGTCTTGTACTCCTTGAACTTTACAAGAGTTTCAAACTTTCGATGGATTAGGTAAATGTACCCATATCTCGAATAGTCATCTATAAAAGATACAAAGTATTCGTAACCTCCTCCTTCTTTAACATTCATCTAACCACAAAGGTCAGAATATATAAGCTCAAGAGGCTCTTTGGCTCTATATCATTTTCCATTAAAAGGGCGTTTGGTCATTTTGCTTTCAAGGCATGACTCACAAACCGGTAAAAAGTTTTCCTCTAACTCGCTTAGAAGTTCATTCTTCACTAGTCTCTCAATGCTATTGCGATTTATGTGGCCTAACCTTAGATGCCAAAGATGGGCGTTTTCTTTTGGATAAACTTGTAATCACTTAGTTCCCGTTTCAACTGTTTTAAACAATTCATTATTCAAAACACTTTTGACCGAATTAGGCTTTAAAACATATAAATTACTCTCAAGTGAAGCAGAACATAACAAATTTTCATTTCTAGAAATAAACGTTTTATTACCCTTAAAAGAAACATAAATACTTTATTCTAATAGGCAAGAAATAGAAACTAGGTTTCTAGTAAACCCTGAAACTATGTACAAATTATCTAATAATAAGTACTTCTAGCCAAAAAAAACAACTTCACCGTGTCAATCGCCGCAGTAGATACAACTTCTCCGGATCCAACCCTGAGCGTTATCTCACCCACTTGCAGCCACTACCAGGAGCTAATTCATTGAAAAGAAGAATAGATAGGGTTAGTGGCGTCTGAATCCAGTATCAAGACAGAGTCACTAATCTCAACTAAACAATATTCAGTTACTAGTAAATCATATTTACCTTTTTTCTTCTTGTCAGCAAGGAACTTTGGACAATTCCCATTCCAATGACCGTCTCTGTTGCAGTGGAAACACTTTCATTCCTCCGCAACCTTCTTTACCTTCTTATCCGTCTGGGCGACAATATGGTTAGCTTTACCCTTTCTCAACTTCTTCTTCTTCCCTTTCGGGCTTGAAGAACCTACAAACATAGTCCCAGAGGTCGAACCCCTGTGATAGGACCTGAAGGCAACATTTGCCTCAACTTTCGGTCCCCTGACTCGCATCAAGGACACGAAGTTCAGTAATTTGTTGAGTGAGGAGGTTCGAGTATAGATAATCTTGTTCATAACAACGTTGCTACGAAACTGAAGGAAATTCTTCGGAAGAGTCTCCATGATAAAGCTAACCTGGCTCGACTCGTCGATCAAAACAACATTCATATATGCCAGGTTAAAATGGGTCATCATATCCAGAACATGTTCACGAATAGATGCCCCCTCCTTCATCCATGCATTGAAAAATGTTTGAGGGCATCGTGTCGAACCTGAATGGATTGTTGTCCGAACATGTTCTACAACGATTCCATGATCTCCTTCGCAAGACCATAACCTCATCCTTCTTTGCCATGACTTCAGACATGCTGACAATGATAAAGACCTTGGCTTTTTCATTAGCCCTGATCCATCGATCGTACGGATCATGAACACTTCGCGATGCGGTCGAGCTCGATACCTGAGGACACTCCTCAGTCAGCGCGAACTTTAGGTCGTCAGTAACTAAGATTGTGTAGATATTGTTTTTCCATGTTTGAAAGTTATTGCCTACTAATTTGTCAGAAGCTAACAGTGCTATAATTCAACTCGACATTTTGTTCGATGAAATAGAAAAACCTTATATTAGTCTCGCAAAAACTTTGAAAATTCAATCATGTTTTAGCAAATTTTATTCCATGATCCCTAGGTCATTACAAATTGCAATGATACACCAAAGTTTTAGAATTACCGCCACCGAAGGGTTGACAAAATCACTCCACATATAGGACGAGACTTTCTCGACCAGACCCTAATACCAGAATAACTTTTACTCCATTACGCATCCAATTACCATTTTTTGGTCTGAATGCATTAACTCTTAATGAATCCTGTGAGTTTCACTCTCTATCCTTAAATTTCCAAGTATCCGTCAAAACAATAGCCTTCGAAGGGAGGACTACGAAGGAAAACCAACAAGAAAATCGTATCCCTTTTGGGAATTCACGGTGTTCTGACTCCCATGATCAAGGCCCTCCGAAGTGATTGTCTGGTCCAGGCCAAACTAGCAGGCGGATCATAGGCGTCTCACGATGTGAATGGAAAGAAGAGACCGTGGGTCCTGTTTTCACAAGTCCTACTCCCACTCAATATAAGTACTCTTTCAAATCACATTGAATATTGACCCATACAAATACCATCCGAAGGGGAACACTCCATTTGCGCCACGAGGCCGAGTATGGAGCTCAAGGTGTGAACTTTACGGAGATTTGTGGGTGAAAAATTAAATGTATCTTATACACTTTATTTCCTCCAACTCAACACTTTAGGTTAATCGGGATGGACCTAGATAAACCGGTTATAATGTACCTAAGTCTACCAATATAACACTTACATTGGATTAACCTAAGTCTATAATCACATTATTAACTTAGGTCTACGCGAGTACATTTAATTAACTTTTAATTAACGACACTAACAGAAATATAACCTATGAATCTCAACACCAAATTCACTCCGAGGTCGGTTCCCAAGTAGGGGTGTTTCGCAAAACATCAGCTTAAATACCCCAACCTTAGACAAAACCTTCCTTAGACAGAGTTACTAATTAGTCACAATTCATAAGTCATATTGATTTCCTAATTCTAATTTTATTAGAACTAGAAAACCTAAGTCTAGTTATTTATTTTCTAAACCATTTAAAACTAATAATTAATTAGGTTACATGCATTTCTATATTATAGAGTTTGATCATTCATCACATGAATAATTAAAGTATATAATATACATACATCACATGTATAAATGCATGTCAATGCTTTTAATCTAAGAAATATAACTCTTATATTAATTAAATTAAAACACATGCATTATATTATAACACTTATAATATAACCCTATCATGCATACTATATATTATAACTCTTATAATATAAAAATGATACATGAAATGTTTATCCTAAGGTTAGATTTTAAATCTATATGTCATACATTATGCACATAGAAATTTTCATACAACAATTGCATAAAAATAAAATAAATAGCAAAATTTGACCGATTTTTGCATCCTAGGTACATTAATTTAATTAATTAACATTAATATAAGATTTATATTAATATTAATTAAAATAATTTAATAAAACATAATTTACAAAAAGATAAATTAAATTAAATAAAAAAATCTGTTGCAAGGCTCGAAACCTCAACCCACGTCCCCATGCTGCCACTTGCGAGTTAAAAGCTCTCGCGAACTGCCCACTACACTGTGGCGCAACGTCGTGGCCAGCGTTGCAATGTTGCAGCATCAAGCATCAAGCGTGCGTTCTTAACGCAAGCGGCGTTGCAACGCAACCCCTTGCGTCGCAACGCTGCACTACAGTAGCCTCTTTACCGCATGGTTGGCGTTGCGACGACGAAGAACAACGTCACAACACCAATGAATTTCTAGCATCACTGTTTCATCGAATTCGCTCGTTTTCTCTCCGTTTTCTTCATAACAACCCTTGTCGCGAACAACACTGACTTACAGACTCGATTTACATTAAAAATGCCCAAAATAACGGGCCCTTACATTGATCTCATAAACTTTAATCGAAATATATCTAAGTGCAAAAAATTGAAAACATCCAATACACATACCATAAAATCATCTTATTAAATTAAGGCAAACCCACCTAATTTTAAGAAAAACCAGAATATTCAATGAAGAGCAGCAATTGGCTCTGATACCAATTAAAGGGGATAGAAATCCTGCAGTGGAAAACATCGTTAAATGTCATTGTTTCGTTGTGCAACTCATTTCTTAAAATTGAACTCATCACATAAATCCAAGGCTAAACATGCTGTAAAACTAGAAGAAAATAGAAAGTTAAAATTGTACTAACTTCTTGAAGAACCATTTTTCAGTGTTTTCTTCTCTAGTCACGAACTCTTTCATACAAACGATTTCAACCATTACAATCCTCTTACCAAGCAACAGGGACACCTTCGAAAGGGCTTCTTTGTTGTTCTCGGTAGGTTTAGTGATAGCGGTGGAACTCTCTTTTATTTTGGGATGGAGAGGATGTAGAGAGAATTGAAAGATTTTGAGAGATAATTCTCTTTGCTCTTGGAAGTGAATTTCCAAAAAATGCAAGAATGACTTACCAAAGGCTTCTCACAAAGCCTTTATATAATGGTGTGTGGTGGAGTTAAAATCTCCACGAACTAACCATTTTACCACAACCATATTATATGCAAATCATATTTTCATAACACATTGAAGGGAATTGGAATTTCCCTGAGCGGAAGACGTCGTGAAACGTCGTTGTTTCGTTGTGCAACTCATTTCTTAAAATCGAACTTATCACATAAATTCTAGGCTAAACATGCGTAAAGAGAAAAAAAATAGAGAGTAATTTGTTACTTAGTTGTTGAAGAACTCTTCTTCAATGCCTTTTCTCAAGGATCACCTTCCTCAAACTGAACAACACGAACACCTTCGAAAGGACTTCTTGGTTGTTCTCGGTAGGTTGAGGGAGAGTGTGTGGGACTCCCTTTAGTTTTGGGTTTGGAGATGAGGTAGAGAGAGTTGAGAGAGTTTCAGAGAATTTGGAGATATCTTGGAACTTTAATTTCCAAAAAAGGAGATCGACCCTTACCAAAGTCTTCTCACCAAGCCTTTAAATAATGATGAGATGTGTGTTGGGATGTATGTCCTAATCTAGTTTTGTTTGTAATATTACCATTTGAAATTAAGAAGAGTTTTTTCTTTCATCACTTTGTGTCTCGCAATTTTACAAACTTTGTCCAATAAACTAAGCTCCAGGGTCATTGAATTTATGAGAGAACTAGAACTTGAACGGGGTGTAGTGGACACAGAAGGAGGATCACGTTCGAGTTAATGACCCGAACGGTCTATAGTATATGGATCGGGTTGGAGACCTAATCTTGGATACACTGTGGATGCGACCCGCTTTGTATTAGATGCAAATGAGGTGATCTGACTCGTTCATGTGGTTGACCTGCAAGTGGGGGCTTCCTTTGCAATGAGATTGTACAAGACCGGACCGTGAATTATTAGACCTACTGATGTAACACCGTTAATAGTATGAGACTAATAACTTCGTAGATGACCATTAGTTACTCGACCTGAACCCTGAACGTGTTACGGACTCTTGTCTGCGGGAGTTTGTCCTTTGACTAGTGCGGATGAGGGTGGTCATAGTTACTCGCGCAATATGCCTATCTTCTCAGGGACAGGACCACGTGGGGAGCTGGAAACTTAACTACGCGAGATGGAATTCACTCGTTCCCGACCATAGGGAAACTAGAGGGGTTGTTCCCTTAAGTTCTTTCTCCAGGGCTTGGACAACGGACGCCCACCCTCTCACTGGCCCGATAAGGGTGTTTTGTATTGTTGGACAATTACAACGTTGTTGTTCATTAGAGGAGCAGTGGGGACTTAAAGAGCAAGAAGTAGACACATGGGTCAAACGGTAATTTGACCCAGCAGTGTCTACGAACAACCTGTGAAGGGTCGACTCATGGGCATTGGTTATATCATTGGAAACAACTTGTCTTACTGTGACAGGAGTGCAGCTACGGGCTTTAGTGGAGTTTTACCGTAGCTAATGAATGATGATTAACCGAGTCAAAGTGTTTGATAGGTTAATCTCGGATCATTGGAGCTCGTCACTGTAGGACCGTTAGGTCCCTCGGTTGGATCAAACTGGATTAATAGAAGGTTTACAGTTTTGGTGTGAATTTGAAGTGTTCAAGTTCATTAAAGGGTAATTATGTCATTTATATGAGATATGATTGACATACTATATAGTTTAATGTGAATGAGATTCATAATAAACTATAGGTTAGCCTTTAGTGTGAATGAGATTCATAATAAACTATACGTTAACCTAATTGTCTAATTAAGGCTAACTTGGAGAAATGGGATTGAAAGAAATTAAATTGAATGTGATTCAATTTTAAAATTCACAATCATACAAATGTGATTTGTATAATGAGATATGAGATATCTTATTATATGTGGTTATGCAAATATGAGTTGTATAACCTATGGTTGTGGTTAAATTGTAAATAGGTGAAGATTTCAACTCCACTTATCACCATTATTTAAACTCCTCTGCAAGAAGGATTTCTCTCTTGATTGTTCATTTTTGGAATCTCACCAAAAACAAAAGGCATTCTCTCTCAAATTCTCTCTCAACCACTCCTCCCTATCACCAAAAGAAAAGAGTCCCACAACTCTCCTTCTACCAAAAGTAGAAAAACCGAGAAACTGTGTGGAGGTGTCCCACAATTTAATTTCTCTCAATTCAATTTCTCCAATTTGCACTAAATAATCAATTAGGCTATACTATAGTTTACTATGAATCTCATTCACATCAAACTATATATTATGTGAACTATATCACATATAAATGGTAGAAATACCCAAATAATGAATTTGAACACTTCAAATCCACACCAAACTATAAACCCTCAATTTGTCCAATTTGAGCCCACCGAGGTACCTAATCGACCTACAGATGACAAGCTCCAATGATCCACTAAAGCCCATAGCTACTCTCCCATCACTGTAGGACAAGTTGTGTCCATCGATATAACCATTGCCCGCCAGTCCATCGATAGTCACAGCTGGGTCAAGTTACCGTTTTACACTTGTGTGATCCTCTGTTGGGATTTGTGCCCTAAACTTATGTAATTTTGATCAAATAAATAAAGAGTTATTTATTTTGATAAAATTATATTCTTGTTTTATAAATCCAATAAACTAAGCTCCAAGGTTATAATGTATCTTGAATATCAGTGCAGTAGACACTATTTAGATTGTGTTCAAGAGTATACCCAAATTGGTATATGGTATAAGAATAAGGTTGGAAACCATATTCTAGTAACACCATGGATGCGACCCAATTTATAGTTAGGACAAATGAGGTAATCCAACTCATTCATGTGGTTGACATGCGAGTGGGGGCATCCTGTATGAAGATTCCATACAAGACCGTACTGCAAATTATTTGTCTAACCAGTATAACACTGTTAACAGGATAAGAGTTATAATTCATAGATGGTCATTAGTGACTCGACCTTAATCTTGAGTAAGTTAAGAACTCCTACTTTTAAGGGTTTGTCCTTAGACTAGTATGGGTGAGAGTGGCCTGTAGTCGACTAAATAAGCCTACCTTCTCAGGGACAGAACCTCTTAGGTAGCTGGGGACGTAATTATACAAGATGGAATTTACTCATTCCTACACTTAGGAATTAGATAGGTTCTTCCCTTAAGAACTGACTCCAGGTCTTGAACAACGGGGCCCCGCCTTCTAAGAGTGTATGAGTCTATGGTAGGACCTTAGACTTGTTGTTCATTAGAGGATCAATGGTGCTTAAGGAACAAAGAGGTAATCACAGGGGTAAAACGGTAATTTGACCGAGCTGTAATTACGAACAACATGTGAAGGTTCGACTCATGGGTAATGATTATATCAATGGATACAATATAATCTACAGTGAGGAGAGTGCAACTACAAGTCTATAGTGAAGTGACTTGTAGTTAATGAATATTGATTACTTCGATCAAAGAGTTTGATCAGTTAAATCTCACATCATTGGAGCTCATTAACTGTAGGTCGATTAGGTCCCTCAGTTGGCTCAACACGGTAATATTGAGGGTATAAAGTTATGAGGTATTATATCAGTTATATGTGATATAATTGATATAATATATGTTTTTTATGTGAATTAGATTCATATATACTAATGAGAGAATGAAGGAGGGATAGGATGGTAATTTCCATCCTATTTCCCTATAAATAGTTGCATAAGATGCAACTTTGGGTAGAAGAAAAATCTTGGAAAATCCTAGATTGTCATTTTTTTGTTGTTGGAAAAGTTTCACAAAAACACAACCTCTCTCACAACCCCACACCTTATCCTAAAGGAACCCACATTCCTCCCTCACCTACAGAACGACGGAGAAGATCCAGTGGTGGTGTCTTCATTCGTTCGGGTTCGAGTTGTTGAGATCGTGATCGCGGGAGAAGGAGCACTTGAAGAAAGAGTTCTCCAAAGGTAATTACATGTTGTCCAATATCTTATAGCATGCTTAATCTTAGTTATATTTAATCTTGATTGAAATCCATGTTACGAATTAAGAACACGCGATTCACAATCGCATCTGCTACGGGATTCGATCCCCTCAATTGGTATCAGAGCCCAATTGTGTTCTTGATTTTTGTTCTGGATTTATCAAGATCATAGGTGGGATTTACTATTTTTAATGTGATGAATGAACGGTTTCGAAATTAGACGTTTTCAATTTTGCCACTTAGATTTAAATTTTTCATTGGACCGTTCAATGTAAGGGTCTAGTATTTTGGCAATTTTAGTTGTAAATCGAGTCTGTAAGTCCGTGTCGATCGATGCAAAGTAGTTTCTGAGAAGAACAGAGCAAAAACGAGGCAAAACCGTGAAGGATGGCTTGCTGTCTGCACGTAGCGTTGCAACGCTATTCATTGGCGTTGCAACGCCACGCTTGCGTAGGAAGGCGTGCATCACAGGTAGCGTTATAACGTTGCCATCAGCGTAGCAACGCCAAAGGCGTTTCGCAGCATGCTCCAACGGCTAGAAAGTGACAAATTGCAGCATTGCAAAGCTGCCATCAGCGTCGCAACGCGGAAGGCGTTTTAGCAACTTTCAAACTGGCGAAAAACGTATTTTTTAATTATATATTAAATATAAAAATGTTTTATATTCAATTTATATTTAATTTATTTAATTTTAATTAATATAATTAGATTATATTAATTAAAATTCATTTTAGGATTCTAAAATTGGTCTAATTTTGCTATTTAAATTATGCAATTGTTGTGTAATTATTGCCATGCATAATATATGCTTTTATTTTAGATATCCCACCTTAGGTTAGGCATTACCATGCATCATTTATAATATAAAGTGTTATATTATATAGTTTGCATGTACGATTAATATAAGGTGTTATATTAATTTATGGACAACATTGACATGCATTATAATTCATGATATGATTATGCTATGTATGATTTATTATTCATGAAATGAATGATCAAGCACTATGACATAGTATGCATGTCACCTAAGGTTAATTATTAGTTTTAAAATGTTTAGAACTTGGAATTAATAGACCTTAGGTTATCTAGTTCTAGTTAGATTAGAATTAGGAACCAAGTAATTTATAAACAATGATTAAAAGAGGTACTCTGTCTAAGGAAGGTTCTATCTAGGTTGGGGTATTTATTTCGAGTTGAAACCCAACACCCTGCACCGAAACTGACATGGGAGTGAATTTTAATCAGAGAGTTTATAAATTATAGTAGTGTCATCGGGTTTATTAAGGGGTAATAAACTAGAAATCCTAGGCTTAATATAAAGAGCTATATTAGCGAACTTAGGATAAAGTCAATATAAGAGTTATATTGATTATAAATATAAGAGTTATATTGATAAGTTTAGGTAAAACCATTAGCCGAGTTTTCAGCCTAAGTAATTTGCCTATAGATTTAAAGTATCCAGTGGGAGGAAAAATGCATATGATACATATTTTTCCACCTACGTATCTTCGGGAAGTTCACACCGTGAGACTCATACTTGGCCTCATGGCATAAACGAGAGCGTCCCCCTTCAGATGGTGTTTGTATGAGTCAATATCAAGATGAATGGAGAGGGTACTTATAGTGTGTGGGAGCGAGTTTAGTGAAAACAAAACCTATGGTCTCTTCTGTCGGTTTACACCATAAGATCACTATGGTCGGCCTGCTAGTTTGGCCTTGACCAGACAATCCATTCGGAGGGTTTGATCATAGGAGATCAAACACAGTAGACACCCAAAAGGGATAAAGATTTCGTTAGTCTGTTATTCAATCTAGTCGTCCCTTCGGCGGATTTTATTGGATGGGGACTCTGGGGTCTAAACACAGATGGTTACGCTCACAAGGTACATAAGAAGTGTATGTATCCTGACTGAATAATGGTAACTAAAGCCTATAGGAATAAGAGTTATTCTGGCATTAGATTTTGGTCAAGAATGTCTTGATCCAGAGGAGGAGTATTTTTTATTACCCTTCGGTTTCATATATTCTAAAACATTGGAGTATCATTGCAAATTATAAATGACCTAGGAATCATTTGATAATTGGCTAAAACATGATTGGATTAGAAAATTGTAGGAAGAAGCTTATACAATTTTTTTTAAAAATTTTCAGCAATATGTCTACCTCAATTAATTCCTTACTGGGTGCGGAAAAATTAACCGGAGAGAACATAATGACTTGGAGGAATAGGCTCAACATAATCTTGGTTGCAAATGATCTTATGTTCGTTCTCAATGAGGGTGAACCCTGATGTTTTAGCAAGGAGGCTTGAGGGCAATGTCTCAGCTTGTGAGATCTTGGATTTTGTGCTACATTTTTCTAGACAACCGTCCAAACAAATTCGACAAGAAGCCCTAAAGTACGTTTAAAACGAGCACATGGAGGAGGGAACGTCAGTAAGAGAACATGTTCTCAATCTGATAGATCACTTCAACATAGTGGAATTAAACGGGGCGGTCATAGATGAGAAAAGTCAGGTATCGTTCATCCCATAAAATCTTCCGAAGAGTTTTCGGCAATTCCACCGCAATGCAGCGATGAACAACATAGAGTATGATCTGACTTCTCTGCTAAATGAGCTACAGAATTATCAGTTTCTTACGGATGATAAGAGACAAAAATAATTGAGAGGCAAATATGTTTGCCCATTTCAAAAGTTCTCATAAGGGTTCACCCTCTTGAACTAGGTACTGCAGTCATACTTCTGAACTTAATAAGATACAGAAGAAAAGGAAAAAGAGCAAATAAAGAGCCATCGTCTTGCAAGAAAAGTTGTTATTTGATAACATGTATAGGTTTATTAGAAACTTTATTTCTATTTCTTGCCTTAGCGATTATTGTACTTCAATTTCTCTTCAATTGAATAAAGTGTTTATTCCTTTGGAAAAGTATTGACCTACGTGTTGCTCTTCTTGAGAATTATTTGCAATGGTTTAATTTAGTTAAAATAGTTTCAAACACAGAATTATTCAAAATATCAAGTACACGAACTGATTTCTCGTAAAGAAAATGCTCATCTTTGGCATCTTAGATTGGGTCATATTAACCTCAATACGATTGAGAGATTGGTAAATAATGGACTTCTAAATGAGTTAGAAGAAAATGCTTTACTTATATGTGAATCATGTCTAGAAGGCAAAATGACTAAAGGACCTTTTAGTGGAAAAGGTTATAGAGCCAAAGAACCTCTTGAGCTTATACAATAAGACCTCTGTGGTCCGATGAGTGTTAAAGCAAAAGGAGGTTATGAATATTTCATCTCCTTTATAGATAATTATTCTAGATTTGGGCATATTACCTAATGCATCATAAGTCTTAAACACTTCAAAAGTTCAAGGAATTCAAGACTGAAGTTGAAAACCAATTAGGTAAAACAATTAAAACACTTCGATCAGATAGAGGTGGAGAGTACATGGATTTTAAATTCGAGAACTATATGATAGAACATGGAATTACATCCCAACTCTCAGCTCTCGGTACGCCACAGCAAAATGGTGTATCAGAAAGGAGAAATAGAACCTTGTTGGACATGGTTCGATCAATGATGAGGTATGCTCATGTCCCTGATTCTTTTTGGGGTTACACAGTAGAGACTGCTGGATACGTTTTGAACAATGTGCCATCAAAAAGTGTTTCTAAAACACCTTTTGAACTCGGGAAAGGACGTAAAGGTAGTTTATGTCATTTCAGTATTTGGGGTTGTCCAACACATGTGCTTGTGACAAATCCAAAGAAGTTGGACACGCGTTCAAAATTATGCCTATTCGTAGCTTACCCAAAAGAAACAAGAAGTGGTTTATTCTATGATCCTAAGGAAGATAAGGTTTTTGTGTCGACAAATGCCACTTTCTTACCGGAGGACCACATAAGTGACCACAAACAAAAAAGTAAAATTGTGTTAAGTGAGTTAGACAGAACAGTAGCAAAGGTTGCTAATAAAACTAGTACGTCAACAAAAATTTTCAGCACTAGCTTGTCGAGTCAAGAGAGTCCATCTCAAGAGTTGAGTATACCTCGAAGTAGTGGGAGGGTTATAACACAACCTGACCGTTACATCGGTTTATCTGAAACCCAAGTTGTTATAGCAGATGACGACTGTGAGGATCCATCGACATATAATCAAGCGATGGTTCACAAAGACAAAGACAAATGGGTCATAGCTATGGACCAAGAAATGGAATCTATGTACTTAAATTTTTTTTGGAATCTTGTAGATAAACCTGATGAGGTAAAACCTATAGGTTGTAAGTGCATCTACAAGAGAAAGTGTGGTGTAGATGGGAAGGTGCAAATCTTTAAAGCTAGACAAGTTGACTATGAGGAAACCTTTTCACCTATTGCTATGGTAAAGTCTACCCGTATCCTACTTTCTATTGCCACATATTATGACTATGAGTTATGGCAAATGGATGTCAAGACAACCTTTTAGAATGGAAATCTTGACGAGAACATCTACATGGAACAACCCAAAGGGTTCAGTGAACCAGGACAAGAGAAAAAGGTTTGCAGGCTTAAAAGGTCAATCTATCGACTGAAACAAGCCTCTAGGTCCTGGAATATAAGATTGTATGAGGCAATCAAATCTTTTGGCTTTGATCATAATGATGATGAACCTTGTGTCTACATGAAAATCATCAATAGTTCTGTCGCATTGCTAGTTCTATATGTGGATGATCTCCTACTCGTTGGGAATGATGAAGGATATCTTACTAACATTAAGAATTTGCTAGCTACGCAATTCCAAATGAAAGATTTGGGTGAAACACAGTTTGTTCTAGCGATCCAGATTGTTCGGAACCGCAAGAATAAAACACTAGCCCTGTCTTAGACATCTTACATCGACAAAGTGTTGTGGAGGTTCAAGATGCAAGACTCCAAAAAGGGTTTATTGCCCTTTAGATATGGAGTTCATTTGTCTAAGGAACAGTGTTCTAAGACACCTCAAGGCGTTGAGGATATTAGACGGATTCCTTATGCATCAGCTTTTGGGAGCATAATGTACGCCATGTTAGGTACTAGGCCAGACATCTGTTTTGCAGTGGGAATGGTCTGTAGGTATCAATCCAATCCAGGACCTGAACACTGGACAACTGTTAAAACAATCCTTAAGTATGTATGGAGAACAAGGAACTACATGCTTGTGTATGGGGCTAAGGATTTAATCCTTACACGAGGACACACATTTCGACTTCGATCGATCGATAAGGATTCTTAGAAATGTACATCAGGGTCAGTATTTACTCTTAACGAAGGAGTTGTAGTATGCCGAAGGGTCAAGCAATGATGCATCGTTGATTCCACCATGGAGGCCGAATATGTAGCAGCCTTTGAAGCAACAAAAGAGGTCGGTTGGTTAAGGAAATTTATGTTAAATTTGGAAGTTGTTCCAAATATGAGTTTGCCCATCACGTTGTATTGTGATAACAGTGGTGTCGTTGCAAATTCGAGGGAACCCCGAAGTCACAAGAGGGGAAAGCATATTGAGCGAAAATATCATCTCATCCGGGAGATCGTGCATCGAGGAGACGTGATCGTCACGAAGATAGCCTCAGAGCACAACATTGCGAATCCTTTTACAACGACTCTTACGGCTAAAGTATTTGAGAGTCACCTATAAGGTCTAGGCTTACAAGTCTTCCCCAACTAGGGCAAGTGAGAGTATTGTACAAAGTGTTTAAATGCCCTACTTTATTATATTTACATTATTGTAATGTTTTTTTATAC
The DNA here is from genome assembly GCA_036507285.1 of Trichosanthes cucumerina. Classification (NCBI taxonomy): domain Eukaryota; kingdom Viridiplantae; phylum Streptophyta; class Magnoliopsida; order Cucurbitales; family Cucurbitaceae; genus Trichosanthes; species Trichosanthes cucumerina. Next base: position 45,791,012 of record CM071841.1, read on the forward strand.
TCCACAAGCTTTAGGTCAAGTGGGAGCTTGTTGGGATTTGTGCCTTAAACTTTGTTCGGATTTATGCCCTGAACTTGTGTAATTTTGATCGAAGAAATAAAAGAGTTATTTATTTTGATAAAATTATATTCTTGCTTTATAAATCCAATAAACTAAGCTCCAAGGTTATAATATATCTTGAACATCAGTGTAGTGGACATTATTTGGATTGTGTTCAAGAATATAACCTAAATGAACTATGGTATAAGAATAAGGTTGGAAACCTCATTCTGCTAAGACCATGGATGCAACCCACTTTCTAATTAGTACAAATGAAGTAATCCAAGTCATTCATGTGGTCGACATGCGAGTGGGGGCATCGTGTATAAAGACTTCATACAAGATCGAACTTCAAATTATTAGTCTAACAAGTGTAACACTGTTAACAGGATAAGACTGCTAATTTGTAGATGGTCATTAGTGACTCGACCTGAATCTTGAGTAAGTTAAGAACTCCTGCTTATAGGGGTTTGTCCTTGGACTAGTATGGGTGAGATGGCCTATAGCCGACTCAATAAGCCTACCTTCTCAGGGACAGACCCTCGTAGGTAGCTGGGGACTTAACTATACACGATGGAATTCACTCATTCCCTTAAGAACTGACTCCAAGTCTTGAACAACGGGGCCCCGCCCTCTATGAGGGTATGAGTCTCTTGTAGGACCTTAGACTTATTGTTCATTAGAGGATCAGTGGTGCTTAAGGAACAAATAGGTAATCACAGGGGTAAAACAGTAATTTGACCCAACCGTGATTACGAACAACCTGTGATCGGTCGACTCATGGGTAATAATTATATCAGTGCACACAATATAATCTACAGTGAGGAGAGTGCAACTACAAGCCTATGGTGGAGTGATTTGTAGCTATTAAATATTGATTAACTGGTTCAAAAAGTTTGATCGGTTAATCTTACATCATTGGAGCTCATGTACTGTAGGTCCATTAGGTCCCTCCGTTGGCTCAACCTGGTAACATTGAGGGTATAAAGTTAGGAATGAAATTGAAGTATTCAATTTCATGCATGAGGTGTTATATCAATTATATATGATATAATTGATATAATATATGGTTTTAATGTGAATTAGATTCACATATAAACCATATAATGGTGGGAAATATAAGAGGGATATGATGGTAATTTCCATCCTATTTCCCTATATATATAGTTGCATGAGATGCAACTAGGTTAAGTAATTTCATCTCTTTGAGAAACCCTAGAGAATTCTCCAACATTGTGTAGGAAAGAGTTCCAACTAGAATCTCACAAACATCTCATCTCACCTAAAGGGAACCCACCTTCCTCCCTCACCTAGAGAACAACAGAGAAGATCCGGTGGTAGTGTCGGTGATTGTTTGGGTTCGTGTTGCTGAGATCGTGATCGTGGGAGAAGGAGCACTCGAAGAAAGGTTCTTCAAAGGAACAAATCTTGTTGTCCATCTAGTTAATATATGCTTAATCTTAGTTAAATTGTTCTTGATTCATATCCATGTAACGAAATTAAGAACGCGCGATTCACTATCACTTCTGTTGCGGGATTCGATTCCCTTCAATTTGTATCAGAGCCCAATTGCGTTCTTGATTTACGTTATGGATTTTCCAGGAACGTGGTGAGATTTAATGTTTTGCATGTGATGCATGAACGGTTAGCAATTTAGACGTTTTCAATTTTGGCACTTAGATTTACAATTTTTCATTGAATCGTTCAATATAAGGGCCCGGTGTTTTGAAAAAATTTAATTATAAATCGAGTCTCAAAGTCCGTATCAATTATGGCAAAGTGGTTGCTGAGAAGAACGGAGCGAAAACGTGCAAGGAATGGAGATTCCACATGTTATCTGTGTGCAGCGTTGCAACGTTGTTCATTGGCGTTGCAACGCTTTGCTTGCGGAAGGAGGCGCGCATTAGAGGCAACGTTGCAATACTGCCATCAGCGTTGCAACGCACAAGGCGTTTTGCAACGCGCTCCAACGGGCAGAAACGGATAACGCGCAGCGTTGCAACGCCAAAGGCGTTTCAGCAAGCTGTCTAACGGTTGAAAAATGTTTTTTTATTTATATATTAAATATAAAAATATTTTATATTTAATTTATATTTAATTTATTTAATTTTAATTGATATAATTAGATTATATTAATTAAAATTCAATTTATGGTGCCAAAATTGGTCTAATATTGCAATTTAAATTATGCAATTGTTGTGTAATTATTGCCATGCATAATGTATGCTTTTAATTTAGATATCCCACCTTAGGTTAAGCATTTCCATGCGTCATTTATAATATAAAGAGTTATATTATATAGTTTGCATGATTAATTAATATAAGGTGTTATATAAATTTATGGACAGTATTGACATGCATTATTTTTCATGAGATGATTATGCTATGTATGTCTTAATATTCATGAGATGAATGATCAAGCACTATAACATAGTATGCATGTCACCTAAGGTTAATTATTAGATTTAAAATGTTTAGAACTTGGAAATAATATATCTTAGGTTATCTAGTTCTAATTAGATTAGAATTAGAAACCAATTGATTTATAAACAATGATTAAAAGAGAAACTCTATCTAAGGAAAGTTCTGTCTAGGTTGGGGTATTTAAGCTGACAGAAACGGAACACCCCTACCTGGGAACTGTCTTAGGAGTGAAATTTAATCAGAGATTTTATAAATCATGGTAGCGTCAGCGGGTTTATTAAGGGGTTAATAAACTAGAAATCCTAGGCTTAATATAAAACTTATATCAGTAGACTTAGGTTAATAAACTAGAGTTATATTGATTATCGAAATAAGAGTTATATTGATAACCTTAGGTAAAAGTGTATATGATACATATTTTTCCCACCTAAGTATCTCCGGGAAGTTCACACCGTGAGACTCATACTTGGCCTCGTGGCGCAAACGGGAGCGTCCCCCTTCGGATGGTGTTTGTATGAGTCAATATCAAGGTTAATAAAGAGGGTACTTATTGTGAGTTTTAGTAGGTTTAGTGAAAACAAAACCTATGGTCTCTTCAGTCGTCTTATATTGACAAGATGTTGTCTAGATGTAAGATGCAGAACTCCAAGAAGGGCTTGCTGTCTTTCAGGCATGGGGTTCACTTGTCTAAGGATCAGTGTCCTAAGACTCCTCGAGATGTTGAGTATATGAGACGGATCCCATATGCTTCAGATGTAGGGAGCCTGATGTATGCCATGTTGTGTACTAGGCCCGACATTTGTTATGCAGTAGGGATTGTCGGAGGTATGATCCAATCCGAGATTAGATCACTGGGACGGTACCGTAAAGGCAATCCTCAAGTATCTTAGGAGAACGAGGAACTACAACTTAGTGTATGGTAGTGGGGATTTGATCCTTACGGGATACACGGATTCTTACTTTCAGACCGATAAGGATTCTAGGAAATCCACTTTGTGGTCTTCCTTCATTCTTAATGGAGGAGCTGTAGTATGGCGAAGCATCGAGCAGGGATGCATCGCCGATTCCACTATGGAAGCGGAGTATGTTGCGGCTTGTGAAGTTGCAAAGGAAGCTATTTGGCTAAGGAAGTTCATGACGGATTTGGAAGTTGTTCCAAATATGAACTTGTCGATCACACTATTCTGTGATAACAGTGGTGTAGCAGCCAACTCCAGAGAGCCTCGGAGCCATAAGAGAGGCAAACACATTGAGCGCAAGTATCATTTGATACGAGAGATTGTGCACCGCAGAGACGTGACAGTCACGCAGATAGCGTCGGAGCACAACGTAGCTGATCCATTTACAAAGTCCCTAACGGCTAAGGTGTTTGACGGTCACATAGAGAGTCTAGGTCTTCGAGAGCATCCTGACTAGGGCAAGTGGGAGATGTGTAAACGGGTATTCAATGCCCTAGTTTATTGTATTACTTAATTGTAATTTATGTGCATTTGAGAAATGTATTTTCTCCACTAGCTTAGTCCAAGTGGGAGTTTGTTGGGATTTTTGTCCTAATCTTGTGTTTGTAAATTACTGTTTGAAATTAATAAGAGTTATTTATTTCATTACTTTGTGTCTCGCAATATTTACAAACTTTTCCAATAAACTAAGCTCCAGGGTCATTGAATTTATGAGAGAACTAGAACTTGAGCGGTGTGTAGTGGACACAGGGAGGAGGATCACGTTCGAGTTAATGACCGAACAGTTTCTGATATATGGATAGGGTTGGAGACCTAATCCTGGATACACTGTGGATGCGGCCCGCTTTATATTAGATACAAACGAGGTGATCTGACTCATTCATGTGGTTGACATGCGAGTGGGGGCATCCTGTGCAATGAGATTGTACAAGACCGGACCATGAATTATTAGACCTACTGATGTAACGCCATTGCCAGTAAGGACTAATAACTTCGTAGATGACCATTAGTGACTCGACCTGAATCCGGAGCGTGTTATGGACTCCTGTTTGCGGGGGTCTATCCTTTGACTAGTACGGGTGAGGGTGGCACAGTTACTCGCCCAATATGCCTATCTTCTCAGGGGCAGGTCCAAGTAGGGAGCTGGAAACTTAACTACGCGAGATGGAATTCACTCGTTCCTGCCTTAAGGGAAACTAGAGGGGTTATTCCCTTAAGTGCTGTCTTCAGGGCTTGGACAAAGGGCGCCCACCTTCTCACTGGCCCGAGAAGGATGTTGTGTATGGTTGGACCATCACAATTTGTTGTTCATTAGAGGAGTAGTGGGGACTTAAGGAACAAGAGATAGACACAGGGGAAAAATGGTAATTTGACCCAACCGTGTCTATGAACAACCTTTGAAGGGTCGACTCATGGGCATTGATTATATCAGTGGACACGTAATATTCTGCACTGACGGGAGTGCATCTACGGGCTATAGTGGAGTGTTACCGTAGCTAATGAATGTTGATTAACCGGGTCAAAGAGTTTGATAGGTTAATCTCGGATCATTGGAGCCCGTCACTGTAGGTCCATTAGGTCTCTCGATTGGCTCAGTCTGGGTTAAAAGAAGGGTTAATGTTTTGGTATGAAATTGAAGTGTTCAACTTCACTTAGAGGCATTTATGTCATTTATATGAGATATGAATGATATAATATATAGTTTAATGTGAATGAGATTCATAATAAACTATAGGTTAGCCTAATTTTTGAATTAGGGCTAAATGGAGAAATTAATTGAGAGAAATTAAATTGGATGTGATTCAATTTAATCAATCCACAATTATTGCAAATGTGATTTGCAATATGAGATATGAGATATCTTATATTATATGGTTATGCAAATGTGATTTGCATAACCTATGGTTGTGGTAAAATGGTAATAATATGGAGATTTTAACTCTACGGTTATTCCATTATTTAAACCCTTCTGGCAAGAAGAATTGTAGGTTTCACTCTCATTTTTTGGATTTCACCCAAAAAGAAGACAACTCTCTCAACTTTTCTCTCAATTCTCCTCCCTCTCCATAACCAAGAAAAGTCCCACCACTTTCCTTCTTCCAAAGAAAGAACAACCGAGAAGGTCGTTGGTGGTGTTCGTTTTATTCGAGAGAAGCATTCGTTGAGAAGCACGAAGTGTTCGTGTCCAAGGAATGAATCTTGAAGGATTGTCTACAACAAGTAAGTACATTTCTTCTTGTGATAATTTCTTCCTTAATTTTGCATGTTTAACATAGATCTAAGTGTTAGATCATTTTAGCCAATTTCAAGTAGCGTAACGATACCTTTGACGATTCGATCGTCTTCCACTGCGCAGGGATTTTTATTCCCTTCATCTACGACCCACAAGAAAACAAAGTGATTGTATCGACAAACGCCACATTCTTGGAGGAAGATCACATGATAAACCATAAACCGCGTAGTAAATTAGTGCTAAATGAAGCTACAGATGAACCAACAAGAGTTGTTGATCAAGCTGGACCTTCATCAAGAGTTGATGGAGAAGCCAACACCTCAAGTCAGTCGCGTCCTTCCCAATCGTTTGGAATGCCTCGACACAGTGGGAGGGTTGTTTCCCAACCTGACCGCTACTTGGGTTTAGCAGAAACTCAGTCGTTATACCTAATGACGGTGTAGAATATCCATTGTCTTATAAAGAGGCAATGTTTGACGTAGACAAGGACCAATGGATCAAAGCCATGAACCTTGAAATGGAGTCAATGGACTTCAATTCAGTATGGGAACTTGTAGACCAACTAGAAGGGGTTAGACCCATAGGGGGTAAATGGATATATAAGAGAAAGAGACATGCAGCCGGAAAGGTACAGACCTTTAAGGCTAGAATTGTAGCAAAGAATTTTACCCAAAGGGAAGTAGTTGACTATGAAGAAACTTTTTCCTCTGTTGCTATGCTGAAGTCTATAAGGATACTTTTGTCCATAGCCGCGTTTTATGATTATGAAATCTGGAAAATGGACGTCAAGACTGCCTTTTTGAATGGTAATCTTGACGAGAGCATCTATATGTCTCAACCCGAAGGGTTCATAACCCAAGGTCTGGAGCAAAAAGTTTGCAAGCTCAATCGATCCATTTATGGGTTGAAACAAGCATCCAGATCTTGGAATATAAGATTTGATACTGCGATCAAGTCTTATGGTTTTGACCAAAACGTTGATGAGCCTTGTGTTTACAAGAGGATCATCAACGACAAAGTAGCTTTCTTAGTGCATTATGTGGATCATATCCTACTAATTGGAAATGACGTAGGATACCTTACTGGTACAATGAATTGGCTTGCGACCCAATTTCAAATGAAAGATTTGGAAGAGGCGTAATATGTTCTTCGGATTAAGATCTTCAGGAATCGCAAGAACAAAACGCTAGCACTTTCTCAAGCGTCTTATATCGGCAAAATGTTGTCCCGATATTCGATGCAGAATTCCAAGAGAGGCTTGTTGCCCTCCAGGCATGGAGTTCATCTGTCTAAGGAACAGTGTCCTAAGACAACTCAAGAAGTTAAGGATATGAGACGTATTCCCTATGCCTCTGCAGTAGGTAGCTTAATTTATGTTATGTTGTGCACGAGGCCAGACATTTGTTATGTAGTGGGAATAGTCAGTAGGTACCAATCCAATCCAGGGTTAGACCACTGGACAACAGATAAAAATATCCTCAAGTATCTTAGGAGAACGAGGGACAATACGCTTGTGTATGGGACTAAGGATTTGATCCTTACTGGATACACTGATTCTAATTTTCAGACCGATAAGGATTCTGAGAAATCCCCATCGGGATCAGTTTTCACCCTTAACGGGGGAGCTATAATATGACGAAGCATCAAGCAAGGATGCATCGCTGACTCCACGATGGAGGTTGGGTATGTCTCTGCTTGTGAAGTAGCTAAGGAGACTGTTTGACTATGGAAATTCCTTACTAATTTGGAAGTCGTTCCAAATATGGAATTTTCCATCTCCTTATACTGTGACAACAGTGTGCGGTAGCCAATTTGAAGGAACCTCGCAGCCATAAGCGAGGCAAGCACATCGAGGGGAAGTATCACCTGATACGAGAAATAGTGCAACGAGGAGATGTGACAGTCACGAAGATCGCTTTGGAGCACAATATTGCTGATCCATTTACAAAGACTCTCACGACTAAATTGTAAGAAGGTCATCTGGAGAGTCTAGGCCTACGGGACGAGTACATAGGCTAATCTAGGGCAAGTGGGAGATATATAATGGGTATATGGATGCCCTAGTTTATTGTATTTTCTTATCTCTGTAACCACTGTTTTAGATTATGATATACACCACTAGAGTTTTAATTCAAGTGGGAGTTTGTTGGGTTTGTGCCCAAAAACTCGTAGTTTGTATTTATGTTCTAATTAATGTAATCATGTGTTATTATTTCAATAAAGAGTTTATTATTCATTATCTACGAGTTTGCCTTTATTTAGTCCCTAAATCCAATAAACTAAACATCTAAGGCTGTTAAATGTATCTTTAACTGAATGTCGTGTACATATAGAGGATCTCGGTTTGAGATACAACCTAAAGGGTCTATAGTTAGGGGATAAGGTTTGGGTACCTTACACTGGTAAAACTATGGATGTGGCCCACTTTGTATTTGATACAAACACTGTGATCCTAACATATTTGTGTAGATGACATGTGAGTGGGGATATCCTATGAAATGAGATTACATAAGACCGGACAAGGAAATACTAACCTCTAGCTGTAACTCCGTTGACTAGTTAGGTTTCTATTTCACTAGGATGACCTAGGCAACTTGATCTCAATCCTAAGCAGGTTACGAACTCCTGTTCGTGAGGGATTGTCCTTTGACTAGTATGGGTGAGAGTGGCCAGATACGCCGACTCAATATGCCTACCTTTTTGGGTACAAGACCGAGTGAGCGACTGGAACTTAACTTAGCAAGATGGAATTCACTCTTTCCCGCCTACTAGGGTAAGTAGAGGAATGTTCCCTTAAGTGGTGTCTCCGGGACTTGAACAAATGGCCCAACCCTCTCATTTGCCCGAGAGGGCCTCTGTTTGTTTGTAGGACCACAAACAAATTTTTCATTAGAGGAGCACTGGTACTTAAGGCACAAGATGTAACCTAGGGGTAAAACGGTAATTTGACCCAGCTTGTGCTACGAACATTCGTGAAGGATTGACTTGCTTTTATTGGTCAATATTCGTGGACACAGAAATATATCTGCAGTGAGAAGAGTGCAGCTCTGGGACTTTAGTGGACTGTTCCCGCAGTTAACGAATGTTGATTGGGAGGTTAATGAAATTAACCGAGAAATCTCGTATCGTTGGACCTTCTGATCTGTAGGTCCATTAGGTTCACCTTCTAGCTCGTAAAGGGTTCTTATATCATTTGAATTTTAAATCTTCAAATTCGTAAGGGAATAAACATAATGTATATTGATACGATATAATATATGGTTTTGGAACTACATAATATAAATTTATTACATGAGAGAATTAAATATTTGAAAGAGTTCAAATATTAAATTCAAATGTGAATGTGATTCATATTTGAAAACTGTAGGTTAAATTTAATGTGCATTAGATGTGCATTAAAACTATAGGATAGAGGGATAATTGATTAAATGTGATTTAATCTAAATTAAATATAAGATATTTAATTTTAATTAATTAAATATGATTTAATTAATAATTAATTAGATTAATAATTATTAATTTAATTATTAAATTAATGGGAACGTGTCAGGAGGACACGTTCCCACTTCCCTCCAACTCCCCATCGATAGGGAGTGGGGGAAGTGATCCCTTCACTTGAGGCTTCTTCTCCTGGTGAGAAGAGATTGATCGAGTTGTGATTTTCAATATAGTTCTCTCTAGAAGAAATTTTCTCTCTCTCATTTTTCTCTTGAATTCCCAATCTTCCAACTGTTGGAATCCTTCCCACAAAGGATTTGATCTAAGTTGTATCTCAGAGGATAGGAGGTTTTCTGTATGGTTGGTGTCCTATTCGAAGAAAAGAACAGAGAACTGTTGTTGTATTGCTGAAATCTCTAGGAGTAAGGAGTTGTTGTGTTGAGGAAAAACTACAAAGGTAATCCCTTTTCCCTTTTAGTTTAACAGTTAAACAAAGTATGTTTGTACGTATTTATCCATGCCTAATTAGATTAGGATTTACATGTTTGTTACATTCTGTCAATGTACTGGTTTTTGTATATCTAACCAAAACAATCAAGCAATATCGATTCCAAACACGTTTTCGCTGCTCAAGGAGATCTGATCTCCATCAGATGTGTTATGAGCCAACAAATCGTTCCCTGTCATCTGCTAAGAGGATAACATTTGCAGGCCTCGTAGCCTAATTAACTGCCTCAGCTTGTCTAATTTCAGGGTGTTGTGTTGGTTGGACTAAAGGATCTCTAGGATATTGAGGATTTGTCATTGTCTTTCTTGATGGAGATCGGATCCCCTTGAGTAGCGGAAACATGTTTTGGAATTGAAATTGCGAGTTTATTTTGGTAGAAAAACAAAAACTAGTACATTCGAAAAAATACAGAGAATAAGCATACATTTCCTAATCTAGTTAGGCATGGAACTAATCATGCAAACATACTTCAAATGAAACTAAACTAAAAGGGAATTCAGAATTTACCTTGGTAGTTTTAATCTCCAAGCAACACCTTACTCCCTTTGCACAACAACTCAGTAACACCAAAAGGACTTCTCTGTTTTTCCAACATGACACAACCACCCAGTAAACCTCCTATAGGTCTGAGTTCCACTTAGATCTCTCCTTTGTGGGAAGGAGCCAACTATTGGAAGTAGGGAATTAAGAGAGAGAGAATTTTATAGAAGCAATTCCAAAATGCAGAAACTTTGATCGATTCACCAACCCCCTTTTCCTCGAGAGGTTATGCCAGAGGAGTTCTTCCCCCCACTCCCAATCGATAGGGAGTTAGTGGGGAAGAAGGGAACGTGTCCTCCTGACACCTTCCCATTAATTAATTAAAAATTAATTGTTGGGATTTATGTCCTAAACTTGTGTAATTTTGATCAATTAAATAAAGTGTTATTTGTTTTGATAGAATTACAGTCTTGCTTTAATAAATCCAATAAACTAAGCTCCAAGGTTATAACATTTATCTTGAACATCAATGTAGTGGACACTATTTGGATTGAGTTCAAGAATATAACCTAAATGGTCTATGAGACGGATTCCTTATGCATCGGTTGTTGGGAGCCTGATGTACACCATGTTGTGTACTAGGCCCGACATCTGTTTTATAGTTGGGATGGTCAGTAGGTATCAATCCAATCCAGGACTTGAACACTAGACAACGGTTAAAACAATCCTTAAGTATCTTCGCAGAACAAGGAACTACATGCTTGTGTATGGGGCTAAGGATTTGATCCTTACAGGATACATGGATTCTAACATTCAGACTGATAAAGATTCTCGGAAATCTACATTAGGGTCAGTATTCACTCTTAACGGAGGAGCTGTAGTATGGCGAAGCGTCAAGCAAGGATGCATCGCTGATTCCACCATGGAGGCAGAGTATGTAGCGGCTTGTGAAGCAGCTAAGGAGGCCGTTTGGTTAAGGAAATTCATGCTAAATTTTGAAGTTGTTCCAAATATGACTTTGTCCATCACGCTTGTCACACCCCCTCCCGAACTACCTGCTACTTAGCCCAAAAGGCGGCGTGAAACCAACAGACATTGTTTATCTCTTAACAATACCGCTACTTACCGCATTCTCTCTGATAAACATACTATGTTCGCAGATAGGGAACATTTTAACATAACACAATGTAAACTGGACAACTATTAAACATACACAAGGAGAAACCCTTCATAAGTCTCTCTTGGAAACTAAAAGTCAAGTGCATCAAAACAACACAAGACAACTCATTGTTTATCTGACCACTAATGTACAAAACTTCTATAACTACATAACGACTTGCTATACAACACCAAACCACGCACAAACTAACAACTTATGAAACTTCCAAAGCAGACTATGGCAGGATGTCAGTACAGGAGCTCGATCACTACCAAAAGGTTTGAAAACATTGAAAGAATGAGCTAAAAAGCTCGGTGAGTGTCTATCTTTAAAACATTATAAGCTCACAGGTGAATCATAATAATGGCAGATTATAATTAGAAAATAGCTTAACATCTGTTTGTAAACATAAACAAACCATGCTTCCAATTTACAGATATAAGTCACCACTTGTGCATAACACACAACTCGAAATGTATTAACATATCGAGGGTAGATAGATCAATAATATAGAAGCCCATAACAATAAAACACATGACATGATACCACATCAAACCATAGAGGTGGTAGAGTTACATTTATACCAATAAGGTTCATACCTCTCTCTCTCTCACGTGCACGTGGAATACCTTTGGTCATTAGGTTTTCCTTAATACCTTCTCTATGTCCTTCAGTATTAAGGTAAAACCATTTACTACCCAAATACCTTCTCATTGTCCTTCAGTATTTAGGTAAAACCATTTATTACCCGGATACCTTCTCATTGTCCTTCAGTATCGGGATATCATGATTCATTTCCCCCCCTAAGTACCTTCTCGAATGTCCTTCAGTATTAGGGGTTAACCCCAAACAAGGGCATAATTTGTGTACCATGGAAATCATGTCTTTATAACACATACAACAATTTCATGACATTTTCACATTATCATCTAAACATGTTCCCAAGTGGATTTACACAAAACATTCTCTAAAGGAAAGCATACTTTCATAATTTAGTTTCCATACTTGGATTTATAGTTACAACTAATTCAAAGCATGCTTAGGTTCCATCATGAACTTTATGTTAGAAACTCCATGAAGCTATACATAATTAGTTCAAACAAGATTCAATGATCAACAATTATGTTTTTGAAGAAAAACATAGGCCAAACATAGTTCTAAGATAGAGTCACTCACAGTATTAGAATTGGAACCTTGGCTTGTAAACTTGACCTATATGCTCTTGGCCTGTCAAACAAACCAACTCAACCATTAGAACCTCGAGCTCATAATTTTTTACCTTAAAACTTGCAAGAAAACACACTTTCAAATTTCCAAGATTTTCGGTTTTTTACGCACTGTATTGACATACCATAACTTCTTCATTACTTATTGATAACTCACCATAAAGGAGTTATTTTACTAGAATTTTAGTATTTAATCCACTTGAATTGCATTTAATTTAGTGATCCTCATGTTATTTTATCCCTAAATAACGTGTGTTAGCTTTGAATCTTGAATTTAAGCATTAGGTGCAAAAAGAATTAATTTTTGATGTTTTTGTGCTTTAATTCATGAAATTTAAGGAAACAAGCTAACGGTTGATTAATGACCGAAATTTGAGATTTTTCTTAACTCCAAAAATCCTTGCATATTTAGTTTGATTTATAATTGACTTCATTAATTTATTTGGGATTTTTCTGTGTGCAGGAGATGTTTAAAAATTACAAAAGTCCCTAAGGGTATTTTAGACATTTTACCCGAAGGGTAATATGGTCTTTTTACCCTTAAGGGTATTTTTGTAATTTGTGGAGTTAGGGCAACACCATCTTGCATAAGAAGGCTGGGGTTTACAAGTGTAAAGAGAAGGAGTAGTCGCAAAAAAAGGAAGAGACCGAGAGAGAACGGGCGATTGCTACAGCAAAGGTGTGCATTGGAGAGGAAAATCGTGAAGGTTCCATTGCTGTAACAATCGTACGAGTGAGGAAAAATTGAAGATTCAGGGTGTTACTGCTGTAGCAAAACCGAGAGGCCATTGTTGTAACAAAATTGAGAGTGCAGTTCGATTTTCACAGATGTCATTCACGAAATTTATGATTACCGGCGATCCAACCGTTGGATTTTACTAAACCTTTGTCAGCCTGTTGAGGACTCATAGAGCTCCCATTTGAACGGTTGGATCGTGGTTTCGAGCTTTCCTGTGTCAGATATCGCAGTCACATTGGGTGACAACAGCAGTTCGGTTTTTCACAGACGATGCTCACAAAGTTGTCGTTTGCCGGAGTTTCAACCGTTGGATCGTGCTGAAACTTTGCCCGATTATTCAAGACTCATAGGGCTTTACTTTGAACGGTTGGATCGTCGTTCTGAGCTTTGGTAGATGAGATATCGCTGTCGCACAGAACCTGCAAAACTAAAATCTGCTACTATGGTCTGCTGTCTTTGGTGGTATCTTTTGCTTCGTGTCATTACCTCTCCTAATCTCTAATTGTTAATGTTGTTTTTCCGCTATTGGACACATATTTAAGACTATTTTTGTTCACTATTTTAGACCGAATTCGTGACTGTTTTTAGGCTAGAATTGTGACTGATTTATGATAAATTTGTGAACATCATTGGGTTGTTTTCTTGAATTCTTTGATGGATAAAAACATGCATCAATTAGAACTTTGTGAGTTAATTTCCATCATGAACTGAATTTCTTTAGGCAAGGGTTAGGTTGTTTTAATGTAATTTTAGATTAAATTTATGGTTGATGCCATTAATTGAATTTATGAAATTTTATTGAATTTAACGTTGCATGAGAATTAAAATTGGCCTTTTTAACTTCTCTATAATTCATAAACTTGGGAAAGCTAATGAATTAGAAAACTAAAATTTCATTCTAGGATTATTGAGTTGATTAGGGATAATTAACCCACCTAGAACCTAAAATCATGGGCATAATTTAGATCACAATTGGGAAATTGTAGGTTTTAAAACTTAGTGATTTTGGAAAGAATCATTTGAATACATGTGTAGGTAAATTCAAGGCATCACTCAAAATTCATTCCAATTGAATACGAAAACTCCAACCTAACCCGAGCCTATTTTTCATTAAAAATCTCATCTCTTGCATCTTCCCTCTTGTTTGCATTCTCCTCTCTCCGCATTTAAATTCAATTATTTTCTTTCGTCTTATCTTATCTTTCTTACTCATCAATTTATTTATTTACAATAGTAATTTGCACACTCATGCATTGCACTAAAATAAGAAAAATTTGCTAGGACACTCATTGATTTAGGTTTAGCTAGTCCTCGTGGGATCGATACTTTAACTTATCACTTGCTGCTCTCGACCGTGTATACTTGCACGTCGTAGAAGTGTCGGAGTCTTATTCTAATTTGCATTAGTTTAGGGCACTGACATTTTCGCACCACTTATCCAAAAATAATGTAATTTATACCAAACTCTTCCTTTTTGAACCCTCTAAAAATCATATGAAGACATGAAATTGAAATTCCAAACGGATGTGTTCAGAAATACCTCGAAAGCTACTTTTTCAAAAGCAGGACCTGCTTTGTTTCCAGATTCGATTTCCTCTTTGCACAACAAATTTAACCTGATATTTAAAACATCTTCTAGACATTTTCTACTCACGATTTCTTCACGCAAATTGTTGGAAATTCAATAAGCTTTCGAACCATACCAATTAGAGCTTCTAACTCCAAGTATTCAGATCAGAACAACCAAAACATCAGAGACTTCCCAGATTTGACAGCAAATTGCATTCGTCTTCCTCTTCACAAAACAGTAAGTTAATTTCAGTATTAGCTCGAGCTTCCTTCACAAACTTTGTTCCAAATTGAGTTAAATTTCATGTATCAAAAACTCAACTCTTACCTCTTCTTATTGAGCTCGAAAAAACCAAAACATCAGAACTGGTCTGAGTTGATCACCTTGCTGCTATACAATTAAGCTTTGAGTTCTCTTCCTTTCTTCTGCAATTCCAGCTCCAAAATCACGAAAATGACTTCCATTTTCTTCATTTCTCCTTCTCCCACGAAGCTTCAGCTTTGGTTTTGATAAATGACGAAGAAAATGGAGAAGATAAATCCATTTTAAAAACCAAGGAGGCAAACTTTGTCTTTTTCCCTTTTGTTTTTTCTTTTCTTTTTCCTTTTCTTTTTCCTTTCCTTTATCCCTTTCTTTCTTTTCTTTTCTTTCCTTTTATTTTATAAACAAAACAAAACACAATATAATATTCATTCCTTTCATTTCATTTTCTTCATTATTTTTAAAGCAAACCAAACCAAAATGGTTTAAACTTTCCTTCCTTGTTTTCCTTTTGTCTTTCACTTCATTTCTTTTCTTTTTAAAACATGGAAAACCAAGTTTTAAACATTCATTTCTTCTTTCTTTTTGTTGTTTGTTAATAAGGAAGTTCCAAAGAGATTGGGCTTACAACGCTGTATTGTGATAATAGTGGTGCAGTGACAAATTCGAGGGAACCCCGAAGTCACAAGAGGGGAAAGCACATTGAGCGGAAGTATCATCTCATCGGAGAGATCGTGCATAGAGGAGACGTGATTGTCACAAAGATAGCCTCAGAGCACACCATTGCTGATCCTTTTACAAAGGCTCTCACGGCTAAAGTATTTGAGAGTCACCTAGAAGGTCTAGGTTTACAAGTCATCCCAAACTAGGGCAAGTGGGAGTATTTTGTACAAAGGGGTTTAAATGCCCTAGTTTATTGTATTTACATTACTGTAATGTTTAGTACTCCACAAGCTTTAGGTCAAGTGGGAGATTGTTGGGATTTATGCCCTAAACTTTTGTAATTTTGATCAATTAAATAAAGTGTTATTTGTTTTGATAGAATTAAAGTCATGCTTTAATAATTCCAATAAACTAAGCTCCAAGGTTATAACATTTATCTTGAACATCAGTGTAGTGGACACTATTTGGGTTGAGTTCAAGAATATAACCTAAATGGTCTATGGTATAAGAATAAGATTGGAAACCCTATTCTTGTAACACCATGGATGCGATCCACTTTGTAATTAGTACAAATGAGGTAATCTAACTCATTCATGTAGTTGACATGTGAGTCGGGGCATCCTGTATGAAGAGTTCATACAAGACTGGATCATAAATTATTAGTCTAACCAAAGGTGTAACAGATTAGTAGCGAGGATAAGACTAGTAATTTATAGATAGTCATTAGTGACTCGACACTGAATCTGAGCAAGTTAAGAACTCTCGCTTATAGGGGTTTGTCCTTAGACTAGTATGGGTGAGAGTGGCCTGTAAGTGACTCAATAAGCCTACCTTCTCAGGGACAGAACCTCGTAGGTAGCTGGGAACTTAACTGTGCAAGATGAAATTCACTCATTCCTACACTAAGAAATTAGATAGGTTGTTCCCTTAGGAACCGACTCAGTGTCTTGAACAACGGGCCCCGCCTCTATGAGGGTATGAGTCTAAGGTAGGACCTTAGACTTGTTGTTCATTAGAGGATCGAGTGGTGCTTAAGGAAAAAGAGGTAATCACGGGGGTAAAGCAGATAATTTGACCCAGTGTGATTACTGAACAACTTTGTGAAGGGTCGACTCATGGGTAATGACTATATCGGTGGACACAATATTATCTCTGAGTGAGAGAGAGTGTGCACTACAAGTCTATAGTGGAGTGACTTGTAGTTAATGAATATTGATTGTTGGATCAAAGAGTTTGATCAGTTAATCTCACATCATTGGAGCTCATGAACTGTAGGTCCATTAGATCCCTCTGTTGGCTCAACATGGTAATATTGAGAGTATAAAGTTAGGAATGAAATCGAAGTGTTCAATTTCGTATATGAGGTGTTATATCAATTATATATGATATAATTGATATAATATATAGTTTTAATGTGAATTAGATTCATATGTAAACTATATACTAAAGAGAGATTAAAGGAGGGGTAGGATGGTCATTTCCATCCTATTTCCCTATATATATATGGTTGCATGAGATGCAACCAGGTTAAGTGTTTTTTACAAGCTCTTTTGTTGTGTTGTTGGAAGGGTTCCAAAACACACATCTCTCTCACAAAAATACCTCACCTCTCCTAAAGGGAACACACCTTCCTCTCTCACCTAGAGAACAACGGAGAAGATCCGGTGGTAGTGTCGGTGTTCGTTCGAGTTCGTGTTGCTGTGATCTTGATCGTGGGAGAGGAGGAGCACTTGTAGAAAGGTTCTTCAAAGGTATGTTTCTTGCTGTTCATTACATTATATGCTTAATCTAGTTGTATATGTTGTAACGACCGCCATCTCAGGTACTATTAGTTATATTAATTAACACTCTATTAGCAGCTGTATTTAGTCGTTTTGGTGTTCTAATCAAGCTCGGGGAGAGTGAGACCTTAATTTTTTGTTTAGTTTAAATGAATGGTTCCCTATAAGACAATATTATTTATGAAATTAAAGGAAGAGTAAATTGCAAGGGTGTTCTAGATATTAATGTCTAAAGGAGGGTGTAGTTGGCATTTGAAATTCTAACCTAAGGTATGGTATTTAAATACCCTTAAGTCTCAATCAAAAAGGAGGAAGAAGCAAACCCTAGGGCAAACCCTAAACCTAGCTCAAACCCTAATATCTATCACCTCCTTCTTCTCTCTTTCTTTCTTACCTAGCCGCAATGACCTTCTTTGCCGGACTCTCCCCGCCGGCCACCTCGAGAGAGAGAAGAAGGGGCTCGCCGTCGAGAAACCGGCAAGCACCAGAGCACGTGCCCCGGTGGAACACGTCTTGCGCGATCCGGCGAACCATCCTCACCGACTTGTGCGGCTCGCCGCGAACGACGGCGAGCGGCGGCTCAATCCCTCGACCAACACGTCTCGCTTTCGCGAACGGCGAACGCCGCCAGCCACGATCGGATCCGTGACGTGGAGGTCGCACCGCTGAGGCCGTCTCGGAGAAGAGCTCGCGTCCGAAGTACGGCCGGAGAACAACCAGGAGCGCGTCGAAGTCCTTGCCGTGCCGGATCACGATCGCGTCCCGGTCCAACGCGCAGACCTCGCCGGAGCTCGCGATTGGTCCGCCGCGCTCCTTGCTTCATCACCACTCACGGTGAGAGAGAGAACACGATCGATTTAACGCCGATCCGCAAGTGCGCGCCTTGATCGTTACGCCGCCAACCACGCACGCTCCGGCGCCACGAAAGCAACCATCCAAAAAGAGCATCGAGTCCGGTAGGTGAGCATTCGATTTCAATTTCATGATTGATTGGGAGCTCGCACGATCTCACCGTATGATTAAATATTCGTTTGAGAATTAGGTTACTGATTCGAAGCGCTTGTTTGTAGGAGACAAACCGGAGCGGGTTTGGAGGTGGATGGTCTAAACAGACTAAGAGGATAAGGGATTTCTGCATTGGACCCGAGGTAAGCGGGGCACGGTATCTTATTACAGTAAATTGAGTATCGCATGATTAGGGTTTTAGTGAATACTCGGGATTTAAATTCGGAAATTTTGATGTGAATCAGGTTTCGCTGAAAGGAGAATAAGCAGGGAGTTCGAGTAGGTTTTTGGAGAGAAATCGAAGCTTGAGGTAAGGGACCTCGTGCCGAACTTTTAATGGGAGTAAATGAAAATGAATTTCATGATTTTATGCGAATCAGTTTATAGTTTTCACATGAAAATACACAATTATTATTTTGAGAATACGCGACATTTTATGTGCAAATGCCTCTATGTATTACGTGAAATTGAACCATTATTTTATGTGAAAGTATTCTCGTATGGTATGTATAGAGATTCCATTATTTCATGTGAGAATAGGACAGCAGTGTGTATGAGAATGTTTCATGTTATTTACAAAAGTATGATTTATCACCCTGTCCATGAGAAAGTATGAATGATGTGTTGATGATGATAATTGTGATATGTACACCATGATTATGTGACTGATGGGACCTTATGCATGATTTTGTATGTCACGAAATGAATTATTGAATAGTGTGGACATTGGTTATCCCGAGATCATTGAAATGACTCGGGATGACAATCGACCTCACAATCGAATGAATAGCCACGGATTAAAGACACGGCAATTATATGTACAGCCACGGATTAAAGACCTGGCAATTGAATGTGTAGCCATGGATTAAAGACCTGGCAATTATATGAACAGCCATGGATTAAAGACCTGGCAATTATATGTACAGCCACGGATTAAAGACCTGGCAATTGAATGTGTAGCCATGGATTAAAGACCTGGCAATTATATGAACAGCCATGGATTAAAGACCTGGCAATTATATGAAGCAATCATGGATTAAAGGCTCGACATTTAAATATATGACCATGGATTAAAAAGACTGCAACTTTAGAAAGTTTTGATTCCCATCTATGTATGTTATGAATGAATTTAAAGATCATGATTGTATGTGTATGCATATCCCAAACCTCGTAGCGAGGTTACTTACTAGGTATTGTTTATGCAATACTCACCCTTTCTTTAAAAATGTTTTTTGGTAAAGGAAGGGCGTGCGGGCGTGTGACGGGAAAGCGTGATTAGGACCATGGGAACCAAAGCATTGATTTCCGCATATTCATGATTTGAAATATTGTTGTCTTTATGTTTTCCTTTGAAGTTAAACTTACTTTGATTTTTGATAGGCCAAGCTGATGTGATGTTTTTAAATGATTTGAATGTTTTGTTTTTGTTTGGGATCCCTGGAACTATTTAAGTCAAATGGAAATTTCTTTTAAGTTCTTTTAAAGTCTCGGCCTATAAATGCATGCATGTATAGTAATGTCCCTAGGGATTTGGTCTTAGAAAAGTAGGGGCGTTACAGTTGGTATCAGAGCCCTAGGTTAAGGGTTCTGTAGACTTGCTTACTGAGTAAGCACAGAGTAGTTCCCATGGTTTAACAACGCTTCCGACCACCGCCAGTACGTTTCGACATTTTATTAAGAAAGTAAATGATTATGATATGATACGATTTTATGCATACATAACCTTAAAAGCCCCAAGGGGTGATTCTATCTTATGATTTGAAAGTGAAGAAGCGAGAGTTAGAAACTCTCTTTAATGTAGTTTCGACATAATGCCACCTAGAGGCCGAGGGAGAGTAGAGAGGACGTGGTAGGGGCCGGAGGGCAGGGAAAACATCGACGCCCAACCGGAATTACCCTGGATCGGGAAGAGATTACTCCACCCGTTCGAGAGACCTCCCAGACCCGCCCGAACGTCGGGGAGAATATACTGCAGATTGCCCCCGTGGCGGACTGAGGAACGCCAATGTGATGACTATGATGGTGGAGGCCATGCGAGCCTAGTGCGAGCCACATGAGCCACCCACCGCCCAAGCAAATCGTGGCGCTAAACGACGCAACCACTCGAGTCCCGTTACGAAGGACTTCGTGAAGTATGATCCGAGATCTTTCAATGGGTCTTCCGGTGACCCCACTGTGGCGGAGTTGTGGGCGTCCTCCATTGAGACCATCTTGGTGATGAAGCGCCACGAGGACGAGAGGGTGTCTGCGCGACCTTCATGCCGAGGATGACGCGCGTACTTGTGGTGGGAGTCCGCCCAAGGAACCATTGTTGCCAGCGGAGAAACGACACTTGGAATCTATTCAAGGAAGCATTCAGCGGAAATTCTATCTGCTGCGGCTCGTTACAGGTGAAGCGGCGGAAATTCTTACTGTTGTGCGAGCAGGAGAGCGATGAGAGATATATGAGAGGGAATTTACCCGTCTATCCCGCTTTTGCCCCGAGCTAGTGGATCTGAAGCAAAGAAAGTGAGCGCTTCATCATGGGGCTAGATGAGAATGTTCGAGGCTTTATTCAAGCTTTAGCACCTCGATTACGCCTCCGTGGTAGAGAGTGGCGGAGGCGATTTGAGTGCGAGCTCTCATCGCACAACAGTGGTAGTTAGCTCAGGCGACCCTTAGCGAATCATAAGAGGAAGTGGGACCAGCCCCATTCCGGCTCACAGCGCCCAGCGTACGCAGACACCGCATAGACCAGGGGCATTTCCGTCATGAGTCCCGGCCCGAAACCACCGATCAACAGATCGGGAATAGCGGCGGAGATAGGCCACGGTGCAAGGAATGCGGTAAATCTGACTGGGTAAATGTATGGCCCGATCCGGAGCGTGTTTCAAGTGTGGAAAGGAAGGGCACAGAGCTAATATCCGCCTCGAATCAAGCCAAAGACTAGCTGACCCACAGATTATGAGTAGTGGGCTCTTTGTGAAGCCGCCATACAACGAGGGAGAGCCTATGCAAGCACCGGTCGAGACATCTATGGCTCGGACTCGGTGAATTACAGTACACTTCCATTACTTGGGCACCTCGCCTTTGTACTATTTGATTACGGTTCCACACTCTTTTTATTTCTGCATCCTTTGTAAGTCAAAGTGAGTTAGAACTAGAAACGATTCTGATATGCCCCGCTCTCTGTCTCCACTCCATGGGAATAAATTTGTTGGCCAATATGAAAGTCAAGGATGGTAGTGTGACCATCGCAGACCATGAGTTAGTGATGAACCTAGTGGTCCTAGATATGTTTGATTTTGATGTAATATTGGGCATGGGTGGTTAGCGCAGAACCATGCTTGTATTGATTGTTTCGGGGAAGGAGGTAGTGTTCACTCCTCCTAACCAACACAGCTCTGAGTTGAGGCACGATAGCGAGGAAGTAGGCCTAAGGTAATTCACGCCCTTAAGGCGAGAAAGTTATTGCATCGGGAGCTTGGGGCGTCTTAGCTGCATACTAGATGCAAGGTGCTGAGAGATCTCGGTGACATCGGTGCGGTAGTGAATGAGTTTACAGATGTCTTCCCGAGGACCTCCCGGAATACCTCGATCGGGGAGGTAGATTTTAACATTGGATTGGAGTTGGGGGACGACCCCGATATCCAAGGCCCCATCTGAGAATGGCACCAGCAGAGTTGAAAGAACTAAAAACAGATTACAAGACTTGCTAGACAAAGGGTTTATACGCCAAGCGTTTCACCACCGGGAGCACCGGTGTTGTTCGTGAAAAGAAAAGCGGATCCATGCGCTGTGTATAGACTACGAGGAGTTGAATAAAGTTACAATCAAGAATAAATATCCTCTCCCAGAATAGATGATTTGTTCGATCGGTTGCAGGAAGCGGCGGTGTTCTCTAAGATCGATCTTTGATCAAAGCTACCCTCGATTGAGGATCGGTGAAGGGATATCCTAAAACAAACATTGAGATCACGTTATGGGCATTACGAGTTCCACGGTGATGCCGTTTGGCTGACCAATGCTCCCGCCGCCTTCATGGACTTGATGAACCGTTTGTTCAAGGAGTTTCTTGATACGTTCGTGATTGTGTTCATCGATGATATATTGATATACTCTGGTGTGATGAAGAACATGAAATGCACACGAGGAAAGTCTTACTCACCTGCGAGAGAGAATAAGTTGTATGCAAAATTCTCCAAGTGTGAATTTTGGCTCGAGCATGGTATCTTTTCTAGGGCATGTGGTGTCTGAAGGCCGAGTCTCTGTTGATCCGGCGAAAGTGGAGGCCGTCACACGGTGGCCTCGTCGAGGCCACGATTCACAGAGGTACGTAGTTTTACGGGTCTTGCGGGGATACTATAGGCGTTTGCGTGCGGGATTTTGCCAAGATAGCCATGCCTATGACTCGGTGCGCGTAAGGGAAACTCTTTTGTGTGGGATGATGCTTGTGAAGCAAGTTTCCGGGAACTCAAGCGCATTACATTAGTGGCGCCCGATTCTTACAAAGTCCCAGGAACAGGAGCTTTGTGGTTTCTGAGTGATGCTTCCAAGAAAGGGTTGGGTGTTGTATGCGATGCAAAGACGCAGTAAGGTAATAGCTTATGCATCCCGACAATTGAAGACGCACGCAGAGGAACTATCCAACTCATGACACGGAACTAGCAAAGCAGTGGTATTTTGCGTTAAAAACTGGAGACACTACACGTATGGCGAGAAAATTGATTTTTACAGATCATAAAAATCAAGTATCTGCTCACCCGCAGGGAATTGAACATGAGGCAACGCAGATGGTTGGAATTGGTGAAAGATTATGATGTTGACATACAGTACCATCCCGGTAAGGCTAATGTAGTGGCTGATGCCCTCGGCGAGAAGCTTGGTACATCATCGTCGCTTGCGAGTGAGTGTGAGCAGCAGAGAGTTCTGAGCAGAGTTTGCTCGGCTGAAATTGCAGTGCTAGTAAGAAAGACCACGGCTCGATTAGCCCGATTAACGTGGCAACCGACCTTGAGGCAACGTATTATAGAGGCCCAGCAGGTGGACCCTCAGTTAGTGGAAAAACTTACGGCAGTAGCTACAGGTGAGTTGACAGAGTTTTCCCTATCCACAGATGGAGGATTGCTATTTCAGGGACGTTTGTGTGTGCCAGACGATGACAAGGCGAGAATCGAGATCTTGAACGCAAGCCCATAACTCACCATTTTCTATGCATCCTGGCAGTACCAAGATGTACCGAGATCTCAAAGCGATGCGTTTTGGTGGTGCAACATGAAGCGCGACGTGGCAGAGTTTGTCAGCAAGTGTTTGACTTGTCAGCAGGTGAAGGCACCTAGACAGAGGCCCGCAGGATTGCTGCAACCATTACATGTGCCTCAGTGGAAATGGGAGGAGATCTCTATGGATTTCATAGTTGGATTGCCTAGAACTTTACGAGGTTACACAGTGATATGGGTCATAGTGGACAGGTTAACAAAGTCAAGACACTTCATACTGGGGAAACCCACCTATTCTACTACGGATAAGTGGGCACGACTTTTTACGGAAGAGATAGTCCGTTTACATGGAATCCCAATCAAGATTATTTGAGATAGGGATCACGTTTCACCTCCAACTCGGAGGAGTTTCTGAGAGAGCTTTGGGTTCAGATTGAACTTTAAATGCGACTTTTCATCCATGAGACGGATGGGGCAACGAACGATTAAATCGGATATTAGAGGATATGTTGCGAGCTTGCACTTTAGATTTCCCCGGCAATTTGGGACACTCATTTACATCGATGGAGTTTGCCTATAACAACAGTTATCAGTCGACCATCGGAATGGCTCCATTTGAAGCTTTCTATGGAAAACGTTGCAGAACTCCGATTTTTTCGGGAGGAGGTTAGTGGTGAACGCCGATTGTTGGGTCGAATTGTCTGAGATCACTAATGAGGCAATGCAAAAGATCGAGGCACGAATGCAGACCGCCCAAGTCGAGAAAAGAATTATGCCGACACGAGGCGAAGGGACCTAGAATTCGATGTTGGGGACCACGTATTTCTTAAGGTGGCCCCAATGAAGGGAATTCTAAGGTTTGGCCGTAAAGGAAGTTGAGTCCGCGATTCATCGGACCATTTGAGATCTTAGAGAGGATTGGAGCGGTGGCCTCTGATTAGCACCGCCGCCTTCTCTTCGGCGGTCCATAATGTGTTTCATGTCTCCATGTTGAGAAAGTACGTCCCAGATCCGACTCATGTCATAGACTTGAACCATTACTGATTAATGGAAGATCGAGTTATGGTGAACAGCCGGTTCAAATTATTGCAAGGGATCGAAAGACCCTCCGTGAATCATGAGATCGGCTTAGTTAAAGTGTTGTGGCGAGAACCACCGCATACGGAAGAAGCTACGTGGGAGCGAGAAGAGGAAGTATGCGCTAAATATCCAGAACTATTTCAAGAATAGGAACTTTCGAGGACGAAAGTTCTTAAGAGAGGAAGGTTGTAAACGACCGCCATCTCGAAGTACTATTAGTTATATTAATTAACACTCTATTAGCAATTTGTATTTAGTCGTTTTGGTGTTCTAATCAAGCTCGGGAGAGTGAGACCTTAATTTTTGTTTAGTTTAAATGAATGGTTCCCTATAAGACAATATTATTTATGAAATTAAAGGAAGAGTAAATTGCAAGGGTGTTCTAGATATTAATGTCTAAAGGAGAGGTGTAGTTGGCATTTGAAATTCTAACCTAAGGTATGGTATTTAAATACCCTTAAGTCTCAATCAAAAGGAGGAAGAAGCAAACCCTAGGGCAAACCCTAAACCTAGCTCAAACCCTAATATCTATCACCTCCTTCTCTCTCGTTTTCTTACCCTAGCGCAATGACCTTCTTTGGACTCTCCCGCCGCCACCTCGAGAGAGAGAAGAAGGGGCTCGCCGTCAGCAAACCGCTGAAGCGCCGAGCACGTGCCTCCGGTGGAACACGTCTTGCGCATCCGGCGAACCATCCTCAGCCGACTTGTCTGCAGCTCGCGAACGAGCGAAGAGCGCGGCGGCTCAATCCCTCGCCCAACACGCTGCTGCTTTCGCGACGAAGCGAAGCGCGCCGCCAGCCACGATCGGATCCGTACGTGGAGGTCGCACCGTTGAGGCCGTCTCGGAGAAGAGCTCGCGTCTGAGTACGCCGGAGAACAACCAGGGAGCTGCCGTCGAAGTCCTTGCCGCGCCGGATCACCGATCGCGTCCGGCCCAACCGCGAACCTCGCCGAGCTCGCGATTGGTCAGCCGCACTCCTTGCTTCATCGACCACTCACTCGCGGTGAGAGGAGAACACGATCGATTTAACGCCGATCCGCAAGTCGCGCGCCGCCAGTCGTTACGCCGCCAACCACGCACGCGCTCCAAACCGCCAGGCCGGCAACCATCCGGTAGCATCGAGTCGGTGGTGAGCATTCGATTTCAATTTCATGATTGATTGGGAAGCTGCACGATCTACCGTATGATTAAATATTCGTTTGAGAATTAGGTTACTGATTGAACGCTTGCTTGTAGGAGACAAACCGGAGCGGGTTTGGAGGTGGATGGTCTAAGCGGACTAAGAGGATAAGGGATTTCGCATTGGACCCGAGGTAAGCGGGGCACGGTATCTTATTACTGATGAAATTGAGTATCGCATGATTAGGGTTTTAGTGAATACTCGGGGTTTAAATTCGGAAATTTTGATGTGAATCGAGTTTATTTGAAAGGAGAATAAGCGGGGAGTTCGAGTAGGTTTTGGAGAGAAATCGAAGCTTGAGGTAAGGGACCTCGTCTTAGATCTTTTAATGGGAGTAAATGAAAATGAATTTCATGATTTTATGCGAATCGGTTTATAGTTTTCACATGAAAATACACAATTATTATTTTGAGAATACGCGACATTTTATGTGCAAATGCCTCTATGTATTACGTGAAATTGAACCATTATTTTATGTGAAAGTATTCTCGTATGGTATGTATAGAGATTCCATTATTTCATGTGAGAATAGACAAAGCGAGTGTGTATGAGAATGTTTCATGTTATTTACAAAAGTATGATTTATCACCCTGTCCATGAGAAAGTATGAATGATGTGTTGATGATGATAATTGTGATATGTACACCATGATTATGTGGTGATGGGACCTTATGCATGATTTTGTATGTCACGAAATGAATTATTGAATAGTGTGGACATTGGTTATCCCGAGATCATTGAAATGACTCGGGATGACCGATCGACCTCTGGCCGAATGAATAGCCACGGATTAAAGACACGGCAATTATATATACGACCACGGATTAAAGACACGGCAATTGAATGTGTAGCCATGGATTAAAGACACGGCAATTATATGAACGACCATGGATTAAAGACACGGCAATTATATGTCTGACCACGGATTAAAAGACGGCAATTGAATGTGTAGCCATGGATTAAAGACTGCAATTATATGAACGACCATGGATTAAAGAGACGGCAATTATATGAATAAATCATGGATTAAAGGGCGACATTTAAATATCTGACCATGGATTAAAGACGGCAACTTTAGAAAGTTTTGATTCTCATCTATGTATGTTATGAATGAATTTAAAGATCATGATTGTATGTGTATGCATATCCCAAACCTCTGTAGCGAGGTTACTTACTGGTATTGTTTATGCAATACTCACCCTTTCTTTTAAAAATGTTTTTTTTGGGTAAAGGGAAGGGCGTGCGGGCGTGTGGCGGGAAAGCGTGATTAGGACCATGGGAACCAGCATTGATTTCCGCATATTCATGATTTGAAATATTGTTGTCTTTATGTTTTCCTTTGAAGTTAAACTTACTTACAGTTTTTGATAGGCCAAGCTGATGTGATGTTTTTAAATGATTTGAATGTTTTGTTTTTGTTTGGGATCCCTGGAACTATTTAAGTCAAATGGAAATTTCTTTTAAGTTCTTTTAAAGTCTCGGCCTATAAATGCATGCATGTATAGTAATGTCCCTAGGGATTTGGTCTTAGAAAAGTAGGGGCGTTACATATGTTCTCTAATATAATCGTTGTAACTACATCAAGAGCGCGCGATTCGCAATCGCTTCCGCTGCGGGACTCCGATTGCCTTCTATTAATTATTAAATAAATCTAATTTAATTAATTACTTAATTGAATATCATATATTTAATTAATTTTAAAATATCATATATTTAAATAAGATTAAATCATATTTAATCCATTTCTCCTCTAATGTATAGTTTTAATGCACATCTCATGCATATTAAATTTTAACCTATAGTTTTCAAATATGAATCACATTCACATTTGAATTTAATATTTCAACTCTTTCAAATATTTAATTCTCTCATAAAATTTAATATGAATCATATTCACATTAAATTTATAATATATAGTTCCAAAACTATATATTATATCGTATCTATATACATTAAATTTATTCCGTAATGAATTTGAACATTTCAAATTCAAATGATCTAAGAACCCTTTACGAGCTAGAAGGTGGACCTAATGGACCTACATATCAGAAGCTCCAACGATACGAGGTTACTCTGTTAAGCTCATTAACCTCCTAATCAACATTCGTTAACAGCGGTAACACTCCACTAAAGTCCCGCAGTTGCACTCTTCTCACTGCAGATATATTTCTGTGTCAACGGATATTGACCAATAACAGCAAGTCAATCCTTCACGAATGTTTGTAACACCAGCTGGGTCAAATTACCGTTTTACCCCCAGGTTACATCCTGTACCTTAAGTACCAGTGCTTCTCTAATGAACAATTTGTTTGTGGTTCTACGAACAAACAGAGTCCCTCTCGGGCAATTGAGAGGGTCGGGCCCTTTGTTCACGTCCCAGAGACACCACTTAAGGGATCATTCCTCTACTTACCCTAGTAGGCGAGAAGGAGTGTATTACATCTTACTAGGCTAAGTCCCCAGCTGCTCACTCGGTCCTGTCCCCAAGAAGGTAGGCTTATTGAGTCGGCGAATCTGGCCACTCTCACCCATACTAGTCAAAGGACAAACCCTCGCAAAGCAGGAGTTAAGTAACCGCTCGCTGGGATTGAGATCAAGTTGCCTAGGTCATCCTAGTGAAATAGAAACCTAACTAGTCAAAGGAGTTACATCTAGAGGTTACTATTTTGCGGTCCGGTCTTATGTAATCTCATTACATATTATATCCCCACTCACATGTCATCTACACGAACACATTAGGATCACATTGTTTGTATCATATACAAAGAGGGCCACATTCATAGTTTTACCAGGATAAGGTACCCAAACCTTATCCCCTTACTATAGACCCTTTAGGTTGTATCTCGAACCGAGATCCTTTATATGTACACTACATTCAGTTAAGGATACATTTTACTACCTTGGATGTTTCGTTTATTGGATTTAGGGTTTAAATAATTGCAATATCATAAGTAACGAACAATAAAACTTTATTGATGTAATAACAGTTTATTATGATAATTATAACATAATTACAAACTACGAGTTTTAGGGCACAAACCCCAAAAAACTACACTTGAACTAAAACTCCAGTGAGGTACATTACAATCTAAAATAGTGGTTACAGAGATATAAACTGCAGGGCTTGGTTCCAGAGGATGAACCCATCTGGACCCTTTTGGAATGGGCAAACTGATTTGCCTCTCCATCAACTTGTCCCTTATTATCCATAAGAGTATGGTAAGTCTGTAGTTCATTTAGGAGGGAAGTCAGGTTATACTCATTTTTGTTCATATCCGCATTACTACGGAATGGCAGGAAGCTCTTCGGAAGAGATTCCAGGATGAAAAATACCTTACTTTTCTCATCCAAGACCGCCCCGTTCATTTCGGCCACGTTGAAGTGAACTATAAGATCGAGAATATGTTTTCTCACTGAAGTTACCTCCTTCATGCGCGCGTTATAAACGTACTAGAGGGTTTCATGCCGAATTTGTTCAGACGGTTGTCCATACAAACTCTGCATATAACCCATGATCTAACGAGCTAAGACCATTCCCTCAACTTCCTGGCAAAAACATCAAATATGCCAGCCAGAATATAGGGCTTGGCCTTTTCATTGGCCTTGGACCAGCGGTCAAACGCATCCTTAACTAATTTAGGTGCGTTTTGAGCAGGGACCTGAGGACATTCATCAATCAGTACAAACCGAAGGTTATCCATAACAAGAATCGCATCCAGGTTGGACTTCCACGTAGTATAGTTTTCACCAGTTAAACGTTCGCTTTTCAGTAAGGCTATAATTGAGGACGACATGCTGAAAATTCAAAAGTAGTTCCAATTAGTTATGCCTTTAACCCATTATAACCAACCAATTTTTTCAAAATTATTAAAGAACCCTACTGTTTAAATTAAACTTTTAATTTTGCAATGATACTTCAAGGGTTTAGAACAAAAGCCACCGCCGGGTGGTCAGTCACTCCCCCCCTGAATTGAGACTATCTCAGCCAATTCTCACTACAAGAACATCTCATATCCCAATGATCCTTAGCTACCGTTTGTTTGGTCCAGGACTTGTTAACTAGCTTAACTTATCCCGTAAATGGGACCCTACCATTTTACGATCCAATAGGTTCGAGCCAACAGGCTACTATTAAGAAAGACAACTGTTGACAAATTACCTAAAAGACCCTATCCATTTATGGAGTTCGCGGTGTTCTAATCCTTATAGTCAGGCCCTCCGTAGGGTTTGGCTATTCCAGGACAACCTAGCAGGCGGACTATAGAAATCTCACGGTGCGACCTAATAAAGGTGACCGTAGGATACGTTGACACGCGTCCTGCTCCCATTTACTATGGATACTTCCCTTATTCACCTTGGTATTGAACCATGCAAACACATACCATATGGGGATGCCCTATTGACACCACGTAGCCGAGCATGGAACTCACGGTGTGAACTCTTGAGGACGTGAGAGTAAACTTAATGCGAACATCTCGTTTTCTCCCACTAAAGCTCCTAAGATTAGGGGTGTAGGTTTAACTTAGTCGGATCCTGGCTAAAAGAATCTATCTAAGTCTATGCCTATTATAACTATTATAACTAGCTCTTTTAACCTTATGTCTAGGTGAATAAACAATTTAATTACCTAGATATAAAAAAGAACTAAGGTTAATTCAACTCAAGCTCCCGGTCAGTTTCCAGGTAGGAGGTGTTCCATTAACCGTCAACTTAAGTACCCCCAACCTTAGACAAAACTTCATCGGTAGAGTTCCCTTATAACCAAAGTTCTATTATCCTACTATATTTTAACCTATTTAAAATATTATGTAAGACAAACTTCTAATCCTATTAGAAATTAAAACTTAGGTCTAAATAAATTTTAAAAAATTTAAAACTAATTTAATTTAACCCAAGTTTCTATGTTTGCATGCAGTTCTTTGTTATAAGTTATGGTTTCTAAAACCCCTTTAATTTATAACTCTTATAAATCTTAATAATTAACCTATGACAAGGAACTATGTTATAAAACCAAATTGGAATTATAAAAATTATTGAACTAATTGAATAATTAAATTACTTAATAAAATAACATTTATTTTAAACTAAGTAATTTCATGCTCCATGCAATTTATTTTCCATATTATCTTATTATAACAATTATAAATAAATACTTATGAAAAATAAATTAGACCATGCATTTCTACCATATTTATATAACAATTATACAAATACAATGCATGAACATACTTATCCTAAGGTGGGAAATATTCTAAATGACATTCATAAAGAAAAATAGCTGTAAAACGGGAATAATTTGGCCCCTAAAGTGCAAAAATAACAAAATTACACTAATCTTATTACAAAACCGGTCCAAAACTCCTTAAACCGGGTTCAAACCGCTCGAACCGGACCAAAAACCAACCGAACCACCCAGACTGGTCTGCAACTTCAGTTTTGGCATCACGTCGCCAGCTTCATCGGCGCGCGTGCACGGCATCGTGGTACCGTTGGTAGCGTTGAGAGGCGTTGCTGCAACGCCGCGACCTGGAGCTTCCGCGATCGATAGAGAGAGCCTCG
The DNA here is from genome assembly GCA_036507285.1 of Trichosanthes cucumerina. Taxonomy (NCBI): domain Eukaryota; kingdom Viridiplantae; phylum Streptophyta; class Magnoliopsida; order Cucurbitales; family Cucurbitaceae; genus Trichosanthes; species Trichosanthes cucumerina. The sequence continues at coordinate 45,822,515 of CM071841.1, forward strand.
GCGTTGCGACGCGCCGTCCCTCGGCGTTGCATCATCGATGAACGGCATTGCACTGCGTAATTTGGCCGTAGCGTTGCAAAGTTGTTAACCGGCAACAATGATTTCTTCGAACACAGCATCTTCAAACACTAATTTCTCCTTCGATACTCAACAAAAATTCACGAAACTGGTCCTGAACGACTCACAACTTGATTACAGACTTGATTATGCACTTAATTGCCCAAAAATACACGGGTCTTTGCATGTAATTTGATCAAATCAAAATAAACTAAGGCTAAAAAATTCCTAAAGAGTTTTATAGCAAACCAAAATCCAATTCCCACCTATCCAATGCAAATTTGTTTCAACCAAAACAAAACAAGCATTACTCTGATACCAATTGATGGAGATCCGATCTCCTTGGGCAACGAAAACATGTTTTGGAATCGAAACTGTGAGTTTATTTTGGTTGAAAAACAAAAACCAGTACATTCGGAAAAATACAGAGAATTGGCATACATTTCCTAATCTAATTAGGCATGGAACTAATCATGCAAACATACCTTAAATGAAACTAAACTAAAAAGGGAATTCAGAATTTACCTTTGTAGTTTTAATCTCCCAGCCATACCTTGCTCCCTTTGCACAGCAACTCAGTAACACCAAAATGACTTCTCTGTTTTTCCAACAGGACACAACCACCCAGTAAACCTCCTATGGCTCTGAGTTCCACTTAGATCTCTCCTTTGTGGGAAGGAGCCAACTATTGGAAGTAGGGAATTGAGAGAGAGAATTTTATAGAAGCAATTCCAAAATGCAGAAACTTTGATCGATTCACCAACCCCTTCTTCCTCGAGAGGTTATGCCGGAGGAGTTCTTCCCCCCACTCCCTATTGATAGAGAGTTAGTGGGGAAGAAGGGAACGTGTCCTCCTGACACGTTTCCATTAATTAATTAATAATTAATTAAATATTAATTAAATCTAATTTAATTAATTACTTAATTAAATATCAAATATTTTAATAAGATTAAATCATATTTAATCCATTTCTCCTCTAATCTATAGTTTTAATGCACATCTCATGCACATTAAATTTTAACCTATAGTTTTCAAATATGAATCACATTCACATTTGAATTTAATATGTGAACTCTTTCAAATATTTAATTCTCTCATACGATTTAATATGAATCATATTCACATTAAATTTATAATATATAGTTCCAAAACTATATATTATATCGTATCGATATACATTAAATTTATTCCCTAATGAATTTGAACATTTAAAATTCAAATGATCTAAGAACCCTTTACGAGATTACTCAGTTAATCTCATTAACCTCCTAATCAACATTCGTTAACTGCGGGAACACTACACTAAAGTTCAGCAGCTGCACTCTTCTCACTTTAGATATATTTTTGTGTCCACGGATATTGACCAATAACAGCAAGTCAATCCTTCACGAATGTTCGTAACACCAGCTGGATCAAATTACCGTTTTACCCCTGGGTTACATCTTGTACCTTAAGTACCCGTGCTCCTCTAATGAACAATTTTTTTGTGGTCCTACCAACAAACAGAGTCCCTCTCGGGCCAATGAGAGGGTCGGGCCCTTTGTTCAAGTTCGAGAGACACCACTTAAGGGAGCATTCCTCTACTTACCCTAATAGGCAGGAATGAGTGAATTCCATCTTGCTAGGCTATGTCCCCAGCTGCTCACTTGGTCTTGTCCCCAAGATGGTAGACTTATTGAGTCGGCGAATCTGGTCAATCTCACCCATACTAGTCAAAGGACAAACCCTCGCAAACAGGAGTTCGTAACCACCTCAGGATTGAGATCAAGTTGCCTAGGTCATCCTAGGGAAATAGAAACCTAGCTAGTCAACGGAGTTACATCTAGTGATTACTATTTCGCGATCCGGTCTTATGTAATCTCATTACATAGGATATCCCCACTCACATGTCTTCTATACGAACACGTTAGGATCACAGTGTTTGTATCATATACAAAGTGGGCCACATCCATAGTTTTACCAGGGTAAGGTACCCAAACCCAATCCCCTTACTATAGACCCTTTAGGCTGTATCTCACACCGAGATCCTTTATATGTACACTACATTCAGTTCAGGATATATTTTACTGCCTTGGATGTTTTGTTTATTGGATTTAGGGTTAAAATAATGGCAATATCGTAAGTAACGAACAATAACACTCTATTGAAGTAATAACAATTTATTACAATAATTAGAACATAATGACAAACTACGAGCTTTAGGGCACAAACCCAACAAACTCCAAGTTGAACTAAAACTCTAGTGGGGTACATTACAATCTAAAATAGTGGTTACAGAGATACAAACCGCAGGGCTTTGTTCTAGAGGATGAACCCATCTAGACCCTTTTGGAATGGGCAAACTGATTTTGCTCTGCATCAACATGTCCCTTATTATCCATAAGAGACTGCTAAGTCTGTAGTTCATTTAGGAGGGAAATCAGGTTATACTCATTTTTGTTCATCTCCGCATTGCTACGGAATGGTAGGAAACTATGCGGAAGAGATTCCAGGATGAAGAATACCTGACTTTGCTCATGCAAGACCGCTCCGTTCCTTTCGGCCACGTTGAAGTGAACTATAAGATCGAGAACATGTTTTCTCACTGAAGTTCCCTCCTTCATGCGCGCGTTATAAACGTACTTGAGGGATTCATGCCGAATTTTTTCAGACGGTTGTCTAGACAAACTCTGCAGATTACCCATGATCTCACGAGTTGTGACCATTCCCTCCAACTTCCTGGCCAAAACATCAGATATGCCAGCTAGAATATAGGGCTTGGCCTTTTCATTGTCCTCGGACTAGCGGTCAAACGCATCCTTAACTAATTTAGGTGCGTTTTGTGCAGGAATCTGAGAACATTCCTCAGTCAGTACAAACCGAAGGTCATCCATAACCAAAATCGTATCCAGGTTGAACTTCCACGTAGTATAGTTCCACGTAGTATAGTTTTCACAAGTTAAATGTTCGTTTTTCAGTAAGACTATAATTGAGGACGACATGCTGAAAATTCAAAAGTAGTTCTAATTAGTTATGCCTTTAACCCATTATAAACAACCAAATCTAGCAAAATTATTAAAGAACCCTAGTGTTTAAATTAAACCTATAATTTTGCAACGATACTTCAAGGGTTTAGAACAAAATCCACCGTTGGGTGGTTAGTCACTCCTTCCCTGAATTGAGACTATCTCAGCCAATTCTCACTAACAGAACATCTCATGTCCCAATGATCCTTAGCTACCGTTTGTTTGGTCAAGGACTTGTTAACTAGTTTAACTTATCCCGTAAATCTGATCCTACCATTTTCAGATCCAATAGATCCGAGCCAACAGGCTACTATTAAGAAAGACAGCTGTTGGCAAATTACCTAAGAGACCCTATCAATTTCTCGAGTTCGCGGTGTTCTGATCCCTATAGTTAGGCCCTCCGTAGGGTTTGGCTGTTCCAGGACAACCTAGCAGGCGGACTATAGAAATCTCACAGTGCGACCTAATGAAGGAGACCGTAGGATACGTTGACACGTCTCCTGCTCCCATTTACTATGGATACTTTCCTCATTCACCTTCGTATTGAACCATGCAAACACTTACCGTAGGGGGACGCCCTATTGACACCATGTAGCCGAGCATGGAATTCACGGTGTGAACTCTAAAGGAATTTGGAATTCCCGCAGCGGAAGACGTTGTGAAACGTCGTTGATCCGTTGTGTAATTCTATTTCAAAATCGAACCTATCTCATAGATCCTAGGCTAAACATGCAAAAAAGAGAAGAAAACAATAAGGAAAACAGTACTTACTTGTTGAAGAAAACTTCTTCAATCCTCTTCTCGTCCAGTCACGATCTCTCTCCAAACTACGAACTCCTCGAACACGAGCCTCGATCCGAACAGGGAGACACCTCCAAAGGGTCTTCTCGGTTGTTCTCGGGAGGTTGAGGGAGAGGGAGTGGGATTCCCTTTGGTTTTGGGTGAGGATAAATCTTAGAGAGATGAGAGAATTCTAGAGAGAATTGCCTTGCTCTCTTTGGATGGAAATCCAAAAAATGGCAAATGGCATACCAAAGGCTGCTTGCAAAGCCTTTAAATACTGTTGTGTGATGGAGTTACAACCTCCACCAAATCACAATTTCACCCCAACCATATAATATACAAATCACATTTGAAAATCTCTCAATTCATATTATATAATATAAGGTATCTCATACCTTATTATGCAAATCTCATTTGCATAAATGTGGAATTATAAATTGAATCACATTCAATTTAATTTCTCTCAATTCAATTTCTCCAAATAGCACTAATTAATCAATTAGGCTATACTATAGTTTATTATGAATCTCGTTCACATCAAACTATATATTATGTCATTTATATCTCATATTAACGACATAAATACCCAAATAATGAATTTGAACACTTCAAATTCACACAATACTGTAAACCATCAATTTGTCCAATTTGAGCCAACCGAGGGACATAATGGACCTACACGTGACGAGCTCCAATGATCCGAGACTAACCTACCAAACTCTTTGACCCGGTTATTCAACATTCATTAGCTACGGTAACACTCCACTAAAGCCCGTAGCTACACTCTCATCACTGTGGGACAAGTTGTGTCCATCGATATAACCAAAACCCGTGAGTCGACCCTTCACAGGTTGTTCGTAGACATTACTTGGTCAAATTACCGTTTTACCCCTGTGTCTACCTCTTGCTCCTTAAGTCCCACTACTCCTCTAATGAACAACTACGTTGCATGGTCCAACCACAAACAACAACCCTCTCAGGCCAATGAGAGAGTGGGGCCCCGTTGTTCAAGCCCTGGAGACAGCACTTAAGGGAACAACCCCTCTAGTTTCTCTAAGTCGGAAACGAGTGAATTCCTTCTTGCGTAGTCATGTTCCCAGCTCCCCACGTGGTCCTGCCCCTGAGAAGATAGGCATCTTGGGCGAGAAACAGTGGCCACCCTCACCCGTACTAGTCAAAGGACAGACCCCAACAGACAGGAGTCCGTGACACGTTCAGGATTAAGGTCGAGTCACTAATGGTCATCTATGAATTTATTAGCTCTATACTGTTAACGGTGTTACATCAGTAAGTCTAATAATTCACTGTCTAGTCTTGTACAATCTCATTGCACAGGATGCCCCCACTCGCATGTCAACAACATGAACGAGTCAGATCACCTCGTTTATATCTAAATCAAAGCGGGCCGCATCCACAGTGTATCCAGGATTAGGTCTCCAACCCTATCCATATACTGTAGACCGTTCAGGTCATTAACTCGAACGTGATCCTCTTTGTGTGTCCACTACACACCGTTCAAGTTCCTAGTTCTCTCATAATACAATGACCCTGGAGCTTAGTTTATTGGAATAAGTTTATGAAATATGCGAGACACAAAGTTTAAATAAATAACTCCTATTTATTACACAATGTTGAATTAAATAACTCTTATTCATTTACAACTTGGAATATTACAAACTACACGAGATGAGGACATACATCCCAACAAACTCCCACTTGGACTAAGGTAGTGGAGTACATGATACATTTCTCAAATGTACAGTAAAGTAATACAAGAAACTAGGGCATTGAATACCCCTTTACAATACTCCCACTTGCCCTAGTCAGGAAGCCCTCGAAGACCTAGAGTCTCTAGGTGACCCTCAAACACCTTAGTCGCTAGGGCCTTTGTAAATGGATCAGCAACGTTGTTCTCCGAAGCTATCTGCGTGACTGTCACGTCTCTGCGGTGCACAATCTCCCGTATCAAGGTGATACTTACGCTCTATATGCTTGCCCCTTTTATGACTCCGAAGGTTCTCTCGAGTTGGCTACTGCACCACTGTTGTCACAAAACAGTGTGATTGGCAAGTTCATATTTGGAACAACTTCAAAATCCGTCATGAACTTCCTGAGCCAAACAACTTCCTTTGCAGCTTCACAAGCCGCAACATATTCGACTTCCATCGTGGAATCAGCGATGCATCCCTGCTTGATGCTTCGCCACACTACAGCTCCTCCATTCAGAATGAAGGCTGACCCCGAAGTGGATTTCCTAGAATCTTATCGGTCTGAAAGTCAGAATCTATGTATCCCATAAGGATTAAATCCCCACTCCCATACACAAGGTTGTAGTTCCTCATTCTCCTAAGATACTTGAGGATTGCCTTTACGGCTGTCCAGTGATCTAATCCGGGATTAGATTGATACCTGCTGACAATCCCAACTGCATAACAGATGTCGGGCCTAGTACACAACATGGCATACATCAGGCTCCCCCACGGTGAAGCATGCAGGGGATTCGTCTCATATCCTCAACCTCTTGAGGCGTCTTAGGACATTGATCCTTAGACAGGTGAACCCCATGCCTGAAAGGCAGCAAGCCCTTCTTGGAGTTCTGCATCTTATATATAGACAATATCTTGTCAATATAAGACGTTTGAGATATGGCTAGCGTTTTGTTCTTCCGGTTCCGGACAATCTAGATACCTAGAACATATTGTGCCTCTCCCAAATCTTTCATTTGGAATTGCGAAGCCAACCATTCCTTAACGTCAGTAAGAAATCCTACCTCATTTCCAATGAGAAGGATATCATCCACATACAATATAAGAAACGCGACAGTACTGTTAACGATTTTCTTATAAACACAAGGCTCGTCAACATTTTGATCAAAGCCATAAGATTTGATCGCCTCATCAAACCTTATATTTCAAGACCTCGAGGCTTGTTTCAATCCATAAATAGACCTTTTAGCCGGCAAACTCTTTGCTCTTGGCCTTGAGCAATAAACCCCTTGGGTTGGTCCGTGTAGATGGTCTCGTCAAGGTTGCCATTCAGAAAGGCGGTCTTGACATTCATCTGTCATACCTCATAGTCATAATATGCGGCAATGGCCAGAAGGATTAATCGACTTTACCATGGCAACAGGTGGAAAAGTTTCCTCATAGTCAACCCCTTCCACATGCGTAAAACCCTTTGCCACTAGTCGAGCTTTGAAGGTCTGCACCTTCCCATCTACACCACGTTTAGGCTTGTAGATCACCTTGCAACCAATAGGTTTTACCCCATCCGGTTGGTCCATAAGCTCCCAGACGGAATTGAAGTACATCGACTCTATTTCCTGGTCCATAGCTTTAATCCATTCGTCTTTGTCAACGTCTGCCATTGCATGATCATAGGTCAATGGATCCTTGCAGTCATTATCAAGGGTGACGACTTGGGTTTCAGCTAACCCATGTAACGTTCAGGTTGTCTCACAACCCTCCCACTACGTCGAGGCATTCTCAACTCTTGGGAACAGACTTGACTAGACGAGCTAGGATCAACAACACTTGTTGACGTACTAGCACCATCAGCAACTCTTGCTGATGTACTGTCCATTTCATTTAACACAATCTTACTCCTTAGTAAGTGATCCTTGATGTGGTCTTCCTCAAGGAAAGTGGCATTTGTCGACACAAGCACCCTATTATCCTTAGGATCATAAAAGTAACCACCTCTAGACTCTTTTGGGTAAACTACAAAGAGGCACAACTTTGAACGGGGTTCCAGCTTCTTTGGGTTTGGCACCAACACATGGGTCGGACATCCCCAAATTCTGAAATGACGTAAACTTGTTTTACGACCATGCCAGAGTTCGAAAGGTGTTTCACAAAGCAGGTTTCAACCAGGAATCGTGTTCAAAATGTAAACGCATGATCTCCATCGCTGCGTAACCTAAAAAGGAATCAGGGAGACGAGCATAGCTCATCATCGACCGAACCATGTCCAACAAGGTTCTGTTTCTCCTCTCCGATACACCATTCTGCTGTGGCATACCAGGTGCTGAGAGTTGGGACGTAATTCCATGTTCTATCATATAGTCTTAGAATTCAGTGTCCATATACTCTCCACCTCGATCCGATCGAAGTGTTTTTATCGTTTTACCTAACAGGTTAGTCTTCATATGCATTAGGTAAATGTACCCATACCTCGAATAGTCATCTATAAAAGATACGAAGTATTCGTAACCTCCTCGTGTTTTAACATTCATCGGACCACAGAAGTCAGAATGTATAAGCTCAAGAGGCTCCTTGGCTCTATATCCTTTTCAACTAAAAGGACGTTTGGTCATTTTGCCTTCAAGGCATGACTCACATACCGGGAGAGAGTTTTCTTCCAACTCGCTTAGAAGTCCACTCTTCACTAGTCTCTCAATCCTATTGAGATTAATGTGGCCTAACCGAAGATGCCAAAGATGGGCACTTTCTTTTGGAGAAACCTTTAATCTCTTAGTTCGCGTTTAAGATGTTTTAAACAATTTGGTGTTCAAAAGATTTTTGACCGAATTAGGGTTCAAAACATATAAATTACTCTCAAGCGAACCAGAACAAATCAAATTTCCATTTCGAGAAATAAACGGTTTATTACTCTTGAAAGAAACGGAAATATTTTGTTCTAATAGGCAGGAAAAAGAAACTAGGTTTCTCGTAAACCCAGGAACTATGTACATATTATCCAATAATAAGTACTTCCCACCAAAAATAACTTCACCGTGCTTATTGCTGCAGCCGAGACAACTTCTCCGGATCCAACCCTGAGTGTTATTTCACACTCTTGCAGCCGCTGCCAGGAACTTAATCCTTGAAAACAAGAGCAAACATGGTTAGTGGCGCCTGAATCCAATATTCAAGCTGAGTCATTACTCTCCACTAAACAAGTTTACGTGACCGAGAAATCACATTTACTGTCATCTTCTTTTCATCAAGGAACTTGGGACAACTCCTTTCGTGTGTCCGTCCTCATGCTTGATGAGAAACACTTTTGGCAACATCCTTGATCTCTTTGCCTTTTAGGGCGGCAGCGCAGTTAACCTTAACTTCCTTCGACTTCTCCTTCTTCCCCTTAGGGCCTGAAGAGTCTATAAACTTTATCCCAGAGGTCGAACCCCTTTGAAAAGGTCTTAAGACAACACTTACCTCAGCTTACTGTCCCCTAGTTTGCACCAAGGACTGGAAGGTTTGTAGATTGTTGAATAGGACTGTTGAACCGAGCACCCGAGGACCCTCCTCGGTGAGTGCGAACTCTTGGTCGTCATTTACCAAAATCGTGTCTATATTGTTTTTCCACGAAATACTATCGCCGACTAACTTAACGGAAGCTAAAGGAACGTTAAAAGCGTTTGACATTTTGTTGTTGAAATAAAATGAAAAACTTTGTATTAGTCTTGCAAAAACTTTTGAAAATTCAATCGGGTTTTAGCAAATTTTTATCCTATGATCCCTAGGTCATTCAAAATTTGCAATGATACCCTAAAGATTTAGAATGACCGCCACCGTAGGGTAGACAAACCGACTCTTCCTCTAGGACAAGACTTTCTCGACCAAACCATAATACGAGAATAACTCTTATTCCATTAGGCATCCAGTTACCATTTTTCGGTCAGAATCCATTAACTCTTAATGAATCCTGTTAGTGTCACCCTCAAACTTTAAATTTCCAAGTATCCATCCAAACAATAGCCGTCGTAGGGAGGACTAAGAAGGAAAACCAACAAGAAAATCGTATCCCTTATGGGAATTCACGGTGTTCCGACTCCCATGATCAAGGCCCTCCGTAGGGATTATCTGGTCCAGGCCAAACTAGCAGACGGATCATAGGCGTCTCACGGTGTGAATCGAAAGAAGAGACCGTGGGTCTCGTTTTCACAGATCCTGCTCCCACTCACTATAAGTACTCTCTTCATTTCCTTCTTGTCTTCTATTATATAAAAAATCAAAATATATATCTGTTTTGGGCTCTCACGAGAAGCTAGTATTCTTGCTACCTTTGATTTATTTTGTAGATTCAAGAAAGAGAGGCCCGAAAAAATGGGAGAATTTTTGTGTACCTTGACAAGCCAATGTGTACTACGTCAAGCTAATGACGCTAAACAAGCGCTTCTTGGGAGGCAACCAAAGGATTATTTCTTTTGTTTCATTTTAAGTTATTTTTTCTTTCGTTATTAGTTGAATAAATAACCCTTACCTATTTTGTAGCTCCCTTGGGGTTTAGTGATTGATATGCGCTTCACTGGAGGTCTCCTCGATTCAGAGAAGTATTGTTCTCTCTTCCATCTTTATTAGATGTCCTTAAGCATGCTTAAGTGAGTAGTTTATACATTGAGGGCTATCTATGCTTTAAGCATGAGGGGGAGATGTGTTGTTCTAAATCTTATTTTGGGCTTAATCGAAAATTTTTCTGGTCATGAGATTGTGTGTTGTTAGCATTTATAAGGTGTTGCATGCCCTTGTGATTATGAAGTTATTTACTTGCTTTAGGACTTCAAAATGATCCATTTTGACTACCAGATTCCATGTTTAGTTGTTCGTTTTCATGGTCTTTGATATGCATGATATAGGAAAGATGATTGTTGTTTCTTGCATAAATATTAAGTTTCTGCATGTTTTTAATGGTAAAAAGTGTGTTGTCTTTTGTAGAAACTTGGTATACATCTCCTTGAAAATTAAGAGTTAAGACAAAATCTTAGGGTTAATGAAAATAAGAGTTGTTGCTTGTGTTTGAGGTAAGAGTATGCTATCTTGTTTGGTGTATCTCAAGGTCAAGCTTGTCATTAGGGGTGTTTAGTGCGCTTATGGTTAGTGTGTTAATCAAACTAGTTAGGATTACACTCTTGAGCCAAAAAGTTCGAAAGCTAGAAGCCATGACAAGTTAGGTAACTCATACATTTTTTAGAGCGCTCCGAAAATTAGTAAACTCTTAATTTGTGATCATTTCAAGTTTGGGGGAGTTACCCGACCTCCCTAACTCAATGAGGACATTGAGTACTCTAAGTTTGGGGGGAAGGTAAATTCTCCGTGTTTAAAAAAAAAAAGAGAGAGAAAGAAAGAAAGAAAGAAAGAAAGAATGTGCAAACCTTTCATTTCCCTAAAACTCTATTGGGCTAGAACAAAAATATGTTATTTATTTTGTTATCTAAAGTCAGTTCAAGCAACTTGGTGCTCAATGTCAGGGGATCTAGGCACTAACCATGCTGGCCTCTTGGAGCGAAGGTATGAAGCAAGAAGCCTGTACCCATTGCATAGGTGCCACGTGTGCCATTCTAAGAACTACGGGAGAGTGAGAAAAAACCTAGCCCTAAGTAGTGAGTTTTATGGAAGTGCAGGGGAATAATGCACATATCTATTTTTAAAAAAATATATAAAAAAATAAAAAGAAATTATCATAAAATTGTAGTCATTCGAGTTTTGGAGTGTAACTTATCTTAACTATGAGTTGCTTGATTTGAATGATTAGGATTCTAGTGGTTGAGCATGAGGGTAGGTGTCGAATCCTAGTTGGTTTGCTCTTGGTTATTGATGCATAAGTGTAACTAGAAAACAACGGGTGAGCCACTTAGAAAGCATGGAATGAATGGTGACTTGTAGCTTAGAGCATAAGTATTCAATACTTGTTTAATTCACACAAATGGTTTAAGTCTTTGAAGGTCTCTAAAGTCTTTGGGGAATAGAACTCATTGAGGACAATGAGTAGTTCAAGTTTGGGGGTTTGATAACTCGCCATAGGAGAGTTGTTTTACTAAAATTTTAGTGCCCAATCTACTTGAATTGCATAGAAATCATTGAGCCTCATGTTATTTTATCCCTAAATTGTGAACGTTAGCTAGAAAATCTTGAATTTAAGCATTAGGTTTGAAAATAATTAATTTTGATATTTTTATGCTTGAATTTAAGAAATTTAGAAAAATAAGCTAACAAGTATTTAAAGACCGGAAGACGAAATTTTAACTCCTGAAAAATCCTCTCATATTTAGTTGATCCATAATTTAATTGATGAATTTATCTGAGATGTTTTCGTGTCCAGGAGATGTTTACAAATTACATGAGTCCCTAAGGGCATTTTAGACATTTTACCTGAAGGGTAATGTAAACCCAAGATCGTTCTTTGGAAGTTCCTTATTAACAAACAACAAAAAGAAAGAAGAAATGAATGTTTAAAACTTGGTTTTCCATGTTTTAAAAAGAAAAGAAATGAAGTGAAAGATAAAAGGAAAACAAGGAAGGAAAAGCTTAAACCATTTTGGTTTGGTTTGCTTTAAAAATAATGAAGAAAATGAAATGAAAGGAATGAATATTATATTGTGTTTTGTTTTGTCTAGAAAATAAAAGGAAAGAAAAGAAAAGAAAGAAAGGGATAAAGGAAAGGAAAAAAAAAAGGAAAAAGAAAAGAAAAAGCAAAAGGGAAAAAGACAAAGTTTGCCTCCATCGATTGCTTTTCTTTAAGATATTTTAAAAACCATTTTTAAAACTCATTTTTCACAAAAGAAAGCTGAGGCCTCGTAAGGTGAAGTTCAAGGAAGAAGAAGAACCTGGTTTTGGGGTTGAAGTTGTAGAAGAAAGGAGAAGATCTCAAAGTAGCAGCAAGGAAACCACTTCATCCCAGTTCTGATATTTTGATCTTCTCGAGCTCAACAAGAAGAGGTAAGAGTTGCGTTTTTGATGCATGAAAGTTAACTCAATTTGGAACAAAGTTCGTGAAGGAAGCTCGAGCTAATACTGAAGTTAACTTACTGTTTTGTTAAGAGGAAGACAGAAGACAGAATTTGCTGTCAAATCTGTGAAGTCTCTGATGTTTTGGTTGTTATGATCTGTATACTTGGCGTTAGAAGCTCTAATTAATATGGTTCGAAAGCTTATTGAATTTCCTACAACGTTCGTGAAGAAATCGTGAGTAGAAAATGTCTAGATGATGTTTTAAATATCAGGTTAAATTTGTTGTGCAGCAGGAAATCCGAATCTGGAAACAGCAGAAGTCTGTTTTGAGGAAAGTCACTTTCGAGGTATTTCTGAACAAATCCGTTTGGAATTTCAATTTCATGTCTTCATATGATTTTTAGAGGGTTCAAAAAGGAAGAGTTTGGTATAAATTACATTATTTGTGGATAAGTAATGAAGAAGTTATGGCTGTCTGAAAACAGGACAGAAAATCTGAAAATGCTGGAAATTTGAAAGTGTGTTTTCTTGCAAGTTTTAAGGTCAAAAATCATGAGCTCGAGGTTCTAATGGTTGAGTTGGTTTGTTTGACAGGCCAAGAGCAAATAGGTCAAGTTTACAAGCCAAGGTTCTAATTCTAATACTGTGAGTGACTCTATCTTTGAACTATGCTTGACCCATGTTTTTCTTCAAGAACATAAGTGTTGATAATTACATCCTGTTTGAACTAATTATGTATGGCTTCATAGAGTTTTCTAACATAAAATTCATGATGGAACCTAAGCATGCTTTGAATTAGTTGTAACTATAAATCCAAGTATGGAAACTAAATTATGAAAGTATGCTTTCCTTTAGAGAATGTTTTGTGTAAATCCACTTGGGAACATGTTTAGATGATAATGTGAAAATGTCATGAAATTGTTGTATGTGTTATAAAGACATGATTTCCATGGTACACAAATTATGCCCTTGTTTGTGGTTAACCCCTAATACTGAAGGACATTAGAGAAGGTACTTAGGTGGGAGGAATGAATCATGATATCCCGATACTGAAGGACAATGAGAAGGTATCCGGGTAGTAAATGGTTTTACCTTAATACTGAAGGACAATGAGAAGGTATTCGGGTAGTAAATGGTTTTACCTTAATACTGAAGGACATAGAGAAGGTATTAGGGAAAACCAAACGACCAAAGGTATTCCACGTGCACGTGAGAGAGAGAGAGGTATGAACCTTATTGGTATAAATGTAACTCTACCACCTCTATGGTTTAATGTGGTATCATGTCATGGGTTTTATTGTTATGAGCTTCTATATTATTGATCTATCTACGCTCAATATGATAGTACATTTCGAGTTGTGTGCTATGCATAAGTGGTGACTTAAACCTGTAAATTGGAAGCATGGTTTGTTTGTGTTTACAAACAGATGTTAAGCTATTTACTACTTATAATCTGTCATTATTATGATTCACCTTGTGAGCTTGTAATGTTTTAAAGATAGACACTCACGGAGCTTTTTAGCTCATTCTTTCAATGTTTTCAAACCTTTTCAGGTAGAGATCGAGCTCCTGGTACCTGACATCCTGCCATAGTCTGCTGAACATTTCATAAGTTGATAGTTTGTACGTGGCTGGTGTTGTATAGCAAGTCGTTATGTAGTTATAGTTGTTTGTACATAAGAGGTTGTATGAACAGTGGGTTGGCATGTACTTAGTTGTGATGCTATTGCCCGTTTAAGTTTTCAAATGAGAGACTTAAGAAATGTTTCTCCCTATGTATGTTTAGTAGTTATCAAGTTTCCGCTGTGTTATGTTAAAGTTTACCATATACGAGCATAGTATGTTTATCAGGTAGAATAGGGTCATTAGGTATTGTTAAGAGGTGAGCAATGTCTGTTGGCTTCATGCCTCTTTCCGGGCTAAGTTAGCGGGTGGTTCGGGAGGGGGTGTGACAACTTGGAATAAGAGCAGCTAGCTCCATGGGAATGAGACAGGGCAAGTTAGCTCTGAGAATAAAGTAAAAGTCATAACAAGTTATTGAGTTAGTTCAGAACGAACTAGTGGAGTATGGTCCAAATGAGGATGAGAGTAAGTCCAGTTAGGGCTAAAATGTGAATAGATGTTTAGTATTGTGTATTAGAGTTAAGTATCCATAGCATGTCTAATATGTTGATATGTTATAGGAGTCATGCCACCACGTACTAGCAGACGACGCAGGCAGGATCAGGGCGGGATGCAGGATCCTACCCAATGACAATCTGAGAGGGGATCTAGTGCCCCGAGAGTCCAAGGTGAGGCCAGCGATGAGCAACATGTTAGTTCCTCACAGGAGGTAGGTAGGCCAGAGAGAGCAGGGCCAAGTGATCCAAAAAAAAAGGCGTATAGAATAGAATGTCTAAAGAAATTAGGAGCAACAGTGTTTGAGGGTTCCACAGTTCCAACTGACGCCGAGGTTTGGCTTAATATGCTAGAAAAATGTTTTGATGTAATGAGTTGCCCTGAGGAGCAAAGTCAAGCTAGCCACATTCCTACTAGAGAAAGAAGCAGAGGGATGGTGGAAGTCAATACGAGCTAGGCGCAGTGATGCACATGCTCTAAATTGGCAAACTTTCAGAAGCATCTTCGAAGATAAATATTACCCTAGCATGTATCGTGAGGCAAAGAGGGATGAATTTTTAGAACTGAAGCAAGGGCCACTTTCAGTGGCTGAGTATGAGAGAAGGTATATCGAGCTATCATGGTATGCTGATGTGATTGTGATATCTGAGAGTGACAGGTGTTGGAGAGTTGAAAGAGGGTTACGTCCTGAGATACGAACCCTAGGCACAGGCATTGCAAAGTGGGCTTACTTTTCCCTGCTGGTAGAGACTGCTCTACGTGTTGAGCAGAGTATAACAGAGGCACAACCAGTAGTGGAGCCTATTCGAGGGCCTTCAACGGCGAGCAGTTTCCATGGTCGTGAGCAGCGACGATTCACACCTGGAGTGAATGTTTTGAGTCGTCAGGACTTTAAAAGTCGAGCTGGCGGCCAGACATCGAGGCAAACGCATGTTAATGGTGCCTATCAGATGCAGAGCCAAATAGCACCTAGTCAATCTGCTAGATCCACAGTAAGACCACCGACAATACAGGAGTCTGTTGCAAGTGCAACAAGGAGAACTCCATGTATAAATTGTGGTAAAAATCACCGAGGCCAATGTTTGGTTGGTGTCAATGTGTGTTGCCAATGTGGGCAACCATGGCATTTCAAGAGGGATTGTCCACAGTTGAGAGCAGCCACACAGAGGGACCAGGGAGTTGGGTCCCAGACAGTTGAGCAGCCAAGAGTTCCAGTAGCTGCAAGAGAGGGCACTAGTGGTGCTAAATAGAAAGGAAGTTGTTTTCGAGAAACCAGAATTAGCTGAAGTGGTTTTCAGGGGTGAAAGGAAGATTATCCCTACGAGTTTGATTTCAGCATTAAAAGCTGAAAAGTTGTTGAGGAAAGGTTGCATGGCATTTCTTGCACACGTAGTAGAGGTGCAGGAAGAAAAGCTAAAACCAGAAGATGTTCTTGTGGTGAACGAATTTCTTGATGTTTTTCCAACAGATCTGTCAGGGTTGCCACCTGATAGGGAAGTTGAGTTCACTATTGAATTGCTACCAGGAACAGCACCTATTTCGTAAGCGTCGTATGGAATGGCTCCAAGCGAGCTCAAAGAGCTGAAGACGCAGTTACAAGAACTAGTTTATAAAGGATACATCAGACCTAGTGTATCACCCTGGGGAGCTCCAGTGTTATTTGTAAAGAAGAAAGATGGTACCCTTAGATTATGAATTGATTATAGACAGTTAAACAAGGCACGATACGTAATAAGTATCCTTTACCCCGTATAGATGACTTGTTTGACCAGTTACAAGGAGCATCAATGTTTTCTAAGATTGATTTGAGATCAGGATATCATCAGTAAAGGTAAGGGAATCAGACATTCCTAAAACAACATTCAGGACGAGGTATGGGCATTATGAGTATTTAGTAATGTCGTTCGGTTTGACGAATGCACCAGCAGTTTCCATGGACCTCATGAACAGGATATTCCACCAGTATTTGGATCAGTTCGTGATAGTATTCATTGATAATATACTAGTTAACTCAATTGATAGAAAAGCTCATGAGGAACATTTGAGGATTATTTTACAAACACTACGAGATAAACGGTTGTATGCTAAATTCACCAAATGTGAGTTTTGGTTGAATCAGGTAGTGTTCCTAAGGCATGTTGTTTCAGCAAATGGAGTTAGTGTGGATCTGCATTAAGTTAAAGTTGTGGTCAACTGGGAGAGACCAGCCAATATGACAGAGGTACGTAGTTTCCTAGGCTTGGCAGGATACTACAGACGGTTTGTTGAGGATTTCTCACGATTAGCATTACCATTAACAATTTTGACAAGAAAGAATGCTAAGTTTGAATGGTTAGATAAGTGTGAACAGTGTTTTCAAGAGCTGAAAAAGAGGTTAGTTACAAAGACCTATTCGACACTTCTCAGAATTGGGAATAGAGTATGTAATTTATTGTGACGCCTCAAGGCAAGGTTTAGGGTTTGTGCTCATACAAGAAGAAAAAGTAATAGCTTATGCGTCAAGACAATTGAAAAAGCACGAATGTAATTACCATACCCATGATCTCGAGCTAGCAGTAGTTGTTTAGCACTGAAGATCTGGAGACATTACTTGTTTGGTGAAAGGTGTCACATTTACACAGATCATAAGAGTCTGAAATATATCTTTGATTAGAAGGAGTTGAATATGAGACAACGAAGATGGTTAGAACTGATTAAAGATTATGATTGTACTATAGAATACCATCCAGGTAAGGCGAATGTGGTAGCGATGCATTGAGTAGGAAGTCAAGACTACCTAAGGATGCCTTGTGTGGTATTCAAGCAACATTTTTAAGTACTCTAAGGGATTCTAAGGCAGTTGGGAATGCAGAAAGTTCAAGGAGTCTTTTAGCTCTGTTCCAGGTCAGGTCTTCACTCGTAGCAGAGGTTGTGAGAAGACAACGAAAGGATAGTAGCTTGCAGAAAATGTTTGGAAAGTCCAAACAGGGCCTAGAGGCAGAATTTTAAATGAGATCAGATGGAGCCATAGAGAGGCAAGGAAGACTATGTGTTCCGTGTGTTAGTGAGCTTAAAGATGCTATTCTATAAGAATCTCACAGTTCAGCTTACGTTATGCATCCAGGAAGCACCAAGATGTATAAGACATTGAAAGGGAACGTATTGGTGGCCTGGGATGAAGCGGGAGGTAGTTGAATATGTTAATAATGTTTGATCTGCCAACAGGTTAAACCAGTTAGACAGACACCAGGAGGACTCCTTAATCCATTGCCAGTGCCGGAATGGAAATGGGAGCATATCACTATGGATTTTCTATTTGGATTACCACGTACATCATGTGGACATGATGGTATTTAGGTTATAGTGGATAGACTCACTAAGACAGCACAGTTTATACCGATTAAAGCGACATCTACACTTGATCAGCTAGCTAAGCTATACGCCGACAAAATTGTGAGTCAATACGGAGTGCCAGTGTCCATAGTTTCAGATAGGGATCCAAGATTTACTTCTAAGTTTTGGCTTAGTTTATAGAAGGGTATGGGGACAAAGTTGAAATTTAGTACAGCGTTCCATCCTCAGACAAATGGTCAGTCAGAGAGGACCATCCAGACCCTACAGGATATGTTGAGAGCACGTGTCCTTCAACTTAAGGGTAGTTGCGATACACACCTATCACTTATGGAATTCGCTTATAATAACAGCTATTAGTCAAGTATTGGCATGGCGCCATTTGAGGCTCTGTATGGAAGGTCGTGTAGAACACCCATATGTTGGAATGAAGTAGGAGAGCGGAAGCTAATCGGTCCTGAGTTGGTACAAATTACGACAGACAATATTAAGGTAATCAGAGAGAATCGGAAGGTAGCATAAGACCGTCAGAAGAGTAACGTAGATAAGAGACGAAATGACTTAGAATTCCAAGCCGGAGATCAAGTTTTCTTGAAGTTACCTCCGTGGAGAGGTGTCCTTCGTTTGGCAAGAAAGGTAAACTAAGCCATAGGTATATTGGTCCTTATCCAGTAACGAGACGAGTTTGGCCAGCAGCCTACAGACTGGAGTTGCCAGCAGAACTATCTCGAGTACATGATGTTATTCATGTGTCCATGTTGAGGAAGTATATTCCAGATTCGGCACATGTGTTGCAAGCACAACCAGTTGAGTTGAAAGAAGACATGAGTTACATAGAGGATGCAGTTCAAATCCTCGACAGGAAAGAACAAGTTTTGAGAAACAAGACGATCTCACTCGTGAAGGTTCGTTGGAGACATCACGGAGTGGAGGAGGCTACCTGGGAGTTAGAGGACCTAATGAGGAGGAAGTACCTGATGATTTTCACTTAAAAACTACTCAATTTCGAGGACGAAATTTCTTAAGGGGAGGTAAGTTGTAAACCCAAGATCTTTCTTTGGATTTTCCTTATTAACAAACAACAAAAAGAAAGAAGAAATGAATGTTTAAAACTTGGTTTTCCATGTTTTAAAAAGAAAAGAAATGAAGTGAAAGATAAAAGGAAAACAAGGAAGGAAAAGCTTAAACCATTTTGGTTTGGTTTGCTTTAAAAATAATGAAGAAAATGAAATGAAAGGAATGGATATTATATTGTGTTTTGTTTTGTTTAGAAACTAAAAGGAAAGAAAAGAAAAGAAAGAAAGGGATAAAGGAAAGGAAAAAGAAATGGAAAAAGAAAAGAAAAAGCAAAAGGGAAAAAGACAAAGTTTGCCTCCACCGATTGCTTCTCTTTAAGTTATTTTAAAAACCATTTTTAAAACACATTTTTCACAAAAGAAAGCTGAGGCCTCGTGAGGTGAAGTTCAAGGAAGAAGAAGAACCTTGTTTTGGGGTTGAAGTTGCAGAAGAAAGGAGAAGAACTCAAAGTAGCAGCAAGGAAACCACTTCATCCCAGTTCTGATATTTTGATCTTTTCGAGCTCAACAAGAAGAGGTAAGAGTTGAGTTTTTGATACATGAAATTTAACTCATTTTGGAACAAAGTTCGTGAAGGAAGCTCGAGCTAATACTGAAGTTAACTGACTGTTTTGTTAAGAGGAAGACAGAAGATAGAATTTGATGTCAAATCTGGGAAGTCTCTGATGTTTTGGTTGTTCTGATCTCTATACTTTGAGTTAGAGGCTCTAATTAGTATGGTTCGAAAGCTTATTGCATTTTCTACAACTTTCGTGAAGAAATCGTGAGTAGAAAATGTCTAGAAGATGTTTTAAATATCAGGTTAAATATTTTGTGCAGCAGAAAATCCGAATCTGGAAACAGCAGAAGTCTGTTTTGAGGAAAGTAGCTTTCGAGATATGTCTGAACAAATCCGTTTGGAATTTCAATTTCATGTCTTCATATGATTTTTAGAGGGTTCACAAAGGAAGAGTTTGGTATAAATTACATTATTTTTGGATAAGTAATGAAGAAGTTATGGCTGTCTGAAAACAGGGCAGAAAATCTGAAAATGCTGGAAATTTAAAAGTGTGTTTTCTTGCAAGTTTTAAGGTCAAAAATCATGAGCTCGAGGTTCTAATGGTTGAGTTGGTTTGTTTGACAGGCCAAGAGCAAATAGGTCAAGTTTACAAGCCAAGGTTCTAATTCTAATACTGTGAGTGACTCTATCTTTGAACTATGCTTGACCCATGTTTTTCTTCAAGAACATAAGTGTTGATAATTACATCCTGTTTGAACTAATTATGTATGGCTTCATAGAGTTTTCTAACATAAAGTTCATGATGGAACCTAAGCATGCTTTGAATTAGTTGTAACTATAAATCCAACTATGGAAACTAAATTATGAAAGTATGCTTTCCTTTAGAGAATGTTTTGTGTAAATCCACTTGGGAACATGTTTAGATGGTAATGTGAAAATGTCAAGAAATTGTTGTATGTGTTATAAAGACATGATTTCCATGGTACACAAATTATGCCCTTGTTTGTGGTTAACCCCTAATACTGAAGGACATTAGAGAAGGTACTTAAGGGGGGGGGGGGGAATGAATCATGATATCCCAATACTGAAGGACAATGAGAAGGTATCCGGGTAGTAAATGGTTTTACCTTAATACTGAAGGACAATGAGAAGGTATTCGGGTAGTAAATGGTTTTACCTTAATACTGAAGGACATAGAGAAGGTATTAGGGAAAACCAAACGACCAAAGGTATTCCACGTGCACGTGAGAGAGAGAGAGGTATGAACCTTATTGGTATAAATGTAACTCTACCACCTCTATGGTTTAATGTGGTAACATGTCATGTGTTTTATTGTTATGAGCTTCTATATTATTGATCTATCTACCCTCAATATGATAGTACATTTCGAGTTGTGTGCTATGCATAAGTGGTGACTTAAACCTGTAAATTAGAAGCATGGTTTGTTTGTGTTTACAAATAGATGTTAAGCTATTTACTACTTATAATCTGTCATTATTATGATTCACCTGTGAGCTTGTAATGTTTTAAAGATAGACACTCACTGAGTTTTTTAGCTCATTATTTCAACGTTTTCAAACCTTTTCAGGTAGAGATCGAGCTCCTGGTACCTGACATCCTGCCATAGTCTGCTGAAAGTTTCATAAGTTGATAGTTTGTACGTGGCTGGTGTTGTATAGCAAGTCGTTATGTAGTTATAGTTGTTTGTACATAAGAGGTTGTATGAACAGTGGGTTGGCATGTACTGAGTTGTGATGCTATTGCTTGTTTAAGTTTTGAAATGAGAGACTTAAGAAATGTTTCTCCCTATGTATGTTTAGTAGTTATCAAGTTTCCGCTGTGTTATGTTAAAGTTTACCATATACGAACATAGTATGTTTATCAGGTAGAATAGGGTCATCAGGTATTGTTAAGAGGTGAGCAATGTCTGTTGGCTTCATGCCTCTTTCCGGGCTAAGTTAGCGGGTGGTTCGGGAGGGGGTGTGACAGGTAAGATGATCTTTCTACTCCTAAGGGCATTTTTGTAATTTGCGGAGTTAGGGCAACACCATTATATAAGGAGACTAGGGTTCACAAGAGTAAGGTGGAGAGGAGTTGCTGCCAACAAGAGAAGAGACAGAGGTTGAAGTGGAACCGTGCAATTACTACAAAAAAGTGTGAGTTGGAGAGAAAAATCGTGAGGGATGCTTGTTGTAGCAATCGGGCGAGTGAGGAGAAAAAATTGAGAGCATCAAGCTGTAATTTTTGTAGCAAAATCGAGAGCATCAGTGTGTCATTGTTGTAGCAAAACGGAGAGCATCAAGGTGTCATTGTTGTAGCAAAACCTAGAGCATCAAGGTGCCATTGTTGTAGCAAAACCGAGAGCATTAGTGCAGTTCCATTTTTCACAGACGGTTCTCACAAAGGTGTCGTGCTAATATTTTGTTAAAATTTTGGGGACTCAAAGAGCCTCGTTTTGAATGGTTGAATAATCGTTCTGAGCTTATGTTTATCAGATAACTCTATCGGACAGAACCTGCAAAAAACTGGGTGTCACCTGCAATCGAGCCCTTTGTTGTAGCAAATCGAGAAGTCCTTTGCTGAATCCAATTGAGGGACTTTGCGGAAGCAAAGGACGCTATTGCAGACCATCAACTGGGGTGTTTTGCTAGGAATTTGCTGAAGCAAAACGAAGAACTTTTCTCGCGTAACTGGTTGCCAATCTCTACTTGTATTTGCTTGTTACCACTTCCACTTTTAACATTGATTTTTTCGGTCGTTTCACACACTGATTTTAGGTTGAATTGTTCATTGTTTAGGCTAAATTCGTGGTTGATTTTAAGCTGAATTGTGACTGTTTGGGGTTGTTTTGTGAAACTGTTACAACACCTAGTTTGAATTTATTGAATGGTGAAAGCATGCTTAAATTAGAGATTCATGAATCGATTGCTATCATGAACTAAATTGTCTTAGGCAAGAGTTAGGTTGTGTTTCAATGTAACTTTTGATTGAACTATGATTGATGTCGTAATTGGATTTAGGAAAATTTATTGATTTTAACGGTGCATGAGAATTAAAATTGGCCACTTTAATTTCTCTAGAATTCATGAACTTGGAAAAATTAATGGATTAGGAAACTAAAATTTCATTCTAGGATTCTTGAGTTGATTAGGAATAATTAACCCACGTAGAACCTTAAATAGTGAGCATAATTTAGATCTCAATTGGGAAGTTGAAGGTTTTAAAACTTAGTAATTTTTGAAAATTAATTTGAATACTTGTATAGGTAAAATCAAGGCATCACTCAAAATTCATTCCAATTGAACATGAAAACTCTGACCTAACCCGAGCCTATTTTTCATTCAAAATCTCGTCTCTTGCATCTTCCCCCTTGTTTGCATTCTCCTATCCCCTCATTTAAATTCAGTTATTTTTCTTGCATCTTGTCTTATCTTTCTTACTTATCGCATCAATTTATTTATTTACAACAGTAAATTGCATACCCATGCATTGCACAAAAATAAGGAAAATTTGGTAGGACACTCATCCATTTAGGTCTAACTAGTCCTCATGGGATTGATACTTTAACTTATCACTTGTTGCTCTTGACCGTGTATACTTGCACGTCGTAGAAGTGTAAGAGTCTTATTCTAATTTGCATTAGTTTAGGACTCTCGATATTTTTGCATCATAGACCACCTCTGTCCTCTTGTGTCTTCCCTACTATCTTCAGGCCTTGGAACGGATTGTGGGATCCTAGATTGAGAGAAATTGGAAGAAGAATGCTCAAAGGTCAAAAACCAAAAACAGTAAAAATTTCTTCAAAATTCACCCAAATATCGTCAAATCTCCTTTAAATAAAGTTTCATTAAGCTTTATGAAAGTACCAACACATGAGTGATGAGGTTGATTGAAGAAGGAGGTAGCCAATTTTGGCTAATTTGCATTCAAAGTAGCTTATTCATTAAAAAATTAATTTGGTCCCTTTTGAATTCAAAAATGAATTTGAATTTTTTTTAAATTTTAATTCAAAATTACTAAAAAATTAATTTTACATTAAAATTAATTTATTAATTTAATTAATTAATTAATTTTAATTAATTATTTAATTTAATATCAAATATCAAATTAAATAATTGGACCAATCTCGATTTCTTAAATCGATCGTTCAAACATAAATCCCTATTCATGTTTTAAACAGAACCAATATTTAAATCATATTTAAATATGTTCACCTCTTCTTAATCATAGTTTAATTCATAATTAAGCTATGATATGTTAAATATATTGCATATAATTAACGCTTTCTCCCAAAATCGAATTTCAACGTCAATTCAAATTCTTTTCTCTTGAATTGTTACAAGACTTAGTCCGAGCTAGTTAGGGGGACCTAATGGACCTACAGATCATGAGCTCTAACGATACAAGATTAACCGGTCAATCTCTTTAGTCTAGTTAATCAACACTTGTTAATAACTGGGACACTCCACTAAAGTCCAGTGGTTGCACACTCCTCACTGTAGATATATTTTTGTCCACTCGATATAACCATGATTAGTAAGTCGATCCTTCCAAGGTCGTTCGTAATTAAAGTTAGGTCAAATAAACCGTTTTACCCCTGTAATTACTTCTTGTTCTTTAAGTTCCATTGATCCTCTAATGAACAATTGTTTTGTGGTCCAAACAACAAACTAAATCCCTCTCGGGCCAATGAGAGGGGTGGACCCTTTGTTCAAGACCCGGAGTCAGCACTTAAGTGAACAACCACTCTATTAATCCCTAAAGCGGGTAGCAATGAATTCCATCTTGCAGAACTATGTTTCTAGCTCTCTACTCGTTCTTATCTCTGAAATGAGAGGTTTATCTAGTCAATGATCTCGGACCACTCTCACCCATACAAATCTAAGGATAATTCAAATAAACAGGAGTTCATAGCACACTTAGGATTAAGATCGAGTTACCTAGGTCATCGTATGAATATAGTCAGTTAAGATAGTAAACAGAGATATAAAGTCTAAGTGATTATTTCTTGGTCCAGTCTTATGCAAACTCATTACATAGGACACCCCCACTCACATTACTCCACATGAACAATTCAGGATCACATCATTTGTACTTTACAAAGTCGGTCGCGTCCATAATGTCCCCAGAATAAGGTACCTAGCCTTATTCATATACTATAGATCGTTTTGGTTATAACTTGAACTTGATCCATTTTTATGTCACACATAAAGTTCAAGTATTCATCCTATAGCAATGGTTCTTATTGGGTTAGGTTTGTACAATACATAATTCACTTTATTCAATAACACCTTTACTGAATAAATCGCAGTAACATTTATATTGCAAAATAGAATGTACATTCAATTTAGAAAACCACGAGTTTTAGGACATAAAACCCAACAATATTTAATATGAAACTATTTCATATTAAATTAGACATTTGGATTATAATTCAAATATAGCACAGAATTCAATATGAATCATATTCACATTAAACTATATATTATATTATTTATATATGATATAATCGATATAACTCCCATTTACAAATTAAAACATTTCAAATGCGCTCCAAAACTTTATACTCTCGAACATATCCTGAAGGGATCGAATCCAGCAGCAGAAGCATTGAAATCGCTTTTGCCCGCATGTACGTTGTGAAAAGTGCAAAAAAACAGAAAGTTAAGCATTATTAAAGGGGAAGAAAATGCTTTCAAGGCACTTCTTCTAGTGATCCTTCTGATGGAGATCGAATCCCCTTGAGCAGTGGAAACGTGATTTGAAATCGATTTTGCTAGTTTATTTTGGTTAAACACAAATACCAATACATTGGTGTAAAAACAGAGATAAACATACATTCTAATCTAATTATGCATGGAACTAATCATGCAAACATGTTGTAAATGAAATTAAACTAAAAGGGAATTCAGAATTTACCTTTGTAGTTACGAATTTCCAGCAACTCCTTACTTCAATTGCACAGCAACAGCAAATAAGAAAATCCTCTGTACTTCCTTTCCAACAGGACAACACCACTTAGAAAACCTCCTATATCTCTAAGTATCTACTTAGATCACCCTAGGTGGGAAGAGATCCAACAATTGGAGAGTGAGGAAACTTTGAGAGAGAGAGAATTTCAAAAAGCAATTCACAATTGCAGAATCATCGAACGACCAAAACCCCTCTTCCTCGAGAGGTTATTCCCAGAGGAGTTCTTCCCCCCATTCCCTATCGGTAGGGAGTTAGTGGGGAAGAAGGGAACGTGTCCTCCTTACACGTTCCCATTAATTAATTAATTATTAATTAAATCAAATTTAATTAATTATTTAATTAAATATCATATATTTAATTAATCTTAAAATATCATTTATTTAAATATGATTTAAATCCATTTCTCCTCTAATCTATAGTTTTAATGCACATCTCATGCACATTAAATTTTAACCTATAGTTTTTAAATATGAATCACATTCACATTTAAATTAATATTTAAACTCTTTCAAATATTAAATTCTCTCAAATAATTTAATATGAATCATATTCACATTAAATTTATAATATATAGTTCCAAAACTATATATTATATCGTATCTATATACATTAAATTTATTCCCTAATGAATTTTAACATTTCAAATTCATACGATCTAAGAACCCTTTACGAGCTAGAAGGTGGACCTAATGGACCTACAGATCAGAAGCTCCAACGATACGAGATTACTCGGTTAATCTCATTAACCTCATAATAAACATTCTGTCACACCCCCTCCCGAACCACTTGCTAACTTAGCCCGAGAGACGGCATGAAGTCAACAGACATTGTTACCTCTTAACAATACCTGCTGACACTACTTTACCTGAAAACAAACTATGTTCGCATATGGAACACTTTAAACTTAACTCAGCGGAAACTGGACATCTATAAGACGTACATGAGGAGAAACTCTTCTTAAGTCTCTCTTGGAAACTAAGATGAGCAAGAACATCAGAACCACAAACAATCCAAACCACTAATTAAGCAACCACAACCTCTAAAGCACATACGACTATAACTACATAGTTCTCTTAAAATAATTTACAGACATATGGACTTGCTAAACCACACCAGCCACGTACAAAATATCAAACATGTGAAGCTTCAAATTGAGACTATGGAGTTCTCGTGCACCGGGAGCTCGATCTCTACCTGAAAAGTGGGAAAAACACTGGAAGAATGAGCTATGAAGCTCAGTGAGTGACTTGAGTTTAAAAGAAAGCTATTAACTCGTAAATCATATCACCTGGCCATCTATGAGCATATGCATCTGTAATCAAGCGTTAAAAGTAATCGTGTAATCATTATAGCTTTTCATGAAAACAAGCAAGACACCGTTAAAATCTCGTAAGGCATGTAAATGATATAAACTCTTTTAAAACATGTCACAATCTACGTTGTGTAGGGCACGCCCAGTACACCAACATTTATTCTACGATGTAGTGGGGCCCGCCCAACACTCCCATCGTCTTTGTCGAGTGGGGCCCGCCAAAGACTCACGACACAGTTGTTGTCACGGAGTACACTCAACGTCGACAACAGAATAAGACCTGTGTGCACACGGTACCATAAAACCTCGGGCTCAATATCTCAGAAAAACCACTTGAAAACATCGAACATGCCTGCTTATCTTCTCTTTCATAAAACTCAAGCTTACTCAGCTTGTTCATAAAACTGGAAATCTTTAAAACATACTTGCTAGTACATGCTTGCTTGAAATCATAACATTTTCATAAGTTTTGGCAACCATTGGACATATGCTCATGTATAAACTTTATAAAGACTTTTAGGGTCACAATGAACACTTGAAACATTTCTAGGAAAACATGAATACTCATAAACATGTGTTCAAAAGAAATCATAATGCATTGAAAACCTTTATTCTAGCAAAACTTGCATTTCTTGAACATAATTCAAGCATATATACACTTTTGAAGTTCGTTTTATCACTCACAGTGTTAGAACTAGAGTCTTGACCCGTACACTCGACCTATTCGTTCTTGGCCTGTCAAACAAACCAAAACTATGTTTTAGAACCTCGAGCTCATGGTTTTAACTTTAAAACTACAAGAAAACACTCCAACAAAAATTCCAGCATTTAACAGATTTTATGCCCTGTATTCAGACAGCCATAACTTCTTCATTACTTAGCCAAACAGGGTGAAATTTATACCAAACTCTTCCTTTTTGAATCCTCTAAAATTCATATGAAGACATGAAATTGAAATTCTCAATAGATTGGTTCAGAAATACCTCGAAAGCTTCTTTCCCCAGAACCAACTTCTGCTATTCCAGATTCGAATTTCTGCTGCAACTCGAAACTTGACCTGCTATTTACAACATCTTCCAATCATTTTCTATATACGATTCCTTCATGAAAGTTGTAGGAAATTCAATAGGCTTTCCAACCATACCTAATATAGCTTCTGATTCCAATTCTACAGGTCAGTACAACCAAAACATCAGAGACTTCTCGGATTTGACAGTAAGTTCTGTGTTCTGACTTCCTCTTCACAAATCAGTAGCTTAAGATCCGAATTTGCTCGAGCATCCTTCACGAATTATGTTCTAATATGAGTTAACTTGCACGAAACAAAATCTCAGCTCTTTCCTCTTTCTGTGGAGCTCGAGATGAACAAAATAGCAGAACATGGCAGAGTGATTACCTTGTTGTTATACCAATTGCTTGAGTTCTCTCCCTCTCTTCTGCAAATCCAGCTCCAAAACCACCTTCTTCTTCTTCCTTTAAGCTTCTCCCACGAAAACCCTTGCCTTTACTTCATAAAATGAGGAGAAATCGATGGGGAAAGCCTTTTTTAAAAAGAAAGAAACAAGGTGGGGTCCCACCATCCACCATCCACCTTTCCTTTCTTTTCTTTTCTTTTCTTTTTCCTTCCTTTATCTTTTCATTTCTTATCTTTTCTTTGCAAAACAAAGCAAACTTAGTATATTAAACATTTGTTTCATTTCCTTTTCTTCTTTTGTCTTAAAAGCAATCTAAACCGAAATGGTTTAAACTTTCCTTCCTTGTTTTTCTTTTTAAAACATGGAAAACCAAGTTTTAAACATTCATTTTTTCTTTCTTTTTGTTGTTTGATAATAAGGAGGTTCCAAAGAAAGATCTTGGGTTTACACAATTGTTAACTGCGGGAACACTCCACTAAAGTCCATGTTTGCACTCTTCTCACCGCATGAGATATATTTTCGTGTCTCACGGATATTGACCAATAAGAGCAAGTCAATCCTTCACGAATGTTCGTAATACCACCTGGGTCAAATTACCGTTTTACCCATGGGTTACATCTTGTACCTTAAGTACCAGTGCTCCTCTAATGAACAATTTGTTTGTGGTCCTACCAACAAACTGTAGGGAATAAGAATCCCTTCGCAGCGGAAGACGATTGAATCGTCATGGTATCATTACGCTACTCGATTTTGTTAAAATGATCAACTAAAAGATCTAGGCTAAACATGCTGAAAAAGGAAGAAATTACAGCAAGATTAAGGTACTTACTTGTTGAAGACACTATTCAAGATTTCTTCCTCAGATCACGAACGCTTCGTGCTTCTCGTTCTCAAAGAATGCTTCCCACGAACGGAACCCGAACACTGCCACTTGGAGTCTTGGTTGTTCTTCCTTTGGAAAAAGGGAAATTTGTGGGAACTTTGGTGTTTTGGAGAGGGAGGAGAATTGAGAGAAGTAAAGAGAACTTTCTTCTTCTCTTTGGGTGAGAATCCAAAAAATGAGAGTATGAAATCCATTCCTTCTTGCAAGAAGGGATTATATAGTGGTATAATCATGGAGTTAAAATCTCCACATTATTACCAGTTTACCACAACCATAGGTTATGCAAATCTCATTTGCATAACCATATAATATAAGATATCTCATATCTCATATTGCAAATCTCATTTGCAATAATTGTGGATTAATTAAATTGAATCACATCCAATTTAATTTCTCTCAATTAAATTCTCCAATTAGCCCTAATTCAACAATTAGGCTAATCTATAGTTTATTATGAATCTCATTCACATTAAACTATATATTATATCATTCATATCTCATATAAATGACATAAATGCCCTTAAAGTGAATTGAACACTTCAATTTCACACCAAAACATTAACCCTTCTTTTAACCCAGATTGAGCAAACCGAGGGACCTAATGGACCTACAGTGACGGGCTCGAATGATCCGAGATTAACCTGTCAAACTCTTTGACCCGGTTAACCAACATTCATTAGGTACGGTAAAACTCTACTATAACCCGTAGCTGCACTCCCGTCAGTGCAGAATATTACGTGTCCACTAATATAACCAATGTCCATGAGTCGACCCTTCACAGGTTGTTCGTAGACACGGCTGGGTCAAATTACCGTTTTACCTCTGTGTCTACCTCTTGTTCCTTAAGTCCCCACTGCTCCTCTAATGAACAACATATTGTGATGGTCCAACCATACACAACACCCTTCTCGGGCCGTGAGAAGGTGGGGGCTTTCACGGACGCGCAAGTGCACGCGATCGAAGTAATATAAAACGGTATTTTGAGTACCGAGTATCAAATCCTCAGGGACTAAACCACGAATTTTATCTAGCTCAAATTAATTATAGTGAATTGGAGTTGTAACTAACAAAAGAACAAATTAATGATGACAAGAATAAAGGAAAACTGAACTTCACTAGCAAAATGCTGAAACAAAGATTAAAAGCACTGAAAATGCTACAGCAAACGCGATAGGCTTAGATTAGAGGTTCTTTATGCAACCTGGGATATAATGCTGGAGCAATTGTAAACTCAAAATTATGCTACAGCAATTTAACACGGGATTCTTCCCATAATTCCCAGAATTTTCCAGCAATTAAATATCCATTTAATTACCTTGGTAAGCTCATTGCTCTTTGTACTTTAGTTGGATGGTTATCCATAACCTATCCATTTTCACAGCAAGTATTCACTTGTTATCAAACCTAAAGTGGATTAAAGCAATCGGTTTTCTCCCTTTTTCCCAGAAGTGAAGAAAACGGTATGGAATGAAGATGGCCAACCTTAGTTCCACATTAATAATAAATTCAACTAAAATCCAGGCACAATTTAAGCATACAAAAGCTTAAGCGCAATCCCAAATTACAAAAGTTTCTCTAATCTTTGCCTTAGAAAGAATTAGCCCATGACAATAAAGAAAAGATGCAGAAAATCTAAACTAAAATATATTACAGCAATGAGGTACTTAGAAGCAAGAAAATAAGATGCAAATTCAAGAGATGAGAAGAAAAGCTTATGGTAGGAAGCTAGAACAACGATCCGTCCTTGCTTTTGCTCCACTTTTGTGCTAGATTAGCTCAATTCTTCAGCTTCTCCTTCTCTTTCTTGAAGAAGACAGCAACTACTTACAGTCCAAGCCCTAATTCTCTCCTCCTCTAAGTCCTTACCTTGACAAACAACCCTAATAAAGCTTAAATACCTCTCCCAAGTGATGAAAATAGGGTTTAGTGAAGACCCATTCGAGCCCATACTCTCTATAGTCCAAATGGGCCCAATTGTAAAATGCCCAAATGATTTAAATATAATTTTCCCGTGTAAACTGCTACAGATTTCAGGAGACTGTTTCAAGCAATGGCAATGCTTCAACATCCTTTTGGAAAATGCTCCAGCATTACAGATGCTCTAGCCTTTCCTTGCACTCTTGACACTTAGCTTCTTTGGCATCAAGAAATTTAACCTTCACAAGCTAAAATCAAGAAAAATTCAGCAAAAATATCTAATAATCAGCAAGAAGAAGGTTTTTTACCCTTAAAGGTCTTTTCCACTACAAAACACAAGTTCAAAAGGACTTTCAAAGCAAAAGAGTAACAATTTATGCTCTTAGGCACTAAGAACTCCACTAAAAATGTTCTAAATAACTCTTATTTGAAGAGTTATCAAGCCCCCAAACTTAAACCCTTGCACGTCCGGAGTAAAGAAAAAAAAAGAACTCAACTAAAAGGATAAATGTTAAAGGAAATTACATGCATAAGTGACTCCATTTTCAAAGCATTCAAAGAGTGGGTGAGAGAACATAGACTATGGAATAAGAACATGCTTAATAACGAGCAATTTAAAAGCAACTCGAAATTCTTTACGTGTGTGTGTGCAAAGCCTAAAATCGACTCGTTTACTAATTCAAAGTAACTTTATACTCTCCTCCATTCATCTTCCTCCTACACTGGCTCGAAAGACTCAATTCAACTCTCTCACCCTCAAGCAAACATTAAAAAGCTAGGTGCCTTTAACTTTTGGGGTACCCCCCACTTGTTTTTTTTTTTTTTTTACCATAATCAGGGGCACTGGCTTTCACACATCTACCGTAGGGACCCTTATCCAGAGCACTCGCTCATTGGATGGCCTAACTGATCACGGTTGAGGTAGCTCTTTTTACCCCCGAACTTTTAAACACGAACAAGGTGCATGCATATTCTTTTTCTTTTCTTTTTACTAAAAATATTCAATGAATTTTTTATCAAAGGCATAATTTTTTTTTTCAATTGTTTTCTCCTAAGCTTAACAATGCATACTCTCAAGCAAGATCACTTACAACTGAGCCTTAAGCCTATCAGAGTGACAACAAACTTCTAGAAAATATAAAGATCCTCTAAGAGTTCAACTAATCAAAATTAGGCTTAGTGCTCAATCATTTGTAAAGAATTCAAAGCAAAAATTTTAAACTAACTCAAAATTTAAGAATGCTTCAAATTCCATGAGAATATGCAAAAACAATCCACATCATGAATACTAATCATCAAACTTCATAATCACAAGGACATGCAACATCCTAAAACAACACTACAACACACATTCTCAATAACAGAAGAATTTTTCAATTAAGCCCAAAATTAGATTTAGAACAACACATCTCTCCTTCATACTTAAAGCATACATTGCCCTCAATGTATAAACTACTCATTTAAGCATGCTTAAGAACAACTAATAAAGATGGAGGGAGAACAATACTGCCCTGAATCGAGAAGAGACCTCCACTAAAGTGCATATCAATCACCAAACCCGAAGGGGGCTACAAAATAGGCAAGGGTTATTTATTCAACTAAAACAAAAGCAAAAAAAATTAAAAACAAAACAAAAAAAATAACCCTTGGGTTGCCTCCCAAGAAGCGCTTGTTTAGCGTCATTAGCTTGACGTAGTACACGTGGCCTTGTCAAGGTACATAAAAATTCTCCCATTTCTTTGGGCTTCTCTTCCTTGAATCTACAAAACAAACCAAAGCTAGCAAGAATACTAACTTCTCATGAGAGCCCGAAACAAAAATATTTTTTTAATTTTTTATTTAATAAAAGAAAAGAAGGAAAAACAACAAAGTAAACAGACTTAAACAAAGACACAGACTCGTGAGAAGAAGTGGAAGAACAATAACAAATGACAGAAGAATCAGAAGATAGAACAGATAGAGACTCAAAAAGCTCAAACCCTACCTCATCAACCTCCTCAAGAACACAAGGCTCATTTTCTTCCAAATCCTCACTGACTTGATCCTGGTGTGTGCTAAAAGGTTCTAGTTCTTCTAACTCTAAAGCATAATCCCTTAAATGCCAAGACTCTGAAAAATGTGAAGGACTAGGATCCTAAAGGTCTATCAGTGGGTCAGTGATCAAGTGACTCACCGAACTATCTAAGGGTGTGGGTCCTCCATCACTATCTTCCCTGGAGTGCTCAACCTCAGATGAGTGTAAATACATTTGTTCTCTAAGGGAGACAAGTGTATCCGTTAGGCGTTAAATTGACTCCCCTATTTGCCTATTCCTCTCATCTGTGGTTCTCATGTATTCTAATAACAACGTTTTAAGGGAAGATTCGTCTTCTACCTTGGTTTCTTGAATATAGGAAGGATATGGCTCAAAACCCCAAGGATATGGTTCATAGGCACAATTGCTCTGATTATTATCATACAAAGGATTTCCATAACTCATAGGTTCAGTATGATAATAATTAGACAATTGATAGTCATAAGATCCATACCCCTCACTAGAAGACTCCAAACTGGCAGAGGGATAAGTAAAAGGAAAAGAACTAAAAGGTGTCTGCTCATTGGGCATAGAAGACCACCCAAATCCATTATAAGCCATAATAAAGTAATAAAATAATTATCAGCAGGCTCAACAAACACAATATACATACACACAACCAGAAACAATGAACATGACTCAACAAAGATAAAAACACACAACGAAGACAACAAGACTCAACCAACAAAAAAAAGGATAAAATGCACTAAAATCAACTTAAACAAGATAAAAATCAACTTAGTCCCCGGCAACGGCGCCAAAAACTTGTCACGACGCGCAAGTGCACGCGATCGAAGTAATATAAAACGGTATTTTGAGTACCGAGTATCGAATCCTCAGGGACTAAACCACGAATTTTATCTAGCTCAAATTAATTATAGTGAATTGGAGTTGTAACTAACAAAAGAACAAATTAAGGATGACAAGAATAAAGGAAAACTGAACTTCACTAGCAGAATGCTGAAACAAAGATTAAAAGCACTGAAAATGCTACAGCAAACGCGATAAGCTTAGATTAGAGGTTCTTTATGCAATCTGGGATATAGTGCTGGAGCAATTGTAAACTCAAAATTATGCTACAACAATTTAACACGGGATTCTTCCCATCATTCCCAGAATTTACCAGCAACTAAATATCCATTTAATTACCTTGGTAAGCTCATTGCTCTTTGTACTTTAGTTGGATGGTTATCCCTAACCTACCCATTTTCACTGCAAGTATTCACTTGTTATCAAACCTAAAGTGGATTAAAGCAATCGGTTTTCTCTCTTTATTCCAAAAGTAAAGAAAACGGTATGGAATGAAGATGGCCAACCTTAGTTCCACATTAATAATAAATTCAACTAAAATCCAAGCACAATTTAAGCATACAAAAGCTTAAGCGCAATCCCAAATTACAAAAGTTTCTCTAATCTTTGCCTTAGAAAGAATTAGCCCATGACAATAAAGAAAAGATGCAGAAAATCTAAACTAAAATATATTACAGCAATGAGGTACTTAGAAGCAAGAAAATAAGATGCAAGTTGAAGAGATGAGAAAAAAAGCTTATGGTAGGAAGCTAGAACAACAATCCCTCCTTGCTTTTGCTCCACTTTTGTGCTAGATTAGCTCAATTCTTCAGCTTCTCCTTCTATTTCTTGAAGAAGACAACAACTACTTGCTGTCCAAGCCCTAATTCTCTCCTCCTCTAAGTCCTTACCTTGACAAACAACCCTAATAAAGCTTAAATACCTCTCCCAAGTGATGAAAATAGGGTTTAGTGAAGACCCATTCGAGCCCATACTCTCTATAGTCCAAATGGGCCCAATTGTAAAAAGCCCAAATGATTTAAATATAATTTTCCCGTGTAAACTGCTACAGATTTCAGGAGACTGTTTCAAGCACTGGCAATGCTTCAACATCCTTTTGGAAAATTCTCCAGCATTACAGATGCTCTAGCCTTTCCTTGCACTCTTGACACTTAGCTTCTTTGGCCTCAAGAAATTTAACCTTCACAAGCTAAAATCAAGAAAAATTCAACAAAAATTTATAATAATCAGCAAAAAGAAGGTTTTTTACCCTTAAAGGTCTTTTCCACTACAAAACACAAGTTCAAAAGGACTTTCAAAGCAAAAGAGTAACAATTTATGCTCTTAGGCACTAATAACTCCACTAAAAATGTTCTAAATAACTCTTATTTGAAGAGTTATCAGGCGCCCGTTGTCCAAGCCCTAGAGACAACACTTAAGGGAACAACCCCTCTAGTTTCCCTAAAGGCGGGAACGAGTGAATTCCATCTCGCGTAGTTAAGTTCCCAGCTCCCTATTTGGTTCTGTCACTGAGAAGATAGGCATATTGGGCGAGTAACTGTGACCACCCTCACCGGTAGTAGTCAAAGAACAGACCCTCGCAGACAGGAGTCCGTAATACGCTCAGGATTCAGGTCGAGTCATTAATGGTCATCTACGAAGTTATTAGTCTCATCATCAGCGGTGTTACATCGTAGGGTCTAATAATTCACCGTCCCGGTCTTGTACAATCTCATTGCACAGGATGCCCCCACTCGCATGTCAACCACATGAACGAGTCGATCACCTCGTTTGTATCTAATACAAAGCGTGCGCATCCACGGTGTATCCGAGATTAGGTCTCCAACCCTATCCATATATCGTAGACCGTTCGGTTCATTAACTCGAACGTGATCCTCCCTGTGTGTCCACTACACACCGTTCAAGTTCTAATTCTCTCATAAATTTAAAGACCCTGGAGCTTAGTTTATTGGAGAAGTTTATAAATATTGCGAGACACAAAGTGATGAAATGAATAACTCTTATTAATTTCAAAGAATATATTACAAACACGAGATTAGGACAAAAATCCCAACAAACTCCCACTTGGACTAAGCTAGTGGAGAAAATACATTTATGAAATGTATATAAATTACAATAAAGTAATACAATAAACTAGGGCATTGAATACCCGTTTACACATCTCCCACTTGCCCTAGTCGGGAAGCTCTCAAGACCTAGACTCTCTAGGTGACCTCAAACACCTTAGCCGTGAGGGGCTTTGTAAATGGATCACCACGTTGTGCTCGACGCTATCTGCGTGGATCGCCACACGTCTCCGCGGTGAACAATCTCCCGTATGAGATGATACTTGCGCTCAATGTGTTTGCCTCTCTTATGGCTCCGAGGCTCACGTGAGTTGGCTATCGCACCATCGTTATGTGAGTATCAGCAGTGTGATCGGCAAGTTCATATTTGGAACGACTTCCAAATCTGTCATGAACTTCCTAAGCCAAACAGCTTCCTTTGCAGCTTTACAAGCCGCAACATACTCCGCTTCCATAGTGGAATCAGCGATGCATCCCTGCTTGATGCTTCGCCATACTACAGCTCCTCCATTCAGAATGAAGGCTGACCCCGAAGTGGACTTCCTAGAATCCTTATCGGTCTGAAAATCAGAATCCGTGTATCCCGTAAGGATCAAATCTCCACTACCATACACTAAGTTGTAGTTCCTCATTCTCCTAAGATACTTGAGGATTGCCTTTTACTACCGTCCGTGTGATCTAATCTGGATTGGGTGATATCTCACCGAGAATTCCTACTACATAACAGATGTCGGGCCTAGTACAAAGCATGGCATACATCAGGCTCCCTACAGCTGAAGCATATCGAATCCGTCTCATATCCTCAACATCTTGAGGAGTCTTAGGACATTGATCCTTAGACAAGTGAACCCCATGCCTGAAAGGTAGCAAGCCCTTCTTTGAGTTCTGCATCTTATATCTAGGCAACATCTTGTAAATATAAGACGCCTGAGACAAGGCTAGCGTTCTGTTCTTCCGGTTCCGGACTATCTGGATACCTAGAACCTACTGAGCTTCTCCCAAATCTTTCATTTGGAATTGCGAAGCTAGCCACTTCTTAACGTCAGTAAGAAATTCTACCTCATTCCCAATGAGAAGAATATCGTCCACATACAACACCAAAAATGCGACAGTTTTGTGAACGATTTTCTTGTAAACACAAGGCTCATCGACATTTTGATCAAAGCCATAAGATTTGATCGCCTCATCAAATCTTATATTCCAAGACCTCGAAGCTTGTTTCAGCCCATAAATGGACCTATGAAGCCAGCAAACCTTTTGCTCTTGGCCTTGGGCAATGAACCCTTTGGGTTGGTCCATGTAGATGGTCTCATCAAGTTTGCCATTCAAAAAGGCTGTCTTGACGTCCATTTGTCATACCTCGTAGTCATAATACGCGACAATGGCCAGAAGGATCCTGATCGACTTTACCATGGCAACAGGTGAAAAGGTCTCCTCATAGTCAACCCCTTCAACCTGGGTAAAACCCTTTGCCACTAGTCGGGCTTTGAAGGTCTGCACCTTCCCATCTACGCCACGTTTACGCTTGTAGATCCATTTGCAACCAATAGGTTTTACCCCATCAGGTTGATCCACAAGCTCCCATACAGAATTGAAGTACATAGACTCCATTTCCTGGTCCATTAGCTTTGATCCACTCGTCTTTGTCAACATCAACCATTGCCTGATCATAGGTCAATGGATCCTCACAGTCATCATCAGGAGCGACAACTGAGGTTTCAGCTAAACCCATGTAGCGATCAGGCTGTCTCACAACCCTCCCACTACGTCGAGGCATTCCCAACTCTTGGGAACGGATTTGACTAGACGTGCTAGGATCAACAACACTTGTTGACGTACTATCCCCATCAGCAACTCTTGCTGATGTACTGTCCATTTCATTCAACACAATTTTACTCCTTGGTAAATGATCCCTGACGTGGTCTTCCTCTAGAAAAGTGGCGTTTGTCGACACAAACACCCTATTTTCCCTAGGATCGTAAAACAGACCACCCCTAGTCTTTTTAGGGTAACCTACGAATAGGCACAATTTTGAACGGGGTTCCAATTTTTTCGGGTTTGACACCAACACATGGGTCGGGCATCCCCAAATCCTGAAGTGATGTAAACTGCCTTTACGTCGACTCCGGAGCTCGAAAGGTGTTTCACAAACACTCTTCGATGGAACATTGTTCAAAATATAAACCGCGATCTCCACCGCGTACACTTCAAAAAGAATCAGGGAGACGAGCATAGCTCATCATCGACCGAACCATGTCCAACAAGGTTCTGTTTCTCCTCTCCGATACACCATTTTGCTGTGGCATACCAGGTGCTGAGAGTTGGGACGTAATTCCGTGCTCTATCATATAGTCCTGGAATTCAGTGTCTATATACTCGCCACCTCGATCCGATCGAAGTGTTTTAAGTGATTTACCTGAGAGGTTCTCAACCTCAGTCTTGTACTCCTTGAACTTTTCAAGAGTTTCAGACTTCTTGTGCATTAGGTAAATATACCCATATCTGGAGTAATCGTCTATGAAAGACACGAAATACTCATAACCGCCTCGAGCTTTAACATTCATCGGACCACAGAGGTCAGAATGTATTAACTCAAGAGGCTCTTTGGCTCTATATCCTTTTCCACTAAAAGAACGTTTGGTCATCTTGCCCTCAAGGCATGACTCACACACTGGCAAAGAGTTTTCTTCCAACTCGTTTAGAAGTCCACTCTTCACTAGTTTCTCAATCCTATTGAGATTAATGTGGCCTAACCGTAGATGCCAAAGATGGGCATTTTCTTTAGGAGAAATTTTTGCTTTCTTAGTTCGTGTTTCTGCAGTTTTAAACAATTAAGTATTCAAAAAACTTTTGACCGAATTAGGTTTCAAAACATACAGATTATTTTCAAGTGAAGCTGAACAAATAACATTCCCATTGAAAGAAATAAACGCTTTATTCAATTCAAAAGAAACCGAAATACAATGTTCAATTAAGCAGGAAATGGAAACAAGGTTTCTAGTAAACCCTGGAACTATGTACAAATTGTCAAACAATAAGTACTTCCTACCAAAGTGTAGCTTCATCGTGTCGATCGCTGCAGCAGAGACAAGCTCCCCGAATCCAACCCGTAGAGTCACCTCACCCTCTCGCAGCGGCTGCCAAGTATCAATCCCCTGAAAAGAAGAACAAACGTGGTTAGTGGCGCCTGAATCCAATATCCAGGCAGAGTCACTACTCTCCACTAAACATGTTTAAGTCACAAGTAAATCACATCTACCTTGATTCTTCCTCTCGGCCAGGAATTTGGGATAGTTCCTCTTCTAGTGTCCGCCCCCATTGTTGTGGAAACACTTTCCTTTCTCTGCAACGTCCTTGACCTTCTTGCCCTTGTGGGCGGCAGCACGGTCAGTTTTACCCCTCTTCATCCTCTTCTTCCCTTTCGGGCGTGAAGGGGCAACAGTTTCGCCCTGCAGGTCGAACCCCGTGATAAGACTCAGAGGCAACATTTGCCTCAGATTCCATGACCCTGTTCAAGGATTGGAAATTCTGTAGCTCATTGAGGAGGGTAGTCGAGTGTAGCTAATTTTGTTCATAACAAAGATTGCTCTGAAATCAAGGAAACTCTTCGGAAGAGTCTCCAAAATAAAATCGACTGACTCGACTCGGCCGATCAAGCCCCGTTCATCTCGGCGATTAAAGTGGGTCATCATGTCTAGAACATGTTCACGGACAGATGACCCATCTTTCATCCGTGCGTTGAAGACGTATTTGAGCGAGTCATGTCGGACCTGAAAGGACTGTTGTCCAAATATTTCCTGTAAAGACTCCATGATCTCCTTGGCGGAAACCATCAGCTCATGCTTTTTTGCCAAGACATTAGACATGTTGGAAATTATGTAGACCTTGGCCTTTTCATTGGCCCTGATCCACCGATCGTACGCATCGCGAACACTTCGCGATCTTTGTCGAGCCGGCAGCATCGAGGACACTCCTCGGGCGGCCACGAACTTTATGTCGTCAGTTACCAAAATTGTATTAATGTTGTTTTTCAAACTCTGGTAATTATCTCCCACTAACTTATCGGATGCGAGTAAAGCTATAATTGCGCTAGACATTTTTTTAGCTGAAAAATAAGAAAAACTTTGTATTAGTCTCGCAAAAATCTTTTTGAAATCCAATTAAGTTTTAGCAAAATTGTTTCATGATCCCTAGGTCATTCAAAATTTTGCAATGATACCCTAAAGGTTTAGAATGACCGCCACCGAAGGGTGAACAAAACACACCTCCTCTAGGACGAGACTTTCTCGATCAGACCCTAATCCCAGAATAACTTTTATTCCATTAGGCGTCCAATTACCATTATTCGGTCGAATTCATTAACACCTAACGAATTCTGTGAGTGTCACCCTCAATCTTTAAGTTTCCAAGTATCCGTCCAAACAATAGCCACCGAAGGGTGAACCAAGAAGGAAAACCAACTAGAAAACTGTATCCCTTTCAGGAATTCACGGTGTTCCGACTCCCATGATCAAGCCCTCCGAAGGGATTGTCTGGTCCAGGCCAAACTAGCAGGAAGATCATAGGCGTCTCACGGTGTGAATCGAAAGAAGAGATCGTGGATCTCGTTTTCACAAGTCCCGCTCCCACTCACTATAAGTACTCTCTCCATCCACGATGATATTGACCTATACAAATGCCACACGAAGGGGGACGCTCCCATTTGCGCCATGAGGCCGAGTATAGATCTCACGGTGCGGACTTTAAGAAGATTTGTGGTTGGAAATTCAAATGTATCTCATACACTATATTTCCTCCCACTCAGCACTTTAATTTTAATAGGGGTTGACCTAGATAAACAGGCTAGAATTTACCTAAGTCTACCAATATAACTCTTATATGGTATTAACCTAAGTTTATAATCACATTATTAACTTAGGTCTATGTGAGTAATTTAATTAACACTTAATTAACGTCACTCACGAGAATATAACCTAAGAATCTCCGGACCGAATTCACTCCCAGGTCGATTTCAAGGTAAGGGTGTTCGACAAGCGTCAACTTAAATACCCCAGCCTTAGACAAAACCTTCCTTAGACAGAGTTACATATCAGTCTCCATTCAAAGGTTATATTTGATTTCCTAATTTCTAATCTTATTAGAAAATTAGAAAACCTAAGTCTAATTATTCAAGTTCTAAACTCTTTAAAACTAATAATTAACTTAGGTTGCATGCATTTCTATGTTATAGTGCTTGATCATCCATCACATGAATAATAATATACTATAACATACATTCATCACATGAATTAAATGCATGAGCATGCTTTTAATTTAAAATATAACACTTATATTTAAAAAAAATTAAAACATGCATTCATTATATTATAACTCTTATAATATAATCCTATCATGCATACTATATATTATAACTCTTATAATATAAATATGATGCATGAAATGTTTAACCTAAGGTGGGATTTTAAATCTATATGACATACATTATGCACATAGAAATTAATTAAAATATACATCTCATGCATAAAATAATTAAATAGCAAAAATGGACCGATTTTTGGCACCTAGGGGCAATTATTTAATTAAATAACATTAATATAACATTTATATTAATATTATTTAATACAAT
The DNA here is from genome assembly GCA_036507285.1 of Trichosanthes cucumerina. Taxonomy (NCBI): domain Eukaryota; kingdom Viridiplantae; phylum Streptophyta; class Magnoliopsida; order Cucurbitales; family Cucurbitaceae; genus Trichosanthes; species Trichosanthes cucumerina. The sequence continues at coordinate 45,864,132 of CM071841.1, forward strand.
AATTAAATAAATAAATAAAATACATTTTAGTAATAATAAAATAATTAAAAAATACAAATAAACCGCCCCACTAACAATTAACCCCCACGTTCTCGCGAAACCGCCTCCAGCAACTGCCCTCAACGCGTGCAGCGTTGCAACGCTGTCGCCTCTAGCGTCGACCCGCGTTTTCAACGCCAGCGGCGTTGCAACGCTACACCCAGCGTTGCAACGCTGCTCTGCAGCAAGGCCTCCGTCCGCAAGGACAACGTTGAGACGCCATGAGGCAGCGTCTCAATGCCATCGACAGGACAGCAAACTCTTTGTTGTTCTTCCAACGAAATTCGCCTGCTTCCGCTCCGAATTCTTTACAGCAACTCTTGCCACGAACGACCCGGACTTACAGACTTGATTTACAACAAAATTCCCAAAAACAACGGGCCCTTACATTGATCTCATCAACATAATTGTAAATCTAAACTAGTGCCAAAAATGGAAAACATCCATTATGCTTACCAAACATTCATCTCATGAAATTAGGCAAATTTACCCACCTAATTTTAACAAAACAGTGCATAAATGAAGAACCATCGAAATGGCTCTGATACCAATTGAAGGGAATGAAAATCCCCACATGAAAGTGAACGACGATCGAATCGTCCGTGGTATCAATACGCAACTTGTTCTTATTAAAACGATCTACTATAGATCTAGGCTAAACATACTGAAAAAGAAGGAAAACAGTAAGATTAAAGGTACTTACTTGTTGAAAACTTTCTTCAAGATTCCTTCTCCAGATCACGAACTCTTCGTGCTTCTCGATCTCAACGAACTCTTCCCACGAACGGAACCCGAACACCACCACTTGGAGTCTCGGTTGTTCTCTTTTGGAGAAGGGAAGTTTGTGGGAACTTTTGGAGTTTTGGAGAGGGAGGAGAATAGAGAGAAAGTAGAGAGAACTTTCTTCTTCTCTTTTGTGAAATTCTAAAAAATGAGAGAATTCCTTACCATCCTTCTTGCAAGAAGGGATTATATAGTGGAATTGATGGAGTTAAAACCTCCTCATTATTACCACTTTACCACAACCATAGGTTATGCAAATCTCATTTGTATAACCATATAATATAAGATATCTCATATCTCATATTGCAAATCTCATTTGCAATAATTGTGTATTAATTAAATTGAATCACATCCAATTTAATTTCTCTCAATCAAATTCTCCAATTAGCCCTAATTCAACAATTAGGGTAACCTATAGTTTATTATGAATCTCATTCATATTAAACTATACATTATATCATTCATATCTCATATAAATGAAATAAATGCCCTTAAAGTGAAATTGAACACTTCAATTTCATACCAAAACATTAACCCTTCTTTTAACCCAGATTGAGCCAACTGAGGGACCTAATGGACCTACAGTGACGGGCTCCAATGATCCGAGATTAACCTGTCAAACTCTTTGACCCGGTTAACCAACATTCATTAGCTACGGTAACACTCTACTATAGCCCGTAGCTGCACTCCCGTCAGTGCAGAATATTACGTGTCCACTTATATAACCAATGCCCATGAGTCGACCCTTCACAGGTTGTTCGTAGACACGGCGGGGTCAAATTATCGTTTTAGCCCTGTGTCTACTTCTTGTTCCTTAAGTCCTCACTGCTCCTCTAATGAACAACATATTGTGAAGGTCCAACCATACACAACACCCTTCTCGGGCCAGTGAGAAGGTGGGCGCCCGTTGTCCAAGCCCTGGAGACAGCACTTAAGGGAACAACCCCTCTAGTTTCCCGAAATGCGGGAACGAGTGAATTCCATCTTGCATAGTTAAGTTCCCAGCTCCCTACTTGGTTCTGTCCCTGAGAAGATAGGCATATTGGGCGAGTAACTGTGACCACCCTCACCCGTACTAGTTAAAGAACAGACCCTCGCAGACATGAGTCCGTAATACGCTCAGGATTCAGGTCGAGTCACTAACGGTCATCTACGAAGTTATTAGTCCTTACTGTCAACGGTGTTACATTAGTAGGTCTAATAATTCACCGTCCGGTCTTGTACAATCTCATTGCACAGGATGCCCCCACTCGCATGTCAACCACATGAACGAGTCAGATCACCTCGTTTGTATCTAATACAAAGCGGGCCGCATCCACAGTGTATCCAGGATTAGGTCTCCAACCCTATCCATATACTGTAGACCGTTCGGTTCATTAACTCGAACGTGATCCTCCCTGTGTGTCCACTACACACCGTTCAAGTTCTAATTCTCTCATAAATTTAAAGACCCTGGAGCTTAGTTTATTGGAGAAGTTTATAAATATTGCGAGACACAAAGTGATGAAATGAATAACTGTTATTAATTTCAAACAATATATTACAAACACGAGATTAGGACAAAAATCCCAACAAAAATTACTTGGCTTCTCCCACTGCACGAGCTGAGACGACGTCTCCCGTTCCGACTCTGAGCGTCATCTCACCCTTTTCGAGCTCCTTGAAGGAACTAGTTTCCTGAAAAGAAGAACAAACGTGATTAGTGGCTCCTGAATCAAGTATCAAGGTAAAATCATTATTTTCCACTAAACAAGTTTCAAGAGTAAGTAAATCGGATGTACCTTTCTTCGCTTTGAGCTCAACAAGGGACTTATGGCAGTTTCGCTCGCAGTGCCCGTCCATGTAGTAGTGGAAACACTTTCCTTTGTCTGCAACCTTGGCTTTTCGCTTGCCCTTATCGTGCAGCAGCTCCTTCCCTTTCCCTCCTATCTTCTTCTTTTGGGTCATCTTAAGCTCAGAAGATGAATTACAGGACATAGTCCTAGAGGATGAACCCTTATGGAACCTTCTGGAATGGGCAAACAGATTTGCCTCTCCATCAGCCTGTCCCTTATTCTTCATAAGAGACTGGAAAGTTTGTAGTTCATTAAGGAGAGTAGACAGGTTATACTCTATCTTGTTCATCACCGCATTGCTGAGGAATTACAGGAAACTCTTCGAAAGAGATTCCAGAATGAAGGAGACATGACTTTGCTCGTCTATGACCGCGTCGTTCATTTCAGCCACGTTGAAGTGGACTATCAGATCGAGAATGTGTTCTCTCACCAACGACCCCTCCTTCATACAGGAGTTATAAACGTACTTGAGGGATTCGTGTCGAAGTTGTCCAGACGGTTGTCCAAACATATTCTGCAACGAACTCATGATCTCACGAGCTGAGACCATGCCATCGTGCTTTTTGGCTAGAACTTCAGAAACACTAGCCAAAATGTCGACCTTGACCTTATCATTTTCCTTGATCCAGCGATCATACGCATCCTTAACAGATTGAGGATCGTTTCGAGCAGGGACCAGAGGACATTGAAGGGAATGAAAATCCCCGCGCAGCGGAAGACGATCGAATCGTCAAGGTATCATTATGCTACTTGTACTTGTTAAAACGATCTAACACTATATCTAGGCTAAACATGCTGAAAAGGAAGAAATTTACAGCAAGAAGGAGTGTACTTACTTGTTGTAGACAAACTTCAAGAAATTCTTCCTCGGAACACGAACTCTTCGTGCTTCTCGATCTCAACGATCTCTTCCCACGAACGGAGCTCGAACACCACCACTTGGAGTCTCAGTTGCTCTCTTTTGGAGAAGGGAAGTTTGTGGGAACTATTTTGTGTTTTGGAGAGGGAGGAGAATTGAGAGAGAATGGAGAGAATTCTTCTTCTCTTCTTTGATGAAAATCAAAAATGAGAGAATGGTCTTAATTCCTTCTTGCAATAAGGATTTATATAGTGGAATTGATAGAGTTAAAATCTCCACATAATTACCACTTTACTATTAACCATAGGTTATGCAAATCTCATTTGCATAACCACATAATATAAGATATCTCATATCTCATATTGCAAATCTCATTTGCAATAATTGTGGATTAATTAAATTGAATAAAATCCAATTTAATTTCTCTCAATTAATTTCTCCAATTAGCCCTAATTCAACAATTAGGCTAACCTATAGTTTAATATTAATCTCATTCACATTAAACTATATATTATATCATTCATATCTTATATAAATGACATAAATGCCCTTAAAGTGAAATTGAACACTTCAATTTCATACAAAAATATTAACCCTTCTTTTAACCTGCATTGAGCCAACCGAGGGACCTAATGGACCTACAAAGTGGCGGGCTCCAATGATCCGAGATTAACCTGTCAAACTCTTTGACCCGGTTAACCAATATTCATTAGCTACGGTAACACTCCACTATAGCCTGTAGCTGCACTCCTGTCAGTGCAGAATATTGCGTGTCCACTGATATAACCAATGCCCATGAGTCGACCCTTCACAAAGTTGTTCAGAGACACGGTGGGTCAAATTACCGCTTTATCCTCGTGTCTACCTCTTGTTCCTTAAGTCTCCACCGCTCCTCTAATGAACAACATATTGTGATGGTCCAACAATACACAACACCATTCTCGAGCCGGTGAGAAGGTGGGTGCCCGTTGTCCAAGCCACGAGACAAAGACTTAAGGGAACAAACCCTCTAGTTTCCTAAAGCGGAACGAAAGCGAATTCCATTTCGCGAGTTAAGTTCCCAGCCCCTACTTGGTCTCGTCCCCGAGAAGATAGGCGTATTGGGCGCTAATCGTGACCACCCTCACCGCCTCCTAGTCAAAGGACAAACCCCGCACACGTGGAGTCCGTAACACGCTCGTGGATTCAAAGTCAAGTCACTAATGGTCATCTCACGGTTATTAGTCTCATCATCAAGCGGTGTTACATCGTGAGGTCTAATAATTCACGGTCCGGTCTTGTACAATCTCATTGCACAGGATGCCCCCACTCGCATGTCAACCACATGAACGAGTCAGATCACCTCGATGTATCTAATACAAAGCGGGCGCATCCATCCACGGTGTATCCAGGATTAGGTCTCCAACCCTATCCATATATCAGAGACCGTTCGGTTCATTAACTCGAACGTGATCCTCCCTGTGTGTCCACTACACACCGTTCAAGTTCTAATTCTCTCATAAATTTAAAGACCCTGGAGCTTTGTTTATTGGAGAAGTTTATAAATATTGCGAGACACAAAGTGATGAAATGAATAACTGTTATTAATTTCAAACAATATATTACAAACACGAGATTAGGACAAAAATCCCAACAAAAATTACTTGGCTTCTCCCACTGCACGAGCTGAGACGACGTCTCCCGTTCCGACTCTGAGCGTCATCTCACCCTTTTCGAGCTCCTTGAAGGAACTAGTTTCCTGAAAAGAAGAACAAACGTGATTAGTGGCTCCTGAATCAAGTATCCAGGTAAAATCATTATTTTCCACTAAACAAGTTTCAAGAGTAAGTAAATCGGATGTACCTTTCTTCGCTTTGAGCTCAGCAAGGGACTTATGGCAGTTTCGCTCGCAGTGCCCGTCCATGTAGTAGTGGAAACACTTTCCTTTGTCTGCAACCTTGGCTTTTCGCTTGCCCTTTCGCCAGCAGCAGCTCCCTTCCCTTTCCCTCCTATCTTCTTCTTTTGGGTCATCTTAAGCTCAGAAGATGAATTACAGGACATAGTCCTAGAGGATGAACCCTTATGGAACCTTCTGGAATGGGCAAACAGATTTGCCTCTCCATCAGCCTGTCCCTTATTCTTCATAAGAGATCGGAAAGTTTGTAGTTCATTAGGAGAGAGTAGGCAGTTATACTCTATCTTGTTCATCACCGCATTGCTGAGGAATTACAGGAAACTCTTCGAAAGAGATTCCAGAATGAAGGAGACATGACTTTGCTCGTCTATGACCGCATCGTTCATTTCAGCCACGTTGATGTGGACTATCAGATCGAGAATGTGTTCTCTCACCAACGACCCCTCCTTCATACAGGAGTTATAAACGTACTTGAGGGATTCGTGTCGAAGTTGTCCAGACGGTTGTCCAAACATATTCTGCAACGAACTCATGATCTCACGAGCTGAGACCATGCCATCGTGCTTTTTGGCTAGAACTTCAGAAACACTAGCCAAAATGTCGACCTTGACCTTATCATTTTCCTTGATCCAGCGATCATACGCATCCTTATGCATTGAGGATCGTTTTGAGCAGGACCAGAGGACATTGAAGGGAATGAAAATCCCCGCGCAGAGGAAGACGATCGAATCGTCAAGGTATCATTATGCTACTTGTACTTGTTAAAACGATCTAACACTATATCTAGGCTAAACATGCTGAAAATGAAGAAATTTACAGCAGAAGAAGGAGTGTACTTACTTGTTGTAGACAAACTTCAAGAAATTCTTCCTGAACACGAACTCTTCGTGCTTCTCGATCTCAACGATCTCTTCCCACGAACGGAGCTCGAACACCACCACTTGGAGTCTCAGTTGCTCTCTTTTGGAGAAGGGAAGTTTGTGGGAACTATTTTGTGTTTTGGAGAGGGAGGAGAATTGAGAGAGAATGGAGAGAATTCTTCTTCTCTTCTTTGATGAAAATCAAAAAATGAGAGAATGGTCTTAATTCCTTCTTGCAATAAGGATTTATATAGTGGAATTGATAGAGTTAAAATCTCCACATAATTACCACTTTACCACAACCATAGGTTATGCAAATCTCATTTGCATAACCACATAATATAAGATATCTCATATCTCATATTGCAAATCTCATTTGCAATAATTGAGGATTAATTAAATTGAATAAAATCCAATTTAATTTCTCTCAATTAATTTCTCCAATTAGCCCTAATTCAACAATTAGGCTAACCTATAGTTTAATATTAATCTCATTCACATTAAACTATATATTATATCATTCATATCTTATATAAATGACATAAATGCCCTTAAAGTGAAATTGAACACTTCAATTTCATACCAAAATATTAACCCTTCTTTTAACCCAGATTGAGCCAACCGAGGGACCTAATGGACCTACTCTGATGGCGGGCTCCAATGATCCGAGATTAACTGTCAAACTCTTTGACCCGGTTAACCAATATTCATTAGCTACGGTAACACTCCACTATAGCCTGTAGCTGCACTCCTGTCAGTGCAGAATATTTCGTGTCCACTGATATAACCAATGCCCATGAGTCGACCCTTCACAGGTTGTTCGTAGACACGACTGGGTCAAATTACCGTTTTATCCTGTGTCTACCTCTTGTTCCTTAAGTCTCCACTGCTCCTCTAATGAACAACATATTGTGATGGTCCAACAATACACAACACCATTCTCGAGCCAGTGAGAAGGTGGGTGCCCGTTGTCCAAGCCCCGAGAGACAAGACTTAAGGGAACAACCCTCTAGTTTCCTAAAGGCGGGGGAACGAGCGAATTCCATTCCGCGTAGTTAAGTTCTCAGACTCCCTACTTGGTCCTTTCCCGAGAAGATAGGCGATTGGGCGACTAATCGTGACCACCCTCACCGCCCCTAGTCAAAGGACAAACCCCGCATACAGGAGTCCGTAACACGCTCGGGATTCAAAGTCAAGTCACTAATGGTCATCTACGGTTATTAGTCTCATCACAACGGTGTTACATCAAGAGGTCTAATAATTCACGGTCCGGTCTTGTACAATCTCATTGCAGGATGCCCCCACTCGCATGTCAACCACATGAACGAAGTCGATCACCTCGTTTGTATCTAATACAAAGCGGGCGCATCCACGGTGTATCCGAGGATTAGGTCTCCAACCCTATCCATATACTGTAGACCGTTCGGTTCATTAACTCGAACGTGATCCTCCCTGTGTGTCCACTACACACCGTTCAAGTTCTAATTCTCTCATAAATTTAAAGACCCTGGAGCTTAGTTTATTGGAGAAGTTTATAAATATTGCGAGACACAAAGTGATGAAATGAATAACTGTTATTAATTTCAAACAATATATTACAAACACGAGATTAGGACAAAAATCCCAACAAAAATTACTTGGCTTCTCCCATCGCAGACGAGTGAGACGACGCGTCTCCGCTCCGACTCGAGCGTCATCTCACCCTTTTCGAGCTCCTTGAAGGAACTAGTTTCCTGAAAAGAAGAACAAACGTGATTAGTGGCTCCTGAATCAAGTATCCAGGTAAAATCATTATTTTCCACTAAACAAGTTTCAAGAGTAAGTAAATCGGACGTACCTTTCTTCTCTTTGAGCTCAGCAAGGGACTTATGGCAGTTTCGCTCACAGTGCCCGTCCATGTAGTAGTGGAAACACTTTCCTTTGTCTGCAACCTTGGCTTTTCGCTTGCCCTTATCAGCAGCAGGCTCCTTCCCTTTCCCTCCTATCTTCTTCTTTTGGGTCATCTTAAGCTCAGAAGATGAATTACAGGACATAGTCCTAGAGGATGAACCCTTATGGAACCTTCTGGAATGGGCAAACAGATTTGCCTCTCCATCAGCCTGTCCCTTATTCTTCATAAGAGACTGGAAAGTTTGTAGTTCATTAAGGAGAGTAGACAGGTTATACTCTATCTTGTTCATCACCGCATTGCTGAGGAATTACAGGAAACTCTTCGAAAGAGATTCCAGAATGAAGGAGACATGACTTTGCTCGTCTATGACCGCGTCGTTCATTTCAGCCACGTTGAAGTGGACTATCAGATCGAGAATGTGTTCTCTCACCAACGACCCCTCCTTCATACAGGAGTTATAAACGCGTTTTGAGGGATTCGTGTCGAAGTTGTCCGCAGACGGTTGTCCAAACATATTCTGCAACGAACTCATGATCTCACGAGCTGAGACCATGCCATCGTGCTTTTTGGCTAGAACTTCAGAAACACTAGCCAAAATGTCGACCTTGACCTTATCATTTTCCCTTATCCAGCGATCATACGCATCCTTAACAGATTGAGGATCGTTTCGAGCAGGGACCAGAGGACATTGAAGGGTATGAAAATCCCCGCGCAGCGGAAGACGATCGAATCGTCAAGGTATCATTATGCTACTTGTACTTGTTAAAACGATCTAACACTATATCTAGGCTAAACATGCTGAAAAGGAAGAAATTTACAGCAAGAAGGAGTGTACTTACTTGTTATAGACAAACTTCAAGAAATTCTTCCTCGGAACACGAACTCTTCGTGCTTCTCGATCTCAACGATCTCTTCCCACGAACGGAGCTCGAACACCACCACTTGGAGTCTCAGTTGCTCTCTTTTGGAGAAGGGAAGTTTGTGGGAACTATTTTGTGTTTTGGAGAGGGAGGAGAATTGAGAGAGAATGGAGAGAATTCTTCTTCTCTTCTTTGATGAAAATCAAAAAATGAGAGAATGGTCTTAATTCCTTCTTGCAATAAGGATTTATATAGTGGAATTGATAGAGTTAAAATCTCCACATAATTACCACTTTACCACAACCATAGGTTATGCAAATCTCATTTGCATAACCACATAATATAAGATATCTCATATCTCATATTGCAAATCTCATTTGCAATAATTGTGGATTAATTAAATTGAATAAAATCCAATTTAATTTCTCTCAATTAATTTCTCCAATTAGCCCTAATTCAACAATTAGGCTAACCTATAGTTTAATATTAATCTCATTCACATTAAACTATATATTATATCATTCATATCTTATATAAATGACATAAATGCCCTTAAAGTGAAATTGAACACTTCAATTTCATACCAAAATATTAACCCTTCTTTTAACCCAGATTGAGCCAACCGAGGGACCTAATGGACCTACATTGACGGGCTCCAATGATCCGAGATTAACCTGTCAAACTCTTTGACCCGGTTAACCAATATTCATTAGCTACGGTAACACTCCACTATAGCCTGTAGCTGCACTCCTGTCAGTGCAGAATATTGCGTGTCCACTGATATAACCAATGCCCATGAGTCGACCCTTCACAGGTTGTTCGTAGACACGGCTGGGTCAAATTACCGTTTTATCCCTGTGTCTACCTCTTGTTCCTTAAGTCTCCACTGCTCCTCTAATGAACAACATATTGTGATGGTCCAACAATACACAACACCATTCTCGAGCCAGTGAGAAGGTGGGTGCCCGTTGTCCAAGCCCCCGGAGACAAAGACTTAAGGGAACAACCCTCTAGTTTCCTAAAAAGCGGAACGAGCGAATTCCATTTCGCGTAGTTAAGTTCCCAGCTCCCTACTTGGTCCTGTCCCTGAGAAGATAGGCGTATTGGGCGACTAACTGTGACCACCCTCACCAGTCCTAGTCAAAGGACAAACCCCCGCACACAGGAGTCCGTAACACGCTCAGGATTGTGTCAAGTCACTAATGGTCATCTCACGAAGTTATTAGTCTCATCATCTGTCAGCGGTGTTACATCGTGAGGTCTAATAATTCACGGGCCCGGTCTTGTACAATCTCATTGCACAGATGCCCCACTCGCATGTCAACCACATGAACGAGTCCGATCACCTCGATGTATCTAATACAAAGCGGGCGCATCCACGGTGTATCCGAGATTAGGTCTCCAACCCTATCCATATCATGTGAGACCGTTTCGGTTCATTAACTCGAACGTGATCCTCCCTGTGTGTCCACTACACACCGTTCAAGTTCTAATTCTCTCATAAATTTAAAGACCCTGGAGCTTTGTTTATTGGAGAAGTTTATAAATATTGCGAGACACAAAGTGATGAAATGAATAATCATATTAATTTCAAACAATATATTACAAACACGAGATTAGGACAAAAATCCCAACAAAAATTACTTGGCTTCTCCCACTGCACGAGCTGAGACGACGTCTCCCGTTCCGACTCTGAGCGTCATCTCACCCTTTTCGAGCTCCTTGAAGGAACTAGTTTCCTGAAAAGAAGAACAAACGTGATTAGTGGCTCCTGAATCAAGTATCCAGGTAAAATCATTATTTTCCACTAAACAAGTTTCAAGAGTAAGTAAATCGGATGTACCTTTCTTCGCTTTGAGCTCGTGAAGGACTTATGGCGCTTTCGCCGCAGCGTGCTGGTCCATGTAGTAGTGAAGGGAAACACTTTCCTTTGTCTCGCAACCTTGGCTTTTCGCTTGCCCTTATCAGCAGCAGGCTCCTTCCCTTTCCCTCCTATCTTCTTCTTTTGGGTCATCTTAAGCTCAGAAGATGAATTACAGGACATAGTCCTAGAGGATGAACCCTTATGGAACCTTCTGGAATGGGCAAACAGATTTGCCTCTCCATCAGCCTGTCCCTTATTCTTCATAAGAGACTGGAAAGTTTGTAGTTCATTAAGGAGAGTAGACAGGTTATACTCTATCTTGTTCATCACCGCATTCTTTGAGGAATTACAGAAACTCTTGAAAGAGATTCGAATGAAGGAGACATGACTTTGCTCGCTCATGACCGCGCTGCTCATTTCAAACCACGTTGATGTGGACTATCAGATCGAGAATGTGTTCTCTCACCAACGACCCCTCCTTCATACAGGAGTTATAAACGTACTTGAGGGATTCGTGTCGAAGTTGTCCAGACGGTTGTCCAAACATATTCTGCAACGAACTCATGATCTCACGAGCTGAGACCATGCCATCGTGCTTTTTGGCTAGAACTTCAGAAACACTAGCCAAAATGTCGACCTTGACCTTATCATTTTCCTTGATCCAGCGATCATACGCATCCTTAACAGATTGAGGATCGTTTCGAGCAGGGACCAGAGGACATTGAAGGGAATGAAAATCCCCGCGCAGCGGAAGACGATCGAATCGTCAAGGTATCATTATGCTACTTGTACTTGTTAAAACGATCTAACACTATATCTAGGCTAAACATGCTGAAAATGAAGAAATTTACAGCAAGAAGGAGTGTACTTACTTGTTGTAGACAAACTTCAAGAAATTCTTCCTCGGAACACGAACTCTTCGTGCTTCTCGATCTCAACGATCTCTTCCCACGAACGGAGCTCGAACACCACCACTTGGAGTCTCAGTTGCTCTCTTTTGGAGAAGGGAAGTTTGTGGGAACTATTTTGTGTTTTGGAGAGGGAGGAGAATTGAGAGAGAATGGAGAGAATTCTTCTTCTCTTCTTTGATGAAAATCAAAAAATGAGAGAATGGTCTTAATTCCTTCTTGCAATAAGGATTTATATAGTGGAATTGATAGAGTTAAAATCTCCACATAATTACCACTTTAATATTAACCATAGGTTATGCAAATCTCATTTGCATAACCACATAATATAAGATATCTCATATCTCATATTGCAAATCTCATTTGCAATAATTGTGGATTAATTAAATTGAATAAAATCCAATTTAATTTCTCTCAATTAATTTCTCCAATTAGCCCTAATTCAACAATTAGGCTAACCTATAGTTTAATATTAATCTCATTCACATTAAACTATATATTATATCATTCATATCTTATATAAATGACATAAATGCCCTTAAAGTGAAATTGAACACTTCAATTTCATACCAAAATATTAACCCTTCTTTTAACCCAGATTGAGCCAACCGAGGGACCTAATGGACCCTCTGGTGACGGGCTCCAATGATCCGAGATTAACTCACAAACTCTTTGACCTAAGTAACCAATATTCATTAGCTACGGTAACACTCCACTATAGCTCGTAGCTGCACTCCCTGTCGGTCAGTAATAATATTTCGTGTCCACCGATATAACCAATGCCCATGAGTCGACCCTTCACACAGTTGTTCAGAGACACGGGTGGGTCAAATTACCGTTTTATCCCTGTGTCTACCTCTTGTTCCTTAAGTCTCCACTGCTCCTCTAATGAACAACATATTGTGATGGTCCAACAATACACAACACCATTCTCGAGCCAGTGAGAAGGTGGGTGCCCGTTGTCCAAGCCCTGGAGACAGCACTTAAGGGAACAACCCCTCTAGTTTCCCTAAAGGCGGGAACGAGCGAATTCCATTTCGCGTAGTTAAGTTCCCAGCTCCCTACTTGGTCCTGTCCCTGAGAAGATAGGCGTATTGGGCGACTAACTGTGACCACCCTCACCAGTCCTAGTCAAAGGACAAACCCCCGCACACAGGAGTCCGTAACACGCTCAGGATTCAGGTCAAGTCACTAATGGTCGCTCACGAAGTTATTAGTCTCATCACAACGGTGTTACATCGAGAGGGTCTAATAATTCACGGTCCGGTCTTTGTACAATCTCATTGCACGGATGCCCCACTCGCATGTCAACCACATGAACGAGTCGATCACCTCGTTTGTATCTAATACAAAGCGGGCCGCATCCACAGTGTATCCAGGATTAGGTCTCCAACCCTATCCATATATCGAGACCGTTTGGCGGTTCATTAACTCGAACGTGATCCTCCCCTGTGTGTCCACTACACACCGCTCAAGTTCTAATTCTCTCATAAATTTAAAGACCCCGGAGCTTAGTTTATTGGAGAAGTTTATAAATATTGCGAGACACAAAGTGATGAAATGAATAACTGTTATTAATTTCAAACAATATATTACAAACACGAGATTAGGACAAAAATCCCAACAAAAATTACTTGGCTTCTCCCACTGCACGAGCTGAGACGACGTCTCCCGTTCCGACTCTGAGCGTCATCTCACCCTTTTCGAGCTCCTTGAAGGAACTAGTTTCCTGAAAAGAAGAACAAACGTGATTAGTGGCTCCTGAATCAAGTATCCAGTAAAATCATTATTTTCCACTAAACAAGTTTCAAGAGTAAGTAAATCGGATGTACCTTTCTTCTCTTTGAGCTCGTGAGGGACTTATGGCGCTTTCGCCACAAAGTGTCTGGCCCATGTAGTAGTGGAAACACTTTCCTTTGTCTCGCAACCTTGGCTTTTCGCTTGCCCTCACGCAGCAGCAGCTCCTTCCCTTTCCTCCTATCTTCTTTTTGGGTCATCTTAAGCTCAGAAGATGAATTACAGGACATAGTCCTAGAGGATGAACCCTTATGGAACCTTTTCGGAATGGGCAAACAGATTTGCCTCTCCATCCCCCGTCCCTTATTCTTCATAAGAGACCTGGAAAGTTTGTAGTTCATTAAGGAGAGTAGACACAGTTATACTCTATCTTGTTCATCACCGCATTCTTTGAGGAATTACAGAAACTCTTGAAAGAGATTCCGAATGAAGGAGACATGACTTTGCTCGCCTCATGACCGCGCTGTTCATTTCAAACCACGTTGAAGTGGACTATCGATCGAGAATGTGTTCTCTCACCAACGACCCTCCTTCATACGGGAGTTATAAACGTACATTGAGGGATTCGTGTCGAAGTTGTCCGACGGTTGTCCAAACATATTCTCGCAACGAACTCATGATCTCACGAAATGAGACCATGCCATCGTGCTTTTGGCCAGAACTTCGTAAACACTAGCCAAAATGTCGACCTTGACCTTATCATTTTCCCTTATCCAATGATCATACGCATCCCCAATGATTGAGGATCGTTTGAGCAGAGGACCAGAGGACATTGAAGGGTATGAAAATCCTCACTAAATGAAGACGATCGAATCGTCAAGGTATCATTATGCTACTTGTACTTGTTAAAACGATCTAACACTATATCTAGGCTAAACATGCTGAAAAGGAAGAAATTTACAGCAAGAAGGAGTGTACTTACTTGTTATAGACAAACTTCAAGAAATTCTTCCTCTGAACACTAACTCTCTTCGTGCTTCTCGATCTCAACGATCTCTTCCCACTAACGGAGCTCGAACACCACCACTTGGAGTCTCGGGTTGCTCTCTTTGGAGAAGGGAAGTTTGTGGGAACTATTTTGTGTTTTGGAGAGGGAGGAGAATTGAGAGAGAATGGAGAGAATTCTTCTTCTCTTCTTTGATGAAAATCAAAAAATGAGAGAATGGTCTTAATTCCTTCTTGCAATAAGGATTTATATAGTGGAATTGATAGAGTTAAAATCTCCACATAATTACCACTTTACCACAACCATAGGTTATGCAAATCTCATTTGCATAACCACATAATATAAGATATCTCATATCTCATATTGCAAATCTCATTTGCAATAATTGTGGATTAATTAAATTGAATAAAATCCAATTTAATTTCTCTCAATTAATTTCTCCAATTAGCCCTAATTCAACAATTAGGCTAACCTATAGTTTAATATTAATCTCATTCACATTAAACTATATATTATATCATTCATATCTTATATAAATGACATAAATGTTTCTTAAAGTGAAATTGAACACTTCAATTTCATACCAAAATATTAACCCTTCTTTTAACCTGCATTGAGCCAACCGAGGGACCTAATGGACCTACGATGGCGGGCTCCAATGATTCGAGATTAACCTGTCAAACTCTTTGACCCTGTTAACCAATATTCATTAGCTACAGTAACACTCCACTATAGCTCGTAAATTTGCACTCGCCGTGTCGCGAGAATATTGCGTGTCCACCGATATAACCAATGCCCATGAGTCGACCCTTCACAAAGTTGTTCGTGAGACACGATCGGGTCAAATTACCGCTTTATTCCTATGTCTACCTCTCTCTTGTTCCTTAAGTCTCCACTACTCCTCTAATGAACAACATATTGTGATGGTCCAACAATACACAACACCATTCTCGAGCCAGTGAGAAGGTGGGTGCCCGTTGTCCAAGCCCTGGAGACAACACTTAAGGGAACAACCCCTCTAGTTTCCCTAAAGGCGGGAACGAGCGAATTCCATTTCGCGTAGTTAAGTTCCCAGCTCCCTACTTGGTCCTGTCCCTGAGAAGATAGGCGTATTGGGCGACTAACTGTGACCACCCTCACCAGTCCTAGTCAAAGGACAAACCCCGCATTACGTGAGTCCGTAACACGCCGTGGATTCAGTCAAGTCACTAATGGTCATCTACGGTTATTAGTCCATCACAATCAGCGGTGTTACATCGTAGGTCTAATAATTCACACGTCCGGTCTTGTACAATCTCATTGCACAGGATGCCCCCACTCGCATGTCAACCACATGAACGAGTCAGATCACCTCGTTTGTATCTAATACAAAGCGGGTCGCATCCACAGTGTATCCAGGATTAGGTCTCCAACCCTATCCATATACTGTAGACCGTTCGGGTCATTAACTTAAACGTGATCCTCCTTGTGTGTCCACTACACACCGCTCAAGTTCTAGTTCTCTCAGAAATTCAATGTCCCTGGAGCTTAGTTTATTGGAAAAGTTTATAAATATTGCGAGACACAAAGTGATGAAATGAATAACTCTTATTAATCTCAAACAATATATTACCAACACGAGATTAGGAAAAAAATCCCAACAGACATTCCTTAGTTAGTACAAACCGAAGGTCGTCAACAACAAGAATCGTAATCAGGTTGGGCTTCCATGTAGTATAGTTTTCACCTGTTAGACGTTCGCTTTTGAGTAAGGCTATAATTGAGGACGACAAGCCGAAATTTCAAAAATAGTTCACATTAGTTATGCCTTTAACCCATTATAACCAATCAATTTTAGCAAAATTATTGAACAACCCTATTATTTAAATTAAACCTTTAATTTTGCAACGATACTTCAAGGGTTTAGAAGAAAAGCCACCGTCGGGTGGTCAGTCACTCCTCCCCTGAATTGAGACTATCTCAGCCAATTCTCACTACCATAACATTTCATGTCCCAATGATCCTTAGCTACCGTTTGTTTGGTCAAGGACTTGTTAACTAGCTTAACTTATCCCGTAAATGTGACCGTACGATTTTCAGATCCAATAGGTCTGAGCCAACAGGCTACTATTAAGAAAGACAACTGTTGGCAAGTTACCTAAGAGACCCTATCCATTTATGGTGTTCGCGGTGTTCTGATCCCTACAGTTAGTCTCTCCGTAGGGATTGGCTGTTCCAGGACAATCTAGCAGGTGGACTATAGAAATCTCACGGTGCGACCTAATGGAGGGGACCGTAGGATACGTTGACACTTGTCCTACTCCCATTTACTATGGATACTTCTCTCATTCACCTTGGTATTGAACCATGCAATCACTTACCATAGGGGGACGCCCTATTGATGCCATGTAGCCGAGCATGGAACTCACGGTGTGAACTCTTGAGGACGTGAGAGTAAACTTGATGTGAATATCTCATTTTCTCCCACTGAAGTTCCTAAGGTTAGGGTGTAGGTTTAACTTAGTCGTATTCTGGCTAAAAGAATTTATCTAAGTTTATGCCTATTATAACTATTATAACTAGGTCTTTTAACCTTATGTCTAGGTGATTAAACATTTTAATTACCTAGATATAAAACAGGACTGTGGTTAATTCAACTCAAGCTCCGAGTCAGTTCCCAGGTACGAGGTGTTCCGTTAACCGTCAGCTTAAGTACCCCCAACCTTAGACAGAATTTCACCAGTAGGGTCCCCTTATAACCATAGTTCTATTGTCCTACTATATTTTAAACTATTTAAAAGACTATGTAAGGCAAACTCCTAATCCTATTAGAAAATAAAAATTAGGTCTAAATTAATTTTAAATAATTTAAACCGAATTTAATTTTAACCCAGGTTCCTATGTTTGCTGCAATTCTTTGTTATAGGTTATGGTTTCTAAAACCCCTTTAATATATAACTCTTATAAATTTTAATAATTAACCTATGACAAGGAACTATGTTATAAAACCAAATTGGAATTATAAAAAATTATTCAACTAATTGAATAATTAAATTACTTTAAAAAATAAATTGCTTTAAAAAATAACATTAATTTTTAAGTAAGTAATTTCATGATCCATGCAATTTATTTTCCATATTATCTAATAGAAAAAATTATAAATAAATACTTATGAAAAATTATACAAATAAACTGCATGAACATGCTTATCCTAAGGTGGGAAAAATTCTAAATGACATTCATAAAGAAAAATAGTTGTAAAACTGAAACAAATTGGCCCCTAAAGTGCAAAAATAATAAAATTACATTAATCTTATTCTAAATCCTGTCCAAAACTCCTTGAATCAGACTCAAACTGCTCGAACCGGACCAAAAACAACTAAACCGCCCAGATCGGTCTGCTACTTCAGTTTGAAATCACGGCGTTGCAACACTGAAGGGAGTGTTGCAACGCCAACTTCATCCGCACGCGCGTCTGGCATCGGGGTAGCGTTGCACGCTGCTGACCCCTAGAGCTTCCGCATCGATAGGGAGCCTCGACGTTGCACCGCTGATGAACGGCGTTGCAACGCTGCTGGTAGCATTGCAACGCTGTTGCTTCGGCAACGTCATTTTCCTTCGGATACAGCAACTTCAATCGTCAATTACTCCTTCGATACTCATCCCAAATGCACGAAACTGGTCCCGAACTACTCACAACTCAATTACAGACTCGATTATCCATTTAATTGCCCAAAACGCAGGGGGCTTTACATTTAATTTGATCAAATCAAAAGAAACTAAGCCCAAAAAATTCCTAAACAGTTTTACAACAAACCAAAATGCAATTCCCACCTAACCAATGCAAATTTGTTTTAAACCAAAACAAAACAAGCATTGCACTGAAACCAATTGATGGAGATCGAATCCCCTTGAGTAGCGAAAATGTGATTTGAAATCGATTTTTTTAGTTTATTTCGATTGAACACAAATACTACTACATTGGTGTAAAAACAAAGATAAACATACATTCTAATCTAATTAGGCATGGAACTAATCATGCAAAAATGCTTTAAATGAAACTAAACTAAAAGGGAATTCTGAATTTACCTTTGTAGTTACGAATTTCCAGAAACTCCTTGCTTAAATTGCACAACAACATCAAATAAGAAAATCCTCTTTACTTCTTTTCCAACAGGACAACACCACATGGAAAACCTCCTATATCTCTGAGTATCTACTTAGATCACCCTAGGTGGGAAGGGATCTAACAATTGGAGAGTGAGGGAACTTTGAGATAGAGAGAATTTCCAAAATCAATTCACAATTGCAGAATCATCGAAAAACCAAAACGCCTCTTCCTCAAGAGGTTATTCCGAGAGGAGTTCGTTGGGGAAGAAGGAAACGTGTCCTCCTGACACGTTCTCATTAATTAATTAATTATTAATTAAATCAAATTTAATTAATTATTTAATTAAATATCATATATTTAATTAATCTTAAAATATTATATATTTAAATATGATTTAAATCAATTTCTCCTCTAATCTATAGTTTTAATGCACATCTCATGCACATTAAATTTTAACCTATAGTTTTTAAATATGAATCACATTCACATTTAAATTAATATTTAAACTCTTTCCAATATTAAATTCTCTCAAATAATTTAATATGAATCATATTCACATTAAATTTATAGTATATAGTTCCAAAACTATATATTATATCCTATCTATATACATTAAATTTATTCCCTAATGAATTTGAACATTTCAAATTCAAACGATCTAAGAACCCTTTATGAGCTAGAAGGTGGACCTAATGGACCGACAGATAAGAAGCTCCAACGATACGAGATTACTCGGTTAATCTCATTAACCTCATAATAAACATTCGTTAACTGCGAGAACACTCCACTAAAGTCCCGTAGCTGCACTCTTCTCACTGTAGATATATTTCTGTGTCCACGGATATTGACCAATAACAGCAAGTCAATCCTTCACGAATGTTCGTAACACCACCTGGGTCAAATTACCGTTTTACCCCTGGATTACATCTTGTACCTTAAGTATCAGTGCTCCTCTAATGAACAATTTGTTTGTGGTCCTATCAACAAACAGAAGTCCCTCTCGGGCAAATGAGAAGGTCGAGCCCTTTGTTCAAGTCCCCGAGACACCACTTAAGGGAACATTCATCTACTTACCCTAGTATGTGGGAAGGAGTGAATTCCATCTTGCTAAGCTAAGTCCCCAACTGCTCACTCGGTCTTGTCCCCCAAGAAGGTAGGCATATTGAGT
Organism: Trichosanthes cucumerina; assembly: GCA_036507285.1. Lineage (NCBI taxonomy): Eukaryota > Viridiplantae > Streptophyta > Magnoliopsida > Cucurbitales > Cucurbitaceae > Trichosanthes > Trichosanthes cucumerina. The sequence goes on from CM071841.1 coordinate 45,883,926, forward strand.
CCACGAATCTGACCACTCTCACCCATACTAGTCAAAGGACAATCCCTCGCAAACAGGAGTTCGTAACCTGCTCAGGATTGAGATCAAGTTGTCTAGGTCATCCTAGTGAAATAAAAACCTAACTAGTCAACGGAGTTACACCTAGTGGTTACTATTTCGCGGTCTGGTCTTATGTAATCTCATTACATAGGATATCCGCACTCACATGTAATCTACACAAATATGTTAGGATCATAGTGTTTGTATCATATACAAAGTGGGCCACATCCATAGTTTTACCAGGGTAAGGTACTTAAACCTTATCCCCTTACTATAGACCCCTTAGGTTGTATCTCGAACCGAGATTCTTTATATGTACACTACATTCAGTTAAACATACATTTTACCGCCTTGGATGATTAGTTTATTGGATTTAGGGTTAAAACAATGGCAATATCGTAAATAACAAACAATAACTCTTTATTGAAATAATAACACTTTATTACAATAATTAGAACATATTTACAAACTACGAGTTTTAGGGCACAAACCCCAACACCTTTTTCTATCCCGTGAATTGAATCTCTACGAATGTCTCGAACGGAAAATCTGAACAGCTTCCACAAAATCTTCACCGTTTTTCTCTTGGCAAGGGGGATTGGTGGGAATCCTTTTGGAGTGAGGGAACGATTTTTTCTAGAGAGAATTTTGAAAGAATGCAAATCTCATTTTTCAAATATGAGTCTTCAACCAACAAAAATGCATCCAGATGCATTCTTATATAAGAAGTGAAGATTGAGATAAATTCTCCACCCATTATCCCATTTAATGCATATATTATGTCTTATGCAAATCATATTTGCATAATTGCATAATATAAGGTATCCTATACCTTATTATGCAAATCAAATTTGCATAAATGCATTATTGAATCAAATTTAATTCACCCTCAAATGAATTATTTCCTCTAGATTTTAACATGAAACAATTGTTGGGATTTTTTTCCTAATCTCGTGTTTGTAATTTACTGTTTGAAATTAATAAAGAGTTATTCATTTCTTTATTTTGTGTCTCGCATATTATACAACTTTGACCAATAAACTAAGCTCCATGGTCATTGAATATATGAGAGAAATAGAACTTGAACGGTGTGTAGTGGACACACAGGGAGGATCACATTCGAGTAAATGACTCGAACGGTCTACTGTATATGGATAGGGTTGGAGACCTAATCCTAGGTACGTTGTGAATGTGGACCGCTTTGTATTAAGATACAAACGAGGTGATCTGACTCGTTCATGTGGTTGACATGCGAGTGGGGGCATCCTATGCAATGAGATTGTACAAGACCGGACCGTGAATTATTAGACCTACAGATGTAACACCGTTGATTGTATGGACTAATAACTTCGTAGATGACCATTAGTGACTCGACCAGAATCCTAAGCGTGTTACGGTCTCCTGTCTGTAGGGGTTTGTCCTTTGACTAGTACGGGTGAGGGTGGTCACAGTTACTCGCCCAATATGCCTATCTTCTCAGGGACAGGACCAAGTAGCGAGCTGGGAACTTAACTACGCGAGATGGAATTCACTCGTTCCCGCCTTTAAGGAAACTAGAGGGGTTGTTCGTTTAAGTGTTGTCTGCTGGGCTTGGATAACGGGCGCCCACTTTCTCACTGGCACGAGAGAGTTGTTGTGTATGGTTGGACCATTTCAACATTGTTGTTCATTAGAGGAGCAGTGGGGACTTAAGGAGCAAGAAGTAGACACAGGGGTAAAACGGTAATTTGACCAAGCAGTGTCTACGAACAACCTGTGAAGGGTCAACTCATGGGCATTGGTTATATCAGCGGACACGTAATATTCTTGAACTGACGGGAGTGCAGCTACGGGTTTTAGTGGAGTGTTACCGTAGCTAATGAATGTTGATTAACCGGGTCAAAGAGTTTGATAGGATAATCTCAGATCATTGGAGCTCGTTACTGTAGGTCCATTAGGTCCTTCGGTTTGTTCAATCTGGGTTAAAAGAAGGGTTAATGTTTTGGAGTGAATTGAAGTGTTTAATTTCACTAAAAGGGCATTTATGTGATTTATATGAGATATGAATGATATTGTATATAGTTTAATGTGAATGAGATTCATAATAAACTATAGCTTAGCCTAATTGTTGAATTAGGGCTAATAGGAGAAATTATGTTGAGAGGTATTAAATTGGATGTGATTCAATTTAATAAATCCACAATATTGCAAATGTGATTTGTGATATGAGATGTGAGATATCTTTATAATATATGGTTATGCAAATATGATTTGCATAACCTATAGTTGTGGTAAAATGGTAAATAGGTGGAGATTTCAACTCCACCTCTCTCGATTATGTAAACCCTTCTTTCAAGGAGGATGGGAAGTCAATTCTCTCATTTTTTGGAATTCTCACCAAAAAGAAGAGAAAGCTCTCTCTCAATTCTCTCTAAATTCCTCTCCACCCTTCACCAAAATTAAAAGTTCCCACCAACTTCCTTCTTCAAAAAGAAGAACAACTGAGAAGCCTTTGGTGGTGTTCTTGTTCGTGAGAAGAGTTCGAGTTCGTAGAGATCGAGGAGCACACGAAGAGTTTGTGAATCTGGAAAGGAATTTTGAAGAGGGTCTTCAACAAGTAAGTATTTACTGTTTTTCCTATCCATTTAAGCATGCTTAGCCTAGATTTAATAGTTAAGTCATTTTAATGAAGTTCAATTGCACAACTTTACCATGACGATTTAATCTACTTCCGCTATGTGGGAGTTTAATTCCCTTCAACAATTTCATACTAATATATAATTTAAAAATTAATCATGAAGAGAATCGAATCTGCATGGGCAGCGGAAACGTGGTAATTAGAACGTAATTTGCTTGATTGTTTTTGTTTACTCTAAAAAACTCAGACATTGGCAAAATACAGAGATAAGCATATTAAACTAATTAAGCATGGATTAAAGCAATTAATTAACATGTTGTACAATCTAGACTAAAGGGAGAAACTTGATTACCTTTGTAGTCTCACTATCAACTGCAATTCCTAACTTCTCTAAAATTGTACAGTGCAACCACAGCAACCAAAAACTTCTCCTCTGTTCCAACAGGACACTACAACTTAGTAAACCTTCTATCCTCTGAGTTCTTTTGATCTCTCCTTGGTGACAAGGAGTCTAACTATTTGGAAGAGAAAGGGATTTTTTTTTTTTTGTGTTGAGAGAAGATTTCTACAAAAACTTCTCAAATTGCAAGAATCATCCTATTGATCTTTCGTCCATCAAGAAGATAAAGGTAGAGGGACACTTCCCCAACTTTCTATCAATAGAGAGTTAGAGGGAGAAGTGGGGAGCGTGTCCTCCTGACACGTTCCTTCCTTTCTTTCTTTTATTTATGTTGAATTTCATGTCCTAAAACTCGTAGTTTGTAATTGATAAACCTGACATATGCTACGCAGTAGGGATAGTCAGTAGGTATCATTCCAATCCTTGATATGATCATTGGACTGTCGTTAAGAACATCCTCAAGTATCTTACGAGAACGAGGAACTACATGCTCGTGTATGGTGCTAAAGATTTGATCGTTACTGGATACACTGACTTTGATTTCCAGACCGATAAAGTTGAAAGAAAATCCACATCGGGATCAGTGTTCATTCTGAATGGAGGAGCAGTAGTATGGAGAAGTGTGAAGCAAAACTGTATTGCAGACTCCACAATGGAAGCTGAGTACGTAGCTGCATGTGAAGCAACAAAAGAAGAAGTATGATTGAGGAAATTCTTGAAAGATTTAGAAGTTGTTCCAAATATGCATCTACATATCACCCTATATTGTGATAACAGTGGTGCAGTTGTAAACTCAAGAGAACCAAGAAGCCATAAGCGCGACAAGCATATTGAGCGCAAATACCATCTTATCCGGGAGATTGTACATCGTGGAGATGTTATAGTAACCCACATATCTTCTGAGCAAAACATTGTTGATCCTTTTACAAAGAACCTCACTGCTAAAGTGTTTAAAGGTCACCTACAATCTCTAGGTCTACGAAGCTAGTAAACTAGGACAAGTGGGAGAACATTTGGGCATATGCCCTAGTTTATTGTATTCATATGTTTATTGTACTCATATGTTTCACACTTAAATTCAACATTGGGATATTCCACTAGGAGTTTTAGTCAAAGTGGGCGTTTGTTGGATTTTATGTCCTAAAACTCGTAGTTTGTAATTGATAAACATTTTTTCGTGTTTCTTCTTCGATAAAACTGTTATTGAATTAGTATGTCATAATCTTGAATCCAATAAACTAATGTCCCGAGGTTATTTAATGTAGATTTGAACTTTAGGTGATGACATAAAACATGGATCAAGTTCGAGTATATAGCCTAAAATGGTCTATAGTATAGAGATAAGGTTGGGCGCCTAATTCTAGGGACACTATGGATGCGACCTACTTTGTAGTAAGTTCAAACGATGTGATCCTGAATCGTTCATATAGAGATATGTAAGTGGGGGCATCCTATGCAATGATTTTGTATAAGACTGGTCACTTTTGCTTTATAACACTGTTTACTGTATAAAACTGACTAATTCAATTTTGATGACCTAGGTAACTCGATCTCAATCTTGAGCTAACTATGAACTCCTTTTTATTCGGGATTATCCTTAGATCTGCATGGGTGAGAGAAGCACAACAGCGCTGGCTCAATAAGCCTCCCATTTCAGGGGTATGATCGGGTAGATAGATGGGGACATAGGGTGCAAGACGGAATTCACTCCTACCAGACTCTAGGGATAGTAGATAGGTTGTTCCTTTAAGTGCTGACTTCGAAACTAGAACAAGGGGCCCCACCCTCTCACTAGGCTGAGAGGGATCAGATTTGTTGGGGGTAAAACAATTTTTTGACCCAGCCGAGACGGTGAACAACCTGTGAAGGATTCACTTACTTGTTACGGTTATATCAGGTGGACAGAAATATATCTATAGTGAAGGGAGTGCAACTATAGGGCTTTAGTGGAATCACCCGTTAGTTAACAAAAGTTGATTAATTAGGTTAAAGAGTTTGACCGGTTAATCTCGAATTGTTGGAGCCCATGATCTGTAGGTCCATTAGGTCCCCCTGCTAGCTCATATGGATTAAACTTAGAATAGTATGTTGGATTAATTCGAATTGTTCGAATTAGGTAAGGAGTTTTAAACAGACAAGTATATGTGATATAACTATCAGTTGTTTATGACACAATATATTCAAATGTGATTTGAATTTCAAAAATATGAATGTGGATTCATGTTCTGGAGGTCAAAATTAATCAAGAGGGTCATAATCGTAAAAAGTCAAAGGGTTGACTTTTTTGCTTGAAAAAAGTCAAAGTTTGACTTTGACCAAATGAAAAAGATAATTTTACCCTTGACTAGAGTTAGTGGAATTATCCAAGTTTTTGTTGGACAATCCCACTAACTTAAGTGGATTATGTGTAAACATTATAGAATGACACATAGCCCACTTTAGTTAGTGTTTTGTGAGGTGTTGAATTTTGATGAGCCTTGGCATGCATTTGATGCATGTAATTTCTTTATAAATAGGTTTGTTTTCAAAACAAAGTGTTCCTTTTGCTGAATTTTGAGTTTTTTCAAAAGAAGTCTCACCAAAGAAGTCTCACCAAAACATATTTCTTCTCCTTTCCTCACTTAATACTTTGAACCATTCTTCCTTTTTAATCCTTCATTCACTGGGTCCCACAACTCGGTTTGGAGTCTAGAGGATAGCGGGGAAGCTCTAGTGGTGGTCCGGTTGTGTTTGGTTTTTGCTTTGGCAAGGAGGAGAGAAGAAATTGAGCTACAAAGGTTGTACTTTTTTCTTTTTTTTTATTTAGTTTACTGTTTTTTGTATGTTTGCATGTTAATTTCTATTAATGTTAATTTCTATTAAGTTAGATGCAATTAGAGTGTCATTAGATCCTTTTTCCGTTGCGTATGTCTCGTGTTCCATCATGTGGTATCAGAGCATGCTTTAATTTCACTCAATTGCATATGGTGGGTTGTTATTTTTCATGTGATGAAATTGTTGGAAGCTAAAATTGGCTCATTGTTTTGGCATCTTTTAAGTTTTAATTTCTTGTTATAATTTGTAATTTACTCAAGGGTTTCGAGCCTTAATGTGTGCCCAAGGAGTCTGTAAATTTTGGGAGTCATTAGAGTTGAAATTAGGTTGTAATTGGAATTTCTACCGACGTTGCGCACTGCAGAAAAAAAACTGCACTGTGCTATTTTTTTCGGGCGTTTTTTCAGCCGTTGTCTGTGTGATTTTGCTGCTGTTTTCAAACTTGTTCGGACTGGTTCGAAGTGTTCGAGATTGGTTCGAAGTTGTTTTTCAAATTATTATTGTGATAATTTAGTTAATTGCTTGTTTAGGATGCCAAAACGGGTCCAATTTTATGTTTTATTTCCTTTATACATTATGAATGTGTTTAATTGTTTAAATCTTTATTGTGCATAAAGTATGCCATGTAGATTTAAATTCCCACCATAGGTTAACATGCACATGCATTGAAAGTATGTTATAATGGTTATAATATATATAGTATGCATGTTGGATTTCATGAATTAATGTAAAAGTTATGTATAATTCATGATTTCTTTAAGTAACTTAATATGGTAATTGATTAATTAAATCTTTTAATTAATTAATTTAATTTGTTTAATTTAATTTGATTAAATTAAGTAAATTAAACCCATATTAAATTTCTATTATATAATTGTTATGTAATGAATGTGGAATGTATGTTATAGATTTGTCAATTCTTTTTATAAGTGTTATAAAAATCAATTAGACTTTTTAAATCTAGAACAAAAATAAGATGCATGCTCACTTAGGTTAACCATCGACAATCTCTTATTCATAGAAATTAGGTCGATATCTTGTAAAACCGAAGGTACAAGAAAACTTACCAGACAAGATCTTGGCAAAAAGTCAGATAAGGTGACTAAGGTTGAAAGGTTTTTAAGTTGACAGTTCATGGAACACCTTCTACCTGGAGATCGAGTCGGCGTCTGAGTTAGGTTAAATCGGTTTTATGGGCATGCGTGAGCGGTGTGAGGTAATAAAATTTGTTTATCACCTAAATATCGTAGGTTAAAATTCAGTATAAAAATTATACTCGGATGTTTCCCCTATACTTAGGATATGTTTTAGTTAGGCGAAATATATTGCTATGTAATTTATACCCTAACCGTCTAGAACACTTTAGCTAGAGAGAAGTAATGTACTTTTAACTCTAGCGTCCCTAAGAGTTCACACCGTGAGATTCATGCTTGGCTTTGGGTCGCCCTGGGAGCAGACTCCATTCGTAGAGTGTTTGCATGAGTCAATATCAAGGTGAATAGGGGAAGTCGTTCATTGTAAGTGGGAGAAGGAAGTGTGTTAATGCATCCTACGGTCTCTTCCATTAGGTCACACCGTGAGATTCCTATAATGCACCTGCATATCTGCCCTGGAGCGACCTTACCAATCAGAGGGTAGTATTATAGGATTCGGAACACCGCGAACTCCAAAATTAGATAGGGTCTCTCAGGTCTGTTTTCATTCTTGTCTTTCCAATTTCGGGAGCATAATGATCCTGATCTTTGAGGTCTAAAAATGGAAGGTTACACTTATAAGAATCACTAAGTGTTAGCAAATTCTCGACCAAAGGAGCGATACCTAAGTTACTATAGGAATAAGAGTTATTCTGGTAATAGTATTTAGTCAAGATAGTCTTGGTTCAACGGAAGAATGGTCGGTCACCCCTCGGTGAAGGTTATTCTAAACCATTGAAATATCGTTGCAAACATAATAATGATGGGTACATTATTTTTTGCTAAACTTGATTGGATTATAAAGGTTAATATTTTTTACTAAAAATTAAATATTTTTTTTCAGCATGACAAGCTCTTTAGTTCAACTATTAGCTACCGAAAAAACTTAACGGCGACAACTACACAACATGGAAAACAAATTTGAATACAATACTAGTAATAGATGACTTGAGATTTGTCTTAACTGAGGAATGTCCTCAGGCCCCTGCCTCAAATGTTAACCGAACTAGTCGGGAAGCTTATGATAGATGGGTTAGGCTAACGAAAAGTCCGTGTCTATATTCTTGTCAGCATAACTGATGTATTGGCTAAGAAATACGAATCCTTGGGCACAACTAAGGCTATCATGGATTCGTTAAAAGAGTTGTTCGGGCAACCGTCATCAGTTCTAAGACACGAGGCTATTAAGTACATTTACAACAAGCGTATGAAGGAAGGGACCTCTGTTAGAGAACATGTCCTGGACATGATGGTCCACTTCAATATTGCTGAAGTAAATGGTGGTGCCATCGACGAGGCAAATAAGGTTAGCTTTATTATGGAGTCTATTCCGAAGAGCTTCATACGATTTCAGACGAATTCTTCTCTGAATAAAACAGAGTTTAATCTGACAACCCTTCTTAACGAGTTCCATCGTTTTCAAACTCTTACAAAAGCTAAGGGGAAAGAGGTGGAGGAAAATGTAATCAGTACAAGGAAAGTTTTAAAAGGATCGTCCTCTAAAACTAAAGTTGGACCTTCAAAGAACAAGAATGTTCAAATGAAAAAGAAGGGAAAGGGAAAGGCTCCCATGACAAACAAGGGAAAGAAAGTTGCAGAAAAAGGAAAATGTTTTCACTGTGACCAAAACGGGCATGGAAGAGGAACTGCCCAAAGTACCTTGCTGAGAAAAAAATAGATAAAGAAGCACAAGGTAAATATGATTTACTAGTTGTTGAAACATATTTAGTGGAGTATGATACCTCAACCTGGATATTGGATTCCGGAGCCACTAATCATATTTTCTTCTCTTTTCAGGAAACTAGTTCTTGGAAAAAGCTAAAAGAAGGCGAGATCACCCTCAAGGTTGGAACAGGAGCGGTTGTCTCAGCCGGTGCAGTGGGAGACTTGAGGTTGTATTTCGATGATAGATATATCATACTTAAAGATGTTTTGTATGCTCCTAAAATGAAACGTAACTTAATATCTATCACGTGTATATTAGAACAAATGTATAAAATATCCTTTGAAATCAATGAAGCGTTAATTTTCAGAAAAGGTATTCAAATTTGTTCTGCTATACTAAAACAAACTTATATAAGTTAAGACCAACTAAAGCAAAATTTTTCTTAAATACTGAGATGTTTAGAACAACCGAAACTCAGAATAAAAGACAAAAAGTTTCTTCCAATGCCTATTTATGGATCTTAAGACTTGGTCACATAAATCTCAATAGGATTGAGATATTGGTTAAGAATGGACTCCTAAATCAGTTAGAAGACAATTCTTTACCTCCATGTGAGTCTTGTCTTGAGGGAAAAATGACTAAGAGATCTTTTACTCGAAAAGGTCTCAGAGTAAAAATACCCTTAGAGGTCGTACATTCGGACCTTTGTGGACCGATAAATGTCAAACCTCGAGGTGGGTATGAATATTTCATCAGTTCCGTTGATGATTATTCAAGGTATGGCCATATTTACCTAATGCATCACAAGTCTGATTCTTTTGAAAAGTTAAAAAAATATAAGACTGAGGTTGAGAACCAGTTAGGTAAAACGATTAAGACACTTCGATCTGATCGAGGTGGGGAGTACATCGACTTAAGATTTCAAGACTATATGATAGAACATGGAATCAAGTCACAACTCTCTACACCTAATACGCCTCAGCAGAACGGTGTATCTGAAAGAAGAAACATAACCTTGTTGGACATGGTTCACTCAATGATGAGTTTTGCTAATTTACCTGATTTTTTTTGGGGACATGCATTAGAAACTGCTGTCTATATTTTGAATAACATTCCTTCTAAAAGTGTTTTAGATACACCGTATGAGTTATGGAAAGGGCGTAAAAGTAGTTTACGTCACATTAGGATCTGGGGATGCCCAGCGCACGTGTTGGTGAAAAATCCTAAAAAATTAGAATGTCGTTGAAAGTTATGCCTATTTGTAGGTTATCCAAAAGAAACAAAAGGTGGTATGTTTTATGATCCTCAAAAGAATAAGGTTTTTGTGTCGACAAATACAACATTCTTAGAAGAAGACCACATCAAAAGTCATCAACCTCGCAGTAGACTAGTATTAAATGAACTTTCCAAAGACGCTACATGTCAAGCTAGTTCATCTGCAAAAGTAGTAGATAAAACTAGTACATTTGTTCAGTCACATCCTTCTCAAGATTTGAGAATACCTCGACGTAGTGGTAGGGTTGTTCATCAGCCTGACCGTTACTTGGGTTTAACTGAAACTCAAATCGTCATACCTGATGACGGCATAGAGGATCCATCGACCTATAAACAGGCCATGAAAGATGCAGACCGTGACCAGTGGGTCAAAGCCATGGACCTCAAAATGGAGTCTATGTACTTCAATTCCGTCTGGGTACTTGTAAATCAACCAAATGACGTAAAACCAATTGGTTGTAAGTGGATCTACAAGAGAAAATGAGACCAAGCCGGTAAAGTACATACTTTTAAGGTTGGACTTGTGGCAAAGGGTTATTCTTAGAGAGAAGGAGTGGACTATGAAGAAACGTTTTCTCCCGTTGCCATGCTTAAGTCGAGTAGAATACTCTAATCCATCGCCACTTTTTATGACTATGAAATTTGGCAGATGGATGTCAAGACAACCTTTCTAAATGGCGATCTTGAGGAGAGTATCTATATGGATCAACTAGAGGGGTTTATTGCACAGGGTAAAGAACAAAAAGTTTGTCGGCTTCAGAAATCCATTTATTGGTTGAAACAAACTTCTAGATCTTGGAATATAAGATTTGATACTGCGATCAAATCTTATGATTTTGAACAGAATGTTGACGAACCTTGTGTGTACAAGAAGATTGTGAATTCTACTATAGCGTTCTTAGTTTTATATGTTGACGACATTCTACTCATTGGGAATGATGTAGGTTACTTGACTGACATCAAGAAATGTCTAGCTACACAATTCCAAATGAAAGATTTGGGAGATGCACAGTATGTTCTAGGGATTCAAATTGTTCGAAACCGCAAGAACATAACACTCGCCATGTCTCAAGCAACTTATATAGACAAAATGTTGTCTAGGTATAAGATGCAAAATTCCAAAAGAGGTTTGTTACCTTACAGATATGGAATTCATTTGTCAAAGCAACAATGCCCTAAGACACCTCAAGAGGTTGAGGACATGAGACGCATTCCCTATGCTTCCGCAGTTGGGAGTCTGATGTATGCAATGTTATGTACTAGACCTAACATATGCTACGCAGTAGGGATAGTCAGTAGGTATCAGTCCAATCCTGGATATGATCATTGGACTGTCGTTAAGAACATCCTCAAGTATCTTAGGAGAATGAGGAACTACATGCTCGTGTATGGTGCTAAGGATTTGATCCTTACTGGATACACTGACTCTGATTTCCAGACCGATAAAGGTGCAAGAAAATCCACATCGGGATTAGTGTTCATTCTGAATGGAGGAGCAGTAGTATGGAGAAGTGTGAAGCAAAATCAGATTGCAGACTCAAAGAATGGAAGTCGAGCACGAAATGCATGTGAACCAAAGAAAGGAAGCAATATGGTTGAGGAAATTCTAGAAAGATTTGAAAGTTGTTCCAAATATTTATCTGCCTATCATCCTATATTGTGATAACAGTGGTGCAGTTGCAAACTCAAGAGAACAGAGAAGCCATAAGCGCGAAAAGCATATTGAGCGCAAATACCATCTCATCCGGGAGATTGTACATCGTGGAGACGTTATAGTAACTCACATATCTTCTAAGCAAAACATTGCTTATCCTTTTACAAATTGAAGGGATTTTGAATACCCGCAGCGGAAGACGTTGTGAAACGTCGTTGATCCGTTGTATAATTCCTATCTTAAAATTGAATCTATCTCATAGATCCTAGGCTAAACATGCAAAAAAGGAGAAGAAAACAGTAAGGAAAAATGGTACTTACTTGTTGAAAACACTTCTTCAATCCTCTTCTCCTCCGGTCACGATCTCTCTCGATCCAACGAACTCCTCGAACACGAACCTCAATCCGAACACGGAGACACCTCCAAAATGTCTTCTCGGTTGTTCTCGAGAGGTTGAGGGAGAGTAGGTAGGACTCCCATTGGTTTTGGGTGAGGAGAGAATTTTTTAGAATTGAGAGAGTTCTAGAGAGAAAACACTTGCTCTCTTTGGATGAAAATCCAAAAAATGGCAAGAAGTCTCATGAGATGCCTTTGAATGCATCCTTTTATAATGGTGTGTGGTGGAGTTAAAATCTCCACCAATTCACTATTTTATCACAACTATATAATATACAAATCATATTTGCATATTATATAATATAAGGTATCTCATACCTCATTATACAAATCTCATTTGTATAAATGTGGAATTATAAATTGAAGCACATTCAATTTAATTTCTCTCAATTCAATTTCTCCAATTAGCACTAATTAATCAATTAGGCTATACTATAGTTTATTATGAATCTCATTCACATCAAACTATATATTATGTCATCTATATCTCATATAAATGACATAAATACCCAAATAATGAATTTAAACACTTCAAATTCACACCAAACTGTAAACCCTTAATTTGCCCAATTTGAGCCAACCGAGGGACCTAATGGACCTACACGTGACGAGCTCCAATGATCCGAGACTAACCTGTCAAACTCTTTGACCCGGTTATTCAACATTCATTAGCTACGGTAACACTCCACTAAAGCCCATAGCTGCACTATCATCACTGTAGGACAAGTTGTGTCCATGGATATAACCAATACCCATGAGTCGTCCCTTCACAGGTTGTTCGTAGACACGGTTGGGTCAAATTACCGTTTTACCCCTGTGTCTACCTCTTGTTCCTTAAGTCCCCATTGCTCCTCTAATGAACAACATATTGTGATGGTCCAACCATTCACAACACCCTTCTCGGGCCAGTGAGAAGGTGGGCGCCCGTTGTCCAAGCCCTGGAGACAGCACTTAAGGGAACAACCCCTCTAGTTTCCGTAAAGGCGGGAACGAGTGAATTCCATCTCGCGTAGTTAAGTTCCCAGCTCCCTACTTTGTCCTGTCCCTGAGAAGATAAACATATTGGGCGAGTAACTGTGACCACCCTCACCCGCATTTAGTCAAAGGACGAGCCTCACGCATGCGAGTCCGTAACACGCTCGTGGATTGTGTCGAGTCACTAATGGTCATCTACGAAATTATTAGTCTCATCATTGTCAGCGGTGTTACATCGTGAGGTCTAATAATTCACGATCTGTCTTGTACAATCTCACCGCACAGATGCCCCCACTCGCATGTCAACCACATGAACGAGTCGGATCACCTCGTTTGTATCTAATACAAAGCGGTCGCATCCAAGTGTATCCAGGATTAGGTCTCCAACCCTATCCATATATCAGAGACCGTTCGGGTCATTAACTCGAACGTGATCCTCCCCTGTGTGTCCACTACACACCGCTCAAGTTCTAGTTCTCTCATAAATTCAATGACCCCGGAGCTTAGTTTATTAGAAAAGTTTATAAATCGCGAGACACAAAGTGATAAAATGAATAACTCTTATTAATTTCAAACAATATATTACAAACACGAGATTAGGACAAAAATCCCAACAAACTCCCACTTGGACTAAGCTAGTGGAGAAAATACATTTCTGAAATGTATATAAATTACAATGAAGTAATACAATAAACTAGGGCATTGAATACCCGTTTACACATCTCCCACTTGCCCTAGTCAGGAAGCTCTCGAAGACCTAGACTCTCTAGGTAACCCTCAAACATCTTAGCCGTGAGGGGCTTTGTAAATGGATCAACTACGTTGTGCTCCGACGCTATCTCGCGTGACCGCCACGCCTCGCGGTGCACAATCTCCCGTGATCGATGATACTTGCGCCAATGTGTTTGCCTCTCTTATGGCTCCGAGGCTCACGTGAGTTAGCATCGCACCACCTTGTTATCACAGAACAGTGTGATCGACAAGTTCATATTTGGAACAACTTCCAAATCTGTCATGAACTTCCTAAGCCAAACAACTTCCTTTACAGCTTCACAAGCCGCAACAAGCACCCTATTTTCCTTAGGATCGTAAAACATACCACCCCTAGTCTCTTTAGGGTAACCTACGAATAGGCACAATTTTGAACGGGGTTCCAACTTTTTCGGGTTTGACACCAACACGTGGGTCAGGCATCCCCAAATCCTGAAGTGATGTAAACTGCCTTTACGTCCACCCAGAGCTCGAAAGGTGTTTCACAAATACTCTTGACGGAACAACATTGTTCAAAATATAAATCGCAGCTCCACTACGTAGCCCCAAAAAGAATCAGGGAGACGAGCATAGCTCATCATCGACCGAACCATGTCCAACAAGGTTCTGTTTCTCCTCTCTGATACACCATTCTGATGTGGCATACCAGGTGCTGAGAGTTGGGACGTAATTCCCTGTTCTATCATATAGTCCTGGAATTCAGTGTCCATATACTCTCCACCTCGATCCGATCGAAGTGTTTTAAGCGATCTACCTAAGAGGTTCTCAACCGCTGTCTTGTACTCCTTAACTTTTCAAGAGTTTCAGACTTCTTGTGCATTAGGTAGATATACCCATATCTGGAGTAATCGTCTATGAAAGACACGAAATACTCATAACCGCCCCGAGCTTTAACATTCATCGGACCACAGAGGTCAGAATGTATTAACTCAAGAGGCTCTTTGGCTCTATATCCTTTTCCACTGAAAGGACGTTTGGTCATCTTGCCCTCAAGGCATGACTCACATACCGGCAAAGAGTTTTCTTCCAACTCGTTTAGAAGTCCAGTCTTCACTAGTTTCTCAATCATATTGAGATTAATGTGGCCTAACCGTAGATGCCAAAATTGGCATTTTCTTTAGGAGAAACTTTTGCTTTCTTAGTTCGCGTTTCAGCTGTTTTAAACAATTCGGTGTTCAAAACACTTTTGACCAAATTTGGGTTCAAAACATATAGATTGCTCTCAAGCGAAGCAGAACAAATCAAATTTCCATTTCGAGAAATAAACGCTTTATTACTCTTGAATGAAAGCAGTAAATATTTTGTTCTAATAGGCGTGAAATAGAAACTAGGTTTCTCGTAAACCAGAACTATATACTTATTATCCAATAATAAGTACTTCCCGCCAAAGAACAAATTTTTAATCGTGCCTATTGTTTGCGGTGAGACAACTTCTCCGGATCCAACCTCGAGTGTTATCTCACCCTCTTGCAGCGGCTGCCAGGAACTTAATCCTTGAAAAGAAGAGCAAACATGGTTAGTGGCGCCTGAATCAAATATCCAAGAAGAGTCATTACTCTCCACTAAACAAGTTTCTGTGACAAATAAATCATATTTACCTGTCATTTTCTTTTCATCAAGGAACTTGGGACAACTCCTTTTCAAAGGCCCGTCTCGTTCTTGTAGAAACACTTTCGGCAACATCCTTGATTTCTTTGCCTTTTAGGGGCGTGCATGGTCAACCTTAACTTCCTTCAACTTCTCATTCTTCCCTTAGGGCTGAAGAGTCTACAAACTTTATCCTGCAGGTCGAACCCCCGTGAAAAGGTCTTAAGGCAACACTTGCCCTCGCCTTCCGTCTCTAGTTTGCACCAAAGACTGAAAGGTTTGTAGATCGTTGAATAGGACTGTTGAACCGTGCACCTGAGGACCTTCCTCAATGAGCGCGAACTCTTGGTCGTCATTTACAAAAATCGTGTTTATGTTGTTTTTCCAACTTTGGAAATTATCTCCCACTAACTTATCGGATGCGAGTAATGCTATTATTGCGCTAGACATTTGTAGCTGAAAGAATAAGATAACTTTGTTTTAGTCTCGCAAAAAACTTTTTGAAATCCAATCAAGTTTTAGGAAAATTGTTTCATGATCCCTAGGTCATTCAAAATTTTGCAATGATACCCTAACGGTTTAAAATGACCCCCACCAAAGGGTGAACAGAACACTCCTCCTCTAGGACGAGACTTTCTCGATCAGACCCTAATCCCAGAATAACTCTTATTCCATTAGGCATCCAATTACCATTGTTCGGTCGAATTCATTAACACTTAACGAATTCTATGAATGTCACCCTCAATCTTTAAGTTTCCAAGCATCCGTCCAAACAATAGCCACCGATGGGTGAACCAAGAAGGAAAACCAACCAGGAAACTGTATCCCTTTCGGGAATTCACGGTGTTCCGACTCCCATGATCAAGCCTCCGAAGGGATTGTCTAGTCCAGGCCAAACTAGCAGGCAGATCATAGGCGTCTCACGGTGTGAATCGAAAGAGGAGACCGTGGGTCTCGTTTTCACAAGTCCTGCTCCCACTCACTATAAGTACTCTCTCCATCCACGATGATATTGACCTATACAAATGCCACCCGAAGGGAGACGCTCCCATTTGCGCCAAGAGGTCGAGCATATATCTCACGATGCGGACTTAACGGAGATTTGTGGTTGGAAATTCAAATGTATCTCATACACTATATTTCCTCCCACTCAACACTTTAATTTTAATGGGGATTGACCTAGATAAACCGACTAAAATTTACCTAAGTCTACCAATATAACTCTTATATGGTATTAACCTAAGTCTATAATCACATTATAACTTAGGTCTATGTGAGTAAATTAATTAACACTTAATTAACGGCACTCACGAGAATATATCCTAAGAATCTCCGGACCGAATTCACTCCCAGGTCGGTTTTCAAGTAGGGGTGTTCCGCAAGCGTCAACTTAAATACCCCAGCCTTAGACAAAACCTTTCATAGAAAGAGTTACTAATCAGTCTCCATTCAAAGGTTATATTTGATTTCCTAATTTCTAATCTCATTAGAAAATAGAAAACCTAAGTCTAATTATTCAAGTTCTAAACACTTTAAAACTAATAATTAACTTAGATCGCATGCATTTCTATGTTATAGTGCTTGATCATTCATCACATGAATAACTATATACTATAACATAATATAATTAATCACATGAATAAAATGCATGTGCATGCTTTTTATTTAAAAATATAACACTTATATTAAATAAATTAAATCATGCAAACATTATATTATAACTCTTATAATATAATCCTATCATGCATACTATATATTATAACTCTTATAATATAAATATGATGCATGAAATGTTTAACCTAAGGTGGGATTTTAAATCTATATGGCATACACTATACCCATAGAAATAATTAAATCATACATCTCATGCATAAAATAATTAAATAGCAATATTGGACCGATTTTAGGCACCGTAGGGACATAAAATTAAATTAATTAACATTAATATAACTCTTATATTGATATTAATTAAAATAATTAAATAAAATACATTTATAAAACCATGTTTACAATGAAATAAATAAATAAACAAATATAAACGACAGTTGCACCAGCCAGGAATCGAACCGTCAACCACGATCACGTACCCAAAATTTCCGCGCGCTCCACCATCAGCATGTATAGCGTCGCGCCCAAAATGCGTTCTCAACACGCAGATCGCAAATGACCTCCAAAGAAGATGGATGGCGTCGCAACGCTGATGAACTTCCAGCAACACAACTTTTGCTGTTTTTCACCGAAATCACCCGTTTTTGCTCTGTTTTCTTCACGACAACTCTTGCAACGAACGACACGGACTTACAGACTCGATTTACATTAAAAAATGCCCAAAACAACGGGCCCTTACATTGATCTCATGAACTTTAATGTAAATCTAAAAAGTGCCAAAAATAGAAAACATCCAAAATGCAAACCATTCACATTCATCTAATGAAAATTAATGCTACCCACCTAATTTTAAGAAATCACAGAATACACAAAGAAGAGCAACGATTGGCTCTGATACCAATTGAAGGAATTTTGACTTCCCGCAGCGGAAGACGTTGTGAAACGTCGTTGATCCGTTGTGTAATTCCTATCTTAAAATTGAATCTATCTCATAGATCCTAGGCTAAACATGCAAAAAAGGAGAAGAAAACAGTAAGGAAAAATGGTACTTACTTGTTGAAGAACACTTCTTCAATCCTCTTCTCCTCCGGTCACGATCTTTCTCGATCCAACGAACTCCTCGTACACGAACCTCAATCCGAACACGGAGACACCTCCAAAATGTCTTCTCAATTGTTTTCGGGAGGTTGAGGTAGAGTAGGTGGGACTCCCTTTGGTTTGGGGTGAGGAGAGAATTTTGGAGAATTGAGAGAGTTCTAGAGAGAAAACACTTGCTCTCTTTGGATGAAAATCCAAGAAATGGCAAGAAGTCTCATGAGATGCCTTTGAATGCAACCTTTTATAATGGTGTGTGGTGGAGTTAAAATCTCCACCAATTCACCATTTTTTATTATTAACTATATAATATACAAATCATATTTGCATATTATATAATATAAGGTTTCTCATACCTCATTATACAAATCTCATTTGTATAAATGTGGAATTATAAATTGAATCACATTCAATTTAATTTCTCTCAATTAAATTTCTCCAATTAGCACTAATTAATCAATTAGGCTATACTATAGTTTATTATGAATCTCATTCACATCAAACTATATATTATGTCATCTATATCTCATATAAATGACATAAATACCCAAATAATGAATTTAAACACATCAAATTCACACCAAACTGTAAACCCTCAATTTGTCCAATTTGATCCAACCGAGGGACCTAATGGACCTACACGTGACGAGCTCCAATGATCCGAGACTAACTCACAAACTCTTTGACCTTGGTTATTCAACATTCATTAGCTACGGTAACACTCCACTAAAGCCCATAGTCGCACTCTCATCATCTGTAGAACAAGTTGTGTCCATCGATATAACCAATTCCCATGAGTCGACCCTTCACAGTTGTTCAGAGACACTACTGGGTCAAATTACCTATTTACCCCCTCAGTGTCACCCTCTTGTTCCTTAAGTCCCTATTGCTCCTCTAATGAACAACATATTGTGATGGTCCAACCATTCACAACACCCTTCTCGCGCCAAAGTGAGAAGGTGGGCGCCGTTGTCCAAGTCCCGGAGACAAAGACTTAAGGGAACAACCCTCTAGTTTCCCTAAAGGCGGGAACGAGTGAATTCCATCTCGCGTAGTTAAGTTCCCAGCCCCTACTTGGTCCAAATCCCTCGAGAAGATAAGTATATTGGGCGAGTAATCGTGACCACCTCACCCGCAGAGCGACTAGTCAAAGGACGGACCTCGCAGATGCGAGTCCGTAACACGCTCGTGATTCGTGTCGAGTCACTAATGGTCATCTACGAAATTATTAGTCCTTCACATGTCAGCGGTGTTACATCGTGAGGTCTAATAATTCACGGCCCGATCTTGTACAATCTCATTGCACAGGATGCCCTTACTCGCATGTCAACCACATGAACGAGTCAGATCACCTCGTTTGTATCTAATACAAAGCGGGCCGCATCCACAGTGTATCCAGGATTAGGTCTCCAACCCTATCCATATAGTGTAGACCGTTCGGGTCATTAACTCGAACGTGATCCTCCTTGTGTGTCCACTACACACCGTTCAAGTTCTAGTTCTCTCATAAATTAAATTACCCTGGAGCTTAGTTTATTGGAAAAGTTTATAAATATTGCGAGACACAAAGTGATGAAATGAATAACTCTTATTAATTTCAAACAATATATTACAAACACGAGATTAGGACAAAAATTCCAACACAAATACCCTCAAGACTAAAGTGTTTGAAGGTCACCTACAGTCTCTAGGTCTACGAAGCTAGTAAACAAGGACAAGTGGGAGAACATTTGGGCATATGCCCTAGTTTATTGTATTCATATGTTTATTGTACTCATATGTTTCTCACTTAAATTCAACATTGGGATATTCTACTAGGAGTTTTAGTCCAAGTGGGAGTTTGTTGGATTTTATGTCCTAAAACTCGTAGTTTGTAATTGATAAACATTTTTTGTGTTTCTTCTTCGATAAACTTGTTATTGAATTAGTATACCAGAATCTTGAATCCAATAAACTAATGTCTCGAGGCTATTTAATGTAGACTTGAACTTTATGTGATGACATAAAACATGGATCAAGATCGAGTATATAGCCTAAAATTATCTATAGTATAGGGATAAGGTTGGGCGCCTTATTCTGGGGACACTTTGGATGCGGCCTACTTTGTAGTTAGTACAAACGATGTAATCCTGAATCGTTCATATAGAGATATGTAAGTGGGGGAATCCTATGCAATGAGTTTGTATAAGACTGGACCACGACTTAGTCACTTTTGCTTTATAACACAGTTTATTGTATAAAACTTACTAATTCAATTTTGATGACCTAGGTAACTCGATCTCAATCTTGAGCTAACTATGAACTCCTGTTTATTCAGGATTATTCTTAGATCTGCATGGGTGAGAGCAGCTCAACACCGCTGGCTCAATAAGCCTCCCATTTCAGGGGTAAGACTGGGTAGATAGCTAGGGACATAGGGTGCAAGACGGAATTCACTTCTACCCGACTCTAGGGATAGTAGATAGGTTGTTCCCTTACGTGCTGACTTCGAAAGTAGAACAAGGGGCCCCACCCTCTCACTAGGGTGAGAGGGACCATATTTGTTGGTTGGACCACAAATGAATTGTTCTATAGAGGTTTAGTGGGACTTAAGGAACAAGAAGTGTTCTCGGGGATAAAATGGTTTTTTGACCCAACCGAGACCACGAACAATCTGTGAAGGATTGACTTACTGGTTACGTTTATATCAGGTGGACAAAAATATATCTATAGTGAAGGGAGTGCAACTACGGAACTTTAGTGGAATCACCCGTTAGTTAACAAAAGTTTATTAATTAAGTTAAAGAGTTTGACCGGTTAATCTCGGATTGTTGGAGCCCATGATCTGTAGGTCCATTAGGTCCCCCTGCTAGCTCATATGGATTAAACTTAGAACAGTATGTTGGATTAATTCGAATTGTTCGAATTAGGTAAGGAGTTTTAAACAGACAAGTATATGTGATATAGCTATCAGTTGTTTATGACACAATATATTCAAATGTGATTTGAATTTCAAAAAAATGAATGCGACTTCATGTTTGGGAGGTCAAAATTAGTCAAGAGGGTCAAGATCGTAAAAAGTCAAAGGGTTGACTTTTTGGCTTGAGAAAAGTCAAAGTTTGACTTTGAGCAAATGAAAAAGACTATTTTACCATTGACTAGAGTTAGTGGAATTATCCAAGTTTTTGGTGGACAATCCCACTAACTCAAGTGGATTATGTGCAAACATTATAGAATGACACATAGCCCACTTTAGTTAGTTTTTTGTGAGGTGTTGAATTTTGGTGAGCCTTGGCATGCATTTGATGCATGTAATTTCCTTGTAAATAGGTTTGTTTTCAAAACAAAGGGTTTCCTTTTGCTTAATTTTGAGTTTTTTCAAAAGAAGTCTCACCAAAGAAGTCTCACCAAAACACATTTCTTCTCCATTTCTCACTTAATACTTTGAACCTCTCATACTTCCTTTTTAATCCTTCATTCACCAGGTCCCACAACCCAATTCGTAGTCCAGAGTATAGCGGAGAAGCTCTAGTGGTGGTCCGGTTGTGTTCGATTTTTGCTTTGGGAAGGAGGAGAGAAGAAATTGAGCTACAAAAGTTGTATCTTTTTTCCTTTTTTTTTTTAGTTTACTATTTTTTGTATGTTTGCATGTTAATTTCTATTAAGTTAGATGTAATTAGAGTGTCATTAGATCTTTTTTCCGCTGCATATGTCTCGTGTTCCATCAATTTATATTTTATTATTTGATAAATAATTAAATTAATTATTAAGTAATATAATTTATTAATTAAATCATATTTAATTAACATTAAATTAATATCATATATTTAATTTAGATTAAATCACATTTAATCATTTTTTCCTCTAACCTATAGTTTTAATGCACATTAAATTTTAACCTATAGTTTTAAATATGAATCTCATTCACATTTAAATTAATATTTGAACTCTTTCAAATATTTAATTCTCTCATATAATTTAATATGAATCATATTCAAATTAAATTTATAATATAAAGTTCTAAAACTTTATATTATAATGTATCCTTATACATTAGTGTTTATTTCCTAATTAAATTTGAACATTTAAAATTCAAATGATCTAAGAAACCTTTATGATAACACAAAAAATGTGTTGTCCTTAGGCTTAATTCTTGGTAGTTTTTATGATAATTTTAGGACTTTTATGTGTTTTAATCATCTAATTCCAGGTAGAGAGTTTAAACAGGATATTTCGAGAGATTATGGATCAATCGGGTTCAAATCGAGGCTTTTTGGAGCTAAAAATAACATCAAGTAGAAGTAGAATGACCATTCCAAGCAAGTTAACCCGAGATGAAGGCGTTGCAACGCTCTACATGGCATCACAACGTCGTTTGTATTACTTTTGTGCGTTAAAGACCCGTGAAGGTAGCGTTGCAACGCGGCCTCGCAGCGTCGCAACGCTCTCTCGATAATATATCCTCATTGAAGAACCAGGCGATGGCGTTGCAACGCTACTTTCTGGTGTTGCAACACCACTTCGATAAGGAGGCGCACGTTTAGGGTAGCGGCGTTGCAAAGCTGACCCGAGCGTTGCAACGCCGTCGAGACTTTCCATAACTGGTGTCGCATAAGGGCATAGCGTCACAACGTTGTCCCTAGCGTTGCAACGCTGTGTCGTTAACCCTATAAATACAATACTTTTCCAATCTTGCAAGTGGAGCCGAAATTGATAGAAATTGTACCCTAAATTCGAAATACATTCTTCAAAAGGAGAAAGAAGAGCATTCCTTAGGAGTCAAAGCATTTGTGGAGGCTCGAGATCGTGACAGGAGCTCGGGGATGAGGGACCGGCATCAACACATAAGTTTATTTTTTCTTTATTTTAGATTGTAACTCCGTTTAAAGACGATTCTATAACTTTAGCTTGGTTTTATTGTGATTTAGAGTAGCTAAACATTGTAGTTAGGATTTGATTAGCATGTTTTAGACTTATTTGCTTATGTATTGAACATTGTTTTGATATTTATTTTTGAAAATTCGTTCTTCAATTCTTTGATCTTGTTGGTCTAAGTGGACTCGAGAGAAAGAAACTTAGATTAGAGCAATGTTGCACAAACTCTTAGAAATCTGGCATGAGAATGACCTAGAGTTCTTAGGGAAACATATAAATAAGTTGCTTAATGTCGTGCATGCTTTTAAAATTCATAAGGAAACTTTAGGATTTGTCGTGTGTGCGAGGCTCATTATGAATCGAGAGATTTTCTTGAGTATTCTCACTTTTTGTTTATAAATTCATGACATTAGTTCATTGCATGTGTTAAGTAAAGAATTAACTTGTGAAATAAAATTCCTCCAATTCTATCATTATTCATGTCTCCTATTGTTTGTTTATCTTTCTATCTTTGTTTTCACTATCCATAAGAGTTTTGTTGCTTTAGCTAGAATAAGTATCTTGGTAATTAATTAATCTAGAAACCCATTCCCGAGGACGATACTTGGAACACTAAATCACTATAATAAAACTTGACTCGTACACTTGCGGAATTGCAATATCATTTTTACGCAACACTTTACGAGCTAGAAGGTGGACCTAATGGACCTACAGATCAGAATCTCCAACAATACGAGATTATTCGGTTAATCTCATTAACCTCCTAATCAACATTCGTTAACTAAGGGATCACTCCACTAAAGTCTCGCCGTTGCACTCTTCTCACTATAGATATATTTCTATGTCTACGGATATTGACTAATAACAACAAGTCAATCCTTCCCGAATGTTCGTAACACTAACTGGGTGAAATTACCATTTTGCCCCTAGGTTACATCTTTTACCTTATGTCCCAGTGCTCCTCTAATGAACAACTTGTTTGTGGTCCTACAAACAAACAAAAGTCCGTCTCGGGCCAATGAGAGGGACGGGCCATTTGTTCAAGTCCCAGAGACACAACTTAAGGGAACATTCATCTACTTACCCTAATAGGTAGGAAGGAGTGAATTCCATCTTGTTAGGTTAAGTCCCCAGTTGCCTGCTCGGTCTTGTCCCCAAGAAGGTAGGCTTATTGAGTCCGTGATTCAGTCCACTCTCACTCATACGAGTCAAAGGACAATCCCTCGCAAACAGAAGTTTGTATTCTGCTCATGATTGAGATCAAGTTGCCTAGGTCATCCTCTTGAAATAGTAACCAAACTAGTGAACTGAGTTACACCTAGTGGTTGTTATTTCATGGTTCGTTCTTATGCAATCTCATCACGTAGGATATCCCCACTCACATGTCGTCTACACGAATACGTTAGGATCAATGTGTTTGTATCACATACAAAGTAGGTCATATCCATAGTATTACGAAGGTAAGGTACCCAAGCCTTATCCCCTAACCATAGACCCTTTAGGTTGTATCTCGAATTGAGATCCTTATATGTACACTACATTCAGCTCAAGAGACATATTACAACCTTGGATGTTAGTTCATTGGATTTAAGGTTAATTTAAGGCAATGTGGTAAATAATGATAAACAATAACTCTATATTGAAAATAATAACTCTTTATTGATAATTAGAACATTATTTACAAACTACGAGTTTTAGGGCATATAACCCAACAAACTCTCACTTGAACTAAAACTCTAGTGGGGTACATTACTGATAGCATGCAAATATGCCATCTTATTTTTTATATTTTAGCTAGTTTTTATACTTAAAACATGGGCTTTCATTGCATTTTATGGTTAATTTCAGGAAATTGAGCTTAAGAAGTAAAAAATAGAGTGTTCGAGACTATTTTGGTGCAATTTGGAGCATATGTATGCTTAATTGAAGATCCAAGAAAACTATAGATGTATTTTCAGTATAAGAAATATACTAGGAGATTCTACATCGAATCACGATTCAAATGCATCAAACCAGAGGTCATTCGGACACCCAAGCAAAAAGATATGACAAAAATGGTTGCAGTGGACTGGCTGGCAACAAACACGGCGTTGCAACGCCGACCCTAGTGTTGCAACTCCGTGTCAACTTTTTATATATACATCTTTATGAGCCCATTCGAAAGGGAGCCGAATTTGCTTGATTTTGTACTCTAATTTCGAAATACACACTCTAAGGGGAGAAAGAAGAGCATTCCTTGGGAGCCAAAGCGTTTGTGGAGGCTCAAGATTGTGACGGGAGCTCGGGAACGAGGGATCGGCATCGACACATAAGTTTATTTCTCTTTCTTTTAGTTTGTAACTGAAGGGAATGAGAATCCCCGCGCAGCGGAAGACGATCGAATCGTCAAGGTATCGTTACGCTACTAGAAATTCGTTAAAACGATCTAACACTTAGATCTAAGTTAAACATGCAAAAACGGAAAAGAAAAACAGTAAGTTGAAGTTACTTACTTGTTGAAGACCCTCTTCAAGTGCTCCGTTCCTTGATCACGAACACTTCGTGTTTCTCGATCTCAACGAACTCGTACTCACGAAAAAGATCCGGTCACAACCACTTGGAATTTCGATTGTTCTTCTTTTGGAAAGAAGGAAGATGGTGGGATCTTAGAGTTTTGAGAGGGAGGAGAGTTGAGAGAAAAGTTGAGAGAGAATTCTCTTCTTTTGGTTAAAATTCCAAAAATGAGAGAAAAGTTTAAGAAACTCTTCTTGCAAAGGGTTTAAATAGTGAAAGAACATGCTCCACATTATTACCATCTTACCGCAACTATAGGTTATGCAAATCACATTTGCATAACCATATATTATAAGATATCTCATATCTAATTATACAAATCACATTTGCATAATTGTGGATTTTATTAAATTGAATCACATCCAATTTAATTTCTCTCAATTAATTTCTCCAATTAGCCTAACCTATAGTTTATTATGAATCTCATTCACATTAAACTATATATTATATCATTCATATCTCATATAAATGACATAAATGCCCTTTAAGTGAAATTGAACACTTAAATTCACAACAAAACATTAACCCTTCTTTTAACTCGGATTGAGCCAACCGAGGGACCTAATGGACCTACAGTGACGGGCTCCAATGATCCAAGATTAACCTATCAAACTCTTTGACCCGGTTAATCAACATTCATTAGCTATGGTAACACTCCACTAATGCCCGTAGTTGCACTCCCGTCAGTGTAGAATATTACGTGTCCACTGATATAACCAATAACCCTCAATCGACCCTTCACAGTTTGTTCGTAGACACGGCTGGGTCAAATTACCGTTTTACCCCTGTGTCTACTTCTTGTTCCTAAGTCCCCACTGCTCCTCTAATTAACAACATATCGTGATGGTCCAACCATACACAACACCCTTCTCAGGCCAGTGAGAGGTGGGCGCCCGTCTTCCAACCAATTCTCGGGTAGTTAAGTTCCCAGCTCCCTACTTGGTCCTGTCACTGAGAAGATAGGCATATTGGGCGAGTAACTGTGAATACCGTCACCCGTACTAGTCAAAGGACAGACCCCCGCAAACAGGAGTCCGTAACATGCTCATGATTCAGGTCGAGTCACTAATGGCCATCTACGAAGTTATTAGTCCTTACTGTCAACAGTGTTACATCAGTAGGTCTAATAATTCACGGTTCGGTCTTGTACAATCATATTGCGCAGGATTCTCACACTCGCATGTTAACCACATGAACGAGTGAGATCACCTCGTTTGTATCTAATACAAAGTGGGTCGCATCCACAGCGTATCCAGGATTAGGTCTCCAACCCTATCCATATATCAGATAATCGTTTCGGGTCATTAACTCGAACGTGATCCTCCTAGTGTGTCCACTACACACCGTTCAAGTTCTAATTCTCTCATAAATTCAATGACCCTGGAGCTTAGTTTATTGGAAAAGTTTGTAAAATTTGCGAGACACAAAGTAATGAAATGAATAACACTTTATTAATTTCAAACAGTAATTTAGAAACACCCGATTAGGACAAAAATCCCAACAAACTCCCACTTGGACGGCAGCTCGGTCAGTTTTACCCCTCTTCATCTTCTTCTTCCTTTTCGGGCGTGAAGGAGCTACAGGCTTTGTCCCAGAGGTCGAACCCCTGTGATAACACCTAAAGGCAACGTTTGCCTCAGTTTTCGACGTCCTGATCCTCATCAAGGACTGGAATGTTTGCTAAGAAGAGTTGTCAGTGAGTAATTTAACTTGTTCATAACAGCATTGCCACGAAACTGAAGGAAACACTTCGGAAGAGTCTCCAAGATAAAACTGACTTGGCTCGACTCGTCGATCAGAGCCCCGTTCATCTCCGCTAGATTAAAGTAGTCATCATGTCTAGAACATGTTCACGGACAGACGACCCCTCTTTCATCCATGCGATAAAGACGTATTTGAGCGAGTCATGTCGGACTTGAAAGGACTGTTGTCCAAACATATCCTGCAAAGACTCCATGATCTCCTTAGCGGTGACCATCAGCTCATGCTTCTTTACCAAATCATCAGACATGTTGGCAATGATATAGACCTTGGCCTTTTCATTGGCCCTGATCCATTGATCGTATGCATCACGAACACTTTGCAATGCAGTCGAGCCCGACATCTGAGGATACTTTTCAGATAGCACGAACTTAATGTCGTCAGTTACCAAAATTGTGTTCAAGTTGTTTTTCCATGTTTGGTAGTTATCTCCCACTAATTTGTCAGACGCGAGTAAAGTTATGATTGAGCTAGACATGTTTTAAGCTGAAAAATTTTAAAAAAACTTTGTGTTAGTCTCGCAAAAACTTTTGAAATCCAATCTAGTTTTAGCAAAAAATGTTTCATAATCCCTAGGTCATTCAATAATTTGCAATGATATCCTAAACGTTTAGAATGACCGCCACCGAAGGGTGAACAGAACACTCATCCTCTAGGACGAGACTTTCTCGATCAGACCTTAATCCCATAATAACTCTTATTCCATTAGGCGTCCAATCACCATTATTTGGTCGAATTCATTAACACTTAACGAATTCTGTGAGTGTCACCCTCAATATTTAAGTTTCCAAGCATCCGTCCAAACAATAGCCACCAAAGGGTGAACCAAGAAGGAAAACCAACTAGGAAACTGTATCCCTTTCGAGAATTCACGGTGTTCCGACTCCCATGATCAGGCCCTCCGAAGGGATTGTCTGGTCTAGGCCAAACTAGCAGGCGGATCATAGGCGTCTCACGGTGTGAATCGAAAGAAGAGACCGTGGGTCCCGTTTTCACAAGTCCCACTCCCACTCACTATAAGTACTCTTTTCATCCACGATGATATTGACCCATACAAATGTCATCTTAAGGGGGACGCTCCCATTTGCGCCACGAGGCCGAGTATGGATCTCACGGTGCGGACTTAACGGAGATTTTTGGTCGGAAACTAAATGTATCTTATACACTATATTTCCTCCCACTCAGCACTTTAATTTTAATAGCGATTCACCTAGATAAACCGGCTAAAATTTACCTAAGTCTACCAATATAACTCTTATATGGCATTAACCTAAGTATATAATCACATTATTACTTAGGTCTATGTGAGTAAATTAAAACACTTTTAATTAACGACACTCACGAAAAGTATAATCTAAGAATCTCCGGACCGAATTCACTCCCAGGTCGGCTTCCAGGTAGGGGTGTTCTGCAAGCGTCAACTTAAATACCCCAGCCTTAGACAAAACCTTCCTTAGACAGAGTTACTAATCAGTCTTCATTCATAGACTAAACTTTGATTTCCTGATTCTAATCTTATTATAACTAGAAAACCTAAGTCTAATTATTTAATTTCTAAACTCTTTAAAACTAATAATTAACTTAGGTTGCATGCATTTCTATGTTATAGCGCTTGATCATTCATCACATGAATAACTATATACTATAACAAAAAAAAATTCATCACATGAATTTAAATGCATGAGCATACTTTAATCTAAAAAATATAACAGTTAGATTAATTAAATTAAAACATGCATTTAATTATATTATAACACTTATAATATAACCTATCATGCAAACTATATATTATAACTCTTATAATATAAATGATGCATGAAAATGTTTAACCTAAGGTTTGATTTTAAATCTATATGACATACATTATGCACATAGAATTTAATTAAATCATACATCACATGCATAAAATAATTAAATAGAAAAAATAGACTGGTTATTTGGCACCTAGGGGTAATTATTTAATTAAATAACATTAATATAACTATTATATTAATATTATTTATTAAAATAATTAAATAAATAATTAAAATTACATTTTAAATTTAATAAAATAAAATAAAATATGAAATTTGCAACTGCCCCACGTAAAGGAACTGCCCACGTCTGCGCAAAACGCCCGCGAACTGCCCACTATCGCGTGCGGCGTTGCAACGCCGTGGGCAGCGTTGCAACGCTGCCGCATCCAGCGTCACGCCCCGCGTGCTCCACGTCGTAACGTTGCAACGTTGGCACAGCGTTGAGACGCCAATGAACAGCGTTGTGACGCCGTCGCTTGTACAACAAACACCTTTGTTGTTTTGCTTCGAATTTCGCCCGTTTCGACTCCGATTCCTTCACATCAACTCTTGCTGCTAAAGACTCGGACTTACAGACTCGATTTACAACAAAAATGCCAAAAACCAATGGGCCTTTACATTGACCTCATCAACATAATTGTAAATCTACTCTAGTGCCAAAAACCGAATCATCCATTATGCAAACCCAACATTCATCTCATGAAATAAGGTAATTTACCCACCTAATTTTAACAAAAATCAGTACATAACGAAGATCCATCAAAATGGCTCTGATACCAATTGAAGGGAATGAGAAACCCCGCGCAGCGGAAGACGATCGAATCGTCAAGGTATCGTTACGCTACTAGAAATTCGTTAAAACGATCTAACAGTTAGATCTAGGTTAAACATGCAAAAACGAAAAGGAAAAACAGAAAGTTGAAGTTACTTACTTGTTGAAGACCCTCTTCAAGTGCTCCTTTCCTTGATCACGAACACTTCGTGTTTTTCGATCTCAACGAACTCGTACTCACGAACAAGATCCGGTCACAACCACTTGGAATCTCGGTTGTTCTTCTTTTGGAAAGAAGGAAGATAATGAGATCTTAGAGTTTTGGAGAGGGAGGAGAGTTGAGAGAAAAGTTGAGAGAGAATTCTCTTCTTTTGGTTAAAATTCCAAAAATGAGAGAAAAGCTTAAGAAACTCTTCTTGCAAAGGGTTTAAATAGTGAAAGAACATGCTCCACATTATTACAATTTTTCCACAACTATAGGTTATGCAAATCACATTTGCATAACCATATATTATAAGATATCTCACATCTAATTATACAAATCACATTTGCATAATTGTGGATTTTATTAATTTTAATCACATCCAATTTAATTTCTCTCAACTAATTTCTCCAATTAGCCATAATTCAACAATTTGGCTAACCTATAGTTTATTATGAATCTCATTCACATTAAACTATATATTATATCATTCATATCTCATATAAATGACATAAATGACCTTTAAGTGAAATTGAACACTTCAATTCACACCAAAACATTAACCCTTCTTTTAACCAAGATTGAGCCAACCGAGGGACCTAATGGACCTACAGTGACGGGCTCCAATGATCCAAGATTAACCTATCAAACTCTTCTATCCGGTTAATCAACATTCATTAGCTACGGTAACACTCAACTAAAGCCCGTAGTTGCACATCCGCCAGTGCAGAATATTACGTGTCCACTGATATAACCAATAACCATGAGTCAACCCTTCACAGGTTGTTCGTAGACACGGTTGGGTCAAATTACCGTTTTACCCCTGTGTCTACTTCTTGTTTCTTAAGTCCCCACTACTCCTCTAATGAACAACATATCGTGATGGTTCAACCATAGACAACACCCTTCTCGGGCCAGTGAGAAGGTGGGCGCCCGTTGTCCAAGTCTTGGAGACAACACATAAGGGAACAATCCCTTTAGTTTTCCTAAAGACGGGAACGAGTGAATTCCATCTCGCGTAGTTAAGTCCCCAACTCCCTACTTGGTCCTATCCCTGAGAAGATAGGCATATTGGGCGAGTAACTATGACCACCCTCACCCGTACTAGTCAAAGGACAGACCCCGGCAGACCGGAGTCTGTAACACCCTCAGGATTCAGGTCGAGTCACTAATGGTCATCTACGAAGTTATTAGTCTCATCACATCAGCGGTGTTACATCAAGAGGTATAATAATTCACGGTCCGGTCTTGTACAATCTCATTGCACAGGATGCCCCCACTCGCATGTCAACCACATGAACGAGTCAGATCACTTCGTTTGTATCTAATACAAAGCGGGCCACATCCACATTGTATATAGGATTAGGTCTCCAACCTTATCCATATACTGTAGATCGTTCGGGTCATTAACTCGAACGTGATCCTCCCTGTGTGTCCACTACACACCGTTCAAGTTCTAGTTCTCTCATAAATTCAATGACCGTGGAGCTTAGTTTATTGGAAAAGTTTGTAAAATTTGCGAGACACAAAGTAGTGAAATGAATAACATTTTATTAATTTCAAACAGTAATTTACAAACACGAGATTAGGACAAAAATCCCAACAGTAACTTAGTTTAAAGACTATCCTATGACTTTAGCTCGTTTTTATGGTGATTTTTAGTAGCTAAATGTTGTAGTTAAGGTTTGATTAACATGTTTTGAATTTATTTAATTATGTATTGAACTTTGTTGTGTTATTTATTTTTTGGCAATTCGTTCTTAAATTCATTGATCTTGTTGGTTTAAGTGGACTCGAGAGAAAGAAGCATAGATTAGAGCAAAGTTGCCAAAACTCTTAGAAATCTGGACACGAGAGTGACCTAGAATTCTTTGGGAAACATATAAAGAAGTAGCTTAATGTCGTGCATGCTTTTAAAATTCATAACGAAACTTTAGGATTTATCGTTGTGCACGAGGCTCACCATGGGTCGAGAGATTCCTTTGAGTATTTTCATTTTTTGTTTATAAATTTGCAACCATAATTCATTACATGTGTTAAATAAGGAATTAAATTGTCAAATCAATTTCCCTTCAATTCTATCATATTCATGTCTCCACTTGTATATTTATTTTCTTATCTTTGTTTCCATCCTTTCATCAAAGTTTTGTTGCTTTAGATAAAATTAAGAATTAGTATCTTGGTAATTAATCAATCTAGAAAACCATTCCTGAGGACAATACTTGGAACTCAAATCACTATATTAAAACTTGACCCTTACACTTGTGGTATTGCAATGTTAATTTTACGCAACAAGTTTTTTGGCGTCATTGCCAAGGAATGACAATTTGTTAGATTGATTAATATTATGAGAAAATTTGAGATTTTAGACTAAAATTATTTTTTCCTTTTGTGTTTTTTCCTTTTTTATTGTTTTTCCTTATTTATTTTTTGGTTTTTTCCTTATTTATTTTTTTTTTCTTATTTGTTTTCTTTCCTTTTGTGTTTTCTTTCCTTACTTGTTTTTTTCCTTATTTGTTGTTTTTCTTTTTTTGTTTTGTATTTTTTTCTTTTTTGTTTCTTTCCTTATGCTTTTATCCTTATTTTTTTTTCCTTATTTGTGGTTTTTATTTTTTTCTTATTTTTTATTTTTTCTTATTTTTTTCTTTTTGTGTTTTTTTTCTTTTTGTGTTTCTTTCCTTATTTTATATTCTTATTTATTTTTTCTTATTTGTTTTTTCTTTTTTCTTTTTTCTTATTTGTTGTTTTTTGTGTGTTTTCTTTTACTTTTTTCTTTCTTTCCTTTTTTTCTCCTTATTTTTTTTGTATTTTTTTCTTCTTTGTTCTTAATTTAGTGTTGTGTGTTTTTCGAGTCTTTGTCTCCTGTTTTGATTGTGTTGATTTGGTGTAAAAGTTTAGATTTGAATTGTTGTGATTTAAAGTATGGCTTTCCATGATTTTAATTTTTCGCCAATGTACTATCCTTCTCAGGACCCTAGGTATGTGAATCATGATTTCTCTGGATACCAAATGTCTAATCCTTACCATTCTGAATCTATGATTTATGAAAATTCTTTTGATGGTAATCATATAGGCACTTGAACTAAAATTTCTCCTACCCCGAAAAATCTATAGAAAACACTTCTCTTGTCGATTTATTAATGAAATATACTTTAGAGTTGAGGGTTAAAAATATGTGTCATGTTGAACTAGAAAGGTTGGATAGGTTAGAAGCAAAAGTGGTAGAACTTGGGGCAACAATACATGAACGGACTAATGATCTTAATCAATTAGCGGAATCCCTTAAGACCCTACATGAGCAAATTCTTATCCTTGCCATTGAGGAAGAGCAACCTAGGAGGACTTATGCATATGATAGTGAGGATGAGTAGGAGGAGGCTGAAACACACCAAAAACAGGTTTATGAGGTAGAGTTCGAGGCTCAAAAGTCTCCCCTCCCATTATCTCCAAAAGTTTCTTTTAAGTTTGATAACTATTTTTCCTATACTCATGAGTCTTGTTTTGAATTTTGTTCTTTTATTTCATTAAAATAACAAAAATATTTATCTTTCAGGTGCCTAAGAAAAACAAGATAGTCTTTTAGACTTAAAAGGCTATATTGACTCAAGCATGAAGGGCCCGAAGAAATATGAGCAATTTTACGTGCCTTGATGCCAATCATGGGTGCAGTCTAGCTAAATACATTAAAGAAAGCTCTTTTTGAGAGGCAACCCAAGCTTTACATTTATTTTATTTCTGTTTTCTGTTTTTAGTTTGGTTTATTTGTTTAGTTCATAGTTTCTTTTGTTTTTTTTTTGTTAAGTTGTTGTTGATGTCTTCCTTCGTGAAATCCATGCTCCCGTTCTGCAGTACTTTATCTCACGTGACTTGGTCGTCCAAGGAATTCAAAAGAAAAATGAAGATCTCCATTACTCAGGACAGTATTGTTCACTCTTACCTTTCTTACTTTCTTTGAGCTTATTTTGCAAACATTGGGGACAATGTTTAGTTTAAGTTTGGGGGTGAGATGTGTTATTTATCTGTTGTCACTTTCCTAACTATGTGTTGAATTGTTAATTGATCTTATGCATAAGTATGATTAGGATGACCTAGGATGAGATTTAATTGAACATTTTTGTGATTTTGCTGAAACCTGAGAGCATGATATGAATCTGAGTTAATTTAAAAATTTTCTTGAGTTTTTCCTGCAATATTGTGCACATAGCCTGTGTTTCTATAGTTTTGAAGGCTTAGAACAAAGTTATTAGGTTTAGATGTTTGATGTCACCTCGATAGGTATAAGGACTGATTTGAGAGTTAAACTGCAGGATAGGGTGAATGACAATATGAAGTGCATGATCTATAAAATATGTGCATTATGTAAAAAGTTTGTTTGTTTTGTTTCTGTTGTTTTGTTTGCTAAAGAAAAAAAATCGTAAGGACAAAAAGAGTTACCTTCATTCTGATCAGTTAGGCCACTCATTGAGCGATGCTCTGGATAAGAGTCCCTACAGTGAATGTGTGAAAGCTAGTGTCCTTGCACAAAAAAAGAAGAAAATAGAAAAAGTGACATAAAAAAAGTGATTAAGTGTTGAGTAAACTTGTTTATTTCTTGAATCTGGGGAGACTCAAGGATTAGAAACTATGACCAGTGTAGGGGGAAGTTGAATGGAGAACCTAATAAAGTTGTTCCAGACTTAGTAGTCATTAAAGGAACGGAGGCTAATCACATACACACGTAGGAACACTAAGGAAAAGTTTTAAATTGCTTGTTGAAGTATCGTGTTTGATTGTTTCCCGTGATTGTTCAAATTTCCTTTTAAATCTCAAAGGCTTGAGTCTGATATATGCATAAGAAAGATCTTATAGTTTAATTCTGTTTTGCTCGAGACTAGCAAAAGCTGAAATGTGGGGGAATTTGATAGCATGCAAATATGCTATCTTATTTCTTATATTTTAGCTAGTTTTTATACTTAAAACATGGGCTTTCATGGCATTTTAAGGTTAATTTCAGTTAATTGAGCATGAGAAGCAAAAAATAGAGTGTTCGAGACTATTTTGGTGCAATTTGGAGCCTGTGTATGCTTAATTGAAGACCCAAGAAAACTATAGATTTATTTTGAGTATACGAAATATACTGGGAGATTTTACATCGAATATCGATTCCAATGCATCAAACCGGAGGTCATTCGAATACCCGAGCAAACAAATATGACAAAAATTGTTATAGTGGTTTGGCTAGCAGCAAGCACGGCGTTGCAACGCCGATCCTAGCGCTGCAACTCTGTGTCAACTTTCTATATATACATTTTTATGAGCCCATTCGAAAGAGAGCCGAATTTGATAGATTTTGTACCCTAATTTTGAAATACACACTCTAAGGGGAGAAAGAAAAGCATTCCTTGGGAGCCAAAACGTTTGTGGAGGCTCGAGATCGTGACGGGAGCTCGAGAACGAGGGACCGACATCAACACATAAGTTTACTTCTCTTTCTTTTAGTTTGTAACTTAGTTTAAAGACTATCCTATGACTTTAGCTTGTTTTTATGGTGATTTTTAGTAGCTAAATGTTGTAGTTAAGGTTTGATTAACATGTTTTGAATTTATTTAATTATGTATTGAACTTTGTTGTGTTATTTATTTTTTGGCAATTTGTTCTTAAATTCATTGATCTTGTTGGTTTAAGTGGACTCGAGAGAAAGAAGCATAGATTAGAGCAAAGTTGCCAAAACTCTTAGAAATCTGGGCACGAGAGTGACCTAGAATTCTTTGGAAAACATATAAAGAAGTTGCGTAATGTCGTGCATGCTTTTAAAATTCATAACGAAACTTTAGGATTTATCATTGTGCACGAGGCTCACCATGGGTCGAGAGATTCCTTTGAGTATTTTAAGTTTTTGTTTATAAATTTGCAACCATAATTCATTACATGTGTTAAATAAGGAATTAACTTGTCAAATCAATTTCCCTTCAATTCTATCATATTCATGTCTCCACTTGTATATTTATTTTCTTATCTTTGTTTCCATCCTTTTATCAAAGTTTTGTTGCTTTAGATAAAATTAAGAATTAGCATCTTGGTAATTAATCAATCTATAAAAATATTCATGAGGACGATACTTGGAACTCAAATCACTATATTAAAACCTGACCCGTACATTGCGGTATTGCAATATTAATTTTACGCAATAATTACAATCCAAAACAGTGATTACAGAGATACAAAATACAATAAACTAGGGCATAATTATACTCATTTACATATCTCCCACTTGCCCTAGATTATCCAATGTATATGTCTCAAAGACCTAGACTCTCCAGATGACCATCAAACACTTTAGTCATGAGAGTCTTTGTAAACGGATCAGCTATGTTGTGCTCCGAAGCGATCTTAGTGATCGTCATATCTCCTCGTTACATTATCTCCTTTATAAGGTGATAGTTCCTCTCGATGTGCTTCCCTCGCTTGTGGCTCCGAGGTTCCTTTGAATTGGCTACCGCACCACTGTTGTCATAGTATAAGGTGATGAGACATTCCATATTTGGAACAACTTTCAAATCAGTAAGAAATTTCCTTAGCCAAACAACCTCTTTAGCTGTTTCACAAACAACTACATACTCTGCCTCCATGGTGGAGTTGGTGATGCATCCTTGCTTGATGCTACGTCACACTATAGCTCTCCCGTTAAGGGTGTAAACTAATCCCGATGTGGATTTCCTAGAATCCTTATCGGTTTGAAAATTAGAATCAGTATATCCTATAAGGATCAAATCCTTAGACCCACACACAAGCGTATAGTCCCTCGTTCTCTTGAGATGCTTGAGGATATTTTTAACTATGGTCCAGTGGTCTAACCCTGGGTTGGACTTGTATCGACTGACTATTTCCACTGCATAACAAATGTTTGGTCTCGTGCATAGCATAACATAAATTAAGCTACCTACTGCTGAGGCATAGGAAATGCGTCTCATATCTTCAACTTCTTGAGGTGTCTTAGGGCACTGTTCCTTAGACAGATGAATTCAATGCCTAAAGGGTAATGAACCCCTTTTGGAATTCTGCATCGAATATCGGGTCAACATTTTGTTCATATAAGACGCTTGAGACAGAGCTAGCATTCTGTTCTTACGATTCCTGAATATTTGAATCCCACGAACATACTGCATCTCTCCCAAATCTTTCATTTGGAATTGGGTCGCTAGCCAAATCTTAATGTCAGTAAGGTATCCTACATCATTCCCAATGAGTAGGATATCATCAACATATAGTACTAAGAAGGCTACTTTATCGTTAATGATCCTCTTGTAAACACAAGGCTCATCAACATTTTGGTCAAAGCCATAAGACTTGATTGCAGTATCAAATCTTATGTTCCAAGATCTGGATGCTTGTTTCAACCCATAAATGGATCGATTGAGCTCGCAAACTTTTTGCTCCTGACCTTGGGCTATGAACCCTTCGGGCTGAGACATATAGATACTCTCGTCAAGATTACCATTAGGAAAGGCAGTCTTAACGTCCATTTACCATATCTCATAGTCATAAAATGTGGATATGGACAAAAGTATCCTTATGGACTTAAGCATAGCAACAGGAAAAATATTTCCTCATAGTCAACTCCTTCCCTTTGGGTAAAACCCTTTGCTACGAGTCTAGCCTTAAAGGTTTGTACCTTTCCGGTTGTATCTCTCTTTCTCTTATAGATCCATTTACACCCTATGGGTCTTACCCCTTCAGGCTGGTCTACAAGTTTCCAAACTGCATTGAAGTACATTGACTCCATTTCAAGGTTCATGGCTTTGATCCAGTGGTCCTTATCTATGTCATTCATTGCCTATTTATAAGATAATGGATCCTCTATGCCATCATCAGGTATGACAACTTGAGTTTTAGCTAAGCCCAAGTAGCGGTCAAGTTGGAAAACAACCCTCTCACTACGTCGAGGCATTCCCAACAATTGAGACGGACGAGATTGACTCGATGTGTCAGCTTCTTCATCAACTCTTGATGAAGGTCCAGCTTGGTCAACAACTCTTATTGACTCATCTGTAGCTTCATTTAATACTAACATACTACGTTGTTTGTGATTCCTCATGTGATCTTTCTACAAGAAACTCGCGTTTGTCGATACAAGCACCTTATTTTCTTGAGGGTCGTAGAAAAGACCACCTCTCGTTTCCTTGGGATTGCCTACAAATAGGCATAATTTTGAACGAGATTTTAATTTCTTCGGGTTTGTCACTAGCACATGTGTCGGACACTCCCAAATCCTGAAGTTTTGTAAACTAGGTTTACGCTCCTTCCGCAATTCAAAAGGTGTTTCTGAAACATTCTTTGATGGAACAGTGTTCAAGATTTGAACCGCAGTCTCTATATCGTAACCCCAAAACGAGTCAAGCAACTGAGCATAGCTTATCATAGATCGAACCATGTCTAACAAGGTTCTATTTCTCCTTTCAGATACATCATTCTGCTGTGGTGTATTTGGTGCTGAGAGTTGTGACTGGATTCCATGTTCTATCAAATAGTCATGGAATCTCAAATCCATATCCTCTACTACTCGATCGGATAGAAGTGTTTTAATGGTTTCTCCTAATGCATTTTCAACTTCAACGTTAAACTCTTTGAACTTTTCAAGAGCCTCAGACTTATAATGCATTAAGTATAGAAAACCATACCTCAAATAATCATCTATGAAGGAGATGAAATTTTTGTACCCTCCTCGAGCTTGAACATTCACCGGACCACAAAGATCCGAATGTATAAGCTCTATAAGCTCTTTGGCTCTATAACCTTTTCTCGTAAAAGGTCGCTTAGTCATTTTTCCTTCCAAGCAGGATTCACAAGGAGGTAAAGAATCTTCTTCTGACTTGTTTAGAAGTCCATTCTTAGTTAATCTCTCAATTCGGTTGAGATTTATATGACCAAGTCTTAGATGCCAAAGATAGGTATTATTATTAGGAGAAATATTTTTCCTTTTACTTTGAGTATTTGCTGTTTTAAACATCTCATGATTTAAAATTACTTTTGTTTGGTTCGGTTTAAGTACAAATAAGTCGTTTTCTAATTTAGCTGAACAAACATTGACACCCTTGTTTTGAAATGAACGCTTCATTAGATGAAAAAGAAATACAATAACCATGTTCTATTAAACAAGAGATAGACAATAAGTTCCTCTTAAGTCTAGGAACTATGTACTGATTTTCTAAAAAGAAAAATATATCTCTGAAAAACAGCTTCGCATCTCCCACTGCACGAGCTGAGACGACGTCTCCCGTTCCGACCCTGAGCGTCATCTCACCCTCATTGAGATGCTTGAAGGAACTAGTGTCCTGTAAAGAAGAGCAACTGTGGTTAGTGGCTCCTGAATCAAGTATCTAGGTAAAGTCATCACTTTCCACTTAACATGTTTCAAGAACAAGTAAATCGCATTTACGTTTCTTCTCTTTGAGCTCAGCAAGGTACTTTGGGTTGTTTCGCTTCCAGTGCCCGTCCATGTTGCAGTGGAAACACTTTCCTTTGTCTGCAACCTTGGCTTTTCCCTTTCCCTTATCAACAGCGGCAAGTGTTATCCCCTCCCCTGCTTTCTTCTTTTTCTAGATCATCTTAAGGCCAGAAGAGGAGCTACAGGACTTAGTCCCAGAGGATGAACCTGAAGGGAATGGATTTCCCGCTGCGAAAGACGTTGTGAAACGTTGTTGATTCGTTGTGTTTCTATTTTCTTAAAATCGAACATATCAACATACATTCTAGGTTAAACATGTAAAAAAGAGAAGGAAAACAACAAGTATAAGGAATACTAACCTCTTGAAGAACCTTTCTTCGAAATCCTCCTTTATCACTATCTCTCTCGATCCAGCGGAATCATGATCTCGGTCCTCGAACCGAACCTTGAACTAAACAACAAGACACTGCCAAAGGGTCTTCTCGGTTGTTCTCGAGAGGAAAAGGGAGAGTGATGGAACTCTCTTTGGATTGGGTTTGGAGACAAAGTATGGAATTGAGAGATAGAGCTTGAGAGTGTTTTTCTTTCTCTTTGGATGTGAATTCCAAAAAATGAGAATGAACCTTATGAGATGCCTTTGAATGCACTTATATATAATGGTGTGTGGTGGAGTTAAAACATCCACTAATTCACCATTTTACCACAATCATATGATATGCAAATCATATTTGCATATCACATAATATAAGGTTTCTCATACCTTATTATACAAATCACATTTGCATAATTGTGGAATTTTAAATTGAATCATATTCAATTTAATTTCTCTCAATTCAATTTTTCAAAATTAACCCTAATTAATCAATTAGGCTATATTATAGTTTATTATGAATCTCATTCACATTAAACTATATATTATGTCAACTATATCACATATAAATGACATAAATACCTTTTTAATGAATTTGAACACCTCAAATCAACTCCAAACTGTAAACTCTCATTTTGTCCAATTTGAGCCAACCGAGGGACCTAATGGACCTACAGATAACGAGATCCAATGATACGAAACTAACCTCTCAAACTCTTTGGCCCAGTTAATCAACATTCATTAGCTATGGTAACACTCCACTAAAGCTTGTAGCTGCACTCCCATCACTGTAGGACAAGTTGTGTCCATCGATATAACCAATGCCCGTGAGTCGACCCTTCACAGGTTGTTCGTAGTCACTGTTGGGTCAAATTACCTGTAAACCCGAGATCTCTCTTTGAAATTTCCTTAGAAAAAAAAAACAAAAGAAAAGAAGAAAGGAAATGTTTATTATACTTGGTTTGCTTTGTTTAAAAAAAAAAACAAAAAGGAAGAAAGAGATAAGGAAAGGAATAAAAAAAAAAAAGAAAAGTAAAGGGTAAAAGACAAGAACCCCACCACCGCAAGTTTTTAATTATTTATCCCACCTTCTCTCCATTTCCTTCTCATTTTATCAAGTTAAAGCAGAGGGCTTCGTTTGAGAGAACTGAAAGAAGAATAAGTAAAGAGGGTTTTGGTTTGAAGCTGAAGAAAAAAGGGAGGAAGCCCAATCCAACCTCCCATGGCAGCAAGGTGAACATTTTTTCCCAGTTCAGATATTTTGACCATTTCAAGCTCCACAAGAAGAGGTAAGAGTTGTGGTTTGATTTTCTTGAAAGTTAATTCATATTTGAAAAAAAATCATGAAGAAAGCTCAAGCAAATTCTTAATCTAAGTTACTTATTTGTGAAGAGGAAGGCAGAGGAAAGATTTTTCTATTAATTCTGTGTAGCCTCTGGTTTTTTGGGTCGTGTTGATTAGTAGGATTCGAATTATAAGCTGTAAGAGGTATGGTTGGAAAGCTTATGAAATGTCCTATCACTTTCATGAAGAACTCGTGAGTAGAAAATGACTGGAAGATGTTTTAAAATTCACGTTAAGTTCAGGGTAGAGTAGGAAATCGAATCTGCAAATAGCAGAAGTTTATTTTTTAAGGAGATAGCTTTCGAGGTATTTTCCGACAAATCCTTTGGGAATTTCAATTTTATTTCTTCATATGTGTTTTAGAGGGTTTAAAAAGGAAGAATTGGTATAAAGTAAATCCTTTTTAGCTAAGTAATGAAGAAGTTATGACTGTGTTAAGTCAGGGTATGAAATCTGTAAAGTGCTGGAAAATAGATAGAATGGTTTTTGTAATTTTAAGGTTGAAATTCATGAGCTCGAGGTTCTAATCCTTATTTTGGTTTGTTTTACAGGCCAAGAGGAAATAGGTCAAGTGTACGGGCCACGGTTCTAGTTCTAACGCTATGAGTAACAAAACAAACTTCGAAACAGATTTATATGCTTGAATCATTCTTAAGGAAACACATGACTTCTCTAGAATGAAATGACTTCAATGCTTTATGTTTTCTTTTGAACACATACTAATGAGCATACATGTTTTCCTACAAATGATTTCAAGTGCTTGTTGTGAGAATAGATTTTTCCGATGAATTTTATATGTGAGCATATGTTTATTGATTACTGAAATTTAGTGAAAATGTTAAGATTTCAAGCAAGCATGTACTAGCAAGTATTATTTAAATATTTCCAGATTTTATGAACAAGATGAGTAAGCTTGAGTTTTACGAAAGTAAAGATAGTTGGCATGTTCAAGTACTTTTATGTGTTTTTTTGGGACTCGAATAAGTAAATGACTAAGACATTGAGCCTGAGGTTGTATAGTACCGTGTGCACACAGGTCATTCTCTATTGTCGATGTTTAGTTTACTCCGTGACAACAATACAGTCGTGAGCATTAGGCGAGCCCCACTACGACAAAGACGATGGGAGTGTTGGGCGGGCCCCACTACATCGTAGAGTAAACGTTCGTTGTACTGAGCGTACCCTACACAACGTAGATTTTCATATGTTCTATATAGGTTAATATTATCGATATGCCTTACGAGATTTTAATGTCATACTTGTTGGTTTTCTGAAAAAGCTATTATGATTACACATTTACTCTTAACGCTTGATTACAGAAGCATATGCTCATAAGTGTCAGGTGATATGATTTACGAGTTATAGATTTTAAACTCAGTCACTCACTAAGCTTCATAGCTCATTCTTACAGTGTTTTCAAACTTTTCAGGTAGAGATCGAGCTCCCGGTGCCTGATATCCTGCTATAGTCTGCTGAAAGCTCCACGAGTTTGATATTTTGTACGTGGGTGGTGTTGTATAGCAAGTCCATATGCGTTGTAGTTAATTTTGATGGGACTATGTAGTTATAGTTGTGTATGCATTAGAAGTTGTGGTTGTGTAAACAATGATTTGGCCTGTTTTTGGTTCTGATGCTCTTGCCCGTTTTAGTTTTCAAGAGAGACTTAAGAAGAGTTTCTCCTTACGTATGTTTAGTAGTTGTCAAGTTTTCGCTGTGTTATTTTTAAAGTGTTTCATATGCAAGTATAGTATGTTTATCAGGTAAAACAGGGTCAACAAGTATTGTTAAGAGGTAAACATTGTCTGTTGGCTTCATGTCGTCTTCCGAGCTAAGTTAGTAGGTAGTATGGGAGGGTGTGTGACAACTTGGTATTAGGGCAGTTAGCTCCATGGGGAATGAGACAGAGCAAGTTAGCTCTAAGAAGAAACTAGGGAGTAATAGCAAGTTATTGAGTTAGTTCAGATCGAACTAGTAGAGTATGGTCCAAGTATGGATTAGGGTAAGTCCAGTTAGGGCTAAAATGTGAATAGAAGTTTAGTACTGTGTATTTCAGTTAGGTATCCATAGTATGCCTAATATGTTGATATGTTATAGGAGTCATGCCACCACGTACTAGACGACGACACAGGTAGGATCAGGGTGGGACGCAGGATCCTACCCAAGGCCAATCTGAGAGGTGATCTAGTGCCCCGAGGGTCCAGACTGGGGCCAGAGATGAGCAGCATGCTAGTTCCTCACAAGAGGTAGGCAGGCCAGAGAAAGCAGGGCCAAGTGATCCAGAGAAGACATATGGAATAGAATCTGAAGAAACTAGGAGCCACAGTGTTCGAGGGTTCCACAGATCCAGCTGACGCCGAGGTTT
This sequence comes from Trichosanthes cucumerina, assembly GCA_036507285.1. Taxonomy (NCBI): domain Eukaryota; kingdom Viridiplantae; phylum Streptophyta; class Magnoliopsida; order Cucurbitales; family Cucurbitaceae; genus Trichosanthes; species Trichosanthes cucumerina. The sequence continues at coordinate 45,927,454 of CM071841.1, forward strand.
TGTTGAATATGCTTGAGAAATGTTTTGATGTGATGAGTTGCCCTGAGGAGCGGAAAGTCAAGTTGGCCACATTCCTGCTACATAAGGAAGCAGAGGGATGGTGGAAGTCAATATTAACAAGGCGCAGTGATGCACGTACTTTAGATTGGCAAACTTTCATAAGCATATTCGAGGACAAGTATTACCATAGCACGTACCGCGAGGCAAAAAGGGATGAATTTTTAGAACTGAAGCAAGGGTCACTTTCAGTGGCTGAGTACGTGAGAAGGTATACTGAGCTGTCACGGTATGCTGATGTGATTGTGGCATTTGAGAGTGACAGGTGTCAAAGATTTGAAAAAGGATTACGTCCTGAGATACGTACCCTAGTCATAGCACTTGCTAAGTGGACTGATTTTTCTCAGCTGGTAGAGACTGCTCTATGTGTTGAGCAGAGTATAGCATATGCGCAATCAGTAGTGGAGCCTACTCGTTGGCCTTCGACAGCGAGCAGTTTTCGGGATCGTGAGCAGTAAAGATTCACACATGAAGTAAATGTTTCAAGTCGTCAGAACTTTAAGAATCGAGCTTGTGGCCAGGCATCGAGGTAGATGAATGTGGGTGGTGCCTATCAGAGGCAGAGTCAAAGAGCACCTAGTGAGTCTGCTAGATCCGCAGTAAGATCACAGATAGTGCAAGAGTCCGTTGCTAGTGTAGCAAGGAAAACTCCATGTGCAAATTGTGGCAAGAATCATCGAGGTCATTGTCTTGTTGGTGTCGATGTGTGTTACCAGTGTGGACAACCAGGGCATTTCAAGAGGGATTGCCCACAGTTGAGATCAGCCGCGCAGAGGGACCGGGGAGTTGGGTCCCAGACAGTTGAGCAGCCGAGAATTCAAGTAGCTGCAGGAGAAGGCACCAGCGGTGTTAGACAGAAGGGAGTCGTAGGGAGACCTAGGCAGCAGGGAAAGGTCTACGCTATGACTCAGCAAGAAGCGGAAGATGCACCAGATGTGATTACTGGTACAATTTCTATTTGTAATGTACCTGCACGTGTTTTAATAGATCCAGGTGCTACGCATTCCATTGTTTCTAGTATATTCCTAACTAAGTTGAATAGAATGTTGGAGCCTTTATTTGAGAGGTTAGTTATATACACTCCAGTTGGTGATGCTTTATTAGTCGATGTAGTGTTACGGGATTGTGAGGTCTTAGTAGAAGGTCTCAATATGTTAGTGGATCTCCTTCCACTAGAGTTGTAGGTGTTAGATGCAATATTAGGGATGAATTTCTTATATACTCACTATGCTTCCATAGATTGCCATAGAAAGGAAGTCATTTTTAGGAAACCAGGGTTGGCTGAAGTGGTTTTCAGGGGTGAAAAGAAGATTATTCCTACGAGTTTGATTTCAACATTAAAAGCTGAGAAGTTGTTGAGGAAAGGTTGCACGACGTTTCTTGCACACGTAGTGGAGGTGCAGGAGGAAAAGCTAAAACCAGAAAATGTTCTTGTTGTGAATGAATTTCTTGATGTTTTTCCAGTAGATCTGACGGGGTTGCCACCTGATAGGAAAGTTGAGTTCACTATTGAATTGCTACCAGGAACAACACCTATTTCGCAAGCGCCGTATAGAATGGCTCCAAGTGAGCTCAGGGAGCTGAAGATGCAGTTACAAGAACTAGTTGATAAGGGATACATAAGACCTAATGTATAGCCTCGGGGAGCTCCTGTGTTATTTGTAAATAAAAAAATGGTACCCTTAGATTATGCATTGATTATAGACAGTTAAACAAGCTCACGATACGTAACAAGTATCCTTTGCCCCATATAGATGACTTGTTTGACGAGTTAAGAGGAGCATCAGTGTTTTCTAAAACTGATTTATGATCAAGATACCATCAGTTGAAGGTCAGGGAATCAGATATTCCTAAGACAACATTCAGAACGAGGTACGGGCATTATGAGTTTTTAGTAATGTCATTTGGTTTAACAAATGAGCCAGCAGTTTTCATGGACCTCATGAACAGGATTTTTCACCAGTATTTGGATCAGTTTGTGATAGTATTCATTGATGATATACTAGTTTATTCGGTTGACAGAAAAGCCCATGAGGAACATCTGAGAATTATTCTACAAACACTACGTGATAAACAGTTGTATGCTAAATTCACAAAATGTGAGTTTTGGCTGAATTAGGTAGTGTTTTTGGGGCATGTTGTTTCAGCAAATGCAGTTAGTGTGGATCCGCATAATGTGGAAGTTGTAGTCAACTGGGAGAGACCAGCTAGTGCGACAGAGGTACGTAGTTTCCTAGGCTTGACAGGATACTACAGACGGTTTGTTGAGGATTTCTCACGATTAGCATTACCCTTAACAGCTTTGGCAAGGAAGAATGCTAAGTTTGAATTGTCAGATAAGTGTGAACAGAGTTTTCAGGAGCTGAAAACAAGATTGGTGACAGCACCTATTCTAACACTTCCTGTAACGGGAAAAGAGTATGTGATTTACTGTGATCCTTCGAGGCAAGGATTAGGGTGTGTGCTCATGCAAGAAGGAAAAGTTATTGTTTATGCGTCAAGGCAATTGAAAAAGCACGAGTGTAATTACCCTACCCACAATCTTGAGCTAACAAGAGTTGTTTTAACATTAAAGATCTGGAGACATTACTTGTTTGGTGAGAGGTGTCACATTTACACAGATCATAAGAGTCTGAAATATATCTTTGATCAGAGGGAGTTGAATATGAGACAAAGAAAATTGTTAGAACTGATTAAAGATTATGATTGTACCATAGAATACCATCAGAGTAAGGCGAACGTGGTAGTAGATGCATTAAGTAGGAAGTCAAGACTTACTAAGGACGCCTTGTGTGGTATTCAAGCAACCTTTTTAAGTACTCTAAGGGATTCTAAGACATTTGTGACTGCAGAGAATTCAGGGGGCCTTTTAGCTCAATTTCAGGTCAGGTCTTCGCTCGTAGCAAAGATTGCGAGAAGATAGCCAGAGCATAGTAACTTGCAGAAAATGCTTGGAAAATCCAAACAGGGCCTAGAAGAAAAATTTAAGATGAGATCAGACAGAATCATCGATAGGCAGGGAAGACTATGTGTTCTAAGTATTAGTGAGATTAAAGATGTTATTTTAGAGGAAACTCACAGTTAAGCTTACACTATGCATCCAGGAAGCACAAAGATGTACAAAACATTGAAGGGGACTTATTGGTGGCCTGGGATGAAGTGGGAGATAGCTGATTATGTTGATAGATGTTTGATCTACCAACAAGTTAAACCAGTTAGACAGAGACCAGCCGGACTCCTTAACCCACTGCCAGTGTCAGAGTGGAAATGGGAGCATATCACTATGGATTTTCTGTTTGGATTACCACGTACTTCAAGTGGACATGATGGTATTTGGGTAATAGTCGATAAGCTCACTAAGACAACACGGTTTATACCAATTAGAGCGACGTCTATACTTGTTAAGCTATACGTCGATAGAATTGTGAGTCAATACGGAGTGCCAGTGTCCATAGTTTCAAATAGGGACTCGAGATTTAGTTCTACGTTTTTGCCTAGCTTACAAAAAAGCTTTGGAGACAAAGTTGAATTTTAGTACAACATTCCATCCTCAGACAGATGGTCAGTCAGAGAGGACCATTCAGACCTTAGAGGACATGTTGAGAGCATGTGTCCTTCAATTTAAGGGAAGTTGGGATACACACCTATCACTTATGGAATTCGCTTACAATAACAGCTATCAATCGAGTATTGGCATGGCACCATTTGAAGCTCTGTATGGAAGACCGTGTAGAACGCTCGTATGTTGGAACGAAGTAGGAGCGCGGAAGCTAATCGGTCCTGAGTTGGTACAAGTTACTACGGACAATATTAAGGTAATCAGGGAGAATTTTAAGGTAGCACAAGATCGTCAGAAGAGTTACGCAGATAAGCGACGAAAGGACTTAGAATTCCAGGTCGGAGATCAAGTTTTCTTGAAGTTATCTCCGTGGAGAGGTGTCCTTCGCTTTGGCAAGAAAGGTAAGTTGAGTCCTAGGTATATTGGTCCTGATAAGATAGTGGAACGAGTTAGGCCAGGAACCTACAGACTGGAGTTGCCAGCAGAACTATCTCGAGTACATGATGTCTTTCATGTGTCCATGTTGAGGAAGTATATTTCAGATCCGGCACATGTGTTGCAAGCACAACCAGTTGAACTGGAAGAAGACATGAGTTACATAGAGGATGCAGTTCAAATCCTCGAAAGAAAAGAACAAGTTTTGAGAAACAAGACAATTCCACTCGTGAAGGTTCGTTGGAGACATCACGGAGTAGAGGAGGTAACCTTGGAGTAAGAGGACCGAATGAGGAAGAAGTATCCGACGATCTTCACCTAAGAACTATTAAATTTCGAGGATGAAATTTCCTAAAGGGGAGGTAAGTTGTAAACCCGAGATCTCTCTTTGAAATTTCCTTAGAAAAAAAAACAAAAGAAAAGAAGAAAAGAAATATTTATTATACTTGGTTTGCTTTGTTTAAAAAAACGAAAAAGGAAGAAAGAGATAAAGAAAGGAATAAAAAAAAGAAAAGTAAAGGGTAAAAGACAAGAACCCCACCACTGCAAGTTTTTAATTATTTAAGTCACCTTCTCTCCATTTCCTTCTAATTTTATCAAGTTAAAGCAGAGGGCTTCGTCCGAGAGAACTGAAAGAAGAAGAAGGAAAGAGGGTTTTGGTTTGAAGCTGAAGAAGAAAGGGAGAAAGCCCAATCCAACCTCACATGGCAGCAAGGTGAACATTTCTGCCCAGTTCTGATATTTTGATCATTTTGAGCTCCACAAGAAGAGGTAATAGTTGGGGTTTAACTTGCTTGAAAGATAATTCATATTTGAACAAAATTTGTGAAGGAAGCTCGAGCAAATTCTTAATCTAAGTTACCGATTTGTGAAGAGGAAGGCAAAGCAAAGATTTTGTTGTTAATTCTGAGAAGCCTCTGGTTTTTTGCATCGTGCTGATCAGTAGGATTCGAATTAGAAGCTATAAGAGGCATGGTTGGAAAGCTTATGAAATATCCTATAACTTTCATGAAGGACTCGTGAGTAGAAAACAACTAGAAGATGTTTTAAATTTCAGGTTAAATTAAAGGTAGAGTAGGAAATCGAATCTGGAAATAGCAAAAGTTTATTTTTAAAGAAGATGGATTTTGAGGTAATTTTCGACAAATTCTTTGGGACTTTCAATTTCATTTCTTCAGATGCATTTTAAAGGGTTCAAAAAGGAAGAGTTTGGTATCAAGTACATCATTTTTGGCTAAGTAATGAAGAAGTTATGATTGTGTGAATTCAGGGTATGAAATCTATATAGTGCTGGAAAATAGATAGAATTGTTTTTGTAATTTTAAGGTTGAAATTCATGAACTCGAGGTTCTAATGTTTGGTTTTGGATTGTAAAGGCCAAGAGGAAATAGGTCAAGTGTACGGGCCAAGGTTCTAGTTCTAACGCTGTGAGTGACAAAACGAACTTCGAAACAGATTTATATGTTTGAATCATTCTTAAGGAAACACATGACTTCTCTAGAATTAAATGACTTTAATGCTTTATGTTTCTTTTGAGCACATACTTATGAGCATACATGTTTTCCTACAAATGATTTCAAGTGCTCGTTTTGAGGCTAGATTTTTCCGATGAAATTTATATGTGAGCATATGTTTATTGATTACCGAAATTTAATTAAAATGTTAAGATTTCAAGCAAGCATGTACTAGCAAGTATTATTTAAAGATTTCCAGTTTTATGAACAAGCTGAGTAAGCTTAAGTTTTACGAAAGAAAAGACAGTAGGCATGTTCAAGTATTTTTATGTGTTTTTCTGAGACTCCAATAAGTAAATGACTGAGACATTGAGCCCGAGGTTGTATAGTACCGTGTGCATATAGGTCATTCTCTATTGTCGACGTTGAGTTTACTCCGTGACAACAATACAGTCGTGAGTGTTGGGCGAGCCCCACTACGACAAAGATGATGGGAGTGCTGGGCGGGCCCCACTACATCGTAGAGTAAAGTTGGTTGTACTGAGCGTACCCTACACAACGTAGATTTTCATATGTTCTATATAGGTTAATATTATCGATATGCCTTACGAGATTTTAATGTCATACTTGTTGGTGTTCTGGAAAAGCTATTATGATTACACGTTTACTCTTAACGCTTGATTACAGAAGCATATGCTCATAAGTGTCAGGTTATATGATTTACGAGTTATAGATTTTAAACTCAGTCACTCACTAAGCTTCATAGCACATTCTTTCAATGTTTTCAAACTTTTCAGGTAGATATCGAGCTCCTGGTGCCTGACATCCTGCTATAGTCTGTTGAAAGCTCCCCGAGTTTAATATTTTGTACGTGGGTGGTGTTGTATAGCAAGTCCATATGTGTTGTAGTTAATTTTGAGGGGACTATGTAGTTATAGTTGTGAGTGCATTAGAAGTTTTGGTTGTGTAAACAATGGTTTGGCTTGTTCTTGGTTCTGATGCTCTTGCCCGTTTTAGTTTTCAACAGAGACTTAAGAAGAGTTTCTCCTTATGTATGTTTAGTAGTTGTCAAGTTTTCGTTGTGTTATGTTTAAAGTGTTCCATATGCAAGTATAATATGTTTATCAGGTAAAAAAGGGTCAACAGATATTGTTAAGAGGTAAACAATGTTTGTTTGCTTCACGCCGTCCTCCGGGCTAAGTTAGCAAGTAGTACGGGAGGGGGTGTGACATTACCGTTTTACCCCTGTGTCTACTTCTTGTTTGTTAAGTCCCACTGCTCCTATAATGAACAACTACGTTGCATGGTGCAACCATAAACAACATCCCTCTCGGGCTAGTGAGTGGGTGGGTGCCTGTTGTCCAAGTCCTGGAGACAGCACTTAAGGGAACAACCCCTCTAGTTTCCCTAGTTACGGAACGAGTGAATTCTATCTTGCGTAGTTAAGTTCCCAGCTCCCCATGAGGTCCTGTCCCAAAGAAGGTAGGCATATTGCGCGAGCAACTGTGGCCACCGTCACCCATACTAGTCAAAGAACAGACCCCCCGCAGACCGGAGTCCATAACACGCTAAGGATTAAGGACGAGTCACTAATGGTCATCTACAAAGTTATTAGTCCTATATTGTTAATCGTGTTACATCAGTAGGTCTAATAATTCACGGTCTGGTCTTGTACAACCTCATTGCACATGATGCCCCCACTTGCATGTCAACAACATGAACGAGCTGGATCACCTCGTTTGTATCTAATACAAAGCGGGTTTCATCCACAGTGTAACCAGGATGAGGTTTCCAACCCTATCCATATACTATAGACCATTCGGGTCATTAACTCGAACGCGATCCTCCTCGTGTGTCCACTACACACGGTTCAAGTCTTAACTCTTTCAAAGGTTATGACCCAGGAGCTTATTTTATTGGATTAAGTTTATAAAAACGAGAGACACAAAGTTTGAATAATAAACAATCTTTATTTATTAAAACATCGAATATTACAAACTACACACCCCAACAGAGCCCTTTTGGAACCTTTTGGAATGGGCAAACACATTTGCCCTTCATCGACCTGTCCCTTATTCTTCATAAGAGACTGGAATGTCTGCAGTTCGTTTAGGAGAGTAGCCAGGTTGTACTCTATCTTGTTCATCACCGCATTATTGCGGAATTGTAGGAAACTCTTCGAAAGAGATTCCAGGATGAAAGACACCTAACTTTGCTCGTCGATGATCGCGTCGTTCATTTCTACCACGTTCAAGTGGACCATCAGATCGAGAATGTGTTCTCTCATCGATGTTCCCTCCTTCATACGGGAGTTATAAACGTATTTGAGGGATTCATGTCGAAACTGTCCAGACGATTGTCCAAACATATTCTGCAATGAACTCACGATCTCATGAGCTGAGACCATGCCCTCGTGCTTTTTGGCCAGAACTTCAAAAAGACTAACCAAAATATAGACCTTGGCCTTGTCATTGGCCTTGATCCAGTAGTCATACGCATCCATAACAGTTTCAGGAACGTTTCGAGCGGGGACCAGAGGGCACTCCTCAATCAATACAAACCGAATGTCATCAACAACGAGAATCGTATTAATGTTAGACTTCCACGTAGTACAGTTTTCCCCAGTTAAACGTTCACTTTTGAGTAAGGCTATAATTTAGGACGACATGCTGAAATTGCCAAATGGTTGAAATTAGTTATGCCTTTTAACCCATTAATAAAACCAACAAATTTAGAAAAATTATTAAGAACCCTAGTGTTTAAATTAAACCTTTAATTTTGCAACGGTACTTCAAGGGTTTAGAATAAAATCCACCGTCGGGTGGTCTGTCACTCATCCCCTTAATTGAGACTATCTCAGCTAACCATCACTACCAGAACATCTCATGTCCCAATAATTATTAGCTACCGTTTATTTGGTCAAGGACTCGTTAACTAGCTTAACTTGTCTTGTAAATGTGACCCTACCATTTTCAGATACAATAGGTCTGAGCCAACATACTACTATTAAGAAAGACAACTGTTGGAAAATTACCTAAGAGACCCTATCCATTTCTAGAATTCGCGGTGTTCCGATCCCTATAGTGAGGCCTTCAGTAGGGATTGGCTGCTCTAAGGCAACCTAGCAGGCGGACTATAGAAATCTCACGGTGCGACCTAATGGAGGAGATCGTAGGATACGTTGACACGCGTCCTGCTCCCATTTACTATAGATACTTCCCTCATTCACCTTGGTATTGAACCATGCAAACACTTACCGTAGGGGGACACCCTATTGACGTCACGTAGCCGAGCATGGAACTCATAGTGCGAACTCTTGAGGACGTGAGAGTAAACTTGATGCGAACATCTCGTTTTCTCCCACTGAAGTTCCTAAAGTTAGGGTATAGGTTTAACTTAGTTGGATTTTGATTAATAGAATCTATCTAAGTCTATGTCTATTATAACTATTATAAGTAGGTCTTTTAAGCTTATGTCTAGGTGAATAAACATTCTAATTACCTAGATAGAATGCATGCTAACAGGACTATGGTTAATACAAGTCATGTTCTAGGTCAGTTCCCAAGTAGGAAGTGTTTCGTTAACTGTCAGCTTAAGTACCCCCAACCTTAGACCGATCATCACCGGTAGAGCTCCCTTTTAACCAAGGTCCTATTGTCCTACTATATTTTAAACTATTTAATTCACTATGTAAGACTAATTTCTAATCCTATTAGAAATAACTTAGGTCTAATTAATTTTAAACATTTTAAAACCAATTTCATTTTACCCATGTTCTTATGTTTGCATGCATTTATTTGTTATAGGTTATAGTTTCTAAAACCCATTTATAACTTTTATAAATTTTAATAATTAACCTATGACAAGGAACTATATGAAATTTCCAACAATTGAATTCTAATTGGAATTACATTGCCATTCAACTCTTTGAATTAAGCAAATTACTTAAATAATAAAACACTTTATATTAAACTAAGTAATTTCATGTTTCATGCTATTTATTTTCCATATAATTGAATTATAACAATTATAACTAATTACTCATGAAAAATGAACATGCATTTCCATCATTCTCATATAACATTTATATAGAAAAAATGCATGAACATGCTTATCCTATGGTGGGAATAATTTTAAATGACATTCATAAAGAAAATAGCCATTAAACCGAAAATTTTGGGCCCTAAACTACAAAAATAATAAAATTACACTAATCTTATTACAAAAACTAAAACGCCTTGAACCGAAGTCGAATCGCTCAAACCGGACCAACCACGACCCTATTGGGATGTATGTCCTATCCTCGTGAAAGTTTGTAATATTCTAAGTTGTAAATAAATAAGAGTTATTTATTCGAACTTTGTGTCTCGCATATTTCATAAACTTAATCCAATAAACTAAGCTCCAGGATCATTGTATTTTGAGGGAACTAAGAACTTGAACGGTGTGTAGTGGACACACTGGGAGGATCACGTTCGATTTAATGACCCGAACGGACTACAGTATACGGATAGGGTTGGAGACCTAACCCTAGATACACTGTGGATGCGGCCCGCTTTGTATTAGATACAAACGAGGTGATCCAGCTCGTTCATGTGGTTGACATGCGAGTGGGGGCATCCTTTGCAATGAGATTGTACAAGATCGGACCGTGAATTATTAGACTTATTGATGTAACACCGTTAACAGTATAGGACTAATAAATTCGTAGATGACCATTAGTGACTCGACTTTAATCTTGAGCATGTTACGAACTCCTGTCCACGGGGGTCTGTCCTTTGACTAGTACGGGTGAGGGTGGCCACTGTTGCTCGCCCAATATGTCTATCTTCTCAGGGACAGGACCACGTGGGGAGCTGGGAACTTGACTACGCGAGATGGAATTCGCTCGTTCCCGATTTAGGGAAACTAGAGGGGTTGTTCCCTTAAGTGATGTCTCCACGGGTTGAACAACGGGGCCCCACCCTCTCACTGGCCCGAGAGGGTTGTTGTTTATGGTAGGACAATACAACGTAGTTGTTCATTAGAGGAGCAGTGGGACATAAGGAGCAAGAGGTAGACATAAGGGTAAAACGGTAATTTGATCCAGCTGTGACTACGAACAACCTGTGAAGGGTCGACTCATGGGTATTGGTTATATCGATTGACACAACTTGTCCTACATTGATGGGAATGAAGCTACGGGCTTTAGTGGAGTGTTACCGTAGCTAATGAATGTTGAATAACCAAGTCAAAGAGTTTGACAGGTTAGTCTCGGATCATTAGAGCTCGTCATTTGTAGGTCCATTAAGTCCCTCGGTTGGCTAAAATTGGACAAATTGAGGGTTTACAGTTTGGTGTGAATTTGAAGTGTTCAAATTCATTGTTTGGGTATTTATGTCATTTATATGTGATATAGATGACACAATATATAGTTTGATGTGAATGAGATTCATAATAAACTATAGTATAGCCTATGATTAATTAGAGCTAATTGGAGAAATTGAATTGAGAGAAATTTAAAGTGAATGTGATTCAATTTAAAATTCCACAATTATTCAAATGAGATTTGTATAATAAGGTATGAGATACCTTATATCATGTGATATGCAAATATGATTTGCTTATCATATGGTTGTGGTAAAATTATGATTTGGTGGAGGTTTCAACTCCATCACACAATAGTATTTAAAGGCTTTGCAAGAAGCCTTTGGGGAAGCTCTTGCCATTTTTTGGATTTTGATCCTTAGAGAGCAAAACAATTCTCTCTCAACTCTCTCTCAATTCTCTCAAACTCTCCTCACCCAAAATCCAAAGGGAGTCCCACATACTCTCCTTCAACCTCCCGAGAACAACCGAGAAGACCCTTTGGAGGTGTCTTGTTGTTCGGATCGAGGATCGAGTTCGTGGAGATCATTCGTTCGAGAGGGATCGAGATTGTGACCGGAGGAGGAAAGCTTTGAAGAAGAGTTCTTCAACAAGTAAGTAGCAAAATCCTTACTGTTTTTTTCTTCTTTATACATGTTTAGCCTAGAATCCATGAGATAGGTTCGTTTTACGATACGTTTTACACAACGAAACAACGACGTTTCACAACGTCTTCGCGCGGGAATTCCAAATCCCTTCAGACCCAAACTGCTCAAACCAACACTGAACCGGTCTGCTTCAATCAGCTACTGCCACATCGTTGCAACACCGAGGACAGCGTTGCAACGCCTCTTCCCTTCGCGCTCGCATCCAACATCGGGTTGGCATTGCAAAATGCCATGAGATGGTGTTGCAACGCTGACACCCCCAGGATTTTTTATTGACAGGAACCATCAGCATTGCAACGCCACACACTGAAGCTTCTGCCAGCAGCTTCTCTTTCGAAAAACAATAGCTCTAATCAATCAATTTGCACCCGAATCTCATCCGGTGGCCTCAAACTTGTCACGAAGAACTCAATAACTCTATTACAGACGGGATATTGCACTTTATTGCCCAAAAACATAGGCGGCTTTACATTAATTTCATCAAATCAAAATTAAAACTAAGGCCAAATTTTTTCTAAACAGTTTAACAACAACCAAAATGCAATTTCCCACCTAACCAATGCAATTTTGTTTCAACCAAAACAAAACAAGCATTTCTCTGATCCAATTAAAGGGAATCGAATCCCCATGAGCAGCGAAAACGTGGTAATTAGAACGTAATTTGCTTGATTGTTTTGGTTTACTCTAAAAAACCCATACATTAGCAAAATACAGAGATAAGCATATTAAACTAATTAAGCATGGATTAAAGCAATTAATTAACATGTTGTACAATCTAGACTAAAGGGAGAAACTTGATTACCTTTGTAGTCTCACTATCAACTGCAATTCCTAACTTCTTCAAAATTGTACAGTGCAACCACAACAACCAATAACTTCTCCTCTGTTCCAACAGGACACTACCACTTAGTAAACCTTATATCCTTTGAGTTCTTTTGATCTCTCCTTGGTGAGAAGGAGTCCAACTATTTGGAAGAGAAAGTGAATTTTGTTTTGTGTTGAGAGAAGATTTCTACAACAATTTCTCAAATTGCAAGAATCATTCTATTGATCTTCAGGTAAAGCTAGAGGGGCACTTCCCCCACTCCCTATCGATTGGGAGTTAGAGGGGAATTGGGGAACGTGTCCTCCTAACACGTTCCCTCATTTCTTTTTTTATTTATATTTTATTATTACTAAATAATCAAATTAATTATTGAATAATATAATTAATTAATTAAATCATATTTAATTAACATTAAATTAAATATCATATACTTAATTTATATTAAATCACATTTAATCAATTTTCCCTCTAACCTATCGTTTTAATGCACATCTTATGCACATTAAATTTTAACCTATAGTTTTAAATATGAATCTCATTCACATTTAAATTAATATTTGAACTCTTTCAAATATTTAATTCTCTCATACAATTTAATATGAATCATATTCAAATTAAATTTATAATATAAAATTATAAAACTTTATATTATAATGTATCTTTATACATTAGCGTTTATTCCCTAATTGAATTTGAACATTTGAAATTCAAATGATCTAAGAATCCTTTACGAGCCAGAAGGTTGACCTAATGGACCTATAGATCAGAAGCTCCAACAATTCGAGATTATTCGTTAATCTGATGAACCTCCTAATACACATTCGTTAACTGTGGGATCACTACATGAAAGTCCTGCAGTTGCACTCTTCTCACTGCAGGTATATTTCTGTGTCCACGGATATTGACCAATAATAGCAAGTCAATCTTTGACGAATGTTCTTAACACCAGCTGGGTCAAATTATCGTTTTATCTCTAGGTTACATCTTTTACATTTAGTCCTAGTGCTCCTCTAATGAACAACCTGTTTGTGGCCCTACCAACTAACATAAGTCTCTCTCGAGCCAATGAGAGGGTCGGGCCTTTTGTTCAAGTCTTAGAGACACCACTTAAGAGAGCATTCATCTACTTAACCTAATAGGCGGGAAGGAGTGAATTCCATCTTGCTAGGTTAGGTCCCCAACTGTCTGCTCGGTCTTGTCCCTAAGAAGGTAGGCTTATTGAGTTGGCGACTAGGGCCACTCTCACCCATACTAGACAAAGGACAATCCCTCTTAAACAGGAGTTCGTAACCTGCTCAGAATTGAGACCAAGTTGCCTAGGTCATCCTAGTGAAATAGAAACCTAACTAGTCAACGGAGTAACACCTAGTGGTTACTAATTCGTGGTCCGGTCTTATGCAATCTCATTACACAGGATATCTCCACTCACATGTCGTCTACACGAACACGTTAGGATCACTGTGTTTGTATCACATGCAAAGTGGGTCATATCCATAGTACTACTAGGGTAAGCTACCCAAGCCTTATCCCCTTACTATAGACCCTTTAGGTTGTATCTCAAACTACGATCCTTGTATGTACACTACATTCAGCTTAAGAGACAAATTACAACCTTGGATGTTAGGTTATTGGATTTAGTGTTAATTTAAGGCAATGTAGTAAATAATGATGAACAATAACTCTTTATCGGAAATAATAACTCTCTATTGATAATTAGAACATTATTTACAAACTGTTGTGAAAATAGGATGAAAATCGGGTATAATTTTACCAAAATTTAAATTGTAATATAATAATAATAATAATAATAATAATAATTATAGTAATAATAATACAAGTGTTTGGAAATAGAATATATATAATATAAATATGAGATAGTGGAAATTTATGGCAAATTAAACCAGAAATATATTAGAGAGAAAATGGGAGAGAAGAAAGAGAGTTTGAGGGTTTTTTTCACCAATGGATGTGTATTCATGATCCACCAAATGCCACTATTTATAGGCAATTTGGCAAGGATGAGTTGGTACATTTGGACACTAAGCATTGGTAAAAATTGGACACATGGTGGACACTTTCGCTATGAGGTATTTGCCACTTGGCATGGGTATGCAAATGGCATATGGAATGGGCATTTACATTACCACATGTTTACAATACTCCCCCTTAAATGCTCATTTATATAAAATATGTCTCGTTAAAACCTTACTAGGAAAAAACCCAATGGGATAAAAACCCTAGTGAAGGAAAAAGAGTACATATTTTATATAATACATTTACTCTCCCTCATGAAGACATCACTTGAGATCTCTGAGTCATCGCATCCGAATACTGTGAATCAATTTCTCAAATGTTGTAATTTGTAATGCCTTTGTAAATATGTCCGCCAAGTTATCATTCGAACAAATCTGTTGTACTGAGATGTCGTCATTTTCTTCAAGGTCATGAGTGTAGAAAAGCTTTGGAGAGATATGCTTCGTTCTATCTCCTTTAATATATCCTCCTTTGATTTGAGCTATACATGTTGTGTTGTCTTCGTATAATATTGTTGGAAGATGTTTATTCGAAGACAAGCCATATGTCTCACGAATGTATTGTGTCATCGATCTTAGCCATACACATTCTCGACCTTCCTTGTGAATTGCGAGGATTTCAACATGATTCGAAGAAGTGGTCGTGATGCTCTGTTTCACTGATCGCCATGATATAGCAGTTCCTCCACATATAAATAGATAACCTGTTTGAGATCTACCTTTGTGTGGATCAGATCGATAACAAGAATCTGCATAACCATCGAGATAATAATTTGATTTGTTAGAATAAAATAAACCCATATCAATTGTCCCTCGGAGATATCGAAGTACATGTTTAACTTTGTTCCAATGTATTTTTGTAGGACATGAACTATATCTAGCTAATAAATTTACTGAAAATGTAATAGTTGGTCTTGTGTTATTAGCCAGATACATAAGTGCACCAATTGCATTAAGATATGGTACTTTAGGACCAAGTAGTTATTCATTGTCATCTCAAGGTCGAAATATATCTTTTTTTACATCCAGTAAACGAACTTCCATTGGAATGTTCAATGGATGTGCTCTATCAATTTAGAATCTTTTTAAGATTTTCTCTGTATAAGTTGATTGATGAACAAATATTCCATCTGCTAAATGTTCAATTTGCAAACCAAGACAAAATTTTGTTTTTCCAAGATCTTTCATCTCAAATTCTTTTTTAAGATATTCTATTGCCTTGGATAACTCTTCAAGAGTTGCAATATATTAAAGTCATCAACATATACAGTTATAATAGCAAATCCTGACTGAGATTTCTTTATAAAAACGCACAGACATATTGGATTATTTTGATATCCTTCTTTCAACAGATATTCACTCAGACGATTATACCACATTCGTCCTGATTGTTTTAATCTATATAATGATCTCTGTAACTTTATTGAATACAATTCCCGAGAACATAATTCATATGTTTCTGGTATTGCAAATCCTTCCGGAATTTTCATATAAATGTCATTATCCAGAGATCCATATAAATACGCCGTGACTACATCCATTAGATGCTTATCAATTTTTTCATATACAGTCAGGCCAATCAAATATCTTAGCGTTATTGCATCCACTATAGGAGAATATGTCCCCTCATAATCAATACAAGACCTTTGCGAGAATCCTTGAGCAACAAGTCTCGCTTTATATCTTGTGACTTCATTCTTTTCATTTATTTTCCTTACAAATACCCATTTGTATCCCACAGGTTTGAGACCTTTCGGTGTTAGGACTACTGGTCCAAAAACCTCACGTTTTGAAAGTGAGTTTAACTCTACTTGGATTGCTTCTTTCCACTTTGGTCAATCCTTTCTACGTTGACATTCTTCGATAGATTTTGGATCAAAATCGTCACTTTCATGAATAATATCGTGAGCAACATTATAAGCAAAAAAGTTGTCAACAATGATATCATTTCGTTTCCATCTCTTTCCTGTTGTAATATAGTTTATAGAAATTTCATTATTATCCTCAAGCGTTTGATTTTCATCAATACTCTTTTGATTAGTTGTATTCTGGATTTCATCTGGAACATCCATATCTTTTATTGAATCATTTTGATTCTCAACTACTTTTCTTTTTCGAGGATTTTTATCTTTGGAACCCATTGGTCTACCACGCTTTTGGCGTGCTCCAGACTCATTATTGACAACTTGTTCCTTTGGGTTATCAATTTTTGATGGAGCATTTGCAGTTGGTATATATGATTTAGTCACTCTTTTAGCATCGGTGAATGTATCTGGTAATTGATTTGCTATATTTTTTAAATCAATTATCTTTTGAACTTCAAGTTCACATTGATCTCTACGAGGATCTAAATGAGATAATAATGATGCATTCCATGTAATTTCTTTTTCCAACTTCTTAATTTCTTTCCCTAATGTTGGAAAATTTATCTCATTAAAATGACAATCAACAAATCGTGTAGTAAATACATCACCCATCAGGGGTTCAACATATTTAATAATTGATGGGGAATCATATCCAACATATATTCCTAACCTCCTTTGAGGACCCATCTTAGTACGTTGTGGTGGAGCAATTGGAACATATACTGCACATCCAAAAATTCTCAGATGGGATATATTTGGTTGCTGGCCAAAAGCTAATTGCATAGGAGAATATTTATTATAGGCTACTGGCCTAATACGTAATAATGATGCAGCGTGCAAAATAGCATGACCCCAAACCAATGTTGGAAGTTTAACTCTCATAAGCAATGGTCTAGCAATTAGTTGCAGACGTTTTATAAATGATTCTGTTCGACCATTTTGTGTATGAACATGAGCTACAGGATCACTAGTAGAAAAAAAGTTTTAATGACGGGCATTGCCTGTCATTAAAGGGTTTTGATGACGGGCGCGCGCCCGTCATCTCTGCAAGTGTCATTGTATGTTACAATGACGGGCGACTTTTAATGACGGGCATTGCCCGTCACCAAAAACCGCCCGTCATTGTAACATGGGTTGGAACCCAGTTTTTAATGACGGGCATTGCCCGTCATAAAAAGTGATTTTTAATGACGGGCATATATTTTTAATGACGGTCATTGCTCGTCATTAAACTCAGTAACTTTTAATAACGGGCATTACGCGTCATTTATATTTGGAAAATTTTTAAAAAAAAAAACCATTGTCCGTCATTATATGTCCGTCATTATTTTAGTTCATAATTTTTTATTATGACAGGCAATGCCCGTCATCGTTTTTAGCATAATTTAATTAAAAAAAGGTTAATAACCCGATGGCTAACCAACAATATTTAATAACTAATTACCTGAAATGTTGCAAATATATTAACTTCTATATTGAAACCACACATGAAATCACTATACAAATTTACAAACATGCAACAAAACACTTTTATATCCAAAACATACATCAAATCACTAATGCATAACATCTAACAAAATTCTTTTTGAACCAAAACAATGCACATAGAAAACTTTTATATCCAAAACTCCAAAACCATAAACTACTATATTACAAACCATAAACTCCTATATCACAAACCTTAACCATAACTCATATATCAAAAACCTTAACCATAACTCTAAAACCATAAACTTCTATATCACAAACCTTAACCATAACTCTAAAACCATAAACTTCTATATCACAAACCTTAACCATAACTCTAAAACCATCACAAACCTTAATTAACCATAAACTAGTATATCACAATCCTTAACCATAACTCTAAAATCATAAACTCCTATATCATAACTCTAAAACCATAACTCCTATATCACAAACCTTAACACCTATATCACAAAAACAATAAACTCTAAAACTAATACGAAATCAAGCCAATAAGTAAAAATTTCGGCATGACCTCTCTGAGAACATCGCCTAACCATAACTCAAACATTGCAGAACACTTCTATATCCAACAAAAACATGAAATCACTAATTCATCCACAAACATCCAACAATCATTCCTTTTACGAGAAGAACATAACTTCATTATAAAGAATACACATGAAACGATCTCTACATAACCTTATCGCCTATATCACAAAAACCATAAACTAGTATATCATAAACTAGTCTAGAACTAACACGAAATCAAGCCAATAAGTAAAAATTTTGGCATGACCTCTACAGAACATCAGCTAACCATAACCTGAAACATTGCAGAACACTTCTATATCCAACAAAAACATGAAATCACTAATTCATCCACAAACATCCAACAATCATTCCTTTTACGAGAAGAACATAACTTCATTATAAAGAATACACATGAAATGATCTCTACATAACCTTATCGCCTATATCACAAAAACCATAAACTAGTATATTCATAAACTAGTCTAAAACTAACACGAAATCAAGCCAATAAGTAAACATTTCGGCATGACCTCTACAGAACATAAGATAACCATAACCTGAAACATTGCAGAACACTTCTATATCCAACAAAAACATGAAATCACTAATTCATCCACAAACATCCAACAATCATTCCTTTTACGAGAAGAACATAACTTCATTATAAAGAATACACATGAAACGATCTCTACATAACCTTATCGCCTATATCACAAAAACCATAAACTAGTATATCATAAACTAGTCTAGAACTAACACGAAATCAAGCCAATAAGTAAAAATTTCGGCATGACCTCTACAGAACATCAGCTAACCATAACCTGAAACATTGCAGAACACTTCTATAAAAAAAAAAAACGATGTACGGCATGAGGCCACCCGCCTCTCCATAGAGAACATCCAACAAACAAGTATATACATCAAAAAACACATTCATTCATAAACAACATCCAACAAACTCCAATCCCAGATTCAGAAGAATGAGGCCACCCGCCTCTCCACAAACTACTAAATACACTTCTATTATAAACAAGTATATTGTACACCTAACCAACATATTAACTTAACTAACTTCTTACAAATCTAGTACTTTTTCACAAAATTCAGAAATCTACAAATGACTTACACAAATCTGCCAACAAAATCCGCCCATTGTACTCGAATCTCGCTGATTTCTTCTTGTTTATATGCAGTTTTTGTGTTAAACTATAAAGAGAAATAATATATAATAACATTAGACTAAATTATATTTTGAATCACAAACTAGATAAAATAAGAGTACTTACCAGGTTCATTATAGGGATACTAGAATTATATACGATTTCTCGTATATACTTCTATACATAGTACCCGCACTCTACAGAACCCGATTGACGGGGGCACTACATTCAAAATAATTTAAAAAAATAGCATGTTTGAGTTAAATATCGTTCCAACGTCAAAACAATCGAATATATTAATTATGTTTACCTTTACAAGTTTCCAAGTGATGGAAGAACGATATTGTGGAAATGAGTGCTTGGCTTGCCACATTCTCAAGGATCTAAAGAGTTTGAAACATTAGAAAAATTAATAGAAAGTAATTCATTCTAAAGGTTTGAAACATTTACGTATTTATTGTTCCTTGAAAACTTTCTTCGATCTTACTCCTCAACGAGTTTAAGACATAAACGGTGTTTGCCCGCGGATGGATAACGATCAACATCCAATGATATCTATTAAAGTTAGGAGTATTCTAATATAATTATTTTATGAACAAAAAACATATAAATAAGTTGAAGTAATTTAAACTTACCCAGTATTGTATGGGATGAAAACTTGTTGATCCAAGTCCAAATTAACCATTTCTAACTTTCATTAGCTTGATTTATACAACGTGTTTCTTGACTTTTAACAAAATTAGAAATGGTTATTTGATCAACTAACAAGAACTTGGCGATTATTTCATAGTCACATACAGTCCAAAGATACCTAAATAAAAGTAAAGTTATTTTAATAAAACATTCAAAAGTGTAGTCAATATAGTTGTAAATGAAAGATGTTGTATACTTACGCAATGTATGCGACTATGCAGGAGTACCCTATCTCCACCATCCCACGATGAATGCAGGATATCATCGCGATGTAAATAAATTAACTTTTCCTCCCGAACATGTGCTCACTCAACGTGACTTGAATCGTATCATCTTCTTGCATCGATAACATTGCGAGTAATCGATTGAAGTTTAATAGTCACGTGAGCATCCGTGTACTTTGTAGAATGTGAAGTAGGCACATGTACGAAACATCCGACTTATGTTTTGTTGGAGAAGCCACCTATCACAACAAAACAGCATTTAAATTTGTAAACAAAGAATTTAGTAATTTTAAACATTGAGTTGAAGAATTTCATACCTTTTTCCCCTTATTAAAAATGACAAGGTCACGAGGCCATGCCACAAAATTTCCCATAGATTGACTCAGGGACTCTACTTCTCCCGTATAGGGATTGGTAGTGGAGCATCTTCACCTCACGATCATGTCCACTACCACTCTAACATTTTCATCTCCTAAGGGAACTACATGGGGTGTGGGAAATTGGCGTCGACGCGTGTACATGTGTGCCTACAAAGAACCACATTATCCTTTGATCCTATTGCTAGATGGCATGGAGTTCCCTTCAAAAATTAAAAAGGAATGTCAGAATAATGTATCATATATGATCAAAAAATTTCAACAAAATCCTAATTACCTCTAAAATTTCTTCCACCTCGCCAATGACCTCCTCGTCTTTTGGATGATTACTGCCTATGCTTGCAGACTTTTTGGAAGGTGAGCACGACATTTTGTTGCCAGACTCTTTGCTTGATTTTGACTTTGCTCGAGGAATCTTAAAGTATGTTGATGGTTTACAGACATACCTAATCCTCTAACACGCCCTCTGTGTTCTGGCGTGCCTAATGCTTCAGTCAATATGTCTTTACCTTTATTCTTCATAGCTAGTTCGTCCTGTCACAACCATTTAGATTGACATTGAAACTAACCATAAGATATTTAAACTACAAATCATTCTTACATCATGTTAAAATAAAACATATTAACTTACAATTCGACCAGCGCATTCTTTGGTTTCATCATCGAAGTATTCATTATTTTTTTCTTTTCGTGCCTGTATCCATAAGGTGGCACGAGTGGAAGGATCTTCCGCCAATTCCTATATAAACACACAAGTTATTAAATCTCATTTATGGAAAATTATAAGAAATAATGTTACTCACTAGTTCTTGACTAAGTTGGCATATCCTTTTGCGAGAGATGTGATGATTATATTTACATTTCTCTCTCCTTTCCTTTTGTACACGACTTTGTGCTGTGATCACATAATAGAATCAATTTAAATCATTTTAATACTTTTTTACTAACTTTTAAAAGCAACAAGTATAATGTACTTACCTCCCATTCTTCCGATAATCTAGCATTCACAAATGCTTCCCATTGGTTTTGATCAATATGTGAATACTTTTGTGGAGGATGCTTCAACAAGGACGACTCATCCTTAAATGGAAGTATGTGTTTTTGATACAACGTGTATCGAAATGTTCGAAATTTATTTGCCACTGATTGAAGAATAGCATTTTTGGACCGAGGGTCGATCACAAATGACATCTACATAGGTACATAGGAAACACATAATTAAGAAGTTTGTAGGGAAAATACTATTATTCTTACCTCTACAAAATCAAAAATTTTATCTTTCAGTTCTTGGGGAACTTGTTTCCAAGTCTTGTAACTTAATGGAATTTGTTGCCTAACGCAAACTCCAATATAACTTTGTATTTGGTTTGCATTATCCCCAACACTCTGGCCTTGATTGTTGCATTGGATGACTAAGCGTTCTCCTGTAGTCCTTACGCGTGCCAGACCACGCATAGTAGTGAGACCACATCGATTAGTATGCCTAGCCTCCATTTAGATCGATACGTTCACTTCATCGTCACTTGATCCACTCATTGTAACAATCTGCAAAAAAAAAAATATCATGAAAAAAATAAGTTATATTAGCGCATAAGACATATGAACTCATAAAAAATTACAATAGCTAAACAATGACATACCATATTTAATACATTATTTATCGATCCATATACCATCACAATCATTTCTAAGATATGTGGATGACATTTCGTCGATTTCATGGGTCGCGTCAATATTAGGCATTCTTTCAAGGACCCCATATCCACAATCTTGAACGATATCAACATCAGCCTCAGAATATTCTTCTTCAACTATTCTTTGAGGAGGGGTTAAGACCACAGACCATCTAGGATCAAGCGGGTCTTTCACATAAAATACTTGCTTCGCTTGAGATGCTAAAATAAATGAGTCTGATCTATGTCCAATTCGATTAAGGTTGACAGTTGTAAATCCAAGGTCATCTACTTTAAGTCCATTATTATTCTCACCCCAGTCACATTTTAACAAAATAAATGTCAATTTTCGGTAATCAATCTCCCAAATCTCTTGTATTACACCATAAAAGGTCATGTCTGACATAACTGGATTTTTATCCTTAGCACTGGAGACTTGCATTGTGTTTGCTATTATTTGAATTCCACTAGTTTGGGTATTCCTAATATCATCACGTTTCTTCGTATGATAATGAGTACCATTGACCACATAACCACTAAAGGTGGCTACATCTGGACAAGGCTCATGAGCTATCCATCTTAAAGAAGGTGATATAGAGTTGTTTGGCACCTCGAGAGCAAGTTGAACCTAAAAATATACGTTGTAAATTAAGTAGGAATAAACATTAAACTCACTCATTACAATAGTTTCATCTCAATATTACCCGATCACGCAACCATCTGCTAAATGTGCGATTATGTTCATCTTGAAGCCACTTTTTGTTTTTGGATCTATTGGGATTGAGTCTAAATAGAGTTTCCATGTGTTGCCTAAATTCATAGAACACATGAAAATTATTACATTATTCCATAGTTGGAAAGTTATGCGAAAGAATTGAGATTTACGTACCCTACGATGGAAACACGTCATTCACATTTTGAAGAACATAAAGATGAGCTTGATCCAATAGTTCCTTACTGGGTTTGATATAGTGAGCAACAGACAATGGTCGATCAAAATCTGATTTCTCTTTCCTTGTCGTTGAACGTACCCCAATAGACTCAACCCTAGAGAGAAATTCAGAACAAAATTCTACAGCCTCCTCCACAATATAATTTTCTCCAATGCATCCTTCCGGTCAGTTTCTATTTCGCACATAACCTTTTAGAACTTTCATATATCGTTCAAAAGGATACATCCACCTCAAATACACTGGTCCACAAAATTCTATCTCTCTTACAAGATGGACCACAAGATGTACCATTATCGTGAAGAATTCCGGTGGAAAATATTTCTCTAACAAGCACAACGTAACCACTACATCCTCTTGCAAGCCTTTTAACTTTGATGAATCGATCGCCTTACTACATATGGCATTGAAAAAGAAACACAGGCGAATAATTGCATATCTAACATGCTTTGGTAAAATACCACGTATAGCCACAGGTAATAATTGTTGCATAACAACATGGTGGTCATGCGATTTAAGCCCATAAAGTTTCAAATCTGTGAGGACACTAAACTTTGTATATTGGATGAATAACCTTCTGTGTACTTTAATTTACGATAGTGTCTTACACAAATTCAATTTCTCCATCCGCGATAGTGTATAACACATTTGGAGGTAAGAAGATTTTTCTCCTAATTGAGGCCAACTCCTCCCTAATGTTCAATTCAACCAAATCTAGACGAGTTTTTAATCCATCTTTTGTCTTCTTTGGGAATATCAAGTAACGTGCCAATAATATTTGCACACACATTCTTCTCAATATGCATCACATCTAAACAATGTCGCACGTCAAAATGTTTCAAGTATTCTAACTCAAAGAAAATAGACTTCTTCTTCCAATAAGTGCTTGAAGGATCTCCTTTTTTTTTCCTTTCTTGGCTTCTTTCCAAACGAGTATTGAAGTCTACTAACTTTTCGCAAGAATTTCCTCTCCACTTAACGGTTCAGAGCAAATTCCAATTCTTGGTCACCATTAAAAAGCTTTCTTACGTCTTTCTATATGGATGATTACTGGGGGGTAAATATTTTCGATGTCGAAGATATGTCATCTTTTTCCCTTTTGGCAAATAAGTGGATGACGTTTTTTCCCCACATATTGGACAAGCATGATATCCTTTTACTGTACAATCATACAAATTGCCATATGCAGGAAAATCATTAATAGTCCACAATAAAATAGCTTTAAGTTTGAAAGATTGTTCATGATTTACATCGTAACACTGAACTCCATCATTCCAAAGTTTTTTCAGATCATCAACTAATGGAGCTAAATAAACATCTATGTCATTCCTCGGTTGTTTAGGCCCGAGATATTAATGCATTTAATATCAAAATTTTCGTTTCATGCATAACCATGGAGGTAAATTGTATGTCACCAACATAACTGGCCAACAACTATATCTACTACTAAGATCACCGTGTGGATTGACACCATTAGTTGAAAGAGCAAGACGGAGATTTCTAGGTTCTAAACCAAACTCTGGCAACAAATTGTCTACTTGCTTCCACGATAGTGTATCCGCAGGATGTCGTATGTACCCATCAATTACTCGTTCATTAGCATGCCAAGTCAACAAACTCGATATTTCTTTACTGCGAAACATTCTTTCAAATCTTGGGATAGGAGAGAAATACCACATGACTTTCGCCGGAATGTTCTTCATCACATCCTTCGAATTTTTACAAAACTTCCATCTTGATGTTCCGCATGTAGGGCATACTTCTACATCTTCAAGCTCTTTTCTAAACAAACAACAATCATTACTACATGCATGAGTCTTTTCATACTTCATTCCAAGAGTACACAAGATTTTTTGGCTTGATATGTAGAGCTAGGAAGTTCATTTGGACTTGGTAAGATGTCACGAACCAATGCTAACAACTCGGTTGAAACTCTTATCGCTCCGCCCAAACTTTGCTTTCAAATTATATAACTTTATCAATGCAGATATTTTGGTAAAATTGTTACAATTTAAGTACAATGGTTTCTTGGCATCATCTAACACTTCTTCAAATATTGGAGACTTGTCATTAAAATAGTTATGTGCAAAACCTCAAACATTCCAATTGTGTCGTCAACATCTTCGTCCTCAACTCAAAGTTCCTCTTTTCTCTCATTCTCAGAGTGACTCACCATGCCTAATCCATGTTCTATAGCTTTCATCAATGTCATTAATATATAAATGGTCTCTTACGACATTTGCATTTTGAGACTTTGCATTCACACATTTCAAGTATGGACAACAAATGACACCTGACCTATTTGAATGTCGTATACCATTTTGGATAAACGTCTCAACTCCTAAACGATATTCGATGACATTCTATTCTTTGACATCCACGACTTATCCATAACTATAAATCGGTGTCTTGAAAGTTCAATCTACAAGAAGAATAATAGTTACTTAAACTTATGTACTTACTATGTGTCTTAAGAAGTCGCAAGAAGAAAAATAAAACTATCAAGGAGTTCACTACTTACGAATTTCATGATATTGATTCAAAAGCCAACATCATGATATTTTGGACTAATACCATTTCCTCTCATCTACAAACCCACTACTAATATTAAGAAAATTAAACATATGATCCTAACCAAACATGCTAAACAAAAGTTTTCAATCATTCCTCAATCACTATTAATATTAAGAAAATTAAACATATGAAATCTAAACTCATAAAACTTAACACAAACAAAGAATTAGAATTAAGAAAAATTTAGGAAATTCTCACTTTTTCCTCAATAATGTAATACAAGTTATTAACCTCCTTCCATCCATCCCCAATATAAAAGTAAACTTATCTATTTTAAACTCATAAAAAATTATAGCATAATCAAAGAAAATAGTAGTAAAAACTTAGGTATCTTGAAGGTGGGATTAGTTAACATGGTACCTAAATTAAAATGAGAAATCCGATTATGAAAACCAAAAATCAATGTCATAAGTTGTAACTAATATAGTTTCAAATGGTTCAATTTCTTCTTTGAACTAATATTGAGGTAACTTTGATAGTAGGTAAATTTTCATTAAGTTAGAGTGATTATTTTGTAGAAACTAATATTGAGGCTTTTGAGACTTCTTTAACTACCTAAAGATGGGGTCAACTCCAATTTTGGATGCAACCCTTGCATCACATTTTTAATGTTTCTAATGTCATTAATTAAACTAGACTTAAATTAGGTAGAAATTGAACACATTTTCTTACAACATGTAACTTTGAACGCATTTTCTTAAAACCTCAACCATATTATATATATTTTTAAGTTTTTAAGGCTACATAAAAATTGCATAATCCATAACATGTGACTTCCATTTCAAGTGCCCTTCAACATTTCAAGAGCTTCAACATTTCAAGAGCATTTCAAGATAACTCACATAAAAACAAATTAAAGGGGCAGATTTGGACCTCAATAAAGCAGATCTACAGACGAAGGGTGTAGATCTGGACCGCACGCTTCAAATCTGGTCGGCAGCGATGGATGCCGGAGAAGAAAGATGGCGGCGACTCCCAAATGGACGGCGGCGAAGCAGTCGGTGGCGATTTGGTGCTCCGTGGACGGCATTTTGGTGCTCCGTGGACGGCGGTTTGGTGCTCGGTGGATGGGTTGTGAAGAAAGACAGAGATCGATGGTCGGCGACGAACGGCTCCCCCAAACGAACGAACGGCCGACAGAGGTCGGAGGTGGGTCGTGAATGGCAGTTTCGACTCCCCCAAACGAACGGTCGTCGTACTCAGAGTGAATTAGAGGGGTAATTGTGCTCCGTGGACGGCAGTTTTGACTCCCCCAAACGAACGGCCGGCGGAGGTCGGAGATGGGTCGTGAACTGAGATGGGGAGATGAGATCGAGGGTGGAGTGTTACTTTGAGAGACTGTGAGCTGAGATGGGGAGATGTGGAAGTGTTGAGAGACGTGAAGAGAGAGAGTGAGATGTCGGGTGTGAGGTGTCCAAATTTTTTTTTTAATTAATATATCCTATAATGACGGACAAAGCCCGTCATTAAAAAGAATTTACAATGACGGGCAATGCCCGTCATTGTATGTCCGGCGAAAAAATTCCAGCGCGCCTTTTCCCCGTCCGTCATTGTTTCTCGCCCCTTGATTTTTTCGTCCGTCATTGTAGCCTTTTTTTCTTCTAGTGGATGTTCAACACTTATCACAATTGACATACAATAATTATTAAAAGTTTGGGATGTAAATTCACCAGCATTATCAAGTCGAATAGTCTTAATTGTATAATCCAGAAATTGTGCTCTTAACTTAAATATTTGAGCAAGTAATCTTGCAAATGCAAGATTTCGACTTGATAATAAGCATACATGTGACCATCTGCTGGATGCATCAATTAATACCATAAAATATCTAAATGGACCACTTGGTGGGTTAATAGGTCCACAAATATTACCTTGAATTCGCTCTAAAAATGCAGGTGATTCAATCTCCACTTTAGCTAGTGATGGTCTAATAATTAATTTCCCTTGAGAGCAAGCATCACATGACAACTTATTGGATTGAAGAATCTTCTGGTTCTTTAAAGGATGCCCATGTGAATTCTCAATAATTTTTCTCATCATTATCGTTCCTGGATGTCCCAGCCGATCATGCCAAACACTGAATATTTCTAGATTCATGAAGTTCTGGTTCATTGTTGCATAACTTTCGATTACTCGTATATGGGTATAATATAATCCAGAAGAAAAAGTTGACAGTGTTTTTAATATACGTTTTTCATGTGAAACAATAGATGTGATATAAAGATACTCTATATTATTTTTATGATTAGTATCAACATGATAACCATTGTTACGTATATCTTTGAAACTCAATAAATTTCTCTTTGATTTGCTAGAGAACAAAGCATTATTAATTGTAAATCTTGTTCCTCTAGGCAAAATAAAACTTGTTTTTCCAAAACTTTCAATCAGATTTGCAGAACCTGATATAGTGTTGATTTTTGCTTCCAGCATTGTCAATCTAGTAAAATCTTTTCTGCTTATGAGTATCGTGTGCGTAGTGCAGTCTGCAAGACATAAATCCTCATTGCTCATTTTCGGGTTACTCAACATATTGAAATTGTCCATATTTTTTCTGCATTTTTCTTCTTTGACAGGTCTTGGAGGTAGCCATTATCGGCAAACCATTGCTTCACTTCTTTGATTCCTGCATGAGAAAAGTTGTACTTGTCCCACCATTTGATTTGTAAAACTTTTACGATTTGTTTGTAATAGGTGTAAGTATTGATTTGGAAATTCCAACAGAATATCCAAGGGGTTTGAAAGTATAAACAAAAACGCATTGTGAGTGGGAATGCATTTTTGTGTATTGTTTGTGAAAAAGAATGGAATGATTCTTGAATAGGAACTGGGAAGATTTCTTCTGATAGGCCGAAAGTCTTCCACCATTTGATAAACCAGAATGGGTAATCTATTTTGTAAGCATTTTGACAGAATTGAATAAACCAAGAATGCTCATAATTTTTGTACCACATTACTTTGTACCAAGCTTCAACATAATCTCGGTACGAGTATGTCTGGGGATTGAATGGTTTTGAAAGTGTTTTTTCTGTGAAGATACTTTGATTCCAATTGGTAGGGTTTAAAACTTTAAAAATTTTGAGCTTTGAGTAGGCAATTTTTGAAGGATCATTTATGTCCGGGATATGAGTTATCTGGACAGATTTTGAATCTACAAGGATGAATTCATCATATTTCCTTGTTTTTATCAAAGATTCCGGTAGGAAATAGAATCCTTGAGGATACATATTTTGAATAATTTCAACAATTGAAATACCATCGAATTCAACTTCGACAATTGGCTCAGAAATTTGAAGTGGTTTTTCGAAATAATTTTTGATTTCAGGTTTAGGGATAAACCTTTTGGGAGGATTGACGGCTTCAACAAAGGTTGTAGGGATTGAAGATCCCTGTTGAGACGAAGATGGAGTAGTAGGTGAGACGGAAGGTCTCATTGGTGTAACGGCAGTAGGCCGCATGAGGGAGGTTGATGGCCTCGGTGGTGGAGTTAATGACTCCATTGAATCTCTTATTTGAATTGATGTGCTTCTGGTTCTTGGGCGATTCACCTGAGTGAAACCCAGATCCATTGCGTATTGATCGGCGCTCATGGGAGCTGGAATGTTTGAAGAAGAGGTTGGGCTTTTGCCCTTTGAAGATGAGGCTTTGCCTCGCTGATCACTCATGCTTCGAAATAGAGAGAGAAGAAGTTTTCTTTGTGAGAAATTCCCTTGAGAGATAATCTGCAAGGGGGTTTTGAACTCCTTTTATAGGCAAGATTTGGAAATCAAAGCATGATAAGATAGCTTGCCATCTTGCAAAAATTTGTTTTGAAACAAGATTTTTAACATCTTTTTCTAAAACGAATTTAGAAGCTCTTGAATCCGTTTTAATTGTAAAATGTTTATTAATTAAATCTCCTTGAAATTTTTGAACACACAAAACTATTGCTAAAATCTCCTTTTTTACTGTTGAATAATTTTTTTGAGTACTATTCCATATTCAGAATGAAATCGAATAATTGATTCGTTCTTATCTATACATTTGTTTTAGGATTCCTCCATATCCTATGTCGGATGCGCTTGATTCCACTATTAAATTTGCTTTTGGATTTATCAGACTTAAACAGGGAATTGATTTGACTAAAGCTTTAATTGATTTGACACCATTTGTATGCTTATCCGTCCATGGCTCTGGATTTTTTTTTAGCCTTTGAAAAAGTGGCTTACATATAGGCCTTAAGTTTTGAATAAAGTCAGAAACATAATTGAGACATCCTAGAAATCTTTGTAGTTGAGTTTTATCTAAAATTTGATCAGGGAAATTTGAAGCGAATTCAATTGATCTTTGTATCGGTTTTACTAAACCCAAATGAATATCAAATCCTAAAAATCGGATTTGGGTTTGAAAAAGTTTAATTTTTGGGAGTGACACTACTAAACCATTTCGTTTAATAATATCAAGAAATATATTGAGGTGTTTAAAATGTTGGTCTATATTTTGAGAAAATATTAGGACATCGTCGATGTAAACAATTGAAAATTCTTGAAAAGGGTTGAATATATCGTTCATAATTTTTTGAAATTCTGATGGAGCATTTTTTAATCCGAATGGCATAACATTCCATTCGTATTGACCAAAAGGGACATTGAAGGCGGTTTTGTATCGATCCTTTCGAAAATTTGTATTTGCGTAATCCCGATTTCATATCAAATTTTGAGAAAATTTTTGAGTTTGAAATTCTTTTAAGTAAATCTTGTTTATTTGGAATTGGATATCTTATCCATTCTAAGATCAGTATTGAGTGGTTTGTAATTAATAACCAACCTTGGAACTCCTCGTTCCTTTCTCGCTTGATTATTGACATAGAAGGCGGCACAAGACCAAGGGCTTTTGGGACGGTCCGATGAGTCCTTTTCGTAAAAGATCATCTATTTCTTTCTTGCAATGGATTAACAATTCGTAATTCATTTGAATTGGCCTAGCTTTTGTTGGAATTTTTCTTCATTGAAGTCTTTGGTATAAGGAGATTAACTATATGTTGTTTTCTTTTCCAAAAGGCATTTGGAAGATTTGAACAAACCTCATTCTCTAATTTTGTTTTGAAATTAGATATTTTGTCTTCTATTGATTTTCTTTTTAATTCTTCATCTATTTTCTTGTATGAGATTTCTTCCTTTAAGAATTGAATTTGTTTTTGAAATTACAATACAATGCATAAAACTAAAAGATAAGACTCAATCCGACAGGACAAGACCCCTGACTGGATTGATATGACAAAAGATAAAATGATTACAAAAAACAAAATGTACGAAAAGTAAAAGATTCGATTCTTTACAATAATGCACACTACTATTCACTTACTATTACAATAATGCGTACTACTATTCCTCCACCATCTTTTGTCGTATCCCTTTATTAAAGTGAGTTTAATAAAGATGATAGTTGTTGTCCTTATCTGATAGGTTCGAATATTATGTCAAATCACTTTTCAGGCGTGAAGGCAAGATATGCTGACCAACGGATTTATTACTCATCTCGAGATTTATTAAAGGACCACACACCCGCACATGATCCTCTTCATCATCAGTCCTTTATGGTGATTCTTCATAATTTTCTTCCGCTACAAGATTTGGGCATTTTCTTTACGTTCTGATGTGGAGTTTATAATTTACAATTTATTATAATGTACATTTTATTATACAACACCTTTTTTTTTTTTTTTTTTTTTTTTACAATGGTTGGGAATCTAAAAACGGATCAGTGATATCATATTCATCATCTTCTTCCACTTCAGAGTTTTGTGGAGAAGACGAAGATGCGAGGAGCTTTTCCTTTATGATCATCACTTCGTGTGGATTTCTTGAAATTACAATGCCCACCACGAAAATATGTATTCCTTCCTCTACCGCGGTCACGACCTCGACCACGACCTTGACCACGATTATTAAAATTCACAGCATTCACTTCAGTGAATGGTGTTGCTCTAGTTGGTCGAGATTCATGATTTTTCATTAATAGCTCGTTATTTTTCTCAACCACGAGAAGACATGAAATCAGTTCTGAATATTTTTTAAAGCCTTTCTCTTAATATTGATGCTGCATGAGCATATTCGAGACATGAATAGTGGAAAATGTCTTCTCTAACATATCAACATCAGTAATCCCTTCTCCGCATAATTTTAATTTTGAACTAATTCTGAATAGTGCAGAATCATATTCACTTACAGATTTGTAGTCCTGCAACCTCAAGTGCATTCAATCATAACGAGCTTTTGGAAGAATAACTTCTTTTTTATTATCCTACCTTTCTTTCAATCCTTCTCAAAGAATGTAGGGATCTTTAACTGTAAGATACTCCATTTTTAATCCCTCGTGAAGATGCTGGCGAAGAAAGATCATAGCTTTTGTTTTTTCTTGATTTGATGTATCATTTCCTTCTTTAATTGTTTCTCCAGGATTCATGGAATCTAAATTGATCTCAGTGTCAATGACCCATGACAAGTAATTATTTCCATTAATATCCAAGGTCGCAAATTCTAATTTTGTTAGATTTTTCATAGTAACGCTATCAAAAGGCATTATATTTATATTAGAAAATTAATATAAACTAGACATGCAAAATAACATTAAAAAATGGCTTACCCGGAGGACCTACCTTCAGTGAAAAAATCGGCAGAGCTTCGTGCTGATAACGTGTTGTGAAAATAGGATGGAAACCGAGTATAATTTTACCAATATTTAAATAGTAATATAATATATTTATAATAATAATAATAATACAAGTGATTGGAAATAGAATATATATAATATAAATATGAGATAGTGGAAATTTATGGCAAATTAAACAAGAAATATATTAGAGAGAAAGTGGGAGAGGAGAAAGAGTGTTGGAGGGTTTTTTCACTAATGGATGTGTATTCATGATCCATCAAATGCCACAATTTATAGGCAATTTGGCAAGGATGAGTTGGTACATTTAGACACTAAGCATTGGTAAAAATTGGGCACATGGAGGACACTTTGGTTATGGGGTATTTGCCACCTGGCATGGGTATGCAAATGGCATATGGAATTGGCATTTACATTACACATGTTTACAATACAAACTACGAGTTTTATGGCATAAAATCCAACACCTCTCGGGCCAATGAGAGGATCGGGCCTTTGTTCAAGTCCCGGAGACACCACTTAAGGAAACATTCATCTACTTACCCTAATAGACAGGAAGGAGTAAATTCCTTGTTGCTAGGTTAAGTCCTTAGTTGCCTACTCGGTCTTGTCCCCAAGAAGGTAGGCATATTGAGTCGGCGTCTTGGGTCACTCTCACCCACTACTAGTCAAAGGACAATCCCTCACAAACAGGAGTTCGTAACCTTCTCAGGATTGAGATCAAGATGCCTAGGTCATCCTATTGAAATAGAAACCTAACTAGTCAACAGAGTTACATCTAGTGATTACTATTTCGTAGCCCAGTCTTATGCAATCTCATCACATAGAATATCCCCACTCACATGTCATCAATAGAACTGCAGGACTTGGTTCTAGAGGATGAACCCTTCTGGAACTTTCTGGAATGGGCAAACAGATTTGCCTCACCATTAATCTGACCCTTATTTTTCATAAGAGACAGAAAAGTCTGTAGCTCGTTTAAGAGGGTAGTTCGGTTATACTCTATCTTGTTCAACACCGCATTGTTGCGGAATTGCAGGAAGCTCTTCGAAAGAGATTCCAGGATGAACGATACCTGAGTTTGCTCTTCAATGACCGCGCCATTCATTTCTGCCACATTGAAGTGGACCATCATATCAAGAACATGTTCTCTCACTGAAGTTCCCTCCTTCAAACGAGGGTTATAAACGTATTTGAGGGATTCGTGTCGAAGTTGTCCAAACGTTTGTCCGAACATGTTCTGCAACGAACTCATGATCTCACGAGCTGAGACCATGCCCTCATGCTTTTTTTCCAGAACTTCAGAAACACTAGCCAAAATGTAGACCGTGGCCTTATCATTGGCCTTGATCTAGCGGTCATACGCGTCCTTAATAGATTGAGGCATGTTTCGAGCAGAGACCTGAGGGCATTCCCCAGTCATTACGAACCGAAGGTCGTCCACCACAAGAATCGTATTCAGGTTGGACTTCCACATAGTGTAGTTTTCTCAAGTTAATTGCTCACTTTTTAATAAGGCTATTATTGAGGACGACATGCTAAAATAAAAGGTAGTTCTAATTAGTTATGCCTTTAACCCATTACTAAAACCAATCAAATTTTGCAAAATTATTCAGTACCCTATTGTTTAAACTTAAAACTTTAATTTTGCAACGATACTTCAAATGTTTAGAATAAAAGCCACCGTCGGGTGGTCAGTCACTCCTCCCCAGAATTGAGACTATCTCAGCTAACCATCACTAACAGAACATCTCATGTCCCAATGATTTTTAGTTATCGTTTATTTGGTCAAGGACTTGTTAACTAGCTTAACTTATCCCGTAAATGTGATCCTACCATTTTCATATCCAATAGGTCCGAGCCAACAGGCTACTATTAAGAAAGACAACTGACGGCAAATTACCTAGGAGACCCTATCCATTTATGGAGTTCACGGTGTTCTAATCCCTATAGTCA
The DNA here is from genome assembly GCA_036507285.1 of Trichosanthes cucumerina. Classification (NCBI taxonomy): domain Eukaryota; kingdom Viridiplantae; phylum Streptophyta; class Magnoliopsida; order Cucurbitales; family Cucurbitaceae; genus Trichosanthes; species Trichosanthes cucumerina. The sequence goes on from CM071841.1 coordinate 45,961,956, forward strand.
GGCCCTCCGTAGGGTTTGGGCTCTCCAGGGCAACCTAGCAGGCGGAATATAGAAATCTCACGGTGCGACCTAATGGAGGAGACCGTAGGATACGTTGACACGCATCCTGCTCTCATTTACTATGGAGACTTGCCTCATTCACCTTGGTATTGAACCATGCAAACCCCATCTGTAGGGGGACGCCCTATTGACACCACAAGGCCGAGCATGGAACACACGGTGTGAACTATTGAGGACGTGAGAGTAAACTCGATGCAAACATCTAATTTTCTCCCACTAAAGTTCCTAAAAGTTAGGGCTTAGATTTAACTTAATTGGATTCTGGCTAAAAGAATCTGTCTAAGTCTATGCCTATTATAACTTGTATAACTAGGTCTTCTTAGCTTATGTCTAGGTGAATAAACATTTTAATTAACTAGATATATTGCATGTTAACAAGACTATGGTTAATTCAACTAATGTTTCGGGTCAGTTCCTAGGTAGGAGGTATTTCGTTAACCGTCAGCTTAAGTACCCCCAACCTTAGACAGACCATCTCTGGTAGAGTTCCCTTATAACCAAAGTCCTATTGTCCTACTATACTTTAAACTATTTAAAATACTATGTAAGACTAATTTCTAATCCTATTAGAAATTAAAACTTAGGTCTAATCAATTTTAAACATTACCCCGAACTTGTCACGAATGACTCACAAACTAAAATACAGACTCAATTTTTCACTAAATTGCCCAAAAAAGGCAGGGGCCTTTACATAATTTGATCAAAATCAAAAGAGTAAACTAAGGCCAAAAACTCCTAAACAGTTCAATAGCAAACAAAATGCAAAATTCCAACTAACCAATGCAATTACGATTGCAACGCACGCGTTAGGGTTGCGGTGCTGCAACGCTGCCCTCAGCGTTGCAACGCTGCCCTCAGCGTTGCAACGCTGTCGACTATTTCCTTATTTGTCACGCGTTTAGGGTACATCGTTGCAACGTTGTCCCTAGCGTTGCAACGTTGTACCGATTGAGCTTATAAATACAACCTTATTTCTTCTTGCAAAGGGAGCCGAATTTGATAGAATTTTGACCCTAATTTCGAAAAACCCTCTGTAAGAAGAGAAAAGAGAGCATTCTTGGGAGTCGAAGCATTCGTGGAGGTTCAAGATCGAAGACGGGAGCTCAGAGACGAAGGACCGACATCGACGCATAAGTTTAATTTCTTTTTCTTTCAGATTGTAATACCGTTTTAAGACATTGTCTACACTTTTAGCTTGGTTTTAATGTGATTTAGAGTAGCTAAATGTTGTAGTTAGGATTTGATTTGCATGTTAAGACTTATCTGCTATGTATTGAAGCATGTTTTGTTCTTTATTTTTGGAAATTCGTTCTTTAACTCTTGATTTTGTTGGTTTAAGTAGACTCGAGAGATAAGACTTTGATGATAGTAAAGTTGTCAAAACTCTTAGAAGTCTGGCATGAGAATGACCTAGAAGTCTAAGGGAAACACATAAAGAAGTTGCTTAATGTCGTGCATGTTGTAGGTTCGTATGGAGACTATAGAATTTATTGCATGTGCGAGGCTCACTAAGAATCGATAGGTTTTTTTGAGTATCTTATTTCTTGTTTAGAAATTCATTACATTAGTTCATTACATGTGTTAATTAAGTTATTAACTTGTGAAGTCAATTTCCTCTAAATCTATCAATTCGTGTCTCCACGTATTTGTTTGTCTTTAATTCTTGTTTCACCACCTATCCATGTTATGTTTCTTTAGCTAAAATTGAGAATTAGTATCTTGGTAATTAATTAATCTAGAAACCCATTCTCGAGGATGATACTTGTATTCTTAAATTACTATACTAAAACTTTACCCGTACACTTGCGGTATTCAGTTATCAAAATTACACGCAACAAGTTTTTGGCGTCGTTTTCGGGGAATGGCGATTATTTAGATTAATTAATATTAGGAGAAAATTTGAGGTTTTAGACTAAAGTTTGTTTGTGTTGTCTTTCCTTATTTGTTTTTGTGTGTTTGTTTGTTTCCTTATTTGTTCTATTTTAGTTTTGTGTGTTTTTGAGTTTTTGTCCCCTGTTTTGGTTGTGTTGCTATTGTGCAAAAGTCTTGATTTGAATTACTGATATTTAAAGTATGACTTTGCATGAGTTTGATCTTCCACCATGGTACTGTCCCCCACAGGATCCTAGGTAAGTGCATTATGATTTTTCTGGATACCACTTGTCTAATTTTTACCATTCTGACTCCATGATTTATGAAAATTCACGTGATGGTAGTTAGTTAGGCACTTGGAACCATAACTTTTCGTACCCTGACCAACCTGTAGAAAAATCTTCTCTTATGGACCAATTAATGGAATATACCTTAGAATTGAAAATTAAAAAGTTGGTTCATAATGAATTAGAGAGGTTGGATAAGCTAGAAGCTTAGGTGGTAGGACTTTGGGAGATTGAACAGGATAGAGCTCATTATCTTAATCAGCTAGTAATTTCCCTTAAGGCCTTACAGGAACAATATCTTATCCTTACCATTGAGGAGGTGCCACCTAGGAGGACTTATTCATACGATAGTGAGGATGGGTTGGAGGAGACTGAGACACACCATAATCAGGTTTGTGAGGTAGACAATGGTGAGACAATCACTTCCACAAAGAAAATCCAGGTGATAGAGTTTGAGGCTGAGAAGCCCTCTTCCCTTTTATCTCCAGAAATTTCCTTTAATCTTGATAGCCATTTGTCCTACACTCACGAGTCTTGTTTTGATTTTTGTTCTTTTATGTTGATAAACAAAAATACCAAAAATAATTCTCTCTCTTGTGCCCAGGAGAAATATGATAGCCTTTTAGACTAAGAAGGCTATATAGATTCAAGCAAGAAGGGCCCGAAGAAACATGAGCAATTTTATGTGCCTTGATGAGTCACCGTCTAGATAAAGACGTTAAAGAAAGCGCTTCTTGGGAGGCAACCCAAGTTTTATGTTTTATGTTCTGTGTCTTTATCTTTTCTTTCTTTTTATGTTTTCTTTCCTAGTTGTTTTTTCTAATTCTTATTTTTTGGTATCTTCAGGTGTATGCCCAATGGTAGAGCTGCATACTTGCACCCTTTTGATCCTGAGATCGAGAGGACCTGTAGGAGACTCCTAAGAGAAGGAAGAGCAGAACCTCAGACCATGGCTGATCAGGAGTTGATCAATAACCCTAAACCCATCTTGGAGTATTTCCAACCTGTGTTTAATTCTGAGCAGGCTGGAATAGTCCATGCCCCCATAAATGCTAACAATTTTGAACTGAAAACAGGGCTTATACAGATGGTTAGGGAAGGTGCTTTCAGAGGACTAGCCACAGAAGATCCTAATTCACACTTGCAAAATTTTTTAGAAATATGTAGTACACTTAAAATGAATGGTATATATGCTGATAGTATTCGCTTACATCTCTTTCCTTTTTCTTTGCAGGGTAGGGCTAAAGAATGGCTAGGATCTCTCCCACCAAGCAGTATCACCTCTTGGGAGGAGCTGGCCCAAGCCTTCATGACCAAATTCTTTCCACTTGTGAAAGCTGCAAAGTTAAGGACAGAGATAGGAACATTCAGGCAGCAGGAGGGAGAGCAGCTATTTGAGGCATGGGAACGGTACAAGGACATGCTCAGGAGGTGCCCACAGCATGGCTATCCAGATTGGCTCAAGGTACAACTATTCTATAATGGACTGTTATGAAAGACCAAAACCATTCTGGATGCTACTGCTGGAGGGGCATTCATGGCAAAGACTGTGCCAGAAACACGTGCCCTCCTCGAGGAAGTGTCAATCGCCACTACCAAGGTGGCCCTCTGACAATGACAGATCTAAGCCGTGAGTTGGATTGTATCAACTGGATGAGGTAACCTCCCTAAGATCTCATATGGCATCCCCCACTCATGCTCTGAATAATTTTGCAGGATCACCTCAAACAATGGTTCCCTCTCAATGCTCCCAGTCCAATGGGAATCTACTTTGGAGCAAATACATTATCTGAACAACAGAAGCAACGCTTATGGAGGAAACCAGACTCGTAATAACCTCCCAACACATTATAATCCAGGTTTGAGGTATCATGAAAATTTCTCTTATGCTAACAATAAAAATGTGTTGAATCCTCTTACAAGGTATGCTTCTACATCTAAGAGGAAACCATCTCTGGAAGAAATAGTGCATTCCTTCATAGCTAAATCCAGAAGTAGGTTCAACCAGCTGGAGAATGCAGTCACCAGTCTATCTGGTATAGTGACTAGTCATGGAGCTACAATAAAGAATATCGAGACTCAGATCAGCCAAATGAACACATCACTCCGAGCGCTGCAAGATAGAAAAGAAACACCTTGAGGGAGTACAGTCTAGCTAAAGACGTTAAAGAAAGCACTTCTTGGGAGGCAACCCAAGCTTTACATTTTTTTCATTACTATTTTCTGTCTTTAGCTTGTTTTAGTTGTTTTTCATTTCGTAGTTTACTTACTAGTTGTTTATTTTGTTAGGTTGTTGTTGATGTCACCCTTCATAGAAACTCATGCTCTGGTTCGGTGGAATTCCAACACACGTGCTTTGGCTATCAAAGGAACTCAGAAAATCTCCATAACTCAGGACAGTATTGTTCAGTCTTACCCTTATACTTGCTTTGTGCTTATTTCTACAAACATTGGGGGCAATGTTTAGTTTAAGTTTGGGGGTGAGATGTTGTTTATCTATTGTGACTGTCCTGAGTATGTGTTGAATTGCTGATTGATCTTTTGCATAAGTATGATTATGATAGCCTAGGATGAGAATTCTTGAAAATTTGTGTGATTCTGCTGAAAATTGAGAGCATGATATGAATTTGAGTTAATTTAAAAATTTTCTTGAGTTTTTCCTGCACTATTATGCACATAGTTGTTGCGATTTTTGTCCTAATCTCGTGTTTGTAAATTACTGTTTGAAATTAATAAGAGTTATTTATTTCATTACTTTGTGTCTCGCAATATTTACAAACTTTTCCAATAAACTAAGCTCCAGGGTCATTGAATTTATGAGAGAACTAGAACTTGAACGGTGTGTAGTGGACACACAAGGAGGATCACGTTCGAGTTAATGACCCGAACGGTCTACAGTATATGGATAGAGTTGGAGACCTAATCCTAGATACACTGTGGATGCGACCCGCTTTGTATTAGATACAAACGAGGAGATCTGACTCGTTCATGTGGTTGACATGCGAGTGGGGGCATCCTTTGCAATGAGATTGTACAGAACCGGACCGTGAATTATTAGACCTACTGATGTAACACCGTTGACAGTAAGGACTAATAACTTCGTAGATGACCATTAGTGACTCGACCTGAATCCTGAGCGTGTTACGGACTCCTATCTGCGGGGGTCTGTCCTTTGACTAGTACGGGTGAGGGTGCTCACAGTTACTCGCCCAATATGCCTATCTTCTCAGGGATAGGACCAAGTAGGGAGCTGGGAACTTAACTACGAGAGATGGAATTCACTCGTTCCCGCCTTTAGGGAAACTAGTGGGGTTGTTCCCTTAAGTGTTGTCTCCAGGGCTTGGACAACGGGCACCCACCTTCTCCATGGTCCGAGAAGGGTGTTTTGTATGGTTGGATCATCACAATGTGTTGTTCATTAGAGGAGCAGTGGGGACTTAAGGAACAAGAGGTAGACACAGGGGTAAAATGGTAATTTGACCCAGACGTGTCTACGAACAACCTGTGAAGGGTCGACTCATGGGCATTGGTTATATCAGTGGACACGTAATATTCTGCACAGACGGGAGTGCAGCTACGGGCTATAGTGGAGTGTTACCGTAGCTAATGAATGTTGATTAACGAGGTCAAAAAGTTTGATAGGTTAATCTCGGATCATTGGAGCCCGTCACTGTAGGTCTATTAGGTCCCTCGGTTGGCTCAATCTGGGTTAAAAGAAGGTTAATGTTTTGGTATGAAATTGAAGTGTTCAATTTCACTTAAAGGGCATTTATGTCATTTATATGAGATATGAATGATATAATATATAGTTTAATGTGAATGAGATTCATAATAAACTATAGGTTAGCCTAATTGGTTAATTAGGGCTAATTGGAGAAATTAATTGAGACAAATTAAATTGGATGTGATTCAATTTAATTAATCTACAGTTATTGCAAATCTGATTTGCAATATGAGATATGAGATATCTTATATTATATGGTTATGCAAATGTGATTTGTATAACCTATGGTTGTGGTAAAATGGTAATAATGTGGAGATTTTAACTCCATGATTATTCCATTATTTAAACCCTTCTTGCAAGAAGGATTGATCATAACACTCTCATTTTTTGGATTCTCACCCAAAAAAGAAGGGAAGTCTCTCAACTTTTTCTCTCAACTCTCCTCCCACTCCAAAACTAAAGTCCCACCACTTTCCTTCTTCCAAAGGAAGAACAACCGAGAAGGTCGTTGGTGGTGTTCGGGTTTCGTTCGAGAGAAACGTTCGTTGAGATCGAGTAGCACGAAGAGTTCGTGACCAAGGAAGAAATCTTGAAGATTTGTCTACAACAAGTAAGTTTGTTCTTCTTGTTGTTTTCTTCCATAGTTATACATGTTTAACTTAGATCTAAGCGTTAGATCGTTTTAACAAACTTCTAGTAGCGTAACGATACCTTGACGATTCGATCGTCTTCCGCTGTGCGGGGATTATCATTCCCTTCAATTGGTATCAGAGCCATTTTGATGGTTCTTCCACTGATTTTTGTTAAATTAGGTGGGTAAATTACCTTATTTCATGAGATGAATGTTGGTTTTGCGTAATGGATGTTTCGGTTTTTGGCACTAGAATAGATTTACAATTTTATGTTGATGAGATCAATGTAAGGGCCCGTTGTGTTTGGGCATTTTGTTGTAAATCGAGTATGTAAGTCCGAGTCGTTCGTGGCAAGAGTTGCTGTGAAGAAATCAGAGCGGAAACGGGCAGAATTCGATGAAGAACAGCAAAGGTGTTTGGTATTCTGTCGATGGCGTTGAGACGCTGTTCATCGGCGTCTCAACGCTATCCTTGCGGGCGATGGCTTGGCTGCAGAGCATCGTTGCAACGCCACGGCGTGCGTGGAGAAGTCGATCTCGACGCCGCGCTGCGCAAATGCGTTAACGCCGCCACGGCGTTACAGCGCCCACACGCGTAGTGGCGATTCGGCCCGATTTCGCCATGAGAAATGGGAGCATGTTGCTTAGTGGGGTAGTTATTTACGTTTTTTATTTATTTTTAAATTTGTAAAATGTAATTTTATTTTATTTATTTAATTATTTTTTAAATAATATTAATATAAGTGTTATATTAATGTGATTTAATTAAATAATTGCCCCTAGGTGCCAAAAACCGGTCCATTTTTGCTATTTAATTATTTTATGCATGAGATATATGATTTAATTAAATTCTATGAGCATAATGTATGTCATATAGATTTAAAATCCGACCTTAGGTTAAACATTTTCATGCATCATTTATATTATAAGAGTTCTAATATATAGTTTGCATGATAGGTTATAATATAATTAAATGCATGTTTAATTTAATTAATATAAGTGTTATATTTTTTAGATTAAAGTATGCTCATGCATTTATATTCATGTGATGAATTATATTATGTTATAGTATATAGTTATTCATGTGATGAATGATCAAGCACTATAACATAGAAATGCATGCAACGTAAGTGAATTATTAGTTTTAAAAAGTTTAGAACTTGAATAATTAGACTTAGGTTTTCTATTTTCTTATGAGATTAGAAATTAGGAAATCAAAGTTTAGTCTATGAATGGAAACTGATTAGTAACTTTTCTGTCTAAGGAAGATTTTGTCTAAGGCTGGAGTATTTAAGTTGACGCTTGCGGAACACCCCTACCTGGAAACCGACCTGGGAGTGAATTCAGTCCGGAGATTCTTAGATTATAGTTATCGTGAGTGCCGCTAATTAAAAGTTTTTTAATTTACTCACATAGACCTAAGTAATAATTTGATTATAAACTTAGGTTAATACCATATAAGAGTTATATTGGTAGACTTAGGTAAATTTTAGCCGATTTATCTAGGTCAATCCCTATTAAAATTAAAGTGCTGAGTGAGAGGAAATAAAGTGTATGAGATACATTTGATTTTCCAACCACAAATCTTCGTTAAGTCCGCACCGTGAGATCTATACTAGGCCTCGTGGCGCAAATGGGAGTGTCACCCTTCGGGTGGCATTTGTATAGGTCAATATCATCATGGATGGAGAGAGTACTTATAGTGAGTGGGAGCGGGACTTGTGAAAACAGGACCCACGGTCTCTTCTTTCCATTCACACCGTGAGACGCCTATGATCCGCCTACTAGTTTGGCCTGGACAAGACAATCCCTTCGGAGGGCCTGATCATGGGAGTCAGAATATCTTGAATTCCCGAAAGGGATACAATTTCCTAGTTGGTTTTCCTTCTTGGTTCACCCTTCGGTAGCTATTGTTTGGACGAATGCTTTGAAACTTAAAGATTGAGGATGACACTCACAGAATTCGTTAAGTGTTAATGAATTCGACCGAACAATGGTAGTTGGACGCCTAATGGAATAAGAGTTATTCGGGATTTAGGTCCGATCGAGAAAGTCTCGCCCTAGAGGAGGAGTGTTCATTTCACCCCTTCTGGCATGTAATTCTAAGCCTTTAGGATATCATTGCAAAATTTTGAATGACCTAGGGATCATGAAACATTTTTTGCTAAAACTTGATTGGTTTCAAAAGTTTTTTGCGAGACTGACACAAAGTTTTCTAATTTTTCAGCTTAAAACATGTCTAGCGTAGTTCTACTCGCGTCTGATAAACTAGTGGGAGATAATTACCAAACATGAAAAAACAACATTAACTCAATTTTGGTAACTGACGATATTAAGTTTGTGCTCTCTGAGGAGTGTCCTCAGATGTCGAGCTCGACTACGTCGCGAAGTGTTCGCGATGCATTCGATCGATGGATCAGGGCCAATGAAAAACCAAGGTTTATATCATTGCCAGCATGTCTGATGTTTTGGCAAAGAAGCATGAGCTGATGGTCACCTCTAAGGAGATCATGGAGTCCTTGCAGGAAATGTTTGGACAACAGTTCTTTCAGGTCTGGCATGACTCGCTCAAATACGTCTTCAATGCACGGATGAAAGAGGAAATTAAATGCATGCGTGAACATGTTCTAGACATGATGACCCACTTTAATCTGGCTGAGATGAACGGGGCTTCGATCGACGAGTCGAGCCAAGTCAGTTTTATTCTGGAGACTCTTCCGAAGAGTTTCCTTCAGTTTTGTAGCAATGTTGTTATGAACAAAATTAGCTACACTCGACTACCCTCCTCAATAAGCTACTGCATTTCCGGTCCCTTGAGCAGAGTCGTGGCACGGGAACTGCGAGGCAAATGTTGCCTACAGGTCTTATCACAGGGGTTCGATCTCTAGGACTAAACCTGTTGCTCCTTCATGCCCGAAAGGGAAGAAGAGGATGAAGAGGGGTAAAACTGACCGAGTTGCCGCCCAGAAGGGCAAGAAGGTCAAGAAAGTTGCAGAAAAAGGAAAGTGTTTCTACTGCAATGGGGGCAATCACTGAAAAAGAAACTGTCCCAAATTCCTAGCCGAAAGGAAGAATCAAGGTAAATGTGATTTACTTGTGATAGAAACCTGTTTAGTGGAGAGTAGTGACTCTGCCTGGATATTGGATTCAGGCGCCACTAACCATGTTTGTTCTTCTTTTCAGGGGGATTGATTCCTGGCAGCCGCTGCGAGAGGGTGAGATGACTCTACGGGTTCGATCCGGGGAGCTTGTCTCTGCTGCAGCGATTGGCACGGTGAAGCTACATTTCGGCGGAAAGTACTTATTATTAGATAATTTGTACATTGTACCAGGGTTTACTAGAAACCTAGTTTTCATTTCCTGCCTTATTAAACAATGTATATCTGTTTCCTTTGAATCCAATAAAGCGTTTATTTCTTTCAAAGGCAATCTTATTTGTTCAGTTTCACTTGAGCATAATCTGTATGTTTTAAAAACTAATTCGGTCAAAAGTGTTTTGAATATTGAATTGTTTAAAACGGCAGAAACACAAACTAAAAGAGCGAAAGTTTCTCCTAAGGAAAATGCCCATCTTTGGCATCTACGGTTAGGCCACATTAATCTCAATAGGATTGAGAAACTAGTGAAGACTGGACTTCTAAACGAGTTGGAAGAAAACTCTTCACCGGTGTGGGAATCATGCCTTTAGGGCAAGATGACCAAACGTCCTTTTAATGGAAAAGGATATAGAGCCAAAGAGCCTCTTGAGTTAGTACATTCTGACCTCTGTGGTCAAATGAATGTTAAAGCTCGAGGCGGTTATGAATACTTCGTGTCTTTCATAGACGATTACTCGAGGTATGGGTATATTTACCTAATGCACAAGAAGTCTGAAACTCTTGAAAAGTTCAAGGGATACAAGACTGAGGTTGAGAACCTCTTAGGTAAATCGCTTAAAACACTTTGATCGGATCGAGGTTGGGAGTATATGGACACTGAATTCCAGGACTATATGATAGAAAGCAGAATTACGTCTCAACTCTCAGCACCTGGTATGCCACAGCAGAATGGCGTATCGGAGAGGAGAAACAAATCCTTGTTGGACATGGTTCGGTCGATGATGAGTTATGCTCGTCTCCCTGATTCTTTTTGGGGTTATGCAGTGGAGACTGCGGTTTATATTTTGAACAATGTTCCGTCGAAGAGTGTTTGTGAAACACCTATCGAGCTCTGGAGTGGACGTAAAGGCAATTTACATCACTTCAGAATTTGGGGATGCCCGACCCACGTGTTGGTGTCAAACCCGAAAAAGTTGGAACCCCGTTCGAAATTGTGCCTATTCGTAGGTTACCCTAAAGAGACTAGGGGTGGTCTATTTTTCGATCCTAAGGAAAATAGGGTGCTTGTGTCGACAAACGCCACTTTCCTAGAGGAAGACCACGTCAGGGATCATTTACCTAGGAGTAAAATTGTGCTAAATGAAATGGACAGTACATCAGCAAGAGTTGCTGATGAGGCTAGTACGTCAACAAGCGTTGTTGATCCTAGCACGTCTAGTCAAATCCGTTCCCAAGAGTTGGGAATACCTCGACGTAGTGGGAGGGCTGTGAGACAGCCTGATCGTTACATGGGTTTAGCTGAAACCTCAGTTGTCGCTCCTGATGATGACTGTGAGGATCCATTGACCTATGATCAGGCAATGGTTGATGTTGACAAAGACGAATGGATTAAAGCTATGGACCAGGAAATGGAGTCTATGTATTTGAATTCGGTCTGGGAGCTTGTGGATCAACCGGATAGGGTAAAACCTATTGGTTGCAAATGGATCTACAAGCGTAAACGTGGCGTCGATGGGAAGGTCCAGACCTTCAAAGCCCGACTAGTGGCAAAGGGTTTTACCCAGGTTGAAGGGGTTGACTATGAGGAAACCTTTTTTTCACTGTTGCCATGGTAAAGTCGATCGGATCCTTCTGGCCATTGTCGCGTATTATAACTACGAGGTATGGCAGATGGACGTCAAGACAGCCTTTTTGAATGGCAAACATGAGGAAACCATCTACATGGACCAGCCCAAAGGGTTCATTGCCCAACGCCAAAAGCAAAAGGTTTGTCGGCTTCATAGGTCTATTTATGGACTGAAACAATCTTCGAGGTCTTGGAATATAAGGTTTGATGAGGCGATCAAATCTTATGGCTTTGATCAAAATGTCGACGAGCCTTGTGTCTACAAGAAAATTATTGACAAAACTGTCACATTTCTAGTGTTGTATGTGGATGATATTCTTCTCATTGGGAATGAGGTAGAATTTCTTACTGACGTTAAGAAGTGGCTAGCTTCGCAATTCCAAATGAAAGATTTGGGAGAAGTTCAGTATGTTCTAGGTATCCAGATAGTCCGGAACCGGAAGAACAGAACGCTAGCCTTGTCTCAAGCATCTTATTGACAAGATGATGTCTAGATATAAGATGCAGAACTCCAAGAAGGGGTTGCTGCCTTTCAGGCATGGGGTTCACTTGTCTAAGGATCAGTGTCCTAAGACTCCTCAAGAGGTTGAGGATATGAGACGGATCCCATATACTTCAGCTGTAGGGAGCCTGATGTATGCTATGTTGTGTACTAGGCCCGACATCTGTTATGCGGTAGGGATTGTCAATAGGTATCAATCCAATCCAGGATTAGATCACTGGACAGTTGTAAAGGCAATCCTCAAGTATCTTAGGAGAACGAGGAACTACAGCTTAGTGTATGGTAGTGGGGATTTGATCCTTATGGGATACACGGATTCTGTTTTTCAGACCGATAAGGATTCTAGGAAATCCACTTCGTGGTCAGCCTTCATTCTGAATGGAGGAGCTGTGGTATGGCGAAGCATCAAGCAGGGATGCATCGCCGATTCCACTATGGAAGCGAGTATGTTGCGGCTTGTGAAGCTGCAAAGGAAGCTGTTTGGCTTAGAAAGTTCATGACGGATTTGGAAGTTGTTCCAAATATTAACTTGTCGATCACACTGTTCTGTGATAACAGTGGTGTAATAGCCAACTCCAGAGAGCCTCGGAGCCATAAGAGAAGGAAACACATTGAGCGCAAGTATCATTTGATATGGGAGATTGTGCACCGCGGAGACGTGACAGTCACGCAGATAGCATCGGAGCACAACGTAGCTGATCCATTTACAAAGTCCCTCACGGCTAAGGTGTTTGAGGGTCACCTAGAGAGTCTAGGTCTTCGAGAGCTTCCTGACTAGGGCAAGTGGGAGATATGTAAACGGGTATTTAATGCCCTAGTTTATTGTATTACTTCGTTGTAATTTATATACATATCAGAAATGTATTTTCTCCACTAGCTTAGTCCAAGTGGGAGTTTGTTGGGATTTTTGTCCTAATCTCGTGTTTGTAAATTACTGTTTGAAATTAATAAGAGTTATTTATTTCATTACTTTGTGTCTCGCAATATTTAAAAACTTTTCCAATAAACTAAGCTCTAGGGTCATCGAATTTATGAGAGAACTAGAACTTGAACGGTGTGTAGTGGACACATAGGGAGGATCACGTTCGAGTTATTGACCTGAACGATCTACAGTATATGGATAGGGTTGGAGACCTAATCCTAGATACACTGTGGATGCAGCTCGCTTTGTATTAGATACAAACGAGGTGATCTGACTTGTTCATGTGGTTGACATGCGAGTGGGGGCATCCTGTGCACTGAGATTGTACAAGATCGGACCGTGAATTATTAGACCTATTGATGTAACACCATTGACAGTAAGGACTAATAACTTCGTAGATGACCATTAGTGACTCGACCTGAATCCTGAGCGTGTTACAAACTCCTGTCTGTGGGAGTCTGTCCTTTGACTAGTACGGGTGAGGGTGGTCACAGTTACTCGCCCAATATGCCTATCTTTTCAGGGACATAACCAAGTAAGGAGCTGGGAACTTAACTACGCGAGATGGAATTCACTCGTTCCCGCCTTTAGGGAAACTAGAGGGGTTGTTCCCTTAAGTGTTGTCTCCAGGGCTTGGACAACGGGCGCCCACCTTCTCACTGGCCCGAGAAGAGTGTTGTGTATGGTTGGACCATCACAATGTGTTGTTCATTAGAGGAGCAGTGGGGACTTAAGGAACAAGAGGTAGCCACATGGGTAAAATGGTAATTTGACCCAACCGTGTCTACGAACAACCTGTGAAGGGTCGACTCATGGGCATTGGTTATATCAGTGGACACGTAATATTCTGCACTGACGGGAGTGCAGCTACGGGCTATAGTGGAGTGTTACCGTAGCTAATGAATGTTGATTAACCACGTCAAAGAGTTTGATAGGTTAATCTCGGATCATTGGAGCCCGTCACTGTAGGTCCATTAAGTCTCCCGGTTGTCTCAATCTGGGTTAAAAGAAGGGTTAATATTTTGGTATGAAATTGAAGTGTTCAATTTCACTTAAAGGGCATTTATGTTATTTATATGAGATATGAATGATATAATATATAGTTTAATGTGAATGAGATTCATAATAAACTATATGTTAACCTAATTGTTGAATTAGGGCTAATTGGAGAAATTAATTGAGAGAAATTAAATTGGATGTGATTAAATTTAATTAATCCACAATTATAGCAAATGTGATTTGCAATATGAGATATGAGATATCTTATATTATATGGTTATGCAAATGTGATTTGCATAACCTATGGTTGTGGTAAAATGGTAATAATGTGGAGATTTTAACTCCATGATTATTCCATTATTTAAACCCTTCTTGCAAGAAGGATTGATCATAACACTCTCATTTTTTGGATTCTCACCTAAAAAAAGAAGAGAAGTCTCTCAACTTTTTCTCTCAACTCTCCTCCCTCTCCAAAACTAAAGTCCCACCACTTTCCTTCTCCCAAATGAAGAACAACCGAGAAGGTCGTTGGTGGTGTTCGAGTTTCGTTCGAGAGAAACGTTCGTTGAGATCGAGTAGCACAAAGAGTTCGTGACCAAGGAAGAAATCTTGAAAATTTGTCTACAACAAGTAAGTGTGTTCTTCTTGTTGTTTTCTTCCATAGTTATACATGTTTAACTTAGATCTAAGCGTTAGATCGTTTTAACAAACTTCTAGTAGCGTAACGATACCTTGACGATTCGATCGTCTTCCGCTGCGCGGGGATTATCATTCCCTTCAATAGTATGTATTCTTGTAGTTTTGAAATGCTTAGAATAAAGCTATTAGGCTTAGAAGTTTAATGTCACCTTGAAAGGTCTAAGAGCTGATTTGAGAGTTAAACTGCAGGATAGGGTGAATGACGATATGAAGTGCATGATCTGTTCTATATACTATGTGAAGTAATTTGTTTGTTGTTGTTTGTTCGCTGAAGAAAAAAATTCGTGAGGACAAAAAGAGCTACCTTCACTGTGATCAGTTAGGCCACTCATTAAGCGAGTTCTATGAGTAAGGGTCCCTGCAGTGGATGTGTGAAAGCTAGTGTCCTTGCACATAAAAAAAAAGAAGAAAATTGAAAAAGTGATAAAAAAATGATTAAGTGCTGAGTAAAGTTGTTTATTGCTTGAATGTGGGGAGGCTCAAGGATTGGTAATTATGACAAGTGTAGGGGGAAGTTGAATGGAGAGCCTAATAAAGCTGATCCGGGCTTAGTAAAAATGAAGGGAACATAGGCTAATCACACACACACGTAGGAACACTTAGCAAAAGTTTTAAATTGCTTGTTGAAGTATTATGTTTGAGTATTTCCTGTGATTGCCAAATTTTCTCTTAAATTTTTTAAGCTTGAATCAAATGTATGCATAAGAATAATCTCATGTTTAATTTTGTTTTTGCTCGGGAGTAGCAAAAGTTTAAGTTTGGGGGTGTTTGATAGCACACAAAATGTGTTATCCTTAGGCTTAATTATTGCTAGTTTTAAGATGATTTCAGGACTTTTACGTGATTAAATTACTCAATTTCAGGTTAAGAGCTGAAATATAACAATTGGAGATATTTTGGATCACTCGGGATCGAAACGAGGCTATTTGGAGCTAAAAATAACATCATATGGAAGTAGAAGGATCAATCCAAGCTTGAAGACCCGAGGTGATGGCGTTGCAACGCACGCCATGCAGAGTGTTGCAACGTCGAACGTGCAGCTTTGAAGCATTGAAGAACACAGCTGATAGCATTGCAACGCTGCCTTGCAGCGTCGCAACGCTGTCTCGATAGGAAGACAGATAGGAAGGTCGTGCAGAGGGTGTTGCAACGCTGCCTTGCAGCGTCGCAACGCCAGACCGATAGCAACACGCGCGTTAGGGTAGCGGCATTGCAACGCTGCCCTCAGCATTGCAACGTTGTCGACTATTTCCTTATTTGTCACGCGTTTATGGTACAGTGTTGCAACACTGTACCGATTGAGCCTATAAATACAACCTTATTTCTTCTTGCAAGGGGAGCCAAATTTGATGAACTTTTGACCCTAATTTCGAAATACCCTCTATAAGAAGATAAAAGAGGGCATTCTTGGGAGCCAAAGCATTCGTGGAGGTTCGAGATCGAAGACAGGAGCTTGGAGACGAAGGACAGGCATCGACACATAAGTTTAATTTCTTTTTCTTTCAGATTGTAATACCGTTTTAAGACGTTGTCTACACTTTTAGTTTGGTTTTCATGTGATTTAGAGTAGCTAAATGTTGTAGTTAGGATTTGATTTGCATGTTAAGACTTATCTGCTATGTATTGAAGCATGTTTTGTTCTTTATTTTTGGCAATTCGTTCTTTAACTCTTGATTTTGTTGGTTTAAGTGGACTCGAGAGATAAAACTTAGATTAGAGCAAAGTTGTCAAAACTCTTAAAAGTCTAGCATGAGAATGACCTACAAGTCTAAGGGAAACACATAAAAAAGTTTCTTAATGTCGTGCATGTTGTAGGTTCATATGGAGACTATAGAATTTATTGCATGTGCGTGTTGGGATTTCTGTCCTAATCTTGTGTTTGTAAAATATTGTTTTGAAATTAATAAAAGTTATTCATTTCTTTACTTTGTGTCTTGCAAATTTTTTAAACCTTTCCAATAAACTAAGCTCCGAGGTCATTGAATATATGAGACAACTAGAACTTGAACGGTGTGTAGTTGACACACAAGGAGGATCACGTTCGAGTTAATGACCCGAACAGTCTACAGTATAAGAATGGGGTTGGAGACCTAATCCTTGATACACTGTGGATGTGGCCCGCTTTGTATTAGATAAAAATGAGGTGATCTGACTCGTTCATGTGGTTGACATGCGAGTGGGGGCATCCTGTACAAAATAATTGTACAAGACCGGACCGTGAATTATTAGACTTACTGATATAACATCGTTGACAGTAAAGGCTAATAAATTCATAGATGACCATTAGTGACTCGACCTGAATCCTCATCGTATTACGGACTCCTGTCTGCGGGGATCTGTCCTTTGACTACTACGGGTGAGGGTAGTATCGATTACTTGCCCAATATGCCTATCTCTCTGGGACGAGAACCAAGTAGAGAGAGTGGGAACCTAATTACGCGAGATGGAATTCACTCGTTCCCGCTATAGGGAATCTAGAGGTTGTTCCTTAAATCTTTGTCTCCGTGGATTGGACAACGGGAGCCCACCTTCTCTCACGGCCCGAGAAGGGTGTTGTGTATGGTTGGACCATCACAATATGTTGTTCATTAGAGGAGCAGTGGGGACTTAAGGAACAAGATGTAGACACAGTGGGTAAAAGCGGTAATTTGACCCAGTAGTGTCTCACGAACAACTGTGAAGGGTCGACTCATGGGCATTGGTTATATAAGTGGACACGTAATATTCTACACTCGATGGGAGTACTGACTCACTGGGCTTTAGTGGAGTGTTACTATAGCTAATAAACATTGGTTGACCGGGTCAAAGAGTTTGACTAGTTAACCTCAAATCGTTGGAGCCCGTCACTGTAGGTCCATTAGGTCCCTTGGTTGGCTCAATCTGGGATAAAAGAAGGGTTAATGTTTTGGCATGAAATTGAAGTGTTCAATTTCACTATTAGAGTATTTATATCATATAGATGATATAATATATAGTTTAATATGAATGAGATTCATAATAAACTACATGTTAGCCTAATTGTTGAATTAAAGGCTAATTGGAGGAATTGATAGAGAGAAAATAAATTGAATGTGATTCAATTTAATTAAATCCACAATTATTGCAAATTAGATTTGCAACATAAGATATGAGATATATTATATTATATAATTATGTAGATGAGATTTACATAACATATGGTTGTGGTAAAGTGGTAATAATGTGAAGTTGTGAACTTCATCATTCCACTATATAAACCCTTTGTAAGATGGGTTTGGAAAGCTAAGCTAAGCTAAGCTAAGAGAAGCCAAGTTGTCTTTTTGGATTTTTCCCTAAGAATCCAAAAGTCATATTCTCTCTACTCTCTCAATTCTCTTCACCTTCCAAAACACAAAAGTTCCCACCAACTTCCCTTCTCCAAAAGAGAACAACTAAGAAGATCTATTTTGGTAGTGTTTGGGATCCGATCGTGGGAAGAGTTCATTGAGATCGAGGAGCACGAAGAATCGTGATCTGCAGGAGAGATTGTTGAATTGGTCTACAACAAGTAAGTATGTTCTTCTTGCTGTACAATTTAGCATGTTTAGCCTAGATCTAATAGCTAGATCATTTTAATAAACACATGTAGCATGATGATACCATGACGATTCGATCGTCTTCCGCTGCGCGGGGATTCTCATTCAAAACGGGGCTATTTGGAGCTAAAGATAACATCAATTGGAAGAAAAAGAGTCAATCCAAGCATGATGACCCGAGGTGATGGCGTTGCAACGCCATGCAGAGCGTTGCAACGCCATACTTGCTATTTAAAGGCTTTGAAGATTCCAGGCGATAGCGTTGCAACGCTGCCTTAGGGCGTTGAAACGCTATCTCGATAAGAAGCCACGCGTGAGAAGCCGCACATAGGGCGTTGCAACGCTGCCTTGCAGCGTCACAACGCCATTTCGACAAGGAGCGCGCGCGTTAGGGTAGCGGCGTTGTTGCGCGCCCTCTCGCATTGCAACACCATCGATTATTTCTTAATTGCGGCCGCCTAGTGCGGCGTTACCTTAATTTGTCCCTAGCGTTGCAACGCTGCACCGATTCCTTCTATAAATATATCCTTATGATTTCATTGCAAGGGGAGCACAATTTGGTAGAGTTTTGCCCTAAATTTGAAATACCCCTTGTAAGAAGAGAGAAAAGAGTAATTTTGGGAGCCAAAGCATTCGTGGAGGTTCGAGATCGAAGGCGGGAGCTCGGAGACGAAGGACCGGCATCGACACCTAAGTTTATTTCTCTTTCTTTCAATTTGTAATAGCGTTCTAAGATGTTTTCTACCTGTTTAGTTTATTTTTCATGTGATTTAGAGTAGCTAAGCATTGTAGTAGGATTTGATTTATTTGTTATGACTTTATTACAATATATTAAAGCATGTTTTGTTCTTATTTTTGGCCAATCGCTCTGCACTCCTTAATTCGTTGATTCAAGTGGACTCGAGAGATAAAGCTTGAATTAGAGCAAAAATTGTCAAAACCCTTAGTAGTCTGGCACGAGAGTGATCTAGAATTCTTAGGAAAACACTTAAAGAAGTTGCTTAATGCCATGCATGTTTTAGGTTCGTATGGAGACTATGAATTCTATTGCATGTGTGAGGCTCACTAGAAGCAGAGAGGTTTTCTTGAGTAATTTACTTCTTGTTTATAAATTCATCTCATGAGGTCAATGCATGTGTAGTTAGGTTATTAACTTGTAAAAATCACTTCCTTTAATTCTATCAATTCGTGTCTCCACATGTTTGTTTGTTTGGTTGTCTTGTTCGTCAAACACCTATCCATGTTTTGTTGCTTTAGCTAAATTTGAGAATTAGTATCTTAGTACTTAATTAATCTAGAAACTCATTCCCGAGGACGATACTTGGACTCATAAATCACTATACTAAAACTTGACCCGTACACTGCGGTATTGCAATATAATTTTACGCAACAAGTTTTTTGCGCCGTTGTCGGGGAATGGCGATTATTTAGATTAATTAATATTAGGAGAAAATTTAAAATTTTAGACTAAAGTTTGTTTGTATGTTTTTCCTTATTTGTTTGATTGTTGTTTCCTTATTTGCTTTATTTTAGCTTTATGTGTTGTTTGTTGTCTTTGTCCCCTGCATTTGGTTGTGTTGCTATTGTGTGAAGTCTTGTTGAGAAATTACTGATTTTAAAAGCATGACTTTACATGATTTCAATTTTTCACCATTCTATTGTCCATCCCGGGACCCTAGGTATGTGCACCCTGATTTCTCTGAATCTCATCTGTCTAATTTTTACCATTCTGTACCTGAAATTGATGAACATTCATGTAATGGTAGTTATCTAGGCAGTTGGAACCATAGTTCTTCGTACCTTGACCAACCCATAGAAAAATCTTCTCTTGTGGACCAATTGAGGGAATATACTTTAGAATTGAAAATTAAAAATTTGGCTCATGAAGAGTTCGAAAGGTTGAATAGGTTAGAAGCTAAAGTGGTAGAAGCTGTGGGAAATAGTACTGAGGATAGAACCCAATATCTTAACCACTAGTAATTTCCCTTAAGGCCTTACAGAACAATTTATTATCCTTACCACTTTGAGAGGGTGCCACCTAGGAGGGTCTGCATTCACATGATAGTGAGGATAGTTTGGGGAGATTGAGACACACCATAATCGAGTTAGTGAGGTAGACATCGGTATTATAATCACTTCCACAGAGGAAACCCAGGTGATAGGGTTAGAGGCTGAGAAGTATTATTCCCTTTATTCTCCAGAAATTTCCTTAATTGTTGATAACCAATTGTCATACACTCACGAGTCTTGTTTTGATTTCAGTTCTTTCATTTTATTAAACAAAAATACCAAAAATAATTATGTCTCTGGTGCCCATGAAAAGCAAGATAGCCTTTTAGACTTAGAAGGCTACATTGATTCAAGCAAGAAGGGCCCAGAGAAATATGAGCAGTTTTATGTGCCTTGATAAGACACCGTCTAGCTAAAGACGTTAAAGAAAGCGCTTCTTGGGAGGCAACCCAAGTTTTATGTTTTTTTTTTTTTATCTTTATTTTATTCTCTAGTTGTTTGTGTTTTTCTTTTTTTTCTAATTTCTTTCTTTTTGTTCCTGTGTGCATGCCCAAGGGGAGAACTGCAGACTTGCACCCTTTTGATCCTGAGATTGAAAGAACCTGTAGCAGACTCCTAAGGGAAGGAAGAGCAGAACCTCAAGAGATGGCTGATCAGGAGCTCATCAACAACCCTAAACCTATCAGGGAGTATTTCCAACCTGTGTTTAATTAGCGAAAGCAGTGGAATAGTCCATGCCCCTATAAATGCTAATAACTTTGGCAAAAGCAGTAGTGATACAAATGGTTAGGGAAGGTGCTTTCAGAGGCCTAGCCACAGAAGATCCTAACTCTCATCTTCAAAAATTTTTGGAAATCTGTGGTACATTTAAAATGAATGGTATCTCTGTTGATAGTATTCGCTTACGTCTCTTTCCTTTTTCTTTGCAGGGTAGAGCCAAAGAATGGCTAGAGGTCCCTTCCTCGGGAGTATCACTCGGGAGGGCGTTGGCCCAAGCCTTCATGACCAAATTCTTTCCACCTATTAAAGCTGCAAAGTTAAGGACTGAGATAGGAACATTCAGGCAGCAAGAGAGAGCAGCAGTTATTTGAGGCCTGGGAAAGGTACAAGGACATGCTCAGGAGGTGCCCACAGCATGGCTACCCACTGCGGCTCCAGTGCAATTTGTTTTATAATGGGCGGGGAAGGTAAGACCGGGACCATTATGGATGCTACTCTGCTTGGAGGGGCTTTCATGGCAAAAATCGTGCGGAAGCACGTGCCCTCCTTGAGGAAATGTCAAGCTCGCCACTACCGGTGGCCTACTGACAATGAGCAGATCTAAGCCGATGTTGGATTGTATCAAGCTGGATGAGGTAACTTCTCTTAGATCTCATATGGCATCTCTCACTCATGCCCTGAATAATTTTTGCAGGATCACCACAAGCAGGATGTCCTCTCAATGCTCCCACCCAATAGAGAATCCACTATGGAGCAATTGAACTACCTGAACAATAGGAGCAACAACTATGGAGGGAACCAGAATCAGAATAACCTCCCAACACATTACAATCCAGGTTTGAGGTATCATGAAAATTTTTCCTATGCTAACAACAAAAATGTGTTGAATCCCCTACAGGCATGCTTCTACATCGAGAGGAAACCATCTACGGAAGACACATTGCACTCCTTCATATTTGAATCAGTCGGTCCAACCGGTGGAGAATGCGATCACGATCTATCTCGGTATTGTGACCGATCATGGAGCCGCAATAAAGAATATAGAGACCCAGATTGGCCAAATGAACACATCACTCCAGGCACTGCAAGCAAGGAAAGAAACACCTTGAGGGAGTACAGTCTAGCTAAAGACGTTAAACAAAGCGCTTCTTGGGAGGCAACCTAAGTTTACTTACTTTTGTTTTCCTGTCTTTAGCTTGCTTTAGTTGTTTTTGTTGTTTTTCAATTCTTAGTTAGTTGTTGTTTTACTTCGTAGGTTTTGGAGATGCCCTTCTTCGTTGAAATCCATGCTCCCATTCAGAGGAACTCCAACACACATGCTTTGGCTATCCAAGGAACTCAGAAAGATCTCCATCACCCAGGACAGTATCGTGCACTTCTACCCTTATACTTACCTCATGCTTATTTCTACAAACATTGGGGACAATGTTCAGTTTAAGTTTGGAGGTGGGATGTTGTTTATTTATTATAACTGTCCTGAGTATGTACTGAATTGGTGATTGTTCCTTTACATGAGTATGATCATGATAGCCTAGGATGAGATTTATTTGAAAATCTTTGTGATTCTGCTGAAACCTGAGAGCATGATATGAATTTGAGTTAATTTAAAAATTTGCTTGAGTTTTCCTGCACTATTATACACATAGTCTGTGTTCCTGTCGTTTTGAAATGCTTAGAACAAAGTTATTTGGTTTAGAAGTTTGATGTCACCTCGATAGGTCTGAGAACTGATTTGAGAGTTAAACTGCAGGATAGGGTGAATGACAATATGAAGTGCATGATCTGTATAATATGTGAAATAGTTTGTTTTTGTTTTTTTGGTTTGCTGAAAAAAAAATCGTGAAGACAAAAAGAGCTACCTTCACTGTGATCAGTTAGGCCACTCAAAGAGCGAGTGCTCTGGGTAAGGATCCCTACAGTGGATGTGTGAAAACTAGTGTCCTTGCACAAAAAAAAAAAAAGACAGAAAAAGTGGCATCAAAAGAGTGATTAAGTGCTGAGTAAAGTTGTTTATTTCTTGAATGTGGAGAGGCTCAAAGATTAGTAATTAAGACCAGTGTAGGGGGAAGTTGAATGGAGAACCTAATAAAGTTGATCCGGGCTTAGTAAAAATGAAGGGAACATAGGCTAATCACACACACACGTAGGAACACTTGGGAAAAGTTTTAAATTACTTGTTGAAGTGTTATGTTTAAATGTTTCTTGTGATTGCAAAATTTTCTCTTAAATCTTTGAGGCTTGAATCAAATGTATGTTTAAGAACAATCTAATGTTTAACTCTGTTTTTGCTCGGGACTAGCAAAAGTTTAAGTTTGGGGGTGTTTGATAGCACACAAAATGTGCTATCCTTAGGCTTAAGTATTGCTAGTTTTATGATGATTTCAGGGCTTTTACGTATTTAATTCACTCAATTTCAGGTGACAAGCTTAAACGGAGCTCTTGGAGACAATTTGGATCACTCGGGATCAAAATGGAGCTATTTGGAGCTAAAGATAACATCAATTGGAAGAAAAAGAACCAATCCAAGCATGATGACCCGAGGTGATGGCGTTGCAACGCCATGCAGAGCGTTGCAACGCCATACTTGCTGTTTAAAGGCTTTGAAGATTCGGCGATAGCGTTGTAACGCATTGCCTTAGGGCGTTGCAACGCTATCTCGATAAGCCACGCATGAGAAGCGCACATAGGCGTTGCAACGCGCGCTTGCGGCCGCAACACCATTTCGACAAGGAGCGCGCGCGTTAAGGTAGCGGCGTTGCAACGCTGCCCTCAGCGTTGCAATGCCATCGATTATTTCCTTAATTGCCAGCCGTCTAGGGTGCAGCGTTGCAACGCTGTCCCTAGCGTTGCAACGCTGCACCGATTCCTTCTATAAATATATCCTTATGATTTCATTGCAAGGGGAGCACAATTTGGTAGAGTTTTGCCCTAAATTCGAAATACCCCTTGTAAGAAGAGAGAAAAGAGTAATTTTGGGAGCCAAAGCATTCGTGGAGGTTCGAGATCGAAGGCGGGAGCTCGGAGACGAAGGACCGGCATCGACACCTAAGTTTATTTCTCTTTCTTTCAATTTGTAATAGCGTTCTAAGACGTTTTCTACCTGTTTAGTTTATTTTTCATGTGATTTAGAGTAGCTAAGCATTGTAGTAGGATTTGATTTATTTGTTATGACTTTATTACAATATATTAAAGCATGTTTTGTTCTTATTTTTGGCCAATCGCTCTGCACTCCTTAATTCGTTGATTCAAGTGGACTCGAGAGATAAATCTTGAATTAGAGCAAAAATTGTCAAAACCCTTAGTAGTCTGGCACGAGAGTGATCTAGAATTCTTAGGAAAACACTTAAAGAAGTTGCTTAATGCCATGCATGTTTTAGGTTCGTATGGAGACTATGAATTCTATTGCATGTGTGAGGCTCACTAAGAACCGAGAGGTTTTCTTGAGTAATTTACTTCTTGTTTATAAATTCATCTCATGAGGTCAATGCATGTGTAGTTAGGTTATTAACTTGTAAAATCACTTCCTTTAATTCTATCAATTTGTGTCTCCACATGTTTGTTTGTTTGGTTGTCTTGTTCGTCAAACACCTATCCATGTTTTGTTGCTTTAGCTAAATTTGAGAATTAGTATCTTAGTACTTAATTAATCTAGAAACTCATTCCCGATGACGATACTTGGACTCATAAATCACTATACTAAAACTTGACCCGTACACTGCGGTATTGCAATATAATTTTACGCAACACATACTGCGCCTCTCCCAAATCTTTCATTTGGAATTGGGTCGCCAGCCAATTTTTTATGTCAGTTAGGTATCCTACATCATTCCCAATGAGTAGGATATCATCCACACAAAGTACTAATAAAGTCACTTTGTCGTTGACGATCCTCTTGTAAACACAAGGCTCGTCAACGTTTTGGTCAAAGCCGTAAGACTTGATCGCAGTATCAAATCTTATATTCCAAGATCTTGATGCATGTTTCAATCCATAAATGGATCGATTAAGCTTGCAAACTTTTTGCTCCTGACCTTGTGTTATGAACCCTTCGGGCTGAGACATATAAATGCTCTCGTCAAGATTACCATTCAAAAAGGCAGTCTTGACATCCATTTGCCAAATTTCATAATCATAAAATGTGGCTATGGACAAGAGTATTCTTATAGACTTTAGCATAGCAACAGGGGAAAAAGTTTCTTCATAGTCAACTCCTTCCCTTTGGGTAAAACCCTTTGCTACAAGTCTAGCCTTAAGATCTGTACCTTTCCGGCTGCATCTCTCTTTCTCTTATAGATCCATTTACACCCTATGGATCTAACCCCTTCAGGTTGGTCTACAAGTTCCCATACTGAATTGAAGTCCATTGACTCCATTTCAAGGTCCATGGCTTTGATCCATTGGTCCTTGTTTACGTCATTCATTGCCTGTTTATAAGACAATGGATCTTCTACGTCGTCATCAGGTATGACAACTTGAGTTTCAGATAAACCCAAGTAGCGGTCAGGTTGGGAAACAACCCTCCCACTGCGTCGAGTCATTCCCAACGATTGACAAGGACGAGACTAACTTGAGGTGCTGGCTCTTCCATCAACTCTTGATGAAGGTCCAGCTTGACCAAAAACTCTTGTTGGTTCATGTGTAGCTTCATTTAGTACTAATTTACTACGCGGTTTATGGTTTCTCATGTGATCTTCCTCCAAGAACATGGCGTTTGTCGATACAATCACCTTATTTTCTTGTGTGTCGTAGAAAAGACCACCTCTCGTTTCTTTGGGATAGCCAACAAATTGGCACAATCTTAAACGAGGTTCCAGTTTCTTTAGGTTTGTCACGAGCACGTGTGCCGGACAACCTCAAATCTTAAAGTGTTGTAAACTAGGTTTACGCCCCTTCCAAAGTTCAAAAGGTGTTTCTGAAACACTTTTTGATGGAACACTATTCAAGATTTGAAGCTGCCTCTCTCTGCGTATCCCCAAACGAGGCGAGCAATTGAGCATAGCTCATCATAGAAACGAACCATGTCTAACAAGGTTCTATTTCTCCTCTTCGACGACACACCGTTTTGTTGTGGTGTATTAGAGTCTTTGAGAGTTGAGATTTAATTTCATGTTCTATCATATAGTCCTGGAATCTCAAATCCATATACTCTCCACCTCGATCGGATCGAAGTCTTTTAATGTTTTTCCCTAATGCATTCTCTACTTCAGCCTTATACTCTTTGACCTTTTCAAGAGCTTCAGACTTGTGATGCATTAGGTATAGATAACCATACCTCGAATAATCATCTATGAAAGAGATGAAATATTCGTACCCTCCTCGAGCTTTAACATTCACCGGACCATAAAGATCCGAATGCACAAGTTCTAGGGGTTCTACGACTCTATAACCTTTTCCAGTAAAAGGTCGTTTGGTCATTTTACCTTCCAAGCAAGACTCGCAAGGCGGTAAAGAATCATCTTCTAACTTGTTTAGAAGTCCATTCTTAGAAAGTCTCTCAATCCGGTTGAGATTAATATGACCAAGTCTAAGATGCCACAGATAGGTATTATTATTTGGAGTAATTCTTTGCCTTTTATTTTGAGTGTTAGCATTTTTAAACATCTCATGATTTAAAATTGCTTTGGTTTTATTCGATTTCAGTACGTACAAGCCATTTTTCAATTTAGCATAACAAATATTGACACCCTCTTTCAAAATGAACGCTTCATTGATTGAAAAAGAAATACAATAACCAAGTTCTATTAAACAAGAGATAGAAACTAAGTTCCTTTTAAGCTTAGGAACTATATACAGATTTTGTAAAGAAATAAATCTATCTCCGAAAAATAACTTGGCATCTCCCACTGCACGAGTTGAGACGACGTCTCCCATTCCGACCCTGAGCGTCATCTCACCCTCTTCGAGCTCCTTGAAGGAATTAGTTTCCTGAAATGAAGAGAAAACGTGATTAGTGGCTCCTAAATCAAGTATCCAGGTTAAAACATCATTTTCCACTAAACAAGTTTCAAGAACAAGTAAATCTAATTTACCTTTCTTCTCTTTGAGCTCAGCAAGGTATTTTGGGCGATTTCTCTCCAAAGTGCCCATCCATGTTGCAGATGGAAACACTTTTCTTTATCTGCAAGCTTGGCTTTTCCCTTGCCTTTGTCAGCAGCAAGTGCCTTCCCTTTCCCTCCTATTTTCTTCTTTTAGGTCTTCTTAAGCCCAGAAGAAGAGTTACAGGACTTAGTCCCAGAAGATGAACCCTTCTGGAACCTTCTGGAATGGGCAAACAGATTTGCCTCTTCATCAGTCTGTCCCTTATTCTTCATAAGAGACTGGAAAGTCTGTAGTTCATTAAGGAGAGTAGTCAGGTTATACTCTATCTTGTTCATCACCGCATTCTTTGCGGAATTGCAGAAACTCTTGGAAGAGATTCCAAGATGAGCGATACCGACTTTGCTCGTCAATGACCGCTCCGTTTCATCTCAAAACCACGTTGAAGTGGACCATCAGATCAAGAACGTGTTCTCTCACTGACGACCCCTCCTTCATACGGGAGTTATAAACGTATTTGAGGGATTCGTGTCGAATCTGTCCAGACGGTTGTCCAAACATTTCCTGCAGTGAACTCATGATCTCACGAGCTGAGACATGCCCTTGTGCTTTTTGGCCAGAACTTTCGAAACACTAGCCAAAATGTAGACCTTGGCCTTATCATTGGCTTTGATCCAGCGGTCGTATGCCTCCTTAACAGATTGAGGAGCGTTACGAGCAGGAATCTGAGGACATTCCTCAGTTAGTACGAATCGAAGGTCGTCAACAACGAGAATCGTATTCAAGTTGGACTTCCACTTAGTAAAACTCTCACCAGTTAGACGATCGCTTTTAAGTAAGGCTATTATTGAAGACGACATGCTGAAAATCCAAAATAGTTCTAATTAGTTATGCCTTTAAACCCAGTGTAAAAACCAATCTAATTTAGCAAAATTATTAAAGAACCCTAGTGTTTAAACTAAAACTCATTGTTTAAGTTAAACCTTTAATTTTGCAACGATACTTCAAGGGTTTAGAACAAAAGCCTCCGTCGGGCGGTCATTCATTCCTCCCTTGAATTGAGACTTTCTGAGCCAATTCCCACTACCAGAACATCTCATGTCCCAATGGTCCTTAGCTACCGTTTGTTTGGTCAAGGACTTGTTAACTAACTTAACTCATCCCGTAAATGTGACCCTACCATTTTCAGATCCAATAGGCCAGAGCCAACAGCTCCTATTAAGAAAAGACAGCTGGCTTTGGCAAACAACCTAAAAGACCTATCCATTTTTGGAGTTCGCGGTGTTAGATCCCTATAGTCAGGCCCTCCGTAGGGTTTGGCTGTTCCAGGACAACCTAGCAGGCGGACTATAGAAATCTCACGGTGCGACCTAATGGAGGAGACCGTAGGATACGTTGACACGCGTTCTGCTCCCATTTACTATGGATACTTCCCTCATTCACCTTGGTATTGAACCATGCAAACACATACCGTAGGGGACGCCCTATTGACGCGCGCGTGGAGCGAGCATGGAACTCACGGTGAGAACTCTTGAGGACGTGAGAGTAAACTCGATGCGAGCATCTCGTTTTCTCCCACTGAAGTTCCTAAAATTAGGGTATGGATTTAACATAGTCGGATTCTGGCTAATCTATCTAAGTCTATGCCTATCATAACTATTATAACTAGGTCTTAAAACCTTATGTCTAGGTGAATAAACATTTTAATTACCTAAAGATAAATCAGAACTGAGGTTAATTCAACTCAGTTAGGGTCGATTCAGTAGGAGGAGTTAGCTAGTCGAAGCTTAAGTACCCTGACCTTAGTGCAGAACTTCACCGGTAGAGTTCCCTTATAACCAAAGTCCTAAAGTCCTACTATATTTTAAACTATTTAAAATACTACGTAAGACTTATTTCTAATCCTATTAGAAATTGAAACTTAGGTCTAAATTAATTTTAAACGATTTAAAACTAATTAAATTTAACCCAAGTTCCTATGTTTGCAAGCATTTCTTTATTATAGGTTATGGTTTCTAAAACCCCTTTAATTTATAACTTTTATATATTTTAATAATTAACCTATGATAAAGAAACTATATTATAAATCCAACAATCAAAATTCAAATTGGAATTATAAAAGAAATTCAACTACTTGAATTATGAAATTACTTAAACAAAATAACATTTATTTTAAACTAAGTAATTTCATGCTCCATGCAATTTATTTTCCATATAATCTAATTATAACACTTATAATTAATTACTCATGAAAAAATAAATTAGTCATGCATCTAACCATATTCATATAACATTTATATAAATAAAATGCATGAACATGCTTATCCTAAGGTGGGAATAATCTAAATGATATTCATATAGATAAAAAGTTGTAAAACCGGAATAATTTGGTCCCTAAAGTGTAAAAAACAAAAAAATATATTAATTTATTTCATGAAATTGGTCCAAAAACACCTTGAACCGCTCGAACCGGACCAAAACCAACGAACCAGCTCGAACCGGTCTGCTATTGCTTGAACCGCCTCACGGCGTTGCAACGCCTGCTTCATCCTCGCGCGTGCCTGCTATCAGGATGGCGTTGCAACGCTGAGGGGCAGCGTTGCAACACCGCTGACCCCTTGATCGCCCGCGTCGATAGGGAACGCTAGCGTTGCGACGCTGTTCTTCAGCGTTGTTGCAGCGCTTCTTTGCCGGCGCAGCGATCTTCTTCCACGAACACAGCAGCTTCAAACTTCAATTTCTCCTTCGATTCTCAACCAAATTGAATGAAACTTGTTTCGAACGACTCGTAACTCAATTACAGACTCAATTATGCACTTTTTGCCCAAAAACGCAGGGGCATTTACATATAATTTGATCAAAATCAAAAGTAAACTATGGCCAAAAATTCCTAAATAGTATTACTGACAAACCAATGCAATTCCCACCAAAATCAATGCAATTTTGTTTCAAAACAAAACAATACAAGCATTTCTCTCGATATCAATTGATGGAGATCGATCTCCTTGAAGCGTGAAGCGTGATTGGGATCGTTAATTTGCTTGATTGTTTTGCTAAAAACAAAAACCAAAGTGCACATTGACCCAAAAATCTGAGAACAAGCATATATTCTAATCCTATTAGGCATGGATTAAATGCATACAAACATGCTACAAGTTTAACGTTTAAACTAAAGGAGAGAAAGAAGAATTATTACCTTTGTAGACTCAAAGCAACTCCTTGCTCCAAGCAATTTCTGATAACTTCGGCAAGCTTTAGCTTCTGCATTTCTGAGAACACCACCAAAAGAATAAACCTTCTATCCTCACGAGTGCTTAGATCTTTCCTTTGTGGGAAGGATTCCAACAGTTGGAAGAACTTTTCGGAATTCTAGAAATTGAGAGAGAGAGAGCAATTCCCCAATTTCTTCAACAATACAATTGATCGATCTACAGAAAGTGCAACCCCCTTTTTCCTGTTAAATTGTCGATAGGGAGAAGGGGACGGGTAGTGGGGAACGTGTCTGGATGACACGTTCCCTTTTTATTATTAAAATAATAATAATTATTATTATTAAATCAAATTTAATTATTAATTAAATATCATATATTTAATTTGGATTAAATCTCATTTAATCATATTACCCCTTTAACCTATAGTTTTAATGTACATCCAGTGCACATTAAATTTTAACCTATAGTTTTCAAATGTGTATCACATTCACATTTAATATAATATTTGAACTCTTTCAAATATTCAATTCTCTCTTATAATTTAATATGAATCACATTCACATTAAATTTATAATATATATAGTTCCAAAACTATATATTATAATGTATCAAGATACATTAAGTTTATTCCCCAATGAATTTGAACATTTCAAATTCAAATGATCTAAGAACCCTTTACGAGCTAGAAGGTGGACCTAATGGACCTACAGATCAGAAGCTCCAACGATACGAGATTGCTCGGTTAATCTCATTATCCTCCCAATCAACATTCGTTAACTGCGGGAACACTCCAATAAAGTCCCACAGCTGCACTCTTCTAACTGCAGATATATTTCTGTGTCCATGGATTTTGACCAATAACAGCAAGTCAATCATTCACGAATGTTCGTAACACCAACTGGGTCAAAATACCGTTTTACCCCTGGGTTACATCTTGTGCCTTAAGTACCAGTGCTCCTATAATAAACAATTTGTTTGTGGTCCTACCAACAAAAAGAGCCCCTCTCGGGCCAATGAGAGGGTCGGGCCCTTTGTTCAAGTCCCGGAGACACCACTTAAGGGAACATTCCTCTACTTACCCTAGTAGGCGGGAAGGAGTGAATTCCATCTTGCTAAGTTAAGTACCCAGCCGCTCACTCGACCTTGTCCCCAAGAAGGTAGGCATTTTGAGTCGGCGAATCTGGCCACTCTCACCCATACTAGTCAAAGGACAATCTCATGAGCAGGAGTTAAGTAACTGCTTTCGAGATTGGGATCAAGTTGCCTAGGTCATCCTAGTGAAATAGAAACCTAACTAGTCAGCGGAGTTCTGACTAGAGGTTACTATTTCGTGGTCCGATCTTATGTAATCTCATTACATAGGATATCCCCACTCACATGTCATCTACACGAACACGTTAGGATCACAGTGTTTGTATCAAATACAAAGTGGGCCACATCCATAGTTTAACCAGGGTAAGGTACCCAAACCTTATCCCCTAACTATAGACCACTTTAGTTTGTATCTCGGCTGAGATCCTTTTTATGTACATTACATTCGGTTAAAGATTCATTTAACAGCCTTGGATGTTTAGTTTATTGGATTTAGGGTTTAAATAACGGCAAACTCGTAGAAGACGAACAATAACACTTTATTGAAATAATAACACTTTATTACATTAATTAGAACATAATTACAAACTACGAGTTTTAGGGCACAAATCCCAACAGTAACCAGCTCGGGATTCAGGTCGAGTCACTAATGGTCATGTATGAGTTATTAGACCTAATCTGTTAA
Source organism: Trichosanthes cucumerina (assembly GCA_036507285.1). Taxonomy (NCBI): domain Eukaryota; kingdom Viridiplantae; phylum Streptophyta; class Magnoliopsida; order Cucurbitales; family Cucurbitaceae; genus Trichosanthes; species Trichosanthes cucumerina. Next base: position 45,993,905 of record CM071841.1, read on the forward strand.
CGGTGTTACAACAATTGGCTAATAATTCGCGGTCCAATCTTGTACAATCTCATCGCACATGATGCCCCCACTTGTATGTCAACTACATGAATGAGTTGGATCGCCTCGTTTGTATCAAATACAAAGTGCGCTGCATCCATAGTGTTACCAGGATGAGGTTCCCAACCTTATCCATATACTATAGACCATTTGGGTTACACTTTTAAACACGATCCTACCTATGTGTCTACTACACACTATTCAAGTTCTCATAACCATAATCCTGGAGCTTAGTTTATTGAATTTTAAGTTTTAAATGAGAGAACACGATAAATGATGAAAAACAACTCTTTATTAATCTCATCAAAAATTTATAAACTACGCGAGCTTAGGACATAAAATCCCAACATATCCATGTTGAGAAAACAGAGTGACCTAACGGACCTACAGTTCATGAGCTCCAATGATACGAGGTTAATCGATCAAACTCTTTGACCTGGATAACCAATATTCATCAACTACAAGTCTCTCCACTATAGAATCGTAGTTGCACCCTCCTCACTGTAAAACAAGTTGTGTTCATCGATTTAACCAATACTTGTGAGTCGACCCTTCATAGGTTGTTTGTAATCCCATTTAGATCAAATTACCGTTTTACCCTTATGATTACCTCTTGTTCCTTAAGTACCACTGATCCTCTAATGACCAACTTGTTTACGGTCATACCATAAACAAAGTCCCTCTCGAGCCAGTAGAGGGTGGGGCCCTCGTTGTTTAAGATCTAGATGCAACCCTTAAGAAAACAACCTATCTAAATTCTCTAGCTCGAGAACGAGTGAGTTTCGTTTTGCGGAGTTAAGTTCCCAGATCCCCACAAGGTTTTGTTCCTAAAAAGGTAGGCATATTGAGTCGGCAACTCTAGTCACTGTCACCCATACTATTCAAAGGACAAACTCTCATAGACAGAAGTTCGTAACCCACTCAAGATTCAGGTCGAGTCACTAATGGTCATTATAAATTATTAGACCTAATCTGTTGACGCATTAGTTGGCTAATAATTCGCAATTCGATCTTATACGATCTCATCGCACAGGATGCCCCACTCTCATGTCAACTACATGAACGAGTTGGATCGCCTTGTTTGCATCAAATACAAAGTGAGTTGCATCCATAGTGTTACCAAGATAAGGATCTCAACCTTATCCATGTTCTATAGACTGTCAGATTAAATACTTGAACATGATCCTACTTATGTGTCAACTACACACTGTTTAAGTTCTTATAATCATAACACTAGAGCTTAGTTTATTGGATTAAGTTTAAATGCAAGTACACAAGGAAAATTGAAAAATAACTCTTTATTTGATTTCATCGAGCATTTACAACACCACGAATTTAGGGCATAAAACCCCAACATCATCATTATTATCATCCACAAATTATCGTTATAATATACATATATATATATACAATCAAGGCCACTATGTGTGTCACACTCCATAGCTCTATGTGACTCCCTCTGGTTGGTCCACAACATTGACTCAACTGCCATGTCACGCCACGTGTATTATTTATAAACTCATTTCGACCATAAATTTTTCATTTTAGATCCAATTTGAATGATTCAAGTGATTTTAGAGTTGTTGTTCCAAGTTCTATGCTATGGACATTTCAAAACTATAAAATTCTTAGTAATTAGAAATGGATTTATTATCATCAAAATATTAGATACTTAATTAATTTGAGATTAAGAGCCGGGAAAGCCTACACAAGGAAGAGAGAGTTTAATTTCGATTTCAAACTAAAGATTTCATCTAGTTCAAAGCTTTTATAAGCAAAATTTCTCATTAATTTTCATAGAATAAATTTGTAGAGAGGGAAGAAGAATCATAGACATTTCCCATTCAAAACATAACTAAAAAGTTAAGGGTATTAATGAAAACTTTTAAAGTTCAAACATACACCGACACACGTGCACCCATGTGTGCATGCACACACACAAGTCGGTTGATATGGTCGTTTTGAGCCCTTTTTAGGCTCGTAGATCAATCGACTGGTTTTGATCGGTCGACTCATTTGATCGGCTTGATTTACTTACTCCTAGGTGAGAGAAATTAATTGTATGAACTAAGTTTATATACATGAATTAACATCAATCAGCAGAACACCTATCAAAAGGTGTCGTTTTAATCTTTACAAACTCTTCCTTTTTCTTTTCCAATGTTGACATGTTTTTCTTCTAAAGATGTAAGTTATTGTAATAAAGATGACTATATCTCAAATTCGATAAATACGAGCGGCCTAAACTTTCAATTTCTTTCATTTTTAGAAGCAATATTCACGTGACATAAGAAGGGGAAAAAAAAAACTATTATCAATCTTTTCCTTTGACAATAATACATTTTTCATAATCAGAATTAATAGATCTATCTTTTCTAACGATGTTGACCAATTTACTTCTTAGGTTTTTCATCAAGCCACCACAAATAAACGTATGTGTAAATTTTTTATATCAGCCTAAAGAAGATGGATATGTTTTAAAACTAAAAAAAAATAAAACATAAAAAATATGCATTTACTATTTTTAATTTGATGATTTGACTTTTGGCTACTAATGCATGGGCGCTAGAAGTATAAGGCGTGTAAGGAATGATCTATTGATTATTTTTACTTTTGTCATCTTGTGTGTATTGTCTTTTTAATCTTGATGTCTCCTTTTATTTTATTTTTTTTTTGGGAAAAATACGATTTTAGTCTCTTATGTTTTAAGTGTGTGTCTATTTAGTCTCTGTATTTCAAAATCACACAATCAAGTCCCTGAATTAAGTTAAATAGTTCTATTGAATCCTTGGTCGTTAATTATTTTTAACCGAAGCTGACGTAGATAATTTTAATATTAAAATAATAATAATAATAAAAATGAAATATTGTTATTATTATTATTATAAAAATAAATATTTTATTTATACTTCTTCCCCACGCGACAACCCAATGCCCCTCTGCATTCGTCTCTGCTCCCGTCGCCGACTCCAGCTTAGCCCCAGTCCCTCTTCAGTTGACCGCTCGCACGCATCGCAACCACCTCCCTCGAGTCCTCATGCCACAGATCTGTAGCAAAGAGTCTGACACTGTCATATCGTAGATCTGAGCTCGACTAGTGGTGAGATCTGACCTCACCGGAATTGCACGCCGCAGCTATTCGACCGTCGGACGTCAGCTCTACTTTCGGAGTGCGTCACTGCCCTTTAGCTGCTTGTCTTCAACGAACGAACGTCACTCATCGATCGGTGCCGCCACCGGATCAGAGGCCTCATCCGAGTGAGGTTGCAACGCTACCGCAAGTGGGGGTGGCGTGGCGTGGCCGCGGAAGCTCAGTTAAGGTTGGACTTGTTCGACAATGAACAACTTCGACGTGGTCGAAGAAGAAGAAGGACCGAATTTGTCGTGGAAGCTTGGGTGGTTGTCGCGCAGGCATAGGATTGGGGAAGAAGAAGAACAAATAAAATAATTATTTTTAAAATAATAATATTATCATTTTATTATTATTTTTTATTATTTTAATATTAAAATTATCCACGTCAACCTCCGTTAAACACTGTTAAAAATAATTAACGGCCAATGATGCAATAGAACTATTTAACTAAATTCGAGATTTGATTATTCGATTGAAAAACACGAGACTAAATAGACACAAACTTAAAACATGAGGGACTAAAAAAGTATTTTTCTCTTTTCTTTTAACACTCACTCATCCTTGTCGATATTCTATTTCTCGATTTTTTTTTTTTTTACAAAATAATAATTATTACTTAACGTTTTTTTTAATTTTTTAGTTTTTTAATGCATCAACATATTTTAAGATGAGAATATTCAAACTCATGACCTCTCGATCATAAGTTATACTTGATCTCAGTTGAAGTCTGAGTTGAGGAATGTTATGGTTGACACGATTTACGAATTAGTATTATATTTTCGATTTTTTTTTTAAAGAATATTTTAGAGTTAGTTAACATTCAATGTACCCCTCAGTTCATTGGCATCAGCGCTCGTTTTCATCTCAAAGCACGTGGGTTTGAGACTTTTTGTGCTCAACGTTGTAAATTATATATAAAAACTCTATATAAATAAATGATTTTTCATTAATTTAATTTACGTACTTTTCATTTATTTTCCCCAGAATTTTAGTTCCGTTGTTTAATTTGACAGTTTTCTTTACTAAACTATTTTATAAAATTTTTAATTGAGATAGAATATAATCCAATGAATGAAAAAAAAAAATATTTTACATTAAATAGTACTAAATATTTCAAATTTAATTTCATTTATGATATATTTATATAAGTCATTCAATCGTTCTTATAGTTGGTTAATTAATATTACTTAATTTAAATAGATTATCATGAAACTTTTATGTTTATGTCTGTTTGGTCCCTAAATTTTAAAATATGTTTCATAGATAATGAACTTTCAATGTCTAATAGGTATTGAACTTTAAAAATGTCGAGTACATCATTGAACTCTCAATTTGTTTTCAATATGTCTCTTATATATTCAAAATTTTAAAAAATGAGTTGATCTATTAGATATAAAATTAAATTTATGTCTAATGGTCAAAGAGAGTATAGCTCAACTGCTATCTTGAATGCATTAATGATCACAAGGTTTGTGGTTCATTTCAATTTCATGTCAAGTAGGATTATGAATTTTAATGTTGAAGGACCTATTGGATACAAAAGTGAAAAGTATTACAGTATCATCAAGTTATTAGCCACCCAGTGGAGAAAATATGAAAACTGCTCATCGCAAGAGCGTAAACTGCATGATACTCCAAGGGCGAACGAGCTTAAAAGGTGAGCGACCTCTAAAAAAAATAGCTTAAAAAAAAAGTGAGTCCAGTTTAAAAAAAATGCTTACAATTTAAGCTTTGTTCCTCTCAACTTCAGTTTATCATTTTTAGGACATTTTAAGTTAGGGTACTTTTGTCATTTGTTATGATCAATCAGATGACATTTAAGGTTTGGGAAATCTATCTAAAGGTTGGCCATTAGATTGTACAAAACTATTTTTTTTTTGGATGAATAAAATTTGAAGCTTTTGAGCCTTTTCAGTCAAGTTTAGCCAAGTGCTTCTTGATCCATTTGCAATTCATGTCTTGAGCTGCATGACAAGAACATTTAAGTAGGATTGATCATCCCATCTTGTGGAGTGTTTGATTCTTGGCCAAGAATTTATTCTTATCTTAAGAACATCGATCTTTTAAGGTAATCATGTTCCTTCTTTGGGATTGAAATCAGTTGATTTAAAGGTTTTAGTATTTGTGAATTAGGGGTTCACATAACCAAAGGGTTTCTAGCTAATTGAGTTTACATAAGGTTCCTAATTTCTAATTCATTCGAATTTCTTACTAATAAAAAAAATTTGTATATATAAGGAATGATAATATCTCCATTGATGAGAAATCTTTGGAATAAAATAATAAGCAAAAGGGTTAAAATTGGGAGACGTGAAATCTTCCTAATTGCTTTCCTTGCAAATGAAGTAACATAATCGCCTACCAAGCAATGAATCAAAATTTATGCCTAAAAAACTTTGATAGAGAATATTTTTATTTTTTCATTAAATGCTACAATATAATCTAGCACACATTCATTTTCAGCTACATCAAGAAAAATGAATAATTACATCTGTCCTACAATTTCTACAAGAGCTACATATGTGCCAACAATGGCAGCAACAACACCTATCAATATGATACCACTTATTATCAACGTCTCGAATCCGAATGTCTTGTAATTGCCCGAAATCTTCAAGTAACACACGCACGGTAGTATAATCGAAGCGGTCACGCTCAAAAACGCTCCAACGAGCGACATCAGAGACCCGAAAAAGGGTATTGCTAGAGCTACAATGACATTGCTAACCAACAAGCTGGTACTGATTAGCATAGTCAAGGGCTTTGTGTTGTAGTTGAATGGAATTCGATTCTTAATGGCAGTCACAATTGGAACAGTCATTAATGCATATTTGCAAATGGGATTTACTAATATTGTGTAGATTGCAACCTTAGAGCTGAATTTTCCAGTTGGAAGATTTAAGGTTATCTGTGATTGAATGTCTGAGCCAAACATGGCGTATCCTATTACAGCCATGAAAGCATAGCCGAAAGTGCAAATGATGAAGCAGAAAGTTAGAACCTGCACAAGTAGAAACAGCTAAAAGGGTGACCAAAAAGTCAAAGAAAAGGTACAAAAGCAAAAGACTAGACATTGAAATTAATCTACAAAATGATGATGTAATGTCAAAAAACAATTAATTATTAATTGTTTGAAAAATATTATGTGTATTTTAAAAACTTACCCATTCCATCTGATATAAAGTGATAATTTACCTAATATGGAAATATTGTCATACGAACATTTACCCATTAAAATGTTGGTATACTAATAATTCACAACTTCATGAAAATGAGTATTTTTTAAATTCATGTATATCTTCATTCTTAATTTTAATATTAGGGACTGTTTGAAGAATTAAGTGGGTTATAATAGTTTGTAGATTATTATTGTCGGTGGAATCATATAATATTATTTATAAATGCAGAGTAATATAGTCTGGGGTTATAATAGTTTATGTTTAGAGTGCAGAGTATTCCACAAGTTATAATAACACAGATTATTATAACCTGTACCCCAAACAGACCCTTAGTGATAGGAAAGAACTTACCACTTTAAAAGATTAGAGGAAATTGAAAAAAAGATGGTGGAGAAAAAAAAACTATGTGAGAAATTGAATTGTACTTACATTAGAGAATTGGTGTTTGTTCTTCATAGAGGTGTATAAAGTTGGGAAAACTGGATGAGCACAATAACAGAATGCAAATAAGCTGATGGAATTTGGAATCCCTTTCCAATTGATGAGAGTTCCTTTATGTTGGAATCCAATTCCATCAAAGGCACCACACCAAAAAACCGAACCGATGATGATGGCCGACGCCAAAACCCCGCTAGCCGAGACAAAAGAGAGAAGACTCATGTTGTCGAGCCAAACCGATGGCAAGATAATGAGGGCAACGACCAACACGAAGAATGCTTTCCCAGCAATTCTAAAGCCAAGGAGTTCGAACCCGACGTCGGGGAACATGTTGTTCAAGTTATCGCCTTCGAGGATAAGAAATCCGGTGGCAACCAAGTACAACTCCACATACATGAAAATCGATACTATTATCTTCCCATTGCTTCCAAATGCAAGCTCTCCAATCTCTGGATAAGTTAGTATATCAGATTTTGCATCCATGCATCGTTGGATCAACAATCCGGTGTAAAACGTCGCGAGGGCGATCACGAAAAGGAGTATTAAGCTTAGCCATCCCCCCGACGCGAGGGCATAAGGAACTGATAGAATCCCAACTCCTGAAAAATGCAATAATCACCATGAGAATATGATATCATTAGGATAAATGTGTTTTTGTTATGAAAATAAAGCTTCAAATCGATTTAAAAAAAAAATTGTAGTTTTGAGTAAAAGCAATTCTATAACCATTTTCTAATAAGGCCAGATTTAGTTAAAGCCCGAGCCCTACTCAAATATTTTACTTTATATAATATGTATAGAAAAATTAATCAAAAATAATAAGAAAAAAAATTTTTGGTTACTATGTCTCTAGCCCCTTCAATACTTAAGTTAAGAGCTACAATTGTAAATATTTTTTTGAATTTCATATTTATGCCCCTCGATAAAAATTTTGGATTCACCAAAAAAAAATCTAAAATATCTTTCCAGTTCACTGTTAAAAAATTCTAAGAAAAGATGAAAGGAAAAAGAGGGAAAAGAAAGATGGTTGACGAGCTAATTATAAGTAAGAAGTCAACTAAAACGGCACTAAGAAAATATATTATCTCCAACTTTACACCTTTTAGTTTTGGATAACATGTGACGTTTGAACCATACAATAGCAAACTACAAAAAGAAAAAAAAAATATATCTATATCTTGTGAACCAACTTTTAAAAATCTAAAAAAAACTGTTAAATAAAAAAATAACAAAAAGAAAAACTATACAAGTCTTTAATCATTGGGTTTTGTTTTGAAAATAGAAGGTGAACCTGATAGAGTATTGAGGAGGTTGAAAGTGGTTTGGAGGAAAGAAGCATTTTTTGAAGAACTGCAAGAATTATCAATATCATTTGATTCCACTTCCTCCAAAATCAATACATCACTCTCTAACTTATTTCCAAGCAAGAGGGGCACTCTCAAAATTGAATCTAAAAATATCTTCACCTTCATTTTTGTCTTACAATTGAGGGGGGAAAAAAAAAAGCTACCAAGAAGATCAACTGGTCAAGAAGCTAATAGAGAGAGAGAGATATTTTAGGAGAGAGATGAAGAAAACGTTTTGAGTTTCCCTCTTTTTAAATACTGAAAAAGGAAAATATCGAAAAGTAAGACAAGTAACTTAAGCATTTAACATGTGCAAAAGTTTGAAAAAGGACATAAAATTTATTGCACCAAATTCATGTAATGGAAACAGAGAAATCATGGAACCAAATCTACGGGAAGAGAAGAGCCAAAAATGCAATCACTCGGTTTTGACCTAAAGTGTGAATGAGAAATTATTGGTTTTCCCATGAAATAATAAACGTGCTTCTTTTTTTTTTTTTTTATCATCCTTTTGGATTGCAACATATTGATAGGGCTAATACTTTATGGGAATTGAAGTGATGTAGCAACAAATTGATTTAGCATAATCTAGATTTAATATTATGAAAATAGCTACTACAACTACAAGCAATTGTACATATAGCAAAATTATAATACAAGTAAACCACCGATTATTAGGACTACAATTAACCAATATCTAAGTTAATCATGAATTTATATTGATTAGTGACTATCATATAAAAAAAACTATATTTGGTTAAATTGTAAATTTTGGTGCTCCTCAAGTAACACTCATGTGTTGTGCTCTCCACTTGTTAGCCACACTATTTTTTTTGTTTTGATTTTATTTTGAAAAAAAAAACTAGTGATTAAAAAGGGATTGCACATCATTTGGGTGTTGCCTAGTTGTGTTCTTTGGTCACTGTAGTTTGGAGAAAGTTAAAATTTAATCTCTATAATTTTAAAAGTTTTGAATGTCATTCTTTTGGTTTAGTGAAAATTCCCCACGTCCCCTGCGACCTAGGCACGTCACCATAACACCCAAACCATTATCGAGCCGCTTGCGAGAGTGAAGACTGCCCCCAAAAACCAACACGAGTCCTTTCAGCATGTTTTGTCCTCATTCACATGCTCCCTAGGAAAATTCCTTAGAGGTCACCTAATATAGGATTGCTCCAAACTAAGCACGCTTAACTTTAGAGTTCCTATGATTGAGCCACCGAAAAGGAAGGTGCACCTTGTTGGTAATATAGTAGCTATCAATTCTTTTAAGTCTTTCTCAACCATACTTTCATTTTTCTCAACCATATTTTCATATGCTCAAAATCCCTCTCATTCAGATGTGATCACAGTTCATTCATGTAACCCCTCCTTACCTCGGGTGTCACATGTTAATTGCGGAGTTCTGATGGGATCCGGTGCATTAGTGCTGGTATGATCACACCTATACTATATGAAAGTATGGTTAAGAAAGATAAAAGTATAGTTGAGAAAGACTTAAAAGAATTGATAGCTACCACTTGTACCAACAAGGTGCACCTTCCTTTTCGGTGGTTCAATCATACCTATTGTGGGTGACCTCTTGGGAATTTTCCTAGGGACCATGTGAGTGGGGATAAAGCATCCTGAAAGGACTCGTGTTTATGAGAAAAGTCTTCACTCTCGCAAGCGGCTCAAGGATGGTATGAATGATTATGGTGACATGGGCAAGTCGCAGGGGATTCCTGGGCCCGGGGCGTCACACCATTGACCCATATTCTAACTTTTAAAATTATAGAGACTAAATTCTAACTTATTTTCAAACTATAAAAACTAAATTTATAATTTAACTTCTATAATCAACCTTCATTTTTTTAAAATTTTGAATATCATTATTTATATTATAGTCTTATTATATCCTCTTTATGTTCACATATTGACCTCGTCTCTCTTTAGTTCATTTTTATAGCATATATTAAACAACTTTTACACTAAAGTATGGTACGTAATCTTTTGAGGGGACATGGTAAGATTGAGGGATGGAAAAAATGAAAAGAAAAATAAAAAATTAGAAAGGAAGGAAATAACTTCTTTAACCCTAAACAATCCAATAGTTCTCAAAAAAAAAAAAAAAAAAAAAAAAAAAAAAAAAAAAAGCTGCACAATCTAGTCCATCCTGAGTCCTGACACATTCAGCCCATCTTTTCTCTTTCTGTCCTCTCAAACGTGTTCCTCGTTCTCTCGTTTTAAACACCACACATGTTTAAACCTACCAATAATGGATTCAATATTTTGATGGTAAATTTTTTTAAAAATAATTCTTTTATTTAAGTTACGTGATTCTTGTATTTGTCCGGTTGTGATATCAAATCTTTGTTGCATGTTAATAAGAATTTTTATAGTAGAGATTAAATTGTTTTATATTATAGTGACTAAATCATTACCTTATAAAGTTTGAAAATTGTTATTATCAACTTTAAATAAAAGGGTTTGAATCATTACATATAATTGAAGTCTCATGGGCAAAATAGTTGCTTTAATTAAAGTACATGACCAAATGTGTTTTTTTTTTTAAATTTTTTGACTGATAGAAAGAATTTATGGCTTACACTGTAACATAAGATTTATTAAAATAATCATACTGGGGAAGGAAATGTTCTATCAGCAAGCTTATTCTTTTCCTTCACACGAAAAAAGCTTAAAATATTTCTCCCCATCAAATCATGCTTCTGGAATTGGATTTTTATTTGTTTAAAATAAAATAATCGATAAAATATCATTGATCACTATATTTTAAGCTTTATTTTATTTTAGTCTCTACTTTCAAATGTTCGATTTTAATCTATGTACTTTCAATAAAGTTTAAAATTGATCTCTATAATAAGTTTGAAATTAATTTTTATCGAAACCGGTTAAATAATAATAATAATTTCAATATAAGAAAAGGTACAATTTGAACCTACTTTCAAAATTTGTAGAGAAAAAACTAATAGACACTAATTTTTTTTTATAAAAAAATAAAAATAAACTAATAATAGAGAGGCCAATTTTAAGTTTCTTTGAAAGTACAAGAGTTAAAATTGGATATTTGAAAGTACGAAGACTAAGTAGAACAATGTTCAAATATAGGGACCAAAATAGTATTTTAACCTATAATAATTTACCCAATTTGATTTTGTTTCCTCTGCCAAATATAAAGATTTTTAAAAACTACATTTTTTTTCATTTAAAAAATTATTAAAAAAAATTAAATACTTTGAAATGTATCTTACTAAATAAAGAATGTTGCTATTAAAATAAACAAACTTGCATTTGTGTATGCACATAAAGGGTACCAAGGTTAAATTATAATTTTTAAGGATTTCTAATAAGTTTCTAATTTTGTCAAATATTGTTAAATAGTTTGGTTTTTAAATTTTTATGGGTGGTTTGAGGCATTGGATGAAATATAGTAGCCTATGTTATAATAGTCTGCGGGTTATATTAATCTATGAAATTATATAATATGTATTTAGAATGAAGAGTTGTTTAGCTATTTTACTTCCCAAATTATTATAATACAAGTTATTATAACTCATCTAGTACCCCAACCAAAATATCTGAAAATATCTGAAAGATACTTATAAAAATCTCAATTTCATGTCTGCTAGATTACAAATTCAATCCAAACCAAACTCAAGTTCAAATAAAAAACGGAAGCTTGATGGACCTGACCCATCCATTCATTAAAGTGGATGTTGACCATCTGTTTGAAGATGGAGCCAACCCGTTGGGTCATATGTGAATCAGTATGTTAAGCTTGCGTAAGAGGCTTATAATTTTTTTTTTTTAAGTATTGTATAAGAGGCTTATAGTTTTTTTTTTTTGAATACATCAACAATTAGAGGTGGGAGATTCAAACTCATGACCAAGACTGAGGTATATTAATGTCAGTTGAGCTATGATTTTAATAAAAAAAATAGTTTATAAAAGTTTTAAAAAATATGATTAAGGGGTCAACTGAAGCCTCATCCCAACTTTGATCCAATGAAGTTAAGCCATAAGCATTGACTAGAGGAGATTCTTAAATCACTAAAAGTCAAACGAGAGTGGAATCAATATTAAAATGAGGAAGAAATTGACTTTACAAGAGTTTGACACACAGGATTTCCAAGACCACATGCTCTGATAACATCTTAATTCACCAATCAAACCAAAATGTTAAGCAGATAGTTTGTGGTAAATTTAATTATATCAACATAGTCTAACAGAGATTACATTAGTCTAGCCTTGGCTCTACGAGTGTACTCAAGTTGGTTTGAGTCTTGGTATTTTGTTGACTATTCCAAACTTTGAATTTGCTATTCACCTACCCGAGTACAATATCCAATAAATTGTACTTGGGTGCGGCACTGCACTCCATCTCTATCTATAGTCTGGCCGTTTCCAACCACAAAAATTTTTTCTATAAAAAATTTTTAAAAAAATTAACTTTTTTTTTTGTAGCTCTTCAGTGGACTACATATTAGATAGGTGCAGTACTCTTATTAATAGTGTGAAACCTGTGCTATGATCCGTTGGATCAGGGGACCACTGATTCTGAGTATATAAATAAATTCATTTAATTTCTGTTTTTCTTTTTTTTTTTAGTCTTTTGTATACCAATGGGTGGAGATGGATTTATTATATCAATTCAAATCCACTCAAGTTTGATTGGTCCAACCCATTAATTCATTGGATTAAATATGGTAAATTTTTTAGAGGTTGAGTCGATCTACGGCTCCTTTAGGTCATATTTGAGTCCACCCAACCAACGAGTTTATTAAATGGATCAATCTAAATGTATATTACGGTTTATATATTATACTTTATATATTTAAATAAGTAAAATTCTTAGTATGTATTTTTTCTAAAATAAAGTTTTATACTTTATATATTAGTTGATAAAAAAAATATTAAAATCATCTCATCAAGAGGTGTTAGACAATGAAAACCTCTCTTGGTCCCTTTTCTCTTTATACAATGGAGTTCACTTATGAAAAATTAAATTATAGTCTAGTAGCATTAGAAATTTATTATAATGATCAATACTTGCAATTTGCAAATAATACCTTATTCTTCTCTTCTGTGACCCTAGAATGGTGGAGAAACTCTCTGATATCCTTCGACTTTTTTAGAAGACATTGGACCTCAACATAAACTATGACAAGAGTGATCTTCTAGGGTTTTTAGAGAGAGATGGAGTGTTTGTTAATGAAATTTAGATGCAAAATTGGTTCTTGGCCTCCTACTTAATTAATTACCTTAGATTTTCCTTGGGTGGTAATTCCAATAGAGCATCGTTGAAAATATTCAACACAAGCTTCATACTTGAAAGTTTTCTTTTATTTCTAAAGAAGGTAGGCATAAAATTATTCAATTAACTTTTTTTTATATGCGTATTTACTATCTATCTTTAATTGAACATCAATATTGAAAAGATCCTTAGGGGAATTTCCTTTGGGAAGGTGCAAAGGGATCGGAGATGGCAAAATGTACAATATCATACATCTTTTTGATACTTAGAATTCTTAAATCAATGCATGAGATATTGGAAATAGAAGGAACTTTAAAGATGATCTCATAATGGGGTCCTACTTATGTCCCCCATTTTTCGCCCTCGCGAGAAAGATTTTCGGTAGGGAATTAATTGTGGGGATTGAATTTCCTGTAAAGAATTATTCTTCTTTGTGATTATTATTTTCTTAAAATCTTAATTAAATCAAATAAATTCTTTTGAAAAAATCCTATTTAAATTGCTAATTTTTAATGAAAATTTCTCATTTAAAATACTTTAATTTTATAAGAATTTAAATTTAGAATTTATTATACATATAAATAAATAAATCAGGATTAGAATGTTCCCATAATGAAGAAAACTTTGTCCCTACTCTCTCCCTCACATCCCCATCTAAACCAAATTCTTCCATTAGAGGCAGAAAAAATAAGCATCCCTTACTCTTTATTGGTGTAAATGTACACATCGTTTTTAAGATGATAGTTTTGTACTTTAATTTATAATTCGATTTTTTTTTTTTAATCCACCCAGGTACTGCTGTGAGGCTTTATCTTCCCTTATGTACATTTTCATTCACCAATGAAACTTTTCCATTCTTTTCTTAAAAAACAATAATAATTATAAAAAAAACAAAAGTATCATCTAAAATTTGATTATAAAGTAGTTTAAAAAAATAGTAAGAATGTACCAATTGAATACGTAATAATCAAATAATTTAACGAAGACTCAACCAAATGAGAATTCATCTAATCAAGATAAGGGGAAAAAAGGAAGGCTTTGAAGTCAAACATTTGGCAAAAAAGGTGTTGTTGGAGAGCTCTATCTTTTGACGCTTTACTAGAGCCTTGTTTGGCACGTGATGACTTTCTCAAAAGCAATCGACAGTATCAATCCTAAGTTTTCTGTCTTTTTTACTTGTTTTTTTTTTATTATTAAAAGGAAGATATTTTCAAGGTTTTGGAGTTTACTAAAAAGAACAAAATATATTATTGCCATTTGCTTATGAAACAATAAGAAATAAACAAATGTACAATCTTTTCAGTTATTGGCGTCTATATATTCATCTTTAGGTTCAGTCTGTTCATTTTCCTTGCATGGTTTTCTCTAATTTTTTATTAAAAAATTAATACTAAATTATGACTATTTATAAATTGTTTTTCTTTTTTTGCTAAATATATACTTTCATTTCTAATTGTTAGGTATTTTTTTAATTATCTAAAAATAAAAATTTAAAAGAAGAATTAGGTCATATGAAAAGTCAAATTTCTATTTGTATTTTTTTGAGAAATTAGAAATTTTTATTTTTTAAATGGCCTAATTTTTCAACCAAATTTTTGTTAGCTCGTTAACTATCATTTCATACAAACTTATCATCAACCAATTCCGATGTTGAATAAAAATATATTGAAAAAATATTCCAATTCAATGGCCTAAATTCAAACTTTTTGAATAATAAAGACTAATTCTTTTAAAAAAAAAATCAAAATACTAGAGGCTAAATTTTAAAATAAATATTTAGCCTTATTTTTACTTTTATTTAATCCTGTTGTAAATAGCATTGATGAAATCCTCCTAAGATATGATCAACCTTTTATTAGTGATACTAATGAAAGAGTTAAAAAAACATGATTCATAATTTAAGAATTAAGATCTCATTTGATAATGAATAAGTTTCTATTTTTATACTTTTAAAATTTTTTACGAATTGTTAAGGAATTTCAAAAACGAAAAACAACCATTTTGTAGGTAATTTCTAATAAGGTTTAAAATATCGATATCCATATAAATATTGAACTCTCAATTTTATAGAAATGTCATGTCGAAAAAAATGTCGATATTGATGGATTCTTCTAAAAAAATGTTATATCCATCTAAGAAATGACGAGAGAAATAAGCAAAACCATAAGCTTTTTCTCTCTGTGCTTCTTGGTATTTTTCTGGTGGTGATCTCCGAGACCGATATCGGAAAAGACAAAAAGATCCGATGCTCTTTTTTTTTTTTGGTGATTCTCGAGACCGACACCAGATTTTTTCTGTCTTTCTCGGAGATCTCTACCGAAGAAAGCACCGAAAAAGTACGGAGATATAAATTTTTTTTATTTTTTTTTTATTTTTTTTTGAATTCGTCAAACTTTTTCAGTCGGGATTCATCACTGTCTCGCTCGAGATTTCTTAAGAGGCTAACCGGTGGTTCAAATCAGAGAATGGAAAGGAGAAGAGGAAGAAAACTTTTTTTTATCCTCTCTTGATGACAATTCTCAACGGAAAGAGACCGGAAAGTACTATGAAAATAATAGGTTCAAAACAAGACTATTTATGCATATGGTTTTTTTTTTTTTTTTGGGGGGCGTTTTTTACCCTTAGTTATTTCTTTTTAAAGTTTTTTTTTTCACTTTCCTTTCATACCTTAAAATATTAATATCATCATTGCTTTTTCAAGCACTATGTCATATCATTAGTGTTTTCTTTTTAAAGAGAAGTTAAATTTGAAATTTACATACTTCAAACAAAAATTAAAAAATACCTATCATATATTCATGATTAAGAGTTTTTTTTTTTTTTTCAAAATCGTAGTACAAAATGTGGCAATTTCTCCTCCTAATTCAATTTTTTTCCAATTCACATATTCATTTTAATCAAAAAAAAAAAATGTAAAAATCTTCATAAACTCAATAATTTCAATGATATCAAATTTTGTATAAATTTAAGATTGATTGTTGTACAAACTAACAATTATTTTAAAACTCAAAATTTTGATAAAAAATTTATCTCTAATGTGTTTTTTTTTTAAATGTTATCAGTTATATACCATATATATATTTTACACCTCATTGAAAGCAAATGAGAATACTTATTTTTAATGAATTTTCAAATTTCAACCATTTTCAAGTTTGAGGTTAAGATTGCAACATTAATGTTTGGAAAAATTGAAAAATTCATGCAAAAATTGATACAACCTGATAACTATTAAGGGTAAAAATTATTTTTTTCTCTCTTATGCATATTAGATGGAAAAATATTGTAAAAATAGTCCCATTTTATTTTTATAAAAAATATACAATTTAAAAACAATCATCAAATGTTCTGTTGATTTTTTTAGTATATCAACAATTGGGGATGAGTGATTTGAACCCATGACCACTTGATCATGAGTCATATTTGATGTAGTTGCTATGCTCTGATTGGCTGTTCTATGGATTTCTTATAGAAAAAACAAAACATAATTATCAAATATGTCTTTCATTTTTTATTTTTAAAAACTTACGAAACCTTAAAAAGTATGTATGTAGTCCATGAATTTATCCGTAAACTTTTAATTTTGTATCTAATGAATTTCTGAATTTTTATTCTTTATTTTATTTAATAGGCCCTTAACTGCATCTACTTGACATTGTCTAAAATTCATGAATTATTGAGTTGAAAGTTTAGGTCTTACTATATAATGGGTCAATTAATTTTAAAAAATTTCGAATATGTCAAGGATTTAATAGATAGAAAATTGAAAATTTAAGAACTTATAAAAAGATTTTAAAGTTGAGGGACCAATTAGTCACAAGATTGTAACTTAAGGGAACCTATTATGTGACACCCGAGAAAGAGGGGTACATGAATGAATCGAGTCCACATCCAAATGAGAGAGATCCTGAGTTCTGAAAGTATGGATGAGAAAGGTTTAAAAGAATTGATAGCTACAACCTATACCAAGACGGTGCACCTTTCTTTTTCGGTGGCTCAATTATAGGAACTTCAATGTTAAGCGTGCTTAACTTGGTGACCTTCTGAGAATTTTCAGAGGAAGCATCTGAGTGAGAACAAAACATGCTGAAATGACTCGTGTTGGTTTGTTGGGAAAGTCTTCATTCTCACAAGTAGCTCATAGATGATATGGTGACGTGGCCAGGTCGTAGGGGAAGCGTAAAAATGTTGGGGCCAGGAGAGGATGAATTCGGATTCTGAATCTTGAGTCTTGGGTGTTTTAGAGCGGGACCTCTCTCAGTAAGATGTGGTTCGAGAACGAATCAAAGCGGAAGCTGGTGGGCATGTGACGCCCGAAGAAGAGGGGTACATGAATAAATCGAGTCCACATTCGAATGAGAGAGATCCTGAGGTTATGGAATTATGGATGAGAAAGGTTTAAAAAAACTTTTCTTTTTGGTGGATCAATTATAGGAACTCCAAAGTTAAGCTTGGCTTAGAGCAATACTATGTTGGGTGACCTCCTGAAAATTTCCATAGGTAGCATGTGAGTGAGGACAAAACATGCTGAAGGGACCCATGTTGGTTTGTGGGGAAAATCTTCACTCTCGCAAGTAGCAGGGGATGCAGGAGAATGTTGTAGGTGATGCGGGAGAATGTTGGGACCAGTAGGGCCCGAATCAGGATTCTAAATCATCCAAATCTTGAGCTTGGGGTGTTACATATCATATACTTTTTAAAGTTTATAGACCAAATAGTTATAACTTAAAATTTCAAGGAATAAAATTTTAATTTAACCAAATATTTATTTAAAAAAATGGACAACAAACCAACAAAAGGAAAATCACTAGAAACCAATAAATTATTTGCAGGGAACGAGACAAAGTGGTTGATAACCTTACGCCATAGCAAACAAAATTCTAACTTGTATTGTATCCAAGGGTTATTAGAGATTATATCATAATTTTTCCAAACAAAGCTGTGTAGAATAATAATAATAATGAAGGTGTAGATCTCATTTCTACTTCCAGAAATTTAATCAAGATCTAAATCACATTCCTAAAATAAAAAATTACTAGTTTGAGAATTAATATATGTATATTTTAATATTTATTAAATTCTCAACTTGTGTCCATATCTTATTTGTTTTAGTCCTCAACTTATATCTACTAATTAGTATTTTTTAAAACAAAAATCTAAAATAATTAGGTTCCTGTCATCTAATCTTTTCAACCTTTAAGACTATCATGTGCAAACTTCAGTACCTAAAATAAAATAATCTAAAAAATTTGAAGAACTTAGAATTTTGATAACGGGTGAAACTGTAATTTCCTTTTGGGTAAAAGAAAACAGAAAAAGAGAGGATAAGAAATCGAATAAATTCGAGGCCCTAGAAAAAAAAGAGAAGCACAGGCGGCGGCAACGGCGAAATCTAACAAGAAAGAGAAAGAAAAAGAGAAGAGAAGTTAGAACCTGAAAGAGCGTTGAGTCCGTTGAAGCAGGTTTTGACGAAGGTGGTGGCGCCACCGCCACTGCCATTGGCGGCGGCGGTTGGTTGCAGTTCGACGTCGATTTGTTTGTCTCCGTTTAGAAGCGGCACATCGAGGTGGCCTGATAATGTGTGAAGGACCGACTCGTCCATCGGAGAAAGAGAGAGAAAAAGAGAGAGAATAAAAAAGGAGAAAAGTTAAGAATAGGCTAATGGTTCAATGGCTGTTCGCTTTACGCTGAAATTATCGCTTAAAGTGGTGCGGTATTTATGGACAACCTCACCTCATACGCCAAAAACCAATTTTACAGTTTTCCTTTTTTTAATTTAATTTTTATTACAACCTCTACCTCTCAATTATCTGTTAAGCTCACTTTCACAAAAATTTACTATCTTCCAGTAGAGGTGTTCATAAGTCAGATTCGATTGGATTGAGGATATTTTTGGACTAACTCGAAAATTCGAGTTGATCATCCCTTCAACCCAACCAAGCCTATTCATGACAGTAACTCAACCCAATCTACCCCAATATGTTCGGGTTGGGTTGGGTCACTTGATTAACTTTTATTATTTTTTTATTAATTTTAAATTATTTAAAATATTTTTTCTTGAATTAATAAATAAAATCACATAAAATTCAAATATCAAATTTCAAAATTCATAACATCTAACATTTCTTAGAAGTTTAAAAGAAAGACATAAGAAATTGACAAATAACTCATTTATAAGTATATATTTATTAAAATAAAATTAAAAAAACACAAATTTTGGGTTGGGTTGGGTTGGGTTGGGTTAACCCGAGCCTACAAATCACAACCCGAGAATCGACTCAAACTTTTCGATTTTCCAAACTTCTAATCCAACTCAAACCAAAAAAGAACCTAAGTACCCTACCCAACCCTTACGGTTTTGGTTGAGTAGTCTGGGTTGTTCGGGTTACCAGGATAGTTGTACCCCCTAGCTTCAAGGATGGAGAATGGTAAATAAATAAATAAATATTTAAATTTTATTTTAATCTCTCAACTCTTGTGATTATTCTGTTTTACTTTTTAAAATTTTAAAATACCTATTTAAGCATGTTCTACTTTGATAACTAAATTCCCGTTTGATAACCATTTGATTTTTGGTTTTTGGGTTTTGATAATTAAGCCTATCAATATTACTTCTATCAATGACATTTTATGTTTTTTTATCGATTTTATACCTATGTTTTTAAAAACCAAGTTAAGTTTTGAAAACTAAAAAAATATAGTTTTCAAAAATTTGATTTTCTTTTAGAATTTGGTTAAGATTTCAAATGTTTTTTTAAGGGAGATGAACCCCACTATAGAGAAATTAGGAGAAAACAAGCTTAATTTTCAAAAAACAAAATGGTTATCAAACAAGGCTTAAATTTTTCACACTATTTATTTTAGTTTCTGAATTTTAAAAAAATAATAATTTTGATTCAACATATCTTCAAGTATTTTCAAGTATGTGTACTGATGTGTTAATGTGAGTTGAAGTTGAAACTAAGTGTTGGGCAAGTAAATTTTAGGTAGAAAAATAATATAACAATGAAGCAAATAGTTATTAAAAATATGGACTAAAATAGATGTTACAAAAGTTGATGAGACAAAAATAATTATTTCTTAAATGCTCTCTGATTAAGGACCTATTTGAATTGTCTATGAAAAAAGTGTTTGTCAAAATTGCAAATTCTTTTAAACGACGTTTATATTTTTAAAATAAAAGGGGTTTAAAATATACACAAATTTGTTTGATTTGCTCTGCACTAAAAATACTTCTACAAACGTCAAATTATTATAAAGGATGATTATTAAGTACTATGAACAACACAACTTCAAATTTGTATTTAAAACACTAACAGTACAAAAAATGTTGGTCTATTTCTACCATTTTTATTAAATGTTATGAAAAAAAAAAATATACAATTGGTTGGAGGAATATTGAAAAACCTTTGAAAATTATCTACTTTGAAAAATATATTATCCTTTATTGAAGGTATTTAAAATTCATGGAAGAAATATCTACTTTTGAAGGTTAAACATATACATTTCTCTAAGGTCATTGAAGCTCTTGAAAAAAAACATATTATCCTCTATCGAAGTTATTGAAAAAACTAATTTTACAATTTTTTATAATTTAATTTTAATTCTAATCTCTGACCGGGTGTTCGAAGCCACGTGCTAAGCTCTTTGAAGATTGAGGAACGTTTAAATTTTATTTTAGTATCTCAACTCTTATACGATTATTCTATTTTAATTTAGCTTTAAATTTTTAAAGTTGTTTGATAACGTTTTTGTTTTTTTGTTTTTTGTTTTTTGTTTCCCATTTTTTAAGAATAAGAAACAAGAATATGTTTGATAACTATTTCTTGTTTCCTATTTTTTAAGAATAAGAAACAAGAATATGTTTGATAACGGTTTCTTGTTTCTTGTTCTCCAATGTTTTTCTTCTTCTTATTTTTTCTCATAATTTTATAGGTTTAAAAGAATTTAGTTATATAATATAAAATATATAACATGCATTAAAATATATAAAAATACAAATATTATAAAAATTTGTATTATCGAATACCAATAAGTCTTGATCAAATATTAACAACGGCAATAAAAGTAAATAAATAAAATTATTTTATCCTTCAAATGTTGTCTAGATTTGATCTGCAATGTTATCTCTTATTCTAGTTATTCTGTTCTGGCACATACCTTAAGAATCTGACCATGCACTGAAATAGGATGACCTAACAATAAAGTCGAGTAAAGCTTTTCCTTCGTTTCACATCTTAAATGATGTCGACTCAGATCAAACTCAATTATATTGTTGAAATTGTGATGATAAAATATTAAAATGATGCCAAGTGTATATTTTAGTGAGCAAAATTTATGTATTGCAAAATTATAACAGGTTCTTAGGTACTAACAATTAAAATAATATAGCCAACAAGAGCATAGCTCAACTGTCATCAAGTATGACTCATGACCAAGAGGTCATGGGTTCGAATCCCCCCCAATTGTTGATGTACTCAAAAAAAAATAATTAAAATAATATATGTTTAAAAAACCAAAATTAAAAAATTAAAACAATATATAAATACTACTTAAAAAATCTAAAACTTTAAAATTAAAATAATATATATATATGTATATATATGTGTATACATATAAAAATAATATGTAAATAATATATAAATATACTATTGTGAAATTTACCATTTATAAAAATAATATATAAATAATAATATTGGAAAAAATCGGATTTAAAAAAGGAAAAGAAGAATAATATGCTCTAGTTGAGGTATATGAATGCAAGTGCTTTGCCACTGAACAAAGGATATATTACTTAAAGATGAAAGAAACGCTTATATATAAAACAAAAAGGAACTGAGTGTAACGAGCGGTTAAAAAAAAAAAAAATTGCAGAAATGAAAATCGGGAAGGGCAACTCTCCCTGCATCGCAGGGCGGCCCACGCCCCTCTTCTCCCTCTCGTTTTCTCCTCTCTCAGTCCCGCTCGCCCCCTCTCTCTCTCTCTTTCTCTCACCGTCTCTCTCTTGTCTCCACAAAGCCGTCGCCGCCGCCAACCTGCTCGTCGTGAAGTTGTCGTCGTGCTAGATCCGCGAGACCCACGTTTTGGTTCAGTCGGTTCGAGCCCTTTTTGACCGATTTTCGAGGAACGGAGATCGGTTCGAGATAGATCGGGTCGCGAGGATCCCGGATCTGCTACCCACGCACCGCCATCGCCACCTTCACGCGCCGCCGCCGATCCACGCGTCGCCGCCTGCAGGGTCGCCGACTGCCTCCTTCCGTGCGGTCGCCTCGGTCCGTTCCTTAGTTCGTTTCGGATCTTCGTAGGGTGAGTTTTGCTCGTTTGGAACGCCGCATTACTCAAATTGCTCGTTGTCGTTGGATTTCCTGTAAGTAGTCTTTTGGACTAAACTACCCCTAAGTGTAGGGCTTAGGGGCACATTGCATGCAATTTATGATTGAAAGTAAAGTTCTGGTAGTAGCATGTTAGGATGTGATGCTCGGTTGTGCCTAAATCAAGTTCATTGTGGTTGTTTATGTTTATCTGTGTTGGAACTCGAACTCGTTAGTTCTTTCTTGTTGTCTGTTAGTGCTATGTGATTATAACTAGTAGGGTCGATGTAACCTTGTGTTGAGTTCCTAAATGTATTAACGTGCTATGATTTTCTGTCCCGAGCCTGTTTTTCTTCTCGTGCTTAGTTTGAAGTAACTCGGGAAGTGCCGTTGAGCCTTAGGATTGTAGTTAGCATAACTAATCCTAGTGTAGGCACAAGTCTCTGTGTAACTCTTAGTAGTAGAGTTATTTAGTTCTTGAATGTGGGGAGGCTCAAAGATTAGTAATTAAGACCAGTGTAGGGGGAAGTTGAATGGAGAGCCTAATAATGTTGATCCGGGCTTAGTAAAAATGAAGGGAACATAGGTTAATCACACACACACGTAGGAACACTTAGGAAAAGTTTTAAATTGTTTGCTGAAGTATTATGTTTGAATGTTTCCTGTGATTACTAGATTTCCTCTTAAATCTTTGAGGTTTGAATCAAATGTATGTTTAAGAACAATCTAATGTTTAATTCTATTTTTTCTCGCGACTAGCAAAAGTTTAAGTTTGGGGGTATTTGATAGCACATAAAATGTGCTATCCTTAGGCTTAATTACTGCTAGTTTTATGATGATTTTAGGGTTTTTACGCGTTTAAATCATTTAATTTCAGGATAATAGCGTAAACAGAACAATTGGAGATATTTTGGGTCACTTGGGTTCAAAACGAGGCTAATTGGAGCTTAAAATAACATCAATTGGAAGTGAAAGGACCAAACCAAGCTAATGGACCCGAAGTGATTGCGTTGCAACGCCGAGCGTGTTGTGAAGTTGTATTGAAGACTACAGGTGATAGCGTTGCAACGCTGCCTTAGGGCGTTGCAACGCTATCTTGATAAGAAGGCATGCACGAGGAGCCGAACAGAGGGCGTTGCAACTCTGCCTTGCAGCGTCGCAACGCTAGATCGATAAGGGTACCGGCGTTGCAACGCTTCCCTCAGCGTTGCAGCGCCATCGATACATTCCATATCGTCGACCGCTTAGAAGTGCAGCGTTACACTTAACGTCCCTAGCGTTACAACTGTATTGCACCGATTCCATCTATAAATATATCCTTATGATTTCATTACAAGGGAGCCGAATTTGGTAGATTTTTGCCCTATTTACGAAATACACTTTGTAAGAAGAGTGAAAAGAGCATTTTTGGGAGCCAAAGCATCCGTGGAGGTTTGAGATCGAAGGCGGGAGCTCGGAGACGAAGGACCGACATCGACACATAAGTTTAATTTCCTTTTATTTCAATTTGTAATGGCGTTCTATGACGTTTTCTACTTGTTTAGTTTGATTTTCATGTGATTTAGAGTAGCTAAACATTGTTGTCTGGATTTGATTTACTTGTTATGACTTTCTTGCTATGTATTGAAGCATGTTTTGTCCTTATTTTTGGCAATTCGTTCTTTACTTTTTAATTTGTTGGTTTAAGTGGACTCGAGAGATAAAGCTTGAACTAGAGCAAAATTGTCAAGACCTTTAGAAATCTGGTATGAGAATGACCTAGAAATCTTAGGGAAACGCAGAAAGAAGTTGCTTAAAGCCATGCATGTTGTAGGTTCATATGGAGACTATGGAGTTTATTGCATGTGTGAGGTTCACTATGAATCGAGAGATTTTCTTCAGTATTTTACTTCTTGTTTATAAATTCATCTCATTGGTTCATTGCATGTGTTAATTGAGTCATTAACTTGTATAATCACTTCCATCCTATCTATCAATTCGTGTCCCCACATGTTTGTTTGTTTGCTTGTCCTTATTTCCAATCAACTATCCATGTTATGTTTCTTTAGCTAAAATTGAGAATCAGTATCTTAGCAATTAATTAATCTAGAAACCCATTCCCGAGGACGATACTTGGACTCATAAATCACTATACTAAAACTTGACCCGTACACTACGGTATTGCATATTCAAATTTTGCATTAACACATATGTATAACCTAAATCAAATATAAGGTATTTGAATTAATTAATTAAGAATTAATTAAATTAAATTTAATTAAATAGGTTATATATATATAAATAAATAAATAAATAAATGTTAATTAATAGTTAAATTAAAATAGGAGAACGTGTAGATGATACGTTCTCCACTTCCCTGCTTTGTCTCCACTCCCTATCGTTAAGTGTAGGGAGTTGGGAGATGAAGGTGATCGATCAATTTTAGTTGTTTGTGGAATTGCTGCTAAATTGATTTTCTCTCTCTCTCAACTCTCAATTCACTTTCCTTTCCAAATTGTTGGTCCCTTCCGAGAAAGGGTTGATCTGAGTAGAATTCAAAGTCATAGAGGGTTTTCCATTTTTGTTGTGTCCTATTGGAAAAGAAGAGCAGAGGAATTCTGGGTTTCTGTGAAAATTTGGAGCAAGGAGTTCCTGTGCTGGAAATTGAAACTACAAAGGTAATTAATAGTTCATTCCCTTTTAGTTTAGTTACTGTATAGCATATGTATGTTTGCATGTCTAGAATCCATGCCTAATTAGATTATATTTAATGCTTATTCTCTGTTATTTAAACCAATGTACTAGTATTTGGAATGAACCAAAACAAACAAGCAAATCGATCTTAAATCACGTTTCCGCTGTTCACGGGGATCCGATTCCCATCAATGTCTAAGTCGTTTCCTCCGTTGTTTTTAGGAGATCCGTTTTTCCTTGACCCTTTCGGTATCAAATTCAAGCTTATTGAACACGACCTAGCGGTTAGCTACGGTTGTCCCAATTTATTCACTTAAAACAAACTTAGATTCGATTACTGATGCGAAAATATCAGATGACCTAAACTAATGTAAATTAGAATAAGATTCCGACACTTCTACGACGTGCAAGTATACACGGTCGAGCGCAACAAGTGATAAGTTAAAGTATCGATCCCACGAGGACTAGCTATACCTAAATGAATGAGCGTCCTAGCAAATTTCTCTTAATTTAGTGCAATACATGAGTGTGCAATTTATTGTTGAAAATAAATAAACAGATGTGATAAGTGGAGACAAAACAAGACACAAGAAAATTAATTGAATTTAAATGCGGGGAGAGGAGAATGTAAACAAGAGGGGAGATGCAAGATATGAGATTTTTAATGAAAATATAAGCTCGGGTTAGGTTAGAGTTCTAATGTTCAATTGGAATAAATTTTGAGTGATGCCTTGAATTTACCTACACATGCATTCAAATGATTCTAAGTTTTAAAACCTACAATTTCCCAATTGTGATCTAAATTATGCCCATGATTTTAGGTTCTAGGTGTGTTAATTATCCCTAATCAACTCAATAATCCTAGAATGAAATTTTAGTTTTCTAATTCATTAGCTTTCCCAAGTTTATGAATTATAGAGAAGTTAAAAAGGCCAATTTTAATTCTCATGCAACGTTAAATTCAATAAAATTTCATAAATTCAATCAATGGCATCAACCATAAATTTAATCCAAAATTACATTAAAACAACCTAACCCTTGCTTAAGAAAATTTAGTTCATGTAAATCAACTCACACATCTCTAATTTATGCATACTTGTGTTGTTTAATAAATTCAAATATGTGTTGTAACAATGTCACAAAATAACCCAAATTAATCACAAATTCAGCCCAACAACAGTCATGAATTTAGCCTAGAACAGTGAGTCAAAAGAGCACAATAAACGCTCAAAATTGGAGTAACAACAAGCCAAAATAATTAGAGAATAGGAGAAGTTTACAGGAGGCAATTGACATGTGTTTTGCTTCAGCAAAACGCCAAGATCCCACAGAAGGAAACAGGCAATAGCAGCAGGTTTCAGTATTCTGTAGCTTCTGTCCGATATCAATATCTAATGGACCAGAGCTCTGAATAATGATCCAACCGTTGAAAACTATGGTCTCTGAGTCCATAACACGCTGACAAAATTTCAGCACAATCCAACGGTTCAAACTCCAGCAAACGATAACTTTGTGACTGTCGTCTGTGAAAAACTGAACTGCAGTGGACGTCCAATGTGACAGCGATATCTGACACCACAAAGCTCCAAACGACGATCCAACCGTTCAAAAAGGAGCTCTATGAGTCCTTAATAGGATGACAAAATTGTAGCAAAATCCAACGGTTGGGTAGCCAGAAATCGCAAACTTCGTGAACGACGTCTGTGAAAACCGAACTGCACATGCTATCGATTTTTGCTTCAGCAAAGATGGGCAAATCACAGTAGTGGACAAACCCCTACTCTCGGCTTTGCTTCAGCAAAGGTAGGTTGATTCCAGCAAATGGCCAACCCTCTACTCCACGGTTTGCTTAAGCAATGCCTCCCTCTCGTGATTTCGTCTTCTCTCACCCAATTGCTTCAGCAAACAGCAGTCTACCGCCAAGCACAGCTACACTTTGCTTCAGCAAAAGGGCTTCTTCATGGTTGTGTGCAGCAACATTTGCTTCAGCAAAGGGCTGTAGATTTTTTCCTTCCAACGCAGGCCCTTTGCTTCAGCAATCTCACGAGTTCTTTTTCTCCCTCTCGATCTCTTCTTCTCGTCACAACTCTAACTCCACTTTTACACTTGTAAACCCTAGCCTCTTTATACAAGATGATGTTGCCCTAACTCCACAAATTACAAAAATGCCCTTAAGGGTAAAAAGACGATATTACCCTTCGGGTAAAATGTCTAAAATGCCCTTAGGGACTTCTTGTAATTTTTAAACATCTCCTGCACACAGAAAAATCCCAAATAAATTTATGAAGTCAATTATAAATCAAACTAAATACGCAAGGATTTTTGCAGTTAAGAAAAATCTCAAATTTCGGTCTTTAATTAACCGTTAGCTTATTTTCCTAAATTTCTTGAATTAAAACCCAAAAACATCAAAATTAATTCTTTTTGTACCTAATACTTAAATTCAAGATTTTAAAGCTAACACACATAATTTAGTGATAAACTAACATGAGGATCACTAAATTAAATGCAATTCAAGTGGATTAAACACTGAAATTCTAGTAAAATAACTCACTTATGGTGAGTTATCAATTACCAACACAACTACCTTACTAATTTAAGCTAGGCACCTCTTCTTCTAGGGCATTCACACTTGAATCCGTAAAGAGGGTTTAGTTCATGATGAAAGCAAAAGAAAACATGATTTTAATTGCTAAAAATATATAGGAAAAATAATAAAAAAAACAGAAACAAAATAAGATGAAACTGAAACGAAGGAATTATTTAAAGGGGCATTTGAAGCTTTTCGGGTTTCTCCTTTTCATTCAAGAACATAAAAGAAATCAAGTACAAAGTCTTATTAATTTAAACGGAATTGCAGTAACTGCTCGAACGATAGATGTGCTGAAAGTAAAGAAAAATGAACACAATTGGTAGCTCCCTATGTTAATCGATTCTACCCACACTCGGTATATGTTTCGTGTAATAATGAGGATTATCGCACCCCAAACTTAAGTTATTGCTTGTCCTCAAGCAATATCATAGTAAACATTGAAACATATATGCACATAACAAGTCAAGATTGATTCTATGAGTGATTCTGATAAAATTACCTCTTTCAGGGGAGGTCTCATGCTCATAACACTTACAAAACTTTAATGCTTCCGCTACATGTAACCTCTATGCTTCCCTTGTGTAAACAAAATATCTTCATTCTACAACTACACCTTGGGCTCATGCTCCCTCGTTCCTTTAGTCAAGTTTCACTTAATTGCTCAAAAGCTAACTTTTTCTTTATTTCTTTAACAACATCCCCCCAAACTTATTCTTCACGGCTAAGGTACATATTTTACCCCTCTTTTTCAATATTTTTTCCTTTTATTCTAGAGATAACCTTTCTGTCATTTTTGCCTTCGCTTTAGCTTACTAACAGTTTTTTATGAAAGTATCTAACTTCGAACACTCATCACATCTAGATCATTTGCATACTCACTTCCTAAGTTAACTTTTCATGCAAAGGGAATCATTGGTGTCATGACTGCCCCTGATTACTATGCTAACTCTTGAAGGAGGAGTATCCTCTTCTTTTCTTTTCTTTTCTTTTCTTTTGTTTTTTCTTTTGTTTTTCTTTTAAATCCTAGCAGTGGTTACAACACATTATAACAATAATATTACAACAACATAGTGTTACAACAATATTATTACAACAACGTACTATTACAACATAGTATTACATATATTACATTACTCACCACTCCCCCAAATTTAAGCGGGTCATTGTCCTTATTGGTTGAAAATGTAGCAAATAGGGGTCAAAGGAAGGGATGACTTGTAAGACATTCAAGTTATTCTCTCCTAAAGGTAAGGTGCATAAACTTAGGTGAGTCTTAGACTTGGATATATCATAAAGACAAGGAATAATGAAGGTGTTTGTTCGGGAAGCACTTAAATAATGATCTAATGTTTAATAATCCGAGCAAACTCCAATGTGATCATTAAAAGACATTTAATCAGAAAAACACTCAAAGAATGTATCAAACGAGTCCGTCATAAAAAAATATTCAAGAGTTTCAAAAGAAACGAATAAACTAAAAAGCAAGAAAAATAATCTATCTAAATCAAAGCAAAAACAAAGAAACAACCAACCAACAAAAATTACTTGAAGGAAACAACTAAGAAAGGGAGTAAAAAGATAAACAACTACTCCCCTGTAGAGAAGAATGTGTCACTGCTCTCACCACTAGCTTCCGGAGTCTTTGGTTGTGGAAGAATAATTTCTGGAAAGTCAGGAAGAACAGGTCTTTTGAGTTTGTTCTTCCACCTGAAACTCAAGATTAACTCGTTAAAAAGTTCAGACAATTTCTCCCTTGGGTCTTGATGATATTTGAAAATCTCAATTCAAAACTTAGAGTTTATTTATTGAACTCCCAGGTAAATCCTTAGGTGGAGGTGTTCCCTAGGCGGTCAGCTTAAGTACCTCATCCTTAGACAAGATTTTTCTAGACAGAGATTCTCTAAATCAAACTCCTTTATTTGATTTGATTTTCTCAAAATCGTACTTCTCTCTTAAGCACAAATTTTTTTATTCCCATTTTCTTTAAAATTTTGAAATTCACAGATAATTTCCCAGGTAGATCCCTAGGTAGAGGTGTTCCATACGGTCAGCTTAAGTACCTCAGCCTAGACAGGATCCCTCCTTAGACAGAATTTGTCCAATAATTTCTCAAATGATAGAAATAAGAATTTTTTTTATTTTTTGAAAAAAAAAAGAAAAAAAGGAAATAAACAAAAAGATAACTTATCTTATTCCAGCAGGGAGACCGCAACCATGTTCCTTCATCTTTCACCTTTGTCTTGATGATGGACGAGATTTCAGCCTTAGTTGAGGTGCTTTCATCACAACGAGACTTTCTTGCTCAAGAGATTTACATAAGCTCTTGGAAGTAGAAAGTGTAGTTTCCTGCTCAAGAGACTTTCCTTCAAATTGTCATCCAACATGCTTTCCTTTTTGCATTTTTCTTCATTTAACTTTTCCTATAAGCTGCAATAAGTGAAAACATGGACTTCTAGTATGGAGAGCTCTTGGGATGTCATTTGTTGTAAATTTACAACTTCATAGCTCATTCCTACTTCAATGGGTGGTTCCTTCTCTTCTTGAGGTGGTTCTTCTTCTCTCCCCTTTGGCCCCTCAGTGCTTTCAGGTGTTGGAGTGCGTTGTGCTTCTATTGGGAGTTCAAGGGCTTCATGTTTCAATTTAGCTTGAAGTATCACCACCTCACATTGTTGTTCTTCTTCTTGTTTGGAAGTCTCTATATTGTTGAACAAGATGCCTTGTGACCTTTCCTTCGATTCATTTGCAATTTGTTCCAACTAGATCTCTAAATTTCGTTGGCATGCATCTTGATTTATCGTCATAACATCTTGCTTTACCATGTATTCCCTGATGAGTTCTTCAATAATAGGTTCTTTTGGAATCATCTTCTTTTGTTGGAAACATTGGTACTGATGCTCATTTACAAAGCTGGGTAGAAATCCATAACGTAAAAAATAAGGATTATAAGGGAAATTCTCAAATAAATGACTCCCTTTAAAATAAATACAAGAAATAAAAGGAATATGGTTAGAATGAGCTATGAAATTTCTCTTCATCAATGTCTCCATCATGTAGCTCAATGATGCAACTTGTGCGCTCAATGTTGCAATGATGTCAACTTCCATCGTGTGGGTTATCCTGAGCAATCAAATCCTATTTTGAGGCTTTATCTACCTGCAATTGTTCTCCCTCAACCGTCAACCAAAACTTCTTTGCATGCACCAAACTAGTCCTGCAATTGTTCCAGCAATTCAAGTTCGGGTCCTAGAGAAAGTGAAATTGCGACTGCAAATGTAGCAGTAATTTGTCGTGCAATTTTGTAACCAAAGTAAATTTTGTAAAAAATCAATGGAACAGGTTGTTGGGATTTTTGTCCTAATCTCGTGTTTGTAATATATTGGTTGAAATTAATAAGAGTTATTTTTTTCATCACTTTGTGTCTCATAATATTTATAAACTTTTCCAATAAACTAAGCTCGGGGTCATTGAATACATGAGAGAACTAGAACTTGAGCGGTGTGTAGTGGACACCTGAGGGGAAGATCACGTTCGAGTTAATGACCCGAACAGTCTCTGATGATATGGATGGGGTTGGAGACCTAATCCACGGATACACCGTGGATGCGACCCGCTTTGTATTAGATCTGAGACGAGGTGATCGACTCGTTCATGTAGTTGACATGCGAGTGGGGGCATCCGTGCAATGAGATTGTACAAGAGGCCAGGACCATGAATTATTAGACCCCTCACCGATGTAATACCGTTGTGAGTGAGGACTAATAATTTCGTAGATGACCATTAGTGACTCGACACGAATCACGAGCGTGTTACGGACTCACATCTGCAAGTGCATTCTTTGACTAAATGCGGGTGAGGGTGGTCACAATTACTCGCCCCTATATGCCTATCTTCTCGAGGACAAAACCAAGTAGGGAGTGGGAACTTAACTACGCGAGATGGAATTCACTCGTTCCGCCTTTAGGGAAACTAAAGGGTTGTT
This sequence comes from Trichosanthes cucumerina, assembly GCA_036507285.1. Classification (NCBI taxonomy): domain Eukaryota; kingdom Viridiplantae; phylum Streptophyta; class Magnoliopsida; order Cucurbitales; family Cucurbitaceae; genus Trichosanthes; species Trichosanthes cucumerina. Next base: position 46,025,847 of record CM071841.1, read on the forward strand.
CCTTAAGTCTTGTCTCGGGGGGCTTGGACAACGGGCGCCCACCTTCTCACCGGCTCGAGAAGGGTGTTGTGTATGGTTGGATCATCACAATATGTTGTTCATTAGAGGAGCATTGGGGACTTAAGGAACAAGAGGTAGACATAGGGGTAAAACGGTAATTTGACCCAGCCGTGTCTACGAACAACCTGTGAAGGGTCGACTCATGGGTATTGGTTATATCAGTGGACACGTAATATTCTGCACTGACGGGAGTACATCTACGGGCTATAGTGGAGTGTTACCGTAGCTAATGAATGTTGGTTAACCGGGTCAAAGAGCTTGGCGAGTTAATCTCGGATCATTGGAGCCAATCACATCGTAGGTCCATTAGGTCCCTCGGTTGGCTCCATCCGGATTTAAGAAGGATAAAGTTTTGGTATGAAATTGAAGTGTTCAATTTCACCTTAAGGGCATTTATGTCGTTTATATGAGATATGAATGATATAATATATAGTTTAATGTGAATGAGATTCATAATAAACTATAGGTTAGTCTAATTGTTGAATTAGGGCTAATTGGAGAATTTGATTGAGAGAAATTAAATTGGATGTGATTCAATTTGATAAATCCACAACTATTGCAAATGAGATTTGCAATATGAGATATGAGATATCTTATATTATATGGTTATGCAAATGAGATTTGCATAACCTATGATTAATGGTAAAGTGGTAAATATGTGGTCATTTTAACTCCACTAATCCACTATATAAACCCTTCTTTCAAGAAGGATAATGATTCACTCTCTCATTTTTAGTTTTACACAAAAAGAGAAGAGAAACTCTCTCTATTCTCTCTCAAATTCTCTCTCCTCTCCAAAACCAAAAGGTTTCCACAAGCCTCCTTTCTCCAAAAGAGAATAACCGAGAAGGCTTCTTGGTAGTGTTTTGACTCTCAATCGTTGGAGGAAATCGTTGTGTACGAGGAGCACGAAGAGTTCGTGGATTTGAAGAAGATATTGTGAAGAAAGTCTTCAACAAGGAAGCAAAATCTTTTCTTACTGATTTTCTTCTTCTTAATTGCATGTTTAGCCTAGATCTATGTATTAGATCAATTTTAACAAAGACGGTTTGCGTAATTGATACATCGACGATTCAATCGTCTTCACGCACGCACGGGATTTTCATTCCCTTCAATTGGTATCAGAGCCATTTCGATGGTTTCTTAATTATGCGCTGTTTTGTTAAAATTTGGTGGGTATTTTACCATAATTCATGAGATGAATGTCTTGGTTTGCATAATGGATGTTTTCGGTTTTTGACACTTTTAGATTTATTTTCTGTTTGATGAGATCAAATGTAAAGGGCCCGTGTTTTTTGGGCATTTTTAGAAAATAAATCGAGTCTGTAAGTCCGTGTCGTTCGTGGGCAAGTGTTCTTTGTGAAGAAATCGAGGCGCGGAAAGTGAATCGACCAAGAACAAACGGCAAAGGTGTTTCTTTATTACGCCGATGGCGTTGAGACAGCGCCCAATGGCGTCTCAACGCTATCCTCCATGATGGAGGCCTGCAGCGAAGCAGCGTTGCTGCAACGCCGCGGGCGTTGAGAACGCGGATCGGCGCCGAGAGAGCGACGCAGCGTTACAACGCTAACGCCGCAGCGTTGCAACTCATACGCGTTGAGGAGCGATTCGCGGCGATTCTGCGAGGGCGTGGGTTCAAGCCTCCACTTGGGCGGTTTTCACACGTTTTATTTATTTATTTTAATAAAATGTATTTTATTATTTTTAATTTAATTATTTTATTAAATAATATTAATATAAATGTTATATTAATGTTATTTAATTAAATAATTGCCCTAAGTGCCAAAAATCGGTCCATTTTTGCTATTTAATTATTTTATGCATGAGATGTATATTTTAATTAATTTCTATGTGCATATTGTATGTCATATAGATTTAAAATCCCACCTTAGGTTAAACATTTCATGCATCATATTTATATTATAAGAGTTATAATATGTAGTATGCATGATAGGATTATATTATAAGAGTTATAATATAATGTATGCATGTTTTAATTTATTTAAATATAAGTGTTATATTTTAAATTAAAAGCATGCTCATGCATTTAAATTCATGTGATGAATTATATTATGTTAGAGTATATAGTATTATTCATGTGATGAATGATCAAGCACTATAACATAGAAATGCATGCAACCTAAGTTAATTATTAGTTTTAAAGTGTTTAGAACTTGAATAATTAGACTTAGGTTTTCTAATTTTCTAATGAGATTAGAAATTTAGGAAATTAAATATAACCTATGAATGGTGGTGATAAGTAACTCTGTCTAAGGAAGGTTTTGTCTAAAAAGGCTGGGGTATTTAAGTTGACACTTGCGGAACACCCCTACCTGGAAACCGACCTGGGAGTGAATTCGATCCGGAGATTCTTAGGTTATATTCTCGTGAGTGTCGTTAATTAAGTGTTAATTAATTTACTCACATAGACCTAAGTTAATAATGTGATTATAAACTTAGGTTAATACCATATAAAAGTTATATTGGTAGACTTAGGTAAATTTTATTAGGTTTATCTAGGTCAATCCCTAATAAAAATTAAAGTCTCGACTGGGAGGAAATAAAGTGTATGAGATACATTTGAATTTCCAACCACAAATCTCCTTTAAAGTCCGCACCGTGAGATCTATACTCGGCCTCGTGGCGCAAATGGGAGCGCCCCCCTTCGGATGGCATTTGTATAGGTCAATATCATCGTGGATGGAGAGAGTACTTATAGTGAGTGGGAGCGGGACTTGTGAAAACGAGACCCACGGTCTCTTCTTTCGATTCACACCGTGAGACGCCTATGATCTGCCTGCTAGTTTGGCCTGGACCAGACAATCCCTTCGGAGGGCTTGATCATGGGAGTCGGAACACCGTGAATTCCCGAAAGGAATGCAGTAAATTAACGTAATAAAAAGTCGAATTGGGTTTTCTTTAAGGTGCAGTAAATTAAAGGAAAAATCAATGAATTAAAATAAGGGAATTCATGTATTTTTGCCCATTCGAAGAAAATGCTGCTGAAAATGTTGTAACAATTGTGTCAAAAATTTCAAATCCAAGTAAATCGGATTCAGTTCCTATTTGGTTTTGCTTCCAAATCCTTTAGGAAACTAAGCATTTAAACCTACATATCTGTAGCTAACTGAGCTTAGATGGTTCTCGCACACAACCCTCTTGATTTTGGAGTCTCGCCCAATGTCTACGGTTGAAGTTTAGGATCTTATGTGTAAGTCCTTTCCTCCATTGTTTTTAGGAGATCCGCCTTGACCCTTTCGGTATCAAGTTCGACCTTATTGAACACGACCTAGCAGTTAGCTAGGTTGTCCCAATTTATTCACTAAAAACAAACTTGGATTCGGGTACTAACACAACTACCATCATAATTTAAGCTAGGCACTGGGCATTCACACTTGAATCCCTAAAGAGGATTTAACTCATGATGAAAGAAAAGGAAAACATTATTTTAATTGCTAAAAATATAAAGGAAAAATAACAAAAAAAACATAAACGAAAGAAGATGAAACCGAGAAGAAGGAATTACTTAAAGGCACGTTTAAAGCTTTTTCAGGTTTCTCATTTTTATTCAAGAACATAAAAGAAATCAAGTACAAAGTCTTATTAATTGAAATGGAATTACAATAACTGCTCTAAAGGTAGATGTGCAGAAAGTAAAGAAAAAAAGACCACAATTGGCAGCACCCTATGTTAATCCATTATACTCACACTTGGGTTGGAAATCTTCACCTTCACTACTTTCATAAGGAGGGATTAACCAAGGGTTATTACAACTAATAAAAGAAATACAAAGTTGCTGGAAAAGAAACTAAAAACTGTTGTAATAAAACTGAATTAAACGAAAGAAAAACAAAGAGTAAAAGTGGAGAGAACTTGGTCTTTCGGCCTTCTAGCCCGCCTCCTTTAAAACACTAAATTTGTAGCCTTTTATAGATGATGCTTGATAATTCTCATTTATGAGAATTATTTATATCTAAATTTAGTCATTTTTTGTCCAATTTATTCAATTTTTCATGATATGGCAAGCTAAAATTATCATTTGAGAGTAAAATTCTTAAAGCTTGCTAAAAATGGAAAAAATAAGAATTAAGAGAAAAATGAGTGAAAACAAGGTAATTTGAAATGTTTTTGTAGGAAAAGAGGAACGGAAAACAATGCTAGAGAAAATGCAGGTGAGAATGCTGGAGACTTTGCAGGCAACGTTGCATGCAGCTTTGCAGGAGAAAATGAAGGACAAAATGCAACAACATTTCCAGATTTGGAAACACGCCTCAATTCTCGAGATTTCAATATTTTGCGGGATTCTCACTACTTTTGGAAAGAATATGGCCTAGAATTATACCCAATCAATTATCCACGATTTGAGGACAAATTCTTGGAAGAATGCCCTACTTTCCTTATCTATAAATAGGCTACAAATCGAGGGTTTGTGTTGCGTAAAATGATAATGCAATACCTCAAGTGTATGGTTCAAGTTTTAGTATAGTGATTTTAGAGTTCCAAGTATCGTTCTCGAGAATGGGTTTCTAGATTAATTAATTACCAAGATACTAATTTCCATTTTAGCTAAAGTGATATAACATGAATATGAAAACAAAGATAGAAAATAAATGTACAATTGGAGACACGAATATGATAGAAATGAAGGAAAATGATTTCACAAGTTAATTCCTTATTTGACACATGCAATGAACTAATGTGGTGAATTTATAAACAAGAAGTAAGATACTCAAGAAAATCTCTCGATTCTTAGTGAGCCTCGTACACACAATAAATTCTATAGTCTCCATATGAATCTAAAAGCATGCACGACATTAAGCAACTTCTTTATGTGTTTCCCTTAGACTTTTAGGTCATTCTCATGCCAGACTTATAAGAGTTTTGACAAATTCGCTCTAATCTAAGTTTTTTCTCTCGAGTCCACTTAAACTAACAAGATTAAAGAATTCAAGAATGAATTGCAAAAAATAAACAACAAAACATAATTCAATACATAAGCAAACAAGTCTTAAACAAGAAAATCAAATCCTAACTACAACTTTCAGCCACGCTAAATCACAATAAAACCAAACTAAAAGTGTAGAAAACGTCTTAGAAGGATGTTACAATGAGAAAGAAAGAGGAAATAAACTTATGTGTCGATGTCGGTCCCTCGTCCCCGAGGTCCCGTCACGATCTCTAACCTCCACGAATGCTTTGGCTCCCAAGGAATTTTTACTTTTCTCTTCTTACAGAGTGTATTTTCGAAATTACGGTGCAAAGACTATCAAATTCGACTCCCTTTTGCAAGAAGAAATCATGTTGTATTTATAGGAGTAATCGGCACAACGTTGTAACGCTGTGCCCTAGGCGCATAGCATATATGAAAAGTGTCGACAACGTTGCAATGCTAGGGGCAGCGTTGCAACGCTGCTACCTTAACGCACGCTTCTTCTATCGAACTGGTGTTGCAACGCTAGAAGGCAGCGTTGCAACGCTATCGGTATGATTTTTCAACACCTCAAAACAGCACAGATGGCGTTGCGACGCTCTGCACGGCGTTGTAACGCCATCACCTCGGGTCTACTAGCTTGAAATGACCATTTTAGTTCTAATGGATGTTATTTTGAGCTCCAAAAAGCCTCAATTCGATCCCAAGTGATCTAAAATGCCTCCAATTATCCTGTTCATGCTCGGTACCTGAATTTAAGTGATTTAAACTCATCAAAGCTCTGAAATTACATAAAACTAGCAATAATTAAGCCTAAGGATAACACGTTTTGTGTGCTATCAAATGCCCCCAAACTTAAGCTTTTGCTAGTTCCGAGCAAAAACAGAATTAAACATGAGATTGTTTTTACACATACATTTGACTCAAGCCTCAAAGATTTAAAAGAAAATTTTTTCAATCACAGGAAACACTCAAACATCATACTTCAATGAGCAATTTAAAACTCTTCCTAATTGTTCCTACGTGTGTGTGTGATTAGCCTATGCTCCATTCATTTTTACTAAGCTCGGATCAACTTTATTAGGCTCTCCATTCAACTTCCCCCTACACTGATCATAATTACTAATCCTTGAGCCTCCCCACATTCAAGAAATAAATAACTCTACTCAGCACTTAATCACTTTTTATCACTTTTTTTGCTAATTTTTTTTTTGTGCAAGGACACTAGCTTTCACACATGCACTGCAGGGACCTTTACTCAAAGCACTCGCTCAATGAGTGGCATAACTGGTCACAGTGAAGGTAGCTCTTTTTGTCCTCACGATTTTTTCTTTAATAAATAAACAACAAAAACAAACGACTCTTTCACGTAATGCACATATTATACAGATCATGCACTTCATATTATCATTCACCTTATCCTACAGTTTAACTCTTAGATTAGCTTTTAGACCTATAGAGTTGACATCAAACTTCTAAACCTAATAACTTTGTTCTAAGCATTTCAAAACTACAAGAACACAGACTATGTGCATAACTCAAATTCATATCATGTTCTTAAGTTTTAGTAGAGTCACAAAAATTTTCATTTAATTCTCATCCTAGGCTATCATAATCATACTTATGCAAAAGATCAATCAACAATTCAACATATACTCAGGACAATCACAACATATTAATAACATCCCATCCCCAAACTTAAACTAAACATTGTACTCAATGTTTGAAAATAAGCTCAAATAGTAAGAAAGGTAAGAGTGAACAATACAATCCTGAGTAATGGAGATCTTCATTTTTTTAGATTCCTTGGATTCCCAAAACATGTGTGCAAGAGTTCCACAGAACGGGAGCATGGGTTTCTACGAGGGGTGGCATCCACAGTAACCTAACAAAGCAAAACAAACAGACTAGTAAGTAAACTAAGAACTGACAAACAACCAAAACAAACTAAAAACAGAAAATAGAAATAACAAAAATGTAAAGCTTGGGTTGCCTCCCAAGTAGCGCTTTCTATAGGTTGGTCAGGGTACGAGACATTTTGGTTTCAAGTGCCTATATGATTACCATCAAAAGAATTTTCATCAATCATAGATTCAAAATATTAAGGATTAGACAAATGGTATCCAGAAAAATCATGATGCCCATACCTAGGGTCCTGAGATGTTGGGATGTATGTCCTCATCTCGTGTAGTTTGTAATATTTCAAGTTGTAAATGAATAAGAGTTATTTATTTCAACATTGTGTAATTAATCAGAGTTATTTATTTGAACTTTGTGTCTCGCATTTTTCATAAACTTAATCCAATAAACTAAGCTCCAGGGTCATTGCATTATGAGAGAAGTAAGAACTTGAACGGTGTGTAGTGGACAAAAGGAGGATCACGTTCGAGTTAATGACCCGAGCAGTCTGATGATATGAATAGGGTTGGAGACCTAATCACGGATACACTTGTGGATGCGGCCCGCTTTGTATTGGATACAAACGAGGTGATCGACTCGTTCATGTGGTTGACATGCGAGTGGGGGCATCTGTGCAATGAGATTGTACAAGGCCGATTGTGTGAATTATTAGACTCATCGATGTAACACCGATTAACAGTGATAGAGCTAATAAATTCGTAGATGACCATTAGTGACTCGACCTTAATCCTGAGCGTGTTACGCACTCCTGTCTTGGGGGGTCTGTCCTTTGACTAGACCCTTTGGAGGTGTCTCCCTGATCGGATCGTGGTTCGTGTTCGAGGAGATCGTTGGATCGAGAGAGATCGTGACCCGAGGAGAAAAGCGTTGAAGAAGAGTTCTTCAACAAGTAAGTATCTTATAGTTCCTTACTATTTTCTTCTCCTATTTTGCATGTTTAGCCTGGGATCTATGAGATAGATTCAATTTTAAGACACGTTTTACACAACGGATCAACGACGTTTCACAACGTCTTCCGCTGCGGGAATTCAAAATCCCTTCAATTGGTATCAGAGCCAATCGTTGCTCTTCGTTGTGTATTCTGTGAATTCTTAAAATTAAGTGGGTAGGATTAATTTTCATGAGATGAATGTTAATGGTTTGCAATTTTGGATGTTTTCGGTTTTTGGCAGTTTTTAGATTTACATTAAAGTTGATGAGATCAATGTAAGGCCCCGTTGTTTTTGGGCATTTATTTTAATGTAAATCGAGTCTGTAAGTCCGTGTCGTTCGTGGCAAGAGTTGTCGTGAAGAAAACGGAGCAAAAATAGGCGATTTCGGTGAAAAACAGCAAAATTTGTGTTGCTAGAAGTTCATCAGCGTTGCGACGCTGTTCTTCAGCGTTGCGACGCCATCCTTGCTGCTGGAGGTTGCTGCAGTGCAGCGTTGCAACGCTAGGGGTGGCGTTGCAACGCCACAGCGTTGAGAACGTTGGGCGCGACGCTATACATTATAGCGTTGCAACACAATAACAACGTTGCAGCGCCTGGCGTAGTGGTGCGTGATGCGCGCGAGATTTCCGGGGACGTGATCGTTTGCAGCGGTTTGAGCCCGGGCTGGTGCAACTGCCGTTTTTTTTTATTTAATTATTTATTATTTGTAAAATTGATTTTTTAAATTATTTTATTTAATTATTTTAATTAATACTAATATAAATGTTATATTAATGTTAATTAATTTAATTTTATGTCCCTAGGGTGCCAAAAATCGGTCCAATATTGCTATTTAATTATTTTATGCATGAGATGTATGATTTAATTATTTCTATGTGCATAAAGTATGCCATATAGATTTAAAATCTCACCTTAGGTTAAACATTTCATGCATCATATTTATATTATAAGAGTTATAATATATAGTATGCATGATAGGATTATATTATAAGAGTTATAATATAATGTTTGCATGATTTAATTTATTTAATATAAATGTTATATTTTTAAATTAAAAGCATGCTCATGCATTTAATTCATGTGATGAATGCATGTTATAGTATAGTATTATTCATGTGATGAATGATCAAGCACTATAACATAGAAATGCATGTAACCTAAGTTAATTATTAGTTTTAAATGGTTTAGAACTTGAATAATTAGACTTAGGTTTTCTAATTCTAATAAGATTAGAATTAGGAAATCAAATATGACCTTTGAATGGAGACCGATAAGTAACTCTGTCTAAGGAAGGTTTTGTCTAAAAAGGTGGGGTATTTAAGTTGACGCCATGAACACCCTACCGAAACCGACACGGGAGTGAATTCGATCCGGAGATTCTTAGGTTATATTCTCGTGAGTGTCGTTAATTAAGAGTTAATTAATGTACTCACATAGACCTAAGTTAATAATGTGATTATAGACTTAGGCTAATCCAATATAAGAGTTATATTGGTAGACTTAGGTAAATTTTAGCCGGTTTATCTAGGTCAATCCCGATTATTTTAAAGTCTTTGAGTGGGAGGAAATAAAGTGTATGAGATACATTTAATTTTCCATCCACAAATCTCCGTAAAAGTTCGTGACCGTGAGATCCATGCTCGGCCTCATGGTGCAAATGGGAGCGCCCCCATGGGTGGCATTTGTATGGGTCAATATCACCAGTGAATGGAGAGAGTACTTATAGTGAGTGGGGGGCGGGACTGTGGAAAACGAGACCCACGGTCTCTTCTTTTGATTCACACCGTGAGACGCCTATGATCCACCCGCTAGTTTGGCCCGGACTGGACAATCCCCCCTACGGAGGGCCTTGATCATGGGAGTCGAACACGTGAATTCCAGAAAGGGATACGATTTCCTTGTTGGTTTTCCTTCTTAGTCCCCCCTACGGCGGCTATTGTTTGGACGGATACTTGGAAATTTAAAGATTGAGGGTGACACTCACGGGATTCATTAAGTGTTAATGGATTACGAATAGAAAAATGGTAGCTGGATGCCTAATGGAATAAGAGTTGTTACGGTATTAGAAGTGCAGTGAGAGAGTCTCGTCCTAAAGGAGGAGTAGTTTTGTCTACCATACGGTGGCGGTCATTCTAAACCTTTAGGGTATCATTGTAAATTTTTAAATGACCTAGGGATCATAGGATAAAAATTTGCTAAAACCCGATTGGATTTTCAAAAGTTTTTGCGAGACTAATACAAAGTTTTTCATTTTATTTCAGCAACAAAATGTCAAACGCTTTTAACGCTCCTTTAGCTTCCTTTAAGTTAGTCGGCGATAGTATTTCGTGGAAAAACAATATAGACACGATTTTGGTAAATGACGACCAAGAGTTCGCACTCACTGAGGAGGGTCCTCAAATGCTCGGTTCAACGATCCTATTCAACAATCTACAAACCTTCCAGTCTTTGGTGCAAACTAAGGGACAGGAAGCTGAGGAAAGTGTTGCCTTAAGACCTTTTCACAGGGGTTCGACCTCTGGGATAAAGTTTGTAGACTCTTCAGGTCCTAAGGGGAAGAAGGAGAAGTTGAAGGAAGTTAAAGGTTGACTATTACTGCTAGGTCTAAAAGGCAAAGAAATCAAGGATGTTACCAGAAAGTGTTTCTACTGCAATAGGGACGGACACCTGAAAAGGAGTTGTCCCAAATTCCTTGATGAAAAGAAGATGATAGGTAAATGTGATTTACTTGTCACAGAAACTTGTTTAGTGGAGAGTAATGACTCTGCTTGGATATTGGATTGAGGCGCCACTAACCATGTTTGCTCTTCTTTTCAAGGATTAAGTTCCTGGCAGCGGTTGCAAGAAGGTGAGATAACACTCAGGGTTGGATCCGGAGAAGTTGTCTCAATTTGCAACAATAAACACGTGTGAATTTGTTTTTAGCGGGAAGTACTTATTATTGGATAATATGTACATAGTTCCTGGGTTTACGAGAAACCTAGTTTCTATTTCCTGCCTATTAGATCAAAATATTTCTGTTTCTTTCAAGAGTAATAAAGCGTTTATTTCTCGAAATGGAAATTTGATTTGTTCTGCTTCGCTTGAGAGCAATCTATATGTTTTGAACCCAAATTCGGTCAAAAGTGTTTTGAACATTGAATTGTTTAAAGCAAATTGAAAACACGAACTAAGAGATTAAAAGTTTCTCCAAAAGAAAGTGTCCATCTTTGGCATCTTCGGTTAGGCCACATTAATCTCAATAGGATTGAGAGACTAGTGAAGAGTGGACTTCTAAGCGAGTTGGAAGAAAACTCTTTACTGGTGTGTGAGTCATGCCTTGAAGGCACGATGACCAAACGTTCTTTTAGTGGAAAAGGATATAAAGCCAAAGAGCCTCTTGAGTTAGTACATTCTGACCTCTGTGGTCCGATGAATGTTAAAGCTCGGGGCGGTTATGAGTATTTCGTGTCTTTCATAGACGATTACTCCAGATATGGGTATATTTACCTAATGCACAAGAAGTCTGAAACACTTGAAAAGTTCAAGGAGTACAAGACTGAGGTTGAGAACTTCTTAGGTAAATCGCTTAAAACACTTCGATCGGATCGAGGTGGAGAGTATATGGACACTGAATTCCAGGACTATATGATAGAACATGGAATAACTTCCCAACTCTCAGCACCTTGTATGCCACAGCAGAATGGTGTATCGGAGAGGAGAAACAAAACCTTGTTGGTTATGGTTCGGTCGATGATGAGCTATGCTCGTCTCCCTGATTCTTTTTGGGGTTACGCAGTGGAGACTGCTGTTTACATTTTGAACACCGTTCCGTCGAAGAGTGTTTGTGAAACACCTTTCGAACTCTTGCATGGTCGCAAAACCAGTTTACGTCATTTTAGAATTTGGGGATGCCCGACCCATGTGTTGGTGTCAAACTCGAAGAAGTTGGAACCCCGTTCAAAGTTGTGCTTGTTTGTAGGTTACTCAAAAGAGACTAGAGGTGGTTACTTTTACGATCCTAAGGATAATAGGGTGCTTGTGTCGACAAACGCCACTTTCCTTGAGGAAGACCACATCAGGGAACACTTACCAAGGAGTAAGATTGTGTTAAATGAAATGGGCGGTTCATCGCAAAGAGTTGTTGATGGTGCTAGTACGTCAACAAGTGTTGTTGATCCTAGCTCGTCTAGTCAAGTCCGTTCCCAAGAGTTTGGAATGCCTCGACGTAGTGGGAGGGCTGTGAGACAGCCTGAACGTTACATGGATTTAGCTGAAACCCAAGTCGTCACTCCAGATGATGACTGTGAGGATCCATTGACCTATGATCAGGCAATGGCCGGCGTTGACAAAGGCGAATGGATTAAAGCTATGGACCAGAAATGGAGTCGATGTACTTCAATTTAAATCAGGAGCTTGTGGACCAACCGGATGGGGTAAACCTATTGGTTGCAAGTGGATCTACAAGCGTAAACGTGGCGTAGATGGGAAGGTGCAGACCTTCAAAGCTCGACTAGTGGCAAAGGGTTTTACCCAGGTGGAAGGGGTTGACTATGAGGAAACATTTTCACTGTTGCCATGGTAAAGTCGATTAGAATCCTTCCGCCATTGCCGCATATTATTACTATGAGGTATGGCGGATGGATGTCAAGACCGCTTTCTTCGAATGGCAACCTTGATGAGACCATCTACATGGACCACCATTGAGGGTTCATTGCCCAAGGCCAAGAGCAAAAAGTTTGCCGGCTTCAAAGGTCTATTTATGGGTGAAACAAGCCTCGAGGTCTTGGAATATAAGGTTTGATGAGGTGATCAAATCTTATGGCTTTGATCAAAATGTTGAAGAGCCTTGTGTCTACAAGAAAATCGCGACAAAAAAAGCTGTGCATTTCTTATATTGTATGTGGATGATATCCTTCTCATTGGGAATGAGGTAGGATTTCTTCTCGACATTAAGGAATGGTAGCTTCGCAATTCCAAATTAAAGATTTGGGAGAGGCACTGAGTATGTTCTAGGTATCCGGATATTTGGAACCAGGAAGAATGTAACGCAGCTAGCCATGTCTCGGGCATCTTACATTGACAAGATGTTGTCTAGGTATAAGATGCGAACTCAAGAAGGATTCTTGCCTTTCGGGCATGGGGTTCACCTGCCTAAGGATCAATGTCCTAAGACGCCTCAAGAGGTTGAGGATATGAGGCGAATCCCCTATGCTTCATTTGTAGGGAGCTTTGATATATGCCATCTTTGTGTACTAGGCCCGACATCTCATTATGCGGTTGGGATTGTCGTGAGGTATCAATCCAACCCGAGATTAGATCACCGATGGACCGTAGTAAAAGCAATCCTCAAGTATCTTAGGAGAACGAGGAACTACAACCTTGTGTATGGGAGTGGGAATTTGATCCTTCACGGGATACACATTTTTGACTTTCGGACCGATAAGGATTCTAGGAAATCCACTTCGGGGTCACCTTCATTCCGAATGGAGGAGTTGTAGTGTGGCGAAGCATCAAGCGAGGATGTATCGCTGATTCCACGATGGAAGCCGAGTATGTTGCGGCTTGTAAAGTCGCAAAGAAAGTCGTTTGGCTCGGGAAGTTCATGACGGATTTGGAAGTTGTTCCAAATATGAACTTGCCAATCACCTTATTTTGTGACAACAAAGTGTAGTAAAGAGCCAACCTCGAGAGAGAACCCTGAGTCATAAAAGGGGCAAGCATATAGAGCGTAAGTATCTCTTGATACGGGAGATTGTGCACCGCGGAGACGTGACAGTCACACAGATAGCTTCGGAGCACAACGTTGCTGATCCATTTACAAAGGCCCTCACGGCTAAGGTGTTTGAGGGTCACCTAGAGAGTCTAGGTCTTCGAGTGCTTCCGACTAGGGCAAGTGGGAGTATTGTAAAGGGTATTCAATGCCCTAGTTTATTGTATTACTTTATTGTATTACTTTATTGTACATTTGAGAAATGTATCATGTACTCCACTAGCTTAGTCCAAGTGGGAGTTTGTTGGGATGTATGTCCTCATCTCGTGTAGTTTATAATATTTCAAGTTGTAAATGAATAAGAGTTATTTATTTCAACATTGTGTAATAAATAAGAGTTATTTATTTGAACTTTGTGTCTCGCATTTTTCATAAACTTAATCCAATAAACTAAGCTCCGTGGTCATTGCATTATGAGAGAAGTAAGAACTTGAGCGGTGTGTAGTGGACAAAAAGGAGGATCACGTTCGAGTTAATGACCGACGGTCTACATGATATGGATAGGGTTGGAGACCTAATCCACGGATACATTGTGGATGCGACCCGCTTTGTATTGGATACAAACGAGGTGATCGACTCGTTCATGTGGTTGACATGTGAGTGGGGGCATCTGTGCAATGAGATTGTACAAGACCAGGACCGTGAATTATTAGACTTGCGATGTAACACCGCTAATGTGATAAAGCTAATAAATTCGTAGATGACCATTAGTGACTCGACTTTAATCCACGAGCGTGTTACGGACTGACTCATCTGCGAAGTGGGTCCATCCTTTGACTAGTACGGGGAGGGTGGCCACTATTGCCGCCCAATATGCCTATCTTCTCGGGCGGGACCACGTGGGGAGCCGGGAACTTGACTACACAAGAAGGAATTCACCCATTCCCGACTTAGGGAAACTAGAGGGTTGTTCCCTTAAGTCTTTGTCTCCGTGGCTTGAACAACTGGGGCCCCACTCTCTCATTGGCCGAGAGGGGTGTTGTTTATTGTTGGACCATGCAACGTAGTTGTTCATTAGAGGAGCGGTGGGACTTAAGGAGCAAGAGGTAGACACAGGGGTAAAACGGTAATTTGACCCAGCTGTGACTACGAACAACCTGTGAAGGGTCGACTCATGGGTATTGGTTATATCAATGGACACAACTTGTCCTATAGTGATGAGAATGCAGCTACGGGCTTTAGTGGAGTGTTACGTAGTAGCTAATGAATCTTTGAATAATCAGTCAAAGAGTTTGACAAAGTTAGTCTCGGATCATTGGAGCTCGTCACGTGTAGGTCCATTAGGTCCTCGGTTGGCTCAAATTGGACAAATTGAGGGTTTCTGATTTGGTGTGAATTTGAAGTGTTCAAATTCATTATTTGGGTATTTATGTCATTTACATGAGATATAGATGACATAATATATAGTTTGATGTGAATGAGATTCATAACAAACTATAGTATAGCCTAATTGATTAATTAGTGCTAATTGTAGAAATTGAATTGAGAGAAATTAAATTGAATGTGATTCAATTTATAATTCCACATTTATGCAAATGAGATTTGTATAATAAGGTATGAGATACCATGTATTGTATAATATGCAAATGCGATTTGTATATTATATGGTTGTGGTAAAATTGTGATTTGGTGGAGGTTTTAACTCCATCACACAATAGTATTTAAAGGCTTTGCAAGAAGCCTTTGGTATGCATTTTGCCATTTTTTGGATTTTGATCCAAAAAGAGAAAGTGACTTTCTCTCATTCTCTCTCCATTCTCTCTAAAACTTCTCCTCACCCAAAACCAAAGGGAGTCCCATCTACTCTCCCTCAACCTCCCGAGAACAACCGAGAGAGATCGTGACTGGAGGAGAAAAGCGTTGAAGAAGAGTTCTTCAACAAGTAAGTATCTTATAGTTCCTTACTGTTTTCTTCTCCTATTTTGCATGTTTAGCTTAGGATCTATGAGATAAATTCAATTATAAGACACGTTTTACACAACGGATCAACGACGTTTCACAACGTCTTCCGCTGCGGGAATTCAAAATCCCTTCAGGAGAAAGACAGTACATTGGTGGAGAATCAAACTCATGAAAAGTCATACTTTAAAAAAAATCAGTAATTCAAATCAAGACTTTTACACAAAAGCAACACAACAAAAATAGGAGACAAGGACTCAACAACACACAAAACAAAATTAAGACAAATAAGGAAAGAAAACAAAAACAAATTTAGTCTAAAATCTCAAATTTTCTCTTAATATTAATTAATCTAAATAATCGCCATTCCTCAGCAACGACGCCAAAAACTTGTTGCGTAAAATGATAATGCAATACCGCAAGTGTACGAGTCAAGTTTTAGTATAGTGATTTTAGAGTTTCAAGTATCCTCCTCGAGAATGGGTTTCTAGATTAATTAATTACCAAGATACTAATTCTCAATTTTAGCTAAAGTGACATAACATGGATAGTGAAAATAAAGATAGAAAATAAATGTACAATTGGAGACACGAATATGATAGAATTCAAGGAAGATGATTTCACAAGTTAATTCCTTATTTGACACATGTAATGAACTAATGTGGTGAATTTATAAACAAGAAGTAAGATACTCAAGAAAATCTCTCGATTCTTAGTGAGCCTCACACAAAAAATAAATTATATAGTCTCCATATGAATATAAAAGCATGCACAACATTAAGCAACTTCTTTATGTGTTTCCCTTAGACTTCTAGGTCATTCTCATGCCAGACTTCTAAGAGTTTTGACAACTTTGCTCTAATCTAAGTTTTTTATCTCGAGTCGACTTAAACCAATAAGATTAAAGAATTCAAGAACGAATTGCCAAAAATAAATAGCAAAATATAATTCAATACAAAAGCAAACAAGCCTTAAACAAGGAAATCAAATCTTAACTACAACTTTCATCCACACTAAATCACAATAAAACCAAACTAAAAGTGTAGAAACCGTCTTAGAACGATGTTACAATATGAAAGAAAGAGGAAATAAACTTATGTGTCGATGTCGGTCCCTTGTCCCTGAGCTCCTGTCACGATTTCGAACCTCCACGAATGCTTTGGCTCCCTAAGAATGCTCACTTTTTTCTTCTTACAGAGTTTACTTCGAAATTAGGGTGCAAAAACTATCAAATTCGGCTCCCTTTTGCAAGAAGAAATCATGTTGTATTTATAGGAGTAATTGGCATAGCGTTGCAATGCTAGGGGCAACGTTGCAACGTTGTGCCCTAGGCACGTAACATATATGGAAAGTATCGACAGCGTTGCAACGCTAGGGATAGAGTTGCAACTCTGCTACCTTAACGCACGCTTCTTCAATGGAATTGGCATTGGAACGCTAGAAGGCAGCGTTGCAACGCCTTCTCCACTGTCAATTCTACTTGTTCTTCTTATCGAGATAGCGTTGCGACGCTGCAAGGCAGTGTTTCAACGCTATCGGTATGATTTTTCAACACCTCACAACAACACGGACGACGTTACGACGCTCTACATGGCGTTGCAACGCCATCACCTTAGGTCTACTAGCTTGAAATGATCATTTTACTTCTAATGGATGTTAATTTGAGCTCCAAAAAGCCTAATTCGATCCCGAGTGATCCAAAATGTCTCCAATTGTCCTGTTTAAGCTCTGTACTGAATTTAAGTGATTTAAACACATCAAAGCTCTGAAATTAACATAAAACTAGCAATAATTAAGCCTAAGGATAGCACATTTTGTGTGCTATCAGTTTGAAGGGAAGCGAATTGGACGACCACAAGCTTGAATTCTCTCCAACTTTTTATCGTTTTTTCTTCTATTTTCTACACATTTTTGTACCTTTTTACAAGAACTATTTCCTTCTCTTCCTAGAAAGTTGTACTCTCTTTATTTGGTTGTAATAATCACTAGTTAATCCCTCTCTTTGCGAAATCCTTGGAGGTTAAGATTCTAACCCAAGTGTGGGTAGAATCGTTTAACTAAGGGGGTTAGAATTGTGTTGGGTTTTATGTCCTAAAACTCGTGGTTTTGTAAACTGAATGTATATTCTATTTTTGCAATAAAGATGCTATTGAGATTTATTCAGTAAATGTGTTATTGAATAATGATAATTGTGTATTGTGTAACCCTAACCCAATAAAGAACGTTGGCTATAGGATGAATACTTGAACTTTTTATGTGCGACATAAAAGTGGATCAAGTTCAAGTTATTGCCAGAACGGTCTATAGTATAAGGATAGGGTTGGGTATCTTATAATGCTGACACTATGGACGCGACCCACTTTGTAGAGTACAAATGATGTGATCCTAAATCGTTCATGTCGAGACATGCGAGTGTGGGTGTCCTATGCAATGAGTTTGTATAAGACTGGACTGCAAAATAGTCACTCAGACTTTATAACTCTATTTACTGTCTTAACTGACTATATTTATACGATGACCTAGGTAACTCGATCTTAATCCTGAGCATTCTATGAACTCCTTTTATTGAGATTATCCTTAGATTTGCATGGGTGAGAGTGGCCCGAGACTGTCGACTCAATAAGCCTCCCATTTCAGGGATAAGTCTAGGTAGATAGTTGGAAACATAGTTCTGCAAGATGGAATTCACTCCTACCCGCTTTAGGGATTAGTAGAGAGGTTGTTCTCTTAAGTGCTGACTCCGGGTCTTGAACAAAGGGCCCACCCCTCTCTTGGCCCGAGAGGGATTCAGTTTGCTGGTTGGACCACAAACCAAATATTCATTAGAGGATCAATGGGACTTAAAGAACAAGAGGTAATTACTGGGCTAAAACGATAATTTTGACCCAGCTCTAATTATGAACGACCTGTGAAGGATCGACTTACTAATCATGGTTATATCGAGTGAACAGAAATATATCTAGAGTGAGGAGAGTGCATCCACTGGGCTTTAGTGGAGTGTCCGGGTGGTTAACGAATGTTGATTAGCTAGGCTAAAGAGTTTGGCTGGTTAATCTTGTATCGTCTGAGCTCATGATCTGTAGGTCCATTAGGTCATCCTTACTAGCTCGGACTAAGCCTTGTAACATTTAAAAGAAAATAATTTGAATTGTTCAATTTCATTTTTGGGAGAAATCGTTAATTATATGTGATAAATTTAACGAGTCATAACTTAGTTATGAATTAAACTATGATTAAAAAGAGGTGGATATATTTAAATATGATTTAAATATTTGATTGGTTTATAGCATGAATAAGGATTTATGTTCGGAAAATCGATCAGGATCGGACAATTTATTTAATTTAATATTTGATATTAAATTAAATTAAAAATTAATTAATTAAATTAATTATTAAATTAAATTAATTTTAATTAAAACAATTTAATATTGATTTTTGAATTAAAATTAAATTAAAAGTCAAGGATTTTCCATGGTTTGCAACTTGCCAACTTGCCAAAGCTTATTCATCTCAAAATTGGCTAAAATTGGCCACCTCCACCTCAATCCATCCTCATCACTCTTGAGTTGTCATGTTAGTAGAGCTTATTGCTCAAAGGCCTTGATAACTCACCATAAGTGAGTTATTACTAGAGTTTTAGTGTTTAATCCACTTGAATTGCATTTAATTTAGTGATCCTCATGTTATTTTATCCCTAAATTATGTGTGTTAGCTTTAAAATGATGAATTTAAGCATTAGGTGAAAAAAGAATTAATTTTGATGTTTTTGTGTTTTAATTCAAGAAATTTAGGAAAATAAGTTAACGGTTAATTAAAGATCGAAATTTGAGATTTTTCTTAACTCCAAAAATCCTTGCGTATTTAGTTTGATTTATAATTGACTTCATAAATTTATTTGGGATTTTTCTGTGTGCAGGAGATGTTTAAAAATTACAAGAGTCCCTAAGGGCATTTTAGACATTTTACCCGAAGGGTAATATGGTCTTTTTACCCTTAAGGGTATTTTTGTAATTTGTGGAGTTATGACAACATCATCTTGTATAAGGAGGCTAGGGTTTACAAGTGTGAAGGGGAGTTGGAGTTGTGGCAAGAGGAAGAGATCGAAAGGGAGAGAAAGAACTCGTGAGATTGCTGAAGCAAAAGGCCTGCGTTGGAAGGAAAAAATCTACTGACCCTTTCTTTGAAGCAAGCGTTCTTTGCACACATCCGAGAAAGAGCCCTTTGCTGAAGAAAAATGTAGTGTGTGCTTGGCGGTGAGGTCTTTGTTTCTTTCAAGCAATTGGGTGAGAGAAGAAGAAATCACGAGAGGGAGGCATTGCTGAAGCAAACCGTGGAGTAGAGGGTTGGCTATCTGCTGGAATCAACCTACCTTTGCTGAAGCAAAGCCGAGAGTAGGGGTTTGTCCACTGCTGTGATTTGCCAATCTTTGCTGAAGCAAAATCGAGAGCATGTGCAGTTCGATTTTCACAGACGTCGTTCACGAAGTTTGCAATTTAGAGCTATCCAACCGTTGGATTTTGCTACCATTTTGTCAGCCTATTAAGGACTCATAGAGCTCCCTTTTAGAATGGTTGGATCGTCGTTTGGAGCTTTGTGGTGTCAGATATCCCTGTCACATTGGACGTTCACTGCAGTTCGGGTTTTAACAGACGACAGTCACAAAGTTGTCCTTTGCTGGAGTTTGAACCGTTGGATTGTGCTGAAATTTTGTCATCGTGTTGGGGACTCATAGACCGTAGTATTCAACGGTGGGATCATCAGTCGAGCTCCAGTTCATCAGATATTGATATCGGACAGAAGCTACAGAATACTAAAACCTGCTGCTATTGCCTGCTGCCTTCTGTGGGATCTTTGGCGTTTTGCTGAAGCAAAACATATGTCAATTGCCTCGTGTAAACTACTCCTATTCCCTAATTATTTTGGCTTGTTGTTACTCCAATTTTGATCGTTTATTGTGCTCTTTTTACTTATTGTTTTAGGCTAAATTCATGACAGTTTTTGGACTTAATTTGTGATTAATTTGAGTTGTTTTGTGATACTGTTACAACACATATTTGAATTTATTAAACAACACAAGCATGCATAAATTAGAGATTTGTGAGTTGATTTACATGAACTAAATTTTCTTAAGTAAGGTTAGGTTGTTTTAATGTAATTTTGGATTAAATTTATGTTTGATCCCATTGATTGCATTTATGAAATTTTATTGAATTTAACGTTGCATGAGAATTAAAATTGGCCTTTTTAACTTCTCTATAATTCATAAACTTGGGAAAGCTAATGAATTAGAAAACTAAAATTTCATTCTAGGATTATTGAGTTGATTAGGGATAATTAACCCACCTAGAACCTAAAATCATGGGCATAATTTAGATCACAATTGGAAAATTGTAGGTTTTAAAACTTAGTGATTTTGGAAAGAATCATTTGAATGCATGTGTAGGTAAATTCAAGGCATCACTCAAAATTTATTCCAATTGAACATTAGAACTCTAACCTAACCCGAGCTTATTTTTCATTACAAATCTCATCTCTTGTATCTGTCTTCTTGTTCGCATTCTTCTCTCCCCGCATTTAAATTCAGTTATTTTCTTTTGTCTTATCTTATCTTTCTTACTTATCAATTTTTTTATTTACAAAAATAATTTGCACACTCATGCATTGCACTAAAATAAGGAAAATTTGCTAGGACACTCACTAATTTAGGTCTAACTAGTCCTCGTGGGATCGATACTTTTAACTTATCACTTGCTGCTCTCGATCGTGTATACTTGCACGTCGTAAAAGTGTCGGAGTTTTATTCTAATTTGCATTAGTTTAGGGCACCCGATATTTTCGCATCACGCCTTCTTGAGCAATTTGAAAATAAAGCACGAATTGATGCTCAATTTAAATACCAAATCTAGAAGAACACTTTAGACACCCAGAAAAAATAGATTTTAAAAAAACAAACACCCACCACAGAACAAAAGCTTTCAAAATGAGTGCTCAAAACAACACTGATACCAATTGAAAGAGCCTAAATTAAGAAAGCGGAAGCAATTTAGGATCTTGAACACTATAAGTTGATCAATTTCGCAAAATAAAATGCATGCTCAAAGCTGGAAAAACTGGGAGTTAAGAAACTCACCTTTGAAGATCAAATTCTCTTCACCTGGTGGGTGATTTCCAACACGAACACTTGGTGGACCACCTCTAGAGTCTTCCCTACTATCCTCAGGGCTTGGAACAGATTTTGGGATCCTAGATTGAGAGAATTTTGAAGAATAGCCCCCAAAGGTCACAAAACGAGAATTACAAACATAGAGGCTGCTGTTTGTTTTTGTTCTTTTGCTACAGTAACCAAATCCTTCAGCCCGTGAATTACAAAATCAAGAAGATAAAGTTGACTTTGACTTTGACCATTGGCTGATTCAGTTGACTTTAACTTGTTCAATCATTTTTGGACCGGTTCGACTCGATTTTGGTCCGGTTCGGGTGGTTTTAGACTAGTTCTTACTATTTCGAGGTCGGTTTTTCAATTTTGGAGGATCGTTTCACCATTTGGAGGCTCAGTTCACTCTTTTACAGCCTGGTTCAACCTTTTGATGTTCCAGTTCACACATTTACAAGCTGGTTCGATCGAAATTCGAAGAGTTCGAAGTGGTTCGATGTTAATTCTCGATTAGTATTGTAATAATTAAGTTATTTGCTTCCATAACCAGTCCACTTTAGTGTGTTTAATTAATTATGCATTTACAAGCTAGTTCGACCGAAATTCGAAGAGTTCGAAGTGGTTCGATGCCAAAACCAGTCCACTTTAGTGTGTTTAATTAATTATGCATTGTGAATGTATGTTTTAATTAAAATCCCTGATTGTATGTGCATAAAGTATGACATATAGATTTTAAAATCCCACCATAGGAAACATGCTCGATGCATTAAAAGTATGTTATAAGTGTTATAATATATAGTAGGCATGTTTTTGGGTTTCATAAAAATTAATATAAGAGTTATATTAATTTATGAAACAAATATTATATGGTGTAATTATAATTAATATAAAGGTTATATTAATTAAAAATTAAACATATAATTGCTATGCATTTATTCATGTGATGAATTTGTTATAAATGTTTGTTTATTCATGTGATGTATGATGAAGCAATTTATAACATAGAAATCCATGTAACCTAAGGTTAATTAATTAGTTTTAAAATAGTTTTAGAACTGGAATTAATTAAACCTTAGGTTATCTAGTTCTAATAAGATTAGAATTAGGAAACTAATAATTTATAAACTTTGATTAAAAAGGGACTCTGACTAAGGAAGGTTACAGCTAAAAGGTCAGTACTTAAGGTCGACTGAAGCGGAACACCCCTACACAAACCGACACGAGAGTGAATTTAATCTAGAGGTTTATAAATTATCATTCGTGAGTGACATTTATTAAAAGTTTATAAATTGAACTCATAGATCTTGGTTTATTAAAAGGTTAATAGACTTAGGTAATTCCAGTATAATTGTTATATTGGTAGACTTAGGTCATATTATTTTAGCTGAAATATGCCTAAGTAAAAGTATACCCAAACTGTTTCAAATACTTAGTGAGAGTGAAAAGGTATATATGATATATCAATTTCCTCTTACGCTCTCCGCGAAGTTCAAACGGTGAGAATTATGCTCGGCCTCGTGATGTCAATAGGACATCCCCATTCGGATGGTGTTTGCATAAATCAAGAGTCAGGTGAATGGAGAAAGTATTTATAGTAAGTGGGAGAAGGAAGCGTGTCAACACATTCTACGGTCTCCTCCATTAGGTTGGACCGTGAGATTCCCATGTTGTGCCTGCAGGTTGCCCGAAGTAGCACCATCCATTCGGAGGGATGTAACATGGGATTCAGAACAACTCAAACTCCAGAAATGGATAGGGTCTCTTAGGTCCATTCCCAGCTTTGTCACTCCAATTCGGTAGCATTGTTGGGACCGACCTCTGAGGTCTGAAAATGGCGAGTCACACTTACAAGAATTGCTAAGTGTTAGTAAATTCTTGACCAAAGTAGCGATAACTACAATCGTATAGAAATAAGAGTTATTCTAGTATTAGCATTTAGTCAAGAATGTCTTGGTTAAGTGAAGGAGTGATTGACTGCCCCTCGATAGCAGTTGCTCTGACTCACTGAAGTATCATTGCAAAAATAATAATGAGTTTATGGGTATATTATTACTTTGCTAAATTCTTAATTGGATAGATTACAAGCAATTCACTAATAGAATTCATTCTTTTTAAGCATGTTGAGCTCTTTTATTCAGTTCCTCGCCTTCGACAAACTTAGCGACGATAACTACGGAACCTGGAAATAAACTTGAATATGATTCTTGTTGTTGATGACCTGAGGTTCGTCTTAACGGCGGAATGTCCTCCACCTCCAAGCTCGACTGCAAACCGAATTGTTCGGGATGCTTATGACAGATGGATTAGGGCTAATGAGAAGGCCCAAGTCTATATCTTAGCCAGTATATCTGATGTGTAGTCTAAAATGTTTGGATTTATGCCCTAAACTTGTGTAATTTTGATCAAATAAATAAAGGGTTATTTGTTTTGATAAAATTATATTCTTGCTTTATAAATATAATAATCTAAGCTCCAAGGTTATAATATATCTTGAACATCAGTGTAGTGGACACTATTTGGATTTTGTTCAAGAATATAACCTAAATGGTGTATGGTATAAGAATAAGGTTGGAAACCTTATTCTGGTAACACCATGGATGCGTCCCACTTTGTAATTAGTACAAATGAGGTAATCAAACTCATTCATGTGGTTGACATGCGAGTGGGGGCATCTGTATGAAAAGTTCATACAAGACGGGACTGCAAATTATTAGTCTAACCAGTATAACACCGTTAACAGGATAAGACTGATAATTTATAGATGGTCATTAGTGACTCGACCTGAATGCTGAGCAAGTTAAGAACTCCTGCTTATAGGGGTTTGTTCTTAGACTTGTATGGGTAAGAGTGACCTGTAGCCGACTCAATTAGCCTACCTTCTCAGGGACAGAATCTCGTAGGTAGCTGGGAACTTAACTGTGCAATATGGAATTCACTCATTCCTACACTAGGGAATTAGGTAGGTTGTTCCCTTAAGAACTGACTTCAGGTCTTGAACAACGGGGCCCCGCCATCTATGGGGGTATGAGTCTATAGTAGGACCTTAGACTTATTGTTAATTAGAGGATCAGTGGTGCTTAAGGAACAAAAAGGTAATCACAGGGGTAAAACAGTAATTTGACCTAGCCATGATTACGAACAACCTGTAAAGGGTCGACTCATGGGTAATGATTATATCAGTGGACACAATATAATCTACAGTGAGGAGAGTGCAGCTACAAGTCTATATTGGAGTGACTTGTAGTTAATGAATATTGATTAACTGGATCAAAGGGTTTGATCAGTTAATCTCACATCATTGGAGCACATGAACTGTAGGTCCATTAGCTTCTTCCGTTGGCTCAACATAGTTATATTGAGGGTATAAGTTAGGAATTAAATTGAAGTGTTCAATTTCATATATGAAATATCATATCAGTTATATGTGATATAATTGATATAATATATAGTTTTAAGGTGAATTAGATTCACATTTTAACTATATACTAAAGAGAGATTAAAAGAGGGATAGGATGGTAATTTCCATCCCTCTCTCATTGTATATATAGTTGCATAAGATGCAACTAGGTCAAGAGAAGCAACCTAAGCTTTTGCTAACCCTAGTGTGTGTCATTTGTTGTGTTGTTGGAAAAGTTCCGAAACATAATCACTCTCACAAAATATCTCATCCCACCTAAAGGGAACCCACATTCCTCCCTCACCTAGAGAACAACGGAGAAGATCTGGTGGTACTGTCTTCATCCGTTCAGGTTACAGTTGCTGAGATCGTGATCGTGGGAGAAAGGAGCACTTCAAGAAAAGTTCTTCAAAGGTAATATCTCGCTGTCCATATTGTCATTATATGCTTAATCTAGTTAATTTTGTTCTTGATTTATATCCGTGTAACTAAATTAAGAACGCGCGATTGACCATCACTTTCGCTGCGGGATTCGATTCCCTTCAATAGGTATCAAAGTCCAATTGCGTTCTTCATTTACGTTCTGAATTTTTCAAGAATAAGGTGGAATTTACTGTTTTGCATGAGATGTATGAACGGTTTGCAATTTAGACGTTTTCAATTTTGGCACTTAGATTTACATTTTTTCATTGAATTGTTCAATGTAAGGGCCCGGTGTTTTGAATTTTAATTGTAAATCGAGTTTGTAAGTCTGTGTCGATCGAGGAAAAGTGATTGCTGAGAAGATCGGAGCAAGAACGAGCAACAAAATGAAGTTGGTGTTGCTGTTCTGTGAACGGCGTTGCAACGCTGTTCTATGGTGTTGCAAGCCGAGGCGTTGTGTAACGTAGCAGCTGGGGCGCGCTTGAACGGGAAGAAACGGACAACATGCAGCGTTGCAACAATGCCATCAGCGTTGCAATGCCGATGGCGTTTCAACGAGCTTTCAAACGGGCGAAAACATTTTTTAATTTATATATTAGTTATAAAAACATTTTATATTTAATATATTTATTTTTTTATTTTAATTAATATAATGAGATTATATTAATTAAAATTGATTTTAGGGTGCCAAAATTGGTCTAATATTGTTATTTAAATTATGCAATTGTTGTGTAATTATTGCCATGCAGAATGTATGCTTTTAATTTAGATATCACACCATAGGTTAAACATTTTCATGCATCATTTCTAATATAAATAGTTATATTATATAGTTTGCATGGTTAATTAATATAAAGTGTTATATTAATTTATGGACAACATTGACATGCATTATTTTTCATGAGATGATTATGCTATGTATGTCTTATTATTCATGAGATGAATGATCAAGCACTATAACATAGTATGCATGTCACCTAAGTTTAATTATTAGTTTTAAAATGTTTAGAACTTGGAAGTAATATACCTTAGGTTATCTAGTTCCAATTAGATTAGAATTAGGAACCAAGTGATTTATAAACAATGATTAAAAGAGGAACTGTGTCTAAGGAAGGTTCTGTCTAGGCTGGGTATTTAAGCTGACGGAAACGGAACACCCCTACCTTGGAACTGACCTGGGAGTGAAATTTAATCAGAGGGTTTATAAATCATGGTAGCGTCAGCGGGTTTATTAAGAGGTTAATAAACTAGACATCCTAGGCTTAATCTAAAAGTTATATTAGCAAACTTAGGATAAAATCAATATAAGAGTTATATTGATATATCGATATAAGAGTTATATTGATAACTTTAGGTAAGACCATTAGCCGGGTTTAGCCTAAGTAAGATTTCTATAGATTTAAAGTATCCAGTGGGAAGGAAAAGTGTATAAGATACATATTTTTCCACCTACGTATCTCCAGAAAGTTCACACTGTGAGACTCATACTTGGCCTCGTGGCGCAAACGGGAGCGTCCCCCCTTCGGATGGTGTTTGTATGAGTCAATATCAAGGTGAATGGAAAGGGTACTTATAGTGACTAGGAGCAGGTTTAGTAAAAATAAAACCTATCGTCTCTTCAGTCGGTTTACACCGTAAGATCACTATGGTCAGCCTGCTAGTTTGGTCTGGACCAGACAATCCCTTCGGAAGGCTTGATCATAGGGGATCGAACACAGTAGATACCCGAAAGGGATAAAGATCTCCTTAGTCTGTTTTTCAATCTAGTCTTCCCTTCGGCGGATTTTATTGGATGAGGACTCTAGGATCTAAAGACAGATGGTCACAGTCACGAGTTACAAAAGTTGTGCATGTATCGTGACCGAATAATGGTAACTAAAGCCTATAGGAATAAGAGTTATTCTGGCATTAGGTTTTGGTCAAGAGTGTCTTGATCTAGAGGAGGAGTGTTTTTTATTACCGTTCGGTGTCATACATTCTAAACCTTTGGAGTATCATTGCAAATTATAAATGACCTAGGAATCATTTGATAATTAGCTAAAACATGATTGGATTAGAATTACATCAAGAAACTCATACAAGTTTATTTGTAAATTCTCAGCAAAAATGTCTAGCTCTATTATTTTCTTATTGGGTGCGGAAAAGTTAACCGGAAAGAATATGATGACATGGAAAAACAAACTTAACACTATATTGGTAGTGGATGATCTGAAGTTTGTGCTAACTGAGGAGTGTGCTCAGGTGCCAGGCTCGAATGCGTCACGAAATGTTCGTGATGCATATGATCGATGGATCAAGGCCAATTATAAGGCCAAGGTCTACATACTGGCAAGTATGTCTAACATATTAGCCAAGAAGAATGAGGGCATGATAATCGCCAAGGAAATCATGGATTCTGTGCAGGGTATGTTTGGACAACAGTCCACATAGGCCCGACACAATGCCCTAAAGTACATATTCAACTCGAGGATGCGAGAGGGTACATCTGTTCAGGATCATGTCCTGGATATGATGGTGAACTTTAACATCGCGGAGTCGAATGGTGCTTCCATCGATGAATCGATCCAGGTCAACTTCTTTCTTAAAACCCTTCCCG
The DNA here is from genome assembly GCA_036507285.1 of Trichosanthes cucumerina. Lineage (NCBI taxonomy): Eukaryota > Viridiplantae > Streptophyta > Magnoliopsida > Cucurbitales > Cucurbitaceae > Trichosanthes > Trichosanthes cucumerina. Next base: position 46,053,910 of record CM071841.1, read on the forward strand.
ATAGTTTCCTACAGTTAGGAGTAATGCTGTTATGAACAAGCTTACTTTTAACCGTACCTCCCTTCTAAATGAACTCCAGACCTTTCAATCTTTTATGAAAATTCAGGGATTGAAAGGTGAGGCAAATGTTGCCAGTAAGAGTTATTATAGAGGTTCGACCTCTGGAACAAAAACAGTGGCTTCATTTTCTTCTAACCTGAAAGGGAAGAAGAAGAACATGAAGAAGGATGGTAAAGGGAAACGAGCTGACAAAGCTGCTGCCCACAAGGGTAAGAAAGTCAAAGATGTTGCTGACAAAGGAAAGTATTTCCACTGCAACGAAGACAGGCATTGGAAACAGAACTGTCCGAAGTACATTGCAGAAAAGAAAAAGGAAGGTAAATATGATTTACTATGCCTAGAAGCTTGTTTAGTGGATAATGTAAAACTGCTTTGATACTTCATTCAGGCGGCACTAATCATGTTTGCTCTTCTTTTAAGGGAATTGATTCCTGGTAGCAGCTACAGAAAGGAGAGATAATGCTCTGGGTTGGAAATGGAGAAGTCGTCTCAGCTGTAGTAGTAGGCACGATGAAGCTTTACTTTAGCAAGAAATATATGTTGTTGGACAATATATTAGTGATACCAGGGTTTACTAGAAACCTTATTTCGATTTCTTGCCTTATAGAACAATGTATTTCTGTTTCTTTCTCAATGAATAAAGCGTTTATTTTAAAGAAAGGTATGGAAATATGTTCAGCTTCATTAGAAAATGGGTTGTATGTTTTAAGGCCTAATTCAGTCAAAATGGTTTTGAACACTGAATTATTTAAAACTGCAAACACACAAACTAAGAAACGTAAAATTTCTCCTGAAGAAAATGCTCATCTTTGGCATCTTAGATTGGGTCACATTAATCTCAATAGGATTGAGAGATTGGTAAAGAATGAACTTCTAAATGAGTTAAAAGAAAATACTTTACCTATATGTGAATCCTGCCTAGAAGGCAAAATGACTAAAAGACTTTTTAGTGAAAAAGGTTATAGAGCCAAAGAACCTCTTGAGCTTATATATTCAGACCTTTGTGGTCCGATGAGTTTTAAAGCCAGAGGAGGTTATGAATATTTCATCTCGTTTGTAGATGATTATTCTAGGTTTGGGCATATTTACCTAATACAACATAAGTCTGAAGCACTTGAAAAGTTCAAGGAATTAAAGACTGAGGTTGAAAATCAATTGGGTAAAATAATTAAAACGCTTCGATCAGATCGAGGTGGAGAGTATATGGATTTAAAATTCCAGAACTATATGATAGAACATGAAATTACATCCCAACTCTTGGCTCCCGGTACACCACAACAAAATGGTGTATCGGAAAGGAGAAATAGAACCTTGTTGGACATGGTTCGATCAATGATGAGTTATGCTCATCTCCCAAGTTCATTTTGGGGTTACGCAGTAGAGACTGCGGTATACATTTTGAATAATGTGCCCTCAAAAATTGTTTCTGAAACACCTTTTGAATTCTGGAAAGGACGTAATGGTAGTTTATGTCATTTCAGAATTTGGGGCTATTCGACACATGTGCTTGTGACAAATCAAAAGAAGTTGGATTCATGTTCAAAATTGTGCCTATCCGACACATGTACTAGTTTTTTTGTGTCGACAAATGTCACTTTCTTAGAGGAGTACCACATAAGGGACCACAAACCAAGAAGTAAAATTGTGTTAAGTGAGTTAGACGGAACAATAGCAAAGGTTGCTAATAAAACTAGTACATCAACAAAAGTTGTTGATACTAGCTTGTCTAGTAAAGAGAGCCCATCTCAAGAGTTGAGTATGCCTCGACGTAGTGGGAGGGTTATAACACAACCTGACCGTTACATGGGTTTATCTGAAACCCAAGTTGTTATTCCAGATGACAACTGCGAGGATCCATTGACTTATTGTTGGGTTTGGGCCCTAAAACTCGTAGTTTGTATTTCTGTTCTAATTATTTGTAATAAATCGTTATTACTTCAATAAAGCGTTATTGTTCTTTGTCTATAACATTGTCTTTGCTTTAAACCCTAAATCCAATAAACTAAACATCCAAGGATGTTAAATAAATGTTTAACTGAATGTAGTGTAGATATAAAGGATCTCGGTTCGAGATAGAACCTAAAGGGTCTATAGTTAGGGGATAAGGTTTGGGTACCTTACCCTGGTAAAACTATGGATCTGGCCCACTTTGTATTTGATACAAACACTGTGATCCTAACGTGTTCATGTAGATGACATGTGAGTGGGGATATCCTATGTAATGAGATTACATAAGACCGGACCACGAAATAGTAACCTCTAGCTGTAACTCCGTTGACTAGTTAGGTTTCTATTTCAAAGAGGATGACCTAGGCAACTTGATCTCAAATCGAGAAAAGTTACACGAACTCCTCATTCCCAGGGGTTTGTCCTTTGACTAGTATGAGTGAGATTGGCCAGATTCGCCGACTCAATATGCCTACCTTCTTGGGGACAAGACCGAGTGAGCGACTGGGAACTTAACTTAGCAAGATGGAATTCACTCCTTCCCGCCTACTAGGGTAAGTAGAGGAATGTTCCCTTAAGTGGTGTCTCCGGGACTTGAACAAAGGGCCCGACCCTCTCATTTGCCCGAGAGGGACTTTTGTTTGTTGGTAGAACCACAAACAAATTGTTCATTAGAGGAGAACTAGTACTTAAGGCACAAGATGTAACCCAGGGTTAAAACGGTAATTTGACCCAACTGGTGTTACGAACATTCGTGAAGGATTGACTTGCTGTTATTGGTCAATATCCGTGGACACAAAAATATATCTGTAGTGAGAAGAGTGCAGCTGCGAGACTTTAGTGGAGTGTTCCCGCAGTTAACGAATGTTGATTGGGAGGTTAATGAGATTGACCGAGCAATCTCGTATCGTTGGAGCTTCTGATCTGTAAGTCCATTAGGTCACCTTCTAGCTCGTAAAGGGTTCTTAGATCAATTGAATTTAAAATGTTCAAATTCATAAGGGAATAAACTTAATGTATAATGATAAGATATAATTTATAGTTTTGGAACTATATATTATAAATTTAATGTGGATATGATTCATATTAAAATTATGTGAGAGAATTAAATATTTGAAAGAGTTCGAATATTAAATTTAAATGTGAATGTGATTTATATTTGTAAACTATAGGTTAAATTTAATGTGCATTAGATGTGCATTAAAACTATAGGTTAGAGGAACACATTGATTAAATGTGATTTATTCTAAATTAAATATATGATATTTAATTTGTTTTATTTAAATATGATTTAAATTAATAATTAAATATGATTTAATTATTATTTAATTATTTTCTTATTTTAATAATAAAATGAGGGACTGACACGTTCCCACTATCCCTCTCCTTCTTCCTATCAGTAGCTTAACAGGGAGAAGGGGGTTGAATGTTCAAGGAAAGGTTGATCTTGCAATTGTTGAATTGCAAACTTACAGAAGAAAGATTTCTCTCTCTCTCACACACTCTCATTCCCTCATACTCTCTTCCAATTTTTTTTGGAATTCCTTCCCACCAAAGGAAAAGGTCTAAGCAGAACTCAGAGGATAGAGGGTTTTCCTCGTGGTAGTGCCCTGTTGTAGAAGTAGAGAAGTAGAGAAGTTCTTGTGTTGCTGAAATAGGAGCAAGGAGTTGCTGGAAAAACTACAAAGGTATTCCTTATTTCCTCTTTAGTTTAATGGTTAAACTTTAGCATGTTTGTATGCAATTAATCCATGCCTAATTAGATTAGATTTCCATGTTTGTTCTATTTTATCAATGTATGAGTTTTTGCATTTCAAGCAAAACAAAACTTACAAATTACGATTCCAAATTCGTTTATGCTGCTCAAGGGGATCCGATCTCCATCACTTATAATCAAGCGATGGTTGACAAAGACAAAGACAAATGGGTCATAACCATGGACCAAGAAATGGAGTCTATGCACTTCAATTTTTTTTGAGACCTTGTAGATAAGCCTGATGGGGTAAAACCTATAGGTTGTGAGTGGATCTACAGTGTGGTGTAGATGGGTTGGTGCAAACCATTAAAGCTAGACTAGTAGCAAAGGGTTATACCAAGGTTGAAGTGGTTGACTATGAGGAAACCTTTTCACCTGTTGCTATGGTAAAGTCTATCCGTATCCTACTTGCCATTGCCGCATATTATGACTATGAGGTATGGCAAATGGATGTCAAGACAACTTTTTTTAATGACAATCTTGAGGAAAACACCAACCCAAAGGGTTCATTGACCCAGGACAAGAGCAAAAGGTTTGCAGGCTTAAAAGGTCAATTTATGGACTGAAACAAGCCTCTAGGTCCTGGAATATAAGATTTGATGAAACAATCAAATCTTATGGTTTTGATCAGAATGATGATGAACCCTGTGTCTACAAGAAGATTATCAATAGTTTTGTTGTATTCCTAGTTCTATATGTGGATGATATCCTAATCATGGGGAATGATGTAGGATATCTTACTGACATTAAAAATTGGCTAGCTACGCAATTCAAATGAAAGATTTGGGTGATGCATAGTTTATTCTTGGGATCCAGATTGTCCGGAACCGCAAGAATTCTAGCCTTGTCTCAACCATCTTACATAGACAAAGTGTTGTCAAGGTTTCAGATGCAAGACTCCAAAAAGGGCTTATTGCCTTTTAGACATGGAGTCCATTTGTCTAAGGAACAGTGTCCTAAGACACCTCAAGGAGTTGAGGATATGAGACGGATTCCTTATGCATCAGCTGTTAGGAGCCTGATGTACGCCATGTTGTGTACTAGGCCTGACATCTGTTTTTGCAGTTGGGATGGTCAGTAGGTATCAATCCAATCCAGGACTTGAACACTGGACAGTGGTTAAAACAATCCTTATGTATCTACGGAGAACAAGAAACTACATGCTTGTGTATGGGGCTAAGGATTTGATCATTACAGGATACATAGATTTTGACTTTCAGACTGATAAAGATTCTCGAAAATCTACATCAGGGTCAGTATTTACTCTTAACGGAGGAGGTGTAGTATGACGAAGCGTCAAGCAAGCATGCATCGCTTATTCCACCATGGAGGCTGAACATGTATCAGCTTGTGAAGCAGCTAAAGAGGCCGTTTGGTTAAGGAAAATCATGTTAAATTTGGAAGTTGTTCCAAATATGACTTTGCCCATCACATTTGTATTTGCGATACTTGGTGGTGCGATGGCAAATTCGAGGGAACCCCAGTCACAAGAGGGGAAAGCACATTGAGCGAAGTATCATCTCATCCGGGAGATCGTGAATAGAGGAGACGTGATTGTCACGAAGATAGCCTCAGAGCACAATGTTGTTGATCCTTTTACAAAGGCTCTCACGGCTAAAGTATTTAAGAGTCACCTAGAAGGTCTAGGTTTACAAGTCTTCCCCAACTAGAGCAAGTGGGAGTATTTTGTACAAAGGGTTTAAATGCCCTAGTTTATTTTATTTACATTATTGTAATGCTTTAGTACTCCACAAGCTTTAGGTCAAGTGGGAGATTATTGGGATTTATGCCCTAAACTTGTGTAATTTTGATCAAATAAATAAAGGGTTATTTGTTTTGATAAAATTATATTCTTGCTTTATAAATCCAATAAACTAAGCTCCAAGGTTATAATATATCTTGAACATCAGTGTAGTGGACACGATTTGGATTGTGTTCAAGAATATAACCTAAATGGTCTATGGTATAAGAATATGGTTGGAAACCTTATTCTGGTAACACCATGGATGCGACCCACTTTGTAATTAGTACAAATGAGGTAATCCAACTCATTCATTTGGTTGACATGCGAGTGGGGGCATCCTGTATGAAGAGTTCATACAAGACGGGACTGCAAATTATTAGTCTAACAAGTATAACACTGCTTATAGGTGTTTGTCCATAGACTAGTATGAGTGAGAGTGACCTGTAGCCGACTCAATAAGCCTACCTTCTCAGGGACAGAATCCCGTAGGTAGCTGGGAACTTAACTGTGCAAGATGGAAGTCACTTATTCCTACACTAAGGAATTAGATAGGTTGTTCCCTTAAGAACTGCCTCCAGGTCTTGAACAACGGGGCCCCGCCCTCTATGAGTGTATGAGTCTATGGTAGGACATTAGACTTGTTGTTCATTAGAGGATTAGTGGTGCTTAAGGAACAAAGTGGTAATCACAGGAGTAAAACAGTAATTTGACCCAACCATGATTACGAACAACCTGTTAAGGGTCGACTCATGGGTAATGATTATATAAGTGGACACAATATAATCTACAGTGAGGAGAGTGCAATTACAAGTCTATAAAAGAGTCACTTGTAGTTAATGAATATTGATTAACTAGATCAAAGAGTTTGATCAGTTAATCTCACATCATTGGAGCTCATGAACTATAGGTTCATTAGGTCCCTCCGTTGGCTCAACATTGTTATATTGAGGGTATAAAGTTAGGAATGAAATTGAAGTGTTCACTTTCATATATGAGATATCATATCAATTATATGTGATATAATTGATATAATATATAGTTTTATGGTGAATTAGATTCACATATTAGCTATATACTAAAGAGAGATTAAAAGAGGGATAGGATGGTAATTTCCATCCCTATCTCATTATATATATAGTTGCATAAGATGTAACTAGGTCAAGAGAAGCAACCTAAGCTTTTGCTAATCCTAGTGTGTGCCATTTGTTGTGTTGTTGGAAAAGTTTCAAAACATAATCTCTCTCACAAAACATCTCATCCCACCTAAAGGGATCCCACATTCCTCCCTCACCTAGACAACAACGGAGAAGATCGGTGGTACTGTCTTCATCCGTTCAGGTTCCTGTTGCTAAAATCGTGATCGTGGGAGAAAGGAGCACTTCAAGAAAAGTTCTTCAAAGGTAATATCTCACTGTCCATATTGTCATTATATGCTTAATCTTGTTAATTTTGTTCTTTATTTATATCCGTGTAACTAAATTAAGAACGCGTGATTGACCATCTCTTCCGCTGCGGGATTCGATTCCCTACATAAGAAACATGAGAGCATGGTCACCGCTAAGGAGATCATGGGATCATTACAGGCGATGTTGGGACAACCGTCCTCATCGGTCCATTATGATGCTCTCAAATACGTTTACAACTCCCGTATGAATGAGGGAGCCTCTGTTAGGGAACATGTCCTTGACATGATGGTCCACTTCAACATGGCTGAAGTAAATGGGGTTGCCATTTATGAGAAAAGTCAGGTAACCTTTATTATGTAAACTGTTCTAATGAGTTTCCGGCAATTCCGCACCAATACGGTGATGAATAAAATAAAGTATAACCTGACTACTCTTCTCAACGAGCTACAGATTTTTGAGTCCCACATGAAATCAAAGGGAAAAGAGAAGGAGGCAAATGTTGTCACTTCGATGAAGTTCCTAAGAGGATCATCTTTAGGGACCTGAAGGGATCGAATCCCGCAGCGGAAACGATTGTTAATCGCGTGTTCTTTATTTTGTTACACAGATATCATTGAAGAATAATATATCTAAGATTAAGCATGCTTTACAACATAGGACAACAAGAAAATTACCTTTGAAGAACGCTTTCTTCTCCAGTTCCTTCTCCAACGATCATGATCCCAGCAAAACGTACCCGATCCGTGTGATATTCCGCCACTAGATCTTCTTCGTTGTTCTCCAGGTGAGGGAGGAATGTGGGTTCCTTTAGGGTGAGATGTGGAGGTTTTGAGAGAAGTTGTGTTTGGAACTTTTCCAACAACACAATAATATGGAACTCTAGGGTTACCAAGGATTAGTCTCAAAGTTGCATCTCATGCAACTATTTATAAGGAAATATGATGGAAATTACCATCCTATCCCTCCTTCATTCTCTCATTAGTATATGGCTAATATGTGAATCTAATTCACATTAAAACCATATATTATATTAATTATATCACATATAATTGATATAACATCTCATATATGAAATTGAACACTTTAATTTCATTCCTAACTTTATACCCTAAATATTACCATGTTGAGCCAACGGAGGGACCTAATGAACCTACCGTTCATGAGGTCAAATGATGTGAGAATAACTGATCAAACTCTTTGATTCAGTTAATCCATATTCATTAACTACAAGTCACTCCACTATAGACTTGTTGTTGCACTCTCCTCACTGTAGATTATATTGTGTCGATTGATATATTACCCATGAGTCGACCCTTCACAGGTTGTTCGTAATCACAATTGGGTCAAATTACTGACTTACTCCTGTGATTACCTATTTCTTTCTTAAGCATCACTGATCCTCTAATGAACAACAGGTCTATGGTCCTACCATAGACTCATACCCTCTTACGTTAGTTTAGAGTGCGAGACCCGTTGTTCAAGACCTGGACTCATTTCTTAAGGGAACAACCTATCTAATTCCTTAGTGTAGCAATGAGTGAATTCCATTTTGCATAGTTAAGTCTCCAGCTACCTACGAGGTTCTGCCCCTGAGAAGGTAGGCTTTTTGAGTCGACTATAGGCCACTCTCACCCATACTAGTCTTAGGACAAACCCTATAAGTAGGAGTTCTTAACTTACTCAGTATACATGTCGAGTCACTAATGATCATCTATAAATTATAAGTCTTATCCTATTAACGACGTTATACTAGTTAGACTAATAATTTGCAGTCCGGTCTTGTATGAACTCTTCATACAGGATGCCCCCACCCGCATTCCAACCACATGAATGAGTTGGATTACCTCATTCGTAGTATTTACAAAGTGGGTCGCATCCATGGTGTTACCAGAATAAGGTTTTTAACCTTATTCTTATACCATAGACCATTTAGGTTATACTCTTGAACACAATCCAAATAGTGTCTACCACACTGATGTTCAAGATACATTGTAACCTTGGAGCTTAGTTTATTGGATTTATAAAGCAAGAATATAATTTTACCAAAAAAAAAATAACTCTTTATTTATTTGATCAAAATTACATAAGTTTAGGAAACAAATCTCAACAATCTCCCACTAGTCCCAAAGCTTGTGGAGTACTAAAACATTACAATAATGTAAATACAATAAACTAGGGCATTGAAACCCTTTGTACAATATACTCCCACTTGCCCAAGTTGGGGTGAAGGAAATGAAATCCCATGCAACGGAAGGTCAATCAAATCGTCGTGGTACCATTGTGAAATAATTTTCTTAAAACAGTTTCTGTCACATAAAAACTAGGCTAAACATGCAATTTAGGAAGAAAAACAACAAGTACACTTACTTGTTGAAGAACCTTTCTTTACGTATTCCTCCTTCGGTCACGAACCTTCTTGATCACGATCTCAACGTACTCGATCTCCTCAAACGAACAACGAACTGGACACGCTCCGAAAGGTTTCTTGGTTGTTCTTCCTCTGGTACAAGGAGAGTGGTGGGACTCTTCTTTGGGTGAAAGGGAGGAGAGATTGAGAGAAGTGTTGAGAGAGTTTTTCAAATTCTCTTTGGTGAGAAATCCAAAAAAAGAGCCTTGAGATAAGAAATCCTTCTTGCAAAGGAGTTTAAATAACGGTGATAGGTGGAGTTGAAATTTCCACCTATTTACCATTTAACCACAACCATAGGTTATGCAAATCATATTTGCAGAACCACATATAATAAGATATCTCATATCTCATTATACAAATCACATTTGTATAATTGTGGATTTTTAAATTGAATCACATTCAATTTAATTTCTCTCAATCCAATTTCTCCAAATTAGCCCTAATTCGACAATTAGGCTAACATATAGTTTATTATGAATCTCATTCACAATAAACTATATAATATGTCAATCATATCACATATAAATGACATAAATACCCTTTAATGAACTTGAACACTTCAAATTCACACCAAAACTGTACACCCTCTATTAATCCAATTTGAGCCAATCAAGGGACCTAATGGACCTACCTCTTTTATCCGGTTAATCAACATTCATTAGCTATAGTAACACTACACTAAAACCCGTAGCTACACTTCCGTAACTATAAGACAAGTTGTGTCCACTTATATAACCAATGCTTGTGAGTCGACCCTTCACAGGTTGTTCGTAGACACTGCTGGGTCAAATTACCGTTTTACCCTGTGTCTACTTCTTGCTCCTTAAGTCCCCACTACTCTTCTAATGAACAACTGTTGGGGTTTGTGCCATAAAACTCGTAGTTTGTATTTTTGTTCTAATTATTATAATAAATTTTTATTACTTCAATAAAGTGTTGTTATTCCTTAATTACGATATTGCCTTTGTTTAAACCCTAAATCCAATAAACTAAACATCCAAGGCTATTAAATGTATCCTTAACGGAATGTAGTGTACATATAAAGGATCTCGGTTCGAGATACAACCTAAAGGGTCTATAGTTAGGGGATAAGGTTTGGGTACCTTACCCTTGTAAAACTATGGATGTGTGTGATCCTAACGTGTTCGTGTAGATGGCATGTGAGTAAGGAAATCCTATGTAATGAGATTACTAAAGACCGGACCACGAAATAGTAACCTCTAGATATAACTCCGTTGACTACTTAGGTTTCTATTTCACTAGGATGACCTAGGCAACCTGATCTCAATCATGAGCAGGTTACGAACTCTTGTTTGCGAGGGATTGTCCTTTGACTAGTATGGGTGAGAGTGGCCAAATTTTCGGACTCAATATGCCTACCTTCTTGGGGACAAGACCGAGTGAGCAGCTGGGGACTTAGCTTAGCAAGATGAAATTCACTCATTCCCGCCTACTAGGGTAAGTAGAGGAATGTTGCCTTAAGTGGTGTCTTCGGGACTTGAACAAAGGGCCCGACCCTCTCATTGGCCCGAGAGGTACTCTGTTTGTTGGTAGTGTTGGGATTTAAGCCCTAAAACTCATAGTTTGTAATTATGTTCTAATTAATGTAATAAAGTGTTATTATTTCAATAAAGAGTTATTGTTCGTTATCTACGAGTTTGCCTTTATTTAAACCCTAAATCCAATAAACTAAACATCCAAGGCTGTTATATGAATCTTTAACTGAATGTAGTGTACATAAAATAGATCTTGGTTCGAGATACAACCTAAAGATTCTATAGTTAGGGGATAAGGTTTGGGTACCTTACCCTGGTAAAACTATGGATCTGGCCCACTTTGTATTTGATGCGAACACTTTGATCATAACGTGTTCGTGTAGATGACATGTGAGTGGGGATTTCCTATGTAATGCGATTACATAAGATCGGACCACGAAATAGCAACCTCTAGCTGTAACTCCGTTGACTAGTTAGATTTCTATTTCACTAGGATGACCTAGGCAACTTGATCTCAATCCTGAGCAGGTTACGAACTCCTATTCGCGAGGGATTGTCCTTTGACTAGTATGGGTGAGAGTAGCTAGATTCGTCGACTCAATATGCTGGGGATAAGACCGAGTGAGCGGCTGGGAACTTAACATAGCAAAATGGAATTCACTCCTTCTCGCCTACTAGGGTAAGTAGAGGAATGATCCCTTAAGTGGTGTCTCCGGGATTTGAACAAAGGGTTCGACCCTCTCATTGACCCGAGAGGGACTCTGTTTGTTTGTAGGACCACAAACAAATTATTCATTAGAGGAGCACTGGTACTTAAGGCACAAGATGTAACCCCGAGGTAAAACGATAATTTGACCCAACTGGTGTTACGAACATTCATGATGGATTGACTTTCTGTTATTGGTCAATATCCGTGGACAAAGAAATATATCTGCACTGAGAAGAGTGCAGCCGCGAGACTTTAGTAGAGTGTTCCCGCAGTTAACGAATGTTGATTAGGAGGTTAATGAGCTTAACCGAGCAATCTCGTATAGTTGAAGCTTCTGATCTGTAGGTCCATTAGGTCCACCTTCTAGCTCGTAAAGGGTTCTTAGATCATTTGAATTTGAAATTTTTAAATTTATTAGGGAATATATTTATTGTATATGGATACGATATAATAAATAGTTTTGGAACTATGTATTAGAAATTTAATGTGAATATGATTCATATTAAATTGTGTGAGAGAATTAAATATTTGAAAGAGTTCAAATGTTAAATTCAAATATGAATGTGATTCATATTTGAAAACTATAGGTTAAAATTTAATGTGCATAAGATGTACATTAAAACTATAGGTTAAAGGGGTAATATTTTAATATGATTTAAATTAATAATTAAATTTGATTTAATTATTATTATTTTATTATCAGTATTATCTTAATAATAAAATAAGGGAACGTGTCATCCAGACACGTTCCCACTACCCCCCCTTCTTCTCCTCATCGATAGTTTTACAGGGAGAATGGGGTTGATGGATATGTATGATCGATCGGTAATTTTTGGGAAGAGTTCTCTCTGCAAGAATAGTCTCTCTCTCACTCTCTAATTCCCAAGTCTTCCAAATTGTTGGAATCCTTCCCACAAAGGAGAGGTCTAAGTAGAACTTAGAGACATAGAAGGTGTTCTCTGTTGGTGAAAAACAGAGAACTTTTGAAGTTCCTTAGTTGCTGAACATTGGAGCAAGGAGTTGTTGTTCTGCGAAACTACAAAGGTAATCCCTTTATCTCTTTATTACTTTAATTGTTAAATTAATTTAAGCATGTTTGCATGTAAAAACTCCATGTTTAATTAGATTAAAGAACATGTTTATTCTGTATTTTTTTGTCAATGTATTGGTTTTTGTTTGAACTAAAACAATCAATCAAATTACGATCCCTAACACGTTTTCGTTGCTCAAGGAGATTAGATCTCTATCAATTGGTATCAGAGCAATATTTGTATTATTTTGTTTTGAAACAAAATTTCATTGATTTGGTGGGAAATGCATTTGGTTTGTTGTAAAACTTGTTTAGAAATATTTTGGCCTTAGTTTACTTTGATTTGATCAATTTGTATGTAAAGGCCCCTGCGTTTTTGGGCAAAAAGTGCATTATTAAGTCTGTATTTGAGTTACGAGTCATTCGGGACCAGTTTTAAGCAATTCAATTGAGAATCCAAGGAGATATTGAAGATGGAAGCTGTTGTGTTCGAAGAAGAAAGCTGCTGCCGAAGCAGCAGTGTTGCAATGCGACCAACAGCGTTGCAACGCTGAAGAATGGCATCGCAACGCCAGCGTCCCCTATTGACGCAGGCGCTCAAGGGATCAGCGGTGTTGCAACGCGCCTCAGCGTTGCACAAGACCGGCCGATAGCGAGCGCGCATAAGAAGGACAGCGGGCGTTGTAACGCTTGCATCGCGGTAACGCCGTGGAGCATTCTAGCAGCTGCAAACCGGTTCAGCAGTTTTGGTTCATTTTCAGTCCGGTTCGAGCGGTTCAAGCCTGGTTCAAGGTGTTTTGGAACGGTTTTATGTAATAAAATTAATGTAATTTTATTTTTTGCACTTTAGGGGCCAAATTATTCCGGTTTTACAACTTTATGTCTTTATGAATGTCATTAGATTATTCCCACCTTAGGATAAGCATGTTCATGCATTTTATTTGTATAAATGTTATATGAATATGGTTGAAAATGCATGATTAATTTATTTTTCATGAGTAATTAGTTATAATTGTTCTAATTAGATTTAAGTAATTTGAATTATTCAATTAGTTGAATATTTTATAATTCCAATTTGAAAAATTAATTGTTGGATTTATAATATAGTTTCTTTATCATAGGTTAATTATTAAATTTATAAAAGTTATAAATTAAATGGGATTTAGAAACCATAACCTATAATAAAGAAATGCATGAAAACATAGAAACTTGGGTTAAAATTTAAATTAGTTTTAAATAGTTTAAAATTAATTTAGACCTAAATTTTAATTTCTAATAGGATTAGAAATTAGTCTTACATAGTATTTTAAATAGTTTAAAATAGAGTAGGACTTTAGGACTTTGGTTATAAGGGAACTCTACCGGTGATGTTCTGTCCAAGGCTGGGGGTACTTAAGCTGACGGTTAACGGAACACCTCCTACCTAGGAACTGACCCGGAGCCTGAGTTGAATTAACCTTAGTTCTATTTTATATATAAGTAATTAAAATGTTTATTCATCTAGACATAAGGTTAAAAGACCTAGTTATAATAGTTATAATGGGCATAGACTTAGATAGATTCTTTTAGCCGGAATCCAACTAAGTTAAACCTATACCCTTATTTTAGGAGATTCAGTGGGAGAAAACGAGGTGTTCGCATCGAGTTTACTCTCACGTACTCAAGAGTTCACACCATGAGTTCCATGCTCGGCTACGTGGCGTCAATAGTGCATCCCCCAACGGTATGTGTTTGCATGGTTCAATACCAAGATGAATGAGGGAAGTATCCATAGTAAATGGGAGCAGGACGCGTGTCAACGTATCCTACAAACTCCTCTATTAGGTCACACCGTGAGATTTCTATAGTCCGCCTGCTAGGTTTTCCTGGAATAGCCAAACCCTACGAAGGCCTGACTATAGGGATCAGAACACCGCGAACTCCAAAAATGGATATGGTCTCTTAGGTAATTTGCCAACAGTTGTCTTTTTTAATAGTAGCTTGTTGGCTCGGACCTATTGGATCTGAAAATGGTAATGTCACATTTACGGGATGAGTTAAGCTAGTTAACAAGTCCTTGACCAAACAAACGGTAGTTAAGAACCATTGGGACATGAGATGTTCTAATAGTGAGAATTGGCTGAGAAAGTCTCAATTCAAGGGAGGAATGACTGACTGCCCGACGGAGGTTTTTGTTCTAAACCTTTGAAGTATCGTTGCAAAATTAAAGGTTTAGTTTAAACATTGGGTTTAGTTTAAACACTAGGATTCTTTTATAATTTTGCTAAATATGATTGGTTTTATGATGGGTTAAAAGGCATAACTAATAAGAACTTTTTTGGATTTTTAGCATGTCGTCCTCATATATAGCCTTACTAAAAAATGAACGTTTAACTGGTGAAAACATTACTACGTGGAAGTCAAACCAGGATGCGATCCTTGTTGTTGACGACCTTCGGTTCGTACTAACTGAGGAATGTCCTCAGATCCTAGCTCAAGACGCACCTCAATCAGTTAAGGATGCATTTGACCGCTGGGCCAAGGCCAATGAAAAAGCCAAGGCTTATATCCTGACTGGGATATCTGATGTTTTAGCCAGGAAATTAGAGGGTATGGTCTAAGCTCGTGAGATCATGGGTTATCTGCAGAATTTGTCTAGACAACCGTCTGAACAAATTCGGCACGAATCCCTCAAGTACGTTTATAACGCGCGCATGAAGGAGGGAACTGCAGTGAGAGAACATGTTCTCGATCTTATAGTTCACTTCAACATGGCCGAAATGAACGGAGCGGTCTTAGATGAGCAAAGTTAGGTATTCTTCA
Organism: Trichosanthes cucumerina; assembly: GCA_036507285.1. Taxonomy (NCBI): domain Eukaryota; kingdom Viridiplantae; phylum Streptophyta; class Magnoliopsida; order Cucurbitales; family Cucurbitaceae; genus Trichosanthes; species Trichosanthes cucumerina. Next base: position 46,069,270 of record CM071841.1, read on the forward strand.
TCATGGAATCTTTTCTGAAGAGTTTCCTGTCATTCCGTAGCAATGCAGAGTTGAACAAAAAGGAGTATAACTTGACTTCCCTCCTAAATGAACTGCAGACTTACCAGTCTCTTATGAAAAATAAGGGATAGGTAGATGGAGAGGCAAATCAGTTTGCCCATTCCAAAAGATTCCAGAGGGGATCATCCTTTGGAACCAAGTCCTGTGGTTCTTCTTCTGGGATTAAGAAGACTCGGAAGAAGGGGAAAGGAGGAAGAGGGAAAGCTTCTGTAACTGCAGACACTGAGTTCAAAGAGAAGAAAGATAAATTAGATTTGCTTGTTCTTGAAACTTGTTTAGTGGAAAATGATGATTTTACCTGGATACTTTATTTAGGAGCCACTAATCACGTTTTCTCTTCGTTTTAGGAAACTAGTTCCTTCAAGGAGCTCGAATAGGATGAGATGACGCTCAGTGTCGGAACGGGAGACGTCGTCTCAGCTCGTGCAGTGGGAAATGCCAAGTTGTTTTTTAGAGATAGATTTTTACTTTTAGAAAATCTGTACATAGTTCCTATAATTAAGAGGAACTTAATTTCTATCTCTTGTTTAATTGAACTTGGCTACTGTATTACCTTTTCATTTAATGAAGTGTTCATTTCAAAGAAAGGTGTCAATATTTGTTGTGCTAAGTTAGAAAACGACTTCTATGTACTTAAACCGAATAGAACCAAAGCAATTTTAAATCATGAGATGTTTAAAAATGCTAATACTCAAAATAAAAGGCAAAGAATTTCTCCAAATAATAATACCTATCTATGGCATCTTAGACTTGGTCATATTAATCTCAACCGGATTGAGAGACTCTCTAAGAATAGACTTCTAAACAAGTTAGAATATAATTCTTTAACGCCTTGTGAGTCTTGCTTTGAAGGGAAATGACCAAGCGACCTTTTACTGGAAAAGGTCACAGGCCATAGAGCCCTTAGAACTTGTACATTCGGATCTTTGTGGTCCGGTGAATGTTACTGCTCGAGGAGGGTACGAATATTTCATCTCTTTCGTAGATGATTATATGAGGTATGGTTATCTATATCTAATGCATTACAAGTCTGAGGCTCTTGAAAAGTTCAAACAGTACAAGGCGGAAGTAGAGAATGCATTAGGGAAACCCATTAAAACGCTTCGATCCGATCGAGGTGGAGAGTATATGGATTTGAGATTCCAGGACTATATGATAGAATATGGAATTAAATCTCAACTCACAACACCTAATACACCACAACAAAATGCTATGTCAGAAAGGAGAAATAGAACCTTGTTAGACATGGTTCGTTCTATTATGAGCTATGCTCAATTTCCTGCCTCGTTTTGGGGATACGCAGTAGAGACTGCAGTTCAAATCTTCAACACTGTTCCATCAAAGAGTGTTTCAGAAACACCTTTTAAGCTGTGGAAGGGGCGTAAACCTATTTTACAACACTTCAGGATTTAGGGTTGTCCGGCACATGTGCTCATGACAAACCCAAAGAAACTGGAACCTCGTTCAAGATTGTGCCAATTTGTTGGCTATGCCAAAGAAACGAGAGGTGGTCTTTTCTACGACCCACAAGAAAACAAGGTGATTGTATCGACAAACGCCACGTTCTTGGAGGAAGATCACATGAGGAACCCCAAACCTCGTAGTAAATTAGTACTAAATGAAGCTACAGTTCAACCAACAAGAGTTGTTGATCAAGCTGGACCTTCATCAAGAGTTGATGGAGGAGCCAACACCTCAAGTCAGTCTCGTCCTTCTCAATCGTTGGGAATTCCTCGACGCAGTGGGAGGGTTGTTTCCCAACCTGACCGCTACTTGGGTTTAGCTGAAACTCAAGTTGTCATACCTGATGACGGCGTAGATGATCCATTGTCTTATAAACAGGCGATGAATGACGTAGACAAACACCAATGGATCAAAGCCATGGATCTTGAAATGGAGTCAATGGACTTCAATTCAGTATGGGAACTTATAGACCAACCTGAAGGGGTTAGACCCATAGGGTGCAAATGGATCTATAAGAGAAAGAGAGATGCAGCCGGAAAGTTACATACCTTTAAGGCTAGACTTGTAGCAAAGGGTTTTACCCAAAAGGAAGGAGTTGATTATGAAGAAACTTTTTCCCCTGTTGCTATGCTGAAGTCTATAAGGATACTCTTGTCCATAACCGCACTTTATGACTATGAAATCTGGGAAATGGACGTCAAGACTGTCTTTTTGAATGGTAATCTTGACGAGAGCATCTATATGTCTCAGCCCGAAGGGTTCATAACCCAAGGTCAGGAGCAAATAGTTTGCAAGCTCAATCGATCCATTTATGGGTTGAAACAAGCGTCCAGATCTTGGAATATAAGATTTGATATTGCGATCAAGTCTTATGGTATTGACCAAAACGTTGATGAGCCTTGTGTTTATAAGAGGATCATCAACGGCAAAGTAGCTTTATTAGTACTTTATGTGGATGATATCCTACTCATTGGGAATGATGTAGGATACCTCACTGACTTAAAGAATTAGTTGGCGACCCAATTCCAAATCAAAGATTTGGGAGAGGCGCAATATGTTCTTGGGATTCAGATCTTCAGGAATCGCAAGAACAGAACGCCAACACTATCTCAAGCGTCTTATATCAACAAAATGTTGTCTCGATATTCGATACAGAATTCCAAGAGGGGCTTACTACCCTTCAGGCATGGAGTTCATATGTCTAAGGAACAGTGTCCTAAGACACCTCAAGAAGTTGAGGATATGAGACATATTCGCTATGCCTCTACAGTAGGTAGCTTAATGTATGCTATGTTGTGCACAAGGCCAGACATTTGTTATGCAGTGGGAATAGTCAGTAGGTGTTGGGATTTTTGTCCTAATCTCGTGTTTGTTATATATTGTTTGAAATTAATAAGAGTTATTCATTTCATCACTTTGTGTCTCATAATATTTATAAACTTTTCCAATAAACTAAGCTCGTGGTCATTGAATTTATGAGAGAACTAAAACTTGAGCGGTGTGTAGTCAACACATTGGGGAGGATCACGTTCGTGTTAATGACCCGAGCGGTCTCTGATATATGGATAGGGTTGGAGACCTAATCCTCGGATACACCGTGGATGCGGCCCGGTTTGTATTAGATACAAACGAGGTGATCCGACTTCGTTCATGTAGTTGACATGCGAGTGGGGAATCTGTGCAATGAGATTGTACAAGACAGGACCGTGAATTATTAGACCTCATCGATGTAACACCGCTGATTGTGATGGGACTAATAACTTCGTGAGATGACCATTACCGACTCGACACGAATCCCACGAGCGTGTTACGGACTCCGTCTCTGCGGGGTTTGTCCTTTGACTAGTACGGGTGAGGGTGGTCACGCGATCACTGCCCAATATGCCTATCTTCTCGGGACAGAACCAAGTAGGGAGTGGGAACTTAACTACGCGAGATGGAATTCACTCGTTCCGTCTTTAGGGAAACTAGAGGGTTGTTCCTTAAGTCTTTGTCTCCGTGGCTTGGACACGGCGCCCACCTTCTCACCGGCCCGAGAAGGGTGTTGTGTATCGTTGGACCATCACAATATGTTGTTCATTAGAGGAGCGGTGGAGACTTAAGGAACAAGAGGTAGACATAGGGGTAAAACGATAATTTGACCCAATCGTGTCTACGAACAACCTGTGAAGGGTCGACTCATGGGCATTGGTTATATCAGTGGACACGTAATATTCTGCACTGACGGGAGTGCAGTTACGGGCTATAGTAGAGTGTTACCGTAGCTAATTAATGTTGGTTAACCGGGTCAACGAGTTTGACAGGTTAATCTCGGATCATTGGAGCCCGTCACTATAGGTCCATTAGGTCCCTCTGTTGGTTCAATCTTGGTTAAAAGAAGGGTTAATGTTTTGGTATGAAATTGAAGTGTTCAATTTCACTTTAAGGGCATTTATGTAATTTATATGAGATATGAATGATATAATATATAGTTTAATGTGAATGAGATTGATAATAAATTATAGGTTAGCCTAATTGTTGAATTAGGGCTAATTGGAGAATTTAATTGAGAGCAATTAAATTGGATGTGATTCAATTTAATTAAACCACAATTAATGCAAATGAGATTTGCATAACCTATTGTTGTGGTAAAGTGGTAATAATGTGGAGATTTTAACTCCATCATTCCACTATATAATCCCTTCTTGCAAGAAGGAATGTAACCATTCTCTCATTTTTTTGATTTTCATCAAAGCAGAGAAGAAGAATTCTCTCTACTCTCTCTCAATTCTCCTCCCTCTCCAAAACACTAAGTTCCCACATAACTTCCCTTCTTCCAAAAGAGAACAACCAAGAATCCAAGTGGTGGTGTTCGGGTTCTGTTCGTGGGAAGAGTTCGTTGAGATCGAGAAGTACAAAGAATTCGTGATCTGTGGAAGAAACCTTGAAGAGAGTCTTCAACAAGTAAGTATCTCTAAACTTGCTGTTTTTCTTCCTTTTTCAGCATGTTTAGCCTAGATCTTTTGTAGATCGTTTTAACAAAATCGAGTTGCGTAATGATACCACGACGATTCGATCGTCTTCCGCTGCGCGGGGATTCTCATTCCCTTCAATTGGTATCAGAGCCATTTCGATGGTTCTTCATTTATGCACTATTTTTGTTAAAATTAGGTGGGTAAATTGCCTTAATTTCATGAGATGAATGTTGGTTTGCTTAAATGGATGTTTCGGTTTTTGGCATTTTAGATTTATTTTCTGTTTGATGAGATCACATGTAAAGGGCCCGTGTATTTTGGGCATTTTAGAAAATAAATCCAGTCTGTAAGTCCGGGTCGTTCGTGGCAAGAGTTGTTGTGAAGAAATCGGAGCACAAACAGGTAGAAATTCGGTGAAGAACAGCAAAGAGTTTGTTGTTCTGTCGATGGCGTTGAGACGCTGCCTTACGGCGTCTCAACGCTGTCCTTCCGGACGAAGGCCCTGCAGCAGAGCAGCGTTGCAACGCCGCTGGCGTTGAGAACGCAGCTTGATGCTGGAGGCGACAACGTTACAACGCTGCACGCGTTGAGGAGCAGTTGCTGGAGGCAGTTTCGCGAACGTGTGAGTTAATTTCTTTAGTGGGCAGTTGTTTTTTGTATTTTTAATTTATTTTATAATTTGAAAAATGTATTTATTTTATGTATTTAATTATTTTATTAAATAATGCTAATATAAGTGTTATATTAATGTTATTTAATTAAATAATTATCCCTAGGTGCCAAAATCCGGTCCATTTTTTTTGTTTAATTATTTTATGCATGAGATGTATATTTTAATTAATTTCTATGTGAATAATGTATGACATATAGATTTAAAATCCCACCTTAGGTTAAACATTTCATGCATCATATTTATATTATAAGAGTTATAATATATAGTATGCATGATAGGATTATATTATAAGAGTTATAATATAATGTTTGCATGTTTTAATTTATTTAAATATAAGTGTTATATTTTTAAATTAAAAGCATGCTCATGCATTTTATTCATGTGATGAATAATATTATGTTATCGTATATAGTTATTCATGTGATGAATGATCGAGCACTATAACATAGAAATGCATGCAACCTAAGTTAATTATTAGTTTTAAAGAGTTTAGAACTTGAATAATTAGACTTAGGTTTTCTATTTTCTAATGAGATTAGAAATTAGGAAATCAAATATAACTTTTGAATGGAGACTGATTAGTAACTCTGTCTAAGGAAGGTTTTGTCTAAGGTTGGGGTATTTAAGTTGACGCTTGCGGAACACCCCTACCTGGAAACCGACCTGGGAGTGAATTCGGTCCGGAGATTCTTAGGTTATCATCTCGTGAGTGCCGTGAATTAAGAGTTAATTAATTTACTCACATAGACCTAAGTTAATAATGTGATTATAAACTTAGGCTTAATACCATATAAGAGTTATATTGGTAGACTTAGGTAAATTTTAGCCGGTTTATCTAGGTCAATCCCTATTAAAATTAAAGTGCTGAGTGAGAGGAAATAAAGTGTATGAGATACATTTAAATTTCAAACAACAAATCTCCTTTAAGTCAACACTGTGAGATCTATACTCGGCCTCGTGGCGCAAATGGGAGCATCCCCCTTCGGGTGGCATTTGTGTAGGTCAATATCATCGTGGATGAAGAGAGTACTTATAGTGAGTGGGAGCGGGACTTGTGAAAACGAGACCCACGGTCTCTTCTTTCGATTCACACCGTGAGACGCCTATGATCTGCCTGCTAGTTTGGCCTAGACCAGACAATCCCTTCGGAGGGCCTGATCATAGAAGTCGAGACACCGTGAATTCTCGAAAGGGATACAGTTTCCTGGTTGGTTTTCCTTCTTGGTTCACCCTTCGGTGGCTATTGTTTGGACGAATACTTGGAAACTTAAAGATTGAGGGTGACACTCAAAGAATTCGTTAAGTGTTAATGAATTCGACCAAACAATGGTAATTGGACGCCTAATGGAATAAGAGTTATTCTGGGATTAGGGTCTGATCGAGAAAGTCTCGTCTTAGAGGAGGAGTGTTTTGTTCACCCTTCGGTGGCGGTCATTCTAAACCTTTAGGATATCATTGCAAAATTTTGAATGACCTAGGGATCATGAAACAATTTTTCTAAAACTTGATTGGATTTTCAAAAGGTTTTTTGCGAGACTAATACAAAGTTTTTTCTTATTTTTCAGCTAAAAATGTCTAGCGCAATAATAGCATTACTCGCATCGGATAAGTTAGTGGGAGATAATTACCAAAGTTGGAAAAACAACATTAACACAATTTTGGTAACTGACGACATAAAGTTCGTATTGTCTGAGGAGTGTCCTCAGATGTCGAGCTCGACCGCGTCGCAAAGTGTTCGCGATGCGTACGATCGATGGATCAGGGCCAATGAAAAGGCCAATGTCTACATAATTGCCAGCATGTCTGATGTCTTGGCAAAGAAGCATGAGCTGATGGTCTCTGCCAAGGAGATCATGGAGTCCTTGCAGGAAATGTTTGGACAACAGTAGTTTCAGGTCCGGCATGACTCGCTCAAATACGTCTTCAATGCACGGATGAAGGAGGGGTCGTCTGTCCGTGAACATGTTCTAGACATGATGACTCACTTTAATTTGGCTGAGATGAACGGGGCTTCGATCGACGAGTCGAGCCAATTCAGTTTTAATTTTGGAGACTCTTCCGAAGAGTTTCCTTCAGTTTCGTAGCAATGCTGTTATGAACAAAATTAGCTACATTCTGACTACCCTCCTCAATGAGCTACAAAATTTCCAATCCTTGAACAGGGTCAAGGAATCTGAGGCAAATGTTGCCTACAGGTCTTATGACAGGGGTTCGACCTCTGGGACGAAACCTATTGCTTCTTCATGCCCGAAAGGGAAGAAGAGGATCTGTCCCAAATTCCTAGCCGAGAGGAAGAATCAAGGTAAATGTGATTTACTTGTGACAGAAACATGTTTAGTGGAGAGTACTGAAATTGCCTGGATATTAGATTCGGACGCCACTAACCACGTTTGTTCTTCTTTTCAGCGGATTGATTCCTGGCAGCCACTGCAAGAAGGTGAGATGACTTTACGGGTTGGATCCGGGGAGCTTGTCTCTGCTGCAGCGATCGGCACGGTGAAGCTACACTTTGGCGGGAAGTACTTATTGTTGGACAATTTGTACATAGTTCGAGGTTTACGAAACCTTGTTTCCATTTCCGCTTAATTAACACATTGTATATCTGTTTCCTTTGAATCAAGTAAAGCGTTTATTTCTTTCAAAGGCAATCTTATTTGTTCAGCTTCACTCGAACATAATCTGTATGTTTTGAAACCTAATTAAGTCAAAAGTGTTTTGAATACTTAATTGTTTATAACTGCAGAAACACGAACTAAGAAAGCAAAAGTTTCTCCAAAAGAAAATGGCCACCTTTGGCATCTACGGTTAGGCCACATTAATCTCAATAGGATTGAGAAACTAGTGAAGAGTGGACTTCTAAACGAGTTGGAAGAAAACTCTTTGCCGGTGTGTGAGTCATGCCTTGAGGGCAAAATGACCAAACGTCCTTTTAGTGGAAAAGGATATAGAGCCAAAGAGCCTCTTGAGTTAGTACATTCGACCTCGTGGTCCGGATGAATGTTAAAGCTCAGGCGGTTATGAGTATTTTCGTGTCTTTCATAGACGATTACTCCGGATATGGGTATATTTACCTAATGCACAAGAAGTCTGAAACTCTTGAAAAGTTCAAGGAGTACAAGACTGAGGTTGAGAACCTCGTAGGTAAATCGCTTAAAACACTTCGATCCGATCGAGGTGGAGAGTACATGGACACTGAGTTCCTGGACTATATGATAGAACACGGAATTACGTCCCAACTTTCAGCACCTGGTATGCTACAGCAGAATGGTGTATCAAAGAGGAGAAACAGAACCTTGTTGGACATGGTTCGGTCGATGATGAGCTATGCTCGTCTCCCTTATTCTTTTTGGGGGTACACAGTGGAGACTGCGGTTTATATTTTGAACAACATTCCATCGAAGAGTGTTTGTGAAACACCTTTCGAGCTCTGGAGTGGACGTAAAGGCAGTTTACATCATTTCAGGATTTGGGGATGCCCGACCCACGTGTTGGTGTCAAACCCGAAAAAGTTGGAACCCCGTTCGAAATTGTGCCTATTCGTAGGTTACCCTAAAGAGACTAGGGTGGTCAGTTTTACAATCCTAAGGAAAATAGGGTGCTTGTGTCGACAAGCGCCACTTTCCTAGAGGAAAATCACGTCAGGGATCATTTACCAAAGAGTAAAATTGTGTTAAATGAAATGGACAGTACATCAACAAGAGTTGCTGATGGGGCTAGTACGTCAACAAGTGTTGTTGATCCTAGCACGTCTAGTCAAATCCATTCCTAAGAGTTGGGAATGCCTCGACGTAGTGGGAGGATTGTGAGACAACCTGATCGCTACATGGGTTTAGCTGAAACCTCAGTTGTCGCTCCTGATAATGACTGTGAGGTTCCATTGACCTATGATCAGGCAATGGTTGATGTTGACAAAGACGAGTTGATTATAGCTATGGACTAGAAAATGGAGTCTATGTACTTCAATTCTGTTTGGGAGCTTGTGGATCAACATGATGGGGTTAAACCTATTGGTTGCAAATTGATCTACAAGCGTAAACGTGGCGTAGATGGGAAGGTGCAGACCTTCAAAACTCGACTAGTGGTAAAGGGTTTTACCCAGGTTGAAGGGGTTGACTATGAGGAGGCCTTTTCACCTGTTGCCATGGTAAAGTCGATCAGGATCCTTCTGGCCATTGCCGCGTATTATGACTACGTGGTATGGCAGATGGACGTCAAGACAACCTTTCCGAACCACAAACTTGATGAGACCATCTAGATGGACCAGCCCAAAGGGTTCATTACCCAAGGCCAAGAGCAAAAGGTTTGCCGGCTTCATAGGTCCATTTATGGACTGAAACAGGCTTCAAGGTCTTGGAATATAAGGTTTGATGAGGCGATCAAATCTTCTGGCTTTGATCAAAATGTCGACGAACCTTGTGTTTACAAGAAAATCGTTTACAGATCTGTCGCATTTTTAGTGTTGTATGTGGACAATATTCTTCTCATTGGGAATGAGATAGAATTTCTTACTGACATTAAGAAGTGGCTAGCTTCGCAATTCCAAATGAAAGATTTGGGAGAAGCTCAATACGTTCTAGGTATCCAGATTGTCCGGAACCGGAAGAACAGAACGCTAGCCTTGTCTCAAGCGTCTTATATTGACAAGATGTTGTCTAGATAAGATGCAGAACTCCAAGAAGGGTTTGCTGCCTTTTAGGCATGGGGTTCACTTGTTTAAAGATCAGTCTTCAAGATGTTGAGGATATGAGATGGATTCCATATGCTACGGCTGTAGGGAGCCTGATGTATGCCATGTTGTGTACTAGGCCCGACATACATTTGCAAGAGGGAATTATCGAAGAGATCGGTCCAATCCAGATTAGATCATGGGACAAATTGTAAAGGAAATCCTCAAGTATCTTAGGAGAATGAGGAACTACAACTTAGTGTATGGCAGTGGGGATTTGATCCTTAAGGGATACACGAATTCTGACTTTCAGACCGATAAGGATTCTAGGAAATCCACTTTGGGGTCAGCTTTCATTCTGAATAGAGGAGCTGTAGTATGGCGAACCATCAGCGAGGATGCTTCACGATTCCACTATGGAAGCGGAGTATGTTGCGGCTTGTGAAGTCGTAAAGGAAAGCCGTTTGGCTTAGGAAGTTCATGACGGATTTGGAAGTTGTTCCAAATATGAACTTGCCAATCACAATCGCTCGTGATAACAAGTGGTGCGAGAGCCAACTCACGTGAGCCTTAGAGCCATAAGAGAGGCAAACACATTGAGCGCAAGTATCATCTGATACGAGAGATTGTGCACCGCGGAGACTTGACAGTCACGCAGATAGCGTCGGAGCACAACGTAGCTAATCCGTTGACAAAGCCCCTCACAGCTAAGGTGTTTGAGGGTCACCTAGAGAGTCTAGGTCTTCGAGTGCTTCCTGACTAGGGCAAGTGGGAGATGTGTAAACGAGTATTCAATGCCTTAGTTTATTGTATTACTTCATTGTAATTTATGTACATTTCAGAAATGTATTTTCTCCACTAGCTTAGTCCAAGTGGGAGTTTGTTGGGATTTTTGTCCTAATCTCGTGTTTGTAATATATTGTTTGAAATTAATAAGAGTTATTCATTTCATCACTTTGTGTCTCGCAATATTTATAAACTTTTCCAATAAACTAACCTCCAGGGTCATTGAATTTATGAGAGAACTAAAACTTGAACGGTGTGTAGTGGACACACAGGGAGGATCACTTTCGAGTTAATGACCCGAACGGTCTACAGTATATGGATAGGGTTGGAGACCTAATCCTGGATACACTGTGGATGCGGCCCGCTTTGTATTAGATACAAACGAGGTGATCAGACTCGTTCATGTCGTTGACATGCGAGTTGGGGCACCCTGTGCAATGAGATTGTACAAGACTAAACCGTGAATTATTAGACCTACTGATGTAACACCGTTGACAGTAAGGAATAATAACTTCTTAGATTACCATTAGTGACTCGACCTGAATCTTGAGCGTGTTACGGACTCTCGCATCTGCGGGTCCGTCCCTTTGACTAGTGCGCGCGAGGGTGGTCACGATTACTCGCCCAATATGCCTATCTTCTCAGGGACAGAACCAAGTAGGGAGCTGGAAACTTAACTACGCGAGATGGAATTCACTCGTTCCCGCCTTTAGAGAAACTAGAGGGGTTGTTCCCTTATGTGCTGTCTCTAGGGCATGGACAACGGGCGCCCACCTTCTCACTGGCCCGAGAAGGGTGTTGTGTATGGTTGGACCATCACAATATGTTGTTCATTAGAGGAGCGGTGGGACTTAAGGAACAAGAAGTGAGACGTGGGGTAAAGCGGTAATTTGACCCGGTAGTGTCTACGAACAACTGAAAAGAAGGGTCGACTCATGGGCATTGGTTATATCAGTGGACACGTAATATTCTATACTGACGAGAGTGCAGCTACGACCTATAGTGGAGTGTTACTGTAACTAATGAATGTTGTTTTACCGGGTCAAAGAGTTTGACAGGTTAATCTCGGATCATTGGAGCCCGATCATTTGTAGGTCCATTAGATCCTCGATTGGCTCAATGCAGGTTAAAAGAAGGGTTAATGTTTTGGTATGAAATTGAAGTGTTCAATTTCACTTTAAGGGCATTTATGTCATTTATATGAGATATGAATGATATAATATATAGTTTAATGTGAATGAGATTCATAATAAACTATAGGTTAGCCTAATTGATGATTAGGGCTAATTGGAGAATTTAATTGAGAGCAATTAAATTGGATGTGATTCAATTTAATTAATCCACAATTAATGTAAATGAGATTTGCAATATGAGATATGAGATATCTTATATTATGTGGTTATGCAAATGAGATTTGTATAACCTATGGTTGTGGTAAAGTGATAATAATGTGGAGATTTTAACTCAATCATTCCACTCTATAATCCTTTCTTGTAAGAAGGAATGTAATCATTGTCTGATTTTTTTTTTTATTTTCATCAAAGAAGAGAAAAAGAATACTCTCTACTCTTTCTCAATTCTCCTCCCTCTCCAAAACACTAAGTTCCCACATAACTTCCCTTCTTCAAAAAGAGAACAACCGAGACTCCAAGTGGTGGTGTTCGGGTTCCGTTCGTGGGAAGAGTTCGTTGAGATCGAGAAGTCGTGATCTGAGGAAGAAACCTTGAAGAGAGTCTTCAACAAGTAAGTATCTCTAAACTTGTTGTTTTTCTTCCTTTTTCAGAATGTTTAGCCTAGATCTTTTGTAGATCGTTTTAACAAAATTGAGTTGTGTAATGATACCATGACGATTCGATCGTCTTCCGCTGCGCGGGGATTCTCATTTCCTTCAGTAGGTACAAGTCCAATCAAGGGTTAGACCAATGGACAACAGTTAAAAATATCCTCAAGTATCTTAGGAGAACGAGTGACTATACACTTGTGTATGGGTCTAAGGATTTGATTCTTACTGGATACACTGATTCTGATTTTCAGACGGATAAGGATTCTCAGAAATCCACATCGGGATCAGTTTTCACCCTTAACGGGGGAGCTATAGTATGGCGAAACATCAAGCAAGGATGCATCGTCGACTCGACGATGGAGGCTGAGTATGTCGCTGCTTGTGAAGCAGCTAAAAAGGATGTTTGGCTAAGAAAATTCCTTATTGATTTGGAAGGTGTTCCAAATATGGAATCTCCCATCACCTTATCTTTGTGACAACAAGTGGTATGAAAGAGCTAATTGAAGAAATCGCATGACCATAAGCGAGGTAAGCACATTGAGAGGAAGTATCACCTGATACGAGAAATAGTGCAACAAAGAGATGTGACAGTCACGGAGATCGCTTCGGAGCATAATATTGTTGATCCGTTTACAAAGACTCTCACGGCTAAAGTGTTCGAGGGTTATCTGGAAATTATGGGTCTACGAGATATGTACATAGGCTAATCTAGGGCAAGTGGGAGATATGTAATGGGTATATGGATGCCCTAGTTTATTGTATTTCTATCTCTTGTAAACACTCTTTAAGATTATGATGTACCCCACTATAGTTTTAGTTCAAGTGGGAGTTTGTTGGGATTTGTGCCTTAAAACTCGTAGTTTGTAATTATGTTCTAATTAATGTAATAAAGTGTTATTATTTCAATAAAGAGTTATTGTTCGTTATCTACGACTTTGCCTTTATTTAAACCCTAAATCCAATAAACTAAACATTCAAGGCTGTTATATGAATCTTTAACTGAATGTAGTTTACATATAAAATATCTCAGTTCGAGATACAACCTAAAGGGTCTATAGTTAGGGGATAAGCACTAGTAGAAAATAGAGATACAATGACGGACGAAAAAAACAAGGGGCAAGAAACAATGACGGAAGGAGGGGATTGGCGGTGAAATTTTTTTTTGGAGATGCAATGACGGGCATTGCCCGTCATAGTAATTGGTGTATGACAAGCATTGCCCGTCATAATAGGCTAGTTTAAAAAAAATGACAGATAACTTTTCTTTTTGATTCCACGCGACATTTTCCACTTTCCCCTTTTCGATTCTTCGTCTCTCTCACAGTTCATGTCTCCATCCTCGCCGCCGACCGAATCGTTCTTCCCGAATCGCCTCGCCGTCATCGACCGATCGCCTCGCCGTCGCCAATCTCTCTCTCTCTCACAGCAACCTCCATCGCTCGCCGCCGACCCTCTCTCTTTTCCTTTAATCGCTTGCCGCCAACCAATCTCTCTCTCTCTCACAGCCGTCGTTCGTTGTCTCCGTCGACCCTCTCTCTATTCCTTCGATCTGACCCTCTCTCTTTTCCCTCGATTTCTAGCCGCCCACAGATCTTCGTTGCCGCCCACAGATCTTCACCGCCGCCTACAGATCTTCGTCGCCGATTATTTGGGAGTCGTTGCCATCAACAGATTCTTCACTGTTGTCGGGTTCACCGGAATCTAACTTTTGCAGATCTGTGAGGTCCTTCGTTTGCAGTCTAGTTCACAAAGGTAGATCTACACCGATCAGTCACGATTTGTAGGAGTTCGCCGTTGTCGAGTTCACCGAAGGATGTTTCTGACTAAAAATTTTATTAAAATTTTGTATCTTATATTTAGGGAACATTTTTATTAAAAATCATGGATGTTGTATTGCTGTTTGTTTAGGGAAAAGTTTTATATTCATAGCATGGCTGTTGTGTTGATGTTAGTTTAAGGAAAAAATGTACATTGATCTATAACATGGAAGCTGTGTTGTTAGTTTAAGCAAAAATGTGTATTGATCTATAACATGGAAGTTGTGTTGTTAGTTTAGGGAAAAATTCAAAGGAATCCATTTGTTCTGTTGTATTGTTAGAAACATATCTACTGTTGGATGACTATTTGAATTGTTGATAATATATAATGTTTTGCATCATCTATAAGATATGAATATCCATAGCATATAAACAACTAGCAACTATACCTTTCGAGTGAATCTAAAAGCAAAACTATGCAGATTTAATTACTTAATCTATAAGATTAAACAAAACTAAAAAAAATCAATAAAAATAAATAAAATGACAATCAATATCGTGCATACATATAAAAGTTAAATTAGTTGCTATATAAATAGCTACCATAGATTTTGCAAAAACAATATTGGCCAAACTAGTTCAATTTTTCATTTAATTGTCAGATTTGGGTCATTTTATACAATTGAGTTCTCAAATGTTTGAGCTCTGAGCTCCTAGAGTTAATAAAGGAAATTACAAAAAGAACTAATATAATAGACTACATTAATCTCTATCAAACCATACCAAATTAAGCATTCAGAAATTATATGGAAAAAACCAAAACAAAAAAAGTACTTGTTTGGCAACACAACAAAGTAGAAACCAATGGGGTAAAAACAGGTTTCAACTTACAAGCTATAACGCCCTTAACATTTTCTATCACTTTATGGGATGATAAAACACAACAAAAACAGAAATGAATTCTTAAAAGTCTTCGACCTTAAAAACACAATAAACACAATAATTTCGCATGTTGTTGTTTAGCATGTTTGGTTAGAATCATATGTTTGGCTTAATTTTAGTAGTGGGTTTGTGGATGAGAGGAAATGGTATTAGTCCAAATATCATAATGTTGGCTTTTGAATCAACATCATGAAATTGTGTAAGTATTGAACTCCTTGATAGCTTTATTTTTTTTTCGGCATCTTCCTAAGGACATAGTAAGTACATAAGTTTAAGTAACCATTATTCTTCTTGTAGATTGAACTTTCAAGGCACCAGATTTATAGTTATGGATAAGTCGTGGATGTCAAAGAATAGGATGTCATCAGAATATCGTTTAGGAGTTGAGACATTTATCCAAAATGGTATATGACATTCAAATAGGTCAGATGTCATTTGTTGTTCATGCTTTAAATGTGTGAATGCAAAGTCTCAAAATACGAATGTTGTAAGAGACCATTTATATATTAATGACATTGATGAAAGCTATAGAACATGGATTTGGCATGGCGAGTCATTACCAAATGAGAGAAAAGAGGAAGCTGAAGTTGAGGACGAAGATGTTGACGACACAATAGGAATGTTTGAGGCTGCACATAACTATTTTATTGACAAGTCTCCAATATTTGAAGAAGTGTTAGATGATGCAAAGAAACCATTGTACTTAAATTGTAACAATTTTACCAAAATATTTGCATTGATAAAGTTATATAATTTGAAAGCAAAGTTTGGATGGAGCGATAAGAGTTTCACTGAGTTGTTAGCATTGGTTCGTGACATCTTACCAAGTCCACATGAACTTCCTAGCTCTACGTATCAAGCAAAAAAGATATTGTGTACTCTTGGAATGCAGTATGTAAAGATTCATGCATGTAGTAATGCTTGTTGTTTGTTTAGAAAAGAGCTTGCAGATGTAGAAGTATGCCCTACATGCAGAACATCAAGATGGAAGCTTTGTAAAAATTCGAATGATGTGATGAAAAACATTCCGGCGAAAGTCATGTGGTATTTCTCTCCTATCCCAAGATTTGAAAGAATGTTTCGCAGTAAAGAAATATCTAGTTTGTTGACTTGGCATGCTAAAGAATGAGTAATTGATGGGTACATATGACATCCTGCGGATACACTATCGTGGAAGCAAGTAGACAATTTGTGGCCAGAGTTTGGTTTAGAACCTAGAAATCTTCGTCTTGCTCTTTCAACTGATGGAGTCAATCCACACGGTGATCTTAGTAGTAGATATAGTTGTTGGCCAGTTATGTTGGTGACATACAATTTACCTCCATGGTTATACATGAAGCGAAGATTTTTTATGTTAAATGAATTAATATCTGGGCCTAAACAACCAGGGAATGACATAGATGTTTATTTAGCTCCATTAGTTGATGATCTGAAAAAACTTTGGAATGATGGAGTTCAGTGTTATGATGTTCATCATGAACAATCTTTCATACTTAAAGCTATTTTATTGTGAACTATTAATGATTTTCCTGCATATGGCAATTTGTGTGGTTGTACAGTAAAAGGATATCATGCGTGCTCAATATGTTGGGAAAAAACCTCATCCACTTATTTGCCAAAAGGGAAAAAGATGGCATATCTTGGACATCGAAAATATTTACCCCGTAATCATCCATATAGAAGACAGAAGAAAGCTTTTAATGGTGAACAAGAATTGGAATTTGCTCCTGAACGGTTATGTGGAGAGGAAATTCTTGCGAAAGTTAGTAGACTTCAATACTCGTTTGGAAAGAAGCCAAGAAAGGAAAAAAATAAAGGAGATCCTTCAAGCAGTTATTGGAAGAAGAAGTCTATTTTCTTTGAGTTAGAATACTGGAAACATTTTGACGTGCGACATTGTTTAGATGTTATGCATATTGAGAAGAATGTGTGTGCAAATATTATTGGCATGTTACTTGATATTCCCGACAAGACAAAAGATGGATTAAAAACTCGTCTAGATTTGGTTGAATTGAACATTAGATCAAAGTTCGCCCCTCAATTAGGAGAGAAAAGAATCTTCTTACCTCTAGCATGTTATACACTATCGCAGATGGAGAAATTGAATTTGTGTAAGACACTATCATAAATTAAAGTACCTGAAGGTTATTCTTCCAATGTACAGAGTTTAGTGTCGCTCACAGATTTGAAACATTATGGGCTTAAATCGCATGACCACCATGTTGTTATGCAACAATTATTACCTGTGGCTATACGTGGTATTTTACTAAAGCATGTTAGATATGCAATTATTCGTCTGTGTTTCTTTTTCAATGCCATATGTAGTTAGACGATCGATTCATCAAAGTTAAAAGGCTTGCAAGAGGATGTAATGGTTACTTTGTGTTTGTTAGAGAAATATTTTCCACCAGCATTCTTCACGATAATGGTACATCTTGTGGTCCATCTTGTAAGAGAGATAGAATATTGTGGACCAGTGTATTTGAGGTGGATGTATCCTTTTGAACGATATATGAAAGTTCTAAAAGGTTATGTGCGAAATAGAAACCGACTAGAAGGATGCATTGGAGAAAATTATATTGTGGACGAGGCTGTAGAATTTTGTTCTGAATTTCTCTCGGGGTTGTGTCTATTGGGCTACGTTCAACGACAAGGAAAGAGAAATCGATTTTGATAGACCATTATCCATTGCTCACTATATCAAACCCGATGAGGAACAATTGGATCAAGCTCATCTTTACGTTCTTCAAAATGTGAATGACGTGCTTCCATACGTAGAATGCACGTAAATCTCAACGCATAACTTTTGAACTATGGAATGATGTAATAATTTTCATGTGTTCTATGAATTTAGGAAACACATGGAAACTCTATCTAGACTCAATCCTAGTAGATCCAAAAATAAAAAGTGGCTTCAAGATGAACATAATCGCACATTTAGCAGATGGTTGCGTGATCGGGTAATCTTGAGATGAAACTTTTGTAATGGGTGGGTTTAATGTTTATTCCTACTTAATTTACAACGTATATTTTTCAGGTTCAACTTGCTCTCGAGGTGCCAAACAACTCCATATCACCTTCTTTAAGATGGATAGCTCATGGGCCTTGTCCAAATGTAGCCACATTTAGTGGTTATGTGGTCAATGGTACTCATTATAATACGAAGAAACGTGATGATATTAGGAATACCCAAAATAGTGGAATTCTTATAACAACAAACGCAATGCATGTCTCCAGTGCTAAGGATAAAAATACTGTTATGTCTGAAATGACCTTTTATGGTGTAATACAGGAGATTTGGAAGATTGATTACTGAAAATTAACATTTATTTTGTTAAAATGTGACTGGGTTGAGAATAATAATGGAGTTAAAGTAGATGACCTTGGATTTACAACTGTCAACCTTAATCGCATTGGGCATAGATCAGACTCATTTATTTTAGCATCTCAAGCCAAACAAGTATTTTATGTAAGAGACCCTCTTGATCCTCGATGGTCGGTGGTTTTAACCCCTCCTCAAAGAATAGTTGAAGAAGAATATTCTGAGGTTGATGTTGATACCGTTCAAGATTGTGGATATGGGGTCCTAGAAAGAATGCCTAATATTGACGTGACCCATAAAATCGACGAAATGTCATCCACATATCTTAGAAATGATTGTGAGGGTATATGGATCGATAAATAATGTATTAAATATGGTATGCATTTGTTTAGTTATTGCAATTGTTATGAGTTAATATATCTTATGCGTTATTATAACTTATTTTTTTCATGGTATTCTTTTTTGGCAGATTGTTACAATGAGTGGATCAAGTGACGATGTAGTGAATGTATCGATGCAAATGGAGGCTAGGCATACTAATCGACGTGGTCTCACTACTATGCGTGGTCTGGCACGCGTAAGGACTACAAGAGAACGCTTGGTCATCTAATACAACAATCAAGGCCAAAGTGTTGGTGATAATGCAAACCAAATGCAAAATTATATAGAAGTTTGCGTTAGGCAACAGATTCCATTAAGTTACAAGACTTGGAAAGAAGTTCCCCAAGAATTGAAAGATAAATTTTTTGATTCTGTAGAGGTGAGAATAATAGTATTTTCCCCTAAAGGCTTCTTAATATATAGAGTTATTTAACCCTTTATTATGTGTTTGCTATGTAGATGTCATCTGTGGTAGACCCTCGGTCCAAGAATTGTATTCTTCAATCAGCGGCAAATAAATTTCGAACATTTCGATACACGTTGAATCCAAAGCACATACTTCCATTGAAGGATGAGCCGTCCTTATTGAAACATCCTCCAGAAAAGTATTCCCATATTGATAAAAAAGAATGGGAAACATTTGTGAATGCTAGATTATCGGAAGAATGGGAGGTAAATAGATTATACTTATTGCTTTTAAAAGATAGTAAAAAAGTATTAAAATGATTTAAATTGATTCTATTATGTTATACAGGCACAAAGTCGTGTGCAAAAGGAAAGGAGAGACAAATGTAAATATAATCGTCACATATCTCGCAAAGGATATGCAAACTTAGTTGAAGAATTAGTGAGTAACATTATTGCTTATATTTTTCCATACATAAGATTTAATAACTTGTATGTTTATATAAGAATTGGCGGATGATCCTTCTACTCGTGCCACCTTATGGATACAAGCACGAAAAGGAAAAAATAATGAATACTTCGATGAAGCCACCAAACAATGTGCTGGTCGAATCGTAAGTTAATATGTTTTATTTTAACATGATGTAAAAATGATTCTTAGTTTAAATATCTTATGGTTAATTTCAATGTCAATCTAAATGGTTGTGACAGGATGAACTAGCTATGAAGAATAAAGGTAAAGACATATTGACCGAAGCATTCGGCACGCCAGAACAGAAAGGCGTGTTAGAGGAATAGGTATGTCTGTCAATCCATCCACATACTTTAACATTCCTCGAGGGAAATCAAAATCAAGCAAAGAGTCTGACAACAAAATGTCGACTGATTGCTTACCTTCCAAAAAGTCTGCAAGCATAGGCAGTAATCATCCAAAAGACAAGGAGGTCATTGACGAGGTGCAAGAAATTTTAGAGGTAATTAGAATTTTAATTTTTAATATTAAAAGTGTGATCTATGATACTTTATTTTGACATTCGTTTTTAATTTTTGAAGGGAACTCCATGCCATCTAGCAATAGCAAAGGATAATGTGGTTGTTGTAGGCACAATGTACACGTCTGATGCTCAATTTCCCACAGTCCATGGAGTTCCCTTAGGAGTTGAAAATGTTAGAGTGGTAGTGGACATGATCGTAGGTGAAGATGCTCCATTACCAATTCCTATACGGGGAGAAGTAGAGTCTCTGAGTCAATCAATGGGAAATTTTGTGGCATGGCCTCGGTACATTGTCATTTTTAACAAGGAAAAAAAGGTATGAAATTCTTAAACTCAATGTTTAAAATTACTATATTCTTTGTTTACAAATTTAAATGTTGTTTTGTTGTGATAGGTGGCTTCTCTAGCAAAACATAAGTCGGATGTTTCTATACATGTGCCTACTTCACATTCTACAAAGTACACAGATACTCATGTGACTATTATGCTTCTGAATCGTTATGAATTGTTATCGATGAAGAAGATGATACGATTCAAGTCAAGTTGAGCGAGCACATGTTCGGGGAGGAGAAGTTAATTTATTTACATCGCGATGATATCCTGCATTACTGTGGGATGGTGGAGATAGGGTACTCCTGCATAGTCGCATACATTGCGTAAGTATACATCATCTTTCGTTTATATTGACTACGCTTTTGAATGTAGTATACAACATCTTTCGTTTTATAACTTTACTTTTGTTTAGGTATCTTTGGACTGTATGTGACTATGAAATAATCGCCAAGTTCTTGCTAGTTGATCAAACAACCATTTCTAATTTTGTTAATAGTCAAGAAACACGTTGTATAAATCTGTCTAACAGATTAGAAATGGTTAATTTGGACTTGGATCAACAACTTTTCATCCCATATAATACTGGGTAAGTTTAACTTACTTCAACCTATTTATATGTTTTTTGTTCATTAAAACAATGATATTAGAATATTCATTGTTTAATAGATATCATTGGATGTTGATCGTTATCCATCCGCGGGCGAACATCGTTTATGTCTTAAACTCGTTGAGGTGTAAGACCGAAGAAAGTTTTCAAGGAACAATAAATAAGAAAACTGTTTCAAACATTAAGAATTAATTGCTTTCTATTAATTTTTCTAATGCTTCAAACTCTTTAGATCCTTGAGAATGTGGCAAGCCAAACACTCACTTCCACAATATCGTTCCGCCATCACTTGGAAACTAGTAAAGGTAAACATAATTGATATTTTCGATTGTTTTGGCCAACGGAACGAAATTTAACTCAAACATGCTATTATTAAAATTATTTTCCATGTAGTGCCCCCGTCAACCGAGTTCTGTAGAGTGCGGGTACTATGTATAGAAGTATATACGAGAAATCGTATATAATTCTAGTATCCCTATAATGAGCCTTGTAAGTACTCTTATTTTATCTTCTTAGTGATTCAAAATATAATTTACTCTAATGTTATTTTATATATTATTTCTCTTTGTAGTTTAACACAGAAACTGTATATAAACAAGAAGAAATCGACGAGATTCGAGTATAATGGGCAGATTTTGTTGGCAGATTTGTGTAAGCCATTTGTGGATTTTTGAATTGTGTGAAATATATTTGTATGAAGTTAGGTAACTTAATATGTTGGTTAGGTGTACAATATACTTTTTTTTATAGTAGAAGTGTATATAATATTTAGTAGTTTGTGGAGAGGCGGGTGGCCTCATTCTTCTGAATCTGGGATTGGAGTTTGTTGGGTGTTGTCTATGAATGAATGTGTTTTTTGATGTATATACTTGTTTCTTGGATGTTTCTATGGAGAGGCGGGTGGGCTCATTCCCTACACCATTTTTTTGGATATATAGAAATGTTATGCAATGTTTCAGGTTATGGTTAGCTGATGTTTTGTAGAGGTCATGCCGAAATTTTTACTTATTGACTTGATTTCGTGTTAGTTTTAGAGTTTATTGTTTTTGTGATTTCGGTGTTAAGGTTTGTGATATAAGCGTTTATGGCTATAGAGTTATGGTTAAGGTTTGTGATATACTAGTTTATGGTTTTTGTGATCGATAAGGTTATGTAGAGATCGTCTTATGTGTATTCTTTATAATGAAGTGTTATACTCTTATCGTAAAAGGATTTTTGTTGGATGTTTGTGGATGAGATTTCATGTTTTTTTTTGGATATATAGAAGTGTTTTGCAATGTTTCAGGTTATGGTTAGTTGATGTTCTGTAGAGGTCATGCCGAAATTTTTACTTATTGACTTGAATTCGTGTTAGTTTTAGAGTTTATTGTTTTTGTGAGTTGATATACGACTTTATGGTTTTAGAGTTATGTTTACGGGGTAATTTGGAGTTTTGGATATAAGAGTTTTCTATATGCATTGTTTTGGTTAAAAAAGAATTTTGTTGGATGTTGTTATGGATTAGTCATTTCATGTATGTTTTGGATATAAAATTGTTTTTGTTGCATGTTTATAAATTTGTATAATGATTTCATGTGTGGTTTCAATATAAAAGTTAATATATTTGTAATATTTTAGGTAATTAGTTATTAAATATTGTTGGTTAGCCATCGGGCTATCAACTTTTTTTTATTAAATTATGCTAAAAACGATGACGGGCATTGCCTGTCATTAAATAAAAATTATAAACTAAAATAATGACGGACAACAATATAATGACGGGCAATTGGTTTTTAAAATTTTATTTTTTCTAAATATAAATGACGTGTAATGCCCGTCATGAAAAGTGACCCAGGTTTTAATGACGGAAAATGCCCGTCATTAAAAACTGGGTTCCAACCCACTTTTAATGTTGGGCAATACTTTTGATGACGGACACTGCCCGTCATTAAAAATCGCCTGTCATCAAAACATACAATGACACTCACATAGATGACGGGCGACCGCCCGTCATCAAAACCCTTTTTCCTTCTGGTGAAGGTTTGGGTACCTTACCCTGGTAAAACTATGGATGTGGCCCACTTTGTATTTGATGCAAACACTATGAACTTAACGTGTTCGTGTAGATGACATGTGAGTGGGGATATCCTATGTAATGAGATTACATAAGACCAGACCACGAAAATAAGCAACTCAGAGTGTAACTCAGTTGACTAGTTAGGTTTCTATTTCACTAGGATGACCTAGGCAACTTGATCTCAATCCTAAGGTTTACGAACTCCTGTTCGCGAGGGATTGTCCTTTGACTAGTATGGGTGAGAGTGGCGATTCGCCGACTCAATATGCCTACCTTCTTGGGGACAAGACCGAGTGTGGCGGTGGGAACTTAACTTAGCAAGATGAAATTCACTCCTTCCTGCCTACTAGGGTAAGTAGAGGAATGTTCTCTTAAGTTGTGTCTCCGGGACTTGAACAAAAGGGCCTGACCCTCTCATTGGCCCGAGAGGGACTCTGTTTGTTGGTAGGACCACAAACAAATTGTTCATTAGAGGAGCACTGGTACTTAAGGGACAAGATGTAACCCAGGGGTAAAACGATAATTTTATCCGGTTGGTGTTACGAACATTCGTGAAGGACTGACTTGCTGTTATTGGTCAATATCTGTGGACACAGAAATATATATGCAAGGAGAAGAATAGTAAAATTGTCGACTTTTTAGTGGAGTGTTCATGATTAACGAATGTTGATTGGGAGGTTAATGAGATTATACGAGCAATCTCGTATCGTTGGAGCTTCTGATTTGTAGGTCCATTAAGTCCACCTTCTTGCTCGTAAAGAGTTCTTAGATCATTTGAATTTTAAATGTTAAAATTCATTAGGGAATATATTTAATGTATATGGATACGATATAATATATAGTTTTGGAACTATATATTATAAATTTAATGTGAATATGGATCATATTAAATTATGTGAGAGAATTAAATATTTGAAAGAGTTCAAATGTTAAATTTAAATATGAATGTGATTCATATTTGAAAATCATAGGTTAAAATTTAATGTGCATAAGACGTACATTAAAACTATAGGTTAAAGTGGTAATATGATTAAATGAGATTTAATCCAAATTAAATATATGATATTTAATTTATTTTATTTAAATATGATTTAAATTAATAATTAAATTTGATTTAATTATTATAATTTTTTTATTATTATTATTTTAATAATAAAATAAGGGAACGTGTCATCCAGACACGTTCCCACTACCCCCCCATTCTTCTCCCCATCGATAGTTTAACTGGAACAAGGGGTTGATGGATAAGTATGATCGATCTGTAATTTTTGTGAAGAGTTCTCTCTGCAAGAATACTCTCTCTCTCACTCTCTAATTCCCAATTCCTCCAAATTGTTGGAATCCTTCCCACAAAGCAGAGGTCTAAGTAGAACTCAGAGACATAGAAGGTGTTCTCTGTTGGTGGTGTTCTGTTGGTGAAAAATAGAGAACTTTTGAAGTTTCTGAGTTGTTGAACATTGGAGAAAGGAGTTGCTGTTCTGCGAAACTACAAATGTAATCCCTTTATCTCTTTATTAGTTTAATTGTTAAATTAATTTAAGCATGTTTGCATGTAAAACCTCCAAGTTTAATTAGATTAAAGAGCATTTTTATTCTGTATGTTTTTGTTAATGTATTGGTTTTTTTTTCAACTAAAAAAATCAAGCAAATTACGATCCCAAACACGTTTCCGCTGCTCAAGGAGATCAGATCTCCATCAGGTAGGACCACAAACAAATTGTTAATTAGAGGAGCACTAGTACTTAAGGTACAAGATGTAACCTGGGGGTAAAACGGTAATTTGACCCAGCTTGTGTTACGAACATTCGTGAAGGATTGACTTGTTATTATTGGTCAATATCTGTGGATACAGAAATATATCTGCAGTGAGAAGAGTGCAACTGCGGGACTTTAGTGGAGTGTTCCCGCATTTAAGAATGGTTATTAGGAGGTTAATGAGATTAACCGAGTAATCTCAAATCGTTGGAGCTTCTGATCTTTAGGTCCATTAGGTCCACCTTCAAGCTCGTAAAGGGTTCTTAGATAATTTGAATTTCAAAGGTTCAAATTCATTATGGAATAAATTTAATGTATATAGATACGATATAATATATAGTTTTGGAACTATATATTATAAATTTAATGTGAATATGATTCGTATTAAATTATATGACAGAATTAAATATTTGAAAGAGTTCAATTATTAAATTCAAATGTGAATGTGATTCATATTTGAAAACTATAGGGTAAAATATAATGTGCATTTGATGTGCATTAAACTATAGATTAAGAGGTAAAATAATTAAATAAGATTTAATCATTTTGTATTATAGTATTTAATTAAATTTGATTTAATTAAATGAATTAATTAATTTTTTATTAATTAATTAGGGAACGTTCCCACTACTCCCCAACTCCCCCTCGATAGGGAGTGGGGAGTTACCCACTCAATGGTTATTCTTCTCCTGGTGAGAACAGGATAATTAATCGATCAATTGAATTTGGATTTAACTTGCACTAGAATTCACTCTCTTTCTCAATTCCCTATCTACCAAATTGTTGGAGGTTTTCCACCAAAACCTAGGTCTAAGTAGAAACTCAGAGAATTGGAGGTTTAGTGGGTGGTAGTGTCTTGCTTGGAGAAAAACATAGAAGACTTTTTGGTTTTGCTGAGTTGCTGTGGAAACTTGGAGCAAGGAGTTGCTGGTTTGGAAAACTACAAAGGTAATGTATCTTGTTTTTAGTTTAACTGTTAAACAAAGCATGTTTGCATGTTAATTTCCATGTCTAATTAGATTAGAAGGCATGTTTATCTCTGTTTATTTTTAATGTATTTGTTTTTTATTTTCAACCAAAATAAGCTTGCAATTATGATTCCAAACTCGTTTCCTCTGCTCAAGGGTATTAGATCTCCATCAATTGGTATTAGAGCAATGCTTGATTTATTTTTGTTGAAATAGAATTGCATTGATTTGGTGGGAATTGCATTTAGTTTGCTGTAAATTTGTTTAGGAGTCTTTGACCTTATTTTTTTCATTGATTTGATCAATTTTATTGTAAAGGCCTCTGTGTTTTTGGGCAATTAAGTGCATTATGGAGTCTGTAATCGAGTTAAGAGTCGTTCGGGACCAGTTTTGTGCATTTTCGATGAGAATCGAAGGAGAAATGGAAGTTTGAAGCTGTTGTGTTCGAAGGAGAAAGCTGCTACCGAAGCAACAACGTTTCCACGCTACCAGCAGCGTTGCAACGCCGTTCATCAGCGTTGCAACGCTGAGCAACGACGTCGCAACGCCAGTCCACCCTATCGATGCGGGGGCTCCAGGGGTCAGCATCGTTGCAACGCTGCCCCTCAGCGTTGCAATGCTACCCCGATAGCAGGCGCGCGCGCGGACAAAGCATGCGTTGCAACGCCGACATCCGCGTTGCAACGCCGTGATGCCAATTCAGAAGTTGCAGACTGGTTCAGGTGGCTTGGTTGGTTTTCGTTCCGGTTTGAGCGGTTCAAGTCCTGTTCAAGAAGTTTTTGACCGTTTTATGTAATAAAATTAGAGTAATTTTATTATTTTGCACTTTAGGGGCCAAATTATTCCGGTTTTACAGCTGTATTTCTTTATGAATGTCATTTAGAATTTTTCCCACCTTAGGATAAGCATGTTCATGCATTTTATTTGTATAATTGTTATATAAATATGGTAGAAATGCATGATTTAATTTATTTTTCATATGCATTTTTTTATAATTGTTATAATTAAATAAATGTGGAAAATAAGTTGCATGGAGCATGAAATTACTTAGTTTAAAATAATTGTTATTTTATTTAAGTAATTTAAATATTGAATTAGTGTTGTGGTTTGTGTCCTAAAACTCGTAGTTTGTAATTATGTTCTAATTATTCTAATAATGTGTTATTATTTCAATAAAGAGTTATTGTTCGATATTGCTTTTGTTTTAAACCCTAACTCCAATGAACTAAATATCCAAGGCTGTAATATGAATCTTTAACTGAAATGTAGTGTACATATAAAGGATCTCGGTTAGAGATACAACCTAAATGGTCTATTGTTAGGGGATAAGGTTTTGGTACCTTACCCTGGTAAAACTATGGATGTGGCCCAGTTTGTATATGATACAAACATTGTAATCCTAACGTGTTCGTGTAGATGACATGTGAGTGGGGATATCCTATATAATGAGATTACATAAGACCGGACCACGAAATAGTAACCACTAGATGTAACTCCGTTGACTAGTTAGGTTTCTATTTCACTAGTATGACATAGGCAACTTGATCTCAATCCTGAGCAGGTTACGAACTCCTGTTCGCAAGGGATTGTCCTTTGACTAGTATGGGTGAGAGTGGCCAAATACGCCTACTCAATATGCCTACCTTCTTGGGGACAAGACCTAGTGAGCGGCTGGAAACATAACCTAGCAAGATGGAATTCACTCATTCCCGCCTACTAGGTTAAGTAGAGGAATGTTCCCTTAAGTGGTGTCTTCGGGACTTAAACAAAGGGCCCGACCCTCTCATTGGCCCGAGAGGGACTATGTTTCTTGGTAGGACCACAAACAAATTGTTCATTAGAGGAGCACTAATACTTAAGGTACAAGATGTAACCCAGGGGTAAAACGGTAATTTGACCAAGCTAATGTTACGAACATTCGTGAAGGATTGACTTGTTGTTATTTGTCAATATCCGTGGACACAGAAATATATCTGCAGTCAGAAGAATGCAGCTGCGAGATTTTAATGGAGTGTTCCAGCAGTTAACGAATGTTGATTTGGAGGTTAATGAGATTAACCGAGCAATCTCGTATCGTTGGAGCTTATGATCTGTAGGTCCATTAGGTCAACCTTCTAGCTCGTAAAGGGTTCGTAGATCATTTGAATTTGAAATGTTCAAATTCATAAGGGAATAAAATTAATGTATATTGATACGATATAATATATTGTTTTGGAAATATATATTATTAATTTAATGTGAATATGATTCATATTAAATTATGTGAGAGAATTAAATATTTGAAAGAGTTCAAATATTAAATTCAAATGTGAATGTGATTCATATTTGAAAACTATATGTTAAAATTTAATGTGCATTTGATGTACATTAAACTATAGGTTAAGGGGTAAAATGATTAAATAAGATTTAATCATTTAGTATTTAATTAAATTAGATTTAATGAAATGAATTAATTAATTATTTTATTAATTAATTAGGGAACGTGTCATGTTGACACGTTCCCACTACTCCCCAACTCCTCGATATGGAGTGGGGAGTTACCCAGTAAAGTATCCTTCTCGTGGTGAGAAAGGAGGGACTTGGTTCAATCGATCATTAAATTCAATCGATTGAATTTCTTGCAGAAGAATTCTCTCTCTCTTACTCTCAAAAAAATTTCCAATTCTTCCAATTGTTGGAACCCTTCCCATTTAGGGTGATCTAAGCACTCAGAGACATAGGAGGTTTTACTCGTGGTAGTGTCTTGCTGGAGAAAAACAGACGAGTTTCTTACGTGTTGTGTTGCTGCAATAGAAGCAAGGAGTTGTTGGAAACTTAAACTACAAAGGTAATACCTTTTCTCCCCTTTTAGTTTAATAGTTAAACAAAGCATGTTTGTATGTATTTATCCTTGCCTAATTAGATTAGATTTACATGTTTATCTCTGTTATTTTGTCGATGTACTGGTTTTTGTTTTTAACCAAAACGATCAAGCAATTACGATCCCAAACTCGTTTCCGCTGCTCAAAGAGATCAGATCTCCATCAATTGGTATCACAACAATGCTTGTTTGCTTTGGTTGAAACAAAATTGCATTGATTTGGTGGGAAATTCATTTTGGTTTGCTGTAAAACTAGTTTAGGAATATTTTTAGCCATAGTTTACTTTTGATTTGATCAATTTGTATGTAAAGGCCCCTGTGTTTCGGGCAATTAAGTGCATTATCTAGTCTGTATTCGAGTTAAGAGTCGTTCGGGACCAGTTTTGTGCAATTCAATTGAGAATTAAAGGAGAAATTATTGTTTGAAGCTGTTGTGCTCGAAGAAGAAAGCTGTTACCGAAGCAGCAGCGTTGCAACGCCAAGCATCCCTATCGATGCGGGAGCTCCAGGGGTCAGCGGTGTTGCAACGCTGCGCCTAAGCGTTGCAACGCCACCCCGATAGCAGGCGCGCACGCAGACGAAGCAGGCGTTGCAACGCTCGCATCAGCGTTACAACGCCATGATGGCATTTCACCAGCAGCAGACCGGTTCAGTTTTGGGTTGTTTTTTGGTCCGGTTCGAGCGGTTCAAGCCCAGTTCAAGGAGTTTTGGACCGGTTTATGCAATAAAATTAGAGTAATCTTATTATTTAGCACTTTAGGGGCCAAATCATTGCGATTTGACAGCTGTGTTTCTTTATGAATGTCATTTTGAATTTTTTGCCACCTTAGGATAAACATGTTCATGCATTTTATTTGTATAATTGTTATATGAATATGATTTAAATGCATGATTAATTTATTTTTCATGAGTAATTAATTATAATTGTTATAATTAGATTATATGGAGAATAAATTGCATGGAGCATGTAATTACTTAGTTTAAAATGAATGTTATTTTATTTTAAGTAATTTAATTATTCAATTAGTTGAATACTTTATTTATAATTCCAATAATTGTTTTATAATATAGTTTCTTTGTCATAGGTTAATTATTAAATTTATAACAATTATAAATTAAACGGGTTTTAGAAACCATAACCTATAATAAAGAAATGCATGCAAACATAGGATTAGAAATTAGTCGTACATAGTATTTTAAATAGTTTAAAATATTGTAGGACATTAGGACTTTGGTTATAAGGGAACTCTACTGGTGAAATTCTGTCTAAGGTTGGGGGTACTTAAGCTGACGGTTAACGGAACACCTCCTACTTGGGAACTTATCAAGAGCTTGAGTTTAATTAACCTTAGTTCTATTTTATATATAGGTAATTAAAATGTTTATTCACCTAGAAATAAGGTTAAAAGACATAGTTATAACAGTTATAATAGACATAGAATTAGATAGATTCTTTTAGCCAGAATCCGACTAAGTTAAACCTATACCTTAATCTTAGGAGCTTCAATGGGAGAAAACGAGATGTTCGCATCGAAATTACTCTCACGTCCTCAAGAGTTCACACCGTGAGTTCCATGCTCGGCTACGTGGCGTCAATAGGGCGTCCTCCTACGGTATGTGTTTGCATGATTCAATACCAAGGTGAATTAGGGAAGTATCCATAGTAAATGGGAGCAGGACGCGTGTCAACGTATCCTACGGTCTCCTCCATTAGGTCGCACCGTGAGATTTCTATAGTCCGCCTGCTAGGTTATCTTGGAACAACCAAACCCTACGGAGTAGGGGTGAGCAAAAAGACCGAAACCGACCGACGGCCGAGCCGAACCGACCGAACCGAGGCAGGGCGGTGGGTTGGATTTTGTGAAGAAAGTCGAGTCGAATTGGGTTTTGGTAATCCCAAACCCGACTAAATTTAAAAAAAAAATTATATATATATATATATAATAATAATAATAATAATAATAATAATAATAATAATAATAAATTAATAATAATAATAATAATAATTAAAAATAAAAACTAAAAATTTCTCAAAATAATTAAATAATAATTAAAAATTATTAAAAATTATTAAATAATAATAAAATAATAATTATAAATATTTAATATTTAATTAAATAAATATTTTTATATATATATATATAAACCGACTAAATCGATCGA
Organism: Trichosanthes cucumerina; assembly: GCA_036507285.1. Classification (NCBI taxonomy): domain Eukaryota; kingdom Viridiplantae; phylum Streptophyta; class Magnoliopsida; order Cucurbitales; family Cucurbitaceae; genus Trichosanthes; species Trichosanthes cucumerina. The sequence continues at coordinate 46,100,200 of CM071841.1, forward strand.
TCGAAGGCAAATAGTTGGTCGGCCGGTTTTGGTAAGGATTTTTAAAAAAAAAAAAAAAAAACCGAGCCAACCGATCGCCTTGGTTGGGGGTTCGGGTGGTTGGGTCGTCGGCAAATCCCCGACCGATCGATGCTCACCCCTACTACGGAGGGCCTGACTATAGGGATCGGAACACCGCAAACTCCAGAAATGGATAGGGTCTCTTAGGTAATTTGCCAACAGTTGTCTTTCTTAATAGTAGCCTCTTGGCTCGGATTTATTGGATCTAAAAATGGAAGGGTCACATTTACGGGATGAGTTAAGCTAGTGAACAAGTCATTGACCGAACAAACGGTAGCTAAGGACCATTAGGACATGAGATGTTTTGGTTGTGAGAATTGGCTGAGAAAGTCTCAATTCAAGGGTGGAATGACTGACTTCCCGACGGAGGCTTTTGTTCTAAACCCTTGAAGTATCGTTGCAAAATTTAAAGGTTTTAATTTAAACACTTGGTTTAGTTTAAACACTAGGGTTCTTTAATAATTTTGCTAAATTTGATTTGTTTATAATGGGTTAAAGGCATAACAAATTAGAACTATTTTGGATTTTCAGCATGTCGTCCTCGTATATAGCCTTACTCAAACGCGAACGTTTAACTGGTGAAAATTTTACTACCTGGAAGTCCAACATGGATGAGATTCTTGTTGTTGACGACCTTCGGTTCATATTGACTGGGGAATGCCCTCAGATCCCTGCTCAAAACGCACCTCAATCTGTTAAGGATGTGTTTGACTACTGGTCCAAGGCCTATATCCTGGCTTGCGTATCTGATGTCCTGGCCAGGACGTTGGAGGGTATGGTCTCACTCGTGAGATCATGGGTTATCTCGCGAGAATTTGTCGGACAACCAAATCGAACAAATTCGGCATGAGTCCCTCAAGTACGTTTATAACGCGCGCATGAAGGAGTGAACTTCAGTGAGAGAACATGTTCTCGATCTTTTTGTTCACTTCAACGTGCCCGAAAAGAACGGAGTGGTCTTTGATGAGCAAAGTCAGGTATTCTTCATCTTGAAATCTCTTTCGAAGCGTTTCCTACCATTCCGTCGCAATGCGGAGATGAACAAAATGGAGTATAACCTGACTTTCCTCCTAAATGAGCTGTAGACTTACCAATTTCTTATGGATAATAAGGGACAGGTTGATGGTGAGGCAAATCAGTTTGCCCTTTTCAAAAGGATCCAGATGGGCTCATCCTCTAGAACCAAGACATGCGGTTCTTCTTCTGGGATTAAGAAGACTCGGAAGAAGAGGAAAAGAGGAAAAGGGAAAGCTTCTGCTACTGCAAACATTGAGCTCAAAAAGAAGAAAGGTAAATTTGATTTACTTGTTCTTGAAACTTGCTTAGTGGAAAATGATGATTTTACCTGGATACTTGATTCACGAGCCACTAATCACGTTTGCTCTTCGTTTTAGGAAACTAGTTCCTTTAAGAGGGTGAGATGACGCTCAGGGTCGGAATGGGAGACGTCGTCCCAGCTCGTGTAGTGGGAGATGCCAAGTTGTTTTTCGGAGATAGCTTTATTTTATTAAAAATTATGTATATAGTTCCTAATATTAAGAGGAACTTAATTTCTATCTCTTGTTTAATAGAACTTGGATATTCTATTTCCTTTTCATTAAATGAAGCGTTCATTTTAAAAGAGAGTGTTAATATTTGTTCTCTGCTAAATTGAAAAACGAATTGTATGTACTTAAACCGAATCAAACTAAAGCAATTTTAAATCATGTGATGTTTAAAACTACGTATACTCACAGTAAAAGGCAACGAATTTCTCAGAATAATACCTATCTGTGGCATCTTAGACTTGGTGATATTAATCTCAACAGGATTGAGAGAGTCTCTAAGAATGGACTTCTAAACAAGTTTGAAGATGATTCTTTACCTCCCTGCGAATCATGCTTGGAAGGTAATATAACTAAGCGACCTGTTACTGGAAAAGGTTACAGAGCCATAGAGCCTTTAAAACTTGTACATTTGGGTCTTTGTGGTCCGGTGAATGTTAAATCTCGAGGAGGGTACAAATATTTCATATCTTTCATAGATGATTGTTCGAGGTATGGTTATTTATACCTAATGCATCATAAGTCTGAGGCTCTTGAAAAGTTCAAAGAGTATAAGGCTGAAGTAGAGAATGCATTAGGTAAAACCATTAAAACACTTCAATCCGATAGAGGTGGAGAGTTTATGGATTTGAGATTCCAGGACTATTTGATAGAACATGGAATTAAATCTCAACTCTCAGCACTTAATACACCACAGCAAAATGGTGTGTCAGAAAGGAGAAATAGAACCTTGTTGGACATGGTTCGTTCTATGATGAGATATGCTCAATTGTCGGCCTCATTTTGGGGATACACAGTAGAGACTGCAGTTCAAATCTTGAACACTGTTCCATCAAAGAGTGTTTCAGAACACCTTTTGAATTGTGGAAGGGGCGTAAACCTACTTTACAACAATTAAGAATTTTGGGTTGTCCGGCACACGTGCTAGCAACAAACCCAAAGAAACTGGAACCTCGTTCAAGATTATGCCAATTTGTTTGCTATCCCAAAGAAACGAGAGGTGGTCTTTTCTATGACGCATAAGAAATCACAGTGATTGTATCGACAAACGCCACTTTCTTGGAGGAAGATCACATGAGAAACCATAAACCGCGTTGTAAATAAGTGCTAATTGAAGCTACATATGAACCAACAAAAGTTGTTGATCATACTAGACCTTCATTAAGAGTTGATGGAGAAGCCAGCACCTCAAGTCAGTCTCGTCCTTCTCAATCGTTGGGAATGGCTCGACGCAGTGGGAGGGTTGTTTCCCAACCTGATCGCTACTTGGGTTTAGCTGAAACTCAAGTCGTCATACCTGATGACGGCGTAGAAGATCCATTGTCTTATAAACAGACAATGAATGACGTAGACAAGGTGTTGGGATTTTTGTCCTAATCTCGTGTTTGTAAATTACTATTTGAAATTAATAAAGCATTTCATTATTTTGTGTCTCGCATTTTATACAATTTTAACCAATAAACTAAGCTCCAGGGTCATTGAATATATGATAGAACTAGAACTTGAACGGTGTGTAGTGGACACACAGGGAGGATCACGTTCGAGTAAATGACCCGAACGGTCTACAGTATATGGATAGGGTTGGAGACCTAATCCTGGATACATTGTGGATGCGACCCGCTTTGTATTAAGATACAAACGAGGTGATCTGACACGTTCATGTGGTTGACATGCGAGTGGCGGTATCCTGTGTAATGAGATTGTACAAGATCGGACCGTGAATTATTAGACCTACAGATGTAACACCGTTGATAGTAAGGACTAATAACTTCGTAGATGACCATTAGTGACTTGACCTGAATCCTGAGCGTGTTACGGACTCCTGTCTATGGGGGCTGTCCTTTGACTAGTATGGGTGAGGGTGGTCACATTTATTCGCCCAAAATGCCTATCTTCTCAGGGACATAACCAAGTTGGGAGCTGGGAACTTAACTAATGAAGGTTGATTAATATATAGTTTAATGTGAATGAGATTCATAATAAACTATGACTTAGCCTAATTGTTGAATTAGGGCTGATTGGAGAAATTAATTGAGAAAAATTATATTGAATGTGATTCAATTTAATAAATCCACAATTATTGCAAATGTGATTTGTAATATGAGATATAAGATATCTTATAAAATATGGTTATGCAAATATGATTTGCATAACCTATAGTTGTGGTAAAGTGGTAATAATGTGGAGATTTCAACTCCATCATTTTCCACTATTTAAACCCTTTGCAAGAAGAGTTTCTTATCTCATTCTCTCATTTTTTGGATTTCACGAAAGAGAAGATACTTGATTTTCTCTAAAAAATTCTCTCAATTTCTCTCCTCTTTCACCAAAACTCAAGTTCCCACAAACTTCCTTCTTCAAAAAGAAGAGCAACCGAGACTCTGATTGGTTGTGTTCATTATTGATTGGGAGAACACGAAGAGTTCGTGATCAAAAAGAAAAAGTTGAAGCACGTCTACAACAAGCAAGTGTTCTACTTGCTGTTTTTCTTTCCACTTTTGAGCATGTTTAGCCTAAGCTATTAGATATTTAATTTTAGTAAAATCGAGTAGTATAACGATACCATGACGATTCGATCATCTTCCACTGCGCGGCGATTCTCATTCCCTTCACAAGTATCAATGGATCAAAGCCATGGACCTTGAAATGAAGTCAATGGACTTCAATTAAGTATGGGAACTTGTACACCAACCTGAAGGGGTTAGACCCATAGGGTGTAAATGGATCTATAAGAAAAAGAGAGATGCAACCGGAAAGGTACAAACCTTTAAGGCTAGACTTGTAGCAAAGGGTTTTACCCAAAGAAAAAGAGTTGATTATGAAGAAACTTTTTCTCCTGTTGCTATGCTGATGTCTATAATTATGAAATCTTGCAAATGGACGTCAAGACATCCTTTTTGAATGGTAATCTTGACGAGAGCATCTATATGTCTCAACCCGAAGGGTTCATAACCTTGAAGGGAATGAAAATCCCACGCAGCGGAAGACGATTGAATCATCGTGGTCAAATTGTGCAACTATTGTTTCGTTAAAATAAATATAACATTTAGATCTAGGTTAAACATGCATAAAAGGAAAGAAATTGCAGCAAGTTGTAGTTACTTACTTGTTGAAGACCCGCTTCAAGGATTTCTTTCCAGATTCACGAACTCTTCGTGCTTTCTCGATCTCTACTAACCCAACACTTCTCACGAACAAGAACACCACCTAAAGGCTTCTCGGTTGTTCTTCTTTTGGAAAAAGAACGTTGGTGGGAACTTTGTGTTTTTGTGAAAGGAGGAGAGGAATTGAGAGAGAATAGAGGGAGAGCTTTCTCTTCTTTTTGTGAGAATTCCAAAAATGAGAGAATTGGCATAACTTTCTTCTTGCAAGAAGGGTTTAAATAATGGAGATAGGTGGAGTTGTGATCTCCACCTATTTACCATTTTACCACAACTATAGGTTATGCAAATCATATTTCCATAACCATATATTATAAGATATCTCATATCTCATATCACAAATCACATTTGCAATATTGTGGATTTATTAAATTGAATCACATTCAATTTAATATCTCTCAACCGAATTTCTCCAATTAGCCCTAATTCAACAATTAGGCTAACCCATAGTTTATTATGAATCTCATTCACATTAAACTACATATTATATCATTCATATCTCATATAAATGACATAAATGCCCTTTAGTGAAAATGAACACTTCAATTCACACCAAAACAGTAACCCTTTTTTTAACCAAGATTGAGCAAACCGAGGGACCTAATGGACCTACAGTGACGAGCTTCAATGATCTGAGATTAACCTATCAAACTCTTTGACCCGGTTAATTAACATTCATTAGCTACGGTAACACTCCACTAAAGCCCATAGTTGCACTCACGTCAGTGCAGAATATTACGTATCCAATGATATAACCAATGCCCATGAGTCGACCCTTCACCGGTTGTTCGTAGATCTGCAGGGTAAAATTACCGTTTTACCCTTGTGTCTACTTCTTGCTCCTTAAGTCCCCACTGCTCCTCAAATGAACAACAACATTGTTATTGTCCAACCATACACAACAACCCTCTCGGTCCAGTTAGAGGGTGGGCGCCCATTGTCCAAGCCCTGGAGACAGCACTTGAGGGAACAACCCTTCCAATTTCTCTAAAAGCAGGAACGAGTAAATTTCATCTCGCATAGTTAAGTTCCCAACTCCCTACTTTGTTCTGTCCCTGAGAAGATAGGCATATTGGGCGAGTAACTGTGACCACCCTCACCCGTACTAGTCAAAGGGACGGACCACGCGCATGAAGTCAAGTAACACGCTCGGGATTCGAGTCGAGTCACTAATAGTCATCTACGAAGTTATTAGTCCTTACTGTCAACGGTGTTACATCAGTAGGTCTAATAATTCACGGTCTGGTCTTGTACAATCTCATTGTACAGGATGCCCCCACTCGCATGTCAACCACATGAACGAGTCAGATCACCTCGTTTGTATCTTAATACAAAGCGGGCCGCATCCACAGTGTATCCAAGATTAGGTTTCTAACCCCATCGATATACGTTAGACCGTTCGGGTCATTAACTCGAACGTGATCCTTCCTGTGTGTCCACTACACACCGTTCAAGTTCTAGTTCTCTCAAATATTCAATGACCCTGGAGCTTAGTTTATTGGTCAAAGTTTGTATTAAATGTGAGACACAAAATGATGAAATGAATAACTCTTCATTAATTTCAAATAGTAATTTACAAACACGAGATTGGACAAAATCCCAACAAACCCAAGGTAAGGAGAAAAAAGTTTGCAAGCTCAATCGATCCATTTATGGGTTGAAACAATCATCCAGATCTTCGAATATAAGATTTGATATTGCGATAAAGTCTTATTGCTTTGACCAAAACATTGATGAGCCTTGTGTTTACAAGAGGATCATCAACGACAAAGTAGCTTTCTTAGTGCTTTATGCAGATGATATCCTACTCATTGGGAATGATGTACGATACCTTACTAACATAAAAAATTGGCTGGCGACCCAATTCCAAATAAAAGATTTGGGAGAGCCGCAATATGTTCTTGAGATTCAGATCTTCAAGAATCGCAAGAACAAAACGCTAGCTTTGTCTCAAGCATCTTATATCGATAAAATGTTGTCCAGATATTCGATGCAGAATACCAAGAGAGGCTTATTGCCCTTCAGGCATGGAGTTCATCTGTCTAAGGAACATGTTATGCTGTGCATGAGGCCAGACATTTGCTATGTAGTGGAAATAGTCCGTAGGTACCAGTCCAATCCAGGGTTAGACCAATGGACAACAGTTAAAAATATCCTCAAGTATCTTAGGAGAACGAGGGACTATACGCTTGGGTATGAGACTAAGGATTTTATCCTTACTAGATACACTGATTATGATTTTCAGATCGATAAGGATTCTAGGAAATCCACATCGGGATCAGTTTTCACCCTTAACGGAGGAGCTATAATATGGCGAAGCATCAAGCAAGGATGCATCGCTGACTCCATGATGGAGGCTCAGTATGTCGCTGCTTGTGAAGCATCTAAAGAGTCTGTTTGGCTATGGAAATTCTTTAATGATTTGGAAGTTGTTCCAAATATGGAACTTTCCATCACCTTATACTGTGACAACAGTGGTGCGGTAGCCAATTCTAAGGAACCTCGCAGCCATAAGCGAGGCAAGCACATCGAGAGAAAGTATCACCTGATACGAGAAATAGTGCAACGAGGAGATGTGACAGTCACGAAGATCGCTCCGAAGCACAATATTGTTGATCCGTTTACAAAGACTCTCACGGCTAAAGTGTTCGGGGGTCATCTGAAAAGTCTGGGTCTACGAGATATGTACATAGGCTAATCTAGGGCAAGTGGGAGATATGTAATGGGTATATGGATGCCCTAGTTTATTGTATTTCTATCTCTTGTAACCACTCTTTTACATTATGATATACCCCACTAGAGTTTTAGTTCAAGTGGGAGTTTGTTGGGATTTATGCCCTAAAACGTGTAGTTTGTAATTATGTTCTAATTAATGTAATAAAGTGTTATTATTTCAATAAAGAGTTATTGTTCGTTATCTACGAGTTTGCCTTTATTTAACACCTAAATCCAATAAACTAAACATCCAAGGCTGTTATATGAATATTTAACTGAATGTAGTGTACATATAAAGGATCTCGGTTCGAGATACAGCCTAAAGGGTTGATAGTTAGGGGATAAGGTTTGGGTACCTTACCCTGGTAAAACTATGGATGTGGCCCACTTTGTATTTAATGCAAACATTATGAACTTAACGTGTTCGTGTAGATGACATGCGAGTTGGGATCTCCTATGTAATGAGATTACATAAGACCGGACCACGAAATAACAACCTCTAGCTGTAACTCCGTTGACTAGATAGGGTTTTATTTCACTAGGATGACCTAGGCCACTTGATCTCAATCCTGAGCAGGTTACGAACTCCTGTTCGCGAGGGATTGTCCTTTGACTAGTATGGGTGAGAGTGGCCAGATTTGTCAACTCAATATGCCTACTTTCTTGGGGACAAGACCGAGTGAGCAGCTGGGGACTTAGCCTAGCAAGATGGAATTCACTCCTTCCCGCCTACTACGATAAGTAGAGGAATGTTCCCTTAAGTGGTGTCCTCGGGACTTGAACAAAGGGCCCAACCCTCTCATTGGCCCGAGAGGGACTCTGTTTGTTGGTAGGACCACAAACAAATTGTTCATTAGAGGAGCACTAGTACGTAAGGTATAAGATGTAATCCAAGGGTAAAACGATAATTTGACCCAGGTGGTGTTACGAATATTCGTGAAGGATTGACTTGCTGTTATTGGTCAATATTCGTGGACAGAGAAATATGTCTGTAGTGAGAAGAGTGTAGCTGCGGGACTTTAGTGGAGTGTTCCCGCAGTTAACGAATGGTTATTAGGAGGTTAATGAGATTAGTCGAGTAATCTCCTATCATTGGAGCTTTTGATCTGTAGGTCCATTAGGTCAACCTTCTAGCTCGTAAAGGATTCTTAGATAATTTGAATTTGAAATGTTCAAATTCATTAAGGAATAAATTTAATGTATATAGATACGATATAATATATAATTTTGGAACTATATGATATAAATTTAATGTGAATATGATTCATATTAAATTATATGAGAGAATTAAATATTTGAAAGAGTTCAAATATTAAATTCAAATGTGAATGTGATTCATATTTGAAAATTATATGTTAAAATTTAATGTGCATTTGATGTGCATTAAACTATAGATTAAGGGGTAAAATGATTAAATAAGATTTAATCATTTTGTACAATACAGTATTTAATTAAATTTGATTTAATTAAATGAATTAATTAATTTTGTATTCATTAATTAGGGAACGTGTCATGATGATACGTTCCCACTACTCCCCAACTTCCCCTCGATAGGGAGTGGGGAGTTACCCAATGAATGGTTATTCTTCTCCTGGTGAGAATAGGATGATCAATCGATCAATTGAATTTGGATTCAACTTGCTGTAGAATTCTCTCTCGCTCTAAATTCCCTATCTACCAAATTGTTGGAGGTTTTCCACCAAAACCTAGATCTAAGTAGAAACTCATAGAATAGGAGGTTTACTGGGTGGTATTGTCTTGCTTTGATAAAAATAGAGAAGCCTTTTTGGTTCTTCTGAGTTGCTGTGCAAACTTGGAGCAAGGAGTTGCTGGTTTGGAAAAGTACATCAGTAGGTCTAATAATTCACTGTCCGATCTTGTACAATCTCATTGCACAAGATGCCTCCACTCGCATGTCAACCGCATGAACGAGTCATATCACCTCGTTTGTATCTAATACAAAGCGTGCCACATCCACAATGTATCCAGGATTAAGTCTTCAACCCTATCCATATACTGTAGACCGTTCAGGTCATTTACTCGAACGTGATCCTCCTTGTGTGTCCACTACACACCATTCAAGTTCTAATGCTCTAACAAATTCAATGACCCTGGAGCATAGTTTATTGGATAGAGTTTGTAAAATTGCGAGACATAAGAAGATGAAAGAAATAACTCTTATTAATTTCAAATGGTAATATTACAAAAAAAACGAGATTAGGACATACATCCTAATAAACTCCCACTTGGTCTAAGCTAGTGGAGTACATATACATTTCAAGACTTGTAAACCTAGACCTTCTAGGTGACTCTCAAATACTTTAGCCGTGAGAGTCTTTGTAAAAGGATCAACAATGTTGTGCTCTGAGGCTATCTTTGTGACGATCACGTCTCCTCGATGCATGATCGCGCCTCTTTTGACTTCGAGGTTCCCCTAAATTTTCCACGGCACAACTGTTATCACAATATAGCGTGATGGGCAAATTCATACTTGAGGGCATTGTGTCGGGCCTATGTAGACTGTTGTCCAAACATACCTTGCACTGAATCCATGATTTCCTTAGCTATCATCATGCCCTCGTGCTTCTTGGCTAATATGTCAGACATACTTGCCAGCATATAGACCTTGGCCTTATCATTGGACTTGATCCATCGATCATATGCATCGTGAACATTTCGTATAGCATTCGAGCCTTGCACCCGAGGACAGTCCTCAGTCAACACAAAGTTCAGATCATCCACTACCAAAATAGTGTTAACTTTGTTTTTCCAAGTCATCATGTTCTCTCCGGTTAATTTTTCCGCACCTACTAAGGAAATTATAGAGATAGACATTTTACTGAAATCTACAAAAAAAACTTGAATAAGCTTCTTGCTATATTTGTATAATCCAATCACGTTTTAGCAAATTATCAAATAATTCCTAAGTCATTAATAATTTGCAATGATACTCAAAACGTTTAGAATGTATGACAACGAAGGGTAATACAAAACACTCCTCCTCTAGATCAAGACACTCTTAACCAAAACCTAATGTCAGAATAACTCTTATTCCTATAGGCTTTAGTTACCATTATTTAGTAAGGATACATACACTTCTTATGTACCTTCTGAGTGTAATCCCCTGTCTTTAGACCCCAGAGTCCCCATCCAACAAAATCCGCCGAAGGGAGGACTATGTTGAAAAACAGACTAAGGAAATCTTTATCTCTTTCGGGTGTCCACTGTGTTCGATCCCCTATGATCAAACCCTTCGAAGGGATTGTCTAGTCTAGGCCAAACTAGCAGGCTGACCATAGTGATCTTACGGTTTGAACCGACAGAAGAGACCATAGGTTTTGTTTTCACTAAACATGCTCCCACTCACTGTAAGTACCCTTTCCATTCACCTTGATATTGACTCATCGAACACCATCCGAAGCGGGACACTCCCGTTTGCGCCATGAGGCAAGGTATGAATCTCACTGTGTGAACATCCCGGAGAAACGTAGGTGGAAAAATATGTATCATATACACTTTTCCTCCCACTGGATAGTTTAACTCTATAGGAAATTTACTTAGGCTAAACCCGGCTAATGGTTTTACCTAAACTTATCAATATAACTCTTATATTGATTTTTTCCTAAGTTTGCTAATATAACTCTTTATATTAAGCCTATGATTTCCAGTTTATTAACCCCTTAATAAACCTAGTGGCGCTACTATAATTTATAAACTCTCTGATTAAAATTCACTCCCATGTTAGTTCCCAGGTAGGGGTGTTCCGTTTCCGTCAGCTTAAGTACCCCAGCCTAGGCATAACCTTCCTTAGACATAGTTGCTCTTTTAATCATTGTTTATAAATTACATTGTTCCTAATTCTAATCTAATTAGACATAGATAACCTATGGTCTATTAATTCCAAGTTCTAAACATTTTAAATCTAATAATTAACCTTAGGTGACATGCATACTATGTTATACTTGCTTGATCATCCATCACATGAATAATAAGCATACATAGCATATTCATCTCATGAATTATAATACATGTCAATGTTGTCCATAAATTAATATAACACCTTATATTAATTATACATGAAAACTACATAATATAATACTTTATATTATAAATGATGCATGGAAATGCTTAACCTAAGGTGGGGTATCTAAAATAAAAGCATACATTATGCATTGCAATAATTATACAACAATTGCATAATTTAAATAGCAAAATTATACCATTTTTGGCACCCTAAAATTAATTTTAATTAATATAATCTAATTATATTAATTAAAATTAAAAAATAAATATAATTAAATATAAAACATTTTTATATTTAATATATATATTAATAAAAATATTTTTTGTCCGTTTTAAAACTCATGAAACGCCTTCAGCGTTGCAACGTTGCACCTTGTCCGCTTGTCGTTTACGCGCGTTGAAGGCGTTACTCGGCAACGTTGCAACGCCGACTCTTCATGTCGTGCGCTTCAAAGCGGCAGCGCGTTACGCGCCGTGATGGCGTTGCAACGATATTGTCTCCTCGTCATGGCGTTGCGACGCTAAGTGGAGCGTTGCAATGCTTCACCTCCCACAGCTTGAAAACCGCCCGATTGGCGTTGCAACGCTGAAGAACAACGTTGTAACGCTGCACACAGTACAACAAGCAGTCTCCATTGTTTTTGCTCGTTTTCGCTCTGTTCTTCTTAGCAACCACTTTGCGTCCACGGACTTACAGACTTGATTTACATAATAAAATTCTCAAAACAATAGGCCCTTACATTGAACAATTCAACGAAATTATGTAAATCTATATGCAAAAAATGAAAACATCTAATTTTGCAAACCGTTCATTCATCAATTGAAAACAGTAAATCCCACCTTTGTTCTTGATAAATCCAGAACAACATCAAGAACACAATTGGGCTCTGATACCAATTGAAGGGATAGAATCCCGCAATGGAAGCGATTGTTAATCGCGTTTTCTTTATTTTGTTACAAAAATTTTATTCAAGAACAATATATCTAAGATTAAGCATGCTTTACAACATAGGACAACAAGAAAATTACCTTTGAAGAATGTTTTCTTCTCGAGTTCCTTCTCCAACGATCACGATCTCAGCAAAACGAACCCGATCCGTGTGATATTCCGTCGTTAGATCTTCTCCATTGTTCTCTAGGTGAGGGAGGAGTGTGAGTTCCTTTATGGTTAGATGTGGAGGTTTTGAGAGAGAAGTTGTGTTTGAAACTTGTTCAACAACACAATAATATGGAACTGTAGGCTTATCAAAGATTAGTCTCAAAGTTGCATCTCATGCAACTATTTATAGGGAAATCGGATGGAAATTACCATCCTATCCCTCCTTCATTCACTCATTAGTATATAGTTAATATGTGAATCTAATTCACATTAAAACCATATATTATATCAATTATATCACATATAATTGATATAACACCTCATATATGAAATTGAACACTTCAATTTCATTCCTAACTTTGTACCCTCAATTTCATATCTCATATTGCAAATCACATTTGCAATAATTGTGGATTAATTAAATTGAATCACATCCAATTTAATTTCTCTCAAATAATTTCTCCAATTAGCCCTAATTCAACAATTAGGCTAACCTATAGTTTATTATGAATCTCATTCACATTAAACTATATATTATATCATTCATATCTCATATAAATGACATAAATACCCTTTAAGTGAAATTGAACACTTCAATTTCATACCAAAACAATAACCCTTCTTTTAACCCAGATTGTGCCAACCGAGGGACCTAATGGACCTACAGTGACGGGCTCCAATGATCCAATATTAACCTATCAAACTCTTTGACCCGGTTAATCAACATTCATTAGCTACGGTAACACTCCACTATAGCCCGTAGCTGCACTCACGTCAGTGCAAAATATTACGTGTCCACAGATATAACCAATACCCATGAGTCGACCGTTCACAGGTTGTTCGTAGACACGACTGGGTCAAATTACCGTTTAACCCCTGTGTCTACCTCTTGTTCCTTAAGTCCCCACTACTCCTCTAATGAACAACATATTGTGATGGTCCAACCATACACAACACCCTTCTCGAGCCAGTGAAAAGGTGGGCGCCCGTTGCCCAAGCCCTGGAGACAACACTTAAGGGAACAACCTCTTTGGTTTCCCTAAAGGCGTGAACGAGTGAATTCCATCTCGCGTAGTTAAGTTCCCAGCTCCCTACTTGGTTCTGTCCCTGAGAAGATAGGCATATTGGGCGAGTAACTGTGACCTCCCTTACCCGTACTAGTCAAAGGACAGACCGCCGCATACATGAGTCTTTAGCACGCTCAGGATTCAGGTCGAGTCACTAATGGTCATCTACGAAGTTATTAGTCCTTACTGTCAATAGTGTTACATAAGTAGGTCTAATAATTCACGGTCCGGTCTTGTACAATCTCATTGCACAGGATGCCCCCACTCGCATGTCAACCACATGAACGAGTCAGATCACCTCGTTTGTATCGAATACAAAACGGGTCGCATCCACAGTGTATCCGAGGATTAGGTCTCCAACCCTATCCATATCATCGTGAGACCGTTCGGGTCATTAACTCGAACGTGATCTCTCCTGTGTGTCCACTACACACCGTTCAAGTTCTAGTTCTCTCATAAATTCAATGACCTGGAGCTTAGTGTATTGGAAAAGTTTATAAATATTGTGAGACACAAAGTAATGAAATAAATAACTCTTATTAATTTCAAACAGTAATTTACAAACACAAGATTAGGAAAAAAATTCCAACAAACTCCCACTTGGACTAAGCTAGTGGAGAAAATACATTTCGGAAATGTACATAAATTACAATGAAGTAATACAATAAACTAGGGCATTGAATACCTGTTTACACATCTCCCACTTGCCCTAGTCAGGAAGCCTCGAAGACCTAGACTCTCTAGATGACCCTCAAACACCTTAGCCGTGATGGGGCTTTGTAAATGGATCAACTACGTTGTGCTCTGATGCTATCTGCGTGACTGTCACGTCTCCGCGGTGCACAATCTCCCGTATCAGATGATACTTGTGCTCAATATGTTTACCTCTCTTATGGCTCCGAGGCTCACGTGAGTTGGCTACTGCACCACTGTTATAACAGAAAAGTGTGATCGACACGTTAATATTTGGAAAAACTTCCAAATCTGTCATGAACTTCCTAAGCCAAACAACTACCTTTGCAGCTTCACAAGCCGCAACATACTTTGCTTCCATAGTGGAATCAGCGATGCATCCCTACTTGATGCTTCACCATACTACAGCTCCTCCATTCAGAATGAAGGCTGACCCGGAAGTTGATTTCCTAGAATCCTTATCGGTTTGAAAGTCAGAATCCATGTATCCCGTAAGGATCAAATCCCCACTACCATACACTAAGCTGTAGTTCCTCGTTCTCCTAAGATACTTGAAGATTGCCTTTACGGCTGTCCATTGATCTAATCCTAGATTTGACTGATATCTACTGACAATTCCTACTGCATAACAGATGTCGGGCCTAGTACACAACATGGCATACATCAGGCTCCCTACAGCTGAAGCATATGGAATCCGTCTCATATCCTCAACATCATGAGGAGTCTTAGGACACTGATCCTTAGACAAGTGAACCCCATGCCTGAAAGGCAGCAAGCCCTTCTTGGAGTTCTGCATCTTATATCTAGACAACATCTTGTCAATATAAGACGTCTGAGACAAGGCTAGCGTTTTGTTCTTCAGGTTCCAGAAAATCTGGATACCTAGAACCTACTGAGCTTCTCCCAAATCTTTCATTTGGAATTGCGAAGCTAGCCACTTCTTAACTTCAGTAAGAAATTCTGCCTCATTCCCAATGAGAAGAATATCGTCCACATACAACACTAAAAATGCGACAGTTTTGTCAACGATTTTCTTGTAGACACAAGTCTCGTCGATATTTTGATCAAAGCCATAAGATTTGATTGCCTCATCAAACCTTATATTCCAAGACCTCGAAGCTTGTTTCAGCCCATAAATGGACCTATGAACCCAGCAAACCTTTTGCTCTTGGCCTTGGGCAATGAACCCTTTGGGCTAGTCCATGTAGATTGGCTCATCAAGTTTGCCATTCAGCAAGGTTGTCTTGACGTCCATTTGCCATACCTCGTAGTCATAATACGCGGCAATGGCCAGAAGGATCCTAATCGACTTTACCATGGAAACAGGTGAAAAGGTGCCCTCATAGTCAACTCCTTTAACCTGGGTAAAACCCTCTGCCACTAGTCGGGCTTTGAAGGTCTGCACCTTCCCATCTACGCCACGTTTACGCTAATAGATCCATTTGCAACCAATTGGTTTTACCCCATCCAGTTGATCCACAAGCTCCCAGACAGAATTGAAGTACATAGACTCCATTTTCTGGTCCATAACTTTAATCCATTCGTCTTTGTCAACATCAACTATTGCCTGATCATAGGTCAATGGATCCTCACTGTCATCATCAGGAGCGACGACTAAGGTTTCAGCTAAACCATGTAGCGATCAGGCTGTCTCACAGCCCTCCCACTACGTCGAGGCATTCCCAACTCTTGGGAACGGACTTGACTAGACGAGCTAGAATCAACAACACTTGTTGACGTACTAGCACCATCACCAACTCTTGCTGATGAACTGTCCATTTCATTCAACACAATTTTACTCCTTGGTAAGTGATCCCTGATGTGGTCTTCCTCTAGGAAAGTGGCATTTGTAGACACAAGCACCCTATTATCCTTAGGATCGTAAAACAGACCACCCCTAGTCTCTTTAGGGTAACATACGAATAGGCACAATTTCGAACGGGGTTCCAACTTTTTCGGGTTTGACACCAACACGTGGGACGGGCATCCCCAAATTCTGAAGTGATGTAAACTTCCTTTACGTCCACTCTAGAGCTCGAAAGGTGTTTCACAAATACTCTTCGACGGAACGTTGTTCAAAATATAAACCGAAGTCTCCACTGCGTAACCCCAAAAAGAATCAGGGAGACGAGCATAGCTCATCATCGACCGAACCATGTCCAACAAGGTTCTGTTTCTCCTCTCGATACATACACCATGCATTGTGGCATACGGTCTTTGAGAGTTGGGACGTAATTCCGTGTTCTATCATATAGTCCTAGAATTCAGTGTCCATGTACTCTTCACCTCGATCCGATCGAAGTGTTTTAAGCGATTTACCTAAGAGGTTCTCAACCTCAGTCTTGTACTCCTTGAACTTTTCAAGAGTTTCAGACTTCTTGTGCATTAGGTAAATAGACCCATACCTCGAGTAATCGTCTATGAAAGACACGAAGTATTCAAAACCACCCCGAGCTTTAACATTCATCGGACCACAGAGGTAAAAATGTACTAATTCAAGAGGCTCTTTGGCTCTATATCCTTTTCCACTAATAGGACGTTTGGTCATCTTGCCCTCAAGGCATGACTCACACACCGGTAAGGAGTTTTCTTCCAAATCGTTTAGATGTCCACTCTTCACTAGTTTCTCAATCTTATTGAGATTAATGTGGCCTAACCGTAGATACCAAAGATGGGCATTTTCCTTAAGAGAAACTTTCTCTTTCTTAGTTCGTGTTTCTGCAGTTTTAAACAATTCAGTATTCAACACGCCGGTAAGAATGTACTAATTCAAGACACTTTGTACCCTCAATTTCATATCTCATATTGCAAATCACATTTGCAATAATTGTGGATTAATTAAAATGAATCACATCCAATTTAATTTCTCTCAATTAATTTCTCCAATTAGCCCTAATTCAACAATTAGGCTAACCTATAGTTTATTATGAATCTCATTCGCATTAAACTATATATTATATCATTCATATCTCATATAAATGACATAAATACCCTTTAAGTGAAATTGAACACTTCAATTTCATACCAAAACAATAACCCTTCTTTTAACCCAGATTGAGCCAACCGAGGGACCTAATGGACCTACAGTGATGGGTTCTAATGATCCGAGATTAACCTGTCAAACTCTTTGACCCGGTTAATCAACATTCATTAGCTACGGTAACACTCCACTATAGCCCGTAGCTGCACTCCCGTCAGTGCAGAATATTACGTGTCCACTGAATAACCAATACCCATGAGTTGACCCTTCACAGGTTGTTCGTAGACACGGCTGGGTCAAATTACCATTTTACCGCTGTTTCTACCTCTTGTTCCTTAAGTCCCCACTGCTCCTCTAAAGAACAACATATTGTGATGGTCCAACCATACACAACACCCTTCTCGGGCCAGTAAGAAGGTGGGCGCCAGTTGTCCAAGCCCTGGAGAAACCACTTAAGGGAACAACCCCTCTAGTTTCCCTAAAGACGGGAACGAGGGAATTTCATCTCACATAGTGAAGTTCCCAGCTCCCTACTTGGTCCTGTCTTTGAGAAGATAGACATATTGGGCGAGTAATTGTGACCACCCTTACCCGTACTAGTCAAAGGATAGACCCCCGCAGACAGGAGTCCTTAACACGCTCAGGATTCAGGTCGAGTCACTAATGGTCATCTACGAAGTTATTAGTCCTTACTGTCAATGGTGTTACATCAGTAGGTCTAATAATTCACTGTCTGGTCTTGTACAATCTCATTGCTCAGGATGCCCCCACTCGCATGTCAACCACATGAACGACTCAGAGCACCTCGTTTGTATCTAATACAAAGCGGGTCGCATCCACAGTTTATCCAGGATTAGGTCTCCTATCCTATCCATATACTGTAGACTGTTCGGGTCATTAACTCGAACGTGATCCTCCCTGTGTGTCCACTACACACCGTTCAAGTTCTAGTTCTCTCATAAATTCAATGACCCTGGAGTTTTGTTTATTGGAAAAGTTTATATATATTGCGAGACACAAAGTAATGAAATAAATAACTTTTACTAATTTCAAACAGTAATTTACAAACACGAGATTAGGACGAAAATTCCAACAAACTCCATGTTGAGCCAATGAAGGTATCTAATGGACTTACAGTTCATGAGCTCTAATGATGTGAGATTAACTGATCAAACTCTTTGATCCAGTTAATCAATATTCATGAACTACAAGTCACTCAACTATAGACTTGTAGTTGCACTCTTCTCACTGTAGATTATATTGTGTACATTGATATAATCATTACCCATGAGTCGACCCTTCACAGGTTGTTCGTAATCACAGTTGGGTCAAATTACCATTTTACCCCAGTGATTACCTCTTTGTTCTTTAAGCACCACTGATCCTCTAATGAACAACAAGTTTATGGTCCTACCGTAGACTGATACCCTTTTTAGTAAGTTTAGAGAGCGGGGCCCCGTTGTTCAAGACCTGGACTCCGTTCTTAAGGAAACAACCTATCAAATACCTTAGTGTAAGAATGAGTGAATTCCATCTTGCATATTTAAGTCACCAGCTATCTACGAGGTTCTGTCCCTGAAAAGGTAGGCTGATTGAGTCGGCTACAACCCACTCTCACCCATACAAGTCTAAGGACAAATCCCTATGAGTAGGAGTTCTTAACCTTCTCAGGATTCAGGTCGAGTAACTAATGACCATCTATAACTTATCAGTCTTATCCTGTTAACGGCATTATACTGGTTAGACTAATAATTTGCAGTCCGGTCTTGTATGAACTGTTCATACAAGATGCCCCCACTCGTATGCCAACCACATGAATGAGTTGGATTACCTCATTTATACTAATTACAAAGTGGGTCGCATCCATGGTGTTACCAAAATAATTTTTCCAACCTTATTCTTATACCATAGACCATTTAGGTTATACTCTTGAACACAATCCAAATAGTGTATACTACACTGATGTTAAAGATACATTATAATCATGGAGCTTAGTCTATTAGATTTATAAAGCAAAAATATAATTTTACCAAAACAAATAACTCTTTATTTATTTGATCAAAACATAAGTTCCCAACAGGAAAAAGTCTGGTCCTTCTTTTTCTAAGAATAAGGGTATTCAAAAGAAGAAGATGGATGACAAAGGGAAGGGACAAGCTCCCAGACGCAAGGCTAAAGCCACAAGAAAATGTTTCCATTGTGGTGGAGACGGGCACTGGAAGAGGAACTACCCGAAGTACCTTGCAGAAAAGAAAGCTGAGAAGGAAAAACAAGGTAAATATGATTTACTTGTTGTTAAAACATGTTTAGTAGAACATGATGATTCAGCTTGGATATTAGATTCCGAAGTCACTAACCATGTTTGTTCTTCTTTTCAAGAAACTAGTTCCTGGCAGCAGCTTGCGGATGGGGAGATAACTCTCAGGGTTGGAATAGGAGAGGTTGTCTCGGCCAAAATAGTGGGAGCAGTGAAGTTGTTATTTAGAGATAGATTCATTTTATCAGAAAATGTACTTTTTGTTGCTGGAATCAAAAGAAATCTTGTATATATCTCTTGTTTGCTTGAACATATGTATAAAGTATCTTTTGATCATAATGAAGTGTTCATTTGCAATAGAGGTGTACGAATATGTTCTGCTAAACTTGAAAACAACTTATACGTGTTACGACCAACAGAAATAAAAGCTATCTTTGGCACTTGAGACTAGGCCACATTAATCTCAATAGGTTTGGGAGATTCGTCAAAAGTGGTCTCCTAAGTCAGTTAGAGGACAACACTTTACCACCATGTGAGTCATGTCTTGAAGGAAAAATGACTAAAAGACCTTTTTCTGAAAAAGGTTGTAGAGCCAAAGAACCCTTGGAACTCGTGCATTCGGATCTCTATGGTCCTATGAATGTCAAGGCACGAGGAGGGCATGAATACTTCATCAGTTTTATTGATGATTATCCTAAGTATGACTATCTTTAACTAATGCATCATAAGTCCGAAACTCTTGAAAAGTTGAAGGAGTATAAGACAGAGGTTGAGAACACATTAGGTAAAACGATTAAAACAATTCGATCAGATCCAGGTGGAGGGTACATGCATTTGAGATTCCAAGATTATATGATAGAACATGGAATTGTATCCCAACTCTCAGCGCCTGGTACACATCAGCAGAATGGTGTATATGAGAGGAGAAATAGAACCTTGTTAGACATGGTTCGATCTATGATGACCTACGCTCAGCTGCCTAGTTCGTTTTGGAGATATGCAGTAGAAGCTGCTGTATATATTTTGAACATGGTTCCCTCTAAAAGTGTTTTAGAAACACCCTATGAGTTTTGGAACCGACATAAAGGTAGTTTACGTCACTTCACGATTTGGAGATTTTCGACACATGCGCTGGTGTCCAATCCAAATAAATTAGAACATCGTTCAAAATTATGCCTATTCATAGGATACTCCAAAGAAAGGAAAGGTGGTCTGTTTTATGATCCTTAAGAGGACAAGGTGCTTGTGTCGACAAACGCCACGTTCTTAGAGGAAGACCACACGAGAGATCATCAACCTCGTAGCAGGATTATCTTCAGTGAAATTTTCAGGGAAGCTACAGATAAATCAACAAAAGTTGTTGATAAAGATGGTCCTTCTCAAGAGTTGAGAATGCCTCGACGTAGTGGGAGGGATGTTAGACAACCTGACCGTTACATGGGTTTGGTTGAAACCCAAGCCGTCATACCTGATGATGGCATTAAGGATCCATTCACCTATAAACAGGCAATGAATGATATAGATAAGGACCAGTGAATTAAAGCCATGGACCTCGAAATGGAGTCAATGTACTTCAATTCAGTCTGGAAACTTTTAGATCAACTAGATGGTGAAGGACCTCTCGGTTGCAAGCGGATCTACAAGAGGAAGCGAGATCAAGCCGGTAAGGTGCAAACCTTTAAGGCTCGACTTGTGGCAAGGGGTTATACCCAAAGGGAAGGGGTGGACTATGAAGAAACCTTCTCCCCTATTTCCATGCTTAAGTCCATTAGAATACTCTTGTCCATTGTCACGTTTTATGACTATGAAATTTGGCAAATGGATGTCAATAAAACCATTATGAATGACAATCTTGAGGAGAGTATCTATATGAATCAACTAGAGGGGTTCATAGTTTAGGGTCAAGAGCAAAAGGTTTGCAAGCTTAAACATCCATCTATGGATTGAAACAAACATCTAGATCCTAGAATATAAGATTTGATATTGCGATCAAATCTTAGGCTTTGAAAGAATATTGACGAGCCTTGTGTTTACAAGAAAATAGTCAATACCACTGTAGCTTTCATAGTTTTATACGTAGATGATATCTTCCTCATTGAGAATGATGCAGGATTCCTTACTGGCATTAAGTAATGGCTAGCGACCCAATTCCAAATGAAATATTTGGGAGAGGCTCAGTTTGTTCTTTGAATCTAAATTGTTCGGAATCACGAGAACAAAATGCTAGCACAGTCTCTGATATCATATATTGACAAGATGTTGGTTAGATATGAGATGCAAAATTCCAAGAAGAATTCTTTACTTTTAAGGCATGAAATTCATTTGTCTAAGGAACAGTGTCCTCAGAAACCTCAAGAAGTTGAGGATATGAGACGCATTCACTATGCATCTGCTGTCGGTAGTCTGATGTATGCCATGCTATGTACTCGACCCGACATATGCTATGTAGTGGGAATTGTCAGCAGGTATCAGTCTAATCAAGGATATGATCACTGGATTGTCGTTAAGAACATCCTCAAGTATCTTAGGGGAACGAGGGACTATATGCTTGTGTATGGCGCAAAGGATTTGATCCTTGCAGGATACACTGACTCTGATTATCAGACTGATGTTAATTCGAGAAAATCCACATCCGGATCAGTGTTCACTCTTTACGGAGGAGCTATAGTATGGAGAAGTATAAAGCAAGGTTGCATTGCTGACTCCACCATGGAGGCTGAGTACGTCGCAGCTTGGGAAGCAGCAAAGGAGGCAGTATCGCTTTGGAAGTTCTTGACTGATTTGGAAGTTGTTCCAAATATGAATTTGCCTATTACCCTTTATTGTGACAATAGTGGTGCAGTGGCAAATTCTAAAGAATCTAGAAGCCATAAGCGCGAAAAGCACATAGAGTGCAAATATCATCTTATCAGGGAGATTGTGCAACGAGGAGACGTGATCGTCACGCAGATCGCTTCGGAGCATAACATTGCTGATCCGTTTACAAAGTCCCTCACGGCTAAAGTCTTTAAGGGACACCTAGGGAGTTTAGGACTACAGGTTCTACAGTAGGGCAGTTTTTCTTTGCTCAACATTTTTGACTCCACTGATGTTTTAGTCCAAGTGGGAGTTTGTTGGGTTTTATGTCATAATACTCGTAGTTTTGAAAACTGAATGACTATTCTATTTTGGCAATAAAGATGTTATTGAGATTTATTCAGTAAATGTGTTATTGAATAAAGTGAAGTGTGTATGTTGTAACCCTAACCCAATAAATAACCCTTGGCTATAGGATGAATACTTGAACTTCATGTGTGACATAAAAGTAGATCAACTTCATGTCATAGCTAGAACGGTCTATAGTATAAGGATAGAGTTGGGTACCTTATCCTCGGGGAACTATGGACGCGACCCACTTTGTAGAGTACAAACGATGTGATCCTAAATCGTTTAGGTCGTGACTGAAGGGAATGAAACTCTCACGCAGCGGAAGACGAATGAATCGTCGTGGGGAAATTGTGCAATTAAGATTCGTTAAAACATTCGAACTCTTAGAACTAGGTTAAACATACATAAAATAGGAAAGAAAAAGCAAGATCTTGTTACTTGTTGAAGACAATCTTCAATTTCCTTTCCATTCAAGATCACGAACTCTTCGTGTGCTCCTCGATCTCTACGATCTTGAACTCTTCTCACGAACAAGAACACCACCACTTGGCTTCTCGGTTGTTCTTCTTTAGGAAGAAGGAGAATGGTGGGATTCTGTATTTTTGTTTTGGGGAGGAGAATACTTGAGAGGGAATTTGAGAGAAGGAGTTCTCTTCTTTTTGGTGAGATTTCCAAAAAATGAGAGAATGAAAAATTAAACCCTTCTTGGAAAGGGGTTTAAATAATGGAGATAGGTGGAGTTGAAATCTCCACCTATTTACCATTTTACCACAACCATAGGTTATGCAAATCATATTTGCATAACCACATATTATAAGATATCTCATATCTCATATTACAAATCATATTTGCAATATTATGGATTTTTAAATAGAATGACATCCAATTTAATATCTCTCAATCTAATTTCTCCTAATTAGCCCTAATTCAACAATTAGGCTAACCTATAGTTTATTATGAATTTCATTCACATTAAACTATATATTATATCATTCATAACTCATATAAATGACACATACATCTCTAAGTGAAATTGAACACTTCAATTTCATACCAAAACTCTAACCCTTCTTTTAACCTAGATGGAGCCAACCGAGTGACCTAATGGACCTACAGTGTCCATGTACTCTCCACCTCGATCCGATCGAAGTGTTTTTATGGTTTTACCTAACCGGGTCTCAACCTCAGTCTTGTAGTCCTTGAACTTTTCAAGGGTTTCAGACTTCCTGTGCATTAGGTAAATATATCCATACCTCGAATAATCATCAATAAAAGAAACGAAGTATTCGTAACCACCTCGTGCTTTAACACTCATTGGACCATAGAGGTCAGAATGTATAAGCTCAAGGGGCTCCTTGGCTCTATATCCTTTTCCACTAAAAGGACGTTTGGTCTGATAAAGAGTTTTCTTCCAACTAACTTAGAAGTCCACTCTTTACTAATCTCTCAATCATATTGAGATTAATGTGGCCAAACCTTAGATGCCAAAGATGGGCATTTTCTTTTGAAGAAACTTTAACTCTGTTAGTTCGCATTTTTGCAGTTTTAAATAGTTCAGTATTCAAAACACTTTTGAATGAATTTGGTTTCAAAACATACAAATTAGACTCAAGTGAAGCTGAACAAATTAAATTGCCTTTGAAAGAAATAACCGTTTTATTATAATCAAAGGAAATTGAAATACACTGTTGAATAAGAGAGGAAATAGAAACAAGGTTTCTAGTAAACCCTAGGACTATGTACAAATTGTCCAACAATAAGTAATTCCTACCGAAATAGAGCTTCACTTTGTCGATAGCTACAACAGAGACTATCTCCCCAGATCCAACCCGTAGAGTCACCTCACCCTCTTGCAACTGCTGCCAGGAATCAATTCTCTGAAAAGAAGAACAAACGTGGTTAGTGGCGCCCAAATCTAAAATCCAGGCTGAGTCACTACTCTCCACTAAACATATTTCAATTACCAGTAAATCACATTTACCTTGATTCTTCCTCTCGACAAGTAACTTAGGACAGTTTCTCTTCTAGTGGTGGTCCCCATTGCAGTGGAAACACTTTCCTTTTTCTGCAACTTCCTTGACCTTCTTGCCCTTTTGGGCGACAACTTGGTAAGTTTTACCCTTCTTCATCTTCTTCTTCCCTTTCGGGCGAGAAGGAGCAACAGGTTTAGTCCCAGAGGTCGAACCCTGTGATAAGACCTGTAGGCAACATTTGCCTCAGCTTCCGGTGCCCTGATCCTCATCAAGGACTGGAAACTCTGTAGCTCATTGAGGAAGGTAGTCAGAGTGTAGCTTATCTTGTTCATAACAGCGTTGCTACGAAACTAAACGAAACTCTTCGGAAGAGTCTCCAGAATAAAGCTGATTTGGCTCGACTTGTCGATCGAAGTCCCGTTCATCTCTGCTAGATTAAAATGGGTCATCGTGTCCAGAACATGTTCACGGACAGACGACCCTTCTTTCATTTGTGCGTTGAAGACGTGTTTGAGTGAATCGTGTGTGGCGTGAAAGGATTGTTGTCCAAACATGTCCTGCAACGAATCCATGATCTCCTTAGCGGTGACCATAATCTCATGCTTCTTTGCCTATACTTTAGATAAGCTGGCAATGATATAGACCTTGGCCTTTTCATTGGCCCTGATCCATCGATCGTATGCATCGCGAACACTTCGTGATGCAGTCGAGCTCGGCAACTGAGGACACTCCTCAGTAAGCACGAACTTCAGGTCGTCAGTTACTAAAATCGTGTTTATGTTGTTCTTACACATTTCGAAGTTATCTCCCACTAATTTGTCGGAAGCGAGTAAAGCGATAATTGAGCTAGACATATTTTTAGCTGAAAAAATCAAATATTTTTGTGTCAGACTCGCATAAACTTTTGAAAACCAATCATGTTTTAGCAAAATTTAATCCTATGATCCCTAGGTCATTTAAAAATTGCAATGATATCCTAAAGGTTTAGAACGACTGCCACCGAAGGGTGAACAAAAACACTTCTCCTCTAGGACGAGACTTTCTCGACCAGACCTTAATCCCAGAATAACTCTTATTCAATTAGGCGCCCACTTACCATTAATTGGTTGAATTCATTAACACTTAACGAATTCTGTGAGTGTCACCCTCAATCTTTAAGTTTTTATGTATCCATCCAAACAATAGCCACGAAGGGTGAACAACGAAAGAAAACAAACAAGGAAACTGAATCGCTTTCCGAAATTCACGGTGTTCCGACTCCCATGATCAAGGCCCTCCGAAGGGATTGTCTGGTCCAGGCCAAACTAGCAGGCGGATCATAGGGGTCTCACGGTGTGAATCGAAAGAAGAGACCATGGGTCCCATTTTCACAGGTCCCGCTCCCACTCACTATAAGTACTCTCTCCATCCACTTTGATATTGACCCATACAAATACCATCCGAAGGGCGACGCTCCCATTTGCGCCACGAGACCAAGTATGGATCTCACGGTGCGGTCTTGACGGAGATTTGTGGCCGAAAATTAAATGTATCTTATACACTTTATTTCCTCCCACTCAGTACTTTATTATATTCGGGATTTACCTAGATAAACCAGCTAAAATTTACTGAAGTCTACCAATATAACTCTTATAATGTATTTAGCCTAAGTTTATAATCACATTATTACTTAGGTCTACGTGAGTAAATTAAAAAACTTTTAATTAACGACACTAACGATAAATATAATCTAAGAATCTCAGGACCGAATTCACTCCTAGGTCGGTTTCCAGGTAAGGGTGTTCCTCAAGCGTCAACTTAAATACCCCAGCCTTCGACAAAACCTTCCTTAGGCAGAGTTACTTATCAGTCACCATTCAAAGATTATACTTTGATTTCCTAATTCTAATCTTATTAGAACTAGAAAACCTAAGTCTAATTATTCATGTTCTAAACACTTTAAAACTAATAATTAACTTAGGTTGCATGCATTCCTATGTTATAGTGTTTGATCATTCATCACATGAATAACTATATACTATAACAAAATATTTCATCACATGAAAATAAAATGTATGAGCATACTTTAACCTAAAAATATAACACTTATATTAATTAAATTAAAACATGCATTTAATTGTATTATAACTTTTATAATATAACCTATCATGCAAACTATATATAATAACACTTATAATATAAATGATGCATGAAATGTTTAACCTAAGGTGGGATTTTATATCTATATGACATACATTATGCACATAGAAATTAATTAAATCATACATCTCATGCATAAATAATTAAATAGAAAAAATGGATCAGTTTTGGCACTTAAGGGTATTTATTTAATTAAATAATATTAATAAACAATTATATTAATATCATTTAATAAAATAAATTAAATGAAACAAAAAATACATTTTGTAAATTTAAAAACAAATTAAATCACGTTCAAAACCACCCACTATGTGCACTTTCCCACTACTCGTGCGCGCGCCTCGGCCAAGTACCCACTAAGCTGCAGCCTCCAGCGTCACGCCCTGCATGCTCCACGCCTCAGCGTTGCAACGCAGCTCTGCAGCTAGGCCTCCGACCGCATGCGCAGCGTTGAGACGTCGATGAACAGCGTCTCAACGCTGTCGATATAACAACAAGCTCCTCTTGCTGTTGTTCGTCGATTCTCGCCCGTTTCTGCTTCGATTTCTTCACAGCAACTCTTTCCACGAACGACTCAGACTTACAGACTCAATTTACATTAAAATGCCTAAAAATAAGGGGCCCTTACATTGATCACATCAACATAAAATGTTAATTTTTTCTAATGCCAAAATCGAAAAACATCCATAATTGCTAACCAACATTCATCTCATGAATTAAAGGCAATACCCACCTAATTTTAACGAAAAACAGTTGACAACAAAGAACCAACGAGTGGCTCTGATACCAATTGAAGGGAATGAAACTCCCACGCAACGGAACATGATTGAATCGTCGTGGTGAAATTGTATAACTAAGATTCGTTAAAACATTCTAACTCATAGAACTAGGCTAAACATACATAAAACATGAAAGAAAAAGCAATATCTTGTTACTTACTTGTTGAAGACAGTCTTCAATTTCCTTTCCGTTCAAGATCACGAACTCTTCGTGTGCTCCTCGATCTCTACGATTCCAAACTCTTCTCACGAACAAGAACACCACTACTTGGCTTCTCGGTTGTTCTTCTTTAGGAAGAAGGAGAATGGTGGGATTCTGTGTTTTGGTTTTTGGGAGGAGAATACTTGAGAGAGAATTTGAGAGAAGGAGTTCTCTTCTTTTTGGTGAGATTTTCAAAAAATGAGAGAATGAAAAATTGAACCCTTCTTGCAAAGGGGTTTAAATAATGGAGATAGTTAAGGGAATCGAAGTCCCCGCAGTGGAAGCGATTGCGAATCACGCGCTCTCGATTTAGTTACAATGGAAATTTCAAGAATATAAAACATGGATAAAGCATAAAATAAAAGTTTGGACAGCAAGTATATACCTTTGAAGCACCTTTCTTCAAGTGTTTCTCTCTCCACGGTCACGATCTTAGCAACAAGAACACGTACGAACACCGACACTACCACCGGATCGTCTCCGTTGTTCTCTAGGTGAGCGAGGAAGGTGGGTTCCCTTTAGGAGTGGTGAGGTATTTTGTGAGTGAGATTTGTGTTTTGGAACTCTTCCAACATCACAATTAGGAGGCTAGGAATACACTTTTTGTTTTTTGAAGTCTTAACCTAGTTGCATCTCATGCAACTATATATATAGAGGAATGGGATGGAAATGCCTATTCTACCCCTCCTTTAATCACTCTTTAGTATATAGTATATATATGAAAATAATTCACATTAAAACTATATATTATATCAATTATATCATATATAATTGATATAACTCCTCATGTATGAAATTGAACACTTCAATTTCACTCCTAACTTTATACCCTCAATATTACCATGTTGAGCCAACGGAGGGATCTAATGGACTTACAGATCATGAGCTCCAATGATGTGAGATTAATGATGGAACACGAGACATACGCAGCGGAATAAGGATCAAATGACACTCTAATTGCATCTAACTTAATAGAAATTAACATGCTAAATACAAAAAATGGTAAACTAAAAAAGGGAAGAATATACAACCTTTGTAGCTCAATTTCTTCTCTCCTCCTTGCCAAAGCAAAAACCGAACACAACCGGACAACCACTAGAGCTTCCCCGCTATCCTCTGGACTCAGAACCGGGTTGTGGGACCCAGTGAATGAAGGATTGAAGAGGAAGAATGGAAGGTTCAAAGTATTAAGTGAGAAAAGGAGAAGAAATAGGTTTTGGTGAGATTCTTTTGAAAAAACTAAAAATTCAGCATAAGGAACCCTTTGTTTTGAAAACAAACCTATTTATAAAGAAATTACATGCATCAAATGCATGCCAAGGCTCACCAAAATTTAACACCTCACAAAACACTAACTAATGTGGGCTATGTGTCAATCTATAATGTTTACACATAATCCACTTAAGTTAGTGGGATTGTCCTAGAAAAACTTGGATAATTCCACTAACTCTAGTCAAGGGTAAAATGGCCTTTTCCATTTGGTCAAAGTCAAACTTTGACTTTTCTCGAGCCGAAAAAGTCAACTATTTGACTTTTTACGGTTTTGACCCTCTTGACTAATTTTGACCTCCAGAACATGAATCCGCATTCATATTTTTGAAATTCAAATCACATTTGAATATATTGTGTCATAAAAAACCAATAGCTATATCACATATACCTGTCGGTTTAAAACTCCTTTCCTAATTCGAACAATTCGAATTAATCCATCATACTGTTCTAAGTTAAATCCATATGAGCTAGCAGGGGGACCTAATGGACCTACAGATCATGAGCTCCAACAATCCGAGATTAATCGGTCAAAGTCTTTAACCTAATTAATCAACATTTGTTAACTAACGGGTCATTCCACTAAAGTCCCGTAGTTGCACTCCCCTCACTATAGATATATTTTTGTCCACCTGATGTAACCGTAACCAGTAAGTCAATCCTTCACAGGTTATTCGTGGTCTCGACTGGGTCAAAATACCGTTTTACCCCCGAGAACACTTCTTGTTCCTCAAGTCCCACTAAACCTCTATAGAACAATTGATTTGTGGTCCAACCAACAAATCTAGTCCTTCTCAGCCTAGTGAGAGGGTGGGGCCCCTTGTTCTAGTTCCAAAGTCAGCACTTAAGGGAACAACCTATCTACTATCCCTAGAGTTTGGAGGCTTATTGAGCCAGCGCTGTTGAGCTTCTCTCACGCATGCAGATCTAAGGATAATCCCAAATAAACAAGAGTTCATAGTTAGCTCAGGATTGAGATTGAGTTACCTAGGTCATCAAAATTGAATTAGCCAGTTTTATACAGTAAACGGTGTTATAAAGCAAAAGTTACTAAGTCGTGGTCCAGTCTTATACAAACTCATTGCATAGGATGCCCCCACTAACATATCTCTATATGAACGATTCAGGATCATATCGTTTATACTAACTACAAAGTAGGTCGCATCCATAGTGTCCCCAGAATAAGGCGCCTAACCTTATCCCTATACTATAGACCATTTTAGGCTATATACTCGAACTTGATCCATGTTTTATGTCATCACATAAAGTTCAAGTCTACATTAAATAGCCTCGGGACCTTAGTTTATTGGATTCAAGATTATGGTATACTAATTCAATAACAATTTTATCGAAGAAGAAACACGGAAAAAGTTTTTTTAATTACAAACTACGAGCTTTAGGACATAAAATCCAACAATTAACTGATCAAACTCTTTGATCCAGTTAATCAATATTCATTAACTACAAGTCACTCCACTATAGACTTGTAGCTGCACTCTCCTCACTGTAGATATTATTGTGTCCACCGATATAGTCATTGCCCATGAGTCGACCCTTCACGGGTTGTTTAGTAATCACGGTGTGTCAAATTACCGGTTTACCCCTGTGATTACCTCTTTGCTCCTTAAGCACCACTGATCCTCTAATGAACAACAAGTCTAAGGTCCTACCTTAGACTCATACCCTCATAGAGGGTGGGGCCCCGTTGTTCAAGACACTGAGTCGATTCTAAGGGAACAACCTATCTAATTCCTCGATAGAGGAAAAAGTGAATTCCATCTTTGCAGTTAAGTTCCCGGCTACCTACGAGGTTACGTCGCCCGAGAAGGTAGGCTTAATGAGTCGGCCACAGGCCACTCTCACCCATACTAGTCTAAGGACAAACACCTATAAGCAGAAGTTCATAACTTGCTCAGGATTCAGGTCAAGTCACTAATGACCATCTATAAATTACTAGTCTTATCCACATTAGCGGTGTTATAGTGGTTAGACTAATAATTTTTGCGATCGATCTTGTATGAACTATTCATACAGGATGCCCCCACTCGCATGTCAACTACATGAATGAGTTGGATTACCTCATTTGTACTAATTACAAAGTGGGCCGCATCCATGGTGTTACCAGAATGAGGTTTCCAACCTTATTCTTATACCATAGACTATTTAGGTTATAATCTTGAATTCGATCCAAATAGTGTCCACTACACTGATTTCAAGATAAACTTTATAACCTTGGAGCTTAGTTTATTGGATTTATAAAAGCAAGACTGTAATTTTATCAAAACAAATAACACTTTATTTAATTGATCAAGATTACACAAGTTTAGGGCATAAATCTCAACAATCTCCCACTTGACCTAAAGCTTGTGGAGTACTAAACATTACATTAATGTAAATACAATAAACTAGGGCATTTAAACCCCTTTGTACAAAATAGTCCCACTTGCCCTAGTTGGGGAAGACTTGTAAACCTATACCTTCTAGGTGACTCTCAAATACTTTAGCCGTGAGAGCCTTTGTAAAAGGATCAACAATGTTGTGCTCTGAGGCTATCTTCGTGACAATCACGTCTCCTCTGTGCACGATCTCTCGGATGAGATGATACTTCCGCTCTATGTGCTTTCCCCTCTTGTGACTTGGGGTTCCCTCGAATTTGCCACTACACCACTTTGTTATCGCTTGTCTGATTGTGGCCGGGCAAAGTGATATTTGGAACAACTTCCAAATTTAGCATAAATTTCCTCAACCAAATGGCCTCCTTAGCTTCTACATATTCGACCTCCATGGTGGAATCAGCGATGCATAATTGCATGATGCTTCGCCATACTACAGCTCCTCCGTTAAGAGTGAAAAATGACCCTGATGTAGATTTCTGAGAATCTTTATCAGTCTGAAAGTCAGAATCCGTGTATCCTGTAAGGATCAAATCCTTAGCCCCATACACAAGCATGTAGTTCCTTGTTCTCCAAAGATACTTAAGGATCGTTTTAACCGATGTTCAGTGTTCAAGTCCTGGATTGGATTGATACCTACTGACCATTCCAACTGCAAAACATATGTCAGACCTAGTACACAACATGGCGTACATCGGGCTCCCAACGGTGATGCGCGTGAGAATCCGTCTCATATCCTCAACTCCTTGAGGTGTCTTAGGACATTGTTCCTTAGACAAATGGATTCCATGTCTAAAAGGCAACAAACCCTTTTTGGAATCTTGCATCTTAAACCTTGACAACACTTTGTCTATGTATGATGCTTGAGACAAGGCTAGTGTTCTATTCTTGCGGTTCCGAACAATCTGGATCCCAGGAACAAACTGCGCATCACCCAAATCTTTCATTTGGAATTGCATTGCTAGCCATTCCTTCATATCAGTAAGATAACCTACAACATTCCCAATGAGTAGGATATCATCCACATAGATAATTAGGAAAGCGACAGAACTATTGATGATTTTCTTGTAGACACAAGGTTCATCATCATTCTGGTCAAAACCATAAGATCTGATAGCCTCATCAAATCTTATATTCCAGGACCTAGAGGCTTGTTTCAGTCCATAAATCGACCTTTTAAGCGTGCAAACCTTTTGCTCTTGTCCTGGTTCAATGAACCCTTTGGGTTGGTCTATGTAGATGGTTTCCTCAAGATTGTCATTCAAAAAGGTTGTCTTGACATCCATTTTTCATACCTCATAGTCATAATATGCGACAATGGCAAGAAGGATACGAATAGACTTTACCATAGCAATAGGTGAAAAGGTTTCCTCAAAGTCAACCCCTTCAACTTGGGTATAACCCTTTGCTACTAGTCTAGCTTTAAAGGTTTGCACCTTCCCATCTACACCACGTTTTCTCTTGTAGATCCACTTACAACCTATAGGTTTTACCCCATCAGGCTTATCTACAAGATCCCAAACAGAATTGAAGTGCATAGACTCCATTTCTTGGTCCATGGCTATGGCCCATTTGTCTTTGTCAATATCAACCATTGCTTGATTATAAGTCAATGGATCCTTGCAGTTGTCATATGGTATAACAACTTGGGTTTCAGCTAAACCCATGTAACGGTCAGGTTGTATCACAACCCTCCCACTACGTCGAGGCATACTCAACCCTTGAGATGGATCCTCTTGACTAGACAAACTAGTATCAACAACTCTTGTTCACGTACTAGTGTTCTTATTAGCAACCTTTGCTATTGTTCCGTCTAACTCACTCAACACTACCTTACTTTTTGGTTTGTGGTCCCTTATGTGGTCCTCCTCCAAGAAAGTGGCATTTGTCGACACAAAGACCTTATCTTCCTTAGGATCATAGAATAAACCACATCTTGTTTCTTTTGGATATCCTACGAATGGGCACAACTTTGAACGTGAATTCAACGTCTTTGGATTTGTCACAAGCACATGTGGTGGACAACCTCATATTCGGAAGTGACATAAACTACCTTTACGTCCTTTCAAGAGTTCAAAAGGTGTTTGAGAAACACTTTTGGAGGGCACACTATTCAATATGTATACTGCAATCTCCACTGCATAACCCCAAAAGGAACTAGGGAGATGAGCATAACTCATCATTGATCGAACCATGTCCAACAAGGTTCTATTTCTCCTTTCCGATACACCGTTTTGCTGTGGTGTGCTAGGAGCTGAGAGTTGGGATGTAATTCCATGTTCTATCATATAGTTCTGGAATTTTAAATCCATGTACTCTCCACCTCGATCCGATTGAAGTGTTTTAACTCTTTTACCTAATTGATTTTCAACCTCAGTCTTGAATTCCTTGAACTTTTGAAGTGCTTAAGACTTGTGGTGCATTAGGTAAATATGCTCATATCTGGAATAATCATCTATAAAAGAGATGAAATATTCATATCCTCCCCTGGCTTTAACACTCATTGGACCACAAAGATCTAAATGTATAAACACTAGAGGATCTTTGGCTCTATAACCTTTTCCACTAAAAGGTCTTTTAGTCATCTTGCCTTCTAGGCAGGATTCACATACTAGCAAGGAATTTTCTTCTAACTCGTTTAGAAGTCCGTTCTTTATCAATCTCTCGATCCTATTGAGATTAATGTGACCCAATCTTAGACGCCAAAGATGAGCATTTTAGGAGAAATTAGTTCGTGTATTTGCAATTTTGTAAAATTCACTTGTTAAAACTATTTTAACTGAATTAAACCATTTGCAAATAATTCTCAAGAAGAGCAACACATAGTACAATACTTTTCCAATGAAATAAACACTTTAATTAATTGAAAAGTAAAAGAAGTACAATGTTTTTTAAGGCAAGAAATAAGGTTTCTAATAAACCCTTAAGCTACATGTTATCAAATAACACCTTTTCTTTGCCTGACAGTTGTTCTTTATCTATTCCTTTTCCTCTTCTTCTGTATCTTCTTAAGTCTAGAAGCATAGCTGCAGTTCTTAGTTCCAGAGGATAAATCCTCCTGAGAACTTTTGGAATGAGCAAACAAATAGTCATCTCCATTTTGTTGTCTCTTATCATCCATAAGAAACTGATAATTATGCAGCTCATGTAGCAGAGAAGTCAGATCATACTCTATGTTGTTCATCGCTGCATTGCTACGGAATCGCTGAAAACTCTTCGGAAGAGATTCTAGGATGAACAAAATCTGAAATTTCTCATCTATGACCGCTCCGTTTAATTCCGCTATATTAAAGTGGGCAATCAGATTGTGAACATGTTCTCTCACCGATGTTCTTTCCTTCATACGTGCGTTATAAACGAACTTTAGGGCTTCATGTCGAATTTGTTTGGACGGTTGTCTAGACAAATTTAGCACAAAATCCATAATCTCTCGAGATGAGACCTTGCCCTCCAGCCTCCTGGCTAAAGCATCAGCTATGCTAGCCAGGATATAGGCTTTCGCCTTTTCGTTGGCATTAATCGAGAGGTCATACGCATCCTTAACAGCTTGAGATGCATTTTGAGTACGAAATTGAGGACACTCCTCATTGAGAACGAACTTAAGATCATGTGTAACCAAGATTATGTTGAGTCCATCCCTCCAAGTCACTATGTTCTCTCCGGTTAACGTTTTCGCACCCAATAAGGAAATCATAGAGCTAGACATTATTGCTGAAATATTTACAAACAGACTTGTATGAGTTTCTTGCTATGACTCTAATCCATTCATGTTTTAGCTAATTATCAATGAATTCCTAGGCCATTTATAATTTGCAATGATACTTCAAAGGTTTAGAATGTATGACACCGAAGGGTAATAAAAAACACTCCTCCTCTGGATCAAGACATTCTTGACCAAAACCTAACACAGAATAACTCTTATTCCTATAGGTTTTAGTTACCATTTTTGATGCTGGATACATACACAACTTATGTACCCCGGTGAGTGTAACCCTTTGTCTTTAGATCCAGAGTCTCGATCCAATAAAATCTGTCGAAGGGAGGACTAGATTGGAAAATAGTCTAAGGAAATATTTATCCCTTTCGGGTGTCTACTGTGTTAGATCCCCTATGATCAAGCACTCCGAAGGGATTATGCAGTCCCGACCAAACCAAACTAGCGGTGACCATAGTGGTGTCGTGCGGTGTAAACCAAACAAAAGAGACCGTAGGTTTTGTTTTCACTAAAACTGCTCCCCACTCACTATAAGTACCCTCTCCATTCACCTTGGTATTTACTCATACAAACACCATCCGAAGGGGGACGCTCCCGTTTGCGCCACGAGGCCAAGTATGAGTCTCACGGTGTGAACTTCCCAGAGATAGCGTAGGTGAAAAAATATGTATCTCATACACGTTTTCCTCCCACTGAATACTTTAAGTCTATAGGAATCTTTCTTAGGATAAAACCCAGCTAATGGTTTTACCTAACTCTATCAACATAACTCTTATATTGATAATCAATATAACTCTTATATTGATTTTATCCTAAGTTTGTTAATATAACTCCTTATATTAAACCTAGGATTTCTAGTTTATTAATCCCTTAATAAACCCGCTGACGCTACTGTAATTTATAAGACTCTCTGATTAAATTTCACTCCAAGGTCAGTTCCCAGTTAGGGGTGTTCCGTTTTCGTTAGCTTAAATACCCCAACCTAGACAGAACTTTCCTTAGACAGAGTTCGTCTTTTAATCATAGCTTATAAATTACTTAGTTCCTAATTCTAATCTAATTAGAACTAGATAACCTAAGGTTTATTATTTCCAAGTTCTAAACACTTTAAAACTAATAATTAACCTTAGGTGACATGCATACTATGTTATAGTGCTTGATCATTCATCATATGAATAATAAAACATTCATAGCATATTCATCTCATGAAATATATTGCATATCAATGCTGTCAAAAAATTAATATAACAACCTTATATTAATTAACCATGCAAACTATATAATATAACTCCTTATATTATAAATGATGCATGAAAATGCTTAACCTAAGGTGGGATTTCTAAAACAAAAGCATACACTATGCATGGCAATAATTACACAACAATTACATAGTTAAAATAGCAAAAATTAGACCAATTTTGGCACCCTAAAAATAATTTTAATTAATATAATCTAATTATATTAATTAAAATTAAAATTATTAAATATATTAAAATAAAATATTTTTATAATTAATATAAATAATAAAATTTCGGTTTATGCCCGTTGCTCCTCGCGTTCTTCGGCGTTGCAACGCTGCTTTTGTCATTTTCTCTCGAGCGTTGCAACGCTGAGGGCAGTGTTGCAATGTTGTCGTCTTCTCCAGCCACGCGCGTGCCACAGTGGCGTTGCAACGCCATGCACAGAACAGCCATAGGAATCTACATTCCTTGCTCGTTTTTGCTCCGATCTTCTCAGCAACTGCTTTGACTCGATCGACACGGACTTACATACTCGATTTACAATTAAATTTGCCCAAAACACTGGGTCCTTACATTGAACATTTCAATGAAATTGTAAATCTAAGTGCCAAAATTGAAAACATCTAATTTCGCAAAAACCCTTCATACATCTCATGCACAAAAACAGTAAATCCCACCTTGTTCTTTAAAAATCCAGAACATAAATTAAGAACGCAATTGGGCTCTGATACCAATTGAAGGGAATTGAAGTCCCCGCAGCGGAAGGGATTGCGAATCGCGAGCTCCTGATTTAGTTACAATGGAAATTTCAAGAATATAAAACATGGATTAAGCATATAATAAAAGTTTGGACAACAAGTATATACCTTTGAAGAACCTTTCTTCAAGTGCTCCTCTCTCCACGGTCACGTTTTCAGTAACAAGAACACGTACGAACACCGACACCACCACCGGATCTTCTCCGTTGTTCTCTAGGTGAGGGAGGAAGGTGGGTTCCCTTTAGGAGTGATGAGGTATTTTGTGACAGAGATTTGTGTTTTGGAACTCTTCCAACATCAGAATTAGGAGGCTAGGAATACACTTTTTTTTTTTGATGTCTTAACCTAGTTGCATCTCATGCAACTATATATATATAGAGGGATGGGATGGAAATGACCATTCTACCCCTCCTTTAACCTCTCTTTAGTATATAGTTTATATATGAATCTAATTCACATTAAAACTATATATTATATCAATTATATCATATATAATTGATATAACTCCTCATGTATGAAATTGAACACTTGAATTTCACTCCTAACTTTATACCCTCAATATTACCATGTTGAGCCAACGGAGGGATCTAATGGACCTACAGATCATAAGCTCCAATGATGTGAGATTAACTGATCAAACTCTTTGATCCAGTTAATCAATATTAATTAACTACAAGCCACTCCACTATATACTTGTAGCTGTACTCTCCTCACTGTAGATATTATTGTGTCTACTGATATAGTCATTGCCCATAAGTCGACCCTTCACAGGTTGTTCGCAATCACAACTTGGTCAAATTACCGTTTTACCTCTGTGATTACCTCTTTGCTCCTTAAGCACCACTGATCCTCTAATGAACAACAAGTCTAAGGTCCTACCTTAGACTCATACCCTCATAGAGGCGGGGCCCCGTTGTTCAAGACACGAGTCGATTCTTAAGGGAACAACCTATCTAATTCCTCGATGAGGAATGAGTGAATTCCATCTTGCACAGTTAAGTTCCCAGCTACCTACGAGGTTCTGTCCCTCAGGAGAAGTTCTTAACTTGCTCAGGATTCAGGTCAAGTCACTAATGACCATCTATAAATTACTAGTCTTATCCTATTAACGGTGTTATAGTGGTTAGAATAATAATTTGCGATTCAGTCTTGTATGAACTCTTCATACAGGATGCCCCCACTCGCATGTCAACTACATGAATAAGTTGGATTACCTCATTTGTACTAATTACAAAGTGGGTTGCATCCATGGTGTTACCAGAATGAGGTTTTCAACCTTATTCTTATACCATAGACTATTTAGGTTATAATCTTGAATTCAATCCAAATAGTGTCCACTACACTGATTTCAAGATAAACGTTATAACCTTGGAGCTTAGTTTATTGGATTTATAAAAGCAAGACTGTAATCTTATCAAAACAAATAACACTTTATTTAATTTATCAAGATTACACAAGTTTAGGGCATAAATCCCAACAGATAGGTGGATCTGAAATCTCCACCTATTTACCATTTTACCACAACCATAGGTTATGCAAATCATATTTGCATAACAACATATTATAAGATATCTCATATCTCATATTACAAATCATATTTGCAATATTGTGGATTTTTAAATTGAATCACATTCAATTTAATATCTCTCAATCTAATTTCACCTAATTATCCCTAATTCAACAATTAGGCTAACCTATAGTTTATTATGAATCTCATTCACATTAAAGTATATATTATATCATTAATGTCTCATATAAATGACATGAATGCCCTTTAGTGGACTTGAACACTTCAATTCACACCAAAACAGTAACCCTTCTTTTAACCAGTTTGAGCCAACCGAGGGACCTAATGGACCTACAGTGACGAGCTCCAATGATCCGAGATTAACCTATCAAAGTCTTTGACCTGATTAATCACCACTCATTAGCTACGGTAACACTCCACTAAAGCCCATAGCTGCAATCTCGTCAGTGCAAGATATTACGTGTCCACTGATATAACCAATGCCAGTGAGTCGACCCTTCACAGGTTGTTCGTAGACATTGTTGGGTCAAGTTACCGTTTTACCCCTGTGTGTACTTCTTGTTCCTTAAGTCCCCACTGCTCCTCTAATGAACAATAACGTTGTTATGGTCCGACCATACACAACAACCCTCTCGGGCAAGTGAGATGGTGGGCGCCCGTTGTCCAAGCCCTAGAGACAACACTTAAGGGAACAACCCCTCTAGTTTCCCTAAAGGCGGGAACGAGTGAATTCCATCTCGCGTAGTTAAGTTCCCAGCTCCCTACTTGGTCATGTCCCTTAGAAGATAGGCATATTGGGCGAGTGGCGTGACCACCCTCACCCGCAGTACTAGTCAAGGGGCGGACGCACTCGCAGGTAGTAGTCCGTAACACGCTCAGGATTTAGGTCGAGTCACTAATGGTCATCTACGAAGTTATTAGTCCTTATTGTCAACGATGTTACATTAGTAGGTCTAATAATTCACAGTCTGGTCTTATACAATCTTATTGTACAAGATGCCCCCACTCGCATGTCAACCACATGAACGAGTCAGATCACCTCGTTTGTATCTTAATGCAAAGCGGATCGCATCGACAGTGTATCCAAGATTAGGTCTCCAACCCCATCCATATACTGTAGATCGTTCGGGTCATTAACTTGAACGTGATCCTCCCTGTGTGTTCACTGCACACCATTCAAGTTCTAGTTCTCTCATGTATTCAATGACCCTGGAGCTTAGTTTATTGGACAAACTATACGAGATTAGAACAAACATCCCAACAGAGACATGCGAGTGGGGGCGTCCTATGCAATGAGTTTGCATAAGACTGGACCACGAAATAGTCACTTAGACTTTATAACTCCATTACTGCCTTAACTGACTATATTCATACGATGACCTACATAACTCGTTCTTAATACTGAGCGCTCTATGAACTCATGTTTATTCGGATTATCCTTAGATTTGCATGCGTGAGAGTGGCCCAAGACTGCCGACTAGACAAGCCTCCCATTTCAGGGATAAGTCTGGGTAGATAGCTGGGAACATAGTTTTGCAACATGGAATTCACTCCTACCCGCTTTAGAGATTAGTAGACAGGTTGTTCGCTTAAGTGATTACTCTGGGACATGAACAAAGGGCCCACCCCTCTCTTTGCACGAGAGGAATTCAGTTTGCTGGTTTGACCACAAATCAAATGTTCATTAGAGGATCAGTGGGACTTAAGGAACAAGAGGTAATTAAGGGGTAAAACGGTAATTTTGACCCAACTGTAATTACGAACGACCTGTGAAGGATCGACTTACTAATCATGGTTATATCGAGTGGAAAGAATTATATCTACAGTGAGGAGAGTGCAACCACTGGGTTTTAGTGGAGTGTTCTGGTGGTTAACGAATGTTGATTAATTAGGCTAAAGAGTTTGGTCAGTTAATCTCGTATCGTTGGAGCTCATGACCTGTAGGTCCATTAGGTCCTCCTTACTAGCTCGGACTAAACCTTGTAACATTTTGAGAGAAAAGAATTTGAATTGTTCAATTTCGGTTTTGGGATAAAGCGTTAATTATATGTGATATATTTAACGAATCATAGCTTAATTATGAATTAAACTAAGATTAAAAAGAGATTGATATATTTAAATATGATTTAAATATTAGATAGATTTATAAAATTAATAAGGATTCATGTTCGAAAAATCGATCGGGATCAGACAATTTATTTAATTTAATATTTTATATTAAATTAAAAT
This sequence comes from Trichosanthes cucumerina, assembly GCA_036507285.1. Classification (NCBI taxonomy): domain Eukaryota; kingdom Viridiplantae; phylum Streptophyta; class Magnoliopsida; order Cucurbitales; family Cucurbitaceae; genus Trichosanthes; species Trichosanthes cucumerina. The sequence continues at coordinate 46,141,172 of CM071841.1, forward strand.
AAATTATAAATTAATTAATTAAATTAATTATTTAAATAATTTAATTAATGAAATTAATTTTAATTAAAAATCAATTTAATATTGATTTTTGAATTAAAATTAAATGAAAAATCAAGGATTTTCCATGGTTTGCAACTTGCCAACTTGTCCAAGCTTATTCATCTCAAAATTGGCCAAAATTGGCCACCTCCACCTCAATCCATCCTCATCACTCTTGAGTTGTCCGTTGGTAGAGCTTATTAAGGCTTTATTTAATGGTGATTTGAGGTGATTTGGAAGAATTTTGTAGAAATTTAAAGAATTCCCGTTTTGTGACCTTTGGGGACTGTTCTTCCAAATTCTCTCAATCTAAGATCCCACAATCCATTCCAAGGCTTGAGGATAGTAGGGAAGACTTTAGAGGTGGTCCATGAAGTGTTCGTGTTGAAAATATCCACCGGATGAAGAGAATTTGATCTTCAAAGGTGAGTTTCTTAAGTCTGAATTTTTCCAACTTTGAGCATGCATTTTATTTTGCAACATTAATCAACTTAGAATGTTCAAGATCCTAAATTACTTCCGCTTTCTTAATTTAGACTCTTTCAAATTATTCTTTAATTTTGTTATACCTTGTTGTTCATGCATTTGGAAGTTCAATAAAAATTCAGTTTCTTTTCTTCTATTTTGTAGTTTTATGCTTAGATGGAACAACCCGTTTTCGGGAACAAAAATACAAGAAACCGAGGGCTCCATTTACTGACCTTCTTTCTTTTGGTTTCGTTTATTTCTTTGTTGTTTTTCCATCCCATTCGGTCAACAAGACAACTCGAGTTCTTGGTTTTTCCTGGATAAGGAGGAAAAACTTGAGCCCTTACTCATTTTCCTTGTTTTCACGTTTTTTTCTCTTTCATTTTCTTCTAGCTTTTACATTTAGCTTACAACAACTTAAAACTATGTGTTTCTCTTATTTTCATCATGAGCTAATTTCCTCTTTAGGGGTTCAAGTGTGAATGCCCTAGAAGAGAAATGTCTAGCTAAAAGTAACAAGGTAGTTGTGTTCGCAACAAAATCAAAGTTTATTTTTTGGTAATAAAATTGGTAGTCCTTACCTACAACGAGGTCGTGTTCAACAAGACTCAAACTTGATACCGAAAGGGTCAAGGAATAGTAAAAATCCTAAAAACAACGGAGGAAATGACTTAGACATAAGATTCGAAACTTCGACCCTAGACATAGGGCGAGACTCCGAAATCAAGAGGGTTGTGTGCGAAATCATCTAAGCTCAGTTAGCAACAAACATGCAGGTTTAATTGCTTGGTTTTCTAAAGGATTTGAGAGCATTACCGAATAGGAATCGAACCCGATTTACTTAGATTTTGATTTGATGGCATAATTGCTGGCAACATTTTCAGCACCATTTTCTCCGAAGGGGCAAAAGCACTTAAATTCCCTTCTTTTATTTCTTTGAATTTTCTTTAGTTACAGCAACTTAAAAACCCCAAATCAACAATTTTTCACTTTGGTTACATTTCTTGCATTTTCACTAGTATTTCTTATTTCTGATTTGACTTGTAAACCCGTTCCCTGTGGGTACGATACTCTTGAATACTCCAGTTTTTAATACTTCGATCACGTGCACTTGCGTGTCTAGAGCATAACAATCATGTTTTTGGCACCGTTGCGGGGAACGACATTTTGAACGATTTATTTTAGTTATCGGAATTGTGAACGAAATTGCAGGACAAATTGATGGTACATTTGTAGTAGCAATTCTTACTATCTTTGGGACCCAAACCTAATTTGTAGGTACAATTGCAGAATGTGTTTGGTGCATACAAAGAGAGTTTTTGTTGCAAAGTTTGTCTGCAAAGGTTGATAGAGAGCATTTGCAAGTAGAGAAAGCAACAACATAGGATTGGATTGCTCAAGATAGCCCACAAGATGGAAGTAGACATCCTTGCAACATTGAGAGCACAAGCAACATCGTTGAGCCACACGATGGAGGCTTTGATGAAGAGAAATTCCATAGCTCCTTCTTACCCTATTCCTTCTATTTCTTGTATTTATTGTAAAGGAAGTCATTTATTTGAGAATTGTCCTTATAATCCTTATTCTTTGTGTCATGGATGTCTACCCAGCTTTGCAAATCAACATCAGTACCATTGTTTCCAACAACAGAAGATGATTCCAAAAGAGCCTTGCATTGTAGAACTTGTGAAGGAATACAAAAAAAAGAATGATTTTGTGATGCAAAGCCAAGCCATATCTTTACAAAATTTGGAGATTCTGGTGGAATAAATCACAAATGAATTGAAGGACGGGTCTCAAGAAATCTTACTTGAAAATATAGAGATTTCCAAAGAAGAAGAAGAACAATGCAAGGCAGTGACACTTCGAGCTGGCTTGGAACACGAAGAACTTGAACTCCCAATAGAAGCACAATGCACTCCAACACTTGAAAGCACTCATGGAAGTGGAAATGAGATATGTAGTTGAAAGTCCACAACAAATGACATACAAAGTGCTCGCAATACTAGAAATCCCTGTTTTCACATATTCCAGCTTGCAGGAAAAGCTAAATGAAGAAGAGTGCAAAAAGAAAAGCAAGGCAGATGACAATTTGCATGATGTCATACAAGTCGCACCTACAATTTCTACTTTCAAAGGCTTATGGAAATCTCTTGAGAAGAAACCAACCAAGGAAATTGTAGTGAGCTACCAGTTGCAATTTCAAAGCAAATGACATCCAAAGAACTCTTGATGCCAGAATACCCAGCTTTCACTTATTGCAGCTTGGAGAAAATGATAAATAAAGAAGAATGCAAAAGGGAAAGCATGACGGATTAAAAATTGCAGGATGTCATACAAGTTGCAACTACACTTTCTACTTCCAAAGGCTTATGTTAATCTCTTCAGCAGGAAAGTCTTGTTGTGATGAAAGCACCTCAACTAAGGCTAAAATCTCGTCCATCATCAAGCCCAAGGTGCAAAATGAAGGAACATGGTTGCGGTCTCCCTGCTGGAATATGATAAGTTATCTTTTCCTAATTGTCTTTCTTTTTGTTTAAAAAATTAAAATAAAACACAAAAAATAAATAAAATAAATAAAAATCCTTATTTGTATCAATTGAGAAATTATTCGACAAATTCTATCTAAGGAGGGATCTTGTCTAGGCTTAGGTACTTAAGTTGACCGTAGGGAACACCTCTACCTGGGGATCTACGAGGGAAATTGTCTGAAAATTTTAAAAATTCAAAAAAAAAAATAAGAAGAAAAAAAATTGTGCTTTAGAGAAAAGTATGATTTTGAGAAAATCAAATTTTTTGTTGAGATTTTCAAAAATCATCAAGACCCAAGGGAGAAATTTCTGAACTTTTTAATGAGTTACTCTTGAGTTTCAGGTGGAAGAAAAATGCAATGGACCCACTCTCTCCAACTTTGCATAAAATTGTTCTTCTAAGACCAAAGACTCCAGAAGCTAGTAATGAGAGCAGTGACACATTCTTCTCTAAAGTCGAGTAGTTGTTTTATCTTTTTACTTGATTTCTTAGTTGTTTACTTCAAGTCATTTTTGTGGGTTTTCTGTTTATTTATTTTTGCTTTGGTTTAAAAAGGTTGTTTTTCTCGCTTTTTACTTTATTTGTTTCTTTTTCTGAACCCTAGAATATTTTTTTTATGATGGACTCTTTGATACATTCTTTGAGTATTTTATGTTTAAATACCTCTTAATGATGACACTGGAGTTTGCTCGAATCATTAAACACTAGATCATTATTTAAGGGTTTATCGAACAAACATCTTCATGATTCCTTGTCTTTATGAAATATCCAAGTCTAAGACTCACCTAAGTTTTTGCACCTTACCCTTTAGGAGAGAATGAATGTTTTTCAAGTCATCCCTTCCTTTAACCCCTATTTGCTACATTTTTTGGCCAATGGGGACATTGACCCGTTTAAGTGGGAGGGGGGGGTGAGTCATTGTAATATACGTAATACTATGTTGTTATAACACTATTTTTTTAACACCATGTTGTTGATTATTGTGGTATCATTGTTGTAACCATTGCTAGGATTAAGAAAAAATAAATAAATAAATAAAGAGGATACTCCTCCTTCAAGAGTTAACATAGTAAAAAGGGGCAGTCATGACATCCTGATTTCCTTTGCATGAAAAGTTAATTTAGGAAGTAAGTATGCAAATGATCTTGATGTGATGAGTTCTTGTGGTTAGATACTTTTACCAAAAAGCGTTGGTAAGCTAAAGTTAAGGCAGAAATGAAAGAAAGGTTCTCTCTTGAAAAAAAAAATCATTGAAAAAAAAGTGTGTACCTTAAAAGTGAAGAATAAGTTTGGGGGGATGTTGTTAGCTTGTGAGCTATTAAGTGAAACATGACTAATGGTACTAGGTAGTATGAGCCCAAGATGTAGTTGTAGGATGAATGTATTTTGTTTAGACAAGGGAAGCATAAAAGTTGCATGTAGCGGAAGCATTAAAATTTTGTAAGTGTTATGAGCATGAGACCTCCCCTGAAAGACGTACTTTTATCAGAATCACTCATAGAATCAATCATGGCTTGTTATGTGCTTATATGTTTCAATGTTCGTTATATTATTGCTTAAGGACAAACAAAGACTCGAGTTTGGGGATGTGATAATTCTAATTTACAACAACTATTTATATCTAAATTTAGTCATTTTTTGTTCAATTTATTCAATTTTTCATGATATGACAAGCTAAAATTATCATTTGAGAGTAAAATACCTAAAGCTTGCTAAAATATGGGAAAAATAAGAATTAAGGAAAAATGAGTGAAAACAAGCTAATTTGATGTGGTTTTGAAGGAAAAGAAGACTAGAAAAAAATGTCAGAGAAAATGCAGGTGAGAATACTAGAGACTATGCACACAACGTTGCAAGCAACTTTGGAAGACAAAATGCAGGACAAAATGCAGCAACATTTCTAGATTCGGGAAAACGTCTCAATTCTAGGGATTTCTTGGGGGATTCTCACTCACTTTTTGAAAGAATACGACTCAGAATTTGTTAGGGTGTATGCCCTAATCTCGTGTAGTTTTTAATACTCGTTGATGTAATAAATAAAAGTTGTTTATCTATCAAACTTTAATCTCGCATTTAATAAACTTTATCCAATAAACTAAGTTCCAAGTTCATATTATTTGAGAGAACTAGAACTTGAACGGTGTGTAGTTGACACACGGAGAAGATGACGTTCGAGTTAATGACCCGAACGGTTTATAGTATACGGATAGGGTTGGAAACATCATCCTGGTGACACTTTGGATGCAACCCGCTTTGTATTAGATACAAACGAGGTGATCCAGCTCGTTCATGTGGTTGACATGCGAGTGGGGGCATCTTGTGTAATGAGATTGTTCAAGACCGGGTCGTGAATTATTAGAACTACTGATGTAACACCGTTAACATTATAGGACTAATAACTACTGATGTAACTTCTGTCTGTGGGGGTTTATCCTTTGATTAGTACAGTTGAGAGTGGCCAGAGTACGCCCAATATGCCTATCTTCTTGGGAGCAGGACCTTATGGGGAGCTGAAAACTTAACTACGCAATAAGAAATTCACTTATTCACGAGCTGAGAAAACTAGAGGGATTGTTCCCTTAAGTGTTGTCTCTAGGGCTTGGACAACTGAAGGGATTGAAATTCCCGCAGCGGAAGGTGTTGTGAAACGTCGTTGATCCGTTGTGTAATTCTTTCATAAAATCGAATTAAAAATCTTTAACTCTAGCATAAAAATGCAAATAGGAGATGAAAACAGTGAGGAAAACAGTACTTACTTGTTGAAGAACACTTCTTCAATCTTCTTCTCCTCCGATCACGATCTCTCTCGAACCAACGAAGTCCTCGAACACGATCCTCGATCCGAATAGGGAGACACCTCCAAAGGGTCTTCTCGGTTGTTCTCGGGAGGTTGAGGGAGAGTGAGTTGGACTCCCTTTGGTTTTGGGTCAGGAGAGCTTTTTGAGAATTGAGAGAGTTCTAGAGAGAAATCACTTGCTCTCTTTTGATGGAAATCCAAAAAATTGCAAGAAGGGTTGTGAGATGTCTTTGATTGCATCCTTTTATAATGGTGTGTGGTGGAGTTAAAACCTCCACCAATTTACCATTTTACCGCAACTATATGATATGCAAATCATACTTGCATATAACATATTATAAGGTATCTCATACCTTATTATACAAATCTCATTCGCATAAATGTGGAATTTAAAATTGAATCACATTCAATTTAATTTCTCTCAATTCAATTTCTCCAAAAAGCACTGATTAATCAATTAGGCTATACTATAGTTTATTATGAATCTCATTCACATCAAACTATATATTATGTCATCTATATCACATATAAAAGACATAAATACCCAAATAATGAATTTGAACACTTCAAATTCAGTCCAAACTGTAAACCCTCAATTTGTCCAATTTGAGCCAACCGAGGGACCTAATGGACCTACACGTGACGAGCTCCAATGATCCGAGACTAACCTGTCAAACTCTTTGACCCGGTTATTTAACATTCATTAGCTACGATCACACTCCACTAAAGCTCGTAGCTGCACTCTCAACACTTTAAGACAAGTTGTGTCCATCGATATAACCAATGCCCATAAGTCGACCCTTCACAGGTTGTTCGTAGACACTGTTGGGTCAAATTACCATTTTACTCCTGTGTCTACCTCTTAATCCTCAAGTCTCACTGCTCCTCTAATGAACAACTACGTTGCATGGTCCAACAATAAACAACAACCCTCTCAGGCCAATGAGAGAGTGGGGCCCCGTTGTTCAAGCCCTGGAGACAGCACTTAAGGGAACAACCCCTCTAGTTTCCCTAAAGTTGGGAACGAATGAATTCCTTCTTGCGTAGTCAAGTTCCCAGCTCCCCACGTGGTCTTGTCCTTGAGAAGATAGGCATATTGGGCGAGCAACAGTGGCCACCCTCACCCGTACTAGTCAAAGGACAGACCCCCGTAGACTGGAATCCGTAACACGCTCAGGATTAAACTCAAGTCACTAATGGTCATCTACGAAATTATTAGTCCTTTTACTGTTAACGATGTTACAACAGTAAGTCTAATAATTCACGGTCCGGTCTTGTACAATCTCATTGCACAGGATGCCCCCACTCGCATGTCAACAACATGAACGAGTCTGTTCCCCTCGTTTGTATCTAATACAAAGCGGGTCGCATCCACAGTGTATCCAGGATTAGGTCTCTAACCCTATCCATATACTGTAGACCGTTCGGGTCATTAACCCGAACGTGATCCTCCCTGTGTGTCCACTACACACCGTTCAAGTTTTTAGTTCTCTCATATAATGACCCCTGGAGCTTAGTTTATTTGATTAAGTTTATGAAATATGCGAGACACAAAGTTCAAATAAATAACTCTTATTTATTTACAACTTGGAATATTACAAACTACACGAGATGAGGACATACATCCCAACACGATTTGTTCCCTTAGGTGCTGTCTCTAGGGCTTGGACAACGGGTGCCCACCTTCTCACTGGCCCGAGAGGGATGTTATTTATGGTTGGACCATGCAACAAAGTTGTTCATTAGAGGAGCAGTGGGACTTAAGGAGCAAGAGGTAGACACAGGGAAAAAACGGTAATTTGACCAAGTTGTGACTATGAACAACCTGTGAAGAGTCGACTCACGGGTATTGGTTATATCGATGGACACAACTTGTCCTACAGTGATGAGAATGAAACTACGAGCTTTAGTGGAGTGTTACCGTAGTTAATGAATGTTGATTAACCGGGTCAAAGTGTTTGATCGGTTAATCTCTTATCATTGGAGCTCATCATCTGTAGGTCATTTAGGTCTCTCGGTTGGCTCAAATTGGACAAAATGAGGGTTTACAGTTTGGAGTGGATTTGAAGTGTTCAAATCCATTAAAAGGGTATTTATGTCATTTATATGTGATATAGTTTACATAGTATATAGTTTAATGTGAATGAGATTCATAAGAAACTATAGTATAGCCTAGTTAATTAATTAGGACTAATTTGGAGAAATTGGATTGAAAGAAATTAAATTGAACGTGATTCAATTTATAATTCCACAATTGTACAAATGTGATTTGTGTAATACGGTATGAGATACCTTATATTATATGATATGCAAATATGATTTTCATATTATATAGTTGTGGTATTTTGGTGAATTGGGGGAGATTGTAACTCCACCACACGCCATTATAAATAGGTGGAATGTGAGACATTCCATAGGCCATTATCTCATTTTTTGGAATTCCATCCAAAAGAGAAAAGCAAATTCTCTCAACTCTTTCTCAATTCTCTCTACACTTTCTCCAAACCCAAATTCCAAAGGGAGTCCCACAACTCTCTCTCATCCTCTCGAGAACACCTGAGAAGATCAAGTGGAAGTGTCCTCTTGACTCCGTTCGTGGTACGAATTCGAGAGTTCCTTGAATCGAGAGAGATCGTCAGCGAGGAGGAAATCCGAAGAAGTATTCTTCAAGAGGTTAGTAACGTGATAACTTTGTCTTTTCTTCTTGGTTTCAGCATGCTCAACCTCGTTAGTCTGTTTATACTTTCAATTTTGAGAAAATTAGAACGACAACGAAACAATGACGCTTCTCGCTTTCGCTGCGGGAAATCCATTCCCATCAGAATTATACCCAATCAATTACCCACGATTTGAGGACAAATTCTTTATAAAAAACCCTACTTTCGACATCTATAAATAGGCTATAAATCGAGGGTTTGAAGGGAGGCGAATTGGACGACCAAAAGCTTGAATTATCTCCAACTTTATGTACATTTTTTTACCTTTTTACAACAACTATTTCCTTATCTTTCTAGCAAGTTGTACTCTCTTTATTTAGTTGTAATAAACCTTAGTTAATCACTCTTTTTGCGAAAGCCTTGGAGGTTCAGATTCTAACCCAAGTGTGGTTAGAATCGTTTAACTAAAGGGGTTAGAATTGTTTTTTAAATTTTGTTTTACCTTGTTGTTCATGCATTTGGAAGTTCAATAAAAATTCAGTTTTTTTTCTTTTATTTTGTAGGTTTTTGCTGAGATGGAAAAACCTCATTTTTGGGAACAAAAATACAAGAAACCGAGAGCTCCATTTACTAACCTTCTTTCTTTTGGTTTCGTTTCTTTCTTTGTTATTTTTCCATCTCATTCGGCCAACACGAGAACTTAAGTTCTTGATTTTTCATGGATAAGAAGGAAGAACTTGAGCCCTTACTCCTTTTCCTTGTTTTCACGGTTTTTTCTCCTTCATTTTCTTTTTGGTTTTACATTTAACTTCCAACAACTTAAAACAATGTTTTCTCTTATTTTTAGCATGAGCTAATTTCCTCTTTAGGGGTTCAAGTGTGAATGTCCTAGAAGAGAGATGCCTAGCTAAAAGTAACAAGGTAGTTGTGTGGGCAACAAAATCAAAGTTTATTTTTAGCGAATAAAATTGGCAGTCGCTAGCTATGGCGAGGTTGTGTTCCACAAGACTCGAACTTGATACCAAAAGGGTCAAGGAACAGTATAAATCCTAAAAACAACGGAGGAAAGGACTCAGACATAAGATCTGAAACTTCGACCCTAGACATAGGGCGAGACTCCGAAATCAAGAGGGTTGTGTGCGAAATCATCTAAGCTCAATTAGCCACATACATGTAGGTTTAATTGCTTAGTTTCCTAAAGAACTTGGGAGCAAAACTGAATAGGAATCAAACCCGATTTACTCAGATTTGGAATTGCTGGCACAATTGCTGGCGGCATTTTCAACAACATTTTCTCCGAATGGGCAAAAACACTTGAATTTCCTTATTTTATTTCTTTGATTTTTCTTTACTTACAACAACTTAAAAACCCCAAAATCAACAATTTTTCACTTTTGTTAACTTTCTTACATTTTTTCTAGCATTTCTTCTTTTTCCGATTTAACTTGGAATCCCGTTCCTTGTGGGTTCGATACTCTGGAATACTGAAGTTTTTATTACTTCGATCACGTGCACTTGCGTGTCTATAGCATAACGATCAATGATGTTGGGATTGATGCTCTAAAGCCTTGTAATTAATGTTTTTTTAATAATTAATAATTATTTAAATTATTTTATTTGTGTATAATATTATCCATTACACGAAAAATTCATGGTTATTAGTGTAATCTTGAACAATATGTACTTGACATACGAGAGGATCATGTTCAAGAAATAACCTAAAAAGTCATAGTATTTGGATAAGATTGGGTGCCTTATCCTGGTAACACTATTGATACGACCCACTTTGTAATAGTTACAAATGATTTTATCCAAATTATTCATGTGGAGACATGTGAGTGAGGGTATCTTATACAATGAGTTTGTATAAGACCGGACCACGAAATATTCAATCTCTCTTTATAAATCCATTAATTGAGAAGATTAATATTTCATCAGGATGATCATATGCGACTTGATCTTAATCCTGAGTGAGTTATGAACTCCTGCCTATGAGGGTTTGTCCTTTGATTTGCATGGGTGCGAATGACTTTTGTAGCCGATTCAATCAGCCTACCACTTTGGTAACTTGACCAAATAAGGAGCTGGGTGTTGGGATTTGTGCCATAAAACTCGTAGTTTGTAATTATGTTCTAATTATTGTAATAAAGTGTTATTATTTCAATAAAGTGTTATTGTTCGTTATCTACGAGTTTGCCTTTATTTAAACCCTAAATCCAATAAACTAAACATCCAAGGTTGTTAAATGAATCTCTAACTTATTGTAATAAAAGGGATCTCGGTTCAAGATACAGCCTAAAGGGTCTATAGTTAGGGGATAAGGTTTGGGTACCTTACCCTGGTTAAACTATGGATGTGGCCCACTTTCTATTGCATACAAACACTGTGATCCTAACGTGTTCGTGTAGATGACATGTGAGTGGGGATATCCTATGTAATGAGATTACATAAGACCGGACCACGAAATAGTAATCTCTAGCTATAACTCTGTTGACTAGTTAGGTTTCTATTTCACTAGGATGACCTAGGCAACTTGATCACAATCCTGAACAGGTTACAAACTCCTGTTCGCCAGGGATTGTACTTTGACTAGTATGGGTGAGAGTGGCCAGATTCGCCGACTCAATATGCCTACCTTCTTGGGGACAAGACCGAGTGAGCGGCTGAGAACTTAACTTAGCAAGACGGAATTCACTCCTTCCCGCCTACTAGGGTAAGTAGAGGAATGTTCCCTTAAGTGGTGTCTCCGGGACTTGAACAAAGGGCCCGACCCTCTCATTGACCTGAGAGGGACTCTGTTTGTCGGTAGGACCACAAACAAATTGTCCATTAGAGGAGCACTGGTACTTAAGGCACAAGATGTAACCCAGGGGTAAAACGGTAATTTGACCCAGCTGTTGTTACGAACATTCGTGAAGGATTGACTTGCTGTTATTGGTCAATATCCATGGACACAAATATATCTGAAGTGAGAAGAGTGCAGTTGTGGGACTTTAGTGGAGTGTTCCCGCAGTTAACGAATGTTGATTGGGAGGTTAATGAGATTAACAGAGCAATCTTGTATCGTTGGAGCTTATGATCTGTAGGTCCATTAGGTCCACCTTCTACCTCGTAAAGGGTTCTTAGATCATTTGAATTTGAAATGTTCAAATTCATTAGAGAATATATTTAATGTATTACGATACGATATAATATATAGTTTTGGAATTATATATTATAAATTTAATGTTAATATGATTCATATTAAATTATATGAGAGAATTGAATATTTGAAAGAGTTCAAATATTATATGTGAATTTGATTCACATTTGCAAACTATAGGATAAAATTTAATGTGCACTGGTTGTACATTAAAACTATAGGTTAAAGGGGTAATGTGATTAAATGAGATTTAATCCAAATTAAATATATGATATTTAATTTATATTATTTAAATATGATTTAAATGAATAATTAAATTTGATTTAATTATATTATTATTATTGTTATTATTATTTTAATAATAAATGAGGGAACGTGTCATCCAGACACGTTCTCCACTACCCCTCCCCTTCTCCCTATCGAAAGTTTAACAGGGAGAAGAGGGTTGCTCATTTTGGGTGATCGATCAATTAGATTGGTTTTACAGAAGGACAAATTTTTTCTCTCTCACTCTCTCATTCCCAAAGCTCTTCCAAAAGTTGGAATCCTTCCCACCAAGGAGGATCTAAGTAGAACTCAGAGATATATGAGGTGATCTAAGTGGTGGTGTTGTAACACAGAGAAAAACAGAGAAGTTCTTCATTGTTGTTGTTTACCATGGAGCAAGGAGTTGCTGCGAAAAAGCTACAAAGGTAATTTATTCACCTCTCTTTATAGTTTAATTGTTAAACTTAATATGTTTGCATGTATGCTATTATCCATGTCTAATAGGGTTAGAATTTCATGCTTGTTCTGTATTAATCAATGTACTGGTTTTTTGTTTTAAGCAAAACAATCAAGCACATTAACGATCCCAATCAAGTTTTCGCTGCTCAAGGAGATCAGATCTCCATCAATTGGTATCAAAGTAATGCTTGATCTGTTTTGTTTTGAAACAAAATTGCATTGATTTGGTGGGAAATGCATTTTGTTTGCTGTAAAACTTCTTTAGGAATTTTTTGACCTTAGTTTACTTTGATTTTGATCAATTAGTATGTAAAGGCCTCTGCGTTTTTTGGCATAAAGTATAAAATTTAGTCTGTAATTGAGTTACGAGTCGTTGGGGACAAGTTTCATACAATTCGGTTGATAATCGAAGGAGAAATTGAAGAACGAAGTTGTTGTGTTCGTGAGTTTCAGTTGCTGCCGAAGCAGCAGCGTTGCAACGCCGTTCATCAGCGTTGAAATGCTGAAGAACGGCGTCGCAACGCTAGCGTTCCCTATCGACGCGGGCGTTCAAAGAAGTCGTGGCGTTGTAACGCCGCCTCGCATTGCAACGCTACCCTAGCGCGCGCAAGGCAGACGACAGCGGGCGTTAACGCTGCATCAGCGTTACGTAACGCCGCGAGGCATTCCAGCAAGAAATGCACCGGTTCGACCGTTCGATGGTTTTCATCAAGTTCGAGCGGTTCAAAGCCGGTGCAGGGTGTTTTTGGACCGGTTTCATGATATAAATTAATGTAATTTTATTTATTTTTTTTGCACTTTAGGGGCCAAATTATCCAGCTTTTACAGTTTTATGTCTTTATGAAGGTCATTTAGATTATTCCTACCATAGGATAAGCATATTCATGCATTTTATTTATATAAATGTTATATGAATATGGTTGAATGCATGATTAATTTATTTTTTTATGAGTAATTAATTATAAGTGTTATAATTAGATTATATGGAAAATAAATGCATGGAGCATGAAATTACTTAGTTGGAAATAAATGTTATTTTGTTTAAGTAATTTTGTAAATCAATTAGTTGAATTTCTTTTATAATTACAATTTGAATAATGATGGTTGGATTTATAATATAGTTTCTTTATCATAGGTTAATAATTAAAATTTATAAAAGTTATAAATTAAAAGGGTTTTTAGAAACCATAACCTATAAAAAAGAAATGCATGCAAACATAGGGACTTGGGTTAAAATTTAAATTAGTTTTAAATCGTTTAAAATTAATTTTGACCTAAGTTTTAAATTCTAATAGGATTAGAAATTGGTCTTACGTTGTATTTTAAATAGTTTAAAATCTAGTAGGACATTAGAACTTTGGCTATAAGGGAACTCTCAGGTGAAGTTCTCATTCTAAGGTGGGGTACTTAAGTCGACTGTTAACTAACACCTCCTACCGGGAACTAACCTGGAACTCGAGTTGAATTAACCTTAGTTCTGTTTTATCTCTAGGTAATTAAAATGTTTATTCACCTAGACATAAGGTTTTAAGACCAAGTTATAATAGTTATAGTAGGCATAGACTTATATAGATTCCTTTAGCCAGAATCCAGCTAAGTTAAACCTATACCCTAATCTTAGGAGCTTCAGTGGGAGAAAACGAGATGTTCGCATCGAGTTTACTCTCACGTCCTCAAGAGTTCACACCGTGAGTTCCATGCTCGGCTACGTGGCATCAATAGGGCGTCCCCCTACGGTATGTGTTTGCATGGTTCAATACCAAGGTGAATGAGGGAAGTATTAATAGTAAATGCGAGCAGGACGCGTGTCAACGTATCGTACGGTCTCCTCCATTAGGTCGCACAATGAGATTTCTATAGTTCGCCTGCTAGGTTGTCCTGTAACAGCCAAACCCTACGGAGGGCCTGACTATAGGGATCGGAACACTGCGAACTCCAGAAATGGATAGGGTCTCTTAGGTTGTTTGCCAATAGTTGTCTTTCTTAATAGTAGCCTGTTGGCTCAGGCCTATTGAATATGAAAATGGTAGGGTCACATTTACGGGATGAGTTAAGTTAGTTAACAAATCCTTGACCAAACAAACAGTAGTACAGGACCATTGGGAAATGAGATGTTCTGGTAGTGAGAAATGGCTGAGAAAGTCTCAATTCAAGGGAGGAATGACTCATGACCGCCTGACGGAGGCTTTTGTTCTAAACCTTTGAAGTATCGTTGCAAAATTAAAGGTTTAATTTAAACATTGGGTTTAGTTTAAACACTAGGGTTCTTTAATAATTTTGCTAAATTTCATTGGTTTTTACAATGGGTTAAAAGGCATAACTAATTATAACTATTTTGGATTTTCAGCATGTCGTCCTCTATAATAGCCTTACTTAAAAGCGACCGTTTAACTGGTGAGAATTTCACTACGTGGAAATCCAACCTGAATACGATTCTTGTTGTTGATGATCTACGGTTTGTACTGTCTGAGGAATGTCCTCATATCCCTGCTCGTAACGCTCCTCAATCTGTTAAGGAGGCGTACGACCGCTGGATCAAGGCCAATGACAAGGCCAAGGTCTACATTTTTGCTCGTGTTTCTAATGTTCTGGCCAAAAAGCACGAGGGCATGGTCTTAGCTCGTGAGATCATGAGTTCGCTGTAGGAAATGTTTGGACAACCGTCTGGACAGATTCGGCACGAATCCCTCAAATACGTTTATAACTCCCGAATGAAGGAGGGGTCATCCGTGATAGAACACGTTCTTGATCTGATGGTCCACTTCTGATGGATATCCAATCTCTTTGAGCAGCAGAAACGTGTTTGGGATCGTTAATTGCTTGATTGTTTTAATTGAACCAAAAACCAGTACATTGACCCAAAAATACAGAACAAGCATATACTCTAATCCTATTAAGCATGGATTAAATGCATACATGCAAACATGTTAAGTTTAACTATTAAACTAAAGGGAAGAAGAATTGATACCTTTGTAGACTTCCTCCAACAGCAACTCCTTGCTCCAAGCAGCACAACAACAAAGGAACTTCTCTGTTTTTACAGAACAACAACACCACCACTTGGATCACCTTCTATATCTCTGAGTTCACTTAGATCTACCTTGGTGGGAAGGTAATCCAACAATTGGGAGATTTTGGGAATTCTAGAGAGTGAGAGAGAGAATTTCTTCTGTGAGTTTTCTCTAATTGATCGATCATCACCATCTCCTTCTCACCAGGAGAAGAAGAACTTTTAGTGGGCAACTCCCCACTTCCCTATCGAGAGGGAGATGGGGAGTGGTGGGAACGTGTCCTCTTGACACGTTCCTATTTAATATTATATTAATATTTAGTTAATAATTAAATACATTAAATTAAAGCATATTTAATTCATATATAATATTAAATAAATGATTAAATCAGATTTAATCATTTTACCCTTTATCCTATAGTTCAATGTACATCTTATGCACATTAAATTATAACCTATAGTCTTCAAATACGAATCACATTCACATTTGAATTTGATATTTGAACTCTTTCAAATATTCAATTCTCTCAAGTAATTTAATATGAATCATATTCACATTAAATTTATAATATATAGTTCCAAAACTATATATTATATCGTATCCATATACGTTAAATATATTCCCTAATGAATTTGAACATTTAAAATTCAAATGATCTAAGAACCCTTTACGAGCTAGAAGGTGGACCTAATGGACCTACAGATCAGAAGCTACAACGATACGAGATTGCTCGGTTAATCTCATTAACTTCCCAATCAACATTCGTTAATCATGGAACACTCCACTAAAGTCCCACACCGCACTATTCTCACACTGCGCAGATATATTTCGTGTCCATGGATATTGACCAATAACAAAGCAAGTCAATCCTTCACGAATGTTCGTAACACCCGGTGGGTCAAATTACCATTTTACCCCTGGGTTACATCTTGTGCCTTAAGTACCAGTGCTCCTCTAATGAACAATTTGTTTGTGGTCCTACAAACAAACAGAGTCCCTCTCGGGCCAATAAGAGAGTCGGGCGCTTTGTTCAAGTCCCGAAGACACCACTCAAGGGAACATTCCTTTACTTACCTTAGTGGGCGGGAAGGAGTGAATTCCATCAAGCTAAGTTAAGTTCTCAGCCGCTCACTCGGTCTTGTCCCCAAGAAGGTAGGCATATTGAGTCAGCGAATCTTGCCACTCTCACCCATACTAGTCAAAGGACAATCCCTTGCGAACAGGAGTTCGTAACCTGCTCAGGATTGAGATCAAGTTGCCTAGGTTATCCTAGTGAAATAGAAACCTAACTAGTCAATGGAGTTCCAGCTAGAGGTTACTATTTCATGGTCCGATCTTATGTAATCTCATTACATAGGATATTCCAACCCACATGGCATCTACACGAACACGTTAGGATCACAGTGTTTGTATCAAATACAAAGTGGGCCACATCCATAGTTTAACCACGGTAAGGTGTCACACCCCCTCCCGAACCATTTGCTAACTTAGCCCGGGAGACGGCATGAAGCCAACAGACATTGTTACCTCTTAACAATACCTGCTGACACTACTTTACCTGAAAACAAACTCGGTTCGCATATGGAACACTTTAAACTTAACACAGCGGAATCTGGACATCTATAAGACGTACATGAGGAGAAACTCTTCTTAAGTCTCTCCTGGAAACTAAAACGAGCAAGAACATCAGAACCACAAGCAGTCCAAACCACTAATTAAACAACCACAACCTCTAAAGCACATACGACTATAACTACATAGTTCTCTTAAAATAATTTACAAACATATGGACTTGCTAAACCACACCAACCACGTACAACATATCAAACATGAGAAGCTTCCACAGACTATGGCAAAGTTATCGTGCACCGGAGCTCGATCTCTACGAAAAGTGGGAAAACATCTTTGAAAGAATGAGCTATGAAGCTCGGTGAGTGACTTGAGTTTAAAGGAAACTACTAACTCGTAAATCATATCACCTGGTCATCTATGAGCATATGCATCCGTAATCAAGTGTTGAAAGTAATCGTGTAATCATAATAGCTTTTCAGAAAAAACCAGCAAGTATATCGTTTAAATCTCGTAAGGCATGTAAATGATATAAACTCTTTAAAAAAACATGTCACAATCTACTTTGTTCTACGATGTAGTGGGGCCGCCAAAGACTCCCATCGTCTTTGTGGTAGTGGGGCCCGCCCCAAAGACTCATCATGATAGCCATTGTTGTCACTGAGTACACTCAACGTCGACAATGAATAATAAGACTGTATGCACACGGTACCATAAAGCCTCGGGCTCAATATCTCGGAAAATCACATGAAAACATTTCAACATGCCCGCTTATCTTTTCTTTCATAAAACTCAAGCTTACTTAGCTTGTTCATAAACTCGAAATCTTTAAAACATACTTGCTAAAACATACTTGCTCAAAATCATAACATTTCCATAGACTTTGTAAATGCAATAAACATATGCTCGTGTATAAATTTCATCAAGACATTTAAGCTCATCATGAACACTTTAAAACATTTCTAAGGAATCATGAATGCTCATAAACAAGTGTTCAAGGAAAACAATAAGCATTGAAACCATTTCGTTTTAGCAAAACCTTGCATTTCATAAGCATAATACAAGCCTGTAAACCATTTTCAAGGTTTGTTTTGTCACTCACCGTGTTAGAACTAGAACCTTGGCCCGTACACTCGACCTATCTCCTCTTGGACTGTCAAACAAACCAAAACCATGTTTTAGAACCTCGAGCTCGTGGTTTTTAACCTTAAAACTACAAGAAAACACACTTTCAAAAATTCCAGCATTTTCAGATTTTCTGTCCTGATTTCAGAAAGCCATAACTTCTTCATTACTTATCCAAAAAGAATGTACTTTATACCAAACTCTTCCATTTGGAACCCTCTAAAACTATTATGAAGACATGAAAATGAGATTCCCAATAGATTGGTTAAGAAATACCTCGAAGTCTTCTTTCCCAGGAACCAACTTCTGCTATTCCAGATTCGATTTTCTGCTGCAACCCGAAACTTGACCTGCTATTTACAATATCTTCCAGTCATTTTCTATTCACGATTTCTTCATGAAAGGTGTAGGAAATTCAATAAGCTTTCCAACCATACCTATGAGAGCTTCTGGTTCCAACTCTACAGACCAGTACAACCAAAGCATCAGAGACTTCTCGGATTTGACAGCAAATTCTTTCTTCTGTCTTTCTCTTCACAAAACAGTAGCTTAAGATATGAATTTGCTCGAGCTTCCTTCACGAATTTTGTTCCAATATGAGTTAACTATCATGAAACAAAATCTCAAATCTTACCTCTTTCTGTGAAGCTCGTGATGAATAAATTAGCAGAACTGGTCTGAGTTGTTCACCTTGCTGCTACACAAGTAATCTTTGAGTTCTCCTCCCTCTCTTCTCCAATTCCAGCACCAAAAACCCCTTCTTCCTCTTCCTTTCTGCTTCTCTCATGGAAACCCTTGCTGCTCCTTGTTGAAAATGAGAAGGAAATCGATGAAATGGGTTAATTTAAAAAGAAAACTAAGGTGGGATCCACCACACACTTTCCTTTTCCCTTTTACATTCTTTTTTCCTTTTCTTTCCTTTCCTTTATCTTTCATTTCTTATCTTTTCTTTGCAAAACAAAACAAACTTAGTATATTAAACATTGTTTCATTTCCTTTTCTTCTTTTGTCTTAAAAGCAATCCAAACCAAAATGGTTTAAACTTTCCTTCCTTGTTTTCCTTTTGCCTTTCACTTCATTTCTTTCCTTTTTAAAACAAGGAAAACCAAGTATTAAGCATTCATTTCTTCCTTTCTTTTGTTGTTTGATATTAAGGAAGTTACAAAGAAAGATCTCGGGTTTACAACTTACCTCCCTTAAGAAATTTCGTCCTCGAAATTTAGTAGTCCTAGGTAAAAATCATCGGATACTTCCTCCTCATTAGTCTTCTAACTCTCAAAGTTGCCTCCTCCACTCCGTGATGTCTCCAACGAACCTTCACGAGTGGGATCATCTTGTTTCTCAAAACTTGTTCTTTTCTCACGAGAATTTGAACTCGCATCCTCTGCGTAACTCATGTCTTTTTTTTCACTCACACAGTTGTGCTTGTAGCACATGTGTCGATCTGGAATATACTTTCTCAAGATAGTTCTCACTGGCAATTCTAGTCAGTAGGTCGCCCAACTTGTAGCTCAGTACTTGATAAGGACCAATATATCTAGGGCTTAGTTTACCTTTCTTACCAAAACGAAGGACACCTCTCCACGGAGATAACTTCAAGAAAACGTGATGTCCGATCCGGAATTCCAAGTCCTTTCGCCGCTTATATCGCATAACTCTTCCGGCGGTCTTGTGCTACATTTGATTCTCTCGATTATCTTACTATTGTTTGTCATAACTTGCACCAACTCAGGACCGATTAGCTTCCGCTCTTCCAGTTCATTCCAATATACGAGCGTTTACACACGGTCTTTTATCTAGAGCTTCAAATGGTGCCATGTCAAAACTAGACTGATAATTGTTATTGTAAGCAAATTCCATAAGTGATAGGTGTGTATTTCAACTTCCCTTAACTTGAAAGACACATGCTTGCAACATGTCTTCAAGGGTCTGGATGGTCTTCTCGGACGGACCATCTGTCCGAACATGAAACGTTGTACTAAAACTCAGCTTTGTCCCCATAGTTTTTTTTTTTGTAAGCTAGGCCAAAACATAGAAGTAAATCTCGGATCTCTATCTGGAAGTATGGACACGGTCTTTTGTCTTAATGAGTCTATCGACCATTATCATATACCATAATGTCCACTAGGAGTAAGATGTACAAGCAACAGGAAATCCATAGCGATATGCTCTTATTTCCACTCCGACACGAGTAGTGGATTAAGGAGTTCTCCTACTCTTTGTCTAACTGGTTCAACTTGTCGCCGATTAAACATCTATCAACATAATCAACTATCTCCCGCTTCATCCTGTGCCACCAATAAGTCCCTTTCACGCTTTTACACATCTTGGTGCTTCTCGGATGCATAGCAGATGAAATGTGAGCTTCCTCTAGAATAGCATCATAAGCTCACTAATACACACGGACACATAGTTTTCTCTGCTTAACTATGGTTTCATCTGTTCTCATTCTAGATTATACCTCTGGGCCCTGTTTGGACATTCCAAACATTTCTGCAAGTTACTAATCTTTGGTTGTTTTCTCACAATCTTTGTTACGAGTGAAGACCTGATCTGGAATTGAGCTAAGAGAGACTTCCAATTCTTTGCAATCACAATTTGCCTTAGAAACCCTTAGAGTACTTAAGAAAAATGTTGCTCGAATACCACACAAGGCATCCCTAGGAAGTCTTGACTTCCTGCTCAATGTAACTGCTACCACATTCACCTTACCAGGATGGTATTCTATGGTACAATCATAATCTTTAATCAGTTCTAACCATCTTCTCTGTCTCATATTCAACTTCCTTTGATCAAAGATATACTTGAGACTTTTATGATCTCATGTAAATGTGACACCTTTCACCAAGCGGTAATGTCTCCGGATCCTCAATGCTAGAACAACTGCCGCTAACTCAAGATCATGGGTATGGTAATTACATTCTCGCTTTTTCAATTGCCTTAACGCATAAGTTATTACTTTTCCTTCTTGCATCAAGACACACCCTAAATCTTTCCTCGAGGCATCACAAGAAACCACATACTCTTTTTCCGTTACATGTGAAGTGTCGAATAGGTCTTTGAACTAATCTCTTTTTCACTCCTGAAAACTCGTTCTTTGTCGACCATTCAAACTTAGCATTCTTCTTTGTCAAAGTGTTAGGGTAATGCTATTCGTGAGAAATCCTCAACAAACCACTGTAGTATCCCCGCCAAGCCTAGGAAACTACGTACCTCTGTCGTACTAACTGGTCTCTCCCGGTTGACTACTGACTTTAACTTTATTTGGATCCACACTAACACCATTTTCTTTGAGGCAACATGCCCCAAAAACATTACAGTTCAACCAAAACTCACATTTGGTGAATTTAGCGCATAAATCGTTTATCTCGTAGTGTTTGCAGAATAATACTCATGTGTTCCTCGTAGGCTTTCTCACAACCGAGTAAACTAGTATACCATCAATAATCACTATTACAAAGTTATCCAAAATATGGTGGAAAACTCCGTCCATGGGGTCCATGAAAATCGCTAGTGCATTGTTAAACCGAATGGCATTACTAAACACTCATAATGCTCGTACCTCATTATGAATAACGTCTTAGGAATGTCTCGATTCTCTCGACCTTTAACTTATGATATCCCGATCTTAAATTAATCTTACAAAACATCGATGCACCTCTTAATCGGTCAAACAAGTCATCTATTCGGGGGTAAAGAATACTTATTACGATCGTGATTTTGTTTAACTATCTATAATCAATGCATAATCTACGGATACCATCTTTCTTTTCGAGATAACATCGAGCTCTCCAAGGCGATACACTAAGTCCGATGTATCCCTTATCTACTAGTCTTTATAATCGCATCTTTAGCTCCCCGATCTCACTTGGAGTCATTCTATACTACGGCGCGCATGATATACAGAGGTTGTTTTTGGTAGCAATTCAATAATGAACTCAACTTCCCTATCGTGTGACAACCCGACAGCTTCACTGGAAAACATCAAGAAGTTCGTTCATAACAAGAACATTGTCTGGTTTTAGCTTTTCCTCCTGCACTTCTACTATATGTGCAAGAAACGTCATGCAACCTTTCCTCAATAACTTCTGAGCTTTGAATGCTGAAAACAAACTCGTGGGGATAGTCTTTCTTTCATCCCATTAAACCACTTCAGCTAATCCTGGTTTCATGAAAACAACTTCCTTTATATGGCAATTTCTGGAAGCATAATGAGTGAATAAGAAATCAATTCCTAGGATTGCATCTAACACCTGCAACTCTAATGGAAGAAGATCCACTAACATATTGAGACCTTCTACTAAGACCTCACAATTTTGCATCACTGGATTGACTAATAAAGCATCACCAACTGGAGTGTATATAACTAACCTTTTACATAAAGGTTCTAGCTTCCCATTCAACTTAGTCAAGAACATACTAAAAACAAAGAAATGTGTAGCACCTTGTTCTATCAAGACAAGTGCAGTGTGTACATTTCAAATAGTAATTGTACCAATAATCATATCTCGGTGCATCCTCGCTTCTTCTTGCCGAGTCATAACCTAGACCTTTCCGTGTTGCCTAGGCCTCCCTACAACTCTCTTTAGTCTAACACCTGGTGCCCTCTCTTGCAACTACACGATACTCTCTACCGCTCAACTAATCGGTACTTAACTCCCTAGTCCTCTGCGTGCGGCTGTCCATAGTGTGGACAATCCTCTTGACATGTCTCGGTTGTCAAGACTGGTAGCATGTACCAACATTCACAAGACAATGACCTTGATGATTCTTGCAACAGATCACACATGGAGTTTTCCTTGCTATACTGGCATAGACTCTTGCCCTCCCTGCAACTTGCTGCCAATCAAACAAACTAACTAGGTCCTCTTTAACTCTGCCTCTGATAGGTACTGACCACAAACATCTGCCTCGATGCCTGGCTACTTGGCTACTAGCTTGCTCCTTAAAGTCATATTGACTTAGAAACATTTACTCCAAGTGTGAACCTCATTGCTCACGACCTTGAAAGCGCTTGTTGCCGAAGCCTCCACAACTAGGCTTCACTACTGACTTCTCCTCTGCTATACTCTGC
Source organism: Trichosanthes cucumerina (assembly GCA_036507285.1). Classification (NCBI taxonomy): domain Eukaryota; kingdom Viridiplantae; phylum Streptophyta; class Magnoliopsida; order Cucurbitales; family Cucurbitaceae; genus Trichosanthes; species Trichosanthes cucumerina. The sequence goes on from CM071841.1 coordinate 46,164,312, forward strand.
TCAACACGTAGAGCAGTCTCTACCAGCTGAGAGAAGTCAGTCCACTTAGCAATGGCTGTAACTGGGGTACGTATCTCAGGTCGTAACCCTCTTTCAAATCGTCGACACCTGTCGCTCTTAGATGCCACAATCACATCAACATACCGCGACAACTCGGTATATCTTCTCTCATACTCAGCCACTGAAAGTGTATCTTGTTTTAGTTCTAACAAAATTCATCCCTCTCTGCCTCTCGGTACGTGCTAGGGTAATATTTATTTTCAAATATACTTCTGAAAGTTTGCCAGTGTGAAGTACGTGCATCACTACAACTGGCTAACATCGATTTCCATCATCCTTCTGCTTCCTTTAGCAGCAAGAATGTGGCCAACTTAGCATTTTGCTTCTCAGAGAAACTCATAACATCAAAACATTTATCAAGCTTAATCAGCCAAACCTCAAACGGTTTGGATAACCTCGGCAATTTGGATCTTTGGAACCCTCAAACACTGTGGCTCGTAATTCTTTTAGGTAATCTATTATATATGTCTTATCTTGATTACTTAGCCCTGCTACCTATGGCTTACCTACCTCCTGTGAGGAATTAGCATGCTGCTTAGTTTTGGCCCCTATCTGAACTCTCGGGGCACTAGATCTCCACTAGGATTGATCTTGGGTAGGATCCTACGTCCGATCCCGATCTTGCTGCTCGCATCGTCTCGCTAGTACGTGGTGGCATGACTTCTATAACATATTAACATACTAGACATGTAATGAGTACTCAACTCAAATGCACAATTCTAGACTTGTGTTCACATTCTAGTCCTGACTGGACTTACTCTAATCCTTACTTGGACCATGCTCTACTAGTTCTATTGAACTAACTCAATAACTTGCTATTTACTTTTCAGTTCCTTCTAGAGCTAACTTGCTCTGTCTCATTCCCATGGAGCAAACCTGGCTCTGATACCAAGTTGTCACACCCCATCTCGAACCACTTGCTAACTTAGCCCGGGAGACGGCATGAAGCCAACAGACATTGTTACCTCTTAACAATACCTGCTGACACTACTTTACCTGAAAACAAACTCGGTTCTCATATGGAACACTTTAAACTTAACACAGCGGAATCTGGACATCTATAAGACGTACATGAGGAGAAACTCTTCTTAAGTCTCTCCTGGAAACTAAAACGAGCAAGAACATCAGAACCACAAGCAGTCCAAACCACTAATTAAACAACCACAACCTCTAAAGCACATACGACTATAACTACATAGTTCTCTTAAAATAATTTACAAACATATGGACTTGCTAAACCACACCAACCACGCACAACATATCAAACATGAGAAGCTTCCAGCAGACTATGGCAAAGTTATCGAAGCACCGGAGCTCGATCTCTACACGAAAAGTGGGAAAACATGAAAGAATGAGCTATGAAGCTCGGTGAGTGACTTGAGTTTAAAGGAAACTACTAACTCGTAAATCATATCACTGGTCATCTATGAGCATATGCATCCGTAATCAAGTGTTGAAAGTAATCGTGTAATCATAATAGCTTTTCGGAGAAAAACCAGCAAGTATATCGTTTAAATCTCGTAAGGCATGTAAATGATATAAACTCTTTAAAAAAACATGTCACAATCTACTTTGTTCTACGATGTAGTGGGGCCCGCCAAAGACTCCCATCGTCTTTGTGGTAGTGGGGCCCGCCAAAGACTCATGGCAAATATTGTTGTCACGGAGTACACTCAACGTCGACAACGAGAATAAGACCTGTGTGCACTGCGGTACCATAAAGCCTCGGGCTCAATATCTCGGAAAATCACATGAAAACATTTCAACATGCCCGCTTATCTTTTCTTTCATAAAACTCAAGCTTACTTAGCTTGTTCATAAAATCGAAATCTTTAAAAACATACTTGCTAAAACATACTTGCTCAAAATCATAACATTTCCATAGACTTTAAATGCAATAAACATATGCTCGTGTATAAATTTCATCAAGACATTTAAGCTCATCATGAACACTTTAAAACATTTCTAAGGAATCATGAATGCTCATAAACAAGTGTTCAAGGAAAACAATAAGCATTGAAACTATTTCGTTTTAGCAAAACCTTGCATTTCATAAGCATAATACAAGCCTGTAAACCATTTTCAAGGTTCGTTTTGTCACTCACCGTGTTAGAACTAGAACCTTGGCCCGTACACTTGACCTATCTCCTCTTGGACTGTCAAACAAACCAAAACCATGTTTTAGAACCTCGAGCTCGTGGTTTTTAACCTTAAAACTACAAGAAAACACACTTTCAAAAATTCCAGCATTTTCAGATTTTCTGTCCTGTTTTCAGACAGCCATAACTTCTTCATTACTTATCCAACAAGAATGTACTTTATACCAAACTCTTCCATTTGGAACCCTCTAAAACTATTATGAAGACATGAAAATGAGATTCCCAATAGATTGGTTAAGAAATACCTCGAAGTCTTCTTTCCCAGGAACCAACTTCTGCTATTCCAGATTCGATTTTCTGCTGCAACCCGAAACTTGACCTGCTATTTACAACATCTTTCAGTCATTTTCTATTCACGATTTCTTCATGAAAGGTGTAGGAAATTCAATAAGCTTTCCAACCATACCTATTAGAGCTTCTGGTTCCAACGCTACAGACCAGTACAACCAAAACATCAGAGACTTCTCGGATTTGACAGCAAATTCTGTCTTCGGTCTTTCTCTTCACAAAACAGTAGCTTAAGATCTGAATTTGCTCGAGCTTCCTTCACGAATTTTGTTCCAATATGAGTTAACTTTCATGAAACAAAATCTCAAATCTTACCTCTTTCAGTGGAGCTCGTGATGAATAAAATAGCAGAACTGGTCTGAGTTGTTCACCTTGCTGCTACACAAGTAATCTTTGAGTTCTCCTCCCTCTCTTCTGCAATTCCAGCACCAAAAACCCCTTCTTCCTCTTCCTTTATGCTTCTCTCATGGAAACCCTTGCTGCTCCTTGTTGAAAATGAGAAGGAAATCGATGGAATGGGTTAATTTAAAAAGAAAACTAAGGTGGGATCCACCACCCACTTTCCTTTTCCCTTTTACATTCTTTTTTCCGTTTCTTTCCTTTCCTTTATCTTTCATTTCTTATCTTTTCTTTGCAAAACAAAACAAACTTAGTATATTAAACATTGTTTCATTTCCTTTTCTTCTTTTGTCTTAAAAGCAATCCAAACCAAAATGGTTTAAACTTTCCTTCCTTGTTTTCCTTTTGCCTTTCACTTCATTTCTTTCCTTTTTAAAACAAGGAAAACCAAGTTTTAAGCATTCATTTCTTCCTTTCTTTTGTTGTTTGATATTAAGGAAGTTCCAAAGAAAGATCTCGGGTTTACATAAGGTACCCAAACCATATCCCCTAACTATAGACCCTTTAGGCTGTATCTCGAACTGATATCCTTTTTATGTACATTACATTCAGTTAAAGATTCATTTAACAGCCTTGGATGTTTAGTTTATTGGATTTAGGGTTTAAATAACGGTAAACTCGTAGAAAACGAACAATAACACTTTATTGAAATAATAACACTTTATTACATTAATTAGAACATAATTACAAACTACGAGTTTTAGGGCACAAATCCCAACAAACTCCCACTTGAACTAAAACTCTAGTGGGGTACATCATAATCTAAAATAGTGGTTACAATAGATAGAAATACAATAAACTAGGGCATCCATATACCCCATTACATATCTCCCACTTACCCTAGATTAGCTTATGTACATATCTCGTGAGAGACCTGCACTTTCCGGATGACCCTCGAACACTTTAGCCGTTAGAGTCTTTGTAAATGGATCAGCAATATTGTGCTCGGCGATCTTCGTGACTATCACATCTCCTCGTTGCACTATTTTCTCGATCGGTGATACTTCCTCTCGATGTGCTTTCCTCGCTTATGGCTGCGAGGTTCCTTCAAATTGCCTACCGCACCACTGTTGTCACAGTATAAGGTGATGGGAGATTTCATGTTTGGAACAACATCCAAATCAGTAAGGGATTTCCTTAGCCAAACAGCCTCCTTAACTGTTTCACAAGCAGCGACAGACTCAGCCTCCATTGTGGAGTCAGCGATGCATCTCAGTTTGATGCTTCGCCATACTATAGCTCCCCCGTTCAGGGTGAAAACTGATCCCGATGTGGTTTTATGAGAATCCTTATCGGTGTGGAAATCATAATCAGTGGATCCAGTAAGGATCAGATCCTTAGACCCATACACAAGCATATAGTCCCTCGTTTCCTTAGATACTTGAGGATATTTTTAACTGTTGTCCAGTGGTCTAACCCTGGATTTGACTGGTACCTACTGACTATTCCCACTGCATAGCAAATGTCCGGCCTCGTGCATAGCATAGCATACATTAAGCTACCTACTGCAGAGGCATAGGGAATATGTCTCATATCCTCAACATCTTGAGGTGTCTTGGGACACTGCTCCCTAGACAAATGAACTCCGTGTCTGAAGGGTAATAAGCCCCCCTTGGAATTCTGCATCGAATATCTGGACAACATCTTGTCGATATAAGATGCTTGAGACAAAGCTAGCGTTCTGTTCTTGCGATTCTTAAAGATCTGAATCCCAAGAACATACTGCGCCTCTTCAAAATCATTCATTTGGAATTGGGTCGCTAGCCAATTCTTTATGTCAGTTTGGTATCCTACATCATTCCCAATGAGTAGGATATCATCCACATAAAGTACTAATAAAACCACTTTGTCGTTGACGATCCTCTTGTAAACACAAGGCTCGTCAACGTTTTGGTCAAAGCCGTAAGACTTGATCACAGTATCAAATCTTATATTCCAAGATCTTGATGCTTGTTTCAATCCATAAATGGATCGATTAAGTTTGCAAACTTTTTGCTCCTGACCTTGTGTTATGAACCCTTCGGGCTGAGACATATAGATGCTCTCGTCAAGATTACCATTCAAAAAGGCAGTCTTGACGTCCATTTGCCAAATTTCATAATCATAAAGGTCTGTACCTTTCCCTTTGGGTAAAACCCTTTGATACAAGTCTAGCCTTAAAGGTCTGTACCTTTCCGGCTGCATCTCTCTTTCTCTTATAGATCCATTTACACCCTATGGGTCTAACCCCTTCAGGTTGGTCTACAAGTTCCCATACCGAATTGAAGTCCATTGATTCCATTTCAAGGTCCATGGCTTTGATCCATTGGTCATTGTGTACGTCATTCATTGCCTGTTTATAAGACAATGGATCTTCTACGCCATCATTAGGTATGACAACTTGAGTTTCATCGAAACCCAAGTAGCGGTAAGGTTGGGAAACAACCCTCCCACTACGTCGAGGCATTCCCAACGATTAAGAAGGACGAGACTGACTTGAGGTGTTGGCTCTTCCATCAACTCTTGATGAAGGTCCAGCTTGATTAACAACTCTTGTTGGTTCATGTGTAGCTTCATTTAGTACTAATTTACTACGCGGTTTATGGTTTCTCATGTGATCTTCCTCCAAGAACGTGACGTTTGTCGATACAATCACCTTATTTTCTTGTGGGTCGTAGAAAAGACCACCTCTCGTTTCTTTGGGATAGCCAAAAAACTGGCATAATCTTGAACGAGGTTCCAGTTTCTTTGGGTTTGTCACGAGCACGTGTGTCGGACAGTCCCAAATCCTGCAGTGTTGTAAACTAGGTTTACTCCCCTTCCAAAGTTCAAAAGGTGTTTCTAAAACACTTTTTGACCGAACACTGTTCAAGATTTGAACTGCAGTCTCTACTGGGTATCCTCAAAACGAGGCAGGCAATTGAGCATAGCTCATCATAGAACGAACCATGTCTAACAAAGTTCTATTTCTCCTTTCTGACACACCATTTTGCTGTGGTGTATTAGGTCCTGAGAGTTGAGATTTAATTCCATGTTCTATCATATAGTCCTAGAATCTCAAATCCATATACTCTCCACCTCGATCGGATCGAAGTGTTCTAATGCTTTTCCCTAATGCATTCTCTACTTCAGCCTTATACTCTTTGAACTTTTCAAGAGCTTCAGACTCGTGATGCATTAGGTATAGATGACCATACCTCGAATAATCATCTATGAAAGAGATGAAATATTCGTACCCTCCTCGAGTTTTAACATTCATCGGACCACAAAGATCCGAATGTATAAGTTCTAAGGGTTCTACGGCTCGATAACATTTTCCAGTAAAAGGTCGTTTGGTCAGTTTACCTTCCAAGCAAGACTTGCAAGGCGGTAAAGAATCATCTTCTAACTTGTTTAGAAGTCCATTCTTAGAAAATCTCTCAAACCGGTTGAGATTAATATAACAAAGTCTAAGATGCCACAGATAGGTACTATTATTTGGAAAAATTCTTCGCCTTTTATTTTGAGTGTTAGCATTCTTAAACATCTCATGATTTAAAACTGCTTTGGTTTTATTCGGTTTCGGTACGTACAAACTATTTTTCAATTTAGCAGAACATATATTGACACCCTCTTTCAAAATGAACGCTTCATTGATTGAAAAAGAAATACAATAACCAAGTTTTATTAAGCAAGAGATTGAAATTAAGCTCCTTTTAAGCTTAGGAACTATATACAAATTTTTCATTAAAATAAATCTATCTCCTTAAAATAACTTGGCATCTCCCACTGCACGAGCTGAGACGACGTCTCCCGTTCCGACCCTAAGCGTCATCTCACCCTCTTCGAGCTCCTTGAAGGAACTAGTTTCCTGAAATGAAGAGCAAACATGATTTGTGGCTCCTGAATCAAGTATCCAGGTTAAATCATCATTTTCCACTAAACATGTTTCACGAACAAGTAAATCTAATTTACCATTCTTCTCTTTGAGCTCAATATCTGCAGTGGTAGAAGCTTTCCTTTTCCCTCCTATTTTCTTCTTTTGGGTCTTCTTAAGCCCAAAAGATGAACTACAGGACTTAGTCTCAGAGGATGAACCCTTCTGGAACCTTCTGGAATGGGCAAATAGATTTGTCTCTCCATCAGCCTGTCCCTTATTCTTCATAAGAGACTGGAAAGTCTGTAGTTCATTAAGGAGAGTAGACAAGTTATACTCTATCTTGTTCATCACCGCATTGCTTCGGAATTGCAGGAAACTCTTTGGAAGAGATTCCAGGATGAACGATACCTGACTCTGCTCGTCAATGACTGCTCCGTTCATCTCAGCCACGTTGAAGTGGACCATCAGATCAGGAACGTGTTCTCTCACCGATGACCCCTCCTTCATACGGGAGTTATAAACGTATTTGAGGGATTCATGCCGAATCTGTCCAGACGTTTGTCGAAACATTTCCTGCAGTGAACTCATGATCTCACGAGCTGAGACCATGCCCTCAAGCTTTTTGGCCAGAACTTCAGAAACACTAGCCAAAATGTAGACCTTGGCCTTATCATTGGCCTTGATCCAGCGGTCGTACGCCTCCTTAACAGATTGAGGAGCGTTACGAGCAGGAATCTGAGGACATTCCTCAGTTAGTACGAACCGAAGGTCGTCAACAACAAGAATCGTATTCAAGTTAGACTTCCACGTAATAAAATTCTCACTAGTTAAACGGTCGCTTTTAAGTAAGGCTATTATTGAGGACGACATGCTGAAAATCCAAAATAGTTCTAATTAGTTATGCCTTTTAAACCCATTATAAAAACCAATCTAATTTAGGAAAATTATTAAAGAACCCTAGTGTTTAAACTAAAACTCATTGTTTAAGTTAAACCTTTAATTTTGCAACGATACTTCAAGGGTTTAGAACAAAAGGCTCCGTAGGGCGGTCAGTCATTCCTCCCTTGAATTGAGACTATCTCAGCCAATTCCCACTACCAGAACATCTCATGTCCCAATTGTCCTTAGCTACCGTTTGTTTGGTCAAGGACTTGTTAACTAACTTAACTCATCCCGTAAATGTGACCCTACCATTTTCAGATCCAATAGGCCCGAGCCAACAGGCTACTATTAAGAAAGACAAGTGCTGGCAAACAACCTAAGAGACCCTATCCATTTCTGGAGTTCGCGGTGTTCTGATCCCTATAGTCAGGCCCTCCGTAGGGTTTGACTGTTCCAGGACAACCTAGCAGGCGGACTATAGAAATCTCACGGTGCGACCTAATGGAGGAGACCGTAGGATACGTTGACACGCATCCTGCTCCCATTTACTATGGATACTTCCCTCATTCACCTTGGTATTGAACCATGCAAACACATACCGTAGGGGGATGCCCTATTGACGCCGCGTAGCCGAGAATGGAACTCACGGTGTGAACTCTTGAGGACGTGAGAGTAAACTCGATGCGAACATCTCGTTTTCTCCCACTGATGTTCCTAAAATTAGGGTATGGATTTAACTTAGTCGGATTCTGGCTAAAAGAATCTATCTAAGTCTATGCCTATTATAATTATTATAACTAGGTCTTAAAACCTTATGTCTAGGTGAATAAACATTTTAATTACCTAGAGATAAAACATAACTGAGGTTAATTCAACTCATGTTCGGGTCGGCCTCAGTGTAGGAGGTGTTCCACAACCGTCGCTTAAGTACCTCCAAATTTTTAGACAGTAACTTCATCGGTAGAGTTCCCTTATAACCAAAGTCCTAAAGTCCTACTATATTTTAAACTATTTAAAATATTACGTAAGACTTATTTCTAATCCTATTAGAAATTGAAACTTAGGTCTAAATTAATTTTAAACAATTTAAAACTAATTAGATTTAACCCAAGTTCCTATGTTTGCATGCATTTCTTTATTATAGGTTATGGTTTCTAAAACCCCTTTAATTTATAACTTTTATAAATTTTAATAATTAACCTATGATAAAGAAACTATATTATAAATCCAACCATCAAAATTCAAATTGGAATTATAAAAGAAATTCAACTACTTGAATTATGAAATTACTTAAACAAAATAACATTTATTTTAAACTATGTAATTTCATGCTCCATGCAATTTATTTTCTATATAATCTAATTATAACACTTATAATTAATTACTCATGAAAAAATAAATTAGTCATGCATCCAACCATATTCATATAACATTTATATAAATAAAATGCATGAACATGCTTATCCTAAGGTGGGAATAATCTAAATGACATTCGTATAGATAAAAAGCTGTAAAACCGGAATAATTTGGCCCCTAAAGTGCAAAAAATATAAATTACATTAATTTATTTCATGAAACCGGTCCAAAAGTACCCTGAACCGGCCTTGAATCGCTCGAACCAGACCAAAACCAACGAACTAGCTCGAACCGATCTGCTGCTGCTTGAACTGCCTCACGGCGTTGCAACGCTGATGCTAGCGTTGCAACGCCCGCTCCATCCTCGTGCGCGCCTGCTATCGAGATGGCGTTGTAATGCTGAGGGGCAGCGTTGCAACGCCGCTGACCCCTTGATCGCTCGCGTTGATAGGGAACATTGGCGTTGCGACGCTGTTCTTCAGCGTTGCAACGCTGCTCTTCGGCAGCAGCCTTCTTCCAAGAATACAGTAGCTTCGTTCTTCAATTTCTTCTTCGATTCTCAACCAAATTGAACGAAACTTGTCCCGAACGACTCGTAACTCAATTACAGACTCAATTTTGCACTTTTTTCCCCAAAACGCAGGGGCCTTTACATATAATTTGATCAAAATCAATAGTAAACTATGGCCAAAAAATTCCTAAATAGTATTACAGCAAACCAATGCAATTCCCACCAAAATCAATGCAATTTTGTTTCAAAACAAAACAATACAATCATTTCTCTGATACCAATTGATGGATATCTAATCTCCTTGAGCAGCGGAAACGTGTTTGGGATCGTTAATTGCTTGATTGTTTTAATTGAAACAAAAAGCAGTATATTGACCCAAAAATACAGAACAAGCATATACTCTAATCCTATTAGGCATGGATTAAATGCATACATGCAAACATGTTAAGTTTAACTATTAAACTAAAGGGAAGAAGAATTTATACCTTTGTAGACATCCTCCAACAGCAACTCCTTGCTCCAAGCAGCACAACAACAAAGGAACTTCTCTGTTTTTACAGAACAACAACACCACCACTTGGATCACCTTCTATATCTCTGAGTTCACTTAGATCTACCTTGGTGGGAAGGTAATCCAACAATTGGGAGATTTTGGGAATTCTAGAGATTGAGAGAGAGAGAATTTATTCTGTGAGTTTTCTCTAATTGATCGATCATCACCATCTCCTTCTCACCAGGAGAAGAAGAACTTTTAGTGGGCAACTCCCCACTTCCCTATCGAGAGGGAGATGGGGAGTGGTGGGAACGTGTCCTCTTGACATGTTTCCATTTAATATTATTTTAATATTTAATTAATAATTAAATACATTAAATTAAATCATATTTAATTCATATATAATATTAAATAAATTTAATCATTTTACTCTTTATCCTATAGTTTAATGTACATCTTATGCACATTAAATTATAACCTATAGTCTTCAAATACGAATCACATTCACATTTGAATTTGTAATTTGAACTCTTTCAAATATTCAATTCTCTCAAGTAATTTAATATGAATCATATTCACATTAAATTTATAATATATAGTTCCAAAACTATATATTATATCGTATCCATATACGTTAAATAGATTCCCTAATGAATTTGAACATTTAAAATCTAAATGATCTAAGAACCCTTTACGAGCTAGAAGGTGGACCTAATGGACCTACAGATCAGAAGCTACAACGATACGAGATTGCTCTTGCTAATCTCATTAACTTCCCAATCAACATTCGTTAATCATGGAACACTCCACTAAAGTCCCACACCGCACTATTCTCACCGCAGATATATTTACGTGTCCATGGATATTGACCAATAACAAACAAGTCAATCCTTCACGAATGTTCGTAACACCAGCTGGGTCAAATTACCGTTTTACCCCTAGGTTACATTTTGTTGTCCTACAAACAAACAGAGTCCCTCTCGGGCCAATGAGAGGGTCGGACCCTTTGTTCAAGTCCCGAAGACACCACTTAAGGGAACATTCCTCTACTTACTCTAGTAGGCGGGAAGGAGTGAATTCCATCTTGCTAAGTAAAGTTCCCAGTCGCTCACTCGGTCTTGTCCCCAAGAAGGTAGGCATATTGAGTCGGCGAATCGCCCGCCTCTCACCCATACTAGTCAAAGGACAATCCCTTGCGAACAGGAGTTAAGTAAACGCTGTCAGATTGAGATCAAGTTGCCTAGGTCAACCTAGTGAAATAGAAACCTAACTAGTCAACGGAGTTACAGCTAGAGGTTACTATTTCGTGGTATGGTCTTATGTAATCTTATTACATAGGATATCCCCACCCACATGTCATCTACACGAATAGGTTAGGATCACAGTGTTTGTATCAAATACAAAGTGGGCCACATCCGTAGTTTAACCAGGGTAAGGTACCCAAACCTTATCCCCTAACTATAGACCCTTTAGGCTATATCTGGAACTGATATCCTTTTTATGTACATTAGATTCAGTTAAAGATTCATTTAACAACCTTGGATGTTTAGTTTATTGGATTTAGGGTTTAAATAACGGCAAACTCGTAGAAAACGAACAATAACACTTTATTGAAATAATAACACTTTATTACATTAATTAGAACATAATTACAAACTACGAATTTTATGGCACAAATCCCAACACTTTCAACGTGGCTGAGATGAACGAAGCGGTCATTGACGAGTAAAGTCAGGTCTCGTTCATCCTGGAGTCTCTTCCGAAGAGTTTCCTGCAATTCCGCAACAATGCGGTGATGAACAAGATAGAATATAACCTGACTACTCTCCTTAATGAACTACAGACTTTCCAGTCTCTTATGAAGAATAAGGGACAGGTTGATGGAGAGGAAAAACTGTTTGCCTATTCCAGAAGGGTTCATCCTCTAGGACTAAGTCCTGTGGCTCATCTTCTAGGCTTAAGAAGACCCAAAAGAAGAAAATAGGAGGGAAAGGGAAGGCACCTGCTGCTGACAAAGGCAATGGAAAAGCCAAGGTTGCAGACAAAGGAAAATGTTTCCACTGCAACGTGGATGGGCACTTGAAGCAAAACTGCCCAAAATACCTTGTTGAGCTCAAAGAGAAGAAAGGTAAATCAGATTTACTTGTTCTTGAAATTTGTTTAGTGGAAAATAATGATTTGACCTGGATAATTGATTCAGGAGCCACTAATCACGTTTGCTCTTCATTTCAGGAAACTAGTTCCTTCAAGGAGCTCGGAGAGGGTGAGATGATGCTCATGGTCAGAACGGGAGACGTCGTCTCAGCTCGTGCAGTGGGATGCCAAGTTATTTTTCGGAGATATATTTCTTCTATTAAAAAACCTGTATATAGTTCCTAAGCTTAAAAGGAACTTAATTTCTATCTCTTGTTTAATAGAACTTGGTTATTGTATTGGTTTTTCAATCAATAAAGCGTTCATTTTGAAAGAGGGCGTCAATATTTGTTCTGCTAAATTGAAAAATGGCTTATACGTACTGAAACCGAATAAAACCAAAGCAATTTTAAATCATGAGATTTTTAAAAATGTTAGTACTCAAAATAAAAGGCAAAGAATTTCTCATAATAATACCTATCTATGGCATCTTAGGCTTGGTCATATTAATCTCAACCGGATTGAGAGACTCTCTAAGAATGGACTTCTAAACAAGTTAGAAGATGATTCTTTACCGCCTTGCGAGTCATGCTTGGAAGGTAAAATGACCAAGCGAGCTTTTACTAGAAAAGGTTACAGAGCCATAGAACCCTTAGAACTTGTACATTCGGATCTTTGTGGTCCGGTGAATGTTAAACATCAAGGAGGGTACGAATATTTCATCTCGTTCGTAGATGATTATTCGAGGTATGGTTATCTATACCTAATGCATCACAAGTCTCAAGCTCTTGAAAAGTTCAAAGAGTATAAGGCTGAAGTAGAGAATGCATTAGGGAAAACGATTAAAACACTTCGATCCGATCGAGGTGGAGAGTATATGGATTTAAGATTCCAGGACTATATGATAGAACATGGAATTAAATCTCAACTCTCTGCACCTAATACACCACAACAAAATGATGTGTCAGAAAGGAGAAATAGAACCTTGTTAGACATGGTTCGTTCTAGATGAGCTATGCTCAGTTGCCTGCCTCGTTTTGGGGATACGCAGTAGAAACTGCAGTCCAAATCTTGAACAATGTTCCATCAAAAAGTGTTTCAAAAACGCCATTTGAACATTGGAAGGGGGGTAAACCTAGTTTACAACACTTCAGGATTTGGGGTTGTCCGGCACACGTGCTCGTGACAAACCCAAAGAAACTGGAACCTCGTTTAAGATTGTGCAAATTTGTTAAGGTAGCGACCTTGCTGTTGGGATTTGTGCCCTAAAACTCGTAGTTTGTAATTATGTTCTAATTAATATAATAAAGTGTTATTATTGCAATAAAGTGTTATTGTTCGTTATCTACCAGTTTGCCTTTATTTAAACCCTAAATCCAATAAACTAAACATCCAAGGCTGTTAAATGAATCTTTAACTGAATGTAATGTACATAAAAAGGATCTCGGTTCGAGATACAACCTAAAGGGTCTATAGTTAGGGGATAAGGTTTGGGTACCTTACTCTGGTTAAACCATGGATGTGACCCACTTTGTATTTGATACAAACACTGTGATCCTAACGTGTTCGTGTAGATGACATGTGAGTGGGAATATCCTATGTAATGAGATTACATAAGATCGGACCACGAAATAGTAATTTCTAGCTGTAACTCCGTTGACTAGTTAGGTTTCTATTTCACTAGGATGACCTAGGCAACTTGATTTCAATCTCGAAAGGTGTTACGAACTCCTGTCATGAGGATTGTCCTTTAACTAGTATGAGTGAGAGTGGCCAGATTCGGCGACTCAATAAGCCTACCTTCTTGAGGACAAGACCGAGTGAGCGGCTGGGAACTTATCTTATCAAGATGGAATTCACTCATTCCCGCTTACTAGGGTAAGTAGAGGAATGTTCCCTTAAGTGGTGTCTCTAGGACTTGAACAAAGGGCCCGACCCTCTCATTGGCCTGAGAGGGACTCTGTTTGTTGGTAGGACCACAAACAAATTGTTCATTAGAGGAGCACTGGTACTTAAGGCACAAGATATAACCCAAGGGTAAAACGGTAATTTGACCCAGCTGGTGTTACGAACATTCGTGAAGGATTGACTTGCCATTATTGGTCACTATCCATGGACACAAAAATATATATGCAGTGAGAAGAGTTTAGCTGTGGGACTTTAGTGGAGTGTTCCCGCAGTTAACGAATGTTGATTGGGCGGTTAATGAGATTAACTGAGCAATCTCGTATCGTTGGAGCTTCTGATCTGTTGGTCTATTAGGTCCACCTTCTATCTCGTAAAGGGTTCTTAGATCATTTGAATTTGAAATGTTCAAATTCATTAGGGAATAAACTTAATGTAAATTGATACAATATAATATATAGTTTTGGAACTATATATTATAAATTTAATGTGCATATGATTCATATTAAGTTATGTGAGAGAATTAAGTATTTGAAAGAGTTCAAATATTAAATTCAAATGTGAATGTGATTCATATTTTTAAACTATAGGTTAAATTTAATGTGCATTAGATGTGCATTAAAACTATAGGTTAGAGGGAAAGATATGATTAAATATGATTTACTCTTAATTAAATAGAAGATATTTAATTTGATTAATTAAATATGATTGAATTAATATATATATATATATATATATAATAGTTAATTAGATTAATTATTATTATTTATTATTAAATAAATGGAAACGTGTCAGGAGGACACGTTCCCCACTTCCCTCCAACTCCCTATCGATAGAGAGTGGGGGAAGTTATCCCTCCTGACATAGCTTCTTCTCTGTGTGAGAAGGTGTTGATCGATTGATCAATTGTTCTGCAAGAAGAAAAATTCTCTCTCTCTCACTCTCATTCCCAAAAACCTTCCAAGAGATGGAATCCTTCCCACAAAGGAAATATCTAAGCATTCAGAGGATAGAGGGTTTACACATTTGGTGGTGTTTTGTAAAAACAGAGAAACTAAAGCTTCTTGTGTTGCTGTACTGATTGGAGCAAGGAGTTGCTGCTGAGGAAAACTACAAAGGTAATTCCTCTTTTTTTATTACTTTAATTGTTAAACTTGTATGATGTTTGCATGTAAAACATCCATGCCTAATTAGATTAGAGTTAATTTTATGCTTGTTCTGTATATTTTGTCAATGTATTGGTTTTTGTTTCAAAGCAAAACAATCTTGCATATTACGATCCTAATTCGTTTCCGCTGCTCAAGGAGATTCGATCTCCATCAATTGGTATCAGAGCAATGCTTGATTTGTTTTGATTAAAACAAAATTGCATTGATTTTGGTGGGAATTCCATATGGTTTGTTGTGAAACTTGTTTAGAAATTTTTTGGCCTTAGTTTACTTTGATTTTGATCAAATTGTATGTAAAAGCCCCTGCGTTTTTGGGCAAAAAGTCCATTATTGAGTCTGTAATTGAGTTACGAGTCCTTCGGGACCAATTAGTGAGCTCAAAGAGAAGAAAGGTAAATAAGATTTACTTGTTCCTTAAACTTGTTTAGTGGAAAATAATGATTTGACCTGGATACTTAATTCAGGAGCCACTAATCACGTTTGCTCTTCATTTCAGGAAACTAGTTCCTTTAAGGAGATCGAAGAGGGTGAGATGACGCTCAGGGTCGGAACGGGAGACGTCGTCTCAACTCGTACAGTGGGAGATGCCAAGCTATTTTTCGGAGATAGATTTCTTTTATTAAAACATCTGTATATAGTTCCTAAGCTTAAAAGGAACTTAATTTCTATCTCTTGTTTAATAGAACTTGGTTATTGTATTTCTTTTTCAATTAATGAAGCGTTCATTTTAAAAGAGGGTGTCAATATTTGTTCTGCTAAATTGAAAAATGGATTGTACGTACTGAAACCGAATAAAACCAAAGCAATTTTAAATCATGAGATGTTTAAGAATCCTAACACTCAAAATAAAAGGCAAAGAATTTCTCCAAATCATAATACCTATCTATTGCATCTTAGACTTGGTCATATTAATCTCAACCGGATTGAGAGACTCTCGAAGAATGGACTTCTAAATAAGTTAGAAGATGATTCTTTACCTCCTTGTGAATCTTGCTTGGAAGGTAAAATGACCAAGCGACCTTTTACTGGAAAAGGTTACAGAGCCGTAGAGCCCCTAGAACTTGTGCATTCGGATCTTGGTGGTCCGGTGAATGTTAAAGCTCGAGGATGGTATGAATATTTCATCTCTTTCATAGATCATTATTCGAGGTATGGTGATCTATATCTAATGCATCACAAGTCTGAGGCTCTTGAAAAGTTCAAAGAGTATAAGGCTGAAGTAGAGAATGCATTAAGGAAAACCATTAAAACACTTTGATCCGATCGAGGTGGAGAGTATATTTGAGATTCCAGGACTATATGATAGAACATAGAATTAAATCTCAACTCACTGCACCTAATAAACCACAACAAAATAGTGTGTAAGAAAGGAGAAATAGAACCTTGTTGGACATGGTTCGTTCTATGATGAGCTATGCTCAGTTGCCTGCCTCCTTTTGGGGATATGCAGTAGAAACTGCAGTTCAAATCTTGAAAAGTGTTTCATCAAAAACTGTTTCAGAAACACCTTCTGAACTTTGGAAGGGGCGTAAACCTAGTTTACAACACCTCAGGATTTGGGGTTGTCCGATACACGTGCTCGTGACAAACCCAAAGAAACTGGAATCTCGTTGAAGATTGTGCCAATTTGTTGGCTATCCCAAAGAAACGAGAGGTGGTCTTTTCTACGACCCACAAGAAAACAAGGTGATTGTATCGACAAACGCCACGTTATTGGAGGAAGATCACGTGAGGAACCACAAACCTCGTAGTAAATTAGTACTAAGTGAAGCTACTCATGAACCAACAATAGTTGTTGATCAAGCTGGACCTTCATCAAGAGTTGATGGAGGAGTCAGCACCTCAAGTCAATCTCGTCCTTCTCAATCGTTGGGAATGCCTCGACGCAGTGGGAGGGTTGTTTCCCAACCTGACCGCTACTTGGGTTTGGCTGAAACTCAAGTTGTCATACGTGATGACGGCGTAGAAGATCCATTGTCTTATAAAAAGGCAATGAATGACGTAGACAAGGACCAATGGATGAAAGCCATGGACCTTGAAATGGAGTCAATAGACTTCAATTCAGTATGGGAACTTTTAGACCAACCTGAAAGGGTTAGACCCATAGGGTGTAAATGGATCTATAAGAGAAAGAGAGACGCAGCCGGAAAGGTACAGACCTTTAAGGCTAGGCTTGTAGCAAAGGGTTTTACCCAAAGGGAGGGAGTTGACTATGAAGAAACTTTTTCCCATGTTGCTATGCTGAAGTCTATAAGGATACTCTTGTCCATTGCCGCATTTTATGATTATGAAATTTGGCAAATGGACGTCAAGACTGCCTTTTTGAATGGTAATCTTGACGAGAGCATCTATATGTCTCAACCCGAAGGGTTCATAGCCCAAGGTCATGAGCAAAAAGTTTGCAAGCTCAATCGATCCATTTATGGGTTGAAACAAGCCTCAAGATCTTGGAATATAAGATTTGATACTGCGATCAAGTTTTACGGCTTTGACCAAAACATTGATGAGCCTTGTGTTTACAAGAGGATCATCAACGACAAAGTAGGTTTATTAGTACTTTATGTGGATGATATCCTACTCATTGGGAATGATGTAGGATACCTTACTGACATAAAGAATTGGCTGGCGACCCAATTCCAAATGAAAGATTTTGGAGAGGCGCAATATGTTCTTGGGATTCAAATCTTCAGGAATCGCAAGAACAGAACGCTAGCACTGTCTCAAGCGTCTTGTATCGACAAAATGTTGTCCAGATGTTCGATGCAGAATTCCAAGAGGGGATTATTACCCTTCAGGCATGGAGTTCATCTGTCTAGGGAACAGCGTCCCAAGACACCTCAAGAAGTTGAGGATATGAGACATATTCCCTATGCCTCTACAGTAGGTAGCTTAATGTATGCTATGCTATGCACGAGGCCGGACATTTGTTATGCAGTGGGAATAGTCAGTAGGTACCAGTCCGACCAAGGGTTAGACCACCGGACAACAGTTAACAATATCCTCAAGTATATGAGGAGAACGAGGGACTATACGCTTGTGTATGGGTCTAAGGATTTGATCCTTACTGGATACACCGATTTCGATTTTCGCACCGATAAGGATTTCTGAATCCACATCGGGCTCAGTTTTCACCCTTAATGGGGGAGCTATAGTATGGCGAAGCATCAAGCAAGGATGCATCGCTGACTCCACGATGGAGGCTGCTTGTGAAGCAGCTAAAGAGACTGTTTGGCTAAGGAAATTCCTTACTGATTTGGAAGTTGTTCCAAATATTGTTGGGATTTATGCCCTAAACTTGTGTAATTTTGATCAATTAATAAAGTGTTTTTTATTTTCATAAGATTACAGTCTTGCTTTTATAAATCTAATAAACTAAGCTCCAAGGTTATAACATTTATATTGAAATCAGTGTAGTGGACACTATTTGGGTTGACTTCAAGATTATAACCTAAATAGTATATGGTATAAGAATAAGGTTGGAAACCTTATTCTGGTAACACCATGGATGCGACCCACTTTGTAATTAGTATAAATGAGGTAATCCAACTCATTCATGTAGTTAACATGCGAGTGGGGGCATCTTGTATGAAGAGTTCATACAAGACTGGATCGCAAATTATTAGTCTAACAAGTATAACACCGTTAACAGGATAAGACTAGTAATTTATAGATGGTCATTAGTGACTCGACCTGAATCCTAAGCAAGTTAAGAACTCCTTCTTATAGGGGGTTGTCCTTAGACTAGTATGGGTGAGAGTGGCCTGTAGCCGACTCAATAAGACTAACTTCTAAGGGACAGAACCTCGTAGGTAGCTGGGAACTTAACTGTGCAAGATGGAATTCACTCATTCCTCTACTGAGAAATTAGATAGGTTGTTCCCTTAAGAACTTACTCCAGGTCTTGAACAACGGGGCCCTGCCCTCTATGAGGGTATGAGTCTAAGGTAGGACCTTAGACTTGTTGTTCATTAGAGGATCAGTGGTGCTCAAGGAACAAAGAGGTAAACACAGGGGTAAAATGGTAATATGACCCAGCTGTGATTACGAACAACCTGTGAAGGCTCGACTCATGGGTAATGACTATATCAGTGGACACAATATTATCTACAGTGAGGAGAGTGCAACTACAAGTCTATAGTGAAGTGACTTGTAGTTAATGAATATTGATTAACTGGATCAAAGAGTTTGATCAGTTAATCTCGCATCATTGGAGCTCATGATCTGTAGGTCCATTAGATCCCTCCGTTGGCTCAATATGGTAATATTGAGGGTATAATGTTAGGAGTGAAATTGAAGTGTTCAATTTCATACATAATGAGTTATATCAATTATATATGATATAATTCATATAATATATAGTTTTAATGTGAATTAGATTCATATATAAACTATATACTAAAGAGAGAGATTAAATGAGGGGTAGGATGGTCATTTCCATCCTATTTCTCTATATATATGGTTGCATGAGATGCAACTAAGTTAAGGTTTTGGAAAAGCTCTTTTATTGTTGTTGGAAGAGTTCCAAGACAACAAAAACATCTCTCTCCCTAAATACCTCACATCTCCTTATGGGAACCCACCTTCCTCTCTCACCTAGAGAACAACGGAGAAGATTCGATGGTCGTGTCTTCGCACGTTGGAGTTCTTGTTGCTAAGATCGTGACCGTGGAGAGAGGAGCACTTGAAGAAAGGTTCTTCAAAGGTAAATTCTTGCTGTCCATTTCACTTTTATGTTTAATCTAGTTTTATTTGTTCTTGAATTTATCGTTGTAACTAAATCAAGAGCGCGCGATTCGCAATCGCCCAGCGCTGAGGACTTGATTCCCTTCAATTGGTATCGAGCCCAATTGCATTCTTGATTTATGTTCGGATTTTTCAAGAACAAGGTGGGATTTATCGCTTTTATGAGAGATGTATGAACGGTTTTTGGAAAATTAGATGTATTCAATTTTGGCACTTAGATTTACAATTTCCATTGAAATGTTCAATGTAAGGGCCCGATGATTTGGCCAAATTTAATTGTAAATCGAGTCTGTAAGTCCGTGTCGATCGAGGCAAGGCGGTTGCTGAGAAGAACAGAGCAAAAACGAGCAATGGAATGGTGATTCTCAATGTTGTCTGTGTACAGCGTTGCAACGTTGTTCATCGACGTTGCAACGCCGCGCGCTTATAGATAAAGCGCGCAAGAAGAAGAAGCGCGCTGTAACGTTAGCCTCTAAGCGTTGCAACGCTCGGCAGAAAATGACAAAAGCAGCGTTGTAACGCCGGATACATTTCACGCGAGGAGCAACGGGCAGAAACGTTTATTTTATTATTTATATTAATTATAAAAACGTTTTATTTTAATATATTTAATAATTTTGATTTTAATTAATATAATTAGATTATATTATTTAAAATTATTTCTAGGGTGCCAAAATTGGTCTAATTTTTGCTACTTTAATTATGCAATTGTTGTGTAATTATTGCCATGCATAGTGTATGCTTGTATTTTAGAAATCCCACCTTAGGTTAAGCATTTTCATGCATCATTTATAATATAAGGAGTTATATTGTATAGTTTGCATGATTAATTAATATAAGGTTGTTATATTAATTTTTGGACAACATTGACATGCATTATTTTTTCATGAGATGAATATGCTATGAATGTTCTATTTATTCATGTGATGAATGATCAAGCACTATAACATAGTATGCATGTCACCTAAGGTTAATTATTAGTTTTAAAGTGTTAGAACTTGGAAATAATAGACCTTAGGTTATCTAGTTCTAATTAGTTTAGAATTAGGAACCAAGTAATTTATAAGCTATGATTAAAAGAGGAACTCTGTCTAAGGAAAGTTCTGTCTAGGCTGGGGTATTTAAGCTGACGGAAACGGAACACCCCTACCTGGGAACTGACTTGGGAGTGAAATTTAATCAGAGAGTCTTATAAATTACAGTAGCGTCAGCGGGTTGATTAAGGGGTTAATAAACTAGAAATCCTAGGTTTAATATAAGGAGTTATATTAACAAACTTAGGATAAAATCAATATAAGAGTTATATTGATCATCAATATAAGAGTTATGTTGATAGAGTTAGGTAAAACTATTAGCCGGGTTTTAGCCTAAGAAAGATTCCTTTAGACTTAAAGTATTCAGTGGGAGGAAAAAGTGTATGAGATAGATATTTTTCTACCTAAGCTATCTTCGGGAAGTTCACGCCGTGAGACTCATACATGGCCTCGTGGCGCAAATGGGAGCGTCTCCCTTCGGATGTTGTTTGTATGAGTCAATATCAAGGTGAATGGAGAGGGTACTTATAGTGAGTGGGAACAGGTTTAGTGAAAACAAAACCTACGGTCTCTTCTGTCGGTTTACACCGTTAGACCACTATGGTCAGCCTGCTAGTTTGGCCTGTACTAGACAATCCCTTCGGAGGGTTTGATCATAGGGGATCTAACACAGTAGACACCCGAAAGGGATAAAGATTTTAAGAGATTATTTTCCAATCTAGTCCTCCCTTCATGGATTTTATTGGATCGAGACTGGGATCTAAAGATAAAGGGTTACACTCACGGGGTACATAAGTTGTGTATGTATCCAGACCGAAAAATGGTAACTAAAACCTATAGGAATAAGAGTTATTCTAGTATTAGGTTTTGGTCAAGAATGTCTTGATCCAGAGGAGGAGTGTTTTTGATTACCCTTCGGTGTCATACATTCTAAACCTTTGGAGTATCATTGAAAATTATAAATGGCCTAGGAATCATTTGATAATTAGCTAAAACATGTTTGGATTAGAGTTATAGCAATAAACTCATACAAGTTTGTTTGTAATATTTCGACAAAAATGTCTAGCTCTATGATTTCCTTATTGGGTGCGAAAACGTTAACCGGAGAGAACATAGTGACTTGGAGGGATGGACTCAACATAATCTTGGTTACACATGATCTTAAGTTCGTTCTCAATGAGGAGTGTCCTCAATGTCTTGCTCAAAATGCATCTCAAGCTGTTGAGGATGCGTATGACCGCTGGATTAATGCCAACGAAAAGGTGAAAGCCTATATCCTGGCTAGCATAGCTGATGCTTTAGCCAGGAGGCTGTTGGGCAAGGTCTCAGCTCGAGAGATCATGGATTTTGTGCTAAATTTGTATAGACAACCGTCCAAACAAATTAGGCCTGAAGCCCTAATATTCGTTTATAACGCACGTATGAAGGAAGGAACATCGGTGAGAGAACATGTTCTCAATCTGATTGCCGACTTCAATATAGCGGAATTAAACGGAGCGGTTATAGATGAGAAATGTCGATTTTGTTCATCCTAGAATCTCTTCCAAGAGTTTTTGCGATTCTCAGAGCAATGCAAATGATGAACAACATAGAGTATGATCTGATTTCTCCGCTACATGAGCTGCAGAATTATCAGTTTCTTATGGATGATAAGAGACAACAAAATGGAGAGGCAAATTTGTTTGCTCATTCCAAAAGTTCTTAGGAGGATTCATCCTCTAGGACTAAGAACTGTAGCCATACTTCTGGACTTAAGAAGATACAGAAGAAGAGGAAAAGGAGTAGATAAAGAGCAATAGCTTGGCAAAGAAAAGCTGTTATTTGATAACATGTAGCTTAAGGGTTTATTAGAAACATTATTTCTTGCCTTAGAGAACAGTGTACTTCTTTTACTTTTCAATTAAATAAAGTGTTTATTTCATTGGAAAAGTAATGTACTATGTGTTGCTCTTCTTGAGAATTATTTTCAAATGGTTTAATTCAGTTTTAACAAGTGAATTTTACAAACTTCCAAGTACACGAACTAATTTCTCCTAAAGAAAATGCTCATCTTTGGCATCTAAGATTGGGTCACATTAATCTCAATAGGATTGAGAGATTGGTAAATAACGGACTCTAAACGAGTTAGAAGAAAATTCCTTGCCAGTATGTGAATCCTGCCTAGAAGGCAAGATGACTAAAAGACCTTTTAGTGGAAAAGGTTATAGGGCCAAAAATCCTCTAGAGCTTATACATTCAGACAATTGTGGTCCCATGAATGTTAAAGCCATTGGAGGATATGAATATTCCATCTCTTTTATAGATTATTATTCCAGATATGGGCATATTTACCTAATGCACCACAAGTCTGAAGCACTTGAAAAGTTCAAGGAATTCAAGGCTGAGGTTCAAAATCAATTAGGTAAAAGAGTTAAAACACTTCGATCGGATCGAGGTGGAGAGTACATGGATTTAAAATTATAGAACTATATGATAGAACATGGAATTACATCCCAACTCTCAACTCCCGGCACACCACATCAAAATGGTGTATCGGAAAGGAGAAATAGAACCTTGTTGGACATGGTTCGATCAATGAGTTATGCTCATCTCCCTAGTTCCTTTTGGAGTTATGCAGTAGAGATTGCAGTATACATTTTGAATAGTGTGCCCTCCAAACGTGTTTCTGAAACACCTTTTGAACTCTGGAAAGGACGTAAAGGTAGTTTATGGCACTTCAGAATATGGGGATGTCCAGCACATGTGCTTGTGACAAATCCAAAGAAGTTGGATTCACGTTCAAAGTTGTGCCTATTCGTAGGATACCCAAAAGAAACAAGTGGTGGTTTATTCTATGATCCTAAGGAAGATAAGGTCTTTGTGGCGAAAAATGCCACTTTCTTGGAGGAGGACCACATAAGGGACCACAAAAAAAAAGTAAGGTAGTGTTGAGTGAGTTAGAAGGCACAATAGAAAAGGTTGCTAATAAGAACACTAGTACGTGAACAAGAGTTGTTGATACTAGTTTGTCTAGTCAAGAGGGTCCATCTCACGAGTTGAGTATGCCTCGACGTAGTGGGAGGGTTGTGATACAGCCTGACCGTTACATGGGTTTAGCTGAAACCCAAGTTGTTATACCAGATGACAACTGTGAGGATCCATTGACTTATAATCAAGCAATGGTTGACATTGACAAAGACAAATGGGTCATAGCCATGGACCAAGAAATGAAGTCTATGCACTTCAATTCTGTTTGGGATCTTGTAGATAAGCCTGATGGGGTAAAACTTATAGGTTGTAAGTGGATCTACAAGAGAAAACGTGGTGTAGATGGGAAGGTGCAAACCTTTAAAGCTAGACTAGTAGCAAAGGGTTATACCCAGGTTTAAGGGGTTGACTTTGAGGAAACCTTTTCACTTGTTGCTATGGTAAAGTTTATGCGTATCCTTCTTGTCATTGCCGCATATTATGACTATGAGTTATGGAAAATGGATGTCAAGACAGCCTTTTTGAATGGCAATCTTGAAGAAACCATCTACATGGACCAACCCATAAGGTTCATTAAACCAGGACAAGAGCAAAAGGTTTGCAGGCTTAAAAGGTCGATTTATGGACTGAAACAAGCCTTTAGGTCCGGGAGTATAAGATTTGATGAGGCTATCAGATCTTATGGTTTTGACGTGAATGATAATGAACCTTGTGTATACAAGAAAATCAACAATAGTTCTGTCGCATTCCTAATTCTCTATGTGGATAATATCCTACTCATTGGGAATGATGTAGGTTATCTTACTAACATCAAGGAATGACTAGCAACGCAATTCCAAATGAAGGATTTGGGTGATGCGCAGTTTGTTCTTGGGATCTAGATTGTCCGGAACCGCAAGAATAAAACACTAGCCTTGTCTCAAGCATCATACATAGACAAAGTGTTGTCAATGTTTAAGATGCAAGATTCCAAAAAAGGGCTTGTTGCCTTTTAGACATAGAATCCATTTGTCTAAGGAACAGTGTCCAAAGACACCTCAAGGAGTTGAGGATATGAGACGGATTCCTTACACATCAGTTGTTGGAAGTCTGATGTACGACATGTTGTGTACTAGGCCTGACATCTGTTCTGCAGTTGGGATGGTCAGTAGGTATCAATCCAATCCAGGACTTGAACACTGGACAACGGTTAAAACAATCCTTAAGTATCTTCAGAGAACAAGGAACTACATGCTTGTATATGGGGCTAAGAATTTGATCCTTACACGATACACAAATTCTGACTTTTGGACTGATAAAGATTCTCGGAAATCTACATCATGGTCGGCCACTCTCGAACGGAGGAGTTGTAGTATATAAGTGAAGTCAAGCAAGGATGCATTGTCGATTCCACCATGGAGGCGAATATGTAGCAACTTGTGAAGCAGCTAAGGAGGTCGTTTGGTTAAGGAAATTTATGCTAAATTTGGAAGTTGTTACAAATATGACTTTGCCCATCACGCTGTATTGCGATAACAGTGGTGGTGCAGTGGCAAATTCGAAGGAACCCCGAAGTCACAAGAGGGGAAATCATATAGAGCGGAAGTATCATCTCATCCGAGAGATCGTGCATAGAGGAGACGTGATTGTCACGAAGATAGCCTCAGAGCACAACATTGTTGATCCTTTTCTAAAGACTCTCACGGCTAATGTATTTGAGAGTCACCTAAAAGGTCTAGGTTTACAAGTCTTCCCCAACTAGGGCAAGTGGGAGTATTTTTGTACAAAGGGGTTTAAATGCCCTAGTTTATTGTATTTACAGTATTGTAATGTTTAGTACTCCACAAGCTTTAGGTCAAGTGGGAGATTGTTGGGATTTATGCCCTAAACTTGTGTAATTTTGATCAATTAAATAAAGTGTTATTTATTTTGATAAGATTACAGTATTAGTTTTATAAATCCAATAAACTAAGCTCCACGGTTATAACGTCTATCTTGAAGTCAGTGTAGTGGACACTATTTGGGTTGACTTCAAGATTATAACCTAAATAGTCTGTGGTATAAGAATAAGGTTGGAAACCTTATTCTTGTAACACCATGGATGCGGCCGACTTTGTAATTAGTACAAATGAGGTAATCCAACTCATTCATGTAGTTGACATGCGAGTGGGGGCATCCTGTATGAAGAGTTCATACAAGACTGGATTCCAAATTATTAGTCTAACCAGTATAACACCGTTAACAGGATAAGACTAGTAATTTATAGATGATCATTAGTGACTCGACTTGAATCCTGAGCAACTTAAGATCTCCTGCTTATAGGGATTTGTCCTTAGCTTAGTATGGGTGAGAGTGTCCTGTAGCCGACTCAATAAGCCTACCTTCTCAGGGACAGAACCTCGTAG
Source organism: Trichosanthes cucumerina (assembly GCA_036507285.1). NCBI lineage: Eukaryota > Viridiplantae > Streptophyta > Magnoliopsida > Cucurbitales > Cucurbitaceae > Trichosanthes > Trichosanthes cucumerina. Next base: position 46,190,633 of record CM071841.1, read on the forward strand.
GTAGCTGGAAACTTAACTGTGCAAGATGGAATTCACTCATTTTCTCTCGAGGAATTAGATAGGTAGTTCCTTTAAAAATCGACTCTGTGTCTTGAACAACGGGGCCCCGCCCTCTATGAGGATATGAGTCTAAGGTAGGACCTTAGACTTGTTGTTCATTAGAGGATCACTGGTGCTTAAGGAACAAAGAGGTAATCACAGGGGTAAAACGGTAATTTGACCCAGCTGTGATTACGAACAACCTGTGAAGGGTCGACTCATGGGTAATTACTATATCAGTGGACACAGTATTATCTACAATGAGGAGAGTGCAGCTACAAGTCTATAGTGGAGTGACCTGTAGTTAATGAATATTGATTAACTGGATCAAAGAGTTTGATAAGTTAATCTCACATCATTGGAGCTCATGATCGGTAGGTCCATTAGATCCCTCCGTTGGCTCAATATGGTAATATTGAGGGTATAAAGTTAGGAGTGAAATTGAAGTGTTCAATTTCATACATGAGGAGTTATATCAATTATATATGATATAATTGATATAATATATAGTTTTAATGTGAATTAGATTCATATATAAACTATATACTAAAGAGAGATTAAATGAGGGGTAGGATGGTCATTTCCGTCCTATTTCTCTATATATATGGTTGCATGAGATGCAACTAGGTTAAGGTTTTGGAAAACCTCTTTTGTTGTTGTTGGAAGAGTTCCAAGGCAACAAAAACATCTCTCTCTCAAAATACCTCACATCTCCTAAAGGGAACCCACCTTCCTCCCTCACCTAGAGAACAACGGAGAAGATCCGGTGGTCGTGTCTTCGCACGTTAGAGTTCTTGTTGCTGAGATCGTGACCGTGGAGAGAGGAGCACTTGAAGAAAGGTTCTTCAAAGGTAAATTCTTGCTGCCCATTTCACTTTTATGCTTAATCTAGTTATATTTGTTCTTGAATTTATCATTGTAACTAAATGAAGAGCGTGCGATTCGCAATTGCTTCTGCTGCGAGGACTTCGATTCCCTACAAATATGGAATCTCCCATCACCTTATACTGTGACAACAATGGTGCGGTAGCAAATTCGAAGGAACCTCACAACCATAAGCGAGGTAAACACATCGAGAGGAAGTATCACCTGATACGAGAAATAGTGCAACGAGGAGATGTGACAGTCACGAAGATCGCTTCGGAACAGAATATTGCTGATCCGTTTCCAAAGACTCTCACGGCTAAAGTGTTCGAGGGTCATCTTGAAAGTCTTGGTCTACGAGATATGTACATAGGCTAATCTAGGGCAAGTGGGAGATATGTAATGGGGTATATGGATGCCCTAGTTTATTGTATTTCTATCTCTTGTAACCACTGTTTTAGATTATGATGTACCCCACTAGAGCTTTAGTTCAAGAGGGAGTTTGTTGGGATTTGTGTCACAAAAGTCGTAGTTTGTAATTATGTTCTAATTAATGTAATAAAGTGTTATTGTTCGTTTTCTACGAGTTTGCCTTTATTTAAACCCTAAATCCAATAAACTAAACATCCAAGGCTGTTAAATGAATCTTTAACTGAATGTAATGTACATAAAAAGGATCTCGGTTCGAGATATAGCCTAAAGGGTCTATAGTTAGGGGATAAGGTTTGGGTACCTTACTCTGGTTAAACAATGGATGTGACCCACTTTGTATTTGAAACAAACACTGTGATCCTAATGTGTTCGTGTAGATTACATGTGAGTGGGGATATCCTATGTAATGAGATTACAAAAGACTGGACCACGAAATAATAATCTCTAGCTGTAACTCCGTTGACTAGTTAGGTTTATATTTCACTAGGATGACCTAGGAAACTTGATCTCAATCCTGAACAGGTTACGAACTCCTGTTCGTGAGGGATTGTCCTTTGACTAGTATGGGCTAGAGTGGCCAGATTCGTCGACCCAATAAGCCTACCTTCTTGGGGACAAGACCGAGTGAGCAGCTGGGAACATAACTTAGCAAGATGGAATTCACTCCTTCCCGCCTACTAGGGTAAGCAGAGGAATGTTCCCTTAAGTGGTGTCTCCGAGACTTGAACAAAGGGTCCGACCCTCTCATTGGCCCGAGAGAGACTCTGTTTGTTGGTAGGACCACAAACAAATTGTTCATTAGAGGAAAACTGGTACTTAAGGCACAAGATGTAACCCAGGGGTAAAATGATAATTTGACCCAGCTGGTGTTACGAACATTCGTGAAGGATTCACTTGCTATTATTGGTCAATATCCATGGACACATAATTATATCTGCAGTGAAAAGAGGTTAGCTGTGGGACTTTAGTAGAGTGTTCCCGCAGTTAACGAATGTTGATTGGGAGGTTAATGAGATTAATCGAGCAATCTCGTATCGTTGGAGCTTCTGATCTGTAGGTTCATTAGGTCCCCCTTCTAGCTCGTAAAGGGTTCTTAGATCATTTGAATTTCAAATGTTCAAATTCATTAGGGAATAAACTTAATGTATATTGATACAATATAAGATATAGTTTTGGAACTATATATTATAAATTTAATGTGGATATGATGCATATTAAATTATGTGAGAGAATTAAGTATTTGAAAGAGTTCAAATATTAAATTCAAATGTGAATGTGATTCATATTTGTAAACTATAGGTTAAATTTAATGTGCATTAGATGTGCATTAAAATTATAGGTTAGAGGGAAAGATATGATTAAATATGATTTAATCTTAATTAAATATAAGATATTTAATTTCATTAATTAAATATGATTTAATTAATATATATATATAATAGTTAATTAGATTAATTATTATTATTTATAATTAAATAAATGGGAACGTGTCAGGAGGGCACGTTCCCCACTTCCCTCCAACTCCCTTTCGATAGGGAGTGGGGGAAGTTATCCCTCCTGACATAGCTTCTTCTCTGTGTGAGAAGGGGTTGATCAATTGATGGATTGTTCTGCAAGAAGAAAAAGTCTCTCTCTCACTCTCATTCCCAAAAACCTTCCAAGAGTTGGAATCCTTCCCACAAAGGAAAGATCTAAGCATTCAGAGGATAAAGGGTTTACACTTTTGGTGGTGTTTTGTAAAAACAGAGAAACTAAAGCTTCTTGTGTTGCTGTACTGATTGGAGCAAGGAGTTGCTGCTGAGGAAAACTACAAAGGTAATTTCTCTTTCTATATTAGTTTAATTGTTAAACTTGTAGCATCTTTGCATGTAAAACATCCATGCCTAATTAGATTAGAGTTAATTTTATGCTTGTTTTGTATATTTGTCAATGTATTGGTTTTTGTTTCAAAGCAAAACAATCTTGCATATTACGATCCTGATTCGTTTCCGCTGCTCAAGGAGATTCGATCTCCATCAGTTGCAACGCTGCCCTCAGCACTGCAATGCTGCCGACACATTCCTTATTTACAACGCGTTAAGGGTACAACGTTGCAACGCTGTCCCTAGCGTTGCAAGGTATACCGAAAGTCATTATAAATAGAACGTTACGTTTTCTTACAAATGGAGCCGAATTTTATAGACTTTTGACCCTAATTTCGAAATACCCTCTGTAAGAAGAGAAAAGAGAGCAATTCTTGGGAGCCAAAGCGTTGGTGGAGGTTCGAGATCGAGACGGGAGCTCGGAGACGAAGGAAAACCGTTTTAATTTCCTTTTCTTTCAGATTGTAACACCGTTTTAAGACGTTTCATATAACTTTAGTTGAGTTTTATTGTGATTTAAAGTAGCTAAATATTGTAGTTAGGATTTGAATTGCATGTTAAGACTTATTTGCTATGTATTGAAGTATGTTTTGTTCTTTATTTTTGGCAATTCGTTCAATAACTCTTTGATATTGTTGGTTTAAGTGGACTTGAGAGATACAGCTTAGATTAGAGTAAAGTTGTCAAAACCCTTAGAAGTCTTTCATGAGAATGACCTAGAAGTCTAAGGGTAACATATAAAGAAGTTGCTTGATGTCATGCTTGCCATAGACTTCTTAAGGAAACTTAGAATATATTGTGTGTGCGAGGCTCACTAAGAATCGAAAGATTTACTTGAGTATTCTACTTCTTGTTTATAATTTCATCACATTAGTTCACTGCATGTGTTAAATAAGTGTTTACTTGTAAAATCAATTTCCTCTAAATCTATCAATTCGTGTCTCCACTTGTTTGTTTGTTGTTTGTCTTTATTTCCATCACCTATTCATGATATGTTACTTTAGCTAAAATTGAGAATTAATATCTTGGTAATTAATTAATCTAGAAACCCATTCCCAAGGACGATACTTGGACTCTTAAATCACTATACTAAAACTTGACTCGTACACTTGCGGTATTGCATTATAAAAATTATACGCAACAATGGTACAAGCATCTTTACCTAATACAACATAAGTCAACATTTGTTTTTTTTGAAAAGTTCAAGAAAATTAGGACTAAAGTTGAAAAATAATTAGGTAAATCTATAAAGATATTATGATCAGATCATAATAAAAAGTACAAGAACCCTATGTACTAAGACTAATTGATAGAAAATAGATTTTTATCCCAATTAGTTTAAAAACAGACTACATTTATGTGAAGAGGAGAAATAAGACCTTGTTGGATATGATCAAATCAATAGTGAGTTACAGGTCATTACAAGACTGTAGTTCGAATATGCAATAGAGATTGCATAGTGAACGTTATTCCGTCAAAAAGTGTCTACGAGACAATTTTGAGATTATAGAAAAGTAGTAAAGTTAGTTTACAACACTTCATTATTTGGGAATGTTAAGCTTACATACCGAAACAAGCCTTAAAAGCTTGTATATCTTCAAAGAGCCTAAATGTAGGCTACCCTAAGGAGTACAAAAAGGTCTTTTATGTTGTAATAAAAAAAAGGTATTTGTATGATAAATATCATTTTTGAAGAAATAAAAGACTGAAAACCTTTAATAAATTGGTTCCATGGTTAAACCACTAAAATAGTTAACAAAAGTTGTTTACAATTAATTTCATTCGAAAGTCAAATCGATCCTAGTCATGAATTAGCTAAGCCATATCGGAGTGGTAGAGTTATGAGATGACTCAACCTTTAAAAGGTCTTGATTGAAGACCAAGTTGTCATGTTAGATGACATAGAGGAGAAAAACTAAAGGTATGCCTTTATAACAGCAAGTTAATCAATTCAATCCTATTCTTATTTTCTGTTCATCTCGAGCTCCACAGGAAGAGGTAAGTGTTGAGATTTAGTTTTCTTGAACGCTAATTCATTTTTTAACAATGTTCGTGAAGGATGATTGAGCCAATTCTGACCTTACGTTGCTGTTTTGTGAAGAGGAAGACAGAAGACAGAATTGGCTGTCAAATCCGAGAAGTCTCTAATGTTTTGGTTGTACTGATTCGTAGAGTTGGAATCAGAAGCTCTAATTGGTATGGTTCGAAAGCTTATTGAATTTACTACATGTTTTATGAAGAAATCATGAGTAGCAAATGTTTAGAAGATGTTTTAAATCTCAGGTTAAATTTGTTGTCCAGCAGGAAAAATGAAACTGGAACAGCAGGAAGTTATTGTGAAGAAAGTAGCTTTCGAGGTAAATTCGAACAAATCCGGTTGGAATCTCATTTTCATGTATTCATAAGAGTTTTAGAGGGTTCAAAAAGAAAGAGTTTGGTATAAATTACATTCTTGGTGGATAAGTAATGAAGAAGTAATGGCTATCTGAAAATAAGGCAGAAAATCTGTGAAATGCAGGAAAATTTGTTCGAGTGTTTTCTTGTAGTTTTAAGGTTAAAAACCATGAGCTCGAGGTTCTAATACATGGATTTGGTTTGTTTGACAGGCCAACAGGAGATAGGTCGAGTGTACGAACCAAGGTTCTAGTTTAACACTGTGAGTGACAAAACGAACTTCAAAAATGTTCTATATGCTTGAATTATGTTTTAAGAAATACAAGTTTTGCTTGAATGAAAGGGTTTAGATGTTTATTGTTTTCCTTGAACACTTGTTTATGAGCATTCATGATTGCTTAGAAATGTTTTAAAGTGTTCATGATGAGCCTAAATGTCTTGATGAAATTTGTACACGAGCATATGTTTATTGAATTTTCCAAAGTTTATAGAAATGTTATGATTTCGTGCAAGTATGTTTTTAAAGATTTCCAGTTTTATCAACAAGCTAAGTAAGCTTGAGTTTTATGAAAGAAAAGATAAGAAGGCATGTTCAAATATTTTCATGTGATCTTCTGAGATATTGAGCCCGAGGCTTTATGGTACCGTGTGCACACAGGTCATTTCTGTTGTCGACGTTGAGTGTACTACGTGACAACAACGCTGTCGTGAGTACTGGGTGGGCTCCACTACGACAAAGACGATGGGAGTATTGGGCGGGCCCACTACATCGAAGAACAAACGTTGGTTGTACTGGGCGTGCCCTACACAACATAGATTGTGACATGTTTTAAAAAGAGATTATATCATTTACATGCCTTACGTGATTTTAACGATATACTTACTGGTTTTTCTGAAAAGCTATTATGATTACAAGTTTATATTTTACGCTTGATTACAGATGCATATGCTCATTAGTTTTCAGATGACATGTTTTACAAGTTATAGATTTTAAACACAGTCACTCACTGAGCTTTTTAGCTCATTCTTTCGATGTTTTTCAACTTTGTTAGGTAGAGATCGAGCTCCTGGTACCTGACATCCTGCCATAGTCTGCTGAAAGCTCCACGAGGTTATATTTTGTAGGTGGTTGGGTTGTATAGCAAGTCCTTATGTATTGTAGTTAGTTTTGAGGGGACTCTGTAGTTATAGTCATATGTGCGTTAGAGGTTGTGGTTGTTTAATTAGTGGTTTGGCCTGTTTGTGGTTCTGATGTTCTTGCCCGTTTTACTTTTTGAGCGAGATTTCTGAAAAGTTTCGCCTTATGTTTGTTTAATAGTCGTCCAGTTTCCGTTGTGTTAAGTTTAAAGTGTTCCACATGTGAATGTAGTATGTTTATCAGGTAAAGCAGAGTCAGCAGGTATTGTTAAGAGGTAACAACGTCTGTTGGCTTCACGTCGCCTTTCGGGCTAAGTTAGCAGGTAGTTCGAGAGGGGGTGTGACATAAACACTTAATTCTAGGCTAAACATGCATTTTAAGAGAAGAAAACTTAAAGTAAAGATACTTACTTGTTGAAAAACACTTCTTCGACGTTTCCTTCTCCGATCACGAACTACTTCGTACAAACGACCTCTACTATCTCATACCTCGAGCCAAATAGCACGGACACCTCCGAAAGGGCTTCTCGGTTGTTCTCCGTAGGTTGTGGGAGAGTGAGTGAGACTTCCTTTTGTTTTGGGTGAGGAGAATTGTAGAGAGGAATTGAGAGAGTTCTTTGAGAGAAAGGAGTGCTCTTTGGAAGTAGAATTCCAAAAAATTATCAAGTCTTATCAAAAGGCTTCTCACTAAGCTTTTAAATAACGGTGAGAGGTGGACTTGAAATCTCCACCAATTCATCATTTTACCACATTCTTATAATATGCAAATCATATTTGCATATTACTTATAATAAGGTATCTCATACCTTATTATACAAATCACATTTGTATAATTGTGTAATTTTAAATTGAATCACATTCAATTTAATTTATCTCAATTCAATTTCTCCAAATAACACTAATTAATCAATTAGACTAACCTATAAATTATTGTGAATCTCATTCACATAAAACTATATATTATGTCAATTATATCACATATAAATGACATAAATACCCAATTAATGAATTTGAACATTTCAAATCCACACCAAACTGTAAACCCCCAATTTATCCAGTTTGGGCCAACCGAGGGACCTAATTGACCTACAGATGACGAGCTCCAATGATTCGAGAATAACCTGACAAACACTTTGACTGGGTTATTAAACATTCATTAGCTACGCTAACTGTTGCGTAATATTATGATAATGCAATACCGCAGTGTACGGGTCAAGTTTTAGTATAGTGATTTATGAGTCCAAGTATCGTCCTCGGAAATGGGTTTGTAGATTAATTAATCACTAAGGTACTAATTCTCAATTTTAGCTAAAGAAACATAACATGGATAGTTGGTTGAAGTAAATACGAACAAACAAACAAATATGTGGAGACACGAATTGATAGAGTTGTGGGAAGTGATTTTACAAATTAAAGACCTAACTAACACATGCATTGAACCAATGAGATGAAGTTATAAACAAGAAGTAAAATACTCAAGAAAGTCTCTCGATCTCTCAAGAGCCTCGCACATACAATAAATCCTATAGTCTCCATATAAAATCTTAGCATGCACGACATTAAGCAACTCCTTTATGTGTTTCCCTAAGATTTCTAAGTCACTCTCATGCCAGAATTCTAAGGGTTTTGACAATTTTGCTCTAATTCAAGTTTTATCTCTCGAGTCCACTTAAATCAACAAATTAAGAAGTCAAGAACGAATTGTCAAAAATAAGAACAAAACATGCTTCATACATTGTAATAAGGTCATAACAAGCAAATCAAATCCTAGCTACAATGTTTAGCTACTCTAAATCACATGAAAATCAAACTAAACAAGTAGAAAACGTCTTAGAACGCTATTACAAATTTAAAGAAAAGGAAATTAAACTTAGGTGTTGATGCCGGTCCTTCGTCTCCGAGCTCCCGTCTTGGATCTTGAACCTCCACGAATGCTTTGGCTCCCAAAATTACTCTTTTCACTCTTCTTACAAGGTGTATTTCGAGATTAGGGCAAAATTCTACCAAATTTGGCTCCCTTGTAATGAAAACAACATGTTGTATTTATAGGCATTATCGGCACAGCGTTGCAACGCTAGGGACAGCGTTGTAACGCTTTGCCCAAGGCGGCTGGCACTTAAGGAAATAATCGATGGCGTTGCAACGCCGAGGCCGCTGCAACGCCGCTACCCACGCGCGCGCGCCTTGTCGAAATGGCGTTGCGACGCTGCGAGGCAGCGTTGCAACGCCCCCTGTGCGGTTCCTCGTGCATGCCTTCTTATCGAGATAGCGTTGCGACGCTGCTAGGCAACGTTGCAACGCTATCGCCTTGGTCTTCAACGCATCTTGGCTGCACATTCGACGTTGCAACGCTTCGCAACGCCATCGCCTCGGGTCCTCATGCTTGGATTGGTTCTTTCTCTTCCAATTGGTATTCTTTTTAGCTCTAAATAGCCTCGTTTTGATCCCGAGTGATCCAAATTGTCTCCAAGAGCTCCGTTTTAGCTCGTCACCTGAAATTGAATGAATTAAATACGTAAAAGCCCTCAAATCATCATAAAACTAGCAATAATTAAGCTTAAGGATAACACATTTTGTGTGCTATCAAACACCCCCAAACATAAACTTTTGCTAGTCCCGAGCAAAAATAGAGTTAAACATTAGGTTGTTCTTAAACATACATTTGATTCAAGCCTAAAAAATTTAAGAGAAAATCTAGCAATCACAGGTATCATTCATGACACTTCAGCAAGCAATTTAAAACTTTCCCTAAGTGTTCCTACTTGTGTGTGTGATTAGCCTATGTTCCCTTCATTTTTACTAAGCCCGGATCAACTTTATTAGTCTCTCCATTAAACTTCCCCCTACACTGGTCTTAGTTACTAATCCTTGAGTGTCCCCACATTCAAGAACTAAATAACTCTACTCAGCACTTAATCACTCTTTTAATGCCACTTTTTCTATTTTCTTCTTTTTTTTTTTTTTGTGCAAGGACACTAGCTTTCACACATCCACCGCAGGACCCTTACCGAGCATTCGCTCAATGAGTGACCTAAGCGATCACGGTGAAGGTAGCTCTTTTGTCCTCACGATTTTTTTTTTTCTTTAACAAACATAACAACAAAAACAGACGACAACCCTTTCACATAATGCACATATTATACAGATCATGCACTTCATATTGTCATTCACCCTATCCTGCAGTTTAACTCTAAAATCAGTTCTCAGACCTATCGAGGTGACATCAAACTTCTAAACCTAATAACTTTGTTCTAAGCATTTCAAAACTACAGGAACACATGCTATGTGCATATAATGCAGGAAAAACTCAAGAAAATTTTTAAATTAACTCAAATTCATGTCATGCTTTCATGTTTCAGCAGAATCACAAAGATTTTCAATTATATCGCATCCTAGGCTATCATACTCATACTTATGTAAAAGATCAACCAACAATTCAGCACATACTCAGGACAGTCACAACAAATAAACACAAATAAACACATCCCACCCCCAAACTTAAACTAAAAATTGTCCCCAATATTTGCAGAATTAAGCATAAATTAAGTATAAGTGTAAGAGTGAACAATCATCATCCCGGGTAATGGAGATCTTTTCGAGATTCTTGGATAGCCAAAGCATGTGTGTTGGAGTTCCTCAGAACGGGAGCATGGATTTCAACGAAGAAGGGCATCTCCAGAACCTACAAAGCAAAACAACAATTAACTAAGCATTGAAAAACAACAAACTAAAGCAAGCTAAAGACAGGAAAACAAAAGTAAGTAAACCTTGGGTTGCCTCCCAAGAAGCGCTTTGTTTAACGTCTTTAGCTAGACTGTACTCCCTCAAGGTGTTTCTTTCCTTGCTTGCAGTGCCTGGAGTGATGTGTTCATTTGGCCAATCTGGGTCTCTATGTTCTTTATTGCAGCTCCATGACTGGTCACTATACCAGATAAACTTGTGACTGCATTCTCCAGCTGGTTGGACCGACTTCTGGATTCAGCTATGAAGGAGTGCAATGTGTCTTCCAGAGATGCTTTCCTCTCTGATGTAGAAGCATGCCCTATAGGAGGATTCAACACATTTTTGTTGTTAGCATAAGAAAAATTTTCATGATACCTCAAACCTGGATTGTAATGTGTTGGGAGGTTGTTCTGAGTCTGATTGCCTCCATAGGTGTTACTTCTGTTGTTCGGGTAGTGCAATTGCTCCATAGTGGATTCTCCAATTGGCTGGGAGCATTGAGAGGACATCCCTATTTGTGGTGATCCTGCAAAATTATTCAGGGCATGAGTGAGAGATGCCATATGAGATCTAAGAGAGGTTACCTCGTCCAGTTGATATAATCCAACTACTGGCTTAGATCTGTCATTTTCTGTAGGCCACTGGTAGCTGGCAGTTGACACTTCCTCCAGGAGGGCACGTGCTTCTGGCACAGTCTTCGCCATGAAAGCCCCTCCAGCAGTGGCATCCAGAATGGTCCTGGTCTTACCTTCCAGTCCATTATAAAATAGTTGAACCTGGAGCCATTTTGGGTAGCCATGTTGTGGGTACCTCCTGAGCACGTCTTTGTACCATTCCAAGGCCTCTAATAGTTGCTCTCCCTCCTGCTGCCTGAATGTTCCAATCTCAGTCCTTACTTTGCAGCTTTTACAGGTGGAAAGAATTTGGTCATAAAGGATTGGGCCAACTCCTCCCAAGAAGTGATACTCCCTGTGGGGAAGGACGCTAGCCATTCTTTGGCTCTACCCTGCAAAGAGAAAGGAAAAAGACGTAAGCGAATACTATCTGCAGAGATACCATTCATTTTAAATGTACCACAGATTTCTAAGAAATTTTGAAGATGAGAGTTAGGATCTTCTGTGGCTAACCCTCTGAAAGCACCTTCCCTAACCATTTGTATCAGCCCTGTCTTATGTTCAAAATTATTAGCATTGATAGGGGCATGGACTATTCCAGCCTGCTCAGAATTAAACACAGGTTGAAAAATACTCCCTGATAGGTTTAGGGTTGTTGATGAGCTCCTAATCAGCCATTTCCTGAGGTTCTGCTCTTTCTTCCCTTAGGAGTCTCCTACAGGTCCTCTCAATCTCAGGATCAAAAGGGTGCAAGTATGCAGTTCTCCCCTTGGGCATACACCTGGAGGATCAAAAAGAAAGAAATTAGATAAAAAAGAAAAACACAAACAAATAGAAAATAAAATAGAAAATAAAGACATAAAACATAAAACTTGGGTTGCCTCCCAAGAAGCGCTTTCTTTAACGTCTTTAGCTAGATGGTGACTTATCAGGGCACATAAAAATGCTCGTATTTTTTCGGGCCCTTCTTGCTCGAAACGATGTAGCCTTCTAAGTCTAAAAGGCTATCCTGCTTTTCTCGAACCCCAGATAGAAAATTATTTTTGGGATTTTTATTTATCAAAAGAAGGAAACTGAAATCAAAGCAAGACTCGTGAGTATAAGACAAATGGTTATCAAAAAATAAAGGAAATTTTTGGGGATAAAGGGAAAGAAGACTTCTCAGCCTCTAACTCTATCACCTGGATCTCTCCTGTGGAACTAAGTGTATCACCAGTGTCCTCCTCACTAACCTGATCATGGTGTGCCTCAGTCTCCCCCAAACTATCTTCGTTATCTTCTGAACAAATCCTCCTAGGTGGCATCTCCTGAGTGGTAAGGATAAGAATTTGCTCCTGTAAGGCATTAAGGGAAACTACTAGCTGGTTAAGATATTGAGCTCTATCCTGTACTATTTCCCAAAGTTCTACCACCTTAGTTTCTAACCTCTCTAATTCACTATGGATCAAATTTTTCAATTTCAATTCTAATGTGTATTCAGCCAATTGGTCCATCAGAGAAGATTTTTCTAAGGGTTGGTTAAGGTACGAAAAATTCTGGTTCCAAGTGCCTAAATAACTACCCTCATGTGAGTTTTCATATATGTCAAGTACAGAATGGTAAAAATTAGACACATGGTATTCAGAAAAATCATGATGCACAAAACTAGGGTCCTGAGAGGGACAATAGAATGGTGGAAACTCAAAATTATGCAAAAGTCATACTTGAAAAATTAGTCATTTCACAACCAGACTTCACACAATATCAACACAACCAAAACAGGAAACAAAGACTCAAAAACACACAAAACTAAAATAACACAAATAAGGAAACATACAATCACACAAAATAATAAAGGAAAGACAAACAAACAAGCTTTAGTCTAAAATTTCAAATTTTCTCCTAATATTAATTAATCTAAATAATCGCCATTCCCCAGCCACGGCGCCAAAAACTTGTTGCGTAATAATATGATAATGCAATACCGTAGTGTATGTGTCAAGTTTTAGTATAGTGATTTATGAGTCCAAGTATCATCCTCGGGAATGGGTTTCTAGATTAATTAATCACTAAGGTACTAATTCTCAATTTTAGCTAAAGAAACATAACATGGATAGTTGGTTGAAGTAAATACGAACAAACAAACAAACATGTGGAGACACGAATTGATAGAGTTATGGGAAGTGATTTTACAAATTAAAGACCTAACTAACACATGCATTGAACCAATGAGATGAAGTTATAAACAAGAAGTAAAATACTCAAGAAAGTCTCTCGATCTCTCAAGAACCTCGCACATACATAAATCCTATAGTCTCCATATAAAATCTAAGCATGCACGACATTAAGCAACTCCTTTATGTGTTTCCCTATGATTTCTAAGTCATTCTCATGCCAGAATTCTAAGGGTTTTGACAATTTTGCTCTAATTCAAGTTTTATCTCTCGAGTCCACTTAAATCCACAAATTAAGAAGTCAAGAACGAATTGTCAAAAATAAGAACAAAACATGCTTCAATACATTGTAATAAGGTCATAACAAGCAAATCAAATCCTAGCTACAATGTTTAGCTACTCTAAATCACATGAAAATCAAACTAAACAAGTAGAAAACGTCTTAGAACGCTATTACAAATTGAAAGAAAATGAAATTAAACTTAGGTGTCGATGCCGGTCATTCGTCTCCGAGCTCCCGTCTTCGATCTCGAACCTCCACGAATGCTTTTGCTCCCAAACATACTCTTTTCACTCTTCTTACAAGGTGTATTTCGAGATTAGGGTAAAACTCTACCAAATTCGACTCCTTTGTAATGAAAACAACATGTTGTATTTATAGGCATTATCTAAGCGCACGTTGTAACGCTTAGGGACAGCGTTACCAACGCTGCGTGCCTAGGCTACCGGGCACTTAAAGAAATAATCGATGGCGTTTGTAACGCCGAGGGCAAAGGCGCGTTAACGCCGCTACCCTAACGCGCGTGCTCTTTGTCGAAATGGCGTTGCGACCCTGCGAAGTAGCGTTGCAACGCCCGCTGTGCGGTTCCTCGTGCATGCCTTCTTATCGAGATAGCGTTGCGACGCTGCTAGGCAGCGTTGAAACGCTATCGCCTGGCGTCTTCAACGCGTCTTGGCTCCACATTCGGCGTTGCAACGCTATAAACAGCGTCGCAACGCCATCGCCTTGGGTCCTCATGCTTGGATTTGTTCTTTCTCTTCCAATTGGTATTCTTTTTAGCTCCAAATAGCCTCGTTTTGATCCCGAGTGTCCAAATTGTCTCCAAGAGCTCCGTTTTAGCTCGTCACCTGAAATTGAATGAATTAAATACGTAAAAGCCCTGAAATCATCATAAAACTAGCAATAATTAAGCCTAAGGATAGCACATTTTGTGTGCTATCAAACAAAACAGCGTCGCAACGCCATCGCCTCGGGTCCTCATGCTTGGATTGGTTCTTTCTCTTCCAATTGGTATTCTTTTTAGCTCCAAATAGCCTCGTTTTGATCCTGAGTGATCCAAATTGTCTCCAAGAGCTCCGTTTTAGCTCGTCACCTGAAATTGAATGAATTAAATACGTAAAAGACCTGAAATCATCATAAAACTAGCAATAATTAAGCCTAAGGATAACACATTTTGTGTGCTATCACTAACACTCCACTAAAGCCCATAGCTGCACTCCCATGTCTGTAGGACAAGTTGTGTCGATCAATATAACCAATGCCGTGAGTCGACCCTTCACAGGTTATTCGTAGTCAAAGTTGGATTAAATTACCGTCTTACCCCTATGTCTACCTCTTGCTCCTTAAGTCCCACTGCTCCACTAATGAACAACTACGTTGCATGGTCTAACCACTAACAACATCCCTGTCCGGCCAGTGAGTGGGTGGGCATCCGTTGTCCAAGTCTTGGAGACATTACTTAAGGGAACAACCCCTCTAGTTTCCTTAATACGAGAACGAGTGAATTCCATATCGCGTTGCCAAGTTCCCAGCCCCCCACGTAATCCTGCCTTTGAGAAGATAAGCATATTAGATGAGTAACTATGACCACCCTCACCATACTAGTCAGAGGACAGACTCCGCAGACAAGAGTCCGTAACACGCTCTGGATTAAGGACGAGTCACTATTGGTAATCTACGAAGTTATTAGTCATATATTGTTAACAATGTTACATCAATAAGTCTAATAATTCACGGTTTGGTCTTGTACAATCTCATTGCACAGGTGCCCCCATTCGCATGTCAACCACATAAAGGAGCTGGATCACCTCGTTTGTATCTAATATAAAGCGGGTCGCATCCACAACGTATCCAAGATTAGGTCTCCAACCCTATCCGTATATTGTAGACTGTTCGGGTCATTAACTCGAACATGATCCTCCCTGTGTGTCTACTACACATCGTTCAAGTTCTAGTAATTCTCTCACAATACAATGACCCTAGAGCTTAGTTTATTGAATTAAGTTTATAAATATACGAGACACAAAGTAATGAAAAAAAATAACTCTTATTTATTTCAACATGGAATATTACACACTTAGACGAGATTAGGGCATACACCCCAACACCCTTAAGTGCTGATTTTGGGACTTGAACTATGGGGCATATGTATGCTTAATTGAAGTTCCAAGAAAAATATAGATGTATTTTAAGTATAAAAATATGTTGGGAGATTATATATCGAATCATGATTCCAACGCATCAAACCGGAGGTAATTTAGATACTCGAGCGAAAAAATATGACAAAAATGGTTGCAGTGGGTTGGCTGGCAGCAAGCGCAACGTTGTGACGCTGTTCCCTAGCGTTGCAAAGCTTCACAGCGTTGCAACACCATCCATGGGGTTGCAATTCTGATCCAATTTCCTATATATACATCCTTATCAGCCCATTCGAAAGGGAGTCAAATTATATGGAATTTTAGACCTATTTTCGACTCTTACACTTAAAAAGGAGCAGAATATTATTCTTTGGGGACCAAGCATGTGTGAGGAGGCTCGAGATTGTGACGAGAGCTCGGGAACGAAGGACCGACATCATCACCGACGAGTTTTGTTTCTTCTTCCTTTTAGTTTGTAGTTTTGTTATAGATTCTAATACGACATTACATGTTTTTATAGTGTTATAGATTCTAATACGACATTACATGTTTTTTATAGATTCTAATACGACATTACATGTTCTTTATTCTTCCCCAAAGTAAGAGAAAATACCAACAAGAAAAGTCTTTGTATATACCGTGTGTCATCACCCAAAGAAGAAGTTGTCGGACTGAAAAAATCAAACTAACACACTCAAATTTCGAAAGCAAAAACAATAGTAGATAAAAATATATACCTCGAAGATGACATTTACGTTGTAGATACTAATATGCAAAAAGATGAGGCAAACTTAAGAAGTTAGGAAACGGGAGGAAATACCAACAAGAGAGGTCCCTGTGTAATGCAGATCATCAATAGGAACTAGTAGATAAAAGAAAATACCTAATGTTCCAACAATATAAGCAACGGGGGGACACGTTGCAGATACTAAGATACATAGAGACGAGGCAAGCACAAAGAAACCAGAAAATAAATGGAAATACCAACAAGAGAGGTCCTTGCGTACATTGTGAACGAAGGAGGCGTGATGGATTTTAGGTAGAGCATTAATTATGACAAGTAGTTAATGATGTCATTTTTGCCTCGGTTATTGACGTGTATGAGGTATCAATTTTTATATTAAGTTTAATTTATATATGCTTAATGGTAATTACACATTTCCATTTCATTAAATCAATCTAGATGTATGCCCAATATATGCTATAAATCTAATTGCTCGCCATTAAAATCGTTTTGTTGTAACCTATGAAATATTTTCTTCTCTTTAAATGATATTTTGTTGTAACCTATGCATTATTTTCTTCTCTTTAAATGATCTTAACTTAACAGTTAAGATTTGATTGAAGTTTGTCATATTTTGTTAACTAATAATTCTCTATCCCCTTAAAATCCTCTACTTTTATATTTTGTTAGCTATAATTCTTTCTCCCCCCCTTTGGAATCTTACTTTTTTTTAGGCTTTTATTTAGTTAGTTAATTATGAAAAAAATGTAGCTAGGCGTATTTTAGTCCCAAAATAATTATGAAATCACAATATAAATAAATTAAAACAGGATTTAGACTTTTTCAAAATTTAAAAAATGTTGTCCCAACTAAAAATAAGAGTTAGGGAGGAATGAAGAACCGAAAAAAAATTGTAATTTGTAACTAAAATATCTCAGTTCGGTTTTATTCGATTTTTTATGGACCTAAACCGAAAAACTGAACCTAGGTAATCGGTTTTCCCTTCATATGTACCGAAGAATCGATTTGTTCAGTTCGGTTCCTTTGTGCGGACCAGTTTCTGCCCACCTCTAGTCTATAGTATAGGAATGAGGTTTGGTACTTTATCCTGGTGACACTATGGATTTGACCAACTTTGTATTTGATACAAACACATCAATCCAACACGTTCATGTAGGTGACATGGAAGTGAGGGTGTCCTATGTGATGAGTTCACATAAGACCGGACCGCGAAATAGTAACCAATAGATGTAACTTCGTTAACTATTTAGGTTTCTATTTGAATAGGATGATCTAGGCAACTTCATCTTAGTCTTGAGCAAGTTATGAACTCCAATATGTTTGAGATTGTCCTTTGACTAGTATGAGTGAGAGTGGCCCGAAACGCCGACTCAATAAGCCTACCTTCTTACGAACCGCTTGGGTAGCTGGGAACTTAACTTTGCAACATTGAATTCACTCCTTCCTTACTTAGGGTAAGTAGATGTGTGTCCCTTAAGTGGTGCCTCTGGGACTTGAACAAAGGGTCCTGCCCTCTTACTAGCCCGAGAAGAGTTTGTGTTTATTGGTCGGACCATAAACAGGTAGTTCATTATCGGAGCATTATAATGCATGATGATGCATTATAATATAAATTTTATATTTTTATTAAAACATTATAATATAAATTTAATTTTGGATATGATTCAAAATTAATTTAAGAGATAATTTAATATTTGAAAGAGTGCAAATATTAACTTTATATGAATGAGATTCATATTAAAATTTTAGAATTAATGCACATGAGATGTACATGAAGACCATAGGTTATGGGAGAGTTACATTTGAATATGATTCAAATATAAATCTAAATTAAATATGTGATATTTAATTTAGTAATTATTTAATTGAGTTGATTAATTTTAATTAAATTAAATTTAATAAAATTGATTGAATTAAAACTATGGTTTAAAGGAGAGTTGCATATTTAAATATGATTTAAATAAAATAAATTTAAGTGATTTAATTAATAGTTAATTAAGTTAAATGAAATTAATTTAATTGAATTAAAATTAATCGTGTTTTTATGCACAATTCCCTCTCTGCCTTTTCCTCTCTCTCACGTCTATCAATCGATAAACAAAGGGAGGGAAGGATAATCGATCGATCAATTTTTTTTTGTGGAGAAACAAAATTTTTTCTCTCTAAAAAATAAATCTGATTGCCAATCCCTCTGTATTTTTCCCCTTTTCGCATGTTTTCATGATTTGATTTCCACAAGCCAAATCTCAGTAATTCAGAGGATATGTAGATTTATTGCTAGTTGTGTTCTGCATCGAATCCCAAATCGTTTGAGATTGGAAGTTCGTGGTCTACAGAAGAATTATCTTTGCTGTAGAAATTTTAGAGGCCGATAATTATTTCTAATCATTTTAGTTTAGAATTAATCGTTGAATTTTTTCTAAAATGTATGATTATCTGTTAAATTGTCAATGTATTGGTGTTTCTGGAAAACAAAATTAAAATACGAGAAAAGTTCTAATTGGCTTTCGATGCATTTGAGGTTTTTCGAAACCAACAATAGGTATTAGAGCCAGGTTGGTTTCACTATTAGATTGTTTGCATTGTTTTGTGGGATTGATTTGCATTATGAATGTTGGGTTTTGCTATTAGATTGTTTTGGATTTTTTTTTTTTTTTGCCATTGATTTTACGTTTTGAATTATTCAATTCTATTAAGGCCGTGCGTTTTGGGCAATTTTTTATGCAATCGAGTATGTATTTGTTGCTATGTACGTATTCAAGAAGCCAAAAAGAAGAGAGCAAAAGCAACCAATTTTTTGCAAAATACGTTCTTTATGGGAGTTTATGTTCAGTTTGGGGAGATCTGGTTCGGTTCGGCCTGGTTCATGAGATTTTTTCTGGTTCAGTCTTGTTCATGCTTTCTGGTCCAATTTTTAATAAAATTAATGTAATTTTATTTAATTATGGGCCAAAAATTCCAGTCTATATGGTTATTTGTTGTTTTATGAATGTCATATAGTCAAATCTCACCTTAGGATAAGCATGTTTTATGCATCCTTTATAATATAAGAGTTATATTATATAGAAATGGATGTTCTTAGTTTTAATTTTCTTAATAAAAATAATTGTTATGTTAATTAAAGGAAATTGCATTGCCATGTACATTCCTATGATGTTTGATATAATTTATTTTTTAGCTTCATTATATAAAATTAAAATAATTCAGTGTTCAAAACCATTTTGACTGAATTAGGCCTTAAAACATAGAATCCATTTTCTAATGAAACTGAACATATTTCTAAATCTTTCTTCAAAATAAACACTTTATTCATAGAAAAGGAAACAGAAATATATTGTTCAATAAGGCAAGAAATGGAAATGAGGATTCTAGTAAACCCTGGTATTACTAATATATTGTCCAACAATACATATTTATTGCCAAAATAAAGTTTCATTGTGCCTACTGCTACAGCTGAGACGACTTCTCCATTTCCAACCCAGAGCGTTATCTCTCCTTGTTGTAACTGCTGCCAGGAATCAATTCCCTGAAAATGAGAGAAAACATGATTACTGGCGCCTGAATCAAGTATCCAAGTTGTTTTATCATTATCCAGTAAACAAGCTTCTAGGCAAAGTAAATCATATTTACATTCCTTCTTTTTTTCTGCAATGTACTTCGGACAGTTTCGTTTCTAATGCCTGTCTTCGTTGCAGTGGAAACACTTTCCTTTGTCAGCAATGTCCTTGACTTTCTTGCCCTTCTTGGCGGCAGCTTTGTCAGCCTTTTTCCCTTTACCAACCTTCTTCATGTTCTTCTTTTTACCTCTCAGGTTAGAAGAAGATGAAACCACAGTTTTTATCCCAGAGGTCGAACCTCTGTGATAACTCCTACTGGCAACATTTGCCTCACCTTTCGATCCCTGATTTTTCATCAAACACTGAAAGGTCTGGAGTTCATTCAGAAGGGAGTAAAGATTAAAAGTAAGCTTGTTCGTAACAACATTACTTCTAAACTGCAGGAAACTATCTGGAAGGGTTTCTAGAATGAAGCTGACCTGACTCGACTCATAGATGGAAGCACCATTCGACTCCGCGATGTTAAAGTGCACCATTATATCCAGGACATGATCTCGAACAGATGTACCCTCTGACATCCTTGAGTTGAATATGTACTTTAGGGCATTATGACGGGCTTCGGTGGACTGTTGTCCAAACATACCCTTCACAGAATCCATGATTTCCTTGGCGGTAATCATGCCCTCATGCTTCTTGGCTAATATGTCAGACATACTTGCCAGCATGTAGACCTTGGCCCTATCATTGGCCTTGATCCATCGATCATATGCATCACGAACATTTCGTGACGCATTCGAGCCTCACACCTGAGGACACTCCTCAGTTAGCACAAACTTCAGATCATTGACTACCAAAATAGTTTTGAGTTTGTTTTTCCACGTCATCATATTCTCTCTGGTTACCTTTTCCGCACCCAATAAGGAAATTATAGAGCTAGACATTTTTGCTGAAAATTTACAAACAAACTTGTATGAGTTTCTTGCTATAACTCTAATCCAATCATGTTTTAGCTAATTATCAAATGATTACTAGGCCATTTATAATTTGCAATGATACTCCAAAGGTTTAGAATGTATGACACCGTAGGGTAATCAAAAACACTCCTCCTCTGGATCAAAACACTCTTGACCAAAACCTAATACCAGCATAACTCTTATTCCTATAGGTTTTAGTTACCATTTTTCGGTCTGGATACATACATAACTTATGTACCCCGTGAGTGTAACCCTTTGTCTTTAGATCCCAGAGTCTCGATCCAATAAAATTCGCCGAAGGGAGGACTAGATTGGAAAATAGTCTAAGGAAATCTTTATCCCTTCGGGTGTCTACTGTGTTAGATCCCCTATTATCAAGCCCTCCGAAGGGATTGTCTGGTCCAGGCAAAACTAGCAAGCTTACCATAGTGGTCTAACGGTGTAAACCGATAAAAGAGACCGTAGGTTTTGTTTTTACTAAACCTGCTCCCACTCACTATAAGTACCCTCTCCATTCACCTTGATATTGACTCATACAAACACCATCCGAAGAGGGACGCTCCCGTTTGCGCCACGAGGCCAAATATGAGTCTCACGATGTGAACTTCCCGGAGATAGCGTAGGTGGAAAAATGTGTATCTCATACACTTTTTCCTCCCACTGAATACTTTAAGTCTATAGGAATCTTTCTTAGGCTAAAACCCGGCTAATGGTTTTACCTAACTCTATCAACATAACTCTTACATTGATAATCAATATAACTCTTATATTGATTTTATCCTAAGTTTGTTAATATAACTCCTTATATTAAACCTAGGATTTCTAGTTTATTAACCCCTTAATAAACCCGCTCACTCTACTGTAATTTATAAGACTCTCTGATTAAATTTCACTCCTAGGTCAGTTCTCAGGTAGGAGTGTTCCGTTTTCGTCAGCTTAAATACCCCAGCCTAGACAAAACTTTCCTTAGACAGAGTTCCTCTTTTAATCATAGCTTATAAATTACTTGGTTCCTAATTCTAATCTAATTAGAACTAGATAACCTAAGGTCTATTATTTCAATGTTCTAATCATTTTAAAACTAATAATTAACCTTTGGTGACATACATACTATGTTATAGTGCTTGATCATTCATCACATGAATAATAAAACATACATAGCATATTCATCTCATGAAAAATAATGCATGTCAATGTTGTCCAAAAATTAATATAACAACCTTATATTAATTAATCATGCAAACTATATAATATAACTCATTATATTATAAATGATGCATGAAAATGCTTAACCTAAGGTGGGATTTCTAAAATATAAGCATACACTATGCATGACAATAATTACACAACAATTGGATAATTAATATAGCAAAAATTAGACCAATTTTGGCACCCTAGAAATAATTTTAATTAATATAATCTAATTATATGAATTAAAATTAAATATATTAAATATCAAACGTTTTTATAATTAATATATAATAAAAATTATGTTTTCTGCTCGTTGCTCCTCGCGTGAAACGTATCTGGCGTTACAACGCTGATAGCAGCGTTGCAAGGCTGCTTTTGTCATCTTATGTCGAGCGTTGCAACGCTAGAGGCTGCGTTGCAACGCTGCCTCCTGTGCGCGCCTTCTCCCGCAAGCTCAGCATTGCAACGCCGATGAACAGCGTTGCAACTCTGCACACAGACAGCAACTTGATTTCTCCAAATCTAGCTCGTTTTTGCTCCGATCTTCTCAGCCACCGCCTTGCCTCGATCGACTCGGACTTACAGACTCGATTTAGAATTAAAATTTTCCCAAAATACCGGGCCCTTACATTGAACATTTCAATGAAAATTGTAAATCTAAGTGCCAAAATTGAAAACATCTAATTTTGTAAAACCATTCATACATCTCAAACAAAACAGTAAATCTCACCTTGTTCTTGAAAAATCCAGAACATAATTCAAGAATGCAATTGGGCTCCGATACGAATTGAAGGGAATCGAAGTCTCCGCAGTGGAAGCGATTGCGAATCGCGCGCTCTTGATTTAGTTACAACGATTAATTCAAGAACATACATAACAAGATTAAGCATAAAATCAGAATGGGCAGCAAGTATTTCTCTTTGATGAACCTTTCTTCGAGTGATCCTCTCTCCCACGATCACGATCTCAGCAACACGAACTCGTACGAACACCGACACTATTACCAGATCTTCTCCGTTGTTCTCTAGGTGACGGAGGAAGGTGTGTTCCCTTTAGGAATAGTGAGGTGTTTTGTGAGAGAGATATTTGTTGTCTTGGAACTTTCCCAACAACAACAAAAAGCTAGGAATCACTTAGAATTACCTAGAATGGCTTAACCTAGTTGCATCTCAAGCAACCATATATACAGGGGAATGGGGTGGAAATGACCATCCTACCCCTCCTTTATTCTCTCTTTAGTATATAGTTTATATATGAATCTAATTCACATTAAAACTATATATTATATCAATTATATCATATATAATAGATATAACACCTTATGTATGAAATTAAACACTTCAATTTCACTCCTAACTTTATACCCTCAATATTACCATTTTGAGCCAACGGAGGGATCTAATGGACCTACTGATCATGAGCGCCAATGATGTGAGATTAACTGATCAAACTCTTTGATCCAGTTAATCAATATTCATTAACTACAAGTCACTCAACTATAGACTTGTAGTTGCATTCTCCTCACTGTAGATATTATTGTTCCACTGATATAGTCATTACCCATGGGTTGACCCTTCACAGATTGTTCGTAATAACAGCTGGGTCAAATTACCGTTTTACCCCTATGATTACCTATTTGTTCCTTAAGCACCACTGATCCTCTAATGAACAACAAGTCTAAGGTCCTATCTTAGACTCATACCCTCATAGAGGGCGGACCCCGTTGTTCAAGACCTGGAGTCAGTTCTGAAGGGAACAACGTGTCTAATTCCTCAGTAGAGGAATGAGTGAATTCCATCTTGCACAGTTAAGTTTCCAGCTACCTACGAGGTTCTGTCCCTGAGAAGGTAGGCTTATTGAGTCGGCTACAGGCCACTCTCACCCTTACTAGTCTAAGGACAAACTCCTATAAGCAGGAGTTCTTAACTTGCTCAGGATTTAGGTCGAGTCACTAATGACCATCTATAAATTACTAGTCTTATCCTGTTAACGGTGTTACACTTGTTAGACTAATAATTTGCGATCCAATCTTGTATGAACTCTTTATACAGGATGCCCCCACTCGCATCTCAACTACATGAATGAGTTGAATTACCTCATTTGTACTAATTACAAAGTGGGTCACATCCATGGTGTTACCAACCTTATTCTTATACCATAGACTATTTAGGTTATAATCTTGAACTCAATCCAAATAGTGTCCACTATACAGATTTCAAGATAAACGTTATAACCTTGGAGCTTAGTTTATTGGATTTATAAAAGCAAGACTGTAATCTTATCAAAACACATAACACTTTATTTAATTGATAAAAATTACACAAGTTTAGGTCATAAATCTCAACATTTCATGCATCATTTATAATATAAGGAGTTATATTATATAGTTTGCATGATTAACTAATATAAGGTTGTTATATTAATTTTTGGACAACATTGACATACATTACATTTCATGAGATGAGTATGCTATAAATGTCTTATTATTCATGTGATGAATGATCAAGCACTATAACATAGTATGCATGTCACCTAAGGATAATTATTAGTTTTAAAATGTTTAGGACTTGGAAATAATTGATCTTAGGTTATCTAGTTCTAATTAGACTAGAATTAGGAACCAAGTAATTTTTAAGCTATGATTAAAAGAGGAACTATGTCTAAGGAAAGTTATGTCTAGGCTTGGGTATTTAAGCTGACGGAAACGGAACACCCCTACCTGGGAACTGACTTGGGAGTGAAATTTAATCTGAGAGACTTATAAATTACAGTAGCGTCAACGGGTTTATTAAGGGGTTATTAAACTAGAAATCCTAGGTTTAATATAAGGAGTTATATTAACGAACTTAGGATAAAATTAGTATAAGAGTTATATTGATCATCAATATAAGAGTTATGTTGATAGAGTTAGGTAAAACCATTAGCCGGGTTTTAGCCTAAGAAAAATTCTTATAAACTTAAAGTATTCAGTGGGAGGAAAAAGTGTATGAGATACATATTTTTCTACCTACGCTATCTCTGGGAGTTCACACCGTGAGACTCATACTTGGCCTCGTGGCGCAAACGGGAGCGTCCCCCTTCAGATTGTGTTTGTATGAGTCAATATCAAGGTGAATGGAGAGGGTACTTATAGTGAATCAGAGCAGGTTTAGTGAAAACAAAACCTACGTTCTCTTTTGTCGGTTTACACCGTTAGACAACTATGGTCAGCCTGCTAGTTTGGCCTAGACAAGACAATCCCTTCGGAGGGCTTGATCATAGGGGATCCAACATAGTAGACACCCGAAAGAGATAAAGATTTCTTTAGACTATTTTTCAATCAGTCCTCCCTTCGGCGGATTTTATTGGATCGAGACTCCGGGATCTAAAGACAAAAGGTTACACTCACGGGGTATATAAGTTGTGTATGTATCTAGACCGAAAAATGGTAACTAAAACCTATAGGAAAAAGAGTTATTCTGGTATTAGGTTTTGGTCAAGAGTGTCTTGATCCAAAGGAGGATTGTTTTTTATTACCCTTCGGTGTCATACATTCTAAACCTTCGGAGTATCATTGCAAATTATAAATGGCCTATGAATCATTTGATAATTAGCTAAAACATGATTGGATTATAGTTATAGCAAGAAACTCATACAAGTTTGTTTGTAAATTTTCAGCAAAAATGTCTAGCTCTATAATTTCCTTATTGGGTGCGGAAAAGTTAACCGGAGAGAATATGATGACATGGAAAAACAAACTCAACACTATTTTGGTAGTGGGTGATCTGAAGTTTGTGCTAACTGATGAGTGTCCTCAGGTGCCAGGCTCGAATGCGTCACGAAATGTTCGTGATGTATATGATCGATGGATCAAGGAAAATTATAAGGCCAAAGTCTACATGTTGGCAAGTATGTCTGACATATTAGCAAAGAAGCATGAGGGCATGATTACCGCCAAGGAAATCATGGATTCTGTGTAGGGTATGTTTGGACAACAGTCCACACAAGCCCGACATAATGCCCTAAAGTATATATTCGGCTCGAGGATGCCAGAGGGTACATCTGTTCGGGATCATGTCTTGGATATGATGGTACACTTTAACATCGCAAGTCGAATTGTGCTTCCATCGATGATTCGAGCATGGTCAGCTTCATTCTGGAAAACCTTCCAGGAAGTTTCCTCCAGTTCAAAAGTAATGTTGTTATGAACAAGCTTACTTTTAATCTTACCTCCCTTCTAAATGAACTCCAGACCTTTCAGTCTTTAATGAAAATTCAGGGATCAAAAGGTGAGCCAAATGTTGCCAGTAGGAGTTATCACAGAGGTTCGACCTCTGGAACATAAACTGTGGCTTCATCTTCTTCTAACCTGAGAGGTAAGAAGAAGAACATGAATAAGGTTGGTAAAGGAAAACAGGCTGACAAAGTTGCCGCCCATAAGGGCAAGAAAGTCAAAGACGTTGCTGATAAAGAAAAGTGTTTCCACTTCAACGAAGACGACCATTGGAAACGGAACTGACCGAAGTACATTGCAGAAAAGAAGAAGGAAAGTAAATATGATTTACTTTGCGTAGAAGCTTGTTTAGTGGATAATGATAACACAGCTTGGATACTTGATTCAGGCGCCACTAATCATGTTTGTTCTTCTTTTCAGGCAATTGATTCCTGGCAGCTGCTACAGCAAGGAGAGATAGCGCTCCGGGTTGGAAATAGAGAGGTCGTCTCAGCTGTAGCAGTAGGCACAATGAAGCCTTATTTTGGCAACAAATTTGTATTGTTGGACAATATATTAGTGATACCAGAGTTTACTAGAAACCTTATTTCCATTTCTTGCCTTATTGAAAAATGTATTTATGTTTCCTTTTCTATGAATAAAGTGGTTATTTTGAAGGAAGGTTTAGAAATATGTTCAACTTTATTAGAAAATGGATTGTATGTTTTAAGGCATAATTCAGTCAAAATGGTTTTGAACACTAAATTATTTAAAATTGCAAACGCACAAACTAAGAAACGTAAAATTTGTCCTAAAGAAAATGCTCATCTTTGGCATCTAAGATTGGGTCACATTAATCTCAATAGGATTGAGAGATTTGTAAAGAACGGACTTCTAAAAGAGTTAGAAGAAAATTCCTTGTCATTATGTGAATCCTGCCTAGAAGGCAAAATGACTAAAAGACCTTTTAGTGGAAAAAGTTATAGACCCAAAAATCCTATAGAGCTTATACATTCAGACCTTTGTGGTCTGATGCATGTTAAAGCCAGGGGAGGATATGAAAATTTCATCTCTTTTATAGATGATTATTCAAGATATGGGCATATTTACCTAATTCACCACAAATCTAAAGCACTTGAAAAATTCAAGGAATTCAAGACTGAGGTTGAAAATCAATTAGGTAAAAGAGTTAAAACACTTCGATCAGATCGAGGTGGAGAGTACATGGATTTAAAATTCCAGAACTATATGATAGAACATGGAATTACATCCCAACTCTCAACTCCCGGCACACCACAACAAAATCATGTATTGGAAAGGAGAAATAGAACCTTGTTGGACATGGTTCGATCAATGATGAGTTATGCTCATCTCCCTAGTTCTTTTTGTGGTTATGCAGTGGAGACTGCAGTATACATTTTGAATAGTGTGCCCTCCAAAAGTGTTTCTGAAACACCTTTTGAACTCTGGAAATGACGTAAAGGTAGTTTATGTAACTTCAGAATATGGGGTTGTCCAGCACATGTGCTTGTGACAAATCCAAAGGAGTTGGATTCACGCTCAAAGTTGTGCCTATTTGTACGATACCCAAAAGAAACAAGAGGTGGTTTATTCTATGATCCTAAGGAAGATAAGGTTTTTGTGTCGATAAATGCCACTTTCTTGGAGGAGGACCACATAAGGGACCACAAACCAAAAAGTAAGGTAGTGTTAAGTGAGTTAGACGGAACATTAGCAAAGGTTGCTAATAAGAATACTAGTACGTCAACAAGAATTGTTGATACTAGTTTGTCTAGTCAAGAGAGTCGATCTCAAGAGTTGAGTATGCCTCGACGTAGCGGGAGGGTTGTGATACAGCCTTACAGTTACATGGGTTTAGCTGAAAGCCAAGTTGTTATACCAGATGACAACTGCGAGGATCCATTGACTTATAATCAATCAATGGTTCACAAAGACAAAGACAAATGGGTCATAGCCATGGACCAAGAGATGGAGTCTATGTACTTCAATTCTGTTTGGGATCTTGTAGATAAGCCTGATGGGGTAAAACCTATAGGTTGTAAGTGGATCTACAAGAGAAAATGTGGTGTAGATGGGAAGGTGCAAACCTTTAAAGCTAGACTAGTACCAAAGGGTTATACCTAGGTTGAAGGGATTGACTATGAGGAGACCTTTTCACCTGTTGTTATGGTAAAGTCTATTCGTATCCTTCTTGCCATTGCCGCATATTATGACTATGAGGTATGGCAAATGGATGTCAAGACAACCTTTTTGAATGACAATCTTGAGGAAACCATCTACATGGACCAACCCAAATGGTTCATTAAACCAGGACAAGAGCAAAAGATTTGGAGGCTTAAAAGGTCAATTTATGGACTGAAACAAGCCTCTAGGTCCTGGAATATAAGATTTGATGAGGCTATCAGATCTTATGGTTTTGACCAGAATGATGATGAACCTTGTGTCTACAAGAAAATCATCAATAGTTTTGTCGCTTTCCTAATTCTCTATGTGGATGATATCCTACTCATTGGGAATGATGTAGGTTATCTTACTGACAACAATGAATGGCTAGCTACGCAGTTTCAAATGAAAAATTTGGGTGATGCGCAGTTTGTTCTTGGGATCCAGATTGTTCGAAACCGCAAGAATAAAACACTAGCCTTGTCTCAAGCATCATACATAGACAAAGTGTTGTCAAGGTTTAAGATGCAAGATTCCAAAAAGGGCTTGTTGCCTTTTAGACATGGAATCCATTTGTCTAAGGAACAGTGTCCTAAGACACCTCAAGGAGTTGAGGATATGAGACGGATCCCTTATGCATCGGCTGTTGGGAGCCTGATGTACGCCATGTTGTGTACTAGGCCTGACATCTGTTTTGCAGTTGAGATTGTCAGTAGGTATTAATTCAATCCAGGACTTGAACACTAGACAACGGCTAAAATAATCCTTAAGTATCTTCGGAGAACAAGGAACTACATGCTTGTGTATGGGGCTAAGGATTTGATTCTTACAGGATACACAGATTCTGACTTTCAGACTGATAAAGATTCTCGAAAATCTACATCAGGGTCAGTTTTCACTCTTAACGGAGGAGTTGTAGTATGGCGAAGCGTCAAGCAAGGATGCATCGCTGATTCCACCATGGAGGCAGAATATGTAGCAGCTTGTGAAGCAGCGAAGGAGGCCGTTTGGTTAAGAAAATTCATGTTAAATTTGGAAGTTGTTCCAAATATGACTTTGCCCATCACGCTGTATTGTGATAACAGTGGTGCAGTGGCAAATTCGAGGGAACCCTGAAGTCACAAGAGGGGAAAACACATAGAGCGGAAGTATCATCTCATCTGGGAGATCGTGCATAGAAAAGACGTTATTGTCACGAAGATAGCCTCAGAGCACATTATTGTTCATCGTTTTACAAAGGCTTTCACGGCTAAAGTATTTGAGAGTCACCTAGAAGGTCTAGGCTTACAAGTCTTCCCCAACTAGGGCAAGTGGGAGTATTTTTGTACAAAGGGGTTTAAATGCCCTAGTTTATTGTATTTACATTACTATAATGTTTAGTACTCCACAAGCTTTAGGTCAAGTGGGAGATTGTTGGGATTTATGCCCTAAACTTGTGTAATTTTGATCAATTAAATAAAGTGTTAATTGTTTTGATAAGATTACAGTCTTGCTTTTATAAATCCAATAAACTAAGCCCCAAGGTTATAATGTTTATCTTGAAATCAGTGTAGTGGACACTATTTGGGTTGACTTCAAGATTATAACCTAAATAGTCTATGGTATATGGTAACACCATAGATGCGACCTGTTGGGATTTATGCCCTAAACTTGTGTAATTTTGATCAATTAAATAAAGTGTTATTTGTTTTGATAAGATTACAGTCTTGCTCTTATAAATCCAATAAACTAAGCTCCAAGGTTATAACATTTATCTTGAAATCAATGTAGTGGACACTATTTGGGTTGACTTCAAGATTATAACCTAAATAGTCTATGGTATAAGAATAAGGTTGGAAACCTTATTCTGGTAACACCATGGATGCGACCCACTTTGTAATTAGTACAAATGAGGTAATCCAACTCATTCATGTAGTTGACATGCGAGTGAGGGCATCCTGTATGAAGAGTTCATACACGACTGGATCGCAAATTATTAGTCTAACCAGTGTAACACCGTTAACAATATAAGACTAGTAATTTATAGATGGTCATTAGTGACTCGACCTGAATCCTGAGCAAGTTAAGAACTCCTGCTTATAGGGGTTTCTCCTTAGACTAATATGGGTGAGAGTGGCCTATAGCCGACTCAATAAGCCTACCTTCTTAGGGACAGAACCTCGTAGGTAGCTGGGAATTTAACTGTGCAAGATGGAATTCACTCATTCCTCTACTGAGGAATTAGATAGGTTGTTCCCTTAAGAACCGACTATAGGTCTTGAACAACGGGGCCTCGCCTTCTATGAGGGTATGAGTCTAAGGTAGGACCTTAGACTTGTTGTTCATTAGAGGATCAGTGGTGCTTAAGGAACAAAGAGGTAATCACAGGGGTAAAACGGTAATTTGACCCAAATGTGATTACGAACAACCTGTGAAGGATCGACTCATGGGTAATGACTATATCAGTGGACACAATAATATCTACAGTGAGGAGAGTGCAGCTACAAGTCAATAGTGGAGTGACTTGTAGTTATTGAATATTGATTAACTGGATCAAAGAGTTTGATCAGTTAATCTCACATCATTGGAGCTCATGATCTGTAGGTCCATTAGATCCCTCCGTTTGCTGAACATGGTAATATTGAGGGTATAATGTTAGGAGTGAAATTGAAGTGTTCAATTTCATACCTGAGGTGTTATATCTATTATATATGATATAATTGATATAATATATAGTTTTAATATGAATTACATTCATATATAAACTATATACTAAAGAGAGAATAAAGGAGGGGTAGAATGGTCATTTCCACCCCATTCTCCTATATATATGGTTGCATGAGATGCAACTAGGTTAAGCCATTCTAGGTCATTCTAAGTGATTCCTAGCTTTTTGTTGTTGTTGAAAAAGTTCCAAGACAACAAATATCTCTCTTACAAAACACCTCACTATTCCTAAAGGGAACCCACCTTCCTCCCTCACCTAGACAACAACGGAGAAGATCGGTGGTAGTGTGTGGTGTTGTTGCATGCGAGTTCGTGTTCTTTGAGATCGTGACCGTGGGAGAGAGGATCACTCGAAGAAAGGTTCTTCAAAGGTAAATACTTGCTGCCCATTCTGTTTTACATGCTTAATCTATGTTTTATGTTCTTGAATTAATCGTTGTAACTAAATAAAGAGCGCGCGATTCGCAATCGCTTCCGCTGCGGGGACTTCGATTCCCTTCAATTGGTATCCGAGCCAAGTTGCGTTCTTGATTTATGTTCTGGATTTTTCAAGAACGAGGTGGGATTTACTGTTTTTGCATGAGATGTATGAATGGTTTTGTAAAATTAGATGTTTTCAATTTTGGCACTTAGGTTTACAATTTCCATTAAAATGTTCAATGTAAGGGCCCGGTATTTTGGGCAAATTTAATTTTAAATCGAGTCTGTATGTCCGTGTGGATCGAGGCAAAGCGGTTGTTGAGAAGATCGGAGCAAAAACGAGTAAGGAATGGTGATTCCATGTGTTGTCAATGTGCAGCGTTGCAACCCTGTTCATCGGCATTGCAACGTTGCGCTTGCGGGAGAAGGCGCGGCTGCGTTGCAACGCTCGGCAGAAGGCGACAAAAGCAGCATTGCAACGCAGCTATCAGCTACAAGTCTATAGTGGGGTGACTTGTAGTTAATGAATATTGATTAACTGGATCAAATAGTTTGATTAGTTAATCTCACATCATTGGAACACATGATCCGTAGGTCCATTAGATCCGCTCAATACGGTAATATTGAGGGTATAAAGTTAGGAGTATAATTGAAGTGTTCAATTTCATACATGAGGAGTTTTATCAATTATATATGATATAATTGATATAATATATAGTTTTAATGTGAATTAGATTCATATATAAACTATGTACTAAAGAGAGAATAAATGAGGGGCAGGATGGTCATTTCCATCCCAATCCCCTATATATATGGTTGCATGAGATGCAACTAGGTTAAGTGTTTTTCATAGAATTACAAGCCCTCTCTTGTTGTGTTGTTAGAAGAGTTCCAAAACACACATCTCTCACAAAAACCTCACCTCTCCTAAAGGGAATCCACATTCCTCCCTCACCTAGAGAACAACGGAGAAGATCCGGTGGTCGTGTCTTCATACGTTGAAATTCCTGTTGCTGAGATTGTGATCGTGGGAGAGAGAAGCACTCGAAGAAAGGTTCTTCAAAGGTAATTTCTTGTTGTCCGTTCTATTATATATGCTTAATCTATTTTTTCATGTTCTTGAATTTACCGTTGTAACTAACTCAAGAGCGCGCGATTCGCAATCGCTTCCGCTGCGGGGACTTCGATTCCCTTCAAGAGGTAGGCACATGGGTAAAGCGGTAATTTGACCCAGCTGTGACTACGAATGACCTGTGATGGGTTGAATCATGGGCATTGGTTAAATCAATGGACTCAACTTATCCTACAGTGAGAACAGTGTAGTTACGGGGCTATAGTGGAGTGACCACATCGTTAATTAATGTTGATTAACGAGATTAAAGAGTTTGGTCAGTTAATCTCGGATCATTGGTGCTCATGATCTAGGTCCATTAGGTCCCTCAGTTGGCTCAAAATTATTGATTTAATGAGGGTATAAAGTTTGGATTGAATTTGAAGTGTTCAAATTTACATAAAGGGTATTTATGTGAATTATATGAGATATGATTGATATAATATATAGTTTGATGTGAATGAGATTCATATTAAACTATACCATAGCTTAATAATAGAATTAAGGCATAGTTGGAGAAATTAATTTAGAGATATGTAAAATTGAATGTGATTCAATTTTAATTCCACATTGTGTAAATATTATTTGCATAATATATAGTTTGTGGTTGAATGGTAGATCGGAAGAAAATTACTCTCCACACCATACCATTATAAAAGGATGCTTGTAGAAGCAATCCTTAAGCCATTTGTCATTTTATGGATTTCTCACCAAAAAGAGCAAACACTTATTCTCTGAATTCTGTCTACCCTTACAACACCCAATTTCAAAGGGGAACCCACTTTCCTCCCTCATCCGCCGGAGAACAACTGAGAAGACCTAAAGGAGGTGTTTTTGTTCATGGTTCGAGATTGTTGAGGAGATCGTAGAGATTGTTGTCGGGTTAGGGAGAAGGAACACGGGAAGAAAGATATTTCTTCAAGAGGTATTTACTTATTGTAAATTTTCCTTCTTTCTCATGCTTAATCTAGTGTACAAGTGTTGTACGTTTAATTTTAAGTAGTTTTCGAGTAACACAACGGAACTTCGTGAATCGCATCGCTTCCGCTGTGGAACTCAATCCCATCACTCAAGAGTTAACACAATGAGTTCCATGCTCGTCCTTGAGGCATCAATAGGGCGCCCCCTATGGATGGTCTTTGTATGGTTCAATATCAAGGTTAATGAGGAAAGTATCAATAGTAAATGGGAGAGTGTCAACGTATCCTACGGTCTCCTCCATTAGATCGCTCCGTGAGATTTCTATGGTCCGCCGACGTGTCTCCCTGGGAGTAACCACCCTTATGGAGGGTCTGACCATAGGGATTGTTGCGTATAAATTGCAATACTGCAAGTGCATGGGTCAAATGTTAATATAGTGAGATAAAGTATGAGTGTCGTTGACGGGATTGAGTTATTTAATTGAATTAATTCCCGTAAATGTCACTACTCAAGTTTTATCAAGAAAATCAACCCTTGAGTGAAGAAAAACTAAATATTGAAGATTAAAAAGATATGTGAAAATTGAAAAACAATCAGGGGATAAAAGTATTTTAGGGACTAGATTTCACTAATCAATCGACTATTTAATTGAGATCATGCTATTGGATAATTGCATCTACTTTGATAACGAAGAAACTAACATTACAAAAGACTCTCTCGAGGCAAATAAATCTCATGCATGAAAATAAAACCAACATCTTTGTCTAGCTTTTAAAAATCAAGCATGACATTAAGTAAAGTTCTTTTCTGACTTATAATAACACTCTAATCATTCTCATGTCAAAGTGATTATCAGTCATGCAATGAAGATCAAATCTAAACTACCTTTCTCAAGCATAAATTTAGGTATAAAAACAAAACTGTTATCAAGAGTCTATAAGCATTAAGCATGCAATTCCATGAATAAAAGTAATACAATAATCCAAAAGCAGTCAACTCAACATATAGTGCGATCTAATGGCTACATTTATCCCTAAGATAACACGTTTAGCTA
Source organism: Trichosanthes cucumerina (assembly GCA_036507285.1). Taxonomy (NCBI): domain Eukaryota; kingdom Viridiplantae; phylum Streptophyta; class Magnoliopsida; order Cucurbitales; family Cucurbitaceae; genus Trichosanthes; species Trichosanthes cucumerina. Next base: position 46,225,324 of record CM071841.1, read on the forward strand.
CTCATGTTCACTATAAAAAGAACTAAACTTAAATTCAAAACCAGTTAAAAAAAAAGTAGGAATGGATGAAGAAAGAACTATCGTGGCGTGAAAGGCTTCGTTCCCGACACCTATCACGATCCCGAGTTTCAGAAATCTCTTCCTTGAACTCCCCAAACTGCCAATTTTCAGTCCCTCAAACTCAATTTTGGCCAAGGGTCTTGATCCTTGCCCAAAAAGTCCCTCAAATTGTTGCAAAATCATGAATTTAAAGCAATTGGCACGACATTGAGACGCTAGGGGCAGCCTCTCAACGTCGTGCCCTAGAAGTGCGTTTTAAAAAAGGAAAATGCATGACGTTGAAACGTTATAGTGTGCAGCGTCTCAACACCGGGACAATACATGCACACACACATTTCTTCATGGCATTGAGACACCATGCTCAGCGTCTCAATGCCATCATTGCAGATCACGTAGCTATGTTGAATCCAGGGTTGAGACTACGTTGCGCAAGGTCTCAACGCTACTGGCTCAACTTTTCTGTTGGGATGTATGTCCTAATCTTGTATATGTTTGTAATATTCATTATTTAAATAAATAAGGGTTATTTTTTCATCACCTTGTGTCTCACATATTTACTGTAAGCCCTAAACTCTATTTTCTTTTATCATTTTGCACTCGTACATGATGTTATGAAATTTGAAAAATGATATAGGTTGCACTAAATGATGTCGTGATTGAATTTGGGAATCCATTGAATTGGGAGCTACAATGTGTTAAAAGCTTCATAAGGAGATAGGCAAGCCATTGAAATAAGCATATTAAAAGTTGAATTCAAGTAAGTTAAAAGCATTAGCAAATTGGAGAATTTTAGGTGCAGGGGAAAAAATGGTAGCAAGAGATTGAAGGAGATGTACTTCCATTTCTATATACCTTGCAACCAAGTGTGTATGGTTCTTGTGAATTGAGTTATGGGACTGAATTAGATCTGTTTTTAAGGTGCATAAGGAAAGGAATTAATGTTATTAATTTAATTTTCAGGGCAAACGGAGATATGAATACCTTATAATCCCTTGAACCCTTTTGGTGATTGTGAGTGACTCTATTTTAGAACTATACTTGACCTTTTTTTTTCTTTAAAAGCATAAATGTTGATCATTGAATCATGCTTGAATTAATTTGGTATAGTTTCATGGAGTTTTATACATAATGTTCATTAGGGAACTTAAACATGTTTTGAATTAAAGGGTAACTATATATTCAAGTATGGAAACTAGTTATGGAAGTATGATTTCCTCTAGAGAATGCCTTGTGATAAGTTCACTTGTTTAGGAGAGTAATATGCAAATGTTGAGAAATTGTTGTATGTGTTTTGAAAACATGATTTCCATGGTAAACAAAGTATGCCCTTGTATGTTGTTAACCCCCAGTATTGAAGGACATCGAGAAGGTACTTGGGAGGGAAGAATCGTGTTTTCCCGATACTAAAGGACAATGAGAAGGTATTTGGGTTGTAAATGGTCTTTTCCTAATACTAAAGGACATAGAGAAGGTATTAGGGAAAACCAAAGTGCCCAATTGCATTCTATGTGCACGTGAGAGAGGTATGAACGTTGTTGGTATAAAGATAACTCTACCACTGGTAAGGTTCGAAAGCGGTATCATGCCATGAGTTTTATTTTTATGAGCTTTTACGCTATGGATCTGTTTATTCTTCATTATAGCACTACATTAAGTGTTTTTATGTTATACATAAGTGGTGACTTAAACATGTAAATTGATAGCATGACTTGATTACGTTTACAATCAAGTGTTAAGTTATTTTGTACTTATAGCATGTCCATTTTTATGCTTCACCTTTGAGCTTATAATGTTCTAATAATAGACACTCACTGGGCTTCCAAACTCACGTATTCATTATGTATTCTCTTCCCAGGTAGTAGACGAGTTCCCAGTGCTTAAACATGACAAGACCTGTTTGCCACCACGCCATTTTAGCTCCTTGTATATACACTTTCTTATGTACATGGTTTGTAGTGAAAACATATTAGTTGGGTTGTAATAAACTTGAAGGTTTATGACTAGCTAAAGCCTATAGTAATGGAAGTGAATGTGTCGTGCTTATGTGTGTATTCAATGTTCAATCTTGCTTGTTCAAATGTGTTGTGTTGCGTTTAATTTTAGGTTAAGTCTTTGGTTAGTCAGGGAGAGCCAGTAAGAGAGTTGGTTATCTCTGTCTTTGCATCTCGTCCTAGATTAAGCAAGTAAGCTGGGAGGGGTGTGACATTTACAAACTTTATCCAATAAACTAAGCTCCAGGGTCATTGAATTATGAGAGAAATAGAACTTGAACGGTGTGTAGTGGATACACAGGGAGGATCACGCTCGAGTTTATGTCCCGAATGGTCTACAGTATAAGGATAGGGTTGGAGACCTAATCGTGGATACGTTGTGGATGCGACCCGTTTTGTATTAGATACAAACAAGGTGATCAAACTCGTTCATGTTGTTGACATGCGAGTGGGGGCATCCTGTTCAATAAGATTGTACAAGACCGGACCGTGAATTATTAGACATACTGATGTAACACCGTTAACAATATAGGACTAATAACTTCGTAGATGATCAATAGTGCCTCGACCTTAATCCTGAGCGTGTTACAGAGTCCTGTCGGTGGGGGTCTGTCCTTTGACTAGTACGGGTGAGGATGGTCACAGTTACTCGCCTAATATGCCTATCTTTTCCAGGACCGGATCACGTGGGGAGCTGGGAACTTGACCACGCGAGATGAAATACACTCATTCGCGACATGGGGAAACTAGAGGGGTTGTTCCCTTAAGTGTTGTCTCCAGGGCTTAGACAACGGGCGCCCACCCGGTCACTGGCCCGAGAGGGGTGTTGTTTATGGTTGGACCATACAACATTGTTGTTCATTAGAGGAGCAGTGGGACTTAACGAGCAAGAGGTAGACACAGGGGTAAAACAGTAATTTACCCATCAGTGTCTACGAACAACCTGTGATGGGTCGACTCATGGGCATTGGTTATATCAATGGACACAACTTGTCCTACAGTGATGGGATGCAGCGACGGGCTTTAGTGGAGTGTTACCATATCTAATGAATGTTGAATAACCGGGTTAAAGTGTTTGACAGGTTAGTCTCGGATCATTGGAGCTCGTCATCTGTAGGTCTATTAGGTCCCTCGGTTGGCTCAAACTCGATATATCGAGGGTTTACAGATTGGTGTGGATTTGAAGTGTTCAAATTCATTGGAAGGGTATTTATGTCATTTATATGAGATATGATTGACATATAGTTTAATGCGAATGAAATTCATAATAAACTATAGGTTAGCCTAATTCATTAATTAGTTCTAATTTCAAGAAATTGGATTGAGAGAAATCAAATTGAATGTGATTTAATTTAAATTCTACAATTATACAAATGTGATTTGTATAATAAAATATGAGATATCTTATTACATGTGTTATACAAATATGATTTGCATAACTTAATGTTGTGGTAAAATGGTAAATAGGTAGAGATTTCAACTCCACCTATCACCATTATAAAAGCACCATTGCAAGAAGGATTGCTTAAGGATTTTCCATTTTTTTGAATCTCACCAAAAGCCTCTCTCTCAAATTCTCTCAATCTCTCTAAAGTTTTCTCTACCCCAAACAAAAAGGAGTCCCACCACTCTCCCTCTACCGATCGAGAATAACCGAGAAGATCAATTGGAGGTGTCCAAGTCGTTCTTAGTTCGAGAGTTCGTGATTGTAGAGATCGAGGGCACAAAGAGTTTGTGATCGGAGAAGGAAATCTTGAACAAACATTCTTCAACAACTAAGTACCTTTTCCTTAGTGTTTTTCCTTCATTTTAGGCATGTTTAGCCTCGAATCTATGAGATAGGTTTAATTTTAAGAAACGTTTTTCACAACGAACAACACGACGATTCAAAGTCTTTTCCGCTGCGGGAGATTCATTCCCTTCATTTTCGTACTCATATTCTTCTTCCAAACGCTTATTTTTCTAATTCTGGTCTTATTCTTTGGATCAAATTATTATGTTTATCATTAAATTATCGAATCCTACAAAACGGATGGAAATATGCGCACAATTATTCATTTAAACGCTCAAAACTTGCAATATTTAAATATAAAATAAGCTCACAAAGTGTGCTTATCAAATAACTCCAAACTTAAATATCTGCTAGTCTCAAGCAAAATCAAGAAAAGTAAAGATTTCTCATAGTAAGAATCTTTGCCGCTAAAGACTCAAACCTCAGGAATTCTTTGAAGCAAGGAAAATATCATCAACAAAAGAACAACGATTAAAGCCTCAATAATAAGATTTTAAAATTGAATAAAATAATTCCTTGAGTGGGGGCGTGCTAGCCTTTTATAATTTAATCCTTACAAGCCCAAGATAACCTTATTGTTGGGATTTATGCCCTAAACTTATGTAATTTTGATCAAATAAATAAAGACTTATTTGTTTTGATAAAATTATATTCTTGCTTTATAAATCCAATAAACTAAGCTCCAAGGTTATAATGTATCTTGAACATCAGTGTAGTAGACACTATTTGGATTGTGTTCAAGAGTATAACCTAAACAGTCTATGGAATAAGAATAATGTTGGAAACCTTATTCTGGTAACACCATGGATGCGACTCACTTTGTAGTTAGTACAAATGAGGTAATCCAACTCATTCATGTGGTTGACATGCACGTGGGGGCATTCTGTATGAAGAGTTCATACAAGACCAGACTACAAATTATTAGTCTAACCAGTATAACACTGTTAACAAGAGAAGAATATATTTTATAGATGGTCATTAGTGACTCGACCTTAATCCTGAGCAAGTTCAGAACTCCTGCTTATAGGGTTTGTCCTTTGACTAGTATGGGTGAGGGTGGTCATAGTTACTCGCTAAATATGCCTATCATCTCAGGGACAGGACCAAGTAGGGAGCTGGAAACTTAACTACGCGAGACGAAATTCACTCGTTCCCGCCCTTAGGGAAACTAGAGGGGTTTTTTCCTTAAGTGCTGTCTCCAGGGCTTAGACAACGGGCGCCCACCCTTTCACTGGCCCGAGAGGGTTGTTGTGTATGGTCAGACCATAACAACGTTGTTGTTCATCAGAGGTGCAGTGGAGACTTAAGGAGCAAGAAGTAGACACAGGGGTAAAACGATAATTTGACCCAGTAGTGTCTACGAACAACTTGTGAAGGGTCGACTCATGGGCATTGGTTATATTAGTGGACACGTAATATTTTGCACTGACAGGAGGGCAGCTACCGGCTTTAGTGGAGTGTTACCGTACTTAATGAAGCTTGATTAATCGGGTCAAAGAGTTTGATAGGTTAATCTCGGATCATTGAAGCTCGTCACTATAGGTCCATTAGGTCCCTCGGTTGGCTTAATCTGGGTTAAACGAAGGGTTAATGTTTTGGTGTGAATTGAAGTGTTCAATTTCACTAAAAGGGCATTTATGTCATTTATATGAGATATGAATGATATAATATATAGTTTAATGTAAATGAGATTCATAATAAACTATTGGTTAGCCTAATTGTTGAATTAGGGCTAATTGGAGAAATTAGGTTGAGAGATGTTAAATTGGATGTGATTCAATTTAATAAATCCACAATATTGCAAATGTGATTTGTGATATGAGATATGAGATATCTTATAATATATGGTTATGCAAATATGATTTGTCTAACATATAGTTGGGGTAAAATGGTAAATAGGTGGACATTTCAACTCCACCTATGTCCATTATTTAAACCCCTTTGCAAGAAGGGGAACTCACTCAATTCTCTCATTTTTTAATTCTCACCAAAAGAAGAGAAAGCTCTCTCTCAATTCTCTCTCAATTCCTCTCCTCCCTAACAAAAACACAAAGTTCCCACCAACTTCATTCTTCCAAAAGAAGAACAACCGAGAAGTCTTTTTGGTGGTGTTCTTGTTCGTGAGAAGAGTTCGAGTTCATAGAGATCAAGGAGCACACGAAGAGTTCGTGAATCTAGAAAGGAATTTTTAAGAGGGTCTTCAACAAGTAAGTATCTAGTATTTACTGTTTTTCTTTCCAATTAAACATGTTTAGCTTGTATCTAATTGTTAGATTAATTTTAACGAAACAATAGTTGTACAACTTCACCATGACGATTCAATCGTCTTCCGCTGCGTGGGATTCTCATTCCCTTCAATTGGAGCTCATGAACTGTAGGTCCATTAGGTCCCTCCATTGGCTCAACATGGTAATATTGAGGGTATAAAGTTAGGAATGAAATTGAAGTGTTCAATTTCATATATGAGGTGTTATATCAGTTATATGTGATATAATTATAGTTTTAATGTGAATTAGATTCACATATTAACAATATTTTAATGAGAGAATGAAGAAGGGATATAATGGTAATTTTCATCCCATTTCCCCATAAATAGTTGCATGAGATGCAATTTTGTCACCAACCTTTTGGTAACCCTAGAGTTCCATATCATTTTGTTGGTTGAATAGTTCCAAACATAACTTCTCTCAAAACCTCCACATCTCACCCTAACGGAACCCACCTTCCTCTCTCACTTAGAGAACAATGGAGAAGATCTAGTGGTGTATCTTCATATGTTCGGGTTCGAGTTACTGAGATCGTGATCGTGGAGAAGGAGCACGTGAAGAAAGAGTTCTTCAAAGATAATCATCTTGTTGTCCTATTTTGTGTTACATGCTTAATCTTACACATATATTGTTCTTGATTGAAATCTGTGTAACAAAAATAAAGAACACGCGATTCACAATCGCTTCTGCTGTGGGACTCGATCCTTTTAATTGGTATCAGAGCCCAATTGTGTTCTTGATTTTGTTCTGGATTTATCAAGAACAAAGGTGAGATTTACTATTTTCACGTGATGAATGAAAGGTTTACAAAATTAGATGTTTTCATTTTTTGCACATAGATTTACATAGTTTCGTCTAATTGTTCAATGTAAGGGTCTATTGTTTTGAGCATTTTATTATGTAAATTGAGTCTGTAAGTCCGTGTCGATCGAGGCAAAGTGGTTGTCAAGAAGAACGGAGCGAAAACGAGCAAAAACAGTAGAGACTGCTTGTTGTACTGTGTGCAACGTTGCAACGTCAATCGGGCAGTTTTCAGCCTGCAGACTTGGGCAACATTGCAATGTGCCTCCAAGCATGACAATGCTTGAATGATGAGGCCTTGGCGTTGCAACACTTTCATCGGCGTCGCAACGCTGAAACTGCTGAGGCGCGCGACATGAAGGAGTCATCATTGCAACGCAATCCTCAGTGTTGCAACGTTGTTGGAGTAACGCTTCAACGGGGAGAAACGGATAAGGTGTAGCGTTGCAACACTACCATCAGCGTTGCAACACCGAATGCGTTTTAGGATTTTCACAACGGGCAGACGTTTTTTTTATTAATATATATATTAAATATAAAAATATTTTAAATTTAATTATATTTATTTAATTTAATTTTAATTAATATAACTAGAATATATTAATTAAATTTTTTTTAGGGTGCCAAAAATGGTCTAATTTTTGCTATTTAAATTATGCAATTGTTGTCTAATTATTGCCATGCATAATGTATGCTTTTATTTTAGATATCACACCTTAGGTTAAGTATTTTCATGCATCATTTACAATATAAACTATTATATTATATAGTTCGCATGTATACTCAATATAAGGTGTTATATTAATTTATGGACAACATTGACATGCATTATAATTCATGAGATGATTATGCTATTTATGTTTTATTATTCATGAGATGAATGATCAAACACTATAACATAGTATGCATGTCACCTAAGGTTAATCATTAGTTTTAAAATGTTTAGAACTTGGAATTAATAAACCTTAGGTTATGTAGTTCTAATTAGATTAGAATTAAGAACCAAGTAATTAATAAACAATGATTAAAAGAGGAACTCTGTCTAAGGAAGGTCTTGTCTAGGCTGGGGTATTTAAGATGACGGAAACGGAACACCCCTACCTGGGAACTGACCTGGGAGTGAATTTTAATCAGAGGATTTATAAATTATAGTAGCGTCAGCAGGTTTATTACGGGATTCATAAATTATAAATCCTAGGCTAAATATAAAGAGTTATAATAGCAAACTTAGGATAAAATCAATATAAGAGTTATATTAATTATGAATATAAGAGTTATATTTATAAGATTAGGTAAAACCATTAGACGGGTTTAGCCTAAGTAAATTTCCTATAGAGTTAAAGTATCAAGTGGGAGGAAAAGTGTATACGATACATATTTTTTCACCTACATTTTCTCTGGAAAGTTCACACCGGGAGACTCATACTTGGCCTCGTGGTGCAAATGGGAGCGTCCCCCTTCGGATGGTGTTTGTATGAGTCAATATCAAGGTGAATGGAGAGGATACTTATAGTGAGAGGGAGCAGGTTTAGTGAAAACAAAACCTATGGTCTCTTCTATCGGTTCACACCGTAAGATCAATATGGACAACCTGCTAGTTTGGCCTAGACCAGACAATCCCTTCGGAGGGTTTGATCATAGGGGATCGAACACAGTGGACACCCGAAAGGGATAAAGATTTCCTTAGTCTGTTTTTCAACCTAGTCTTCCCTTCGGCGGATTTTGTTGGATGGGGTTCTAGGGTCTAAAGACATATGGTTACACTCACAAGGTACATAAGAAGTGTATGTATCCTGACCGAATAATGGTAACTAAAGCCTATAGGAATAAGAGTTATTCTAACATTAGATTTTGGTCAAGAATGTCTTCATCTAGAGGAGGAGTGTTTTTTATTACCCTTCGGTGTCATACACTCTAAAACTTTGGAGTATCATTGCAAATTATAAATGATCTAGGAATCATTTAATATTTATCTAAAACATGATTGGATTAGACAATTATAGCAAAAAACTTATACAAGTTTTTTTTGTAAATTATCAGCAAGATGTCTAGCTCTATAATTTCTTTATTGGGTGTGGAAAATTAACAGAGAGAACATAAAGACTTGGAAGAATAGACTCAACATAATCTTGGTTTCACATGATCTTAAGTTCGTTCTCAATGAGGAGTGTCCTTAATCCCCTGCTCAAAACACACCTCAATCTGTTTTGGATACGTACGACCGCTGGATCAATGCCAATAAAAAGGAAAAAGCCTACATCCTGGCTAGCATACCAGATATTTTAGCCAGGAGGCTGGAGGGCAAGGTCTCAGCTCGTGAGATCGTGGATTTTGTGCTAAATTTGTCTAGACAACCGTCCAAACAAATTTGGCATGAAGCCCTAAAGTACGTTTACAACGCGCACATGGAGGAGGGAACATCAGTAAGAGAACATGTTCTCAATCTGATGGCTCACTTCAACATAGCGGAATTAAACGGGGCGGTCATAGATGAGAAAAGCCAGGTGTCGCTCATCCTAGAATCTCTTCCGAAGAGTTTTTTGCAATTCTGATGCAATGCAGCGATGAACAACATAGAGTATGATCTGACTTCTCTGCTAAATGAGCTGCAAAATTATCAGTTTCTTATGAATGAAAAGAGACAATAGAATAGTGAGGCAAATCTGTTTGCCCATTCCAAATGTTCTTAGAAGGGTTCACCCTCTGGAACTAACTACTGGAGTCATTCTTCTGAACTTCAGAAGATACAGAAGAAAAAGAAAAGGAGGAAATAAACAACAATCGTCTGGAAAGAAAATGTTGTTATTTAATAACATGTATGTAGTTATAGGGTTTATTAGAAAGCTTATTTCTATTTCTTATCTTAGCGAACATTGTACTTCAATTTCTTTTCAATTGAATAAAGTGTTTATTTCTTTGGGAAAGTATTTAACTATGTATTGCTCTTCTTGAGAATTATTTGCAATGGTTTAATTCAGTTAAAATAGTTTTAAACACTTAATTATTAAAAATAGCAAGCACACAAACTGATTTCTCCTAGAGAAAATCCTCATCTTTGGCATCTTAGATTGGGTCACATTAACCTGAATAGGATTGAGAGATTGGTAAAGAATGGACTTCTAAATGAGTTAGAAGAAAATACCTTACCTGTATGTGAATCCTACCTAGAAAGCAAAATGACTAAAAGACCTTTTAGTGGAAAAGGTTATAGAGACAAAAAACCTCTTGAGATTATATATTCAGACCTTTGTGGTCCGATGAATGTTAAAGCCAGAGGAGGTTATAAATATTTCATCTCTTTTATAGATGATTATTCTACATTTGGGCATATTTACCTAATTCATCATAAGTCTGAAACACTTGAAAAGATCAAGGAATTAAAGACTGAAGATGAAAATCAATTAGGTAAAGCAATTAAAACACTTCGATAAGATCGAGGTAGATAGTACATGGATTTAAAATTCTAGAACTATATGATAGAACATGGAATCACATCCCAACCCTCAGCTCCCGGTACGCCACAACAAAATGGTGCATCGGAAAGGAGAAATAGAACCTTGTTGGACATGGTTCGATCAATGATAAGTTATGTTCATCTCCCTAATTCTTTTTGGGGTTGCACAGTAGAGACTGCGGGATACATTTTGAACAATGTACCATCAAAGAGTGTTTCTGAAACACCTTTTCAACTCTGGAAAGGACGTAAAGGTAGTTTATGTCATTTCAGAATTTTGAGTTGTCCAGCACATGTGCTTGTGACAAATCCAAAGAAGTTGGATTCATGTTCAAAATTATGCCTATTCGTAGGCTACCCAAAAGAAACAAGAGGTGGACTATTCTACGATCCTACGGAAGATAAAGTTTTTGTGTCGACAAATTCAACTTTCTTAGAGGAAGACCACATAAGGGGCAACAAACATAGAAGTAAAGTTGTGTTAAGTGAGTTAGACGGAACAATAGCAAAGGTTGCTAAAAAAACTAGTACGTCAACAAAGGTTGTTGATACTAGCTTGTCAAGTGAAGAGAGTCCATCTCAAGAGTTGAGTATGCCTCAACTTAGTGGGAGGGTTATAACTTAATCTAACCGTTACATGGGTTTATCTGAAACCCAAGTTGTTATACTAGATGACGACTATGAGGATCCATCGACTTATAATCAAGCGATGGTTGACAAAGACAAAGGCAAATGGGTCATAACCATGGGCCAAGAAATGGAGTCTATGAACTTCAATTATGTTTGGGATCTTGTAGATAAACCTGATGGGGTAAACCCTATAGTTTGTAAGTGGATCTACAAGAGAAAGCGTGGTGTAGATGGAAAGGTGCAAACCTTTAAAGCTAGACTAGTAGCAAAGGGTTATACCCAGGTTGAAGGGGTTGACTATGAGGAAACATTTTCACCTGTTGCTATGGTAAAGTCTATCCGTATCCTACTTGTCATAGCCGCATATTATGACTATGAGGTATGAAAAATGGATGTCAAGACAACATTCTTGAATGGCAAACTTGACGAGAACATCTACATGGACCAACCCAAAGGGTTCATTGAACAAGGACAAGAGCAAAAGGTTTGCAGGCTTAAAAGGTCAATCTACGGACTGAAACAAGCCTCCAAGTCCTGGAATATAAGATTTGATGAGGCAAATAAATCTTTTGGCTTTGATCAGAATGATGATGAACCTTGTGTCTACGAGAAAATCACCAAAAGTTTTATCGCATTCCTAGTTCTATATGTGGATGATATCTACTCAGTGGGAATGATGTAGGTTATCTTACTAACATTATGAATTTTTTAGCTACACAATTCCAAATGAAAGTTTTGGGAGAAGCTCAGTTTGTTTTTGGGATCCAGATTGTCCGAAACGGCAAGAATAAAACACTAGCCCTGTCTCAGACATCTTACATCGACAAAGTGTTGTTGAGGATTAAGATGCAAGACTCCAAAAAGGGTTTATTGCCTTTTAGATATGGAGTTCATTTGTCTAAGGAACAGAGTTCTGAGACACCTCAAGGAGTTGAGGATATGAGACGGATTCCTTATGCGTCAGCTGTTGGCAGCCTTATGTATGCTATGTTGTGTACTAAGCCAGACATCTGTTTTGCAGTTGGAATGGTCAGTAGGTATCAATCGAATCCAGGACTTGAACACTGGACAACGGTTAAAATAATCTTTAAGTATCTACGGAGAATAAGGAACTGTTGGGTTTGTGCCCTAAAACTCGTAGTTTGTAATTTTGTTCTAATTATTGTAATAAATTGTTATTGATTCAATAAAGTGTTATTGTTCGTTATCTACGAAGTTTCCATTGTTTTGACCCTGAATTCAATAAACTAAACATCCAAGGCTATAGAATGTATCTTTAACTGAATGTAGTGTACATATAAAGGAACTCAACTCGAGATACAGCCTAAAGAGTCTATAGTTTGGGTACCTTGTCCTGGTAAAACTATGGATGTGGCCCACTTTGTATAAGATATAAACACTGTGATCCTAGGTGTTCATGTAGATGACATGTGAGTGGGGATATCCTATGTAATGAGATTACATAAGACCGGACCACGAAATAGTAACCACTAGATGTAATTCCGTTGACTAGTTAGGTTTTTATTTAACTAGGATGACCTTGGCAACTTGATCTTAAACCAAAGCAGGTTACGAACTCCTGTTTGCGAAGGATTGTCCTTTGACTAGTATGGGTGAGAGTGGCCAAATTCTACGACTCAATATGCCTACCTTATTGGGGACAAGACCGAGTGAGCGGCGGGGAACTTAACTTAGCAAGATGGAATTCACTCCTTCCCACCTACTAGGGTAAGTAAATGAATGTTCCCTTAAGTGGTGTCTCCGGAACTTGAACAAAGGGCCCGACCCTCTCATTGGCCCGAGAGGGACTCCTGTTTGTTCGTAGGACCACAAACAAATTGTTTATTAGAGGAGCACTGATACTTAAGGTACAAGATGTAACCGAGGGGTAAAACGGTAATTTGACCCAGCTGGTGTTACGAACATTCGTGAAGGATTGACTTGCTGTTATTGGTCAATATCCATGGACACATAAATATATATGCATTGAGAAGAGTGCAGTTGCGGGACTTTAGTGGACTGTTCACGCAGTTAACGAATATTGATTTGGGGGTTAATGAGATTAATCGAGTAATCTTGTATCGTTGGAGCTTCTGATCTGTAGGTCCATTAGGTCCACATTCTAGCTCGTAAACAGTTCTTAGATCATTTGAATTTGAAATGTTCAAATTCATTAGGGAATAAATTTAATGTATATAGATAGGATATAATATATAGATTTGGAACTATATATGATAAATTTAATGTGAATATTATTCATATTATATTATATTAGAGAATTAAATATTTGAAAGAGTTCAAATATTAAATTCAAATGTGAATGTGATTCATATTTGAAAACTATTAGTTAAAAGTTAATGTGCATTAGATGTGCATTAAAACTATAGATTAGAGGGAAATTGATTAAATGTAATTTAATCTATATTAAATATATGATATTTAATTATGATTAATTAAATGCGATTTAATTAATTATATATATTATTTAATTCATAATTTTGATGATTTAATTAAATAAAAATAAAAAAGAGGGAACGTGTTAGGAGGACACGTTCCCCATCTCTCCCAACTCCCTAATCGATAGGGAGCGGGGAGATGCTCTCTACATGTTCCTCTTCTCCTTGTGAGGACAGGACAGGGTAATCGATCATTCTCTGGATTGAATTTTCAGAAGAAAAATTCTCTCTCCCTCTCAATTTCCCAAACACTTCCAATTGTTGGATTCCTTCCCACAAAGAAATTGTTCTCAGCACTCAGAGAATAGGAGGTTCTCTCTTTTGTTGGTGTCCTGTTTGTAGAAGCAGAGAAGCCTGAGGTTCCTGTGTTGTTGTTTTTCTTGGAAGCAAGGAGTTGCTGTGTGGAAAAACTACAAAGGTATTCTTTCTTGTTTTTTTAGTTTAATTGTTAAACACAACATGTTTGCATGTAATTTTTCATGCGTAATTAGATTAGAAGTATATGTTTGTTCTGTATTTTCACCAATGTATGGGTATTTGATTTTCAACCAAAATAAACTAGCAAAATTACGATTTCTATCACGTTTCCGCTGCTCAAGAAGATCGGATGTCCATTAGGAACTACATTCTTGGGGCTAAGGATTTGATCCTTACAGGATACACGGATTCTGACTTTCAAACTAATAAAGATTCTCGAAAATCTACATAAGGGTCAGTATTTACTCTTAATGGAAGAGTTGTAGTATGGCGAAACATCGAGCAAGGATGCATCACTGATTCCACCACGGAGGCCGAATATGTAGCAGCTTGTGAAGCAGCTAAAGAGGTCGTTTGGTTAAGGAAATTCATATTGGATTTGGAAGTTGTTCCGAATATGAGTTTACCCATCACGTTGTATTGTGATAACAGTAGTGTCGTGGCAAATTCTAGGGAACCCCGAAGTCACAAGAGGGGAAAGCATATTGAGCGAAAATAACATCTCACCCGGGAGATCGTGCATCGAGGAGACGTGATCGTCATGAAAGCTCTCACGGCTTAAATATTTGAGAGCCACCTAGAAGGTCTACGTCTACAAGTCTTCTCCAACTAGGGCAAGTGGGTGTATATTGTACAAAGGGTTTAAATGCCCTAGTTTATTGTATTTATATTATTGTAATGTTTTAGTACTCCACAAGCTTTAAGTCTAGTGGGAGTTTGTTGGGATTTATGCCCTAAACTTATGTAATTTTGATCAAATAAATAAATAGTTATTTGTATTGATAAAATTATATTCTTGCTTTATAAATCCCATAAACTAAGCTCCAAGGTTATAATGTATCTTGAACATCAGTGTAGTAGACACTATTTGGATTGTGTTCAAGAGTATAACCTAATGATAAAGTTGGAAACCTTATTATGGTAACACCATGGATGCGACCCACTTTGTAATTAGTACAAATGAGGTAATCTAACTCATTCATGTGGTTGACATGCGAGTGGGGGCATTCTATATGAAGAATTCACACAAGGCTGGACTGCAAATTATTAGTCTAACCAGTATAACACCGTTAATAGGATAAGACTGATAATTTATAGATGGTCATTAGTGACTCGACCTTAATCCTGAGGAAGTTAAGAACTCCTGCTTATACGGGTTTGTCCTTAGACTAGTATGGGTGAGAGTGGCCTATAGCCGACACAATAAGCCTACGTTTTCATGGATCGAACTTCGTAGGTAGCTGGGGATTTAACTATGCAAGATGAAATTCACTCATTCCTACACTAAGGAATTAGATAGGTTGTTCCCTTAAGAGTTGAGTCCTGGTCTTGAACAACGGGGCCCCGCCCTATAGACTGGCTTAAGAGGGTATGAGTCTATGGTAGGACCATAGACTTGTTGTTCATTAGAGAATCAGTGGTGGTTAAGGAACAAAGAGGTAATCAGAGGGGTAAAACGGTAATTTGACACAACAAAGATTACGAACAACCTGTGAAGAGTCGACTCATGGGTAATGATTATATCAATGGACACAATATAATCTACAGTGAGGAGAGTGCAACTACAAGTGTATAGTGGAGTGACTTGTAGGTAATGAATATTGATTAAATGGATCAAAGAGTTTGATCAGTTAATCTCACATCATTGGAGCTCATGAACTGTAGGTCCATTAGGTCCCCTTGTTGGCTCAACATGGTAATATTAAAGGTATAAAGTTAGGAATGAAATTGAAGTTTTCAATTTCATATATGAGGTGTTATATCAGTTATATGTTATATAATTGATATAATATATAGTTTTAATATGAATGAGATTCACATATTAACTATATACTAATGAGAGAATGAAAAAGGGATAGGATGGTAATTTCCATCCTATTTCCTTATAAATAGTTGCATGAGATGCAACTTTGTCCCCAACCTTTTGGTAACCCTAGAGTTCCATATCATTGTGTTGTTGGAAAAGTTCCAAACACAACTTCTCTCAAAACCTCCACATCTCCACCCTAAAGGAACCCACCTTCCTCCCTCACCTAGAGAACAACGGAGAAGATCTAGTGGTGTATCTTCACACGTTCGGGTTCGAGTTGCTGAGATCATGATCGTGGGAGAAGGAGCACGTGAAGAAAGAGTTCTTCAAAGGTAGTCATCTTGCTGTCCTATTTTGTGTTACATGCTTAATCTTACACATATTTTTCTTGGTTGAAATATATGTAACAAAAATAAAGAACACGCGATTCACAATCGCTTCCGCTGGGGGATTTGATCCCTTCTATTATTAAGTCCTTTGTTCATCTTCCCCCTACACTGGCCCTATGATAAAAATCTTCAGTTCATTTACACAATCAAATGGTTTTACCTTTTCCAGATACTTTCCTTTCACCCCCAAACTTACAATTTATTATATCAACACGTTTGCCTGGAGAGAATCTTCTAGTCATCTACGCCTTCACTCCAACATATTAACACTTTGTGGTGAAAGTAGCTAACTACGAGCATAGATCACCATACAGATTTCCATAGGCTACTCACATCCTAAGTGAATAATTTGTAGAGACTTGTAGTTGATCACAACACTCTAGATGTTATAGTACCCTCCTTTTATTAGTATTACTATTTTTTTTCCATTTTTTTTCATGGGTGAAACAACTTAATATGTGAAAATGTTTTAATTGTGCAAACTTACTTTCTTAATTAGATCCTAAGCTTATCGAGGTGACAAGGATCATTTGGACCAAATAAAACTGTCACAAGCATTGAGGACCAACCAAGAATTGGCTAAGTGCATTCAGATTTAAAATAATTCTCAAATCAATTCTAATCATCTTTAAACTCGAATTTAATCAAGGACTCTCAGAAGATGAAAATTATCCCCAATTAAGAATTAAATATCGTCAGGGGTTATCATAGTCCAAGTAACAAGAGAGAGAACTTACAATGCCAAATCAACTTCCATATCCCGAAATCAATGAAATACCATCTGGACAACCAAAACACACAATAGAATTCAAAGAAAAATGACAACACAGAACAAAATTCATAGAGAAATCACCCCCAAACTTTAAAATAAACATTGTCCTCAATGATCAAATAAACACAATTCTAATAACTGAACAATAAATGTGGGGGAGGAAAAAGAAAAGTATTGCCTTGAACTCAAAGATAAGTCTCACTCCTCATCAAATGGAACGTATGGACACATAGGAGCTGGAAACATAGGATCTATGCCAGCTAGGTGACAAAGACAATCATAAAGATGTCTGGTAAATGCTTTTGTGTACCACAAGTGGCTCAAGATATGACACTCCTGTCTGAAGGGAATGGATTTCCCGATGCGGAAGCGTTGCAAGACGTTGTTCATTCTTGTGTTTCTATTTTCTTAAAATTGAATGCATCAACATACATTTCTAGATTAAGCATGTTGTTTTGAGAAGAAAAACAGTGAGTAATGTGTTACTAACCTCTTGAAGAACCCTTCTTCACGTTTTCTCCTCAATCACGATCTCTCGAACTCGTGCCACGAAGCGAACAAGGAGACACATCAAAAAGATCTTCTCGGTTGTTCTCGGGAGGTAGGGGGAGAAATGTGGTATACCTTTTAGCTTTTGATTGAAGAGAAATTTAGAGAGAATTGAGAGAGGCTAGAGAGAATTGTTTGTTTCTCTTTTGGTGCAAAATCCAAAAAATGAGAAAAACCCATAAGGAATGTCTCACATTCCATCCTTTTATAATGATGTTTGGTAGAGCTAAAATCTCCACCATTTAACATTTTACCAAAACTATATAATATGCGAATCATATTTGCATATCACATAATATAAGGTATCTCATACCTTATTATACAAATCTATTTTTCATAATTATGGAATTTTAAATTTAATCATATTAAATTTAATTTCTCTCAATTGAATTTCTCCAAATTAGACTTAATTAATAAATTAGGATATACTATAGTTTATTATGAATCTCATTGACATTAAACTCTATATTATGTCCATTATATCACATATAAATGACATAAATACCCTTTTAATGAATTTGAACACTTCAAATCCACTCCAAATTGTAAACCCTCCTTTTGTCCAATTTGAGCCAACTAAGGGACCTAATGGACCTACAAATGACGAACTCTAATGATACGAGATTAACCGATCAAACTCTTTGACCCGGTTAATAAACATTCATTAGCTACAGTAACACTTCACTAAAACCCGTAGCTTCACTCCCATCACTGTAGGACAGGTTGTGTTCGTTGATATAACCAATGCCCATGAGGCGTCGCTTCACAGGTTGTTCGTTGTCACTGCTGGATCAAATTATCGTTTTATCCCTGTGTGTACGTCTTGTTAATTAAGTCCCACTGCTCCTCTAATGAACAACTTTTTTGCATGGTCCAACCATAAACAACATTCCTCTAAGGTCAGTGAGAGGGTGGGCGCCCGTTGTTCAAGCCCTGGAGACAACACTTAAGGGAACAACCCTTCTGGTTTCCCTAGTTCGAGAATGAGTGAATTCCTTATTGCGTAGTTATGTTTCCAACTCCCCCACGAGGTTCTGTCCTCTAGAAGATAGGCATATTGGGCGTACTTAGGCCACCCTCACCTGTACTAGTCGAAGGACATATTCCCGCAGACAGGAGTCCGTAACATGCTCCGGATTAAGGACGAGTCACTAATGGTCATCTACGAAGTTATTAGTCCTATACTCTTAACGGTATTACATCAGTAGGTCTAATAATTCATGGTCCGGTCTTGTGCAATCTCATTGCACAGGATGCCCCCACTCGCATGTCAACCATATGAACGAGTTGGATCCCTCGTTTGTATCTAATACAAAGCGGGTCGCATCCACAGTGTCACCAGGATGAGGTTTCCAATCCTATCCGTATACTGTAGACCGTTTAGGTTATTAACTCGAACGTCATCCTTCCCGTGTGTCAACTACACACCATTCAAGTTTAAGTACTCTCAAATAATATGACCCTGGAGCTCAGTTTATTGAATTAAGTTTCTAAAATGCGAGGTACAGATTTTCATAAATCAATAACTTTTATTCATTTAAAACAATTGTATTACGAACTACACGAGAATAGGGCAAACACCCCAACAAACTCCCACTTGAACTAAGCTAGTGGAGTACAATATACATTTCCCAAATGAAAAGTAATACATCAAAGTAATACAATAAACTAGGGCATTGAATACCCCTTTACAATACTCCCACTTGCCCTAGTTAAGAAGAACTCGAAGACCTAGACTCTCTAGGTGACCCTCAAACAACTTAGTCGTGAGGGTCTTCGTAAATGGATCAGAAACGTTGTGTTCTGAAGCTATCTTCGTGTCTGTCACGTCACCGCGGTGCATCCCGTATTAGGTGATACTTGCGTTCAATATGCTTGCCTCCCTTATGGCTCCAAGGTTCTCTCGAGTTGGCTACGGTACCACTATTGTCACAAAACAACGTCACTGGCAAGTTCATATATGGAACAACTTCCAAATCTAACATGAACTTCCTAAGCCAAACAGCTTCCTTAGCAGCTTCACAAGTCGCGACATACTTGACTTCCATCGGGGAATCAGCGATGCATCCCTCTTTGATACTTTTCCACAGTACAACTCCTCCGTTAAGAGTCTGTGTATCCCGTAAGGATCAAATCCTCACTTCCATACACAAGCATACAATTCCTCGTTCTCCTAAGACACTTGAGGATTGCCTTTACGGTTGTCAAGTTATCTAATCATGAATTTGATTGATACCTACTGATAATCCCAACTGCATAACAGATGTTGGGCCTAGTACACAGCATGACATACATAAAGCTCCCTGTAGCTGAAGCATAAGAGATTCGTCTCATATCCTCAACCTCTTGAGGTGTCTTAGGACATTGATCTTTAGACAGGTGAACCCCATGCTTGAAAGGCAGTAAGCCCTTCTTGGAGTCATGTATACTATATCGCGACAACATCTTGTCGATATAAGATGTCTGAGACATGGCTAGCGTTCTATTCTTCCGGTTTCGCACCATCTGGATACCTATAACATATTGAGCTTCTCCCAAATCTTTCATTTGGAATTGCGAAGCCAACTATTCCTTAATGTCAGTAAGGAATCCTACTTAATTCCCAATGAGTAGGATATCATCCATATACAATATCATAAATGCGAAAGTGTTTTTGATGACTTTCTTGTAGACACAAGACTCATCAACATTTTGATTAAAACCATAAGATTTGATAGCCTCATCAAACCTTATATTCCAAGACCTCGGGGCTTGTTTCAGCCATAAATAGACCTTTGAAGCCTGCAAACCTTTTCCTCTTTGCCTTGAGTAATTAACCCCTTCGGCTGGTCCATATTGATGGTATCGTCAAGATTGTCATTCAGAAAGGTTGTCTTGACATCCATCCGCCATACCTCATAGTCATCATATGCGACAATGACCAGAAGGATCCTGATAGACTTTACGACGATAACAGGAGAAAAAGTTTCCTCATAGTCAACCCTTTCTCGTTGGGTAATCCGCTTTGCAACTAGTTTGGTTTTGAAGGTCTGCACAATCCCATCTACACCATGTTTAGGCTTATAGATCCACTTGCAACCAATAGGTTTAACCCCATCGGGTTAGTCCACAAGTTCCCAGACGAAATTGAATTACATCGACTCCATTTTCTGGTCCATGGCTTTAATCCATTCGTCTTTGTCAACGTCATTCATTGCCTGATCATAGGTCAATGGATCCCCGCAATCATCATCAGGTATGACGACCTGGGTTTCAGCCAAACCCATGTAACGTTCAGGCTACCTCACAACCCTCCCACTATGTCGAGGCATTCTCAACTCTTGAGAACGTACTCGACTAGACGAGCTAGGATCAACAACACTTGTTGATGTACTAGCACCATCACCAACTCTTGTTGATGCACTGCCCATTTCGTTTAACACAATCTTACTACGTGGTTTATGATCCTTGATATGGTCCTCTTCAAGGAATGTGGCGTTTGTCTACATACGCAACCTATTTTCCTTAGGATCATAAAACTGACTACCCCTCGCCTCTTTTGGGTAGCCTACAAAGAGGCATAATTTTGAACGAGGTTCGTGAAGGGAATCTGATTCCCACGAGCAGCGGAAACGTGATTTAAAGATCGATTACTTGCTCCTTTGTTTTTGGTTTACTTCAAATACCAATACATTGGGAAAAATACAGAGAAAAGCAATCTAAGAACGAAAGCATAGAATATGAATACAAACATGTTGTACAAGTTTCCTAAACTAAAAAGGAATTCAAAATTACCTTTGTTGTTTCAATCCAGCAACTCCTTACTTCCTTTTCCAGTGAGTTCTACAGCACACTGACAACATCACAACAAGCAAGCTTTCCTCTATACTTCCTTTCAAACACGACAACAACCACTTGGAGAACCTCCTATTCTCTGAGTTCCTTGATCAAACCTTGGTGGGAAGGTCTCCAACTAATTGGACGTGGTAAAGGGAATTTTAGATTTGAGAGATTTTGTTTTTCACATGAATTCACAATTGCCCAATCTGTCCATCAACCACTGCCTTCTTCCCTATGTGAAGAAGAAAGCTCCAGAGGGCAACTCCCCACTCCCTATCGATTGGGAGTTGAGGGAGTTGTGGGAACGTGTCAATATGACACGTTTCCATGATTAAAATAATAAATAATTAAACATTTTAATTATTTATTAATTATATAATTCAATAAATATATAGATAATTAAATCTTATTGAATATATATATATATATATTAATTAAATCAATCTTAATCAAAATCATATTAATATCTTATATTTAAATATGATTAAATCATATTTAATAATTCTCCTTCTAACCTATAGTTTTAATCCACATCTTATGTACATTAAACTTTAACCTATAGTTTTTAAATATGAATCGTATTCACATTTAAATTTAATATTTGAACTCCTTCAAATACTTAATTTTCTCACATAATTTAATATGAATCATATTCACATTAAATTTATAATATAAAGTTCCAAATCTTTATATTATAATGCATCTATATACATTAATGTTTATTCCCTAATTGGATTTGAACATTTCAAATTCAAACGATCTAAGAACCTTTACGAGCTAGAAGGTGGACCTAATGGACCTACAGATCAGAAGCTCTAACGATACGTGATTATTTGGTTAATCTCATTAACCTCCTAATCAACATTCGTTAACTGCAGGAACACTCCACTAAAGTCTCGCAGCTGCACTCTTCTCACTTAAGATATATTTTTGTGTCCACAGATATTGACCAATAACAACAAGTCAATCCTTCACGAATGTTCGTAACACCAGCTTGGTTAAATTATCGTTTTACCCCTAGGTTACATCTTTTACCTTAAGTACCAGTGCTCCTTTAATGAACAATTTGTTTGTGGTCCTACCAAGAAAAAGAAGTCCCTCTTGGAGACACAGCTTAAGGGAACATTCCTTTACTTACCCTAATAGGCGGGAAGGAGTGAATTCCATCTTGCTAAGTTAAGTCCCCAACTGCTCACTCGGTCTTGTCCCCAAGAAGGTAGGCATATTGAGTTCGTAACCTTGCAAACAGGAGTTCGTAACCTCTTCAGGATTGAGATCAAGTTGCCTAGGTCATCCTACTAAAATAGAAACCTAACTAGTCAACGGAGTTACACCTAGTGGTTACTATTTCGTGGTCCGGTCTTATGCAATCTCATTACATAGGATATCCCCACTCACATGTCGTCTACACGAAGACGTTAGGATCACTGTGTTTGTATCATATACAAAGTGGGTCATATCCATAGTATTACCAGGGTAAGGTACCCAAACCTTATCCCCTTACTATAGACCCTTTAGGATGCATCTCGAACGAAGATCCTTTATATGTACATTACATTCAGTTCAAGAGATAATTTACAACATTGGATGTTAGTTTATTGGATTTAGGGTTAATAAACGGGCAATAATGTAAATAATGAACAATAACTCTTTATTGATAATAATAACTCTTTATTACATTAATTAGAACAGTATTTACAAAACTATGAGTTTAAGGGCATAAACCCCAACAAACTCCCACTTGAACTAAAACTCTACTGGGGTACATTACATTCTAAAACAGTAGATATAGAGATACAAAATACAATAAACTAGGGCATTCACATACCCATTACATATCTCCCACTTGCCCTAGATTAGCCTATGTACATATCTCGTAGACCTAGACTCTCAAGATGACCATCGAACACTTTAGCTGTGAGAGTGTTTGTAAATGGATTACCTATGTTGTTCTCTGAAGTGATCTTCGTGACTATCACATCTCCCCGTTGCACTATCTCTCATATCAAGTGATACTTCCTCTCGATTTGCTTGGCTCGCTTGTGGCTACGAGGTTCCTTCGAATTGGCTACCGCACCACTGTTGTCACAGTATAAGGTGATGGAAAATTAAATATTTGGAATAATTTCCAAATCATTACGGATTTTCCTTAGCCAAACAACTTCCTTAACTGCTTCACAAGCAGCGACATACTCTGCCTCCATCGTGGAGTCGGCGATGCATCCCTGCCTAATGCTTCACCACACTATAGCTCCCCCGTTAAGGGTGAAAACTTATCCCGATGTGTATTTCCTAGAATCCTTATCGGTCTGAAAATCAGAATTAGTGTATCCAGCAAGGATCAAATCCTTAGTCCCATACACAAGCGTATAGTCCCTCGTTCTCCTAAGGTACTTGAGGATATATTTTTAACCGCGGTCCAGTGGTCTAACCCTTGATTGGACTGGTTCCTACTGACTATTCCTACTGCATAACAAATGTCTGCCCTCATGCACAACATAACATACATTAAGCGACCTACTGTAGAGGCATAGGGAATACGTCTCATATCCTCAACTGCTTGAGGTGCCTTAGGACACTATTCCTTAGACAAATGAATTCCATGCCTGATAGGTAATAACCCTCTCTTGGAATTATGCATCCAATGTCGGGCCAATATTTTGTCGATATAAAATGCTTGAGACAAAGCTAGCGTTCTGTTCTTGCGATTCCTGAAAATTTGAATCCCAATAACATACTGCGACTCTCCCAAATCTTTCATTTGGAATTGGGTGGCTAGCCATTTCTTTATGTCAGTTAGGTATCTTACATCACTCCCAATGAGTAGGATATAATCCACATAAAGTACTAAGAAAGCTACTTTGTTGTTGATGATCCTTTTGTAAAAACAAGACTCGTCAACGTTTTGGTCAAAGCCATAAGACTTAATCGCAGTGTCAAATCTTATGTTCCAAGATCTGGACGCTTGTATCAACCCATAGATGGATCGATTGAGCTTGCAAACTTTTTGCTCCTGACCTTGAGCTATGAACCCTTCGGGATGAGACATATAGATGCTATCGTCAAGATTGCTATTAAAAAAAGCAGTCTTGACGTCCATTTGACGGCTATAGATAAGAGTATCCTAATTGACTTAAACATAACAACATGGGAAAAAAGTCTCTTCATAGTCAACTCCTTCCCTTTGGGTGAAACCCCTTGTTATAGGTCTTTCCTTAAACGTTAGTACCTTTCCTACTGTATTTCTCATTCTCTAATAATTCCATTTGCACCCTATGGGTCTTACCCCTTTAGGTTGGTCTACAAGTTCCCAAACTAAATTGAAGTACATCGACTCCATTTCAAGGTCCATGGCTTTGATCCATTGGTGGATCTACGTCATTGATTCCCTGTTTATACGATAATGAATCCTCTACACCGTCATCAGGCATGACAACTTGAGTTTCACCTAAACCTAAGTAGCAGTTAGGTGGGGAAACAACCATCCCACTACGTCGAGGCATTCTCAACGATTGAGAAGGACGGGACTGACTTGATGTGCTGACTTCTTCATGAACTCTTGATGAAGGTCCAACTTGATCAACAACTCTTGTTGACTCATCTGTAGCTTCATTTAATACTTACTTACAATGCGGTTTATTGTTCCTCATGTGATCTTCCTCCATGAAAGTGTCGTTTGTCGATACAATCACCTTGTTTTCTTGTGGGTCTAAGAAAAGACCACTTCTCGTTTCTTTTGGATAACCAACAAATTGACATAATCTTGAACGAGGTTCCAATTTCTTTAGGTTTGTCACCAGCACGTGTGTCGGACCACCCATAATCCTGAAGTATTGTAAACTAGGTTTACACCTCATCCACTACTCAAAATGTGTTTCAAAACACTCTTTGATGGAACACTGTTCAAGATTTGAACTGTAGTCTCTACTGCGTATCCCCAAAACGAGGCAGGCAATTGAGCATAGTTCATCATTGATCGAACAATGTCTTACAAGGTTCTATTCCTCCTTTCTTATACACCATTCTGTTGTGGTGTATTTGGTGCCGAGAGTTGAGATTGGATTCCATGTTCTATCAAATAGTCGTGGAATCTCAAATCCATATACTCTCCACCTCGTTCAGATCGAAGTGACTTAATGGTTTTCCCCAATGAATTTTCTACCTCAACCTTATACTCTTTGAAACTTTCAAGAGCCTCAGAGTTATGATGCATTAGGTATAGATAACCATACCTCGAATAATAATGTATGAAGGAGATGAAATATTCGTACCCTCCTCGAGCTTTAACATTCACCGACCACAAAAATACGAACGTATAAGCTCTAAAGGCTCTTTGGTTCTATAACCTTTTCCAGTAAAAGGTCGCTTAGTTGTCTTACCTTCCAAGCATGATTCGCAAGAAGGTAAAGAATCATCTTCTAACTTGTTTAGAACTCCATTCTTAGATAATCTCTCAATTTGGTTGAGATTTATATGGCCAAGTCTAAGATGTCAAAGATAGGTATTATTATTTAGAGACACTCTTTGGAAGAATTCCAGGATAAACAATACCTGACTTTACTCATCCAAAATCGCTTCGTTTATTTCGGCCACGTTGAAGTGAACTATCAGATCAAGAACATGTTTTCTCACTGAAGTTCTCTCCTTCATGCGCGCGTTATAAATGTACTTGAGGGATTCATGTCGAATCTTTTCAGACAGTTGTCCAGACAAATTCTGCAGATAACTCATGATCTCACGAGCTGAGATCATTCCCTCCAGCTTCATGGCCAAAACATCAGATATGCTAGCGAGGATATAGGCCTTGGCCTTTTCATTTTCCTTGGACTAGCGGTCATATGCATCCTTAACTGATTGAGGTGCATTTTGAGCAGGGATTTGAGGACATTCCTCAGTTATTACAAACCGAAGGTCATCCATAACCAGAATCGCATCGAGGTTGGACTTACACGTAGTATAATTCTCGCCAGTCAAACGTTCGCTTTTAAGTAAGGCTATTATTGAAGAGGACATGCTGAAATTTCAAAAGTAGTTCTAATTAGTTATGCATTTAACCCATTATACACATATCAATTTTAGCAAAATTATTAAAGAACCCTAGTGTTTAAATTAAACCTTTAATTTTGCAACGATACTTTAAGGGTTTATGATAAAAGCTACCGTCGAGTGGTCAATCACTCATCCCCAGAATTGAGACTATCTCAGCTAATTCTCACTACCAGAAAATCTCATGTCCCAATGATTCTTAGCTACCGTTTATTTGGTCAAGGACTTGTTAACTAGCCTAACTTATCCCGTACATGTGACCCTACCATTTTCAGATCGAATAGGTCCGAGCCAACAGGCTACTATTAAGAAAGACAACTGTTGGCAAATTACCTAAGAGACCCTATCCATTTTTGGAATACGCGGTGTTCCGATCCCTATAGTCAAGTCCTCCGTAGGGTTTGGCTGCTCTAGGGCAGCCTAGCAGGCGGACTATAGAAATCTCACGGTGCGACCTAATTGAGGAGTCTGTAGGATACGTTGACACGCGTCCTACCCCTATTTACAATGGATGCTTCCCTTATTCACCATGGTAATGAACCATGCAAACACTTACCGTAGGGGGACACCCTATTGACGCCACGTAGCCGAGCATGGAACTCACAATGTGAACTCTTGAGGATGTGAGAGTAAACTCGATGCGAATATCTCGGTTTCTCCCACCGAAGCTCCTAAGGTTAGGGTATAGGTTTAACTTAGTCGGATTCTGACTAAAAGAATCAATTTAAGTCTATGTCTATTATAACTATTATAACTAGGTCTTTTAACCTTATGTTTAGGTGAATAAACATTTTAATTACCTAAAAATATCACAGAACTATGGTTAATTCAACTCATGCTCCAGGTCAGTTCCTAGGCAGGAGGTGTTCCGTTAACCGTCAGAAGTACCCCCAACCTTAGACAGAACATTACTGGTAGAGTTCCATTATAACCAATGTCCTATGGTCCTACTATATTTTAAACTATTTAAAATACTATGCAAGACTAACTTCTAATCCTATTAGAAATTCAACTTAGGTCTAAATTAATTTTAAACATTTTAAAATTAATTTCAATTTAACCCAAGCTCCTATGTTTGCATGCAGTTCTTTGTTGTAGGTTATGGTTTCTAAAACCCATTTTTATAACTTTTATAAATCTGAATTATTAACCTATGACAGTGAACTATATGATAACTCCAACAAACAATTTCTAATTGAAATTATATTGAACTAATTGAAATAAACAAATAACTTAAATGAAATAAAATTTTATTTTAAAATAAGTAATTTCATGCTCCATGCTAATAATCTAATGATAACAATTATAATTAACTACTCATGAAAAATAAATTGAATCATGCATTTCTATCATATTTGTATAACATTTATACAAATAAAATGCATGAACATGCTTATCCTATGGTGGAAAAAATTCTAAATGACATTCATAAAGAAAATAGCCATAAAACCGAAAATATTTGGCCCCTAAAGTGAAAAAAATAATAAAATTACACTAATTTTATTACAAACACGGTCCAAAACTCATTGAACCGTGTTCAGACAGCTCAAACCAGACCATCCATGACCTAAACCGCTCGAACTGCTGTTGAATCGGTCTACTTCATCCAGATGATGCCACAACGTTGCAACGCTGAGGAGAGCGTTGTAACACCGCCTACTCTCATGCTCGCGGCAGACATCGGGGTAGCGTTCGAACGCCATGAAACGACATTGCAACGCTGCTAACTCCTGAATTTCGTTGCCGATAGGGGCTTCGGCGTTGTGACGTCGTTCTCCAGCGTTGCAATGTTTGGCGTTGCAACGCTGTTGCTTCCTCCAGTGCTTCTTGTTCAATAAAACAACAGCTTCTTCTGGTAAATTCTCACCCAAAACTCATCCGAATGGCTTCAAATTTGTCACGAACGACTCATAACAACTCTACAGACTCGATTATGCACTTAATTGCCCAAAACGTAGGGGCCTTTACATTCAATTTGATCAAATCTAAATTAAAACTAATGCCAAAATTTCCTTAACTAGTTTTACAACAAACCAAATGCAATTCCCACCTAACCAATGCAAATTTGTTTGAACAAAAACAAAACAAGGATTGCTCTGATACCAATTAAAGGGAATCTTATTCCCATGAGCAGCGGAAACGTGATTTAAAGATCGATTACTTACTTGTTTGTTTATGGTTTACTTCAAATACCAATCCATTGGAAAAAATACAGAGAAAGGCAATCTAACAACTAAAACATGGAATATGCATACAAACATGTTGTACAAGTTTCTTAAACTAAAAACGAATTCAAAATTACCTTTGTTGTATAAATCCAGCAACTCCTTGCTTCCATTTCAAGTGAGTTTTACAGCACAGTGACAACAACAGAGCAAGCAAGTTTTCCTCTGTACTTCCTTTCCAACAAGACAACAACCACTTGGAGAACCTCTTATTCTCTGAGTTCCTAGAAACAACCTTTGTGGGAAGGTCTCAAACTAATTGGAAGAGGTGAAGGGAATTTTAGATTTGAGAGATTTTATTTTTTCACAACAATTCACAATTGCCCAATCCGTCCATCAACCACTGCCTTCTTCCCTATGCGAAGAAGAAAGCTCCAGAGGGCAACTCCTCACTCTCACATAATTTAATATGAATCATATTCACATTAAATTTATAATATAAAGTTCCAAAACTTTATATTATAATTCATCTATATACATTAATGTTGATTCCGTAATTGAATTTGAACATTTCAAATTCAAACGATCTAAGAACCCTTTACGAGCTAAAAGGTGGACCCAATGGACCTACAGGTCCGAAGCTCCAACGATACGGGATTATTTTGTTAGTCTCAATAACCTTCAAATCAACATTCCTAAACTGCGGGAAAATCCACTAAAGTCCTACAGTTGCACTCTTCTCACTGCAGATAAATTTCTGTGTCCACGGATATTGACCAATAACAGCAAGTCTAATAATTCACGGTCCGGTCTTGTACAATCTCATTGCACAAGATGCCCCGCTCGCATGTCAACCACATGAATGAGCTGGATCACCTCGTTTGTATCTAATACAAAGCGGATCGAATTCACAGTGTATCCAGGATTAGGTATCCAATCCTATCCGTATATTGTAGACCATTCGGGTCATTCACCTGAATGTGATCCTTTCCGTGTGTCCACTACACACCGTTTAAGTTCTAGTTCTCTCTGTTGGGATTTGTGCCGCAAAACTCGTAGTTTGTAATTATGTTCTAATTATTGTAATAAAGTATTATTATTTCAATAAAGTGCTATTGTTCGTTATCTACGAGTTTGCCTTTATGTAAACCCTAAATCCAATAAACTAAACATCCAAGGTTGTTACATGAATCTATAACTGATTGTAATGTACATAAAGGGATCTCGGTTCGAGATACAACCTAAAAGTTATATAGTTAGGGGATAATGTTTGGGTACCTTACCCTGGTTAAACTATGGATGTGACCCACTTTGTATTTGATACAAACACTGTGATCCTAACGTGTTCGTGTAGATGACATGTGAGTGGGGATATCCTATGTAATGAGATTACATAAGATCGGACCACGAAATAGTAATCTCTAGCTGTAACTCTGTTGACTAGTTAGGTTTCTATTTCACTAGGATGACCTAGGCAACTTGATCTCAATCCTGAGCAGGTTACGAACTCCTGTCCGCGAGTGATTGCCCTTTGACTAGTATGGGTGAGAGTGGCTAGATTCGTCGACTCAATATGTCTTCCTTCTTGGGGACAAGACCGAGTGAGCGGTTGGCAACTTAACTTAGCAAGATGGAATTCACTCCTTTCCGCCTACTAGGGTAAGTAGAGGAATGTTCCCTTAAGTGGTGTCTCTGGGACTTGAACAAAGGGTCCGACCCTCTCATTGGCCCGAGAGGGACTATGTTTGTTGGTAGGACCACAAACAAATTATTCATTAGAGGAGCACTGGTTACGAACATTCGTGAAGGATTGACTTGTTGTTATTGGTCAATATCCATGGACACAGAAATATATCTGCAGTGAGAAGAGTGCAGCTGTGGGAGTTTAGTGGAGTGTTCCCGCAGTTAACGAATGTTGATTGGAAGGTTAATGAGATTAACCGAGCAATCTTGTATCGTTGGAGCTTCTGATCTGTAGGTCCATTAGGTCCACCTTCTAGCTCGTACAGGGTTCTTAGATCATTAGAATTTGAAATGTTCAAATTCATTAGGGAATAAACTTAATGTATATTGATACGATATAATATATAGTTTTGGAACTATATATTATAAATTTAATGTGAATATGATTTATATTAAATTATATGAGAGAATTGAATATTTGAAAGAGTTCAAATATTATATTAAATGTGAATGTGATTCACATTTGCAAACTATAGGATAAAATTTAATGTGCACTGGTTGTACATTAAAACTATAGGTTAAAGGGGTAATGTGATTAAATGAGATTTAATCCAAATTAAATATATGATATTTAATTTGTATTATTTAAATATGATTTAAATTAATAATTAAATTTTATTTAATTATTATTATATTATTATTATTATTAATATTTTAATAATAAAAAGGGAAGTTGTCATCCAGACACGTTCCCCACTACCCTTCCCCTTCTCCCTATCGATAGTTTAACAGGGAGAAGGGGGTTGTACTCTCGATCGATCTTTTCTACAATTGGGGAATTGCTGCAAAATTTCTCTCTCTCTCTCAATCTCTAATTCCCAAAAGCTCGTCCAAAAGTTGGAATCCTTCCCACTAAGGAGGATTTAAGTAGAACTCAGAGATATAGAGGGTTTTCCAAGTGGTAGTGTTCCTGCTTGAAAAACAGAGCGTTGTTGTGTTGCTGACTTGCTGGAATTTGCTTGGAGCAAGGAGTTGTTGCGAGTCTACAAAGGTAATTCCTTCTTCCCTTTAGTTTAATTGTTAAACTTGACATGTTTGCATGTATGCTATTGTCCATGTCTAATAGGATTAGAATTTCATGCTTGTTCTGTATATTTATCAATATATTGGTTTTTGTTTTAATCAAAACAATTAAGCATATTAACGATCCCAATCACGTTCCGCTGCTCAAGGAGATCAGATCTCCATCACTCTCATTAATACAATGACCCTGGAGCTTAGTTTATTGGATTAAGTTCATAAATAAACGAGACACAAAGTATTGAATAAATAACTCTTATTTATTTTAACATGGAATATTACAAACTTACACGAGATTAGGGCATACACACCAACAAACTCCCACTTGAATTAAGCTAGTGGGGTACATATTACATTTCTCAAATGTACATTAATATAATTGTGTCGGTAGTTGTTTTAATTCTAAAACAGGAGGTTTTATTTCTTCAACCTCTTTTACACACAAAGGAAATGTCCTCTCAAATCCATAATGAAATATTGGTGATCGATTAAGTGCATCATGACAAAAGACAACATCATGCTCTAATGACCCTAATTGTTCAATCTTAAAATTCACCATGCAAGTTAGAGGATCATCAGACTGAATTAACTCCCTAAATTAATTAACAGTATCATCGACAATATCAATCATATGACAATTACTTACCTCCTTTGGATATTTCATAGATCGAAATATGGTGAATACTACCTTTTCTTCATCGATCCTCAAAGTTAACTTACCATCCTAAGCATCTATCAAAGCTCGTCCAGTAGCCACGAAAGGTCTTCCCAATATAATAGGGACGTCAGAATCTTCTTCCATATCTAGGACAACAAAATCTACAGGGAAGATAAACTACTTTAATTAACACTTCCTCTACAATACCTCTAGGATATTTAATAGAACGGTCAACTAATTGCAGTGAAATGGTTGTAGGTTGTTCTTCCCCAAGACCTAGTTTCCTGTAACAGACAGAGGCATCAGATTAATATTGGCTCCTAAATTACATAAAGCTTACTCAACATAAATACTACTAATATTGCAAGGAATAGTAAAACTTCCTAGATCTTTTCATTTTTGAGGTAGTTTTCTCTCAAGTACTGCACTGCCCTCCTCAGTGAGATTTATTATTTAATATTTGTCAAGCTTCTTCTTCTTCGAAAGGATCTCCTTCATGAACGTCACATATTTGGGCATCTTTTCCAAACCATCTGCAAAAGGAATATTGATATGAAGTTTCTTAAAGGTTTCAAGAAATTTAGCAAATTAGGAATCAACCCTTTTCTTTTGAAAACGTTGAGGATAAGGAATAGAGAAATTAGAAGGCTTCTCTGTTAATTTTGATGTGGTTGCCTTCTGAACTAATTCCTCTGCGTCCTCCTTCACATCTGTACTAAGCTGGTTTTCAAGATTCTCCTTTTCAGGTTCAACAAGCTCCTTAGCACTCCTCAATGTCACAACCTTACACTGTTCCCTTGGTTTTACCTCTGTGTCACTCGGGAACTTACCTTTCTGCAATGTGTTCAGAGTAGTTGACATTTGGTTAATTTGTACCTCAATATTTTTTATGGCTGCAACCATGAGTGTTCACTATGTTGCTCAAATAAGCAATACATTCTCCAGCTAGTTAGCTCGATTCTTAGATTAAGTCACAAATGACCCTACCACATATTCTCGAGAATGCTTACCTTCTGATGTAGATGGAAAACATGGAGGAGGTTGCACCCCATTCTTTTTGTTACCATAAGAAAAGTTTTAATGGTTGCGCAAACCTTGATGATAATGGGTGGGAAGTTGATTTTGTGCTTGACATCCACAGTATACATAGCTCATGTTGTTCACATACTAAGCTTGCTCAAGATCATGATCTTCACCACCTGTAGACTTATTGGCAGCTGCAACTGAAGGTATTGATTCACTATTTCATGTACCTACAAGTTTATTAAGAGCACTAGCCAGAGAAGCCATATGAAACTTTATGGAACATACCTCATCAATCTTGTATATCTCCGCAATAGGTTTGGAATTTGACCGTTCAGAATGCCAATTATAAGTTGTGGCAACCTTTTTCTGTAATAAAGTACGAGCATGTTCTGTAGATATGGAAAATATGGAACCCCCAGCAGCTGCATCCAAAAGTGTTTTGTTATTACCAATCAACCCATTTCAGAATAGTTGGATTTGCAACCAGTCTAGATAATCGTGTTGTGGGAATTTTCTCAGCAAATCTTTATATCGCTCAATGCTTTAAACACCTACTCTCCATCCTGTTGTCTGAAGGCGCCAATCTAAGTTCGCAATCGCGTAGTCTTGGCAGGTGGGAAACATTTAGCTAAGAATGCTTCAACCAATTCCTCTCAAGTACTGATGCTACCTGTGGGTAAAGATTCCACCTAAAATTTTGCTTCATCCTGCATAGAGAAAGAGAAAAGTTGTAAGTGAATAGCATCAGGAGATAACTCATTAATGTTTATCGTGCCACCAATTTCAGTAAAGGATCTTTGATGCAGATTAGGATCCTCAGTTGCATGTCCTTTGAAAGCATTTTCTAAAACCATCTAAATGAGACATGTGTTAGTTTCAAAATTGATTGCATTAATTGGGGCATAGACAATCCCATACTGGTTACCAGTGAAAGTTGGTTGGAAGTGATCCTTTATTGGCTTGTATTCCTCACGTTCCTCGTCCATGATTCTGACTCTGCCCTTTGTCTCCTTAAGCTTCCTTCTGAAAGTTATGTCAATCTCAGGATCAAAAGGAACTAGATAAGCCTTTGGATTACTTCGCATACACCAAGCACAAAAAAATTAAAAAAATTAGAAAATAACAAAAAATAAAGAAAAATAAAGAAAATGTCAACAAAACAAAAAATACACTACAGATTAACACAAGTTGTTTCTTTACACTAAAATAATTAAATAAACACCAATCCTTGGCAACGACACCAAAAACTTGTTGCGTATAAATTGCAATACTACAAGTACACGGGTCGAGTTTTAATATAGTGAGATAGAGTACGAGTGTCATCCACATGATTGAGTTATTTAATTCAATTAATTCTCATAAATGTAACCACTCAAATTTTATCTAGAAAATTAAACATTGAGTAAAGAAACACTAAATAATGAAGTTTAAAAAGATATGTGAAAATTGGAAAAAATTAGGACAGAAAAGTATCTTAGTGACTTGATTTCACCAATCAATCAACTATTTAATTGAAATCATGTTATTGTTTAATTGCACCTACTTTTATAAACCAAGAAACCAACATAAGAAAAGACTCTCTCGAGGCAAGTGAATCTCATGCATGAAAATAAAACCAACATCTCTATCTAGCTTTTAAAAACCAGGCATGAAATTGGAGGGATTTATGCCCTAAAACTCGTAATCTGTGAATAATTTTCTAATTAAATCAATAAGTAGTTATTGTTATCAATAAAGAGTTATTGTTTATCATTATTTTATATTGCCTTAAGTTAACCCAAAATCCAATAAACTAACATCAAAGGTTGATGCATGTCTCTTGAACGGAATGTAGTAGACATATAAAGATCTTAGTTCAAGATGCAACCTAAAGGGTCTATAGTAAGGGCATAAGGCTTAAGTACCTTACCCTGGTAATACTATGGATATGACCCACTTTGTATATGATACAAACACAGTGATCCTAACGTGTTCGTGTAGATGACATGTGAGTGGAGATATTCTATGTAATGATATTGCATAAGACCGCACCACGAATTAATAACCATTAGATGTAACTCCGTTGACTAGTTAGGTTTCTATAATAGGATGACCTAGGAAACTTGATCTCAATCCTGAGCAGGTTACGAACTCCTGTTTGCGAGCGATTGTCCTTTGACTAGTATGGGTGATTGTGGCCAGATTCACCGACTCAATAAACCTACATTCTTGGGGAGAATACCGAGCAGGCAACCCTTCTGACCTATTAGGGTATGTAGATGAATGTTCCCTTAAATGGTGTCTCCATAATTTGAACAATAGGTCCAACTCTCTCATTCGCCTGAGAGAGACTTCTATTTGTTGGTAGAACCACAAAAAGGTTGTTCATTAGAGGAGCACTGACACTTAAGGTAAAAGATGCGACCTAGGGGTAAAATGATAATTTGACCCAACTGGTGTTATGAACATTCGTGAAGGATTGACTTGTTGTTATTGGTCTATCTCCGTGGACACAAAAATATATCTACAGTGAGAAGGGTGCGACGATGAGACTTTAGTGGAGTGTTCCTGCAGTTAACGAATGTTGATTAGGAGGTTAATGAGATTAAATGAATAATCTTGTATCGCTGGAGGTTCAGATCTGTAGGTCCATTAGGTCTACTTCCTAGCTCGTAAAGTAGATTATTTGAATTTGAAATGTTCAAATTCAATTAGGGAATAAGCATGATGTCTACAGATACATTATAATACAATGTTTTCATGTGAATTAAAATTTTATAATATAATTTAAATTTGAATATGAATCATCTTAAATTAACAAAGATGATTAAATATTTGAAAGAGTTAAATATTATTTAAATGTTAATGAGATTCATGTTTAAAACTATAGGTTAAAATTTAATGTACATAAGATATACATTAAAACTATAGGTTAGAGGGAAAATGATTAAATGTGATTTATTCGTAATTAAATATATGATATTTAATTTAATTCTGGTTAAATATGATTTAATTAAAATTAATATTATCATATGATTAAATTTCATTAAATTTCATTATTTAAATTAATTAAATTAATTGATTATTAAATTGATTAATTTGATATTAATTTAATTAAAGTGGAATGTGTCCGTGTGACACATTCCCACTACCCCCAACCTCTCTCTTGATAGGGGCAGAGGGATTGGGGTGGAGGTTATGTTTTCAATCGATGAGATCGATTGCGAGGTTGATCGATTTGATTTCATGTGAAATCATTCTACTCTTTGTAAAATTCTCTCTCTCTAAAAAATCCCCTCTTTTTCCCAATTGTTGGAGGCATCACACCGAGCCTTGATCTAAGGATTCAAAGACATAGGAGGTGTGTTCTACTATTGGTACTGCCCTGTTGTGGAGAGAAGAACTTTGTTGTGTTGTTGAGTGGAATTGTAACTGCAAAGATAAAATATTCTTTTTCGTTTAGTATAAGATCTCACTGTTGGGATTTATGTCCTAAACTCGTGTATTTATAATTATTTAAGGAAATGAATAAAAGTGTTATTTTTCCTTCAATCTTGCATTCTCGCATGTTAGATTACAAACATAAATCTAATAAAACTAAGCTTAAGGGTCACATATAGAAGATCTTGAAATGTGTGTGGTTGACACACATCTAGGATCAAGTTCAAGTAATTGACCCGAATGGTCTATAGTACATGGCTTCGGTTGGGAACCTCATCCTGGAAACACTATGGATGCGACCCACTTTGTATTTGATACACACGAGCCGATCTTGCTCGTTCATGTAGTTGACATGAGAGTGGGGGCATCCTGTGCGATGAGAATTTATATGACAAGACAAAGAATTGTTAGACCACTCTAGTAATGTCGTTGATAGATTAGGGCTAATAATTAAAAAATGACCATTAGTGACTCAACCTGAATCATGAGTAGGTTTCGAACTCCTGTCTGCGGGGGTTTATCCTTAGACTAGTACAGGTGAAAGTTGCCACAGCTGCCGACTCAATAAGCCTACCTTCTTAGGAATGATACCTCGTAGGGAGCTACGGACTCAACTTCGCAATAAGGAATTCACTCGTTCTCGAACTAGGGTAACTGTTAGGTTGTTCCCTAAAGAGCTGAATCCAGGCCTTGAACAATGGGGCCCCTCCCTCTTGCTGGCCCGAGAGGGATATTGTTTATGGTCGGACCATAACTTGTTGTTCATTAGAGGATCAGTGGTACTTAAGGTGCAAGAAGTAGTCACAGGGGTAAAACGGTAATTTCACCCACCTGTGACTATGAACGACCTATGAAGAGTTGACTCACGGGCATTGGTTGAATCAATGGACATAACTTGTCCTACATTGAGGAGAGTGCAGCTACGAGTTTATAGTGGAGTGACTCGTAGTTAACGAATGTTGATTAACAGGATCAAAGAGTTTTATTAGTTAATCTGGTATCATTGGAGCTCATAATCTGTCGGTCTATTAGGTCCCTCAGCTTGCTCAACATGGAATTGAATGAGGGTATAAAGTTTTGGAATGGATTTGAATTGTTCAAATTCAATTTAGGGAGTTATGTAAATTATATATGATATAATTGATATAATACATAGTTCAATGTGAATATGATTCATAATGAACTTAATTATGCCTAATTATGGAATTAAGGTATAAATTAAGAAAGTAATTTGGGAGATGTGAAATTGAATTTGATTAATTTCAATTTGTCCACATTATGTAATTATGATTTTTATAATAAGGTATTTGATACCTTATATTATTCATTTATGCATAATAAGTGGCGTTAGTGGCCTAATTGGTTGAGAACTTGTCTGCACCCACTTTGAGTATAAAGGCATCCCTTTGGATGCATTTAGGGATACTTAATTTATTTGCTCAGTTTTGGAACTCTAGCAAAGACTCCCTCTCTAAAATTCTCTCCACAACATTTTCCCTAATCTCCAAAAGAGATCCAACCTCTCTCCCTCTCCTAGAGAACAACCGAGAAGACATATTGGAGGTGTTCGTGTATTCGATCGTAGATGAAGAAGATGTAATTGACGTTGTGGGGAATACGTGAAGAATTTGGTGTTCAAAGGTAATCTCTAATCCGTTTTATACTTTCAAACGTATGTTTAGCTTATCTTTTTTCTGTTTTTAAGCATTTTCTATGTAACACAATTGAGAGCAACGACGATTGTTCGCTTCCGCACGAGATTCGATTCCCTTTAATTGGTATCAGAGACATTCTTGCTCTTGATTGTGTTAGAAATTTCTCAAAAATTAGGTGGGTATAGCATTAAATTTAGAGAAATTGTTTGTGTTTTGCAAAATGGATGTTTACAATTGAATTGAAATGTTCAATGTAAGGGTCCGTTGTTTTGGGCAAAATGTATTGTAAATCGTGTCTGTAAGTACGTATCGGTCGTGGCAAAGTGTTGTTGTGAAGAAACGGAGCGAATTCGGGCGAAAAACAAAGAGTTACATTGTTGTGCAGAGCATGGCGTTGCAACGTTGTTCATCGGCGTTGCAACGCCAGGCGTGCGGACGGAGGCCTGCTGTAAGGGCAACGTTGCAACGGTAGGAGCATCATTGCAATGCCACTCTACGTTAGTGGCAGTAGACGCGCAAGAAGATGGCGCGTACATGGAGCTGTTTTAGTGATTTTTGGGGCATTTTTTCTTAATTAATTTCTTTTTTATTTTTTATATTAATTATAATTAATAGAATTTGATTATATTATATTAATTAATGTTTAGGATACCAGGTCCATTTTTTCAATTTTAATTATGCAATTGTTGTGTGATATTTATGTGCATAATGTATGCTATTTAGATTAACATCTCACCCTAGTTTAAGCATAACCATACATCATTTCTATAAAATAAGATGTTATATTATATAGTATGCATGTTTAATTAATGTAAAGAGTTATCTTAATTATTTTGGAAGCATAGTCATGCATTTATTTCATGTGATGAGTATGTTGTATGGTTTAATTTATTCATACGATGAATGATTAGACACTATAACATAGAAATGCATGTAACCTAAGTTTAATTAACTAGTTTTAAAACTGTTTTAGAACCTGATATTAAATAGACTTAGGTTATCTAGTTCTAATAAGATTAGAATTAGGAAATCAAATATGACTTATTGAATGGTGACTGATAAGTAGCTCTCTCTAAGGAAGGTTCTTGCTAGACGAAGGTATTTAAGTTGACGGAAACATAACATCCATACCCGAGAACCGATCTGAGAGTGAATTTAGTCTGGAGATTCATAGGTTGTATTTCTCGTGAGCGATGTTTATTAAAATGTTAATAAACTATAGACCTAAGTTTTAATAAATAGTTTATAGACTTAGGTAACTCCAATATAAATGTTATATTTGTAGATAGGTAAATTATAGCCGGATTTATCTAGGTCATCCTGTTAATTCTAAATTACTTAGTGGGAGGAAATATGTGTATATGATATATTAATTTCGACCCACGCATCTCCGTTAAGTTCACACCGTGAGATCCATACTCAGCCTCGTGGCGAAAATGAGATCGTCCCCCTTCGAATGGTGTTTGTATGAGTCAAAAACAAGGTGATTGGAGACAGTGCTTATAGTGAGTTGAAGCGAGACTTGTGCAAACGGGCCCCACGATTTCTTCTATTTGTTTGTGTCTTGAGATTCTTATGATCTGCCTCGTAGTTTGGCCTGGACCAGACAATCCCTTCGGAGGGCCTGATCATAGGAGTCGACACATAGCGAACTCCCCAAAGGGATAAGGTTGCCTTAGTTTGTTTTCCAACTTAGTACTCTTTTCGGTGAATTTTTTTGGATTGGGACTCTGGGAT
This sequence comes from Trichosanthes cucumerina, assembly GCA_036507285.1. Lineage (NCBI taxonomy): Eukaryota > Viridiplantae > Streptophyta > Magnoliopsida > Cucurbitales > Cucurbitaceae > Trichosanthes > Trichosanthes cucumerina. The sequence continues at coordinate 46,265,061 of CM071841.1, forward strand.
CTACAGTTAGAGGGTGGTACTCACGTCATACTTTAAAAGTTAATGGATCCATACCGAAAATGGTAGCTAGAACCTACAAGGAATAAAAGTTGTTCTGGTAGTTGGGTCTGGTCGAGATTGTCTCATCCCAGAGGAGGAGTGATTCGACTACCCTTTGGTGGCGGTCATTCTAAACCTATGGGATATGATTGCAAATTAATCTACGTAGGGATCATAGATTAATTTTGCTAAAACATGATTGGATTAAACATAGGTTTATGCAAGATAAGAATTCAACGTTTTTCAAATTTTTCAGCAAAAATATCGAGTTTGATTATTTCACTTTAGATTGCCGAAAACTCATTGGAAACAATTACCAGACCTGGAAAAACAACATTATCACAATGTTAGTTCTGGACGACCTGAAGTTCGTAGTCATTGAGGACTATGTTAAGGTAGCAGAGTCGACTGCGACACGAAGTGTTCGTGACGCATTCGATAGATGGACCAAGGCCAATGACAAGGCTAATATCTACATCTTAGCCAACATATTTGATATATTGGTTATGAAACAAGAGAACATGGTCACCGCCAAGGAGATCATGGCATCGCTGCAATACATGTTTGGACAATAGTCCTTTCAAGTCAAACACGATGCTCTGAAGCACATTTTCAATGCCAGAATGAAGGAGAGGATGTCTGTCAGGGAACATGTTCTCGACATGATGGTTCACTTCAATATGGCAGAGATGAATGGAGCATATATCGACGAGTTGAGTCAGGTCTGCTTCATACTGGAAAGTCTACCAGATAGTTTCCTACAATTCGTAGCAACGCTAATATGAACAAGCTTCGCTACACCCTAACAACCCTACTAAACGAGCTACAAACCTTTTAATCTCTTATGAAAGTCGACAACAGGAGGGTGAGGCAAATGTTGCCCAACGTGATGGAGATCTGATCCCCGTGAGCAGCAGAAATGTGTTTTTATGGATCGAATACTTGTTTATTTTGGTTTATTCCAAATACCAATACATTGGTAAAAATGCACAATAAGCAATGATAAGACTAATCTAATTAGGCATGGATATTAAAGCATACAAACATGTTGCAAAAACCTTAAACTAAAAGGGAATTCGAAAAGTTACCTGTGTAGTTTTCACAAATTCAGCAACTCCTTGCACCTTTTGCACAACAACACAGTAAGTTCTTCCTCTGTATTTTCTACAGGACACCACCAAAATGGCAAACCTTCTATAATTCTGAGAAACTTAGATGACTTCATTGGTGGGAAGGAATCCAACTCTTTGGAAGTAGGAAAGGGAATTTTTGAGATTTGAGAGAAAAATTTCAGCAATTCAACGATTGCACAATTGATCGATCAGTTCAACACAGATTTCCTCTCCCTGTTTATCTGCCGATAGGGAGAGGAAGAGGGGTAGTGGCGTTCCATTAATTAATTTTATAAATAATAAATTAATTTAAGTAATAATCAAATCATATTTAGTTATAAATTAATATTAATTTCAATTAAATCACATTTAAATAAATTAAATTAAATATCATATATTTAATTATGATTAAATCATATTTAATCAATTTTTCTCCCTAACCTATAGTTTTAATGCACATATTCTGCACATTAAATTTTAACCTATAACTTTTAAATATGAATCTCATTCACATTTAAAATAATATTTGAACTATTTCAAATATTTAATTCTCTCATATAATTTAATATGAATCATATTCACATTAAATTTATACCATAAAGTTAAAAAAAATTTATATTATAATGTATCTATATACATTAAAGTTTATTCCTTAATTGAATTTGAACATTTCAATTTCAAACGATCTAAGAACCCTTTACGAGCAAGAAGATGGACCTATTGGACCTACATATATGAATCTCCAACGATACGAGATTACTTGGTCAATCTCATTAACCTCCTAATCAACATTTGTTAACTGCGGGAACACTCCACTAAAGTCCCACATATGCACTCTTCTTACTGTATATATATTTCTGTGTCCACGGATATTGACCAATAACAACAAGTCAATCCTTCACGAATGTTCGTAACACCAGCTGGGTCACATTACCGTTTTACCCCTGGGTTACATCTTTTACCTTAAGTACTAGTGCTCCCCTAATGAATAATTTGTTTGTGGTCCTACCAACAAACAGAAGTCCATCTCGGCCCAATGAGAGGGGCGAGCCCTTTGTTCAAGTCTCGGAGACACCACTTAAGGGAACATTTGAAGGGAATGAAATTCCACGCAGCGAAAGAGTGATCGAATCACTGTGGTATCGTTGCGAAATATGTTTTCTTAAAACAGTTTCTATCACATAAAAACTAGGATAAACATGAAATTTAAGAAGAAAAACAACAAGCGTACTTACTTGTTGAAGAACCGTTTTCACGTTTTCCTCTCAAGTCACGAACCCTTCGTGTTCACGATCTCAACGTACTCGATCTCCTCGAACAGTGAGTAACCCGGACACCTTCACAAAGTTTCTCGGTTGTTCTACTTTTGCATAACCACATATAATAAGATATCTTATATCTCAATATACAAATCACATTTGTATAATTGTGGATTTTAAATTGAATCATATTCAATTTAATTTCTCTTAATCCAATTTCTCCAAATTAGCCCTAATTAGACAATTAGTCTAACCTATAATTTATTATGAATCTCATTCACATTAACTATATAATATGTCAATCATATCTCATATAAATGACATAATTACCCTTTAATGAACTTGAACACTTCAAATCGCACCAAATTTATAAACCCTCTATTAATCCAGTTTGAGCCAACTGAAGGACCTAATGGACCTAAACGACTTTAATTCTAGGCTAAACATTGAACTAAAATGAGCCAAATGCATACCAAAGCTTTTGGTGAGATTTTGCAAAGCCTTTGAGAGAGATTTTGCAAAGCCTTTGAGAGAGATTTTGCAAAGCTCTTTGGTGAGATTTCCAAAAATGAGCCAAATGCATACCAAAGCCTTTTTGCAATGTGTTTATATAATAGTGATAGGTGGAGATTAACCATTTTACCACAACCACAGGTTATGCAAATCATATTTGCATAACAATATATAATAAGATATCTCATATCTCATTCTACAAGTCACATTTGTATACTTGTGGATTTTTAAATTGAATCACATTCATTTTAATTTCTCTCAATCTAATTTCTCCAAATTAGCCCTAATTAGACAATTAGCCTAACCTACAGTTTATTATTAATCTCATTCATATTACACTATATAATATTGTATTACTTTATTGTAATTATTGTACATTTGAGAAATGTATGTTTACTCCACTAGCTTAGTCCAAGTGGGAGTTTGTTGGGATGTATGTCCTAATCTCGTTTTGTTTGTAATATTACCATTTGAAATAAATAAGAGTTATTTCTTTCATCACTTTGTGTCTCGCAATTTTACAAACTTTGTCCAATAAAATAAGCTCCAAGGTCATTGAATTTATGAGAGAACTAGAACTTGAACTGTGTGTAGTGGACACACAGAGAGGATCACGTTCGAGTTGATGACCCGAACGGTCTACAGTATATGGATAGGGTTGGAGACATAATCCTGGATATGTTGTGGATGCGACCCGCTTTGTATTAGATACAAACAAGGTGATCTGACTCGTTCATGTGGTTGACATGCGAGTGGGGGCATCTTGTGCAATGAGATTGTACAAGACCAGACCGTGAATTATTAGACCTACTGATGTAACACCGTTAACAGTATGAGACTAATAACTTCGTAGATGACCATTAGTGACTCAAGCTTAATCCTGAGCGTGTTACGGAGTCCTACCCGCGGGGGTCTGTCCTTTGACTAGTACGAGTGAGAGTGGTCACAGTTACTCACCCAATATTTCTATCATCTCAGGGACAGAACCACGTGGGGGGCTGGAAACTTAACGCTCGTTTCTGACTTTAGGGAAACTAGTGTGGTTGTTCCCTTAAGTGCTGTCTCTAGGGCTTGGACAATGGGTGCCCACCCTCACACTGGCCGGAGAGGGGTGTTGTATATGGTTGGACCATTACAATGTTGTTGTTCATTAGAGAAACAGTGGAGACTTAAGGAGCAAGAAGTAGACATAGAGGTAAAACGGTAACTTGACACAGCAGTGTCTACGAACAACATGTGAAAGGTCGACTCACGGGCATTGGTTATATCAGTGGACACAACTTGTCTTACAGTGATTGGACTGCAACTACGGGCTTTAGTGGAGTGTTACCGTAGCTAATGAATATTGATTAACCGAGTCATAGAGTTTGAAAGGTTAATCTCGGATCATTGGAGCTCGTCACGTGTAGGTTGTTGGGTATTGTGCCCTAAAACTCGTAGTTTGTAATTATGTTCTAATTAATATAATGAAATATTATTATTTCAATAAAGAGTTATTGTTCGTTATTTACGAGTTTACCTTTATTTAAATCGTAAATCCAATAAACTAAACATCCAAGGTTGTTATATGAATCTTTAACTGAATGTAGCGTACATATAAAGGATCTCGGTTCGAGATACAGCCTAAAGGGTCTATAGTTAGGGGATAAGGTTTCTGTATCTTATCCTGGTAAAACTATGGATGTGGCCCACTTTGTATTTGATACAAACACTGTGATCCTAACGTGTTCGTGTAGATGACATGTGAGTGGGGATATCCTATGTAATGTGATTACATAAGACCAGAACACGAAATAGTAACCTCTAGCTGTAACTCTGTTGACTAGTTAGGTTTCGATTTCACTAGGATGAACTAGGCAACTTGATCTCAATCCTGAGCAGGTTACGAACTCCTGTTCCTGAGGGATTGTCCTTTTACTAGTATGGGTGAGAGTGGCCAGATTTGCCGACTCAACATGCCTACCTTCTTGGGGACAAGACCGAGTGAGCGGCTGGGAACTTAACTTAGCAAGATTGAATTCACTCCTTCCTAGAGGAATGTTCCCTTAAGTGGTGTCTCCGGGACTTCAACAAAGGGTCCGACCCTCTCATTGGTCCGAGAGGGACTCTGTTTGTTGCTAGGACCACAAAAAAATTGTTCATTAGAGGAGCACTGGTACTTAAGGCACAAGATGGAATCGAGGGGTAAAATGGTAATTTGACCCAGCTGGTGTTACGAACATTCGTGAAGGATTGACTTGCTGTTATTGGTCAATATCCGTGGACACAGAAATATATCTGCAGTGAGAAGAGTGTAGCTGCGGGACTTTAGTGGAGTGTTCCTGCAGTTAACGAATGTTGATTGGGAGGTTAATGAGATTAACCGAGCAATCTCGTATCGTTGGAGCTTTTGATCTGTAGGTCCATTAGATCAACCTTTTAGCTCGTAAAGGGTTCTTAGATCATTGGAATTTGAAATGTTCAAATTCATTAGGGAATAAACTTAATGTATATTGATTATATATAATATATAGTTTTGAAACTATGTATTATAAATTTAATGTGGATATGATTCATATTAAATTTTGTGAGAGAATTAAAATGTTTTAAAGAGTTCAAATATTGAATTCAAGTGTGAATGTGATTCATATTTGAAAACTATAGGTTAAAATTTAATGTGCATAAGATATACATTAAAACTATAGGTTAAAGGGGTAATATGATTAAATGAGATTTAATCCAAATTAAATATATGATATTTAATTTGTTTTATTTAAATATGATTTAAATTAATAATTAAATTTTATTTAATTATTATTATTATTTTAATAATAAAATAAGGGAAAGTGTCATCAAGACACGTTCCCACTACCCCCCTCCTTCTTCTCCCTATCGATAGTTTAACAGGGAGAAGGGGTTGATGTATCATGAAATCAAATGATCAACTGTGTTAACTGGCAATTTGAGAATTGCTGTCACAATTCTCTCTCCCTCTCAAATTTCCAAATTTTTAATTGTTGGATTACCTTCCCACCAAGGTAGATCTAAGTGGAATCCAGAGAATAGGAGTTTTTCCATATTGGTGGTGTCCTGTTGCTGGAAGAAAACAGAGAAGTTTAATTCGTGTGTTGCAGAAAAGCTAGGAGCAAGGTGTTGCTGGAGAATTAGAAACTACAAAGGTAATTCTTATTTCAACCCTTTAGTTTAATAGTTAAACTTATGTATGTTTGTATGTAATTAATCCATGCCTAATTAGATTAGATTTAAAAGCATGCTTGTTCTGTATGTTTTTTGTCAATGTACTGGTTTTTGCTTCAATTAAAAAATTCAAGCAAATTACGATCCCAAAACACGTTTCCCGTTGCTCAAGGAGATCAGATCTCCATCAATTGGTATTAGAGCCAGGTTTGTATTGTTTTGTTTTGAAACAAAATTGCATTGATTTGGTCGGAAATGTATTTGGTTTGCTGTAAAACTTGTTTAGGAATATTTTGGCCTTAGTTTACTTTGATTTGATCAATTTGTGTGTAAAGGCCCATGCGTTTTTTGGGCATAAAGTGCATTATCGAGTCTCTATTCGAGTCGTGAGTCATTCGGGACCAGTTTCAAGCACTTCGGTGGAGAATTGAAGGAGAAATTGCAATTGGAAGTTGTTGTGTTCGTGGATTTCTGCCATTGTCGAACCAGCAGCGTTGCAACGCCGTTCATCAGCGGCTGGAAACTTAACTTAGCAAGATGGAATTTACTCCTTCCCGCCTACTAGTGTAAGTAGAGGAATGTTCCCTTAAGTGGTGTCTCCAAGACTTGAACAAAGGGCCCGACCCTCTCATTGGCTCGAAAGGGACCCTGTTTGTTTGTAGGACCACAAACAAATTGTTCATTAGAGGAGCACTAGTACTTAAGGGACAAGATGTAACCAAGAGGTAAAACGGTAATTTGACCCACCTGGTGTTACGAACATTCGTAAAGAATTCTCTTGCTGTTATTGGTCAATATTCGTGGACACAGAAATATATCTGCAGTGAGAAGAGTGCAGCTGCGTGACTTTAGGGGAGTGTTCCTACAGTTAACAAATGTTGATTGGGAGGTTAATGAGATTAACCGAGCAATCTCGTATCGTTAGAGCTTCTGATCTGCAAGTCCATTAGGTCCACCTTCTAGCTCATAAAGGGTTCTTAGATCATTGGAATTTTAAATGTTCAAATTCATTAGGGAATAAACATAATGTATATTGATTCAATATGATATATAGTTTTGGAACTATATATTATAAATTTAATGTGGATATGATTCATATTAAATTTTGTGAGAGAATTAAAATATTTGAAAGAGTTCAAATATTGAATTCAAGTGTGAATGTGATTCATATTTGAAAACTATAAGTTAAAATTTAATGTGCATAAGATATACATTAAAACTATAGGTTATAGGGGTAATATAATTAAATGATATTTAATCCAAATTAAATATATGATATTTAATTTGTTTATTTAAATATGATTTAAATTAATAATTAAATTTGATTTAATTATGATTATTTTATTATTATTATTTTAATAATAAAATAAGGGAACGTGTCATCTAGACACGTTCCCACTACCCCCTCTTCTTCTCCCTATCGATAGTTTAACAGGGAGAAGGGGGTTGATGTATTATGAAATCGATCGCTCAACTGTGTTAACTTGCAATTGGAGAATTACTGTCAAAATTCTTTCTCACTCTCAAATTCCCAAATTTCTAATTGTGGATTACATTCCCACCAAGGTAGATCTAAGTGGAATCCAAAGAATAGAAGCTTTGCCATTTTGGTGGTGTCCTGTTGCTGGACGAAAACAGAGAAGTTTAGTTCCTGTGTTGCTGAAAAGCTAGGAGCAAGGTGTTGCTGGAGAATTAGAAACTACAAAGGTATTTCTTCTTTCTCCCCGTTAGTTTAATAGTTAAACTTATGTATGTTTGTATGTAATTAATCCATGCCTAATTAGATTAGATTTAAAAGCATTCTTGTTCTGTATGTTTTTTGTCAATGTACTGTTTTTGTTTCAATTAAAACAATCAAGTAAATTACGATTCCAAAACACGTTTTCGCTGCTCAAGGAGATCAGATCTGCATCATAGGTTCATTAGGTCCCTCGGTTGGCTCAAACTGGATTAATAGAAGGTTTACAGTTTTGGTGTGAATTTGAAGTTTAAAAGTTCACTAAAGGGTAATTAAACTTTATAATATGTCCATCATATCTCATATAAATGAGATAATTACCCTTTAGTGAACTTGAACACATTGAATGAACAGTGATAATAACATTTTATTAAATAAATTAAAACAAGTTACAAAATTACAAACTATGAGTTTTATGGCACAAAACCCAACATGAAGCTAATGAACTATAGGTCCAATAGATTCCTCCATTGGCTCAACATAGATATATCTGGGGTATGAAGTTTTGGAGCGAACATGAATTATTCAATTTCGTAAATGGGAGTGTTATATCTATCGGTTACTATTTCGTGATCGATCTTATGTGAACTCATCACATTGGATATTCTCACTCGCCTGTCACCTATACGAACGCATTAGATGAATGAGTTTGTATCAAATACAATGTGGGTCGTATCCATAGTGTCACCAGGACTGTTGCTTGATTCTTCATCCTTGTATGTCTCCACACACAGTTCAAGACACATAATAAAACCTATGATGTTAGTTTATTGGACTTAGGGTTAATTTAAGGAAAAATACATGAAATTCAAGAACATTTGTATGAATAGTGATAATAACATTTTATCGATAGAATTAGAACAAATTACAACAATACTAACAATGCGTTTTAGGCCATGAAATCCAACAAACTCCCACTTGAACTAAAACTCTAGTCTAGTGGGATACATACAATCCAAAACAATGGAGTTACAATAAAATAAACTAGGGCATCCTTATACCCATTACACATCTCCCACTTAGCCTAGGTTACCCTATGTACATGTCTCGTACAGACTCTCCAGATGACATTTGAACACTTTAGTCGTGAGAGTCTTCCTAAAAGAATCAACAATGTTATGTTTTAAAGTGAACATCGTGACAGTCACATCTCCTCGTTGCACTATCCCTCGAATGAGATGATATTTCCCATTGTCCATTCCTCGTTTTTGGCTACGTGGTTCTTTTGAATTCGCCACAGTGCCAACGTTTTCACAATATAAAGAGATAGGTAATTTCATATTTGGAATAACTTCCAAATTCGCTAAGAACGAACTGAGCAAACAACTTCTTAGGTGCTTCACAAGAAACTACATACGCAACTTCCATCGTGAAGTCTGCTATGCATCCTTGCTTGATGCTTCGCCATACTATAGCTTCCCCGTTAAGGGTGAACACGATCCTACCAATGTGGACATTCTGGAATCCTTATCAGTCAGAAAATCATAGTCAATATATCTTGTAAGGATCAAATCCTTAGCCTCATGCACTAGCATATAGTCCCTCGTTGTCCTAAGATACTTGAGGATATTTTTAACTACGGTTCAATGGTCTAATCTTGGAATGGACTGATACCTAATGACTATTGCTATAGCATAACAAAAATGTTTGGCCTCGTGCATAACATAACATACATTAGGCTACCTACTACAGAGACATAAGGAATACGTCTCATATACTCAACTTGGATTTAGGGTTAATTTAAGGTAAACTACATGAAATTACGAGTTTAGGGCATAAAATAGAACAAAACAACATTGTATGAATAATGATAGTTTCTTGAACCTTGATCCTCGTATGCCTCCACACATAGTTTGAGACACATAATAGAACCTAGGATGTTAGTTCATAGGATTTAGGGTTAATTTAAGGTAAACTACATGAAATTAAACAACATTGTATGAATAATGATAATAACATTTTATTGATAGAATTGGATCGAATTACAACAATACAAACTACGAGTTTTAGGGCATAAAATAGAACAAAACCAACAGATGAGACTGTGGGTCTCGTTGACACAAGCCTCACTTCCACATACTATAAGTACTCTCTCTATTGACCTTGATATTGACCCATAAACACCATCCAAAGGGGGATGCTCTCGTTTGCGCCACGAGGTCGAGTATGGATCTTACGGTGTGAACTTAACGAAGATTTGTGGGTAAAAAATTTGATGTATCATATACATCTATTTCCTCTCACTCAATACTTTATAATAGATATTTGACCTAGATAAATCCGGCTATAATGTACCTAAGTCTACCAATAAAACGTTTATACTAGAATTACCTAAGTCTATTAAACTTTTAATGAACCAAGGTCTATAATTTTAATACATTAACCCTTTAATAAACGTCACTCACGAGAAATAATTTATAAACCTCTAGATTAAATTCACTCCTAGGTCGATTCTCAAGTAGGGGTGTTTGGTTTTCGTCAACTTAAATACCCAGCCTTAGACAAAATCTTCCTTAGAGAGTGTCCCTTTTTAATAATAGGTTATAAATTAGTAGTTTCCTAATTCTAATTTTATTAGAGCTAGATAACCTAAGGTCCATGTTATATTTTAAAGCTAATTAATTAACATTAGGTTACATGCATTTCTATGTTATAAGTGTTTTATCATTCATCACATGAATAATTATACATTCATAACATATTCATTTCATGAATAAATGCATCAATGATTTCATAAAATGAATATAACATTTATATTAATTACACATGCATGCAATATAATATAACTACTCATATTATAAAAGGATACATGGTTTGTTGGGATTTTTGTCCTAATCTCGTGTTTGTAAATTACTATTTGAAATTAATAAGAGTTATTTATTCATTACTTCGTGTCTCGCAATATTTACAAACTTTTCCAATAAACTAAGCTCCAGGGTCATTGAATTTAAGAGAGAACTAGAACTTGAACAGTGTGTAGTGGACACGCAGGGAGGATCACGTTCGAGTTAATGACCCAAACGGTCTACAGTATATGGATAGGGTTGGAGACCTAATCCTTGATACACTGTGGATGCAACACGCTTTGTATTAGATACAAACGAGATGATCTGACTCGTTCATGTGGTTGACATGCGAGTGGGGGCATCCTGTGCAATGAGATTGTACAAGACCGGATCGTTAATTATTAGACCTACTAATGTAACACCGTTGGCAATAAGGACTAATAACTTCGTAGATTACCATTAGTGACACGACCTGAATCCTGAGCGTGTTACGGACTCCTGTCTGCGGGAGTCTGTCCTTTGACTAGTACGGGTGAGAGTGTTCACAGTTACTCGCCAAATATGCCTATTTTCTCAGGGACAGGACCAAGCAGGGAGCTGGGAACTTAACTAAGCGAGATGGAATTCACTCATTCCCACCTTTAGGGAAACTAGAGGGGTTTTTCCCTTAAGTGCTTTCTCCAGGGCTTGGACAACAGGCGCCCACATTCTCATTGGCCCGAGAAGGGTGTTGTGTATGGTTGGACCATCACAATATGTTGTTCATTATAGGAGCAGTGGGGACTTAAGGAACAAGAGGTAGACACAGGAGTAAAACGCTAATTTGACCCAGCTGTGTCTGCGAACATCCTGTGAAGGGTCGACTCATGGGCATTAGTTATATCAATGGACACGTAATATTCTGCACAGACGGGAGTGCAGGTACGGGCTTTAGTGGAGTGTTACCGTAGCTAATGAAGGTTGATTAACCGGGTCAAAGAGTTTGATAGGTTAATCTCGGATCATTGGAGCCCGTCACTGTAGGTCCATTTGGTCCCTCGGTTGGCTCAATCTGGATTAAAAGAAGGGTTAGATTTTGGTATGAAGTTGAAGTGTTCAATTTCACTTAAGGGCATTTATGTCATTTATATGAGATATGAATGATATAATATATAGTTTAATGTGAATGAGATTCATAATAAACTATTGGTTAGCCTAATTGTTGAATTAGGGCTAATTGGAGAAATTAATTGAGAGAAATTAAATTGGATGTGATTCAATTTAATTAATCCACAATTATTGCAAATGTGATTTGCAATATGAGATATGAGATATCTTATATTATATGGTTATGCAAATATGATTTCGATAACCTATGGTTGTGGTAAAATGGTAATAATGTGGAGATTTTAACTCCATGATTATTCCACTATTTAATGCCTTCTTGCAAGAAGGAAATTACACTAACACTCTCATTTTTTGGATTCTCACCCAAAAAAGAAGAGTTTTCTCTCAACCTTTTCTCTCAATTCTCCTCCCTCTCCAAAACCAAAAGTCCCACCACTTTCCTTCTTCCAAAGGAAGAACAACCGAGAAGTCCGTTGGTGGTGTTCGGTTTTCATTCGAGAGAAGCATTCGTTGAGATCGAGAAGCACGAAGTGTTCGTGACCAAGGAAGGAACTTTGAAGAACAGTCTACAACAAGTAAGTACGTTCTTCTCACTGTAATTTCTTCCTACTTTTATATGTTTAACTTAGACCTAAGTGTTAGATCATTTTGACAAAATTCGAGTAGCTTAATGATACCTTGACGATTCGATCGTCTTCCGCTGCGCGGGGATTTTCATTCCCTTCAATTGGTATCAGAGCCATTTCGATGGTTCTTTGTTATGCACTGTTTTTTGTTAAAATAGGTGGTTAATTTACCTTATTTCATGAGATGAATGTTGGTTTGCGAATTTTGATGTTTTCGGTTTTGGCATTTTAGATTTACAATTTTATGTCGATGAGATCAATGTAAGGGCCCGTTGTTTTTTAGCATTTTGTTGTAAATCGAGTCTGTAAGTCTGAGTCCTTCATGGCAAGAGTTGTTGTGAAGAAATCGGAGCGGAAACGGGCGAAATTCGATGAAGAACAGCAAAGGAGTTTGTTGTTCTGTCGATGGCGTTGAGACGTTGTTCATCGGCGTCTCAACGCTATCCTTGCGGGCGCTAGCTTGGCTGCAGAGCAGCGTTGCAACGCTAGGCATAGCGTTGCAATGCCACGTCGTGTAGCACGCTGATCTCAACGCTGGACACGACAGCGTTGCAACGCTGCCCACGACGTTGCATCGCAGCATGCGTAGTGGGCAGTTGGCGAGCAGTTGCAAAACGTGGGCAGTTTTCATTGCTTTGTTGGCAGTTTATTTCTGAATTTCTTTTATTTTTTATTTGTAAAATGTATTTATTTTATTTATTTAATTATTTTATTAAATAATATTAATATAAATGTTATATTAATATTATTTAATTAAATAGTTGCCCCTAGGTGCCAAAACCGGTCCATTTTTGCTATTTAATTATTTTATGCATGTGATGTATGATTTAATTAAATTATCTATGTGCATAATGTATGTCATATAGGTTTAAAATCTCACCTTAGGTTAAACATATTCATGCATCATTTATATTATAAGAGTTATAATATATAGTTTGCATGATAGGTTATATTATAAGAGTTATAATATAATTAAATGCATGTTTAGTTTAATTAATATAAGTGTTATATTTTTTAGATTAAAGTATGCTCATGCATATATATTCATGTGATGAATTAGATTATGTTATAGTATATAGTTATTCATGTGATAAATGATCAAGCACTATAACATAGAAATGCATGCAACCTAAGTTAATTATTAGTTTTAAAGAGTTTAGAACTTGAATAATTAGACTTAGGTTTTTCTTTTTCTAATGAGATTAGAAATAAGGAAATCAAAGTGTAGTCTATGAATGGGGACTGATAAGTAACTCTATCTAAGAAAGGTTTTGTCTAAGCCTTGGGTATTTAAGTTGACGCTTGCGGAACACCCCTACCTTGAAACCGACCTGGGAGTGAATTCGATCCGGAGATTCTTAGATTATACTTATCCTGAGTGCTGCTAATTAAAAGTGTTTTAATTCACTCACATAGACCTAAGTAATTATGTGATTATAAACTTAGGTTAATACCATATAAGAGTTATATTGGTAGACTTAGGTAAATTTTAGTTTGTTTATCTAGGTCAATCCTTATGAAAATCAAAGTGTTGAATGGGAAGAAATAAAGTGTATGAGATACATTTGATTTTCTAACATCAAAACTCCGTTAAGCCCGCACCGTGAGATCTATACTCGGCCTCGTGGCGCAAATGGGAGCGTCCCCCTTCGGGTGGCATTTGTATAGGTGAATATCATCGTGGATGGAGAGAGTACTTATAGTGAGTGGGAGCGGGACTTGTGAAAACGGGACCCACAGTCTCTTTTTTTGATTCACATCGTGAGACGCCTATGATCCGCCTGCTAGTTTGGCCTTGACCAGACAATCCTTCGGAGGGCCTGATCATGGGAGTCGGAAAACCGTGAATTCCCGAAAGAGATCTAGTTTCCTGGTTAGTTTTTTCCTTCTTGGTTCACCCTTCGGTGGCTATTGTTTGGATGGATGCTTGGAAACTTAAAGATTGAGGGTGACACTCACATAATTCGTTAAGAGTTAATGAATTCGACCGAACAATGGTAATTAGACGCCTAATGGAATAAGAGTTATTATGGATTAGGGTCTGATCGAGAATGTCTCGTCCTAGGGGAGGAGTGTTTTGTTCACCCTTCGGTGGCGGTCATTCTAAACTTTTAGGATATCATTGCAAAATATTGAATGACCTAGGGATCATAAAACAATTTTTGCTAAAACTTGATTGGATTTCAAAAGATTATTGCGAGACTAACACAAAGTTTTCTTAATTTTTCAGCTTAAAACATGTCTAGCTCAATGATAGCTCTACTCGCGTCTGATAAACTAGTGGGAGATAATTACCAATCTTTGAAAAACAACATAAACACAATTTTGGTAACTGGCGACATTTAGTTTGTGCTCTCTGAGGAGTGTCCTCAGATGCTGGGCTCGACTGCGTCGCGAAGTGTTCGCGATGCATACGATTGATGGACCAGGGCCAATGAAAAGGCCAAGGTCTATATCATTGCCAGCATGTCAGATGTTTTGGCAAAGAAGCATGAGCTAATGGTCACCGCCAAGGAGATCATGGAGTCCTTGCAGGAAATGTTTGGACAACAGTCCTTTCAAGTCCGGCATGACTCACTCAAATACGTTTTCAACGCACAGATGAAAGAGGGGTCGTCTGTCCGTGAACATGTTCTAGACATGATGACCCACTTTAATCTAGCAGAGATGAACGGGGGTTCGATCGACGAGTCGAGCCAGGTCAGTTTTATTTTGGAGACTCTTCTGAAGAGTTTCCTTCAGTTTCGTAGCAATGCTGTTATGAACAAAATTAGCTACACCCTGACTACCCTCCTCAATGAGTTACAAAATTTCCAGTCCTTGATGAGAGTCAGGGCACCAGAATCTGAGGCAAATGTTGCCTGCAGGTCTTATTACAGGGGTTCGACATCTGGGACGAAACCTGTTGCTCCTTCACGCCCGGAAGGGAAGAAGAGGATGAAGAGGGGTAAAACTGACCGAGCTGCCGCCCATAAGGGCAAGAAGGTCAAGGAAGTTACAGAAAAAGGAAAGTGTTTCCACTGTAATGGAGGGCAGACACTACAAGAGGAACTGTCCCAAATTCCTAGCCGAGAGGAAGAATCAAGGTAAATGTGAATTACTTGTGCTAGAAACCTGTTTAGTGGAGAGTAGTGACTCTGCCTGGATATTGGATTCGGGCGCCACTAACCATGTTTGTTCTTCTTTTCAGGGGATTGATTCCTAGCAGCCGCTGCGAGAGGGTGAGGTGACTTTACGGGTTGGATCCGGGGAGCTTGTCTCTGCTGCACCGATTGACACGATGAAGCTTCATTTCAGCGGAAAGTACTTATTATTAGATAATTTGTACACTGTACCAGGGTTTACTAGAAACATTGTTTCCATTTCCTACCTTATTGAACAATATATATTTGTTTCCTTTGAATCCAATAAAGCGTTTATTTCTTTCAAAGATAATCTAATTTATTCAACTTCACTTGAGCATAATCTGTATGTTTTAAAACCTAATTCGGTGAAAAGTGTTTTGAATACTGAATTGTTTAAAACGGCAGAAACGCGAACTAAGAGAGCAAAAGTTCCTCCTAAGGAAAATGCCCATCTTTGACATCTACGGTTAGGTCACATTAATCTCAGTAGGATTGAGAAGCTAGTGAAGAGTGGACTTCTAAACGAGTTGGAAGAAAACTCTTTACCGGTGTATGAGTCATGCCTTGAGGGCAAGATGACGAAACGTCCTTTTAGTGGAAAGGATAGAGAGCCAAAGAGCCCCTTGAGTTAGTACATTCTGACCTCTGTGGTCTGATGAATGTTAAAGCTTAAGGTGGTTATGAATACTTCGTGTCTTTCATAAACGATTACTCGAGGTATGGTTATATTTACCTAAGGCACAAGAAGTCTGAAACTCTAGAAAAGTTCAAGGAGTACAAGACTGAGGTTGAGAACCTGTTAGGTAAATCGCTTAAAACACTTCGATTGGATCGAGGTGGAGAGTACATGGACACTGAATTCAAGGACTATATGATAGAACACGGAATTACGTCCCAACTCTCAGCACCTTGTATGCCACAGCAGAATGGTGTATCAGAGAGGAGAATTAGAACCCTGTTGGACATGGTTCGGTCGATGATGAGCTATGCTCTTCTCCCTGATTCTTTTTGGGGTTACGCAGTGGAGACTACGGTATATATTTTGGACAATGTTCCGTTAAAGAGTGTTTGTGAAACTCCTTTCGAGCTATGGAGTGGACGTAAAGGCAGTTTACATCACTTCAGAATTTGGGGATGCCCGACCCACGTGTTGGTGTCAAACCCAAAAAAGTTGGAACCCCGTTCGAAATTGTGCCTATTTGTAGGTTACCCTAAAGAGACTAGGGGTGGTCTATTTTTCGATCCTAAGCAAAATAGGGTGCTTGTGTCGACAAATGCCACTTTCCTAGAGGAAAACCACGTCAGGGATCATTTACCAAGGAGTAAAATTGTGCTAAATGAAATGGACAGTACATCAGGAAGAGTTGCTGATGGGGCTAGTACGTCAACAAGCGTTGTTGATCCTAGCACGTCTAGTCAAATCCGTTCCCAAGAGTTGGGAATGCCTCGACGTAGTGGGAGGGTTGTGAGACAGCCTGATTGCTACATGGGTTTAGTTGAAACCTCAGTTGTCGCTCCTGATGATGACTATGAGGATCCATTGACCTATGATCAGGCAATGGTTGATGTTGACAATGACGAATGGATTAAAGCTATGGATCAGGAAATGGAGTCTATGTACTTCAATTCTGTATGGGAGCTTGTGGATCAACTGGATGGGGTAAAACCTATTGGTTGCAAATGGATCTACAAGCGTAAACATGGCGTAGATGGGAAGGTGCAGACCTTCAAAACTCGACTAGTAAGGAAATGGTTTTACCCAGGTTGAAGGGGTTGACTATGAGGAAACCTTTTCACCTGTTACCATGGTAAAGTCGATCAGGATCCTTCTGGCCATTGCCGCGTATTATCACTACGAAGTATGGCAGATGGACGTCAAGACAGCCTTTCTGAATGGCAAACTTGATGAAACCATGTACATGGACCAACCCAAAGGGTTCATTGTCGAAGACTAAGAGGAAAAGTGTCACACCCGCTCCCGAACTACCTGCTAACTTAGCACGGCAGACGGCGTGAAGCTAACAAACATCGTTCACCTCTCTAACGATACCTGTTGACCCTGTTTTACCTGATAAGCAAACTAAACTTGTATCAGAAACACTTAAACATAACACAGCGGAATATTGTCAATTACGTAACCTACGTAAGGGGTAACCCTACTTAAGACTCTCTAGAAAATCGAAAGAGATATGAACATCACAACCATATCATTCCCAACCATGACTTACAGAGTCACAACCTAGAATGTACACATAAACATAACTTCAAAGTCCTTCTACAATACATATAGACTTCCTATACATCTCCACCCACGTACAAAGTATCAAACTCTTGGAGCTTCCAAATGATTTATGGCGAGGTTATCAGGGCAGAGAGCTCGATCTCTACGAAAAGTGGAAAAATACATCGAAAGAATGAGCTATGAAGCTCGATGAGTGACTTGAGTTTAAAAGAAAACTATTATCTAAGTAAATCATATCACTGGCCATCTATGAGCATATGCATACGTAATCAAGCGTTAAAAGTAAGCTGTGTAATCATAATAGCTTTTCAGGAAAACTAGCAAGTATATCGTTAAAATCTCGTAAGGCATGTAAATGATATAAACTCTTTTTAAAACATGTCACAATCTCGTTGTGTAGGGCACGCCAGTACAACCAACGTTTATTCTACGATGTAGTGGGGCCCGCCAAAGCCTCCCATCGTCTTTGTCGTAGTGGGGCCGCAAAGACTCACTCACGGCAGTTGCTGCGTTGTCATGGAGTACACTCAACGTCGACAACGAGAATATGACACTGTGTGCACTGCGGTACCATAAAGCCTCGGGCTCAATATCTCGAGAAGATCACATGAAACATTTGAACATGCACTCGCTATGTTTATATGATTTTTATAAACCATAACTTCTTCATTACTTATCGAAAAATAATGTAATTTATATCAAACTCTTCCTTTTTGAACCTTCTAAAAATCATATGAAGACATGAAATTGATATTCGAATGTTTTCATGTTCAAATGTTTTCATGTGATCTTTCGAGATATTGAGCCCAAGGCTTTATAGTGGTACCGCAGTGCACACAGTCATATTCTCGTTGTCAACGTTGAGTGTACTCGTGATTAACAATGGCCGCCGTGAGTGCCGGGCGGGCCCCATCACGACAAAGACGATGGGAGTATTGGGCGGCCCCACTACATCGTAGAGAATAAACGTTGGTTGTAACTGGCGCGTCTACACCACAACGAGATTGTGACATGTTTTAAAAAGAGTTTATATCATTTACATGCCTACGAGATTTTAACGATATACTTGCTAGTTTTTTTGAAAAGCTATTATGATTACACGATTATTTTTAACGCTTGATTACGATGCATGCGTATGCTCATAGATGGCCAGTGATATGATTTACGAGATAATAGTTTTCTTTTAAACTCAAGTCACTCGATGAGCTTCATAGCTCATTCTTTCGATGTTTTTCCCACTTTTGGTGTAGAGATCGAGCTCCCGTGCTGATAACCCGCCATAATCACTGAAGCTCCAAGAGTTTGATACTTTGTACGTGGGTGGAGATGTATAGGAAGTCTATATGTATTGTAGAAGGACTTTAAAGTTATGTTTATGTGTACATTCTAGGTTGTGGTTGTGTAAACCATGGTTAGGAATGTTTATGGTTCTGATGTTCATATCTTTTTCAGTTTTCTAGAGAGTCATAAGTAGGGTTACCCCTTACGTAGGTTACGTAATTGATAATATTCCGTTGTGTTATGTTTAAGTGTTTCTTATACAAGTTTAGTGTGCTTATCAGGTAAAACAGGGTTAACAGGTATCGTTAGAGAGGTGAACGATGTTTGTTGGCTTCACGCCGTTTGCCGGGCTAAGTTAGCAGGTAGTTCGGGAGGGGGTGTGACAAAAAGGTTTGTCGGCTTCATAGGTCCATTTATGGGTTGAAAAAAGTTTCGAGGTCTTGGAATATAAGGTTTGATGAGGCAATCAAATCTTATGGCTTTGATCAAAATGTCGACGAGCCTTATGTCTACAAGAAAATCGTCGATAAAACTGTCGCATTTTTAGTGTTGTATGTTGATGATATTCTTTCCATTGGGAATGAGGTAGAATTTCTTACTGACGTTAAGAAGTGGCTAGCTTCGCAATTCCAAATGAAAGATTTGGGAGAAGCTTAGTATGTTCTAAGTATCAAGATAGTCCGGAACTGGAAGAACAGAACGCTAGCCTTGTCTCAGGCGTCTTATATTGACAAGATGTTGTCTAGAAGGGATTGTTGCCTTTCAGGCATGGGGTTCATAGGTCTAAGGATCAGTGTCCTAAGACTCCTCATGATGTTGAGGATATGAAACGGATTCCATATGTTTCAGCTGTAGGGAGCCTAATGTATGCCATATTGTGTACAAGGCCCGACATTTGTTATGCAGTAGGAATTGTCAGTAGGTATCAGTCCAATCCAGGATTAGATCACTAGACAGCCGTAAAGGCAATCCTCAAGTATCTTAGGAGAACGAGGAACTACAACTTAATGTATGGGAGTGGGAATTTGATCCTTACGGGATACACAGATTCTAACTTTCAGACCGATAAGGATTCTAGGAAATCCACTACGGGGTCAGCCTTCATTCTGAATGGAGGAGCTGTAGTATGGCGAAGTATCAAGCAGGGATGCATCACTGATTCCACTATGGAAGCCGAGTATGTTGCAACTTGTGAAGCTGCAAAGGAAGCGGTTTGGCTTAGGAAGTTCACGACCGATTTGGAAGTTGTTCCAAATATGAACTTGTTGATCACACTGTTCTGTGACAACAGTGGTGCAGTAGCCAACTCCATCGAGCCTCGGAGCCATAAGAGAGGCAAACACATTGAGCGGAAGTATCATCTGATACGGGAAATTGTGAACCGCGGAGACGTGACAGTCACGCCGATAGCGTCAGAGCACAACGTAGCTGATCCATTTATAAACCCTCTCATGGCTAAGGTATTTGAGGGTCACCTAGAGAGTCTAGGTTTTCGAGGGCTTCCTGACTAGGACAAGTGGGAGATGTGTAAACAGGTATTCAATGCCCTAGTTTATTGTATTACTTCATTGTAATTTATGTACATTTCTGAAATGTATTTTCTCCACTAGCTTAGTCCAAGTGGGAGTTTGTTGGGATTTTTGTCCTAATCTTGTGTTTGTAAATTACTGTTTGAAATTAATAAGAGTTATTTATTTCATTACTTTGTGTCTCGCAATATTTACAAACTCTTCCAATGAACTAAGCTCCAGGGTCATTGAATTTATGAGAGAACTAGAACTTGAACGGTGTGTAGTAGACACAGGGAGGATCACGTTCGAGTTAATGACCCGAACGGTCTATAGTATATGGATAGGGTTGGAGACCTAATCCTGGATACACTGTGGAATGAGATTGTACAAGACCGGGCCGTGAATTATTAGACCTACTGATGTAACAACGTTGACAGTAAGGACTAATAACTTCGTAAATGACCATTAATTACTCGACCTGAATCCTATGCGTGTTACGGACTCCTGTCTGCGTGAGTCTTTCCTTTGACTAGTACGGGTAAGGGTGGTCACAGTTACTCGCCCAATATGCCTGTCTTCTCAAGGACAGGACCAAGCAAGGAGCTGGGAACTTAACTAAGCGAGATGGAATTCACCCGTTCCCGCCTTTAGGGAAACTAGAAGGGTTGTTCCTTAAGTGTTGTCTCCAGGGCTTGGACAACGAGCGCCCACCTTCTCACTGACCCAAGAAGGGTGTTGTGTATGGTTGGACCATCACAATATGTTGTTCATTAGAGGAGCAGGGGGGACTTAAGGAACAAGAGGTTGACATAGGGGTAAAATGGTAATTTGACTCAGCCGTGTCTACGAACAACCTGTGAAGGGTCGACTCATGGGCATTGGTTATATCAGTGGACACGTAATATTCTGCAATGACAGGAGTGCAGCTACGGGCTTTAGTGGAGTGTTGTCGTAGCTAATGAAGGTTGATTGACCGGGTCAAAGAGTTTGATAAGTTAATCTCGGATCATTGGAACCCGTCACTGTAGGTCCATTAGGTCCCTCAGTTGGCTCAATCTTGATTAAAAGAAGGGTTAGAGTTTTGGTATGAAGTTGAAGTGTTCAGTTTCACTTAAGGGCATTTATGTCATTTATATGAGATATGATTGATATAATATATAGTTTAATGTGAATGAGATTCATAATAAACTATAGGTTAGCCTAATTGTTGAATTAGGGCTAATTGGAGAAATAATTGGAGAAATTAATTGAGAGAATTTAAATTGGATGTGATTCAATTTAATTAATCCACAATTATTGCAAATGTGATTTGCAATATGAGATATGAGATATCTTATATTATATGGTTATGCAAATATGATTTGCATAACCTATGGTTGTGGTAAAATGGTGATAATGTGGAGATTTTAACTCCATTATTATTCTACTATTTGATCCCTTCTTGCAAGAAGGAAATTACGCTAACACTCTCATTTTTTGGATTCTCACCCAAAAAAGAAGAGTTTTCTCTCAACCTTTTCTCTCAATTCTCCTCCCTCTCCAAAACCAAAAGTCGCACCACTTCCCTTCTTCCATAGAAAGAACAACCGAGAAGTCCGTTGGTGGTGTTCGATTTTCATTCGAGAGAAGCATTCGTTGAGATCGAGAAGCACGAAGTGTTCGTGACAAAGGAAGGAACTTTGAAGAACAGTCTACAACAAGTAAGTACGTTCTTCTCGCTGTAATTTCTTCCTACTTTTATATGTTTAACATAGATCTATGTGTTAGATCATTTTGACAAAATTCTAGTAGCGTAATGATACCTTGACGATTCAATCGTCTTCCGCTGCGCGGGGATTTTCATTCCCTTCATGGTTAATGCTTAACATAAGGTGAGATTTTAATCTAAATGACATACATTATGAACAAAATACTTCATACAATAATTGCACAAAACAAAAAGCAAAAATAGACCACATTTTTGTCACCCTACAATTAATTAAAATTATTATTATCATATTATATTAATTATAATTAATAAAACATAGTTTATAAATAACTAAATTACACAAGAAATAAATAAATAAATAAGAAAACAACTTCGCACGCACACGTCTGCACTCCCGTGAGCCACATGCATCATGCACACGACGTCGATAACCTATGTACAACGTCTCAACGTTGTGTCGCTTGCAACCCACCAACCGCCCGCACAGCGTCGAGACGCTCTGCTGCATAGCATCTCGAAGTTGTCCTCTGGAAAGACTAGAGCACCTTATGTTCTTGTTCATTTTCGCTCCGTTCTTCACAACAACACTCATGCTAGGAACAACATGGACTTACAGATTCGATTTACATTAAAATTTGCCCAAAACAACGGGCCCTTACATTGAGTGATTCACCGAATAATGTAAATCTAAGTGCCAAAATATTTAAACATCTATTTTGAAAAACCAAAATTCATCTCATGAAATTGAATGAAACCCACCTAAATTTTGTGAAATTAACAACATAATTGGGAGAAACAATGGCTCTGATACCATTTGAAGGGATTGAATGTCGTAGCAAAAGCATTTGAATCGCTTTTGGCCGCAATTACATTGTTGAATTAAAAACAAAAAAATAAAAGCAAGGTTAAGCATAAATCAAGAAGAGGAAAAGTTTACCTTTGAAGAAACTTTTTCTTGTGATCCTTCTGAAATCTCGTGCTTGCACTCTGTTCTCAACGATCAACCTAAACACCTCCACGAAAGCTTCTCTGTTTGTCTATAGGAGAGAGAAGATGATGGAAATCTCTTTTTGGGTTTGGGAGAGAATTTACTTTTTAGGGAAGAATTGGAGAATTGAGAGGATTTGAGAATTATGGAAATCCTTATTTCCAAAATGCATCTACATGCCTCTTTATCTACATGAACAAATTATGCATACGAATCACGTTTGCATAATTTCATAATATAACGTATCCCATACCTTATTATGAAAATCATATTTGTATAATTGCATTATTGAATCATATTCAATTTTGCCCTCAATTCAATTATTTCCCCTTACATTTAATATGAAACAATTTCACACTAAAACTATGTTTGGAAATTAATCCAAATAGAGTATATAGTTTATTATGAATCATATTCACATTAAACTATATATTATATCGATTATATCACATATAAGGAATATAACTCCCATTTACGAAATTGAAAACTTCAAGTTCGCTCCAAATCTTTATACCCTCGACATATTCATATTGAGCCAATGGAAGGACCTAATGGATCTAGAGTTCATGAGCTCCAATGTGACGAGGTGAACCGATCTAACTCTTTGACCTGGTTGACCGACATTCATTAACTACGAGTCACTCTATTATAGACTCCTAGTTGCACTCTCTTAACTGTAGGACAAGTTGTGTCCATTGATTTAACCAATGCCCGTGAGTTGACACTTCACAGGTTTGTTCATTATTAGAGTTGGGTTAAATTATAGTTTTACCCCTATGATTACCACTTGCTCCTTAAGTACCACTGATCTTCAATGAACAACTAGTTTATGGTCCTACCATAAACAATGTCCCTCTCGAGTCAGTGAGAGGGTGGGACCCCGTTGTTGAAGACATGGATTCAACCCTTAAGAGAACAACCGATCTATTTTTTCTAGCTCCGGAATGAGTGAATTCCATCTCGCTAGGTTCCCAGCTCCCCATAAGGTTTTGTGATAACACACAAAATGTGCTATCCTTAGGCTTATTCATTGCTAGTTTTTATGATAATTTCAGAGCTTTTATTTGTTTAAATAATTTAATTTCAGGTTCAGAGCTTAAACAGTTCATTTGGAGACATCATTGATCACTCAGGTTCGAATCGAGGCTTTTTGGAGCTTAAAATAGCATCGAGTAGAAGAAGAATGAGCAAACGAAGCAAAAGGGTCCGAGGTGAAGGCGTTGCAACCCATGCTGGGCTTCAGAACGCCGCTGGTGCTGCTTTTGTGCGTTGAAGACCCGTGAAGGTAGCGTTGCAACGATGCTTTGCAGCGTCGCGCGCGCGTTAAGGTAGCGGCGTTGCAATGCCGAAGGATTTTTCCAAATTTGCTTCGCGCCTACGACACAGCATTGCAACGTTGCTCCTAGCGTAGCAACGTTGTTCCAAATTTCACTATAAATATAACACTTTGTACCCTTTCAAAGGGAGCCGAAATTGATAGAATTTGTACCCTAATTTCGAAATACACACTCTAAGGGGAGAAAGAAGAGCATTCCATAAGAGCCAAAACGTTCGTGGAGGCTCAAGATCGTGACGGGAGCTCGAGGATGAGGCACCGACATCGACATATAATTTTATTTCTCTTTCTTTTGGTTTGTAACTCCGTTTAAAGACGATCATATGACTTTAGCTTATTTTTATGATGATTTTGAGTAGCTAAATGTTGTAGTTGGGGTTTGATTAGCATATTTTGGATTTATTTGATTTATGTATTGAACTTTGTTGTGTTATTTATTTTTGGCAATTCGTTCTTCAATTCATTGATCTTGTTGGTTTAAGTGGACTCGAGAGAAAGAAACTTAGATTAGAGCAAAATTGCAAGAACTCTTAGAAATATGGTACGAGAGTAACTTAGAATTCTCTGAAAAACATTTAAGAAGTTGCTTAATGTCGTGCATGCTTTTAAAATTCATAAGGAAACTTTAGGATTTATCGCTGTGCACGAGACTCACCATGGGTCGAGAGATTCTTTTGAGTATTTGTACTTCTTGTTTATAAATTCACAACCATAGTTCATTGCATGTATTAAATAAAGTATTAACTTGTGAAATCAACTTCCCTACAATTCTATCATATTCGTGTCTCCACTTGTATATTTACTTTCCTATATTTGTTTTCACTCTTTATCAAAGTTTTGTTGCTTTAGCTAAAATTAAGAATAAGTATCTTGGTAATTAATCGATCTAGAAACCCATTCCTTAAGACGATACTCTGTACTCAAATCACTATATTAAAACTTGACCCGTACACATGCGGTATTGCAATATAATTTCACGCAACATTTTGTCCCTATGAAGGTAGGTTTATTGAGTGGGAAACTCTTGCCACTCTGACCCATACTAGTCTAAGGACAAACCCCCGGAGACAAGAGTTTGTAACCCGCTCAGGATTAAAGTTGAGTCACTAATGGTAATCTATAAACTATTAGACATAATCTGTTAACGGTGTTACATCAGTAGGCTAATAATTTGTTGTTCGGGTGTTGTCCAAACTCATCCTACTAGATGCCCCCACTCGCATGTGAACTACGCAACCTCGTTTGTATCAAATAAAAGTGGGTTTCATCCATAGTGTTTCAAGGATGAGGTTCCCAACCATATCCATATACTATAGACCATTTGGGTTACGCACTTGAACATGATCGTACCTATGTGTCTACTGCAAATTGTTCAAGTTCTCATAACCGTAACCATAGAGCTTAGTTTATTGAATTGTATGTTTTGAATGCGAGAACACTAAAATTGATGAATAATAACTCTTTATTGATTTCATCAGATATTTACAAACAACACGAGTTTAGGGCATAAAATCCTAACACTGTGGAGACGTTGTCCCAACTTACTATACATACGTTTTTTTGTGTTATTGGGAGGGGCAACCGTTTTTTTTTTTTTACCAAATACACCCTGAAAGAGATTTCTACCATACCGAGGATGTTGGAAGACTATTTTTGGAGGCTAGGGACGAGAGTTTCGTCTTGATTTCTTGACGAGGCTTGAGATTGAAGATCAACACGGGAACTCTCAAGTTTTTCTTCCTTTCTGTTTTAGTTATAGGTTGTTTTCTTTTTTTTGGATTTTTGAATTAAACTTAGTGTTTTTATTGTGATTTTGAGTGGCTAAGTTCTTAGTTAGGAAATTGATGTAGCTATTAAACTATTTATTTAAGTTATTGATTTATGTTGCATAAGAGTTATATTTAATTGGTTGTTCTTAATGCTTGTTAGTTTTTGGCCAAGATTAACATGCTTTATTGATCTAGTTTGATCTTGGAAAATGACGAATTAGATTAGAATTATGTCAATTGCAACTAATTGTAAATTACTGCATGTAAATGACGAATTCTCGTAGTAGCTTAAATAACTCACTTAATGTCATCGTGAGCTATTAAAATCGAGACAAAAATGTTAGGTTTAAAGCATTACATGAATTCAATTGGGCTTGTTAGAGTCAGTTGATAATCAATTGTTCTTTCTTTTTACTCTGGAAAATCATGACTTAATTAACTAACTATAACAATTGTTTAATAGGTGAAATCAGTTCTCTAGCATTTCTGTCGTCAACTTTTTCCAAACTTTTTTTAACTGGATCACCTTTTATTGTTATTTTCACTAGAAAAAAAAATGGAAGTTAGTATTCATAATAGCTAATTCATCTAGAAACTCATTCTTGAGGACGATACTCAAAATTCAAATCACTATATTAAAACTTCACGTTTTACACTTGCAATTTGCATGGTTACGAAACCGCACAACAAACATCTCTTACTTGGGAACTGACCCGAAACTTGAGTTGAATTAACCATAGTCTTGTTAGCATGCAATGTCACTAGGTAATTAAATGATTTAATTCACCTAGACATTTGGGTGAAAGTCCTTATTACTAGAGTTATAATAGGTATACACTTAAATAGATTCATTTAGCCAAAATTTGGCTATGTTAAAATAACCCTAAAAATATTAAAGTACTCAGTGGGAGAAAAAAGGTGTATATGGTACATCGATTTTCTTTCACGTTTCCTCAAGAAGTTCACATAGTGAGACCCATGCTTTGCCTCGTGGCGGCAACAGGGGGTCCCCCTTCAGAAGGTGTTTGCATGCGACAACACCAAGCTAAATGGAGAGAGTCCTTATAGTAAGTGAGAGCACGATTTCTGTGAATGATTCCTTCGGTCCCTCCATTAGGTTGCACCGTGAGATTCTTATGATCTGCCCCTATATTGTCCTGGAACAACAATCCCTTCAGAGGGCCTACTCATAGGAGTCGGAACAACGCGAACTCCCGAAATGAATAGGGTTTCTTAGATTATTTTTCAACAGTTGTCTTTCTTAATATTAGACTTTTTGATCGAACCTCTGGGATCTGAAAATGGTAGAGTCACATTTAGAGGGGATGAGTTAAGCTACTTCCTTGACAAAAAAACTGTACCTAAAAACTATAGGGATATGTGATATTCTGGTAATAGTAATTAGCTAAGATAGTCTTAATTTGGGGGAGAAGTAGTTGACTACCCTTTTATGGTTGTTGTTCTAAACCTCTTAAGTATAATTGCAAAATAAATCAATCGTAAAATGAGGGTCCATTATTTTATTTTACTTTTTTCTTCGTAAATTGAATTGGATACATTTGTGTGTAATAGGTTAAGGCAAAGATAACTAATATAATCCATTTATGTTTTTACCATGTCGTCCATAATAATATCTTTACTCGCCAATGAAAAATTTGTTGGGGTTTGTGCCCTAAAACTCGTAGTTTGTAATTATGTTCTAGTTATTGTAATAAAGTGTTATTATTTCAATAAAGAGTTATTGTTCGTTATTTACGATATTGCCTTTGTTTTAACCCTAAATCTAATAAACAAAACATCCAAGACTGTAAAATTTATCTTTAACTGAATGTAGTGTACATATAAAGGATCTCAGTTCGAGATACAGCCTAAACGGTCTATAGTAAGCAGATAAGGTTTGGGTACCTTGCCCTGGTAAAACTATGGATGTGGCCCACTTTGTATAAGATACAAACACTGTGATCCTAAGTTGTTCGTGTAGATGACATGTGAGTGGGGATATCCTATGTCACGAGATTACATAAGACCGGACCGCAAAATAGTAACCACTAGATGTAACTCCGTTGACTTGTTAGGTTTCTATTTCACTAGGATGACCTAGGCAACTTGATCTCAATCCTGAGTAGGTTACGAACTACGGTTTGCAAGGGATTGTCCTTTGACTAGTATGGGTGAGAGTGGCCTGATTCACCGACTCAATATACCTACCTTCTTGGGGACAAGACCGAGTGAGCGGTTGGAAACTTAACTTAGCAAGATGGAATTCACTCTTTCTCGCCTACTATGATAAGTAGAGGAATGTTCCCTTAAGTAGTGTCTCCGGGACTTGAACAAAGGGCCCGACCCTGTCATTAGCCCGACAAGGACTCTGTTTGTTGGTAGGACCACAAACAAATTGTTAATTAGAGGAGCACTGGTACTTAAGGTACAAGATGTAACCCAGGGGTAAAACAGTAATTTGACCCAGTTGGTGTTACGAACGTTCGTGAAGAATTGACTTGCTGTTATTGGTCAATATCTGTGGACACAGAAATATATCTACAGTGAAAAGAGTGCAGCTGCGGGAATTTAGTGGAGTGTTCCCGCAGTTAACGAATTTTGATTAGGATTTTAATGAGATTAACCAAGTGATCTCGTATCATTGGAGCTTCTTATCTGTAGGTCCATTAGGTCCACCTTGTACCTCGTAAAGGGTGCTTAGATCATTTGAATTTGAAATGTTCAAATTCATTAGGGAATAAATTTAATGTATATAGATACGATATAATATATAGTTTTGGAACTATATATTATAAATTTAATGTGAATATGATTCATATTAAATTACATTAGAGAATTAAATATTTGAAAGAGCTCACATATTAAATTCAAATGTGAATGTGATTCATATTTGAAAACTATAGGTTAAAATTTAATGTGCATTAGATGTGCATTAAAACTATAGGTTAGAGGGATGATTGATTAAATGTGATTTAATCTATATGAAATATATGATATTTAATTATGATTAATTAAATGTGATTTAATTAATTATACATATTATTATTTAGTTCATAATTTTGATTATTTAATTAAATAAAAATAAAAAAGAGGCAACGTGTCAGAAGGACAAGTTCCCCATGTTCCCCAACTCTCTAATAGATAGGGAGTACGGAGTTGCCCTCCACAGTGTTTCTCTTCTCCTGGTGAGAAGTGGATAATCGATCGATTATCTGATTGATTGAACTGGCTGAAGTAGAATTCTCTCTTCTCTCTCTCAATTCTCAAATACTTCCAATTGTTGGATTCCTTCACACAAAGGAATTGTTCTAAGCACTCAAAGAATAGGAGGTTCTCTCTTTTGGTGGTGACCTGCTGTAAAAGTAGAGAAGCTTGAGGTTCCTATGTTGCTGTACAATTTGGAGCAAGGAGTTGCTGTTGAGGAAAACTATAAAGGTATTTTTGAATCCCTTGTTTAGTTAAGTTTAATTACACAACATGTTTGCATGATTCATATCCATGCCTAATTAGATTATAAATGTATGCTTATTCTGTATTTTTACCAATGTATGGGTATTTGATTTTCAACTAAAACAAACTAGCAAAATTACGATTTCTATCACGTTTCCGTTGCTCATGGAGATCAGATCTCCATCAAAATTAACCAAAGATAGTTATGCTATGTGGAAGTCAAAGTTGAATATAATTTTTGTTGTTGACGACCTTCTATTCGTCTTAACTGAGGATCCTTCTCAAAACCCGACTCGTAATGCATCCTAGGTAGTAAAGGATGAACTCGACTACTAGACCAAGGCCAATGGCACGACCAAGGTCTATATCTTAACGAGCTTCACTCACGTGCTTGTTAAGAAGCATGGGGGCATGGTCTCAGCTTGTGAGATCATGAGATCCTTGAACGAAATGTTTAGACAACAATCAAACCAGATCCAACATCAAGCCTTCTAGTACATTTATAACGTGTGCATGATGGAGGGGACTTCAGTGAGGGAACATGTTCTCGATCCGATTGTCCACTTCAATGTTCCTGAAATAAACATGCGGTCATAGATGAGTAAAGTCAGGTTTCGTTCACCTGGAAATCTCTTTCAAGGAGTTTCCTACAATTCTGCAGTAATGTGATGATGAATAAGATTCAATACAACCTGACTACCCTCCTCAATGAGCTACATACATATCAACCTCTTATGAGAAGTAAGAGATGAACTAAAGGCGAGGCAAATTTGTTTTTCCATTCCAAGAAATTCCTGAATGGTTCATCCTCTGGAACCAAGTCTGTAGCTTCAACTTCTGGGTCCAAAAAGACCTAGAAGAAGAAGAAGAATGGAGGGAAGGGGAAGGCTCCTGTTGTTGCTGTATAAGACAAGGGAATGAAGGTTGCAGATAATGGAAGGTGTTTCCACACCAATGTTGACGAGCATTGGAAATGATACTGCCCGTAAGTGTTGGGATGTATGTCCTTATCTCGTGTAGTTTGTAATATTCCAAGTTGTAAATAAATGAGAGTTATTTATTTGAACTTTGTGTGATAAATAAGAGTTATTTATTTAAAATTCGTGTCTCGCATATTTCATAAACATAATCCAATAAACTAAGCTCCAGGGTCATTGTATTATGAGAGAACTAAGAACTTGAACGGTGTGTAGTGGACACATAAGGAGGATCACGTTCGAGTTAATGACCCGAACGGTCTAAAGTATATGAATAGGGTTGGAGACCTAATCCTAGATACACTGTGGATGCGGCCCGCTTTGTATTAGATACAAACGAGGTGATCTCATTCGTTCATGTGGTTGACATGCGAGTGGGGGCATCCTGTGCAATGAGATTGTACAAGACCGGACCGTGAATTATTAGACTTACTGATGTAACACCATTAACAGTATAGGGCTAATAATTTCGTAGATGACCATTAGTGACTCGACCTTAATCCTGAGCGTGTTACGGACTCCTGTCTGCGGGGGTCTGTCCTTTGACTAGTACGGGTGAGGGTGGCAACTGTTACTCATCCAATATGCCTACCTTCTTAGGGACAAAACCACATGGGAAGCTTGGAACTTGACTACGCAAGAAGGGATTTACTCGTTCCCGACTTTAGGGAAACTAGAGGGGTTGTTCCGTTAAGTGATGTCTCCAGGGCTTGAACAACGGGGCCCCACTCTCTCATTGGCCTGAGAGGGTTGTTGTTTATGGTTGGACCATGAAACGTAGTTGTTCATTAGAGGAGTAGTGGGACTTAAGGATCAAGAGGTAGACACAGGGGTAAAACGGTAATTTAACCCAGCAGTGTCTACGAACAACCAGTGAATGGTCGACTCATGGGTACTTGTTATATCGATGGACACAACTTGTCCGAGAGTGCAGCTACGGGCTTTAGTGGAGTGTTACCGTAGCTAATGAATATTGAATAACCGGGTCAAAGAGTTTGACAGGTTAGTATCGGATCATTGATTAAATATATAGTTTGATGTGAATGAGATTCATAATAAACTATAGTATAGCCTAATTGATTAATTAGTGCTAATTGAAGAAATTGAATCGGGAGAAATTAAATTGAATGTGATTCAATTTATAATCCACATTTATGCAAATGAGATTTGTATAATAAGGTATGAGATACCTTTTATTATGTGATATACAAATATGATTTGTATATCATATGGTTGTGGTAAAATTGTGATTTGGTGGAGATTTTAACTCCATCACACAAGGCTTTGCAAGAAGCCTTTGAAAAACTTCTTGCCATTTTTGAATTTCCATCCAAATAGAGCAAGGGATTTCTCTCTGGAACGCTCTCTCTTTTCTTTAAGTTTTCTCCTCACCCAAAACGAAAGGGAGTCCCACACACTCTCCCTCATCCTCCCGAGAACAACCGAGAAGACTCTTTGGAGTTGTCTCCCTGTTCGGATCGAGGTTCGTGTTCGAGGAGATCGTTGGTTCGAGAGAGATCGTGACCAGAGGATTGAAGAAGTGTTCTTCAACAAGTACCATTTTTCCTTATTTTTTTCTTCTCCTATATGCAGGTTTAGCCTAGGATCGATGAGATAGGTTTAATTTTATGATAGAATTACAAGCGGATCAACGACGTTTCACAACGTCTTCCGCTGCCGGAATTCCAAATCCCTTTAATTGGTATCAGAGCCAATCGTTGCTCTCCGTTGTGTATTATGTGAGTTCTTAATATTAGGTGGATTGCTTCTGAAAGAGTGTAGATTAAGAAAGCGGAAGCAATTTTGGATCTTGAACACTCTATGTTGATAAATTTTAGTAAATAAAAAGCATGCTCAAATCTGGAAAAACAGAGGGTATGAACACATACCTTTGTTGTTCAAAATTCTCCTAATCCGTGGGCAATTTTTTGTCACAAACACTTTGTGGACAACCTCTAGTGTCTTCCCTACTATTCTCAGGTCTTGGAACAGATTGTGGGATTTTTTATAGAGAGAATTTGAAGAGAGATGGGAGAAAGGTCTAAAAAACGTGAACTCTGTCAATTCTGAAAAATCCTACTTAATCTAATGGTTTCTTCTTCAATTAAAGAAACCAAAAGCTTCCTCAAGCTAGGAAAAGATGACAGCAAGAAGATGAGAAGGATTTAGCAAGAAGGAGCTACTTAATTTGTGTGAATTTGAAAAAGTAAGATGGTGACTCTCACAATTGATTTTGGTCGAATTGAAAACCCATATTGAATTTTGAATTTTCATTTATTTTTTAATTCAAAACTAATAAAACAATAATTTTAAATTAAAAAATAATTTATTAATTTAATTAATCAAATAATTTAATTAATTAATTTTAAATAATTTATTTAATTTAATATCAAATATTAAATTAAATAATCGATCGTTTAAACATGAATCCTATTCATGTTATAAATCGAACAAATATTTAAATCACATTTAAATATTTCTATCTCTTCTTTATTATAGTTTAATTCATAATTAAACTGTGACACGTTAAGTATATCACATATAATTAACGTTTTCTCCCAAACCCGAATTTGAACAATTCAAATTCTTTTCTCTCAAAATGTTACAAGGCTTAGTCCAAGCTAGTAAGGGGACCTAATGGACCTACAGATCATAAGCTCCAACGATACGAGACTAACAGGCCAAACTCTTTAGCCTAGCTAATCAACATTCGTTAACCACCGGGACATTCCACTAAAGCCCAGTGGTTACAGTCTCCTCACTGTAGATATATTTCTGTCCACTCGATATAACCATGATTAGTAAGTCGATCCTTCACAGGTTGTTCGTAATTACAGCTGGGTCAAAATTACCGTTTTACCCCTGTAATTACTTCTTGTTCCATAAGTCTCACTGATCTTCTAATGAACAATTGGTTTGTGGTCCAATAAACAAACCGAATCCCTCTCGGGCCAATGAGAGGGGTGGGCCCTTTCTTGAAGACCCGGAGTCAGCATTTAAGGGAACAACCTCTCTACTAATCCCTAAAGCGGGTAGGAGTGAGTTCCATGTTGCAGAACTATGTTCCCAACTATCTACCCGGTCTTATCCCTAAAATGTGAGGCTTATTGAGTCGGCAATCACAGGCCACTCTCACCCATGCAAATCTAAGGATAATCCGAATAAACAGGAGTTCATGGCACGCTCAGGATTAAGATCGAGTTACCTAGGCCATTGTATGAATATAGTCTGTTAAGACAGTAAACGAAGTTATAAAGTCTAAGTGACTATTTCTCGGTCCAATCTTATGCAAAGTCATTGCATAGGACGCCCCCACTCGCATGTCTCCACATGAACGATTCACGATCACATCGTTTGTACTTTACAAAGTGGTTCGCGTCCATAGTGTCCCCAGGATAAGGTACCCAACCCTATCCCTATACTATAGACTGTTGTGTCTATAACTTGAACCTGGTCCACTTTTATGTCACACATAAAGTTCATGTATACATCCTATAGCCATGGTTTCTTTATTGGATTAGAGTTTCAAAACATAAAATTCACTTTATTCAATAACACCTTTATTTGAATAAATCTCAACAATATCTTTATTGCAAAATAGAATATACATTCAGTGTACAAACTCAGGAGTTTTAGGACATAAAACTGAACAAACTCCCATTTGGACTAAAACGTCGGTGGAGTCAAACATGTTGAGCGAGAAAATTGTCCTACTGTATAACTCGTAGTCCTAGACTCTCTAGGTGTTCTTGAAACACTTTAGCCGTGAGGGGCTTTGTAAACGGATCAGCAATGTTGTACTCCGAAGCGATCTGCGTGACGATGACGTCTCCTCGGGTCGCAATCTCCCTGATGAGATGATATTTGCGCTCTATATGCTTGTCGCGCTTATGGCTTCTAGGTTCTTTAGAATTTGCCACTGCACCACTATTATCACAATAAAGGGTGATAGACAAATTCATATTTGGAACAACTTCCAAATCAGAAGAGAATTTTTTAAGTCATACAACCTCCTTCGCTGCTTCGCAAGCTGCGACATACTCAGCTTCCATGGTGGAGTCAACAATACAACCTTGCTTTATACTCCTCCATACTATAGCTCCTCTGTTAAGAGTGAAGACTTATCCTGATGTGGATTTCCTCGAATCTTCATCAGTCTCAAAATCAGAGTCAGTGTATCCTGCAAGGATCAAATCCTTCGCGCCATACACAAGCACATAGTCCCTCGTTCTCCTCAGATACTTGAGGATATTCTTACTGGCAGTCCAATGATCATATCCAGGATTGAACTGATACCTGCTGATAATTCCCACTGCATAGCATATGTCGGATCGAGTACATAGCATGGCATACATCAGACTACCGACAACTGATGCATAGGGAATGCGTCTCATATCCTCAACTTCTTGAGGTGTCTTAGGACATTGTTCCTTAGATAGATGAATTCCATGCCTGAAAGGTAATAAACCCTTCTTGGAATTCTGCATTTTATATCTAATCAACATCTCGTCAATATAAGATGCCTGAGACAGCGCTAGCGTTTTGTTCTTGCGATTTCGAACAATTTGGATTCCAAGGACAAACTGAGCCTCTCCTAAATCTTTTATTTGGAATTGGGTCGCTAGCCATTGCTTAAAGCCAGTCAGGAATCCGACATCATTCCCAATGAGCAGGATATCGTCTACGTATAAGACTAAGAAAGCTACAGTAGTATTGACTATCTTCTTGTAAACACAAGGCTTGTCAATATTCTTTTCAAAACCATAAGATTTGATCGCAGTATCAAATCTTATATTCCAGGATCTAGATGCTTGTTTCAATCCATTAATGGATCGTTTAAGCTTGCAAACCTTTTGCTCTTGACCCTGAACTTTGAACCCTTCTGGTTGATCCATATAGATACTCTCTTCAAGATTGCCATTCAGAAAGGCTATCTTGACATCCATTTGCCAAATTTCGTATTCATAAAACGTGGCGATGGACAAGATTATTCTAATCGACTTAAGCATGAAAACAGGGGAGAAGGTTTCTTCATAGTCCACCCTTTCCCGCTGGGTATAACCCTTTGCCACAAGTCGAGCCTTAATGGGTCGCACCTTACCGGCTTGATCTCATTTCCTCTTGTAGATCCACTTGCAACCGATAGGTCATTCACCATCTGGTTATCTACAAGTTCCCAGACTGAATTGAAGTACATTGACTCCATTTCGAGGTCCATGGCTTTAATCCACTGGTCTCTGTCTATATCATTCATTGCATGTTTATAGGTCAATGGATCTTTTATGCCATCATCAGGTATGACGACCTGGGTTTCAGTCAAACCCATGTAACGTTCGGGTTGTCTAACATCCCTCCCACTACGTCGAGGCATTCTCAACTCTTGAGAAGGACCATCTTGATCAACAACTTTTGTTGATTTATCTGTAGCTTCCTCGGAAATTTCGCTCAAAACAATTCTGCTACGAGGTCGATGATCTCTCATGTGGTCTTTCTCTATGAACGGTGCATTTGTTGACACAAGCACCTTGTTCTCCTGAGGATCATAAAACATACCACCTTTCGTTTCTTTGGAGTATCCTACGAATAGGCATAATTTTGAACGATGTTCCAGTTTCTTTGGATTGGACACTAGCACGTGTGCTGGACATCCACAAATCCTGAAGTGACGTAAACTACCTTTACGCCCTTTCCATAACTCATAGGTGTTTCTGAAACACTCTTAGAGGGAACCATGTTCTAAATATATGCAACAGCTTCTACTACATATCCCCAAAACGAACTAGGCAGCTGAGCATAGCTCATCATAGATCGAACCATGTCTAACAGGGTTCTATTTCTCCTTTCAGACACACCGTTCTGCTGAGGTGTACCAGGCGCTGAGAGTTCGGATACGATTCCATCTTCTATCATATAGGCTTGGAATCGTAAATCTATATACTCTCCTCCTCGATCTGATCGAAGTGTTTTAATCGTTTTATCTAACGAGTTCTCAACCTCTGCCTTATACTCCTTGAACTTTTCAAGAGTTTCGTTCTTATGATGCATTAGGTAAAGATAGCCATACCTAGAATAATCATCAATGAAACTGATGAAATATTCATACCCTTCTCGTGCCTTTACATTCATTGGACCACAAAGATCTGAATGCACGAGTTCCAAGGGTTCTTTGGCCGTATAACCCTTTTCAGAAAAAAGGTCGTTTAGTCATTTTTCCATCAAGACAGGACTCACATGGTGGTAAGTAGTTGTCCTCTAACTGACTTAGGAGACCACTCTTAACCAATCTCTCAATCCTATTGACATTAATATGACCTAGTCTCAAGTGCAAAAGATAGGTACTTGGAGAAATCTTCTGCCTTTTATTTTGAGTATCAGTTGTTTTAAACATCTCAGTGTTCAAAATAGCTTTTATCACTGTTGGTCTTAAAACATATAAGTTGTTTTCAAGTTTAGCGGAACATATTCGTACACCTCTTTTGCAAATGAAAACTTCATTATAATCAAAAGACACTTTATACATATGTTCAAGTAAACAAGAGATAAATACAAGATTTCTTTTGATTTCAGGAACCAAAAGTACATTTTCTAATAAAACGAATCTATCTCTGAATAACAACTTCACTGCTCCCACTGCCCTAGCTGAGACAACCTCTCCTGTTTCAACCTTGAGAGTTATCTCACTATCAGCAAGCTGCCTCCAGGAACTAGTTTCCTGAAAGAAGAACACACATGGTTAGTGGCTCTTGAATATAGTATCCAGGCGGAATCATCATGTTCCACTAAACATGTTTCAACAACGAGTGAATCATATTTACCTTGTTTTTCTTTCTCAGCTTTCTTTTTCGCAAGGTACTTCAGGCAATTCCTTTTCCAGTGGCAATTTTCACCTCAATAGAAACATTTTCCTGTGGCATTAGTTTTGCGTATGGGAGCTATTTCCTTCCATTTATCCTTCTTCTTCTTCTTAATACCTTTATTCTTAGAAAAAGAAGGACCAGACTTAGTCCCTGAGGATGATCCTCTGAGGAGCTTCCTTGAAGTTACATCGTTTGCCTCCTTTTCTTTTCCCTTTGATTTCATCAGGGACTCGAATGTTTGGAGCTCGTTAAGTAGAGTAGTCAGGTCATACTCTATCTTGTTCATCACCGAATTGGTGGGGAACTGCAGGAAACTTTTCGGAAGAGATTCCATTATAAAGCTGACATGGCTGTTCTCATCAATGGCAGCCCCGTTTACCTCTGCCACGTTGAAGTGGACAATCATATTAAGGACATGCTCCCTAACAGAACTTCCCTCTTTCATTCGGGAGTTGTAAACGTACTTGAGAGCATCATACCAGACCGATGAGGACGGTTGTCCAAACATGGCCTGTAATGATCTCATGATCTCCTTTGCGGTGATCATGCCCTCATGTTTCTTAGACAACACATCAGATATGCTGGCTAAGATGTAGACCCGGGCTTTATCATTAGCCCTAGTCCATTTGTCAAAAGCATCCCGACTTATTCCGGTTGCAGACGAGTTGGGAGGGGGAGGACATTCCTCCGTCGAGACGAACCTGTTGGGATTTATGCCCTAAACTTGTGTAATTTTGATCAATTAAATAAAGTGTTATTTATTTTGATAAGATTACAGTCTTTCTTTTATAAATACAATAAACTAAGCTCCAAGGTTATAACGTTATCTTCAAGATAATAACCTAAATAGTCTATGGTATAAGAATAAGGTTGGAAACCTTATTTTGGTAACACCATGGATGCAACCCACTTTGTAATTAGTACAAATGAGGTAATCCAACTCATTCATGTAGTTGACAAGCGAGTGGGGGCATCCTGTATGAAGAGTTCATACAAGACTTGATCGCAAATTATTAGTCTAACTAGTATAACACCCTTCACAGGATAAGACTAGTAATTTCTAGATGGTCATTAGTGACTCAACCTGAATCCTAAGCAAGTTAAGAACTCCTGCGTATAGGGGTTTGTCCTTAGACTAGTATGGGTGAGAGTGGCATGTAGCCGACTCAATAAGGCTACCTTCTCAGGGACATAACCTCGTAGGTAGCTGGGAACTTAACTGTGCAAGATGGAATTCACTCATTCCTATACTGAGGAATTAGATAGGTTGTTCCCTTAAGAACTGACTCCAGGTCTTGAACAACGGGGCCCCGCCCTCTATGAGGGTATGAGTCTAAGGTAGCACCTTAGACTTGTTGTTCATTAGAGGATCAGTGGACACAATATTATCTACAGTGAGGAGAGTGCAGCTACAAGTCTATAGTGGAGTGACTTGTAGTTAAAGAATATTGATTAACAGGATCAAAGAGTTTGATAAGTTAATCTCACATCATTGGAGCTCATGATCGGTAGGTCTATTAGATCCCTCCGTTGGCTCAATATGGTAATATTGAGGGTATAAATTTAGGAGTGAAATTGAAGTGTTCAATTTCATACATGAGGAGTTATATCAATTATATATGATATAATTGATATAATATATAGTTTTAATGTGAATTAGATTCATATATAAACTATATACTAAAGAGAGATTAAATGAGTGGTAGGATGGTCATTTCCATCATATTTCTCTATATATATGGTTGCATGAGATGCAACTAGGTTAAGGTTTTGGAAAAGCTCTTTTGTTGTTGTTGGAAGAGTTTCAAGACAACAAAAACATCTCTCTCTCAAAATACCTCACATCTCCTAAAGGGAACCCACATCCCTCCCACACCTAGAGAACAACGGAGAAGATCCGGTGGTCGTGTCTTCGCACGTTGGAGTTCTTGTTGCTGAGATCGTGACCGTGGAGAGAGGAGCACTTGAAGAAAGGTTCTTCAAAGCTAAATTCTTGTTGTCCATTTCACTTTTATGCTTAATCTAGTTTTGTTTGGTATTGAATTTTCCGTTGTAACTAAATCAAGAGCGCGTGATTCGCAATCTCTTCCGCTGCGGGGACTTCGATTTTCTTCAATTGGTATCAGAGACCAATTGCGTTCTTGATTTATATTCTGGTTTTTTCAAGAAGAAGGTGGGATTTACTGTTTTTTAGATGTTTTCAATTTTGGCACTTAGATTTACAATTTCTATGGAAATGTTCAATGTAAGGGCCCGGTGTTTTGGCCAAATTTAATTGTAAATCGAGTCTGTAAGTCCGTGTCGATCGAGGCAAGGCAGATGCTGAGAAGAACGGAGCAAAAACGAGTAATGGAATGGTGATTCTGAATGCTGTCTGTGTGCAGCGTTGCAACGTTGTTCATCGGTGTTGCAACGCCGCGCTTGCGGGACAAGGCGCGCGCAGGAGGCAGCATTGCAACGCTCGATAGAAAACGACAAAAGTAGCGTTGCAACCCTGATATCAGCGTTGCAACGCTGAATACGTTTCACGCGAGGAGCAACGGGTAGAAACGTTTATTTTATTATTTATATTAATTATAAAAATGTTTTATTTTAATATATTTAATAATTTTAATTTTAATTCATATAATTAGATTATATTAATTAAAATTATTTCTAGGGTGCCAAAACTGGTCTAATTTTTGCTATTTTAAGTATGCAATTGTTGTGTAATTATTGTCATGCATAGTGTATGCTTGTATTCTAGAAATCTCACCTTAGGTAAAGCATTTTCATGCATCATTTATAATATAAGGAGTTATATTGTATAGTTTGCTTGATTAATTAATATAAGGTTGTTATATTAATTTTTGGACAACATTGACATGCATTATTTTTCATGAGATGAATATGCTATGAATGTCTTATTATCCATGTGATGAATGATCAAGCACTATAACATAGTATACACTCCTACCCGCTTTACGGATTAGAAGAGAGGTTGTTCCCTTAAGTATTGACTCGTGTCTTGAACAATGGGCCCACCCTCTCATTGATCCGAGAGGATTGGTTTCTTTGGTTGGACCACAAACGAATTGTTCATTAGAGGATCGGTGGGACTTAAGGAACAAGAGGTAATTACTGAGGGTAAAAGCGGTAATCTTGACCCATTTGTAATTCTGAACGACACTGTGAAGGATCAACTTACTAATCATGGTTATATCAAGTGGACAGAAATATATCTACAGTGAGGAGAATGCAACCACTGGGCTTTAGTGGAGTGTCCCGGTGGTTAACGAATGTTGATTAGCTAGGCTAAAGAGTTTGGCCGGTTATTCTCGTATTGTTGAAGCTCATCATCTGCAGGTCCATTAGGTCCTCCTTACTAGCTCGGACTAAGCCTTGTAACATTTTGAGAGAAAAGAATTTGAATTGTTCAAATTCGAGTTTGGAAGAAAGCGTTAATTATATGTAATGTATTTAACGAATCATAGCTTAATTATGAATTAAACTATGATTAAAAAGAGGTGCATATATTTAAATATGATTTAAATATTGGATCGGTTTATTGCATGAATAAAGATTCATGTTCGGAAAAACGATCGGGATTGGACAATTTATTTAATTTAATATTTAATATTAAATTAAATTAAAAATTAATTAATTAAATTAATTTTTTAATTATTTAATTAATTAAATTAATTTTAATTTAAAATCAATTTAATAATGATTTTTGAATTAAAATTAAATGAAAATTAGAGAATTTTCTTGGATTTTCATAAAATCCAAATTACAACTTGCCCAAATCCCTC
This sequence comes from Trichosanthes cucumerina, assembly GCA_036507285.1. Classification (NCBI taxonomy): domain Eukaryota; kingdom Viridiplantae; phylum Streptophyta; class Magnoliopsida; order Cucurbitales; family Cucurbitaceae; genus Trichosanthes; species Trichosanthes cucumerina. The sequence goes on from CM071841.1 coordinate 46,306,453, forward strand.
TCATCATCAAATTTACCAAAATTGGCCACCTCCATCTCAAACAATCCTCATCACACTTGAGTTGTCACTCAAATGAAACTTAATGAAGGTTTATTTAATGGTGATTTGAGGTGTTTTGAGTGAATTTTGCAGAAATTAAAAGAATTCACGTTTTGTGACCTTTAAGTTCTTTTCTTCCAAATTCTCTCAACCTAGGATCCCACAATCCGTTCTAAGGCCTGAGGACAGTAGGGAAGACTCTAACGGTTGTCCACGAAGTGTTCGTGTTGAAATCCATCCACCGGGTGAAGAGAATTTGATCTTCAAAGTTGAGTTTTCTATTCCTCTGTTTTTCCAACTTTGAGCATGCATTTTATTTTACAAAATTGATCAACTTAGAGTGTTCAAGATCCAAAATTGCTTCCGTTTTCTTAATCTAGACTCTTTCAATTGGTATCAGAGCAATTTTGAGCACTCAATTTGATATATTTTGTTGTGTGGTGGGTGTTTTTTGAAAAATAATTTTTCTGGACGTCTAAAGTGTTCTTCTGGTTTTGGCATTTAAATTGAGCATCAATTTGTGCTTTATTTTCAAATTTCTCAAGTGTGTTTGAGCATTAATGTGTGTAGAATAAGCTGTAAAAATTTCGGATTGATTGGAGTTCGGAAAGACCTTCAATTTGAAGAGAGAAGCCACGGAGGTCACTGATACAACAAAACAGAGGCATTTTTTTTTAAAATTCTGCAACTGCTACAGTATTTTTTTTAGCCCAGCCCGTGTTTTGCTATTTAAAGAAGAAGGTGACCTTTAATTTCCGGTTTGTTGACTTTGACTGTTGACTTTGACCGGTTCAATTAATTTTGGACCGGTTCGGCTCATTTTCGGTCCGGTTCGGGTAGTTTTAGACCGGTTCTTACTATTTCGAGGTCGGTTTTTCCATTTTGGAGGTCCGTTTCACCAATTGGAGGTCTGGTTCAGCCTTTTACAGTCCGGTTCAACCTTTTGAAGGTTCGGTTCACACATTTGCAAGCTGGTTTGACCCAAATTCGAAGAGTTCGAAGTGGTTCGATGATAATTCTAGATTATTATTGTAATAATTTAGTAGTTTGCTTGCATTAGATGCCAAAACCAGTCCACTTTAGTGTGTTTAATTAATTATGCATTGTGAATGTATGTTTTAATTAAAATCCCTGATTATATGTGCATAAAGTATGCCATATAGATTTTAAAATCCCACCATAGGAAGCATGCTTCATGCATTGAAAGTATGTTATAAGTGTTATAATATATTTTATGCAAGTTTATTGGGTTTCATAAGAATTAATATAAGTGTTATATTAATTTATGAAACAAATATTATATGTTTTAATTATAATTAATATAAGGGTTATATTAATTAAAAATTAAACATATAATTGCGATGCATTTATTCATGTGATGAATTTGTTATAAATGAATGTTTATTCTTGTGATGATTGTTGAAACAATTTATAACATAGAAATGCATGTAACCTAAGGTTAATTAATTAGTTTTAAAATGGTTTTAAAACTGGAGGTTATCTAGTTCTAATAAGATTAGAATTATGAAACCAATAATTTATAAACTTTGATTAAAGAGGGACTCTGACTAAGGAAGGTTTTGGCTAGGTTCGGGTACTTAAGCTGACGGAAACGGAACACCCCTATCTGGGAACTGACCTGGGAGTGAATTTAATCCATAGGTTTATAAATTATCTTTCGTGAGTGGCGTTTATTAAAAGTTAATAAATTAAACTCATAGACCTAGGTTTATTAAAAGGTTAATAGACTTAGGTAATTCTAGTATAATTGTTATATTGGTAGACTTAGGTCATATTATTTTAGCCAGAATATGCCTAAGTAAATGTATACCCAAACTGTTTAAAATACTTAGTGGGAGTGAAAAGGTATATATGATATATCAATTTCCTCTTATGCTCCCCACGAAGTTCACACCGTGAGATTTATGCTCGGCCTCGTGATGTCAATAGGGCATCCCCATTCGGATGGTGTTTGCATAAATCAAGAGCAAGGTGAATGGAGAAAGTATTTATAGTAAGTGAGTGAAGAAAGTGTGTCAACACATCCTACGGTCTCCTCCATTAGGTTGGACCGTGAGATTCCCATGTTGCGCCTGCGCAGTTGTTCAAGTAGCACCATCCATTCGGAGGGATGTAATATGGGATTGGAACAACTCAAACTCCGAGAAATGGATAGGTCTCTCTAGGTCCATTCCCACTTTGTCTCTCCGGTTCAGTAACATTGTTGGGGCCGACCTCTGAGGTCTGAAAATGGCGGGTCACACTTACAAGAATTGCTAAGTGTTAGTAAATTCTTAACCAAAATAGCGATAACTAGAACGCTATAGGAATAAGAGTTATTCTGGTGTTAGCATTTAGTCAAGAATGTCTTGGTTCAGTGAAGGAGTGATTGACTGCCCCTCGGTAGCAGTTGCTTTGACTCACTGAAGTATCGTTGCAAAAACAATAATGAGTTTATGAGTACATTATTACTTTTGCTAATTTTTAAATTGGATAGGTTACAAACAATTCACTAATAGGATTCATTCTTTTCAGCATGTCGAACTCTTTTATCCAGTTACTCGCCTTCAATAAACTTAGCGGCGATAATTATGGAACCTGGAAATCAAACTTGAATACGATTCTTGTTCTTGATGATCTGAGGTTCGTCTTAACGGAGGAATGTCCGCCCCCACCCGGCTCGATCGCAAACCGAATTGTTCGGGATGCTTATGATGATGGATTAGGGCTAATGAGAAGGTCCGAGTCTATATCTTAGCCAAAGATATCTCGATGTGTTGTCTAAGAAACATGAGACCATGGTCACCGCGAAGGAGATCATGGGATCATTACAGCGATGTTTGGACAACCGCCCTCATCGGTCCATTATGATGTCTTTGTCAAATACGTTTACAACTCCCCGTATGAAGGAGGAGCCTCTCATAGGGAACATGTCCTTGACATGATGACCCACTTCAACGTGTTGAAGTAAATGGGGCAATCATAGATGAGAGAAGTCGGGTAACCTTTATTATGGAATCTCTTAGAAGAGTTTCGCCATTCCGCACAAATGCGGTAATGAATAAAATAGAGTATAACCCGACTACTCTCCTCAACGAGCTTGGACTTTTGAGTCCCTCATGATATCAAAAGGAAAAGAGAAGGAGGCAAATGTTATCACTTCGAAGAAGTTCCTAAGAGGATCGTCCTCTGGGACCAAGTCTGGTCTTTCCTTTTCTAAGAATAAGGGTATTCGAAAAAAAGAAGAAGAAGGACAAAGGAAGGGACAGCTCCCGCACGCAAGGCCAAAGCCACAGGGAAAATATTTCCATTGTGGTGCGAGGCAGGCCTTTGGAAGAGGAATCGCTGCACAAAATACCCTGCAGAAAAGAAAGTCGAGAAAGAAAAACAAGGTAAATATGATTTACTCGTTATTGAAACATGTTTAGTGGAACATGATGATTCCGCTGGATATTAGATTCGGGAGCCACTAACCATGTTTGTTCTTCTTTCAGAAACTAGTTCTGGCAAAGCGACTTGCCGATGGGGAGATATCTCTCGTGGTTGGAACGGAGAGGTTGTCTCAAACAAAGCAGTTGAGAGCAATGAAGTCATTGTTTAGAGATAGATTCGTTTTATTAGAAAATGTACTTTGGTTCCCTGAAATCAAAAGAAATCTTGTATCTATCTCTTGTTTGCTTGAACATATGTATAAAGTATCTTTTGATCATAATGAAGCGTTCATTGCAAAAAAAGAGGTATACGAATATGTTCTGCTAAACTTGAAAACATGACTTATATGTGTTAAGACCAACAGTAAAAGCTATTTTGAACAGAGATGTTTAAAACAAATTTGATACTAAAAATAAAAGGCGTAAACTTTCTCCTAGTACCTATCTTTGGCACTTTAGACTATGTCACATTAATCTCAATAGGATTGGGAGATTGGTCAAGAGTGGTCTCCTAAGTCAGTTAGAGGACAACTCTTTACCACTATGTGAGTCATGTCTCGAAGGAAAAGTGACTAAAAGACCTTTTTCTGAAAAAGGTTATAGAGCCAAAGAGCCCTTGAAACTCGTGCATTCGGATCTTTGTGGTCCTATGAATGTCAAGGCACGATGAGGGTATGAATACTTCATCAGTTTTATTGATGATTATTCTAGGTATGGTTATCTTTACCTAATGCATCATAAGTCTGAAATCCTTGAAAAGTGCAAGGAATATAAGGCAGAAGTTGAGAATACATTAGGTAAAACGATTAAAACACTTCGATCAGATCGAGGTGGAGAGTATATGGATTTGAGATTCCAAGACTATATGATAGAACATGGAATCGTATCCCAACTCTCAGCACCCGGTACACCTCAACATAATGGTGTATCTGAGAGGAGAAATAAAACCCTGTTAGACATGGTTCCATCCATGATGAGCTACGCTCAGCTGCCTAGTTCTTTTTGGGGATATGCAGTAGAAGCTGCTGCATATATTTTGAACATGGTTCCCTCTAAGAGTGTTTCAGAAACACCCTATGAGTTATGGAAAGGGCGTAAAGGTAGTTTACGTCACTTCAGATTTGGGGATGTCAGGCACATGTGCTAGCGTCAATCCAAAGAAAGCTGGAACATCGTTCAAAATTATGCCTATTCGTAGTAGGTACTCCAAAGAAACGAAAGGTGGTCATTTTATGATCCTCAAGAGGACAAGGTGCTTGTGTCGACAAACGCCACGTTCTTAGAGGAAGACCACATGAGAGATCATTGGCCTCGTAGCAGGATTGTCTTAAGTGAAATTTCAAGGGAAGCTACAGATAAATCAACAAAAGTTGTTGATCAAGCTGGTCCTTCTCAAGTGTTGAGAATGCCTCGACGTAGTGGGAGGAATGTTAGACAACCTAACCGTTACATGGGTTTGACTGAAACCCAAGTCGTCATACCTGATGATGGCGTTGAGGATCCATTGACCTATAAACAGGCAATGAATGATATAGATAGGGACGAGTGGATTAAAGCCATGGACCTTGAAATGGAGTCTATGTACTTCAATTCAGTCTGGAAACTTGTAGATCAACCAGATGGTGAGAGACCTATCGGTTGTAAGTGGATCTACAAGAGGAAACGAGATCAAGCCGGTAAGGTGCAAACCTTTAAGGCTCGACTAGTGGCAAAGGGTTATACCCAAAGGGAAGGGGTGGACTATGAAGAAACCTTCTCCCATGTTGCCATGCTTAAATCCATTAGAATACTCTTGTCCATTGCCACGTTTTATGACTATGAAATTTGGCAAATGGATGTCAAGACAGCCTTTCTTAATGGCAATCTTGAAGAGAGTATCTATATGGATCAACCAGAAGGGTTCATAGTTCAGGGTCAAGAGCAAAAGGTTTGCAAGCTTAAACGATCCATCTATGGATTGAAACAAGCTTCTAGATCCTGGAATATAAGATTTGATACTGCGATCAAATCTTATGGCTTTGAAAAGAATATTGACGAGCCTTGTGTTTACAAGAAGATAGTAAATACCACTGTAGCTTTCTTAGTTCTATACGTAGACGATATCTTGCTCATTGGGAATAATGCAGGATTCCTGACTGGCGTTAAGCAATGGCTAGCGACCCAATTCCAAATGAAAGATTTGTGAGAGGCTAAGTTTGTTCTTGGAATCCAAATTGTTCGGAATCGCAAGAACAAAACGCTAGCACTGTCTCAGGCATCTTATATTGACAAGATTTTGGTTAGATATAAGATGCAGAATTCCAAGAAAGGTTCATTACCTTTCAGACATGGAATTCATTTGTCTAGGGAAGAGTGTCCTAAGACACCTCAAGAAGTAGAGGATATGAGACGCATTCCCTATGCATCTGCTGTCGGTAGTCTGATGTATGCCATGCTATGTACTCGACTCGACATATGCTATGCAGTGGGAATAGTCAGCAGACATCGATCTAATCCGAGGATATGATCACCGGGTGCCGTTAAGAACATCCTCAAATATCTTAGGAGAACGAGGGACTATATGCTTGTGTATGGTGCAAAGGATTTGATCCTTGCAGGATACACTGACTCTGATTTTAAAACTGATGTGGATTCGAGGAAATCCACATCAGGATCAGTGTTCACTCTTAACGGAGGAGCTATAGTATGGAGGAGTATAAAGCAAGGTTGTATCGCTGACTCCACCATGGAGGTGAATACGTCGCGACTTGCGAAAGCGTGAAGGAGGTTTGTATGGCTTAGGAAGTTCTTGACCGATTTGGAAGTTGTTCCAAATATGAATTTTCCTATCACCCTTTATTGTGATAATAGTAGTGCGATGGCAAATTCTAAAAACCTAGAAGCCATAAGCGCGGAAAGCACATAGAGCGGAAATACCATCTCATCAGGGAGATTGTGCAACGAGGAGACGTGATCGTCACGCAGATCGCCGAGCACAACATTGCCGATCCGTTTACAAAGCCCCTCACGGCTAAAGTGTTTGAGAGGACACCTAGAGAGTCTAGGACTACGGGTTGTACAAAGAGGGCCGTTTTTTCTTTGCTCAAAGATGTTTTACCCCCACGACGTTTTAGTCCAAGTAGGAGATTGTTGGGTTTAATGTCCTAAAACTCGTGGTTTTGTAAACTGAATGTATATTCTATATCACGATATAGTTGTTATTGAAATGTATTCAGCAAAGGTGTTATTGACTATTGTGTACTGTGTAACCTTAATCCAATAAAGAACCCTTGACTATAGGATGAATACTTGAACTTTATGTGTGACATAAAAGTAGATCAAGTTCAAGTTATAGCCGAGCAGTCTATAGTATAAGGATAGGGTTGGGGACCTTATCACGGGGACACTATGGGACGCGCCCACTTTGTAGAGAACAAACGATGTGATCCTAAATCGTTCATGTGGAGACATGTGAGTGGAGGCGCCCTATGCAATGAGTTTGCATAAGACTGGACCGCGCAATAGTCACTTAGACTTTATAACTCCGTTTACTGTCTTAACTGACTATATTCATCCGATGACCTAGGTAACTCGATCTTAATCCTGAGCGTTCTATGGACTCCTGTTTATTCGAATTATCCTTAGATTTACATGAGTGAGAGTGGCTCGAGACTGCCGACTCAATAAGCCTGCCATTTCAGGGATAAAATCGGGTAGATAGTTGGGAACATAGTTTTGCAAGATGGAATTCACTCCTACCCGCTTAACGGATTAGTAGAGAGGTTGTTCCCTTAAGTATTGACTCCAGGTCTTGAACAATGGGCCCACCCCTCTCATTAATCCGAGAGGGATTCAGTTTGCTGGTTGGACCACAAACCAATTGTTCATTAGAGGATCAGTGGGACTTAAGGAACAAGAGGTAATTACAGGGGTAAAACGGTAATCTTGACCCAGCTGTAATTACGAACGACCTGTGAAGGATCGACTTACTAATCATGGGTATATCAAGTGGACAAAAATATATCTACAGTGAGGAGAATGCAGCCACTGGCTTTAGTGGAATGTCCCGGTGGTTAACTAATGTTGATTAGCTAGGCTAAAGAGTTTTGCCGGTTATTCTCGTATCGTTGAAGCTCATGATCTGTAGGTCCATTAGGTCCTCCTTACTAGCTCGGACTATGACTTGTAACATTTTGAGAGAAAAGAATTTGAATTGTTCAAATTCGAGTTTGGAAGAAAACGTTAATTATATGTAATATATTTAACGAATCATAGCTTAATTATGAATTAAACTATGATTAAAAAGAGGTGGATATATTTAAATATGATTTAAATATTGGATCGGTTTATTGCATGAATAAAGATTCATGTTCGGAAAAACGATCGGGATTGGACAATTTATTTAATTTAATATTTAATATTAAATTAAATTAAAAATTAATTAATTAAATTAAATTAAAAATTAATTAATTAAATTAATTTTTGAATTATTTAATTAATTAAATTAATTTTAATTTAAAATCAATTTAATATTGATTTTTGAATTAAAATTAAATGAAAATTAGAGAATTTTCTTGGATTTTCATAAAATCCAAATTACAACTTGCCCAAATCCCTCTCATCATCAAATTCACCAAAATTGGCCACCTCCATCTCAAACCATCCTCATCACACTTGAGTTTTCACTCAAATGAAGCTTAATGAAGCTTTATTTAATGGTGATTTGAGGTGTTTTGAGTGAATTTTGCAGAAATTAAAAGAATTCACGTTTTGTGACCTTTAAGGTCTTTTCTTCCAAATTCTCTCAACCTAGGATCCCACAATCCGTTCTAAGGCCTGAGGATAGTAGGGAAGACTGTAACGGTTGTCCACGAAGTGTTCGTGTTGAAACCCATCCACCGGGTGAAGAGAATTTGATCTTCAAAGTTGAGTTTTCTATTCCTCTGTTTTTCCAGCTTTGAGCATGCATTTTATTTTACAAAATTGATCAACTTAGAGTGTTCAAGATCCAAAATTGCTTCCGTTTTCTTAATCTAGACTCTTTCACTAACAAAGTACATACCCGAAAGCGATAAAGATTTTCTTAGACTATTTTCCAATCTAGTCCTCCCTTCGGCGGATTTATTGGATCGAGACTCTGGGATCTAAAGACAAAGGGTTACACTCATGGGGTTCATATGTTGTGTATGTATCCAGTCCGAAAAATGGTAACTAAAACCTTTAGGAATAAGAGTTATTCTGGTATTAGGTTTTGGTCAAGAATGTCTTGATCCAGAGGAGGAGTGTTTTTGATTACCCTTCGGTGTCATACATTCTAAACCTTTGGAGTATCATTGCAAATTATAAATGGCCTAGGAATCATTTGATAATTAGCTAAAACATGATAGGATTAAAGTTATAGCAAGAAACTCATACAAGTTTGTTTGTAATTTTTCAGCAAAAATGTCTAGCTCTATAATTTACTTATTGGGTGCGGAAAAGTTAACCGGAGAAAACATGCAGACATAGAAAAACAAACTCAACACTATTTTGGTAGTGGATGATCTGAAGTTTGTGCTAACTGAGGAGTGTCCTCAGGTGTCAGGCTCGAAAGCGTCACGAAATGTTCGTGATGCATATGATCGATGGATCAAGGCCAATGATAAGGCAAAGGTCTACATGCTGGCAAGTATGTCTGACATATTAGCCAAGAAGCATGAGGGCATGATTACCGCCAAGGAAATCATGGATTCATGCGAGGTATGTTTGGACAATAGCCCACACAAGCCCGACATAATGCCCTAAAGTACATATTCAACTCGAGGATGCGGAGGGTACATCTGTTGGGATCATGTCACGGATATGATGGTACACATTAACATCGCGAGTCGAATGGTGCTTCCATCGATGAGTCGAGCCAAAGTCGACTTCATTCGAAACCCTTCAGATAGTTTCCTGCAGATTTAGAAGTAATCTTTGTTATGAGCAAGCTTACTTTTAATCTTACCTCCCTTCTGAATGAACTCCTGACCTTTCAATCTTTGATGAAAATTCAGGGATCGAAAGGTGAGGCAAATGTTGCCAGTAGGAGTTATCACAGAGGTTCGACCTCTGGAACAAAAATAGTGACTTCATCTTCTTCTAACCTGAGAGGTAAGAAGAAGAGCATGAAGAAGGTTGGTAAAGGGAAACAAGCTGACAAAGCTTCCGCCCAGAAGGGCAAGAAAGTCAAAGACGTTGCTGACAAAGGAAAGTGTTTCTACTGCAACGAAGACGGGCATTGGAAACGGAACTGTCCGAAGTACATTGCAGAAAAGAAGAAGGAAGGCAAATATGATTTACTTTGCCTAGAAGCTTGTTTAGTGGATAATGATAAAATAGCTTGGATACTTGATTCAGGCGCCACTAATCATGTTTGTTCTTCTTTTCAGAAAATTGATTTCTGGCAGCAGCTATAGCAAGGAGAGATAACGCTCTGGGTTGGAAATGGAGAAGTCGTCTCAGCTGTAGCAGTAGGCACAATGAATCTTTATTTTGGCAAAAAATATGTATTGTTGGACAATATATTAGTGATACCAGGGTTTACTAGAAACCTCATTTCCATTTCTTGCCTTATTGAACAATGTATTTATGTTTCCTTTTCCATGAATAAAGTGTTTATTTTAAAGAAAGGTTTAGAAATATGTTCAGCTTCATTAGAAAATGGATTGTATGTTTTGAGGCCTAATTAAGTCAAAATGGTTTTGAACACTGAATTATTTAAAACAAAAAACACACAAACTAAGAAACGTAAAATTTCTCTTAAAGAAAATGCTCATCTTTGGCATCTAAGATTAAATCACATTAATCTCAATAGGATTGAGAGATTGGTAAAGAACGGACTTCTAAACGAGTTATAAGAAAATTCCTTACCTGTATGATGACAAAAAGACTTTTTAGTGGAAAAGGTTATAGAGCGAAGGATACTCTAGAGCTTATACATTCAGAGCTTTGTGGTTCGATGAATGTTAAAGCCATGGGAGGATATGAATATTTCATCTCTTGTATAGATGATTATTCCAGATATGGGCATATTTACCTAATGCACCACAAGTCTGAAGCACTTGAAAAGTTCAAGAAATTCAAGGCTGAGGTTGAAAATCAATTAGGTAAAAGAGTTAAAACACTTCGATCGGATCGAGGTGGAGAGTACATGGATTTAAAATTCCAGAACTATATGATAGAACATGAAATTACATCCCAACTCTCAGCTCCCGGCACACCACAGCAAAATGGTGTATCGGAAAGGAGAAATAGAACCTCGTTGGACATGGTTCGATCAATGATGAGTATGCTCGTCTCCCTAGTTCCTTTTGGGGTTATCCAGTGGAGACTGCAGTTTACATTTTGAATAGTGTGCCCTCCAAGAGTGTTTCTGAAACACCTTTTGAACTCTAGAAAGGACATAAAGGTAGTTTATGTCACTTCAGAATATGGGGTTGTCCAGCACATGTGCTTGTGACAAATCCAAAGAAGGTGGATTCACATTCAAAGTTGTCCCTATTCGTAGGATACCCAAAAGAAACAAGAGGTGGTTTATTCTATGATCCTAAGGAAGATAAGGTCTTTGTGTTTACAAATGCCACTTTCTTGGAGGAGGACCACATAAGGGACCACAAACCAAAAAGTAAGGTAGTGTTGAGTGAGTTAGACAGAACATTAGCAAAGGTTGCTAATAAGAATACTAGTACGTCAACAAGAGTTGTTGATACTAGTTTGTCTAGTCAAGAGAGTCCAGCTCAAGAGTTGAGTATGTCTCGACGTAATGGGAGGGTTGTGATACAGCCTGACCGTTACATGGGTTTAGCTGAAACCCAAGTTGTTATACGAGATGACAACTGTGAGGATCCATTGACTTATAATCAAGCAATGGTTGACATTGACAAAGGCAAATGGGTCATAGCCATGAACCAAGAAATGGAGTCTATGCACTTCAATTTTGTTTGGGATCTTGTAGATAAGCCTGATGGGGTAAAACCTATAGGTTGTAAGTGGACCAACAAGAGAAAGCGTGGTGTAAATGGGAAGCTGCAAACCTTTAAAGCTAGACTAGTAGCAAAGGGTTATGCCCAGGTTGAAGAGGTTGACTTTGAGGAAACCTTTTCACCTGTTGCTATGGTAAAGTCTATCTGTATCCCTCTTGCCATTGCCGCATATTATGACTATGAGGTATGGCAAATGGATGTCAAAACAGCCTTTTTGAATGGCAATCTTGAAGAAACCATCTACATAGACCAACCCAAAGGGTTCATTAAACCAGGACAAGAGCAAAAGGTTTGCAGGCTTAAAAGGTCGATTTATGGACTGAAACAAGCCTCTAGGTCGTGGAATATAAGATTTGATGAGACTATCAGATCTTATGGTTTTGACCAGAAGGATGATGAACCTTGTGTATACAAGAAAATCATCAATAGTTCTGTCGCATTCCTAATTCTCTATGTGGATGATATCCTACTCATTGGGAATGATGTAGGTTATCTTACTACCATCATGGAATGCCTAGCAACGCAATTCCAGATGAAGGATTTGGGTGATGCGCAGTTTTTTCTTGGGATCCAGATTGTCCAGAACCGCAAGAATAAAACACTAGCCTTGTCTCAAGCATCATACATAGACAAAGTGTTGTCAAGGTTTAAGATGCAAGATTCCAAAAAGGTCTTGTTGCCTTTTAGACATGGGATTCATTTGTCTAAGGAACAGTGTCCTAAGACACCTAAAGGAGTTGAGGATATGAGACGGATTCCTTACGCATCAGCTGTTGGGAGCCTGATGTACGCCATGTTGTGTACTAGGCCTGACATCTGTTTTGTAGTTAGGATGGTCAGTAGGTATCAATCCAATCCAAGACTTGAACACTGGACAACGGTTAAAACAATCCTTACGTATCTTCGGAGAACAAGGAACTACATGCTTGTGTATGGGGCTAAGGATTTGATCCTTACATGATACACGGATTCTGACTTTCAGACTGATAAAGATTCTCAGAAATCTACATCAGGGTTAGTTTCACTCTTAACGGAGGAGCTGTAGTATGACGAAGCGTCAAGCAAGGATGCATCGCTGATTCCACCATGGAGGCCGAATATGTAGCAGCTTGTGAAACAGCTAAGGAGGCCATTTGGTTAAGGAAATTTATGCTAAATTTGGATGTTGTTCTAAATATGACTTTGCCCATCACGCTTTATTGCGATAACAGTGGTGCAGTGGCAAATTCGAAGGAACGCCGAAGTCACAAGAGGGGAGAGCATATAGAGCGGAAGTATCATCTCATCCGGGAGATCGTACATAAAGGAGACGTGATTGTCACGAAGATAGCCTCAGAGCACAACATTGTTGATCCTTTTACAAAGGCTCTCATGGCTAAAGTATTTGAGAGTCACCTAGAAGGTCTAGGTTTACAAGTCTTCCCCAACTAGGGCAAGTGGGAGTATTTTTGTACAAAGGGTTTTAAATGCCTTAGTTTATTGTATTTACATTATTGTAATGTTTAATACTCCACAAGCTTTAGGTCAAGTTGGAGATTGTTGGGATTTATGCCCTAAACAAGCTGTAGGTCAAGTGGGAGAGTCACCTAGAAGGTCTAGGTTTACAAGTCATGCTTTTATAAATTCAATAAACTAAGCTCCAAGGTTATAACGTTTCTCTTGAAATCAGTATAGTGGACACTATTTGGGTTGACTTCAAGATTATAACCTAAATAGTCTATGGTATAAGAATAAGGTTGGAAACCTTATTCTGGTAAAACCATGTGTAAACCCGATCTCTTTGGAACTTCCTTATTAACAAACAACAAAAAGAAAGAATAAATCAATGTTTAAAAGTTGGTTTCCCGTGTTTTAAAAAGAAAAGAAATGAAGTGAAAGACAAAAGGAAAACAAGGAAGAAAAAGTTTAAACCATTTTTTGTTTGGTTTGCTTTAAAAGATAAAAGAAGAAAAAAAATGAAACAAATGTAAATCATGTTAAGTTTTGTTTTGTAAAGAAAAGAAAAGAAAGAAGAAGATAAAGGAATGGAAAGAAAAGGAAAAAGAAATTAAAAAGGAAAAGGCAAAAAGGGCAAAAGGACAAAACACCTTTGTTCATCTCGAGCTCCACAAGAAGAGGTAAGAATTGAGGTTTAGTTTTCTTGAAAGCTAACTCATTTTTTAACAAAGTTCACGAAGGTAGCTTGAGCAAATTTATATGTTAAGTTACTGTTTTGTTAAGAGGAAGGCAGAAGACAAAAATTTGCTATCAAATTCGAGAAGTCTCTGATGTTTTGGTTATTCTGATCTGTATACTTGGATTTATAAGCTCTAATTGGTATGGTTCGAAAGCTTATTGAATTTCCTACAACTTTCGTGAAGCAATCGTGAGTAGAAAATGTCTAGAAGATGTTTCAAATATCAGGTTAAATTTGTTGTGTAGCAGGAAATCTGAATCTGGAAACAGCAAAAGTCTGTTTTAGGAAGGTAGCTTTCGAGGTATGTCTGAACCAAACTGTTGGGAATCTCATTTTGATGTCTTCATAAGAGTTTTAGAGGGTTCAAAAAGGAAGAGTTTGGTATACATTACATTCTTTTTGGATAAGTAATGAAGAAGTTATGGCTGTCTGAAAATAGGGCAGAGAATCTGTGAAATGCTGGAAAATTGGTTAGAGTGTTTTCTTGTAGTTTTAAGGTGAAAAACCATGAGCTCGAGGTTCTAAAAAATGAATTTGGTTTGTTTGACAGGCCAAGGGGAGATAGGTCGAGTGTGCGGGCCAAGGTTCTAGTTTAACACTTTGAGTGATAAAACGAACTTCGAAAATAAACCAAATGCTTGAAATATGCTTATATGCTTTAAGAAATGCAAGTTTTGCTAGAATCAATTGTTTCAAAGCTTGTGTTTTATTTTTGAACACATGTCTATGAGTATTCTTGTTTTCCTAGAAATGTTTCAAGTGTTCATTGTGACCCTAAAAGTCTTTATAAAATTTATACATGAGCATATGTGCAATGGTTGCCAAAATTTATGGAAATGTTATGATTTCAAGCAAGCATGTACTAGCAAGTATGTTTTAAAGATTTCAGATTTTATGAACAATTTGAGTAAGCTTGAGTTTTATGAAAGAAAAGATAAGCAGGCATGTTCAAATGTTTTCATGTGATTTTCTGAGATATTAAGCCCGAGGCTTTATGGTATCGTGTGCACACAGGTCTTATTCTATTGTCGACGTTGAGTGTACTCCATTACAACAGTATTTGTAAATCGGTCTTTGGCGGCACCACTACGACAAAGACGATGGGAGTCTTTGGGTGGGCCCCACTACATCGTAGAGTAAACGTTGGTTGTACTGGGCGTGCCCTACACAACGTGGATCATGACATGTTTTTAAAAAAGTTTATCTCATTTACATGCCTTACGAGATTTTGATGATATACTTGTTGGTTTTCTGAAAATCTATTATGATTCTACGTTTACTTTCAATGCTTGAATACAAATGCATATGCTCATAGTTTTCAGGTCACATGTTTTACAAGTTATAGATATTAAACACAGTCACTCACTGAGCTTCATAGCTCATTCTTTCAATGTTTTCAAACTTTTCAGGTAGAGATCGAGCTCGGCATTACTGAAAGTTCTCGCCATAGTCTGTTAAAGCTCCATTAGTTTTAATACCTTTGCACGTAAATTTGGTTTTGTTTAAAGAGTCTCTATGTTTGTAATTATTTTGAGAGGACTATGATGTTATAGTTGTTTGTACATTAGAGGTTTTATAAACAATGGTTTGTCTTGTGTTGTTTCTGATGCACTTGACTTCTAGTTTCCAAGAGAGACTTATGAAGGGTTTCTCCTTGTATATGTTTAATAGTTGTCCAGTTTCCGCTATGTTATGTTAAACTGTTCCATTTGCGAACATAGTATGCTTATCAGGTGAAACAGGGTCAACAGGTATTGTTAAGAGTTAAACGATGTTTGTTGGCTTCACGCCGCCTTTCGGGCTAAGTAGCAGGTAGTTCGAGAGGGTGTGTGACAACTTGGTATCAGAGTAGTTAGCTTCATGGGAATGAGACAGGGCAAGTAAGCTCTGAGAATAAAGTAAAAGTCATAACAAGTTATTGAGTTAGTTCAGATTGAACTAGTAGAGTATGGTCCAAATAAGGATAAGAGTAAGTCCAGTTAGGGCTAAAATGTTAATAGTAGTCTAGTATTGTGTTATTGAGTTAAGCATCCATAGCATGTCTAATGTGTTGATATGTTATAGGAGTCATGCCACCACGTACTAGCAGACGACGCAGGTAGGATCAGGGTAGGACGCAGGCAGGATCAGGGTAGGACGCAGGATCCTACCCAAGGCCAATCTGAGAGGGGATCTAGTGCCCCGAGAGTCCAAACTGAGGCCAGAGATCAGCAACATGCCATTTCCTCACAGGAGGTAGGCAGGCCAGAGAGAGCAGAGCCAAGTGATCCAGAGAAGGCATATGGAATAAAAAGACTGAAGAAATTGGTAGCCACAGTGTTTGAGGGTTCCACAGATCCAGCTGTAAGCCCAATCTCTTTGGAACTTCCTTATTAACAAACAACAAAAAGAAAGAAGAAATGAATGTTTAAAACTTGGTTTTCCATGTTTTAAAAAGAAAAGAAATGAAGTGAAAGATAAAAGGAAAACAAGGAAGGAAAAGCTTAAACCATTTTGGTTTGGTTTGCTTTAAAAATAATGAAGAAAATGAAATGAAAGGAATGGATATTATATTGTGTTTTGTTTTGTTTAGAAAATAAAAGGAAATAAAAGAAAAGAAAAGAAAGAAAGGGATAAAGGAAAGGAAAAAGAAAAGGAAAAAGAAAAGAAAAAGCAAAAGGGAAAAAGACAGAGCTTGCCTCCACCGATTGCTTTTCTTTAAGTTATTTTAAAAACCATTTTTAAAACTCATTTTTCACAAAAGAAACCAGAGGCCTCGTGAGGTGAAGTTCAAGGAAGAAGAAGAACCTGGTTTTCGGGTTGAAGTTGCAGAAGAAAGGAGAAGAACTCAAAGTAGCAGCAAGGAAACCACTTCATCCCAATTCTGATATTTTGATCTTTTCGAGCTCAACAAGAAGAGGTAAGAGTTTAGTTTTTGATACATGAAATTTAACTCAATTTGGAACAAATTTCATGAACGGAGCTCGAGCTAATACTGAAGTTAACTTACTATTTTATTAAGAGGAAGACAGAAGACAGAATTTACTGTCAAATCTGGGAAGTCTCTGATGTTTTGGTTTTCTTGATCTGTATTCTTGGAGTTAGAAGCCTTAATTGGCATGGTTCAAAAGCTTATTGAATTTCCTACAACTTTCGTGAAGAAATCGTGAGTAGAAAATGTCTAGAAGATGTTTTAAATATCAGGTTAAATTTGTTGTGCAGCAGGAAATCCGAATCTGGAAACAACAGAAGTTTGTTTTGCGAAAGTAGCTTTCGAGATATTTCTGAATAAATTCGTTTGGAATTTCAATTTCATGTCTTGATATGATTTTTAGAGGATTCAAAAAGGAAGAGTTTGGTATAAATTACATTATTTTTGGATAAGTAATGAAGAGGTTATGGCTGTCTGAAAACAGGGCAGAAAATCTGAAAATGCTGGAAATTTGAAAGTGTGTTTTCTTGCATGTTTTAAGGTCAAAAATCATGAGCTCGAGGTTCTAATGGTTGAGTTGGTTTGTTTGACAGGTCAAGAGCAAATAGGTCAAGTTTACAAGCCAAGGTTCTAATTCTAATACTGTGAGTGACTCTATCTTAGAACTATGCTTGACCTATGTTTTTCTTCAAGAACATAAGTGTTGATAATTACATCCTGTTTGAACTAATTATGTATGGCTTCATAGAGTTTTCTAACATAATGTTCATGATGGAACCTAAGCTTGTTTTGAATTAGTTTGTAACTATAAATCCAAGTATGGAAACTAAATTATGGAAGTATGTTTTCCTTTAGAGAATGTTTTGTGTAAATCTTCTTGGGAACATGTTTAGATGATAATGTGAAAATGTCAAGAAATTGTTGTATGTGTTATAAAGACATGATTTCCATGGTACACAAATTATGCCCTTGTTTGTGGTTAACCCTTAATACTGAAGGACATTCGAGAAGGTACTTAGGGGGGAAAGAATAATGATATCCCGACATCTTTGAAGGACAATGAGAAGGTATTCGGATAGTAAATGGTTTTACCTTAATCTATGAAGGACAATGAGAAGGTATTCGGATAGTAAATGGTTTTACCTTATATCTTTGAAGGACAATGAGAAGGTATTCGGGTAGTAAATGGTTTTACCTTAATATCTTTGAAGGACACATAGAGAAGGTATTAGGAAAACCAAGCGACCAAAGGTATTCCATGTGCACGTGAGAGAGAGAGGTATGAACCTTATTGGTATAAATGTAACTCTACCACCTCTATGGTTTGATGTGGTATCATGTCATGTGATTTATTGTTATGAGCTTCTATATTATTGATCTATCTACCCTCGATATGATTGTACATATCGAGTTGTGTGTTATGCATAAGTGGTGACTTAAAACTGTAAATTGGAAGCATGGTTTGTTTATGTTTACAAGCAGATGTTAAGTTATTTTCTACTTATAATCGCCATTATTATGATTCACCTGTGAGCTTATAATGTTTTAAAGATAGACACTCACTGAGCTTTTTAGCTCATTCTTTCAATGTTTTCAAACATTTTCAGGTAGAGATCAAGCTCCTGGTACTTGACATCCTGCCATAGTCTGCTGGAAGTTTCATAAGTTGATAGTTTGTACGTGGCTGGCGTTGTATAGCAAGTCGTTATGTAGTTATAGTTGTTTGTACATAAGAGGTTGTATGAGCAAAGGTTGGTTGGCATGTCTTGAGTTGTGATGCTATTGCTCGTTTAAGTTTTCAAATGAGAGACTTAAGAAATGTTTCTCCCTATGTATGTTTAGTAGTTATCAAGTTTCCGCTTTGTTATGTTAAAGTTTACCATATACGAGCATAGTATGTTTATCAGGTAGAATAGGGTCATCACGTATTGTTAAGAGGTGAGCAATGTCTGTTGGCTTCATGTCTCTTTCCGGGCTAAGTTAGTGGGTGGTTCGGGAGGGGGTGTGACACCAGCTGACGCTGAGGTTTGGTTGAATAAGCTTGAGAAATGTTTTGACGTGATGAGCTACCCTGAGGAGCGTAAAGTCAAGTTAGCCACATTCCTGCTATTGAAGGAAGCAGATGGATCGTGGAAATCGATTTTAGCCAGACGGAGTGATGCACGTACTCTAGATTGGCACACATTCAGAGGCATATTTGAAGATAAATATTATTACCGCACGTCTGCGGGTGGCGGGAGGAGATGAATTTTTAGAATTAAAGCAAGGATCACTTTCAGTGGCTGAATACGAGAGAAAGTATACTGAGTTGTCGCGGTATGCTGATGTAATTGTGGCATCTGAGAGTCACAAGTGTCGAAGATTTGAAAGAGGGTTACGACCTGAGATACGTACCCCAGTTACAACCATTGCTAGGTGGGCTGATTTTTCGCAGTTGGTAGAGACTACTCTGCGTGTTGAAGCAGATATAGCGGCAACACGATCGATGAGTGGAGCCAACTCGAGGGCCTTCAACGACGAGTAGTTTTCGGGGTCGCGAACAGCGAAGATTCACACCTGGGGTGAATGTTTCAAGTCGTCAGGACTTTAAGAATCGAGCTGGCGGCCAGACATCGAGGCAGATGAATATGAGTGGTGCCTATCAGAGGCAAAGTCAAAGAGCACCTAGTCAATCTGCCAGATCCATAGCAAGACCACAGACAATGCAGGAGTCTGTTGCCAGTGCAGCAAGGAGAACTCCATGTGCAAATTGTGGCAAGAATCATCGAGGCCAATGTCTTGTTGGTGTCGGTGTGTGTTACCAAGTGTGGGCGGCTAGGGCATTTCAAGAGGATTGTCCACAGTTGAGAGCAGCGATGCATACAGAGGGGCGAGGAGTTGAGTCCCTGCGGATGAGCGGCCAAGAGAGTTCCGATTCTTTGCAGGAGAGGGCACCGCGGTGGTGCTAGACAAAAAGGAGTTGTAGGGAGACCTAGCAACGCGAGGAAAGGTCTACGCTATGACTCAGTAAGAAGCAGAGGATGCACCAGATGTGATTACTGGTACGATTTCTATTTGTAATGTACTTGCACGTGTTTTGATAGATCCAGGTGCTACGCATTCCTTTGTTTCTAGTATATTCCTGACTAAGCTGAATAGGAAGCTAGAGCCTTTATTTGAGGGGTTAGTTATATGCACTCCAGTTGGTGATGCTTTACTAGTCAATTCAGTGTTGCGGAATTGTGAGGTCTTAGTAGAAGGTCTCAATATGTTAGTGGATCTTCTTCCACTAGAGTTGCAAGTGTTAGATGCAATCTTAGGGATGGATTTCTTATTCACTCATTATGCTACCATGGATTGCCACAGAAAGGAAGTTGTTTTTAGAAAACCAGGGTTGGCTGAAGTGGTTTTCAGGGGTGAAAAGAAGATTATTCCTACGAGTTTGATTTCAGCATTCAAAGCTCAGAAGTTGTTGAGAAAAGGTTGCACGGCGTTTCTTGCACACGTAGTGGAGGTGCAGGAAGAAAAGCTAAAACTAGAAAATGTTCTTATTGTGAACGAATTTATAGATGTTTTTCCAGCAGATCTGTCAGGGTTGCCACCTGATAGGGAGGTAGAGTTCAATATTGAATTGCTACCAGGAACAACACCTATTTCGCAAGCGCCGTATAGAATTGCTCCAAGTGAGCTAAAAGAGCTGAAGATGCAATTACAAGAACTAGTTGATAAGAGATACATCAGACCTAGTGTATCGCCTTGGGGTGCTCCAGTGTTATTTGTAAAGAAGAAAAATGGTACCCTTAGATTATGCATTGATTACAGACAGTTAAACAAAGTCGTGATACGTAACAAGTATCCTTTACCCCGTATAAATGACTTGTTTGACCAGTTACGAGGAACATCAGTGTTTTCTACAATTTATTTGAGATCAGGATACCATCAGTTAAAGGTAAGGGAATCAGATATTCCTAAGACAGCATTCAGAACCAAGTGCGGGCATTATGAGTTTCTAGTAATGTCGTTCGGTTTGACGAATGCGCCAGCAGTTTTCATGGACCTCATGAACAGGATTTTCCATCAGTATTTGGGTCAGTTTGTGATAGTATTCATTGATGATACACTAGTTTATTCGGTTGACAGGAAATCCCATGAGGAACATCTGAGGATTATTCTACAAACACTATGAGATAAACAGTTGTACGCTAAATTCACCAAATGTGAGTTTTGGTTGAATCAGGTAGTGTTTTTGGGGCATGTTGTCTCAGCAAATGGTGTTAGTGTGGATCCAAATAAAGTTAAAGTTGTAGTCGACTGGGAGAGACCAGTTAGTGCGACAGAGGTACGTAGTTTCCTAGGCTTGGCAGGATACTACAGGCGGTTTGTTGAGGATTTCTTACGAATAGCATTACCCTTAACAGCTTTGACAAAGAAAATGCTAAGTTTGAATGGTCAGACAAGTGTGAACAGAGTTTTCAGGACCTGATAAAGAGATTAGTTACAACACCTATTCTGACACTTCCTGTAACGGAAAAAGAGTATGTGATTTACTGTGATGCCTCGGGACAAGGTTTAGGGTGTGTTCTGATGCAAGAAGGAAAAGTAATAGCTTATGCATCAAGACAATTGAAAAAGCATGAATGTAATTACCCTACCCATGATCTCGAGCTAGCAAAGCAGCTTGTTTTAGCAATCAAGATCCGGAGACATTACTTGTTTGGTGAAAGGTGTCACATTTTACAGATCATTAGTCCAAATATATCTTTGATCGAGAGGAAGTGAATATGAGGCGGTGAAGATGGTTAGAAGCGATTAAAGATTATGATTGTACCATAGAATACCATCCAAGTAAGGCGAATGTGGTAGTAGATGCATTGAGTAGGAAGTCAAGACTTCCTAAGGACGTTCTGTGTGGTATTCGAGCAACATTTTTAAGTACTTTATGCGGTTCTAAGGCGATTTGTGAATACGAGAAAGTTCGTGGAGTCTTTAGCTTCGGCCCAGTCGAGGACTTCACTCATGAGCAGAGGTTGTGAGAAGACAACCAGAGGATAGTAACTTGCGAGAAAATGTTTGGGAAGTCCAAACAAGCCCTGAAGCGCAATTTAAAATGAGATCGAGGCGGAGCCATAGAGAGGCAGGGAAGACTGTGTGTTCCGAGTTCTAGTGAGCTTAAAGATGCTATTCTAGAGGAAGCTCACAGTTCAGCATACGCTATGCATCCAGGAAGGACCAAGATGTAGAAAACTTTGAAGGGAATATATTGGTGGCTTGGGATGAAACGAGAGATAGCTTATTATGTTGATAGATGTTTGATCAGCCAACAGGTTAAACAAGTTAAACAGAGGCTAGGAGGACTCCTTAACCCACTGCCAGTGCCGGAGTGGAAATGGGAGCATATCACTATGGATTTTCTGTTTGGATTACCACGTACTTCTAGTGGACATGATGGTATTTGGGTAATAGTGGATAGACTCACTAAGTCAGCACGGTTTATATCGATTAAAGCGACGTCTACACTTGATCAGCTAGCTAAGCTATACGTCGACAAAATTGTGAGTCAAGATGAGTGCCGGTGTCCATATAGTTTGAGATAGAGATCCAAGATTTACTTCTAAGTTTTGGCCTAGCTTACGTAAGCGATGGGAACAAAGTTGAATTTTAGTACTGACGTTCCATCCTCAGATTGATGGCGATCGAGAGAGGACCATCTAGACCTTAGAGGACATGTTGAGAGCATGTGTCCTTCAATTTAAAGGGAGTTGGGATACTCACCTATCGCTTATGGAATTTGCTTACAATAACAGCTACCAGTCGAGTATTGGTATGGCACCATTTGCGGCTCTGTATGGAAGACGATGTAGAACACCCGTATGTTGGAATGAAGTTGGAGAGCAGAAGCTAATCGGCCCTGAGTTGGTACAAATTACTACAGACAATATTAAGGTAATCAGGGAGAATTTAAAGGTAGCACAAGACCGTCAGAAGTGTTATACAGATAAGCGACGAAAGGACTTAGAATTCCAGGTGGAGATCAAGTTTTCTTGAAGTTATCTCCGTGGAGAGGTGTCCTTCGTTTTGGTAAGAAAGGTAAACTAAGCCTTAGATATATTGGTCCTTATCTAGTAATGGGACGAGTTGGGCCAGCAGCCTACAGACTGGAATTGCCAGCAGAACTATCTCTAGTACATGATGTATTTCATGTGTCCATGTTGAGGAAGTATATTCCAGATCAGACACATGTTTTGCAAGCACAACAAGTTGAGCTGAAAGAAGACATGAGTTACGTAGAGGATGCAGTTCAAATCCTCGGCAGGAAAGAGCAAGTTTTGAGAAACAAGACGATCTCACTCGTGAAGGTTCGTTGGAGACATCACGGAGTGGAGGAGGCAACCTGGGAGTTAGAGGACCTAATGAGGAGGAAGTACCCGACGATATTCCCTTAAAAACTACACAATTTTGAGGATGAAATTTCTTAAGGGGAGGTAAGTTGTAAACCCGATCTCTTTGGAACATCCTTATTAACAAACAACAAAAAGAAAGAAGAAATGAATGTTTAAAACTTGGTTTCCCGTGTTTTTAAAAGAAAAGAAATGAAGTGAAAGACAAAAGGAAAACAAGGAAGAAAAAGTTTAAACCATTTTGGGTTTGGTTTGCTTTAAAAGATAAAAGAAGAAAAGAAAATGAAACAAATGTAAATCATGTTATGTTATGTTTTGTAAAGAAAAGAAAAGAAAGAAGAAGATAAAGGAAATGAAAGAAAAGGAAAAAGAAATGAAAAAGGAAAAGGCAAAAAGGGCAAAAGGACAAAACACCTTTATGGTTTTGTCCTCCACCGCCAAGACATTTTAAAAAGGGTTTTCTCTCCATTTTCTTCTCTATCTTTACAAACCAAGCTGAAGTTTCGTGGGAGAAGGAGAAAGGAATTAGAAGGAAGCCATTTTTTCGTGATTTTGGAGCTGGAGTTGCAGAATAAAGGAGGAGAACTTAAGGAAGTTAATATTGCAGCAAGGTGATCAACTCAGACCAGTTTTGATACTTTGTTCATCTCGAGCTCCACAAGAAGATGTAAGAATTGAGGTTTAGTTTTCGTGAAAGCTAACTCATTTTTTAACAAAGTTCATGAAAGAAGCTTGAGTTATTCTGATCCGAGAAGTCTCTGATGTTTTCGTTATATGTTAAGTTACTGTTTTGTTAAGAGGAAGGCAGAAGACAGAAATTTGCTGTCAAATCCGAGAAGTCTCTGATGTTTTGGTTATTCTGATCTGTATACTTGGCATAGAAGCTCTAATTGGTATGGTTTGAAATCTTATTGAATTTCCTACAACTTTCGTGAAGAAATCGTGAGTAGAAAATTTCTAGAAGATGTATTAAATATCGAGTTAAATTTGTTGTGCAGAAATCGAACTGGAAACAAAGCAGTGAGTCCTTTTAGGAAGGTAGCTTTCGAGGTATTTCTGAACCAAACTGTTGGGAATCAAATTTTTATGTCTGAATAAGAGTTTTAAAGGGTTCAAAAAGGAAGAGTTTGGTATAAATTACATTCTTTTTGGAAAAGTAATGAAGAATTTATGGTTGTCTGAAAACAGGGTAGAGAATCTGTGAAATGCTGGAAAATTGGTTGGAGTGTTTTCTTGTAGTTTTAAGGTGAAAACCCATGAGCTCGAGGTTCTAATACATGAATTTGGTTTGTTTGACAGGCCAAGTGGAGATCGGTCAAGTGTGCGGGCCAAGGTTCTAGTTTAACACTGTGAGTGATAAAACGAACTTCGAAAATGAACCAAATGCTTGAAATATGCTTATATGCTTTAAGAAATGCAAGTTTTGCTAGAATGAATTGTTTCAAAGCTTGTGTTTTATTTTTGAACACATGTCTATGAGTATTCTTGTTTTCCTAGAAATGCTTCAAGTGTTCATTGTGACCCTAAAAGTCTTTATAAAATTTATACATGAGCATATGTCCAATGGTTGCCAAAATTTATGGAAATGTTATGATTTCAAGCAAGCATGTACTAGCAAGTATGTTTTAAAGATTTCGATTTTATGAACAAAGTTTGAGTAAGCTTGAGTTTTATGAAAGAAAAGATAAGCGGAGCATGTTCAAATGTTTTCATGTGATTTTCGAGATATTGAGCCCGAGGCTTTATGGTACCGTGTGCACACAGTCTTATTCTCGTTGTCGACGTTGAGTGTACTCGCGTGACAACGTGGCTGTCGTGAGTAGGCTTTGGCGGGCCCCACTACGACAAAGACGATGGGAGTCTTTGGCGGGCCCCGAAGA
Source organism: Trichosanthes cucumerina (assembly GCA_036507285.1). Taxonomy (NCBI): domain Eukaryota; kingdom Viridiplantae; phylum Streptophyta; class Magnoliopsida; order Cucurbitales; family Cucurbitaceae; genus Trichosanthes; species Trichosanthes cucumerina. The sequence continues at coordinate 46,331,249 of CM071841.1, forward strand.
CATCGTGGAGTAAACGTTGGTTGTACTAGGCGTGCCCTACACAACGTGGATTATGACATGTTTTTAAAAGAGTTTATCTCATTTACATGCCTTACGAGATTTTGATGATATACTTGTTGGTTTTCGAAAGTCTATTATGACTCTACGTTTACTTTCAATGCTTGAATACAAATGCATATGCTCATAGTTTTCGGTCACATGTTTTACAAGTTATAGATATTAAACACGAGTCACCACTTCGAACTTCATAGCTCATTCTTTCAATGTTTTCAAACTTTTGTGTAGAGATCGAGCTCTGGTACGAAATTCACGCCATAGTCCTGTTAAAGCTCTATAAGTTTTAATACCTTTGTACGTGGTAATTTGGTTTTGTTTAGCAGGTCTCTATGTTTGTAATTATTTTGAGAGGACTATGATGTTATAGTTGTTTGTACATTGGAGGTTGTATAAACAATGGTTTGTCTTGTGTTGTTTCTGATGCACTTGACTTTTAGTTTCCAAGAGAGACTTATGAAGGGTTTCTCCTTGTATATGTTTAATAGTTGTCCAGTTTCCACTATGTTATGTTAAAGTGTTCCATTTGCGAACATAGTATGCTTATCAGGTGAAACAGGATCAACAGGTATTGTTAAGAGTTAAACAATGTCTGTTGGCTTCACGCCGCCTTTCGGGCTAAGTAGCAGGTAGTTCGGGAGGGGGTGTGACACCATGGATGCGGCCCACTTTGTAATTAGTACAAATGAGGTAATCCAACTCATTCATGTAGTTGACATGCGAGTGGGGGCATCCTGTATGAAGAGTTCATACAATACTGGATCGCAAATTATTAGTCTACCAAGTATAACACCGTTAACAAGATAAGACTAGTAATTTATAGATGGTCATTGGTGACTCAACCTCAATCCTGAGCAACTTAAGAACTCCTGCTTATACGGGTTTGTCCTTAGACTAGTATGGGTGAGAGTGGCCTATAGCCGACTCAATAAGCCTACCTTCTCAGGGACAGAACCTCGTAGGTAGCTGGGAACTTAACTGTGCAAGATGGAATTCACTCATTCCTCTACTGAGGAATTAGATATATTGTTCCCTTAAGAACTGACTCCAGGTCTTGAACAACGGGGCCCCGCCGTCTATGAGGGTATCAGTCTAAGGTAGGACCTTAGAGAATCAGTGGTGCTTAAGGAATAAAGAGGTAATCACAGGAGTAAAACGGTAATTTGATCCAGCTATGATTATGAACAACCTGTGAAGGGTCGACTCATGGGTAATGACTATATCAGTGGACACAATATTATCTATAGTGAGGAGAGTGCAGTTACAAGTCTATAGTAGAGTGACTTGTAGCTAATGAATATTGATTAACTGGATCAAAGAGTTTGATCAGTTAATCTCACATCCTTGGAGCTCATGATCTGTAGGTCCATTAGATCCCTCCGTTGGCTCAATATGGTAATATTGAGGGTATAAAGTTAGGAGTGAAATTAAAGTGTTCAATTTCGTACATGAGGAGTTATATCAATTATATATGATATAATTGATATAATATATAGTTTTAATGTGAATTAGATTCATATATAAACTATATACTAAAGAGAGATTAAATGAGGGGTAGGATGGTCATTTCCATCCTATTTCTCTATATATATGGTTGCATGAGATGCAACTAGGTTAAGGTTTTGGAAAAGGTCTTTTGTTGTTGTTCGAAGAGTTCCAAGACAACAAAAACATCTCTCTTTCAAAATACCTCATATCTTCTAAAGGGAACCCACCTTCCTCCCTCATATAGAGAACAATGGAGAAGATCCGGTGGTCGTGTCTTCGCACGTTGGAGTTCTTGTTGCTGAGATCGTGACCGTGGAGAGAGGAGCACTTGAAGAAAGGTTCTTGAAAGGTAAATTCTTGCTGTCCATTTCACTTTTATGCTTAATCTAGTTTTGTTTGTTCTTGAATTTATCGTTTAACTAAATCAAGAGCGCGCGATTCGCAATCGCTTCCGCTCTGGGGACTTCGATTTCCTTCAGAACCTTATATCATCAATTACAAGAATCGTATTCAAGTTTGATTTCCAAGTTCCAAAGTTATCGGTGTTAAGTTTGTCAGAGGCGAGTAATTGAATAAAAGAGCTCGACATGCTGAAAATACAACATATTCTATTAGTGAATTGCTTTTAACCCATAACGTGCATCCAATTCAGAATTTAGCAAAAGTAATAATGTTTCCATAATTTCATTATTTGTTTTTGCAACGATACTTCAGTGAGTCAGAGTAACCACTACCGAGGGGCAGTCAATTAGTCCTTCACTGAACCAAGACATTCTTGACTAAATGCCAACACTAGAACAACTTTATTCCTATAGCATTCTAGTTATCGCTACTTTGGTTAAGAATTCACTAACACTTAGTAATTCTCGTAAGTGTGACCCACCACTTTTAGACCTCAGAGGTCGGCCCCAACGATGCTACCAAATTGGACAGTCAAAGCTGAGAATGGACCTAAGAGACCCTATCAATTTCTGGAGTTTGAGTTGTTCCGAATCCCATGTTACATCCCTCCGAATGGATGGTGCTACTACGGGCAACCTGCAGGCGCAACATGGGAATCTCACGGTCCAACCTAATGGAGGAGACCATAGGAGGTGTTGACACACTTCCTTCTCCCACTTACTATAAATACTTTATCCATTCACCTTGTTCTTGATTATGCAAATACCATCCGAATGGGGATGCCCTATTGACATCACGAGGTTGAGCAGAAATCTCACAGTGTGAACTTTGCAAAAGCGTAAGAGAAAATTGATATATCCTATATACCTTTCCACTCCCACTAAATATTTTAAACAATTTGGGTATATTTTTACTTGGGCATATTTCGGCTAAAATAATATGACCTAAGTCTACCAATACAACTATTATACTGGAATTACCTAAGTCTATTAAGCTTTTAATAAACCTAGGTCTATGAGTTTAATTTATTAACTTTTAATAAATACAACTCACGAAAATAACTTATAAACATCTGGATTAAATTCACTCTCAGGTTCGTTCCCAAGTAGGGGTGTTCCGTTTCCGTCAGCTTAAGTACCCCAACCTAGCCAGAACCTTCCTTAGACATAGTCCCTCTTTAACCACAGTTTATAAATTATTTGTTGCCTAATTCTGATCTTATTAGAACTAGATAACCTAAGGTCTAATTAATTTCCAGTTTTAAAACCATTTTAAAACTAATTAATTAACCTTACGTTACATGCATTTCTATGTTATAAATTGCTTGATCATTCATCATATGAATATACATACATTTATAACAAATCCATCACATGAATAAATGCATAACAATTATATGTTTAATTTTTAATTAATAGAACCCTTATATTAATTATAATTAAAACATATAATATTTGTTTCATAAAATTAATATAACACTTATATTAATTCCAATGAAACCCTAATTCATGCATACTATATATTATAACACTTATAACATACTTTCAATGCATGGTGCATGCTTCCTATGGTGGGATTTTAAAACTATATGGAACACTTTATGCACATACAATAACGAATTTTAATTAAAACATACATTCACACTGCATAATTAATTAAACACACTAAAGTTGACTGGTTTTGGCATCTAATGCAAGCAAACAACTAAATTATTAGAATAATAATCTAGAATTAAAATCGAAGCACTTCGAACAAGCTTGCATATGCGTAAACAGGACCTTCAAAAGGTTGAACCGGGCTGTAAAAGGCTAAATCGGGCCTCCAAATGATGAAAAAGACCTCCAAAATGCAAAAATCGGCTTCGAATTAGTCAGAACCGGTCTAAAAACACCTGAACCGGACCAAAATCGAGCCGAACCGGTCAAAAAAACCTTGAACCGGTCAAAGATCAACAAACAAAAGTCAAAGTATAAAATCAAACCTTCTTCATCCTTTTGAAAAACAAAAAACGCGGGTCTGAACCTTTCGTTACTGTAGCTGATTGAAAAAAAAATTGCAGCAGCTCTCTGTTTTAATTTTTCTTGACCTTTAGAGCTTCTCTCTTCAAATTGAGGGTCTTCTCGAACTCCAATCGACTTGAAATTTTTACAGCTTATTGTACACACATCAATGCTCAAACACACTCGAGCAATTTGAAAATAAAGCTCAAATTAAATGCCAAACCCAGAAAAACACTTTAGATGCGCAGAAAAATTGTATTTCAAAAAACACCCACCACAAGACACAATTGATCAAATTGAGTGCTCAAAATTGCTCCGATACCAATTAAAAGAGTGTAGATTAAGAAAGCGGAAGCAATTTTTGATCTTGAACACTCTAAGTTGATCATGTTTAGTAAATAAAAAGCATGGTCAAATCTGGAAAAACAGAGAGTATGAACACATACCTTTGTTGTTCAAAGTTCTCCTAATCCGTGGGTAATTTCTTGTCACAAACACTTTGTGGACAACCTATAGTGTCTTCCCTACTATCCTCAGGCCTTGGAGCAGATTGTGGGATCTTTGATAGAGAGAATTTGAAGAGAGATGCGAGAAAGGTATCAAAAATGTGAATTTTGTCAATTCTGAAAAATCCTACTTAATCTAATGGTTTCTTGTTCAATTAAAGAAACCAAGAGCTTCTTCAAGCTAGGAGAAGATGACAACAAGAAGATGAGAAGGATTTAGCAAGAAGGAGGTGCTCAATTTGTGTGAATTTGAAAAAGTAAGATGGTGACTCTCCCAATTGATTTTGGTCCAATTGAAAACCCAAATTGAATTTTGAACTTTCCTTTATTTTTTAATTCAAAATTAATATAAAATTAATGTTAAATTAAAAAACAATTTATTAATTTAATTATTCAAATAATTGAATTAATTAATTTGAAATAATTTATTTAATTTAATATCAAATATTAAATTAAATAATTGGACCAATCCCGATTTCTTAAATCGATCGTTTAAACAAGAATCCCTATTCATGTTATAAACCGAACAAATATTTAAATTACATTTAAATATTTCCACCACTTCTTTATTATAATTTAATTCATAATTAAACTGTGACACGTTAAGTATATCACATATAATTAACGTTTTCTCCCAAAACCGAATTTGAACAATTCAAATTATTTTCTCTCAAAATGTTACAAGGCTTAGTCCGAGCTAGTAAGGGGACCTAATGGACCTACAGATTATGAGCTCCAACGATACGAGACTAACAGGCCAAACTCTTTAGCCTAGCTAATCAACATTCGTTAACCACCGTGACACACCACTAAAGCCCAGTGGTTGCACTCTCCTCACTGTAGATATATTTCTGTCCACTCGATATAACCATGATTAGTAAGTCGATCCGTCACAGGTTGTTCGTAATTACAGCTGGGTCAAAACTACCGTTTTACCCATGTAATTACTTCTTGTTCCTTAAGTCCCACTGATCCTCTAATGAACAATTGGTTTGTGGTCCAACCAACAAATTGAATCCATCTCCGGCCAATGAGAGGGGTGGGCCCTTTCTTCAAGACCCGGAGTCAGCATTTAAGGGAACAACCTCTCTACTATTCCCTAAAGTCGGTAGGAGTGAATTCCATCTTGCAGAACTATGTTCCCAGTTATCTACCCGATCTTATCCATAAAATGGGAGGCTTATTGAGTCGGCAATCACAGGCCACTCTCACCCATGCAAATCTAAGGATAATCCGAATAAACAGAAGTTCATGGCACGCTCAGGATTAAGATCGAGTTACCTAGGTCATCGTATGAATATAGTCGATTAAGACAAGATGCTTGAAGTTATAAAGTCTAAGTGACTATTTCTCGGTCCAGTCTTATGCAATCTCATTGCATAGGATGCCCCCACTCGCATGTCTCCACATGAACGATTTAGGATCACATCGTTTGTACTTTACAAAGTGGGTCGCGTCCATAGTGTCCCCAAGATAAGGTACCCAACCCTATCCCTATACTATAGACTGTTGTGGCTATAACTTGAACCTGATCCACTTTTATGTCACACATAAAGTTCAAGTATACATCCTATAGCAATGGGTTCTTTATTGGATTAGGGTTTCAAAACATACAATTCACTTTATTCAATAACACCTTTATTTGAATAAATCGCAACAATATCTTCATTGCAAAATAGAATATACATTCAGTGTACAAACTCACGAGTTTTATAACATAAAACCCAACAGCTTCAAATTCATGAGATGAAATTGTGGTTTGCATTTTGGATGTTTACGATTTTTGGCACTAGAATAGATTTGCATTAAAGTTGACGAGATCAATGTAAAGGCCTAGTGTTTTTGGACATTTTTTAATTTAAATCGATTCTGTAAGTCCGTGTCATTCGTGGCATGAGATGTCGTGAAGAAATTAGACCGAAAACGGGTGAATTTCGGCGAAGAACGAGCAAGGAGTTGATGTTCTGTCAACAGCGTTGAGACGTTGTTCATCGGCGTCTCAACGCTGTCCATGTTGTAGAAGGCGCGCTGCAGGCACAGCGTTGCAACACCAGGCGCGGTGTTGCAACACTCGGGCATTGAGAATGCTTAGTGCAACGCTGGCGCGTAGTGGGAGGTTTCCAGCGGAAGTTGCAAGATCGTGCGTGGGAAGTGATTTTTGGGACAGAGCGCGGCGATTCGAGCCTTGGAGGCGTGCTGATCGTTTTTTTTTGTTTTAATTTTTTTTAATTGTAAAATTGATTTATTAAATGTATTTAATTAATTATTTTAATTAATATTAATATAATTTTTATATTAATGTTAATTAATTTAATTTTATGTTCCTAGGGTGCCAAAAAATCGGTCCAATAATGCTATTTAATTATTTGATGCAGGAGATTTATGATTTAATTATTTCTATGTGCATAGAGTATGCCATATAGTTTTAAAATCCCACCTTAGGTTAAACATTTCATGCATCATATTTATATTATAAGAGTTATAATATAGAGTATGTATGATAGGATTATATTATAAGAGTTATAATATGATGTTTGCATGTTTTAATTTATTTAATAAAAGTGTTATATTTCTTAGATTAAAAGCATGGGGACTGATAACTAACTCTGTCTAAGGAACGTTTTGTCTAAGGCTCGGGTATTTAAGTTGACGCCATGAACACCTACTGACCAAACCGACAGGAGTGAATTCGGTCTGGAGATTCTTAGGTTATATTTTCGTGAGTGTCGTTAATTAAGAGTTAATTAATTTACTCACATAGACCTAAGTTAATAATGTGATTATAGACTTAGGCTAATCCAATATAAGTGTTATATTGGTAGACTTAGGTAAATTTTAGCCGGTTTATCTAGGTCAATTCTGATTATTTTAAAGTGTTGAGTGGGAGAAAATAAAGTGTATGAGATACATTTAATTTTCCATCCAAAAATCTCCGTTAAGTTCGAACTGTGAGATCCATGCTCGGCCTCGTGGCGCAAGTTGGAGTGGGACCTGTGAAAACGGGACCCACGGTCTCTTCTTTCGATTCACACCGTGAGACGCCTATGATCCGCCTCCTAGTTTGGCCTGAACCAGACAATCCCTACGGAGGGCCTTGATCATGGGAGTCGAAACACCGTGAATTCATGAAAGGGATACGATTTCCTTGTTGGTTTTCCTTCTTAGTCCTCCCTACGGCGGCTATTGGTTGGACGGATACTTGGAAATTCAAAGATTGAGGGTGACACTCACGAGATTCATTAAGAGTTAATGGATTCAGACCAAACAAATCGTAACTAGATGTCTAATGGAATAAGAGTTATTCTAGTATTAGGGTCTGGTCGAGAAAGTCTCGTCCTAGAGGAGGAGTGGGTTTGTCTACCCTACGTTGGCGGTCATTCTAATCCTTTAGGGTATCATTGCAAATTATGAATGACCTAGGAAAAAAATTTGTTAAAACCTGATTGGATTCTTCAAAAGTTTTTGCAAGACTAATACAAAGTTTTTTCTTTTTCAGCAACAAAATGTCAAACGCTTTTAACACCCCTTTAGCTTCTGTTAAGTTAGTCGGTGATAGTATTTCGTGGAAAAACAATATAGACACGATTTTCGTAAATGACGACCAAGAGATCACGCTCACTGAGGAGGGTCCTCAGGTGCCCAGTTCAACAATGCCATTCATCGATCTACAAACCTTCCAGTCATTGGTGAAAACCAGGGGACAGGAAGCTGAGGCAAGTGTTGCCTTAAGACCTTTTCACAGGGGTTCGACCTCTGGGATAAAATTTGTAGAGTCTTCAGGTCCTATAGGGAAGAAGGAGAAGTTGAAAAAGGTAAAGGTTGACCGCGCTGCCGCCCTAATGGGCAAAGAGATCAAGGATGTTGCCAGAAAGTGTTTCGACTGCAACGGGGACGGATACCTGAAAAGGAGTTGTCCCAAGTTCCTTGATGAAAAGAAGATGACAGGTAAATGTGATTTACTTGTCACAAAAACTTTTTTAGTGGAGAGTAAAGACTCTGTCTGGATACTTGATTCAGGCGCCACTAACCACGTTTGCTCTTCTTTTCAAGGATTGAGTTTCTGGCAGCGACTGCAAGAGGGTGAGATAACACTCAGGGTTGGATCTGGAGAAGTTATCTCAGCTGCAACAATAGGCACGGTGAAGCTGTTCTTTGGCGGGAAGTACTTATTATTGGATAATTTGTACATAGTTCATCGGTTTACGAGAAACCTAGTTTCTATATCCTGCCTATTAGAACCAAATATTTTCGTTTCTTTCAAGAGTAATAAAGCGTTTATTTCTCGAAATGGAAATTTGATTTGTTATGCTTTGCTTGAGAGCAATTTGTATGTTTTGAACCCTAATTCGGTCAAAAGTGTTTTGAACACCAAATTGTTTAAAACAGCTGAAACGTGAACTAAGAGAGTAAAAGATTCTCCAAAAGAAAGTGCCCATCTTTTGCATCTACGTTTAGGCAACATTAATCTCAATAGGATTGAGAGACTAGTGAAGAGTGGACTTCTAAGCGAGTTGGAAGAAAACTCTTTACCGGTGTGTGAGTCATGCCTTGAAGGCAAAATGACCAAACTTCCTTTTAGTGGAAAAGGATATAGAGTCAAGGAGACCCTTGAGCTTATACATTCTGACCTCTGTGGTCTGAGGAATGTCAAAGCACGAGGTGGTTACGAATACTTCGCATCTTTTATAGATGACTATTCGAGGTATGGGTACATTTACATAATGCATAGGAAGTCTGAAACACTTGAAAAGTTCAAGGAGTTCAAGACTGAGGTTGAGAACTTGTTAGGTAAAACGATAAAAACACATCGATTGGATCGATGTGGAAAGTATATGGACACTGAATTTAAGGACTATATGATAGAACATGAAATTACGTCCCAACTCTCAGCACCTGGTATGCCACAACAGAATGGTGTATCAGAGAGGAGAAACAGAACCTTGTTGGACATGGTTCGGTCGATGATGAGCTATGCTCTTCTCCCTGATTTTTTTCTAGGTTATGTAGTGGAGACTGCGATCTACATTTTGAACACTGTTTCGTCGAAAAGTGCTTGTGAAACACCTTTCGAACTCTGGCATGATCGTAAAATTAGTTTACGTCATTTCTGAATTTGGGGATGCCCGACCCATGTGTTGGTGTCAAACTCGAAGAAGTTGGAACCCCGTTCGAAGTTGTGCCTCTTTGTAGGTTACCCAAAAGAGACTAGAGGTGGTTTCTTTTACGATCCTATGGATAATAGGGTGCTTGTGTCGACAAACGCCACATTCCTTGAGGAAGACCACAACATGTATCACTTACCAAGGAGTAAGATTGTGTTGAATGAAATGGGCAGTTCATCAGCAAGAGTTGTTGATGGTGCTAGTACGTCAACAAGTGTTGTTGATCCTAGCTCGTCTAGTCAAGTCCGTTCCGAAGAGTTGGGAATGCCTCGACGTAGTGGGAGGACTATGAGACAACCTGAACATTACATGGATTTATCTGAAACTCAGGTCGTCACTCCTGATGATGACTGTGAGGATCCATTGACCTATGATCAGGCAATGGCTGAAGTTGACAAAGACGAATGGAATAAAGCTATGGACCAGGAAATAGAGTCGATGTACTTCAATTCCGTCTGGGAGCTTGTGGAACAAACGGATGGGATAAAACCTATTGGTTGCATGGATCTAGAAGCGTAAACGTGGCGTAGATGGGAAGGTGCAGACCTTCAGAGCTCGTCTAGTGGCAAAGGGTTTTACCCAGGTGGAAGGGGTTGAATATGAGGAAACCTTTTCACCTGTTGCCATGGTAAAGTCGATTAGAATCCTTCTGGCCATTGCCGCATATGATGACTATGATGTATGGCAGATGGATGTCAAGACCACCTTTCTGAATGACAACTTTGACGAGACCATCTATATGGACCAGCCCAAGGGGTTCATTGCCCAAGGCCAAGAGCAAAAGGTTTGCCGGCTTCAATGGTCTATTTATGGACTGAAACAAGATTGCCATTCAAAAAGACTGTCTTGACATCCATTTGGGATACCTCATTGTCATAATATGCGGCAATTGCAAGTAGGATACGGATAGACTTTACCATAACAACAGGTGAAAAGGTTTCCTCATAGTCAACCCCTTCAACCTAGGTATAACCCTTTGCTACTAGTCTAGCTTTAAAGGTTTGCACCTTCCCATCTACATCACGCATTATCTTGTAGATCCACTCAGAACCTATAGGTTTTACCCCATCATGCTTATCAACAAGATCCCAAACAGAATTGAAGTACATAGACTCCATTTCTTGGTCCATGGCTATGACCCATTTGTCTTTGTCTTTGTCAACCATTGCTTAATTATAAGTTAATAGATCCTCGTAATTGTCATCTGGTATAACAACTTGGGTTTCAGATAAACCCATATAACGGTTTGGTTGTGTTATAACCCTCCCACTACGTCGAGGCATACTCAACTCTTCAGATGGACTCTCTTGACTAGACAAACTAGTATCAACAACTCTTGTTGACGTACTAGTTTTATCGCAACCTTTGCTATTGTTCTGTCTAACTCACTCAACACAATTTTACTTCTTGGTTTGTGGTCCCTTATGTGGTCCTCCTCTAAGAAAGTGGCATTTGTCGACACAAAAAACTTATCTTCCTTAGGATCATAGAATAAACCACCTCTTGTTTCTTTTAGGTAGCCTACAAATTGGCACAATTTTGAACGTGAATCCAACTTCTTTGGATTTGTCACAAGCACATGTGCTGGAAAGCCCCAAATTCTGAAATGACATAAACTACTTTTATGTCCTTTCTAGAGTTGAAAAGGTGTTTCAAAAACACTTTTTGAGGGCACATTATTCAAAATGTATACCGCCGTCTCTACTGCGTAACCCAAAAATGAACTAGGGAGATGAGCATAACTAATCATTGATCGAACCATGTCCAACAAGGTTTTATTTCTCCTTTCCGATACACTGTTTTGTTGTGGCGTACAGGGAGCCAAGAGTTGGGATGTTATTCCATGTTCTATCATATAGTTCTGGAATGTTAAATCCATATACTCTCCACCTCGATCTGATCGAAGCGTTTTAATTGTTTTACGGAACTGATTTTCAACCTTAGTCTTGAATTCCTCAACTTTTCAAATGCTTCAGACTTATGTTGTATTAGGTAAATATGCCCAAATCTTGAATAATCATCTATTAAGGAGATGAAATATTCATAACCTCCTCTAGCTTTAACACTCATCGGACCACAAAGGTCTGAATGTATAAGCTCAATAGGTTCTTTGGCTTTATAACTTTTTTCACTAAAAGGTCTTTTAGTCATTTTTCCTTTTAGGGAGGATTAGCATACAGGTAAAGTATTTTCTTCTAACTCATGTAGAAGTCCATTCTTTACCAATCTCTCCATCCTATTAAGATTAATGTGACCTAATCTAAGATGCCAAAAATGAGCATTTTCTTTAGGAGAAATTTTACGTTTCTTAGTTTGTGCGTTTGCAGTTTTAAATAATTAAGTGTTCAATACCATTTTGACTGAATTAGGCCTTAAAACATACAATCCATTTTCTAATGAAGCTGAATATATTTCCATAAATTTCTTTAAAATAAACACTTTATTCATTGAGAAAGAAACATAAATACATTGTTCTATAAGGCAAGATATTGAAATAAGGTTTCTAGTACACCCTAGTATCACCAATATGTTGTCCAACAAGATATATTTCTTGCCAAAATACAGCTTCATCGTGCCTACTGCTACAGCTAAGACGACTTCTCCATTTCCAACTCGGAGTGTTATCTCTCCTTTCTGTAGCTGCTGCCAGGAATCAATTCCCTTAAAAGAAGAGCAAACATGATTAGTGGTGTCTCAATCAAGTATCCAAGCAGTTTTATCATTATCCACTAAACAAGCTTCTAGGCAAAGTAAATCATATTTACCTTCCTTCTTCTTTTCTGCAATGTACTTCGGTCAGTTCCGTTTCCAATGTCCGTCTTCGTTGCAGTGGGAACATTTTTCTTTGTCAGCAACTTCTTTGACTTTCTTTCATTTCTGGGTGGCAGCTTTGTCAGCTCGTTTTCCTTTACCAACCTTCTTCATGTTCTTCTTCTTCCCTTTCAGGTTAGAAGAAGATGAAGCCATCTTATTTTTGTCCTGCAGGTCAAACCTGCGTGATAACTCCCCTCATCAACATTTGCCTCACCTTTCGATCCCTGAATTTTCATCAAAGATTGAATGGTCCGGAGTTCATTAAGCAGGGAGGTAAGGTTAAAAGTAAGCTTGTTCATAATAGCATTACTTGTAAACTGTAGGAAACTATCTGGAAGGGTTTCCAGAATGAAGCTGACCTGGCTCGACTCATCGATGGAAGCACCATTCGACTCTGCGATGTTAAAGTGCACCATCATATCAAGGACATGATCCCGAACAGATGTACCCTCTGGCATCCTTGAGTTAAATATGTACTTAAGTGCATTGTGTCGGGCCTGCGTGGACTGTTGTCCAAACATACCCTACACATAATCCATGATTTCCTTGGCGGTTATCATGCCCTCATGCTTATTGTCTAATATGTCAGACATACTTGCCAACATGTTGACCTTGGCCTTATCATTGGCCTTGATCCATCGATCATATGCATCACGAACATTTCGTGACGCATTCGAGCCTGACACATGAGGACACTCCTCAGTTAGCACAAACTTCAGATCATCCACTACCAATACAGTGTTCAGTTTGTTTTTCCACGTCATCATATTCTCTCCGGTTAACTTTTCCGCACCCAATAAGGAAATAATAGAGCTAGACATTTTGCTGAAAATTTACAAACAAAACTTGTATGATTTCTTGCTATAATAGTCTAATCCAATCATGTTTTAGCTAATTATCAAATGATTCCTAGGTCATTTATAATTTGCAATGATACTCCAAAGGTTTAGAATGTATGACACCGAAGGGTAATCAAAAACACTCCTCATTTGGGTCAAGACATTCTTGACCAAAACGTAATGTCAGAATAACTATTATTCCTATAGGCTTTAGTTACCATTTTTCGGTCAGGATACATACACATCTTATGTACCTTGTGAGTGTAACCCTCTGTCTTTAGATCCCAGAGTCCCCATCCAATAAAATCCGCCGAAGGGAGGACTAGATTGAAAAACAGACAAAGGAGGTCTTTATCCCTTTCGGGTATCTATTGTGTTCGATCCCCTATGATCAAGCCCTCCGAAGGGATTGTCTTGTCTAGGCTAAACTAGCAGGCTGACCATAGTGATCTTACGGTGTAAACCGACTGAAGAGACCATAGGTTATTTTTTCACTAAACCTGCTCCCACTCACTATAAGTACCCTCTCCATTCACCTTGACATTGACTCATACAAACACCATCCGAAGGGGGACGCTCCCGTTTGCACCACGAGGCAAAGTATGAGTCTCACGGTGTGAACTTCCCGGAGATACGTAGGTAGAAAAATATGTATCATATACACTTTTCCTCCCATTGGATACTTTAAATCTATAGGAATCTTACTTAGGCTAAACCCGGCTAATGGTTCTCCCTAAAGGTATCAATATAACCCTTATATCGATAATCATTATAACTCTGATATTGATTTTATCCTATGTTTTCTAATATAACTTTTATATTAAGCCTAGAATTTCTAGTTTATTAACCCCTTAATAAACCCGCTGACGCTACCATGATTCATAAACCCTCTGATTAAATTTCACTCCCAAGTCAGCTCCCAGGTAGGGGTGTTCCGTTTCCGTTAGCTTAAATACCCTACCCTAGCCTAGACAGAACTTTCCTTAGACAGAGTTCATCTTTTAATCACTATTTATAAATCACTTGGTTCCTATTTATAATCTAATTAGAACTAGATAACCTAAGGTATATTACTTCCAAGTTCTAAACATTTTAAAACTAATAATTAACCTTAGATGACATGCATACTATGTTATAGTGCTTAATCATTCATCTCATGAATAATAAGACATACATAGCATAATCATCTCATGAAAAATAATGCATGTCAATGTTGTCCATAAATTAATATAACACCTTATATTCATTAATCATGCAAACTATATAATATAACTTTTTGTATTATAAATGATGCATGGAAATGCTTAACCTAAGGTGAGATTTCTAAAATAAAAGCATACACTATGCATGACAATAATTACACAACAATTGCATAATTAAAATAGCAAAATTAGGCCAATTTTGGCACCCTAAATTTAATTTTAATTAATATAATCTAATTATATTAATTAAAATTAAATAAATTAAATATAAATTAAATATCAAACGTTTTTATATTTAATGTATAATAAAACAAACATTTCTGCCCGTTGCTCCTTTGCGTGAAACGCATGTGGCATTGCAACGTTGCGCCTTGTGTTCTTGTGTCGTGGAAACGCGCCTCAGCTCCAGTGTTGCAACGCTGAGGCCAGCGTTGCAATACTGCCGTTTTCCCAGCCGCGCGCCTGCCGCAGTGGCGTGCATCTCTATAGAACAACATTGCAATGCCATTCAAAGAACAACAAGTGGAATCTCCATTCCTTGCTCGTTTTCGCTCTGATCTTCTCAGCAACCACTTTGTCTCGATCGACACGGACTTACAGACTTGATTTACATAATAAAATGCCCAAAACAATAGGCCCTTTACATTGAACAATTCAACGAAATTATGTAAATCTAAGTGCCAAAATTGAAACCATCTAATTTGCAAACCGTTCATACATCAAATGCAAAACATTAAATCCCACCTCATTCTTGAAAAATCCAGAACGTAAATCAAGAACGTAATTCAGCTCTGATACGAATTGATGGCAATCGAATCCCGCAGCGGAAGCGATTGTGAATCGCGCATTCTTAATTTCGTTACAAAGATATCATTCAAGGACAATTCTACCTAGATTAAGCATGTATTAACAATATGGACAAGGAAAGATTACCTTTGAAGAACTTTTCTTAGAGTGCTCGTTTCTCCCACGATCACGATCTCAGCAAATGGAACACGAACGGATGAAGACACGACCACTGGATCTTCTCCATTGTTCTCTTGGTGATGGAGGAATGTGAGTTCCCTTTAGTTGAGATGAGATGTTTGTGAGAGAGAGTGTGCTTTTGGAACTTTTCCAACAACACTAC
Organism: Trichosanthes cucumerina; assembly: GCA_036507285.1. NCBI lineage: Eukaryota > Viridiplantae > Streptophyta > Magnoliopsida > Cucurbitales > Cucurbitaceae > Trichosanthes > Trichosanthes cucumerina. The sequence goes on from CM071841.1 coordinate 46,346,845, forward strand.
AAAAGCTAAGGTTTGGCTTGCTTATCTTGACCTAGTTGCATCTCATGCAACTATATATATAGGGAGATAAGGATGGAAATTACCATCCTATCCCTCTTTCATTCTCTCTTTAGTATATAGTTAATACGTGAATCTAATTCACATTAAAACTATATATTATATCAATTATATCACATATAACTGATATGACATCTCATATATGAAATTGAACACTTCAATTTCATTCCTAACTTTATACCCTCAATATAACCATGTTCAGTCAATGGAGGGATCGAATGGACCTACATTTCATGAGCTCCAATGATGTGAGATTAAATGATCAAACTCTTTAATCTAGTCAATCAATATTCATTAACTACAAGTTACTCCACTCTAGACTTGTAGTTGCAGTCTCCTCATTGTAGATTATATTGTGTCCACTCATATAAACATTACCCGGAGTCGACCCTTCACAAGTTGTTCGTAATCACGGTTGGGTCAAATTACGTTTTACCCCTGTGATTACCTCTTTGTTCCTTAAGCACCACTGATCCTCTAATGAACAACAAGTCTATGGTCCTACCATAGACTCATACCCTCATAGAGGGCGGGGCCCCGTTGTTAAAGACCTGGAGTCAGTTCATAAGGGAACAACCTATCTAATTCCTTAGTGTAGGAATGAGTGAATTCCATCTTCCACAGTTAGGTCCCCAGCTACCTACGAGGTTCTGTCCCTTAGAAGGTAGGCTTATTGAGTCAACTACAGGTCACTCTCACCCATACTAGTCTAAGGACAAACCACTATAAGCAGGAGTTCTTAATATGCTTAGGATTCAGGTCGAGTCACTAATGACCATCTATAAATTATCAGTCTTACCCTGTTAACGGTGTTATACTAGTTAGACTAATAATTTGCAACCCAATCTTGTAAGAACTCTTCATACAGGATGCCACACTCGCATGTCAACTACATGAATGAGTTGGATTTCTTCATTTGTACTAATTACAAAGTTGGCCTTTGTTGGGGAAGACTTGTAAGCCTAGACCTTCTAAGTGACTCTCAAATACTTTAGCCGTAAGAGCATTTGTAACAGGATTAACAACGTTGTGCTCTGAGGCTATCTTCGTGACGATCACGTATCCTCGATGCACGATCTCCCGGATGAGATGATATTTTACCTCAATATGCTTTCCCCTCTTGTTTCTTCGGGGTTCTCTTGAATTTGCCACGACACCACTATTATCACAATACAACATGATTGTCAAACTCATATTTTGAAGACCTTCCAAATTTAGCATGAATTTCCTTAACCAAACGGCCTCTTTAGGTGCTTCACAAGCTGCTACATATTCGACCTTCATGGTGGAATTAGCAATGCATCCTTGCTTGACGCTTCGCCATACTACAACTCCTCCGTTAAGAGTAAATACTCACCCTGATGTAGATTTCTGAAAATCTTTATCAGTCTGAAAGTCAGAATTCGTGTATCCAGTAAGGATCAAATCCTTAACCCCATACACAAGCATGTAGTTCTTTGTTCTCCTTAGATATTTAAGGATTCTTTTAACCGCTGTCCAGTGTTCAGGTCCTTGATTGGATTGATACCTACTGACCATTCCAAGTACAAAATAGATGTCGTGCCTAGTACACAACATGGCTTACATCAGGCTCCCAACAACTGATTCATAAGGAATCCATCTCATATCCTCAACTCCTTAAGGTGTCTTAGGACACTGTTCCTTAGACAAATGAACTCCATATCTAAAAGGCAATAAACCCTTTTTGGAGTCTTGCATCTTAAACCTCGACAACACTTTGTCGATGTAAGATGTCTGAGACAAGGCTATTGTTTTATTCTTGCGGTTCCATACAATCTGGATCCCAAGAACAAATTGCGCTTCACCCAAATCTTTCATTTGGAATTGCGTAGCTAGCCTATTCTTAATGTCAGTCAGATATCCTACATCATTCCCAATGAGTAGGATATCATCCGCATATAGAATTAGGAATGCGACAGAACTATTGATGATTTTCTTGTAGACACAAGGTTCATCATCATTCTGATCAAAGCCAAAAGATTTGATTACCACATCAAATCTTATATTCCATGACCTAGAGGCTTGTTTCAGTCCATAGATTGACCTTTTAAGCTTGCTAACCTTTTGCTTTTGTCCTGGTTCAATGAACCCTTTGGGTTGGTCCATGTAGATGTTCTCGTCAAGATTGCCATTCAAAAAAGTTGTGTTGTCATCCATTTGCCATACCTCACAGTCATAATATGCGGCAATGGCAAGTAGGATACGAATAGACTTTACCATAGCAACATGTCAAAAAGTTTTCTCATAGTCAACCCCTTCAACCTGGGTATAACCCTTTACTACTAGTATAGCATTAAAGGTTTGCACCTTACCATCTACACCACGCTTTCTCTAGTAGATCCACTTACAACCTATAGGTTTTACCCCATCTGGTTTATCTACAAGATCCCAAACAGAATTGAAGTACTTAGACTCCATTTCTTTGTCCATGGCTATGACCCATTTGTCTTTGTCTTTGTCAACCATCGCTTGATTATAAGTCGATGGATCCTCACAGTCGTCATCTGGTATAACAACTTGAGTTTCAGATAAACTCATGTAACGGTCAAGTTGTGTTATAACCCTCCCACTACATCGAGACATACTCAACTCTTGAGATAGACTCTCTTGACTAGACAAGCTAGTGTCAACAACTTTTGTTGATGTACTAGTTTCATTAGCAACATTTGCTATTGTTCCGTCTAACTCACTTAACACAACTTTACTTCTTCGTTTGTGGTCTCTTATGTGGTTCTTCTAAGAAAGTGGCATTTGTCGACACAAAAACCTTATCTTTCTTAGGATCATAGAATAAACCACCTCTTGTTTATTTTGGGTAACCTACGAATAGGCACAATTTTGTACGTGAATCCAATTTCTTTAGATTTGTCACAAGCACATGTGTTGGACAACTCCAAATTCTGAAATGACATAAACTACCTTTACGTCCTTTCCAGAGTTCAAAATGTATCCCGCAGTCTCTATTGCGTAATCCCAAAAAGAATTACGGAGATGAGCATAACTCATCATTGATCGAACCATGCCCAACAAAGTTCTATTTCTCCTTTGCGATACACCGTTTTGCTGTGCTATACTTGGAGCTGAGAGTTGGGATGTAATTCCATGTTCTATCATATAGTTCTTGAATTTTAAATCCATGTACTCTCCACCTCGATCTTATCGAAGTGTTTTAAATGTTTTGCCTAATTAATTTTCAACTTCAGTCTTGAATTCCTTGAACTTTTCAAATGCTTCAGACTTATGATGCATTAGGTAAATATGCCCAGATCAAGAATAATCATCTATAAAGGGGATGAAATATTCATAACCTCCTCTGGCTTTAACACTCAGCGTTCCACAAAGGTCTGAATGTATAAGCTCAAGAGGTTATTTGGCTCTATAACATTTTCCACTAAAAGGTCTTTTATTCATTTTGCCTTCTAGGCAGGATTCACATACAGGTAAAGCATTTTCTTCTAATTCATTTAGAAGTCCACTTTTACCAATCTCTCAATCCTATTGGGGTTAATGTGACCCAATCTAAGATGCCAAAGATGAGCATTTTCTTTAGGAGAAATTAGTTCGTGTACTTTCTATTTTGAATAATTCAGTGTTTAAAACTATTTTAACTGAATTAAACCATTGCAAACAATTCCCAAGAAGAGCAACACATAGTTTTGTTTGGATGTCTGTCCTAATCTCGTATAGTTTGTAAATTACTATTTGAAATTAATAAAGAGTTATTTATTTCATCATTTTATGTCTCACATTTATTACAAACTTTGACAAATAAACTAAGCTCCAGGGTCATTGAATATATGAGAGAACTAGAACTTGAACGGTGTGTAGTGGGCACACAGGGAGGATCACCTGGAGTAAATGACCCGAGCGGTCTATAGTATATGGATAGGGTTGGAAACCTAATCCGTGATACACTGTGGATGCGGCCCGCTTTAGATTAAGATATAAACGAGGTGATCTGACTCGTTCATGTGGTTGACATCGAAATGGGGGCATCCTGTACAATGAGATTGTACAAGATCGGACCGTGAATTATTAGACCTACTGATGTAACACCGTTGACAGTAAGTACTAATAACTTCGTAGATGACCATTAGTGACTCGACCTGAATCTTGAGCGTGTTACGGACTTCTGTCTGCGGGGGTCTATCCTTTGACTAGTACGGGTGAGGGTGGTCACTGTTACTCGCCCAATGTGCCTATCTTCTGAGGGACAGGACCAAGTAGGGAGCTGGGAACTTAACTACACGAGATGGAATTCACTTGTTCCCGCCTTTAGGGAAACTAGAAGGGTTGTTCCCTTAAGTGTTGTCTCTAGTAGTTGGACAACGGGTGCCCACCCTCTCGCTGGCCCGAGAGGGTTGTTGTGTATGGTCGGACCATAACAACGTTGTTGTTCATCAGAGAAGCAGTGCGGACTTAAGGAGCAAGAAGTAAACATAGGGGTAAAACGATAATTTGACCCAATAGTGTCTACGAACAACCTGTGAAGGGTCGAGTCATGGGCATTGGTTATATCAGTGGGCACGTAATATTTTGTAGTGATGGGAGTGCAGCAACGGGCTTTGTGGAGTGTTACCGTAGATAATGAAGGTTGATTAACCGGGTCAAAGAGTTTGATAGGTTATTCTCGGATCATTGGAGCTCGTCATTGTAGGTCCATTAGGTCCCTCGGTTGGCTTAACTTTGGTTAAAAGAAGGGTTAATGTTTTGGTGTGAATTGAAGTGTTCAAGTTCACTAAAAGGGCATTTATGTCATTTATATAAGATATGAATGATATAATATATAGTTTAATGTGAAAGAGATTCATAATAAACTATAGGTTAGCCTAATTGTTGAATTAGGGCTAATTAGGAGAAATTAGATTGAGAGATATTAAATTGAATGTGATTCAATTTAATAAATCCACAATATTGCAAATGTGATTTGTAGAATGAGATATGATATATCTTATAATATATGGTTATGCAAATATGATTTGCATAACCTATAGTTGTGGTAAAATGGTAAATAGGTGGAGATTTCAACTCCACCTATCTCCATTATTTAAACCCTTCTTGCAAGAAGGGTGGTAAGCATTTCTCTCATTTTTTGTATTCTCACCAAAAGAAGAGAACATTCTTTCTCAATTTTCTCTTTAGATTTCTCCTCTCAAAAACCAAAACAAAAAGATCCCACTATCTTCCTTCTTCCAAAAGAAGAACAACCGAGAAGCCAAGTGGTGGTGTTCTTGTTCGTGAGAAGGATTCGAGATCGTTGAGTTCGAGAAAGCACGAAGAGTTCGTGGATCGTTGGAAGGAATTGTGAAGAAAGTCTTCAACAAGTAAGTATTATGTTTAACTTACTGTTTTTCTTCCATATTCAGCATGTTTAACTTAGATCTAAATGTTAGATTGATTTTAACGAACAATAGTTGCACAATTTCACCACGACGATTCGATCGTCTTCCGCTGCGTGGGAGTTTCATTCCCTTCAAGTTCAATACTTTTCGAAAGAAATAAACTCTTTATTCAATTGAAAAGAAATTGAATTACAATGTTTACTAAAGCAAAAAATAGAAATAAGGTTTCTAATAAACCTTGAAACTACATACATGTTATCAAATAACAGCTTTTCTTGCCAGACGATTGCTCTTTATTTGCTTCTTTTCTTTTTCTTTTGTATCTTCTTATGTTCAGAAGTATGTCCGTTGTTCTTAGTTCCAGAGGGTGAACCCTTCTGAGAACTTTTAGAATGGGCAAACAAATTTGCCTCTCCATTCTGTTGTCTCTTATCATCCATAAGAAACTGATAATTTTATAGTTCATTCGGCAGAGAAGTCAGATCATACTCTATGTTGTTCATTGCTACATTGCTGCAGAATTGTAGAAAACTCTTCGAAAGCGATTCTAGGATGAACGAAACCTGACTTTTATCATCTATGACCGCCCCGTTTAATTCCGCTATGTTGAAGTGAGCCATCAGATTGAGAACATGTTCTCTTACCGATGTTCCCTCCTCCATGTGTGTGTTGTAAACATACTTTGGGGCTTCATGCTGAATTTGTTTGGACGGTTGTCGAGACAAATTTAGCACAAAATCCACGATCTCACGAGCTGAGACCTTGCCCTCCAGCCTCCTGGCTAAAACATCAGGTATGTTAGCCAGGATATAGGCTTTTGCCTTTTTATTGGCATTGAACCAATGGTCATATGCATCCTCAACAGATTGAGATGTGTTTTATGCAGGGAATTGAGGACACTCCTCATTGAGAACGAACTTAAGATTATGTTGAGTCTATTCCTCTATGTCATTATGTTCTCTCCGGTTAATTTTTCCACACCCAGTAACGAAATAATTGAGCTAGACATTTTGCTGAAAAAGAAAACTTGTATAAGCTTCTTGCTATAATTGTCTAATCCAATCATGTTTTAGCTAATTATTAAATGATTCATAGGTCATTTATAATTTGCAATGATACTCCAAAGGTTTAGAATGTATGACACTGAAGGGTAATAAAAAACATTCATCTTCTGGATCAAGACACTCTTGACCAAAAACCTAATGCCAGAATAACTCTTATTCCTATGGGCTTTAGTTACCATTATTCGGTTAGGATACATAAACTTCTTATGTACCTTGTGAGTGTAACTCTCTGTCTTTAGACCCCAGAGTCCCCATCCAATAAAATCAGCCGAAGGGAGGAATAGATTGAAAAACAGACTAAGGAAATCTTTATCCCTTTCGGGTGTCTACTGTGTTCGATCCCCTATGATCAAGCCCTCCGAAGGGATTGTCTTGTCCAGGCCAAACTAGCAGGCTGACCATAGTGATCTTATGGTATAAACCGACTAAAGAGACCATAGGTTTTGTTTTTCTCTAAACCTACTCCCACTAACTATAAGTACCCCCTCCATTCACCTTGATATTGACTCATACAAACACTATCCGAAGGCGGACACTCCCTTTTGCGCCACGACGCCAAGTATGAGTCTCACGGTGTTAACTTCCTGGAAATACGTAGGTGGAAAAATATGTATCATATACACTTTTTCCTCCCACTGGATACTTTGAATCTATAGGAAATTTACTCAGGCTGAAAACCCGACTAATGGTTTTACCTAAACTTATCAATATAACTCTTATATTGATGATCAATATAACTCTTATATTGACTTTATCCTAAGTTTGCTAATATAACTCTTTATATTAAGCCTAGGATTTCGAGTTTATTAACCCCTTAATAAACCCGCTGACGCTACTATAATTTATAAACTCTCTGATTAAAATTCACTCCCTAGATAGTTCCCAGGTAGGGGTGTTCCGTTTCCTTCAGCTTAAATACCCCAGTCTAGACAGAACCTTCTTTAGACAGAGTTCCTCTTTTAATCATTGTTTATAAATTAATTCGTTCCTAATTCTAATCTAATTAGAACTAGATAACCTAAGGTCTATTAATTCCAAGTTCTAAACATTTTAAAACTAATAATTAACCTTAGGTGGAATGCATACTATGTTATAGTGCTTGATCATTCATCTCATGAATAATAAGATATTCATAGTATAATCATCTCATGAATTATAATGCATGTCAATGATGTCCAAAAATTAATATAACACTTTATTTTAATTATTCATGCAAACTATATAATATAACACTTTATATTATAAATGATGCATTGAAATGCTTAACCTAAGATGGGATATCTAAATTAAAAGCATACATTATGCATGGCAATGATTACACAACAATTGCATAATTTAAATATCAAGATTAGACCAATTTTTGCACCCAAAAATTAATTTTTAATTAATATAATCTAATTATATTAATTAAAATTACAAAAATTAAATATAATTAAATATAATTTTTTTTTATATTTATTATATATTAATAAAAATGTTTTTGCCCGTTGCTTCTTTCCGTGAAACGCCTGTGGCGTTGCAACGCTGCAGCTTGTCCTCTTCTGCCAGTTGAAGCACGCCTCAGAACCAGCATTGCAACGCCGAGGATAGCGTTGCAACGATGTCGTCTTCTCAGCGTCGCGCCTGCCGCAGTGGCGTTGTATCGCCAATAAACAACGTTGCAAGGCCATTCACAAAACAACTACTGTTCTTCATTTTTCTTGCTCGTTTTTGCTCCCTTCTTCTCAACAACAACTTTGCCTCGATCGACACAGACTTACAGACTCGATTTACAATTAATATTGCCCAAAACACCAAGCCCTTACGTTGAACGATTCAATGAAAAATTGTAAATCTAAGTGGCAAAATTAAAAACATCTAATTTGCAAACCGTTCATTCATCTCATGAAAGTAGCAAATCCCACCTATGATCTTGATAAATCCAGAACAAAATCAAGAACACGATTGGGCTCTGATACCAATTGAAGGGATAAAATCCCGCAGCGGAAGCGATTGTGAATCGAGTGTTCTTATTTAGTCTCATGAATTTCAATCAAGATCAAAATTAACAAAGATTAAGCATGTTATAAGATATTAGACAGCAAGTAAATTACCTTTGAAGAGCTTTATCTTCAAGTGCTCCTTCTCCCACGGTCACGATCTGAGCAACTTGAACCCGAACGAATGAAGACACCACCACCGGATCTTCTCCGTTGTTCTCTAGGTGAAGGAGGAATGTGGGTTCCTTTTAGGGAGAGATGTGGAGGTTATGAGAGAATGTGTGTTTGGAACTTTTCCAACAACACTTTCATTTGGAATTCTAGGGTTTTCAAAAAGCTTAGTTGCTTAGCCACAAAGTTGCATCTCATGCCACTATTTATAGGAAACTAGGATGAAAATTACCATCCTATCCCTCCTTCATTCTCTCATTAGTATATAGTTTATATATGAATCAAATTCACATTAAAACCATATATTATATCAATTATATCCCATATAATTGATATAACATCTCATATAGGAAACTGAACACTTCAATTTCATTCCTAATTTTATACCCTCAATATTACCATGTTGAGCCAACGGAGGGACCTAATGGACCTATAGTTCATGACCTCCAATGATGTGAGATTAACTGATCAAACTCTTTGATCCAGTTAATCAATATTCATTAACTACAAGTCACTCCACTATAGACTTGTAGTTGCACTCTCCTCACTGTAGATTATATTGTGTCCATTGATATAATCATTACCCATGAGTCGACCCTTCACAGGTTGTTCGTAATCACGGCTAGGTCAAATTACCATTTTACCCATGTGATTACCTCTTTGTTCCTTAAACACTACTGATCCTCTAATGAACAACAAGTCTGTGGTCCTATCATAGACTCATACCCTCTTAGTGGGCGGGGCCCCGTTGTTCAAGACGTGGATTCAGTTCTTAAAGGAACAACCTATTAGGAATGAGTGAATTCCATCTTGCATAGTTAAGTCCCCAACTACCTACGAGGTTCTGTCCCTGAGAAGGTAGGCTTATTGAGTCGGCTACAGGCCACTCTCACCCATACTAGTCTAAGGACAAGCCCCTATAAGCAGGAGTTCTTAACTTGCTCGGGATCCATGTGGAGTCACTAATGACCATCTATAAATTATCAGTTTTATCCTGTTAACGGCGTTATACTAGTTAGACCAATAATTTGCAGTCCGATCTTGTATGAACTCTTCATACAGGATGCCCCCACTCGCATGTCAACCCACATAAATGAGTTGGATTACCTCATTTGTACTAATTACAAAGTGGGTCGCATCCATGGTGTTACCAGAATAAGGTTTCCAACTTTATTCTTATACCATAGACCCTATAGGTTATACTCTTGAACACAATCCAAATAGTGTCTACTACACTGATGTTCAAGATACATTATAACCTTGGAGCTTAGTTTATTGGATTTATAGAGAAGGAATACAACTTTATCAAAACAAATAACTATTTATTTATTTGATCAAAATTACATAAGTTTAGGGCACAAATCCCAAGAGATATGTTGTAGGAGTCATGCCACCACGTACTTGCAGACGACGCAGGCAGGATCAGGGCGGAATTGAGGATCCTACCCAAGGCCAATCTGAGAGGGGATCTAGTGCTCCGAGAGTTCAAACTGGGGCCGGAAATGAACAACATGCTAGTTCCTAAAATGAGGTAGGCAGGCCAGAGAGAGTAGGGCCAAGTGATCCAGAGAAGACGTATGGAATAGAACGCCTGAAGAAATTAGGAGTCACGGTGTTTGAGGGTTCCACTGATCCAGCTGACACCAAGGTTTGGTTGAATATGCTTGAGAAATTTTATGATGTGATGAGTTTTCCTGAGTAGCTGAAAGTCAAGTAGACCACATTCCTGCTATAGAAAAAGGCAGAGGGATGGTGGAAATTAATATTAGCTAGGCACAGTGATGGACGTACTTTAGACTGGCAAACTTTCAAAAGCATATTCGAGGATAAGTATTACCCTAGCACGTACCGCGAGGCAAAGAGGGATGAATTTTTAGAATTGAAGGAAGGGTCACTTTCAGTGGCTAAGTACGAGAGGAGGTATACTGAGCTGACGCGGTATGCTGATGTGATTGTGGCATCTAAGAGTGACAGGTGTCGAAGATTTGAAAAAGGATTACGTCCTGAGATACGTACCCTAGTCACAACTATTGCTAAGTGGGCTTACTTTTCTCAGCTAGTAGAGACTGCCCTACATGTTGAACAGAGTATAGAAGAGAAGAAGTCGGTAGTGGAGCCTAGTCATGGGGCTTCGACAACCAGCAGTTTTCGAGGTCCTGGGCTGTGGAGGTTCAGACCTGGAGTGAATGTTTCAAGTCGTCAGAACTATAAGAATCGATTAGGTGGCCAGGCATCGAGGCAGATGAATTTGGATGGTGCCTATCAAAGGCAAAGTCAGAGGGCACCTAGTCAGTCTGCTAGATCAGCAACAAGGTCGCAGACAGGGCAAGAGTCTGTTGCCAGTGTAGCAAGGAGAACTCCATGTGCGAATTGTGGCAAGAATCATCCGGACATTGTCTTGTTGGTGTTGGTGTGTGTTACTAGAGTTGACAACCAAGACATTTCAAGAGGGATTGTCCACAGCTAAGGGTAGCCGCACAGAGGGACCAGGGAGTTGAGTCCCAGACAGTTGATCAACCGAGAGTTTTAGTAGTTGCAGGAGAGGGCACCAACAGTCCTAGATAGAAGGGAGTTATAGGGAGACCTAGGCAACAGGGAAAGGTCTACACTATGACTCAACAAGAATTAGGCGATGCACCAAATGTGATTACTAGTGTGATTCCTATTTGTAATGTACCTACACGTGTTTTAATAGATCCAGGTGCTACGCATTCCTTTGTTTCTAGTATATTCTTAACTAAGCCGAATGGGAAGCTAGAGCCTTTATTTGAGAGGTTAGTTATATATGCTCAAGTTGGCGATGGTTTACTAGTCAATGCAATGTTGCGAGATTGTGAGGTCTTAGTAGAAGGTCTCAATATGTTAGTGGATCTTTTTCCACTAGAGCTGCATGTGTTAGATGTAATTTTAGGGATGGATTTCTTATTTACTGACTATGCTTCCATGGATTGTCATAGAAAGGAAGTGCTTTTCAGGAAACCAAGGTTGGTTGTAGTGGTTTTCAAAGGTGAAAGGAAGATTACTCCTACGAGTTTGATTTAAGCTTTAAAAGTTGAGAAGTTGTTGAGAAAGGGTTGCACGACGTTTCTTGCACACGTAGTAGAGGTGCAGGAGGAAATGCTAAAACCAGAAAATGTTCTTGTCCTAAACGAATTTCTTGATGTTCTTTCCAGTTGATCTGTCAGGTTTACCACCTGATAGAGAAGTTGAGTTCACCATTGAATTGTTACCAGGAACAACACCTATTTCGCAAGCACCATAAAGAATAGCTCCAAGTGAGCTCAGGGAGCTGAAGATGCAGTTACAAGAACTAGTTGACAAGGGATACATCAGACCTAGTGTATCGCCTTGGGGAGCCCTGGTGTAATTCGTAAAGAAAAACGATGGTACCGTATGATTATGCATTGATTATAAACAGTTAAAAAAGTCAAGATACGTAACAAGTATCCTCTACAACGCATAGATGACTTGTTTGAACAGTTAAGAGGAACATCAGTGTTCTCTAAAATTGATTTAAGATCAAGATACCATCAGTTAAAGGTTAGGGAATCAGACATTCCTAAGACAACATTCAGAACAAGGTACGAGCATTATGAGTTAGTGTGGATCCGCAGAAAGTGAAAGTTGTGGTCAACTAGGAGAGACCAGCTAGTGCGACAGAGTTACGTAGTTTCCTAGGCTTGGTAGGCCACTACAGACGGTTTGTTCAGGATGTCTCATGATTAGCATTACTCTTAATAGCTTTGAGAAGGAAAAATGCTAAGTTTGAGTTGTCAGATATGTGTGAACAAAGTTTTCAGGAGCTAAAAAAGAGATTAGTGACAACATCTATTTTGACACTTCCTGTAGAGGGAAAAGAGTATGTGATTTACTGTGACGCTTCGAGGCAAGGATTAGGGTGTGTGCTCATGCAAGAAGGAAAAGTAATAGCTTATGCGTCAAGGCAATTGAAAAAGCACGAGTGTCACACCCCCTCCTGAACTACTCACTACTTAGCCCGGAAGGCGGCATGAAGCCAACAGACATCGTTACCTCCTAACAATACCTGCTGGCCCTGTTTACCACATAAACACACTATACTTGCTTATCAAATACTTTAAACACCACACAACGGAACTCACGAGACTATCAAACATATGCAAGGAACAATTCTATTTAATGCTCACTCAAAAACTAAACCGATAGGGAGCACCACAACCAAAAGCATACACACCCTGAATTATACGACTGTAATCTCTAGAATGCACACGAAACTAGCTATACAATCCCTCTTAACAAATATCTACAAAATACACATGGGCATTCAATACAAATCCACCCACGTACAAAATATAAGACTCTTAGAGCTTTCAGCAAACTATGGCAGGATGTTAGGCACCGAGAGCTTGATCTCAACCTGAAAAGTTTGAAACACTGAAAGAATGAGCTATGAAGCTCAGTGAGTGACTGAGTTAAAATCTAAAAACTTGTAAATCATATCACCTGACAACCTATGAGTATTTGAATCTATAATCAAGCGTTTAAAAGAAAACGTGTAATCATAATAGTTCTTCGGAAATCCAGCAAGTATGTCATTAAGAACTCGTAAGGCATATCGATAATATTAACCATTTAAACATATGGAGATCTACGTTGTGTACAACACGCCCAGTACACCAAACGTTTACTCTACGATGTAGTGGGGCCCGCCCAACACTCCGTCTTTTTCGTAGTGGGGCTCGCCCAACACTCACGACAGTGTTGTTGTCCCAGAGTACACTCAATGTCGACAACCGAAAATGACCTGTGTGCACACGGTACTGTACAACCTCGGGCTTAATATCTCAGTCATTTACTCATTCGAGTCTTAGAAAATCACATAAGAATATATGAACCTATCTGTTTATCTTTTCTTTCATAAAATTTAAGGTTACTCAGCTCGTTCATAAAAATTGGAAATCTTTAAATCATACTTGCTAGTACATGCTTACTTGAAATCATAACATTTTCACAAAATTTCGGTAAACAATAAACATATGCTCACGAATAAATTCATCAGGACATCTTGGCTCACAACGAGCACTTAAAATCATTTGTAGGAAAACATGAATGCTCATAAGTATGTGTTCAAAGGAAAACAATCAGCATTGAAACCATTTCTTTCTAGCAAAATCTTGTATTTTCATAGGCATAATACAAGCATATAAATCGTTCGATGTTTGTTTTGTCATTCACAGCGTTAGAACTAGAACCTTGGCCCGTACACTCGACCTATTTCCTCTTCGCCTCGAAAGCCTCTTCCCTAAAAGAAAACTTCTGCTATTTCCAGATTCGTTCCCCTGCTGCACATAGAAACTGACCTCTTACAACTTCTAATACGAATCCTATTGCTCAACACGACCCAAAAACAAGAGGGTTCTCATATTTGACCGCAAAATCTTTCATCTCCCTTCCTCTTAACAGATCAGTAATTTAGATTAAGAATTTGCTCGAATTTCCTTCACGAATTTTATTCAAATATGGATTAACTTTCAAGCAAATCAAACCTCAACTCTAACCTCTTCTTGTGGAGCTCCAAATGATCAAAATATCATAACAGGGATGAAATGTTAACCTTGCTGTCATGGGAGGTTGGATTGAACTTTCTCCCTTTCTTCTTCAGCATTAAACCAAAACCATCTCCCTTCTTCTTCTCTCTAACCTCTCCCTCGAAGCTCTGAGTTTAGTTTGTAAAAAATGAGAAAGAAATGAGTTTAAAATGGGTAAAAAAAAAAAACAAACGGTGGTGGAGGCTTTTGTCTTTTTCCCTTTTACTTTTTTTTATTATTCTTTCTTTTATCTCTATCTTCCTTTTTCTTTTCTTTTCTTTTTTTAAACAAAGAAGACCAAAGACTTAAAATTTTCCTTTATTCTTTTCTTTTGTTTTTTTTTGTAACGAAATTTGAAAGAGAGATCTCGGGTTTACAAGTTAGCTCCCCCTTAAGAAATTTTGTCCTCGAAATTTAGTAGTTCCTAGGTGAAAATCGTGGGATACTTCTTCCTCATTTGGTCCTCTAACTCCCAGGTTGCTTCCTCCTCTCCGTGATGTTTCCAACGAACCTTCACGAGTGGGATCGTCTTTTTTCCCAAAACTTGTTATTTTCTGTCGAGGATTTAAACTGCATCCTCCATGTAACTCATGTTTTCTTTCAGCTCAACTTGTTGTGCTTGCAACACATGGGTCGGATCTGGAATATTCTTTCTCAACATGGACACATGATAGGCTGCTGGCCCAACTCGTTCCACTATTTTATAAGGACCAATATACCTAGGGTTCAACTTATCTTTCCTGCCAAGCGAAGGACACCTTTCCATGGAGGTAACTTCAAGAAAACTTGAACTCCGACCTGGAATTCTAAGTCCTTTCATCGCTTGTTTGCGTAACTCTTTTGACGATCTTAAACTACCTTCAGATTCTCCTTAATTACCTTAATATTGTTCGTCGTAACTTGCACTAACTCAGGACTTATCAACTTCCACTCTCTTACTTCGTTCCAACATACGGGCGTTCTACACGATCTTCCATACAGAGCCTCAAATGGTGCCATGTCCTGCGCGACCTCCCAAGCACTTGCTAATTTAGCCCTGGGAGGCGACATGAAGCCAAATGACATTGTTACCTCTTAACAATACCACGACACTACTTTACACGAAAACAAACTATGTTCGATATGGAACACTTTAAACTTAACACACGCTGAACTGGACATCTCTAAGACGTATATGAGGAGAAACTCTTCTTAAGTCTCTCCCGGAAACTAAAACGAGCAAGAACATCGTAACCACAAACACCCGCACCACCAATTAAGCAACCACAACCTCTAAAGCACATACGACTATAACTACATAGTTCTCTTAAAATAATTTACAAACATATGGACTTGCTAAACTACACCAACCACGTACAACATATCAAACATGAGAAGCTTCCACAGATTATGGCAAAGTTATCGTGCACCGGAGCTCGATCCTACGAAAAGTGGGGAAAAACATCGAAAGAATGAGCTATGAAGCTCGGTGAGTGACTTCGATTTTAAAGGAAGTTATTAACTCGTAAATCATATCACCGCCATCTATGAGCATATGCATCAGTAATCAAATGTTAAAAGTAATCGTGTAATCATAATAGCTTTTCATGAAAACCAAGCAAGTATACCGTTAAAATCTCGTAAGGCATGTAAATGATATAAGCTCTTTTTAAAACATGTCACAATCTACGTTGTGTAGGGCGCGCCAAGACACCAACGTTTATTCTACGATGTAGTGGGGCCCGCCCAAGACTCCCATCGTCTTTGTCGTAGTGGGGCCCGCCCAACACTCACGACAAATTTGTTGTCACGAGTACACTCAACGTCGACAATGTAGAATAAGACCTGTGTGCACACGGTACTACATAGCCTCGGGCTCAATATCTCAGAAGATCACATGAAAACATTTGAACATGCCAGCTTATCTTTTTCTTTCATAAAACTCAAGGTTACTTAGCTTGTTCATAAAACTAGAAATCTTTAAAACATACTTGCTAGTACATGCTTGCTTGAAATCATAACATCTCCATAAGTTTTGGCAATCATTAGACATATGCTCATGTATAACTTTCATAAAGACTTTTAGGCTCATCATGAACACTTTAAAACATTTCTAAGAAATCATGAATGCTCATAAACAAGTGTTCAAGAAAACAATAAACATCTAAACCATTTCGTTTTAGCAAAACCTTGCATTTCATAAGCATAATACAAGCCTATAAACCATTTTCAAGGTTCGTTTTGTCACTCACAGTGTTAGAACTAAAGTCTTGACCCGTACACTCGACCTTTTGTTCTTGGCCTGTCAAACAAACCAAAACCATGTTTTAGAACCTCGAGCTCATGGTTTTTAACCTTTAAACTACAAGAAAATACTCCAACAAAAATTCCAGCATTTAACAGATTTTAAGCCCTGTATTCAGATACTCATAACTTCTTCATTACTTAGCCAAAAAAAATGTACTTTATACCACATTCTTCCTTTTTGAACCCTCTAAAAATAATATGAAGACATGAAATTGAAATTCCCAATCGATTGGTTCAGAAATACCTCGAAAGCTCCTTTCCCCGGAACTAACTTCTGCTATTCCAGATTCGATTTTCTGCTGCAACCCGAAACTTGACCTGCTATTCACAACATCTTCCAATCATTTTCTATTCACGAATTCTTCACGAAAGTTGTAGGAAATTCAATAAGCTTTCCAACCATACCTAATAGAGCTTCTGATTCCAACTCTACAGGTCAGTACAACCAAAACATCAGAGACTTCTCGGATTTGACAGTAAATTCTGTGTTCTGTCTTCCTCTTCACAAATCAGTAACGTAAGATCCGAATTTGCTCGAGCTTCCTTCACGAATGTTGTTCCAATATGAGTTAACTTTCATGAAACAAAATTTCAACTCTTACCTCTTTCTGTGGAGCTCGTGATGAATAAAATAGCAGAACATGGCAGAGTGATTACCTTGTTGTCATACTAATTGCTTGAGTTCTCTCCCTCTCTTCTGCAAATCCAGCTCCAAAACCACCTTCTTCTTCTTCCTTTAAGCTTCTCCCACGAACCCTCAGCTCCTCTTTGATGAAAATGAGAAGAAAATTGAAGGTACTTGGTTGTTTAAAAAGAAAAACCAAGGTGGGGGTCCCACCTTCCACTTTCTTTCTTTTTTCCTTTTCCTTTTCTTTTCTTTTCTTTTCTTTTCTTTTCATTCCTAACAAAACACAATATTATAACCTTTCCTTTCATCTTCTTTCTTCATTATTCTTAGAGCAAACCAAACCAAAATGGTTTATGTTTTTCCTTCCTTGTTTTCCTTTTGCCTTTCACTTCATTACTTTTCTTTTTAAAACAAGGAAAACCAAGTTTTAAGCATTCATTTCTTCCTTTCTTTTGTTGTTTGATATTATGGAGGTTCCAAAGAAAGATCTCGGGTTTACAATGTCAATACTCGACTGATAGTTGTGATTGTAAGCGAATTCCATAACTGATAAGGGTGTATCCCAAATTCCTTTAAATTGAAGGACACATGCTCTCAACATGTCCTCTAAGATCTGGATGGTCCTCTCTGACTGATCACCTGTCTGAGGATAGAACGTTGTACTAAAGTTCAGCTTTGCCCCCATAGCTTTCTATAAGCTAGGCCAAAACTTAGAAGTAAATCTCGGGTCCCTATCTAAAACTATGGACACTGGTACTCTGTACTGACTCACAATTCTGTCGACGTATAGCTTAACAAGTTGATCAAGTGTAGACCTCGCTTTAATCGGTATAAACCGTGTTGTCTTAGTGAGCCTATCCACTATTACCCAAATACCATCATGTCCACTTGAAGTACATGGTAATCGAAACAGAAAATTCGATAGTGATATGCTCTCATTTCCACTCAGGCACTGGCAGTGGGTTAATGAGTACTCCTGGCCTCTGTCTAACTGGCTTAACATGTTGGCAGATCAAACATCTATCAACATAGTCAGCTATCTCCCGCTTCATCCAAGGCCACCAATAAGTCCCCTTCAAAGTTTTGTACATCTTGGTGCTTCCTGGATGCATAGCGTAAGATGAACTGTGACCTTCCTCTAAAACAGCATCTTTAATCTCACTAATACTTGGAACCCATAATCTTCTCTACCTAACTATGATTCCGTCTTAACTCATGTTAAATTCTTCTTCTGGGCCCTATTTGGACTTTCCAAACATTTTCTGCAAGTTACTATCTTCTGGCTGTCTTCTCACAATCTCTGCTACGAGCGAAAACCTGATTTGGAATTGAGCAAAAAGGCCCCCTGAATTCTCTGCAATAAGAACTACCTTAGAATCCTTTAGACTACTTAAAAAGGTTGCTCAAATACCACACAAGGCGTCCTTAGGAAGTCTTGACTTCCTGCTTAATTCATCTGCTACCACGTTCGACTTACTTGGATTGTATTCTATGGTACAATCATAATCTTTAATCAGTTCTAACCATCTTGTCTGTCTCATATTCAACTCCCCCGGATCAAAGATATACTTTATACTCTTATGATCTGTAAAAATATGACACCACTCACCAAACAAGTAATGCCTCCAGATCTTCAATGTTAACACAACTGCTGCTAGCTCAAGATCGTGGGTAGGTTAATTACACTCGTGCTTTTTCAATTGCCTTGACGCATAACCTATTACTTTTCCTTCTTGCATGAGCACACACCCTAAACCTTGCCTCCAAGCGTCACAGCAAATCATGTACTCTTTTCCCGTTACAAGAAGTGTTAGAATAGGTGTTGTCACCAATCTCTTTTTCAGCTCCTGAAAACTCTGTTCACACTTATTTGACCATTCAAACTTAGAATTCTTCCTTGTCAAAACTGTTAAGGGTAATTCTAATCGTGAGAAATCCTCAACAAATCGTCTGTAGTATCCTAACAAGCCTAGGAAACTACGTACCTCTGTCGCACTAGCTGGTCTATCCTAGTTGACCACAACTTTAACTTTATGCGGATTCACATTAACTCCATTTGCTGAGACAACATGCCCCATAAACACTACCTGATTCAACCAAAATTCACATTTGATGTATTTTGCATACAATTGTTTATAACGTAGTGTTTGTAGAAAAATTCTCAGATGTTCCTCATGGGCTTTCCCATCAAACGAATAAACTAGTATATCATCAATGAATACTATCACAAACTGATCCAAATACTGATGGAAAATCCTGTTCATGAGGTTCATGAAAACTGTTGGTGCATTCATTAAACGGAATGGCATTACTAAAAACTCATAGTGCCCGTACCACCTTCTGAATGTCGTCTTAAGACCATCTGATTCCCTGACCTATAACTGATTGTATCCTGATCTTATATCAATCTTAGAGAACATTGATGCTCCTTTTAAAAAAAGTCATTTATACTGGGTAAAGAATACTTGTTACATATTGTGACCTTGTTTAACTGTCTATAATCAATGCATAATCTAAGGGTACCATCTTTCTTCTTTACAAAAAAACATTGGAGCTCCCCAAGGCGATACACTAGGTCTTATGTATCCCTTATCAACTAGTTCTTGTAACTGCATCTTCAGCTCTCTCAGCTCACTTGGAGCTATTTTATACGGCGCTTGCGAAATAGGTGTTGTTCTTGGTAACAATTCAATAGTGAACTCAACTTCTCTATCAGGTGGCAACCCTGACAGATCTACCGAAAATACATCAAGAAATTCGTTCACAACAAGAACATTTTCTGGTTTTAGCTTTTCCTCCTACACCTCCACTACATGTGCAAGAAATGTCGTGCAACCTTTCCTCAACAACTTCTGAACTTTTAATACTGGAATCAAACCCGTAGGAATAATCTTCCTTTCAACCCTTAAAACCACTTCCTTTCTATGTCAATCCATGGAAGCATAATGAATTAATAAGAAATCCACTAACGTATTAAGACTCTCTACTAAAACCTCACAATCCAGCAGCATTGCATTGACTACTGAAGCATCGCCAACTGTAGTGTATAAAACTAACCTCTCAAATAAAGCTTCTAACTTTTTATTCAACTTAGTTATGAATATACTAGAAACAAAGGAATGCGTAGCACCTGGATCGATTAAAACATGTGCAGGTACATTACAAATAGAAATCGTACCATTAATCACATCTGGTGCATCTTCTGATTCTTGCTGAGTCATAGAGTAGACCTTTCCCTGCTGCCTAGGTCTCCATACAACTCTCTTCTGTCTACCACTGCTGGTGTCCTCTCCTGCAGCTACTGCAACTCTCGGCTGCTCAACTGTCTGGGACCCAACTTCGTAGTCCCACGCGCGGCTGCCCTCAGGTTGGACAATCCCTCTTGACATGTCCTGGTTGTCCGTACTAGTAGCACGTACCAACAGCCACAAGACAATGACCTCGATGATTCTTGCCACAAATCGCACATGGAGTTTTCCTTGCTACACTGGCAATAGACTCTTGCCCTCTCTGCAATCTTGTTGCTGATCTAACAAACTAACTAGGTGCTCTCTAACTCTTCCTCTGATAGGCACTACCCACATTCATCTCGCTCGATGCCTTGCTACTAGCTCGATTCTTAAAGTCTTATCGACTTGGAAACATTTACTCTAGGTATGAATCTCTGCTGCTCAGGACCTTGAAAACTACTTGTTGTCGAAGCCCCACAACTAGGCTTCAGTACTGACTTCTCCTCTGCTATAGTCTGTTGAACACGTAGGGCAGTCTTTACTAGCTGAGAAAAGTCAATCCAGTTAGAAATAGTTGTGACTGGGGTATGTATCTCAAGACGTCATCCTCTTTCAAATCTTCGACACCTGTCACTCTCAGATGCCACAATCACATCAGCATATCACGACAGCTCGTATCTGTTGGGATTTTTGTCCTAATCTCGTGTTTGTAAATATACATTTGAAATTAATAAGGTGTTATTCATTTCATCATTTTTGTGTCTGACATTTTATTCAAATTTTGACCAATAAACTAAGCTTCAGGGTCATTGAATATATGAGAGAACTAGAACTTGAATGGTGTGTAGTGGACACACAGGGAGGATCACGTTCGAGTAAATGACCGGAACGGTCTACAATATATGGATGGGGTTAGAGACCCAATCCTGGATAAACTGTGGATGCGACTCGCTTTGTATTAAGATACAAACGAGGTGATCTGACTCGTTCATGTTGTTGACATGCGAGTGGGGGCATCCTATACAATGAGATTGTACAAGACCGAACCGTGAATTATTAGACGTACTGATGTAACACCGTTGACAGTAAGGACTAATAACTTCGTAGATGACCATTAGTGACTCGACCTTAATCCTGACCGTGTTACGGACTCCTGTCTGCAGGGGTCTGTCGTTTGACAAGTACGGGTGAGGGTGGTCACAGTTACTTGCCCAATATGCCTACCTTCTCAGGGACAAAACCAAGTAGGGAGTTGGGAACTTAACTACGCGAGATGGAATTCACTTGTTCCCGCCTTTAGCGAAACTAGAAAGGGTGTTCCCTTAAGTGTTGTCTCCAGGGGTTGGACAACGGGCGCCCACCCTCTCGCTGGCCCGAGAGGGTTGTTGTGTATGGTCAGACCATAACAACGTTGTTGTTCATCAGAGGAGCAGTGGGGACTTAAGGAGCAAGAAGTAGACACAGGGGTAAAACGGTAATTTGACCCAACAGTGTCTACGAACATTCTGTTAAGGGTCGACTCATGGGCATTGGTTATATCAGTGGACACGTAATATTCTACACTGACGGGAGTGCAGCTACGGGCTTTAGTGGAATGTTCCGTAACTAAAAAATGTTGATTAGCCGTGTCAAAGAGTTTGATAGGTTAATCTCGGATCATTGGAGCTGGTGACTGTAGGTCCATTAGGTCCTTCGGTTGGCTTAAACTGGGTTAAAAGAAGGGTTAATATTTTGGTGTGAATTGAAGTGTTCAATTTCAATTAAGGGCATTTATGTCATTTATATGAGATATGAATGATATAATTTATAGTTTAATGTGAATGAGATTTATAGATATGGGATATCTTATATTTCATGGTTATGCAAATATGATTTGCATAACCTATGGTTGTGTTAAAATGGTAATAATGTGGAGATTTTAACTCCATCATTTTCATTATTAAACCCTTTCCAAGAAGGGTTTCACAAGGCATTCTCTCATTTTTGGATTCTCACAACTTTCCTTCTTCCAAAAGAAGAACAACCCAGATTCCAAAGGGTGGCGTTCGTTCTTGATTGAGAGAAGAGTTCGAGAAGTTCGGGATCGTTGGGAGTGCACGAAGAGTTCGTGACCGGAAAGGAAAAATCGAAACACGTCTTCAACACGTAAGTGTTCTAGTACTTGTTGTGTTTTTCTTTCCATTTTATGTATGTTTAGCCTAGATCTAATAGTTAGATCGCTTTTAACAAAATTCAGTTGCACACTTCACCACGATGATTCTATCGTCTTCCGCTGCGAGGGATTCTCATTCCCTTCAATTGGTATCAGAGTCAGGTTGGCTTGATTTTGTGCACTGTTTTTCGTTTAAGATAGGTGCGTATAGCCTTCATTTATGTGATAAATGTTTGGTTTGCAATTATGGATGTTTTTTATTTTGGCACTAGTATAGATTTACCATTTATATTGATTTGATCAATGTAAGGGCCCATTGTTTTTGGGAATTTTGTTGTAAATCGAGTCTATAAGTTTGAGTTGTTCGTGGCAAGAGTTGCTGTGAATAAATCGGAGCAAAAACGGGCGAGAATCGACGAAGAACAGCAAGAGGAGCTTGTTGTTCTTTCGACAGAGTTGACACACTGTTCTTCGACGTCTCAACGCTGCGCATGCGGGAGCAAGGCGCGCTGCTGGGCAACGTTGCGATGCTAGGCGTACCGTTGCAACACTGCTGGCATTGGGAACGCTGGTACAACGTTGGACGTTGCAGCGTTGCAACGCTGCCCACGGCGTTCAACGCTATGAGCGTATAGGGGCAGTTCGCGAGGCTTTTTTGCGTAAACGTGGGCAGTTGAAGAAGTTGAGCTTCGTGTAAACTAATGTAAATTAGAATAAGTCTCCGACACTTCTACGACGTGCAAGTATACATGGTCGAGAGCAGCAAGTGATAAGTTAAAGTATCGATCCCGCGACGACTTGCTAGACCTAAATGAATGAGTGTCCTAGCACATTTTCCTTATTTTAGTGCAATGAATGAGTGTCTAAATTACTGTTGTAAATAAATAAATTAATAAGAAAGATAAGACACGACACAAGAAAATAACTAAATTTAAATGTGGGGAGAGGAGAATGCAAACAAGAGGGCAGATGCAAGAGATGAGATTTGTAATGAAAAATAGGCTCAGGTTAGGTTAGAGTTGTAATGTTCAATTGGAATAAATTTTGAGTGATGCCTTGAATTTACCTACACATGCATTCAAATGATTCTTTCCAAAACCACTAAGTTTTAAAACCTAAAATTTCCCAATTGTGATCTAAATTATGCCCATGATTTTAGGTTCTAAATGGGTTAATTATCCCTAATCAACTCAATAATCCTAGAATGGAATTTTAGTTTTCTAATTCATTAGCTTTTCCAAGTTTATGAATTCTAGAGAAATTAAAGAGGCCAATTTTAATTCTCATGCAACGTTAAACTCAATAAAATTTCATAAATTCAATCAATGGCATCAACCATAAATTTAATCCAAAATTACATTAAAACAACCTAACCCTTGCCTAAGAAAATTTAGTTCATGTAAATCAACTCACAAATCTCTAATTTATGCATGCTTGTGTTGTTTAATAAATTCAAATATGTGTTGTAACAGTATCACAAAACAACCCAAATTAATCACAAATTAAGCCAAAAACAATCATGAATTTAGCCTAAAACAGTGAGTAAAAGGAGCACAATAACCATCAAAATTGTAGTAACAACAAGCAAAAATAATTAGGGAATAGGAGCAATTTACACGAGGCAATTGACATGTGTTTTGCTTCAGCAAAATGCCAAGATCTCATCGAAGGTAGCAGGCAATAGCAGCAGGTTTCAGTGTTCTTTAGGTTCTGTTCGATAGAAATATCTGATGAACCGAAGCTCTGAACGATGATCCAACTATTGAAAACGACGCGCTAAGAGTCCCCAACAAGGTAACAAAATTTCACAACAATCCAACGGTTCAAACTCTAGGAAACCACAACTTTGTGAGTGTCGTCTGTGAAAAATAGAACTGCAATGGTCGCCCAATGTCAGAGCGATATCTTCCACAGCGAAGCTCCAAACGACGATCCAACCGTTCAAAATGGAGCTCTATGAGTCCTTAATAGGCTGAAAAATTGTAGCAAAATTCAATGGTTGGATAGCCAGAAATCGCAAACATCGTGAACGACGTCTGTGAAAACCGAACTACACTGATGCTCTCGACTTTGCTTCAACAAAGGTAGGTTAATTCCAGCAGATGGCCAACCCTCTACTCCACAGTTTGCTTCAGCAATACCTCCTGATTTCTTCTTCTCTCACCCAATTGCTTCAACAAACAGTAGCATACCGCCAAGCACAACAACACTTTGCTTCAGCAAAAGGACTCCTTCTCGGATGTGTGCAACAACGTTTGCTTCAGCGAAGGGCTATCGATTTGTTTCCTTCCAATGCACACCCTTTGCTTCGACAATCTCACGAGTTTTTTTTCTCTCTCTCGATCTCTTCCTCTTGCCACAACTCCAACTCCCCCTCACACTTGTAAACCCTAGTCTCCTTATACAAGATGGTGTTGCCCTAACTCCTCAAATTACAAAAATACCCTTAAGGGTAAAAAAACCATATTACCCTTCGGGTAAAATGCCTAAAATGCCCTTAGGGACTCTTGTAATTTTTAAACATCTCTTGCACAAAGAAAAATCTCAAATAAATTTATGAAGTCAATTATAAATCAAACTAAATATGCAAGGATTTTTTGGAGTTAAGAAAATCTCAAATTTCAGTATTTAATTAACTGTTTACTTATTTTTCCTAAATTTCTTAAATTAAAGCACAAAAACAAAAAAAATTAATTCTTGTTTAACCTAATGCTTAAATTCAAGATTTTAAAGCTAACCCACATAATTTAGGGATAAAAATTCGTGAGGATCACTAAATTAAATGCAATTCAAGTGGATGAAACACTAAAATTCTAGTAAAATAACTCGCTTATGGCGAGTTATCAAACCCTCAAACTTGAACTATTCATTGTCCTCAATGAGTTCTATTCCCTAAAGATTTTAAAGACCTTTAAAGACTCAAATCACTCGGAGTAACTAAATAAGGGTTGAATACTTATGCTCTATGCTACAAGTGACCATTTATTCCATGCTTTCTAAGTGGCTCATCTGTGGTTTCCTAGCTACATTTATGCATCAATAACCAAGAGCAAACCAACTACGATTCCACACATCCCTCAAGCTCAACCACTATAATCCTACTCATTCAAATCAAGCAACTCATAATTAAAGAAAAGTCACACTCCAAAACTCGCATGATTACAATTTAATGATCATTCATTTTTATATATATTTTTTCTAAAAAAAAGATATGTGCATTATTCTCCTCCACTTCCATAAAACTCAAAACTTAGGGCTAGGATTTTTTTTATTTTTTATTTTTACTTTCTTTTGTTTGTTTTTTATTTTTCTTTTTTTTTGGCTCTCCCGTAATGCTTATAATGGCACACATGGTTAGCGCAACGCACCTAAGCAATGGGTACAGGCTTCTCGCTTGATATCTTCGCTCCAAGAGGCCAACATGGTTAATGCCCAGACCCCCTGACATCGAGCACCAAGTTGTCTGAACTGACTCTAAGTAACGAAATAAATAACATATTTTTAGTCTAGCCCAATGGAGTTTTAGGGAAATGAAAGGTTTCCACACTCTTTCTTTCTTTCTTTTTTTTTCTTTTTTTTTTGTTAAAAAAAACACGAAGAATTTACCTTTCCCCCCGAACTTAGAGTACTCAATGTCCTCATTGAGTTAGGGAGGTCGGGTAACTTTCCCAAACTTGAAATAATCATAAATTTGAAGTTTACTAATTTTGGAGTACTGTAAAAAATATATGGGTTACCTAACTTGTCATGGCTTATAGTTTTCGAAATTTTTGGCCTAGGAGTTGAATGCTAACTACTTTGATTGACACACTAACCATAAGCGCACTAAAAAACCCTAATGACAAGCTTGATCTTGAGAAAGACCAAATAAGATAGCATACCCTTGCCTCAAACACAAGCTACAACTCTTATTTTCATTAACCTTGAGATTTGACCTTAACTTTATATTTTCAAGGAGATGCATACAAAGTTTCTACAAAAGACAACACACTTTTTACCATAAAAACACATGCAAAAACTTCATTTTTAAATAAGTGATACCACCCATCTTTCCTATTTTTATTTGCTTAAACATAATGAATCAACTACCTACATCATGCATATCAAAGACCATGAAACCAACAACTAACATGAAATCATGTAGTCAAAATTCATCATTTTAAAGTCCTAAAGCAAGTAAATAACTTCACAGACACAAAGGCATGCAACATCCTGTAAACTCTAGAAGCACACAGTCTCATTAACAGAAAAATTTTCAGTTAAGCCCAAAATCAGATTCAGAACAACACATCTCCCCCTCATGGTTAAAACATACATTGCCCTTAATGTATAAATTACTCACTTAAGCATGTTAAGGATAACTAATAAACATGAAAGGGAGAACAATGCTACCCTTAATTGAGTAGACCTCCACTAAAGCGCATGTCAATCATCAAACCCTAAGGTAGCTGCAAAATAGGCAAGGGTATTTATTTAAAAACAAAAACAACTAAAAACGAAACAAAAGAAATAATCTTTGGGTTGCCTCCGAAGAAGCGCTTGTTTAAACGTCATTAGCTTGACGGAGTACACTTGGGATAGTCAAGGTACATAAAAATTCTCCCATTTCTTCGGGCCTCTCTTCCTCGAATCTACAAAAGAAATCAATGCTAGCAAGAATACTAGCTTCTCGTGAGAGCCCGAAACAAATATATTTTTTAATTTTTTATATATTAAAATAAAAGAAGGAACAACAACAAAGTAAACATTTTTTGGTTTTTTATTTGATAAGATAAAACAAGAAGAAATAGGAACCTAAACTGACTCAAACAAAGGCACTGACTCGAGAGAATAGAAAGGAAAACACTCACCAATAAGAGAAAAATCAGAAGATAGAACTGTCATAGACTCAAAAGCCTCAAATTCTACCTCCTAGTCTAACTCAACAACATAAGGCTCGACTTCTTCCACCCTCTCACTAACTCCATCCTGGTGTGTGCTAACAGGTTATAGTCCTTTTATATCTAAAGCACAATCCTCTAAAGGCCCATACTCAGAATAATGTGAAGGACTAGGATCCTGAAAGTCTATCTGTGGGTCAGTGATCAAGTGACTAACCGAACTATCTGAGGGTGTAGGTCCTCCTTCACTATCTTCCCTACGATGCTCAACCTCAGATGAGTCTAAATATATTTGTTCTCTAAGGGAGGCAAGTGCATCCATTAGGCGTTGAATTGACTCCCCTATTTGACTATTTATCTCTTCTATTTGCCTATTCCTCTCTTATGTGGTTCCCATATATTCTAATAACAACATTTAAAGGGAGGATTTGTCTTCTACCTGGGTTTCTTGAATATAGGAAGGATATGACTCAAAACCCTTAGGATATGGTTCATATGCCCAATTGCTCTTATTATTATCATACATATGGTTCCCTGAAGTCATAGGGTTAGTATGATAGTAATTAGGCATTTGGTAGCCATAAGATCCATACCCCTCACTAGAAGACTCTAAATTGGCAAAGAGATGATCATAATAAAAAGAACTATATTGTAGTTGCTCATTGGGTACAGAAGACCACCCAAAGTTATCATAAGCCATAATAAAATAATGAAGCAATTATAACAGGCTCAACAAACACAATATGCACCAACACAACCAGAAAGAATAACTAAGACTCAACAAAGATAAAAACACGAAACAATGATAACAAGACACATCCAACAAGAAAAACAAGGATAAAATGCTAAAATCAACTCAAACAAAATAACAATCAAAACTAGTCCCCGGCAACGGCGCAAAAAACTTGGTGCGAAAATATCTGGTGCCCTAAACTAATGCAAATTAGAATGAGACTCCGACACTTCTATGACGTGCAAGTATACACGGTCGAGAGCAACAAGTGATAAGTTAAAGTATCGATCCCACGAGTACTAGCTAGACCTAAATGAATGAGTGTCCTACCTAATTTTTCTTATTTTAGTGCAATGAATGAGTGTGTAAATTACTGTTGTAAATAAATAAATTAATAAGAAAGATAAGACACGACACAAGAAAATAACTAAATTTAAATGCAGGGAGACGAGAATGCAAACAAGAGGGCAGATGCAAGAGATGAGATTTGTAATGAACAATAGACTCAAGTTAGGTTAGAGTTCTAATGTTCAATTGAAATAAATTTCGAGTAATGCCTTGAATTTACCTACACATGCATTCAAACGATTCTTTCAAAAATCACTAAGTTTTAAAACCTACAATTTCCCAATTGTTATCTAAATTATGCCCATGATTTTAGGTTCTAGGTGGGTTAATTATCCCTAATCAACTCAATAATCCTAGAATGGAATTTTAGTTTTCTAATTCATTAGCTTTTCCAATTTTATGAATTCTAGAGAAATTGAAGAGGCCAATTTTAATTCTCATGCAACGTTAAACTCAATAAAATTTCATAAATTCAATCAATGGCATCAACCATAAATTTAATCCAAAATTACATTAAAATAACCTAACCTTGCCTAAGAAAAATTAGTTCATGTAAATCCACTCACAAATCTCTAATTTATGCATGCTTGTGTTGTTTAATAAATTCAAATATGTGCTGTAACAGTATCACAAAACAACCCAAATTAATCACAAATTAAACCCAAAAACAGTCATGAATTTAGCCAAAAACAGCGAGTAAAAAGAGCACAATAAACGATCAAAATTGTAGTAACAACAAGCCAAAATAATTACGGAATATGAGCAATTTACACGAGGCAATTAACATGTGTTTTGCTTCAGCAAAACGCCAAGATCTCACCGAAGGCAGCAGGGAATAGCAGCAGGTTTCAGTGTCTTTAGGTTATGTCCGATAGCAATATCTGATGAACCGGAGCTCTGAACAATGATCCAACTGTTTAAAACGACTCTCTATGAGTCCTCAACAAGCTGACAAAATTTCACCACAATCCAACGGTTCAAACACCAGCAAACGACAACTTTGTGAGTGTCGTCTGTGAAAAACCGAATTGCAGTGGTCGCCCACTGTCACATCGATATCTGCCACAGCGAAGCTCCAAACGACGATCCAACCGTTCAAAATGGAGCTCTATGAGTCCTTAATAGGATGAAAAATTGTAGCAAAATCTAATGGTTGGATAGCAAGAAATCGCAAACTTCGTGAACGACGTTTGTGAAAACTAAACTGCACTGATGCTCTCGACTTTGCTTCAACAAAGGTAGGTTAATTCCAGTAGATGGCCAACCCTCTACTCCACAGTTTGCTTAGCAATGCCTCCTGATTTCTTCTTCTCTCACCCAGTTGCTTCAGCAAACAGCAGCCTACCGCCAAGCACAGCTACACATTGCTTCAGCAAAAGGACTCCTTCTCGGATGTGTGCAACAACGTTTGTTTCAGCAAAGGGCTATCGATTTGTTTCCTTCCAATGCACACCCTTTGCTTCAACAATCTCACGAGTTCTTTTTTCGCCCTCTCGATCTCTTCCATTTGCCACAACTCCAACTCCCCCTCACACTTGTAAACCCTAGTCTCCTTATGCAAGATGGTGTTGCCCTAACTCCACAAATTATAAAAATACCCTTAAAGGTAACAAAACCATATTACCCTTCGGGTAAAATGCCTAAAATGCCCTTAGGGACTCTTGTAATTTTTAAAGATCTCCTGCACAATGAAAAATCCCAAACAAATGTATGAAGTCAATTATAAATCAAACTAAATATGTAAGGATTTTTTGGAGTTAAAAAAAATATAAAATTTTGGTATTTAATTAACCGTTTACTTATTTTTTCTAAATTTATTAAATTAAAGCACAAAAATAACAAAATTAATTCTTTTTTAACCTAATGCTTAAATTCAAGATTTTAAAGCTAACCCACATAATTTAGGGATAAAATAACATGAGGATCACTAAATTAAATGCAATTCAAGTGGATTAAACACTAAATTCTAGTAAAATAACTCACTTATGGTGAGTTATCAACGGGGCAGTTAAATTGCTTTTTTATTTATTTTATTATTTATAAAATGTAATTTTATTTATTTATTTTAATAAATAATGTTAATATAATTGTTATATTAAAGTTATTTAATTAAATAAATTGCCCCTAGGTGCCAAAATTGGTCCATTTTTGTTATTTAATTAATTTATGCATGTGATGTATGATTTAATTATTTTCTATGTGCACAATGTATGCCATATAGATTTAAAATCCCACCTTAGGTTAAACATTTCATGCATCATTTATATTATAAGTGTTATAATATATAGTTTGCACGATAGGTTATATTATAAGAGTTATGATATAATTAAATGCATGTTTTAATTTAATTAATATAAGTGTTATATTTTTTAGATTAAAGTATGCTCATGCATTTATATTCATGTGATGAATTATTTTGTTATAGTATATAGTTATTCATGTGATGAATGATCAAGCACTATAACATAGAAATGCATGCAACCTAAGTTAATTATTAGTTTTAAAGTGTTTAGAACTTGAATAATTAGACATAGGTTTTCTAGTTCTAATGAAATTAGAATTAGGAAATCAAAGTATAGTCTATGAATGGTGACTGATTAGTAACTCTGTCTAAGGAATGTTTTGTCTAAGGTT
Organism: Trichosanthes cucumerina; assembly: GCA_036507285.1. Lineage (NCBI taxonomy): Eukaryota > Viridiplantae > Streptophyta > Magnoliopsida > Cucurbitales > Cucurbitaceae > Trichosanthes > Trichosanthes cucumerina. The sequence goes on from CM071841.1 coordinate 46,377,937, forward strand.
GGGGTATTTAAGTTGACGCTTGCGGAACACCCCTATCTGGAAACCGACCTGGGAGTGAATTCGGTCCGGAGATTCTTAGATTGTATTTATCGTGAGTGTCGTTAATTAAAATGTTGATTAATTTACTCACATAGACCTAAGTAATAATGTGATTATAAACTTAGGCAAAATACCATATAAGAGTTATATTGGTAGACTTAGGTAAATTTTAGCCGGTTTATCTAGGTCAATCCCGAAAATTATAAAGTGCTGAGTGGGAGGAAATATAGTGTATGAGATACATTTAATTTCCGACCACAAATCTCCGTTAAGTCTGCACCGTGAGATCCATACTCGGCCTTGTGCTGCAAATGGGAGTGTCCCCCTTCGGATGGTATTTGTATGGATCAATATCATAGTGGATGGAGAGAGTACTTATAGTGAGTGGGAGCGGGACGTGTGAAAACGGGACCCACGGTCTCCTCATTCGATTCACACTGTGAGACCCCTATTATCCGCCTGCTAGTTTGGCCTGGACCCGACAATCCCTTTGGAGGCCATTGATCATTGGAGTCAGAACACCGTGAATTCCCGAAAGGGATACAGTTTCCTTGTCTGTTTTCCTTCGTTGTTCACCCTTCGGTTGCTATTGTTTGGACAGATACTTGGAAACTTAAAGATTGATGGTGACACTCACAGAATTCGTTAAATGTTAATGAATTCAACCAAATAATGGTAACTTGACGTCCAATGGAATAATAGTTATTCTAGCATTAGGGTTTGGTCGAGAAAGTCTCGTCCTAGAGGAGTAGTGCTTTTGTTCACCCTTAGATGGCGGCCATTCTAAATCTTTAGGATATCATTGCAATTTTTATATGAGCTAGAGATCATAGGATTAATTTTTTCTAAAACTTGCTTGATTTTCAAAAAGTTTATGCGAAACTGACAAAAAAATTTATTTGATTTTTCAGCTAAAAACATGTCTAGCTCAATTATCGCCTTACTAGCTTCGACAAATTAGTGGGAGATAACTTCCAAACTTGGAAGAATAATATTAACATGATTCTTGTAATTGACGACCTGAATTTTGTGCTTACTGAGGAGTGTCCTCAGTTGCCGAGCTCGACTGCATGACGAAGTGTTTGTGGTGCTTACGACCGATGGATCAGGGCCAATGAAAAGGCCAAGGTCTATATAATTGCCAGCTTATCTGAAGTCTTGGCAAAGAAACATGAGTTGATGGTCATCGGTAAGGAGATCATGGATTCGTTGCAAGACATGTTTGGACAACTGTCCTTCCAAGTCAGACACGATTCACTCAAACACGTCTTCAACGCCCGGATGAAAGAAGGGTCGTCTGTCCGTGAACATGTTCTAGACATGATTACCCACTTTAATCTGGCGGAGATGAACGAGGCTTCGATCGACGAGTCGAGCCAGGTTATCTTTATTCTGGAGACTCTTCCGAAGAGTTTCCTTTAGTTTCGTTGCAATGCTATTATGAACAAAATTAGCTACACTCTAACTACCCTCCTCAATGAGCTACAGAATTTCGAATCCTTGATGAGGATCGAGCGTGAATCGAGGCAAATGTCGCCCACTGTGTCTTATCACTGGGTTCGACCTCTTGGACTAAACCTGTTGCTCCTTCTCACCCGAAAGGGAAGAAGAAGAAGATGAAGAGGGGTAAAGCTGACCGAGCTGCCGCCCAAAAGGGCAAGAAGGTCAAGGAAGTTGCAAAGAAAGGAAAGTGTTTCCACTACAATGGGGACTGCTACTGGAAGCAAAATTGTCCCAAGTTCCTTGTCGAGAGGAAGAATCAAGGAAAGTGTGATTTACTTGTAACTGAAACATGTTTAGTGGAGAGTAGTGACTCTGCCTGGATTTTGGATTAGGGCGCCACTAACCACGTTTGTTCTTCTTTTCAGGGAATTGATTTATGGCACCCGCTGCGAGAGGGTGAGGTGACTCTACGGGTTGGATCAGGGGAGATAGTCTCTGTTGCAGCAATCGACAAAAAGAAGCTTTATTTTGGCAGGAATTTGTTATTGTTGGACAATATGTATATAGTTACAGAGTTTACTAGAAACCTTGTTTCTATTTCCTGTCTCATTGAACATTGTATTTCAATTTCCTTTGATTCTACTGAAGCGTTTATTTCTTCAATGGCAATTTGATTTGTTCAGATTCACTTGAGTCTAACTTGTATGTTTTGAAACCAAATTCAGTCAAAAGTGTTTTGAACACTGAATTATTTAAAACTGCAGAAACACGAACTAAGAGAGTTAAGGTTTTTCCAAAAGAAAATGCCCATCTTTGGCATCTAAGGTTAGGCCACATTAATCTCAATCGGATTGAGAGACTAGTGAAGAGTAGACTTCTAAGTCAGTTGGAAGAAAACTCTTTACCGGTGTGTGAGTCATGCCTCGAAGGAAAAATGACCAAACGTCCTTTTAGTGGAAAAGGATATAGAGCCAAGGAGCCCTTTGAGCTTATACAATATGACCTCTGTGGTTCGATGAGTGTTAAAGCACGAGGTGGTTACGAATACTTCGTTTCTTTCATTGATGATTAATCGAGGTATGGGTATATTTACCTAATGCATAGGAAGTTTGAAACACTTGAAAACTTCAAGAAGTACAAGACTGAGGTTGAGAACCTGTTAGGTAAAACCATAAAAACACTTCGATCGGATCGAGGTGGAGAGTATATGGACACTCAATTCAAGGACTATATGACAGAACACGGAATTACGTCCAAACTCTCAGCACCTAGTATGCCACAGTAAAATGGTGTATCGGAGAGGAGAAACAGAACCTTGTTGGACATGGTTCGGTCGATAATGAGCTATGCTGGTCTCTCTGATTCCTTTTGGGGTTACGCAGTGGATACTACGATTTACATTTTGAATAACGTTCCGTCGAAAAGTGTTTGTGAAACGCCTTTCGAACTTTAGACTGGATGTAAAGGTAGTTTAAACCATTTCAGAATTTGGGGATGCCCGACCCACGGTTGGTGTCAAATTCGAAGAAATTGGAACCCCGTTCAAAATTATGCCTATTCGTAGGTTACCCAAAAGAGACCAAAGGTGGTTGGTATTACAATCCTATGGATAATAGGGTCCTTGTGTCGACAAACACCACTTTCTTTGAGGAAGATCATATCAGGGATCATGTGCCTAGGAGCAAAATCATGTTAAACGAAATGGACAGTACATCAGCAAGAGTTGCTGATGGGGCTAGTACGTCAACAAGAGTTGTTGATCCCAGCACATCAAGTCAAGTCCGTTCCCAAGAGTTGGGAATGCCCCAACGTAGTGGGAGGGTTGTGTGACAGCCTGAACGTTACATGGGTTTAGCTGAAACCCAAGTCGTCAATCCTGATGATGACTGTGAGGATCCATTGACCTATGATCTGGCAATCGCTGATGTTAACAAAGACAAATGGATTAAAGCTATGGACCAGGAAATGTAGTCGATGTACTTCAATTCTGTCTTAGAGCTTGTGGATCAACTGGATGGGGTAAAACCTATTGGTTGCAAATGTATCTACAAGCGTAAACGCTGCGTAGATGGGAAGGTGCAAACCTTCAAAGCACGATTAGTGGCAAAGGGTTTTACCCAGGTCGAAGGGGTTGACTATGAGGAAACCTTTTAACCTGTTGCCATGGTAAAATCGATCAGGATCCCTATGGCCATTGTCGCGTATTATGACTACGAGGTATGGCAAATGGATGTCAAGACCACCTTTTTGAATGGCAACCTTGACGAAACCATCTACATGGACCAACCCAAATGGTTCATTGCCCAAGCCCAAGAGCAAAAGGTTTGCCGACTTCATAGGTCCATTTATGGACTGAAACAAGCCTAAAGGTCTTGGAATATAAGGTTTGATGAGGGAATCAAATATTATGGCTTTGATCAGAATGTTAACAAGCCTTGTGTCTACAAGAAAATCGTTGACAAAACTGTCGCATTTCTGTTATTATACGTGGATGATATTCTTCTCATTGGGAATGAGGTAGAATTTCTTACTGACGTAAAGAAATGGCTAGCTTCGCAATTCCAAATGAAAGATTTGGGAGAAGCTCAGTATGTTCTAGGTATCCAGATAGTCCGGAGCCGGAAGAACAGAACGTTGGCCATGTCTCAAGCATCTTATATTGACAAGATGTTGTCTAGATATAAGATTCAAAACTCCAAGAAAGGCTTGCTGCCTTTCAAGCACAGAAGTCACCTGTCTAAGGATCAGTGTCCTAAGGCTCCTCAAGAGGTTGAAAATATGAGACGGATCCCCTATGCTTCAGCTGTAGAGAGCCTGATGTATGCCATGTTGTGTACTAGGCCCGACATCTGTTATGCAGTAGGGATTGTCAGTAGGTATCAATCCAATTAAGGATTAGATCACTGGACAGCCGTAAAGGCAATCCTCAAGTATCTTAGGAGAACGAGGAACTACAACTTAGTGTATGGCGGTGGGGATCTGATCCTTATGGGATACACTGATTTTGACTTTCAGACCGATAAGGATTCTAGAAAATCCACATCGGGGTCAGCCTTCATTCTGAATGGAGGAGTTGTAGTATGCCGAAGCATCAAGAAGGGATGCATTGCCGATTCCACTATGGAAGTGGAGTACGTTGCGGCTTGTGAAGCTGCAAAGAAAGCTGTTTGGCTAAAGAAGTTCATGACAGATTTGGAAGTTGTTCCAAATATGAACTTGTCGATCACACTATTCTGTGACAACAGTGGTGCAGTAGCCAACTCCAGAGAGCCTCGGAGCCATAAGAGAGGTAAATACATTGAGCGGAAGTATCACCTGATACGGGACATTGTGCACCGCGGAGACGTGACAGTCACGCAGATAGCGTCGGAGCACACAGTAGCTGATCCATTTACAAAACCCCTCACAGCTAAGGTGTTTGAGGGCCACCTAGAGAGTCTAGGTCTTCGAGTACTTCCTGACTCGGGCAAGTGGGAGATATGTAAATGGGTATTCAATGCCCTAGTTTATTACATTACTTCGTTGTAATTTATGTACATTTAAGAAATGTATTTCCTGCATTAGCTTAGTCCAAGTGGGAGTTTGTTGGGATTTTTCTCCTAATCTCGTGTTTGTAAATATACATTTGAAATTAATAAGTTGTTATTCATTTCATCATTTTTGGGTCTCGCATTTTATACAATTTTTGACCAATAAACTAAGCTCCAGGGTCATTGAATATATGAGAGAACTAGAACTTGAACGATGTGTAGTGGACACACAGGGAGGATCACGTTCGAGTAAATGACCCGAACGCTCTACAGTATATGGATGGAGTTGGAGACCTAATCCTTGATACACTATGGATACAACCTGCTTTGTATTAAGATACAAACGAGATGATCTAACTTGTTCATGTGGTTGACATGCGAGTGGGGGCATCCTGTACAATGAGATTGTACAAGACTGGACCGTGAATTATTAGACCTCACGATGTAACACCGCTGTGATGGGACTAATAACTTCGAGATGACCATTAGTGACTCGACCTGAATCCTGAGCGTGTTACGGACTCCTATCTGCGGGGGTATGTCCTTTGACTAGTACGGGTGAGGGTGGTCACACTTACTCGCCAATATGCCTATCTTCTTAGTGATAGAACCAAGTAGGGAGCTGGGAACTTAACTACGTAAGACGAAATTTACTCATTCCCGCCTTTAGGGAAACTAGAGTGGTTGTTCCCTTAAGTGTTGTCTCCAGGGCTTGGACAACGGGCGCCCACTCTCTCACTGGCACGAGAGCGTTGTTGTGTATGGTCGGACCATTACAACATTGTTGTTCATTAGAGGAGCAGTGGGGACTTTAGAAGCAAGAAGAAGACACAAGGGTAAAACGGTAATTTAACCCCGCAGTGTCTACGAACAACCTGTGAAGGGTCGACTCATGGGCATTGGTTATATTAGTGGACACGTAATATTCTACACTAGCGGGGGTGCAACTACGGGCTTTAGTGGAGTGTTACCGTAGCGAATGAATGTTGATTAGTCGGGTCAAAAAGCTTGATAGGTTAATCTCGGATCATTGGAGCTCGTCACTGTAGGTCCATTAGGTCCCTCGGTTGGCTCAAACTGGGTTAAAAGAATGGTTAATGTTCTGGTGTGAATTGAAGTGTTTGTTGGGTTTTACTTCCTAAAACTCCTGGTTTTGTAAACTGAATGAATATTCTATTTCGCAATAAAGTTGTTTTTGAAATTTATTCAGTAAAGGTGTTATTGAATATTGTGTTATGTGTACCCTAATCCAATAAAGAACCCTTGGCTATAGGATGAATACTTGAGCTTTATGTGTGACATAAAAGTGGATCAAGTTCAAGTTATAGCCATAATGGTCTATAGTATAAGGATAGGGTTAAGTACCTTATCACTGGGACACTATGGACGCGACCCACTTTCTAGAGTACAAACGATGTGATCCTAAATCGTTCATGTGGAGACATGTGAGTGGGGGCGCCCTATGTAATGAGTTTGCATAAGACTGGACTGTGAAATAGTCACTTAGACTTTATAACTCTGTTTACTGTCTTAACTGACTATATTCATGCGATAACCTAGGTAACTCGATCTTAATCCTGACCGTTCTATGGACTTCTGTTTATTCGGATTGTCCTTAGATTTTCATGGGTGAGAGTGGCTGGAGATTGCCGACTCAATGAGCCTCACATTTTAGAGATAAAACCGGGTAGATAGCTGGGAACATAGTTCTGCAAGATGAAATTCGCTCCTACCCGATTTAGGGATTAGTAAAGAGGTTGTTCCCTTAAGTGCTGACTCTGAGTCTTGAACAAAGGGCCTACCACTCTCATTGGCTTGAGAGGGATTCAATTTGCTTGTTGGACCACAAACTAATTGTTCATTAGAGGATCAGCGGGATTTAAGGAACAAGAGGTCATTACAGGGGTAAAACGGTAATTTGACCCAATCAGAATTCTGAACGAATTTGTGAAGGATCGACTTACTAATCATGGTTATATCGAGTGGATGTAAAATATATCTACAGTGAGGAGAGTGCAGCCACTGGACTTTAGTTGAGTGCCCCGGTAGTTAACAAATGTTGATTAGCTAGGCTAAAAAGTTTGGTCGATTAATCTCGTATCATTGGAGCTCTTGATCTGTAGGTCCATTAGGTCCCCCTTACTAGCGCGGACTTAGCCTTGTAACATTTTGAGAGAAAAGAATTTCAATTGTTCAAATTCGAGTGTGGAAGAAAGCGTTCATTATATGTGATATATTTAACGAATCATAGCATAATTATGAATTAAACTATGATTAATAGAGGTGGATATATTTAAATATAATTTAAATATTGGATCGGTTTAATGCATGAATAATGATTCATGTTCAGAAAATTGATCGAGATCGAGCAATTTATTTAATTTAATATTTGATATTAAATTAAAATAAAAATTAATTTTGAATTATTTAATTAATTATATTAATTTTAATTAAAAATCAATTTAATATTGATTTTTGAATTAAAATTAAATGTAAAATGACGGATTTTCATGATTTTCATGAAAATCAAGTTGCCAACTTGCACAATCCTCCTCATTTTAAAAATTCACCAAAATTAGCCTCCTCCTTCTCAAACTATCCTCATCCACTTGAGTTGTCACTCTAATGAAGCTTAATGAAGCTTTATATAATGGTCATTTCAAGCAATTTGATCGAATTTTGCAAAAACTTCTAAAATTCCTGGTTTGTGACCTTTGAGGCATTTTCTTCTAAATTATCTCAAGCTAGGATTCCACAATCCGTTCTAAGGCCCGAGGATAGTAGGGAAGACTCTAACGCTTGTCCACGAAGTGTTCATGTTGAAAACCATCCACCGGGTGAAGAGAATTTAATCTTCAAAGTTGAGTTTTCTAGCACTCTATTTTTCAAGCTTTGAGCATGCATTTTATTTTACAAAATTGATCAACTTAGAGTGTTCAAGATCCAAAATTGCTTCTGCTTTCTTAATCTAGACTTTTTCAATTGGTATGCGAGCAATTTTGAGCACTCAATTTGATCTATTTTGTTCTATGGTGGGTGTTTTTTGAAATAAAATTTTTCTGGACGTTTAAAGTGTTCTTCTAGTTTTGGCATTTAAAGTGAGCATCAATTTGTCCTTTATTTTCAAATTTCTCAACTGTCTTTCAACATTAATTTGTGTAGAATAAGCTGTAAAAATGTCAAGTCGATTGGGGTTCAGGAAGGTTCTCAATTTGAATAAAAAAGCCTTGGAGGTCACTAGAATTTCAAAACAGAGGCTGCTGCAAAAAATTTTTTTTTTCAATTCCAAGCTTCAGCCCGTGTTTTACAAATTGGAGAAGAAGATGTTGACTTTTTTGTTGACTTTGACCGGTTCATTGACTTTTGACCGGTTCAATGGTTTTTAGACCGGTTCGACTCAATTTTGGTCCGATTCGAGTGGTTTTAGACCGGTTCTGTCTATTTCGAGGCAGGTGTTTCCATTTAGGGGGTCCGTTTCTTCAATTTGAGGCCTGGTTAAGCCTTTTACAGCCCGGTTCAACCTTTCGAAAGTCCGATTCACACATTCACAAGCCGGTTCGACCCAGATTCGAAATGTTTGAAGTGGTTCGATATTATTTCTATATTATTATTGTAATAATTTAGTAGTTTGCTTACATTAGATGCCAAAACCAGTCCACTTTAGTGTGTTTAATTAATTATGCATTGTGAATGTATGTTTTAATTAAAATCCCTGGTTATATGTGCATAAAGTATGTCATATAGATTTTAAAATTCAACCATAGGAAACATGCTCCATGCATTGAAAGTATGTTATTAGTGTTATAATATATTGTATGCATGTTTATTGGGTTTCATAAGAATTAATATAAGAGTTATATTAATTTATGAAACAAATATTATATGTTTTCATTATAATTAATATAAGAGTTATATTAATTACAAAAATAAACATATAATTGCTATGCATTTTTTCATGTGATGGATTTGTTATAAATGTATGTTAATTCATGTGATGAATGATCAAGCAATTTATAACATAGAAATGCATGTAACCTAAGGTTAATTAATTAGTTTTAAAATAGTTTTAGAACTGGAATTAATTAGACCTAAGGTTATCTAGTTCTAATAAGATTAGAATTAGGAAACCAATAATTTATAAACTTTGATTAAAGAGTGACTCTGACTAAGGAGGGTTCTAGCTAGGTTGGGGTACTTATGCTGACGGAAACGGAACACCCCTACCTAGGAACTGACCTGGGAGTGAATTTAATTTAGAGGTTATAAATTATCTTTCGTTAGTAGAATTTATTAAAAGTTAATAAATTTAACTCATAGACCTAGGTTTATTAAATGGTTAATAGACTTAGGTAATTCCAATATAATTGATATATTGGTAGACATAGGTCATATCTATTTAGCCGGAGTATGCTGAAGTAAAAGTATACCCAAAGTGTTTAAAATACATACTGGGAGTGAAAAGGTATATATGATATAACAATTTCCTCTTACGCTCTCTGCGAAGTTCACACCGTGAGATTTATGCTCGGCCTCGTGATGTCAATAGGGCATCACCATTCGGTTGGTGTTTGCATAAATAAGGAGCAAGGTGAATGGAGAAAGTATTTATAGTAAGTGGGAGAAGAAAGTGTGTCAACACACCCCATGGTCTCCTCCATTAGGTTAGACCGTGAGATTCCCATGTTATGCCTGCATGTTACCCGAAGTAGCACCATCCATTCGGAGGGATGTAACATGGGATTGGGAACAACTCAAACTCCAGAAAAGGAAAGGGTCTCTTAGGTCCATTCCCTGCTTTATCTCTCCAATTCGATAGCATTGTTGGGGCCGACCTCTAAGGTCTGAAAATGACGGGTCACACTCCCAAGAATTGCTAAGTGTTAGTAAATTCTTGACCAAAGTAGCGGTAACTAGAATGCTATAAGAATAAGAGTTATTCTGGTGTTAGCATTTAGTCAAGAATGTCTTGGTTCAGTGAATGAGTGATTGACTGCCCCTCGGTAGCGGTTGCTTTGACTCACGGAAGTATCGTTGCAGAAATAATATTGAGTTTACGGGTACATTATTACTTTTGCTAAATTCTTAAATTGGATAGGTTACAAATGTTGGGATTTGTGCCCTAAAACTCGTAGTTTGTAATTATGTTCTAATTAATGTAATAAAGTGTTATTATTTCAATAAAGAGTTATTGTTCGTTATCTACGAGTTTGCCTTTATTTAAACCCTAAATCCAATAAACTAAACATCCAAGGTTGTTATATGAATCTTTAACTTAATGTAGTGTACATATAAAGGATCTCAGTTCGAGATACAACCTAAAGCGTCTATAGTTAGGGGATAAGGTTTGGGTACCTTACCCTGGTAAAACTATGGATGTGGCCCACTTTGTATTTGATTCAAATACTGTGATCCTAACGTATTCGTGTAGATGACATGTGAGTGGGGATATCCTATGTAATGAGATTACATAAGACCGGACCACGAAATAGCAACCTCTAGCTGTAACTCCGTTGACTAGTAAGGTTTTAATTTCACTAGGATTACCTAGGCAACTTGATCTCAATCTTGAGCAGGTTATGAACTCCTGTTGGCGAGAGATTGTCCTTTGACTAGTATGGGTGAGAGTGGCCAGATTCACCGACTCAATATGCCTACCTTCTTGGGGACAAGTCCGAGTGAGCGATTGAGAGCTTAACTTAGCAAGATGAAATTCACTCCTTCCCATCTACTAGGGAAAGTAGAGGAATGTTCCCTTAAGTGGTGTCTCCGGGACTTGAACAAAGGGCTCGACCCTCTCATTGGCCCGAGAGGGACTCTGTTTGTTGGTAGGACCACAAACAAATTGTTCATTAGAGGAGCACTCGTACTTAAGGCACAAGATGTATCCCAGGGATAAAACGGTAATTTGACCCAGCTGGTGTTACGAACATTCGTGAAGGATTGACTTGCTGTTAATTGTCAATATCCGTGGACACAGAAATATATCTGCAGTGAGAAGAGTGCAGCTGCGGGACTTTAGTGGAGTGTTCCCGCAGTTAACGAATGTTGATTGGGAGGTTAATGAGATTAACCGAGCAATCTCAGATCGTTGGAGCTTCGACCAGAGGTCCATTAGGTTCACCTTCTAGCTCATAAAGGGTTCTTAGATCATTTGAATTTGAAATGTTCAAATTCATTAGGGAATATATTTAATGTATATGGATACGATATAATATATAGTTTTGGAACTATATATTATAAATTTAATGTGAATAATATTCATATTAAATTATGTGAGAGAATTAAATATTTGAAAGAGTTCAAATGTTAAATTCAAATATGAATGTGATTCATATTTGAAAACTATAGGTTAAAATTTAATGTGCATAAGATGTACATTAAAACTATAGGTTAAAGGGGTAATATGATTAAATGAGATTTAATCTAAATTAAATATATGAAATTTAATTTGTTTTATTTAAATATGATTTAAATTAATAATTAAATTTGATTTAATTATTATTATTATTGTATTATTATTATTTTAATAATAAAATAAGGGAATGTGTCATCCAGACACGTTCCCACTTCCCCCCCTTCTTCTCCCTATCGATAGTTTAACAGAGAGAAGGGGTTAATGGATGAGGTTGATCGATCTGTAATTTTTGGGAAGAGTTCTCTCCGCAAGAATACTCTCTCTCTCACTCTCTAATTCCCAATTCTTCCAAATGTTGGATCCTTCCCACCAAGGAAGATCTAAGCACTGAGAGACATAGGGGGTTTTCCAAGTGGTAGTGTTCCTGCTTGAAAAACAGAGGAGTTGTTGTGTTGTTGAGTTACTCGAATTTGCTTGGAGCAAGGACTTTAATTCTTAAACTAAGCATGTTTGCATGTAAACCAAGCATGTTTAATTAGATCAAAAAGTATGCTTTTTCTGTTTGTTATTATCAATGTATTGATTTTTGTTTCAATTGAAACAATGAAGCAAATTACGATCACATAACACGTTTCCGCTGCTCAAGGAGATCAGATCTCCATCAACAAACAATTGACTAATAGAATTCATTATTTTTCAGCATGCCAAACTCTTTTATCCAGTTACTCGCCTTCAATAAACTCAGCGGCGACAATTATGGAACCTGGAAATCAAACTTGTATACGATTCTTGTTCTTGATGATCTGAGGTTCGTCTTAACGGAGGAATGTCCTCCCCCTCCCAGCTCGACCGAAAACTAAATTGTTCGGGATGCTTATGACAGATGGATTAGGGCTAATGAGAAGGCTGGAGTCTATATCTTAGCTAGCATATCTGATGTGTTGTCTAAGAAAGATGAGAGCATGGTCACAGCTAAGAGATCATGGGATCATTACAGGCGATATTCGGACAGCAGTCCTCATCGATCCATTATGATGCTCTCAAATACGTTTACAACTCCCGTATGAAGGTGGAGCCTCTGTTAGGGAACATGTCCTTGACATAATGGTCCACTTCAACGTGGTTGATGTAAATGGGGCTATCATAGATTAGAAAATTCAGGTAACCTTTATTACGGAATCTCTTCCGAAGAGTTTCATGTCATTCCGCACCAATGCGGTGATGAATAAAATAGAGTATAACCTGACTACCCTCCTCACTAAGCTTAAGATTTTTGAATGCCTGATGAAATCAAAGGGAAAAGAGATGGAGGCAAATGTTGTCGCTTCGAAGAAGTTCCTAAAAGGATCATTCTCAGGGACCAAGTCTGATCCTTCTTTTACCAAGAAGAAGGGTATTTAGAAGAAGAAGAAGGACAAATGGAAGAGACAAGCTCCCACATGCAAGGCTAAGGCCATAGGAAAATGTTTCCATTGTGGTTGTGACGGGCACTGGAAGAGGAACTACCCAAAGTACCTTGCAGAAAAGAAAGCTGAGAAGGAAAAACAAGGTAAATATGATTTACTTGTTGTTGAAACATGTTTAGTGGAACATGATGATTCCGCCCGGATATTAGATTCAGGAGCCACTAACCATGTTTGTTCTTCTTTTCAGGAAACTAGTTCCCAGCAGCAGCTTGCTGATGGGGAGATAACTCTCAGGGTTGGAATGGGAGAAGTTGTCTTAGCCAAAGCAGTGAGAGTAGTGAAGTTGTTGTTTGGAGATAGATTCATTTAATTAGAAAATGTACTTTTGGTTCTTAGAATAAAAAAAATATTGTATCTATCTCTTGTTTACTTGAACATATGTATAAAGTATCTTTTGATCATAATGAAGAAATCATTTGCAAAAGTGGTGTACGAATATGTTCTGCTAAACTTGAAAACAACTTATATGTGTTAAGACCAACAAAAGTAAAAGCTATTTTGAACACCGAGATGTTTAAAACAGCTGATACTCAAAATAAAAGGCAGAAACTTTCTCCTAGTACCTATCTTTGGCACTTGAGGCTAGGCCACATTAATCTCAATAGGATTGCGAGTTTGGTCAAGAGTGGTCTCCAAAGTCACTTAGAGGACAACTCTTTACCACCATGTGAGTCCTGTCTCGAAGGAAAAATGACTAAAAGACCTTTTTTCTGAAAAAGGTTATAGAGCCAAAGAACCCTTGGAACTCATGCATTCGAATCTTTGTGGTCCTATGAATGTCAAGGCACGATGAGGGTATGAATATTTCATCAATTTCAATGATGATTATTCTAGGTATGGCTATCTTTACCTAATGTATCATAAGTCCGAAACCCTTGAAAAGTTCAAGGAGTATAAGGCAGAAGTTGAGAACACATTAGGTAAAACGATTAAAACACTTCAATCAGATCAAGGTGGAGAGTACATGGATTTGAGATTCAAAGACTATATGATAGAACATGGAATTGTATCCAAACTGTCAGCACCCGGTACACCTCTGAAGAATGGTGTATCTGAGAGGAGAAATAGAACCTTGTTAGACATGGTTCGATCCAGGATGAGCTATGCTCAGCTGCCTAGTTCCTTTTGGGGATATGCAGTAAAAGTTGTTGTATATATTTTGATCATGGTTCCCTCTAAGAGTGTTTCAGAAACACCCTATGAGTTATGGAAAGGGCATAAAGGTAGTTTACGTCACTTTAGGATTTGGAGATGTCTGACACATGTGTTTGTGTCCAATCCAAAGAAATTCGAACAACATTCAATATTATGCCTATCGTAGGATACTCCAAAGAAACGAAAGGTAGTCTGTTTTCTGATCCTCAAGAGGACAAGGTGCTTGTGTCGACAAATGCCACGTTCTTAGAGGAAGTCAACATGAGAGATCATCAGCTTCGTAGCAGGATTGTCTTAAGTGAAATTTCCAGGGAAGCTACAGATAAATCAATAAACGTTGTTGATCAAGCTTGTCCTTCTCAAGTGTTGAGAATGCATCGACGTAGTGGGAGGGATGTTAGACAACCCGACTGTTACATTGGTTTGACTGAAACCCAAGTCGTCATACCTGATGATGGCATTGAGGATTCGATGACCTATAAATAGGCAATGAATGATATAGATTAGGACGAGTGGATTAAAGCCATCGACCTTGAAATGGAGTCAATGTGCTTCAATTCATTCTGGGAACTTGTAGATCAACCAGATGGTGAAAGACCTATTGGTTGCAAGTGGATCTACAAGAGGAAACGAGATCAAGCCGGTAAGGTGCAAACCTTTAAGGCTGGACTTGTGGCAAAGGCTTATACTTAAAGGGAAGGGGTGGACTATGAAGAAACCATCTCGCGTAGTTAAGTTCCCAGCTCCCTGCTTGGTCCTTTCCCTTAGAAGATAGGCATATTGGGCGAGTAACTATGACCACTCTCACCCGTACTAGTCAAAGGACAGACCCCCGCACACAGGAGTCCGTAACACGCTCAGGATTCAGGTCGAGTCACTAATGGTCATCTACGAGGTTATTAGTCCTTACTGTCAACGGTGTTACATCAGTAGGTCTAATAATTCACGGTCTGGTCTTGTAGAATCTCATTGCACAGGATGCCCCCACTCGCATGTCAACCACATGAACGAGTCAGATCACCTCGTTTGTATCTAATACAAAGCGGGTCGCATCCACAGTGTATCCAGGATTAGGTCTCCAACCCTATCCATATACTGTAGACCGTTCGAGTCATTAACTCGAACGTGATCCTCCTTGTGTGTCCACTGCACACCGTTCAAGTTCTAGTTCTCTCATAAATGCAATGACCCTGGAGCTTAGTTTATTGAAAAAGTTTGTAAATATTGCGAGACACAAAGTAATGAAATAAATAACTCTTATTAATTTCAAACAGTAATTTACAAATATGAGATTAGGACAAAAATTCTAACACTAAGACACCTCAAGAAGTTGTGGATATGAGACGCATTCCCTATGCATCTTTTGTCGGTAGTCTTATGTATGCCATGTGTTGGGATTTATGCCCTATACTTGTGTAATTTTGATCAATTAAATAAAGTGTTATTTGTTTTGATAAGTTTACAGTCTTTCTTTTATAAATCCAATAAAGTGTAGTGGACACTGTTTGGGTTGACTTCAAGATTATAACCTAAACAGTCTATGGTATAAGAATAAGGTTGGAAACCTCATTCTGGTAACACCATGAATGCAACCCACTTTGTAATTAGTACAAATGAGCTAATCCAACTCATTCATGTAGTTGACATGCGAGTGGGGGCATCCTGTATGAAGAGTTCATACAAGACTGGATCGCAAATTATTAGTCTAACAAGTATAACACCGTTAACAAGATAAGACTAGTAATTTATAGATTGTCATTAGTGACTTGACCTGAATCCTGAGCAAGTTAAGAACTCCTGCTTATAGGGGTTTGTCCTTAGACTAGTATGGGTGAGAGTGGCATGTAGCCGACTCAATAAGCCTACCTTCTCAGGGACAGAATCTCGTAGGTAGCTGGGAACTTAACTGTGCATGATGGAATTCACTCATTCCTCTACTGAGGAATCAAATACGTTGATCCCTTAAGAACTGACTCCAGGTCTTGAACAACGGGGCCCCGCCCTCTATGAGAGTATGAGTCTAAGGTAGGACCTTAGACTTGTTGTTCATTAGAGGATCAATGGTGCTTAAGGAGCAAAGAGGTAATCACAGGGGTAAAACGGTAATTTGACCCAACTGTGATTACGAACAACCTGTGAAGGGTCGACTCATGGGTAATGACTATATTAGTGGACACAATAATATCTATAGTGAGGGGAGTGCAACTACATGTCGATAGTGGAGTGACTTGTAGTTAATGAATATTGATTAACTGGATCAAAGAGTTTGATCAGTTAATATCACATCATTGGAGCTCAAGATCTGTAGGTCCATTAGATCCCTCCATTGGCTCAACATGGTAATATTGTGGGTATAAAGTTAGGAGTGAAATTGAAGTGTTCAATTTCATACATGAGGAGTTATATCAATTATATATGATGTAATTGATATAATATATAGTTTTAATGTGAATTAGATTCATATATAAACTATATACTAAAGAGAGATTAAAGGAGAGGTAGAATGGTCATTTCCATACCATTCTCCTATATATAGTTGCATGAGATGCAACTAGGTTAAGATTTTTTAGAACGTTTTTACAAGCCTCCTTGTTGTGTTGTTGGAAGTGTTCCAAAACACAAATCTCTCTTATAAAATACCTCACCACTCCTAAAGGAAACCCACCTTCCTCCCTCACCTAGAGAACAACGGAGAAGATCCGGTGGTGGTGTCGGTGTTTGTACGAGTTCTTGTTGCTGAGAACGTGACCGTGGAGAGAGGAGCACTTGAAGAAAGGTTCTTCAAAGGTAATATACTTGCTGTCCATTTATGTATTTTATGCTTAATCTATGTTTTACGTTCTTGCATTTTCCGTTGTAACTAAATAAAGAGCGCGCGACTCACAATAGCTTCCGCTGCGGGGACTTTGATTCCCTTCACCATGCTATGTACTCGACCCGACATATGCTATGTAGTGGGAATAGTCAGCAGGTATCAGTCTAATCTAGGATATGATCACTGGACTTTCGTTAAGAACATCCTCAAGTTTCTTAGGAGAACGACGGAATATATGCTTGTGTATGGTTCAAAGTATTTGATCCTTGCAGGATACACTGACTCTGATTTTCAGACTGATGTAGATTCGAGGAAATCCACATCAGGATCAGTGTTCACTCTTAATGGATGAGCTATAGTATGGAGGGGTATAAAGCAAGGTTGTATTGCTGACTCCACCATGGAGGCTGAGTACGTTGCAGCTTGCAAAGCACCGAAGGAGTCTGTATGGCTTAAGAAGTTCTTGACTGATTTGGAAGTTGTTCCAAATATGAATTTGCCTATCACCCTTTATTGTGATAATAGTGGTGTAGTGGCAAATTCTAAAGAACCTAGAAGCCATAAGCGCAGAAAGCACATAGAGCGCAAATATCATCTCATCAGGGAGATTGTGCAACGAGGAGACGTGATTGTCACGCAGATCGCTTCGAAGCACAATATTTTTGATCCATTTACAAAGCTCCTCACGACTAATGTGTTTGAGGGACACCTAGAAAGTCTAGGACTACGGGTTGTACAGTAGGGCAACTTTTCTTTGCTCAACATGTTTTACCCCCCATACGTTTTAGTCCAAGTGGGAGTTTGTTGGGTTTTATGTTCTAAAACTCGTGGTTTTGTAAACTGAATGTATATTCTACTTCGCAATAAAGTTGTTATTGAAATCTATTCAGTAAAAGTGTTATTAAATATTGTGTATTGTGTAACCCTAATCCAATAAAGAACCCTTGGCTATAGGATGAATACTTGAGCTTTATGTCTATAGTATAAGGATAGGGCAGGGTACCTTATCTTGGGGATACTATGGACGCGACCCACTTTGTAGAGTACAAACGATGTGATCCTAAATCGTTCTTGTGGAGGCATGTGAGTGGGGGAGCCCTATGCAATGAGTTTGCGTAAGACTAGACTGCGAAATAGTCACTTAGACTTCATAACTCCGTTTACAGTCTTAACTGACCATATTCATATGATGACCTAGGTAACTCCATTTTAATCCTGAGCATTCTATGGACTCCTGTTTATTCGGATTATCCTTAGATTTGCGTGGGTGAGAGTGGCTCGAGATTGCCGACTCAATAAGCCTCCCATTTCAGGGATAAAATCGGATAGATAGCTGGGAACATAGTTCTGCAAGATGGAATTCACTCCTACCCGCTTTAGGGATTAGTAGAGAGGTTGTTCCCTTAAGTGCTGACTCTGGGTCTTGAACAAAGGGCCCACCCCTCTCATTGGCTTAAGAGGGATTCGGTTTGCTAGTTGGACCACAAACCAATTGTTCATTAGAGGATCAGTGGGACTTCAGGAACAAGAGGTTATTAGAGGGGTAAAACGGTAATTTTGACACAGCTGTAATTACGAACGACTTGTGAAAGATCGACTTACTAATCATGGTTATATCGAGTGGACAGAAATATATCTATAGTGAGGAGAGTGCAGCCACTGGGCTTTAGTTGAGTGTCCCGATAGTTAACGAATGTTGATTAGCTTGGCTAAAGAGTTTGGTCGGTTAATCTCATATCGTTGGAGCTCATGATCTGTAGGTCCATTAAGTCCCCCTTACTGGTTCGAACTTAGCCTTGTAACATTTTGAGAGAAAAGAATTTGAATTGTTCAAATTCGAGTTTGGAAGAAAGCGTTAATTATATGTGATATATTTAATGAATGATAGCTTAATTATGAATTAAACTATGATTAATAGGAGGTGGATATATTTAAATATGATTTAAATATTGGATCGGTTTATATCATGAATAATGATTCATGTTCGAAAAATCGATTGGGATCGGATAATTTATTTAATTTAATATTTCATATTAAATTAAATTAAAATTTAATTAATTAAATTAATTTTGAATTATTTATTTAATTATATTAATATTAATTAAAAATCAATTTAATATTGACTTTAGAATTAAAATTAAATGTAAAATGAGGGATTTTCATGATTTTCATGAAAATCAAGTTGCCAACTTGCCCAATCCTCCTCATTTTCAAATTTCACCAAAATTAGCCACTTCCATCTCAAACCATCCTCATCACACTTGAGTTGTCACTCTAATGAAGCTTAATGAAGCTTTATATAATGGTGATTTGAGGCAATTTGATAGAATTTTGCAAAAACTTCTAAAATTCTCGGTTTGTGACCTTTGAGGTCTTTTCTTTCAAATTGTCTCAATCTAGGATCCCACAATCTGTTCTAAGGCCCGAGGATAGTAGGAAAGACTCTAACGGTTGTCCACGAAGTATTCGTGTTGAAAACCATCCACCGGTTAAAGAGAATTTAATCTTCAAAGTTGAGTTTTCTATCCCTATGTTTTTCCAGCTTTAAGCATGCATTTTTTTTAACAAAATTGATCAACTTAGAGTGTTCAAGATACAAAATTGCTTCTGCTTTCTTAATCTAGACTCTTTCAATGTTCAATTTTACTTAAGGGCATTTATGTCATTTATATGAGATATGAATATATAATATATAGTTTAATGTGAATGAGATTCATAATAAACTATAGGTTAGCCTAATTGTTGAATTAGGGCTAATTGGAGAAATTAATTGAGAGAAATTAACTTGAATGTGATTCAATTTAATAAATCCACAATTATACAAATATGATTTGTAAGATGAGATATGGGATATCTTACATTATATGGTTTTGCAAATATGATTTGAATAACCTATGGTTGTTGTAAAATGGTAATAATGTGGAGATTTTAACTCCATCATTTTCATTATTAAAACCCTTTGCAAGAAGGCTTTCACAAGGCATTCTCTCATTTTTGGATTTTCACCAAAGAGAAGAGATTCGATATTCTCTCAAATCCTCCCAATTTTTTTCTCCTCCCTTCTCTAAAATAAAAAAAAGCCCCACAACTTTTCTTCTTCCAAAAGAAGAACAACCGAGATTCCAAAGGGTGGTATTCGTTCTTGATCAAGAGAAGAGTTCGAGAAGTTCGGGATCGTTGGGAGTACACGAAGAGTTCATGACCGGAAAGGAAAAATCGAAGCACGTCTTCAACAAGTAAGTGTTCAAGTACTTGTTGTGTTTTTCTTTCCATTTTATGTATGTTTAGCCTAGATCTAATAGTTAGATCGATTTTAACGAAATTCAGTTGCACAACTTCACCACGACGATTCTATCGTCTTCCGCTGCGAGGGATTCTCATTCCTTTCAGTATCCCTTCTCTCGTACTCAGTCACTAAAAGTGACCCGTGTTTTAATTTCTAAAAATTCATCCATCTTTGCCTCGCAGTACGTGCTAGGGTAATACTTATCTTCAAATATGCTTCTGAAAGTTTGTCAATCTAAAGTACGTGCATCACTGCACCTAGCTAATACTGACTTCCACCATCCCTCTGCTTCCTTCTGCACCAGGAATGTAGCAAGCTTGACTTTCTGCTCCTCAGGGCAACTCATCACATCAAAACATTTCTCAGGCATATTCTACCAAACCTCGGCTTCAGCTGGATCTGTGGAACCCTCAAACACTGTGGCTCGTAATTTCTTCAGGCGTTCTATTCCATATGTTTTCTCTGGATCACTTGGCCCTGCTCTTTCTGTCCTACCTACCTCCTGTGAGGAACTATCATGCTTCTCATTTTTTGCCCCTATCTGGACTCTCGAAGCACTAGATCCCTTCTCAGATTGGCCTTGGGTAGGATCGTGTGTCCCGCTCTGACCCTGCTTGCGTCGTCTGCTAGTGCATGGTGGCATGACTTCTATAACATATCAACATACTAGACATCTCATAAATACTTAACTCAAATGCACAATGCTAAACTTCTATTCTCATTCTAGTCCTGACTCGACTTACTCTTATCCATTCTTGGAATATACTCTACTAATTCTATTGAATTAACTCAACAACTTGCTATTTACTTCTTAGTTTCTTCTTAGAGCTAACTTGCTTTGTCTTATTTCCCACGGAGCTAACTGCTCTGATACCAAGTTGTCACACCCTCTCCCGAACTACTCACTACCTAGACTGGAAGGCGGCATGAAGCCGACAGACATTGTTACCTCCTAACAATACCTGCTGACCCTATTTACCACATAGAAACACTATACTTACATATCAAATACTTTAAACACCACACAACGAAACTCGAGAGACTATCAAAAATATGCAAGGAACAATTTTATTTAATGCTCACTCAAAAACTAAACCGATGGGGAGCACTACAACCAAAAGCATACACACCCTGAATTATACAACCGTAATCTCTAGAATGCACACGGGACTAGCTATACAATCCCTCTTAAGAAATATCTACAAAATACACATTGACATTCTATACAACTCCACCCACGTACAAAATATCAGACTCTTGGAGCTTTCAGCAGACTATAGCAGGATGTTAGGCACCGGAAGCTTGATCTCTACCTGAAAAGTTTGAAACACTGAATGAATGAGCTATGAAGCTTAGTGAGTGACTGAGTTTAAAATCTAAAAACTCGTAAATCATATCACCTGACAACCTATGAGCATTTGCATATGTAATCAAGCGTTTAAAAGCAAACATGTGATCATAATAGTTCTTCGGAAATCCTGCAAGTATGTCATTAAAAACTCGTAAGGCATATCGATAATATTAACCATTTAAACATATGGAAATCTACATTGTGTACAGCACACCCAGTACACCAAACGTTTACTCTACGATGTAGTGGGGCCTGCCCAACACTCTCATCGTCTTTGTCGTAGTGGGGCTCAGTACTCACGACAGCATTGTTGTCACGGAGTACACTCAACGTCGACAACAAAAAATGGCCTGTGTGCACACGGTACTATACAACCTCGGGCTCAATATCTCAGTGATTTACTCGTTCGAGCCTCAGAAAATGACATCAAAATATTTGAACATGTCTGGTCATCTGTTCTTTCATAAAACTCAAGCTTACTCAAGTCGTTCATAAAAACTAGAAATCTTTAGATCATACATGCTAGTCCATGCTTGCTTGAAATCATAACATTTTCACAAAATTTCGGTAAACAATAAACATATGCTCACGAATAAATTCATCAGGACTTCTAGGCTCACAACGAGCACTTAAAATCATTTGTAGGAAAACATGAATGCTCATAAGTATGTGTTCAAAGGAAAACAATCAGCATTGAAACCATCTCATTCTAGCAAAATCTTGTATTTTCATAGGCATAATACAAGCATATAAATCGCTTTCGAAGTTTATTTGTCACTCACAACGTTAGAACTAGAACCTTGGCCCGTACACTCGACCTATTTCCTCTTGGCCTCGATAGCCTCTTCCCTAAAAGCAAACTTCTGCTATTTCCAGATTCGTTCTCCTGCTGCACATAGAAATTGACCTCTTACAGCTTCTAATTTGAATCCTATTGATCAACACCACCCAAAAAGCAGAGGGTTCTCAGATTTCACAGCAAAATCTTTCCTCTGCCTTCCTTTTAACAAATCAGTAAGTTAGATTAAGAATTTACTCGAGCTTACTTCACAAATTTTGTTCAAATATGAATTAATTTTCAATCAAATCAAAACCTCAACTCTTACCTCATATTGTGGAGCTCGAAATGATGAAAATACCAGAAATGGGTAGAAATGTTCACCTTGCTGTCATGGAAAGTTGGATTGAACTTTCTCCCTTTCTTTTTCAGCATTAAACCAAAACCTTCTCCCTTCTTCTTCTCTCTAATCTCTCCCTCAAAGCTCTGAGTTTAGTTTGTGAAAAATGAGAAAGAAACGAGTTTAAAATGGGTTAAAAAAAACAAACGGTGGTGGAGGCTTTTGTCCTTTTCCCTTTTTCATTTTCTTTTCTTTATTCTTTCCTTTATCTCTATCTTCCATTTTTTTAAAAAAAAAAATACCAAATACTTAAACATTTCTTTTCTTCTTTTCTTTTTTTTTCTTTTTTTTTTTGTAAGGAAATTTGAAAGAGAGATCTCGAGTTTACAATGAGTGTAGTTACCCTACCCACGATCTTCAGCTAGCAATAGTTGTTTTAGCATTGAAGATCTTGAGGCATTATTTGTTTGGTGAGAAGTGTCACATTTTCAAAGATCATAAAAGTCTGAAATATAACTTTGATAAAAAAGAGTTGAATATGAGAAAGTGAAGATGACCATAAGTGAATAAAGATTATGATTGTACCATAGAATACAATCTAGGTAAGGCGAACGTAGTAGCAGATGCATTAAGTAGGAAGTGGAGATTCCCTAGGGACGCCTTGTGTGGTATTCGAGCAACCTTTTTAAGTACACTAAGGGGTTCTAAGACAGTTGTGACTGCAGAGAATTAAGGGGGGTCTTTTAGCTCAATTTTAAGTCAGGTCTTCGCTCGTAGCTGAGATTGTGAGAAGATAGCTAGAGGATAGTAACAAAGATGTTTGGAAAGTCCAAACAGGGCCTAGAAGAAGAATTTAAAATGAGATCAAACGGAGCCATAGTGAGGCAAGGAAGACTATGTGTTCCGAGTATTAGTGAGCTTAAAGATGCTATTCTAGAGGAATCTCACAGTTCAACTTACGTCATGCATCCAGGAAGCACCAAGATGTACAAAACATTGAAGGGGGTGTATTGGTGGCCTGGGATGAAGCGGGAGATAGTTGATTATGTTGATAGATGTTTAATCTGCCAACAGGTTAAACTAGTTAGACAGAGGCCAGGAGGACTCCTTAACCCACTACTAGTGTCAGAGTGGAAATGGGAGCATATCACTATGGATTTTCTGTTTGCATTACTACGTACTTATAGTGGACATGATGGTATTTGGGTAATAGTGGATATACTGACTAAGACAACACAGTTTATACCGATTAAAGCGACGTCTACACTTGATCAGCTTGCTAAGCTATACGTCGACAGGATTTTGAGTCAATACGGAGTGCCAATGTCCATAGTTTTAGATAGGAATCCGAGGTTTAGATCTAAGTTTTGGCTTAGCTTACAGAAAGCTATGGGGACAAAGGTGAATTTTTGTACAACATTCCATCCTCAAACAGATGGTCAGTCAGAGAAGACCATCCACACCTTAGAGGACATGTTGAGAGGATGTTTCCTCCAATCTAAGGGATTTTGACACACCCCCTCCCGAACTACTCACTAACTTAGCTCGGAAGACGGCGTGAAGCCAACAGACATCGTTTACCTCTTAACGATACCTATTGACCCTGTTTTACCTAATAACATACTATACGGTTGTGTTTGGCCCATGGGTTTGGATTTGGATGGGTTTGGCATCCAAATCCAAAGCCATGTTTGGAGCAAAGTGTTCCAAATCCTTGGTTTTGAAATCCATTCCCATGGGTTACAACAATACAACCCCATGGGTTACAATAGTGTAATCTCATAGAATTTGTTCCATGTTTTTCTCATCCATTTGTCGACTACTTCGACAACCCCGGTAAAAACTCCGGCGACCACCAACGACCATCGACAACAACAACTCCGGTAAAAACTCCAGTGACCACCGGCAACGACAACTCCAGTAAAAACTCCGGCGACCACCGACAACGACAACTCTCATAAAAATTCCGACGACCGCACCAGCGACCACTTTGACAACAACTCTGGTGACCACTCAACAACCACCGACAACGACAACTCCGACGACCACTTTGCCACACAACTCCGGTGACAACTCCGACAACAATTTCGACGACCACCCGACACCATCGACAACGACAACTCCGACGACCACACAGCGACTCGACTACTGTTGATGACTGCCTCCGAAAAACACTTGATTTTCCATTTCCTCTTCAATTTTTCGTTTTTCATTATCGGTGACCGCTTCGACAATAACTCCGATGAAAACTCCAACGACCACTCGACGACAACTACGACTACAACGACCACATCAGGGACTCAACCATCGTTGACGGTTACCTCTTGCGACCACTTGGTTTCCCATTTCCTCTTTCATTTGTCGTTACTATTTTCAGTCATCACTTCGACAACAACTCCAGTGACAACTCCGGCAACCACAGACAACGACAACTCTGACGACCATATCGACGACTAGCCACCACTGATGGTTGCCTCAACGACTTTTTCAACAATAACTCCGATTATCCGATGACCACCGACACCAAAAATCCAACGACCACCTCGACAATCTCACCACCTCATCAACTCGACCACTCCAACAATCCGACAATCTAGTCAATTTTTTAAAAGGTTAAAATAAAACTAAAAAATTGCTAATAAACATTTTTATATGCTACTCTCAACACCTTTGAATTTTGTGAAATTTTTATTAAAAAAATAAAGAAAAACAACTTGGTATTTTTTTTAATGTACACTCAAATGACTCAATTTTGTAATTTCATTTTTAAAAGTTAGAAAAAACGAAATAATTTTTTTCTTTCGCACCAAGGCGTTTTATGTTCTTTTGTTTCATGTTAGTTGCAACACTTTTGGATGATGTATCTGTATGTGTAAACCCGTGGTAGGGGTGTTCAAAAAACTATATAAATTGAAAGATTCATGGAAAAGTTACTTAAAAAATTGATCCATGTTAGACATTAACTTCTACAATTCACATAAGATCAATTACAAAAATTTGAAAAGAATAAAATAGCTAAAAGAAAAAAGGTGAAACAAAACTGTACCAAACCTAGAGTTTAGAAAACTGCACCGAAGACACAACTCTCTGATTCCCAGGCTGCAGAACACTGCACCCCAATCACGATTTTACGATTCCCGGACTTCACGAACCCCTCGGGACAAACCCCTCAGAAGCTTCGATTCCCGAGGATTACGATTTCGAACTGCGCCTAAACAACGACCCCAAAGAGTTAAAGTTTCTCCAAAAGAAAATGCCCATCTTTGGCATCTAAGGTTAGGCCACATTAATCTCAATCGGATTGAGAGCATAGTGAAGAGTGGACTTCTAAGTCAGTCAGAAGAAAACTCTTTACCAGTGTGTGTGTCATGCCTCGAAGGCAAAATGACCAAACGTCCTTTTAATGGAAAAGGATATAGAGTCAAAGGGTCCCTTGAGCTTATACATTTTGACCTCTGTGGTCCGATGAATGTTAAAGCACGAGGAGGTTACGAATACTTCGTATCTTTCATAGATGATTATTCGAGGTATGGGTATATTTACCTAATGCATAGGAAGTCTGAGGTTCAGAACCTGTTAGGCAAAACTATAAAACCACTTCAATCGGATCGAGGTGGAGAGTATATGGACACCGAATTCCAGGACTATATGATAGAACACAGAAGAGTTGAGATTTAATTTTGTGTTCTATCATTTAGTCCTAAAATCTCAAATCCATATACTCTCCACCTCGATTGGATCGAAGTGTTTTAATGGTTTTCCCTAATGCATTCTCTACTTCAGCCTTATACTCTTTGAACTTTTCCCTAATGCATTCTCTACTGAGATCCTTTATATGTACACTACATTCAGTTAAAGATACATTTTACAGCCTTGGATGTTTAGTTTATTGGATTTAGGGTTAAAACAAAGGCAATATTATAAATAACGAACAATAACATTTTATTGAAATAATAACACTTTATTACATTAATTAGAACATAATTACAAACTACGAGTTTTAGGGCACAAACCCCAACATGTTGCGCTAACCACATGTGTCATTCTAAGAACTACGGGAGAGTAAAAAAAAAACTAGCCTCTAAGTAGTGTGTTTTAAGGGAAATGGAGAGGATAATATACATATTTGTTTAAAAAAAATAGAAAAAAAATGATCATAAAATTGTAGTCATGCGAGTTTTGGAGTGAGACTTATGTTTAACTATGGGTTGCTTAATTTGAATGATTAGGATTATAGTCATTGAACTTGAGGGTAGGTGTCAAATCCTAGTTGGTTTGCTCTTTGTTATTGATGCATAAGTGTAACTAGAAAACCTCGGGTTAGCCACTTAGAAAGAAGAGAATGAATGGTGACTTGTACCTTAAAGCATAAAAACTATAGGTTAGATGGATAAATGATTAAATTGTTGGGGTTTGTGCCCTAAAACTCGTAGTTTGTAATTATGTTACAATTATTGTCATAAATTGTTACTACTTCAATAAAGCGTTATTGTTCGTTATTTATAGTATTGCCATTGTTTTAACCCCAAATCCAATAAACTAAACATCCAAGGCTGTAAAATGTATCTTTAACTGAATGTAGTGTACATATAAAGGATATCTGTTCGAGATACAACCTAAGGGGTATATAGTTAGGGCATAAGGTTTGGGTACCTTACCCTTGTAAAACTATGGATGTGGCCCACTGATGGAGACCTGATCTCCTTGAGCAGCAGAAACGTGGTTTGTGATCGTAATTTGTTTGATAGTTTAGGTTGAATAAAAAACCGATACATTGACAAAAAAAAAAGCAGAACAAGCATGCTTTTAATCTAATTAAAAACATGTAGATATATATGCAAACATAACTAAATTTAACTATTAAATTAAGAAGAGAAAGGGATTATTACCTTTGTAGTTTCGCATAACAACAATTGCTTGCTCCAATGTTCAGCAACTCAGGAATTTCAAAATTCTCTGTTTTCACCAACAGGAACACAACCAGTAGAGTAAACCGTCTATCCTCTGAATGCTTAGATCCTCCTTGGTGGGAAGGATTCAAACTTTTGGAAGAATAAGGGAATGAGAGAGTTAGAGAGAAAAAATACAAGCAATTCACCAATTGTCAGTCACTCAATTGATCGATATCAGATGATCCATCAACCCCCTTTTCCCTGTTAACCTATCGATAGGGAGAAGAAGGGGATAGTGGGAACGTCTCTGGATGACACGTTCCCTTATTTTATTATTATTATAATAATAATAACTAAATATTAATAATTAAATCAAATTTAATTATTAATTGAAATCATATTTAAATAAAACAAATTAAATATCATATATTTAATTTGGATTAAATCTCATTTAATCATATTACCCCTTTAACCTATAGTTTTAATTTACATCTTATGCACATTAAATTTTAACCTATAGTTTTCAAATATGAATCACATTCATATTTGAATTTAACATTTGAACTCTTTAAAATATTTAATTCTCGCACATAATTTAATATGAATCATATTCACATTAAATTTATAATATATAGTTCCAAAACTATATATGATATCGTATCCATACTCATTAAATATATTCCCTAATGAATTTGAACATTTGAAATTCAAATGATCTAAGAACCCTTTACGAGCTAGAAGGTGGACCTAATGGACCTACAGATCATAAGCTCCAACGATACGAGATTGCTCGGTTAATCTCATTAACCTCCCAATCAACATTCGTTAACTGCAGGAACACTCCACTAAAGTCCCACAGTTGCACTCTTCTAGCTGCAGATATATTTCTGTGTCCACGGATATTGACCAATAAAAGCAAGTCAATCCTTCACGAATGTTCGTAACACTAGCTGGGTCAAATTACCGTTTTACTCCAGGGTTACATCTTGTGCCATAAGTACCAGTGCTCCTCTAATGAACAATTTGTTTGTGGTCTTACCAACAAACATAGTCCCTATCGGGCTAATGAGAGGGTCGGGCCCTTTGTTCAAGTCCTGGAGACACCACTTAAGGGAACATTCCTCTACTTACCCTAGTAGGCGGGAAGGAGTGAATTCCATCTTGTTAAGTTAAGTTTCCGGCCGCTCACTCGGTCTTGTCCCCAAGAAGGTAGGCATATTGAGTCGGCGAATATGCCCACTCTTACCCATACTAGTCAAAGGACAATCACTCGTGAACAGGAGTTCGTAACCTGCTCAGGGTTGAGATCAAGTTGCCTAGGTCATCCTAGTGAAATAGAAACCTAACTAGTGAACGTAGTTACAGTTAGAGGTTGTTATTTCGTGGTCCGGTCTTATGTAATCTCATTACATAGGATCTCTCCACTCACATGTCATCCACACGAACACGTTAGAATCACAGTGTTTGCATCAAATACAAAGTCGGCCACATCCATAGTTTTACCAGGGTAAGGTACCCAAACCTTATCCCCTAACTATAGACCCTTTACGTTGTATCTCGAAGCGAGATCCTTTATATGTACACTACATTCAGTTAAAGATTCATATAACAGCCTTGGATGTTTAGTTTATTGGATTTAGGGTTTAAAAAAAGCAAGCTCGTAGATAACGAACAATAACTCTTTATTGAAATAATCACTTTATTACAAAAACTAGAACATAATTATAAACTACGAGTTTTAGGCCACAAATCCCAACAAATTTCCACTTGAACTAAAACTCTAGTGGGTTACATCCTAATCTAAAACAGTGGTTACAAGAGATAGAAATACAATAAACTAGGGCATCCATATACCCCATTACATATCTCCCACTTGCCCTAGATTAGCCTATGTACATATCTCGTAGACCCAGACTTTCCAGATGACCCTCGAACAATTTAGCCGTGAGAGTCTTTGTAAACGGATCAACAATATTGTGCTCCGAAGCGATCTTCGTGACTGTCACATCTCCTCGTTGCACTATTTCTCGTATCTTGTGATACTTCCTCTCGATGTGCTTACCTCGCTTATGGTTGCAAGGTTCGTTCGAATTAGCTACAACACCACTGTTGTCACAGTATAAGGTGATGGGAGATTCCATATTTGGAACAACTTCCAAACAAGAAAGGAATTTGCTTAGCCAAACAACCTCTTTAGCAGCTTCACAAGCAGCGACCTACTCAGCCTCCATCGTTGAGTCGGCGATGCATCCTTGCTTGATGCTTCACCATACTATAGCTCCCCCGTTAAGGCTGAAAACGGATCTCGATGTGGATTTACGAGAATCCTTATCGGTCTAAAAATCATAATTAGTGTATCCATTAAGGATCAAATCCTTAGACGCATACACAAGCATATAGTCCCTCGTTCTCCTAAGATACTTGAGGATATTTTTAACTGCTGTCCAGTGGTCTAACCCTGGATTGGACTGGTACCTATTGACTATCCCCACTGCATAATAATTGTCCGACCTCGTGCACATCATAGCATACATTAAGCTACCTACTGCAGAGGCATAGGGAATATGTCTCATATCCTCAACTTCTTCAGGTGTCTTAGGACACTGTTCCTTAGACAGATGAACTTCATGCCTGAAGGGTAATAAACCCCTCTTGGAATTCTGCATCGAATACCGGGACAACATTTTGTCGATATAAGACGCTTGAGACAGTGCTAGCGTTCTGTTCTTGCGATTCCCGAAGATCTGAATCCCAATAACATATTGCGCATCTCTCCAATCTTTTATTTGGAATTGGGTCACCAACCAATTCTTTATGTCAGTAAGGTATCCTACATCATTCCCAATGAGTAGGATATCATCCACATAAAGTACTAATAAAGCTACTTTGTCGTTGATGATCCTCTTGTAAACACAAGGCTCATCAACGTTTTGGTCAAAACCATAAGACTTGATTGCAGTATGAAATCTTATATTCCAAGACCTGACGCTTGTTTCAACCAATAAATGGATCGATTGAGCTTGCAAACTTGTTGCTCCTGACCTTGGGCTATGAACCCTTTGGGCTGAGACATATAGATGTTATCGTCAAGATTACCATTAAAAAAGGCAGTCTTGACGTTCATTTTCCTGATTTCATAGTCATAAAATGCGGCTATGGACAATAGTATCTTTATAGACTTCAGCATAGCAACAGGGGAAAAAGTTTGTTCATAGTCAACTCCTTCCCTTTGGGTAAAACCCTTTGCTACAAGTCTAGCCTTAAAGGTCTGTACCTTTCCGGCTGCATCTCTTTTCTCTTATAGATCCATTTACACCCTATGGGTCTAACCCCTTCAGATTGGTCTACAAGTTCCCATACTGAATTGAAGTCCATTGACTCCATTTCAAGGTCCATTGCTTTGATCCATTGGTCCTTGTCTACGTCATTCATCGCCTGTTTACAAGACAATGGATCTTCTACGCCGTCATCAGGTATGACAACTTGAGTTTCAGCTAAACCCAAGTAGCGGTTAGGTTGGGAAATAACCCTCCCACTGCGTCGAGGCATTCCAAACGATTGAGAAGGCCGAGACTGACTTGAGGTGCTGGTTCCTCCATCAACTCTTGATGAAGGTCCAGCTTGATCAACAACTCTTGTTCGTTCATCTGTAGCTTCATTTAGTACTAGTTTACTACGCGGTTTGTCGTTTCTTATGTGATCTTCCTCCAAGAATGTGGCGTTTGTCGATACAATCACCTTGTTTTCTTATGGGTCGTAGAAAAGACCACCTCTCGTTTCTTTGGGATAGCCAACAAATTGGAACAATCTTGAACGAGGTTCCAGTTTCTTTGGGTTTGTCACGAGCACGTGTGCCGGACAACCCCAGATCCTGAAGTGTTGTAAACTAGGTTTACGCCCCTTCCACAACTCAAAAGGTGTTTCTGAAACACTTTTTGATGGAACAATGTTCATGATTTGAACTGCAGTGTCAACTGCATATTCCCAAAATGAGGCAGGTAATTGAGCATAGCTCATCATAGAACTAACCATGTCCAACAAGGTTCTATTTCTCCTTTCCGACACACCATTTTGTTGTGGTGTATTAGGTGTTGAGAGTTGAGATTTAATTCTATGTTCTATCATATAGTCCTGGAATCTCAAATCCATATACTCTCCACCTCGATCGGATCGAAGTGTTTCAATGGTTTTCCTTAATGTATTTTCTACTTCAACCTTATACTCTTTGAACTTTTCAAGAGCCTCAGACTTGTGATGCATTAGATATAGATAACCATACCTCGAATAATCATCTATGAAAGAGATAAAATATTCGTACCCTCCTCGAGCTTTAACATTCACCGGACCACAAAGATCAGAATGTACAAGTTCAAAGGGCTCTATGGCTCTGTAACCTTTTCCATTAAAAGGTCGCTTGGTCATTTTACCTTCCAAGCAAGACTCGTAAGGCGATAAAGAATCATCTTCTAACTTGTTTAGAAGTCCATTGTTAGAGAGTCTCTCAATCCGGTTGAGATTAATATGACCAAGTCTAAGATGCCATAGATAGGTATTATTATTTGGAGAAATTCTTTGCCTTTTACTTTGAATGTTAGCATTCTTGAACATCACATGATTTAAAATTTTTTTAGTTTGATTCGGTTTAAGTACATACAAGCCGTTTTCTAACTTAGCACAACAAATATTGACACCTTTCTCTGAAATGAACGCTTCATTAAATGAAAAGGTAATACAGTAGCCAAGTTAAATTAAACAAGAGATAGAAATTAAGTTCCTCTTAATTTTAGGAACTATATACAGATTTTCTAAAAATAAAAATCTATCTCTAAAAAACAACTTGGCATCTCCAACTGCACGAGCTGAGACGACGTGTCCCGTTCCGACCCTGAGCATCATCTCCCCCTCTTCGAGTTCCTTGAAGGAAGTAGTTTCCTGAAACGAAGAGCAAACGTGATTAGTTGCTCCTGAATCAAGTATCCAGGTGAAATCATCATTTTCCACTAAACAAGTTTCAAGAATGAATAAATCTAATTTACCTTTCTTCTCTTTGAGCACAACAAGGTATTTTGGGCAGTTTCGCTTCCAGTGCCCATCCACGTTGCAGTGGAAATATTTTCCTTTATGTGCAACCTTGGCTTTTCCCTTGCCTTTGTCAGCAGCAGGTGCCTTCCCTTTCCCTCCTATCTTCTTCTTTTGGGTCTTCTTAAACCCAGAAGATGAACCACAGGACTTAGTCCCAGAGGATGAACCCTTCTGAAACCTTCTGGAATGGGCAAACAGATTTGCCTCTCCATCAGCATGTCCCTTATTCTTCATAAGAGACTGGAAAGTTTGTAGTTCATTAAGGAGGGTAGTCAGGTTATACTCTATTTTGTTCATCACCGCGTTGCTTCAAAATTGCAGAAAACTTTTCAGAAGAAATTCCAGGATGAGCGATACCTGACTTTGCTCGTCAATGACCGCTCCGTTCATCTCAACCACGTTGAAGTGGACCATCAGATCGAGAACGTGTTCTTTCACCGATGACCCCTCCTTCATACGGGAGTTATAAACGTATTTAAGGGATTCGTGCCGAATCTTTCTAGACGGTTGTCCAAACATTTCCTGCATCGAACTCATGATCTCACGAGCTGAGACCATACCCCCATGCTTTTTGGCCAGAACTTCAGAAACACTAGCCAAAATGTAGACCTTGGCCTTATCATTGGCCTTGATCCGGTGGCCGTCGACGCCTCATATGCATTGAGGGCGTTACGAGCAGGATCCGAGGACATTTCTCGATCAAAGACAAATCGTAGGTCGTCAACAATGAGAATCGTATTTAAGTTGGACTTCCACGTAGTAAAATTCTCACCAGTTAAACGATCACTTTTAAGTAAGGGTATTATTAAGGACGACATGCTGAAAAACCAAAATAGTTCTAATTAGTTATGCCTTTTAACCCATCATAAAACCAATCATACTTTGCAAAATTATTAAAGAACCCTAGTGTTTAAACTCAATGTTTAAATTAAACCTTTAATTTTGCAACGATACTTCAAGGGTTTAGAACAAAAGCCTCCGTCGGGCGGTCAGTCATTCCTCCCTTGAATTGAGACTTTCTCAGCCAATTCTCACTACCAGAACATCTCATGTCCCAATGGTCCTTAGCTACCGTTTGTTTGGTCAATGACTTGTTAACTAGCTTAACTCATCCCGTAAATGTGACCCTACCATTTCAAGATCCAATAGGTCCGAGCCAACAGGCTACTATTAAGAAAGACAACTGTTGGTAAATTACCTAAGAGACCCTATCCATTTTTGGAGTTCGCGGTGTTTCATTCCTATAGTCAGGCCCTCCGTAGAGTTTGGCTATTCCAGGATAACCTAGCAGGCGAACTATAGAAATCTCACGGTGCGACCTAATGGAGGAGACAGTAAGGTACGTTGACACGCGTCCTGCTCCCATTTACTATGGATACTTCCCTCATTCACCTTGTTATTGAACCATGCAAACACATACCATAGGGGGACGCCCTATTGACGACACGTAGCCGAGCATGGAACTCACGGTGTGAACTCTTGAGGACGTGAGAGTAAACTCGATGCGAACATCTCGTTTTCTCCCACTGAAGCTCCTAAAATTAGGGTATAGGTTTATCTTAGTTGGATTCTGGGTAAAAGAATCTATCTAAGTCTATGCCTATTATAACTATTATTACTAGTTCTTTCATTCTTATGTCTAGGTGAATAAACATTTTAATTACCTATAGATAAAATATAACTAAGGTTAATTCAACTCAGGCTCCGGGTAAGTTCCAAGGTAGGAGGTGTTCCGTTAATCGTCAGCTTAAGTACCCCCAGCCTTAGATAGAACTTCACCGGTAGAGTTTCATTAGAACAAAAATTCTAACGTCCTACTAGATTTTAAACTATTTAAAATACTACGTAAGACTAATTTCTAATCCCATTAGAAATTAAAACTTAGGTCTAAATTAATTTTAAACGATTTAAAACTAATTTTAAATTTTAACCCAAGTTCCTATGTTTGCATGCATTTGTTAATTATAGGTTATGGTTTCTAAAACCCCTTTAATTTACATCTTTTATAAATTTAATAATTAATCTATGATAAAGAAGCTATATTATAAATCCAACAATCATTATTCAAATTGGAATTATAAAAGATTCAACTAATTGAATAATAAAATTACTTAAACAAAATAACATTTATTTTAAACTAAGCTCCATGCAATTTATTTTCATATAATACAATTATAACACTTATAAAAAACTACTCATGAAAAATAAATTAATCATGTATCTAGCCATATTCATATAACTAAATAAAATGCAGAACATGTTTATCCTAAGGTGGAAAAATCTAAATGACATTCATAAAGATATATAGCTGTAAAACCGGAATAATTTTGCACCTAAAGTGCAAAAATTAAAATTACATTAATTTAATTTCATTGAAACCAGTCCAAAAACACCCTGAACCGGACTTGAACCACTCGAACCGGACCAAAACTAACGAACTAGCTTGAACCGGCCTGCTACTCCTTGAATTGCCTCACGGCGTTGCAACGCTGATGCTAGTGTTGTAACGCCAACTCTGTCCTATGCGCGCCACCTATCGGGGTGGCGTTGCAATCTTGGGCAGCGTTGCCGCGTAACGACGACCCTTGAGCGCCCGCGTCGATAGGGGACGCTAGCGTTGCGATGCCGTTCTTCAGCGTTGCAACGCTGATGAACGGCGTTGCAACGCTGCTGATCGCATTGCAACGCTGCTGCTACTGCAGCAGCTTTATTCTTCGAACACAACAGCTTCCTTCTTTAATATCTCCTTTGATTCTCAACCGAATCGCTTGAAATTGGTCCCAAACGACTCGTAACTCAATTAGAGACTCAATAATGCACTTTTTGCCTAAAAACGCAGGGGCCTTTTACATACAAAATTATCAAATCAAAAGAAGTAAACTAAGGCCAAACACTCCTAAACAGTTTTACAGCAAACCAATGCAATCCCCACCAAATCAATGCAATTTTGTTTCAACAAAACAAATCAAGCAATGCTCTGATACTAATTGATGGAGATCTGATCTCCTTGAGCAGCGAAAACGTGGCTTGGGATCGTAATTTTCTTGATAGTTTAGGTTGAATAAAAAACCGATACATTGACAAAAAAAAAACAAAACAAGCATGCTTTTAATCTAATTAAAAACATGGAGATATATATGCAAACATACCTATATTTAACTATTAAATTAAGAAGAGAAAGGTATTATTACCTTTGTAGTTTCGTAGAACAACAATTCCTTGCTCCAATGTTTAGCAACTCAGGAACTTCAAAAGTTCTCCGTTTTTCACCAACAGGAACACAACCAGTAAAGTAAACCCTCTATCCTCTGAATGCTTAGATCCCCGTTGGTGGGAAGGATTCCAACTTTTGGAAGAAGAAGGGAATGAGAGAGTTAGAGAGAAAAATGGCAGCAATTCACCAATTGTCAGTCACTCAATTGATCGATCCATTAGATGATCCATCAACCCCATTCTCCTTGTTAAACTATCGATAGGGAGAAGAAGGGGTGTAGTGGGAAAGTTTATGGATGACACGTTCCCTTATTTTATTATTAAAATAATAATAATAATAAAATATTAATAATTAAATCAAATTTAATTATTAATTTAAATCATATTTAAATAAAATAAAAATAATATCATATATTTAATTTGGAGTAAATCTCATTTAATCATATTACCCCTTTAACCTATAGTTTTAATGTACATCTTATGCACATTACATTTTAACCTATAGTTTTCAAATATGAATCGCATTCATATTTGAATTTAACATTTGAACTCTTTCAAATACTTAATTCTCTCACATAATTTAATATGAATCATATTCACATTAAATTTATAATATATAGTTCCAAAACTATAAATTATATCGTATCCATATTCATTAAATATATTCCCTAATGAATTTGAACATTTCAAATTCAAATGATCTAAGAACCCTTTACGAGCTAGAAGGTGGACCTAATGGACCTACAGATCAGAAGCTCCAACGATACGAGATTGCTCGGTTAATCTCATTAACCTCCCAATCAACATTCGTTAACTGCAGGAACACTCCACTAAAGTCCCACAGCTGCAGTCTCCTCACTGCAGATATATTTCTTTGTCCACGGATATTGACCAATAATAGCAAGTCAATCCTTCACGAATGTTGGTAACACAAGCTAGGTGAAATTACCGTTTTACCCCTGGGTTACATCTTGTGCCTTAAGTACCAGTGCTCCTCTAATGAACAATTTGTTTGTGGTCCTACAAACAAACAGAGACCCTCTCAGGCCAATGAGAGGGTCGGACCCTTTGTTCAAGTCCTGGAGACACCACATAAGGGAACATTCCTCTACTTACCCTAGTAGGCGGGAAGGGGTGAATTCCATCTTGTTAAGTTATGTTCCCAGCCGCTCACTCGGTCTGGTCCCCAAGAAGGTAGGCATATTGAGTCGGCTAATTTGGCCACTCTCACCCATTCTAGTCAAAGGACAATCCCTTGCGAACAGGTGTTCGTAACCTGCTCAGGATTGAGATCAAGTTGCCTAGGTCATCATAGTGAAATAGAAACCTAACTAGTCAACGGAGTTACAGCTAGAGGTTGCTATTTCGTGGTCCGGTCTTATGTAATCTCATTACATAGGATATCCCCACTCGCATGTCATCTACACGAACACGTTAGGATCAGAGTGTTTGCATCAAATACAAAGTGGGCCACATCCATAGTTTTACCAGGGTAAGGTACCCAAACCTTATGCCCTAACTATAGACCCTTTAGGCTGTATCTCAAACCGAGATCCTTTATATGTACACTACATTCAGTTAAAGATTCATATAACAACCTTGGATGTTTAGTTTATTGGATTTAGGGTTTAAATAAAGGCAAACTCGTAGATAATGAGCAATAACTCTTTATTGAAATAATAACACTTTATTACAAAAATTAGAACATAATTACAAAGTACGAGTTTTAGGGCAAAAATCCCAACACCCACTTTGGAGAAAATAGAGAAGGTTCCTGTGTTGCTGAATTACTGGAAAATCACCTTTTCGAGCAAGGAGTTGCTGTCGAGGAAAACTACAAAGGTAATTATGAATTCTCTTTTAGTTAAATTTTATTTACACAACATGTTTTTATGATTATCCATGTCTAATTAGATTAGAAGTATATGCTTGTTCTTTTCTTTTTTCCATTGTACTTGTTTTTGCTTTTCAACCAAAAACGATCTTGCAATTATGATTCCAAACACGTTTCCGCTGCTCAAAGGGATCAGATCTCCATCACAACATACCTAAGCAATTGGGTTCTCACATAATTCATAGAATGGCACCCGTGGTTCGTGCAACACACCTAAGCAATGGGTACAGGCTTCTTGCTTGATACCTTCGCTCGAAGAGGTAACCATGGTTAGTGCCCAGACCCCCTTACATCGAGCACCAAGTTCCTGAATTGTCTTTAAATAACAAAATAAATAACATATTTATTGTCTAGCCCAATGGAATTTTAGGGAAATGAAAGGTTTGCACACTCTTTCTTTCTTTCTCTTTTTTTTTTCTAAAAAAAAATACGAAGAATTTACCTTTCCCCCCAAACTTAGAGTACTCAATGTCCTCAATGACTTAGGGAGGTCGGGTAACTCCCCCAAACTTGAAATGATCACAAATTTGGAGTTTACTAATTTTGGAGCGCTCTAAAAAATGTATGAGTTAGCTAATTGTCATGGCGTCTAGCTTTCAAAATTTTTGGCCTAGGAGTTGAATCCTACCAGAAGCGCACTAAAGAACCCCAATGACAAGCTTCACATTGAGAAACACCAAACAAAATAGCATGCTCTTGCCTCAAACACAAATCGCAACTCTTATTTTCATCAACTCTAAGATTTGGCCTTAACTCTTAATTTTTGAGGAGATGCATCCAAGTTTCTACAAAAAACAACACACATTTTACCATAAAAACACATGCAGAAACTTAATTTTTAAACAAGGCATAACGACCATCTTTCCTATTTTTACTTGCTTAAACACAATGAATCAACTACCTGTTGGGATGGATGTCCTAATCTCGTTTAGTTTGTAAATTTAACATTTGAAATTAATAAAAGTTATTTATTTCATCATTTTGTGTCTCGCAAATTTTACAAACTTTGTCTAGTAAACTAAGCTCCAGGGTCATTGAATATATGAGAGAACTAGAACTTAACGGTTTGTAGTGGACACACAGGGAGGATCGCGTTCGAGTTAATGACCTGACCGGTCTAAAGTATATGGATAGGGTTGGAGACCTATGTTGGGATTTTTGTCCTAATCTCGTGTTTGTAAATTACTATTTGAAATTAATAAGAGTTATTTATTTCATTACTTTGTGTCTCACAATATTCACAAACTTTTCCAATAAACTAAGCTCCAGGGTCATTGAATTTATGACAGAACTAGAACTTGAACGGTGTGTAGTAGACACATAGGGAGGATCACGTTCGAGTTAATGACCCGAATGGTCTACAGTATATGTATAGGGTTGGAGACCTAATCCTGGATACACTGTGGATGCGACCCGCTTTGTATTAGATACAAAGCGAGGTGATCGACTTCGTTCATGTGGTTGACATGCGAGTGGGGGCATCTATGCAATGAGATTGTACAAGGCGGACCGTGAATTATTAGACCTACTGATGTAACACCCTTGACAGTAAAGACTAATAACTTCGTAGACGACCATTAGTGACTCGACCTGAATCCTGAGCGTGTTACGGTCTCGTCTCTGTGGGGGTCTGTCCCTTGACTAGTACGGGTGAGGGTGGTCACAGTTACTCGCCCAATATGCCTATCTTCTCACGGACAGGACCAAGTAGGAAGCTGGGAACATAACTACGAAAGATGGAATTCACTCGTTCCCGCCTTTAGGGAACTTAGAGGGGTTGTTCCCTTAAGTACTGTCTCCAGGGCTTGGACAACTGTCACCCACCTTCTCACTGGCCTGAGAAGGGTGTTGTGTATGGTTGGACCATCATGATATGTTGTTCACTAGAGGAGGAGTGGGGACTTAAGGAACAAGAGGTAGACACAGGGGTAAAACGGTAATTTGACCCAACCGTGTCTATGAACAACCTGTGAAGGGTCGACTCATGGGTATTGGTTATATCAGTGGACACGTAATATTCTACACTGACGGGAGTGCAGCTACGGACTTTAGTGGAGTGTTACCGTAGCTAATGAATGTTGATTAACTGGGTCAAAGAGTTTGATAGGTTAATCTCGGATAATTAGAGCCCGTCACTATAGGTCCATTAGGTCACTCGGTTGGCTCCATCTGGGCTAGAATAAGGGTTAGAGTTTTGGTATAAAATTGAAGTGTTCAATCTCACTTAGAGTAATTTATATCATTTATATGAGATATGAGTGATATAATAAATAGTTTAATGTGAATGAGATTCATAATAAACTATAGGTTAGCCTAATTGTTGTATTATGACTAATTGGATTAATTAATTGAGAGAAATTAAATTGGATGTGATTCAATTTAATTAATCCACAATTATTGCAAATGTGATTTGAAATATGAGATATGAGATATCTTATATTATATGGTAATGCAAATATGATTTGCATAACCTATGGTTGTGGTAAAAGTGTAATAATGTGGAGATGTTAACTCCATGATTATTCCACTATTTAAACCCTTTTTGCAAGAAGGATTGTAAGACATTCTCTCATTTTTAGAATTTTTGCCAAAAGAAGAGAAATCTCTCTTAACTATTCTCTCAAATTCTCCTTCCTCTCCAAAACCAAAAAGTCACACAACTTTCCTTCTTCCAAAGGAAGAAAAATCGAGAAGGCCATTGGTGGTGTTCGGGTTTTGTTCGAGAGAACCGTTCATTGAGATCGAGAAGCACGAAGTGTTCGTGATCAAGGAAGA
Organism: Trichosanthes cucumerina; assembly: GCA_036507285.1. NCBI lineage: Eukaryota > Viridiplantae > Streptophyta > Magnoliopsida > Cucurbitales > Cucurbitaceae > Trichosanthes > Trichosanthes cucumerina. The sequence goes on from CM071841.1 coordinate 46,418,351, forward strand.
AATTTTTTGAAGAATTGTCTACAACAAGTAAGTACATTCTTCTTGTTGTTTTTCTTCCTTAATTATGTATGTTTAACTTAGATCAAAGTGTTAGATCATTTTAATAAATTTCAAGTAGCGTAACGATACCTTGACGATTCGATCGTCTTCCGCTGCGCGGGGATTTTCATTCCCTTCAACCTAATCCTAGATACGCTGTGGATGCGACCCGCTTTGCATTAAGATACAAACGAGGTGATCTGACTCGTTCATGTGGTTGACATGCGAGTAGGGGCATCCTGTACAATGAGATTTTACAAGACCGGACCGTGAATTATTAGACCTACTGATGTAACACCGCTAACAGTATGTGACTAATAACTTCGTAGATGACCATTAGTGCCTCGACCTGAATCCTGAGCGTGTTACGGACTTCTGTCTGCAGGGGTCTATTCTTTAACTAGTAGGGGTGAGGGTGGTCAAAGTTACTTGCCCAATATGCCTATCTTCTCACGGACAAAACCAAGTAGGGAGCAGGAAACTTAACTACGCGAGATGGAATTCACTCATTCACGCGTTTTGAGAAACTAAGGGGTTGTTCCCTTAAGTGTTGTCTCCAGGGCTTGGACAACGGGCACCCACCCTCTCCCTGGCACAAGAGGGGTGTTGTGTATGGTTGGAGCATTACAACGTTGTTGTTGATTAGAGGAGCAGTGGGGACTTAAGGAGCAAGAAGTAGACATAGGGGTAAAGGGGTAATTTTACCAAGCAGTGTCTACGAACAACCTGTGAAGGGTCGAGTCATGGGCATTGGTTATATCAGTTGACGCATCTTGTCTTACACTGACGGGAGTGCAACTACAGGCTATAGTGGAGTGTTACCGTAGCTAATGAATGTTGATTAACCAGGTCAAAGAGTTGACAGGTTAGTCTCGGATCATTGGAGCTCGTCACTGTAGGTCCATAAGGTCTCTCGGTTGGCTCAAACTGGATTAATAGAAGGTTTACAATTTTGGTGTGAATTTGAAGTGTTCGAGTTCACTAAAGGGTAATTATGTCATTTATATTAGATAATGTGAATGAGATTCATAATAAACTATAGGTTAGGCTAATTGTTGAATTAGGGCTAACTTGGAGAAATTAGATTGAGAGAAATTAGATTGACTGTGATTTAATTTAAAAAATCCACAATAATACAAAGGTTATTTGTAAAAAGAGATATGAGATATCTTATTATATGTGGTTATGCAAATATGATTTGTATAACATATAGTTGTGGTAAAATGGTGAATAGGTAGAGATTTCAACTCCACCTATCACCATTATATAAACCCCTTTGCAAGAAGGGTTCATGAAGGATTTGCTCATTTTTGGATTTTTCACCAAAAAGCTAATTGATTTTCTCTCTCAACTACAACTCTCTCTCAAACTTTCCTCCATTCACCAAAAGAAGAATCCCACCATTCTCCTTCTACCTAACGTAGAACAACCAAGAAATCGAGTGGAGGTGTTCGTTCGTTGGGATTGTTCGAGGAGTTTGAGATCGTTGAGAAGAACACGAAGAGTTCGTGATACGAGGAAGGAAATTTGAAGACGGTCTTCAACAAGTGATTCTTCCTTCCTGATTTTCCTTCTAAATTGCATGTTTAACCTGATACTATTCGATAGTTTGATTTTAAGAAAACAAATTGCATAACGATACCACGACGATTTGATCGTCTTCCGCTGCGCGGGGACTCTCATTCCCTTCTCTACCTACATCATGCATATCAAAAACAATGAAAACAACAACTAACATGGAATCTAGTAGCCAAAATAGATCATTTTGAAGTCCTAAAGTAAGTAAGTAACTTCATAAATACAGTGGCATTGAACACCCTATATACTATAGCAGCACACAGTCTCATCAACAGAAAAAATTTCAATTATGCCCAAAATCAGATTCAGAACAACACATCTCCCTCTCATGGTTAAAGCATACATTGCCCTTAATGTATAAACTGCTCACTTAAGCATGCTTAAGGACAACTAATAAAGATGGAAGGAAGAACAATACTGCCCTAAATTGAGGAGACCTCCACTAAAGTGCATATCAATCACTAAACCCCAAGGGAGCTGCAAAATAAGCAAGGGTTACTTATTAAACTAAAAAAAAAAAAAAAAACAAGTTAAAAAATGAAACAAAAGAAATAATCCTTAGGTTACCTGCCAAGAATCGCTTGTTTAAACGTCATCAACTTGACGGAATACACTTGGGCTTGTCATGGTACATAAAAATTCTCCCATTTTTTTGGGCCTCTTTTTCTCGAATCTACAAAACAAATCAAGGCTAGCAAGAATACTAGCTTTTCGTGATAGCCCGAAACAAATATATTTTTTTTTATTTTTTATATAATAAAAAAAAGAAGGAAAAACAACAAAGCAACATTTTTTAATTTTTTATTTGATAAAAGAAGAGAAAGAAAAACCGGAAAATGAATAGACTCACAAAAATATACTAACTCGAGAGAGTTGAAAGAAAAACACTCACCAATAAGAGAAAAATTATAAAATAGAACTGACATAGACTCAAAAGCCTCAAACTCTACCACTTGGCCTAACTCAACAGGCTCGACTTCTTCCACACTCTCACTGACTCTATCCTGGTGTGTGGTAAAAGGTTCTAGTTCTTTTATATCTAAAGCACAATCCTCTAACTCCCCATACTCAGAAAAATTTGAAGGACTAGGATGTTGAAGGTCTACCGGCGGGTCAGTCATCAAGTGACTCACCGAACTATCTATAGGTGTGGGTCTTCCTTCAGTATCCTCCCTAGTGTGCTCAACCTCAGACGAGTCTAAATAAACTTTTTCTTTAAGAGAGACAAGTGTAAGAACAAGTATATTCGTTAGGCGTTGAATTGACGCCCCTATCTGCCTATTCCCCACATCTATTTTACTATTCCTCTCTTCTGTGGTTCTCATATTCTAATAACAACATTTTAAGGGAAGATTCGTCGTTTACCTGGGTTTCTTGAATATAGGAAAGATATGGCTCAAAACACTTAGGATATGGTTCATAGACTCAATTGCTCTAATTATAATCATACATATGGTTCCCATAAGTCATAGGGTTAGTATGATAGTAATTAGGCATTTGGAAACTATAAGATCCATACCCCACACTAGAAGACTCTAAATTGGCAAAGGGATGATCATAAGAAAAAGAACTATACTATGTTTGATCATTGGGCACAGAAGACCACCCAAAGTTATCATAAGACATAATAAAGTAATGAATCAATTACAACAGTCTGAACAAACAAAATATGCACCAACATAACCAGAATGAATAACGAAGACTCAACAAAAATAAAAACAGGAAACAATGAAAACAAGACACACCCAACAAAAAAAAAACAAGGATAAAATGCTAAAACCAACTAACACAAGATAAGAATCAAAACTAGTCCCCGACAACGGCGCCAAACACTTGATGCAAAAATATCAGTGCCCTAAACTAATACAAATTAGAATGAGATTCCGACACTTTTATGAGGTGCAAAGTATACATGTGAAGGCAATCAGATCCCCGTGAGCAGCGAAAACATGATTTTATTGATCGATTTTCTTGCTTGTTTTTGGTTTACTTCAAATACCAGTACATTGGTAAAAATACAGAGAATAAGCATTAAAGAATGGATTTAAACAAACATACACATGTTGTATAAGTTCTAAACTAAGAGGAACGAACTATTACCTTTGTAGTTTCTCAATTCAGCAACTCCTTACTCCTTTTGCACAACAACACAACAAACCGAAAGTTCTCTGCTTCTTCGTTTCAACAGGACAACACCACCGGGGAAAACCTTCTATATTTCTCAGTCTTAGATCCAACCTTGGTGTGAAGGATTCCAACTATTGGTATAAGTTAAGGGAATTGAGATTGTGTGTGAGAGAAAACAATTTTTGCAGCAATTCAACATAAGCCCAAAAATTGATGGATCAAACTGATCTCCCTTCTCCTTGTTTTTTCTATCGATAGGGAGAATGAGAGGGTTAGTGGGAACGTGTCTGGATGACACGTTCCCTTAATTAAATTGATTAATAAATAACTAATTATTTATTAATTTAATTAATAATTAAATCATATTTAATTGAATATGAACATTAATTTCAATTAAATCATATTTAACCAAAATTAAATTAAATATCTTATATTTAATTATGATTGAATCATATTTAATCAATTTTCCATCTAACCTATAGTTTTAATGCACATCTTATGCACATTAAATTTTAAACTATAGTTTTCAAATATGAATCTCATTCACATTTAAATTAATATTTGAACTTTTTCAAATATTTAATTCTCTTATTTAATTTAATATGGATCCTATTCATATTAAATTTATAATATAAAGTTCCAAAACTTGATATTATCATGTATCTATATACATCAATATTTATTCCCTAATTGAATTTGAACATTTCAAATTCAAATGATCTAAGAACCCTTTACGATCTAGAAGGTGAACCTAATGGACCTACATATCAGAAGTTCCAACGATACGAGATTAATCGGTTAATCTCATTAACCTCATACTCATCATTTGTTAACTGCGAGAACACTCCACTAAAATTCCGCAGCTGCACTCTTCTCACTGCATATATATTTTTGTGTCCACGGATATTGACCAATAACAGCAAGACAATCCTTTACGAATTTTCGTAACATCAGCTGGAAAAAATTACTATTTTACCCCTAAGTTATATCTTTTACCTTAAGTAGTAGTGCTCCTCTAATGAACCATTTGTTACTGGTCCTACCAACAAACAGAAGTCCCTCTCGGGCATACGAGAGGGTTGAGACCTTTATTCAAGTCTCACATAACGGGAATGAAAATCCCAGCGCAGCGGAAGACGATCGAATCGTCATGGTATAATTATGCTACTCGATTTCATTAAAATCAACAATCTAATAGTTTAGGCTAAACATATAAAAAAGGAAAGAAAAACAACAAGTAAAAAATACTTACTTGTTGAAGACCATCTTCAAAATCCTTTCCACATTCACGAACTCTTCGTGCGCTCCTCGACCTCTACAAACTCTTCTCTCGATCAAGAACGAACACCACAAATCGGAGTCTCGGTTGTTCTTCTTTTGGAAGAAGGAAAGTTGTGGGACTTTGGTGTTTTGGGGAAGGGAAGAGAAATTGAGAGAAATTGAGAGAAAAATGAATCTCTTCTCTTTGATGAAATCCAAAAAATGAGAGAATTCCTTGAGAAACTCTTCTTGCAAAAGGGTTTATATAATGGAAAATGATGGAGTTAAAATCTCCACATTATTACCATTTTACCCTAACCATAGGTTATGCAAATCATATTTGCATAACCATATAATATAAGATATCCCATATCTCATCTTACAAATCATATTTGTATAATTGTTGATTTATTAAATTGAATCACTTTCAATTTAATTTCTCTCAATTAATTTCTCCAATTAGCCCTAATTAACCAATTAGGCTAACCTATAGTTTATTATGAAATTGAACACTTCAATTCACACCAAAACATTAACCATTCTTTTAACCTAGTTTGAGCCAACCGAGAAACCTAATGGACCTACAGTGACGAGCTCCAATGATCCGAGATTATCCTATCAAACTCTTTGACCCGGTTAATCAACCTTTATTAGCTACGGTAACACTCCACTAAAGCCCGTAGCTGCACTCCCGTCAGTGCAGAATATTACGTGTCCACTGATATAACCAATGCCCATCAGTCAACCCTTCACGGGTTGTTCATAGACACGGTTGGGTCAAATTACCGTTTTACCCCTATGTCTACTTCTTGCTCCTTAAGTCCCACTGCTCCTCTAATGAACAACAACGTTGTTATGGTCCAACCATACACAACAACTCTCTCGAGCCAGTGAGAGAGTGGGCGCCCGTTGTCCAAATCGTTGAGACAACACTTAAGGGAACAACCCCTCTAGTTTCCCTAATTGCGTGAACGAGTGAATTCCATCTCGCGTTGTTAAGTTCCCAACTCTCTACTTGGTCCTGTCGCGGAGAAGGTAGGCATGTTGGGCGAGTAACTGTGACCACCCTCACCCGTACTAGTCAAAGGACAGACCCCCGCAGACAGGAGTCCGTAACACATCAGGATTCAAGTCTAGTCAATAATGGTAATCTACAAAGTTATTAGTCCTTACTGTCAATGGTGTTACATCAGTAGGTCTAATAATTCACGGTCTGGTCTTGTACAATCTCATTGTACAGGATGCCCCCACTAGCATGTCAACCACATGAACGAGTCAGATAAACTCGTTTGTATCTTAATACAAAGCGGGTCGCATCAAAAGTGTATCTAGGATTAGGTCTCCAACCCCATCCATATACTGTAGACCATTCGGGTCATTGGCTCGAATGTGATCCTCCCTTTGTGTCCACTGCACATCGTTAAAGTTCTAGTTCTCTCATATATTCAATGACCCTGGGGCTTAGTTTATTGGTCAAAGTTTATATAAAATGCGGGACACAAAATAACGAAATGAATAACTCTTTATTAATCTCAAATAGTAATTTACAAACACGAGATTAGGACAAAACATCCCAACAAATTCCCACTTCGACTAAGCTAGTGGAGGAAATACATATCTGAAATGTACCTAAATTACAATGAAGTAATAAATAAACTAGGGCATTGAATACTCGTTTACATATCTCCCACTTGCCCTAGTCAGAAAGTACTCGAAGACCTAGACTCTCTAGGTGACCCTCAAACACCTTGGCCGTGAGGGGCTTTGTAAATGGATCAGCTACGTTGTGCTCCGACGCTATCTGCGTGACTGTAACGTCTCCCCGGTGCACAATCTCCCATATCAGATGATACTTCGACTCAATGTGTTTGCCTTTCTTATGACTCCGAGGCTCCCTGGAGTTGGCTACTACACCACTGTTGTCACAAAATAGTGTGATTGACAAGTTCATATTTGGAACAACTTCCAAATCTGTCATGAACTTTCTTAGCCAAACAGCTTCCTTTGCAGCTTCACAAGCCACAACGTACTCCGCTTCCATAATGGAATCGGCGATGCATCGTTGCTTGATGCTTCGCCACACTACAACTCCTCCATTCAGAATGAAGGCTGACCCTGAGGTAGATTTCCTAGAATCCTTATCGGTCTGAAAGTCAGAATCTGTGTATCCGGTAAGGATCGAATCCCCACCCATACACTAAGTTGTAGTTCCTCGTTCTCTTAAGATACTTGAGGATTGCCTTTACGGTTGTTCAGTGATCTAATCCTTGATTGTATTGATATCTACTGACAATCCCTACTGCATAACAGATGTCAGGCCTAGTACACAACATGGCATACATCAGGCTCCCTACAGCTGAAGCATAGGGGATCCATCTCATATCCTCAACCTCTTGAGGAATCCTAGGACACTGATCCTTAGACAAATGAACCCTGTGCCTAAAAGGCAGCATGCCCTTCTTGGAGTTCTTCATCTTATATCTAGACAACATCTTGTAAATATAAGATGCTTGAGACATGGCCAGCGTTCTATTCTTCCAGTTTCGGACTATCTGGATACCTAGAACATACTGAGCTTCTCCCAAATCTTTCATTTGGAATTGCGAAGCTAGCCATTTCTTTACGTTAGTAAGAAATTCTACCTCATTCCCCATGAGAACAATATCATCCACCTATAATATAAAAAAAATGACAGTTTTGTCAACGATTTTCTTGTAGGCACAAGATTCGTCAAGATTCTTATCAAAGCCATAAGATTTGATTGTCTCATCAAACCTTATATTCCAAGACCTCGAGGCTTGTTTCAGTCCATAAATAGACCTATGAAGCCGGCAAACTTTTTGCTCTTGGCCTTGGACAATGAACCCTTTGGGCTGGTCCATGTAGATGGTTTCGTCAAGTTTGCCATTCACAAAGGCGGTTTTGACATCCATCTGCCATACCTCGTAGTCATAATACGCGACAATGGCCAGAAGGATCCTTATCGACTCTACCATGGTAACAGGTGAAAAGATTTCCTCATAGTCAACACCTTCGACCTGGGTAAAACCCTTTTCAACTAGTCGTGCTTTGAAGGTTTGCCCCTTCCCATCTACACCACGTTTACGCTTGTAGATCCATTTACAACCAATAGGTTTTACCCCATCCGGTTGATCCACAAGCTCCCAGACAGAATTGAAGTACATCGACTCCATTTCGTGGTCCATAGCTTTAATCCATTCGTCCTTGTCAACATCAGCCATTACCTGATCATAGGTTAATGGATCCTCGCAGTCATCCTCAGGACTGACAACTTGGCTTTCAGCTAAACCCATGTAACATTCATGCTGTCTCACAACCCTCCCACTACGTCGAGGAATTCCCAACTCTTGGGAATAGACTTGACTTGACGTGCTAGGATCAAAAACACTTGTTGACGTACTAGCCCGTTCAGCAACTCTTGCTGATGTACTGACCATTTCTTTTAACACGATTTTGCTCCTAGGCACATGATCCCTGATGTGGTCTTCCTCAAGGAAAGTGCCATTTGTCGACACAAACACCCTATTATCCTTAGGATCATAAAACAGACCACCTCTGGTCTCTTTTGGGTAACCTACGAATAGGCACGATTTTTAACGGGGTTCTAACTTTTTTGGGTTTGACACCAACACGTGGGTCGGGCATCCCAAAATTCTGAAATGGTGTAAACTACCTTTACGACCAGTCTAGAGTTCAAAAGATGTTTCACAAACACTCTTCGACGGAACTTTGTTCAAAATATAAACCGTACTCTTCACTGCGTAACCCCAAAAGGAATCAGGGAGACGAGCATAGCTCATCATCCGCCGAACCATGTCCAACAGGGTTCTCTTTCTCCTCTCCGTTACACCATTCTGCTGTGGCATACCAAGTGCTGAGAGTTGGGACGTAATTCCATGTTCTATCATATAGTCCTGGAATTTTGTGTCCATATACTCTCCACCTCGATCCGATCGATGTGTTTTTATCGTTTTACCTAATAGGTTCTCAACCTCAGTCTTGTACTCCTTGAACTTTTCAAGAGTTTCAGACTTTCGTAAATATACCCATACCTCGAATAATCATCAATGAAAGAAACGAAGTATTCCTAACCAACTCGTGCTTTAACACTCATCGGACAACGGAGGTCAGAATGTATAAGCTCAAGGGGCTCTTTGGCTCTGTACCCTTTTCCACTAAAAGGACGTTTGGTCATTTTGCCTTCGAGGCATCACTCACACACCGGTAAAGAGTTTTCTTCCGACTGACTTAGAAGTCCACTATTCACTAGTCTCTCAATCCAATTGAGATTTCTGTGGCCTAACCTTAGATGCCAAAGATGGGCATTTTCTTTTGGAGAAACCTTAACTCACTTAGTTCGCGTTTCTTCAATTTTAAATAATTAAGTATTCAAAACGCTTTTGACTGAATTTAGTTTCAAAACATACAAATTAGACTCAAGTGAAGCTGAACAAATCAAATTGCATTTGAAAGAAATAAACACTTTATTAGAATCAAAGGAAATTTAAATACACTGTTCAATAAGACAGTAAATAGAAACAAGGTTTCTAGTAAACCCTGTAACTATATACAAATTGCCTAACAATAAGTAATACCTTCCAAAATGGAGCTTCACTTTGACGATCGCTGCAGCAGAGACTATCTCCCCAGATCCAACCCGTAGAGTCCACTAAACATGTTTCAGTTACAAGTAAATCAATTCCCTGAAAAGAAGAACAAATGTGGTTAGTGGCGCCCGAATCTAAAATACGGGCAGAGTCCACTAAACATGTTTCAGTTACAAGTAAATCATATTTACCTTGATTCTTCGTCTCGGCAAGGAACTTGGGACAGTTTCTCTTCCAGTGGTCGTCCCCATTGCAGTGGAAACACTTTCTTTTCTCTGCAACTTCTTTGACCTTCTTGCCCTGTTCGGCGGCAGCTCAGTCAGCTTTACCCCTCTTCATCTTCTTCTTCTTCCCTTTCGGGTGAGAAGGAGCAACAGGTTTAGTCCCAGAGGTCGAACCCCTGTGATAACAACTGTAGGCAACATTTGCCTCAGATTCCGGTGCCCTGATCCTCATCAAGGACTGGAAATTCTGTAGCTAATTAAGGAGGGTAATCAGTGTGTAGCTAATCTTGTTCATGACACCGTTGCTACGAAACTGAAGCAAACTCTTCGGAAGAGTCTCCAGAATAAAGCTGACCTGGCTCGACTCTTCGATCGAAGTCCCGTTCATCTCCGTCAAGTTAAAGTGGGTCATCATGTCTAGAATGTGTTCTCGGATAAACGACCCTTCTTTCATTCGGGCATTGAAGACGTGTTTGAGTGAATCGTGCCTAACCTGAAAGGACTGTTGTCCAAACATGTCCTACAACGAATCCATGATCTCCTTAGCGGTGACCATCAACTCATTCTTCTTTGCCAAGACTTCAGACAAGCTAGAAATTATGTAGACCTTGGCCTTTTCAGTGGCCCTGATCCATCAATCGTAAGCATCACGAACACTTCGTGATGCAGTCGAGCTCGACAACTGAGGACACTCCTCAGTAAGCACGAACTTCAGGTTGTTAGTTACTAAGATCGTGTTGATATTATTCTTCCAAGTTTGGAAGTTATCTCCCACTAATTTGTCGGAAGCTAGTAAAGCTATAATTGAGCTAGAGATGTTTTTAGATCAAATGTCAAATAAAATTTTGTGTCAGTCTCGCATAAACTTTTTGTAAACCAATCAAGTTTTAGTAAAATTTAATCCTATGATCCCTAGGTCATATAAAAATTGCAATGATATCCTAAAGGTTTAGAATGACCGCCACCGAAGGGTGAACAGAAACACTACTACTCTAGGACAAGACTTTCTCGACCAGACCCTAATCCTAGAATAACTCTTACTCCATTAGGCGTTCAATTACCATTATTTGGTCGAATTCATTAACACTTAACGAATCTCGGGAGTGTCACCCTCAATCTCTAAGTTTCAAAGTATCCGTCCAAACAATAACCACCGAAGGGTGAACCAAGAAGGAAAACCAACAACGAAATTGTATCCCTTTCGGAAATTCACGGTGTTCCGACTCCCATGATCAAGGCCCTCCAAAGGATTTATTTGGTCGAGGCCAAACTAGCAGGCGGATCATAGGGGTCTCACAGTGTGAATCGAAAGAAGAGACAGTGGGTCCCTTTTCACAGGTCCCGCTCCCACTCACTATAAGTACTCTCTCCATCCACGTTGATATTGACCCATACAAATACCATCCGAAAGGGGACGCTCCCATTTGCGCCACGAGGCTGAGTATGGATCTCACGGTGAGGACATAACAGAGATTTGTGGTTGGAAATTAAATGTATCTCATACACTATATTTCCTCCCAATCAGCACTTTATAATTGTTGGGATTGACCTAGAGAAATCGGCTAAAATTTACCTATGTCTACCAATATAACTCTTATATGGTAATTAGCCTAAGTTTACAATCACATTATTACTTAGGCCTATGTGAGTAAATTAATCAACTTTTATTTAACGACACTAACGATAAGTATAATCTAAGAATCTTCGGACCGAATTCACTCCTGAGTCGGGTTCAAGCGTGGGTGTTCGCAAGCGTCAACTTAAATACTGACCTTTTAGAAAACCTTCCTTTGACCGAGTTACTAATCAGTCACCATTCAAAGACTATACTTTAATTTCCTAATTCTAATCTGATTAGAACTAGAAAACCTAAGTCTAATTATTCAAGTTATAAACACTTTAGAACTAATAATTAACTTAGGTTGCATGCATTTCTATGTTATAGTGCTTGATCATTCATCACATGAATAATTGTACTATAACAAAATAATTCATCACATGAATATAAATGCATGAGCATACTTTAATCTAAAAGATATAACACTTATATTAATTAAATTAAAACATGTATTTAATTATATCATAACTCTTATAATATAACCTATCATGCAAACTATATATTATAACTCTTATAATATAAATGATGCATGGAATGTTTAACCTAAGGTGGGATTTGAAATCTATATGACATACATTATGCACATAGAAATTAATTAAATCATACATCACATGCATAAAATAATTAAACAGCAAAAATTGACCTGTTTTGGCACCTAGGGGCAATTTATTTAATTAAATAACATTGATATAACATTTATATTAATATTATTTAATAAAATAAAATAAATTAATTAATTAAAAATACAATTTTACAAATTTAAAAAAAAATAAATGATAAAACGCCCCACGATGTTGATCTGCTACAACCGCCCATGATCTCGCGAACCGCTCGCTACTCACTCCCACTACGCGTGCAGCGTTGCAACGCTGCCGCGTTCAGCATCACGCCCTGCGTGCTCCACGTCGTGGCGTTGCAACGCTACGCCTAGCGTTGCAACGCTGATCTGCAGCCAAGCCAGCACCCGCAAGCATTGCGTTGAGACGCCGATGAACAGCGTCTCAACGCCGTCGACAGAACAACAAACTCCTTTGCAGTTATTCGTTGTTTTCTGCACGTTTCCGCTCTGATTTCTTCACAACAACCCTTGCCACGAATGACACAAACTTACAGACTCGATTTATTTTCTAAATTGCCCAAAAACACGGGCCCTTACATTTGATCTCATCAAACATAAAATAAATCTAAACGTGCCAAAACCGAAAACATCCAATTTTTGAAAACCAACAATTTATAACATAAATTAAGGCTTTACCCACCTAATTTTAATGAAAAATAGTGCACAACGAAGAACCAACCTGTCTCTGATACCAATTAAAGGGAATGAAAATCCCAGCACAGCGAAAGACGATCGAATCGTAATGGTATCGTTATGCTACTCGATTTCATTAAAATCAACTATCTAATAGTTTAGGCTAAACATATAAGAAATGAAAGAAAAACAACAAGTAAAAAATACTTACTTGTTGAATACCCTCTTCAAAATCCTTTCCAGATTCACGAACTCTTCGTCTGCTCCTCGATCTCTACAAACTCTTCTATCGATCAAGAACGAACACCACCAATCAGAGTCTCGGCTGTTCTTCTTTTGGAAGAAGGAAAGTTGTGGGACTTAGGTGTTTTGGAGAAGGGAGGAGAAATAGAGAGAATTTAAGAGAAAAATGAATCTCTTCTCTTTGGTGAAATCCAAAAAATGAGAGAATTCCTTGAGAAACTCTTCTTGCAAAGGGTTTATATAATGGAAAATGATGGAGTTAAAACCTCCACTTTATTACCATTTTACCACAACCATAGGTTACACAAATCATATTAGCATAACCATATAATATAAGATATCCCATATCTCATCTTACAAATCATATTTGTATAATTGTGGATTTATTAAATTGAATCACATTCAATTTAATTTCTCTCAATTAATTTCTCCAATTAGCCCTAATTCAACAATTAGGCTAACCTATAGTTTATTATTAATCTCATTTATATTAAACTATATATAATATCATTCATATCTCATATCATTCATAGTTTATTATTAATCTCATTCACTAATGGCCCAACCATACACAACAACCTTTTCGGGCCAGTGAGAAGGTGGGCGCCCGTTGTCCAAGCCCTGGAGACAGCACTCAAGGGAACAACCCCTCTAGTTTCCCTAAAGGCGGGAACAAGTGAATTCCATCTTGCGTAGTTAAGTTCCCAGCTCCCTACTTGGTTTTGTCCCTGAGAAGATAGGCATATTGGGCGAGTAACTGTGACCACCCTCACTCGTACTAGTCAAAGAACAGACCCTCGCAGGCAGGAGTCCGTAACATGCTCAGGATTCAGGTCGAGTCACTAATAGTCATCTACGAAGTTATTAGTCCTTACTGTCAACGGTGTTACATCAGTAGGTCTAATAAATCACGGTCCGGTCTTGTACAATCTCATTGCACAGGATGCCCCCACTCGCATGTCAACCACATGAACGAGTCAGATCACCTCGTTTGTATCTAATACAAAGCGGGTCGCATCCACAGTGTATCCAGGATTAGGTCTCCAACCCTATCCATATACTATAGACCGTTCGGGTCATTAACTCGAATGTGATCCTCCCTGTGTGTCCACTACACACCGTTCAAGTTCTAGTTCTCTCATAAATTCAATGACCCTGGAGCTTAGTTTATTGAAAGAGTTTATGAATATTGCGAGACACAAAGTGATGAAATGAATAACTCTTATTAATTTCAAACAATATGTTACAAACACGAGATTAGGACAAAAATCCCAACAGTGCTCCGAAGCAATCTTCATGACTGTCACATTCCTCGTTGCACTATCTCTCGTATCAGGTGATACTTCCTCTCGATGTGCTTACCTTGCTTGTGGTTTCGAGGTTCCTTCGAATTGTCAGCCGCACCACTGTTGTCACAAAATAAGGTGATGGGAAATTCCATATTTGGAACAACTTCCGAATCAAAAAGGAATTTCCTTAGCCAAACAACCTCTTTAGTTGCTTCACAAGCAGCGACATACTCTGCCTCCATTGTGGAGTCAGCGATGCATCCCTGTATGATGCTTCATCATACTATCGCTTCCCCATTAAGGGTGAAAACTGATCCCGATCTGGATTTCCTAGAATCCTTATCGGTCTAAAAATTAGAATCAGTGTATCAAAAAAGGATCAAATCTTTAGTCCCATACATAAGCGTATAGACCTTCATTCTCCTAATATACCTGAGGATATTTTTAACTGCAGTCCAGTGGTCTTAACCTGGATTGGATTGGTACCTACTTATTCCCACTACATAACAAATGCCTGGCCTTGTGCACAGCATTGCATACATTAATCTACCTACTGTAGAGGCATAGGGAATACGTCTCATATCATCAACCTCTTGAGGTGTCTTAGGAGACTAGTCCTTAGATAAATGAATTTCATGCCTGAATGGTAATAAACCCCTCTTGGAATTATGCATCGAATATCAGACTAACATTTTGTCGATATAAGCGCTTGAGACAGAGCTAGCGTTTTGTTCTTGCGATTCCTGAAAATTTGAATCCGAAGAACATATTGCGCCTCTACCAAATCATTCATTTTGAATTGGGTCGCAAGCCATTTCCTTATGTCAGTTAGGTATCCTAGATCATTCCCAATAAGTAGGATATCATCCACATAAAGTACTAAGAAAGCTACTTTGTCGTTGATGATCCTCTTGTAAGCACAAGGCTCATCAACATTTTTGTCAAAGCCATAAGACTTGGTCGCAGTATCAAATCTTATGTTCCAAGTTCTGGATGCTTGTTTAAACCCATAAATGGATCGATTGAGCTTGCAAACTTTTTGCTGCTGACCTTGGCTTATGAACCCTTTGGGTTGAGACATATAGATACTCTTGACAAAATTACAATTAAAAAAGGTAGTCTTGACGTCCATTTGCCAAAACTCATAATCATAAAATGCGGTCATGGACAATAATATCCTTATAGACTTAAGCATAACAGCAGGGGAAAAAGTTTCCTCATAGTCAACTCCTTCCCTTTGAGTAAAACCTTTTGCTACAAGTCTTGCCTTAAAAGTTTGTACCTTTCCGGTTGCACCTCTCTTTCTATTATAGATCTATTACACCCTATGGGTCTTACCCCTTCAGGCCAGTCTACAAGCTCCCAGACTGAATTGAAGTACATCGACTCAATTTTAAGGTCCATGTCTTTGATCCATTGGTCCTTATCTACGTCATTCATTGCAAGTTTATAAGACAATGGATCCTCTACACCGCCATCAGGTTTGACGACTTGAGTTTCAGCTAAACCTAAATAACGGTCAGGTTGAGAAACAACCCACTGTGTCGAGGCATTCCCAACGGTTGAGAAGGACGAGACTCACCCGATGTGCCAGTTCATCATCTACTCTGGATGAAGGTCTAGCTTGATCAACAACTATTGTTGATACATCTGTAGCTTCGTTTAATACTAACTTAATACGTGGTCTATGGTTCCTCATGTGATCTTCCTCCAAGAGAGTGGCGTTTGTCGATACAATCACCTTGTTTTCTTGTGGGTCGTAGAAAACACCACCTCTCGTTTCTTTGGGATAACCAACAAATTGGCATAATCTTTAACGAGGTTCCAATTTCTTTGGATTTGTCACCACCATGTGTGTCGGACAACCCCAAATTCAGAAGTGATGTAAATTAGATTTACGCCCCTTCCATAACCTAAAAGGTGTTTCTGAAACACTCTTTGATGGAACAGTGTTCAAGATTTGAACTGCAGTCTTTACTGCGTAACACAAAAATGAGATAGGCAAGTGAGCATAACTCATCATAAATCGAACCATGTCTCACATGGTTCTATTTCTCCTTTCAGATACACCATTTTGCTGAGGTGAATTAGGTGTCGAGAGTTGAGATTGGATTCAATGTACTATCAAATAGTCCTAGAATCTTAGATCCATATACTCTCCACGTCGATCAGATTGAAGTGTCTTGATGGTTTTTACTAATGCATTATCTACTTCGGTCTTATACTCTTTGAACTTTTCAAGTGTCTTAGACTTATGGTGCATTAGGTATAGATAACCATACCTCGAATAATCATCCATGAAAGAGATGAATAATTCCTATCGTGCTCGAGCTTTAACATTCACCAGACCACATACATTCGAATGTATAAGTTCTAAGGGTTCTTTGGCCCTATAACCTTTTCTACTAAAAGGTCGCCTAGTCATTTTACCTTCCAAGCATGATTCACAAGGAGGTAAAGAATCATCTTCTAACTTATTAAGAAGTTCATTCTTAGATAATCCCTCAATCCGGTTGAGATTTATGTCACCATGTCTAAGATGCCAAAGATAGGTATTATTATTAGGAGAAATTTTTTGCCTTTTATTTTGAGTTTTTGCAGTCTTAAACAACTCATGATTGAAAATTACTTTAGTTTGGTTCGGTTTAAGTACATACAGGTCGTTTTCTAATATAGCAGAACAAATATTGACACCCTTTTTCGAAATGAACGCTTCATTGATTGAAAAATAAATTCAATTTCTACAATCAATTAGACAAGAGATAAATGTCAAGTTCCTCTTAATCTTGGGAACTTTGTACATATTTTATAAAAATAAAAATCTATCTCTACAAAAAAGTTTGGCATCTCCCACTGCACGAGCTGAGACGACGTCTCCCGTTCCTACCCTGAGCATCATCTCACCCTCTTCGAGCTCCTTGAAGGAACTAGTTTTTTGTAATGAAGAGAAAACGTGGTTAGTGACCCCTGAATCATGTATCCAGGTAAAGTCATTACTTTCCACTAAATAAGTTTGAAGAATGTGTAAATCGTATTTACCTTTCTTCCCTTTGAGCTCTCTGTCTGCAATAGCAAAAACTTTTCCCTTTCCTTCTTTCCAATTCTTCTGAGTCTTCTTCTTCCCAGAAGAAGAACAACAAGACATGGTTCCAGAGGATAAGCCCATCTGGATCCTTTTGGAATGGGCAAACCTATTTACCTCTCCATTAACCTGTCCCTTATTTTCCATTGAGACTGGTATGTCTATTCATTTATGAGGCAATTCAGGTTATACTTTCTTTTATTCATCACCGCATTGCTACAGAATTGCAAGAAACTCTTCGGAAGAGATTCTAGAATAAACAATACCTGACTTTGCTCATTCAAGACCGCTCCATTCATTTCGGCCACGTTGAAGTGAACTTTCAGATCGTGAACATGTTCTCTCACTGAATCTCCCTCCTTCATGCGCGCATTATGAATGTACTTGAGGGATTCGGGTCGAATTTGTTCAGACGATTGTCCAGACAAATTCTACAGATAACACATGATCTCACGAGCTGAGACCATTCCCTTCAGCTTCCTGGCCAAAACATCAAATATGCTAGCCAGGATATAGGCCTTGGCCTTTTCATTGGCCTTGGACCATCGGTCATACACATCCTTACCTGATTGAGGTGTGTTTTGAGGAGGAATATGAGGCCATTCCTCAGTTATTAGAAACCGAAGGTCATCCATAACCAGAATCGCATCAGGGATGGATTTCCACGTAGTATAATTCTCGCCAGTTAAACGTTACTTTTGAGTAAGGCTATTATTGATGACGACATGCTGAAAATTCTAAAATAGTTCTAATTAATTATTTCCTTTAACACACTATAAACCAATCAATTTTAACAAAATTATTAAAGAACCCTAGTGTTTAAATTAAACGTTTAATTTTACAACGATACTTCAAGGGTTTAGAACAAAAGACACCGTCGGGTAGTCAGATACTCCTCCCCTGAATTGAGACTATCTCAGCTAATTCTCACTACCAGAACATCTCATGTCCCAATGATTCTTAGCTACCGTTTGTTTGGTCAAGGACTTGGTAACTAGCTTAATGTATCCCGTAAATGTGCCCCTACATATTTCAGATCCAATATGTCCGAGCCAACAGGCTACTATTAAGAAAGACAAATGTTGGCAAATTACCTAAGAGACCCTATCCATTTCTTCAGTTCGCGGTATTCCAACCCCTATAGTCAGGCACTCCGTAGGGATTGGTTGTTCTAGGACAATCTAGCATGTAGACTATAGAAATCTCACGGTGTGACCTAATGGAGGAGACCGTAGGATACGTTGACACACGCCCTGCTCCCATTTACTATGGATACCTCCCTCATTCACCATGGTATTGAACCATGCAAACACTTACGGTAGGGGGACGCCATATTGACGCAACGTAGGCGAGCATGAAACTCACACTGTGAACACTTGAGGACGTGAGAGTAAACTCAATGCGAACACCTCATTTTATCCCACTGAAAATCCTAAGGTTAGGGTATAGATATAACTTAGTCAGATTCTGGCTAAAAGAATCTATCTAAGTCTATGCCTATTATAACTTTTATAGCTAGGTCTTTTAACCTTATGTTTAGGTGAATAAACATTTTAATTACCTAGATATAACACAGGACTATGGTTAATTGAACTCAAGCTCCAGGTCAATTTTCAGGTAGCAGGTGTTCCGTTAATCGTCAGCTTAATTACCCCCAACCTTAGACAGAACATCACCGGTAGAGTTCCCTTATAACCAATGTCCTATTGTCCTACTATATTTTAAACTATTAAATACTAACTAAGACTATTTCTAATCCTATTAGAAATGAAACTCAGGTATAAATTAATTAATTTCATTTAACCCAACCTCTTATGCTTGTATGTAGTTCTTTGTTATAGGTTATGGTCTCTAAAACCCATTTATAACTTTTATAATTTTTTTTTAAAAAAATAACATATGACGACGAATTATATTTTAACTCCAATAAATAATTTCTAATTGGAATTACATTCAATTACTTCAAGTATGCAAATTACTTAAATAAAACAATACTTTATTTTAAACTAAGTAATGTCATGTTGCATGCTATTTATTTTTCATATACTCTAGTTACAACAATTATAATTAATTACTCGTGAAAAATAAATTAAATCATGCATTTCTATCATATTTATATGACAATTATACAAATGAAATGCATGAACATGCTTATCCTAAGGTGGAAAATATTGTAAATGACTATCATAAAGAAAATAGCCGTAAAATCGAAAAAATTTGGCCCCTAGAGTGCAATAATTATAAAATTACACTAATTTTAATACAAAACTGGTCCAAAACTCTTTAAACAAGGCCCAGACCGCTCGAACCAGATCAACCATGACCTAAATTGCTCAAACCGCCTTTGAACCAATTTGCTTCATCCAGTTGTTGCCACGGCGTTGTAACGCTGAGGAGAGCGTTGCAACGCCGCCTCCTCTTGTGCTCGCGCTAGGCATCGGGAAGGTGGCGCTGCAACGTTGTTGACCTCTTCGATTTCCTTGTCGATAGGGGCGTTGGCATTGCAACGCCGTTCCTCAACGTTGCAACGCTGATGAACGACGTTGCGACGCCACTAGGAGCGTTGGAACACCACCAGTTCTGCAACAAGCTTCTTCTTCGAAAAACAATAGCTTCAATTGACAAATTCTCACCCGATACTCATCTGAATTTCTTCAAACTTATCACGAACGACTCAAAAGAACTTTACAGACTCGAATATGCACTTTAATGCCCAAAACGCTGGGGCCTATACATTTAATTTGATCAAAATAAAATTAAAACTAAGACAAAAATTTCCAAAACTAGTTTTACAGCAACACAAATGCAATTCCCACTAATTCAATGCAAATTTGTTTCAACAAAAACAAAACAAACCTAGCTCTAATACCAATTGAAGGGAATCGAATCCCCGTGAGCAGCAGAAACGTGATTTTATAGATCGATTTGCTTGATTGTTTTTTGTTTACTTCCAATAATAGTACTTTGGTAAAAATACGGAAAATAAGCATTAAAGCATGGATTTAAACAAACATAGACATGTTGTATAAGTTCTAAACTAAAAGGAACGAACTATTACCTTTGTAGTTTCTCAATTCAACAACTCCTTGCTTCGTTTGCACAACAACACCGCAGACCAAAAGTTCCCTGTTTCTTCCTTTCAACAGGACAACACCACCAGTGAAAACTTTCTATATTTATGAGTCTTAGATCCTACCTTGGTGGGAAGGATTCCAACTATTGGAAGAAGTTAAGGGAATTGAGATTGTGAGTGAGAGAAAATAATTTTTGTAGCAATTCAGCCAACATCCCAAAAATTGATCGATCAAATTGATCTCCTTTCTCCATGTTTTATTTATCGAGAGGGAGAAGGAGAGGGGTAGTTGGAACGTGTGGAAGACACATTCCCTTAATTAAATTGATGAATAAATAACTAATTATTTATTAATTTGATTAATAATTAAATCAAATTTAAATATATATTAACATTAATTTCAATTAAATCATATTTAACCAAAATTAAATTAAATATCTTACATTAATTATGATTAAATCATATTTAATCAATTTTCCCTCTACCCTATAGATTTTATGCACATCTAATGCACATAGTTTTCAAATATGAATCTCATTGACATTTAAATTAATATTTGAACTCTTTCAAATATTTAATTCTCTCATTTAATTTAATATGAATCATATATTCACATTAAATTTATAATATAAAGTTCCAAAACTTGATATTATAATGTATCTATATACATCAATGTTTATTCCCTAATTGAATTTGAACATTTCACATTCAAATGATCTAAGAACCCTTTAAGAGCTAGAAGGTGGAACTAATAGACCTACAGATCAGAAGCTCAAACGATATGAGATTATTTAGTTAATCTCATTAACCTCCTAATCACCATTCGTTAACTACGGGAACACTCCACTGAAGTCCCGCAGCTGCACTCTTCTCACTAAAGATATATTTATGTGTCCACGAATATTGACCAATAACAACAAGTCAATCCTTGAGGAATATTCGTAACACCAGCTGGGTCAAATTACCATTTTACCCCTGGGTTACATATTTTACCTTAACTACTAGTGCTTACCTAATGAACAATTTGTTTGTGGTCCTACCAACAAACATAAGTGCGTCTCGGGACAATGAGAGGGGTGGGCCCTTTGTTCAAGTCCCAGAGAAACCACTTAAGGGAACATTCCTCTACTTACCCTAATAGGAGGGAATGAGTGAATTCCATCTTGCTAGGTTAAGTCCCCAGCTGCTCACTCGGTCTTGTCCCCAAGAAGGTAGGCATATTGAGTCGACAAATCTGGCCACTCTCACCCATACTATTCAAAGGACAATCCCTCGCAAACTACGGTTCGTAACCTGCTCAGGATTAAGATCAAGCCACCTAGGTCATCCTAGTGAAATAGTAACCTAACTAGTCAACGGAGTTACACCTAGTGGTTACTATTTCGCAGTCCAGTCTTATGCAATCTCTTTACATAAGATGTCCCCACTCACATGTCATCTACACGAACACTTAGGATCACAGTGTTTGTATCATATACAATGTGGGCCACATCCATAGTTTTACCAGGGTAAGGTACCCAAACTTTATCCCCTTATTATAGACCCTTTAGGTTGTATCTCAAACTGAGATCCTTTATATGTACACTACATTCAGTTCAAGAGACATTTTACAGCCTTGGATGTTAGTTTATTGGATTTAGGGTTAATGAAAGGGCAATATTGTAATTAATGAACAATAACTCTTTGTTGAAAATAATAACTCATTATTCAAATAATTAGAACAAAATTTACAAACTACGACTTTTAAGGCACAAACCCCAACAACACGGTCGTGCGCATTAAGTTAAGTATCGATCCCACGAGGACTAGCTGAACCGAAATGAATGAGCACCCTAGAAATTTTCCTTCATATTTTTGTGCGATGCATGGTTATGCAATTTTTGTTGAAAATAAATAAACACACGAATAAAAATTGAATTTTCTAATTTTGATGCGATAAAGAAATATAATGGAACAACATGCAAGAAAATAATTAAAATTAACGGGAGGATAAGAAAATGCAAACAAGAGGGAAGATGCAACATATGAGATTTTTAATGAAAAATAGGTTCAGATTAGGTTGGAGTTTTCATGCTCAATTTGAATAAAGATGTGATTGATGCCTTGAATTTACCTACACAAGTTCAAATGAATTTTCCAAACTTTTAAAACCTACAATTTCTCAATTGTGATCTAAATTATGCTCATGATTTTTGGTTCTAAGTGGATTAATTATCCCTAATCAACTCAAGAATCCTATAATGAAATTTTTGTTTTCTAATTCATTAGCTTTTCCAAGTTTATGAATTTTAGAGAAGTTAAAATTGAAAATTTTAATCAATGTTAAATTCAATAAAATTTCATAAATTCAAGAATGCTCCAAAATCTACATTGAAAACGACATAACCCTTGCCTGAGACATTTTAGTTCATGACAAAAATCAACTAACAAAATTGTAATTGATGCATGCTTTTATCTATCAAAGAATTCAAGAAAACAACCCTGTAACGACCAAACTTTTCAAGACTCTTTTCCTATGGTCGTTGCTAACCATGCATCCATTTGAGGCCAGAACAAAAGAGTCAATAAGTAAAACAGAACACGAAATACCCTCTTTGTTGGGATCCCAATAAATCACTACTTTAAAACAAGGTCCACTCGATTAAAATAGAGAAAAACTCAAATTTGGCCTCTGTTCAAATAAAGTTCGACACTTGACAAACAATTTTAACTAAGAAGCAACTTAAAACATGAACGAAGTTCAAAATATGCGGAAGACATGACTTCTATTCCCATGGCCTCGGCAACGCATTCCCGTCATTCGCCCTGTAAGTTCTTGCTTTACCTGAAAACATTTTTATCAAAGAAAGGGTGAGTATTATGAAATAATACTCAGTAAGTGTCCCCACTACCGGAGCGAAGGGATTCGAAGTCCCCGCAGCGGAAGCGATTGTGAATCGCACGCTCTTGATTTAGTTACAATGGAAAATGCAAGAACGTAAAACATAGATTAAGTATAAAATACAGAAATGGACAACAAGTATATTATATTTGAAGAACCTTTCTTCAAGTGCTCCCCTCTCCACGGTCACGATCTCAACAACAAGAACTCGTACGAACACCGACACCACCACCGGATCTTCTCCGTTGTTCTCTAGGTGAGGGAGGAAGGTGGGTTCCCTTTAGGAGTGGTGAGGTATTTTGTGAGAGAGACTTGTGTTTTGGAACACTTCCAACAACACAACAAGGAGGCTTGTAAAAAGTTTCTCAAAGTCTTGACCAAAGTCTTAACCTAGTTGCATCTCATCCAACTATATATAGGGGAATGGTATGGAAATGACCATTCTACCCCTCCTTTAATCTCTCTTTAGTATATAGTTTATATATGAATCTAATTCACATTAAAACTATATATTATATCAATTACATCATATATAATTGATATAACTCCTCATGTATGGAATTGAACACTTCAATTTCGCTCCTAATTTTATACCCTCAATATTACCATGTTGAGCCAACGGAGGGATCTAATGGACCTACAAATCATGAGCTCCAATGATGTGAGATTAACTGATCAAGTTAATCAATATTCATTAACTACAAGTCACTCCACTATAGACTTGTAGCTGCACTCTCCTCACTGTAGATATTATTGTGTCCAATGATATAGTCATTACCCATGAGTCGACCCTTCACAGGTTGTTCATGATCACAGCTGGGTCAAATTGTCGTTTTATCCCTGTGATTACCTCTTTGCTCTTTAAGCACCACTGATCCTCTAATGAACAACAAGTCTAAGGTCCTAGACTCATACCCTCATAGAGGGCGGGGCCCCGTTGTTCAAGACCTGAAGTCAGTTCTTAAGGGAACAACCTATCTGATTCCTCAGTAGAGGAATGAGTGAATTCCATCTTGCAAAGTTAAGTTCCCGTGTACTCACGATGTTCGTCCCTGAGAAGGTAGGCTTATTGAGTGGCTGGCCACAGCCACTCTCACCCATACTAGTCTAAGGACAAACCCTATAAGGCGGGAGTTCTTAACTTGCTCAGGATTCAGGTCAAGTCACTAATGACCATCTATAAATTACTAATCTTATCCTGTTATCAGTGTTATACTGGTTAGACTAATAATTTGCGATCCAGTCTTGTATGTACTGTTCATTCAGCATGCCCCCACTCGCATGTCAACTACATGAATGAGTTGGATTACCTCATTTGTACTAATTACAAAGTAGGTTGCATCCATGGTGTTACCAGAATGAGGTTTCCAACCTCATTCTTATACCATAGACTGTTTAGGTTATAATCTTGAACTCAACCCAAATAGTGTCCACTACACTTATTTCGAGATAAGCGTTGTAATCTTGGAGCTTAGTTTATTGGATTTCTAAAAGCAAGACTGTAATCTTATCAAAACAAATAACACATTATTTAATTGATCAAGATTACACAAGTTTAGGGCATAAATCCCAACAATCTCCCACTTGACCTAAAGCTTGTGGAGTACTAAACATTAATTAATGTAAATACAATAAACTAGGGTAATTAAACCCTTTGTACAAAAATACTCCCACTTGCCCTAGTTGGGGAAGACTTGTAAACCTAGACCTTCTAGGTGAGTCTCAAATACTTTAGCCGTGAGAGTCTTTGTAAAAGGATCAACAATGTTGTGCTCTGAGGCTATTTTCGTGACAATCACGTCTCCTCTATGCACGATCTCCCGGATGA
This sequence comes from Trichosanthes cucumerina, assembly GCA_036507285.1. Lineage (NCBI taxonomy): Eukaryota > Viridiplantae > Streptophyta > Magnoliopsida > Cucurbitales > Cucurbitaceae > Trichosanthes > Trichosanthes cucumerina. The sequence goes on from CM071841.1 coordinate 46,443,473, forward strand.
GATGATACTTTCGCTCTATATGCTTTCCCCTCTTGTGACTTCGGGGTTCCTTCGAATTTGCCACTGCACCACTGTTATCGCAATACAGTGTGATGGGCAAAGTCATATTTGGAACAACTTCTAAATTTCGCATAAATTTCCTTAACCAAACGACCACCTTAGCTGCTTCACAAGCTTCTACATATTCGCCCTCCATGGTGGAATCAGCGATGCATCCTACAGCTCCTCCGTTAAGAGTGAAAACTGACCCTGATGTAGATTTCCGAAAATCTTTATCAGTCTGAAAGTCAGAATCCGTGTATCCTGTAAGGATCAAATCCTTAGCCACATACACAAGCATGTAGTTCCTTGTTCTCCGAAGATACTTAAGGATCGTTTTAACCGTTGTCCAATGTTCAAGTCTTCGATTGGATTGATACCTACTGACCATCCAAACTGCAAAACAGATGTCAGGCCTAGTACACAACATGGCGTACATCAGGCTCCCAACAGCTGATGCGTAAGGAATCCGTCTCATATCCTCAACTCCTTGAGGTGTCTTAGGACACTGTTCCTTAGACAAATGGATTCCATGTCTAAAAGGCAACAAGCCCTTTTTGGAATCTTGCATCTTAAACCTTGACAACACTTTGTCTATGTATGATGCTTGAGACAAAGCTAGTGTTCTATTCTTGCGGTTCTGGACAATCTGGATCCCAAGAACAAACTGCGCATCACCCAAATCTTTCATTTGGAATTGCGTAGCTAACCATTCCTTGATGTCAGTAAGATAACCTACATCATTCCCAATGAGTAGGATATCATCCACATAGAGAATTAGGAAAGCGACAGAACTATTGATGATTTTCTTGTAGACACAAGGTTCATCATCATTCTAGTCAAAACCATAAGATCTGATAGCCTCATCAAATCTTATATACCAGGACCTAGTGGCTTGTTTCAGTCCATAAATCGACCTTTTAAGCCTGCAAATCTTTTGCTCTTGTCCTTGTTCAATGAACTCTTTAGGTTGGTCCATGTAGATGATTTCCTAAAGATTGTCATTCAAAAAGGCTGTCTTGACATCCATTTTCCATATCTCATAGTCATAATATGCAGCAATGACAAGAAGGATACGGATAGACTTTACCATAGCAACAGGTGAAAAGGTTTCCTCAAAGTCAACCCCTTCAACCTGGGTATAACCCTTTGCTACTAGTCTAGCTATAAAGGTTTCCACCTTCCCATCTATACCACATTTTCTCTTGTAGATCCACTTACAACCTATAGGTTTTACCCCATCAGGCTTATCTACAAGATCCCAAACAGAATTGAAGTGCATAGACTCCATTTCTTAGTCCATGGCTATGACCCATTTGTCTTTGTCAGTGTCAACCATTGCTTGATTATAAGTCAATGGATCCTCACAGTTGTCATCTGGTATAACAACTTGGGTTTCAGCCAAACCCATGTAACGGTCAGGCTGTATCACAACCCTCCCACTACGTCGAGGAATACTCAACTTTTGAGTTGGACTCTCTTGACTCGACAAACTAGTATCAACAACTCTTGTTGACGAACTAGTATTCTTATTAGCAACCTTTGCTAATGTTCCATCTAATTCACTCAACACTACCTTACTTTTTGGTTTGTGGTCCCTTATGTGGTCCTCCTCCAAGAAAGTGGTATTTGTCGACACAAAGACCTTATCTTCCTTAAGATCATAGAATAAACCACCTCTTGTTTCTTTTGGGTATCCTACTAATAGGCACAACTTTTAACGTGAATCCAACTTCTTTGGATTTGTCACAAGCAACATGTGCTGGACAACCCCATATTCTGAAGTGACATAAACTACCTTTACGTCCTTTCCAGAGTACAATAGGTGTTTCAGAAACACTTTTGTAGGGCACACTATTCAAAATGTATACTGCAGTCTCCACTGCATAACCCCAAAAGGAACTAGGGAGATGAGCATAACTCATCATTGATCGAACCATGTCGAACAAGGTTCTATTTCTCCTTTTCGATACACCGTTTTGTTGTGGTGTGCCGGGAGCTAAGAGTTCGGATTTAATTCCATGTTCTATCATATAGTTATGGAATTTTAAATCCATGTACTCTCCACCTCGATCCGATCGAAGTGTTTTAACTCTTTTACCTAATTGATTTTCAACCTCAGCCTTGAATTACTTTAACTTTTCAAGTGCTTCAAAATTGTGGTGCATTAGGTAAATATGCCTATATCTGGAATAATCATCTATAAAAGAAATTAAATATTCATATCCTCCCATGGTTTTACCATTTATCGGACCACAAAGGTCTGAATGTATAAGCTCTAGAGGATCTTTGGCTCTATAACCTTTTCCACTAAAAGTTTTTTTTTTTTTTTTAGTCATCTTGCCTTCTAGGCAGGATTCACATACTGGCAAGGAATTTTCTTCTAACTCGTTTAGAAGTCCGTTCTTTACAAACCTCTCAATCCTATTGAGATTAATGTGACCCAATCTTAAACGCCAAATATGAGCATTTTAGGAGAAATTAGTTCGCGTACTTGCAATTTTGTAAAATTCACTTGTTAAAACTATTTTAACTGAATTAAACCATTTTCAAATAATTCTCAAGAAGAGCAACACATAGTACAATACTTTTCCAATGAAATAAACACTTTATTTAATTGAAAAGTAAAAGAAGTACAATGTTCTTTAAGGCAAGAAATGAGGTTTGTAATAAACCCTTAAGCTACATGTTATCAAATAAAAGCTTTTCTTTGCCAGACAATTGCTCTTTATCTTCTCATTTTCCTCTTCTTCTGTATCTTCTTAAGTCCAGAAGCATGGTTGCAGTTCTTAGTCCCACAGGATGAATCCTCCTGAGAACTTTTTGAATGAGCAACCAAATTTGCCTATCCATTTCGTTGTCTCTTATCATCCATAAGAGACTGATAATTCTGCAGCTCATGTAGTAGAGAAGTCAGATCATACTCTATGTTGTTCATCGTTGCATTGCTACGGAATCGCTGAAAACTCTTCGGAAGAGATTCTAGGATGAACAAAATCTGAAATTTCTCATCTATGTCCGCTCCGTTTAATTCCGTTATATTGAAGTGGGCAATCAGATTGAGAACATGTTCTCTCACCGATGTTCCTTCCTTCATACGTACGTTATAAACGAATTTTAGGGCTTCATGCCTAATTTGTTTGGATGGTTATCTAGACAAATTTAGCACAAAATCCATGATCTCTCGAGCTGAGACCTTGCCCTCCAACCTCCTGGCTAAAGCATCAGGTATGCTAGCCAGGATATAGGCTTTCGCCTTTTCGTTGGCATTAATCCAACGGTCATACGCATCCTCAACAGCTTGAGATGCATTTTGAGCAGGAAATTGAGGACACTCCTCATTGAGAACAAACTTAAGATCATGTGTAACCAAGATTATGTTGAGTCCATCCCTCCAAGTTACTATCTTCTCTCCGGTTAACTTTTTTCGCACCCAATAAGGAAATCATAGAGCTAGACATTTTTGCTGAAATATTCACAAACAAACTTGTATGAGTTTCTTGCTATAACTCTAATCCAATCATGTTTTAGCTAATTATCAAATGATTGCAAGGCATTTATAATTTTGAATGATACTCTAGAGATTTACAATGTATGACACCGAAGGGTAATAAAAAACACTCCTCCTCTAGATGAAGATATTCTTGACCAAAACCTAACACCATAATAACTCTTATTCCTATAGGTTTTAGTTACCATTTTTCGTTCTGAATACATACACCACTTATGTATCCCGTGAGTGTAACCCTTTGTCTTTAGATCCCAGAGTCTCGATCCAATAAAATCCGCCGAAGGGAGGACTAGATTAGAAAATAGTCTAAGGAAATCTTTATCCCTTTCGGGTGTCTACTGTGTTAGATCCTCTATGATCAAGCCCTCCAAAGGGATTGTCTGGTCCAGGCCAAACTAGCAGGCTGACCATAGTGGTCCAACGGTGTAAACCGACAAAAGAGACTGTAGGTTTTGTTTTCCCTAAACCTGTTCCCACTCACTATAAGTACCCTCTCCATTCACCTTGGTATTGACTCATACAAACACCATCCGAAGGGGGACGCACCCGTTGGCGCCACAGGGCCAAGCATGAGTCTCACGGTGTGAACTTTTCGGAGATAGTGTAGGTGGAAAAATATGTATCTCATACACTTTTCCCTCCCACTGAATACTTTAAGTCTATAGGAATCTTTCTTAGGCTAAAACCCGGCTAATGGTTTTACCTATATCTATCAACATAACTCTTATGTTGATAATCAATATAACTCTTATATTGATTCTATCCTAAGTTTGTTAATATAACTCCTTATATTAAACCTAGGATTTCTAGTTTATTAACCCCTTAATAAATCCATTGACGCCATCTTGTAATTTATAAGACTCTCTCGATTAAATTTCACTCCCAGTGCCGCCCAAGGTAGGGGTGTTCCGTTTCCGTCAGCTTAAATACCCCAGCCTAGACAGAACTTTCCTTAGACAGAGTTCCTCTTTTCATCATAGCTTATAAATTACTTGGTTCCTAATTCTAATCTAATTAGAACTAGATAACCTAAGGTCTATTATTTCCAAGTTCTAAAGGCTTTAAAACTAATAATTAACCTTAGGTGACATGTATACTATGTTATAGTGCTTGATCATTCATCACATGAATAATAAAACATACATATCATATTCATCTCATGAAATATAATGCATGTCAATGTTGTCCAAAAATTAATATAACAACCTTATATTAATTAATCATGCAAACTATATAATATAACTCCTTATATTATAAATGATGCATGAAAATGCTTAACTTAAGGTGAGATTTCTAAAATACAAGAATACACTATGCATGGCAATAATTACACAACAATTGCATAATTAAAATGCAAAAATTAGACCAATTTTGGCACCCAAAAATTAATTTAAAAATATAATCTTATTATAGTAATTAAAATTAATTAATTAAATATAAATTAAATACAAAATGTTTTTATATTTAATATATATTAAAAACAACATTTATGCCCGTTGTCGCCTCCGTTACGCGTCTTGGCGTTTGCTGGCGATAGCGGCGTTGTAACGCCGCTTTGTCATTTTCTACCGAGGGTTGCGCAACGCTAGAGGCTGCGTTGCAACGCTGCCTCCTGCGCGTGCCTTCTCCCGCAAGCGCGGCGTTGCAACGCCGATGAACAACGTTGCAATGCTGCACACAGACAGCAATGTGAATCCACTATTCCTTGCTCGGTTTTGTTTCGTTCTTCTCAGCAACCGCCTTGCCTGGATCGATACGGACTTACAGACTCGATTTACAATAAAATTTGCCCAAAACACCGAGCCCCTTACATTGAACATTTCAATGAAAAATTATAAATCTATGTTCCAAAATCGAAAACATCTAATTTCACAAAAATCGTTCATACATCTCATGCACAAAACAGTAAATCCCACCTTGTTCTTGAAACATGCAGAACATAAATCAAGAACGCAATTGGGCTCTGATACCAATTGAAGGGAATCGAAGTCCCCGCAGCGGAAGCGATTGTGAATCGCGCGCTCATGATTTAGTTAGAACGGAAAATTCAAGAACGTAAAACGTAGATTAAGCATAAAATATAGAAATGGACAATAAGTATATTACCTTTGAAGAACCTTTCTTCAATTGCTCCCCTCTCTACAGTCACGATCTCAACAACAAGAATTCGTACGAACACCGACACCACCACTCGATCTTCTCCGTTGTTCTCTAGGTGAGAGAGGAAGGTGGTTTCCCTTTAGGAGTGGTGAGGTATTCTGTGAGAGAGATTTGTGTTTTGGAACACTTCCAACAACACAACAAGGAGGCTTGTAAAAACTTTCTCAAAGTATTGACCAAAGTCTTAACCTAGTTGCATCTCATGCAACTATATATAAGGGAATGGTATGGAAATGACCATTCTACCCCTCCTTTAATCTCTCTTTAGTATATAGTTTATATATGAATCGAGTTCAAATTAAAACTATATATTATATCAATTACATCATATATAATTGATATAACTCCTCATCTATGAAATTGAACACTTCAATTTCACTCCTAACTTTATACCCTCAATATTACCATGTTGAGCCAACGGAAGGATCTAATGGACCTACAGATCATGAGCTCCAATGATGTGAGATTAACTGATCAAACTCTTTGATCTAGTTAATCAATATTCATTAACTACAAGTCACTCCACTATAGACTTGTAGCTGCACTCTCCACACTGTAGATATTATTGTGTCCACTGATATAGTCATTACCCATGAGTCGACCCTTCAGAGGTTGTTCGTAATCACAGCTGGATCAAATTACCGTTTTACCCCTATGATTACCTCTTTGCCTCTTAAGCACAACTGATCCTCTAATGAACAACAAGTCTAAGGTCCTACCTTAGACTCATACCCTCATAGAGGGCGGGGCCCCGTTGTTCAAGACCTGGAGTCAGTTCTTAAGTGAACAACCTATCTGATTCCTCAGTAGAGAAATGAGTGAATTCCATCTTGCACAGTTAAGTTCCCAGCTACCTACGAGGTTCTATCCCTGAGAAGGTAGGCTTATTGAGTCTGCTACAGGCAAATCTCACCCATACTAGTCTAAGGACAAACCCCTATAAGTAGGAGTTCTGAACTTACTCAGGATTCAGGTCAAGTCACTAATGACCATCTATAAATTACTAGTCTTATTCATTAGCGATTGTTATATATCTTTGGTTAGACTAATAATTTGCAATCTAGTCTTGTATGAACTCTTCATACAGGATGCTCCCACTCGCATGTCAACTACATGAATGAGTTGGATTACCTCATTTGTACTAATTACAAAGTTGGTCGCATCCATGGTGTTACCAGAATGAGGTTTCCAACCTTATTCTTATACCATAGACTGTTTAGGTTATAATCTTGAACTCAACCCAAATAGTGTCCACTACACTGATTTTAAGATAAGCGTTATAACCTTGGAGCTTAGTTTATTGGATTTATAAAAGCAAGACTGTAATCTTATCAAAACAAATAACACTTTATTTAATTGATCAAGATTCAACAAGTTTAGGGCATAAATCCCAACACGGGGTTGAAAAACAAGTTGTCAAACAGACCCACACATAATAAAACATATTTCATGGCTTTTTCTCTTCGTCTATCCGTGGGAATTAAGACTTCCTGATACATGACCTCTTAGATTAGGCGACTATAAGTCTTTTGTGACTTACATAGCGTGAAATTCGTACACATATATATATACATCAGATGTTTAACCGCCACGACCTTCGCAAGCATTTTCTTTTTTTTTTTTAAATTTCTCTTCGGCCTTTAGTGGACGATTAAGGTCTCCCGATTCATGGCCTCTAGTTCGAGTCGACTCTAACTCATACATAACTTATATAATGAATATCATCAGGAAGATTTCACCACAACCTTCGCAACATTTTCAAGAAATACAGACTCAGGGTCAAAAAAGAAATAGTAACAACATACGTGCAAAAATCTCATGACATGAACATATATAAAAATCAAATGCTCAATTACGATGCAACAACAAAATTACATTCATGGCCTTTGGAATGGTTATCAAACCAACTAGATCATGGCATTTAAAAGAGACCTCTCAAACAAATCATGACATTCATAAAGGACTTTTCATTCATACCATAGCATTTAAAAGAGACTTTTCAAACATTCCATGGCATTTGAATGAGATTTTTCATACATATCAAGATATTTTTCGAACAAAGTTTTAGAGTTTGGCGTGGGATCCCTTACCTTAGCTTCGTTCAACAACTAAATCCTTAAACCTTTGCCACGCGTCCAGACCCGAACCTCCATCCAAAAGTTCTACGAAGGTTATGGCTTTTTCTGGTGCAATCTACTTGTCAAACCGACGCGGCAGATGGCGCAGCGATTTGCGCGCGAGGACGAGCGGAGACAAGTATCTGGAAGCCCACACGCCGATCTACAGAACGGTCGATTCACCCCAAAATCGATTCAAAAGGCGGCGGCGGCAAAAGAAGGTGTGGCGGCGAACCCACAAACGCGGCTTGACGCGCGACCAGCGGACGAACGACTTGATAGGCTCGGCAGTTGCGTCCTCCAACGACTCGAACAACGCGGCGCAACGTGGTCTCCACCGGCGGCTTCCACTGCGCGCGCGGCGCACTCTCCGGCGGCTTGCACAGACGTGAGGAGGCATCCTACTTGCGGCTTGAACAGAGGCGATGGCACGTCTATGGCTCGGCGACGCGTCTGTAGGGGTGCACGACTTCGACGATGCGACTCCGGCGACCTCAATCGATGATCTAGGATGGTGCAAGGGGGTAGGCGGCTAGGGCTTTTATTTTGTGAAGAAGACAGTGAAGGGAGATGATGGATTGGGTAATGTGCCACTAAAAGACAAAAATGTCTTTATCAAAACCTAACCCTAAATCTCTCTCTCTATTTTTTTTTTCAAACAAGGCCCTCTCTTGCCCATTAAACTGCCCAAAACCCTTAAAACTCAGTTCTTAACATTTCAATTACTGAAAACACCAAATAAAGGGTACTGGGAGTTCTGGGGTGTTACAAATCCAATGATGTTAAAAAATTTAGCATCAATCAGTCACAATTCTAACCTAAAAGCAGTCACGAATTCGGTCTAAAACACTGAGCAAAAAAAGTCTAAAATATGTGTCCAATGGCAGAAAACAACATTAACAATTAGAGATTATGAGGGGTTTACGCGAGGTGATGGCACGTGTTTTGCTTCAGCAAAACACGAAGATATACCATAGAAGACATCAACCAATTGCAGCAAAGGCAACCCCCTATTCACGTCTTTGCTTCAGCAAAGATGGGAAAACATAGTAGGTGGTGTTCAAAGATTGCTTCAGCAAAGATGGGCAGGTTGTAGTAGGTGAGGTCCTTCGATTTTGCTACAAAAATTGCCTACCAACACCTTTGTCGATTGGTCAACATCAGTGTACTTTGCTTCAGCAAAGTGCCTCGGGTGGCTTCAACAAAGGGCTTGTCGATTACTTCACCAAAGAGCTTGGTTGCAGCAGGCGATTGCTGGTGACGACCAGTTTTTTGCAGGTTATGCCTGATAGATTTATCTGATAAATAGAAGTTCAAAACGATGATCCAACCGTTCACCATGAGGCCCTGTGAGTCCCCAACCAGCCGACAAAATTTAAGCCAAATCCAACGGTGGAAATATGGATAACGATAACTTTGTGAGCGTCGTTTGTGAAAAATCGAACTACACAGATACTCTCGGTTTTGCTGCAACAATGGCACCCTAAAGCTTTGATTTTTTCCTCACTCGCACAATTGCTACAGCATTGGCACCTTCATGGTTTTTCTCTACAACGCACACCTTTGCTGTAGCAATCGCCCCTTTCCTCTCTCGATCTCTTTTCCTTTTGCAGCAACTCCTTCTCCCCCTTTGCACTTGTAAGCCCTAGCCTCCTTATATAAGATGGTGTTGCCCTAACTCCACAAATTAGAAAAAGCCCCTTAGGGGCACAAAGACCATCTTACCCTTCGGGTAAAATGTCTAAAATGCCTTAAGATACTCCTGTAAATTTTCAAACATCTCCTTCTCATAGAAAAATCTCAATAAATTCATCAATTAAATTATGTATCAACTAAATATGAGAGGATTTTTGTGAAGTTAAAATTCTTTTTCCAGTCTTTTAATTACTGTTAGCTTATTTTTCCAAATTTCTTAAATTTAAGCATAAAAAAAAACAAAATTAATTATTTTTCAAACCTAGTGTTTAAAATCAAGATTTTAAAGCTAACCACACAATTTAGGGAGAAAATAACATGAGGATCAACAAATTATATGAAATTCAAGTAGATTAAGCACTAAAATTCTAGTAAAATAACTCTCGTATGGCGAGTTATCAAACCCCGAAAGTTGATCTACTCATTGTCCTCAATGAGTTCTATCCCCTAAAGACGTTTAAGACTTTTAAAAACTCAAATCATTTGGGTAACTAAACAAGGGTTGAATATTTATGCTTTAAGTTACAAGTCACCATTCATTCTATGCTTTCTAAGTGGCTCACCCTGACACACCCCCTCCCGAACTACTCACTAACTTACCCCGAAACACAGCGTGAAGCCATATTTGTTTACTCAGTTGAAAGGAAAGCCCATGACGAACATTTGAGGATTATTCTACAAACACTACGTGATAAACAGTTATACACTAAATTCAACAAATGAGAGTTTTGGTTGAAGCAAGTAGTCTTTTTAGGGCATGTTGTTTTAGCAAATGGAGTTAGTGTGGATCCAAAGAAAGTGAAAGTTGTGGTCAACGGGGAGACACCAGCTAATGCGACAGAGGTACGTAGTTTCTTAGTCTTGGCAGGATACTACAAATGGTTTGTTGAGGATTTCTCACGATTAGCATTGCCCTTAATAGCTTTGACAAAGAAGAATGCTAAGTTTGAGTGGTCAGATAAGTTTGAACAGAGTTTTCAGGGGTTGAATAAAAGATTAGTGGCAACAACTATTTTGACACTTCGAGGCAAGGATTAGGGTGTGTGCTCATGCAAGAAGGAAAAGTAATAGCTTATGCATCAAGGCAATTGAGAAAACACAAGTGTACTTACCCTACCACCGATTTTGAGCTAGCAGCAGTTGTTTTAGCATTGAAGATATGGAGGCATTATTTGTTTAGTGAGTGGTGTCACATTTTCAAAGATCATAAGAGTCTTAAATATATCTGTGATAAGAAAGAGTTGAATATGAGCCAGAGAAAGTGGGCCACATCCATAGATTTACATCTAGTGGTTACTATTTCGTGGTCCAGTCTTATGTAATCCCATTACATAAGATATCCCCACTCACATATCATCTATACGAACACGTTAGGATCATAGTGTTTGTATCATATACAAAGTGGGCCACATCCATAGTTTTACCAAGGTAGGGTACCAGAACCTTATCCCCTTACTATAGACCCTTTAGGTTGTATCTCGAACCGAGATCCTTTATATGTACACTACATTCAGTTAAAGATTCATTTTACAGCATTGGATGTTTAGTTTATTGGATTTGGGGTTAAAACAATGGCAACTTCGTAGATAACGAACAATAACACTTTATTGAAGTAATAATAATTTATTATAATAATTCGATCAAGAATTACAAACTACGAGTTTTAGGGCACAAACCCGAACAAACTCACACTTAAACTAAAACTCTAGTGGGGTACATCATAATCTAAAACAGTGGTTATAGAGATACAAATACAATAAATTAGGGCATCCATATACCCGTTACATATCTCCCACTTGCCCTAGATTAGCCTCTGTACATATCTCGTAGACCTAGACTTTCCAGATGACCCTCGAACACTTTAGCAGTGAGAGTCTTTGTAAACGGATCAGAAATATGGTGCTCCAAAGCGATCTTCGTGACTATCACATCGCCTCGTTGTACTATTTCTTCTCGTAGACCTAGACTTTCCAGATGACGCTCGAACACTTTAGCTCCGAAACTTGCTTAGTGGAGAGTAGTGACTCTAGCTGGATATTGGATTCGGGCGCCACTAACCATGTTTGTTCTCCTTTTAAGGGAATTAATTCTTTGCAGCAACTGCGAGAGGGTGAGGTGACTCTACGAGTTGGATCCGGGGAGATAGTCTGTGTCGCAGCCATCGGCAAAGTGAAGCTCTATTTTGGCAGGAGTTACATTTTGTTAGACAATATGTACATAGTTCAATGGTTTACTAGAAACCTTGTTTCTATTTCTTGTTTATTATAACAATGTATCTATGTTTCGTTTAATGGTAATAAAGCGTTTATTTCAAGAAAGGTAATCCTATTTGTTCTGCTTCAGTTAAGTCTAATTTGTATGTTTTGAAACCAAATTCAACCAAAAGTGTTTTGAATACTGAATTATTTAAAACTGCAGAAACGCGAACTAAGAGAGCCAGAGTCTCTCCAAATGAGAATGCCCAACTTTGGCATCTAAGATTAGGCCACATTGATCTCAATAGGATTAAGAGACTAGTGAAGACTGGACTTCTAAGTCAGTTAGGATAAAATTCTTTACCGTTGTGTGAGTCATGCCTCAAAGGCAAAATGACCAAACATCCTTTTAGTGGAAAAGGATATAGAGCCAAGGACCCCTTGAGCTTATACATTCTGACCTCTGTGGTCCGATGAGTGTTAAAGCACGAGAAGGTTATGAATACTTCGTTTCTTTCATAGATGATTATTCGAGATATCGGTATATTTACCTAATGCATAAGAAGTCTGAAACTCTTTAAAATTTCAAGGAGTACAAGACTGAGGTTGAGAACCTGTTAGGTAAAACGATAAAAACACTTCGATCGGATCGAGGTGGAGAGTATATGGGCACTGAATTCAAGGACTATATGATTGAACATGGAATTACGTCCCAACTCTCAGCACCTGGTATGCCACACCATAATGGTTTATCGCAGAGGAGAAACAGAACCCTGTTGGACATGGTTCAATCGATGATAAGCTACGCTCGTCTCCCATATTCCTTTTGGGGTTACGCAGTGGAGACCGCGGTGTATATTTTGAACAACGTTTCATCGAAGAGTGTTTGTGAAACACCTTTCGAACTCTAGAATGGCTGTAAAGATAGTTTACACCATTTCAGAATTTGGAGATGCCTGACCCATGTGTTGGTGTCAAACCCGAAGAAACTGGAACCCCATTAAAAATTGTGCCTATTCGTAGGTTACCCAAAAGAGACCAGAGGTGGTCTATTTTACGATCCTAAAGAAAATAGGGTTCTTGTGTCGACAAACGCCACTTTCCTTGAGGAAGACCACATCAGGGATCATTTACCTAGAAGCAAAATCGTGTTGAACGAAATAGACAGTACGTCAGCATGAGTTGCTGATGGGGCTAGTACGTCAACAAGTGTTGTTGATCCTAACACATCAAGTCATGTCCGTTCCCAAGAGTTGGGAATGCCTCGACGTAGTGGGAGGGTTGTTAGACAGCCTGAACGTTACATGGGTTTAGCTGAAACCCAAGTCGTCACTTCTGATGATGACAACGAGGATCCATTGACCTATGATCAGGCTATGACTGATGTTAACAAGGACGAATGGATTAAAGCTATGACCAGGAAATGGAGTCGATGTACTTCAATTCTGTCTGGGAGCTTGTGCATCAGCCTGATGGGATAAAACCTATAGGTTGTAAATGAATCTACAAGCGTAAATGTGGCGTAGATGGGAAGGTGTAGACCTTCAAAGCACGACTAGTGGCAAAGGGTTTTACCCAGGTCGAAGGGGTTGACTATGAGGAAACATTTTCACCTGATGCCATGGTATAGTCAATCAGGATCCTTCTGGCCATTGCTGCCTATTATGACTACGAGGTATGGAAGATGGATGTCAAGACCGCCTTTCTGAATGACAACCTTGACGAAACCATCAACATGGACCAACCCAAAGGGTTCATAACCCAAGGCTAAGAGCAAAAGGATTGTCGGCTTCATAGGTCTATTTATGGACTGAAACAAGCCTCGAGGTCTTGGAATATAAGGTTTGATGAGGCAATCAAATCTTATGGCTTTGATCAAAATATTGACGAGCCTTGTGTCTACAAGAAAATCGCCGACAAAACTGTCGCATTTCTTATGTTACACGTGGATGATATCCTTCGCATTGGGAATGAGGTAGGATTTCTTACTGACGTAAAGAAATGGCTGGCTTCGCAATTCCAAATGAAAGATTTGGGAGAAGCTCAGTATGTTCTAGGTATCCAGATTGACCGAAACCAAAAGAACAGAACGCTAGCCATGTCTTAAGCGTCTTATATTGAAAAGATGTCGTCTAGATATAAGCTGCAGAACTCCAAGAAAGGCTTACTGCCTTTCAGGCCCGGGGTTCACCTGTCTAAGAATCAATGTCCTAAAACTCCTCAAAAGGTTGAGGATATGAGACAGATCCCCTCTTCTTCAGCTGTAGGGAGCCTGATGTATGTCATGCTTTGTACTAGGCCCGACATCTGTTATGCAGTGGGGATAGTCAATAGGTATCAATCCAATCCAGGATTAGATCACTGACAGCCGTAAAGGCAATCCTCAAGTATCTTATGAGAACGAGGAACTATAACTTAGTGTATGGCGGCGGGGATTTGATCCTTACGGGATACACGGATTCTGACTTTCCGACCGATAAGGATTCTAGAAAATCCACTTTGGGGTCAGCCTTAATTCTGAATGGAGGAGCTGTAGTATGGCGAAGCATGAAGCAGGGATGCATCGCTAATTCCATAATGGAAGCGGAGTATGTTGTGGCTTGTGAAGCTGCAAAGGATTCTGTTTGCCTTAGGTAGTTCATGACAGATTTGGAAGTTGTTCCAAATATGAACTTGTCGATCACGCTGTTTTGGGATAACAGTTGTGCTATAGCAAACTCCAGGGAGCCTCAGAGCCATAAGAGAGGCAAACACATTGAGCGGATGTATCACCTGATATGGGATATTGTGCACCACGCCGATGTGACAGTCACCCAGACAGCGTCGGAGAACAACGTAGATGATCCATTTACAAAGTCCCTCACGGCTAAGGTGTTTGAGGGTCACCAAGAGAGTCTAGGTCTTCGAGTACTTCCTCACTATGGCAAGTGGGAGATATGTAAATTGGTATTCAATGCCCTAGTTTATTGTAGTACTTCAATGTAATTTATGTACATTTCATAAATGTATTTGCTCCACTAGCTTAGTCCAAGTGGGAGTTTTTTGGGATGTTTGTCTTGTTCTCGTTGAGTTTGTAAATTACTATTTGAAAGTAATAAAGAGTTATTTATTTCATCTTTTGTGTCTCGCATTTATTAAAAATTTTGTCCAATAAACTAAGCTCCATGGTCATTGAATACATCAGAGAACTTGAAAGGTGTGTAGTGGACACACAGGGAGGATCACGTTCGAGTTAAAGACCCAAACGGTCGACAGTATATGGATAGGGTTGGAAACCTAATCCTGGATACACTGTGGATGCGGCCCGCTTTGTATTAAGAGACAAACGAGGTGATCTGACTCGTTCATGTGGTTGACATGCGAGTGGGGGCATCTGCACAATGAGATTGTACAAGACAGGACCGTGAATTATTAGACCTCACGATGTAACACCATTGTGATGAAGGACTAATAACCGTAGATGACCATTAGTGACTCGACACAGATCCTAAGCGTGCTACGGACTCTTGTCTGCGGGCGACTGCCCTTTGACTAGGGTGAGGGTGGTCACAATTACTCACCCAATATGCTTATCTTCTCAGGGACAAGACAAAGTGTGGAGCTGGGAACATAACTACGTGAGATGGAATTGACTCGTTCCCACTTTAGGGAAACGAGAGGGGTTGTTCCCTTAAGGGCTGTCTCTAGGGCTTGGACAACGGACGCCCACCCTCTCACTTGCACGAGAAGGTTGTTGTGTATAGTCGGGCCATTACAACTTTGTTGTTCATTAGATGAGCAGTGGGGACTTTAGGAGCAAGAAGTAGACACAGGGGTAAAACGATAATTTGACCGAGCAGTGTCTACGAACATCCTGTGAAGGGTCGACTCATGGGCAGTGTCTACGGTAATGCCCTTTATCAGTCGGCACGTAATATCTTACACTGACGGGAGTGCAGCTACGGGCTTTAGTGGAGTGTGACCATAGCTAATGAATAATGATTAACCCGGTCAAAGAGTTTGATAGGTTGATCTCGAATCATTGGAGCTCGTCAATGTAGGTCCATAAGGTACTCGGTTGGCTCAAACTGGATTAAAAGAAGGTTTACTGTTTTGGTGTGAATTGAAGTGTTCGATTTCAATAAAGGGCATTTATGTCATTTATATGAGATATGAATGATATAATATACAGTTTAATGTGAATGAGATTCATAACAAACTTTAGGTTAGCCTAATTGTTGAATTAGGGCTAATTTTGAGAAATTAGGTTGAGAGATATTAAATTGGATGTGATTCAATTTAAGAAATCCACAATTATACAAATGTGATTTGTAAAATGAGATATGAGATATCTTATAATATATGGTTATGCAAATATCATTTCCATAACCTATAGTTGTGGTAAAATGCTAAATAGGTGGAGATTTCAACTCCACCTATCTCCATTATTTATACCCCTTTGCAAGAAGGGGAAGACACACAATTGCCCATTTTTGGATTTCTCACCAAAAGAAGCAAAAGCTCTCTCTCAAGTTCTCTCTCAAATTCCTCTCCTCCCTAACAAAAACTTAAGATCCCACCATCTTTCTTTTTCCAAAAAAAGAACAACCGAGAAGCCAAGTGGTGTTGTTCGGTCTACATTCGTGAGAAGAGTTTGTTAAGATCGAGGAAGCACGAAGAGTTCGTGGTCGTCGTTGGAAGGAATCTTGAAGAAAGTCTTCAACAAGTAAGTATTACCCTTAACATACTGTTTTTCTTCCATTTTAAGCATGTTTAACCTAGTACTAAGTGTTAGACAATTTTAACGAATCTTAGTTGCACAACTTCACCGCGATAATTCGATCGTCTTCCGCTGCGCGGTGAGTTTCATTCCCTTTTGGGTCTTCTTAAGCCCAGAAGATGAACTACAAGACTTAGTCCCAGAGGATAAACCCTTCTTGATCCTTCTGAAATGGGAAAACAAATTTGCCTCTCCATCAGACTGTCCTTTATTCTTCATAAGAGACTGGAAAGTTTGTAGTTCATTAAGGAGAGTAGTTAGGTTATACTTTATCTTGTTCATCACCGCATTGTTGCAGAATTGCAGGAAACTCTACGAAAGAGATTCTAGGATGAACGATGAAGGGAATGAGAATCCCCGCGCAGCGGAAGACGATTGAATCTTCAAGGTATCGTTATGCTACTAGAAATTTGTTAAAACGATTTAACAATTAAATCTAGGCTAAACATACAAAATGGAAAGGAAAAACAGTAAGATGAAGTTACTTGTTGAAAACCCTCTTCAAGAAATCCTTTCCTGAGAATCACGAACCCTTCGCGAAAAACCCGATCTCAACAAAAACATCTCTCGAACAAAACCCGACCACAACCAACGACCTTCTCGGTTGTTCTTCCTTTAGAAAGAAGGAAGTTTGTGGGAACTTCTTTGTTTTGGAGAGGGAGGAGAGTTGAGAGAAAAGTTTAGAGAGAATTCTCTTCTTTTAGTCAAATTTCTAAAAATGAGAGAATGAAATGAGAAACCCTTCTTGTAAAGGGTTTAAATAGTGGAAGAACATGAAGTTAAAATCTCCATATTATTACCATTTTACCACAACCATAGGTTATGCAAATCACATTTGCATAACCATATATTATAAGATATCTCATATCTAATTATACAAATCACATTTGCATAATTGTGGATTTTATTAAATTGAATCAAATCCAATTTAATTTCTCTCAATTAATTTCTCTAATTAGCCCTAATTCAAAACTTAGGCTAGCCTATAGTTTATTATGAATCCCTTTCACATTAAATTATACATTATATCATTCATATCTCATATAATAAATGCCCTTTAAGTGAATTTGAACACTTCAATTTCACACCAAAATATTAACCCTTCTTTTAACCCAGATTGAGCCAACCGAGGGACCTAATGGACCTACAGTGACGAGCTCCAATGATCCGAGATTAAGGTATCAAACTCTTTGACCCAGTTAATCAACATTCATTAGCTACGGTAACACTCTACTAAAGTCCGTAGCTGCACTCCCGTCAGTGGAGAATATTACGTGTCCACTGATATAACCAATGCCTATGAGTCGACCCTTCACAGGTTATTCGTAGACACGGTTGGGTCAAATTGTCGTTTTACCCCTGTGTCTACTTCTTGTTCCTTAAGTCCCCACTGCTCCTCTAATGAACAACATATTGTGATGGTCCAACGACACACAACACCCTTCTCGGGCCAGTGAGAAGGTGGATTCCCGTTGTCCAAGCCCTCGATACAACACTTAAGGGAACAACCCTTCTAGTTTCCCTAAAGGCGGGAACGAGTGAATTTCATCTCGCGTAGTTAAGTTCCCATCTCCCTACTTGGTCCTGTCCCTGAGAAGATAGGCATATTGGGCGAGTAACTGTGACCACCCTCACCTGTACTAGTCAAAGGACAAACCCCTAGAGATAGGAGTCTGTAACACGCTTAGGATTCAGGTCGAGTCACTAATGGTCATCTACGAAGTTATTAGTCCTTAATGCCAACGGTGTTACATAAGTAGGTCGAATAATTCACAGTCCCGTCTTATACAATCTCATTGCACAGGATGCCCACACTCGCATGTCAACCACATGAACGAGTCAGATCGCCTCGTTTGTATCTAATACAAAGCGGGTCGCATCCATAGCGTATCCAGAATTAGGTCTCCAACCCTATCCATATACTGTAGACGGTTCGGGTAATTAACTCGAACGTGATCCTTCCTCTATGTCGACTACACACCGTTCAAGTTCTTGTTCTCTCATAAATTCAATGACCCTGGAGCTTAGTTTACTGGAAAAGTTTGTAAAATTTGCGAGACACAAAGTAATGATAAGAATAACACTTTATTAATTTCAAACAGTAATTTACAAATACGAGATAAGGACAAAAATCCCAAAAAACTCCCACTTGGACTAAGCTAGTGGAGAATATACATTTCTGAAATGTACATAAATTACAATGAAGTAATACAATAAACTAGGGCATTGAATACCCGTTTACACATCTCCCACTTGCCCTAGTCAGGAAGTACCCGAAGACCTAGACTCTCTAGGTGACCCTCAAAAACCTTAGTCGTGAGGGGCTTTGTAAATGGATCAGCTACGTTGTGCTCTGACGCTATCTACGTGATTGTTACGTCTCCGCAGTGCACAATGTCCCATATCAAGTGATACTTCCGCTCAATGTGTTTGCCTCTCTTATTGCTTTGAGGCTCTCTGGAGTTGGCGACTGCACCACTGTTATCACAGAACATGTGATCGACAAGTTCATATTTGGAACAACTTCCAAATCTGTCATGAACTTCCTAAGCCAAACAGCTTCCTTTGTAGCTTCAGAAGCTGCAACGTACTCTGCTTCCATAGTGGAATCAGCGATGCATCCCTGTTTGATGCTTCGCCATACTACAGCTCCTCCATTCAGAATGAAGGCTGACCCAAAAATTGATTTCCTAGAATCCTTATTGGTCTGAAAGTCAGAATCTATGTATCCCATAAGGATCAAATCCCCACGGCCATACACTAAGCTGTAGTTCCTCTTTCTCCTAAGATACTTTAGGATTGCCTTTACGGTTGTCCAGTGATCTAATCCTTGATTGGATTGATACCTACTTACAATCCCTACTGCATCACAGATGTCGGGCCTAGTACACAGCATAGCATACATTAGGCTCCCTACAGCTGAAGCATATGGGATTCGTCTCATAGACAAGTGAACCCCATGCGTGAAAGGCAACAAGTCCTTCTTGGAGTTCTGCATCTTATATCTAGGCAACATCTTGTCAATATAAGACGTCTAAGACACGGCTAGCGTTACATTCTTTTCGATTAGGACTATCGGATACCTAGAACATCTTGAGCTTCTCCCAAATCTTTCATTTGGAATTGCGAAGCTAGTCATTTCTTCACGTCAGTAAGAAATTCTACCTCATTCCCAATGAGAAGAATATCATTCACATACAACACTATAAATGCGATAGTTTTGTCAACGATTTTCTTGTACACACAAGGCTCGTCGACATTTTGATCAAAGCCATAAGATTTGATCGCCTCATCAAACCTTATATTCCAAGACCTCGAAGCTTGTTTCAGTCCATAAATAGACCTATGAAGCCAGCAAACTTTTTGCTCTTGGCTGTGGGCAATGAACCCTTTGGGTTGGTCCATGTAGATGGTTTCATCAAGTTCACTACAACAAAAACTAGTTTTCTTGACGCTTATAAAATGTCAAATTTTGTTTTACTTGACGTTTTTCAAACCGTTAAGGAATCCACCGTCAAGAATAATACACAATACTTGACACTTATAAAGTGCTATGTATAGTCTTTTTTTACGCTTATAACGTGTCATTTTGAACATACAATCTTGACACTTTTTAGTTGTCAAATGTAGTTTTATCTTGACTTTATTAAAGTGTCAAATTTATGTTAATACTTGACGTTTTCTCTGTGTCAAAAATAGGTTTATCTTGACATTGCAGAAATGTCAAATAAAAGTTACTTGACGCTTGAAATGTGTCAAATATAAGTTTCTCTTGACAGTCCTAAAACATCAAATTAAAGATAAACCTTGACAATTGTAAATTGTCAAACGTAATGTTCTTTTTTGACATTTGAAAAGTGTCAATTTGAATGAGATCTTGACACATTATACATGTCTTGTTTGTTAGTTATTTTATTTTTCAATAAATTATTCCCTAAAATCTGAAATTTTCTGCATTACATTCCAATAAATTATATTCAAGATCTATGAAATAAAATTCCATCAATAATATCCACAAAAATCCAAATCTTCTTCCCATATGAACAATTCTAAAATGACAAGGAAGCTCAACCTCCAACATTAGTAACTCCCATCATGGTTATACATTCAAAGTGTCAAAATGTGAATCTTCTTTCCATATGAACAATTCAAAATGTCCACCATATATGTTCAAAAACTAATCATCTCCACCATAGTTAGTCAATATATGGGTCCTAGCCTGAACAACATTTACACAAAAAAATATTTGGGAGTCATCCAAAAAATGTGACTATCAATCCTAACTCAAGCAAAACATCTATACAAAAAATGTGACTATCAATCCAAAGTAGTATCCACCAAAAATTGTCATAAACAATCAAAAGTAGTATGCACCCAAAAAATGTGACTACCACATGACTAAAACATTTACACAAAAAAAAAGAATATTTGGAACCTTCATATGTAGGCACCAAAAAAATTGACATGAACAATCCAAAGTAGTGTCCATCCAAAACTTCATCATATATATCCACCCAAAAATTAAGCCCACTCCACTCGCACTTCATCTAACTCCGGTTGCGAGTATGCGTTTCTTGTATCAATCTATGAACATTAATAGTCGAATATTATAATAAATAATATGATTTGTGAAGTTTAACAATTGGAATGCAAATTAAATAACATACCGAATCTATGACTATAATGCTTCTTTTTGTCATGATATCTCTCATATATCTCATGACATAATACCCGCATTCATTGAATATAACATGTCTTGATGTGTAAACGTGGTTGGTTGTGGGGCCTAAACATCTATAGCCTCTATGAGCGGTGTTATGACCTACAAAAACACAAGGTTATGTCTTTTTTGCAAACTTATTTGTAGTTTGAGTTTTTTAGATAAGATGAAACCTACTGCCAAAGATTTTTAATCACTCATAGTTTGCTCTTCATTTTAGGAAACTAGTTCCTTCAAGGAGCTCGAAGAGGGTGAGATGATGCTCAGGGTCGGAACGTGAGACGTCGTCTCAGCTTGTGCAGTCGGAGATGCCAAGTTATTTTTCGGAGATAGATTTCTTTTATTTAAAAATCTGTACATAGTTCCTAAGCTTAAAAGGAACTTAATTTCTATCACTTGTTTAATAGGACTTGGATATTGTATTTCTTTTTCAATTAATGAAGCGTTCATTTTGAAAGAAGGTGTCAATATTTGTTCTGCTAAATTGAAAAATGGCTTGTATGTACTGAAACCAAACAAAACGAAAGCAATTTTAAATCATGAGATGTTTAAAAATGCTAACACTAAAAATAAAAGGCAAAGAATTTCTCCAAATAATAATACCTATCTATGGCATCTTAGGCTTTCTCATATTTATCTCAACCGGATTGAGAGACTCTCTAAGAATGGACTTCTAAATAAGTTAGAAGATGATTCTTTACCGCCTTGCGAGTCTTGCTTGGAAGGTAAAATGACCAAGCGACCTTTTACTAGAAAAGGTTGCAGAGGCATAGAACCCTTAGAACTTGTACATTCGGATCTTTGTGGTCCAGTGAATGTTAAAGCTCGAGGAGGGTACGAATACTTCATCTCTTTCATAGATGATTATTCGAGGTATGGTTATCTATACCTAATGCATCACAAGTCTGAAGCTCTTGAAATGTTTAAAGAGTATAAGGCTGAAGTAGAGAATGCATTAGGGAAAACCATTAAAACACTTCGATCGTCCGATCGAGGTGGAGAGTATATAGATTTAAGTTTCCAGGACTGTATGATAGAACATGGAATTAAATCTCAACTCTCAGCACCTAATACACCAAAGCAAAATGGTGTGTTAGAAAGGAGAAATAGAACCTTGTTAGACATGGTTCGTTCTATGATGAGCTATGCTCAATTTTCTGCCTCGTTTTGGGGATACGCTGTAGAGATTGCTGTTCAAATCTTGAATAGTGTTCCATCAAAAAGTGTTTTAGAAACACCTTTTGAACTTTGGAAGGGGCGTAAACCTTGTTTACAACACTTCAGGATTTGGGGTTGTCCGGCACACGTGCTCGTGACAAACCCGAAGAAACTGGAACCTCGTTCAAGATTGTGCCAATTTGTTGGGTATCCAAAAGAAACGAGAGGTAGTCTTTTCTACAACCCACACGAAAACAAGGTGATTGTGTCGACAAACGCCACGTTCTTGGAGGACGATCACATGAGGAACCACGTACCGCATAGTAAATTAGTACTAAATGAAGCTACACATGATTCAACAAGAGTTGTTGATCAAGCTGGATCTTCATCAAGAGTTGATGGAAGAGCCAACATCTCTACTCAGTCTCGTCTTTCTCAGTCGTTGGGAATGCCTCGACGCAGTGGGAGGGTTTTTTCCCAACCTGACCGCTACTTGAGTTTAGCTGAAACTCAAGTTGTCATACCTGATGACGGCATAGAAGATCCATTGTCTTATAAACAGGCAATGAATGATGTAGACAAGGACCAATGGATCAAAGCCATGGACCTTGAAATGGAGTCAATGGACTTCAATTCAGTATGGGAACTTGTAGACCAACCTGAAGGGGTTAGACCCATAGGGTGTAAATGGATCTATAAGAGAAAGAGAAACGCAGCCGGAAAGGTACAAACCTTTAAGGCTAGACTTGTAGCAAAGGGTTTAACCCAAAGGGAAGAAGTTGACTATGAAGAAACTTTTTTCCCTGTTGCTATGCTGAAGTCTATAATGATACTCTTGTCCATAGCCGCGTTTTATGATTATGAAATTTGGAAAATGGACGTCAAGACTGCCTTTTGGAATGGTAATCTTAACGAGAGCATCTACATGTCTGAGCCCGAAGGGTTCATAGCCCAAGGTCAGGAGCAAAAAGTTTGCAAGCTTAATCGATCCATTTATGGATTGAAACAAGCGTCAAGATCTTGGAATATAAGATTTGATACTGCGATCAAGTCTTACGGCTTTGACAAAAACGTTGATGAGCCTTGTGTTTACAAGAGGATGTAGGATACCTTACTGACATAAAGAATTGGTTGGCGACCCAATTTCAAATGAAAGATTTGGGAGAGGCGTAATATGTTCTTGGGATTCAGATCTTCAGGAATCGCAATAACAGAACGCCAGCATTGTCTCAACCGTCTTATATCGACAAAATGTTGTCCAGATATTCGATGCAGAATTTCAAGAGGGGCTTATTACCCTTCAGGCACGGAGTTCATCTGTCTAGGGAACAGTGTCCCAAGACACCTCAAGAAGTTGAGGATATGAGACATATTCCCTATGCATCTGCAGTAGGTAGCTTAATGTATGCTATGCTGTGCACGAGGCCGAACATTTGTTATGTAGTGTGAATAGTAAGTAGGTACTAGACCAATCCAGGGTTAGACCACTGGAAAACAGTTAAAAATATCCTCAAGTATCTAAGGGGAACGAGGGATTATATGCTTGTGTATGGGTCTAAGGATTTGATCCTTACTGGATACACTTAATCTAATTTTCAGACCGATAAGGATTCTCGAAAATCCACATCGGGATCAGTTTTCACCCTTAACGGGGGAGCTATAGTATGGCGAAGCATCAAGCAAGGATGCATCGACTACACAATGGAGGTGAGTATGTCATTTGCTTGTGAAAGCGGCTAAAGAGGTTGTTTGGCTAAGGAAATTCCTCATCGATTTGGAAGTTGTTCCAAATATGGAATCTCCCATCACCTTATCTTTGTGACAACAAAGTGGTGCGAGTAGCCAATTCGAAGGAACCTCGCAACCATAAGCGAGGTAAGCACATCGAGAGGAAGTATCACCTGATACGAGAAAAAATGCAATGAGGAGATGTGACCGTCATGAAGAACGCTTTAGAGAATAATATTCCTGATTCGTTTACAAAGACTCTCACGGCTAAAGTGTTCGAGGGTCATCTGGAATGTCTGGGTCTACGAGATATGTACATACGCTCATCTAGGGCAAGTGGGAGATATGTAATGGTGTATATGGATGCCCTAGTTTATTGTATTTCTATCTCTTGTAACCATTGTTTTAGATTATCATGTACCCCACTAGAGTTTTAGTTCAAGTGGGAGTTTGTTGGGATTTGTGCCCTAAAACTCGTAGTTTGTAATTATGTTCTAATTATTGTAATAAAGTGTTATGATTTCAATAAAGTGTTATTGTTCGTTATCGACGAGTTCGCCTTTATTTAAACCCTAAATCCAATAAACTAAACATCCAAGGCTGTTAAATGAAGTGTTATTGTTCGTTATCTACGAGATAAAGCCTAAACGGTCTATAGTTAGGGAACAAGGTTTGAGTACCTTACCCTGGTTAAACTATGGATGTGGCCCACTTTGTATTTGATACAAACACTGTGATTCTAACGTGTTCGTGTTGATGACATGTGAGTGGGGATATCCTATGTAATGAGATTACATAAGACCGGACCACGAAATAGTAATCTCTAGCTGTAACTCCGTTGACTAGTTAGGTTTCTATTTCACTAGGATGACCTAGGCAAGCTGGATCTCAATCTGAAGCAGAGTTACGAACTCCGATTCATGAGGGATTGTCCTTTGACTAGTATGGGTGAGAGTGGCCAAATTCACCGACTCAATATGCCTACCTTCTTGGGGACAAGACCGAGTGAATGTCTGGGGACTTAACTTGGCAAGATGGAATTCACTCCTTCCCGCCTACTAGGGTAAGTAGAGGAATGTTCCCTTATGTGGTGTCACACCCCCTCCCGAACTACCTGCTACTTAGCCCGAAAGGCGGCGTGAAGCCAACAGACATTGTTTACCTCTTAACAATACCTGCTGACCCTGTTCTTCGGATAAACATACTATGTTCGCATATGGAACACTTTAACATAACACAGCGGAAACTGGACAACTATTAAACATACACAAGGAGAAACCCTTCATAAGTCTCTCTTGGAAACTAAGAAGTCAGGAGCATCAGAAACAACACAAGACAAACCAAACCAAAATGGTTTAAACTTTCCTTCCTTGTTTTCCTTTTGTCTTTCACTTCATTTCTTTTCTTTTTAAAACATGGAAAACCAAGTTTTAAACATTCATTTCTTCTTTCCTTTTGTTGTTTTTTTAATAAGGAAGTTCCAAAGAAAGATCTCGGGTTTACAACTTACCTCCCCCTTAAGAAATTTCGTCCTCGAAATTTTGTAGTGCTTAGGTGAAGATCATCGGATACTTCCTCCTCATTTGGTCTTCTAATTCCCAGGTTGCCTCCTCCACTCCGTGATGTCTCCAACGAACCTTCACGAGTGGGATTGTCTTGTTTCTCAAGACTTGTTCTTTCCTGTCGAGGATTTGAACTGCATCCTCTACGTAACTCATGTTTTCTTTCAGCTCAACTGGCTGAGCTTGCAACACATGTGTCGGGTCTGGAATATACTTCCTCAACATGGACACATGAAAAACATCATGTACTCGAGATAGTTATGCTGGCAACTCCAGTCTGTAGGCTGCTGGCCCAACTCGTCCCGTTACTGGATAAAGACCAATATATCTTGGGCTTAGTTTACCTTTCTTGCCAAAACGAAGGACACCTCTCCACGGAGATAACTTCAAGAAAACTTGATCTCCGACCTCGAATTCTAAGTCCTTTCGTCGCTTATCTGCATAACTCTTCTGACGGACTCGTGCTACCTTAAGATTCTCTCTGATTACCTTAATATTGTCTGTAGTAACTTGTACCAACTAAGGACCGATTAGCTTCCGCTCTCCTACTTCATTCCAACATACGGGCGTTCTACATGGTCTTCCATACAGAGCCTCAAATGGTGCCATGCTAATACTTGACTGATAGCTGTTATTATAAGTGAATTCCATAAGTGATAGGTGTGTATCCCAACTTCCCTTAAATTGAAGAGCACATGCTCTCAACAATTCCTCTAACGTCTGGATGGTCCTCTCTGACTACCCATCTGTCTGAGGATGGAATGCTGTACTAAAATTCAGCTTTGTTCCCATAGCTTTCTCTAAGCTAGGCCAAAACTTAGAAGTAAATCTTGGATCTCTATCTGAAACTATGGACACTGGCACTCCATATTGGCTCACAATTTTGTCGACGTATAGCTTAGCTAGCTGATCAAGCGTAGACGTCGCTTTAATCGGTATAAACTGTGATGTCTTAGTGAGTCTATCCACTATTACCCAAATACCATCATGTCCACTAGAAGTACGTGGTAATCCAAACAGAAAATTCATAGTGATATGCTCCCATTTCCACTCCAAGACCTTTGGCGATAGGTTAAGGAGTCCTCGGCCTCTGTCTAAACTGGTTTAACCCTGTTGGCAGATCAAACATCTATCAACATAATCAGCTATCTCTCGCTTCATCCTAGGCCACCAATACGTTCCCTTCAAAGTTTTGTACATCTTGGTGCTTCCTGGATGCATAGCGTAAGCTGAACTGTGAGCTTCCTCTAGAATAGTATCTTTAAGCTCACTAAAATTCGGAACACATAGTCTTCTTCTTGCCTTTCTATGGCCCCGTCTCGATCTCATCTTAAACTCGCTTTGGGCCCTGTTTGGACTTCCCAAACATTTTCTGCAAGGTACTATCCTCTGGTTGTCTTCTCACAACCTCTGCTCTGAGTGAAGACTGACTGGAATCGAGCTAAAGACTCCCTGAACTCTCTACATTCATAACTTCCTTAGAATCCCATAGAGTACTTAAAAATGTCGCTCGAATACCACACAAGGCGTCCTTATGAAGTTTTGACTTCCTACTCAATGCATCTTCTACTACATTCGCCTTACCTGGATGGTATTCTATAGTACAATCATAATCTTTAATCAGTTCTAACCATCTTCTCTGTCTCATATTCAACTCCCTCAGATCAAAGATATACTTCAGACTCTTATGATCTGTGTAAATGTGACACCTTTCACAAATCAAGTAATGTCTCCAGATCTTCAGTGCTAAAACAACTGCTGTTAACTCAAGATCATGGGTAGGGTAATTACATTCGTGCTTTTTCAATTGTCTTGACGCATAAGCTATGACTTTTCCTTCTTGCATCACAACACACCCTAAACCTTGCCTCGAGGCATCACAGTAAACCACATACTCTTTTCCCGTTCAGAAGTGTCAAAATAGGTGTTGTAACTAATCTCTTTTGACTCTCCAAAACTCTGTTCACACTTATCTGACCATTCAAACATAACATTCTTTTTTGTTAAAGCTGTTAAGGGTAATGCTAATCGTGAGAAATCCTCAACAAACCGCCTGTAGTATCCTACCAAGCCTAGGAAACTACGTACCTCTGTCGCACTAACTGGTCTCTCCCAGTTGACTACAGCTTTAACTTTATTTGGATCCACACTAACACCATTTGCTGAGACAACATGCCCCAAAAACACTACCGATTCAACCAAAACTCACATTTGGTGAATTTAGCATATAACTGTTTATCTCGTAGTGTTTGCAGAATAATCCTCAAATGTTCCTCATGAGCTTTCCTGTCAACTGAGTAAACTAGTATATCATCAATAAATACTATCACGAACTGATCCAAATACTGGTGGAATATCCTGTTCATGAGGTCCATGAAAACTACAGGTGCATTCGTCAAACCGAACGACATTACTAAAAACTCATAATGCCCGTACCTTGTTCTGAATGTTGTCTTAGGAATATCTGATTCCCTTACCTTTAACTGGTGGTATCCTGATCTTTAATCAATCTTAGAAAACACCGATGCTCCTCGTAACTGGTCAAACAAGTCATCTATTCGCGGTAAAGGATACTTGTTACGTATCGTGACTTTGTTTAACTGTCTATAGTCAATGCATAATCTAAGGGTACCATCTTTCTTCTTTACAAATAACACTGAAGCTCCCCAGGGTGATACACTAGGTCTGATGTATCCTTTATCAACTAGTTCTTGTAACTACATCTTCAACTCCTTGAGCTCACTTGGAGCCATTCTATACGGCGCTTGCGAAATAGATGCTGCTCCTGGTAGCAATTCAATAGTGAACTCTACTTCCCTATCAGGTGGCAACCCTGACAGATCTGCTGGAAAAACATCAAGAAACTCGTTCACCACAAGAACATCTTCTGGTATTAGCTTTTCTTCCTGCACCTCTATTACATGTGCAAGAAACGTCGTGCAACCTTTTCTCAACAACTTCTGAGCTTGAATGCTGAAATCAAACTCGTAGGAATAATCTTCTTTTCACCCATGAAAACCACTTCAACCAACCCTGGTTTTCTAAAAACAACTTCATTTCTATGGCAATCCATGGAAGCATAATGAGTGAATAAGAAATTCATCCCTAAGATTGCATCTAACACTTGCAACTCTAGTGGAAGAAGATCCACTAAAATATTGAGACCTTCTACTAAGACCTCACAATCTCGCAACACTACATCGACTAGTAAGGCATCACCAACTGGTGTGTATATAACTAATTCCTCAAATAAAGGCTCTAGTTTCCTATTCAGCTTAGTTAGGAATATACTGGAAACAAAGGAATGCGTAGCACCAGGATCTATCAAAACACGTGCAGGTACATTACAAATAGAAATCGTACCAGTAATCACATCTGGTGCATCCTCTGCTTCTTCTTTGAGTCATAGCGTAGACCTTTCCGTTGCCAGGTCTCCCTACAACTCCTTTCTGCTTTTGCACCATGGTGGTGCCTCTCCCGCAGACTACTGGAACTCTCTGGTGCTCAACCGTTTTTGGGATCCAACTCCTGGTCCTCTCTGTGTGGCTGCTCTAAGCTGTGGACAATCCCTCATGAAATGCCCTCGCTGTCCACACTGGTAACACACACCGACACCAACAAGACATTGGCCTCGATGATTCTTACCACAATTTGCACATGGAGTTCTCCTCTGCTGCTGCGGCAGCATGAACTCTGCATTGTCTGTGGTCTTGCTGTGGATCTCGTAGACTGACTAGGTGCTCTTTGACTCTGCCTCTGATAGGCACCACTAACGTTCATCTGCCTCGATGTCGACCGCCACTCGATTCTTAAAGTCCTCGACGACTTGAAACATTTACTCTGTGTGTGAATTTTATTTGCTCACGACCCAGCGCTCGCCGTTGTTGAAGGCCCACGAGTTGGCTCCACTACTGACTGCGCCTTTGCTATACTCTGCTCAACACGTATAGCAGTCTCTACCAGCTTGGAAAAATCAGTCCACTTAGCAATGGCTGTGACTGGGGTACGTATTTTAGGACGTAATCCCCTTTCAAATCGTCGACACCTGTCACTCTCAGATGCCACAATAACATCAGCATACCGTTATAGCTCGGTATACCTTCTCTCGTACTCAACCACTGATAGTGACCCTTGCTTCAATTCTAAAAATTCATCTCTCTTCGCCTCGCGGTATGTGCCAGGGTAATATTTATCTTCAAATATGCCTCTGAAAGTTTGCCAATCTAAAGTCCGTGCACCACTCCGTCTGGCTAAAATTGACTTCCACCATCCCTCTGCTTCTTTCTCTAGCAGGAATGTGGCTAGCTTGACTTTACGCTCCTCAGGGCAGCTCATTACGTCAAAAGATTTCTCAAACTTATTCAGCCAAACCTCGACGTCAGCTGGATCTGTGGAACGCTCAAATACCGTGGCTCCCAATTTCTTCAGACGTTCTATTCCATACGCCTTTTCTGGATCACACGGCCCTGCTCTCTCTGGCCTGCCTACCTCCTGTGATGAAATGGCATGCTTCTGATCTCTGGCCTCAGTTTGGACTCTCAGGGCACTAGATCCCCTCTCAGATTGGCCTTGGGTAGGATCCTGCGTCCCGCCTTGATCCCCGCTACGTAAATGCGCTAGTACGTGGTGGCATGACTCCTATAACATATCAACATATTAGACATGCTATGGATACTTAACTCAAATACACAATACTAAACTTCTATTCTTATTTTAGCCCTAACTGGACTTACTCTTATCCTGTCTTAACCATACTCTACTAGTTTGATCTGAACTAACTCAATAACTTGCTATGACTTTTACTTTATTCTCATAGCTAACTTGCCCTGTCTCATTCCCATGGAGCTAACTGCTCTGATACCAAGTTGTCACACCCCCTCCCGAACTACCTGCTACTTAGCCCGAAAGGCGGCGTGAAGCCAACAAACATTGTTTACCTCTTAACAATACCTGTTGACCCTCTTCTCTTGATAAACATACTATGTTCGCATATGGAACACTTTAACATAACACAGCGGAAACTGGACAACTATTAAACATACACAAGGATAAACCCTTCATAAGTCTCTCTTGGAAACTAAGAAGTCAGGAGCATCAGAAACAACACAAGACAAACCAAACCAAAATGTTTTAAACTTTCCTTCCTTGTTTTCCTTTTGTCTTTCACTTCATTTCTTTTCTTTTTAAAACATGGAAAACCAAGTTTTAAACATTCATTTCTTCTTTCCTTTTGTTGTTGTTTTTTTAATAAGGAAGTTTGAAAGAAAGATCTCGGGTTTACAAGTGGTGTCTCCAGGACTTGAACAAAGGGCCCAACCCTCTCATTGGCCCGAGAGGGACTCTGTTTGTTGGTAGGAGCACAAACAAATTGTTCATTAGAGGAGCACTGGTACTTAAGGCACAAGATGTAACCCAGGGGTAAAACGGTATTTTGACCCAGCTGGTGTTACGAACATTCGTGAAGGATTGACTTGTTGTTCTTGGTCAATATCCATGGACACAGAAATATATCTGCAGTGAGAAGAGTGTAGTTGTGGCACTTTAGTGGAGTGTTCCCGCAGTTAACGAATGTTGATTACGAGGTTAATGAGATTAACTGAACAATCTTGTATCGTTGGAGCTTCTAATCTGTAGGTCCATTAGGTCCACCTTCTAGCTCAGAAAGGGTTCTTAGATCATTTGAATTTGGAATGTTCAAATTCATTAGGGAATATGATTCATATTAAATTATGTGAGAGAATTAAATATTTGAAAGAGTTCAAATATTAAATTTAAATGTGAATATGATTCATATTTGAAAAAATTATAGGTTAAATTTAATGTACATTAGATGTGAATTAAACTATAGGATAGAGGGATAATTCATTAAATGTGTTTTAATGTAAATTAAATATAAGATATTTAATTTATCTTTTGATTATTTAATTAATGTGATTAATTGAATAAGAAACGTGTTAGGAAGACACGTTCCCCCTCTCTCCCAACTCCCTATTCGATGGGAAGTGGGGAGTTGCCCACTGAAGCTTCTTCCTCTCCTGGTGAGAAGCAAAAGGTGATCGAACGATCATTTTGATGAAGAACAAAGAATTCCCTCTCTCTCTCAATTCTAGAATTCCCAAAAAAATTATCCAATTGTTGGAATCCTTCCCACAAAGGACTTTGTTCTAAGAACTCAGAGATATAGGAGGTTTTCCGTATTGGTGGTGTTCTGTTGGTGAAAAACAGAGAACTTTTGAAGTTCTTGAGTTGCTGAACATTGGAGCAAGGAGTTGTTGTTCTGCTAAATTACAAAGGTAAATCCTTCTTCCCTTTAGTTTAATAGTTAAACTTAACATATGTTTGCATGTATGCAATTAATCCCTGTCTAATAGGATTAGAATTTCATGCTACTTCTGTGTTATTTATCAATGTATTGGTTTTTGTTTCAATTAAAATAATCAAGTAATTTACGATCCCAAACACGTTTCCGCTGCTCAAGGAGATTCGATCTCCATCACCCGGGCGTGGTCTTCCCCTAGTCTCTTTAGTGTAACCTACGAATAGGCATAATTTCTAACGGGGTTCTAGCTTCTTCGGGTTTGACACCAACACGTGGGTCGGGCATCCCCAAATTCTGAAATGGTGTAAACTTCCTTTACGGTCATTCTAGAGTTCGAAAGGTGTTTCACAAACACTCTTTAACGGAACGTTGTTCAAAATATAGACCGCAGTCTCCACTGCATAACCCCAAAAAGAATCAGGGAGACGAGCATTGCTCATAATCGACCGAACCATGTCCAACAAGGTTCTGTTTCTCCTCTCCGATACACCATTCGCGCGTGGCATACCAGTCTTGAGAGTTGGGACGTAATTCCGTGTTCTATCATATAGTCCTGGAATTCAGTGTCCATATACTCTCCACCTCGATCCGATCGAAGTGTTTTAAGCAATTTACCTGACAGGTTCTCAACCTCAGTCTTATACTCCTTGAACTTTTCAAGAGTTTTAGACTTCTTATGCATTAGGTAAATATACCCATACCTCGAGTAATCATCTATGAAAGACACGAAGTATTCGTAACCACCTTGTGCTTTAACATTCATCGGACAACAGAGGTCAGAATTACCAGCTCAAGGGGCTCCTTGGCTCTATATCATTTTCCACTAAAAGGACGTTTGGTCATTTTGCCTTCAAGGCATGACTCACACACCGGTAAAGAGTTTTCTTCCAACTCGTTTAGAAGTCCACTCTTCACTAGTTTCTCAATCCTATTTAGATTAATGTGGCCTAACCGTAGATGCCAAAGATTGGCATTTTCTTTAGGAGAAACTTCGCTTTTTTAGTTCGCGTTTCTGCCGTTTTAAACAATTCAGTATTCAAAACACTTTTGACCGAATTAGGTTTCAAAACATACAAATTATTCTCAAGTGAAGCAGAACAAATAAGATTACCATTTATGGAAATAAACGATTTATTACCATGGAAAGAAACGGAAATACATTGTTCTAACAGGCAGTAAATAAAAACTAGGTTTCTGGTAAACCCTTGAACTATATACATATTGTCTAACAAAATGTAATTCCTGCCAAAATGTAGCTTCACCGTGCTGACCGCTAAAGCAGAGACAAGCTTCCCAGATCCAACCCGTTTAGTCACCTCACCCTCTCGCAGCTGCTGCCAGGAATCAATCCACTGAAAAGAAGAACAAACATGGTTAGTGGCGCCCGAGTAAATAGGTTTCTGTCACAAGTAAATCACATTTACCTTGATTCTTCCTCTCGGTTAGGAACTTGGGACAGTTTCTCTTCCAGTGTTCGCCCCCATTGTAGTGGAAACATTTTCTTTTCTCTGCAACTTCCTTGACCTTCTTGCCCTTTTGGGCGACAGCTCGGTCAGTTTTACCCCTCTTCATCGTCTTCTTCCCTTTCGAGCGTGAAGGAGCTACAGGCTTTGTCCTAGAGGTCGAACCCCTGTGAAAAGTCCTAAAGGCAACATTTGCCTCAGCTTCCGACGTCCTGATCCTAATCAAGGACTGGAAGGTTTGTAACTCGTTAAGAAGAGTAGTCAGAATGTAGTTTATCTTGTTCATAACAGCGTTGCTACAAAATCGAAGGAAACTCTTCGGAAGAGTCTCCAAGATAACACTGACCTTGCTCGACTCGTCGATCAAAGCCCCATTCATCTCCGCTAGATTAAAGTGGGTCATCATGTCTAGAACATGTTCACGGACAGACGACCCCTCTTTCATCCGTGCGTTGAAGACGTATTTGAGGGAGTCATGTTGGACTTGAAAGGACTGTTGTCCAAACATATCCTGCAAGGACTCCATGATCTCCATAGCGGTGACCATCAGGTCATGCTTCTTTGCCAAAACATCAGACATGATGGCAATGATATAGACCTTGGCCTTTTCATTGGCCCTGATCCATCGATCATATGCATCACGAACACTTCGCGATGCAGTCGAGCCCGGCATCTGACGACACTCCTCAAGGAGCACGAACTTAATGTCGTCAGTTACCAAAACTGTGTTCAAGTTATTTTTCCATTTTTGATAATTATCTCCCACTAATTTGTCAGATGCGAGTAAAGCTATAATTGAGCTAGACATGTTTTTAGCTGAAAAATTTAAAACTTTGTGTTAGTCTCGCAAAAAACTTTTGTAATCCAATTAAGTTTTAGCAAAAATTGTTTTATGATCCCTAGGTCATTCAAAAATTTGCAATGATATCCTAAAGGTTTAGAATGACCGCCACCGAAGGGTGAACAAAACACTCCTCCTCTAGGATGAGACTTTCTCGATCAGACCCTAATCCCAGAATAACTCTTATTCCATTAGGCGTCCAATTCCCATTATTCGTTTGAATTCATTAACTCTTAACGAATTCTGTGAGTGTCACCCTCAATCTTTAAGTTTCCAAGTATTCGTCCAAACAATAGCCACCGAAGGGTGATCCAAGAAGGAAAACCAACTAGGAAACTGTATCCCTTTCAGGAATTCACGGTGTTCCGACTCCCATGATCCGACCTTTCGAAGGGATTGTCTTGTCCAGGCCAAACTAGCAAGCGGATCATAGGCGTCTCACGGTGTGAATCGATAGAACAGACCGTTGGTCCTGTTTTCACAGGTCCCGCTCCCACTCACTATAAGTACTCTCTCCATCCATGATGATATTGACCCATACAGATGCCATCCGAAGGGGGACGCTTGCGCCACGAGGCCGAGTATGGATCTCACGATGTGAACTTAACGGAGATTTGTGTTCGGAAATTAAATGTATCTTATATACTATATTTCCTCCCATTCAGCACTTTAATTTTATTAGGGATTGACCTAGATAAACCGGCTAAAATTTACCTAAGTCTACCAATATAACTCTTATATGGTATTAACCTAAGTATATAATCACATTATTACTTAGGTCTGTGTGAGTAAATTAAAACACTTTTAATTATCGACACTCACGATAAGTACAATCTAAGAATCTCCGGACCGAATTCACTCCCAGGTCGGTTCCCATGTAGGGTGTTCCGCAAACGTCAACTTAAATACCCCAGTCCTAGACAAAACCTTCCTTGACAGAGTTACTAATCAGGTCACCATTCATAGACTAATCTTTGATTTCCTAATTCTAATCTTATTAGAACTAGAAAACCTAAGTCTAATTATTCAAGTTCTAAACTCTTTAAACCTAATAATTAACTTAGGTTGCATGCATTTCTATGTTATAGTGCTTGATCATTCATCACATGAATAACTATATACTATAACAAAAATAATTCATCACATGAATATCAAAGCATGAGCATACATTAATTCAAAAAATATAACACTTATATTAATTAAGTTAAACATGCATTTAATTATATTATGACACTTATAATATAACCTATCATTCAAACTATATATTATAACTTTTATAATATAAATGATGCATGAATATGTTTAACCTAAGATGTGATTTTAAATCGATATGACATACACTATGCACATAGAAATTTAATTAAAATCGTACATCACATGCATAAAATAATTAAATAGCAAAAATGGACCAGTTTTTGGCACCTAGGGGCAATTATTTAGTTAAATAACATTAATATAACTATTATATTAATATTATTTAATAAAATAATTAAATAAATAAATAAAAATACATTTTACATTTATATAAAATAAAAATACGAAATTTTCAACTGCCCCAGTCTGAAAACAACCCACGTTCTAGCAAAAACGCCCGCGAACTACCGACAACGCGTGCGGTGTTGCAACGCCATGGGCAGCATTGCAATGTTGTCCTAAAGCGTGCCTTGCTCTCGCTGGCACAGCGTTGAGACGCCAAAGAACAACGTCTCAACGTCGTCGCCTGTAAAGCAAACACCTTTGCTATTTTGCTTCGAAATTTGCCCGTTTCCGCTTCGATTTTTTCATAGCAACTCTTGCTACTAAAGACTTGGACTTACAAACTCGATTTACAACAAAATGCCCAAAAACAACGGGCCTTTACATTGATCTCATGAACATGAATTGTAAATCTTCTATAGTACCAAAAACCGAAACATCCATTATGCAAACCCAAGATTCATCTCATGAATTAAGGTAATTTACCCACCTAATTTTAACGAAAATCAGTGCATAACGAAGAACCATTGAAATGGCTCGGATACCAATTGAAGGGAATGACAATCCCCACGCAGCGGAAGACGATTGAATCGTCAAGGTATCGTTACGCTACTAGAAATTTGTTAAAACGATTTAACAATTAAATCTAGGCTAAACATACAAAATGGAAAGGAAAAACAGTAAGATGAAGTTACATAATTGTTGAAGACCCTCTTCAAGAACTCCTTTCCAGAGAATCAGGAACCCTTCGCGAAAAATCCGATCTCAACGAAAACTTCTCTCAAACAAAACTGAACACAACCAAGACCTTCTCGGTTGTTCTTCCTTTGTTACGAAGGAAGTTTGTGGGAACTTCTTGGTTTTAGAGAGGGAGGAGAGTTGAGAGAAAGGTTGAGAGAGAATTATTTTCTTTAGGTCAAATTTCCAAAAATGAGAAAATGGAATGAGAAACCCTTCTTGCAAAGGGTGTAAATAGTTGAAGAATATGTAGTTAAAATCTCTATATTATTACAATTTTACCACAACCATAGGTTATGCAAATCACATTTGCATAACCATATATTATAAGATATCTCATATTTAATTATACAAATCACATTTGCATAATTGTGGATTTTATTAAATTGAATCACATCCAATTTAATTTCTCTCAATTAATTTCTCCAATTAGCCCTAATTCAACAATTAGGCTAACCTATAGTTTATTATGAATCTCATTCACATTAAACTATATATTATATCATTCATATCTCATGTAAATGACATAAATGCCCTTTAAGTGAAATTGAACACTTCAATTTCATACCAAAACATTAACCCTTCTTTTAACCCAGATTGAGCCATCCGAGGGACCTAATGGACCTACAGTGACGAGCTCAAATGATCCGAGATTAACCTATCAAACTCTTTGACTCGGTTAATCAACATTCATTAGCTACGGTAACACTCCACTAAAGCCCATAGTTGTACTCCCGTCAGTGCAGAATATTACGTGTCCACTGATATAACCAATGCCTATGAGTCGACCCTTCACAGGTTGTTTGTAGACACGGCTGGGTCAAATTACCGTTTTACCCCTGCGTCTACTTCCTGTTCCTTATGTCCCCATTGCTTCTCTAATGAACAACATATTGTGATGGTCCAACCACACACAACACCCTTCTCGGGCCAATGAGAAGGTGGGCGCCCGTTGTCCAAGCCCTGGAGACAACACTTAAGGGAACAACCACTCTAGTTTCCCTAAAAGCGGGAACGAGTGAATTCCATCACGCGTAGTTAAATTTCTAGCTCCCTACTTGGTCCTGTCCCTGAGAAGATAGGCATATTAGGTTAGTAAGTGTGACCACCCTCACCCGTACTAGTCAAAGGACAGACCCCTCGAGACAGGAGTCCGTAACACGCTCAGGATTTAGGTCGAGTCACTAATGGTCATCTACGAAGTTATTAGTCCTTACTGTCAATGGTGTTACATCAGTAGGTCTAATAATTCACGGTTCGGTCTTGTACAATCTCATTGCACAGGATGCCCCCACTCGCATGTCAACCAGATGAACGAGTCCGATCACCTCGTTCGTATCTAATACAAAGCGGGTCGCATCAACAACGTATCCTGGATTAGGTCTCCAACCATATCCATGTATTGTAGACCGTTCGGGTCATTAACTCGAACGTGATCCTCCCTATGTGTCCACTACACACTGTTCAAGTTCTAGTTCTCTCATAAATTCAATGACCCTGGAGCTTAGTTTATTGGAAAAGTTTGTAAAATTTGCGAGACACAAAGTAATGAAATGAATAACACTTTATTAATTTCAAAGAGTAATTTACAAACACGAGATTAGGACAAAAATTCCAACAAACGAGACCTGACTTTGCTCGTTAATGATTGCGCCGTTCATCTCAGCCACGTTGAAGTGGACCATCAGATCGAGAACATGTTCCATCACGGACGACCCCTCGTTCATACGGGAGTTATAAACGTACTTGAGGGATTCGTGTCGAAGATGTCCAGACGATTGTCCAAACATATCCTGTAACGAACTCATGATCTCACGAGCTGAGACCATGGCCTCGTGCTTTTTTGCTAGAACATCAGAAACACTAGCCAAAATGTAGACCTTGGCCTTATCATTGGCTTTGATCCCGCGGTCGTACGCCTCCTTAACAGATTGAGGAGCGTTTCGAGCAGGGACCTGAGGACATTCCTAAGTCAGTACAAACCGAAGGTCGTCAACAACAAGAATCGTATTCAAGTGTGACTTCCACGTAGGAAAGTTCTCACCAGTTAAACGATCGCTTTTAAATAAGGCTATAATTGAGGACGACATGCTGAAAATCTAAAATAGTTCTAATTAGTTATGCCTTTTTGAAAGTGTGTAGATTAAGAAAGCGAAAGCAATTTTGGATCTTGAACACTCTAAGTTGATCAATTTTGTAAAATAAAATGCATGCTCAAAGCTGGAAAAACAGAGGGATAGAAAACTCAACTTTGAAGATCAAATTCACTTCACCCGGTTGATGGTTTTCAGTACGAACACTTCGTGGACGACCGTTAGAGTCTTCCCTACTATCCTCGGGCCTTAGAATGGATTGTGGGATCCTAGGTTGAGAGAATTTGGAAGAAAAAAACCTCAAAGGTCACTAATTCGGGAATATTGAATTTTCACTAAAATTCTCTCTACATCCCTCAAATCACCATTGTATAAACCTTCAAAAAGCTTCAATGGAGTGACAACTCAAGGGTGATGAGGATGCTTTGAGATGAAGGTGGCCAATTTTGGTGAATTTTTAAGATGAAAGGGATTGGGCAAGTTGTATTTTGGATTTTATTGAAAATCCATGAAAATCCACCAATTTTCATTTAATTTTAATTCAAAAATCAATATTAGATTGATTTTAAATTAAAATTAATTTAATTAATTAAATAATTAAAAAATTAATTTAATTAATTAATTTTTAATTTAATTTAATATTAAATATTAAATTAAATAAATTGTCCAATCCCGATCGTTTTTCAGAACATGAATCTTTATTCATGCAATAAACTGATCCAATATTTAAATCATATTTAAATATATCCACCTCTTATTAATTATAGTTTAATTCATAATTAAGCTATAACGCTTTCTCCCAAAGTTGAATTTGAACAATTCAAATTCTTTTCTCTCAAAAAATTGTAAGGCTAAGTCCGAGCTAGTAAGGAGGACCTAATGGACCTACAGATCATGAGCTCCAACGATACGAGATTAACCGGCCAAACTCTTTAGCCTAGCTAATCAACATTCGTTAACCACCGGGACATTCCACTAAAGCCTAGTGGCTGCACTCTCCTCACTGTAGATATATTTCTGTCCACTCGATATAACTATGATTAGTAAGTCGATCCTTCATAGGTCATTCGTAATTACAACTGGGTCAAAATTACCGTTTAACCCCTGTAATTACCTCTTGTTCCTTAAGTTCCACTGATCCTCTATTGAACAATTGGTTTGTGGTCAAACCAGCAACCCAAATCCCTCTCGGGCCAATGAGAGGGATGGGCCCATTATTCAAGACCCGGAGTCAGTACTTAAGGGAACAACCTTTCTACTAATCCTTATAGCAGGTAGGAATGAATTCCATCTTGCTGAACTATGTTACCAGCTATCTACCCGATTTTATCCCTGAAATGGGAGGCTTATTGAGTCGGCAGTCTTGAGCCACTCTCACCCATGCAAATCTAAGGATAATCCGAATAAACAGGGGTCCATAGAACGCTCGAGATTAAGATCGAGTTACCTAGGTCATCGTATGAATATAGTCGATTAAGACGAAGAACCCGAGTTATAAAGTCTAAGTGACTATTGCGCGGTCGATCTTATGCAAACTCATTGCATAGGGCGCCCCACTCACATGTCTCCACATGAACGATTTAGGATCACATCGTTTGTTCTCTACAAAGTGGGTCGCGTCCATAGTGTCCCCGTGATAAGGTCCCCAACCCTATTTTTATACTATAGACATTGCGGCTATAACTTGAACTTGATCCACTTTTATGTCACACATAAAGTTCAAGTATTCATCCTATAGCCAAGGGTTTTTATTGGATTAAGGTTACACAATACACAAAAGTCAATAACACCATTATGAATAAATTTCAATAACAACTTTATTGTGATATAGAATATGCATTGATTTACAAAACCACGAGTTTTAGGACATAAAACCCAACAATCTCCCACTTGGACTAAAACGTCGTGGGGTAAAACATCTTTGAGCAATGAAAAAGCGCCCTCTTTGTACAACCCGTAGTCCTAGACTCTCTCGGTGTCCCTCAAACACTTTAGCCGTGAGGGGCTTTGTAAACGGATCAACAATGTTGTGCTCAAGGCGATCTGCGTGGCGATCACGTCTCCTCGTTGCACAATCTCCACGATGAGATGGTATTTGCGCTCTATGTGCTTTCGCGCTTATGGCTTCTAGGTTCTTTAGAATTTGCCTTTGCACACCACTATTATCACAATAAAGGGTGATAGGCAAATTCATGTTTGGAACAACTTCCAAATCGGTCAAGAACTTCCTAAGCCATCTGACCTCCTCCGCTTTGCCGCAAGCTGCGACGTACTCGACCTCCATGGTGGAGTCGGCAATACAACCTTGCTTTATACTCCTCCATACTATAGCACCTCCGTTAAGAGTGAACATCGATCTCGATGTGGATTTCCTCGAATCCACATCAGTTTGAAAATCAGAGTCAGTGTATCCTGCAAGGATCAAATCCTTTGCTCCATACACAAGCATATAGTCCCTCGTTCTCCTAAGATACTTGAGGATGTTCTTAACGGCAGTCCAGTGATCATATCCTAGATTAGACTGATATCTGCTGACTATTCCCACTGCATAGCATATGTCGGGTCGAGTACATAGCATGGCATACATCAGACTACCGACAACAGATGCATAGGGAATGCGTCTCATATCCCCAACTTCTTGAGGTGTCTTAGGACACTGTTCCTTAGACAAATGAATTCCATGCCTGAAAGGTAATAAACCCTTCTTGAAATTTTGCATCTTATATCTAACCAACATCTTGTCAATATAAGATGCCTGAGAAAGTGCTAGCGTTTTGTTCTTGCGATTCCGAACAATTTGGATTCCAAGGACAAATTGAGCCTCTCCCAAATCTTTCATTTGGAATTGGGACGCTAGCCATTGCTTAACGCCTGACAGAACCTTGCATCATTCCCAATGAGCAAGATATCATCTACGTATAGAACTAAGAAAGCTACCATGGTATTGACTATCTTTTTGTAAACACAAGGCTCGGCAATATTCTGTTTCAAAGCCATAAGATTTGATCGCGAGATCAAATCTTATATTCCGAGATCTAGAAGCTTGTTTCAATCCATAGATGGATCGTTTAAGCTTGCAAACCTTTTGCTCTTGACCCCTGAACTATGAACCTTACGGTTGATCCATATAGATACTCTCTTCAAGATTGCCATTAAGAAAGGTCGTCTTGACATCCATTTGCAAAATTTCATAGTCATAAAACGTGGCAATGGACAAGAGTATTCTAATGGACTTAAGCATGGCAACAGGGGAGAAGGTTTCTTCATAGTCCACCCCTTCCCTTTGGGTATAACCCTTTGCCACAAGTCGAGCCTTAGATTTGCACCTTACCGGCTTGATCTCGTTTCCCCTTGTAGATCCACTTGCAACCGATAGTTCTTTCACCATCTGGTTGATCTACAAGTTTCCAGACTGAATTGAAGTACATTGACTCCATTTTAAGGTCCATGGCTTTAATCCACTCGTCCCTATCTATTTCATTCATTGCCTGTTTATAGGTCAATGGATCCTCAACGCCATCATCAGGTATGACGACTTGGGTTTCGGTCAAACCCATGTAACGGTCGGGTTGTCTAACATCCCTCCCACTACGTCGAGGCATTCTCAACTCTTGAGAAGGACCAGCTTCATCAACAACTCTTGTTGATTTATCTATAGTTTCCCTGGAAATTTCACTTAAGACAATCCTGCTACGAGACTGATGATCTCTCATGTGGTCTTCCTCTAAGAACGTGGCGTTTATCGACACAAGCACCTTGTCCTCTTGAGGATCATAAAACAGACCACCCTTCATTTCTTTGGTGTACCCTACGAATAGGCGTAATTTTGAACGATGTTCCAGTTTCTTTGGATTGGACACTAGCACATGTGCTGGACATCCCCAAATCCTGAAGTGACGTAAACTACCTTTACGCCCTTTCCATAACTCATAGGGTGTTTCTGAAACACTCTTAGAGGGGACCATGTTCAAAATATATGCAGCAGCTTCTACTGCATATCCCCAAAACGAACTAGGCAGCTGAGCGTAGCTCATCATGGATCGAACTATGTCTAACAGGGTTCTATTTCTCCTCTCAGATACACCATTTTGTTGTGGTGTACCGGGTGCTGAGAGTTGGGATACGATTCCATGTTCTATCATATAGTCTTGGAATCTCAAATCCATATATTCTCCACCTCGATCTGATCGAAGTGTTTTAATCGTTTTACCTAATGTATTCTCAACTTCTGCCTTATATTCCTTGAACTTTTCAAGGGTTTCAGACTTATGATGCATTAGGTAAAGATAATCATACCTAGAATAATCATCAATAAAACTGATGAAGTATTCATACCCTCCTTGTGCCTTGACATTCATAGGACCACAAAGGTCCGAATGCACGAGTTCCAAGGGCTCTTTGGCTCTATAACCTTTTTCAGAAAAAGGTCTTTTAGTCATTTTTCCTTCGAGACAGGACTCACATGGTGGTAAAGAGTTTTCCTCTAACTGACTTAGGAGACCACTCTTGACCAATCTCCCAATCCTATTGAGATTAATGTGATCTAGTCTCAAGTGCCAAAGATAGGTACTAGGAGAAAGTTTCTGCCTTTTATTTTGAGTATCAGCTGTTTTAAACATCTCGGTGTTCAAAATAGCTTTTACTTCTGTTGGTCTTAACACATATAAGTTGTTTTCAAGTTTAGCAGAACATATTCGTACACCTCTTTTGCAAATGAACGCTTCATTATGATCAAAAGATACTTTATACATATGTTCAAGCAAACAAGAGATAGATACAAGATTTCTTTTGATTCCAGGAACCAAAAGTACATTTTCTAATAAAATAAATCTATCTCTAAACAACAACTTCACTGCTCCCCATTGCTTTGGTTGAGACAACCTCTCCCGTTCCACCCTGAGAGATATCTCCCCCATCACCAAGCTGCTTTGCAGAACTAGTTTCGAAAAGAAGAACAAACATGATTAGTGGCTCCTGAATCTAATATCAGCGGAATCATCATGTTCCACTAAACATGTTTCAATAACGAGTAAATCATATTTACCTTGTTTTTCTTTCTCACTTTCTTTTCGCAAGGTATTTTTGCGTAGATTCCTCTTCAAAGTGCCAAATGCACCACGGTGGAAACATTTTCTTGTGGCTTTGGCCTTGTGTGTGGAGGAGGAGTGTCCCTTCTCTCTTTGTCCTTCTTCTTCTTTTTTTCGAATACCCTTATTCTTAGAAAAGGAAGGACTGAACAGTCCCGGAAGGGACGATCCTCTTAGGAACTTCTTCAAGTGACAACATTTGCCTCCTTCTCTTTTCCTTTTGATTTCATGAGGGACTCAAAAGTCTGTAGCTCGTTGAGGAGAGTAGTCAGGTTATACTCTATTTTATTCATTACCGCATTTGTGCGGAATGGCAGGAAACTCTTCGGAAGAGATTCCATAATAAAGGTTACCTGACTTTTCTCATCTATGATCGCCCCATTTACTACATCACGTTGAAGTGGGTCATTATGTCAAGGACATGTTCCCTAATGAGGCTCCCTCCTTCATACGGGAGTTGTAAAGCGATTTGACGACATCGTAATGGACCGATGATGAGGACGGTTGTCCAAACATCGCTGTAATGATCCCATGATCTCCTTTGCGGTGACCATGGTCTCATGTTACTTAGACAACACATCAGATATGCTGGCTAAAATATAGACTCGGGCCTTCTCATTAGCCCTAATCCATCTATCATAAGCATCCCGAATAATTTGGTTTGAAGTCGAGCTGGGAAGGGGAGGACATTCCTCCATTAAGACGAACCTCAGATCATCAAGAACAAGAATCGTATACAAGTTTGATTTCCAGGTTCCATAATTATCGCCGCTAAGTTTATTGAATGCGAGTAATTGGATAAAAGAGTTCGACATCTTTGAAAAAGAATGAATTCTATTAGTGAATTGTTTGTAACCTATCCAATTTAAGAATTTAGCAAAAGTAATAATGTAC
Source organism: Trichosanthes cucumerina (assembly GCA_036507285.1). NCBI lineage: Eukaryota > Viridiplantae > Streptophyta > Magnoliopsida > Cucurbitales > Cucurbitaceae > Trichosanthes > Trichosanthes cucumerina. The sequence goes on from CM071841.1 coordinate 46,488,028, forward strand.
CCATAAACTCATTATTGTTTTTGCAACGATACTTCAAATGAGTCGAGAGCAACCGCTCACAGAGGCGATCAATCACTCCTTCTTTGAACCAAGACATTCTTGACTAAATGTTAATACCGGAATAACTCTTATTCCTATAACATTCTAGTTATCGCTACTTTGGTCAAGAATTTACTAACACTTAGCAATTCTTGTAAGTGTGACCCGCCATTTTCAGACCTCAGAGATCGGCCCCAACAATGCTACCGAATCGAGAGGCAGAAGGCGGGAATGGACCTAAGAGACCCTATCCATTTCTCGAGTTTGAGTTGTTAGAATCCCATGTTACATCCTCCGAATGGATGGTGCTACCGGGCAACTGCGCGCAGCGCAACATGGGAATCTCACGGTCCAACCTAATGGAGGAGACCGTAGGATGTGTTGACACACTTCCTTCACTCACTTACTATAAATACTTTCTCCATTCACCTTGCTCTTGATTTATGCAAACACCATCCGGATGGAGATGCCCTATTGACATCACGAGGCCGAGCATAAATCTCACGGTGTGAACTTCGTGGAGAGCGTAAGAGGAAATTGATATATCATATATACCTTTTCGCTCCCACTAAGTATTTTAAACAATTTGGGTATACTTTTACTTAGGCATATTCCGGCTAAAACAATATGACCTAAGTCTACCAATATAACAATTATACTGGAATTACCTAAGTCTATTAACCATTTAATAAACCTAGGTCTATGAGTTTAATTTATTAACTTTTAATAAACGCCACTCACGAAAGATAATTTATAAACCTATGGATTAAATTCACTCCCAGGTCAGTTCCCAGGTAGGGGTGTTCCGTTTCCGTCAGCTTAAGTACCCCAACCTAGCCAGAACCTTCCTTAGTCAGAGTCCCTCTTTAATCAAAGTTTATAAATTATTAGTTTCCTAATTCTAATCTTATTAGAACTAGATAACCTTAGATCTAATTAATTTCCAGTTCTAAAACCATTTTAAAACTAATTAATTAACCTTAGGTTACATGCATTTCTATGTTATAAATTATTTCATCATTCATCACATGAATAAACATACATTTATAACAAAATCATCACATGAATAAATGCATAGCAATTATATGTTTAATTTTTAATTAATATAACCCTTATATTAATTATAATAAAAACATATAATATTTGTTTCATAAAATAATATAACTCTTATATTAATTCTTATGAAACCCAATTAACATGCATACAATATATTATAACACTTATAACATACTTGCATGCTCAAAGGTTGAACCGGGCTGTAAAAGGATGAACCGGGCCTTCAAAAGGTTGAACCGGGCTGTAAAAGGATGAACCGGGCCTCCAATTGATGAAACGAACCCCCAAAATGGAAAAACCGGCCTCGAAATAGTCAAAACCGGCCTAAAATCACCTGAACCGGACCAAAAACGAGTCGAACCGGTCCAAAAACCATTGAATCGGTCAAAGGTTAATGAATCGGTCAACGGTCAAACTTTAAAGTCAATTTCATCTTCTTAAAGTGAGAAAAACACAGTCGGATTGAAACCATCAGAGCAAAAATAAAGCAATGACTTCCTCTGTTTTCAAGTTCAGTGACCTTTTCAGCTTCAAACGTCAAATTGAAGGCCTTCCGGAACTCTAATCGATCCGAAATTTTTACAGCTTATTCTACACACATTAATGCTCAAACACACTTGAGCAATTTGAAAATAAAGCACAAATTGATGCTCAATTTAAATGCCAAAACCAGAAGAACACTTTAGACGCCCAGAAAAATTATTTTTCAAAAAAACACCCACCACAGAACACAATTGATCAAATTGAGTGCTCAAAATTGCTCGGATACAAATTGAAAGAGTGTAGATTAAGAAAGCGGAAGAAATTTTTGATCTTGAACACTCTAAGTTGATCAATTTTGTAAAATAAAATGCATGCTCAAAGTTGGAAAAAGCAGAGGATAGAAAACTCAACTTTGAAGATCAAATTATGCACCGGTTGATGGTTTTCAAGATCTGAACACTTCGTGGACGACCGTTAGAGTCTTCCCTACTATCCTCAGGCCTTAGAACGGATTGTGGGATCCTAGGTTGAGAGAATTTGGAAGAAAAAACCTCAAAGGTCAGTAATTCGAAAATATTGAATTTTCTCTAAAATTCTCTCTACATCCCTCAAATCACCATTATATAAAGCTTCAAAAAGCTTCAATGGAGTGACAACTCAAGGGTGATGAGGATGCTTTGAGATGGAGGTGGCCAATTTTGGTGAATTTTGAAGATGAGAGGGATTGGGCAAGTTGTATTTTGGATTTTATTGAAAATCCATGAAAATCGACCAATTTTCATTTAATTTTAATTCAAAAATCAATATTAAATTGATTTTAAATTAAAATTAATTTAATTAATTAAATAATTAAATAATTAATTTAATTAATTAATTTTTAATTTAATTTAATATTAAATATTAAATTAAATAAATTGTCCAATCCCGATCATTTTTCCGAACATGAATCTTTATTCATGCAATAAACCGATCCAATATTTAAATCATATTTAAATATATCCACCTCTTATTAATTATAGTTTAATTCATAATTAAGCTATAACGCTTTCTCCCAAAGTTGAATTTGAGCAAATCAAATTCTTTTCACTCAAAAAATTATAAGGCTAAGTCCGAGCTAGTAAGGAGGAACTATGGACCTACACATCATGAGCTCCAACGATACGAGATTAACCGGCCAAACTCTTTAGCCTAGCTAATCAACATTCGTTAACCACCGGGACATTCCACTAAAGCCTAGTGGTTGCACTCTCTTCACTGTAGATATATTTCTGTCCACTCGATATTACCGTTTTACCCCTGTAAATACCTCTTGTTCCTTAAGTTCCACTGATCCTCTAATGAACAATTGGTTTGTGGTCCAACCAGCAAACCAAATCCCTCTCGGGCCAATGAGAGGGATGGGCCCATTGTTCAAGACCCGGAGTCAGTACTTAAGGGAACAACCTTTCTACTAATCCCTAAAGCGGGTAGGAATGAATTCCATCTTGCTGAACTATGTTCCCAGCTATCTACCCAGTTTTATCCCTGAAATGGGAGGCTTATTGAGTCGGCAGTCTTGAGCCACTCTCACACATGCAAATCTAAGGATAATTCGAATAAACAGGGGTCCATAGAACGCTTAGGATTAAGATCGAGTTACCTAGGTCATCGTATGAATGTAATCAGTTAGGACAGTAAATGGAGTTATAAAGTCTAAGTGACTATTGCGCGGTCCAGTCTTATGCAAACTCATTGCATAGGGCGCCCCCACTCACATGTCTCCACATGAACGATTTAGGATCACATCGTTTGTTCTCTACAAAGTGGGCCGCGTCCATAGTGTCCCCAGGATAAGGTCCCCAACCCCATCCTTATACTATGGACTGTTCTGGCTATAACTTGAACTTGATCCACTTTTATGTCACACATAAAGTTCAAGTATTCATCCTATAGCCAAGGGTTTTTTATTGGATTAAGGTTACACAATACACAAAAGTCAACAACACCTTTACTGAATAAATTTCAATAACAACTTTATTGTGATATAGAATATACATTCAGTTTACAAAACCCCGAGTTTTAGGACATAAAACCCAACACTTTTAACCCATTAAAAACCGATAAAATTTAAAAAAATTATTAAAGAACTCTAGTGTTTAAATTAAACCTTTAATTTTGCAAACATATTTCAAGGGCTTAGAACAAAAGCCTCCGTCGGGCGGTCAGTCATTCCTCCCTTGAATTGATACTTTCTCAGCCAATCTCACTACCAGATTATCTCATGTCCCAATGGTCCTTAGCTAATGTTTGTTTGGTCAAGGACTTGTTAACTAGCTTAACTCATCCCGTAAATGTGACCCTACCATTTTCAGATTCAATAGGTCCGAGCCAACAGGCTACTATTAAGAAAGATAACTGTTGGCAAATTACCTAAGAGACCCTATCCATTTCTGGAGTTCGCGTTGTTCCGATCCCTACAGTCAGGCCCTCCGTAGGGTTTGGCTGTTTTAGGACAACCTAGCAGGCGCACTATAGAAATCTCACGGTGCGACCTAATGGAGGAGACCGTAGGATACGTTGACACGCGTCCTGCTCCCATTTACTATGGATTCTTCCCTCATTCACCTTGGTATTGAACCATGCAAACACTTACCGTAGGGGGACACCCTATTGACACCACGTAGTCGAGCATGGAACTAACGGTGTGAACTCTTGAGGACGTGAGAGTAAACTCGATGCTAACATCACGTTTTCTCCCATTGAAGCTCCTAAGATTAAGGGAAAAGGTTTAACATAGTCGGATTCTGTCTAAAAGAATCTATCTAAGTCTGTGCCTATTATAACTGTTATAACTAGGTCTTTTAACCTCATGTCTAGGTGAATAAACATTTGAATTACCTAGATATAAAATAGAACTAAGGTTAATTCAACTCAAGCTCTTGGTCAGTTCCTAGGTTGGAGGTGTTCCGTTAACCGTCAGCTTAAGTACCCCCAACCTTAGATCGAACTTCACCAATAGAGTTCCCTTATAACCAAAGTTCTAATGTCCTATTGTATTTTAAACTATTTAAAATACTATGTAAGACTAACTTCTAATCCTATTAGAAATTAAAAGTTAGGACTAAATTAATTTTAAACAATTTAAAACTAATTTAATTTTACCCAAGTTCCTATGTTTGCATGCATTTATTTGTTATAGGTTATGGTTTCTAAAACCCCTTTAATTTATAACACTTATAAATTTTAACAATTAACCTAGGACAAAAAACTATATCATAAAACCAACAATTATTTTTCAAATTGGAATTATAAAAAGTTATTCAACTAATTGAATAATTAAATTACTTAAATAAAATAACAATTATTTTAAACTAATAATTTCATGCTCCATGCAACTTATTTTCCACATTTATTTAATTATAACAATTATAAATAAATAAAAATGAAAAATAAATTAAATCATGCTTTCTACCATATTTATATAACAATTATACAAATAAAATGCATGAGCATGCTTATCCTAGGGTTGGAAAAATTCTAAATGACATTCATAAAGAAATATAGCTGTAAAACCGGAATAATTGCCCCCTAAAGTACAAAATTAATAAAATTACTCTAATTTTATTACAAAACCGGTCCAATGCTCCTTGAACAGGGCTCGAACCTCTCGAACCGGACCGAAAACCAACCGAACTTCCGAGTCCGATCTGCAGCTTCAGAATTGGAATCATGGCGTTGCAATGCCGATGCGAGCGTTGCAACGCCGGCTTTGTCCGCACGCGCGCCTGCTATCGGGGTAGTGTTCAACGCTAAGGGGCAGCGTTGCAACGCCGCTGACCGCTTGAGAACCCGCGTCGATAGGGTATGTTGACGTTGCGATGTCGTTCCTCAACGTTGCAACGTTGTTGCTTTGGCAACAGCTTTTTCCTTCGAACACAACACCTTCAAACATGAAATTCTCCTTCGATACTCATCCGATTTGCACGAAACTTGTTCCAAACGACTCTTAACTCGATTACAGACTCGATATTGCACTTAATTGCCTAAAAAACACAGGGGCCTTTACAATAAAATTGATCAAATCAATGGAAAACTAAGGCCAAATATTCGTAAACAATTTTACAGCAAACCAAATGCAATTTCCACCAAATCAATGCAATTTTGTTTCAACCAAAACAAATCAAGAATGTCTCTGATACCAATTGATGGAGATCTAATCCCCTTGAGCAGCGGAAACGAGTTTGGAATCGTAATTGCAAGATTATTTTGGTTGAAAAGCAAAAATCTAGTGTATTGAAAATTAACAGAGATAAACATGCTTTCTAATCTAATTAGACATGGATATTTACATGCAAACATGTTGTGTCATTAAACCAAACTAAATAAGGGATTCAAATACCTTTGTAATTTTCCTCAACAACAACTCTTTGCTCCAAATCGTACAGCAACACAGAAACCTTCTTTGTTTTCTCCAAACCAGACACTACCACCTAGTAAACTTCCTATTCTCGGGATTTCTACTTAGATCTAGGTTTGGTGGAAAACCTCCAACAATTTAATGGAAAATCAGAGAGAGGAGTTATTCAGAGAGCAATTCACAATTGCTTCCAAAACCTCGATCAACCTCTAACTTCTCTTCCTCGACAGGTTATACAAAGGATTTCATCCCCCCACTCCCTATCGATGGGGAGTTGGTGGGAAAGATGGGAACGTGTCCTCCTCACACGTTTACATTAAATAATTTAAATAAATTAATTAAAATATAATCAATTAAATCAAATTTAATTAATTAATTAATTAAATATCACATATTTAATTAATCATAAGATCAAATCACATCTAATCCTTTTATCCTCAAATCACATCTTATGCACATTAAATTTTAACCTATAGTTTTCAAATGTGAATCACATTCACATTTGAATTTAATATTGGGACTCTTTCAAATATTTAATTCTCTCCTATAATTTAATATGAATCATATTCACATTAAATTTATAATATATAGTTCCAAAACTATATATTATATCGTATCTATATACATTAAATTTATTCCCTTATGAATTTGAACATTTCAAATTCAAGCAATCTAAGAACCTTTTACGAGCTAGAAGGTGGACTTAATGGACCTACAGATCAGAAGCTCCAACGATACAAGATTACTCGGTTAATCTCATTAACCTCCTAATCAACATTCGTTAACTGCGGGAACACTCCACTAAAGTCACGCAGCTGCACTCTTCTCACTGCAGATATATTTATGGTCCGCGAATATTGACCAATAACAGCAAGTTAATCCTTCACGAATGTTCGTAACACCAGCTTGCTCAAATTACCGTTTTACCCCTAGGTTACATCTTGTACCTTAAGTACCTGTCCTCCGCTAATAAACAATTTGTTTGTGGTCCTACCAACAAACAAAAGTCACTCTCGGGCCAATGAGACGGTCGTTCAAGTCCCGGAGACACCACTTAAAGGAACATTCATCTACTTATCCTAGTAGGCGGGAAAGAGTGAATTCCATCTTGCTAGGCTAAGTCCCCAGCTGCTCACTCGGTCTTGTCCCCAAGAAGGTAGGCATATTGAGTCGGCGAATCTGGCCACTCTCACTCATACAAGTCAAAGGACAATCCCTTGCAAACAGGAGTTCGTAACCTGCTCAGAATTGAGATCAAGTGCCTAAGTCATCCTAGTGAAATAGAAACCTAACTAGTCAACGGATTTACATCTAGTGGTTACTATTTCGTGGTCCGGTCTTATGTAATTTCATTACGTAGGATATCCCCACTCACATGTCATCTACACGAACACGTTAGGATCTCAGTGTTTATATCATATACAAAGTGGACCTCATCCATAGTTTTACCAAGGTAAGGTACCCGAACCTTATCCCCTTACTATAGACCCTTTACGTTGTATCTCGAACTGAGATCCTTTATATGTACACCACATTCAGTTAAAGATTGATTTCACAGCCTTGGATGTTTAGTTTATTGGATTTGGGGTTTAAACCATGGCAACTTCATAGATAACGAACAATAACACTTTATTGAAGTAATAACAATTTATTACAATAATTAGAACAAGAATTACAAACTACGAGTTTTAGGGCACAAACCCCAACAATGGTCAGGTCTTCACTCGTAGTAAAGATTGTGAGAAGACAGCTAGAGGATAGGAACTTGCAGAAGATGTTTGAAATTCCAAACAAGGCTTAGAAGCAGAATTTCAAATGAGATCAGATGGAGCCTAGTGAAGTAGGGAAGACTATGCGTTCCGAGTCTTAGTGATCTTAAAGATGCTATTCTAGAGGAAGCTCACAGTTCAGCTTCCGCTATGTAGCCAGGAAGCACTAAGATGTACAAAACATTGAAGGGGATGTATTAGGGGTCTAGGATGAAGCGGGAGATAGCTGATTATGTTGATAGATGTTTGATCTTCCAACAGGTTAAACCAGTTAGACAGAGGCCAAGAGGACCCCTTAACCCACTGCTAGTGCCGGAGTGGGAATGAGAGCATATCACTATGGATTTTGTGTTTGGATTACCACATACTTATAGTTGACATGATGGTATTTGGGTAATAGTGGATAGACTCACTAAGACAACACAGTTTATACCAATGAAAGCGACGTCTACACTTGGTCAGCTTGCTAAGCTATACGTCGATAGGATTGTGAGTCAATACGGAGTGCCAATGTCCATAGTTTCAGATAGGGATCTGAGGTTTACATCTAAGTTTTGGCCTTGTTTACAGAATGCTATGAGGACAAAGCTAAATTTTAGTACAACATTCCATCCTCAGACAGATTGTCAGTCAGAGAGGACCATCAACACCTTAGAGGACATGTTGAGAGCATGTGTCCTTCAATTTAAGGGAAGTTGGGATACTGACTTATCATGTATGGAATTCGCTTATAATAACAGCTACTAGTCTAGTATTGGCATGACACCATTTGAGGCTTTGTATGGAAAACCATGTACAACGCCCGTGTGGTTGATCGAAGTGTAGGACCCAAAGCTAATCGATCTTGAGTTGGTACAAGTCACTACGTACAATATTCAAGTGATTAGAGAGAATCTGAAAGTAGCCCAAGATAGTTAGAAGAGTTACGCAAGATAAGCGACGAAAAGACTTAGAATTCCAGGTCGGAGATCAAGTTTTCTTGAAGTTATCTCCGTGGAGAGGTGTTCTTCGTTTTAGCAGGAAAGGTAAGTGTAAACCGATCTCTTTGGAACTTCCTTATTAACAAATAACAAAAAGAAAGAAAAATGAATGTTTAAAACTTGGTTTCCCATGTTTTAAAAAGAAAAGAAATGAAGTGAAAGACAAAAGGAAAACAAGGAAAGAAAGTTTAGACCATTTTGGTTTGGTTTGCTTTTAAAGACAAAAGAAGAAAAGGAAATGAAACAAATGTTTTATTTGTTAAGTTATTTTGGTTTTGCTAAGAAAAGAAAAGAAAAGAAAAGAAAAGAATGAAAGAAGATAAAGGAAAGAAAAGAAAAGGAAAAAGAAAAAGAAAAAGCAAAAAGAGAAAAGGGGAAAAAGACAAAACATTATCTTTCCACCGATTGTTTTGTTTTAAAAAGGGTTTCTCTCCATTTTCTTCTCTTTCATCACAATCTAAGGCTGAAGCTTCGTGGTTGAAGGAGAAAGGAAGAAGAAGGAGGCCATTTTTGGTGATTTTGAGCTGGAGTTGCAGAAGAAAAGAGGAAAACTCAAGGAGATTCTTTATTGCAGCAAGGAAATCAACTCAGACAAGCTCTGATTTTCCGTTCATCTCGAGCTCCACAAGAAGAGGTAAGAGTTGAGCTTTTGTTTTATGAAAGTTAACTCATATTGGAACAAAATTCGTGAAGGAAGCTCGAGCCAATTCTGATGTTTAGTTGCTGTTTTGTTAAGAGGAAGGCAAAAGATAGAAATTTGCTGTCAAATCCGAGAGGTCTCTGATGTTTTGGTTGTTCTGATCTGTATACTTGGAGTTAGAAGCTCTAATTGGTATGGTTCGAAAGCTTATTCAATTTCCTACAAGTTTTGTGAAGGAATCGTGAGAAGACAATGATTGCAAGATGTTGTAATCTTTAGGTTACGTTTCGGATTGCAACAGGAAGTGAAATCTGGAACAGCAGCAGGATCAATTTAGGGGTTAAGCTACTGAGGTCATTTTTAACCAATACGTTAGGAATCTCATTTTCATGTCTTCATAAGAGTTTTAGAGGGTTCAAAAAGGAAGAGTATGGTATAAAGTACATTCTGTTTGGCTAAGTAATGAAGAAGTTATGGCTGTCTGAAAACAGGGAAAAAATTCTGAAAATGCTGGAATTTTTGAAAGTGTGTTTTCTTGTAGTTTTAAGGTTAAAAACCATGAGCTCGAGGTTCTAAAACATGGTTTTGGTTTGTTTGACAGTCCAAGAGGAGATAGGTCGAGTGTACGGGCCAAGGTTTTGAGTGACAAAACGAACCTTGAAAATGGTTTACAGGCTTGTATTATGCTTATGATATGCAAGGTTTTGCTAAAACAAAATGGTTTCAATGCTTATTGTTTTCCTTGAACACTTGTTTATGAGCATTCATGATTCCTTAGAAATGTTTTAAAGTGTTCATGATGAGCCTAAAAGTCTTTATGAAATTTATACATGAGCATATGTCTAATGATTGCCAAAACTTATGGAGATGTTATGATTTCAAGCAAGCATGTACTAGCAAGTATGTTTTAAAGATTTCTAGTTTTATGAACAAGTTAAGTAAGCTTGAGTTTTATGAAAGAAAAAGATAAGCTGACATGTTCAAATGTTTTCTGTGATCTTACGAGATATTGAGCAGAGGCTATATAGTAATGCGTGTGCTGCACAGGTCTTATTCTGTTGTCGGCGTTGAGTGTACTCGTGATACGTGTATTTGTCGTGAGTCTTTGGCGGGCCCCACTACGACAAAGGCGATGGGAGTCTTTGGCGGGCCCCACTACATCGTAGAACAAAGTAGATTGTGACATGTTTTTTTAAAGAGTTTATATCATTTACATGCCTTACGAGATTTAAGCGATATACTTCTTTAGTTTTTCCTAAAAGCTATTATGATTACACGATTACTTTCAACACTTGATTACGGATGCATATGCTCATAGATGATCGGGTGATATGATTTACTGAGTTAGTAGTTTCCTTTAAACTCAAGTCACTCACTTGAGCTTCATAGCTCATTCTTTCGATGTTTTCCCACTTTTTTGGTAGAGATCGAGCTCGGTGCACGATAACTGCCATACCATCTCTTTGGAAGCTTCTCATGTTTGATATGTTATGCGTGGTTGGTGTGGTTTAGCAAGTCCATATGTTTGTAAATTATTTTAAGAGAACTATGTAGTTATAGTCGTATGTGCTTTAGAGGTTGTGGTTGTTTAATTAGTGGTTTGGGTGCTTGTGGTTACGATGTTCTTGCTCGTTTTAGTTTCGGGAGAGACTTAAGAAGCGTTTCTCCTCATATACGTCTTATAGATGTCAGATTCCATTTGTATTAAGTTTAAAGTGTTCCATATGCGAACATAGTTTGTTTTCGAGTAAAGTAGTGTCAGCGGTATTGTTAAGAGGTAACAATGTGCGTTGGCTTCATCTTAAATCTCCGGGCTAAGTTAGCAAGTGGTTCGGGAGGGGGTGTGACAGTAAGTCGAGTCCTAGATATATTGGTCCTTATCGGGTAACAAAACGAGTTGGACCAGCAACCTTCAGACTTGAGTTGCGAGCAGAACTATCTCTAGTACATAATGTTTTTCATGTGTCCATGTTGAGGAAGTATATTCTAGATCCGACACATATGTTGTAAGCACAGCCGATTGAGCTGAAAGAAGACTTGAGTTACATAGAGGATGGAGTTCAAATCCTCGACAGGAAAGAACAAGTTTTGAGAATCAAGACGATCCCACTCGTGAAAATTCTATGGGGACATCACGGAGTGGAGGAGGCAACCTGGGAGTTAGAAGACCAAGTGAGGAAGAGTTACCCGATACTCTTCACTTAAGGACTGTTGGGGTTTGTGCCCTAAAACCCGTACTTTGTAATTATTTTCTAATTAATGTAATAAAGTGTTATTATTTCAATAAAGTTTTATTGTTCGTTATCTACGAAATTGTCATTATTTTAACCCCAAATCAAATAAACTAAACATCCAAGGCTGTAAAATGAATTTTTTAACTGAATTTAGTGTACATATAAAGGATCTAAGTTCAAGATACAACCTAAAGGGTCTATAGTAAGGGGATATGGTTTGGGTACCTTGTCGTGGTAAAACTATAGATGTGGTCCACTTTCTATAAGATACAAACACTGTGATCCTGAGGTGTTCGTGTAGATGACATGTGAGTGGGGATATCCTATGTAATGAGATTACATAAGACCGGACCGCGAAATAGTAACTACTAGATATAACTATGTTGACATGTGAGTGGGGATATCCTGAGCAGGTTACGGACTCCTTTTTACGAGGGATTGTCCTTTGACTAGTATGGGTGAGAGTAGCCAGATTCGCCGACTCAATATGCCTACCTTCTTGGGGTCAAGATCGAGTGAGCAGCTGGGAACTTAACTTAGCAAGATGGAATTCACTCCTTCCCGCCTACTAGGGTAAGTAGAGCAATTTTCCATTAAGTGGTGTCTCCGGGACTTGAACAAAGGGTCCGACCCTCGCATTGGCCCGAGAGGGACTCTGTTTGTTGGTAGGACTACAATCAAATTGTTCATTAGAGGAGCCCTTGTACTTATGCTACAAGATGTAACCGAGGGGTAAAACGGTAATTTGACGCAGCTGGTGTTACGAACATTCGTGAAGGATTGACTTGCTGTTATTGGTCAATATCCGTGGACACAGAAATATATCTGCAGTGAGAATAGTGCAGCTGCGGGACTTTAGTGGAGTGTTCCCGTAGTTAACGAATGTTGATTAGGAGGTTAATGAGATTAACCGAGCAATCTCGTAACGTTGGAGCTTCTGATTTGTAGGTCCATTAAGTCCACCTTCTAGCTCGTAAACGGTTCTTAGATCGTTTGAATTTGAAATGCTCAAATTCATTAGGAAATAAATTTAATGTATATAGATACGATATAATATATAGTTTTGGAACTATATATTATAAATTTAATGTGAATATGATTCATATTAAATTATGTGAGAGAATTAAATATTTGAAAAAGTTCAAAAATTAAATTCAAATGTGAATATGATTCATATTTTTGAACTATAGGGTAAATCTTAATGTGCATGAGATGTGCATTAAACTATAGGATAAAGGGTAAAATGATTAAATGTGATTTAATCATTTAATTAATATTATATTTGTATTCAATAAGATTTAATTTAATTTAATTAATTAATAAATTAATTAATGAATTATAATATTAATTGGGAACGTATCAGGAGGACACATTCCCACTACTCCCCAACTCCCCCTCGATAGGGAGTGGGGAGTTACCCACTGAAGTATCCTTCTCCTGGTGAGAAAGGGCTGATTTGATTTGATCGATGATTCACTGAATTGATTGAATTTCTCATAGTAGAATTCTCTCTCTCACCCTCTCAATTCCTAATCTTCCAATTGTTGGAACAATTCCAACCTAGGGTGATGTAAGCACTCAGAGGATAGAAAGTTCTCCTACTGGTTGTGTCCTGTTGGAGAAAACAGAGAGGTATTTTTTGGGTTGTTGTGTTGCTGTAAAGCTTGAAGCAAGGAGTTGCTGTGCTGCGATTCTACAAAGGTAATGTATCTTCTTTTAGTTTAATTGTTAAACTTAGCATGTTTGCATGATTTTATCTCCATGCCTAATTAGATTAGAGATGCATGTTTATTATGTTTTTCATCAATGTATCGGTTTTTGTATTTCAACCAAAACGAACTTGCAAATTACGATTCCAAACATGTTTTCGCTGCTCAAGGAGATCATATCTCCATCAATTAGTATCAGAGCAATGCTTGATTTTTCTTGCTTGAAACAAAATTGCATTGATTTTGTGGGAATTGCATATGGTTTGCTGTAAAACTGTTTAGAAATCTTTTGGCCATAGTTTACTTTTGATTTGATCAAATTAAATGTAAAGGCACCTGTGTTTTTAGGCAATTAAGTGCATTATCGAGTTTGTATTCGAGTTAAGAGTCGTTCAGGACCAGCTTCGTGCAATTCGGTTGAGAATCGAAGGAGATTTTGATGATTGAAGCTGTTGTGTTCTAATGAGAAAGTGTTGGGATTTTGTCCTAATCTCGTGTTTGTAATATATTGTTTGAAATTAATAAGAGTTATTCATTTCATCACTTTGTGTCTCGCAATATTTATAAACTTTTCCAATAAACTAAGCTCCAGGGTCATTGAATTTATGAGAGAACTAGAACTTGAACTGTGTGTAGTGGACACACAGGGAGGATCACGTTCGAGGTAATGACCCGAACGGTCTATAGTATATGGATAGGGTTGGAGACCTAATCCCTGATACACTGTGGATGCGGCCCGCTTTGTATTAGATACAGACGAGGTGATCTGACTCGTTCATGTGGTTGACATGCGAGTGGGGGCATCCTGTGCAATGAGATTGTACAAGACCGGGATGTGAATTATTAGACCTCACGATGTAACACCGTTGTGAGTGAGGACTAATAACTTCGTAGATGACCATTAGTGACTCGACCTGAATCCTGAGCGTATTACGGACTCCTGTCTGCGGGGGTCTGTCCTTTGACTAGTACGGGTGAGGGTGGTCACAGTTACTCGCCCAATATGCCTATCTTCTCAGGGACAGAACCAAGTAGGGAGCTGGGAACTTAACTACGCGAGATGGAATTCACTCGTTCTTGCTTTTAGGGAAACTAGAAGGGTTGTTCCCTTAAAGTCTTTGTCTCGGGGCTTGGACAACGGGCGCCCACCTTCTCACTGGCCTGAGAAGGGTGTTGTGTATGGTTGGACCATCACAATATGTTGTTCATTAGAGTAGTAGTGGGGACTTAAGGATCAAGAGGTAGACACAGGGGTAAAACGGTAATTTGACCCGGTAGTGTCTCACGAACAACCCTGTGAAGGATCGACTCATGGGCATTGGTTATATCGGTGGACACGTAATATTGCGAGCGGCGGGAGTGCAGCTACGTGTTATAGTGGAGTGTTACCGTAGCTAATGAATGTTGATTAACAGGGTCAAAGAGTTTGACGGTTAATCTCGGATCATTGGAGCGAATCCTTTGTAGGTCCATTAGGTCCCTCGGTTGGCTCCACCAGGTTAAAAGAAGGGTTATTGTTTTGGTATGGAATTGAAGTGTTCAATTTCACTTTAAGGGCATTTATGTCATTTATATGAGATATGAATGATATAATATATAGTTTAATGTGAATGAGATTCATAATAAACTATAGGTTAGTCTAATTGTTGAATTAGGACTAATTGGAGAATTTGATTGAGAGAAATTAAATTGGATGTGATTCAATTTAATTAATCCACAATTATTGCAAATGAGATTTGCAATATGAGATATGAGATATCTTATATTATGTGGTTATGCAAATGAGATTTGCATAACCTATGGTTAATGGTATAGTGGTAATAATGAGGAGAAATTAACTACCTCATTCCACTATTTAAACCCTTTGCAAGAAGGGTTTGGTGATCATTCTCTCATTTTCTTGTTTTTCATCAAAGAAGAGAAGAAGAACTCTCTCAATTCTCTCTCAATTCTCCTCCCACCCCAAAACTCTTACAAGATCCCACCATCTTCCCTTCTCCAAAAGAGAACAACTGAGAAGATCACTTGGTGGTGTTCAAGATCTTTTTGGTGGATGTTTTTGTTGAGTTCGAGTAGCAGAAGAGTTCTTGCACGAGGAAGAATTTTGATGTTTGTCTACAACAAGTAAGTAAAATATATTCTTGCTGTAAATTTCTTCTTCTTTAAGCATGTTTAGCCTAGATCTAAGTGTTAGATTAATTTTAATAAACACATGTTGCATAATGATACCACGACGATTTAATCGTCTTCCGCTGCGCGGGGATTTCATTCCCTTCAATTGGTATCAGAGCCATTTCGATGGTTCTTCTTTTATGCACTGTTTTGTTAAAACTAGGTGGGTATTTTGCCATAATTTCATGAGATGATTGCTTGGTTTACATTATGGATGTTTTCGGTTTTTGGCACTAGATTGGATTTACAATTATGTTGATGAGATCAATGTAAGGGCCCGTTGTTTTTGGGCATTTTGTTGTAAATAGAGTCTGTAAGTCCGGGTCGTTCGTGGCAAGAGTTGTTGTGAAAAAATCGGAGCGGAAACAGGACGAAATCGATGGAAGAACAGCAAAGTGTTTGTTGTTCTGTCGATAGCGTTGAGACGCTGCCCAACGGCGTCTCAACGCTGTTCTTGTGGGCGGTTAGCAGTTGCTGGCAGTTTTTTCGCGAGAAGTGGGAGTCTTTTTCACTTCATGAGCGGTTAGCAGTTGTTGGCGGTTTTTTCGCGAGAAGTGGGAGTTTTTTTAACTTGATGTGCGGTTAGCAGTTGCTGGCGGTTTTTTCGCGAGAAGTGGGAGGTTTTTCACTTCATGGGCGGTTAGCAGTTGCTGGCGGTTTTTTTCGCGAGAAGTGGGAGGTTTTTCACCTCATGGGCGGTTATTTTGTAATTTTTATTTAATTTAATTATTTTATTAAATAATATTAATATAAATGTTATATTAATGTTATTTAATTAAATAATTGCCCATAGGTGCCAAAAACCGGTCCATTTTTGCTATTTAATTATTTTATGCATGAGATGTATATTTTAATTAAATTCTACGTGCATAATGTATGTCATATAGATTTAAAATCCCACCTTAGGTTAAACATTTCATTCATCATATTTATATTATAAGAGTTATAATATATAGTATGCATGATAGGATTATATTATAAGAGTTATAATATAATGTATGCATGTTTTAATTTATTTAAATATAAGTGTTATATTTTAAATTAAAAGCATGCTCATGCATTTAATTCATGTGATGAATTATATTATGTTATAATATATAGTATTGTTCATGTGATGCATGATCAAGCATTATAACATAGAAATGCATGCAACCTAAGTTAATTATTAGTTTTAAAGTGTATAGAACTTGAATAATTAGACTTAGGTTTTCTAATTTTCTAATGAGATTAGAAATTTAGGAAATCAAATATAACCTTTGAATGGAGACTGATAAGTAACTCTGTCTAAGGAAGGTTTTGTTTAAAAAGGTCAGTATTTAAGTTGACGCTTATGAAACACCCTACACAGAAACCGACCTGGGAGTGAATTCGGTCCGGAGATCTTAGGTTATATTCTCGTGAGTGCCGTTAATTAAGTGTTAATTAATTTACTCACATAGACCTAAGTTAATAATGTGATTATAAACTTAGGCTAATACCATATAAGAGTTATATTGGTAGACTTAGGTAAAGTTTAGCCGGTTTATCTAGGTCAATCCCTAATAAAATTAAAGTGTTGAGTGGGAGGAAATATAGTGTATGAGATACATTTGAATTTCCAACCACAAATCTCCTTTAAGTCTGCACCGTGAGATCTATACTCGGTCTCGTGGCGCAAATTGGAGCGTCCCCCTTCGGGTGGCATTTGTATAGGTCAATATCATCGTGGATGGAGAGAGTACTTATAGTGAGTGGGAGCGGGACTTGTGAAAACGAGACCCACGGTCTCTTCTTTCGATTCACACCGTGAGACGCCTATGATCTGCCTGCTAGTTTGGCCTGGACCAGACAATCCCTTCGGAGGGCTTGATCATGGGTGTCGAAACACCGTTAATTCCAGAAAGGGATACAGTTTCCTGGTTGGTTTTCCTTCTTGGTTCACCCTTCGGTGGCTATTGTTTGGACGGATACTTGGAAACTTAAAGATTGAGGGTGACACTCACGGAATTCGTTAAGTGTTAATGAATTCGACCGAACAATGGTAATTGGACGCCTAATGGAATAAGAGTTATTCTGGGATTAGGGTCTGATTGAGAAAGTCTCGTCCTAGAGGAGAGTGTGTTCATTCACCCATCGGTGGCGGTCATTCTAAACCTTTAGGGTATCATTGCAAAATTTTGAATGACCTAGGGATCATCAAACAATTTTTCTAAAACTTGATTGGATTTCAAAAAGTTTTTTGCGTGACTAAAACAATGTTTTGTTAATTTTTCAGCTAAAAATGTCTAGCGCAATTAGAGCTCTACTCGCATCCGATAAATTAGTGGGAGATAATTATCAAAGTTGGAAAAACAACATCAATACAATTTTGGTGAATGACGACCAAGAGTTCGCGCTCACTGAGGTGGGTCCTCAGGTGCAGTTCAATGATCCTATCCAACGATCTACAAACCTTCCGGTCCTTGGTGCAAACTAGGGACGGGAAGGCGAGGCAAGTGTTGCCTTAAGATCTTTTCACAGGGGTTTGACCTCTGGGATAAAGTTTGTAGATTCTTCAGGCCCTAAGGGGAAGAAGGAGAAGTTGAAGGAAGTTAACGTTGACCGCGCTGCCACCCTAAAAGGGAAAGAAATCAAGGATGTTGCCGAGAAAGTGTTTTCTGACAAAGAACGGGACGGACACACGAAAAGGAGTTGTCCCAAGTTCCTTGATGAAAAGAAGATGACAGGTAAATGTGATTTACTAGTCACAGAAACTTGTTTAGTGGAGAGTAATGACTTTGCTTGGATATTGGATTCAGACGCCACTAACCATGTTTGCTCTTCTTTTCAAGGATTAAGTTCCTGGCAGAGGCTGCAAGAGGGTGAGATAACACTCAGGGTTGGATCCGGAGAAGTTTTCTCAGCTGCAGCAATAGGCATGGTGAAGCTGTTCTTTGGTGGGAAGTACTTATTATTGGATAATATGTACATAGTTCTTGGGTTTACGAGAAACCTAGTTTCTATTTCCTGCCTATTAGAACAAAATATTTCTGTTCCATTCAAGAGTAATAAAGCGTTTATTTCTCGAAATGGAAATTTGATTTGTTCTGCTTCGCTTGAGAGCAATTTATATGCTTTGAACCCAATTCGGTCAAAAGTGTTTTGAGTACTGAGTTGTTTAAAACTGCAGAAACACGAACTAAGAAAGCAAAAGTTTCTCCAAAAGAAAATGCCCATCTTTGGCATCTTCGGTTAGGCCACATTAATCTCAATAGGATTGAGAAACTACTGAAGAGTGTACGTCTAAAGCAGTTGGAAGAAAACTCTTTGCCAGTGTGTGAGTCATGCATTGAGGGCAAGATGACCAAGCGTCCTTTTAGTGGAAAAGGATACAGAGCCAAAGAGCCTCTTGAGTTAGTACATTCTGACCTCTGTGGTCCGATGAATGTTAAAGCTCTGGGCGGTTATGAGTACTTCGTGTCTTTCATGAGCGATTACTCGGATATGGGTATATTTACCTAATGCACAAGAAGTGCGAAACTCTTGAAAAGTTCAAGGAGTACAAGACTGAGGTTGAGAACTTCTTAGGTAAATCACTTAAAACACTTCGATCGGATCGAGGTGGAGAGTACATGGACACTGAATTCCAGGACTATATGATAGAACACGGAATTACGTCCCAACTCTCAGCACCTGGTATGCCACAGCAGAATGGTGTATCGGAGAGGAGAAACAGAACCTTGTTGGACATCGTTCGATCGATGATTAGCTATGCTCGTCTCCGTGATTCTTTTTGGGGGTACGCAGTAGAGATTGCGGTTTATATTTTGAACAACGTTCCATCAAAGATTGTTTGTGAAACACCTTACGAGCTCTGGAGTGGACGTAAAGACAGTTTACATCACTTCAGGATTTGGGGATGCCCGACCCACGTGTTGCTGTCAAACCCGAAAAAGTTGGAACCCCCTTCAAAATTGTACCTATTCGTAGATTACCCTAAAGAGACTAGGGGTGGTCTGTTTTACGATCCTAAGGAAAATAGGGTGCTTGTGTCGACAAACGCCACTTTCCTAGAGGAAGATCACGTCAGGGATCATTTACCAAGGAGTAAAATTGTATTGAGTGAAATGGGCAGTTCATCAGCAAGATTTCCTGATGGGGCTAGTACGTCAACAAGTGTTGTTGATCCTAGCACGTCTAGTCAAATCCGTTCCCAAGACTTGGGAATGCCTCGACGTAGTGGGAGGGTTGTGAGACAGCCTGATCGCTACATGGGTTTAGCTGAAACCTCAGTTGTCGCTCCTTGTGATGACAGTGAGGATCCATTGACCTATGATCAGGCAATGGTTGATGTTGACAAAGACGAATGGATTAAAGCTGTGGACTAGGAAATGGAGTCTATGTACTTCAATTGTGTATGGGAGCTTGTGGATCAACCGGATGGGGTAAAACCTATTGGTTGCAAATGGATCTACAAGCGCAAATGTGGCGTAGATGGGAAGGTGCAGACCTTCAAAGCCCGACTAGTGGCAAAGGGTTTTACCCAGGTTGAAGGGGTTGACTATGAGGAGACCTTTTCACCTGTTGCATGGTAAAGTCGATCAGGATCCTTCTGGCCATTGCCGCGTATTATGACTACGAGGTATGGCAGATGGACGTCAAGACAGCCTTTCTGAATGGCAAACTTTATGAGACCATCTACATGGCCCAGCCCAAAGGGCTGATTGCCCAAGGCCAAGAGCAAAAAGTTTGCTGGTTTCATAGGTCCATTTATGGGTGAAAGCGAGCTTTCGTGGTGCGGGAATATAAGATTTGATGAGGCGATCAAATCTTATGGCTTTGATCAAAATGTCGACGAGCCTTGTGTCTACAAGAAAATCGTTGACAAAGCGTCGCATTTTTGGTGTTGTGCGTGGGCGATATTCTTCTCATTGGGACCGAGGTAGAATTTCTTAGTGACGTTAAAAAGTGGCTAGCCGCAATTCCAAATGAAAGATTTGGGAGAAGCTCGGTATGTTCTAGGTATCGAGATAGTCCGGAGCAGGAAGAACGAGTAACGCTAGCCTTGTCTCGGGCGTCTTATATTGACAAGATGTTGTCTAGATATAAGATGCAAAACTCCAAGAAGGGCTTGTTTGCCTTTCGGGCATGGGGTTCACTTGTCTAAGGATCAATGTCCTAAGACTCCTCAAGATGTTGAGGATATGAGGCCGGATTCAATATGCTTGGTTGTAGGGAGCCTGATGTATGCCATGTTGTGTACTAGGCCCGACATACATTATGCAAGTAGGAATTGTCGGTAGATATCGGTCCAATCGAGATTAGATCACTTTGGGCGGTAGTAAAGGCAATCCTCAAGTATCTTAGGAGAACGAGGAACTATAGCTTAGTGTATGGTAGTGGGGATTTGATCCTTACGGGATACCGCAGTTACGATTTTCGGACCAATAAAGATTCTAGGAAATCCACTTGGGGTCAACCTTTATTCTGCGAATGGAGGAGTCGTAGTATGGCGAAGCATCAGCGAGGATGCATCGCTAATTCCACTATGGAAGCGAGTATGTTGCGGCTTGTGAAGCTGCAAAAGGAAGTCATTTGGCTCGGGAAGTTCATGACAGATTTGGAAGTTGTTCCAAACATGAACTTGTCGATCACACTATTTGTGATACTTGGTGGTGCGAGAGCCAACTCACGTGAGCCTCGGAGCCATAAGAGAGGCAAACACATTGAGCGCAAGTATCATCGTCACGGGAGATTGTGCACCATGAGGCGTGGCGATCACGCGAGATAGCGTCGGAGCACAACGTAGGTGATCCATTTAAAGCCCCCTCACGGCTAAGGTGTTTGAGGTCACCTAGAGAGTCTAGGTCTTGAGAGCTTCACGACTAGGGCAAGTGGGAGATGTGTAAGCGGGTATTCAATGCCCTAGTTTATTGTATTACTTCATTGTAATTTATGTACATTTTCGAAATGTATTTTCTCCACTAGCTTAGTCCAGTGGGAGTTTGTTGGGATTTTTGTCCTAATCTCGTGTTTTTAATATATTGTTTGAAATTAATAAGAGTTATTCATTATCGAGTTTGTATTCGAGTTAAGAGTCGTTCGGGACCGACTTAGTGCAATTCGGTTGAGAATCGAAGGAGATTTTGATGATTGAAGTTCTTTGTGTTCGAATGAGAAAGTGTTGGAATTTTTGTCCTAATCTCGTGTTTGTAATATATTGTTTGAAATTAATAAGAGTTATTCATTTTCATCACTTTGTGTTCATAATATTTATAAATTTTTCCAATCAACTAAGCTCGGGGTCATTGAATTTATGAGAGAACTAGAACTTGATCGTGTGTAGTGGACACACGGGGAGGATCACGTTCGAGTTAATGACCCGAAACGGTCTCTTGTATATGGATAGGGTTGGAGACCTAATCCTAGATACACCGTGGATGCGCCCGCTTTGTATTAGATATCTGAGGCGAGGTGATCGACTCGTTCATGTGGTTGACATGCGAGTGGGGGCATCTGTGCAATGAGATTGTACAAGGCCGGACCGTGAATTATTAGACCCCTCACGATGTAACACCGTTGTGATGAGACTAATAACCGTAGATGACCATTAGTGACTCGACACGAATCTTGGCGTATTACGGACTCCGATCTGCGAAGTGCGTCCTTTGACTAGTGCGGGTGAGGGTGGTCACGATTACTCGCCCAATATGCCTATCTTCTCAGGATGCCAGAACCAAGTAGGGAGCTGGGAACTTTACTACGCGAGATGGAATTCACTCGTTCTCGCCTTTAGGGAAAGTAGATGGGTTGTTCCCTTAAGTGTTGTCTCCAGGGCTTGGACAACGGGCGCCCACCTTCTCACTGGCCCGAGAAGGGTGTTGTGTATGGTTGGACCATCACAATATGTTGTTCATTAGAGGAGCGGTGGGGACTTAAGGATCAAGAGGTAGACATAGGGGTAAAACGGTAATTTGACCCCCGGTAGTGTCTCTGACGACTGTGAAGGATCGCCTCATGAGAATTGGTTATATCAGTGGACACGTAATATTTTGCACTGACGGGAGTGCAGCTACGGGCTATAGTGGAGTGTTACCGAAGCTAATGAATGTTGATTAACCGGGTCAAAGAGTTTGTGAGTTAATCTCGGATCATTGGAGCCCGTCCTTTGTAGGTCAATTAGGTCCCTCGGTTGGCTCCACCTAGGTTAAAAGAAGGGTTATTGTTTTGGTATGGAATTGAAGTGTTCAATTTTACTTTAAGGGCATTTATGTCATTTATATGAGATATGAATGATATAATATATAGTTTAATGTGAATGAGATTCATAATAAACTATAGGTTAGTCTAATTGTTGAATTAGGACTAATTGGAGAATTTGATTGAGAGAAATTAAATTGGATGTGATTCAATTTAATTAATCCACAATTATTGCAAATGAGATTTGCAATATGAGATATGAGATATCTTATATTATGTGGTTATGCAAATGAGATTTGCATAACCTATGGTTAATGGTATAGTGGTAATAATGAGGAGAAATTAACTACCTCATTCCACTATTTAAACCCTTTGCAAGAAGGGTTTGGTGATCATTCTCTCATTTTCATGTTTTTCATCAAAGAAGAGAAGAAGAACTCTCTCAATTCTCTCTCAATTCTCCTCCCTCCACAAAACTCTTACAAGATCCCACCATCTTCCCTTCTCCAAAAGAGAACAATCGAGAAGATCACTTCGTGGTGTTCAAGATCTTTTTGGTGGAAGTTTTTGTTGAGATCGAGTAGCCGAAAGAGTTCGTGGCACGAGGAAGAATTTGTGAGTGTTTGTCTACAACAAGTAAGTAAAATATATTCTTCTTTGTAAATTTCTTCTTCTTTAAGCATGTTTAGCCTAGATCTAAGTGTTAGATCAATTTTAATAAACACATGTTGCATAATGATACCACGACGATTCAATCGTCTTCCGCTGCGCGGGGATTTTATTCCCTTCAGAAAGTTGTTGTCGGCGGCGACATTGCAACGCAACAACCACCTTCGTTACCTTGTTCATCGGCGTTACAGCGCTTTAGGAACGGCATCGCAGCGCCAACATTGCCTATCGACGTGGGAGCTCCGGGGTCACCGGCGTTACAATCGCCCTCGGCGTTGCGCGCTACCCGTGTAGAGCGCGTAGCGCAGAACAAAGCAGCGTTGCAATGCCCTCATCAGCGTTGCAACGCCGTGATGTCATTTCAGAAGCTGCAGACCAATTTAGTTTTTGGGTTGGTTTTTGGTCCGGTTCGAGCGGTTCAAGCCCGGTTCAAGGAGTTTTGGATCGGTTTATGTAATAAAATTAGAGTAATTTTATTATTTTGCACTTCAGGGCCAAATTATTCCGGTTTTACAGATGTATTTCTTTATGAATGTCATTTAGAATTTTTCCCACCTTAGGATAAGCATGTTCATGCATTTTATTTGTATAATTGTTATGTGAATATGGTTTAGATGCATGATTAATTTATTTTTCATGAGTAATTAATTATAATTGTTATAATTAGATTATATGGAAAATAAATTGCATGAAACATGAAATTACTTAGTTTAAAATAAATGTTATTTTATTTAAGTAATTTAATTATTCAATTAGTTGAATGTTTTATTAATAATTCCAATATTGGTTTTATAATAAAGTTCCTTGTCATAGGTTAATTATTAAATTTATAAAAGTTATAAATTAAGGAGTTTTAGAAACCATAACTTATAACAAAGAATTGCATGCAAACATAGGAACTTGGGTTAAAATTAAAATTAGTTTTAAATTGGTTAAAATTAATTTAGACCTAAGTTTTAATTTCCAATAGGATTAGAAATTAGTCTTACATAGTATTTTAAATAGTTTAAAATATAGTAGGACATTAGAACGTTTGTTATAAGGGAACTCTACGGGTGAAGTTCTGTCTAAGGTTGGGGGTACTTAAGCTGATGGTTAACAGAACACCTCCTACCTGGGAACTGATCTCGGGCCTTAGTTGAATTAACCTTAGTTCTATTTTATATCTAGGTAATTAAAATGTTTATTCATCTAGACATAAGGTTAAAAGACCTAGTTATAATAGTTATAATAGGCGTAGACTTAGATAGATTCTTTTAGCCAGAATCCAACTATGTTAAACGTATACCCTAATCTTAGGAGGTTCAGTGGGAGAAAACGAGATGTTCGCATCAAGTTTACTCTCACGTCCTCAAGAGTTCACACCGTGAGTTCCATGCTCGGCTACGTGGCGTCAATAGGGCGTCCCCTCACGATATGTTTTGCATGGTTCAATACCAAGGTGAATGAGGAAGTATCCATAGTAAATGGGAGTAGGGCGTGTGTCAAGCGTATCCTCACGGTCTCCTCCATTAAAGTCGCATCGTGAGATTTCTATAGTCCGCCTGCTAGGTTGTCCTGGAACATCCAAACCCTACGGAGGGCCTGACTATAAGGATCGGAACACCACAAACTCCAGAAATGGATAGGGCCGCTTAGGTAATTTGCCAACAATTGTCTTTCTTATTAGTAGTCTGTTGGCTCGGACCTATTGGATCTTACCCTACCATTTTCAGATCCAATAGGCCCGAGCCAACATGCTACTATTAAGAAAAACAACTGCTGGCAAACAACCTAAGAGACCCTATCCATTTATGGAGTTTGTGGTGTTCCGACCCCTATAGCCAGGCCCTCCGTAGGGCTTGGTTGTTCTAGGACAACCTAGCAGGCGAACTATAGAAATCTCACGATGCGACCTAATGCAGAAGACCGTAGGATACGTTGACACGCGTCCTGCTCCCATTTACTATGGATACTTCCCTCATTCACCCTGGTATTGAACCATGCAAACACATACCGTAGGGGACGCCTATTGACGCCGCTAGCCGAGAGCATGGAACTCACGGTGTGAACTCTTGAGGACGTGAGAGTAAACTCAATGCGAACATCTCGTTTTCTCCCACTGAAGTTCCTAAAATTAGGGTATGGATTTAACTTAGTCGGATTCTGGCTAAAAGAATCTATCTAAGTGTATGCCTATTAGAACTATTATAACTAGGTCTTAAAACCTTATGTCTAGGTGAATAAACATTTTAATTACCTAGAGATAAAACAAAACTGAGGTTAATTCAACTCAGTTCCGGTCGGTTCGGTGTAGGAGGTGTTAAGATTAACCGTGAGCTTAAGTACCCCCAGCCTTAGATAGAACTTCACCAGTAGAGTTCCCTTATAACCAAAGTCCTAAAGTCCTACTATATTTTAAACTATTTAAAATATTATGTAAGACTTATTTCTAATCCTATTAGAAATTGAAACTTAGGATTAAATTAATTTTAAACAATTTAAAACTAATTAAATTTAACCCAAGTTCCTATGTTTGCATGCATTTCTTTATTATATGTTATGGTTTCTAAAACCCCTTTGATTTATAACTTTTATAAATTTTAATAATTAACCTATGGTAAAAAAACTATATTATAAATCCAACAATCAGAATTCAAATTGGATAAAAGAAATTCAACTACTGGAATTATGAAATTACTTAAACAAAATAACATTTATTTTAAACAAAATAATTTCATGCTCCATGCAATTTATTTTCCATATAATCTAATTATAACACTTATAATTAATTACTCATGAAAAAATAAATTAGTCATGCATCCAACCATATTCATATAACATTTATATAAATAAAATGCATGAACATGCTTATCCTATGGTGGGAATAATCCAAATGACATTCATATAGATAAAAAAAGTCAGAAAGCGGAATAATTTGGCCCCTAAAGTGCAAAAAAAAAAAAAAAAAAATTACATTAATTTATTTCATGAAACGGTCCAAAACACCTCGAACCGGCCTTGAACCGCTTCGAATCGACACAAAACAACGAACAACTCGAACCGGTCTCTCTCGCCGCTTGGGCGCTCACGCGGCGTTGTAACGCGATGCTAAGCGTTAACGCTCGCTCCATCTCGCGCGTTGCGCGCGCTATCGGGATGGCGTTGCAATGCTGAGGGGCAGCGTTGCAACGTCGCTTACCCCTTGATCGCCCGCGTCGATAGGGAACGTGGCGCTGCGACATTTATCTTCAGCGTTGCAACGTTGCTGCTTCGGCAACAACCTTCTTCCACGAACACAGCAACTTCGTTCTTCCATTTCTTCTTCGATTCTCAACCAAATTGAATGAAACTTGTCCCGAACGACTCGTAACTCAATTACAACTCAATTTTGCACTTTTTGCCCAAAAATGCAGGGGCCTTTACATTTAATTTGATCAAAGTCAATAGTAAACTATGGCCAAAAAATTTCTAAACAGTATTACAGCAAACCAATGCAATTCCCACCAAAATCAATGCAATTTTGTTTCAATACAAAACAATACAAGCATTGCTCTGATACCAATTGGTGGAGATCTAATCTCCTTGAGCAGCGAAAACGTGTTTAGGATCGTTAATTGCTTGATTGTTTTAATTGAAACAAAAACCAGTACATTGATAAATAAAACATACAGAACAAGCATGTTAATTCTAATCTAATTATACATGGAGGAAAGCATACATGCAAACATGTTAAGTTTAACAATTAAACTAAAGGGAAGAAGAATTACCTTTGTAGACTCACAGCAACTCCTTGCAACAAGCAAATTCCAGTAACTCAGCAACACAACAACTCCTCTGTTTTCCAAGCAGGACATTACCAACAAGAGAACCTCCTATGTCTCTGAGTTCTACTTAGATCTACCTTGGTGGGAAGGTAATCTAACAATTGTAAGTTTTTGGGAATGAGAGTGAGAGAGAGAGAATTTCTCTTGCAGTAATTCACCAAATGCAGAAAAGAATCGTTCATCCCTCTTGCTTCTTCCAACTCCCTACATTTAACGATAGAGAGTGGAGAAGAAACTGGTGAGTGGGGAACGTGTCATCTACACGTTCCCC
Organism: Trichosanthes cucumerina; assembly: GCA_036507285.1. NCBI lineage: Eukaryota > Viridiplantae > Streptophyta > Magnoliopsida > Cucurbitales > Cucurbitaceae > Trichosanthes > Trichosanthes cucumerina. Next base: position 46,515,410 of record CM071841.1, read on the forward strand.
TCTTTTAATTAATTAAATAATTAAATAAAACATATATCCTATTAAATAATTAATTAATTCTCAATTAATTAATTTGAATATCTTATATATCAAATAGATTATATGTATATGATTAAATCACATTCAATCATTAACCAATAGTTTTAATGCACATCCAGTGCACATTAAATTTTATCCTATAGTTTACAAATGTGAATCACATTCACATTTAATATAATATTTGAACACTTTCAAATATTCAATTCTCTCATATGATTTAATATGAATCATATTCACATTAAATTTATAATATATAGTTCCTAAACTATATATTATCTCGTATCTAGATACATTAAATATATTCTCTAATGAATTTGAACATTTCAAATTCAAATGATCTAAGAACCCTTTACGAGCTAGAAGGTGGACCTAATGGACCTACAAATCAGAAGCTCCCACGATAGGAGACTACTCGATCAATCTCATTAACCTCCGAATCAACATTTGTTAACTGCGGGAACACTCCACTAAAGTCCCACAGCTGCACTCTTCTCACTGCAGATATATTTCTGTGTCCAAGGATATTGACCAATAATAGCAAGTCAATCCTTCACGAATGTTCGTAACACAAGTTGAGTCAAATTACCGTTTTACCCCTGGGTTACATCTTGTGCCTTAAGTACCAGTGCTCCTCTAATGAATAATTTGTTTGTGGTCCTACCGACAAACAGAGTCCCTCTCGGGCCAATGAGAGGGTCGGGCCCTTTTTTCAAGTCCCGGAGACACCACTTAAGGGAACATTCATCTACTTACCCTAGTAGGCGGGAAGAAGTGAATTCCATCTTGCTAAGTTAAGTTCCCAGCCGCTCACTCTGTCTTGTCCCCAAGAAGGTAGGCATATTGAGTCGGCGAATCTGGCCACTCTCATCCATACTAGTCAAAGGACAATCCCTTGCGAACAGGAGTTCATAACCTGCTCAGGATTGAGATCAAGTTGCCTAGGTCATCCTAGTGAAATATAAACCTAACTAGTCAACGGACATCTAGAGGTTACTATTTCGTGGTCCAGTCTTATGTAATCTCATTACATAGGATATCCCCACTCACATGTCATCTACAGGAACACGTTAGGATCACAGTGTTTGTATCAAATACAAAGTGGGCCACATCCATCGTTTAACCAGGGTAAGGTACCCAAACCTTATCCCCTAACTATAGACCCTTCAGGCTGTATCTCGAACCGAGATCCTTTTTATGTACATTACATCCAGTTAAAGATTCATTCAACACCCTTGGATGTCTAGTTTATTGGATTTAGGGTTTAAATAACGGCAAACTCGTATAAAACGAAGAATAACACTTTATTGAAATAATAACAATTTATTACATTAATTAGAACATAATTACAAACTACGAGTTTTAGGGCACAAATCCCAACATTTGAATGGTAATCTTGACGAGAGCATCTATATGTCTCAACCCGAAGGGTTCATAACCCATGGTCAGGAGCAAAAAGTTTGCAAGCTCAATCAATCCATTTATGGGTTGAAACAAGCATCTAGATCTTGGAATATAAGATTTGATACTACAATCAAGTCTTATGGTTTTGACCAAAACGTTCATGAGCCTTGTGTTTACAAGAGGATCATCAATGACAAAGCAACTTTCTTAGTACTTTATGTGGATGACATCCTACTCATTGGAAATGATGTAGGATACCTAACTGACATAAAGAATTGGATAGCGACCCAATTCCAAATGAAATATTTAGGAGAGGCGCAATAATTTCTTGGGATTCAGATCTTCAGGAATCGCAAGAAAAGAACGCTAGCTCTGTCTCAAGCCTCTCATATCGACAAAATGTTGTCTCGATATTCGATGCAGAATTCCAAGAGAAGATTATTACCCTCTAGGCATGGAGTTCATCTGTCTAAGGAACAGTGTCCTAAAACACCTCAAGAAGTTGAGAATATGAGAAGTATTCCCTATGCCTCTACAGTAGGTAGCTTAATGTATGTTATGCTGTGCATGAGGCCAGACATTTGTTATGTAGTGGGAATAGTTAGTAGGTACCAATCCAATCTAGGGTTAGACCATTGGACAACAGTACCATTGGGCAACAGTTAAAAATATCCTCAAGTACCTTAGGAGAACGAGAGACTATACGCTTGTTTATGGGACTAAGGATTTGATCCTTACTGGATACACTGAATCTGATTTTCAGACCGATAAGGATTCTCGGACATCCACATCGGGATCAGTTTTCACCCTTAACGGGGGAGCTATAGTATGGCGAAGCATAAAGCAAAGATGCATCGAGGGTCATCTGGAAAGTCTAGTTCAACGAGTTATGTACATGGATGCCCTAGTTTATGTAATGGGGTATATGGATGCCCTAGTTTATTGTATTTCTATCTCTGTAACCAATGTTTTAGATTATTTCAATAAAAAGTGTTATTATTCGTTATCTACGAAATTGCCATTATTTTAACCCCAAATCCAATAAACTAAACATTCAAGGCTGTAAAATGAATCTTTAACTGAATGTAGTGTACATATAAAGGATCTCAGTTCGAGATACAACATAAAGGGACTATAGTAAAGGGATAAGTTTTGGGTGCCTAGCCCTTGTAAACCTATGGATGTGGCCAACTTTATATAAGATACAAACACTGTGATCCTAAGGTGTTCGTGTAGATGACATGTGATTGGGGATATCCTATGTAATGAGATTACATAAGACCGGACCGCGAAATAGTAACCACTAGATGTAACTCCGTTGACTAGTTAGGTTTCTATTTCACTAGGATGACCTAGGCAACTTGATCTCAATCCTGAGCAGGTTACGAACTCGTGTTTGGGAGGGATTTTCTTTTGACAAGTATGGGCGAGAGTGGCCAGATTCGCCGACTCAATATGCCTACCTTCTTGGGGACAAGACTGAGTGAGCGGTTGGGAACTTAACTTAACAAGATGGAATTCACTCCTTCCCGCCTACTAGGGTAAGTACAGGAATGTTCCCTTAAGTGGTGTCTTCGGGACTTGAACAAAGGGCCTGACCCTTTCATTGGCCCAAAAGGGACTTTAATTGTTGGTAGGACCACAAACAAATTGTTCATTAGAGGAGCACTGGTACTTAAGGTACAAGATGTAACCGAGGGTTAAAACGGTAATTTGACGCACCTTGTGTTACGAACATTCGTGAAGGATTGACTTGTTGTTATCGGTCAATATCCGTGGACACAGAAATATATCTGTAGTGAGAAGAGTGCAGCTGCGGGACTTTAGTGGAGTGTTCCCGCAGTTAACGAATGTTGATTGGGAGGTTAATTAGACTAACCGAGCAATCTCGTATCGTTGGAGCTTCTGATCTGTAGGTCAATTAGGTCCACCTTGTAGCTCGTAAAGGGTTCTTAGATCGTTTGAGTTTGAAATGTTCAAATTCATTAGGGAATAAAATTAATGTGTATAAAAACGATATACTATATAGTTTTGGAACTATATATTATAAATTTAATGTGAATATGATTCATATTAAATTATGTGAGAGAATTAAATATTTGAAAGAGTTCAAATATTAAATTCAAATGTGAATATGATTCATATTTGTAAACTATAGGTTAAATCTTAATGTGCATGAGTTGTACATTAAACTATAGAATAAAGGGTACAATGATTAAATGTTATTTAATTATTTAATTAATATTAAATTTAAATTAAATAAGATTTAATTTAATTAATTAATTAATTAATTATAATATTAATTGGGATCATGTCAGGAGGACACGTTCCCACTACTCCCCAACTCCCCCTCGATAGGGAGTGGGAAGTTACCCACTGAAGTATCCTTCTCCTGGTGAGAAGGGCTTATTTGATTTGATCGATGATTCACTTAATTGATTGAATTGCTCACAGTAGAATTCTCTTTCTCACTCTCTCAATTCCCAATCTTCCAATTGTTGGAACCCTCCCCACCTAGGGTGATCTAAACCCTCAGAGGATAGAAGGTTCTCTCTCTTTGGTTTGTGTCGCATTGTAAAAAAGAGAGGTATTTTTTTGGGTTCTTTGTGTTCTTTGTAAAGCTTGAAGTAAGGAGTTGTTGTGCTGCGATTCTACAAAGGTAATGTATCATCTTTTAGTTTAATTGTTAAACTTAGCATGTTTGCATGATTTTATCTCCATGCCTTATTAGATTAGAGATGCATGTTTATTCTGTTTTTCATCAATGTATCGGTTTTGTATTTAAACTAAAACGAACATGCAAATTACGATTCCGAATTTCGTAAGGACATCAGATCTCCATCAAGGACTACTAAATTTCGAGGAGGAAATGTCTTAAGAGGGTGGTAAGTTGTAAACCCGAGATCTCTCCTTAGAGTTTCATTACAAAAAAAAAAATAAAAGAAAAAAAGAAAAAAGAAAAAAAGGAAAGAAAAAGAAAAGGTTTGGTATATTTTGGGTATGTTAAGTTCAAAAAAAAAAAAAGAAAATAAAAGGTATTGTGATTTAAAAATAAAAAGGAAAAAGCAAAGTGGAAGGTGGGAACTCCACCACCGCCTAAGTCTTTATTTTAACCAATTTTTACCCATCTTATCATTTTACAAACACAATCAGAGAGCTTCGTGGGGGAGGGTTGAAGGAGGAAGAATGAAGGTGAACTGCTGGTGTCGAGGTTGAACAAGAAAGTGAAGGGAATGAGAATCGTCATGGTGAAAATTGTGCTACTAGATTTCATTAAAATTAATCTAACACTTAGATCTAGGCTAAACATGCAATTAAAGGAAAGAAAAGTACAGCAAGTAGAACTACATACTTGTTGAAGACAATTCTTCACTTTTCCTTCCTTCGGTCACGAACACTTCGCGAAATCCCGATCTCAACGAACATGATCTCTTCTCACGAACTAGAACACAAACACAACCAATCGGAGTCTCAATTGTTCATCTTTTGGAAAGAAGGAAATTTGTGGGAACTTTGTTTTTGTTTAGAGAGGAGAAGTGCTAGAGAGAAAAATGAGAGAGATTGTTCTCTTCTTTTGGTGAGATTTCAAAAAATGAGAGATTTTCTTACCTCCTTTCTTACAAGAAGGGTTTAAATAATAGAGAGAACATGGAGTTAAAATCTCCATATTATTACCATTTTACCACAACCATAGGTTATGCAAATCAAATCATATTTGCATAACCATATAATATAAGATATCACATATCTCATTATACAAATAACATTTGCATAATTGTAGATTTATTAAATTGAATCACATCCAATTTAATTTCTCTCAATTAATTTCTCCAATTAGCCCTAATTCAACAATTAGGTTAACCTATAGTTTATTATTAATCTCATTCACATTAAAGTATATATTATATCATTCATATCTCATATAAATGACATAAATGCCTCTAAGTGAAATTAAACACTTTAATTTCACACCAAAATATTAACCCTTCTTTTAACCCAGTTTGAGCCAACCGAGGGACCTAATAGACCTACAGTGACGAGCTCTAATGATACGAGATTAACCTATCAAACTCTTTGACCCGGTTAATCAACATTCATTAGCAACGGTAACACTCCACTATAGCCCGTAGCTGCACTCCCGTTAGTGCAGAATAATACGTGTTCACGGATATAACCAATGCCCATGAGTCGACCCTTCACAGGTTGTTGTAGACACGGCTGGGTCAAATTATCGTTTTAACCCTGTGTCTACTTCTTGTTCCTTAAGTCCCCACTACTCCTCTAATGAGCAATATATTGTGATGGTCCAACAATACACAACACCCTTCTCGGGCCAGTGAGAAGGTGGGCGCCCGTTGTCCAAACCTTGAAGACAGCACTTAAGGAAACAACCCCTCTAGTTTCCCTAATGGCGGGAACGAGTAAATTCCATCACACGTAGTTAAGTTCCCAACTCCCTACTTGGTCCTGTCCTTGAGAAGATAGGCATATTGGGCGAGTAACTGTGACCACCCTCACCCGTACTAGTCAAAGGACAGACCCCGCAAACAGGAGTCCGTAACACGCTCAGGATACAGCTCGAGTCACTAATGGTCATCTATGAAGTTATTAGTCCATACTGTCAACGGTGTTACATCAATAGGTATAATAATTCACGGTCCGGTCTTGTACAATCTCATTGCACAGGATGCCCCCACTCGCATGTCAATCACATGAACGAGTAAGATCACCTCGTTTGTATACTAATACAAAGGGGTGTCGCATCCACACTGTATCCAAGATTAGGTCTCCAACCGTATCCATATACTATAGACAGTTCGGGTCATTAACTCGAACGTGATTCTCCCTGTGTGTCCACTACACACTGTTCAAGTTCTAGTTCTCTCATAAATTCAATGGCCCTGGAGCTTAGTTTATGGGAAAAGTTTGTAAAATTTGCGAGACACAAAGTAATGAAATAAATAACTCTTATTAATTTCAAATAGTAATTTACAAACACGAGTTTAGGACGAAAATCCCAACCGAAAGGATAAAGATCATTACAAGCTTCCATGGCAATTATATGATCAATTCTTCCCAGTTCTGATATTTGGATCATTTTGAGCTCCCCAAGAAGAGGTAAGAGGTTAGGTTTGATTTTCATGGACGTTAACGCATTTTTTAACAAAGTTCGTGAAGGAAGCTCGAGCAAATTCTGACCTTAAAATACTGATTTGTGAAGAGGAAGGCAGAGGAGAGAATTTGCTGTGAAATCTGAGAAACCTCTGATTTTTTAGTCGTGTTGATCTGTAGAATTCGAATTAGAAGCTGTAATATGTATGGTTTGAAAGATTCTTTAATTTCCTAAAACTTTCATGAAAAACTCGTGAGTAGAAAACGACTGGAAGTTGCTTTAAATATAAGGTCAAGTTCAGGGTGCAACAGGAAAACGAATCTAGAAATAGCAGAAGTTTATTTTTAAGGAAGCGACTTTTGGGGTATTTACGGACAAATCCTTTGGGAATTTTAATTTCATTTCTTCATATGAGTTTTAGAGGGTTCAAAAAGGAAGAGTTGTTGTAAAGTACATCCTTTTTGGCTAAGTTATGAAGAAGTTATGAGTGTGTGAAGTCAAGGTATGAAATCTGTAGAATGCTGGAAAATAGATTGAATGGTTCTTGTAATCTTAAGGTTGAAATTCATGAGCTCAAGGTTCTAATGCTTGGTTTTGGTTTGTTTGACAGGCCAAGACGAAATAGGTCGAGTATACAGGCCAAGGTTCTAGTTCTAACGCTTTGAGTGACAAAACGAACATCGAAAACGATTTATATGCTTGAATTATGCTTAAGGAAACACATGATTTCCCTAGAATAAAATGGCTTAAATGTTTTATGTTTTCTTTTGAACACATACTTATGAGCATACATGATTTCCTAGAAATGATTTTAAGTGCTCGTTGTGAGCCTAGACTTTCCCAATGAAATTTATATGTCAGCATATGTTTATTGATTTACTGAAATTTAGTGGAAATGTTATGATTACAAGGAAGGATGTACAAGCAAGTATTATTAAAAGATTTCTAGTTTTCACGAACAAGCTGAGTAAGCTTGCGTTTTACGAAAAAGAGATGAGCGGGCATGTGCAAGTATTTTCATGTATTTTCCTGAGACTCGAATGAGTAAATGACTAAGATATTGAGCCTGAGGTTGTATAGTACCATGTGCACATAGGTCATTTTCTGTTGTAGACGTTGAGTGTACTTCGTGACAACAATTCTGTCGTGGGTGTTGGGCGGACCCCACTATGACAAAGACGATGGGAGTGTTGGGCGGGCCAACTACCTCGTAGAGTAAACGTTGGTTGTACTAGGTGTGCCCTACACAACGTAGATTGCTATATGTTTTTATAAGGGTTAATATTATTGATATGCCTTGCGAGATTTTAATGACATATTAGCTTGATTTCTAAAAAAGCTATTATGATTACACGTTTACTTTTAACGCTTGATTACAGATGCATATGATCATAGGTTGTAAGATGATATGTTTTACGAGTTATTAGATTCTAAACTCAGTCACTCACTAAGCTTCATAACTCATTCTTTCAGTGATTCAACCTTTTCAGGTTGAGATCGAGCTCCTAGTGCCGGATATCCTCTCATAGTCTGCTGAAAGCTCCACGAGTCTGATATTTTGTACGTTGGTGGAGTTGTATAGCAAGTCCACGTATATTTTGTTGGTATTTTGAAAGGCTTGTATAGCTAGTTCCATGTATGCACAAGAGGTTGTGGTTGTATAAAAAATTGTTGGGTATGCTTTTAGTTATTGTGCTCCCTATCGGTCCAATTTTCGAGTAGGCATTAAATAGAGTTATTCCTTACGTACGTATGGTAATCTTTAATGTTCTGCTGTGTAGTGTTTAAGTATTTTCATATACAAGTAGGGTGTGTTTGGCCCATGGGTTTGGATTTGGATGGGTTTGGCATCCAAATCCAAACCCATGATTGGAGCAAAGTGTTCCAAATCCTTGGTTTTGAAACCCATTCCCATGGGTTACAACAATACAACCCCATGGGTTAAAATAGTGTAATCTCATGGAATTTGTTCCATGTTTTTCTCATCCATTTGTCGACTACTTCGACAACCCCGATAAAAACTCCGGCGACCACCAACGACCATCGACAACAACAACTCCGGTAAAAACTCCAGCGACCACCGGTAACGACAACTCCGGTAAAAACTCCGGCGACCACCGACAACGATAACTCTGATAAAAATTCCGACGACCGCACCAGCGACCACTTTGGCAACAACTCTGGTGACCACTCAACAACCACCGAAAACGACAACTCCGACGACTACTTTGCCACACAACTCCAGTGACAACTCCGACAACAATTTCGACGACCACCCGACACCATCGACAACGACAACTCCGACGACCACCACGGCGACTGACTCGACTCGTTGATGGCGCGCCGAAAAACACTTGATTTTCCATTTCCTCTTCAATTTTTCGTTTTTCATTATCGGTGACCGCTTCGACAATAACGACAACTCCAACGACCACTCGACGACAACTACAACTACAACGACCACATCAGGGACTCAACCATCGTTGACGGTTACCTCTTGCGACCACTTGGTTTTCCATTTCCTCTTTCATTTGTCGTTACTATTTTCAGTCATCACTTCGACAACAACTCCAGTGACAACTCCGACAACCACAGACAACGACAACTCTGACGACCATATCGGCGACTAGCCACCACTGATGGTTGCCTCAACGACTTTTTCAACAACAACTCCGATGACCCGATGACCACCGACACCAAAAATCCAACGACCACCTCGACAATCTCACCACCTCATCAACTCGACCTCTCCAACAATCCGACATTCTAGTCAATTTTTTAAAAGGTTAAAATAAAATTAAAAAATTACTAATAAACATTTTTATATGCTACTCTCAACACCTTTGAATTTTGTGAAATTTTTATTAAAAAAATAAAGAAAAACAACTTGGTATTTTTTTTAATGTACACTCAAATGACTCAATTTTGTAATTTCTTTTTTAAAAGTTAGAAAAAACGAAATAATTTTTTTCTTTCACACCAAGGCGTTTTATGTTCTTTTGTTTCATGTTAGTAGCAACACTTTTGGATGATGTATCTGTATGTGTAAACCCGTGGTAGGGGTGTTAAAAAAACTATCTAAATTGAAAGATTCATGGAAAAGTTACTTAAAAAATTGATCCATGTTAGACATTAACTTCTATAATTCAAATAAGATCAATTACAAAAATTTGAAAGGAATAAAATAGCTAAAAGAAAAAAGGTGAAACAAAACTGTACCAAACCTAAAGTTCAGAAAACTGCACCGAAGACACAACTCTCTGATTCCCAGGCTGCAGAACACTGCACCCCAATCACAGTTTTCTGATTCCCAGACTTCTGAACCCCTCAGGACAAACCCTCCTGGCTTCTGATTCCCAAGATTCTGATTCCGAACCTGCGCCCCAAAGAGCCCCAAAGAGTTAAAGTTTCTCCAAAAGAAAATGCCCATCTTTGGCATCTAAGGTTAGGCCACATTAATCTCAATCGGATTGAGAGCATAGTGAAGAGTGGACTTCTAAGTCAGTCAGAAGAAAACTCTTTACCGGTGTGTGAGTCATGCCTCGAAGGCAAAATGACCAAACGTCCTTTTAATGGAAAAGGATATAGAGTCAAAGAGTCCCTTGAGCTTATACATTTTGACCTCTGTGGTCCGATGAATGTTAAAACACGAGGAGGTTATGAATACTTCGTATCTTTCATAGATGATTATTCGAGGTATGGGTATATTTACCTAATGCATAGGAAGTCTGAGGTTGAGAACCTGTTAGGTAAAACTATAAAACCACTTCGATCGGATCGAGGTGGAGAGTATATGGACACCGAATTCCAGGACTATATGATAGAACACAGAAGAGTTGAGATTTAATTTTGTGTTCTATTATTTAGTCCTAAAATCTCAAATCCATATACTCTCCACCTCGATTGGATCGAAGTGTTTTAATGGTTTTCCCTAATGCATTCTCTACTTCAGCCTTATACTCATTGAACTTTTCCCGAATGCATTCTCTACTTAGATCCTTTATATGTACACTACATTCAGTTAAAGATACATTTTACAGCCTTGGACGTTTAGTTTATTGGATTTAGGGTTAAAACAAAGGCAATATTATAAATAACGAACAATAACATTTTATTGAAATAATAACACTTTATTACATTAATTAGAACATAATTACAAACTACGAGTTTTAGGGCACAAACCCAACATGTTGCGCTAACCACATGTGTCATTCGAAGAACTACGGGAGAGTAAAAAAAAAAAACTAGCCTCTAAGTAGTGTGTTTTAAGGGAAATGGAGGGGATAATATACATATTTGTTTAAAAAAAATAGAAAAAAAATGATCATAAAATTGTAGTCATGCGAGTTTTGGAGTGAGACTTATGTTTAACTATGGGTTGCTTGATTTGAATGATTAGAATTATAGTCATTGAACTTGAGGGTAGGTGTCAAATCCTAGTTGGTTTGCTCTTTGTTATTGATGCATAAGTGTAACTAGAAAACCCTGGGTGAGCCACTTAGAAAGAAGAGAATGAATGGTGACTTGTAGCTTAAAGCATAAAAACTATAGGTTAGATGGATAAATGATTAAATTGTTGGGGGTTGTGCCCTAAAACTCGTAGTTTGTAATTATGTTACAATTATTGTCATAAATTGTTACTACTTCAATAAAGCGTTATTGTTCGTTATTTATAGTATTGCCATTGTTTTAACCCCAAATCCAATAAACTAAACATCCAAGGCTGTAAAATGTATCTTTAACTGAATGTAGTGTACATATAAAGGATATCTGTTCGAGATACAACCTAAAGGGTCTATAGTTAGGGGATAAGGTTTGGGTACCTTACCCCTGTAAAACTATGGATGTGGCCCACTGATGGAGACCTGATCTCCTTGAGCAGCGGAAACGTGGTTTGTGATCGTAATTTGTTTGATAGTTTAGGTTGAATAAAAAACAGATACATTGACAAAAAAAAAATAGAACAAGCATGCTTTTAATCTAATTAAAAACATGTAGATATATATGCAAACATAACTAAATTTAACTATTAAATTAAGAAGAGAAAGGGATTATTACCTTTGTAGTTTCGCAGAACAACAATTGCTTGCTCCAATGTTCAGCAACTCAAGAATTTCAAAAGTTCTCTGTTTTCACAAATAGGAACACAACCAGTAGAGTAAACCCTCTATCCTCTGAATGCTTAGATCCTCCTTGGTGGGAAGGATTCCAACTTTTGGAAGAATAAGGGAATGAGAGAGTTAGAGAGAAAAATGACAGCAATTCACCAATTGTCAGTCACTCAATTGATAGATCGATCAGATGATCCATCAACCCTATTTTCCCTGTTAAACTATCGATAGGGAGAAGAAGGGGATAGTGGGAACGTCTCTGGATGACACGTTCCCTTATTTTATTATTATTATAATAATAATAATTAAATATTAATAATTAAATCAAATTTAATTATTAATTGAAATCATATTTAAATAAAACAAATTAAATATCATATATTTAATTTGGATTAAATCTCATTTAATCATATTACCCCATTAACCTATAGTTTTAATTTACATCTTATGCACATTAAATTTTAACCTATAGTTTTCAAATATGAATCACATTCATATTTGAATTTAACATTTGAACTCTTTAAAATATTTAATTCTCTCACATAATTTAATATGAATCATATTCACATTTAATTTATAATATATAGTTCCTAAACTATATATTATATCGTATCCATACTCATTAAATATATTCCCTAATGAATTTGAACATTTGAAATTCAAATGATCTAAGAACCCTTTACGAGCTAGAAGGTGGACCTAATGGAACTACAGATTAGAAGCTCCAAGGATACGAGATTGCTCGGTTAATCTCATTAACCTCCCAATCAACATTCGTTAACTACAGGAACACTCCACTAAAGTCCCACAGTTGCACTCTTCTCACTGCAGATATATTTCTGTGTCCACGGATATTGACCAATAAAAGCAAGTCAATCCTTCACGAATGTTCTTAACACTAGCTGGGTCAAATTACCGTTTTACCCCTGGGTTACATCTTGTGCGATAAGTACCAGTGCTCCTCTAATGAACAATTTGTTTGTGGTCCTACCAACAAACAGAGTCCCTCTTGGGCTAATGAGAGGGTCGGGCCCTTTGTTCAAGTCCTGGAGACACCACTTAAGGGAACATTCCTCTACTTACCCTAGTAGGCGGGAAGGAGTGAATTCCATCTTGTTAAGTTAAGTTCCCGGCCGCTCACTCGGTCTTGTCCCCAAGAAGGTAAGCATATTGAGTCGGCGAATATGCCCACTCTTACCCATACTAGTCAAAGGACAATCACTCGTGAACAGGGTAACCTGCTCAGGATTGAGATCAAGTTGCCTAGGTCATCCTAGTGAAATAGAAACCTAACTAGTGAACGTAGTTACAGCTAGAGGTTGTTATTTCGTGGTCCGGTCTTATGTAATCTCATTACATAGGATATCTCCACTCACATGTCATCCACACGAACACGTTAGGATCACAGTGTGTGCATCAAATACAAAGTGGGCCACATCCATAGTTTTACCAGGGTAAGGTACCCAAACCTTATCCCCTAACTATAGACCCTTTACGTTGTATCTCGAAGCGAGATCCTTTATATGTACACTACATTCAGTTAAAGATTCATATAACAGCCTTGGATGTTTAGTTTATTGGATTTAGGGTTTCAAAAAAGTAAGCTCGTAGATAACGAACAATAACTCTTTATTGAAATAATCACTTTATTACAAAAACTAGAACATAATTATAAACTACGAGTTTTAGGCCACAAATCCCAACAAATTTCCACTTGAACTAAAACTCTAGTGGGTTACATCCTAATCTAAAACAGTGGTTACAAGAGATAGAAATACAATAAACTAGGGCATCCCATATACCCCATTACATATCTCCAACTTGTCCTAGATTAGCCTAGGTACATATCTCGTAGACCCAGACTTTCCAGATGACCCTCGAACACTTTAGCCGTGAGAGTCTTTGTAAACGAATCAACAATATTGTGCTCTGAAACGATCTTCGTGACTGTCACATCTCCTCGTCGCACTATTTCTCGTATCTTGTGATACTTCCTCTCGATGTGCTTGCCTCGCTTATGGTTGCAAGGTTCGTTCGAATAGGCTACCGCACCACTGTTGTCACAGTATAAGGTGATGGGAGATTCCATATTTGGAACAACTTCCAAACAAGAAAGGAATTTGCTTAGCCAAACAACCTCTTTAGCAGCTTCACAAGCAGCGACCTACTCAGCCTCCATCGTTGAGTCGGTGATGCATCCTTGCTTGATGCTTCGCCATACTATAGCTCCCCCGTTAAGGCTGAAAACTGATCTCGATGTGGATTTACGAGAATCCTTATCGGTCTAAAAATCATAATTAGTGTATCCAGTAAGGATCAAATCCTTAGACGCATACACAAGCATATTGTCCCTCGTTCTCCTAATTAGTTCGTGTTTTTGCAGTTTTAAATAATTCAGTATTCAAAACGCTTTTGACTGAATTTGGTTTCAAAACATACAAATTTGACTTAAGTGAAGCAGAACATAAGAAATTTTCATTTCTAGAAATAAACGCTTTATTACTAGAAAAATTTTACAGAAATTGAATGTTCAAGAAGACAGGAAATAGAAACGAGGTTTCTAGTAAAACCTGAAACTATATACAATAAGTAGTTCCTGCCAAAGTAGAGCTTCACTTTGTCAATCACTGCAGCAGAGACTATCTCCCCGGATCCAACCCGTAGAGTCACCTCACCCTCTCGCAGTTGTTGCCAGGAATCAATTCCTTGAAAAGAAGAACAAACGTGGTTAGTGGCGCCCGAATCCAATATCCAGGCAGAGTCACTACGCTCCATTAAACAAGTTCTAGTTACCAGTAAATCATATTTACCTTGATTCTTCCTCTCGGCAAGGAACTTGGGACAGTTTCCCTTCCAGTGACCATCCTCATTGCAGTGGAAACACTTTCCTTTTTCGGCAACTTCCTTAACCTTTTTGCCCTTTTGGGATGCAGCTCGGCAAGCTTTACCCTTCTTCATTTTCTTCTTCCCTTTCGGACGAGAAAGAGCGACAAATTTTGTCCTAGAGGTCGAACCCCTGTGATATGATTTGTAGACAACAATTGCCTCAGCTTTCGGTGTCTTGATCCTCATCAAGGACTGGATGTTCTGTAGCTCATGGAGGAGGGTAGTCAGAGTGTAGCTAATTTTTTTCATGACAGCATTGTTACGAAACTGAAGGAAACTCTTCGAAAGAGTATCAAAAATAAAGTTGACCTGCCTCGACTTATCGATCGAAGTCTCGTTCATCTCCGCTAGATTGAAGTGGGTCATCATGTCTAGAATATGTTCATGGACAGACGCCCGTTCTTTCATCCGTGCGTTGAAAACGTATTTGAGCGAATTGTGCCTGACCTGAAAGGACTGTTGTCCAAACATGTCCTGGAACGACTCCATGATCTCCTCAACGGTGATCATCAACTCGTGCTTGTTTGCCAAAACGTCAGATAAGTTGGCAATTATATAGACATTGGCCTTTTCATTGGTCCTGATCCATCGATCGTATGAATCACGAACACTTCGTGATGCAGTCGAGGTCGGCAACTGAGGACATTCCTCAGTAAGCACGAACTTCAGGTCGTTAGTTACAAGAATCGTGTTAATATTATTCTTCAATGTTTGGAAGTTATCTCCCTCTAACTCGTTGGAAGCGAGTAAACCGATAATTGAGCTAGACATTTTTGCTGAAGAATTCAAAAATAATTTTGTGTCAGTCTCGCATAAACTTTTTAAAATCCAATCAAGTTTTAGAAAAAGTTAATCCTATGATCCCTGGATCATTTAAAATGTGCAATGATATCCTAAAGGTTTAGAATGACCGCCATCGAAGGGTGAACAGAAACACTACTTCGCTAGGACGAGACTTTCTCGATCAGACCCTAATCCCAGAATAACTCTTATTCCATTAGGCGTCCAGTTATCATTATTTGGTCGAATTCATTAACACTTAATGAATCATCACCCTCAATCTTTAAGTTTCCAAGTATCCGTCCAAACAATAGGCACTGAAGGGTGAACCACGAAGGAAAACCAATAAGGAAACTGTATCCCTTTCAAGAGTTCACGGTGTTCCAACTCCCATGATCAGGGCCCTCCAAAGGGATTGTCTGGTCCAGGCCAAACTAGCAGGCGGATCATAGGGGTCTCACGGTGTGAATCGAAAGAAGAGACCGTGGGTCCCGTTTTCACAGGTCCCACTCCCACTCACTATAAGTACTCTCTCCATCCACTTTGATATTGACCCATACAAATACCATCCGAAGGGGGACGCTCCCATTTGCACCACGAGGCCGAGTATGGATCTTACGGTGCGGACATAACGGAGATTTGTGGTCGAAAAATTAAATGTATCTTAGACACTTTATTCACTCCCACTCAACACTTTATGTTATTCGGGATTGACCTAGATAAACCGGCTAAAATTTACCTAAGTCTACCAATATAACTCTTATATGGTATTAGGCCTAAGTTTATAATCACATTATTACTTAGATCTATGTGAGTAAATTAATCAACTTTTAATTAACTGCACTCACGAAAAATATAATCTAAGAATCTCCGGACCGAATTCACTCCCATGTCGGTTTCCAGGTAGGGGTGTTCCACAAGCGTCAACTTAAATACTCCAGCCTTAGACAAAACCTTCCTTAGACAGAGTTACTAATCAGTCACCATTCAAAGATTACATTTTGATTTCCTAATTCTAATCTTATTAGAACTAGAAAACCTAAGTCTAATTATTCAACTTCTAAACACTTTAAAACTAATAATTAACTTAGGTTATATCCATTTCTATGTTATAGTGCTTGATCATTCATCACATGGATAACTATACTATAACATAATAATTCATCACATGAAATTAAAATGCATGAGCATACTTTAATCTAATAAATATAACACTTATATTAATTAAATTAAAACATGCATTTAATTGTATTATAACACTTATAATATAACCTATCATGCAAAGTATATATTATAATACTTATAATATAAATGATTGCATGAAACTGTTTAACCTAAGGTGGGATTTTAAATCTATATGTCCTACATTATGCACATAGAATTTAATTAAATCATACATCTCATGCGTAAAATAACTAAATAGCAAAAATGGATCGATTTTGGCACTTAGGGGCATTTACTTAATTAAATAACATTAATATAACATTTATATTAATACTATTTAATAAAATAAAATAAATACAAAATATAAAAGACATTTTACATTTTAAAAATAAATAAAATGAAAATAAGCAACCGCCCACGTTGAAGACTACCTCTAACTGCCCACTTTCACGCGAACTGCTCGCTGCACACTTCCACTACGTGGGCAGCGTTGCAACCCTGAAGCGTCCAACGTCACGCCCCGCGTACTCCACGCCAGTGGCGTTGCAACGTTGCTCTGTAGCTAGGCCTCTGTTCGAATGCGCAACGTTGAGAGGTCGTTGAACAGCGTCTCAACGCTGTCGACAGAATAGCAAGCTTCGTCGATTCTCACCCGTTTCTGCTCCGATTTCTTCACAGCATCCCATGCCACGAACGACTCAGACTTACAAACTCGATTTATATTGAAATACCGAAAACAACGGGCCCTTACATTTATCAAATCAATATAAAATGCAAATCTATAAAAAATGCTAAAACCGAAAACGACCATTTGGCAAACCAACACTCATCTCATGAATTAAAGGTAATACCCACCTAAATTTAACGAAAATTAGTGCACAATATGAACCAACAAATGGCTCTGATACCAATTGAAGGGAATGAAACTCCCCGCACAGCGGAAGACGATCGATTCGTGGTGGTGATGTTGTTCAACTTAAATCCGTTAAAATCAACTATCACATAGTTATAGGTTAAACATGCATACTAAGGAAAAAAAAACAGTAAGGTTATGATACTTACTTGTTGAAGACGTTCTTCAAAGCTTCCTTTCCGTTCACGAACTCTTCGTGCTTTCTCGATCTCAACGATCTCGAACTCTTCTCACGAACTCCAACAGAACAACACCACTTGGTTTCTCGTTTGTTCTTCTTTTGGAATCCTACTTTTTGGTTTTTGGAGGAGAGGATTTTTGAGAGAGAACTTGAGAGAGAGTTATGCTTATTTTGGTGAGAAATCCAAAAATGAGCATTCAATCTTACAACCCTTCTTGCGAAAGGACTTTATATAATGGTGATAGGTACAGTTGAAATCTCCACGTATTTACCATTTTAGCACACCTATAGGTTATGCAAATTATATTTGCATAACCACATATTATAAGATATCTCATATATCATTTTACAAATCACAATTGCAATATTGTGGATCTTAAAATATTGCATCCAATTTAATATCTCTCAATCTAATTTCTCTAAATTAACCCTAATTCAACAATTAGGCTAACCTATAGTTTATTATGAATCTCATTCACATCAAACTATATATTATATCATTCATATCTCATATAAATGACGTAAATACCCTTTAGTGAATATGAACACTTCAATTCACACCAAAAATGTAAACCTTCTTTTCATCCAGTTTGAGCCAATCGAGGGACCTTATAGACCTAAAGTGACGAGCTCCAATGATCCGAGATTAACCTATAAAACTCTTTGACCTGATTAATCAACATTTCATTAGCTACGGTAACACTCCACTAAAGCCCGTACAACACTCCCGTCAGTGTAAGATATTACATCTCCACTGATATAACCAATGCCCATGAGTCGACCCTTCACAGGTTGTTCGTAGACACTACTGGGTCAAATTATCGTTTTACCCCGGTGTCTACTTCTTGCTCCTTAAGTCCCCACTGCTCCTCTAATGAACAACAACGTTGTAATGGTCCAAATATACACAACAACCCTCTCGTGTCAGTGAGAGTGTGGGTGCCCAGTGTCCAAGCCCTGGAGACAACACTTAAGGGAACAACCCCTCTAGTTTCCCTAAAGGCAGGAACGAGTGAATTCCACCTCGCGTAGTTAAGTTCCCAACTCCCTACTTGGTCTTGTCGTTTAGAAGATAGACATATTGGTCGAATAACTGTGACCATCCTCACTCGTACTAGTCAAAGGACAGACCCCCGCAGACAGGAGTGCGTATAATGCTCAGCATTTAGGTCGAGTCACTAATGGTCATCTACGAAGCTATTAGTCCATACTGTTAACGGTGTTAAATAAGTAGGCCTAATAATTCACAGTCCGGTCTTGTACAATCTCATTGTACAGGATGCCCCCACTCGCATGTCAACAACATGAAGGAGTCAGATCACCTCGTTTGTATCTTAATACAAAGCGGGTTGCATCCAAAGCGTATCAAGGATTAGGTCACCAACCCCATCCATATACTGTAGACCATTCGGGTCATTTTCTTGAACGTGATCCTCCATGTGTGTCCACTACACACCGTTCAAGTTCTAGTTCTCTCATATATTCAATGACCCTGGAGCTTAGTTTATTGGACAAAGTTTGTAATAAATACGAGACACAAAATGATGAAATAAATAACAATTATTAATTTCAAATGTATATTTAGAAACTAAACGAGCTTAGGATAAACATCCCAACAACATCGAGTTTAATCTCACGCCCTTAAGGGTTCACACTGTGAGTTCCATTCTCGGCTACGTGGCGGTAATAGGGCGTCCCCCTAAAAAGTGTTTGCATGGTTCATACCAAGGTGAATGAGGGAAGTATCCATAGTAAATGAGAGCAGGGCGTGGGTCAACGTGTCCTACGATCTCCTCCATTAGGTCGCACGTGAGATTTCTATAGTTCAGTTCTGCTAGGTCGGCTTTACAGAGGCGACCAAACCCTACGGAGGGCCTGACTATAATGATAGAACACTGCGAACTCCAGAAATGAATAGGGTCTCTTAGGTAATTTGCTAACGGTTGTCTTTCTTAATAGTAGCCTGTTGGCTCGGACCTATTGGATCTGAAAAATGGTAGGGTCACATTTACGGGATAAGTTAAGCTAGTTAACAAGTCATTGACCAAACGAACGGTAGCTAAGAATCATTGGGACATGAGATGTTCTGGTAGTGAGAATTAGATGAGAGTTTCTCAATTCAGTGGAAGAGTGATTGATCACCCGATGGTGATCTTTATTCTATACTCTTGAAGTATCGTTGCAAAATTAAAGGTTTAATTTAAACACTAGGATTCTTTGATAATTTTACTAAAATTGATTGGTTTATAATGGGTTAAAGGAATAACTAATTAGAACTATTTTTGAAATTTCAGCATGTCGTCCTCAATAATACCCTTACTTAAAAGCAAACGTTTAACTGGCGAGAATTATACTACGTGGAAGTCCAACCTGGATGCGATTCTGGTTATGGATGACCTTCGATTTGTAATAACTGAGGAATGTCCTTAGATCGCTACTTAAAACGCACCTCAATCAGTTAAGGATCCGTATGATCGTTTGTCCAAGGCCAATGAAAAGGCCAAGGCCAATATCCTGGCTACCATATCTGATGTTTTGCCCAGGAAGCTGGAGGGAATGATCTCAGCTCGTGAGATCATGAGTTATCTGCATAAATTTTCTGGACAATCGTCTGAACAGATTTGACACAAAACCCTCAAGTATGTTTATAACGCGCGCATGAAGGAGGGAACTTCAGTGAGAGAACAAGTTCTTGATCTAAAAGTTCACTTCAACGTGGTTAAATTGAACGAAGCGATTTTGGATGAGTGATAGCACACATAATCTGGTATCCTTAGGCTTAATTATTGTTAATTTTATGATAATTTCAAGGGTTTTATGTGGTTAAATCACTCAATTTCAGGTTAAGAGCTTGAACAGAACAATTGGAGACATTTCGGATCACTCGGGATCGAAACGAGGCTTTTTGGAGCTAAAAATAATATCAATTGGAAGTAAAAGGAACATTCCAATCTAGAAGACCAGAGGTAATGGCGTCGCAACGCTATCCCTAACGTTACAACGCCGAGCGTGCTGGTTTAATGCGTTGAAAGCTTATGTAGGTAGCGTTGCAACGTTGCCTTTGTGCGTTGCAACGCTATCTCGATAAGTGAACAAACATGAAAAACCGTGGCGAGGGCGTTGCATCGCTGCCTTTTAGTGTTGCAACGCAAGATCGATAAGAGTCGCGCGCGTTAGAGTAGCGGCGATCCAACGCTGCCCTCAATGTTGCAACGCAATCGAGACATTCCATATATGCCAGTCGCCTAGGATACAGCGTTGCAACACTCTGCCATTTGTTCCTATAAATAGATCCTAACATTATCTTGCAAAGGGAACCAAATTTGATAGAAAATTCACCCTAAATTCCAAATACACTTTGTGAAAAGAGGAAAGAGTGTTTTTCGGGAGCCAAAGCATTCGTGGAGGTTCGAGATCGAAGACGGGAGCTCGCAGACGAAAGACTGGCATCGACACAAAAGTGTAATTTCCTTTTCTTTCCAGATTGTAATACCGTTTTATGACGTTTTCTATATGTTTAGCTTGGTTTTCAAGTGATTTAGAGTAGCTAAATTGTCACTCCCCCTCCCAAACCACTTGCTAACTTAGCCCGGGAGACGGCATGAAGCCAACAGACATTGTTACCTCTTAACAATACCTGCTGACACTACTTTACCTGAAAACAAACTATGTTCGCATATGGAACACTTAAACTTAACACAAGTGAGCTGGACATCTATAAGACGTACATGAGGAGAAACTCTTCTTAATTCTCTCTTGGAAACTAAAGCGAGCAAGAACATCGAGAACCACAAAAAGCGGTCAAACCACTAATTAAACAACCACAACCTCTAAAGCACATCGACTATAACTACATAGTTCTCTTAAAATAATTTACAAACATATGGATTTGTTAAACCACACCAACCACGTACAACATATCAAACATGAGAAGCTTCCCAGTGAGACTATGGCGAGTTATCGTGCACCGGAGCTCGATCTCTCACACGAAAAGTGGGAAAACACTAAAAGAATGAGCTATAAAGCTCGGTGAGTGACTTGAGTTTAAAAGAAAGCTACTAACTCGTAAATCATATTACTTGGCCATCTATGGGCATATGCATCTGTAATCAAATGTTAAACGTAAATGTGTAATCATAATAGCTTTTCATGAAAACCGGCAAGTATACCGTTAAAATCTCGTAAGGCATGTAAATGATATAAACTCTTTTTAAAACATGTCACAATCTCGTTGTTGTAGGCACGCCTTGAAGACACCAACGTTTATTCTACAATGTAGTGGGGCCCGCCAAAGCACTCCCATCGTCTTTGTCGTAGTGGGGCCCGCCAAAGACTCACGACAACGCCGTTGTCACGAGTACACTCAACGTCGACAACGAAGAATAAGACTGTGTGCACACGGTACTATATAGCCTCGGGCTCAATATCTCGTAAGATCACATGAAAACATTTGAACATGCCGACTTATCTTTTCTTTCATAAAACTCAAGCTTACTTAGCTTGTTCATAAAACTAGAAATCTTTAAAACATACTTGCTAGTACATGCTTGCTTGAAATCATAACATTTCCATAAGTTTTGGCAATCATTAGACATATGCTCATGTATAAATTCCTTCAAGACATTTAGGCTCACAACGAGCACTTGAAATCATTTCTTAGAAAATATGAATACTCATAAACATGTGTTTCAAGGAAAACATTAAGCATTCAAACCATTTCGTTTTAGTAAAACCTTGCATTTTCATGAACATAATACAAGCCTATAAACCATTTTCAAGGTTCGTTTTGTCACTCACAGTGTTAGAACTAGAGTCTTGACCCGTACACTCGACCTTTTGTTCTTGGCCTGTCAAACAAACCAAAACCATGTTTTAGAACCTCGAGCTCATGGTTTTTAACCTTAAAACTACAAGAAAATACTCCAACAAAAATTCCAGCATTTAACAGATTTTATGCCCTGTACTCAGACAGCCATAACGTCTTCATTACTTAGCCAAACAGGGTGAAATTTATACCAAACTCTTCCTTTTGGACTCCTCTAAAAATCATGTGAAGACATGAAATTGAAATTCCTAATAGATTGGTTCAGAAATACCTCGAAATCTTCTTTCCCAGGAACTAACTTCTGCTATTCCAGATTCGAATTTCTGCTGCAACCCGAAACTTGACCTGCTATTTACAACATCTTCCAATCATTTTCTATTCACGATTGCTTCATGCAAGTTGTAGGAAATTCAATAAGCTTTCCAACCATACCTAATAGAGCTTCTGATTCCAACTCTACAGACCAGTACAACCAAAACACCAGAGACTTCTCGGATTTGACAGCAAATTCTGTCCTCTGTCTTCCTCTTCACAAATCAGTAGCTTAAGATCCGAATTTGCTCGAGCTTCCTTCACGAATTTTGTTCCAATATGAGTTAGCTTTCATGAAACAAAATTTCAACTCTTACCTCTTTCTGTGGAGCTCGTGATGAACAAAATAGCAGAACTGGTCTGAGTTGTTCACCTTCTTTGCTACACAAGTAATCTTTGAGTTCTCCTCCCTCTCTTCTGCAATTCCAGCACCAAAACCCCTTCTTCTTCCTCTTCCTTTCTGCTTCTCTCTCATGAAACCCTTGCTTTCCTTTTGATAAATGAAGAAGAAGATCGAAGGATACATGGTTTTAAAAGAAAATTTGGTGGGGTCCCACCATCCACTTTCCTTTTCCCTTTTTCATTTTTCCTTTTCATTCTTTTCCTTTTCCTTTCTTTTCTTTTCTTTTCTTTTCTTTTCAAAACAAAACTTAACATGATTTACATTTGTTTCATTTTCTTTCCTTCATTATTCCTAGAGAAACCAAGCCAAAATGGTTTATGTTTTTCCTTCCTTGTTTTCCTTTTGCCTTTCACTTCATTGCTTTTCTTTTTAAAACAAGGAAAACAAAGTTTTAAGCATTCATTTCTTCCTTTCTTTTGTTGTTTGATAAAAAGGAGGTTCCAAAGAAAGATCTTGGGTTTACAACTTACCTCCCCTTAAGAAATTTCGTTCTCGAAATTTAGTAGTCCTTAGGTGAAAATCATCGGATACTTCCTCCTCATTTAGTCTTCTAACTCTCAGGTTGCCTCCTCCACTCCGTGATGTCTCCAACGAACCTTCACGAGTGGGATCGTCTTGGTTCTTAAAACTTGTTATTTTCTGTCGAGGATTTGAACTGCATCCTCTGCGTAACTCATGTCTTTTTCAGCTCAACGGGTTGTGCTTGTAGCACATGTGTCAGATCTGGAATATACTTTCTTAACATGGACACATGAAAAACATCATGTACTCAAGATAGTTTCTGGCTGCAATTCTAGTGCAGAGGTTTTGGCCCAACTTGTCCCGTTACTTGATAAGGACCAATATATCTAGGGCTTAGTTTACCTTTCTTACCAAAACGAAGGACACCTCTCCACGGAGATAACTTCAAGAAAACTTGATCTCCAATCTGGAATTCCCAGTCCTTTCGTCGCTTATCTCGCATAACTCTTACCGGCGGTCTTGTGCTACCTTGATTCTCTCACGATTACCTTAATATTGTTTGTCATAACTTGCATCAACTCAGGACCGATTAGCTTCCGCTCTTCTAGTTCATTTCAATATACTAGCGTTCTACACGGTCTTTTATCTAGAGCTTCAAATGGTGTCATGTCAAAACTAGACTGATAATTGTTATTGTAAGCAAATTCCATAAGTGATAGGTGTGTATCTCAACTTCCCTTAACTTGAGGGACACACGCTTGCAACATGTCTTCTAGGTGCGGATGGTCCTCTCTCGATGCAGATAACTGTCTCGAACATGAAGCGTTGTACTAAAACTCGACTTTGTCCCCATAGCCTTCTTTAAGCTAGGCCAAAACTTAGAAGTAAATCTCAGGTCCTTATCTAAAACTATGGACACAGGCACTCCGTATTGACTCACAATTTTGTCGACGTATAGCTTAACAAGCTGATCAAGTGTACACGTCGATTTTAATCGGTATAAACCTTGTTGTCTTAGTGAGTCTATCGACCATTATCATATACCATAATGTCCTTCGGGAGTATGATGTACAAGCAACAGGGAAATCCATAGTGATATGCTCTTATTTCCACTCAGACACGAGTAGTGGATTAAGGAGTCCTCTGGTCTTTGTCTAAGCTGGTTCAACTTGGTTGGCTGTGATTAAACATCTATCAACATAATCAACTATCTCCGCTTCATCCCGGGCCACCAATAAGTCCCTTTCACGCTTTTTACACATCTTGGTGCTTCGGATGCATAGCGTATTTGAATTATGAGCTTCCTCTAGAATAGCATCTTAAGCTCACTAATACTCGGGACACATATTTTTCTCTGCTTAACTATGGTTTCATCTGTTCTCATTCTAGATTATACCTGCAGGCCCTGTTTGGACATTCCAAACATTTTCTCATGAGTTACTAATCTCTGGTTGTTTTCTCACAATCTCATTCTGAGTGAAGACTGATGCGGAATTGAGCTAAGAGACCCCTTGAATTCTTTGCAATCACAAACAAGTAAATGTGACACCTTTCACCAAACAAGTAATGTCTCCGGATCTTCAATGCTAAAACAATTCTTCGCTAACTCGAGATCATGGGTAGGGTAATTACATTCGTATTTTTTCAATTGCCTTGACACATAAGCTATTACTTTTCCTTCTTGCATCGGTACACACCTAAACCTTTCCTCGAGGCATCACGAAGAAACCACATACTCTTTTTCCAATTCTGAGGAAGTGTCAAAAGAAGTGTTGTAACTAATCTCTTTTCGACTCACGAAAACTCCGTTCACACTTATCGACCATTCAAACTTAACATTCTTCTTTGTCAATTTGTTAAGGGTAATGCTATTCGTGAGAAATCCTCAACAAACCATCTGCGATTATCACCGCCAAGTTAGGAAACTACGTACCCTCTGTCGCATTAATTTGGTCTCACTAAGTTGACCATAACTTTTAATTTATGTGGACCCATACCAACTCCATTTGTTGAAACAACTTACCTCAATCACTACCGATTCAATCAAAACTCACCTTTGGTGAATTTAGCGTCTAAATTGTTTATCTCGTAGTGTTTGTAGAATAATACTCATGCGTTCCTCGTGGGCTTTCTGTCAACCGAATAAACTAGTATATCATCAATAATTACTATTACAAAGTTATCCAAATCTTTGGTGGAAAACACGCCCATGAGGTCCATGGAAAGCGCTAGTACCTTGTTAAACCGAATGGCATTACTAAACACTCGTAATGCTCGTACCACATTATGAATAACGTCTTAGGAATGTCGATTCTCTCGACCTTTAACTTATGATATCCACGATCTTAAATTAATCTTACAAAACATCGATGCACCTCTTAACCGGTCAAACAAGTCATCTATTGGGGTAAAGGATACTTATTACGTATCGTGACTTTGTTTAACTATCTATAATCAATGCATAATCTACGGATACCATCTTTCTTTTTCACAGACAACACTGGAGCTCTCCAAGGCGATACACTAGGTCTGATGTATCCCTTATCTACTAGTCCTTATAACTGCATCTTTAGCTCCCCGATATCACTTGGAGCCATTCTATACGGCGCTTGCGATCTGAGTTTTTTTTTGTAGCAATTCAATAATGAACTCAACTTCCCTATCGGTGGCAACCACAGCGGTTTCTCTTGGAAAAACATCAAGAAGTTCGTTCATAACAAGAACATTATGCGGTTTTAGTTTTTCCTCCTGCACCTCTACTACATGTGCAAGAAACGTCATGCAACCTTTCCTCAATAACTTCTGAGCTTTGAATGCTGAAAATAAACTCGTAGGGATAATCATTCTTTCATCCCATAAAACCACATCAGCTAATCCCGGTTTCTTGAAAACAACTTCCTTTATATGGCAATCTCTGGAAGCATAATGAGTGAATAAGAAATCCATCCTTAAGATTGCATCTCACACCTGCAACTCTAGTGGAAGAAGATCCACTAACAAATTGAGACCTTTTACTAAGACCTCACAATTCCACAACACTGCATTGACTAGTAACACATCACCAACTAGAGTGTATATACTAACCTTTTACATAAAGGTTCTAACTTCCCATTCAACTTAGTCAAGAACATACTAAAAACAAAGGAATCGTAGCACCTGGATCTATTAACACACGTGTAGGTACATTACAAATAGAGATCGTACCAATAATCATATCTCGGTGCATCCTCGACTTCTTCTTTGAGTCATAACCTAGACCTTTCCATGTTGCCTAGGCCTCCCTAAAACTCTCTTTAGTCTAACACCCTTTGGTGCCCTCTCTTGCGACTCACTGAAACTCTCATTTGCTCAACTAAGCGGGACTCAACTCCCTAGTCCCTGCGTGCGGTGTCCATAGGCGTGTGGACAATCCCTCTTGACATGTCCTGGTTGTCAAGATCTTTGGTAGCATGTACCAACACTCACAAGACAATGACCTTGATGATTCTTGCAATGTGATCACACATGGGGTTTTCCTTGTTATCACGGCATTAGACTCTTGCCCTCCATGCAACTTGTTGCCAATCAAACAAACTAACTAGGTTCACTTTAACTCTGCCTCTGATAGACACTACCCACAATCATCTGCCTCGATGCCTGGCTACTTGGCTACTAGCTTGCTCCTTTAAGTCATATTGACTTGAAACATTTACCCCAAGTGTGAACCTCATTGCTCACAACCTTGAAGGCGCTTGTTATCGAAGCCTCCACAACTAGGCTTCACTACTGACTGCGCCTCTGCTATACTCTGCTCAACACGTAGAGCAGTCTCTACCAGCTGAGAGAAGTCAGTCCACTTAGCAATGGTCAGAATCGGAGTACGTATCTCGGTCGTAACCCTCTTTCAATTAAATCGACGACACTGCCGCTCTTAGATGCCACAATCACATCAACATACCACGACAACTCGGTATATCTTCTCTCATACTCAGCCACTGGAAGTGTCTCTTGTTTTAGTTCTAAAAATTCATCCCTCTTTGCCTCTCGGTACGTGCTAGGGTAATATTTATTTTCAAATATACTTTTAAAAGTTTGCGGTGTGAAGTGCGTGCATCACTACAATCCGGCTAACATCGATTTCCATCATCCTTACGCTTCCTTTAGCAACAAGAATGTGGCCAACTTAACATTTTCGCTCCTCAGAGCAACTCATGACATCAAAACATTTATCAAGCTTATTCGGCCCAAACCTCGACCGGTGGATCTTTGGAACCCTCAAACTTTGTGGCTCCTAATTCTTTTAGGTGATCTATTATATATGTCTTATTTGGATTACTTAGCCCTCGCTCTCTCTATGTAAACACCTACCACCTGTGAGGCATTAACATCTTCGCTTAATGCTCGCCCGATCTCGAACTTTGGGCACTAGATCTCCACCGGGATTGATCTTGGGTAGGATCTGCGTCCGCCCCGATCTTGCTGCTGCATCAAATGCGCTAGTACGTGGTGGCATGACTTTTATAACATATTAACATACTAGACATGTAATGAGTACTCAACTCAAATGCACAACTCTAGACTTGTGTTCACATTCTAGTCCGATGGACTTACTCTTGTCCTTACTTGGACCATGCTCGACTAGTTCTATTGAACTAACTCAATAACTTGCTATTTACTTTTTAGTTTCTTCTAGAGCTAACTTGCTCTGTCTCATTCCCATGGAGCTAATCGCTCGATACCAAGTTGTCACACCCCTCCCAAATCACTTGCTAACTTAGCAGGGAGGCGGCATGAAGCCAATGGACATTGTTACCTCTTAACAATACTGCTTGACACTACTTTACACGAAAACAAACTATGTTCACATATGGAACACTTAAACTTAACACAGTGAAATCGGACATCTATAAGACGTGCACGAGGAGAAACTCTTCTTAAGTCTCTCTTGGAAACTAAAGCGAGCAAGAACATCGAGAATCACAAAGCAGTCCAAACCACTAATTAAACAACCACAACCTCTAAAGCACATACGACTATAACTACATAGTTCTCTTAAAATAATTTACAAACATATGGATTTGCTAAACCACACCAACCACGTACAACATATCAAACATGAGAAGCTTCCAGTGATTTATGGCGGAGTTATCGAGGCACAGGGAGCTCGATCTCTACCGAAAAGTGGGAAAACATCGAAAGAATGAGCTATAAAGCTCGGTGAGTGACTTGAGTTTAAAAGAAAGCTACTAACTCGTAAATCATATTACCGCCATCTATGGGCATATGCATCGTAATCAAATGTTAAAGCGAAGCTGTGTAATCATAATAGCTTTTCATGAAAACTAGCAAGTATACCGTTAAAATCTCGTAAGGCATGTAAATGATATAAACTCTTTTTAAAACATGTCACAATCTACGTTGTGTAGGCACGCGTCGAAGACACCAACGTTTATTCTACGATGTAGTGGGGCCCGCCCAAAGACTCCCATCGTCTTTGTCGTAGTGGGGCCCGCCCAACACTCACGACAATGCTGTTGTCACGGAGTACACTCAGCGTCGACAACGAGAATAAGACTGTGTGCTGCGGTACTATATAGCCTCGGGCTCAATATCTCGAGAAGATCACATGAAAACATTTGAACATGCCACTTATCTTTTCTTTCATAAAACTCAAGCTTACTTAGATTGTTCATAAAACTAGAAATCTTTAAAACATACTTGCTAGTACATGCTTGCTTGAAATCATAACATTTCCATAAGTTTTGGCAATCATTAGACATATGCTCATGTATAAATTCCTTCAAGACATTTAGGCTCACAACGAGCACTTGAAATCATTTCTTAGAAAATATGAATACTCATAAACATGTGTTTCAAGGAAAACATTAAGCATTCAAACCATTTCGTTTTAGTAAAACCTTGCATTTTCATAAACATAATACAAGCCTATAAACCATTTTCAAGGTTCGTTTTGTCACTCACAGTGTTAGAACTAGAGTCTTGACCCGTACACTCGACCTTTTGTTCTTGGCCTGTCAAACAAACCAAAACCATGTTTTAGAACCTCGAGCTCATGGTTTTTAACCTTAAAACTACAAGAAAATACTCCAACAAAAATTCCAGCATTTAACAGATTTTATGCCCTGTACTCAGACAGCCATAACTTCTTCATTACTTAGCCAAACAGGGTGAACTTTATACCAAACTCTTCCTTTTTGAATCCTCTAAAAATCATGTGAAGACATGGAATTGAAATTCCCAATAGATTGGTTCAGAAATACCTCGAAAGCTTCTTTCCCAGGAACTAACTTCTGCTATTCCAGATTCGAATTTCTGCTGCAACCCGAAACTTGACCTGCTATTTACAACATCTTCCAATCATTTTCTATTCACGATTTCTTCATGCAAGGTGTAGGAAATTCAATAAGCTTTCCAACCATACCTAATAGAGCTTCGGATTCCAAATCTACAGACCAGTACAACCAAAACACCAGAGACTTCTCGGATTTGACAGCAAATTCTGTCTTCTGTCTTCCTCTTCACAAATCAGTAGCTTAAGATCCGAATTTGCTCGAGCTTCCTTCACGAATTTTGTTCCAATATGAGTTAGCTTTCATGAAACAAAATTTCAACTCTTACCTCTTTCTGTGGAGCTCGTGATGAACAAAATAGCAGAACTGGTCTGAGTTGTTCACCTTGTTGCTACACAAGTAATCTTTGAGTTCTCCTCCCTCTCTTCTGCAATTCCAGCACCAAAACCCCTTCTTCCTCTTCCTTTTTGCTTCTCTCATGAAAACCCTTGCTTTCCTTTTGATAAATGAAGAAGAAGATCGAAGGATACATGGTTTTGAAAAGAAAATTTGGTGGGGTCCCACCATCCACTTCCCTTTTCCCTTTTTTCATTTTTCCTTTTCATTCTTTTCCTTTTCCTTTCTTTTCTTTTCTTTTCTTTTCTTTTCAAAACAAAAATTAACATGATTTACATTTGTTTCATTTTCTTTCCTTCATTATTCCTAGAGCAACCAAGCCAAAATGATTTATGTTTTTCCTTCCTTGTTTTCCTTTTGCCTTTCACTTCATTACTTTTCTTTTTAAAACAAGAAAAACCAAGTTTTAAGCATTCATTTCTTCCTTTCTTTTGTTGGTTGATAAAAAGGAGGTTCCAAAGAAAGATCTTGGGTTTACATAAATGTCGTACTTAGGATTTGATTTGCTTGTTAAGACTTATTTGTTATGTATTGAAGCATGTTTTGTTCATATTTTTGGCAATTCGTTCTTTAACACTTAATTTTGTTAGTTTAAGTGGTCTCGAGAGATAAAACTTGAATTAGAGCAAAGTTTTCAAAACTGTTAGGAATCTGGCATGAGAATGACTTAGAAATCTAAGTGAAACACATAAAGAAGTTCCTTAATGTCGTGCAGGTTGTAGGATCATATGGAGACTATAGAATTATTGCATGTGCGAGGCTCACTAAGAATCGAGAGGTTTTCTTGAGTATTTTACTTCTTCTTTTTAAATTCATCTCTTTGGTTCAATGCATGTGTTGATTAAGTCATTAACTTGTAAAGTCACTTTCCTCAAATCTATCAATTCATGTCTCCATGTGTTAGTCTGTTGTTTGTCTTTACTTCCAATCCCCTATCTATGTTATGTTTCTTTAGCTAAAATAGAGAGTTAATATCTTGATAATTAATTAATCTAGAAACTCATTCCCGAGGACGAAACTTGGACCCTTAAATCACTATACTAAAACCCGTACGCAGCGGTATTGCAAAATAATTTTACGCAACAAGTTTTTGCCGCCGTTGTCGGGGAATGACGATTATTTAGATTAATTGATATTAGGAGAAAATTTAAAATTTTAGACTAAAGTGTGTTTGTATGTTTTCCTTATTTGTTTTATTTCATTGTTTGTTTGTAATATTTTAGTTTTGTGTATTTTTTAGTCTTCTCCCCTATTTTTGGTTGCATTGCTGTTGTGTAGAAGTCTTGATTTGAATGACTAATTTTTCAAGTATGACTTTGCATGATTTTTATTCTCCATCATTCTATTGTCCCTTTCAGGACCCTGGGTATGTGCATCATGATTTCCTTGAATTCCATTTGTCTAATTTTTACCATTATGTACCTGAAATTGATAAAAATTCATGTGATGGTAGTTATTTAGGCAATTGGAACCATAATTTTTCGTACCTTGACCAACCTAATGAAAAATCTTCTCTTGTGGATCAATTAATGGAATATACCTTATAATTGAAAATTAAAAATTTGGTTCATAATGAATTAGAAAGGTTGAATAGGTTAGAAGCTGAGGTGGTAGGACTTTGAGAAATAGTACAGGATAGAGCTCAGTATCTTAATCAGCTAGTAATTTCTCTTAAGGCCTTACAGGAAAAATTTCTTATCCTTACCACTAAGAATGTGCACCCTAGGAGGACTTATTCATACGACAGTGAGGATAGTTTGGGAGAGACTGAGACATACCATAAACAGGAGGGTGAGGTAGACATTGGTGATACAACCATTTCCATGAGGGAGCTTCAGGTGATAGAGATCGAGGCTGAGAAGTCCTCGCCCTTGTTTTCTCCATAAATTTCCTTTAATCGTCATAACCATTTGTCCTACACCCACGAGTCTTGTTTTGATTTTTGTTCTTTTATGTTGATAAACAAAAATACCGAAAATAATTCTCTCTCTGGTGCCCATGAAAAACAAGATAGCCTTTTAGACTTAGAAGGCTATATCGATGCAAGCAAGAAGGGCCCAAAGAAATACGAACAGTTTTATGTGCCATGATAAGTTACCGTCTAGCTAAAGACGTTAAAGAAAGCGCTTCTTGGGAGGCAACCCAAGTTTTATGTTTTATGTTTTTGTGTTTTCTTTATTTTTATGTTTTATTTCATTTTCTAGTTTTGTTGTTTTTATCTAATTTCTTATCTTTTTGTACCTCCAGGTGTATGACCAAAGGGAGATCTGCAAACTTACACTCTTTTGATCCTGAGATCGAGAGGACCTGTAGGAGACTCCAAAAGGAAGGAATAGCAGAAACTCAGACCATGGTTGACCAGGAGTTAATCAATAACCCTAAACCTATCAGGGAGTATTTTCAACCTGTGTTTGATTTTGAGCAGGCTGGAATAGTCTATGGCCCTATAAATGCTAATAACTTTGAACTTAAGACAAGACTTATACAGATGATCAGGGAAGGTGCTTTTAGAGGATTAGCCACAAAAGATCCAAACTCACACCTGCAAAATTTCTTAGAAATTTGTGGTACAATTAAAATGAATAGTATCTCTGCTGATAATATTCGCCGCGTCGTCTCTTTCTCTTTCTCTTTGGGGGTAGAGAGCTAAAGAATGGCTATGGTCCCTTCCCTCAAGCAGTATCACATCTTGGGAGAACCTGGCCCAAGCCTTCATGACCAAATTCTTTCCACCTGTGAAAGCTGCAAAGTTAAGAATTGAGATGGGAACATTCAAGCAGGAGGAGGGAGCGCAGCTATTTGAGGCTTGGGAATGGTACATGGATATGCTAAGGAGGTGCCCATAGCATGGCTATCCAGATTGGCTCCAGGTACAACTATTTTATAATGGACTGGAAGGTAAGACCAGGACCATTCTTGATGCCACTGGTGGAAGGGCTTTCATGGCGAAGACTGTGCCAGAAGCACGTGCCCTCCTCAAGGAAGTGTCAACTGCCAACTACAAGTGGCCTACAGACAATGAGAAATCCATGCCAGTAGCTAGATTGTATCAACTTGATGAGGTAACTTCACTTAAGCCTCATATGGCATCCCTCACTCATGCTCTAAATAATTTTGCAGGAGCACCGCAAACAGGGATGCCCTCTTAATGCTCTCAGCCCAATGGAGAATCCACTTTGGAGCAACTACACTACCTAAACAACAGAAGCAACAACTATGGAGGAAGCCTAACTCAGAATAACCTCCTAACACATTATAATCCAGGTTTGAGGTATCATGAAAATTTCTCTTATGCTAACAATAAAAATGTGTTGAATCCTCCTACAAGTATGCTTCTACATCAGAGAGGAAACCATCTCTGGAAGAGACATTGCACTCCTTCATAGCTGAATCCAGAAGTCGGTCCAACCAGCTAGAAAATGCAGTCACTAGTCTATCTGGTATAGTGACTAGTCATGGAGCTGCAATAAAGAACATTGAGACCCAGATCACTAGATGAATACATCACTACGAACACTGCAGGATAGAAAAGAAACACCTTGAGGTAGTAAAGTCTAGCTAAAAGACGTTAAACAAAGCACTTCTTGGGAGGCAACCCAAGCTTTACTTATTTTTGTTGTTTTCTGTCCTTAGTCTGTTATAGTTGATTACTTACTAGTTTGTTTGTTTTGCTTTGTAGGTTGTGATGATGTCTTTCTTCGTTGAAATCCATGCTCCCGTTATGAGAAACTCCAGCGCAAATGTTCTGGCCATCCAAGGAACTTAGAAAGACCTCCATAACTCGGGACAATATTGTTCACTTTTACCCTTTATACTTGCTTTGTTCCTGCAAACATTGGGGTCAATGTTTAGTTTAAGTTTGGGGGTGGGATGTTGTTTATTTGTTGTGATCGTCCTCAGTATGTGCTGAATTGTTGATTGATCTTTTGCATAAGTATGATCATGATAGCCTATGATGAGATATAATTAGAAATCTTTGTGATTCTGCTAAAACCTGAAAGCATGATATGAATTTGAGTTAATTTAAAAATTTTCTTGAGTTTCTCCTGCACTATTATGCATATAGCCTTTGTTCTTGTAGTTTTGAAATGATTAGAACAAAGTTATTAGGCTTAGAAGTTTAATGTCACCTCGATAGGTCTAAGAGCTTATTTGAGAATTAAACTGCAGGATAGGGTGAATGACAATGTGAATTGCATGACCTGTATACTACGTGAAATAGTTTGTTTTTGTTGTTTGTTTGCTAAAGAAAAAATGTTTGTGAGGGCAGAAGGAACTACATTCACTGTGATCAGTTAGGCCACTCATTGAGCGAGTGCTCTGGGTAAGGGTCCCTGCAGTGGATGTGTGAAAGCTAGTGGCCTTACAAAAACTAAAAAGAATAAAATAGAAAAAGTGATAAAAAAGTAATTAAGTGCGGAGTAAAGTTGTTTATTGCTTGAATTTGGGGAGGCTCAAAGATTAGTAATGATGACTAGTGTAGGGAGAAGTTGAATGGAGAGCCTAATAAAGTTGATCCGGCCTTAGTAAAAATGAAGGGAACATAGGCTAGTCACACACACACACAAATAAACACTTAGGAAAAGTTTTAAATTGCTCATTGAAGTATTACGTTTCAGTGTTTCTTGTGATTGACAAATTTTCTCTTAAATCTTTGAAGCTTGAATAAAATGTATGTATAAGAACAATGTAATGTGTAATTCTGTTTTTGCTCCGGACTAGCAAAGGTTTAAGTTTGGGGGTGTTTGATAGCACACAAAATGTGTTATCCTTAGGCTTAATTATTGCTAATTTTATGATAATTTCAGGGATTTGATGTGGTTAAATCACGCAATTTCAGGTTAAGAGCTAAAACAAAAAAATAAGAGACATTTTGGATCACTCGGGATCGAAACGAGGCTTTTTGGAGCTTAAAATAATATCAATTAGAAGTAAAAGGATCATTCCAAGCTAGAAAACCCGAGGTGATGGCGTTCCAACGTAGTCCCTAGCGTAGCAACACCGAGCATGCGCTTTGATGCGTTGAAGGCTTATGCAGGTAGCGTTGCAACGCTGCCTTACGGCGTTGCAACACTATCTCAATAAGGGAACAAACATGAAGAACCGTGGCGAGGGCGTTGCAACCATGCCTTTTAGCGTTGCAACGCCAGATCGATAAGAGGTGCACACGTTAGGGTAGCGGCGTTGCAACACTGCCCTCAGCGTTGCAACTCCATTGAGACATTCCATATATGCCAGCCGCCTAGGGTACTGCGTTGCAACGCTGTACCATTTGTGCCTATAAATAGATCCTTACAATCTCTTGCAAAGGGAGCCGAATTTGATAGAGAATTCACCCTAATTTCGAAATACACTTTGTGAGATGAAAAAAGAGTATTTTTTGGGAGCCAAACCATTCGTGGAGGTTGTAGATCGAAGACGGGAGCTCGGAGACGAAGAACCGACATCGACACATAAGTTTAATTTCCTTTTCTTTCAATAATGTAATACCGTTTTAAGACGTTTTCTACATGTTTAGCTTGGGTTTCATATGATTTAGAGTAGCTAAATGTCGTAGTTAGGATTTGATTTGCTTGTTAAGACTTATTTGCTATGTATTGAAATATGTTTTGTTCTTATTTTTGGCAATTCGTTATTTAACTCTTCATTTTGTTGGTTTAAGTGGACTCGAGAGATGAAACTTGAATTAGAGCAAAGTTGTCAAAACCTTTAGGAATATGGCATGAGAATGACTTAGAAATCTAAGAGAAATACATAAAGAAGTTGCTTAATGTCATGCATGTTGTAGGTTCATATGGAGACTATAGAATTATTGCATGTGCGAGGTTCACTAAGAAACGAGAGGTTTTCTTGAGTATTTTACTTCTTTTTTATTAATTCATATCTTTGGTTAAATGCATGTGTTGATTAAGTCATTAACTTGTAAAGTCACTTTCCTCAAATCTATCAATTCGTGTCTCCATGTGTTAGTCTGTTGTTTGTCTTTACTTTCAATCACCTATCCATGTTATGTTTCATTAGCTAAAATTGAGAATTAATATCTTGGTAATTAATTCATCTAGAAACCCATTCTCGAGGACGATATGTCACACCCCGAACTACCGCTAACTTAGCTTGGCAGACGGCGTGAAGCCAACACACATCATTTACTTCTTCACAATACCCGTTGACCCTGTTTTACCTGATAAACATACTATACATGCATATAGAACACTTTAATCCTAAACACAGTGCAATATTGACAATTACGAAACCTACATAAGAAGTAACCCTACTTAAGACTCTCTTGAAAACTTAAATGGGTATGAGCATCAATAACTGAAACATACCCAACCATGGTTTACACAACCACAACCTAGAATGTACATACAAACATAACTTCATAGTCCTCCTACAATACATATAGACTTTTTATACAACTCCACCCACGTACAAAATATCAAACTCGTGGAGCTTCCAGCAGACTATGGAAGGATATCAGGCACTGGGAGCTCGATCTCGACCTTAAAAGTTTGAAAACACTGAAAGAATGAGCTATGAAGCTCAGTGAGTGACTTTTAAGATCTAATAACTCATAAATCATATCATCTAGAAACTTATAAGCATATGCATCTGTAATCAAGCGTTAAAAATACACGTTTAATCATAACAGCTTATCAGAAAACAAGCAAGTATGTCGTTAAAATTTCGTAAGGCATATCAGTAATATTAACCCTTATAAAATATATGACAATCTACGTTGTGTAGGACACATCCAGTACAACCAATGTTTCCCCTACGATGTAGTGGGGCCTGCTAAGCACTCGCATCGTCTTTGTCGTAGTGGGGCCCGCCCAGCACTCACGACAACATTGTTGTCACGGAGTACACTTAACGTTGACAACAGAAAATGACCTATGTGCACACGGTACTATATAGCCTCGGGCTCAATGTCTGAATCATTTACTCATTCAAGACTCAGAAAAACACATAAAAACATTTGAACATGCCTGCTTATCTTTTCTTTCGTAAAACTCAAGCTTACTCAGCTTGTTCATTAAAACTGGAAATCTTTAAATCATATTTGCTAGTACATACTTGCTCCAAATCATAACATTTTAATAAATTTCGACAATCAAGAACATATGCTCACGTATAAATTTCGTCAAGACATTTAGGTTCACAATGAGCACTTGAAATCATTTCTTAGAAAATATGAATACTCATAAACATGTGTCAAAGGAAAACAATAAGCATGGAAACCATTTCGTTTTAGCAAAACTTTGCATTTTCATAAGCATAATACAAGCCTATAATCTGTTTTCGAGGTTCGTTTAGTCAGTCACAGTGTTAGAACTAGAACCTTGGCCCGTACACTCGACCTATTTCTTCTTGCCCTATCAAACAAACCAAATCCGTGTATTAGAACCTCGAGCTCATGAATTTTAACCATGTTCATAAACAAACCAATCCAGCATTTTACAGATTTCATGCCCTGCCTTCATACTCTCATCACTTCTTCATTACTTAGCCAAAAAGGATGTACTTTATACCAAACTCTTCCTTTTTGAACCCTCTAAATTTAAACAGGAGGAATGAAATTTAAATTCCTTACGGATTTGTTTGAAAATACCTCGAAAGCCTCTTCCAGTCGATTTCTACTCACGAGTCAATTTGTTCGAAAAATAAGGGCCTGTTTGGTAAGCAATCTGAAAACAGAAATTTGAAAACAAGGGATTCAATGAAAACAAAGTTGTATTTCATATTTTCAGATATGTGTTTAGTAGCAGATTCAGAAATTTGATTTCATTCTAAATAGTTATTTAAAGTGTGTCTTATAACATATTTATAGATCATGAAATTAGTTGTAGTTGCAAAACTAATTATTAGATTGAATATAAGTCATTATTAATTAATTTATGAACATGGTTTTATAAATTTTATAGAATTATTATTTTGTAATAAAATATCATGTAATTTATAATATATTGAAAGAGTCTAGATTAAGAAAGCGGAAGCAATTTTGGATCTTGAACACTCTAAGTTGATCAATTTTGTAAAATAAAAAACATGCTCAAAGCTGGAAAAACAGAGCGATAGAAAACTCAACTTTGAAGATAAAATTCTCTTCACCCAGTTGATGGTTTTCAGCACGAACACTTCGTGGACAATCGTTAGAGTCTTCCCTACTACCCTCAGGCCTTAGAACGGATTGTGGGATCCTAGATTGAGAGAATTTGGAAGAAAAGACCTCAAAGGTCACTAATTCGGGAATATTGAATTTTCTATGTAATTCTCTCTAAACACCCCAAATCACCATTATATAAAGCTTCAAAAAGCTTGAATGGAGTGACAACTCAAGGGTGATGAGGATGTTTTGAGACGGAGGTGGCCAATTTTGGTGAATTTTGAAGATGAGTAAGATTGGGCAAGTTGGCAACTTGTTTTTCATGAAAATCATGAAAATCCCTCATTTTACATTTAATTTTAATTCAAAAATAAATATTAAATTGATTTTTAATTAAAATTAATATAATTAATTAAATAATTCAAAATTAATTTAATTAATTAATTTTTAATTTAATTTAATATCAAATATTAAATTAAATAAATTGCCCGATCTCGATCGATTTTTGAACATGAATCCTTATTCATGCTATAAACCGATCCCGATATTTAAATCATATTTAATTATATCCACCTCTTATTAATCATAGTTTAATTCATAATTAAGCTATGATTCGTTAAATATATCACATATAAATAACGCTTTCTCCCAAACTTGAATTTGAACAATTCAAATTCTTTTCTCTCAAAAAGTAATAAGGCTAAGTCAGAGCTAGTAAGGAGGACCTAATGGACCTACTGGATCATGAGCTTCAACGATACGAGATTAACTAGCCAAACTCTTTAGCCTAGCTAATCAACATTCGTTAACCACCGGGACATTCCACTAAAGCCCGGTGGTTGCACTCTCTCCTCACCGTAGATATATTTATGTCCACTCGATATAACCATGATTAGTAAGTCGATCCTTCACAGTCATTCGTAATTACGGTGGGTAAAATTACCGTTTTACCCCTGTAATTACCTCTTGTTCCTTAAGTTTCCTTGATCCTCTAATGAACAATTGGTTTGTAGTCCAACCGAAGAAACCAAATCCTCTCGAGCCAATGAGAGGATGGGTCCATTGTTCAAGACCCGAGAGTCGATGCTTAAGGGAACAACCTTTCTACTAATCCCTAAAGCGGGTAGGAATGAATTCCATCTTGCCGAACTATGTTCCTGACTATCTACCCGGTTTTATCCTTGAAATGGCGAGGCTTATTGAGTGGCGAGTCTCGAGCCACTCTCACCCATGTAAATCTAAGGATAATTCGAATAAGCAGGAGTCCATAGAACGCTCGGGATTAAGATCGAGTTATCTAGGTCATCGGATGAATATAGTCGTTAAGACAAGAAAGCGGAGTTATAAAGTCTAAGTGACTATTGCGCTGATCGATCTTATGCAAACTCATTGCATAGGGCGCCCCACTCACATGTCTCCACATGAACGATTAAGGATCACATCGTTTGTTCTCTACAAAGTGGGCCGCGTCCATAGTGTCCCCAGGATAAGGTCCCCAACCCTATCCTTATACTATAGACTGTTCTGGCTATAACTTGAACTTGATCCACTTTTATGTCACACATAAAGTTCAAGTATTCATCCTATAGCCAAGGGTTCTTTATTGGATTAAGGTTACACAATACACAATAGTCAATAACACTTTTACTGAATAAATTTCAATAACAACTTTATTGTGATATAGAATATTCATTCAGTTTACAAAACCACGAGTTTTAGGACATAAAACCCAACAATCTCCCACTTGGACTAAAAGCGTCGTGTAGGGTAAAACATCTTTGAGCAAAGAAAAAGCGCCCTCTTGCACAACCCGTAGTCCTAGACTCTCTAGGTGTCCTCAAACACTTTAGCCGTGAGGGGCTTTGTAAACGGATCGGCAATGTTGTGCTCCGAAAGCGATCTGCGTGGCGATCACGTCTCCTCGTTGCACAATCTCCCGATGAGATGGTATTTGCGCTCTATGTGCTTTTCGCGCCTTATGGCTTTAGGTTCTTTAGAATTTGCCATTGCACCACTATTATCACAATAAAGGGTGATAGGCAAATTCATATTTGGAACAACTTCCAATCGGGGTCAAGAACTTTCTAAAGCCATCTGGCCTCCTTCGCCGCTTCGCAAGTCGCGACGTACTCAACCTCCATGGTGGAGTCGCAATACAACCTTGCTTTATACTCCTCCATACTATAGCTCCTCCGTTAAGAGTGAACATCGATCCCGATGTGGATTTCCTCGAATCCACATCGATCTAAAATCGAGTCGGTGTATCCTGCAAGGATCAAATCCTTTGCACCATACACAAGCATACACGGTCCCTCGTTCTCCTAAGATATTTGAGGATGTTCTTAACGGCGATCCGGTGATCATATCCTCGGATTAGGCGATATCTCACGACTATTCCCCCTTTGCATAGCATATGTCGGGTCGAGTACATAACATGGCATACATCGGACTATCGACAAAGCAGATGCATAGGGAATGCGTCTCATATCCTCAACTTCTTGAGGTGTCTTAGGACACTGTTCCTTAGACAAATAAATTCCATGCCTGAAAGGTAATAAACCCTTCTTGGAATTCTACTTCTTATATCTAACCAACATCTTGTCAATATAAGATGCCTGTGACAATGCTAGCGTTTTGTTCTTGCGATTCCGAACAATTTGGATTCCAAGAACAAATCGAGCCTCTCCCAAATCTTTCATTTGGAATTGGGTCGCTAGCCATTGCTTTACGCCAATCAGAATCTGCATTATTCCCAATGAGCAAGATATCGTCTACATATAGAACTAAGAAAGCTACAGTGGTATTGACTATCTTCTTGTAAACACAAGGCTCGTCAATATTCTGTTCAAAGTCATAAGATTTGATCGCAGTATCAAATCTTATATTCCAGGATCTAGAAGCTTGTTTCAATCCATAGATGGATTGTTTAAGCTTGCAAACCTTTTGCTCTTGACCTCGAACTATGAACCCTTCTGGTTGATCCATATAGATACTCTCTTCAAGATTGCCATTTAGAAAGGCTGTCTTGACATCCATTTGCCAAATTTCATAGTCATAAAACGTGGCAATGGACAAGAGTATTCTAATGGACTTAAGCATGGCAACAAGGGAGAAGGTTTCTTCATAGTCCACCCCTTCCCTTTGGGTATAACCCTTTGCCACAAGCCGAGCCTTAAAGGTTTGCACCTTACCGGCTTGATCTCGTTTCCTCTTGTAGATCCACTTGCAACCGATAGGTCTTTCACCATCCGGTTGATCTACAAGTTTCCAGCAGACTGAATTGAAGTACATTGACTCCATTTCAAGGTCCATGGCTTTAATCCACTCGTCCCTATCTATATCATTCATTGCCTGTTTATAGGTCAATGGATCCTCAATGCCATCATCAGGTATGACGACTTGGGTTTCTGTCAAACCCATGTAACGGTCGGGTTGTCTAACATCCCTCCCACTACGTCGAGGCATTCTCAACTCTTGAGAAGGACCACTTTATCAACAACTCTTGTTGATTTATCCGTAGCTTCCCGGAAATTTCACTTAAGACAATCCTGCTACGAGGTGATGATCTCTCATGTGGTCTTCCTCTAAGAACGTGGTGTTTGTCGACACAAGCACCTTGTCCTCTTGAGGATCATAAAACAGACCACCTTTCGTTTCTTTGGAGTACCCTACGAATAGGCATAATTTTGAACGATGTTCCAGTTTCTTTGGATTGGACACTAGCACATGTGCCGGACATCCCCAAATCCTGAAGTGACGTAAACTACCTTTACGCCCTTTCCATAACTCATAGGGTGTTTTTGAAACACTCTTAGAGGGAACCATGTTCAAAATATATACAGCAGACTTCTATCGTGCATATCCCCCAAAACGAACTAGGCGGTTGGCGTAGCTCATCATGGATCGAACCATGTCTAACAGAGGTTCTTTTTCTCTCTCGGATACACCATTACTGCTTTGAGGTGTACCTAAGGTCTTTGAGAGTTGGGATACGATTCCATATTCTATCATATAGTCTTGGAATTTCAAATCCATATACTCTCCACCTCGATCGATCGATCGAAGTGTTTTAATCGTTTTACCTAATGTATTCTCAACTTCGCCTTATATTCCTTGAACTTTCAAGGGTTTTGGACTTATGATGCATTAGGTAAAGATAACCATACCTAGAATAATCATCAATAAAACCGATGAAGTATTCATATCCTCCTCGTGCCTTGACATTCATAGGACCACAAAGGTCAGAATGCACGAGTTCCAAGGGCTCTTTGGCTCTATAACCTTTTTGAGAAAAAGGTCTTTTAGTCATTTTCCTTTGAGACGGGACTCACATGGTGGTAAAGAGTTGTCCTCTAAGCGACTTAGGAGACCACTCTTGACCAATCTCCCAATCCTATTGAGATTAATGTGACCTAGTCTCAAGTGCCAAAGATAGGTACTAGGAGAAAGTTTACGCCTTTTATTTTGAGTATCAATTGTTTT
Source organism: Trichosanthes cucumerina (assembly GCA_036507285.1). Taxonomy (NCBI): domain Eukaryota; kingdom Viridiplantae; phylum Streptophyta; class Magnoliopsida; order Cucurbitales; family Cucurbitaceae; genus Trichosanthes; species Trichosanthes cucumerina. Next base: position 46,558,275 of record CM071841.1, read on the forward strand.
AAACATCTCGGTGTTCAAAGCGACTTTTATCTGTTGGTCTTAACACATATAAAAGTGTTTTCAAGTTTAGCAGAACATATTCGTACACCTCTTTTGCAAATGAACACTTCATTATGATCAAAAGATACTTTATACATATGTTCAAGCAAACAAGAGATAGATACAAGATTTCTTTTGATTCCAGAACCAAAAGTACATTTTCTAATAAAACAAATCTATCTCTAAACAATGACTTCATCGCTCCCATCGCTTTGTTTGAGACAACCTCTCCTGTTCCAACCCCACGAGAGAGATATCTCCCCATCACCAAGTCTTGCGCCAGAACTAGTTTCTGAAAAGAAGAACAAACATGGTTAGTGGCTCACGAATCTAATATCCAAAGGAATCATCATGTTCCACTAAACATGTTTCAAAAAACGAGTAAATCATATTTACCTTGTTTTTCTTTCTCGGCTTTCTTTTACGCAAGGTATTTTGAGGCGGTTCCTCTTCCGAGTGTTCGCCCGCACTACAGTGGAAACATTTTTCTGTGGCTTTGGCCTGCTGTGTGTGAGAGCTGTCCCTTCCCTTTGTCCTTCTTCTTCTTTTTCGAATACCCTTATTTTTAGAAAAGAAGGACTGCATTTGGTCCCAGAGGACGATCCTCTAAGGAACTTCTTCAAGTGACAACATTTGCCTCTTTCTCTTTTCCTTTTGATTTCATGAGGGACTCAAAAGTCAGTAGCTCGTTGAGGAGAGTAGTCGAGGTTATACTCTATTTTATTCATTACGCATTTGTGCGGAATGGCAGAAACTCTTGGAAGAGATTCCATAATAAAAGTTACGACTTCTCTCATCTATGATCGCCCCATTTACTTCACCACGTTGAAGTGGGTCATCATGTCAAGGACATGTTCCTACTATGAGGCTCCCTCCTTCATACGGGAGTTGTAAGCGTATTTTGTGACATCATAATGGACCGATGAGGACGGTTGTCCAAACATCGCTGTAATGATCCCATGATCTCCTTCTTTGTGACCATGGTCCGATGTTTCTTAGACAACACATCGGATATCTTTGGCTAAGATATAGACTCGGGCCTTCTCATTAGCCCTAATCCATCTTTCATAAGCATCCCGAACCATTCGGTTTTGCGGTTGAGTGGGGGAAGGAGGACATTCTCCGTTAAAGACGAACCTCGGATCATCAAGAACAAGAATTGTATTCAAGTTTGACTTTCGAGTTCCATAGTTATCGCCGCTAAGTTTATTGAAGCGAGTAATTGGATAAAAGAGTTCGACATTTGAAAAAGAATGAATTCTATTAGTGAATTGTTTGTAACCTATCCAATTTAAGAATTTAGCAAAAATAATAATGTACCCATAAACTCATTATTGTTTTTGCAACGATCTCAGTGAGTCGAGCAACCACTACCGAGGAGCGTCAATCACTCCTTCACCGAACCAAGACATTCTTGACTAAATGCTAATACAGAATAACTCTTATTCCTATAACATTCTAGTTATCGCTACTTTGGTCAAGAACTTACTAACACTTAGCAATTCTTGTAAGTGTGACCCGCCATTTTCAGACCTCGGAGGTTGGCCCCAACAATGTTACCAAACCGGAGAGACAAAGGCGGGAATGGACCTAAGAGACCCTATCCATTTCGGAGTTTGAGTTGTTCACGAATCCCATGTTACATCCTCCGAATGGATGGTGCTGCTTCGGGCAACTGCGCAGCGTAACATGGGAATCTCACGGTCCAACCTAATGGAGAAGACCGTAGGATGTGTTGACACACTTTCTTCACTCACTTACTATAAATACTTTCTCCATTCACCTTGCTCTTGATTTATGCAAACACCATCCGAATGGGGATGCCTTATTGACATCACGAGGCCGAGCATAAATCTCACGGTGTGAACCGTGGAGAGCGTAAGAGGAAATTGATATATCATATATACCTTTTCACTCCCACTAAGTATTTTAAAGCAGTTTGGGTATACTCTTACTTAGGCATATTAAGCTAAAGCAGTATCACCTAAGTCTACCAATATAACAATTATCTTTGGAATTACCTAAGTCTATTAACCTTTTAATAAACCTAGGTCTATGAGTTTAATTTATTAACTTTTAATAAACGCCACTCACGAAAGATAATTTATAAACCTATGGATTAAATTCACTACAGTCGGTTCCGGGTAGGGGTGTTAGATTCAAATCGACTTAAGTACCCCTGACTAGCAGAGAACCTTCCTTAGTCGAGTCCTCTTTAATCAAAGTTTATAAATTATTAGTTTCCTAATTCTAATCTTATTAGAACTAGATAACCTTAGATCTAATTAATTTCAGTTCTAAAACCATTTTAAAACTAATTAATTAACCTTAGGTTACATGCATTTCTATGTTATAAATTATTTCATCATTCATCACATGAATAAACATACATTTATAACTAATTCATCACATGAATAAATGCATAACAATTATATGTTTAATTTTTAATTAATATAACCCTTATATTAATTATAATTAAAACATATAATATTTATTTCATAAATTAATATAACTCTTATATTAATTCTCATGAAACCAATTAACATGCATACAATATATTATAACACTTATAACATACTTTCAATGCATGGAGCATGCTTCCTATGGAGGGATTTTAAAATCTATATGGCATACTTTATGCACATATAATTAGAGAATTTAATTAAAACATACATTCACAATGCATAATTAATTAAACACACTAAAGTGGACTGGTTTTGGCATCTAATGCAAGCAAACTACTAAATTATTACAATAATAATCTAGAATTGATATCAAACCACTTCGAACACTTCAAATTTGGGTAGAACCAGCTTGCAAACGTGTGGACCAGACCTTCATAAGGTTAAATCGGGCTGTAAAAGGATGAACCGGGCCTCCAATTGGTGAAACGGACCTCCAAAATGGAAAAACCGACATCGAAATAGTCAGAACCGGTCTAAAACCAACCGAACCGGACCAAAATCGAGCCAAACCGGTCCAAAAACCATTGAACCGGTCAAAGTCAACTGAACCGGTCAATGGTCAACGGTCCAGTCAAAGTCAACTTCTTCTTCATGAATTTGGAAAACACGGGCTAGAGCTGCAGATTTGAGAGAAAAAAAAAATTTACAGCAACCTCTGTTTTCCAGTTTTTGTAACCTTCCGAGCTTATTTCTTCAAATTGAAGGCCTTCCCGAACTCCAATCAACTTGAAATTTTTACAGCTTATTCTACACACATTAATGCTCAAACACACTTGAGCAATTTGAAAATAAAGCACAAATAGATGCTCAATTTAAATGCCAAAGTCAGAAGAACACTTTAGATACCCAGAAAAATTGTATTTCATAAAACACCCACCACATAACACAATCGATCAAATTGAGTGCTCAAAATTGCTCTGATACCAATTGAAAGAGTCTATATTAAGAAAGTGGAAGCAATTTTGGATCTTGAACACTCTAAGTTGATCAATTTTGTAAAATAAAAAACATGCTCAAATTTGGAAAAAGCAGAGGATAGAAAACTCAACTTTGAAGATAAAATTCTCTTCACCCGGTTGATGGTTTTCAGCACGAACACTTCGTGGACAACCGTTAGAGTCTTCCCTACTACCCTCAGGCCTTAGAACGGATTGTGGGATCCTAGATTGAGAGAATTTGGAAGAAAAGACCTCAAAGGTCACTAATTCGAGAATATTGAATTTTCTATGTAATTCTCTCTAAACACCCGAAATCACCATTATATAAAGCTTCAAAAAGCTTCAATGGAGTGACAACTCAAGGGTGATGAGGATGTTTTGAGATGGAGGTGGCCAATTTTGGTGAATTTTGAAGATGAGTAAGATTAGGCAAGTTGGCAACTTGTTTTTCATGAAAATCATGAAAATCCTCATTTTACATTTAATTTTAATTCAAAAATCAATATTAAATTGATTTTTAATTAAAATTAATATAATTAATTAAATAATTCAAAATTAATTTAATTAATTAATTTTTTAATTTAATTTAATATCAAATATTAAATTAAATAAATTGCCCGATCTCGATCGATTTTTCGAACATGAATCCTTATTCATGCTATAAACCGATCCCGATATTTAAATCATATTTAAATATATCCACCTCTTATTAATCATAGTTTAATTCATAATTAAGCTATGATTAGTTAAATATATCACATATAAATAACGCTTTCTCCCAAACTTGAATTTGAACAATTCAAATTCTTTTCTCTCAAAAAGTAATAAGGCTAAGTCCGAGCTAGTAAGGAGGACCTAATGGACCTACAAATCATGAGCTTCAACGATACGAGATTAACTAGCCAAACTCTTTAGCCTAGCTAATCAACATTCGTTAACCACGGGACATTCCACTAAAGCCCGGTGTTTGCACTCTCTCTCATTGTAGATATATTTATGTCCACTCGATATAACCATGATTAGTAAGTCGATCCTTCACAGGTCATTCGTAATTACAATTTGGGTCAAAATTACCGTTTTACCCTGTAATTACCTCTCTTGTTCCTTAAGTTCCACTTGATCCTCTAATGAACAATTGGTTTGTGGTCCAACTAAACAAACCAAATCCCTCTCGAGCCAATGAGAGGATGGGCCCCGTGTTCAAGACCCGAGTCGATGCCTTAAGGGAACAACCTTTCTACTAATCCCTAAAGCGGGTAGGAATGAATTCCATCTTGCCGAACTATGTTCCCACTATCTACCGGTTTTATCCTTGAAATGGCGGAGCTTATTGAGTGGCAGTCTCGAGCCACTCTCACCCATGTAAATCTAAGGATAATTCGAATAAGCAGGAGTCCATAGAACGCTCGGGATTAAGATCGAGTTACCTAGGTCATCGGATGAATATAGTCGATTAAGGCGATGGCGGAGTTATAAAGTCTAAGTGACTATTGCGTGATCGATCTTATGCAAACTCATTGCATAGGCGCCCCCACTCACATGTCTCCACATGAACGATTAAGGATCACATCGTTTGTTTCTCTACAAAGTGGGTCGCGTCCATAGTGTCCCCGGATAAGGTCCCCAACCCTATCCTTATACTATATAGAACATTACGGCTATAACTTGAACTTGATCCACTTTTATGTCACACATAAAGTTCAAGTATTAATCCTATAGCCAAGGGTTCTTTATTGGATTAAGGTTACACAATACACAATAGTCAATAACACTTTTACTGAATAAATTTCAATAACAACTTTATTGTGATATAGAATATTCAATCAGTTTACAAAACCACGAGTTTTAGGACATAAAACCCAACATATATTATATTATACATATTTTAATTTAACAAAAATAAATTGAGTTTTATAACATGAAATATTGTATTTATTAAGATTTTTATCTTTGTTTAATATAATTCTGTATTTTAAAATTTTAAATTCAGAATCTGGATACAATGAAAACATAAAAATGTTGTTTTCAGAATTTCTTCTATTTGGATCCTAGAATCCGAAAACAGTTTTCGGAAACACGTCTACCAAACACATATTAAATGAATTCAGTGGATCCGAAAACATGAAACAGAATCCAGATTGCATACCAAACAGGCCCTAAACTTCTTCCAGTCGATTTCTACTCACTAGTTCTTCATGAAAGTTGTAGGAAATGCAATAAGCTTTCCAACCATACCTATTAGAGCTTCTGACTCGAACTCTACAGATCAGCATGACCAAAAAACCAGAGACTTCTCGGATTTGACTGCAAAATCTTTCCTCTGCCTTTCTTTAGACAAATCAGTAACGTAGACTTAGAATTTTCTCGAGCTTCCTTCACGAACTTTGTTCAAAAGTGAATTAACTTTCAAGAAAACAAAACCTCAACTCTTACCTCTTCGTGTTGATCTCGAAATGATCAAAACATCAGAACATGGTTGAATTGATCAAAGAATTGCCATGGAAATTGAGTTGAACCTCTCTCCTTCCTTCTTTAATCTCAAAACAAGAAAATCCTTCCTTCCTCTTCCTTCAACCTTCTCCCAAGAAGCCCTCAACTTTCTTTTGTTAAAAATGACAAGGAAATAAGTTTAAAATGTTTTAAAAAGAATCCAAACGGTGGTGGAGGTTTTGTTTTCATTCCCTCTTTCTTTTTCTTTTTCTTTTTTCCTTCGTTATCTCTTTCTTCCCTTTTTATTTTCTTTTCTTCTTCTTTTCTTTTCATAAAACAAAACAAACCAAAATATATTAAACTTTCCCTTTTTTGTTTTCAAAGAGAGATCTCGGGTTTACAACTTACTTCCCTCTTAATAAATTTTGTCCTCGAAATTTAGTAGTCCTTAAGTGAAAATCGTCGGATACTTCTTCCTCATTTGGTTTTCTAACTCACAGGTTGCCTTCTCTACTCCGTGATGTTTCTAACGAACCTTCACGAGTGGGGTCGTCTTGTTCGTCAAAATTTGTTCTTTTCTGTCGAGGATTTGAACTGAATCCTCTACGTAACTCATGTCTTCTTTTAGCTCAACTGGTTGAGCTTGCAACACATGTTTCAGATCTGGAATCTACTTTTTCAACATGGACACATGAAATACATCATGTACTCGAGATAGTTCTACTGGTAACTCAAGTCTGTAGGCTGATGGCCCAACTCATTCCACTATCTTATAAGGACCAATATATCTAGGACTTAGCTTACCTTTCATGCCGAAGCGAAGGACACCCTTCCACGGAGATAACTTCAAGAAAACTTGATCTCCGACCTGGAATTCTAAGTTATTCATCGTTTATCTGCATAACTCTTATGACGGTCTTGAGCTATCTTCAAATTCTCTCTAATTACCTTAATATTGTTCGTCGTAACTTGCACCAACTCAGGATCGATTAGCTTCCGCTCGCCTACTTCGTTCCAACACATAGGCGTTCTACACGGTCTTCCATATAGGGCCTCAAGTGGTGCCATGAAAATACTAGACTGCTAGCTGTTATTATAAGCGAATTCCATAAGTGATAAGTGTATACCCCAACTTCCCGTAAATTGATGGACAAACACTCTCAACATGTCCTCTAATGTCCGGATGGTCCTCTCTGACTTACCATCTGTCTGATGATAGAACGTTGTACAAAAATTTCAGCTTTGTCCCCATAGACTTCTGTAAACTAGGCTAAAGCTTAAAAGTAAATCTCGGGTCCCTATCTGAAACTATGGACACTGGCACTCCGTATTGACTCACAATCCTATCGATGTATAGCTTAGCAAGCTGATCAAGTGTAGACGTCGAGTTAATCGGTATAAACCGTGTTGTCTTAGTGAGTCAATCCACCATTACCAAATACCATCATGTCAACTTGAAGTATGTGGTAATCCAAACAGAAAATCCATAGTGATATGCTCCCATTTCCATTCCGACACTGGCAATTGGTTAAGGAGTCCTTCTTGCTTCTGTCTAACTGGTTTAACCTGTTGGCATATCAAATATCTATCAACATAGTCAGCTATCTCCCGCTTCATCCCAGACCACCAATAAGTCCCCTTCAAAGTTTCATACATCTTGGTGCTTCCTGGATGCATACAGTAAGTTGAATTGTGAGCTTGCTCTAGAATAGCATCTTTAAGCTCACTAATACTCGTGACACATAGTCTTCTCTGCCTAAATATGGTTCCATCTGTTCTCATTCTAAATTATGCCTCTGGGCCTTGTTTGGACATTCCAAACATTTTCGGCACGTTACTATTCTCTGCTTGTCTTCTCACAATGCCTGTTACGAGTGAAGACCTGATTTGGAATTGAGCTAAAAGACCCCCTGAATTCTCTTCAGTCACAACTGCCTTAGAATCCTTTAGAGTACTTAAAAAAAAGTTGCTCGAATACCACACAAGGCGTCCCTAGGAAATCTCGACTTCTTGCTTAATACATCTCCGACTTCATTCGCCTTATCTGGATGGTATTCTATGGTACAATCATAATCTTTAATCTGTTCTAACCATCTTCTCGGACTCAAAATCAACTTTCTCTGATTAAAGATATATTTCAGACTCTTATGATCTGTGTAAATGTGACACCTCTCACCAAACAAATAATGCCTCCAAATCTTTAATGCTAAAACAACTGATGCTAGCCCAAGAACGGGAGTAGGGCAATTACACTCGTGTTTTTTCAATTGCCTTGACGCATAAGCTATTACTTTTCCTTCTTGCATGAGCACACACCATAATCCTTAACCTGAAGCATCACAGTAAATCACATACTCTTTTCCCGTTACAGGTAGTGTTAGAATAGGTACTGTCATCAACCTTGTTTTCAACTCCTGAAAAACTATGTTCACACTTATCTGACCATTCAAACTTAACATTCTTCCTTGTTAAAGATGTTAAGGGTAATGCTAATCGTGAGAAATCCTGAACAAATCATTTGTAGTATCCTGCCAACCCTAGGAAACTACGTACCTTTGTCGCATTAGTTGGTCTCTCCAAGTTTACCATAGCTTTTACTTTATGCGGATCCACACCAACTCCACTTGCTGAAACAACCTACCCCAAACACTAGCTGATTCAACCCAAACTCACATTTGGTGAGTTTAGCATACAACTGTTTATCGCGTAGTGCTTGTAAAATAATCCTCATGTGTTCCTCATGGGCTTTCCTGTCAACCGAATAAACTAGTATATCATCACTGAATACTATCACAAACTGATCCAAATATTGGTGGAAAAACCTGTCCATGAGGTCCATGAAAACTCCCAGTGCATTTGTTAAACCGAATGACATTACTAAAAACTCATAATGCTCGTACCTCATTCTGAATAATGTCTTAGGAATATCTGATTCCCTGACCTTTAACTGATGGTATCCTGATCTTAAATCAATCGTAAAAAACATTAATGCCCCTCGTAACTGGTTAAACAAGTCATATATTCGGGGTAAAGGATACTTGTTACGTATCGTGACCTTGTTTAACTGTCTATAATCAATGCATAATCTACGGGTACCATCTTTCTGAAAGAGTCTAGATTAAGAAAGAAGAAGCAATTTTGGATCTTGAACAATCTAAGTTGATCAATTTTGTAAAATAAAATGCATGGTCAAAGCTGGAAAAACAGAGGGATAGAAAACTCAACTTTGAAGATCAAATTCTCTTCACCTGGTGGATGGTTTTCAACACGAACACTTTGTGGACAACCGTTACAGTCTTCCCAACTATCCTCGGGCCTTAGAACGGATTGTGGGATCCTAGGTTGAGAGAATTTGGAAGAAAAGACCTCAAAGGTCACTAATTCGGGAATTTAGAATTTTCTGCAAAATTCTCTCGAAGCACCTCAAAGCACCATTAAATAAAGCTTCATCAAGCTTCATTTGAGTGACAACTCAAGTGTGATGAGGATGGTTTGAGATGGAGGTGGCCAATTTTGGTGAATTTTAAGATGAGAGGGATTGGGCAAGTTGCAATTTGATTTTCATGAAAATCCCTCATTTTACAATTAATTTTAATTCTAAAATCAATATTAAATTGATTTTTAATTAAAATTAATATGATTAATTAAATAATTTAAAATTAATTTAATTAATTAATTTTTAATTTAATTTAATATCAAATATTAAATTAAATAAATTGCCCGATCCCGATCGATTTTCCGAACATGACACATTATTCATGCTATAAACCGATCCAATATTTAAATCATATTTAAATATATCCACCACCTATTGATCATAGTTTAATTCATAATTAAGCTATGATTCGTTAAATATATAACATATAATTAACGCTTTCTTCCAAACTCGAATTTGAACAATTCAAATTCTTTTCTCTCAAAATGTTACAAGGCTTAGTCCGAGCTAGTAAGGAGGACCTAATGGACCTACAGATCATGAGCTCCAACGATACGAGATTAACCGGCTAAACTCTTTAGCCTAGCTAATCAACATTCGTTAACCACCAAGACACTCCACTAAAGCCTAGTGGCTGCACTCTCCTCACTTTAGATATATTTATGTCCACTCGATATAACCATGATTAGTAAGTCGATCCTTCACAGGTCGTTCGTGATTCAAATTGGGTCAAAATTATCGTTTTTACCTCGTAATTACCTCTTGTTCCTTAAGTCCCACTGATCCTCTAATGAACAATTGGTTTGTGGTCCAACCAGCAAACCGAATCCCTCTCGGGCCAATGAGAGGGGTGAGCCCTTTGTTCAAAACCCAGAGTCAGCACTTAAGGGAACAACCTTTCTACTAATCCCTTAAGTGGGTAGGAGTGAATTCCATCTTGCAGAACTATGTTCCCAGCTATCTACCCGGTCTTATCCCTGAAATGGGAGGCTTATTGAGTCGGCAATCTCAGGCCACTCTCACCCATGCAAATCTAAGGATAATCCGAATAAATAGGAGTTCATGGCACGCTCAGGATTAAGATCGAGTTACCTAGGTCATCGTATGAATATAGTCAGTTAAGACAGTAAACGGAGTTATAAAGTCTAAGTGAACGATTCATTGCATAGGACGCCCCCACTCGCATGTCTCCACATGAACGATTCAGGATCACATCATTTGTATTTTACAAAGTGGGTCACGTCCATAGTGTCCCCAGGATAAGATACCCAACCCTATCCTTGTACTATAGACCGTTCTGGTTATAACTTGAACTTGATCCACTTTTATGTCACACATAAAGTTCAAGTATTCATCCTATAGCCAAGGGTTCTTTATTGGATTAAGGTTACACGATACACAATAGTCAATAACACCTTTACTGAATAAATTTCAATAACAACTTTATTGTGAAATAGAATATACATTCAGTTTACAAAACCACGAGTTTTAGGACATAAAACCCAACACTTTCTTCTTCACAAATAACACAAGAGCTCTCCAAGGTGATACACTAGGTCTGATGTATCTCTTATCAACTAGTTCTTGTAACTTCATCTTCAGCTCTCTAAGCTCGCTTGGAGCCATTCTATATGGCGCTTGCAAAATAGGTGTTGTCCTGGTAGCAATTAAATAGTGAACTCAACTTCCCTATCAGGTGGCAACCCTGACATATCTGCTGGAAGAACATTAAGAAATTCGTTCACAACAAGAACATTTTTTGGTTTTAGCTTTCCCTCCTGCACCTCTACTACATGTGCAAGAAACGTCGTGCAACCTTTCCTCAACAACTTCTCAGCTTTTAATGCTGAAATCAAACTCGTAGGAATAATCTTCCTTTCACCCCTGAAAACCCACTTAGCCAAACTTGGTTTCTTGAAAACCACTTACTTCTATGGCAATCCATGGAAGCATAGTGAATAAGAAATCTATCCCTAAGATTGCATCTCACACCTACAACTCTAGTGGAAGAAAATCCACTAACATATTAAGATATTCTACTAAGACCTCACAATTCTCCAACACTGCATCGACTAGTAAAACATCGCCAACTGGAGTGTATACAACTAACCTTTCAAATAAAACGTTTAACTTTCTATTCAACTTAGTTAGGAACATATTAGAAACAAAGGAATGCGTAGCACCTGCATCTATAAAAACACGTGCAGGTACTTTACAAATAGAAATTGTACCAGTAATCACATCTGGTGCATCTTCTGCTTCTTGGTGAGTCATAGCGTAGACCTTTTTGTGTTGCCTAGGTCTCCCTACAACTCCCTTTAGTCTAGCAATTTGGTGCCCTCTCTTGCGCCTCTTTGGAACTCTCATTTGCTCAACTATGCAGGACCCAACTCCTGGTCCCTGCAATGCATTGCTCTCAACTGTGGATAATCCCTCTTGACATGTCCTAGTTGTCCGCACTGGTAACACACATCAACAAGACAGTGTCCTCGATGATTCTTTAAGTCTTGACGACTTGAAACATTTACTCTATGTGTGAACCTCCCCTGTTCACGACCTTAGAAACTGCTTGTTGTCGAAGCCCCACAACTAGGCTTTACTACTGACTTCTCCTCTACTATAATCTGCTCAACACGTAGGGTAGTCTCTACTAGCTAAGAAAAGTCAGTCCACTTAGAAATAGCTGTAACTAGGTACGTATTTCATGACGTAATCCTCTTTGAAACCTTCGACATCTGTCACTCTCAGATGCCACAAACACATCACCATACCGTGAAAGTTTTGTATACCTTATCTCGTACTCAGCCACTGAAATTGACCCTTGCTTCAATTCTAAAAATTCATCCATCTTTGCCTCGCGGTACATGGTAGGGTAGTACTTATCTTCAAATATGCTTCTGAAAGTTTTCCAGTCTAAAATACGTGCATCACTACACTTGGCTAATATTGGTTTCCATCATCCTTCTGCCTCCTTCAGCAGCAAGAATGTGGCCAACATGACTTTCCGCTTCTCAAGAAAACTCATCACATCAAAACATTTCTCAAGCATATTCAACCAAACCTTGGCGTCAACTGGATCTTTGGAACCGTCAAACACTGTGGCTCCTAATTCTTTTAAGTGTTCTATTCTATATGTCTTGTCTGGATCACTTAGCCCTGCTCTCTATGGCTTACATACCACCAATGAGGAATTAGCATGCTGCTTAATTCTGGCCCCTATCTAGATTCTCGGGGCACTAGATCCCCACTAAGATTGGGTTTGGGTAGGATCATGCCTGCATCGTCTGCTCGTACGTGGTGGCATGACTTCTATAACATATCAACATACTAGAGATGTAACGAATACTTAACTTAAATCCACAATTCTAGACTTGTGTTCACATTCTAGTCCTGACTGGACTTACTATTATCCTTACTTGGATCATGATCTGCTAGTTCTATTGAATTAACTTAATAACTTGTTATTTACTTTTTAGTTTCTTCTAGAGCTAACTTGCTCTGTCTCATTTCCCATGGAGCTAACTGCTCTGATACCAAGTTGTCACACCCCCCTCCCGAACTACCTTCTAACTTCGCTCGCTAGACGGCGTGAAGCCAACAGACATCATTTACTTCTTAACAATACCTGTTGACTCTGCTTTACCTGATAAACATACTAAACCTGCATATGGAACACTTTAATCCTAAACACAACGAAATGTTGACAATTACGAAACCTACATAAGGAGTAACCCTACTTAAGACTGTCTTGAAAACTAAAACGGGTATGAGCGTCACAAACTGAAACATACCCAACCATGGTTTACACAGCCACAACCTAGAATGTACACACAAACATAACTTCATAGTCCTCCTACAATACATGACTTTCTATACAACTCCACCCACGTACAAAATATCAAACTCGTGGAGCTTCCAGCAGACTATGGTAGGATATCAGGCACCGGGAGCTCGATCTCTACCTGAAAAGTTTGAAAACACTAAAAGAATGAGCTATGAAGCTTAGTGAGTCACTGAGTTTAAGATCTAATAACTCATAAATCATATCACCTGGAAACTTATGAGCATATGCATTTGTAATCAAGCGTTAAAAATACACGTTTAATCATAACAAGTTATCAGAAAACTAACAAGTATGTCGTTAAAATCTCAGAAGGCATATCAATAATATTAACCCTTATAAAATATATGACAATCTACGTTGTGTAGTACACACCAAGTACAACCAACGCTTACCCTACGATGTAGTGGGGCCCGCCCAGCAGTCAGGACAGAATTGTTGTCACGGAGTACACTCAACGTCGACAACAGAAAATGACCTGTGTACACACGGTACTATATAGCCTCGGGCTCAATGTCTCAGTCATTTACTCATTCAAGACTCAGAAAAACACATAAAAACATTTGAACATGCCTGCTAATCTTTTCTTTCGTAAAACTCAAGCTTACTAAGCTTGTTCATTAAAACTGGAAATCTTTAAATCATACTTGCTTGTACGTACTTGCTCGAAATCATAACATTTTCATAAATTTCGACAATCAAGAACATATGCTCACGTATAAATTTCATCAAGACATTAAGGATCACAACGAGCACTTGGAATCATTTCTTAGAAAATATGAATACTCATAAACATGTGTTCAAAGGAAAACAATAAGCATTGAAACCATTTCGTTTTAGCAAAACCTTGCATTTTCATAAGCATAATACATGCCTATAAACCGTTTTCGAGGTTCGTTTTGTCACTCACAGTGTTAGAACTAGAACTTTGGCCCGTACACTCGACCTTTTTCCTCTTGACCTGTCAAACAAACAAAATCCATGTATCAGAGCTCGACTCGAGCTCATGAATTTCAACCTTAAAATTAAAAAAACTACTATATCATTTTTCTAGCATTTTACAGATTTCGTGCCCTGCCTTCATACTCTCATATCTTCTCCATTACTTAGCCAAAAAGGATGTACTTTATACCAAACTCTTCCTTTTTGAACCCTCTAAAAGTCAACAAAAGGAATGAAATTGAAATTACTTACGGATTGTTTCGAAAATACCTCGAAAACCTCTTCCAAAAATAAACTTCTGCTATTTCTAGATTCGTCCCCCTGCTCCACAGAGAAAATGACCTGAAATTTTAAACATCTTCCAGTCGATTTCTACTCATGAGTTCTGTATGAAAGTTGTAGGAAATTCAATAAGTTTTCCAACCATACCTACGAGAGCTTCTGACTCCAACTCTACAGATCAACACGACCCAAAAACTATAGACTTCTCGGATTTGACAGCAAAATCTTTCCTCTTCATTTCTTTAAACAAATTAGTAACTTAGACTTAGAATTTCCTCGAGCTTCCTTCACCAACTTTGTTAAAAAATGAATTAAATTTCAAGAAAACTAAACCTCAACTCTTACCTCTTCTTGTTGAGCTTGAAATGATCAAAACATCAGAACATGGTTGAATTGATCATAGAATTGCCATGGAAATTGAGTTGAACCTTTCTCCTTCCTTCTTCAACCTCAAAACCTCAAAACCCTTCCTTCCTCTTTCTTTAACCTTCTCCCACGAAGCCCTCTGCTTTCTTTTGTTAAAAAATGAGAAGGAAATAAGTTTTAAATGTTTTAAAAAGAATCCAAACGGTGGTGGAGGTTTTGTTTTCTTTCCCTTTTTCATTTTTTTTTTTTTTTTACTCCTTCCTTATCTCTTTTTTCCCCTTTTCTTTTCTTTTCTTTTCTTTTCTTTTTCTTTTATTTTCTTTAAACAAAACAAACCAAAATGTATTAAACTTTTCCTTTTTTGTTTTCTTTTGTTTTTTTCTTGTAAGGAAATTTCAAAGAGAGATCTCGGGTTTACACGAGACTTGGACCCTTAAATCACTATACTAAAACTTGACCCATAGACTGCGGTATTGCTAAATAATTTTACGGAACAATGAGAAAAGTCAGGTATTGTTTATCCTGGAATCTGTTCCAATGAGTTTTCTACAATTCCGCAGCAATGCGGTGATGAACAAAAGAGAGTATAACCTGACTTCCCTCCTAAATGAGTTGCAAACTTATCAATCTCTTATGGAAAATAAGGGAAAGGTTGATGGAGAGGCAAAACTGTTTGCCCATTGCAAAATGGTCTAGATGGGTTCATCCTCTGGAACCAAGTCCTGCGGTTCTTCTTCTGGGATGAAGAAGACTCTGAACAAGGGGAAACGAGGAAAAGGGAAAGGTTCTGCTACTGCAGACATTGAGCTCAAAGAGAAGAAAGGTAAATGACGTTTACTCGTTCTTCAAACTTCTTTAGTGGAAAGTGAAGACTTTACCTGGATACTTGATTCAAGGGCCATTAACCACGTTTGCTCTTCTTTGCAGGAAACAAGTTCCTTCAAGGAGCTCGAAGAAGGTGAGATAACGCTCAGGGTTGGAACAGGAGACGTCGTCTAAGCTCATGCAGTGGGAGATGCGAAGCTGTTTTTTAGAGATAGATTTTTATTTTTAGAAAATCTGTACATAGTTCCCAAGATTAAGAGGAACTTGATTTCTATCTCTTGTCTAATTGAACATAGTTATTGTATTTCTTTTTCAAGTAATGAAGCGTTCATTTCAAATAAAGGTGTCAATATTTGTTCTGCCAAATTAGAAAACGACTTATATGTACTTAAACCAAATCAAACAAAAGCAATTTTGAATCATGAGATGTTTAAAACTGCAAATACTCAAAGTAAAAGGCAAAGATTTGCTTCAAATAATAATATCTATCTTTGCAATCTTAGACTTGGCCATAAAAATCTCAATCGGATTGAGAGATTATCTAAGAATGGACTTCTAAATAAGTTAGAAGATGATTCTTTACCTCCTTTCAAATCTTTCTTGGAAGGTAAGATAACTAAGCGACCTTTTACTGGAAAAGGTTGTAGAACCAAAGAGCCTTTAGAGCTTATACAATCAGATCTTTGTGTCCGGTGAATGTTAAAGCTCGAGGATGTTACGAATATTTCATCTTCTTCATAGACGATTATTTGAGGTATGGTTATTTATACCTAATGCATCATAAGTTTGAGCCTATTGAAAAGTTCAAAGAGTATAAGGGTGAGGTAGAAAATGCATTAGGGAAAACCTTTTAGTCACTTTGATCTGATCGAGGTGGAGAGTATATGGATTTGAGATTCCATAACTATTTGATAGAACATGGAATCCAATCTCAACTTTCGACACATAATACACCACAGCAGAATGGTGTATCAGAAATGAGGAAGAGAACCTTGTTAGACATGGTTTGTTCAATGATGAGTTATGCTCAATTGCCTGTCTCGTTTTGGGGATACGCAGTAGAGACTGTGATTCATATCTTGAACACTGTTCCATCAAAGACTATGATTATGAGATCTGGCAAATGGATGTCAAGACTGCTTTTTTGAATGGTAATCTTGACGAGAGCATCTCTATGTCTCAGCCCGAAGGGTTCATAACTCAAGGTTAGGAGGAAAAAGTTTGCAAGCTCAATCGATCCATTTATGGGTTGAAACAAGCGTCAAGATCTTCGAACATAAGATTTGACACAGCGATCAAGTCTTATGGCTTTGACCAGAACGTTGATGAGACTTGTGTTTACAGAAGGATCATCAACGACAAAGGACCTTTCTTATTACTTTATGTGAATGATATCCTACTCATTGGTAATTGTTGGGATTTTTGTCCTACTCTCGTGTTTGAAATCACTGTTTGAAATTAATAAGAGTTATTCATTTCATCACTTTGTGTCTTGCAATATTTATAAACTTTTCCAATAAACTAAGCTCAAGGGTCATTGAATTTATGAGAGAACTAGAACTTGAACGGTGTGTAGTGGACACACAGGGAGGATCACGTTCGAGTTAATGACACGAACGGTCTACAGTATATGGATAGGATTGGAGACCTAATCCTGGATACACTGTGGATGCAACCCGCTTTGTATTAGATACAAACGAGTTGATCTGACTCGTTCATGTGGTTGACATGCGAGTGGGGGCATCCTGTGCAATGAGATTGAACAAGACCGGACCGTAAATTATAAGACCTACTGATGTAACACCGTTGACAGTAAGGACTAATAATTTCGTAGATGACCATTAGTGACTCGACCTGAATCCTGAGCGTGTTACGGACTAAAACTCGTAGTTTGTAATTATGTTCTAATTAATGTAATAAAGTGTTATTATTTCAATAAAGTTTTATTATTCGTTTTCTACGAGTTTGCCGTTATTTAAACCCTAAATCCAATAAACTAAACATCCAATAAATCTTTAATTCATGTCATCTACACTAATACGTTAGGATCACAGTGTTTGTACAAATACAAAGTGGGCCATATCCATAGTTTAACCAGGGTAAGGTACCCAAACCTTATCCCCTAACTATAGACCCTTTAGGCTGTATCTCAAACCGAGATCCTTTTTATGTACATTACATTCAATTAAAGATTTATTGGATGTTTAGTTTATTGGATTTAGGGTTTAAATAACGGCAAACTCGTAGAAAACGAACAATAACACTTTATTGAAATAATAACACTTTATTACATTAATTAGAAATAATTACAAACTACGAGTTTTAGGGTACAAATCCCAACACTAATCACGTTTGCTCTTCATTTCAGGAAACTAGTTCCTTCAAGGAGCTCGAAGAGGGTGAGATGACGCTTAGGGTCGGAACGGGAGACGTTGTCTCAGCTCGTGCAGTGGGAGATGCCAAGTTATTTTTCGGAGATAGATTTACTTTAATGAAAAATCTGTATATAGTTCCTATGCTTAAAAGGAACTTAATTTCTATCTCTTGTTTAATAGAACATGGTTATTGTATTTCTTTTTCAATCAATGAAGCGTTCATTTTGAAAGAGGGTGTCAATATATGTTCTGCTAAATTGAAAAATGGTTTGTACGTACTGAAACCGAATAAAACCAAAGCAATTTTAAATCATGAGATGTTTAAGAATGCTAACACTCAAAATAAATGGCAAAGAATTTCTCCAAACAATAATACCTATCTGTGGCATCTTAGACTTGGTCATATCAATCTCAACCGGATTGAGAAACTTTCTCAGAATGGACTTCTAAACAAGTTAGAAGATGATTATTTACCGCCTTGCGAGTCTTGCTTGGAAGGTAAAATGACCAAACGACCTTTTACTGGAAAGGTTATAGAGCCGTAGAACCCTTAGAACTTATACATTCGGATCTTTGTGGTCCGGTGAATGTTAAACCTCGAGGAGGGTACGAATATTTCATCTCTTTCATAGAAGATTATTCGAGGTATGGTTATTTATACCTAATGCATCACAAGTATGAAGCTCTTGAAAAGTTCAAAGAGTATAAGGCTGAAGTAGAGAATGCATTAGGGAAAAGCATTAAAACACTTCGATCCGATCGGGGTGGAGAGTATATGGATTTGAGATTCCAGGACTATATGAGAGAACATGGAATTAAAACTCAACTCTCTGCACCTAATACACCACAACAAAGTGGTGTGTCAGAAAGGAGAAATAGAACCTTGTTAGACATGGTTCGTTCTCTGATGATCTATGCTCAATTGCCTGCCTCGTTTTGGGGATACGCAGTAGAGACTGCAATTCAAATCTTGAACAGTGTTCCGTCAAAAAGTGTTTCAGAAACACCTTTTGAACTTTGGAAGGGGCGTAAACCTAGTTTACAACACTTCAAGATTTGGGGTTGTCCGGCACACGTGCTCGTGACAAACAAAAAGAAATTGGAACCTCGTTCAAGATTATGCCAATTTGTTGGCTATCCCAAAGAAACGAGAGGTGGTCTTTTCTACGACCCACAAGAAAATAAGGTGATTGTATCGACAAACGCCACGTTCTTGGAGGAAGATCACATGAGAAACCATAAACCTCGTAGTAAATTAGTACTAAATGAAGCTACACATGAACCAACAAGAGTTGTTGATCAAGTTGGACCTTCATCAAGAGTTGATGGAAGAGCCAGCACCTTAAGTCAGTCTCGTCCTTCTCAATCGTTGGGAATGCCTCGACGCAGTGGGAAGGTTGTTTCCCAACCTGACCGCTACTTGAGTTTAGCTGAAACTCAAGTTGTCATACCTGATGACGGCGTAGAAGATCCATTGTCTTATAAACATGCAATGAATGACGTAGACAAGGACCAATGGATCAAAGTCATGGACCTTGAAATGGAGTCAATGGACTTCAATTCGGTATGGGAACATGTAGACCAACCTGATGGGATTAGACCCATAGGGTGTAAATGGATCTATAAGAGAAAGAGAGATGCAACCGAAAAGGTACAGACCTTTAAGGCTAGACTTGTAGTAAAGGGTTTTACCCAAAGGGAAGGAGTTGACTATGAAGAAACTTTTTCCCCTGTTGCTATGCTGAAGTTGATACCACACAAAATGTGTTATACTTAGGATTAATTATTGCTAGTTTTATGAGGATTTCAGGGCTTTTACGTATTTAATTCATTAAATTTAAGATTAAGAGCTTAAACGGAGCTATTGGAGACAAATTGGATCACTCGGGATCAAAACGAGCTATTTCGAGCAAAAAACAACATCAATTGGAAGAAAAAGAACCAATCCAAGCATGAAGACCCGAGGTGATGGCGTTGCAACGCCATGCAAAGCGTTGCAACGCCATGTTCGCTGTTTAAAGGCTTTGAAGTCTCCAGGCGATAGCGTTGCAACGCTGCATTATAGTGTTGCAACGCTATCTCGATAGAAAAGCACGCGTGAGAAGCTGCACAGAGGGCGTTGCAACGATGCCTTGCAGCGTCGCAATGCCAGATCGATAAGGGCCGCGCGCTTTGGGTAGCGGCGTTGCAACGCTGTCCTCAGCGTTGCAACGCCATCGATTATTTCCATAACTGCCAGCCGCCTAGGGTACAGCGTTGCAACGTTGTCCCTAGCGATGCAACGCTGCACCTATTCCTTCTATAAATACAACATGATGCATTTGAGAAAAGGGGTCGAAATTGATAGAGAATCCACCCTAATTTTGAAATACACTTTGTAAGAAGGCAGGAAAGAGCGTTCTTGGGAGCCAAAGCATCCGTGGAGGTTCGAGATCGAAGGAGGGAGCTCGGAGACGAAGGACCGGCATCGACACATAAGTTTAATTTCTCTTTCTTTCAATTTGTAATAGCATTCTAAGACGTTTCCTACATGTTTATCTTTGTTTTCATGTGATTTAGAGTAGCTAAATGTTGTAGTTAGAATTTGATTTGCTTATTAAGACTTCTTTGCCATGTATTGAAGTATGCTTTGATCTTTATTTTTGGCAATTCATTCTTAATTTCATTTATATCTTGGTTTAAGTGGACTCACGAGAAAAAGCTTAAATTAGAACAAGGTTGTCAAAACCCTTGGAATTCTGGCATGAGAATGACTTAGAAGTTTAAGGGAAACACATAAAGAAGTTTCTTAATGTCGTGCATGCTTAGGTTTTATATGGAGACTATAGGATTTATTGTATGTGCGAGGCTCTTGAAAGATCGAGAGACTTTCTTGAGTAATTTACTTATTGTTTATAAATTCATCTGATTTATTCATTGCATGTGTGATTAAGTATTGAGTTGCAAGATCAACTTCCTTTAAATCTATCAATTCGTGTCTCCACTTGTTTGTTTGTCTTTAATTCTTGTTTCACCACCTTTCCATGTTATGTTTCTTTAGCTAAAATTGAGAATTAGTATCTTAGTAATTAATTAATCTAGAAACCCATTCATGAGGACGATACTTGGACTCATAAATAACTATACTAAAACTTGACTCGTACACTGCGGTATTGCAATATAATTATACGCAATATGTTTTTGGCGCCGTTGCTGGGGGATTGACAATTATTTAGATTATTTAATATTAGGAGAAAATTTGAAATTTTAGACTAAAGCTTGTTTGTTTCCCTGTCCTTAATTGTTTTGTGTGATTGTTTGTTTCCTTATTTGTGTTATTTTAGTTTTGTGTGTTTTTGAGTTTTTCTTTCATGTTTTGGTTGTGTTGATATTGTGTAAAGTCTGTTGTGAAATTCCTGATTTTTCAAGTATGACTTTGCATAATTTTGAGTTTCCACCATTCTATTGTTCCTATCATGACCCTAGTTTTGTGCATCATGATTTCTCTGAATACCATGTGTCTAATTTTTCTCATTTTGTACCTGGCATATATCAAAATTCACATGAGGGTAGTTATTTAGGAACTTGGAACCATAGTTTTTCATACCTTAACCAACCCCTAGAAAAATCTTCTCTTATAGACCAGTTGGCAGAATATACCTTAGAATTGAAATTTAAAAATTTGGTTCATAGTGAATTAGAGAGGTTGGATAGGTTAGAAACTGAGGTGATAGGACTTTGGGAAATAGTACAAGATATAGCTCAATACCTTGACCAGTTAGTAGTTTCCCTTAAGGCCTTACAGGAACAATTTCTTATCCTTACAACTAGGAGGTGCCACCTAAGAGGATTTGTTTAGATTTTAGTGAGGATAGTTTGGGGGAGACTGAGGCACACCATGATCAAGTTAGTGAGGAGGACACTGGTGATACACTTAATTCCACAGGAGAGATCAAGGTGATGAAGTTAGAGGCTGAGAAGTCTTCTTTCCTTTTATCACCAAAAATTTCCTTTATTTTTTATAACCATTTGCCTTATACTCACGAGTCTTGCTTTGATTTCAGTTCTTTTCTTTTGATAAATAAAAATCCCAAAAATAATTTTTTATCTGGGCCTCAAGAAAAGCAGGATAGCCTTTTAAACTTAGATGGTTACATCGATTCGAGCAAGAAGGGCCTGAAGAAATATGAGCAATTTTATGTGCCCTAATAAGTCACCATCTAGCTAAAGACATTAAACAAAGCGCTTCTTGGGAGGCAACCCAAGTTTTATGTTTTATGTCTTTATTTTCTGCTTTCTAGTGGTTTGTGTTTTTCTTTTTTTATCTAATTTCCTTCTTTTTGTTCCTCTAGGTATATGCCCAAGGGGAGAGCTACAGATTTGCACCCTTTTGATACTGAGATTGAGAGGACCTGTAGGAGACTCCTAAGGGAAGGAAGAGCAGAACCTCAGGAAATGGTTGATCAGGAGCTCATCAATAACCCTAAACTTATCAGGGAGTATTTCCAACCTGTGTTTAATTCTGAGCAGGCTGGAATAGTCCATGCCCCTGTCAATGCTAATAATTTTGAACATAAGACATGGCTGATACAAATGGTTAGGGAAGGTGCTTTCAGAGGCTTAGACACAGAAGATCCTAACTCTCATCTTCAAAATTTCTTAGAAATATGTGGTACATTTAAAATGAATGGTATCTCTGCTGATAGTATTTGCTTACGTTTTTTTTCTTTTTCTTTGCAGGGTAGAGCCAAAGAATGGCTAGGGTCTCTTCCCTCAGGAAGAATCACTTCTTGGAAGGAGTTAGCCGAAGCCTTCATGACAAATCCTTTCCACCTGTAAAGGCTGCAAAGTTAAGGACTGAGATTGGAACATTCAGGCAGCACCAGGGAGAGAAACTATTCGAGGCCTGGGAAAGGTACAAGGACATGCTCAGGAGGTGCCCACAACACGGCTACCCATAATGGCTCCAGGTACAATTGTTCTATAATGGACTGGAAGGTAAGACTAGGATCATCCTGGATGCCACTGCTGGAGGGGCTTTCATGGCGAAGACTGTGCCAGAAGCACGTGCGCTCCTGGAGGAAGTTTCAAGCGCCACTACCGGTGGCCTCTGAGAAAATGATGATCTAAGCCGAGAGTTGGACTATATCAATTGGACGAGGTAACCTCTCTTAGATCTCATATGGCATCTCTCACTCATGCCCTGAATAATTTTCCAGGATCACCACAGACAGGGATGTCCACTCAATGCTCCCAGACCAATGGAGAATCCACTATAGAGCAATTGCACTACCTGAACAATAGAAGCAACCACTATGGAGGAAATCAGACTCAGAATAACCCACCAACACATTACAATCCAGGTTTGAGGTATCATGAGAATTTCTCTTATGCTAACAACAAGAATGTGTTGAATCCTCCAACAGGGCATGCTTCTACATCAGAGAGGAAACCATCTCTGGAAGACACATTGCACTCCTTCATAGCTGAATCCATATATCAGTCCAACCAGCTGGAGAATGCAGTCACCAGCTTATCTAGTATAGTGACCAGTCATGGTGCTGCCATATAGAACATAGAGACCTAGATTGGCCAAATGAACACACCACTCCAGGCACTGCAAGCAAGGAAAGAAACACCTTGAGGGAGTACAGTCTAGCTAAAGACGTTAAACAAAGCGCTTATTGGGAGGCAACCCAAACTTTACTTACTTTTGTTTTCCTGTCTTTAGCTTGCTTTAGTTTATTGTTTTTCAATTCTTAGTTAGTAGTTGTTTTACTTCGTAGGTTGTGGAGATTCCCTTCTTCGTTGAAATCCATGCTCCCATTCTGAGGAACTCCAACACACATGCTTTGGCTATCCAAGGAACTCAAAAAGAGCTCCATAAACCAAGACAACATTGTTCACTCTAACCCTGATACTTAATTTGTGCTTAATTCAACAAACATTGGGGACAATGTTTAGTTTAAGTTTGGGGGTGGATGTGTTCATTTATTGAGACTGTCCTGAATATGTGTTGAATTGTTGATTGATCTTTTACATAAGTATGAGTATGATAGCCTAGGATGAGATATAATTAGAAATCCTTGTGATTCTGCTGAAACCTGAGAGCATGACACGAATTTGAGTTAATTTAAAAATTTTCTTGAGTTTTTCCTGCAGTATTACGCACATAGCCTGTGTTCCTATAGTTTTGAAATGCTTAGAACAAAGTTATTAGGTTTAGAAGTTTGATGTCACCTCGATAGGTTCGAGAACTGATTTGATAGTTAAACTGCAGGATAGGGTGAATAACAACATGAAGTGCATGATCTGTATAATATATGAAGTAGCTTGCTTTTGTTTTTTGTTTGCTAAAGAAAAAAAATGTGAGGGTAAAAAGAGCTACCTTCACTGTGATCAGTTAGGCCAGTCATTGAGCGAGTGCTCTGGGTAAGGGTCCCTGCAGTGGATGTGTGAAAGCTAGTGTTCTTGCATATAAAAAAAAAAGAAGAAGCAAATAGAAAAAAGTGGCATCAAAATAGTGATTAAGTGTTGAGTAAAGTTGTTTATTTCTTGAATGTGGGGAGGCTCAAAGATTAGTAATTAAGACCAGTGTAGGGGGAAGTTGAATGGAGAACCTAGTAAAGTTGATCCGGGCTTAGTAAAAATGAAGGGAACATAGGCTAATCACACACACACGTAGGAACACTTAGGAAAAGTTTTAAATTACTTGTTGAAGTGTTAGGTTTGAGTGTTTCCTGTAATTGCCAAATTTTCTCTTAAATCTTTGAGACTTGAATCAAATGTATGTTTAAGAACAATCTAATGTTTAACTCAGTTTTTGCTCGGGACTAGCAAAAGTTTAAGTTTGGGGGTGTTTGATAGCACATAAAATGTGCTATCCTTAGGATTAATTATTACTAGTTTTATGAGGATTTCAGGGCTTTTACGTGTTTAATTCATTCAATTTCAGGTTAAGAGCTTAAACGGAGCTATTGGAGACAAATTAGATCACTCGGGATCAAAACGAGGCTATTTGGAGCAAAAAATAACATCAATTGGAAGAAAAAGAACCAATCCAAGCATGAAGACCCGAGGTGATGGCGTTGCAACGCCATGCTTGCTGTTTAAAGGCTTTGAAGAGTCCAGGCGATAGCGTTGCAACACTATCTCAATAGAAAAGCACGCATGAGAAGCCGCACTGAGGGTGTTGCAACGCTGCCTTGCAGCGTCGCAACGCCAGATCGATAAGGGGCGCGCGCTTTGGGTAGCGGCGTTGCAACGCTGTCCCTAGCGTTGCAACGCTACACCTATTCCTTTTATAAATACAACATGATGCATTTGAGCAAAGAGAGAAAAGAGCGTTCTTGGGAGCCAAAGCATCCGTGGAAGTTCGAGATCGAAGGCGGGAGCTCGGAGACGAAGGACCGGCGTCGACACATAAGTTTAATTTCTCTTTCTTTCAATTTGTAATAGGGTTCTAAGACGTTTCCTACATGTTTAGCTTGGTTTTCATGTGATTTAGAGTAGCTAAATGTTGTAGTTAGGATTTGATTTGCTTATTAAGACTTCTTTGCCATGTATTGAAGTATGTTTTGATCTTTATTTTTGGCAATCCATTCTTAATATCATTTATATCTTAGTTTAAGTGGACTCGAGAGAAAAAGCTTAAATTAGAACAAGGTTGTCAAAATCCTCAGAATTCTGGCATGAGAATGACTTAGAAGTTTAAGGGAAACACATAAAGAAGTTGCTTAATGTCGTGCATGCTTAGATTTTATGAGGAGACTATAGGATTTATTGTATGTGTGAGGCTCTTGAGAGATCGAGAGACTTTCTTTAGTAATTTACTTCTTGTTTATAAATTCATCTCATTTATTCATTGCATGTGTGATTAAGTATTGAGTTGCAAGATCAACTCCCTTTAAATCTATCAATTCGTGTCTCCACTTGTTTGTTTGTCTTTAATTCTTGTTTCACCACCTTTCCATGTTATGTTTCTTTAGCTAAAATTGAGAATTAGTATCTTAGTAATTAATTAATCTAGAAACCCATTCCCGAGGACGATAGTGTTGAGTTTTATGTCCCAAAACTCGTGGTTTTGTAAACTGAATGTATATTCTATTTCTCAATAAAGTTGTTATTGAAATTTATTCAGTAAAGGTGTTATTGAATATTGTGTATTTTGTAACCTTAATCCAATAAAGAACCCTTGGCTATAGGATGAATACTTGAACTTTATGTGTGACATAAAAGTGGATCAAGTTCAAGTTATAGTCAGAACAGTCTATAGTATAAGGATAGGGTTAGGTACCTTATCCTGGGGACACTATGGACGCGACCCACTTTGTAGAGAACAAACGATGTGATCCTAAATCGTTCATGTGGAGACATGTGAGTGGGGGCGCCCTATGCAATGAGATTGCATAAGATTGGACCACAAAATAGTCACTTAGACTTTATAACTCCGTTTACTGTCTGAACTGACTATATTCATACGATGACCTAGGTAACTCGATCTTAATCCTGAGCGTTCTATGGACCCCTGTTTATTCGGATTATCCTTAGATTTGCATGGGTGAGAGTTGCCCGAGACTGCCGACTCAATAAGCCTCCCATTTCAGGGATAAAATCAGGTAGATAGTTGGGAACATAGTTCTGCAAGATGGAATTCACACCTACACGCTTTAAGGATTAGTAGAGAGGTTGTTCCCTTAAGTACTGACTCCTGGTCTTGAACAATGGGTCCACCCCTCTCATTGGCCCGAGAGGGATTCGGTTTGCTGGTTGGACCACAAACCAATTATTCATTAGAGGATCAGTGGGACTTAAGGAACAAGAGGTAATTACAGGGGTAAAACGGTAATTTTTGACCCAGCTGTAATTACGAACGACCTGTGAAGGATCGACATACTAATCATGGTTATCGAGTTGACAGAAATATATCTACAGTGAGGAGAATGCAACCACTGGGCTTTAGTGGAGTGTCCCGGTGGTTTACGAATGTTGATTAGCTATGCTAAAGAGTTTGGCCGGTTGATCTCGTATCGTTGGAGCTCATGATCGGTAGGTCCATTAGGTCCTCCTTACTAGCTCGGACATAGCCTTATAACATTTGGAGAGAAAAGAATTTGAATTGTTCAAATTCGAGTTTGGAAGAAAGCGTTAATTATATGTGATATATTTAACGAATCATAGCTTAATTATGAATTAAACTATGATTAATAAAAGGTGGATATATTTAAATATGGTTTAAATATTGGATCAGTTTATAGCATGAATAAGGATTCATGTTCGGAAAATCGATCGGGATCGGGCAACTTATTTAATTTAATATTTGATATTAAATTAAATTAAAAATTAATTAATTTAATTTTGAATTATTAAATTAATTATATTAATTTTAGAATTAAAATTAAATGTAAAATGAGGGATTTTCATGATTTTCATGAAAATCAAGTTGCCAACTTGCCCAATCCTCCTCATTTTTAAAATTCACCAAAATTAGCCACCTCCATCTCAAACCATCCTCATCATACTTGAGTTGTCACTCTAATAAAGCTTAATGAAGATTTATATAATGGTGATTTGGGGTGTTTTGTGAGAATTACACAGAAAATTCAATATTCCCGAATTAGTGACCTTTGAGGTATTTTCTTCCAAATTCTCTCAACCTAGGATCCCACAATCCATTCTAAGGCCTGAGGATAGTATTTGATCTTCTAAGTTGAGTTTTCTATCTCTCTGTTTAAAGACTCTAACGGTCATCCATGAAGTGTTCGTGCTGAAAACCATCCACCGGGTGAAGAGAATTTGATCTTCTAAGTTGAGTTTTCTATCTCTCTGTTTTTCCAGCTTTAAGCATGTTTTTTATTTTACAAAATTGATCAATTTAGAGTGTTCAGGATCCAAAATTGCTTTCGTTTTCTTAATCTAGACTCCTTCAGATACTTGGACTCATAAATCACTATACTAAAACTTGACTCGTACACTTCGGTATTGCAAGATAATTATATGCAATAAAAGTCTATAAGGATACTCTTGTCCATAGTCGCGTTTTATGATTATGAAATTTGGCAAATGGACGTCAAGACTGCCTTATTGAATGGTAATCTTGACGAGAGCATGTATATGTCTCAGCCCGAAGGGTTCATAACACAAGGTCAGGAGCAAAAAGTTTGCAAGCTTAATCAATCCATTTATGGATTGAAACAAGCATCAAGATCTTGGAATATAAGATTTGATACTGCGATCAAGTCTTACGGCTTTGACCAAAACGTTGACGAGCCTTGTGTTTACATGAGGATCGTCAACGACAAAGTGGCATTATTAGTACTTTATGTGGATGGTATCCTACTCATTGGGAATGATGTAGGATAGCTAACTGACATAAAGAATTGGCTGGCGACCCAATTCCAAATGAAAGATTTGGGAGAGGCGCAGTATGTTCTTGGGATTCAGATCTTTAGGAATCCCAAGAACAGAACGCTAGCTTTGTCTCAAGCGTCTTATATCGATAAGATGTTGTCCAGATATTCAATGTAGAATTCCAAGAGGGGATTATTACCCTTCAGACACGGAGTTCATTTGTCTAGGGAACAGTGTCCCAAGACACCTTAAGATGTTGAGGATATGAGACATATTCCCTATGCCTCCACATCGGGATCAGTTTTCACCCTTAACGGGGGAGCTATAGTATGGCGAAGCATCAAGCAAGGATGCATTGCTGACTCCACAATGGAGGCTAAGTATGTCGTTGCTTGTGAAACAGCTATGGAGGCTATTTGGCTAAGGAAATTCCTTACTGATTTGGAAGTTGTTCAAAATATGGAATCTCCCATCACCTTATATTGTGACAATAGTGGTGCGGTAGCCAATTCGATGGAACCTCGCAGCCATAAGCGAGGAAAGCACATCGAGAGGAAGTATCACCTGATACGAGAAATAGTGCAACGAGAAGATGTGACAGTCACGAAGATCGCTTCGGAGGACAATATTGCCGATCCGTTTACAAAGACTCTCACGGCTAAAGTGTTCGAGGGTCATCTAGAAAGTCTTGATCTACGAGATATGTACATAAGCTAATCTAGGGCAAGTGGGAGATATGTAATGGGGTATATGGATGCCCTAGTTTATTGTATTTCTATCTCTGTAACCACTGTTTTAGATTATGATGTACCGCACTAGAGTTTTAGTTCAAGTGGGAGTTTGTTGGGATTTGTGCCCTAAAACTCGTAGTTTGTAATTATGTTCTAATTAATGTAATAAAGTGTTATTATTTCAATAAAGTGTTATTGTTCGTTTTCTACGAGTTTGCCGTTAATTAAACCCTAAATCCAATAAACTAAACATCCAAGATCGTTAAATGAATCTTTAAGCTCGAATGTAATGTACATAAAAAGGATCTCGGTTCGAGATACTGACCTAAAGGGTCTATAGTTAGGGGATAAGGTTTGGGTACCTTACCCTGGTTAAACTATGGATATGTCCCACTTTGTATTTGATACAAACACTGTGATCCTAACGTGTTCGTGTAGATGACATGTGAGTGGGGATATCCTATGTAATGAGATTACATAAGACCGGGACTACGAAATAGTACGTCTAGCTGTAACTCCGTTGACTAGTTAGGTTTCTATTTCACTAGGATGACCTAGGCAACTTGATCTCAATCTCGAAAGGAGTTACGAACTCCTGTCGCAAGGGATTGTCCTTTGACTAGTATGGGTGAGAGTGGCCAGATTTGCCGACTCAATATGACTACCTTCTTGGGGACAAGACCTAGTGAGCGGCTGGGAACTTAACTTAACAAGATGGAATTCACTCATTCCCGCCCACTAGGGTAAGTAGAGGAATGTTCCCTTAAGCGGTGTCTCCGGGACTTGAACAAAGGGCCTAACCCTCTAATTGGCCTGAGAGGGACTCTGTTTGTTGGTAGGACCACAAACAAATTGTTCATTAGAGGAGCACTGGTACTTAAGGCACAAGATGTAACCCAGGGATAAAACGGTAATTTGACCCAGCTGGTGTTACGAACATTCGTGAAGGATTGACTTGCTGTTATTGGTAAATATCCATGGACACAGAAATATATCTGCAGTGATAAGAGTGCAGCTGTGAGACTTTAGTGGAGTGTTCCCGCAATTGACGAATGTTGATTGGGAGGTTAATGAGATTAACCGAGCAGTCTCGTATCGTTGGAGCTTGTGATCTGTAGGTCCATTAGGTCCACCTTCTAGCTCGAAAGGGTTCTTAGATCATTTGAATTTTAAATGTTCAAATTCATTAGGGAATATATTTAATGTATTTAGATACGATATAATATATAGTTTTGGATTATATATTATAAATTTAATGTGAATATGATTCATATTAAATTAATTGAGAGAATTAAATATTTGAAAGAGTTCAAATATTAAATTCAAATGTGAATGTGATTCATATTTGAAAACTATAGGTTAAATTTAATGTACATTAGATGTGCATTAAAACTATAGGATAGAGGGATAATTCATTAAATGTGATTAATATAAATTAAATATAAGATATTTAATTCATTTTTATTATTTAATTAATGAGATTAATTAAATAAATAAGGAACGTGTCAGGAGGACACGTTCCCCCTCTCTCTCCCAGCTTCCTATTCGATAGGAAATGGGAGATGCCCATTTGAAGCTTCTTCTTCTTCTGGGAGGTGTAAGAAAGAGGTGCTAGATCGATTCTTTTCTGCAATTGGTGAATTGCTGCAAGAGAAATTCTCTCTCTCTCACTCTCATTCCCAAAAATTTCCAATTGTTGGATTACCTTCCCACCAAGGTAGATCTAAGTAGAACTTAGAGACATATGAGGTTCTCTTGTTGGTAGCGTCCCTGCTTGAAAAAAAAGAGGAGTTGTTGTGTTGCTGAGTTACTGGAATTTGCGTGGTGCAAGGAGTTGCTGTGAGTCTACAAATGTAATTCTTCTTCTCTTTAGTTTAATTGTTAAACTTAACATGTTTGCATATATGCTTTTCTCCATGTCTAATTAGATTAGAATTAGCATGCTTGTTCTATATGTTTTATTTATCAATGGACTGGTTTTTGTTTCAATTAAAACAGTCAAGCAATTAACGATCCCAAACACATTTCCGCTGCTCAAGGAGATTAGATTTTCATCAATCCACTTCCCTATCGAGAGGGAGAGGGAGATGAAGATTAGATCTCAATCAAGAATGGTAATTTTACCCAGCTGGTGATACGATCATTCGTGAAGGATTGACTTCTTCTTCTTGGTCAATATCCGTGGACACAAAAATATATCTACAGTGAGAAGAGTGAATTTGCGGGACTTTAGTGGACTGTTCCCACAGTTAATGAATGTTGATTAGGAGGTTAATGAGATTAACCGAATAATCTTGTATCATTGGAGCTTCTTATATGTAGGTCCATTAGGTCCACCTTCTAGCTCGTAAAGGGTCCTTAGATCGTTTGAATTTGAAATGTTCAAATTCAATTAGGGAATAAACATTAATGTATATCGATATTCAAACATCTCATGCACATCAAGATTTAACCTATAGTTTACAAATATGGATCACATTCACATTTGAATTTAATAGTTGGACTATTTCAAATATTAAATTTTCTCACATAATTTAATACGAAGCATATCCACATTAAATTTATAATATATAGTTCCAAAACTATATATTATATCGTATCGATCTACATTAAATTTATTCCCTAATGAATTGAAACATTTCAAACTCAAATGATCTAAGAACCCTTTACGAGCTAGAAGGTGGACCTAATGGACTTACAGATCAGGAGGTCCAACGATACGAGATTGCTCGATTAATCTCATTAACCTCCCAATCAACATTTGTTAATTGCGGGAAAACTCCACTAAAGTCCCGCAGCTGCACTCTTCTCACTGCATATATATTTCTGTGTCCACGGATATTGACTAATAACAACAAGTCAATCCTTCATTTAATGTTCGTGAACACCAGTTGGGTCAAATTTCCGTTTACCACAGGTTACATCTTGTACCTTAAGTACCAGTGCTCCTCTAATGAACAATTTATTTGTGGTCCTACCAACAAACAATGTCCCTCTCGGGCCAATAAGAGGGTCGGGCCCTTTGTTCATGTGTTGGGGACACCACTTAAGGGAACATTCCTCTACTTACCCTAGTAGGCGGGAAGGAGTTAATTCCATCTTGCTAAGACAAGTTCCCAGTCGCTCACTCGGTCTTGTCCCCAAGAAGGTAGGCATATTGTGTCGGCGAATCTTGCTACTTTCACCCATACTAGTCAAAGGACAATCCCTCGCGAACAGAAGTTCGTAACCTGCTCCGGATTAAGATCAAGTTGCATAGGTCATCCTAGTGAAATAGAAACCTAACTAGTCAACGGAGTTACATCTAGTGGTTCGTATTTCGCGGTCCGGTCTTATGTAATCTCATTACATAGGATATCCACACTCACATGTCATCTACACGAACACCTTAGGATCACAATGTTTTTATCTTATACAAAGTGGGCCACATTCATAGCTTTACCAGGGTAAGGTACCCAAATCTTATCCCCTTACTATAGACCCTTTAGGTTGTATCTCGAACTGAGATCCTTTATATGTACACTACATTCAGTTAAAGATTTATTTTACAGCCTTGGATGTTTAGTTTATTGGATTTAAGGTCAAAACAAAGGAAATATCGTAAATAAGGAACAATAACTCTTTATTGAAATAATAACACTTTATTACATTAATTAGAACATAATTACAAACTACGAGTTGTAGGTCACAAACCCAACAAACTCCCACTTGAACTAAAAACTCTCGTGGGTACATCATAATCTAAAATAGTGGTTACAGAGATAGAAATACAATAAACTAGGGCATACATATACCCCATTACATATCTCCCACTTGCCTTAGATTAGCATATGTACATATTTCGTAGACCTAGACTCTCATGATGACCCTCATACACTTTAGGCGTGAGAGACTTTGTAAGCGGATCAACAATATTGTGCTCCGAAACGATCTTCGTGACTGTCACATCTCCTTGTTGTACTATTTCTCGTATCAGGTGATACTTTCACTCGATGTGCTTGCCTCGCTTATGGCTGCGAGGTTCATTCGAATTGGATACCGCACCACTGTAGTCACAGTATAAGGTGATGGGAAATTCCATATTTGGAACAACTTCCAAATCAGTAAGGAATTTCCCTAGTCAAAAAACCTCTTTGGCAGCTTCACAAGCAGCGACATACTCAACCTCTATTGTGGAGTCAGCGATGCATCCTTGTTTGATGCTTTTCCATACTATAGCTCCCTCGTTAAGGGTGAAAACTGATCCTGATGTGGATTTCAGAGAATCCTTATCAGTCTGAAAATCAGAATCAGTGTATCCAGTAAGGATTAAATCCTTAGTCCTATACACAAGCGTATAGTCCCTCGTTCTCCTAAGATAATTGAGGATATTTTTAACTGATGTCCAGTGGTCTAACCCTGGATTGGACTGGTACCTACTGACTATTCCCACTGCATAACAAATGTCTAGCTTGAGGCATAGGGAATACGTCTCATATCCTAAACATCTTGAGGTGTCTTAGGACACTATTTCTTAGACAGATGAACTCCATGCATGAAGGGTAACAAGCCCCTTTTGGAGTTCTGTATCGAATATCGGGACAACATTTTGTCGATATAAGACGCTTGAGACAGAGCTAGCGATCTGTTCTTGCGATTCCTGAATATATGAATCCCAAGAACATATTGCGCCTCTTCCAAATCTTTCATTTCGAATTGGATCGCGAACCAATTCTTTACGTCAGTAAGGTATCCTACATCATTTCCAATGAGTACGATATTATCCACATAAAGCACTAAGAAATCTACTTTGTCGTTGATGATCCTCTTGTTAACACAGGCTCATCAACGTTCTAGCCAAAACCATAAGACTTGATCGCAGTATCAAATCTTATATTCCAAGATTTTGATCCTTGTTTCAACCCATAAATGGATTGATTGAGCTTGCAAACTTTTTGCTCCTGACTTTGGGTTATGAACCCTTCAGGCTGAGACATATAGATGCTCTCGTCAAGATTACCATTCAAAACGGCTGTCTTGACATCCATTTACCAGATTTCATAATCTTTAAACACGACTATGGACAAGAGTATCCTTATAGACTTCAACATAGCAACAGGGGAAAAAGTTTCTTCATAGTCAACTCTTTCCTTTTGGGTAAAACCCTTTGCTACAAGTCTAGCCTTAAAGGTCTGTACCTTTCTTGCTGCATCTCTCTCTCTCTTATAAATCCATTTACACCCTATGGGTCTTACTGTTGGGATGTATGCCCTAAAACTTGTGTAATTTTTATCAAAGAAATAAAGAGTTACTTCTTTTGATAAAATTACAGTCTTGCTTTATAAATCTAATAAACTAAGCTCCAAGGTTATAATATACATATCTTGAACATTAGTGTAGTGGACACTATTCGGATTGTGTTCAAGAATATAACCTAAATGGCCTATGGTATAAGAATAAGGTTGGAAACCACTTTCTGGTAACACCATGGATGCGACCCACTTTGTAATTAGTACAAATGAGGTAATACAACTCATTCATGTAGTTGACATGCGAGTGGGGGCATCCTGTATGAAGAGTTCATACAAGACCAGATCGCAAATTATTAGTCTAACAAGTGTAACTCCGTTAAAAGGATATGAATAGTAATTATTAGATGGTCATTAGTGACTCGACCTGAATCTTGAGCGAGTTTAGAACTCCTGCCTATAGGGTTTTGGCCTTAGACTAGTATGTGTGAGAGTGGCCTGTAGCCGACTAAATAAGCCTACCTTCTCAGGAACAGAACCTCGTAGGTAGCTGGGAACTTAACTGTGCAAGATGGAATTCACTCATTCCTACGCTAAGGAATTAGATAGGTTGTTCCCTTAAGAACTGACTCCATGTCTTGAACAACGGGGCCCCGCCCTCTAAGAGGGTATGAGTCTTTTGTAGGACCTTAGACTTGTTGTTCATTAGAGGATTAGTGGTGCTTAAGGAACAAAGAGGTAATCATAGGGGTAAAACGGTAATTTAACCCAGCTATGATCACGAACAACCTGTGCAGGGTCGACTCATGGGTAATGACTATATCAGTGGATAAAATATATTCTACAGTGAGGAGAGTGCATCTACAAGTCTATAGTGGAGTGACTTGTAGTTAATGAATATTGATTAACTGGATCAAAGAGTTTGATCAATTAATCTCACATCATTGGAGCTCATGAACTGTAGGTCCATTAGGTCCCTCTGTTGGCTCAACATGGTAATATTGAGGGTATAAAGTTTGGAATGAAATTGAAGTGTTCAATTTCATACATGAGGTGTTATATCAATTATATATGATATAATTGATATAATATATAGTTTTAATGTGAATTAGATTCACATACAAACCATATACTAATGAGAGAATAAAGGAGGGGTAAGATGGTCATTTTCATCCTATTTCCCTATATATATATGGTTGCATGAGATGCAACAAGGGGGAAGTAATTTTAAATCATTGTTGTGTTGTTGGAAAAGTTCCAAAACACAAACCTCTCTCTCACAACATCTTATCTCACCTAAAGGGAACCCACATTCCTCCCTCACCTAGAGAACAATGGAGAAGATCCAGTGGTCGTGTCTTCATCCGTTCGTGTTCCAGTTGCTGACATCGTGATCGTGGGAGAAATGAGCACTTGAAGAAAAGTTCTTCAAAGGTATATTTCTTGCTGTCGATATTCTGTTTTTATGCTTAATCTATTTCTTTTAGTTCTTGAATGTAATCGTTGTAATGAAATTAAGAACGTGGGATTCACTGTCGCTTCCGCTGCGGGATTTGATTCCCTCCAGTTACCCCTTCAGGTTAGTCTATAAGTTCTCATACTAAATTAAAGTCCATTGACTCCATTTCAAGGTCCATGGCTTTGATACATTGGTCCTTGTCTACGTCATTGATTGTCTGTTTATAAGACAATGGATCTTCTGTGTCGTCATCAGGTATGACAACTTAAGTTTCAGCTAAACCCAAGTAGTGGTCAGCTTGGGAAACAACCCTCCCACTGCGTCGAGGCATTCCTAACGATTGAGAAGGACGAGACTGAATTGAGGTGTTGGCTCCTCCATCAACTCTTGATGAAGGTCCAGCTTGATCAACAACTCTTGTTGGTTCATCTGTAGCTTCATTTAGTTCTAATTTACTACGAGGTTTATGGTTCCTCGTGTGATCTTCCTCCAAGAAAGTGGCGTTTGTCGATACAATCACCTTGTTTTCTTGTGGATCGCAGAAAAGACCACCTCTTGTTTCTTTGGAATAGTCAACAAATTGGCATAATCTTGAACGAGGTTCCAGTTTCTTTGGGTTTGTCACTAGCACGTGTGTCGGACAACCCCAAAACCTGGAGTGTTGAAAACTAGGTTTACGCTCCTTCGTAAATTAAAAGGTGTTTCTGAAACACTCTTTGATGGAACAGTGTTCAAGATTTAAACTGCAGTCTCTACTGCGTATCCCCAAAACGAGGCAGACAATTGAGTAGCACATCATAGAGCTAACCATGTCCAACAAGGTTCTATTTCACCTTTCAGACACACCATTTTGTTGTGGTATATTAGGTGCTGAGAGTTGAGATTTAATTCCATGTTCTATTATATAGTCCTGGAATCTCAAATCCATATACTCTCCACCTCGATCGGATCGAAGTGTTTTAATGATTTTCCCTAATGCATTTTCTACTTCAGCCTTCTACTCTTTGAACTTTTCAAGAGCCACAGACTTGTGATGCATTAGGTATAGATAACCATTCCTTGAATAATCATCTATGAAAGAGATGGAATATTCGTACCCTCCTCGAGCTTTAACATTCACCGGACAACAAATATCCGAATGTACAAGTTTTGAGGGCTCTATGACTCTGTAACCCTTTCCTGTAAAAGGTCGCATAGTCATTTTAACTTCTAAGCAAGATTTGCAAGGAGGTAGAGAATCATCTTCTAACTTGTTTAGAAGTCCATTCTTAGATAATCTCTCAATCCGGTTGAGATTTATATGGCCAAGTATAAGATGCCATAGATACGTATTATTATGAGAAATTCTTTGCACTTTACTTTGAGTATTTGCAGTTTTAAACATATCATGATTTAAAATTTCTTTAGTTTGATTCGGTTTAAGTACATACAAGCCGTTTTTCAATTTAGCAGGACAAATATCGACACCCTCTTTTAAAATGAACGCTTCATTTAATAAAAAGGAAATATAATATCCATGTTCTATTAAACAAGAGATATGAATTAAGTTCCTCGTAATCTTAGGAACTATATATAGAGTTTTTAGTAAAATAAATCTATCTCCAAACAACAGCTTGGCGTCTCCCACTGCCAAGCTGAGACGACGTCTTCCGTTCTGACCCTGAGCGTCATCTCACCCTCTTCGAGGTTTTTGAAGGAACTAGGTTCCTGAAAGGAAGAACAAACGTGATTAGTGGCCCCTGAATCAAGTATCGAGGTAAAATCATCATTTTCCACTAAACAAGTTTCAAGAAATGTAAATCTAATTTACCTTTCTTCTCTTTGAGCTCAGCAAGGTATTTTGGGCAGTTTCGCACCCAGTGCGAATCCACGTTGTAGTGGAAACACTTTCTTTTGTCTGCAACCTTGGCTTTTCCCTTGCCTTTATCAGCAACAAGTGCCTTCTCTTTCCCTCTTATCTTCTTCTTTTGGGACTTCTTAAGCCTAGAAGATGAACCACAAGACTTAGTCCAAGAGGATGAACCCTTCATGAGCTTTCTTAAATGGGCAAACAGATCTGCCTATCCATCAGCCTGTCCCTCATTCTTCATAAAAGACTGGAAAGTTTGTAGTTCATTTAAGAGAGTAGTCAGGTTATACTACTTTTTGTTCATCACCGCATTACTGCGGAATTGCAGGAAACTCTATGAAAAAGATTGCAGGATGAACGAGACCTGACTTTGCTCCTCAATGACCGCTTCGTTCATCTCAGCCACGTTGAAATGGACCATTAGATCGAGAACGTGTTCTCTCACTGATGATCCCTCCTTCATATGGGAGTTATAAACGTATTTGAGGGATTTGTGCCGAAGTTGTTCAGATGCTTGTCCAAACATATCTTGTAACGAACTCATGATCTCACGAGCTAAGACCATGCCCTCGTGCTTTTTGGCTAGAACTTCAGAATCACTAGCCAAAATGTAGACCATGGCCTTATCACTACCCTTGATCCGGTGATCGACGCCTCCAATATGATTGAGGAGTGTTTGAGCGAGGACACGAGGACATTCCTCAGTCAGTACAAACCATAGGTCGTCAACAACGAGAATCGTATTCAGGTTGGACTTTCACCAAGTAAAATTCTCACCAGTTAAACGATTGATTTTTAATAAGGATATTATTGAGGACGAGATGCTGAAAATCCCAAAAAGTTCTAATTAGTTATGCCTTTTAACCCATTATAAAACCAATCATGTTTAGCAAAATTATTAAAAAACCGTAGTGTACAAACTAAACCAAATGTTTAAATTAAACCTTTAATTTTGCAACAATATTTCAACGGTTTAGAACAAAAGCCTCCGTCGGGCGGTCAGTCATTTCTCCCTTGAATTAAGACTTTCTCAGCCAATTCTCACAACCAGAACATCTCATGTCCCAATGGTCCTTAGTTACCGTTTATTTGGTCAAGGACTTCTTAACTAGCTTAACTCATCCCGTAAATGTGACCCTACCATTTTCAGATCGAATAGGTCCGAGCCAACAGGCTACTATTAAGAAAGACAACTGTTGGCAAATTACCTAAGAGACCCTATCCATTTCCGGAGTTCACGGTGTTCCGATTCCTAAAGTCAGACCCTCCGTAGGGTTTGCCTATTCCAGGACAACCTAGAAGGCGGACTATAGAAATCTCACGGTGTGACCTAATGGAGGAGACCGTAGGATACGTTGACACGCGTTCTGCTCCCATTTACTATGGATACTTCCCTCATTCACCTTGTTATTGAACCATGTAAACACATATCGTAGGGGAACGCCTTATTGACGCCACGTAGCCGAGCATGAAACTCACGGTGTGAACTCTTGAGGACCTGAGAGTAAACTTGATGCGAACATCTTGATTTCTTCCACTGAAGCTCCTAAGATTAGGGCATAGGTTTAACTTAGTCTGATTCTGGCTAAAACAATCTATCTAAATCTATGCCTATTATAACTGTTATAACTAGGTCTTTAACCTTATGTCTAGGTGAATAAACATTTTAATTACCTAGATATAAAATAGAACTAAGGTTAATTCAACGCAAGTCGTGGATCGGTTCCGTGTAGGAGGTATTAGTTAGCTAAGCGACTTATGTACTCCCAACCTTAGACAACACTTCACCAGTAGACTTCCCTTATAACCAAAGTCCTAATGTCCTACTATATTTTAAACTGTTTAAAATACTATGTATGAATAATTTCTAATCCTATTAGAAATTGAAACTTAGGTCTAAATTAATTTTAAACAATTTAAAACTAATTTAATTTTAACTCAAGTTCCTATATTTGCATGCATTTCTTTATTATAGGTTATGGTTTCTAAAACTCATTTAATTTATAACTTTTATAAATTTAATAATTCACCTATGACAAAGAACTATATTATAAAACAAATATTATAAATAAAGTATTCAAGTAATTGAATAATTAAATTACTTAAATAAAATAACATTTATTTTAAACTAAGTAATTTCATGCTCCATGCAATTTATTTTCCATATAATCTAATTATAACATTTATAATTAATTACTCATGAAAAATAAATTAATTAAGCATCTAAACCATATTCATATAACAATTATACAAATAAAATGCATGAACATGTTTATCCTAAGGTGGGAAAAAATCTAAATGACATTTATAAAAAATATAGCTGTAAAACCGAAATAAATTGGCCCCGAAAGTGTAAAATAATAAAATTACTCTAACTTTATTACATAAACCGGTCCAAAACACCTTGAACCGGACTTGAACCGCTCGAACCGGATCGAAAACAAACTAAGATGTTGAACTGATCTGCTGCTGGTGAAATGTCATCACGACGTTGCAACACTGATGAGGTCGTTGCAATGCCGCCATTGTCCGCGCACGCGCCTGCTACTGTGGTAGCGTTGCAACGCTGAGGTGCAGCGTTGCAACGCCGCTGACCCCTGGAGCTCCTGCGTCGATAGGAAATGTTGGGGTTACGACGCCGTTCCTCAGCGTTACAACGCTGCTGCTTCGACAACAACTTTCTCCTTCGAATACAACAACTTCAATCATCAATTTCGCCTTCAATTCTCAATTGAATTGCACGAAACTGGTCCCGAACGACTATTAACTCGATTACAGACTCAATAATGCACTTTATGCCCAAAAACACAGGGGCCTTTACATACAATTTGATCAAATCAAAATAGTAAACTATTGCCAAATAGTCCTCAACAGTTTTACAGCAAACTAAATGCAATTCCCACCAAATCAATGAAATTTTGTTTCAACCAAAACAAAAACAAGCATTGCTCTGATACCAATTGATAGAGATCTGATCACCTTGAGCAGCGGAAATGTGTTTAGAATCGTAATTAGTTGATCGTTTGGGTTAGATACAAAAACCAGTACATTGAAAAAATAACAGAGATAAACATGTAAATCTAATTTAATTAGGCATGGAGATATACATGCAAACATGCTGAAACAAACAATTAAACTAAAAGAAAGAAAATTTACCTTTGTAGTTTTAGTTTCCAGCAACTCCTTGCTCCTATTGCAGCAACACAGCAACACCCAAGAAACTTCTCTGTTTTGTTCAACACAACAGCACCACGAGCAAAACCCTCTATCCTCTGAGTGCTTAGATCACCCAAGGTGGGAAGGGTTCCAACAATTGGAGAGAAGGGAATTCTAGGAGAATGTCAGAGAGAGAATTCTTCTTTGTGAAATTCAATCTAATCAATGATCCATCGATGGATTGAAGTCTATCCCTTCTCACCAGGAGAAGGATACTTCAGTGGGTAACTCCTTACTCCCTATCGAGGGGAAGTTAATTGGTAGTGGGAACGTCTCCTCTTTCACGTTCCCAATTAATATTATAATTAATTGATTAACTAATTAATTAAATAATTAAATTAAATTTTATTTAATTGAAATATTAATTAAATGATTAAATCACATTTAATCATTTTATCTTTTATCCTATAGTTTAATGTACATCTCATGCACATTAAGATCTAACCTATAGCTTACAAATATGAATCACATTCACATTTGAATTTAATATTTGAATTATTTCAAATATTTAATTCTTTCACATAATTTAATACGAATCATATCCACATTAAATTTATAATATATAGTTCCAAAACTATATAATATATTGTATCTATATACATTAAATTTATTCCCTAATGAATTTCAACATTTCAAACTCAAATGATCTAAGAATTCTTTACAGCTAGAAGGTGGACCTAATGGACCTACAGATCAGAAGCTTCAACGATACGAGATTGCTCGATTAATCTCATTAACCTCACAATCAACATTCGTTAACTTCGGGAACACTCCACTAAAGTCCCTCAGCTGCACTGTTCTCACTGCAGATATATTTTTGTGTCCACGGATATTGACCAATGACAGCAAGTCAATCCTTCACGAATGTCCGTAACACCAGCTGGGTGAAATTATCGTTTTACCCCTGGGTTACTTCTTGTACCTTAAGTACTAGTGCTCCTCTAATGAACAATTTGTTTGTGGTCCTACCAACAAAACGAGTCCATCACGGGCCAATGAGAGGGTCGGGCCCTTTGTTCAAGTCCCGGAGACACCACTTAAGGGAACATTCCTCCACTTACCCTAGTAGGCGGGAAGGAGTGAATTCCATCTTGCTAAGTTTAATTTCATCTTGCTAAGTTAAGTTCCCAGCCGCTCACTCGGTCTTGTCCCCAAGAAGGTAGGCATATTGAGTCAGCTAATCTGACCACTCTCATCCATACTAGTCAAAGGGCAATCCCTCGCGAACAGGAGTTCGTAACCTGCTCAGGATTGAAATCAAGTTGCCTAGGTCATCGTAGTGAAATAGAAACCTAACTAATCAATGGAGTTACATCTAGTGGTTACTATTTCGCGGTCCGGTCTTATGTAATCTCATTACATAGGATATCCCCACTCACATGTCATCTCCACGAACACTTTAGGATCAAAGTGTTTGTATCTTATACAAAATGGGTCACATCCATAGTTTTACCAGGGTAAGGTACCCAGACCTTATCCCCT
The DNA here is from genome assembly GCA_036507285.1 of Trichosanthes cucumerina. Taxonomy (NCBI): domain Eukaryota; kingdom Viridiplantae; phylum Streptophyta; class Magnoliopsida; order Cucurbitales; family Cucurbitaceae; genus Trichosanthes; species Trichosanthes cucumerina. The sequence continues at coordinate 46,600,508 of CM071841.1, forward strand.
TACTATAGACCCTAAGGTTGTATCTCGAACTAAGATTCTTTATATGTACACTACATTCAATTAAAGATTCATTTTACAGCCTTGGATGTTTAGTTTATTGGATTTAGTGTTAAAACAAAGGCAATATCGTAAATAACGAACAATAACTCTTTATTGAAATAATAACACTTTATTACATTAATTAGAACATAATTACAAACTACGTGTTTTAGGGCGTAAACCCAAACAGCTTCGCCATACCCCCGTTAAGAGTGAAAACTGATCCCCGTTAAGGGTGACAACTGATCCCGATGTGGTTTTCCTAGACACCTTATCGATCTGAAAATTAAAATCATTGTATGAAGTAAGGATCAAATCCTTAGTCCTATACACAAGCTATAGTCCCTCGTTCTTCTAAGATACTTGAGGATATTTTTAACTCTTGTCCCATGGTCAAACCCTGGATTGGATTGGTACCTACTGTCTATTCCCACTACATAGCAAATGTGTGGCCTGGTGCACAACATAGCATACATTAAGCTGCCTACTGCAGAGGCATTGGGAATACGTCTCATATCCTCAACTTCTTGAGGTGTCTTAGGACTCTGTTCCTTAGACATATGAACTCCATGCCTGAAGGGTAATAAGCCCCTCTTGGAATTCTGCATCGAATATCGAGACAAGATTTTGACGATATAAGATACTTGAAATAGAGCTAGCATTTTTTTCTTGCGATTCCAGAAGATCTGAATCCCAAGAACATATTGCGTCTCTCCCAAATCTTTCATTTGGAATTGGATCGCCAGCCAAATCTTTATGTTAGTAAGGTATCCTACATCATTCCCAATGAGTAGGATATCATCCACATAAAGCACTAAGAAGCTACTTTGTCATTGATGATCCTCTTATATTCCAAGATTTGGATGCTTGTTTCAATCCATAAATGGATCGATTGAACTTGCAAACTTTTTGCTCCTAACCTTCGGTTATAAACCCTTCGGGCTGAGACATATAGATGCTCTCGTCAAGATTACCATTCAAAAAGGTAGTCTTGACGTCCATTTGCCTGATTTCATAATCATAAAATGCATCTATGGACAAGAGTATCCTGATAGACTTAAGCATAGCAACAAGGGAAAAGGTTTCTTCATAGTCAACTCCTTCCCTTTGGGTAAAACCCTTTGCTACAAGTCGAGCCTTAATGGTTTGTATTTTTTCAGCTGCATCTCTCTTTCTCTTATAGATCCATTTACACCCTATGGGTCTTACCCCTTCAGGTTGGTCTATAAGTTCGCATACTGAATTGAAGTACATTGACTGCATTTCAAGGTCCATGACTTTGATCCATTCGTCCTTGTCAACGTCATTCATTGCCTGTCTATAAGACAATGGATCTTCTACGCTGTCATCAGGTATGACGACTTGAGTTTCAGCTAAACCCAAGTAGCGGTCAGGTTGGGAAACAACCCTCCCACTGCGTCGAGGCATTCCCAACGATTGAGAAGGACGAGACTGACTTGATGTGTTGGCTTCTCCATCAACTCTTTATGAAGGTCCAGCTTCATCAACAACTCTTGTTGGTTCATCTGTAGCTTCATTTAGCACTAATTTACTACATGGATTATGGTTTCTCATATAATCTTCCTCCAAGAAAGTGACGTTTGTTGATACAATCACCTTGTTTTCTTGTGGGTTGTAGAAAATACCACCTCTCATTTCTTTGGGACAGCAAACAAATTGCCATAATCTTGAACGAGGTTCCAGTTTCTTTGGATTTGTCGCTAGCACGTGTGCCATACAAACCCAAATCCTGAAGTGTTGTAAACTAGGTTTACGCCCCTTCCATAATTCAAAAGGTGTTTCTGAAACACTCTTTGATGGAACAGTGTTCAAGATTTAAAGCTGCGATGCCATCATCGCGCACTCCCAAAACGAGGCAGGCAATTGAGCATAGCTCATCATAGAACGAACCATGTCAAACAAGGTTCTATTTCTCCTATCTGACATACCATTTTGTTGTGGTGTATTAGGTGCTGAGAGTTGAGATTTAATTCCATGTTCTATCATATAGTCCTGGAATCTCAAATCGATATAATCTCCACCTCGATCGGATCGAAGTGTTTTAATGGTTCTCCATAATGCATTATCTACTTCAGCCTTATACACTTTGAACTTTTCAAGAGCCTCAGACTTATGATGCATTAGGTATAAATAACCATACCTCGAATAATCATCTATGAAAGATATGAAATATTCGTACCCTCATCGAGCTTTAACATTCACCGGACCACAAAGATCTGAATGTATAAGTTCTAAGGGCTTTATGGCTCTGTAACCTTTTCCAGTAAAAGGTCGCTTAATCATTTTACCTTCCAAGCATGATTCGCACAGAGGTATAGAATTATCTTCTAACTTGTTTAGAAGTCCATTCTTAGAGAGTCTCTCAATCCGGTCGAGATTTATATGACCAAGTCTAAGATGCCATAGATAGGTACTATTTTGAGAAATTCTTTTCCTTTTATTTTGAGTATTAGCAGTTTTAAACATCTCATGATTCAAAATTGCTTTAGTTCTATTCGGTTTAAGCACATACAAGTCGTTTTCTAATTTAGCAGAACAAACATTGACACCCTTTTTCGAAATGAACACTTCATTAATGAAAAATGAAATATAATATCCAAGTTCTATTAAACGAGAGATAGAAATTAAGTTCATCTTAATTTTAGGAACTATATACAGATTTTCTAAAAATAAAAATCGATCTCTAAAAAATAGCTTGGTATCTCCCACTGCACGAGCTGAGACGACGTCTCCCGTTCCGACCCTGAGCGTCATCTCACACTATTCGAGCTCCTTGAAGGAACTAGTTTCCTGAAACAAAGAGCAAACGTGATTAGTGGCTCCTGAATCAAGTATCCAGGTAAAATCATCATTTTCCACTAAGCAAGTTTCAAGAATAAGTAAATCAGATTTACCATTCTTCTGTTTGAGCTCAGCAAGGTATTTTGGGCAGTTGCGCTTTTAGTGCCCATCCACGTTGCAGTGGAAACACTTTCCTTTGTCTGCAACCTTGGCCTTTCCCTTGCCTTTATCAGCAGTAGGTGTCTTTTCTTTCCCTCTCATCTTCTTCTTTTGGGTCTTCTTAAGCCTAGAAGATGGACTACAGGACATAGTCCCAGAGGATGAACCCTTCTGGAATCTTTTGGAATTGGCAAGCAGATTTTCCTCTCCATCAGCCTGTCCATTATTCTTCATAAAAGACTGGAAAGTTTGTAGTTCATTAAGGAGAGTAGTCTAGTTATACTTTATCTTGTTCATCCCCGCATTGCTGCGGAATTATAGGAAACTCTTCGGAAGTGATTCCAGAATGAAGAATACCTGTCTTTTCTCATCCAAGACCGCTCCGTTCATTTCGGCAACGTTGAAGTGAACTATAAGATCGAGAACATGTTCTCTCACTGAAGTTCACTCCTTCATGCAGGCGTTATAAACGTACTTGAGGGATTCGTGTCGAATTTGTTCAGATGGTTGTCCAGACAAATTCTGCAAATAACCCATGATCTCACGAGCTGAGATCATACCATCCAACTTCCTGGCTAAAACATCAGATATGCCAGCAAGGATATAGGTCTTGGCCTTTTCATTGGCCTTGGACCAGCGGTCAACCCCATCCTTAACTGTTTGAGGTGCGTTTTGAGCAGGAACCTGAGGACATTCCTCAGTGAGTACAAACTATAGGTTGTCAACAACAAGAATGACGTCCAGGTTGGACTTCCACGGAGTAAAGTTTTTAGCAGTTAAACGTTCGCTTTTGAGTAAGGCTATATACGAGGATGACATGCTGAAATTCCAAAATAGTTCTAATTAGTTATGCCTTTAACCCATTATAAACCAATCAAATTTAGAAAAATTATTAAAGAACCCTAGTGTTTAAACTAAACCCAACGTTTAAATTAAACCTTTAATTTCACAACGATACCTCAAGGGTTTAGAACAAAAGCGTCCGTCGGGTGGTCAGTCATTCATCCCCTGAATTGAGACTTTCTCAGCCAATTCCCACTATCAGAACATCGCATGTCCCAATGGTCCTTAGCTATCGTTTGTTTGGTTAAGGACTTGTTAACTAGCTTAACTCATCCCATAAATGTGACCCTACCATTTTCAGATCCAATAGGTCCGAGCCAACAGGTTACTATTAAGAAAGAAAACTGTTGGCAAATTACCTAAGAGACCCTATCCATTTCTGGAGTTCGCGGTGTTTCAATCCCTATAGTCTAGCCCTCCGTAGGGTTTGGCTATTCCAGGACAACCTAGCAGGCGGACTATAGAAATCTCACGATGCGACCTGATGGAGGAGACAGTAGGATACGTTGACACGCGTCCTGCTCCCATTTACTATGGATACTTCCCTCATTCACCTTGGTATTGAACCATACAAACACTTACCGTAGGGGGACACCCTATTGACGCCACGTAGCCGAGCATGGAACTCATGGTGTGAACTCTTGAGGACGTGAGAGTAAACTCGATGAAAACATCTCGTTTTCTACCACTGAAGCACATAAGATTAGGGTATAGGTTTAACTTTGTGTTATTCTGTCTAAAAGAATCTATCTAAGTCTATGCCTATTATAACTGTTATAACTAGGTCTTTTAACCCTATGTATAGGTGAATAAACATTTTAATTACCTAGATATAAAATAGAACTAAGGTTAATTCAACTCAAGCTACGGGTCAGTTCCCAGGTAGGAGGTATTCCGTTAACCGTCAGCTTAAGTACCCCCAACCATAGACAGAACTTCACCAGTAGAGTTCCCTCATAACAAAAGTCCTAATGCCCTACTATATTTTAAACTATTTAAAATACTATGTAAGACTAACTTTTAATCCTATTAGAAATTAAAACTTAGGTCTAAATTAATTTTAAACAATTTAAAACTAATTTAATTTTTACCCATGTTCCTATGTTTCCATGCATTTCTTTGTTATAGGTTATGGTTTCTAAAACCTCTATAATTTATAACACTTACAAATTTTAATAATGAACCTATGACAAGGAACTATATTATAAAACCAACAATTAATTTCAAAATGGAATTATAAAAATTATTCAACTAATTGAATAATTAAATTACTTAAATAAAATAACAATTATAAATAAATTCATATGAAAAATAAATTAAATCATGCATTTCTACCATATTTATATAAAAATTATATAAATAAAATGTATGAACATGCTTATCTTAAGGTTGGAAAAATTCTAATTGACATTCATAAAGAAAAATAGCCGTAAAACTGGAATAATTTTGCCCCTAAAGTGTAAAATTAATAAAATTACTCTAATTTTATTACAAAATCGGTTTAATACTCCTTGGACCGGGCTTGAACCAGACCGAAAACCAATCGAACCGCCTGAACCAATCTGCAGCAGCAGTTTTGGCATCATGGCGTTGCAACTCTGATGGGAGCATTGCAATGTCGGCTTTCTCTGCGTCCGCGCCTACTATTGGGGTAGCATTGCAACGCTGAGGGGCAGCGTTGCAACGCTGCTGACCCCTGGAGAACTCGTGTCAATAGGGATGGTTGTCATTGCGACGTCGTTCCTCTGCGTTTCAATGCTGATGCTTCGGCAGCAACTTTCCCATGCAAACAACACAGCTTCAAACATGAAATTCTCCTTCTATACTCATCCGATTTGCATGAAACTAGTCTCAAACGACTCTTAACTCGATTACACACTCGATAATGCACTTAATTGCCCAAAAACACAGGGGCATTTACATTTAAATTGATCAAATCAATAGAAAACTAAGGCCAAATATTCCTAAACAGTTTTACAGCAAACCAAATGCAATTCCCACCTAAACCAATTCAATTTTATTTCAACCAAAACATATCAAGCATTGCTCTAATACCAATTGATGGAGATCTAATCCCCTTGAGCAGCGAAAACGAGTTTGGAATCGTAATTGCAAGTTCGTTTTGTATGAAAAACAAAAACGAGTACATTGGGGTAAAAAAAGAGATAAACATGTATTCTAATCTAATTAGACATGGAGTAAACATGCAAACATGCTTTGGAAAATAAAGTTAACTAAAAGAGAATTTATTATACCTTTGTAGGTTTAGTCTCCCAGCAAGTCCTTGCTCCTATTGCAGCAACATAGCAAGCAAGAATACCAAGCTTCTTTGTTTCCTCCAACAGGACACAACATGTAAGAAAACCTCCCAAGGCTCTGAGTTCCACTTAGATCTTCATTAGGTGGGAAGAATCCAACAATTGGAGAATGTAGGGAATTTTAGAGATCGAGAGAAATTTTCAGAGAGCGTTTTCTCATAACCAATTGATAAATCGGTCAATTGCTTTACCTCTGCCAATTGGAGAAGAAGCCCATCAAAGGAAAACCTCCCCCACTCCCTATCGATGGGGAGTTGGAGGGAAATGGGGCACGTGTCACACGTTCCCCTTTTTTTATTTAATTAATAATTAATCATATTATTTATTAATAAATCAATTAAATCTCATTTAAATAAATTAAATTAAATATCATATATTTAATTTAGATTAAATCACATTTAATCAATTTTCCCTCTAACATATAGTTTTATTGAACTTCTTGTGCACATTAAATTTTAACCTGTAGTTTTTTCAAATGTGAATCACATTCACATTTAAAATAATATTTGAACTCTTTCAAATATCTAATTGTCTCATATAATTTAATATGAATCATATTCACATTAAATTTATAATATATAGTTCCATAACTATATATTATATTGTATCTATATACATTAATTTTATTCTTTAATGAATTTGAAAATTTCCAATTCAAATGATCTAAAACCCTTTACGAGCTCGAAGGTAAACCTAACGGACCTACAAATCAGAAGCTCCGACGATACGAGATTACTCGGTTAATCTCATTAACCTCCTAATCAACATTCGTTAACTGCGGGAACACTCCACTAAAGTCCTACAACTGCACTCTTCTCACTGAAGATATATTTCCGTGTCCACGGATATTGACCAATAACAGCAACTCAATCCTTCACGAATGTTCGTAACAACAGCTTGGTCAAATTACCGTTTTACCCCTGGGTTACATCTTGTACCTTAAGTATCAGTGCTCCTCTAATGAACAATTTGTTTGTGGTCCTACCAACAAACAGAAGTTCCTCTCAGATCAATGAGAGGGTCGGGCTCTTTGTTCAAGTCCCGGAGACACCACTTAAGGGAACATTCATCTACTTACCCTAGTAGGTGGGAAGGAGTGAATTTCATCTTGCCAAGTTAAGTTCCCAGTCGCTCACTCGGTCTTGTCCCCAATAAGGTAGGCATATTGAGTCGGTGAATCTGACCACTCTGACCCATACTAGTTAAAGGACAATCACTCACGAACAGGGGTTCGTAACCTGCTTAGGATTGAAATCAAATTGCCTAGGTCATCCTAGTGAAATAAAAACCTAACTAGTCAACGAAGTTACATCTAATGGTTACTATTTCGAGTCCGGTCTTATGTAATCTCATTACATAGGATATCCCCACTCACATGTCATCTACACGAACGCCTTAGGATCACAGTGTTTGTATCGTATACAAACTGAGCCACATCCATAGTTTTACCAGGGCAAGGTACCCAAACCTTATCCCCTTAATATAGACCCTTTTGGTTGTATCTCGAACTGAGATCCTTTATATGTACACTACATTCAGTTAAAGATAAATTTTACAGCCTTGGATGTTTAGTTTATTGGATTTGGGGTTAAAATAAAGGCAATTTCGTAGATAATGAACAATAACGCTTTATTGAAGTAATAACAATATATTACATTAACTAGAACAAAAAATCTAATCTACGAGTTTTAGGGCACAAACCCCAACAATTTTGGTGAATTCAAGAGAAACTCGAAGTCATAAGAGGGGATGTGATCATCACAAAGATCGTTCGGAGCACAACGATGTTGATCCTTTTACGAAAGCTTTCAAACCTAAGGTGTTTGAGAGTCATCTAGAAAGTCTAGATCTACGAGATGTACCATGGTAAGGGCAAATGGGAGTAATGTAACAAGGGTATTTAATGCCCTAGTTTATTGTATTTATGGAACATTATTTGTAATGTTGTACTCCACTACCTTTAGGTCAAGTGGGCATTTGTTGGGGTGTATGCCCTAAACTCATTCGTATGTAAGTGAATTGTTAAATTTAATAAAGTGTTATTTTATTCAATATTTCATGTACTCACGTATAAACTTAAATCCAATAAATGATGTTTTAGGGTTATATGATTTATGAGAACTTGAATAGTATATAGTGGACATACAAGTAGGATCATGTTCAAGTAAATAACCCTTATCGTGGAGATCATGATTTGTAGGTCCATTAGGTCCCTTTGTTTGCTCAATATGGATTTATCCAAGAGTATAAAGTTTTGGAGAAAATTTGAAAACCCTCAAATTTGTAAAAAAGACTTATATTGGTGATATGTGATATAATATATAGTTTGATGTGAATATGATTGAAATTAACCTATATACTATATTTGAATTGATTCCAAATATTAATTTAGTATGAAATAGTTTCATATTGAATATTATAGGGTATATGTGAGAGGTGCACACTTGAATATGATTTGCATAATATATTTATGATTGCGTAATGGGTGTGTGGATGGAGGAAGTTGTTGGGATGTATGTCCTAATCTCGTATATGTTCATAACATTCCTTACTGAAATAAATAAGAGTTATTTTTTCATCACTTTGTGTCTCGCATATTTACAAACTTAATCCAATAAACTAAGCTCCAGGGTCATTGCATTATGAGAGAACAAGAAGTTGAACAGTGTGTAGTGGACACACAATGAGGATCACGTTCGAGTTAATGACCCGAACGGTCTACAGTATACGGATAGGGTTGGAGACCTAATCCTGGATGCGCTGTGGATGCGACCTGCTTTGTATTAGATACAAACGAGGTGATCCAACTCGTTCATGTGGTTGACATGCGAGTGGGGGCATCTAGTGCAATGAGATTGTACAAGACCGGACCGTGAATTATTAGACTTCATCGATGTAAACATCATTAATGTGATATCGACTAATAACTTCGTAGATGACCAATACTTACTCGACCTTAATCCTGTGCGTGTTACGGACTCCTGTGTGTTGGGGTATGTCCTTTGACTAGTACGGGTGAGGGTGGTCACAGTTACTCACCCAATATGCATATCTTCTACGGGACAGGACCACATGGGGAGCTGGGAACTTGACTACACGAGATGGAATTCACTCGTTCCCGAATTAGGAAAACTAGAGGGGTTGTTCCCTTAAGTGCTGTCTCCAGGGCTTGAACAACGGGCGCCCACCCTCTCACTAGACCGAGAGTGTTGTTGTTTATGGTTGGACCATGCAAGTTGTTGTTCATTAGAGGAGCAGTGGGAGATTAGAAGCAAGAGGTAGACACAAGGGTAAAACGGTAATTTGACCCACTAATGTCTACGAACAACTTGTGAAGGGTCGACTCATGGGCATTTGTCATATCGATGGACACAACTTGTCCTACAGTGATTGGAGTGCAGCTACGAGCTTTATTGGAGTGTTATCTTAGCTAATGAATGTTGAATAATCGGGACAAAGAGTTTGACTGGTTAATCACGGATCATTGGAGCTCGTCATCTGTAGATCCAATATGTCCCTCGGTTGGCTCAAACTGGATTAATGGAGGGTTTACAGTTTGGTATGGATTTGAAGTGTTCAAATTCATTAAAAGGGTATTTATGTCGTTTACATGAGGTATGATTGACATAATATACAGTTTAATATGAATGAGATTTATAATAAACTATAGGTTTCCTAATTCATTAACTAGTGCTAATTTAGAGAAATTTAATTAAGAGAAATTAAATTGAATGTGATTCAATTTAAAATTCCACAATTATACAAATGTGATTTGTATAATAAGGTATGAGATACCTTATTATATGTGTTATGCAAATATGATTTGCATAACATAAGGTTGTGGTAAAATTGTAATTTAGTGGAGATTTCAACTCGACAACTCACCATTATATAAAGGCCTTTGCAAGAAGGTTTTGGTAAGCTTTTGATCAATTTTTTGGATTTTCATCCAATGAGCTCTCTCTAATCTTTGAACTCTCTCTCAATTTTCTTTCCACCCAAACAAAAGGAAGTTCCACCACTCTCCCACAACCGATCGATAACAATCGAGAAGATCAATTTGGAGGTTTCCAAATTTTCTGGTTTGTGAGATCGTTGAAATGAAAGAGATCGAGATCAGATAAGAGATCGTCGAAAAAGAGTTCTTCAACAAGTAAATGTTACTTTTACTTTCTGTTTTTTCTTCTCCAAATCGCATGTTTAGCCAAGAATTTATGTGATAGATTCAATTTTAAGAAACATTTTTCACAACGAACACCACAACATTCCAAGTTGTTTCCGCTGCTGGAATTTTAATCCCTTCAATTGGTATCACAGCCAATCGTTGGCTTCTTCATTATGCAATCTGTTTTTCTTAAAATTAGGTGGGTTTGCTTTAATTCATGTGATGCATTGATGGTTTACGTATTGGATGTTTCAGTTTTGGACACTTAATTTGATTTACTTTTCTGTTGATGAGATCAATGTAAAGGCCTAGTGTTTTTGGGCATTCTAGAAAGTAAATCGAGTCTGTAATTCTGTGTCGTTTTGGCAAGAGTTGTTGTGAAGAAATTGGAGCGGAATTGGGCGAAAAACAACGAAAAACAACAAAGGAGTTTGTTGTTCTGTCGATGGCGTTGAGACGCAGTTCTTTGGTCTCTCAACGTTGTCCGTGCGGATCCAGGCGCGATGCAAGCACAACGTTGTGACGCGTGCGCAACGCCCAAAGCGTTGCAAACCCGCGCCTGGCGTCACAACGCAGTCGCGTAGTGGATCGCAGTTCGCGAGAAAAATGCGCGGAAGTGACGATAAGGACTTAGTGGGCAGCGGTTCGAGCAATTGCACACGTTATTCAATTTTATTTTATTTTCTTTACATGTAAAATGTATTTATTTAATAATTTTATTAGTTAATATTAATATAAATTTTATATTAATGTTAATTAATTTAATTAAAGTCCCTAGGGTGTCAAAATCGGTCTAATATTGCTATTTAATTAATTTTATTCATGTGATGCATGAAATTTATTTTTCTATGTGCATAATGTATGTCATATAGATTAAGATCCCACCTAAGGTTAAACATTTCATGCATCATATTTATATTATAAGAGTTATAATGTATAGTATGCACGATAGAATTATATTATAAGTGTTATAATATAATGCATGTTTTAATTTAATTAATATAAGTGTTATAGTTTTTAGATTAAAAGCATGGGCATGCATTTATTCATGTTATGAATGTATGTTATAGAGTTTTATTATTCATGTGATGAATTATCAAGCACTATAACAAAGAAATACATGTAACCTAAGTTAATTATTAGTTCTAAATTGTTTAAAACTTGAATAATTAGACTTAAGTTTTCTTGTTCTAATAAGATTAGAATTAGGAAATCAATATAACTTATGAATGGTGACTAATAAGTAACTCTGTCTAAGGAAGGTTCTCTCTAAGGCTGGGGTATTTAAGCTGACCCTTTGCGGAAGAACCCTACTTGGGAACCGACCTGGGAGTGAATTTAGTCTGGAGATTCATAGGTTATATTCTTGTGAGTGTCGTTAATTAACGCTTAATTAAATTACTCACATAAACCTAAGTTAATAATGTTATTATAGATTTAGGCTAATCCAATATAAGTGTTATATTGGTAGACTTATGTAAATAATAACCGATTTATCTAGGTCTATCTCGATTAACTCAAAGTGCTGAGTGGGAGGAAATAAAGTGTATGAGATACATTTAATTATTCGACCACGTATCTCTGTTAAGTTCACACCGTGAGATCCATACTCGTCCTCGTGGCGCAAATGGGAGCGTCCCCCTTCGGATGGTATTTGTATGGGTCAATATTCAACGTGAATGGAGAGAGTACTTATAGTGAGTGAGAGTGGGACGTGTTAAAACAGGACCCACGGTCTCTATTATCGATCACACTGTGAGACACCTATGATCCGCCTGCTAGTTTGGCGTGGACCAGACAATCCCTTCAGAGGGCCTTGATCATGAGGGTCGGAACACCGTGAATTTTCGAAAGGGATACGATTTCCTAGTTGGTTTTCTTTCGTGGTTCACCCTTTGGTGGCTATTGTTTGGACGAATACTTGGAAATTTAAAGATAGAGGTGACAGTCACGGGATTAATTAAGAGTTAATTGATTGAGACCGAATAATGGTAACTTGATGTCTAATGGAATAAGAGTTATTCTGGTATTAGGGTCTAGTCAAGAAAGTGTCGTCCCAGAGGACGAGTGTTTCTGTTCATCCTTCGGTGGCGGTCATTCTAAACCTTTTGGGTATCATTGCAATTTTTTAATGACCTAGGGAACATAAGATAAAAATTTGCTAAAACATGATTGGATTTTCAAACTTTTTGCGAGACTAATACAAAGTTTTTCTTTTTTCAGCAAACAAAATATCTAGTTCAATTGTCGCTCTTTTAGCTTCTGATAAACTCGTAGGAGATAATTATCAAACGTGTAAGAATAATATCAACATGATTTTGGTAACTGACGACCAATGTTCATGCTCATGGAGGAAAGTCCTCAGGTGTCGGGCTCGACCGCATCGCGAAGTGTTCGTGATGCGTACGATCGGTGGATTAGGGCCAATGAAAAGGCCAAGGTCTACATAATTGCCAGCATATCTGAAAGTTTTAACAAAAAAGCATGAGGTGATGATCACCGCTAAGGAGATCATGGAGTCTCTGCAAGAAATGTTTGGACAAATGTCCTTTCAAGTCCGACACGATTCCCTAAACACATCTTCAATGCTAGGATGAAGGAGGGGGTGTGTGTTCATGAACAGGTTCTGGACATGATGAACCACTTTAATCTGGCAGAGATGAACGGGGCTTCGATAGACGAGTCTAGCCAGGTCAGCTTTACTTTCGAGACTCTTCCGAAGAGTTTCCTTAAGTTTCGTTGCAATGTTGTGATGAACAAAATTAGCTACACTCTGACCACCCTGCTCGATGAAGTACAAAACTTCAAGTCCTTGATGAGGATATGGGGACCGGAAGCTGAGGTAAATGTTGCTTTCAAGTCTTATCACAGGGGTTCGACCTCTAGGACAAAATTTGTAGGTTCTTCAGGCCCGAAAGGGAAGAAGAAGAAGATGAAGAAGGATAAAGTTGACCGTGCTACCGCCTAGAAGGGCAAAAAGGTCAAGGATGTTGTGGAGAAAGGAAATGATGGTCACTGGGAGAGAAATTGTCCCAAGTTTTTTGCCGAAAGGAAGAAAGAAGGTAGATGTAATTTACTTGTAACTGAAACGTGTTTAGTGGAGATTAATGACTCTGCCTGGATACTGGATTCAGGCGCCAATAACCATGTTTATTCATCTTTTTAGGGAAATAGTTCCTGGCAGTAGCTGAGAGGGTGAGATGATACTACGGGTTTGAACCGGGGAGGTTGTCGCTGTTGCAGCGATCGGCACGAGGAAGCTCTTTTTTGGCAGGAAGTACTTATTATTAGATAATTTGTACATAGTGCCAGGGTTTAGTAGAAACCTTGTTTCCATTTTCTTCCTTATTGAACATTGTATTTCGGTTACATTTGAATTAAATAAAGAGTTTATTTCTTTCAAAGGCAACTTGTTATGTTTAGCTTCACTTGAGAATAATTTGTACGTTCTAAATCCTAATTCGGTCAAAAGTGTTTTGAATACTGAATTGTTTAAAACGGATTGAGAGACTAGTGAAGAGTGACTTCTAAGCGAGTTAGAAAAAAACTCTTTAGCGGTATGTGAGTCATGCCTTGAAGGCAAAATGACCAAACGTTCTTTTAGTAGAAAAGGATATAGAGCCAAGAAGCCTCTTGAGTTTATACATTCTGACCTTTGTGGTTCGATGAGTGTTAAAGCACGAGGATGTTACAAATACTTTATATCTTTTATATATGACTATTTGAGGTATGGGTGTATTTACCTAATGCATAGGAAGTCTAAAACTCTTGAAAAGTTCAAGGAGTACAAGACTGAGGTTGAGAACCTATTAGGTAAAACAATAAAAACACTTTGATCGGATCGAGGTGGAGAGTATATGGACACTGAATTCCATGACTATATCATAGAACATGGAATTACGTTGAAACTCTCAGCACCAGGTATGCCAGAGCAGAATGGTGTATCGGAGAGGAGAAACAGAACTCTGTTAGACATGGTTCGGTCGATGATGAGTTATGCTCGTCTCCCTGATTCTTTTTGGGGTTACGAAGTGGAGGCTGCGGTTTATATTTTGAACAACGTTCCGGCGTAGAGTGTTTGTGAAACACCTTTCGAACTCTGGAATGGACGTAAAGGAAGTTTACACCGTTTCAAAATTTGGGGATGCCCGACCCATGTGTTGGTGTCAAATCCGAAGAAGTTGGATCCCCGTTCAAAGTTATGCCTCTTCGTAGGTTGCCAAAAAGAGACTAGGTGTGGGTTGTTTTACGATCCTATGGAAAATAGGGTGCTTGTGTCGACAAACGTCACTTTCCTTGAGGAAGACCACATCAAGGATCACTTACCAAGGAGTAAGATTGTGTTAAATGAAATAGACAGTACATTAGCAAGAGTTGCTGATGAGTCTAGTACGTCAACAAGTGTTTGTTATCCTAACTCGTCTAGTCAAGTTCGTTCTCAAGAGTTAAGAATGTCTCGACGTAGTTAGAGGGGTGTGAGACAGCCTGAACGTTACATGGGTTTGGCTGAATCCCAAGTCGTCACCCCTAATGATGATTGTGAGGATCCATTGACCTATGATCAGTCAATGGAAGACGTTGACAAAGACGAATGGATTAAAGCTATGGACCAGGAAATGAAGTCGATGTACTTCAATTCCGTCTAGAAGCTTGTGGACCAATCGGATGGGATCAAACGTATTAGTTGCAAGTGGATCTACAAGAGTAAACGTGGCGTAGATGGGAAAGTGCAAACCTTCAAAGCCAGACTAGTGGCAAAGGGTTTTACCCAGGTTGAAGGGGTTGACTATGAGGAAACCTTTTCTCTTGTTGCCACGGTAAAGTCTATCAGGATCCTTCTGGCCATTGCCGCATATTATGACTATGAGGTATGGTAGATAGATGTGAAGACAGCCTTTCTGAATGACAATCTTGATGAGACCATCTACATGGACCAGCCCAAAGGGTTCATTGCACAAGGACAAGAGCAAAGGTTTTGTCGGCTTCAAAGATCTATTTATGGATAGAAACAAGCCTTGAGGTCTAGGAATATAAGGTTTGAAGAAACGATCAAATCTTATGGCATTCATTAGAATGTTGATGAGCCTTGTGTCTACAAGAAAATCGTCAACAACACTGTCGCATTTCTGATATTGTATGTGGATGATATTGAAGGGAATGAGAATCCCGCGCAGCGGAAGACGATTGAATCGTCGAGGTATCATTATGCAACATAGTTTTGTTAAAATTGATCTAACACTAGATCTAGGCTAAACATGCTTAAAGAAGAAGAAAATTACAGAAAATAGAGTTTACTTACTTGTTGAAGACTTTCTTCAAAGTTTCTTCCTCAAATCACGAACTCTTCGTGCTCCTTGAACTCAACGAACTCTTCCCACGAATGGAACCCGAACACCACCACTTGGAGTCTGGGTTGTTCTCTTTTGGAGAAGGGAAGATGGTGAGATCTTTTGTGTTTTGGAGAGAAAGGAGGGTTGAGAGAGTTGAGAGAATTATTCTTCTCTTCTTTGATGAAAATCAAAAAATGAGAGAATGATATACATTCCTTCTTGTAAGAAAGGTTTATATAATGGAATTGATGGAGTTAAAATCTCCTCATAATTACCACTTTACCACAACCATAGGTTATGCAAATCTCATTTGCATAACCACATAATATAAGATATCTCATATCTCATATTGCAAATCTCATTTGCAATAATTGTGGATGAATTAAATTGAATCACATCCAATTTAATTTCTCTCAATTAATTTCTCCAATTAGCCCTAATTCAACAATTAGGCTAACCTATAGTTTATTATGAATCTCATTCACATTAAACTATATATTATATCATTCATATCTCATATAAATGACATAAATGCTCTTAAGGTGAAATTGAACACTTCAATTTCATACCAAAACATTAACCCTTCTTTTAACCCAGGTGGAGCAAACCGAGGGACCTAATGGACCTACAGTGACGGGATCCAATGATCCGAGATTAACCTGCCAAACTTTTTTGCCCGATTAACCAACATTCATTAGCTACGGTAACCCACCACTATAGCCCGTAGTTGCACTCCCATCAGTGCAGAATATTACGTGTCCACTGATATAACCAATACCCATGAGTCGACCCTTCACAGGTTGTTCGTAGACACGGCTGGGTCAAATTACCGTTTTACCCTTGTGTCTACCTCTTGTTCCTTAAGTCCCCACTGCTCCTCTAATGAACAATATATTGTGATGGTCCAACCATACACAACACCCTTCTCGGGCCAGTGAGAAGGTGGGCGCCCGTTGTCCAAGCCCCCGAGACAAAGACTTAAGGGAACAACCCTCTAGTTTCCCTAAAGCGGGAACGAGTGAATTCCATCTCGCGAGTTAAGTTCCCAGCTCCCTACTATGTTCTGTCACTGAGAAGATAGGCATATTGGGCAAGTAATTGTGACCACCCTCACCCGTACTAGTCAAAGAACAGACCCTCGCAGACAGAAGTCCATAACACGCTCAGGATTAAGGTCGAGTCACTAATGGTCATCTACGAAGTTATTAGTCTTTACTGTCAACGGTGTTACATTAGTAGGTCTAATAATTCACGGTCCAGTCTTGTACAATCTCATTGCACAGGATGCCCCCACTCGCATGTCAACTACATGAACGAGTCAGATCACCTCGTTTGTATCTAATACAAAGCGGGTTGCATCCACAGTGTAGATCGTTCGGGTCATTAACTCGAACGTGATCCTCCCTGTGTGTCCACTACACACCGTTCAAGTTCTAGTTTTCTCATAAATTCAATGACCCTGGAGCTTAGTTTATTGGAAAAGTTTATAAACATTGCGAGACCCAAAGTGATGAAATGAATAACTCTTATTAATTTCAAACAATATATTACAAACACGAGATTAGGACAAAAATCCCAATAGATATCCTGCTCATTGGGAATGAGGTAGGATTTCTTACTGACATTAAGGAATGGTTGGCTTCGCAATTCGAAATGAAAGATTTGGGAGAGGCCCAATATGTTCTAGGTATCCAGATAATCCAAAATCGGAAGAACAAAACGTTAGCCATGTCTTAGGCTTCATATATTGACAAGATGTTGTTTAGATATAAGATCCAGAACTCCAAGAGAGGCTTATTTCCTTTCAAGCATGGGGTTCACTTGTCTAAGGATCAATGTCCTAAGACACCTCAAGAGGATGAGGATATGAGAAATCCCCTATGCTTCAGCTATAGGGAGCCTCATGTAAGACATATTCTGTACTAGGACCGACATCTATTACGTAGTTGGGATTGTCAGTAGGTATCAATCCAATCAAGGATTAGGTCCCTGGACAACCGTTAAGGCAATCCTCAAGTATCTTAGGAGAACGAGGAACTAAAACATTGTGTATGAGAGTGGAGATTTGATCCTTACAGGATACACAAACTCTAACTTTAAAACCGATAAGGATTTTAGGAAATCCACTTCAGGGTCAACCTTCATTCTGAATGGAGGAGTTGTAGTGTGGCGAAGCAAAAAAGCAGGGATGCATCGTTGATTCCATGATGGAAGCCAAGTATGTTGGGGCTTGTGAAACTACAAAGGAAGTTGTTTAGCTTAAGTAGTTCATGATAGATTTGGAAGTTGTTCCAAATATGAACTTTCCAGGGACCCTGTTTTGTGACAACAGTGGTGCAGTCGCCAACTCGAGAGAACCTCGAAGTCATAAGAGGGGCATGTATGTTGAGCGAAAGTATCACCTGATACGGGAGATTGTGCACCACAGAGACATGACAGCCACACAAATAGCGTCGGAGCACAACGTTGTTGATCCAATTACAAAGGCTCTCACGACTAAGATGTTTGAGGGTCACCTAGAGAGTCTAGGTCTTCGACTACTTCCTGATTAGGGCAAGTGGGAGTATTGTAAAGGGTATTCAAGGCCCTAGTTTTTGTATTATTACTGTACATTTGAGAAATCTATTTTGTACTCCACTAGCTTAGTCGAAGTGCGAGTTTGTTTGGATGTATGTCCTAATCTCGTATATGTTTGTAACATTCCTTCTTGAAATAAATAAGAGTTATTTTTTCATCACTTTGTGTCTCGCATATTTACAAACTTAATCCAATAAACTAAGCTCCCGGGTCATTGAATTATGAGAGAACAAGAACTTAAACGGTGTGTAGTGGACACACAGGAAGGATCACGTTCGAGTTAATGACCCGAACAGTCTACAGTATACGGATACGGTTGGAGATCTAATCCTAGATACGTTGTAGATGTGACCCGCTTTGTATTAGATATAAACGAGGTGATCCAACTTGTTCATGTGGTTGACATGCGAGTGGGGGCATCCTGTGCAATGAGATTGTACAAGACCGGACCATGAATTATTAGACTTACTGATGTAACATCGTTAACAGTATAGGGCTAATAACATCGTAAATGACCAATAGTGACTCGACCTTAATCCTGAGTGTGTTACAGACTCCTGTCTACGGGGGTCTGTCCTTTGACTAATACGGGTGAGGGTGGTCACAGTTACTCATCCAATATGTCTATCTTCTCAGGGACAGGACCACTGTTGGGATGTTTGTCCTAATCTCGTTCAGTTTGTAAATTATCATTTGAAATTAATAAGAGTTATTTATTTCAACATTTTGTGTCTTGCAATTCTTACAAACTTTTTCCCAAAAACTATGCTCCAGGGTCATTGAATATATGAGAGAACTATAACTTGAACGGTGTGTAGTGGACACACAGGAAGGATCACGTTCGAGTTAATGACCCAAACAGTCTATAGTATATGGATGGGGTTGGAGACCTAAGCTTGGATACGTTGTGGATGCGGCTCGCTTTGTATTAAGATACAAACGAGGTGATCTGACTCGTTCATGTGGTTGACATGCGAGTGGGGGCATCCTGTACAATGAGATTGTACAAGATCGGACCGTGAGTTATTAGACCTACTGATGTAACATCGTTAACAGTATGGACTAATAACTTCGTAGATGACCATTAGTCACTCGACCGGAATCCTGAGCGTGTTACGGATTCCTGTCTGCAGGGGTCTGTCCTTTGACTATTACGGGTGAGGGTGGTTACATTTACTCGCCCAATATGCCTATCTTCTCAGGGACAGAACTAAGTGGGGACCTTGGAACTTAACTACGCGAGATGGAATTCACTGGTTCCCGCCTTTTGGAAAACTAGAGGGGTTGTTCCCTTAAGTGTTGTCTCCAGGGCTTGGACAACCGGCGCCCACCCTCTCACTTGCACGAGAGAGGTGTTGTGTATGGTTGGACCATTGCAACGTTGTTGTTCATTAGAGGAGCAATGGGGACTTAAGGAGCAAGAAGTAGACATAGGGGTTAAACGATAATTTTACCTAGCAGTGTCTACGAACAACCAGTGAAGGGTCAACTCATGGGCATTGGTTACATTAGTGAACACATCTTGCCTTACACTTGCGGGAGTGCAACTACGGGCTTTAGTGGAGTGTTACTGTAGCTAATGAATGTTGATTAACCGGGCCAAAGAGTTTGACAGGTTAATCTCGGATTATTGGAGCTCGCCACTGTAACTCCATAAGGTCCCTCGGTTGGTTGAAACATGATTAATAGAAGGTTTATAATTTTGGTGTGAATTTTAAGTGTGCAGGTTCACTAAAGGGTAATTATGTCATTTATATGAGATATGAATGATGTATTATATAGTTTAATGTGAATGAGATTCATAATATACTGTAGGTTAGCCTAATTGTTGAATTCAGGCTAACTTGGAGAAAATAGAATGAGAGAAATTAAATTGAATGTGATTCAATTTAAAAATCAACAATAATACAAATGTGATTTTTAAAATTAGATATGAGATATCTTATTATATGTGGTTATGCAAATATGATTTGCATAACCTATGGTTGTGGTAAAATGGTAAATATGTGGAGATTTCAACTCCACCTATCACCATTATTTAAACCCATTTGCAAGAAGGGGAAGGTGATCATTTGCTCATTTTTGGAAATCTCACCAAAAGAAGCAATCTATTCTCTCTCAAAAAGCTCTCCCAAATTCTCCTTCCAAAACCAAAAGGGATCCCGCAACCAAGTGGTGGTGTCTAGATCGTTGTTCGTGTGAAGAGCTCAAGATCGTTGAGAACGTGGAGAGCATGAAGAGTTCGTGATCGGAAGAAGGATTTTGAAGACGATCTTCAACAAGTAAGTAACTATAACATGCCGGTTTTTCCTTCTTAGAAAGCATGTTTAGCCTAATTCTATTAGATAGTTTAATCTTAACAAAATTCAATTACACAACAATACCACGACGATTCGATCGTCTTCCCTTGCGTGGGGACTCTAATTCCCTTCAATTGGTATCAGAGCCAGGTTGGTTTCTTGTTGTGCATTTAATTTTTTAAAATTAGGTGTGTTTATGCTTTGATTCATGAGATTAATTTTGGTTTGTGAAATGGATGTTTTTGGTTTTTGCATTATTTTTAGGTTTACATTAAAGTTGATTCGATCAATGTAAGTGCCCGTGTTTTGGGTGTTTTTTTAATGTAAATCAAGTTTGTAAGTTTGTGTCGTTCGTGGCATGAGATGGTGTGAAGAAATCGAAGCGGAAACGGACGAAAAATGATGAAGAACAGCAAGAGGAGCTTGTTGTTCTGTCGACAACGATGAGACATTGTTCATCGGCGTCTGAACGCTGCAATCGCAGGTGGTGGCTTGGTTGCAGTGTAGCGTTGCAACGGTAGGCGTTTATTGGGATTTATGCCCTAAACTTGTGTAATTTTGATCCAATAAATAAAGAGTTATTTGTTTTGATAAAATTATATTCTTGCTTTATAAATCCAATAAACTAAGCTCCAAGGTTATAATATATCTTGAACATCTATGTAGTGGACACTATTTGGATTGAGTTCAATAATATAACCTAAATGGTCTATAGTATAAGAATAAGGTTGGAAACCTCATTCTGGTAACATCATGGATACGACCCACTTTGTAATTAGTACAAATGAGGTAATCCAACTCATTTATGTGGTTGACATGCGAGTGGGGGCATCCTGTATGAAGAGTTCATACAAGACCGGACTGCAAATTATTTGTCTAACCAGTGTAACACCGTTAATAGGATAAGACTAATAATTCATAGATGATCATTAGTGACTCGACCTGAATTCTGAGTAAGTTAAGAACTCCTTCTTATAAGGGTTTGTCCTTAGACTAGTATGGGTGAGAGTGGCCTGTAGCCGACTCAATAAGCCTACCTTCTCAGCGACAGAACCTCATACGTAGCTGGGGACTCAACTATACAAGATGAAATTCACTCATTCCTACACTAAGGAATTAGATAGGTTGTTCCCTTAAGAACTGACTCTAGGTCTTGAACAACGGGACCCCGCCCTCTAACTTACTTAAGAGGGTATGAATCTATGGTAGGACGTTAGACTTGTTATTCATTAGAGGATCAGTGGTGCTTAAGGAACAAAGAAATAATCACAGGGTAAAACGATAATTTGACCCAGCTATGATTACGAACAATGTGTGAAGGGTCGACGCATGGGTAATGATTATATCAATGGACACAATATAATCCACATTGAGGAGAGTGCAACTACAAGTCTATAGTGGAGTGACTTCTAGTTAATGAATATTGATTAACCTGGTCAAAGAGTTTGATCAGTTAATCTCACATCATTGCAGCTCATGAACTGTAGGTCTATTAGGTCCTTCTGTTGGCTCAACATGGTTATATAAAGGGTATAAAATTAGGAATGAAATTGAAGTGTTCAATTTCAAATATGAGGTGTTATATCAGTTATATATGATATAATTGATATAATATATGGTTTTAATGTGAATTAGATTCACATATAAACTATATACTAATAAGAGAATGAAGGAAGGATAGGATGATAATTTCCATCCTATTTCCTTATAAAAGGTTGCATGAGATGCAAATTGAAAGAAGAAGAAATATCTTGAAAAACCCTAGATTGTAAGTGTTTTGTCTTGTTGGAAAGGTTCCAAAAAAAAAATACACATCCTATCTCACAAACATCTCATCTCACCTAAAAGGGAACCCACCTTCCTCCCTCACATAGAGAACAACGGTGAAGATCTGGTGGTAGCATCCGTGATCGTTCGGATTCGTGTTGCTGAGATCGTGAACGTGGGAGAAGGAGCACTTGAAGAAAGAGTTCTTCAAAGGTAATATCTTATTGTCCATCTTGTAAAAATGCATGCTTAATCTAGTTAGATTAGATCTTGATTGTAATTCATGTAACTAAATAAAGAACATGCGATCCACAATCGCTTCCGCTGCGGGATTCGATCCCCACAATTGGTATTAGAGCCCAATTGTGTTCTTAATTTTCGTTCTTGATTTATCAATAAAGAGGTGGGATCTACTGATTTTCATGAGATGAATGAATGGTTTGCAAATTAGATGTTTTCAATTTTGACACTTAGATTTACATAATTTCGTTGAATTGTTCAATGTAAGGGCCTATTGTTTTATGCATTTTATTATGTAAATCGTGTCTGTAAGTCCGTGTCGATGGCGGTAAGATGGTTGCCAAGAAGAACGGAGCAAAAAAACGAGCAAAAATAATGGAGATTGTTGTTGTTCTATGAATGGCGTTGCAACGCCACTGCAGCAGGCGCACGACTGAGGAGACGGCAACGTTGCAACACTGTCCTCGTTTTTACAACGCAGGAGATGAGGCACGCTCCATTGGGAAGTAGAGGACAAAGAGCAGCGTTGCAGCGCTGATGCTCACCAAATGCTTCAACGGGTAGAAACGTTTTTTTAATTTAATATAATAAATGTAAAAATGTTTTATATTTAATTATATTTATATTTATTAATTCTAATTAATATAATTAGATTATATTAATTAAAATTAATTTTTAGGATGCCAAAATTGGTCTAATTTTGCTATTTACATTATGCAATTGTTGTGTAATTATTACAATGCATAATGTATGTTTTTATTTAGATATCCCACCTTAGGTTAAGCATTTCCATACATCATTTATAATATAAAGAGTTATATGATATAGTTTGCATGATTAATTAATATAAAGTGTTATATTAATTTATGGACAACATTGACATGCATTATATTTCATGAGATGATTATGCTATGTATGTCTTATTATTCATGAGATGAATGATCAATCACTTTAACCTAGTATGCATGTCACCTAAGGTTAATTACTAGTTTTAAAATGTTTAGAACTTGGAAATAATATACCTTAGATTATCTAGTTCTAATTAGATTATAATTACGAACCAAGTAATTTATAAAGAAAGATTAAAAGAGGAACTCTGTCTAAGGAAAGTTTTGTCTAGGCTGGGGTATTTAAGCTGATGGTTACGGAACACCCCTACCTGAGAACTGACCTGGGAGTGAAATTTAATAAGAGAGTTTATAAATTACAGTAGCGTCAGTGGGTTTATTAAGGGGTTAATAAACTAGAAATCCTAGGCTTAATATAAAGAGTTATATTAGCAAACTTAGGATAAAATCAATATAAGAGTTATATTGATTAACAATATAAGAGTTATATTGATAAGTTTAGGTAAAACCATTAGCCAGGTTTCGCCCTAATAAGATTCCTATAGATTTAAAGTATCTAGTGGGAAGAAAAGTGTATATGATACATATTTTTTTCACCTACGTATCTCTGAGAAGTTCACACCGTGAGACTCATACTTGGCCTCGTGGCGCAAACGGGAGCATCCCCCTTCGGATGGTGTTTGTTTGAGTCAATATCAAGGTGAATGGAGAGGGTACTTATAGTGAGTGGGAGCAGGTTTAGTGAAAAAAAAACCCATGGTGTCTTCTGTCGGTTTACACCGTAAGATCACTATGGTCAGCCTGCTAGTTTTGCTTGGACCAGACAATCCCTTCTGAGGGCTTGATCATAGGCGACCGAACACAGTAGACACCCGAAAGGGATAAAGATTTCCTTAGTCTATTTTTCAATCTAGTCCTCCCTTTCAGCGGATTTTATTGGATGGGGATTCTGGGATCTAAAGACAGAGGGTTACACTCACAACGTACATAAGTAGTGTATGTATCCTGACCGAATAATGGTAACTAAAGCCTATAGGAATAAGAGTTATTCTGACATTAGGTTTTGGTCAAGAGTGTCTTGATCCAAAGGAGGAGTGTTTTTTTATTACCCTTCGGTGTCATACACTCTAAATCTTTGGAGTATCATTGCAAATTATAAATGACCTATGAATCATTTATTAATTAGCTAAAACATGATTGGATTAGACAATTATGGCAAGAAATTCATACAAGTTCTGTTTATAAATTTTCAGCAAAAATGTCTAGCTCTATAATTTCCTTATTGGGTGCGCAAAAGTTAACCGGAGAGAATATGATGACGTGGAAAAATAAACTCAACACTATATTTGTAGTGGACGATCTGAAGTTTGTGCTAACTAAGGAGTGACCTCAGGTGCCAAGCTCAAATGCGTAACGAAATGTTCGTGATGCATATGATCGATTTATCAAGGCCAATGATAAGGACAAGGTCTACATGCTGGCAAGTATGTCTGACATATTAGCCAAGAAGCATGAGGGCATGATGACCACTAAGGAAATCATGGATTTGTTGGGATTTTGTCCGAATCTCGTGTTTGTAATATATTGTTTGAAATTAATAAGAGTTATTCATTTCATCACTTTGTGTCTCGCAATATTTATAAACTTTTCCAATAAACTAAGCTCCAGGGTCATTGAATTTATGAGAGAACTAGAACTTGAATCGTGTGTAGTGGACACACAGGGAGGATCACGTTAGAGTTAATGACCAGAACGATCTACAGTATATGGATAGGGTTGGAGACCTAATCCTTGATACACTGTGGATGCGACCAGCTTTGTATTAGATACAAACGAGGTGATCTGACTCGTTCATGTGGTTGACATGCGAGTGGGGGCATCTGTGCAATGAGATTGTACAAGACCGGGCCGTGAATTATTAGACCTCACGATGTAACACCGTTGTGAGAAGGACTAATAACTTCGTAGATGACCATTAATGACTCGACCGAATCCACGAGCGTATTACGGACTCCACATCTGCGAGGGTCTATTCTTTTGACTAAATGCGGGTGAGGGTGGTCACGATTACTCACCCAATATGCCTATCTTCTCAGGGACAAAACCAAGTAGGGAGCTGGAAATTTAACTACGAAAGATGGAATTCACTCGTTCCCGCCTTTAGGGAAACTAGAGGGGTTGTTCCCTTAAGTGCTGTCTCTAGGGCTTGGACAACGGGCGCCCACCTTCTCACTGGCCCGAGAAGGGTGTTGTGTATGGTTGGACCATCACAATATGTTGTTCATTAGAGTAGCAGTGGGGACTTAAGGAACAAAAAGTAGACACAGGGGTAAAACGGTAATTTGACCCAACCGTGTCTATAAACAACCTGTGAAGGGTCGACTCATGGGCATTGGTTATGTCAGTGGACACGTAATATTCTGCACTGACAGGAGTGCAGCTACGGGCTATAGTGGAGTGTTACCGTAGCTAATGAATGTTACCGTAGCTAATGAATGTTGGTTAATGGGGTCAAAGAGTTTGACAGGTTAATCTCATATCATTGAAGCCCGTTACTGTAGGTCCATTAGGTCCCTCAGTTTGCTCAATTTGGGTTAAAAGAAGGATTAATGTTTTGGTATGAAATTGAAGTGTTCAATTTCACTTTAAGGGCATTTATGTCATTTATATGAGATATGAATGATATAATATATAGTTTAATGTGAATGAGATTCATAATAAACTATAGGTTAGCCTAATTGTTGAATTATGGCTAATTGGAGAAATTAATTGAGAGAAATTAAATTGGATGTGATTCAATTTAATTCAACCACAATTATTGCAAATGAGATTTGCAATATGAGATATGAGATATCTTATATTATGTGGTTATGCAAATGAGATTTGCATAACCTATGGTTGTAGTAAAGTGGTAATTATGTGGAGATTTTAACTCCATCAATTCCACTATATAAACCCTTCTTCAAGAAGGATTATGACACACTTTCTAATTTTTGGAATTTCAACCAAAAGAAGAGAATTCTCTCTCAAACAATTCTCTCAAATCTCCTCCTTCTCCAAAACTAAGATCCCACCATCTTCCTTCTTTCCAAAAGAAGAACAACTGAGTTTCCAAGTGGTTGTGGCCGGATCTTGTTCGTGAGTTCAAGATTTCGTTGAGATTGAGAATCACGAAGAGCTCGTGACCAAGGAAGGAAATTGAAGAACGATCTACAACAAGTAAGTACGTTCTTCTCATTGTTTTTTCTTCCTTTCTCAGCAAGTTTAGCCTAGATCTAGTGTTAGATCGATTTAACAAATACGAGTTGCCTAATGATACCACGACGATTCAATCGTCTTTCGTTGCGCAGGGATTCTAATTCCCTTCAAATGGTATCAGAGCCATTTCGATGATTCCTCATTTATGCACTGTTTTGTTAAAATTAGGTGGGTAAATTGCCTAATTTCATGAGATGAATGTTTGGTAAGCGTAATGGATGTTTTCGGTTTTTGGCACTAGTTTAGTTTACAATTTATGTTGATGAGATCAATGTAAGGGCCCTTTGTTTTTGGGCATTTTGTTGTAAATCGAGTCTGTATGTCCGGGTTGTTAGTGGCAAGAGTTGCTGTGAAGAAATCAGAGCGGAAACGAGCAGAAATCGGTGGAAGAAAAGCAAAGAGTTTGTTGTTTTGTCGATGGCGTTGAGACGTTGCCTCACGACGTCTCAACGCTATCCTTGCGAACGGAGGCCTTGCTGCGAGCATCATCGTTACTGCCGGGCGAGCGTTGAGAACGCTGGTCGACGCCGAGGCGGGCGGCGGCGTTGGTAACGCCGCACGCGCGTTGAGGCGATTCTTTGGAGGCGATTTCGCGAGGACGTGAGATCAAGGAGAGTGGGGCAGTTTTTTTTTATTTTTAAATTATTTTAGTTTTTCTAAAATGTAATTATTTATTTATTTAATTATTTTATTAAATAATATTAATATAATTGTTATATTAATGTTATTTCATTAAGTAATTGCCCCTAGGTGCCAAAAATCGGTCCATATTTGTTGTTTAATTATTTTATGCATGAGATGTATATTTTAATTAAATTCTATGTGCATATTGTATGTCATATAGATTTAAAATCCCACCTTAGGTTAAACATTTCATGCATCATATTTATATTACAAGAGTTATAATATAAAGTATGCATGATAGGATTATATTATAAGAGTTATAATATATTGTATGCATGTTTTAATTTATTTTAATATAAGTGTTATATTTTTAAATTAAAAGCATGCTCATGAATTTAATTCATGTGATGAATATATGTTATAGTATAGTATTATTCATGTGATGGATGATCAAGCACTATAACATAGAAATGCATGCAACCTAAGTTAATTATTAGTTTTAAAGAGTTTAGAACTTGAATAATTAGACTTAGGTTTTCTAAGTTTCTAATAAGATTAGAAATTAGGAAATCAAATATAACCTTTGAATGGAGACTGATAAGTAACTATGTCTAAGGAAGGTTTTGTCTAAGGCTGGGGTATTTAAGTTGACGCTTGCGGAACACCCCAACCTAGAAACCGACCTGGGAGTGAATTCGATCTGGAGATTCTTAGGTTATATTCTCGTGAGTGTCGTTAATTACGTGTTAATTAAATTACTCACATAGACCTAAGTTAATAATGTGATTATAAACTTAGGTTAATACCATATAAGAGTTATATTGGTAGACTTAGGTAAATTTTAGCCGGCTTATCTAGGTCAATCCCTATTAAAATTAAAGTGCTGAGTGGGAGGAAATATAGTGTATGAGATACATTTGAATTTCCAATCACAAATCTCCGTTAAGTCCGCACCGTGAGATCTATACTCGGCCTCGTGGCGCAAATGGGAGCGTCCCCCTTCGGGTGGCATTTGTATAGGTCAATATCATCGTGGATGGAGAGAGTACTTATAGTGAGTGGGAGCGGGACTTGTGAAAACGAGACCAACGGTCTCTTCTTTCGATTCACACCGTGAGACGCCTATGATCTGCCTGCTAGTTTGGTGTAACGCCCCTACTTTTATAACATAAATTCCTAGGGACATTACTACTCATGCATGCATTCGAGGCCCTAACTAAGATTAAATAAGTAAAAGTTGATAAATAAAAATCAATTTATTTTGGGATCCCATAGAAATACAAAACGTTTACAAGAAACATAATTACGTTCGGCCTCTAGTTTCAAAACTCTGTACTACATAAGCAGAAGACGATAATCATTTAAAATTCTTTCTAAATCATGGATGCGGAATTCATGGCTCGGTTCCCATGGCTTCTGTAGCGCATCCATGCCACTCGCCTAGTATGCTCTTGACTCTACCTGAAAACATTTTAAAACAAAGAAAACACAACAAAGGTAGAGGGATGAGTATTATAAAATACCCAGTAAGTGGGGTCGGGAAATGCAAACACATGCATATGATATTCCTTCAAATCTGACTTTTAAACATGACTATTATTCGTGACTTTTAAAATCATAAAACTTTCTGTAATGGGACCTAAAACTTTCTTTCATAAAATCATGACTTTTTCTCTTTGGCTATGCGTGGTCAATTGAGTCTACATGAGTCTTTTCATTTTGAGTCTCTCACAGACCCCTGTAGGTTTGAGTCCCTCACAGACCCCTGTAGGTTTGAGTCCCTCACAGACCCCTATAAGTTTGAGTCCCTCACAGACCCCTATAAGTTTGAGTCCCTCACAGACCCCTGTAATATTGACCCATGGGGTCTCGATGCATGTTTTACCATGCATAAGTTCTCGAGAGACCAATTGCCACACACCGTACATGACATGTTCATATACATACAATATGCATGAGGTCCCATTATTCAATCAGATATACCTATACATTCATAATGATGCAACAATCATATAAATCATAAATCATAGCACGACTTTCATTCATAAATCATAAATACGTTTGCAATTAAAATACGCATATTTATCCAACACGAAAGTGATGTGTATGCAGGATCCCAGATTACATAACTATACATGACTGTATCAAAACTCGTTCCAAATACTTTGAAATCATTTCAGTTTGGGCCCACTCGAACCCTTAAATCTTTTGGATTCATCTCCAGTTAAGGAGTGAAATACTTTTCTAAGTTCTGTCTTTAGATAAATCTTGAAGTTCGTTCTTTTTAAACTAATACTTTCGGAAACATATTTACTTCCCTTTTAAAATAATTTATACAAAAAATCCCTTACCATAGCCTTAGCTCCGAGATATCCTTTGTTTAGATCTCTGACTCGTAAATCCATTCGATCGTGTTCAAAACTCGAGCCTCCTAAATCAATTACATTAGTTCCTTAGTTAAAACGCATGATTAAACTTATATTTCAATTTGGCAATAACTAGGTCGATTTACCGCTGCCGGAGGCTTGAAGCGGACTCGGGGAGCGAAACTGCTCAGATTGGCCAACTCCGGCGAGCGGCGGCGCGTGTGGCGGTCGCCTCGAAGCGTGGAGCATGCCATTGGAAAGGTCGTGGTCCGATCTATTCGAAACCAGTGTCCGTTTAGAGAGAACCGGTCGAAAAACTCCTGAAAGTCTGAACCAAACTTGAGCCGTGGTGAGGTGCTTGAACTCGCTATGTTTGTTTGTGGCGATGAAGGTTGTTTTGCGCGTTTGGCGGCTATTCCGACGTGGGGCACCGCATTGACTGGGCACGGGGCTTGCGCCTACCGGCCAGGCGAGTAGACGGCGAGGATAGGCAGCAGCTTCACGGTTTGGCAGCGGCGCGACTGGGTTCGGCGACGGCGAAATCACAGTCCTGGCGGTTGACGGCGCGTGCAGCAGCTCGGCTGAAGCCAAAGCAACGCGGCGACCTCGACTAGACGTTCACCCAGCGAGCCTACCGCGGCGTGAAGACTCTCGGTGAGGCACGGCGGGAACACTTGAGCAGCGGCGTGAAGAGGTATAGGGAGGAAGAAGATGGAGATGAGAGAAGGAAGAAGACCTCGAAAAACGTGTTGTACAACAACAAACCCTAATTTTCCCTTCTTAGAATAATTACAAAAGTGCCCCATCCTCTCAACCAAAACTACTAAAATGCCCTTCCCCTTAATTTAATCACCAAAATGCTCTTAATCTTAATTAAGTACTTCAAAAGACCCTTGAATTATCCAAACTTCTCCAATTGTATAAATTTTAAATTACGTTACAAAGCCTCAAAGTCCATTTAAAATTTACTTTCATTAAATCTATCCAAAGAACAACCTAAAATGTACCTGGAAATCTTGGGGCGTTACAATCTTCCCTCCTTACGAACTTTCGTCCTCGAAAGTTTCCAATCTTGTACCAAATTCGGGATAGCCCTCTCGCACCTTCTCCACTCGGTTATGAAGAATCCTTCGACCCTTATGCAAGAATTAGCACTAGTTGTTCCTCAAATATCACATCTTAGCGTAAACTTATTACCCAACAGTCTCATAACTTTAACTTGAGCTCGATCTCTTCACTGGAGTCTTTCTACTAAGGCCTACATAAGTGAGGCCCTTGACTCGGATTCTAAATTTGGGAAGTTCCAGATTCAAATTCTAAGATAACTCGGGATATTTAGCTCGTATTTCCTTCTCTAGTCCTTTAATTAGTTTCTTCTGTTTTGTGATTTTAGAAAGGAACTCTTTGCTAAAACCATTACATTGTTGTTGAGTCACAAAATGCTCTTTAAGGTTTGCTGCACTAGCTACTAGCATTCATTTCAAGACATGACTAGATCATTCCGACTGACCATCGTTTCCATAACTTTAACACCTTTCTAAGAGATGTGACTTCAAGGATAAAGTTAGCAACTTTGTTCGGTTGTTCGAGACTCTTCACAATAATGGTTAACCTTTCCCTATTCTCAACGACCTTTTAGTAAACGTTGCTGTGGCGATCTCACTTGCGTATCTATTGAAATCAATAGCTCGTTGAAAGTTTCAAGTCATGGTAGGAGTAACTTAAACTTAGGTCTCATTTGGTTGTCGTGACACATGGAATGTTCTGTACAACTCTCTCATTCTTATTACAAGAATGCCCCGAAAATTTCGGCAGCATAACGGCGTAACTACAACCCTGCCAAAATTTTCTTTAACATCTGTTTGATAGAAATTGCACTTCTAAGATCAGACAACCGACCAATCATGCCTCCAAACTTCATTTTAGGTTACTCAGGGTTCAGAAACACACAATACACAGAAATGCTGAACAACCAAATGTAAGTGAAACACAATTTCTTTAGTTGTACACAATGATTCCTTAAAGACAAGAAAATCTAACAATCAGGTTGCGACCTTAATTTTTAAAACGACCTTTCAGAGAGTGTAACAAAATCCTCTTGACTTACCCTGATTTAGAACCTAATCAATTACAGATTTTCACATTAAGTGTCAAAATTTTCATTGTAAGTTCAAGGAATCAGAATAAACCTTTTAAGGCAAGATATTCAGGATACAACTCGTACTCTATCACTTTTAACCTTTCCTCAGCCTATGGCACAACGCAACAGTCATTCATATCACTCCCCTTTAGAATACTCAACCAATAACAACTTCGATACTAAGCGATCTCGCGAGAATGGATCTAGTCTCTTAAAACTCATTCTCCCATTACCTTCAAACTTCTTAAATATCATGTTCAGGTGACCACTCGAATATAATGAAAATTTTCTTAACGCCAATGGGATTGGATACTTTATAATAGTATCCTCTACACTTCTCAGCTGTTCCGACTCTTTTGTCATGAAACTCTAACGTTCAACTTCGAATACGAATAGTTTATTCAACACCTCTAGACTTTGAACTTTTCAAGAGCGACAATATTCCTCTGTTAAGGTTCTACTCGCGAACTTAGTTGTTCAAGGTTTCCTGAAAGACTTTCACCTCGTAATGTCTACTCTTTCCTTCTTTTGTCCAAACTACCCCTTTTTGATAACGCGTATGTGAGTCTTATCTTGACAAAGTTTCCTTTAAGCCTTGCATCCTGAACTCGGACATTTCCTTTCTAACATCAAACACCTGAGGTCACATACTCGTCTTTTCTTAGCTTAACAAATTTCATTATGCTCATCTTTTGAAGTTTACTTGAGCACTTAACTCCTTAGTCGCCTTTCGACTACTTTCACCCATAAGGACTTACTCTTCCCTCCTTATGCCCTAACTAATCGTTCTAAAGTACTTTCTATATCCCTTCTTAGACTTGGGCTAAACCAGAACGTCTCCAGTAACTTATGCACAACAATACTTTAGCATTTCCTTAAGCCGTAAATCCGTCATGTCTATAAACATCGTGGGTGTTCTAGCCGGGTCTCTATAACTTCATAATGTTCACCACGTAATTTGAAAGTTGTCTCGAAATATCTAGTCCCTGGGTCATGACAGGCGCTAACTTGTCTCCAAAATCATCTTAAGGAACACTATGTGTCCTTGTACTGGTGGAATAGGTCGTTCATTCACAGACGAAGAGATTTATACTTAACAACAATTGTCTTCCACTTTTCATCTCTTATGCACGAGCATAAGGATACACCTTTCCCCTTTACGCAACCCCCTAATACTCCTTATGGCGATAAACTGACTTGAGTTCTTTTACTTTACTGGAGCATTCTATAAGGAGTATTAGAAATTACTGTTACTCTCTACTTTTAATTCCATACATAAGTCTGTCTCTTGTGTTAGGGGTAACTTTAAAAGATAAAACCTTCCTTATCTAATACTAACGCATTGCTCCTCATGCTCACTCTCCCTAAACTTGACTTTCTTCTTTTAGTAAGATTAAGGACTTTCTCAACTATCTGTACTAGTTTGGTTATAATGTCAAATTCACTAAAACCTCTCTTAAGAAACCATCAACCTGGCCTTTACTAAAGGAACCTTATAGTTTCATATTTCTAATGGTCGCTCGACCACTACCACTGTACACTTTACTAATTGAAAGGAATTCCTCAGCTTGACTGTTACATAACGAAGAAGAGATTCAAAGCGCTTTCCAATTCCTCTCTCCTTAATCCTCTGATCGGGGAAAAAGGAAACTGTTCTATATAAGAACTTAAGGTTAACATCTCATATTATCTCTTCCAAGTTATGCATATATAACTTGACCAACAGGTGGAAATTAATGGTAAGGTGCCCTATTCACATTCCACAAACTTGTACACACGTGTGACCATGTGACTGTCGAAATATGTACAAGGTTCTAGGGTCCAGTTCATTCATTCCCTTATGTTCTCGAACTCGAACTCTAACTACTTACTTTTTATCTCTGTACTTGTCTTTATTAAGTTCATTACGCTTATGGTAATACTTTTTGAAAGTTCGTATCATGCCTATCTGCAATAACACATTAATTGTGTATAACCCTGTAGCTTTCCTATCAGAGCAATGGTATAAAAAAAATCGAGGTGTTTCAAGTATTTTGAAAAAATTTAATTTTCATCTCAACATTAACAATCTATTTTTCCCTTTACATCTCGAGTCCATTTTCAAAACACCCTTGCTCTCTTTACTTTTCAACTCCTTAAATACTATATTATGTATTCACTTGAAGATGAAGGGACTTTATTTAGGACCAATAAAGTCGAAAACTCCAAAGTGGTTCGTTTACTAAATCTCATACCCTTTTATCCAATTGTTCCAGCATGAATGAATGAGACCACTAACCTCTTACCGAACACATTCAACTTTGAACTTCTCATGAGTAGTCTTAACTTTTATTTTTTTTTTTGAAAACTATACTTAAGTAATCTAGTTGCTTAGCAACCTTTAACACGCTAACCTCTTAAGTCTTACTCTTTACTCCCTTGGTCAAAGCGGACCTTTTAATAACCCAAAACATGTGTTTTATGGCTATAAAACTTCATTTTTAGCGTAAACATTTTTAACTAAAACATTTTCCTTTCTATCGTCAAAAATAGGGATCACATGTATTCTCTTTCCTTTCGGCGTAAAAACACGTCAACTTTACGACATATACGCACATAGATTCACATATAAGCATTTCCTTTATGCATTTTCTTTTTACGGACATATAGTTTAGCTCATACATTCTCATTCTTTCTTAGTTTGGAAATTCATCAAACTCGATTTTTATATAAAAAATAACTTCACATAGAATACCTAATTTTCTTTTCATGAACAAATAAAACTTTTAGTTCAAAGGCATACCTGCCGGTGACCTGGAGTTGCTACTTAGCCATGGGATACTTGTTGCTTACTCTGTAAGCGAGTCTACAAGACCTATAACCTTGGGCTCTGATACCAACTGTAACGCCCCTACTTTTATAACATAAATTCCTAGGGACATTACTACTCATGCATGCATTCGAGGCCCTAACTAAGATTAAATAAGTAAAAGTTGATAAATAAAAATCAATTTATTTTGGGATCCCATAGAAATACAAAACGTTTACAAGAAACATAATTACGTTCGGCCTCTAGTTTCAAAACTCTGTACTACATAAGCGGAAGACGATAATCATTTAAAATTCTTTCTAAATCATGGATGCGGAATTCATGGCTCGGTTCCCATGGTTTTTGTAGCGCATCCATGCCACTCGCCTGGTATGCTCTTGACTCTACCTGAAAACATTTTAAAACAAAGAAAACACAACAAAGGTAGAGGGATGAGTATTATAAAATACCCAGTAAGTGGGGTCGGGAAATGCAAACACATGCATATGATATTCCTTCAAATCTGACTTTTAAACATGACTATTATTCGTGACTTTTAAAATCATAAAACTTTCTGTAATGGGACCTAAAACTTTCTTTCATAAAATCATGACTTTTTCTCTTTGGCTATGCGTGGTCAATTGAGTCTACATGAGTCTTTTTATTTTGAGTCTCTCATGGACCCTCAGCAGGTTTGAGTCCTCATGCTGGACTCTGTAGGTTTGAGTCCCTCACAGACCCCTATAAGTTTGAGTCCCTCACAAACCCCTATAAGTTTGAGTCCCTCACAGACCCCTGTAATATTGACCCATAGGGTCTCTGATGCATGTTTTACCATGCATAAGTTCTCAGGAGACCAATTGCCACACCGTACATGACATGTTCATATACATACAATATGCATGAGGTCCCATTATTCAATCAAATATACCTATACATTCATAATGATGCAACAATCATATAAATCATAAATCATAGCACGACTTTCAATCATAAATCATAAATACGTTTGCAATTAAAATACGCATATTTATCCAACACAGTGACAGGCATGCAAGATCCCAGATTACATAACTATACATGACTGTATCAAAACTCGTTCCAAATACTTTGAAATCATTTCAGTTTGGGCCCACTCGAACCCTTAAATCTTTTGGATTCATCTCCAGTTAAGGAGTGAAATACTTTTCTAAGTTCTGTCTTTAGATAAATCTTGAAGTTCGTTCTTTTTAAACTAATACTTTCGGAAACATATTTACTTCCCTTTTAAAATAATTTATACAAAAAATCCCTTACCATAGCCTTAGCTCCGAGATATCCTTTGTTTAGATCTCTGACTCGTAAATCCATTCGATCGTGTTCAAAACTCGAGCCTCCTAAATCAATTACATTAGTTCCTTAGTTAAAACGCATGATTAAACTTATATTTCAATTTGGAAATAACTAGGTCAATTTACCGCTGTCGGAGGCTTGAAGCGGACTCGGGGAGCGAAACTGCTCAGATTGGCCAACTCCGGCGAGCGGCGGCGCGTGGTCGGCCGGCGGCGGCGTGTGTGGCGGTCGCGTCGAAGCGTGGAGCATGCCATTGGAAAGCTTGTGGCCCGATCTATTCGAAACCAGTGTCCGTTTAGAGAGAACCGGTCGAAAAACTCCTGAAAGTCTGAACCAAACTTGAACCCGTGCCGAGGTGCTTGAACTCGCTATGTTTGTTCGACGGCGATGAAGCTTAATTTGCTTGCTTTGTTTGGCGGCTATTCGGCGTGGGGCACCGCATTGGATCAGGCACGGGCTTGCGCCTCTGCTGGTCAAAGTAGTAGACGGCGAGGATAGGCAGCAGCTTCACGGTTTGTGAGGTAGACAATGGTAATACAATTACTTCCACGGAGGAAATTCAGGTGATAGAGTTTGAGGCTGAAAAGTCATTTCCCCCTTTATCTCCAAAAGTTTCCTTTAATCTTGATAACCATTTGTTGTGTACTAAAGAGTCTTGTTTTGAATTTTGTTGTTTTATTTTGATAAACAAAAATACCAAAAATAATTTTCTTTCAGGTGTTCAGGAAAAACAAGATAGCCTTTCAGACTTAGAAGGCTATATCGATTCAAGCAAGAAGGGCCCGAAGAAATACGAGCAATTTTATGTACCCTGAGGTCGACCAAGAGCTTGACAGTCTAGCTAAAGACGTTAAAGAAAGCGCATTTTGGGAGGCAACCCAAGCTTTACATTTCTGTTATTTCTGTTTTCTGTTTTTAGTTTGTTCTATTTGTTTGTTCTTAGTTTAGTGTGTTTGTTTTGCTTTGTTAGGTTGTTGTTGATGCCACCCCTCGTTGAAACCCACGCTCCCGTTCTGTGGAACTTCAACACACGTGTCTTGGCTATCCAAGGAATCTAAAAAATGAAGATCTCCATTACTCAGGACAGTATTGTTCACTCTTACCCTTTTCACTTGATTTGAGCTTATTTTGCAAACATTGGGGACAATGTTTAGTTTAAGTTTGGGGGTGGGAAGTTGTGATTCTTTTGTGACTTTTCTGAGTATATACTGAACTATTAATTGGTCTTTTGCATAAATATGATCATGATAGCCTAGAATGAGAATTAATTGAAAATTTTTGTGATTTTGCTGAAACTTGAGAGCATGATATGAATTTGAGTTAATTTAAAATTTTTCTTGAGTTTTTCCTGCATTATTATGGACATAGCCTATGTTCCTATAGTTTTGAAATGCTTAAAACAAAGTTATTAGGTTTAGAAGTTTGATGTCACCTCAATAGGTCTAAAAACTGATTTGAGAGTTAAACTGCAGGATAGGGTGAATGACAATATAAAGTGCATGATCTGTATAATATGTGCATTATGTGAAAAAGTTTATTATTTTTTTGTTTGTTTGTTAAAAAAATCGTGAGGACAAAAAGAGCTACATTCACTGTGATCAGTTAGGCCACTCATTGAGCGAGTGCTCTGGGTAAGGGTCCTTACAGTGGATGTGTGAAAGCTAGTGTCCTTGCACAAAAAAAGAAGAAAATAGAAAAAATGGCATCAAAAGAGTGATTAAGTGCTGAGTAAAGTTGTTTATTTATTCAATGTGGGGAGACTCAAGGATTAGAAACTATGACCAGTGTAGGGGGAAGTTGAATGGAGAACCTAATAAAGTTGTTCTGGGCTTAGTAGAGATTAAAGGAACGAAGGCTAATCACACACACACGTAGGAACACTTAGAAAAAGTTTTAAATTGCTTGTTGAAGAATCATGTTTGATTGTTACTCATGATTACTTAAATTTCCTTTTAAATCTCTGAGGCTTGAGCCCGATATATGCATAAGAAAGATCTTATAGTTTAATTTTGTTTTGCTCGGGTCTAGCAAAAGCTTAAGTGTGGGGGTATTTGATAGCATACAAATATGCTATCTTATTTCTATATTTTAGCTAGTTTTTATACTTAAAACATAAACTTTCATGGTATTTTATGGTTAATTTCAGGAAACTGAGCTTGAGAAGCAAGAATTGAGTGTTTTGAGGTTATTTTGGTATAATTTGGAACATGTGTATGATTAATTGAAGACCGAAGAAAACTCTAGATGTATTTTGAGTATAAAAAATATACTGAGAGATTCTACATCGAATAACGATTCCAACGCATCAAAGCGGAGGTCATTTAGACACCCGAGCGAAAAGATATGAGAAAAATGGTCGTAGTGCGCTGGCTGGCAGCAAGCACAGCGTTGCAACGCCATGCCGAAAGTCCCTATAAATATAACATGTTGTTTTCATTCCAAGGAGAGCCGAATTTGGTAGTTTTTAGCCCTAGTCTCGAAATACACACTATAAGGGGAGAAAAAAGAGCATTCCTTGGGAGCTAAAGCGTTTGTGGAGGCTCGAGATCGGGACGAGAGCTCGGGAATGAGAGACCCACATCGACACATAAGTTTATTTCTCTTTCTTTTAGTTTGTAATTGAGTTTAAAGACTTTTCCTATGACTTTAGCATGTTTTTATGGTGATTTTGAGTAGCTAAACGTTGTAGTTGGAATTTGATTAGCATGTTTTAGATTTATTTGATTATGTATTGAACTTTGTTATGTTATTTATTTTTGGCAATTCATTCTTAATTTCATTTATATCTTTGGTTTAAGCGGACTCGAGAGAAAAAGCTTAAATTAGAACAAGGTTGTCAAAACTCTTAGAATTCTGGCATGAGAATGACCTAGAAATCTTAGGGAAACGCATAAAGAAGTTGCTTAATGTCGTGCATGCTTAGATTTTATATGGAGACTATAGGATTTATTGTATGTGCGAGGCTCTTGAGAGATCAAGAGACTTTCTTGAGTAATTTACTTCTTGTTTATAAATTCATAATATTAGTTCATTGCATGTGTTAAATAAGGAATTATCTTGTGAAATCATCTTCTTTCAATTCTATCATATTCGTGTCACCAATTGTACATTTATTTTCTATCTTTCTTTTCACTATCCATCAAAGTTTTGTTGCTTTAGCTAAAATTAAGAAAAAGTATCTTGGTAATTAATTAATCTAGAAAACTCATTCCTGAGGATGATACTCTGTACTCAAATCACTATACTAAAACTTGACCTGTACACTTGCGGTATTGCAAAATAATTTTACGCAACATGTTTTTGGCGCCGTTGTCGGGGAATGACGATTATTTAGATTGATTAATATTGACAGAAAATTCGAGATTTTAGACTAAAGTTTTTTTCCTTTTTTGTTCTTTTCCTTATTTATTATTTTTATTTTTTTTTCTTTTTTTCTTTTCATTATTTGTTTTCTTTCCTTATTTGTTTTTTTCCATATTTTTTTCCCTTTGTGTTTTGTTTCCATACTTGTTTTTTTCTTTTTTGTTTTTTTTCTTATTTCTTTTCTTTTCTTATTTGTTTTTTTTCTTATTTGATTTTCTTTCCTTATTTGTTTACTTTCCTTTTGTGTTTTCCTTACTTTTTTTCCCTTATTTGTTCTTTTTTTTTTCTATTGTGTGTTTTCCTTTTTTGTTTCTTTTTTTATTTATTTTTTCTTATTTGTTTTATTTCCTTCTTTGATTTTTTTCCTTATTTGTTTTTTTTCCTTTTGTGTCTTTATACTTATTTTTTTCCTATTTTTTTTTTTTTCCTTATTTGTTGTTTTTTTTTCTATTGTGTGTTTTCCTTTTTTGTTTCTTTTTTTTTTCCTTATTTGTTTTTTCTTTATTTGTTGTTTTTCCCTTATTTTTTTCTTTATTTGTGTCTTTTTACTTATTTTTTTCTTCATTTATTTACTTTTTCCTTATTTATTTGTTGTTTTTCCTCTTTTTTTTTTTTCCTTTCAATTATTGTAATAAAGTGTTATTATTTCAATAAAGAGTTATTGTTCGATATTCCCATTGTTTTAACCTTAAATCCAATAAACTAAACATCCAAGGCTTTAAAATGTATCTTTAACTGAATGTAATGTACATAAAAAGGATCTCGGTTCGAGATACAACCTAAAGGGTCTATAGTAAGAGGATAAGGTTTGGGTACCTTATCCTGGTAATACTATGGATGTGGCCCACTTTGTATATGATACAAACACTATGATCCTAACTTGTTCGTGTAGATGACATGTGAGTGGAGATATCCTATGTAATGAGATTATATAAGACCGGACCGTGAAATAGTAACCACTAGGGGTAACTCCGTTGACTAGTTAGGTTCCTATTTCAATAGGATGACCTAGGCAACTTGATCTCAATCCTAAGCAGGTTACGAACTCCTATTCGTAAGAGATTGTCCTTTGACTAGTACGGGTGAGAGTGGCCAGATTCGCCGACTCAATATGCCTACCTTCATGGAGACAGGACCGAGTGAGCAGCTGGAGACTTAACCTAGCGAGATGAATTCACTCCTTCCCGCCCTAGCAAGATCGAATTCACTCTTTCTCGCCTACTAGGGTAAGTAGATGAATGTTCCCTTAAGTAGTGTCTCTAGGACTTGAACAAAGGGTCTGACCCTCTCATTCACAGAGAGGGACTTCTATTTGTTGGTAGGACCACAAACAAATTATTCATTAAAGGAGAACTAGTACTTAAAGTACAAGATGTAACCCAGGGTTAAAACCGTAATTTCACCCACCTGGTGTTACGAACATTAGTGAAGGATTGACTTGCTGTTATTGATCAATATCCGTGGACACATAAATATATCTGCAGTGAAAAGAGTGCAGTTGCGGGACTTTAGTGGAGTGTTCCTGCAGTTAACGAATGTTGATTAGGAGGTTAATGAGATTAACCGAGTAATCTCGTATCGTTGGAGCTTCTGATCTGTAGGTCCATTAGGTTTACCTTCGAGCTCGTAAAGGATTTTTAGATCATTTGAATTTGAAATGTTCAAATTCATTAGAGAGTAAAATTTATGTATATAGATACGATATAATATATAGTTATGGAACTATATATTATAAATTTAATGTGAATATGATTCATGTTAAATTATACGAGAGAATTAAATATTTGACAGAGTTCAAATGTTAAATTGAAATGTGAATGTGATTCGTAATTGAAAACTATAAGTTAAAATTTAATATGCATTGGATGTGCATTAAAACTATAGGTTAGAGGGTAAGTTGATTAAATGTGATTTAATCTAAATTAAATATAAGATATTTAATTTTAATTAATTAAATATGATTTAATTAATATATATAATAATTAATTAGGTGAATTATTGTTTAATTTAATTATTAAATTAATGGAAACGTGTCAGGAGGACACGTTCCCACTTCCCTCCATCTCGCTATCGATGGGGAGTGGGGAAAGTTATCCCTCGATAGTGTTGGGATTTTTGTCCTAATCTCGTGTTGTAAATTACTGTTTGAAATTAATAAAGTGTTATTTATTTCATTACTTTGTGTCTCGCAAATATTACAAACTTTTCCAATAAACTAAGCTCCAGGGTCATTGAATTTATGAGAGAACTAGAACTTGAACGGTGTGTAGTGGACACACAGGGAGGCATCCTGTGCAATGTGATTGTACAAGACCGGACCGTGAATTATTAGACCTACTGATGTAACACCGTTGATAGTAAGGACTAATAAATTCGTAGATGACCATTAGTGTATCGACCTGAATCCTGAGCGTGTTACGCACTCTTGTCTGCGGGGGTGTGTCCTTTAACTAGTACGGGTGAGGGTGGTCACAGTTACTCGCCCAATATGCCTATCTTCTCAGGGACAGGACCAAGTAGGGAGCTGGGAACTTAACTACGCGAGATGGAATTCACTTGTTCCCGCCATTAGGGAAACTAGAGGGGTTGTTCCCTTAAGTGTTGTCTCCAAGGCTTGGACAACGATCGCCCACCTTCTCACTGGCTTGAGAAGGGTGTTGTGTATGGTTTGACCATCACAATAAGTTTTTCATTTGAGAAGCAGTGGGGACTTAAGGAACAAGAAGTAGACACAGGGGTAAACAGTAATTTGACCCAGCCGTGTCTACGAACAACCTGTGAAGGGTTGACTCATGAGCATTGGTTATATCAGTAGACACGTAATATTCTGCACTAACGCGAGTGAAGCTACGGGCTATAGTGGAGTGTTACCGTAGCTAATGAATGTTGATTAACCGGGTCAAAGAGTTTGATAGGTTAATCTCGGATCATTGGAGCTCGTA
Source organism: Trichosanthes cucumerina (assembly GCA_036507285.1). NCBI lineage: Eukaryota > Viridiplantae > Streptophyta > Magnoliopsida > Cucurbitales > Cucurbitaceae > Trichosanthes > Trichosanthes cucumerina. The sequence goes on from CM071841.1 coordinate 46,642,709, forward strand.
ACTGTAGGTCCATTAGGTCCCTCGGTTGGCTCAATCTGGTTAAAATAAGGGTTAATATTTTTGTGTGAATTGAAGTGTTCAATTTCACTTAAATGGCATGTATGTCGTTTATATGAGATATGAATGATATAATATATAGTTTAATGTGAATGAGATTCATAATAAACTGTAGGTTAGCCTAATGGTTGAATTAGGGCTAATCGGAGAAATTAATTGAGAGAAATTAAATTGAATGTGATTCAATTTAATAAATCCACAATTATACAAATGTGATTTGTAATATGAGATATGAGATATTTTATAATATATGGTTATGCAAATATGATTTGCATAACCTCTTATTGTGGTAAAATAGTAATAATATGGAGATTTTAACTCCATGTTCTTTCCACTATTTAAACCCTTTGCAAGAAGGGTTTCCTAAGCTAATCTCTCATTTTTTGGATCTCACCAAAAGAATAGAAGCATTTTCTCTCTACTCTCTCTACTCTCCTCCCTTCTCCAAAACACTAAAGTCCCACCACTTTCCTTCTTTCCAAAAGAAGAACAACCGAGACTCCGAGTGGTTGTGTTGTGTACTTTTTCGACTTTTGTTCAAGAGAAGAGTTCGTTGAGATCGGGAGAACACGAAGAGTTCGTGATTTTGTTGAAGGAATTGTGAAGATAGTCTTCAACAAGTAAGTTTACTCAACTTTACTGTTTTTCCTTTCCTTTATGAGCATGTTTAGCCTTAACTATTAGATAGTTAATTTTAGTGAAATTCGAGTATCGTAACAATACCACGACGATTCGATCGTCTTCCGCTACGCGGGGATTCTCATTCCCTTCAATTGGTATGAAAGCCAGGTTGTTGTTTTTTTTTCTTTTTATAATGAAATAAAATAAAATAAAGCAATGAGTAGCTAACCTCATTTTGCTTCTCGAAAGGATCCCAAATGCACAAAAATGGTTTCCTCCTTTCGATCTGCAAGGTAAATGGCAAAGCCAGGTTGTTGGTTCTTCGTTATGCACTGTTTTTCATTAAAATTAGGAGGGTTATGCCTTAATTCATGAGATGAATGTTGGTTTGCAATTTTGGATAATTTCGGTTTTTGACACTTTTCGATTTACAATTTTTATGTTCATGAGATCAATGTAAGGGCCCGTTGTTTTTGGTCATTTTGTTGTAAATCAAGTATGTAAGTCCAAGTTGTTCGTGGAAAGAGTTGCTGTGAAGAAATCCGAGCGAAAATGGGCGAAAAATCAACGAAGAACAGCAAGTGTAGATGTTGTTCTGTCGATGGCGTTGAGACGCTGTTCTTGGGCGTCTCAATTCCATTCTTGCGGACGGAGGCCCTGCTGCAGAGCAGCATTGTAACGCTAGGCGTGGAGCACGAGGGGCGTGACACTAGACACGGTAGAGTTGCAACGCTTCCCACGGCGTTCCCACGGCGTGAGCAGAGGCAGTTTCGCGAGACGTGGGCGTGCAACAGTACGTGGGGCGATTTTCGTCAACATTTTTTTTATTTTTTAATTGTATAAAATCTATTTTATTTATTTGCTTTAATTATTTTATTAAATAATATTATTATAATTGTTATATTAATGTTATTTAATTAAATAATTGTCCCTAGGTGCCAAAAACTGGTTCATTTTTGCTATTTAATTATTTTATGCATGTGATATATGATTTAATTAAATTTCTATGTGCATAATGTATGTCATATAGATTTAAAATCCCACCTTAGGTTAAACATTTCATGCATCATTTATATTATAAGAGTTATAATATATAGTTTGCATGATAGGTTATATTATAAGTGTTATAATATAATTAAATGCATGTTTTAATTTAATTAATATAAGTGTTATATTTTTAGATTAAAGTATGCTCATGAATTTATATTCATGTGATGAATTATTTTTGTTATAGTATATAATTATTCATGTGATGAATGATCAAGCACTATAACATAGAAATGCATGCAACCCAAGTTAATTATTAGTTTTAAAGTATTTAGAACATGAATAATTAGACATAGGTTTTCTAGTTCTAATAAGATTAGATTTAGGAAATCAAAGTATAGTCTATGAATTGTGACCTTATTAGTATCTCTGTCTAAGGAAGGTTTTGTCTAAGGTTTGGGCATTTAAGTTGACGCTTGTGAGTGCCGTTATTTAACAGTGTTTTAATTTACTCACATAGACCTAAGTAATAATGTGATTATAATCTTAGGATAATGCCATATAAGAGTTATATTGGGAGACTTAGGTAAATTTTAGCCGGTTTATCTAAGTCAATCCCTAATAAAATAAAGTGTTGAGTGGGAGGAAATAATGTGTATAATATACATTTGATTTTCTAACCACAAATCTCCGTTAAGTCCGCAACGTGAGATCTATACTCGGTCTCGTGGCGCAAATGGGAGTGTCCCCCTTCGGGTGGCATTTGTATGGGTCAATATCATCGTGGATGGAGAGAATACTTATAGTGAGTGGGAGCGGGACCTGTGAAAACGAGACCCACGATCTCTTCTTTCGATTCACACCATGAGACGCCTATGATCCTCCTGCTAGTTTGGCCTGGACCTGACAAATCCCTTCGGAGGGCCTGATCATGGGAGTCAGAACACCGTGAATTCCCGAAAGGGATACAGTTTCCTAGTTGGTTTTCCTTCTTGGTTCACCCTTCGGTGGTTATTGTTTGGACGGATACTTGGAAACTTAAAAATTGAGGGTGACAGTCACATAATTCTTTAAGAGTTAATGTGTTCGATCGAACAATGGTAATTGGACGCCTAATGGAATTAGAGTTATTCTGGGATTAGGATCTGATCGAACAAGTCTCGTCCTAGGGGAGGAGTGTTCTGCTCACCCTTCGGTGGCGGTCATTCTAAACCTTTAGGATATCATTGAAAATTTTGAATGACCTAGGGATCATGAAACATTTTTTGCTAAAACATGATTGGATTTGAAAAGTTTTTTGCGAGACTAACACAAAGATTTTTATTTTTCAGCAAAAATGTCTAGCTCATTAATAGCTTTACTCGCGTCTGACAAATTAGTGGGAGATAACTATCAAACGTGGAAAAACAACTTAAACATGATTTTGGTAACTAACGACATTAAGTTCGTGCTCATTGAGGAGTGTCCTCAGATGTCGGGCTCGACTGCATCGTGAAGTGTTCTTGATGCATACGATCAATAGATCAGGGCCAATGAAAAGGCCAAGGTCTATATCATTGCCTTCATGTCTGATGTTTTGGCAAAGAAGCATGAGCTGATGGTCACCGCTAAGGAGATCATGGAGTCCCTGCAAGAAATGTTTGGACAACAGTCCTTTCAAGTCCGGCATGACTCGTTCAAATAGTCTTCAACGCAAGGATGAAAGAGGGGTCGTCTACATGTTCTAGACATGATGACTAACTTTAATCTAGCGGAGATGAACGGGGCTTCGATCGACGAGTCGAGCCAGGTCAGTTTTATCTTGGAGACTCTTTCGAGGAGTTTCCTTCAGTTTCGTAGCAACACTGTTATGAAGAAGATAAACTACACTCTGACTACTCTTCTTAACGAGCTGCAAACCTTCCAGTCCTTGATGAGGATCAGGATGTCGGAAGCTGAGGCAAACGTTGCCTTTAGGTCTTATCACAGGGGTTCGACTTCTGGGACTAAGCCAGTAGCTCATGCTCACCCGAAAGGGAAGAAGAAGAAGATGAAGAAGGGTAAAATTGACCGAGCTGCTGCCTAGAAGGGCAAGATGGTCAAGGAAGTTGCAGAAAAAGGAAAGTGTTTCCACTGCAATGGGGACGACCACTGGAAGATAAACTATCCAAGGTTCCTAGCCGAAAGGAGGAATCAAGGTAAATGTGATTTACTTGTGACTGAAACTTGTTTAGTGGAGAGTAGTGACTCTGCCAGGCTATTGGATTCGGGCGCCACTAACCATGTTTTTTATTCTTTTCAGGGAATTGATTCCTGGCAGCAGCTGCGAGAGGGAGAGGTGACTCTACGGGTTGGATCCGGGGAGCTTTCCTCTGCTGCAGCGGTCGACACGGTGAAGCTACATTTTGGCAGGAATTACATTTTGTTGGAAAATATGTATATAGTTCCAGGGTTTAGTAGAAACCTCGTTTCTACTTCCTGCTTGTTAGAACAATGTATTTCCATTTCTTTTCAAGGCAATAAAGCGTTTATTTCTCGAATCGGAAACTTAATTTGTTCAGCTTCACTTGAAAATAATCTGTATGTTTTAAAACCTAATTCGGTCAAAAGTGTTTTGAATACTTAATTGTTTAAAACGGCAGAAACGCGAACTAAGAGAGCGAAAGTTTCTCCAGAAGAAAATGTCCATCATTGGCATCTACGGTTAGGCGACATTAATCTCAATATGATTGAGAGACTAGTAAAGAGTGGGCTTCTAAATGAGTTGGAAGAAAATTCTTTACCGGTGTGTGAGTCATGCCTCAAAAGCAAAATGTCCAAACGTCTTTTTAGTGGAAAAGGATATAGAGCCAAATAGCCCCTTGAGCTGGTATATTTTGACCTCTGTGGTCCGGTGAATGTTAAAGCACGAGGTGGTTATGAATACTTTGTATCTTTCATAGATGATTACTCCAGGTATGGGTATATTTACCTAATGCATAAGTTCAAGGAGTACAAGACTGAGGCTGAGAATTTGTTAGGTAAATCGCTTAAAACACTTCGATCGGATCGAGGTGGAGAGTATATGGACAATGAATTCCAAGACTATATGATAGAACACGGAATTACGTCCCAACTCTCAGCACCTGGTATGCCACAACAAAATGGTGTATCGGAGAGGAGAAACAGAACCTTGTTGGACATTGTTCGGTCGATGATGAGTTATGCTCGTCTCCCTGATTCTTTTTGGGGTTACGTAGTGGAGACTGCGGTCTATATTTTGAACAACGTTCCGTCAAAGAGTGTTTGTGAAACACCTTTCGAAGTCTAGAATGGCCGTTAAGGAAGTTTACACCATTTCAAAATTTGGGGATGCCCGACCCACGTGTTGGTGTCAAACCCGAAACATTTGGAACCCCGTTCGAAATTGTGACTATTCATAGGTTACCCTAAAGAGACTAGGGGTGGTCTATTTTACGATCCTAAGGAAAATAGGGTGCATGTGTCGACAAACGCCACTTTCCTAGAGGAGGACCACATCTGGGATCATTTACCAAGGAGTAAAATTGTGTTAAACGAAATGGACAGTACATCAGCAAGAGTTGCTGATGGGGCTAGTACATCAACAAGTGTTGTTGATCTTAGCACGACTAGTCAAATTCGTTCCCAAAAGTTGAGAATGCCTCGACCTAGAGGGAGGGCTGTTAGATAGCCCAAACGTTACATGGGTTTAGCTGAAACCCAAGTCGTCACCCCCGATGATGACTACGAGAATCCATTGACCTATGATCAGGCAATGGTTGATGTTGACAAGGACAAATGAATCAAAGCTATGGACCAGGAAATGGAGTCGATGTACTTCAATTCCGTCTGGGAGCTTGAAGATCAACCGGATGGGGTCTATTGGTTGCAAATGGATCTACAAGCGTAAAAGTGGCGTAGAGGGGAAGGTGCAGACCATCAAAGCCCGACTACTGGGAAAGGGTTTTACCCAGGTTGAAAGGGTTGACTATGAGGAAACCTTTTCACCTGTTGCCATGGTAAAGTCGATCAAGATCCTTCTGGCCATTGTCGCGTATTATGAGTACGAGGTATGGCAGATGGACGTCAAGACAGCCTTTCTGAATGGTAAACTTGATGAAACCATCTACATAGACCAGCCCAAAGGGTTCATTACCCAAGGCCAAGAGCAAAAGGTTTGTCGGCTTCATAGGTCTATATATGGACTAAAACAAGCTTCGAGGTCTGGGAATATAAGGTTTGATGAGGCGATCAAATCTTATGGCTTTGATCAAAATGTCGACGAGCATTGTGTCTACAAGAAAATCATTGACAAAACTGTCGCATTTTTAGTGTTGTATGTGGATGATATTCTTCTCATTGGGAATGAGGTAGAATTTCTTACTGACGTGAAGAAATGGCTAGCTTCGCAATACCAAATGAATGATTTGGGAGAAGCTCAGTATGTTCTAGGTATCCAAATAGTCTGGAACCGAAAGAATAGAACGCTAGACTTGTCTCGTGTGTCTTATAATGACAAGATGTTGTCTATATATAAGATGCATAACTCTAAGAAGGGCTTGCTGCCTTTCAAGCATGGAGTTCACCTATCTAAGGATCAGTGTCCTAAGACTCCTCAAGAGGTTGAGGATATGAGACGGATCCCATATGCTTCAGCTGTAGAGAGCCTGATGTATGTCATGCTGTGTATTAGGCCCGACATCTGTTATGCAGTAGGGATTGTCAGTAGGTATCAATCCAATCCAGGATTAGATCACTGGACAAGTATCTTAGAAGAACGAGGAACTATAGGTTAGTGTATGGAAGTGGGGATTTGATCCTTACGGGACACACGAATTCTGACTTTCAGACCGATAAGGATTCTAGGAAATCCACTTCGGGGTCAGCCTTCATTATGAATGGAGGAGTTGTAGTATGGTGAAGCATCAAGCAAGGATGCATAGTTGATTCCACTATGGAAGCGGAGTACGTTGCGGCTTGTGAAGCTGCAAAGGAAGCTATTTGGCTTAGGAAGTTCATGACATATTTGGAAGTTGTTCCAAATTATGAACTTACCGATCACAATGTTTTGTGACAGTAGTGATACGGGAGATAATGCACCGCAAAGACGTGACAGTCACGCAGATAGCGTAAGAGCACAACATAGCTGATCCATTTACAAAGCTCCTCACGGCTAAGGTGTTTGAGGGTCACATAGAGAGTCTAGGTCTTCGAGTACTTCATGACTAGGGAAAGTGGGAGATATGTAAACGGGCATTCAATGCCCTAGTTTATAGTATTACTTCGTTATAATTTATGTACATTTCATAAATGTATTTTCTCCACTAACTTAGTCCAAGTGGGAGTTTGTTGGGATTTTTGTCCTCATCCTGTGTTTGAAAATTACTGTTTGAAAGTAATAAAGTGTTATTTATTTCATTACTTTGTGTCTCGAAAATTTTACAAACTTTTCCAATAAACTAAGCTCCAAGGGTCATTGAATTTATGAGAGATTTAGAACTTGAACGGTGTGTAGTGGACACACAGGGAGGATCATGTTCGAGTTAATGACCCGAACGGTCTACAGTATATGGATAGGGTTGGTGACCTAATTCTGGATACTCTATGGATGTGACCCTCTTTGTATTAAGATACAAACGAGGTGATCTGACTCGTTCATGTTTTTGACATGCGAGTGGGGGCATCCTGTGCAATGAGATTGTACAAGACCAAACCGTGAATTATTAGACCTACTTGTGTAACACCGTTGACAGTAAGGACTAATAAATTCGTCGATGACCATTAGTGAATCGACCTGAATCCTAAGCGTGTTACGGACTCCTATCTACGGGGGTCTTTCCTTTGACTAGTATGGGTGAGGGTGGTCACAGTTACTCGCCCAATATGCCTATCTTCTTAGGGACAGGACCAAGTAGGGAGCTGGGAACTTAACTACGCGAGATGGAATTCACTCGTTCCCGCACTCGTTCCCGCCCTTAAGGAAACTTGAGGGTTGTTCCCTTAAGTGTTGTCTCCAGGGCTTGGACAACTGGCGCCCACGTTTTCACTGGCCCGAGAAGGGTGTTGTGTATGGTTGGAGCATCACAATATGTTGTTCATTAGAGGACCAGTGGGGACTTAAGGAACAAGAAGAAGACACAGAGGTAAAACGATAATTTGACCCAGCCGTGTCTACGAACAACCTGTGAACGGTCGACTCATGGGAATTGGTTATATGAGTGGACACGTAATATTCTGCACGGACGGGAGTGCAGCTACGGGCTATAGTGGAGTGTTACTGTAGCTAATGAATGTTGATTAACCGGGTCAAAGAGTTTGATAGGTTAATCTCGGATCATCGGAGCTCGTCACTGTAGGTCTATTAAGTTCCTCGGTTGGCTCAATCTGGGTTAAAAGAAAGGTTAATGTTTTGGTGTGAATTGAAGTGTTCAATTTCACTTAAAGGGCATTTATGTCATTTATATGAGATATGAATGATATAATATATCGTTTAATGTGAATGAGATTCATAATAAACTATAGGTTAGCCTAATTGTTGAATTAGGGCTAATTGGAGAAATTAATTGAGAGAAATTAAATTGAATGTGATTCAATTTAATAAATCCACAATTATACAAATGTGATTTGTAATATGAGATATGAGATATGAGATATCTTATAATATATGGTTATGCAAATATGATTTGCATAACCTATGGTTGTGGTAAAATGGTAATAATATGGAGATTTTAACTCCATGTTCTTTCCACTATTTAAACCCTTTGCAAGAAGGGTTTCCTAAGCTAATCTCTCATTTTTTGGATCTCACCAAAAGGAGAGAAGCAATTTCTCTCTACTCTCTCTACTCTCCTCCCTTCTCCAAAACACTAAAGTCCCACCACTTTCTTTCTTTCCAACAGAAGAACAATCGAGACTCCGAGTGGTTGTGTTGTGTACTTGTTCGACTTTTGTTCGAGAGAAGAGTTCGTTGAGATCGGGAGAACACGAAGAGTTCGTGATTTCGTTGGAAGGAATTTGATTCAACAAGTAAGTTTACTCAACTTTACTATTTTTCCTTTTCTTTTTGAGCATGTTTAGCCTTAACTATTAGATAGTTAATTTTAGTGAAATTCGAGTAGCGTAACGATACCACGACGATTCGATCGTCTTCCACTACGCGGGGATTCTCATTCCCTTCAGATAGAAGGTATTTTCTTCTCCTAGTGAGAAGAGGATTGATCGATCGATCAAGGATTCTACTGTGCAATTTGGTGAAATAGTTCTCTAAAAAGTTCTCTCTTAATTCCTTTCTCATTTCTTTCCAATTGTTGGATCCTTTCCCACCTAGGGAGATCTAAGTAGTACTCAGAGAAATAGGAGGTTTACTGGGTGGTTGTGTCGTGTTGGAAAAACAAAGAAGCTCTCTTTGGTGTTCCTGTGTTGTTGTATTCATGGAGAAAGGAGTTGCTGTTGGAAAGACTACAAAGGTAATATTTCTTACTTTTAGTTTAAGCATTTACATCATGTGTTTGCATGATTATATCCATGTCTAATTAGATTAGAAATGTTTGCTTATCTCTGTTTTTACACCAATGTACTTGTATTTGTGTTCAACAAAAATAAACTTGCAATTACGATTTCAAAATACGTTTTCACTGCTCAAGGGGATCCGATCTCCATCATTTATACTTGAGGGCATTGTGTTAGGCCTGTGTAGTCTGTTGTCCAAACATAACCTGCACTGAATCCATGATTTCCTTAGCGGTCATCATGCCCTCGTGCTTCTTGGCTAATATGTCAAAAATACTTGCCAGCATATTGACCTTGGCCTTATGATTGGCCTTGATCCATCGATCATATGCATCACGAACATTTCGTGTAACATTCGAGCCTGGCACCTGAGGACACTCCTCAGTCAACACAAACTTCAGATCATCCACTACCAAAATAGTGTTAAGTTTGTTTTTTCAAGTCATCGTGTTATCTCCGGTTAATTTTTCCGCACCCAGTAAGGAAATTATAGAGCTAGACATTTTTCTGAAATTTACAAAAAAAAACTTGTATAACCTTCTTGCTATAATTGTCTAATCCAATTATGTTTTTGTGAATTATCAAATGATTCCTAAGTCATTAAAAATTTGCAATGATACTCCAAAGATTTAGAATGTATGACACCGAAGGGTAATCAAAAACACTCCTCTAGATCAAGACACTCTTGACTAAAACCTAATGCAAGAATAACACTTATTCCGATAGGCTTTAGTTACCATTATTCGGCCAGGATACATACACTTCTTATGTACCTTGTGAGTGTAACCCTCAGTCTTTAGACCCCAGAGTCCCCATTTAACAAAATCCGCCGAAGGGAGGACTTGGTTGAAAACCAGACTAAGGAAATCTTTACCCCTTTCGGGTGTCCACTGTGTTTGATTGTTGGGATGTTTGTCCTAATATCGTTATGTTTGTAAATTAACATTTGAAATTAATAAAGGTTATTTATCTCATTATTTTGTGTCTCGCATGCTTTACAAACTTTGTCCAATATTCTAAGCTCCAGAGTCATTGAATATATGAGAGAACTAGAACTTGAACGGTGTGTAGTGGACTCACATGGAGGATCACGTTCAAGTTAATGACCCGAACGGTCTACACTATATGGATGGGGTTGGAGACCTTATCCTGGATACAATGTGGATGCGACCCGCTTTGTATTAGATACAAACGAGGTGATCTGACTCGTTCATGTGGTTGATATGCGAGTGAGGCATCCTTGCAATGAGATTGTACAAGATACGATCGTGAATTATTAGACCTACTGATGTAACACCGTTAACAGTATGGACTAATAACTTCATAGATGACCATTAGTTACTCGACTTGAATCCTGAGCGTGTTACGGACTTCTGTCTGCCGGGGTCTGTCCTTTGACTAGTACGGGTGAGGGTTGTCACAATTACTCACCCACTATGCCTATCTTCTCAAGGACATGACCAAGTATGGAGCTGGGAACGTAACTACGCGAGATAGAATTCACTCGTTCCCGCCTTTAGGGAAACTAGAGGGGTTGTACCCTTAAGTGATGTCTCCAGGATTTGGCAACGGGCACCCACCCTCTCACTAGCACGAGAGGGGTGTTGTGTATGGTTAGACCATTACAATGTTGTTGTTCATTAAAGGAGCAGTGGGGACTTAAGGAGCGAGAAGTAGACACAAGGGTAAAATGATAATTTGACCCAACAGTGTTTACGAATAACCTATGAATGGTCGACTCATGGGCATTGGTTATATCAGTGGACACATCTTGTCTTACACTAACGGGAGTGCAGCTACGGACTTTAGTGAAGTGTTACAATAGCTAATGAATGTTGATTAACCAGGTCAAAGAGTTTGACAAGTTAATCTCCGATCATTGGAGCTCGTCAATGTAGGTCCATAAGGTCCCTCGATTGGCTCAAACTTGATTAATAGAGGGTTTACAAATTTGGTGTGAATTTGAAGTGTTCAAGTTCACTAAAGGGCAACTATGTCATTTATATGAAATATGAATGATATATTATATAGTTTAATGTGAATGAGATTCATAATAAACTATAGGTTAGATTAATTGTTTAATTAGGGCTAACATGGAGAAATTAGATTGAGAGAAATTAAATTGAATGTGATTCAATTACAAATGTGGTTTGTAAAATGAGATATGAGATATCTTATTATATGTGGTTATGCAAATATTATTTGCAGAACCTATGGTTGTGGTAAAATGGTAAATAGGTGGAGATTCCAACTCCACCTATCGCCATTATTTAAACCCCTTTGCAAGAAGGGGAAGGTGATCATATGCTCATTTTTGGAATTCTCACCATAAGAAGCAAGTCTTTTCTCCCTCAAAACTCTATCACAAAATCTCCTCCCTAAACCAAAGAAGAATCCCACAATCCTCCTTCTACCTAAGGAAGAACAACCGAGAAACCAAGTGGTGGTGTCTAAATCGTTGTTCATGTGAAAAGTTCGAGATCGTTGAGAACGAGGAGAGCACGAAGAGTTCGTGAACAGAAGGAAAGCTTGATGACTGTCTTCAACAAGTAGGTAGCTTTAAACTGTTGGGATTTTTGTCCTAATCTCGTGTTTGTAATATATTGTTTGAAATTAATAAGAGTTATTCATTTCATCACTTTGTGTCTCGCAATATTTATAAACTTTTCCAATAAACTAAGCTCCAGGGTCATTGAATTCATGAGAGAACTAGAACTTGAACGGTGTGTAGTGGACACACAGGAAGGATCGCGTTCGAGTAAATGATCCAAACGGTCTACAGTATGTGGATAGGGTTGGAGACCTAATCCTCGATACACTTTGGATGCGACCCGCTTTGTATTAGATACAAACGAGGTGATCTGACTCGTCCATGTGGTTGACATGCGAGTGGGGGCATCCTGTGCAATGAGATTGTACAAGACCAGGACCGTGAATTATTAGACCTCACGATGTAACACCGTTGTGAGAAGGACTAATAACTTCTTAGATGACCATTAGTGACTCAACTCGAATCCACGAGCGTGTTACGGACTCACATGCGAGAGGTCATTCTTTGACTAGTACGGGTGAGGGTGGTCACGATTACTCGCCCAATATGCCTATCTTCTCGAGGCGAGAACCAAGTAGGAGCGGGAACTTAACTACGCGAGATGGAATTCACTCGTTTCCGCCTTTAGGAAAACTAGAGGGTTGTTCCCTTAAGTCTTTGTCTCGTGGCTTGGACAACGGGCGCCCACCTTCTCACTCGCCCGAGAAGGGTGTTGTGTATGGTTGGACCATCACAATATGTTGTTCATTAGAGGAGTAGTGGGGACTTAAGGAACAAGAGGTAGACACAGGGGTAAAACGGTAATTTGACCCAGTCGTGTCTACGAACAACCTGTGAAGGGTCGACTCATGGGCATTAGTTATATTAGTGGACACGTAATATTCTACACTGACGGGAGTGCAACTACGTGCTATAGTGGAGTGTTACCGTAGCTAATGAATATTGGTTAACCAGGTCAAAGAGTTTGGCAGGTTAATCTTGGATCATTGGAACCCGTCACTGTAGGTCCATTAGGTCCCTCGGTTGGCTCCACCTGGGTTAAAAGAAGGGTTAATGTTTTGGTATGAAATTGAAGTGTTCAATTTCACTTTAAGGGCATTTATGTCATTTATATGAGATATGAATGATATAATATATAGTTTAATGTGAATGAGATTCATAATAAACTATAGGTTAGTCTAATTGTTGAATTAGGGCTAATTGGAGAATTTGATTGAGAGAAATTAAATTGGATGTGATTCAATTTAATTAATCCACAATTATTGCAAATGAGATTTGCAATATGAGATATGAGATATCTTATATTATGTGGTTATACAAATGAGATTTTCATAACCTATGGTTGTGGTAAAGTGGTAATAATGTGGAGATATTAACTCCCTCATTCCACTATTTTAACCCTTTGCAAGAAGGGATTGGTAAGCTCGCTTCTCATTTTTTTGTTTTTCACCAAAGAGAAGAAAAGAGAATTCCCTCTACTCTCTTATTTCTCCTCCCTCTCCAAAACCCAAACAAGTTCCCACCAACTTCCCTTCTCCAAAAGAGAACAACCGAGAAGATCATTTGGTGGTGTTCGGGATCATTTTGTAGGAAGAATCCGTCGAGATCGAGTAGCACGAAGAGTTCGTGATCCGAGGAAGAAATTGTTGTGTTTGTCTACAACAAGTAAGTAAAATCTCTACTTGCTGTAAATTTCTTCTTCTTTAAGCATGTTTAGCCTAGATCTAAGTGTTAATCAATTTTAATAAACACAAGTTGCATAATGATACCTCGACGATTCAATCGTCTTCCGCTGTGCGGGGATTCTCATTCCCTTCATAAACTTGTTGTTTTTCCTTTATAAAATGCATGTTTATCCTATACTATGTGATAGTTTAATTTTAATGAAATTCAATTGCACAACAATATCACGACGATTCGATCATCTTCCGCTGCGCTGGGACTCTAATTCCCTTCAATTGGTATCACAACCAATCATTGGCTTCTTGTTGTGCACTTGATATTATCAAAATTAGGTGGGTTTACGCTTTGATTCATGAGATGAATTTTGGTTTGCATAAAGGATGTTTTCGGTTTTGGCACTTTTATTAGATTTACATTAAAGTTGATTCCATCAATATAAGGGCTCGTGTTTTTGGTATTTTTTAATGTTAATCGAGTCTGTAAGTCCGTGTCGTTGGTGGCATGAGATGCTGTGAAGAAATCTGAGCGAAAACGGGTGACAAATGACGAAAAACACCAAGAGGAGCTTGTTGTTCTGTCGACAACGTTGAGACGTTGTTCATCGGCGTCTCAACGCTGCAATCGCGGGTGGAGGCTTGGCTGCAGAGCAGCGTTGCAATGTTAGGCATAGCATTGCAACGCCGAGGCGTGGAGCACGCTGGGCGTGACGCTGGAGGCTGCAGCGTTGCAACACTGTCCACGGCATTGTAACGTTGCAAGCGTAGTGGGCGGTTGCAGCAAGCAGCGCGCGAAGAACGTGGCCATCAAGGCTTTGAGGGTTGTCGTGGGCAGTTTTTAAATTGTTTTTTAATTTATTTTTCATTTGTAAAATGTATTATTTGATTAAGTTTTATTTATTTTATTAAGTAATATTAATATAAATGTTATATAAATGTTAATTAATTAAATAAATGCCTCTAAGTGCCAAAACCTGTCCATTTTTTCTATTTAATTATTTTTATGCATGAAATGTATGATTTTATAAATTCTATGTGCATAGTGTATGTCATATAGTTTTAAAATCCCACCTTAGGTTAAACATTTCATGCATCATTTATATTATAAGTGTTACAATATATAGTTTGCATGGTATGTTTTATTATAAGTGTTATAGTATAATTAAATGCATGTTTTAATTTAATTAAATAAAAGTGTTATATTTTTTTTTAGATTCAAGTATGCTCATGCATTTATTTTCATGTGATGAATATTTATGTTATAGTATAGTTATTCATGTGATGAATGATCAAGGACTATAACGTAGAAATGCATGTAACCTAAGTTAATTATTAGTTTTAAAGTGTTTAGAACTTGAATAATTAGACTTAGGTTTTCTACTTCTAATAAGATTAGATTTAGGAAATCAAAATATAATCTTTGAATGGTGACTAATAAGTAACTCAGTCTAAGGAAGGTTTTGTCTAAGGCTGGGGTATTTAAGTTGACGCTTGCGGAACACCCCTACCGGGAAACCGATCTGGGAGTGAATTCGGTACGGAGATTCTTAGGTTATATTTATCGCGAGTGTCGTTAATGAAAACTTGATTAATTTACTCACATAAACCTAAGTAATAATGTGATTATAAACTTAGGCCTAATACAATATAAGAGTTATATTGGTAGACTTAGGTAAATTTTAGCCGGTTTATCTAGGTCAATCCCGAAAAATATAAAGTGCTTAGTGGGAGGAAATAAAGTGTATCAGATACATTTAATTTTTTGACCACAAATCTCCGTTAAGTCCGCACCGTGAGATCCATACTCGGCTTCGTGGTGCAAATGGGGGCGTCCCCCTTCGGATGGTATTTGTATGGATGAGTATCATAGTGGATGGAGAGAGTACTTATAGTGAGTGGGAGCGGGACCTGTGAAAATGGGACCCACGGTCTCTTCTTTCGATTCACACCGTGAGACCCCTATGATCCGCCTACTAGTTTGGCTTGGACCAGAAAATCCCTTCGGGGGTCCTTGATCATGGGAGTCGGAACACGTGAATTCCCGAAAGGGATACAGTTTCCTTGTTGGTTTTCCTTCTTGGTTCACCCTTCAGCGGCTACTGTTTGGACGGATACTTGGAATCTTATAGATTGAGGGTGACACTCACGGGATTCGTTAAGTATTAATGAATTTGACCGAAAAATGGTAACTTGACGCCTAATGGAATAAGAGTTATTCTGGTATTAGGGTCTGGTCGAGAAAGTCTCGTCCTAGAGGACGAATGTTTTTGTTCACCCTTCGGTAGCGGTCATTCAAAACCTTTCGGATATCATTGCACATTTTAAATGACCTAGGGATCATAGGATTAAATTTTTGCTAAAAGTTTATTGGATTTCAAAAAGTGTATGCGAGGCTGACACAAAATTATATTTCATTTTTTCAGCAAAAATGTCTAGCTCAATAATCGTTTTACTCGCTTCGGATAAGTTAGTGGCAGATAACTTCCAAACGTGGAAGAACAATATAAACAAGATTTTTCTAACCGACGACCTAAAGTTCGTGTTTACTGATAGTGTCCTCAGTTGCCGACCTCAACTGCATAATGAAATGTTCGTGATGCATACGATCGATGGATCAAGGCCAATGAAAAGGCCAAGGTCTGTATCATTGCCAGCTTATCTGAAGTTTTGGCAAAGAAGAACGAGTCGATGAACACCGCTAAGGTGATCATGGAGTCGCTGCAAGACATGCTTGGACAACAGTCTTTTTCAGGTCAGGCACGACTCGCTCAAACATGTCTTCAACGCTTGAATGAAAGAAGGGACGTCTGTCCGGGAACATGTTCTTGACATGTTTTAGCTCTTAGAATGAGAGCTAAGATTGAGCTTTTATTGTGATTAATTGTTGGTATTTCGAGCCTTCTTGATCGTTTTCCCTTGTCTATTCAGCCCTCATTTCCATATGGGTGTGATATAAAGGCTTTCTTAGATATTTTTAGGGCAAGGAGGAGAGTGTGCAAGAAGAAAAAGAGGAAAACGCGATTGGGAGAGGAGACAGCAAGAGAAAATCAAGATGAGTCAATTTTGGAAGCACTCCCCTTCTGGAAGAGGTTAGAGTGGACCAAAAGAGGCCTTGGAACTTCACCCATCTGTTTATTCTTTTGTTTTTCTTGCTCTTTACTCTTTTACATTGTAACTAAGACCATTTTAAGCATGTTTAACACTAGGTTTACTGTTTTATTATTGTCTTTTCTTATCACCATGAACTAATCACCCTTCGGGTGAGGATTAGGGGCTTTATGTGAATGTAAACTTATTGATCGAGTAAATTACTGCAATTCTACTCTCATGCCTTGTGAATTTACTGTTTAGCTAGAATTTGGTTGGCCATCTCATTTTACCATTGTTTATTCCAACTTGGGAAAGAGAAGAATAAACCGATTTCAAGGCATGACACTAGTTCTGATTAAGAGATTTACTTCTCTCAGGTGATTGAGGAGTCTAGGGATAGTCACTCACCTAGTGTTAACAGTTAGAAGCTAAAATTAAGGTGTTTAATGGGAATTAAGTGCCTACATCGCTACGAAATCTGGGAAGATTCCGTGAATTAAACTTTTTTGAGCTCTGGTGCAGTTTTGAACTCTAGCATTAAGATTGGTAAAGCATAATTTACCCCTAATCCAATCCCCTTTTTGCTGCTTTGGTTAAGTTTGTTGTGTTGTTGCTTTAGTCTTTTTAATCCTATTCTGCCTTACTTTAGCATTTTAGTTGCTATTTGTGATTTCTAAATTCTTTACTCATTTGTTTATGTTGGTTACCCCTTGCTCATTAAATTCAACTCAACCTTGTGTAATTTCTACAACTAATCCCTGAGGAGACGATTAAATTTACTTATCACTTACTGCTTAGATTGTGTATACTTGCACAGTTTAGGAGTATTTTCTTGATAATTTCATACACCCATTTTAAGCAAAAAAGTTTTTGGCGCCGTTGCGGGGGATTAGTTTGGTTTTTACTTTGTTTGAGTTGTTTTTAGTGATTTTTTTTTAGTTGAAAGAAGGGTCTAACTAAGGTGTTTCTTTGTTTTTCAGGTGTTGTAATTGTGCATGAATGATTTTCCAAGTTTAGAATTTTTCTTAGATCCTGAACCTGAGAGAGCATTTCATAGAAGAAGGAGGATTCAAAAGGAAAAAATTGCAGATTTTCGTGGAGGTCCTGTAGATCCTAACAATCTTCAAAATAACCCTACAAACCAACCACAAGGCCAAGGAGGCTTTAGACCACCTTTAGATGAACCCCAAACTATGGTCCCTGCCAATGTTATTGTTTTAGCAGATGTTAGGGAGAGAGCTATTAGAACATATGCCAATCCTTTGGTTGAAGAGTTAAATCCTAGGATCATTAGGCCGAAAATCCAAGCCCCAACGTTGGAGCTTAAACCTGTCATGTTCCAAATGCTCCAAACCATAGGATAGTATTATGGACTATCATCTGAAGATCCTCACCTGCATTTAAAATTCATCCTAGGGGTTAGTGATTCCTTTATACTGCCAGGAGTGCCTAAGGATGCTCTAAGGTTGAGTTTGTTTCCTTACTCTCTTAGAGATGCAGGCAAGACATGGTTGAATACACTTTCTCCTGGGGCAGTTGATTCTTGGAACACCCTTGCTGAAAAATTCCTCATTAAGTATTTCCCACAAACTAGGAATGCTAAGTTTAGAAATAAAATTGTGGCTTTTCAGCAGTTTGATGATGAATCCTTAAGTGAAGCATGGGAGAGATTTAAGGACTTGCTTAGGAAGTGTCCTCATCATGGACTCCCTCATTGTATTCAAATTGAGATATTTTACAATGGGTTGAATACAACTACTAAATAAGTTGTTGATGCTTCTGCAAATGGGGCTCTTTTGTCAAACACCTATAATGAAGCTTTTGAGATATTGGAAAGAATAACCTCAAACAATTATCAGTGGGCTGATTCAAGGAGCTCCCAAGGCAAAAAGACCAAAGGAATGTTAGAGTTAGATGCTTTAACCGCTCTTAATGCCCAAATAACATCCATGGCCAACATATTGAAGAATCTAGTTGTTGGAAATGCAACCCAAGCTTCCCCTAATGCTCAAAATGCAGCTATGGTGAACCAAGTGGTAAGTATTGACTCATGTGTTTATTGTGGTGAAGGGCACACATTTGAATTTTGTCTTAGTAATCTAGCCTCAGTTTACTATGTTGGGAACCAAGTTAATCAAAGGAACGATCCTTATTCTAATACCTATAACCCAGGTGGGATAAATAACTCTAACTTTGCTTGGGGAGGTCAAAGAAGTAATTCTCAAGGCCCTCAAATGAAGCAAAAGGAGAATTACCCACCAGGTTTTGGGCATTAGAATCAGCAGACCTATGGAAATCAGCAAACAATGCTCTAGCATCGAGGGCGATGATGTGACCCACGACATGTTCCGGATGTACTTCTCTTGAAAGTTTGTTGAAGGAATATATGGCTAAAAGTGATGTTGTTATTCAAAGTCAACAAGCTTCAATGAGAAACTTTGAAATGCAATTGGACCAGCTTGCCAATGAAATAAGATCAAGGCCTCAAGGTAAACTTCCTTCTGACACTGAAATTCCAAAAAGGGAAGGAAAAGAACAAGTGCTAGCCATAGAGTTAAGGAGTGGGAAAACATTTACAAAGCTTGAGGAAATCAGTAAGAAGAAACAAAAACAGAAAGACTTTGCAGGAAACCTTGGGAAGTAGGAAATGATGAGATTTAAAAGATACCTAGAGCACAACCTTCAAAATCATTTGAGTGCATTCCTACTACTATTCGTGAGTTTAAACCACCTCCTCCACCATTCCCTTCAAGGTTGAAGAAAAAGAATACTCAAGATGCTCAATTTAAGAAGTTCTTCGATGTCTTTAAACAAGTTCACATAAATATACCTTTTGTTAAAGCCTTAGAACAAATGCCAAATTATGTGAAGTTTCTTAAAGATATGTTGACTAAGAAGAAGAAACAAGTTGAGTATGAAGTTGTCCCTTTGACAGGTGAGTGTAGCTCCATTGTAACAAACTCAATTCCTCCTAAACTCCAAGACACTGGATCATTCACCATTCCAAATTCCATAGGAGGTAAGGAGTTAGGTCGAGCTTTGTGTGACTTAGGAGATAGCATTAACCTTATGCCATTGTCCATTTACAAAACATTAGGCATAGGTGAAGCTAGGCCCACCACAGTTACATTACGGTTAGCTAACCAATCCATTACTTATCCTTAAAGGAAGATATAGGACATCTTGGTACAAGTGGATAAATTCATATTTCCAGCAGATTTTATAATCTTGGATTATGAGGCTGATAAAGATGTGCCTATTATCTTAGGGAGACCCTTTTTGGAAACAGTGAATACTTTAATTGATGTTCAAAAAGGTGAACTTACAATGAGGGTACACGATCAAGAGATTAAGTTTAGTATTTTTGATACAATGAAGTACCCAACTAATGTGGAGGAGTGTTCTGTGATTCAAGTGTTGGAAGAAGGGATTAGAGAGAACACTGAGCTGGAAATGCTGGAGCATTATGTTCAATCTGTTGGAGAAACTGTAACAGAGAGTTTGGAAAGCAGCAATTTAGAAGAAGATGGCGAGAATTTGGCTGAAATTTCTAACTCAAATAAAGTGTTTGAACATTTGAAATTAAGGGAAAGGAAAACATCACCATTGCACCCATCCATCAAAGAACTCCCAGTCTGTGAGTTATAGTCTTTGCCCACAAATCCAAGGTATTTCTACCTAGGTGAGAAGGAAAAATTTTCAATAATCACATCAGTATGTTTGCTACTGGAAGATGATATTTCACTGTTGAAATTGCTCCAGCAACCAAAACGTAAGAATTCTTTCATGGATGAGCAGTTATTTACAGTATATCACATTAGGAAAGTGGGAAAACCTTGTTATGATGGCTTTGCCAACCACCTTGCTTATGGAATTTTGCCCCCTGGTTTATCAAAACAACAACTGAAATATTTTCTCCATGAGGTGAAGTTTTATTTCTTGGATGATCCATTTGTTTTTAGACATTGTGTTGGCAAAGATGAAGGAGAATTTAAAGCAAATGGGATGAGAACTAAACACTATTGGAAAGAGAAGTTCCAAAGAGGCATAGCATCTATCAGTTCAATAGATACTTGAGAAGAACATTTTCAGGGAGCTTGTGTAATTCTTGATAATTCTTATATGCTCGAAGCAATTAATTTGATTTCGTTGATTTACTTGTTTTGTTTTTGCTTTATCGGTTTAATTTAGTTTATTTTCTTTTCATCTAGTTGTTTTTCTTTTCAGTTTTGTAGGTGCAATCAACGCTTCACCCATAAGCGATCAGATGTCCTTTTTTATTAGGGAAGATATCTCTTGGACTTATTTGGAAATTTTATGGATATGAAGGTTAAAGAGAAAGGGGAGTTTCTGTCCTTTTGAGTTGTTGGTTGTGAAATAAATGTTATTTTTTTTTTGTTTTAAGTTTAAGTTCAGTAGTTGTGGTTATGTTAGTTTGTTTTGCTTTGTTTTGTTTGTTGTTGGGTTGCTTTTAGTTGTTAAATCTTGTCTTAGCTTGGTCTGAACTAAAAAAAAAAAGTTGTAAGCTTGCCACCGTAGTTGAAATGAAATAAATAGTCCTGCCTAGCTTCCTCCAATTCTTTCATGCTTCTGATGAGTTTAGTTGTGCTTAATTTGTTTGCCATAATCCCTTTAATGTAACACAATGCTTGTAGCAGCTTTATGGTGGCCCTAGCTTACTAACCACCAACTTTTGAGAATTTCCTCCTTTAAACTTAGATTAAAGAGTTTGAATGCTCCTTGCGTTTAGTTTTTTTACAGAAAAATAACTAAGTTTGGGGGTTCCTTCCCTTGATTCTTTACGCATTGGGGACAATGAGCGATTTAAGTGTGGAGGTAAGACACCCTAGTAATAAAAAGTTATCACTTCTAGGAGCATTCCTCTTCTCTTTCGGACTCATGCCTCCTCTCTTAAAAAAAAAAGTGAAATTTGAGAGTTATTCCTCTACCCAAGTTGCCTATTAAACCAGATTTGGACATGACAACCATGTTTACCTTTGAGTTGAACAGTAATAAAGGGATATGAATATGCTTTGGCAACCCAATTTAGTAGCAGGGCTCGTTGTTAGGTAGCCTTCATCACAAATGTTGGTGCTTAAATCGAAGGTTCTGTTTACAAAAAGGGTTCTCTCTAACTTTTATAGTGAAATAAGTTCTTAAAAAAAAATAAAGAAAAGAAGAGGAAAATTAAAGCCTAGTATAAAGTTCTCGTTGCTTAGGTGAGTTGCATAATCAATGTGACCATTCTAAGAACTAAGGAGAAGTTTATGCAAAGGTGAGTGGCTAGGAGAGCCTAAGGGAATGAATGTTTGTCTACTTAAGCATAAGGTTAGCTTTGTAGGATTCTTAGGAGTGATAGCTCTTGTTGCTGTAAAATAAAAAGAAAAAAAATGCTTTGTTGAAAGAAAAACTGAAGGCAGTAGAACTCATTCTTCTTTTTGTGAGTTTAAGGGGTGCATAGTGAATTCAAAGATGGATTGTGCTAGTTGAGTTGTGGGGTTGTTTTGTAAAGTTTGCTACTTTTGATTTGAAAGAAAAAAAAAAGATAATTATGGCAAATCTTGTGAAAGCTAAACTTTGATGAGCTTCTGCAAGAAAAAGAAATGGGACTGCTTTATTAGTAACTATTTCTATCATTTGACTGCTGAATCAATTTTGTTTCTTGAGCTTAGTGCTGGTTGTTGCTTCTGGTGGGATTAGAATGTTTAAGCATTACTCATGGACGAGTAATGATTTAAGTTTGGGGGTTTGTTAGCTCTTAGAATGAGAGCTAAGATTGAGCTTTTATTTTGATTATTTCTTGGTATTTCGAGCCTTATTGACCATCTTAACCCCTTAATTACGTACATTTGTATGTTAATTATCACAAGATGAGTCTGGTGTACCTTTAGGCCATCTATGTACCTTTCATTGATGAATTTTATCCTTTTGGCCATGTTTTCAGGAGTTTTGGGAAGATGGATGTTATAAAGTGTTGAAGGTCTGCTTCGAGCTGCTGTAGCTGTGCAATTGCTGATGAATCAAGACTGTTGGAGCAAAAATTCTAGTACCAGTTCGCAGAATACGCACGTGGGAGAGATCTCATTAATTGAGTTGACAAAAACCGCCACATCAGTCGCTGAGAACCAATGGGCAGCTGCCAGACCGTGTTTCCTTGTCTATTCAGCCCTCATTTCCATATGGGTGTGATATAAAGGCTTTCTTAGCCAGTTTTAGGGCAAGGAAGAGAGTGGGCAAGAAGAAAAAGAGGAAAACTCGATTGGGAGAGGAGACAACAAGAGAAAATAAAGAGGAGTCAATTTTGGAAGCATTCCTCTTCTGGAAAGAGGCTGGAGTGGACCAAACGAGGCCTTAGAACTTCACCCATCTGTTTATTCTTTTGTTTTTCTTGCTCTTAACTCCTTTACATTGTAACTAAGACAACTTTAAGCATGTTTACCACTAGGTTTACTGTTTTATTATTGTCTTTTCTTATCACCATGAACTAATCACCCTTGGGGTGAGGATTAGGGGCTTTATGTAAATGTAAACTTATTGATCGAGTAAATTACTGCAATCCTACTCTCATGTCTTGTGAATTTACTGTTTAGCTAGAATTTGGTTGGCCATCTCATTTTACCATTGTTTATTCCAACTTGGGAAAGAGAAGAATAAACCGATTTCAAGGCATGACACTAGTTCTGATTAAGAGATTTACTTCTCTCAGATGATTGAGGAGTCTAGGGATAGTTACTCACCTAGTGTTAACAGTTAGAAGCTGAAATTAATGTGTTTAATGGGAATTAAGTGCCTAAATCTTGAGGAAATCTTTGAAGATTCCGTGAATTAAACTGTTTTGAGCTTTGGTGCAGTTTTGAGCTCTAGCATTAAGATTGCTAAAGCATAATTTACCCCTAATCCAATCCCCTTTTTACTGCTTTGGTTAAGTTTGTTGTGTTGCTACTTTAGTCTTTTTAATCCTATTCTGCCTTACTTTAGCATTTTAGTTGTTATTTGTGATTTCTAAATTCATTACTCATTTGTTTATGTTGGTTACCCCTTACTCATTAAATTCAACTCAACCTTGTGTAATTTCTACAACTAATCCCTGAGGAGACGATTAAATTTACTTATTACTTACTGCTTAGATTGTGTATACTTGCACAGTTTATGAGTGTTTTCTTGATAATTTCATACACCTCTTTTAAGCAAACAACATGATGACCCATTTTAATTTGGCGGAGATGAACGGAGCTTCGATCGATGAGTCGAGCCAGGTCAGCTTTATCTTGGAGACTCTTCCGAAGAGTTTCCTTAAGTTTCGTAGCAACGTTATAATGAACAAGATAAGCTACACTCTGATTACCCATCTCAATGAGCAATAGAACTTCAAGTCCTTGATGAGGATCAGTACACCGAAAGCTGAGGCAAATGTTGCCTACAGATCATATCATAGGGGTTCAACCTCTAGGACCAAATCTGTTGCTTCTTCTCGCCCGAAAGGGAAGAAGAAAATGAAGAAGGGTAAAGCTTACTGAGTTGCCGCCCAAAAGGGCAAGAAGGTCAAGGAACTTGCAGAAAAATAAAAGTGTTTCAACTACAATGAGGACGACCCCTAGAAGCGTAATTGTACCAAGTTCCTTGCCGAGAGGAAGAATCAAGGTAAATATGATTTACTAGTAACTGAAACATGTTTAGTTGAGAGTAGTGACTCTGCCTGGATATTGGATTCGGGCGCCACTAACCACGTTTATTCTTCTTTTCAGGGAATTGATTCCTGTCAGCAGTTGCGAGAGGGTGAGGTGACTCTACGCGTTGGATCTGGGGAGATAGTCTCTGCTGCAACAATCGACAAAGTGAAGCTTTACTTTTGCAGGAATTACATTTTGTTAGACAATATGTACATAGTTCCAGGGTTTACTAGAAACCTCGTTTCTATTTCCTGTCTTTTAGAACTATGTATATCCGTTTCTTTCAATGGTAATAAAGCGTTTATTTCCAGAAATGGTAACTTAATTTGTTCTGCTTCACTTAAGTCTAATTTGTATGTTTTAAAACCTAATTCGGTCAAAAGCATTCTGAACACTAAGTTATTTAAAACTGCAAAAACACGAACTAAAAAAGTTAAAGTTTCTCCAAAAGAAAATGCCCATTTTTGGCATCTAAGGTTAGGCCACATTAATCTCAATATGATTGAGAGACTAGTGAAGAGTGGACTTCTAAGTCAGTTGGAAGAAAACTTTTTACCGGTGTGTGAGTCATGCCTCGAAGGCAAAATGACCAAACGTCCTTTTAGTGGAAAAGGATATAGAGCTATTTGATCTTATACATTCTGACCTCTTGGTCCGATGAGTGTTAAAGCACGAGGAGGTTACGAATACTTCATATCTTTACCTAATGCATAGGAAGTCTGAAACTCTTGAAAAGTTCAAGGAGTACAAGACTGAGGTTGAGAACCTATTAGGTAAAACCATAAAAACACTTCGATCAAATCGAGGTGGAGAGTATATGGACACTGAATTCCAGGACTATATGATAGAATACGAAATTACATCCCAACACTCAGCACATGGTCTGCCACAGCAGAATGGAGAGGAGAAACAGAACCTTGTTTGACATGGATCGATCGATGATGAGCTATGTTCGTCTCCCTGATTCTTTTTGGGGTTACGCAGTGGAGACTGCGGTTTATATTTTGAACAATGTTCCATCAGTGTTTGTGAAACACCTTTCGAACTCTGGAATGGACGTAAAGGTAGTTTACACCATTTCAGAATTTGGGGATGCCCGTCACACGTGTTGGTGTCAAACCCGAAGAAGTTGGAACCCTGTTCAAAATTATGTCTATTCGTAGGTTACCCAAAAGAGATTAGGGGTGGTTTATTTTTCGATCGTAAGGAAAATAGGGTGTTTGTGTCGACAAACGCCACTTTTCTTGAGGAATACCATGTCAGGGATCATTTGCCTAGGAGCAAAATCGTGTTAAATGAAATAGGCAGTACATCAGCAAGAGATGTTGATGGGGCTAGTACATCAACAAGTGTTGTTGATCCTAGCACATCAAGTCAAGTCCGTTCCTAAGAGTTGGGAATGCCTCGACGTAGTGGGAAGGCTAAGAGATAGCCTGAACGTTACATGAGTTTAGCTGAAACCCAAGTTGTCACTCCTGATGATGACTACGAGAATCCATTGACCTATGATCAAGCAATGGTAGACGTTGTCAAGGACGAATGGATTAAAGCTATGGACAAGGAAATGGAGTCTATGTACTTCAATTTTGTTTGGGAGCTTGTGGATCAACTGGATGGGAAAAAACCTATAGGTTGTAAATGGATCTACAAGCGTAAACGTGGCGTAGATGGGAAGGTGCAGACCTTCAAAGCACGACTAGAGGCAATGAATTTTACCTAGGTTGAAGGGGTTGACTATGAGGAAACCTTTTCACCTGTTGCCATGGTAAAGTCGATCAAGATCCTTCTAGCCATTGCCGCATATTACGACTATGAGGTATGGCAGATGCATGTCAAGACCGCCTTATTGAATGACAACCTTGACGAAACCATCTACATGGACCAACCCTGGGGGTTCATAACCCAAGGCAAAGAGCAAAAGGTTTGTCGGCTTCATAGGTCCATTGATGGACTGAAACAAGCCACGAGGTCTTGGAATATAAGGTTTGATGTAGCGATCAAATTTTATGGCTTTGATCAGAATGTTGACGAGCCGTGTGTCTTCAAGAAAATCGTCGACAAAACTGTCGCATTTCTGATATTATACCTGGATGATATCATTCTCATTGGTAATGATGTACAATTTTTTATTGACGTAAAGAAATGGCTAGCTTCGTAATTCCAAATAAATGATTTGGGAGAAGCTCAGTACGTTCTAGGTATCTATATAGTCAAAAACTCGGAAGAACAAAACGCTAGCCATGTCTTAAGCGTCTTATATTGACAAGATGTTGTCTAGATATAAGATGTAGAACTCCAAAAAGGGGTTGTTGTCTTTCAAGCACGAGGTTCACCTGTCTAAGGATCAGTGTCCTAAGACTCCCCAAGAGGTTGAGGATATGAGACAAATCCCATATGTTTCAGTTGTAGGGAGTCTGATGTATGCCATGCTGTGTACTAGGCCCGACATCTGCTATGCAGTAGGGATTGTCAGTAGGTATCAATCCAATCGAGGATTAGATCACTTGACAGCCGTAAAGGCAATCCTCAAGTATCTTAGGAGAACGATGAACTACAGCATAGTGTATGGCAGTGGGGATTTGATCCTTACAGGATACACAGATTCTGACTTTCAGACCGATAAGGATTCTAGAAAATCCACTTCCGGGTCAACCTTCATTCTTAATGGAGGAGCTGTAGTATGGCGAAGCATCAAGCAAGGATGAATCGCTGATTCCACTATGGAAGCAGAGTACGTTGCAGCTTGTGAAGCTGCAAAGGAAGATGTTTGGCTTAGGAAGTTCATGACGCAATTTGAAGTTGTTCCAAATATGAACTTGCCGATCACGCTGTTTTGTGACAACACTGGTGTTGTAGCCAACTCCAGAGAGCCTCGGCGACGTGACAGTCACGCAGATAGCGTCGGAGCACAACGTTGCTGATCCATTTACAAGGCCCCTCACGACTAAGGTGTTTGAGGGTCACTTAGAGAGTCTAGGTCTTCGAGTGCTTTCTGACTAGGGCAAATGGGAGATATGTAAACGTGTATTCAATACCCTAGTTTATTGTATTACTTCATTGTAATTTATGTACATTTCAGAAATGTATTTGCTCCACTAGCTTAGTCCAAGTGGGAGTTTGTTTGGATGCTTGGCCTAATCTCGTTTTGTTTGTAAATTAACATTTGAAATTAATAAAGGTTATTGATTTCATCATTTTGTGTCTCGCATATTTTACAAACTTTGTCCAATAAACTAAGCTTTAGGGTCATTGAATATATGAGAGAACTACAACATCAACGGTGTGTAGTGAACACACTAGGAGGATCACATTCGAGTTAATGACCCGAACGGTCTACAGTATATGGATGGGGTTGGAGACCTAATCATGGATGCATTGTGGATGCGACCTGCTTTGTATTAGATACAAACGAGGTGATCTGTCTCGTTCATGTGGTTGACATGCGAGTGGGGTCATCCTGTGCAATGAGATTGTACAAGACTGAACCGAGAATTATTAGACCTACTGAGGTAACACCGTTAAAATTATGGACTAATAACTTCGTAGATGACTATTACGACTCGACCTGAATCCTGAGCGTGTTATAGACTCCTGTCTGCAGGGGTATGTCCTTTGACAAGTACGGGTGAGGGTGGTCACAGTTACTCGCCCAAAATGCCAATCTTCTCAGAGACAGGACCAAGTAGGGAGCTGGGAACTTAACTACGCGAGATAGAATTCACTCGTTCCTACCTTTAGGGAAACTAGAGTGGTTGTTTCCTTAAGTGTTGTCTCCGGGGCTTGGACAACGGGCGCCCACCCTCTCACTGGCACAAGAGGGGTGTTGTGTATGGTTGGACCATTACAACGTTGTTGTTCATTAGAAGAGCAGTGGAGACTAAAGGAGCAACAAGTAGACACAGGGGTAAAATGGTAATTTGACCTAGTAGTATTTACGAACAACCTGTGAACGATCGACTCATGGGCATTGGTTATATCAGTGGACACATCTTGTCTTACACTGACGGGAGTGCAACTACGGGCTTTAGTGGAGTGTTACCATAGCTAATGAATGTTAATTAACTGGGTCAAAGAGTTTGACAGTTTAATCTCGGATCATTGGAGCTCGTAACTATAGGTCCACATGGTCCCTCGGTTGGCTCAAACTGGATTAATAGAAGGTTTACAATTTTGGTGTGAATTTGAAGTGTTCAAGTTCACTAAAGGGCATTATGTCATTTATATGAGATATTAATGATATATTGTATAGTGTAATGTGAATGAGATTCATAATAAACTATAGGTTAGCCTAATTGTTGAATTAGAACTAACTTGGAGAAATTAGATTGACATAAATTAAAATTGAATGTGATTCAATTACAAATGTGATTTGTAAAATGAGATATGAGATATCTTATTATATGTGGTTATGCAAATATGATTTGCATAACCTATGTTTGTTGTAAAATGGTAAATAGGTGGCGATTTCAACTCCACCTATCATCATTATTTCTTTGCAAGAAGGGGAAGGTGATTATATGCTCATTTTTGGAATTCTCAGCAAAAGAATCAAGTTTTTTCTCTCTCAAAACTCTCTCACAAAATCTCCTCCCTAAAGAAAAGAAGGATCCCACAATCCTCCTTCTACCTAAGGAAGAACAACCGAGAAACCAAGTGGTGGAGTCTAGATCGTTGTTCGTGTGAAGAGTTCGAGATCGTTGAGAACGAGGAGAACACAAAGAGTTCGTGCACGGAAGGAAAGCTTGAAGACTGTCTTAAACAAGTAAGTAGCTTTAAACTTGTTGTTTTTCCTTTATAAAATGCATGTTTAGCCTATACTATGTGATAGTTTAATTTTAACGAAATTGAATTGCACAACAATATCACGACGATTCGATCGTCTTTCGCTGCGCTATGACTCTAATTCCCTTCATCGATCCCCTATGATCAAGCCCTCCGAAGGGATTGTCTGGTCTAGGCCAAACTAGCAGGCTGACCATAATGAGCTTACGGTGTGAACCGACAAAAGAGACCATAGGTTTTGTATTCACTAAACATGCTCCAACTCACTATAAGTACCCTCTTCATTCTAGTTTAATAACCCCTTAATAAACCTGTTGGGGCTACTATAATTTATAAACCTTCTGATTAAAATTCACTCCCAAGTCAGTTCCGGTGTAGGGTGTTCCAAGCTTCCAAATCGACTTAAATGCCCTGACCTAGACATAACCTTCCTTAGACGAGTTCCTCTTTTAATCATTGTTTATAAATTACATGGTTCCTAATTCTAATCTAATTAGAACTAGATAACCTAAGGTCTATTAATTCCATGTTCTAAACATTTTAAAACTAATAATTAACCTTAGGTGGCATGCATACTATTATATTTGCTTGATCATCCATCACATGAATAATAAACATACATAGAATATTCATCTCTTGAATTATAATGGATGTCAATGCTGTTCATAAATTAATATAACACCTTATATTAATTATACATGCAAACTATATAATATAACACTTTATATTATAAATGATGCATGCAAATGCTTAACCTAAGGTGGGATATCTAAAATAAAATCATACATTATGCATGACAATAATTATACAACAATTGCATAATTTAAATAGCAAAATTAGACCATTTTTGGCACCCTAGAAATAATTTTAATTAATATATTAAAAATAATATTATTTTTAATTAAAATTAAATATAAATAAATATAATTAAATATAAAACATTTTTATATTTAATATATATATTAATAAAAACGTTTTTCGCCCGTTGTGAAACTCCTGAAACGTCTTTGGTGTTGCAACGCTGCACCTTGTCCATTTCTACCCATTGAAGCGTTACTCCAGCAGCGTTGCAACGTTGACTCCTTCATGGCGCGCGCCACAGAAGCTTCAGCGTTGCGACGCTCGTGCAAGCGTTGCAACGCCAAGGCCTCATCATCCAAGCGTTGACGCCGAGGCGCGCGGTAACGTTGCACATCTGTCGCGACACAAAACTTTCTGATTGGCGTTGCAACGTTGCACACAGTACAACAAAAACCTTTTGTTGTTTTGCTCCTTTTTTATCCGTTCTTTTCAGGAACCACTTTGCCTCGATCGACACTAACTTACAGGCTTGATTTAAAATTAAATTATCCCAACACACTGATCCCTTACATTGAACGATTCAATGAAAAAATTGTAAATCTATGTGCCAAAAAATTAAAAACATCTAATTTTGCAAACCGTTCATTCATCACATGAAAACAGTAAATCCCACCTTTTGTCCTTGATAAATCCAGAAAAAAATCAAAAACACAATTGGGCTCCGATACCAATTGAAGGGATCGAATCTCACAGCGGAAGTGATTTTGAATCGCGTGTTCTTTATTTTGTCACACAGATTTCATTCAAGGACAAAATATATAAAATTAAGCATGCATTACAACATATGACAACAAGAAAATTACATTTGAAGAACGCTTTCTTCTCGAGTTCCTTCTCCAACGATCACGGTCTCAGCAAAACGAACCTGATCCGTGAGATATTTCGCCACTAGATCTTATCCATTGTTTTCTAGGTGAGGGAGGAATGTGGGTTTCTTTAGGGTGAGATGTGGAGGTTTTGAGAGAAGTTGTGTTTGGAACTTTTCCAACATCACAATAATATGGAACTGTAGGGTTACCAAAGATTAGTTTCAAAAGTTGCATCTCATACAACTATTTATCGAGAAATAAGATAGAAATTACCATCCTATCCCTCCTTCATTCTCTCATTAGAATATAGTTAATATGTGAAATGTGGCATTGAGATCGCTAGATTTAACATTTTTAATGCCACAAAGTACCCTAGTGAAGTTCATTCTATGTGTGAAATTTATGTAGTTGATTCTCTAGTGTAAGATATCTTTATAAATGATGATGATGAGTATGTGCAGGATTTACCACATTTGTTTGGAGGATTTTTGATGAGTTTCTCTTTCTGAACCTTTTTGTCTTAATGCTGAAATCTCTGCCAAAACCAATAAAATGCCTCCATCGATTGTGCAGGTGCCTAATTTTGAGTTCAAGGCTTCGTCTGATCACCATAAGTACCCGTAGAGTTAGGTGATTTGAAGACATTGTCTTTCATCATCTCAATAGAACTTACATTAGAACAGGAACACAAGTTGGTTGGCATTCAATTGGGTGGACGTTGGTTGACATCAAAAGAATCATCGTAGCTTCGTGCATGCATAGATTCTATCTACAAAAGGTATGCAAAACCCTAAAGATAGCCTCAGAATGACTAAATCCAGCAATGAAAGACATGGTAATGAAGGAATGATTTAAGCTTCTCGATACAGGTATCATGAATCTCATATATTGATAGTAAATGGGTGAGTCCAGTTTTTATAGTTTCTTAAAAGACGTGTAATACTGTTGTGAGGGACCAAAACAATGAATTAGTGCCTACGAGAGTCCAAAATGAATGGAGGATGTGCATAGACTTCAAGTTGATATTGTGGCTAACCTTCATTGCCCTAGAAATGTTAGGGAAGTTCGTTTCTTTCTTGGACATGTAGGATTTTATCGCAAGTTCATCAAAAATCAGTAAAGTTGTTGATCGTCTGATGATGAATTTACTGCAAAAGGTTGTCCCATTTAAGTTTATCGAGAGTGTAGAGGACGTTCGATATGTTGAAGGAGTTATTGACTATGACGCTGGTCATCCATCCTCCCCAAAGCGACCTTCCCTTTAAGATCATATGCGATATCGGTAACTTTACAATTTACAATTCCCTCTCCAAAAATTATTATCAAATTTACAATTTCTTAAGCACAAAAAAATAGATAATTAACTTATACAACAAATCTAACTACAACCATTGTATTGTAAAACACTTTTTTTTTGTTCATTCAATTATCAAAATGCATGCAAGTCAACACGAATGGTATTGGAGAAAACAAAGAATATACAGTTAAATGATTCACCTGGTGTGCATGCTGATATTATATATATATCAAATAATATTCAACATCCATCCTTTCAATGCCCATTCTATAGATCTGAGAAATCTCATTTCTCGCACGTTCTCCAATAAATTGATTGGTCCACCTTAGGCACGAAGTCAACCAAAATTCCATTTTAATCTTGCGCGAAAAGTTAGTGATAGGAGGTGCTGTAAAAACATGGGGTTACGGATTTTTTTAACTTACCTCCCATGGTTAGTAGGAATAACCACATTAATAGACCATGGTTTAAATTGACAAACATAAAATATGAAATTATAAAAAAATAAAAAAAAATAAAAAACTGAATTAAGGAAATAAGAAACAAGAAAGCTAACTCATTCAAAAAAATGAAATAGTTATACTTATATCCTACCAACATTTTATAAATTAATGTGACAAAATCCACAATTAGTTGATTGTGGAATTCAGAATTATATGTTCAAATAAGGTTTATTTATAAGATTTTGTATGTTTAGTCTGTGTACTTTAAAAGGTTTATAATCGTTGTTCTAAGATAACCTTTCATGATTATATCTATTTAATCTCTATCTATAGTGTAAGTGAATTTCAGGGTTGGTCTCACGATTACATTAATCAAGTACTCGCCTTTTGATTTAAAGGATCTTCACCATGAAGTTGCAAAGGTTTCAATCTATTTATTTCTTATTAGGAATCCTAATGAAAATCAATCGAAATGAGAATGCTACTTCTTTGATGTTATTTACTAGGAGTTGTCTCCAGAATAAAACAAACTCATTGATGTCAACGCTTAAGGGCGATTAGAAATTGACCTTTTATATTTTAAACCGTCAATAATATTCTAATATAATTTTTAATCAATATAATAATAATCTATTAAAAAAATTATTTTTTTAACTACTTTATTTGATAGTAACATATCCTATAATTTTCAATACTCCACAGATTCACCGAATCTAAGTCCTAGCTACTTTAATCAAGCATATGTGTTCAAGTCCACTCGAAAATACACATAGCTAAGCAAAACATACTCGACGCATATAGGTTTGTCTGGTCTACCTATGAATATGCTTAAGAATAAATGCAATGAGGTAAATAGACGTTCAAAACATGAAATTAAGCTTTAAAAACAATAAACTCATGGATTTTACATTGAAATACTCGTCGCTCTCTTCCAAAATGGTGATTTCGCTCAGTCGAAGACTGAAACCTCAAGCAAAACGTCCATAACTCAATCAACAACTCCTTAATCTACCTAAACTACGAAAAAAGTAAAAAAAAAAATAGAGAGGAAGGAGGTTGCTATTAGACTAAAACCTCCATAAATTGACCTAAAGGAGAAATTTTCTTTCTATCGAAATCGCAGCAGCGTCTGACGCTGTCCCTAAAATTACCAAAGTCACGAAGCCTCACCGTAGGGTCCCAGAACGCTCTTCGTTAGAGTGTCTCACTGTTATCCTACATCCGCACATTCTACCTTTTCATCAATGTCTAAACACTTCGACCAGTGTCAAGAAACTCTCAGTAGGGAGATTTTGGTCATTTCACTTATATGTGTAGCTCGGTTGCTCAAACGACCACCATTTTCGCTTGTTTTAGCCTAATTGGGCACATTTCTTCAATCTAACCTTCATGCTCAAAATACCTACAAAATGGATAATAAAGCCCATAAAAATTAATAAACTAGAAAGAATTAGGCATAAATATAGGTACATTTAGAGTCCTATCAAATAACTCTCAACCTAAATTAAATCTTGCTAGTCTTCGAGCAAGTAATTGAATAAAACAAAGATAGGACTCAATGGAAGCATAACATGACTCGATCCTTAATGTTTAAGAAAATTAAATGAATGGTATAAAAAGGAAAATTACTAAACATTTATATTCAACCCATGAGTAAATTTTAAGAACATTTTAATGTTTTCTTGAGTTTGTGCGTGCAGTTAGCCTATCATGCATGCCTTCTACAAGTGCATCATAGGTTTATAGCAACCTCAAATCTGCCTTCCCTCTACACTTCTTGTGCTTCTTAAACTTTATTTTCTTTTTATTGAAACATTCAAAGAGAGAGTTTTGTTGGTCGTCTATACCTTCGCTCCAACATGTTAACACTTCAAAGTGAAAATAGGTGGGTACAAGTATAGACCACCTTCAAAACTGCCTTCACGTACTCACTTTCTAGATAGACCATTCATGTAAAAGAGATCATGGGTATCATGACTGTCCTTGATTACTCAACTTATAAGGAAGGAGGCACACCTCTCTTCGTTTTATTCTTTCTTTTCTTTTTCAAGATATTTTTTTCATTTATTTTCACTTTGCTCGTACTCTTTTCTTCTTCCTAGGCAACTCATTACAAGTAATCATGCAAAAAGTACTTGTAAACTAGCAAAAGCCTACCAAGGTGACACCATACATTTAGCTCCTATAAATTTACTATAGACTTTTTATAACAAAACACGCAAGCGCACGTGATCGAAGTAATAAGAAACTGGAAGTAGTCTAGAGTATCGTACCCAAGGGAACAGAGTTTAATAAAATTGATTGAGAACACACAAATTGTTGACAAATTACAATTGAAAGGGACCGAGGGTGTAAAAAGATGATTTTTTATGTGATCTTAACTATGGTAAAAATGAGTAAAACAATGGGGAAGGTAAGAGATTCAAGAATGCTCATGCCCTTTTTGGAAAGACGGTGTAACTCCAACGCATATGCGAGGACTCTAACTACAATGCAATTGCCTAAACAGCAACTGTAACACAATGCAGTACACTTGTGATTCTCAACAACTTCAAACTGAGTAAACCGAGTTGTGACGCCCGAGGAAGAGGGGTACATGAATGAACCGAGTCCACATCTGAATGAGAGGGATCCTGAGGATATGGAAGCATGGTGCCCGAGGAAAAGGGGTACATGCGAGTGACCATGAGGATATGAAAGTACAGTTGAGAAAGGCTTAAAAAAATTGATAGCTACTACCTATATAAACAAGGTGCACCTTCCTTTTCGGTGGCTCAATCATAAGAACTTCACAGTTAAGCGTGCTTAGCTTGGAGCAATTCTATGTTGGGTGACCTCCTGGGAATTTTCCTAGGGAGCATGTGAGTGAGGACAAAGCATGCTGAAAGGACCCCGTGTTGGTTTGTGGGGATAGTGTCTTCACTCTTGCAAGCAGTCATGGATGATATAGTGACGCAACCAGGTCGCAGGAGATCCTGGGCCTGGGGCGTTACACGAGTTCTACTCCTATTCGTCATTCTCTAAAGTATCTTTAAGAAACTGAGTGATTAAACCTATATGTCTATGGCTAATCTAACTCAGGTAAATTGGCATACAACTCTAAGATTTTGGAGTCTCGCCCTATGTCTAGGGTCGAAGTTTCAGGACTTATGTCTAAGCATTTTCCTCCATTGCTTTTGTGACATCCGCTTTACCTAACCTTTTCGGTATTAAACTTAAGCTCCACAAACAACACTTGATGGCCAACTAGGGTTGTTCAAAAATTAAATCAACAAAAGCAAACTTAGTTTAAAAATTAGTTGAATTATTTTTGCTATGGAGTTTTTATGTCTTTCCTCGAGGGCATTCACATCTTGAATCCCTAAGGAAAATTAGCTCCTCATGAGAAAATGAATAAAATGAAAAGAAATTATTTCAAGGAAAACCATGGACACAAAACAAAAAAAATAATAATAAACTTTAACTTGTCTCCATAACATATATTTCTCAATTTCTCAAACTTCATTTTGTATTCAAGAAGAAAAATGAAACTATGAAGTAAATGTGCAATATAGGAAATAAAATAAGAGAAATGAACAAAATCCAAAGATGACTCAGTGATATTTCATTACCAAAATTAAATCACAAAAGAAAATCCAATGACAAATTTCTAATAAAAAAATACCTAAATAACTCCTTGCTGAAAATGAACTATACGAAACTATATGGAAAAACTTATCGGCCTCATGTCAATCGAACAAGGTTGTTCTTTACAACTTACAATCTTCATCGAAGTCGAATTGAAAGAGGATTAGAGGATTTTGTTCTTAACAAGAACATAGAAAATAAAAAGAAAAAGAAAATAAAACCTTGTTGTTTTCTAAATTAAAAAAAAAACTCATAAACTAAATTCAACAAAAGCTTCTAAAATCTAGCTCTTTATTCAACACCACCAAAACTTCGTTGTGATGGAATGAAGAAGAGACTTGGGATGAAAACTAGAAGAGAATAAAACAACAACTAAAAAGAAAAAATACAGAACTTGAAAAAAATCAAAGAGACTAAGTATCTTGTATTTACTGTTTTTTCCTTTCCGTTTAAGCATGTTTAGCCTAAATTATTAGATAATTGATTTTAATTAAATTGAGTAACATAACGATACCACGACGATTCGATCGTCTTCCGCTACGTTGGGATTCTCATTCCTTTCAGCAACATGCAAGCACGTCCTCCATCAATCAAAGCTCATAAATTTTAAAATTTTAAAAAGTTTCATGCTTAGCACAATCAGTTAAAAGTCCAAACACAGACGCTCAAGGACTTCACATAAGCACAACAACCAACCAAAAGATAAGTCCGACCTCAGATGCTAAAAGCTCAACCAAACATGCTAAACATTTAAACATCAAAGCAAAAAATCTAAAGTACCCCACCACCAACCTAATATTATGCATTGCCCTTAAAGTATCAAATCTAAAAACATGTAAGGACAAAGATAAGGGGAACAGAAAAACTCTCTTGGAATATCGAATACACAGGTGGGTGGTGGTAGGGCAGTAACAACCTCCAAGAATGATAAAATTCTACTTACTTGTTAATTTATTACCTCCAAAATAAAATTAAACAACCCAAGCTACTAAAAAAGAAAAAATAGAAAGCATTAAAAGACAGGAAGTAAATTGTTCGCCTAGGTGCCTCTAGGAAGTATAAATGTTTATAGCCGATTGCTCAACTTGTCGTGTAGCCCGCTTTAGGGCTCATCAAAACTTTTCCATTTCTTTGATCTTTTTTTCCTCTTGTCTACGAACCCTGCTATATTAAGAAACCACTTAATTATATGATGGGCTCCAAAAATTACTCGTTGCAATGCTATGCCTTCTTGTCTCCCATGTTGAATTGTTGTTGATAGGACGTTGCAACACTACAAGTGGCGTTGCGATGCCATGCTCTTGGGATCAAATTTTTTTCTTCATTTTCAACACTTGGATACTCAAATATAGCTTGTTTTTGTTTCAAATATATCATAATACTCAACATTACTTCAATTTTATCCAATTTCTCGTTTCAACAAAATATACACAAAAACACATGAAAGCACACATAGTCATAACAAAACTACCATCAAGCTAAGCTTATAAATAACAATACTTTGTGTGTTTTCACTGTTATATGATTGATTGGTCATGTTCTTAACTGATTAGTGGTGAAAACAAGTAATCTAGATCCCCATTTAACCAACTTTTATCTAGCCTTGTGAATACTTTATCTGGTATTTAAGGCAGTAATGTTATCAATTGTATGAAAAAGTGGTTGCACATCATTTTTTACTTAAATATCCTTCTCCTAGCACATTATGGGATTGACTAATGCTTATATTACAGGGCAAGGAAAGTATGTGGTAGGTTAGGAGTAAGTCGACTACGCATCAGTCTATCTGGAAGGAGACAAAAGGGGTTATGCATGCAATATCTGTGTCAGAAAGCATGAAGACCCAAAGCATAAAAATTTACAGAAAGGATTGACAAGAAGCAAGCATTAGGGGACCACTAGCACGTCAGCCATACTGCGAGTGAAAAAAATGACACGAGTGTGAGAAAGGGATATTCTTCCCCTCTATATATTCATCTTTCTCGATGAGCAGAAAAGTGAATGAGAGGAGTTGGACGACAGGAAAAAAGACAGAAGAGAAAAGGAAATCCTAGAGTAGAAAGGGAGAGCAATCAACATCCCAAGGAGGAGAATCTTTATCGGTAAAGTTATCGGAAGGCTATTTTGAAAGGATTGACACTCCCAAGAAGCACTGCGACAACCCTTGT
Organism: Trichosanthes cucumerina; assembly: GCA_036507285.1. Lineage (NCBI taxonomy): Eukaryota > Viridiplantae > Streptophyta > Magnoliopsida > Cucurbitales > Cucurbitaceae > Trichosanthes > Trichosanthes cucumerina. Next base: position 46,680,839 of record CM071841.1, read on the forward strand.
TTTTACTTAATCTTTTTCCCTCTATGTTTATGTTCTTATTGTTTAAGTTTTTGTTTATGGATGTAAACCCGATATCTCTCATTGAAATTTCTTTAAAAAGAAAAAAAAAGGAATGTGATTTAAAAAAATGAAAGAAAAGGAAATGAGGAAATGCTTTTGGATATGCTTTGTTTGAAAAAAAAGGAAAAAGAAAGAAAAAGAGTTTAGTGGAACAAATGAAGGCATCCACTACCGCTAACCCATTTTCAATCCCATTTTCCACTTATTTTTTAATGAAAATCCAGAGCCATCAGGAGAGAAAGCTGAAGGAAGAAGAAACGAAAATTGTTGGTGTTGAGATTGAAAGTGAAAGGGGAAAGATCATTTCAAGTTTCATGGGAAGTTTTGTGATCAATTCTACCCAGTTGTGATGTTTGGATCGTTTTGAGCTCCACAAGAAGAGTTAAGAGGTGATTTTGCTTTTCTTGAAATTTAACCCAGTTTTGTACAAATTTCGTGAAGGAAGCTCGGGCCAAATCTTACTTTATGTTACTGATTTGTGAAAGGGAAGTCAGAGGAGAGAATTTGCTGTCAAATCTGAGAAACCTCTGGTGTTTGAGACATTCTGATATGTGAACACCGAATTAGGCACTGTTTTAGGTATGGTTAGAAAGTTTATTTAATTTCTTATAACTTTCATGAAGAAGTCGTGAGTTGAAAACGATTGGAGGTTTCTTTAAAATTTAGGTCAAGTTCAGGGTGCAGCAGAAAACGATTCAAGAAATAGCAGAACCTTAGTTTGAAGGAAGTCGATTTCGAGGTATCTATGGACTGATCCTTTGAGAATTTCAATTTCGTTTCTTCTGTTAAGTTTTAGAAGGTTCAAAAAGGAAGAGTTTGGTATAAAGTACATCATTTTTGGCCAAGTAATAAAGAAGTTATGAGTAGGTGAAGTCAGGGTATGAAATTTGTAAAATGCTGGAAAATAGGTAGAATGGTTTTGCAATCCTAAGCTTGGAATTCATGAGTTCGAAGTTCTAATGCTTGGTTTTGGTTTGTTTCACAGGCCAAGAGGAAATAGGTAGAGTATATGGGCCAAGGATCTAGTTCTAATGATGTGAGTGACAAAACGAATTTCGGAAACGATTTCTATGCTTGAATTTATGCTTATGGAATATAAGACTTTCCTAAGGACAAATTAGTTTAAATGCTTTATGTTTTCTTTTTGAACACATACGTATGAGCATACATGGTTTCCTAGAAATGATTTCAAGTGCTCGTTGTGAGTCTAGATTTCCCCAATGAGATTTACAAGTGAGCATATGTTTATTGATTTTCTGATATTTTTTGGAAATGTTATAATTTCAAGCAAGCAAGTATTTGCAAGTATTGTTTAAAGATTTTTAGTTTTCACGAACAAGCTGAGTAAGCTTGAGTTGTACGAAATAAAAGAGATAAGCAGGTGTATTCAAGTATTTTCATATGTTTTATGAGATTCGAATGAATAGATAACTGAGATATTGAACCCGAGGTTGTATAGTACTGTGTGCACACAGGTCATTTTCTGTTGTCGACGTTGAGTGTGCTCCGTGACAACAATGTTGTCGTGAGTGCTGGGCGGAACCCACTACGATAAAGACGATGAGAGTGTTGGGAAAGATCCTACACAAGGAAATTATGAGAAGGGATCTAGTACCGCGAGAGTGCAGACTGGGGTAGGAAACGAGCAACATGCTAGTTCCTCACAGGAGGTAAGTAGGCCAGAGAGAGCAGGGCCAAGTGATCCAGAGAAGACATATGGAATAGAATGTCTTAAGAAATTGGGAGCCAATGTGTTCGAGGGTTCCACAAATCCAGCTAACGTCGAGATTTGGTTGAATATGCTTGAGAAGTGCTTTGATGTTATGAGTTGTCCTGAAGAGCGAAAAGTCAAGTTTGCCACATTCCTGCTGCAGAAGGAGGCAGAGGGATGGTGGAAATCAATATTAGCCTAACGCAGTGATGCACGTACTTTAGACTTGCAAACTTTCAAAAGCATATTCGAAGATAAGTATTACCCTAACACGTACCGCGAGGCAAAGAGGGATGCGTTTTTAGAGTTAAAGTAAGGGTCACTTTCAGTGGTTGAGTACGGGAGGAAGTATACCGAGCTTTCACGATATGTTGATGTGATTGTGGCATCTGGGAGTGACAGGTGTTGAAGGTTTGAAATAGGATTACGTTCTGAGATACGTACTCCAGTGAAAGCTATTGCTAAGTGGACGGACTTTTCTCAACTGGTAAAGACTGCCCTACGTGTGGAGGAGAGTATAGTAGAGGAAAAGTCAATAGTGGAGCCTAGTCATGGGGCTTCGACAACTAGCAGTTTTCCTGGTTGTGAGCAGTGGAGGTTCACACCTTCAGTGAGTGTTTCAAGTCGTTAGAACTTTAAGAATCGGTCTAGTGGCCAGTCATCGACACAAATGAGTGTGACTGGTGCCTATCAGAGGCAGAGTCAGAGAGCACCCAACCCGTCTGCTAGATTAGCAACAAGACCGCATACAGGGCAACAGTCTGTTGCCAGTGTAACAAGGAGAACCCCATGTACGAATTGTGGCAAGAATCATCAGGGCCATTGTCTTGTTGGTGTCGGTGTGTGTTACCAGTGTGGTCAACCAAGACATTTCAAGAGGGATTGCCCACAGCAGAGAGCAGTCGCGCAGAGGGACGAGGGAGTTGAGTCTCAGACAGTTGAGCTGCCGAGAGTTCTAGTAGCTGAAGGGAATGAAAATCCCGCAACGGAAAATGACATGAAACGTCGTGGTGTTTTTTGTGCTACTATTTCCTTAAAATTGAATTAAACTACTTTAGTCCTAGGCTAAACATGCTGAATTAAAAGAAAATAGAAAGTAAATCAGGGTACTTACTTGTTGAAGAATTCTTCTTCGTTGTTTTCTCCTCCGATCACGAACTCCTTCGTTCCAACGATCTCTACACACGATCTCTCGAACCTAACTATTTGGACACCTCCAAAAGAACTTCTCGGGCGTTGTTGAGCAAGTGTTGGAAGATGAAATTCCAAAAATGAGCAAGTATTCTTCCAAAGGCTTCTTGCAAAGCGTTTATATAATGGTGAGAGGTGGAGTTGAAATCTCCACTAAATCACCATTTTACCACAACCTTATAATATGCAAATCATATTTGCATATTACATATAATAAGGTATCTCATACCTTATTATACAAATCTCTTTTGTATAATTGTGTGATTTAAATTGAATCACATTCAATTTAATTTCTCTCAATTCAATTACTCCAATTAGCACTAAATAATCAATTAGGCTAACCTATAGTTTATTATGAATCTCATTCACGTAAAACTATATATTATGTAAACTATAGCACATATAAATGACATAAATTCCCAAATAATGAATTTGAAAACTTCAAATTCACACCAAACTGTAAACAGTCAATTTATCCAGTTTGAGCCAACCGCGGGACCTAATGAACCTACAGATGACGAGCTCCAATTATTCGAGCATAACCTGTCAAACTCTTTGACCTGATTATTCAACATTGATTAGCTACGGTAACACTCCATTAAAGCACGTAGCTGCACTCCCATCAATGTAGGACAAGTTGTGTCCATCTATATAACCAATGCTCGTGAGTCGACCCTTCACAGGTTGCTCGTAGACACTGTTGGGTCAAATTACCGTTTTACCCCTATGTCTACCTTTTGATCTTTAAGTCCCACTGCTCCTCTAATCAACAAGTTGAAGGGAATGAGAATCTCGTGCAGCGGAAGACGATTGAATCGTCGTGATTTCAATATGCAACATGCTTTTATTAAAATCGATCTAACACTAGATCTAGGATAAACATGCTTCAAAGAAGAAGAAATATACAGCAAGAAAAGATCAAACTTACTTCTTGTAGACAAAACCAGCAAATTTCTTCCTCCGGTCACGAACTCTTCATGCAACTCGATCTCAACGAACTTTTCTACCAAAGTGATCTCGAACACCACCAAGTGATCTTCTCGGTTGTTCTCTCTTGGAGAAGGGAAGATGGTGGGATCTTAGTTTTGGAGAGGGAGGAGATTAGAGAGAGTAGAGAGAATTCTCTTTTCTTCTCTTTGGTGAAAAAACAAAAAATGAGAGAGTTCATCATAATCCTTCTTGCAAGAAGGGTTTATATAGTGGAATTGGTGGAGTTAAAATGTCCACATAATTACCACTTTACCACAACTATAGGTTATGCAAATCTCATTTGCATAACCACATAATATAAGATATCTCATATCTCATATTGCAAATCTCATTTGCATTAATTGTGTATTAATTAAATTGAATCACATCCAATTTAATTTCTCTCAATCAAATTCTCCAATTAGCCCTAATTCAACAATTAGGCTAACCTATAGTTTATTATGAATCTCATTCACATTAAACTATATATTATATCATTCATATCTCATATAAATGACATAAATGCCCTTAAAGTGAAATTGAACACTTCAATTTCAAAACAAAACATTAACCCTTCTTTAATCCAGATGGAGCCAACCGAGGGACCTAATGGACCTACTGATGACGGGCTCCAATGATCCGAGATTAACCTGCCAAACTCTTTGACCCGGTTAACCAACATTCATTAGCTACGGTAACACTCCACTATAGCCCGTAGCTGCACTCCCGTCAGTGCAGAATATTACGTGTCCACTGATATAACCAATACCCATGAGTCAACCCTTCACGGGTTGTTCGTGAGACACGGTGGGTCAAATTACCGCTTTACCCTCGTGTCTACCTCTTGTTCCTTAAGTCCCCACCGCTCCTCTAATGAACAACATATTGTGATGGTCCGACCATACACAACACCCTTCTCGGGCCGAGTAAGAAGGTGGGCGCGCGTTGTCCAAGCCCGGAGAGAAGACTTAAGGGAACAACCTCTCTAGTTTCCTAAAAGCGGGAACGAGTGAATTCCATCTCGCGTAGTTAAGTTCCCAACTCCTACTTGGTTCTCGTCCCCCGAGAAGATAGGCATATTGGGCGAGTAACTGTGACCACCCTCACCCGTACTAATCAAAGAATAGGCCCTCGCAGACAGGAGTCCGTAACACGCTCAAGATTCAGGTCGAGTCACTAATTGTCATCTACGAAGTTATTAGTCCTTACTGTCAACGGTGTTACATCAGTAGGTCTAATAAATCACGGTCTGGTCTTGTACAATCTCATTGCACAAGATGCCCCCACTCGCATGTCAAATACATGAACGAGTCAGATCACCTCGTTTGTATCTAATACAAAGCGGGCCGCATCCACAGTGTATCCAGGATTAGGTCTCCAATCCTATCCATATACTATAGACCGTTCGGGTCATTAACTTGAACGTGATCCTCCCTGTGTGTCCACTACACACCGTTCAAGTTCTAGTTCTCTCATAAATTCAATGACCTTGGAGCTTAGTTTATTGGAAAAGTTTATAAATATTGCGAGACACAAAGTGATGAAATGAATAACTCTTATTAATTTCAAACAATATATTACAAACACGAGATTAGGACAAAAATCCCAACAAACTCCCACTTGGACTAAGCTAGTGGAGAAAATACATTTCTGAAATGTACATAAATTACAATGAAGTAATACAATAAACTAGGGCATTGAATACCCGTTTACACATCTCCCACTTGCCCTAGTCAGGAAGCTCTCGAAGACCTAGACTCTCTAGGTGACCCTCAAACACCTTAGCCGTGAGGGGCTTTGTAAATTGATCAACTACGTTGTACTCCGACGCTATCTGCGTGACCGTATCAGATGATACTTGCGCTCAATGTGTTTGCCTCTCTTATGGCTCCGAGGCTCACGTGAGTTGGCTACTGCACCACTGTTATCATAGAACAATGTGATCGGCAAGTTCATGTTCGGAACAACTTCCAAATCTGTCATGAACTTCCTAAGCCAAACAGCTTCCTTTGCATCTTCACAAGCCGCAACGCACTCGCTTCCATAGTGGAATCGCCGATGCATCCTCGCTTGATGCTTCGCCATACTACAGCTCCTCCATTCAGAATGAAGGCTGACCCCGAGGTGGATTTCCTAGAATCCTTATCGGTCCGAAAATTAGAATCTGTGTATCCCGTAAGGATCAAATCTCCACTCCCATAAACTAAGCTGTAGTTCCTCGTTCTCCTAAGATACTTGAGGATTGCCTTTACGGCTGTCAAGTGATCTAATCTCGGATTTGGTGATATCTCATCGACAATTCCTACTGCATAACAGATGTCGGGCCTAGTACACAACATGGCATACATGAGGCTCCCTACAGCTGAAGCATATGGAATCCGTCTCATATCCTCAACATCTTGAGGAGTCTTAGGACACTGATCCTTAGACAAGTGAACCCCATGCCTGAAAGGCAAGAAGCAAGCTTCTTGGAGTTCTCGCATCTTATATCTAGACAACATCTTGTCAATATAAGACGCTTGAGACAAGGCTAGCGTTCTGTTCTTCCGGTTCCGGACTATCTAGATACCTAGAACATACTGAGCTTCTCCCAAATCTTTTATTTGGAATTGCGAAGCTAGCCACTTTTTAACGTCAGTAAGAAATTCTACCTCATTCCCAATGAGAAGAATATTGTCCACGTACAACACCAAAAATGCGACAGTTTTGTCAAAGATTTTCTTGTAGACACAAGGCTCGTCGACATTTTAATCAAAGCCATAAGATTTGATCGCCTCATTAAACCTTATATTCCAAGACCTCGAAGCTTGTTTCAGTCCATAAATGAACCTATGAAGCCAACAAACCTTTTGCTCTTGGCCTTGGGCAATGAACCCTTTGGGTTGGTCCATGTAGATGGTTTCATCAAGTTTGCCATTCAGAAAGGTTGTCTTGACGTCCATCTGCCATACCTCGTAGTCATAATACGCGGTAATGGCGTAAGGATCTCGATCGACTTTACCATGGCAACAAAGTAAAAGGTCTCCTCATAGTCAACCCCTTCAACCTGGGTAAAATCCTTTGCCACTAGTCGGGCTTTGAAGGTCTGCACCTTCCCATCTTTGCCACGTTTACGCTTGTAGATTCATCTGCAACCAATAGGTTTTACCCCATCCGGTTGATCTACAAGCTCCCATCTGAATTGAAGTACATAGACTCCATTTTCTCGGTCCATAGCTTTAATCCGCTCGTCTTTGTCAACATCAACCATTGCTCGATCATAGGTCAATGGATCCTCGCGATCATCATCGGGAGCGACAAGCGAGGTTTCGCTTAAACCCATGTAGCGATCGGTCGTCTCACGACCCTCCCACTACGTCGAGGCATTCCCAACTCTTGGGAACGGATTTGACTAGACGTCTTAGGATCAACAACACTTGTTGACGACTAGCCCCATCGGCAACTCTCTTGGCGATGTAATCGCATCCATTTCATTTAATACAATTTTACTCCTTGGTAAATGATCCCTGACGTGGTCTTCCTCTAGGAAAGTGGCGTTTGTCGACACAAGCACCCTATTTTCCCTAGGATCGTAAAATAGACCACCCCTAGTCTCTTTATGGTAACCTACAAATAGGCACAATTTCGAATGGGGTTCCAACTTTTTCGGGTTTGACACCAACACATGGGTCGGGCATCCCCAAATTTTGAAGTGATGTAAACTGCCTTTACGTCCACTCCAGAGCTCGAAAGGTGTTTCACAAACACTCTTCGAGGGAACGTTGTTCAAAATATAAACCGCAGTCTCGACTACGTAGCCCCAAAAAGAATCAGGGAGACGAGCATAGCTCATCATCGACCGAACCATGTCCAACAAGGTTCTGTTTCTCCTCTCCGATACACCATTTTATCGTGGCATACAGTGTTTGAGAGTTGGGACGTGATTCCGTGTTCTATCATATAGTCCTGGAATTCAGTGTCCATGTACTCTCCACCTCGATCCGATCGAAGTGTTTTAAGCGATTTACCTAAGAGGTTTTCAACCTCAGTCTTGTACTCCTTGAACTTTTCAAGAGTTTCAGACTTCTTATGCATTAGGTAAATATACCCATATATAGAGTAGTCATCTATGAAAGACACAAAGTACTCATAACCGCCCCGAGCTTTAACATTCATTGGACCACAGAGGTCAGAATGTATTAACTCAAGAGACTCTTTGGCTCTATATCCTTTTCCACTAAAAGGACGTTTGGTCATTTTGCCCTCAAGGCATGACTCACACACCGACAAAGGGTTTTCTTCCAACTCATTTAGAAGTCCACTCTTCACTAGTTTCTCAATCCTATTGAGATTAATGTGGCCTAACCGAAGATGCCAAAGATGGGCATTTTCTTTTAGAGAAACTTTTGCTTTCGGGTTCTGCTTTCTACAGATTTTAAACAATTCAAAGATATTCAAAACACTTTTGACCGAATTGGGTTTCAAAACATACTGATTATTTTCAAGTGAAGCTGAACAAATCACATTCCCTTTGAAAGAAATAAACGCTTTATTCGATTCAAAAGAAACTGAAATACATTGTTCTATTAAGCAGGAAATTGAAACAAGGTTTCTAGTAAACCTTGGAACTATGTACAGATTGTCTAATAATAAGTACTTTCCGCCAAAGTTTAGCTTCACCGTGCTGATCAGCTGCAGCAGAGACAAGCTCCCAGATCCAACCCGTAGAGTCACCTCACCTCTCGCAGTGGTTGCGAGAATCAATCACGAAAAGAAGAACAAACGTGGTTGGTGGCGCCGAATCCAATATCCAGCAGCGAGTCACTACTCTCCATTAAACATGTTTCGATCCACAAGTAAATCACATTTACCTTGATTCTTCCTCTCGGCCAGAATTTGAGGCAGTTTCTCTTAAAATGATCGCCCTATTGCAAAGGAAACACTTTCCTTTCTTCTCGCAACCTCCTTGACTTCTTCTTGCCCCTTGTGGCGGCGGCCTGATCGATTTTACCCTTCTTCATCCTCTTCTTCCCTTTTGGGCGTGAAGGAGCAACAGGTTTCGTCCCAGAGGTCGAACCCCTGTGATAAGACCTGTAGGCAACATTTGGCTCAGATTCCTTGACCCTGTGCAAGGATTGGAAATTCTGTAGCTCATTGAGGAGGGTAGTCGGAATGTAGTTAATTTTGTTCATAACAAAGACATTGCTCTAAAATCGAAGGAAACTCTTGGAAGAGTCTCTCAATATAAAATCGACTTGGCTCGACTCGTCGATCGAAGCCCCGTTCATCTCGGCGGATGGAAGTGGGTCATCATGTCTAGAACATGTTCACGGACAGACAACCCTTCTTTCATCCGTGCGTTGAAAACGTATTTGAGCGAGTCATGTCGGACCTGAAATGATCTTTGCCCAAACATTTCCTGCAAGGACTCCATGATCTCCTTGGCGGAAACCATCAGCTCATGCTTCTTTGCCAAGACATCAAACATGCGGCAATCATGTAGACCTTGGCCTTTTTTCATGGCCCCGATCCGAATAAATGCGTGTCGCGAACACTCGCGACGACGCGATCGAGCCCGACATCCGAGGACACTCCTCAGATAGCACGAACTTTATATCGTCTTGTACCAAAATTGTATTAATGTTGTTTTTCCAACTTTGGTAATTATCTCCCACTAATTTATCTGAAGCGAGTAAAGTTATTATTGCGCTAGACATTTTAAGCTGAAAAATAAGAAAAGCCTTTGTATTAGTCTCGCAAAAAACTTTTGAAAACCAATCAAGTTTTAGCCAAAAATTTTCATGATCCCTAGGTCATTCAAAATTTTGCAATGATACCCTAAAGGTTTAGAATGACCACCACCGAAGGGTGAACAGAACATTCCTCCTCTAGGACGAGATTTTCTCGATCAGACCCTAATCCTAGAATAACTCTTATTCCATTAGGCGTCCAATTACCATTGTTCGGTCGAATTCATTAACACTTAACGAATTCTGTGAGTGTCACCCTCAATCTTTAAGTTTCCAAGTATCCGTCCAAACAATAGCCACCGAAGGGTGAACCAATAAGGAAAACCAACCAGGAAACTGTATCCCTTTCAGGAATTCACGGTGTTCCGACTCCCATGATCAAGCCCTACGAAGGGATTGTCTGGTCCAGGCCAAACTAGCAGGCAGATCATAGGCGTCTCACGGTGTGAATCGAAAGAAGAGACCGTGGGTCTCGTTTTCACAAGTCCCGCTCCCACTCACTATAAGTACTCTCTCCATCCATGATGATATTGATCTATACAAATGTCATCCGAAGGGGGACGCTCCCATTTGCGCCACGAGGCCGAGTATAGATCTCACGGTGCGGACTTAAAAGAGATTTGTGGTTGGAAATTCAAATGTGTCTCATACACTTTATTTCCTCCCACTCAGCACTTTAATTTTATTAGGGATTGACCTAGATAAACCGGCAAAATTTACCTAAGTCTACCAATATAACTCTTATATGGTATTAACCTAAGTTTATAATCACATTATTAACTTACGTCTATGTGAGTAAATTAATTAACACTTAATTAACGACACTCACGAGAATATAACCTACGAATCTCCGGACCGAATTTACTCCCAGGTCGGTTTCCAGGTAGGGGTGTTCCGCAAGCGTCAACTTAAATACCCCAGCCTTAGACAAAACCTTCCTTAGGCAGAGTTACTTATCAGTCTCCATTCAAAGGTTATATTTGATTTCCTAAATTTCTAATCTTATTAGAAAATTAGAAAACCTAAGTCTAATTATTAAAGTTCTAAACACTTTAAAACTAATAATTAACTTAGGTTGCATGCATTTCTATGTTATAGTGCTTGATCATCCATCACATGAATAATACTATATACTATAACGTTATATAATTCATCACATGAATTAAATGCATGAGCATGCTTTTAATTTAAAAATATAACACTTATATTAAATAAATTAAAACATGCAAACATTATATTATAACTCTTATAATATAATCCTATCATGCATACTATATATTATAACTCTTATAATATAAATGATGCATGAAATGTTTAACCTAAGGTGGGATTTTAAATCTATATGACATACATTATGCACATAAAAATTAATTAAACTATACATCTCATGCATAAAATAATTAAATAGCAAAAAATGGACCGATTTTTGGCACCTAGGGGCAATTATTTAATTAAATAACATTAATATAACATTTATATTAATATTATTTAATAAAATAATTAAATAATTAAATAAATAAATAAAATACATTTTACAAAATAAAAATAATTAAATAATATATAAATCCAGAAAATAACTGCCCCACTAAGTCTCGAACCCACGACCTCGCTAAATCGCTGGAGTCGCTGCTCCTCGCGCGTGCAGCGTTGTATATTGTCGCGTCATAACGCCGAAATTTGCGTTCTCAACGCCCGGGCGTTGCAACGCTTACACCCAACGCGTAACGCTGACCGCTGCAGAGGCCTCCGTCCGCAAGGCGACGCGTTGAGACGTTGTTGGGCGGCGTCTCAACGCCATCGGCGAGTAGCAGCGAAACACTTTCTTCGTTCATAAATCGTTACCGCGCTGTTTCGCTCGATTTCTTCACAGCAACACTTGCCACGAACGACACGGACTTACAGACTCGATTTATTTTCTAAAATGCCCAAAAACACGGGCCCTTTACATTTGATCTCATCAAACAGAAAATAAATCTAAACTAGTGCCAAAAATCGTAAACATCCATAGTGCAAACCAAAACATTCATCTCATGAATTATGGAAAAACACCCACCAAATTTTAATAAAACAGTGCATAATTGAAGAACCATCGAGATGGCTCTGACACCAATTGAAGGGAATGAGAATCCCGTGCAGCGGAAGACGATTGAATCGTCGTGGTTTCAATATGCAAAATGCTTTTATTAAAATCGATCTAACACTAGATCTAGGCTAAACATGCTTCAAAGAAGAAGAAAGTTACAGCAAGAAAAGATCTAACTTACGTGTTGTAGACAAAACCAACAAATTTCTTCCTCCGGTCACGAACTCTTCGTGCAACTCGATCTCAATGAACTTTTCTACCAAAGTGATCTCGAACACCACCAAGTGATCTTCTCGGTTGTTCTCTTTTGGAGAAGGGAAGATGGTGGGATCTTAGTTTTGGAGAGGGAGGAGATTAGAGAGAGTAGAGAGAATTCTCTTTTCTTCTCTTTGGTGAAAAAACAAAAAATGAGAGAGTTCATCACAATCCTTCTTGCAAGAAGGGTTTACATAGTGGAATTGGTGGAGTTAAAATGTCCACATAATTATTACTTTACCACAACCATAGGTTATGCAAATCTCATTTGCATAGCCACATAATATAAGATATCTCATATCTCATATTGCAAATCTCATTTGCATTAATTGTGTATTAATTAAATTGAATCACATCCAATTTAATTTCTCTCAATCAAATTCTCCAATTAGCCCTAATTCAACAATTAGGCTAACCTATAGTTTATTATGAATCTCATTCACATTAAACTATGTATTATATCATTCATATCTCATATAAATGACATAAATGCCCTTAAAGTGAAATTGAACACTTCAATTTCATACCAAAATATTAACCCTTCTTTAATCCAGATGGAGCCAACCGAGGGACCTAATGGACCTACAGTGACGGGCTCCAATGATCCGAGATTAACCTACCAAACCCTTTGACCCGGTTAACCAACATTCATTAGCTACGGTAACACTCCACTATAGCCCGAAGCTGCATTCCCGTCAGTGCAGAATATTACGTGTCCACTGATATAACCAATACCCATGAGTCAACCCTTCACAGGTTGTTCGTAGACACGGCTGGGTCAAATTGCCATTTTTACCCCTGTGTCTACCTCTTGTTCCTTAAGTCCCCACTGCTCCTCTAATGAACAACATATTGTGATGGTCCGACCATACACAACACCCTTCTCGGGCCAGTGAGAAGGTGGGCGCCCGTTGTCCAAGCCCTGGAGACAGCACTTAAGGGAATAACCTCTCTAGTTTCTCTAAAGGCGGGAACGAGTAAATTCCATCTCGCGTAGTTAAGTTCCCAACTCCCTACTTGGTTTCGTCCACGAGAAGATAGGCATATTGGGCGAGTAATCGTGACCACCCTCACCCGCACTAGTCAAAGAACGGCACTCGCGCATGGGAGTCCGTAACATGCTGTGGATTCAAAGTCGAGTCACTAATGATCATCTACGAAGTTATTAGTCCTTACTCTCAGCGGTGTGTTACATCGTGAGGTCTAATAAATCACGGTCCGGGTCTTGTACAATCTCATTGCACGGGATGCCCCCCCTCGCATGTAAATACATTGACCGGGCCGGTCACCTCGTTTGTATCTAAATACAAAGTGGGCGCATCCACAGTGTATCCGTGGATTAGGTCTCCAACCCTATCCATATACTGTAGACCGTTCGGGTCATTAACTCGAACGTGATCCTCCCTGTGTGTCCACTACACACCGTTCATGTTCTAGTTCTCTCATAAATTCAATGACCCTAGAGCTTAGCTTATTGGAAAAGTTTATAAATATTGCGAGACACAAAGTGATGAAATGAATAACTCTTATTAATTTCAAACAATATATTACAAACACGAGATTAGGACAAAAATCCCAACACAAGTTTGTTGTATGGTCCGACCATAAACAACATCCCTCTCGGGCCAGTGAGAGGGTGGGCGCCCGTTGTCCAAGCCCTAGAGACAACACTTAAGGGAACAACCCCTTTAGTTTCCCAAATTTGGGAACGAGTGAATTCCATCTCGCATTGTCAAGTTCCCAACTCCCCACATGGTCGTGTCCCTGAGAAGATAGGCATATTTGATGAGTAACTGTGACCACCCTCACCCGTACTAGTCAAAGGACAGGCCCCCACAGTCAAGAGTCCGTAACACGCTAACGATTAAGATTGAATCACTATTGGTCATCTACGAAGTTATCAGTCCTATACTTTTAACGGTGTTACATAAGTAAGTCTAATAATTCATGGTCCGATCTTGTACAATCTCATTGCACAAGATGCCCTCACTCGCATGTCAACCACATGAACGAGTTGGATCACCTCGTTTGTATCTAATACAAAGCGGGTCGCATCCACAGCATATCCAGGATTAGGCTTCCAACCCTATCCGTATACAGCAGACCGTTCGGGTCATTAACTCGAACGTGATCCTCCCTGTGTGTCCACTACACACCGTTCAAGTGCTACTTTATCCATAATTCAATGACCCTGGAGCTTAGTTTATTGGATTAAGTTTATAAATATGCGAGACCCAAAGTGATGAAAAAATAACTCTTATTTATTTCAATAAGGAATATTACAAACATACACGAGATTATGACATACATCCCAATAAACTACCACTTGAACTAAGCTAGTGGAGTACATAAAACATTTATCAAATGTACAGTAATACAAAAAGGTAATACAATAAACTAGGACATTGAATACCCTTTACAATACTCCCAGTTGCCCTAGTCAAGAAGCACTCGAACACCTAGACTCTCTAGGTGACCCTCAAGAACTTTAGCCATTAGGGCCTTTGTAAATGGATCAACAACGTTGTGCTCCGACGCTATCTACGTGACTTTCGTCACTTCTCTGCGGTGCACAATCTCCCGTATCAGGTGATACGTCTTCTCAATATGTTTGCCCCTCCTATGACTCCGAGGTTCTCTCGGGTTGGCTACGACACCACTGTTGTCTCAAAACAGGGTCACTGGCAAGTTCATATTTGGAACAACTTTCAAATCTAGCATGAACTTCCTAAGCCAAACAACTTCCTTTGCAGCTTCACAAGTCGCAACATATTCGGCTTTCAACGTGGAATCAATGATGCATCCCTACTTAATGCTTCGCAACACTACAACTCCTCTGTTCCGAATGAACGCTGATCTCGAAGTGGATTTCCTAGAATACTTATCGGTTTGAAAGTTAGAGTCTGTGTATCCCATAAGAATCAAATCCCAACTTTCATACACAAGGTTGTAGTTCCTCGTTCTCCTCAGATATTTGAGGATTGCCTTTACGATCGTCTAGTGATTTAATCCTGGATTGTATTGATACCTACTGACAATCCCAACTGCATAACAGATGTCGGGCCTAGTACACAACATGGCATACATGAGACTCGCTACAGCTGAAGCATAGGCCATTCGTCTCATCTCCTCAACCTCTTGAAGTGTCTTAGGACATTGATCCTTAGACAGGTGAACCCCATGCCTGAAAGACAACAAGACCTTCTTTGAGTTCTACATCTTATATCTAGACAACATCTTGTCAATATAAGATGCCTGAGACATGGCTAGCGTTCTGTTTTTCTGGTTTCGGACTATCTGGATACCTAGAACATACTGAGCCTCTCCTAATCTGTCATTTGGAATTGCGAAGCCAACCATTTCTTAATGTAAGTAAGAATTCCCACCTCATTCCCAATGAGCAGGATATCATCCACATAGAATATTAGAAATGCGACAGTGTTGTTGACGATTTTTTTGTAAACACAAGGCTCATCAATATTCTGATCAATGCCATAAGATTTGATCGTCTCGTCAAACCTTATATTCCAAGACCTCCAGGCTTGTTTCAGTCCATAAATAGACCTTAGAAGCCGACAAACCTTTTGCTCTTGGCCTTGGGCTGTCTTGACATCCATATGCAATACCTCATATGCAACAATGACTAGAATGATCCCGATAGACTGTACCATGGCAACAGAAGAAAAGGTTTCCTCATAGTCAACCCCTTCAAGCTGGGAAAACCCTTTTGCCACTAGTTTGGCTTTGAAGGTCTGCACCTTCGCATCTACACCACATTTACGCTTGTACATCCACTTGCAACCAATAGGTTTGACCCCATCCAGTTGGTCCACAAGCTCCCAGACGAAATTGAAGTACATCAACTCCATTTCCTGGTCCATAGCTTTAATCCATTCGTCTTTGTCAACGTCTGCCATTGACCGATCATATGTCAATGGATCCTCGCAGTCATCATCAAGGGTGACGATTTGGGTTTCAGCTAAACCCATGTAACGTTCAGGCTGTCTCATAACCCTCCCACAACGTCGAGGCATTTTCAACTCTTGACAACGAACTTGACTAGACGTGCTAGGATCAACAACACTTGTTGATGTACTAGCTGAAAGAGTGTAGATTAAGAAAGCGGAAGCAATTTATGATCTTGAACACTCTAAGTTGATCAATTTTACAAAACAAAAAGCATGCTCAAATCTTGAAAAACAGAGAATATGAACACATACCTTTGTAGCTCAAAATTCTCCTAATCCGTGAGGAATTGCTTGTCACAAACACATTGTGGACAACCTCTAGTGTCTTCCCTACTATCCTCAGGCCTTAGAACAGATTGTGGGATCATTGATAGAGAGAATTTGAAGAAAGATGGGACAAAAGTCTGAAAACGTGAATTTTTCAAAATTCTGATTAATCCACTTAAATCTAATGGTTTCTTCTTCAATTGAAGAAACCAAAAGCTTCTTCAAGCTTGGAGAAGATGACAGCAAGAAGATGATAAGAATTAAACAAGAAGGAGGTGCTCAATTTGTGTGAATTTGAAAAAGCAAGATGCTTGCTCATGCTTTTCATTTTGGTCCAATTGAAATTCAAAATTACAATTTTGAATTTTCTTTTAATTTTAATTCAAAATTAATATAAAATTACTTTTAAATTAAAAATAGATTTATTAATTTAATTCATTAAATAATTTAATTAATTAATTTTAAATAATTTATTTAATTTAATATCACATATTAAATAATTGGACTAATCCCGATTTCTTAAATCGATCGTTTAAACATGAATCCCTATTCATGTTATTAACCGAAAAAATATTTAAATCACATTTAAATATTTCCACCTCTTCTTTATTATAGTTTAATTCATAATTAAACTGTGACACGTTAAGTATATCACATATAATTAACGTTTTCTCCCAAAATCGAATTTGAACAATTCAAATTCTCTTCTCTCAAAATGTTACAAGGCTTAGTCCGAGCTAGTAAGGGGACCTAATGGACCTACATATCATGAGCTCCAACGATACAAGATTAACCTGCCAAACTCTTTAGCCTAGCTAATCAACATTCGTTAACCACCGGGACACTCCACTAAAGCCCAGTGGTTGCACTCTCCTCACTGTAGATATATTTTTGTCCACTCGATATAACCATGATTAGTAAGTCGATCCTTCACAGGTCGTTCGTAATTACAACTGGGTCAAAATTACCGTTTTACCCCTGTAATTACTTCTTGTTCCTTAAGTCCCACTGATCCTCTAATGAACAATTGGTTTGTGGTCCAACCAACAAACCGAATCCTTCTCGGGCCAATGAGAGGGGTGGGCCCTTTGTTCAAGACCCGGAGTCAGCACTTAAGGGAACAACCTCTCTACTAATCCCTAAAGCGGGTAGGAGTGAATTCTATCTTGCAGAACTATGTTCCCAGCTATCTACCCGGTCTTCTCCCTGAAATGGGAGGCTTATTGAGTCGGCAATCTCAGGCCACTCTCACCCATGCAAATCTAAGGATAATCCGAATAAAAAGGAGTTCATTGCACGCTTAGGATTAAGATCGAGTTACCAAGGTCATCGTATGAATATAGTGAGTTAAGACAGTAAACGGAGTTATAAAGTCTAAGTGACTATTTCGCGGTCCAGTCATTTGCAAACTCATTGCATAGGACACCACCACTCGCATGTCTCCACATGAACGATTATGGATCACATCGTTTGTACTTTACAAAGTGGGTCGCATCCATAGTGTCCCCAGGATAAGGTACCCAACCCTATCCCTATACTATAGACCGTTGTGGCTATAACTTGAACCTGATCCACTTTTATGTCACACATAAAGTTCAAGTATATATCCGATAGCCATGGGTTCTTTATTGGATTAGGGTTTCAAAAAATATACAATTCACTTTATTCAATAACACCTTTACTGAATAAATCTCAATAATAACTTTATTGCAAAATAGAATATACATTCAATTTACACTCACGAGTTTTAGGACATAAAACTCAACAAACTCCCACTTGGACTAAAACGTCGGTGGAGTCAAACATGCTGGGCAAGAAAACTGTCCTATTGTACAACCCGAAGTCCTAGACTCTCTAGGTGTTCCTCAAACACTTTAGTCGTGAGGGGCTTTGTAAACGGATCAGCAATGTTGTGCTCCGAAGCGATCTGCGTGACGATCACGTCTCCTCGTTGCACAATTTCCCTGATGAGATGATATTTGCGCTCTATGTGCTTTCCGCGCTTATGGCTTCTAGGTTCTTTAGAATTTGCCTCTGCACCACTATTATCACAATAAAGAGTGATAGGCAAATTCTTATTTGGAACAACTTCCAAATCAGTAAAGAATTTTCTAAGCCATACAGCCTCCTTCGCTGCTTCGCAAGCTGCGACATTACTCAGCTTCCATGGTGGAGTCAGCAATACAACCTTGTTTTATACTCCTCCATACTATAGCTCTTCCGTTAAGAGTGAAGACTGATCCTGATGTGGATTTCCTCGAATCTACATCGATCCGAAAAATCGAGTCGGTGTATCTCGCAAGGATCAAATCCTTTGCGCCATACACAAGCATATAGTCCTCGTTCTTCTAAGATACTTGAGGATATTCTTAACTGGCGGTCAATGATCATATCCGTGGATTGGTGATATCCACGACAATTCCCACTGCATAGCATATGTCGGGTCGAGCACATAGCATGGCATACATCAGACTACCGACAGCTGATGCATAGGGAATGCGTCTCACATCCTCAACTTCTTGAGGTGTCTTAGGACATTGTTCCTTAGACAGATGAATTCCATGCCTGAAAGTTAATAAACCCTTCTTGGAATTCTGCATCTTATATCTAATTAACATTTTGTCAATATACGATGCCTGAGACAGCGCTAGCGTTTTGTTCTTGCGATTCTGAACAATTTGGATTCGAAGGACAAACTGAGTTTCTCCCAAATCTTTCATTTGGAATTGGGTCGCTAGCCATTGCTTAACGCCAGTCAGGAATCCCGCATCATTCCCAATGAGCAGGATATCGTCTACGTATAAGACTAAGAAAGCTACAGTAGTATTGACTATCTTCTTGTAGACACAAGGCTCGTCAATATTCTCTTCAAAGCCATAAGATTTGATCGCAGTATCAAATCTTATATTCCAGGATCTAGATGCTTGTTTCAATCCATAAATGGACCGCTTAAGCTTGCAAACCTTTTGCTCTTGACCCTGAACTTTGAACCCCTCTGGTTGATCCATAAAGATACTCTCTTCAAGATTGCCATTCAGAAAGGTTGTCTTGACATCCATTTGCCAAATTTCATAATCATAAAACGTAGCAATGGACAAGAGTATTCTAATCGACTTAAGCATGGCAACAGGGGAGAAGGTTTCTTCATAGTCCACCCTTCCATTTGGTATAACCCTTTGCCACAAGTCGAGCCTTAAAGGTTTTCACCTTACCGGCTTGATCTCGTTTCCTCTTGTTGATCCACTTGCAACTGATAGGTCTTTCACCATCTGGTTGATCTACAAGTTCCCAGACTGAATTGAAGTACATTGACTCCATTTCCAGGTCCATGGTTTTAATCCACTGGTCTCTATCTATATCATTCATTGCCTGTTTATAGGTCAATGGATCCTCAGGTATGACGACCTGGGTTTCAGTTAAACCCATGTAACGGTCGGGTTGTCTAACATCCCTCCCACTACGTCGAGGCATTCTTAACTCTTGAGAAGGACCAGCTTGATCAACAACTTTTGTTGATTTATCTGTAGCTTCCTCGAAAATTTCGCTCAAGGCAATTCTGCTACGAGGTCGATGATCTCTCATGTGGTCTTCCTCTAAGAACGTGGCATTTGTCGACACAAGCACCTTGTCCTCTTGAGGACCATAAAACATACCACCTTTCGTTTCCTTGGAGTATCCTACGAATAGGCATAATTTTGAACGATGTTCCAGTTTCTTTGGATTGGACACTAGCACATGTGTCGGACATCCCCAAATTCTGAAGTGACGTAAACTACCTTTACGCCCTTTCCATAACTCATAGGGTGTTTCTGAAACACTCTTAGAGGGAACCATGTTCAAAATATATGCAACAGCTTCTACTGTATATCCCCAAAACGAACTAGCCAGTTGAGCGTAGCTCATCATAGATCGAAACATGTCTAACAAGGTTCTATTTCTCCTTTCAGATACACCATTCTGCTGAGGTGTACCAGGTGCTGAGAGTTGGGATACGATTCCATGTTCTATCATATAGTCTTGGAATCTTAAATCCATATACTCTCCACCTCGATCTGATCGAAATGTTGTAATCGTTTTACCTAACGAAATCTCAACCTCTTCCTTATATTCCTTAAACTTTTCAAGGGTTTCGGACTTATGATGCATTAAGTAAAGATTGCCATACCTTGAATAATCATTAATAAAACTGATGAAATATTCATACCCTCCTCGTGCCTTATCATTCATTGGACCGCAAAGATCCGAATGCACGAGTTCCAAGGGTTCTTTAGCCCTATAACCTTTTTCAGAAAAAGGTCGTTTAGTCATTTTTCCCTCAAGACAAGACTCACATGGTGGTAAGGAGTTGTCCTCTAACTGACTTAGGAGACCACTCTTAACCAATCTCTCAATCCTATTGAGATTAATGTGACCTAGTCTCAAGTGCCAAAGATAGGTACTTGGAGAAAGCTTCTACCTTTTATTTTGAGTATCAGCTGTTTTAAACATCTCGGTGTTCAAAATAGCTTTTATCTCTGTTGGTCTTAACACATATAAGTTGTTTTCAAGTTTAGCAGAACATATTCGTACACCTCTTTTGCAAATGAACGCTTCATTATAATCAAAAGACACTTTATACATATGTTCATGTAAACAAGAGATAGATACAAGATTTCTTTTGATTCCAGGAACCAAAAGTATATTTTCTAATAAAACGAATCTATCTCTAAATAACAACTTCATTGCTCCCACTGCTCTAGCTGAGACAACCTCTCATGTTCCAACCCTGAGAGTTATCTCACTATCAGCAAGCTGCCTCCAGGAACTAGTTTCCTGAAAAGAATAACACACATGGTTAGTGGCTCCTGAATCTAGTATCTAGGCAGAATCATCATGTTCCACTAAACATGCTTCAAAAACAGTAAATCATATATTTACCTGTTTTTTTCTTTCTCGACTTTTTTTCTGCAAGGTACTTGAGCAGTTCCTCTTCCAGTGCCCATCTTCGCCACAATAGAAACATTTTCCTGTGGCTTTACCCTTGCGAATGGGAGCTTTTTCCTTCCCTTTATCCTTCTTCTTCTTCTGAATACCTTTATTCTTAGAAAAAGAAGGACCATACTTAGTCCCTGAGGATGATCCTCTCAGGAACTTCCTTGAAGTGACAACGTTTGCCTCCTTCTCTTTTCCCTTTGATTTCATCAGGGACTCGAATGTCTGGAGCTCGTTAAGTAGGGTAGTCAGGTTATACTCTATCTTGTTCATCACCGGTTAGTGCGGAATCAGAGGAAACTCTTCGGAAGAGATTCCATTATAAAGCTAACCTGACTGTTCTCATCAATGACAACCCCGTTTACCTGTGCCACGTTGATGTGGACCATCATATTAAGGACATGCTCCCTAACAGATGTTCCCTCCTTCATTCGGGAGTTGTAAACGTACTTGAGAGCATCATAACGGACCGATGAGGATGGTTGTCCAAACATGGCCTATAATGATCCCATGATCTCCTTTGCGGTGATCATGCCCTCATGTTTCTTAGACAACACATCGATATGTTTGGCTAAGATGTAGACCGGGCTTTATCATTAGCCCTAGTCCATTTGTCAAATGCATCCCGAATCGTTTCGGTTGTGCATTTAGCCGGGAGGGGGAGGACATTCCTCCGTCAAGACGAACCTTAGATCATCAATTACAAGAATCGTATTCAAGTTTGATTTCCAAGTTCCAAAGTTATCGCCGTTAAGTTTGTCGGAGGTGAGTAATTGAATAAAAGAGCTCGACATGCTGAAAATAGAACATATTCTATTAGTGAATTGCTTTTAACCCATAACATGCATCCAATTAAGAATTTAGCAAAAGTAATAATGTACCCATAAACTCATTATTTATTTTTGCAACGATACTTCAGTGAGTCAGAGCAATCGCTACCGAAGGGCAGTCAATCACTCCTTCACTGAACCAAGACATTCTTGACTAAATGCTAATACCAGAATAACTCTTATTCCTATAGCATTCTAGTTATCGCTACATTGGTCAAGAATTCACTAACACTTAGCGATTCTTGTAAGTGTGACCCGCCATTTTCAGATCTCAAAGGTCGGCCCCAACAATGCTACCGATTTGGAAAGTCAAGGTTGGGAATGGACCTAGGAGACCCTAACCATTTCTGGAGTTTGAGTTGTTCCGAATCCCATCTTACATCCCTCCGAATGGATGGTGCTACTACGGGCAACCTGGAGGCGCAACATGGGAATCTCACGGTCCAACCTAATGGAGGAGACCATAGGATGTGTTGACACACTTCCTTCTCCCACTTACTATAAATACTTTCTCCATTCACCTTGCTCTTGATTTATGCAAACACCATCCGAATGGGGATGCCCTATTGACATCACGAGGCCGAGCATAAATCTCACAGTGTGAACTTCGCGAAGAGCGTAAGAGGAAATTGATATATCATATATACCTTTTCACTCCCACTAAGTATTTTAAATAGTTTGGGTATACTTTTACTTAGGCATATTTCGGCTAAAATAATATGACCTATGTCTACCAATATAACTATTATACAGGAATTACCTAAGTCTATTAACTTTTTAATAAACCTAGGTCTATGAGTTTAATTTATTAACTTTTAATAAACGCCACTCAGGAAAATAATTTATAAACATCTGGATTAAATTCACTCCCGGGTTGGTTCCCGGTAGGGGTGTTAGTTTAAAGTCGACTTAAGTACCCCAACCTAGTCAGAACCTTCCTTAAACAGAGTCCCTCTTTAATCACAGTTTATAAATTATTGGTTGCCTAATTCTAATCTCATTAGAACTAGATAACCTAAGATCTAATTAATTTCCAGTTCTAAAACCATTTTAAAACTAATTAATTAACCTTAAGTTACATGCATTTTTATGTTATAAATTACTTGATCATTCATCATATGAATATACATACATTTATAACAAATCCATCACATGAATAAATGCATAAATATATGTTTAATTTTTAATTAATATAACCTTTATATTAATTATAATTAAAACATATAATATTTGTTTCATAAATTAATATAACACTTATATTAATTCCAATGAAACCCTAATTCATGCATACTATATATTATAACACTTATAACATACTTTCAATGCATGGAGCATGCTTCCTATGGTGGGATTTTAAAACTATATGGCATACTTTATGCACATACAATCAGGGATTTTAATTAAAACATACATTCACAATGCATAATTAATTAAACACACTAAAGTGGACTGGTTTTGGCATCTAATGCAAGCAAACAACTAAATTATTACAATAATAATCTAGAATTAAAATCGATCCACTTCAAACCAGCTTGCATATGTGTGAACCGGACCTTCAAAAGATTGAATCGGACTGTAAAAGGATGAACTGGGCCTCCAAATGATGAAACGGACCTCTAAAATGGAGAAACCGGCCTCAAAATAGTCAGAACCGGTCTAAAAACACCTGAACCGGACCAAAATCGAGCCGAACCGGTCCAAAATTAATTGAACTGGTCAAAGTCAACATCACAGGTCAAAGTCAACTGCTCAATCATCTTCATCCCTCCTTTTTAAATTCACAGGCACGCGGGCTGAAGGTAAAATGTCACTGTAGCAGAATTTTTTAAAAAAACAGCAGTTGCTCTGTTTGTAGATTTTCTGACCATTCATGCTTCTCTCTTCAAATTGAAGGTCTTCCCGAACTCCAATTGACTTGAAATTTTTACAACTTATTCTACACAGATTACTGCTCAATCACACTTGAGCAATTTGAAAACAAAGCACAAATAGATACTCAATTTAAATGCCAAAGTCAGAAGAACACTTTAGATGCCTAGAAAAATTGTATTTCAAAAAACACCCACCACAGAATACAATTGATCAAATTGAGTGCTCAAAATTTCTCTGATACTAATTGAAAGAGTGTAGATTAAGAAAGCGGAAGCAATTTTGGATCTTGAACACTCTAAGTTGATCAATTTTACAAAACAAAAAGCATGCTCAAATCTGGAAAAACAGAGAATATGAACACATACCTTTGTAGCTCAAAATTATACTAATCCGTGGGGAATTTCTTGTCACAAACACTTTGTGGACAACCTCTAGTGTCTTCCCTACTATCCTCAGGCTTTAGAACAGATTGTGGGATCTTTGATAGAGAGAATTTGAAGAAAGATGGGAGAAAGGTCTGAAAACGCGAATTTTTAAAAAATCTTATTAATCGACTTAAATCTAATGGTTTCTTTTTCAATTCAAGAAACCAAAAGCTTCTTCAAGCTTGGAGAACATGACAGCAAGAAGATGAGAAGGATTAAACAAGAAGGAGGTGCTCAATTTGTGTGAATTTGAAAAAGCAAGATGCTTGCTCATGCTTTTCATTTTTGTCCAATTGAAATTCAAAATAAAAATTTTGAATTTTCTTTTAATTTTAATTCAAAATTAATATAAAATTAATTTTAAATTAAAAATAAATTTATTAATTTAATTAATTAAATAATTTAATTAATTAATTTTAAATAATTTAATATCAAATATTAAATAATTGGACCATCCCGATTTCTTAAATCGATCGTTTAAACATGAATCCCTATTCATGTTATAAACCGAACAAATATTTAAATCACATTTAAATATTTTCACCTCTTCTTTATTATAGTTTAATTCATAATTAAACTGTGACACGTTAAGTATATCACATATAATTAACATTTTCTCCCAAAACCGAATTTGAACAATTCAAATTCTTTTCTCTCAAAATGTTACAAGGCTTAGTCCGAGCTAGTAAGGGGACATAATGGACCTACAGATCATGAGCTCCAACGATACAAGATTAACTTGCCAAACTCTTTAGCCTAGTTAATCAACATTCGTTAACCAGGACACTCCACTAAAGCCCGGTGGTTGCACTCTCTCTCACCGTAGATATATTTTCGCCCACTCGATATAACCATGATTAGTAAGTCGATCCTTCACAGGTCGTTCGTAATTACAACTGGGTCAAAATTACCGTTTTACCCCTGTAATTACTTCTTATTCCTTAAGTCCCACTGATCCTCTAATGAACAATTGGTTTGTGGTCCAACCAACAAACCGAATCCTTCTCGGGCCAATGAGAGGGGTGGGCCCTTTGTTCAAGACCCGGAGTCAGCACTTAAGGGAACAACCTCTCTACTAATCCCTAAAGCGGGTAGGAGTGAATTCCATCTTGCAAAACTATGTTCCCAGCTATCTACCCGGTCTTATCCCTGAAATGGTAGGCTTATTGAGTCGACAATCTCAGGACACTCTCACCCATGCAATTCTAAGGATAATCCGAATAAACAGGAGTTCATGGCACGCTCAGGATTAAGATCGAGTTACCTAGGTCATCGTATGAATATAGTCAGTTAAGCCAGCAAACGGAGTTATAAAGTTTAAGTGACTATTTCTTGGTCCAGTATTATGCAAACTCATTGCATAGGACGCCCCCACTCGCATGTCTCCACATGAACGATTCAGGATCACATCGTTTGTACTTTACAAAGTGGGTCGCGTCCATAGTGTCCCCAGGATAAGGTACCCAACCCTATCCCTATACTATAGACCGTTGTGGCTATAACTTGAACTTGATCCACTTTTATGTCACACATAAAGTTCAAGTATATATCCTATAGCCACGGGTTCTTTATTGGATTAGGGTTTCAAAAAATATACAATTCACTTTATTCAATAACACCTTTACTGAATAAATCTCAATAATAACTTTATTGCAAAATAGAATATACATTCAATTTACAAACTCACGAGTTTTAGGACATAAAACCGAACACTAGCCCCATCAGGAACCCTTGTTGATGTACTTTCCATTTCGTTTAACACAATCTTACTTCTTGGTAAGTGATCCGTGACGTGGTATTCCTCAAAGAAAGTGGCGTTTGTCGACACAAGCACCCTATTATCCTTAGGATCGTAAAACAGACCACCCCTAGTCTCTTTTCGGTAACCTACAAATAGACACAACTTTGAACGAGGTTCCAACTTCTTCGGGTTTGACACCAACACATGGGTCGGGCATCCCCAAATCTTAAAATGGTGTAAATTGCCTCTACGTCTATTCTAGAGTTCGAAAGGTGTTTCTAAAACACTCTTCGACAAAACTTTGTTCAAAATATAAACCGCAGTCTCCACTACGTAACCCGAAAAAGAATAAGGGAGACGAGCATAGCTCATCATCGATCGAACCATGCCAACAGGTTTCTGTTTCTCCTCTCCAATACACCATTCTGTTATGGCATACCAAGAGCTGAGTGTTGGGACGTAATTCCATGTTCTATCATATAGTTCTGAAATTCAGTGTCCATATACTCTCCACCTCGATCTGATCGAAGTGTTTTTATCGTTTTACCTAACAGGTTCTCAACCTCAGTCTTGTACTCCTTGAACTTTTCAAGAGTTTCAGACTTCCTATGCATTAGGTAAATGTACCCATACCTTGAATAGTCATCTATGAAAATATAAAGTATATGTAACCTACTTGTGCTTTAACACTCATCGGACCACAGAGGTCAGAATGTATAAGTTTCAAAAGGCTCTTTGCCTCTATATCATTTTCCACTAAAAGGACGTTTGGTCATTTTGCCTTCAAGGCATGACTCACAAACTGGTAAAGAGTTTCCTTCCAACTCGCTTAGAAGTCCACTCTGAAGGGAATGAAAATCTGCATGCAGCGGAAGACGATCGAATCATCATGGTATCATTACACTACTCGATTTTGTTAAAATGATCTAACTCTTAGATCTAGGCTAAACATGCAAAAGAGGAAGAAAAACAGTAAGGAGAAGTTTACTTACTTGTTGTAGACAAAAACTTCAAGGATTCTTCCTCGGTCACGAACATTTCGTGATTCTTGATTTCAACGAACGCTCCCCACGAACGATACCCGAACACTACCACTTAGAGCCTCAGTTGTTCTTCCTTTGGAAAGAAGGAAGTTTGTGGGAACTTATGATTTTGGAGAGGGAGGAGAATTCAGAGAGTAGAGAGAATTTTGGTTTTTTTTTTTTCTCTTTGATCAAAACCAAAAAAATGAGAAAAGCTTTTCCAATCCCTTCTTGCAAAGGGTTTAAATAGTGGAATGACGGAGTTAAAATCTCCACATTATTACCACTTTACTACAACCATAGATTATGCAAATCTCATTTGCATAACCACATAATATAAGATATCTCATATCTCATATTGCAAATCTCATTTGCAATAATTGTGGATTAATTAAATTGAATCACATCCAATTTAATTTCTCTCAATTAAATTCTCAAATTAGCCCTGATTCAACAATTAGATTAACCTATAGTTTATTATGAATCTCATTCACATTAAACTATATATTATATCATCCATATCTCATATAAATGACATAAATGCCCTTAAAGTGAAATTGAACACTTCAATTTCATATCAAAATATTAACCCTTCTTTTAACCCAGATTGAGCCAACCGAGGGACATAATGGACCTACATAGACGGGCTCCAATGATCCGAGATTAACCTGTCAAACTCTTTGACCCGGTTAATCGACATTCATTAGCTACGGTAACACTCCACTATAGCCCGTAGCTGCACTCCCGTCAGTGCAGAATATTCCGTGTCCACTGATATAACCAATGCCCACGAGTCGACCCTTCACAGGTTGTTCGTAGACACCGCTGGGTAAAATTACCGTTTTACCCCTGTGTCTACATCTTGTTTACTGCTCCTCTAATGAACAACATATTGTGATGGTCCAACCATACACAACACCCTTGTCGGGCCAGTGAGAAGGTGAGCGCCCGTTGTCCAAGCCTTGGAGACAACACTTAAGGGAACAACCCCTCTAGTTTCCCTAAAGGCCGGAACGAGTGAATTCCATCTTGCGTAGTTAAGTTCCCAGCTCCCTACTTGGTCCTGTCCTTGAGAAGATAGGCATATTGGGCGAGTGACTGTGCCCACCCTCACCCGTACTAGTCAAAGGACAGACCCCCGCAGACAGGAGTTTGTAACACGCTCAGGATTCAGGTCGAGTAACTAATGGTCATCTACGATATTACTAGTTCTTACTGTCAACGGTGTTACATCAGTAGGTCTAATAAATCACGGTCCGGTCTTGTACAATCTCATTGCACAGGATGCCCCCACTCGCATGTCAACCACATGAACGAGTCAGATCACCTCGTTTGTATCTAATACAAAGAGGGCCGCATCCACAGTGTACCCAGGATTAGGTCTCCAACCCTATCCATATACTGTAGACCGATCGGGTCATTAACTCGAACGTGATCCTCCCTGTGTGTCCACTACACACCGTTCAAGTTTTAGTTCTCTCATAAATTCAATGACCCTGGAGCTCAGTTTATTGGAAAAGTTTATAAACATTGCCAGACACAAAGTAATGAAATAAATAACTCTTATTAATTTCAAACAATAATTTACAAACACGAGATTAGGACAAACATTCCAACAAACTCTCATTTGGACTAAGCTAGTGGGGAAAATACATTTCTGAAATGTACATAAATTACAATGAAGTAATACAATAAACTAGGGCATTGAATACCCGTTTACACATCTCCCAGTTGCCCTAGTCAGGAAGCTCTCGAAGACCTAGACTCTCAGGTGACCCTCAAACACCTTAGTCGTGAGGGGCTTTGTAAATGGATCACTACGTTGTGCTCGACACTATCTATCTGCGTGATTATCACGCTCTCGCAGATGCACAATCTCCGTATCGGATGATACTTGCGCTAAATGTGTTTGCCTCTCTTATGGCTCCGAGGCTCACGTGAGTTGGCTACTGCACCACTGTTATCACAGAACAGTGTGATTGGCAAGTTCATATTTGAAACAACTTCCAAATCCGTCATGAACTTCCTGAGCCAAACAACTTCCTTTGCAGCTTCACAAGCCGCAACATACTCCGCTTCCATAGTGGAATCAGCGATGCATCCTCGCTTGATGCTTCGCCATACTACAACTCCTTCATTCGAATGAAGGTCGACTCGAAGTGGATTTCCTAGAATCCTTATCGGTCCGAAAGTCGAGAATCGGTATCCCGTAAGGATCGAATCCCCACCGCCATACACTAAGTCGTAGTTCCTCGTTCTCCTAAGATACTTGAGGATTGCCTTTACTACCGCCTCTAGTGATCTAATCTCGGATTGGGTGATATCTCTGAAAATTCTTCTTGCATAATGGATGTCGGGCCTAGTACACAACATAACATACATCGGGCTCCCCTGGTACCAAGCATACGGAATCCGTCTCATATCCTCAACATCTTGAGGAGTCTTAGGACACTGATCCTTAGACAAGTGAACCCCATGCCTGAAAGGCAGCAAGCTCTTCTTGGAGTTCTTTATCTTATATCTAGACAACATCTTCTCAATATAAGACGCTTGAGACAAGGCTAGCGTTCTGTTCTTCCGGTTCCGGATAATCAGGATACCTAGAACGTACTGAGCTTCTCCCAAATCTTTCATTTGGAATTGCGAAGCTAGCAACTTCTTAACGTCAGTAAGAAATTCTACCTCATTCCCAATGAGAAGAATATCGTGCACATACAACACCAAAAATGCGACACAAGGCTCGTCGACATTTTGATCAAAGCCATAAGATTTAATTGCCTCATCAAACCTTATATTCCAAGACCTCAAAGCCTGTTTCAGTCCATAAATGGACCTATGAAGCCGGCAAACCTTTTGCTCTTGGCCTTTGGTAATGAACCTTTTTGATTGGTCCATGTAGATGGTCTCATCAAGTTTGCCATTCAGAAAGGTTATCTTGACGTCCATCTGCCATACCTCGTAGTCATAATACGCGGCAATGGCTAGAAGGATCTTGATCGACTTTACCATGGAAACAGGTGAAAAGGTCTCCTCATAGCCAACCCCTTCAAGCTGGGTAAAACCCTTTGCCACTAGTCGGGCTTTGAAGGTCTGCACCTTCCCATCTACGCCACGTTTACGCTTGTAGATCCATTTGCAACCAATAGGTTTTATCCCATCCAGTTGATCCACAAGCTCCCATACAGAATTGAAGTACATAGACTCCATTTCCTTGTCCATAGCTTTAATCCACTCGTCTTTGTCAACATCAACCATTGTCTGATCATAGGTCAAAAGATCCTCACAGTCATCATCAGGAGTGACAACTGAGGTTTTAGCTAAACCCATGTAGCGATCAGGCTGTCTCACAGTCCTCCCACTACGTCGAGGCATTCCAAACTCTTGGGAACGAATTTGACTAGACGTGCTAGGATCAATAACACTTGGTGACGTACTAGTCCCATCAGCAACTCTTGCTGATGTACTGTCCATTTAATTTAACACAACTTTACTCCTTGGTAAATGTCCATGACGTGGTCTTCCTTTAGGAACGTGGCGTTTGTCGACACAA
The DNA here is from genome assembly GCA_036507285.1 of Trichosanthes cucumerina. Classification (NCBI taxonomy): domain Eukaryota; kingdom Viridiplantae; phylum Streptophyta; class Magnoliopsida; order Cucurbitales; family Cucurbitaceae; genus Trichosanthes; species Trichosanthes cucumerina. The sequence goes on from CM071841.1 coordinate 46,711,483, forward strand.
GCACCTTATTTTCCTTAGGATCGTAAAACAGACCACCCCTAGTCTCTTTAGGGAAACCTACGAATAGGCACAATTTCGAATGGGGTTCCAACTTTTTCGAGTTTGACACCAACACGTGGGTCGGGCATCTGCAAATTCTGAAGTGATGTACACTGCCTTTACGTCCACTCCAATGCTCGAAAGGTGTTTCACAAACACTCTTCGACGGAACGTTGTTCAAAATATAAACCGCAGTCTCCATTGCGTATCCCAAAAAGAATCAGGGAGACGAGCATAGCTCATCATCGACCGAACCATGTCCAACAAGGTTCTGTTTCTTCTCTCCGATACACCATTATCTTTGTGTGGCATACGGTAGCACGAGAGTTGGGACGTAATTCTATGTTCTATCATATAGTCCTGGAATTCAGTGTCCATGTACTCTCCACCTCGATCCGATCGAAGTGCATTAAGCGATTTACCTATGAGGTTCTCAACCTCAGTCTTGTACTCCTTGAACTTTTCAAGAGTTTCAGACTTCTTGTGCATTAGGTAAATATACCCATATCTGGAGTAATTGTCTATGAAAGACACGAAGTACTCATAACCTGCCCCGAGCTTTAACATTCATCGGACTACAGAGGTCAGAATGTACCAACTCAAGAGGCTCTTTTGCTCTATATCCTTTTCCACTAAAAGGACGTTTGGTCATCTTGCCCTCAAGGCATGACTCACACACTGGCAAAGAGTTTTCTTCCAACTCATTTAGAAGTCCACTCTTCACTAGTTTCTCAATCCTATTGAGATTAATGTGGCCTAACCGTAGATGCCAAAGATGGGAATTTTCCTTAGGAGAAATTTTCGCTTTCTTAGTTCGTGTTTCTGCAGTTTTAAACAATTCAGTATTCAAAACACTTTTGACCAAATTAGGTTTCAAAACATACAGATTATGCTCAAGTGAACCAAAACAAATAAGATTACCATTTCTGAAAATAAACGCTTTATTACCATGAAAAGAAACGGAAACACACTGTTCTATAAGGCAAGAAATAGAAACTAGGTTTCTAGTAAACCCTGGAACTATGTACAAATTGTCCAACAAAATGTAGTTCCTGCCAAAATGTAGCTTCACCGTGCCGATCGCTGCAGCAGAGACAAGCTTCCCGGATCCAACCCGTAGAATCACCTCACCCTCTCGCGCGTGGCCGCGAGAATCAATCCCCTGAAAAGAAGAACAAACATGGTTAGTGGCGCCCGAATCTAATATCCAGGCAAAGTCACTACTCTCCACTAAACAAGTTTCTGTCACAAGTAAATCACATTTACCTTGATTCTTCCTCTCGGCCAGGAATTTGGGACAGTTCCTCTTCCAGATCATCGCCCCATTGCAGTGAAACACTTTCCTTTCTGCAGCGTCCTTGACCTTCTTGTCCTTCCGGCAAGTGGCTCGGTCGATTTTACCCTCTTCATCCTCTTCTTCCCTTTCTGGCGTGAAGGAGCAATAGGTTTCATCCCAGAGGTCGAACCCCTGTGATAAGACCTGTAGGCAACATTTGCCTCAGATTCCTTGACCCTGTTAAAGGATTGGAAATTCTGTAGCTCATTGAGGAGGGTAGCCAGAGTGTAGCTAATTTTGTTCATAACATCATTGCTACGAAACTGAAGGAAACTCTTCGGAAGAGTCTCCAAAGTAAAACTGGCTTGGCTCGACTCATCGATCGAAGCCCCGTTCATCTCAGCCAGATTAAAGTGGGTCATCATGTCTAGAATATGTTCATAGACAGACGACCCCTCTTTCATCCGTGCATTGAAGACGTATTTGAGCGAGTCATGCCGGACCTGAAAGGACTGTTGTCCAAACATTTCCTGCAAGGACTCCATGATCTCCTTAGCGGTGACCATCAGCTCATGTTTCTTTGCCAATACATCAGACATGTTGGCAATTATGTAGACTTTGGCCTTTTCATTGGCCCTGATCCACCGATCGTATGCATCGCGAACACTTCGCGACGCAGTCGAGTTCGACATCTGAGGAAACTCCTCAGACAACACGAACCTTATGTCGTCAGTTACCAAAATCGTGTTAATGTTGTTTTTCCAACTTTGGTAATTATCTCCCACTAATTTATCGGACGCGAGTAGAGCTATTATTGCGCTAGACATTTTGAGCTGAAAAAATAAGAAAACTTTGTATTAGTCTCGCAAAAAACTTTTGAAATCCAATCAAGTTTTAGCAAAATTATTTCATGATCCCTAGGTCATTCAAAATCTTGCAATGATACCCTAAAGGTTTAGAATGACCGCCGCCGAAGGGTGAACATAACACTCCTCCTCTACGACGAGACTTTCTCGATCAGACCCTAATCCTAAAATAACTCTTACTCCATTAAGCATCCAATTACCATTGTTTGGTCGAATTCATTAACACTTAACGAATTTTGTGAGTGTCACCCTCAATCTTTATGTTTCCAAGCATCCGTCCAAACAATAGCCACTGAAGGGTGAACCAAGAAGGAAAACAAATCAGGAAACTGTATCCCTTTCGGGAATTCACGGTGTTCCAACTCCCATGATCAGGCCCTCCGAAGGGATTGTCTGGTCCAGGACAAAGTAGCAGACGAATCATAGAGGTCTCACGGTGTGAATCGAAAGAAGAGACCGTCGGTCCCGTTTTCAGAGGTCCCGCTCCCACTCACTATAACTACTCTCTCCATCCACGATAATATTGACCTACACAAATATCACCCCAAAGGAGACGCTCCCATTTGCGCCACCAGGCCGAGTTTAGATGTCACGGTGCGGACTTAAAGGAGATTTGTGGTTGGAAATTCAAATGTATCTCATACACTATATTTCCTCCAACTCAGCACTTTAATTTTAATAGGGATTGATCTAGATAAATCGGTTAAAATTTACCTAAGTTTACCAATATAACTCTTATATGGTATTTACCTAAGTCTATAATCACATTATAACTTAGGTCTATGTGAGTTAATTAAAACACTTTTAATTAGCGGCACTCACGATAGGTATAATCTAAGAATCTCCGGACCGAATTCACTCCTGCAGTGGTTTCTCTGCAGGGGTGTTCATGCAAGCATCAACTTAAATAATACTGACCTTAGACAAAACCTTCCTTAGACAGAGTTACTAATCAGTCTCCCTTCATAGACTAAACTTTGATTTCCTAATTTCTAATCTTATTAGAAAATAGAAAACCTAAGTCTAATTATTCAAGTTCTAAACTCTTTAAAACTAATAATTAACTTAGGTTGCATGTATTTCTATGTTATAGTGCTTGATCATCCATCACATGAATAACTATATACTATAACATAATATTATTCATCACATGAATATAAATGCATGAGCATACTTTAATCTAAAAAATATAACACTTATATTAATTAAATTAAACATGCATTTAATTATATTATAACTCTTATAATATAACCTATCATGCAAACTATATATTATAACTCTTATAATATAAATGATGCATGAAATGTTTAACCTAAGGTGAGATTTTAAATCTATATGATATACAATATGCACATAGAAATTAATTAAAATATACATCTCATGCATAAAATAATTAAATAGCAAAAATGGACCGGTTTTTGGCACCTAGGGGCAATAATTTAATTAAATAACATTAATATAACACTTATATTAACATTATTTAATAAATAATTTAATAAAAAATTACATTTTAACAATTAAAAAAAATAAAAAACGAATTTTAACTGCCCCACTTTCTCTTTGTGCCAACGTTATCGCGAAACTGCCTCTGCAACCGCTCCCACTACGCCTGCGGCGTTGCAACACCGTGGGTTGCGTTGCAACGCTGTCGCATCCAGCGTAAAGGACAACGTGCTCCACGCCATGGTGTTGCAACGCTGCTCTGCAGCAGGGCCTCCGTCCGCAAGGATAGCTTTGAGACGCCGAAGAACAGCGTCTCAACGCCATCGATAGAACAACAAACACCTTTGCTGTTCTTCACCGATTTTCGCCTGTTTCCGCTCCGATTTCTTCACAGCAACTCTTGCCACGAACGACCCAAACTTACAGACTTGATTTACAACAAAATGCCCAACAACAACGGGCCCTTACATTGATCTCATCATCATAAATTGTAAATGTAATCTAGTGCCAAAAACCGAAACATCCATTATGAAAACCATCATTCATCTCATGAAATTTAAGGCAATTTACCCACCTATTTTAACAAAAACAGTGCATAATGAAGAACAATCGAAATGGCTCTGATACCAATTGAAGGGAATGAAAATCCCCGCGCAGCGGAAGACGACCGAATCGTCATGGTATCATTACACTACTCGATTTTGTTAAAATGATCTAACTCTTAGATCTAGGCTAAACATGCAAAAGATGAAGAAAAACAGTAAGGAGAAGGTTACTTACTTGTTGTAGACAAAAACTTCAATGATTCTTCCTCGGTCACGAATACTTCGTGATTCTCGATCTCAACGAACGCTCCCCACGAACGGAACCCGAACACTACCAGTTGGAGTCTCGGTTGTTCTTCCTTTGGAAAGAAGGAAGTTTGTGGGAACTTATGATTTTGGAGAGGGAGGAGAATTGAGAGAGTAGAGAGAATTTTGGTTTTTTTTTCTCTTTGATCAAAACAAAAAAAAATGAGAAAAGCTTGTCCAATCCCTTCTTGCAAAGGGTTTAAATAGTGGAACGATGGAGTTAAAATCTCCATATTATTACCACTTTACCACAACCCTAGGTTATGCAAATCTCATTTGGATAACCACAAAATATAAGATATCTGATATCTCATATTGCAAATCTCATTTGCAATAATTGTGGATTAATTAAATTGAATCACATCCAATTTAATTTCTCTAAATTAATTTATCAAATTAGCCCTAATTCAACAATTAGGCTAACCTATAGTTTATTATGAATCTCGTTCACATTAAACTATATATTATATCATTCATATCTCATATAAATGACATAAATGCCCTTAAAGTGAAATTGAACACTTCAATTTCATATCAAAACATTAACCCTTCTTTTAACCTTGATTGAGCCAACCGCAGGGACCTAATGGACTACAAAGGATGCGGGCTCCAATGATCGAGATTAACTGTCAAACTCTTTGACCCGATTAATCAACATTCATTAGCTACGGTAACACTCCACGACAACTCGTGCATTTGCACTTCCGTCGGTGTAGAATATTACGTGTCCATCGATATAACCAATGCCCATGAGTCGACCCTTCACACGGGTTGTTCGAGACACGGTTGGGTCAAATTACCGTTTTACCCTGTGTACCTCTTGTTCCTTAAGTCCCCACTGCTCCTCTAATGAACAATATATTGTGATGGTCCAACCATACACAACACCCTTCTCGAGCCGGTGAGAAGGTGGGCGCCGTTGTCCAAGCCACGGAGACAAGACGCAGGGAACAACCCCTCTAGTTTTCTAAAGCGGAAGCGAGTGAATTCCATCTCGCGTGAGTTAAGTTCTCGGCTCCTACTTGGTCTGTCCACGAGAAGATAGGCATATTGGGCGAGTAATCGTGACCACCGTCACCCGTATTTAGTCAAAAGGCGGACTCCGCAGGGCAGAGTCCGTAACACGCTCGGGAATCGGTCGAGTCACTAATGGTCATCTACGATATTACTAGTCCTTACTGTCAACGGTGTTACATCAGTAGGTCTAATAATTCACGGTCTAGTCTTGTACAATCACATTGCACAGGATGCCCCCACTCGCATGTCAACCACATGAACGAGTTAGATCACCTCGTTTGTATCTAATACAAAGCGGGTCGCATCCACAGTGTATCCAGGATTAGGTCTCCAACCCTATTCATATACTGTAGACCGTTTGGGTCATTAACTCGAACGTGATCCTCCCTGTGTGTCCACTACACACCGTTCAAGTTTTAGTTCTCTCATAAATTCAATGACCCTGGAGCTTAGTTTATTGGAAAAGTTTATAAATATTGCGAGACACAAAGTAATGAAATAAATAACTCTTATTAATTTTAAACAATAATTTACAAACACGAGATTAAGACAAACATCCTAACACACTCTTCACTATACGGGAGATTGTGCACCGCGAAGACGTGATGGTCACGCCGATAGCTTCGGAGCACAACCTTGCTAATCCATTTACGAAGGCTCTCACCGCTAAGGTTTTTGAGGTTCACCTAGAGAGTCTACGTGTTCGAGTGCTTCCCAACTAGGGCAAGTGGGAGTATTGTAAAGAGGTATTCAATGCCTTAGTTTATTATATTACTTTATTGTATTAGTTTATTGTACATTTGAGAAATGTATCATGTACTCCACTAGCTAAGTCCAAGTGGGAGTTTGTTGGGATGTATGTCCTCATCTCGTGTAGTTTGTAATATTCCAAGTTATAAATGAATAAAAGTTATTTATTTCAACATTGTGTAATAAATAAGAGTTATTTATTTAAACTTTGTGTCTCGCATTTTTCATAAAGTTAATCCAATAAACTAAGCTCCAGGGTCATTGCATTATGAAAGAAGTAAGAACTTGAACGGTGTGTACTGGACACATAGGGAGGATCACGTTCGAGTTAATGTCCCGAACGGTCTATAGTATATAGATAGGGTTAGAGACCTAATCCTGGATACACTGTGGATGTGACCCGCTTTGTATTAGATACAAACGAGGTGATCTGGCTCGTTCATGTGCTTGACATGCGAGTGGGGGCATCCTGTGCAATGAGATTGTACAAGATCGACCGTGAATTATTAGACTTCGCGATGTAACATCATAATAATGATCAGAGCTAATAATTTCGTAGATGACCATTAGTGACTCGACCTTAATCCTGAGCGTGTCACGGACTCTTGTCTGCGGGGGTCTGTCCTTTGACTAGTACCGGTGAGGGTGGCCACTGTTGCTAGTCTAATATGCCTATCTTCTCAGGGACAGGACCACGTGGGGAGCTAGGAACTTGACTACGCAAGAAGGAATTCACTCATTCCCGACTTTAGAGAAACTAGAGTGGTTGTTCCCTTAAGTGTTGTCTCCAGGGCTTGAACAACGGGGCCCCACTGTCTCACTGGGCTGAGAGGATTGTTGTTTATTGTTGGACCATACAACGTAGTTGTTCATTAGAGGAGCAGTGGGTCTTAAGGAGCAAGAGGTATACATAGGGGTAAAACGATAATTTGACCTAGCAGTGTCTACGAACAACCTGTGAAGGGTCGACTCATGGGTATTGGTTATATCGATGGACACAACTTGTCCTACAGTGATAAGAGTGCAGCTAAGGGATTTAGTGGAGTGTTACCGTAGCTAATGAATGTTGAATAAACGGGTCAATGAGTTTGACAGGTTAGTCTTGGATCATTGGAGCTCGTCACGTGTAGGTCCATTAGGTCCCTCGGATGGCTCAAATTGGACAAATTGAGAGTTTACAGTTTGGTGTGAATTTGAAGTGTTCAAATTAATTATTTGGGTATTTATGTCATTTATATGGGATATAGATGACATAATATATAGTTTGATGTGAATGAAATTCATAATAAACTATAGGATAGCCTAATTGATTAATTAGTGCTATTTGGAGAAATTGAATTGAGAGAAATTAAATTGAATGTGATTCAATTTATAATTCCACATTTATGCAAATGAGATTTGCATAATAAGGTATGAGAGACCTTATATTATATAATATGAAAATATGATTTGTATATTATATAATTGTGGTAAAATTGTGATTTGGTGGAGATGTTAACTCCACATCTCACCATTATTTAAAGGCTTTGCAAGAAGCCTTTGGTATACATCTTGCAATTTTTTTGGATTTTCATCCAAAAAGAGCAAGTGATTCTCTCTCAAATCCTCTCTCAATTCTCCAAAATTCTCTCCACCCAAATCCAAAGGGAGTGCCACAAACTCTCGATCAACCTCCCGAGAACAACCGAGAAGACGTTTTGGAGGTGTCTCCCTGTTCGGATCGAGGATCGAGTTCGAGGAGTTCGTTGGTACGAGAGAGATCGTGACCGGAGAAGGAGAAAACGTTGAATAAGTGTTCTTCAAGAGGTTAGTATCCATTATACTTACTGTTTTCTCTACTTTTTTGCATGTTTAGCCTAGGATCTATGAGATAGATTAAATTTTAAGATAGGAATTACACAACGGATCAACGACGTTTCACAACGTCTTCCGCTACGGGAATTCAAAATCCCTTCAGACATAACCTAGCAAGAAGGAATTCACTCCTTCCCGCCTATTAGGGGAAGTAGATGGATGTTCCCGTAAGTGGTGTCTCCAAGAATTGAACAAAGGGTCTGACCCTCTCATTGGCCCGAGAGGGAGTTCTGTTTTTTGGTAGGACAACAAACAGATTGTTCATTAGAGGAGCACTGAAACTTAAGGTAAAAGACTTAACCTAGGGATAAAACGTTAATTTGACCCAGTTGGTGTTACGAACATTCGTGAAGGATTGACTTGCTGTTATTAGTCGATATCCGTGGACACAAAAATATATCTGTAGCGAGAAGAGTGCAACTGCGGGACTTTAGTGAAATGTTCTTGCAGTTAACGAATGTTGATTAGAAGGTTAATGAGATTAACTGAATAATCTTCTATCATTGGAGCTTCTTATTTGTAGGTTCATTAGGTCCACTTCCTAGCTCGTAAAGGATTCTTAGATCATCTGAGTTTGAAGTGTTCAAAGTTAATTAGGGAATAACATTGATGTATAGACATACATTATAATATAAAGTTTTCATGTCCATTAGAACTTTATATTATAAATTTAATTTGAATATAATTCATATTAAATTATATGAGAGAATTAAAATATGTGAAAGAGTTCAAATATTATTTAAATGTGAATGAGATTCATATTTAAAACTATAGGTTAAAATTTAATGTACATAATATGTGCATTAAAACTATAGGTAAGAGGGAAAATTTGATTAAATATGATTTAATCTTAATTAAATATATGATATTTAATATTATTTTAATTAAAATATTAATATATATTTTATTAAATAAGATTTAATTATTTATATATATTAATTAATTAAAATGTTTAGTTAATTAAATAATTAATTAAAGGGTGTGTGTAACTCAGACACGTTCCGACATCCCCCTTAACTTCCTATCGATAGGGAGTGGGGGTTGGCCCTGAGTTGCTTTTCTTCCTTCTCGAGTGAAAGGGGAAGGATGATCGATTGATGCAATTGAGAATTGCAAACTACTAGAATTCTCTTTCACACACAAATTTCCTGTTCTACCAATTTGTTAGAGGTTTCCTACAAAACCTTGGTCTGGATAGGAGGTTTTTTCTTGTGGCAGTGTCCTAATGTACCAAAGAAGAAATGTTGTTGAGATTTGTTGAATTGTTGTGTAGATTTTGGAGCAAGAAGTTGCTGCCATTTGAGACTACAAAGGTAAACAGTCTCTTCCTCTTAATTTAGAACTCACAACATGCTTAGTTTATTTAATCCATGTTTTAGATTGATTATCATCGACTTTTTTTTCCTCATTTTCTTACTAGATTTTAATTTTATTTGTTGATTTTTGTACTGGACTAAGTTTTTTTAAAACTTTTAGCTAGGTAGCATACTTTTGTAACAATTTTGGTGTAACTCTTAGATTAATCTCTCAAAATGTTGATGATTTCCCAACTCTTAAGGCTCATTTTCATTTTTACATTTATGGGGCTACGTGTTTTAGGGCTGAAATTAGAGGTTGGATATTGTTGTTTGAACTCTTTTGACTCAATGCAGATTTATGAAGTTGTACCTTGATGGAGATCTAATCCTCTTGAGCAGCGGAAACGAGTTTGGAATCGTAATATGCAAGTTTGTTTTGGTTGAAATGCAAAAACCAGTACATTGATAAAAACAGAACAAACATGCATTTTCTAATCTAATTAGACATGGAGATATACATGCAAATATGCTTAAGTTTAACAATTAAACTAAAAAGGGAGAAAAGGTATTACCTTTGTAGTTTTTCCTCGAACAACAACTCCTTGCTCCTAGAGAATTCAACAATACAACAACCCAGGAACTCCTCTATGTTTACTTACATCTTCCTTGGGTGGGAAAGGTTCCAATTATTAGACTATAGGGAATTTGAGAGAGATAATTTTTCTTTTACTGAAGGAATTCCAAATTGCAGATAATTTTTATCGATCCAACCTCATCTATCTCCATTGGAGAAGAAGAAGACTCTCAATCAACTTTCGTTAACTACGAGAACACTCCACTAAAGTCCCACAGCTGCACTCTTCTCACTGCAGATATATTTCTGTGTCCACGGATATTGACCAATATATGACAAGTCAATCCTTCACGAATGTTAAGTAACACCGGTGGGTCAAATTACCGTTTTACCCCTGGGTTACATTTTGTGCCTTAAGTACAAGTGCTCCTCTAATGAAAATTTTTTTTGTGGTCCTACAAACAAACAAAGTCCCTCTCGGGCAAATGAGATGGTCGGGCCCTTTATTGAAGTCCAGTAGACACCACTTAAGGGAACATTCCTCTACTTACCCTAGTAGGCGGTAAGGAGTGAATTCCATCTTTCTAGGTTAAGTTTTTAGCCACTCACTCTGTCTTGTTCCCAAGAAGGTAGGCATATTGAGTCGGCGAATCTGGCCACTCTCACCCATACTAGTCGAAGGACAATCCCTCGCGAACAGGAGTTCGTAGCCTGCTCAGGATTGAGATCAAGTTGCCTAGGTCATCCTAGTGAAATAGAAACCTAACTAGTCAACGGAGTTACAGCTAGAGGTTACTATTTCGTGGTCCGTTCTTATGTAATCTCATTACATAAGATATTCCCACTCACATGTCATCTACACGAACACGTTAGGATCACTGTGTTTTATCGTATACAAAGTGGGCCACATCCATAGTTTTACAAGGGTAAGGTACCCAAAACCTTATCCCCTAACTATAGACCATTAAGGTTGTATCTCGAACCGAGATCCTTCATATGTACACTACATTCAGTTAAACACACATTTAACAGCCTTGGATGTTTAGTTTATTGGATTTAGGGTTTATACAAAGGCAACTCATAGATAACGAACAATAACTCCTTATTGAAATAATAACACTTTATTACATTAATTAGAACATAATTACAAACTACGAGTTTTAGGGCACAAACCCCAACAAACTCCCACTTGAACTACAACTCTAATGGAGTACATCATAATCTAAAACAGTGGTTACAGAGATAGAAATCCAATAAAGTAGGGCATCCATATACCCCATTACATATCTCCCACTTGCCCTAGATTAGCCTATGTACATATCTCGTAGACTTAGAGTTTCCAGATGACCCTCGAACACTTTAGCCGTGAGAGTCTTCGTAAATTGATCAACAATATTGTGCTCTGAAGCGATCTTCGTGGCTGTCACATCTCCTCGTTGCACTATTTCTCGTATTAGGTGATACTTTCTATCGATGTGCTTGCCTTGCTTATGGCTGCGAGGTTCCTTCGAATTGGGTACCGCACCACTTTGTCACTGTATAAGGTGATGGGAAATTCCATATTTGGAACAACTTCCAAATCAGTAAGGAGTTTCCTTAGCTGCTTCACAAGCAGCGACATACTCAGCCTTCGTCGTGGAGTAAACGATACATCCTTGCTTGATGCTTCGCCATACTATAGCTCCCCCGTTAAAGGTGAAAACTGATCCCGATGTGGATTTCCGAGAATCCTTATCGGTCTGAAAATCAAAATCAGTGTATCCAGTAAGGATCAAATCCTTAGTCCCATACACAAGCGTATAGTCCCTCGTTCTCCTAAGATACTAGAGTATATTTTTAACTGTTGTCCAGTGGTCTAACCCTAGATTGGACTGGTACCTACTGACTATTCCCACTGCATGACAAATGTCTGGCCTCGTGCACAGCATAGCACGCATTAAGCTACCTACTGTAGAGACATAGGGAATACGTGTCATATCCTCAACTTCTTGAGGTGTCTTAGGACACTGTTCCTTAGACAGATGAACTCCATGCCTGAAGGGTAATAATCCCCTTTTGGAATTCTACATCGAATATCGGAACAACATTTTGTCGATATAAGACGCTTGACCTAGAGCTAGCGATTTGTTCTTGCGATTCCTGAAGATCCGAATCCCAAGAACATATTGCGCCTCTCCCAAATCTTTCATTTGGAATTGGGTCGCCAACAAATTCTTTATGTCAGTTAGGTATCCTACATCATTCCCAATGAATAGGATATCATCCACATAAAGTACTAAGAAAGCTACTTTGTCGTTGATGATTTTCTTGTAAACACAAGGCTCATCAACGTTTTGGTCAAAGCCATAAGACTTGATCGCAGTATCAAATCTAATATTCCAAGATCTTAATGCTTGTTTCAACCCATAAATGGATTGATTGAGCTTGCAAACTTTTTGCTCCTGACCTTGGGTTATGAACCCTTCGGGCTGAGACATATAGATGCTCTCATCAAGATTACCATTCAAAAAGTTATCTTGACGTCCATTTTCCAGATTTCATAATCATAAAATGCGGCTATGGACAAGAGTATCTTCATAGACTTCAGCATAGCAACAGGGGAAAAAGTTTCTTCATAGTCAACTCCTTCCCTTTGGGTAAAACCCTTTGCTACAAGTCTAGGCTTAAAGGTCTATACCTTTCTGGTTGCATCTCTCTTTCTCTTATAGATCTATTTAGACCTATGGGTCTAACCCCTTCAGGTTGGTCTACAAGTTCCCATACTGAATTGAAGTCCATCGACTCAATTTCAAGGTCCATGGCTTTGATCCATTGGCCCTTGTCTACGTCATTCATTGCTTGTTTATAAGACAATGGATCTTCTATGCTGTCATCAGGTATGATGACTTGAGTTTCAGCTAAACCCATGTAGCAGTCAGGTTGGGAAACAACCCTCCCACTTCGTCGAGGCATTCTCAACGATTGAGAAGGACGAGACTGACTTCAAGTGTTGGCTTCTCCACCATCAACTCTTGATGAAGGTCCAGCTTGATCAACAACTCTTGTTGGTTCATCTGTAGCTTCAATTAGCACTAATTTACTACGCGGTTTATTGTTCCTCATGTGATCTTCCTCCAAGAAAGTGGCGTTTGTCGATACAATCACCCTATTTTCTTGTGTGTCGTAGAAAATACCACCTCTCGTTTCTTTGGGATAGCCAGCAAATTGGCATAATCTTGAACGAGGTTCCAATTTCTTTGGGTTTGTCGCTAGCACGTGTGCCGAACAACCCTAAATCCTGAAGTGTTGTAAACTAGTTTTACGCCCCTTCCATAATTGAAAATGTGTTTCTGACACACTCTTTGTTGGGATTTATGCCCTAAACTTGTGTAATTTTGATCAAATAAATAATGGGTTATTTGTTTTGATAAAATTATATTTTTGCTTTATAAATCCAATAAACTAAGCTCCAAGGTTATAATATATCTTGAACATCAGTGTAGTGGACACAATTTGGATTGTATTCAATAACATAACCTATATGGTCTATGGTATAAGAATAAGGTTGGAAACCTTATTCTGGTAACACCATAGATGCCACCCACTTTGTAATTAGTACAAATGAGGTAATCCAACTCATTCATGTAGTTGACATGTGAGTGGGGGCAGTCTATGTGAGTAATTTAATCAACTTTTAATTAAATGCCACTCACGAGAATATAACCTATGAATCTCTTGACCAAATTCACTCCCAGGTCGGTTCCAGACAGTGGTGTTCCGCAAAGCGTCATCTTAAATACCCCAGCCTTAGACAGAACTTTCCTTAGACAGAGCTACTAATTAGTCACCATTCATAAGTCATATTGATTTCCTAATTCTAATATTATTAGAACTAGAAAATCTAAGCCCAATTATTCAAGTTCTAAAACATTTTGTTGTGCAAAAACTCACTACGCAATCGTAGGTAGTAGATGGTAAACAAGGTTGATCCCACAGGGACTAAAGTTAGTGAAAATGATGAAATTAAGTACGACTTACTAAGTGTAAAACTATATTAAAGAACACAACTAAACATGCAAAACGACTAAAAACAAGCACCAATGTAAGCCCTAAACTCTATTTTCTTTTATCATTTTGCACTCGTACATGATGTTTTGAAATATGCAAAATGATATAGGTTGCACTAAAGGATGTCGTGATCGAATTTGGGAATCTATTGAATTGGGGGCTACAATGTGTTTAAAGCCTCATAAGGAGATAGGCAAGCCATTGAAATAAGCATATTAAAAGTTGAATTGAAGTAAGTTAAAATCGTTAGCAAATTGAGGAAATTTTAGGTGCAATATGTATTGAATGAAAGATCTTATATCTCACAAACTTAGGATAAGTTAGCTAAATGCTTAGGGTTTATTTACTTACTTATTTTGGTTTTTTAAAAAGGGGATTATGATGTAAATATGATAGTAGGAGTTGGCCAAAGGAGGTGAAGCTTCGAAGTTAAATTATCAACTAGGTGCTGTCAAATTCATAGAAAAACAGCAAGCTGCTGGAAAATGGGTTAACTTCAAACGACCTTATGTCTTAATTTACTGAACCACGTTCGATGGTTTTTTAGTAAAAATCTCATAAATTGAGTGTAGAATAGAAAACGGTCGACTTTTGTGAAAATACGAAGAGGAAGAAGGAGAAAATTGTAGAACACTGAGAGGTGTTCAAAGTTCTCGGGTAACAGAACAGTGTGTGGAGATAAGTCTCTTTTGAGCTCATGATGAGGAATTAGAAGTTGAAATTTTGAGGTAAGTAAGCTAAGATGTTGTACTTGAGGTTTATCAAAATATATTGGGTGGTTGTGTTGATAAATTTTGAGGAACCCAAGCTGAAAGTTGAACCTCAAATTTCAGGTGCAAGGGAAAAACTGCTAGCAAGAGATTGAAGGAGATGTTCTTCCATTTCTATATACCTTACAACCAAGTGTGTATAGTTATTTTGAATTGAGTTATGAGATTGAATTAGATCTGTTTTTAAGTTGCATAAGGAAAGGAATTAATGTTACTAATTTCAGTTTCAAGGCAAACGGAGATAGGAATTGCTTATAATCCTTGGAACTCTTTTGGTGATCGTTAGTGACTCTATTTTAGAACTATACTTGACCTTTGTTTTTTCTTAAAAAACATAAATGTTGATCATTGAATCCTGCTTTTATTAATTATGTATAGTTTCATGGGTTTTTGACATAATTTTCTTGATGGAACCTAAGCATGTTTTGAATTAGTTTGTAACTATATATCCAAGTATGGAAACTAAATTATGGAAGTATGATTTCCTCTAGAGAATGCTTTGTGTAAATCCACTTGGGAACATGTTTAGAAAATAATATGCAAATGTTGAGAGATTGTTGTATGTATTATTAAAACATGATTTCCATGGTAAACAAATTATGCCCATGTTTGTTGTTAACCCCTAATACTGAAGGACATTAGGGAAGGTACTTAGGGGGGGAAGGAATCATGATTTCCCGATACTAAAGGACAATGAGAAGGTATTCGGGTAGTAAATGGTCATACCTTAATACTGAAGGACATAGAGAAGGTATTAGGAAAAACTAAAGTGTCAATCGCATTCCACGTGCACGTGAGAGAGGTATGAACGTTATTGGTATAAATATAACTCTACCACCACTAAGTTCGAAAGTGGAATCATGCCATGAGTTTTATTGTTATAAGCTTCTACGTTGTTGATCTATCTACCGTCATTATAATACTACATTATGAGTTTTTATGCTATACATAAGTGGTGACTTAAACCTGTAAATTGAAAGCATGGCTTGATTATGTTTACAAACAAATGTTAAGTCATTTTCTACTTATAGTCTGCCCATTATTATGTCTCACCTTTGAGCTTATAATGTTCTAAAAATAGACACTCACTAGGCTTCCCAACTCACGTATTCATTATGTTTACTCTTCCCAGGTAGCAGACGAGTTCCCAGTGCATAGTCTTCACAAGACATGTTTGCCACCACATCGTTTTAGCTCCTTGTATATACATTTTCTTTTGTATATAGTTTGTAGCGAGAACATATTAGATGGGTTGTAATAAACTTGAAAGATTTAAGACTACCTAAGAACATAGTACCGGAAGTGAATGCGTTACGTTTATATGTGTATTTCAGTGTTAAATTTTACTTGTTCAAACCTATTGTGTTGCGTTTAATTTTAGGTTAAGTCTTGGGTTAGTCAGGGAGAGCCAGTAAAATGGTCAGTTTTCTTTGTCTTTGCATCTCTTCCTAGGTTAAGCAAGTAGGCTGGGACGGGGTGTGACAACCAAAGTGACCAATAAAGTAAATGAGACCTAAAGAAACCAAAAACTAGCTTAAAGCAAAGGTTTATAAGATGCTAAACAAGTAATAAAATGGATAAAACAGAAGGCTGGAATTTTTGGAAAGCAGTGGGTTGTTTTTGCTATTTTGACTTGCCAATGATACAACATTAATCACCACAATGTTATATAGCAGGAAATTTTACGCTAAAACCAATTCGAAACTTCCCAACTCGATTTTCTCACCTTCAACACAGAGTTAAGCATATGTCTATGAAAATACAATGCTAACGGACATTGAAAAGACAAAATTCCCTAAAAACACAAGTTTAGAATGTATGTCTACACCCTACAACTTCTTCCCATGAGAAGCTGCTCCATTTGTGTTAATCTAGCCATTCATAACCCTTTCAGTATTAAGAACGAGCTAATGTCCTATTTAAGGTAATCAAACTCAAATAAGAACTTGCAAAAAACACCACAAATTGAAATTTAACTTCATTCATGTGCATTGAATCAAAAGAGTTTAAACAAACCACCTCCAACCACAAATTCCAGCCCTAAATTAATTAGCCCATATCTATAAAACTGGAAATAAAGCTCAATAAATCATAAATCAATATTATAATGAGAGGTTTAACTAAGATTCACACCAAAATGGCTTCAAGAGTATGCTAACCTAGCAAAAAGCTTAAGAAAACTTAGGGCAAAGAAAAAATCAATAATAAGAACGAAAAACTAGTAAGAAATTGAGGAAGAAAGAGTAGAGGAGGATGGATCTTCTTCGTTTTCAGCAAAAACAGCATCCCAACTGCTGTTTTCTTCTTCTACTTTCTCCAAAATGTGGGTTTCTCCTCTTTTTGGCCTCCCTCTCCTTTCACGATAGCTTCCCCTCTCAAATTTCTCTTTTAGGGTTGATTTGGAACACCCAATACACGTGGCAACTGACCATTGACTCATTTTTAATGAAGGGTGACGAATATGCTGACATCATCATTTAAAAACACGTAAAAAAACTGCTTGCAGCTTTGAGTTTCAATGTTGTAGCATTGGCAACACATTATGATGTGTTGCGCAGTGCTGCAACATTGTCACCCACAATGACTTTGTGTTGCACAGTGTTGTAGTATTGTAACCTCATTGCAAAAATAACTCAATAACATGGCTTATCAACCCACAATCTCTTTAGCTCACCTTCATAACCTGTCCAAAAGAAGGATAATTCAATAAAAATCAAGGGCAATTAGAAAGATTTTTCTTTAACACCGACATGCTTCGCTACTAAAAAAAATTAACCCAAAACTGACAATGAAATGCATGTTACTCCATTTTTAGCGAGATTTAAGAGCGAAATTGTGATAATTAACTCCCATTTCATGGGATTATCACATTCAAAACTAATAATTAACTTAGGTTAAATGCATTGTTATATTATAATGCTTGATCATTCATCACATGAATAATAAACTATATAATATAAATACATCACATGAATAATATAACACTTATATTAATTAAATTAAAAAACATACATTATATTATAACACTTAGAATATAATTCTATCATGCATACTATATATTATAACTCTTATAATATAAAAATGATACATGAAATGTTTAACCTAAGGTGGGAGTTTAATCTATATGACATACCATATGCACATAGAAGAATAAAATTTCATACATCACATGGATAAAATTTAATTTAAATAGCAATATTGGACCGGTTTTGGCACCCTAGCGACCTTAATTTAATTAATAATCTCATTTTACAAAAAAGAAATAAATTAAAAATAATAAAATTACTGAATAAACAACCCACTTTAGTCCCATTTTGCCACTTCGCACGAAATGCTTGCTGGACACTGCCCATTACACGACAGGGTTACGACGCGGTGGCCAGCATTGCAACATTGTGCTGCCCAACGTCTTGGTCGCGTGCGCAACACCCAGCGTTGCAACGTCGCGCCTGGTTCAGCACGGGCGACGTTAAGACGCCGAAGAACAACGTCCCAATGCCATCGACTGTACAACAAACTCCCTTTGCTGTTTTTCGCCGTTTTCGCCCGTTTTAGCTTTGATTTCTTTAGACAACTCTTGCCACAAACAACGCGACTTACAGACTCAATTTACATTAAATTTGCCCAAAACAACAGGCCCTTACATTGATCACATCAACGAAAATGTAAATCTAAATAAAAGATCCAAAATCAAAACATCTAACATGCAAATAAACAATTCATCTCATGAATTTAAAGCATACCCACCTAATTTTAAGAAATTCAGAATGCAAAACGAAATAGCCAACGATTGGCTCTGATACCAACTAAAGGGAATGAAAATCCTGAACCGAAAAATAACATGAAACGTCGTGGTGTTCGTTGTGCTACTAATTCTTTAAAATTGAATTAAACTACTTTAATCCTAAGCTAAACATGCTGAATTAGAAGAAAACAGAAAGTAAATCAAGGTACTTACTTGTTGAAGAAATCTTCTTCGCTGTTTTCTCCTCCGATCATGATCTCCTTCATTCCAACGATCTCTACACACTATCTCTCGAACCAAACTGTTTGGACACATCCAAAAGAACTTCTCAGTTGTTCTCGATCGGTTGAGGGAGAGTTCTGGAACTCCCTTTGGTTTTTGGGTGAGGAGAATTGTAGAGAGAATCTTGAAAGAGGAGAGAGCTCTTCGAAGATGAAATTCCAAAAGTGAGCAAGGGTTCTTCCAAAGGCTTCTTGCAAAGCCTTTATATAATGGTGAGAGGTGGAGTTGAAATCTCCACCAAATCACCATTTTACCACAACCTTATAATATGCAAATCATATTTGCATATTACATATAATAAGGTATCTCATACCTTATTATACAAATCTAATTTGTGTAATTGTGGAATTTAAATTAAATCACATTCAATTTAATTACTCTTCATTCAATGTCTCTAATTAGGACTAAATAATCAGTTAGGCTAACCTACCATTTATTATGAATCTCATTCACATAATGCTATTTATTATGTCAACTATATCACATATAAATAACATAAATACCCAAATAATGTATTTGAACACTTCAAATTCACACGAAACTTTAAACCCCCAATTTATCAAGTTTGAGCAAACCGAGGGACCTGATGGACTTACAGATGACGAGCTCCAATGATTCATGATTAACCTGTCAAACTTTTTGACCTGTTTATTCAACATTCATTGGCTATGGTAACACTCCCATCACTGTAGGACAAGTTTTGTCCATCGATATAACCAATGCACGTGAGTCGACCCTTCACAGGTTGCTCGTAGACAATGCTGGGTCAAATTACTATTTTACCCCTATGTCTACCTCTTGCTCCTTAAGACCCACTGCTCCTCTAATGAACAACTACGTTGTATGGTCCGACCATAAACAACATCTCTCTTGGGCAAGTAAGAGGGTGGGTGCCCGTTGTCATAGCCCTAGAGACAACACTCAAGGGAACAACCCCTCTAGTTTTCCTAATTCGGGAATGGGTGAATTCCATCTCGCGTAGTCAAGTTCTCAGCTCCCCACGTGGTCCTGTCCCTGAGAAGATAGGCATATTGGATGAGTAACTGTGACCACCTTTACTCGTACTAGTCAAAGGACGTACCCCCGCAGACAGAAGTTCGTAACACGCTCAGGATTAAGATCGAGTCACTATTGGTCATCTACGAAGTTATTAGTCTTATACTGTTAACGGTGTTACATCAGTAAATCTAATAATTCACGTTATGGTCTTGTACAATCTCATTGCATAGGATGCCCCCACTCGCGTGTCAACCACATGAACGAGTTGGATCACCTCGTTTGTATCGAATACAAAGCGGGTCACATCCACAGCGTATCCAGGATTAGGTCTCCAACCCTATCCGTATACTTTAGATTGTTCGGGTCATTAACTCGAACGTGATCCTCCCTGTGTGTCCACTACACACCGTTCAAGTTCTAGTTTTCTGATAATTCAATGAACCTGGAGCTTATAAATATGCGAGACACAAAATGATGAAAAAAATAGCTCTTATTTATTTCAATAAGGAATATTACAAACATACACGAGATTAGGACATACATCTCAACAGTAGCTGGAGGAGAGGGCACCAACGGTGCTAGGCAGAAGGGAGTTGTAGGGAAACCTTGGCAGCAGGGAAAGGTCTACGCTATGACTCAGCAGAAAACGGATGATGCACCAGGTGCGACACATTCCTTTGTTTCTAGCATGTTCCTAACTAAGCTTAATAGGAAGCTAGAGCCTTTATTTGAGGGGTTAGTTATATACACTCAAGTTGGTGATGCTTTACTAGTTATTGCAGTGTTGCGAGATTGTGAGGTCTTAATAGAAGGTCTCAGTATGTTAGTGCATCTTCTTCCACTAGAGTTGCAAGGGTTAGATGTAATTCTGGTGATGGATTTCTTATCTACTGACTATGCTTCCATGGATTGCCATAGAAAGGAAGTGATTTTCAAGAAACCAGGTTTGGCTGAAGTTATTTTCAGGGGTGAAAGAAAGATTATTCATACGAGTTTGATTTCAGCTTTAAAAGTTGAGAAGTTGTTGAGAAAAGGTTGTACGACGTTCATTGCACACGCAGTAGAGGTGTAGGAAGGAAAGCTAAAACCAAAAAATGTTCTTGTCGTGAACAAATTTCTTGATGTTTTCCTATTTGATCTGTCAGGTTTGTCACCTGATAGAGAAGTTGACTTTACTATTGAATTGTTACGAGGAACAATGCCTATTTCGCAAGCGTCGTATAGAATGGCTCCAAGTGAGCTCAAGGAGCTGAAGATGGAGTTACAAGAACTAGTTGACAAAGGATACATCAGACCTAGTGTATCGCCTTGGGGAGCTCCAGTGTTATTCTTCAAGATGAAAGATGGTACTCTAAGATTATGCATTAATTATATGCAGTTGAACAAGGTCACAATACGTAACAAGTATCCTTTACCACGTATAGATGACTTGTTTGACCAGTTAAGGGGAGCATCAATGTTCTCTAAGAAGTATTTAAAATCAGGATACCATTAGTTAAAGGTTAGGACATCGGATATTCCTAAGACAACATTCAGAACGAGGTACGGGCATTATGAGTTTTTAGTAATGTCGTTCAGTTTAACAAATGCACCAGTAGTTTTCATGGACCTTATGAACAGGATTTTCCATCAGTATTTGGAACAGTTTGTGATAGTGTTCATCGATGACATACTAGTCTATTCAATTGACGGCAAAGCCCATGAGAAACACCTGAGGATTATTTTTTAAACACTACGTGATAAGCAGTTGTACGCTAAATTCAGCAAATGTGAGTTTTGGTTGAATCAGGTAGTGTTTTTAGGGTATGTTGTTTCATAAAATGGAGTTATTGTGGATCCGCAGAAGGTGGAAGTTGTGGTCAACTGGGAGAGACCAACTAGTGCGACAGAGGTACGTAGTTTCCTCGGCTTGGCAGGATACCACAGACGGTTTGTTGAGGATTTCTCACGGTTAGCATTACCCTTAAAAACTTTGACAAGGAAGAATGCTAAGTTTGAGTGGTCAGATAAGTGTGAACAAAGTTTTCAGGAATTGAACAAGAGATTAGTGGCAACACCTATTCTGGCACTTCCTATAACGGGGAATGAGTATGTGATTTACTGTGACACTTCCAGGCAAGGATTAAGGTGTGTGCTCATGCAAGAAGGAAATGTAATAGATTATGCGTCAAGGCAATTGAAAAAGCACTAGTGTACTTACCTTACCCATGATCTAAAGCTAGTTGTAGTTGTGTTAGCATTAAAGATCTGGAAGCATTATTTGTTCGGTAAGAGGTGCCACATCTTCACAGATCATAAAAGTTTAAAGTATATCTTCGATCAGAAAGAGTTGAATATGAGATAGAGGTGATGGCTAGAACTGATTAAAGATTATAATTGTACTATAGAATACCATCTAGGTAAGGCGAACGAAGTAGCAGATGCATTACGTAGGAAGTCGAGACTTCCTAGGGATGTCTTGTGTTGTAATTGAGCAACTTTTCTAAGTGCGCTAATGGATTCTAAGGTGGTTGTGACTGCAGAGAATTCAGGGGGTTTTTTTGCTCAATTTCAGGTCAGGTCTTCACTCGTAACAGAGATTGTGAGAAAACAGCCAGAGGATAGTAACTTGTAGAAGAGGTTTGGAAAGTCCAAACTGATGGGATTGAATCCCGTAGCGGAAGCGATTTTAATTGCGTGTTCTTATAAAATGTTACACAGATCAAATTAAAAGCATATAACGAAAGCAATTAAGCATGCTTATGTGAATTTGGACATCAGTACTATAAATTATTATACCTACCTTGATAACGGTGTTACTCTAGTTGGTTAATAATTCGCAGTCTGGTCTTGTATAATCTCATTATGCAGGATGCCCCCACTCACATGTCTACCACATGAACGAGTTGGATTACCTAGTTTGTACCAAATCCAAAGCGGGTCGCATCCATGGTGTTACCAGTACAAGGTTCCCAACCCTATGCATATACCATAGACCTTTTAGGTTATACTTGAACAACTTAATCGAACTTATGTGTACTACATAAATGTTCAAGATCGATAATTATAACCTTGGAACTCCGTTTATTGGATTTAGATTTATATGCGAGAATATAATAAATAACAACTTTATTTATTGAAATATGATTATTACAAAACTACACTTGTTTAGGACATCAATCCCAACAATCTCCCACTTGTCCTAAAGCTAGTGGAGTACATAATGAACATTACAGTAATGTAAATACAATAAACCAGGGCATTGAATAACATTTGTACAACATACTCTCACTTGCCCTAGTTAGGGTAAGATACGTAGTCCTATACCTTCTAGGCGACTCTCAAACACATTAGCCGAGAGAGCCTTTGTAAATGGATCAGCAGTATTGTGCTCTGATGCTACCTTTGTGATGATCACATCTCCTCGATGCACTATGTCCCTGATTAGGTTATACTTTCGCTCAATGTTCTTACCCCTCTTGTGACGTCAGGATTCTCTTGAATTTGCCACAGCACCACTATTATCACAATAAAGTGTGATTGGTAAACTCATGTTTGGAATAATTTCCAAATCCATCATGAATTTCCTTAGCCACACGTCTTCTTTAGCTGCTTCACAAGCTCCTGCATATTCGGCTTCCATAGTTCAATTTGTGATGCATCCTTGCTTCATGCTTCGCCAAACTACAACCCCTCCGTTAAGATTGAAAACTGACCCCGACGTAGATTTCCTCGAATCTTTGGTTGTTTGGAAGTCAGAATCTGTGTATCCTATAAGGATCAAATCCTTAGGTCCATACACAAGCATGTAGTTCCTCGTTCTCCGAAGATACTTGAGGATTATCTTAACTGTTGTCCAGTGTTCTGATCCTAGATTAGATTGATACTTGAGGATTATCTTAAGCATATGTTTGGCCTAGTGTTGGCATTTGTGCCCTAAAACTCGTAGTTTGTAATTATGTTCTAATTAATGTAATAAAGTCTTATTATTTCAATAAAGTGTTATTGTTCGTTTTCTACAAGTTTGTCGTTATTTAAACCCTAAATCCAATAAACTAAACATCCAAGGTTGTTAAATGAATCTTTAACTGAATGTAATGTACATAAAAAGGATCTCGGTTCGAGATACGACCTAAAGGGTCTATAGTTGGGGATAAGGTTTGAGTACCTTACTGGTTAAACTATGGATGTGGCCCACTTTGTATTTGATACAAACTTTGTGATCCTAACGTGTTCGTGTAGATGACATGTGAGTGGGGATATCCTATGTAATGAGATTACATAAAGGCCAGGACCACGAAATAGTAACCTCTGCATTCAGACTCTCAGTTGACTAGTTAGGTTTCTATTTCACTAGGATGACCTAGGCCACTTGATCTCAATCTCGAGCGGGTTACGAACTCCTATTCGCGAGGGATTGTCCTTTGACTAGTATGGGTGAGAGTGGCCAGATTCGCCGACTCAATATGCCTACCTTCTTTGGACAAGACCGGGTGGTGGTACTGGAAACTTAACTTAGCAAGATGGAATTCACTCCTTCCCGCCTACTAGGGTAAGTAGAGGAATGTTCCCTTAAGTGGTGTCTCCGGGACTTGAACAAAGGGCCGACCCTCTCATTGGCCCGAGAGGGACTCGTTTGTTGGTAGGACCACAAACAAATTGTTCATTAGAGGAGCACTTTGGTACTTAAGGCACAAGATGTAACCTGAGGGGAAAGCGGTAATTTGACCGAAATTTGGTGTTACGAACATTCGTGAAGGATTAACTTGTTGTTATTGGTCAATATCCATGGACACGAGAAATATATCTCTGCGGTGAGAAGAGTGCGGTGTGGGACTTTAGTGGAGTGTTCCATGATTAACGAATATCTATTGGGAGGTTAATGAGATTAACCGAGCAATCTCGTATCGTTGGAGCTTCTGATCTGTAGGTCCATTAGGTCCACATTCTAGCTCGTAAAGGGTTCTTAGATCATTTGAATTTGAAATGTTCAAATTCATTAGGGAATATATTTTATGTATATGGTTACGATATAATATATAGTTTTGGAACTATATATTATAAATTTAATGTGAATATGATTCGTATTAAATTATGTGAGAGAATTAAATATTTGAAAGAGTTCAAATATTAAATGTGAATGTGATTCATATTTGAAAACTATATGTTAAAATTTAATGTGCACTGGATGTACATTAAAACTATAGGTTGAAGGGATAATATGATTAAATGAGATTTAATCCAAATTAAATATATGATATTTAATTTGTATTATTTAAATATTATTTAAATTAATAATTAAATTAGATTTAATTATTATTCAATTATTATAATAATAATAATAATAAAATAAGGGAACGTGTCATCCAGACACGTTCTCCACTACCCCTCTCATTCTCCTTATGGATAGTTTAACAGGGAGAAGGGAGTTGGTCACGATTGATCGATTGATCATTTTTCTTTTGGACAGAAGGAAAAATTCTCTTCATTCTAAATTCCAAAAATTCCCAAAATTTCTTCCAATTGTTGGATTACCATCCCATCAAGGTAGATCTAAGTAGAACTCAGAGATATAGAAGGTGATCCAATTGGTGGTGTTCTGTAAAAAAAGAGAAACTTAAGCTTCTTGGGTTGTTGTCCTGATTGGAGCAAGGAGTTGTTGTTGGAGAAAGTCTACAAAGGTAATTCTTCTTTCTCTCCTTTAGTTTAAACGTTAAACTTGTAGCATGTTTGTATGCAATTAATCCATTTCTAATAGGATTAGAATTCATGCTTGTTCTGTATTTTTTTTGTCAATGTACTGGTTTTTGTTTTAAACAAAACAATCAAGCAAATTAACAATCCCAATCACGTTTCCGCTGCTCAAGGAGATCAGATCTCCATCACCTAGTACACAACATTGCGTACATCAGGCTAGCAACAGCTGATGCATAAGGAATTCGTCTCATATCCTCAACTTCTTGAGGCGTCTTAGGACATTGTTCCGTAGACAAATGAAGTCCATGCCTGAAAGGTAATAAACGTTTCTTGAAATCTTGCATCTTAAATCTTGACAACATTTTGTCGATCAAAGATGTTTGAGACAATACTAGAGTTTTGTTCTGCGATTCTGGACAATCTGGATTCCAAGAACAAACTGCGCTTCTCCCAAATCTTTCATTTGGAATTGCGTAGCTAGCCATTTCTTAATGTCAGTAAGATAACCTACATCATTCCCAATGAGTAGGATATCATCTACATATAAGACTAGGAAAGCGACAGAATTATTAATGATTTTCTTGTAGACACAAGGTTCATCATTATTTTGATCAAAGCTATAAGATTTGACTGCCTCATCAAATCTCATATTCCAGGACCTAGAAGCTTGTTTCAGTCCATAGATGAACATTTTAAGCTTGCAAACTTTTTTCTCTAGTCCTTATTGTATGAACCCTTTGGGTTGTTCCATGTAGATGTTTTCGTCAAGATTCTCATTTAAGAAACTTGTCTTGACATCCATCTGTCATACCTCATAGTCATAATATGCGGCAATGACAAGTAGAATACGGATAGGTTTTACCATAGCAACAGGTGAAAAACTTTTCTCATAGTCCACCCCTTCTACCTGGGTATAACCTTTTCCTACTAGTCTAGCCTTAAAAGTTTGCATTTTTCCATCTACACCACGTTTTCTCTTGTAGATCCACTTACAATCTATAGGTTTTACCCCATCAGGTTTATCTACAAGATCCCAAACAGAATTGAAGTGCATAGACTCTATTTCTTGGTTCATTGTTATGACCCATTTGTCTTTGTCTTTTTCAACCATTGCTTGGTTATAAGTTATTTTCTTTTTTTATTTTTGTAAAGAACCCTCCAAAGAGAGATCTCGGATTTACAACTTTGAGGGAGTTGGACCTTTGTAACCTTTGGCCAAATAGCCTCTGATAATTGTTGCAACTGGTCGAACTGTTGGAACACTATTTCCCATAAGTCTTCCTCAGGAGTGGATTTGGCGAATGCCCCGGGCAACTGGGTGTCTACCATCCTAAGACTTTACACAAGAAGGAAAAATGAGTCTAACGGTTGGCTTAAATGAAGATGCAACATATAATAATGAAAACTCCAAACAAAGTGAGGTTAAATCTAAAGATTCTAAAAGACACATGTCCCCAAAATGATTATTGTCTTAATAGTTTCATGATTATCTTGAGTGAGAATCTTTCGTGTGCGTGCACGGAAGTGTAAACTTCTCGAAGGTCGACACTACTCCACCCTCGGTTCTAGTCCTATTGGGAATAGCCCGGGTAGAGGGCTCGTGATATTGTGTGAGAAAAAGTAAATAAACAATTAAAGCAAAGAAATAAGCAACAAGGACGTCAAATAGGTGATGTTGGGTCTAAAAACCTAGACAAATACAGGTCCCCAAAATGGTCCCATAATCATACATGATCATGTCACCAAATTGAGTGAGGATTTTTTGTGTGCCTACACGAAAGCATAACCTTCTCGAAGGTCAACACTACTCTGTCCTCGATTCTAAGCCTATTAGGAAAAAGCATGGGTAGGAGGCCTGTGTGGGTGTGTGAAACAAAACAAAATAGTAATGCAAGAGAAAACACAAATGCACAAATAAAGAAACAAAATAATAATAATAAAAAAATAAATCAAGAATTACAAATGGTCAAACTCTCGAGGTGGAACCTCACGTCCCCAGTGGAGTCACCAAGCAGTCGCCACGTACCTGCGACGCGGAGCAGTCGACACCCTCTAAATAGGGATATTCAAAAGGAGTCCCCATCAATCTTTTTGCGGTGTGATTAGGCACCAAAATAGAATAAAACACTTTTAAAAAAATGTTATGCGAAAACCAGATTTAGATTCGGGAGTTGTTTGTGTATGAGGAATGTGTTAGCACCCCACAACACCTGTTTAAAACGGTGGTCAAATTTAATCTTCAATTGCAAAAAAAAATTTTAGGTAAAAAAAATTTTTTTATAAAAAAAATGTCTTATTTTACCCCTCATTACTCTAATATTTACAGTCATGGTCCCATAAAATAAGTGGATTAAAATCCATCAATTTGGTTATATTGAAATTAATTCCCAAGATTTTAGAAATAATATCACCTCAAGAAATGAGAAAAAAATTTACAATTCCTCAAATCCATCATATGATAACCTCTTATTAAAAAAAAAAATTCAAAAAAACAAGTTTTATTAAATTCATTTTTTCTTGGGACAAAAATCTCGAACTCCCTAAGATAATGATCCCTCACCTCAAGAATTCTATAAAATCGGACTCTCAAATATTTCTAAATTCCGTCGTAGGAATGTTTTTAGAAATAAAAAAAAACTTTTTTAAAAAAACTAAAAAAAAAAGTTAGAAATAAAAAATTAGTTTTTTTTTAAAAGAAAAAAAAAACTTTTATAAACTAAATTAAAAATTTGAAAATAAGTTTACAAAAAGATTTGAAACCATAATCAAAATAAAATTAAATTCAAATAAAGGAAAGTAAGAATGCAAATTAAAGAAAGATCATGTTTAACATAACAAATTGATCATAACAAATAAATATTGTGCACAAATATGTTAACAATTACTAAAAAAAAAAATATTGTAATCGAACTTCCAAATATTTTTAGATTCTGTCGTCGAGATTTTTTTTTTAAAACATAATGGATTAAAAGATCATAAACCATATATTAATTAGTATGCATATATCAATTCTACACCCATATGACAAGAAAATATAGTTACATTTAATTTTTTTTTAAAAAAAGGTAACAAATAAATGATAAAAAAAAAAAGATGATCAAAGGAATACAACTATTTGTTTTTTCAAATACAGAAGAAATTTACAAAATAATATAAAAAAAAAAAGTCAGTGAGTTGTTTACTCCAAAAAAAATGTCAACCCTTTTACTTGCAAGCACATATATACATATAAAATAAAAAAAAAAACATAATGCATTACAATTGTCGCAAAAAGAAAAATCATAAAGAAAAGAAAATTAAATAATAATAATAAGAAAAAAATGTCTACGCACATGGAGAGAGATGGGCAACATCAATCCTCTTCTTCTTATATATATATATAGTAATAATAGTGATAAGAATAATAGTTATATGTGTATAAAATAAATAAAAAAAATAAGGGCAATTGAAATTTGAAAAAAAAAACCAAAAAATAATTCTTCATATAAAGAAATGTCTCAATCTATTTGCAAAAATAGTAAAAATTTGAAAAGAGGAATTGAAATTACTAAAACACCCCACCTTATATCAGTGATATCATTGATAGGATGATATCAGTGATATTACTGATAGGATGATATCAGTTATATCACGGATAGGATGGTATCAGTGATATCACAGATAGAAGTCTTTTTATTTAATAACTAATTTTTTTGTCTGTTTATTTAATAACTAATTTTTTTCTTATAATTTTAGTTTTCCATCACCCCATTAATAGCAAACGAAGAAGAAATCATTGATAGGATCTTTATTAGTGATATCATTGATAGAAGTTTGTTTATTTAATAACTATTTTTTTGTCGTTTGGGAATGGTTACACGATTGTCAATGTGTTATAGTGTTAGACTTCTATCGTCTTATATCGGTGATAGAAGTTCATCGAAGTGATAGAAGCGATATGAGTGATGAAGTCTCATAACGATTGTCAATGTGTTCTGATGTTAGACTTCTATCATTTGATATCAACGATACAAGTCTATTAGGTGATAGAAGCGATATAAGTGATAAAAGTCTATAACTCTATTAGACTTCTTGTTCTTCATGAATATTATTCTATCAGGCTTGTGATAAATGTCTATCACTGATAGTTGTTTATCAATCATTAACTAGATGTCTAATAGAAGTGATAGACTACTATTGTGATATCTATCACTGATAGAAGTGATATCTATCAGTAATAGTTGTCTGATAGACTTCAACCATACACTACTACAAATTATAGATTTCTTGACACTTGCAAGTTTTAAATACTTGACGTTTTTATGAAAAAATGTCAAGTAAAATAGATTTTAAACAAAAAACGTCAAGAAAATGAAAAAAAATGCGAGTTTGTTCACTTTTTCGGATTTTTTCACGCTATGATAAAACTTGACACTTTAAAAATGTCAAGTTTGTGTTAATAATACGGGCACGAATTCACAAACTATTTTTCGTTTATCTAAAATAAAAGAAATGAAAAGAAATTAGGTTTAATTATCGATCGAGGAGCGCCTTTCTTCTCCCCTCACAGTCCTTTCTTCGGCGGCAAACTCTTGGCGATACTTTCGGCGATTTTTCAGTATCGGCGATTAGGTCTTTCTTCGGCGGCAACCTTTCTTCAACTTCATCTCTTTGGCCAACACTAGTGAAGGTAGGTCGATCTTCTCCCTCACAATTAGCCTTTTTTCGAACTCATATGTAGGGCTTACACTTTTAACAGAACTTGGATCATAGGTTTTCTGATGGATATATTAAGGGTCGTTCTAATGCTGCGAGCGCTACCCCTCACCCCTGTAAGTCCTTTATTCTTCTACTTCAACCTTTCCTTTGTGATTGTTTGATGGACATTATGGTTGGATCTTGATATTAATGAACGCGAATATTGTTTTTTTCTGAGATCTAGATGATTTTTTTTTGAAAATAACTTCCATACGTTTAATGAAAATATCAATTGTTGTTTTGATGGCTAAATGACTCTTGTTGGCATATTTCTTATATATTATCTCTCAGTATGAAAATAACATTCAATTTAAATATTTCATCAGTAATTTGATGTTATAAACCAGTTCATAGGTTACTTTTTCCTCAAGAATAATCCATATCTCGTAGAAAAATTAATGCAGATCTGTGAATGTATCTTGTGTTGATTTTCTTCTACTTTCCTTTCTAATTATTGTCTTTCAAGTATCTATAATTCAATCAGTTTCTGGTTGTGGACTTGCCATCCTCTCTATATTTTCACATTTTTGTCTGAAGGAAATAATGAAGATCGTTGATTGGATGGGGATTACACTTGTTGTGACATTGGCACCATAGGTAATGTAAGTTCATCTTTGTCTTTTTAATCTAATCATTGTTTTAATCTTTTTTCCCCTAATTTTCTTTGAATGTCAATTTTGTGTATCTCAAGTTTGCTCGTGCCTTTTATCTTAACTTCCTATGAGTCTTCATATTCCTTCCTAGTGTTTTAATTAACTAAGGCCCCGTTTGATAACCATTTTGTTTTTTGTTTTTAGTTTTTGAAAGGTAAGCTTATTTTCACCTAATTTCTCTAGCATAGAGATCATCTCCTTACGTAAGCCTCTGAACTCTTAGCCCAATTCTAAAAATAAAGTCAAGTTTTGAAAACTACTTTTTTTAGTTTTCAAAAGTTAGCTTGGTTTTTTTAAAACATAAGTACAAAGTAGATGATAAGACATATAAACTCATTGGTAGAAGTAGTATTTTTAGGTTTAAATTTCAAAAACTAAAAACAAAAAACAAAATGGTTATCAAATGGGGCCTAAGTTTTTATTTTTTTTATTTTCATTTTTAGGGGTTGGTACTGGAGGTGAGGAGCAAATGGCTTCTGCAATATCGATTTTCCATTTACCATGGCTAGCATTCATCATTACTATCTTGTTTGTAGGTATCTTATATTATCATCACCTGATATTTCGTATAATTATCTAACCATGTAAACTAGATGGGGTTTCTTGAGTTAGAAGTTTTATGGCCTTGCTTGCAGAAACAAGTGTAACATACTTGAGCCCATCGTATTTATCAGGTAAAAATTGAATTCTTGACAAGGTTAAGTTTATTACTTTTTGAAATTTCTTCCTTTTCAGTTCATGGCATAGGTTAAGTTTTTTGCAGTGTCTTTTTGCCCCAAAATGGTTTAAACTAGAACTTATGTTTCGTGTTATTTCGTTCATTTTTTTTAATCAAATCTTAGATTTTTCAAACCTATAATATGTGGTCTAATTAACGTTAGATGGATTGAAGTTTAAAGGTTGTCCTGACTTATAAGAAAGTTGGAACACTTTCTGTTACACTCTTCTTAAATATGGATTCACTATTAACTCTTTTGAGTAATTAAATTTAATTTTAGAAGGATAGTTATAGTTTTAAGAGTTAGAAGGTAAGTTGTTGTACTTAACTCTTTTGAGTAATTGAATTTAATTTGAAGTATTGTTTTACTTTTTAATAATCTTACAACTCGTTTTTTGATAGTTTTTAACAAAGAATTATTTTAGTTGTAAATGAAGTTTGAATTGTATTCTTTGATTATATGTACGATTATCTTTAAATGTAAATGAAGTTTGAAGTTGTAAATATGACAATGTGGACATAAAAGTCATATCTTTTGCCCGTTCAATTTCAGTAGGTTTCTTCTCCTTATTAATAGTACATGAAATGCCTAATGACAAAATGCAATTATATATTTTTTACGGGGTCGTAATAAGTATTGATACAAGGACATATAAATCTCTTGAATTAACTGTCCTCGAGTTCTATGAAACACTTTTTACACAATTTCCATTATGTTCACTTCTATGACTACTTTTATTTATGACTAACACATTTTCCAAATACATTTCATTCTCTTTCATGATTAAAAAGGAAAATTTTATTGCAAACATAGTGTGTTTTGGTTGACTATTTTGAATTTCGTTACTGTTTATTTACTTAAAGGCTTGAAAGAACATATATGATGGGGCAGCTGCTACTGGAAAGCAAGTTCAGGTGAATCCTATTTGTTCATCCACTGTATTTTTGGAATGTATACTTTTACTTAATAGTGCCTTTTGTACCTTGAGAATAATTAAATTTGGAATGTATATTTCTGCTTAGCGATGGAATGTTGACCAATAGCTTGTCAGTTTTGTTTCTTGATAGACTTGTCAATATCTTTTCAGTTACAGTGCTCCTTAGAGAGTCTAAATCTATCCACACATGAGTTTTTTAGTTATTTGTACCTCTACGATGATTTCCCATGGAAGATGTCCAATATGATAAAGCATTTAGAATGAATGTGGGGATACATCCCCTTACTAACCTTGGTCCTGTAGTTACCAAAGAGGTATGTGTACATAAAGGCCTATGAATTTTTCCTTCAGTTACGGGATCTATGGTCTATGCACATGTCGGAAATAATTATTTTGCCTCTCTACAACCTTTGATCCTCTTAGGTGAAGGCTAAATTCCAACCCCTCTGCATTCTCACATCTATTACCATCGTCACAGTTGTCTAGTTTCGTATATGGACAATAATTTTCAATTGTTTTTTCATGTATGATTTTTGTTCTTCGTGTCTCTAGGTTTGTTGGTGATTAAAACTTGCAGGTTTAACTTGCAACTTCTTAATTTAATCTTTTTCTGTGTTGTTGGGTTTGTCGTTTATCTCATTTACCGTGTGAAAATTCGATCAGAATTTGGTTGGATGATGTTTGATGACTTTTTTATGAAGGCTTTTTGCTTTTTTGTTGTTCTTGGTTTCTTCTTATATTGAAATAAGTTGCTTCTTGTTAACAAATTGAACTTTAAGGTTGTAGAAAGATTAGTTTATTGATTTTTGGTCAAGTATATGAGAAAAGGTTGTTTCTGTGGCTTTCACTCTGTAATTTAATTCACTTTGATTGTGTATGGTGTGGATCCAATTACGAAGGTTTCTGTTCTTTGTCTGCATTATTCAACCACAGTTCTCTCTCTTGGCTATTAGACATTATTCAGAGATTATAATAGTTTATTGGCTCTAGGATTTAATTCCCTTTGAAAACTTTATGATTTTATGCACTCTCCTAATTTTAAAACTGCATCTGAATTGAAGTAATTTTACCTACTGATGTTTATTTTAAATGAGTTTTGGTTGTTTTCCAGTTACAAGAACAGAACCCTAGAAGATTCTATGATTTGAGTCAAAGTTGATAATTTGATCAGATTCCCATCTCTGATCTATATCAAGAATCCTAATATCAGGTCGTCGTTTATACTTGTTTAGTTGAGAATCATCCCTGCAAATTTTGATTCTCTAGGTGGTTAAATTCTTCTATTTCTAACATTGTGATGGCTGAATCAGATCTTTACTATTTTACAAGATTGAGACACTGGTTTCCTTGTTTTCTTTATTTTAAGAGTCAAAACGAGTTCAATGACAGTAGAAATGTTATTCCTTTTATGCTATTTACTAAAATTGTCTGAATTGAAGTAATTTTACCTAATGATACTGTCTATGAGTTCAATGGCACTTTCTTAGTTTCTTTAAAAGTCAAAATGACACTTAAACTCATTTTATACGCTTTTTATCCACTTTATAGGTTCCATAGGTACTTTTAGATCGTTTTGAGTTATTTTCACTTTTTGGCCACTTGTAAATTGTTTCGAGATCGCTGTGTTTTATGAGGGGTTGACATGATTGAGTAAATTCACTCGTGGCATGTTTTAGAGTTCTGAATTATTAGAGGTAGGTTGCTTACTTAGTATGTTTATGCTCATCCTTGTTGCTTAATGTTGCGTTTTGCAGGTAATACTCAACTACTTGGCGAGTGACAAAGGTGTTGCAGAATTATGGTGACGTTTTCAAAGTTTCGTCATAATGTTGCCAATAAGTTTCATGTTTAAACCCTTTACAGTGTATTAGGCTAGTGAATGTAAAGTTCTCTTATTTTGTAAATCTCCTTGAATGTTAGTTGAGTTTATGGCTTAGGATCGTTACAATAGTTCTTGTAAATTTTGAATTGTTGACATGAGGTTTGATAAGTACGTGTGATTTTAGAATTGTTCATGAGCTTAATAGTTTGATATTGTTAAAGATGTGAATTTTATTAAAGTGTGAAAGATTGATTGATAAAATGATGCATTTTTCAATATAACAAATAATTGGAACACAGTCTGAGAAAATTCAAGATAATAGGAATATTTAATAAATTGAAAAAAACACAAACCAACAAGACATGTATAATGTGTCAAGAACTAATTCCTATTGACATTTTAGAAACGTCAAGATAAAATTATATTTGACTGATTTAAATCGTCAAGTAATTTATATTTGACATTCTTGAAACGTCAAGATAAACATATATTTGACATGTAGAAAGCGTCAGTGTTAACACAAATTTGACACTTTTTCAAAGTCAAGATAAACTACATTTGATTGAATAAAAAGTGTCGAGGTTTCATGTTAAAAATGACACATTATAAGCGTAAAAAGACTATACATAACACTTTATAAGTGTCAAGTATTGTATATTATTCTTGACGATTGGATTCCTCGGCGTTTTGAAAAACGTCAAGTAAAGCAAAATTTGACATTTTATAAGCGTCAAGAAATATAGTTTTTGTAGTAGTGATAGTTGTCTATCTATTACCTTTTACTCATAACTTTTCTATTATCTATTAGACTTATTGTTCCTATCCGACTTCTATCATTTATCATCACTAATAGAAGTGATAAACTCTTGTCACTATTAATGATTGATAGAAATTAAAGAAAAATAAGTGATAGACTACTATCACTGATAGAAGTGATAGGCTTCTATCAGTGATAGTTGTCTGATAGACTTCTACCTATCTACTACCTATTACTCATAACTTTTCTATTAGACTTCTTGTTATTCATGATTATTAACTTTTTTCTTCTATCAGTGATAGATGTCTATCACTGATAGTTGTCTATCAATCATTAACTTCTTTTCAGTAATAGACTTTTATCAGTGATAGATGTCTATCACTGATAAAAGTGATAGACTTCTATCAGTGGTAGTTGTCTATCACTGTCATTGATAGTTGTCTATCTGTTAACTACTATTGTTTGTTGTGTGGTCTTCAAATTTTCGCATCAGATGCCAAAGTCCTTGTGTTCATAGTATTGATATTAAACTTTTGAAACAATCACAAACCTTGTATTGATAGTATGAATAGTATGATAACAATAATATTGAGTTCTATCTTGAAAAAATATCTCTAAAACTAATTGTCAAAAATTACATCATGGTAAAAATGGTGAAAAATTACATGTCTTACGATTGTGACCAACACGATGACAATGACTACATTTTGTGTGACTTCTTGCTTTAGCAATCGACGAAATCCTTTGCTTTCACGGTATTCTTGCTTGACGTTTAACAATTGGAGGTAATGCATTCATGTCAACATCTATCGAACTACATTTAGAATGATTTTCAATTGGGCGGATTACACCTCCGTAAGTTGTCACTCCCATCACTAATTGCACAAGAGGAGCCATCAAAACAAGCATCATTAATATGAGCAACTAAAGGATATCTTGTATTTTGATCTTCCACTAAAGTTGAAAACCAAACAACATCAAAACAACGACATGGCGTTAGTTAATAACATCCCTCATTGCTATGTTTTTTTTCTTTTAATATTTCTAATTTTCTAAAGTATTAATATTAATATTAACATTTTCTCGAGAAAATGAAAAGGAAAATGCTACCGATAGAGAGAAAGGAGAGGAGGGTAGTGTTTGGATTCTGAGAAAATTCTTGTAATGTAAACTAAAAAAAAAAAGATGAAGAAAAATTTGATTAATATTTTCTTAATTTTGGGGTGTGTGAAAGCGGAAGTTTGGTGAAGTCTTGAAACATTTGTCTTGTCATTCTCTCTCAAATTAACAAACTAGATGGGCCCCACTTTTATTTTTCCTAATTTGTTTTCTTGAAAAAGGGAAGAAGAAGGAAATAGTGAGGAAGAAAAAAAAAATAGATTTAAACCAAGGGTAGAATAGGAATTATGAAAACAATTTAAAGATTTTTGCCATATTTGCAATTATTTTAAAATGTTGCTATATCTACAAATAGTAAAATCATTCTTTCTACCCTTTACAAATTCTCTAAAAAAATAAATAAGAAAAAGAAATTGATTTGACTGACCTAACTGTATTACTTTTTTTTTAAATAATGATAATAATAATAATATATAACTTAAAAAAACTTTTAATATTATAATATAATAATAATAATAACATACATATATTTAAAGACGGATGCAAACTTAAAAAGAAAGAATAAAATAAAAAAATCAATGTGCCGCCCACCCACTTACATTTTAAAAAATATATATAAATATTAATAATAATAGAAATAATAAATATAAAAACATACCATAAAACAAAAACCCTTCACACTCCCACTCCTCACTCTTTTTCATTTTTTTTTCTCTCAACTTAGATAAAAGAGAAAAAAAAAACAATAACGAGGAATAAAAAAAGTAAAATTAAAAAAAAAAAAAGTATCATAAGGAACAATTTAGGGCACAAAGTAAACAAAAGTAAGTAGAGATTCACAGTAAAAGAAAATGTGTTTTTAGTAATAAAATGAAAATAAAAACTCGTAACAACCTTTACTCCATTCTTGTTTTTCAGGGACGTTCGAGAATAGAGATGACAATCAAGAGTAGAGGTGAAGGACATACAACTAGTTTGTTGCTTGAGGTGTGGATCTTTGGGTCAAAACCCTACCAAATGTAACCCCAAACTAAACTAGTATTGCTCTGGTTGTACTCTATGTTTTGTTTTTTTTTTTAAATGCTCTAAAATAAAAGAGACACTTACTCTGTAACAACACCTTTTGTAATATGGTTGTGGCTGGATTGGTATGTTTTGTAGTTTTTTTTTTTTTTTGGAATCTCCTCTCAGGGTTTTAAAAGAAACGAGACTTTATTTATAAAAAAAAGATTGTGGTCTTCAAAAAAAAAATGTGTCCCTCAAATGAAGGGAATGCTCCCCTTATATAGTAAAACCAAATATCAAAATTAGGAAGGAATAATATAATATAATATCAAATAACACTCAAATAGAAAAAAATATTTGATTGAATTATTCTTTCCTAAATTTTAAAATTTTATTTGTCAAATTACAAAAACTTTCCAAATTGAGGAAATATATTGATTTAATTAAAAATACCAAATTGATAAATATCTACTTTTGGTAAAAAAGAATTTAGGTCAACAAAAATTTGTCCTAATTGATTTTACTAAAACCTCACTTATTTGATTTGGTTAATGAATTTGACCAAATATATTTCTTTTCTTTAATTTCCTTTTTCTTTAACAAAACAAAAAACAAATTATAAAAATATAGATATTATTAATCTAACATTTTAATTAAAAATAAGTCGGACAAAAATAGGTGGCTACAATATTAATATATTTGTTATATTAATCTTAATTAATTTAATTAATGTCCTTAGGGGTGCCATTATTGGTTCAATTTGCTATTTATATTATGCAAGTGTTGTGTAAGTATTTATATGCATATGGTATGTTATATAGATTTAAAATCACACCTTAGGTTAAGCATTTCATGCATCATATTTATATTATAAGAATTATAATATATAGTATGCATGATTAATTAATATAAGTGTTATATTAATTAGATTAAAAGCATTGGCATGCATTTTATTCATGAGATGAATGTATGTTATATAGTTTAATTATTCATGTGATAAATGATCAAGTACAATAACATAGAAATGCACGTAACCTAAGTGAATTAATTAGTTTTAAATGGTTTAGAACTTGAATTAATTAGACTTAGATTTTCTAATTCTAATAAGATTAAAATTAGGAAATCAAATATGATTTATGAATGGTGACTGATTAGTAACTCTGTCTAAGGGAGGTTTTGTCTAAGCCTGTGGTATTTAAGTTGACGTTTACGGAACACCCCTACCTGGGAACCGACCTGTGAGTGAATTTGGTCCGGAGATTCATAGATTATATTTTCGTGAGTGGTGCTTATTAAGAGTTAATAATTCAAACTCACATAGACCTAAGTTAATAAGTTGTTATAAACTTAGGTTAATCCAATATAAGAGTTATATTGGTAGACTTAGGTAACTATAGTCGGTTTATCTAGGTCAATCCCGTTAACCTAAAATACTGAGTGAGAGGAAATATAATGTATGAGATACATTTAATTTTCACCTACAAATCTCTGTTAAGTTCACAACGTGAGATCCATACTCTGCCTCGTGGCGCAAATGGGATTGTCCCCCTTCGGATCGTATTTGTATGGGTCAATATTCGAGGTGAATAGAGAGAGTACTTATAGTTAGTTGGAGTGGGACCTGTGAAAACGGGACGCACGGTCACTTCTATCGATTCACACCGTGAGACACCCATGATCCTTCTGCTAGTTTGGCCTTGACCAGACAATCCCTTCGGAGGGTCTTGATCATGGTGGTCAAAACACCGTGAATTTTCGAAAAGGATATGATCGCCTTATTTTATCTTTCAACGTAGTCCTCCCTTCAATGGCTATTGTTTGGATGGGAACGCTAGCGTCTAAAGATAGAGGATTACACTCACGGAATTCATTAAGAGTTAATGAGTTCGACTGAAAAATGGTAAATAGACGCCTGTCAGAATAAGAGTTATTCTGGAATTAGGGTCTGTTCGAGAAAGTCTCGTCCCAGAGGAGGAGTAATTTTTTCTACCCTTCGATGGCGGTCATTCTAAACCTTTGGAGTATCATTGCAATTTTAAATGACCTGTGTGAAGGAATCTGGATTCCCTTGAGCAGCGAAGAGTGTTAGAATCGTTAAAACTTGTTTTGTTTTCGTTAACTTCAAATACCAATACATTTGAAAAAAAAGATAGAGATAAGCAAATTAAGCATGGATTCTACAAAATTAAACATGCTGTGAACACTACTATACTAAAAGGAAATCGAAATTTTACCTTTGTAGTTTCTAAGTCCAGCAACTCCTTGCTCCAAGATTTAACACAACACAGCTACTTTGTTCTTCCCTGGTACAGCAAGACACCACCAACAGTGAACACCTCCTATATCTCTGAACCTTAGACCTTGTCTTGTGGGAGACAACCAATCTAATTGGAAGGGAAGGAAAAATCTGTAAAAGAGACCAATTGAGAGATAGAGTTTCTTCTTGCAAATTCAACCACTTAAATTCCTCGATCATCACTTCTTCACCATCAAAATCAGAAGAAGTAAAGCAACAGGGAGGTAACTCCCCACTCACTATCGAGAGGGAGTTGGGGAGATATGGGAACGTGTCATGATGACACGTTTCCATTTTTAATTAATTAAATAATTATTCAAATTAATTATATAATTAATCAAATTAATTATATAATTAATATAAATAAATAAATCTTATTTATATATATATATATTAATTTTAATTAAATCATATTTAATTAAAATAAAATTAAATATCATATATTTATTATGATTAAATCACATTTAATCATCTTCCATCTAACCTATTGTTTTAACGTACATCTTATGCACATTAAATTTTAACCTATAGTTTTAAATATGTATCTTATTCACATTTCAATAATATTTGAACTCTTTCAAATATTTAATTCTCTCAATTAATTAACTTTGAATCATATTCAAATTAATTTATAATATGAAGATTTAATGTACATAAAAACTTTCTATTATAATGAATCTCTATACATCATGCTTATTCCCTAATTGAATTTGAACATTTCAAATTCAAAAGATTTACGAATCCTTTACGAGTTAGGAAGTGGACCTAATGGACCTATAGATTCAGAGCTCCAACGATACAAGATTATTCGGTTAATCTCATTAATCTCCTAATCAACATTCGTTAACTGCAAGAACACTCCACTATAGTCCCGCAGTTGCACTCTTGTCAACTGCAGATATATTTCTGTGTCCACGGATATCGATCAATAACAACAAGTCAATCATTCACAAATATTCGTAACACCAGCTGGGTCAAATTACCGTTTTACCCCTGGTTACATCTTTGACCTTAAGTCCCAGTGCTTCTCTAATGAACAACCTATTTATGTCCCTACCAATAAACTGAAATCCCTCTCGAGCCAATGAGAGGGGCAAGCCCTTTATTCAAGTCTCGGAGACGCCACTTAAGGGAACATTCATCTACATACCCTAATAGGCGAGAATGAGTGAATTCCTTCTTGCAAGGTTAAGTCCCCTGCTGCCTGCTCGGTCTTGTCCCCAAGAAGGTAGGCATATTGAGTCGACGTCTCGGGCAACTCTCACCCATACTAGTAAAAGAAAACCTCTCACAAACAGGTGTTCGTAACCTGCTCAGGATTGAGATAAAGTTTTCTAGGTCATCCTACTGAAATAGAAACCTAACTAGTAAACGGAGATACATCTAGTGATTACTATTTCGTGGTCCAGTCTTATGTGATCTCATCACATAGGATATCGGCACTCACATGTCGTCTACACGAACACGTAGGATCACTGTGTTTGTATCAAATACAAAGGGTGTCATATCCATAGTATTACCAGAATGAGGTACCCAAGCCTTATCCCCTTACTATAGACCCTTTAGGTTGTATCTCGAACTGAGATCCTTATATGTCCACCAGATTTAGTTCAAGAGACATACAACAACCTCGGATGTTACTTTATTCGATTTAGGGTTTAACCTAAGGAAATATAGAAAATAATGAATTAAACAATAACACTTTATTGATTTAATTAGAACATTATTACAAACAACGAGATTTAGGGAATAAAACCCAACAAACTCCCAACTTAAACTAAAACTCTAGTGGGGTACATACAATCTAAAATAGTGGTTACAGAGAAATAGAAATACAATAAATTAAGGCATCCATATACCCATTACATGTCTCCCACTTGAACTAAAACTCTAGTGGGTACATACAATCTAAAACAGTTGTTATAGAGAGACCAAAATACAATAAACTAGGGCATTGATAACACACAAAATGTGTTATCCTAAGGTTTATACTTTACTAGTTTTTATGATAATTTCAGGACTTTTACGTGTATAAATCATCCAATTTCAGGTTAAGAGCTTTTACAGATCAAATGGAGATATTTGGAGTATTCGACTTCAATTCAAGTCTTTTGGAGCTAAAAATTACATCAAGTGGAAGGAGAATGACCAAATCAAGCATGTTGACCCGAGGTGACGGCGTTCCAACGCCAGTCTGGGCGTCGCAGCGCCGATGTTGTGGATAATTATCATAATGAAGTTGTGAAGACGGCGTTGCAACGCTGAATTGATAAGAAGGTGTGCGTTAGGGTAGCGATGTTGCAACGCTGAGCCGCAGGCATTTCCATATTTGTTTTATCGCCTAGGACACGACTTTGCAACGTCGGCCATGGGGTTGCAATGCCGTACCGATTTTTTGTATAAAAAGAACATTTTGTGCCCATTGCAAAGAGAGTCGAACTTAATAGATTTTGGTCCTAATTCTGAAATACACACTCTAAACGGAGAAGAAGAGCATTCATTGGGGGCCAAGCACGTGAGTGGAGGCCCGAGATCGTGACGGGAGCTCGAAAACGAGGGACCGACATCGACACCTACGAGTTTTATTTCTCTTTATTTTAGTTTGTAGCTTAGTTTATAGACTCTTCTATGGGATTAACATGTTTTTATGGTGATTATGAGTAACTAATTTCCATAGTTAGGGGATTGATGTAGCTTGTATTGAACTTATATTTGTGTTGCTTTTCTTTTGGCAATTCTTTCTTAAATGCTTGCTTTTCTCTAGCCAAGTTTAGCATGATTTGTTGGTTTAAGTTGATTCGAAAAAATAGACTTAGATTAGAGCATAGATGCCAAGACCCTTAGTAAATCTAGGCATGAAAGTGACTTGGGTTCTTTGGAAAACGTTTTAAGAAGTAGCTTAATGCCATGCATGCTTTTAAAATTCATAAGGTAACTTTAGGATTTATCGTTGTGCATGAGAATCATTGGAGCTCGAGAGAGTTCTTTTGAATGTCTATAACTTCTTGTTTATAATCTCACAACTATAGTCAATTGCATGTGCTAATTAAGGAATTAACTTGTGAAGCAATCCCGCTAACAATTCTATCTTATTCGTGTCTCCACTTGTATATTTACTTTTCTATCTTTATTTTCACCTTATTTCCAATTTCTGTTGCTTTAGATAAAATTAAAAATTAGTATCTTAGTAATTGATCAATCTAGAAAACCATTCCTAAGGACGATACTTTGAACTCAAATCACTATATTAAAACTTTACTCGTACACTTGCGGTATTGCAATATTATTTTACGCAACAAGTTGTTGGTGTCGTTGTCGGGGAAGGACGATTATTTAGATTGATTAATATTAGGAGAAAATTCGAGATTTTAGAATAAATTATTTTTTCCTTTTATGTTTTTTTCTTATTTTTTTGTCCTTATTTGTTTTTTCCTTATTTATTATTTTTCCTTATTTATTTTTTTCTTTTGTGTTTTCTTTTCCTTTTTTGTTTCTTTCCTTTTTTTGTTTTTTGTGTTTTTTTTTTTAGTTTTGTTTGTTTTCCGAGTCTTTGTCTCCTGTTTTTGTTGTGTTGATTTTTTATGTAAAAGTCTAGATTTGAATTGTTGTGATTTAAGGTATGACTTTTCATAATTTTAATTCTTCGCCAATGCACTATTCCTTTCACGACCCTAGGATTTTGAATCATGATTTCTCTGGATACCAAATGTTTAATCCTTACCATTCTGAATTTATGATTTATGAAAATTCTTTTGATGGTAATCATATAGGCACTTGGACCAAAAATTTTTCCTACCCCAACCATTCTATAGAAAACTCTTCTCTTGTGGATTTATTAAATGAGTACACTTTACAGAGTTAAGGGTTAAATATTCATGCCATGCTGAATTAGAAAGGTGGGTTAGGTTGGAAACAAAAGTGGTGGAACTTGGGGCAACAATAAATGGAATGACTCATCATCTTAATCAAATGGTTGAATCGCTTAAGACCCTACATGAGCAAACTCTTATCATTGCCACTAAGAAAGAGCATTCTAGAAGGGCTTATGCATATGATAGTGAAGATGAGTTGAAGGAGACTGAAACACACCAAAAATAGGTTTGTGAGGTCGAGAATGGTAATGCAATCACTTCCGCATAAGAAATTCAGGTATTAGAGTTCGAGGCTGAAAAGTCTCCCCTCCCTTTATCTCCAAAAGTTTCTTTTAATCTTGATAAACCTTTTTCCTAATACTCACGAGTCTTGTTTTGAATTTTGTTCTTTTATTTCAGTAAACAAAAATAACAAAAATATTTATCTTTCAAGTGCCCAAGAAAAATCAGAGAGCCTTTTAGACTTAGAAGGCTATATTGACTCAAGTAAGAAGGGTCCGAAAAAATATGAGCAATTTTACGTTCCTTGATGCTAACCATGGGTCCAGTCTAGCTAAAAACATTAAAGAAGGTATTTTTTTGGAGGCAACCCATGCTTTTATTCCCACTTTTTTCATGTTTATGTTTTATCTTTAGTTTGTTTTTGTTTGTTTGGTTAGTTCTTACTTTTCATTGTATTGTTTTATTAGGTGGTGGTTGATGTCTTCTTTCATAAATCCATGCTCCCGTTCTGCAGTACTTTTTCTCATGTGACTTGGTCGTCTAAGTAATTCAAAAGAAAATGAACATCTCCATTCCTCAGGACAGTATTGTTCACTTTTACCCTTCTTACTTTCTTTGAGCATATTTTGCAAACATTGGGGACAATGTTTAGTTTAAGTTTGGGGGTGGGATGTGTTGTTTATCTGTTCTAACAGTCTTGAGTATATGTTGAATTGTTGATTGGTCTTATGCATAAGTATAATTAAGATGGCCTAGGATGAGA
Source organism: Trichosanthes cucumerina (assembly GCA_036507285.1). NCBI lineage: Eukaryota > Viridiplantae > Streptophyta > Magnoliopsida > Cucurbitales > Cucurbitaceae > Trichosanthes > Trichosanthes cucumerina. Next base: position 46,755,872 of record CM071841.1, read on the forward strand.
TTTAATTAAAAATTTTGTGATTCTGTTGAAACTTGAGAGCATGATATGAATCTGAGTAAATTTAAAATTCTCTTGAGTTTTTCCTGCAATGCTTATGCACGCAACCTTTATTCCTGGAGTATTGAATGCTTAGAACAGAGTCATTAGGTTTATAAGTTTGATGTCACCTCGATAGGAGTAAGGACTGATTCGAGAGTTAAACTTCATGATAGAATGAATGACAATATGAATTATGATATGAAATGTTGTGCTTAAAGAAAAAATATATCTTGGTTATATGTGTTCGTTAATTGTGCTTAAAAGAGGCGAAGACAAAAAGAGCTACCTTCACTGTGATCAGTTAGGCCACTCATTAAGCGAGTGCTCTGGGTAAGGGTCCCTGCAGTTGATGTGTGAAAGCTAGTGTCCTTACTTATATAAAAAAAATTGTGTTAAAAAAAATATAGTGTTCAAAAGAGTTGTTTGTTTCTTGATTGTGGGGAGACTTAAAGATCAGGACTTATGGCCAGAATAGGGCAAGTTGAATGGAGAACTTGATAAAGTTGTTCCGGGCTAGTAAAGATGAAGGGAAAGAAGGCTAATCACACACACACGTAGGGATACTTAGGAAAACTTTTAAATTGCTTGTTGAAGTATCGTGTTTGATTGTTTCCAGTGATTGCCAAAATTTTCCTTTTAAATCATTGAGGCTTGACTCTGATATATTCATGAGAAAGATCTTATATTCCATTCTGTTTTTGCTCGGGAATATCAAAAGTTTAAGTTTGGGGTATTTGATAGCACACAAAATGTGCTATCCTTAGGCTTATACTTTACTAGTTTTTATGATAATTTTAGGGTTTTTACGTGTATAAATCATCCAATTTCAGGTTAAGAGCTTTTACAGATCAAATGGAGCTATTTTTTAGTATTCGGGTTCAATTCTAGGTTTTTGGAGCTAAAAATTACATCAAGTGGAAGGAGAAGGACCAAATCAAGCACGTTGACCCGAGGTGAGGGCGTCGCAACGCTAATGTTATGGATAATTGGCATAGTGAAGTTGTGAAGACGGAGTTGCAACGCTGCTTTGCAGCGTCGCAACGTCGAATCGATACAAACGTGCGCGTTAGGGTAGCGTCATTGCAACGTCGCAAGCATTTCCATATTTGTTTTACCGCCTAGGGCACGGTGTTGAAACGTCGGCCATGGGGTTGCAACACCGTGTCGATTTTTGTATAAAAAGAACATTTTGTGCCCATTGCAAAGAGAGCCGAATTTGATAGATTTTGGACCTAATTCTGAAATACACAATGTAAAAGGAGAAGAAGAGCATTCCTTTGGGGCCAAGCACGTGAGTGGAGGCTCGAGATCGTGATTGGAGCTCGGGAACGAGTGACCGACATCGACACCTACATGTTTTATTTCTCTTTCTTTTAGTTTGTAGCTTAGTTTATAGACTCTTCTACGGGATTAACATATTTTTATGGTGATTATGAGTAACTAATTTTCATAGTTAGGTGATTGATGTAGCTTGTTTTGAACTTGTGTCAGTTACTGTATTGAACTTATGTTTGTGTTGCTTTATTTTTGGTAATTTTTCCTTAAATGTTTGCTTTTCTCTAGCAGTTTAGCATGATTTGTTGGTTTAAGTTGATTTCGAAAGAATAGACTTAGATTAGAGCATAGTTTCCAAGACCCTTAGTAAATCTGGGCACGAAAGTGACTTGGGTTCTTTGGGAAACGTTTTAAGAAGTAGCTTAATGTCATGCATGCTTTTAAAATTCATAAGGTAACTTTAGGATTTATCGTTGTGCATGAGAATCATTGGAGCTCGAGAGAGTTCTTTTGAATGTTTTTAACTTCTTGTTTATAGTCTCACAACCATAGTCAATTGCATGTGCTAATTAAGGAATTAACTTGTGAAGTCAATCCCCTTAACAATTCTATCTTATTTATGTCTCCACTTGTATATTTAGTTTTCTATCTTTATTTTCACCTTATTTCCAATTTTTGTTACTTTAGATAAAATTAAGAATTAGTATCTTAGTAATTGATCAATCTAGAAAACCATTCCTAAGGACGATATTCTGAACTCAAATCACTATATTAAAACTTGACTCGTACACCTGCGGTATTGCAATATTATTTTACGCAACAGGCATCCATATGTGGGAGAATTCTCTAGGGTTTCTCAAAGAGATGGAATCACTTGCTTAACGTAGTTGCATATCATGCAACTATATATATATAGGGAAATAGGATAGAAATTACCATCTAATCCCTCTTTTATTCTCCCACTATTATATGGTTTATATGTGAATCTAATTCATATTAAAACCATATATTATATCGATTATATCATATATAATTGATATAACACCTCATGTATGAAATTGAACAATTCAATTTCATTCCTAACTTTATACCCTCAATATTACCATGTTGAGCCAACGGAGTGACCTAATAGACCTACAATTCATGAGATCCAATGATGTGAAATTAACTGATCAAACTCTTTGATCCATTTAATCAATATTCATTAACTACAAGTCACTCCACTATAGACTTGTAGCTGCACTTTCCTCACTGTAGATTATATTGTGTCCACTGATATAATCATTACCCAAGAGTCGATCCTTCACAGGTTGTTCGTGATTACAGCTGGGTCAAATTATCGTTTTACCCCTATGATTACCTCTTTGTTCCTTAAGCACCACTAATCCTCTAATGTACAACAAGTCTAAGGTCCTTCCATAGACTCATACCCTCATAGAGGGCGGGGCCCCGTTGTTCAAGACCTGGAGTCAGTTCTTAAGGGAACAACCTATCTAATTCCTTAGTGTAGGAATGAGTGAATTCCATCTTGCACTGTTAAGTCCCCAGCTACCTACGAGATTCTGTCCCTAAGAAGGTAGGCTTATTGAGTCGACTACAGGCTACTCTCACCCATACTAGTCTAAGGACAAACCCTTATAAGCAGGAGTTCTTAACTTGGTCAGGATTCAAGTCGAGCCACTAATGACCATCTATAAATTATAAGTCTTATCCTATTAACGGCGTTACACAGGTTAGACTAATAATTTGCAGTTCGGTCTTGTATGAACTCTTCATACATGATGCCCCTACTCGCATGTCAACCACATGAATGAGTTGGATTACCTCATTTGTACTAATTACAAAATGGGTCATATCCATGGTGTTACCAGAATAAGGTTTCCAACCTTATTCTTATACCATAGATCATTTAGGTTATATTCTTGAACACAATCCAAATAGTGTCCACTACACTGATGTTCAAGATATATTATAACCTTGGAGCTTAGCTTATTGGATTTATAAAGAAAGAATATAATTTTATCAAAACAAATAACCCTTTATTTATTTGATCAAAATTACACAAGTTTAGGGCATAAATCCCAACACCATATACCCGTTACATATCCCCACTTGTCATAGATTACTCTATGTACATGTCTTGTAGACCTAGACTCTCAAGATGACCCTCAAACACTTTAGCTGTGAGAGTCTTTGTAAATGGATCAGACATGTTGCGCTCCGAAGCGATCTTCATGACTATCACATCTCCACGTTGCACTATCTCTCGAATGAGGTGATATTTCCTCTCAATGTGCTTCCCTCGCTTGTGGCTACGAGGTTCCTTTTAATTGGCTACCGCACCACTGTTGTCACAGTATAAGGTAACGAAAAATTCCATATTTGGAATGACTTCCAAATCAGCTAAGAATTTCCTTAGCCAAACTACCCCCTTGGCTGCTTCACAAGCAGCTACATATTCAGCCTCCATAGTGGAGTCGACGATGCATCCTTGCTTAATGTTACGCCATACTATAACTCTCCCGTTAAGGGTGAAAACTTATCCCGATTTGGATTTCCTAGAGACCTTATCGGTCTGAAAATTATAATTAGTGTACCCTTTAAGGATCAAATCCTTAGACCCATACACTAGCGTATAGTCCCTCGTTCTCCTTAGATACTTGAGGATATTTTTAACTGTGGTCCAGTGGTCTAACCCTGGATTAGACTGGTACCTACTCACCATTCCCATAGCATAACAAATATTTGGCCTCGTGCATAGCATATCATACATTAGGCTACCTATTGTCGAGGCATAGGGAATGCGTCTCATATCCTCATCTTCTTGAGGTGTCTTAGGACACTGTTCCTTAGAAAAATAAATTCCATGCCTAAAGGGTAATAAACTCATTTTGGAATTTTGCATCGAATATCGGACCAACATCTTGTTGATATAGGATGCTTGAGACAAAACTAGCATTCTGTTCTTGCGATTCTTGAAAATTTAAATCCCAAGAACATACTGCGCCTCTCCCAAATCTTTCATTTGGAATTGGGTCGCCACCCAATTCTTTATGTTAGTTAGGTATCCTACATCATTCCCAATGAGCAGGATATCATCCACATAAAGTACTAAGAAAGCTACCTTATCGTTGATGATCCTCTTGTAAACACAAGGCTAATCAACATTTTTGTCGAAGCTATAAGATTTGATCACAGTATCAAATCTTATGTTCCAAGATCTAGATGCTTGCTTCAACCCATAAATGGATCGATTGAGCTTGCAAACTTTTTGCTCCTGACCTTGGGTTATGAACCCTTCAAGTTGAGACATATAGATACATTCGTCAAGATTACCATTCAAAGAGGCAGTCTTGACATCCATTTGTCAGATTTCATAGTCATAAAACACGGTTATGGACAAGAGTATCCTTATGAACTTAAGCATAGTAACATGGGAAAAAGTTTCCTCATAGTCAACTCCTTCCCTTTGGGTAAAACCCTTTGCTACGAGCCTAGCCTTAAAGGTTTGTACCTTTCCGGCTGCATCTCTCTTTCTCTTATACATCCATTTGCACCCTATGGGTCTTACCCCTTAAGGTTGGTCTACAAGTTCCCAAACTGAAATTGAAGTACATTGACTCCATTTCAAGGTCCATGGCTTTGATCCATTGGTCCTTATCTTCGTCATTCATTTCCTGCATATAAGACAATGGATCCTCTATGCCATTATCGGGTATGACAACCTGAGTTTTAGCTAAACCCATGTAGCGTTCTTGTTGTGTAACAACCTTCCCACTGCATCGAGGCATTCCCAACGATTGAGAAGGACGTGATTGACTCGATGTGCTAGCTCCTTCATCAACCCTTGATGAATGTCCAGCTTGGTCAACTGTTGGAGTTTGTGCCCTAAAACTCGTAGTTTGTATTTTTGTTCTAATTAATGTAATAAACTATTATTACTTCAATAAAGCGTTATTGTTCATTTTCTACGAGATTGCATTTGTTTTAACCCTAAATCTAATAAACTAAACATCCAAAACTGTAAAATTTAACTTAAACTTAATGTAGTGTACATATAAAGGATCTCGGTTTGAGATACAGCTTAAAGGGTCTATAGTTAGGGGATAAGGTTTGGGTACCTTACCTTGGTGAAACTATGGATGTGGCCCACTTTGTATATGATACAAACACTGTGATCCTAACGTGTTCGTGTAGATGACATGTGAGTGTTGATATCCTATGTAATGAGATTACATAAGACCAAACCGCGAAATAGTAACCACTAAATGTAACTCCGTTGACTAGTTAGGTTTCTCTTTCACTAGGATGACCTAGGAAACCTGATCTCAATCTTGAGCAGGTTACGAACTCCTGTTCGCGAGGGATTGCCCTTTGACTAGTATGGGTGAGAGTGGCCAGATCACCGACTCAATATGCCTACCTTCTTGGGGACAAGACCGAGTGAGCAGTTGGGAACTTAACTTAGCAAGATGAAATTCACTCCTTCCCGCCTTCTTGGGTAAGTAGAGGAATGTTCCCTTAAGTGGTGTCTCCGAGACATGAACAAAGGGCTCGACCCTCTCATTGGCCCAAGAGGGACTCTGTTTGTTGGTAGGACCACAAACAAATTGTTCATTAGAAGAGCACTGTACTTAAGGTACAAGATGTAACCTAGGGGTAAAATGGTAATTTGACCCAGCTGGTGTTACGAACCTTCGTGAAGGATTGACTTCCTGTTATTGGTCAATATTCGTGGAAACAAAAATATATCTCCAGTGAGAAGAGTGCAGCTGCAGGACTTTAGTGGAGTGTTCCCGCAGTTAACGAATGTTGATTATGAGGTTAATGAGATTAACCGAGTAATCTCGTATCGTTGGAGCTTCTAATCTGTAGGTCCATTAGGTCCACCTTCTAGCTGGTAAAGGGTTCTTAGATCGTTTGAATTTGAAATGTTCAAATTCATAAAGGAATAAATTTAATATATATAGATACGATATAATATATAGTTTTGGAACTATATATTATAAATTTAATGTGAATATGATTCATATTAAATTATATGAGAGAATTAAATATTTGAAAGAGTTCAAATATTTAATTTAAATGTGAATGTGATTCATATTTGAAAACTATAGTTTAAATTTTAATGTGCATTATGCGCATTAAACTATAGACTAATGGGTAAAATGATTAAATAAGATTTAATCATTTTGTATAATATAGTATTTATTTAAATTTGATTTAATTAAATGAATTAATTAATTAGGGAACGTGTCATGATCACACGTTCTCACTACTACCCAACTGCCCCTCGATAGGGAGTGGGGTGTTACCCACTAAATGGTCATTTTTTCTTCTCTTGGTGAGAATAGGATGATCGATCGACTGATTGAATTCTGATTCAACTTACCCAAGAATTCTCTCTCTCTCTCAATTTCTAAATACTCCAATTGTTGGATTGCTTCCCACAAAGAAATTGATCAAAAGCATCCAGAGAATAGAAGGTTTTCTTACTGGTAGTGTCCTGTTGGAGAAAACAGAGGAGTTCTTTTGGGTGTACCTGTGTTGCTGGATTCTCTAGGAGCAAGGAGTTGTTGTGCTGAGAAAAAACTACAAGGGTAACTTTTTCTTCCTTTTAGTAACTTTTTCTTCCTTTTAGTTTAATCGTTAAACTTAGCATGTTTGCATGATGTTATCTCCATGCCTAATCAGATTAGAAATGTATGTTTATTCTCTGTTATTTTCAATGTATTAGTTTTTGTTTTTCAACCAAAACAATCATGCAATTACGATTTTAAACTCATTTTCGCTGCTCAAGAGGATTTGATCCCCATTAATGGGTATCAGAACAATGCTTAATTTGCTTTGGTTGAAACAAAATTGCATTGAGTTGGTGGGAATTGCATTTGGTTTGCTGTAAAACTGTTTAGAAATATTTGGCCTCCATTGATTTGATCAATTCTATTGTAAAGGCCCCTGTGTTTTGGGGCAATTAAGTGCATTATCGAGTCTATAATCGAGTTAAGAGTCGTTCGGTACCTGTTTTGTGCATTTTGGTTGAGAACCGAAGGAGAAATTGAAGATTGAAGCCGTTGTGTTTGAAGGAGAAAGCTGCTGGCGAAGAACAGCGTTGCAACGGTACCAGCAGCGTTGCAATGTCATTCATCAGCGTTGCAACGCTGAGGAACGACGTCGCAACGCCAACATTCCCTATCGACGCGGGAGCTCCACGAGTCAGCAGCATTGCAACGCTGGCCCTCAGCGTTGCAACGCTACCCCGATAGCAGGCGCGTACGGACAAAGTCGGCGCTGCAACGCCCACATTAGCGTTACAACGCCATGATGCCATTTCAGAAGCTTCAAACCGATTCAACGGCTTGGTTTGTTTTCGGTCCAGTTCGAGCGATTCAAGCCCGGTTCAAAGAGTTTTGGACCGGTTTATGTAATAAAATTAGAGTAATTTTATTATTTTGCACTTTAGGGGCCAAATTATTCCGGTTTTACAGCTGTATTTCTTTATGAATGCCATTTAGAATTTTTTCCAACTTAGGATAAGCATGTTTATCCATTTTATTTGTATAATTGTTATATAAATATGGTAGAAATGCATGATTTTATTTATTTTTTCATATGCATTTATTTATAAGTGTTATAATTAAATAGATGTGGAAAATAAATTGCATGGAGCATGAAATTACTTAGTTTAAAATAATTGTTATTTTATTTAAGCAATTTTATTATTCAATTACTTGAATATTTTATAATTCCAATTTGAAAAATAATTGTTGGTTTTATAATATAGTTTTTTGTCATAGGTTAATTATTAATATTTATAAAAGTTATAAATTAAGTGGTTTTAGAAACCATAACTTATAACAAAGAATTGCATGCAAACATAGAAACTTGGGTTAAATTTAAAATTAGTTTTAAATTGTTTAAAATTAATTTAGACCTAAGTTTTAATTTCTAATAGGATTAGAAATTAGTCTTACATAGTATTTTAAATAGTTTAAAATATAGTAGGACATTAGCACTTTGGTTATAAGGGAACTCTACTGGTGAAGTTCTGTCTAAGGTTGGGGGTACTTAGGCTGACGGTTAACGGGACACCTCCTACATGGGAACTGACCTAGAGCTTGAGTTGAATTAACCTTAGTTCTATTTTATAACTAGGTAATTAAAATGTTTATTCACCTAGACATAAGGTTAAAAGACCTAATTATAACAGTTATAATAGGCATAGACTTAGATAGATTCTTTTAGCTAGAATCCGACTATGTTAAACCTATACCCTAATCTTAGGAGCTTCAATGGGAGAAAACGAGATGTTCGCATCGAGTTTACTCTCACGTCCTCAAGAGTTCACATCGTGAGTTCCATGCTCGGCTACGTGGCGTCAATAGGGCGTCCCCCTACGGTAAGTGTTTGCATGGTTCAATACCAAGGTGAATGAGGGAAGTATCCATAGTAAATGGGACCCGTACGCGTGTCAACGTATGCTACGGTCTCCTCCATTAGGTAGCACCGTGAGATTTCTATAGTCCGTCTGCTAGGTTGTCCTGGAACAGCCAAATCATACGGAGGGCCTGATTATAGGGATCGAAACACCGTGAACTCCAGAAATGGATAAGGTCTCTTAGGTAATTTGCCAACAGTTGTCTTTATTAATAGTAGCATGTTGGCTCGGACCTATTAGATCTGTAAATGGTAGGGTCACATTTAGGGGATGAGTTAAGCTAGTTAACAAGTTGTTGACCAAACAAACGGTAGCTAAGGACCATTGGGACATGAGATGTTCTGGTAGTGAGAATTTGCTGAGAAAGTGTTAATTCGAGGGAGAAATGACAAACCGCCCGACGGAGGCTTTTGTTCTAAGCCCTTGAAATATCGTTGCAAAATTGAAGGTTTAATTTAAACCCTGGGTTTAGTTTAAACACTAGGGTTCTTCAATAATTTTGCTAAATTTGATTGGTTTTATAGTGGGTTAAAAGGCATAACTAATTACAACTATTTTGGATTTCCAACATGTCGTCCTCAATAATAGCCTTATTAAAAAGCGGTCGTTTAACTGGTGAGAACTTTACTACGTGGAAGTCCAACTTGAATACGATTCTTGTTGTGGACGACCTTCGATTTGTACTAACTGAGGAATGTCCTCAAGTCCCTGCTCGAAACACTCCTCAATCTTTTAAGGAGGCATACGACCGCAGGATCAAGGCCAATGATAAGGCCAAGGTCTACATTTTGGCTAGTGTTTCTGAAGTTCTAGCAAAAAAGCACGAGGGCATGGTCTCAGCTCGTGAGATTATGAGTTCGTTGCAGAATATGTTTGGACAACTGTCTGGACAGCTTCGACACGAATCCCTCAAATACAGTTATAACTCCCGTATGAAGGAGGGGTCGTCGGTGAGGGAACACGTTCTCGATCTGATGGTCCACTTCAAGTGGCTGAGATGAATGGCACGGTCATAGAAGAGCAAAGTCAGGTCTCGTTCATCCTAGAATCTCTGTCGAAGAGTTTCCTGCAATTCCGCAGCAATGCGGTGATGAACAAGATAGAGTATAACCAGACTACTCTCCTTAATGAACTACAAACATTCCAGTCTCTTATGAAGAATAAGAGATAGGCTGATGGAGAGGCAAATCTGTTTGCCCATTCCAGAAGGTTCTATAAGGGTTCATCCTCTGAGACTAAGTCCTGTGGTTCATCTTCCAGGCTTAAGAAGACCCAAAAGAAGAAGATAGGAGGGAAAGGGAAGGCACCTGTTGTTGATAAGGGCAAGGGAAAAGCCAAGGTTGCAGACAAAGAAAAGTGTTTCCACTGCAATGTGGATGGGCACTAGAAGCGAAACTGCCCAAAATACCTTGCTGAGCTCAAATAGAAGAAAGGTAAATTAGATTTACTTGTTCTTGAAACTTACATTGTGGAAAATGATGATTTTACCCAAATACTTGATTCAGGAGCAACTAATCACGTTTGCTCTTCATTTCAGGAAACTAGTTCCTTCAAGGAGCTCGAAGAGGACGAGATGACGCTCAAAGTCGGAACGGGAGACGTCGTCTCAGCTCGTGCAGTGGGAGATGCCAAGTTATTTTTCAGAGATAGATTTATTTTATTAAAAAATGTGTATATAGTTCCTAAGATTAAGTGGAACTTAATTTCTATCTCTTGTTTAATAAAACTTGGATATTGTATTTCATTTTCTTTAAATGAAACGTTCATTTTAAAAGAAGGGGTCAATGTTTGTTCTGCTAAATTCAAAAATGGCTTGTATGTACTTAAACTGAATCAAACTAAACCAATTTTTAATCATGAGATGTTTAAAACTGCTAAAACTCAAAGTAAAAGGCAAAGAATTTCTCAAAATAATACCTATTTATGGCATCTTAGACTTTGTCACATAAATCTCAATCGGATTGAGAGACTATTTAAGAATGGACTTCTAAACAAGTTAGAAGATGATTCTTTACCTTCTTGCGAATTGTACTTGGAAGGTAAAATGACCAAGCGACCTTTTACTGGAAAAGGTTACAGAGCCATAGAGCCCTTAGAACTTATATATTCGATCACTGTGGTCCGGTGAATGTTAAAGCTCGAGGAGGGTACGAATATTTCATCTCTTTCATAGATGATTATTCGAGGTATGGTTATCTATACCTCATGCATCACAAGTTTGAGGCTCTTGAAAAGTTTAAAGAGTATAAGGCTGAAGTAGAGAATGCATTAGGGAAAACATTAAAACACTTCGATATGATCGAGGTTGAGAGTATATGGATTTGAGATTCCAGGACTATATTATACAACATGGAATTAAATCTCAACTCTCAGCACTTAATACACCACAACAAAATGGTGTGTCAGAAAGCAGAAATAGAACCTTGTTGGACATGGTTCGTTCTATGATGAGCTATGCTCAATTTCCTACCTCGTTTTTGGGATACGCAGTAAACACTGCAATTCAAATCTTGAACGCTGTTCCATCAAAAAGTGTTTCAGAAACACCTTTTGAATTATGGAAGGGGCGTAAACCTAGTTTACAACACTTCAGGATTTGGGGTTGTCCGGCACACGTGCTAGTGACAAACCCAAAGAAACTGAAACCTCATTCAAGATTATGCCAATTTGTTGGTTATCCCAAAGAAACGAGTGGTAGTCTTTTCTACGACCCACAAGAAAACAAGGTGATTGTATCGACAAACGTCACTTTCTTGGAGGAAGATCACATGAGGAACCATAAACCGCGTAGTAAATTAGTGCTAAATGAAGCTACAGATGAACCAACAAGAGTTGTTAATCAAGTTGGATCTTAATCAAGAGTTGATGGAGAAGCTAGCACCTCAAGTCAGTCTCGTCCTTCTTAACCGTTGGGAATGCCTCGACGTTGTGGGAGGGTTGTTTCCAAACCTTACCGCTACTTGGGTTTAATTTAACCTCAAGTCGTCATACCTGATGACGGCGCAGAAGATCCATTGTCTTATAAACAGGCAATGAATGACGTAGACAAGGACCAATGGATCAAAGCCATGGACCTTGAAATGAAGTCAATGGACTTCAATTCAGTATGGGAACTTGTAGACCAACCTGAAGGGGTTAGACCCATAGGGTGTAAATGGATCTATAAGAGAAAGAGAGATGCAGCCGGAAAGGTACAGACCTTTAAGGCTAGACTTGTAGCAAACGATTTTACCCAAAGGGAAATAGTTGACTATGAAGAAACTTTTCCCCCTGTTGATATGTTGAAGTCTATAAGGATACTCTTGTCCATAGCCGCGTTTTATGATTATGAAATCTGACAAATGGACGTCAAGACTGCCTTTTTGAATGGTAATCTTGACGAGAGCATCTATATGTCTCAGCCCGAAGGGTTCATAACCCAAGGTCAGGAGCAAAAAGTTTGCAGGCTCAACCGATCCATTTATGGGTTGAAACAAGCATGCAGATCTTGGAACATAAGATTTGATATTGCGATCAAGTATTATGGCTTTGACCAAAACGTTGATGAGCCTTGTGTTTACAAGAGGATCATCAACGACAAAGTAGCTTTCTTAATGCTTTATGTGGATGATATCCTACTCATTCGGAATGATGTGGAATACTTTACTGACATAAAGAATTGGCTGGCGACCCAATTCCAAATGAAATATTTGGGAGAGGCGCAATATGTTCTTGGGATTCAAATCTTCAGGAATCGCAAGAACAAAACGCAAGCGCTGCCTCAAGCATCTTATATCGACAAAATGTTGTCCTGATATTTGATGCAGAATTCCAAGAAGGGCTTATTACCCTTCAGGCATGGAGTTCATCTGTCTAAGGAACAGTGTCCTAAGACACCTCAAGAAGTTGAGAATATGAGACATATTCTCTATGCCTCTGCAGTAGGTAGCTTAATGTATGTTATGTTGTGCACGAGGCAAGACATTTTCTATGTAGTGGGAATAGTAAGTAGGTACCAATCCAATCCAGGGTTAGACCACTGGACAACAGTTAAAAAAATCCTCAAGTATCTTTGGAGAACGAGGGACTATACGCTTGTGTATGGGACTAAGGATTTGATCCTTACATGATACACTGATTCTGATTTTTAGACCGATAAGGATTCTAGGAAATCAACATCGTGATCAGTTTTCACCCTTAACGGGGAAGCTATAGTATGGCGAAGCATCAAGCAAGGATGCATCGCTGACTCAACGATGGAGGTTGAGTATGTCGCTGCTTGTGAAGTAGCTAAAGAGACTGTTTGACTAAGGAAATTCCTTTCTGATTTGGAAGTTGTTCCAAATATGGAATTTTCCCGCACCTTATACTGTGACAACAGTGGTGCGGTAGCTAATTAAAATGAACCTCGCAGCCATAAGCAAGGTAAGCAGATCGAAAGGAAGTATCACCTGATACGGAAAATAGTGCAACAAGGAGATGTGACAGTCACAAAGTTCGCTTCGGAGCACAACATTGCTGACCCGTTTACAAAAACACTCACGGCTAAAGTGTTCGAGGGTCATCTGGAGAGTCTAGGTCTACGAGACATGTACATAGGCTAATCTAGGGCAAGTGAGATATGTAATGGGTATATGGATGCACTAGTTTATTGTATTTCTATCTCTGTAACCACTGTTTTAGATTATGATGTACCCCACTAGAGTTTTAGTTCAAGTGGGAGTTTGTTGGAGTTTGTGCCCTAAAACTCGTAGTTTGTATTTTTGTTCTAATTAATGTAATAAACTGTTATTACTTTAAAAAAGTGTTATTGTTTATTTTCTACGAAATTGCTTTTGTTTTAACCCTAAATCCAATAAACTAAACATCCAAGGCTGTTAAATGTATCTTTAACTGAATGAAGTGTACATATAAAGGATCTCAGTTCGAGATACAGCCTAAAGGGTCTATAGTTAGGGGATAAGGTTTTGGTACCTTACCCTGGTAAAACTATGGATGTGGCCCACTTTGTATATCATACAAACACTGTGATCCTAACGTGTTTGTGTAGATGACATGTGAGTGGGGATATCCTATGTAATGAGATTACATAAGATCGGATCGCGAAATAGTAACCACTAGATGTAACTCCGTTAACTAGTTACGTTTCTATTTCACTAGTATGACCTAGGCAACTTGATCTCAATCCTGAGCAGGTTACGAACTCCTGTTCGCGAGAGATTGTCCTTTGACTAGTATGGGTGAGAGTGGTCAAATTCGCCGACTCAATATGCCTACCTTCTTGGGGACAAGACCGAGTGAGCGGTTGGGAACTTAACTTTGCAAGATGGAATTCACTCCTTCCCGCCTTCTAGGGTAAGTAGAGGAATGTTCACTTAAGTGGTGTCTCCGGGACTTGAACAAAGGGTCCGACCCTCTCATTGGCCCGAGAGGGACTCTGTTTGTTGGTAGGACCACAAACAAATTGTTCATTAGAGGAGCACTGGTACTTAAGGTACAAGATGTAACCTAGGGATAAAACGGTAATTTGACCCAGCTGGTGTTACGAACATTCGTGAAGGATTGACTTGCTGTTACTGGTCAATATTCGTGGACACCGAAATATTTCTGCAGTGAGAAGAGTGCAGTTGCGGGACTTTAGTGGAGTGTTACCGCAGTTAACGAATGTTGATTAGGAGGTTAATGAAATTAACCAAGTAATCTCGTATCGTTGGTGCTTCTGATTTGTGGGTCCATTAGGTCCACCTTCTAGCTCGTAAAGGGTTCTTATATCATTTGAATTTAAAATGTTCAAATTCATAAGGGAATAAATTTAATGTATATAGGTACGATATAATATACAGTCTTGGAACTATATATTATAAATTTAATGTGAATATGATTCATATTAAATTATATGAGAGAATTAAATATTTGAAAGAGTTCAAATATTAAATTCAAATGTGAATGTGATTCATATTTGAAAACTATAGGTTAAATTTTAATGTGCATTTGATGTGCATTGAACTATAGACTAAAGGGTAAAATGATTAAATAAGATTTAATCATTTTGTATAATATAGTATTTAATTAAATTTGATTTAATTAGATGAAGTAATTAATTGTTAATTAATTAATTTGAGAACGTGTGAACGTGTCATGATGACACGTTCCCACTACTCCCCAACTCCCCCTCGATAGGGAGTGGGGTGTTACCCACTAAATGGTAATTTGTTTTTTTCTCCTGGTGAATTTTGGTTCAACTTACCCAAGAATTTTGGTTCAACTTCCCCTCGAATAGGATGATCGATCGACTGATTGAATTTTGGTTCAACTTACCCAAGAATTCTCTCTCTCTCTCAATTCCCAAATACTCCAATTGTTGGATTCGTTCCCACAAAGGAATTGATCAAAAACAACCAGAGAATAGAAGGTTTTCTTACTGGTAGTGTCCTGTTGGAGAAAACAGAGGAGTTCTTTTGGGTGTACCTGTGTTGTTGGATTCTCTTGGAGCAAGGAGTTGTTGTGCTTCGGAAAAACTACAAAGGTAACTTTTTCTTCCTTTTAGTTCAATCGTTAAACTTAGCATGTTTGCATGATTTTATCTCCATGCCTAATCAGATTAGAAATGTATGTTTATTCTATGTTATTTTCAATGTATTGGTTTTTGTTTTTCATCCAAACACAATCATGCAATTACGATTCTAAACTCATTTCCGCTGCTCAAGGGGATTAGATCCCCATCATCAACAACTCTTGTTGACTCTTCTATAGCTTCGTTTAATACTAGTGTACTACGTGGTTTATGGATTCTCATGTGATCTTCCTCCAAGAAAGTGTCATTTGTCGATACAAGCACCTTGTTTTCTTGTGGGTCGTAGAAAAGACCACCTCTCATTTCTTTGGGATAGCCAATAAATATGCATAATCTTGAACAAGGTTCCAATTTCATCGGGTTTGACACTAGCACGTGTGCTGGACAACCCCAAAACTCAAAAGGTTTTTCTGAGACACTTTTTGATGGAACAGTATTTAAGATTTGAAGTGCAGTCTCTACTGCATAACCCCAAAACGAGTCAGGCAATTGAACGCAGCTCATCATAGATCGAACCATGTCTAACAAGGTTCTATTTCTCATTTCTGACACACCATTTTGTTGTGATGTATTAGGTGCTGAGAGTTGTGACTGAATTCGATGTTCTATCAAATAGTCCTAGAATCTTAAGTCCATATACTCTCCACCTCAATCGGATCGAAGTGTTTTAATGGTTTTCCCTAATGCTTTTTCAACTTAAGCATTAAACTCTTTGAACTTTTCAAGAGCCTCAGACTTATAATGCATTAGGTATGATTAACCATACCTAGAATAATCATCTTTAAAAGAAATGAAATATTCGTACCCTGCTCTAGCTCTTACATTCATTGGACCACAAAGATCCGATTGTATAAACTCTAAGCGCTCTTTGGCTCTATAACCTTTCCCAGTAAAAGGTCGTTTAGTTATTTTTCCTTCTAGACACGATTCACATGGAGGTAACGAATCATCTTCTGACCTGAAATCTAACATGCATACATACCTCTCACTCATATGCATTATCTAACCCCAAAACCGCTCGTTGAAATTCACAACGTAACGTGACATTTGTGATATGGTCGACAGCCCCATCTTGCTCCCATGAAGCTTGTCAATGATGCTACTACTACTTCCACAATTGCTTGCAATTGATCTTGGCTTAGCTTTACTTCTTAGCATGATAAGTATCATTCTTGTCTTTAACACATCATGGGATTTCTTTCCCAGCTTTTATTTATCTTGTTGGGCAACACACAAGTGTTGCTACTACACTTACTCAATTCGTAATTGCCCTGTTAAGTCTCAACCCTTTCTCTATTAGTAGCATTGAGACACGTGCTACATTGATGCTGTAGATGTTGTTATATATCATAGCCATCAAGTGCCAAATTTGAATCTGAATCCGAGTCCGACATCTGATCCTACGTTCTTTTTTAGCCCATTAAAGAATCCAACTTCCAAATGGTTTACTTATTATTTTTGGGCCGTGAGCCCATTGTGGAAGGCAGCCCATGTTTGTTCGTTCGTTTTCTTTTTCCTTCGTTTGCCTTTTTTTTTCCATAATGTTATTTAGTATCAAACAGATATACACCCTTTATTTAGTCAGAGAATTCAAAATGTTTATAGAGTGCCCAGTAGGGTCGGTCGAGGTCAGTTTTTTACTTCAACTGATCCCGAACCGACTAAATTCCATCGGTTCGGTCAGCCTCCTTTTAATTTTTTTTTTACCTTAAATCCATCAAAACCGACCGGTTGGTTGGCTTTTGGCCTTTTTTTTTTGCTCACTCCTAGTGTTCGGAAAAAAGAAAATTTTAAAAAATACTACATTGCAAAAAATAAACAAAAAAAAAAAGACAGACCGAGAGCGAGCCAGGCTTATTTTCTTTTCTAGACCCATTTTGTTTCAAAACGAAGAAGTGAGACAGATGTCTCTAGAACTGTAGATTAGATTGAAGATCATTATTCACAAATCTTCACTATATAATGATGTTTATCCCTTAAATTTAATCTACAAACTAACTAATAAATATGGATGAAAACTAAATATTAAAAAAGAAATTACAAATTCTTTTTTAATGAAAAAAAAAGTATGGTTTAAAATAGTGATTCTATAGATACTTCAAGTACTTAAATATTCTTGTGTTCGTTGGAGCATAGCTAGTGGATAATACACCAATTATCATCGGAAAGATTCATGATTTGATCTTCAACCTAACTTGGTGAACTAAAAAAAATTAAAGCATTATTGCATTTGTCCTATGTGAAGTGTATTTATTGTTATATTTATTAGGTTTAAAATAGCATTGTTGAATGAGAAATTTCGGCCAATCACAAATTGTCACGTCATTAATATTAATTAATGATAAAGTAAATTTGAGTCCAATTATAAATTAAAACCTTTTAAAAAAATAAATGGATTGAATTAACTCCAAATAAGACTAAGTTCAAGAGTTCAACCCAAAGCCCACCAGGCCCAAGCCCATACAAGGTCCATCAGGCTCTATAAATAAACGAGATCACCCTCAATTTGTAGACATCCAGAAGTGCCAGAATCCAGAGCATTGATACAGAGATTCAGAAGAGTCAGAATCTAGGGCATCTAGCCAGAGAGTTCAGAGTCTTCTAGAATCAGAATTCAGAATTCAAAAGCTTCAGCTCAGATAGAGAATTCAGAGTCTTCCAGAGTCAGAATTCAGAAACCTCAGCTCAGCTAGAGAATTCAGAGTCTTTCAAAGTCAGAACACAGAAGCTTCAAATTCAGTCAGAGAATTCAAAAGATCCAAAGATTCAAAATTCAGAAGATTCAACGATTTAAAGGCTTCCACAAATTGATCGTCTCTTCATCAACTACATAATTAAAGATTCAAACTCCCTCCATTTGAGAACAAGCTCGTCAGCTCTTAGATCAAAGTCTATATTCCAAGGTCAACAAACCGACAGGTCAATCCACGATCAACAAACTGCCAGGTCGATTCGGTTTGATCCAAGATTAACAAATCGACAGACCGATCCGAGATCAACAAGCCGACTGGCCGATCCGAGATTAACAAACAACAGGCCGATCCAAGATCAACAAGCCAACAGGTCGATCCAAGGTCCACAAGCCAACACATCGATCCAAGATCGCCATATCGATAGACCAATCCAAGATCAACAAGACAACAGTCCGATCTAGGGTCAACAAGTCAATTCAAGAGGATCAACAAGCCAACAGGCCGATCCAAAAAAAAGTTAACCAGTCAGAGCCCAAGGCTTATATATTCGAGAGAAAGAATCAGAGGATAAATATTAGAGATTGTAACACTTCACAAAAAATCAATAAAATCAAGTTCTTTCCACGATTTAAATTTCTTTGTTGAAATCTCGTGTGAACAACCATTTTTGTGAATTTACTTGGCTCTCCTTTCACTTTAGTCCCTTCTACTTTTAATAAATCTCAAAATTATTTTTTACTTGGTTGCCCGAATTTATAAAAGAAATGCCCCTGGAGACTATTCTTTTAAAAAAAAATTAATAATAAATTAATATATAGACTATATTTTAAAGATTTATTGAAAAGATAAAGACGGAATTAATAGATATTTAAAAGTACCAAGACTACAATAGAACATATTCAAACTAAAAGGACAAATGGTATTTTCAGATATTTATTAGAAAATTATGAGAAATGTCTAAATTAAATAGCTTGTAGTGAAAAATATCTAAAAATGTTTTATATTTCAATTTTGTCTACCTACTTTTAAGGAAGGAGTGTGATAAAAATTAAATTCTCATTTTGCCCCTAGTATATAATTATATTTACAATCAAACAAAATCTACTCTAAACCTACACCAACCGACATTCCTTGTTATTCGATTTTTCTTTTTATTCGGATTCCACAATTTGTGACAGTTCCCGTTGGTCGATTTTCTTGTGGGTGGTTGTACAAAAGTATATCATCTCTCATTGTTGTTTACGTTTGAAGGGTTGGTTTATTCTCTGGGTTATTCACACTTACTTGTTCGATTGTCAATGTATTCTCACAACATACCCATATTGTTTGATGGTGTTTGGGATGAAGAGGGTGACTACAGATGCTACAAGTCTATGTCGGTTTGTAATTGGTCATGTTTCTACCCTTTCAGAACTCTCTTAATCCATTGTAGTGCAGATTAAGCTTGATTGGTCTAAAAAGATTTTACATCTTTCACTCGTTAAGAATGGAGATAAAAAGGTGATGATCATTACCATCATAGAGGGTAGAGATGTAGGGTGGATGCTTACAGGGACATTGGAGGGTATGTACCCCAACTGTGCGTTAGTCGTGGATGTTGAAAGCACAACATCCACGGATGGTCAGAATAATCAAGTCAAAGAACTCACATTCATTACCCGGGAGTATGGTTGAAATAACACAAGGAGGTCGGATTTCAGAGGTCCTTGTTTTTTGGTGTAAGAATGATCTCAAGAAAGTTGTATATACTCTTGCGATAAAACGGAGTTTCCAGTCCAAAATGTTAAATCAAGCAAGGTACAATTCACTATCTGATTTATTGACAACACATGCAAATGGTATCTTCGTGCTTAAATGTTGAGAGGAGGCGAACTGTGGGATGTTAGAAAATTTGTGGATGAGTACTCCTGTTGCATCGACATTGGGCACAATGATCACCGCCAAGTGATCTCAACCATGGTAAGTGAGTACGTCGAGCTTATTATGAAAACGAATAATAAGTTCCATTGTACTGCCAAAGATGTGATAGTATATGCTCGGAAGAACCATGAAGTTAATATTAGTTATGACAAAGGATGGATGGGGAGAGAGAAGATCGTTAATCGTATTCGAGGGTCCCCGGAAGAGGCATATGCTCTCATTTCTGGGTTTGCAGCCAACCTAATTGCAAAAAATCCAGGTACATACCATTTTGACCTTTGGTTCATCGTGCTCTATATACTGTATATATAGGGGCATACACTGCACAATATTTTGGTGGAAAGGGAGATAAACCTCATTTCAGGTGTACAAATACATCTTTTAATTATTTTTTGAAATTTTTAGAACAATTTCAGTGGAAGTCATGCCACATTCCAGTGGGTTTGGTGCTGTATTAATTGGAGACTGTTTTTTTATGCGTGTGAATTACCATCAATTATCTAACCCTGTAATTCAATATCTTATTTGATATTTGTAGATAAGTTTATATGCACATGTTTGAGGCTATTTTTTTCTGCTCTCATTTCTGGGTTTGGAACCAACCTAATTGCCAAAAATCCAAGCATATACCATTTTTACCTTTGGTTCGTTGTGTTATCTATACTATATATACTAATATCTACAGTATTCTCAGGGGCATACACTGCGCAAGATTTCGGGGGAAGGGGAGATAAACCTCACTTCAGGTGCACAAATACACCTTTTAATTATTGTTTGAATTGTTTAGCAAGATTTCTGTGGAAGTGGTGCCACATTCTAGTGGGTTTGGTGGTGTATTAACTAGAGGTTGTTTTTTTTTTTATGCGTGTGAATTACCATCAATTATCTAGCCTTGTAATTTCAATAACTTATTTGATCTATGTAGATAAGTTTATATGCACATGTTTGGAGTTATTGTTTTTTCGTTTGTTACTCAAATTGGTATGTTCACCATTATGTTCATTAATCTATTCTATTTCTTTTTTTCATCTTTTTTTTTGTTGTTTTCCTGCATTTTTAGTTTCTTTTATTCAGTTCCATCGTTATTTTGTTCAAACAGTATATTTGAATCATCAGAATATATTTATTACCTTTATTTATCTAAAAAAGAATTCGCCTTTGATTCACTCCTATTTGTTAGCTTCCTTTTCTTTAGCCATATTTGTAGCTAAACCCTTTAAATATGTACATCAGTGGTATTTTAATAGCAAACGCTTTTATATAACATAGGAAAAAACATACATTTTTATAATTTAAAACTAATTTAGACATTTCTCATTTAAGGTAGGTTAAATCTAAACATTTTTCTAGTTGCCCCTTTATTATTTATATTTTCATTTTTACTTTTATATGCATTCTAAGAATTGGCCCAATCGTGATATGGGCCGAATAGTTTCTTATATTATACCCATATATTTTAAAGAGTTAACTTTTTTTAATATAGTATAATATCAAAATAAAAAGTCTTATGTTTGAACTCTTATTGCATAATTTATATTTATAATCATTTATGTTACTTGTGCAAAATATTAAATTTAGATAATTTATGGATTTAAACTTTTTTATTTTGTTCAAATCTAACAACGAAATCCACCCCTCCATATTATTGAAGTAAACTAAAACAAGAAGACAAACTGTACGGAACATGGTATCTTACACCAACATCTATAGCCATTTTTATAATAAAACCTCATTTTTATTTATCAAATTGTCAATACTAAGACCACTATCCTCCAAAAAAAATGTCATAGCCTTGCAATTAACGAAGTGGCAAGTTTCTTCCCATTGTTCCCAAAATAAAATAAAGATACTTATTTTCCTCTCCCTTAATTTAGCATTATCTTTCCTAAAGTTTGAAAAATAAACAAGTGGTATGTTAGCGAGTTAACATCATACTAGAGCCAATGTCAAATCTTCCCTTCTTTTAAAATTCTCTATTTACTCGGTCTCTTCCGTACTCGCTCTTTTATTGGTTTTGGAATTTCAACTTCCATGACATCCTAAAATAAAATAACGGATAGACAGTATAAATAATTATAAATATATCATTATAATTAAAAAAATCTAACAACAAATATCAAAGATGTTGACATGAAGATAGCTCAAGTCCTCCCATATTAATATCTCTTCTTATTGATAATAAATGGAATATTTTCAAACTTAATTATAGGTAATATTCTAAACACGTGAAAAAAAAAACAAAAGAGTTTGTTTTTGGGAGAAATAAAACAATTGTTAAATAAAAACTAAAACGAAATGTAAATTTTTTGATCTATAAGGATGCATACACGATTTACGAGCAAACATCTTTTAAAAACTATTTATGAGCATTTTCTTTTTCTAAAATTATTCACTATAATATCATTTTCTTCAATTCAAAAAAAAAAAATATATATATATACATCATTTTCTTTTTCCAATAACCTGTCAAGGGATGAGATTCATGTTCACGTGGCAACATGTCTCGTTACAATGAAAAGAGTTTTTTTTTCGAGGGAGTTGAAAAGAAAATTTTCATATTGTGACCTAAAATTTTTTAATTAGATCTAACTACCTTCCTTATTTGAAGAAATTTTTTGAAAAAGAGACTTCTTTGTACAAAAATCCAAAATTTTCTATGCATATGTTCATCTATTTCAAACCATGGATTATATTCTACATATAAATGTTTTATATTAACCATAGTCTTTATATAAAACTAATTAACAGATATATTTATTTAATAACCTATACATCAATGTGTACCCAAATAATGTTGCTTAAAAAATATATACTACCTCCTTTAACTTTCAACAAGTTTGGTTTGATGTCCTACTAGGTTCTTGAATTTTAAAAAGTATTTAATAAATTTTTGTATCTAACATGCGTTTAAACTTTGAAAAAAATGTATAATAGACCATGGACCTAATAGACCTAAAATTGAAATATCAATTATTGATATAACATCAAATTAAAATTATAGAGATCTATTTAAATGCCAAAATAGACATAATTAATGGTAATTGACATAAGTACCCTAGACTAAGAAGTTAGATGTACCCAGAAATTGTTCAATTATTAAACACTTTATAACCTTCATCCTTAGTTAAACACCACATTAATTAAAAGTTTATTAATGGACGAGATAATTGCTATTTAAAGTTTAAAGATCTATCAACCAATTTTAACACTAGACAAAGCCAGTAATTTAACTTCTGTAATTACGATTAACCCCAATTGTAATTAAAAAAATTACGACTAAGAAACAGTATTACAATTTACAAGTAGCTTTTGGTTGCCGACAATTATTTTTCCTTTTTAAATAATAAGTAACTTAAATTATCTTTATATGAAAGAATCAATTGCAAAAGCATATTAAAAGAATTTACAGCCGGTCAATCTCAAGACGATTGGATGAAAAAATATAGAAAAAGTAAAAAAAAAAAAAAAACAGCCATACACAATGGTGACTTGGCAAGTTACAGAATTATGTATTGTACTTCATATTGACCTGTTATTTTATTAATCTCATTATACACCATGATAGTGAGTTGGCTTTAAAAAAAAAATTAATATTTTTAGTGGTTGAACTTACCATTACAAAACATTTGTGTCGCTAGTAATATATTCAATGTGACATATGAATTTTATGATATTCTATTTTATTTTCCTGGTGTGGATATTTAAAAGGACACGTTGGTTTTAAAATAATATGAGTTTGGTTCAAATATTAAAGAAAATTTTAAATTAAAACGTTTTAATAAAGTTTAAAATTATAATTTCAGTTTAAAATGTGACTTAAATAATATATGAGTTTTAGTTTCACTTAAAAAAATTATCAAATTAAAGTTTTGTTATTTTTTGTTATTATTTTCTTTTTTTTTGTTAAACATGAAGATTAAAAATCATGAGGATGTTCGTAAGGTTAGGTCACATTATAGAACTTTAAAAAAATAGAAGAACCAATATAAAAATTAAATTAAAGTATGGAATATAATTTAACCAAGTGGGTTAGAATCTTTTTTTTCTCGATATTTTATTTAATTCAATAGAAAATTTGAGACTCAAAGTAACTCCATGTCTTTGAGGCAATTTGAACTTTTTAAAGATATGGTGACAAAAAATACTTCTGTCTTATATATCAATATATTATGCCTGAGAGGCGTGGTCAAAACTATGTCAATATTATAATGTGATTTGTTATAATGTTATGCAAAGAATTACTGAATTTAAAAAAAAAAAAAAATTACGATGTTACTTTCAAGGTCTCGAAAATATCTTCTTATTTTTAATATGATGTATTGCTTATTTGCAACTATCAAGAGTGATGTATATTTTAATTGATATATACAGTTTTGTCTTTTTATTATAATTACACTTTTATATACTTTTAATCTAAATTCTCATATTAAATTATTTTTCATATTTTTAATGGTTAACAATAACATTCTAAATTTAACCGAGCTACTCTCTTACCCAATAAGTTTAATCTTACGAACTATTAAAAAAAATGTACAAATTCAGCTTAAAAATATTGTATTTATATTGTATTTAATTGCAATTATATCTAGTTCACAATGATTTCAATAAAGAAAGAGAAATGAGACACTTGTAATAAAATCGAACATGTATTTATATTTATCTTGTATAGCAGATTATAATCTCTAATAGTTATCCTCTAATTCTCTCTCAAGTGTAATTTATCTTAGGGTTTTGTAGCTAATTCTCGGACATAGATTTGATTTGAGTTTGATAAGACTCAAATAAGTCCTAATTTCTACCCCTAATCCTTGGCATTTGAACCGGTTTGATGTGCTTCATTTCATACTTTGTAGGATATTCAGTCAAAAGAGCATTCCGAGATGTTTTAGCCCTTTTTGGGTATTTTGGAGTGTTCGAGCAGAAATCAAGCTCATTTGAAGGTTTTTTTAGCACCAATTGAAGGAGAATAGCCAAAAATGACTCTTTTGCCCCAGGCAGCAATGCCCAAGTTACTCAACGAAGTCTGCTCGACGCTGTAAGGCAGTATCGAATGATGCAAGGTGGCGTCGAGAATATTGTCCATAACGTCTTGAGGCTACTTTGAAGACAAAATTTCGCAAAACATAATAGCATCGAAACACTACCCACAGCGTTGCAAGGCTTTGACGATAGGCTCGATCGATATTGCGGCGAGCCTTCCGTGACATTGGTTAGGCGACATCGTCGAGACGATGCCCTTAGCATCTGAATGCTGCCATAATGTATAAAAGCGATTCTTTCCATTTTAGGGTTCTTCTTCTGCTCCTTTCCCGAGACCCTATGTAATTTTTCCATTTTTTCTGTTTCATACCAAACTTGGGTAGTTTTTCTTGGGTTTGGATGATATTGGGACTGGAATTTGAGGCTTCCAGCTAGTCGTAACGCCAAGTTGGGGTCCATTCACGCCGATTTTGTAGCTCGGGAGGCTTTGTTTCTCGTTTAGTCGTCCATTTATAAATTTTAAGCATGTCTGGGGCTTTGGTTTACTTAATTGGAAGTTGTTTCATATTAGACTTGATAAATCTTGTATGTTTACATCATTTATTGTTATGTATGTTGTTGGAATTTATCACTATGACTGCATGATTGATTTAGTAGCACCTAGGTCGCCTTGTGTTTGCATAGAATAAGGCTTAACCTCTTCATTGTCGATTGCATGATAGGCTTAGAGCCCCAAGCAACACCTTAATTTGATTTACGCTTCTAAATTATAATTGGACGTTTAATCATGATAGGACTCAATTTGTGCCTATAATTTATCCATATTTCTTGCTAGTTTATTAGGTTTTATGTGTTTATTTATCTATTTTGTAGGTATTATCGAGCAAAGAGGTAAAATTGATGATTTGCATCCAATTGGAGATTAAAATGAGCCAAAACGGAGGTCATTTGAGGCATCAAGCACATCTAGACGCTAGAACGCACAATAGAGGACACAGAAACAGGGAAGCGTCTCAACGCTATGTAAATTGACGGAAGAGGACGTGTTGCGTAAAATTATAATGCAATACCGCAAGTGTACGGGTCAAGTTTTAGTATAGTGATTTATGAGTCCAAGTATCGTCCTCGGGAATGGGTTTCTAGATTAATTAATTATTAAGGTACTAATTCTCACTTTTAGCTAAAGAAACATAACATGGATAGTTGATTGAAGTAAATACAGACAAACGAACTAACATGTGGATTCACGAATTGATAGAATTAAAGGAAGTGATTTTACAAGTTAAAGACCTAACTAGCACATGCATTGAACCAATGAGATGAAATTATAAACAAGAAGTGAAATACTCAAGAAAATCTCTCGATTCTTAGTGAGCCTCACACATGCAATAAACTCATAGTCTCCATATGAACCTACAACATGCATGGCATTAAGCAACTTCTTTATGTGTTTCCCTAAGATTTCTAGGTCACTCGTGCGGACTTCCAAGGGTTTTGACAATTTTGCTCTAATTCAAGCTTTATCTCTCGAGTCCACTTAAATCAACAAATTAAAAAGTAAAGAACGAATTGCCAAAAATAACGACATAACATGCTTCAATACATCACAAGAAAGTCATAACAAGTAAATCAAATCCTACTACAATGTTTAGCTACTCTAAATCACATGAAAAACAAACTAAACAAGTAGAAAACGTCTTAGAACGCTATTACAAATTGAAAGAAAGAGAAATAAACTTAGGTGTCGATGCCGGTCCTTCGTCTCCGAGCTCCCGTCTTCGATCTCGAACCTCCACGAATGCTTTGGCTCCCAAAATCACTCTTTTCTCTCTTCTTACAAGGGTGTATTTCGAATTTAGGGCAAAACTCTACCAAATTGTGCTCCCTTGTAATGAAAACAACATGTTGTATTTATAGGCATTATCGGCACAGCGTTGCAACGCTAGGGACAACGTTGCAACGCTGTGCCCTAGGCGGATAATACTTAAGAAAATAATCGATGGCGTTGCAAC
Organism: Trichosanthes cucumerina; assembly: GCA_036507285.1. NCBI lineage: Eukaryota > Viridiplantae > Streptophyta > Magnoliopsida > Cucurbitales > Cucurbitaceae > Trichosanthes > Trichosanthes cucumerina. Next base: position 46,782,782 of record CM071841.1, read on the forward strand.
GCTGAGGGCAGCGTTGCAACGCCGCTACCCTAACGCGTGCGCTCCTTGTCGAAATGGCGTTGCGATGCTGCGAGGCAGCGTTGCAACGCTCGTTGTGCGGTTCCTCGTGCATGCCTTCTTATCGAGATAGCGTTGCGACGCTATCGCCTGGGGTCTTCAACGCGTCTTGGCTGCACATTCGGCGTTGCAACGCTATAAACAGCGTTGCAACGCTATTGCCTCGGGTCATTATGCTTGGATTGGTTCTTTCTCTTCCAATTGGTATTCTTTTTAGCTCCAAATAGCCCCGTTTTGATCCCGAGTGATCCAAATTGTCTCCAATAGCTCCGTGTAAGCTTTTAACCTGAAATTGAATGGATTAACCACGTAAAAGTCCTGAAATCATCATAAAACTAGAAATAATTAAGCCTTAGGATAACACATTTTGTGTGCTATCAAACACCCCCAAACTTAAACTTTTGCTAGTCCCGAGCAAAAACAGAGTTAAACATTAGGTTGTTCTTAAACATACATTTGATTCAAGTCTCAAAGATTTAAGAGAATATTTTGCAATCACAGGAAACACTTAAACATAACACTTCGACAAGTAATTTAAATCTTTTCCTAAGTGTTCCTACGTGTGTGTGTGATTAGCCTATGTTCCCTTCATTTTTACTAACCCCGGATCAACTTTATTAGGTTCTCCATTCAACTTCCCCCTACATTGGTCTTAATTACTAATCTTTGAGCCTCTCCACACTCAAGAAATAAACAACTTTACTCAGCACTTCATCACTCTTTTGATGCCACTTTTTTCTATTTTCTTCTTTTTTTTTTTTTTTTTTTTTGTGTGCAAGGACACTAGCTTTCACACATCCACCTGCAGAGGACCCTTACCTGAGCACTCGCTCAATGAGTGGCCTAAGCGACATAAGTGAAGGTAGCTCTTTTTGTCCTCACGATTTTTTACAAGCAGACAACAAAAATAAACTTTTTCACATAATGCACATATTATACAGATCATGCACTTCATATTTTCATTTACCCTATCTTGCAGTTTAACTCTCAAATCGGTTTTGGACCTATCGAGGTGACATCAAACTTCTAAGCCTAATAACTTTGTTCTAAGCATTTCAAAACTACAGAACAAAGGCTATGTGCATATAATGCAGAAAAACTCAAGAAAATTTTTAAATTAACTCAAATTCATGTCATGCTTTTGAGTTTCATTGAGAATCACAAAGATTTTCAATTATACCTCATCCTAGGCTATCATACTCATCTTTGATGTGAAAGATCAACCAATAATTCAGCACATACTCAGGACAGTCACAGCAAATAAACACAATCCCACCCCCAAACTTAAACTAAACATTGTCCCCAATATTTGTAGAAATAAGCATGTGGAAAGTATAAGGGTAGAAGTGAATGATACTGTCTTGGGTGATGGAGATATTTCTGTGTTCCTTGGATAGCCAAAGCATGTGTGTTGGAGTTCCTCTGAATGGGAGCATGGATTTCAACGAAGAAGGGCATCTCCACAACCTACGAAGTAAAACAACAACTAACTAAGAATTGAAAAACAACAAAAACAACTAAAGCAAGCTAAAGACAGGAAAACAAAAGTAAGTAAAACTTGGGTTGCCTCCCAAGAAACGCTTTGTTTAACGTCTTTAGCTAGACTGTACTCCCTCAAGGTGTTTCTTTCCTTGCTTGCAGTGCCTGGAGTGATGTGTTCATTTGGCCAATCTGGGTCTCTATATTCTTTATTGCAGCTCCATGACTGGTCACTATACCAGATAAACTGGTGACTGCATTCTCCAGCTGGTTGGACCGACTTCTGGATTCAGCTATGAAGGAGTGCAACGTGTCTTCCAGAGATGGTTTCCTCTCTGATGTAGAGGCATGCCCTGTAGGAGGATTCAACACATTCTTGTTGTTAGCATAAGAGAAATTCTCATGATACCTCAAACCTGGATTGTAATGTGTTTGTAGGTTATTCTGAGTCTGATTTCCTCCATAGTGGTTGCTTCTATTATTCAGGTAGTGCAATTGCTCCATATTGGATTCTCCATTGGGCTGGGAGCATTGAGAGGACATCCCTGTCTTTGGTGATCCTGCAAAATTATTCAAGGCATGAGTGAGAGACGCCATATGAGATCTAAGAGAGGTTACCTCGTCCAGTTGATATAATCCAACTCACGGCTTAGATCATCATTTTTTCTGAGGCCACTCGTGGCTGGCGGTTGACACTTCTTCCGGAGGGCACGTGCTTGCGGCGCGATCTTCGCCATGAAAACCCCTCCAAAGCGATGGCATCCGAATGGTCCCGGTCTTACCTTCCATCCATTATAAAAGCAAAGTATCACGTGGAGCGATCACGGATAGCCATCTTTGTGGGCACCTCGAGCATGTCCTTGTACCTTTCCTGTGCCTCAAATAATCGCTTCTCCTCTCACGCTCAATGTTCCTATCTCGGTCCTTAACTTTGCAGCTTTAATGGTGGAAAGAATTTGGTCATGAAGGCTTGGGCCAACTCCTCCCAAAAAGTGATACTCCACGAGGGGAAGGGATCCTAGCCATTCTTTGGCTCTACCCTGCAAAGAAAAAAGAAAAAGACGTAAGCGAATACCATCAGCAGAGATACCATTCATTTTAAATGTACCACAGATTTCCAAAAACTTTTGAAGATGAGAGTTAGGATCTTCTGTGGCTAGGCCTCTGAAAGCACCTTCCCTAACCATTTGTATCAACCCTGTTCTAAGTTCAAAATTATTAGCATTGATAGGGGCATGGACTATTCCAGCTTGCTCATAATTAAACACAGGTTGGAAATACTCCCTGATAGGTTTAGGGTTGTTGATGAGCTCCTGATCAGCCATCTCACGAGGTTCCGCTCTTCCTTCCCTTAGAGAGTCTCCTCTGAGTCCTTTCAATCTCGGGATCAAAAGGGTGCAAGTCTGCGATTCTCCCCTTGGGCATACACCTGGAGGAACAAAAATAAAGAAATTAGATAAGAAAGAAAAGCACAAACAACTAGAAAATAAAATAGAAAATAAAGACATAAAGCATAAAACTTGGGTTGCCTCCCAAGAAGCGCTTTCTTTAACGTCTTTAGCTAGACGGTGACTTATCAGGGCACATAAAATTGCTCATACTTCTCTGGGCCCTTCTTGCTTGAATCAATGTAGCCCTCTAAGTCTAAAAGGCTATCTTGCTTTTCGCTTTTCATGGGCACTAGAGACATAATTATTTTTGGTATTTTTGTTTAGTAAAATGAAAGAACTGAAATCAAAACAAGACTCGTGAGTGAAAGACCAATGGTTATCAAAAATCAAGGAAATTTCTGGGGATAAAGGGAAAGAAGACTTCTCAGCCTCTAACTCTATCACCTGGATCTCTCCTGTGGAACTAAGTGTATCACCAGTGTCCTCCTCACTAACCTGATCATGGTGTGCCTCAGTCTCCCCCAAACTATCCTCACTAACATCTAAACAAATCCTCCTAGGTGGCATCTCCTGAGTGGTAAGGAATATAAATTGTTCCCGTAAGGTCTTAAGGGAAACTACTAATTGATTAAGATATTGGGATCTATCCTGCACTATTTCCCAAAGTCTTACCACCCTCAGCTTCTAACCTATCCAACCTTTCGAATTCATCATGAACCAAATTTTTAATTTTCAATTCTAAGGTATATTCCATCAATTGGTCCACAAGAGAAGATTTTTCAAGGAGTTGGTTAGGGAATGAAAAACTATGGTTCCAAGTGCCTAAATAACTACCCTCATGTGAATTTTCATATATGTCAGGTACAGAATGGTAAAAATTAGACACATGGTAATTAGAAAAAGCATGATGCACAAAACTAGGATCCTGCTGAAACCTAAAATTATAATGCAATACCGCAAGTGTACGGGTCAAGTTTTAGTATAGTGATTTATGAGTCCAAGTATCGTCCTCGGGAATGGGTTTCTAGATTAATTAATTATTAAGGTACTAATTCTCACTTTTAGCTAAAGAAACATAACATGGATAGTTGATTGAAGTAAATACAGACAAACGAACTAACATGTGGAGTCACGAATTGATAGAATTAAAGGAAGTGGTTTTACAAGTTAAAGACCTAACTAGCACATGCATTGAACCAATGAGATGAAATTATAAACAAGAAGTGAAATACTCAAGAAAATCTCTCGATTCTTAGTGAGCCTCACACATGCAATAAACTCATAGTCTCCATATGAACCTACAACATGCATGGCATTAAGCAACTTCTTTATGTATTTCCCTAAGATTTCTAGGTCACTCTCGTGCCAGACTTCCAAGGGTTTTGACAATTTTGCTCTAATTCAAGCTTTATCTCTCGAGTCCACTTAAATCAACAAATTAAAAAGTAAAGAACGAATTGCCAAAAATAACGACATAACATGCTTCAATACATCACAAGAAAGTCATAACAAGTAAATCAAATCCTACTACAATGTTTAGCTACTCTAAATCACATGAAAAACAAACTAAACAAGTAGAAAACGTCTTAGAACGCTATTACAAATTGAAAGAAAGAGAAATAAACTTTGGTGTCGATGCCGGTCCTTTGTCTCCGAGCTCCCGTCTCCGATCTCGAACCTCCACAAATGCTTTGGCTCCCAAAATCACTCTTTTCTCTCTTCTTACAAGGTGTATTTGAATTTAGGGCAAAACTCTACCAAATTGTGCTCCCTTGTAATGAAAACAACATGTTGTATTTATAGGTATTATCGGCACAGCGTTGCAATGCTAGGGACAGCATTGCAACGCTGTGCCCTAGGCGGCTAATACTTAAGGAAATAATCGATGGCGTTGTTAACGCCGAGAGGGCGGCGTTGCAACGCCGCTACCCTAACGCGCGCTCCTTGTCGAAATGGCGTTGCGACGCTGCGAGGCATAAGGAATCCGCCTAGTACACAACATGGCGTACATCAGGCTCCCAAAAGCTGATGCATAAGGAATCCGCCTCATGTCCTCAACTCCTTGAGGTGTCTTAGGACATTGTTCCTCAGACAAATACACTCCATATCTGAAAGGCAGTAAGCCCTTATTGGAGACTTGCATCTTAAACCTCGACAACACTTTGTCTATGTAAGATGTTTGAGACAAGGTTAGTGTTTTATTCTTGCGCTTCCGGACAATCTGGATCCCAAGAATAAACTGGGTTTCACCCAAATCTTTCATTTGGAATTCCGTAGCTAGCCAATTTTTAATGTCAGTAAGATGTACTACATCATTCCCAATGAGTAGGATATCATCAACATATAGAACTAGGAATACAATAGTACTATTGATGATTTTCTTGTAGACACAAGGTTCATCATCATTCTGATCAAAGCCAAAAGATTTGATTGCCTCATCAAATCTTATATCCAAGATCTAGAGGCTTGTTTTAGTCCATAAATTGACCTTTTAAGCCTGTTAACCTTTTGTTCTTGTCCCTGTTCAATGAACATTTTGGGTTTGTCCATGTAGATGTTCTCGTCAAGGTTGCCATTAAAAAAGGTTGTCTTGACATCCATTTGCCATACCTCATAGTCATAATATGCTACAATGACAAGTAGGATGCGGATAGACTTTACCATAGCAACAGGTGAAAAGGTTTCCTCATAGTCAACCACTTCAACTTGGGTATAACCCTTTGCTACTAGTCTAGCTTTAAAGGTTTGCACCTTTCCATCTACAACACACTTTCTCTTGTAGATCTAGTTACAACCTATAGGTTTTACCCCATCAGGTTTATCTACAAGATCGCAAACAGAATTGAAGTACATAGACTCCATTTCTTGGTCCATGGCTATGATCCATTTGTCATTGTCTTTGTCAACCATCGCTTGATTATAAGTCAATGGATCCTCACAGTTGTCATCTGGTACAACAACTAGGGTTTCAGATAAACCCATCTAACGGTCAGGTTGTGTTATAACCCTCCCACTACGTCGACGCATACTCAACTCTTGAGATGGATTCTCTGTACTAGACAAGCTAGTATCAACAACTTTTGTTGACGTACTAGTTTTATTAGTAACTTTTGCTATTGTTCCGTCTAACTCACTCAACACAATTTTACTTCTTGGTTTGTGGTCCCTTATGTGGTCCTCCTCTAAAAAAATGGCATTTGTGGACACAAAAACCTTATTTTCCTTAGGATCATAGAATAAACCACCTCTTGTTTTTTTGGGTAGCCTACGAATAGGCACAATTTTGAACGTGAATCCAACTTCTTTGGATTTGTCACAAGCATATGTGCTGGAAAACCCCATATTCTGAAATGACATAAACTACCTTTACGTCATTTTTAGAGTTCAAAAGGTTTTTCAGAAACACTTTTTGATGGCACATTGTTCAAAATGTATACCGCAGTCTCTACTGCGTAACCCCCAAAAAAACTAAGGAGATGAGCATAACTCATCATTGATCGAACCATGTCCAACAGGGTTCTATTTCTCCTTTCCGATATACTGTTTTGTTGTGGCGTACCGGGAGCCGAGAGTTGAGATGTAATTCCATGTTCTATCATATAGTTTTGGAATTTTAAATCCATGTACTCTCCACCTCGATCTGATCGAAGTGTTTTAATCGTTTTACTAAATTGATTTGCAACTTCAGTCTTGAATTCCTTGAACTTTTCAAGTTCATCAGACTTGTGATGCATTAGGTAAATATGACCAAATCTAGAATAATCATTTATAAAAGAGATGAAATATTCATAACCTCCCCTGGCTTTAATATTCATTGGACCACAAAGGTCTAAATGTATAAGCTCAAGAGATTCTTTGGCTCTATAACCTTTTCAGCTAAAAGGTCTTTTAGTCATTTTACCTTCTAGGCAGGATTCACATACGGGTAAAGTATTTTCTTCTAACTCATTTAAAAGTTTATTCTTCACCAATCTCTCAATCCTATTGAGATTAATGTGACCCAATCTAAGATGCCAAAGATGAGCATTTTCTTTAGGAGAAATTTTACGTTTCTTAGTTTGTGTATTTGGAGTGTTAAATAATTCAGTGTTCAAAACCATTTTGACCGAATTAGGCCTTAAAACATACAACCCATTTTCTAATGAAATTGAATATATTTCCACACCTTTCTTCAAAATAAACACTTTATTCATAGAGAAAGAAACAAGAATACATTGTTCTATAAGGCAAGAAATTGAAATAAGTTTCTAGTAAACCCTGGTATCACTAATATGTTGTCTAACAACATATATTTCTTGCCAAAATAAAGCTTCATCGTGCCTATTGTTACAGCTGGGACGACTTCTCCATTTCCAACCCGAAGCGTTATCTCTCATTTCTGTAGCTGCTGCCAGGAATCAATTCCCTGAAAAGAAGAACAAACATGATTAGTGGTGCCTGAATCAAGTATCCAAGCAGTTTTATCATTATCCACTAAACAAGTTTCTAAGCAAAGTAAATCATATCTACCTTTCTTCTTCTTTTCTGCAATGTACTTCGGACAGTTCCGTTTCCAATGCCTGTCTTATGCTGTGGAAACACTTTCCTTTATCTGCAACTTTTTTGACTTTCTTGCCCTTCTGGGCGGCAGGTTTGTCAGCTCGTTTCCCTTTACCAACCTTCTTCATGTTCTTACTCGTCCCTTTAAAGTTAGAAGAAGATGAAGCCACCGTTTTTGTTCTAGAGGTCGAACATCTGTGATAACTCCTACTGGCAACATTTGCCTCACGTTTCGATCCCTAAATTTTCATCTAAGATTGAAAGGTCTGGAGTTCATTCAGAAGGGAGGTGAGATTAAAAGAAAGCTTGTTCATAAAAACTGATAGCACACAAAATGTGCTATCATTAGGCTTAAATTATTTTAGTTTTGTGATAGTTTCAGGGCTTTCACGTAATTAATTTGTTGAATTTCAGGTTAATGAGCAATATAAGGATGGATGGAGAATTATGAGTGAAAAAGGAGCCAAAGATTGCCTAAGGGAGCTAAAATTTATATTAAATGGAAGAAGGAAGGCCAAACCTAGCCATTCAATCCGTGGAGATGGCGTTGCAACGCCATTCAGGGCGTTGCAACGCTGTGTGTGTAGCTATTCAACCAGAGGAATCCATGCCGATAGCGTTGCAATGCCCAACACGCAGCAACTACGCCTTGAAGATCCGTGGTGATGGGGTTGCAACGCTGCCTTGTAGCGTTGCAACGCTACTTCGATAGCTAAAGGCACACGAGGGTAGCAGCGTTGCAACGCTATCCTGAGCGTTGCAACGCTACTTCGATTAGCAAACGCGCGTGAGGGTAGTAGCGTTGCAACGCTTTCCTCAGCGTTGCAACGCTGCCTGATATTTTCCATTTATGATTTATTTGCTAGGGCACGGCGTTGCGACGCCATGCTCAGCGTTGCAACGCTGTGCTGTTGATATAAAAAGGAAAAGATGCATCTTGGATGAGGGGCCTTTTTTGAGAGATTTTGACACCATTGTTTAAACACTATTGTGAGAGATTGTAAGAGGATTTTTGAGAGATTTCAAGAAGAAGACTTTTTAGAGCTCGGGGTTCGGGATCGTTGCCGTTCACGCCACGAGAGTTCTTTCTTCGTTCTTTTCACTTTTATTGTTGAACTATGGTTTTGTATTTGAGTTTAGTAGGATTTATAGTGGACATGAGTAGCTAAACTTGTTATCTTTGGGATAGATGTAGCCTTTTAATTATGTTATTTTGTTGAATTGACTTCCTTTGGTTTATTGTAATGCTTTTATTCATACAATTGCATCCTTAATGCTTATAGACTCTTGATCACGTTTTATTTGTTCTTAGGTCTGAATTTATTCTTGAGAAAGATATTTTAGATCTGATCTCTTTTGCATGGCTGATAGTTACTTTGACATGAGAATGATTGAAGTGCTATTAGAAATCCATAAGAATTGAACTTAGTGCCATGTTTGATTTTTAGGATGAACAGAGATGTTTAATTCTATGTCTTGCATGAGATTCACTTGCCTCGAGAGAGGTTATTTGTTATCTTAGTTTCTTGGTTTATAAAAGCAGTGCAATAACCCATTAGCATGATCTCAATAAAATAGTTAATTAATTGGTGAAATATAGTCCCTAAGATATTCGTCCCTCCTGATTGTTCTCAACTTTCACTTTTTGATTTTATGTTTTCATCTCACTTTAAGTCTACTTTTCTAGATAAAATTGAGTGGTGTTATTGATAGGAAATGATTCCCTGTGGACGATACTCGTACTCAAATTCATTATATTAAAACTTGACTCGTACACTTGCGGTATTGCAAAATTTACGCAACAACAACAATACTTCTAAACAGTAGGAAACTATCTGGAAGGGTTTCCAGAATGAAGCTGACCTGGCTCGTTTCATCGATGGAAGCACCATTCGACTCTGCGATGTTAAAATGTACCATCATATCCAGGACATGATCCCGAACAGATGAACCCTCTGGCATCCTCGAGTTGAATATGTACTTGAGGGAATTGTGTCGGGCTTGTGTGGATTGTTGTCCAAACATACCCTGCACCGAATCCATGATTTCCTTAGCGGTTATTATGCCCTCATGCTTCTTGGCTAATATGTCAGACATACTTGCCAGCATGTAGACCTTGGCCTTATCATTGGACTTGATCCATCGATCATATGCATCACGAACATTTCGTGAAGCATTCGAGCCTGGCACCTGAGGACACTCCTCAGTTAGCACAAACTTCAGATCGTCCACTACCAATATAGTGTTGAGTTTGTTTTTCCACATCATCATATTCTCTCCGGTTAACTTTTCCGCACCAAATAAGGAAATTATAAAGCTAGACATTTTTCCTGAAAATTTACAAACAACACTTGTATGAGTTTTTGCTTTAATTGTCTAATCTAATTATGTTTTAGCTAATTATCAAATGATTCCTAGGTCATTTATAATTTGCAATGATACTCTAAAGGTTTAGAATGTATGACACCGAAGGGTAATCAAAAACACTTCTTCTGTGGATCATGACATTTTGACCAAACCCTAATCTCATAATAACTCTTATTCCTTAGGCTTTAGTTACCATTATTCGATCAGATAAATACATTACTTATGTACCTTGTGAGTGTAACCCTTTGTCCTTAGACCCCAGAGTCCCCATCCACTAAAATCCGCCGAAGGGAGGACTAGATTGAAAAACAGACTAAGAAAATCTTTATCCATTTCGGGTGTCTGCTGTGTTCGATCCCCTTCGAAGGGATTGTCTGGTCCCACCAAACTAGCAGGCTGATCATAGTGATCTTACGGTGTAAACCAACAGAAGAGACCTTAGGTTTTGTTTTCGCTAAACCTGCTCCCACTAAGTATAAGTACCCTCTCCATTCACCTTGATATTGACTCATACAAACACCATCCGAAGGGAGACGCTCCTGTTTGCACCACGAGGCCATGTATGAGTCTCACGGTGTGAACTTCCCGGAGATACGTAGGTGAAAAAATATGTATCATATGCACTTTTCCTCCCACTGAATACTTTAAATCTATAGGAAATTACTTAGGCTAAACACGGCTAATGGTTTTACCTAAACTTATCAATATAACACTTATATTGACAATTAATATAACTCTTATATTGATTTTATCCTAAGTTTGCTAATATAACTCTTTATATTAAGCCTCGGATTTCTAGTTTATTAACCCTTTAATAAACCTGTTGGCACTACTGTAATTTATAAACTTTCTGATTAAATTTCACTCCCAGGTCAGTTCCCAAGTAGGGGTGTTCCGTTTCCGTCAACTTAAATACCCCAACCTAGACAGAACCTTCCTTAGACAGAGTTCCTCTTTTAATCATTGTTTATAAATTACTTGGTTCCTAATTCTAATCTAATTAAAACTAGATAACCTAAAGTTTATTATTTCCAAGTTCTAAACATTTTAAAACTAATAATTAACCTTAGGTGACATGCATACTATGTCATAGTGCTTGATCATTCATTTCATGAATAATAAAACATACATAGCATAATCATCTCATGAAATATAATGCATGTCAATGTTGTCCATAAATTAATATAACACTTTATATTCATTAATCATGCAAACTATATAATATAACTCTTTATATTATAAATGATGCATGGAAATTCTTAACCTAAGGTGTGATTTCTAAATTAAAAGCATACATTATGTATGGCAATAATTACACAACAATTGCATTATTTAAATAGCAAAATTAGACTAATTTTGGCACCCTAAATTCAATTTTAATTAATGTAATCTAATTATATTAATTAAAATTAAATAAATTAAATATAAATTAAATATAAAACGTTTTTATATTTAATATATAATTAAAAATACATTTTTTCGTCCGTTTGAAGCTGCTAAAAAAACGTCTTCGGCGTTGCAACGCTGCGCCTTGTCCGTTTCTTCCCTGTTGGAGCGCGTTGCAACGCTGCCTCTGATGCGCGCCTCCTTCCGCAAGCGCAGCATTGCAACGCCAATGAACAGCGTTGCAAGGCTGCACACAGACAACAAGGTTGATTCTCCATTTTTTGCTCGTTTTCACTCCGTTCTTCCCAGCAACTACTTTGTCTCGATCGACACAGACTTACAGACTCGATTTACATAATAAAATCCCCAAAACAATAGGCCCTTACATTGAACAATTCAACGAAATTATGTAAATCTAAATGTCAAAATTGAAACCATCTAACTTGCAAACCGTTCATTCATCACATGAAAAACAGTAAATCTCACATTGTTCTTGATAAATCTAGAACGAAAATTAAGAACACAATTGGGCTCGGATATCAATTGAAGGGATATGATTCCCGCAGCGGAAGCGATTGTGAATCGCGTGTTTTTAATTTCGTTACATGGATATCAATCAAGAACAAATCTAACTACGATTAAGCATATAATAACATATTGGACAACAAGAATTATACCTTTGAAGAACTCTTTCTTCAAGTGCTCCTTCTCCCACAGTCACGATCTCAACAACACGAACCCGAACGATCACGGACACTACCACCGGATCTTCTCCGTTGTTCTCTACGTGAGGGAGGAAGGTGGGTTCCTTTTAGCTGAGGTGAGATGATCTTATCATGATGTAGTTGGAACTCTTTCCAACACTATGAGAGAATGCACAAGGGTTTCTCCAAGAGATTAATCACCAAAATTGCATCTCATGCAACTATATATAAGGAAATAGGATGGAAATTACCATCCTATCCCTCCTTCATTCTCCCATTATTATATGGTTTATATGTGAATCTAATTCACATTAAAACCATATATTATATCAATTATATCATATATAACTTATATAACACCTCATATATGAAATTGAATACTTCCATTTCATTCGTAACTTTATACCCTCAATATAACCACGTTGAGCCAACGGAGTGACTTAATGGACCTACTGTTCATGAGCTCCAATGATGTGAGATTAACTGACCAAACTCTTTGATCCAGTTAATCCACATTCATTAACTACAAGTCACTCCACCATAGACTTGTGCTGCACTCTCCTCAGTGTAGATTATATTGTGTCAATTGATATAATCATTACCCATGAGTCGACCCTTCACAGGTTGTTCGTAGTCACAGCTGGGTCAAATTATCGTTTTACCCCTGTGATTACCTCTTTGTTCCTTAAGCACCACTGATCCTCTAATGAACAACAAGTCTAAGGTCCTACCGTAGACTCATACCCTCTTAAGTCAGTTAGAGGGCGGGGCCCCGTTGTTCAAGACTTGGAGTCAGTTCTTAAGGGAACAACCTATCTAATTCCTTAGTGTAGGAATGAGTGAATTCCATCTTGTATGGTTAAGTTCTCAGCTACCTACGAGGTTCTCTCCGTGAGAACGTAGGCTTATTGAGTCAGCTACACGCCACTCTCACCCATACTAGTCTAAGGACAAACCCCTACGAGCAGGAGTTCTTAACTTACTCAAGATTTAGGTCGAGTCACTAATGACCATCTATAAATTATCAATCTTATCCGGTTAACGGTGTTATATTGGTTAGACTAATAATTTGTTGTCTATTCTTGTATGAACTCTTCATACAGGATGTCCCCACTCGCATGTCAACCACATGAATGAGTTGGATTACCTCATTTGTACTAATTACAAAGTGGGTCGCATCCATGGTGTTGCCAGAATAAGGTTTCCAAACTTATTCTTATACCATAGATCATTTAGGTTATATTCTTGAATACAATCTAAATAGTGTCTACTACACTGATGTTCAAGATACATTATAACCTTGGAGCTTAGTTTATTGGATTTATAAAGCAAGAATATAATTTTATCAAAACAAATAACTCTTTATTTATTTTATCAAAACTACACAAGTTTAGGGTACAAATCCCAACAGGACGCACATTCACAGCGTCGAGACACTATCCCGATTGATACAAAATCATCATTTTCCATTAGAGTTCAGTTTCTCTTGGTTTTTGGTTCCAATTTGCGACTTCGCCTCCATTTTACCCCGTTTTTAGCCAACTTTCTTCCTTTTTTATTTTCATTTGAGGCTTGTATTATGGTATCAGGTGTTAATTTACAATTGTTTGAGTAGACGATAGCGTCAGTTTGGGGTTGATTCAGACTGTGACTTGTTTCGTTTGGAGGTTTAACTTTAATTTTTAGCTTTGATTTACTTTTTTAAGCATGTTTAGGACTTTTTTTAATTACATTGAATGAATGCATGTATTAGAATTGAAGCCACTTTTATGTTTGTTCGTTCAATATGTATGTTTTCTAGTTTAATTAATTCGATTGCATTGCTTAATTAAGTAGCGATTAGGCCGCCTTGTGTTTGCAATTGAATGAGGCTTAACTTTTTTAGTGTAGATTTCCATGATAGGCTTTGGGAACCAACCAACTCCTTAATTTAATTTAGTCTATCCAAATTAAATTAGAGGTTTAAATTAAGCAAATTCTAAGTATGAGACGCTATCGTGTCGAACATAGAAATTATTTAATTAAGACTTTTGTCGATGCTAAGTTGGTTAGTTAGCTTTGAGGGCCCTTTGGAGAACTTGTCTGGCTTTACCAAGTAAGTCGGTTAATTGCTTAGAATATAAATCAAGGTGAATATCTCATTACCAATGTTCTCGATACAAAGTTAGGTTTTATGAATCCCCGACTCGATGTTTTACAAGTAATCTTGCATTTCTTTTTTTTAAAAAAAAAATTACTTGCATGTTTATTTTTCATACTTTTTATTTTCTTTCTTTTTTTTCAACCAATCACCCCATTATTGGTTAAATTAGAGAATTCTAATTAAATAGGTAAATAATCACATACGCCTCCATGTGGTTCGACCCTACCAAGTATATTGCAATATATTTATAGTATGGATTATAAATTTTATTTGACGTACCTGACAAGTGCAATCAAATTGGTGCCATTGTCGGGGAGGCAATAGCTAATTATTTGCTCATTTAATCTGAACTTTTTCAAGTTAGGTAAATTAAGTAAATTAATGTTAAATTACAAGTTCAACACTTAAATTTTCAAGTTTATATCTATCTAGCCCTCGAACATTAAAAAATGTCTAATATATAGGTCTTTAGATTTTCACTTTTATGTCCAATTTGTCTTTCCTTTCAATTTTGTGTCTTATAAGTTATTTACATATTTGTCATTTTTAAAATTTAAAAATGTACTAAATAAAAAATTGAAAGTTTGAGATCTCATTAGAGATAAAATTTAATTTAGCATCTAATAGATCAATTATTTTTTAATTTTTTTATTACATATCTATAATTTATTAGATATAAAATTGAAATTTCAACAACTATTGGACACATTTTAAAATTTAAGAATCTATTAGAGAAAATATTGTAAGAATCTATTATAGAAAACTGACTTGGCTCGACTCGTCGATCGAAGCCCCGTTGATCTCGGCCAGATTAAAGTGGGTCATCATGTCTAGAACATGTTCACGGACAGACGACCCCTCTTTCATCCGTGCGTTGAAGAGGTATTTGAGCGAGTCATGCCAGACCTGAAAGGACTGTTGTCCAAACATTTCCTGCAAGGACTCCATGATCTCCTTGGCGGAAACCATCAGCTCATGCTTCTTTGCCAAGACATCAGACATGCTTGCAATTATGTAGACCTTGGCCTTTTCAGTGGCCCGGATCCACCGATCATACGCATCGCGAACACTTCGCGACGCGGTCGAGCGCGGCATCTGAGGACACTCCTCAGACAACACGAACTTTATGTCGTCAGTTACCAAAATTGTGTTTATGTTGTTTTTCCAACATTGGTAATTATCTCCCACTAATTTATCGGACGCGAGTAATGCTATTATTATTGCTAGACATTTTAATTTGAAAAATAAGAAAAACTTTGTATTAGTCTCGCAAAAAACTTTTTGAAATCCAATCAAGTTTTAGCAAAATTGTTTCATGATCCCTAGGTCATTCAAAATTTTGCAATGATACCCTAATGGTTTAGAATGACCGCCACCGAAGGGTGAACAGAACACTCCTCCTCTAGGACGAGACTTTATCGATCAGACCCTAATCCCAGAATAACTCTTATTCCATTAGATGTCCAATTACCATTGTTCGGTCGAATTCATTAACACTTAACGAATTCTGTGAGTGTCACCCTCTATCTTTAAGTTTCGAAGTATCCGTCCAAACAATAGCCACCGAAGGGTGAACCAAGAAGGAAAACCAACCAGGAAACTGTATCCCTTCGGAAATTCACGGTGTTCCGACTCCCATGATCAAGCCCTCCGAAGGGATTGTGCAGTCCGAGCCAAACTAGCGAGCGGATCATAGGCATCTCACGGTGTGAATCGAAAGAAGAGACCGTGGGTCTCGTTTTCACAAGTCCCGCTCCCACTCACTATAAGTACTCTCTCCATCCACGATGATATTGACCTATACAAATGTCACCCGAAGGGGACGCTCCCATTTGCGCCACGAGGCCGAGTATAGATCTCACGGTGCGGACTTAAAGGAGATTTGTGGTTGGAAATTTAAATGTATCTCATACACTATATTTCCTCCCACTCAGCACTTTAAGTTTAATAGGGATTGACCTAGATAAACCGGCTAAAATTTACCTAAGTCTACCAATATAACTCTTATATGGTATTAGCCTAAGTTTATAATCACATTATTAACTTAGGTCTAAGTGAGTAAATTAATTAACTCTTAATTAACGACACTCACGAGAATATAACCTAAGAATCTCCGGACCGAATTAACTCCCAGGTGTGTTTCCAGGTAGGGGTTGTCCGCAAGCGTCAACTTAAATACCCCAGCCTTAGACAAAACCTTCCTTAAAAAGAGTTACTAATCAGTCTCCATTCAAAGGTTATATTTGATTTCCTAATTTCTAATCTTATTAGAAAATAGAAAACTTAAGTCTAATTATTCAAGTTCTAAACACTTTAAAACTAATAATTCACTTAGGTTGCATGCATTTCTATGTTATAATTCTTGATCATCCATCACATGAATAATACTATACTATAATATACATTCATCACATGAATTAAATGCAAGAGCATGCTTTTAATTTAAAATATAACACTTATATTTTAATAAATTAAAACATGCATACTTTATATTATAACTCTTATAATATAATCCTATCATGCATACTATATATTATAACTCTTATAATATAAATATGATGCATGAAATGTTTAACCTAAGGTGGGATTTTAAATCTATATGACATACATTATGCACATAGAAATTAATTAAAATATACATCTCATGCATAAAATAATTAAACAACAAAAATTGACCGATTTTTGGCACCTAGGGGCAATTATTTAATTAAATAACATTAATATAACAATTATATTAACATTATTTAATAAAATAATACATATTACAAATTATAAAATAAATAAAAAACCAAAAATAAACTGCCCACTTTGAGAAGTGCCCACGTTCTTCGCGAAAATGCCTCCAGCAACTGATCCTCAACGTTGTCGCCTCAAATGCGAAGTGCGTTATCAACGCCGCGCGCGTAACGCCGCTGCACGCAGGCCGAGCCTCCGTCAGTGAGGCAGCGTTGAGACGCCGTAGGGCAGCGTCTCAACAAGTAAGTAAACTCCTTCTTTGCTGTTCTTTCACCAAAATCCACCTGTTTCCGCTCCGATTTCTTCACAGCAACTCTTCCCACGAACGACCCAGACTTACAGACTCGATTTATTTTCTAAAATGCCCAAAAACATGGGCCCTTTACATTTGATCTCATCAAACAGAAAATAAATCTAAAATGCCAAAAATCGAAACATCAATTTTGCAAACCAACAATTTATCACATAAATTAAGGCAATTTACCGACCTAATTTTAACAAAAACAGTGCATAAATGAAGAACCATCGAAATGGACCTCATACCAATTGAAGGGAATGAAAATCCCAGCGCAGCGGAAGACGATCGAATCGTCGTGACATCATTATGCAACTCGAATTTGTTAAAGCCGATCTACTATAGATCTAGGCTAAACATGCTGAAAAGGAAGAAGTTTACAGCAAGAAGGAGTTTACTTACTTGTTGTAGACAAACTTCAAGAATTTCTTCCTCAGATCACGAACTCTTCGTGCTTCTCGACGATCTCCTCTCTCGTACAAAACGAACACCACCAATGGCCTTCTCGGTTGTTCTTCCTTAGGAAAAAGGAAAGTGGTGGGACTTTTGTTTTGGAAAGGGAGGAAAAATGAAAGAGAATGGAGAGAATTCTTCTTCTTTACTTTGATGAAAATCAAAAAAACGAGAGAATGAGATACATTCCTTCTTGGAAGAAGGGTTTATATAGTGGAATTGATGGAGTTAAAATCTCCACATAATTACCACCTTACTACAACCATAGGTTATGTAAATCTCATTTGCATAACCACATAATATAAGATATCTCATATCTCATATTGCAAATCTCATTTGCAATAATTGTGGATTAATTAAATTGAATCACATCCAATTTAATTTCTCTCAATTAATTTCTCCAATTAGCCCTAATTCAACAATTAGGCTAACCTATAGTTTATTATGAATCTCATTCACATTAAACTATATATTATATCATTCATATATCATATAAATGACATAAATGCCTTTAAAGTGAAATTGAACACTTCAATTTTATACCAAAACATTAACCCTGCTTTTAACCCAGATTGAGCCAACCGAGGGACCTAATGGACCTACAATGACGGGCTCCAATGATCCGAGATTAACCTGTCAAACTCTTTGACCCGATTAACCAACATTCATTAGCTACGGTAACACTCCAATATAGCCCGTAGTTTGCACTCCGTCGGTCTGAGAATATTACGTGTCCACTTATATAACCAATGCCCATGAGTCGACCCTTCACAGGTTGTTCGTAGACACGGTTGGGTCAAATTACCGTTTTACCCCTGTGTCTACCTCTTGTTCCTTATGTACCCACTGCTCCTCTAATGAACAACATATTGTGATGGTCCAACCATACACAACACCCTTCTCGGGCAAGTGAGAAGGTGGGCGCCCGTTGTCCAAGCCCTAGAGACAACACTTAAGGGAACAACCCCTCTAAGTTCCCTAAAGGCGGGAACGAGTGAATTCCATCTCGCGTTGTTAAGTTCCCAGCTCCCTACTTGGTTATGTCCTTGAGAAGATAGGCATATTGGGCGAGTAACTGTGACCACCCTCACTGCATTTAGTTAAAGGACGGACCCCGCATGTGGAGTCCGTAACACGCTCGGGATTCACGCCGAGTCACTAATGGTCATCTACGAAGTTATTAGTCCTTACTATTAACGGTGTTACATCAGTAGGTCTAATAATTCACGGTCCGGTCTCGTACAATCTCATTGTACAGGATGCCCCCACTCGAATGTCAGCCACATGAACGAGTCAGATCACCTCCTCTGTATCTTATTACAAAGCGGGTCGCATCCACAGTGTATCAAGGATTAGGTCTCCAACTCCATCCATATACTATAGACCGTTCGGGTCATTTACTCGAACGTGATCTTCCCTTTGTGTCCACTACACACCGTTCAAGTTCTAGTTCTCTCATGTATTTAATGACCCTGGAGCTTAGTTTATTGGTCAAAGTTTGTATAAAATGCGAGACACAAAATGATGGAATGAATAACTCTTTATTAATTTCAAATAGTAATTTACAAACTGAACGAGATTAGGATAAACATCCCAACATTGTACTTAGGATTTGATTTACTGCCGACTGTTTCCTTAAACACAAGGCGACATCGACACATAAGTTTAATTTTCTTTTCTTTCAATTTGTAATAGCGTTCTAAGACGTTTTCTACTTGTTTAGTTTGATTTTCATGTGATTTGGAGTAGCTAAACATTGTAGTTAGGATTTGATTTACTTGTTATGACTTTCTTGCTATGTATTGAAGCATGTTTGGTCCTTATTTTTGGCAATTCGTTCTTTACTTCTTAATTTGTTGGTTTAAGTGGACTCAAGAGATAAAGCTTGAATTAGAGAAAAATTGTCACACCCCCTCCCGAACTACCTGCTAACTTAGCCCGGAAGACGGCGTGAAGCCAACAGTCATCGTTCACCTCTCTAACGATACCTGTTGACCCTACTTTACCTGATAAGCATACTATACTTGTATAAGAAACAATTTAAACATAACACAGTGGAATATTGACAATTACGTAACCTACGTAAGGAGTAACCCTACTTAAGACCTCTCTGGAAAACTGAAACGTATGTGAACATCACAACCAAAAACATACCCAACCATGGTTTACACAAACACAACCTAGAATGTACACATAAACATAACTTCATAGTCCTTCTTCTATACATATAGACTTTCTATACAACTCCACCCACGTACAACATATCAAACTTGTGAAGCTTCCAGCAGACTATGGCAGGTTATCAGGCATCGGGAGCTCGATCTCTACCTGAAAAGTGGGAAAAATACTGAAAGAATGAGCTATGAAGCTCAGTGAGTGACTTGAGTTTAAAAGAAAACTATTAACTCGTAAATCATATCACCTGGCCATCAATGAGTATATGCATCTGTAATCAAACGTTAAAAGTAACTGTGTAATCATAATAGTTTTTCAGGAAAACCAGCAAGTATATCGTTAAAATCTCGTAAGGCATGTAAATGATATAAACTCTTTTTTTAAAACATGTAACAATCTACGTTTGTTATACGATGTAGTGGGGCCCGCCCAGCACTCCCATCGTCTTTGTCGTAGTGGGGCCCGCCCAGCACTCATGAGAGCGCTGTTGTCACAGAGTTCACTCAACGTCGACAACGTAAATGAAATGTGCACACATGCACTGCGGTACAATAAAGCCTCGGGCTCAATATCTCAGAAGATCACATGAAAACATTTGAACATGCCTGCTTATCTTTTCTTTCATAAAACTCAAGCTTACTTAGCTTGTTCATAAAACTGGAAATCTTAAAAAACATACTTGCTTAAACATACTTGCTTGGAATTATAACATTTCCATAAACTTCGGAAATTCAATAAACATATGCTCGTGTATAAATTTCATCAAGACATTTAGGCTCACCATGAACACTTTAAAACATTTCTAAGAAATCATGAATGCTCATAAACAAGTGTTCAAGGAAAACAATAAACATCTAAACCCATTCATTCAAGCAAAACTTGTATTTCTTAAAACATAATTCAAGCATGTAGAACATTTTTGAAGTTCGTTTTGTCACTCACAGTGTTAAACTAGAACCTTGGCCCGTACACTCGACCTATTTGCTCTTGGCCTGTCAAACAAACCAAATTCAACCATTAGAACCTCGAACTCATGCTTTTTAACCTTAAACTTACCAGAAAACACACTTTCAAAATTTCCAGCATTTTTAGATTTTATGCCCTGTTTTCAGACAACCATAACTTCTTCATTACTTATCTAAAAATAATGTAATTTATACCAAACTCTTTAATTTTGAATCCTCTAAAAATCATATGAAGACATGAAATTGAGATTCCCAACGGATTCGTTCCAAAATACCTCGAAAGCTTCATTCCCAGGAACTAACTTCTGCTATTCCAGATTTGATTTCCTGTTGCATCCCGAAACTTGACCTGATATTTACAACATCTTTCAATCATTTTCTATTCACGCTTTCTTCACGAAAGTTATATGAAATTCAATAAGCGTTCCAACCATACCTATTAGAGCTTCTGATGCCAACTCAACAGATCAGTACAACCAAAACATCAGAGACTTCTCGGATTTGATAGCAAACTTCTATCTTCTGCCTTCCTCTTAACAAAACAGTAACTTAACATAAGAATTTACTCGAGCTTCCTTCATGAACTTTGTTTAGAAATGCGTTAGCTTTCAGGAAAAGCAAACTTCAACACTTACCTCTTCTTGTAGAGCTCGAGAAGATCAAAACATTAGACAATGGCAGAATGATTCACCTTGCTGCTATAATAATTCCCTTGAGTTCTTCTCCTTTCTTCTCCAATTCCAGCTCCAAAATCAGAGGTTTTCTCCTTCTTCTTCTCCCTTGAACTTCAGCTCACGAAGCTTACAACTTCCTTTTGGTAAATGAAGAAGAAAATGAATTTATAAATGAATAAGAATGGTTTAAACGGTGGAAAAGTTGTTTTTGTCTTTTTCTTTTTTTTCTTTAGTGAAACCTTATCTCTTCATTCCCTTTTCTTTTCTTTTCTTTATCTCTTTCTTTCCTTTCTTTTCTTTTCCAAACAAAACAAAACATAATATAATAAACATTTCTTTCATTTTCTTTTCTTCATTCTTTTTAAAACAAACCAAACCCAAATGGTTTAAGCTTTTCCTTCCTTGTTTTCCTTGTTTTAAAAAGAAAAGCAAAATTGTCAAAACCCCTAGAAATCTGGCATGAGAATGACTTAGAAATCTTAGGGGAACACATAAAAAAGTTGCTTAATGCCATGGATGTCGTAGGTTCATATGGAGACTATGGAGTTTATTGCATGTGTGAGGCTCACTAAGAATCGAGAGATTTTCTTGAGTATTTTACTTCTTGTTTATAAATTCAACTCATTGGTTCATTGCATGTGTTAATTGAGTCATTAACTTGTATAATCAATTCCCTCAAATCTATCAATTCGTGTCTCCACATGTATGTTTGTTTGCTTGTCTTTACTTTCAATCAACTATCCATGTTATGTTTCTTTAGCTAAAGTTGAGAATTAGTATCTTAGTAATTAATTAATCTAGAAACCCGTTGCCGAGGACGATACTTGGACTCATAAATCACTATACTAAAACTTGACCCGTACACTGCGGTATTGCATAATATAAAATTATACGCAACAAGTTTTTGGCGCAGTTGCAACGCTGCCACCCTAATGCACGCGCCTCCTTATCGATCTAGCGTTGCAACGCTGCAAGGCAGCGTTGCAACGCTTATAGGCAGTGGTCTTCAACACCTTTAAACAGCACGCTCGACGTTGCAACGCTATGGACAACGTTTCAACGCCATCACTTCCGGTCATCCTGCTTGGATTGATCATTTCTCTTCCAATTGGTATTATTTTTACCTCCAAATAGCCTCGTTTCAACCCCGAGTGATCCAAATTGTCTTCAAATGTCTTGTTTAAGCTCCTAACCTGAAATTGAGTGATTTAAACATGTAAAAGCCCTGAAATCATTATAAAACTCGCAAATATTAAACCTAAGGATAGCACATTTTGTGTGCTATCAATCATCAATTAAAGAAACGAAGTATTCGTAACCACCACGTGCTTTAACACTCATCGGACAACAGAGGTCAGAATGTATAAGCTCAAGGGGCTCCTTGGCTCTATATCCTTTTCCACTAAAAGGACGTTTGGTCATTTTGCCTTCGAGGCATGACTCACATACCAGTAAAGAGTTTTCTTCCAACTGACTTAGAAGTCCACTCTCCACTAGTCTCTCAATCCGAATGAGATTAATGTGGCATAACCTTAGATGCGAAAGATGGGCATTTTCTTTTGGAGAAACTTTAACTCTCTTAGTTCGTGTTTCTGCAGTTTTAAATAATTAAGTGTTCAAAACGCTTTTGACTGAATTTGGTTTTAAAACATACAAAGTAGACTTAAGTGAAGCAGAACACAAGAAATTTCAATTTCTAGAAATAAATGCTTTATTACTAGAAAAATTTACAGAAATTGAATGTTCAAGATGACAGGAAATAGAAACGAGGTTTCTAGTAAACCCTGGAACTATATACAAATTGTCTAACAATAAGTAATTCCTGCCAAAATAGAGCTTCACTTTGTCGATCGCAACAGCAGAGACTATCTCCCCAGATCCAACCCGTAGAGTCACCTCACCCTCTCGCAGCTGCTGCCAGGAATCAATTCCCTGAAAAGAAGAACAAACGTGGTTAGTGGCGCCCGAATCTAAAATCAAGGCAGAATCACTACTCTCCACTAAACATGTTTCAGTTACCAGTAAATCACATTTACCTTGATTCTTACTCTCGGCAAGGAACTTGGGACAGTTTCTCTTCCATTGACTATCCCCATTGCAGTGGAAACACATTCCTTTTTCTGCATCTTCCATGACTTTCTTGCCCTTTTGGGCGGTAGCTGGGTCAGCTTTACCCTTCTTCATCTTCTTCTTCTTCCCTTTTGGGTGATAAAGAGCAACAGGTTTAGTTCCAGAGGTCGAACCCCTGTGATAAGACTTGTAGGCAACATTTACATCAGCTTCCGGTGCCCTGATCCTTATCATGGACTGGAAGTTCTGCAGCTTGTTCAGAAGGGTGGTAAGAGTGTAGCTAATTTTGTTCATAACAACATTGCTACGAAACTGAAGGAAACTCTTCGAAAGAGTCTCCGGTATAAAGCTGACCTGGCTCGACTTGTCGATCGAAGCCACGTTCATCTATGCCAAATTAAAGTTGGTCATCATGTCTAGAACGTGTTCACGGACAGATGTCCCTTCTTTCATTCGGGCGTTGAGGACATGTTTGAGTGAATCGTGCCTGACCTGAAAGGACTATTGTCCAAACATGTCTTGCAACGACTCCATGATCTCCTTGGCGGTGATCATCAACTTGTGCTTCTTTGCCAATACTTCAAATAAGCTGGCAATGATATAGACCTTGGCCTTTTCATTAGCCCTGATCCATCGATCGTATGCATCACAAACGCTTTGTGATGCAGTCGAGCTCGACAACTGAGGACACTCCTCAGTAAGCACGAACTTCAGGTCGTCAGTTACTAAAATCATGTTTATGTTGTTCTTTCACGTTTGGAAGTTATCTCCCGCTAACTTGTCGGAATCGAGTAAAGCGATTATTGAGCTAGACATATTTTTAGCTGAAAAAATCAAATAAATTTTGTGTCAGTCTCACACAAACTTTTGAAAACTATTCAAATTTTAACAAAATTTAATCCTATGATCCCTAGGTCATTTAAAAATTGCAATGATATCCTAAAGGTTTAGAATGACTGCCACCGAAAGGTGAACAGAAACACTATTCCTCCAGGACGAGACTTTCTCGACCAGACCCTAATCCCAGAATAACTCTTATTCCATTAGGCGTCCAGTTACCATTATTTGGTCGAATTCATTAACACTTAACAAATTCTGTGAGTGTCACCCTCAATCTTTAAGTTTCCAAGTATCCGTCCAAACAATAGCCACCGAAAGGTGAACCACGAAAGAAAACCAACAAGGAAACTATATCCCTCTCCGAAATTCACGGTGTTCGGACTCCCATGATCAAGGCCCTCCGAAGGGATTGTCTGGTCCAACCCAAACTAGCAGGCGGATCATAGGGGTCTCACGGTGTGAATCGAAATAAGAGACCGTGGGTTCAGTTTTCACAGGTCCCATTCCCACTCACTATAAGTACTCTCTCCATTCACTTTGATATTGATCCATATAAATACCATACAAATGGGGACGCTTCCATTTGCGCCACGAGGCCGAGTACGGATCTCAAGGTGCGGACTTAACGGAGATTTGTGGTCGAAAATTTAAATATATCTCATACACTTTATTTCCTCCCACTCGTCAATTTATTATTTTTGGGATTGACCTAGATAAACCGACTAAAATTTACCTAAGTCTACCAATATAACTATTACATGGTATTTAGCCTAAGTTTATAATCACATTATTACTTAGGTCTACGCGAGTAAATTAATCAAATTTTAATTAACGACACTCATGAAAAATATAATCTAAGAATCTCCAGAGCGAATTCATTCTCAGGTCAGTTTTCAAGTAGGGGTGTTCCGCAAGCGTCAACTTAAATACCCCAGCCTTAGACAAAACCTTCCTTAGACAGAGTTACTAATCAGTCACCATTTAAAGATTATACTTTGATTTCCTAATTCTAATCTTATTAGAACTAGAAAACCTAAGTCTAATTATTCACGTTCTAAACACTTTAAAACTAATAATTAACTGAGGTTGCATGCATTTCTATGTTATAGTGCTTGATCATTCATCATAGAATAACTATATACTATAACATAATAATTCATCACATGAAATTAAAATGCATGAGCATACTTTAATCTAAAAATATAACACTTATATTAATTGAATTAAAAACATGCATTTAATTATATTATAAAACTTATAATATAAACTATCATGGCAACTATATATTATAACACTTATAATATAAATGATGCATGAAATGTTTAACCTAAGGTGAGATTTTAAATCTATATGACATACATTATGCCCATAGAAAATAATTAAATCATACATCACATGCATAAAATAATTAAATAGCAAAAAATGAACCGGTTTTGGCACTTAGGGGCATTTATTTAATTAAATAACATTAATATAACATTTATATTAATATTATTTAATAACATAAATTAATTTTTTATAAATAAAAATGAAGAAAACACGTTAAAAAACTACCCACTTTTCCCTACTTCGCGCGCCGCGCTCGCCAATCGCCCCTTCACTACTGTCAGAAGCGTAACGTCAGCAGCTGGCGTCGCCGCCACGCCGCTGCGTGCTCCACGCCAGCGTTGCAACGCTGCTCTGCACCAAGGGCTCCGACCGCATGCGCAACGTTGAGATGCCGATAAACAGCGTCTCAATGCTGTCGACATAACAACAAGCTCCTCTTGTTGTTCTTCGTCGATTCTCGCCCGTTTTCGCTCCGATTTCTTCACAGCAACTCTTACCACGAATGACTCGGACTTACAGATTCGATTTATATTAAAATGCCCAAAAACAACGGACCCTTACATTGATCACATCAACATAAAAATGTAAATCTATTTTAATACCAAAACCAACAACATCCATAATTGCAAACCAACATTCATCTCATGAATTAAAGCCTATACCCACCTAATGTTAACAAAAATCAGTGCACAACAAAGAACCAATGAGTGGCTCTGATACCAATTGAAGGGAATGAAACTCCTCGCGCAACGGATGACGATCGAATCGTCGCGGTATTGTTGTGCAACATAATTTCGTTAAAATAATCTAACTCTTAGATTAAGGATAAACATGCATAAAAATGAAAGGAAATACAACAAGATCTCGTTACTTAATTGTAGAAGACAGTCTTCAAGCTTTCCTTTCCGTTCACGAACTCTTCGTGTTCTCCCAACAATCTCGAACTACTTGAACTCTTCTCTCGAACAAGAACGAACACAACCACTTGGCTTCTCGATTGTTCTTCTTTTGGAAGAAGGAAAATAGTGGGATCTTGTGTTTTGGTATTGAAATTTTGAGAGAGAATTGAGAGAGAGAGATGTCTTCTTTTTTGTGAGATTTCCAAAAAATGATAGAAAGCTTATCCACCCTTCTTTCAAAGGGGTTTAAATAATGGAGATAGGTGGAGTTGAAATTATTTACCATTTTAACACAACCATAGGTTATGCAAATCATATTTGCATAACCATATATTATAAGATATCTCATATCTCATTTTACAAATCACATTTGCAATGTTCTGGATTTATTAAATTGAATCACATCCAATTTAATATCTCTCAATCTAATTTCTCCAATTAGCCCTAATTCAACAATTAGGCTAACCTATAGTTTATTATGAATCTCATTCACATTAAACTATATATTATATCATCCATATCTCATATAAATGACATATATGCCCTTTAGTGAAATTGAACACTTCAATTCACACCACAACAGTAACCCTTGTTTTAATCCAGATTGAGTCAACTGAGTGACCTAATGGACCTACCATGAGCTCCAATGATCCGAGATTAATCTATTATACTCTTTGACCCGGTTAATCACCATTCATTAGCTACGGTAACACTCAACTAAAGCACGTAGCTGCACTCCCGTCAGTGTAAGATATTACGTGTCCACTGATATAACCAATGCACATTAGTCGACCCTTCACAGGTTGTTCGTAGACACAGCTAGGTCAAATTACCGTTTTACCCCTATATCTACTTCTTGCTCCTTAAGTCCCCACTGCTCTTCTAATGAACAAGAACGTTGTAATGGTCCAACCATACACAACAACCCTCTCGTACCAGTGAGAGGGTGGGTGCCCGTTGTCCAAGCCCTAGAGGTAGCACTTAAGGGAACAACCCCTCTAGTTTTTCTAAAGGCGGGAACGAGTGAATTCCATCTCGCGTAGTTAAGTTCCCACCTCAATACTTGGTTCTGTCCCTGAGAAGATAGGCATATTGGGTGAGTAACTGTGACCACCCTCACCCGTACTAGTCAAAGGACAGACGCTCCCAGACAGGAGTCCGTAACACGCTCAGGATTCAGTTTGAGTCACTAATGGTCATCGACGAAGTTATTTGTCCTTACTGTCAACGGTGTTACATCAGTAGGAACTTGGGTTAAATAAAAATTAGTTTTAAATTGTTTAAAATTAATTTAGACCTAAGTTTAATTTCTAATAGAATTAGAAGTTAGTCTTACATAGTATTTTAAATAGTTTAAAATATAGTAGGACAATAGGACATTGGTTATAAGGGAACTCTACCGGTGATGTTCTCTCTAAGGTTGGGGGTACTTAAGCTGATGGTTAATGGAACACCTCCTACCTGGGAACTGACCTGGAACCTGAGTTGAATTAACCATAGTCCTATGTTATATCTAGATAATTAAAATGTTTATTCACCTAGACATAAGGTTAAAAGACCTAGTTATAAAAGTTATAATAAGCATACACTTAGATAGATTCTATTAGCCAAAATCTGACTAAGTTAAACCTATACCCTAACCTTAGGAGCTTCAGTGGGAGAAAACGAGATGTTCGCATCGAGTTTACTCTCACGTCCTTAAGAGTTCACACCGTGAGTTCTATGCTCGGCTACGTGGCGTCAATAAGGCGTCCCCATATGGTAAGTGTTTGAATGGTTCAATGCCAAGGTGAATGAGGGAAATATCCATAGTAAATGGGAGCACCGTGAGTTTCTATAGTCCACCTGCTAGGTTGTCCTGGAACAACCAATCCCTACGAAGGGCCTGACTATAGGGGTCGGAACACTGCGAACTCCAGAAATGGATAGGGTCTCTTAGGTCATTTTCCAACAGTTGTCTTTCTTAATAGTAGCCTGTTGGCTCCGACCTATTGGATTTGAAAATGATAGGGTCACATTTACGAGATAAGTTAAGCTAGTTAACAAGTCCTTGACCGAACAAACGGTAGCTAAGAATCATTGGGGCATGAGATGTTCTGGTAGTGAGAATTAGCTGAGATAGTCTCAATTCAGCGGAGGAGTGACTGACCACCCGACGGTGACTTTTATTCTAAACCCTTGAAGTATCGTTGCAAAATGAAATGTTTAATTTAAACACTAGGGTTCTTTAATATATTTGCTAAAATTGATTGGTTTGTAATGGGTCAAAGGCATAAGTAATTAGAACTGTTTTTGAAATTTCAGCATGTCGTCTCTACAATAGCCTTACTCAAAAGCGAACGTTTAACTGGCGAAAATTATACAACATGGAAGTCCAACCTAAATACGATTCTCGTTGTTGACGACCTTTGATTTGTATTAACTGAGGAATGTCCTCAGGTCCCTGCTCAAAACGCTCCCCAATCTGTTATGGATGCGTTTGACCGTTGGTCCAAAGTCAATGAAAAGCCCAAGGGCTATATCCTGGCTAGCATGTCTGATGTTTTGGCCAGGAAGTTGGAGGGAATGGTCTCAGCTCGTGAGATCATGGGTTATCTACAGAGTTTGTTTGGACAACAGTCTGAACAAATTCGACACGAATCCCTCAACTACGTTTATAACTCCCGTATGAAGGGGGGATTGCCGATGACAAAACATGTTCTCGATCTGATGATCCACTTCAACGTGGCAGAAATGAACGATGCGGTCATCGACGAGCAAAGTGAGGTGTCCTTCATTCTGAAATTTCTTTCGAAGAGTTTCTTGCAATTCCGCAGCAATGCGGTGATGAATAAGATATAATACAACCTGACTACTCTCCTCAATGAGCTGCAGACTTTTCAGTCCCTTTATGAAGAATAAGAGACAGGCTGATGGAAAGGCAAATTTGTTTGTCCATTCCAGAAGGTTCCAAAGGGTTCATCTTCTAAGACTAAGTCCTGCAGTCCATCTTCTGGGCTTAAGAAGACCCAAAAGAAGAAGATAGGAGGGAAAGGGAAGGCACTCGCCGCTGAGGACAAAGGCAAGGAAAAAGTAAAAGTTGCAAACAATGGAAAATGTTTCCACTGCAACGTGGACGGGCACTCGAAGCGAAACTTCCCTAAATACCTTGCTGAGCATAAAGAGAAGAAAGGTAAATTCGATTTACTCATTCTTGAAACTTGTTTAGTGGAAAATGATGATTTTACCTGGATACTTTATTCAGGAGCCACTAACCATGTTTCCTCTTATTTACAGGAAACTAGTTCCTTCAAGGAGCTCGAAGAGGGTGAGATGACGCTCAGGGTGGGAACGAGAGAAGTCGTCTCAGCTCGTGCAGTGGGAGATGCCAAGCTGTTTTTTAGAGATAGATTCCTATTTTTAGAAAATTTGTACATAGTTCTCAAGATTAAGAGAAACTTGATATCTATCTCTTGTCTAATTGAATGTGAATATTGTATTTCTCTTTCAATTAATGAAGCGTTCATTTAGAAAAAGGTTGTCAATATTTGTTCTGCTAGATTAGAAAACGACTTGTATGTACTTAAACCGAATCAAACTAAGGCAATTTTGAATCACGAGATGTTTAAAACTGCTAATACTCAAAGTAAAAGGCAAGGAATTTCTCCAAGTAATAATACATATCTTTGGCATTTTAGACTTGGTCACATAAATCTCAACCAGATTGAGAGACTCTCTAAGAATGGACTTCTAAATAAGTTAGAAGATGATTCTTTACCTCCTTGCGATTCATGCTTGGAAGGTAAAATGACTAAGCGACTTTTTATTCGAAAATGTTATAGAGCAAAAGAACCCTTAGAACTTATACATTCGGATCTCTGTGATCCGGTGAATGTTACACCTCGAGGAGGGTACGAATATTTCATCTCTTTCATAGATGATTATTCGAGGTATGGTTATTTATACCTAATAAATCATAAGTCTGAGGCTCTTGAAAAGTTCAAATAGTATAAGGTTGAAGTAGAGAATGCATTAGGGAAAACCATCAAGACACTTCGATCCGATCGAGGTGGAGAGTACATGGATCTAAGATTCCAGGACTATTTGATAGAACATGGAATCCAATCTCAACTCTCGGCACCTAATACACCTCAGCAGATTGGTGTATCTGAAAGGAGAAATAGAACCTTGTTAGACATGGTTCGATCTATGATGAGCTATGCTCAATTGGCTGCCTCGTTTTGGGGTTACGCAGCAGAGACTTCGGTTCAAATCTTGAACATTGTTCCATCAAAGAGTATTTCAGAAACACCTTTTGAGATAGGAAGGGGCGTAAACCTAGTTTACAACACTTCAGGATTTAGGGTTTTCTGACACACGTGCTGGTGACAAACCCAAAGAAATTGGAACCTCGTTCAAGATTATGCCAATTTGTTGGCTATCCCAAAGAAACGAGAGGTGGTCTTTTCTACGACCCACAAGAAAACAAGATGATTGTATTGACAAATGCCACTTTCTTGGAGGAAGATCACATGAGGAACCATAAACCGCGTAGTAAGTTAGTATTAAATGAAGCTACAGATGAGTCAACAAGAGTTGTTCATAAAGCTGGACCTTCATCAAGAGTTGATAAAGAAGCCAACACATCGACTCAGTCTCGTCCTTCTCAATCGTTGGAAATGCGTCGACGCAGTGGGAGGGTTGTTTTCCAACCTGACTGCTACTTGGGTTTAGTTGAAACTCAAGTTGTCAAACCTGATGACGGTGTAGAGGATCCATTGTCCTATAAAAAGATAATGAATGACGTAGATAAGGACCAATGGATCAAAGCCGTGGGCCTTGAAATGGAGTCAATGTACTTCAATTCAGTTTGGGAACTTGTAGACCTACCTGAAGGGGTAAGACCCATAAGGTGGAAATGGATCTATAAGAGAAAGAGAGATGCAACAGGAAAGGTACAAACCTTTAAGGCCAGACTTGTAGCAAAAGGTTTTACCCAAAGGGAAGGAGTTGACTGTGAGAAAACTTTTTCCCCTGTTGCTATGCTTAAGTCTATAAGGATACTCTTGTCCATAGCCACTTTTTATGATTATGAAATTTGGCAAATGAACATCAAGACTGCCTTTTTGAATGGTAATCTTGACGAGAGCATTTATATGTCTCAGCCCGAAGGGTTCATAACCCAAGGTCAGGAGCAAAACGTTTGCAAGCTCAATCGATCCATTTATGGGTTGAAACAAGCATCAAGATCTTGGAACATAAGATTTGATATTGCGATCAAGTCTTATGGCTTTGACCAAAACGTTGATGAGCCTTGTGTTTATAAAAGGATCATCAACAACAAAGTAGCTTTCTTAGTACTTTATGTGGATGATATCCTACTTATTGGGAATGATGTAGGATACCTAACTGACATAAAGAAGTGGTTGGCGACCCAATTCGAAATGAAAGATTAGGGAGAGGCGCAGTATGTTCTTGGGATTCAAATTTTCAGGAATCGCAAGGACAGAACGCTAGCTCTGTCTCAAGCATCTTATATCGACAAAATGTTGGCCCGATATTCGATGCAGAATTCCAAGAGGGGCTTATTACGCTTCAGGCATGAAGTTCATCTGTCTAAGGAACAGTGTCCTAAGACACCTCAAGAGGTTGAGGATAGAGATGTATTCCCCATGCCTCTGCAGTAGCTAGCTTAATGTATGCTATGTTGTACATGACGCCATACATTTGTTATGCAGTGGCAATAGTCAGTAGGTACCAATCCAATCCAGGGTAGACCACAGGAGCGCAGTTAAACGATAAGAATTCTAGGAAATCCACATTGGGATCAGGTTTCGCCCTTAACGAGGGAGCTATAGTATGGAGAAGCATCAAGCAAGGATGCATCGCTGACTCCATGATTGAGGCTGAGTATCACTACAAGAATTTTAGGCTATCCGACGGTATTTTTCCCGATGCACGTATTTGCGTCGGGATATTTTAACTTGTCGACGCAAGTTGCGTCGGCAATATGCGAACAGTTAAAAGAAGAATAACAAAATCGCAAACCTCATTGCCCTAAAAATTGCCTTGTTAAATCGATTGTGACCTCGCCATTGAACTGTTGTCGCCTTCAAGGTCGAGCCGTGAGAGAGGAATCAAGCTTCGTCTTCCTTCCTTTGTAGAATCGAGCTTCATCCCGAGCTGCCTTCGCGTTTCCTCTACTTCATCTTCGATTTCTAAGGTATATTCCTACCTCAAGTCCTCTCTTTCAACTGATTTGTAGAGTTTCCTGTTTTTTGAATCAAAATAAACCCATGAAGAAAAAGAATCTTCATGATTCTTTTATAGTAGGAACCGAAGCCAAAGACGGGTCACAACTCACAACAAGCAACTCAATGAGTCCGAGTCACCTCCTTCACTCGACTCGCTCCTCCATCTTCTCCGTGGACGAAGCCGGGGTTTCATTTTCACATATTTTTAAGATACCCCCATCATCATAACTTCTCCATTCGAGCCAATCCTTGTCGCTTTTGGACCTACGCAATCAACCCCATTGACTAGATTCTGTTCTGTAAGTCTCGGATTTCTCTCATCAAGGATCATTCTGGTTCGACTATTTGTTGATTGCTCTTTTCTTGTGCTTTCTTTTCTTGGGATTCTTTAATTAAGTAATTTCTTTTTTATTATTCTTTGAATTTCACTTGTTTAACTGTCATTGAAGCTTTGGGGTTGTTGTCTGGTTCTGTTTATCGATTCATTTTTTTCGCTACACTTAATTAAATATCTATGGGAGTTCGCTGGAAATGTAGAGAATTGAGAATTTAGATGAGAAGAATTAGGAGTTTTGCACTGTTGGTAGGCTTGGCCTTCTTTTGTAAATCTATGCATAACTCGACCTAGTTATGGCATATATTCATGACCAAAATATCATACGTTTGAACCCTTACTTCCATGAAATTCAACATAGTAGGTGTATTGACTTTTATAGTAGCCTCCTTTGACACTTGGAAACTTTTTGATCTCTTGTAGGCTAATTTAATGTTTTAAAGAGGTGAGGTAAATTCTTTGGAGTCATTTGTAGCTTTTTTTGTTTCTCTAATGGCACTTAGATACATTTTCCTCCTTTGGCGTTGTTCGAGGGTGTAGTTTTTAGGTGAAGCTTGTCTAGGGCACATTGAACTTTGTTTTGGAACCTATAGCTAGGTCTTTTGATGAGGATTTTAGAATAGGACATTTTAGGTCTTACTCAAAACTACTAATTGTCCCTGAACTCCTAGGTTATTTCAAACTATTTGATCCTAGGTAAGACGTGGATTAAAGTGCATTAAAGTCCCATTTTTAAGGTTCGAGTGCTTATCCTACAGTTATGGGATGTTGAGTGGTTCCCCTGCCGTTATGGTAGCCAATTAAGTCACAAGTCTACAAATTTAGAAACTTACAAACCTAAGTTTTGGTTCCTTTAATCATCCCAATATGCATTCTTAGCTTGTTTTATTTTCCGAAAAAGTATCCTTAGGTTTAGAGTAAAAGGTCATCTAACTTTTTTCCTAATTTCTACAGGATGATGTTTGTGTTCAATTCATTCTAATTCAGAAAGTTCTTTGAAAAGTATAATCGAGGATGAATAAGGACTGGATTAAGCTTAAAGATAGATTCTCGAGAGAGTATATTGAAGGAGTTGCACAATTTTTAGAAGTGGCAAAAGGTCAAGTAAATGAGGCGGAAAAAACGAGATGTCCATGTAAAAATTGTCATAACTCGATGTCACAATCATTGGATGGATTGAAACGATATTTATTTACATATGAAATATCTCCTTCATACAATCAATGGATTTATCATGGAGAACCACCAAAGTTAGTCCGATTTAAAAAAGACAGGACTTTTTCGGTAGATGATGGGTTAAGTAGAGAAGAAGTCCATGTTCATAATAATGAGGATGAGATGTTCACTCTTCTAACTGATTTACAAGGACCAATGATAGACGGGGATGAGGATGTAGATGATGGAGAAGACTTTGGGGATGAAATGTCTGCTAACGGTCAAGAAAAAGATACTTCAAACACTTTTGAAGAGTTGATGGCTGAGACACGCAACCAATTGTATCTGGTTGTACAAAATTTTCGTCGTTGAACTTCTTGGTGAAATTGATGCATATCAAGGTGCTCAATAATTGGAGTAACAAGTCGTTTGACATGTTACTAGAATTATTGAAAGATGCATTTCCTTCTGGTGCATCTATACTTAGTTCATTATATGAAGGTGAGAGGAAACTACGTGAATTAGGGCTAGGATATGAGCTCATCCATGTTTGCAAGTACGATTGTGTATTATTTTGGAAAGAATTTGTTGATTTCCAAAGTTGTCTAATTTGTGGCGAGTCTCGATATCAAATAAAAGATGGAAAGGGTAAGAAGATCCCACATAAGATATTACGTTATTTTCCTCTAATACCAAGGTTAAAACGATTGTTTTCCTCAAAACATATTGCTTCTGAAATGAGCTGGCATAAGGATAAACGAGTTTGGCGAAGGTGTGTTCACGACACCCGGTGATGCAAAGTGAGGTGGAAGCATTTGGACAGAGAGTTCCCTCATTTTGCTTCAGACCCAAGGAATGTCAGGTTAGCATTAGCTTCAGATGGGTTCAATCCATTCGGAAATATGAGTACTGCCTACAGCCTGTGGCCCGTGGTACTTGTCCCTTATAATCTGCCACCTTGGATGTGCATGAAAGAATCAAATTTTTTCATGTCTTTGCTTATTCTTTGACTGAAGTCTCCTAGAAAAGAAATTGATGTATATTTGCAACCATTGATAGAGGAGTTGAAAGAATTGTGGAATGATGGTGTGCACACTTATGATTGTATAAGTGGAGAATATTTCAAGTTACATGCATGTTTGTTGTGGACCATCAATGACTTCCCTGCATATAGAGACTTGTCTGCATGGAGTATGAAAGGTTATCAAGCATGCCATATTTGTAAAGAAGATACATCATCATTTAGGATTAGAGGAAAAATCTCTTACATGGGGCATCGTCGTTATCTTCCAAACAATCATAGTTGGCGTAGAAGTAAACAACATGATGGAAAGTTAGAACATAGACCTCCACCCATTGTAATGAATGGAGATGATATTCTACAACAAGTAAATGTGTTACAATTTCCAATGTTAAGTAAGCATTCATCCAAACAAAATGAGAAAAGTAAGCGCACTATCAATTGGACGAAAAAAAAAATTCTTTGAACTCCCCTATTGGTCTAAGCTTCTATTAAGACATAAGCTGGATGTCATGCATATTGAAAAAAACGTATGTGACAACTTGCTTGGGACCTTATTGAACATTGGGGGGAAAACAAAAGATACGACAAACACTCGTCTGGATCTTGAGGATTTGAACATACGAAAGGACTTACATTTGCAAAAGCAAGGAACTAAGGTTGTGAAACCACATGCTGCATATACATTAACTGCTAGCGAGAGTATAGATTTTTGTAAGTTCTTGAAATCAGTTAAATTTCCTGATGGTTTTGTCTCAAACATATTAAGATGCGTGAATGTAAATGATGGAAAGATATGGGGTTTAAAGACTCATGACTCACATATTCTACTTCGGCGACTTATTCCTATTGTTGTTCGAGCATACCTACGAAAGGATGTGTGTACAACTATTGTTTAGTTATGTAATTTCCTTCATGATCTATGCGCGAAGATAATCCGAATTAGTGATCTAGATCGGTTGGAAAGAGATATTGTACTCATACTCTGTAAGCTTGAAAAAAACTTTCCACCGGCTTTCTTTGATGTAATGGTACATCTTGTTGTTCATTTGCCATATGAAATGAAGGTGGTTGGCCCAGTTACCTACAGTTGGATGTACCCTATTGAGAGAAGCTTACGAACCTTGAAAGCAAGATATGTGCGAAACAAAGCTCAAATCCCGAGGGTTCTATAGCGAAGCGTTCATCATGAATGAATCTTTGACTTTTTGCTCATTGTATCTAACTGGGATCGAAACGAGGTTTAATAGGGATGCACGTAACAATGCCTCAATTCTCGATGGCACGAAGTGTGGGGATTTTGAAGTGTTTAAGCAAAACGCACGAGGGTTATGAGGTTTTATTATGAAGACATTATCTGAAAACTAGAAACGATTGGCACATTGGTATATATTGAACAATTGTTTTGATATACAATCGTACTGTAGGTATGTTTCAAATTATTATTGATTTACATACTATTTTTAGTTTTGAACTTTGAATCATATAGTTAAGGTTGAACTCTCCTTTCTTTTGTTTGCTATTATTTAGGAAACATTTAAGACTTATTCATTCTCGTGCGGAGAGTAAATTAGAGTTATACAAAATGCATCAACTAGAATTTCAAGATTAGTTCAAAAATCAGGTTTACTCATTGGGTGAAAAAGGAGAAGCATCTGAGGATCTTTGTTCGTTAGCACTGGGGCCTTCTAATCAAGTCCGATCTTACAGTGGTTGCATTGTTAATGGAATTCGTTTTCACTCTATAGAGCGTGACAATCGTCGAGCTACTCAAAATAGTGTGGTCATGGTGCCTGGAGAAAGGAAAGGAGATGAAATGAATTTTTACGGTGTTCTACACGATGTTCTGGACTTAGAATATGCGAAGAGAAGACGTGTGATTCTTTTTAGATGCAAATGGTTTGACACAGATGCTAAGAAGAAAAAAGTACACCTGGATTTAGGGTTTAAGTCAATCAACATATCCCATTATTGGTATACGGATGACCCTTTTATTCTTGCTATTCAAGTCAAACAAGTTTTTTACCTTAATGACCTCAAATATGGTAATAATTAGAAAGTGGTGCAAATTGTCCCAAATAAACATGTATTGGACGTTCCAGAAGTTGGAGACCTACAAAACGATGAAATGGAGTTCTTAGAAGTACCTAGGGTGATTGAGGTTGATGATTCTGTACAAGATGCCATACTACGTAGAGAAGATGTTGACCCAGTTGTTGTTCAACCTCAAGTTGTTAAAAATCCCTTAAATAAGATTGTATCATCCTCAAATGACACTTGTTTTATAAATGATGAATCCGAAGACGATGAAATTGCTATTGAAGATAGTTCTGACTTACTTTAATATTTAGATTCTGATCACCAGGAAAGCAAATGAGTGTAATAGTTTATTCATTTCAATTTCAGAATTTATTGTTAAATTTTGTGTTGTTTATTTATAATTGAGTGTCTTATATATATGTGGGATATTAGAGTGATGGTGCATCCAAGTCAAGATTATGATGTAGTTACTGTGTTAGAAGAGGAGAATTCTCTGGAGGTTAATCGTTCGACAGCGCAACGCCATACACGAGCTTCAGGTAACACTTAGAGCATATTAACTTATAGTTATAAATGTTTCTCTATTGTTTAATTTGTTGATCCATCCTTATTTAAGGATCTAGATCACGTTCTAGAGTAGCCTCTAGATCGCGAGGCAGGAGGGCGAGAGGGCATAGTCGAAGGATTGAGTTAGAGCGTTATGTCAATGCACATGGTAGAATACCCATCGAGATCGATGAGAAGGTCGACAAACCAGTGTGTACTAAGGCCACTACGTTCAGTGGAGCCATTGGTACAATCACCAGAGATACAATTCCACTGCATTATAAAACGTGGAGCGACGCCCCAAAGCAAGTTCGAGACAGCATAAAAGATCGACTCTCTGTAAGTTTACTTAGGTTAATATGCATTTTCAATATCGTGAATTTAATCATTAATGGATGCTTACTAAGTTATTACTGAATTTACAGACATACTTCATCCTGGATTTGACCAAACATCACATAAATAGATACGTAGAGCGATTGATATCAACCACATTCAAGGAATATAGGGCAGAATTGTATCAATACTAGCTTGAGTTTGACGACCCCAAAGAGGCTCGTGAATGTCCTCCAAAAAGAATCGATAATCCAGCTGATTGGAATATGTTATGTGATCGATGGGAGACTGCTGAACCGAAGGTATACTTTCTTGTTGTACTTTATTATATGTATAACTCATTCACTTTATTCGATATACTGACCATAAATTGTTAATGGAAAAAATGGAGAAAAATAAAAAAAGTCGAGTCAATCTTCCTCACAACCATCGAACTGAGTCCAAGTCATTTGTTCGAGTGCATAACGAATTGATTAGACACAAACTCATGATTTTTCTTATTTATATTATTTTCAGAAGATACAAAAGGGTCATGAAGTAGGCCAAGTTGATTTGTTCCATGAAAGACACTTCAGCATAAAGGACGAATGGGTGAACGACCATGCAAGGGATGCATATGTAAGTTATATTTAATCATATTACATTAGCTTAGGTGTTTATCATCCATTTTAACCACATTGTATTATGAATGTAGTTGAAAATGCAACAACTTCTCGAAGCATCATCACAGGAAGGATCTGAGCCAATCTCACAGTCAGAAGTTTGTAAAATAGTTTTGGTTACTCGATCAGGCCGCATAAAAGGACTTGGTTGGGACCGAAAATCTAGTTCGTCGTCTAGCGTCACATCTTCTTCCCAACATGAAAAAGAGCTTGAAAAGATGGTGGAGCAGATGCAAGTTGAGATTGGTACCTTAACGACGAAGTTGTCCTCATGGGAAGAAAGATGGGCTGAATTCACCAAGTACATGGATGAATGGCAGGGTGAAGGTTCTTCAAAGCCCTAGGTAAACGTATCAAATTTGTGTGATGTATGTACGTTTATAATAACATGAATTGTGTGGCTATCCTGCAGCTATGGTAGCCACTTTTAGTGTATTTTGATGTTTTCTAGCTTGTCTAAGGCTCCTTCGAGTTTGTTTTTTTTCTCTCATTGGACACTTTATCACTTTTATAGAGTTTAAGTCTATTTTGATGTTTTTGAGGGGCTGGGTACCTTCTTATTGGTGATTTCTAGCTTCATCTCAACTAACATGGCCACTTAAATACGTTTTAGAATCTTGATTCAGATCGGGGTGAGTTATTTGAGTTTGAAGCTCTTTTAGGACACGTTCATGTTTGTTTTGAGCCCCATTGGAAACTTTGACACTTTTTTTTTGTATCTTTTAGGCCATTTCGATTCTT
The DNA here is from genome assembly GCA_036507285.1 of Trichosanthes cucumerina. Taxonomy (NCBI): domain Eukaryota; kingdom Viridiplantae; phylum Streptophyta; class Magnoliopsida; order Cucurbitales; family Cucurbitaceae; genus Trichosanthes; species Trichosanthes cucumerina. Next base: position 46,822,352 of record CM071841.1, read on the forward strand.
TTGAGGGATGAAGTAGTTGTATTGAATTGTTTTTTAGCTCAGTTTCCCCTTCATTAGACACTTTGACGCTTTTTGACACTTGGATAGGTTCGAGGTTGGCTAGTTTAGGCTTGAGGCTTGTCTAACGCTCCTTCGAGTTTATTTTTTTTTTCTCTCATTGGACACTTTGTCACTTTTATAGAGTTTAAGTTTATTTTGAAGTTTTCGAGGGGCGGGGTATATTCTTATTGGTGATTTCTAGCTTCATCTCAACCAACATGGCCACTTAAATACGTTTTGGACTCTTGATTAGTTTCGGGGTGAGTTATTTGATTGAAGCTATTTTAGGACACGTTCACGTTTCTTTTGATCCCCATTGGAAACTTTGACACTTTTTTTACTCTTTTTGGCCATTTCGATACTTCCGAGGGATGGAGTAATTGCATTGAATTATTTTTTAGCTCAGTTTTTCCTCTCATTGGACACATTGACGCTTTTTGACACTTGGATAGGTTCGAGGTTGGCTTGTTTAGGCTTGAGGCTTGTCTAAGGCTCTTTCGAGTTTGTTTTTTTTCTCTCATTGGACACTTTGTCACTTTTATAGAGTTTAAGTCTATTTTGATGTTTTCGAGGGGTGGGGTACTTTTAGGGTACAAAGATTTAGGTTGTTTACAAAATTCGTATCCACTGTAAATTATTTTTTCTTTTCATAGAAGATTATTAAACATACATTTTGCCTATATTTTATTCTTCTTTCTATTCCGTTTTTTCATTCAGGTTTTTAACTGCAATGCATAATCTTCAAACAACGACTTTTGAAGCATAAAAGAAGTAGTGTCATTTACTTTAGAAATGTCTATGTAATGAATTTAGTTTCTTTTGGACAACTTGGTACTATATGTGGATTAATGTACTAAATTATTTTGGATATGTTAAAGTTTTTTTTTTTTGGTAAAAAACTATTGCACTTTTGGATTATGTATCAATTTCAATGACATTATGATTATGCGTTCATATCAATGCTAATATTTTTTATTATTCAATTACGAATATTCAATTATTACAAGCTAGAAGGTGTAATTAAAAATAATAAATTTAAATTTTAAAAATAAATTTTAATAAAAAATAATAAAATTTTAATTTTAGTTAACTTTCTGTCGACGCAAAGAATGTCGGCAGATAGTTTATCACCCTACGCTAGTGTTGATTTTCTTTCATTTATTTCCCGACGCGAGACGCGTGGGGAGAGATCCCAACGCAATGTCAGGCGTCGGTAGAAATGCCGACGCATACCGGTATGCGTAGGCAAAAGATATGCTGATGATCTTATCGCGACATATTATCCCGACGCAACGATTTCGTCGGGATGGATTTATGCCTACGAAGAAAGTACTTTCGCCGACGCATTGTTGCGTCGGCATATCCCAAAACTATTGTAGTGTATGTCGCTGCTTGTGAAGCAGCTAAAGAGGCTGTTTGTCTAAGGAAATTCCTTACTGATTTGGAAGTTGTTCCAAATATGTAATTTCCCATCACCTTATACTGTGACAACATTGGTGCGGTAGTCAATTCAAAGGAACCTCACAACCATGAGCGGGGCAAGCACATCGAGAGGAAGTATCACTTGACACGAGGAGATGTGACAGTCACAAAGATCGCTTCAGAGCACAACATTGTTGATCCGTTTACAAAGACTCTCATGGCTAAAGTGTTTGAGGGTCATCTGGAAAGTCTAGGTCTACGAGATATGTACATAGGTTAATCTAGGGCAAGTGGGAGATATGTAATGGGTATATGGATGTCCTAGCTTATTGTATTTGTATCTTTGTAACCACTGTTTTAGATTGTGATGTACCCCACTAGAGTTTTAGTTCAAGTGGGAGTTTGTTGGGGTTTGTGCCTCGTGAATTGTGAGGATTTCAGCATGATTCGAAGAAGTGTAATGGTATGTTTCACTGATCGCAGGATATAGCAGTTCCTCCACATGTAAATAGATAACCTGTTTGAGATCTAGTTTTGTGTGTATCAGATAGATAACCAGAATTTGCATAACCAACTAGATTATAATTTGATTTTTTAGAATAAAATAAACCCATATTAATTGTCCCTCGAAGATATCGGAGTACATGCTTAACTCCGTTCCAATGTCTTTTTGTAGGACATGAACAATAACTAGCTAATAAATTTACTGAAAATGCAATATCTGGTCTTGTGTTATTAGCCAGATATATAAGTGCACCAATTGCACTAAGATATGGTACTTTAGGACCAAGTACTTTTTCATTGTCATCTCGAGGTCGAAATATATCTTTCTTTACATTCAGTGAACGAACTTCCATTGGAATGTTCAATGGATGTGCTTTATCCATATAGAATCTTTTTAAGAGTTTTTCTCTGCATAAGTTGATTGATGAACAAATATCCCATCTGCTAAATGTTCAATTTGCAAACCAAGAAAAAATTTTGTTTTTCCAAGATCTTTCATCTCGAATCCTTTCTGAAGATATTCTATCGTCTTGGATAACTCTTCAGGAGTTCTAATTATATTTAAGTCATCAACATATACAGTTATAATTCCAAATCTTGACTGAGATTTCTTTATAAAAACGCATGAACATATTGGATTATTTTGATATCCTTCTTTCAACAGATATTCACTCAGGCGATTATACCACATTCGCCCTGATTGTTTTAGTCCATATAATGATCTCTGTAACTTAGTTGAATATAATTCCCGAGAGCTTGATTCATATGTTTCTGGTATTTTAAATTTTTCTGGGATTTTCATATAAATGTCATTATCTAGAGATCCATATAAATAGGTCGTGACTACATCCATTAGATGCATATCAAGTTTTTCATATACATTCAGGCCAATCAAATATCTTAGCGTTATTGCATCCACCATAGGAGAATGTCTCTTCATAATCAATACCAAGCTTTTGCGAGAGTTTTTGTGCAACAAGTCTCGCTTTATATCTTGTGACTTCATTCTTTTCATTTCTTTTTCTTACAAATACCTATTTGTATCTCACAGGTTTGACACCTTTTGGTTTTCGGACTTCTGGTCCAAAAACATTTCGTTTTGAAAGTGAGTTCAACTCTGTTTGGATTGTTTCTTTCCACTTCAGCCAATCCTTTCTATGTTGACATTCTTCGATAGATTTTGGATCAAAATCGTCAATTTCATGAATAATATCTTGAACAACATTATAAGCAAAAATGTTGTCAACAATGATATCATTTCGGTTCCACCTCTTTCCTGTCGTAATATAGTTTATAGAAATTTCATTATTATCCTCAAACGTTTGATTTTCTTTAATACTTTTTTGAGTAGTTGTATTATGGATTTCTTCTAGAACATCCATACCTTTTATTGAATTATTTTGATTCTCAACTACTTTTCTTTTTCGAGGATTTTTATCTTTGGAACCCATAGGTTTACCACGCTTCTAGCGTGCTCTAGACTCATTATTGACAACTTGTTCCTTTGGGATATCAATTTTTGATGGAGCATTTGTTACTGGAATATATGATTTAGTCACTCGTTTAGCATCTGTGAATGCATTTGGTAGTTGATTTGCCATATTTTGCATATGAATTATCTTTTGAACTCCAAGTTCACATTGATCTTTACGAGGATCTAAATAAGATAATAATGATGCATTCTATGTAATTTCTTTTTCCAACTTCTGAATTCCTCCCCCTAATGTTGGAAAATTTATTTCATTAAAATGACAATCAGCAAATCGTGCAGTAAATACATCATCCATCAGGGGTTCAAGATATTTAATAATTGATGGGGAATCATATCCAACATATATTCCTAACCTTCTTTGAGGACCCATCTTAGTATTTTGTGGTAGAGCAATTGGAACATGTACTGCACATCCAAAAATCTCAGATAGGATATATCTGGGTGTTGACCATAAGCTAATTGCATAGAGGAATATTTATTATAGGCTACTGGCCTAATACGTAATAATGATGCAGCGTGCAAAATAACATGACCCAAGACCGATGTAGGAAGTTTAGCTCTCACAAGTAATGGTCTTGCAATTAATTGCAGACGTTTTATAAATGATTATGCTAGACCATTTTGGGTATGAACCTGAGCTACAGGATGTTCAACACTTATTCTAATTGACATACAATAATTATTAAAAGTTTGAGATGTAAATTCACCAGCATTATCAAGTCGAATGGTCTTAATTATATAATCAGGAAATTGTGCGCTTAACTTTGAGCAAGTAATCTTGCAAATGCAAGATTTCGACTTGATAATAAGCATACATCTGAACATCTGTTGTATGCGTCAATTAATATAATAAAATATCTAAATGGACCACTTGGTGGGTTAATAGATCCACAAACATCACCTTGAATTTGAAGTGAATCGAATCTCGCAGCGGAAGCGATTGTAAATCGCACGTTCTTAATTTCATTACATGGATTACATTCAAGAATAAACTTAACTAGATTAAGCATATAATATAAGATGGACAGTGAAATATTACCTTTGAAGGTCCTTTCTTCAAGTGCTCCTTCTCCCACGTTCACGATCTCAACAACACGAACCTGCACGTTCATCGACACTACCACTGGATCTTCTCTGTTGTTCTCTAGGTGAGGGAGGAATGTGGGTTCCCCTTGAAGGGAATGAAAATCCTTGCGCAGCGGAAGACGATCGAATCGTCATGGTATTATTACGCTACTTGATTTTGTCAAAATGATCTAACTATTAGATCTAGGCTAAACATGCAAAAGAATGAAGAAAATACAACAAGATAAAAGTACTTACTTGTTGAAGACTCTCTTCAAGGTTTCTTCCTCGGTCACGAACACTTCGTGCTTCTCGATCTCAACGAACGCTTCCCACGAAATGAATCCGAACACTACCACTTGGAGTCTTGGTTGTTCTTCTTTTGGAAAGAAGGAGAATGGTGGGATTCTAGAGTTTTGGAGAGGGGGGAGAGTTGAGAGAGTAGAGAGAATTTTGATCTCTTCTCTTTGATCAAAATAAAAAAATGAGAAAAAACTTACCAATCCCTTCTTGCAAAGGGTTTAAATAGTGGGAATGATGGAGTTAAAATCTCCACATTATTACCACTTTACCACAACCACAAGTTATGCAAATCTCATTTGCAATAATTGTGGATTAATTAAATTGAATCATATCCAATTTAACTTCTCTCAATTAATTTCTCCAAATAGCCCTAATTCAACAATTAGGCTAACCTATAGTTTATTTTAAATCTCATTCACATTAAACTATATATTATATCATTCATATCTCATATAAATGACATAAATGCCCTTAAAGTGAAATTGAACACTTCAATTTCATACCAAAACATTAACCCTTCTATTAACCCAGATTGAGCCAACCGAGGGACTTAATGGACCTACAGTGACGGGCTCCAATGATCCGAGATTAACCTGTCAAACACTCTGACCCGGTTAATCAACATTCATTAGCTACGGTAACACTCCACTATAGCCCGTAGCTGCACTCCCGTGAGTGTAGAATATTACCTGTCCACTGATATAACCAATGCCCATGAGTCGACCCTTCACAGGTTGTTCGTAGACACGGCTGGGTCAAATTACCGTTTTACCCCTGTGTCTACCTCTTCTTCCTTAAGTCCCCACTGCTCCTCTAATGAACAACATATTGTGATGATCCAACCATACACAACACCCTTCTCGGGCTAGTAAGAAGGTGGGCGCCAGTTGTCCAAGCCCTGGAGACAGCATTTAAGGGAACAACCCCTCTAGTTTCCCTGAAGGCGGGAACGAGTGAATTCCATCTCGCGTAGTTAAGTTCCCAGCTCCCTACTTGGTCCTGTCCCTGAGAAGATAGGCATATTGGGCGAGTAACTATGACCACCGTCACCCGTACTAGTCAAAGGAATGAACCCTGCAGACAGGAGTCCGTAACACGCTCAGGATTCAGGTCGAGTCACTAATGGTCATCACGAAGTTATTAGTCTTCATCTTGTCAACGATGTTACATCGATGAGGTCTAATAATTCACGATGCAGTCTTGTACAATCTCATCATTGCGGGGACGCCCCCACTCGCATGTCAACCACATGAACGAGTCAGATCACCTTGTTTGTATCTAATACAAAGTGGCCCGCATCCACACTGTATCAAGGATTAGGTCTCCAACCCTATCCATATACTGTAGACCGTTCGGGTCATTTACTCGAACGTGATCCTCCTTGTGTGTCCACTACACACCGTTCAAGTTCTAGTTCTCTCATTAATTCAATGACCCTGGAGCTTAGTTTATTGAAAAAGTTTATAAATATTGCGAGACACAAAGTGATGAAATAAATAACTCTTATTAATTTAAAACAGTAATTTACAAACACGAGATTAGGACAAAAATCCCAACAAACTCCCACTTGGACAAAAAATCCCAACAAACTCCCACAAGTAAATCACATTTACCTTGATTCTTCCTCTTAGCCAGAAATTTGGGACAGTTCCTCTTCTAGTGTCTGCCCCCATTGCAGTGGAAACACTTTCCTTTCTCTGCAACATCCTTGACCTTCTTGCCCTTGTGGGCGGCAGCTCGGTCAGTTTTACCCATCTTCATCCTTTTCTTCCCTTTCGAGCGTGAAACAGCAACAGTTTCGTCCCAGAGGTCGAACCCCTGTGATAAGACTTGTAGGCAACATTTGCCTCAGATTCCGATGCCTTGACCCTGTTCAAGGACTAGAAATTCTATAGCTCATTGAGGAGGGTAGTCAGAGTGTATCTAATTTTGTTTATAACAGCATTGCTACGAAACTGAAGGAAACTCATCGGAAGAGTCTCCAGAATAAAACTGACTTGGCTCGACTCATCGATCGAAGCCCCGTTCATCTCAGCAAGATTAAAGTGGGTCATCATGTCTAGAACATATTCACGGATAGACGACCCCTCTTTCATCCGTGCGTTGAAGACTTATTTGAGCGAGTCATGCCGGACTTGAAAGGACTATTGTCCAAATTTCCTGTAAGGACTCCATGGTCTCCTTGGCGGTGACCATCAGCTCATGCTTTTTTGCCAAAACATCAGACATGCTGACAATGATGTAGACCTTGGCCTTTTCATTGGCCCTGATCGATCGATCGTATGCATCGCGAACACTTCGCGACGTAGTCGAGCTCGGCATCTGAGGACACTCCTCAGACAACACGAACTTAATGTCGTCAGTTACCAAAATTGTGTTTATGTTATTTTTCCAACTTTGGTAATTATCTCCCACTAATTTATCAGAGGAGAGTAGAGCTATTATTGCGTTAGACATGTTTTAAGCTGAAAAATTAAGAAAACTTTGTGTTAGTCTCGCAAAATACTTTTGAAATCCAATCAAGTTTTAGAAAAATTGTTTCATGATCTTTAGGTCATTCAAAATTTTGCAATGATACCCTAAAGGTTTAGAATGACCGCCACCGAAGGGTGAACAGAATACTCCTCCTCTAAGACGAGACTTTCTCAATCAGACCCTAATCCCAGAATAACTCTTATTCCATTAGGCGTCCAATTACCATTGTTTGGTTGAATTCATTCACACTTAACGAATTCTGTGAATGTCACCCTCAATCTTTAAGTTTCCAAGCATCCGTCCAAACAATAGCCACCGAAGGGTGAACCAAGAAGGAAAACCAACCAGGAAACTGTATCCCTTTCGGGAATTCACGGTGTTCCGACTCCCATGATCAAGGCCCTCCGAAGGGATTGTCTGGTCCAGGCCAAACTAGCAGGCGGATCATAGGCGTCTCACAGTGTGAATCGAAAAAAGAGACCGTGGGTCTCGTTTTCACAAGTCCCACTCCCACTCACTATAAGTACTCTCTCCATCCACGATGATATTGACCTATACAAATGCAACCCGAAAGGGGATGCTCTCATTTGCGCCACGAGGCCGAGTATAGATGTCATGGTGCGGACTTAAAGGAGATTTGTGGTTGGAAATTCAAATGTATCTCATACACTTTTTTCCTCCCACTCAGCACTTTAATTTTAATAGGGATTGACCTAGATAAATCGGCTAAAATTTACCTAAGTCTACCAATATAACTCTTATATGGTATTATCCTAAGTCTATAATCACATTATAACTTAGGTCTATGTGAGTAATTAAAACACTTTTAATTAGCGGCAGTCACGATAAGTATAATCTAAGAATCTCTGGACCGAATTCACTCCCAGGTCGGTTTTCAGGTAGGGGTGTTCCGCAAGCGTCAACTTAAATACCCCAGCCTTAGACAAAACCTTCCTTAGACAGAGTTACTAACAAGTCTCCATTCATAGACTAAACTTTGATTTCCTAATTTCTAATCTCATTAGAAAATAGAAAACCTAAGTCTAATTATTCAAGTTCTAAACTCTTTAAAACTAATAATTAACTTAGGTTGCATGCATTTCTATGTTATAGTGTTTGATCATTCATCACATGAATAACTATATACTATAACATAATATAATTCATCACATGAATATAAATGCATGTGCATACTTTAATCTAAAAATTATAACACTTATATTAATAAAATTAAACATGCATTTAATTATATTATAACTCTTATAATATAACCTATCATGCAAACTATATATTATAACTCTTACATTATAAATGATGCATGAAATGTTTAACCTAAGGTGGGATTTTCAATCTATATGGCATACATTATGCACATAGAATTTAATTAAATCATACATCTCATGCATAAAATAATTAAATAGCAAAATTGGACTGGTTTTGGCACCTAGGGGCAATTATTTAATTAAATAACATTAATATAACACTTATATTAATATTATTTAATAAAATAATTAAATAAATAAAATAAATACATTTTACAAATAAAGAAATTAAAAAAAAAATTAATTTCGGTAAAATACTGCCCACTAATTCCACAAGCAACTGCCCATGTCTTGAACTGCCCGCGAACTTCCCCTCAACGCGTGCAGCGTTGCAACGCCGTGGGCAGCGTTGCAACGCTGTCGCTTCTAGCGTCGACCCAGCGTTCTCAACGCCAGCGGCGTTGCAACGCTGTCCTGCAGCGCACCTTGTTCCCGCTGGCACAGCGTTGAGATGCCAAAGAGCAGCGTCTCAACGTCGTCGCCTGTATAGCAAACACCTTTGCTGTTTGTGCTTCGACATTCACCTGTTTCCGCTCCGATCTCTTCACAACAACTCTTGCTACTAAAGACTCAGACTTTACAGACTCGATTTACAACAAAATGCCCAAAAACAACGGGCCCTTACATTCATCTCATCAACATAAATTGTAAATATAAACTAGTGCCAAAACCAAAAACATCCAAATTCGCAAACCAGCATTCATCTCATGAATTCAAAGTAAATTACCCATCTATTTTAACGAAAAAATAGTGCATAATGAAGAACCATCAACCTGGCTGTGATACCAATTGAAGGGAATGAAAATCCCTGCGCAGCGAAAGACGATCGAATCGTCATGGTATCATTACGCTACTTGATTTTGTCAAAAAGATCTAACTATTAGATCTAGGCAAAACATGCAAAAGAAGGAACAAAATAAAGCAAGATAAAAGTACTTACTTGTTGAAGACTCTCTTCAAGGTTTCTTCCTCGGTCACGAACACTTTGTGCTTCTCGATCTTAACGAACGCTTCCCACGAACGAAATCCGAACACTACCACTTGGAGTCTAGGTTGTTCTTCTTTTGGAAAGAAGGAGAATGGAGTTTCGGAGAGGGATGAGAGCTGAGAGAGTAGAGAGAATTTTGATCTCTTCTCTGTGATCAAAATCAAAAAATGAGAAAAAAACTTACCAATCCCTTCTTGCAAAGGGTTTAAATAGTGGGAATGATGGAGTTAAAATCTCCACATTATTACCACTTTACCACAACGATAGGTTATGCAAATCTCATTTGCATAATCACATAATATAAGATATCTCATATCTCATATTGAAAATCTCATTTGCAATAATTGTTGATTAATTAAATTGAATCACATCCAATTTAACTTCTCTCGATTCATTTCTCCAAATAGCCCTAATTCAACAATTAGGCTAACCTATAGTTTATTATAAATCTCATTCACATTAAACTATATATTATATCATTCATATCTCATATAAATGACATAAATGCCCTTAAAGTGAAATTGAACACTTCAATTTCATACCAAAACATTAACCCTTCTTTTAACCCCATTGAGCAAGCAGAGGGACCTAATGGACCTCACGTGATGACGGGCTCCAATGATCCGAGATTAACCTGTCAAACTCTTTGACCCGGTTAATCAACATTCATTAGCTACGGTAACACTCCACTATAGCCCATAGCTGCACTCCCGTGAGTATAGAATATTACGTATCCACTGATATAACCAATGCCCATGAGTCGACCCTTCACAGGTTGTTCGTAGACACGACTAGGTCAAATTACCGTTTTACCCCTGTGTCTACCTCTTGTTCCTTAAGTCCCCACTGCTCCTCTAATGAATAACATATTGTGATGGTCCAACCATACACAACACCCTTCTCGGGCCAGTGAGAAGGTGGGCGCCCGTTGTCCAAGCCCTGGAGACAACACTTAAGGGAACAACCCCTCTAGTTTTCTTGAAGGCGGGAATGAGTGAATTCCATCTCGCCTTGTTAAGTTCCCAGCTCCCTACTTGGTTCTGTCCCTGAGAAGATAGGCATATTGGGCGAGTAACTGTGACCACCCTCACCCGTACTAGTCAAAGCATAGACCCCCGAAGACAGGAGTCCATAACACGCTCAGGATTCAGGTCGACTCACTAATGGTCATCTACGAAGTTATTAGTCCATCACAGCGGTGTTACATCGTGAGGTCTAATAATTCACGGTCCGGTCTTGTACAATCTCATTGCACAGGATGCCCCCACTCGCATGTCAACCACATGAACGAGTCAAATCACCTCGTTTGTATCTAATACATAGCGGGCCGCATCCACAGTGTATTCAGGATTAGGTCTCCAACCCTATCCATATACTGTAGACCGTTCGGGTCATTTACTCGAACGTGATCCTCCCTGTGTATCCACTACACACCGTTCAAGTTCTAGTTCTCTCATTAATTCAATGACCCTGGAGCATAGTTTATTGGAAAAGTTTATAAATATTGCGAGACACAAAGTGATGAAATAAATAACTCTTATTAATTTCAAACAGTAATTTACAAACACGAGATTAGGACAAAAATCCCAACACCCCTTAGGTGAGATGAGATGTTTGTGAGAGAGAGGTTGTGTTTTGGAACTTTTCCAACCACACAACAAAAGCTTAGGTTTGGCTTAGTTAACCTAGTTGCATCTTATGCAACTATATATATAAGGAGATAGGGATGGAGATTACCATCCTATCGCTCTTTCATTCTCTCATTAGTATATAGTTAATATGTGAATCTAATTCACATTAAAACTATATATTATATCAAGTATATCACAATAACTGATATGACATCTCATATATGAAATTGAACACTTCAATTTCATTCCTAACTTTATACCTTCAATATAACCATGTTGAGCCAACGGAGGAACCTAATGGACCTACCGTTCATGAGCTCAAATGATGTGAAATTAACTAATCAAACTCTTTGATCCAGTTAATCAATATTCATTAACTACAAGTCACTCCACTATAGACTTGTAGTTGCACTCTCCTCAATGTAGATTGTTGGGATTTGTGCCCTAAAACTCGTAGTTCGTAATTATGTTCTAATTAATGTAATAAAGTGTTATTATTTCAATAAAGTGTTATTGTTCGTTATCTACGAGTTTGCCTTTATTTAAACCCTAAATCCAATAAACTAAACATCCAAGGCTGTTAAATGAATCTCTAACTGAATGTAGTGTACATAAAAAGGATCTCGGTTCGAGATACAACCTAAAGGGTCTATAGTTAGGGGATAAGGTTTGGGTACCTTACCCTCGTTAAACTATGGATGTGGCCCAGTTTGTATTTGATACAAACACTGTTATCCTAACGTGTTCGTGTAGATGACATGTGAGTGGGGATATCCTATGTAATGAGATTACATAAGACCGGACAACGAAATAGTAATCTCTAACTGTAACTCCGTTGACTAGTTAGGTTTCTATTTCACTAGGATGACCTAGGCAACTTGATCTCAATCCAGAGTAGGTTACGAACTCCTGTTCACGAGGGATTGTCCTTTGACTAGTATGGGTGAGAGTGGCCACATTCGCCGACTCAATATGCCTACCTTCTTGGGGACAAGACCGATTGAGCGGCTGGAAACTTAACTTAGCAAGATGGAATTCACTCGTTCCCGCCTACTAGGGTAAGTAGAGGAATGTTCCCTTAAGTGGTGTCTCCGGGACTTGAACAAAGGACTCGACCCTCTCATTGGCCCGAGAGGGACTCTGTTTGTTGGTAGGACCACAAACAAATTGTTCATTAGAGAAGCACTGGTACTTAAGGCACAAGATTTAACCTAGGGGTAAAATGGTAATTTGATCCAGCTGGTATTACGAACATTCGTGAAGGATTTACTTGCTGTTATTGGTCAATATCCATGGACACAGAAATATATCTGCAGTGAGAAGAGTGCAGTTGTTAGACTTTAGTGGAGTGTTCCCGCAGTTAACGAATGTTGATTGGGAGGTTAATGAGATTAACCGAGCAATCTTGTATCATTGGAGCTTCTGATCTGTAGGTCCATTAGGTCCACCTTCTAGCTCGTAAAGGGTTCTTAGATCATTTGAATTTGAAATTTTCAAATTCATTAGGGAATAAACTTAATGTATATTGATACAATATAACATATAGTTTTGAAACTATATATTATAAATTTAATGTGAATATGATTCATATTAAATTTTGTGAGAGAATTAAATATTTGAAAGAGTTCAAATATTGAACTGAAGTGTGAATGTGATTCATGTTTGAAAACTATAGGTTAAAATTTAATGTGCACTGGATGTACATTAAAACTATAGGTTAAGGGGTAATATGATTAAAAGAGATTGAATCCAAATTAAATATATGATATTTAATTTGTATTATTTAAATGTTATTTAAATTAATAATTAAATTTGATTTAATTATATTATTATTATTATTATTATTATTATTATTATTTTAATAACAAAAAGGGAACGTGTCATCCAGACACGTACCCCACTACCCCTCTCCTTCTCCCTATCATTGTTTAATGTGGAGAAGGGGTCGATCATTTGGATCGATCGATTGATCATTTTTCCATTTGATAGAAGAAAAAATTCTCTCTCTCTCTCTCACTCTCTAAAATTTCCAAAATTATCCAAAAGTTGGAATCCTTCCCACAAAGGATTTTGTTATAAGTTGAATCTCAGAGGATAGAAGGTTTTCCTCGTGGTGTTGTCCAACTGAAGAAAACAGGGAAGTTTCTTGGAAGTTCCTATGTTGTTGTACTGTTTGGAGCAAGGAGTTGCTGCAAGTTGAAACTACAAAGGTATTCTTCTTCTTCCCTTTAGTTTAATTGTTAAACTTTAGTATGTTTGCATGTAAACATCCATGCCTAATTAGATTAGATTATTTTTATGCTTGTTCTGTATATTTATCAATGTACTGGTTTTTGTTTTTCAATCAAAACAATCAAGCACACTAACGATCCTAAACACGTTTTCGCTGCTCCAGGAGATCAGATCTCCATCATAGATTATATTGTGTCCACTTATATAATCATTACCCATGAGTCGACCCTTCACAAGTTGTTCGTAATCACGACTAGGTCAAATTACCGTTTTACCCCTGTGATTACCTCTTTGTTCCTTAAGCACCATTGATCCTCTAATGAACAACAAGTCTAAGGTCCTACCATAGACTCATACCCTCATAGAGGGTGGGGCCCCGTTGTTCAAGAGCTGGAGTCAGTTCTTAAGGAAACAACCTATCTAATTCCTTTGTGTAGGAATGAGTGAATTCCATCTTGCACAGTTAAGTTCCCCTACTGTCTACGAGATTCTATCCGTGTGAAGGTAGGGTTATTGAGTCGGCTACAGGTCACTCTCACTCATACTAGTCTAAGGACAAACCCCTATAAGCAGGAGTTCTTAACTTGCGCAGGATTCAGGTTGAGTCACTAATGACCAACTATAAATTATAAGTCTCATCCTGTTAACGGTGTTACACTGGTTAGACTAATAATTTGCAGTCCGATCTTGTATGAACACTTCATACAGGATGCCCCCACTCGCATTCAACCACATGAATGAGTTGGATTACCTCATTTGTACTAATTACAAAGTTGGTCGTATCCATGGTGTTACTAGAATAAGGTTTCCAATCTTATTCTTATACCATAGACCATTTAGGTTATATTCTTGAACACAATCCAAATAGTGTCCACTACACTAATGTTCAAGATATATTATAACCTTGGAGCTTAGTTTATTGGATTTGTAAAGAAAGAATATAATTTTATCAAAACAAATAACCCTTTATTTATTTGATCAAAATTACACAAGTTTAGGGCATAAATCCCAACAATCTCCCACTTGACCTAAAGCTTGTGGAGTACTAAAACATTACAGTAATGTAAATACAATAAACTAGGGCATTTAAACCATTTGTACAAAACACTCCCACTTGCCCTAGTTGGGGAAAACTTGCAAACCTAGACCTTCTATGTGAATCTTAAATACTTTAGCCGTGAGAGCCTTTGTAAAAGGATCAACAATGTTGTGCTCTGAGGCTATCTTCGTGAAAATCACGTCTCCTTTATGCACGATCTCTCGGATGAGATGATATTTTCGCTCAATGTGCTTTCCCCTCTTGTGACTTCGGGGTTACCTCGAATTTGCCACTGCACCAATGTTATCGCAATACAACGTGATGGACAAAGTCATATTTGGAACAACTTTCAAATTTAGCATGAACTTGCTTAACCAAACGACCTCTTTAGCTGCTTCACAAGCTGCTACATATTCGACCTCAATGGTGGAATCAGCGATGCATCCTTGCTTGACGCTTCACCATATTACAGCTCCTCCGTTAAGATTAAATACTGACCCTAATGTAGATTTTCGAGAATCTTAATCAGTCTGAAAGTTAGAATCTGTGTATCGTATAATGATCAAATCCTTAGCCACATACACAAGCATGTAGTTCCTTGTTCTTCGTAGATACTTAAGGATTGTTTTAACCGTTGTCTAGTGTTCAATTCCTGAATTGGATTGATACCTACTGACCATCCCAACTACAAAACAGATGTCAAGCCTAGTACACAACATGGCGTACATCAGGCTCCCAACAGCTGATGCATAAGGAATCCGTCTCATATCCTCAACTCCTTGAGGTTTCTTAGGACATTGTTCCTTAGACAAATGGACTCCATGTCTAAAAGGCAATAAGCCCTTTTTGGAGTCTTGCATCTTAAACCTACACAACACTTTGTCTATGTAAGATGTTTGAGACAAGGCTAGTGTTTTTTTCTTGCAGTTCCGGACAAACTGTGCATCACCCAAATCTTTCATTTGGAATTGCGCAGCTAGCCAATTTTTAATCTCAGTAAGATATCCTACATTATTCCCAATGAGTAGGATATCATCCACATATAGAACTAGGAATGCGACAGAACTATTGATGATTTTCTTGTAGGCACAAGGTTCATCATCATTCTGGTCAAAACCATAAGATCTGATTGCCTGATCAAATCTTATATTCCATGACCTAGAGACTTGTTTCAGTCCATAAATTGACCTTTTAAGCGTGCAAACGTTTTTCTCTTGGCCTGGTTCAATGAACCCTTTGGGTTGGTCCATGTAGATGTTTTCCTCAAGATTTCCATTCAAAAAGGTTGTCTTGACATCCATTTGCCATACTTCATAGTCATAATATGCGGCAATGGCAAGTAGGATACGGATAGACTTTACCATTGCAACAGGTGAAAAGGTTTCCTCATAGTCAACCCCTTCAACCTGGGTATAACCCTTTGCTACTAGTCTAGCTTTAAAGGTTTGCACCTTTCCATCTACACCACGCTTTCTCTTGTAGATCCACTTACAACCTATAGGTTTTACCCCATCAGGTTTATCTACAAGATCCTAAACAGAATTGAAGTACATAGACTCGATTTCTTGGTTCATGGCTATGACCCATTTCTCTTTGTCTTTGTCAACCATCGCTTGATTATAAGTCAATGGATCCTCGGAGTTGTCATCTCGTATAACAACTTGGGTTTCAGATAAACCCATGTAACGGTCAGGTTGTGTTATAACCTTCCCACTACGTCGAGGCATACTCAACTCTTGAGATGGACTCTCTTGACTAGACAAGCTAGTATCAACAACTTTTGTTGACGTACTACTTTTATTAGCAACCTTTGCTATTGTTCTGCCGAACTCCCTCAACACAATTTTACTTCTTGGTTTGTGGTCCCTTATGTGGTCGTCCTCTAAGAAAGTGGCATTTGTCGACACAAAAACCTTATCTTCCTTAGGATCATATAATAAACCACCTATTGTTTCTTTTGGGTAGCCTACGAATAGGCACAATTTTGAACGTGAATCCAACTTCTTTGGATTTTGGATTTGTTACAAGCACATGTGCTGGACAACCCCATATTCTGAAATGACATAAACTGCCTTTACGTCCTTTCCAGAGTTCAAAAGGTGTTTCAGAAACACTTTTTGAGGGCACATTATTCAAAATGTATACCGCAGTCTCTACAGCGTAACCCTAAAATGAACTAGGGAGATGAGCATAACTCATTATTGATCGAGTCATGTCCAACAAGGTTCTATTTCTCCTTTTCGATACACCGTTTTGTTGTGGTGTACCGGGAGCCGAGAGTTGGAATGTAATTCCATGTTCTATCATATAGTTCTGGAATTTTAAATCCATGTACTCTTCACCTCGATCTGATCGAAGCGTTTTAATTATTTTACCCAATTGATTTTCAACCTCAGTCTTGAATTCCTTGAACTTTTCAAGTGCTTCAGACTTATGTTGTATTAGGTAAATATGCCCAAATCTGGAATAATCATCTACAAAGGTGATGAAATGTTCATAACCTCCTCTGGCTTTAACGCTCATTGAACAAGAAAGGTCTGAATGTATAAGCTCAAGCGTTTTTTTGGCTCTATAACCTTTTCCATTAAAAGGTCTTTTAGTCATTTTACCTTCGAGGCAGGATTCACATACAGGTAAAGTATTTTCTTCTAACTAATTTAGAAGTCCATTCTTTACCAATCTCTCAATTCTATTGAGATTAATGTGACCGAATCTAAGATGCAAAAGATGAACATTTTCTTTGAGAGAAATTTTACGTTTCTTAGTTTGTGCGTTTGCAGTTTTAAATAATTCAGTGTTTAGAACGATTTTGACTGAATTATGCCTTAAAACATACAACCTATTTTCTAATGAAGTTGAACATATTTCCATACCTTTCTTTAAAATGAACACTTTATTCATTGAGAAAGAAACAAAAATACATTGTTCTATAAGGAAAGAAATTGAAATAAGGTTTCTAGTAAACCCTGGTATCACCAATATATTGTCCAACAACATATATTTCTTGCCAAAGTAAAGCTTCATTGTGCCTACTGCTACAGCTAAGACGACTTCTCCAATTCCAACCCGAAGCGTTATCTCTCCTTTATGTAGTTGCTGCCAGGAATCAATCCCTGAAAAGAAGAGCAAACATGATTAGTGGCGCCTAAATCAAGTATCCAAGCAGTTTTATCATTATCCACTAAACAAGCTTCTAGGCAAAGTAAATCATATTTACCTTCCTTCTTCTTTTCTGCAATGTACTTCGGATAGTTGCGTTTCCAATGCCCGTCTTCGTTGCTGCGGAAACACTTTCCTTTGTCAGCAACTTCTTTGACTTTCTTGCACTTCTGGGTGACAGACTTGTCAGCTCGTTTCCCATTACCAACCTTCTTCATGTTCTTCTTCTTCCCTTTCAGGTTAGAAGAAGATGAAGCCACTGTTATTGTTCCAGAGGTCGAACCTCTGTGATAACTCCTACTGGCAACATTTGCCTCACCTTTCGATCCCTGAATTTTCATCAAAGATTGAAAGGTCTAAAGTTCATTCAGAAAGGAGGTAAGGTTAAAAGTAAGATTGTTCATAACAACATTACTTCTAAACTGTAGGAGACTATCTGGAAGGGTTTCCATAATGAAGTTGACGTAGCTCGATTCATTGATGGAAGCACCATTCGACTCCGCGATGTTAAAGTGCACCATCATATCTAGGACATGATCCCGAACAGATGTACCCTCTGGCATCCTTACTTTAGGGCATTGTGTCGGGCCTGTGTGGATTGTTGTCCAAACATACCCTGCACAGAATCCATGATTTCCTTGGCAGTTATCATGCCCTCATGCTTCTTGGCTAATATATCAGACATACTTGCAAACATGTAGACCTTGGCCTTGATCCATCGATCATATGCATCACGAACATTTCGTGACGCCTTCGAGCCTGACACCTGAGGACACTCCTCAGTTAGCACAAACTTCAGATCATCCACTACCAATATAGTGTTCAGTTTGTTTTTTCATGTCATCATATTCTCTCATGTTAACTTTTCCGCACCCAATAAGGAAATAATAGAGCTAAACTTTTTTGCTGAAAATTTACAAATAAATTTGTATGAGTTTCTTGCTATAACTCTAATCCAATCATGTTTTAGCTAATTATCAAATGATTCCTAGGTCATTTATAATTTGCAATGATACTCCAAAGCTTTCGAATGTATGATACCGAAAGGTAATAAAAAACACTACTCCTCCTCTGGATCAAGACATTCTTGACCAAAACCTAATGCCAGAATAACTCTTATTCCTATAGGCTTTTGTTACCATTGTTCGGTAAGGATACATACACATCTTATGTACCTTGTGAGTGTAACCCTCTGTCTTTGGATCCCAGAGTCCTCATCTAATAAAATCC
Source organism: Trichosanthes cucumerina (assembly GCA_036507285.1). Taxonomy (NCBI): domain Eukaryota; kingdom Viridiplantae; phylum Streptophyta; class Magnoliopsida; order Cucurbitales; family Cucurbitaceae; genus Trichosanthes; species Trichosanthes cucumerina. Next base: position 46,841,253 of record CM071841.1, read on the forward strand.
TTCGAAGGGAGAACTAGATTGAAAAACAGTCTAAGTAAATCCTTATCCCTTTCGGGTGTCTACTGTGTTCGATCCCCTATGATCAACCCCTCCGAAGGGATTGTCTTGTCCAGGCTAAACTAGAAGGCTGACAATAGTGATCTTCACTGTGTATGTGATTGAAGAGACCATAGGTTTTGTTTTCACTAAACTGCTCCCACTCACTATAAGTACCCTCTCCATTAACCTTAATATTGACTCATACAAACACCATCAGAAGGGGACGCTCCGTTTGCGCCACGAGGCCAAGTATGAGTCTCTCACGGTGTGAACTTCCGGAGATACGTAGGTGGAAAAATATGTATCATATACGCTTTTCCTCCCACTGGATACTTTAAATCTATAGGAATCTTACTTAGGTTAAACCCGGCTAATGGTTTTACCTAAAGGTATCAATATAACTCTTATATCGATAATCAATATAACTCTTATATTGATTTTATCCTAAGTTTGCTAATATAACTTTTATATTAAGCCTACGATTTCTAGTTTATTAACCCCTTAATAAACCCGCTGACGCTACAATGATTTATTAAATCCTCTGATTAAATCTCACTCCTTTTTCAGTTTCCAGGTAGGGGTGTTCCGTTTCCGTCAGTTTAACTACTCCAGCCTAGACAGAACTTTCCTTAGATAGAGTTTCTCTTTTAATCATTGTTTATAAATCACTTGGTTCCTAATTCTAATCTAATTAGAACTAGATAACCTAACGTATATTATTTCCAAGTTCTAGACATTTTAAAACTAATAATTAACCTTAGGTGACATGCATACTATGTTTTAGTGCTTGATCATTCATCTCATGAATAATAAGACATACATAGCATAATCATCTCATGATATATAATGCATGTCAATGTTGTCCATAAATTAATGTAACAAATTTATATTAATTAATCATGCAAACTATATAATATAACTCTTTATGTTATAAATGATGCATAGAAATGCTTGATCTAAGGTGGGATTTCTAAATTAAAAACATACATTATGCATGGCAATAATTACACAACAATTGCATAATTTAAATAGCAAAATTAGACTAATTTTGGCACCCTAATAATAATTTTAATAAATATATTATAATTATACAAATTAAAATTAAATAAATTAAATATAAATAAATATAAAACATTTTTATATTTATTATATATAATAAAAACGAATTTTCGCCCGTTGGATTACTCGCTGAAACGCATTCGGCGTTGCAACGCTGCGCCATGTCCGTTTCTTCCCGTTGGAGCGCGTTGCAAAACTCCTTCGGCGTTGTATGTCAAGGCGGCGTTGTGGTAACGCGCGCGATCGCGCGCGCTCCTTCCGCAAGCGCAAAGCATTGCACGCCAATGAACAGCGTTGCAGTAACGCGCATTACTGACAACATGTGGAATCTCCATTCCTTGCTCGTTTTTGCTCTGTTCTTCTCAGCAACCACCTTGCCTCCATCGACACAGACTTACATACTCGATTTACAATTAAAATTGCCCAAAACACCAAGTCCTTATATTGAACGATTCAATGAAAAAAATTGTAAATCTTAGTGTCAAAATCGAAAACATCTAAATTGCAAACTGTTCATACATCTCATGCAAAACAATAAATCTCACCTCGTTCTTGAAAAATCCAGAATGTAAACTAAGAATGCAATTGTGCTCTAATACCAATTGAAGGGAATCGAATCCCGCAGCGGAAGCGATTATGAATCGCGCGTTCTTAATTTCATTACATGGATTACATTCAAGAATAAACATAACTAGATTAAGCATATAATATAAGATGGACAACGAGATATTACCTTTGAAGAACCTTTCTTCAAGTGCTCCTTCTCCCACGTTCACGATCTCAGCAACACGAACCCGCACGTTCACCGACACTACCACCGGATCTTCTCCGTTGTTCTCTAGGTGAGAGAGGAATGTGGGTTCCCCTTAGGTGAGATGAGATGTTTGTGAGAGAGAGGTTGTATTTTGGAACTTTTCCAACCACACAACAAAAGCTTAGGTTTGGCTTGTTCAACCTAGTTGCATCTTATGCAACTATATATATAAGGAGATAGGGATGGAGATTAACATCCTATCCCTCTTTCATTCTCTCTTTAGTATATAGTTAATATGTGAATCTAATTCACATTAAAACTATATATTATATCAATTATATCACATATAACTGATATGACATCTCATATATGAAATTGAACACTTTAATTTTCATTCTTAACTTTATACCCTCAATATAACCATGTTGAGCCAACGAAGAGACCTAATGGACCTACAGTTCATGAGCTCCAATGATGTGAAATTAACTAATCAAACTCTTTGATCCAGTTAATCAATATTCATTAACTACAAGTCACTCCACTATACACTTGTAGTTGCACTTTCCTCACTGTAGATTATATTGTGTCCACTAATATAATCATTACCCATGAGTCGACCCTTCACAGGTTGTTCGTAATCACGGCTGGGTCAAATTACCATTTTACCCCTGTGATTACCTCTTTGTTCCTTAAGCACAACTGATCCTCTAATGAACAACAAGTCTAAGGTCCTACCATAGACTCATACTGTCATAGAGGGCGGGGCCCCGTTGTTCAAGACCTGGTGTCAGTTCTTAAGGGAACAACCTATCTAATTCCTTAGTGTAGGAATGAGTGAATTTCATCTTGCAAAGTTAAGTCCCCAGCTACCTACGAGATTCTGTCGCTGAGAAGGTAGGCTTATTGAGTCGGCTACAGGCCACTCTCACCCATACTAGGCTAAGAAAAACCCCTATAAGCAGAAGTTCTTAACTTGCTCAGGATTCAGGTCGAGTCACTAATGACCATCTATAAATTATCAGTCTTATCCTATTAACGGTGTTACACTAGTTAGACTAATAATTTGCAGTCTGGTCTTGTATGAACTCTTCATACAGAATGCCCCCACTCGCATGTCAACCACATGAATGAGTTGGATTACCTCATTTGTACTAATTACAAAGTGGGTCACATCCATGGTGTTACCAGAATAAGGTTTCCAACCTTATTCTTATACCATAAACCATTTAGGTTATATTCTTGAACACGATCCAAATAGTGTCCACTACATTGATGTTCAAGATATATTATAACCTTGGAGCTTAGTTTATTGAATTTATAAAGCAAGAATGTAATTTTATCAAAACAAATAACCCTTTATTTATTTGATCAAAATTACACAAGTTTAGGGCATAAATCCCAATGGAATTTGCTCTAAAAATGCAGGCGATTCAATCCCCACTGTAGCTAGTGATGGTCTAATAACTAATTTTCCTTGAAAGCAAGCATCACATGAGAACTCATTGAATTGAAGAATCTTTTGGTTATTTAATGGATGTCCATGTGAATTCTCAATAATTTTTCTCATCATTATCGATCTTGGATGGCCCAGTCGATCATGTCAAACACTGAATATTTCTGGATTCATGAACTTCTGGTTCATTGTTGCATAGCTTTCGATTACTCGTATATGAGTATAATATAATCCAAAAGAAAACGCAGACAGTGTTTCTAATATACGTTTTTCATGTGAAACAATAGATATTATATAGAGATACTCTATATTATTTTTACGATCAGTTTCAACATGATAACCATTGTTATGTATATATTTGAAATTCAATAAATTTGTCTTTCATTTGCTAGAGAAAAAAACATTATTAATTGAAAATTTTGTTCATCTAGGTAAGATAAAACTTGTTTTTCCAAAACCTTCAATCAGGTCTGCAGAACCTGATATAGTATTGACTTTTGCTTCCAGCATTGTCAATTTAGAAAATACTTTCTGTTTATAAGTATTGTGTGCGTAGTTGCGCAGTCTGTCAGACATGGATCTTCATTATTCGATTTTGAGTTATTCAACATATGAAAACTGCCCATATTTCTTCATTAAACAAAAATAATTACAATAAGAGATACATCATACAAAAAGTTTAAAGCTAAAAAGAACATAAAAATAAACATTAGTACTAAACATTCTCAAAATCAAAAGAAGCACTTGCTAATCCATCAATTGTTTCAATCTTCTCTTCAGGAGATGCAAAGAAGTCTGCCACATCCAAATTTGTCATATTGGATGGGTCGAATATATCATTGTCTTGATGAGCAAGATTTTCTTCTACATTTTTTCTTTTTTCCTTCAGGGAAGCTTAATAGAGATCGACTAAATGTTTGAATGTACGACAAATACGTGACCAATGTCCAGTTATTCCACATCGAAAACATTTATTTTCATCACCTCTTCCACTCTTTGGAGTTTTTCCTTTATGATCATCATTTCGTGTGGGTTTCTTAAAATTAGGATAATTATAATGTCCACCACGAAAATAGTTATTTTTTCCCTACCGTGGTCACGACCTTGACCACGACCACAACCTTGACCTCGATTGTTAAAATTCACAACATTAACTTCAGGAAATGGTGTAGCTACAGTTGGTCGAGATTCATGATTTTTTATTAATAGCTCGTTATTTTGTTCAGTCACGAGAAGACATGAAATCAGTTCTGAATACCTTTTAAAGCCTTTCTCTCGATATTGTTGTTGCAGAAGCATATTCGAGACATAACCAATAATCTTTATCATCATTGTAAAGAGATGTAAATTCTAATTTTGTAAGGGTTGTCATAGTAATACTTCACACATCAAACATTGTATTGATATTAGAAATTTAATATATACCGAACATGTAAAATACCATTTAATTTATTATAAAAAAAATTGCATACCTGTAGGACCTACCTTCGGCGGAAAAAATGGCAGAGGCTCGTGCTGATAACGTGTTGTAAAAATAGGATTGAAACCGAGTATAATTTTACCAATATTTAAATACTAATATACTATAATAATAATAATAATGATGATCATGATCATGATGATCATGATCATGATGATCATGATCATGATGATAATATTATGGATATATATATAATATAAATAAAGAAAGTGGAAATTTATGGAAAAATTAAATAAGGAATAAAAGAGAGAAAGTGATTGAAAAGAAAAAAGATTGGAGAGAATTTTCACCAATTATCGTGTATTCATGATCCACCAAATGCCACTATTTATAGGCAATTTGGCAAGTATGAGTTGATATATTTAGACATTAAACATTGGTAAAAATTAGACACATGAAAGACACTTTGGTTAACGTCAGTATCAAATGACATATGGAATGAGCATTTACATTACACATGTTTAGAATATATATATATAGATATATGAGCAAGGAAAAGAAACATGAAATATTTACCCAAGGTTTTTAAAAATAAATTTAAGTTTTTTATGCAATTAATTTACTAAAAATAAAAATATTTATATACTTTTTTGGCGAAGATACTTATATTTGTATTTTTGCGTTCATAGTCGAACTCCAAATTTACAAGTAGCCTAATCTAGCTCTCGCAGGATGCAAGAAATTTTGTTGACGAGGCAAGCGAGAGCGTTATCCCTATCTAAGAGCGTGGGCAAGCAAGACGACTTCATACTGATCTCTTAGGTAATTTTGTGTGCAATAACATCCAAATGGGTCATATTTCATTATTTTCATAAAGTATGTCAGATGATATTAGAGCGCATGAGAATGAGTCATATCCTTACAAAAATCCTCTGTTAAATCGCTAATCAACCAGAAATGTTAAGTAGATGGATAGTAAATTTAATTATATTGACACTCTTGTGCGTTTAAGAATTTGTAGAAGACCCAATAGATGAAAAGCAATCCTATTTGAAGACGAAACGACTTTACAGGAGTTCGAATGTCACATGATCTCCTACTCTAATACCATGTTAAATAATCATGAGTATCATCTCAAAATCAATTGACAATAAGGGGTGATAATGAAATATTATTACTATGTTAAATAATATTACCTTATTTTCATATTTGTTTATTACATTGACAACTTTTTCCCACGCATATATGCGTGAGTTTTTTTGCAAATAATGAAATTATTAGCGATTTATATGATTCATATATAGTGTAAAGATGTCTTGAATCTGTTTATCTGGCGTTTCGAATGATCAGTTTATATTTTTGTGCTTTGAGCCTATTGGGGCGACTTTATATTAGGGTTTAGGAGGGGTGTCATATATAAACCCCCTAAACTTCTATACGAAATTAATCTGCTTCTGTGTAATTTTATTATTTCATTTTTTCTCAGTTAATAAAATTACTCTCTCTCTTCCCTTGGATGTAGTTAACACAACGATTGTAAACTACGTAAATTCTATATGTTATTTTTTCTTCTGTGACTCTTCGTTTTCTACCGCTTTCGTTTTAACATATAGGGTTGTTAATAAGCCTACCTGCGATAAAAAGAAGATGAGGACATCACAAAAGTGAATGTAACATACTTGCAAAAGTACACCACAGCATTCAATAAATATCTTTTCACTTACAAAAAAGTAGAACATAATTTTCAAGAAATATCTTTTCCCCACTGTCTTACTCGTTCTACAATTCTTTCTATGTCATTGATTGTGATTTCAACCCTTCGGTTCAACATTATTGCACTTTCACTTTTGTTCTATTATGATTTTGATTATTTTATCAAATAACACACGAGATTGAGACACGAAATGAAGTAGCGAACTTCCATTTTATTGAAGCATCAAAACCACAATTTGTCGAAAAATTATTCGATGTGCCTTCCGCAATGTAGTAGACAGTTTTTCACCATTGAATAAAGAAAAAAATACTTCGAATTTATATCAATGGTTATTAGGTGCATGAATGTGAGTAGAATATTTATATTTAACGGTTATTATGAGGCAACAACATTATATGACGGCCTCATTGAATTGCCCAACTTGATAACCAACTAAAAAATTCGAATATCATTCGAATGCGTCAAAAGTATTAACAAATAATAAAGAAAAAAATAATAACTTCACTGCACGGTCGAAATTATTATTTTTAAAAATTGTCATTAATTAATCAAAATTTTTCTATAATGATTTGGATTATTTTATCAAATAACACACGAGATTGAGACACGAAATGAAGTAGCTAACATGAAGGTAGCAAATAGGATAAATGAATGGTCTTAATAATATGAACCAACTCTATCCAAATGTATGATTAGGTAATATTGTTTCTGTTATTTTGTTACAACTGTATTAGACAGGAGTTGGCCTTTAGTTCATAACATATCATGATCATTAAACAAGTTTTCATTTTTTTTTTGAGAGAAGAAATGTTAACAAACATGATATGATTTTTTTTTCAAAACTTTTAAATTAGGAGTGGTAGACCAAACAGTATTTGGGTTTTACTTTTAAAAAACAAAAAATATTATCAACCACACAGCTTTTCTTCTTCAACTTATGGTTATAATTTATAGACATTGTTTAAGACTATAATATAAAATAAAGGTTAGAAATATTAAAATGTATACCTATTAGCTGATTCTTAATTTGATCATTAATTTTAATTTTACCTTTTAATGTATTTAAATTTCTCAATTAAGCCCTTGTTAAAATTTGTTGACATAAAGGTAGTGTGTTAGTAAGTCCTATTCGATAATCATTTGGGACCGTTTGATAACCATTTAGTTTTTGGTTTTTTAAAATTAAGCTTAAGATTACTACTTAATTTTTATGTTTTTTTATCTACTTTGTATCTATATTTTCAAAAAACTAAGCTATGTTTTAAAAATAAAGAAAAGTAGTTTTCAAAAGTTTGTTTTTGCTTTTGAAATTTTGCTAGAAACTAAAATGGTACATAAGAAAGATAGAAATCATTGTTGATAAGATGGAGAGAGATGGTGGAAAAACAAGTATAATTTTCAGCAACGAAATTGTTACCAAACCAGGTCTTGGTTTTTAAAAATAAAGTCTAGAAATACTATTCCGGCATAAGGATTTACTTGTTTTGTTATCTACATTTTACCTATGTTTTATAAAATCAAGACATATTTCAAAACTAAAAAAATTAGTTTAAAAAAAGTTTGTTTTTCTTTTTAAAATTTAGGTAAAAATTCCAATACTTTCATAAGGGAGATAAAAACTATGGTAGAGAATTTGAGAAAAACAAGTTTAATTTTAAAAAATCAAATAGATATTAAAGTGGCCATATATTATTGTTTTGTTAACATATTTTGACACATGGGTAGACATGCAACTTAGAAGCAATCGATTTTATTGATGTAGAACTTAAAATTTGTTGATGGATAAATGGGATTTTAGGTGTAAATTAAAGTCGGCTTTAAGTGGCGTCTTTCATCAACCCTTTGTAAGTAAATTTTTTAACTTTTTTAGTAAAAGGATTTAATTTCTAATTTTTATTAGCGTAATAAAAATTAAATAATTTTAAATAATTAAAGACTAAATTTAGAACTAAGTACAATATTTCGAAACCATTTCCCATATTTAATTTAAAATAAAACTTATTTATAAACAAAACATTACATTGGAAGATAAAAACATAAAGACAATAGCTATGTCAGACAGGTGCTAAAATATTCAAGTTTTTTTGTTTTTTTTTTTTTGGAGAATAATGACTAAAATATTCAAGTTGGATCTAATTAATTGAATAGTAGAAGAATATATGCCACCTAAACTAGTTACGTTTTTAAAAAAATCCACCTAAACTAGTTAATTTTTAAACTATATCATAGTTTAGCCCGTTGAAAAAATGATGTTTTCTGAGTCAAACTTGGTCGGCATGTGTTTAAAAGACATCAAATCAGCCAACAACTGAGATGACGCTGACGAAGCATTTATGCAAGCTTTTAAAGTAACCCCAAATAGTTATTTCAATAAAATAGTTTCTATTTTTGTTTTTAAATTTGAAAATTAGTTCTTTTTTACCTTTCTAAATTTTAAAATATCGATTTTAATTGAAGAAAAAAAAAGAGACAATTGGTCATATAGCAAATTGAGGGTAAAAAATAGCACATATAGCAAAATGTAAAAAAATATTGCAAATCTAGCAAAATTGGCTGTTCAACCCATTTAAATTACAAAAATAGCCCACATCTCATATCAATGATAAAAGTCTATCACTGATAGAAGTCTATCGAAGTCTATCACTGATAGACTTCTTGATTGGATTGTTTATCTATTTTAATTATAATTTATCAATGATAGAAGTCTATTACTATCATTATCACTATCATTGATAGATTTCTTGTTTGAGAACTTTTATCTGTTCAGATTGAAGTTTATCGGTGATAGAAATTTATCACTATCACTGATAGATTTTTTTCGTTTGGATTTTTATTTTTTCTGATTGAAATCTATCAATAATAGAAGTCTATCACTATCACTGTTAGACTTATTGTTTGAGATTTTTATCTATTCTAATTGAAGTCTATAAATGATAGAAGTCTATCACTATCGCCGATAGATTTCTATTTGTGTTGTGTTATCTCTTCTGATTGGAGTCTATCGGTTATAAAAGATTATCAGTATCACCAATGAAGTTCTATATGTGTTGTTTTATCTATTCTAATTGGAATCGATTAGTGATAGAAATCTATCACTATCATCGATAGACTTTTATTTGTGTTGTTTTTTATCTCTTCTCATTAGAGTCTATCAATGATAGGAGTATATCACTATCACTAATAGACTTTTAAGTTATATATGTGTTGTTTATCTGTTTTGATTGGAGTTTACCAGTGATAGAAGTCTATCACTATCACCAATAGACTTTTATTTATATTATTTATTTCTTCTGATTGAAGTTCATCTATGATAGAAGTCTTAAGGGAATGAAAACCCCGCAGCGGAAGGCGTCGTGAAACGTCCTTGTTTCGTTTTGAAATGTTCTTCTTAAAATTGAACTTATCTCATAATTTCTAGGCTAAACATGGATAAGAACAAGAGGAAAACAATAGGTAAAAGGTACTTACTTGTTGAAGAACTCTTCTTCGACGCTTTCTCCTCCGGTCATGATTTCTCTCGTTCCAACGATCTCAACTATCACGATCCTCGAACCGAGTGACAGGGACACCTCTAAAGAGTCTTCTTGGTTGTTCTCGGTAGGTTGAGGGAGAGTGGTGGAACTCCTTTTGAGTTTGGGACGGAGAGGATTTCTAGAAAGAGTTGAGAGCTTTTAGAGAGAATTTCTCTTTTCTTTTGTAAGCCAAATCCAAAAACTGCAAGAATCAATCACAAAAGGATTCTCACCAAGTCTTTATATAATGGTGTGTGGTGGAGTTAAAACCTCCACCAATTCACCATTTTACCATAACTATATGATATGCAAATCATATTTGCATATCACATAATATAAGGTATCTCATACATTATTATAGAAAGCTTATTTGAATGATTGTGCAATTTTAAATTGATCAATCACATTCAATTTAATTTATCTCAATTCAATTTCTCCAATTAGCACTAATTAAACAATTAGGCTATCATATAGTTTATTATGAATCTCATTCACATCAAACTATATATTATGTAAACTATATCACATATAAATGACATAATTACCCAATTAATGAATTTCAACACTTCAAATCCACACCAAACTGTAAATCCTCAATTTGTCTAATTTGAGCCAATCGAGGGACCTAATGTACCTACAGATGACGAGCTCCAATGATCTGAGATTAACTTGTCAAACTCTTGACCTGGTTACTCAACATCCATTACCTACGGTAAAACTCCACTGAAACTTGTAGCTGCACTCCCATCACTATAGGACAAGTTGTGTCCATCGATATAACCAATACCCGTGAGTCGACCCTTCATAGGTTGTTCGTAGTCAAATTACCGTTTTACCGCTGTGTCTACCTCTTGCTCCTTAAGTCCCACTGCTCCTCAAATGAACAACTACGTTGCATGGTCCAACCATAAACAACATCACTCTCGAGCCGGTGAGAGAGTGGGCGCCCGTTGTCCAAGCCTTAGAGAAAATACTTAAGGGAACAACAACCCCTCTAATTTTCCTAAATCGGGAACAAGTGAATTCCATCTCGCGTAGTCAAGTTCCCAGCTCCCCACGTGGTCCTGTTCCCTATAAGGTAGGCATATTGGGCAAGCATCTGTGGACACCCTCACCCGTGCTAGTCAAAGAACAGACCCGCGCAGCAAGAGTCCGTAACACGCTCAGGATTAAGGAAGAGTAACTAATGGTCATCTATGAAGTTATTAGTGTTAGGGTTTCTACCCTAAAACTCGTAGTTTGTATTTTTTGTTCTAATTATTGTAATAAAGTGTTATTATTTCAATAAAGAGTTATTGTTCGTTATTTATGATATTGTCCCTGTTTTAACCCTAAATCGCATAAACTAAACATCAAAGGCCGTAAAATGTGTCTTGAACTGAATGTAGTGTACATATAAAGGATCTCGGTTCAAGGTACATCCTAAAGGGTCTATAGTAAGGAGATAAGGTTTGGGTACCTTACCCTTGTAAAACTATGGATGTGGCCCACTTTGTATATGATACAAACATTGTGATCCTAACGTGTTCGTGTAGATGACATGTGAGTGAGGATATCCTACGTAATGAAATTACATAAGACCGGACAGCGAAATAGTAACCACTAGATGTATCTTTATTAACTAGCTAGGTTTCTATTATACTAGGATGACCAAGGCAACTTGATCTGAATCCTGAGCAGGTTACGAACTCCTGTTTACGAGGGATTGTCCTTTAACTAGTATGGGTGAGAGTTTCCAGATTCGCCGACTCAATATGCCTACCTTCTTGGGGACAAGATCGAGTGAGCAACTGGGGACTTAGCCTAGCAAGATGGAATTCACTCCTTCCCGACTACTAGGGTAATTAGATGAATGTTCCCTTAAGTGGTGTCTTCGGGACTTGAACAAAGGGCCCAACCCTGTCATTGACCCGAGAGGGACTTCTATTTGTTGGTAGGACCACAAACAAATTGTTCATTAGAGGAGCACTGGTACTTAAGGTACAAGATGCAACCCAGGGGTAAAACGGTAATTTGACCCAGCTGGTGTTACGAACATTCGTGAACGATTGACTTGTTGTTATTGGTCAATATCCGTGAACACAGAAATATATCTACAGTGAGAAGAGTGCAGCTGCGGGACTTTAGTGGAGTGTTCCTGCAGTTAACGAATGGTGATTAGGAGGTTAATGAGATTAACCGAGTAATCTCGTATCGTTGGAGCTTCTGATCTGTAGGTTCATTAGGTCCACCTTCTAGCTCGTAAAGGGTTCTTAGATCATTTGAATTTGAAATGTTTAAATTCATTAGGGAATAAATTTAATGTATATAGATACGATATAATATAAAGTTTTGGAACTATATATTATAAATTTAATGTGAATATGATTCATATTAAATTATTTGAGAGAATTAAAAAAATATTTGAAAGAGTTCAAATATTATTTTAAATGTGAATGTGATTCATATTTGAAAACTATATGTTAAAATTTAATGTGCATGAGATGTACATTAAACTATAGGATAAAGAGTAAAATGATTAAATGTGATTTAATCATTTAATTAATGTGATATTTAAATTAAATATTATTTAATTTAATTTAATTAATTAATAGTTAATTATTTTATTATTATTTATTAATTGGAAACATGTCAAGATGACATGTTCCCACCACTCCCCAATTCCCTCTCGATAGGGAGTGGGAAGTTACCGAAAAAACTTCTCTTCTCCTGGTGAGAAGGGGATTGAGTTAATCGATCGATTAGTGATTTTGTGAATTGTTCTCTCTAAAAAATTCCCTCTCCCTTCAAAATTGTTGGAGGGTTTCCCATAAAAGCTTGGATTAAAAGAACTAAGAGATATGGAAGGTTTTCTAAGTGGTGGTGTTATGTAAAAACAGGGAAGACTTCTTGTTGTTGTGTTGGTGTCTAATTGGAGTAAGAGTTGTTGAAAAACTACAAAGGTAATATTTCTAATTCCCTTTTAGTTTAATGTTTTACACAACATGTTTGCATGATTAGTTCCATGTCTAATTAGATTAGGAAATGCATGCTTATTCTCTGTTTTTCTCCAATGTACTGGTATTTGTGTTTAACCAAAATAAACAAGCAATTACGATTTCAATTAACATTTTCGCTACTGAAGGAGATCAGATCTCCATCAATTGATATCAGAGCAATGCTTGTTTTGTTTTGGTTGAAACAAATTTGCATTGGATAGGTGAGAATTGCATTTTGGTTTGCTGTAAAACTGTTTAAGAATTTTTTTGCCTTAGTTTCCTTTGATTTGATTAAATTAAAAGTAAAAGCCCCTGCGTTTTGGGCAATTAAGTGCATAATCGAATCTGTAAATGAGTTGTGAGTTGTGAGTCGTTCGAGACTAGTTTCGTTCAATTTGGATTAGTATCGAAGTAGAAATTGGCAAATGAAGCTGTTGTGTTCGAAGGAAATTGCTGCTGCCGAAGCAACAGCGCTGCAACGCTGACGAACGTCGTCGCAACGCCGGGGTTCCCTATCGATGCGGAAGTTCCATGGGTGAGTACCGTTGTAACGTTGCCCATCAGCGTTGCAACGCTACTCCGATGCAAGGAGCGCGCGTGAAAGAAGCTGGCGTTGCAACGCCGTGACGCCAATCTGAAGATGCACATCTCTTTTGGGCGGTTCGGTTCGGTTTTGGTCCGGTTCGAGCGGTTTGAGCCCGGTTCAAGGAGTTTTGGACCGATTTTGTAATAAGATTAGTGTAATTTTATTATTTTTGCACTTTAGGGGCCAATTTTTTCCGGTTTACAACTATTTTTCTTTATGATTGTCATTTAGAATTCTTCCCACTTTATGATAAGCATGTTCATGCATTTTATTTGTATAATTGTTATATAAATATGGTAGAAATGCACGATCTAATTTATTTTTCATAAGTATTTATTTATAATTGTTATAATTAAATAATATGAAAAATAAATTGCATGGAGCATGAAATTGCTTAGTTTAAAATAAATGTTATTTTATTTAATTAATTTAGTTATTCAATTAGTTGAATAACTTCTTTTATAATTCCAAATTGAAATTATTTGTTGGTTTTATAATATAGTTCCTTGTCATAGGTTAATTATTAAAATTTATAAAAGTTATAAATTAAGGGGTTTTAGAAACAATAACCTATAACAAAGAATTGCATGCAAACATAGGAACTTCAGTTAAATTAAATTAGTTTTAAATTGTTTAAAATTAATTTAGACCTGAGTTTTATTTTCTAATAGGATTAGAAGTTTGTCTTACATAGTATTTTAAATTTTTCCGGTTTTACAACTATTTTTCTTTATGATTGTTATTTAGAATTTTTCCCACCTTATGATAAGCATGTTCATGCATTTTATTTGTATAATTGTTATATAAATATGGTAGAAATGCATGATCTAATTTATTTTTCATAAGTATTTATTTATAATTGTTATAATTAAATAATACGAAAAATAAATTTCATGGAGCTTGAAATTGCTTAGTTTAAAATAAATGTTATTTTATTTAATTAATTTAATTATTAAATTAGTTGAATAATTTCTAGTTCCTTGTCATAGGTTAATTATTAAAATTTATAAAAGTTATAAATTAAGGGTTTTAGAAACCACAACCTATAACAAAGAATTGCATGCAAACATAGGAACTTCAGTTAAATTAAATTAGTTTTAAATTGTTTAAAATTAATTTAGACCTGAGTTTTATTTTCTAATAGGATTAGAAGTTTGTCTTACATAGTATTTTAAATTTTTTTGGTTTTACAACTATTTTTCTTTATGATTGTTATTTAGAATTTTTCCCACCTTATGATAAGTTCTAGCCACAAAGCACGAGGGCATGGTCTCAGCTCGTGAGATCATGAGTTCATTGCAGAGTATGTTTGGGCAACCGTCTGGACAGCTTCGACACGAATCCCTCAAATACGTTTATAACTCCCGTATGAAGAAGGGGTTGTGGGTGAGAGATCACGTTCTCGATCTGATGGTCCACTTAAACGTGGCTGAAATGAACGGCGCGGTCATAGACGAGCAAAGTCAGGTGTCATTCATCCTGGAATCTCTTCTGAAACGTGGCTGAAATGAACGACGCGGTCATAGACGAGCAAAGTCAGGTGTCGTTCATCCTGGAATATCTTCCGAAGAGTTTCCTGCCATTCCGCAGCAATGCGGAGATGAACAAAATGGAGTATAACCTGACTTCCCTCCTAAATGAACTACAAACTTACCAGTGTCTCATGGATAATAAGGGACAAGTTGATGGAGAGACAAATGAGTTTGCCCATTCCAAAAGGGTCCAGATGGGTTCATCCTTTGGAACCAAGCCCTGCGGTTCTTCTTCTGGGATTAAGAAGACTCGGAAGAAGAGGAAATGAGGAAAAGAGAAAGCTTTTGCTACTACAAACATTGAACTGGAAGAGAAGAAAGGTAAATTCGATTTACTTGTTCTTGAAACTTGCTTAGTAGAAAATGATGATTTTACTTGGATACTTGATTCAGGAGCAACTAATCATGTTTGCTCTACTTTACAGAAAACTAGTTCCTTCAAGGAGCTCGAAGAGGGTGAGATGACGCTCAGGATCGAAACGGGAGACGTCGTCTCAACTCGTGCAATGGGAGATGCCAAGCTATTTTTTAGAGATAGATTTATCTTCTTAGAAAATCTGTACATAGTTCCTAAAATTAAGAGGAACTTAATTTCTATCTCTTGCTTAATTGAACTTGGCTATTGTATTACCTTCTCGTTTAATGAAGCGTTAGTTTTAAAGAAATGTGTCAATATTTGTTCTGCTAATTTAGAAAATGGCTTGTATGTACTTAAACCGAATAAAACTACAACAATTTTAAATCACGAGATGTTTAAAACTGCTAATACTCAAAATAAAAGGCAAAGAATTTCTACAAACTATAATACATATCTTTGGCATCTTAAACTTTGTCATATAAATCTCAATCGGATTGAGAGACTATCGAAGAATGAACTTCTAAACAAGTTAGAAGATGATTTTTTACCTTCTTGCGAATCTTGCTTGGAAGGTAAAATGACTAAGCGACCTTTTACTGGAAAAGGTTATAGAGCCAAATAACCCTTGGAGCTTATACATTTGGATCTTTGTGGTCTGGTGAATGTTAAAGCTCGTGGAGTGTACGAATATTTCATCTCTTTCATAGATGATTATTCGAGGTATGGTTATCTATACCTAATGCATCATAAGTCTGAGGCTCTTGAAAAGTTCAAAGAGTATGAGGCTGAAGTAGAGAATGCATTAGGAAAAACCATTAAAACTCTTCGATCCGATCGAGGTGGAGAGTATATGGATTTGAGATTCCATGACTATTTGATAGAACATGGAATTAAATCTCAACTCTCAGCACCTAATACACCACAACAAATTGATGTGTCAAAAAGGAGAAATAGAACCTTGTTAGACAAGGTTCAATCTATGATGAGTTATGCTCAATTGCCTGCCTCGTTTTGGGGATACGAAGTAGAGACTGCGGTTAAATATTGAACATTGTTCCATCAAAGAGTGTTTCAGAATCACCTTTTGAATTATGGAAGGGGTGTAAACCTAGTTTACAACACTTCAGGATTTGGGGTCTTCCGACACACGTGCTAGTGACAAATCGAAAGAAACTGGAACCTCGTTCAAGATTATGCCAATTTGTTGAATATCCCAAAAAACGAGAGGTGGTCTTTTCTACGACCCACAAGAAAACAAGGTGATTGTATCGACAAACGCCACTTTCTTGGAGGAAGATCACATGAGGAACCATAAACCACGTAGTAAACTAATACTAAATAAAGCTACAGATGAACCAACAAGAGTTGTTGATCAAGCTGGACCTTTTTCAAGAGTTGATGAATAAGCCAGCACATCAAGTCAGTCTCGTCCTTCTCAATCATTGAGAATGCCTCGACGCAGTGGGAGGGTTGTTTCCCAACTTGACCGCTACTTGGGTTTAGCTGAAACTCAAGTTGTCATACCTGATGACGATATAGAGGATCCATTGTCTTATAAACAGGCATTGAATGACGTAGATAAGGACAATTGGATCAAAGCCATGGACCTTGAAATGGAGTCAATGTACTTCAATTCAGTGTGGGAACTTATAGACCATCCTGAAGGGGTAAGACCCATAGGGTGTAAATGGATCTATAAGAGAAAGAGAGATGCACCCGGTAAGGTACAAACCTTTAAGGCAAGACTTGTTGCAAAGGGTTTTACCCAAAGAGAAAGAGTTGACTATGAGGAAATTTTTCCCCCTGTTGCTATGCTTAAGTCTATCAGGATACTCTTGTCCATAGCCGCATTTTATGATTATGAGATTTGGCAAATGGACGTCAAGACTGCCTTCTTGAATGGTAATCTTGACGAGAGCATCTATACGTCTCAGCCTGAAGGGTTCATAACCCAAGGTCAGGAGCAAAAAGTTTGCAAGCTCAATCGATCAATTTATGGGTTGAAACAAGCATCCAGATCATGGAACTTAAGATTTGATACTGCGATAAAGTCTTATGGCTTTGACCAAAACGTTGATGAGCCTTGTGTTTACAAGAGGATCATCAACAACAAAGTAGCTTTCTTAGTGCTTTATGTGGATGATATCCTACTCATTAGGAATGATGTAGGATACCTAACTGACATTAAGAATTGGCTGGCGTCCCAATTCCAAATGAAATATTTGGGAGAGGCACAGTATGTTCTTGGGATTCAGATATTCAGGAATCACAAGAACAAAACGCTAGCTCTGTCTCAAGCATCTTATATCGACAAAATGTTGGCCCAATATTCGATGCACAATTCCAAGATGGGCTTATTACTCTCCAGACATGGAATTTGTCTGTCTAAGGAACAGTGTCCTAAGACAACTCAAGAAGTTGAGGATATGAGACGTATTCCCTATGCCTCTGCAGTAGGTAGCTTAACGTATGCTATGCTGTACACGATGCCAAAAATTTGTTATGCAATGAGAATAGTATTAGGTACCAATTCAATCCAGGGTTAGACAACTAGATAGCAGTTAAAAATATCCTCAAGTATCTTAGGAGAACGAGGGACTATACGCTTGTGTATGGGACAAAGGATTTGATCCTTAATGGATACGCTGATTCTGATTTTCAAACCGATAAGGATTCTAGGAAATCTACATCGGGATCAGTTTTCACCCTTAACGGGGGAGCTATAGTATGGCGAAGCATCAAGCAGGGATGCATCGCCGACTCCACGATAGAGGCTGTTTGGCTAAGGAAATTCCTTCATGATTTGGAAGTTGTTCCAAATATGGAATTTCCCATCACCTTATACTGTGAAAACAGTGGTGCGATAGCCAATTCGAAGGAACCTCGCAACCATAAGAGAGGCAAGCACATTGAGAGGAATCACCTTATACGAGTAATAGTGCAACGAGCAGATGTGACAGTCACAAAGATCGTTTCGGAGCATAATATTGTTGATCTGTTTACAAAGACTCTCACGACTAAAGTGTTTGAGGGTCATCTGGAATGTCTATATCGACTAGATATGTACATAGGCTAATCTAGGGCAAGTGGGAGATATGTAATGGGTATTTGGATGCCCTAGTTTATTATATTTGTATCTCTGTAACCACTGTTTTAGATTATGATGTACCCCACTAGAGTTTTAGTTCAAGTGGGAGTTTGTTGGGGTTTGTGCCCTAAAACTTGTAGTTTGTATTTTTTTGTTGTAATTGTTGTAATAAAGTATTATTATTTCAATAAAGAGTTATTGTTCGTTATTTATGATATTGCCCCTATTTTAACCCTAAATCCAATAAACTAAACATCCAAGGCTGTAAAATGTGTCTTGAACTTAATGTAGTGTGCATATAAAGGATCTCGGTTCAAGATACAGCCTAAAGGGTCCATAGTAAGGGGATAAGGTTTTGGTACCTTACTCTGGTAAAACTATGGATATGGCCCACTTTGTATATGATACAAACACTGTGATCGTAACGTGTCCGTGTAGATGACATGTGAGTGGGGATATCCTATGTAATGAGATTAAATAAGACCGGACTGCTAAATAGTAACCACTATGTAACTCCGTTGACTAGCTAGGTTTCTATTTCACTAGGATGACCTAGGCAACTTGATCTCAATCCTCGAGCAAAGTTACGAACTCTGCATTTATGTAGAGATTGTCCTTTGACTAATATGGGTGAGAGTGGCCAGATTCGCCAACTCAATATCCCTACCTTGTTGGGGACAAGACCGATTGAGCAGATGGGGACTTAGCCTAGCAAGATGGAATTCACTCCTTCTCGACTACTAGGGTAAGTAAATGAATGTTCCCTTAAGTGGTGTCTCCGGGACTATAACAAAGGGCCCGACCCTCTCATTGGCCCGAGAGGACTTCTATTTCTTGGTAGGACCACAAACAAATTGTTCATTAGAGGAGCATTGATACTTAAGGTACAAGATGTAACCCAGTGTTAAAACGGTAATTTGACCCAGCTGGTGTTACAAACATTCGTGAAGGATTGACTTGCTGTTATTGGTCAATATCTGTGGATACAGAAATATATCTACAGTGAGAAAAGTGCAACTGTGGGACTTTAGTGGAGTGCTCCTTCAGTTAACGAATGGTGATTAGGAGGTTAATGAGATTAACCGAGTAATCTCGTATCGTTGGAGCTTTTGATCTGTAGGTTCATTAGGTCCACCTTCTAGCTCGTAAAGGGTTCTTAGATCGTTTGAATTTGAAATGTTCAAATTCATTAGGGAATAAATTTAATGTATATAGATACGATATAATATAAAGCTTTGGAACTATATATTATAAATTTAATGTGAATATGATTCATATTAAATTATTTGAGAGACTTAAATATTTGAAAGAGTTCAAATATTATTTTAAATGTGAATGTGATTCATATTTGAAAACGATGGGTTAAAATTTAATGTGCATGAGATATACATTAAACTATAGGATAAAGGGTAAAATGTTTAAATGTGATTTAATCATTTAATTAATTAATTTGATATTTAAATTAAATATCATTTAATTTAATTTTATTAATTCATAGTTAATTAATTTATTATTATTAATTAATTGAGAACGTATCAAGATGACACGTTCCCACCACTCCTCAATTCACTCTCGATAGGGAGTGGGGAGTTACCTAGAGAACTCCTCTTCTCCTACTGAGAAGGGGATTGAGTTAATCGATCGATTAGTGATTTTGTGAATTGCTTTCTCTAAAACTTTTTCTCTCCCATCCAAATTGTTGGAGGCTTTCCTACAAAAGCTTGGATCAAAAGAACTCAGAGATATAGAAGGTTTTCCAAGTGGTGGTGTTCTATAAAAATAGAGAAGACTTCTTGTTGTTGTGTTGCTGTCCAATTTAAGCAAGAGTTGCTGTTGAAAAACTACAAAAGTAATATTTCTAATTCCCTTTTAGTTTAATGTTTTACACAACATGTTTGCATGATTAGTTCCATGCCTAATTAGATTAGGAAATGTATGCTTGTTCTCTGTTTTCTCCCAATGTACTGGTATTTGTGTTTAACCAAAATAAACAAGCAATTACGATTTCAAATCACGTTTCTGCTGCTCAAGGAGATCGGAACTTCATCAATTAGTCCTATATTGTTAACGATGTTACATCAGTAAGTCAGATAATTCACGGTCCGGTCTTGTACAATCTCATTGCACAGGATGCCCCCATTCGCATGTCAACCACATGAACGAGCTGGATCACCACGTTTGTATCTAATACAAAGCGGGTCGCATCCATAGTGTAACTAGGATTAGGTCTCCAACCCTATTCGTATATTATAGACTATTCGGGTCATTAACTCGAACGTGATCCTCTTTGTGTGTCCACTACACACCGTTCAGATTCTACAAATTGTTCATAAGGAGATTAGTTTATTGGATTACGTTTATAAAATATGTGAGATACAAAGTTCGAATAAATAACTCTTATTTATTTATAATAATTAATATTACAAACTACACGAGATTAGGGCATACATCCCAACAAACTCCCACTTGAACTAATCTAGTGGAGTACAAAATACATTTCTCAAATGTACAGTAATACATAAAGTAATACTGTAAACTACGACATCGAATACCCTTTTACAATACTCCCACTTGCCCTAGTTAGGAAACTCTTGAAGACCTAGACTCTCTAGGTGACCCTCAAACACCTTAGTCGCGACGGTCTTCATAAATGGATTAGCAACGTTGTGCTTTGACGCTATCTACGTGACTGTCACGTCTCCGCGGTGCACAATCTTCCGTATCAGGTGATACTTGCGCTCAATATGCTTTCCCCTCTTATGACTTCAAAGTTCTTTCGAGTTGGCCACTACACAACTGTTGTCACAAAACAGGATTACTGGCAACTTCATGTTTGGAACAACTTCCAAATCCAGCATGAACTTCCTAAGTCCTACAACTTCCTTTGCAGCTTCATAAGCCGCAACATACTCGGCTTCCATCGTGAAATCGGCTATGCATCCCTGCTTGATACTTCGCCACCCTACAACTGACCCCGACATAGATTTCTTAGAATCCTTATCGGTCTGAAAGTTAGAGTCTGTGTATTCCGTAAGGATCAAATCCCCACTTCCATATACAAGACTGTAGTTCTTCGTTCTCCATAAATACTTGAGGATTACCTTTACGGTTGTCCACTGATCTAATCTTGGATTGGATTGATACCTACTAACAATCCCAACTGCATAACATATGTCAGGTCTAGTACACAACATGGCGTACATCAGACTCCCTACAGCTGAAGCATACGGGATTCGTCTCATATCCTCAACCTCTTGAGTCGTCTTAGGACATTAATCCTTAGACAGGTGAACCCCATGCCTGAAAGGCAACAAACCCTTCTTGGACTTCTGCATCTTATACCGTGACAAAATCTTGTCAATGTAAGATGCGTGAGACATAGCTAGCGTTATGTTTTTCCGATTCCAGACTATCTAGATACCTAGAACATACTTGGACTCTCCCTAATCTTTCATTTGAAATTGCGAAGCCAACCATTCCTTAATGTCAGTAAGAAATCCTACGCCATTCCTAATGAGCAGGATATCACCCACATACAATATCGTAAATAGGACAATGTTGTTGATGATTTTCTAGTAAACACAAGGCTCATCAACACTCTGATCAAAGCCATAAGATTTGATAGCCGCATCAAACCTTATATTCCAAGACTTCGAGGCTTGTTCCATTCCATAAATAGACCTTTGAAGCCGACAAACCTTTTGCTCTTGGTCTTGGGTAATGAATTCTGTGAGTTGGTCCATGTGATGGTCTCGTCAATATTGCCATTCAGAAATGTCGTCTTGACATCCATCTGCCACACCTCGTAGTCATAATATGAGGCGATGGCCAGAAGGATCCTAATAGACTTTACCATGACAACAAGAGAAAAGGTTTCCTCATAGTCAACCCCTTCAACCGAGGTACAATCCTTTGCCACTAGTATGGTTTTGTGGTTGACGTGCGAGTGGGGGCATCCTGTGCAATGAGATTGTACAAGACCGGACCGTGAATTATTAAACCTACTGATGTAACATCGTTAACAGTATGGGACTAATGACTTCGTAGATGACCATTAGTGACTCGACCTGAATCCTGAGCGTGTTACGGACTCCTGTCTGCGGGGGTATGTCCTTAGACTAGTACGGGTGAGGGTGGTAATAGTTACTCACCCAATATGCCTATCTTCTCAGGGACATGACTACGTGGGGAGCTTGAAACTTAACTACGCGAGATGGAATTCACTCGTTCCCGCCTATAGTGAAACTAGAGGGGTTGTTCCATTAAGTGTTGTCTCCAGGGCTTGGACAACGGGCACCCACCTTCTCACTGGCCCGAGAGGGGTGTTGTGTATGGTTGGACCATTACAACGTTGTTTTCATTAGAGGAGCCGTGGGGACTTAAGGAGCAAGAAGTAGACACAGGGGTAAAACAGTAATTTGACCCAACAGTGTCTACGAACAACCTGTGAAGGGTTGACTCATGGACATTGGTTATATTAGTGGACACAACTTGTCTTACACTGACGGGAGTGCAGCTACGGTTTTTAGTACAATGTTATCGTAGCTAATGAATGTTGATTAACCAGGTCAAAGAGTTTGACAGGTTAGTCTCGGATCATTGTAGCTCGTCACTGTAGGTCCATTAGGTCTTTCAGTTGGCTCAAATTGGATTAATACAAGGTTTACAGCTTTGATGTGAATTTGAAGTGTTCAAGTTCATTAAAGGGTAAATATGTCATTTATATGAGATATGTATGACATATTATATAGTTTAATGTGAATGAGATTCAAAATAAACTATAGGTTAGCCTAATTGTTGAATTAGGGCTAATTTGGAGAAATTAGATTGAGAGAAATGAAATTGAATGTGATTCAATTTAAAAATCCACAATTATACAAATGTATTTTGTATAATGAGATATGAGATATCTTATTATATGTGGTTATGCAAATATGATTTGCATAACCTATGGTTGTGGTGAAATGGTAAATAGGTGGAGATTTCAACTCCACCTATCACCATTATATAAACCCTTTGCAAGAAGGATTTCTTAAGCTTGGTTTTCATTTTTTGGATTTCAGACTAAAAGAAAACTAGAATTCTCTCAACTCTCTCTCAATCTCTCCTCCCCTCTCAACAAAAAGAGATCCACTTCTCTCCTTCTACCTAACGTAGAACAACCAAGAAACTAAGTGAAGGTGTCCGATTCAATTGTTCATTCGAGGAGATCGAGGAAAACTTGAAGTCGATTCTTCAACAAGTAAGTGGTTCTTACTAGTTTTTCTTCTTAATTTGTATGTTTAGCCTAGATACTATGTGATAGTTCAATTTTAAGAAAACAGTTTTCGCAACGATACCACGACGATTCAATCACCCTTCCGCTGCATGGGATTTCATTCCCTTCAGCAAGAAGTAGACACAGGGGTAAAGCGGTAATTTGACCCAATAGTGTCTATGAACAACATGTGAAGGGTCGACTCATGGGTATTGGTTATATCAGTGGACACAACTTGTCTTACACTGACGGGAGTGTAGCTACGGGCTTTAGTGGAGTGTTACCGTAACTAATGAATGTTGATTAACTAGGTCAAAGAGTTTGACAGGTTAGTCTCGAATCATTGGAGCTCGTCATGTGTAGGTCCATTAGGCCCTTCGGTTGGCTCAAACTGGATTAATAGAGGGTTTATAGTTTTGGTGTGAATTTGAAGTGTTCAAGTTCATTAAAGGGTAATTATGTCATTTATATGTGATCTGATTGACATATTATATAGTTTAATGTGAATGAGATTCATAATAAACTATAGGTTAGCCTAACTGTCGAATTAGGGCTAATTTGGAGAAAATGGATTGAGAGAAATTAAATTGAATGTGATTCAATTTAAAAATCCACAATTATACAAATGTGATTTGTATAATGAGATATGAGTATCTTATTATATGTGGTTATGCAAATATGATTTGCATAACCTATGGTTGTGGTAAAATGGTAAATAAGTGGAGATTTCAACTCCACCTATCACCATTATTTAAACTACTTTGCAAGAAGGATTTCACAACTCAAGGCTCATTTTTTTGAAATCTCACCAAAGAGCTCTTGCAACTCTCTCTCAACACCTCTCTCAATCTCTCCTCCCTTCCACCCAAAGAAGAGTCTCACAACTCTCCTTCTATCAAAAGTAGAACAACCGAGAAACTTTGTGGAGGTGTCTGGGTTACTCACTGTTCGAGGAGATCGAGTACGTTGAGATCGTGATGACGAAGGGTTCGTGAACGGAGAAGGAAAACTTGAATACGGTTCTTCAACAAGTAAGTACACTTGGTGTTTTTCTTCTTATTTTTTACGTTTAACCTAGTTTTTATGTGATAGAAACTATTTTAAGAAAATAAATTTCGCTACGATACCACGGTGATTTGATCACCCTTCCGCTTCGCGGGATTTCATTCCCTTCACAAGTATCCGTCCAAACAATAGCCACCGAAGGGAGGACTACGAAGGAAAACCAACAAGGAAATTGTATCCCTTTCGAGAATTCACAGTGTTCTTTCTCCCATGATCAAAGCCCTCTGAAGGGATTGTCTTGTCCATGCCAAACTAGCAGGCGAATCATGGGCATTTTATGGTGTGAATCGATAAAAGAGACCGTAGATCCCGTATTCATAGATCCCGCTCCCACTCACTATAAGTACTCTCTCCATTCATGTTGAATTTTGACCCATACAAATACAACCCGAAGAAGGACGCTCCCATTTGCGCCACGAGGCCGAGTATGGATCTCACGGTGTGAACTTTATGGAGATTTGTGGATAGAAAATTAAGTGTATCTTATACACTATATTTCCTCCAACTAAACACTTTAAATTAATCGGGATTGAACTAAACAAACCGACTATAATTTACCTAAGTCTACCAATATAACACTTATATTGGATTAGCGTAAGTCTATAATCACATTATTAACTTAGGTCTATGTGAGTAATTTAATTATCTTAATTAACGACACTCATGAGAATATGACCTATGAATCTCCATACCAAATTCACTCCTAGGTCGGTTCCCAAGTAGGAGTGTTCCACAAAGCGTCAGCTTAAATACCCCAACCTTAGACAGAACCTTCCTTAGAGAAAGTTACTAATTAGTCACCATTCATAAGTCATATTGATTTCCTAATTCTAATCTTATTAGAACTAGAAAACCTAAGTCTAATTATTCAAGTTCTAAATCATTTAAAACTAATAATTAACTTAAATTACATGCATTTATATATTATAATGCTTGATCATTCATACATGCCAATGCTTTTAATCAAAGTAATATAACTCTTATATTAATTATATTAAAACACATAAATTATATTATAACACTTATAATATAATCCTATCAGACATACTATATATTATTACTCTTAATAATATAAAATGATGCATGAAATGTTTAACCTAAGGTGGGATTTTAATTCTATATGACATACATTATGCACATAGAATAATCATACAACTCTTGCATAAAATAAATAGCAATATTAGACTGGTTTTGGCTCCATAGGGACATTAATTTAATTAAATAACAATAATATAAAATTTATATTAATATTAATCAATATAAATTAAATTAAAACTTAATTTCCATAAGAGAAATTAAATTAAAATGGAAAACATGTCTGCTGGGCTCGAACCACCGCACAAAGATCCCACGTCGTAACTTTCGCACGTTTTTCTCGCGAACTGCTCCACTACGCTACAACGTTGCAACGCCGTGGCCAGTGTTGCAACGCTGCAACGTCCAACGCCAAGGCTGCGTCCATAACGCAAGCGGCGTTGCAACACAACCCCTTGCGTCGCAACGCTGCACTGCGGCAGGCTCTTCTTCCCTGCAAATGGCGTTGCGACGCCGAAGATTAGCATCTCAACACTAGTGCTTCTTCCAGCAACACAACTTGTTGTTTTTCATCGTTTTCACCCGTTTGCGCTCTGTTTTCTTCACAACATCACATGCCACTAATGACACGAACTTACAGACTCGATTTACTTTCTCAATTGCCCAAAAATAGTAGGCCTTTACATGAATCGAATAAAAAAAAAAGTAAATCTATGCTAAGTGCCAAAATCGAAACCATTTAACATGCAAACCATAAAATCATCTCATGAAATTAAGGCAAACACACCTAATTTAAAAAAAAAAGAATACACAACGAAGAGCAACAACCTAGCTCTGATACCAATTTAAGGGAATGAAAATCCCGCAGCGGAAGACGTCGTGAAACGTCGTTGTTTCATTGTGAAATTTTTTTCTTAAAATTGAACTTATCTCATAATTTCTAGGCTAAACATGCATAAGAACAAGAGGAAAACAGTAGGTAAAAGTTACTTACTTGTTGAAAAACTCTTCTTCGACGTTTTCTCCTCCGGTCACGATTTCTCTCGTTCCAACGATCTCTACGATCACGATCCTCGAACCGTGTAACAAGGACACATCAAAAGAGTCTTCTCGGTTGTTCTCAATAGGTTGAGGGAGAGTGCTGGAACTCCATTTGATTTCGGGATGGAGAGGATTTCTAGAGAGAGGTGAGAGCTTTTAGAGAGAATTTCTCTTTTCTTTTGGAAGCCAAATCCAAAAAGTGCAAGAATCAATCACCAAAGGTTTCTCACCAAGCCTTTATATAATGGTGTGTGGTGGAGTTAAAACCTCCGCCAATTCACCATGTTACCACAACTATATGATATGCAAATCATATTTGCATATCACATAATATAAGGTATCTCATACCTTATTATACAAATCTCATTTGCATAATTGTGGAATTTTAAATTGATTCACATTCAATTTAATTTCACTCAATTCAATTTCTGCAATTAGCACTAACTAATCAATTGTGCTATCCTATCGTTTATTATGAATCTCATTCACATCAAACTATATACTATGTCAACTATATCACATTTAAATGACATAATTATGAATTTAAGCACTTCAAATCCACATCAAACTGTAAACCCTCAATTCGTCCAATTTGAGCCAACCGAGGGACCTAATGGACCTACAGATGACGAGCTCCAATGATCCGAGATTAACCAGTCAAACTCTTTGACTAGGTTATTCAACATTCATTAGCTATGGTAACACTCTACTAAAGCCCGTAGCTGCACTCCCATCACTATAGGTGAAATTGTGTCCATCGATATAACCAATGCCCGTGAGTCGACCCTTCACAAGTTGTTCGTAGTCACAGTAGGGTGAAATTACCGTTTTACCCCTGTGTCTACCTCTTTCTCCTTAAGTCCCGCCGCTCCTCTAATGAACAACTACATTGCATGGTCTAACCATAAAGAACATCCCTCTCGACCCAGTGAGAGGGTAGGAAGCCGTTGTGCAAGCCCTAAAGATAGCACTTAAGGGAACAACCCCTCTAGTTTCCCTAAATCGGGAACGAGTGAATTTCATCTCGCGTAGTCAAGTTCCCAGCTCCCCATGTGGTCGTATCCCCAAGAAGGTAGGCATATTGGGCGAGCATCTGTGGCCACCCTCACCTGTACTAGTCAAAGAACAGACCCCCGCAACAGCAGTCCATAACACGATCAGGATAAAGGACGAGTCACTAATGGTCATCTACGAAGTTATTAGTCATATACTTTTAACGGTGTTACATCAGTAAGTGTAATAATTCACGGTCCGATCTTATACAATCTCATTGTACAAGATGCCCCCACTCTCATGTCAACCACATGAACGAGCTGGATCACCTCGTTTGTATTTAATACAAAGCGGGTCGCATCCACAGTGTAACCAGGATTAGGTCTCCAACCCTATCCGTATACCGTAGACCGTTCGGGTTATTAACTCAAACGTGATCCTCCTCGTGTTTCCAAGACATACCGTTCAATTTCTAGTTCTCTCATAACGATATGACCCTGGAGCTTAGTTTATTGGATTAAGTTTATAAAATATGCAAGACACAAAGTTCGAATAAATAACTCTTATTTATTTACAATAATGAATAATAGAAACCACACGAGATTAGGGCATACATCCCAACAAGTTTATCACTATCGCTCCTAGACTTCATGTTTGGTATTGTTTATCTGTGTTGATTGAAGTCTATCAGTGATAGAAGTTTATCACTATCATTGATAGACTTCTTAATTGGTATTGTCTATGTATGTTGATTGAAGTCTATCTCTCTCATTAATAGACTTTCTTTTTTGGTGACTGATAAACTTCTTACTTCGTGTTGTTTATCAATTTTCAATGTTGATTGAAGTCTATCAGTGATAGAAACCTATCACTATCACTGATAGACTTTTTGTTTGGTATTGCTTATTTTTGTTGATTGAAATCTATCAATGATATAAAGATCTCACTATCACTATCACTAATAAGCTTCTTGTCTGTTGTTGTGTATCTGTGTTTATTGAAGTCTATCAGTGATAGAAGTCTATTACGTTCACTGATAGACTTCTTGTTTGGTATTGTTTATCTGTGATAATTGAAGTTTATCAGTGATAGAAGGCTATCCCTATTACTGATAAACTTCTTGTTTGGTGTTGTTTATCAATGTTGATTGAAGTCTATCAATGAAGTCTACCCTTATCACTAATAGACTTCTTTCTTGGTGTATTTTATCAGTATTGATTGAAGTCTATCAGTGATAAAAGTTTATCATTATCACCGATAGACTTCTTGTTTGTTGTTGTTTATTTATGTTTATTGAAGTCTATGACTATCATTGATAGACTTCTTGTGTAACACCCCATGTTTTCAGATTCGACTAATTTCGTCTTTTGGAGTGTTTTTAGAATTATTTGACTAAATTGAAATAGATGAATTTTTGGATTATCTACGAAACTTATTTCAAAGTCCCAAAATTCAATAATTTAGAAACTTGGCAAGTGTTAAATTGATGATTTAAAGATTAATCCCAAAAGTTTTTCATTAAAAATTAATCATTTATATTCAACTTTGTTCAAATGTAAAAGTGTTTTTTAATTACACATTCCATCCAATTATATTTTTCAGTTAATATCTCATCATTTTATTTCGTTTCTTTCTCTATCGCCATTTTATGATTTTTTATTAATGTATCAACGACAAATTGTTATAGGTTTTAATCTCTCGTGGCCTATAACATCTAGTACAATAATGTTTTTTTGTTAATTACAAATTTCAAAAAGATTTAAGTAATGTTATGATCATACAATTTCTAAACTGCATAAAAAGTTAGAATGGAAAAATATGTGTATGAAGGAAATGCAGACGGACATATGTGGAAAGAAAACTAGGAGAAGAAGAAGGCAAAGAAAATTAAAAGAAAATAAAAATGTAAAAAAAAAAATCCCATGCGAGAGTGTTTGGAGACATTAAAAAAATCACATCCTTTGGGTGATCATTTTTTTTCACTCTCATATGCAATTAAAAGGGTAAGAAGGGAACAACAAAACATTATTTAAAAGATTTGCTATATTTGCAAATCTTTTTAAAAGTTGTTATATTTGCAAATATTTTATTCTAATTTGCTACTCAATACAATTACCCAAAAAAAACTATTTTAATTTTTTCTATTATGACCTCCCTTATTTAAAAGATAGGATAACATGATTTCTGTTAGATTATATTGGATTTTATTATATTAGACTTTGTTGCATTAGATTTTATTTTATTTGGTTTGATCTTGTATTACTCCTGTAAATAGGACCTTTAGGTTTATATCTTAAAATGTCAAATATTACACAATGTAACCCTAGTCGCCTCTAGTGTTCTCTCACTTTTCCCTTCCATTCTCTAAAAACAACATGGTATTAGAGCCCAACTAACCTCGTGTTGTTTTCCTCTCTCCGTCGACCCCGCGAAGCCTGAAGCTCTCCGTCGACCTCGTGAGACAAATTGCAGAATTGGTCGACCTCGTGATCCACCAACAAGCACATCAGAACTCGTCATCTAACCCGTGTTTTCTATCGACTCCGTGAGATTCTCCCCGTCTCTCCTGGAAACCTCTGTCGATTCTTCTGCAGAAGTCGTCTCCTCCACGTGATCAGTCCTTGTTCCCAAAAGTGACCAAATTATTAGCCCTATCCAGCCTTTTTGAAGCCTTTGTTTTCAAGAGGTATATGTCCAGCGTGCCTCTCTTTTTTTCTCCTAAAAGCGACAATCTCTCCCCCTCACTTCCCATGCCGAACGTGCATCCCTTTTTTTTTAAAAAAAAACAACCAGCTCTCCCCCTCATTTCCAAAAGCCCAAGACTAATTCGCTCCAAGCCCCAATTTTCCCAATATATTTATATATATATATATATATTTAACCCTGTTCCTTATCTATTGGAGAAGAATGATGTTTTTCGTCCCATCCGTACTATTCTTAATGGTACAAATTACATTACTTGGGCACATCAAATGAAGAGTTTTTTGATAGGCCGAAAATTGTGGCGAATTGGCACTAACGATATCTCCCAACCTGAACTAATTGGGGACACAACCGAGGAAGATGCGAGATACATCAAACGACTAGAAGATTGGGATAGCAAGAATCACCAAATAATGACCTTGATTGGCAACTCTTCTATCCCTACCATTCACGTTCAGTTTGATGTCTTTAAAACTGCAAAAGAATTGTGGGACATTTTATCTACAAGGTTTGAAACTGTTGGACTCGCCCATTATTACCAATTACACAACACCCTTGTTAATCTTAATAGAGATGTTGGTCAGCCTGTAATAGAGAACCTTTATGTACTTCAACCTATTTGGACCCAGCTTGACAAAGCTAAAATTAGCCCTGAGCATGTGTGTCTCGTCAAATTATTCAATGGATTTTCGCCCAGAATATGAGTCGGTTCGCGCTGCGTTACTCCATCGCAACCCGTTACCATCCTTGGATGCAACCATCCAGGAAATTTTGTTTGAGGAAACACGACTAAGTCTAGTGCCCTCGTTGTCACCTGATACTGCTATGGCAACTACTCACCCACGAGCTACTTTCGGATCACCCTTTTACAGATATTGTAAATTGCAGGGTCATAAATTACCTGATTGTCCTAAAATTGAGTGCAGGTACTGCCACAAGCGTGGCCACATCTTAGACAACTGTCCCACTCGTCCACCTCGCCCCTCGGGTTATTATGCTAAACCAAGGAACTCTTCCAGAGTTGATTCCTCATGTATTGCTACTGCCACTCCCGCCGTGATCCCACTACTCCTAGTTTCCAACTAAGCGACCTATAAGACCTACTAAAACACGTGATCTCCTCCAATTCCCCCGCTCTCGTTGTTGCATCAGGTAAATCTTGGCTCCTTAATTCTGCTTATTGCTATCATCTGACATTTGAGTTCTCTCTTATGACTTCTGCCACCGCTGCAAACTCACTCCCCCCCATTCACGTTGCTAATAAAAATTGTATGTCTATTTCTCATATTGGAAAAATTGCTACGTCATCTTTAAATCTTCCTAACACCTATTATGTCTTTCACCTGAATTTTAATCTTGCCTCTGTGGGCCAACTGTGTGACTTTGGCCTAACTGTATATTTTTCTCCTAATTGTTGTCAGGTTTACGATCCACACACGGGACAGACGATTGGGACGGGTCGTAAAGTGGGAAGATTGTTTGAGCTCACATCCCTTCAGCTCCCTACTTACCCATCCATTTATAAAACCGTCACTGACTCTACCCTCTACTAGTGGCATCTTCGTCTTGGTCATGCTTCCTCCGAGAAACATCAAATTTTATTGTCTGTTTGTAATTTGCACAATGTTTCAAAAATTGTCTCTTTCAATTGTTTGAATTGTAAACTTGTAAAACAACCTGCATTATCTTTTTCTGTGTCATCCTCCATCTATGATACTCCCTTTGGCATGGTCCATTCTGACATTGAGGGACCTACCCCCACCACTATTGTCAATG
The DNA here is from genome assembly GCA_036507285.1 of Trichosanthes cucumerina. NCBI lineage: Eukaryota > Viridiplantae > Streptophyta > Magnoliopsida > Cucurbitales > Cucurbitaceae > Trichosanthes > Trichosanthes cucumerina. The sequence continues at coordinate 46,873,616 of CM071841.1, forward strand.
GTTATCGCTATTTCGTTTTATTTATTGATGACTACTCTCGATTTACTTTGATATATTTTCTCAAAAATCGCTCTACATTACCACAAATTTACATTGCTTTTGCAAATATGATTTAAACACAGTTTTCTCGTACTATGAAAATCCTAAGAACAGATAATGCTATGGAATATAAGGATTCCCACCTACTTTCATTTCTCACCCAACAAGGCACCTTAGTTCAATGCCCGTGTCCTCATACATCTCAACAAAATGGACGAGCAGAACAAAAACATCGTCACATCTTGGACTCTTTTCGTGCTCAACTTCTCTGGGCAGTTGTTCGGAGAAATTTTGGGGAGAGGTTGCTCTTACCTCCGTCTATGTTATCAATCGACTTCCACCATTTGTACTACAAAACATCTCTCAATCTATATTCTAGGGAGAGGCATGCTTTGTTCTCCATCATCCTCATGAGCACACTAAACTTGAACCTCGTGCTCGCTTATGTTGTTTTCTTGGGTACAAAACTGAACATAACGGTTTCCGTTGTTGGGATCCAATCTCCAATCAGTTGTGTATCTCTCGTCATGTTACCTTTTGGGAACATACTGTGTTTTCTAGTTTTTCATCTTTCCATACCCTTCTCTCTAGTCCTCAATGTTTCTTTACTGATGTTTCTCATGACGTATTTCAACCTCGAGAAATCTCACCGTCTCTTGAGCCTCAACAACTTCCACCTCTAGAATCTTCACGTTCTTCGGAGCTTGAACAGTCTTAAACTTCATTTGTGCTCCCGGAATCACCCTTTGTCATGGTTTTTGTGCCTGAACTGTTGGGATGTATGTTCTAATATGGTATATGTTTGTAATATTCCTTATTGAAATAAATAAGAGTTATTTTTTCATCACTTTGTGTCTCGCATATTTACAAACATCATCCAATAAACTAAGCTTCAGGGTAATTGAATTATGAGAGAACTAGAACTTGAACGGTGTGTAATGGACACACAGGGAGGATCACGTTCGAGTAAATGACCCGAACGGTCTACAGTACCGATAGAGTTGGAGACCTAATCCTGGATACACTGTGGATGCGACCCGTTTTATATTAGATACAAACGAGATGATCCAACTCGTTATGTGGTTGACACGCGAGTGGGGGCACCTGTGCAATGAGATTGTACAAGATCGGACCGTGAATTATTAGACCTATTGATGTAACACTGTTAACAATATAGGGCTAATAACTTCGTAGATGACCAATAGTGACTGGACCTTAATCCTGAGCGTGTTACAAACTCCTGTCTGCGAGGGTCTGTCCTTTGACTAGTACGAGTGAGGGTGGTCACAGTTACTTACCCAATATGCCTATCTTCTCAAGGACAGGACCACGTGGGGAGCTGGGAAGTTGACTACGCGAGATGGAATTCACTCATTCTCGAATCAGGGAAACTAGAGGGGTGTTCCCTTAAGTGCTGTCTCTAGGGCTTGGACAACAGTCACACACCCTCTCACTAGCCCGAGAGAGATGTTGTTTATTGTTGGACCATGAAACGTTGTTGTTCATTAGAGGAGTAAGAGGTAGACACAAGGGTAAAACGGTAATTTGACCCAGCAGTGTCTACAAACAACCTGTGAAGGGTCGACTCATGGGCATTGGTTATATCGATGGACACAACTTGTCCCACAGTGATGGGAGTGCAGCTACGGGCTTTTGTGGAGTGTTACCGTAGCTAATAAATGTTGAATAATCGGGTAAAAGAGTTTGACAGGTTAGTCTGAGATCATTGGAGCTCGTCATCTTTAGGTCCATTAGGTCCCTCGGTTTGCTCAAACTGGATAAATTAAGGGTTTACAGTTTGGTGTGGATTTGAAGTGTTCAAATTCATTAAAAGGGTATTTATGTCATTTATATGAGATATGATAGACATAATATATATTTTTAATGTGAATGAGATTCATATTAAACTATAGGTTAGCCTAATTGAAAGTTAATGCTAATTTGGAGAAATTGGATTGAGAGAAATTAAATTGAATATGATTCAGTTAAAAAATTCCACAATTATACAAATGTGATTTGTATAATAAGGTATGAGATACCTTATTGTATATGATTTGCATATTATATGGTTGTGGTTAAATGGTAAATAGGTGGAGATTTAAACTCCACCTTTCACCATTATAAAAGGACCTTTGCAAGAAGGATTTGTCGTGTGATCTCTCATTGTTTTTTAATTCCATCCAAAAGCTCTCTCTCATTCTTTCAATCTCTCTCAAATTCTCTCTACCCTTAACCAAAGGGAGTTCCACCACTCTCCCTCAACTGATCGAGAACAACTAAGAATACCTTTCGGAGGTGTCAACGTTCTTAGTTCGAGATATCGTGATTGTAGAGATCGAAGGCACGAAGAGTTTGTGATTGGAAAAGGAAATCTTGAAGAAGCGTTCTTCAACAAGTAAGTACCTCTTCCTTACTGTTCTTCCTTCTTAGAAATGCATGTTTAGCCTGGAATCTATGAGATAGTTTTGATTTTAAGAAACGTTTTTCACAACGAACACCACGGCGTTTCAAGTGGTTTCCGCTGCGGGATTTCCATTCCCTTCATGAACTTGCTCATGTCATCCCTGTTCGTAGCTCCATTCGGGTACGAAAAACTCCCTCTCATCTTTAAGACTATCATTACTTTTCCACTGTTTTATCTCTAGTCGAGCCATCCTCTTATCATGAGGCTAACACTAACCCCCTTTGGCAGCAAGCAATGGAGAAGGAACTCTAGGCTCTACAGAAGACGCAGACTTGGGACTATGTACATCTACCTAATGGTAAAAAACCCATCAGTTGCAAATGAATTTATAAAATCAAGACTCGTTCTGATGGGTCTATCGAAAGATATAAGGCTCATTTGGTCGAAAAAGTGTACTCTGAGGAATATGGCATTCACTATGAGGAGATCTTTGCCCCCGTCGCCCGAATGACGTCTGTTCGCTCTCTGTTAGCCATTGCCACAACAAAACTGTTGCCCCTGCGTTAGATGGATGTAAAAAAATGCATTCCTCAATGGCTCTTTATTAGAGAAGGTATACATGAAACCCCCACCTGGCACTTCTGCCCCACCTCAGAAGTTGGCCTCCTCCGACGGGCCCTATATGGCTTGAAGCAAGCTCCATGAGCCTGGTTTGCCACTTTTAGCTCCACTATAACCCAACTTAGGTTCACTTCCAGCTCTCACGATCATGCATTTTTCACTTGTCCGACAAGACATGATATAGTTCTTCTTCTACTTTATGTTGATGATATGATCATTACAGGTGATGATAAACAAATCATCTCTCAATTGCAAGAATATCTTGGAGAGCAATTTGAGATGAAAGACTTGGGTCAACTCAACTATTTCCTTGGCCTTGAAGTCTCATCTCGATCTGATGGGTACTGTCTGTCTCAAGCTAAATATGCTTTTGATCTATTGACTCGCTCTGGTATTACCGACTCTGCCACCTCGACAACCCCACTTGATCTGAGTGTCCGTCTAACCTCATTTGATGGTACTCCATTATAAGATCCCACTCTATATAGACAAGTAGTTGGTAGTCTTGTTTACTTGATTGTAACACGTCCAAACATTGCCTACGTTGTGCACATTGTCAATCAATTCATGGTTGCACTTCGGACCATACACTTCACTGTTGTTCTTTGTATCCTGTGATATGTCAAAGTCACTCTTCGACATTGCCTTCAGTTTTCCGCACAATCATCTCTATTATTATCTCGCTATTTTGATGTAGATAGGGCTGGTGATCCTACTAACCGACGCTCCACCACAGGTTATTGCTTCTATCTAGGGGATTCCTTTATTTCTTGGCGTAGTAAGAAACAATTTATTGTTTCTCGCTCTAGCACACAGTCTGAATACCGTGCACTCGTTGATGCCACTTCTGAACTAATATGGCTTCATTGGCTCCTTGCTGACATGGTTGTCCCTAAACCATCTCCTACAATACTTCATCGTGACAACCGCAACACCATCCAGATTGCTCACAATAATGTCTTTCATGAACATACCAAACACATTGAAAATGACTGTCACTTTGTCTGTCACCACGTCCAGAGTAACACTATTCTATTACGCCCTAACACTACTACAGATCAACCTGCAGATATCTTCACGAAAGCTTTGTATCTTGGTCCATACACCAAATTGCATTACAAGCTCAAGTTTGTTGCCAATTTATCTCCTTGAGTTTGAGGGAGGGTGTTGATAGTCAAAATTTGTTTGGGTTGTCCTATTCTTAGGCCTTCTATGTTTAGTCAATATGCTAAACATTTGTAGGCTAAATCTTCTACTTTCTAGTTTCTTCCCCTATATAATTATGTTGTTGAAATTTATGCCCTAAACTCGTGTATTTTTAATTATTTAAGGAAATAAATAAAAGTGTTATTTTTTTTCCTCAAATCTTGTATTCTCCCTATTACAAACTTGAATCCAATAAACTAAGCTCCAAGGTCACATTTAGGAGATCTTGAACTGTGTGTAGTTGACACATAGCTTGGATGAAATTCAAGTGGATGACCCAAACGGTCTATAATACATGGATTAGGTTGGGAACCTCATCCTTGTAACACTATGGATGCGACCCACATTGTATTTGATACAAATGAGGCGATCCAACTCGTTCATGTAGTTGACATGCGTCGTTGATAGATTAGGGCTAATAATTAAAAAATGGCTATTAGTGACTCAACCCGAATACCACAACTATATAATATGCAAATCATATTTGCATATCACATAATATAAGATATCTCATACCTTATTATACAAATCACATTTGCATAATTGTGAAATTAAAATTGAATCACATTCAATTTAATTTCTCTCAAATCAATTTCTCCAAATTAGGCCTAATTAATTAATTAGGCTATACCATAGTTTATTATGAATCTCATTCACATCAAACTATATATTATGTCAATCATATCACATATAAATGACATAAATACCCTTTTCGTGAATTATAACACTTCAAATCCACTCTAAATTGTAAACACTCATTTAGTCCAATTTGAGCCAACCAATGGACCTAATGGACCTACAGATCATGAGCTCCAATGATACGAGATTAACCGATCAAACTCTTTGACCCGACTAACATTCATTAACTACAGGGACACTCCACTATAGCCCTGTAGCTGCACTCTCCTCACTGTAGGACATGTTGTGTCCATCGATATAACCAATGCCCATGAGTCGACCCTTTATAGGTTATTCATAGTCATAGTTGGATCAAATTACCGTTTTATCCCTGTGTCTACCTCTTGCTCCTTAAGTTCCACTGTTTCTCTAATGAACAACTATGTTGCATGGTCCAACTATAAACAACATCCCTCCCCGGCCAGTGAGAGGGTGGGGCTGAAGGGAATCGAAGTCCCGCAGCGGAAGCAATTGCGAATCGCGCGCTCTTGATTTAGTTACAACGATAAATTCAAGAACAAATATAAATAGATTAAGCATGTAAAACAGAATGGACAACAAGATAATTACCTTTGAAGAACCTTTCTTCAAGTGCTTCACTCTCCCACGATCACAATCTCAACAACAGGAACTCAAACGTACGAAGACACGACCACCGGATCTTCTCTGTTATTCTCTAAGTGAGGGAGGAAGGTGGGTTCCCTTTATGAGAGGTGAGGTATTTTGAGAGAGATGTGTGCTTTGGAACTCTTCCAACAACACAAAAAGAGAGAGCTTGTAATTCCTTAGAATGACTTAACCTAGTTGCATCTCATGCAACAATATATATAGGGGAATGGGATGGAAATGACCATCCTACCCCTCCTTTATTCTCTCTTTAGTATATAGTTTATATATGAATCTAATTCACATTAAAACTATATATTATATCAATTATATCATATATAATTGATATAACACCTCATGTATGAAATTGAACACTTCAATTTCACTTCTAACTTTATACCTCAATATTACCATATTGAGCCAACCGAGGGATCTAATGGACCTACAGTTCATGAGCTCCAATGATGTGAGATTAACTGATCAAACTCTTTGATCTAGTTAATCAATATTCATTAACTACAAGTCACTCCACTATAGACTTGTAGCTGCACTCTCCTCACTGTATATAATATTGTGTCCACTGATATAGTCATTACCCATGAGTGGACCCTTCACAGATTGTTCGTAATCACAGCTGGGTCAAATTACCGTTTTACCCCTGTGATTACCTCTTTGCTCCTTAAGCACCACTGATCCTCTAATGAACAACAAGTCTAAGGTCCTACCTTAGACTCATACCCTCATAGAGGGCAGGGCCCCGTTGTTCAAGACCTGGAGTCAGTTCTTAAGGGAACAACCTATCTAATTCCTTAGTGTAGGAATGAGTGAATTTCATCTTGCACACTTAAGTTCTCAACTACCTACGAGGTTCTGTCCCTAAGAAGGTAGGCTTATTGAGTCGACTACAGGCCACTCTCACCCATACTAGTCTAAGGACAAACCCCTAGAAGTATGAGTTCTTAACTTGCTCAGGATTCAGGTTGAGTCACTAATGTCCATATATAAATTACTAGTCTTATCTTGTTAACGGTGTTATACTGGTTAGACTAATAATTTGCGATCAAGTCTTGTATGAACTCTTCATACAGGATGCCCCCACTCGCATGTCAACAACATGAATGAGTTGGATTACCTTATTTGTACTAATTACCAAGTGAGCCGCATCCATGGTGTTGCCAAAATGTGGTTTCCAACTTTATTCTTATACCATAGACTATTTAGGTTATAATCTTGAACTCAACCCAAATAGTGTCCACTACACTGATTTCAAGATAAATGTTATAGCCTTGGAGCTTAGTTTATTGGATTTATAAAAGCAAGACTGTAATCTTATCAAAACAAATAACACTTTATTTAACTGGCAACATTTTCCTCACCTTTCATCCCTGAATTTTCATCAAAGACTGAAAGGTCTGGAGTTCATTCAGAAGGGAGGTAAGATTAAAAGTAAGCTTGTTCATAACAACATTACTTCTAAACTGCAGGAAACTATCTGGAAGGGTTTCCAGAATGAAGCTGACCTGGCTCGTCTCACGATGGAAGCACCATTCGACTCCACGATGTTAAAGTACACCATCATATCCAGGACATTATCCTGAACAGATTTACCCTCTGGCATCCTCGAGTTGAATATGTACTTTAGGGCATTATGGCAGTCTTGTGTGGACTGTTGTCCAAACATACCCTGCACAAAATCCATTATTTCCTTGGCGGTAATCATGCCCTCATGCTTATTCGCTAATATGTCAGACATACTTGCCAACATGTAGACCTTGGCCTTATCATTGGCCTTGATCCATCGATCATATGCATCACGAACATTTCGTGACGCATTCGAGCCTGGCACCTGAGGACACTCCTCAGTTAGCACAAACTTCAGATCATCCACTACCAAAATAGTGTTGAGTTTGTTTTTCCATGTCATCATATTCTCTCCGGTTAACTTTTCCGCACCCAATAAGGAAATTATAGAGCTAGACATTTTTGCTGAAAATTTACAAACAAACTTGTATGAGTTTCTTGCTATAACTCTAATTCAATCATGTTTTAGCTAATTATCAAATGATTCCTAGGCCATTTATAATTTGCAATGATACTCCAAAGGTTTAGAATGTATGACACCGAAGGGTAATAAAAAACACTCCTCCTCTAGATCAAGACACTCTTGACCAAAACCTAATACCAGAATAACTCTTATTCCTATAGGTTTTAGTTACAATTTTTCGGTCTGGATACATACACAACTTATGTACCTCGTGAGTGTAACCTTCTGTATTTAGATCCCAGAGTCTCGAACCAATAAAATCCACCGAAGGGAGGACTACATTGGAAAATAGTCTAAGGAAATCTTTATCCCTTTCGGGTGTTTACTGTGTTTGATCCCCTATGATCAAGCCCTCCGAAGGGATTGTCTGGTCCAGACCAAACTAGCAGGCTGACCATAGTGGTCTAACGGTGTAAACCGAGAAAAGAGACCATAGGTTTTTGTTTTCACTAAACCTGCTCCCACTCACTATAAGTACCCTCTCTATTCACCTTGATATTGACTCATACAAACAACATCCGAAGGGGGACGCTCCCGTTTGCGCCACGAGGCCAATTATGAGTCTCACGGTGTGAACTTCTCGGAGATAGCGTAGGTTGAAAAATATGTATCTCATACACTTTTTCCTTCCACTGAATACTTTAAAGTTTATAGGAATCTTACGTAGGCTAAAAACCCGGCTAATGGTCTTACCTAACTCTATCGATATAACTCTTATATTGATAATCAATATAACTCTTATATTGATTTTATCCTAAGTTTGTTAATATAACTCTTTATATTAAACCTAAGATTTCTAGTTTATTAACCCCTTAATAAACCTGCTGAAGCTACTGTAATTTATAAAACTCTCTGATTAAATTTCACTCACAGGTCCATTCCTAGGTAGGGGTGTTCTGTTTCCGTCAGCTTAAATAGCCCAGTGTAAGCCTTAAACTCTATTTTCTTTTATCATTGTGCACACGTTCATGATGATTTGAAATATGCAAAATCTTATAGGTTGCACTAAATGATGCCATGATCGAATTTGGGAATATATTGAATTTGGAGCTACAATGTGTCTAAGCTTCATAAGGGGATAAGTAAACCATTGAAATAAGCATATTAGAAGGTTAATTGAAGTATGTTAATATCATTAGCAAATTAGGCAAATTTTAGGTGCATTACGTATTGAATGAAAAGTTCATATCTTTTATAAACATAGGTAAAGTTGGTTAAATGCTTTAGGTTGACTTATTTACTTAATTTCGTGTTTTAAAAAGGAGATTATGATGTAAATAATAAAGTAGGAGCTGGCCGAAGGAGGTGAAAGCTCGGAGTTAAGTTTGGCAAGAAGGTGTTGTCAAATTCTTACTAAGACAGCAAGCAGTTGGAAAATGGGGCAACTTCAATCGACCATATCTCTCTGTTTACTGAACCAAATTCGATGATTTTTGAGTCCAAATCTCAGAAATTGGGTGTAGAATACGAAATTGGTCGGCTTTTGGAAAATATGATGAGGACAAAGGAGAAAAGTGCAGAACAGTGAAAGGTGTTCAGGATTCTCGGGTAGCAGAACAGTATGAGGAGATCAGTCTATTTTGAGCTCTTGAAGAGGAATTAGAAGCTGACATTTTGAGGTAAGTAAGCTAAGATGTTGTACTTGAGGTTTATCAAAAAATATTTGGTGGTTGTGTTGATAAATTTTGAGGAACCCAAGCTGAAAGTTGAACCTGTAATTTTAGGTGAAAGGGAAAAACTTCTCGCAAGAGATTGAAGGACATTCTCTTCCATTTCTATATACCTTACAATCAATTGTGTGTATGGCTATTCTGAATTGAGTTATGTGACTGAATTAGACCTGTTTCTAAGGTGCATAAGGAAAGGAATTGATGTTACTAATTTCGTTTTCAGGGCAAACGGAGATAGGAAAAGCGTATAACCCTTGGAACCCTTTTGGTGATTGTGAGTGACTCTATTTTAGAATTATGCTTGACCTATGTTTTTCTTCAAAAACATAATTGTTGCTCATTGAATCCTGTTTGAACTAATTATGTATAGCTTCATGGAGTTTCTAACATAAAGTTCATGGTGGAACCTAGGCATGTTTTGATTTAGTTTGTAACTATAAATCCAAGTATGGAAACTAAATTATGAAAGTATGTTTTCCTTTAGAGAATGTTTTGTGTAAATACACTTGGGAACATGTTTAGAAGATAATGTGAAAATGTCGAGAAATTGTTGTATGTATTATAAATACATGATTTCCATGGTAAACAAATTATGCCCTTGTTTGTGGTTAACCCCTAATACTGAAGGACATTCGAGAAGGTACTTAGGGGGGGATGAACCATAATTTCTCGATACTGAAGGACAATGAGAAGGTATTCGGATAGTAAATGGTCTTACCTTAATACCGAAGGACATAGAGAAGGTATTAGGGAAAACCAAAGGGCCAAAGGTATTACGTGCACGTGAGTGAGGTACGAACCTTATTGGTATAAATGTAACTCTACCACCTCTATGGTTCAAAAGTGGTATCATGCCATGTGTTTTATTGTTATGAACTTTTACATTATTGATCTATCTACCCTTAATATAATACTACATTATGAGTTGTGTACTATGCATAAGTGGTGACTTACCTGTAATTGGAAGCATGGTTTGTTTATGTTTACAAACAGATGTTAAGCTATTTTCTACTTATAGTCTGCCATAATTATGCTTCACCTATGAGCTTAGAATAGACACTCACAGGGCTTCCTAGCTCACGTTTTCTTTATGTCTACTCTTCCCAGGTAGCAGACGAGTTTCCAATGCTTAGCCTTGACAAGACCTACTTGGCACCACGCCATTTAGCTCCTTGTATATACATTTTCTTTTGTATATGGTTTGTAGTGAGAACATATTAGATGGGTTGTAATAAACTTGGAAGTTTTATGATTACCTAAAGAATATAGTAATGGAAGTGAATGTGTTTCAATTATATGTGTATATCAGTGCTTAATTTTGCTTGTTCAAACGTGTTGTGTTACGTTTAATTTAAGTTAAGTCTTGGGTTAGTCAAGGAAAGCCAACGAGAGGTTTGGTTATCTTTGTCTTTGCATCTCTTCCTAGGTTAGGCAAGTAAGCTGGGACGGGGTGTGACACCCAGCCTAGATAAAACTTTCCTTAGACAAAGTTCCTCTTTTAATCATAGTTTATAAATTACTTGGTTCCTAATTCTAATCTAATTAGAACTAGATAACCTAAGGTATATTATTTCCAAGTTCTAAACACTTTAAAACTAATAATTAACCTTAGGTGACATGCATACTATGTTATAGTGCTTGATCATTCATCACATGAATAATAAGACATTCATAGCATATTCATCTCATGAAAAATAATGCATGTCAATGTTGTCCAAAAAATTAATATAACAACCTTATATTAATTAATCATGCAAACAATATAATATAACTCCTTATATTATAAATGATGCATGAAAATGCTTAACCTAAGGTGGGATTTCTAAAATACAAGCATACACTATGCATGACAATAATTACATAACAATTGCATAATTAAAAGACCAAAAATTAGACCAATTTTGGCACCCTAGAAATAATTTTAATTAATATAATCTAATTATATTAATTAAAATTAAGTATTAAATATATTAAATGTAAAACGTTTTTATAATTAATATATATTAAGAAATCCTTTTTCTGCCCGTTGCTGAAATTCGCGAAACGCCTCTGGCGTTGCAACGCTGCTTGTCGTCTTCTGCCTAGCTTTGCGCAACGCCACACCGTTGCAACGTAAGAGGCTGCGTTGCAACGCTGCCTCTTGTGCGCGCCTTCTCCCGCAAGCGCAGCGTTGCAACACCGATGAACAGCGTTGCAACGCTGCACACAGACAACAATGAGATTTCTCCAAATCTTGCTCGTTTTTGCTCCATTCTTCTCAGCAACCGCTTTACCTCGATCGACACAGACTTACAAACTCGATTTACAATTAAAATTGCCCAAAACACCGGACCCTTACATTTAACGATTCAATGGAAATTGTAAATCTATGTGCCAAAATTGAAAACATCAAATTTTGCAAAACCGTTCATACATCTCATGCAAAAACAGTAAATCCCACCTTGTTGTTGAAAAATCCAGAACATAAATCAAGAACGCAATTGCGCTCGGATACCAATTGAAGGGAATCGAAGTCCCCGCAGCGGAAGCGATTGCGAATTGCGCGCTCTTGATTTAGTTACAACGATAAATTCAAGAACATACATAATAAGGTTAAGCATGTAAAATAGAATGGACAACAAGAATTTACCTTCGAAGAACCTTTCTTCGAGTGCTCCTCTCTCCCACGGTCACGATCTCAGCAACAGGAACTCCAACGTACGAAGACACGAACACCAGATCTTCTCCGTTATTCTCTAGGTGAGGGAGGAAGGTGGGTTCCCTTTAGGACAGGTGAGGTATTTTGAGAGAGATGTGTGCTTTGGAACTCTCTCAACAACACAACAAGAGAGAGCTTGTAATTCCTTAGAATGACTTAACCTAGTTGCATCTCATGCAACCATATATATAGGGGAATGGGATGGAAATGACCATCCTACCCCTCCTTTATTCTCTCTTTAGTACATAGTTTATATATGAATCTAATTCACATTAAAACTATATATTATATCAATTATATCATATATAATTGAATAACACCTCATGTATGAAATTGAACACTTCAATTTCACTTCTAACTTTATACCCTCAATATTACCATATTGAGCCAACGGAGGGATCTAATGGACCTACAGTTCATGAGCTCCAATGCTGTGAGATTCACTGATCAAACTCTTTGATCCAGTTAATTAATATTCATTAACTACAAGTCACTCCACTATAGACTTGTAGCTGCACTCTCCTCACTGTAGATAATATTGTGTCCACTGATATAGTCATTACCCCTGAGTCGACCCTTCACAGGTTGTTCGTAATCACAGCTCGGCTAAATTACCGTTTTACCCCTGTGATTACCTCTTTACTCCTTAAGCACCACTGATCCTCTAATGAACAACAAGTCTAAAGTTCTACCTTAGACTCATACCCTCATAGAGGGCGGGGCCCCGTTGTTCAAGACCTGGAGTCAATTCTTATGGGAACAACCTAACTAATTCCTAAGTGTAGGAATGAGTGAATTCCATCTTGCACAGTTAAGTTCCTAGCTACCAACGAGGTTCTATCCCTGATAAGGTAGGCTTATTGAGTAAGCTACAGACCACTCTCACCCATACTAGTCTAAGGACAAACCCCTATAAGCAGGAGTTCTTAACTTGCTCAGGATTCAGGTCGAGTCACTAATGACCATCTATAAATTACTAGTCTTATCTTGTTAACGGTGTTATACTGGTTAGACTAATAATTTGTGATCCAGTCTTGTATGAACTCTTCATACAGGATGCCACCACTCGCATGTCAACTACTTGAATGAGTTGGATTACCTCATTTGTACTAATTACAAAGTGGGCCGCATCCATGGTGTTACCAGAATGAGGTTTCCAACATTATTCTTATACCATAGACTATTTAGGTTATAATCTTGAACTCAACCCAAATAGTGTCCACTACACAAATTTCAAGATTAATGTTATAACCTTGGAGCTTAATTTATTGGATTTATAAAAGCAAGACTGTAATCTTATCAAAACAAATAACACTTTATTTAATTGATCAAAATTACACAAGTTTTAGAGCATAAATCCGAACATGCTGACCATCCCAACTGCAAAAAAGATTTCGGGCCTAGTACACAATATGGCGTACATAAGGCTCCCAACAGCTGATGCGTAAGGAATCCGTCTCATATCCTCAACTCCTTGAGGTGTCTTAGGACACTGTTCCTTAGACAAATGGATTCCATGTCTAAAAGGCAACATGCCCTTTTTGGAATCTTGCATCTTAAACCTTGACAACACTTTGTCTATGTAAGATGCTTGAGACAAGGCTAGTGTTTTGTTCTTGTGGTTCCGGACAATCTGGATCCCAAGAACAAACTGCGCATCACCCAAATCATTCATTTGGAATTGCGTAGCTAGCCATTCCTTGATGTCAGTAAGATAACATACATCATTCCCAATGAGTAGGATATCATCCACATAGAGAATTAGGAAAGCAACATAACTATTGATGATTTTCTTGTAGACACAACGTTCATCATCATTCTGGTCAAAACCATAAGATCTGATTGCCTCATCAAATCTTATATTCCAGGACCTAGAGGCTTGTTTCAGTCCATAAATTGACCTTTTAAGCCTGCAAACCTTTAGCTCTTGTCCTAGTTCAATGAACCCTTTGGGTTGGTCTATGTAGATGGTTTCCTCAAGATTGCCATTCAAAAAGGTTGTCTTGACATCCATTTGCCATACCTCATAGTCATAATATGCGGCAATGGCAAGAAGGATACGGATAGACTTTACCATAGCAACAGGTGAAAAGGTTTCCTTATAGTCAACCCCTTCAACCTGGGTATAACCCTTTGCTACTAGTCTAGCTTTAAAGGTTTGCACATTCCCATCTACACCACGTTTTCTCTTGTAGATCCACTTACAACCTATAGGTTTTACCCCATCAGGCTTATCTACAAGATCCCAAACAGAATTGAAGTACATCGACTCCATTTCTTGTTCCATGTCTTTTTCAACCATTGCTTGATTATAAGTCAATGGATCCTCGCAGTTGTCATCTGGTATAACAACTTGGGTTTCCGCTAAACCCATGTAACGGTCAGGTTGTATTACAACCCTCCCACTACGTCTAGGCATATTCAACTCTTGAGATGGACTCTCTTGACTAGACAAACTAGTATCAACAACTCTTGTTGACATACTAGTGTTCTTATTAGCAACTTTTGCTATTGTTCCGTCTAACTCACTCAACACTACTTTACTTTTTGGTTTGTGGTCCCTTATGTGGTCCTCCTCCAAGAAAATGGCATTTGTCGACACAAAAACCTTATCTTCCTTAGGATCATAGAATAAACCACCTCTTGTTTCTTTTGGGTATCCTATGAATAGGCATAATTTTGAACGTGGATCCAACTTCTTTGGATTTGTCACAAGCATATGTGCCGGACAACCCCATATTCTTAAGTGACATAAACTGCCTTTACGTCCTTTCCAGAGTTCAAAAGGTGTTTCATAAAAACTTTTGGAGGGCACATTATTCAAAATGTATACTGTAGTCTCCACTGCGTAACCGCAAAAGGAACTAGAAAGATGAGCATAACTCATCATTGATCGAACCATGTCCAACAAGGTTCTATTTCTCCTTTCCGATACACCGTTTTGCTGTGGTGTGTCGGGAGCTGAGAGTTGGAATGTAATTCCATGTTCTATCATATAGTTCGAGAATTTTAAATCCATGTACTCTCCACCTCGATCCGATCGAAGTGTTTTAAAAGTTTTACCTAATTGATTTTCAACCTCAGTGTTGAATTCCTTGAACTTTTCAAGTGCTTCAGACTTGTGGTGCATTAGGTAAATATACCCAAATCTAGAATAATCATCTATAAAAGAGATGAAATATTCATATCCTCCCCTGGCTTTAACATTCATCGGACCACAAAGGTCTGAATGTATAAGCTCTAGAGGGTCTTTGGCTCTATAACCTTTTTCACTAATAGGTCTTTTAGTCATTTTGCCTTCTAGGCATGATTCACATAGTGGCAAAGAATTTTCTTCTAACTCGTTTAGAAGTTCGTTCTTTACCAATCTCTCAATCCTATTGAGATTAATGTGACCCATCTTAGATGCCAAAGATGAGCATTTTCTTTAGGAAAAATTTTACGTTTCTTAGTTTGTGCGTTTGCAGTTTTAAATAATTCAGTGTTTAAAATCATTTTGACTGAATTAGGCCTTAAAACATACAATCCATTTTCTAACGAAGCTGAACATATTTCTAAACCTTTCTTCAAAATAATCACTTTATTCATAAAAAAGGAAACAGAAATACATTGTTCAATAAGGCAAGAAATGGAAATAAGGTTTCTAGTGAATCCTGGTATCACTACTGCTACAGCTGAGACGACTTCTCCATTTCCAACCCGGAGCGTTATCTCTCCTTGCTGTAGCTGCTGCTAGGAATCAATTCCCTGAAAAGAAGAGCAAACATGATTAGTGGTGCATGAATCAAGTATCCAAGCTGTTTTATCATTATCCACTAAACAAGCTTCTAGGCAAAGTAAATCATATTTACCCTCCTTCTTCTTTTCTGCAATGTACTTCGGACAGTTCCGTTTCCAATGCCTGCCTTCGTTGCAGTGAAAACACTTTCCTTTGTCAGCAACGTCTTTTACTCTCTTGCCCTTCTGGGCGGCAGCTTTGTCAGCCTGTTTCCCCTTACCAACCTTCTTCATGTTCTTCTTCTTTCCTCTCAGGTTAGAAGAAGATGAAGCCACTGTTTTTGTCCCATAGGTCGAACCTCTGTGATAACTCTTACTGGCAACATTTGCCTCGCCTTTCGATCCTTGAATTTTCATCAAAGACTGAAAGGTCTGGAGTTCATTCAGAACGGAGGTAAAATTAAAAGTAAGCTTGTTCATAACAACATTACTTATAAACAGTAGAAAACTATCTGGAAGGGTTTCCAGAATGAAGCTGACCTGGCTCGACTAATCGATGGAATCACCATTCGACTCCGCGATGTTAAAGTGCACCATCATATCAAGGACATGATCTCGAACAGATGTACCCTCTGGCATCCTCGAGTTGAATATGTACTTTAGGGCATTATGTCGGGTTTGTGTGGACTGTTGTCCAAACATACCCTGCACAGAATCCATGATTTCCTTGGCGGTAATCATGCCCTCATGCTTATTGGCTAATATGTCAGACATACTTGCCAGCATGTAGACCATGGCCTTATCATTGGCCTTGATCCATCGATCATATAAATCACGAACAATTCGTGACGCATTCGAGCCTGACACCTGAGGACACTCCTCAGTTAGCACAAACTTGAGATCATCCACTACCAAAATAGTGTTGAGTTTGTTTTTCCATGTCATCATATTCTCTCCGGTTAACTTTTCCGCACCCAATAAGGAAATTATAGAGCTAGACATTTTTGCTGAAAAATTTACAAACAAACTTGTATGAGTTTCTTGCTATAACTCTAATCCAATCATGTTTTAGGTAATTATCAAATGATTCCTAGGCCATTTATAATTTGCAATGATACTCCAAAGGTTTAGAATGTATGACACCGAAGGGTAATAAAAAACATTCCTCCTCTGGATCAAGACACTCTTGACCAAAATCTAATACCAGAATAACTCTTATTCCTATAGGTTTTAGTTACCATTTTTCGGTCTGGATACATACACAACTTATGTACCCTATGAGTGTAACCCTCTGTCTTTAGATCCCAGAGTCTCGATCCAATAAAATCCGCCGAAGGGAGGACTAGATTGAAAAATAGTATAAGAAAATCTTTATCCCTTTCGGGTGTCTACTGTGTTTGATCCCCTATGATCAAGCCCTCCGAAGGGATTGTCTGGACCAGGCCAAACTAGAATGCTGACCATAGTGGTCTAACGGTGTAAACCGACAAAAGAGACCGTAGGTTTTGTTTTCACTAAACCTGCTCCCACTCACTATAAGTACCCTCTCCATTCATCTTGATGTTGACACATACAAAAACCATCCGAAGGGGTATGAGTCTCACGGTGTGAACTTCCCGGAGATAGCATAGGTGGAAAAATATGTATCTCATACACTTTTTCCTCCCACTGAATACTTTAAAGTTTATAGGAATCTTATTTAGGCTAAAAACTCGGCTAATGGTCATACCTAACTCTATCAATAGAACTCTTATATTGATAATCAATATAACTCTTATATTGATTTTATCCTAAGTTTGTTAATATAACTCTTTATATTAAACCTAGGATTTCTAGTTTATTAACCCCTTAATAAACTCGCTGACGCTACTGTAATTTATAAGACTCTCTGATTAAATTTCACCCCAGATCAGTTCGGAGGTAGGGCTGTTCCGTTTCCGTCATCTTAAATACCCCAGCCTAGACATAACTTTCCTTGGACAGAGTTGCTCTTTTAATCATAACTTATAAATTACTTGGTTCCTAATTCTACTCTATTTAAAACTAGATAACCTAAGGTCTATTATTTCCAAGTTCTAAACACTTTAAAACTAATAATTAACCTTAGGTGACATGCATACTATGTTATAGTGCTTGATCATTCATCACATGAATAATAAGACATTCATAGCATATTCATCTCATGATATGTAATGCATGTCAATGCTGTCCATAAATTAATATAACAACTTTATGTTAATTAATCATGCAATCTATATAATATAACTCCTTATAATATAAATGATGCATGAAAATACTTAACCTAACGTGAGATTTCTAAAAAATAAGCATACATTATGCATGGTAATAATTACACAACAATTGCATAATTTAAATAGAAAAAATTAGACCAATTTTTGCACCCTAGAAATAATTTTAATTAATATAATCTAATTATATTAATTAAAATTAAATATATTAAATATATTAAATATAAAACGTTTTATAATGAATTTATATAAATAAAACAGTTTTTCGCCCGTTGCTGAAATATAAAACGTTTTATAATGATAGTAGCGTTGCAACGCTTCTTCTTGTCGTTTTCTACCAAGCGTTGCAACGCTAGAGACTGTGTTGCAACGCGCGCCTCCCCGTCGCGCGCTTTTCTTCTCACACAATGTTGTAACGCCAATGAACAGCGTTGCAACGCTTCACACAGACAACAACTAGGAATCCCCATTCCTTGCTCGTTTTCGCTCCGATCTTCTCAGCAACCACTTTGCCTCGATCGACATGAACTTACAGACTCGATTTATAATTAAATTTATCCAAAACACCGGGCCCTTACATTGAACGATTCAATGAAATTGTAAATCTAAGTGCCAAAATTGAAAACATCTAATTTTGCAAAACCGTTCATACATCTCATGCAAAAACAGTAAATCCCACCTTGTTCTTGAAAAATCCAGAACATAAATCAAGAACGCAATTGGTCTCTGATACAAATTGAAGGGAATCGAAGTCCCACAGCGGAAACGATTGCGAATCGCGCGCTCTTGATTTATTTACAACGATAAATTCAAGAACAAATATAAATAGATTAAGCATGTAAAACATAATGGACAGCAAGATAATTACCTTTGAAGAAACTTTCTTCAAGTGCTCCACTCTCCGTTGTTCTTTAGGTGAGGGAGGAAGGTGGGTTCCCTATAGGAGAGGTGAATTATTTTGAGAGAGATGTGTGCTTTGGAACTCTTCTAACAACACAACAAGAGAGAGCTTGTAATTCCTTAGAATGTCTTAACCTAGTTGCATCTCATGCAACCATATATATAGGGGAATGAGATGAAAATGACCATCCTACCCCTCCTTTATTCTCTCTTTAGTATATAGTTTATATATGAATCTAATTCACATAAAACTATATATTATATCAATTATATCATATATAATTGATATAACACCTCATGTATGAAATTGAACACTTCAATTTCACTCCTAACTTTATACCCTCAATATTACCATATTGATCGAACGAAGGGATCTAATAGACCTACAGTTCATGAGCTCCAATGATGTGAGATTAACTGATCAAACACTTTAATCCAGTTAATCAATATTCATTAACTACATGTCACTCAACTATAGACTTGTAACTACACTCTCTTCACTGTAGATAATAATGTGTCCACTGATATAGTCATTACCCATGAGTCGACCCTTCACACGTTGTTCGTAATCACAGCTGGGTCAAATTACCGTTTTACCCTTGTGATTACCTCTTTGCTCCTTAAGCACCACTGATCCTCTAATGAACAACAAGTCTAAGGTCCTACCTTAGACTCATACCCTCATAGAGGGCGGGGCCCCATTGTTCAAGACCTGGAGTCAGTTCTTAAGGGAACAACCTATCTATTTCATTAGTAGAGGAAAGAGTGAATTCCATCTTGCACAGTTAAGTTCCCAGCTACCTACGAGGTTCTGTCCCTGAGAAGGTAGGCTTATTGAGTCGGCTACAGGCCACTCTCACCCATACTAGTCTGAAGACAAACCCCTATAAGCCGAAGTTCTTAACTTGCTCAGGATTCAGGTCGAGTCACTAATGACCATCTATAAATTACTAGTCATATCCTGTTAACGGTGTTACACTGGTTAGACTAATTATTTGCTATCCAGTCTTGTATGAACTCTTCATACAGGATGCCCCCACTTGCATGTCAACTACATGAACGAGTTGGATTACCTCATTTGTACTAATTACAAAGTGAGTCGCATCCATGGTGTTACCAGAATGTGGTTTCCAACCTTATTCTTATTCCATAGACTATTTAGGTTATATTCTTGAACTCAACCCAAATAGTGTCCACTACACTGATGTTCAAGATAGAAGTTATAACCTAGTCCATAGCTTTAATCCATTCGTCCTTGTCAACATCAGCCATTGCAAGATCATAGGTCAATGGATCCTCGTAGTCATCATCAGGGGTGACGACTTGGGTTTCAGCTAAACCCATGTAACATTCAGGCTGTCTCATAGCCCTCCCACTACGTCGTGGCATTCCCAACTCTTGGGAACGGTCTTGACTAGACGAGCTAGAATCAATAACACTGGTTGACGTACTAGCCCCATCAGCAACTCTTGCTGATGTACTATCAATTTCACTTAACACGATTTTGCTCCTAGGCAAATGATCCCTGACGTGGTCTTCCTCAAGGAACTGGCGTTTGTCGACACAAGCACCCTATTTTCCTTAGGATCGTAAAATAAACCACCCCTAGTCTCTTTTGGGTAACCTACGAATAGCCACAATTTTGAACGGGGTTCCAACTTCATCGGGTTTACGTCCATTCGAGAGTTTGAAAGGTGTTTCACAAACACTATTCGACAGAACGTTGTTCAAAATATAGACGGCAGGCTCTAATGCGTAACCCCAAAAAGAATTAGGGAGACGAGCATAGCTCATTATTGACCGAAACATGTCCAACAAGGTTTGCTTTCTCTTCTAAAGTACACCATTCTCTCTTTTGTGGCATACAGTCTTGAGAGTTGGGACGTAATTCCGTGTTCTATCATATAGTCCTAAAATTCTGTGTCCATATACTCTCCACCTCGATCCGATCGAAGTGTTTTTATCGTTTTACCTAACAGGTTCTCAACCTAAGTCTTGTTCTCCTTGAACTTTTCAAGAGTTTCAGACTTCCTATGCATTAGGTAAATATATCCATACCATGAATAGTCATCTATAAAATATACAAAGTATTCGTAACCACATTGTGTTGTAACACTCATCGGACCACATAGGTCAGAATGTATAAGCTCAAGGGGCTCTTTGGCTCTATATCCTTTTCCACTAAAAGGACGTTTGGTCATTTTGCCTTCGAGGCATGACTCACACACCGGTTCCAACTCGCTTAGAAGTCTATTCTTCACTAGTCTCTCAATCCTATTGAGATTAATGTGGCCTAACCTTAGATGCTAAAGATTGACATTTTCTTTTGGAGAAACTTTTACTCTTTTAGTTCGTGTTTCTGCAGTTTTAAATAATTTAGTGTTCAAAACGCTTTTGACCGAATTTGGTTTCAAAACATACAGATTAGACTTAAGTGAAGCAGAACACAAGAAATTTCAATTTCTAGAAATAAACGCTTTATTACTAGAAAATATTACAAAAATAGAGTGTTCAAGAATACAGGAAATAGAAACGAGGTTTCTAGTAAGCCCTGAAACTATATACAAATTGTCTAACAATAAGTAATTCCTGCCGAAGTAGAGCTTCACTTTGCCGATTGCCGCAACAGAGACCATCTCCTCGGATCCAACCCGTAGAGTAACCTCACCCTTTCGCAGCTGCTGCCAGGAACTAATTCCCTGAAAAGAAGAACAAACGTGGTTAGTGGCGCCCGAATCCAATATCCAGGCAGAGTCATTACCCTCCACAAAACATGTTTTTGTTACAAGTAAATAACATTTACCTGTATTTTTCCTCTCGGCAAGGAACTTGGGTTAGTTTCACTTCCAGTGGTCGTCCCTATTGCAGTGGAAACACTTTCCTTTTTCTACAACTTTCTTGACCTTCTTTCCCTTTTGGGCGGCAGCTCGGTCAGCTTTGCCCTTGTTCATCTTCTACTTCCCTTTCGGGTGAGAAGGAGCAAGAGGTTTTGTCCCAGAAGTCGAACCCCTGTGATAGAACCTGAAGGCAACATTTGCCTCAACTTCCGGTGTCCTGATCCTCATCAAGGACTGAAAGTTCTGTAGCCCATTGAGAAGGGTGGTCAGTGTGTAGTTAATTTTGTTCATAACAACATTGCTACGAAACAGAAGGGAACTCTTTAGAAAAGTCTCCTAAATGAAGTTGACTTTGCTCGACTCATCGATCGAAGCCCCATTCATCTCCGCCAGATTAAAGTGGGTCATCATGTTTAGAACGTTTTCACGAACAGACGCCCCTTCTTTCATCCGGGCGTTGAAGACGTGTTTGAGCGAAGGGACGTCTGTCAGAGAACTTGTTCTAGACATGATGACCCACATTAATATGGCAGAGATGAACGGGGCTTCGATCGATGAGTCGAGCCAGGTTAGCTTTATTTTGGAGACTCTTCCGAAAAGTTTCCTTCAGTTTTGTAGCAACGCTGTTATGAACAAGATAAGCTACACTCTATCCACCCTTCTGAACGAGCTACAGAACTCTCGGTCCTTGATGAGGATTAGGACACCGGAAGCTGAGGCAAATGTTGCCTACAGGTCCTATCACAGGGGTTCGACCTTTGGGACTAAATCTATTGCTCCTTCTCGCCCGAAAAGAAAGAAGAAGGGTAAAGATGGTCGAGCTGCCGCCCAAAAGGGCAAGAAGGTCAAGAAAGTTGCAAAAGAAGGAAAGTGTTTCCACTGCAATGGGGACGACCAATGGAAGTGAAACTGTCCCAAGTTCCTTGCCGAGAGGAAGAATCAAGGTAAATATGATTTACTAGTGACTGAAACTTGTTTAGTGGAGAGTATTGACTCTGCCTAGATATTGGATTCGGGTGCCACTAACCACGTTTGTTGTTCTTTTCAGGGAATTGATTCCTGGCAGCAGCAGCAAGAGGGTGAGGTGAATCTACGGGTTGGATCCAAGGAGATAGTCTCTGCTGCAACGATCGACAAAGTGAAGCTCTACTTTGGCAGGATTTACTTATTGTTAGACAATTTTTATATAGCTCCAGAGTTTACTAGAAACCTCGTTTCTATTTCCTGTCTTTTTTAACATTATATTTCCGTTTCATTCAATGGCAATAAAGCGTTAATTTCCAGAAATGGAAACTTCATTTGTTCTGCTTCATTTAAGTCTAATTTGTATGTTTTGAAACGTAATTCGGTCAAAAGCGTTTTAAACACTGAATTATTTAAAACTGCAGAAACAAGAACTAAAAGAGTAAAAGTTTCTCCAGAAGAAAATGTCCATCTTTGGCATCTAAGGTTAGGCCACATTAATCTCAATAGGATTGAGCAACTAGTGAAGAGTGGACATCTAAGTGAGTTGGAAGAAAACTCTTTACCGGTGTGTTAGTCATGCCTCGAAGGCTAAATGACCAAACGTCCTTTTAGTGGAAAAGGATATAGAGCCAAAAAACCCTTTGAGCTTATACAGTCTGACCTCTGTGGTCCGATGAATGTTAAAGCACGAGGTTGTTACGAATACTTTGTATCTTTCATAGATGACTATTCGAGATATGAGTATATTTACCTAATGCATATGAAGTTTGAAACTCTTGAAAAGTTCAAGGAGTACAAGAATGAGGTCGAGAACCTGTTAGGTAAAATCATAAAAACACTTCGATCGGATCGAGGTGGAGAGTATATGGACACTGAATTCCAGGTCTATTTTATAGAACACGAAATTACATCCCAATTCTCAGCACCTGGTATGCCACAACAAAATGGTATATCGGAGAGGAGAACCAGAACCATGTTGGACATGGTTCTGTCGATGATGAGCTATGCTCTGAAGGGATCGAATCCCGCAGTGGAAGCGATTGTGAATCGCATGTTCTTAATTTTGTTTCACGAATTACAATCAAGAACAAAAACAACTAAGATTAAGCATATTATATCATAAGGACAACAAGAGATTACCTTTGAAAAACTCTTTCTTCAAGAGATCCTTCTCCCACGATCACGTTCTCAGCAACTCGAACCCGAACGAATGAAGACATCACCACCGGATCTTCTTCGTTGTTCTCTAGGTGAGGGAGGAATGTGGGTTCCTTTAGGATAAGGTGTAGGGGTTGTGAGAGAGGTTGTGTGTAGAACTCTTCTAACAACACAACTATATAATTCTCTAGGGTTTCCAAAGATTCAAATGCTTAGCCATAAAGTTGCATCTCATGCAACTATTTATAGGGAAAAAGGATGGAAATTACCATCTTATCCCTCTTTCATTCTCTCATTAGTATATAGTTTATATATGAATCTAATTCACATAAAAACCATATATTATATCAATTATATCATATATAACTGATATAACACCTCATATATGAGATTGAACTCTTCAACTTCGTTCCTAACTTTATACCCTCAATATTACCATGTTGAGCAAACGGAGGGACCAAATGGACTTACAGTAAATAAGCTCCAATGATGTGAGATTAACTTATCAAACTCTTTGATCCAGTTAATCAATATTCATTAATTACAAGTCACTCCACTATAGACTTGTAGTTGCACTCTCCTCACTGTAAACTTTATTGTGTCCATTGATATAATCATTACCCATGAGTCGACCCTTCACAGGTTGTTCGTAATCACGACTGGGTCAAATTACCGTTTTACCCCTGTGATTACCTCTTTGTTACTTAAGCACCACTAATCCTCTAATGAACAACAAGTCTATGGTCCTACCATAGACTCATACCCTCTTAGAGGGCAGGGCCCCGTTGTTCAAGACCTGGATTCAGTTCTTAAGGGAACAACCTAACTAATTCCTTAGTGTAGGAATGAGTGAATTCCATCTTGTATAGTTAAATCCCCAGCTACCTACGAAGTTCTGTCTCTGAGAAGGTAGGCTTATTGAGTTGGCTTTAGGCCACTCTCACCCATACTAGTCTAAGGACAAACCCCTATAAGCAGGAGTATTAATGATTTTCTTATAGACACAAGGTTCATCATCATTCTGATTAAAACCAAAAGATTTGATTGTCTCATCAAATCTTATATTCCAGGACCTAGAGGCTTGTTTCAATCCATAGACCGACCTTTTAAGCCTGCAAACCTCTTGCTCTTGTCCTGGTTCAATGAACCCTTTGGTGTTGTCCATTCAAAAAAGCTGTCTTGACATCCATTTACCATACCTCATAGTAATAATATGCGACAATGGCAAGTAGGATACAAATAGACTTTACCATAGAAACAGGTGAAAAGGTTTACTCATAGTCAACCCTTTCGACCTAGGTATAACCCTTTGCTACTAGTCTAGCATTAAAGGTTTGCACCTTCCCATCTACACCACGCTCTCTCTTGTAGATACATTTACAACCTATAGGTTTTACCCCATCAGGTTTATCTATAAGATCCTAAACAGAATTGAAGTACATTGACTCCATTTCTTGGTCCATGGCTATGACCCATTTGTCTTTGTCTTTGTCAACCATCACTTGATTATAAGTCGATGGATCCTCACAGTCGTCATCTGGTAAAACAACTTGAGTTTCAGATAAACCCATGTAACGGTCAGGTTGTGTTATAACCCTCCCACTATGTCGGGGCAGACTCAACTGTTGAGATGGACTCTCTTGACTAGACAAGCTAGTGTCAACAACTTTTGTTGACGTACTAGTTTTATTAGAAACCTTTGCTATTCTTCTGTCTAACTCACTTAACATAATTTTACTTCTTTGTTTGTGATCCCTTATATGGTCCTCCTCTAAGAAAGTGGCATTTTTCGACAAAAAAACCTTATCTTCCTTAGGATCATAGAATAAACTACCTCTCGTTTCTTTTGGGTAGCCTGCAAATAGGCACAATTTTGAACGTGAGTCCAACTTCTTTGGATTTGTCACAAGCACATGTGCTGGGTACCTCGAAATTATGAAATGACATAAACTACCTTTACGTCCTTTCCAGAGTACAAAAGGTGTTTTAGAAACACTTTTTAATGGCACATTGTTCAAAATGTATCCTGCAGTCTCTACTGCGTAACTCCAAAAGGAATTAAGGAGATGAGCATAACTCATTATTGAACGAACCATGTCCAACAAGGTTCTATTTCTCCTTTTCGATACACCCTTTTGTTGTGGCGTACCGGGAGTTGAGAGTTGGGATGTAATTCCATGTTCTATCACATAGTTCTGGAATTTTAAATCCATGTACTCTCCACCTCGATCTGATCGAAATGTTTTAACTTTTTTACCTAATTGGTTTTTAACTTCAGTCTTTAATTCCTTGAACTTTTCAAGTTATTCAGACTTATGATGCATTAGGTAAATATGCCTAAATCGAGAATAATCATCTATAAAGGAGATGAAATATTCATAACCTCCTCTTGCATTAACACTCATCGGACCACAAAGGTCTAAATGTATAAGCTCAAGAGGTTCTTTGGCTCTATAACCTTTTCCACTAAAAGGTCTTTTAGTCATTTTACCTTCTAGGCAGGATTCACATACAGGTAAAGCATTTTCTTCTAACTCATTTAGAAGTCCAATCTTTACCAATCTCTCAATCCTATTGAGGTTAATGTGACCCAATCTAAGATGGCAAAGATGAGCATTTTCTTTAGGAGAAATTTTACGTTTCTTAGTTTGTGTGTTTGTAGTTTTAAATAATTAAGTATTCAAAACCATTTTGAGTGAATTAGGCCGTAAAACATACAACCCATTCCCTAATGAAGTTGAACATATTTCCACACCTTTCTTTAAAATAAACACTTTATTCAAAGAAAAAGAAACAGAAATACATTGTTCTATAAGGCAAGAAATTGAAACAAGGTTTCTAGTAAACCTTGGTATCACTAATATATTGTCTAACAACATATATTTCTTGCAAAAACTAAGCTTCATCGTGCCTATTGCTACAGTTGAGATGACTTTTTCATTTCCAACCCGGAGTGTTATCTCTCCCTTCTGTAGCTGCTGCAAGGAATCAACTCCCTGAAAGAAAAGCAAACATGATTAGTGGCGCCTGGATCGAGTATCCAAGTAGTTTTATCATTATCCACTAAACAAGCTTCTAAGCAAAGTAAATCATATTTACCATCCTTCTTCTTTTCTACAATGTACTTCGAACAGTTCCGTTTCCAATGCCCGTCTTCATTGTAGTGGAAACACTTTCTTTTGTCTACACCTTCTTTGACCTTATTGCCCTTCTCGGCGGCAGCTTTGTCAGCTCGTTTCCCTTTACCAACCTTCTTCATGTTCTTCTTCTTCCCTTTCAAGTTAGAAGAAGATGAAACCACTATTTTTGATCCAGAGGTCGAACCTCTATGATAACTCCTATTGGCAACATTTGCCTCACCTTTCGATCCCTGAATTTTCATCAAAGATTGAAAGGCCAGGAGTTCATTCAGAAGGGAGGTAAGATTAAAAGTAAGCTTGTTTATAACAGCATTACTTCTAAACTGTAGGAAACTATCTGAAAGAGTTTTCAGAATGAAGCTGACTTGGCTCGATTCATCGATGGAAGGACCATTCGACTCAGCGATGTTAAAGTGTACCATCATATCCAGGTCATGATCCCGAATAGATGTACCCTCTGGCATCCTCGAGTTGAATATATACTTGAGGGCGTTGTGTCGGGCTTGTGTAGACTGTTGTCCAAACATACCCTGCACTGAATCCATGATTTCCTTAGCGGTCATCATGTCCTCGTGCTTCTTGGCTAATATGTCAGACATACTTGCAAGCATATAGACCTTGGCCTTATCATTGGCCTTGATCCATCGATCATATGCATCACGAACATTTCGCGTAACATTTCGCGTAACATTTACCTAAACATATCAATATAACTCTTATATTGATAATCAATATAACTCTTATATTGACTTTATCCTAAGTTTGCTAATATAACTCTTTATATTAAGCCTTGGATTTCTAGTTTATTAACTCCTTAATAAACTCGCTGACGCTACTATAATTTATAAACTCTCTGATTAAAATTTACTCCCAGTCGGTTCGGTAGGGGTGTCCAAGTTTCGTCGACTTAAATACCCCAGCGTAGATATAATCTTCCTTAGACAGAGTTCCTCTTTTAATCATTGTTTATAAATTACTTGGTTCCTAATTATAATCTAATTAGAACTAGATAACCTAAGGTCTATTAATTCCAAGTTCTAAACATTTTAAAACTAATAATTAACCTTAGGTGACATGCATACTATGTTATAGTGCTTGATCATTCATCTCGTGAATAATAAAACATACATAGCATAATCATCTCATGAATTATAATGCATGTCAATGTTGTCCATATATTAATATAACACCTTATATTAATTATTCATGCAAACTATATAATATAACACTTTATATTATAAATGATGCATGGAAATGCTTAACTTAAGGTGGGATATCTAAATTAAAAGCATACATTATGCATGTCAATGATTAACAACAATTGCATTATAAAATTAGACTTATTTTGGCACCCTAAAAATTAATTTTAATTAATATAAATTAATTATATTTAATAAAATTAAATATACTTAAATATAAAACGTTTTTATATTTATTATATATAGTAAAATATGATTCTGTCTGTTGCTTCTTCCCGTGAAAATGCATGCGTGGCGTTGCAGCTGCGATACGGCGTAACGCCGCAGCGATTTGTCCTCTTCGCCGTTAAAGCGCGCCTCGGCACGGTATTTGCAATGTCAAGGATGGCGTTGCAATGCTGTCGTCTTCTCAGCCGCGCGCCTGCCGCCGTATCGTTGCAACGCCAATGAACATCGTTGCAACGCCATTCATAGAACAACTACTGTCCTTCATTTTTCTTGCTCGTTTTTTATCCGTTCTTCTCAGCAACTACTTTGCCTCCATCGACACGGACTTACTTACTCGATTTACAATAAAAATTGCCAAAACACCTGGTCCTTACATTGAACGATTCAGACCGATAAGGATTCTAGGAAATCCATTTCGGGGTCAGCCTTCATTCTGAATGGAGGAGCTGTAGTATGGCGAAGCATCAAGCAGGGATATATCGCCGATTCTACTATAGAAGCAGAGTACATTGCGGCTTGTGAAGCTGCAAAGGAAGTTGTTTGGCTTAGGAAGTTCATGACAGATTTGAAAGTTGTTTCAAATATGAACTTGTCGATCACACTGTTTTGTGACAACAGTGGTGCAGTAGCCAACTCCAGGGAGCCTCGGAGCCATAAGAGAGGCAAACACATTGAGCGAAAGTATCACCTGATACGGGAGATT
This sequence comes from Trichosanthes cucumerina, assembly GCA_036507285.1. NCBI lineage: Eukaryota > Viridiplantae > Streptophyta > Magnoliopsida > Cucurbitales > Cucurbitaceae > Trichosanthes > Trichosanthes cucumerina. Next base: position 46,902,679 of record CM071841.1, read on the forward strand.
GTGCACCACGACGACGTGACAGTCACGCAAATCGCGTCGGAGCACAACGTAGCTGATCCATTTACAAAGCCCCTCACGGCTAAGGTATTTGAGGGTCACCTAGAGAGTCTAGGTCTTCGAGTACTTCCTGACTAGGGCAAGTGGGAGATATGTAAACGGGTATTTAATGCCTTAGTTTATTGTATTACTTCATTGTAATTTATGTACATTTCAGAAATGTATTTTCTCCACTATCTTAATCGAAGTGGGAGTTTGTTAGGATGATTTGTCCTAATCTCGTGTTTGTAAATTACTATTTGAAATTAATAAAGAGTTATTCATTTCATCATTTTGTGTTTCGCATTTTATACAAACTTTGACCAATAAACTAAGCTCCAGGGTCATTGAATATTTGAGAAAACTAGAACATAAACGCTGTGTAGTGGACGCATAGGGAGGATCACGTTCAAGTTAATGACCCAAACGATCTACAGTATATGGATGGGGTTGGAGACCTAATCCTGAATACACTGTGGATGCGACCCGCTTTGTATTAAGATACAAACGAGGTGATCTGACCCGTTCATGTGGTTGACATGCGAGTGGGGGCATCCTGTACAATAAGATTGTATAAGACCAGACCGTGAATTATTAGACCTACTGATGTAACATCGTTGACTATAAGGACTAATAACTTCGTAGATGAGAATTAGTGATTCGGCTTGAATCCTAAGCGTGTTATGGACTATTGTCTGCGGGGGTTTGTCCTTTGACTAGTACGGGTGAAAGTGGTCACAGTTACTCGCCCAATATGCCTACCTTCTTAGGGACATGACCAAGTATGAATGATATAATATATAGTTTAATGTGAATGAGATTCATAATAAACTATAGGTTAGTCTAATTGTTTAATTAGGAGTAATTGGAGAAATTAGGTTGAGAGATATTAAATTTTATGTGATTCAATTTAATAAATCAACAATATTTCAAATCTGATTTGTGATATGAGATATGAGATATCTTATAATATATGGTTATGCAAATATGATTTGCATAACGTATAATTGTGGTAAAATGATAAATAGGTGGAGATTTCAACTCCACCTATGTCCATTATTTAAACCCTTCTTGCAAGAGGGGTTGTAGGACAATTCTCTCATTTTTGGATTTTCACCAAAAGAAGAGATCAATTCTCTCTCAAATTCTTTCTAGCTTTCTCCTTTCAAAAAACCAAAACACCAAGTTCCCATTAACATCCTTCTTCAAAAAGAAGAACAACCGAGAAGCCGAAGGGTGGTGTTCGTTCTTGTTCGTGAGAAGGATTCGAGATCGTTGAGTTTGAGAAGGCATGAAGAGTTCGTGGATCGTTGGAAGGAATTGTGTAGAAAGTCTTCAACAAGTAAGTACTACGTTTAACTTACTGTTTTCTTCCAATTTTATGCATGTTTTGAAGGGAATGAAAATCCCCACGCAGCGGAAGACGATCGAATCGTCAAGGTATCGTTACGCTACTAGAAGTTCGTTAAAACGACCTAACACTTAGATCAAAGTTAAACATACAAATAAAGGAAGAAGTTACAGCAAGAAGAACACACTTACTTGTTGTAAACAATTATTCAAGATTTCTTCCTTGATCACGAACACTTCGTAATTCTCGATCTCAACTAACAATTCTCTCGAACAAAATCCGAACACCACCATCGGCCTTCTCGGTTGTTCTTCCTTTGAAAGAAGGAAAGTGGTGGGACTTTTGTTTTGGAAATGGAGGAGAGCTTGAGAGAATAAGTCAGAGAGAATTCTATTCTTTTGGTTAAAATTCCAAATATGAGAGATTGAATTATTAAACCCTTCTTCAAAGGGCTTAAATAGTGAAATAACATGCAGTTAAAATCTCCACATTATTATCATTTTACCACAATTATAGGTTATGCAAATCACATTTGCATAACCATATATTATAAGATATCTCATATCTAATTATACAAATCACATTTGCATAATTGTGGATTTTATTAAATTGAATCACATTCAATTTAATTTCTCTCAATTAATTTCTCCAATTAGCCTTAATTGAACAATTAGGCTAACCTATAGTTTATTATGAATCTCATTCACATTAAACTATATATTATATCATTCATATCTCATCTAAATGACATAAATGCCCTTTAAGTGAAATTGAACACTTAAATTCACACAAAAAAATTAACCCTTCTTTTAACCCAGTTTGAGCCAACCGAATGACCTAAAGGACCTACTGTGACAAGCTCCAATGATACGAGTCACTGTGACCACCCTCACCCGTACTAGTCAAAGGACAGACCCCCGCAGACAGGAGTCCGTAACGCGCTAAGGATTCAGGTCGAGTCACTAATGGTCATCTACGAAGTTATTAGTCTTTACTGTCAACGGTGTTACATCAGTAGGTCTAATAATTCACGGTTCGGTCTTGTATAATCTCATTACACAGGATGCCCCCACTCGCATGTCAACCACATGAACGAGTCAGATCACCTCGTTTGTATCTAATACAAAGCGGGTTGCATCCACAGTGTATCCAGGATTTAGTCTCCAACCCTATCCATATACTGTAGACCGTTCGGGTCATGAACTCGAACGTGATCCTCTTTGTGTGTCCACTACACACCGTTCAAGTTCTAGTTCTCTCATAAATTCAATGACCCTGGAGCTTAGTTTATTGGAAAAGTTTGTAAATATTGCGAGACACAAAGCAATGAAATAAATAACTCCTTCAACTTTTCAAGAGTTTCAGACTTCTTATGCATTAAGTAAATATACCCATACCACGAGTAATCGTCTATGAAAGACACTAAGTATTCATAACCTCCTCGAGTTTTAACATTCATCGGACCATAGTGGTCAGAATGTACTAACCCAAGGGGCTCTTTGGCTCTATATCCTTTTCCACTAAAAGAACGTTTGGTCATCTTGCCCTCAAGGCATGACTCACACACCGGTAAAGAGTTTTCTTCCAACTCGTTTAAAAGTCCACTCTTCACTAGTTTCTCAATCCTATTGTGATTAATGTGGCCTAACCGTTGATGCCAAAGATGGACATTTTCCTTAGGAGAAACTTTCGCTCTTTTAGTTTGCGTTTCTGTCGTTTTAAACAATTTAGTATTCAAAACACTTTTGACCGAATTAGGTTTTAAAACATATAGATTATGCTCAAGTGAAGGAGAACAAATAAGATTACCATTTCTAGAAATAAATGCTTTATTACCATGGTAAGAAACGAAAATACACTGTTCTAACAGGCAGGAAATAGAAACTAGGTTTCTAGTAAATCTGAAACTATATACATGTTGTCTAACAAAATGTAATTCCGGCCGAAATGTAGCTTCACCGTGCTGACCACTGCAGCAGAGACAAGCTCCCTGGATCCAACTCGTAGAGCCACTTCACCCTCTCTCAGCTGCTGCCAGGAATCAATCCTCTAAAAAGAAGAACAAACATGGTTAGTGGCGCCTGAATCCAATATCCAGGCAGAGTCACTACTCTCCACTAAAAAGATTTCTGTCACAAGTAAATCCTCCTCTAGGACGAGACTTTCTCGATCAGACCCTAATCCCAGAATAACTCCTATTCCATTAGGCGTCTAATTACCATTGTTCGGTCGAATTCATTAACTCTTAACGAATTTTGTGAGTGTCACCCTCAATCTTTAAGTTTCGAAGAATCTGTCCAAACAATAGCCACCGAAGGGTGAACGAAAAAGGAAAACAAACCAGGAAACTCTATCCATTTCGAGAATTCACGGTGTTCTGACTCCATGATCAGGCCCTCCGAAGGGATTGTCTGGTCCAAGCCAAACTAGCAAGCGGATCATAGGCGTCTCACGGTGTGAATCGAAAGAAGAGACCGTGGGTCCCATTTTCACAAGTCCCGCTCCCACTCACTATAAGTACTCTCTAAATCCACGATGATATTGACCTATACAAATGCCACCCGAAGGGGGACGCTCCCATTTGCGCAACGAGGCAGAGTATAGATCTCACGGTGCGGACTTAACAGAGATTTATGGTCGAAAATTAAATGTATCTCATACACTATATTTCCTCCCACTCAGCACTTTAATTTTCATAGGGATTGACCTAGATAAACCGGCTAAAATTTACCTAAGTTTACCATTATAACTCTTATATGGCATTAACCTAAGTTTATAATCACATTATTACTTAGGTCTATGTGTGTAAATTAAAACACTTTTAATTAACGGCACTCACGATAAGTATAATCTAAGAATATCCTGACCAAATTCACTCCCAAGTCGGTTTCTAGGTAGGGGTGTTCCGCAAGCGTCAACTTAAATACCCCAGTCTTAGACAAAACCGTCCTTACACAAAGTTACTAATCAGTCTTCATTCATAGACTAAACTTTGATTTCCTAATTCAAATTTTATTAGAACTAGAAAACTTAAGTCTAATTATTCAAGTTGTAAACTCTTTAAAACTAATAATTAACTTAGGTTGCATGCATTTCTATGTTATAGTGCTTGATCATTCATCACATGAATAACTATATACTATAACAAAAATAATTCATCACATGAATATAAATGCATGAGCATACTTTAATTCAAAAAATATAACACTTATATTAATTAAATTAAACATGCATTTAATTATATTATAACACTTATAATATAACCTATCATGCAAACTATATATTATAACTCTTATAATATAAATGATTCATGAATGTGTTTAACCTAAGGTGGGATTTTAAATCTATATGACATACATAATGCACATAGAATTTAATTAAATCATACATCTCATGCATAAAATAATTAAATAGCAAAAGTGGACGGTTTTTGCCACCTAGGGGCAATTATTTAATTAAATAACATTAATATTATTTAATAAAATAATAAAATAAATAATAAAAATACATTTTACATAAAAAAAAATAAATTTGGAAATTAACTGCCCCACTATCAACATATCGCCCAAGAACTCGCGAAACTGCCCACGAACTACCCACTACGCGTTCGGCGTTGCAACGCCGTGGGCAGCATTGCAACACTGTCGCGTCCAGCGTCAAGGTCAGCGTGCTCCACGCCGTGACGTTGCAACGCTGCTCTGTAGCAGGGCCTCCGTCCGTAAGAATGGCGTTGAGACGCCGAAGAACAGCGTCTTAATGACATCGACAAAACACTCAACACACTTGCTGTTCTTTGTCGATTTTTGCCCGTTTCCGCTCCGATTTCTTCACAGCAACTCTTGCTACTAAAGACTCAGACTTTACAGACTCGATTTACAACAAAATGCCCAAAAACAACAGGCCTTTACATTGATCTCATCAATATAATTGTAAATTTATTCTAGTGCCAAAAACCGAAACATCCATTATGCAAACCAACATTCATCTCATGAAATTAAGGTAAAATACCCACCTATTTTAACAAAAATTAGTGCATAACAAAGAACCATCGAAATGTCTCTGATACCAATTGAAGGGAATGAAAATTCCCACGCAGCGGAAGACGATGGAATCGTCAAGGTATCGTTACGCTACTAGAAGTTCGTTAAAACCACCTAACACTTAGATCTAAGTTAAACATACAAATAAAGGAAGAAATTACAACAAGAAGAACACACTTACTTGTTGTAGACAATTTTTCAAGATTTCTTCCTTAATCACCGACACTTTGTGCTTCTCGATCTCAACGAACACTTCTCTAGAAAAAAACCCGAACACCACCAACGACCTTCTCGGTTGTTCTTCATTTGGAAGAAGGAAAGTTGTGGGACTTTTGTTTTGGAAAGGGAGGAGAGCTTGAGAGAATAAGTGAGAGAGAATTCTCTTCTTTTGATTAAAATTCCAAAAATGAGAGATTGAATTATGAAACCCTTCTTGCAAAGGGTTTAAATACTGAAATAACATGGAGTTAAAATCTCCACATTATTACCATTTTACCACAACTATAGGTTATGCAAATCACATTTGCATAACCATATATTATAAGATATCTCATATCTAATTATATAAATCACATTTTCATAATTGTGGATTTTATTAAATTGAATCACATTCAATTTTATTTCTCTCAATTAATTTCTCCAATTAGCCCTCATTCAACAATTAGGCTAACCTATAGTTTATTATGAATCTCATTCACATTAAACTATATATTATATCATTCATATCTCATATAAATGACATAAATGGCTTTTAAGTGAGATTGAACACTTCAATTCACAACAAAATATTAACCCTTCTTTTAACCCAGATTAAGCAAATCGAGGGACCTAATGGACCTACATTGACGAGCTCCAATGATATGAGATTAACCTATCACTCCCGTCAATGCAGAATATTACGTGTCCACTAAGATAACCAATAACGATGAGTCGACCCTTCACAGGTTGTTCGTACACACGGCTCGTCACTGTATGTCCATTAGGTCCATCGGTTAGCTCTATCTCGGTTAAAACAAGGGTTATTATTTTGGTGTGAATTTAAGTGTTCAATTTCACTAAATGGCATTTATGTCATTTATATGGGATATGAATTATATAATATATAGTTTAATATGAATGAGTTTCATAATAAACTATAGGTTAGGCTAATTGTTGAATTAGGACTAATTGGAGAAATTAGGTTGAAAGATATAAAATTGGATGTGATTCAATTTAATAAATCCACAATATTGCAAATGTAATTTGTGATATGACATATGAGATATCTTATAATATATGATTATGCAAATATGATTTGCATAACCTATAGTTGTGGTAAAATGGTAAATAGGTGGAGATTTCAACTCCACCTATGTCCATTATTTAAACCCATCTTGCAAGAAGGGTTGTAAGACAATTCTCTCATTTTTGGATTTTCACCAGAAGAAGAGATCAATTCTCTCTCAAATTCTCTCTAGCTTTCTCCTTGAAAAAAACCAAAACACCAAGTGCCCACTAACTTCCTTCTTCCAAAAGAAGAACAACTGATAAGACGAAGGGTGGTGTTCGTTCCTGTTCGTGAGAAGGATTCGAGATCGTTCAGTTCCAGAAAGCACGAAGAGTTCATGGATCGTTGAAAGGAATTGTGAAGAAAGTCATTAACAAGTAAGTATTACGTTTAACTTACTATTTTTCTTCCAATTTTATGCATGTTTAACTTAGATCTAAATGTTAGATCGATTTTAACGAAATTCAATTGCACATTAACACGACGACGATTCAATCGTCTTCCTCTGCGTGGGAGTTTCATTCCCTTCACACAATTAGTCTCTGATACCAATTGAAGGGATCGAATCCCGCAGCGGAAGCGATTGTGAATCGCGGGTTCTTAATTTTTTTTCACGAATTACAACAAAGAACAAAAACAACTAAGATTCAGCATACTATATCATAAGGATAACAAGAGTTTACCTTTGAAAAACTCTTTTTTCAAGTGCTCCTTCTCCCATGATCACGATCTCAGCAACTCGAACCCGAACGAATGAAGACACCACCACCGGACCTTCTCTGTTGTTCTCTAGGTGAGGGAGGAATGTGGGTTCCTTTAGGATAAAGTGTAGGGGTTGTGAGAGAGGTTATGTGTAGAATTCTTCTAATAACACAACTATATAATTCTCTAGGGTTTCCAAAGATTCAAATGCTTAGCCACAAAGTTGTATCTCATGCAACTATTTATGGGGAAATAGGATGGAAATTACCATCCTATCCCTCCTTCATTCTCTCATTAGTATATAATTTATATATGAATCTAATTCACATAAAAACATATGTTGTATCAATTATATCATATATAACTGATATAACACCTCATATATGAAATTGAACTCTTAAACTTCATTCCTAACTTTATACCCTCAATATTATCATGTTGAGCCAACAGAGGGACCTAATGGACCTACAGTTCATGAGCTCCAATGATGTGAGATTAACTGATCAAACTCTTTGATCCAGTTAATCAATATTCATTAACTACAAGTCACTCCACTATAGGCTTGTAGTAGCACGCTCCTCACTGTAGATTATATTGTGACCATTGATATAATCATTACCCATGAGGCGACTCTTCACCGGTTGTTCGTAATCATGGCTGGGTCAAATTACTGTTTTACCTCTGTGATTACCTCTTTATTCCTTAAGCACCACTGATCATCTAATGAACAACAAGTCTATAGTCCTACCATAGACTTATACCCTCTTAGAGGGCGGGGCCCCGTTGTTCAAGACCTGGATTCAGTTTTTAAGGGAACAACCTATCTAATTCCTTAGAGTAGAAATGAGTGAATTCCATCTTGCATAATTAAATCCCCAGCTACCTACGAAGTTCTGTCCCTGAGAAGCTAGGCTTATTGAGTCGGCTACAGGCCACTCTCACCCATACTAGTCTAAGGACAAACCCCTATAAGCAGGAGTTCTTAACTTGCTCAGGATTCAGGTCGAGTCACTAACGGCCATCCATAAATTATAAATCTTATCCTCTTAACGGCGTTATACTTGTTAGACTAATAATTTGCTGTCTGGTCTTGTATGAACTCTTCATACAGGATGCCCCCACTCGCATGTGAATGCACATGAATGAGTTGGATTACCTCATTTTTACTAATTACAAAGTGGGTTGCATCCATGGTGTTACCAGAATAAGGTTTCCAACCTTATTGTTATACCATATACCCTTTAGGTTATACTCTTGAAAACAATCCAAATAGTGTCTACTACACTGATATTCAAAATACATTATAACCTTGGAGCTTAGTTTATTGGATTTATAGAGCAAGAATACAATTTTATCAAAACAAATAACTCTTTATTTATTTGATCAAAATTACATAAGTTTACGGCACAAATCCCAACATGCTCGTCTCCATGATTCTTTTTGGGGTTATGCAGTGGAGACTGCAGTCTATATTTTGAACAATGTTCCGTCGAAGAGTGTTTGTAAAACACCTTTCGAACTCTGGAATGGACGTCAAGATAGTTTACACCATTTCAGAATTTGGGGATGCGCGACCCACTTGTTGGTGTCAAACCCGAAGAAGTTGGAACCTCGATCAAAATTGTGCCTATTCTTAGGTTACCCTAAAGAGACTAGGGGTGCCTATTTTTCGATCTTAAGGAAAATAGGGTGCTTGTGTCGACAAACGCCACTTTCCTTGAGGAAGACCACGTTAGGGATCATTTTCCTAGGAGCAAAATCGTGTTAAACGAAATGGGGAGTACATCAGCAAGAGTTGCGGATGGGGCTAGTACGTCAACAAGTGTTGTTGATCCTCGCACGTCAAGTCAAGTTTGTTCCCAATAGTTGGGGATGTCTCGACGTAGTGGGAGGGTTGTGAGACAGCCTGAACGTTGCATGGGTTTAGCTGAAACCCAAGTCGTCACCTTGATGAATACTGCGAGGATCCATTGACCTATGATCTGGCAATGGTGACGTTGACAAAGACGAATGGATTAAAGCTATGGACTAGGAAATGGAGTAAATGTACTTCAATTCTGTCTGGGAGCTTGTGGATCAATCTGATGGGGTAAAACATATAGAATGCAAATGGATCTACACGCATAAACGTGGCGTAGATGGGAAGGTGCAGACCTTCAAAACACGACTAGTGGCAAAGGGTTTTACCCAAGTTGAAGGGGTTGATTATGAGGAAATCTTTTCACCTGTTGCCATGGTAAAATCGATTAGGATTCTTTTGGCCATTGCCACATATAATGACTATGAGGTATGGCAGATGGATGTCAAAACCGCCTTTCTGAATGGCAACCTTGACAAAACCATCTACATGGACTAGCCCAAGGGATTCATTACCTAAGGCCAAGAGCAAAAGGTTTGTCGGCTTCATAGGTCTATTTATTGACTGAAACAAGCCTCGAGATCTTGGAATATAAGGTTTGATGAGGTGATCAAATCTTATGGCTTTGATCAGAATGTTGACGAGCCTTGGTTCTACAAGAAAATCGTCCACAAAACTGTCGCATTTATGATATTGTACGTGGATGATATCCTTCTCATTGGAAATAAGGTAGGATTTCTTACTGACGTAAAGAAATGGCTAGCTTCACAATTCCAAATGAAAGTTTTGGGAGAAGCATAGTACGTTCTAGGTATCTAGATAGTCCGGAACCGAAAGAACAAAATGATGGCCATGTCTCAAGAGTCTTATATTGACAAAATGTTGTTTGGGTATAAGATGCAGAACTCCAAGAATGGCTTGTTGCCTTTCTGGCACGAGGTTCACCTGTCTAAGGATCAATGTCCTAAGACTCCTCAAGAGGCTAAGGATATGAGACGAATCCCCTATGCTTCAGATATAGGGAGCCTGATGTATGCCATGTTGTGTACTAGGCTCGACATCTGTTATGATGTAGGGATTGTCAGTAGGTATCAATCCAATCCAGGATTAGATCACTACACAGCCGTAAAGGCAATCCTCAAGTATCTTAGGAGAACGAGGAATTACAGTTTAGTTTATGGTAGTGGGGATTTGATCCTTACGGGATAAATAGATTCTGACTTTCAGACCGATAAGAATTCAAGGAAATCCACTTCGCGGTCAACCTTTATTCCCAATGGGGGAGCTATAGTATGGCGAAGCATCAAGTAGAGATGCATCGATGATTCCACTATGGAAGCTTAGTACGTTGCGACTTGTGAAGCTGCAAAGGAAGTTGTTTGGCTTAGGAAGTTCATAACAGATTTGGAAGTTGTTCCAAATATGAACTTACCGATCACGTTGTTTTGTGACAACAGTGGTGTTGTAGCCAACTCCCGAGAGCCTCGGAGCCATAAGAGAGGCAAACACATTGAGCGGAACTATGACCTGATACGGGAGATTGTGCACTGCGGCGACGTGACGATCCCGCAGATAGCGTCGGAGCACAATGTTGTTGATCCATTTACAAAGCCCCTCACGGCTAATGTGTTTGGGGTCACCTAGACAGTCTAGGTCTTCTAGTGCTTCCTGACTAGGCTAAGTGGGAGAATTGTAAACGAGTATTCAATGCCCTAGTTTATTGTATAACTTCATTGTAATTTATTATACATTTCAGAAATGTATTTCCTCCACCAGATTTGTCCAAATAGGAGTTTGTTGGGATGCATGTCCTAATCTCGTTTAGTTTGTAAATTTAACATTTAAAATTAATAATAGTTATTTATTTCATCATTTTGTGTCTCGCAAATTTTACACACTTTGTCCAATAAACAAAGCTCTAGGGTCATTGAATATATGAGAGAACTAGAATTTGAACGGTGTGTAGTGGACACACAGGGAAGATCACGTTCGAGTTAATGACCCGAACGATCTATAGTATATGGATAGGGTTGGAGACCTAATCCTGGATACGCTGTGGATGCGACTCGCTTTGTATTAAGATACAAACGAGGTGATCTGACTCGTTCATGTGGTTGACATGCGAGTGGGGGCATCCTGTACAATGAGATTGTACAAGACCAGACCGTGAATTATTAGACCTACTAATGTAACACCGTTTACAGTATGGACTAATAACTTGGTAGATGACCATTAGTGACTCGACTTGAATCCTGACCGTGTTACAAACTTCTGTCTGCGGGGGTCTGACCTTTGACTAGTACGGGTGAGGGTGGTCACAGTTACTCGCTCAATATGCATATCTTCTCAGGGACAGGACCAAGTAGGGATCTGGAAACTTAACTACGCGAGATGGAATTCACTCGTTCTCGCCTTTAGGGAACTAGAGGGGTTGTTCCCTTAAGTGCTGTCTCCAGGGCTTGGACAACGGACGCCCACCCTCTCACTGGCACGAGAGGGTTGTTGTGTATGGTTGGAACATTACAACGTTGTTGTTCATTAGAGGAGCAGTGGGGACTTAAGATGCAAGAAGTAGACACAGAGGTAAAACGGTAATTTGACCCAGCAGTGTCTACGAACAACCTCTGAAGGGTCGGCTCATGGGTATTGGTAATATCAGTGGAGACATCTTATCTTACACTGACGGAAGTGCAACTACGAGCTTTAGTGCAGTGTTACTGTAGCTAATGAATGTTGATTAACCGGGTCAAAGAGTTTGACAGGTTAATCTCGGATCATTGGAGCTCGTCACTATAGGCTCATAAGGTCCCTCGGTTGGCTCAAACTAGATCAATAGAAGGTTTACATTTTTGGTGTTAATTTGAAGTGTTCAAGTTCACTAAAGGGTAATTATGTCATTTATATGAGATATGAATGACATATTATATAGTTTAATGTGAATGAGATACATAATAAACTATAGGTTATCCTAATTTTTGAATTAGGGCTAATTTGGAGAAATTAAATTGAGAGAAATTAAATTGAATTTTATTCAATTTAAAAATCCACAATTATACAAATGTGATTTGTATAATGAGATATGAGATATCTTATTATATGTGGTTATGCAAATATGATTTGTATAACCTATGGTTATGGTAAAATGGTAAATAGGTGGAGATTTCAACTTCACCTATCACCATTATTTAAACCACTTTGCAAGAAGGGTTGATTAGGGGATTTGCTCATTTTTGGATTTCTCACCAAATAGCAAATTGGTTTTCTCTCTCAAATACAACTCTCTCTCAAACTTTCCTCCCTTCAACAAAAGAAGAATCCCACTATTCTCCTTCTATCTAAAGTAGAACAACCGAGAAATCGAGTGGAGGTGTCCGTTCGTTGGGATTGTTCGAGGAGTTCGAGATCGTTGAGAAGAACACGAAAAGTTCGTGATCGTAGGAAGGAATCGTGAAGAAAAGTTCTTCAACAAGTAAGTATTTACTGTTTTTCCTTCTTTAACAAGCATGTTTAGCCATACTATTGAATAGTTTGATTTTAAGAAAACAAATTGCATAACGATACCACAACCATTCGATCGTCTTCAGCTGCGCGGGGATTCTCATTCCCTTCATGCCTGACCTGAAAGGACTGTTGTCCAAACATGTCTGCAATGACTCCACGATATCCTTTGCGATGACCATCAACTCATGCATCTTTTTCAGTACTTCAGACAAGCTGGCAATAATGTAGACCTTGGCCTATTCATTGGCCCTGATTCACTGATCGTATGCATCACGAACACTTCGTGACGCAGTCGAGCTCGACAACTGAGGACACTCCTCAGTAAGCACGAACTTAAGGTCGTCGGTTACAAGTATCGTGTTAATATTGTTCTTTCACATTTGGAAGTTATCTCCCACTAATTTATTGGAAGCTAGTAATGCTATTATCAAGCTAGACATTTTGCTGAAAAAATCAAATTAAAACTTTGTGTCAGTCTCGCAAAAAACTTTTGAAATCCAATCAAGATTTAGCAAAAATTAATCCTATGATCCCTAGGTCATATAAAATTTGCAATGATATCCTAAAGGTTTAGAATGACCACCACCGAAGGCTGAACAGAAAAATTCCTCCTCTAGGATGAGACTTTCTCGACCAAACCCTAATCTCATAATAACTCTTATTCCATTAGGCGTCAAGTTACCATTATTTGGTCGAATTCATTAACTCTTAATGAACTTCGTGAGTGTCACCCTCAATCTTTAAGTTTCCAAGTATCCGTCAAAACAATAGGCATCGAATGGTGAACCGAGAAGGAAAACCAACAAGGAAACTGTATCCATTTCGCAAATTCACGGTGTTCTGACTCCCATGATCAAGGCCCTCCGAAGGGATTGTCTGGTCCAGGCCAAACTAGCAGGCAGATCATAGGGGTCTCACGGTGTGAATCGAAAGATGTGACCGTGGGTCCCGCTTTAACAGTTCTCACTCCCACTCACTATAAGTACTCTCTCCATCCACTATGATATTGATCCATACAAATACGATCTGAAGGGGAACGCTCCCATTTGCGCCACGAGGCCAAGTATGGATCTCACGGTGCGAACTTTTACAGAGATTTGTGGTCGGAAAATTAAAAGTATCTTATACACTTTATTTCCTCCCACTAAACACTTTATATTTTTCGGAATTGACCTAGATAAACCGGCTAAAATTTACCTAAGTCTACCAATATAACACTTATATTTAATTTGCCTAAGTTTATAATCACATTATTAACTTAGGTGTATGTGAGTAAATTAATCAACTTTTAATTAACGACACTCACAATAATATAACCTAAGAATCTCCGAACCGAATTCACTCCCAGGTCGGTTTCCAGGTAGGGGTGTTCCGCAAGCGTCAACTTAAATACCCAAGCCTTAGAAAAAGCCTTCATGAGACAGAGTTACTTATCAGTCACCATCCAAAGGTCATATTTTGATTTCATAATTCTAATCTTATTAGAACTAGAAAACTTAAAGGTATGTTTGGGAGTGATTTTAGAGTGACCAAAATCACTTTTGACATGTCTAAAATCACTTTACTACCCAAAGTATGATGTTTTGCAATATTAAGCAAGTGATTTTGGAAGAATCCAAAATCATTTGAAGTGATTCCCTTTCAATCACTTGAGAGGTGATTCCAAAGTAATTTTTGTCAAGTAATTGTAATTTAAAATGACTATTATTCATTTTTGAAATAGTATACTTTTAATGACGAGTAAAAACCGTAATCTTTTGTCAAAATTCATAAATTTCCATAAAAAAAGTGATTTTTTTCAAAACCAAAATCCCTATTAAAAGTATAGAACCAAACATGAAAATGATTATATAAAAATCACTTTTAATAAATCAATTATAGACAAATCAATTACACTAAAATCATTTCCAAACATGCACTAAGTCTAATTATTCAGGTTCTAAACAATTTAAAACTAATAATTAACTTATGTTACATGCACTTCTATGTTATAGTTCTTGATCATTCATCACATGAAGAACAATAGACTATAACAAATATTCATCACATGAAATTAAATGCATGAGCATACTTTTAATCTAAGAAATATAACTCTTATATTAAATAAATTAAAACATGCATATTATATATTATAACACTTGAAATATAACCTATCATGCATATTATATATTATAACACTTATAATATAAAATGATGCATGAAATGTTTAACCTAAGGTGGAATTTTAAATCTATATGGCATACATTATGCACATCGAAATAATTAAATCATACATCTCATGCATAAAATAATTAAACAACAAAAATGAACCGATTTTTTACACTTACGGGTAAATATTTAATTAATTAACATTAATATAACAATTATATTAATATTGATTGATAAAATAAAATTAATTAAATTAAAAAACAAATAATAAAATAAATAAATAAAAACTAATCTGCAAAACCGCCCACATTTGCTGAAAACTATCCACACCCCACGTCCTCGCTTCAGCCTTGTGAACTGCCCACTAACTCTCGCAGCGTTGCAACGTCGTAGGCAGCATTGCAACGCTGCAGCGCTCAGCGTCACGCCAGCGTTCCCAACTCCAGCAGCCGATGAACAGCGTTGAGATGCCGTCGACAGAACAACACGCTCCTCTTGTTGTTTTTCGTCATTTCTCGCCCGTTTCTGCTTCGATTTCTTCACAACATCTCATGCCACGAACGACACGGACTTACAGACTCGATTTACATTAAAAATTGTACTAAACACCGGACCCTTACATTGATCACATCAACATTGATGTAAATCTAAGAAAAATACAAAAATAAAAAACGTCCATTTTGCAAACAATAATTCATCACATGAATTAAAGCATTTACGCAACTAATTTAAAGAAAACAGATACACAACGAGAAAGCCAACAAGTTGGCTCTGATACCAATTGATGGGAATGAGAAGCCCCGTGCAGCGGAAGACAATCGAATCGTCATGGTATCGTTATGAAATTCATTTCCT
The DNA here is from genome assembly GCA_036507285.1 of Trichosanthes cucumerina. Classification (NCBI taxonomy): domain Eukaryota; kingdom Viridiplantae; phylum Streptophyta; class Magnoliopsida; order Cucurbitales; family Cucurbitaceae; genus Trichosanthes; species Trichosanthes cucumerina. The sequence continues at coordinate 46,918,437 of CM071841.1, forward strand.
TAAAACTAAACTATCACATAGAATTAGTGTAAACATGCAATTAAAGAAGAAAAATAGTAAGAGAAAAAACACTACTTACTTGTTGACGAACTGATAGCACACAAAATGTGTTATCCTTAGGCTTAATTATTGCTAGTTTTGTAATAATTTTAGGGCTTTTACGTATTTAAATTACTCAATTTCAGGTTAACAACACAAACAAGACAATTGGAGACATTTTGGATCACTCGGGATCGAAACGAGGCTATTTGGAGCTTAAAATAACATCAAGTGGAAGTGAAAGTACCAAACCAAGCTTGAAGACCCGAGGTGATGGCGTTGCAACGCCGAACGTGCAGCCTTGAAGTGTGGACGAACATTGCCGATAGCGTTGCTACGCAGCTTTGCAGCGTCGCAACGCTTTCTCGATAAGAAGGCGCACATGAACGACTGCAAAGAGGGCGTTGCAACGCTGACTTGTAGCGTCGCAACGCCACTTCGATAGGAAGGCGCGCGCGTTAGGGTAGCGGCATTGCAACACTGCCCTCAGCGTTCCAACGCCATCGAGACATTCCATATATGACCAGCCGCCTAGGGTACAACGTTGCAACGCTGTACAGAAAGATATTATAAATAGAACTTTATTTTCTCATAGAGGGGGAGCCGAATTTGCTAGACTTTTGACCCTATTTTCGAAATACACTTTGTAAGAAGAGAGAAAAGAGCGTTTTTGGAGCCAAAGCATCTGTGGAGGTTCGAGATCGAAGACGGGAGCTCGGAGACGAAGGACCGACATCGACACATAAGTTTAATTTCCTTTTCTTTCAAATTGAAATACGGTTTTAAGACGTTTCCTACATGTTTAGTTTGATTTTCATGTGATTTAGAGTAGCTAAATGTTGTTGTTAAGATTTGATTTACTTGTTAAGACTTAATTTCCATGTATTGAAGTATGTTTTGTTCTTATTTTTGGCAATTCGTTCTTTAATTCTTAAATTTGTTGGTTTAAGTGGACTCGAGAGATAAAACATGAATTAGAGCAAAGTTGTCAAAACTCTTAGGAATCTGCCACGAGAATGACTAAGAAACTTAAGGGAAACACATAGAAAAGTTGCTTAATGTCGTTCATGTCGTAGGTTCATATGGAGACTATGGAGTTTATTGCATGTGCGAGAATCACTAAGAATTGAGAGGTTTTCTTGAGTATTATACTTCTTGTTTATAAAAGCATGACATTAGTTCGTTGCATGTGTTAATTAAGTCATTAGCCTGTGAAGTCAAGTTCCTTTGAGTCTATAAATTCGTGTCTCCACATGTTTGTTGGTTGCTTATTTTTACTTTCAATCACCTATCCATGTTATGTTACTTTAGCTAAAATTGAGAATAAGTATATATCTTGGTAATTAATTAATCTAGAAACCCATTCCCGATGATGATACTTGGACTCTTAAATCACTATACTAAAACTTGACCCGTACACTGCGGTATTGCATTAATATAATTTTACCCAACTAGAACACTTCTTCAAGCTTTCTTTCTTCTGTTCACGAACGCTTCGTGATCTCGTTCTCAACGATTTCGATATCCTAAAACAGTGAAAACCAACGAACCGAACACTTCCACTTGATTTCTCGATTGTTCTACTTTAGGTAGAAGGAGAATGGTGGAATTCTCTATATGGTGAGAGGGGAGGAGAGATTGAGAGAGAGTTGAGAGAATTCTAGTTTTCTTTTGGTGTGAAATCCAAAAAATGAAAACTTAGCTTATGAAATCGTTCTTGCAAAGGGTTTATATAATGGTGATAGGTAGAGTTGAAATCTCCACCTATTTATCATTTTACCACAACCATACGTTATGCAAATCATATTTGCATAATCACATATAATAAGATATCTCATATCTCATTATACAAATCACATTTGTATAATTGTAGATTTTTAAATTGAATCACATTCAATTTAATTTCTCTCAATCTAATTTCTCCAAATTAGCCCCAATTCAACAATTAGGCTAACCTATAGTTTATTATGAATCTTATTCACATTAAACTATATAATATGTCATTCATATCTCATATAAATTACATAATTACCCTTTAGTGAACTTGAACACTTCAAATTCACACCAAAAATGTAAACCTTCTATTAATCCAGTTTGAGTCAACCGAGGGACCTAATGGACCTACACTGACGAGCTCCAATGATCCGAGACTAACCTGTCAAACTCTTTGACCCTGTTAATCAACATTCATTAGCTACGGTAATACTCCACTAAAGCACGTAGCTGCACTCTCATAGTGTAAGACAAGATGTGTCCATTGATATAACCAATGCCCATGAGTCGACTCTTCACAGGTTGTTCGTAGACACTGCTGGGTCAAGTTACCGTTTTACCCCTGTGTCTACTTCTTGCTCCTTAAGTCCCCACTTCTCCTCTAATGAACAACTACGTTGTAATGGTCCAACCATACACAACACCCCTCTAGGGTAAGTGAGAGGATAGGCGCTCGTTGTCCAAGCCCTAGAGACAACACTTAAGGGAACAACCCCTCTAGTTTCCCTAAAGGCGGGAACGAGTGAATTCCATCTCGCGTAGTTAAGTTCCCAGGCTCCCTACTTGGTCCTGCCCACGGGAAGATAGGCATATTGGGCGATGAATCGTGACCACCCTCACCCGTACTAGTCAAAGGACAGACCCTCGCAGACAGGAGTCCGTAACACGCTCAGGATTCAAGTCGAGTCACTAATGGTCATCTATGAAGTTATTAGTCCATACTGTTAACGGTGTTACATCAGTAGGTCTTATAATTCACGGTCCGGTCTTGTACAATCTCATTGCACAGGATACCCCACTCGCATGTCAACCACATGAACGAGTCAGATCACCTCGTTTGTATCTAATACAAAGCGGGTCGCATCCACAGCGTATCCAGGATTAGGTCTCCAACCCTATCCATATATTGCAGACCGTTCGGTTCATTAACTCAAACGTGATCCTCCCAGTGTGACCACTACACACTGTTCAAGTTCTAGTTCTCTCATATATTAAATGACCCTGGAGTTTAGTTTATTGGACAAAGTTTGTAAAATTTGCGAGACACAAATTAATAAAATAAATAATTCTTATTAATTTCAAATGATAAATTACAAACTAAACGAGATTAGGACATACATCCCAACAATGTCTTCCGCAATTTCCACAAGCGTTTCCTCTAAGACCCTTACACAGATTGTTGACCATAGCCTCCATACTTGTTCGACCTTCAACCCACCTGATCAAATTTTCTCTTCTTGCCAACTCCCGAGCTCTGTCCCACCTCTGTAGTCTGACTAACACTAGCCCCGTTCGATCTGGCAGAACGGGCATGAAGCAGGGACAATGCTTTTAGGGTCGCAACAAAGGGGACTCATGGTACACTACAACACCATACAGGTCATCACATAAACCAATATTAAAACGATGTACTCCCTTCTTCTTTGTGTCCACCAGGTCGGGAGCAAAGCGTGACTGTGTGATAAATTCGTGCTCATAATCTTCCACTGACTGCCTCGGGCCCTTTTTCAACTGAACAAACTCGACTTCCTTCCTTGCACAGACGATGGTAGGATAATATTTATTGAATAATTACTCCTGGAACCGTGCCTAGGTTACTGGCCTCTAACTAACATCCATAGATCTCTTAGCAGCCTGCCACCACAGTAATGCTCGACCCCTCAACGTATAAGAGGCACATTGAGCTCGCTAGTTTTTAGGGCAGCACATACACTGGAATATTGACTCTACCGCAACAAACAACATTTCTTCTGCCATGGGATCTACGCTCAACCCATCAAAGAACAACAAATCATACTTCTTGAAGTCCCTCAAGTACCTAGCCTGTTCTTGTCGTCGCCTCATGGGTATGGGCAGGTACGACCCCTTGGTTTTGCGCAGGCATTGCTCCTTGGTTTTGGTTGGTCAATGCTCCCAGGACTTGCGTGAGCATCGCAGGTTGGCTCGCCAAGGGTGCCTGAAGGTCTGCTAATGTTCTAGGGGTTGGCGGTGTGGGGTGGTCATCCGCTCGCTCATGAGGGTTCTCCTCGTTCTGCCCTGTCGATTCGTTGACGGCTGGGGCATCTTGATTAAGTGCCTCCTAGGTCTTGGAGTGCTCATCTATAGGTTGCAAAACTACTTGGTCAAGGCTTCGGGCTCCTCGACCCCGACCCCTTCGACCTCCATGACCACACCCATCAATAGCTCTTCTTCCACGAGGTGTGTTTCTATTTCAAGTCAATAAGGATTAACTTACATAAAAAAAAAAAACCACCCTAAAACATTTCACCCAAAGCACAATAAGCCAAAGCAACAAATAGAAACATAAGACCTAACCCTGTTTACAAACCTGGCGACGACATGACGACCTTACTGCAATAGGCTATGAAGAGTGGGTACCTACGATGTAGGTGAGTCTACATGATCTAAAACTTTCACTCTGATACCAACGGTAACGATCCTAAATTCTTGGGGGAAACCTAACTAGGAAGTTACTTAAGACATCTTTAATAGGATCTAAAATCAAGTTAATACTCAACAACAAGTAAGTTTTGATATACTTAATTAACGCTCCTAGCATTTATCCAAGTTGTTTTTGGTAAATTTTTCGAGCTGTTTGAATTTGGTTTTTTCTCATTCGAATAAGGTTATCAAACTTAGTTTTGAACTCTAAACCTTGCCTATCTTTTTCAGGGAATCTCGTGGACTATCTTAGGATTGCATTAAGTAAGTAGAATTTTACTTGTGGGGTTTGTTTGCTTGTGTTCTACCATGCTGCGTGCTTTAACTTTGTTATATTATGCTTATAACTACTTCTCTTGAATCTATATATAATTTGAGTTGCATTTGTATTCAGTTGTTACTTGAATTGGTTTGGAATGATAAGCACGTTGCGATCTTTTCCGTTGAATTTAGTTTTACTTAACTATCGTTGTAGTTAACTTTAGTTTGTGGTTTTGTTGTTGTTGTATTTTACCTCCTTAGGGCAGAGTTATAAAGTGAATGGTTCATTTTGAATTATAGTTTGTAATGGGTATGTGAGTATGTTTTACGATTTAAAGGTTGTCTTACAATGAAGTTAATGAGAAAGTTTAGTTCTAGTTTTGTTTTCAGTTTGTTGAGTAAATTATGAATCTTTAAATGATTAGTGATTTGATGTTTTGTTCAGTTATCTGGTTGTCTGGCTTAGAAGTATGTTTTCGTTTAACAGGTACTTGTAAAAATTTTGGTATTGTTGTGTGTACGTTGTTATGCTCTCAAAATTTTCAGGACATAATGATTGTAAGCTCCTAGATTAGGCTAAAATTTGGGATCGTTACATAGTTAGAGTTTGGATTGATACTCAAAGAAACCTAATGCATATTTATTGAGGCCCACACCAGAAATGACATGTATTGAAGAAGTTGTGGGTAGTACATGCCATTGGCCTCAAAGTGTGATTAAGAGCCTTTAAGAAACTTTTGAAGATTCGAGGGGTCGGTTGTGTGCATAAGTTTCAGTTTTAGGAACTTTTTTAGTTTCTTTGAGCGTGGAAATGAGACTTTAACTCTTTTTATGTACTATTTTTTGTAAGTTTGTAGGTTCCATAGGTAGTTTCAGATCGTTAGTGAGTTATTTTAGGCCTCAAAGTATGCTTAAGAGCCTTTAAGACACTTTTGAAGATTCAAGTGCCGGTTGTATGCATAAGTTTCAGTGTAGGCACTTTTTTAGTTTCTTTGAGCATGAAAATGAGACTTAAACTCCTTTTATACACTTTTTTTGTAACTTCGTAGGTTCCATAGGTAGTTTAGATCGTTAGTGAGTTACTTTAGGCCTCAAAGTATGCTAAAGAGGCTTTAAGAAACTTTTGAAGATTCGAGGGGCCGGTTGTATGCATAAGTTTCAGTTTAGGCACTTTTTTAGTTTCTTTGAGCGTGAAAATGAGACTTAAACTCTTTTTATACCCTTTTATTTGTAACTTTGTAGGTTATATAGGCAGTTTTAGATCAGTGAGTTACTTTAGGCCTCAAAGAATACTAAAGAGAGTTTAAGACACTTTTGAAGACTCGAGGGGTCAGTTGTGTGCATAAGTTTAAGTTTAGACACTTTTTTAGTTTCATTGAGCATGAAAATGAGACTTAAACTCCTTTTATACACTTTTTCTATAACTTTGTAGGTTCCATAGGTAATTTTAGATCGTTAGTGAGTTATTTTAGGCCGCAAAGTATGATTAAGAGCCTTTAAGTCACTTTTGAAGATTCGAGGGGTCGGTTGTGTGCATAAGTTTCAGTGTAGGCACTTTTTTAGTTTCTTTGAGCGAGAAAATGAGACTTAAACTCCTTTTATACACTTTTTTTGAAACTTCGTAGGTTCCATAGGTAGTTTAGATCGTTAGTGAGTTACTTTAGGCCTCAAAGTATGCTAAAGAGGCTTTAAGAAACTTTTGAAGATTCGAGGGGCCAGTTGTATGCATAAGTTTCAGTTTAGGCACTTTTTTAGTTTCTTTGGCCGTGAAAATGAGACTTAAACTCTTTTTATACCATTTTTTTTGTAACTTTGTAGGTTCCATAGGTATTTTTAGATCGTTAGTGAGTTACTTAGGCCTCCAAGTATGCTAAAGAGAGTTTAAGACACTTTTGAAGATTCGAGGGGTCAGTTGTGTGCATAAGTTTGACACTTTTTTAGTTTCTTTGAGCGTGAAAATGAGACTTAAAATCCTTTCATACACTTTTTCTATAACTTCGTAGGTTCCATAGGTAATTTTAGATCGTTAGTGAGTTATTTTAGGCCTCAAAGTATGCCTAAGAGCCTTTAAGACACTTTTGAAGATTCGAGGGTCGGTTGTGTGCATAAGTTTCAGTGTAGGCACTTTTTTAGTTTCTTTGAGCGTGAAATTGAGACTTAAACTCTGTTTATACATTATTTCTGTAACTTTGTATGTTCCATAGGTAGTTTTAGATCGTTAGTGAGTTACTTTTGGCCTCAAAGTATGCTAAAGAGGCTTTAAGAAACTTTTGAAGATTCGAGGGGTCGGTTGTATGCATAAGTTTTAGTTTAGCTAGGCACTTTTTTAGTTTCTTTGAGCATGAAAATGAGACTTAAACTCCTTTTGTACACTTTTTCTATAACTCTGTAGGTTCCGTAGGTAGTTTTAGATCGTTAGTGAGTTATGTTAGGCCTCAAAGTAGGCTTAAGAGCCTTTAAGACACTTTTGAAGATTCGAGGGGTCGGTTGTGTGCATAAGTTTCAGTGTAGGCACTTTTTTAGTTTCTTTGAGCGTGAAAATGAGACTTAAACTCTGTTTATACACTATTTCTGTAACTTTGTAGGTTCCATATGTAGTTTTAGATCGTTAGTAAGTTACTTTAGGCCTCAAAGTATGCTAAATAGGCTTTAAGAAACATTTGAAGATTCGAGGGGCCGGTTGTATGCATAAGTTTCAGTTTAGGCACTTTTTTAGTTTCTTTGAGCGTGAAAATGAGACTTAAACTCGTTTTATACACTTTTTTTGTAACTTTGTAGGTTCCATAGGTAGTTTTAAATCGTTAGTGAGTTACTTTAGCCTCAAAGTATGCTAAAGAGACTTTAAGAAACTTTTGGAGATTCGAGGGATCGGTTGTATGCATAAGTTTCAGTTTAGGCACATTTTTAGTTTTTTTGAGCGTGAACATGAAAGTTAAACTCTTTTTATATCCTTTTTTTTGTAACTTTGTAGGTTCCATAGGAAGTTTTAGATTGTTAGTGAGTTATTTTTGGACTCAAAATGTGCTTAAGACCCTTTAAGACACTTTTGAAGATGAATTTGAACTCCATTGTAAATGCCCTGTTGACATTGATTTCTGTGTCTTTTCTTCTATGAATCACCTATCTTAAGTCTCTCACTCTTCTTTGTTTTTCTAAATCAGACTTGCATTTTTTCTTTTTTTGTCTATTTGTTTTTATATAATGAAGGGGATCAAAGATAAGTGAGTGATCGCTTTCACCCCTGAAAAATTTATGTGTTTATTGGGATTTTTGCTGTTGCTTCTTTGTTCCCGTTGCAAGATGAAGAAATATTAGATCATTTGTGAATCATCAGTGATTTTATGAGTTAGAATTGAAAGTCGTGGTTGGTTAATCTAGATATAGAAGTGTTATCTTTTTTTACCAACAGGTGCTAAGTAAATTTTGGTTATTGTTATAGTTACGTCGTTATGCTGTCGAAATTTTTGAAGCATATAGGTTTTTAGCTTAGTGGTGTTTCTTAGATTAGGTTAACATTTGGGGGAGTTAGCTTAGTGCTATTGGTGTTCCACTTGCATGGCATTTTAACAAAGTTTTAATCACTACGTACATTTATGTATTATTATTTAAAATTATTGATTTGTTTAATAATTATTTTATTTTAATAAATATTTTCCCTTATTTCTTTCTTGTTGATTTTTTTTGTAGGTTGATGACAGAATATCATGGGAAGTTCTTGGTCACAAAAACAACTAGCTCGAGAGTTATATATTTTGATATTGAATAATTAAACATTTTGTAATTTAACGAATAGTATTTGACAAATTTATATTTAGTGTCATCTCAAAGTTGATTTTCATTATTATATTTATTTTGTGAACAATAGATTGTTATGTTTTGTATCAATTTAAGTGGGATAATGTAAACCTTGAATGAAATGTAATTTATTTGGATTAATGACACAAACTCATTGTATAACTAATCATGTAGATCATTTATTTATTATTTTACTTCTAATTTGAACTAAGGTAGGAAACATGAATAATACTATCATGAATAATCTCAAAAGCCATCAAAGTTACAACAATAGCAAAAAATTCTACAATTCAAAAGTATAGCTTTAATTTAAGTTATAATATAACTACATTTAATATTATTATAGCATTTATAAAATGCTATCATTGATTTTAAAAAGAGGAAATTATGCTATTAAAAAACTTTTGATATAACATTTTTATAGCTTTTATAAAATGTTGTAAAAAGTCGAATCTTTTACAGATTTTATAAAAGGCTGTAAAAAGTCCCAGACTTTTAATAGCATTGGCTGTCATGACTCTGCAGAAAAAGCTATAAAAGGCCTATTACAACAGTTTTTCGAAGCTATCGTAGACCTTTTTTCCTGTATTGCCAATTTCCCTTTACAAACCTTCTTCATGTTCTTCTTCTTTCCTCTCAGGTTAGAAGAAGATGAAGCCACTGTTTTTCTCCCATAGGTCGAACCTCTGTGATAACTCCTACTGGCAACATTTGTCTCAACTTTCGATCCCTGAATTTTCATCAAAGGTTGAAAGGTTTGGAGTTCATTCAGAGCGGAGGTAAGATTAAAAGTAAGCTTGTTCATAACAGCATTACTTCTAAACTGCAGGAAACTATCTAGAAGGGTTTCCAGAATGAAGCTAACTTGGCTCGACTCATCGATGGAAGAACCATTCGACTCCGCGATGTTAAACTGCACCATCATATCCAGGACATGATCCCAAACAGATGTACCCTCTGGAATCCTCGAGTTGAATATGTACTTTAGGGCATTATGTCGAGCTTGTGTGGACTGTTGTCCAAACATACCCTGCACAGAATCCATGATTTCCTTGGCGGTAATCATGCCCTCATGCTTCTTGGCTAATATGTCAGACATACTTGCCAACATGTTGACCTTGGCTTTATCATTGGCCTTGATCCATCAATCATATGCATCACGAACATTTCGTGACGCATTCGAGCCTGGCACCTGAGGACACTCCACAGTTAGCACAAACATCAGATCATCCACTACCAAAATAGTGTTGAGTTTGTTTTTCCATGTCATCATATTATCTCCGGTTAACTTTTCCGCACCCAATAAGGAAATTATAGAGCTAGACATTTTTGCTTAAAATTTACAAACAAACTTATATGAGTTTCTTGCTATAACTCTAATCCAATCATGTTTTAGCTAATTATCAAATGATTCCTAAGCCATTTATAATTTGCAATGATACTCCAAAGGTTTAGAATGTATGACACTGAAGAGTAATAAAAAACATTCCTCCTTTGGATCAAGACACTCTTGACTAAAACCTAATACCAGAATAACTCTTATTCCTATAGGTTTTAGTTACCATTTTTCGGTCTGGATACATACACAACTTATGTATCCCGTGAGTGTAACCCTCTGTCTTTAGATCCCAGAGTCTCCATCTAATAAAATCCGCCGAAGGGAGGACTAGATTGAAAAATAGTCTGAGGGAATCTTTATCCCTTTCGGGTGTCTACTGTGTTCGATCCCCTGTGATCAAGCCCTCCGAAAGAATTGTCTGGTCGAGGCAAAACTAGAAGGCTGACCATAGTGGTCTAACGGTGTAAACCGACAAAAAAAGACCGTAGGTTTTGTTTTCACTAAACCTGGTCCAACTCACTATAAGTATCCTCTCCATTCACCTTGATATTGACTCATACAAACACCATCCGAAGGGGGACACTCCCGTTTGCGCCACGAGGCCAAGCATGAGTCTCACGGTGTGAACTTCCCAGAGATAGCGTAGGTGGAAAAACATGTATCTCATACACCTTTTCCTCCCACTGAATAATTTAAAGTTTATAGGAATCTTACTCAGGCTAAAACCCGGCTAATGGGTTTTCCTAACTGTATCAATATAACTTTTATATTGATAATCAATATAACTTGTAAGTTGGTGGAAACTTGTAAGAGTTTTGGAGAGGGAGGAGAATTGAGAGAGTAGAGAGAATTCTCTTTTCTTCTCTTTGGTGAAAAATAAAAAATGAGAAGATAGATTACCAATCCCTTCTTGCAACGGGTTTAAATAGTGGAATGAGGGAGTTAATATCTCCACATTATTACCACTTTACCACAACCATAGGTTATGCAAATCTCATTTGCATAACCACATAATATAAGATATCTCATATCTCATATTGCAAATCTCATTTGCAATAATTGTGGATTAATTAAATTGAATCACATCCAATTTACTTTCTCTCATTTAATTTCTCCAATTAGCCCTAATTCAACAATTAGGCTAACCTATAGTTTATTATGAATCTCATTCACATTAAACTATATATTATATCATTCATATCTCATATAAATGACATAAATGCCCTTAAAGTGAAATTGAACACTTCAATTTCATACCAAAACATTAACCCTTCTTTTAACTGGATGGAGCCAACCGAGGGACCTAATGGACCTACAAAGGATCGGGCTCCAATGATCCGAGATTAACTCGCCAAATTCTTTGACCCCGGTTAACCAACATTCATTAGCTACGGTAACACTCCACTATAGCCCGTAGCTGCACTCCCGTTAGTGCAGAATATTACGTGTCCACTGATATAACCAATTCCCATGAGTCGACCCTTCACAGGTTGTTCGTAGACACGGCTGGGTCAAATTACTGTTTTACCCCTTTGTCTACCTCTTGTTCCTTAAGTCCCCACTTCTCCTCTAATAAACAACATATTGTGATGGTCCAACAACACACAACACCCTTCTCGGGCCAGTGAGAAGGTGGGCGCCCGTTGTCCAAGCCCTGGAGACAAGACTCAAGGGAACAACCCTCTAGTTTCCCTAAAGCGAGGACGAGTGAATTCCATCTCGCGTAGTTAAGTTCCCAGACTCCTACTTGGGTTACGTCCACAAAAGATAGGCATATTGGGCGAGTAATTGTTACCTCCCTCACCCGTATTAGTCAAAAAACAGACCCTCGCAGACAGGAGTCCGTAACACGCTCAGGATTCAGGTCGTGTCACTAATGGTCATCTACGAAGTTATTAGTCCTTACTGTCAACAATGTTACATCAGTAGGTCTAATAAATCACGGTCCGGTCTTGTACAATCTCATTGCACAGGATGCCCCCACTCGCATGTCAACCACATGAACGAGTCAGATCACCTTGTTTGTATCTAATACAAAGCGGGCCGCATCCACAGTGTATCTAGGATTAGGTCTTCAACCCTATCCACTACACACCGTTCAAGCTCTAGTTCTCTCATAAATTCAATGACCCTGGAGCTTAGTTTATTGGAAAAGTTTATAAATATTGCGAGACACAAAGTGATGAAATGAATAACTCTTATTAATTTCAAACAATATGTTACAAACACGAGATTAGGACAAAAGTCCCAACAAACTCCCACTTGGACTAAGCTAGTAGAGAAAATACATTTCAGAAATGTACATAAATTACAACGAAGTAATACAATAAACTAGGGCATTGAATACCCGTTTACACATCTTCCACTTGCCCTAGTCAGGAAGCTCTCGAAGACCTAGACTTTTTAGGTGACCCTCAAAAACCTTAGCCGTGAGGGGCTTTGTAAATGGATCAGTTACGTTGTGCTCCGACGCTATCTGCTTGACGAGAAATCACGTCTCGCGGTGGCACAATCTCCCGTATCAAATGATACTTGCGCTCAATGTGTTTGCCTCTCTTATGGCTCCGAGGCTCACGTGAGTTGGCTACTGCACCACTGTTATCACAGATTAGTGTGATCGACAAGTTCATGTTTGGAACAACTTCCAAATCTGTCATGAACTTCCTAAGCCAAAACGACTTCCTTTGCGACTTCACAAGCCGCAACATACTACGCTTCCATAGTGGAATCGCGATGCATCCTCGCTTGATGCTTCGCCATGCTGACTCCTCCATTCGGAATGAATGAAGGTCGACTCGAGGTGGATTTTCTAGAATCCTTATCGGTCCGAAAATCGAATTCGTGTATCCCGTAAGGATCAAATCCCCACTACCATACACTAAGTCGTAGTTCCTCGTTCTCGTAAGATACTTGAGGATTGCCTTTTAACGCCGTCCAATGATCTAATCTGGATTGGTGATATCACCGACAATTCCTCTTGCATAATGGATGTCGGGCTAGTACCCAAAGATGACATACATCAGGCTCCCTACAGCTGAAGCATATGGAATCCGTCTCATATCCTCAACTTCTTGAGGAGTCTTAGGATATTGATCCTTAGACAAGTGAACTCCATGCCTGAAAGGCAGCAAGCCCTTCATGGAGTTCTGCATCTTATATCTAGACAACATCTTATCAATATAAGATGCTCGAGAAAGCAGCGTTGCTCGCTCTTCTTAGGTTAGGACTATCTGGATACCTAGAACATACTGAGCTGCTCCCTAATCTTTCATTTGGAATTGCGAAGCTAGCCACTTCTTAACTTCAGTAAGAAATTCTACCTCATTCCCAATGAGAAGAATATCATCCACATACAACACCAAAAATGCGAAAGTTTTGTCAACGATTTTCTTGTAGACACAAGGCTCGTCGACATTTTGATCAAAGTCATAAGATTTGATCGCCTAATCAAATCTTATATTTCAAGACCTCGAAGCTTGTTTCAGTCCATAAATTGACCTATGAAGCCGGCAAGCTTTTTGCTCTTGGCCTTGGGCAATGAACCCTTTGGGCTGGTCCATGTAGATGGTCTCATCAAGTTTGCCATTCAGAAAGGTTGTCTTGACGTCCATTTGCCATACCTCGTTGTCATAATATGCGGCAATGGCCAGAAGGATCCTGATCGACTTTACCATGGCAACAGGCGAAAAAGTCTCCTCATAGTCAACCCCTTCAACCTGGGTAAAACCCTTTGCCACTAGTCGGGCTTTGAAGGTCTGCACCTTCCCATCTAAGCCACGTTTACGCTTGTAGATCCATTTGCAACCAATAGGTTTTACCCCATCCGGTTGATCCACAAGCTCCCATACATAATTGAAGTACATAGACTCCATTTCCTGGTCCATAACTTTAATCCACTCGTCTTTGTCAACATCAACCATTGCCTGATCATAGGTCAATGGATCCTCACAGTCATCATCAGGAGCGACAACTGAGGTTTAAGCTAAACCCATGTAGCGATCAGGCTGTCTCACAGCCCTCCCACTTCGTCGAGGCATTCCCAACTCTTGGGAACGGATTTGACTAGACGTGCTAGGATCAACAACACTTGTTGACGTACTAGCCCCATCAACAACTCTTGCTGATGAACTGTCCATTTCATTCAATACAATTTTACTCCTTGGTAAATGATCCCTGACGTGGTCTTCCTCTAGGAAAGTGGCGTTTGTCAACACAAACACCCTATTTTCCTTAGGATCGTAAAACCGACCATCCCTAGTCTCTTTAGGGTAACCTACGAATAGGCACAATTTTGAACGGGGTTCCAACTTTTTCAGGTTTGACACCAACACGTGGGTCGGGCATCCCCAAATCCTGAAGTGATGTAAACTGCCTTTACGTCCACTCTAGAGCTCGAAAGGTGTTTCACAAACACTCTTCGACGGAACGTTGTTCAAAATATAAACCGCACTTCCCGCTGCGTACTTCAAAAAGAATCAGGGAGACGAGCATAGCTCATCATCGACCGAACCATGTCCAACAAGGTTTTGTTTCTCCTCTCCGATACACCATTATGCTGTTGCATACCAGGTACTAAGAGTTGGGACGTGATTCCGTGTTCTATCATATAGTCCTGGAATTCAGTGTCCATGTACTCTTCACCTCGATCCGATCGCAGTGTTTTAAGCGATTTACCTAAGAGGTTCTCAACCTTAGTCTTGTACTCCTTGAACTTTTCAAGAGTTTCAGACATCTTATGCATTAGGTAAATATACCCATATCTGGAGTAGTCGTCTATGAAAGACACAAAGTACTCATAACCGCCCCGAGTTTTAACATTCATCGGACCGTAGAGGTGAGAATGTACTAACTCAAGAGGCTCTTTGGCTCTATATCATTTTCCACTAAAAGAACGTTTGGTCATTTTGCCCTCAAGGCATGACTCACACACTGGCAAAGAGTTTTCTTCCAACTCGTTTAGAAGTCCACTCTTCACTAGTTTCACAATCCTATTGAGATTAATGTGGCCTAACAGAAGATGCCAAAGATGGACATTTTCTTTTGGAGAAACTTTTGCTTTCTTAGTTCGTGTTTCTCATGATTTTAAACAATTCAAAGATTCAAAACACTTTTGACCGAATTGGGTTTCAAAACATACAGATTATTTTCGAGTGAAGCTGAACAAATAACATTCCCTTTGAAAGAAATAAACGCTTTATTTAATTCAAAAGAAACGGAAATACAATGTTCAATTAAGCAGGAAATTGAAACAAGGTTTCTAGTAAACCCTGGAACTATGTACAAATTGTCCAACAATAAGTACTTCCTGCCAAAGTGTAGCTTCACCGTGCCGATCGCTGCAGCAGAGACAAGCTCCCCAGATCCAACCCGTAGAGTCACCTCACCCTCTCATGTGGGCCGCCAGAATCAATCTCTCGAAAAGAAGAACAAACGTGGTTAGTGGCGCGAATCCAATATCCAGCAGAGTCACCATCGCCCACTAAACATGTTTTGATCACAAGTAAATCACATTTACCTTCATTCTTCCTCTTGGCCAGAATTTGGGAGAGTTTCTCCAAAGTGACCGCCCCCCATTGCAGTGGAAACACTTTCCCTTTCTCTCGCAACCTCCTTGACCTTCTTGCCCTTGTGGGGCAAAGACGGCCGGCTTTACCCCTCTTCATCCTCTTCTTCCCTTTCGGGCGTGAAGGAGCAAAGGTTTCGCCCTGCAGGTGGAACCCCGTGATAAGACTCCGTAGGCAACATTTGACTCAGATTCCTTGACCCTATTCAAGGATTGGAAATTTCGTAGCTCATTGAGGAGGGAAGTCGAGTGTAGCTAATTTTGTTCATAACAAACATTGCTCTTTAAATCAAGGAAACTCTTGGAAGAGTCTTGAAAATAAATCGACTGGCTCGACTCGTCGATCAAGCCCCGTTCATCTCGGCCGGATGAAAGTGGGTCATCATGTCTAGAACGTGTTTCACGCATGGACCACCCTCTTTCATCCGTGCGTTAAAAAACGTATTTGAGCGAGTCATGCGGACCGAAAGGATCGGCCGCCCAAACATTTCCGCAAGGACTCCATGATCTCCTTAGTGAAAACCATCACTCATGCTTCTTTGCCAAGACATCGGACATGCGGCAATTATGTAGACCTTGGCCTTTTCATTGGCCCTGATCCAATGATCGACGCGATCGCGAACACTTCGCGACGCGGTCGAGCCCGACATCCGAGGACACTCCTTATCCAAAGCGAGTAAAGCTATTATAGCGCTAGACATTTTTAGCTGAAAAATAAGGAAAAACTTTGTATTAGTCTTGCAAAAAAACTTTTGAAATCCAATCAAGTTTTAGCAAAAAATGTTTCATGATCCCTAGGTCATTCAAAATTTTGCAATGATACCCTAAAGGTTTAGAATGACCGCCACTGAAGGGTGAATAGAACACTCCTCCTCTAGGACAAGACTTTCTCGATCAGACCCTAATCCCAGAATAACTCTTATTCCATTAGGCGTCCCATTACCATTGTTCGGTCGAATTCATTAACACTTAACAAATTCTGTGAGTGTCACCCTCAATCTTTAAGTTTCCAAGTATCCGTCCAAACAATAGCCACCGAAGGGTGAACCAAGAAGGAAAATCAACCAGGAAACGGTATCCCTTTCGGAAATTCACGGTGTACTGACTCCCATGATCAAGCCCTCCGAAGAGATTGTCTGGTCCAGGCCAAACTAGCAGGCAGATCATAGGCATCTCACGGTGTGAATCGAAAGAAAAGACCGTGGGTCTCGTTTTCACAAGTCCCGCTCCCACTCACTATAAGTACTCTCTCCATCCACGATGATATTGACTTATACAAATGCCATCCGAAGGGGGACGCTCCCATTTGCGCCACGAGGCCGAGTATAGATCTCACAGTGCGGACTTAAAGGAGATTTGTGGTTGGAAATTCAAATGTATCTCATACACTATATTTCCTCCCACTCAGCACTTTAATTTTATTAGGGATTGACCTAGATAAACCGGCTAAAATTTACCTAAGTCTACCAATATAGTTCTTATATGGTATAACCTAAGTTTATAATCACATTATTAACTTAGGTCTATGTGAGTAAATTAATTAACACTTAACTAACGACACTCACGAGAATATAACCTAAGAATCTCCGGACCGAATTCACTCCCAAGTCGGTTTCCAGGTAGGGGTTTTCCGCAAGCGTCAACTTAAATACCCCAGCCTTAGACAAAACCTTCCTTAGACAGAGTTACTTATCAGTCTCCATTCAAAGGTTATATTTGATTTCCTAAATTTCTAATCTCATTAGAAAATTAGAAAACCTAAGTCTAATTATTCAAGTTCTAAACACTTTAAAAACTAATAATTAACTTAGGTTGCATGCATTTCTATGTTATAGTGCTTAATCATCCATCACATGAATAATACTATACTATAACATACATTCATCACATGAATTAAATGCATGAGCATGCTTTTAATTTTAAAAAAAATAACACTTATATTTAAATAAATTAAAACATTCATACATTATATTATAACTCTTATAATATAAATATGATGCATGAAATGTTTAACCTAAGGTGGGATTTAAATCTATATGACATACATTATGAACATAGAAATTAATTAAAATATACATCTCATGCATAAAATAATTAATCAGCAAAAATGGACCGATTTTTGGCACCAAGGGGTAATTATTCAATTAAATAACATTAATATAACATTTATATTAATATTATTTAATAAAATAATTAAATAAATAAATAAAATACATTTTATAAATAATAAATGAATTATAAAAATACAAATAAGCCGCCCACTTTTAAGAAATCACGTCCCACGTCTCGCGAAACCGCCTCCAGCAACTGCCCTCAACATGTGCAACATTGCAACACCGTGGGTAGCGTTGCAATGCTGTCGCCTACAGCGTTGAGCCGCGTTCTCAACGCCAGCGGCGTTGCAACGCTACGCCCAGCGTTGAAATGCTGCTCTGCAGCAATGCCTCCGTCCGCAAGAACAACGTTGAGACGCCGTTGGGCAGCGTCTCAACGCCATCGACAGAACAACAAACACTTTGCTGTTCTTCCATTGATTTCCGCCTGTTTCCGCTCCGATTTCTTCACAACAACTCTTGCCACGAACAACCCGGACTTACAGACTCGATTTACAACAAAATGCCCAATAACAACGGGCCCTACATTGATCACATCAACATAAATGTAAATATAATCTAGTGCCAAAAATCGAAAACATCCATAATGCAAACCAAGCAATCATCTCATGAAATTATGGCAAAATACCCATCTAATTTTAACAAAACAGTGCATAAATGAAACGACTCTGGTGTTGCAACGCTGCTTCTTGTCGTCTTCTGCCAAGCGTTGCAACGCTAAAGCCTGCATTGCAATGCTGCCTCCTGTGCACGCCTTCTCCCGCAAGCGCAGCATTGCAATGCCAATAAACAGCGTTGCAACGCTTCACACAAACAACAACTAGGAATCCCCATTCCTTGCTTGTTTTCGCTCCGATCTTCTCAGCAACCACTTTGCCTCGATTGACAAGGACTTACAGACTCGATTTATAATTAAATTTGCCCAAACCACCGGGCCCTTACATTGAACGATTCAATGGAAATTGTAAATCTAAGTGCCAAAATTGAAATCATCTAATTTTGCAATATCGTTCATACATCTCATGCAAAAACAGTTAATCCCACCTTGTTCATGAAAAATCCAGAACATAAATCAAGAACACAATTGGGCTCTGATACCAATTGAAGGAAATCGAAGTTCCGCAGCGGAAGCGATTGCGAATCGCGCGCTCTTGATTTAGTTACAACGATAAATTCAAGAACAAATATAACTAGATTAAGTATGTAAAATATAATGGACAACAAGATAATTACCTTTAAAGAACCTTTCTTCAAGTGCTCCACTCTCCCACGATCACGATCTCAGCAACAGAAACTCCAACGTAGGAAGAAACGATCACCAGATCTTCTCCGTTGTTCTCCAGGTGATGGAGGATGGTGGGTTCCCTTTAGAAGAGGTGAAGTATTTTGAGAGAGATGTGTGCTTTGGAATGAAGGGAATGAGAATCCCACGCAGCGGAAGATGATTGAATCGTCGAGGTATCATTATGCAACATGATTTTATTAAAATTGATCTAACAATTAGTCCTAGGTTAAACATGCTTAAAGAAGAAGAAAAATACAGCAAGAAGAGATCTTGCTTACTTGTTGTAGACAATTACAGCAATTTCTTCTTCATGTCACGAACTCTTCGTGCTACTTGATCTCTACGGATTCTTCCCACAAAACGATCTTGAACACCACCAAGCGATCTTCTCGGTTGTTCTCTTTTGGAAAAGGGAAGTTGGTGGGAACTTGTAAGAGTTTTGGAGAGGGAGGAGAATTGAGAGTAGAGAGAATTCTCTTTTCTTCTCTTTGGTGAAAAACAAAAAATGAGAAGATAGATTACCAATCCCTTCTTGCAAAGGGTTTAAATAGTGGAATGAGGGAGTTAATATCTCCACATTATTACCACTTTACCAAAACCATAGGTTATGCAAATCTCATTTGCATAACCACATAGTATAAGATATCTCATATCTCATATTGCAAATCTCATTTGCAATAATTGTGGATTAATTAAATTGAATCACATCCAATTTAATTTCTCTCATTTAATTTCTCCAATTAGCCCTAATTCAATAATTAGGCTAACCTATAGTTTATTATGAATCTCATTCACATTAAACTATATATTATATCATTCATATCTCATATAAATGACATAAATGCCCTTAAAGTGAAATTGAACACTTCAATTTCATACCAAAACATTAACCCTTCTTTTAACCCAACCGAGGGACCTAATGGACCTACAGTGACGGGCTCCAATGATCCGAGATTAACCTGCCAAACTCTTTCATCCGGTTAACCAACATTCATTAGCTACGGTAACACTCCCACAATATTCGTAGTTGCACTCCCGTCGGTGCGAGAATATTACGTGTCCACTTGATATAACCAATTCCCATGAGTCAACCCTTCACAGGTTGTTCGTAGACACGGCTGGGTCAAATTACCATTTTACCCCTGTGTCTACCTTTTGTTCCTTAAGTCTCCACTGCTCCTCTAATGAACAACATATTGTGATGGTCCAACCACACACAACACCCTTCTCGGGCCGGTGAGAAGGTGGGCGCCGTTGTCCAAGCCTCGGAGACAAAGACTCAAGGAACAACCTCTAGTTTCCCTAAAGGCGGGAACGAGTGAATTCCATCTCGCGTAGTTAAGTTCCCAGCTCCCTACTTGGTTCTGTCCCTGAGAAGATAGGCATATTGGGCGAGTAACTGTGACCACCCTCACCCGTACTAGTCAAAGAACAAACCCTCGCACACAGGAGACCGTAACACGCTCAGGATTCAGGTCGAGTCACTAATGGTCATCTACGAAGTTATTAGTCCTTACTGTCAACGGTGTTACATCAGTAGGTCTAATAAATCACGGTCCGGTCTTGTATAATCTCATTCCACAGGATGCCCCTACTCGCATGTCAACCACATGAACGAGTCAGATCACCTCGTTTGAATCTAATACAAAGCGGGCCGCATCCACAGTGTATCCAAGATTAGGTCTCCAATCCTATCCATATATTGTAGACCGTTCGGGTCATTAACTCGAACGTGATCCTCCCTGTGTGTCCACTACACACCGTTCAAGCTCTAGTTCTCTCATAAATTTAATGACCCTGGAGCTTAGTTTGTTGGAAAAGTTTATAAATTTTGCGAGACACAAAGTGATGAAATGAATAACTCTTATTAAATTCAAACAATATGTTACAAACACGAGATTAGCACAAAAATCCCAACATGGAACTCTTTCAACAACACAACAAGAGAGAGCTTGTAATTCCTTAGAATGTATTAACGTAGTGGCATCTCATGCAACCATATATATATAGGGGAATGGTATGGAAATTACCATCCTTCCCATCCTTTATTCTCTTTTTTGTATATAGTTTATATATGAATCTAATTCACATAAAACTATATATTAGATCAATTATATCATATATAATTGATATAACACCTCGTGTATGAAATTGAACATTTCAATTTCACTCATAACTTTATACCCTCAATATTACCATATTGAGCCAACAGAGGGATCTAATGGTCCTCCAGTTCATGAGCTCTAATGATGTGAGATTAACTGATCAAACTCTTTGATCCAATTAATCAATATTCATTAACTACAAGTCACTCCACTATAGACATGTAGATGCACTCTCCTCACTGTAGATAATATTGTGTCCACTGATATAGTCATTGCCCATGAGTCGACCCTTCACAAGTTGTTTGTAATCACAGCTGGGTCAAATTACCGTTTTACCCCTGTGATTACTTCTTTGCTCCTTAAGCACCACCAATCCTCTAATGAACAACAAGTCTAAGGTCCTACCTTAGACTCATACCCTCATAGAGGGCGGGACCTCGTTGTTCATGACCTGGAGTCAGTTCTTAAGGGAACAACCTATCTAATTCCGTAGTAGAGGAATGAGTGAATTCCATCTTGCACAGTTAAGTTCCCAGCTACCTACGAGGTTCTGTCCTTGAGAAGGTAGGCTTATTGAGTCGGCTACAGGCCACTCTCACCCATACTAGTCTAAGGACAATCCCATATAAGCAGGAGTTCTTAACTTGCTCAGGATTCAGGTCGAGTCACTAATTACCATCTATAAATTACTAGTCTTATCCTATTAACGGTGTTACAGTGGGTAGACTAATAATTTGCGATCCAGTCTTGTATGAACTCTTCATACAAGAAGCCCCCACTCGCATGTCAACTACATGAATGAGTTGGATTACCTCATTTGTACTAATTACAAAGTGAGCCGCATCCATGGTGTTACTAGAATGAGGTTTCCAACCTTATTCTTATACCATAGACTATTTAGGTTATATTCTTGAACTCAACCAAAATAGTGTCCACTACACTGATGTTGAAGAAAAAGTTATAACCTTGGAGCTTAATTTATTGGATTTATAAAGCAAGATTGTAATTCTATAAAAACAAATAACACTTTATTTAATTGATCAAAATTACACAAGTTTAGGGCATAAATCCCAACATAACCACAACGGCTATCAAGTCTTGCCAAAAATGCTCATGCGCCACAAAGGCTACTTGTAAACCCGAGATCATTCTTTAGAAAACAAGAAAGAAAAGGTCAATATATTACGTTTGGTTTGCTTAAAAGCAATGAAGAAAAGGAAATGAAAAAAATTATTAAATATTAAGTTTTGTTTTGTTTTGTAAAGAAAAGAAAGAATGAGATAAAGGAGAAATTAAAAAAAAAAAAAAAGAAAAGAAAAAGCAAAAGGGAAAAAGACAAAGATTTGCCTCCACCGATTGCTTTTCTTTAAGTTCTTTTAAAACTATTTAACTCATTTTTCACAAAAGAAAGCTGAGGCCTCGTGAGGTGAAGTTCAAGGAAGAAGAAGAATCTGGTTTTGGGGTTGAAGTTGCAGAAGAAAGGAGAAGAACTCAAAGTAGCAGCAAGGAAACCATTTCATCCCAGTTCTGATATTTTGATCTTTTCGAGCTCAACAAGAAGAGGTAAGAGTTGAGTTTTTGATTCATGAAAGTTAACTCAATTTGGAAAAAAGTTCGTGAAGGAAGCCCGAGCTAATACTGAAGTTAACTTACTGTTTTGTGAAGAGGAAGGCAGAAGACAGAATTTGCTGTCAAATCCAGGAAGCCTCTGCTGTTTTGGTTGTACTGATCTGTAGAGTTGGAATCAGAAGCTCTAATTCATATGGTTCGAAAGCTTATTGCATTTCCTACAACGTTCATGAAGAAATCGTAAGTAGAAAATGTCTAGAAGATGTTTTAAATATCAGGTTAAATTTGTTGTGCAGCAGGAAATCCGAATCTGGAAACAGCAGAAGTCTGTTTTGAAGAAAGTAGTTTTCGAGGTGTTTCGGAACAAATCCGTTTGGAATTTCAATTTCATGTCTTCATATGATTTTTAGAGGATTCAAAAAGTAAGAGATTGGTATAAATTACATTATTTTTGGATAAGTAATGAAGAAGTTATGGCTGTCTGAAAATAGGACAGAAAATCTGAAAATGCTGGAAATTGGAAAGTGTGTTTTCTTGTAGTTTTAAGGTTAAAAATCATGAGCTCGAGGTTCTAAAGGTTGAGTTGATTTGTTTGACAGGCCAAGAGCAAATAGGTCAAGTTTACAAGCCAAGGTTCTAATTCTAATAATGTGAGTGACTCTATTTTAGAACTATGCTTGACCTATGTTTTTCTTAAAAAACATAAGTATTGATCATTACATCCTGTTTGAACTAATTATGTATAGCTTCATGGAGTTTTCTAACATAAGTTCATGATGGAACATAAGAATGTTTTGAATTAATTAGTAACCATAAATCCAAGTATGGAACCTAAATTATGAAAGTATGTATTATAAAGACATGATTTCCATGGTAAACAAATTATGCTCTTGTTTGTGGTTAACCCCTAATACTGAAGGACATTCGAGAAGGTACTTAGGGGGGGAATGAATCATGATATCCCCATACTGAAGGACAATGAGAAGGTATTCCGATAGTAAATAGTTTTAACTTAATACTGAAGGACATAGAGAAGGTATTAGGGAAAACAAAACGGCCAAAGGTATTCCACGTGCACGTGAGAGAGAGAGGTATGAACCTTATTGGTATAAATGTAACTCTACCACCTCTATGGTTCGAATGTGGTATCATGTCATGTGTTTTATTGTTATGAGCTTCTATATTATTGATCTATCTACCCTCAATATGATAGTACATTTCGAGTTGTGTGCTATGCATAAGTGGTTACTTAAACCTGTAAATTGGAAGCATGGTTTGCTTGTGTTTACAAACAGATGTTAAGCTATTTTCTACTTATAATCTGCCATTATTATGATTCACCTGTGAACTTATAATGTTTTAAAGATAGACACTCACTGAGCTTTTTAGCTCATTCTTTCAATGTTTTCAAACCTTTTGGGTAGAGATCGAGAGCTCACAGCACACGACATCCGTCATAGTCTCACTGGAAGTTTCATAAGTTTGATATTTTGTACGTGGCTGGTGTTGTATAGCAAGTTGTTATGTAGTTATAGTTCTTTGTACATAAGAGGTTGTATAAACAGTGGGTTGGCATGTTCTGGGTTGTGATGCTATTGCTCGTTTAAGTTTTCAAATGAGAGACTTAAGAAATGTTTCTCCCTATGTATATTTAGTAGTTATTAAGTTTCCGCTGTGTTGTGTTAAAGTTTCCATATACGAGCATAGTATGTTTATCAGGTAGAACAGGGTCATCAGGTATTGTTAAGAGGTAAACAATGTCTGTTGGCTTCATGCCTCTTTTCGGGCTTAGTTAGCAGGTGGTTCGGGAGGGGGTGTGACACTACTTGTGTTTCACCACAATGCCACAAACGCTACTTGGGGCTCGTCACAATGCCATAAAGGCTACGGTGGAACAAAGTCTCTAGTGCCACAAAGGCTATGGTGCCACAAAGGCGATCTCGGGCTTGCCACCAGGCCAACTAACCACAAAGGACATTCATCACAAAGGAGTTGGGTCCTAGTTCAATTCGAAGGCCAAGGGTCCTAAACTAGGTCTATACAGACTCACAAATAGGATAGGGCATCCCCAAGTTAGGCCTAATTACTCTACCACAAGGTTAACTCTCCCTTGTCTGGTTCATCAATCTAACCTCCAAGGGTGATCAACAAAGTCGACCTAACTGAACTGGTAAAAAATCAGGCTACATTCCCGAACCTACCACACCATCGCCACAAAGGCTACACAGATCAGCGATGCACCAGCGCACCCAATCCCACATGGTTCACAACAATTCAGATACATGCTTCAACCACAATAACAATAAAACCAAGAAATATTCATGCTAAACTAGTCCGAAAACATGCT
The DNA here is from genome assembly GCA_036507285.1 of Trichosanthes cucumerina. NCBI lineage: Eukaryota > Viridiplantae > Streptophyta > Magnoliopsida > Cucurbitales > Cucurbitaceae > Trichosanthes > Trichosanthes cucumerina. The sequence continues at coordinate 46,943,288 of CM071841.1, forward strand.
TCAATCAAAGAAAAGAGGTCATTCAATAGCTACACATGCTAATCAAGTCGAGGCATACTCCAAGAACAAACAAGGGCATCCATACATCAACGACATGAATGAAAATATAAAAGGGTTAACTCCAATCCCTTTTAACATACACAACAACACATGGTTTCGTTTTTACATGCCACGCAAGCAAACCCTCTCACGTATGAGCATGCTTGTCAGATCCAACTAGGTACTTACTCAATTTAGGAGCGTAATGCGGTAATCCTTACCCCTGATATAGGTCCCGAGCAACCAACAACCATGATTCCAGTGTCCCAAAGTTATGCGAACGTTGAACCCAAGCGACTACACAAGAGACAACCTCTTCACCACGACCTACCAAACACAAAAACTAGAATTTAGCCCGCCTTCAGATCTGAGAAAAAGAACGAGAAAGAGGGATGGTTTCCTGGAGGTGTTCGGTCAGCTTAAGAAACAAGGGAAGAGGAATGAGGGGTTGGGGAACGACTCAGATTGAGAGAGGAAACACATGGTGGTGGCTTCCGTCGGGGAGGATGGGGTTGTGGCGACGTGGGCTTCGACGGAGGGGGAGTCCGAGCCGCGAAGACGAGTTAGCTGCTGGAGGGAAAGAAGAAGAGGAAAAAGAAAAGCGAGTGGCGATAGGTTGGGGTCGTCGACCGGGGTTAAAACGACGCTGCGACGCCCTCTGATGAGCCAATTGTCGGCACTTGCACTGGAGAGGAAAGATACGACGTCGGGGGGAGAGGCGCGCGCGAGGTCCCTTTTTCCACTTGCCTTCTTTTTTAAAAAAAGAAAAACCAAAACAATAGGGCAAAGAGAAAAAGAAAGCAAGGAGAGAGAGAGCTTACCCAAGTGATCTCGCTCTCTGAACCTTTTCCCAAAACGAAGTGAGAATGCTAGAAATGAGTCTACCGCTCCCTGAACGTGGATGACCGGAATTTAAAGTGTTTAAGACTTAATTTATGTCCCTAACTTAAAAGAACAAGAATTGCCCATCTGCCCCCAAATGCTCAATAATTAGAAAATCTGCCCCGAACCACCAAAAAATCACAAGTTAAAAAAAAATTAAATCCAAAGTACCTTAATTAACTTGGGCATCAAAGTTTCCATAATTTACCGTTCTCATCTTTCATTTCGTTTTTTTTTTCCTTCATTACATTAAGCTTATTAAAAATATAAACAATAAAAATTACTTTTATTGTTTTGTTGAATTTTCTTTTCCATCTCGTTCATTATGAGTGGGTCACATCATCAACCATTTGATATAACTAAAATTATTAAAATTATGCCCTATGAAATCTAACACAAATGTCTAGCTATTTTTGACAATCATATTATTATTATCTATCTATATCTCTATATATATATTACAATGAAAGATTATAACATATAAAGAAAGATAACATGAGTTTGATGTGAGATCCTCACTATAAATATAGAGGTTAGAAAAGTGATGATAGAAATATCAATAAAATATTAATATCCATTGATATTTCTCTTATGGAAGTCATAGATATAAAAGAAAAAAACTTCCTAAACATTATTTTAAGAGATTAAACAAACGTTTTATGTTTCTTAAATAAGTTATAAATCTATTACTATTATTTATATTAACATTTCATAACAATTTCGTTTATATATATATATATATATATATATCATCTATAATCTTATAGTAGGCCTAAAATATTAATTGATTCCTAAAATGATTTGGATTATTGATAAAAATGGATGGGAAATATCTAAGCATGGATAGTTATTCTATTTATTTCCTTCGTATGACAACTTGACAAGATGCCATTTTAAAACTAATATATTATGGTTCTTATTCAAACTAATATATTCTTAATCATGGTGCCAGTTAGCATAATTCAATACGATATAAATCATAGAACTCCGACTTTTTTAAAAGGATCAATATCCTAAGATCTAAGGATATTTAAGAAAGTACCTAGCTACCAGCCACTTGGTGACGTCGGCGGAAATGGAACGCGGCCGTAGGAGAAAGGAAAATAATTAAATCTTCTATTCCACATATGACAGGTGAAAGTTTTAAACTAATGGGAGAATTAAAAAAATCTGAAAAGGTTAATAATGGGATAAATTGCAACGATATGAAATAGTAATTGAATTTTACCAATAAAAGTATAACGCAACAAACATAAAATATGTAGTCATGACTAAGAGGTCATAAATTTAAAGTGTGAAAAAAAAAAAAAACCGAGCCCACCGGAAACTTGCACTTTTGAGTTTTTCGGAGCTTTCATTAATGTCTTTGTTCAACACTTTTGTTTAGAAGTTTAAAGCATGCTCAGAAGTCATTTTGAAATGACATGTTTCAAAATAATTTAGGATATATTCGTGTAGAATCAAACATTAAGATGATTTTGAATGATTAATAGCAAGTTGCGGATTAATTTTCCCAATGAAAAAAAAATGATTTTACTGTTTTTATGGGCGAAATTATAGACGGAGTTGTAAGTTGTAACATCCGATTCTTTTTTATTTGTTTATTAATTTCTAAAATTTTTTGATTTATGATTTTATCTTATTTTTAAATTAGGAAAATATTATTCATTATATTTATAAAGGGTTTTAATTAGTGCTCTTTTAAAAATGTTATGTCGCTTAAGCCATAAGTTTTTTCCCTAAATGTTATAAAAGAAAAAAGAGAGAAAAGAAGAAGATATTTTTAGGTTTGTTTTCTTTTTTGATTGAATGTTTCTTGAAAAATTTCGGTGCTTCTTTCCTTCTTGGTTAATTAGAATGGAAAGATTGTGAAATCGTTTAACCTCAAAAACAAGTTTTAGGTTTTTATTTTGTAAAATTTTTAGAATTTTTCCACTTTAAATTTTGTTGTGGGTAAAATTGGACCAACGAAAATGAGTTGGACGAATGGTTGTAGCAAACGACCAAATGGGATTAAAAGCCCAATAAGAAATCATAGCGGGCCGAAATCGAACAGGGATAGAATCAAGACGAGAAATGACGAGAAGGCGCAATTGGGTTCTTGCCCAAGCGCGTGGTCGGCCTCGGCATAGGTCGAGGCCGACTAGGATAGAGCCCCCCCTCTTTTGGGCTCTACCCTCGCCCGGTGACACAAAGATGGATTTGGGATTTGGTCGAAGCCCAAGCCCATGGCCGACAGAATGCGAGGCCGACCCCTGGGCCTTGCATCGATCCCACACGACCCACAAGCTTACTTTGAGCCCACTACCAATTTTTTCTTTGTCTAGTAGGCCACGGAAACCGAGAAAGAACCCTAGAAGAAAGCTATTTAAGCTCTCCTAAGAGAGGAGAGAGGGGTAAGTTAATCCTAGCACCATTGTACCAAACTTCTCTATAATTCCCTTATAGACCCTCACTGACTTAAGCATCGGAGTTTGTGTGGCCTACACCACACTAGTGTCCAGGTATTCCTTGTCTTGCAGGTTGCGTTCTCCACCTAAGAATTACAAATTTACCATCGTTGTTACGAGGAGGTCAGGTGTATTCTCTTGTCCAAAATTTGCCAACCACAGTTGGCGCCGTCTGTGGGAAACGACAATGCTTGCTTGGAGAATCTCGTACTTGAGTCAATCTTGCAACTAAAAGATGAGTAGAACTTTGGGAAACTTGCATGGCAACGAAGATGGAGATGATTCTGACCAGGATCACCACCCCCGGCAACTAGAGAGACTTCTCCTACTCGGCCTCGTATTGGCATAGGTCGACCAGATGATGAGGTGGTCGAACTAAAGGAGAAAGTCGACAAGATGGATAAGTGCTCGCGAGAGATCTTGGAGAAGCTCGACCAACAAAGCAATCAAAAAAATGAAGAACCACCTCTTATGCGATAGCCACGAAAAGGAAAAGCGAATGTTGTTGAAGGGACAAGAGAGTCAAAATCTCACATCCCGAAACATACCAATAAGCTTATCCTCGGAGGAAACGACAAGCCTCGTCAACCCTCAGTTAGGAGCAAAACGAGAAGAACAACCAAGAGCATAATGAGCAAAGCAAGTAAGTTAAAATCTGTGGTACAAGTATGCTCGTGCGCCAATAACCGAGGTCGACCAGGCAGACCAGAAGCGACAACAGAAAAGAGCTTCGAAGCAACATCAGACGTGTGAAGTCTGATTGATCAAAAACGAAAAACACTGGCCGAGCACGAGATAGCCGAGGCCGACCTGAGGATGACCGAGGTCGAGGAGATGGAAGTCGAGGCTGAGGCTGGAGGATCAAAGCCAAATCTCGATGCACAAACCGTAAGTCCTCCCTGGAAGGCCGACATCTTGAACATGCAGAGAGAATTTGGAGATCTCCAAGGGAACCACCTGAAGGCTCGAGAAATCGAGAGGTGGGATCTCAAAGCTTTGATCGAGCAAATTAACCCTCCTTTTGTTGACGAAATCATGGACGGGAAGATTCCTGAAAAATTTAAAGTGCCAACCATCATCCCATATGATGGTAGTTCAGGCCCTGTGGAGCACTTAAATGCCTATAAGCCCCGCATGGAGCTTGTGACGCCCGGTAAATTCAAGTAAGTTCTTGGTTCTTTTCAGAGTTAATTTTGGACTTGTTTTAGTTTTAAATGTGTTGGGCCAAGAAAATTAACTTTTGGATCTTGCAGGAGCCCAATATTTCTAAATCTCGCTTTAAATTGGGGTGGACAGCCTTAAGCTTCTTATCAAGCGTTTTGAGCGAAGGGAGTCAAGGTAATTTCTTTTCCTTATCTTTTTCCTTAAGTTCTAGGGTTTGATTAAAAAAAAAAAAAAAAAAAAAAAAAAAGAGAGTCTGCGCTTGGGCTTGGGGGGTCGCGCCCCCCCGTCACCGTCTTCTCCTGCTTGGGGGGCGCCGCCGCTCGTCGTCGCGTCGAGCCGAGCCGCCCGGCGTGGCGGGGCCTCTTTCTCTTTCCCTCCTTCTCCTCCTCCGTCGCTGTCTGCCAACCGAAAATCTCGTCGATCCGTCTCCCTACTCCTTCGACTCCAGTCTCTCTCTCCCCCTCGATTGATCCTCTCTCCCTTTCGTCTCTATTCCTTTCGACCGTCGCCGCCTCCCCGAGCCCATCTCTCCCTTTTCTCTCCCTCCCTCTCGCGCGATCTCCCTCTCTCTCGATCCGTCCACCTCTCTCTCACTCTCGGCCGTCCCTCGTTCTCTCACCCTCCCTCTCGTCCGCCGCCTCTTCGCCTCCCCTCTCGGTCCGCCGGCTCTTTCCCTCCCTCTCTCGTTCAACGTCTCTCTCTCTCTCTCTCTCTCTCTCTCTTTTTCAGATCAATTTTCTCTCTCGGATCCAAACCCGTTTGCCTAACTCTTTTTCTTTTCCTAGACCGAACCGTTGTCGTTTACTGATTTGGTGTTAGTTTCGTGGCAGGAGCAAATCTCTTGGCTAAGGAGTAGACCTCTGGAGGAATCTCGAGCCTGAGGACGAGCGGAGGATTGTTTCAACTAGTAACTGTGGGTAAGCCGCGATCTCGAATCCATTGGTTCTGTGGTTGAGTTTAGGAGTATTGGTTTGGTTGTGAATTGATGTTAGTTGTTGCGGGTTCATGTTAGTTTATCAAAAGGTACTCCTATTAGCTTGATTAGGTTCGTTTAGTGTTGTGCCTTAAGGGTAGAGCCAAAAGGTTGGTTCCCTGCTGAACTCGTGCGTTGTTGTGATGTTTCTGTAGGAGCTTTAGGCTGCTAAACAAGAACAAGGACCTTTGTGCATGATATTCGAGGTAAGTAGCTATTTGGTTTAAGTATCAAGCTCGTAAGTTAATGAGTTTGAGTATAGGGTCGTTGTGGTTGACTTTATAACTGTGTTGTGTGGATGTTAGATTGTTGCTTGGTGCGTGAGACTCTGAATGTCCTGTTTTGGTTGTGATTACCTTGTACCGCTTGTAAGTTTTGTAGTTAGATCACTTATGTGCCCTGAATGTATTGCTTAGTTCATGAATATGCTCTTATGACTTGGGATTGGTTGCTGAGTGAGGCTCGAGTCTGTATGGTAGAGCGAACTGTGTGGTTGACCCTTGGAACGAAACAGGATGGGCCGTGTGGTGGTTTTGGCTAGAAATGGCTGGTTGGTTCTGTGGATGGGCCAAGAGTTTTTACAGCGGAGTGTGTGATTGGTGGTTAGGCCGTTGGTTAGGGACTCGGTTTCGGGATGACCATGAGCGGTTTAGGGAAGCCTAGGAGAAACGTTAAAGCTTGACCTCCTAGGCTAGCGTTACCAAACCCACTCAGTGACCCCGAGCGAGACAAAACCTTTAGGCTGCCATCTCTGTGTGGGCATTAGGGTCGAGTGCGCCCTTATGCGAGCTGTGTGGGCATTAGGGTCAAGTGCGCCCTTTTGCGAGCCTGTGGGCTTTAGGGTCGAGTCACGCCTTTTTTGCGAGTTGTGTGGACATGGGGTTGAGCACCCTATGTGATCTCTGTGTGGGCACTTGGGTGGGCCGCCCTTGTGCGATCTGTGTGGGCTTTAGAGTCGAGGCTCTATTGCATTCTGTGTGGGCGTTAGAGTGATTACTCTTTCGCGTTGGGGCGCGTCCCCGTCTTTGGCCACCTAGGTTTCTGGATCGTCGGTGAGTCTCGGGGTGAGGTAGATACGTGAGTGCCTAGTCTTGAGTCCCTAAGATGCTTTGGTTACGAACCTGTTTTATCTCTGTGTGCGCACATGTGAATGTTAGTAGCTTGGACGTGAGGGGGCTACTTACTGAGTAATCTTATATTCACCCTTCTACTTTATTGTTTTTGATTGCAGGTAAGGGCAAACAGTGAGCTGGAGAGCGACGGTGGCGACATGACGGGGCTATGAGACCTTTCTTGATTTAAAGAGACTTTTATCTTGGAACTTAGGAAGCTTTTTGTATTATGAGTTGAACTTTGATTCCTTTTAATTATTTGTGTTGAGCATGACACTTATTCTTTTAGTTTCCGTGTTCAGCATGCTCGTTTATTTTTTTTCTGTTTAGTGCTTTTGTTGCCTCTGTTGTGTGTTCTCCTAGAGCCCGACATGTTTTGTTGTAGTCTGGGAGGAGGTCGGGCGTTGAAAAAGGTATTTACAAGTGTTTCTTGCTTAAACAGGTTAAGTAAAATTTTTGGATTCGGCCCGGATAAGCGTCGTTATCTTTGTCGAAATTTTTTGTGAGGGTGTTAGATAGTGACGTCCCTAGTTGGAATTGTGTCAAAAACTAGGGGCGTTACAGTTGGTATACGAGCCCAAGTTTTTAGGTCCTGTATACTTGCCTACATCGTAGGTACTGGTCCTCATAGCCTCTCGCAGAATGTCACCTCGTCACCTCCAGGTTTGCTTGTTTTTATTTTTGTAGAGTAAGTCGGGTTTAGTAAGTTGTTTGCCTCTGGATGCTTGAATTTGTGCTTGTGTAAGACCCTGGTGCTGTGTTTTAAAGTTTGTTGTGGTTAGCTCAGAGTATGGCACGTGGACGTGGATGTGGTAGAGCTGTGGCTGGTGGGCGTGGTCGTGGAGGCCGAAGATGCCGAGGTCGTGGAGCCCGTGGCCAGGCCCGGTGGTGGACCCACCAATGGATGAACACTCCGAGCATCAGAAGGAGCTTAACCAGGACGACGTAGCTGTCGGAGAGCCGTCGAAACATGTTGATGAAAACCCTCACGAGCGAGGGAACGACCAGTGCATACCCGGCTCCGCAACTTTGACAAAGACTCGGGAGATCCTGCGCAGCAACTTTGGCTAGTCGGGGCGGCCGCTTAATCAGGTCACCCAAGTTCTGGGGGTGATGGCTAACCAAAATCAGGGAGCGCAGAACAAGAACCAGGCAGCTCCAGCTAAGAACGAAAGAGAGGCTGCCCAGACACGTGGAGCCACTATAGAGGAGGCTAGATACCTTCGGGACTTCAGGAAATACGAGCCACCTCTCTTCAATGGGCAAGGAGTTCACCATGTGGCTGTAGAGGCATGGTTCGGGATGGTGGAAGACATACTTGAGCACATGTGCTGCCCTGATCGACAGAGAGTCCAGTGCGCAATTTACAAACTCAGAGGACGAGCCTATGTATGGTGGAAGACGGCCTTGCGATCCATTGCCGTCAGTGAAGGGCCTATAACCTGGGCGCAGTTCCAGGAAGCATTCTATGTGAAGTACTACCCAGCCGCGATGAGAATTGAGAAGCAGGCTGAGTTTCTCCACCTGAAGCAGGGACCGAATCAGTCGGTCGAAGAGTATGAACACGAGTTCACAATGTTGTCCCGGTTTGCTGCAGAATTGGTTGACACAGATAAGAAAAAGATTGAACGGTTCCTCACAGGTCTGCGAGGAGGGTTACGTGGGTCTGTAGCTGCCCATGACCCAAAGACATATGCTGCGGTTGTTCTAGTGGCCACCTTGTTCGTCTGATTCAAACCAGCGAGGAGTACTTGTTGGGCGATCATCCGGGCGGGGATGACTTTCGGATCAGTCGAAGAGGAGACACGATCAGGCCTTCCCTAGGCCTAACCGACTTGGAGCGCAGGGGCAACAGTGGGCCCAAGGAGCAGGCAGAGGCGCGTGCCCTAACTGTGGAGGGTAGCATAACAGAGGAGCTTGCCCGGCAGCCACCAAAGTTTGTTTCCATTGTGGTAAGGTGAGCCATATGGCGTCAGTGTGCAGGCAGAAGAAGAGATCAAATCTGAGAGTCTGTTATATTTGCCGTAAGGAAGGCCATGTGGCCTTAGCGTGCCCTGATAACAGGAATGCTGGAAACCAGGAGGGTCGCCTGAGAGGAGGAGCGTATGCTAATGCTGGCCGAGCCGCAGAGGGTGCTGGTAAAGTCGTAACAGGTACTCTGCCTATTCTCGGTCATTTAGCTTTTGTACTTTTTGATTTCAGTTGCACACACTCCTTTATTTCGCAGATCTTGTTTGTGGGGCAAGCCCGGTAGAAGTAGAGCCCTTAGGTTTTAGCCTATCGATTTGCAAACCCCCAGAAAGGGCAGAGTTAGTGACACGGGAAAAGGTGAAGATCGGTCAGGTCTTGGTGGAAGGTCGCTCGTTGGAAGTGACCTTGATTGTCCTTGAGATGAGTGACTTTGATGTAATCCTGGGCATGGATTGGTTAGCAGCAAATCATGCCAACATCGATTGTCACCGTAGGGAGGTTGTGTTCAAGCCTCCGTCAGAACCGAGTTTCAAATTTAAAGGGAGCGAATAAAAAACGGTTCCCAAGGTGATCTCAGCACTTTAGGCGAGTAAGTTGGTCGGTCAAGGGGCTTGGGCCTTCTTGGCAAGTGTGACAGACTTGAGGAGTGAGAAAGGAGACGTGTCGTCGATTCGAGTGAGTCGGGAGTTGTTGATGTTTTCCCGAGAATTTGCCCGATTTACCTCCGGCCTGGGGAGGTGGATTTAAATCATCGAGAGTTGGAGCCAGCACCGCGATCTTTGTTATCAAAGCTCCGCATGCAGAATGGCCCCAGCCGAGTTAAAGGAGCTCAAGACGCAATTGCAGGAGTTGTTAGACAAGGGCTTCATTCGCCCTAGTGTCTCCCCATGGGGTGCGCCAGTGCTTTTTGTAAAAAAGAAGGATGGGTCGATGCGCCTTTGCATCGACTATCGGGAGTTAAATAAAGTGACGGAAAAGAATAAGTACTCGCTCCCCAGAATTGATGATCTGTTTGACCAGCTGCAGGGAGCCACAGTGTTCTCTAAGATTGATTTGCGCTCGGGCTACCATCAGCTGCGAATAAAAGTGGAAGATATCCCAACGACAGCCTTCAGATCCAGGTATCGACATTATGAGTTTACCGTGATGTCGTTCGGTTTGACAAATGCCTCGGCTGTGTTCATGGGCCTAATGAATCGGGTGTTCAAGGAGTTCCTGGACACCTTCGTAATTGTGTTCATAGACGACATCCTAGTTTACTCAAAGTCAAGCGAAGAGCACGAGAACCACCACGAGGAGGTGTCTCTCAGAGATCCATCAAAGGTGGAAGCGATTTGATTGGCCTCGACCCAAGATCGCCACCGAAGTTCGTAGTTTCTTGGGCTTGGTTTGGTTGTTACCGACGGTTTGTGAAAGACTTTTCCAGATTGCGCGCCCCTCACTCGATTAACACGGAAGGGGAATGCCTTCGTGTGGAGTGAGGCGTGCGAGGCAAGCTTTCAGGATTTGAAGCAGAGGCTGATTACAGCTCCAATGCTTATAGTGCCAGATGGATCAGGAAACTTTGTGGTTTATAGTGATGCTTCCAAGAAGGGCTTGGGCTGTGTTTTGATGCAGAACGGGAGGGTAATTGCTTATGCCTCTCGACAGTTGAAAGACTACGAGAAAAACTACCCGACCCACGACTTAGAGTTAGCGGCAGTGGTCTTTGCCTTGAAAACTGGAGACACTATTTGTATGGTGAGAAAATCCGGATGTATCTGCACTACACGAGAGCTTGAAATACTTGTTTACATAAAAAGAGTTGAACATGAGACAACGTAGGTGGTTGAGCCGGTGAAGGATTACGAGATTGAGATCTTGTATCACCCGGGTAAGGCAAATGTGGTTGCCGATGCCCTTAGTAGGAATGTAGCTCACACGTCGGCCTTAGGCACGACGGAGTTTCATTTGCGGTCGACATGGAGCGCGCAGAGATACCGTGATGGTAGGGGCGTGTCATGGCTCGGTTTAACGAGTTGTCGGTCTGCAACCGACTCGAGACAACGAGTTCTAGACTCCCAACAGGGGAACCCCAGTCTTGTGGATTGGTGGGAACAGGCCAGGTCGGGCCAAGAGAGTGAGTTCTCAGTGTCATCAAATGGGGGCTTGTTGTTCAGGGGACGGTTATGCGTTCCAGATGTATGTAGCCTCAAGGAGAAAGTTCTAGCCGAGGCTCACAGTTCCCCTTTCTCAGTGCATTCTGGCAGTACTAAAATGTATCGGGACACAGAAAGCAGTTCTCACGGTGGAGTGGAATGAAGAAAGACGTGAAGCGGAGTTTGTTAGCAAATGTTTAGTCCGCCAACAAGTTAAAGCCCCGAGGCGTGAAGCGGCAGGTCGTTGCAACCCCTAGAGGTACCTCAGTGGAAATGGGAAGAAGTTTCGATGGACTTCATTTCACGTCTACCCCGAACCGTTAAAGGATTCACGGTGGTTTGGGTGATCGTTGATAGGCTGACAAAGTCGGCACATTTCCTCCTGGAAAGCCGACTTACACGGTGGATAGGGACCCTCGTTTCACATCCAACTTCTGGATGGGTTTTCAGAAGGCTTTAGGAGCGGAATGTAGTTTGATCTGACAAAGATTTCACCCTTAGACGGACTGTCAGACTGAGAGGTTGAACCAGATCTTGGAAGATATGCTTCGAGCTTGTGCCCTGGATTTCGCAGGGAGTTGGGATACGCACCTTCACTTGATGGAGTTCGCCTATAACAACAGTTATCAGGCCACGATCGGGATGGCGCCCTTTGAGGCCTTGTATGGGAAGAGGTGCAGGTCCCCAGTTTATTGGGGAGAAGTTGGTGAGCGTAAGCTTTTGGGACCCGAGCTGGTCCAAGTTACTAATGAGGCTGTGCAAAAGATTAGGGCGAGAATGTTAACAGCTCAGAGCAGACAGAAGAGTTATGCCGATGTGAGGCGCAGGGACTTGGAGTTCGCAGTTGGAGAGTATGCGTTCCTGAAAGTTGCACCGATGAAAGGTGTGTTGAGATTTGGCAAGAAAGGGAAGTTGAGCCCTAGGTTCATCGGACCATTCGAGATTTTGGAGCGTATTGGCCCAGTGGTGTACCGTTTAGCCTTACCACCGTCGCTAGCAATCGTGCATGACGTGTTTCACGTGTCGATGCTGCGAGGTTATGTTCCAGATGCATTCCACGTGATTGATTACAAGCCATTGCAGGTTGATAAAGACTTAAGTTATGAGGAGAAGCCAGTGGAAATCTTAGCTCGAGAGAAGAAGGTGTTGAGGAACAGAGAAATCGACCTTGTCAAGGTCTTGTGGCAAAACCAGCAGCTTAAAGAGGCTACTTTGGAGCGTTAGGACGAGATGAGAACGAACTACCCGGAACTGTTTGAGGACTAGCCACATTCGAGGACGAAAGTTCTTAAGGTTAAGAGGATGTGACGCCCGGTAAATTCAAGTAAGTTCTTGGTTCTTTTCAGAGTTAATTTTGGACTTGTTTTAGTTTTAAATGTGTTGGGCCAAGAAAATTAACTTTTGGATCTTGCAGGAGCCCAATATTTCTAAATCTCGCTTTAAATTGGGGTAGACAGCCGTAAGCTTCTTATCGAGCGTTTTGAGAGAAGGGAGTCAAGGTAATTTCTTTTCCTTATCTTTTTCCTTAAGTTCTAGGGTTTGGTTCAAAAAAAAAAAAAAAAAAAAAAAAGAGGAGTTGGGCTTGGGAGGGGTCGCGCGCCTCCCCCCCGTACCGTCTTCTCTTTGCACAAGGGGGGCGCCGCCCCGTTCGTCGGCGTCGAGCCACCGGCCGGCGTGCCGGCGGCCTCCTTCTCTGTCCCTCCTTCTCCTCCTCCGTCGTCGTCTGCCAACCAAAAATCTCGTCGATCCGTCTCCCTACACCGTCGACTCTAGTCTCTCTCTCCCCCTCGATCGATCCTCTCTCCCTTTCGTCTCTCTTCCTTTCGACAGTCGCTGCCTCCCCGAGCCCATCTCTCCCTTTTCTATGCCTCCCTCTCGCGCGATCTCCCTCTCTCTCGATCCGTCCACCTCTCTCTCTCTCTCGGCCGTCCCTCGTTCTCTCACCCTCCCTCTCGTCCGCCCCCTCTTCGCCGCCCCTCTCGGTCCGCCGTCACTTTCCCTCCCTCTCCGATTTGCTATCCCTCTCTCGTTCAACGTCTCTCTCTCTCTCTCTCTCTCTCTTTCAGATCAGTTTTCTCTCTCGGATCCAAACCAGTTTGCCTAACTCTTTTTCTTTTCCTAGACCGAACAGATTTGTCGTTTCATCGATTTGGTGTTAGTTTCTGTAAGCGAGGAGCAAATCTCTTGGCTAAGGAGTAGACCTCTGGAGGAATCTCGAGCCCGAGGACGAGCGGAGGATTGTTTCAGCCCAGTAAATCGTGGGTAAGCCTCGATCTCGAATCCATTGGTTCTGTGGTTGAGTTTAGGAGTATTGGTTTGGTTGTGAATTCATGTTAGTTGTTGCAAGTTCATGTTAGTTTATCAAAAGGTACTCCTATTAGCTTGATTAGGTTCGTTTAGTGTTGTGCCTAAAGGGTAAAGCCAAAAGGTTGGTTCCCTGCTGAACTCGTGCGTTGTTGTGATGTTTCTGTAGGAGCTTTAGGCTGCTAAACAAGAGCAAGGACCTTTGTGCACGATATTCGAGGTAAGTAGCTATTTCGTTTAAGTATCAAGCTCGTAAGTGAATGAGTTTGAGTATAGGGTCGTTGTGGTTGACTTTATAACTGTGTTGTGTGGATGTTAGATTGTTGCTTGGTGCGTGAGACTCTAAATGTCCTGTTTTGGTTGTGATTACCTTGTACCGCTTGTAAGTTTTGTAGTTGGATCACTTGTGTGCCCTGAATGGATTTCTTAGTTCATGAATATGGTCTTATGACTCGGGATTGGTTGCTGAGTGAGGCTCGAGTCTGTATGGTAGAGCGAACTGTGTGGTTGACCCTTGGAACGGAACAGGATGGGCCGTGTGGTGGTTTTGGCTAGAAATGGCTTGTTGGTTCTGTGGATGGGCCAAGAGTTTGCTGGCGGGCTGTCTGATTGGTTGGTTAGGCTGTTGGTTAAGGACTCGGTTTCAGGATGACCTTGAACGGTTTAGGGGAAGCCTAAGAGAAACGTTAGAGCTTGACCTCCTAGGCTAGCGTTACCAAACCCACTGAGTGACCCCGAGCAAGACAAAACCTTTAGGCTGGCATCTCTGTGTGGGCATTAGGGTCGAGTGCGCCCTTATGCGAGCTGTGTGGGCATTAGGGTCAAGTGCGCCCTTTTGCGAGCCTGTGGGCTTTAGGGTCGAGTACGCCCTTTTGCGAGTTGTGTGGACATGGGGTTGAGCACCCTATGTGATCTCTGTGTGGGCACTTGGGTGGGCCGCCCTTGTGCGATCTGTGTGGGCTTTAGAGTCGAGGCTCTATTGCGTTCTGTGTGGGCGTTAGAGTGATTACTCTTTCGCGTTGGGGCGCGTCCCCGTCTATGGCCGCCTAGGTTTCTGGATCGTCGGTGAGTCTCGGGGTGAGGTAGATACGTGAGCGCCTAGTCTTGAGTCTCTAAGATGCTTTTGTTACGAACCTGTTTTATCTCTTTGTGCGCACATGTGAATGTTAGTAACTTGGACGTGAGGGGGCTACTTATTGAGTAATCTTATACTCACCCGTCTACTTTATTGTTTTTGATTGCAGGTAAGGGCAAACAGTGAGCTGGAGAGCGACGGTGGCGACATGACGGGGCTATGAGACCTTTCTTGATTTAAAGAGACTTTTATCTTGGAACTTACGAAGCTTTTTGTATTATGAGTTGAACTTTGATTCCTTTTAATTATTCGTTGGTTTATGAACTCTATGGGTGTTGAGCATGACACTTATTCTTTTAGTTTCCGTGTTCAGCATGCTCGTTTTTTTTTATTTGTTTAGTGCTTTCGTTGCCTCTGTTGTGTGTTTTCCTGGAGCCCGACCTGTTTTGTTGTTGTCTTGGAGGAGGTCGGGCGTTGAAAAAGTTATTTAGAAGTGTTTCTTGCTTTAACAGGTTAAGTAAAATTTTTGGATTCGTCCAGATAGCGCCGTTATGCTGTCGAAATTTTGGCGCAGGGGGTGCTATCTAGTGACGTCCCTAGATGGAATTGTGTCAAAAACTAGGGGCGTTACAACTCCACGGAGCATTAGAGGTAATTAAATGCAGGGCTTTCTCTTCTACACTTACTGGACCAGCGCAAGATTGGTACAAGAAACTGAAAAGAAAGTCCATTAGCTCTTTCATAGAGCTCGCTAGAGCATTTGCGTCTCAGTTCCTTGGAGGTTGAGACAAACGTAAGCCTCAGGGCACTTGCTCACCATAAAGCATGGGCCAAAGGAGAGCTTACGAGACTATGTCTCCCGTTTTAACAAGGAGACTGTGCAGGTCGAAGGCTTCACGGATACTACGACATTAATTGCTATTGTTGCAGGTTTGCAAGATAAAGGGTTGTTGAGATCGATCGGGAAGAAGGATCCGACTTCCTATGTTGAATACATAGCCATGGCTCAAATACATGAGTGAAGAGGAACTGATACGATCAAAGGAAGCGCCTGATCGGGAGAGAAGCGACAGATACCCAGATCAAGATAAAACTCGGGACGATTCTCTTCCTGGCTCAAAGAAAAGAAGAGTTGAGGATCGAGGCCGAGGCCAATCAGATCAAGGCCGTGGCCGATCAGATCAAGGTGGAGGTTGATCAGATGAAGGCCGAGGCGGACCCGAGCAAGGGAACATCCACGACCAAGACTTTGAAAGGTATACACCAACGACTCATCCGCCCGAGATGATCTTGATGGAAATCCGCCAGCTAAACCTAGTGAGATTTCCAGACAAAATGAGAGCTCTATCTCGAAGAAGGGATCAGACAAAATACTGCTCGTTTCACAGAGCTCATGGGCATGCCACCCATGATTGCTACCAGCTCCAAGACGAGATCGAAACCTTAATCAGGGAAGGATATTTGAAGGAGTATATCCAAGATGGAGTTGAGCATGCCCTAAACAGAGATGGCCGAGGCCGACCAGATGATGGTCGAGGCCGAACCAGGGAAGGCACACTCCGAGAGATCAGAACGATATTTGGCAGACCATCAGGAGGCAAATCCAGTCGAAAAAGGAAGGCAATTGCACAAGAAGCCAGACACGATCCTTGTGATCGAGGTATGTATTAAGTCCACCCTGAAATTGTGAACGAAACCATAGAATTCACTGAGGCCGAAGCAAGGGTTATGCATCAACCTCATAATGATGCTTTGGTTGTAACCTTAGCTATAGCCAACGTGAAAGTTCAAAGTGTCCTAATAGATGGAGGGAGCTCGGCTGATGTCTTGTCTCTAACTGCCTTCAAAGCAATGAGGCTAGAGAGAGAACTTCTGAAGGAGAATCTAACTCTCCTGGTTGGATTTGGGGGAGAAAGAGTTAATCCTGAATGTAGTATCGAACTCCCTGTCGCCTTTGGGGAAGGGCTAAATGTAACTATTAAGATGATTAACTTCTTAGTAGTCGAATGCACATCAACTTACAATTCAATTTTCGGAAGGCCAACACTCCATCAGCTGAATGCAATAGCTTCCACATATCACCAATTACTGAACTTTCCTACCCTAAATGGAGTTGGAGTTGTCAAAGGAGAACAAAAAAGTTCAAGAGAATGTTACTTCACAGCTGATAACTCACCATAAGTGAGTTATTTTACTAGAATTTTAGTGTTTAATCCACTTGAATTGCATCTAATTTAGTGATCCTCATGTTATTTTATCCCTAAATTATGCGTGTTAGCTTTAATATCTTGAATTTAAGCATTAGGTGCAAAAAGAATTAATTTTGATGTTTTTGTGTTTTAATTCAAGAATTTAGGAAAATAAGCTAACGGTTAATTAAAAACCGAAATTTGAGATTTTTCTTAACTCCAAAAATCCTCGTGTATTTAGTTTGATTTATAATTGACTTCATAAATTTATTTGGGATTTTTCTGTGTGTAGGAGATGTTTAAAAATTACAAGAGTCCCTAAGGGCATTTTAGACATTTTACCCAAAGGGTTATATGGTCTTTCTACCCCTAAGGGCATTTTTGTAATTTATGGAATTAGGGCAACACCATCTTATATAAAGAGGCTAGGGTTTACAAGTGTAGAGGGGGAGTTGGAGTTGTGAAGAGGAAGAGATAGAGGGAGAAAAAGAACTCGTGAGATTGCTGAAGCAAAGGGCCTGCGTTGGAAGGAAAAAATCTACAACCCTTTGCTATAGCAAATGTTGTTGCACACATCTGAGAAAAAGCCCTTTTGCTGAAGCAAAGTGTAGTTGTGCTTGGCGGTAGGCTGTTTTTTGCTGAAGCAATTGGGTGAGAGAAGAACAAATCACGAGAGGGAGGTATTGCTGAAGCAAACCGTGGAGTAGAGGGTTGACCATCTGCTGGAATCGACCAAACTTTGCTGAAGCAAAGCCGAGAGTAGGGGTTTATCCACCTGCTGTGATTTGCCCATCTTTGCTGAAGCAAAATCGAGAGCATGTGCAGTTCGGTTTTTACAGACGTCGTTCACTAAGTTTGCGATTTTCGGCTATCCAACCGTTGGATTTTGCTACAATTTTGTGAGCCTATTCAGGACTCATAGCGCTCCATTTTGAACGGTTGGATCTTCATTTGGAGCTTTGTGGTGTCAGATATCGCTGTCACATTGGACGTCCACTGCAGTTCGGTTTTACACAGACGACAGTCACAAAGTTGTCGTTTTCTGGAGTTTTAACCGTTGGATTGTGCTGAAATTTTGTCAGTGTGTTGGGGACTCATAGACCGTAGTTTTCAACGGTTGGATCATCATTTAGAGCTGCGGTGCATTAGATATTGATATCGGACAGAAGCTACAGAATACTGAAACCTGCTGCTATTTCCTGCTGCCTTCTGTGGGATCTTGGCGTTTTGTTGAATCAAAACACATGTCAATTGCCTCCTGTAAACTTCTCCTATTCCCTAATTATGTTGGCTTGTTGTTACTCCAATTTTGAGCGTTTATTGTCCTCTTTTGACTCACTGTTTTAGGCTAAATTCATGACTGTTTTTGGGCTGAATTTGTGATTAATTTGGGTTGTTTTGTGACATTGTTACAAAGCACATATTTGAATTTATTAAACAACACAAGCATGCATAAATTAGAGATGTGTGAGTTGATTTACTGAACTAAATTTTCTTAAGAAAGGGTTAGGTTGTTTTAATGTAATTTTGGATTAAATTTATGGTTGATGCCATTGATTGAATTTATGAAATTTTATTGAATTTAACGTTGCATGAGAATTAAAATTGGCCTTTTAACTTCTCTATAATTCATAAACTTGGGAAAGCTAATGAATTAGAAAACTAAAATTTCATTCTAGGATTATTGAGTTGATTAGGGATAATTAACCCACCTAGAACCTAAAATCATGGGCATAATTTAGATCACAATTGGGAAATTGTAGGTTTTAAAACTTAGTGATTTTGGAAAGAATCATTTGAATGCATGCATAGGTAAATTCAAGGCATCACTAAAAATTTATTCTAATTGAACATTAGAACTCTAACCTAACCCGAGCTTATTTTTCATTACAAATCTCATCTCTTGTATCTATCTTCTTGTTTGCATTCTCCTCTCCCCGCATTTAAATTTACTTATTTTCTTGAGTCTAGTCTTATTTTGTCTTACTTATCACATATGTTTATCTACTATAGGAAATTGCACACCCATGCATTGCACTAAAATAAGGAAAAATTTGTTAGGACACTCATCCATTTAGGTCTAACTAGTCCTCGTGGGATCGATACTTTTAACTTATCACTTGCTGCTCTCGACCGTGTATACTTGCACGTCGTAGAAGTGTCGGAGTTTTATTCTAA
Source organism: Trichosanthes cucumerina (assembly GCA_036507285.1). NCBI lineage: Eukaryota > Viridiplantae > Streptophyta > Magnoliopsida > Cucurbitales > Cucurbitaceae > Trichosanthes > Trichosanthes cucumerina. Next base: position 46,961,763 of record CM071841.1, read on the forward strand.
TTTACATTAGTTTAGGGCACTAGATATTTTCGCATCAAGTTTTTGGCGCCGTTGCCGGGGACTAGTTTTGATTCTTATTTTGTTTGAGTTGATTTTAGCATTTTTTTTTTTTTGTTGGGTGTGTCTTGTTATCTTTGTTTCGTATTTTTATCTTTGTTGAGTCTTTGTTATTCTTTCTGGTTGTGTTGGTGCATATTGTGTTTGTTGAGCCTGTTATAATTGATTTATTATTTTATTATGGCTTATGATAACTTTGGGTGGTCTTCTGTGCCTAATGAGCAAACACAATATAGTTCTTTGTCTTATGATCATCCATTTGCCAATTTAGAGTCTTCTAGTGAGAGGTATGGATCTTATGGCTACCAAATGCCTAATTACTATCATACTAATCCTATGACTTATGGGAATCCTATGTGTGATAATAATCAGAGCAATTGGGCCTATGAACCATATCCTAGGGGTTTTGAGTCATATCCTCCCTATATTCAAGAAACCCAGGTAGAAGACTCTAACTTTCCCTTAAAATGTTGTTATTAGAATCTATGAGAACCACTTGAGGAGAGAAATAGGCAAATAGATGAGAGGAATAGGCAAATAGATGAGATGAATAGACAAATAGGAGAGTCAATTCATCACCTAATAGATACAATTGCCTCCCTTAGAGAACAAATACACTTAGACTCAAATCGTGGTTGAGCACCCTAGGGAAGAGAGTGAAGGAGGACCCACACCCTTAGATATTTGGTGAGTCACTTGATCACCGACTCATTGATAAACACTCAGGATCCTAGTCCTTCACATTTTCTGAGTATGGGCATTTAGAGGATTGTGTTTTAGATCTAGAAGAACTAGAACCTTTTAGCACACACCAAGATGGAGTTAATGAGAGAGTGGAAGAAGTCGAGCCTTATGTTGTTGAGTTAGACCAAGAGGTAGAACTTGAGGCTTTTGGGTCTATGACAGTTCTATCTTCTGAGTGTTCTCTTATTGGCGAGTGTTTTTCTTTCTATTCTCTAGAGTCTGCTTTCTTTGTTTGAGTCAGTTTATTTTCCGATTTTTCCTTCTTTTCTATTATCAAATAAAAATCCAAAAAATGATTACTTTGTTGTTTTTCCTTCTTTTCTATTATTATATAAAAAATCAAAAAATATACCTGACTCGGGCTCTCACAAGAAGCTAGTATTCTTGCTAGCATTAATTTGTTTTGTAGATTCAAGAAAGAGAGGCCCGAAGAAGTGGGAGAATTTTTATGTACCTTGACAAGCCCACATATACTACGTCAAGCTAATGACGTTAAACAAGTGCTTCTTGGGAGGCAACCCAAAGTTTATTTTGTTTGTTTTGTTTTGTTTTTAATTTAATTTAATTTTTTTTTTTTGTTTTTTCTTTTGTTTCATTTTTTAGTTGTTTTTGTTTTTAAATAAATAACCCTTGCCTATCTTGCAGCTCCCTTAGGGTTTGTTGATATGCGCTGCAGTGGAGGTCTCCTCAATTCAGGGCAGTATCGTTCTCCCTTCCATCTTTATTAGTTGTCCTTAAGCATGCTTAAGTGAGTAGATTATACATTAAGGGCAATGTGTGCTTTAACCATGAGGGGCAGATGTGTTGTTCTGAATCTGATTTTGGGCTTAATTGAAAATTTTTCTAATGATGAGATTGTGTGCTGCTAGAGTATATAGGGCGTTGCATGCCTTTGTGTTTATAAAGTTATTTACTTGCTTTAGGACTTCAAAATGATCTATTTTGACTACTGGATTCCATGTTAGTTGTTGGTTTCATGGTCTTTGATATGCATGATGTAGGTAGTTGATTCATTATGTTTAAGCAAGTAAAAATAGGAAAAAATGGTTGTTGTCTCTTGTTTAAAAATTAAGTTTCTACATGTGTTTTTATTGTAAAAGTCTGATGTCTTTGGTAGAAACTTGATATGCATCTCTTGAAAATAAAAAAGTTAAGGTCAAATCTTAGGGTTAATGAAAATAAGAGTTGTTGCTTGTGTTTGAGGCAAGAGTATGCTATCTTGTTTGGTGTTTCTCAAGGTCAAGCCTGTCATTAGGGTTCTTTAGTGCGCTTATGGTTAGTGTGTCAATCAAAGTAGTTAGGATTCAACTCCTAGGCCAAAAATTTCGAAAACTAGAAGCCATGACAAGTTAGGTAACCCATACATTTTTTTAGAACGCTCCAAAATTAGTAAACTTCAAATTTGTGATCATTTCAAGTTTGGGGAGTTACCCGACCTCCCTAACTCAATGAGGACATTGAGTACTCTAAGTTTGGGGAAAGGTAAATTCTTCGTGTTTATTTTTAAAAAAAAAAATAAAAATAAAAAATTAAAAAAAGAAAGAAAGACTATGCAAACCTTTCATTTTCCTAAAACTCCATTGGGGTAGATAAAATGTGTTACTTATTTTGTTACTTAGAGTCAGATCAGGCAACTTGGTGCTCGATGTCAGGGGGTCTGGGCACTAACCATGTTGGCCTCTTGGAGCGAAGGTATCAAGCAAGAAGCCTATTCTCATTGCTTAGGTGCGCTGCGTTAACCACGTGTGCCATTCTAAGAACTACGAGAAGTTCCATTGCTTAGGTGTGCTGCGCTAAACACGTGTGTCATTCTAAGAACTACGGGAGAGTCAAAAAATAAATAAAAATAAAACCAAAAAAAAAAAAGTAAAAAAAAAAAACTTTGTCCTTAGTAGTGAGTTTTATGGAAATTGAGGGGAATAATGCACATATCTATTTTTTTAAAAAAAAATAATATATATAAAAAAGTAAAAAGGAATGATCATTAAATTGTAGCCATGCGAGTTTTGGAGTATGACTTATTTTTAACTATGGGTTGCTTGATTTGAATGATTAGGATTCTAGTGGTTGAACTTGAGGGTAGATGTTGAATCCTAGTTGGTTTGCTCTTGGTTATTGATGCATAAGTGTAGCTAAGAAACCTCCAGGTGAGCCACAAAGAGAGCATTGAATGAATGGTGACTTGTAGCTAGAGCATAAGTTCTCAATCCTTATTTCGTTACCCAAATTATTTGAGTCTTTAAAGGTTTTTAAAGTTTTTAGGGAATAGAACTCATTGAGGACAATGAGTAGTTCAAGTTTGGGGGTTTGATAACTCACCATAAGTGAGTTATTTTACTAGAATTTTAGTGTTTAATCCACTTGAATTGCATCTAATTTAGTGATCCTCATGTTATTTTATCCCTAAATTATGTGTGTTAGCTTTAATATCTTGAATTTAAGCATTAGGTGCAAAAAGAATTAATTTTGATGTTTTTGTGTTTTAATTCAAGAATTTAGGAAAATAAGCTAATGCAGTTAATTAAAACCGAAATTTGAGATTTTCTTAACTCCAAAAATCCTCGTGTATTTAGTTTGATTTATAATTGACTTCATAAATTTATTTGGGATTTTTTCGTGTGTAGGAGATGTTTAAAAATTACAAGAGTCCCTAAGGGCATTTTAGACATTTTACCCAAAGGGTTATATGGTCTTTCTACCCCTAAGGGCATTTTTGTAATTTATGGAATTAGGGCAACACCATCTTATATAAAGAGGCTAGGGTTTACAAGTGTAGAGGGGGAGTTGGAGTTGTGAAGAGGAAGAGATAGAGGGAGAAAAAGAACTCGTGAGATTGCTGAAGCAAAGGGCCTGCGTTGGAAGGAAAAAATCTCTGACCCTTTGCTATAGCAAATGTTGTTGCACACATCCGAGAAAAGCCCTTTTCTTTGAAGCAAAGTGTAGTTGTGCTTGGCGGTAAGGTCATTTCTTTTTCTTTGAAGCAATTGGGTGAGAGAAGAACAAATCACGAGAGGGAGGTATTGCTGAAGCAAACCGTGGAGTAGAGGGTTGACCATCTGCTGGAATCGACCAAACTTTGCTGAAGCAAAGCCGAGAGTAGGGGTTTGTCCACCTGCTGTGATTTGCCCATCTTTGCTGAAGCAAAATCGAGAGCATGTGCAGTTCGGTTTTTACAGACGTCGTTCACTAAGTTTGCGATTTCCGGCTATCCAACCGTTGGATTTTGCTACAATTTTGTGAGCCTATTAAGGACTCATAGAGCTCCATTTTGAACGGTTGGATCTTCATTTGGAGCTTTGTGGTGTCAGATATCGCTGTCACATTGGACGTCCACTGCAGTTCGGTTTTACACAGACGACAGTCACAAAGTTGTCGTTTTCTGGAGTTTTAACCGTTGGATTGTGCTGAAATTTTGTCAGTGTGTTGGGGACTCATAGACCGTAGTTTTCAACGGTTGGATCATCATTTAGAGCTGCGGTGCATTAGATATTGATATCGGACAGAAGCTACAGAATACTGAAACCTGCTGCTATTTCCTGCTGCCTTCTGTGGGATCTTGCCGTTTTGTTGAATCAAAACACATGTCAATTGCCTCCTGTAAACTTCTCCTATTCCCTAATTATGTTGGCTTGTTGTTACTCCAATTTTGAGCGTTTATTGTCCTCTTTTGACTCACTGTTTTAGGCTAAATTCATGACTGTTTTTGGGCTGAATTTGTGATTAATTTGGGTTGTTTTGTGACATTGTTACAGCACATATTTGAATTTATTAAACAACACAAGCATGCATAAATTAGAGATGTGTGAGTTGATTTACATGAACTAAATTTTCTTAAGAAAGGGTTAGGTTGTTTTAATGTAATTTTGGATTAAATTTATGGTTGATGCCATTGATTGAATTTATGAAATTTTATTGAATTTAACGTTGCATGAGAATTAAAATTGGCCTTTTTAACTTCTCTATAATTCATAAACTTGGGAAAGCTAATGAATTAGAAAACTAAAATTTCATTCTATGATTATTGAGTTGATTAGGGATAATTAACCCACCTAGAACCTAAAATCATGGGCATAATTTAGATCACAATTGGGAAATTGTAGGTTTTAAAACTTAGTGATTTTGGAAAGAATCATTTGAATGCATGCATAGGTAAATTCAAGGCATCACTAAAAATTTATTCTAATTGAACATTAGAACTCTAACCTAACCCGAGCTTATTTTTCATTACAAATCTCATCTCTTGTATCTATCTTCTTGTTTGCATTCTCCTCTCCCCGCATTTAAATTTACTTATTTTCTTGAGTCTAGTCTTATTTTGTCTTACTTATCACATATGTTTATCTACTATAGGAAATTGCACACCCATGCATTGCACTAAAATAAGGAAAAATTTGTTAGGACACTCATCCATTTAGGTCTAACTAGTCCTCGTGGGATCGATACTTTTAACTTATCACTTGCTGCTCTCGACCGTGTATACTTGCACGTCGTAGAAGTGTCGGAGTTTTATTCTAATTTACATTAGTTTAGGGCACTAGATATTTTCGCATTAGCTACAAGTTTTATTCAAGAGAATGTTACTTCACAGCATGGAAAGAGACTAAGAAGTCAACTCGAGAAAAAGACGATAACCTCAGCTTGGTCGAGGCCGACCACAGATTGGCCGAGGTCGGCCTCGCCCTAGTGAATTACTAGGGGGCTTTTGCTTTTTTTATTTTCATTATTAGATAGGCTTAATTTCATGTCAGAAACTTACGTATGAATAAGTTATTCCTTATAAATAGAATCATTTCTTTCAAGCTACAAGCGTAACTCAAGCATGATTGTTTAAAAAATAAAAAATCCTACTTTAGTGGGGGTTACCAAGGGAATATGCTTCCCTATTAAACAAAAAGCAGGAGCTACAAAAGAAGTTGAATGTTATAATAAAAAGAAGATGAAGGCTCCAAACCTGAAAGGTGCAAGTTCGTACATGACTCAGAACAACCAGGGCCAGACTAAGCTGAGGCCGACCAGATCTAGCTGAGGTCGACCATGCTTGGCCGAGGACGACCAGGTCAAGCCAAAGCCAACCAGGCCAATACAAAACTGCACACTTGACCCCTTGATGATTCCAAGTGAGTAACTTATTTTGGTTTATGATAAACATGCATAAGTGAAGACATGTTTATTACTTTATCTCAATTAAGTAGGGCTATGTAATTTTGTTCATCAGAGTTTAACTCTTTAAAAGTATAGTCAAGAGAAAGGAGGATGATAAACGGGAAATACATTCTCATTAACCTTATAAACAAAGAGTCTTACATTGGGATAAACAAATAAATAAAAGAAAATACATAAGGAGTCAGTCCTCATTCACATAAGTTCCTCTACTACCATTGGAATCTTTTGAGTCAGGGAAAGCAAGAAAATCATTCTTGAAACAAGCATAACCTTCTCGAATGACCTCACAGCTTACACCCTTATGTTGTTTGGAGAAGCGTCTCATGGTTGATTCATGTCCAGATTCAAAGATCTCATCCAGCATGGCGATGAACTCGTCAGTCTTCTTAAATTCTCTTGCCAAGTATTCAACATTGGCTTGATGAGCTTTCGCTTCGTTCAGTTGAGCACGGATCGATTCGAGCTCAATTTTGGTGGAATCAATATCTATTCTGACTTCGGGCAAGAGGCGATTAGCTTGGTTCACACTTGCTTGAGCTTGAACAAACTCAACTCTAGGAACACTGGTTTGTTGAATAGAGGTGATTTTCTCAGCTATTGCAATTGTGGACATTGTAAGGCGACCAAAGCCGTGGAAAAGAATCAATAAACGAGTCAGTCGTGAGAAGACAAGAAAAAGAAGCAAATAAAATATGTGAATGGAGAAACACACATGGCGAAGATCTCAAATTCCCTCTACAACTCCCACTCTAGGATCAGATCCACTAAATCCCAAAGATTGGTCTTGACCAATTGCCCTCCAAAGTGCAGACCTTTGCTCCAGAAGCTCCATGTCATTGCTCGTAGAAGAGTAACCCTCAGGAAGACATAATGGGGAGAGTATAGAAGGAGCCTCTTAATGAGAAGGGATGTCCCTTCTAGTACGACGAGTACTCAAACTCGAAGGCTGAGGAGGGGGATGTGAAGGATGGAACGTCGAGGCACCACCCATAGAGGGGTTCGTATCTTCTGCCTGCGAATGTCGAACTCCATTGGAGGGTCTCTTTCTTATTTTCTGTTTATTTGCCTCAAACAAGGAGAAAGTTCGTGGAGGCATATCTGAAAAGCAAAAACAATATAATCGTTAGTCACATAAGTCCGAGGATACATAAACAAAAATAAGAGACAGAAGAAGCGGAGTAGAGGGACTAGCTGACCATACCGACCGACCGAGGCCGATAAGTCCGACTGAAGCTGACCAGACTGGCCGAAGCCGACCAGATCGACCGAGGCCAACCAGACCGATCGAGGCCAACCGAAGCCGACCAGTCCGACCGAAGCCGACCAGACTGGCCGAATGAAACTTCTCCCTTGCATCAAAGTCTCGAGGAGAGGGTGCAACAAAACACAACATTCTGGAAGAAAAGGCGGAGCAAATCAAATTCTAATGAGTTTCTCTTCACTTACAAGAGCGAGACGGAGGCGAGACGAAGCTCCTAGGCTTTTCATAGCCTTTACAAAAGCTCAAACAACAGCAGGACGTTGGAACTCTACAGGAACTGAAAAAGAAAAAAATTCATATGGTTAGTCAGAATATATAAGTGCAATTTCCAAGAAGAGAGGATTTGATAAACAGAGCAACCAACCATAAGCCCTAAACTTAATGGAAACTACATTGACAGAATTTTGAGGCCCATGGGATAGCCATTTCCCACTAACTAGAAGCCATTTATTTTTGAAACCATGGATCGAACTGGAACCATCAATCAATTTCCCACATGAAGAACTCAAATAATAAACGAAGCTACCAAAAGAAGGATTACGATTTAGTATGTAAATAGACATGAAAACATGAGGTGTGAGGGGACTGCCATCACCATATGTTGTCCATAACATATAACAACCTATAAGGTGAGCCCAGATATTTGGCACAATTTGAGCAGGAACCAAACCAACCAACATCAGAAAGCTTTGCAGAAATAAAGATAAAGGAAGGCGCACGCCAAGCTTAAACATCGCAAAGTAAAAGGCAACTTCTCCAAGAGAAGGATCTTCTATACGATCATCAAGCCCAGGAACCCTCAATTGTACATCGAAGGGAATATCATACTTGTACTGCAATTGCTCAAGTTGAGCCTCAATTGCCAAGGATGATAAACCCTCAAGATGTACAAAAGACTCACTGGCTATGTGATCAAAAGACGATGGAGCCTCATAATAACTTGTTCTGTGAGACTCCTCATCAAAAGAAGACTCACTAATCTCATACGAAGTGGCGGACCATTCATCATCCATTCCAAGCAAAGAGAAAAAGAAAAATTGAAGAGTAAGTAGCTCAAATAGAAGAGAATAAAAGAAGAATGGTGTGAGAAGTGGAGAGAAATGAAGACCTATATAGGGAGAGAAAAAGAGAAAATGGACGGAAATTTGGATTTGAAATTCGAAATTGAGATTCAAGTTAAAAAAAAAGGGATGATGTGAAGGGTGTCGAGGCCGAGGAGGGCTGCGCATAGCAGACCCCTCCTGCGCGAGGAAGAAATCGTTGGCCTGCGTCCGGCCCGTGCCAGGCCTTTGTTGCAGGCCTTGACCTCGATTTCAACTCTGGTTTAGCCGAGGCCGACCAGACCAATTCGATCGAGGTAGACCAGGCCAATTCAGCCGAGGCCGACCAGCCCTATTTTGCCAAGGCCAAGGCCGACCGCTTGAACCGGTCTGGTGCGTCGGACCGGGCACATGCCAAACATGCCCGGATGTCTCTTTCCTCTGATCTCCATGTCTCTGGTCAACAATTCTCCTCCTCTCATTGGATCCCTATCCAAAATTAAGAGATATACGTCTGGAAAGGTTCATGGAATACATGACGCTACATGGCTATTGAGTTGCCAAATATCTCTCCAAGAGAGCGACACAAGTCGTGAATCGAGATGAGAACCTAAACCCGAGGAAAAACCAATCTTGGGGTGATCCAAGGAATACCTTGGAGCCCTAAACTCCCACATGAGAGATAGTCTGAGGCGCATTGTAAGCGCATTAGAATAAAAATTGAAGGGGAAAGGGAACATTCGAAATGTGAAATAAGCAGGACGATGGCTTGGAATCCCATTGGAAAACGGGAAAATTAACCCCTAGTAAGACTGAATATCCTCATAAGGATGCACATCATAAACTAGTGAGAATTCGAGACAAACCCTCGAAATGTCCAAAAATGACTCTGAAAAAATTTGGCCTGGAGAATCGAAATGCAAGGTAAGCATGATGAGATCCTTAAATCTACATTAAGATATCGGGAAAAATTAACACACTAGGGACATAATATATCCACCAGAACGAACAATTGACGGAATGCCAACAGTAACTCGATGAATTTAAATAAGGTTTTCCCAAGTCAAGCTCCAAATGATTAATTCACAAGTTCCTAATCACGAACACTAACTAGAGAGCGAGGACTAATGTTGTGGGTAAAATTGGACCAACGAAAATGAGTTGGACGAATGGTTGTAGCAAATGGCCAAATGGGATTAAAAGCCCAATACGAAGTCATAACAGGTCGAAATCGAACAGGGACAGAATCAAGACGAGAAAGGACGAGAAGGCGCGCTTGGGCTCAGGCCCAAGCGCGTGGTCGGCCTCGACATAGGCCGAGGCCGACATGGATAGAGTCCCGCTCTTTTGGTCTCTACCCTCGCCTGGTGACACGAAGATGGATTTGGGTTTGGGCCGAAGCCAAAGCCCAAGGTCGGCCGAGGCCGACCTCTGGGCCTTGCATCAATCTCACACGACCCACAAGGTTACATTGAGCCCACTCTCGATCTTTTCTTTGCCTAGTAAGCCACGGAAACCAAGAAAGAATCCTAGAATAAAGCTATTTAAGATCTTCCATGAGAGGAGAGAGTGGTAAGTTAATTCTAGTCACCATTATACAAAACATTTCTATAATTCCCTCAGAGACCCTCACAGACTTAAGCATCGGAGTTTGTGTCGCCTTACACCACACCGGTGTCTAGGTTTTTCTTGTCTTGTAGGTTGCGTTACCCACCTAAGAATTACAAATTTTCCGTCGTTGTCACGTGGAGGTAAGTTGTATTCTCCTGTCCAAAATTTGGCAACAACAAATTTCTTTATGTTTGGGACTGTTTTTAGTGTCGAAGTGTAATTTATACCTTTGATTTTTATATGAAAAGGTTATGTTTTAAAAAATTTTATAGTTGTTTTATGAACTTTTCATCTCTGATTCTTGTGCGAAAAAAGTCGCAATCTTGATTGTTTTACTTAAAAAATCTTATAAAATTTTGTTCTATAAAACATAAAATTTTATGAGATATTTTATATAATTTATGATAGTTTGGAAGGTTTTAGAAGTTGTGGAATTAAAAAATTGTCTGGTATTTTAATATGTATTTAAAGACATCGATTTTATCGATCGTAGTACGTTTTTAATTTTTTTTTAAAGTGTTTTAAAGTAAGTTCTACAGTGTTGTTTTTTTAGTTGAAAAGCCCTATTTTCCCAACTTTGAATGCATAAATTTGGTTTGAATGCGAAAATTTTGGCAAATAAGATTGTCTATGTTTTGGACAAGTTATTGGACCGTTAAGATAGATCTTTTGTAACGCCCCTGAACTCCAGCTACCATTAAAATTGTATTTTGGTTAATTTAATTGAAAATTGTTTAGTTAAACCCTTGAATGCATATTGTAATTTACGGTTTGTGCAAACTTAAGAAAACTTGATGTTGGATTTTATGTCCTAAAACTCGTAGTTTGTAATTGATAAACATTTTTTCGTATTTCTTCTTCGATAAAATTGTTATTGAATTAGTATACCATAATCTTGAATCCAATAAACTAAGGTCTCGAGGCTATTTAATGTTGACTTGAACTTTATGTGATGACATAAAACATGGATCAAGTTCGAGTATATAGCCTAAAAGGGTTAATAGTATCGGGATAAGGTTGGGCGTCTTATTCTGGGGACACTATGGATGCGGCCTACTTTGTAGTTAGTACAAACGATGTGATCCTGAATCGTTCATATAGAGATATGTAAGTGGGGGCATCCTATGCAATGAGTTTGTATAAGACTGGACCACGACTTAGTCACTTTTGTTTTATAACACCGTTAACTGTATAAAACTGACTAATTTAATTTTGATGACCTAGGTAACTCGATCTCAATCCTGAGCTAACTATGAACTCCTATTTATTCGCGATTATCCATAGATCTGCATGGGTGAGAGCAGCTCAACAGCGCTGGCTCAATAAGCCTCCCATTTGAGGGGTAAGACCGGGTAGATAGCTGGGGACATAGGTTGCAAGACGGAATTCACTCCTACCCGACTCTATGGATAGTAGATAGGTTGTTCCCTTGAGTGCTGACTTCAGAACTAGAACAAGGGGCCCCACCCTCTCACTAGGCTGAGAGGGACTAGATTTGTTGGTTGGACCAAATATGAATAGTTCTATAGAGGTTTAGTGGGACTTAAGGAACAAGGAGTGTTCTCGGGGGTAAAACAGTTTTTTGACCCAGCCGAGACCACGAACAACCTGTGAAGGATTGACTTACTGGTTACGGTTATATCAGGTCGACAGAAATATATCTACAGTTAGGGGAGTGCAACTACGGGACTTTAGTGGAATGACCCGTTAGTTAAAAAATATTGATTAATTAGGTTAAAGAGTTTGACCGATTAATCTCGGATTGTTGGAGCCATGATCTGTAGGTCCATTAGGTCCCCCTGCTAGCTCATATGGATTAAACTTAGAACAGTATGATGGATTAATTCGAATTGTTCGAATTAGGAAAGGAGTTTTAAACCGACAAGTATATGTGATATAGGTATCGGTTTTTTATGACACAATATATTCAAATGTGATTAAAATTTCAAAAATATGAATGCGGATTCATGTTCAGGATGTCAAAATTAGTCAAGAGGGTCAAAATTGTAAAAAGTCAAAGGGTTGACTTTTTGGCTCGAGAAAAGTCAAAGTTTGACTTTGACCAAATGGAAAAGACTTTTTTACCCTTGACTAGAGTTAGTGGAATTATCCAAGTTTTTCTTGGACAATCCCACTAACTTATGTGGATTATGTGTAAACATTGTAGAATGACACATAGCCCACTTTAGTTAGTGTTTTGTGAGTTGTTGCATTTTGGTGAGCCTTGGCATGCATTTGATGCATGTAATTTCTTTATAAATAGGTTTGTTTTCAAAACAAAGAGGTCTTTTTTTTGCTGAATTTTGAAATTTTCTAAAAAGAAGTCTCACCAAAATACTTCTTTTCCTTTCCTCACACAAAACTTTCAACCTCCCATTCTTTCCTTTTCAATACTTCATTCACCGGGTCCCACAACCCGGTTCTGAGTCCAAAGGATAGCGGGGAAGCTCTAGTGGTGGTCCGGTTGTGTTCGATTTTTGCTTTGGTAAGGAGGAGAGAAGAAATTGAGGTACAAAGGTTGTATATTCTTCCTTTTTTTAGTTTACCGTTTTTTGTATGTTCGGCATGTTAATTTCTATTAAGTTAGATGCAATTAGAGTGTCATTAGATCCTTATCCCGCTGCGTATGTCTCCTGTTCCATCTTGTGGTATCAGAGCATGGTTTAATTTCACTCAATTGCATATGGTGGGTTGTTATTTTTCATGGGATGAAATTGTTGGAAGCTAAAATTGGCTCACTGTTTTGACATCATTTAGGCTTTAATTTCTTGTTATAATTTGTAATTTGCTCAAGGTTTTTGAGCCTTAATGTGTGGCCAATGAGTCTGTAAAATTTGGGAGTCAATAGAGTTGAAATTAGGTTGTAATTGGAGATACAACGGGCGTTGCGCACTGCCGAAAAAAACAGCACTGTGCGGTTTTTTTGGAGCGATTAGTTCAGAGCTTGTTGTCAAATTATTATTGTAATAATTTAGTTAGTTGCTTGTTTAGGTGTCAAAACGGGTCCAATTTTATGCTTTGTTTTCTTTGTGCATTATGAATCTGTCTAATTGTTTAAATCTTTATTGTGCATAAAGTATGCCATGTAGATTTAAATTCCCACCATAGGTTAACATGCACATGCATTGAAAGTATGTTATAATGGTTATAATATATATAGTATGCATGTTGGATTTCATGAATTAATGTAAAAGTTATATATAATTCATGATTTCTCTAAGTAACTTAATATGGTAATTGATTAATTAAAATTTTAATTAATTAATTTAATTTGTTTAATTTAATTTGATTAAATTAAGTAAATTAAATCCATACTAAATTTTTCATTATATAATTGTTATGTAATGAATGTGGAATGTATGTTATAGATTTGTCAATTCTTTTTATAAGTGTTATAAAATCAAGTAGACTTTTTAAATCTATAACAAAGATAAGATGCATGCTCACTTAGGTTAACCATCGACAATCTCTTTTTCATAGAAATTAGGTCGATATCTTGTAAAACCGAAGTTACAAAAAAACTCACCCGACAAGATCTTGGCAAAAAGTCAGATAAGATGACTAAGGTTGAAAGGTTTTTAAGTTGACGGTTAACGGAACACCTTCTACCTTGAGATCGAGTCGGCGTCTGAGTTAGGTTTAATCGGTTTTATGAGCATGCGTGAGCGGTGTGAGGTAATAAAATTTGTTTATCACCTAGACATCTGATAGCACACAAAATGTGCTATCCTCAGGCTTAAATTGTGTTAGTTTTATGATAATTTCAGGGCTTTAACGTATTTAATTTGTTGAAATTCAGGTTAAAGAGCAATATGAGAATGGATGGAGAATTATGGGAAAATAAGGAGTCAAAATTGACATTAAATGGAAGAAGCAAGGGCAAAACAAGCCGTCAAATCCGAGGAGATGGCGTTGCAACGCCATTCAGAGCATTGCAACGCTTTGTGTTCAGCCGTATACTATGGAAGCACTTACCGATGGCGGCGTTGCAACACCCCACACGCAAAAAAGACGCCATGAAGATCCGTAGCGATGGCGTTGCAACGCTACTTCGATAGCAGAAGGCACGCGAAGGTAGCAGCGTTGCAATGCTACTTCGATAAGAAAAAGTGCGCGAGGGCAGCAGCGTTGTAACGCTGTCCTCGGCGTTGCAACGCTGCCTGATATTTTCCATATATGAATTATTCGCTAGGGCACGGCGTTGCAACGCCATGCCCGCCCGTTACTGCGTAACGCCGCCCTATTCATATAAAAAGGAAAATATGCATCTTGGATGGGAGGCCTCTTTGGGAGAGATTTTGGACACCATTGTTTAGACATATTTGTGAGAGATTGTAAGAGGATTTTTTGGAGATTTCAAGAAGGAGACTTTTTGGAGCTCGGGGTTCGTGATAGGGGTCGGGATTGTTGTCGTTCACTCCACGAGAGTTCTTTCTTCGTTCTTTTCAATTTTATTGTTGAACTATGGTTTTGTATTTGAGTTTAGTAGGATTTATAGTGGACATGAGTAGCTAAACTTGTTATCTTAGGGATAGATGTAGCCTTTTAATTATGTTATTTTGTTGAATTGACTGCCTTTGGTTTATTGTAATGCTTTTATTCATGCAATTGCATTCTTAATGCTTATAGACTCTTGATCACAGTTTATTTGTTCTTAGGTCTGAATTTATTCTTGAGAAAGATACTTTAGATCTGATCTCTTTTGCATGACTGATAGTTACTTTGACATGAGAATGATTGAAGTGCTATTAGAAACCCATAAGAATTGAACTTAGTGCCATGTTTGATTTTTAGTTTGAACAGAGATGTTTAATTCTAAGTCTTGCATGAGATTCACTTGCCTCGAGAGAGGTTATTTGTTATCTTAGTTTCTTGGTTTATAAAGGCAGTGCAATAACCCATTAGCATGATCTCAAATAAAATAGTTAATTAATTGGTGAAATCTAGTCCCTAAGATATTCGTCTCTCCTGATTGTTCTCAACTTTCACTCTTTGATTTTGTGTTTTCACCTCACTTTAAAGCCTAATTTTCTAGATAAAATTGAGTGGTGTTATTGATAGGAATTAATTGAATTAAATACCCAATCCTTCGGACGATACTCGTACTCAAATTCACTATATTAAAACTTGACCCGCATCTGATTTGAGATTGCAAAATTTATTTAACAAGTTTTTGGCGCCGTTGCCGGGGATTGGCGTTTATTTAATTCTTTTGATACTATTAAGAAGTCACTTAGTCTTAATCTAGAGTTTGTATTTATTTTTTGTGTTTGTTTTTGTTGTTTTTGTTTATTGTGATTTTGTGTTAAGTTTTGTGTTTCTTTTAGTTTTGTGTTGTTTTTGTTAGTTTTAAATTTTCTGTTTTTCTGTGTTGTGTGTTGCATGCGAAGTAACTCAGAGAATGATCTAGTTCCTTGTTATCCTGAGGTTGACAGAACTTTCAGGTGGAAGCTTAAGGAGACTAAGGACAAGGTTAGAATCATGGAGGAGCAACAGGGAGAGTATAAGCCCATTAGGGAGCACTTCCAGCACACTTTTGCTGAAAACCAATCTGGAATTATTTATGCTCGAATTCAGGCTAATAATTTTGAGATAAAGACGGGTCTCATCCAGATGGTTCGAGAGAATGCTTTCAGAGGACATGCCACTGAGGATCCCAATCTGCATCTGAGATCCTTTGCTGAAATCTGTGGCACGGTAAAAATTAACGGTGTATCCCCTGATATTATTCGCTTACGGTTGTTTCCTTTTTCTCTACAGGATCAGGCAAAATTCTTGTTGGAGTCCTTACCCCCTGGTAGTATTAGCACTTGGGAGTAATTAGTCTAGGCATTCTTGGCTAAATACTTCCCACCTGCTACGAGGCTGCGCACTGAGATTGGCACTTTCAGACAGCAGGATGGAGGACAGATGTTTGAGGCTTGGGAAAGATACAAAGATTTACTTAGAAAATGCCCACAACATGGTTATCCTAACTGGTTGCAAATTCAATTATTTTATAATGGATTATCTAGTAATAATAAATCTCTTACGGATGCAAACGCCATGGGATCAATATTTTCTAAGTCTGCAGAGGATGCTCGTACTTTGCTTGAGGAGATGGCTGCCACAAGTTATAATTGGCATTCTGAAAGATCAACTGCCAAACCTGTGGCAGGGATGTACGAGATAGATGAGGTAAGTTCAATCAAGTTCCATATGGCTTCCCTAACTAGTGCTTTGAATAAACTTGCAGGTACAGGTAACAGTGAATCCATAGCTGCAGTGGCAACTTCTCACAAACTTGCAGGTTGTGAAAATATGGAACCTGAGCAGGCTCAATATGTGAACAACAGAGGTTATGGGTACCGTGGAAATCAGTATCAAAATCAGTTGCCCACTCATTATCATCAAGGTTTGCGCAATCATGAAAATTTTCTTATGCTAATCAGAAGAATGTTTTGAAGCCTCCTCCAGGTTATGCATCTACATCTACAACTGAGGGAAAACCATCTCTGGAGGACATGATGAGTTCATTCATCACTGAATCCAGGAATCGAACCAACCAGTTGGAAAATGCAGTTCTAAGCTCGAGCACCACAGTGAACTCACATGGAGCAGCCATTAAGAACATAGAGGTACAAATTAGTCAGATGACAACCACCCTAAACATGCTGCAGAAAGGTCAATTTCCTAGTGAAACTGAGGTGAATCCTAGGGAACAGTGCAACGATGTGACCCTAAGAAGTGGTAAGGAGGTTGCTGAAACTGAAAAGGTAAATTCTGAACAGCAGCTCAATTCTAATGCCAATAATGATATAGAGGAAGTGGTAGAGGAAGCGAGCACATCGAAACCAACAGAGAAGATTTCTAATTTCTCTATTCCTATTGTTCCTAACTCCATTCCTTATCCTCAGCGCTTTCAAAAGAAAAAGACTGATTCTGATTTTGCTAAATTTCTTGATATGTTTAAGAAAATGCACATTAACATTCATTTTGCAGATGCGTTGGAACAAATGCCCAAATATGCAAAATTGTTGAAGGAAGTCCTGTCCAGAAAGAAGAAGTTTGACAAATATGAGACAGTCAATCTCACTGAAGAATGCAGTGCTGTACTCCAGAGGAAGCTACC
Organism: Trichosanthes cucumerina; assembly: GCA_036507285.1. NCBI lineage: Eukaryota > Viridiplantae > Streptophyta > Magnoliopsida > Cucurbitales > Cucurbitaceae > Trichosanthes > Trichosanthes cucumerina. The sequence continues at coordinate 46,978,750 of CM071841.1, forward strand.
ACAAAAATTGAAAGATCCAGGGTGTTTTACTATTCCTTGCAATATTGGTAGTATTTTTGTTGATAGAGGTTTATGCGATCTAGGGGCTAGTATTAATTTGATGCCTTTATCTATTTACAGAAAACTAGGTCTTGGGGAGGTGCAACCTACAACCATCTCACTACAGTTGGCGGACCGTTCTATCAAATATCCCAGAGGAATTGTAGAAGATGTGTTGGTCAAAGTTGAACTGTTTATCTTCCCTGCAAATTTTGTGGTTTGGATATGGAGGAAGATTCTGAGATCCCAATTATTTTGGGGCGACCTTTCCTGCTACTGGAAGAGCATTGATAGATGTGCAGGATGGTAAGTTAACTCTAAGGGTTGGTGAGGATAAGGTTGTATTTGACATTTTTCGATCCTTGAAGTACCCTGATGAGGTAAGTACCTGTCACATTATCGATATTCGGGATAATGTTGTGAATACACCTAGAGAGCTAGGTTTATCTGTTGACCCCTTAGAGACTTGTATGACAAATTCAATGGTGGATCAGTTAGAAATTTAGGATCATGAAGTTACTTATTACAATAAATCACTGAATCAATTGCCTAAACTTCAACATGAACAATTTTCACAACTGCATGTCACTAAGATAGAAGAAACAAAACCTCCTGTTCTAGAGTTGAAACAATTACTTGCACACCTGCATTACACTTTCTTATGAAATTTATCTACGTATCCTGTGATTACTTCTGCCTTATTTGGTTATTTGATCTTTGTATTTCTTTTTGTTTTCTGATGTGAAAGAAGAAAAAAATAATAATAATAAAAAAAAGAAATAGTCTAGCTAAAAGACGTTAAAGAAAGCGCTGAACGGGAGGCAACCCGTTGTATTTTAATTCAGTTATTTCAATTTTATTTTATTTTATCTTATTTTATTTTTCTTTATTTTCTTTATTATTCTATTATGTATTAGTTGGTTGACTTTTTGTGTGTTTTCTGTTTTTAGGGTAAAAAAAAAAAAAGAAAAGGTTCGAAACGGCGTCGCAACGCTTATCCAAGCGTTGCAACCCTTGCATCGGCGCTGGTAACGCTGCTGCGCTTTATCGACACTGCGACGTGAGTGAGGACGTTACTGTATCGTCGTCCCAACTGAATTTTAAAGTTCCAGATTTCACGAGCAAATTTTAAAAATTTCATTTTCTACTCTCTTTTCTCTCTTCTTTCTTTCAATCTCCCTTACTATTTCCTCAAGAGGGTTTACTTTAACCTTTCCCCACTCATTATTCTTCCTATTTTATGCTAGATTGGGCATTTTGTGGCATGTTTCATACCCATTTGAAGAAAATCGTGGGTAACTATTTCTCCACCATTTTCTTTCCGATTTGTGTGTTATTTCTATGATTAGGCCTAAGATTGGTTGTTTGTGTTGTTGTATTATTGTTTAGGATGATGAATCTTGGGCTTAGATGAATTTTCATAGCATATTGTTGGGATTAGGAGATTTGGGTAGTTTAATGAAAGTGCTCTAGATGTGTTCTCATGGTAAATTGATGTTAATTTTCAATTTTTTCCATCTTTGGGCACTATTACCCCTTAAGGCTTGAATCTTAAGTTTCTTGAATTCATTGATTTTGGTAACATAAGCCCCCCCCCCTCCCCCCCCTTAGTTGTGCATTTTGATAAATACATGATTTGGTTATGTGGTTGTATCTTTGCTCATTAATTTTGGTAAGACAAGTTCTTGATCATTAGGTTCATTTTGATCTGGGTAAGACACTTCCTTGCTCTTTAGTTGTGTTTGTGCTTCTCTTTGGACTACTCTTCCTACATGAGCATGAGATTAGTTGATTTGAATTAGTATGTCAATTTGGGCATTTGGATGTCTTCACTTACTAATTGGGAACTTATTCTTGTTATTGGATGGGGCATGGATAGTTGTTTTGCTTGGATTGTCTTTGGGCTTATGCTTATTTTCCCCTGGCCTCTAGTATGCATATGATGAAGTGGTCCACTTTTATATATGGCCTTCTTGTGTTGTATTTCCGCTTTTTGTTCGTGATTGATAGGTGGCGAGAATCATTGGGTCCTTATCTTTCTCCCCCATTTACATCATCCTTGGGAAGAGAACTTCAAAGTTCATTTTCATTTATACTTCATGCACTATCCATAGGGCATCTCCTTGTTTTCCCTGTTACTTTGCACTAACTTTGTTACTTGCCCTTGTCTAGTTCTTTCTTTTACACTGTTCCCATATGGCACCAAAAAGGGCAAAGACAACAGCTGGCTCTAGTTCTTAATATGATGGACGACGGTTCGTGGATGCTGAAGCTGTGAGTCGGTACTAGAGTTATGTAGTGCATCGCGCTCTAGTTCCTGAGCGTGGCATTGTTCCTGATGACTCCATACACCAGGACATCTACACTACCATTCAGCAGAGACATTGGGAGTTGTTGGTGCAACAACCCGAGGCGGGAGTGGTCCCACTTGTGCGAGAATTTTACGCTAACATGCCTCCCGGAGGCCTACCATACCATCATGCGCAGAGAAACGCATCCCGTTCGGACGCCGTGTCCATTGCGGTATTTTTACTTACCTGACTATGAGACTGATGAGTACACTATCTATGCGGAGACACGCGATTCGATTCTCGCATGTGTTGCCATGCATGCTAACACGACTGGGCTCAATGGGTAACAAGGAGAGGCGAGGTCTCCAAACTCCGGACAATGGACCTCACCGTGTCCAAAGAGAGTGTGGGCGCGTTTTATCGTGCTAGATTTCGGCCGGTTGCACACATGAGTGACGTGGACGAAGGAGCGCGCTTATCCTCTTGTACGCCATTGTCACTAGCAAGACGATTGATGTAGGCAAAGTCATCACCAATATATCAAGCACGCGCGCGGCGAGAGGCACGACCACGCAGGCGGACTAGGCCATCCCTCTCTCATCACCGCCCTTTGTCGTCTTCTTTGAGTCACCGGGCATCCGAGGAGGAGCGATTCACCCCCAAGGGGTGATGGATAAAAACTACATAATGGGACTTGGGATCATGATCAAGCAAAGACTTGCGGGGATATAGCAGACGAGCGGAATTTTTCCCTCGACGCGATCGAGGGTGTGATAGGAGAGGAGGAGCAGCATGAGTCACCACAACGCCCTGCCCCATAGGCGTACCAGGATCTCGTTCAGGCTATGGCTAGACTCGAGCAGCGGTTCGACCAGCATGAGACTCAGAGTAGTAGGGAGGAGCGTCGGATCATGAGACATCTGCAGTACAGTGAGGCCTTTCAACGCCACCTTTATGACTGTCTCCGACACATTCATGGCGCAGATCCTTCATTCCCGGGCCCTATGCCTCCTTACGCCTCTTCTGATGAGGAATGAGACTTTTTCATGTTCAGGGTCGTACAGTTCTTTTCTCTCCCCCATTTTTTCTTTAGCTTATTTGGATGTTATTTTCTTATCTGTATTTGCACATTGAGGACAATGTTGTTCTCAAGTTTGGGGGTGATTGTATAACTTTTAATCACTGTTTATTCCATTCCATTTCCATCATATTCTTTTATGCTGTGTGTTTTTGGTGCATTTGATCGATTTCGGGTTAATGGAATAGACTACCCTTTGTAAGTTTTTCTTACTTTGAATATGATAACCACTGATGAAATTTAATTGAGAATTGTGAATAATGTTCATCAGCCTAGAGAACGTGATTAAATTCCAATTTTAGGATGTTTAAAATTGATTAGAGAAATCCTTCAACCTATTTGCACTTAGCCAATCCCGAAAAGGTCCTGAATGCTTAGGGCAAGTTTATTTTGTCCAGAAGATCGTTGTCACCTCGATAGGGTTAGGAGCTAATGAAAGAGCAAGTTTGCTTAATTGAAAATTATACTTTTTGTTAAAGTTTTTCCACTCAAAGTGATAAATAAGAGGGTACTCCAACATCCTAAGTATTGTGACCAATACTTGTCTTTTGAAGGATTAAACTTAGGATGCAAGTAGTCTTTGACAATCTGTATGGTATCTGTGATCGTAGTCAGCTATTTTCACCACAAAGTGTTAATATGATTATGTAAATGAGCTAAAGATTTGGAGCCTAAGCCCAGTGTAGAGGGAAAATGAAAAGAGGACTCAATAAGGTTATTTTGGGATTATAAGGACTAAAGTCGAAAAGGCTATCACACACCCACTCAAGGAATAATTTGATTTTATTTTAAAAATCTTATTATGTAGTTTTTAATCAATGTACCTTTTTGATGAATGTATTTCTCGATTCATACAATTCCTGAGGTTTGAGTCTGTAGTATGAAACTTACTCTGATATGATCCGTCTTTTTCTCATTTTTTGCTCGAGGACTAGCAATTGTTTAAGTTTGGGGGTGTTTGATAGCACACAAAATGTGTTATCCTTAGGCTTAAATTGTGTTAGTTTTATGATAATTTCAGGGCTTTGACCTATTTAATTTGTTGAAATTCAGGTTAAAGAGCAATATGAGAATAGATGGAGAATTATGGGAAAATAAGGAGTCAAAATTGACATTAAATGGAAGAAGCAAGGGCAAAACAAGCCATCAAATCCGAGGAGATGGCGTTGTAACGCCATTCAGAGCGTTGCAACACTCTGTGTGCAGTCGTCTACTATGGAAGCACTTACCGATGGCGGCGTTGCAACGCCCCACACGCAGAAAAGACGCCATGATGATCTGTAGAAATGGCGTTGCAACGCTACTTCGATGGCAGAAGGCACGCGAAGGTAGCAGCGTTGCAACGCTGTCCTCAGCGTTGCAATGCTACTTCGATAAGAAAAAGCGCGCGAGAGAGGCGCAGCGGCGGTAACGCTGTCCTCGGCGCTAACGCAACGCCTCGATATTTTCCATATATGAATTATTTGCTAGGGCACGGCGTTGCAACGCCATTCCCAGCGTTGCAACGCCGTCCTATTGATATAAAAAGGAAAAATGCATCTTGGATGGGGAGGCCTCTTTGGGAGAGATTTTGGACACTATTGTTTAGACATATTTGTGAGAGATTGTAAGAGGATTTTTTGGAGATTTCAAGAAGGAGACTTTTTGGAGCTCAGGGTTCGTGATAGGTGTCGGGATCGTTGCAGTTCACGCCACGAGAGTTCTTTCTTCGTTCTTTTGACTTTTATTGTTGAACTATGGTTTTGTATTCGAGTCTAGTAAGATTTATAGTGGACATGAGTAGCTAAACTTGTTAGCTTAGGGATAGATGTAGCCTTTTAATTATGTTATTTTGTTGAATTGACTGCCTTTGGTTTATTGTAATGTTTTTATTCATGCAATTGCATCCTTAATGCTAGATTCGAGCAGCGGTTCGACCAGCATGAGACTTAGAGTCGTAGGGAGGAGCGCCGGATCATGAGACATCTGCAGTACAGTGAGGCCTCTCAACGCCACCTTTATGACTGTCTCCGACACATTCATGGCGCAGATCCTTCATTCCCGGGCCCTATGCCTCCTTACGCCTATTCTGATGAGGAATGAGACTTTTTCATGTTGAGCGATGATGCTTCTTTTCTCTCCTCGTTGTTTCTTTTTATTGATTTGGATGTTATTTTCTTATCTCAGATTTGAACATTGAGGACAATGTTGTTCTCAAGTTTGGGGTGATTGTATGACTTTTAATCACTGTTTACTACATGAGATTTATCTGACTCCATTCCATTTCAATCATATTCTTTTTTGCTGTGTGTTTTTCGTGCATTTGATCGATTTAATGTTAATGGAATGGACTACCCTTTGTAAGTTTTTCTTACTTTGACTATGATAACCACTGATGAAATTTAATTGAGAATTGTGAATAATGTTCATCATCCTAGAGAACTTGATTAAATTCCAATTTTAGAATGTTTAAAATTGATTAGAGAATTCCTTTAACCTATTTGCACTTAGCCAATCCCGGAAAGGTCCTGAATGCTTAGGGCATGTTTATTTTGTCCAGAAGATCGTTGTCACCTCGATAGGGTTAGGAGCTAATGAAAGAGCAAGTTTGCTTAATTGAAAATTATACTTTTTCTTAAAGTTTTTTCACTCAAAGTGATAAATAAGAGGGTACTCCAACATCCTAAGTATTGTTACCAATACTTATCTTTTGAAGAATTAAACTTAGGATGCAAGTAGTCTTTGACAATCTGTATGGTATCTGTGCTCGTAGTCAGCTATTTTCACCACAAAGTGTTAATATGTTGGAGCGAAGGCATAGACGACTGAAAGATTCCCTCCAATAATAATAATAATAATAATAATAATAATAGATATGTTGTTAGTAAAATAAAATTTAAGTTTAGGGGTGAAAGAAAAACAGTGATAAAATGTAAAAATTTTCTGATTATGTAAATGAGCTAAAGATTTGGAGCCTAAGCCCAGTGTAGAGGGAAAATGAAAAGAGGACTCAATAAGGTTATCTTGGGCTTATAAGGACTAAACTGAAAAAGGCTATCACACACCCACTCAAGGAATAATTTGATTTAATTTTAAAAAACTTATTATGTAGTTTTTAATCAATGTACCTTTTTGATGAATGATTTCTCGATTCATACAATTCCTGAGGTTTGAGTCTGTAGTATGAAACTTACTCTGATATGATCCGTCTTTTTCTCATTTTTTGCTCGAGGACTAGCAATTGTTTAAGTTTGGGGGTGTTTGATAGCACAGAAAATGTGCTATCCTTAGGCTTAAATTGTGTTAGTTTTATGATAATTTCAGGGCTTTAACCTATTTAATTTGTTGAAATTCAGGTTAAAGAGCAATATGAGAATGGATGGAGAATTATGGGAAAATAAGGAGTCAAAATTGGCATTAAATGGAAGAAGCAAGGGCAAAACAAGCAATCAAATCCGAGGAGATGGCGTTGCAACACCATTCAGAGCGTTGCAACGCTCTGTGTGCAGCTACCTACTATGGAAGCACTTACCGATGGCGGCGTTGCAACGCCCCACACGCAGAAAAGACGCCATGATGATCTGTAGAAAAGGCGTTGCAACGCTACTTCGATAGCAGAAGGCACGCGAAGGTAGCAGCGTTGCAACGCTGTCCTCAGCGTTGCAACGCTACTTCGTTAAGAAAAAGCGCGCGAGGGCAGCAGCGTTGCAACGCTGCCTGATATTTTCCATATATGAATTATTCGCTAGGGCACGGCGTTGCAACGCCATGCCCAGCGTTGCAACGCCGTCCTATTCATATAAAAAGGAAAATATGCATCTTGGATGGGAGGCCTCTTTGGGAGAGATTTTGGACACCATTGTTTAGACATATTTGTGAGAGATTGTAAGAGGATTTTTTGGAGATTTCAAGAAGGAGACTTTTTGGAGCTCGGGGTTCGTGATAGGGGTCGGGATTGTTGTCGTTCACTCCACGAGAGTTCTTTCTTCGTTCTTTTCAATTTTATTGTTGAACTATGGTTTTGTATTTGAGTTTAGTAGGATTTATAGTGGACATGAGTAGCTAAACTTGTTATCTTAGGGATAGATGTAGCCTTTTAATTATGTTATTTTGTTGAATTGACTGCCTTTGGTTTATTGTAATGATTTTATTCATGCAATTGCATCCTTAATGCTTATAGACTCTTGATCACAGTTTATTTGTTCTTAGGTCTAAATTTATTCTTGAGAAAGATACTTTAGATATGATCTCTTTTGCATGACTGATAGTTACTTTGACATGAGAATGATTGAAGTGCTATTAGAAACCCGTAAGAATTGAACTTAGTGCCATGTTTGAGTTTTTGTTTGAACAAAGATGTTTAATTCTATGTCTTGCATGAGATTCACTGCCATGAGAGAGGTTATTTTTTATCTTAGTTTCTTGGTTTATAAAAGCAGTGCAATAACCCATTAGCATGATCTCAATAAAATAGTTAATTAATTGGTGAATTCTAGTCCCTAAGATATTCGTCTCTCCTGATTGGTTTCAACTTTCACTCTTTGATTTTGTGTTTTCACCTCACTTTAAAGTCTAATTTTCTAGATAAAATTGAGTGGTGTTATTAATAGGAATTAATTAAATTAAATACCCAATCCTGTGGACGATACTCGTACTCAAATTCACTATATTAAAACTTGACCCGTAGACTTGCGGTATTGCAAAATTTACGCCACAACATCGTAGGTTAAAATCCAGTATAAATGTTATACTCGGATGTTTCGCCTAGACTTAGGATATGTTTTAGTTAGCCGGAATATATTGCTAAGTAATTTATACCCTAACCGTCTAGAACACTTTAGCTGGACAGAAGTAATGTACTTTTAACTCTAGCGTCCCTAAAACACCGTGAGATTCATGCTTGACATTGGGCCGCCCTGGGAGCAGACTCCATTCAGAGAGTGTTTGCATGAGTCAATATCAAGGTGAATAGGGGAAGTCGTTCATAGTATGTGGGAGAAGGAAGTGTGTCAACGCATCCTACGGTCTCTTCCATTAGGTCGCACCACGAGATTCCTATAATGCACCTGCATGTTTGCCCTGGAGCGACTTTACCAATCGGAGGGTTGTATTATATGATTCGGAACACCGCGAACTCCAAAAATAGATAGGGTCTCTTAGATCCGTTTTCATTCTTGTCTTTCCAATTTCGGGAGCATAATGATCCTGATCTTTTGAGGTCTGAAAATGGAAAGTTACACTTACAAGAATTACTTAGTGTTAGCAAATTCTTAACCAAATGAGCGATAACTAAGTTACTATAGGAATAAGAGTTATTCTGGTGATAGTATTTAGTCAAGATAGTCTTGGTTCAACGGACGAATGGTCGGTCACTCCTCGGTGAAGGTTATTTTAAACCGTTGAAATATCGTTGCAAACATAATAATGATGGGTACATTATTTTTTACTAAACTTAATTGGATTATAAAGGTTAATATTTTTTTACTAAAAATGATATGTTCTTTTCAGCATGACAAGCTCTTTAGTTCAACTATTAGCTTCCGAAAAACTTAACGGCGATAACTACACAACATGGAAAACAAATCTGAATACAATACTAGTAATAGATGACTTGAGATTTGTCTTAACTGAGGAATGTCCTCAGGCCCCTACCTCAAATGCTAACCGAACTAGTCGGGAAGTTTATGATCGATGGGTTAAGGCTAACGATAAAGCCCGTGTCTATATTCTTGCCAGCATGACTGATGTATTGGCTAAGAAATACGAATCCTTGGGCACAACTAAGGCTATCATGGATTTGTTAAAAGAGATGTTCGGGCAACCGTCATTGGTTCTAAGATAGGAGGCTATTAAGTACATTTAAAACAAGCGTATGAAGGAAGGGACCTCTGTTAGAGAACATGTCCATAACATGATGGTCCACTTCAATATTGCTGAAGTAAATGGTGGCGCAATCGACGAGGCAAATCAGGTTAGCTTTATAATGGAGTCTCTTCCGAAGAGCTTCATACCATTTCAGACCAATGCTTCTCTGAATAAAATAGAGTTTAATCTGACAACCTTTCTTAACGAGCTCCAACGTTTTCAAACTCTTACAAAAGCTAAGGGGAAAGAGGCGGAGGCAAATGTTGTCACCACCAGGAAAGTTTTAAGAGGATCGTCCTCTAAAACTAAAGTTGGACCTTCAAAGAACAAGAATGTTCAAATGAAAAAGAAGGGCAAGGGGAAGGCTCCCATGACAAACAAGGGAAAGAAAGTTGCCGAAAAAGGTAAATGTTTTCACTGGGACCAAAACGGGCACTGGAAGAGAAACTGCCTGAAGTACCTTGCTGAGAAGAAAACAGATAAAGAAGCACATGGTAAATATGATTTACTAGTTGTTGAAACATGTTTAGTGGATTATGATACCTCACCCTGGATATTGGATTCAGAGGCCACTAATCATATTTTCTTCTCTTTTCATGAAACTAGTTCCTAGAAAAAGCTAAGAGAAGGCGAGATCACCCTCAAGGTTGGAACAGGAGAGGTTGTCTCGGACGATGCAGTGGGAGACTTGAAGTTGTATTTTGATGATAGATATATCATACATAAAGATGTTTTGTATGCTTCTAAAATGAAACAGACTTAATATCTATCACGTGTATATTAGAACAAATGTATAAAATATCCTTTGAAATCAATGAAGCGTTCATTTTCAGAAAAGGTATTCAAATTTTTTATGCTATACTAGAAAACAACTTATATAAGTTAAGACCAACTAAAGCAAAATTTGTCTTAAATACTGAGATGTTTAGAACAGCCAAAACTTAGAATAAAAGACAAAATGTTTCTTCCAATGCCTATTTATGGCACTTAAGACTTGGTCACATAAATCTCAATAGGATTGGGAGATTGGTTATGAATGGACTCCTAAATCAGTTAGAAGACAATTCTTTACTTCCATGTGAGTCTTGTCTTGAGGGAAAAATGACTAAGAGATCTTTTACTCGAAAAGGTCTCAGAGCAAAAATGCCCTTAGAGCTCGTACATTCGGACCTCTGTGGACGGATGAATGTCAAAGCTCGAGGTGGGTATGAATATTTCATCAGTTTCATTGATGATTATTCAAGTTATGGTCATATTTACCTAATGCATCACAAGTCTGATTCTTTTGAAAAGTTCAAAGAATATAAGACTCAGATTGAGAACCAGTTAGGTAAAACGATTAAGACACTTCGATCAGATCGAGGTGGCGAATACATGGACTTAAGATTCCAAGACTATATGATAGAACATGGAATCAAGCCACAACTCTCTGCACCTAATATGCCTCAGTAGAACGGTGTATCTGAAAGAAGAAACAGAACCTTGTTGGACATGGTTCGCTCAATGATGAGTTTTGCTAAGTTACCTGATTTCTTTTGGGGACATGCATTAGAAACTGTTGTTTATAGTTTGAGCAACGTTCCCTCTAAAAGTGTGTTACACACACACCTTATGAGTTATGGAAAGGGCGTAAAGGTAGTTTACGTCACATTAGGATCTGGGGATGCCCAGCGCACGTGTTGGTGCAAAATCCTAAAAAATTAGAACGTCGTTCAAAGTTATGCCTATTTGTAGGTTATCCAAAAGAAACAAAAGGTGGCCTGTTTTATGATCCTCAAGAGAATAAGGTTTTTGTGTCGACAAATGCAACATTCTTAGAGGAAGACTACATCAGAAATCATCAACCTCGCAGTAGACTAGTATTAAATGAACTTTCCAAAGACGCTACAGATAAAGCTAGTTCATCTACTAAAGTAGTAGATAAAACTAGTACATCTGGTCAGTCACATCTTTCTCAAGAGTTGAGAATACCTCGACGTAGTGGGAGGGTTGTTCATCAGCTTGACCGTTACTTGGGTTTAACTGAAACTCAAGTCGTCATACCTGATGACGGCATAGGGGATCCATCGACCTATAAAAAGACCATGAAAGATGTAGACCGTGACTAGTAGTTCAAAGCCATGGACATCGAAATGGAGTCTATGTACTTCAATTTCGTCTGGGTACTTGTAGATCAACCAAATGACGTAAAACCAATTGGTTGTAAGTTGATTTACAAGAGAAAACGAGATCAAGCCGGTAAAGTACAAACTTTTAAGGCTCCACTTGTGGCAAAGGGTTATTCCAAGAGAGAAGGAGTGGACTATGAAGAAACTTTTTCTCCCGTTTCCATTCTTAAGTCGATTAGAATACTCTTGTCCATCGCCACTTTTTATGACTATGAAATTTGGCAGATGGATGTCAAGACAACCTTTATAAACGGCGATCTTGAGGAGAGTATCTATATGGCTCAACCAGAGGGGTTTATTGCACAGAGTCAAGAACAAAAAGTTTGTCGGCTTCAAAAATCCATTTATGAGTTCAAACAAGCTTCTAGATCCTGGAATATAAGATTTGATACTGCGATCAAATCTTATGGTTTTGAACAGAATGTTGACGAGCCTTGTGTGTACAAGAAGATCGTCAATTCTACTATAGCGTCTTAGTTTTATATGTTGACGACATTCTACTCATTGGGAATGATGTAGGTTACTTGACTGACATCAAGAAATGGCTAGCTACACAATTCCAAATGAATGATTTGGGAGATGCACAATATGTTCTAGGGATTCAAATTGTTTGGAACCGCAAGAACAGAACACTAGCCATGTCTCAAGCAACTTATATAGACAAAATGTTATCTAGGTATAAGATGCAGAATTCAAAAAGGGGTTTGTTACCTTACAGATATGGAATTCATTTGTCAAAGGAACAATGCCCTAAGACACCTCAAGAGGTTGAGGACATGAGACGCATTACCTATGCTTCCGCAGTTGGGAGTCTGATGTATGCAATGTTATGTACACAACCTTACATATGCTACACAGTACGGATAGTCAGTAGGTATCAGTCCAATCCTGGATATGATCATTGGACTGCCGTTAAGAACATCCTCAAGTATCTTAGGAGAACGAGAAACTACATGCTCGTGTATGGTGCTAAGGATTTGATCTCATCGGATACACCGACTCGATTTCGCACCGATAAAGATGCAAGAAAATCCACATCGGGATCAGTGTTCATTCTTAATGGAGGAGCAGTAGTATGGAGAGTGTGAAGCAAAACTGTATTGCAGACTCCACAATGGAAGCTGAGTCCATAGCTGCATGTGAAGCAACAAAGGAAGCAGTATGGTTAAGGAAATTCTTGAAAGATTTGGAAGTTGTTCCAAATATGCATCTGCCTATCACCCTATATTGTGATAACAGTGGTGTAGTTGCAAACTCAAGAGAACCGAGAAGCCATAAGCGCGACAAGCATATTGAGCGCAAATACCATTTCATCCGGGAGATTGTACATCGTGGAGACGTCATAGTAACCCACATATCTTCCGAGCAAAACATTGCTAATCCTTTTGCAAAGACCCTCACGGCTAAAGTGTTTGAAGGTCACCTACAGTCTTTAGGTATACGAAGCTAGTAAACTAGGACAAATGGGAGAATATTTGGGCATGTGCCCTAGTTTATTGTATTCATATGTTTATTGTACTCATATGTTTCTCACATAAATTCAACATTGGGTTATTCCACTAGGAGTTTTAGTCCAAGTGGAACTTTGTTGGATTTTATGTCCTAAAACTCGTAGTTTGTAATTGATAAAACATTTTTTCGTGTTTCTTCTTCGATAAAATTGTTATTGAATTAGTATCCCATAATCTTGAATCCAATAAACTAAGGTCCCGAGGCTATTTAATGTAGACTTGAACTTTATGTGATGATATAAAACATGGATCAAGTTCGAGTATATAGCCTAAAATTGTTTATAGTATAGGGATAAGGTTGGGCGCCTTATTCTTGGGACACTATGGATGCAGCCTACTTTGTAGTTAGTACAAACGATGTGATCCTAAATCGTTCATATAGAGATATGTAAGTGGGGGCATCTTATGCAATGAGTTTGTATAAGACTGGACCACGACTTAGTCACTTTTGTTTTATAACACCGTTTACTGTATAAAACTGACTAATTCAATTTTGATGCTAGGTAACTTGATCTCAATCCTGAGCTAACTATGAACTCCTGTTGTTTATTCGGGATTATCCTTAGATCTGCATGGGTGAGAGCAGCTCAACAACGTTGGCTGAATAAGCCTCCCATTTCAGGGGTAAGACCGGGTAGATAGTTGGGGACATAGGGTGCAAGACAGAATTTACTCCCACCCGACTCTAGGGATAGTAGATAGGTTGTTCTCTTAAGTGCTGATTTCGGAACTAGAACAAGGGGCCCCACCCTCCCACTAGGCTGAGAGGGACTAGATTTGTTGGTTGGACCACAAATGAAATGTTCTATAGAGGTTTAGTTGGACTTAAGGAACAAGAAGTGTTCTCGGAGGTAAAACAATTTTTTGACCCAGCGGAGACCACAACAACCTGTGAAGGATTGACTTACTGGTTACGGTTATATCAGGTGGACAGAAATATATCTACAGTGAGGGGAGTGCAACTACGGGACTTTAGTGGAATGACCCGTTAGTTAACAAATGTTGATTAATTAGGTTAAAGAGTTTGATTGATTAATCTCGAATTGTTGGAGCCCATGATCTGTAGGTCCATTAGGTCCCCCTGCTAGCTCATATGGATTAAACTTAGAACAATATGATGGATTAATTCGAATTGTTCGAATTAGGAAAGGAGTTTTTACCGACTAGTATATGTGATATAACTATCGGTTTTTTATGACACAATATGTTCAAATGTGATTTGAATTTCAAAAATATGAATGCGGATTCATGTTCGGGAGGTCAAAATTAGTCAAGAGGGTCAAAATCATAAAAAGTCAAAGGGTTGACTTTTTGGCTTGGGAAAAGTCAAAGTTTGACTTTGACCAAGTGGAAAAGACTTTTTCACCCTTAACTAGAGTTAGTGGAATTATCAAAGTTTTTCTTGGACAATCCCACTAACTTGAGTGGATTATGTGTCAACATTATAAAATGACACATAGCCCACTTTAGTTTGTGTTTTGTGAGGTGTTGCATTTTGGTGAGCCTTGGCATGCATTTGATGCATGTAATTTCTTTATAAATAGGTTTGTTTTCAAAACAAAGAGGTCTTTTTTTTGCTGAATTTTGAACTTTTCCAAAAGGAAGTCTCACCAAAATACTTCTTTCCTTTCCTCACACAAAACTTTCAACCTCCCATTTTTTTCTTTTCAATACATCATTCACCGGGTCCCACAACCCGGTTCTGAGTCCAGAGGATAGCGGGGAAGCTCTAGTGGTGGTCCGGTTGTGTTCCGTTTTTGCTTTGGCAAGGAGGAGAGAATAAATTGAGCTACAAAGGTTGTATATTCTTCCCTTTTTTAGTTTACCATTTTTTGTACGTTGGCATGTTAATTTCTATTATGTTAGATGCAATTAGAGTGTCATTAGATCCTTATTCCGCTGCGTATGTCTCGTGTTCCATCACTTGAGTGAAACAGAAGTATTTAATTTGATTAAGGGAATTCTTGTAGATTAGTATTGATTGAGAGACTCTTTTGGAAAGGAGAAAAGGAAGTTAGGGTATTGCGTAAAATTATTTTATCTTATTGGAGCACAAATTCCTCCATCCTTCTTCCCCATCTTCACCTTCACGCCAAATGCATACCCAAACAACTTGTTCTTTATTTTCTTCTTGTGTGCTTTGTCCTCCGACCGATAACCCTCCAGCCAAGGATCTGTCGCCATCACAAGCCATCCACGCAGCTAGATCAGAGTTGGAGCGGCTCGAGCCGTCGTTTGCCATCACATGCAGATTGAAGCAAATGCTGCAACCCGCCGGATTCGCGACCTCCAACCGCCATAATCGTCCCGTCGTTCCCTCTTCGCAGGTTTCTCCGAGCCTCGGCGTTGCGAATCCTTGATCTGTCAAAGTCGAACAACTGCAGCTCTTATTGTCAACCATTGTTTTGGTTGGCTTTTGTCATTGTTACTACTCAGTTCTCACTTCGTTGGGACTGGTTTACAGTAGATCGACATCTGAGCACTCCAAAGACGAACTTCACGCGCCGAGCCGCGCTTCCGCATCACTGTCAAGCGTCACCGCTCGCTAGATAGCGCAAATTTCAGCGGTTTAACTCTCAAGCTTGTTTTAGACTCCATTATGGTAAACTCAATCGATTATTGCTAGATACATCTGAGTTTATATGGGATAAACAACAAAATTTTATGATATGGGCTTATTATAGGAAATCGGTGGGCTTCAATCTTTGTAAGCACAGTCTGAGGAGTTTCTAGTTACAATTTGATTAAGGATTTATTTCAAGGTAAGTAATTTGAAAATATTAATAATTTTGAGCTATCTGATTTGAGGAATGAGTGATTTTAATTTAGGAGAGTGATGATTGGGCAGGTTCCAAAGAGGCGCTTTATTAGGAATTAGAATCTTGAACGTTTGAGCTTAGGCCATGGTACATGTCGAACCCTTGTTTTTTAAAGGGATAAAGACTTATGTAGTAGTTTTCAATATATTTTATTATTTTCTACTTTGAAAATATTATGCTCAAACGTATTTTAAAATTGAATGTTATGAAAGTCATGCCGTGAATTATGATGTATTGTTTTCCATGATATGTGCATTTATTGTTTATGAATGATGGATGAGATCGCATGCATGTGTATATGTTCATGAATTGATTTTATAAGACTGTGACAATTGGATTCCTGCGGATTTATGCATGGTTAAACATGCATTAGAGACCCTTTGAGACAACTTATAGGGGTTTGTGAAATACTCAAATTATAGGGGTCAGTGACGGACTCAAACTACAGGGATCTGTGAGGGACTTAACATGAAAGAACTCAAGTTGACCAATTGACCACTCAAAACCAAAGTGAATTCATGTATGTGATATAATTCATAAAGAAGTTTTAGGTCTCACATATGAAGGTTTAAAGTCATGATCGTATGTGTATGCATATTCCAAAACCTCAGTAGTGAGATCACGTACCGAATATTATTTTATAATACTCATCCTTTCCTTTTAAAATGTTTTCAGGAAAAGACAAAGGCATACAATGTGAGTGATGGGGATACGTTACGAAGACCATGGGAAATATTGAAGTCATGTTTTCTGCATTCTTTAAAAAATTTCAAACATTAAATGTGTTATTTCCATTTAAGTGACATTGTGATTTTTTTTTTTAAATTAAGACCATACTTTAATTTTTTTTTCTTTTAAGATTTTAACTATTTAGGACCCCAATAAAGATATTTTGTTCATTGATTTAAAGGAAATTTTACTCATTCTAAAATATTTTATGGCCTAAAATGCATGCATGAGTTTTAATGTACTTAAGAAGTGCGTCTTAGAACTAGGGGCATGGAAGTGGTCGGGGAAGGGGACACAACAGAGGTAGAGGCGCTGGAAGAATCAATAATCCATCACAAGAACTACAACTAGATCATACAGAGAATCCCTCGCCTATGTCAGACCTACCTTATAAACAATAAGACAATCAATAAAATAGTCCTGTAGTAGCACCAACAGTGGGACAAGGCAACCTTAATATGATAAAGATGATGATAGAGGCAATGCAAACCTTGGTGCAAGTAACAATGGCCACTCAGTTGGCTCAGACAGGTCAGACACAGGTTAACGCGTCAGTTTGAGACCATATACTTGAAAAATATTCAAGTTTGAACCACGTTTATTTTGATAGGTTTTCTAACGACCCTACCTTGGCAGAGTTATGGTTTTCTTCTATTAATACAATATTTAGAGTGATCAACTTTCTTAAGGAGCAAAAAGTGTTGTGTGCAGCATTTATGCTAAGAAATGATGCACATTTGTTGTGGGAATCCGTACAGAGGACTATGAACACCAACGGAGGCCCAGTTACATGGAATTTATTCAAGGAGGCGTTCTGGCGCATGTTTTACCCTACCACACCATGATACATAAAGCAAACTAAGTTTCTACAACTCTGTTAGATCAGGAGGTCAGTAGAGATATATGAAGAGAATTGACAAGACTGATGCCCTTTGCTCCCAAACTAGTGAATACTAAGACTAAGAAAGCATAATGATTCATAATAGGATTGGATGAAGGTGTTCGAGGTATCGTACAGACATTGTCACCTCCAGACTATGCCTCTGCAGTGAGAGTAGATGAGTTGATCAATGCTTAATCTCAAAGTGTGCAACCGATAGTGGCTAACCTAGGTCAACCCCCTTCGATTCAGAAAAGAAAGTGGGACCAAACCAATCCAGGCTCCCAACCTCCTCAACACGTTTCACATGGGACAGGTAATCCCTCTTCAATTTTGGGGCAGAGACAACAGTTTAACAGGCCAGGAAATAATAACGGGGATAAGTCATGCTGTAAGGACCGTTGAAGGCAACGTTGGGGCAAGTGTTTAGCCCAAAATAGTATATGTTTCAGATGTGGAAAAGAGAGGCATCGAGCTGATAGTTGCCCTAACAAAGGTAGTACAAGCCACCTAGGGTGCCAATAGTAGAGGTTCTGAACGCTTGTGACCCGACAAGAAAAGGCTTATGCGAGTACTAGTAGCGACGCTGGTAATGTAGACTCAGTAGTTACAGGTACACTTCCCTTACGTGGACACCATGCCTTTGTATTATTTGAGTCTGGATCTACTCATTCATTTATCTCTGCATCATTTCTTCACGATAACCATGCCTCTAACTCAGTTTACTCGCACGCGTAAATCGTTCTTATGGGATGACACGTACAAAGCGAGCTTTCTAGAACTTAAAAGAAGATTTGTTACCACCCCAATTCTTATAGTTCTCGATGGAATATAAGGCTTTGTGATATACAGTGACGCTTCCAAAATTCATGAACGAAATTATCCAACTCATTACTTGGAGTTGGCAACCGTAGTTTTCACACTCAAAGTTTGGAGGCATTACTTGTATGAAGAAAAGATTCATATATTCACATATTACAAGAGCCTGTAGTATTTGTTTATACAAAAAGGACTTAACATGAGACAACCTAGATGGTTAGAACAAGTGAAGGAATATGATGTTGATATTCAGTACCATCCGAGTAAAGAGAATGTTGTTGTAGGTGCCCTTAGTAGGAAGCTCGTTCGTACTTCAGCTTAGATCACTGATTAGGTTGAACTACATATTGGTTTGGAACACGCAAAAATTGTAATGCTAGTGGGTGAAGCTGCTCCATAGTTAGCCTGATTGACAGTTTTGTTGGGTTTTATGTCCTAACACTCATAGTTTGTAATGTTGTTCAATTTATTTCAAAAAATTTTTATTGGTTTTGTTATTCATAAATATTGCTTTATATTAACTCTAAATCCAATAAACGAACATCCTAGGCTCTAATATTTGTAGTGAAAACACGCAAGCGCAATCGATCGAAGTAATATAAACTTGAAGTTTTCCAAAGTATCGAGCCCATGGGAACAGATTAATAAAATCAACAGAGATTTGCACAACTTGTCGACCAATTACACTTAAAACGGTAACCAAAAGTGGAATAAATTGTGTGGTGATTGTGACTAAAATTGATGACAAGAATGGGAAAGTAAGGGATTTAAAATGGTAGGGCCACTAAGTTGGAAAGACAACACAACTCCAATGTAATTGCCATGCATTATAGTTGCATTTCCGTTGCGCAGTATTGCAGTATGCCGCACTTACGTGAGAAGGAAAAACAACGCAATTGCCTCATGCTGCTCTACCGCATAGTTGCGTATGACCACCACTTACATTCCAATTGCGTAGCGCTATTGCGTCAACGCCAATGCATAAAACTGCGCTACACTGCTCTGCTAATACGATGCAATTGCAGGCTTTTACCATTGCGATGCAGTTGCATGATGCAACAACGATGATGCGACTGCAAGTATATTGTGATTCGATCTAACCTTCCAAATGATATAAATCGAGTTATACTCCTATTCAACCTTCTTTGAAGTATCTTTAGGAGGTTCGGTGATTACTCCTATATTTCTATAGTTAATATATCCTAGAATGCTTAAGATTTGCTCTCAAGTGTAAGGTCTTGGAGTCTTGGGCTAAGCCTAGGGTAAAAGTTCAGGTCTTATGTCTAAGTCATTTTTACTCCATTACTTTTGAAAAATCTGCCTTAGCTTGACTCTTTTGGTGCCAACAGAAGGCGTGATGGGTAACTTTAGATGGACGACTAAAGCTACCTGCATTAAACTCACCAAAAGTAAACCTCATTAGAGGATCATCGAATCACTCTTGCATTGGATTTCATTCACTTTCCTTAAGACATTCACATCTTGAATCCCTAGGGAAAATTATCTCCTCGTGGACAAAACGATAAATTAAAACTTTAACATAACTATTAAAAACTTGAATCCCAAGCTTCCTATCGGTCTACCATAGTTTGACAAGAATTGAGAGAACAACTTTAGATTGCTACTGTAAACGAAGTTAACATAGAACCCAAGAACACTTGTGATAGCACACAAAATGTGATATCTTTAGGCTTATAATTTGTTAGCTTTTATGATAATTTCAGGGCTTTCACGTGTCTAAATCTATGAATTTGAGTTGAAGAGCACTAACAGGCCAGTTGGAGATATTTTGGAGTGCTTGGGTTCAATTCAAGTCTTTTGGAGCTAAAAATGATACCATGTGGAAGGAGAAGACCCAAATCAAGCATATTGACATGAGGTGATGGCATTGTAATGCCATTCAGGACGTCGCAACACCGATGTTACAGAAATTTGGCATAGTGAAGTCGTGGTGACGATATTTCAACGCTGCTCTACAACGTGAAACGTCGAATCAATAAGGCGCGTGAGTTAGGGTAGCGACGTTGCAACAGTGCCCTCAGCTTTGCAACGGTGCAGAAAATTTCCATAATCATTTACCGCCTAGGGCACGACGTTGTAACGCCGCCGGGGTTGCAACGTCGTGTCGATTAGATCTATAAATACGTCATATTATATCAATTGTAGAGGGAGCATATTCATATAGAATTTTAGACCTATTTGTTACACTTATACTAAAAAAGGAGCATAATACTATTTTTGGGGGGCGAAGCACGTGAGAGGAGGGTCGAGATCATAACATGAGCTAGGGAACGAGGGACCGAGATGTTACCGATGAGTTTTCTTTCTTCTTCCTTTTGGTTTGTACTTTTGTTATAGCCTCTGGTGTGACATTAGCTTGTTTTGATAGTGATTATGCGTAGCTAATTATTGTAGTTAGGGGATTGATTAACATGTTTTTAACTTATTTAAGTATGTATTAAACTTATGTTTGTGTTTCTTTATTTTTGGAAATTCTTTTCTTAAATTACTTGCTTTTGTTTTGCTAAGTTTAGCATGATTTGTTGGTTTAAGATGATTTGATAGAATAGACTTAGATTAGAGCAAGGTTGCCAAAACCCTTTTCTAATTCGGGGCACGAAAGTGACTCAAGTTCTTTGGGAAATGTTTTAACAAGTTGCTTAATGGCATACATGCTTTTAAAATTCATAAGTTAACTTTAGGATTTATTACTATGCATGAGATGTTGGGATTTATGCCCTAAACTTGTGTAATTTTGATCAATTAAATAAAGGGTTATTTGTTTTGATAGAATTACAGTCTTGCTTTATAAATCCAATAAACTAAGCTCCAAGGTTATAACATATATCTTGAACATCAGTGTAGTGGACAATATTTGGATTGTGTTCAAGAATATAACCTAAATGGTCTATGGTATAAGAATAAGGTTGGAAACCTCATTCTGGTAACACCATGGATGCGACCCACTTTGTAATTAGTACAAATGAGGTAATCCAACTCATTCATGTAGTTGACATGCGAGTGGGGGCATCCTGTACGAAGAGTTCATACAAGACCGGACCGCAAATCATTAGTCTAACCAGTGTAACACCGTTAACAAAATAAGACTAGTAATTTATAGATGGTCATTAGTGACTCGACCTGAATCATGAGCAAGTTAAAAACTCCTGCTTATAGGGGTTTGTCCTTAGACTAGTATGGGTGAGAGTGGCCTGTAGCCGACTCAATAAGCCTACCTTCTCAGGGACAGAACCTCGTAGGTAGCTAGGAACTTAATTGTGCAAGATGGAATTCACTCATTCCTACACTAAGGAATTAGATAGGTTGTTCCCTTAAGAACTGACCCCAAGTCTTGAACAACGGGGCCCCGCCCTCTATGAGGGTATTAGTCTAAGGTAGGACCTTAGACTTGTTGTTCATTAGAGGATCAGTGGTGGTTAAGGAGCAAAGAGGTAATCACAGGGGTAAAATGATAATTTGACCTAGCCGTGATTATGAACAACCTGTGAAGGGTCGACTCATGGGTAATGACTATATCAGTGGACACAATAATATCTACAGTGAGGAGAGTGGAGGTACAAGTGTATAGTGGAGTGACTTGTAGTTAATGAATATTGATTAACTAGAATCAAAGAGTTTGATCAGTTAATCTCATATCATTGGAGCTCATGAACTGTAGGTTCATTAGGTCCCTTCGTTGGCTCAACATGGTAATATTGAGGGCATAAAGTTAGGAATGAAATTGAAGTGTTCAATTTCATACATGAGGTGTTATATCAATTATATATGATATAATTGATATAATATATAGTTTTAATGTGAATTAGATTCACATATAAACCATATACTAAAGAGAGAATAAAGGAGGGGTAGGATGGTCATTTCCATCGTATTTCCTTATATATATGGTTGCATGAGATGCAACTAGGGTAAGTGGTGCAAACTCTTTATTGTGTTGTTGGAAGGGTTCCAAAACACACATCTCTCTCTCAAAATACCTCACCTCTCCTAAAGGGAACTCACATTCCTCCCTCACCTAGAGAACAACGGAGAAGATCCAGTGGTCGTGTCTTCGTCCGTTCGTGTTCCAGTTGCTAAGATCGTGATCGTGGGAGAGTGGAGCACTTGAAGAAAGGTTCTTGAAAGGTAACATTTCTTGCTGTCCATTCTATTATGTGCTTAATCTAGTTGTATATGTTCTTGAATTATATCGTTGTAACTAAATCAAGAGCGTGCGATTCACAATCGTTTCCGCTGCGGGACTTCGATTCCCTTCAATTGGTATCAGAGACCAATTGCGTTCTTGATTTATGTTCAGGTTTTTTCAAGAACGAGGTGGAATTTACTGTTTTTGCATGAGATGTATGAACGATTTTTCCAAATTAGATGGTTTCAATTTTGGCACTTAGATTTACTATTTCCATTGAATAGTTTAATGTAAGGGTCCGATGTTTTGGGCAATTTTATTTGTAAATCGAGGCTGTAAGTCCGTGTCAATCGAGGCAACGTGGTTGCTGAGAAGATCGGAGCAAACACGAACTTGGAATAAGTGATTCCATATGTTGTCTGTGTGCAGCTTTGCAACACTGTTCATTGGCATTGCAACGCTGCGCTTGCGGGAGGAGGCGCGCACAGGAGGCAGCGTTGTAACACAGCATTCAGCGTTGCAACGCCGAAGGCGTTTCGCAACGCGCTCCAACGGGCAGAAACGGACAAGGCGCAGCGTTGCAACGCTAGAGGCGTTTCTCAGCAGCTTCAAATGGACGAAAAACATTTTTTTAATTGTATATTAAATATGAAAATGTTTTATATTTAATTTATATTTAATAAATTAATTTTAATTAATATAATTAGATTATATTATCTAAAATTAATTTTAGGGTGCCAAAATTTGTCTAATTTTGCTATTTAAATTATGCAATTGTTGTGTAATTATTGCCATGCATAATGTATGCTTTTATTTTAGAAATCCCACCTTAGGTTAAGCATTTTTATGCATAATTTATAATATAAGGAGTTATATTATATAGTTTGCATGATTAATTAATATAAAGTTGTTATATTAATTTATGGACAAGATTGACGTGCATTATATATCATGAGATGATTATGCTATGAATATCTTATTATTCATGTGATGAATGATCAAGCACTATAACATAGTATGCATGTCACCTAAGGTTAATTATTAGTTTTAAAGTGTTTAGAGCTTGGAAATAATAGACCTTAGGTTATGTAGTTCTAATTAGATTAGAATTAGGAACCAAGTAATTTATAAGCTATGATTAAAAGAGGAACTCTGTCTAAGGAAAGTTCTGTCTAGGCTGGGGTATTTAAGCTGACGGAAACGGAACAACCCTATCTGGGAACTGACCTGGGAGTGAAATTTAATCAGAGAGTTTATAAATTACAGTAGCGTCAGCGGGTTTATTAAGGGGTTAATAAACTAGAAATCCTAGGTTTTAATATAAGGAGTTATATTAACAAACTTAGGATAAAATCAATATAAGAGTTATATTGATAGAGTTAGGTAAAACCATTAGCCGGGTCTTTTAGCCTAAGTAAGATTCCTATAACTTTTAAAGTATTAAGTAGGAGGAAAAGTGTATGAGATACATATTTTTCCACCTATGATATCTCCGGGAAGTTCACACCGTGAGACTCATACTTGGCCTCGTGGCGCAAACGGGAGCGTCCGCTTTCGGATGGTGTTTATATGAGTCAATATGAAGGTAAATGGAGAGGGTACTTATAGTGTGTGGGAGCAGGTTTAGTGAAAACGAAACCTCTCTGTCTCTTTGTCAGTTTACACCAATTTAGACCACTATGGTCACCGCTAGTCCTGGCTGGACTGCATAATCCCTTCGGAGGGCTTGATCATAGGGGATCGAACACAGTAGACACCCGAAAGGGATAAGGATTTCCTTAGACTATTTTTCAATCTAGTCCTCCCTTCGGCGGATTTTATTGGATGGAGACTCTGGCATCTAAAGACAGAGGGTTACACTCACGGGGTTCATAAGTTGTGTATGTATCCTGACCGAAAAATTGTAACTAAAACCTATGGGAATAAGAGTTATTCTAGTATTAGGTTTTGGTCAAGAGTGTCTTGATCCAGAGGAGGGGTGTTTTTTATTACCCTTCGGTGTCATACATTCTAAACTTTTGGAGTATCATTGCAAATTATAAATGGCCTAGGAATCATTTTATAATTAGCTAAAACATGATTGGATTAGAGTTATAGCAAGAAACTCATACAAGTTTGTTTGTAAATTTTTCAGCAAAAATATCTAGCTCTAAAATTTCCTTATTGGGTGCGAAAAAGTTAACCGGAGAGAATATGATGACATGGAAAAACAAACTCAACACTATATTGGTAGTGGATGATCCGAAGTTTGTGCTAAGCGAGGAGTGTCCTCAGTGCTGTGCTCGAATGCGCCACGAAATGTTCGTGATGCATATGATCGATGGATCAAGGACAATGATAAGGCCAAGGTCTTCATGCTGGCAAGTATGTCTGACATATTAGCCAAGAAGCATGAGGGCATGATTACCGCCAAGGAAATCATGGATTCTGTGCAAGGTATGTTTGGACAACAGTCCACACATGCCCGACATAACGCCCTAAAGTACATATTCAACTCGAGGATGCTAGAGGGTACATCTGTTCGGGATCATGTCTTGGATATGATGGTGCACTTTAACATAGCGGAGTCGAATGGTGCTTCCATCGATGAGTCGAGCAGTCGACTTCATTCGAAACCCTTCCGAGATAGTTTCTATGATTTAGAAGTAATGTTGTTATGAACAAGCTTCATCTTAATCTTACCTCCTTCGAATGAACTTGGACCTTTGATCTTTGATGAAAATTCGAGAGATCGAAAGGTGAGGCAAATGTTGCCGATGAGGAGTTATCACAGAGGTTCGACCTGCGGGACAAAAAAAAATGATGGCTTCATCTTCTTCTAACACGAGAGGAAAGAAGAAGAACATGAAAAAGGTTGGTAAAGGGAAACAGTGACAAAGCCGCCACCCGTAAGGGCAAAAAAAAAGAAGCGTTTTGACAAAGGAAAGTGTTTCCACTGCAACGAAGACGGGCATTGGAAAACGAATCGTCCAAGTACATTGCAGAAAAGAAGAAAGAAGGTAAATACGATTTACTTTGCCTGGAAGCTTGTTTAGTGGATAATGATAAAACAACTTGGATACTTGATTCAGGCGCCACTAATCATGTTTGCTCTTCTTTTCAGGGAATTGATTCCTAGCAGCAGCTACATCAAGGAGAGATAACGCTCCGGGTTGGAAATGGAGAAGTCGTCTCAACTGTAGCAGTAGTGATACCAGGATTCACTAGAAATCTTATTTCCATTTCTTGCCTTATAGAACAATGTATTTCTGTTTCCTTTTCTATGAATAAAGTGTTTATTTTGAAGAAAGGTTTAGAAATATGTTCAACTTCATTAGAAAATTGGTTGTATGTTTTAAGGCATAATTTAGTCAAAATTGATCTTAGTCGCTCATCGTGATTAAGCCAAGATTCATAGACTATTCGATATAGAAAAGTAAAGTAATTAAAAGAGAGCAACTAAAACTAACTATTGTCTACAAAGATTCCGTGAGATTGCCTTAAGAGACTCTCTCTTGGTTCCTCCACTTAATTTGATTTGATACCCTAGGAGTTGTGTAAAAGGAAGCTTAAATGGCCTAAACCCTAAATAATGATAGAGACTTTTCCAAAACAATTAGGAAATAATATTGAAAATAAAATAAAATAAAGTAAATAATTTCCTATCTTGCAAGATGGTAGAAAATATAATCAAATCTCGGATATTCTCTCGTATATTGCCAAGAGAAGCATAGATGATTGTTAATAACGAAAGTTTTTAGACTATACAACCTTTGGTATTTTGACCATAACTTCTTCTGAAGTCTAAGAATTGTGTGATCTTTATATAGTTGGAAAGCTCCATTCAAGAGCTTTTTAATGCTATGTAATTTGAATATATTCTCAAATTTGATCAAGGAGATAATTGAGATGAAATTCATAACAAATTATTCTTCAGTACAACAGTTTTACAACAATTGCAATTACCATTTAAAATACCATAACTTTAAAAATACTTGGTGGAATGTAACAAATCGTATACTGTTGGAAAGATAATTCGATAAGCTTCAAATTGATACTAAATTTTAATATATTTCAATATGATAAAATCATTATATGATCGATCAAACGTGGTATCCAAATAAGGGAAAATCAGGCGAAAAATCTTTGCAACAAATCTTTGCAGCATCTCAACGCTTGATGGAGCGTCCTGAGGCTCCTAGCGTCTTAGAAAGCCTCCCCGCAGTGTCGAGCGAGCCACTTTGCGATTGAAATCCTTTAGCATCGAGACGCTACAAATTTGTCTAGACGCTCTGTGTGCGGGTCTCTTTACTTGTGAGTGGTCAACGTGTAGACGCTCCTTTTAGGTATCTAGACGCTCTGCAGGCGGTCTCTTTTACTTGTCAATCTCTTCATTCTTCAATTTGATGCATTCTTTATTATAATCTTAGGCTTTAAACCCTTGATCATTCCTAAGCCTTCGGAATGGCCTCGAAATACAAATCTTCTGTAAAATAAATAAGTAAGCACATCAAAGTATCAGAACTAGCATAAGATAAATAGATAAAGATAACACTTTTATGGTGCTTGAAGGGAATCAAATCCCGTGCGAAAGAAAACGATCGTCGTTGCTCTGATTGTATATAAAGGTATCCGCAAGCTTCCCTTTTGAAAGCATAAAAGGGGAACTTGAGGTTACCTTTGAATACCAATTCTTCACGTAATTCCCTCGTCGTCAACGACCTCTTCTACCTCTACGATCAAATGCACGAACACCGCTAAAAAGCCTTCTCGGTTGTTCTCTAGGATAGGGACAGAGGTGAGATCTCCTTTTGGGATTAGGGAATGGTTGTAGATAATTTGAGAGAGAACTCTCGTGTTTGATCAAAGTACAAAACTACATAAATAGTTCAAGTCTTCCAAAATGCATCCAAAGGGATGCTTTTATAGGCAATGTGGGTGGAGACAAATTTTTCACCGATTGAGCCACTAACTCGACTTATTATGCATAAATTCATAATATAAGGTATCAAATACCTTATTATATAAATCATATTTAGATAATTGGATAAATTGAATTTAGTCAAATTCAATTTCATGTCTCTCAAAATACTACCATAATTTATGCCTTAATTTCATAATTAGACATAATTAGGTTCATTATGAATCATATTCACATTGAACTATATATTATATCAATTATATCATATATAATTTACATAATTTTCTAAATTGATTTTGAACACTTCAAATTCATTCCAAAACTTTATATCCTCATTGAATTCCATGTGGAGCCTACCGAGGGACCTAATGGACCTACAAATCATGAGCTCCAACGATAAGTGATTGACTAATCAAACTCATTGATCCTGTCAATCAACATTCATTAACTACGAGTCACTCCACTATATACTCGCAGTTGCACTCTCCTCACTGTAGGACAAGTGGTGTCCATTGATTTAAATAATGTCCGTGGGTCAACCCTTCACAGATTGTTCGTAGTCACAATTGGGCCAAATTACCATTTTACCCCTGAGACTACTTCTTGCACCTTAAGCACCACTGATCCTCTAATGAACAACAAGTTGATGGTTCGACCATAAACAATTTCTCTCTCGGGCCACCAAGAGGGAGGGGCCCCGTTGTTCAAGACACGGATTCGACACTTAAGGGAATAACCAATCTAGTTACTCTAGTTCGGGAACAAGTGAATTCTTTCTTGCGAAGTTGAATCCCCAGCTCCCTACGAGGTTTCATCCCTAAGAAGGTAGACTTATTAAGTCCGCAAATTTGGGCACTCTCACCTGTACTAGTCTAAGGATAAACCCCCACAAACAAGAGTTCACAACCCGCTCAGGATTCGGATTAAGTCACAATTGGTCATCTGTAAATTATTAGCCCTAATCTATGAACGATGTTGCTAGAGTGGTCTAACTATTCTCGGTCCGATCTTGTACAATCTCATCGCAGAGAATGCCCCCACTTGCATGTCAACTACAGGAACGAGTTGGATCACCTGGTTTGTATCAAATACAAAGTGGGTCGCATTCAAAAAGTTTCCAAGATGAGGTTCCCAATCCAATCCATGTACTATAGACCATTTAGGTTTTTACTCTAACTTGATCCTAGATGTGTGTCAACCACACATTGTTCAAGATCTTCTAATGTGACCCAGGAGCATAGTTTATTGGATTTAAGTTTGTAATTTTGAGAATACAAGATTAATCGAAAGATGACACTTTTATTCACTTCCTTGAATAATTACAAATACACGAGTTTATGGCATTAATCCCAACAAACTCCGACTTTTCCTAAAGCTAGTGGAGTACATAGAACATTACAATAATGCAAATAAAATAAAATAGGGCATTGAATACCCTCTGATACAATACTCCTACTTGCCCTAGTTAGATTCTAATGTGTAAACCTAGAATTTCTAAGTTACCCTCAAACACTTTAGCCGTGAGAGTCTTTGTCAATTGATCAACAACAATTTTTCGTATCAGGTGATACTTTCGTTCGATTTGATTTTCCCATTTGTGACTACGAGGTTCCCTCGAGGTGGCCACTGCACAGATGTTATCACAATAAAGGGTGATTGGGAGGTTCATATTTGGATCAAGTTCCAAATCAAACATGAACATCCTTACCCAAACTGCCTTTTTAGCCGCTACCTACTCAACCTCCATAGTGGAGTGTTGTAAAATGATATTGCAATAGCGCAAGTGTAGGGTCATGTTTTAATATAGTGATTTGAGTACAAAGTATCCTCCTCATGAATGGGTTTCTAGATTGATTAATTACCAAGATACTTATTCTAAACTTTATCTAAATCAACAAAACTTTGATATAAAGTGAAAACAATGATAAAAAGTAAATATAGAAGTGGAGACACGAATATGATAGAATTGTTGGGAACTTGATTTCACAAGTTAATTCGTTATTTAACACATGCAATGAACTATGGTTGCGAATTTATAAACAAGAAGCAAAAACACTCAAAAGAATCTCTCAACTCATGGTGAGCCTCGTGCACAGCGATAAATTTTAAAGTTTCCTTATAAATTTTAAAAGCATGCACGACATTAAACAACTTTTTTGTATGTTTCCCACAGAATTCTCGATTACTCTCGTACCAGATTTTTAAGAGTTTTGACAACTTTGCTCTAATCTAAGCTTCTTTCTCTCGAGTCCACTTACACCAACAAGATCAATGAATTTAAGAACAAATTGGCAAAAATAAATAACATGACAAAATTCAATACATAATCAAATAAATTCAAAACATGTTATTCAATCCCTAACTACGATAATTAGCTACTCAAAATCACCATAAAAATAAGCTGAAGTCATTCAATAGCCAATAAACTAAGGTACAAACTAAAAGAAAAAGAAATAAAACACTTATGTGTCGATGTCGGTCCCTCGATCCCGAGCTCTCGCACGATCTCGAGCCTCCACAAACGCTTTGGTTTCCAAGGAATGCTCTTCTTTCTCCTTTTATAGTGTATTTCAAAATTAGGGCTAAAAACTATCAAATTCGACTCTCCTTTGAAAAGGGTACAAAGTGCTCTATTCATATACAAAATCGGCACAACGTTGAAACGGTAGGGTTAGCGTTGCAACATTGTGCCCTAGGCGTGAAAAAAATAAAGAAATCTCTAGTGGTGTTGCAACGCTGACCCCTAACGCGTGCGCGCTTTATCGATCTGGTGTTGTGATGCGGTAAAGTAGCGTTGCAATGTCGCCTTCATGATTCTTCTAAGCTCAAAATCTGCAACAACGACGTTGCAACGCCATCACCTCGGGTCCAATTTCTTGATTTGTTCTTTGTTCTTCCACTTGATATTATTTTTAGCTCCAAAAAGCCTCGAATTAAACCCGAGTAATGAAGGGAATGAAACTCCCGCAACGGAAACGACATGAAACGTCGTGGTTTTACGTTATGTCATAAATTCTAAGTTAAACATGCAATTTAGAAGAAGAAAACAGAAAGTAGATGGTATACTTACTTGTTGAAGAACCTTTCTTCGACAATTTATTCTCCGATCACGAACTCTTAATGCCAATGATCCCTTCACACGATCTCTCGAACCGAACAAATTGGACACCTCCAAAATGATCTTCTGGGTTGTTATCGGTCGATTGAGGGAGAGTGGTGGGGCTCTCTTTGGATTTTTGGTGGAGTGAAATTGAGAGAGAATTGAGAGAGGAGAGAAAGCTTCTTTGGATGGAATTCCAAATAATGAATTATTGCCTTGCAAAAGGCTTCACACAAAGCCTATATATAATGTTGAGTTGTGGAGCTGAAATCTCCACCAAATCACAATTTTACCACAACCTTATAATATGCAAATCATATTTGCATATAACATATAATAAGGTATCTCATACCTTATTATACAAATCACATTTGTATAATTGTGGAATTTTAGATTGAATCATATTCAATTCAATTTCGCTCAATCCAATTTCTCCAAATTAGCACTAATTAACCTATAGTTTATTTTGAATCTCATTCACATCAAACTATATATTATGTCAATTATAATTTATATCACATGTAAATGACATAAATACCCAAATAACGAATTTGAACACCTCAAATATACCCCAAACTGTAAACCCTCAATTTATCCAGTTTGAGCCATTCAAGGGAGCTAATGGACCTATAGATGACGAGCTCCAATGATTCGATATTAAACTGTCAAACTCTTTGACCCGGTTATTCAACATTCATTAGCTACAGTAACACTACACTAAAGGCGTAGGTGCACTCCTATCACTATAGGACAAGTTGTGTCCATTGATATAACCAATGCCTATGAGTCGACCCTTCACAAGTTGTTCGTAGACACTGTTGGTTCAAATTATCGTTTTACCCATGTGTCTATCTCTTGCTCCTTAAGTCCAACTGATCCTCTAATAAACGACTACATTTCATGGTCCAACCATAAAAAACATCCCTCTCGGGCCAAGGAGAGGGTGGGGGGCCGTTGTCCAAGCCTGAGAGACAACACTTAAGGGAACAACCCCTCTAGTTTTCTTAATTCAGGAACGAGTGACTTCCATCTCGCGTAGTAAAGTTCCCAGCTCCCCACGTAGTCCTGTCCGTGAGAAGATAGGCATATTGGATGAGTAACTATGACCACCCTCACCCGTACAAGTCAAAGGACAGAGCCCCGCAGACAGGATTCCGTAACACACTCAGGATTAAGGTCGAGTCACTATTTGTCATCTACGAAGTTATTAGCCCTATATTGTTAACGGTGTTACATCAATAAGTCTAATAATTCATGGTCCGGTCTTCTACAATCTCATTGCAAAGGATGCCCCCACTCGCATGTTAACCACATGAACATGCTTGGTCACCTCGTTTGTATCAAATACAAAGTGCGTTGCATCCACAACATATCCAGGATTACGTCTCCAACCCTATCCGTATAATGTAGACCATTCGGGTCAATTACTCGAACGTGATCCTCCCTGTGTGTCCACTACGCACTGTTCAAGTTCTAGTTCTCTCATAATTGAATGACTCTGGAGCTTATGTTTATTTGATTAAGTTTATAAAGCGAGCCACAAAGTGATGAAAAATAACTCTTATTTATTTCAACTTGGAATGTTACAAACTTACACGGGATTAGGACATACATCCCAACAAGTAGTACATGATATCTCCAAATGCCCTGGTTAAGCTCTAAACCTTAAATTATATGATTTAAACACGTAAAAACTCTGAATTTATCATAAAAACTAGCAATGTATAAGTCTAAGGATAGCACATTTTGTGTGTTATAATGGAGTCAGCGATGCATCCTAGCTTGATGCTTCGACAGACTACTGCTCCTCCATTGAGAGCAAACTTAGGATAAAATCAATATAAGAGTTATATTGATAAGTTTAGGTAAAACCATTAGACGGGTTTAGCCTAGGTCATTTTCCTATAGAGTTAAAGTATCCAGTGGAAGGAAAAGTGTATATGATACATATATTCTCACCTATGTTTCTCCAGAAAGCTCACACCGTGAGACTCATACTTGGCCTCATGGCGCAAACGGGAGCGTCCCCCTTCCAATGGTGTTTGTATGAGTCAATATCAAGGTGAATGGAGAGGGTACTTATAGTGAGTGGGAGCAGGTTTAGTGAAAACAAAACCTACGATCTCTTATGTCCGTTCACAACGAAAGATCACTATGGTCAGCCTGCTACTTTGACTTGGACAAGACAATCCTTTCGGTGGGCTTGATCATGGGGATCGAAGACAGTGGACAACCGAAAGGGATAAAGATTTCCTTAGTCTTTTTTCAACCTAGTCCTCCCTTCGTCGGACTTTGTTGGATGGGGACTCTACGGATTTTGTTGGATTGGGACTCTGGAATCACAAGATAGAGGGTTAGACTCACAGGATACATTAGTTGTAATTGTATTCAAACCAAATAATGGTAACTAAAGCCTATAGGAATAAAAGTTATTCTAGCATTAGGTTTTTGTCAAGAATGTCTTGATCCAGAGGATGAGTGTTTTTATTACCCTTCGGTGTCATACATTCTAAACCTTTGGAGTATCATTGGAAATTATTAATGACTTAGGACTCATTAGATAATTAGCTAAAACGTGATTGGATTAGACAGTTTTCTAGCGAGAAACTTATACAAGTTTTATTTAAAAATTTCAGCAAAATGCCTAGCTCAATTATTTCCTTACTGAGTGCGAAATAAATTAACCGGAGAGAAAATAATGACTTAGAAGAATAGACTCAATATAAACTTAGTGGCACATGATCTTAAGTTCGTTCTCAATGAGGAGTGTCCTTAATTCCCTGCTCAAGACGCACCTCAATCTGTTAAGGATGCGTATGACCGCTGGATCAATGCCAATGAAAAGGCAAAAGCATATATCCTTGTTAGCATACCTGATGTTTTAGCCAGGAGGGTGGAGGGCAAGGTCACAGCTCGTGAGATCATGAATTTTATGCTAAATTTGTCTAGACAACCGTCCAAACAAATTGGGCATGAAGCCCTAAAGTATGTTTACATCACGCACGTGATGGAGGGAACGTCAGTCGGAGAACATGTTCCCAATCTGATGGCTCACTTCAATATAGCGAAATTGAACGGAGCGGTCATAAATGAGAGAAGTCAGGTATCGTTCATCCTAAAATCCCTTCCGAAGAGTTTCCTGCAATTCCGCAGCAATGCAACGATGAACAACATAGAGTATGATCTGACTTCTCTACAAAATGATTTGCAGACTTGCCAGTCTCTAATGGATGATAAGGGACAACAGAATGGAGAGGCAAGTCTGTTTGCCCATTCCAAAAATTCTCATAAGGGTTCACCCTCTGGAACTAAGTACTGCAGTTATTCTTTTGAACTTCAAAAGATACAGAAGAATAAGAAAAGGAGCAAATAAAGAACAATTGTCTAACAAGAAAAATGATGTTATTTGATAACATGTATGTAGTTTCAGGGTTTATTAGAAACCTTATTTCTATTTCTTGTCTTAGCAAAGAAAGTACTTTAATTTCTTTTTAGTTGAATAAAGTGTGTATTTGTTTTGAAAACTATTGAACTATGTGTTGCTCTTCTTAAGAATTTTTTGCAATGGTTTAATTCGGTTAAAATAGTCTTAAACATTGAATTATTCAAAAATAGCAAAAAACACAAACTGATAAGAAACGTGAAATTTCTCCTAAAGAAATTGCTCATCTTTGGCATCTTAGATTGAGTTACATTAACCTCAATAGGATTGAGAGATTGGTAATGAATGGGCTTCTAAATAAGTTAGAAGAAAATACTTTACCTGTACATGAATCCTACCTAGAAGGAATGACTGAAAGACCTTTTAATGGAAAAGGTTATAGAGCCAAAGAACTTCTTGAGCTTATACATTCATACCTTTGTGTTCCGATTGAATGTTAACACCATATGAGGTTATGAATATTTCATCTTTTTTCATAGATGATTATTCCAGATTTTGGCATCTTTACCTAATGCATCACAAGTCTGAAGCACTTGAAAAGTTCAAGAAATTAAAGACTGAAGTTGATAACCAATTAAGTAAAACAATTAAAACACTCTGATCAGATCGAGGTGGAGAGTACATAGATTTAAAATTTCAGAACTATATGATAGAACATGAAATTACATCCCAACTCTCAGCACCCGGTATGTCCCAGCAAAATGGTGTATCGGAAAGGAGAAATAGAACCTTGTTGGACATGGTTCGATCGATTATGAGTTATGCTCATCTCCCTGATTTTTTTTGGGGTTACGCAATAGAGACTTCGGTATATATTTTGAACAATGTGCCATCAAAGAGTGTTTCTGAAAAACCTTTTAAACTTTGGAAAGGACGTAAAGGTAGTTTATGTCATTTTATAATATGGAGTTGTCCAACACATGTGCTTGCGACAAATGCAAAGATTTTGGATTCACGTTCAAACTTGTGCCTATTTGTAGGCTACCCAAAAGAGACAAGAGCTGGATAATTCTATGATCCTAAGGAAGACAAGGTACTTGTGTCGAAAAATGCCACCTTCTTAGATAAGGCACACATCAGGGACCACAAACAAAGAAGTAAATTTTTGTTAAGTGAGTTAGAAGGAACAATAGCAAATGTTGCTAATAATGCTAGTAGGTCAACATGAGTTGTTGATACTAGCTTGTCTAGTCATGAGTGTCAATCTCAAGAGTTGAGAAGGCCTCGATGTAGTGGGTCAGTTATAACACAACCTGACCGTTACATGAGTTTATCTGAAATCCGAGTTGTCATACCAGATGACGACTGTGAGGATCCATTGACTTATAATCAATCGATGGTTAACAAAGACAAAGACAAATGGGCCATAGCCATGGACCAAGAAATGGAGTCTATGCACTTCAATTATATTTGAGATCTTGTAGATAAAGCTAATGGGGTTAAACGTATAAGTTTTAAGTGGCTCTATAAGAGAAAGCGTGGTGTAGATGGAAAGGTGCAAACCTTTAAAGTTTAACTAGTAGCAAAGGTTCATATCAAGGTTGAAGGGGTAGACCATAAGGAAACCTTTTGACCTGTTGTTATGGCAAAGTCTATCTGTATCTTAGTTGTCATTGCCGCACATTATGACTATGAGGTATGGCAAATGGATGTCAAGGCAACATTCTTGAATGACAATCTTGACGAGAACATCTACATAGACCAACCCAAAGGGTTCATTGAACAAGGAAAATAGCAAAAGGTTTGCAAGCTTAAAAGGTCAATCTATAGACTGAAACAAGCCTCTAGGTCCTGAAATATAAGGTTTGATGACGCAATGAAATCTCTTGGCTTTGATCAGAATGATGATGAACCAGGTGTCTACAAGAAAATCATCAATAGTTGTGTCGCATTTCTAGTTCTATATGTGGATGATATCCTACTCATTGGGAATGATGTAGGTTATCTTACTGACATTAAGAATTGGCAAGATATGCAATTCTAAAGGAAAGATTTAGGTGAAGCGCAGTTTGTTCTTCGGATCCAGATTGTCCGGAACCGCAAAAAAAAAACACTCGTCTTGTCATAGACATCTTACATCGACAAAGTGTTGTTGAGGTTTACGATGCAAGACTCCAAAAAGGGTTTATTGCCTTTTTAGTGGAGTTCATTTGTCTAAGGAACAGTGTCCTAAGACACCTCAAGGAGTTGAGGACATGAGACAGATTCCTTATGCATCAGCTGTTGGGAGCGTGATGTACGCCATGTTGTGTAGTAGGCCAGACATCTGTTTTGCATTTGGGATGGTCGGTACATATCAATCAAATCATGGACTTGAACACTGAACAACAGTTAAAACAATCCTTCAGTATCTTCGAAGAACAAGCAACTACATGCTTGTGTATGGGGCTAAGGATTTGATCCTTAAATGATACACAAATTCTGACTTTCAAACTGATAAAGATTCTTTAAAATCTACATAAGGGTCAGTATTTACTCTTAACGGAGGCGTTGTATATGACGAAGTGTCAAGCAGGGATGCATCGCTGATTCCACCATGGAGGTCGAATATGTAGCAGCTTGTGAAGCAGCTAAAGAGGTCGTCTGGTTAAAGAAATTCATGTTAGATTTGGAGGTTGTTCCAAATATGAGTTTGTCTATCACACTGCATTGTGATAACAGTGGTGTTGTGGCAAATTCAAGGGAACCTCAAAGACATAAGACGGGTAAGCATATTAAGTGAAAATATCATCTCATCAGGGAGACCGTGCATCGAGGAGACGTGATCGTAACGAAGATAGCCTCAGAGCATAATATTGTTAATCCTTTTACAAAGGCTCTCACGGCTAAAGTATTTGAGATTCACCTAGAAGGTCTAGGTTTACAAGTCTTCCCCAACTAGGGCAAGTGGGAGTATATTGTACAAAGGGTTTCAATGCCCTAGTTTATTGTATTTTACATTATTGTAATGTTTAAATTATGTACTCCACAAGCTTTAGATCAAATGAGAGATTGTTGGGATATGTGCCCTAAAACATATGTAATTTTGGTCAAATAAATAAAGAGTTATTTGTTTTGATAAAATTATATTCTCGCTTGATAAATCCAATAAACTAAGCTCCAAGCTTGTAAAATATTTTGAACATCAATGTAGTAGACACTATTTGACTTATGTTCAGAACTATAACCTAAATGGTCTATGGTATAAGAATAAGGTTG
The DNA here is from genome assembly GCA_036507285.1 of Trichosanthes cucumerina. Classification (NCBI taxonomy): domain Eukaryota; kingdom Viridiplantae; phylum Streptophyta; class Magnoliopsida; order Cucurbitales; family Cucurbitaceae; genus Trichosanthes; species Trichosanthes cucumerina. Next base: position 47,015,715 of record CM071841.1, read on the forward strand.
GAAACCTTATTCTGTTAACACCATGGACACAACACACTTTGTAATTAGTACAAATGAGGTAATCCAACTCATTCATGTGGATGACATGCAAGTGGGGGTATCCTGTATGAAGACTTCATACAAGACCAGGCTGCAAATTATTAGTCTGACCAGTATAACGCCGTTAGCATGATAAGACTGACAATTTATAGATAGTCATTAGTGACTCGACCTGAATCCTGAGCAAGTTAAGAACTCCTGCTTATAATGGTTTGTCCTTAGACTAGTATGGGTGAAAGTGGCCTGTAGCCGACTCAATAAGCCTACCTTCTCAAGAACAGAACCTCGTAGGTAGTTGGGGGACTTAACTATGCAAGATGGAATTCACTCACTCCTAAACTAAAGAATTAGATAGGTTGTTCCCTTAAGAATTGAGTCTAGGTCTTGAACAACGGGGCCCCACCCTCTAAACTAGTTTAAGAGGGGTTGAGTTTATGGTAGGACCATAGACATGTTTTTCATTAGAGTATTAGTGGTGCTTAAGGAACAAAGAGGTAATCATAGGGGTAAAACGGTAATTTAACCCAACTGTGATTACGAACAACCTGTGAAGAGTCAACTCATGGGTAGTGGTTATATCAATGGACACAATATAATCTACAATGAGGAGAGTGCAGCTACAAGTCTATAGTGGAGTGACTTGTAGTTAATGAATATCGATTAACAAGATCAAAGAGTTTGATCAGTTAATCTCACATCATTGGAGCTCATGAACTGTAGGTCCATTCGGTCCCTCCGTTGGCTCAACATGATAATATTGAGGGTATAAAGTTAGGAATGAGATTGAAGTGTTCAATTTCATATATGAGGTGTTATATTAATTATATGTGAATTAGATCCACAAATTAACTATATACTAATGAGAGAATGAAGGAGGGATAGGATGGTAATTTGCATCCTATTTCCCTATAAATAGTTGCATAAGATGCAACTTTGAGATAAGGCTTTACACACAAACCCTAGAGTTCTCTCATTTGTGTTGGAAAGAGATCGAAACAAATTTTCAAGAAGATCTCCTCACCTCATCCTAAAAGGAACCCATATTCCTTCCTCACCTAGAGAACAACGGAGAAGATTTTGTTGTGGATCATCACAAGGTTCGGGTTCGTTGTTGGGATTGTGATCGTTGGAGGAGGAACTCGTGAAGAAAGTATTCTTCAAAGGTAAATTTTTGTTCTCCTATATTTCGTAAAGCATGCTTAATATTAATATATTGTTGTTGTATGTTAGATCTGTGTAACAAAATCATTAACAAGTTATTCACAATCGCTTCGGTTGCGGGATTCGATCACTTCAGCTTAGCTACACCTTAACCAATTTGATCAATGAGCTACAAACCTTCCAGTCTCTGATGAAAATCAGGCGACAAGAGGGTGAGGCAAATTCTAGGTCTCTCATAATTCAATTACCCTAGACCTTAGTTTATTGGATAAAGTTTGTAAATATGCGAGACACAAAGTGATGAAAAAAATAACTCTTATTCATTTCAATAACGAATATTACAAACATATACGAGATTATGACATACATCCCAACAAACTCCCACTTGGACTAAGCTAGTGGAGTACAAAATACAATTCTCAAATTTACAGTAAAAATACAATAAAATCAGCTAATATTTACCTATGTCTACCAATATAACTCTTCTATTTCACTAGCCTAAGTTTATAATAACATTATTAACTTAGGTCTATGTGACACTTAATTAACGACACTCACGAGAATATAACCTTTGAACCTCCATACCAAATTCACTGCCAAGTTGGTTCCCAGGTAGGGGTGTTACGCAAACCGTCAGCTTCAATACCCCAGCCTTAGACAGAATCTTCCTTAGACAGAGTTACTAATTAGAAACCATTCATAAGTTATATTGATTTCCTAATTCTAATCTTATTAGGACTAGAAAACCTAAGTCTAATTCAAGTTCTAAACATTTTAAAACTAAGAATTAACTTAGGTTACATGCATTTCTATGTTATAGTGCTTGATCATTCATCACATGAATAATAAACTATATAACATACATTCATCACATGAATACATACATGTCTATGCTTTTAATCTAAAAAATATAACACTTATATTGATTAAATTAAAACATGCATTATATTATAACACTTATAATATAATCCTATCATGCATACTATATATTATAACTCTTATAATATAAACATGATGCATGAAATTTTTAATCTAACAAGCGTATGAAGGAAGGGACCTCTGTTAGAGAACATGTCCATGACATGATGGTCCACTTCAATATTGCTGAAGTAAATGGTGGCGCCATCGACGAGGCAAATCAGGTTAGCTTTATAATGGAGTCTCTTCCGAATAGCTTCATACCATTTCAGGCATTTAATGCTTCTGCAATAAAATAGAGTTTAATCTGACAACCCTTCTTAACGAGCTCCAACGTTTTCAAACTCTTACAAAAGTTAAGGGGAAAGAGGTGGAGGCAAATGTTGTCACCACAAGGAAAGTTTTAAGAGGATCGTCCTCTAAAACTAAAGTTGGACCTTCAAAGAACAAGAATGTTCAAATGAAAAAGAAGGGCAAGGGGAAGGCTCCCATGACAAACAAGGGAAAGAAAGTTGCCGAAAACGGAAAATGTTTTCATCATGACCAAAACAGGCAATTGTAAGAGAAAGCGCAGAAGTACCTTCTTTGAGAAGAAAGCAGATAAAGAAGCACATGGTAAATATGATTTACTAGTTGTTGAAACATGTTTAGTGGAGTATGATACCTCACCCTGGATATTGGATTCAGGGGCCACTAATCATATTTTCTTCTCTTTTCAGGAAACTAGTTCCTAGAAAGAGCTGAGAGAAGGCGAGATCACCCTCAAGGTTGGAACAGGAGAGGTTGTCTCGGTCGATGCAATGGGAGACTTGAAGTTGTATTTTGATGATAGATATATCATACTTAAAGATGTTTTTTATGCTTTTAAAATGAAACAGACTTAATATCTATCACGTGTATATTAGAACAAATTTATAAAATATCCTTTGAAATCAATGAAACGTTCATTTTGAGAAAAGGTATTCAAATTTGTTCTGCTATACTAGAAAACAACTTATATAAGTTAAGACCAACTAAAGCAAAATTTGTCTTAAATACTGAGATGTTTAGAACAACCGAAACTCACAATAAAAGACAAAAAGTTTCTTCCAATGCCTATTTATGGCACTTAAGACTTGGTCACATAAATCTCAATAGGATTGGGAGATTGGTTAAGAATGGACTCCTAAATCAGTTAGAAGACAATTCTTTACCTCCATGTGAGTCTTGTCTTGAGGGAAAAATGACTAAAAGATCTTTTACTCGAAAAGGTCTCAGAGCAAAAATACCCTTAGAGCTTGTACATTCGGACCTCTGTGGACGGATGAATGTCAAAGCTCGAGGTGGGTATGAATATTTCATCAGTTTCATTGATGATTATTCAAGATATGGTCATATTTACCTAATGCATCACAAGTCTGATTCTTTTGAAAAGTTCAAAGAATATAAGACTGAGGTTGAGAACCAGTTAGGTAAAACGATTAAGACACTTCGATCAGATCGAGGTGGGGAATACATGGACATAAGATTCCAAGACTATATGATAGAACATGGAATCAAGCCACAACTCTCTGCACATAATATGCCTCAGTAGAACGGTGTATCTGAAAGAAGAAACAGAACCTTGTTGGACATGGTTCGCTCAATGATGAGTTTTGCTAAGTTACCTGATTCCTTTTGGGGACATGCATTAGAAACTGCTGTCTATAGTTTGAACAACGTTCCCTCTAAAAGTGTGTTACACACACCTTATGAGTTATGGAAAGGGCGTAAAGGTAGTTTACGTCACATTAGGATCTGAGGATGTCCAACGCACGTGTTGGTACAAAATCCTAAAAAATTAGAACGTCGTTCAAAGTTATGCCTATTTGTAGGTTATCCAAAAGAAACAAAAGGTGGAGTGCATTTTATGATCCTCAAGAGAATAAGGTTTTTGTGTCGACAAATGCAACATTCTTAGAGGAAGACTACATCGAAGTCATCAACCTCATGATGAGACTAGTATTAAATGAACTTTCCAAAGCGCGCTACAGATAAAGCTAGTTCATCTACTAAAGTAGTAGATAAAACTAGTACATCTCGTCAGTCACATCTTTCTCAAGAGTTGAGAATACCTCGACGTAGTGGGAGGGTTGTTCATCAGCCTGACCGTTACTTGGGTTTAACTGAAACTCAAGTCGTCATCACGATGATGGCGGCATAGAGGATCCATCGACCTATAAACAGGCCATGAAAGATGTAGACCGTGACCAGTGGGTCAAAGCCATGAACCTCGAAATGGAGTCTATGTACTTCAATTCCGTCTGGGTACTTGTAGATCAACCAAATGACGTAAAACCAACTGGTTGTAACTGGATTTACAAGGGAAAACAGACCAAGCCGGTAAAGTACAAACTTTTAAGGCTCGACTTGTGGCAAAGGGTTATTCCCAGAGAGAAGGAGTGGACTATGAAGAAACTTTTTCTCCCGTTTCCATTCTTAAGTCGATTAGAATACTCTTGTCCATCGCCACTTTTTATGACTATGAAATTTGGCAGATGGATGTCAAGACAACCTTTATAAACGGCGATCTTGAGGAGAGTATCTATATGGCTCAACCAGAGAGGTTTATTGCACGAGTCAAGAACAAAAGTTTGTTTCGGCTTCGTAAATCCATTTATGGGTTCAAACAAGCTTCTAGATCTCGGAATATAAGATTTGATACTGCGATCAAATCTTATGGTTTTGAACAGAATGTTGACGAGCCTTGTGTGTACAAGAAGATCGTCAATTCTACTATAGCGTCTTAGTTTTATATGTTGACGACATTCTACTCATTGGGAATGATGTAGGTTACTTGACTGACATCAAGAAATGGCTAGCTACACAATTCCAAATGAATGATTTGGGAGATGCACAATATGTTCTAGGGATTCAAATTGTTTGGAACCGCAAGAACAGAACACTAGCCATGTCTCAAGCAACTTATATAGACAAAATGTTATCTAGGTATAAGATGCAGAATTCAAAAAGAGGTTTGTTACCTTACAGATATGGAATTCATTTGTCAAAGGAACAATGCCCTAAGACACCTCAAGAGGTTGAGGACATGAGACGCATTCCCTATGCTTCCGCAGTTGGGAGTCTGATGTATGCAATGTTATGTACTAAACCTGACATATGCTACACAGTAGGGATAGTCAGTAGGTATCAGTCCAATCCTGGATATGATCATTGGACTGCCGTTAAGAACATCCTCAAGTATCTTAGGAGAACGAGGAACTACATGCTCGTGTATGGTGCTAAGGATTTAATCCTTACTGGATACACTGACTCTGATTTCCAGACCGATAAAGATGCAAGAAAATCCACATCGGGATCAGTGTTCATTCTTAATGGAGGAGCAGTAGTATGGAGAAGTGTGAAGCAAAACTGTATTGCAGACTCCACAATGGAAGCTGAGTACGTAGCTGCATGTGAAGCAGCAAAGGAAGGCAAATACTCGCGAACTGCACGTTGGAACAACCATTACGCGGCAGCGTTGCAACATCGTGGCTAGCGTTGCAACGTTGCACGCTGAGCATCATACTCTGCGTTATCAACGCCCACAATGTTGCAACGCCGCGCCTGGCATCGCAACGCTGTGCCTGCAGTACGCCTTGATCCACACGGACAGCGTTGAGACGCCAAAGAAAAGGGTCTCAACGCCGTCGACAGAACAGTAAACTCATTTGCTATTATTCGTCGTCCTTCGCCCGATTTTGCTCCGATTTTTTCATAACAACTTTTGCCATGAATGACACGGACTTACAGACTCGATTTACATAATAATTGCCCAAAACAACGGACCCTTACATTGATCTCATCATCGAAATGTAAATCTAATATTAAAGTGCCAAAATCGAAACATCCAACATGCAATACCACAATTCATCTGATAAATTAAAGCAAACCCACCTAGTTTTAAGAAAAAATGTTTGCATAACGAAAAGCAAACGATTGGATCTCATACCAATTGAAGAGAATGAAACTCCTGCAGCGGAAAACGAGTTTGAATCGTCGTGGTATTCGTTGTGAAAAAAGTTTTCCTAAAACTGAACTTATCACATAAATCCTAGGCTAAACATGCTTAAAGTGAGGGAAAAATAGTGAGCAACGATTACTTACTTGTTGAAAAACACTTCTTCAAGATTTCCTTCTCCGATCACGAACTCTTTGTGCCCTCGATCTCAACGACCACGATCTCCCAAACCGAATGGATTGGACACCTCCAATTTATCTTCTCGATTGTTCTCAGTCGATAGAGGGAGAGTAGGGGGCTCCCATTTGGTTTGGGGAAGAGAGAACTTTAGAGAGATTGAGAGAGTTTTAGAGAGAAACTTTTGGTGAGATTCCAAAAAATGACTAATGAGCCTTACAAAGCCTTCTCACAAAGGCCTTAGATAATGGTGATAGGTGGGGTTGAAATATCCACCTATTTACCATTTTATCACAACATTAGGTTATACAAATCATATTTGCATAACTCATATAATAAGATATCTCATACCTTATTTTACAAATCACATTTGTATAATTGTGGATTTTAAATTGAATCACATTCAATTTAATTTCTCTTAATCCAATTACTCTAAATTAACACTAATTAATCAATTAGGCTAACCTATAGTTTATTATCAATCTCATTCACATTAAACTATATATTATGTCAATCATATCTCATATAAATGTCATAAATACCCTTTTAATGAATTTTAACGCTTCAAATCAACACTAAATTGTGAACCCTCAATATATCAAGTTTGAGCCAACCGAGGGACCTAATGGACCTACAGATGATGAGCTCCTATGATCCAAGAGTAACCTGTCAAACTCTTTAACCCGGTTATTCAACATTCATTAACTACGGTAACACTCCATTAAAGCCCGTAGATGCACTCCCATTACTATAGGACAAGTTGTGTCCATTGATATAACCAATGCCCGTGAGTCGACCCTTCATAGGTTGTTCGTAGACACTGCTGGATCAAATTACCATTTTACCCATTTGTCTACCTGTTGCTCCTTAAGTCCCATTGCTCCTCTAATGAACAACAACGTTAAATAGTCCAATCATAAACAACACCACTCTCGGGTCAATGAGAGGGTGGGTGCCCGTTGTCCAAGCTCTAGAGACAACACTTAAGGGAACAACCCCTCTAGTTTCCCTAAGTCGGGAACGAGTGAATTCCATCTCTCGTAGTCAAGTTCCCAGCTCCCCACGTGTTCATGTCCCTAAGATGATAAGCATATTGGGTGAGTAACTGTGACCACCTTAACTCGTACTAGTCAAAGGCAAGACTCCCGCAGACTGGAGTCCGTAACACGCTAAGGATTAATGTCGAGTCACTATTGGTCATGTACGAAGTTATTAGTACTACACTGTTAATGTTGTTACATCAGTAGGTCTAGTAATTCACGGTCCGGTCTTGTACAATCTCATTGCACAGGATGCCCCCACTCGCATGTCACCCACATGAACGAGTTCGATCATCTCGTTTGTATCGAATACAAAGCTGGTCATATCCAAAGTGTATACACGTTTAGGTCTCTAACCCTATGCATATATTGTAGACCGTTTCGGGTCATAAACTCGAACGTGATCCTCCCTGTGTGTCCACTACACACCGTTCAAGTTCTAGTTCTTAATTTATTGGATAAAGTTTGGAAATATGCGAGACACAAAGTGATGAAAAAAATAACTCTTATTGATTTCAATAATGAATATTACAAACATATACGAGATTAGGACATACATCCAAACAGGTTTAATGCGAGAAAATACAATATTTTTTCTTATATTTCAGCAAATATGTTGATTTTGATTACATCTGTTTTGGCTTCCAAAAAACTCATTGGAAACAATTACCAAACATGGAAAAACAACATTAATACAATTTTAGTAGTGAACGACTTGAAGTTCGTATTCACTGAGGACTGTCCTCAGGTGTCAGGCCCAACTGCGACACGAAGTGTTCGTGACACATTCGAAAGATTGACCAAGGCTAAGCATGAGAACATGGCCACCGCAAAGGAAATCATGGCATCGCTGCAAGACATGTTTGGACAACAATCCTTTTGGGTCAAGCACGATGCGCTCAAGCACATTTTCAATGCCAGAATGAAGGAGGGGCGTCTGTCAGGGAACATGTTCTCGACATGATGGCCTTTAATCTGGCAGAGATGAATGGAGAATCTATCGATGAGTCGAGTCAGGTCAACTCTATTTTGGAAACTCTACCAGATAGTTTCTGGAAATTCCATAGCAACGCTGTTATGAACAAGCTTAGGTGCACCTTAACCACTTTGCTCAATGAGCTACAAACCTTCCAGTCTCTAATGAATGTTAGGCGACAGAAGGGTGAGGCAAATGTTGCCCAACGGTCCTTTCAGAGAGGTTCGTCCTCGGGGACCAAATCTTTAGCCTCATCCTCTTCAAGCCCGAAAGGGAAGAAGAAGAATTTGAAAAAGGTGGCCAAAGGGAAAAAAGCTGACCGCGCTGCTGCCCAGAACGGCATGAATGTCAAGGACGCTGCAGAAAAAGGAAAATATTTTTACTGCAACGTAGATGGGCACTAGAAGCGTAACTTCTCCAAATACCTTGCGAATTAGAAGAATGAACGTAAATTTGATTTTCTTCGTGTTGAAACATGCTTAGTGGAGAGTGATAACTCTACCTTGATATTGGATTCAGGGGCCACTAACCACGTTTGCTCTTGTTTTCAGGAAACTAGTTCCTGGTCGCAAGTACAAGAAGGGGAGATAACACTCAGAGTTGGAAATGGAGATGTTGTCTCAGCTATAGGAGTAGGCACAGTGGAGCTACTATTTGACAAGAAAATATTTCTATTGATAATGTGTATATAGTTTCAGGGTTTACTAGAAACCTCATTCTTTTTCTTGCCTTGTTAGTCAATGTATTTCAATTTCGTTTCAATTTAATAAAGCGTTTATTTCATTGAAATATTTAGAATTGTGTACAGCTGTACTTGAAAATAATTTATATGTTTTAAGGATTAATTAAGTTAAAATGGTTTTAAACACTGAATTATTTAAAACAGCAAATACGCGACTAATAATAAGCAAAAAGTATCTCCTAAGAAAAATGCCTATCTTTGGCATCTAAGTTTAGGTCATATAAATCTCAATAGGATTGAGGATTTGGTGAAGAACGAACTTCTACACGAGTTAGAAGAAAATTCTCTACCTGTATGCGAATCATGCCTTTAAGGAAAAATGACAAAACGACATTTTAGTGGAAAAGGTTATAGAGCCAAGGAAACCTTGGAGCTTGTACACTCAGACCTTTGTGGTCCGATGAATGTTAAAGCCCGAGGTAGGTATGAATACTTTATCTCTTTTATAGATGACTATTCAAGATATGGATACATTTACCTAATGCATCAGAAATCTGAGGCGCTTGAAATATTCAAGAAATATAAAACTGAGGTTGAAAACCTTTTAGGTAAATCCATCAAAACATTTCAATCTGATTGAGGTGGAGAGTGCATGGGTCATGAATTCCAAGACTATATGATAGAACATGGAATAACGTCCCAACTCTCGGCACCTGGTATGCCACGGCAAAACGGTGTATCGGAAAGGATAAATAGAACTTTGTTAGACATGGTTTCGTCGATGATGAGTTATGCTCATCTCCCTGACTCGTTTTGGGGTTATGTAGTGGAGATTGCAGTATATATTTTGAACAATGTTCTTTCGAAAAGTGTTTCTGAAACAACTTATGAACCCTAGAAAGGATGTAAAGGCAGTTTATGTCATTTCAGAATTTAGGGATGTCCAACCCATGTGCTAGTGACAAATCCGAAGAAATTGGAAACTTGTTCAAAATTATACCTATTTGTGGGCTACCCTAAAGAAATGAGAGGTGATATATTTTTTTATCCTAAAGAAAATAGGGTGCTTGTGTCGACAAACGCCACTTTTCTTGAGTAAGATCACATCAGGGATCACAAGCCTTAATGTAAAATCGTGTTAAAAGAGTTAGACAGTATGTTAGTAAAAGTTACTAACAATGCTAAGAAACCAACTAAAGTTTTTGACCCTAGCTCGTCTAGTCAGAGTTGTCCATCTCAACAGTTTTGAGAGCCTCGACGTAGATGGAGGGTTGTTACACAACCTAACCATTTTCATATGATCAAATAATGGATGACATTGACAAAGACGAATGGATAGAAGACATGGACCAGGAAATGGAGTCTATGTATTTCGTTTGGGATCTTGTGGATCAAGCTAAGGGGGTTAAGCCCATAGGTTGTAAATGGATCTACAAGAGAAAACGTGGTGTAGATGGGAATGTACAAACCTTCAAAAATAGACTCGTGGCAAAGGGCTATACCCTGCGAGAAGGGGTTGACTATAAGGAAACCTTTTCTCCTATTGCCATGATTAAGTTTATACGGATCCTTCTTGCCTTTGTTGCATATTATGACTATGAAGTATGGCAAATGGATGTCAAGTCGGCCTTTTTGAATGACAATCTTGAAGAAAACATTTACATTGACCAACCCAAAGGGTTCATTGAACAAGGCCATGAGTAAAAGGTTTGCAGGTTGAAACGATCCATTTTTTTTATTGAAACAAGCCTCTAGGTCTTGGAATATAAGGTTTGATGAGGCTATCAAATCTTATTGTTTTTATCAGAATGTTGATGAACCTTGTGTATACAAGAAGATAATCAACAGAACTGACGTTTTTCTAGTGTTGTGTGTGGATGATATCCTATTGATTGGGAATGATGTAGGATTCCTGACTAACGTTAAAAACTTGATGGCTACGCTTTTCTAAATGAATGATTTTGGAGAAGCGCAATTCGTTCTCAGGATCTGGATTGTCCAGAACTGCAAGAACAAAACACTACCCTTATCTCAAGCATCGTACATCGACAAGATGTTGATTTGATATAAGATGCAAAACTCCAAGAAGGGTTTATTGCCTTTCTGGCACGGGGTTCACTTGTCTAAGGAACAATGTCCTAAGACACCTCAAAATGTTGAGGATATGAGACGAGTCCATCATGCATCAGTTGTAGGTAGCCTCATGTACGCCATGTTGTGTACTCGGCCGAACATCTGTTATGCAGTTGGGATTGTCAGAAGATATCAATCCAACCCACGATTAGATCACTGGACTTCGGTAAAATCAATCCTCAAGTATCTTAGGAGAACGAGGAACTATATGCTCCTATATGGGGCTAAGGATCTGATTCTTACAGGATATACGAACCCTGACTTCCAAACCGATAATGATTCTAGGAAATCCACATCGGGGTCAGTGATTACTCTTGATGGAGGGGCAATAGTCTAGCGAAGCATCAAGCAAGGATGCATTGATGACTCCAGTATGGAGGTTGAGTATGTAGCAGCTTGTGAAGCGGGAGATTGAGTATGCATTGATGACTCCACTTAGGAAGTTCATGACTGATTTTGAAGATGTTCCAAATATGGACCTCCCGATCACCCTTTATTGTGATAACAATGGTGTCGTGGCAACCTCGGGAGAACCTCGTAGTCACAAAAGGGGAAAACCCATTGAACGGAAGTATAGCTTGATACGAGAAATTTTGCGTGGAGGAGACGTCATCGTCACGAAGATAGCATCGAAGTACAACATTGAGGATCCATTTACAAAGACACACACAACTAGGGTTTTTTAGGGTCACCTAGAAACTCTAGGTTTACACATTAGACCTTGACTAGGGCAAGTGAGAGTATTATGTCAAAGGGTATTCAATGCCCTAATTTATTATATTTGCATTATTGTAATGTTTTATGTACTCCACTAGCTTTAGGACAAGTGGGAGTTTGTTGGGATTTATGCCCTACCCTCGTATATTTGTAACTATTTAAGGATATGAATATAGATGTTATTTTTCCCTTTAAACTTTTATTCTTGCAATTACAAACTTAAATCCAATAAACTAAGCTCCTGGGTCACATTTAGAATGTCACCCAAATGGTCTATAGTAGATGGAATAGACGGGGAACCGTATCCTGTTAACACTCTTGATGTGGCCCACTTTGTATTTAATACAAACGAGGCAATCCAGCTCATTCATGTTGTTGACATGCGAGTGGAGGCATCCTGTGCAAAGAGTTTGTACAAGAATGGACCAAGAATTGTTGGGTTAATCCAGTAACACCGTTGATAGGTTAGGGCTAATGATTCAAATGATGACCAATAGTAATTCAACCAGAATCCTGAACGAGTTGCGAACTCCTGCCTACAAGGGATTATCCCTTGACTAGTACGGTTGAGAGTGGCCACAGTTGCCGACTCAATATGCCTACCTTCCCAGGGATGAAACTTTGTAGGCAGTTTGGGACTCAACTTCGCAAGAAGGAATTCACTCATTCCTCGTTCTAGGGTAACTAGATAGGTTGTTCCCTTAATAGTTGAATCCAGGTCTTGAACAACGGGGCCCTTCCCTCTTGTTGGCCCGAGAGGGATAATGTTTATGGTCAGACCATAAACTTGTTGTTCATTAGAGGCTCCGTGGTGCTTAAAGTACAAGAAATAGTCATAGGGGTAAAACGGTGATTCGACCCAACTGTGACTACGAACGACCTGTGAAGGGTTGATTCACGGGCATTGGTTAAATCAATGGACACAACTTGTCCTATAGTGAAGAGAGTGCAGCTTCGAGTCTTTAGTGGACTGTCTCGTAGTTAACGAATGATGATTGACGGGATCAATGAGTTTGATTAGTCAATTTCGTATCGTTGGAGCTCAAGATCTGTAGGTCCATTAGGTCCCTGGGTTGGCTCAACTACTGGGGTTTGTGCCCTAAAACTCGTAGTTTTTAATTATGTTCTAATTAATGTAATAAAGTGTTATTCTATCAATAAAGAGTTATTTTTCGTTGTTTGCGATATTGCTTTTGTTTTAACCCTAAATCCAATAAACTAAACACACAAGGTTGTAACATGAATCTTTAACTGAATGTAGTGTACATATAAAGGATCTCGGTTCGAGATATAACCTAAAAGGTCTATAGTTCGCGGATAAGGTTTGGGTAACTTGCCGTGGTAAAACTATGGATGTGGCCCATTTTGTAAAAGACACAAACACTGTGATCCTAAGGTGTTCGTGTAGATTACATTTGAGTGGGGATATCCTATGTAATGAGATTACATAAGACCGGACCGCAAAATAGTAACCACTAGATATAACTTCGTTGACTAGTTAGGTTTCTATTTCAATAGGATGACCTATGCAACTTGATCTCAATCCTAAGCAGGTTACGAACTCCTGTTCGCGAGGGATTGTCCTTTGACTAGTATGGGTGAGAGTGGCAAGATTCGCCGACTCAATATGCCTACCTTCATGGAGACAAGACCGAGCGAGCGGTTGGGAACTTAACTTAGCAAGATGGAATTCACTCCTTCCCGCCTACTAGGGTAAGTAGATGAATGTTCCCTTAAGTGGTGTCTTCGGGATTTGAACAAAGGGCCCGACCCTCTCATTGGCCCGAGAGGGACTCTTTTTGTTGGTAGGACCACAAACAAATTGTTCATTAGAGAAACACTGGTACTTAAGGTACAAGATGAAACCTAGGGGTAAAACAATAATTTGACCCGCTGGTGTTACAAACATTCGTGAAGGATTGACTTGCTGGTATTGGTCAATATTCGGGGACACAGAAATATACTTGCAGTGAGAAGAGTGCAGCTGTGGGACTTTAGTCGAGTGTTCCCGCAGTTAACGAATGTTGATTGGGAGGTTAATGAGATTAACCGAGCAATCTCGTAGCGTTGGAGCTTCTAATCTGTAGGTCCATATGGTCCACCTTCTAGCTCGTAAAGGGTTCTTAGATCATTGAATTTGAAATGTTCAAATTCATTAGGGAATAAGCTTAATGTACATAGATACGATATAATATTTAGTTTTGGAACTATATATTATAAATTTAATGTTGATATAATGATTCATATTGAAATTATGTGAGAGAATTAAATATTTGAAAGAGTTCAAATATTAAATTCAAATGTGAATATGATTCATATTTGTAAACTATAGGTTAAATCTTAATGTGCATGAGATGTACATTTAAACTATAGGTTAAAGGGTAAAATGATTAAATGTGATTTAATTATTTAATTAATATTATATTTGAATTAAATAAGATTTAATTTAATATGATTAATTATATTATTAATCCATTATAATATTAATTGGGAACGTGTCAGGAGGACACGTTCCCACTACTCCCTACTGAAGTGTCCTTCTCCTAGTGAGAAGGGATATTAATTGGGAGTTGCCTACTGAAGTGTCCTTCTCCTAGTGAGAAGGGATATTCTTGACTTGATCGATGAATTTCAATCGATTGAATTGATACACAGAAGAAATTCTCTCTCACTCTCACAATTCCTAAATTCTCCAATTTTTGGATCCTTCCCACCTAAGAATGATCTAAGTAGAACTCAGAGATATAAGAGGTTCCCCAAGTGGTTGTGTTCTTGCTGGAGAAATCAGAGAAGTCCCTGTTTTGCTGTGTTACTGATTTTCTTGAAGTAAGGAGTTGTTGTTCTGTGGAAAACTACAAAGGTAATATCTTTTCTCCCTTTTAGTTTAATTGTTAGACTTAAGCATGATGGAGATCGGGTCTCCTTGAGCAGCGGAAACGAATTTGGAATCGTAATATGCAAGATTTTTTTGCTTAAAAAAGAAAAACCCATACATTGACAAAAACACACGAAACAAGCATGCTTTTAATCTTATTAAAATATGGAGATATGCATACAAACATGATTAAAGTTTAACAATTAAACTGAGAATGGAAAGGAAATTATTAACTTTGTAGACTCGCAGCAACTCCTTGCTCCAAGTAAATTCCAGTAACTCCTCTGTTTTTCAAGCAGGAACACTACCACTTGGACAATCTTATATGTCTCTGAGTGCTTAGATCTTCCTTGGTGGGAAGGATCCAATAATTGGAAGAATTGAGAATTAGAGAGTGAGAGAGAGAAAAAAAAAATCAGCAATTCTCCAATTTGCCAAAATGAATTGATCAGTTGATCGATCAATCTGCCAGAGCAACCCCCTTTCCCCTTGTCGTACTATCGATAGGGAGAAGTAGGGGGGATAGTGGGAACGTATCTGGATGACACGTTTTCTTATTTTATTATTAAAATAATAATAATAATATAATTAAATTAAATTTAATTATTAATTTAAATCACATTTAAATAATACAAATTAAATATCATATATTTAATTTGGATTAAATCTCATTTAATCATATTACCCCTTTAACCTATAGTTTTAATGTATATCAAGTGCACATTAAATTTTAACCTATAGTTTTCAAATTTGAATCATATTAACATTTATAATATTTGAACTCTTTCAAATATTCATTTCTCTCATATAATTTAATATGAATCATATTCATATTAAAGTTATAATATATAGTTCCAAAACTATATATTATATCGTATCTAAATACATTAAATATATTCTCTAATGAATTTGAACATTTCAAATTCAAATGATCTAAGAACCTTTTACGAGCTAAAAGGTGGACCTAATGGACCTACTGGATCGAAGCTCCAACGATACGAGATTGCTCTGTTAATCTCATTAACCTCCCAATCAACATTCGTTAATCATGGGACACTCCACTAAAGTCCCACAACTGCACTCTTCTCACTGCAGATATATTTATGTGTCCATGGATATTGACCAATAACAGCAAGTCAATCCTTCACGAATGTTCAGAATAAACATTGTGTGTCAAATTACCATTTTACCCCTAGGTTACATCTTGTACCTTAAGTACAGTGCTCCTCTAATGAACAATTTTTTGTGGTCTTACCAATAAAAGCAGAGTCCCTCGGGCCAATGAGAGGGTCGGGCCCTTTGTTCAAGTTAGAGACACCACTTAAGGGAACATTCCTCTACTTACCCTAGTAGGCGGGAAGGAGTGAATTCCATCTTGTTAAGTTAAGTTCCCAGCGGCTCACTCGGTCTTGTCCCCAATAAGGTAGGCATATTGAGTCGGCGAATCTGGTCACTCTCACCCATACTAGTCAAAAGGCAATCCCTCGCGAACAGGAGTTCGTAACCTGTCCAGGATTGAGATCAAGTTGCCTAGGTCATCCTAGTGAAATAGAAACCTAACTAGTCAACGGAGTTACAACTAGAGGTTACTATTTCGTGGTTCGGTCTTATGTAATCTCATTAAATAGGATATCCCCACTCACATGTCATCTACACGAACACGTTAGGATCACTGTGTTTGCATCAAATACAATGTGGGCCACATCCATAGTTTAACCTGTTGGGATTTTTGTCCTAATCTCGTGTTTGTAATATATTGTTTGAAATTAATAAGAGTTATTCATCTCATCATTGTGTCTCGCAATATTTATAAACTTTTCCAATAAACTAAACTCTAGGATCATTGAATTTATGAGAGAACTAGAACTTGAACGGTGTCTAGTGGACACACAGGGAGGATCACATTCGAGTTAATGACCCGAATGGTCAACAGTATATGGATAAGGATGGAGACCTAATCATGGATACACAGTGGATGCGCCCGCTTTGTATTAGATACAAACGAGGTGATCTGACTCGTTCATGTGGTTGACATGCGAGTGGGGGCATCTTGTGCAATGAGATTGTACAAGACCAGACCGTGAATTATTAGACCTACTGATGTAACACCGTTGACAGTAAGGACTAATAACTTCGTAGATGACCATTAATGACTCGACATGAATCGTGGCGTGTTACGGACTCTCTCGCGAGGGTGCATCCTTTGATTAGATGTGCGGGTGAGGGTGGTCACAGTTACTCGCCCAATATGCCGATCTTCTCAGGGACAGGACCAAGTAGGGAGCTGGAAACTTAACTACGCGAGATGGAATTCAATCATTCCCGCCTTTAGGGAAACTAGAGGGGTTGGTCCTTAAGTCTTTGTCTCGTGGCTTGGACAATGGCGCCCACCTTCTCACCGCCCAGAGAAGGGTGTTGTGTATGGTTGGACCATCACAATATGTTGTTCATTAGACGAGCAGTGGGGACTTAAGGAACAAGAAGTAGACACGGAGGTAAAACGTTAATTTGACCCAGCCGTGTCTACGAACAACCTGTGAAGGGTCGACTCATGGGCATTGGTTATATCAGTTGACACGTAATATTCTACACTTACGGGAGTGCACCTACGGGCTATAGTGGAGTGTTACTGTAGCTAATGAATGTTGGTTACCGCGTCAAAGAGTTTGACAAGTTTATCTCGGATCATTGGAGTCCGTCACTATAGGTCCATTAGGTCCCTCGGTTTTCTCAATCTAGGTTAAAAGAAGGGTTAATGTTTTGGTATGAAATTGAAGTGTTCAATTTCACTTTAAGGGCATTTATGTCATTTATATGAGATATGAATGATATAATATATAGTTTAATGTGAATGAGATTCATAATAAACTATAGGATAGCCTAATTGTTGAATTAGGGCTAATTGGAGAATTTAATTGAGAGAAATTAAATTGGATGTGATTCAATTTAATTAATCCACAATTATTGCAAATGAGATTTGCAATATGAGATATGAGATATCTTATATTATGTGGTTATGCAAATGAGATTTGCATAACCTATGGTTATGGTAAAGTGGTAATAATGTGGAGATTTTAACTCCATCATTCCACTATATAATCCCTTCTTGCAAGAAGGAATGTGATTGATCTCTCATTTTTTTTATTTTCATCAAAGAGAAGAAGAAAGTTCTCTCTACTTTCTCTCATTTCTCCTCCCTCTCCAAAACACCAAAGTTTCCACAAACTTCCCTTTTTCCAAAGGAAGAACAACCGAGACTCCAAGTGTTAATGTTCGGGTTCCGTTCGTGGAGAGCATTTGTTGAGATCGAGAAGCACGAAGCATTCGTGATCTTAGGAAGAAATCTTGAAGAGTGTCTTCAAAAAGTAAGTACCTTAACCTTGCTGTAATTTCTTCCTTTTCTAGCATGTTTAACTTAGATCTAAGAGTTAGATCATTTTAACAAAACCGAGTAGCGTAATGATACAATGACGATTCGATCGTCTTCCGCTGTGCAGGGATTCTTATTCCCTTCATAACCAGGGTAAGGTACCCAAACCTTATCCCCTAACTATAGACCCTTTAGGTTGTATCTCGAACCGAGATCCTCTTCATGTACATTACATTCAGTTATAGATTCATTTAACAACCTTTTGAAGGGAATGAGAATCCCAGCGCAACGAAAGACGATCGAGTCGTCATGGTATCATTACGCTACTCGATTTTGTTAAAATGATCTAACTCTTAGATCTAAGTTAAACATGCTAGAAAAGGAAGAAATTTACAGTAAGAAGAAGTTTACTTTCTTGTTGTAGACAAACTTCAAAAATTTCTTCCTCAGAACACGAACTCTTCGTGCTTCTCGATTTCAACGAATGCTTCCCACGAATGGAACCCGAACACCACCACTTGGAGTCTCGGTTGTTCTTCCTTTGGGAAAAAGGAAGTTTGTGGGAACTTTTGTGTTTTGGAGAGGGAGGAGAATAGAGAGAAAGTAGAGAGAACTTTCTTCTTCTCTTTGATGAAAATCTAAAAAATGAGAAAGTGATCACATTCCTTCTTGCAAGAAGGGATTATATAGGTGGAAATAATAGAGTTAAAATCTCCACATTATTACCACTTTACCACAACCATAGGTTATGCAAATCTCTTTTGCATAACTACATAATATAAGATATCTCATATCTCATATTGCAAATCTCATTTGCAATAATTGTGGATTAATTAAATTGAATCACATCCAATTTAATTTCTATCAATTAAATTCTCCAATTAGCCCTAATTCAACAATTAGGCTAACCTATAGTTTATTATGAATCTCATTCACATTAAACTATATATTATATTATTCATATCTCATATAAATGACATAAATGCTTCTTAAAGTGAAATTGAACACTTCAATTTCATACCAAAACATTAACCCTTCTTTTTAACCTGCATTGAGAAAACCGAAGGACCTAATGAACCTACGATGACGAACTCCAATGATCCGAGATTAACTCAGAAACTCTTTGACCTTAATTAACCAACACACATTAGCTACTGTAACACTTCACAAAGTTGTTCATAGACAAATTTGGGTCAAATTACGGTTTTACCCCTGTGTCTACTTCTTCTTCCTTAAGTCCCCACTGCTCCTCTAATGAAGAACATATTGTGATGGTCCAACCATACACAACACCCTTCTCGGGCGGTGAGAAGGTGGGCGCCCGTTGTCAAAGCCCTGGAGACAAAGACTTAATGGAACAACCTCTAGTTTCCTAAAGCGAGCAGTGAATTCCATCTCGCGTAGTTAAGTTTCCAGCTCCCTACTTGGTCCGTCCCTAAGAAGATAGGTATATTGGGCGAGTAATCGTGACCACCGTCACCCGTACTAGTCAAAGGATGCACCCTCGCAGATGTAAGTCCGTAACATGCTCGTGGATTCGTGTCGAGTCACTATTGGTCATCTCACGAAGTTATTAGTCTCATCACATCAGCGGTGTTACATCGAGAGGTCTAATAATTCACGGTCCGGTCTTGTACAATCTCATTGCACAGGATGCCCCCACTCGCATGTCAACCACATGAACAAGTAAGATCACCTCGTTTGTATCTAATACAAAGCGGGTCGCATACACAGTGTATCCAGGATTAGGTCTCCAACCCTATTCATATACTGTTGACCGTTCGGGTCATTAACTCGAATGTGATCCTCCCTGTGTGTCCATTACACACCGTTCAAGTTCTAGTTCTCTCATAAATTCAATGACCCTGGAGTTTAGTTTATTGGAATAGTTTATAAATATTGCGAGACACAGTGATGAAATGAATAACTCTTATTAATTTCAAACAATATATTACAAACACGAGATTAGGACAAAAATCCCAACAAAATCCCACTTGGACTAAGCTAGTGGAGAAAATACATTTATGAAATGTATATAAATTAAAATGAAGTAATACAATAAACTAGGGCATTGAATACCCTTTTACACATCTCCCACTTGCCCTAGTCAGGATGCTCTCGAAGACCTAGACTCTCTAGGTGACCCTCAAACACCTTAGCCGTGAGGGGCTTTGTAAATGGATCAGCTACGTTGTGCTCCGACGCTATCTGCGTGACCATCACGTCTCCGCGGTGCACAATCTCCCGTATCAGATGATACTTGCGCTCAATGTGTTTGCCTCTCTTATGGCTCCGATGCTCACGTGAGTTTGCTACTGCACCAGTGTTATCACAGAACAGTGTGATTGGCAAGTTCATATATGGAACAACTTCCAAATCCGTCATGAATTTCCTAAGCCAAACAGCTTCCTTTGCAGCTTCACAAGCAGCAACATACTCCGCTTCCATAGTCGAATCAGCGATGCATCCCTGCTTGATGCTTCGCCATACTACAACTCCTCCATTCAGAATGAAGGTTGACCCCGAAGTTGATTTCCTAGAATCCTTATCGCTCTGAAAATCAAAATTCGTGTATCCCGTAAGGATCAAATCCCCACTGCCATACACTAAGTTGTAGTTCATCGTTCTCCTAAGATACTTGAGGATTGCCTTTACGGCTGTCCAGTGATCTAATCCTTGATTGGACTAATATCTACTAACAATTCCTACTACATAATAGATGTCGTGCCTAGTACACAGCATGGCATACATCAGGCTCCCTACAGTCGAAGCATATGGAATCCGTCTCATATCCTCAACATCTTGAGGAGTCTTAGGACACTGATCCTTAGACAAGTGAACTCCATGCCTGAAAGACAGTAAGCCCTTCTTGGAGTTTTGCATCTTATATCTAGACAACATCTTGTCAATCTAAAACACCTGAGACAAGGCTAGCATTTTGTTCTTCCGGTTCCGGACAATCTGGATACCTAGAACATACTGAGCTTCTCTCAAATCTTTCATTTGGAATTGAGAAGCTACCCACTTCTTAACTGTTGGGATTTGTGCCCTAAAACTCGTAGTTTTTAATTATGTTCTAATTAATGTAATAATGTGCTATTATTTCAATACAGTGTTATTGTTCGTTATCTACGAGTTTGCCTTTATTTAAACCCTAAATCCAATAAACTAAACATCCAAGGTAGTTAAATGAATCTTTAACTGAATGTAATGTACATAAAAAGGATCTCGGTTCGAGATACAACCTAAAGGGTCTATAGTTAGGGGACAAGGTTTGGGTACCTTACCCTGGTAAAACTATGGATGTGGCCCACTTTGTATTTGATACAAACACTGTGATCCTAACGTGTTCGTGTAGATGACATGTGAGTGGGGATATCCTATGTAATGAGATTACATAAGACCGGACCACGAAATAGTAACCTCTAGTTGTAACTGCGTTGACTAGTTAAGTTTCTATTTCACTAAGATAACCTAGGCAACTTGATCTCAATCGAAAGCAGAGTTACGAACTCCCGCTTTTGCGAGGGATTGTCCTTTGACTAGTATGGGTGAGAGTGGGCGATTCGCCGACTCAATATGCCTACCTTCTTGGGGACAAGACCGAGTGAGGCGGTGAGAACTTAACTTAGCAAGATGGAATTCACTCCTTCCCGCCTACTAGGGTAATTAGAGGAATGTTCCCTTAAGTGGTGTCTCAGGGACTTGAACAAAAGGCCCGACCCTCTCATTGGCCCGAGAGGGACTCTGTTTGTTGGTAGGACCACAAACAAATTGTTCATTAGAGGAGCACTGGTACTTAAGGCACAAGATGTAACCTAGGGGTAAAACGATAATTTGACCCAGCTGGTGTTACGAACATTCATGAAGGATTGACTTTGTTGTTATTGGTCCATATCCGTGGACACGTAAATATATATCGAAGTGAGAAGAGTGCGGTGTGGGACTTTAGTGGAGTGTTCCAGATTAACGAATGTTGATTGGGAGGTTAATGATATTAATCGAGTAATCTCGTATCGTTGGAGCTTACGATCCAGTAGGTTCATTAGGTCCACCTTCTAGCTCGTAAAGGGTTCTTAGATCATTTGAATTTGAAATGTTCAAATTCATTTAGGAATACATTTAATGTATATTGATACAATATAATATATAGTTTTTGAACTATATGTTATAAATTTAATGTGAATAAGATTCATATTAAATTATGTGGGAGAATTGAATATTTGAAAGAGTTCAAATATTATATTAAATATGAATGTGATTCACTTTTGAAAACTATAGGTTAAAATTTAATGTGCACTAGGTGTACATTAAAACTATAGGTTAAAGGGGAAATATGATTAAATTAGATTTAATCCAAATTGAATATATGATATTTAATTTGTATTATTTAAATATGATTTAAATGAATAATTAAATTTAACTAAATTTAATTATATTATAGTATTATTTTTATTATTTTAATAATAATAAATGAAGGAACGTGTCACTCAGACACGTTCCCCACTATCCCTTCCTTCTCCCTATCGATAGCTTAACAGGGACAATGGGTGTGAGGACTGTCGGTCGATCAACAGAATTCCACAAGCGATAGGAGAATTGCTCTCTCTCGCTCACTCTCACATTCTCATTCCCTTCTTCTTCCAATTGTTGGAAACCTTCCCACCAAGGTAGATTTAAGAACTCAGAGATATAGGAGGTGATCCAATTGGTAGTGTCTTTCTTGGAGAAAAATAGAGAAGTTCTGCATAGAGAAGTTCTGCTGTATTGCTGAAAAGCTAGGAGCAAGGAGTTGTTGTGCTGGAGAATTATAAACTACAAAGGTATTCTTTTTCTTCCCTTTAGTTTAATTGTTAAACTTGCAGCATGTTTGCATGTATGCTATTATCCATGTCTAATAGGATTAGAAATTAATGATTGTTCTATATTTTTGGGTCAATGTACTAGTTTTTGTTTTTAGCAAAACATTCAAGCAAATTAACGATCCCAATCACGTTTTCGCTGCTCAAGGAGATCAGATCTCCATCAATTGGTATCAGACCAATGCTTGTATTGTTTTGTTTTGAAAAAAAATTGCATTGATTTTGGTGGGAATTGCATTGGTTTGCAGTAATACTGTTTAGGAATTTTTTGGCCATAGTTTACTTTTGATTTTGATCAAATTGTATGTAAAGGCCCCTGCGTTTTTAGGCAAAAAGTGAAAAATTGAGTATGTAATTGAGTTACGAGTCGTTCGGGACAAGTTTCATTCAATTTGGTTGAGAATCGAAGGAGAAATTTAAGAACGAAGTTGTTGTGTTCGTGGAAGAAGGCTACTGCCGAAGCAGCAGCGTTGCAATGCCAGCGTTCCCTATCGACGCGGGCGATCAAGGGGTCAGCGGCGTTACAACGCTGCCCCTCAACGTTGCAACGCCATCCCGATAGCAGGCGCGCGCAAGGATGAAGTGGGCATTGCAACGCTACCATCAGCGTTGCAACGCCGTAAGGCAATTCAAGCAGTAGCAGACCGGTTCGAGCTGGTTCGTTGGTTTTGGTCCGGTTCGAGCGATTCAAGGCCAGTTCAGGGTGTTTTTGGACCGGTTTCATGAAATAAATTAATGTAATTTTTTTTTTTTGCACTTTAGGGGCAAAATTATTTTGGTTTTACAGCTTTTTATCTATATGAATGTCATTTAGATTATTCCTACCTTAAGTTAAGCATGTTCATGCATTTTATTTATATAAATGTTATATGAATATGGTTGAATGCATGACTAATTTATTTTTTCATGAGTAATTAATTATAAGTGTTATAATTAGATTATATGGAAAATAAATTGCATGGAGCATGAAATTACTTAGTTTAAAATAAATGTTATTTTGTTTAAGTAATTTTATAATTCAAATAGTTGAATTTCTTTTACAATTCCAATTTGAATATAGATTGTTGGATTTATAATATAGTTTCTTTATCATAGGTTAATTAGTAAAAGTTATAAAAGTTATAAAATAAAGGGGTTTTAGAAACCATAACCTATAATAAAGAAATGCATGCAAACATAGGAACTTGGGTTAAATTTATTTAGTTTTAAATCGTTTAAAATTAATTTAGACCTAAGTTTCAATTTCTAATAGGATTAGAAATAAGTCTTACGTAATATTTTAAATAGTTTAAAATATAGTAGGACTTTAGGACTTTGGTTATAAGGGAACTCTACCGTTGAAGTTCTGTCTAAGGTTGGGGGTACTTAAGCTGACGGTTAACGGAACACCTCCTACCTGGAAACTGACCCGAAACCTGAGTTGACCAAACAAACGGTAGCTAAGGACCATTGGGACATGATATGTTCTGGTAGTGGGATTGGCTGAGAAAGTCTCAATTCAAGGGAGGAATGACTGACCGCCCGACGGAGGCTTTTGTTCTAAACCCTTGAAGTATCGTTGCAAAATTAAAGGTTTACCTTAAACAGTGGTTTTTAGTTTAAACACTGGGGTTCTTTAATAATTTTGCTAAATTAGATTGGTTTTTACAATGGGTTTAAAAGGCATAACTAATTAGAACTATTTTGGATTTTCAGCATGTCGTCCTCAATAATAGCCTTACTTAAAAGCCAGTTTTAAGCGGTGAGAATTTTACTACGTGGAAGTCCAACTTGAATACGATTCTCGTTGTTGACGACCTTCGGTTCGTACTAACTGAGGAATGTCCTCAGATTCCTGCTCGTAACGCTCCTCAATCTTTTAAAGAGGCGTACGACCGCTGGATCAAGGCCAATGATAAGGCCAAGGTCTACATTTTTGCTAATGTTTCTGAAGTTCTGGCCAAAAAGCACGAGGGCATGGTCTCAGCTCGTGAGATCATGAGTTCACTGCATGAAATATTTTGACAACCGTCTGGACAGATTCGACACGAATCCCTCAAATACGTTTATAACTCCCGTATGAAGGAGGGGTCATCGGTGAGAGAACACGTTCTTGATCTGATTGTCCACTTCAGCGTGGCTGAGATGAACGGAGCGGTCATTGACGAGCAAAGTCAGGTATCGTTCATCCTGGAATCTCTTCCGAAGAGTTTCCAGTAATTTCGCATCAATGCGGTGATGAACAAGATAGAGTATAACCTGACTACTCTCCTTAATGAACTATAGACTTTCCAGTCTCTTATGAGGAATAAGGGACAGGCTGATGGAGAGGCAAATCTGTTTGCCCATTTCAGAAGGTTCCAGAAGGGTTCATCCTCTAGGACTAAGTCCTGTAACTCTTCTTCTGGGCTTAAGAAGACCCAAAAGAAGAAAATAGGAGGGAAAAGGAAGGCACCTGCTGCTGACAAAGGAAAGGGAAAAACCAAGCTTGCGGATAAAGGAAAGTGTTTCCACTGCAACATCGATGGACACTAGAAGAGAAACTGTCCAAAATACCTTGCTGAGCTCAAAGAGAAGAAAGGTAAATTATATTTACTTGTTCTTGAAACCTGTTTAGTGGAAAATGATTATTTAACCTTGATACTTGATTCAGGAGCCACTAATCACGTTTGCTCTTCATTTCAGGAAACTAGTTCCTTCAAGGAGCTCGAAGAGGGTGAGATGACGCTCAGGGTCAGAACGGGAGACGTCGTCTCAGCTCATGCAGTGGGAGATGCCAAGTTACTTTTTGGAGATAGATTTATTTTAATGAAAAATCTGTATATAGTTCCTAAGCTTAAAAGGAACTTAATTTCTATCTCTTGTTTAATAGAACCTGTTTATTGTATTTCTTTTTCAATCAATGAAGCGTTCATTTTGAAAGAGGGTGTCAATATTTGTTCTGCTAAATTGAAAAATGGCTTATACGCACTGAAACCGAATGAAACCAAAGCAATTTTATATCATGAGATGTTTAAGAATGCTAGCACTCAAAATAAAAGGCAAAGAATTTCTCCAAATAATAATACCTATCTGTGGCATCTTAGATTTGGTCATATTAATCTCAACCAGATTGAGAGACTTTCTAAGAATGAACTTCTAAACAAGTTAGAAGATGATTCTTTACAACCTTGCGAGTCTTGCTTGGAAGGTAAAATGACCAAACGACCTTTTACTGGAAAAGGTTATAGAGTCGTAGAGGTCCTAGAACTTGTACATTCGGATCTTTGTGGTCCGGTGAATGTTAAAGCTCGAGGAGGGTACGAATATTTCATCTCTTTCATAGATGATTATTCGAGGTATGGTTATCTATACCTAATGCATCACAAGTCTGAAGCTCTTGAAAAGTTCAAAGAGTATAAGGCTTAAGTAGAGAATGTATTAGGAAAAACCATTAAAACACTTCGATCAGATCGAGGTGGAGAGTACATGGATTTGAGATTCCAGGACTATATGATAGAACATGGAATTAAATCTCAACTCTCTGCATACGTAATACACCACAGCAAAATGGTGTGTCAGAAAGGAGAAATAGAACCTTTTTAGACATGGTTCGTTCTATGATGAGTTATGCTCAATTGCCTACCTCGCTTTGGGGATACGCAGTAGAGACTGCAGTTCAAATCTTGAACAGTGTTCCATCAAAAAGTGTTTCAGAAACACCTTTTGAACTTTGAAAGGGGCGTAAACCTAGTTTACAACACTTCATGATTTGGGGCTGTCTGGCACACGTGCTCGTGACAAACCCAAAGCAAATGGAACCTCGTTCAAGATTGTGCCAATTTGTTGGTTATCCCAAAGAAACGAGAGGTGGACTTTTCTACAGACCCACAAGAAAATAAGGTGATTGTATCGAAAAACGCCACGTTCTTGGAGGAAGATCACATGAGGAACCATAAACTGCGTAGTAAATTAGTACTAAATGAAGCTACACATGAACCAACAAGAGTTGTTGATCAAGCTGGACCTTCATCAATAGTTGATGGAGGAGTCAACACCTCAAGTCAGTCTCGTCCTTCGCAATCGTTGGGAATGCCTCGACGCAGTGGGAGGGTTGTTTCCCAACCTGACCACTACTTGGGTTAGCTGAAACTCAAGTTGTCATACCTGATGATGGCGTAGAAGATCCATTGTCTTATAAACAGGCAATGAATGACGTAGACAAGGATCAACGGATCAAAGCTATGGACCTTGAAATGGAGTCAATGGACTTCAATTCAGTATGGGAACTTGTAGACCAACCTGAAGGGGTTAGACCCATAGGGTGTAAATGGATCTATAAGAGAAAGAGAGATGAAGCCAGAAAGGAACAAACCTTTAAGGCTAGACTTGTAGCAAAGGGTTTTACCCAAAGGGAAGGAGTTGACTATGAAGAAACTTTTTTCCCTGTTGCTATGCTGAAGTCTATAAGGATACTCTTGTCCATAGCCGCGTTTTATAATTATGAAATTTCGCAAATGGACGTCAAGATTGCCTTTTTGAATGGTAATCTTGACGAGAGCATCAATATGTCTCAGCCCGAAGGGTTCATAGCACAAGGTCAGGAGCAAAAAGTTTGCAAGCTTAATCGATCCATTTATGGATTGAAACAAGCATCAAGATCTTGGAATATAAGATTTGATATTGCGATAAAGTCTTACGGCTTTGACCAAAACGTTGACGAGCCTTGTGTTTACAAGAGGATCGTCAACGACAAAGTAGTTTTGTTAGTACTTTATGTGGATGATATCCTACTCATTGGGAATGATGTAGGATACCTAACTGATATAAAGAATTGGTCATGACCCAGCCCAAATGAAAGATTTGGGGAGGCGCAGTATGTTCTTGGGATTCAGATCTTTAGGAATCGCAAGAACAGAACGCTAGCACTGTCTCAAGCGTCTTATATCGACAAAATGTTGTCCAGATATTCGATGCAGAATTCAAATAGGGGCTTATTGCCCTTCAGGCACGGAGTTCATTTGTCCAGGGAACAGTGTCCCAAGACACCTCAAGAAGTTGAGGATATGAGACATATTCCCTATACCTCTGCAGTAGGTAGCTTAATGTATGCTATGCTATGCACGAGGCCGGACATTTGTTATGCAGTGGGAATAGTCGATGAGGTATCTCTGCCCAATCCAGGTTAGACCACTGGACAACGATTAAAAAAATATCCTCAAGTATCTAAGGAGAACGAGGGACTATATGCTTGTGTATGGGTCTCAGGATCGATCTCACTGGATACACCGATTCGATTTTCGGGACCGATAAGGTTTCTCTGAAATCCACATCGGGATCGATTTTCACCCTTAACGGGAGCTATAGTATGGCGAAGCATCAAGCTGAGGATGCATCGTTGACTCCACAATGGGAGGCCGAGTATGTCGTTGCTTGTGAAGCGGACTAAAGAAATTCGTTTGGCTAAGGAAATTCTTACTCGATTTGGAAGTTGTTCCAAATATGGAATCTCCCATCACCTTATCTTTGTGACAATAGTAGTGCGGTAGCCAATTCGAAGGAACCCCATGACCATAAGCGAGGAAAGCACATCGAGAGGAAGTATCACCTGATACGAGAAATAGTGCAAGAGGGGATGTGACAGTCACGAAGATCGCTTGAGAGCACAATATTGTTGATTCGTTTACAAAGGCTCTCACGGCTAAAGTGTTCGAGGTTCATCTGGAAAGTCTGGGTCTACGAGATATGTACATAAGCTAATCTAGGGCAAGTGGGAGATATGTAATGGGGTATATGGATGTCCTAGTTTATTGTATTTCTATCTCTTGTAACCACTGTTTTAGATTATGATGTACCCCACTAGAGTTTTAGTTCAAGTGGGAGTTTGTTGGGATTTGTGCCCTAAAACTCGTAGTTTGTAATTATGGTATAATTAATGTAATAAAGTGTTATTATATCAATAAAGCGTTATTGTTCGTTGTTTGCGATATTTCCTTTGTTTTAACCCTAAATCCAATAAACTATACATCCAAGGCTATAACATGAATCTTTAACTGAATGTAGTGTACATATAAAGGATCTTGGTTCGAGATACAACCTAAAGGGTCTATAGTTAGGGGATAAGGTTTCGGTATATTGCCCTGGTAAAACTATGAATGTGGCCCACTTTGTATAAGATACGAACATTGTGATCCTAAGGTGTTCGTGTTGATGACATGTGAGTGAGGATATCCTATGTAATGAGATTACATAAGACGGGACCGCGAAATATTAACCGCTAGATGTAACAACGTTGACTAGATAGGTTTCTATTTCACTAGGATGATCTAGGCAACTTGATCTCAATCATGAGCAGGTTACGAACTCCTATTTGCGAGTGATTGTCTTTTGACTAGTATGGGTGAGAGTGGTCAGATTCGGCGTCTTACTATGCCTACCTTCTTGGGGACTAGAACGAGTGAGCGGCTGGGAACTTAACTTAGCAAGATGGATTCACTCCTTCCCGCCTACTAGGGTAAGTAGATGAATGTTCTCTTAAGTTGTGTCTTCGGTACTTGAAAAAACGGCCCGACCGTCTCATTGGCCCGAGAGGGACTCTGTTTGTTGGTAGGACCACAAAAAAATTGTTCATTAGAGGAGCACTGGTACTTAAGGTACAAGATGTAACCCAGGGGTAAAACGATAATTTGACGCCGCTGGTGTTACGAACATTCGTGAAGGATTGACTTGCTAGTATTTGTCAATATCCGTGGACAAAGAAATATATCTGCAGTGAGAAGAATGCAGCTGTGGGACTTTAGTGGAGTGTTTTCGCAATTAACGAATGTTGATTGGGAGGTTAATGAGATTAACCGAGCAATCTCGTATCGTTGGAGGTTCTAATCTGTAGGTCCATGAGTTCCACATTCTAGCTCGTAAAGGGTTTCTTAGATCATTTAAATTTGTAATGGTCAAATTCATTTGGGAATAAGCTTAATGTATATAGATATGATATAATATATAGTTTTGGAACTATATATTATAAATTTAATGTGGATATGATTAATATTAAAATTATGTGAGCGAATTAAATATTTGAAAGAGTTCAAATATTAAATTCAAATGCGAAAATGGTTCATATTTGTAAACTATATGTTAAATCTTAATGTGCATGAGATGTACATTAAACTATAGGTTAAAGGGTAAAATGATTAAATGTTATTTAATCATTTAATTAATATTATATTTGAATTAAATAAGATTTAATTTAATATGATTAATTGTTTTATTAACTAATTATAATATTAATTGGGAACGTGTCAGGAGAACACATTCCCACTACTCCCCAACTCCCCCTCGATAAGGAGTGGGGAGTTGCCCACTGAAGTGTCATTCTCCTTGTGAGAAGAGATATTCTTTACTTGATCGATGAATTTCAATCGATTGAATTGATACATAGAAGAAATTCTCTCTCACTCTCACAATTCCTAAATTCTCCAATTTTTGGATTCTTCTCACCTAAGCAAGATCTAAGTAGAACTCAGAGATATAGGAGGTTCTCCAAGTGGTTGTGTTCTTGCTGGAGAAAATAGAGAAGTCCATGTTTTGTTGTGTTGCTGATTTTCTTAAATCAAGGAGTTGTTGTTCTGTGGAAAACTACAAAGGTAATACCTTTTCTCCCTTTTAGTTTAATTTTTAGACTTAAGCATGTTTGCATGTATATCTCCATGCCTAATTAGATTAGGATTTACATGTTTGTTCAGTTTCTGTCAATGTACTGGTTTTTGCATTTCTAACCAAAACAATCAAGCAATTACGATTCCAAACACGTTTCCGCTGCTCAAGGAGATTAGATCTCCATCATGAACATGAAATTTAATACATGGTATAAAGTTTTTGAATGAATTTGAAATGTTCAAGTTCAAATTTAGGGGATATATCAATTATATATGATATGATTGATATAATATATAGTTCAATGTAAATATGATTCATATTAAACTTAATTATGGCTAATTATGGAATTGGGACATAAAATATGGTAAAACTTTGATGAAATGAAATTAGACTTATTCAAATCCAATTTCTCCGCATTATATGAATATTATTCATATAATTAGGTGTTTGACACCTTATATTCTGCATTTATGCATAATAAGTGGAGATAGTGGCAAGATAGGTGGAGAACTTGTCTCCACTCAAATTGCCTATAAAACCATCTTTTTGGATGCATTTTATGTCACTTTAACCATTTGTGTGGTTTTGCATCCAAAGCAAACACAAGAGCTCTCTCAAGTTCTCTCCAAAATACATCCCTATTCCAAACGAGATCTCACCTCTCTCCCTCACTTAGAGAACAACCGAGAAGGTCTTTTGGCGGTGTTCAAGAATTCGTTAGTAGAGAATAGGAGCTCGTATACGACGAGGAACCACTTGAAGAATCGGTCTTCAAATGTAATCTTCTAAAACATCTATCAAACTCTTTGGCCCGGTTAATCGACATTGATTAGCTACGGTAAAACTCCACTAAAGCCCGTAGCTACACACCCGTCAGTGCAAGATATTATGTGTCCACTGATATAACCAATGCCCATGAGTCGACCCTTCACAGGTTGTCCATAGACACTTCTGGGTCAAGTTACCATTTTACCCTATGTCTACATCTTGCTCCTTAAGTCCCCACTGCTCCTCTAATGAACAACAACGTTGTAATGGTCCAACCATATATAACTACCCTCTCGGGCCAGTGTGAGGTTGGGTTCCCGTTTTCCAGCCCCTAGAGAAAGCACTTAAGGGAACAACCCCTCTAGTTTCCCTAAAGGTGGGAACAAGTGAATTCTATCTCGCGTAGTTAAGTTCCCAGCTTCTTACTTGGTCCTGTAACTGAGAAGATAGGCATATTGGGCGATTAACTTTGACCACCCTCACCCGTACAACCCAAAGGACAGATCCCCGAAGATAGGAGTCCATAACACGCTTAGGATTCAGGTCGAGTCACTAATGGTCATCTATGAAGTTATTAGTCCTTACAGTCAACGTTGTTACATAAGCAGGTCTAATAATTCACGGTTCGGTCTTGTACAATCTCATTGTACAGGATGCCCCCACTCGCATGTCAACCACATGAACGAGTCAGATCATCTCGTTTGTATCTTAATACAAAGCGGGTCGCATCCAAAGTGTATCCAGGATTAGATCTCCAACCTCATCCATATAGTGTAGACTGTTCGGGTCATTTACTCGAACGTGATTCTCCCTGTGTGTCCACTACACACTGTTCAAGTTCTAGTTCTCCCATATATTTAATGACCTTGGAGCTTAGTTTATTGGTCAAAGTTTGTAATTAATGCGAGACACGAAAGATGAAATAAATAACTCTTTATTAATGTATATACAAACTTAACGAGATTAGGACAAACATCCCAACAGTTAGCTCTCGAACAACTCTAGATAGCATGCTCGCATCTCCTTCTCACGCTCCCAGGTGGATTTCTTGAGAAGATGGTTCTGCTAGAGGACCTTGACAAGGTTGATTTCTCTGTTTCTCAGAACATTGCTATCACGAGCAAGAATTTGCACTTATTTTTCTTTATAACTCAGATCCTTGTTTAATTTCAACAGCTCAAAGTCTACAACATTTGAGGCATCTGGCACATCTCCTCGCAGCATAGACACGTGAAACACATCATGGACCGACGCAAGGGACGGTGGCAGGGCCAACTGATAAGCCACTGGCCCAACGCACTCCAAGATCTCGAAGGGGCCAACGTACGTAGGGCTCAACTTCCCTTTCTTACCAAACCTTAGAACACCCCTCATAGGTGTAACTTTCAAGAATACAAAGTCCCCAACGGGAAACTCCAACTCTCGACACCTGACATCAGCATAACTCTTCTGCCTCATCTGAGTTGTTAACATCCTTGCCCTAATCTTCTATATGGCCTCATTAGTCACTTGGACCAGCTTGGGTCCCAACAATTTCCGTTCACCAACCTTTCTCCAACACACTGGGTCCTGCACCTTCCCCCATAAAGGGTTTCGAAAGGGGCCATACCAATAGTTGCTTGATAACTATTGTTATAAGCAAACTCCAACAGGTGAAGGTGTGAGTCCCAACTACATGTGAAGTCTATCGCACCTGCCCATAACATATCCTCAAGAATCTAATTCACCCGTTCCGTCTAGCCATCAGTCTGCGAGTGAAACATTGTACTAAAGTTACTCTGTGCCCCTAGGGCTCTCTAAAAACTCACCCAAAAGTTCGAGGTGAACCGTGGGTATCTATCAGACACTATCTTTAATGTAAATCCTTTAGTTGGCTTCGGTCTCGGTGATTTAACTTGTTGGCACACTAAACACCTGCTGACAAATTCTGTCACATATCTTTTTATTCGACACCACCAGTAGAATGATTTCAAGTCCTAGTACATCTTAGTGCTTTGTGGATGCACTGAAAAAGGAGAATTATGAGTATCGGACAAAATCTCCTCCTTGAGGCTACTCTCGACAGGAACACACAATCGTCCCCTGAATAGTAATCAACCGTCTACTGTTCCAGAGAACTCACTTTCCTCATCACCTTTTGCCTGACGCCGACAGTCGTCAAGACTTGAGTCTCTCTACTAACCCTCAATAACTCGTTGTCTCAAGGTCGGTCGTACCAACAACTGGTTCAGTTGTGTTGTGACCTGACTCATCACTGCTACTATCTCTGCACGTTCCATCTCTGAATGCAAAGAAACTTGCCTAGTGACCAGGTTGAAGTGTGAGCCACCTTTTTGCTAAGGGCATCAACGACAACATTCGTTTTGCCTGGATGGTACAGTATCTCAACCTCATAGTCGTTCACTAAATCCAGCCATCAGCGCTGTCTCATGTTTAGCTCTTTCTTGATAAAAAGGTACTTGAGGTTGTTGTGGTCCGTGTACATCTCAATCATTTCTCCATATAAGTAGTGTCGCCATATCTTTAGAGCGAAGACAACCGCAACCAACTCGCAATCATGGGTTTGGTAATTCCGCTCATAATCTTTCAACTTACGAGAGGCAAAGGCGATGACTTTTCCATTCTGCATCAACACACAACCCAAACCTTTCTTGGAGGCATCACTGTAGACCACAAAACTTCCTCAGTCATTAGGTACTGCAAGCATAGGTGTAGAGACTAGCCTCCACTTGAGGTCCTGAAAACTGGTTTCACAAGCTTCACACCACACGAAAGGATTTCCCTTCCAGGTTAATTGAGTCAAGGGTGTGGCTATCTTGGAGAAATCCTTGACAAACCTTCTCTAGTAGCCTGCCAAACCGAAAAAGCTTCGCACTTCAGAGACGGTCTTAAGGCGGGGCCAATCTGTCACAGCCTCAATCTTGCCGGGATCCATTGTTACCCCTTCTTTATGAAGGGAATGAAATCTCGTGCAGTGGAACAATGATCGAATCGTCGTGATATCGTTGCGAAATATGTTTTCTTAAAATTGAACTATCACATAGAATCTAGGCTAAACATACAAATTAAGAAGAAAAACTACTAAGAACACTTACTTGCTAAAGAACAGTCTTCAAGTTTTCCTTCTTCTGTTCACGAACCCTTCGTGATCACGACCTCAACGTCCTCGATCTCCTCGAACAGTGAGTATCAGAAAATTCCACAAAGTTTGTCGGTTGTTCTTCCTTTGGTAGAAGGAGAGTGGTTGAACTTCTTTTTGGTTAGAGGAGAGGAGAGATTGAGAGTGGGTTGAGAGAATTTTTGCAATGCTCTTTGGTGAGAATTTCAAAAAATGAGCAATAAGCATAAGAAATCCTTCTTCCAAAGGGTTTATATAATGGTCATAGGTGGAGTTGAAATCTCCACCTATTTACAATTTAGCCACGACCATAGGTTATGCAAATCATATTTGCATAACCATATATAATAAGATATCTTGTATCTCATTATACAAATCACATTTGTATAATTGTGGATTTTTAAATTGAATCACATAAAATTTAATTTCTCTCAATCTAATTTCTCCAAATTAGCCCTAATTAGAAAATTTGGCTAACCTATAGTTTATTATGAATCTCACTCACATTAAACGATATAATATGTCATACATATCTCATTTAAATTACATAATTACCCTTTATTGAACTTGAACACTTCAAATTGAAACCAAAACTGTAAACCCTCTATTAATCAAGTTTGAGCCAACTGAGTGACCTAATTGACCTACAGTGACGAGCTCCAATGATTCGAGACTAACCTGTCAAACTCTTTGACCCGGTTAATCAACATTCATTAGCTACGGTAACACTCCACTAAAGCCCGTAGTTGCACTCCCGTAAGTGTAAGACAAGTTGTGTCCACTGATATAACCAATACCTTTGTTCGAAGACACTGCTGGGTCAAATTACCGTTTTACCCTTGTGTCTACTTCTTGGTCCTTATGTCTCACTGCTCCTCTAATGAACAACGTTGTAATGATCCAACCATACACAACACCCGTCTCGAGCAAGTGAGAGGGTGGGTGCCTGTAGTCCAAGCCCAAAGAGACAGAAGTTAAGGGAACAACCCCTCTAGTATCTCTAAAGGCGTGAACGAGAGAATTCCATCTCGCGTAGTTAAGTTCCCAGCGCCCCACGTGGTCCTGTCCTTGCGAACATAGGCATATTGGGTGTGTAACTGTTAGCACCCTCACCCGTACTAGTCAAAGGGCAGACCCCCGCAGACAGGAGTCCGTAACACACTCAGGATTCAGGTCGAGTCACTAATGGTAATCTACGAAGTTATTAGTCACATACTATTAATAGTGTTATATTAGTAGGTCAAATAATTCACGGTCCGGTCTTGTACAATCTCATTGCAAAGGATGCCCGCATTCGCATGTCAACAACATGAACAAGTCAGATCACCTCGTTTGTATCGAATACAAAGCGCGCCGCATCCACAGCTTATCCAGGATTAGGTCTCCAACCCAATCCATATACTGTAGACCGTTCGGGTCATTAACTCGAAGGTGATGTTCCCTGTGTGTCAACTACACACCGTTCAAGTTCTAGTTCTCTCATATATTCAATGACCCTCGACCATAGTTCATTGGACAAGGTTTGTAAAATTACGAGACACAAAGTAATGAAAGAAATAACTCTTATTTATTTCAAATGGTAATATTACAAACTAAACGAGATTAGGACATACATCCCAACAAACTCCCACCTGGACTAAGCTAGTGGAGCAAACATACATTTCTCAAATGTACAAGATTACAATAAAGTAATATAATAAACTAGGGCATTAAATACCCTTTACAATACTCCCACTTGCCCTAATCAGGAAGCACTCGAAGACTTAGACTCTCCAGGTGACCCTCAAACACCTTATCCGTGAGGGCCTTTGTAAATGGATCAGCAACATTGTGCTCTGACGCTATCTCTGCGTGGATCGCGCACGCCGCCATGTGCACAATCTCCCGTATCAGGTGATACTTCCGGTCACTGTGCTTGCCCCTCTAATGACTCCAAGACTCTCTAGAGTTGGCTACAGCACCCCTGTTGTCAAAAAACAGCGTGATCGACAAGTTCATATTTGGAACAACTTCCAAATCCATCATGAACTTCCTAAGCCAAACAACTTCCTTTGTAGTTTCACAAGTCGCAACGAACTCAGCTTCTATAGTGGAATCAGCGATGTATCCCTGATTGATGCTTCACCATATTACAGCTCCTCCATTCAGAATGAAGGTTGACCCCGAAAAGGATTTCCTAGAATCCTTATCGCACTTAGAGTCAGAATCTGTGTATCCCGTAAGGATCAAATCCCCACTCTCATACATTAGGTTGTAGTTCCTCGTTCTCCTAAGATACTTGAGGATTGCATTTACGACTATCTAGTGATATAATCCTGGATTGGATTGATATATACTGACAATCCTTACTGCATAACAGTTGTCGGGCCTAGTACACAACATGGTATACATTAAGCTCCCTACAGCTGAAGCATAGGGGATTCATCTCATATCCCCGACCTCTTTAGGAGTCCTAGGACATTGATCCTTAGACAGGTGAACCCCATGCCTGAAAGGCAGCAAATCCTTCTTGGAGTTCTGCATCTTATATCTAGACAACATCTTGTCAGTATAAGACGCTTAAGACATGGCCAGCTTTCTGTTCTTCTGGTTCCGAACAATCTGGATACCTAGAACATACTGTGTTTCTCCCACATCTTTCATTTGGAATTGCGAAGCTAGCCATTTCTTTACGTCAGTAAGAAAACCTACCTCATTCCCAATGCGAATGATATCTGAAGGGAATGAAATTCCGTGTAGGGGAAGGACGATTGAATTGTCGTGGTATCGTTGTGAAATTTATTTTCTTAAAATTAAACTATCACATTGAATCAAGCTAAACATGCTATTAAGAAGATAAAACAGCAAGCAAAAACCACTTACTTGTTGTAGAACGTCTTCAAGTATTCCTTATCTTGTTCACGAACCCTTCGTGATCACGATCTCAACAATCTCGAACTCCTCGAATAGTGAAATCATGATCCTTCAACTCGATTTCTAAGTTGTTCTACGTTAGGTAGAAGGAGAGAAGTGACTTTCTTTTGGTGAGAATAGAGGAGAGATTAAGAGAGGATTTTGAGAGAAAAATTTTGTTTCTTTGGTGTGAAATCCAAGAAATGAAAGAAAGCCTTCTGAAATCCTTCTTGCAAAGGGTTTATATAATGGTGATAGGTGGAGTTGAAATCTCCACCTATTTACCATTTTACCACAACCATAGGTTATGCAAATCATATCTACATAACCACATATAGTTAGATATCTCATATCTCATTTTACAAATCACATTTGTATGATTGTGGATTTTTAAATTGAATCACATTCAATTTAATTTCTCTCAATCTAATTTCTCCAAATTAACGCTAATTCAAAAATTAGGCTAACCTATAGTTTATTATGAATCTCATTCACATTCAACTATATAATATGTCTATCATATCTCATATAAATGACATAATTTCCCTTTAGTGAACTTGAACACTTCAAACTGACACAAAAAAATTAAACCTTCTATTAATCGAGTTTGACCAGACCGAGGGACCTAATGGACCAACAGTGACGAGCTCCAATGATCCGAGATTAACCTGTCAACTCTTTGACCTTGTTAATCTACATTCATTAGCTACGGTAACACTCCACTAAAGCCTGTAGGTGCACTCTGGTCAGTGTAGGACAAGTTGTGTCCACTGATATAACCAATACCCATGAGTCGACCCTTCACAGGTTGTTCGTAGACACTGGTGGTTCAAATTACCATTTTACTCCTGTGTCTACTTCTTGCTCCTTAAGTTCCCACTGCTCCTCTAATGAATAACAACGTTGTAATGGTCCAACCATACACAACACCCCTATCGAGCCAGTGAGAGGGTGGACGCCCATTGTCCAAGCCCTGGAGATAGCACCTAAGGTAACAACCTCTCTAGTTTTCCTAAATGCGGGAACGATTGAATTCCATCTCGCGTAGCTAAGTTCCCAGCTCCCTACTGTGTCTTGTCCATGAGAAGATAGGCATATTGGGCGAGTAACTATGACCACCCTCACCCGTACTAGTCAAAGGACAGACCCCCGCAGACAGGAGTCCGTAACACGCTCAAGATTAAGGTCGAGTCATTAATGGTCATCTACAATGTTATTAGTCCATACTGTTAACGGTGTTACATCAGTAGGTCCAATAATTCACGGTTCGGTCTTGACAATCTCATTGCCCAGGATGCCCCCACTCGCATGCCAACCAAATGAACGAGTCAGATCACCTCGTTTGTATCTAATACAAAGCCGGCCGCATCCATAGCGTATCCAGGATTAGGTCTCCAACCCTGTCCATATACTGTAGACTGTTTGGGTCATTAACTCGAACGTGGTCCTCCTTGTCTGTCCACTACACACCGTTCAAGTTCTAACTCTCTCATAAATTCAATGACCCTGGAGCTTAGTTTATTGGACAAAGTTTGTAAAATTTGAGTGAACCAAAGTGATGAAATAAATAACTCTTATTAATTTCAAATGTTAAATTACAAACTAAAAACGAGATTAGGACATACATCCCCACAAACTCCCATTCGGACTAAGCTAGTGGAGCAAATACCTTTCTCAAATGTACAATAGATTACAACCAAGTGATATAATAAGCTTGGGCGTTGAATACCCTTTAAAATACTCCCACTTGCCCAAGTCAGGAAGCACTTGAAGGCCTAGACTCTCTAGGTGATCCTCAAACACCTTATTCGTGAAGGCCTTTGTAAATGGATCAGCAACGTTTTGCTCCGACACTATCTACGTGACTGCCACGTCTCAGCGGTGCACAATCTCCCATATCAGGTGATACTTCCGCTCAATGTGTTTGCCCTTCTTATGTCTCCGAGGCTCTCTGAAGTTGGCTACAACACCACTGTTCTCACAAAACAGCATGATTAGCAAGTTCTAATTTGGAACAACTTCCAAATCTGTCATGAAATTGCTATGCCAAACAACTTCCTTTGCAGCTTCACAAGCCGCAACATACTCAGCTTCCATAGTGGAATCAGCGATGCATCCCTGCTTATGTTAGGATGTATGTCCCCATCTTGTGTAGTTTGTAATATTCCAAGTTATAAATAAATAAGAGTTATTTATTAGAGCCTTGTTATATAAATAAGAGTTATTTATTTGAACTTAGAACTTGAACGGTGTGTAGTGGACACACAAAGAGGATCGCGTTCGAGTTAATGACCCAAACAGTCTACAGTATATGGAAAGGGTTGGAGACCTAATCTGGGATACGCCGTGGATGCGGCCTTCTTTGTATTAAGATACAATCGAGGTGATCTGACTCTTTCATGTGGTTGACATGCGACTGGGGTCATCCTGTGCAATGAGATTTTACATGACCAGACAATGAATTATTAGACTTACAGATGTAACACCGTTAACTGTATAGGGCTAATAATTTCGTAGATGACCATTATTGACTCGACATTAATCCGGAGCGTGTTACGGACTCCTGTCTGCGGGGGTCTGTCCTTTGACTAGTACAGGTGAGGGTGACTACTGATGCTCACCCAATATGCCTATCTTCTAAGGGATAGGACCACGTGGGGAGCTAGAAACTTGACTACGCAAGAAGGAATTCAATCGTTCCCGACTTAGGGAAACTAGAGGGGTTGTTCCCTCAAGTGTTGTCTCTAGGGCTTGAACAAGGGGCCCCACTCTCTCAGTGGCCTGAGAGGGTTGTTGTTTATGGTTAGACCATGCAACGTAGTTGTTCATTAGCGGAGCAGTGGGACTTAAGAAGCAAGAGATAGACACAAGGGTAAAATGGTAATTTGACCCAACAGTGTCTTCGAACAACTAGTGAAGGGTCGACTCACGGGTATTGGTTATATCGATGGACACAACTTGTCCTACAGTGATGAGAGTGCTGCTACGGGCTTTAGTGAGTGTTACCGTAGCTAATTAATGTTGAATAACAAGGTCAAAGAGTTTGACAGGTTAGTCTCGGATCATTGGAGCTCGTCACGTGTAGGTCCATTAGGTCCCTCGGTTGGCTCAAATTGCACAAATTGAGAGTTTACAGTTTGGTGTGAATTTGAATTGTTCAAATTCATTATTTGGGTATTTATGTCATTTATATGAGATATATAGTTTAATTTGAATGAGATTCATAATAAATTATATTATAGCCTAATTGATTAATTAGTGCTAATTGGAGAAATTCAATTGAGAGAAATTAAATTGAAAGTAATTCAATTTAAAAACTCCACAATTATGCAAATGAGATTTGTATAATAAGGTATAAGATACCTTATATTATATAATATGCGAATATGATTTGTATATCATATAGTTGTGGTAAAATGGTGAATTGGTGGAGATTTTAACTCCACCACATACCATTATAAATAGGTGCATTCAAAGACATCTCATTGAGCTTTTTGCCATTTTTTGGATTTTGATCCAAAGAGAGCAAAACATTCTCTCTAGAACTCTCTAAATTCTCGCTAAGATTTTCCTCACCCAAAACCAAAGTGAGTCCCACCTACTCTCCCTCAACCTCCCGAGAAAAACCGAGAAGACGTTTTGAATGTGTGTTGCAACAATCTTCAAGGTTCGTTTCGAGGAGATCGTTGGTTCGAGAGAGATCGTGACCGGAGGAGGAAAGCATTGAAGAAGTGCTCTTCAACATGTAAGTATCGTTTATCCTTACTATTTTTCCTCTACTTTTGCATGTTTAGCCTAGAATTAAAGTAGTTTAGTTCAATTTTAAGATAGAATTACACAACGGATCAACGACGTTTCACAACGTCTTCCGCTGCGGGGATTCCAAATCCCTTCAATTGGTATCAGAGCCAATTGTTGCTCTTCGTTGTGTACTCTGTGAATTCTTAAAATTAGGTGGGTAGCATTAATTTTTATGAGATGAATGTTAATGGTTTGCAATTTTGGATGTTTTCGGTTTTTTGGCACTTAGTTTAGGTTTGCATTAAAGTTGAGGAGATCAAAGTGAATACCTAGTGTTTTGGGCATTTTTTAATGTAAATCGAGTATGTAAGTCTTTGTCGTTCATGGCAAAAGTTGATGTGAAGAAAATGGAGCGAAAACGGGCGATTTTGGTGAAAAACAACAAAAGTTGTTAGTTGAAAATTCATCAGCGTCGCAACGCTGTTCTTTAGCGTTGCGACGCCATCCATGCTGTTGGAGAGGATGTTGCAGTGCAGCGTTGCAATGCTAGGGGTAGCGTTGAGAACGCTAGGCATGACGTTGTACACTACAGCCTTGCAACGCTAGCTACAGCGTTGCAATGCTAGCATTGCAACGCTGTAACGTAGTGGAGCATGGAGCACGAGATTCGTGCGGTTGTGGCATCAGGGGTCGGCGGTTCGAGCTGGGAGTTACGCAACCGTTTTATTTATTTATCTTATTTATTTCTTTAATTGTAAAATATTTTTATTTATTTATTTTATTAATTAATATTGATATGAATGTTATATTAATGTTAATTAATTTAATATTTCCCCTAGGGTGCCAAAAATCGGTTCAATTATGCTATTTATTAAATTATGCAATTGTTGTATGATTTATTTATTTTTTCTATGTGCATAATGTATGTCATATAGATTAAAATCTCACCATAGGTTAATCATTTCATGCATCATATTCATATTATAAGAGTTATAGTATATAGTATGCATGATAGGTTTATATTATAAGAGTTATAATATAAAGTTTGCATGTTTTAATTTATTCGAATACACTGTTATATTTTTTAGATTAAAAGCATACTCATGCATTTAATTCATGTAATAAATGTGTGTTATAGTATAGTATTATACATGTGATGAATGATCAAGCACTATAACATAGAAATGCATGTACCCTAAGTTAATTATTAGTTTTTAAAATGTTTAGAACTTGAATAATTAGACTTAGGTTTTCTAGTTCTAATAAGATTAGAATTAGGAAATCAAATTTTACCTTTGAATGGTGACTGATAAGTAACTCTGTCTAAGGAAGGTTTTGTCTAAGGCTGGGGTATTTAAGCTGACGCTTTGCGGAACACCCCTACCTGAGAACTGACCTTGGAGTGAATTCGTTCCGAAGATTCATAGGTTATATTCTTGTGAGTGCCGTTAATTAAGAGTTAATTAATTTACTCATATAGACCTAAGTTAATAATGTGATTATAGACTTAGGCTAATCCAATATAAGAGTTATATTGGTAGACTTAGGTAAATTTTAGCCGGTTTATCTAGGTCAATCCTGTTGAATTTAAAGTACTGAGTGGGAGGAAATAAAGTGTATGAGATACATTTAATTTTCCATCCACAAATCTCCGTTAAGTTCGCACCGTGAGATCCATACTCGACCTCGTGCGGCAAATGGGAGCATCCCCCTACGGGTGGCATTTGTATGGGTCAATAATCAACGTGAATGGAGAGAGTACTTATAGTGAGTGGGGGCAGGACCTGTGAAAACGGGACCCATGGTCTCTTC
Organism: Trichosanthes cucumerina; assembly: GCA_036507285.1. Classification (NCBI taxonomy): domain Eukaryota; kingdom Viridiplantae; phylum Streptophyta; class Magnoliopsida; order Cucurbitales; family Cucurbitaceae; genus Trichosanthes; species Trichosanthes cucumerina. Next base: position 47,058,589 of record CM071841.1, read on the forward strand.
TTTCGATTCACACCGTGAGACGCCTATGATCCGCCTGCTAGTTTGGTCTGGACCAGACAATCCCTACGGAGGGCCTTGATCATGGGAGTCGAAACACCGTGAATTCCCGAAAGGGATACAATTTCCTTGTTGGTTTTCCTTCTTAGTCCTCCCTACGTCGGCTATTGTTTGGACAGATACTTGGAAATTTAAAGATTGAGGGTGACACTCACAGGATTCATTAAGAGTTAATGGATTTAGACCGATAAATGGTAACTAGACGCCTAATGGAATAAGAGTTATTCTGGTATTAGGGTCTGGTCGAGAAAGTCTCGTCCCAGAGGAGGAGTGGGTTTGTCTACCTTATGATGGCGGTCATTCTAAACCTTTGGGGTATCATTGCAAATTTTGAATGACCTAGGGATCATAGGATAAAAATTTGCTAAAAGCTGATTGGATTTTCAAAAGTTTTTGCAAGACTAATACAATGTTTTTCCATTTTTTTCATCAAGAAAATGTCAAAGGCTTTTAACGCTTCTTTAGCTTCCGTTAAGTTAGTTGGCGATAATATTTCGTGGAAAAACAATATTAACACGATTTTGGTAAATGACGACCTAGAGTTTGCGCTCACTGAGGAGGGTCCTCAGGTGCCCGGTTCAACAATCCTATTCAACGATCTACAAACCTTCCAGTCCTTGGTGCAAACCAGGGGACATGAAGCTAAGGCAAGTGTTGCCTCATGACCTTTTCACAAGGGTATGACCTCTGGGACAAAGTTTGTAGGCTCTTCAGGCCCTAAAGGGAAGAAGGAGAAGTTGAAAGAGGTAAGGGTTGACTGCGCTGCCGCCCTAAAAGGCAAAGAAATCAAGGAAATTGCGAGAAAGTGTTTCTACTGCAACGGGGACGGACACCTGAAAACGAGTTGTCTCAAGTTCCGTGATGAAAAGAAGATGATAGCTAAATGTGATTTACTTGTCACAGAAACTTCTTTAGTGGAGAGTAATGACTCTGTCTGGATATTAGATTTAGGCGCCACTAACCACGTTTGCTCCTCTTTTCAAGGATTAAGTTCCTGGCAGCAGCTGCAAGAGGGTGAGATAACACTTATGGTTGATCTGGAGAATTCTTCTCAGCTGCAACAATAGGCACGATGAAGCTGTTCTTTGGTGGGAAGTACTTATTATTGGATAATATGTACATAGTTCCTGGGTTTACGAGAAACCTAGTTTCTATTTCCTTTCTATTAGAACAAAATGTTTCTGTTTCATTCAAGAGTAATAAAGCGTTTATTTCTCGAAATGGAAATATTATTTGTTCTACTTCGCTTGAGACTAATTTATATGTTTTGAACCCTAATTCGGTCAAAAGTATTTTGAATACCAAATTGTTTAAAACAACAGAAACGCGAACTAAGAGATGAAAAGTTTCTCCAAAAGAAAGTTCCCATATTTGACATCTACGGTTAGGCCACATTAATCTCAATAGGATTGAGAGACTAGTGAAGAGAGGACTTCTAAGTGACTTGGAAGAAAATTCTTTGCCGGTACACTACTACAAAAACCACATTACTTGACGCTTGCAACTTTTAATTACTTGACGTTTTTATGAAAAAACGTCAAGTAAAATAGTTTTTAAACAAAAAAACGTCAAGAAAATGAAAAAAACGCGGAGGTTGATGGACTTTTTCGGATTTTTTCACGCTACGACAAAACTTGACACTTTAAAAATGTCAAGTTTCAAAACCCTAAAATATTGGGGGCGACAAGTGCACACACAGGCTGCCGCTTCATTTTGTGAAAAAAAAAAAAGAAAAAAACATTCAAGACTTGTGCCCCGTATTCTCCCTCCTCTCACGCTGCCACTCTCACCATCGCTCTCCTCTCTCTCTGAAATTTTGAAGAACACAAAATCGATCACTCTCACCGTCGCTCTCCCCTCTCCAACAAGCCCGTTTCAGTTTTTTATCCAAAAACCTTGTCACCGCTAACCCTGCAACATTACTGGAAGTGGCCAAATCTCTCAAAGAAATCTCGACCTGCAACTTGCCCCCACCACCCTTCTTCTCTATCGTCGATTGCATGTCGCTTCTTTTCTTCTTCTTTTGTTGGTTCTTCAAATTGTTAGCTCATTTGCACAATGACAAGCAATTGAATAGACGACAAGTGAGTTATTACTAGATGCCCTAGAATAATATGTTGTAAATATAGTCAAATTATCAAAAAATTCTGGTTCATGTTTTATGTTATCTGTTTTGGAATTTCCCTCAGGTGGGGTGAAGTATAAGAGTTATCTGAGATATTCCAGTAGAAAGGGGAGGTTCCGAGAGGCCTTCCTGACTGGAAAGATGAAGAGAAACAGAATCTTGGAGAAGAACTCTCAAACGTTCTGTTGTACCTTGTTAGGCTTGTTGATATTTGTCGGATTGATGTTGGCAAAGTCGCTCTATGGAAGCTGGAGCTCAATGACAAGAAATACCCAGTCAAGCTTTGAAAAAGGGCCATCAAGAAAACACACGCAAATCAGCTATCAGGACGATTGCAATGAAAATGGTGGAAAAGATGTAGACCGCACCAAACAGTGACAACGACAGCAGCTGGCATAAGAGAAGCAGTGTGATGGTGTCTCTTCTGAACTTTGGTATGATTTTATTATGTCTTTATGACTTGACTTGGATAGCTTCTAAATGTTGGTGTCATTTGTCATGACTCTTCTCTTGTGAGTATATTTAATGGCACTTTCACAAATTTTGTCTTTTGCTAAGGACTTTTCAATTACAACACTCTCTAGCTATATACATGGTTAAAATTTCTCAACACATGCCTTTTTCGTTTGTTTGATGTTCAAATATAAATTTACTTTTATACTGAGTTGAGTAGAATGCTTAGATTAGCATTCTTGGTGGGGTGTTTTAAGAATGTGTTGGAAGCTTAGAACATGAGAACTACACAACACATCCAAGTCTGACACATGACAATAGCTAAGATCCTGTTTGATTATAATTTTGTTTTTAAAAATTAAGTTTGTTTTCTCAGGATTTCTATACAATGAGATTCATCTTTCTTAAATAAACATTTGAATTCTTAGTCATATTCCAAAACAAAAACAAGTTTTACAAACTACTTTCTTTTTTTTTTTTTCAAAACTTAGCTCGGGTTCTTAAATAGTTGGTATAAAGTAGATAACAAAAAGAAATTTATAAGTAGAAGTAGAGTTTATAAGCTTAATTTTCAACAACCAAAAGCCAAAAATCAAATGATCTTCAAAAATAGCCTAAATGGTATATTGAATCTGTGTTGAGTCACATATCTCGTCTAATCAATTTCAACAAATTTTCTTTGCTTATCAAATTATAAAATTTTAGTTGTCCTTGTATTGTACCAGGTTACAGGTGATGATAAGAATTCTAGAGATGCCAATGAAGGGGAGCCTGAACAAGCAAGTTTAGCAAGTTTAGCAGAGAAATTCATTGATGGCAATAAGGAGCAACTGGAACCAATAAAGCATCTAGAGGAATTAAAGTTAAATTAAAGCTCTTTAGGCCAGTCTTCTATAAAATATTGCTCAAATATATTCTAAACTCCAAGCATAATGATGAAGTGGAAAAACTGTCCAAAAACCTCATTTTACTGTGAATTAAAAAGGTTCTGCAATGTGAATTCATAAACTTTAATTCCTTCCTTTTTTTAAGTAATGCCATATTGCTTTTAATGTTATGTCAGAGAAAATGAGGAGTAGAACATTGTGATTATATAAATCATATTTATTTGTGCTTAGCTTTCTTGTCATGTCTCACTGCAATAACATTTTCTTGTTGATTGGCTTATTTTAGCCAAAGCTCAACTTGTATTGCTAAAGGAGTGTTATGGAGCAATAATGGGGTGCATATAGGTAGATTTCTCATACCTAAGGCAAAACCATGTTTGAATCTCCTTGTTACCATTGATTTATTTTTCAAAAACAAAGAATTCCCAACTATTTTTATTGATTAAAAAAAAAGACATTGGTGAAAGAGTGTCTAGTGAGTGTGCAGAAGAAGTCATTGGCCTAATTCCAAACATGTTTATTGTAGGTTATAATAACCATTAGTTTTGTAATAGAGCACTTCTGCTAAACATATAGCTATTTAAACATTTATTTCATTTTTTTTTCACTTGAATAGGTAGTACAGAGAAGGAGGGTAGCTTTGGAAAAAGCACAAGGCAACATTGCTAGCTAGGTTATTGAATGGCTCAACAAATATCTTGAAACGTGAGTAGAAATTTGCATACCTCTCATTTGAAAAGCTTTATAAAGTGTCTTTTGGGATTTTTTTACTAGTCTACAAAAAATCATGGTTGAAGCTCTTGTTTGTAGATTAGAACGAAGATCGAAGAGTTCGAGTAAGGTTCAAAGCTTATTTGGGTAAGAAAGTCCTTCCTAATCACTCTCTCAATTTTGATTTCTGAATTGATTTCTAGCCTCTAACTTTTGTATGTATTGTTTATGGGCTTGTTGAACTAATCTAGGAGACTTTAAGTAAGTAGTCTTTACCTGTTAGTTTGATAAGTTCTTCCGTGATAGTTTTATGAAGTTACCTATTATGTGTTTAGAATTTTGGTTTACTTGGTAAGGTTAGTTTATTTGGTAAAGTTTTGATTGCTTTAGTTCATCATACAATGATGGGTTGATTATTTAGGTGTGTTTGTATATTGAGAATTTTTAGGCAAAACGCATATGCTTTGTAATTTGATGGTCGTTGCATGATTTTGTAACTTAGGTTTACTTAGAAAACTTTGATTTAGTTTACTTAGTTTATATTCACGGTTGTTGTGCTTTAGATGCTATATATGTATATTGATAAGTTTCAGGAAAAACTCATATGTTTTGTAATTTGATGGTATACTTATTATGTTTGTGTAACTTTTGTGAGTTAGTAAAGTTAGTTTTAGTTTGTTGTCACTGAAATTATTTGGTTTGTTCGAGTGTTCAATGAAGCCATTGAGATGTATGACTACTTTTCCAACATAAATTTGTGAAATTGCTTCTTGTTGGTTTGTACAATTAGATAGTCTCTCTTATAAATCTTGAACCTACATCTGAATCTTCTTTTAGTCTATTTTAGGGCTTTGTTTCATTTTGTTATTCTAAATGACTTCATTGAGTTTTATGTCGTGTGCATAAGTTTCAGTTTAGGAACTTTTTTAGTTTCTTTGTGCATAAAAATGAGACTTAAACTCTTTTTATACACTTTTTTGTAACTTTGTATGTTTGATAGGTACTTTTAGGTCGTTTTGAGTTATTTTTGGACTCAAAGTGTGCTTAAGAGCCCTTAAGATACTTTTGAGGATTTGAGGGGTTGGTTGTGTGCCTAACTTTTAGTGTAGGAACTCTTTAAGTGTTGTAAGTATGTTAATCCCTGTAAGTGTTGTAAGTATGTTAAATGTCACTTAATTCTCCTTGGTCGGCGCTTATGACATTAGGCTAGATCTCATTCCCTCCCTTTGAGCATGCTTCTTAGGATTAGCGTGAGGGTTGCTTTCCTTCACTATTCCAATTGTTAAACTTGACAAAACATTATTTATTATAATATTTCACTCTTAATGTTTGTAGATTGATACAAGAAAAACATACTCGCAACCGGAGTTAGATGAAGTGCGAGTGGAGTGGAGTGGCTGAATTTTTGGTGGATACATATGATGAAGTTTGGATGGATACTACTTTGGATTGTTCATGACAATTTTTTAGGTGGCTACATATGAAGGTGCCAAATATTCTTTTTTTGTGTAAATGTGGTAGTCACATTTTTTGGGTGGATACTACTTTGGATTGATAGTCACATTTTTTGTATAGATGTTTTGCTTGAGATAAGATTGATAGTCACATTTTTGGATGACTACCAAATATTTTTTTGTGTAAATGTTGTTCAAAGCACGACTCATAAATTGAGTAGCTATGGTGGAGATGATTAGTGTTTGAACATGTTTGGTGGAGATAACTGTAGTTTGACATTGTGAATGTATAACCATGATGGGAGTTACTAATGTTCGAGGTTGAACTTTCTTGTCATTTTAGAATTGTTCATATGGGAAGAAGATTTGAATTTTTGTAGGTATTATTGATGGAATTTTATTTCATACATCTTGAATATAATTAAATAAAATTTATTGGAATGCAATGCAGAAAATTCTAGATTTTAGGGAATAACTGATTGAAAAATAAAATCACTAACCAACAAGACATGTATAATGTGTCAAGATTTCATTCAAATTGACACTTTTCAAACGTCAAAAAAGAACATTACATTTGACACTTTACAATTGTCAAGGTTTACCTTCAATTTGACGTTTTAGGACTGTCAAGATAAACTTATATTTGACACATTTTAAGCGTCAAGTAACTTTTATTTGACATTTCTGCAATGTCAAGATAAACCTATTTTTGACACAGTGAAAACGTCAAGTATTAACATAAACTTGACACTTTTTCAAAGTCAAGATAAAACTACATTTGACGAATAAAAAGTGTCAAGATTGTATGTTCAAAATGACACGTTATAAGCGTAAAAAAAGACTATACATAACACTTTATAAGTGTCAAGTATTGTGTATTATTCTTGACGGTGGATTCCTTGACGGTTTGAAAAACGTCAAGTAAAGCAAAATACGACATTTTATAAGCGTCAAGAAAACTAGTTTTTCTTGTAGTGGTATATGAGTCATGCCTTGAAGGCAAAATGACCAAACGTCCTTTTAGTGGAAAAGGATATAGAGCCAAGAAGCCCCTTGAGCTTATACATTCTGACCTCTGTGGTCCGATGAGTGTTAAAGCAGGAGGTGGTTATGAATACTTCGTATCTTTCTTAGATGACTATTCGAGGTATGGGTACATTTATCTAATGCATAGGAAGTCTGAAACTCTTGAAAAGTTCAAGGGGTTCAAGACTGAGGTTGAGGACCTATTAGGTAAAAATATAAAAATACTTTGATCGGATCGAGGTGGAGAGTATATGGAAACTGAATTCCAGGACTATAAGATAGAACCTGGAATTACGTCTCAACTCTCAGCACCTGGTATGCCACAGCAGAATGATGTATCAGAGAGGAGAAACAGAACCATGTTGGACATGGTTCGGTCGATGATGAGCTATGCTCGTCTCCCTGATTCTTTTCGGGGTTACGCTTTGGAGATTATGGTATACATTTTGAACACAATTCCGTCGAAAAGGGTTTGTGAAACCCCTTTCGAACTCTGGCATGGTCTTAAAATAAGTTTATGTCATTTCAGAATTTAGGGATGCCCCACCCAAGTGTTGGTGTCAATCCCGAAGAAGTTGGAACCCCGTTCAAAGTTATGCATCTTTGTAGGTAACCCAAAAGAGACTAGGGGTGGTTTCTTTTACGATCCTAAGGAAAATAGGTTGCTTGTGTCGACAAACGCCACTTTCCTTGAGGAAGACCACATTAGAGATCACTTACTAAGGAGTAAGATTGTGTTGAATGAAATTGACATTTTCATCAGCAAGAGTTGTTGATGGTGCTAGTACGTCAACAAGTGTTGTTGATCCTAGCTCGTCTAGTCAAGTCTGTTCCCAAGAGTTGGGAATGCCTCGACGTAGTGGGAGGGTTTTGAGTCAGCCTGAACGTTACATGGGTTTAGCAGAAACCCAGGTCGTCACTCATGATGATGACTGCGAGAATCCATTGACCTATGATCAGGCAATGGCAGGCGTTGACAAAGACGAAAGGATTAAAGCTATGGACCAGGAAATGGAGTCGATGTACTTCAATTCCGTCTGGGAGCTTGTAGACCAACCGGATGAGGTTAAACCTATTGGTTGCAAGTGGATCAACAAGTTTTAACGTGGCGTAGATGGGAAGGTGCAAACCTTCAAAGCTGGGCTAGTGGCAAAAGGTTTTACCGAGGTGGAAGGGGTTGACTATGAGGAAACCATTTCACCTGTTACCATGGTAAAGTCGATTAGAATCCTTCTAGCCATTGCCGCATATTATGACTATGAGGTATGGCAGATGGATGTCAAGACCGCCTTTCTGAATGGCAACCTTGACGAGACAATCTACATGGACCAACCGAAGGGGTTCATTGCCAAAGGCCACGAGCAAAGAGTTTGTCGGCTTAAAAGGTCTATTTTTGGACTGAAACAAGCCTTGAGGTCTTGGAATATAAGGTTTGATGAGGTGATCAAATCTTATGGCTTTGATCAAAATGTTGAAAGAGGTATGATTTCTTACTGACATTAAGGAATGACTGGTTTTGCAATTCCAAATGAAAGATTTGGAAGAGGCACAGTATGTTCTAAGTATCTAGATAGTCCGGAACTGGAAGAACAAAACGCTAGCCATGTCTCAAGCGTCTAATATTGACAAGATGTTGTCTAGATATAAGATGCAAAACTCCAAGAAGGGCTTGCTACCTTTCAGGCACGAGGTTCACTTGTCTAAGGATCAATGTCCTAAGACTCATCAAGAGGTTGAGGATATGAGACGAATCCCTTATACTTCAGTTGTAGGGAGCCTATTGTATGCCATGCTGTGTACTAGGCCCGACATTTGTTATGTAGTTGGGAATGTAAGTAGGTATCAATCCAATCCAGGATTAGAACACTGGGCAGCCGTAAAGGCAATCTTCAAGTATCTTAGGAGAACGAGGAACTACAACCATGTGAATGGGAGTGGATGAAGGGAATAAAACTCCCACGCAGCGGAAGACGATAGAATCGTCATGGTGAAGTTGTGCAATTGAATTTCGTTAAAATTGATCTAACTGTTAGATCTAGGCTAAACATGCTTAATTGGAAAGAAAATCAGTAAATACTTACTTGTTGAAGTCGTGCTTCAAAATTCCTTCAAACGATCCACGAACTCTTCGTGCTTTCTCGATCTCAACGAACTCGAACTCTTCTCACGAACAAGAACACAACCAAAAAGCTTCTCGGTTGTTCTTCTTTTGAAGAAGGAAATTAGTAGAAACTTTGTGTTTTGGTTTTGAGAGGAGAAATGCTGAGAGAAAATTGGATAGAGAATTGTTCTCTTCTTTTGGTGAAAATCAAAAAATGAGAGAAATGCTTACCATCCTTCTTGCCAGAAGGGTTTAAATAATGGAGATAGGTGGAGTTGAAATCTCCACCTATTTGCCATTTTACCACAACTATAGGTTACACAAATCATATTTGCCTAACCATATATTATAAGATATCTCATATCTCATATTACAAATCACATTTCCAATATTGTAGACTTTTATAATTTGAATCAAATCCAATTTTATTTCTCTCAACTTAATTTCTCCAATTAGCCTTAATTCAACAATTAGGCTAACATATAGTTTATTATGAATCTCATTCACATTAAACTATATATTATATCATTCATATCTCATATAAATGACATAAATGCCCTTTTAGTGAACTTGAACACTTCAATTCACACTAAAAAATTAACCCTTGTTTTAACCTAGTTTGAGCCAACCGAGGGACCTAATGGACCTACAATGACGAGCTCCAATGATCCGAGATTAACCTATCAAACTCTTTGACTCGGTTAATCAACATTCATTAGCTACGGTAAAACTCCACTAAAGCCCGTAGCTACACTCCCTTCAGTGCAGAATATTACGTGTCCACTAATTTAACCAATGCACATGAGTCGACCCTTCACAGGTTGTTCGTAGACACTGATGGGTCAAATTATCGTTTTACCCCTGTGTCTTCTTCTTGCTCCTTAAGTCCCAAATGCTCCTCTAATGAACAATAACGTTGTAATTGTCCAACCATACACAACAACTCTTTCGTGCCAGTGAAAGAGTGGGCACCCGTTGTCCAAGCCCTAGAGACAGCACTTAAGGGAACAACTCCTCTAGTTTCCCTAAAGGTGAAAACGAGTGAATTCCATCTCGCGTAGTTAAGTTCTCATCTCTCTACTTGGTCCTGTCCCTGAGAAGATAAGCATATTGGGTGAGTAACTGTGACCACCCTCACCCGTAATAGTCAAAGTACAGACCCCCGCAGACAGAAATCCGTAACGCGCTAAGGATTCAGGTCGAGTCACTAATAGTCATCAACAAAGTTATCAATCCATACTGTTAACAGTGTTACATCAGTAGGTCTAATAATTCACGGTCCAGTCTTGTACAATCTCATTGTACAGGATGCCCCTAGTCGCATGTCAACCACATGAACGAGTCAGCTCACCTCGTGTGTATCTTAATACAAAGCGGGTCGCATCCACAGTGTATCCAGGATTAGGTCTCCAACCCTATCCATATACTGTAGACCGTTCGGGTCATTTACTCGAACGTGGTCCTCCCTGTGTGTCCACTACACACCGTTCAAGTTCTAGTTCTCTCATGTATTCAATGACCCTAAAGCTTAGTTTATTGGTCAAAGTTTGAATAAAATGCGAGAAACAAAATGAAGAAATTAATAACTCTTTATTAATTTAAAATATATTTACAAAGAGTACGAGATTAGGACAAACATCCTAACATACTCACATTTGGACTAAGCTAGTGGAGCAAATACATTTCTGATATGTGCATAAATTACAATGAAGTAATTCAATAAACTAGGGCATTGAATACCCGTTTCCATATCTACAAACAACTATAACTACATAGTTCTCTCAAAATAATTTACAAAACATATGGACTTGCTATACAACACCAGCCACGTACAAAATATCAAACTTATGAAGCTTCAGCAGAGCTATGAAGCTCAGTGAGTGACTTGAGTTTAAAAGAAAACTATTAACTCGTAAATCATATCACCTGGCCATCTATGAGCATATGCATCTGTAATCAAACGTTAAAAGTACTGTGTAATCATAATAGCTTTTCAGAAAAACAAGCAAGTATGTCGTTAAAATCTCGTAAGGCATATGAATGATAGAAATCCTTTTAAAACATGTCACAATCCACGTGTGTAGGGCACGCCCTGTAAAACCAACGTTTACTCTACGATGTAGTGGGGCCCGTCCAACACTCCCATCGTCTTTGTCGTAGTGGGGCCCGCCCAGCACTCACGGCAGCGCTGTTGTCACGGAGTACACTCAACGTCGACAAAAGAAATGACCTGTGTGCACACGGTACCATAAAGCCTCGGGCTCAATATCTCAGAAAATCACATGAAAATATTTGAACATGTCTGCTTATATTTTCTTTCATAAAACTCAAGCTTACTCAAGCATATAGTTCATTTTCGAAGTTTGTTTTGTCATACTTGGTAGTACATACTTGCTAGAAATCATAAAACTAGAAATCTTTAAATCATACTTGGTAGTACATACTTGCTAGAAATCATAACATTTCCATAAAATTCGGAAATCAATAAACATATGCTCATGTATAAATTCATCAAGACATTTAGGCTCACAATGAATACTTGAAAACATTTCTACGGAAACATGAATACTCATAAACATGTGTTCAAAAAGAATACATAAAGCATTGAAACCATTTCATTCTAGTAAAACTTGTTTTCTTAAAACATATCTCAAGCATATAGTTCATTTTCGAAGTTTGTTTTGTCACTCACAGTGTTAAACTAGAACCTTGACCCGTACACTCAACCTATCTCCTCTTGGCCTGTCAAACAAACCAAATCCATGTATTAGAACCTCGAGCTCATGGTTTTTAACCTTAAAACTACAAGAAAACACTCCAACCAATTTTCCAGCATTTCACAGATTTTATATCCTGTCTTCAAACAGTTATAACTTCTTCATTACTTAGCCAAAAAGGATGTACTTTATACCGAATTCTTCCTTTAGGAACCCTCTAAAAATTATATGAAGACATTAAGTTGAGATTCCCAACAGATTGGTTCGAAAATACCTCGAAATCTTTTTCCTTAAAAAAAACTTCCTGTTGTTCCAGATTTGATTTCCTGCTGCAACCCGAAACTTTACCTGATATTTACAACATCTTCCAATCATTTTCTATTCATGATTGCTTCACAAAAATTGTAGGAAATTCAATAAGCTTTCTAACCATACCTAATAGAGCGTCTCATTCGAACTCTACAGATCAGGACAATCAAAACACCAAAGTCTTCTCGGATTTTGACAAAGCAAATTTACGTCTTCCGCCTTCCTTCCTCTTCAAAAGCAAAGAGCTTAAGATCAGAATTGGCTCGAGTTTCCTTCATGAACTTTGTTAAAAAAGGAGTTAGCTTTCAAGAAACAAAACCTTAACTCTTACCTCTTTAAGTTGAGCTCGAAATGATCAGAAAATCAGAATAAGGGTGAGTTGATCACTTGCTGCCATGGAACTTGTGTAACCCTTCTCTCTTCTTCTTCAACCTCAAAACCAGAATGCTCCTCCTCTTCTTCTTCCTTTCTTCTTCTCCTTCAAAGCCCCCCTTCTCTTTGATGAAAATTAAAGCAAAATGGGGTGGAAATGTGTTAAAATTACTTTTAAAAACTCCAAACGGTGGTGGAGTTCCCACCACCACTTTCTTCTTTATTTTTTTATTCTTCTTTTTCTTTTTCCCTTTTTCTTTTCTTTCCTTTTTCTTTTATTTTTAAAACAAAACCAAAACCAAGAATTTCCTTCATTTTCTTTATTTGTTTTGTTTTGTTTTGTTTTTTTAGGAAATTTCAAAGAGTCTCGGGTTTACAAGAAGGATCCTGATCGAATTTACCATAGCAACAGGTTAAAAGGTTTCCTCATAGTCAACCCCTTCGACCTGGGTAAAACCTTTTGCCACTAGTCGTGCTTTGAAGGTCTGCATGTTCCCATCTACGCCACGTTTACACTTGTAGATCCAGACAGAATTGAAGTACATTGACTCCATTTCCTGGACCACAACTTTAATCCATTCGTCCTTGTGAACATCAGCCATTGCCTGATCATAGGTCAATGGATCCTCGCAGTCATCATCAAGATTGACGACTTGGGTTTCATTTAAACTCATGTAACGTTCAGGTTGTCTCACAACCTTCCCACTATGTTGAGGCATTCCCAACTCTTTGGAACGGACTTGACTTGACATGCTAGGATCAACAACACTTGTTGACGTACTAGCCCCATTGCAGCTCTTGCTGATGTACTGTCCATTTCATTTAACACGATTTTTCTCCTAGACAAATGATCCCTGATGTGGTCTTCTTCAAGGAAAGTGGCGTTTGTCGACACAATCACCCTATTTTCCTTAGGATCGTAAAATAGACCACCTCTGGCCTCTTTTGGGTAACTTTCGAATAGGAACAATTTTGAACGAGGTTCTAGCTTCTTTGAGTTTGACACCAACACGTGGGTCGGGCATCCCCAAATTTTGAAATGGTGAACTACCTTCACGTTCAGTCTAGAGTTCGAAAGGTGTTTCACAAACACTCTTCGATGGAACGTTGTTCAAACTGTAAACCGATGTCTCCACTGCGTAACCCCAAATAGAATCAGGGAGACGAGCATAGCTCATCATCGACCGAACCATGTCCAACAAGGTTCTGTTTCTCCTCTCCGATACACCATTCTGTTGTGGCATACCAGGTGCTGAGAGTTGGGACGTAATTCCGTGTTCTTTTATATAGTCCTGAAATTTTGTGTCCATATACTCTCCACCTCGATCCGATAGAAGTGTTTTTATGCTTTTACCTAACAAGTTCTCAAACTCAGTCTTGTACTCCTTTAACTTTTCAAGAGTTTCAGACATCCTATGCATTAGGTAAATATACCCATACCTCGAATAATCATCAATGAAAGAAACGAAATATTCATAACCATCTCGTGCTTTAACACTCATCGGACCATAGTGGTCAGAATGTATAAGCTCAAGGGGCTTCTTGGCTCTATGTCCTTTTTCACTAACAGGACGTTTGGTCATTTTGCCTTCGAGGCATGACTCACATATCGGTAAAGAGATTTCTTCTAACTGACTTAGATGTCCATTCTTTACTAGTCTCTCAATCCGATTGAGATTAATGTAATTTAACCTTAGATGCAAAAGATGAGCATTTTCTTTCGGAGAAACCATAACTCTCTTAGTTCGCGTTCCTAGAGTTTTAAATAACTCAGTGTTCAAAACGCTTTTGACTGAATTTGATTTTAAAACATACAAATTAGACTCAAGTGAAGCTGAACAAATCAAATTACCTTTGAAAGAAATAAATGCTTTATTATTATCAAAGGAAATTGAAATACAGTGTTCAATAAGACATGAAATAGAAACAAGGTTTCTGGTAAATCCTAGGACTATGTACAAATTGTCTAACAATAAGTAATTCATGCCGAAAAAGAGCTTCACTTTGTCCATCGCTGCAGTAGAGACTATCTCCCTGTATCCAACCCGTACGGTCACCTCACCCTCTTGCTGCGGTTGCCAGGAATCAATTCCCTAAAAAGAAGAACTAACGTGGTTAGTGGCGCCCGAATCAAAAATCAAGGCAGAGTCACTACTCTCCACTAAACATGTTTCAGTTAATAGTAAATCACATTTACCTTTATTCTTTCTCTCGGCAAGGAACTTGGGACAGTTTCGCTTCTAGTGACCATCCCCATTGCAGTGGAAACACTTTCCTTTTTCTGCAACTTTCTTGTCCTTCTTGCCTTTTTGGGGGGCAGCTCGGTCAGCTTTACCCCTCTTTATCTTCTTCTTCCCTTTCGGGCGTGAAGGAGCAACAGGTTTAGTCCTAGAGGTCGAACTCCTATGATAAGACCTGTAGGCAACATTTGCCTCAGATTCAGGTGCCCTGATCCTCATCAAGGATTGGAAATTCTGTAGCTCATTTAGAAGGATAGTTAGAGCGTAGCTAATTTTGTTCATAACAGCATTGCTACAAAATTGAAGGAAACTCTTCGGATGAATCTCCTGAATAATGTTGACCTGGCTCGACTCATCGATCGAAGCCCCGTTCATCTCCACCAAACTAAAGTGGGTCATCATGTCTAGAACGTGTTCACGTCAGACGTCTCTTCTTCCATTCGGGCGTTGAAGACGTGCTTGAGTGAATCGTGCCTGACCTGAAAGCACTGTTGACCAAACATGTCTTGCAGCGACTCCATGATCTCCTTGGCGGTGATCATCAACTCATGCTTCTTTGTAAAAACTTCAGACAAGCTGGCAATGATATAGACCTTGGCCTTTTGATTGGCCCTGATCAATCAATCAAATGCGTCACGAACACTTCATGATGCAGTCGAGGTCGGCAACTGAGGACACTCCTCACTAATCGCGAACATTTGGTCGTCAGTTACTAGAATCGTGTTTATATTATTCTTCAACTTTTGGAAGTTATCTGCCACTAGTTTGTCGGAAGCAAGTAAAGCTATAATTGAGCTAGACATATTTTAGCTGAAAAAACCAAATAATTTTGTGTCAGTCTCGCATAAACATTTTGAAAACCAATCAAGTTTTAGAAAAATTTACTCCTATGATCCCTAGGTCATTTAAAAAAAATGCAATGATATCCTAAAGGTTTAGAATGACCGCCACCGAAGGGTGAACAGAAACACTCCTTCTCTAAGACGAGACTTTCTTGACCAAACCCTAATCTCAGAATAACTCTTATTCCATTAGTCGTCCAGTTACCATTATTTGGTCGAATTCATTAACACTTAACGAATTTTGTGAGTGTCACCCTCAATCTTTAAGTTCCCAAGTATCCGTCCAAACAATAGCCATTGAAGGGTGAACCACGAAGGAAAACCAATCTGGAAACTGTATCCTATTCGAGAAATCACGGTGTTCCGACTCCCATGATCAAGGCCCTTCGAAGGGATTGTGTGGTCCAGGCCAAACTAGCAGGCTGATCATAGGGGTCTCACGGTGTGAATCAAAAAGAAGACCGTGGGTCCCGTTTTCACAGGTCCCACTCCCACTCATTATAAGTACTCTCCATCAACTTTGATAGTGGCCCATACAAATACCATCCGAAGGGAGACACTCCCATTTGCGCCACGAGGTCTAGTAAGGATCTCACGGTGCGGACTTAACGAGATTTGTGGTTGGAAAATTAAATGTATCTCACACTTTATTTCCTCCCACTCAGCACTTTATAATTTTTGAAATTTACCTAGATAAACCGGCTAAAATTTACCTAAGTTTACCAATATAACTCTTATATGGTATTTAGCCTAAGTTTATAATCACATTATTACTTAGGTCTATGTGAGTAAATTAATCAACTTTTAATTAACGACACTCACGAAAAATATAATCTAAGAATCTCCGGACCGAATTCACTCCCAGGTCGGTTTCCAGGTAGGGGTGTTCCGCAAGCATCAACTTAAATACCCCAGCCTTAGACAAAACCTTCGTTAGACAAAGTTACTAATCAGTCAACATTCAAAGATTATACTTTGATTTCTTAATTGTAATCTTATTATAACTAGAAAACCTAAGTCTAATTATTCATGTTCAAAATACTTTAAATCTAATAATTAACTTAGGTTACATGCATTTCTATGTTATAGTGCTTGATCACTCAGCACATGAACAACTATATACTAAAACATAATAATTCATCACATGAAATTAAAATGCATAAGCATACTTTAATCTAAAAAATATAACACTTATATTAATTAAATTAAACATGCATTTAATTATATTATAACTCTTATAATATAACTTATCATGCAAACTATATATTATAACACTTATAATATAAATGATGCATGAAATGTTTAACCTAAGGTGAGATTTTTAATCTAGACATACATTACGCACATAAAAATTAATTAAATCATACATCACATGCATAAAATAATTAAACAGCAAAAATGGACTGGTTTTGGCACGTAGGGAATTTTTATTTAATTAAATAACATTAATATAACATTTATATTAATATTATTTAATAAAATTAAATTAAGTAAATAAAAAAAATATATTTTACAAATATTAAACAAATAAAACTATTTTAAAAATAGCCCCATGTTGATGAAAGTTTAGAAACCGCCCACTTCACGCGAACTGCTCGTTGCACACACCCACTACGCTGGCAGTTGCGGTTGTAACGCTGTGCAAGCGACGCGGCAAAGATCGGCGTCACCCCGTGTGCTCCACGCCTTGGCGTTGCAAAGTTATGCCTAGCGTTGAAACGCTGCTCGGCAGCCAAGCTTCCGTCCACATGAGCAGCATTGAGATGTCGATGAACAGCGTCTCAACGCGGTCGACAAAACG
This sequence comes from Trichosanthes cucumerina, assembly GCA_036507285.1. Classification (NCBI taxonomy): domain Eukaryota; kingdom Viridiplantae; phylum Streptophyta; class Magnoliopsida; order Cucurbitales; family Cucurbitaceae; genus Trichosanthes; species Trichosanthes cucumerina. Next base: position 47,075,684 of record CM071841.1, read on the forward strand.
GCAAGCTCCTCTTAGTGTTCTTCGTCGTTTCTCGCCCATGTCCACTCCGATTTGTTCACAGCAACTCTTGCCACGAACGACTTGGACTTACAGACTCGATTTACAACAAAATGACCAAAAAACACGGGCCTTTACATTGATCTAATCAACATAAAAAAATGTAAATCTAAACTAGTGCCAAAACCGAAAACATCCACCATGCAAACCAACAATTTATCTCATAAATTAAGGCTATACCCACCTAATTTCAACGATAAACAGTGCACAACATCGAACCAACTTATGGCTCTGATATCAATTGAAGGGAATAAAACTCTCACGCAGTGGAAGACGATTGAATCATCATGGTGAAGTTATGCAATTGAATTTCGTTAAAATTGATCTAACTTTTAGATCTAGGCTAAACATGCTTTTTGGAAAGAAAATCAGTAAATACTTACTTGTTGAAGTCGTGCTTCAAAATTCCTTCCAACGATCCACGAACTCTTCGTGCTTTCTCGATCTCAACGAACTCGAACTCTTCTCACGAACAAGAACACCACCAAAAAACTTCTCGGTTGATCTTCTTTTGGAAGAAGGAAGTTAGTGGGAACTTTGTGTTTTGGTTTTGAGAGGAGAAATGTTGAGAGAAAATTGAGAGAGAATTGTTCTCTTCTTTTGGTGAAAATCCAAAAACGAGAGAAAAGCTTACCATCCTTCTTGCAAGAAGGGTCTAAATAATGGAGATAGATGGAGTTGAAATCTCAACCTATTTACCATTTTACCACAACGATAGCTTATGCAAATCATATTTGCATAAACATATATTATAAGATATCTCATATCTAATATTACAAATCACATTTACAATATTGTGGACTTTTATAAATTGAATCACATCCAATTTAATTTCTCTCAACTTAATTTCTCCAATTAGCCCTAATTCAACAATTAGGCTAACCTACAGTTTATATATTATATCATTCATTTCTCATATAAATGACATAAATGCCCTTTTAGTGAACTTGAACACTTCAATTCACACCAAAACATTAACCCTTCTATTAACCCAATTTAAGCCAACCGAGGGACCTAATGGACCTACAATGACGAGCTCCAATGATCCAAGATTAACCTATCAAACTCTTTGACCCGGTTAATCAACATTGATTAGCTACGGTAACACTCCACTAAAGCCCGTAGTTGCACTTCCGTTAGTGCAGAATATTACGTGTCCACTGATTTAACCAATGCACATGAGTCGACCATTCACCGGTTGTTCATAGACACTGTTGGGTCAAATTATCTTTTTACCCCTGTGTCTACTTCTTGCTACTTAAGTCCCCACTGCTCCTCTAATGAACAACAATGTTGTAATTGTCCAACCGTACACAACAACTCCCTCGTGCAAGTGAGAGAGTCGGCGCCCGTTATCCAAGCCTTGGAGACAGCACTTAAGGGAACAACCCCTCTAGTTTCCCTAAAGGCGGGAACGAGTGAATTCCATCTCTCGTAGTTAAGTTCCCAGCTCCCTACTTGGGTCTGTCCCTGAGAAGATAGGCATATTAGGCGAGTAACTGTGACCATCCTCACCCGTACTAGTCAAAGGAAAGACCCCGCAGACAGAGTTCGTAGCACGGCCAGGACTCAGGTCGAGTCACTAATGGTCATCTACAAAGTTATTAGTCCATACTGTTAACGGTGTTACATCAGTAGGTCTAATAATTCACTGTCCGGTCTTATACAATCTCATTGTACAGGATGCCCCGACTCACATGTCAACCACATGAACGAGTCAGATCACCTTGTTTGTATCTTAATACAAAGAGGGTTGCATCCACAGCGCATACAAGATTAGGTCTCCAACCATATCCATATACTGTAGACCGTTCGGGTCATTTACTCGAACGTGATCCTCCATATGGGTCCACTACACACCGTTCAAGTTCTAGTTCTCTCATGTATTCAATGACCCTGGAGCTTAGTTTATTTGTCAAAGTTTTTATAAAATGCGAGACACGAAATGAAGAAATATATAACTCTTTATTAATTTCAAATATATTTTCAAACAGTACGAGATTAGGACAAACATCACAACAGTGGGGATTTGATCCTTACGAGATACACAGATTCTGACTTTCGGACCGATAAGTATTCTAGGAAAATCCGCTTCGGGGTCAGCGTTCATTCTGAATGGAGGAGCTATAGTATGGTGAAGCATCAAGTAGGGTTGCATTGATGATTCCACGATGGAAGCAAAATATGTTGCGGATTGTGAAGCTGCAAAGGAAGTTGTTTGGCTTAGGAAGTTCATGCTAGATTTGTAAGTTGTTCCAAATATGAACTTGTCGATTACGTTGTTTTTTGACAACAGTGGTGCAGTAGCCAACTCAATAGAACCTCGAAGTTATAAAAGAGGCAAGCACATTGAGCGTAAGTATCACCTAATACGGGAGATTGTGCACCGCAGAGACGTGACATTCACGCAGATAGCTTCGGAGCACAACGTTGCTGATTCATTTACAAACGCCCTCACGGCTAAGGTGTTTGAGGGTCACCTAGAGAGTCTAGGTCTTCGAGTGCTGCAATACTATGACAAGTGGGAGTATTGGAAAGGAGTATTTAATGCCCTCGTTTATTGTATTAATTTGTTGTATTATTATACTGTACATTTGAGAAATGTATCATGTACTCCACTAGCTTAGTCCAAGTGGGATTTTGTTGGGATGTATGTCCTCATCTCGTTTAGTTTGTAATATTCCAAGTTGTAAATAAATAAGAGTTATTTACTTGAGCCTTGTGATATAAATAAGAGTTATTTATTTGAACTTTATGTCTCGCATATTTCATAAACTTAAAACTAACCTCCAGGGTCATTGTATTAATGAGACAACTAGAACTTGAACGGTAATTTGACCCAGCAGTGTCTACGAACAACGAGTGAACGGACGACTCACGGGTATTGGTTATATCGATGGACACAACTTGTCCTACAGTGTTGAGAGTGTAGCTACGGGCTTTAGTGGAGTGTTATCGTAGCTAATGAATGTTGAATAACCGGATCAAAGAGTTTGACAGGTTAGTCTTGGATCATTGGAGTGTGTCACGTGTAGGTCCATTAGGTCCCTCGGTTGGCTCAAATTGGTCAAATTGAGGGTTTACAGTTTGGTGTGAATTTGAAGTGTTCAAAATCATTATTTGGGTAATTATGTCATTTATATGAGATATAGATGACATAATATATACTTTAATTTGAATGAGATTCATAATAAACTATAGTATAGCCTAATTGATTAATTAGTGCTAATTGGAGAAATTCAATTGAGAGAAATTAAAATGAATATAATTCAATTTAAAAAATCCACAATTATGCAAATGAGATTTGTATAATATGGTATGAGATACCTTATATTATATAATATGCAAATATGATTTGTATATCATATAGTTGTGGTAAAATGGTGAATTGGTGGAGATTTTAACTCCACCACACACCATTATAAGTAGGTGCATTCAAAGACATCCCATTGAGCTTTTTTCCATTTTTTGGATTTTGATCCAAAGAGAGCAAAACATTCTCTCTAGAACTCTCTCAATTGTCTCTAAGATTTTCCTCACCCAAAACCAAAGGGAGTCCCACCTACTCTCCCTCAACCTCTCGAGAACAACCGAGAAGACGTTTTGGAAGTGTGTTGCAACACTGTTCGAGGTTCGTTTCGAGGAGATCGTTGGTTCGAGAGAGATCGTGACCGGAGGAGAAAAGCATTGAAGAAGTGTTCTTCAACAAGTAAGTACCGTTTATCCTTACTGTTTTTCCTCTACTTTTGCCAGTTAAGCCTATAATTAAAATACTTTAGTTCAATTTTAAGATAGAATTACACAACGGATCAACGACGTTTCACAACGTCTTCCGCTGAGGGACTTCCAAATCCCTTCAGCTTGATGATTCGCTATACTACAACTCCTCCATTCATAATGAAGGCTGACCCTGAAGTGGATTTCCTAGAATCCTTATCGGTCTGAAAGTTAGAATTTGTGTATCCCGTAAGGATCAAATCCCCACTATCATACACTAAGTTGTAGTTCCTCGTTCTCCTAAGATACTTGATATTGATACCTACTGACAATCCGTATTACATACATATGTCGGGCCTAGTACACAACATGGCATACATCAGGCTCCCTACAGCTGAAGCATAGGGGATCGGTCTCATATCCTCAACCTCTTGAGGAGTCTTAGGACATTGATCCTTAGACAGGTGAACCCCATGTCTGAAAGGAAGCAAGCCCTTCTTGGAGTTCTACATCTTATATCTAGATAACATCTTGTCAATATAAGACGCTTGAGACATGGATAGCGTTATGTTCTTCCAGTTTCGGACTATTTGGATACCTAGAAAATATTGTGTTTCTCCCAAATCTTTCATTTAGAATTGCGAAGCTAGCCATTTTTTTACGTCTAAGAAATCCTACCTCATTCCCAATGAGAAGGATATCATCTACGTAAAATATCAGAAATGCGACTGTTTTGTCCACGATTTTCTTGTAGACACAAGGCTCATCAACATTCTGATCAAAGCCATAAGATTTGATCGCATCATCATACCTTATATTCCAAGACCTCGAAGCTTGTTTCAGTCCATAAATTGATCTATTACGTCGGCAAACATTTTGCTCTTGGCCTTGGGTTATGACCCGTTGGGCTCGTCCATGTAGATGGTTTCGTTAAGGTTGCCATTCAGAAAGGCAGTCTTGACATCTATCTGCCATACCTCATAGTCATAATATGCGGCAATGGCCAGAAGGATCCTAATCGACTTTACCATGGCAACAGGTGAAAAGGTTTCCTCATAGTCAACCCCTTCAACCTAGGTAAAACCCTTTGCCACTAGTCGTGCTTTGAAGGTCTGCACCTTCCCATCTACGCCACGTTTATGCTTGTAGCTCCATTGGCAACCAATAGGTTTTACCCCATCCGGTTGATCCATAAGATCCCACACGGAATTGAAGAAGATCGACTCCAATTCTTCGTGAATAGCTTTAATCCCTTCGCCTTGTCAACGTTAGCCATTGCCTGATCATAGGTCTGAAGGGATTGAATCTCGTCGCGGAAGCGATTGTTAATCGCGTGATCTTAATTTTGTTTCACGGATTTCAATTGAGAACAATCTAAATACGATTAAGCATGTTATATAACAAGGACAACAAGATGATTACCTTTGAATAACTTTTTCTTCATGTGCACCTTTTCCAACAATCACGATCTTAGCAACTTGAACCCGAACGTGTGAAGATCCACCACTAGATATTCTCTGTTGTTCTCTAGGTGAGGGAGGAAGGTGGGTTCCTTTTAGGATGAGATGTGAAGGTTGTGAGAGAAGTTGTTTGTGGAACTTTTCCAACAACACAATTATGTGATAATCTAGGGTTTCCAAAGATTTGCTTCAAAGTTGCATCTTATGCAACTATTTATAGGGAAATGGGATAGAAATTATCATCCTATCACTCCTTCATTATCTCATTAGTATATAGTTAATATGTGAATTTAATTCACATTAAAACTATATATTATATCAATTATATAACATATAACTTATATAACACCTCATACATGAAATTGAACACTTCACTTTCATTCCTAACATTATACCCTCAGTATTACCATGTTGAGCTAACGAAGGGACCCAATGGACCTACAGTTCATTAGCTCCAATGATTTGAGATTAACTGATCAAACTCTTTGATCCAGTTAATCAATATTCATTAACTACAAGTCACCCCACTATAGACTTGAAGTTGCACTCTCCTCACCATAGATTATATAGTGTCCATTGATATAGTCATTACCCATGAGCCGACCCTTCAAAGGTTGTTCGTAATCACGTCTGGGTCAAATTACCATTTGACCCCTGTGATTACATCTTTGTTCCTCAAGCACCACTGATCCTATAATGAGCGACAAGTCAAAGGTCCTACCATAGACTCATACCCTCTTTAAGACAGTTTAGAGGGTGGGGCTCCGTTGTTTAAGACCTACACTCAGTTCTTAAGGGAACCACCTGTCTAATTCCTTAGTGTAGGAATGAGTGAATTCCATCTTATATAGTTAAGCCCCCAGTTACCTACGAGGTTCTACTCCTGAGAAGGTAGGCTTATTGAGTCAGCTATAGGCCACTCTCACCCATACTAGTCTAAGGACAAAACCCTATAAGCAGGAGTTCTTAACTTGTTCAGGATTCAGGTCGAGTCATTAATGACCATCTATAAATTATTAGTCTTATCCTGTTAACGACGTTATACTAGTTAGACTTAAATTTGCAGTCTGGTCTTGTATGAACTCTTCATACAGGATGCCCCTATTCACATGTCAATCCACATGAATGAGTTGGATTACCTCATTTGTACTAATGACAAAGTGGGTCGCATCCATGGTGTTACTAAAATAAGGTTTCTAACCTTATTCTTATACCATAGACCTTTTAGGTTATACTCTTGAACACAATCCAAATAGTGTCTACTACACTGATGTTCAAGATACATTATAACCTTGGAGCTTAGTTTATTGGATTTATAGAGCAAGAATATGATTTCATCAAAACAAATTACTCTTTATTTATTTGATCAAAATTACATAAGTTTAGGGCACAAATCCCAGCAATCCCCCACTTGACCTAAAGCTTGTGGAGTATTAAAACATTACAATAATGTAAAATACAATAAACTAGGACATTGAAACCCTTTGTACAATATACTCGCACTTGCCCTAGTTGGGGAAGACTTGTAAACCTATACCTTCTAGGTGACTCTCAAATACTTTAGTCGTAAGAGCATTTGAAAAAGGATCAGGAACGTTGTGCTCTGAGGCTATCTTCGTGACGATCACGTCTCCTCGATGCACGATCTCCCGGATGAGATGATATTTTCGCTCAATATGCTTTCCCCTCTTGTGACTTCGGGGTTCTCTTGAATTTGCCACGACACCAGTGTTATGACAATACAACGTGATGAGCAAACTCATATTTGGAACAACTTTCTAATTTAACATGAATTTTTTTAACCAAACGACCTTTTTTGCTGCTTCACAAGCTGCTACATATTCAGCCTCCATGGTGGAATCAGCGATGCATCCTTGCTTGACGCTTCGCCATACTATAACTCCTCCATTAAGAGTAAATACTAACCCTTATGTAGATTTCCATAATCATTATTAGTCTGAAAGTCAGAATCCGTGTATCCTGTAAGGATCAAATCCTTAGCCCCATACACAAGTATGTAGTTCCTTGTTCTCCGTAGATACTTAAGAATTGTTTTATTCGCGGTCCAGTGTTCAGGTCCTGGATTGGATTGATACCTACTAACCATTCCAACTGCAAAACAGATGTCTGGCCTAGTACACAACATGGCGTACATCAGGCTCCCAACAGCTGATGCATAAGAAATCCGTCTCATATCCTCAACTCCTTGAGGTGTCTTAGGATACTGTTCCTTAGACAAATGAAATCCATATCTAAAAGGTAATAAATCCTTTTTGGAGTCTTGCATCTTAAACCTCGACAACACTTGTCGATGTAAGATGTCTGAGACAAGGCTAGTGTTTTATTCTTCCGGTTCCGGACAATCTTGATCCCAAGAACAAACTGCGTTTCACCGAAATATTTCACTTAGAATTGCGTAGCTAACCAATTCTTAATGTCAGTAAGATATCCTACATCATTCCCAATGAGTAGGATATCATCCACATAGAGAATTAGGAATGCGACAGAACTATTGATGATATTCTTGTAGACACAAGGTTCATCATCATTCTGGTCAAAACCATAAGATCTGGATTTCCTCATCAAATCTTATATTCCGGGACCTAGAGGTTTGTTTCATCCATAAATTGACCTTTTAAGCCTGCAAACCTTTTGCTCTTGTCCTGGTTCAATGAACCCTTTGGGTTGGTCCATGTAGATGGTTTCCTGAAGATTGTCATTCAAAAAGGCTATCTTGACATCCATTTGCCATACCTCCTAGTCATAATATGCGGCAATGGAAAGAAGAATACGGATAGACTTTACCATAACAACACAACAAGAGAGCTTGTCAAACCTTAACCTAGTTGCATCTCATGCAACCATATATATAGAGGATAGGATGGAAATGACCATCCTACCCCTCCTTTAATCTCTCTTTAGTATATAGTTTATATATGAATCTAATTCACATTAAAACTATATATTATATCAATTATATCATATATAATTGATATAACTCCTCATGTATGAAATTTAACACTTCAATTTCACTCCTAACTTTATACCCTCAATATTACCATGTTGAGCCAACGGAGGGATCTAATGGACCTACAGTTCATGAGCTCCAATGATGTGAGATTAACTGATCAAACTCTTTGATCGAGTTAATCAATATTCATTAAGTACAAGTCACTCCACTATAGACTTGTAGTTGCACTCTCCTCACTGTAGATATTATTGTGTCCATTGATATAGTCATTACCCATGAGTCGACCCTTCACAGGTTGTTCGTAATCACAGCTGGGTCAAATTACCGTTTTACCCCTGTGATTACCTCTTTGCTCCTTAAGGACCACTCATCCTCTAATGAACAACAAGTCTAAGGTCCTACCATAGACTCATACCCTCATTGAGGGTGGGGCCCCGTTGTTCAAGACCTGGAGTCAGTTCTTAAGGGAACAACCTATCTAATTCCTTAGTGTAGGAATGAGTGAATTCCATCTTGCTTGTGATTAAGTTCCCGACTACCTACGAGGGTTTTGTCCACGAGAAGGTAGGCTTTGAGCCTCGGCCATGTGCCACTCTCACCCATACTAGTCTAAGGACAAACCCCTATAAGAAGGAGTCCTTAACTTGCTCAGGATTCAGGTCGAGTCACTAATGACCATCTATAAATTACTAGTCTTATCCTGTTAACGGTGTTACACTGGTTAGAATAATAATTTGCGATCCAGTCTTGTATGAACTCTTCATACAGGATGCCCCCACTCTCATGTCAACTACATGAATGAGTTGGATTACCTCATTTGTACAAATTACAAAGTGGGCCGCATCCATGGTGTTACCATAATGAGGTTTCCAACCTTATTCTTATATCATAGACCATTTAGGTTAAATTCTTCAACTCAACCCAAATAGTGTCCACTACACTAATTTCAAGGTAAATGTTATAACCTTGGAGCTTAGTTTATTGGATTTATAAAAGCAAGACTGTAATCGTATCAAAACAAATAACACTTTATTTAATGGATCAAAATTACACAAGTTTATTGTGACACCCCAGAATTTCTAAATACCTTTAGGTTGTTCCTTGAGTTTAATTTAGTGAAAATTATTTAAGTTGGGCCTTTAAAATAGGTATATTAATTTAGTTTATTGTGCAAATTAAAGAGAATTAGATAAATTGAGATTTTATTTAAGTTCAAGGACATGCTTGTGGTTTAAGAGAGGTTGAAGGGCATTTTAGTAAAGTAAAGAGAATTAGGGTTTTAGGACACCCATTCCTTGTCTTCTAGCACACGCTTCCCAAGACACCTTCTTCCCCAAGCAACCATTCCTTCTCCATTCGACCAAGCACCCATTGAAGGACCTTGGAGCTTCAACCACCGGAAACGAAGGCTGTTTTACGAACCACCCACTGTGTATTGAAGTTTCTCCGGCCACAAGCTACCATTGTTGATGTTTCCGTCAAGCAGCTAGGTGCAAGTTCCGCCCAAAGATCCGTCGTCACGCCGCCTCGCTTAAAATGCGCAACTCGCTGCGATCGAGTCGAAATCTGCACTGCTGCCGCCGGAGACCTCGATCGTCGTCCATGTAAGCGGATCGAACGCCGAAGTACACACACCAGCCATGGCGATTTCGTTCGTCCGGTCGGCGCGTGCAAACTCGAAGTCAGCGATGGTTGGTTCAGCGGTTCGCCTCGATTTCCATCGGTTTGGGCGAATCATGACCGGTTCTAAGTAGATCGGCAAGTGGGCATCCGGATCCGCCTCCACGCGCCGCCATCACGCCATTCTTTGTATCCCATGCGCCGTGCCGACCCTTTGCACGCCGCGCCGCCGACCGCCACGCGCCGCCGTTCGTTGGATTACACCCGATCTCATCCGTTTCGACTCTTGAGTCCGTTTTAAGCTTCCATTTGGGATTATTACTTGATGTTCCAACTACTTTCTATGTAGGCTCTAAGTTTATGTTTATGTGTTTTTAATTAAGGAATTGATGAGTTTAATTTAGGGGATTCGAGTGCCAAGCACGATTGAGAAGAACCTTGAGTTAGGAGCAGAACTTTAGGAAGTTTCAAGCTAAGATGAGGTAAGGGATTTCTTACAAATTAATTTGAAAGGGAAGTTTTTAAAAGATCTATTTAAAATACGTTTTAAGGAGTTGTCCAAAAGATGAATTTTAAGGGCGTAGGTCAATAAATGATATCCAGGGATTTCCCCTGAAGTGTTTGATGTTAGAAAGAGATTTTATCTTAGAATTCGAGAGAATTCCAAATGACTTAAGTCTTTGCGAGAACCCGAACAAAAAATGATTTCAAATTATTTAAAAATGAGTCTTGATGCAGTTATGTATAGTTATGCATATTGAGATTTTCAGTTATGTCATTGTGTTAATTATGTATCTTAAATTATAAACGTACTTATTACTTATGATTGATTGACTTTAGATTTAAGTTATGAAAGTTATGCCATGATCTTATGTTTCATGTGATTGTTGCATCATTCTGAATGTATATGTATATGTGTTTGATGAATGGGACCTCATGCATATTGTATGTATATGAACATGTCATGTAGGCGGTGGCAATTGGTCTCCTGAGAATTTATGCATGGTAAAACATGCATTAGAGACCCTATGGGTCAAACTTATAGGAGTCTGTGAGGGACTCAAACTTATAGGAAGTCCTGTGAGGGACTCAAAACTTATAGAGTGCTGTGAGGGACTCAAATCTTATATAGGGGTCTGTGAGGGACTCAAACCTATAGGGGTCTGTGAGGGACTCAATATGAAAAGACTCAGGTAGACTCAATTGACCCCCACCTACTGAGTATTTTATAATACTCACCCCTTTACCATTGTTTTGTTTTCTCTATTTTAAAAATATTTCAGATAGGCGAGGGCATACCAGGCGAGTGACAGGGATGCGCTACAGAAGCCATGGGGACCAAGTCATAGCTTTCCGTGAATATGTTTTAGATTATATTTTTTACACACTATTGTTTTCCGATATGTATTATAGAAGTTTGAAACCAGAGGCCGAACTGAGTTATGTTTTTAAATGTTTTTATGTTTATGGGATCCTAACATAAAGTGAATTTAATCGCCAAGTTTTTTCCTATTTACTTTTATTTAAGGCCTCAAAGTCATGCATGAGTAGTAATGCCCTAGGAATTTATTGCATAAAAGTAGGGGCGTTACAGTTGGTATCAGAGCCCAAGGTCATAGGTCTTGTAGACTCGCTTACAGAGTAAGCAATAAGTATCCCATGGCTAAATAGCAACTCCCAGTCATCACCAGGTATGCCTTTGCAATAAAGTTCTGTTTTGTTTATGGGAAGAAAATTTTGTATGTTTTATATGTAAAGTTATATGTGTATGAAGTTTGAACAAGATGTATTTCTAAGCTATGGAAGAATGAAAATATATGATTCTGACTGTTTGTTTACAGAAAGAAAATGCATATATGTGAAGCTAAACGTATATATGTTATGAAAGTGATGTGTTTCTGTGTTGAAAAAAAACAAAATGCATGAGATCCCTACCGTTAGTGGTAGAAAAGAAAGAGCTGAGTCAAAAGGGTTGATACCTAGAGGAAGTTTTGTAAATATGAGACGCTTATGTGTTACTGAAGATAGTCATGGTGTGGATTTTCAAAAGTGATACCATAAGCGTAATGAACCTAATAAAGACAAGTATGAAGAGTAAAAATAAGTAGTTAGAGTTATAGTTTCTGAACTTAAGAGAGTGGATGATCTGAACCTTAGAATCTTGTACACATTTCGGCAGTCACATAGTCCCCTGTGTGTTCCAGCTTTTGGAGTGTGTATAAGGAACCTCGCCACTAATTTTTCACCTCTTGGTCAAGATATATATGCATGACATGAAAGAGATATTATGAAGTATGAACCTCTAATTCTTGCGTGGTATAACGCTTCCTTTTCCCCAATCAGAGGATTAAGAAGAGAGGATTTGGTTAATAGAGGAAAGCGCCTTGAATCTCTTCTTCGTTACGTAGAAGTCAAGCTGAGGAACCCCTTTGAATTAGTAAAGTGTATAGCTGTAGTGGTCGAGCGATCATTAGAGTGAAACCGGAGGATCCATGTAGTAAAGGTTAGGCCAATGGTTCTTAAGTGAGATTTTAGAGAAATCGACATTAGAACTACAATGGTACAAGTAGTTGAGAAAGTCTTCAATTTGACTAAAAGGAGAAAGTCGAGTTTAAAGAAAGTTAGCACGAGGAACAATTCATTGGTGTTAGATAAAATAAGTTTGATATTTTAAGGTTATCCTTAACACAAGAGATAGACTTAAGCATGAAGTTAAAGTGAAAGCAGCGGTAGCTTTTAATACTCCTTGCAGAATGCTCCAGTGAGGTTAAAAGAACTCAAGTTATAGATACAAGAACTTTTATATAGGAGTTAATAGTAGTATAGCACCCTAAGGAGTATTAGTGTTGTTCGTAAAGGAGAAAGAAACATCTTTATGTTTGTGCACAGGTTATGGGAAGTGGAAGAAACTTGTTGCTAAGAATAAATATCTTCGTCCTTAGATGAACGACCTATTCAACCGGTTACGAGGAGCACAGTGTTCCTTAAGATGATTTTGGGGTCCAGTTAGCGCCTGTCATAGACCAGGGTTAAGATATCCTGAGATAACTATCAAATTACGTTATGAACATTATGAAGTTATAGAGACTCGACTAGAACACCCACGATGTTTATAGACATGACGGATTTACGGCTTAAGGAAATGCTAAAATATTGTTGTGCATAAGTTACTGGAGATGTTCTGGTTTAGTCCAAGTCTAAGAAGGGACAGAGAAAGTACTTTAGGACGATTGGTTTAGGCATAAGGAGGGAAGAGTAAGTCCTGAGATGTGAAAGTAGTCGAAAGGTCACTAAGGGGTTGAGTGCCCCAAGTAAATTTCAAAGGATGAGCATACTGCAATTTATTAAGCTCAGAAAAGACGAATATGTGACCTTAGGTGTTTGGTGTGGGAAAGGAAATGTCTGAGTTGAAGGTGTAAGACTTAAGAGAAATTTTGTCAAGATTAGACACTCACCTGCACGTTATTAAAAGAGTTAATTTGGACAAAAGAGCGAAAGAGTGGACATTACGATGTGAAAGTCTTCCATGAAACTTTGAACAACTAAGTTCCATAAGTAGAGCCTTGACAGAGGAATACTATAATTTCTTGAAAAGTCAAAGTCTAGAGGTGTCAAGTAAAGTATTCGTATTCAAAGTTTGAACGTTAGGGTTTCACGATAAAAGAGACAAAAAAATTAAAGGATATAGTGAATGCCATTCTAAAATGTCCAACCCTATGGGTGATAAGAAAATTTCATTACATTCGAGTGATCACCTGAACAGGATATTTAAGGTGTTAGAAGGTAAAGGGAGAATGAGTCTTAAAAGACTAAATTCATTTTCGCGATATCGCTTAGTATCGAAGTTGTTATCCGTTGAATTCTTTAAAGGGGAGTGATGTGAATGACTGTTGCGTTGTGCCATAGGCTGAGGAAAGATTAAAAGAGATAGAATACGAGTTGTATCATGAATAACTTGCTTTAAAAGGTTCATTCTAATTCCTAGAACTTGCGATGAAAATTGTTACACTTAATGTGGTAATCTATAATTGTTTAGGCTCTAAAGCAAGGTAAGTCAAGAGAATTTCATTACACTCTTTTAAAGTTTGTTTTAAAGTGATGTCGCAATCTGATTGTTAGATTATTTTATCTTTGAAGAATCATTGTTTACGATTAAAAAAACTTAGTTTCACTTATACTTGATTGTTCAACATTCCTATGTATTGTGTATTCTGAACTCTGAGTAAATCTTGAAATGAAGTTTGGAGGCGTGACTGGTTGGTTGTCTGATTTTAGAAGTGCATTTTCTATCGAGCAGTGTTAGAGAAAATTTTGGCATTGTTGTAGTTATCTTAGTTATCTTTGTCTGAAATTTTTGGAGCATTTTCGTAATAAGACTGACAGGGGTGTATGGAACATTTCATACGACACAACAATCAAAGGTCCTTAGTGCATTGTGACCCTAAAGTGTTTTAAATTGAGGAGTGAGTTTGTCACAACGATATTTGCTACAATGCTACCAAGGATCGTGAAGGACTGCATAACGATTTAGAAATCTTGAACGAACCAACAAAATTACTAACTGTCTTTAATGGAATCACAGATCTCGTGGAAAGAGGGAGAAGTTTCACTTGAAACAATTATGCTTCATATTGTACCTACGTCAAACATGTAAGAAAGATACTCGCGATATGTTTGACAGAATCTCAAAAGACAACTAGGTGGTTGGGCTTTTACATAACAATATACCAACTAACCTATGGTCAGACAAAATGATCAAGTTAGAGCTAGGGAGAAAGTTACAACTTGCAAGAAAGAGGTTATTCAGAAGGTAAGAGCAAGAATGCAACCTGCTTTGAGTGGGCAGAAAGGCTATGCTAGATTAGGGCGAAGTACTTAGAGTTTAAAGTAGATGATCATATGACCTTTAAAGTGGTTGATGAGAGGAGTTGCGAGTTTTAACAAGAGAGAAAGTTAAGTTCACAATCTAAGGGTCATCGAAACCCTAGAGCGAAATAGTCGTAAGGCTGAGGGAATTGTGTCGTCACCATCTCTCTCTATAGTACATGATGTGTTGATTCCAGGGTGAGTAAACTTGTATGAGATCCATTGCAGGTGATAATTTCTGAGTTCTTGCAGTTTAATGAGGACTCGAGTTGTGGGAAATGGTTTGGTGGAATCCTCACAAAAGATTAGAAGACCCCTTAGTAATCAAGTAATTAGTTTAGTCAAGGTATTATGATAAAGTCACAAGATAGAGGAGGATTCTTGGGTGCGAGGAGATGAACTGTAGGTTAAGTATCCCAAACTACTTCAGGATTAGGAACTTTCGAGGACGAAAGTTCTTAAGCAGGGAAGATTGTGACACCCCAGAATTTCTAAATACCTTTAGGTTGTGCCTTGAGTTTCATTTAGTGAAAATTATTTAAGTTGGGCCTTTAAAATAGGTATATTAATTTAGTTTATTGTGCAAATTAAAGAGAATTAGATAAATTGAGATTTTATTTAAGTTCAAGGACATGCTTGTGGTTTAAGAGAGGTTGAAGGGCATTTTAGTAAAGTAAAGAGAATTAGGGTTTTAGGACACCCATTCCTTGTCTTCTAGCACACGCTTCCCAAGGCACCTTCTTCCCCAAGCCACCATTCCTTCTCCATTCGACCAAGCACCCATTGAAGGACCTTGGAGCTTCAACCGCGGAAAGCGAAGGTCGCTTTTACGAACCACCCCTTTGTGTATTGAAGTTTCTCGCCACAAGCTACCATTGTTGATGTTTCCGTCAAGCGACTAGGTGCAAGTTCCGCCCGACATCCGTCGCGCAGACGCCGCCTCCGCCTCCGTCTCGCAACTCCATTGCAGGTTGAGTCGAAGTTCGCTTTCTTGCCGCCGGGAGACCTCGATCGTCGTCCATGTAAGCGGATCGAACGCGGTAAGCACACACTAGCCTTGGCGATTTCGTTCGTCCGGTCGGTTCGTGCAAACACACGAAGTCAGCGATGGGTTGGTTCAAGCGGTTCGCCTCGGTTTCCATCGGTTTTGGGCGAATCATGGCCCGGTTCTAAGTAGATCGGCAAGTGGGCATCCCGGATCCGCCTCCCGCGCGCGCCATCACGCCATTCTTTGTATCCCACGCGCCGCCGCCGACCACCGCGACGCGCGCGCGCGTTCGTTCGTCGGATTACACCCGATCTCATCCGTTTCGACTCTTGAGTCCGTTTTAAGCCTCCATTTGGGTAAATCCACTTAATTATTACTTGATGTTCCAACTACTTGCTATGTAGGCTCTAAGTTTATGTTTATGTGTTTTTAATTAAGGAATTGATGAGTTTAATTTAGGGGATTCGAGTGCCAAGCACGATTGAGAAGAACCTTGAGTTAGGAGCAGAACTTTAGGAAGTTTCAAGCTAAGATGAGATAAGGGATTTCTTACAAATTAATTTGAAAGGAAGTTTTTAAAAGATCTATTTAAAATACGTTTTAAGGAGTTGTCCAAAAGATGAATTTCAAGGGCGTAGGTCAATAAATGATATCCAGGGATTTCCCCTGAAGTGTTTGATGTTAGAAAGAGATTTTATCTTAGAATTCGAGAGAATTCCAAATGACTTAAGTCTTTGCGAGAACCCGAACAAAAAATGATTTCAAATTATTTAAAAATGAGTCTTGATGCAGTTATGTATAGTTATGCATATTGAGATTTTCAGTTATGTCATTTTGTTAATTATGTATCTTAAATTATAAACGTACTTATTACTTATGATTGCTTGACTTTAGATTTAAGTTATGAAAGTTATGCCATGATCTTATGTTTCATGTGATTGTTGCATCATTCTGAATGTATATGTATATGTGTTTGAAGAATGGGACCTCATGCATATTGTATGTATATGAACATGTCATGTAGGCGGTGGCAATTGGTCTCCTGAGAATTTATGCATGGTAAAACATGCATTAGAGACCCTATGGGTCAAACTTATAGGAGTCTGTGAGGGACTCAAACTTATAGGGGTCTGTGAGCGACTCAAAACTTATAGGGAGTGCGTGAGGGACTCAAATCTTATAGGAGTGCGTGAGGACTCAAACCTATCGGGGTCTGTGAGGGACTCAATATGAAAAGACTCAGGTAGACTCAATTGACCACGCATAGCCAAAGAGAAAAGTCATGATTTTATGAAAGAAGTTTTAGGTCCCACAACAGAAAGTTCTATGATTTCAAAAGTCACAAATAACAGTCAAGTATAAAAGTCATGTTTAATGCAAAGTCATGTTGCATGTTTTTGCAGTTCCCGACCCCCACCTACTGAGTATTTTATAATACTCACCCCTTTACCTTTGTTTTATTTTCTCTATTTTAAAAATGTTTCAGATAAAGGCGATGGCATACCAGGCGAGTGACAGGGATGCGCTATAGAAGCCATGGGGACCAAGTCATAGCTTTCCGCACATATGTTTTAGATAATATTTTTTACAGACTATTGTTTTCCGCTATGTATTATAGAAGTTTGAAACCAGAGGCCGAACTGAGTTACGTTTTTAAATGTTTTTATGTTTATGGGATCCCAACATAAAGTGAATTTAATCGCCAAGTTTTTCCCTATTTACTTTTATTTAAGGCCTCAAAGTCATGCATGAGTAGTAATGCCCTAGGAATTTATTGCATAAAAGTAGGGGCGTTACATTTAGAGCATAAATCCCAACATTAATATGGTGATTTTTATTCAGTTCAATAATATGTGAGAGTTAGGATTTGAACTCTAACATTTTGGTAATTGATATACGTCTTGATTAGTTGAGTTATACCTAAGTTGTCGATACTAAAACAATATTTTAAACTATCATTTTATTTTTTTATCTTTTCAGAATTCAATAACGTATGAGAGGTAAGACGTTAAAGTTTGTCATGTTCTAAATTAGCGTTATGGATTTTAGGCAGCACCCATTGCGTCGAAATTTTGGCAGCATAACGACGCTACTCGAAGAAATCCAAATTTTTTTCTTAACTTCAAATAAGCCTGTAAACACTTCAAAATAGTCCAACTATGCCCAACCTCCTCCAAACTACAAGAAATAACTAGGTTGGGCTCCAACGGAGTCACAAATAGCAGGAGAGCAAAACAACTACAAGCAAGTAGAAACCAACCATCAAATAAGTCTATATAAACTTAAGACTTTCGAAAATTAACTTTTCTCACATATCGCGAACCTGTTGTCTGAACAATGAAATTGTATCAAATGAAGTTTAAAGAGTATTGTTTTCAAAAACTAACTTAGCTAGTGTACTTTTTATAAGTTTAAAAGAGTTTAAAGAGTATCGTTAATGAACATCACAAAAGCTTTCCAATGAAGTTTACAAGAGTTCATTTTACTTACTTTAGGTTTCAAAAAAAGCTTTGTAATGAAATTGTATCAAATGAAGTTTACTGACTTTACTTACTTGATTTAACGACATGTCAAATTAAGAAAGAAAGAACATTATATAGGCGATTTGTAAATTGCCAATAAAGTCAACTACAAAAGAGTTCTCATTGTTAGAAACTTAGCTAAGGTATTTTCCCCAACTTTGAAAGAGTTTAAAGAGTTTTGTTACCTACTCAACTACAAACCAAAGTTTGAAAACGTTCAAATTAGTTTCAAACTACAAACCAAAGGCCTTCACAAGTTAGAACTTAAACTACAACACTTAAATTGATTCATAAAAACCTTGAAACATTGCAAAAACTTACTATTCGTAGCTTAAAGATTTGAGAAGCTTGCTGGAAAACGTTATTTCAAAATCAAACGTCTTCGGATCCTCTAAAACACTATTTCAATACCAAACGTTTTCGATTGCTAGCTCCAAACTACAAACCAAAGACATTTACCAATTAGATAACTCCAACACCTAAAAAGAGTTTGAAAAGAATCGAAGGCATGTTGAAACTTACGAAACAACTTTGAATAGAAGCCCAACTGAAAAGCAACTTCATCAAAAACCCAACTTCGAACGGAGCAAGTTTAGGGTAGAGATGAATTAAATAGAAACCAAAGGCCTTAAACACAAAATTTGGCTACACTCATCAAATAGAAAATAAAATCTGTTTAGATTTAATTCCCATTCTATTGTAGAAATGTTTGTTAAGATTCTATCGATGGATATCAACAATAATAAAAATAAATCTAGTTTAAAAGCAATACACTAAAAGTGTAATTTAGGAATAATTTTGATTCAATGAACTTAAAAAAAAATTATCTTCCCACTCTATTATCTAATTATATATTTCAAGTTGTACTATCATATATATATAAGACGCTCCAAAGCTCCATAAACATTATCAATATCTAACAATTTCTTTTTTCTTTAATTGTTTTAACAATTCATGATTTGTATAATTTGGAAGCAATAAATACTCTATTTCAATCAACTCAAGTAAGAAGAACTTTCTTATTTGGTTCTTAACTCAATCATTATACAAATAAATGTTAAGAAAAAAATGAGAAATCAACCTTTGAGTTTGATGCACAAGTTTATATGTTGTTTTATCAAACAAAGGAATATGTATCAATAACTAGCTGTAGCATAAATAAAGTCAGACCACTCATCAAACAGAACCAAAAATTGCAGAAACTTAGCTAAGTCAGATCACTCATTAAAATCCTAAATCCAAAGAATTTAAAATGCTTCTTCCAAAAGTCCCAAAATGCATCCCAAATTCCTCCGTAATTCTCCGTAATTCTTTGGCCCCTTCCTCAATAATTCTCGAGCTGAAATAAAATATCCTCTGGCCCCTTCCTCCGTAATTCTCTCTTCCTAAACCCAACTTCCCTTCACCTCCCATTCTTTTGTTATGAAAATGAAAAAAAAAAAAAACAAGAGGGAGAGAAAAGCATGGAATACTCACTGAATGGGGAAAAATCGGAAGCGAAGTGGTTCAGACCGGCGGTCGACGAGCAGCGTGCAGATCGGCGACTAGCAAGCGACGTTCAGACCAGTGGGCGGTGGGCGACGTTCAGACTGGTGGAAGGCGGACGATGAGGAGGTGTTGATGGATGGCAAGAGGGAGAGGTAAAGGGAAAGAGAGAAGAGGGAAATCGATCGTATGAGATGAGGGAAAAATGAGAGGAAAAATTCAAGCAATCTCTAAATTACTAAACCCATTGTCGACCCTTTCTCAAATGGTCGGCTTTTCTATAACCTTTCGCCGACCATTTATTAAACGGTCGGTCATTCCCACTCTTTGCCGACCATTTTGTGAAAATGGGTCAGCCTTTCTCCAACTTTTTGTCGACCGTTTAATAAACGGTCGGCCTTACCCCCACTTTGGCCGGCCATTTGGACATGGGTCGGCCTTTCCTCTCCTCAACCTTTTCTCCCTTTCCTCAGCTTTCTCATGCCTTTAACGACCCTTTTTACAAATAGTCGGTTGTTCTTCATTTATGCCCACCATTTGTAACATGGTCGGGGTTTCTCCAACGTTTTGCCAACCAGTTTGTCAAATTGTCGGCATTTCTCCAACGTATTGTCGACCATTTTTACCAATGGTTGGCCTTTCTCCAACATATTCCCGACAATTTTACAAAATGGTCGGTCTTTCTCTAACATTTTTCGATCATTTTACAAATAATCGACCTTTCTCCTGCTTTTTTCAGACCATTGTACAAATGGTCGGCCTTTCACCATCTTGTGGCCGACCAATGTAGAAATAGTGGGCAGAAGGTCTTAATTATCGACCAATTATAAGTTGGTCGGTAGTTCTCTTTACCGTTCCCGACCATAGTTTCTTCAGTCGGGATTTCCTTTATATCCCAACTATTTTTAAAGCGTCGGAGGAAATACCCTCGGCATAGGGAAAATTTTTGTAGTGATAGTTTAATACTTTTCCAAAGAAATAAACTCTTTTATTCAATTGAAAGGAATTTGAAGTACAATGTTCGCTAAGACAAGAAATAAAAATAAGGTTTCTAATAAACCCTGAAACTACATACATGTTATCAAATAACAACTTTTTCTTGCCACACAATTGCTCTTTATTTGCTCATTTTCTTTTTCTTCTGTATCTTCTTGAATTCAGAAGTATGACTGCAGTTCTTAGTTCTAGAGGGTGAACCCTTCTGAGAACTTTTGGAATGGGCAAACAGATTTGCCTCTCCATTCTATTGTCTCTTATCATCCATAAGAAACTGATAATTCTGCATCTCATTTACCAGAGAAGTCAGATCATACTCTATGCTGTTCATCGTTGCATTGCTGCGAAATTGCACAAAACTCTTCGGAAGAGATTGTAGGATGAATGAAACCTGAGTTTTCTCATCTATGACCGCACTGTTTAATTGTGCTATGTTGAAGTGAGACAACAGATTGAGAACATGTTCTCTTACAGACGTTCCTTCCACCATGTGCGCATTGTAAACGTACTATAGAGCTTCATGCCGAATTTGTTTGGACGGTTGTCTAGACAAATTTAGCACAAAATCAACGATCTCACGAGCTAAGACCTTGCCCTCCAGCCTTCTGGCTAAAACAGGTGGTATGCTAGCCAGGTTTTTGTCTTTTCATTTGCATTGATCCAGCAGTCATACGCATCCTCAACAGATTAAGGTGTGTTTCGCGCAGGGAATTGAGGACACTACTCATTGAGAACGAACTTAAGATCATGTGCAACCAAGATTATGTTGAGTCTATTCCTCAAAGTCTTTATGTTCTCTCCAGTTCATTTTTTCGCACCCAGTAAGGAAATAATTGAGCTAGACATTTTACTAAAAAAATTTTTTTAAGAAAAGAAGTATAAGCTTCTTGCTATAATTGTTTAATCCAATCATGTTTTAGCTAATTATTAAATGATTCCTAGGTCATTTATAATTTGCAATGATACTCCAAATGTTTGGAATGTATGACACCGAAGGGTAATAAAAAATACTCCTCCTCAAGATCAAGACACTCTTGACATATACCTAATGCAAGAATAACTCTTATTCCTATAGGTTTTAGTTACCATTATTTGGTCAGGATACATACACTTCTTATGTACCTTGTGAGTATAACCCTCTGTCTTTAGACCCCAGATTCCTCATCAAACTAAATCGGTCGAAGGGAGGACTAGGTTGAAAAAGAAACTATGGAAATCTTTATCCCTTTCGGGTGTCTACTGTGTTCAATCCCCTATGATCAAGCCCTCCGAAGGGATTGTCTGGTCCAGGCCAAACTAGCAGGTTGACCATTGAAGGGAATTGAATCCCGTAGCGGTGAATCGCGCGTTCTAAATTTCATTACATGGATTACATTAAAGAACTAATCTATCTAGATTAAGCATATAATAACAAGATAGACAACAAGAATTAAACCTTTGAAGTACTTTTCTTCGAGTGCTCCTTTCTCCCACAATCACGATCTCAGCAACTTGAACCCGAACGGATGAAGACACTACCACCCAATCTTCTCCGTTGTTCTCTAGGTGAGGGAGGAATGTGAGTTCCCTTTAGGTGAGATGAGATAGATTTTAGAGAGATTGTGTTTTGGAACCTTTCGAACACAATGTGGGAGAATTCTCTATGGTTTCTCAAAAAGATTGAGTTGCATCATCTAGTTGCATCTCATGCAACTATATATAGGGAAATAAGATAAAAATTACCATCCTATCCCACCTTTATTCTTCCATTATTATATGGTTTATATGTGAATCTAATTCACATTAAAACCATATATTATATCAATTCTATCATATATAACTGATATGACATCTCATGTATGAAATTGAACACTTCAATTTCATTCCTAACTTTATACCCTCAGTGTTACCATGTGGAGCCAACGGAGGGACCTAATGGACCTACAGTTCATGAGCTCGTATGATATGAGATTAACTGATCAAATTCTTTGATCTGATTAACTGGATCAAAGAGTTTGATCAGTTAATCTCATATCATTGGAGCTAATGAACTGTAGGTCCATTAGGTCCCTCCGTTGGCTCAACATGGTAACATTGAGGGTATAAAGTTAGGAATGAAATCGAAGTGTTCAATTTCATACATGAGGTGTTATATCAATTACATATGATATAATTGATATAATATATAGTTTTAATGTGAATTAGATTCACATATAAACCATATACTAAAGAGAGAATAAAGGAGGGGCAGGATGGTCATTTCCATCCTATTTCCTTATATACATGGTTGCATGAGATGCAACTAGGGTAAGTGGTGCAAGCTCTTTGTTTTGTTGTTGGAAAGGTTCCAAAACACACATCTCTCTCACAAAATACCTCACCTCTCCTAAAGGGAACCCACATTCCTCCCTCACCTAGAGAACAACGGAGAAGATCCAGTGGTCGTGTCTTCATCCGTTCGTGTTCCAATTGTTAAGATCGTGATCATGGGAGAGTGGAGCACTTGAAGAAAGGTTCTTCAAAGGTAACATTTCTTGTTGTCCATTTTATTATGTGCTTAATCTAATTGTATATGTTCTTGAATTATATCGTTGTAACTAAATCAAGAGCGCGCGATTCACAATCGCATCCGCTGCAGGACTACGATTCACTTCAATGGGTATCAGAGCTCAATTGCGTTCTTGATTTATGTTCTTGTTTTTTTTCAAGAACGAGGTGGGATTTACTATTTTTGCATGAGATGTATGAACAGTTTTGCAAAATTAGATGGTTTCAATTTTGGCACTTAGATTTACAATTTCCATTGAATCGTTCAATATAAGGCCCGGTGTTTTGAGTAATTTTAATTGTAAATCGAGTCTGTAAGTCCGTGTCGATCGAGGCAAGGTGGTTGCTGAGAAGATCGGAGCAAAAATGAACTTGGAATAGGAGATTCCATATGCTGTCTGTGTGCAGCGTTGCAACGCTGCTCATTGGCGTTGCAACGTTGCGCTTGCGAGAGGAGGCGCACACAGTAGGCAGCGTTACAACGCAGCCTTCAGCGTTGCAACGCCGAAGGCTTTTCGCAATGCGCTCCAACGGGTAGAAACGGACAAGGCGCAGCGTTGCAACGCCACATACGTTTCACGCGAAGGAGCAACGGGCGAAAATTTATTTTTATTATATATATTAATTATAAAAACATTTAATATTTAATATATTTAATATATTTAATATATTTAATTTTAACTAATATAATTAGATTATATTAATTAAAATTATTTCTAGGGTGCCAAAATTGGTCTAATTTTGCTATTTAAATTATGCAATTGTTGTGTAATTATTTTCATGCATAATGTATGCTTTTATTTTAAGATATCCCACCTTAGGCTAAGCATTTTCATGCATCATTTATAATATAAGGAGTTATATTATATAGTTTGCATGATTAATTAATATAAAGTTGTTATATTAATTTATGGACAACATTGACATGCATTATATATCATGAGATGATTATGCAATGAATGTCTTATTATTCATGTGATGAATGATCAAGCACTATGACATAGTATGCATGTCACCTATGGTTAATTATTAGTTTTAAAGTGTTTAGAACTTTGAAATAATAGACCTTAGGTTATCTAGTTCTAATTAGATTATAATTAGGAACCAAGTAATTTATAAGTTATGATTAAAAGAGGAACTCTGTCTAAGGAAAGTTCTGTCTAGGTTGGGTATTTAAGTCGGTTTGAAAGCGGAAGACCCCACAGGAATTGACCTGGGAGTGAAATTTAATCTGAGAGTTTATAAATTACAGTAGCGTCAGCGGGTTTATTAAAGGGTTAATAAACTAGAAATCCAGGTTTTAATATAAGGAGTTATATTAACCAAGATTTATATTAACAAACTTAGGATAAAATCAATATAAGAGTTATATTGATTATCGATATAAGAGTTATATTGATAGAGTTAGGTAAAACCATTAGCCGGGTTTTAGTTTGTAAGATTCCTATAACTTTAATGTATTCAGTGGGAGGAAAAGTGTATGAGATACATATTTTTCCACCTACGCTATCTCCGGGAAGTTCACACCGTGAGACTCATACATGGCCTCGTGGCGCAAACGGGAGCGTCCCCCTTCGGATTGTGTTTGTATGAGTCAATATCAAGGTGAATGGAGAGAATACTCATAGTGAGTGAGAGCAGGTTTAGTGAAAACAAAACCTATGGTCTCTTTTGTCCGTTTACACCGTTAGACCAGTATGGTCAGCCTGCTAGTTTAGCCTGGACCAGACAATCCCTTCGACGGGCTTGATTATAGGGGTTCGAACACAGTAGACACCCAAAAGGGATAAAGATTTCCTTAGACTATTTTTCAATCTAGTCCTCCCTTTGGCAGATTTTATTGGATGTAGACTCTGGGATCTAAAGACAGAGGGTTACACTCACGGGGTACATAAGTTGTGTATGTATCGTGACCGAAAAATGCTAACTAAAACCTATAGGAATAAGAGTTATTCTGGTATTAGGTTTTGGTCAAGAGTGTCTTGATCCAGAGGAGGAGTGTTTTTTATTGCCCTTCGGTGTCATACATTCTAAGCCTTTGGAGTATCATTGCAAATTATAAATGGCCTAGGAATCATTTGATAATTAGCTAAAACATGATTCTATTAGAGTTATAGCAAGAAACTCATACAAGTTTGTTTGTAAATTTTCAGCAAAAATGTCTAGCTCTATAATTTCCTTATTGGGTGCGGAAAAGTTAACCGGAGAGAATATGATGACATGGAAAAACAAACTCAACACTATATTGGTAGTGGATGATCTGAAGTTTGTGCTAACTGAGGAGTGTCCTCAGGTGCCAGGCTCGAATGCGTGACGAAATGTTCGTGATGCATATGATCGATGGATCAAGGCCAATGATAAGGCCAAGGTCTACATGTTGGCAAGTATGTCTGACATATTAGCCAAGAAGCATGAGGGCATGATTACCGCTAAGGAAATCATGAATTCTGTGCAGGGTATGTTTGGACAACAGTCCACACAGACCCAACATAGTGCCCTAAATTACATATTCAACTCGAGGATGCAAGAGTGTACATCTGTTTGGGATCATGTCCTAGATATGATGGTGCACTTTAACATCACGGAGTCGAATGGTGTTTCCATCGATGAGTCGAGCCAGGTCAGCTTCATTCTGGAAACTCTTCTAGATAGTTTCCTGCAGTTTAGAAGTAATGTTGTTATGAACAAGCTTACTTTTAATCTTACCTCCTTACGAATGACCTCCAAACCTTTGGTCTTTGATGAAAATTCGAGGATCAAAAGGTGAGGCAAATGTTGCGATAGGAGTTATCACGGAGGTTCGACCTGCGGGACAAAAAGCGATGGCTTCATCTTCTTCTAACCCGAAAGGAAAGAAGAAGAACATGAAGAAAGGTTGGTAAAGGAGCAGTGACAAAGTTGCGCCCGGAGGAAGGCAAGAAAGTCAAAGACGTTGCTGACAAAGGAAAGTGTTTCCACTGCAACAAAGAGGGGCATTGGAAATGGATTTGTTCGAAGTACATTGCAGAAAAGAAGAAGGAAGGTAAATATGATTTACTTTGCCTAGAAGCTTGTTTAGTGGATAATGATAAAACAGCTTGGATACTTGATTTAGACGCCACTAATCATGTTTGCTCTTCTATTCAGGGAATTGATTCCTGGCAGCAGCTACAACAAGGAGAGATAACGCTCCGGGTTGGAAATGGAGAAGTCGTCTCAGCTGTAGCAGTAGTCACAATGAAGCTTTATTTTGACAAGAAATATGTATTGTTAGACACTATATTAGTGATACCAGGGTTTACTAGAAACCTTATTTCCATTTCTTTACTTATAGAACAATGTATTTATATTTCCTTTTCTATGATAAAGTGTTTATTTCGAAGAAAGATTTAGAAATATGTTCAGCTTCATCAGAAAATGGATTGTATGTTTTAAGGCCTAATTCAGTCAAAATGGATTTGAACACTGAATTATTTAAAACTGCAAACACACAAACTAAGAAACGTAAAATTTCTCCTAAAGAAAATGTTCATCTTTGGCATTTAAGATTGGGTCACATTAATCTCAATAGGATTGAGAGATTGGTAAAGAACGGACTTCTAAACAAGTTAGAAGAAAATTCTTTGCCAGTATGTGAATCATGCCTAGAAGGCAAAATGACTAAAAGACCTTTTAGTGGAATAGGTTATAGAGCCAAAGACCCTCTAGAGCTTATACATTCAGACCTTTGTGGTCCGATGAATGTTAAAGCCAGGGGAGGATATGAATATTCATCTCTTTTATAGATGATTATTCTGGATTTGGGCATATTTACCTAATGCACCACAAGTCTGAAGCACTTGAAAAGTTCAAGGAATTCAAGACTGAGGTTGAAAATCAATTAGGTAAAACTATTAAAACACTTCGATCGGATCGAGGTGGAGAGTACATGGATTTAAAATTTCAGAACTATATGATAGAACATGGAATTACATCCCAACTCTCAACTCCTAGCACACCACAGCAAAACGGTGTATTGGAAAGGAGAAATAGAACCTTGTTGGACATGGTTCGATCAATGATGAGTTATGCTCATCTCCCTAGTTCCTTTAGGGGTTACGCAGTGGAGAGCTGCGAGATACATTTTGAATAATGTGCCCTCCAAAAGTGTTTCTGAAACACCTTTTGAACTCTGAAAAGGACGTAAAGGTAGTTTATGTCACTTCAGAATATGGGGTTGTCCGACACATGTGCTTGTGACAAATCCAAAGAAGTTGGATTCACGTTCAAAGTTATGCCTATTCGTAGGATACCCAAAAGAAACAAGAGGTGGTTTATTCTATGATCCTAAGGAAGATAAGGTTTTTGTGTTGACAAATGCCATTTTCTTGGAAGAGGACCACATAAGGGACCACAAACCAAAAAGTAAAGTAGTGTTGAGTGAGTTAGACGGAACAATAGCAAAGGTTGCAGGTTTAAAAGGTCATTGAACCAGGACAACAACAAAAGGTTTGCAGGTTTAAAAGGTCAATTTATGGACTGAAACAAGCCTTTAGGTCCTTGAATATAAGATTTGATGAGGCAATCAGATCTTATGGTTTTGACCAGAATGATGATGAACCTTGTGTCTACAAGAAAATCATCAATGGTTCTGTCGCATTCCTAATTCTCTATGTGGATGATATCCTACTCATTGAAAATGATGTAGGTTATCTTACTGACATCAAGGAATGGCTAGCTACGCAGTTCCAAATGAAAGATTTGGGTGATGCGCAGTTTGTTCTTGGGAAACAGATTGTTCGGAACCGCAAGAATAAAACACTAGCCTTGTCTCAAGCATCTTACATAGACAAAGTGTTGTCAAGGTTTAAGATGCAAGATTCCAAAAAGGGTTTGTTGCCTTTTGGACATGGAATCTATTTTTCTAAGGAACAGTGTCCTATGACACCTCAAGGAGTTGAGGATATGAGACGGATTCCTTATGCATCAGCTGTTGGGAGCCTGATGTACGCCATGTTGTGTACTAGGTCCGACATCCGCATTTTTTGCGATTGGGATGGTGGTAGAGGTATCAATCCAATCCAGGACTTGAACACTGGAAAGCGGTTAAAACAATCCTTAAGTATCTTCGGAGAACAAGGAACTACATGCTTGTGTGTGGGGCTAAGGATTTGATCCTTACAGGATACACGGATTCTGACTTTCAGACTAATAAAGATTCTCGGAAATCTACATCAGGGTCATTATTCGCTCTTAACAGAGGAGTTGTAGTATGGCGAAGCGTCAAGCAAGGATGCATCGCTAATTCCACCATGGAGGCCGAATATGTAGAAGCTTGTGAAGCAGCTAAGGAGACCTTTTGGTTAAGGAAATTCATGCTAAATTTGGAAGGTTTTCCAAATATGACTTTGCCAATCACACTGTATTGCGATAACAGTGGTGTAGTGCCAAATTCGAGGGAACCCCGAAGTCACAAGAGGGGAAAGCACATAGAGCGGAAGTATCATCTCATCCGGGAGATCGTGCATATGGGAGACGTGATTGTCACGAAGATAGCCTCAGAGCACAACATTGTTGATCCTTTTACAAAGGCTCTCACGGCTAAAGTTTTTTAGAGTAACCTTGAAGGTCTAGATTTACAAGTCTTCCCCAACTAGGGCAAGTGGGAGTATTTTGTACAAAAGGGTTTAAATGCCCTAGTTTATTATATTTACATTACTGGTACTCCACAAGCTTTAGGTCAGGTGGGAGATTGTTGGGATTTATGCCCTAAACTTGTGTAATTTTGATCAATTAAATAAAGGGTTATTTGTTTTGATAGAATTACAGTCTTGCTTTATAAATCCAATAAACTAAGCTCCAAGGTTATAACATATATCTTGAACATCAGTGTAGTGGACACTATTTGGATTGTGTTCAAGAATATAACCTAAATGGTCTATGGTATAAGAATAAGGCTGAAAACCTCATTCTGGTAACACCATGGATGCGACCCACTTTGTAATTAGTACAAATGAGGTAATCCAACTCATTCATGTAATTGACATGCGAGTGGGGGCATCCTGTATGAAGAGTTCATACAAGACCGGATCGCGAAATCATTAGTCTAACCAAAGGTGTAACCGCTAATGAGGATAAGACTAGTAATTTATAGATGGTCATTAGTGACTCGACCTTAATCCAGAGCAAGTTAAGAACTCCTGCTTATAGGGGTTTGTCCTTAGACTAGTATGGGTGAGAGTGGCCTGTAGCCGACTCAATAAGCCTACCTTCTCAGGGACAGAACCTCGTAGGTAGCTGGGAACTTAATTGTGCAAGATAGAATTCACTCATTCCTACACTAAGGAATTAGATAGGTTGTTCCCTTAAGAACTGATTCCAGGTCTTGAACAACGAGGCCCCGCCCTCTATGAGGGTATGAGTCTAAGGTAGGACCTTAGACTTTTTGTTCATAAGAGGATCAGTGGTGCTTAAGGAGCAAAGAGGTAATCACAGGGGTAAAACGATAATTTGACCCAGCCGAGATTACGAACAACCTGTGAAGGGTCGACTCATGGGTAATGACTATATTAGTGGACACAATAATATCTACAGTGAGGAGAGTGCAGCTACAAGTCTATAGTGGAGTGACTTGTAGTTAATGAATATCGATTAACTGGATCAAAGAATTTGATCAGTTAATCTCATATCATTGGAGCTCATGAACTGTAGGTTCATTAGGTCCCTCCGTTGGCTCAACATGGTAACATTGAGGGTATAAAGTTAGGAATGAAATTGAAGTGTTCAATTTCATACATGAGGTGTTATATCAATTATATATGATATAATTGATATAATATATAGTTTTAATGTGAATTAGATTCACATATAAACAATATACTAAAGAGAGAAGAAAGGAGGGGTAGGATGGTGATTTCCATCCTATTTCCTTATATATATGGTTGCATGAGATGCAACTAGGGTAAGTGGTGCAAGCTCTTTGTTGTGTTGTTGGAAGGGTTCCAAAACACACATCTCTCTCACAAAATACCTCACCTCTCCTAAAGGGAACCCACATTCCTCCCTCACCTAGAGAACAACGGAGAAGATCCAGTGGTCGTGTCTTCGTCCGTTCGTGTTCCAGTATCTGAGATCGTGATCGTGGGAGAGTGGAGGACTTGAAGAAAGGTTCTTCAAAGGTAACATTTCTTGTTGTCCATTCTATTATGTGCTTAATCTAGTTGTATATGTTCTTGAATTATATCGTTGTAACTAAATAAAGAGCGCATGATTCACAATCGCTTCCGCTGCGGGACTTCGATTCCCTTCAAATTTCATGTTCTATCATATAGTTCTGGAATTTTAAATCCATGTATTCTCCACCTCATTTGATCGAAGCATTTTAATTGTTTTACCTATTTGATTTTCAACTTCAGTCTTGAATTACTTGAAGTTTTCAAGTGCTTCAGACTTATGTTGTATTAGGTAAATATGCCCAAATCTAGAATAATCGACTATAAAAGAGATGAAATATTCATAACCTCCTCTGGCTTTAACACTCATCGAACCACAAGGGTCGGAATGTATAAGCTCAAGAAGTTCTTTGGTCTATAACCTTTTCTACTAAAAGGTCTTTTAGTCCTTTTGCCTTCTAGGCAGGATTCACATACATGTAAAGCATTTTCTTCTAACTCATTTAGAAGTCCATTCTTTACCAATCTCTCAATCCTATTGAGATTAATGTGACCCAATCTAAGATGTTAAAGATGAGCATTTTCTTTAGGAGAAATTTTACGCTTCTTAGTTTGAGTGTTTGCAGTTTTAAATAATTCAGTGTTCAAAATTATTTTGACTGAATTAGGCCTTAAAACATACAACCCATTTTCTAATGAAGCTGAACATATTTCCACACCTTTCTTCAAAATAAATACTTTATTCATTGAGATAGAAACAACAATACATTATTTTATAAGGCAAGAAATTGAAATAAGGTTTCTAGTAAACCCTGGTATCACTAATATATTGTCAAACAACATATATTTCTTGCCAAAATAAAGTTTCATCGTGCCTACTGCTACAGTTGAGACGACTTCTCCATTTCAAACTCGGAATGTTATCTCTCCTTTCTGTAGCTGCTACTTGGAATCAATTCCCTGGAAAGAAGAGCAAACATGATTAGTGGCGCCTGAATAAAGTATCCAAGAAGTTTTATCATTATCCACTAAACAAGCTTCTAAGCAAAGTAAATCATATTTACCTTCCTTCTTCTTTTCTGCAATGAACTTCGGACAGTTCCGTTTCCAATGCCCGTCTTCGTTGCATTGGAAACACTTTCCTTTTTTAGCAACTTCTTTGACTTTCTTGCCCTTCTGGGCGGCAGCTTTGTCAGCTTGTTTCCCTTTACCAACCTTCTTCATTTTCTTCTTCTTCCCTTTCAGGTTAGAAGAAGATGAAGCCACTGTTTTTGATCCAGAGGTCGAACCTTTGTGATAACTCCTACTGTCAACATTTGCCTCACCTTTCGATCCCTGAATTTTACATCAAAGATTGAAAGGTCTTGAATTCATTCAGAATGGAGGTAAGATTAAAAGTAAGCTTGTTCATAACAACATTACTTCTAAACTGTAGGAAACTATCTGGAAGGGTTTCCAGAATGAAGTTGACATGACTCGATTCATCGATGGAAGCACAATTCGACTCCGCGATGTTTAAGTGCACCATCATATCCAGGACATGATCCCGAACAGATGTACCCTCTGGCATTCTCGAGTTGAATATGTACTTTAGGGCATTGTGTTGGGCCTGTGTGGACTATTGTCCAAACATACGCTGCACTGAATCTATGATTTCCTTAGCGGTTATCATGCCCTCATGCTTCTTGGATAATATGTCAGACATACTTTCCAGCATGAAGACCTTGGTCATATCATTGGCCTTGATCCATCGATCATATGCATCACGAACATTTCGTGAAGCATTCAAGCCTAGCACCTGAGGACACTCCTCATTTAGCACAAACTTCAGATCATCCACTACCAATAAAGTGTTGAGTTTGTTTTTCCATGTCATCATATTCTCTCCGGTTAACTTTTCCTAACCCAATAAGGAAATTATAGAGCTAGACATTTTTGCTGAAAATTTACAAACAAAACATGTATGAGTTTCTTGCTATAACTGTCTAATCCAATCATGTTTTAACTAACAATTAAATGATTTCTAGGTTATTTATAATTTGCAATGATACTCCAAAGGTTTAGAATGTAGGACACCGAAGGGTAATTAAGAACACTCATCCTCTTGATCAAGACACTCTTGACCAAAACCTAATGCTAGAATAACTCTTATTCCAATAGGCTTTAGTTACCATTATTCGGTCAGGATACATACACTACTTATGTACCTTGTGAGTGTAACCCTCTGTCTTTAGATACCAGAGTCCTCATCCAATAAAATCTGCCGAAGGTAGGACTAGATTGAAAAACAGACTAAGAAAATCTTTATCCCTTTTGGGGTGTCTACTGTGTTCGATCCCCTATGATCAAACCCTCCGAAGGGATTTTCTAGTCCAGGCCAAACTAGCAGGCTGACCATAATGGTCTTACGGTGTAACCGACTGAAGAGACCATAGGTTTTGTTTTCACTGAACCTGCTCTCACTCACTACAAGTGTCCTCTCCATTCACCTTGATATTGACTCATACAAACACCATCCGAAGGGGGACGCTCCCGTTTGCGCCACGAGGCCAAGTATGAATCTCACGGTGTGAACTTCCCGGAGATAACGTAGGGGGAAAAATATGTATCATATACACTTTTCCTCCCACTGGATACTTTAAATTTATAGGAATCTTACTTAGGCTAAACCCGGCTAATGGTTTTACCTAATGTTATCAATATAACTCTTATATCGATAATCAATATAACTCTTATATTGATTTTATCCTAAGTTTGCTAATATAACTTTTATATTAAGTCTAGGATACCTAGTTTATTAACCCCTTAATAAACTCGCTGACGCTACTATGATTTATAAACTCTCTGATTAAATTTCACTCCCAGGTCAGTTCCCAGGTAGGGGTGTTTCTTTCCGTTAGCTTAAATACCACAGCCTAGACAGAACTTTCCTTAGACAAAGTTACTCTTTTAATCATTGTTTTTCAATCACTTGGTTCCTAATTCTAATATAATTAGAACTAGATAATCTAAGGTATATTATTTCCAAGCTCTAAACATTTTAAAACTAATAATTAACCTTAGGTGACATGCATATTATGTTATACTGCTTGATCATTCATCTCATGAATAA
The DNA here is from genome assembly GCA_036507285.1 of Trichosanthes cucumerina. NCBI lineage: Eukaryota > Viridiplantae > Streptophyta > Magnoliopsida > Cucurbitales > Cucurbitaceae > Trichosanthes > Trichosanthes cucumerina. The sequence continues at coordinate 47,109,134 of CM071841.1, forward strand.
TAAGACATACATAGCATAATCATCTCATGAAATATAATGCATGTCAATGCTGTCCATAAATTAATATAACACATTATATTAATTAATTATTCAAACTATATAATATAACTTTTTATATTATAAATTATGCATGGAAATGCTTAACCTATGGTGGGATATCTAAATTAAAATCATACATTATGCATGGCAATAATTACACAACAATTGCATAATTTAAATAGCAAAATTAGACCAATTTTGGCAATTTTAATTAATATAATCTAATTATATTAATTAAAATTAAGTAAATTAAAATAAATTAAATATAAAACGTTTTTATATTTAATATATAATTAAAAATATGATTCTGCCCGTTCAAGCCTTCTGTGAAACGTTTGTGGCGCTGCAACGCTGATACTAGTGTTGCAACACTGCGGTTTGTCATTTTCTGCCCGTTGAAGCATGCCTCAGCTGCAGCGTTGCAACGCAGTCGTCTTCTGTGCATCTCCTTCCGCAAGCGCAGCGTTGCTACACTTTTTCACAGACAACATGATGAATCTCCATTTCTTGTTCGTTTTCGCTCCGATCCTCTCAGCAACTACTTTGCCTAGATCGACACGGACTTACAGACTCGATTTACAATTAAAATTGCCCAAAACACCGGGCCCTTAAAATTTTAAATCTAAATGCCAAAATTGAAAACGTATAAATTGCAAACCGTTCATACATCACATGCAAAACAGTAAATCATACATCGTTCTTCAAAAATCCAGAACGTAAATTTAGAACGCAATTGGTCTCTAATACCAATTGAAGGGAATCGAATCCCGCAGTGGAAGCGATTGTGAATCGCGCGTTCTAAATTTCTTTACATGGATTACATTCAAGAACTAATCTATCTACATTAACCATATAATCACAAGATAAACAACAAGAATTATACCTTTGAAGTACTTTTCTTCGAGTCCTCCTTTCTCCCACGATCACGATCTCAGCAATTGGAACCGGAACGGATGAGGACACTACCACCGGATCTTCTCCGTTGTTCTCAAGGTGAGGGAGGAATGTGGGTTCCCTTTAGGTGAGATGAGATGGTTTTTAGAGAGATTGTGTTTTGGAACCTTTCCATCACAATGTGGGTGAATTCTCTAGGGTTTCTCAAAGACATTGAATTGCATCATCTAGTTCCATCTCATGCAAATATATATATAAGGAAATAAGATGGAAATTACCATCATATCCATCCTTTATTCTCCCATTATTATATGGTTTATATGTGAATCTAATTCACATTAAAACCATATATTATATCAATTATATCACATATAACTGATATGACATCTCATATATGAAATTGAACACTTCAATTTCATTCCTAACTCTATACCCTCAATGTAACCATGTTGAGCCTACGGAGGGATCTAATGGACCTACAGTTCATGAGCTCCAATGATGTGAGATAAACTGATCAAACTCTTTGATCCAGTTAATCAATATTACTTAACAACAAGTCACTCCACTATAGACTTGTAGCTGCACTCTCCTCACTGTAGATTATATTGTGTCCATTGATATAATCATTACCCATAAGTCGACCCTACACAGGCGTAATCATAGTTGGGTCAAATTACCGTTTTACCCCTGTGATTATCTCTTTGTTCCTTAAGCACCATTGATCCTGTAATGAACAACAAGCCTAAAGTCCTACCATAGACTCATTCCCTCATAGAGGGCGGGGCCCCGTTGTTCAAGACCTGGAGTCAGTTCTTAGTGGAACAACCTATCTAATTCCTTAGTGTAGGAATGTGTGAATTCCATCTTGCACAGTTAAGTCCCTAGCTACCTACGAGGTTCTGTCCCTGAGAAGGTAGACTTATTGAGTCGGCTACAGGCCACTCTCACCCATACTAGTCTAAGGACAAACCCCTATAAGCAGGAGTTTTTAACATGCTCAGGATTCAGGTCGAGTCACTAATGACCATCTATAAATTATCAGTCTTACCCCATTAACGACGTTATTTGGTTAGACTAATAATTTCTTGATCGATCTTGTATGAACTCTTCATATAGGATGCCCCCACTCGCATGTCAACTTCATGAATGAGTTGGATTACCTCATTTGTACTAATTACAAAGTGGGCCGCATCCATGGTGTTACCAGAATAAGGTTTCCAACATTATTCTTATACCATAGACCATTTAGGTTATACTCTTGAACATAATCCAAATAGTGTCTACTACACTAATGTTCAAGATTACATTATAACCTTGGAGCTTAGTTTATTTGATTTATAAAGCAAGAATATAATTTTATCAAAACAAATATCTCTTTATTTATTTGATCAAAATTACACAAGTTTAGGGCATAAATCCCAACAATAGTGATCTTACGGTCTATACCGACAAAAGTGACAAATAGGTTTTGTTTCCACTATACCTGCTCCTACTCACTATAAGTACCCTTTCCATTCACCTTGATATTGACTCATACACACACCATCCGAAGGGGGATGCTCCCGTTTGTGCCACGATGCCAAGTATGAGTCTCACGGTATGAACTTTCCGGAGATACGTAGGTGGAAAAATATGTATCATATACACTTTTCCTCCCACTTGATACTTTAAATTCCTAGGAAATTTACTTAGGCTGAAACCCAACTAATGATTTTACCTAAATTTATCAATATAACTCTTATATTGAGTTTATCCTGTTTTCTAATATAACTCTTTATATTAAGTCTAGGATTTCTAGTTTATTAACCCCTTAATGAACCTGTTGATGCAACTATAGTTTATAAACTATCGGATTAAAATTCACTCCCAGGTCAGTTCCCAGGTAGGGGTGTTCAGTTTCCATCAGCTTAAATACCCCAGCGTAGACAGAACCTTCCTTAGACAAAGTCCCTCTTTTAATCATTGTTTATAAATTACTTGGTTTCTAATTTGAATCTAATTAGAACTAGATAACCTAAAGTCTATTAATTCCAAGTTCTAAAGATTTTAAAACTAATAATTAACCTTAGGTGACATGCAAACTATGTCATAGTGCTTGATCATTAATCTCATGAATAATAAAACATACATAGCATAATCATCTCATGAATTTTAATGCATGTCAATTTTGTCCATAAATGAATATAACACCTTATATTAATTTTGCATGCAAACTATATAATATAACACTTTATATTAAAAATGATGCATGGAAATGCTTAACCTAGGGTGGGATATCTAAAATAAAAGCATATATTATGCATGGCAATAACTATACAATAATTGCATAATTTAAATAGAAAAAATAGACAAATTTTGGCACCCTAAAAATAATTTTAATAAATATAATCTAATTATATTAATTATAATTAAATAAAATTAATATAATTAAATATAAAACGTTTTTATATTTAATATATATATATATATAAAAACATTTTTCTGCCCGTTTGGAACTACTGAAACGCCTTCGGCATTGCAACGCTGATGGCAGCGTTGCAACGCTACAATTTGTCTATTTCTAACCGTTGAAGTGCGCTGTGAAACGCCTTCGGCGTTGCAACGCTGCCCCTGGTGCGCGCCTCCGTTTGAAAGCGTGGCATTACAACGCCAACGAAGAGCGTTGCAGCGCTGCACGCAAACAACAAGATGTTATTCATCATTTTGCCTCGTTTTCTTTTCGTTCTTCTCAGCAACCACTTTTCTTCGATCGACAAGAACTTACAAACTCGATTTACAATTAAAATTACCCAAAACACCGAGCCCTTACATTGAACGATTCAAATAAAAAAATTGTAAATTTATGTGCCAAAATTGAAAACATCTAATTTACAAACCGTTCATTCATCACATGAAAAATAGTAAATCCAACCTTTTTTCTTGTTAAATCCATAACAATATCAAGAACATAATTGGGCTCTTATACAAATGAAGGGATCGAATCCCGCAGCAGAAGCGATTGTTAATCGCGTGTTCTTAATTTTGTTTCACGGATTTCAATCAACAACAATCTAAATACAATTAAGCATGCTATATAACAAGGACAACAAGATGATTACCTTTGAAGAACCTTTTCTTCACGTGCTCCTTCTCCCACGATCACGATCTCAGTAACTCGAACCCGAACGTGTGGAGATCCACCACTAGATCTTCTTCGTTGTTCTCTAGGTGAGGGAGGAAGGTAGGTTCCTTAAGTTGTTTGTGGTTCCAACAACACAATTATGTGATAATCTAGGGTTTTCAAAGATTAGCTTCAATGTTGCATCTTATGCAACTATTTATAAGGAAATAGGATGGAAATTATCATCCCATCCCACCATTCTCTCATTAAGATATAGTTAATATGTGATTCTAATTCACATTAAAACTATATATTATATCAATTATATCACATATAACTGATATAACACCTCATACATGAAATTAAACACTTCAATTTCATTCCTAACTTTATACCCTGAGTATTACCATGTTGAGCCAACGGAGGGACCTAATGGACCTACATTTCATGAGCTTCAATGATATGAGATTAACTGATCAAACTCTTTGATCCAGTTAATCAATATTCATTAACTACAAGTCACTTCACTATAGACTTATAGTTGCACTCTCCTCACTGTAGATTATATTGTGTCCATTGATATAGTCATTACCCATGAGCTGACCCTTCATAGGGGATAAGGTTTGGGTACCTTGCCCTGGTAAAACTATGGATGTGGCCCACTTTGTATAAGATACAAACACTATGATCCTAAGGTGTATTTGTAGATGACATGTGAGTGGGGATATCATATGTAATGAGATTACATAAGACCGGACCGCGAAATAGTAACCACTAGATGTAACTTCGTTGACTAGTTAGGTTTCTATTTCACTAGGATGACCTATGCAACTTGATCTCAATCCTGAGCAGGTTACGAACTCCTGTTCGCGAGGGATTATCCTTTGACTAGTATGGGTGAGAGTGGCCAGATTCGCCGACTCAATATGCCTACCTTCTTGGGGACAAGACCGAGTGAGCGGCTGGGAACTTAACTTAGCAAGATGGAATTTTTTTTCACACCTTCTCGCACACTAGGGTAAGTAGAGGATTGTTCCCTTAAGTGGTGTCTCCTAGACCTGAACAAATGGCCCGACCCTCTCATTGGCCCGAGAGGGACTCTGTTTGTTGGTAGGACCACAAACAAATTGTTCATTAGAGGAGCACTGGTACTTAAGGTACAAGATGTAACCTAGGGGTAAAACGGTAATTTGACCAAGTTGGTGCTACGAACAATCGTGAAGGATTGACTTGCTATTATTGGTCAATATCTGTGGACACAAAAATATATCTGTGATGGGAAAGTGCATTGTGGGACTTTAGTGGAGTGTTCCCATGATTAACGAATTTTGATTAGGAGGTTAAAGAGATTAACCGAGTAATCTCGTATCGTTGGAGCTTCTGATCTGTAGGTCCATTAGGTCCACCTTCTAGCTCGTAAAGGGTTCTTAGATCATTTGAATTTAAAATGTTCAAATTCATTAGGGAGTAATTTTAATGTATATAGATACGATATAATATATAGTTTTGGAATTATATATTATAAATTTAATGTGAATATGATCCATATTAAATTATATGAGAGAATTAAAAATTTTAAAGAGTTCAAATATTAAATTCAAATGTGAATGTGATTCATATTTGAAAACTATAGGTTAGAGGGATAATTGATTAAATGTGATTTAATTTATATTAAATATATGATACTTAATTATGATTAATTAAATGTGATTTAATTAATTATATATATTATTATTAATTTATAATTTTGATTATTTATTAAATGTAATAATTAAATAGAAAAAGGGGAATGTGTCAGGAGGACACGATCCCCATGTCTCCCAACTCCCTAATTGATAGGGGGTGGGGAGATGCCCTCTATAGTGTTCTTCTTTTTCTTGTGAGATGGAAATATCTAATCGATCGATCATTCTTTGTATAGAGCTTTCTGTGTAGAATTCTCTCTCTTACAATTTCCTTTCACGCTCTTCCTAAATGTTGGATCCCTTCCCACCTAGGGTGATCTAAGCACTCAAAGAATATGAGGTTTACTGAGTGGTTGTGTTTTGTTGGAAAAACTACAAAGGTAATCTTTATTCATTTTCGTTTTATTGTTAGTTATAGCATGTTTGCATGATTTATATCCATGCCTAATTAGATTAGAAATGCATGTTTATCTCTGTTTTACACCAATGTACTGGTTTTTGTATTTCAACCAAAACGAACTTACAAATTACGATTCCAAACACGTTTCTGCTACTCAAGAGGATCAGATCCCCATCAATTTGGTATCAGAGCAATGCTTGATTTGTTTTGGTTGAAACAAAATTGCATTGGATTAGGTGGGAATTGCATTTGGTTTGCTATAAAACAGTTTAGGAATATTTGGCCTTAGTTTTCTATTGATTTGATCAATTTATTTGTAAATGACCCTGTGTTATTCGGCAATTAAGTGCAATATCGAGTCTGTAATCGAGTTAAGAGTCATTCTGGACCAGTTTCGTGCAAATCGGTTGAGAATCGAAGGAGAACTTGAAGTTTGAAGTTGTTGTGTAAGAAGGAGAAAGTTGTTGCCCGAAGCAACAGAGTTGCAACGCTACCAGCAGCGTTGCAACGCCGTTCATCAACGTTGCAACGCAGAGGAACGGTGTCGTAACGCCATGCTTCCCTATCGACGCGGATTCTCCATGGGTTAGCGGCGTCGCAACGCTACCCCGATAGCAAGCGCGCGCGCGGTCAAAGCCGACGTTGCAACACCATGATGCCAAAACTGCTGCTACAGACCGGTTCGAGCAGTTCTGTATTCTTTCGGTCCGGTTCGAGCGGTTCGAGCCCGATTCCAGGAGTATTGGACAGGTTTTGTAATAAAATTAGAGTGATTTTATTATTTTTGCACTTTAGGTGCCAAATTATTCCGGTTTTACAGCTAATTTTTATTTATGAATGTCATTTAGAATTTTTTCCCACCTTAGGATAAGCATGTTCATGCATTTTATTTTTATAATTGTTATATGAATATTGTTTAAATGCATGATTAATTTATTTTTCATGAGTAATTAATTATAAATGTTATAATTAGATTATATGGAAAATAAATTTCATGGACCATGAAATTACTTAGTTTATAATAAATGTTATTTTTATTTAAGTAATTTTAGTTCATCAATTAGTTGAATAATTTTATAATTCCATTGTTGGTTTTATAATATAGTTCCTTGTCATATGTTAATTATTAAAATTTATAAGTGTTATAAATTAAAGGGGTTTTAGAAACCATAACCTATAACAAAGAAATGCATGCAAGCATAGGAACTTGGGTATAATTAAATTAGTTTTAAATTGTTTAAAATTAATTTAGGCCTATGTTTTAATTTCTAATAGGATTAGAAGTTAGTTTTACATAGTATTTTAAATAGTTTAAAATATAGTAGGACATTAGAACTTTGGTTATATGGGAACTCTACTGGTGAAGTTATGTCTAAGGTTGGCGGTACTTAAGCTGACGGTTAACGAAACACCTCCTACCTGTGAACTGACCCGAAGCTTGAGTTGAAATAACCTTAGTTCTATTTTATATCTAGGTAATTAAATTATTTATTCACCTAGATATAAGGTTAAAAGACCTAGTTATAATAGTTATAATAGGCATAGATTTAGATAGATTCTTTTAGCCAAAATCCGACTAAGTTAAACCTATACCCTAATCTTACGAGCTTCAGTGGGAGAAAACGAGATGTTCTCATCGAGTTTACTCTCACGTCCTCAAGAGTTCACACCGTGAGTTCCATGCTCGGCTACGTGGCGTCAATTGGGCGTCCCCCTACGGTAATTGTTTGCATGGTTCAATACCAAGGTGAATGAAGGAAGTATCCATAGTAAATGGGAGCAGGACGCGTGTCAACGTATCCTACGGTCTCCTCCATTAGGTTGCACCGTGAGATTTCTATAATCCGCCTGCTAGGTTGTCCTGGAACAACCAAACCCTACGGAGGGCCTGACTATAGGGATCGAAAAACCGCAGAAATGGATAGGGTCTCTTAGGTAATTTGCCAACAGTTGTCTTTCTTAATAGTAGCCTGTTGGCTCTGACCAATTGGATCTGAAAATGGTAGGGTCACATTTACGGAATAAGTTAAGGTAGTTAGCAAGTCCTTGACCAAACAAACGGTAGCTAAGGATCATTGGGACATGAGATGTTCTGGTAGTGGGAATTGGCTGAGAAAGTCTCAATTCATGGGAGGAATGACTGACCACCCGACGGAGGCTTTTGTTCTAAACCCTTGAAGTATCGTTGCAAAATTAAAAGTTTAATTTAAACACTTGGTTTTGTTTAAACACTAGGATTTTTTAATATTTTTGTTAAATTTGATTGGTTTATAATGCGTTAAAGGCATAAATAATTAGAACTATTTTTGAATTTCAGCATGTCGTCCTTGTATATAGTTCCTAAGATTAAGACCAACTTAATTTCTCTCTCTTGTTTAATAGAACTTGGATATTGTATTTCTTTTTCCATTAATGAAGTGTTCATTTCGAAAAAGGGTGTCTATGTTTGTTCTGCTAAATTAGAAAACGACTTGTATGTACTTAAACCGAATTGAACTAAAGCAATTTTGAATCATGAGATGTTTAAAACTGCTAATACTCAAAGTAAAAGGCAAAGAATTTCTCAAAATAATACCTATCTATGGCATCTTAGACTTGGTCACATAAATCTCAACCGGATTGAGAGACTCTCTAAGAATAGACTTCTAAACAAGTTAGAAGATAATTCTTTACCTCCTTGCGAGTCATGCTTGGAAGGTAAAATGACTAAGCGACCTTTTATTGGAAAAGGTTACAGAGCCATAGAGCCCTTAGAACTTATACATTCAGATCTTTGTGGTTCGGTGAATGTTAAAGCTCGAGAGGGTACGAATATTTCATCTCTTTCATAGATGATTATTCGAGGTATGGTTATTTATACCTAATGCATCATAAGTCAGAGGCTCTTGAAAAGTTCAAAGAGTATAAGGGTGAAGTAGAGAATGCATTAGGGAAAACCATTAAAACACTTCTATCCAATCGAGGTGGAGAGTATATGGATTTGAGATTTCAGGACTATTTGATAGAACATGGAATTAAATCTCAACTCTGAGCACCTAATACACCACAGCAAAATGGTGTGTCAGAAACGAGAAATAGCATCTTGTTGGACATTGTTCGTTCAATGATGAGCTATGCTCAATTGCCTGCCTCGTTTTGGGGATACGCAGTATAGACTGCAGTTCAAATCTTGAACACTGTTCCACCAAAGAATGTTTCAGAAACACCTTTTGAAATTATGGAAGGGGCGTAAACCTAGTTTACAACACTTAAGGATTTGGGATTTTCCGGCACACATGCTAGCGACAAACCCAAAGAAACTGGAACCTCGTTCAAGATTATGCCAATTTGTTGGCTATCCCAAAGAAACGAGAGGTGGTTTTTTCTACGACCCAGAAGAAAACAAGGTGATTGTATCGACAAACGCCAATTTCTTGGAGGAAGATCACATTAGAAACCTTAATTCAACAATTAAGGGGTTCTTGCTTGCTGTTTTTTCTTCTTATTAGCATGTTTAACCTTAATTCTATGTGATAGTTTAGATTTAAGAAAACGATCTTCACAACGATACCACGACGATTCAATCGTCTTCCGCTACACGGGGATTCTCATTCCCTTCAATTGGTATCAGAGTCAATTGTTGGCTTCTCGTTGTGCATTTGTTTTTTTGAAAATGAGGTGGGTAAATGTTTTAATTCATGTGATGAATTCTGGTTTTGCAAAATGGATGTTTCGATTTTTGGCACTTTGTTTTAGATTTACATTAAGTTGATGAGATCAATGTAAGGGCCCGGTGTTTTGGACATTTTTAATGTAAATCGAGTCGGTAAGTCCGTTTCGTTCGTGGCATGACATGCTGTGAAGAAATCGGAGCAGAAACGGGCGAGAAACGATGAAAAACAGCAAGAGTAGCTTGTTGTTCTGTTAACAGCGTTGAGACGTTCATCGGCGTCTCAACGCTGTCATTGTGGGCGGAGGGTTGGCTGCAGAGCAGCGTTGTAACGCCAAGGCATGGAACGCGCAGAGCGCAACGCTGAGCACTGCAGCGTTGCAAGGCTGCCCACGACGTTGCAATGCTACATGCGTTGAGGGTAGTTGCAGCTAGCAGTTCGCGAGAACGTGGGGCGTGTTGCATTTCTTCTCAACGTGGGCAGTTTTTCCCAATTAATTTTTTTTAATTTTCTTTTATAAAATGTAATTTAAATTTATTTTATTAAATTAATTAATTAATATTAATATAAGTGTTATATTAATGTTAATTAATGTTAATTAATTTATTTAATTACCCCTAAGTGCCAAAACCGATTTATTCTTGCTATTTAATTATTTTATGTGTATGATTTAATTATTTCTATGTGCATAATGTATATCATATAGATTTAAAATCTCCACCATTTACCAATTTACCACAATCATATGATATGCAAATCATATTTGCATATCACATAAATACAAGGTATCTCATGCCTTATTATACAAATCCCATTTGCATAATTGTGTAATTTTAAATTGAATCATATTCAATTTGAAGGGAATCGAAGTCCCGCAGCAGAAGCGATTGCGAATCGCGCGCTCTTGATTTAGTTACAACGATTAATTTCAAGAAAATAAAATACTAGATTAAGCATGTAAAACATAATGGACAGCAAGATAATTACCTTTGAAGAACCCTTCTTCACGTGCTCCTCTCTCCCACGATCACAATCTCAGCAACAGGAACTCCAACGTACGAAGACACGACCACCGGATATTCTCCATTGTTCTCTAGGTGAGGGAGGAAGGTGGGTTCCCTTTAGGAGAGGTGAGGTATTTTGAGAGAGATATGTGCTTTGGAACTCTTCCAACAACACAACAAGAGAGAGCTTGTAATTCCTTAGAATGACTTAACCTAGTTGCATCTCATGCAACCATATATATAGGGGAATGGGATGGAAATGACCATCCTACCCCTCTTTTATTCTCTCTTTAGTATATAGTTTATATATGAATTTAATTCACATTAAAACTATATATTATATCAATTATATCATATATAATTGATATAACACCTCATGTATGAAATTGAACACTTCAATTTCACTCCTAACTTTATACCCTTAATCTTACCATATTGAGCCAACGGAGGGATCTAATGGACCTACAGTTCATGAGCTCCAATGATGTGAGATTAACTGATCAAACTCTTTGATCCGCTTAATCAATATTCATTAACTACAAGTCACTCCACTATAGACTTGTATTTGCACTCTCTCCTCATTGTAGATAATATTGTGTCCACTGATATAGTCATTACCCATGAGTCGACCCTTCACAGGTTGTTCGTAATCACAGTTGGATCAAATTACCGTTTTACCCTTGTGATTACCTCTTTGCTCCTTAAGCACCATTGATCCTCTAATGAACAACAAGTCTAAGGTCCTACCTTAGACTCATACCGTCATAGAGGGCGGGGCTCCGTTGTTCAAGACCTGGAGTGAGTTCTTAAGGGAACAACCTATCTAATTCCTCAGAGGAATGAGTGAATTCCATCTTGCACAGTTAAGTTCCCAGCTACCTACGAGGTTCTGTCCTTGAGAAGGTAGGCTTATTGAGTCGGCTACATATCCCTCTCACCCATACTAGTCTAAGGACAAACCCCTATAAGCAGGAGTTCTAAACTTGCTCAGGATTCAGGTCGAGTCACTAATGACTATCTATAAATTACTAGTCTTATCCTGTTAACGGTGTTACACTGGTTAGACTAATAATTTGTGATCCATTCTTGTATGAACTCTTCATACAGGATGCCCTCACTCACATGTCAACTACATGAATGAGTTGGATTACCTCATTTGTACTAATTACAAAGTGAGCTGCATCCATGGTGTTACCAGAATGAGGTTTCCAACCTTATTCTTATACCATTGACTATTTAGGTTATATTCTTGAACTCAACCCAAATAGTATCCACTACACTGATGTTCAAGATAAAAGTTATAAGCTTGGAGCTTAGTTTATTGGATTTATAAAGCAAGACTGTAATTCTTTCAAAACAAATAACATTTTATTTAATTGATCAAAATTACACAAGTTTAGGGCATAAATCCCAGCACAATTTAAATTCTCTCAATTCAATTTCTCCAAATTAGCACTAATTAAAATCTCCACACACACAACAAGGCACCCACCCTCTCACTGGCCCAAGAGGGATGTTGTTTATCGTTGGACCATACAACGTTGTTGTTCATTCTAGGAGCAATGAGACTTAAAGAGCAAGAAGTAGACAGAGGGGTAAAATGGTAATTTGACCCAGCTGTGACTACGAAAAACCTGTGAAAGGTCGACTCACGGGCATTAGTTATATCAATGAACACAACTTGTCTTACTGTGATGGAAGTGCAACTACGGGCTTTAGTGGAGTTGTTACCGTAGCTAATGAATGTTGAATAATCGGGTCAAAGAGTTTGACGGGTTAATTGGTAGGTTCATTAGGTCCCTCGGTTGGCTCAAACTTGATAAATTGAGGGTTTACAGTTTGGTGTGGATTTGAAGTGTTCAAATTCATTAAAAACTATTTATGTCATTTATATGAGATACGATTGACATAATTTATAGTTTAATGTCAATGAGATTCATAATAAACTATAGGTTAGCTTAATTAATTAATTAGTGCTAATTTGGAGACATTGAATTTAGAGAAAATAAATTAAATATGATTCAATTTAAAATTCCACAATTATGCAAATGAGATTTGTATAATAAGGTATGAGATACCTTATATTTATGTGATATGCAAATATGATTTGCATAACATATGATTGTGGTAAATTGGTAAATGGTGGAGATTTTAACTCCACTATATGACATTATAAAAGGATGGAATGTGAGACATTTCATAAGACAACTTCTCATTTTTTGGAATTCTCAATCCAAAGAGAAAGAAATTCTCTCTAATCTTCTCTCGATTATCTCTACAATTTCTCTCCACCCAAACCAAACAGAGTTCCACCACTCTCCCTAAATCGATCGAGAACAACCGAGAAATCATTTTTGAGGTGTCCAATCGGTTCGATTTGAGAGAACGCATTAAGAGATCGTTGGCACGAAGAGTTCGTGATCGGAGAAGAAATCGTCAAAGAAAGATTCTACAACAAGTAAGTACGTGTATACTTTCTGTTTTTCTTCTTCTAAAAGCATGTTTAGCCTAGAATTAAATTGTTTAGTTGAATTTTAAGAAAAGATTTTCACAACAAACACCACGACGTTTTATGTCGTTTCCACTGCGGGAGTTCATTCACTTCATCCTCCATCCAGATGTGATGAGACATGGGATGTGGGGTCCGTCCTCCATCAAGATGTGATAAGAGACTTGGGATGTGGGGTTCGTCCTCCATCAAGATGTGATGAGATTTTGGATGTGAGTTCCGTCCTCCATTCAGATGTGATGAGATTTGGGATGTGGGGTTCGTCATTCATCCAGTAGATATGATGAGATTTGGGATGTGGGGTCCGTCCTCCATCTAGTAGGGTGACTTAGAGAGTGAGCCCCAAATATAGCTTTGGCGCCAACCTAGTCCAATAGCTAAGGGTAGGGCAATAGAATAACGGGTCTGAGTTTGAGTCAGGTTCAAGGTGAAGGTGGAGTTATGTGGAACGGGTTGGCGAGTTGTGTGTGTGGTTTGACTTAGGGCTTGACCCTTGTTGTTTTGTGTGTGTTTCACTTGCAGGTATGGCGAAACCTTGAGGTGACTAGTGTAAGCGAGATCCTCCGAGGTTATGAATAACTTGTTAGGACTTAGTTGGTGTTAACCTTGCGCAACGACCTAGCCCAAACCCACTTAAATGAAGCTGCGAGTCGTACGAAGGGAGCGACGACCCTTCTTGGAGGTTGTTTATATTCTTTATTTTCTCCGTTGCACATTATTTATCTAAGATTGGTTACTTGCATTGTTTCATTTAATTGTATTGATAATTCTGGACATGTTATATTTTGGAAATCTTTCGTAATTGAAGCATGTTCTGTATTTCTTGTTGTCCGTGAACTCCACGGGATTGGAGCCCAGTTTGTTGATTTCTTTGTAGTTTGGAAGAGGTTGGGTACCTTGTGAGACTGTTTTTTAAGTGTCTCCTTATTCAGGTTCAAGTTAAAACTCTTTGGTTTGTCCTAGTTTCGTCGTTATGCTGCCGAAATTTCGATGAGAGCGATACAACTTGGAGTTACGCTCCAAGTAGGAAGTGTTCAAATTATGAGATGTTACATTAGCGTGATATACCAACTATGCAAAATATCTAAATATAAATTGATTCATATATCAAAAGTAAAGTATATTAGATGTATTACGGATATACTATTGATACACTAAATATAAAGTATGTCAAATATACTAATACTAATGAGGGTAAAATTGGAATAATAAAATGAATAATTAGTTTAAAATTTTTTGCTATATTTGCAAATCTCCAAAAACTATAGCTAATTTGTAACTATCCCAATATTTTTTACTATTCATTATAATTCTCAAATCAAAAAAGCTAAAATGATTCTTAAATAGGACCTACGTTGCATCAACCTTTTTTTTAGTAAAACATTTTTTCTCAAAGTAGGGAGTACATATAAATTACTATTTAAGTATTGGAAGTTTAGGGCTTGTTTGGTAGGCAATCCGAAAACAGAAATTTCAAAACAAGGGATTCAATAAAAACAGAGTTGTATTTCATGTTTTCAGATATGTGTTTGGTAGCAGATTTAGAAAATTTATTCCATTTTAAACAGTAGTTTACAATGTGTTCTATAATATATTTATAAATCATAAAATTAGTTGTAGTTGCAAAACTAAATATTAGGTTAAATATAAGACATTATTAATTAATTTATGAAAATGTTTTTTTAATATAAAATTTATATAATTATTATTTTATAATATAATATTTTATATTTTATAATATATTATATTATACATATTTTAATTTTAAAAAAATAAATTAAGTTTATAAATATGAAATACTATATTTATTAAGATTTTTATATTTGTTTAAAATAATTATGCATTTTAAAATTTCAAATTAAGAATCTGGATATCATGAAAACATAAAAAATGTTATTTTTAGAATTTTTACTATTTGGATCACAGAATACGAAAAAAAGTTTTCGAAAACATGTCTGTCAAACACGTATTCAACATAAAACAGAATCCAGATTAGCTACCAAAGAGGAGCTTAGTATTTTACATCAACATTAACCCAATCCTTTAATTTTAACAGTTTTCTAATTAAATACAAAACCATACGCTTACCAAGACAATTGAAATTTTTTATACTTCAAAAAAAACAAAATAGACACGACTCCCATATTCAAAAAGTAAACTTATAATTTAACCGAAATTATTCTGAATTTATAAATACCTCAAAAAAACACAGAGAAAGATGTCGATGTCTAACCACTTAGAGCCCTACATCCGTCTTCAGCTTCATTATAAAAAGGGTAGCTTGGTTCCACTTGATGTGCAAGCGAAGTTTTTTTTATAATAATATTAGCGTTTACGTTGAAACAGAGGGAGAAGACAAGGGTTGTTCCTCTTCCCTTCTTCCTTAGCATTGGTGAAATATATAATTCCCAAAGCTTTTGAGATCTAACCACTTTTAAAAGAAGTGCTTCTTCCGATCCACTTCTGTATTTTGAGTCCAGCACAAAAATGAGTTCTGTCCAGGATACTGAGCTTGTCAACCAAGAAGCGGTTGTCGATGTTGAAGAATTTGTCTCCGTTGAAAACCCAGATTCCAAACGCTCCAAGTTTGGATCTTTGTTCCAAAACCATTACCCTCCTGGGTTTTCCCGAAAGGTACCTACCTTAAAATCATCAATAACTTTTACTTTGTCGTCGTTCTTCTTTCTGTTCTCGAGAAAATTTGCAATTATTGAGGATGGGATAAAGATAACTTGAGCATAACTCTTAAGGGTTGTTTGGGACACTGACTATATTATTATAACATGAGGTTATAATAGTCAGTGACATAAAAAAGTATAATCTATGTTTACAATTTGTGCTCCAACCTCCGTTCAACTAAAAGAAAATGAAATATGATTCCATCTCTAACCGTTATAAAATTTTGAAGCACGGTCGATTTAAAAAATTATATTGAGAAGTTACGAGACTTCAAAGTATTATGTTTGACATTGGCTATGAAAATTTCTGGCTGTCTTTGACGACGGAACTCTTTTGTTTTAATGATGATACAGCTGGTGGCGGAGGTGATAGCGACGTATTTGCTAGTGTTTGTGACGTGCGGGGCGGGGGCATTGAGTGCGAGCGATGCACGGAGAGTATCGCAGCTCGGTGCCTCCGTCGCGGGCGGTCTGATCGTGACGGTGATGATCTACGCCGTCGGACACATTTCCGGTGCTCACATGAACCCGGCTGTCACCATAGCTTTTGCTGCAACTCGACACTTTCCATGGAAACAGGTCTCAAGTCTTTAACTCTTTTTTCTTCTTTGAAATATTCAGCTATTATTTCTTCCTTTATCAATGACCTAATCATTTGCTCTCACATGTTATCCTGTCGGTTAATTATGCCCAAGTATGTGATTTTTTTATTATTCGTTACCAACTTCTTTGGTCCTAAATATTTTTACTTTATTACATGTTTCTTATGTCTAGCTTTTTCAATCATTTTGTTTTTGTCTCTCTAGACTTAATTTACATACAATTTTGTTTGAATTTCGGCTATCAATGTTTTGATAAATTATTTTATAAAAAAACTGATGGAAGTACGCCTTTTATTCACATGTGAAGTCTAAAATAGGATTTGAATTTTGGCCAAGTGATTTTAATTGTGGCAAAGATTAGAAATTAATACAAATCATTTGATAGTTGAGAAATTGAAATAATATTTTTAAATCTAGGGGTCAAAAAATGCAAAAGATATAGAAATTTAAGGAAGAAAAATAGGATTTAATCCTTTATTTATGTAGAATATGTATGCTTTATTTATTTTTCATTAAAATTTTAAAGTCAAAAGAGTTATTCAATCGAGCTAAATAAATTATTCAATGATATTTCAATAATTATGTAAGCTATTGTTAAAAAAATGATATTTGATTAAAAAATTGAACTATAATTACTTTACAAGTATATTAGTTTATTAATGACTTATTTCAACTTTTAGTTAAATTAATACTATTTAATTATCAAATTGATGTATAATAATAATAATTGGATATGCTATTTATTTCAAATTTAATAATAATATGCAGAGCGGTGCAAAGAATATAGGAGAGCAGAGCCACGTTTTTCCACAAATTTAAAAATATATATCTTTTAACTTTAATTTTGTGTTTGTCTAGGATATAGTTTTTACGATCAAAGTTTCATTTTCCATTGAAGTTTTGATTAAAATTCTTAAGCTTTTATTTACTTATCTCTTTCACCTCGTAATAAAAAGAATACAATTGAATAATTAATTCAACAACTATCAAATATCATTAAGTAATAACTGAATTCATTAACCGTAAATATAATGCATACAATTTAATAACCGTTGAATATTGGTGAGTGTTTTTCAACTTTAAAATAGCTCAATTCGTAAGAGATCCAACACTTTTCTTATGAGTCATAGATTCAAATCTTTCATGAAATAGAATAGTATTATTCGATTATATAGGGTTCCATCTAAAAACTAATTGGCTTTGAGAGGAGTAACCCATATACTTTATATATTGTGAGGTTTCTCTCCACCTTTTCAATTTGGGATTCTCAACAAGTATCATCGTGAAAAATAGAAAGAACCAAGATAGAGTTATGAAGTGGCTTAGACTATTTTTACAATAATAAAGACAAGAATTTGATGGAATTCAAACTTGACACTTCTCACGATTTTAGTTTTCAAGTCTAGAAGTATCACTATAATGATAATGGAAAGGACTTAGAAAGAACATCATGATACAAATAGAGAGAAATCTAGGCCATATTTAGTGCCCACATGATGTAGGGTCCAACCCAAATATTATGGCTGAGCCTCAGCCACAGCCACAGCCACAGCCACAGCAACAAAGCCCTTTAGTGATATTTTTATGGCCACAACCTTTGGCTTCATTCCGCCGGCCAAGGAATGGGATGTGACATTTAGGCAGCATAATTCCAACACTTGAGAGCATATAGAGATAGAGATAAAGATAGGGATGTCCACCAAAAAGTTCTTTGCCCATTGAGAGTGGAAGGTATAGCAAATTAGGACAAAATATCTTCATGTGTGTTTTTATAGTCAACATGGACATCTTTTACTTTTTAGACAATCTATTCACTTTTCGAATTCCAATTAACTGAATCAAAGTTATAATTTTAAATTATTATTAACTCTTAATCCTTTTCGCTTTTGGGTTTTGCTTTTTTAAATAGGTATCTTTTTGTGATCTCAATATGCTTTAATAATCCTTAGTTTGAGTACGTTTTCTTAGAGATATATAGTATCAAAATTTTTAAAACAAAGTGCCTTAAATTGGTTGAACTTAGGAGATGTTTGGTTTATAGTTTATGTAACTTGAAGTTGAGACATTTGAATATTTTAAACTCAGTTTATATGTTGGAATTTTGTAAAGTGAATTTGTTAGAGTAAGTAGTATTTTTAGGTTTAAATTTCAAAAACTAAAAACCAAAAAACAAATGCTTATCAAACGAGGCCTAAATTTCAAAGATTTGAATTTGTATAGTTTGTTTTAGAAAAATTTTACTTTAGTCAAAAAGATATTGACTAAGATTCTAGAATTTTGAAGGTCCCGTTTGATAATTATTTCGTTTTAAATTGTACTTGTTTTTCTACCATTTTTCTATATTGATTTTCATTTTTTCTATAATGGTTCCCATTTTTCTTAACAAAACACTCGAATTCTTACCTAAATTTTAAAAACAAAAACAAGTTTCTGGAAATTACTTTTTTTTAGTTTTCAAAACTTAGCTTAATTTTTGAAAACACATCTAAAAAGTATATAAAAAAACATGAAAAACTATGAGACAAGTAGTATTTATAGGCTTAATTTTCAAAAACCAAAAACTAAATACCAAATGGTAATCAAACGGATCCGAAGCTACCTCAATTAGATTTACCAAGTTTGTAAAATGAGTAGATCACTTTATCGTCAAATACATATTCGACTTTACAACTTGGGAACCATCCAAATTGAATCCATAAGCAAACCGCAAGAATTTATGTGGGTGGGTTGGGTGAGAGAATGAGATGTCAAATTATGTGGTTTATAAATTGATTGATAAAAAATGGAAAAGATTGAAAATAACATTAAGTCTCGGTTTATAACCATTTTATTTTTATTTTTAGTTTTTTAAAGTTAAAGATTATTTTCATCTAATTTTTCTACAATAGAGATCATTTCTCTTAAGAAAGCATTTGAACTTTTAGTTAAGTTCTAAAAACAAAGTCAAGTATTGAGGATCCCATATTGAAAAAGTGGAGAGAAACCTCACAATATATAAGATAGATGGGTTACTCCACTAATTGCCAATTGGTTTTGAGATGCAGCCCCATATAATCTAATATGGTATTAGAGTCCATTAAATCCAAACGGATATTCGGTCCAAAAAAAAATGAAATTGGGATCCGATAGACATATAAACTCAATTTTGATTTTGGTGGGTAGGTTCCATTATATGCAGCAGCACAACTTAGTGGGGCAACATGTGCAGCTTTTACACTTCGTGTTTTATTGCATCCAATAAAACATTTGGGCACTACAGCACCCTCGGGATCAGATTTTCAGGCACTGGTCATGGAGATTGTTGTTACATTTTCAATGATGTTCGTCACATGCGCTGTTGCAACTGACACCAAAGCAGTAAGAATCCATACTCTTTCTTACAACTATATCTATAATTTGACAACCCATAATTAAAGTAATTCTTAATATGTTTGATAAGATCGAAATTAAAATAGTCGTAGTTGGAAAACTGAATATTAGATCGAATATAAGTCATTATTAATCAATTTATGAACATGATTTTTATAAATTTGGTAGAATTATCATTTTAAATTATAATAATATATAATCTATAATATATTATATTATACATATTTTAATTTAACACAATTCAATATTATATTTATTAAGTTTTTTTTATCTTTGTTTAATATAATTCTGCATTTTAAAATTTTAAATTCAGAATCTGGATACAATGAAAACATAAAAATATTGTTTTCAGAATTTCTACTATTTGGATCACCGAAACTGAAAATAGTTTTCGAAAACACATCTCTCAAATACATATTTACTGAATTTAGTGAATTCGTAACATAAAACATAATTTAAATTGTCGATCAAACAGACTCTAATAAACACTTTTATAAGGAGAAGGTTTGAATTTCCCTCAATATTTAATTTTTTTATATATATTTAATAAGTATAGTATAAAGAAGTCTGCTCCCACTTGAACTTTTCAAGCATAAATTTTTCTTTTTTTAAAAAAATGTTTTTTTTAGGTAATTAAAAATTAGACAGCATATGAGATGGATGCAACCTAGTCTGTGCTTTCTCAAGTATAAACTCGACATAAAAGAATATGTCATCTGGTAGAATAAGAATGACTCCAACTTACGATAGTGTAATCAATTTAAAGTTTTGATTCATTTGGCAAATGGTGCTTGTTTTGACAGGTAGGAGAGCTAGCAGGTATGGCAGTTGGCTCAGCCGTGTGTATAACATCCATCTTAGCTGGGTAAGGAAATATACAATTTTTGGTTTGCCTTTTCACCCATAAAAGAAATTTATTTATTTATTTATTCTCATATAGACCTATTTTTTAATATCCTTGAAATTCTCCTTTAGAAACTGTGAATACCAATTGAAAATTTTTAAACCTTATAAACCATACCTAACCACAATTTTTTGTTAATTTTTGTTTTTTAATAGTAACAACATTTTAGTATCCAAAAGTAGGGATATGAACGCCCAAATTTTACCAAAAAGTATTTTACTAATGAGAATTTGTGTTAGCCACTATTCAGACCTGTATCAGGAGGGTCGATGAACCCTGTGAGGACATTAGGACCTGCAATGGCAAGTGATTATTATAAAGGACTTTGGGTGTACTTTGTTGGGCCAGTTACAGGAACCCTATTGGGGGCATGGTCATATAAGTTCATACGTGCCAGTGACAAACCTGTGCACTTAATTTCTCCTCACTCCTTTTCCCTCAAACTTCGAAGAATGTCGAGATCAGATGTTGGTGAAGGTGAACACTGAGCATCATCTCAACATCTCTGTTCCTATCACATCTTTTAAATATTTGGAATATTGGAAAAGATGTGAAATAGTTTGAGTGTCTAATGAGCGTAGTGATCTCATGTACCTATGCTATAAGATTACTTCTTACAGTTAAGCAGTGTACGAGAGTTTACTTCTTATAGTTTAGCTTATAAGAAGTAGCCGTTGTAATTTAGCATCTTCGATATATGAAATTTTTCTACTTTTGTAACTTCTTGTTTTCCATATTATAGCCAAATTTAAAAAATTTTGGTTGGAGAAAGTTAGATTTTAGACTTTATGATTTTAAAAGTTGGAATTTTGTTTTATGGTTTGGTAAAATCTCATAAATAGCTTCTATGATTCGATAAAATTCACATAAATATATAGTCCATGTGGTACGGAGGTTAAATTTTAACTTTCTCCATACTAGATTTTCATTTTTTTTCAAACCATAAAGTGGAAATTTACAATTTAATTTATTTGTATAGATCAAATTTTTAATTTAATAAAAGGGTTTTTAACAATTTGTATACGTTCTTAAAATTCGGTTGGTTAAGATTTAAATAATAGTCGTTAGAAGAAATTAAAAAAAAAAAGAAAGAAAGAAACAATCATGACAATAATATTCGACCAATGTGATGAGACAGAAAAAGCGAGAGAGAATCTCTATTAAATGGGTAATCAGATAGCCGCAAATTAATCAAGATTAGAGATATTCTCTTTAATCTCAAATGGGTAATCAGATAGTCGTAAATTAATGATATATTTACACCAATAAATATCTTTATAATACATATTTACGGACATATACATAAGCTCATACTTATTATATTGGTAGACTTTTGTAATTATATTTGGTCATTTTTACCTTTTATCTCTCTGAAGGGATCGTATCCCGCATCGAAAACGTTTTGAATAATTTTCCGCTCAATTACGTTATGTGAATTTCAACAAAAACAAAAAACTAGATGATACGATGCGTGTGTACAAAAATAGTTACAAATTAATCACAAAAATACCTCAGAATATGCAAGTATGCATAGTCTTGTTGCAACAGGTAATAAATATAAGAGTATCGTCTCCACAAAGACTAAATGTGAATCTTAGTCAAGTTCGAGTCTTTTACAATGAATTTGAATGGTAACCAAAAAGTAAAGACAATGATAGGGTTGGTTTTGGACAAGAAAAGTAAATGCAAGAAAAGGAAAGAAAGCAATAAAAGAAAGCGGTAAATGAAAGCAAGTAAAGGAAAAGCAAGATAAATGATAAGGAAAGTAAAAGAAAGCATATAAATGACAAGAAATAAAGATTCACTTGGTGGGGATGCTTGGGTTCATTTTATGGACAATTAGACGCAAATCAAAGAGGTCTCATGTAGCTAAATGCTTCCTATTAAGTCTATGTAATCTTTTTGACATCATAGCAAGTGTTCATAGAAGTTTTTCTCAAAACTTACCTATTTTTTTAGCAAGTGAATTCCCATTTAAAATGCCGAATATGCTCTTTCTAATATTCTAGATGAGAGATTATTCTCAATCTTCTCTTCTTTGACACAAGATTACTCGTAGTGCTTTATCCTACAATGGAGATGGTAAATCGGTTTCCTCTTCTATCAAAAGCAAGAAACGAGATGAAGATTAATCGACCAAATTTAATTCCAACATTCAAGCAAATAAAGCAACCAATCTTCAAACATCAAGAATCATACATACACCCAACAACAACCAAATAACTCAACAAGGTCTTTAATCAAAATCATTTAACATGAAAGTACATAATCTTTATAAATTAGATGATAGAAATGAAGTTCAACTCAACTAGGAGTTCCCGACTACAAGAGGTCATACACGAAAAGAAAGGATTCAAGAGAGAAAGTGTAATCTATTATAAAGGAAGTAATACAAAGATAGATCTAAGTAAGAACTCCTTCTTTGATAAAGTTTTCAAGCCCTCACGATCTCTTCATGAACCTCCTCCTCGAATTTCTCCTTTAGAACACAAGCCCTAGTCGAAAATGAGACCCACGCTTCTCCCACACTTCCATCAATGCAATACAATGTTTATATAAGCCCAAAATGAATCCGATCTCAACTCAAGTTAACCCTAACGAAAACCCAAGTATTTCCAACTAGAGTTAAGTTTGATAGGTCGGTTAATCACGTGCTCATTTTAAGAAAATCCCATACAAGTGCTACAGTAGTTGTCAAACACATCATTTTAGGTTGCTGAAGCAAAACCAACTTAAAGATTGTTGAAACAAAGTTTTCCAGAATAGTGATTAGCTTCTCCAAACCTTCTCTTTTCAACTTTTTTCTTCCTAAACAAGCAAAATGTTTCCATTAAGACACAAATATCATAAATTCACTCATTGCTAATACTAAGATCAAGTTATAATCAAAACACAAGCAATCATGCACAATTTGGGAAGATAAGAAGCTAAAAAACACACATCAATCATAATAATGTAAAGTTTAGTAGCAAGAATAATGCTAAATAACTCTCTATTGGAGACTTATCAAACCCCCAAACTTAAACTACTCATTGTCCCCAATGAGTGCTAGCTCCCTAGGGAAAATGACAAACTTTGCTCACTTTAAACTTCACAAATCTAGATTTAGAAAAATGCACAACATTGTTTTTCATACTTTCTTTGAGTAGCTTTCAAAGGCTTCAACAAGCTAGACACATTTTCTCAAAGCTTTTAATGCAAACCCAACCAAGCTTTAACACTCTTTTCTCAATTTCAACCAACTAAATTTCAATCTTCCATTCCTAGCAACTCTCCTTGCACAAAGCATTACTCAAAAGTTTGCTTTGCTTACAAATTTTTTTATCATTTTCATCAATTATTTTCAAATTAAGTTATGAGTTATTGATCTCTTCAATTCCTTAAACTTCTTAAAAGAGAAAATCTCTTCCATATTTTTTAGCATGGTCACAATGGTGATGCAACACAACTAAGCAAAGAAGAAGTTCAATTCCCTAAGACTTTTTCATTCTATTTTTCGTTAACTTCCCATAGTTCTTAGCATGGTCACATTTGTGATGCAACACACCTAAGCAAAGGAGAAGTAGAGTTTTTGACCAAGCACGTTCGATTTAAGTGACGACACGGTTAGTGAAGTTCACCTAACAACGAGCACAAGGTTTAACTCTCACTTTAACTTCATAGCCTACTAGAACTTTATGAATTGAGGGTTTTTAATTATTTGATTTTTTTTATAGTTTTTCTTCTTTCTTTCAACAATTTTTTCTCTTGAAGGCTTCCTCACCCCCCAACTTAAAATCTCAATGTCCTCATTGAGGTAAGCGGTTGTCATAGAAGGCAAATCCCCAAACTTAAAATGATCACTAATTGTCTAGAATGTCATGATCACTAGCTTCTAAATTTTTCTAATTGAGTGGTTAAGTCTTAATGGGCTTGCTTAACAAATTAAATATGTAACATCTAACTTGGATTCCTTAATAGAAAGCTCAAAACAAAGAAAATAAAAAATATATGCTTAATCGACAATGATAGAAAAAACAACAACAAAAATTTTCTTTCATTCATCATTAAAGTAAGAAATACATGGTCTAAACATCATCCTAGACCAACAAACTACAAACACTCATTCTCTTTCAACATAAAACCAAAAGCATTGAAAAAGCAGCGCACAAACGCAAGATAGTAGCAGCAAAAAGAAAGAAAAACAGAACCAACAACAAGCATAATAAAAGTAGAAAAACAATCACAAAGAAGCAATCTTCCCTTGAATTCGACTTTGCTATGCATCCCCTGCATTTTGAAACAAGTCATCATCCTCGCCCACGTTGTCCTCAACATTTGAAGGTATCCATGGTTGCAAGACAGCGTGAGGGAACTCTAGAAAGTCCGGATAAGGATGTGTAAAATTTGAATGCATGGCCTCTTTCAACGCAAAGTCCCTTCGATTGGTGTAATCTCAATAGCATCTAGGCTGAGAGGTGGAATGCTTCATCATGCTCAACATGGTGGTGCTTTGCTCGATGAGTTCATCAATACCTACTGCAAGACTCATTCCTCTCTTGGATTCGCTGTGGATTTGTAGATCCATAGATAGACTAAGGGTTCCTTTTGGATAAAGCTTCTCCTCCCAAGGGTAATAAGGTACTCCGCAACGGATACACAAAGAAGTGATCAAGCTAGGGAAGTATACCTTGCTAACATTCTTTCTTCAACATTCCATAATTTGCCAAGAGATAAGGCTTCCTACATCAATCTTCAACTCTGAAAGAATGACATAGATGAGGAGAATCCTGTTGGGTTTTATGCCCTAAAACTCGTACTTTGTAAATAATGTTCTAATTAAATCAATAAAGAGTTATTGTTTATCATTATTTTCGATATTGTCTTAAGTTAACCCTAAATCCAATAAACTAACATCCAAGGTTGTTGTATGTCTCTTGAACTGAATGTAGTGGACATATAAGGATCTCAGTTCGAGATACAACCTGAAGGGTCTATTGTAAGGGGATAAGGCTTGGGTACCTCACCCTGGTAATACTATGGATATGGCCCACTTTGTATTTGATACAAACAAAGTGATCCAAACGTGTTCCTGTAGACGACATGCGAGTGAGGATATCCTATGTGATGAGATCGCATATGACCAGACCACGAAATAGTAATCACTAGATGTAACTCCATTAACTTGTTAGGTTTCTATTTCAATAGGATAACCTAGAAAACTTGATCTCAATTCTTAGCAAGTTACGAACTCCAGTTTACGAGGGATTGTCCTTTGACTAGTATGGGTGAGAGTGGCCCAAGTCACCGACTAAATATGCCTACCTTCTTTGGGACAAGACCGAGCAGGAAGTTGGGGACTTAACCTAAAAAGATGGAATTCACTCATTCTCGCATATTAGAGTAAGTAGATGAATGTTCCCTTAAATGGTGTCTCCGAGACTTGAACAAAGGGCCCAACCCTCTCATTGACCTGAGACGGACTTCTGTTTATTAGTAGGACCATAAACAGGTTGTTCATTAGAGGAGCACTAGGACTTAAGGTAAAAGATGTAATCTAAGGGTAAAACTGTAATTTGACCCAGTTGGTGTTACGAACATTCGTGAAGGATTTGCTTGCTGTTATTGGTCGATATTTTTTGCGTAAAATAAAATTACAATATCGCAAGTGTACGAGTCAAGTTTTAATATAGTGATTTGAGTACAGAGTGTTGCCCTCAGAAATGAGTTTCTAGATTGATTAATTACCAAGATACTTATTCTAAATTTTATCTAAAGCAACAAAACTTTGATAGGAAGTGAAAACAAAGATAGAGAAATACATGTACAAGTGGAGACACAAATATGATAGAATTGTAGGGAAATTGATGTCACAAATTAATTCCTTATTTAACACATGCAATAAACTATGCTTGCAAATTTATAAACAAGAAGTAAAAATACCCAAGAGAATCTCTCGACCCATGGTGAGCATCGTGCACAACGATAAATCCTAAAGTTTCCTTATGAATTTTAAAAAAGCATACACGACATTAAGCAACTTTTTTATATGTTTCCTAAAGAATCTAAGTTACTCTCGTACAAGATTTACTAAGGATTTTGACAACTTTTCTCTAATCTAAGTTTCTTTCTCTCGAGTCCACTTAAACCAACAAGATCGATAAATTTATGAACAAATTTCCAAAAATAAATAAAACAACAAACTTCAATACATAATTAAATAAATTCAAAACATGTTATTCAATCCCCTAACTACAACATTTAACTATTCAACATAAAAACAAGCTAAAGTCATAGAATAGTCTTTAATCTAAGTTACAAACTAAAAGAAAGAGAAATAAACTTATGTGTCGATGCCAGTCCCTCGATCCCAAGCTCCCTTCACGATCTCTAGCCTCCATAGACGCTTTGTTTTCCAAGGAATGCTCTTCTTTCTCCACTTAGAGTGTGTATTTCAAAATTAGGGCTAAAAACTATCAAATTCGGCTCCCTTGCAAGATTGGCAACTTGTTGTATTTATAGTGCAATCGGCACAACGTTGCAACGTTGTATCCCAGGCGGGTAGCAATTATGAAAATACTCGGCAGCGTTGCAACGCCGTTACCTTAAGCGCGCGCATAACTTATCAAACTAGCGTTGCAACGCTAGAAAGCAGCGTTGCAACGCCCTCACCACGGTTCTTCAATACTGATTCTTATGTAGATAACGTTGCGACGCTGCAAAGCCTCTGACACAGGTCTTCTAAGCATAAAATCTACAATCACGGTGTTGCGATGCCCTGCAGGGCGTTGCAATGCCATCACCTCGGGTCTACTAGCTTGGAATGGTCCTTCTACTTCCAATTGATGTTATTTTAAGCTCCAAAAAGTCTCGATTTGATCCTAAGTGATCCATAATGTCTCCAAATATTTTGTTTAAGCTCTTAACCTGAAATACAATTATTAAAACACATAAAAGCCTTGAAATTAACATAAAACTAGCAAATAATCAATCTATAGATAACACAATTTGTGTGCTATCGTACCCCCCAAACTTAGACTTTTGCTAGCTAGTCTCG
This sequence comes from Trichosanthes cucumerina, assembly GCA_036507285.1. Classification (NCBI taxonomy): domain Eukaryota; kingdom Viridiplantae; phylum Streptophyta; class Magnoliopsida; order Cucurbitales; family Cucurbitaceae; genus Trichosanthes; species Trichosanthes cucumerina. The sequence continues at coordinate 47,137,004 of CM071841.1, forward strand.
AGAAAAAACAGAATTAAACATGAGATTGTTTTTATACATACATCTGACTCAAGCCTCAAAGATTTAAAAGGAAATTTTGGTAATCACAGGAAACACTCAAACATACTACTTCAACGAGCAATTTAAAACTCTTCCTGAGTGTTCTTATGTGTGTGTATGATTAACCTATGTTCCCTTCATCTTTACTAAGCCTAGATCAACTTTATTTAGGCACTCCATTCAACTTCCCCTTACACATGTCATAATCACTAATCGTTGAGCCTCCCCACATTCAAGAACTAAATAACTCTACTCAACACTTAATCACTTTTTTATGTCACTTTTTCTATTTTTCTTTTTTTTTTTTGTGCAACGACACTAGCTTTCACACATCCACTGTAGGGACCCTTACCTAGAGCAATCGCTCAATGAGTGACCTAACTTATTACCGGGAAGGTAGCTCTTTTTGTCCTCACGATTTTTTTCTTTAAGAAACTAAACAACAAAAACAAAACAAACTTTTTTTTCACATAATGCACAAATTTTACAGATCATGCACTTCATATTGTCATTCATCCTATCCTGCAGTTTAACTCTCAAATAAGTTCTCAGACCTATCGAGGTGACATCAAACTTCTGAATCTAATAACTTTGTTCTAAGCCTTTCAAAACTACAGGGACACAAGTAATGTGCATAATAGTGCAGGAAAACTCAAGAAAATTTATAAATTAACTCAAATCCATATCATGCTCTCAAGTTTAAGCAGAATCACAAAAATTTTAAAATAAATCCCATCCTAGCCTATCATAAACATACTTATGCATAAGATCAATCAACAATCATCATATACTCAGGACAGTCACAACAGATAAAGAACATCCCACCCCCAAACTTAAACTTAACATTGTCCTCAATGTTTGCAATATACGTTCACAGAAGTCAAAAGGGTAAGAGTGAAAATTACTGTCCTGAGTAATGGAGATCTTCATTTTTTTCTGAATTCCTTGGATAGCCAAGACACGTGTGCTGAAATTCCACAGAACAGGAGCATGGGTTTCAACGAGGTGTGGCATCAACAACAACCTAATAAAACAAAAGCAAACTAATAAGTAAACTAAAAAACTAAAATAAACTAAAAAGAGATAACGTAAAAACTAAAACTTAAAACTTAAAGCTTGGTTGCCTCCCAAGAAGCACTTTGTTTATAGTTTTTAGTTAGACTGAAACTCCTTAAAGGTGTGTTCTTTAAATCATGCAGCTCATTGTATTTCAAATCCTTTCTTGTTTCCTTTGCTACCCTGTCTAAAGAATAACTCAAAAGAATGTCATTTCCTAAGTCAAAAGGTAAAGCATTGGTCAGTTCAATCTTTTAACATGAGTTTATTTTTAGATTCATCTTTCTGAGGGGTAAAGATTTAAAATTTAACCTCCTCTTGCCCTACATGCATCTTTAGGGTGCCCTCATGCAAGCTTATGTGTGTCTTACTAGTGGCCAGGAATGGTCTTCCCAAGATAATGAAGATCTTTGCATCCTCCTCCATGTCCAGGACAAGGAAGTCCACGGGGAATACAAATTTATCTACTTTGACCAAGATGTCCTCCACTATTCCCCATGGGTAAGTGATAGACCTGTCCGCAAGCTGCAAAGAAATTGTGGTGGGTTTTACCTCCCCCAAACTTAATCTTTTCAAACCAAAGTAAGGCATTAAGTTTATAGTAACACCTAAATCAAATAAAGCATTAAAACTAAAGTTGCCTATGGAGCAGGGAACATTAAAACTCCCTGGATCCTTCAGCTTTCGTGGCAACTTTTGTTGTATGATGGCACTACATCCCTCAGATAGATTGATGGTTTCGTACTCTTTCAACTTCTACTTCTTGGACAGGATCTGCTTCATGAACTTTGCATAGTTGGGTACCTGTTCCAAGGCATCAGAAAAAGGGATACTCACATTCAACTTTCTTAAACACATCTAAAAATTTCTGAAACTGAAGATCATCATTTTCTTTGCAAAGCGTTGTGGATAAGGAATAGAATTAAAATGAGAAAGGATAGAAGGCTTAGTTTGTTTCTCTTGTTTGTTGTCACTAGCAGGTTGTGACTTTTCCTTTACCATCTTTAGGAGCCTTTTCCTTTTCAGCTTCTTCCTTTGTGATATTCCTTCCACTTCTCAGTGTGATTGCATTTCAGGTTTCCCTTGGATTTACCTCTGTGTCACTAGGAAACTTACCTTTCTGCAATGTACGAGTTGTCACACTAATCTAGCTGATCTGAGTCTCTATATTCTTTAACGCAGCTCCATGACTTGTCACAACACCAGTTAGACTGGTGACTGCATTCTCCAGCTGGTTAGACCTATTTTTTGATTCAACAATAAAGGAGTGCACTGTTTCTTCCAGAGATGGCTTCCTCTCAGATGTAGAAGCATAACCTGTAGAAGGATTCAACACATTTTTATTGTTAGCACAAGAGAATTTTCATGATACCTCAAACCTGTATTATAATGTGTTGGATGAGTATTCTGAGACTGATTTCCCCCTTAGGTGTTGCCTCTATTGTTCAGGTAGTGTGCTTGCTCCATGTTAGATTCTTCATCTTGCTGGGAGCATTAAGAGGGTACCACTGTTTGGGGAGTTTCTGCAAATTTATTCAGGGCCTTAGTGAGAGATGCTATATGAAACTTAAGAGCAGTTACCTAATCCAGTTGATACAATCCAACTACTGGTTTAGATCTATCATTGTCTGTGGTGAAAGAGTCTAGATTAAGAAAGCGGAAGAAATTTTGGATCTTGAACACTCTAAGTTGATCAATTTTGTAAAATAAAATGCATGCTCAAAGCTGGAAAAACAGAGGGATAGAAAACTCAATTTTGAAGATCAAATTCTCTTCACCCGGTGAATAGTTTTCAACACGAACACTTCGTGGACAACCGTTAGAGTCGTCCCTACTATCCTCAGGCCTTAGAACAGATCGTGGGATCCTAGGTTGAGAGAATTTGGATGAAAAGACCTCAAAGGTCCCTGATTAGGGAATTTAGACTTTTCTGCAAAATTCTCTCAACATCCCTCAAATCACCATTATATAAAGCTTCAATAAGCTTCAATAGAGTGAAAACTCAAGGGTGATGAGGATGCTTTGAGATGGAGGTGGCCAATTTTGGCCAATTTGAAGATGAGAGGGATTGGGCAAGTGGACAAGTTGATTTTCATGAAAATCATGAAAATCCTTCATTTTTCATTTAATTTTAATTCTAAAATCAATATTAAATTGATTTCAAATTAAAATTAATTAAATTAATTAAATAATTCAAAAATTAATTTTAATTAAATAATATTTAATTTAATTTAATATTAAATATTAAATTAAATAAATTGTCCAATCCCGATCGTTTTTCCGAACATGAATCTTTATTCATGGAATAAATCGATCTAATATTTAAATCATATTTAAATATATACACATCCTTTTAATCATAGTTTAATTCATAATTAAGCTATGATTCGTTAAATATATCACATATAATTAACGCTTTCTCCCAAACTCGAATTTGAACAATTCAAATTCTTTTGTCACAAAATGTTACAATTCTTAGTCCGAGCTAGTAAGGAGGACCTAATGGACCTACAGATCATGAGCTCCAACGATACGTGATTAACCGGCCAAACTCTTTAGCCTAGCTAATCAACATTCGTTAACCAACGGGACACTCCACTAAAGCCTAGTGGTTGCACTCTCCTCACTGTAGATATATTTCTGTCCACTCGATATAACCATGATTAGAAAGTCGATCCTTCACAGGTCGTTCGTAATTACAATTGGGTCAAAATTACTGTTTTACCCCTGTAATTACCTCTTGCTCCTTAAGTCCCACTGATCCTCTAATGAACAATTGGTTTGTGGTCCAACCAGCAAACCGAATCCCTCTCGGGCCAATGAGAGGGGCGGGCCCTTTGTTCAAGACTTGGAGTCAGCACTTAAGGGAACAACCTCTCTACTAATCCCTAAAGCGGGTAGGAGTAAATTTCATCTTGCAGAACTATGTTCCCAGCTATCTACCCAAACTTATCCCTGAAATGGGAGGCTTATTGAATCGGCAGTCTCGGGCCATTCTCACCCATGCAAATCTAAGGATAATCTGAATAAAAAGGAGTTCATAGAATGCTCAGGATTAAGATCGAGTTCCCTAAGTCATCATATGAATATAGTCAATTAAGACAGTAAACAAAGTTATAAAGTGTAAGTGACTATTTCACAGTCTAGTCTTATGCAAACTCATTGCATAGGACGCCCCCACTCGGATGTCTCCACATGAACGATTTAGGATCACATTGTTTGTACTCTACAAAGTGGGTCGCGTCCATAGTGTCCCTAGGATAAGGTACCCAACCCTATAGACTGTTCTGGCTATAACTTGAACTTGATCTATTTTTTATGTCACACATAAAGTTCAAGTATTCATCCTATATCCAAGGGTTCTTTATTGAATTAAGGTTACACAATGCACAATTCACTTTATTCAATAACACTTTATTGAATAAATCTCAATAACAACTTTATTACAAAATAGAATATACATTCAGTTTACAAAACCACGAGTTTTAGGACATAAAACCCAACAAACTCCCACTTGGACTAAAACGTCTGTGGGGTAAAATATGTTGAGTAAAGAAAAATGCCCTACCGTACAACCCGTAATCCTAGACACTCTAGGTGTCCCTCAAACACTTTAGCCGTGAGGGGCTTTGTAAACGGATCAGCATTGTTGTGCTCTGAAGCGATCTCTGTGACGATCACGTCTCCTCGTTGCACAATCTCCCTGATGAGATGGTATTTGCACTCTATGTGCTTTCCGCGTTTATGGTTTCTAGGTTCTTTAGAATTTGCCACTGCACCACTATTATCACAATAAAGGGTGATAGGAAAATTCATATTTGGAACAAATTCCAAATCCGTTAAGAACTTCCTAAGCCATACGACCTCATTCGCTGCTTCGCAAGCTGCGACATACTCAGCCTCCATGGTGGAGTCAACAATACAACCTTGCTTTATACTCCTCCATACTATTGCTCCTCCGTTAAGAGTGAACAGTGATCCTGATGTGGATTTCCTCGAATCTACATCAGTCTGAAAATCAGAGTCAGTGTACCCTGCAAGGATCAAATCCTTTGCACCATACACAAGCATATAGTCCCTCGTTCTCCTAAGATACTTAAGGATGTTCTTAACGACAATCCAGTGATCATATCCTTGATTAGACTGATATTTGCTGCTTATTCCCACTGCATAGCATATGTCGGGTCGAGTACATAGCATGGCATACATCAGATTACCGACAGCTGAAGCATAGGGAATGCGTCTCATATCCTCAACTTCTTGAGGTGTCTTAAGACATTGTTCCTTAGACAAATGAATTCCATGCTTGAAAGGTAAAAACCCCTTCTTGGAATTCTGCATCTTATATCTAACTAACATCGTGTCAATATAAGATACCTGAGACAATGCTAGCGTTTTGTTCTTGCGATTCCGAACGATTTGGATTCCAAGAACAAATTGAGCCTCTCCCAAATCTTTCATTTGGAATTGAGTCGCTAGCCATTGCTTAACGCTAGTCAGGAACCCTGCATCATTCCGAATGAGCAAGATATCGTCTACGTATAGTACTAAGAAAGCTACAGTGGTATTGACTATCTTCTTGTAAACAGAAGGCTTGTCAAAATTCTGTTTAAAGCCATAAGATTTGATTGTAGTATCAAATATTATATTCCAGAATCTAGAAGCTTGTTTCAATCCATAGATGGATCGTTTAAGCTTGCAAACCTTTTGCTCTTGACCCTGAATTATGAACCCCTCTGGTTGATCCATATAAATACTCTCTTCAAGATTTCCATTCAGAAAGGCTGTCTTGACATCCATTTGCCAAATTTCATAGTCATAAAACGTGGCAATGGACAAGAGTATTCTAATGGACTTGAGCATGGCAATAGGGGTGAAGGTTTCTTCATAGTCCACCCCTTCCCTTTGAGTATAACCCTTTGCCACAATTCGAGCCTTAAAGGTTTGCACCTTATCGGCTTGATCTCGTTTCCTCTTGTAGATCCACTTGCAACCGATAGGTCTTTCACCATCTGGTTGATCTACAAGTTTTCCGACTGAATTGAAGTACATTGACTCCATTTCAAGGTCCATGGCTTTAATCCACTGGTCCCTATCTATATCATTCATTGCCTGTTCATAGGTCAATGGATCCTCAACGCCATCATCAGGTATGACGACTTGGGTTTCAGTCAAATCTATGTAACGGTCGGGTTGTCTAACATCCCTCCCACTACGTCGAGGCATTCTCAACACTTGAGAAGGACCAGCTTGATCAACAACTTTTGTTGATTTATCTGTAGCTTCCTTGGAAATTTCACTTATGAAAATTCTGCTACGAGGCTGATGATCTCTCATGTGGTCTTCCTCTAACAATGTGGCATTTGTCGACACAAGCACATTCTCCTCTTGAGGATCATAAAACAGACCATCTTTCATTTCCTTGGAGTATCCTACGAATAAACATAATTTTGAAACGATGTTTCAATTTATTTGGATTGGACACCAACACATGTGCCAGACGTCCCCAAATCCTGAAGTGACGTAAACTCCCTTTACGCCCTTTCCATAACTCATAGGGTGTTTCTGAAACACTCTTAGAGGGAACCATGTTCAAAATATACACAACAACTTCTAATGCATATCTTCAAAACGAACTAGGCAGCTGAGCGTAGCTCATCATGGATCGAACCATGTCTAATAAGATTCTATTTCTCCTATCAGATACACCATTCTGCTGAGGTGTATCAGGTGCTGAGAGTTGGGATACGATTCCATATTCTATCATATAATCTTGGAATCTAAAATCCATATACTCTCCACATCGATCTTATCGAAGTGTTTTAATTGTTTTACCTAATGTGTTCTCAACCTCTGCCTTATACTCCTTGAACTTTTCAAGGGTTTCGGACTTATGATGCATTAGGTATAGATAGCCATACCTAGAATAATCATCAATAAAATTGATGAAGTATTCATACCCTCCTCGTGCCTTGACATTCAAAGGACCACAGAGATCCGAGTGCACGAGTTCCAAGGGTTCTTTGGCTCTATAAACTTTTTCAGAAAAAAGGTCTTTTGGTCATTTTTCCCTCAAGACAGGACTCACATGGTGGTAAGTCCTCTAACTGACTTAGAGACCACTTTTAACCAATCTTCCAATCCTATTGAGATTAATGCGGCCTAGTCTCAAGTGTTAAAGATAGGTACTAGGAGAAAGTTCCTGCCTTTTATTTTGAGTATCAGCTGTTTTAAACATCTCATTGTTCAAAATAGCTTTTACTTCTGTTGATTTAACACGTATAAGTTGTTTTCAAGTTTAGCAGAACAAATTCGTACACCTCTTTTGCAAATGAAGACTTCATTATGATCAATATGTTCAAGCAAACCAGAGATAAATACAAGATTTCTTTTGATTCCAGGAACCAAAAGTACATTTTCTAATAAAACGAATCTATCTCTAAACAAATGACTTCATCGCTCCCCATTGCTTTATTTGAGACAACCTCTGCCGTTCCAACCTCGAGAGTTATCTCCCCATCTGCAAGCTGCTGCCAGGAACTAGTTTCCTAAAAAAAAGAACAAACATTGTTAGTGGCTCCTGAATCTAATATCCAGGCGGAATCATCATGTTCTACTAAACATGTTTCAACAACAAGTAAATCATATTTACCTTGTTTTTCCTTCTCAGCTTTCTTTTCTGCAAGGTACTACGAGCAATTCCTCTTCTAGTGCCCGTCATCACCACAATGGAAACATTTTCCTGTGGCTTTAGCCTTGCATGTGGGAGCTTGTCCCTTCCCTTTGTCCTTCTTCTTCTTCTTAATACCCTTATTCTTGGCAAAAGAAGGACCAGACTTGGTCCCTGAGGGCGATCCTTTTAGGAACTTCTTCGAAGTGACAACATTTGCCTCCTTCTCTTTTCCTTTTGATTTCATCAGGGATTCAAAAGTCTGAAGCTCATTGAGGAGGGTAGTCAGGTTATACTATATTTTATTCATTACCGCATTGGTGTAGAATGGAAGGAAACTTTTAGGAAGAGATTCCATAATAAAAGTTACCTGACACTTCCTTTAGGAGGGTTCATGCTCCAGGCACAGTCTTTGCCATGTACGCCCCTCCAGCAGTGGCATCCAGAATGGTCCTGGTTTGACCTGCAAGTCCATTATAGAATAATTGTACTTGGAGCCAATCTAGGTAACCATGTTGTGGACACCTCCTGAGCATGTCTTTATAACGGTCTCAGGCCTCAAATAGATGCTCTTCTTCCTGTTGTCTGAAGGTTCCTATCTCAGTCCTTAATTTTGTAGCCTTCACAGGTGGAAAGAATTTAGTCATGAAGGCTTGAGCCAACTCCTCCCAAGAAGTGATACTTCCTGGTGGGAGGGACCCTAGCCATTCCTTAGCCCTACCCTCTAAAGGAAAAGGAAAGCGACGTAAGTGAATACTATCAGCAGAAATCCCATTTAATTTAACTGTACCACAAATTTCTAAAAAATTTTGTAGGTGAGAATTTGGGTCCTCTATGGCCAGTCCTCTAAAGCCATTTTCCCTAACCATCTGGATAAACCCTATTTTCAATTCAAAATTATTAGCATTTATAGGGGCATGGACTATTCCAGCCTACTTAGAATTAAACACAGGTTGGAAATACTCCTTAATGGGTTTAGGGTTGTTTTCTAACTCCTGATCTGCCATTGTTTTGATTTCAGCTTTACCATGCCTAAAAGGTCTCCTACAGGTCCTTTCAATCTCAGGATCAAAAGGGTATAAGCAACAACTTTATCCTTGGGCATACACCTTGAGGCACAAAAAAAACTAAGAATGAGACAAAGAACTAGAAAAGGGAATAAAATAAGAAAAACACTAAAAAGGAAACTAACAAACAAGAAAAAAAATAAATTTAGTCTAAAATCTCAAATTTTCTCCTAATATTAATCAATCTAAATAATCGTCATTCCCCGGCAAGGGCACCAAAAACTTGTTGCGTAAAATGATATTGCAATACCGCAAGTGTACGGGTCAAGTTTTAATATAGTGATTTGAGTACAGAGTATCGTCCTTAGGAATGAGTTTCAAGATTGATTAATTACAAAGATACTTATTCTAAATTTTATCTAAAGCAACAAAACTATGATAGGAAGTGAAAACAAAGATAGAAAAATACATGTACAAGTGGAGACCTGAATATGATAGAATTGTAGGGAAATTGATGTCACAAATTAATTCCTTATTTAACACATGCAATGAACTATAGTTGCAAATTTATAAACAAGAAGTAAAAATACCCAAAAGAAGTTCTCGACCCATGGTGAGCCTCCTGCACAACGATAAATCCTAAAGTTTCCTTATGAATTTTAAAAGCATGCACGACATTAAGAAACTTCTTTATATGTTTCCCAGAGAATCTAAGTTACTCTCGTACCAGATTTACTAAGGATTTTGACAACTTTGCTCTAATCTAAGTTTCTTTCTCTCGAGTCCACTTAAACCAACAAGATCGATGAATTTAAGAACAAATTGCCAAAAATAAATAAAACAACAAAGTTCAATACATAATTTAATAGATTCAAAACATGTTATTCAATCCCCTAACTACAACATTTAGCTACTCATAATCACCATAAAAACAAGCTAAAGTCATAGGATAGTGTTTAAACTAAGTTACAAACTAAAAGAAAGAGAAATAAACTTATGTGTCGATGACGGTCTCTTGATCCCGTGCTCCCATCACGATCTCGAGCCTCCCATCACGATTTCGAGCCTCCATAAACTTATGTGTCGAGCTCTTTTTTCTCCACTTAGAGTGTGTATTCAAAATTAGGACTAAAAACTATCAAATTTGGCTCCCTTTGCAATATTGGAAACATATTGTATTTATAGTGCTATCGGCACAGCGTTGCAACGCTAGGGACAGCGTTGCAACGTTGTGCCCTAGTGATAACACACAAAATGTGCTATCCATAGGCTTAATTATTGCTAGTTTTATGATCATTTCAGGGCTTTAATGTGTTAAAATCACTCAATTTCAGGTTAAGAGCTTAAACAGGACAATTGGAGACATTTTGGATCACTCGGGAACAAATCGAGGCTTTTTGGAGCTAAAAATAACATCAATTGAAAGTAGAAGGACCAAGCCAAGCTAAAGATCCCGAGGTGATGGCGTTGCAACGCCATGCAGAGCGTTGCAACGCCGAGCGTGTTGTTTTCATGCATAGAGAAGCCATTCCGATAGCGTTGCAACGCTGCCTTGCAGCATCGCAACGCTATCTCGATATGAAGATAAGCGTGAAGGACCGTGGCGAGGGCATTGCAACGCTGCCAGATCGATAGAGACGCGCTTGTTAAGGTAGCAGCGTTGCAACACTGTCTACTATTTCCATATATGCTACGTGTTTAGGGTACAACGTTGCAACGTTGTACTGAAAGTTCCTATTAATACAACATTACAACTTCTTTAAAAGGAGCCGAAATTGATAGAGATTTCACCCTAATTTCGAAATACACTCTGTAAGAAGAGAAAAGTGAGCATTCCTTGGGAGCCGAACCATTCGTGGAGGTTCGAGATCGTGACGGGAGCTCGGAGACGAAGGACCAACATAGACACATAAGTTTAATTTCTTTTTCTTTCAGATTGTAATACCGTTGTAAGACGTTTTCTACACTTTTAATTTGGTTTTATTGTGATTTAGAGTAGCTAAATGTTGTAGTTAGGATTGAATTGCATGTTAAGAATTTTTTGCCATGTTTTGAAGTATCTTTTGTTATTTATTTTTGACAATTCGTTCTTTAATTCTTTGATATTGTTGGTTTAAGTGGACTCGAGAGAAAAAAGCTTAGATTAGAGCAAAGTTGTCAAAACTCTTAGAAGTCTGGCATGAGAATGACCTAGAAGTCTAAGGGAAACACATAAAGAAGTTGTTTAATGTCGTTCATGCTTTAGATTCATATGGAGACTATAGAATTCATTGTGTGATGGAGATCCGATCTCCTTGAGCAGCGGAAACCTGGTGGAAATCGTAATTGCAAGTTTTGTTTTGGTTGAAAATCAAATACCCATACATTGGTAAATATACAGAATAAGCATACTGAAATCCTAATCTAATTAGGCATGGAGTAGGCATGCAAACATGCTTTATAAATTAAAGAAAACTAAAGGAGAAGTCATAATTACCTTTGTAGTTTTCCTCAGCAACTCCTTGCTCAAGATTTCACAGCAACTCAACAACCTTCTCTGTTTTCTCCAACAGGACAGCACCACGAGGAAGACCTTCTATCCTCTGAGTACTACTTAGATCAAATTCCTTTGTGGGAAGGAATCCAACAATTTGAAGAATTTTGGAAATGAGAGAGTGAGAGAATTCTATTGAGCACTCAACCAGAGAATGATCGATCAATCCCATTACTTCTTCCATTGGAGAAGAAGTATCTTGCAGAGGGATAATTTCCCCCACGCCCTATCGATAGGGAGTTGGAGGGAAGTGGGGAACGTGCCACACATTCTCCTTTTTTTATTTATTTAATTAATAATTAATCTTATTAATTATTAAATAAATCAATTAAATCATATTTAATTAAAATAAATTAAATATCATATATTTAATTTGGATCAAATCACATTTAAACAATTTTCCCTCTAACCTATAGTTTTAATGCACATCTTATTCACATGAAATTTTAACCTATAGTTTTCAAACATGAATCACATTCACATTTGAATTTAATATTTGAACTCTTTCAAATATTTAATTCTCTCATATAATTTAATATGAATCATATTCACATTAAATTTATAATATATAGTTCCAAAACTATATATTATATCGTATCAATATACATTAAGTTTATTCCCTAATGAACAATTTGTTTGCGGTCCTACCAACAAACAGAGTCCCTCTCGGGCCAATGAGAGGGTCGGGCCCTTTGTTCAAGTCCCGGAGACACCACTTAAGGGAACATTCCTCTACTTACCCTATTAGGCGGGAATGAGTGAATTCCATTTTGTTAAGTTAAGTTCCCAGCCGATCACTCGGTCTTTTCTCCAAGAAGGTAGGCATATTGAGTCGGCAAATCTGGCCACTCTCACCCATACTAGTCAAAGGACAATCCCTCGCGAACAGGAGTTCGTAACCTGCTAAGGATTGAGATCAAGTTGCCTACGTCATCCTAGTGAAATAGAAACCTAACTAGTCAACGAAGTTACATCTAGAGGTTACTATTTCGTGGTCCGGTCTTATGTAATCTCATTACATAGGATATCCCCACTCACATGTCATCTACACGAACACGTTAGGATCACAGTGTTTGTATCATATACAAAGTGTGCCACATCCATAGTTTTAGCAGGGTAAGGTACCCAAACCTTATCCCCTAACTATAGACCCTTTAAGATGTATCTCGAACCCAAATCCTTTATATGTATACTACATTCAGTTAAAAATACATTTTACAGCCTTGGATGTTTAGTTTATTAAAATTAGGGTTAAAACAAAGGCAATATCGCAAATAATGAACAACAACTCTTTATTGAAATAATAATACTTTATTACATTAATTAGAACATAATTACAAACTACGAGTTTTAGGCACAACTAAAGTGTGTTTGTGTTTTCTTTCCTTATTTGTTTTCTTTGTGTGTTTGTTGTTTGTTTCCTTATTTGTTTTAGTCTTGTGTGTTTTTGAGTCTTTGTACCCTGTTTTTGGTTGTGTTGCCATTGTGCAAAAGTCTTGATTTGAATTACTGATTTTTCAAGTATGACTTTTCATGATTTCGATTCTCTACCATTGTAATGTCCCTCTCAGGACCCTAGGTATGTGCATCATGACTTTTCTGGATACCATTTGTCTGATATTTACCATTCTGAATCCATGACTTATGAAAATTCTTTTGATGGTAATTATTTAGGCATTTGGAACCAAAATTTCTCTTATCCCAAAAAACCTATAGAAAATTCTTCTCTTGTAAACCAATTAATGGAATATACGTTAGAGTTGAAAATTAAAAATTTGGTTCGTGATGAATTAGAAAGGTTGGGTAGGTTAGAAGCTAGGATGGTAGGAATTTGGGAAATAGTACAGGAAAGAACCCATTATCTTAATTAATTAGTAATTTCCCTTAAGCCCTTATAGGAACAATTTCTTATTCTTACCACTGAGGAGGAGCAACCTAGGAGAACTTATTCATATGATAGTGAGGATGGGTTGGAGGAGACTGAAACACACACGAAACAGGTTTGTGTGGTAGACAATGGTAATACAATCACTTCCACAGGGGAGATTTAGGTGATAGAGTTCGAGGCTGAAAAGTCCTTCCCCCTTTTATCTCCAGAAATTTCCTTTAATCTTGATAGCTATTTGTCCTACACTCACCAGTCTTGTTTTGATTTTTGTTCTTTTATACACAAAAATACCAAAAATAATCTTCTTTCTGGTGCTCAGGAAAAACAGGATAGCCTTTTAGACTTAGAAGGCTATATCAATTCAAGCAAGAAGGGCCCGAAGAAACATGAGCAGTTTTACGTGCCTTGATAAGTCACCATCTAGCTAATGATGTTAAAGAAAGCGCTTCTTGGGAGGCAACCCAAGTTTATGTTTCAGTTCTATGTTTTATTGTGTTTTCTGCCTTTTTATGTTTTCATTCCTTTCCTAGTTTTTTTTTTTCTAATTCTTATCTTTTTTGGTACCTCCAGGGATTTGCCCAAGGATAGAGTTGCAGACTCACACCCTTTTGATCCTGAGATCGAGAGGACCTGTAGGAGACTCCTAAGACAAGGGAGAGCAGAAATTCTGACAATGCTGATCAGGAGTTAATCAACAACCCTAAATCCATCAGGGAGTATTTCCAACCTTTGTTTAATTCTGAGCAGGCTGGAATTGTCCATGCACCCATAAATGCTAACAATTTTGAATTGAAAACATGGCTTATTCAGATGGTTAGGGAAGAAGCTTTTAGAGGACAAGCCACATGAGATCTTAATCCACATTTACAAAATTTTCTAGAAATCTGTGGTAGAATTAAGTTAAATGGTATTTCTGCTGACAGTATTCGCTTACGTCTCTTTCATTTTTCTTTGCAGGGTAGGGCTAAAGAATGGCTACGGTCTCTCCCACCAGGAGGTATCACCTCTTGGGAGGAGTTGGCCCAAACTTTCATGACCAAATTCTTTCCACTAGTAAAAGCTGCAAAGTTAAGGACATAGATAGGAACATTCAGGCAGCAGGAGGGAGAGCAACTATTTGAGGCTTGGGACTGTTACAAGGACATGCTCAGGAGATACCCACAACATGGTTACCTAGACTGGCTCTAGGTACAATTATTCTATAATGGACTTGAAGGTAATGTTGGGATTTTTGTCCTAATCTCGTGTTTGTAAATTACTATTTGAAATTAATAAAGAGTTATTCATTTCATCATTATGTGTCTCGCATTTTATACAAACTTTGACCAATAAACTAAGCTACAGGGTCATTGAATATATGAGAGAACTAGAACATGAACGGTGTGTAGTGGACACACAGGGAGGATCACGTTCGATTAAATGACACCTAAGCGGTCTACGATGATATGGATGGGGTTGGAGACCTAATCTCGGATACATGTGGATGCGACCGCTTTGTATTAAGATACAAGCGAGGTGATCTCGACTCGTTCATGTGGTTTACATGCGAGTTGGGCATCATCTGTACAATTAGATTGTACAAGACGGACCGTGATTTATTAGACCTCACGATGTAACACCGCTGATTGTGATGAGACTAATAACTTTGTAGATGACCATTAGTGACTCGATCCGAATCCGAGCGTGTTACGGACTCCGCCTCTGCAGGGTCCGTCGCTTTGACTAGTACGGGTGAGGGTGGTCACGATTACTCGCCCAATATGCCTACCTTCTCAGTGACAGAACCAAGTAGGGAGCTAGGAACTTAACTATGCGAGAAGGAATTCACTCGTTCCTGTCTCCAGGGCTTGGACAACAGGCGCCCAGCCTCTCGCTTGCACGAGAGGGTTGTTGTGTATGGTTGGACCACTACAACGTTGTTGTTCATTAGAGAAGCAGTGGGGACTTAAAGAGCAAGAAGTAGACAAAGGGGTAAAACGATAATTTTACTCAACAGTGTCTACGAACAACCTGTGGAGGGTCGACTCATGGGCATTGGTTATATCAATGGACACGTAATATCTTGCACGGACGGGAGTGCAGCTACGAACTTTAGTGGAGTGTTACTATAGCTAATGAATGTTGATTAACCTGGTCAAAGAGTTTGATAGGTTAATCTCGGATCATTGGAGCTCGTCACTCTAGGTCCATTAGGTCCCTCAGTTGGCTCAATCTGGGTTAAAAGAATGGTTACTGCTTCGGTGTGAATTAAAGTGTTCAATTTCACTAAAGGGCATTTATGTCATTTATGTGAGATATGAATGATATAATTTATAGTTTAATGTGAATGAGATTTATAATAAACTATAGGTTAGCCTAATTGTTGAATTAGGGCTAGTTGGAGAAATTAGGTTGAGAGATATTAAATTGGATGTGATTCAATTTAATAAATCCACAATATTGCAAATGTGATTTGTGATATGAGATATGAGAAATCTTATAATATATGGTTATGCAAATATGATTTGCATAACCTATAGTTGTGGTAAAATGGTAAGTAGGTGGAGATTTCAACTCCACCTATCTCCATTATTTAAACCCTTCTTGCAAGAAGGGTTGCAAGTCATTCTCTCATTTTTGGATTTTCACCAAAAGAAGAGATCACTCTCTCTCACAAATTCTCTCAAGCTTTATCTTTTCAAAAACACAAACACAAAGAAGATCCCACCATCTTCCTTCTTCCAAAAGAAGAACAACCAAGAAGCCGAAGGGTTGTGTTCGTTCTTGATCGTGAGAAGGGTTCGAGACCGTTCAGTTCGAGAAAGCACGAAGAGTTTGTGGATCGTTGGAAGGAATTTTAAAGCACGTCTTCAATAAGTAAGTACTTACTGTTTTTCTTCCATCTTTTGCATGTTTAACCTAAAATCTAAGAGTTAGATTGATTTTAACGAATAATAGTTGCACAACATCACCACGACGATTCGATCGTCTTCCGCTGCGTGGGAGTTTCATTTCCTTCAATTGGTATCAGAGCCAAGTTGGTTGGTTCGATGTTGTGCACTATTTTTCGTTAATATTTAGGTGGGTATTGCCTTAATTCATGAGATGAATGTTGGTTTGCAATTATGGATGTTTTCGGTTTTGGCATTAGTTTAGATTTACAATTTTATGTTGATGTGGTCAATGTAAGGGCCCGTTGTTTTTGGGCATTTTGTTGTAAATCGAGTCTGTAAATGCGAGTCGTTCGTGGCAAGAGTTGCTGTGAAGAAATCGGAGCGAAAACGAGCGAGAAACGATGAAGAACAGCAAGAGGAGCTTGTTGTTCTGTCGACAGCGTTAGGACGCTGTTAATCGGCGTCTCAACGCTGCCATCGCGGGAGCAAGGCGCGCTGCAGGATAGCGTTGCGACGCTAGGCGTAGCGTTGCAACGGCATTGGCGTTGGGGGAACGCCGTGTGTGATTTGATCTTTGCCGCATTAAGATTGCAACGCTGTACGCGATAGTGGGCAGTTCGCGAGGTGTGCGCGTTGATCATGGGGCTTCATGCCTTGAGGGCATCGTGGGCAGTTTTTCCTCATTTTTTATTTATTTAAATTGAAAAATGTAATATTTATTTATTTAATTTAATTTATTAAATAATATTAATATAAAAGTTATACTAATGTTATTTAATTAAATAAATGCCTCTAAGTTCCAAAACTGGTTAATTTTTGCTATTTAATTATTTTATGCATGTGATGTGTGATTTAATTATTTTCTATGTGCATAATGTATGTCATATAGATATTAAATCCCACCTTAGGCGAAGATTGTGCCAGAAACACCTGCCCTCCTAGAGGAAGTGTCAATTGCCAGTTACCAGTGGCCTACAGACAATGACAGATCTAAGCCAGTAGCTGGATTGTATCAATTGAATGAGGTAACCTCCCTTAGATCTCATATGGTATCCCTCACTCATGCTCTGAATAATTTTGCAGGATCACCCCAAATAGTGGTGCCCTCTCAATGCTGCCAACCCATTGGAGAATATACTTTGGAGCAAATACATTATCTAAACAATAGAAGCAACACTTATGGAGGAAACCAGACCGAGAATACCCTTCCAACACATTATAACCAAGGCTTGAGGTATCACGAAAATTTATCTTATGCTAACAATAAAAATGTGTTGAATCCTCCTACAGGGTATGCTTCTATATCTGAGAGGAAACCATCTCTGGAAGTGACAATGCACTCCATCAAAACTGAATCTAGAAATAGGTCCAACAAGCTAGAGAATGCAGTGACCAGTCTAACTGGTATAGTGATTAGTCATGGAGCTGCCATGAAGAATATTGAGACCCAGATCAGCCAGATGAATACATCACTCCAAGCGCTGTAGGATAGGAAAGAAACACCATGAGGGAGCATAGTCTAGCTAAAGACGTAAAAGAAAGCGCTTCTTGGGAGGAAACCCATGATTGAGATCGGATCCCCATTAACAGCGAAAATGTATATTGGAATCGTAATTGCAAGTTTGTTTTTGGTTGAAAAGAAAAAACCAGTACATTGGGAAAAACAGAACAAGCATACATTTCTAATCTAAATAGACATGGATATAAATGTACAAACACATGTTGTTTAGAGATTAAACTAAAAGGATATAGACGATTACCTTGGTAGTTTCAATTCAGCAACTCCTTGCTCCAAATGTGCAGCAACACAACAACAAAAATTTCTTCTCTGTTTTCTTCAACAAGACAGCACGACTTGGAAAACTTTCTATTCTCTGGATTTCTACTTAGATCTAGGTTTGGTGGAAAACCACCTACAATTTGGTAGAGAGGGAAATTTAGAGAGAGAAATTTCTATATCGTGAATCTCAAATTCATCGAGCAACCAATTCTTCTCGATTAGAGAAGAATTAAAACGAGGGATCACTTCCCCCACTCCCTATCGATAGGGAGTTGGAGGGAAGTAGGAAACGTGTCCTCCTGACACGTTCTCATTAATTTAATATTAAATTAAATCATATTTAATTAATCAAATTAAATATCTTATATTTAATTAAGATTAAATTATATTTAATCACATTTATCCCTCTAACCTATAGATTTAATGTACATCTTATGTACATTAAATTATAACCTATAGTTTTCAAATATGAATCACATTCACATTTAAATTTAAAATTTGAACTATTTCAAATATTTAATTCTCTGATATAATTTAATATGAATCATATTCACATTAAATGTATCCTATATAGTTCCAAAACTATATATTATATCGTATTTGTATACATAAAATTTATTCCCTAATGAATTTGAACATTTCAAATTAAAACGATCTAAGAACCCTTTACGAGCTAGAAGGTGGACCTAATGGACCTACAGATCAGATGCTCCAACTATACGAGATTACTCGGTTAATCTCATTAACCTCCTAATCAACATTCGTTAACTGCGGGAACACTTCACTAAAGTCCCGCAGCTGCACTATTCTCACTGCAGATATATTTTTGTGTCTACGGATATTGACCAATAACAACAAGTCAATCATTCACGAATGTTCGTAACACCAGCTTGGGTCAAATTACCGTTTTACCCCTAGGTTACATCTTGTACATTAAGTACTAGTGCTCCTCTAATGAACAATTTGTTTGTGGTCCTACCAACAAACAGAGTCCCTCTCGGGCCAATGAGAGGGTCAGACCCCTTCTTCAAGTCTCGGAGACACCACTTAAGGGAACATTCCTCTACTTACCCTAGTAGGCGGGAAGGAGTGAATCCCATCTTGTTAAGCTAAGTCCCCAGCTGCTCACTCGATCTTGTTCCCAAGAAGGTAGGCATATTGAGTCAGCAAATCTAGCCACTCTCACCCATACTTGTCAAAGGACAATCCCACGCAAACAGGAGTTTGTAACCCGCTCATGATTGAGATCAAGTTGCGTAGGTCATCCTAGTGAAATAGAAACCTAACTAGTCAATGGAGTTACATCTAGTGGTTACTATTTCGTGGTCTGGTCTTATGTAATCTCATTACATAGGATATCCCCACTCACATGTCATCTACACGACCACGTTAGGATCATAGTGTTTGTATCATATACCAAGTGGGCCAAATCCATAGTTTTACCAGGGTAAGGTACCCAAACCTTATCCCTTACTATAGACTCTTTAGGTTGTATCTCGAGCCGATATCCTCTATATGTATACTACATTCAGTTAATGATACATGTTACAGCCTTGGATGTTTAGTTTATTGGATTTAGGGTTAAAATAATGACAATATCGAACAACAACACTTTATTGAAGTAATAACACTTTATTACAATAATTAGAACAGAATTACAAACTACGAGTTTTAGGGCACAAACCCCAACAAACTCCCACTTGAACTAAAACACTAGTGTGGTACATCCTAATCTAAAACAGTGGTTACAGAGATACAAATGATGGAGATCTGATCTCCTTGAGCAGCGGAAACGTGATTGGGATCCTAATTACTTGATTTTTTTGCTTAAAATAAAAACCAGTAGATTGACAAAAAATACAGAACAAGCATGGTATTTCTAATCCTATTAGACATGAATTAATTGCATACATGCAAACATATATTTAACAATTAAACTAAAGAGAAGATAAAGAATACCTTTGTAGTTTCAAATTTTCCAGTACAACAACTCCTTGCTCTTCTAAAAGAAATCAGCAACATAGAAACTTCCAAAGTTCTCTGTTTTTCTTCAACAGAACACCACCAACAGTGAACACCTTCTATATCTCTGAGTTCTTAAATCTTCCTTGGTGGGAAGGTTTCCAACAATTGGAAGAAGAAGGGAATGAGAGTGTGAGGGAGAGAATTATTTCTGTCAATTCAAAAATTGATCAATCGATCAACCTCCTCTCCTCCATTGGAGAGGAATAAAACGAGGGATCACCTCCTCACTCCCTATCGATGAGGAGGGAGGTGGAGAACGTGTCGTTCTGACACGTTCTCATTAATTTAATATTAAATTAAATTAAAAACATTAATTAAATCATATTTAATTAATCAAATTAAATATCTTATATTTAATTAAGATTAAATAATATTTAATCATATCCTTCCCTCTAACCTATAGTTTTAATGCACATCCAATGCACATTAAATTTTAACCTATAGTTTTTTAATGTGAATCACATTCACACTTAATATAATATTTGAACTCTTTCAAATATTCAATTCTCCCATATAATTTAATATGAATCATATTCACATTAAATTTATAATATATAGTTCCAAAACTATATATTATACCGTATCTAAATACATTAAGTTTATTCCCTAATGAATTTGAACATTTAAAATTCAAATGTTCTAAGAACCCTTTACGAGCTCGAAGGTGGACCTAATGGACCTACAGATCAGAAGCTCCAACGATACGAGATTGCTCGGTTAATCTCATTAACCTCCCAATCAACATTCGTTAACTGCGGGAACACTCCACTAAAGTCCCACAGCTGCACTCTTATCACTGCAGATATATTTCTGTGTCCATGGATATTGACCAATAACAGCAAGTCAATTCTTCACGAATGTTCGTAACACCAGCTGGATCAAATTATCGTTTTACCCCTTGGTTACATCTTGTACCTTAAGTACCAGTGCTCCTCTAATGAACAATTGTTTGTGTCCTAAGAACAAACAGAGTCCCTCTCGGGCCAATGAGAGGGTTGGGCCCTTTGTTCAAGTCCCGGAGACACCACTTAAGGGAACATTCCTCTACTTACCCTAGTAGGCGGGAAGGAGTGAATTCCATCTTGCTAAGTTAAGTCTCCAACCGCTCACTCGGTCTTGTCCCCAAGAAGGTAGGCATATTGAGTCGGCGAATCTGGTCACTCTCACCCATACTAGTCAAAGGACAATCCCTCGCGAACAGGAGTTCGTAACCTGCTTAAGATTGAGATCAAGTTTCGTAGGTCATCCTAGTGAAATCAAAACCTAACTAGTCAACGGAGTTACAGCTAGAGGTTACTATTTCGTGGTCCGGTCTTATGTAATCTCATTACATAGGATATCCCCACTCACATGTCATCTACACGAACACGTTAGGATCACAGTGTTTGTATCAAATACAAAGTGTGTCACATCCATAGTTTAACACGGGTAAGGTACCCAAACCTTATCCCCTAACTATAGACCCTTTAGGCTGTATCTCGAACCGAGATCCTTTTTTATGTCCATTACATTTAGTTAAAGATTCATTTAACAACATTTGATGTTTAGATTATTGGATTTAGGGTTTTAAATAAAGGAAAATTCGTAGATAACGAACAATAACACTTTATTGAAATGATAACACTTTATTACATTAATTAGAACATAATTACAAGCTACGAGTTTTAGGGCACAAATCCCAACAACAAATACAATAAACTAGGGCATCCATATACCCATTACATATCTCCCACTTGCTTTAGATTAGCCTATTTACATATCTCGTAGACCTAGACTTTCCAGATGACTCTCGAACACTTTAGCCGTGAGAGTCTTTGTAAACGGGTCAACAATGTTGTCCTCCGAAGCCATCTTCGTGACTGTCACATCTCTTCGTTGCACAATTTCTCGTATCAGGTGATACTTCCTCTCGATGTGCTTGCCTCGCTTATGGCTGCAAGGTTCCTTCGAATTGGCTACCGCACCACTGTTGTCACAGTATAAGGTGATGAGAAATTTCATATTTGGAACAACTTCCAAATCTGTAAGGATTTTCCTTAGCCAAACAGCCTCTTTAGCTGCTTCACAAGCAGCGACATACTGAACCTCCATCGTGGAGTCAGCTATGCATCCTTGCTTGATACTTCACCATACTATAGCTCCCCCGTTAAGGGTGAAAACTGTTCCCGATGTGGATTTCCTAGAATCCTTATCGGTCTGAAAATCAGAATTAGTGTATCAAGTAAGGATACAATCCTTAGTCCCATACACAAGCGTATAGTCCCTCGTTCTCGTAAGATACTTGAGGATATTTTTAACTGCGGTACAGTGGTCTAACCCTCGATTGGATTGGTACCTACTGACTATTCCCACTGCAGAGCAAATGTCTAGCCTCGTGCACAACATAGCATACATTAAGCTACCTACTGTAGAGGCATAAGAAATACGTCTCATATCCTCAACCTCTTGAGGTGTCTTAGAATACTGTTCCTTAGACAGATGAACTCCATGCCTGAAGGGTAATAAGCCTCTCTTGGAATCTGCATCGAATATCGGGCCAACATTTTGTCGATATAAGATGCTTGAGACAGATCTAGCGTTCTGTTCTTGCGATTCCTAAAAATCTGAATCCCAAGAACATATTGCGCCTCTCCCAAATCTTTGATTTGGAATTGGGTTGCCAACAAATTCTTTATGTCAGTAAGGTATCCAACATCATTCCTAATGAGTATGATATCATCGACATAAAACACTAAGAAAGCTACTTTGTTGTTGATGATCCTCTTGTAAACACAAGGCTCATCAACGTTTTGGTTAAAGCCATAAGACTTGATCGCAATATCAAATCTTATGTTCCAAGATCTAGATGCTTGTTTTAACCCATAAATGGATCGATTGAGCTTGCAAACATTTTGCTCTTGACCTTAGGTTATGTGTTGTGATTTATGCCCTAAACTTGTGTAATTTTGATCAATTAAATAAAGAGTTATTTGTTTTGATAGAATTACAGTCTTGCTTTATAAATCCAATAAACTAAGCTTCAAGGTTATAACATATATCTTGAACATCAGTGTAGTGGACACTATTTGGGTTGAGTTCAAGAATATAACCTAAATGGTCTATGGTATAAGAATAAGGTTGGAAACCTCATTCTGGTAACACCATGGATGCGACCCAATTTGTAATTAGTACAAATGAGGTAATCCAACTCATTCATGTAGTTGACATGTGAGTGTGGGCATCCTGTATGAAGAGTTCATACAAGACCGGACCGCAAATTATTAGTCTAACCAAGTGTAACACTGTTAATAGGATAAGATTAGTAATTTATAGATGGTCATTAGTGACTCGACCTGAATCCTGAGCAAGTTAAGAACTCCTGCTTATAGGGGTTTGTCCTTAGACTAGTATGGGTGAGAGTGGCTTGTAACCGACTCAATAATCCTACCTTCTAAGGGACAGAACCTCGTAGGTAGCTGGGAATTTAACTGTGCAAGATGGAATTCACTCATTCCTACACTAAGGAATTAGATAGGGTGTTCCCTTAAGAACTGACTCCAAGTCTTGAACAACGGGGCCCCGCCCTCTATGAGGGTATGAGTCTAACGTAGGACCTTAGACTTATTTTTCATTAGAGGATCAGTGGTGCTTAAGGAACAAAGAGGTAATCAAAGGGGTAAAACAGTAATTTGACCCTACTGTAATTACAAACAACCTGTGAAGGGTCGACTCATGGGTAATGACTATATCAGTGGACACAATATTATCTCTGAGTGAGTAGAGAGTTTGCTACAAGTCTATAGTGGAGTGACATGTAGTTAATGAATATTGATTAACTGGATCAAAGAGTTTGGTCAGTTAATCTCATATCATTGGAGCTCATGAACTGTAGGTCCATTAGGTCGCTCCGTTGGCTAAAAATGGTAATATTGAGGGTATAAAGTTAGGAATGAAATTGAAGTGTTCAATTTCATATATGAGATGTCATATCAATTATATGTGATATAATTGATATAATATATAGTTTTAATGTGAATTGGATTCACATGTTAACTATATATTAATGAGAGAATGAAAGAGGGATAAAATGGTAATTTCCATCCCTATCTCCTTATATATAGTTGCATAAGATGCAACTAGGTCAAGTTAACCTAAGGCTTTGTTGTGTTGTTGGAAAGGTTCCAAAACAAAATCTCTCTCTCTCACAACTTCTCATCTTACCTAAGGGGAAACCACATTCCTCCCTTACCCAGAGAACAACGGAGAAGATCCAAAGGTCGTGTCTTAGTCCGTTCGTGGTTCGTGTTGTTGAGATCCTTATCGTGAGAGAGGAGGAGCACTTGAAGAAAGGTTCTTTAAAGGTAATATTTCTTGTTGTCCATCTAATTTTATATGCTTAATCTAGATGTTTTTGTTCTTGAATGAAATCATTGTAACTAAATCAAGAGCGCGCGATTTACAATTGCTTCCGCTGCGGGATTCAATTCCTTCAATTGGTATCAGAGCCCAATTGCGTTCTTTATTTACGTTCTGGATTTTTGAAGAACGAGGTGGGATTTACTGTTTTTGCATAAGATGAATGAACGGTTTTGCAAATTAGATGGTTTCAATTTTGGCACTTAGATTTACAATTACCATTGAATCGTTCAATGTAAGGGTCTGGTGTTTTAGGCAGTTTTAATTGTAAATCGAGTCTGTAAGTCCATGTCGATCGAGGTAAAGTGGTTGCTGAGAAGATCGAAGCGAAAACGAGCAAGGAATAGCAGATTCCATGTGCTATCTGTGTGCAGCGTTGCAAGGCTGTTCATTGGCGTTGCAACGATGCGCTTGCGGAAGGAGCGCGCAGGAGACGACAGCGTTGCAACGCTGTCATGAGCGTTGCAACGGTTGACGAGAGTTACAAAGTGGGCCATATCCGTCACCTGCTCAGGATTGACATCAAGTTGCCTAGGTCATCCTAGTGAAATAGAAACCTAACTAGTCAACGGACTTACACCTAGTGGTTACTGTTTCGTGGTCCGGTCTTATGAAATCTCATTACCTAGGATATCCCCACTCACATGTCATCTACACGAACACGTTAGGATCACAGTGTTTGTATCATATACAAAGTGGGCCATATCCGTAGTGAATGGATTGATATTCCTGCAGCGGAAACGACATGAAACGTTGTGGTGTTCGTTGTGAATTTTTTTTGTTAAAATTGAATCGAAGTATTTAATTCTAGGCTAGCGTTCACAGTGTTTGTATCATGGCTAGCGTTCTGTTCTTCCGGTTCCGGAAAATCTGGATACCTAGAACATACTGTGCTTCTCCTAAATCATTCATTTGAAATTGCGAAGCCAACCATTTCTTTACGTCAGTAAGAAATCCTACCTCATTCCCAATGAGAAGAATGTCATCCACATACAATATCTGAAATACGACAATGTTGTTTACGATTTTCTTGTAGACACAAAGCTCGTAAACATTCTTGTTAATGCCATAAGATTTGATCGCCTCATCAAACCTTATATTCCAAGACCTTGAGGCTTCTTTCACTCTCAAATAGACCTATGAAGCCGACAAACCTTTTGCTCATGCCCTTGGGCAATGAACCCTTCGGGCTGGTCCATGTAGATGATCTCGTCAACTTTGCCATTCAGAAAGGTTGTCTTGACATCCATCTGCCATACCTCATAGTCATAATATGCGACAATGGTCAGAAGGATCCTGATCGACTTTACCATGGCAACAGGCGAAAAGGTTTCCTCATATTCAACCCCTTCACCCTGGGTAAAACCCTTTGCCACTAGTCGTGTTTGCTGATGTATTGTCCATTTCGTTTAACTCAATTTTACTCCTAGGTAAATGATCCCTGATATGGTCTTTCTCAAGGAAAGTTGCGTTTGTCGACACAAGCACCCTATTTTACTTAGTATCGTAAAACAGACCACCCCTAGTCTCTTTTGGATAACCTACAAAGAGACACAATTTTGAATGGGGTTCCAACTTTTTCAGGGTTGACACCAAAACATGGGTCGGGCATCCCCAAATTCTGAAATGGTGTAAGCTGCCTTTACGTCGATTCTAGAGTTCGAAAGGTGTTTCACAAACACTCTTTGACGGAACGTTGTTCAAAATATAGACCGCAGTCTCCACTGCGGAACCGAAAAAGAATCAAAGAGACGAGCATAGCTCATCATCGACCGAACCATGTCCCACAAGGTTCTGTTTCTCCTCTCCGATATACCATTCTGCTGTGGCATACCAGGTGTTGAGAGTTGGGACGTAATTCCATGCTCTATCATATATTCTTGGAATTTAGTGTCCATATACTCTCCACCTCGATCCGATCGAAGTATTTTTACAGTTTTACCTAACAGGTTCTCAACCTCAGTCTTGTAGTCCTTGAACTTTTCAAGAGTTCCATACTTCTTATGCATTAGGTAAATATACCCATTTCTTGAATATTCATCTATGAAAGATACAAAGTATTCGTAACCACCTCGTGCTTTAACACTCATCGGACCACAGAGGTCAGAATGTATAAGCTCAAGGGGCTCTTTGGCTCTATACCCTTTTCCACTAGAAGGGCATCTGGTCATTTTGCCTTCAAGGCATGACTCACACACCGGTAAAGAGTTTTCTTCCAACTCGTTTAGAAGTCCACTCTTCACTAGTCTTTCAATCCTTTTGAGATTGATGTGGCCTAACCTTAGATGCGAAAGATGGGCATTTTCTTTAGGAGAAATTTTCACTCTCTTAGTTCGTGTTTCTCTCGTTTTAAATAATTCGGTATTCAAAACACTTTTGACCTAATTAGGTTTCAAAACATACAGGTTATTCTCAAGTGAAGCAGAACAAATCAAATTCCCATTTCTAAAAATAAACGCTTTATTGCAAGAAAAATTAACGGAAATACATAGTTCAAGTAAGCAGGAAATAGAAACAAAGTTTCTAGTAAACCCTGGAACTATATACATATTATCCAATAATAGGTATTTCCTGCCAAAATAAAGCTTCACCGTGTCGACCGCTGCAACAGAGACAACCTCCCCGGATCCAACCCGTAGTGTTATCTCAGCCTCTCGCAGCTGCTGCCATGAACTAATTCCTTGAAAAGATGAACAACCATGGTTAGTGGCGCCCGAATCAAGTATCCAGGCAGAATCATTACTCTCCACTAAACAAGTTTCTGTAACAAGTAAATCACATTTACCTTCTTTCTTCCTGACAGCAAGGACATTGGGATAGTTACGCTTCTAGTGGTCGTCCCCATTGCAGTGGAAACACTTTCCTTTCTCTGCAGCTTCCTACACCTTTTTGCCCTTTTAGGCGGCAACACGGTCAGCTTTATCCTTCTTCATCTTTTTCTTCTACCCTTTCGGGTGTGAAGGAGCTACAAATTTTTTCCCACAGGTCGAACCCTTGTGAAAGGATTTGAAGGCAACATTTGCCTCAGTTTCCGTGTCCTGATCCTCATCAAGGACTGGAAGTTCTGTAGTTCGTTAAGAAGGGTTGTCAGAGTATAGCTAATTTTGTTCATATTAGCATTGCTAGAAACTAAAGGAAACTCTTCGGAAGAGTCTCCAGACTAAAGCTAACCTGGCTCGACTAATCGATCGAAGTCCCGTTCATCTCAGCCAGATTAAAGTGGGTTATCATGTCCAGAACGTGTTCACGGACAGACACCCTTTCTTTCATCTGCGCGTTGAAGACGTGTTTGAGCGAATCATGTCGGACTTGAAAGAACTGTTGTCCAAACATTTCCTGCAAGGATTCCATGATCTCCTTGGCAGTGACCATCAACTCATGCTTCTTTTCCAAGACTGTAGGCAAGCTGTCAATTACATAGACCTTGGCCTTTTCATTGGCTCTGATCCATCAATCGTACACATCACAAACACTTTGTGATGCGGTCGAGCCGGACACGTGAGGACATTCCTCAGTGAGCACGCACTTTAGGTCCTCAGTTGCTAGAATTGTGTTGATATTATTTTTCCACTTTTGGTAGTTATCTCCCACTAGTTTGTCGGAAGCTAATAAGGCTATGATTGAGCTAGACATTTTGCTGAAAACAAGTAAAACTTTTGAAAATCCAATCAGTTTTAGCAAAATTTTGTCCTATGATATTTAGGTCATTATTGTTGTGATGTATGTCCTAATCTCGTGTAGCTTGAAATATTTCATTATTATAAATAAATAAGAGTTATTTATTTGAACTTTTTATCTCACATTTTTTCATTAACTTAATCCAATAAACTAAGCTCCAGGGTCATTGTATTATGAGAGAACTAAGAACTTGAACGGTGTGTAGTGGACACACGGGGAGGATCACGTTCGCGTTAATGACCCGAATGGTTTATAGTATATGGATAGGGTTGGAGACCTAATCCTAGATACACTTTGGATGCGACCCGATTTGCATTAAATACAAACGAGGTGATTGAGCTCGTTCATGTTGTTGACATGCGAGTGGGGGCATCTTGTGCAATGAGATTGTACAAGACCAGACCGTAAATTATTATACTTACTGATGTAACACCGTTAAAAGTATAGAGCTAATAAATTCGTAGAAGACCATTAGTGACTCGACCTTAATCGTGAGCGTGTTACGGACTCCTATCTGCGGGGGTTTGCCCTTTGACTACTACGGGTGAGGGGGGTCAAAGTTACTCGCCCAATATGCCTATCTTCTCAAGGACACGACCACGTGGGGAGCTGGGAACTTGACTACGCGAGATGGAATTCACTCGTTCCCGATTTATGGAAACTAGAATGGTTGTTCCTGATGGGATTTGTGCCCTAAAACTCGTAGTTTGTAATTATGTTCTAATTATTGTAATAAAGTGTTATTATTTCAATAAAGTGTTATTGTTCGTTATCTACGAGTTTGCCTTTATTTAAACCCCAAATCCAATAAACTAAACATCCAAAGCTGTTAAATGAATCTCTAACTAAATGTAATGTACATAAAAGGGATCCCGGTTCGAGATACAGCCTAAAGGGTATATAGTTAGGGGATAAGGTTTGGGTACCTTACCCTGGTTAAACTATGGATATGGCTCACTTTGTATTTGATACAAACACTGTGATCCTAACGTGTTCGTGTAGATGGCATGTGAGTGGGGATATTCTATGTAATGAGATTACATAAGACCGGACCACGAAATAGTAATCTCTAGCTGTAACTCCGTTGACTAGTTAGGTTTCTATTTCACTAGGATGACCTAGGCAACTTGATCTTACTCCTGAGCAGGTTACGAACTCCTGTTTTCCAGGGATTGTCCTTTGACTAGTATGGGTGAGAGTGACCAGTTTCGCCGACTCAATATGCCTACCTTCTTGGGGACAAGACCGAGTGAGCGGCTGGAAACTTAACTTAGAAAGATGGAATTCACTCCTTCCCGCCTACTAGGGTAAGTAGAGGAATGTTCCCTTAAGTGGTGTCTCCAAGACTTGAGCAAAGGGTCCGACCCTCTCATTGGCCCGAGAGGTACTCTGTTTGTTGGTAGGACCACAAACAAATTGTTCATTAGAGGAGCACTGGTACTTAAGGCAAAAGATGTAGCCCAGGGGTAAAACGGTAATTTGACCCAGTTGGTGTTACGAACATCCGTGAAGAATTGACTTACTGTTATTGGTCAATATCCATGGACACAGAAATATATCTGCAGTGAGAAGAGTGCAGCGGTGGGACTTTAGTGGAGTGTTCCCGCAGTTAAAGAATGTTGATTTGGAAGTTAATGAGATTAACCGAGGAATCTTGTATCGTTGGAGCTTCTGATCTGTAGGTCCATAAGATCCACCTTCTAGCTCGTAAAGGGTTTTTAGATCATTTGAGTTTGAAATGTTCAAATTCATTAGGGAATATATTTAATGTATATTGATACGATATAATATATAGTTTTGGAACTATATATTATAAATTTAATGTGAATATGATTCATATTAAATTATATGAGAGAATTGAATATTTGAAAGAGTTCAAATATTATATTAAATGTGAATGTAATTCACATTTTCAAACTATAGGATAAAATTTAATGTGCACTGGATGTACATTAAAACTATAGGTTAAAGGGGTAATATGATTAAATGAGATTTAATCTAAATTAAATATATGATATTTAATTTGTATTATTTAAATATGATTTAAATGAATAATTAAATATGATTTAATTATATTATTATTATTATTATTATTATTATTTTAATAATAATAAATGAGGGAACGTGTCACTCAGACACGTTCCCCACTACCCCTTCCCTTCTCCCTATCTACAGTTTAAAAGGGAGAAAGGGGTTGCTCGATGGTAGATAGATCAATCAATCAAAATTGGAGAATTGCAAAAGAAAAAGTTCTCTCTCTCTCTCAATTCTAGAATTCCCAAAAAGATCATTCAAAAGTTGGAATCCTTCCCACAAAGGAAAGATCTAAGCATTCAGAGGATAGGAGGTTTACTCTTTTGGTGGTGTTCTGTAAAACAGAGAAACAAAAGCTTCTTGGGTTGCTGTAATGATTGGAGCAAGGAGTTGTTGCTGAGAACAACTACAAAGGTAATAATATCTCCTTCTTCTCTTTAGTTTAATAGTTAAACTAAACATATGTTTGCATGTATGTAATTAATCCATGTTTAATAGGATTAGAATTTCAAGCTTCTTCAGAATTTTTGTCAATGTACTGGTTTTTGTTTCAATTAAAACAATCAAGCAATTAACGATCCCAAACACGTTTCCGTTACTCAAGGAGATCCGATCTCCATCAGTTCCCTTAAGTACTGTCTCCAGGGCTTGAACAACGGGGCCCCACCCTCTCACTGGCCCAATAGGGTTGTTGTTTATGGTAGGAGCATGCAACGTAGTTGTTCATTAGAGGAGCAGTGGGGACTTAAGGAGCAAGAGGTAGACAGAAGGGTAAAACGATAATTTTACCCAGCTATGACTACGAACAACCTGTGAAGGGTCGACTCATGGGTATTGGTTATATCGATGGACACAACTTGTCCTACAGTGATGAGAGTGTAGCTACGGGATTTAGTGGAGTGTTACCGAAGCTAATCAATGTTGAATAACCGAGTCAAAGAGTTTGACATGTTAGTCTCGGATCGTTGGAGCTCCTTATCTGTAGGTCCATTAGGTCCCTCGGATGGATCAAATTGGACAAATTGAGGGTTTACATTTTGGTGTGAATTTGAAGTGTTCAAATTCATTATTTGGGTATTTATGTCATTTATATGAGATATAGATGACATAACATATAGTTTGATGTGAATGAGATTCATAATAAACTATAGCATACCCTAATTGATTAATTAGTGCTAATTGGAGAAATTGAATTGAGAGAAATTAAATTTAATGTGATTCAATTTAAAAATTCCATAATCATGCAAATGAGATTTGTATAATAAGGTATGAGATACCTTATATTATGTGATATGAAAATATGATTTGCATATCATATGGTTGTGGTAAAATTGTGAATTGCTGGAGATTTTAACTCTATCACACAATAGTATTTCAAGGGTTTGCAAGAAGCCTTAGGTGGAGCTTTTGCCATTTTTTGGATTTTGATCCAAAGAGAGCAAAGCAATTCTCTCTAAATTTTCTCAAACTCTCATCACCCAAAATCCAAAGGGAGTCCCACACACTCTCCCTCAACCTCCCGAGAACAACCGAGAAGACCCTTTGTAGGTGTCTTGTTTTTCGGTTCGTGGATCAAGATTGTAGAGTTTGTTGGTTCGAGAGAGATCTTGGTCAGAGGAGGAAAGCTTTGAAGAAGAGTTCATCCACAAGTAAGTAACGTATTCCTTACTGTTTTTCTTCTCCATTTGCATGTTCAACCTAGGAATCTATGAGAGAGGTTCGATTTTAAGATTCGAATTACACAACGAAATAACGACCCTGGATTGGATTGGTACCTACAAAGTATTCCCACGAGATAACAAATGTCAGGCCTTGTGCACAACATAACATACATTAAGCTACCTACTGCAGAGGCATAGGGAATACGTCTCATGTCCTCAACCTCTTGAGGTGTCTTAGGACACTGTTCCTTAGACAGATGAATTCCATGTCTGAAAGATACTAAATCCCTCTTGGAATTCTGTATCGAATATCGGGCCAAGATTTTGTCGATATAAGATGCTTGAGAAAGAGCTAGCGTTTTGTTCTTGCGATTCCTGAAAATTTGAATCCCAAGAACATACTGCGCCTCTTCCAAATCTTTCATTTGGAGTTGGGTCGCTAGCCATTTCTTTATGTCAGTTAGGTATCCTACATCATTCCTAATGAGTAGGATATCATCAACATAAAGTACTAAGATAGCTACTTTCTCGTAGATAATCCTCTTGTAAACACAAGGCTCATCAACGTTTTGGTCAAAGCCATAAGACTTGATCGCAGTATCAAATCTAATGTTCCAAGATCTAGATGCTTGTTTCAACCCATAAATCGATCGATTGAGCTTGAAAACTTTTTGCTCCTCACCTTTGGTTATGAACCCTTCGGACTGAGACATATAGATGCTCACGTCAAGATTACGATTCAAAAAGGCAGTCTTGACGTCCATTTGCCAAATCTCATAATCATAAAATGCGGCCATGGACAAGAGTATCCTTATAGACTTAAGTATAGCAATATGGAAAAAAGTTTCCTCATAGTCAACTCCATCCCTTTGGGTAAAACCCTTTGCTACAAGTCTGTCCTTAAAAGCTTGTACCTTTTCGGTTGCATCTCTCTTTCTCTTATAGATCCATTTGTACCCTATTGGTCTTACTCCTTCAGGCTGATGGAGATCTGATCTCCTTGAGCAGCGGAAACGTGTTTGGAATCGTAATATGCAAGTTTGTTTTGGTTGAAAAGAAAAAACCCATACATTGACAATACATAACAAACATGGAAATTCTAATCTAATTAGGCATGGATAAATGCATACCAACATACTTTAGAAAATTAGAACAAACTAGAAAATGGATTCAAAATACGTTTGTAGTTTCGCCGAACATCAACTCCTTACTCCTAGAGAAATCAGCAATGCAGAAACACAGGAACTCCACTGTATTTTCATGCAGGACACCACCAACAGAGAAAACCTTCTATATCTCTGAGTTCTACTTAGAATAAATCCTTTGTGGGAAGGATTCCAACAGTTGGAAGATTTTTGGGAATTCTACGAAAGTGAGAGAGAGATTCTTCTTTTGTTCAATCAATTCTCTTGAATGATCGATTGATCATTCTTCCTGCCCTTCTCACCAGGAGAAGGACATCACAGTGGGTAACTCCCCACTCCCTATCGAGGGGGAGATGGGAAAGTAGTGGGAACATGTCATCATGACACGTTCTCTGATTAATTAATAAAATAATTAATTAATAAAATAATTAAAGAGAATTTGTAATGGGTAGCAAGGGTGACCTTATTATTTGCATATATAGCAATATTTAAAAAGAATTGCAAATATGATAAATATGTTTAAAAACATTTTATAATTCCAGTTTTACCCTTCTTATTTTTCGCGTGTAGTTCATCTTCTTCTGCGATCAGATTTTCTTTCTCCTTCGTGTTTCCTCCTCTGACTTTTTGCAATCATTTTCTCAAGTACCGCGATTTTGTTCTTCGATTTTCAGTCTCCTTAGGGTTGCGATTTGTTCGATCAGGGTTGTGATTTTCTCATCTAATTTTGTTTTTCGCATCCATGGGTTCAACACCACCGGGATGTTCAGGGATGTGTGGCGGAGGACGATGGCTTTTATAGAGGTTGGAATTTGGAAATGAATTGGATGGATAGTTAGTTAAATTAAAAGATTGAAATGAAGTTTTATGTGGTTTTTTTTAATGTTTTTATTGAAACTCTCTCAATCTTCTTTTGGATTTTTCTGAATTTAGATGAGATCCATGTTAGCTAATAAAGAGCAATGCCTTTAGCCCCAACCTTTTATCGTTAATTGTACCAAGTTACTGAATTGTTGTCTGGGTTTTGTGAAACTCTGCCAATACTTTCTTGTCCTCCACAAAAATATTCAAAGCCCCAAAAGGAACAAACACGATCACAACAAAACCCAACAACTTTAAAATTAGAAATAACGAAACGAGTCTTTTAAACTTCATCTGATTCGTAGTGATGCGTTCAAGCAAATCCTTTGGATTTTTGCAAAAATATCCGCCATGGATGGCCACAAACTCACCTCCAAATTTCTTAGAAAATCATCATATGGTAGCTCGCGAGGAGGTCGATTCTGAAGAAAAAATTCAATCAGGAGCAAATGACCTTTACTTCTACTCTTTCTGAGGACCCCCTTGTCTCCATTATTGGCGATGGCATGGCGGTGGCAAGTTGCTTCAATTCCATCTTCCAATCTGTCAATATTCTTGCAAACTTGGAGTCCACATCCCAATCAATTAGGTTTATAAGTCCACATTCTTGAGTTCACATTCCAATATTCTTCCAATCTATCAAAATCTTTAATCGATTATGCTTAGAGAAGCTTTCTTTTACAATTTTTTGTTGTATGGTGATTTTCTGTTGGTTTTTTGTTTGTTTGTATGGAAGCTATGTTTTAGAGTTTATGCTTTATGCTCATTCTGTTTTTTTGGTCTTTGTTTTATACTTGTAATCAATAGATATCAGTGATATACGTGTGAATATGCTATATACTTCTATCAATGATATACAATAGATATCAGTGATATACAAGTACTGAATACGCTAGTGATCAGTAGATGTCAGTGATATACTTCTATCAATGATATACGAGTCATTCTCTTTTCTTAATCTCTGTTTTATGCTTGTGATCAATAGATATCAATGATATGCATTTTATGCTTGTGATCAATACATATCAGTGATATACGTGTGAATGCTAAATATCAGTGATATACTTTTATCAATGATATATGTGAATATGTTAGTAATCAATAGATATCAGTGATCTACAATGAATATGCTAGTGATCAATAGATATCAGTGATATACGTGTGAATATGTTAGATATCAGTGATATACTTTTAGCAATGATATATGTGAATATGTTAGTAATCAATAGATATCAGTGATATACAGTGAATATGCTAGTGATCAATAGATATCAGTGATATACTTCTATCAATGATATACGAGTGAATATGCTAGTGATCTATAGATATCAGTGATATACTTATATCAATGATATATGAGTGAATATGCTAGTGATCAATATAATTCGTGTATGTAGTGATCGATTTCTATCAATGATATAATTACTTAATGTTCTTATTACTTTTTATTGCAGTTATTTTGGAACTATGATTAAGTTTCCAATAGTTATTTTTTACATGGACAATGGAATGAGAAAATTTTTTATGAGAATTACAAGACCATTGGAATTTTGGTTGATGATATGTTATGTTTTGATGATTTTATCAATCTGATTGCGAAAGAAATTCGAATGGATACTTCTATTTCTTCTATAGAATTGTCGATGTCATTAGGTTATGAGATGAATGGTGCTCAGGATGTGGTTAAAATTCAAGAATATAAAGATGTTGCTTGGTTTTTAACTTTAGTGAAAGATCAAAATACAAGATATCTTTTAGTTACTCATATCAATGATGCTTGTTTTGATGGCTGCTCCTGTGATCTTAGTGATGGAAGTGACAAGTTGTTATCAATTGCTACTTTGTCGTCTTCTTCTAGGATTGATGGTGATTTCCACGTTATTACATATATTTATAGAGATGTTGATGTGGAGGAAAATGATGTTTTTGCAAGTAAGGAAATTGTGTCAAAGTTTTTTTCATTCCTTGTTGTGAAGAAGAATTTTGAGTTTAGGACATTAAAAACAAATTCAAAGTCACTTGAATTTCAATGTGCCCAAGAGGGTTGCCAATGGTATGTTCGAGCATCGCGTTATAAGAATAGTAACTTGTGGATGCTTAGGAATCATTCTGAATGATGTTCTATAGATGTTGACATGAATGCATTACTTCCAATTGTTAAACGTCAAGCAGGAAGGCCCCGAAAGCAAAAGATTCTGTCGATTGGTGAAGCAAGAAGTCACACAAAATGTAGTCGTTGTCATCGTGTTGGTCACAATCGTAGGACATATAAATTTTCACCATTTTTTACCATGATGTAATTTTTGACAATTGATTTTAGATATATGTTTTCAAGACAAAACTCAATATTTTTGTTATCATACTATCCATACTATTAATACAAGGTTTGTGATTGCTTCTATTCCTGAAGTTTAATTTCAATACTATGAACACAAGAACTTTGGCTACAAAACATAAACTAAAGCAGATAAGAAATCTACCAAAATGAAGAAACTAAAACCTATTAGACCTATGAGTGACATCTGATGAGAAAATATGAATTGTGAAAACAGGATCACTAATAGAAGAAAGAATTGATAAGAATTGATTGATAAGAAGTAAAACAGGACCACAACAATCAGTGATAGACAACTATCAGTGATAGTCACTTCTATCAGTGATAGACAACTATCACTGATACAAGTCTATCATTTCTATATAGACAGATGTAATAGAAGTCTAGCACTCATAGAAATCTATCAGTGATAGAAGAAAGGAGTTGATATACAAACAAAAAAGCAAGAATTGATAAGAATTGGTTGATAAGAAGTAGAACATAATCACAACAATCAGTAATAGAAGTCTTTTAGTGATAAACAACTATCAGTGATAGACATCTATCAGTGATAGAAGTCCATCAGTGATAGACATTTATCACTGATAGAAGTCTATCACTTCTATCAGTGATTTTCGTGATTTCGAGGGCGTGGGCGTGGGTTTCGAGGGCTTTTTAGTAATTTCAATTCATCTTTTCAAATTTTTGCTATTTTTGCAAATAGATGAAGCTCTTTGCTATATGGGCAATTATGTTGGGCCTCTTTGCTACCAACCCAATTGCCCCATAATTAAATTAAATCACATTTAATTAAATTATATTTAATTAAATACTAAATGATTAAATCTTATTTAATTATTTTACCCCTTAATCTATAGTTTAATGCACATCAAATGCACATTAGATTTTAACCTATAGTTTTCAAATATGAATCACATTCACATTTGAATTTAATATTTGAACTCTTTCAAATATTTAATTCTCTCATATAATTTAATATGAATCATATTCACATTAAATTTATAATATATAGTTCCAAAACTATATATTATATTGTATCAATATACATTAAGTTTATTCTCTTATGAATTTGAACATTTGAAATTCAAATGATCTAAGAACCCTTTACGAGCTAGAAGGTGGACCTTATGGACCTACAAATCAGAAGCTCCAACGATATGAGTTGCTCGGTTAATCTCATTAACCTCCCAATCAACATTCGTTAACTGCGGGAACACTCCACTAAAGTCCCACATCTGCACTCTTCTCACTGCAGATATATTTCTGTGTCTACGGATATTGACCAATAATAGCAACTCAATCCTTCACGAATGTTTGTAACACCAGTTGGGTCAAATTATCGTTTTACCCCTGGGTTAAATCTTGTACCTTAAGTACCTGTGCTCCTCTAATGAACAATTTCATGTCCCGGAGACACCACTTAAGGGAACATTACTCTACTTACCCTTAAGGCGGGAAGGAGTGAATTCCATCTTGCCAAGTTAAGTTCCTCGCCGCTCACTCGGTCTTGTCCCCAAGAAGGTAGGCATATTGAGTCGGCGAAACTGGTCACTCTCACCCATACTAATCAAAGGACAATCCCTCGCGAACAGGAGTTCGTAACCTACTCAGGATTGAGATCAAGTTGCCTAGGTTATCCTAGTGAAATAGAAACCTAACTAGTTAACGGAGTTACAGCTAAAGGTTGCTATTTCGTGGTCCGGTCTTGTGTAATCTCATTGCATAGGATATCCCCACTCACATGTCATTTACACGAACACGTTAGGATCACAGTGTTTGTCTCAAATACAAAGTGGGCCACATCCATAGTTTTACCATGGGTAACGTACCCAAACCTTGTCCCCTAACTATAGACATTTTAGGTTGTATCTCGGACCGAGATCCTTTATATGTACACTACATTCAGTTAAAGATTCACTTAACAACCTTGGATGTTAAGTTTATTGGATTTAGAGTTTAAAACAAAGGCAATATCATAGATTAAGAACAATAACGCTTTATTGAAGTAATAACAATTTATTATAAATAATTAGAACATAAATACAAACTACGAGTTTTAGGACACAAACCCCAACAAACTCCCACTTGAACTAAAACTCTAGTAGGGTACATCATAATCTTAAACAGTGGTTACAAGAGATAGAAATACAATAAACTAGGGCATCCATATACCCCATTACATATCTCCCACTTGCCCTAGATTAGCCTATGTACATGTCTCGTACGCCTAGACTCTCCAGATGACCCTCGAACACTTTAGCCGTGAGAGTCTTTGTAAATGGATCAACAATATTGTGCTCCGAAGCGATCTTTGTTTGTGTCACATCTCCTCATTGCTTTATTTATCGTATAAGGTGATACTTCCTCTCGATGTGCCTGCCTCGCTTATGGCTGCGAGGTTCCTTCGAATTGGCTACCGCACTACTGTTGTCACAGTATAACATGATGGGAAATTTTATATTTGGAACGACTTCCAAATCAGTAAGGAATTTCCTTAGCCAAACAACCTCCTTAGTTGCTTCACAAGTAGCGACATACTCAGCCTCCATTGTGGAGTCAGCGATGCATCCTTGCTTGATGCTTCGCCATACTATAGCTCCCCCGTTAAGGGTGAAAACTGATCCCGATGTGGATTTCCGAGAATTCTTATTGGTCTGAAAATCATAATCAGTGTATCTAGTAACGATCAAATCCTTAG
This sequence comes from Trichosanthes cucumerina, assembly GCA_036507285.1. NCBI lineage: Eukaryota > Viridiplantae > Streptophyta > Magnoliopsida > Cucurbitales > Cucurbitaceae > Trichosanthes > Trichosanthes cucumerina. The sequence continues at coordinate 47,175,682 of CM071841.1, forward strand.
TCCCATACACAAGCGTATAGTCCCTTGTTCTCCTAAGATACTTGAGGATATTTTTAATTGTTGTCCAATGGTCGAACCATGGATTGGACTGGTACCAACTGACTATTCACACTGCACAACAAATGTCTGGCCTCGTGCACAACATAGCATACATTAAGCTACCTAGTGTAGAGGCATAGGGAATACATCTCATATTCTCAAGTTCTTGAGGTGTCTTAGGACACTGTTACATAGGCAGATGAACTCCATGCCTGAAGGGCAACAAGCCCCTCTTGGAATTCTGCATCGAATATCGGGACAACATTTTTTCAATATAAGACGCTTGAGACAGTGCTAGCGTTCTGTTCTTGTGATTCTTGAAGATCTGAATCACAATAGCATATTGCGCCTCTCCCAAATCTTTCATTTGGAATTGGGCCGCCAGCCAATTCTTTACGTCAGCAAGGTATCCTACATCATTCCCAATGAGTAGGATATCATCCACATAAAGTACTAATAAAGCTACTTTGTCGTTGATGATCCTCTTGTAAACACAAGGCTCATCAACGTTTTGGTCGAAGCCATAAGACTTGATCGCAGTATCAAATCTTATATTCCAGGATCTGGATGTTTGTTTCAACCCATAAATGGATCGATTGAGCTTGCAAGCTTTTTGCTCCTTACCTTGGGTTATGAACCCTTCGGGCTGAGACATATAGATGCTCTCGTCAAGATTACCATTCAAAAAGGCAGTCTTGACGTCTATTTGCCAAATTTCATAATCATAAAACGCGACTATGGACAAGAGTATCCTTATAGACTTCAGCATGGCAAAAGGGGCAAAAGTTTCTTTATTATCAACTCCTTCCCTTTGGGTAAAACAATTTGCTACAAGTCTAGCCTCAAAGGTCTTTACCTTTCCGGCTGCATCTCTTTTCCTTTTATAGATCCATTTACACCCTATGGGTCTAACCCCTTCAGGTTGGTCTACAAGTTCTCATAGTGAATTGAAGTCCATTAACTCCATTTCAAGGTCCATGGCTTGATCCAAGTGTCCTTGTCTACGTCATTCATTGCCTGTTTATAAGACAATGGATCTTCTACGCCGTAATAAGGTATGACGACTTGAGTTTCAACTAAACCCAAGTACCGGTCAGGTTGGAAAACAACCATCCCACTGCGTCAAGGCATTCACAACGATTGAGAAGGACGAGACTGACTTGAGGTGCTGGCTCCTCCATCAACTCTTGATGAAGGTCCAGCTTGATCAACAACTCTTGTTTGTTTATATGTAGCTTCATCTAGCACTAATTTACTACGTGGTTTATGCTTTCTCATGTGATCTTCCTCCAAGAAAGTGGCGTTTGTCGATACAATCACCTTGTTTTCTTGTGGGTCGTAGAAAAGACCACCTCTCGTTTCTTTGGGATAACCAACAAATTGGCACAATCTTGAACAAGGTTCAAGTTTCTTTGGGTTTGTCACTAGCACGTGTGCCGGACAACCCCAAATCCTGAAGTGTTGTAAACTAGGTTTACGCCCCTTCCACAACTCAAAAGGTGTTTCTAAAACACTCTTTGATGGAACAATGTTCAAGATTTGAACTGCAGTCTCTACTGCATATCCCCAAAACGAGGCAGGAAATTGAGCATAGCTCATCATAGAACGAACCATGTCCAACAAGGTTCTATTTCTCCTTTCTGACACACCATTTTGATGTTGCGTATTAGCTGCTGAGAGTTGAGATTTAATTCCATGTTTTATCATATAGTCCTGGAATCTCAAATCCATATACTCTCCATCTCGATTGGATCAAAGTGTTTTAATTGTTTTTCCTAATGCTTTCTCTACTTCAGTCTTATACTCTTTGAACTTTTCAAGAGCCTCAGACTTGTGATGCATTAGATATAGAGAACCACACCTCGAATAATCATATATGAAAGAGATGAAATATTCGTACCCTCCTCGAGCTTTAACATTCACCGGACCACAAAGATTCGAATGTACAAGTTCTAAGTGCTCTATGGCTCTGTAACCTTTTCCAGTAAAAGGTTGCTTGGTCATTTTACCTTCCAAGCAAGATTCGCAAGGAGGTAAAGAATCAAATTCTAACTTTTTTAGAAGTCCATTCTTAGAGAGTCTCTCAATCCGGTTGAGATTTATATGACCAAATCTAAGATGCCATAGATAGGTATTATTTTGAGAAATTCTTTGCCTTTTACTTTGAGTGTTAGCAGTTTTAAACATCTCATGATGCAAAATTGCTTTAGTTCTATTCTGTTTAAGTACATACAATTCGTTTTTCAATTTAGTAGAACAAATATTGACACCCTCTTTTAAAATGAACGCTTCATTCAATGAAAAGAAAATACAATATCCAAGTTCTATTAAACAACAAATAGAAATTAAGTTCCTCTTAATCTTAGGAACTATATACAGTTTTTTTTAATAAAATAAATCTATCTCCGAAAAACAGCTTGGCATCTCCCACTACACGAGCTAAAACGACGTCTCCTGTTCCGACCCTGAGCGTCATCTCACCCTCTTCGAGCTCCTTGAAGGAACTAGTTTCCTGAAACAAAGAGAAAACGTGATTAGTGGCTCGTGAATCAAGTATCCAGGTAAAATCATCATTTTCCACTAAACAAGTTTCAAGAACAAGTAAATCTCAGGGACATAACTTTGTCAGTAGCTGAGAACTTAACTAGGCAAGAAGGAATTCACTCATTCCTGAATTATGGAATCTGATAGGTTCTTCTCTTAAGAACTGAATCCAGGTTTTGAACAATGGGGCCATGCCTTCTTACTAGCTTAAGAACGATCAAGTTTGTATGATAGGACCATAGACTGATTGTTCATTAGAGGATCAGTAGAGCTTAAGGAACAAGATGTATTCACAGGGGTAAAATAGTAATTTGACCCAGCTGTGATTACGAACATCCTATGAAGTGTGGACTCACAAGTATTGATTATATTAGTGGATACAACATAGTCTACAGTGAGGAGAGTGCAACTATGAGTCTATAGTGGAATCACATATAGTTAATGAATGTTGATTAATTAAATCAAAGAGTTTGATAGATTAATCTTGTATCATTGGAGCTCATGATCTGTAGATCCATTAGGTCCCTCCGTTGGCTAAACATAAAAATAAGAAGGGTTTATAGTTTGAAGTTACATTGAAATATTCAATTTCATGTTTAAAGGGATATGTCAATTATATAGGATATAATTGATAGAACATATGGTTAACTCCATGAGAAATATATCATAAGAGCACTATAAGGGTAGGATGGTCATTTCCATCCCATTTCTCCATAAATTTGTGCATGAGATGCACATTTGTTAACCTTATTTCAATAGGCAACCCTAGTGCTCTTTTGGAGGTGCTTTTGTTGTAAAAGTTCCAAAGCACTTGTTTTTCTTAAAATTCTCTCCCATCTCCAAAAGAGGTTCCACCACCTTCCCTCTCCTAGAGATTCAACGGAAAAGATCTAGCAGACGGATTGAAAACAACTTCGTAGTTTGTCGAGTACGCAAGAACGTTGAGATCATGAGAACGTGAGGATCAAAGGAGCACGTGTTGTTTTCTCTACAAAGGTAATGCACTTGTTGTCCATATGATCTAATATGCATGCTTAATCATTTTATGTATGTTTTGATTTTATCTATGTAACATATTACAAGAACACGCGATTCAAATCGCTTCCGCAATGGAATTCAATCCCATCAATTAGTATCAGAGCACGATTGTGTTCTTGTTTTTTGGTCTAGATCTGTCAAAAACATAGGTGGGATTACATTTTGTTCATGAGATGAATGAAGGTTTGCAAAATTAGATGTTTACATTTTTGGCACTTAGATTTACAATTTTTTCATTGAATTATTCAATGTAAGGGCGAGATGTTTTTGGCAATTTTAATTGTAAATTGAGTCTGTAAGTCTGTGTCGATCGATGCAAACTAGTTGCTGAGAAGAAAGGAGGAAAATCGAGCAAAAAAAATGACAAAACCATTCTGTTTTGTGAACGACGTTGCAACGCTGTTCATTGGCATTGCATCGCCACTACAGCAGGTGCGCAACTCAAAAGACGACAGTGTTGCAACACCATCCTCAGCGTTGCAACGCTAATGGCGAGGTGCACTTCAACGGTCAGAAACGAACAAAAAACAGCGTTGCAACACTGGTATCAGCGTTGCAACGCCGCATGCGTTTCACGGAAAGCAGCAACAAGTAGAAAACGATTATTTTAATATTATTTAAAATATAAAAACATTTTTTATATTGATTAATATTAATTTTATCTATTTTAATTAATATAATTAGATTATATTAATTAAAATTATTTTAGGGTGCCAAAAATGGTCTAATTTTTGCTATTTAATTTTATGCAATTGTTGTATAATTATATCCATGCACAATGTATGCTATTTAGAAAATCCCACCTTAGGTTAAGCATTTCCATGCATCATTTATAATATAAAGTGTTATATTATATAGTTTACATGTATAATTAATATACGAAGTTATATTAATTTTTGGACAACATTGACATGCATTATAATTCATGAGATGAATATGCTATGTTTGTTTATTATTCATGTGATGAATGATCAAGCAAATATAACATAGTATGCATGACACCTAAGGTTAATTATTAGTTTTAAAATGTTTAGAACTTGGTATTAATAGACCTTAGGTTATCTAGTTCGAATTAGATTAGAATTAGGAACCATGTAATTTATGAACAATGATTAAAAGAGAAACTTTGTCTACGGAAGGTTCTGTCTAGGTTGGGGTATTTAAGCTGACGGAAACAGAACACCCCTACCTAGGAACTGACTTGGGAGTGAATTTTAATCAGAGGGTTTATAAATTATAGTAGCATCAACAAGTTTATCAAGGGGTTAATAAACTAGAAATCCTAGGTATAATATAAAGAGTTATATTAGCAAACTTATTATAAAATCAATATAAGAGTTATATTGATTATTAATAAAAGAGTTATATTAATAAGTTTAGGTAAAAACCATTAGCCGGGTTTAGCTTAGGTAAATTTCCTATACAGCTAAAGTATCCAGTGGGAGGAAAAGTGTATATGATACATATATTTCCACATACATATCTCCGGGAAATTCACACCGTGAGATACATACTTGGCTTCGTGGCGCAAACGACAGCACCCCTCTTCGGATGGTGTTTGTATGGATCAATAGCAAGGTGAACGGAGAGGGTACTTATAGTGAGTGGGAGTAGGTTTAGTGAAAACAAAACCTATGGTCTCTTTTATCGGTTCACACCGTGAGATTACTATGATCAGCCTGCTATTTTGGCCTAGACCAGACAATCCCTTCAGATGGTTTTGATCATAGGGGTTGGAACACAGTGAACATCTGAACAAGGATAAAGATTACCTTAGTTTATTTTCCAACCTAGTCCTCCCTTCGGCAGATTTTGTTGGATCGGGACTCTGAAATCCAAAGATAAAGGGTTACACTTACAGGATACATTAGTTGTAATTGTATCTAGACTAAATAATGGTAATTAAAGCCTATAGGAATAAGAATTATTCTGGCATTAGGTTTTGGTCAGGAATGTCTTCATCGAGAGGAGGAGTGTTTTTTATTACCCTTCGGTGTCATACATTCTAAAACTTTGTTGTATTATTGCAATTTATTAATGACCTAAGAATCATTAGATAATTAGCTAAAAATTATTGGATTAATTAAAGGTTTAGCAAGAAATTAATACAAACATTTTTGTATGTCAGCAATATGAATAACTCAATCCTTTCCTTATTGGCTACTAAGAAATTAACAAGAGAAAATATGATAACCTGGAAAAACAATCTTAATATCATCTTGGTTGTGGACGATATGAAGTTTTTGCTTACTAAGGAGTGTCCTCAGGTGCGAAGCTCGAATGCATCACGAAATGTTCGTAATGCATACGATAGATGTGAAGGGAATGAACCCGCGCAGCGGAAGACGATCGAATCGTCAAAGGTATCGTTACGCTACTAAAAGTTTGTTAAAACAATCTAATACTTAGATCTAAGTTAAACATGCATAAGAAGGAAGAAATTACAGCGAGAAGAAATCTACTTACTTGTTGTAGACAATTCTTCAAAATTCCTACTTTGGTCACGAACACTTCGTGCTACTCGATCTCAACAAACGCTTCTCTCGAACGAAACTCGAACACCACCAACGGTCTTCTCGGTTGTTCTTCCTTTGGAAGAAGGAAAGTGGTGGGACTTTAGTTTTGGAGAGGGAAGAGAGTTGAGAGAAAAGTTGAGAGAGTTCTCTTCTTTTTGGGTGAGAATCCAAAAAATGAAAGTGAAAGCATGAATTCCTTCTTGCAAGAAGGGATTAAATAGTGGAGTTAAAATCTCCACATTATCACCATTTTACAACAACCATAGGTTATGCAAATCACATTTGCATAACTGATAGCACACAAAATGTTCTATCATTAGGCTTAATTTATGTTAGTTTTGTGATAATTTCAGGGCTTTCACATAATTAATTTGTTGAAGTTCAGGTTAATGAGCAGTATAACAATGAATGGAGAATTATGAGTGAAAAATGAGTCAAAGATTGCCTAAGGGAGCTAAAATTTACATTAAATGGAAGAAGGAAGGCCAAAACAAGCCATCAAATCAGTGGAGATGGCGTTGCAACGCCATTCAGGGTGTTGCAACGCTCTGTGTACAACTATTCAACCATAGGAATCCATGCCGATAGCGTTGCAACGTTGCTTGCAGCATTGCAACGCCCAACACGCAGTAGCTATGCCTTGAAGATCTGTGGCGATGGCGTTACAACGCTGCCTTGCAGCGTTGCAACGCTACTTCGATAAGCAGAAGGCATGCGAGGGTAGCAGCGTTGCAACGCTACTTCGATTAGCAAACACGTGCGAGGGTAGCAGCGTTGCAACGCTGCCTGATATTTTCCATTTATGAATTATTCACTAGGGCACGGTGTTGCAACGCCATGCCTAGCGTTGCAACGCTGTGCTGTTGATATAAAAAGGAAAAGATGCATCTTGGAGAGGGGCCTTTTTGGAGCGATTTTGACACCATTGTTTAAACACTATTGTGAGAGATTGTAAGAGGATTTTTGAGAGACTTGAAAAAGAAGACTTTTTGGAGCTCGGGGTTCGTGATAGGTGTCGGGATCGTTGCCGTTCACGCCCTGAGAGTTCTTTCTTCGTTCTTTTCACTTTTATTGTTGAAGTATGGTTTTGTATTTGAATTTAGTAGGATTTATAGTGGACATGAGTAGCTAAACTTGTTATTTTAGGGATAGATATAGCCTTTTAATTATGTTATTTTGTTGAATTGACTGCCTTTGGTTTATTGTAATGCTTTTATTCATGCAATTGTATCCTTAATGCTTATAGACTCTTGATAACGGTTTATTTGTTCTTAGGTCTAAATTTATTCTTGAGAAATATATTTTAGATCTGATCTCTTTTGCATGACTGATAGTTACTTTGACAAGAGAATGTTTGAAGTGCTATTAGAAACCCATAAGAATTGAACTTAGTGCCATGTTTGATTTTTATGATGAACAGAGATGTTTAATTCTATGTCTTGCATGAGATTCACTTGCCTCAAGAGAGGTTATTTGTTATCTTAGTTTCTTGGTGTATAAAAACATTGCAATAACCCATTAGCATGATCTCAATAAAATAGTTAATTAATTGGTGAAATCTAGTCCCTAAGATATTCGTCTCTCCTGATTGTTCTCAACTTTCACTCTTTGATTTTGTGTTCTCACCTCACTTTAGATCTAATTTTCTAGATAAAATTGAGTGGTGTTATTGATAGGAATTGATTGAATTAAATACCCAATCCTTTGGACGATACTCGTACTCAAATTCACTATATTAAAACTTGACCCGTACACTTGCGGTATTGCATAATTTACGCAACAAGTTTTTGGCGTCGTTGCCGGGGATTGGCGTTTATTTAATTCTTTTGATACTATTAAGAAGTCACTTGGTCTTAATCTAGAGTTTGTTTTTTTGTGTTTTTTTTGTATTTTTTTTTATTTTGTGTTGAGTTTTGTGTTTCTTTTATTTTTTTATTTTTCTTTTTATTTTAAATTTTCAGTTTTTCTGTGTTGTGTGTTTCATGCGAAGTAACTCTGAAATTGATCTAGTTCCTTTTGATTCTGAAGTTGACAAAACATTGGGAAGGAAGCTTAAGGAGACTAAGGACAAGGACAGAATCATGGAGGAGGAACAGGGAGAGTATAAGCCCATTAGGGAGCACTTCCAACCCACCTTTGCTGGAAACCAATCTGGAATCATTTATGCTCCAATTCAGGCTAATAATTTTGAGATAAAGACGGGTCTCATCCAGATGGTTCGAGAGAATGTCTTCAGAGGACATGCCACTGAGGATCCCAATCTGCATCTAAGATCTTTTGCTCAAATCTGTGGCACGGTAAAAATTAATGATGTATCTCCTGACGCTATTCGCTTACGATTGTTTCCTCTGCAGGATAAGGCAAAGTTCTGGTTGGAATCATTACCCCCTGGTAGTATTAGCACTTGGGAGGAATTAGCCCAGGCATTCTTGGCTAAATACTTCCCACCTGCCAAGACTACGAGGGTGCGCACAGAGATTGACACTTTCAGACAACAGATGGAGAACAGATGTTTGAGGCTTGGGAAAGATACAAAGATTTACGTAGAAAATGCCCACAACATGGTTATCATGACTGGTTGCAAATTCAATTATTTTAAAATGGATTATCTGGAAATAATAAATCTCTTTTGGATGCAGCTGCTGGGGGATCAATATTATCTAAGTCTGCAGAGGATGCTCGTACATTGCTTGAGGAGATGGCTGCCACAAATTATAATAGGCATTCTGACAGGTCAACTGCCAAACCTGTGGCAGGGATGTACGAGATAGATGCGGTAAGTTCCATCAAGTTCCATATGGCTTCCCTAATTAGTGCGTTAAATAAACTTGCAGGTACATGTAACAGTGAATCCATAGCTACAGTTGCAGCTGCTAACAAACTTGCAGGTGGTGAAGATCTGGAACCTGAGCAGGCTCAATATGTGAACAACAGAGGTTATGGATACCGTGGAAATCAGAATCAAAATTAGTTGCCCACTCATTATCATCCAGGTCTGCGCAATCATTAAAATTTTTCTTATGCTAATCAGAAGAATATTTTCCAGCCTCCTCCAGGTTATGCATCTACATCTACAACTGAGGGCAAACCATCTCTGGAGGACATGATGAGTTCATTCATCACTGAATCCAGAAATCGAACCAACAAGTTAGAAAATGTAGTGCTAAGTTTGAGCAACACAGTGAACTCACATGGAACAACCATTAAGAACATAGAGGTACAGATTAGTCAGATGGCAACCACCCTAAACACGCTGCAGAAAGGTAAACTTCCTAGTTACACTGAGGTGAATCCTAGGGAACAGTGCAACGCGGTGACCGTAAGAAGTGGTAAGGAGCTTGCTGAAACTGAAAAGGTAAATTCTGAAGAGCAACTCAATTCTAATGCAAAGAAGGATATAGAGGAAGTGGTAGAGGAAGCGAGCACATCGAAACAAACAAAGAAGATTTCTGATTTCTCTATTCCTATTGTTCCTAACTCTAATCCTTATCCTCAACGCTTTCAAAAGAAAAAGACTGACTCTGATTTTGCTAAATTTCTTGATATGTTTAAGAAACTTCACATTAACAATCCTTTTGCAGATCCTTTGGAACAAATGCCTAAATATGCAAAATTCATGAAGGAAGTCCTGTCGAGAAACAAGAAGTTTGACAAATATGAGACAGTCAATCTCACTAAAGAATGTAGTGTCGTATCCAAAGGAAGCTACCACAAAAATTGAAAGATCCAGGGAGTTTTACCATTCCTTGCAATATTGGTGGTATTTTTGTTGATAGAGCTTTATGTGATCTAAGGGCTAGTATTAATTTGATGCCTTTATCTGTTTACAGAAAACTATGTCTTGGGGATGTGCAACCTACAACCATCTCACTACAGTTGGCGGACCGTTCTATCAAATATCCCAGAGGTATTGTAGAAGATGTGTTGGTCAAAGTTGAAAAGTTTATTTTCCCTGCAGATTTTGTGGTCCTGGATATGGAGGAAGATTCTGAGATCCCAATTATTTTGAGGCGACCTTTCCTGGCCACTGGAAGAGCATTGATAGATGTGCAGGATGGTAAGTTAACTCTAAGGGTTGGTGAGGACAAGGTTGTATTTGACTTTTTTCGATCCTTGAAGTACCCTGATGAGGTAAGTACCTGTCACATGATCGATATTCTTGATAATGCTGTGAATACACCTAGAGAGCTAATTTTATCTGTTGACCCCTTAGAGACTTGTATGACAAATTCAATAGTAGATCAGATAGAAATTTTGGATCATGAAGTTACTTAGTTTAATGAATAACTGAATCAATTGCCTCAACATCAAATTGAGCAATTTTCACAACTGCATGTCACTAAGGTAGAAGAAACAAAACCTCCTGTTCTAGAGTTGAAACAATTACTTGCACACCTGCATTACACTTTCCTAGGAAATTTATCTACGTATCCTGTGATTATTTCTACCTTATTTGGTTATTTGATCTTTGTTGTTCTTTTTGTTTTCAGATGTGAAAGAAAAAAAAAATAAAAAATAAAAAGAAAATGGTCTAGCTAAAAGACGTTAAAGAAAAGTGTTGAACGGGAGGCAACCCGTTGTATTTTAATTCAGTTATTTTAATTTAATTTTATTTAATTTTATTATGTTATTTTATGTTATTTTATTTTACTTTATTTTATTATTTATTATTTATTAGTTGGTTGATTTTTTTTTTGTCCTCAGTTTCAGGTTTAAAAAAAAAAGGTCTCGAAACGGCGTCGCAACGCTTAACCAAGCGTTGCAACCCTTGCGCTGGCGTTGCAACGCCGCGCACTTTATCAGGCAAGCGACCCGTGAGGACAACGTTGCAACGCTGCCCTCAGCGTTGTAACGCTGTCGCGAAATCTGGAATTTTAAATTTTCAGATTTCGCCGAACAACCCACATTTTCTCTCTTCTCCTCTCTTTTCTCTCTTCTTTCTTTTAACCTCCCTCACTATTTCTTCAAGAGTGTTAACCTTAACCTTTCCCCACTCATTATTCTTCCTATTTTGTGCTAGATTGGGCATTTTGGGGCAAGTTTCATACCCTTTGAAGATAAATCGTGGGTAACTATTTCTCTACCATTTGCTTTCCGATTTTTGGGATGTGTCAGTGATTAGGCCTAAGATTGATTGTTTGTGTTGCTGTATTATTGTTTAGGATGATGAATCATGGGCCTAGATGTATTTTCATAGCCTATTGTTGAGATTAGGAGATTTGGGTAGTTTAATGGAAGTGCCCTAGATGTGTTTTCATGGTAAATTGATGTTGGTTTTCAATTGTTTCCATCTTTGGGCATTATTACTCCTTAAGGTTTGAATTTTAAGTTTGGGGTATTGAAATCATTGATTTTGGTAACATAAGTCCATTCTCATTAGTTGTGCATTTTGATGGATACATGATTTGGTTGTGTGGTTGATATCTTTGTTCATTACTTTTGATAAGACAAGTCCTTGCTCATTAGGTACATTTTGATTTTGGTAAGACTCATCCTTGCTCTTTAGTTGGGTTTGTGCTTTCTCTTTGGACTACTTTTCCTACATGAACATGAGATGAGTTGGTTGACCTTGTAGTTGAATTAGTATGTCAATCTGGTCCTTTAGTTGTCTTCACTTGCTATTTGGGAACTTATTCTTATTGTTGGATGGGGCATGTATAATTGTTTTGCTTGGATCGTTTTTGGGTTTATGCTTATTTTTTCCTTGCTCCTAGTATGCCTATGATGAAGTGGTCCACTTTTATATATGGCCCTCTTGTGTTGTATTTCCACTTCTTGTTCATGATTGATAGGTGGCGAGCGTCATTGGGTTATTATCTTCCCCCCATTTACATCATCCTTGGGTAGAGAACTTCAAAGTTTATTTTTTTTATACCTCATGCACCATCCATAGGGCATCTCCTTGTCTTCCCTTTTATTTTGCACTAACTTTGTTACTTGCCCTTGTCTAGTTCTTTCTTTTACACTGATCACATATGGCACAAAAAAAGGCAAAGACAACCGCCGGCTCTAGTTCCGAATATGATAGACAACGGTTCGTGGATGTTGAAGCTGTGACTCACTACCAGAGCTACGTAGTGCATCGCGCTCTGGTTCTTGAGCGGGGTATTGCTCCTGATGACTCCCATCACCAGGACATCTACACTACCATTCAACAGCGACATTGGGAGTTGTTGGTGCAACAACCTGAGGCGGGCGTGGTCCCCCTCGTGAAGGAATTTTATGCCAACATGCCTCTCGAGGCTTACCATACCACCATGCGAGGGAAACGCATCCCGTTTGACGTTGTGTCCATTAACAGGTATTTTCACTTACCTGATTATGAGATTGATGAGTACACTATCTATGCGAGGACACAGTTCGACCCTGCACAGGTACTTGCTACGTTAGCACGACCCAGGACCAAATGGGTTACAAGGAGAGGCGAGGTCTCCAAACTCCGGACAGCGGACCTCACCATGTCCAGCAGAGTGTGGAGCGATTTTATCGTGCTAGATTCGGTAGGTTGCACACATGAGTGACGTGACGAAGGAGCGCGCCATCCTCTTGTACGCCATTGTCATTGGCAAGACGATTGATGTAGGAAAAGTCATTAGTCGATACATCAGGCACGTGCGGCGAGGCACGACCACAGACGGACTAGGCCATCCCTCTCTCATCACCACCCTCTGTCGTCTTGTTGGAGTCACCTGAACATCCGAGGAGGAGCTGATTCACCCCAAGGGGGTGATGGATAAAAACTACATCATGGGACTTCGGGATCATGATCAAGGAGTACTTGCGGGGATGCAAGAAGACGAGCCATAATTTTTCCTTGACGTAGGCGAGGGTGTGATGGGAGAGGAGGGGCAACATGAGTCACCACAGCGCCCTGCCCCACAGGAGTACCAGGATCTGGTTCAGGCCATGGCTAGACTCGAGCAGCGGTTTTACCAGCATGAGACTCATAGTCGTAGGGAGGAGCGCCGAATCATGAGACATCTGCAGTATAGTGAGGCCTCTCACCGCCATCTTTATGACTGTCTCCGGCACATTCATGGCGCAGATCCTTCATTTCCGGGCCCTATGCCTCTTATGCCTCTTCTGATGAGGAATGTGACTTTTTCATGTTCAGGGCAGTACAGTTCTTTTCTCTCCCCCGTTGTTTCTTTAGCTGATTTGGATGTTATTTTCTTATCTGTATTTGCACATTGAGGACAATGTTGTTCTCAAGTTTGGGGGTGATTGTATGACTTTTAATTACTGATTACTGCATGAGATTTATAACTCCATTCCATATTGTATCATATTATTTTCTGCTATCTGTTATTGGTGCATTTGATCAATTTCAGGTTAATGGAATGGATTGCTCATTGTAAGTTTTTCTTACTTTGATTATGATAACCACTGATGAAATTTAATTGAGAATTGTGAATAATGTTCATCAACCAAGAGAACTTGATTAAATTCCAATTTTAGGATGTTTAAAATTGATTAGAGAATTCCTTGAACCTAATTGCACTTAGCCAATCCCGGAAAGGTCCTGAATGCTTAGGGCAAGTTTATTTTGACCAGAAGATTGTTGTCACCTCGATAGACTTAGGAGCTAATGAAAGAGCAAGTTTGCTTAATTGAAATTTATACTTTTTTTTAAAGTTTTTCTACTAAAAAAAAATGATAAATAAGAGGGTACTCCAACATCCTAGGTATTGTGACCAATACTTATCTTTTGAAGAATTAAACTTAGGATGCGAGTAGTCTTTGACAATCTGTATGGTATCTGTGCTCGTAGTCAACTATTTTCACCACAAAGTGTTAATATGTTGGAGCAATGGCATAGACGACTGAAGGATTCGCTCCAAAAAAAAAATAATAAATATGTTGTTAGTAAAATAAAGTTTAAGTTTAGAGGTGAAAGAAAAACAACAATAAAAGGTAAAAGTTTTATGATTATGTAAATAAGCTGAAGATTTGGAGCCTAGGGCCAGTGTAAAGGGAAAATGAACAGAGGACTCAATAAGGTTATCTTGGGCTTATAAGGACTAAACTGGAAAAGTCTATCACACTCACTCAAGGAATAATTTCATTTAATTTTAAAATCTTACTATGTAGTTTTTAATCAATGTTAACTTTTTGATGAGTTTATTCTTCGATTCATACAATTCCTGAGGTTTGAGTCTGTACTATGAAACTTACTCTGATATGATCCGTCTTTTTCTAATTTTCGCTCGAGGACTAGCAATTGTTTACGTTTAGGGGTGTTTGATAGCACACAAAATGTGCTATCATTAGGCTTAAATTATTTTAGTTTTGTGATAATTTAAGGCTTTCACGTAATTAATTTGTTGAATTTCAGGTTAATGAGCAATATAAGGATGGATGCAGAATTATGAGTGAAAAATGAACCAATGATTGCCTAAGGGAGCTAAAATTTACATCAAATGGAAGAAGGAAGGCCAAAACAAGCCATCAAATTCGTGGAGATGGCGTTGCAACGTCATTCAGGGCGTTGCAACGCTCTGTGTGCAGCTATTCAACCATAGGAATCCATGCTGATAGCGTTGCAACGCTACTTTGCAGCGTTGCAACGCCCAACACGCAGCAGCTACGCCTTGAAGATCCGTGGCGATGGCGTTGCAACGGTACTTCGATATGCAGAAGGCACGCGAGGGTAGCAGCGTTGCAACGCTGTCCTCAGCGTTGCAATGCTACTTCGATTAGCAAACGCGCGCGAGGATAGCAACGTTGCAACACTGCCTGATATTTTCCATTTATGAATTATTCGCTAGGGCACGCGTTGGAACGCCATGCCTAGCGTTGCAACGCCGTGCTGTTGATATAAAATGGAAAAGATGCATCTTGGAGAGGGGCCTTTTTGGAGCGATTTTGAGACCATTATTTAAACACTATTGTGAGAGATTGTAAGAAGATTTTTGAGAGACTTGAAGAAGAAGACTTTTTGGAGCTCGGGGTTCGTGATAGGTGTCGGGATCGTTGTCGTTCACACCCTGAGAGTTCGTTCTTCGTTCTTTTCACTTTTATTGTTGAAGTATGGTTTTGTATTTGAATTTAGTAGGATTTATAGTGGACATGAGGAGCTAAACTTGTTATCTTAGGGATAGATGTAGCCTTTTAATTATGTTATTTTGTTGACTTGACTGCCTTTGGTTTGTTGTAATGCTTTTATTCATGCAATTGCATCCTTAATGCTTATAGACTCTTGATCACGGTTTATTTGTTCTTAGGTCTAAATTTATTCTTGAGAAAGATATTTTAGATCTGATCTCTTTTGCATGACTGATAGTTACTTTGACATGAGAATGATTGAAGTGCTATTAGAAACCCATAAGAACTGAACTTAGTGCCATGTTTAATTTTTATGATGAACAGAGATGTTTAATTCTATGTCTTGCATGAGAATTACTTGCCTCGAGAGAGGTTATTTGTTATCTTAGATTCTTGGTTTATAAAAGTAGTGCAATAACCCATTAGCATGATCTCAATAAAATAGTTAGTTAATTGGTGAAATCTAGTCCCTAAGATATTCGTCTCTCCTGATTGTTCTCAACTTTCACTCTTTGATTTTGTGTTTTCACCTCACTTTAAATCTAATTTTCTAAATAAAATTGAGTGGTGTTATTGACAAGAATTGATTGAATTAAATATTCAATCATGTGGACGATACGTGTACTCAAATTCACTATATTAAAACTTGATCCGTACACTTGCGGTATTGAAAACTTTACACAACAATAACCATATAATATATGATATCTCATATCTCATATTGAAAATCGCATTTGCAATAATTGTTGATTAATTAAATTGAATCACATCCAATTCAATTTCTTTCAATTAATTTCTCCAATTAGGCTAACCTATAGTTTATTATGAATCTCATTCACATTAAACTATATATTATATCATTCATATCTCATATAAATGACATAAATTCCCTTTAAGTGAAATTGAACACTTCAATTTTATACCAAAACATTAACCCTTCTTTTAACCTAGATTGAGCCAACCGAGGGACCTAATGGACCTACAGTGACGGGCCCCATGTTGGGATTTATGCCCTAAACTTGTGTAATTTTGATCAATTAAAAAAAGTGCTATTTGTTTTCATAAGATTACAGTCTTGCTTTTATAAATCCAAAAAACTAAGCTCCAAGGTTATAACGTTTATCTTGAAATTAGTGTAGTGGACACTATTTGGGTTGAGTACAAGATTATAACCTAAATAGTCTATGGTATAAGAATAAGGTTGGAAACCTCAGTTTGATAACACCATGGATGCGACACACTTTATAATTAGTACAAAAGAGATAATCCAACTCATTCATGTAGTTGACATGCGAGTGGGGGCATCCTGTATGAAGAGTTCATACAAGACTGGATCACAAATTATTAGTCTAACCAGTGTAACACCTTTAACAGGATAAGACTACTAATTTATAGATGGTCATTAGTGACTCGACCTGAATCCTGAGCAAGTTAAGAACTTCTGCTTATAAGGGGTCGTCCTTAGACTAGTATGGGTGAGAGTGGCCTGTAGCCGACTCAATAAGCCTACGTTCTCAGGGACAGAACCTTGTAGGTAGCTGGGAACTTAACTGTGCAAGATGGAATTCACTCATTCCTCTACTAAGGAATTAGATAGGTTGTTCCCTTAAGAACTGATTCCAGGTCTTGAACAACGAGGCCCCGCCCTCTACGAGGGTATGAGTCTAAGGTAGGACCTTAGACTTGTTGTTCATTAGAGGATCAGTGGTGCTTAAGGAGCAAAGAGATAATCAAAGGGGTAAAACGGTAATTTGACCCAACTGCGATTACGAACATCCTGTGAAGGGTCAACTCATGGGTAATGACTATATCAGTGGACACAATAATATATACAGTGAGGAAAGTGCAACTACAAGTCTATAATGTAGTGACTTGTAGTTAATAAATATTGATTAACTGGATCAAAGAGTTTGATCAGTTAATCTCACATCATTGGAGCTCATGATCTGTAGGTCCATTAGATCCCTCCGTTGGCTCAATATGGTAATATTGAGGGTATAAGGTTAGGAGTGAAATTGAAGTGTTCAATTTCATACATGAGGTGTTATATCAATTATATATGATATAATTTATATAATATATAGTTTTAATGTGAATTAGATTCATATATATACTATATATTAAAGAGAGAATAAAAGAAGGGTAGGATGGTCATTTCCATCCCATTGCCCTATATATATGGTTGCATGAGATGCAACTAGGTTAAGACATTTTAAGCAATTCCTTGCCTTTTGTTGTTGTTGGAAAGGTTTCAAGATAACAAACATCTCTCTCGAAAAAACACCACATTTTTCCTAAAGGGAACCCACCTTCCTCCCTCACCTAGAGAACAACGGAGAAGATCCGGTGGTAGTATCGGTGTTCGTACGAGTTCGTGTTGCAGTGATCTTGATCATGAGAGAGGAGGAGCACTTGAAGAAACGTTCTTCAAAGGTAACATTCTTGTTGTCCATTTTATTTTATGCTTAATCTTGTTATTTGTGTTCTTAAATAAATCGTTGTAACAAAATCAAGAGCATGCGATTCGCAATCGCTTCCGCTGCGGGGACTTGGAATCCCTTCAATTAGTATCAGAGCCCAATTGCGTTCTTGATTTATGTTCTGGATTTTTCAAGAACAAGGTGGGATTTACTGTTTTTGCATGAGATGTATGAACGGTTTTGCAAAATTAGATGTTTTCAATTTTGGCACTTAGATTTACAATTTTCATTGAAATGTTCAATGTAAGGGCCCGGTGTTTTGGGTAAATTTTAATTGTAAATCGAGTTTGTAAGTCCGTGTTGATCGAGGCAAGGCGGTTGCAGAGAAGATTGGAGCGAAAACGAGCTAGATTTGGAGAAATCAAGCTGCTGTCTGTGTGCAGCGTTGCAACGCTGTTCATCGGCTGCGCTTGCGGGAGAAGCCGTGCACAAGAGGCAACGCTCGGCAGAAGACGACAAAAGCAACGTTGCAATGCTGCTATCAACGTTTCAATGCAAGATATGTTTCACGCGAGGAGCAACGGGTAGAAAACGGAATTTTTATTATATATTAATTATAAAAACGTTTTATATTTAATATATTTAATTTTAATTAATATAACTAGATTATGTTAATTAAAATTATTTCTAGGGTGCAAAAATTGGTCTAATTTTTGCTATTTTAATTATGCAATTGTTGTGTAATTATTGCCATGCATAGTGTATGCTTGTATTTAAGAAATCCCACCTTAGGTTAAGCATTTTCATGCATCATTTATAATATAAGGAGTTATAATATATAGTTTGCATGATTAATTAATATAAGGTTGTTATATTAATTTTTGGACAGCATTGACATGCATTATTTTTCATGAGATGAATATGCTATGTATGTCTTATTATTCATGTGATGAATGATCAAGCACTATAACATAGTATGCATGTCACCTAAGGTTAATTATTAGTTTTAAAATGTTTAGAACTTGGAAATAATAGACCTTAGGTTATCTAGTTCTAATTAGATTAGAATTGGGAACCACGTAATTTATAAGCTATGATTAAAAGAGGAACTCTGTCTAAGGAAAGTTCTGTCAAGGCTGGGGTATTTAAGCTGACGGAAATGGAACACCCCTACCTGGGAACTGACCTGGGAGTGAAATTTAATCAAAGAGTCTTATAAATTACAATAGCATCAGCCGGTTTATTAAGGGGTTAATAAACTAGAAATCCTAGGTTTAATATAAGGAGTTATATTAACAAACTTAGGATAAAATCAATATAAGAGTTATATTGATTATCAATGTAAGAGTTATGTTGATAGAGTAAGGAAAAACCATTAGCCGGGTTTTAGCCTAAGAAAGATTTCTATACACTTAAAGTATTCAGTGGGAGGAAAAAGTGTATGAGATACATATTTTTCCACCTACGCTATCTCCGGGAAGTTCACACTGTGAGACTCATACTTGGCCTCGTGTCGCAAACGGGAGCGTCCCCCTTCGGATGGTGTTTGTATGAGTCAATATACAGGTGAATGTAGAGGGTACTTATAGTGAGTGGTAGCAGGTTTAGTAAAAATAAAACCTACGGTCTCTTTTGTCGGTTTACACCGTTAGACTACTATGGTCAGCCTGCTAGTTTGGCATGGACTAGACAATCCCTTCGGAGGGCTTGATCATAGAGGATCTAACACAGTAGACACCTGAAAGGGATAAAGATTTCCTTAGACTATTTTCCAATCTAGTCCTCCCTTCGGCAAATTTTATTGGATCGAGACTCTGGGATCTAAACACAAAGGGTTACACTCACGGGGTACATAAGTTGTGTATGTATACAGACCGAAAAATGGTAACCAAAACCTATAGGAATAAGAGTTATTCTGGTATTAGGTTTTGGTCAAGAGTGTCTTGATCCAGAGGAGGAGTGTTTTTTATTACCCTTCGGTGTCATACATTCTAAACCTTTGGAGTATCACTGGGAATTATAAATGGCCTAGGAATAATTTGATAATTAGCTAAAACATGACTGGATTAGAGTTATAGCAAGAAACTCATACAAGTTTGTTTGTAAAATTTTTAGCAATATGTCTAGCTCTATTATTTCCTTATTGGGTGCGAAAAAATTAACCGGAGAGAACATAGTGGCTTGGAGGGATGGACTCAACATAATCTTTGTTACACATGATCTTAAGTTCGTTCTCAATGAGGAGTGTCCTCAATTTCCTGCTCAAAATGCATCTCAAGCTGTTGAGGATGCGTATGACTGCTGGATTAATGCCAATGAAAAGGCAATAGCCTATATCCTGGCTAGCATACCTGATGTTTTAGCCAAGAGGCTTGAGGGAAAGGTCTAAGCTCGAGAGATCATGAATTTTATGCTAAATTTGTCTAGACAACCGTCCAAACAAATTCAACATGAAGCCCTGAAATTCGTTTATGACGCACGTATGAAGGAAGGAACATCAGTGAGAGAACATGTTCTCAATCTGATTGCCCACTTCAACATAGCGGAATTAAACAGACCGGTCATAGATGAGAAGTGTTAGATTTTGTTCATCTAGAATCTCTTCCGAAGAGTTTTCAGCGATTCTGTAGCAATGCAACGTGACTTCTCTGTTACATGAGCTGCAGAATTATCAGTTTCTTATGGATGATAAGAAACAACAAAATGGAGAGGCAAATTTGTTTGCTCATTCCAAAAGTTCTCAGGAGGATTCATCCTCTGGGACTAAGAACTGCAACATTCCTTCTGAACTTAAGAAGATACAAAAGAAGAGGAAAAGGAGCAGATAAAGAGCAACAGTCTGGCAAAGAAAAGCTATTATTTGATAACATGTAGCTTAAGGGTTTATTAGAAACCTTATTTCTTGCCTTAGAGAACATTGTACTTCTTTTACTTTTCAGTTAAATAAAGTGTTTATTTCATTGGAAAAGAATTGTACTATGTGTTGTTCTTCTAGAGAATTATTTGCAAATGGTTTAATTCAGTTAAAATAGTTTTAACAAGTGAATTTTACAAAATTACAAGTACACGAACTAATTTCTGCTAAAGAAAATGCTCAACTTTGGCATCTAAGATTGGGTCACATTAATCTCAATAGGATTGAGAGATTGGTAAAGAACAGACTTCTAACCGAGTTAGAAGAAAATTCTTTGCCAGTATTTGAATCCTGCCTAGAAGGCAAAATGATTAAAAGACCTTTTAGTGGAAAAGGTTATAGAGCCAAAGATTCTCTAAAGCTTATACATTTAGACCTTTGTTGTCCGATGAATGTCAAAGCCAGGGGAGGATATGAATATTTCGTCTCTTTTATAGATGATTATTCCAGATATGGGAATATTTACCTAACGACAACAAGTCTGAAGCACTTAAAAAGTTCAAGGAATTCAAGACTAAGGTTGAAAATCAATTAGGTAAAAGAGTGAAAACACTTCAATCGGATTGAGGTGGAGAGTACATGGATTTAAAATTCCAGAACTATATGATAGAAAATGGAATTACATCCCAACTCTTAGCTCCCGGCACACCACAGCAAAACGGTGTATCGGAAAGGAGAAATAGAACCTTGTTGAACATGGTTCGATCAAGGATGAGTTATGCTCATCTCCCTAGTTCCTTTTGGGGTTATGCAGTGGACACTGCAATATACATTTTAAATAGTGTGCCCTCAAAAAGTGTTTCTGAAACACCTTTTGAACTCTAGAAATGACGTAAAGGTAGTTTATGTCACTTTAGAATATGGGGCTGTCCAACACATGTGCTTGTGACAAATCCAAAGAAGTTGGATTCACGTTCAAAGTTGTGCCTATTCGTAGGATACACAAAAGAAACAAGAGGTGGTTTATTCTATGATCCTAAGGAAGATAAGGCCTATGTGTCGACAAATGCCACTTTCTTGGAGGAGGACCACATAAGGGACAACAAACCAAAAAGTAAGGTAGTGTTGAGTGAGTTAAACGGAACATTAGCAAAGGTTGTTAATAAGAACATTAGTACGTCAACAAGAGTTGTTGATACTAGTTTGTCTAGTCAAGAGGGTCCATCTCAAGAGTTGAGTATGCCTCGACGTAGTGGGAGGGTTGTGATACAGTCTGACCGTTACATGGGTTTAGCTGAAACCCAAGTTGTTATACCAGATGACAACTGCGAGGATCCATTGACTTACAATCAAGCAATGGTTGACATTGACAAAGACAAATGGATCATAACCATGGACCAAGAAATAGAGTCTATGTACTTCAATTCTGTTTGGGATCTTGTAGATAAGCCTGATGGGGTAAAACGTATAGGTTGTAAGTGGATCTACAAGAGAAAACGTGGTGTAGATGGGAAGGTGCAAACCTTTAAAGCTAGACTAGTAGCAAAGGGTTATACCCAGGTTGAAGGGGTTGACTATGAGGAGACCTTTTCACCTGTTGCTATAGTAAAGTCTATTCGTATCCTTCTTGCCATTGCCGCATATTATGACTATGAGGTATGGAAAATGGATGTCAAGACAGCATTTTTGAATGGCAATCTTGAGGAAACCATCTACATGGACCAACCCAAAGGGTTCATTAAACAAGGACAAGAGCAAAAGGTTTGCAGGCTTAAAAGGTCGATTTATGGACTGAAACAAGCCTCTAGGTCCTGGAATATAAGATTTGATGAGGCTATCAGATCTTATGGTTTTGACCAGAGTGATGATGAACCTTGTGTCTACAAGAAAATCATCAATAGTCCTGTCGCTTTCCTAATTCTCTATGTGGATGATATCCTACTAATTGGGAATGATGTAGGTTATCTTACTGACATCAAGGAATGACTAGCTACGGAGTTCCAAATGAAAGATTTGGTTGATGCGCAGTTTATTCATGGGATTCATATTGTCCAGAACCGCAAGAATAAAACACTAGCCTTGTCTCAAACATCATAAATAGACAAAGTGTTGTCAAGGTTTAAGATGCAAGATTCCAAAAAGGGCTTGTTGCCTTTTAGACATGGAATCCATTTGTCTAAGGAAGAGTGTCCTAAGACACCTCAAAGAGTTGAGGATATGAGACGGATTCCTTACGCATCAGTTGGGAGCCTGATGTACGCCATGTTGTGTACTAGACCTGACATCTGTTTTGCAGTTGGGATGGTCAGTAGGTATCAATCCAATCCAGGACTTGAACACTGGACAACGGTTAAAACAATTCTTAAGTATCTTCGGAGAACAAGGAAGTACATGCTTGTGTATGTGGCTAAGGATTTGATCCTTACAGGATACACGGATTCTGACTTTCAGACTGATAAAGATTCTCGAAAATCTACATCAGGGTCAATTTTCACTCTTAACGGAGGAGCTGTAGTATGGCGAAGCGTCAAGCAAGGATGCATCGCTGATTCCACCATGGAGGCCGAATATGTAGCACCATGTGAAGCAGCTAAGGAGGCCGTTTGGTTAAGGAAATTATGCTAAATTTGGAAGTTGTTCCAAATATGACTTTGCTCATCACGCTGTATTGCGATAACAGTGGTGCAGTGACAAATTCGAGGGAACCCTGAAGTCACAAGAGGGGAAAGCATATAAAGCGGAAGTATCATCTCATCCGGGAGATCGTGCATAGAGGAGACGTGATTGTCACGAAGATAGCCTCAGAGCACAACATTCCTGGTCCTTTTACAAAGGCTCTCACGGCTAAAGTTTTTGAGAGTCACCTAGAAGGTCTAGGCTTACAAGTCTTCCCCAACTAGGGCAAGTGGGAGTATTTTGTAAAAAGGGGTTTAAATGCCCTAGTTTATTGTATTTACATTACTGTAATGTTTAGTACTCCACAAGCTTTAGGTCAAGTGGGAGATTGTTGGGATTTATGCCCTAAACTTGTGTAATTTTGATCAATTAAATAAGTGTTATTTGTTTTGATATGATTACAGTCTTGCTTTTATAAATCCAATAAACTAAGCTCCAAGGTTATAACGTTTATCTTGAAATCAGTGTAGTGGACACTATTTGGGTTGAGTTCAAGATTATAACCTAAATAGTCTATGGTATAAGAATAAGGTTGGAAACCTCATTCTGGTAACACCATGGATGCGACCCACTTTGAAATTAGTACAAATGAGGTAATCCAACTCATTCATGTAGTTGAGATACGAGTGGGGGCATCCTGTATGAAGAGTTCATACAAGACTGGATCGCAAATTATTAGTCTAACCAGTGTAACTCTGTTAACAGGATAAGACTAGTAATTTATAGATGGTCATTAGTGACTCGACCTAAATCTGAGCAAGTTAAGAACTCCTGCTTATAGGAGTTTTTTCGTAGACTAGTATGGGTGATAGTGGCGTGTAGCCGACTCAATAAGCCTACCTTCTCAGGGACAAAACCTCGTAGGTAGCTCGGAACTTAACTGTGAAAGATGGAATTCAGTCATTCCTCTACTGAGGAATTAGAAAGGTTTTTCCCTTAAGAACTGACTCCAGGTCGTGAACAACGGGGCCCTGCCCTCTATGAGGGTATGAGTCTAAGGTAGGAACTTAGACTTGTTGTTCATTAGAGGATCAGTGGTGCTTAAGGAGCAAAGTCGTAATCCCAGGGGTAAAATGGTAATTTGACCCAGCTGTGATTACGAACAACCTGTGAAGGGTCGACTCATGGGTAATGAGTATATCAGTGGACACAATAATATCTACAGTGAGGAGAGTGCAGCTACAAGTCTATAGTGGAGTGACTTGTAGTTAATGAATATTGATTAATTGAATCAAAGAGTTTTATCAGTAAATCTCACATCATTGGAGCTCCTGATTTGTAGGTCCATTAGATCCCTCCGTTTGCTAAATATGGTAATATTGAGGGTATAAAGTTAGGAGTGAAATTGACGTGTTCAATTTCATACATGAGGTGTTATATCAATTATATATGATATAATTGATATAATATATAGTTTTAATGTGAATTAGATTCATATATAAACTTTATATTAAAGAGAGAATAAAAGAAGGGTAGGATGGTCATTTCCATCCCATTCCCCTATATATATGGTTGCATGAGATGCAACTAGGTTAAGACATTCTAAGCAATTCGTTGCCTTTTGTTGTTGTTGGAAAGGTTCCAAGACAACAAACATCTCTCTCACAAAAACACCACATTTTTCCTAAAGGGAACTCACCTTCCTCCCTCAACTAGAGAACAACAGAGAAGATTCGGTGGTAGTGTCGGTGTTCGTATGAGTTCGTGTTGCAGTGATCATGATCGTGAGAGAGGAGGAGCACTTGAAGAAACGTTCTTCAAAGGTAACACTCTTGCTGTCCATTCTATTTTATGCTTAATCTTGTTATTTGTGTTTTTAAATCAATCCTTGTAACAAAATGAAGAGCGCGTGATTCGCAATCGCTTCCACTGCGGGGACTTCGATTCCCTTCACCCCAATGATCTGAGATTAATCTATCAAAATCTTTGATCTGGTTAATCAACATTCATTAGCTACGGTAACACTCCACTATAGCCCGTAGCTGCACTCCCGTACGTGCAGAATATTACGTGTCCACTGATATAAGCAAAGCCCATGAGTCGACCCTCCACAGGTTGTTCGTAGATACGGCTAGGTCAAATTATCATTTTACCCCTGTGTCTACTTCTTGATCCTTAAGTCCCCACTGCTCCTCTAATGAACAACATATTGTGATGGTCCAACCATACACAACAACCTTCTCGGGCCAGTGAGAAGGTGGGTGCCCGTTGTCCAAGCCCTGTAGACAGCACTTAAGGGATCAACCCCTCTAGTTTCCCTAAAGGCGGGAACGAGTGAATTCAATCTCGCGTAGTTAAGTTCCCAGCTCCCTACTTGGTCTTGTCCCTGAGAATATAGGTATATTGGGCGAGTAACTGTGACCACCCTCACCCGTACTAGTTGATAGCACATAAAATGTGCTATCCTTAGGCTTAATTATTGCTAGTTTTATGATGATTTCAGGGCTTTTACGTGGTTAATTTATTCAATTTCAGGTTAAGAGCTTAAACGGAGCTATTGGAGACAATTTGGATCACTCGGGATCAAAACAAGGCTATTTGGAGCAAAATATAACATCCAATGGAAGAGGGAAAACCAATCCAAGCATGATGACCCGAGGCGATGGCGTTGCAACTCTGGTTATAGCGTTGCAACGCCGAATGTGCAGCAAAGATGCGATGAAGACCCCAGGCGATAGCGTTACAACGCTGCCTAGCAGCGTCGCAACGCTATCTCGATAAGAAGACATGCAAGAGAAGCCGTACAGAGGGCGTTGCAACGCTGCCTTGTAGCGTCGCAACGCCAAATCGAAGAGGCGTGGCGCGCTAAGGTAGCGACAGACATTGCAACGCCGCTGCGATAGTTTCCATATTTACCACGCGTTTAGGGTACAGCGTTACAACGCTGCCCCATTAATGCCTATAAATACAACCTTATGATTCTTGCAATGGGGAGCACAATTTGGTAGAGTTTTGCCCTAAATTCGAAATACACCTTGTAAGAAGAGAGATTTTGGGAGCCAAAGCATTCGTGGAGGTTCGAGATCGAAGACGGGAGCTCGGAGACGAAGGACCGGCATCGACACCTAAGTTTATTTCTCTTTCTTTCAATTTGTAATAGCGTTCTCAGACGTTTTCTACTTGTTTAGTTTGTTTTTCTTGTGATTTAGAGTGGCTAATCATAGTAGTTGGGATTTGAATTACTTGTTATGACTTTCTTGTGATGTATTGAAACATGTTATGTCGTTATTTTTGGCAATTCATTCTTTACTTTTTATTTTGTTGATTTAAGTGGACTCGAGAGATAAAGCTTGAATTAGAGCAAAATTGTCAAAACCCTTGGAAGTCTGGCACGAGGCTGACCTAGAAATCTTAGGGAAACACATAAAGAAGTTGCTTAACGCCATGCATGTTGTAGGTTCATATGGAGACTATGAGTTTATTACATGTGTGAGGCTCACTATGAAACGAGAGATTTTCTTGAGTATTTCACTTCTTGTTTATAATTTCATCTCATTGGTTCAATTCATGTGCTAGTTAGGTCTTTAACTTGTAAAATCACTTCGACCAAATCTATCAATCTGTGTCTCCCCATGTTTGTTCGTTTGTTTGTATTTACTTCAATCAACTATCCATGTTATGTTTCTTTAGCTAAAATTGAGAATTAGTACCTTAATAATTAATTAATCTAGAAACCCATTCCCGAGGACGATACTTGTACTCATAAATCACTATACTAAAACTTGACCCGTACACTTGCGGTATTGCAACATAATTTTACGCAACAAGTTTTTGGCGCCGTTGCCGGGGAATGAAGATTATTTAGATTAATAAATATTAGGAGAAAATTTGAAATTTTAGACTAAAGCTTGTTTGTTTGTCTTTCCTTAATTGTTTTATGTGATTGTTTGTTTCTTTATTTGTGTTATTTTAGTTTTTTGTGTTTTTGAGTCTTTGTCCCCTGTTTTTTGGTTGTGTTGCTATTGTGTAGAAGTCTTGTCTGAATTAGTAATGTTTCAAGCATGACTTTGCATGATTTTTCTCCATCATTCTATTACTCCTCTCAGGACCCTAGTTTTGTGCATGGTGATTTTGCTGAATACCATGTGTCTAATTTTTACCATTCTGTACCTGACATATATTAAAATTCACATGAGGGTAGTTATTTAGGCACTTGGAACCATAGTTTTTCATACCTTAACCAACCCCTTGAAAAATCTTCTCTTGTGGACCAATTGATGGAATATACCTTAGTGAAAATTAAAAATTTGGTTCATGATGAATTCGAAAGGTTGGAGAGGTTAGAAGCTGAGGTGGTAAGACTTTGGGAAATAGTGAAGGATAGATCCTAGTATCTTAATCAATTAGTAGTTTCCCTTAAGACCTTACAGGAACAATTTATATTCCTTACCACTCAGGAGATGCCACCTAGGAGGATTTGTTTAGATGTTAGTGAGGATAGTTTGGGGGAGACTGAGGCACACCATGATAAGGTTAGTGAGGAGGACACTGGTGATACACTTAGTTCCACAGGAGATATCCAGGTGATAGAGTCAGAGGCTGAGAAGTCTTCTTTCCCTTTATCCCCATAAATTTCCTTGATTTTTGATAACCATTGGTCTTTCACTCACGAGTCTTGTTTTGATTTCAGTTCTTTCATTTTATAAACAAAAATACCAAAAATAATTATGTCTTTGGCGCCCATGAAAAGCAAGATAGCCTTTTAGACTTAGAGGGCTACATTGATTCAAGCAAGAAAGGCCCAGAGAAGTATGAGCAATTTTATGTGCCATGATAAGTCACCGTCTAGCTAAAGACGTTAAAGAAAGCACTTCTTGGGAGGCAACCCAAGCTTTACTTACTTTTGTTTTCCTGTCTTTAGCTTACTTTAGTTGTTTTTGTTGTGTTTCAATTCTTAGTTAGTTGTTGTTTTACTTCGTAGGTTGTGGAGATGCCCTTCTTCGTTCAAATCCATGCTCTCATTCAGAGGAACTCGAACACACATGCTTTGGCTATCCAAGGAACTCAGAAATATCTCCATCACCCACGACAGTATCGTTCACCTCTACCCTTATTCTTGCCACATGCTTATTTCTACAAACATTGGGGACAATGTTTAGTTTAAGTTTGGGGGTGGGATTGTGTTTATTTGCTGTGACTGTCCTGAATATGTGCTGAATTGTTGGTTGATCTTTTACATAAGTATGAGTATGATAGCCTAGGATGAGATATGATTGAAAATCTTTGTGATTCTGTTGAAACCTGAAAGCATGACATGAATTTGATTTAATTTAAAATTTTTTCTTAAGTTTTTCCTGCATTATATGCACATAGCCTTTGTTCCTGTAGTTTTGAAATGCTTAGAACAAAGTTATTAGGTTTAGAAGTTTGATGTCACCTCGATAGGTCTGAGAACTGATTTGAGAGTTAAACTGCAGGATAGGGTGAATGATAATATGAAGTGCATGATCTGTATAATATGTGCATTTTGTGAAAGGGTTGTCGTCTGTTTTTGTTGTTATGTTTGTTAAAGAAAAAAAATCGTGAGGACAAAAAGAGCTACCTTCACTGTGATCAGTTAGGCCACTCATTGAGCGAGTGCTCTAGGTAAGGGTCCCTGCAGTGGATGTGTGAAAGCTAGTGTCCTTGCACAAAAAAAAAAAAAAAGAAGAAAATAGAAAAAATGGCATCAAAAGAGTGATTAAGTGCTGAGTAAAATTGTTTATTTCTTGAATATGGAGAGGCTCAAACATTAGTAATTAAGACCAGTGTAGGGGGAAGTTGAATGGAGAACCTAATAAAGTTGATCCGGGCTTAGTAAAAATGAAGGGAACATAGGCTAACCACACACACGTAGGAAAACTTAGGAAAAGTTTTAAATTACTTGTCGAAGTGTTATGTTTAAGTGTTTCTTGTGATTGCAAAATTTTCTCTTAAATCTTTGAGGCTTGAATCAAATGTATGTTTAAGAACAATCTAATGTTTAACTTTGTTTTTGCTCGGGACTAGCAAAAGTTTAAGTTTGGGGGTGTTTGATAGCACACAAAATGTGCTATCCTTAGGCTTAATTATTGCTAGTTTTATGATGATTTCAGGGCTTTTACGTGGTTAATTTATTCAATTTCAGGTTAAGAGCTTAAACGGAGCTATTGGAGACAATTTGGATCACTCGGGATCAAAACAAGGCTATTTGGAGCAAAATATAACATCCAATGGAAGAGGGAAAACCAATCCAAGCATGATGACCCGAGGCGATGGCGTTGCAACGCTGGTATAGCGTTGCAACGCCGAATGTGCAGCAAAGACGCGATGAAGACTTCAGCGATAAGCGTTATAACGCGCGCTAGCAAAGCGCCGCAACGCTATCTCGATAAGAAGGCATGCAAGAGAAGCCGTACAGAGGGCGTTGCAACGCTGCCTTGTAGCGTCGCAACGCCAAATCGATAAGGGCGCGCGCGCTAAGGTAGCAGCATTGCAACGCTGCCGATAGTTTCCATATTTACCACGCGTTTTAGGCAGCGTTGCAACGCTTTTCCTAGCGCAACGTCGCCCATTGATGCCTATAAATACAACCTTATGATTATTGCAATGGGGAGGACAATTTGGTAGAGTTTTGCCCTAAATTCGAAATACACCTTGTAAGAAGAGAGATTTTGGGAGCCAAAGCATTCGTGGAGGTTCGAGATCGAAGACGGGAGCTCGGAGACGAAGGACCGGCATCGACACCTAAGTTTATTTCTCTTTCTTTCAATTTGTAATAGCGTTCTGAGACGTTTTCTACTTGTTTAGTTTGTTTTTCGTGTGATTTAGAGTAGCTAAACATAGTAGTTAGGATTTGAATTACTTGTTATGACTTTCTTGTGATGTATTGAAGCATGTTATGTCGTTATTTTTGGCAATTCGTTCTTTACTTTTTAATATGTTGATTTAAGTGGACTCGAGAGATAAAGCTTGAATTAGAGCAAAGTTGTCAAGACCCTTGGAAGTCTGGCACGAGAGTGACCTAGAAATCTTAGGGAAACACATAAAGAAGTTGCTTAATGCCATGCATGTTGTAGGTTCATATGGAGACTATGAGTTTATTGCATGTGTGAGGCTCACTAAGAATCGAGAGATTTTCTTGAGTACTTCACTTCTTGTTTATAATTTCATCTCATTGGTTCAATGCATGTGCTAGTTAGGTCTTTAACTTGTAAAATCACTTCGCCCAAATCTATCAATCTGCGTCTCCACATGTTTGTTCGTTTGTTTGTATTTACTTCAATCAACTATCCATGTTATGTTTCTTTAGCTAAAATTGAGAATTAGTACCTTCATAATTAATTAATCTAGAAACTCATTCCCGAGGACGATACTTGGACTCATAAATCACTATACTAAAACTTGACCCGTACACTTGCGGTATTGCAACATAATTTTACGCAACACTAGTCAAAGGACAGACCCCCGCAGACAGGAGTCCGTAACACGCTTAGGATTAAGGTCGAGTCACTAATGGTCATCTACAAAGTTATTAGTCCTTACTGTCAACGGTGTTACATCAGTAGGTGTAATAATTCACGGTCCGGTCTTGTACAATCTCATTGCACAAGATGCCCCCACTCGCATGTCAACAACA
This sequence comes from Trichosanthes cucumerina, assembly GCA_036507285.1. Lineage (NCBI taxonomy): Eukaryota > Viridiplantae > Streptophyta > Magnoliopsida > Cucurbitales > Cucurbitaceae > Trichosanthes > Trichosanthes cucumerina. Next base: position 47,206,411 of record CM071841.1, read on the forward strand.
TGAACGAGTCAGATCACCTCGCTTGTATCTAATACAAAGTGGGCCGCATCCACAATGTATCCAGGATTAGGTCTGCAACCGTATCCATATACTGTAGACCGTTCGGGTCATTAACTCGAACGTGATCGTCACTGTGTGTCCACTACACACCGTTCAAGTTCTAGTTCTCGCATAAATTCAATGACCCTGAAGCTTAGTTTATGGGAAAAGTTTGTAAATATTGCGAGACACAAAGTAATGAAATAAATAACTCTTACTAATTTCAAACAGTAATTTACAAACACGAGATTAGGACAAAAATCCCAACAAACTCCCACTTGGACTAAGCTAGTGGAGAAAATACATTTCTTAAATGTACATAACTTACAATGAAGTAATACAATAAACTAGGGCATTGAGTACCCGTTAACACATCTCCCACTTACCCTAGTCAGGAAGCTCTCGAAGACCTAGACTCTCTAAGTGACCCTTAAACACCTTAGCCGTGAGGGGCCTTGTAAATGGATCAGCTACATTGTGCTCTGATGCTATCTGCGTGACTATCATGTCACCGCGGTGCACAATCTCCCATATCAAATGATACTTGCGCTCAATGTGTTTGCCTCTCTTATGGCTCCGAGGCTCTCTGGAGTTGGCTACTGCACCACTGTTATCATAGAAGAGTGTGATCGGCAAGTTCATATTTGGAACAACTTCCAAATCAGTCATGAACTTCCTTAGCCAGACAGCTGTCCTTGCAGCTTCACAAGCCGCAACATACTCCGCTTCCATAGTGGAATCGGCGATGCATCCCTGCTTGATGCTTCGCCATACTACAACTCCTCCATTCAGAATGAAGGTTGACCCCAAAGTGGATTTCCTAGAATCCTTATCGGTTTGAAAGTCAGATTTCGTGTATCCTGTAAGGATCAAATCCCCACTACCATACACTAAGTTATAGTTCCTCGCTCACCTAAGATACTTGAGGATTGCCTTTACGGTTGTCCAGTGATCTAATCATGGATTGGACTGATACCTACTGACAATCCCTACTGCATAACAGATGTCGTGCCTAGTACACAACATGGCATACATTAAGCTCTCTACAGATGAAGCATATGGGATCCGTCTCATATCCTCGACCTCTTGACGAGTCTTAGGACACTGATCCTTAGACAAGTGAACCCCATGCCTGAAAGACAACAAGCTCTTCTTAGAGTTATGCATCTTATAACTAGACAACATCTTGTCAATATAAGACGCCTGAGACAAGGCTAGCGTTCTGTTCTTCCGGTTCCGGACTATCTGGATACGTAGAACATACTGAGCTTCTCCCAAATCTTTCATTTTGAATTGCGAAGCTAGCCACTTCTTAAAGTGAGTAAGAAATTATACTTCATTCCCAATGAGAAGAATATCATCCACATACAACACTAAAAATGCGACAGTTTTGTCAACGATTTTGTTGTAGACACAAGGCTCGTCAAAATTTTGATCAAAGCCATATGATTTGATCGCCTCATGAAACCTTATATTCCAAGACCTCGAAGCTTGTTTCAGCCCATAAATGGGCAATAAACACTTTGAGCTGGTCCATGTAGATGGTTTCATCAAGTTTTCCATTCAAAAAGGCTGTCTTGACGTCCATCTGCCATACCTCGTAGTCATAATACGCGACAATGGCCAGAAGGATCCTGATCGACTTTACCATGGCAACAGGTGAAATGGTTTCCTCATAGGATCGAAAAATAGACCACCCCTAGTCTCTTTAGGGTAACCTACCAATAGGGACAATTTTGAACGAGGTTCCAACTTTTTCGGGTTTGACACCAACACGTGGGTCGGACATCCCCAAATCCTGAAGTGATGTAAACTGCCCTTACATCCACTCCAGAGCTGGAAAGGTGTTTCACAAACACTCTTCGACGGAACGTTGTTCAAAATATAAACCGCAGTCTTCACTGCGTAACCCCAAAAAGAATCAGGGAGACGAGCATAACTCATCATGGACCGAAGCATGTCCAAAAAGGTTTTGTTTCTCCTCTACGATACACCATTCTGTTGTTGCATACCAGGTGCTGAGAGTTGGAACGTAATTCTGTGTTCTATCATATAGTCCTGGAATTCAGTGTCCATATACTCTCCACCTCGATCCGATCAAAGTGTTTTAACCGATTTACCTAAGAGATTCTCAACCTTAGTCTTGTACTCCTTGAACTTTTCAAGAGTTTCAGACTTCTTGTGCATTAGATAAATACACCCATACCTTGAGTAATCGTCTATGAAAGACACGAAGTATTCATAACCACCTCGAGCTTTAACATTCATCGGACGACAGAGGTCAGAATGTACTAACTCAAGGGGCTCTTTGGCTCTATACCTTTTCCACTAAAAGGACGTTTGGTCATCTTGCCCTCAAGGCATGACTCACACACCGGTAAAGAGTTTTCTATCAACTCGTTTAGAAGTCCACTCTTCACTAGTTTCTCAATCCTATTGAGATTAATGTGGCCTAACCGCAGATGCCAAAGATGGGCATTTTCCTTAGGAGAAACTTTTGCTCCCTTAGTTCGCGTTTCTGTCGTTTTAAACAATTCAGTATTCAAAACACTTTTGACCAAATTAGGTTTTAAAACATATAGATTATGCTCAAGTGAAGCTGAACAAATAAGATTGCCTTTGAAAGAAATAAACGCTTTATTGGATTCAAAGGAAACAGATAAACATTGTTCAATCAGGCAGGAAATGGAAACAAGGTTTCTAGTAAACCCTAGTACAATGTATAAATTATCTAATAATAAGTACTTCTCGCCGAAATGTTGCTTCACCGTGGCGATCGCTGCAGCAGAGACAAGCTCCCCAGATGAAACCCGTAGAGTCACCTCACCCGCTCGCAGCGGCTGCCAGGAATCAATTCCCTATAAAGAAGAAAAAACATGGTTTGTGGCGCCTGAATCCAATATCGAGGCAGAGTCACTACTCTCCACTAAACAAGTCTCTATCACAAGTAAATCACATTTACCTTGATTCTTCCTCTCGGCTAGGAATTTGGGACAGTTTCTCTTCCAGTGACCGCCCCTATTGCAGTAGAAACACTTTCCTTTTTCTGCAACTTCCTTGACCTTCTTGCCCTTCTAGGCGGCAGCTCGGTCAATTTTACCCCTCTTCATCCTCTTCTTCCCTTTCGGGCGTGAAGGAGCAATGAGTTTAGTCCCGCAGGTCGAACCCTCGTGATAAGACACGAAGGCAACATTTGCCTCGGATTCGAGTGCCTCGACCACCGTTAACTGATTTGGAAATTTCGTGAGCTCATTGAAGAGGGTAGTCGAGTGTAGCTAATTTTGTTCATAACAAACATTGCTACTGAAATCAAGGAAACTCTTGGAAGAGTCTCTAGAATAAAATCGACTTGCCTCGACTTGTCGATCAAGCCCCGCTCATCTCGGCCCAGATTAAAGTGGGTCATCATGTCTAGAACATGTTCACGGACAGACGACCCCTCTTTCATCCGTGCATTGAAGACGTATTTGAGCGAGTCATGCCGGACCTGAAATGACTATTGTCCAAACATTTCTTGCGAGGACTCCATGGTCTCGTTAGCGGTGACCATAAGCTCATGCTTCTTTGCCAAAACATCAGACATGCTGGCAATGATATAGACCTTGGCCTTTTCATTGACCCTGATCAATCGATCGTATGCATCGCGAACACTTCGCGACGCAGTCGAGCCTGGCATCTGAGGACACTCCTCAGAGAGCACGAACTTAATGTCGTCAGTTACCAAAATTGTGTTTATGTTACTTCCAAGTTTGGTAATTATCTCCCACTAGTTTATCAGACGCGAGTAGAGCTATAATTGCGCTAGACATGTTTCAAGCTGAAAATTTAATAAAACTTTGTGTCAGTCTCGCAAAAAACTTTTGACACCAATCATGTTTTAACAAAAAAATGTTTCATGATCCCTAGGTCATTCAAAATTTTGCAATGATATCCTAATGGTTTAGAATGACCGCCACCGAAGGGTGAACAGAACAATCCTCCTCTAGGACAAGACTTTCCCGATCAGACCCTAATCCTAGAATAACCCTTATTCCATTAGGCGTCTAATTATCATTGTTCGGTCGAATTCATTAACACTTAACGAATTCTGTGAGTGTCACCCTCAATCTTTAAGTTTCCAAGCATCCGTCCAAACAATAGCCACCGAAGGGTGAACCAAGAAGGAAAACCAACTAGGAAGCTGTATCCCTTTCGGGAATTCACGGTGTTCCGACTTCCATGATCAGGTGCTCCGAAGGGATTGTCTAGTCTAGGCCAAACTAGCAGGCGGATCATAGGCGCCTCACGGTGTGAATCGAAAGAAGAGACCGTGAGTCCCATTTTCCCATGTCCCGCTCCCATTTGAGCCACGAGGCCGAGTATAGATCTCACGGTGCGGACTTAACGGTGATTTGTGGTTGAAAAATCAAATGTATCTCATACACTTTATTTCCTCCCACTCAGCACTTTAACTTTAATAGGGATTGACCTAGATAAACCGGCTAAAATTTACCTAAGTCTACCAATATAACTCTTGTATGGTATTAATTTAAGTTTATAATCACATTATTACTTAGATCTATGTGATTAAATTAAAACACTTTTAATTAGCGGCACTCACGATAAGTATAATCTAAGAATCTCCGGACCGAATTCACTCCCAGGTCAGTTTCCAGGTAGGGGTGTTCTGCAAGCGTCATCTTAAATACCCAAGCCTTAGACAAAACCTTCCTTAGATAGAGTTACTAATCAGTCTCCATTCATAGACTAAACTTTGATTTCCTAATTTCTAATCTCATTAGAAAATAGAAAACCTAAGTCTAATTATTCAAGTTCTAAACTCTTTAAAACTAATAATTAACATAGGTATCATGCATTTCTATGTTATAGTGCTTGATCATTCATCACATGAATAACTATATACTATAACATAATATAATTCATCACATGAATATAAATGCATGAGCATACTTTAATTTAAAAAATATAACACTTATATTAATTAAATTAAACATGCATTTAATTATATTATAACTCTTATAATATAACCTATCATGCAAACTATATATTATAACTCTTATAATATAAACGATGCATGAAAATGTTCAACCTAAGGTGGGATTTTAAATCTATATGACATACATTATGCACATAGAATTTAATTAAATCATACATCTCATGCATAAAATAATTAAATAGCAAAAATAGAGCGATTTTTGGCATTTAGGGGCAATTATTTAATTAAATAACATTAATATAAAACTTATATTAATATTATTTAACAAAATAATAAAATAAAATAAATAAAATACATTTCTATAAATAAAAATAATAATAATTACGGAAAAACTGCCCCTCAATTGAGAATAACCACCCACGTCTCGCGAACAGCTTCTGCAACTACTCCCACTATGTGTGCGACGTTGCAACGCCGTGGGTAGCGTTGCAACGCTGCCGCGTCCAGCGTGCTCCACGCCGTGGCGTTGCAACGTTGCTCTGCAGCCAAGCCAGCGCCCGCAAGGATAGCGTTGAGACGCCGATGAACAGCGTCTCAACGCCATCGACAGAACAACAAACTCCTTTGTTGTTCTTCATCGAATTCCGGCCGTTTCTGCTCCGATTTCTTCACAGTAACTCTTGCCACGAACGATTCAGACTAGCAGCCTCGATTTACAACAAAATGCCCAAAAACAACGGACCTTTACATTGATCTCAACAACATAATTTGTAAATCTATTCTAATGCCAAAAACCGAAATATCCATCATGCAAACAATCATTCATCTCATGAAAATAAGGAAAAGATACCCATCTATTTTAACAAAATCAGTGCATAACGAAGAACCATCGAAATAGCTCTGATACCAATTGAAGGGAATGAAAATCCCCGCGCAGTGGAAGACGATCAAATCGTCAAAGGTATCGTTACGCTAGTTAAAGTTTGTTAAAACGATCTAACACTTAGATCTAAGTTAATCATGCATAAGAAGGAAGAAATTACAGCGAGAAGAAATCTACTTACTTGTCGTAGACAATGCTTCAAAATTCCTTCTTTGGTCACGAATACTTCGTGCTAATCGATCTCAACGAACGCTTCCCTCGAACGAAACTCGAACACCACCAACGGTCTTCTCGGTTGTTCTTCCTTCGGAAGAAGGAAAGTGGTGGGACTTTAGTTTTGGAGAGGGAGGAGAGTTGAGAGAAAAGTTGAGAGAGTTCTCTTCTTTTTGGGTGAGAATCCAAAAAATGAGAGTGAAAGCATGAATTCCTTCTTGCAAAAAGGGATTAAATAGTGGAGTTATAATCTCCACATTATCACCATTTTACCACAACCATAGGTTATGCAAATCATATTTGCATAACCATATAATATAAGATATCTCATATCACATATTGCAAATCACGTTTGCAATAATTGTGGATTAATTAAATTGAATCACATCCAATTTAATTTCCCTCAATTAATTTCTCCAATTAGCCCTAATTCATCAATTATGCTAACCTATAGTTTAATATGAATCTCATTCACATTAAACTATATATTATATCATTCATATCTCATATAAATGACATAAATGCCCTTTAACTGAAATTGAACACTTCAACTTCATACCAAAACATTAACCCTTCTTTTAACCAAGATTGAGCCAACCGAGGGACCTAATGGACCTACAGTGACGGGCTCCAATGATCCGAGATTAATCTATCAAACTCTTTGATCCGGTTAATCAACATTCATTAGCTATGGTAACACTCCACTATAGCCCGTAGTTGCACTCCCGTCAGTGCAGAATATTACGTGTCCATTGATATAACCAATGCCCATGAGTCGACCCTTCACAGGTTATTCGTAGACACGGTTGGGTCAAATTACCATTTTACCCCTGTGTCTACTTCTTGTTCCTTAAGTCCCCACTGCTCCTCTATTGAACAACATATTGTGATGGTCCAACCATACACAACATTCTTCTCGGGCAAGTGAGAAGGTGGGCGCCCGTTGTCCAAGCACTGGAGACAGCACTTAAGGGAACAACCCCTCTAGTTTCCCTAAAGTCGGGAACGAGTGAATTCCATCTCGCGTAGTTAAGTTCTCAGCTCCCTACTTGCTCCTATCCCTGAGAAGATAGGTATATTGGTCGAGTAACTGTGACCTACGAGGTTCTGTCCCTAAGAAGGTAGGCTTATTGAGTCGGCTACAGACCACTCTCACCCATACTAGTCTAAGGACAAACCCCTATAAGTAGGAGTTCTTAACTTACTCAGGATTCAGGTCGAGTCACTAATGAACATCTATAAATTATTAGTCTTATCTTGTTAACGGTGTTACACTGGTTAGACTAATAATTTGCAGTCCGGTTTTGTATGAACTCTGCATACAGGATGCCCCAATCGCATGTCAACCACATGAAAGAGTTGGATTACCTCATTTGTACTAATTACAAAGTGGGTCGCATCCATGGTGTTACCAGAATGAGGTTTCCAACCTTATTTTTATACCATAGACCATTTAGGTTATATTATTGAACACAATCCAAATAGTGTCTACTACAGTCATATTCAAAATATATTATAACCTTGGAGCTTAGTTTATTGGATTTATAAAGCAAGAATATAATTTTATTAAAACAAATAACTCTTTATTTATTTTATCAAAATTACACAAGTTTAGGGCATAAATCCCAACAGGTTATTCCATGATCCTATGGAAGATAAAGTACTTGTGTCGACAAATGCCGCTTTCTAAGAGGAGGACCACATCAGGGATCACCAACCAAGAAGTAAAGTTGTGTTAAGTGAGTTAGATGGAACAACAACAAAAGTTGTTGATGGTAGATCAACAAGGGTTGTTGATACAAATTTGTCAAGTCCACCTCAAGAGTTGAGAGTGACTCGACGTAGTGGGTGGGTTTTAAACAAAAACCTGGTCGTTACATGGGTTTAACTGAAACCAAAATTGTCATATCAAATGATTATTGCGAGGATCCATCAACTTATAATCAAGCAATGGTTGACAAGGACAAATATAAATGGGTCATAGCCATGAACCAAGAAATGGAGACTATGTACTTCAATTCTGTTTGGGATCTTGTAGATATACCTGATGGGGTAAAACCTATAAGTTGTAAGTGGACTTACAGGAGAAAACGTGGTGTAGATGGAAAAGTGCAAACTTTTAAGGCTAGACTAGTAGCAAAGGGTTATACCCAGGTAGAAGAGGTGGACTATGAAGAAACCTTTTCACCTGTTGCTATGGTATAGTCTATCCGTATTCTACTTTTCATTGTCGCATATTATTGTTGGGATGTATGTCCTCATCTCGTTAAGTTTGTAATATTTCAAGTTGTAAATGAATAAAAGTTATTTATTTCAACATTGTGTAATAAATAAGAGTTATTTATTTAAAATTTGTGTCTCGCATATTTCATAAACATAATCCAATAAACTAAGCTCCAGGGTCATTGTATTATGAGAGAACTAAGAACTTGAACGGTGTGTAGTGGACACACAGGGCAGATCACGTTCGAGTTAATGACCCGAACGATCTACAGTATATGGATAGGGTTGGAGAGACCCAATCCTGAAAACACTGTGGATGCGGCCTGCTTTGTATTAGATACAAACGAGGTGATCTGACTCGTTCATGTGGTTGACATGCGAGTGGGGGCATTCTGTGTAATGAGATTGTGCAAGACTGGATCATGAATTATTAGACTTACTAATGTAACACCGTTAACAGTATAAAGCTAATAATTTCGTAGATGACCATGAGTGACTCGACCTTAATCCTGAGCGTGTCACGGACTCCTATCTGCAGGGGTCTGTCCTTTGACTAGTATGGGTGAGGGTGGCCACTGTTGCTCGCCCAATATGTCTATCTTCTCAAGGGCAGGACCACGTGGGGAGATGGAAACATGACTACCCAAGAAGGAATTCACTCGTTCCCGACTTTAGGGAAACTAGAGAGGTTGTTCCCTTAAGTGCTGTCTCCAGGGCTTGAACAACGGGGCCCCAATCTCTCATTCGCCTGAGAGGGTTGTTGTTTATGGTTGGACCATGCAACGTAGTTGTTCATTAGAGGAGCAGTAAGACTAAAGGAGCAAGAGGTAGACACAGGGGTAAAACGATAATTTGACCAAGCTGTGACTACGAACAACCTGTGAAGGATCGACTCATGGGTATTGGTTATATCGATGGACACAACTTGTCCTACAGTGATGAGAGTGCAGCTACAGGCTTTAGTGGAATGTTACCGTAGCTAATGAATGTTGAATAACCGGGTCAAAGTGTTTGATAGCTTAGTCTCGGATCATTGGAGCTCGTCACGTGTAGGTCCATTAGGTCCCTCGGTTGGCTCAAATTGGACAAATTGAGGGTTTACAGTTTGGTCTGAATTTGAAGTGTTCAAATTCATTATTTTGGTATTTATGTCGTTTATATGAGATATAGATGACATAATATATAGTTTGATGTGAATGAGATTCATAATAAACTATAGTATAGCCTAATTGATTAATTAGTGCTATTTGGAGAAATTGAATTGAGAGAAATTAAATTGAATGTGATTCAATTTATAATTCCACATTTCTGCAAATGAGATTTGTATAATAAGGTATGAGATAACTTATATTATATAATATGCAAATGTGATTTGTATACTTATGATTGTGGTAAAATTGTGATTTGGTGGAGGTTTTAACTCCATCACACAATAGTATTTAAAGGCTTTGCAAGAAGCCTTTGGTATGCCATTTGCCACTTTTTGGATTTCCATCCAAAGAAAGCAAGACAATTCTCTCTAGAATTCTCTCATCTCTCTAAGATTTATCCTAACCCAAAACTAAAGGGAGTCCCACTCACTCTCCCTCAACCTCCCGATAACAACTGAGAAGACCCTTTGGAGGTGTCTTCCTGTTCGGATCGAGGTTCGTGTTCGAGGAGTTCGTAGTTTCGAGAGAGATCGTGACCGGAGGAGAAGAGGATTCAAGAAGTGTTCTTCAACAAGTAAGTGTTATTTTCCTTACTGTTTTCTTCTCCTTTTTGCATGTTTAGCCTAGGATCTATGAGATAGGTTCGATTTTAAGATAGAATTACACAACGGATCAACGACGTTTCACAACGTCTTCCGCTACGGGAATTCAAAATCCCTTCAATTGGTATCAGAGCCAATCATTGCTCTTCGTTGTGTATTCTATGGATTCTTAAAATTAGGAGGGTAGCATTAATTTTCATGAGATGAATGTTAATGGTTTGCAACTTTGGATGTTTTCGGTTTTTGGCACTAGTTTAAATTTACATTAAAGTTGATGTGATCAATGTAAGGGCCCGTTGTTTTGGGCATTTTTTAATATAAATCGAGTCTGTATGTCCGTGTCGTTCATGGCAAGAGTTGTCGTGAAGAAAACGGAGCAAAAACGGAGGATTTTGGTGAAAAACAGTAAAAGTTGATTGTTGGAAGTTCATCAGCGTTGCGACGTTGTTTATCAGAGTTGCGACGCCATCGTTGCTGCTGGAGAGTGCTGCAGTGCAGCGTTGCAACGCTAGCAGTAGCGTTGCAACGCAAGAAGAACGCCAGGCAAGAAGCAATAGATTACAGCGTTGCAACCCAGTAAAAAGGTTGCAACGCCGTGGCGTAGTGGTGTGTGGAACACGAAAAATTCAGGCAAGACGCTATAGTTTTTTAATTTTTTTTAATTTTTTTTCTTTGTAAAAATGATTTATAAATGTATATTATTTAATTATTTTATTTAATATTAATATAAATGTTATATTAATGTTAATTAATTAAATTTTATGTCCCTAGGGTGCAAAAATTCGGTCCAATATTGCTATTTAATTATTTTATGCATGAGATGTATGATTTAATTATTTCTATGTGCATAGAGTATGCCATATAGATTTAAAATCCCACCTTAGGTTAAACATTTCATGCATCATATTTATATTAGAAGAGTTATAATATATAGTATGCATGATAGGATTATATTATAAGAGTTATAATATAATGTTGGCATGATTTAATTTACTTAAATATAAGTGTTATATTCTTAAATTAAAATCATTCTCATGCATTTAATTCATGTGATGAACGTATGTTATAAAGTATTATTCATGTGATGAATGATCAAGCATTATAACATAGAAATGCATGTAACCTAAGTTAATTATTAGTTTTAAATGGTTTAGAACTTGAATAATTAAACTTAGGTTTTCTATTTCTAATAAGATTAGAAATTAGGAAATCAAATATGACCTTTGAATGGTGACTAATAAGTAACTCTGTTTAAGGAAGGTTTGTCTAAGGCTGGGTATTTAAGTTGACGCTTATGAACACTACACAGAAACCGACACGGGAGTGAATTAGGTCCGGAGATTCTTAGGTTATATTCTCGTGAGTGTCGTTAATTAAGAGTTAATTAATTTACTCACATAGACCTAAGTTAATAATGTGATTATAGACTTAGGTTAATCCAATATAAGAGTTATATTGATAGACTTATGTAAATTTTAGTCGGTTTATCTAGATCAATCCCGAATATTTTAAAGTGTTGAGTGGGAGGAAATAGAGTGTATGAGATACATTTAATTTTCCATCCACAAATCTCCGTTTAAGTTCGCACCGTGAGATCCATGCTCGGCCTTGTGGCGCAAATGGGAGAGCCCCCCTACAGGTGGCATTTGTATGGGTCAATATCAACGTGAATGGAGAGAGTACTTATAGTGAGTGGGAGCGGGACCTGTGAAAATGGGACACACGGTCTCTTCCTTCGATTCACACCGTGAGACGGCTATGATCCGCCTGCTAGTTTGGCCTAGACAAGACAATCCCTACTGAGGGCCTTGATCATGGGAGTCGGAACACCGTGAATTCCCGAAAGGAATATGATTTCCTTGTTGGTTTTCCTTCTTAGTCCTCCCTAGGTCGGCTATTGTTTGGACGGATACTTGGAAATTTAAAGATTGAGGGTGACACTCACAGGATTCATTAAGAGTTAATGGATTCTGACCGAAAAATGGTAACTGGATGCCTAATGGAATCAGAGTTATTCTGGTATTAGGGTCTGGTCGAGAAAGTCTCATCCTAGAGGATGAGTGGGTTTGTCTACCCTACGGTGGCGGTCATTCTAAACCTTTAGGGTATCATTGTAAATTTTGAATGACCTAGGGATCATAGGATAAAAATTTCCTAAAACCCGATTGGATTTTCAAAAGTTTTTGCGAGACTAATACAACGTTTTTCATTTTATTTCAGCAACAAAATGTCAAACGCTTTTAACGTTCCTTTAGCTTCCGTTAAGTTAGTCTGCGATAGTATTTCATGGAAAAACAATATAGACACGATTTTTGTAAATGACGACCAAGAGTGCGCGCTTACTGAGGAGGGTCCTCAGGTGCTCGGTTCAACAATCCTATTCAACAATCTACAAACCTTCCAGTCCTTGGTGCAAACTAGGGGACAGGAAGCTGAGGCAAGTGTTGCCTTAAGACCTTTTCACAGGGGTTCCACCTCTGGGATAAAATTTGTAGACTCTTCAAACCCTAAGGGAAAGAAGGAGAAGTTGAAGGAAGTTAAGGTTGACCGCGCTGCCGCCCTAAAAGGGAAAGAAATCAAGGATGTTGCCAGAAAGTGTTTCTACTGCAACGGGGGCGGACACCTGAAAAAGAGTTGTCCCATGTTCCTTGATGAAAAGAAGATGACAGGTAAATATGATTTACTTGTCACATAAACTTGTTTAATGGAGAGTAATGACTCAACTTGGATATTGGATTCAGGCGCCACTAACCATGTTTGCTCTTCTTTTCAAGGATTAAGTTCCTGACAGCGGCAGTAAGAGGGTGAGATAACACTCAGGGTTGGATCCGGAGAAGTTGTCTCGGCTGCAGCAATAGGCACGGTGAAGATGTTTTTTGCCGGGAAGTACTTATTATTGGATAATATGTACATAGTTCCTGGGTTTACTGAGAAACCTAGTTTCTATTTCCTGCCTATTAGAACAAAATATTTCCATTTTTTTCAAGAGCAATAAAGCGTTTATTTCTCGAAATGGAAATTTGATTTGTTATGCTTCGCTTGAGAGTAATTTATATGTTTTGAACCCTAATTCGGTCAAAAGTGTTTGAACACCGAATTGTTTAAAACAGATGAAACGCAAACTAAGAGATTAAAGGTTTCTCCAAAAGAAAGTGCCCATTTTTTACATCTTCGGTTAGACCACATTAATCTCAATAGGATTGAGAGACTAGTGAAGAGTGGACTTCTAAGCGAGTTGGAAGAAAACTCTTTACCGGTATGTGAGTCATGCCTTGAAGGAAAAATTACCAAACCTCCTTTTAGTGGAAAAGGATATAGAGCCAAGGAGCCCCTTGAGCTTATACATTCTGATCTCTGTGGTCTGATGAATGTTAAAGCACGAGGTGGTTACGAATACTTTGTATCTTTTATAGATGACTATTCAAGGTATGGGTACGTTTACCTAATGCATAGGAAGTCTGAAACACTTGAAAAGTTCAAGTAGTTCAAGACTGAGGTTGAGAACCTGTTAGGTAAAACGATAAAAACACTACGATCGGATCGAGGTGGAGAGTGTATGGACAATGAATTCCAGGACTATATGATAGAATATGGAATTACGTCCCAACTCTCATCACCCGGTATGCCACAGCTGAATGGTGTATCAGAGAGGAGAAACAGAACCTTGTTGGACATGGTTCGGTCGATGATGAGCTATGCTCGTCTCCCTGATTCCTTCTGGGATTACGCAGTGGAGACTGTGGTTTACATTTTGAACACCGTTCCGTCAAAAAGTGTTTGTGAAACACCTTTCGAACTCTGGCATGGTCGTAAAACCAGTTTACATCATTTCAGAATTTGAGGATGCCCGACCCATGTGTTGGTGTCAAACCCGAAGAAGCTGGAACCCCGTTCAAAGTTGTGCCTCTTTGTAGGTTACCCAAAAGAGACTAGAGGTGGTTACGTTTATGATCCTAAGGATAATAGGGTGCTTGTGCCGACAAACGCCACATTCCTTGAGGAAGACCACATCAGGGATCACTTACCAAGGAGAAAGATTGTGTTAAATGAAATGGACAGTACATCAGCAAGAGTTGCTGCTGGTGCTAGTACGTCAACAAATGTTGTTGATCTTAGCTCATCTAGTCAAGTCCGTTCCGAAGAGTTGGGAATGCCTCGACGTAGTGGGAGGGCTATGAGATAGCCTGAACGTTACATGAGTTTAGCTGAAACCCAAGTCGTCACCTCTGATGATGACTGCGAGGATCCATTGACCTATGATCAGGCAATGACAGACGTTGACAAACAAGAATGGATTAAAGCTATGGGCCAGGAAATGGAGTCGATGTACTTCAATTCCGTCTTGGAGCTTGTGGACCAACCGGAGGGGGTAAAACCTATTGGTTGCAAGTGGATCTACAAGCGTAAACATGGTTTAGATGGGAAGGTGCAGACCTTCAAAGCTCGACTAGTGACAAAGGGTTTTACCCAGGTGGAAGGGGTTGACTATGAGGAAACCTTTTCACCTGTTGTCATGGTAAAGTCGATTAGAATCCTTCTGGCAATTGGCGCATATTATGAATATGAGGTATGATAGATGGATGTCAAGACCACCTTTCTGAATTGCAACCTTGACGAGACCATCTACATGGACCAGCCCAAGGGGTTCATTGCCCAAGGCCAAGTGCAAAGAGTTTGTCGTCTTAAAAGGTCTATTTATGGACTGAAACAAGCCTCGAGGTCTTGGAATATAAGGTTTGATGAGGCGATCAAATCTTATGGCTTTGATCAAAATGTTGACGAGCCTTGTGTTTACAAGAAAATCGTTAACAGTACTGTCGCATTTCTTATATTGTATGTGGATGATATCCGGATTTCTTACTGACATTATGGAATGGTTGGCTTCGCAATTCCAAATGAAAGAATTGGGAGAGGCACAGTATGTTATAGGTATCCAGATTGTCCGAAACTGGAGGAACAGAACGCTAGCCATGTCTCAAGCGTCTTATATTGACAAGATGTTGTCTAGATATAAGATGAAGAACTCCAAGAAGGGCTTGCTGCCTTTCAGGCATGGGGTTCACCTGTCTAAGGATCAATGTCCTAAGACGCCTCAAAAGGTTAAGGATATGAGACGAATCTCCTATGCTTCAGCTGTAGGGAGCCTGATGTATGCCATGCTGTGTACTAGGCCCGACATCTGTTATGCAGTTGGGATTGTCAGTAGGTATCAATCCATCCGAGATTAGATCTTTGGGCGGTACCGTAAAGGCAATTCTCATGTATCTTAGGAGAACGAGGAATTACAGCCTTGTGTATGGGAGTGGGGATTTGATCCTTACGGGATACACAGATCCTGACTTTTAGACCGATAAGGATTCTAGGAAATCCACTTCGAGGTCAACTTTCATTCTGAATGGAGGAGCTGTAGTGTGGCGAAGCATCAAGCAGGGATGCATCACTGATTCTACGATGGATTCTAAATATGTTGTGGCTTGTGAAGCAGCAAAGGAAGCTGTTTGGCTCAGGAAGTTCATGACGGATTTGGAAGTTGTTTCAAATATGAACTTGTCGATTACATTCTTTTGTGACAACAGTGGTGCAGTAGCCAACTCGAGAGAACCTCAGAGTCATAAAAGGGGCAAGCATATAGAGCGTAAGTATCACCTGATACGGGAGATTGTGCACCGCAGAGACGTGACAGTCACGCAGATAGCTTCGGAGCACAATGTTGCTAATCCATTCACAAAGGCCCTCACGGCTAAGGTGTTTGAGGGTATCCTAGAGAGTCTTGGTCTTCGAGTGCTTCCTGACTAGGGCAAGTGAGAGTATTGTAAAAGGGTATTCAATGCCCTAGTTTATTGTATTATTTTATTGTACTACTTTACTGTACATTTGAGAAATGTATCATGTATTCCACTAGCTCAGTCCAAGTGGTAGTTTGTTGGGATGTATGTCCTCATCTCGTGTAGTTTATATATTCCAAGTTGTAAATGAATAAGAGTTATTTATTTCAACATTGTGTAATAAATAAGAGTTATTTATTTAAACTTTGTGTCTCGTATGTTTCATAAACTTAATCCAATAAATTAAGCTCCAGGGTCATTGTATTATGAGAGAACTAAGAACTTGAACGATGTGTAGTGGACACACAGGGAGGATCACGTTCGAGTTAATGACCCGAACGGTCTACGGTATATGGATAGGGTTGGAGATCTAATCCTGGATACACTGTGGATGCGAACCACTTTGTATTAGATACAAACGAGGTGATCTGACTCGTTCATGTGGTTGACATGCGAGTGGGGGCATCCTGTGCAACGAGATTGTAAAAGACTGGATCGTGAATTATTAGACTTACTGATGTAACACCGTTAACAGTATAAAGCTAATAATTTTAAAGATGACCATTAGTGACTCGACCTTAATCCTGAGTGTGTCACGGACTCCTGTCTGCGGGGGTCTGTCCTTTGACTAGTACGGGTGAGGGTGACCACTGTTACTCGCCCAATATGCCTATCTTCTCAGAGACAGGACCACGTGGGGAGCTGGGAACTTGACTACGCAAGAAGGAATTCACTCGTTCCCGACATTAGGGAAGCTAGACAGGTTATTCCCTTAAGTGCTGTCTCCAGGGCTTGAACAACGGGGCCCCACTCTCTCATTCGCCTGAGAGGGTTGTTGTTTATGGTTGGACCATGCAACGTAGTTGTTCATTAGAGGAGCAGTGGGACTTAAGGAGCAAAAGGTAGACACAGGGGTAAAATGGTAATTTGACCTAGCTGTGATTACGAACAACCTGTGAAGGGTCGACTCATGGGTATTGGTTATATCGATGGACACAACTTGTCCTACAGTGATGAGAGTGCAGCTACGAGGTTTAGTGGAGTATTATCGTAGCTAATGAATATTGAATAACCAGGGTCAAAAAGTTTGTGAGTTAGTCTCGCATCATTGGAGCTCGTCACGCGTGTAGGTCCATTAGGTCCTCGGTTGGCTCAAATTGGGCAAATTGAGGGTTTACTGATTTGTCCGAATTTGAAGTGTTCAAATTCATTATTTGGGTATTTATGTCGTTTATATGAGATATAGATGACATAATATATAGTTTGATGTGAATGAGATTCATAATAAACAATAGTATAGCCTAATTGATTAATTAGTGTTATTTGGAGAAATTGAATTGAGAGAAATTAAATTGAATGTGATACAATTTATAATTCCACATTTATGCAAATGAGATTTGTATAATAAGGTATGAGATACCTTATATTATATAATATGCAAATGTGATTTGTATATTATATGGTTGTGGTAAAATTGTGATTTGGTGGAGGTTTTAACTCCATCACACAATAGTATTTAAAGGCTTTGCAAGAAGCCTTTGGTATGCCATTTACCATTTTTTGGATTTCCATCCAAAGAGAGCAAGGCAATTCTCTCTAGAATTTTCTCATCTCTCTAAGATTTCTCCTCACCAAAAACCAAAGGGAGACCCACTCACTCTCCCTCAGCCTCTCGAGAACAACCGAGAAGACCCTTTGGAGGTGTCTCCTGTTCGGATC
Source organism: Trichosanthes cucumerina (assembly GCA_036507285.1). Lineage (NCBI taxonomy): Eukaryota > Viridiplantae > Streptophyta > Magnoliopsida > Cucurbitales > Cucurbitaceae > Trichosanthes > Trichosanthes cucumerina. Next base: position 47,224,002 of record CM071841.1, read on the forward strand.
GAGGTTCGTGTTCGAGGAGTTCATAGTTTCGAGAGAGATCGTGACCAGAGGAGAAGAGGATTGAAGAAGTGTTCTTCAACAAGTAAGTATTATTTTCCTTACTGTTTTCTTCTCCTTTTTGCATGTTTAGCCTAGGATCTATGAGATAGGTTCGATTTTAAGATAGAATTACACAACGGATCAACGACGTTTCACAATGTCTTCCGCTGCGGGAATTCAAAATCCCTTCAATTATGACTATGAGGTATGAAAAATGGATGTCAAGACAGTATTCTTAAATGGGAATTTTAACGAAAAAATCTACATGGAGCAACCCAAAGGGTTCATTCAACTAGGACTAGAGCAAAAGGTTTGCAAGCTTAAAAGCTCCATCTATGGACTGAAACAAGCTTCTAGGTCCTCGAATATAAGATTTGATAAGGAAGTCAAACCTTATGGCTTTGATCAAAATAATGATGAACCTTGTGTCTACAAGAAAATCATTAATAGTTATGTCACTTTCCTAGTCTTATATGTAGATGATATCCTACTCATATGGAATGATGTAGGTTATCTTATTAACATTAAGAAATGGCTAGCTACAATTCCAAATGAAAGATTTGGGAGAGGTGCAGTTTGTTCTTGGAATCCAAATTGTCTGGAATCGCAAGAACAAAACTATAGCATTGTCTCAAACATCTTATATTGACAAAGTGTTGCCAAGATTTAAGATCCAAGATTCTAAGAAAGGTTATTGCCTTTCAGGCATGGAGTTCATCTGTCTAAGAAACAATGTCCTAAGTCACTTCAAGAAGTTGAGGATATGAGACGAATTCCTTATGCACCAGCTATTGGTAGCGTGATGTACGCAATGTTGTGTACTAGGCCAGACATATGCTTTGCAGTAGGAATGGCCAGTAGATATCAATCTAATCAAGGTTCAGAACACTGGACGCGTTAAGACAATCCTCAAGTATCTTCAGAGAATGAGGAACTACATGCTTGTGTATGGAGTTAAGAATTTGTTCCTTACAGGATACACAGATTATGATTTCCAAACTGACAAAGATTCTAGGAAATCTACGTCAGGGTCAGTTTTCACTCTTAACGGAGGGGTTGTAGATTGGCGAAGCATCAAGCAAGGATGCATCGTTGATTCAACTATTGAAGTCGAATATGTAGCAGCTTGTGATGCAGCTAAAGAAGTCGTATGGCTAAGGAAATTCATGATGGATTTAGAAGTTTTCCCAAATATGAATTTGCCAATCACACTTTATTGTGATAACAGTGGTGCTGTGGCAAATTCAAAAGAACCCCGAAGTCATAAGAGGGGTAAATACATTGAGCGAAAGAATCGCCTAATCAGGGAGATAGTGCATCGAGGAGATGTGATCGTCACAAAGATAGCTTTAGAGCACAATATTGTTGCCCCATTTACAAAGTCTCTCTCGGCTAAATTATTTGAAAGTCACCTAGAAGGTCTAGAACTACGTATCTTACCCTAACTAGGACAAGTGGGAGTATGTTGTACAAAGGGTATTCAATGCCCTAGTTTATTGTATTTACATTAGTGCAATGCTCATTATGTACTCCACTAGCTTTAGGACAAGAGGGAGATTGTTGGGATTTATGCCCTAAACAAGTGTAGTTTTGTAATTATCATTGCACAATAAATAAAGTTGTATATTATATTCTCACATATAAATCTAAATCTAATAAACAAAGTTGTAAGGTTATAATGTTAGATCTTGAACATTTATGTAGTAGACATAAGTTGGATTAAGTTGTTCAAGTATAACCTAAAATGTCTATGGTATATGCATAGGGTTGTGAACCTTATACTAGTAACACCATGAATGCGTCGCACTTTGAATTTAATACAAACGAGGTAATCCAACTCGTTCATGTGGTAGGCATGCTAGTGGGGGAATCCTGTATAATGAGATTATACAGGACCGGACCGCGAGTTATTAACCTACTAAAGTAACACCGTTATCAAGATACGTATAATAATTCATAGATGATCATTAGTGATTTGACCTGAATCCTGATCACGTGTTGTTTTGTCTACAAAGGTAATACACTTGTTGTCCATATGATCTAATATGCATGCTTAATAATTTTATGTATGTTTTGATTTGATCTATGTAACACATTACAAGAACACGCGATTCAAATCGCTTCCGCAACGGGATACAATCCAATCACTAGTTTCCTGTAAAGAAAAGCAAACGTGGTTAGTTGCCCCTGAATCAAGTATCCAGGTAAAGTCATTACTTTCCACTAATCAAGTTTCAAGAACGAGTAAATCATATTTACCTTTCTTCTCTTTGAGCTCAGCAAGGTACTTTGGTCTGTTTCGCTTCCAGTGCCCATCCATGTTAGAGTGGAAACATTTTCCTTTATCTGCAACTTTGGCATTTCCCTTGCCTTTGTCAGCAGCGATGGGTGCTTTCCCTTTCCCTCATATCTTCTTCTTTTGGGTCTTCTTCAGCCCAGAAGATGAACCGCAGGTCTTAGTCCCAGAGGATCAACCCTTCTGGAACCTTCTGGAATGAGCAAACAAATTTGCCTCTCCATCAGCCTCTGCCTTATTCTTCATAAGGGACTGAAAAGTCTGCAGCTCATTGAGGAGAGTACTCAGGTTGAACTTTATTTTGTTCATCACCGCATTGCTGTGGAATTGCATGAAACTCTTCGGAAGAGATTCCAGGATGAAGGACACCTGACTTTGTTTGTCGATGACCGCATTGTTCATTTCTGCAATGGTGAAGTGGACCATCAGATCGAGAACATGTTCTCTCACCGACGAACCCTCTTTCATAGGGGAGTTATAAACGTACTTGAGAGATTCGTGCCGAAGCTGTCCAGGTGGTTGTCCAAACATATTTTGCAATGAACCCATGATCTCACGAGCTGAGACCATGCCCTCGTGCTTTTTGGCCAAAACTTCAGAAACACTAGCCAAAATGTAGACCTTGGCCTTGTCATTGGCCTTGATCCAACGGTCGTACACATCCTTAATAGATTGAGGAGCGTTTCGAGTAGGGACGTGAGGACACACCTCAGTAAGTACAAACCTAAGTCGTTAACAACCAGAATCGTATTCAGGTTGGACTTCTACGTAGTATAATTCTCGTCAGATAAACGTTTACTTTTGAGTAAGGCTATTATTGAGGACGACATGCTGAAATTTCAAAATTTGTTCTAATTAGTTATGCCTATAACCCATTACAAACCTATCAATTTTAGCAAAATTATTAAAGAACCCTAGTGTTTAAATTAAACCTTTAATTTTGCAATGATACTTCAAGGGTTTAGATCAAAAGGCACCGTCGGGTGGTCAGTCACTCCTCGCCTGAATTGACACTATCTCAGTTAATTCTCACTACCAAAACATCTCATGTCCCAATGAATCTTAGCTACCATTTGTTTGGTCAAAGGCTCGTTAACTACTTTAACTTATCCGGTAAATGTGTCCCTACCATTTTCAGATCCAATAGGTCTGAGCCAACATGCTACTATTAAGAAAGACAACTATTGGAAAATTACCTAAGAGACCCTATCCATTTCTTGAGTTCGCGGTGTTCCGACCCTATAGTCAGGTCCTTCGTAGGGATTTGTTGTTCCTAGACAACCTAACAGGCGGACTATAGAAATCTCACGGTGCGACCTAATAGAGGAGATCGTAAGATACGTTGACATGCTTCCTGTGTAAGCCCTAAACTCTATTTTCTTTTATCAGCCCTAAACTCTATTTTCTTTTATCATTTTGCACTCGTACTAGATGTTTTGAAATATGCAAAATGATATAGGTTGCACTAAAGGATGTCGTGATCGGATTTGGGAATCTGTTTAATTAGGAGCTACAATGTGTTAAAAGCTTCATAAGGAGATAGGTAAGCCATTGAAATAAGCATATTAAAAGTTGAATTGAAGTAAGTTAAAAGCTTTAGCAAATTGGGGAAATTTAAGATGCAATATGGATTGAATGGACGATCTTATACCTCACAAACTTAGTATAAGTTGAGTCAATGCTTAGGGTTTATTTACTTACTTATTTTGGTGTTTTAAAAAGGGGATTATGATGTAAATATTAAAGTTGGAGCTGGCCAAAGGAGGTGAAGCCTCGAGTTAAACTTTGCAAGTAGGTGCTGTCAAATTCGTAGGAAAACAGCAAGCTGCTGGAATCTGGGTCATCTTAAAACAATCATATCTCTTCATTTCCTGAGCCAAATTCGATGATTTTTGAGTCAAAATCTCATAAATTGAGAGTAGAATACGAAACTCGTTGGCTTTTGTGAAGATACGCAGAGAAAGAAGGAGAAAAGTGCAGAACAGGGAGAGGTGTTCAAAGTTCTCGGGTAGCAGAACAGTGTGAGGAGATCAATCTCTTTTGAGCTCATGAGGAGGAATTAGAAGCTGAAAGTTTGGGGTAAGTAAGCTAAGATGTTGTACTTGAGGTTTATCCAAAAATATTGGGTGGTTGTGTTGATAAGTTTTGAGGAACCCAAGCTGAAAGTTGAACTTGAAAGTTTAGGTGCAAGGGAAAATCTACTAGCAAGAGATTGAAGGAGATGTTCTTCCATTTCTATATACTTTACAACCAAGTGTGTATGGCTATTCTGAATTGAGTTATGGGACTGAATTAGATCTTTTTTTGAGGTGCATAATGAAAGGAGTTAATGTTACTAATTTCATTTTAAGGGCAAACGGAGATAGGAATAGCTTATAATCCTTGGAACTCTTTTGGTAATTGTGAGTGACAATATTTTAGAACTATACTTGACCTTTGTTTTTCTTCAAAAACATAAATGTTGATGATTGAATCTTGCTGGAATTAATTATGTATAGTTTCATGGAGTTTTTAACATAATGTTCTTGATGGAACCTAAGCATGTTTTGAATTAGTTTGTACTATAAATCCAAGTATGGAAACTAAATTATGGAAGTATGATTTCCTCTAGAGAATGCCATGTGTAAATCCATTTGGGAACTTGTTTAGAAAATAATATGCAAGTGTTGAGAAATTCTTGTATGTATTATTAAAACATGATTTCCATGGTATGCAAATTATGCCCATGTTTGTTGTTAACCCCTAATACTGAAGGACATTTGAGAAGGTACTTAGGGTGGAAGGAATCATGATTTCCCGATACTGAAGGACATGAGAAGGTATTCGGGTTGTAAATGGTCTTACCTTAATACTAAACGACATAGAGAAGGTATTCGGGTTGTCCACAACTGTTGACAACCGCATTGAGGGACTAGGGAGTTGGGTCCCAGACAGTTGAGCAGCCGAGAGTTCTAGTAGCTGCAAGAGAGGGCACCATCGGTGTTAGACTAAAGAGAGTTGTAGGGAAACCTAGGCAACACGGAAAGCTCTACGCTATGACTCAGTAAGAAGCACAAGATGCACCAGATGTCATTACTGGTACGATTACTATTTGTAATGTACCTGTACGTGTGTTAATAGATCCAGGTGCTACGCATTCCTTTGTTTCTAATATATTCCTGACTAAGTTGAATTGAAAGCTAGAGCCTTTATTGGAAAGGTTAGTTATATACACTCTAGTAGGTGATGCTTTATTTGTCAATTCAGTGTTGCGAGATTGTGAGGTTTTAGTAGAAGGTCTCAATATATTAGTGGATTTTCATCCATTAGAGTTGCAAGTGTTGGATGCAATCTTAAGGATGGATTTCTTATTCACTATGCTTCCATGGATTGCCATAGAAAGGAAGTGATATTCAAGAAACCAAGGTTGGTTGAAGTAGTTTTCAGGGGTGGAAGAAAGATCATTCTTACAAGTTTGATTTCAGCATTAAAAGCTGAGAAGTTTTTTAGGAAAGGTTGCACGACGTTTCTTGCACATGTAGTAGAGGTGTAGGAAGAAAAGCTAAAACCAGAAAATGTTCTTATTGTGAACGAATTTCTAGATGTTTTCCCAGCAGATCTGTCAGACTTGCTACCTGATAGGGAAGTTGAGTTCACTATTGAATTGCTACCAGAAACAACACCTATTTCGCAGACGCCGTATAAAATAGCTCCAAATGAGCTCATAAAGTTGAAGATGTAGTTACAAGAACTAGTTGATAAGGGATACATCAGACCTAGTGTATCACCTTGGGGAGCTCCAGAGTTATTCGTAAAGAAGAAAGATGGTACCCTTAGATTATGCATTGATTATAGACAGTTAAACAAAGTCACGATACGTAACAAGTATCCTTTACCCTGAATAGATGACTTGTTTGACCAGTTAAGAGGAGCATCGGTGTTTTGTAAGATTGATTTAAGATCAGGATATCATCAGTTAAAGGTCAGAGAATCAGACATTCCTAAGACATTATTCAGAATGAGGTACGAGCATTATGAGTGTTTAGTAATGCCATTCGGTTTAACAATGCACTAGCAGTTTTGAGGAAAGGTTGCACGACGTTTCTTGCACATGTAGTAGAGGTGCAGGAAGAAAAGCTAAAACCATAAAATGTTCTTATTGTGAACGAATTTCTAGATGTTTTCCCAGCAGATCTGTCAGACTTGATACCTGATAGGGAAGTTGAGTTCACTATTGAATTGCTACCAGAAACAACACCTATTTCGCAGACGCCGTATAAAATAGTTCCAAATGAGCTCAGAAAGTTGAAGATGTAGTTACAAGAACTAGTTGATAAGGGATACATCAGACCTAGTGTATCGCCTTGGGGAGCTCCAGAGTTATTCGTAAAGAAGAAAGATGGTACCCTTAGATTATGCATTGATTATAGACAGTTAAACAAAGTCACGATACGTAACAAGTATCCTTTACCCTGAATAGATGACTTGTTTGACCAGTTAAGAGGAGCATCGGTGTTTTGTAAGATTGATTTAAGATCAGGATATCATCAGTTAAAGGTCAGAGAATCAGACATTCCTAAGACATTATTCAGAATGAGGTACGAGCATTATGAGTGTTTAGTAATGCCATTCGGTTTAACAATGCACTAGCAGTTTTCATGGAGCTGCAATAAAGAATATAGAGACCCATATTGGCCAAATGAACACATCACTCCAGGCACAACAAGCAAGGAAAGAAACACCTTCAGGGAGTACAGTCTAGCTAAAGACGTTAAACAAAGCGATTCTTGGGAGGCAACCAAAGCTTTACATTTTTGTTGTTTTCTGTCTTTAGTTTCTTTTAGTTGTTTTTCAGTACGTATATTTACTAGTTTGGTTGTTTTGCTTTGTAGGTTGAGATGATGTCATCCTTCGTTGGAAATCCATGCTCCTGTTCTGAGAAACTCCAGCACACATGCTTTGGCTATCCAAGGAACTCAGAAAGATCTCCATCACCCAGGACAGTATTGTTTACTCTTACCCTTATACTTAATCTGTGTTTATTTATTCAAACGTTGGGGACAATGTTTAGTTTATGTTTGGGAGTGGGATGTTGTTTATTTGTTGTAACTGTCCTGAGTATGTACTGAAAAGTTGATTGATCTTTGCATAAGTCTTATTATGATAGCCTAGGATGAGAATTAATTGGAAATATTTGTGATTCTGCTAAAACTTGAGAGCATGATATGAATTTGAGTTAATTTATAAATTTTGTTGAGTTTTTCCTGCACCATTATGCACATAGGTTGTGTTCCTGTAGTTTTGAAATGCTTGGAACAAAGTTCTTAGGTTTAGAAGTTTGATGTCACCTCGATAGGTCTGAGAACTGATTTTAGAGTTAAACTGCAGGATAGGGTGAATGACAATATGAAGTGCATGATCTGTGTAATATGTGCATTATGTGAAAGAGTCTTTGGTTTTTGTTGTTTGTTTGTTTAAGAAGAAAAAAACTCGTGAGGGCAAAAAGAGGTACCTTCACTGTGATCAGTTAGGCCATTCATTGAGTGAGTGCTCTAGGTAAGGGTCCCTGCAGTGGATGTGTGAAAGCTAGTGTCTTGCACAAAAAAAAAATAGAAAAAGTTATAAAAAAAAAGTGATGAAGTACTGAGTAGAGTTATTTAATTCTTGAATGTGGGAGACTCAAAGATTAGTAATTAAGACCAGTGTAGGGGGAAGTTGAATGGAGAGCCTACTAAAGTTGATCTGGGCTTAGTAAAAGTGAAGGGAACATAGGCTAATCACACACATACGTAGGTGTTGGGTTTTATGTCCTAAACCTTGTGGTTTTGTTAACTGAATGTATATTCTATTTTTCAATAAAGATGTTAGTGAGATTTATTCAGTAAAGATGTTTTTGAATAAAGTGAATTGTGAATTATGTAACCCTAATCCGAATAAGAACCCTTGGATATAGGATGAATACTTGAACTTTATGTGGATCAAGTTCAAGTTATAGCCAGAACAGTCTATAGTATAAGGATAGGGTAGGGTACCTTATCTTGGGAACACTATGGGCGTAGCCCGCTTTGTAGAGTACCAACGATGTGATCCTATATCGTTCATGTGGAGACATGTGAGTGGGGGCGTCCTATGCAATGAGTTTGCATAAGACTGGACTACGAAATAGTCACATAGACTTTATAACTCCATTTACTGTATTAACTGACTATATTCATACGATGACCTAGGTAACTCGATCTTAATCCTGAGCGTTCTATGAACACCTGTTTATTCGGATTATCCTTAGATTTGCATGGGTGAGAGTGGCCCGAGACTGCCGACTCAATATGCCTCCCATTTCAGGGATAAGTCTTGGTAGATAGTTGTGAACATAGTTCTGCAAGATGGAATTCACTCCTACCCGCCTTAGGGATTAGTAGAGAGGTTGTTCCCTTAAGTGTTGACTCCAGATCTTGAACAATGGGCCCACCCCTCTCACTGACCCGAGAGGGATTCGGTTTGGTCGTTGGACCACAAACGAATTGTTCATTAGAGGTTCAGTGGGACTTAAGGAACAAGAGGTAATTATTGGGGTAAAATGGTAATTTTGACCCAGCTGTAATTACGAACGACCTGTGAAGGATCGACTTACTAATCATGGTTATATCGAGTGGATAGAAATATATCCACAGTGAGGAGAGTGCAACCACTGGGCTTTAGTGGAGTGTTCCGGTGGTTAATGAATGTTGATCAACTAGGCTAAAAAGTTTGGCCGGTTAATCTCGTATCGTTGGAGCTCATGATCTGTAGGTCCATTAGGTCCTCCTTACTAGCTCGGACTAAGCCTTGTAACATTTTGAGAAAAAAGAATTTGAATTGTTCAAATTCGAGTTTTGAAGAAAGCGTTAATTATGTGTGATATATTTAACGAATCATAGCTTAATTATGTATTAAACTATGATTAATAGGAGGTGGATATATTTAAATATGATTTAAATATTGAATCGGTTTATAGCGTGAATAAAGATTCATGTTCGGAAAAACGATCCGGATTGGGCAATTTATTTAATTTAGTAATTGATATTAAATTAAATTAATTAAATTAATTTTTGAATTATTTAATTAATTAAATTAATTTTAATTTAAAATCAATTTAATATTGATTTTTGAATTAAAATTAAATGAAAAGTAAATAGATTTTCATGATTTTCATGAAAATCAACTTGACAAGTTGCCTAATCCTCATCATCTTCAAAATTGTACAAAATTAGCCACCTCCACCTCAATCAATCCTCATCACTGTTGAGATGTCACTCTAATGAAGCTTGTTGAAGCTTTATATAATGGTGATTTGAGGTAATATGGGAGAAGTTTGCAGAAAATTCTAAATTCTCGAATTAGTGACCTTTTAGGTCTTTTCTTCCAAATTCTCTCAACCTAGGATCCCACAATCCGTTCTAAGGCCTGAGGATAGTAGGGAAGACTCTAACGGTCGTCCACGAAGTATTCGTGCTGAAAACACTCCACCAGGTGAAGAGAATTTGATCTTCAAAGTTGAGTTTCTTATCTCTCTGTTTTTCCAGTTTTGAGCATGCATTTTATTTTACAAAATTGATCAACTTAAAGCATTCAAGATCTAAAATTGCTTCCGCTTTCTTAATCTAGACTCTTTTAGTAGGAACACTTAGGAAAAGTTTTAAATTGCTTGCTGAAGTGTTTTGTTGAAGAACAATCTGATGTTTAATTATGTTTTTGCTCGGGACTAGAAAAAGTTTAAGTTTGGGGGTGTTTGATAGCACACAAAATGTGCTATCTTTAGGCTTAATTATTGCTAGTTTTATGATGATTTCAGGGCTTTTACGTGTTTAAATCATTCAATTTCAGGTTAAGAGCGTAAACAGAGCAATTGGAGACATTTTGGATCACTCGGGATCGATACGAGGCTATTTGGAGCTAAAAGTAATACCAATTGGAAGAGAAAGGATCAATCCAAGCATGATGACCCGAAGTGATGGCGTTGCAACGCTGTCCATAGCGTTGCAGGCGTTGAAGACCACTGCCGATAGCGTTGCAACGCTGCCTTGCAACGTCGCAATGCCACTTCGATAAGAGGCGCGCGCGTTAGGGTAGAGGCGTTGCAACGCCATCGAGATATTCCATATATGACCAGCCGCCTAGGGTACAACATTGCAACGCTGTCCCTAGCGTTGCAACGCTGTACCGATTAAGCTTATAAATAGAACATTATGCATTCTTGTAAAGGGAGCCGAATTTGGTAGATTTTCCACTCTAATTTCAAAATACACTTTGTAAGAAGAGAGAAAAAAGCGTTTTTGGGAGCCAAAACATCCGTAGAGGTTCGAGATCGAAGACGAGAGCTCGGAGACGAAGGACCGACATCGACACATAAGTTTATTTTCCTTTTCTTTTTAGATTGTAACTCCATTTCAGACGTTTTCTACATGTTTAGTTTGATTTTCATGTGATTTAGAGTAGCTAGACATTGTAGTTAGGATTTGATTTACTTGTTAAGACTTTCTTATCAGGAATTGAAGCATGTTTTGTTCTTATTTTTGGCAATTCGTTCTTAACTCTTAATTTGTTGGTTTAAGTGGACTCGAGAGATAAAGCTTGAATTAGAGCAAAGTTGTAAAAACTTATAGAATTCTGGCATGAGAATGACCTAGAAATCTCAAGGAAACACATAAAGAAGTTGTTTAATGCCATGCATATCGTAGGTTCATATGGAGACTATGGAGTTTATTGCATGTGTGAGGCTCACTAAGAATCGAGAGATTTTCTTGAGTATTTTACTTCTTGTTTATCAATTCATCTCATTGGTTCAATGCATGTGTTAGTTAGGTTATTAACTTATAAAATCACTTTCCTCAAATCTATCAATTCGTGTCTCCACAAGTTTGTTTGTTTGTTTGTTTTTACTTTTAATCACCTATCCACGTGATGTTTCTTTAGCTAAAATTGAGAATTAGTATATTTTGCACCAACATATGTCCTTTGAGTAGTACGGGTGAGGGTGGTCACAGTTATTCGCCCAATATGCCTATCTTCTCAGGGACAGGACCACGTGGGGAGATGGAAACTTGACTACGCGAGATGGAATTCACTCGTTCCCAACTTAGGAAAACTAGAGGGGTTGTGCCGTTAAGTGTTGTTTCTAGGGCTTGGAAAACAGTCACCCACCCTCTCACTGGCCCGAGATGGATGTTGTTTATGGTTGGACCATACAACGTTGTTGTTCATTAGAGGAGCAGTGGGGACTTAAGGAGCAAGAGGTAGACAAAGGGGTAAAACAGTAATTTGACCCAACAGTGTCTAAGAACAACCTGTGAAGGGTCAACTCATGGGCATTGGTTATATCAATTGACGCAACTTGTCCTACCGTGATGGGAGTGCAACTACGGGCTTTAGTGGAGTGTTACCGTAGCTAATGAATGTTGAATAACCGAGTCGAAGACTTTGACAGGTTAGTCTCGGATCATTGGAGCTCGTCATCTGTCGTTCCATTAGGTTCCTCGGTTTGCTCAAACTCTATATATGGAGGGTTTACAGTTTCGTGTGGATTTGAAGTGTTCAAATTCATTAAAAGGGTATTTATGACATTTATATGAGATATGATTGACATGTTATATAGTTTAATGTGAATGAGATACATAATAAACTATAGGTTAGCCTAACTTCTTACTTAGTGCTAATTTAGAGAAATTGAATTCCGAGAAATTAAATTGAATGTGATTCAATTTAACATCCACAATTATACAAATGTGATTTGTATAATAAGGTATGAGATATCTTATTCTATGTGGTTATGAAAATATGATTTGCATAACCTAAGTTTGTGGTAAAATGGTATATAGGTGGAGATTTCAACTCGACATATCAATATTATATAAAGCAATTTTGAGAAGGCTTTAGTGATCTCACAAGTCATTTATTTGGATTTTTTATCCAAGAATTCTTTCAAAATTCTTTCAAAATTCTCTCAACTCTCTCAAATTTTCTCTCTACCCTAAACCAAAAGAGTCCCACAACTCTCCCTTTACCGAAGGAGAACAACCGAGAAGATCTTTTGGGGGTGTCCAATCGTTCGTTGTTCGGAGAGTTCGTGATCGTAAAGATCGGGTGCACGAAGAGTTCGTGATTGGAGAAGGAATTCTTGAGAAGCGTTCTTCAAGAAGTAAATATGTTTTGTTACTGTTTTTCCATCTTTTACAACATGTTTATCCTAGGAATTTATGTGATAAATTCGATTTTAAGAATTGTTTTTCACAACGATCACCATGACATTCCAAGTCGTTTCCGTTGCGGGAGTTTTATTCTCCTCAATTGTTATCAGTGCCAATCGTTGGCTTCTTCGTTGTGCAAAATGATTTTCTTAAAATTAGGTGGGTTATACTTTAATCCATGAGATGAATTTTGGTTGTTGCAAATTGAATGTTTCGATTTTGGCACTTAATTGTAGATTTACTTTTCTGTTGATGAGATCAATGTAAGGGCCCGTTGTTTTTGGCAATTAGAATGTAAATCGAGTTTGTAAGTATGTGTCGTTCGTGACAAGGGTTGCTGTGAAGAAATCGGAGCAGAATCGAACGAAAAATGACGAAGAACAACAAAGGGGTTTGTTGTTCTGTCGACAGCGTTGAGACGTTGTTCTTTGGCGTCTTAATGCTGCCCGTGCGGATCAAGGCTGAGCTGCAGGTCAGCATTGCAACGCTGAGTGTAGTGTTGCAACACTGAGGACAACGCTGACCACGACGTTGCAACGCGGATAGCGTAGTGGGCAGTTCGCGCGAAGAATTGGTCGAGTGGTAGTTTTTCTTCTCGTGGAGCGTTAATTCATTTTATTTAATTATTTTTATATTTTGTAAAATGTATTTTTAAATTTAATTTTATAAATTAATATTAATATAAATGTTATATTTATGTTAATTAATTTAATTAATGTCCCTAAGGTGCCAAAACCGGTCTAATTTTGCTATTTAATTTATTTTATGCATGAGATGTATGAAATTATTTATTTTATGTGCATAATGTATGTCATATAGATTAAAATCCTACCTTAGGTTAAACATTTCATACATCATATTTATATTATAAGAGTTATAATATATAGTATGCATAATAGGATTATATTATAAGAGTTATAATATAATGTATGCATGTTTTAATTTAATTAATATAAGTGTTATATTTCATAGATTAAAAGCATGAACATGCATTTAATTCATGTGATGATAATATGTTATATAGTTTTATTATTCATGTGATGAATGATCAAGCAGTATAACATAGAAATGCATGTAACCTAAGTTAATTATTAGTTTTAAATTGTTTAGAACTTGAATAATTAGACTTAGGTTTTCTAGTTCTAATCAGATTAGAATTAGAAAATCAAATATCACTTATGAATGAAGACAGTAACTCTGTCTAAGGAAGGGTCTATCTAAGGCTGGAGTATTTAAGCTGACGCTTTGCAGAACAACCCTACCTGGAAACCGATCTGTGAGTGAAATTGGTACGAAGATTCATAGGTTATATTCTCGCGAGTGCCGTTAATTAAAAGTTAATAAATTTACTCACATAGACCTAAGTTAATAATGTGCTTATAGACATAGGCTAATCCAGTATAAGAGTTATATTGGTAGACTTAGGTAAATATTGGCCGATTTATCTAGGTCAATGCCGATTAATTTAAACTGCTTAGTGACAGGAAATAAAGTGTATAAGATACATTTGATTTTTTGACTACAAATCTAAGTTAACACCGTGAGATCCATACTCGGCCTCGTGTCGCAAATGAGAACGTCTCCCTTTGGATGGTATTTGTATGGGTCAATATCAACGTCAATGGAGAGAGTACTTAAAGAAAGTGGGAGCGGGACATGTGAAAACGGGATCCACGGTCTATTCTTTCGATTCACACCGTGAGATGCCTATGATCCGCCTGCTAGTCTGGCCTGAACCAGACAATTCCCTTCGGAGGGCCTTGATTATGGGAGTCAGAACACCATGAATTTCCGAAAGGGATACAATTTTCTTGTTGGTTTTCCTTCTTGGTTCACACTTCGGTGGCTATTGTTTGGACGGATACATGGAAATTTAAAGACTGAGGGTGACACTCACGAGATTCATTAAGAGTTACTGGATTCAGACCAAAAAATTGTAACGAGACGCCTAATGGAATAAGAGTTATTTTGGTATTAGGGTCTGGTCGAAAAAGTCTCGTCTTAGAGGAGAAGTGTTTCTGTTCAACCTTCGGTGGCGATCATTCTAAACCTTTGGGGTATCTTTACAAATTTTAATGACTTAGGGATCATAGGATAAAATTTTGCAAAACCCTTATGGATTTTTCAAAGTTTTTGCGAGACTAATACAAAGTTTTTACTTGTTTTCAGCAAAAATGTCTAGCTCAATTGTTGCGCTATTAGTTTCCGACAAACTAGTAGGTGATAACTACCAAACGTGGAAAAATAATATCAACACAATTCTACTAACTGACGACCTAAAGTTCGTGCTCACTAAGGAGTATCCTCAGGTACCGTGCTTGACCGCATCACGAAGTGTTTGTGATGCGTACGATCGATGGATCAGGATCAATGAAAAGGCCAAGGTCTATATCATTGCCAGCTTATCTGAATTATTGGAAAAGAAGCATGAGGTGATGATCACCGTCAAGGAGATCATGGAATCCTTACAGGAAATGTTTGGACAACAGTCCTTTCAGGTTCGACATGATTCCCTCAAACACGTCTTCAATGTGCGGATGAAAGAAGGGACGTCTGTCCGTGAACATGTTCTAGACATGATGACTCACTTTAATCTGGCTGAGTGAACGGGACTTTGATCGACGAGTGGAGCATGGTCAGCTTTATTTTGGAGACTCTTTCGAAGAGTTTCCTTCAGTTTCGTAGCAATGTTGTTATGAACAAAATTAGCTACACTCTGACCACCCTTCTCAATGAACTATAAAACTTCCAGTCCTTGATGAGGATCAAGACACTAGAAGCTGAGGCAAATGTTGCCTTCAGGTCCTTTCACAGGGGTTCGACCACTAGGACAAAATCTCTAGGTTCTTTAGGGCCGAAAGGGAAGAAGAAGAAGATGAAGAAGGGTAAAGCTGACTGTGCTGCCGTCCAAAAGGACAAAAAGGTCAAGGAAGTTGCAGAGAAAGGAAAATGTTTCCACTGCAATCGGGATGAACACTGGAAGCATAACTGTCCCAAGTTCCTTGCCGACAGGAAGAAAGAAGGTAAATGTGATTTACTTGTAACAGAAACTTGTTTAGTGGAGAGTAATGACTCTGCCTGGATACTGGATTCAGGCGCCAATAACCATGTTTTTTCTTCTTTTCAGGTAATTAGTTCCTGGCAGCAGCTGCGAGAGGGTGAGAAAACACTACGGGTTGGATTCGGGGAGGTGGTCTCTGCTGCAGCGGTCGGTACGGTAAAACTCTATTTTGGCGGGAAGTACTTATTATTGGATAATTTGTACATAGTGTTAGGGTTTACTAGAAACCTTGTTTCCATTTCCTACCTTACTGAACATTGTATTTCAGTTTCTTTTGAATTAAATAAAGTGTTTATTTATTTCAAAGAAAACTTATTATTTAAAACGATAGAAACACGAACTAAGAGAGTAAAGGTTTCTCCTAAAGAAAATGTCCATCCATGGCATCTAAGGTTAGACCACATTAATCTTAATAGGATTTAGAGACTAGTGAAGAGTGAACTTCTAAGCGAGTTGGAAGAAAACTGTTTACCGGTATGTGAGTCATGTGTTGAAGGCAAAATGACTAAACATCCTTTTAGTGGAAAACGATATAGAGCCAAAGATCTCCTTGTGCTTATACATTCTGACCTCTGTGGTCCGATGAGTGTTAAAGCACGAGGAGGTTATGTAAGCCCTAAACCCTATACTCTTTTATCATTGAGCACTCGTTCATGATGTTTTGAAATATGCAAAATCGTATAGGTTGCACTAAACGAAGTCGTGATCGAATTTGGGAATCTATTGAATTTGGAGCTACAATGTGTCTAAACTTCATAAAGGGATAGGTAAACATTGAAATAAGCATAATAAAAGCTTCATTGAAGTAAGTTCAAATCATTAGCAATTTGGAGAAGTTTTAGGTGCATCATGTATTGAATGGAAGATCATATGTCTCACAGACTTGGGATAAGTTGGCTAAATGCTTATGGTTTCTTTACACACTTATTTTGGTGTTTTAAAAAAAAGAAAAGAAATGAAGTGAAGGATAAAAGGAAAACAAGGAAGGAAAAGCTCACACCATTTTGGTTTGGTTTGCTTTAAAAATAATGAAGAAAATGAAATGAAATGAATGGATATAATATTGTGTTTTGTTTTGTTTAGAAAATAAAAGGAAAGAAAAGAAAAGAAAGAAAGGGATAAAGGAAAGGAAAAGAAAAGGAAAAGAAAAGAAAAAGCAAAAGGAAAAAGACAAACTTTGCCTCCTTGGTTTATAAAATGACTTTATCTTCTCCATTTTCTTCTTCATTTATCAAAACCAAGCTGAAATTTCGTGGAAGAAGGAGAAAGGAAGAAGAAGGAAGCCATTTTTCATAAACTTGGAGCTGTAGTTGCAGAAGAAAGGAGAAGAACTCAAGAGGATTCTTTATTGCAGCAAGGAGATCAACTCAGACCAGTTCTGATGTTTTGGTCTTTTCGAGCTCAAAAAGAAGAGGTAAGAGTTGAGTTTTTGGTACATGAAAGTTAACTCAATTTGGAACAAACTTTGTGAAGGAAGCTCGAGCTAATACTGAAGTTAACTTACTGTTTTGTTAAGAGGAAGACAGAAGACAGAATTTGCTGTCAAATCTGGGAAGTCTCTGATGTTTTGGTTGTTCTGATGTGTATACTTTGAGTTAGAAGCTCTAATTGGTATGGTTAGAAAGCTTATTCAATTTCGTACACGTTTCATGAAGGAATCGTGAGAAGAAAATGATTGGAAGATGTTGTAATCTTCAGGTTAAGTTTCGGGTTGCAGCAGGAAGTGAAATCTGGAACAGCAGCAGATTCATTTTAGGGGTTAAGCTACTGAGGTAATTTCTAACCAATACGTTAGGAATCTCATTTTCATGTCTTCATAAGAGTTTTAGAGGGTTGAAAAAGGAAGAGTTTGGTATAAAGTACATTCTTTTTGGATAAGTAATGAAGAAGTTATGGCTGTCTGAAAACAGGGCAGAAAATCTGAAAATGCTGGAATTTTGAAAGTGTGTTTTCTTGCAAGTTTTAAGGTCAAAAATCATGAGCTCAAGGTTCTAATGATTGATTTGGCTTGTTTGACAGGCCAAGAGCAAATAGGTCAAGTTTACAAGCCAAGGTTCCAATTCTAATACTGTGAGTGACTCTATCTTAGAACTATGTTTGACCTATGTTTTTCTTCATGAACATAAGTGTTGATAATTACATCTTGTTTGAACTAGTTGTGAATGTCTTCATGGAGTTTTCTAACATAAGGTTCATGATGGAACCTAAGCATGCTTCGAATTAGTTGTAACTATAAATCAAAGTATGGAAACTAAATTATGAAAGTATGCTTTCCTTTAGAGAATGTTTTGTGTAAATCCACTTAGGAACATATTTAGATGATAATAAGAAATTGTCAATAAATTGTTGTATGTGTTATAAAGACATGATTTCCATGGTAAACAAGTTATGCCTTGATCTTGATTAACCCCTAATCATGAAGGACATTCGAGAAGGTACTTAGGGGAATGAATCATGATATCCCGATCTTTGAAGGACAATGAGAAGGTATCCGGGAAGTAAATGGTTTTACCTAAATACTGAAGGACAATGAAAAGGTATTTGGGTAGTAAATGGTGTTACCTTAATACTGAAGGACATAGAGAAGGTATTAGGGAAAACCAAACGACCAAAGGTATTCCACGTGCACGTGAGAGAGAGAGAGAGAGAGGTATGAACCTTATTGGAATAAATATAACTCTACCACCTATATGGTTTGATGTGGTATCATGTCATGTGTTTTATTGTTATGAGCTTCCATATTATTGATCTATCTACCCTCGATGATTTAGTACATTTCGAGTTTTGTGCTATGCACAAGTGGTGACTTAAAACCTGTAAATTGGAAGCATGGTTTGTTTATGATTACAAACAAATGTTAAGCTATTTTCTACTTATAATCTGCCATTATTATGATTCACCTGTGAGCTTATAATGTTTTAAAGATAGACACTCACTGAGCTTTTTAGCTCATTCTTTCAATGTTTTCAAACCTTATCAGGTAGAGATCGAGCTCCTGGTACCTGACATCCTGCCATAGTCTGCTGGAAGTTCATAAATTGTTAGTTTGTACGTGGCTGGTGTTGTATAGAAAGTCGTTATGTAGCTATAGAAGTCTTGTACATTAGCGGTTGTATAAACAATGAGTTGTCTTGTGTTGTTTTGATGCACTTGACTTTTAGTTTCCAAGAGAGACTTATGAAGGGTTTCTCCTTGTGTATGTTTAATAGTTGTCGATTTCTGTTTGTGTTATGTTAAAATGTTCCATATGCGAACATAGTATGTTTATCAGAATACTGAGGTGCAGGTATTGTTAAGAGGTAAACAATGTCTACGTTGGTTTCACGCGCCTTTCGGGCTAAGTAGCGAGTAGTTCGGGAGGGGGTGTGACAATTTGGTATCAGAGCGATTAGCTCCATGGGAATGAGAGCAGGGCAAGTTAGCTCACGAGAACAAAGTAAAAGTCATAACAAGTTATTGAGTTAGTTCGAGATAGAACTAGTAAGGTATGGTCCAAGTAAGAATAAGAGTAAGTCCAGTTAGGGCTAAAATGTGAATGGAAGTTTAGTAATGTGTGTATGGGAGTTAGATATCCATAGTATGTCTAGTATATTGATATGTTATTGGAGTCATGCCACCACGTACTAGCGTGACAGCATTTGGCGGGGATCGGGGCGGGATGCGGGATCCTACCCAAGGCCAATCGAGAGGGGATCTAGTGCCCCGAGAGTCCAAAGCGAGGTTCTGAGATGAGCAACATGTTAGTATCTCACAAGAGGTAGGTGGGGTGAGAAAGCGAGGACCAAGTGATCAAAAAAAAAAAAAAAAAAAAGGAAAAAAAGGCGTATAGTATAGAATAGAACGTCTAAAGAAATTAGGAGCCCACAGTGTTTGATGGTTCCATAGATCCGGTGATGCGAAGTTTGGTGAATATGCTACAAAATGTTGTGATGTAATGAGTTGCTCACGAGGAGCAAAGTCAAGCTAGCCACATTCCTATTAGAGGAAGAAGCGAGAGGATGGTGGAAATCGATTTTAGCAGATGGAGTGATGCACGTACTGGATTGGCAAACATTTAGAGGCATATTCAAAGATAAATATTACCCTAGCACGTATCGTGAGGCAAAGAGGATGAATTTTAGAAATCGAAGTAAAGGCCACTTTCAGTGGCTGAGTATGAGAGAAGGTATAACGAGCTGTCACGGTATGCTGATGTGATTATGGCAACTGAGAGTGACAGGTGTCGGAGATTTGAAAGAGGGTTACGTCCTGAGATACGAACCCCAGTCACAGGCATTGCAAAGTGTGCTAACTTTTCCCTGCTTGTGGAGAGTTCTCTACGTGTCGAGCAGAGTATAACAGAGGCACAAACAGTGGTGGAGCCTACTCGAGGGCCTTCACCGACGAGCAGTTTTCATGGTCGTGAACAGCGACGATTCACACCTTGAGTGAATGTTTTGAGTCGTCAGGACTTCAAAAGTCGAGCTGGCAGCCAGATATCGAGGCAAACCCATGTTAGTGGTGCCTATCAGAGGCAGAGCCAAAGAGCACCTAGTCAACCTGCCAGGTCCACAATAAGACCACCGACAATACAGGAGTCTGTTGCATGTGCGACAAGGAGAACTCCGTGTATAAATTGTGGTAAGAATCACCGAGGCCAATGTCTGGTTGATGTCAATGTGTGTTACCAATGTGGGCAACAAGGACATTTTAAGAGGGATTGTCCACAGCTTAGAGTAGCCACACAGAGGACCGAGGAGTTGGGTCCCGGAGCAGTTAAGCGACCAAGAGTTCCGAGGCGCAAGAGAGAGGCACCGAGTGGTGCTAAATAGAAAGGAAGTTGTTTTCAAGAAACCAGGATTAGTTGGAATGGTTTTTAGGGGTGAAAGGAAGATTATTCCTACGAGCTTGATTTCAGCATTAAAAGCTGAAAAGTTGTTGAGGAAAGGTTGCATGGCATTTCTTGCATACGTAGTGGAGGTGCAGGAAGAAAAACGAAAACCAGAAGATGGTCTTGTTGTGAACGAATTTCTTGATGTTTTTCCAGTAGATCTGTCAGGGTTGCCACCTGATAGGGAAGTTGAGTTCACTATTAAATTGCTACCAGGAATAGCACCTATTTCTTAAGCGTTGTATATACTGGCTCCAAGTGAGCTCAAGGAGTTGAAGATGCAGTTACAAGAACTAGTTGATAAAGGATACACCAGACCTAGTGTATCACCCTGGGGAGCTCAAGTGTTATTTGTAAAGAAAAGAGATGGTACCCTTAGATTATGCATTGATTATAAACAGTTAACCAAGTCACGATACGTAACAAGTATCCTTTACCCCATATAGATGACTTGTTTGACCAATTAAGAGGAGCATCAGTGTTTTCTAAGATTGATTTGAGATCAGGATACCATCAGTTAAAGGTTAGGGAATTAGGTATTCCTAAGACAACGTTCAGAACCAAATATGGGCATTATGAGCATTTAGTAATGTCATTCGGTTTAACGAATGCACCAACAGTTTTCATGGACCTCATGAATATGATATTCCACTAGTATTTGGATCAGTTCGTGATAGTATTTATTGATGATATACCAGTTTACTCAATTGATAGGAAACCTCATGAGGAACATTTGAGGATTATTCTACAAACACTACGAGATAAGCAGTTGTATGCTAAATTCACCAAATGTGAGTTTTGGTTGAATCAGGTAGTGTTTCTGGGGCATGATGTTTCAACAAATGGTGTTAGTATGGATCCAAATTAAGTGAATGTTGTGGACAACTTGGAGAGACTAGTTAGTGCGACAGAGGCACGTAGTTTCTAGGCGTGGCGGGGATACTACAGGGCGGTTTGTTGAGGATTTCTCACGATTAGCATTACCATTAACAATTTTGACAAGGAAGAATGCTAAGTTTGAATGGTTAGATGAGTGTGAAGCAGGGGGTTTTAAAGAGTGAAAAAGAGGTTAGTTACAGTACCTATTTTGACACTTCCTGTAACGGGAATAGAGTATGTAATTTATTGTGACGTCTCGAGGCAAGGTTTAGGGTTCGTGCTCGTGCAAGAAGGAAAAGCAATAGCTTATACGTCAAGACAATTGAAAAAGCACGAATGTAATTACCCTACCCATGATCTCGAGCTAGTAGCAGTTGTTTTAGCATTGAAGATCCGGAGACATTACTTGTTGGGTGAAAGGTGTCACATTTACACAGATCATAAGAGTCCAAATATATCTTTGATCGAGAGGGAGTTAAATGTGAGACAAAGAAGATAGTTAGAAGCGATTAAAGATTATGATTGTACTATAGAATACCATCCAGGTAAGGCGAATGTGGTAGCAGATGCTTTGAGTAGAAAGTCAAGACTTCCTAAGGACGCCTTGTGTGGTATTCGAGCAACATTTTTAAGTACTCTAAGGGATTCTAAGGCAGTTGTCTTTGCAGAGAGTTCAAGGAGTCTTTTAGCTCTATTCCAGGTCAGGTCTTCACTCATAGCAAAGGTTGTGAGAAGACAACCAGAGGATAGTAACTTGTAGAAAATGTTTAGGAAGTCCAAACAAGGCCCGAAAAGAATTTAAGATGAGACCGGATGAGCCATAGAAGCGAGAAGAGCTGTGTGTTCCATGTTTTAGTGAGCTTAAAGATGCTATTCTAAAGGAAGCTCACAGTTCAGCTTACGCTATGCATCCAGGAAGTACCAAGATGTATAAGACATTGAAAGGGAACGTATTGGTGACATGGGATGAAGCGAGAGAGGTAGCCGATTATGTTGATAATGTTTGATCTCGCCACCTGGTTAACTTGATTATACGAGAGAGACAGGAGGACTCCTTAATCCATTACGAGTCTTAGGAATGGAAATGGGAGCATATCACTATGGATTTTCTGTTTGGATTACCATATATTTCTAGTGAACATGATGGTATTTGGGTAATGGTGAATAGACTCACTAAAACAGCACGGTTTATACCGATTTAAGCGACGTTTACACTTGATCAGCTTATTGAGCTATATGTCGGAAGAATTGTAAGTCAATACGGAGTGCCAGTGTCCATAGTTTCAGATAGGGATCCAAGATTTACTTCTAAGTTTTGGCTTAGTTTACAGAAGGCTATGGGGACAAAGTTGAAATTTAGTACAGCGTTCCATCCTCAGACAGATGGTCAGTTAAAGAGGACCATCCAGACCCTAAAGGATATGTTGAGAGCATGTGTCCTTCAATTTAAGGGTAGTTGTGTTACACACCTATCACTTATGCAATCCGCTTATAATAACAGCTATCAGTCAAGTATTGGCATGGCACCATTTGAGGCTCTGTATGGAAGGTCGAGTAGAACGCCCGTATGTTAGTACAAGTTACGACGGATAATGTTAAGGTAATCAGAGAAAATCTGAAGGTAGTACAAGACCGTCAATAGAGTTATGCAGATAAGCGACGAAAGGATTTAAAATTCCAGGTCGGAGATCAAGTATTCTTGATGTTATCTCCGTGGAGAGGTGTCCTTCGTTTTGGCAAGAAAGGTAAGTTAAGTCCTAAATATATTGGTCCTTATCCAGTAACGGGGCGAATTAGGCCAGCAGCCTACAGACTGGAGTGACCAGCAGAACTATCTTGAGTACATGATGTTTTTCATGTATTCATGTTCAGGAAGTATTAACCAGATCCGACACATGTGTTGCAAGCACAACCGGTTGAGTTGAAAGAAGACATAAGTTACATAGAGGATGCAGTTCAAATCCTCGACAGGAAAGAACAAGTTTTGAAAAAGAAATCGATCTCACTCGTGAAGGTTCGTTGGAGACATCACGACGTCGAGGAAGCAACATGGGAAACCGAAGACACAATGAAAGAAAAGTACCCACAACTTTTCTCGAGCTAAATTTCGAGGGCGAAATTCCTCTTAAGGGGGTAGTAAATTGTAAGCCCTAAACCCTATACTCTTTTATCATTGAGCACTCGTTCATGATGTTTTGAAATATGCAAAATCGTATAGGTTGAACTAAACGAAGTCGTGATCGAATTTGGGAATCTATTGAATTTGGAGCTACAATGTGTCTAAACTTCATAAAGGGATAGGTAAACATTGAAATAAGCATAATAAAAGCTTCATTGAAGTAAGTTCAAATCATTAGCAATTTGGAGAAGTTTTAGGTGCATCATGTATTGAATGGAAGATCATATGTCTCACAGACTTGGGATAAGTTGGCTAAATGCTTAGGGTTTCTTTACACACTTATTTTGGTGTTTTAAAAAAAAAAAGAAATGAAGTGAAGGATAAAAGGAAAACAAGGAAGAAAAAGCTCACACCATTTTGGTTTGGTTTGCTTTAAAAATAATGAAGAAAATGAAATGAAATGAATGGATATAATATTGTGTTTTGTTTTGTTTAGGAAATAAAAGGAAAGAAAAGAAAAGAAAGAAAGGGATAAAGGAAAGGAAAAGAAAAGGAAAAAGAAAAGAAAAAGCAAAAGGGAAAAAGACAAACTTTGCCTCCTTGGTTTATAAAATGACTTTATCTTCTCCATTTTCTTCTTCATTTATCAAAACCAAGCTGAAATTTCGTGGAAGAAGGAGAAAGGAAGAAGAAGGAAGCCATTTTTCATAAACTTGGAGTTGTAGTTGCAGAAGAAAGGAGAAGAACTCAAGAGGATTCTTTATTGCAGCAAGGAGATCAACTCAGACCAGTTCTGATGTTTTGGTCTTTTCGAGCTCAAAAGGAAGAGGTAAGAGTTGAGTTTTTGATACATGAAAGTTAACTCAATTTGGAACAAACTTTGTGAAGGAAGCTCGAGCTAATACTGAAGTTAACTTACTGTTTTGTTAAGAGGAAGACAGAAGACAGAATTTGCTGTCAAATCTGGGAAGTCTCTGATGTTTTGGTTGTTCTGATGTGTATACTTTGAGTTCGAAGCTCTAATTGGTATGGTTAGAAAGCTTATTCAATTTCGTACAAGTTTCGTGAAGGAATCGTGAGAAGAAAATGATTGGAAGATGTTGTAATCTTCAGGTTAAGTTTCGGGTTGCAGCAGGAAGTGAAATCTGGAACAGCAGCAGATTCATTTTAGGGGTTAAGCTACTGAGGTAATTTCTAACCAATACGTTAGGAATCTCATTTTCATGTCTTCATAAGAGTTTTAGAGGGTTGAAAAAGGAAGAGTTTGGTATAAAGTACATTCTTTTTGGATAAGTAATGAAGAAGTTATGGCTGTCTGAAAACAGGGCAGAAAATCTGAAAATGCTGGAATTTTGAAAGTGCGTTTTCTTGCAAGTTTTAAGGTCAAAAATCATGAGCTCAAGGTTCTAATGATTGACTTGGCTTGTTTGACAGGCCAAGAGAAAATAGGTCAAGTTTACAAGCCAAGGTTCCAATTCTAATACTGTGAGTGACTCTATCTTAGAACTATGTTTGACCTATGTTTTTCTTCATGAACATAAGTGTTGATAATTACATCTTGTTTGAACTAGTTGTGAATGTCTTCATGGAGTTTTCTAACATAAGGTTCATGATGGAACCTAAGCATGCTTCGAATTAGTTGTAACTATAAATCAAAGTATGAAAACTAAATTATGAAAGTATGCTTTCCTTTAGAGAATGTTTTGTGTAAATCCACTTGGGAACATATTTAGATGATAATAAGAAATTGTCAATAAATTGTTGTATGTGTTATAAAGACATGATTTCCATGGTAAACAAGTTATGCCTTGATCTTGATTAACCCCTAACTTGAAGGACATTGAGAGAAGGTACTTGGGGGGAATGAATCATGATATCCCGATCTTGAAGGACAATGAGAAGGTATCAGGGAAGTAAATGGTTTTACCTAAATCTTGAAGGACAATGAGAAGGTATTTGGGTAGTAAATGGTGTTACCTTAATACTGAAGGACATAGAGAAGGTATTAGGGAAAACCAAACGACCAAAGGTATTCCACGTGCACGTGAGAGAGAGAGAGAGAGAGGTATGAACCTATTGGAATAAATATAACTCTACCACCTATATGGTTTGATGTGGTATCATGTCATGTGTTTTATTGTTATGAGCTTCCATATTATTGATCTATCTACCCTCGATGATTTAGTACATTTCGAGTTTTGTGCTATGCACAAGTGGTGACTTAAAACCTGTAAATTGGAAGCATGGTTTGTTTATGATTACAAACAAATGTTAAGCTATTTTCTACTTATAATCTGCCATTATTATGATTCACCTGTGAGCTTATAATGTTTTAAAGATAGACACTCACTGAGCTTTTTAGCTCATTCTTTCAATGTTTTCAAACCTTTTCGTAGAGATCGAGCTCACAATTACGACATCTGCCATAGTCTGCTGGAAGTTCATAAATTTTTAGTTTGTACGTGGCTGGTGTTGTATAGAAAGTCGTTATGTAGCTATAGAAGTCTTGTACATTAGCGGTTGTATAAACAATGAGTTGTCTTGTGTTGTTTTGATGCACTTGACTTTTAGTTTCCAAGAGAGACTTATGAAGGGTTTCTCCTTGTGTATGTTTAATAGTTGTCGATTTCACTTTGTGTTATGTTAAAATGTTCCATATGCGAACATAGTATGTTTATCAGGAATACAGGGTCAGCAGGTATTGTTAAGAGGTAAACAATGTCTGTTGGTTTCACGCCGCCTTTCGGGCTAAGTAGCAGGTAGTTCGGGAGGGGGTGTGACAGGTTACGAATACTTTGTATCTTTTATAGATGACTATTCAAGGTATGGGTATGAATAGGAAGTCTAAAAACTCTTGAAAAGTTCAAGGAGTATAAGACTGAGGTTGAGATTCTGTTAGGTAAAACTATAAAAACACTTCGATCGAATCGAGGTGGATAGTATATGTGAAGGGATCGAATCCCGTAGCTGAAGCGATTGTTCATCGTGTGTTCTTAATTTAGTTACATGGACTACAATCAAGAACTAATCTAACTAGATTAAGCATGCATTTCTACAAGATGGACAACAAGATATATACCTTTGAAGAACTCTTTCTTCAATTGCTCCTTCTCCCACGTCATGATCTCAGCAACACGAACCCGAACGATCACGCACACTACCACCAGATCTTCTCTGTTGTTCTCTAGGTGAGGGAGGAACGTGGGTTCCTTTTAGGTTAGGTGAGATGATCTTATCAATTGTAGTTGGAACTCTTTCCAACACAATGTGAGAGAATTCTCTAGGGTTTCTCAAAGAGATTGGATTAGCATTACAAAGTTGCATCTCATGCAACTATATATATAGGAAAATAGGATGAAAATTACCATCCTATCCCTCCTTTATTCTCCCAATATTATATGGTTTATATGTGAATCTAAATCACGTTAAAACGATATATTATATCAATTATATCATCTATGATTGATATAACACCTCATGCATGAAATTGAAGACTTCAACTTCATTCCTAATTCTGTACCCTCAATATAATCATGTTGAGCCAACCGAGGGACCTAATGGACCTACAATTCATGAGCTCCAATGATGTGAGATTAACTAACCAAACTCTTTGATCCAGTTAATCAATATTCATTAACTACGAGTCACTCCACTATAGACTTGTAGCTGCAATCTCCTCACTATAGATTATATTGTATCCATTGACATAATCATTACCCATGGGTCGACCCTTCACAGGTTGTTCGTAATCACGGCAGGGTCAAATTACCGTTTTACCCCTATGATTACTGCTTTGTTCCTTAAGCACCACTGATCCTCTAATGAATAATAAGTCTAAGGTCCTACCATATACTCATACCCTCTTAAGTCTGTTAGAGGGCACGACCCTGTTGTTCAAGACCTGGAGTCCGTTCTTAAGGGAACAACCTATCTAATTCATTAGTGTAGGAATGAGTGAATTCCATCTTGTATGGTTAAGTCCTCGGCTACCTACAAGGTTCTGTCCCAGAGAAGGTAGGCTTATTGAGTCGGCTACAGGCCACTCTCACCCATACTAGTCAAAGGACAAACCCTTATAAGAAGGAGTTCTTAACTTGCTTAGGATTCAGGTCGAGTCACTAATGACCATCTATAAATTATCAGTCTTATCCTGTTAACGATGTTTCACTGGTTAGACTAATAATTTGAAGTCCGGTTTTGTATGAACTTTTCATACAGGATGCCCCCACTCGCATGTCAACTACATGAATGAGTTGGATTACCACATTTGTATTAATTACAAAGTGGGTCGCATCCATGGTGTTACCAGAATGAGGTTTCCAACCTTATTCTTATACCATAGACCATTTAGGTTATATTCTTCAACACAATCCAAATAGTGTCCACTACACTGATGTTCAAGATATAATTTAACCTTGGAGCTTAATTGATTGGATTTATAAAGCAAGAATATAATTTTATCAAAACAAATAACTCTTTATTTATTTGATCAAAATTACACAAGTTTAGGGCACAAATCCCAACAATCTCCCACTTGACCTAAAGCTTGTAAAGTACTAAAACATTACAGTAATGTAAATACAATAAACTAGGGCATTTAAACCCTTTGTACAGAATACTCCCACTTGCTTGAGTTGGGGAAGACTTGTAAACCTAGACCTTCTAGGTGACTCTCAAACACTTTAGCCATGAGAGCCCTTTGTAAAAGGATCAGCAACGTTGTGCTCCGAGGCTATCTTCGTGACGATCACGTCTCCTCGATGCAGGATCTCTCGGATGAGATAATATTTCCGCTCAATATGCTTTCCCTAAAGGGAATGATAATCCCCGCGCAGCGGAAGTCGATCGAATCGTCATAGTATCATTACGCAACTTGGTTTTATTAAAACGATCTATTAAAGATCTAGGCTAAACATGTTGGAAAATGAAGAAAAACAGCAAGTTTAGAGATACTTACTTGTTGAAGACTCTCTTCAAGGTTTCTTCCTCAGATCACGAACTCTTCGTGCTTCTCGATCTCAACAAACTCTTCCCACGAACGGAATCGGAACACCTCCACTTGGAGTCTCGGTTGTTCTCTTTTGGAAAAGGGAAGCTTTGTGGGAACTTTAGTGTTTTAGGGAGGGAGGAGAATTGAGAGAGAGTAGAGAGAATTCTTCTTCTCTTCTTTGATGAAAATCAAAAAAATGAGAGAATCGTTACATTCCTTCTTGCAATAAGGGATTATATAGTGGAATGATGGAGTTAAAATCTCCACATTATTACCACTTTACCACAACCATAGGTTATGCGAATCTCATTTGCTTAACCACATAATATAAGATATCTCATATCTCATATAATTGTGGATTCATTAAATTGAATCACATCCAATTTAATTTCTCTCAATTAAATTCTCCAATTAGCCCTAATTCAACAATTAGGCTAACCTATAGTTTATTATGAATCTCATTCACATTAAACTTTATATTATATCATTCATATCTCATATAAATGACATAAATGCCCTTAAAGTGAAATTGAACACTTCAATTTCATACCAAAACATTAACCCTTCTTTTAACCAAGATTGATCCAACTGAGGGACCTTATGGACCTACAGTGATGGGCTCCAATGATCCGAGATTAACCTGTCAAACTATTTTACCCAGTTAATCAACATTCATTAGCTACGCTAACACTCCACTATAGCCCGTAGTTGCACTCCCGTCAGTGTAGAATATTACGTGTCCACTGATATAACCAATGCCCATGAGTCGACCCTTCACAGGTCGTTCGTAGACACGGCTGGGTCAAATTACCGTTTTACCCCTGTGTCTATCTCTTGTTCTTTAAGTCCCCGCTGCTCCTCTAATGAACAACATATTGTGATGGTCCAACCATACACAATACCCTTCTCGGGTCAGTGAGAAGGTGGGCGCCCGTTGTCCAAGCCCTGGAGACAACACTTAAGGGAACAACCCTCTAGTTCCCTAAAAAGCGGAACGAGTGAATTCCATCTCGCGTAGTTAAGTTCCCAACTCCCTACTTGGTTCTGTCCCTGAGAAGATAGGCATATTGGGCGAGTAACTGTGACCACCCTCACCCGTACTAGTCAAAGGACAGACCCCCGCAGACAGGAGTCCGTAACACGCTCAGGATTAAAGTCGAGTAACTAATGGCCATCTACAAAGTTATTAGTCCTTACTGTCAACGGTGTTACATCAGTAGGTCTAATAATTCACGGTCCGGTCTTGTACAATCTCATTGCACAGGATGCCCCCACTCGCATGTCAATCACATGAACGAGTCAGATCACCTCGTTTGTATCTAATACAAAGAGGGTCGCATCCACAGTGTATCTATGATTAGGTTTCCAACCCTATCCATATACTGTATACCGTTCGGGCCATTAACTCAAACATGATCCTCCGTGTGTGTCCACTACACACCGTTCAAGTTTTAGTTCTCTCATAAATTCAATGACCCTGGAGCTTAGTTTATTGGAAAAGTTTATAAATATTGCGAGACACAAAGTGATGAAATGAATAACTCTTATTAATTTCAAACAATATATTACAAACACGAGATTAGGACAAAAATCCCAACAAACTCCCACTTGGACTAAGCTAGTGGAGAAAGTACATTTCTGAAATGTACATAAATTAGAATGAAACGTTATCTCTCCTTTCTGTAGCTGCTGAAAGGAATCAATTCCCTGAAAAGAAGAGCAAACATGATTAGTGGCGCCTGAATCAAGTATCCAAGCAGTTTTATCATTATCCATTAAATAAGCTTCTAAGAAAAGTAAATCATATTTACCTTCCTTCTTCTTTTCTGCAATGTACTTCGGATAGTTCCGTTTCCAATGCCTGTTTTCGTTGTAGTGGAAACACTTTCCTTTTTCTGCAACTTCTTTGACTTTCTTGCGCTTCTGGGCGGTAGCTTTGTTAGCTAATTTCCCTTTACCAAACTTCTTTATGTTCTTCTTCTTCTCTTTAAGGTTAGAAAAAGATGAAGCCACTGTTTTTGTTCCAGAGGTCGAACCTCTGTGATAACTCCTACTGGCAACATTTGTCTCGAGATTGAAAGGTCTTGAGTTCATTCAAAAGAGAGGTGAGATTAAAAGTAAGCTTGTTCATAACAACATTACTTATAAATTGTAGTAAACTATCTGGAAGGGTTTCCAGAATGAAGCTGACCTTGCTCGATTCATCGATGGAAGCACCATTCGACTCCGCGATGTTAAAGTGTACCATCATATCCAGGACATGATCTCAAACAGATAAACTCTCTAGCATGCTCGAGTTGAATATGTACTTGAGGGATTGTGTCGGGCCTGTGTGGACTGTTGTCCAAACATACCCTGCACCGAATCCATGACTTCCTTAGCAGTCATCATGCCCCCATGCTTCTTGGCTAATATGACAAACATACTTGCCAACATATAGACCTTGGCCTTGTCATTGGCCTTGATCACTCGATCATATGCATCACGAACATTTCGTGACATATTCGAGCAAGGCACCTGAGGACACTCCTCATTTAACACAAACTTTAGATCATCCACTACCAATATAGTGTTGAGTTTATTTTTCCATGTCATCATATTCTCTCCAGTTAACTTTTTCGCACCCAATAAGGAAATTAGAGAGCTAAACATTTTGCTGAAAATTTACAAACAAAACTTGTATGAGTTTCTTGATATAATTCTAATCCAATAATGTTTTAGCTAATTATCAAATGATTCCTAGGACATTCACAATTTGCAACGATACTCTAAAGGTTTAGAATGTATGACACCGAAAGGTAATAAAAAACACTCCTTCTCTTGATCAAGACACTCTTGACAAAAACCTAATGCCAGAATTGTTGGAATGTATGTCCTCATTTCGTGCAGTTTGTAATATTCCAAGTTGTAAATAAATAAGAGTTATTTATTTGAACTCTGTGTAATAAATAAGAGTTATTTATTTAAACTTTGCGTCTCGCATTTTTCATAAACTTAATCCAATAAACTAAGCTCAGGGTCATTGTATTATGAGAGAACTAAGAACTTGAACGGTGTGTAGTGGACACACAGGGAAGATCACGTTTGAGTTAATGACTCGAACGATCTACACTATATGGATAGGGTTGGAGACCTAATCTTGGATACACTGTGGATGCGACCCACTTTGTATTAGATACAAACGAGGGTATCTGACTCGTTCATGTGGTTGACATGTGAGTGGGGGCATCCTGTGCAATGAGATTGTACAAGACCGGACCGTGAATTATTAGACTTACTGATGTAACACCATTAAAAGTATAGGGCTAATAATTTCGTAGATGACCATTAGTGATTCGACCTTAATCCTGAGCGTGTTACGGACTCCAGTCTGCCGGAGTCTGTCTTTTGACTAGTACGGGTGAAGGTGACCACTGTTGCTCGCCCAATATGCCTATCTTCTCAAGGACAGCACCACGTGAGGAGCTGGGAACTTGACTACGCAAGAAGAAATTTACTTATTCCCGACTTTAGGGAAACTAGAGGGGTTGTTCCCTTAAGTGTTGTCTCCAAGGCTTGAACAACGGGGTCCCACTCACTCATTGGCCTGAGAAGGTTGTTGTTTATGCTTGGACCATGCAACGTAGTTGTTCATTAGAGGAGCAGTGGGACTCAAGGAGCAAGAGGTAGACACAGGGGTAAAACGGTAATTTGACCTAGCAGTGTCTAGGAACAACCTGTGAAGGGTCGACTCATGGGTATTGGTTATATCGATGGACACAACTTGTCCTACAATGATGAGAGTACAGCTACGGGCTTTAGTGGAGTGTTACCGTAGCTAATGAATGTTGAATAACCGGGTCAAGAAGTTTGACAGGTTAGTCTCGGATCATTGGAGCTCGTCACGTGTAGGTCCATTAGGTCTCTCCTTTGGCTGAAATTGGACAAATTGAGGGTTTATAGTTTGGTGTGAATTAGAAGTGTTCAAATTTATTATTTGGGTATTCATGTCATTTATATGAGATATAGATGACATAATATATAGTTTAATGTGAATGAGATTCATAATAAACTATAGTATAGCGTAATTGATTAATCAGTGCTAATTGAATTGAGAGAAATTAAATTGAATGTAATTCAATTTAAAATTCCACATTTATGCAAATGAGATTTGTATAATAAGGTATGAGATACTTTATATTATATGATTTGTATATCATATAGTTGTGGTAAAATGGTGAATTGGTGGAGATCTTAACTCCACCACACACTATTATAAAAGGATAAATTCAAAGGCATCTCACATGCCCTCTTGCCATTTTTTTGGATTTTGATCCAAAGAGAGCAAGGATTCTCTCTAGAATTCTCTCTCAATTCTCTAAGACTTCCCCTCACCCAAAACCAAAGGGAGTCCCACATACTCTCCCTCAACCTCTCGAGAACAACCGTGAAGACCATGTGGAGGTGTCTTCCTGTTCGGATCGAGGTTCGTGTTCGAGGAGTTCGTCCGTTCGAGAGAGATCGTGACCAGAGGAGGAAAGCATTGAAGAAATGTTCTTCAAGAAGTAAGTATCGTATAACCTTACTATTTTCTTCTTCTTTTATGCATGTTTAGCCTAGAATTAAAGTTCTTTAGTTCAATTTTAAGATAGAATTACACAACGGATCAACGACGTTTCACAACGTTTTCCGTTGCGAGAATTCAAAATCTCATTAATTGGTATCAGAGCCAATTGTTGCTCATCGTTGTGTATTCTCTGAATTCTTAAAATTAGGTAGGTTGCTTCAAATTCATGAGATGAAATTGTGGTTTGCGTTTTGGATGTTTACGGTTTTTGGCACTAGAATAGGTTTACATTAAAAGTTGACGAGATCAATGTAAGGGCCTGATATTTTTGACATTTTTTATGTAAATCGGTTCTGTAAGTCCGTGTCGTTCGTGGCATGAGATGTCGTGAAGAAATCGGAGCGAAAATGGGCGAATTGCGACGAAAAACGAGCAAAGTGTTTGCTATTTTGTCAACAGCGTCTCAACGCTGTTCATTGGCGTCTCAACGCTCTCCATGCTATTGGAGGCGTTCTGCAGGCACAACGTTGCAACGCTCGGGCGTTGAGAACGCTCAGTGCAACGCTAAACGCAGCAGCGTTGCAACGCTACCCACAACGTTGCAACGCCTGCTGCGTAGTGGGAAGTTCCAGCGGTAGTTGCGCGAGACGTGGTTATGGGACTGGCAGTGCGGCGGTTTGAGCCTTGGGACGTGCAACCGTGTTTTTTATTTTATTTTGATTGTAAAATAATTTTTTAAAATATTTGTTTAATTATTTTAATTAATATTAATATAATTGTTATATTAATATTAATTAATTTAATTTTATGTTACTAGGGTTCCAAAAATCGGTCCAATAATGCTATTTAATTATTTTATGCATGAGATGTATATTTTAATTATTTATATGTGCATAGTGTATGTCATATAGATTTAAAATCCCACCTTAGGTTAAGCATTTCATGCATCATATTTATATTATAAGTGTTATAATATATAGTATGCATGATAGGATTATATTATAAGAGTTATAATATAATGTTTGCATGATTTAATTTATTTAATATAAGTGTTACATTTCTTAAATTAAAGCATGCTCATGCATTTAATTCATGTCAAGAATGTATGTTATAGTATAGTATTATTCATGTGATGAATGATCAAGCACTATAACATAGAAATGCATATATCATAAGTTAATTATTAGGTTTAAAATGTTTAGAACTTGAATAATTAGACTTAGGTTTTCTAGTTCTAATAAGATTAGAATTAGGAAATCAAATATGTCCTTTGAATGGAGACTGATAAGTAACTCTGTCTAAGGAAGGTTTTGTCTAAGGTTGGGGTACTTAAGTTGATGCTTTCGGAACACCCCTACCTGAAAACTGACCTGGGAGTGAATTCGGTCCGGAGATTCTTAGGTTATATTCTCGTGAGTGTGGTTAATGAAGAGTTAATTAATTTACTCACATAGACCTAAGTTAATAATGTGATTATAGACTTAGGCTAATCCAATATAAAAGTTACATTGGTAGACTTAGGTAAATTTTAGCCAGTTTATCTAGGTCAATCTAGATTATTTTAAAGTGCTGATTGGGAGAAAATAAAGTGTATGAGATACATTTAATTTTTCATCCACAAATCTCTGTTAAGTTCGCACCGTGAGATCCATGCTCGACCTCGTGGCAAAAATGGGAGCGTCCCCCTACAAGTGGCATTTGTATGGGTCAATATCAACGTGAATGGAGAGAGTACTTATAGTAAGTGGGAGCTGGACCTATGAAAAAGGGACCCACGGTCTCTTCTTTCGATTCACACTATGAGACGCCTATAATCCGCCTGCTAGTTTGGCCTGGACAAGGCAATCCCTACGGAGGGCCTTGATCATGGGAGTCGAAACACCGTGAATTCCTGAAAAGGATACGATTTCCTTGTTGGTTTTCCTTCTTAGTCCTCCCTACGGCGGCTATTGTTTGGACGGATACTTGGAAATTTAAAGATTGAGGGTGACACTCACAAGATTCATTAAGAGTTAATGGATTCAGACCGTAAAATGGTAACTGGATGCCTAATGGAGAAGAGTTATTCTGGTATTAGGGTCTGGTCGAGAAAGTCTCGTCCTACAGAAGGAGTGGGTTTGTCTACCCTACGGTGGCGGTCATTCTAAACCTCTAGGGTATCATTGCAAATTTTGAATGACCTAGGGATCATAGGATAAAAATTTGTTAAAACCCGATTGGATTTTCAAAAGTTTTTTGCGAGACTAATACAAAGTTTTTTCATTTTTTCAGCAACAAAATGTCAAACGCTTTTAACGCTCCTTTAACTTCTGTTAAGTTAATCGGCGATAGTATTCCGTGGAAAAACAATATAGACACGAATTTGGGAAATGACGACCAAGAGTTCACACTCACTAAGGAGAGTCCTCAGGTGCCCGGTTCAACAGTTCTATTCAACGATCTACAAACCTTCCAGTCCTTGGTGCAAACTAGGGGACAGGAAGCTGAGGCAAGTGTTGCCTTTAGACACTTTTCACAAAGGTATGACCTCTAGGATAAAGTTTGTAAACTCTTCAGGCCCTAAGGGGAAGAAGGAGAAGTTGAAAAAGGTTATGGTTGACCGCGCTGCCACACTAATGGGCAAAGAAATCAAGAATGTTGCCAGAAAGTGTTTCTACTGCAATAGGGACGGAAACCTGAAAAAGAGTTGTCCCATTTTCCTTGATGAAAAGAAGATGACGGGTAAATGTGATTTACTTGTCACAGAAACTTGTTTAGTGGAGAGTAGTGACTCCGTCTGGATATTGGATTCAGACGCCACTAACCACGTTTGCTCTTCTTTTCAAGGATTAAGTTCCTGGCAGCGGCTGCAAGAGGGTGAGATAACACTCAGGGTTGGATCCGGAGAAGTTGTCTCAGCTGCAGCAATTGGTACGGTGAAGTTGCTCTTTGGCGGGAAGTACTTATTATTGGATAATATGTACATAGTTCCTGGTTTACAAGAAACCTAGTTTTTATTTCCTGCCTATTAGAATAAAATATTTTCGTTTCTTTCCAGAGTAATAAAGTGTTTATTTCTCGAAATGGAAATTTGATTTGTTCTGCTTCACTTGAGAGCAATTTATATGTTTTGAACCTTAATTAGGTCAAAAGTGTTTTGAACGTCGAATTGTTTAAAAAAGCTGAAACGCAAACTAAGAGACTGAAAATTTCTCCAAACGAAAGTGTCCATCTTTGACATCTTCGGATAGGCCACATTAATCTCAATAGGATTGAGAGACTAGTGAAGAGTGGACTTCTAAATGAGTTTGAAGAAATCTCTTTACCGGTATGTGAGTCATGCCTTGAAGGCAAAATGACCAAACGTCCTTTTAGTGGAAAAGGATATAGAGCCAAGGAGCTCCTTGAGCTTATACATTCTGACCTCTGTGGTCCGATGAATATTAAATCACGAGGAGGTTACAAATACTTTGTATCTTTCATAGATGATTATTCGAGATATGGGTACATTTACCTAATGCATAGGAATTCTGAAACACTTGAAAAGATCAAGGAGTTCAAGACTGAGGTTGAGAACTTGTTAGGTAAAATGATAAAAACACTTTGATCGGATCGAGGTGGAGAGTATATGGACAATGAATTCCAAGACTATATGATAGAACATGAAATTACGTCCCAACTCTCAACACCTGGTATGCCACAGCAGAATGGTGTATCGGAGAGGAGAAATAGAACCTTGTTGGACATGGTTCGGTGGATGATGAGCTATGCTCGTCTCCCTGATTCCTTTAGGGTTTACGTAGTGGAGACTGCGGTTTACGTTTTTAACATGCTTCCATCGAAAAGTGTTTGTGAAACACCTTTCGAACTCTGGCATGGTCGTAAAACAAGTTTACGTCATTTCAGAATTTGGGGATGCCCGACCAATGTGTTGGTGTCAAACTCGAAGAAGTTGGAACCCCGTTCAATGTTGTGCCTCTTTGTAGGTTACCCAATAGACTAGAGGTGGTTTCTTTTACGATCCTAAGGATAATATGGTGCTTGTGTCGACAAACGCCACATTCCATGAAGAAGACCAAATCAGGGATCACTTACCAAGGAGTAAGATTGTGTTGAATGAAATGGGCAGTTCATCAGAAAGAGTTGTTGATGGTGCTAGTATGTCAACAAGTGTTTTTGATCCTAGCTCGTCTAGTCAAGTTCGTTCCCAAGAGTTGGGAATGCCTCGACGTAGTGGGAGGGTTGTGAGACACCCTGGACGTTACATGTGTCACACCCCCTCCCGAACTACCTGCTACTTAGCCCGAAAGGCAGCGTGAAGCCAACAGACATTGTTTAACTCTTAACAATAGCTGTTGACTCTGTTTCACCTGATAAGCATACTATGTTTGCATATGGAACAGTTTAACATAACATAGCGGAAACTTGACAACTATTAAACATATACAAGGAGAAACCCTTCATAAGTCTCTCTTGGAAACTAAAAGTCAAGTGCATCAGAAACAACACAAGACAAACCATTGTTTATACAACCTCTAATGTACAAACAACTATAACATCATAGTCCTCTCAAAATAATTACAAACATAGAGACCTGCTAAACAAAACCAGCCACGTACAAGGTATTAAAACTTATGGAGCTTTAACAAACTATGGCAGTAACTCAGGTACCAGGAGCTCGATCTCCTGAAAAGTTTGAAAACATTGAAAGAATGAGCTCTGAAGCTCTGTGAGTGACTGTGTTTAATATCTATAACTTGTAAGACATGTGACCTGAAAACTATGAGCATATGCATTTGTATTCAAGCATTGAAAGTAAGCGTAGAATCATAATAGACTTTGGAAAACCAACAAGTATATCATCAAAATCTCGTAAGGCATGTAAATGAGATAAACTCTTTTAAAAACATGTCACAATCCACGTTGTGTAGGCACGCCTAGTACAACCAACGTTTACTCTACGATGTAGTGGGGCCCGCCCAAAGACTCCCATCGTCTTTGTCGTGAGTGGGGCCCGCCCAAAGACTCACGACAATGGCTGATTGTCACGAAGTACACTCAACGTCGACAACAGAATAAGACCTGTGTGCACACAGTACCATAAAGCCTCGGGCTCAATATCTCAGAAAATCACATGAAAACATTTGAACATGCCTGCTTATCTTTTCTTTCATAAAACTCAAGCTTACTCAAAACTTGTTCATAAAACTGAAATCTTTAAAACATACTTGCTAGTACATGCTTGCTTGAAATCATAACATTTTCATAAATTTTGGCAACCATTGGACATATGCTCATGTATAAATTTTATAAAGACTTTTAGGGTCACAATGAACACTTGAAGCATTTCTAGGAAAACAAGAATACTCATAGACATGTGTTCAAAAATAAAACACAAGGTTTGAAACAATTCATTCTAGCAAAACTTGCATTTCTTAAAGCATATAAGCATATTTCAAGCACGAAGTTCGTTTTATCACTCACAGTGTTAAACTAGAACCTTGGCCCGCACACTCGACCTATCTCCTCTTGGCCTGTTAAACCAACCAAATTCATGTATTAGAACCTCGAGCTCATGGTTTTTAACCTTAAAACTACAAGAAAACACTCCAACCAATTTTCCAGCATTTCACAGATTCTCTGCCCTATTTTCAGACAGACATAACTTCTTCATTACTTATCCAGAGAGAATGAGATTCCCAACAGTTTGGTTCAGAAATACCTCCAAAGCTACCTTCCTAAAACAGACTTCTGCTGTTTCCAGATTCGGATTTCCTGCTGCACAACAAATTTAACCTGATATTTAAGACATCGTCTAGACATTTTCTACTCACGATTTCTTCATGCAAGTTGTAGGAAATACAATAATCTTTCGAACCATACCAATTAGAGCTTCTAAGTCCAAGTATACAGATCAGAATAACCAAAACATCAGAGACTTCTCGGATTTGTGACAAATTTTCGTCTTACGCCTTCCTCTTAACAAAACAGTAACTTAACATATAAATTTTCTCAAGCTTCCTTCATGAACTTTGTTAAGCAATGAGTTAGCTTTCAAGAAAACTAAACCTCAATTCTTACCTCTTCTTGTGGAGCTCGAAATGAACAAAGTATCGTAACTCGGTCCGAGTTGATCTCCTTCTTTGCAATATTAACTTCCTTGAGTTCTCCTCCTTTCTTCTGCAACTCCAGCTCAAAAATCACGAAAAAAAATGGCTTCCTTCTTCTTCCTTTCTCCTTCTCCCACGAAACTTCAGCTTGGTTTGTAAAGATAGAGAAGAAAATGGAGAGAAAACCCTTTTTAAAATGTCTTGGCGGTGGAGGACAAAACCATAAAGGTGTTTTGTCCTTTTGCCCTTTTGCCCTTTTTGCTTTTTCCTTTTTCATTTCTTTTTCCTTTTCTTTTCTTTCCTTTATCTTCTTCTTTCTTTTCTTTTCTTTACAAAACAAAACTTAACATGATTTACATTTGTTTCATTTTCTTTTCTTCTTTTATCTTTTAAAGCAAACCAAACAAAAATGGTTTAAACTTTTTCTTCCTTGTTTTCCTTTTTTCTTTCACTTCATTCCTTTTCTTTTTAAAACATGGGAAACCAAGTTTTAAACATTCATTTCTTCTTTCTTTTTGTTGTTTGTTAATAAGGAAGTTCCAATGAGATCGGGTTTACATCATGGGTTTAGAGGTCGTCACTCCTGATGATGACTGTGAGGATCCATTGACCTATGATCAGGCAATGGCTGACGTTGACAAAGACGAATGGATTAAAGCTATGGACCAGGAAATGGAGTCGATGTACTTTAATTCCGTCAGGGAGCTTTTGGATCAACCGGGTGGGGTAAAACCTATTGGTTGCAAGTGGATCTACAAGCGTAAACGTGGTGTAGATAAGAAGGTGCAAACCTTCAAAACTCGACTAGTGGCAACGGGTTTTACCTAGGTAGAAGGGGTTGACTATGAGGAAACCTTTTCACCCGTTGCCATGGTAAAGTCGATTAGAATCCTTCTGGCCATTGCCACACATTATGACTATGAGGTATGACAGATGGATGTCAATACCGCCTTTCTAAATGGCAACCTTGACGAGACCCTCTACATGGACCAACCCAAGGGGTTCATTGCCCAAGGCCAAGAGCAAAAGGTTTGCCGGCTTCAAAGGTCTATTTATGGACTGAGACAAGCCTCGAGGTCTTGGAATATAAGGTTTGATGAGGCAATCAAATCTTATGGCTTTGATCAAAATGTTGACGAGCCTTGTGTCTACAAGAAAATTGTTGACAAAACTGTCGCATTTCTTATATTCTACGTGGATGATATCCTTATCATTGGGAATGATGTAGGATTTCTTACTGACATTAAGTAATGGCTGGCTTCCCAATTCCAAATGAAAGATTTGGGAGAAGTTCAGTATGTTCTAGGTATCCAGATAGTCTAGAACCAGAAGAACAGAACGGTAGCCATGTCTCAAACGTCTTATATTGACAAGATGTTGTGTAGATATAAGATGCAGAACTCCAAGAAGGGCTTGTTGTCTTTCAGGCATGGGGTTCACCTATCTAAGGATCAATGTCGTAAGACTCCTAAAGAGGTTGAGGATATGAGACGAATCCCCTATGCTTCAGCTGTAGGGAGCCTGATGTATGTCATGCTGTGTACTAGTCCCGACGTATGTTATGCAGTTGGGATTGTCAGTAGGTATCCATCCAGTCCAGGATTAGATCATTCGACAGCCGTAAAGGAAATCCTCAAGTATCTTAGGAGAACGAGGAACTACAACCTTGTGTATGGGAGTGGGGATTTGATCCATATGGGATACACAGATTCTGATTTTCAGACCGATAAGGATTCAAGGAAATCCACTTCGGGGTCAGCCTTCATTCGGAATGGAGTTGTAGTATGGTGAAGCATCAAGAAGGGATGCATCGTTGATTCCACTATTGAAGCTGAGTATGTTGTGGCTTGTGAAGCTACAAAGGAAGTTTTTTGGCTTAGGAAGTTCATGATGGATTTGGAAGTTGTTCCAAATATGAACTTGTCGATCACGCTGTTTTGTGACAACAATGGTGCTGTAGCCAACTCTAGAGAGCCTCGGATCCATAAGAGAGGCAAACACATTGAGCGGAAGTATCACCTGATACGGGAGATTGTGCACCGCGGCGACGTTACAGTGACGCAGATAGCGTCGGAGCACAACGTTGCTAATCCATTTACAAAGGCCCTCACGACTAAGGTGCTTGAGGGTCACCTACAGAGTCTAGGTCTCCAAGTGCTTCCTGACTAGGGAAGTGAGAGTATTGTAAAGGGTATTCAATGCCCTAGTTTTTTGTATTACTTTATTGTATTACTTTACTGTAGATTTGAGAAATGTATCATGTACTCCACTAGCTTAGTCCAAGTGGGAGTTTGTTGGGATGTATGTCCTCATCTCGTGTAGTTTGTAATATTCCAAGTTGTAAATAAATAAAAGTTATTTATTTTAACTCTGTGTGATAAATAAGAGTGATTTTTTTAAACTTTGTGTCTCGCATTTTTCATAAACTTAATCCAATAAACTAAGGTCCAGGGTCATTGTATTATGAAAGAGCTAAGAACTTGAACAGTGTGTAGTTGACACACAGGGAAGATCAAGTTCGAGTTAATGACCCGAACGGTCTATAGTATATGGATAGAGTTGGAGACCTAATCTTGGATACACTGTGGATGCGGCCCGCTTTGTATTAGATACAAACGAGGTGATCTGATTCGTTTATGTGGTTGACATGCGAGTGGGGGCATCCTTTGCAATGAGATTGTACAAGATCGGACCGTGAATTATTACACTTACTGATGTAACACCGTTAACTGTATAGGCCTAATAATTTCGTAGATGACCGTTAGTGACTCGACCTTAATCCTGAGCGTGTTACAGACTCCGATCTGCGGGGGTCTGTCCTTTGAATAATACAGGTGAAGGTGGCCACTGTTGCTCGCCAAATATGCCTATCTTCTAAGGGACAAGACCACATGGGAAACTGGGAACTTGACTACGCAAGAAGGAATTCACTCGTTCTCGGCTTTAGGGAAACTATAGGTGTTGTTCTCTTAAGCGTGGTCTCCGGGGATTGAACAACGGGGCACCACTCTCTCATTGGCCTGAGAGGGTTGTTGTTTATGGTTGGACCATGCAACGTAGTTGTTCATTAGAGGAGGAGTGGGACTTAAGGGGCAAGAGGTAGACACAGGGGTACAGTGGTAATTTCACCCAGCAGTGTCTACGAACAACCTGTGAAGGGTCGACTTATGGGTATTGGTTATATTGATGGACACAACTTGTCCTACAGTGATGAGAATGCAGCTACGGGCTTTAGTGGAGTGTTACTTTAGCTAATGAATATTGAAGAACCGGGTCAAAGAGTTTGACAGGTTAGTCTCGGATCATTGGAGCTCGTCACGTGTAGGTCCATTAGGTCCCTCGGTTGGCTCAAATTGGACAAATTGAGGGTTTACAGTTTGGTGTGAATTTGAAGTGTTCAAATTCATTATTTTGGTATTTATGTCATTTATATGAGATATAGATGACATAATATATAGTTTAATGTGAATGAGATTCATAATAAACTATCGTATAGCCTAATTGATTAATTAATGCTCATTGGAGAAATTAAATTGAGAGAAATTAAATTGAATGTGATTCAATTTAAAATTTCACATTTATGCAAATGAGATATGTATAATAAGGTATGAGATGCGTTATATTATATGATATGTAAATATAATTTGTATATCATATAGTTGTGGTAAAATGGTGAATTAGTGGGGATTTTAACTCCACCACACACCATTATAAAAGGATGCATTCAAAGGCGTCTCACAAGCCCTCTTGCCATTTTTTTGGATTTTATTCCAAAGAAAGCAAGGATTCTCTATAGAATTCCCTCTCAATTCTCTAAGACTTCTCCTCACCCAAAACCAAAGGGAGTCTCACATACTCTCTCTCAACCTCCCGAGAACAACCAAGAAGACCATGTGGAGGTGTCTTACTGTTCGGATCGAGGTTCGTGTTCGAGGAGTTCGTCCGTTCAAGAGAGATCGTGACCAGAGGAGGAAAACATTGATGAAGTGTTTTTCAACAAGTACGGTATAACCTTACTATTATCTTCTTCTTTTATGCATGTTTAGCCTAGAATTAAAGTTGTTTAGTTCAATTTTAAGATAGAATTACACAATGGATCAACGATGTTTCACAACGTCTTCCGCTGCGGGAATTCAAAATCCCTTCAAGAATAACTCTTATTCCTATAGACTTTAGTTACCATTATTCGGTCAGGATACATACACTACTTATGTACCTTGTGAGTGTAACCCTCTATCTTTAGACCCCAGAGTTCCCATCCAATAAAATCCGTCGAAGGGAGGAATAGATTGAAAAACAGACTAAGCA
Source organism: Trichosanthes cucumerina (assembly GCA_036507285.1). Classification (NCBI taxonomy): domain Eukaryota; kingdom Viridiplantae; phylum Streptophyta; class Magnoliopsida; order Cucurbitales; family Cucurbitaceae; genus Trichosanthes; species Trichosanthes cucumerina. Next base: position 47,267,401 of record CM071841.1, read on the forward strand.
AATCTTTATCCCTTTCGAGTGTCTACTGTGTTCGATACCCTATGATGAAGCCCTCCGAAGGGATTGTTTGGTCTAGGCAAAACTTGCAGGCTGACCATAGTGATCTTACGGTGTAAACCGATAGAAGAGACCATAGGTTTTATTTTCACTAAACCTGCTCCCACTCACTATAAGTACCCTCTCCATTCACCTTGATATTCACTCATACCAACACCATCCAAAGGGGGACGCTCCCGTTTGCGCCACGAGGCCAAGTATGAGTCTCACGGTGTGAACTTCCCGGAGATACGTAGGTGGAAAAATATGTATCAAATACACTTTTCCTCCCACTAGATACTTTAAATCTATAGGAATCTTACTTAGGTTAAACCTGACTAATGGTTTTACCTAAACTTATCAATATAACTCTTATATTGATAATCAATATAACCCTTATATTAATAATCAATATAACTCTTATATTGATTCTTAAGTGCATTAACATAAATACGACAGTAAGAAGAGGTAATACAAAAGTTTGTAAACTATAAAAACGAGTCAAGGTACCTAAGTTTGCTAATATAACTCTTTATATTAAGCCTAGGATTTCTAGTTTATTAACCCCTTAATAAACCTGTTGACGCTAATGTAATTTATAAACTCTCTGATTAAATTTCACTCTCAGGCCAGTTCCCAGGTAGGGGCGTTGCGTTTCCGTCAGCTTAAATAATCTAATTAGAACTAGATAACCTAAGGTCTATTATTTCCAAGTTCTAAACATTTTAAAACTATTGATTAACCTTAGGTGACATGCATATACTATGTCATAGTGCTTGATCATTCATCTCATGAATAATAAGACACACATAACATAATCATCTCATGAATTATAATGCATGTTAATGCTATCCATAAATTAATATACCACTTTTTATTAATTAATCATGCAAACAATATAATATAACTCTTTATATTATAAATGATGCATAGAAATGCTTAACCTAAGGTGAGATTTCTAAATTAAAACCATACATTATGCATGGAAATAATTACACAACAATTACATAATTTAAATAGAAAAATTAGACCAATTTTGCCACCCTAAATTAAATTTTAATTAATATAATCTAATTATATTAATTAAAATTAAATAAAATAAATATAAATTAAAGATAAAATGTTTTTATATTTAATATATTATAAAAAAACATTTTTTCGCCCGTTTGAAGCTGCCGAAAACGTCTTCAGTGTTGCAACGCTGCGCCTTGTCCGTTTCTGCATGTTGGAGCGCGTCTCCTTCCGGAAGCGCAGCGTTGCAACGCTAATGAATAGCGTTGTAATGCTGCACATAGACAACAATTATGATGCTCCATTTCTTACTCATTTTCGCTCCGTTCTTCTCAGCAACCACCTTGCCTCTATCGACACGGACTTACAGACTCGATTTATATAATACAATTCCCAAAACAATAGGCCCTTACATTGAACAATTCAACGAAATTATGTAAATCTAAGTGTCAAAATTGAAAACGTCTAATTCGCAAACCGTTCATGCATCTCATGAAAAATAGTAAATCCCACATCGTTCTTGATAAATCCAAAACGAAAATTAAGAACACAATTGGGCTCAGATATCAATTGAAGGGATCGAATCCTGCAGCGAAAGCGATTGTTCATTACGTGTTCTTAATTTATTTACATGGATTACAATCAAGAACTAATCTAACTAGATTAAGCATGCATTTCTATAAGATGGAGCACAAGATATATACCTTTGAATAACTCTTCCTTTAAGTGCTCCTTCTCCCACAATATCGATCTCAACAACACGAACCCGAACGATCACAGACACTACCAACAGATCTTCTCCGTTGTTCTCTAAGTGAGGGAAGAAGGTGGGTTCCTTTTAGGTGAGGTGAGATGATGTTATCAATTGTAGTTGGAACTCTTTCCAACACAATGTGAGAGAATTCTCTATGGTTTCTCAAAGAGATTGGATTAGCATTACCAAGTTGCATCTCATGCAACTATATATATAGGGAAATAGGATGGAAATTACCATCCTATCCCTCATTTATTCTCCCAGTATTATATGGTTTATATGTGAATCTAATTCACATTAAAACCATATATTATATCAATAATATCATATATGATTGATATAACACCTCATGCATGAAATTGAACACTTCAATTTCATTCCTAACTTTATCCCCTCAGTATGACAATGTTGAGCCAACAGAGGGACCTAATGGACCTACAGTTCATGAGCTCCAATGATGTGAGATTAACTGACCAAACTCTTTAATCTAGTTAATCAATATTCATTAACTACAAGTCACTCCACTATAGACTTGTAGTTGCACGTTCCTCACTGTAGATTATATTGTGTCCATTGATACAATCATTACCCATGAGATGAGCTTTCACATGTTGTTCGTAATCACGGTTGGGTGAAATTACTGTTTTACCCCTATGATTACCTCTTTGTTCCTTAAGCACCATTGATCCTCTAATGAACAACAAGTCTAAGGTCCTACCATAGACTCATACCCTCTTAAGTCAGTTAGAGGGCGGGGCTCCGTTGTTCAAGACCTGAAGTCAGTTCTTATGGGAAAAACCTATCTAATTCCTTAGTGTAGGAATGAGTGAATTCCATCTTGTATGGTTAAGTCCTCAGCTACCTACAAGGTTCTGTCCCTGAGAAGGTTGGCTTATTGAGTCGGCTACAGGCCACGCTCACCCATACTAGTCTAAGGATAAACCCCTATAAGCAGGAGTTCTTAACTTACTCAGGATTCAGGTCGAGTCACTAATGACAATCTATAATTTATCAGTCTTATCCTGTTAACGGTTTTACACTTGTTAGACTAAAATTTGCAGTCCGATCTTGTATGATCTTTTCATACAGCATGCCCCCACTCGCATGTCAACTACATGAATGAGTTTGATTACCTCATTTGATTAATTACAAAGTGGGTCGCATCCATGGTGTTACCAGAATGAGGTTTCCAACCTTATTCTTATACCATAGACCATTTAGGTTATATTCTTGAACACAATCCAAATAGTGTCCACTACACTGATGTTCAAGATATATTATAATCTTGGAGCTTGGTAATTTATTGGATTTATAAAGCAAGAATATAATTTTATCAAAACAAATAAGTCTTTATTTATTTGATCAAAATTACACAAGTTTAGGGCACAAATCCCAACAATATGGACACTGAATTCCAGGACTATATGATAGAACAAGGAATTACGTCCCAACCTTTAGTACCTTGTATGACATAGCATAGTGGTGTATTGGAAAGGAGAAACAAAACCCTGTTGGACATGGTTCGGTCGATGATGAGCTATGCTCGTCTCCCTGATTCTTTTTGGGGTTACGCAGTGGAGACTACGGTCTATATTTTGAACAATGTTCCGTCGAAGAGTGTTTGTGAAACACCTTTCGAACTCTAGAATGGACGTAAAGGAAGTTTACACCATTTCAGAATTTGGGGATGCCCGACCCATGTGTTGGTGTGAAACCTGAAAAAGTTGGAACCTCGTTCAAAATTGTGTCACTTTGTAGGTTACCCAAAAGAGACTAGGGGTGGTCTGTTTTACGATCGTAAAGGAAATAGGATGGTTGTGTCGACAAACGCCACTTTTCTTGAGGAATACCACATCAGGGATCATTTACCTAGGAGTAAAATTATGTTAAAGGAAATGGACAGTACATCAGCAAGAACCGCTGATGGGGCTAGTATGTCAACAAGTGTTGTTGATCCTAGCTCGTCTGGTCAAGTCCGTTCTCAAGAGTTGATAATGCCTCGACGTAGTGAGAGCGTTGTGAGACAGCCTGAACGTTACATGGGTTTAGCTGAAACCCTAGTCGTCACCCCAGATGATGATTGCGAGGATCTATTGACCTATGATCAGGCACTGACAGACGTTAACAAAGACGAATGGATTAAAGCTATGGACAAGGAAATAGAGTCGATGTACTTCAATTCCGTCTGGGAGCTTGTGGATCAACCGAATGGGATAAAACCTATAGGTTGCAAATGGATCTACAAGCGTAAACGTGGCGTAAATGGGAAGGTGCAGACCTTCAAAGCACGACTCGTGGCAAAGGGTTTTACCTAGGTTGAAGGGGTTGACTATGAGGAAACCTTTTCACTTGTTGCCATGGTAAAGTCGATCATGGTCCTTCTGGCCATTGACGCATATTATGAGTATGAGGTATGGCAGATGGTAGTCAAGACAACCTTTCTAAATGGCAAACTTCACGAGACAATCTACATGGACCAGCCAAAAGGGTTCATTACCCAAGGCCAAGAGCAAAAGGTTTGTCGGCTTCATAGGTCTATTTATGGACTGAAACAAGCCTCGAGGTCTTGGAATATAAGGTTTGATGAGGCGATAAAATCTTATGGTTTGATCAGAATGTTGACGAGCCTTGTGTTTACAAGAAAATCGTTAACAGTATTGTCGCATTTCAGATATTATATGTGGATGATATCCTGCTCATTGGGAATGAGGTAGGATTTCTTACTGACGTTAAGAAATGGCTTGCTTCGCAATTCCAAATGAATGATTTGGGAGAAGCACAATATGTTATAGGTATCTAGATAGTTCAGAACCAGAAGAACAGAACGCTAGCCATGTCTCAGGCGTCTTATATTGATAAGATGTTGTCTAGATAGAAGATGCAGAGCTCCAAGAAGGGCTTGCTGCCTTTCAGGCATGAGGTTCACCTGTCTAAGGATCAATGTCCTAAGACACCTCAAGAAGTTGAGGATATGAGATGAATCCCCTATGCTTCAGTTGTAGGGAGCCTGATGTATGCCATGCTGTGTACTAGGCCCGACATCTATTATGCAATTGGGATTGTCAGTAGTTATCAATCAAATTCAGGATTAGATCACTAGACAACCGTAAAGGTAATCCTCAAGTATCTTAGGAGAACGAGGAACTATAGTCTTGTGAATGGGAGTGGGGATTTGATCCTTAGACGACACACAACTTCTGACTTTCAGACCGATAAGGATTCTAGGAAATCCACTTCAGGGTCAGCCTTCATTCTGAATGGAGGACCTGTAGTGTCGCAAAGCACCAAGGAGGGATGCATCACTGATTCCACGATGGAAGCCCAGTATGTTGCGGCTTGTGACAATGCAAAGGAAGTTGTTTGGCTTAGGAAGTTCATGATGGATTTGGAATTTGTTCCAAATATGAACTTGTCGATTACCCTATTTTGTAACAACAGTGGTGCATTAGCCAACTCGAGATAATCTCGGAGTCATAAGAGGGGCAAGCATATTGAGCGGATGTATCACCTGATACGGGAGATTGTGCACCGTGGAGACGTGACAGTCACGCAGATAGTGTCAGAGCATAATGTTGCTGATCGATTTACAAAGGCCCTCACGGCTAAGGTGTTTGAGGTTCACCTAGAGAGTCTAGGTCTTCGAGTGCTTCCTGACTAGGGCAAGTGGGAGTATTGTAAAGGGTATTCAATGCCCTAGCTTATTGTAATTTTACTGCACATTTGAGAAATGTATTTTGTACTCCACAAGATTAGTCCAAGTGGGAGTTTGTTGGGATGTATGTCCTAATCTCGTACATGTTTGTAATATTTCTATTGAAATAAATAAGAATTTTATCATCACTTTGTGTCTCGCATATTTACAAACATTGTTCAGTAATCTAAGCTCCAGAGTCATTGAATTGTGAGAGAACTAGAACTTCAACGATGTGTAGTGGACACACAGGGAGGATCACGTTCGAGTTAATGACCCAAACGTTCTACAGTATACGGATACGGTTGGAGACCTAATCTTGGATACGGTGTGGATACGACCCGCTTTGTATTTGATACAGGGAGGATCACGTTCGAGTTAATGACCCAAACGATCTACAGTATACGGATACGGTTGGAGACCTAATCTTAGATACGGTGTGGATACGACCAGCTTTGTATTTGATACAAATGAGGTGATCCAACTCGTTCATGTGGTTGACATGCGAGTGGACTATACAACGTGAATGGTTAGACCTACTTATGTAACACCGTTGATAGTATAGGACTAATAACTTCGTGGATGACCATTAGTGACTCGACCTTACTCTTGAGCGTGTTACAGACTCTTTTCTGCGGGAGTCTGTCCTTTGACTAGAACGGGTGTGGGTGGTCACAGTTACTAGCCCAATATGCCTATCTTCTCAAGGACTGGACCACGTGGGGAGCTGGAAACTTGACTACGCGAGATGGAATTCACTCATTCCCGACTTAGGGAAGCTAGATGGTTTGTTCCCTTACGTGATGTCTCCAGGGCTTGGACAACGGTCGCCCATTCTCTCACTTCCCCGAGAGGGGTGTTGTTTATGGTTGGACCATACAACGTTGTTGTTCATTAGAGGAGCAGTGGGCACTTAAGGAGCAAGAGGTTGACACAGGGGTAAAACGGTAATTTGACCCAGTAGTGTCTACGAACAACCTGTGAAGGGTCAACTCATGGACATTGGTTATATCAATAGACACAACTTGTCCTACAGTTATGGGAGTGCAGCTACGACCTTTAGTGGAGTGTTACCATAACTAATGAATGTTGAATAATCGAGTCAAAGAGATTGGCAGGTTAGTCTCGGATCATTGGACCTCGTCATCTGTAGGTCCATTAGGTCCCCCGGTTGGCTCAAACTGGATATATAGAGGGTTTACAGTTTGGTGTGGATTTGAAGTGTTAAAATTCATTAAAAGAGTATTTATGTCATTTATATGAGATATGATTGACATATTATATAGTTTAATGTGAATGAGATTCATAATAAACTTTAGGTTAGCCTAATTGCTTAATTAGTGCTAATTTAGAGAAATATGATTGAGTGAAATTAAATTGAATGTGATTGAATTTAAAATCCACAATTATACAAATGTGATTTGTATAATAAGGTATGAGATATCATATTATATGTGGTTATGCAAATATGATTTGCATAACTTAAGGTTGTGGTAAAATGGTAAATAGGTGGAGATTTCAACTCCACCTATCACCAATAAATAAAGCCTTTGTTAGAAGGTGATAACACACAATATGTGTTATCCTTATTCTTAATTATTGCTAGTTTTATGATAATTTTAGGGCTTTGATGTGGTTAAATTACTTAATTTAAGGTTAAGAGCTTAAACAAGACATTTGGAGACATTTTGGATTACTCGGGATCGAAACGAGGCTATTTGGGGTTGAAAATAACATCAATTGAGAGTAGAATGATCAATCTAAGCTTGAAGACCCGAGGTGATGGCGTTGCAAAGCCAAACGTGCAACTTTGCATTGAAGAACATTGTCGATAGCATTGATACGCTGCCTTGCAGCGTCGCAACGCTATCTCGATAAGAATACGCATATGAAGATCCATGCATGTAGCGTTGCAACGCTGCCTTGTAGCGTCGCAACGCTTCTTAGATAGAGAGGCGCGCGCGTTAGGGTAGCGGCGTTGCAACGCTGCCCTCAGCGTTGCAACGCCATCGATATTTTCCATATATACCACACGGTTAGGGTACAACGTTGCAACGTTGTCTCTAGCGTTGTAATGCTGCACCGATTTCATCTATAAATACAACCTTATGTTTTCTTTGCAAGGGAGCCCAATTTGATAGACTTTTGACCCTAATTTCGAAATACCCTGTGTAAAAAGAGAAATGAGAACATTCTTGGGAGCCAAAGCATTCGTGGAGGTTCGAGATCGAATACGAAGGACCGACATTGACACATAAGTTTAATTTCCTTTTCATATGCGCCTTCTTATCGAGATAGCGTTACGACGCTGCAAGGTAGCGTTGCAACGCTATCGACAGGGGTCTTCAACGCCTCTAAACAGCACGCTCGGCGTTGCAACGCTTTGTATGGCATTGCAACGCCATCACCTCGGGTTCTTTGGCTTGGGTTGGTTCTTCTACTTCCAATTGATGTTATTTTTAGCTTCAAATAGTCTTGTTTCGATCCTGAGTGATCTAAAATATCTCCAAATGTCCTGTTTTAGCTCTTAACATGAAATTGAGTGATTTAACAACATCAAAGCCCTGAAATTATCATAAAACTAGCAATAATTAAGTCTAAGGATAACACATTTGGTGTGTTATCAAAGACCCCCAAACTTAACTTTTTGCTAGTCCCAATCAAAAACAGAATTAAACATGAGATTTTTATTATACATACATCAAACTCAAGCCTTAATGATTTAAGAGAAAATTTTGCAATCACAGGAAGCAATCAAATATAATACTTCAATGAGTAATTTAGAATTTTTCCTAAGTGTTCCTACGTGTGTGTGTGATTAGCCTATGTTCCCTACATTTTTACTAAGCCCAGATCAACTTTATTAGGCTCTCCATTCAATTTCCCCTATACACTGGTCATAATTACTAATCTTTGAGCCTCCACACATTCAAGCAATAAACAACCTTACTCAGCACTCAATCATTTTTTTCCTTTTTTTCTTTTTTTTCTTTTTTTTCTTATTTTCTTTTTCTTATTATTTTTTTTGTGCAAGGACACTAGCTTTCACACATTCACTGCAGGGACCCTTACCCAGATCACTCGCTCAATGAGTGGCCTAACTGATCACAGTGAAGGTAGCTCTTTTTTGCTCTCACAAATTTTTTTCTTTAGCAAACAAACAACAAAAACAAACTATTTCACATAGTATATAGATTATGCACTTCATATTGTCATTCATCTTATCCTACAGTTTAACTCTCAAATCAGTTCTTAGCCCTATCGAGGTGACATCAAAATTCTAAGCCTAATAACTTTGTTCTAAGTATTTCAAAACTACAGGAACACAGGCTATGTGCATAATAGTGCAGGAAAAAGTCAAGAAATTTTTTAAAATAACTCAAATTCATATCATGCTCTCAAGTTTCAGCAGAATCACAAAAATTTTCAATTAATTCTCATCCTAGGCTATCATAATCATGCTTATGCAAAAGATCAATCAACAATTCAACACATACTCAGGACAGTCACAACAGATAAACAACATCCCGCCCCCAAACTTAAACTAAACATTGTCCCCTATGTTTGCAAGCACAAAGAAAGTATAAGGCTACGAGTGAATAATACTGTCCAGAGTTATGGAGATATTTTTGAGTTCCTTGGATAGCCAAAACATGTGTGTTGGAGTTCCTCAAAACGGGAGCATGGATTTCAATGAATGAAGACATCATCACAACCTTATAAAGCAAAACAAACTAATAAGTAATCTAAGAACTGAAAAACAACTAAAACAAACTAAAGACAGAAAACAGAAAAATGTAATGCTTGGGTTTCCTCCCAAAAATCGCTTTCTCTAAGGTCTTTAGCTAGACTGTACTCTCTCAAGGTGTTTCTTTTCTATCCTGCAGTGTTCGGAGTGATGTATTCATCAGACTGATCTGGGTTTCAATGTTCTTTATTACAGCTCCATGACTAGTCACTATACCAAATAAACTAGTCACTGCATTCTCCAGCTGGTTGGATCGACTTCTTGATTCAGCTATGAAGGAGTGCAATGTCTCTTCCAAAGATGGTTTCCTCTCTGACGTAGAAGCATACCCTGTAGGAGGATTCAACACATTTTTATTGTTAGCATAAGAGAAATTTTCATGATACCTCAAACCTGGATTATAATGTGTTGGGAGGTTATTCTGAGTCTAGCTTCCTCCATAGTTGTTGCTTCTGTTGTCCAGGTAGTGTAGTTTCTCCAAAGTGGATTCTCCATTGGGTTGGGAGCATTGAGAGGGCATCCCTGTTTATGGTGATCCTACACAATTATTTAGAGCATGAGTGGGAGATGCCATATGAGATCTAAGGGAGGTTACCTCATCCAATTGATACAATCAAGCTACTTGCTTAGATCTATCATTATCTGTAGGTCACTAATAGCTGGCAGTTGATAATTCCTCGAGGTGGGCGCGTGCTTCTAGTACGATTTTTTCCATAAAAGTCCCTCCATCAGTGGCATCCAGAATGGTCCTGGTCTTGCCTTCCAGTCCATTATAAAATAGTTGTACGTGGAGCCAATCTGGGTAGCCATGATGTGGGCACCTCCTGAGCAAGTCCTTGTACCGTTCTCAGGCCTCAAATAGCTGCTCTACTTCCTGATACCTGAATGTTCTTATTTCAATCCTTAACTTCGCAACTTTCATAGGTGGAAAGAATTTGGTCATGAAGGCTTGGGCCAACTCCTCCCAAGAAGTGATACTGCCTGAGGGAAGGGGCCCTAGCCATTCTTTACCTCTACCCTGCAAATAGAAAAGAAAGAGACGTAAGCGAATATTATCAGCAGAGATACCATTCATTTTGAATGTACCACAGATTTCTAAAAAACTTTGCAAGTGTAAATTTGGATCTTCTGTGGCTAGTCCCCTAAAAGCACCTTCCCTAACCATCTGTATAAGCCCTGTTTTAAAATCAAAATTGTTAGCGTTTATGGGGACATGGACTATTCCTGCCTGTTCATAATTAAACACAGGTTGGAAATACTCCCTGATGGGTTTAGGGTTGTTGATTAACTCCTGATCAGCCATAGTCTGAGGTTCTGCTCGTCTTTCCCTTAGGAGTCTCCTACAGGTCCTCTCGATCTCAGGATCAAAAGGGTGCACGTCTGCAGCTCTCCGCTTGGGCATACACTTGGAGGTACCAACAAAAGAAAGAAATTAGATAAAACATCACAAATACAAAACGAAATAAAACTTAAAAAAGAAGGAAAACACAAAAAAGGAGAACATAAACATAAAACTTGGGTTGCCTCCCAAGAAGCGCTTTCTTTGACGTCTTTAGCTAGACGGTGACTTATCATGGCACATAAAACTGCTCATATTTTTTCAGGCCCTTCTTGCTCGCATCGATATAGCCTTCTATGTCTAAAAGGCTATCCTGTTTCTCCTGGGCACCAGACAAATAACTATTTTTTGTATTTTTGTTTAATGAAATGAAAGAAAAAAAATCAAAGCAAGACCCGTAAGTATAATACAAATGGTTATAAAGAGTAAAGGAAATTTCTCGGGATAAAAGGGAAAATGACTTCTCAACCTCGAACTCTATCACCTGGATTTCCTCTGGTGTGTTTCAATCTCCCCCAAACTATCCTCACTATCGTATGAACAAGTCCTCCTAGGTGGCACCTCTTTAGAGGTAAGGATAAGAAATTGTTCCTGTAAGGCCTTAAGGGAAATTACTAATTGATTGAGATACTGCGCTCTATCCTGTACTATTTCCCAAAGTCCTACCACCTAAGCTTCTAACCTATCCAATCTCTCTAATTCACTATGAACAATATTTTTAATTTTTAATTCTAAGGTATATTCCCTTAATTGGTCCACAAGAGAGGATTTTTGTACAGGTTGGTTAGGGTATGAAGAATTATGGTTCCAAATGCCTAAATAACTACCATCACGTGAATTTTGATCAATCATGGAGTCAGAATGGTAAAAATTAGACAAGTGGTTTCTAGAAAAATCATAAGGCACATACCTAGGATCCTTAGAGGGACAGTAGAATGGTGGAGAATCAAAATCATGCAAATTGATTCTTGAAAAATCAGTAATGCAAATCAAGACTTCTACTCAATAGCAACACAATAAAAAAAACAGGGACAACAACTTAAAAACACACAAAACTAAAATATGACGAAAAAGGAAACAAACAAACAAACACACAAATAACAAATAAGGAAAGACAACACAAACAAACTTTAGTCTAAAACCTCAAATTTTCTCCTAATATTAATTAATCTAAATAATCGCCATTCCCCGACAACGACGCCAAAAACTTGTTTCATAAAATTATTTTGCAATACCGCAGTGTACGGGTCAAGTTTTAGTATAGTTATTTAAGAGTCCAAGTATTGTCCTCGGGAATGGGTTTCTAGATTAATTAATTACCAAGATAGTAATTTCCAATTTTAGATAAAGAAACATAACATGGATAGGTGATTGAAAGTAAAGACAAACAACAGACTAATACGTGGAGACACGAATTGATAGATTTGAGGTAAGTGACTTTACAAGTTAATGACTTAATCAACATATGCACTGAACCAAAGAGATGAATTTATAAACAAGAAGTACGATACTCAAGAAAACCTCTCGATTCTTAGTGAGCCTCGCACATGCAATAAATTCTATAGTCTCCATATGAACGTACGACATGCACGACATTAGGCTAAAAGGAATAAGAATCCCACGCAGCGGAAGACGATTGAATCGTCGAGGTATCAATATGCAACATGCTTTTATTAAAATGATATAATACTAGATCTAGGCTAAACATACTTAAAGAAGAAGAAAAGTACAGCAAGATGAGTTCTTACTTACTTGTTGTAGACTTTCTTCAAGATTTCTTCTTCAAATCACGAACTTTTCGTGCTCCTCGAACTCAACGAACACTCCCACAAAAGGAACTCGAACATAACCAAAAAGCCTTCTCGGTTGTTCTCTTTTGGAGAAAGGAAGATAGTGGGATCTTTTGAGTTTTGGGAGGGAGGAGAAATTGAGAGAGAATTGAGAGAATTCTTCTTCTCTTCTTTGATGCAAAATCAAAAAATGAGAGCTTGAGACCCAAATCCTTCTTGCAAGAAGGGTTTATATAGTGGAATTGGTGGAGTTAAAATGTCCACATAGTTACTACTTTACCACAACCATAGGTTATGCAAATCTCATTTGCATGACCACATAATATAAGATATCTCATATCTCATATTGCAAATCTCATTTGCAATAATTGTGGATTAATTAAATTGAATCATATCCAATTTAATTTCTCTCAATCAATTTCTCCAATTAGCCCCAATTCAACAATTAGGCTAACCTATAGTTTATTATGAATCTCATTCACATTAAACTATATATTATATCATTCATATCTCATATAAATGACATAAATGCCCTTAAAGTGAAATTGAACACTACAATTTCATACCAAAACATTAACCCTTCTTTTAACCCAGGTGGAGCCAACCGAGGGACCTAATGAACCTACAGTGACGGGCTCCAATGATCCGAGGTTAACCTGTCAAACTCTTTGACCCGGTTAACCAACATTCATTAGCTACGGTAACACTCCACAATAGCTCGTAGCTGCACTCCCGTCAGTGCAGAATATTACGTGTCCACTAATATAACCAATACCCATGAGTCGACCCTTCACAGGTTGTTCGTAGACATGGCTGGGTCAAATTACCGTTTTACTCCTATGTCTACCTCTCGTTCCTTAAGTCCCCACTGCTCCTCTAATGAACAACATATTGTGATGGTCCAACCATACACAACACCCTTCTCGGGCAAGAGAAGAGAAGGGGGCGCCGTTGTTCAAGCCACAGAGCGAGACAAAGACTTAAGGGAACAACCCCTCTAGTTTCCCTAAAGGCGGGAACGAGTGAATTCCATCTCGCATAGTTAAGTTCCCAGCTCCTACTTGGTTCTCGTCCACGAGAAGATAGGCATATTGGGTCCGTAACACGCTCGAGATTCGTGTCGAGTCACTAATGGTCATCTACGGTTATTAGTCCTCATCATCAGCGGTGTTACATCGAGAGGTCTAATAAATCACGGTCCGGTCTTGTACAATCTCATTGCATGGGATGCCCCCACTCGCATGTCAACCACATGAACGAGTCGGATCACCTCGTTTGTATCTAATACAAAGCGGGCCGCATCCACAGTGTATCCACGATTAGGTCTCCAACCCTATCCATATATTGTAGACCGTTCGGGTCATTAACTCGAACGTGATCCTCCCTGTGTGTCCTACACACCGTTCAAGTTCTAGGTCTCTCATAAAATCAATGACCCTAGAGCTTAGTTCATTGGAAAAGTTTATAAATATTGCGAGACACAAAGTGATGAATAGAATAACTCTTATTAATTTCAAACAATATATTACAAACACGAGATTAGGAGAAACACCCAACATAGGCAGCTTCTTTATGTGTTTCCCTTAGACTTCTAGGTCATTCTCATGCCAGACTGCTAAGGGTTTTGACAATTTTACTCTAATTTAAGTTTTATCTCTCGAGTCCACTTAAACAAACAATATCAAAAGTTAAAGAACGAATTGCCAAAAATAAGAACAAAACATGCTTTAATACATAGCAAAAAAGTCTTAACAAGCAAATCAAATCCTAACTACAACATTTACCTACTCTAAATCACATGAAAACCGAGCCAAATATGTAGAAAACGTCTTAAAACGAAGATATAATATGATAGAAAAGGAAATTAAACTTATGTGTCGATGTCGGTCATTCGTCTCCGAGCTCCCGTCTTCGATCTCGAACCTCCACGAACGCGTTGGCTCCCAACAATGCTCTCTTTTCTCTTCTTACAGAGGGTATTTCAAAAATAGGGTCAAAGGTCTATCAAATTTGGCTCCCCTTCCAATGAAAACATAAGGTTCACTTTATAAGATCTTTCGGTGCAGCGTTGTACCGCTAGGGACAGCGTTGCAACGCTGCTACCCTAACGCGCGCGCCTCTCTATCGAAGTAGCGTTGCGATGCTACAAGGCAACGTTGCAACGCTGCAAGCACAGATCTTCATATGCGCCTTCTTAACGACGCTTCAAGGCAGCATTGCAACGCTATCGACAGGGGTCTTCAATGCCTCTAAAGAGCACGCTCGGCGTTTCAACGCTTTGCATGGCATTGCAACGTCATCACCTCGGGTTCTTTGGCTTGGGTTGGATCTTCTACTTCCAATTGATGTTATTTTTAGCTCCAAATAGCCCCGTTTTGATCCCGAGTGATCTAAAATATCTCGAAATGTCCTGTTTTAGCTATTAACTTGAAATTGAGTGATTTAACCACATCAAAGCCCTGAAATTATCATAAAACTAGCAATAATTAAGCCTAAGGATAACACATTTTGTGTGTTCATCTGGCATGAGAATGAACTTGAAGTCCAAGGGAAACACGTAAAGAAGTTGCTTAATGCCATGCATGTTTTAGATTTCTTTAGGAGACTTAGAATTTATTGTGAGTGCGAGGCTCACTAAGAATCGAGAGATTTTCTTTAGTATTCTACTTCTTGTTTATAAAATCATCACATTAGTTCATTGCACGTGTTAATTAAGTCATTAAATTATGAAGTCATTTTCCTCTAAATCTATTAATTCCTGTAACCACTTGTTTGCTTGTTATTTGTCATTACTTTCAATCACCGATCCATGTTATGTTACTTTAGCTAAAATTGAGAATTAGTATCTTGGTAATTAATTAATCTAGAAACCCATTCCCAAGGACGATACTTGGACTCTTAAATCACTATACAAAAACTTGACCCGTACACTTGCGGTATTGCAATATTATTTTACGCAACAAGTCTTTCGCGTCGTTGCCAGAGAATGATGATTATTTAGATTAATTAATATTAGGAGAATATTTGAGGTTTTAGACTAAAGTTGTTTGTGTTGTCTTTCCTTATTTGTTTTAGTATGTTTGTTTGTTTCCTTAATTGTTCTATTTTAGTTTTGTGTGTTTTTTAGTCTTTGTCCCATGTTTTGGTTGTGTTGCTATTGTGCAAAAGTCTTGATTTGAATTTCTGATATCTAAAGTATGACTTTGCATGAGTTTGATCATCCACCATGGTATTGTCCCTCACAGGGTCCTAAGTATGTGCCTTATGATTTTTCTGAAAACCACTTGTCTAGTTTTTACCATTCTGACTCCATGATTGATGAAAATTCACGTGATGGTAGTTATTTAGGCATTTGGAACCATAATTTCTCGTACTCTGACCAACTTATAGAAAACTTTTCTCTTGTGGACCAATTAATGGAATACACTTTAGAATTGAAAATTAAAAATTTGGTTCATATTGAATTAGAGAGGTTGGATTGGTTAGAAGCTGAGGCGGTAGGACTTTGGGAAATAGTACAGGATAGAGCTTAATATCTCAATCAACTAGTAATTTCTCTTAAGGCCTTATAGGAACAATTTCTTATCCTTACCACTGAGGAAGAACAACCTAGGAGGACATGTTCATACGATAATGAGGAAAGTTTTGGGGAGATTGAAACACACAAGAGACAGGTTTGTGAGATAGACAATGGTGAGATAATCACTTCCACAGAGGAAATCCAGCTGATAGAGTTCGAGGCTGAGAAGTCCTCTTCCCTTTTATCCCCAGAAATTTCCTTTATTCCTGATGACCATTTATCCTATACCCACAAGTCTTGCTTTAATTTTTGTTCTTTCATTTAATTAAAAAAAATACAAAAAATAGTTATCTGTGTGGTGCCCAGGAGAATCAGGATAGCCTTTTCGATTTATAAGGCTATATCGATTCAAGCAAGAAGGGCCCAAAGAAACATAAAAAGTTTTGTGTGCCCTGATAAGTCACCGTCTAGCTAAAGACGTTAAAAAAAGCGCTTCTTGGGAGGCAACCGAAGTTTTATGTTTATGTTTTCTGTTTCGTGTTTTCCTTCTTTTTATGTTTTATTTCATTTTTTAGTTTTGATGTTTTTGTCTAAATTCTTTTTTTGGTACCTCCAGGTCTATGCCTAAGGGGATAGCTGTAGACTTGCACCCTTTCGATCCTGAGATCGAGAGGACCTATAGGAGACTCCTAAGGAAAAGAAGAGTAGAACCTCAGACTATGGCTGATCAGGAATTAATCAATAACCCTAAACCCATCAGGGAGTATTTCCAACCTGTATTTAATTCTGAGCAGACTGGAATAGTCCATGCCCCCATAAATGCTAACAATCTTGAACTTAAAACAGAGCTTATATAGAAGGTTAGGGAAGGTGCTTTTAGAGGACTAGCCACAGAAGACCCTAACTCACACTTGAAAAATTTCAAAGAAATCTGTTGTACAATTAAAATGAATGGTATCTCTGCTGATGATATCCGCTTATGTCTCTTTCCTTTCTCTTTGCAGGGTAAAGCTAAAGAATGGCTAGGGCCCCTTCCCTCAGGCAGTATTACTTCTTGGGAGTTGTAGGCCCAAACCTTCATGACTAAATTCTTTCCACCTGTGAAAGTTGCGAAGTTAAGGACTGAAATAGGAACATTCAGGTATCAGGAAGGAGAGCAGTTATTTGAGGTCTGGGAACGGTACAAGTACATGCTCAGGAGGTGCCCACAGCATGGCTACCCAGATTGGCTCCTGGTACAACTATTCTATAATGGACTGGAAGGCAAGACCAGGACCATTCTGGATGTCACCTACTAGAGGGGCTTTTATGGCAAAAACCGTACCAGAAGCACGCGCCCTCCCCGAGGAAGTGTCAACTGCCAGCTATCAGTGACCAACAGACAATGATAGATCTAAGCAAGTAGCTTGATTGTATCAATCGGATGAGGTAACCTCCGTTAGATCTCATATGGCATCCCTCACTCATGCTCTGAACAATTTTGCAGAATCACCGAAAATAATAGTTCCCTCTCAATGCTACCTAACCAATGGAGAATCCACGTTGAAGCAAGTACATTATATGAACAGGAGAAGCAACACTTATATAGGAAACCAGACTCAGGATACCCTTCCAACACATTATAATCCAGGTTTGATGTATCACGAAAATTTCTCTTATGCTAACAATAAGAATGTGTTGAATCCTCCTACAGGTTATGCTTCTACGTTAGAGAGGAAACCATCTCTAGAAGAGACATTGCACTCCTTCATAGCTGAATCCAGAAGTAGGTCCAACAAGTTTTAGAATGCAGCCACCAGTCTATCTGGTATAGTGACTAGTCATGGAGTTGCAATAAAGAATATTGAGACCCAGATTAATCAGGTTAATACATCGCTCCGAGCACTGCAGTATAGAAAAGAAACACCTTGAGGGAGTACAGTTTAGCTAAAGACGTTAAACAAAGCGCTTATTGGGAGGCAACCCAAGCTTTACATTTTTTTGGTTTTCTGTCTTTAGTTTGTTTTAGTTGTTTTTCCGTTCTTGGTTTCCTTACTAGGTTGTTTTGTTTTCTAGATTGTGATGGTGTCTTCCTTCGTTGAAATCCATGCTCCCGTTCTGAGGAACTCCAACACACATGTTTTGTTTATCCAAGGAACAAATATAGATCTTCATAACTCAGGACAGTATTGTTCACTCTTACCCTTATACTTAATTTGTTCTTATTTCTGCAAACATTAGGGACAATGTTTAGTTTAAGTTTGGGGGTGGGATGTTGTTTATCTGTTGTGACTGTCCTAAGTATGTGCAGAATTGCTGATTGATCTTTTGCATAAGTATGATTATGATATTCTAGGATGAGAATTAATTGAAAATCCTTGTGATTCCGCTTAAACTTGAGAGCATGATATGAATTTGAATTAATTTAAAAATTTTCATGACTTTTTTCCTGCACTATTATGCACATAGCCTGTGTTTCTGTAGTTTTGAAATGCTTAGAACAAAGTTATTAGGCTTAGAAGTTTGATGTCACCTCGATAGGTCTAAGAGATGATTTGAGAGTTAAACTGCAGGATAGGGTGAATGACAATATGAAGTGCATGATTTGTATACTATGTGAAATAGCTTGTTTTTGTTATTTGTTTGCTAAAGAAAAAAAAATCGTGAGGACAAAAAGAGCTACCTTCACTGTGATCAGTTAGGCCATTCATTGAGCAAGTGCTCTAGGTAAGGGTCCCTGCATTGAATGTGTGAAAGCTAGTGTCCTTGCACAAAAAAAGAAGAAAATAGAAAAAGTGATAAAAAGTGATTAAGTGTTGTGTAAAGTTGTTTATTGCTTGAATGTGGGGAGGCTCATGGATTAATAATTATGACTAGTGTAGGGGGAAGTTGAATGAAGAGCCTAATAATGTTGATCTGGGCTTAGTACAAAATGAAGGGAACATAGGCTAATCACACACACATAGGAACACTTGAGCTATCAATTGCTCATTCAAGTATTATGTTTGATTGTTTCATGTGATTGCCAAATTTTCTCTTAAACCTTTGAGGCTTGAGTCTAATGTATGTATAAGAACAATCTCATGTTTAATGCTATTTTTGCTCGGGACTAGCAAAAGTTCAAGTTTGGTGGTGTTTGATACCACACAAAATGTGTTATCCTTAGGCTTAATTATTGCTAGTTTTATGATAATTTCAGGGCTTTGATGTTGTTAAATTACTCAATTTCAGGTTAAGAGCTTAAACATGACATTTGGAGACATTTCGGATTACTCGGGATCGAAACGAGGCTATTTGGAGCTGAAAATAACATCAATTGAGAGTAGAAGGATCAATCTTAGCTTGAAGACCCGAGGTGATGGCGTTGCAACGCCATGCAGAGCGTTGCAACACCGAACGTGTAGCTTTAAAGCAATGAAGAACACTGTCGATAGCGTTGCAACACTGCCTTGCAGCGTCGCAACGCTATCTCGATAAGAATACGTATATGAAGATCCATGCAGGTAGCGTTGCAACGCTGCCTTGTACCTTCGCAACGCTACTTCGATAGAAAGACGCGTGCTTTAGGCTAGCGGCGTTGCAACGCTGCCTTTAGCGTTGCAACGCCATCAATATTTTCCATATATACCACGCAGTTAGTGTACAACGTTGCAACGTTGCACCGATTTCTCCTATAAATAAACCTTATGTTTTCTCTTCAAGTGAGCCAAATTTGATAGAGTTTTGACCCTAATTTCGAAATGCCCTCTGTAAGAAGAGAAAAGAGAGCATTCTTGGGAGCCAAAGCATTCGTGGAGGTTCGAGATCAAAGACGGAAGCTCGAAGATGAAGGACCGACATCGACACATAAGTTTAATTTCCTTTTCTTTCAGATTGTAACACTGTTTTGAGACGTTTTCTACACATTTAGCTTGGTTTTCTTGTGATTTAGATTAGTTAAATGTTGTAGTTAGGATTTGATTTACTTGTTAAGACTTATTAGCTATGTATTGAAGTATGTGTTGTTCTTTATTTTTGGCAATTCGTTTTTAACTATGTGATATTGTTTGTTTAAGTGGACTCGAGAGATAAAACTTAAATTAGAGTAAAGTTGTCAAAACTCTTAGAAGTCTGGCATGAGAATGACCTAGAAGTCTAAAGGAAACATATGAAGAAGTTGCTTAGTGTCGTGCATGTTTTAGATTTCTTAAGGAGATTTAGAATTTATTGTGTGTGCGAGGCTCACTAAGAATCGAGAGATTTTCTTGAGTATTCTAATTCTTGTTTATAAAATCATCACATTAGTTCATTGCATGTGTTAATTAAGTCATTAACTTGTAAAAAGTCATTTTCATATGAATCTATCAATTCGTGTCTCCACTTGTTTGTTTGTTGTTTGTCTTTACTTTCAATCACCGATCCATGTTATGTTACTTTAGCTAAAATTGAGAATTAGTATCTTGGTAATTAATTAATCTAGAAACCCATTCCCGAGGATGATACTTGGACTCTTAAATTACTATACTAAAACTTGACCCGTACACTTGCTGTATTGCAATATCATTTTACGCAGCAGAAGGCTTTGGTGATCTCATAAGTCATTATTTTTTTTTATTTTCCATCCAAGAACTTACTCAAAATTCTCTCAACTCTCTCAAATTCTCTCTACCCTGAACCAAAAGAGTCTTAGAACTCTCCCTTTACCAAAGGAGAACAATCGAGAAGATCTTTTGGAGGTGTCCAATTGTTCGTTGTTCGGAGAGTTCATGATTGTAGAGATCGAGAGCACAAAGAGTTCGTGATTGGATAAGGAATTCTTGGAGAAGTGTTCTTCAACAAGTAAGTTGGATTTCTTACTGTTTTTCCTTCTTTTACAACATGTTTAGCCTAGAAATTTATGTGATAAATTCGATTTTAAGAATTGTTTTTCACAACGATCACCACGACATTCAAAGTCGTTTCCGCTGCGGGAGTTTTTTTCCCTTCACATATTTTACCTTAAGTACTAGTGCTCGTCTAATGAACAATTTGTTTGTTGTCCTTCCAACAAGCAGAAGTCCTTTTTGGTCCAATGAGAGGGTCGGGCCTTTTGTTCAAGTCTCGGAGACACCACTCAAGGGAACATTTCTCTATTTACCCTAATAGGTGGGAAGGAGCGAATTCCATCTCGCTAAGTTATGTCCCCAACTGCCCCAGCTGCTCACTCGGTCTTGTCCCCAAGAAGGTAGGCATATTGAGTCGGCGGATCTGGCCACTCTCACCCATACTAGTCAAAGGGCAATCCCTCGCAAACAAGAGTTCGTAACCTGTTTAGGATTGAGATCAGGTTGCCTTGGTCATCCTGAAATAGAAACCTAACTAGTCAACGGAGTTACACCTAGTGGTTAGTATTTCGTGGTTCGGTCTTATGCAATCTCATTACATAGGATATCCCCACTAACATGTCATCTGCGCAAACACGTGACGATCACAATGTTTGTATCATATACAAAGTGGGCCATATCCATAATATTACCAGAGTAAGGTACCCAAACTTTATCCCCTTACTATAGACCATTTAGGATGTATCTCGAATTGAGATCCTTTATATGTACACTACATTCAGTTCAAGAGACATTTAACAGCCTTGGATGTTAGTTTATTGGATTTAGGGTTAATAAAAGGGCAATATTGTAATTAATGAACAATAACTCTTTATTACATTAATTAGAACAAAATTTACAAACTATGAGTTTTAGGGCACAAACCCAACATAATCTACATGTATTTAGGAATGGTCTACCTAGGAAAATAGGGACATCCTTTTAAGCCACATAATCCAAGATTATAAAATCAGTAGGGAAAATGAGTCTGCCAACAAGAACTAGGATATCTTCTATCTTTTCTTTAGGGTGTGTGATTGACCTATCAGCTAACTTCAAGGTCACTGTGATAGGTCTAGCTTTTCCTATGGCCAGTTCCTTGTAAGTCACACAATGCTCTCCATAATTGTTATCCTCCAATGGATACATGTATAGTGAAATATCCTGGATCCTTCTTCTTGTGAACGAGACAACCTTGAAATATTGAAATCTTTCTCTTTCATAACATACGTCATTGAGAAATTTGAAATAATTGGGCATCTGCCTCAAGAAAACTATACGCAGAATATTAATGTGAATTTCCTTCAACATGTCCAGGAATTTCTCCAAATGAGCTTCCTTGGCTTTCTTTTTCTCAACTCAGGAGCAACTGTGGCTCCTTGTGAAACCTTAGGGTTTAAACTTTGGGGTTTCTCATGAAGTCCTTCAGTTTCCCTAATTGTTAGATTTGGACAACCTTTCACTCCTCTCGTCTTCTTGGTCTTTTTCCTTTTGCCTTGTCTCAACTCCCATTTCTCAGGATACTAAGGATTTGCCACTTCTTAGGTCAAATGCTTGGACTTGCTCTTTTCCCTCTCTCTTTGGATTTTCAGTATCTGGGGGAAGCTTACCTAGAGGGCTAGCCCTAAGCTAAGCTATCTGGCCTACTTGCAACTCCAAGTTTCTCAAAGAAGCTTGTTGACTCTGAATAATGACCTCATTTCGAGCGATATACTCTTTCATCAAACTCTCAAGAGGGGAACTCGGCGTTTGAGGAGGTATAATTGATAATACACAAAATGTATTATTCTTAGGCTTGGATTTTGCTAGTTTTTGTATTGATTTCATGGCTTTCACGAGTCTAAATTATTGAATTCCACGATTCAAGCAAATGAAGGGAATGAAACTCCCGCAACGGAAAAATGATTTTGAATCGTCGTTGTTTCATTGTGAAATTAATTCTTAAAATTAATTATATCCTATAGAAATTAGGCTAAACATGCAATAAGAAGGAAAAACTAGTAATAGATCTACTTACTTGTTGAAGAACCCTTCGTCACAAAATCCTTCTCCAGTCACGAAATCTTTGCGTTCTTGATCTCAACGATCACGATGTCACAAAACCTCAAACAATCGGGTAGCTCCAAAAGGACTTCTCGGTTGTTCTCCTTAGGAAGAAGGACAGTGGTGGGACTCCTTTGGTAAAGGGAGGAGAGAAATTTGAGAGAAGATTGAGAGAGTTTGAGAGTTGTTTTTGGTGAGAAATCCAAAAAATGAATCAATGCCTCATAAATGCCTTCTTGCAAATGCTTTAAATAATGGTGATAGGTGGAGTTGAAATCTCCACCTATTTACCATTTTACCACAACCATAGGTTATGTAAATCATATTTGCTTAACCACATATAATAAAATATCTCATACCTTATAATACAAATCACATTTGTATAATTGTAGATTTTAAATTCAATCATATTCAATTTAATTCCCCTCAATCCAATTTCTCTAAATTAGCGCTAATTAAGCAATTGGGCTAACCTATAGTTTATTATGAATCTCATTCACATTAAACTATATAATATGTCAATCATATCTCATATAAATGACATAAATACCCTTTTAATGAATTTGAACACTTCAAATCCACACTAAACTGTAAACCCTCTATGTATCCAGTTTGAGCTAACTGAGGGACCTAATGGACCTACAAATGACGAGCTCCAATGATCCGAGACAAACCTGTCAAACTCTTTGACTCGGTTAATCAACATTCATTAGCTACGGTAACACTCCGCTAAAGGCCGTAGCTGCACTCCCATCACTGTAAGACAAGTTGTGTCCATTGATATAACCAATGCCCATGAGTCGACCCTTCACAGGTTATTCGTAGACAGTTCTGGGTCAAATTATCGTTTTACCCCTGTGTCTACTTCTTGCTCCTTATGTCCCCACTGCTCCTCGAATGAACAACAACGTTGTATGGTCCAACCATAAACAACACCCCTCTCGGGCCAGTGAGAGGGTGGGCGCCCGATGTCCATGCCCTAGAGACAATACTTAAGGGAAAAACCCCTCTAGTTTCCGTAAGTCAGGAACGAGTGCATTCCATCTCGCGTTGTTAAGTTCCCAGCTCCCCACGTGGTCTTGTCCCTGAGAAGATAGGCATATTGGGCGAGTAACTGTTGCCACCCTCACCCGTACTAGTCAAAGGACAAACCCCCGCAGACTGGAGTGCGTAACACGCTCAGGATTAAGGTGAAGTCACTATTGGCCATCTACGAAGTTATTAGTCCTATACTGTCAACGGTTCTACATCAGTAGGTCTAATAATTCACGGTCTGGTTTTGTATAACCTCATTGCACATGATGCCCCCACTTGCATGTCAACTACATGAACGAGTTGGATCACCTCGTTTGTATCTAATAAAAAGCGGGTCGCATCCACAACATATCAAGGATTACGTCTCCAATCCTATCCATATACGATAGACCGTTCGGGTCATTAACTCGAGCGTGATCTTCCTTGTGTGTCCACTACACACCATTCATGATCCAGTTCTCTCATAATTCAATGACCCTGGAGCTTAGTTTATTGGATAAAGTTTGTATATATGCGAGACACAAAGTGATGAAAAAATAACTCTTATTTATTTCAATCATAATATTACAAACAAGTACGAGATTAGGGCATGCATCCTAACAAACTCCCACTTGGACTAAGCTAGTGGAGTAAAATATAAATTTCTCAAAGGTACAATAAAATTACAATAAACTAGGGCATTGAAAACCCTTTACAATACTCTCACTTGCCCTAGTCAGGAAGCACTCGAAGACCTAGACTCTCTAGGTGACCCTTAAACACCTTAGCCGTGAGGGCCTTTGTAAATGGATCAACAATGTTGTGCTCCGACGCTATATGCATGACGATCACGTCTCCGCGGTGCACAATCTCCCGTATCAGGTGATACTTCTGCTCAATGTGTTTGGCCCTCTAATGTATCCAAGGTTCCCTCGAGTTTGCTACTGCACCACTGTTGTCAGAAAACAGCGTGATCGACAAGTTCATATTTGGAACACTTCCAAATCCGCCATAAACTTCCTAAGCCAAATAGATTCCTTTGCAGCATCACAAGCCGCAACATACTCGGCTTCCATCGTGGAATCATCGATGCATCCCTGCTTGATGCTTCACCACACTACAACTCTCCATTTAGAATTAAAACTGACCCCGAAGTGGATTTCCTAGATTCCTTATCGGCCTGAAACTCAGAATCTGTGTATCCTGGAAGGATCAAATCCCCACTCCCATACACAATGTTGTAGTTCCTCGTTCTCCTACGATACTTGAGGATTGCCTTTACGGCTGCCCAGTGATCTAATCCTTGATTGTATTGATACCTGCTGGCAATCCCTACTGCATAACAGATGTCGGGCCTAGTACACATCATGACATACATGAGGCTCCCTACAGCTGAAGCATAGGGGATTCGTCTCATATCCTCAACCTCTTGAGGTGTCTTAGGACATTGATCCTTAGACAGGTGAACCCCATGCCCTAAAGACAACAAGCCCTTCTTGGAGGTCTACATCTTATATCAAGACAACATCTTGTCAATATAAGACGTCTGAGACATGGCTAGCGTTCTGTTCTTCCGATTCCGAATAATCTGGGTACCTAGAACATACTATGCTTCTCCCAAATCTTTCATTTGGAATTGCGAAGCCAGCCAATTTTTAACGTCAGTAAGAAATCCTACCTCATTCCATATGAGAATGATATCATCCTCATACAATATCAGAAATGCGACAGTGTTCTTGACGATTTTCTTGTAGACACAAGACTCGTCAACATTCTGATCAAAGACATAAGATTTGATCGCCTCATCAAACCTTATATTCCAAGAGCTCGAGACATGTTAAGCCATAAGAAATGCGACGTTGTCCTTAGCATTGCAACACCATTGATAGTTTCCATATTTGATACGCGCTCCGGGTACAACGTTGCAACGCTAGAAGACCATTATAAATAGAACCTTATGACTTCTTACAATGGGAGTCGAATTTGATAGAGAATTCACCCTAATTTCGAAATATACTTTGTGAGAAGAGAAAAGAGAGCATTCTTGGGAGCCAAAGCATTCGTGGAGGTTCAAGATCGAAGACGGGAGCTCGGAGACGAAGGACCAACATCGACACATAAGTTTAATTTCCTTTTCTTTCAGATTGTATTACCGTTTAAAGACGTTTTCTACATGTTTAGCTTGGTTTTCATGTGATTTAGAGTACCTAAATGTTGTATTTAGGAGTTTATTTGCATGTTAAGACTTATTTGCTATGTATTGAAGTATGTTTTGTTCTTTATTTTTTGCAATTCGTTCTTTAACTCTTTGATTGTTGGTTTAAATGGACTCGAGAGATAAAACTTAGATTAGAGGAAAGTTGTTAAAACTTTTGGAAGTCTCGCATGAGAATGACCTAGAAGTCTAAGGAAAACACATAAAGAAATTGGTTAATGTCGTGCATGTTGTATGTTCATATGGAGACTATAGAATTTATTGCATGTGCGAGGCTCAATAAGAATCGAGAGATTTTCTTGACTATCATACTTCTTGTTAATAACTTCATCACATTAGTTCATTGCATATGTTTATAGATGTTAACTTGTGAAGTCAATTTCCTCCAAGTCTATCAATTCGTGTCTCCACTTGTTTGTTCGTCGTTTGTCTTTATTTCCATCACCTATCCATGTTATGTTTCTTTAGCTAAAATGAGAATTAGTATCTTGGTAATTAATTAATCTAGAAACCCATTTTCGAGGACGATACTTGGCCTCTTAAATCACTATATTAAAACTTGACCCGTAGGAGTGTTCCGCAAAGCGTCAGCTTAAATACCCCAACCTTAGACAGAACCTTCCTTAGACAGAGTTACTTATTAGTGACCATTCATAAGTCATATTTGATTTCCTAATTCTAATCTTATTAGAACTAGAAAACATAAGTTTAATTATTCAAGTTCTAAACATTTGAAAACTAATAATTAACTTAGGTTACATGCATTTCTATGTTATAGTGCTTGATCATTCATCACATGAATAATAATAAACTATAATATACATTCATCACATGAAATAAATGCATGTGCATACTTTTAATCAAATAAATATAACACTTATATTAAATAAATTAAAACATGTAAACTTTATATTATAACTCTTATAATATAAACCTATCATGCATTCTATATATTATAACTCTTATAATATAAATATGATGCATGAAATGTTTAACCTAAGGTGGTATTTTAATCTATATGAAATACAATATGCACCTAGAATAATTAATTTCATACATCTCCTGCATAAAATAAATAAATAGCAAAAATTGGACCTGTTTTGGCACTTTAGGGACATTAATTGAATTAATTAACATTAATATAACTTTTATATTAATATTAATTAATAAATTTCCATTTTACAAATATCAAATAAATAAACAATTAAAATAAACAAAATAACATCCCCACGATGCAGCAACACCCACATCTGCCACTAACTCGCGTGAACCGTCCGCAAACTGCCCTCTACGCTCGCAGCGTTGCAACGCTGCAGCGTGCAAAGTTGTCCTCAGCGCGCCCAACTCCTCAGCGTTGCAACGCTGACCTGTAGCTCAGCCTGGTACCGCACAGACAACATTGAGACGCCGAAGAACAACTTCTCAATGTCGTCGACAGAACAACAAACACTTTTGTTGTTCTTCATCGTTTCACGTCCGATTCCACTCTGATTTCATCACAGCAACTCTTGCCATCCAAGACATGGACTTACAGACTCGATTTATTTTCTAATTGTCCAAAAAACAAGGGCCTTTACATTGATGTCATCAACAGAAATTAAATCTAAAAACAAGTGCCAAAACAAAAACATCCATTTTGCAAAACCAGAATTCATCACATGAAATTGAAGAATAACCCACCTAATTTTAAGAAAACTAATTCGCACAACCAAAACACAAACGTTTGGCTCTGAAACCAATTGAGGGAAATAAAACTCCCGCAGCGGAAAAATGATTTTTAATCGTCGTGGTTTTGTTGTGAAATTAATTCTTTAAATTAATTTTATCCTATAGAAATTAGGCTAAACATGCAATAAGAAGGAAAAACTAGAAAGAGATCTACTTACTTGTTGAAGAACCCTTCTTCACGAAATCCTTCTCTGGTCACAAAACTTAGAACAATAAGACACCTCTGGAAAGACTTCTCCGTTGTTCTCCTTAGGTAGAAGGAGAGTGATGGGACTCCTTTGGTAAAGGGAGGAGAGAAATTTTGAGAGAAGATTGAGAGAGTTTGAGAGTTGTTGTAACGCCCCTACTTTTATAACATAAATTCCTAGAGATATTACTACTCATGCATGCATTCGAGGCCCTAACTGAGTTTAAATAAGTAAAAGTTGATAAATAAAAATCAATTTAACTTGGGATCCCATGGAAATACAAAACGTTTACAAGAAACATAACCAAGTTCGGCCTCTAGTTTCAAAACTCAATGTTACATAAGCGGAAGACAATAATCATTTAAAAATTCTTTCTAAATCATGGATGCGGAATTCATGACTCGGTTCCCATGACTTCGTGAGCGCATCCCCGCCACTACTGGTATGCTCTCGCCTTTACCTAAAATCATTTTAAAGCAGAGAAAACACAACAAAGGTAAAGGGGTGAGTATTATAAAATACTCGATAAGTGGGGGTGGGGAAATGCAAACACATGCAACATGACTTTCTTTTAAACATGACTTTTATACATGACTGTGATTCGTGACTTTTGAGATCATAAAACTTTCTGTTGTGGGACCTAAAACTTTCTTTCATAAAATCATGACTTTTTCTCTCACAGACCCCTATAGCTTTGAGTCCCTCACAGACCCCTATAGCTTTGAGTCCCTCTCAGACCCCTATAAGATTTGAGTCCCTCACAGACCCCTATAAGTTTGAGTCCCTCATGGACCCTATAAGTTGAGTCCTCATGAGACTCCTATAAGTTTGACCCATAGGGTCTCGATGCATGTTTTACCATGCATAAATTCTCGAGAGACCAATTGCCACGACCTATATGAAATGTTCATATACATACAATATGCATGAGGTCCCATTCTTTAAACACATATACATATACATTCAGAAATGATGCAACAATCACATAAAACATAAGATCATGACATAACTTTCATAACTTTAACTAGAGTCAATCAATCATCAGTATAAGTACGTTTATAATTTAATGTGCATAACTAGCACAATGACATAACTGAAAATCTCAATATACAAAACTATACATAACTGTATCAAGACTCATTTTTTAAATACTTTGAAATCATTTCAGCTCGGGTCCTCTCAAACCCTTAAATCATCAAGTTCCTTTCTAAACCCTTTTGAAAATCATTCACTCAAGGTCCTCGAAAAACCCTTTGGAATAATCGTTTTCTAAATTCAAGCCCTAAGCATGAGTCTTGGAAATTCACCCTTTGAAATAAATCCTTGAATTTCAACTTTTAAAATAAATCTTTCAGAAACCGTGTTTACTCCTCTTTTCAAGATCATTTGTAGAAAAGATCCCTTACCTTAGCATAGCTTGAAACTCTTCAAGTTCTGCTCCTAACACAAGGATCCTCTCAATCGTGCTTGGCACTAGAATCCCCTAAGATTAGATTCATCAACTTCTTAAGTAAAACACATAAACATAAACTTACTTTCGAATCCGATCCTAGTTAAGCTATACCACCACAAACGGATGCTTAAAACGAACTCGGGAAACAAAATTGATCGAGTTGGGTTGACTCCGGTGAGCGGCGGCGCGCGTGGCGTGGCGTGGCGCGGCGCGCGTGTGGTGTCGAGATCGCACGCGTCTGCCGCGCGCGTGAGCGTCGGATGCGTGAACGTCGTGAGCCGATCTATCCAAAACCGGTCCTGAAACCTCAAAAACCGATCGAAAACTATACCAATCGCTCGAACCAAAAGCTGAACCGGCGAATCACCGTTCTGTGCTACGGCTGTCGTCTCTTCCTCAGGCGCATCTTCAACATCCGGCGGCTCGAACTGATGCGAAGGCGACCGGACAACCTCAACCTCGCTCTCGACTCGGCGACAAAGGGACTCCGGCGCTGGGCTTCACGGCTACGGCGTATAGCTTCGCAAGGCAGCGACTCGACCTGGCGAGATGGACCGCTTTCGCGTGCGACGGCAGACGGTTTGGATCGAAGCGGACAGATCGATTGGCGCGTGCAGCAGTTCAACCACCGGCGGCTTCGCGTGGTGAAGGTTGCAGCAGGGACGAGGGCGTGAGAACGAGGCTGCCGGCAAATGATCTGCGTGACTACGAACGGGAAGGATGAGCAGCGGCGAAACAACCCGACGACGAAGGCGAGCCGTTCGCCGGCCGCAACCACGGCTCGATCGATCCATCAGCTTTTCGGTAACAGGCAACGTGATCGACGGTGTGGTGAAGCTGGGATCCTCGTCGGCGGCTGGACAAAGGTTTTTACGGTAGCTGTGCAGGCTTATCGATAGAGAGGGTGAAGATGGCCTATTCGAAAACTGTGCCTATCCAAAGCTAACCCTAGTTTGACTTCTTCTTTAGAAAATTACAAAAATGCCCTTCCTCTTCCTTTTAACCACAAGCATGCTCTTAAACCAAATTAAGTGTTCTCAAATATGTATTTAATCATCCAAATTCCTTAAATTACATAACTTTGAATAAAATACAAAACCCCAAGACCTAATTAATTTAATTTCCATTAAATTAATCCAAAACACAAATTAAAAGATACTTGAAGTTCTGGGGCGTTACAATCTTCCCTCCTTAAGAACTTTCGTCCTCAAAAGTTTCTAATCTTATAATACTTTGGGAAAGCTTGCTCACACCCGCTCCACTCGGTTACGACGAGTCTCAAGAACTAGCACTAGCTGCTCCTGAAGTATCACACCTTGGCGTAAACTTATTACCCAATGGTCTCATAACTTTAACTTGAGCTCGTTCTTCTCACTGGAGTGTTTCTACTAAGGCCTACATAACGCAACCCTTGACTCGGATTCTAAATTTGGAAAGTTCCAGATTCAAATTCTAAGATAAGTCGGGATATTTAGCTCGTATTTCCTTCCCTAGTTCTTCAATTAGTTTCTTCTGTTTTGTGATTTTAGAATGGAACTCTTTGCTAAAACGATTCTATTGTTGTTGAGCCTCAAAATCCCCTTTAAGGTTTGTTGTACCGGCTACTAGCATTTATTTCAAGGCATGGCTCGATCGTTTCCTCTAGTCATCGCCTCCATAACCTTATCACCTTCACCAAAGATGTGACATCAAGGATAGAGTTAGCAACTTTGTTTGGTTGTTCAAGCCTATTTACACTATTGGTTAACCTCTCGCTACTCTCCACGACCTTTTAGTAAACGTTACAGTGACAATCTCACTCACATGCTTACTTAATTAACTTTGGGGCTTTCTAATGCAATCAATAACTCGTTGGAAGTTTTAAGTCATGGTAGAAGTAACCCAAACTTAGGTCTCCTTTGGTTGTCGTGATACATGAAATGTTCCATGCAACTCTGTCAATCTTATTACAAAAATGTTTCGAAAATTTCGGCAGCATAACGGCATAACTACAACAATGCCAAAATTTTCTCTAACACCTGTTCGATAGAAATGCACTTCTAAAATAAGACAACCAACCAGTCACGCCTCCAAACTTCATTTCAAGATTTACTCAGAGTTCAGAACACACAATACATAGGAATGTTGAACAAACAAATATAAGTGAAACTAAGTTTCTTTAATCGTAAACAATGATTCTTCAAAGACAAAATAATTTAACAATCAGGTTGCGACCTTACTTTTTAAAACAAACTTTCAGAGAGTGTAACAAAATCCTCTTGACTTACACTGATTTAGAGCCTAATCAATTACAGATTTTCACATTAAGTGTCAGCATTTTCATTGTAAGATCAAGGAATCAGATTGAACCTTTTAAAGCAAGTCATTCATGTTACAACTCGTACTCTATCACTTTTAACCTTTCCTCAGCCTATGGCACAACGCAACAGTCATTCATATCACTCTCCTTTAAAATAACTCAACCGATAACTGTTTCGATACTAAGCGATCTTGCCAAAATGAATTTAGTCTTTTAAAACTCATTCTCCCTTTACCTTCTAACTCCTTAAATAGACTGATCAGGTGATCACATGTATTCTCTTTCTTTTCGGCGTAAAAACACGTCAACTTTACGACATATACGCATATAGATTCACATATAAGCATTCCCTTTATGCATTTCCTTTTTTTATAGACATAGAGCTTAGCTCATACATTCTCATTCTTTCTTAGTTTGGAAATTCATTAAACTCGATTTTTATATAAAAATAACTTTACATAGAAACCTAATTTTCTTTTCATGAACAAATAAAACATTAGTTCAAAGGCATACCTGGCGGTGACCTGGAGTTGCTACTTAGCCATGGGATACTTGTTGCTTACTCTGTAAGCGAGTCTACAAGACCTATGACCTTGGGCTCTGATACCAACTGTAACGCCCCTACTTTTATAACATAAATTCCTAGGGACATTACTACTCATGCATGCATTCGAGGCCCTAACTGAGTTTAAATAAGTAAAAGTTGATAAATAAAAATCAATTTAATTTGGGATCCCATGGAAATACAAAACGTTTACAAGAAACATAACCAAGTTCGGCCTCTAGTTTCAAAACTCAATGTTACATAAGCGGAAGACAATAATCATTTAAAAATTCTTTCTAAATCATGGATGCGGAATTTATGACTCGGTTCCCATGACTTCTGTAGCGCATCCCTGCCACTCGCCTGGTATGCTCTCGCCTTTACCTAAAATCATTTTAAAACAGAGAAAACACAACAAAGGTAAAGGGGGTGAGTATTATAAAATACTCAGTAAGTGGGGGTGGGGAAATGCAAACACATGCAACATGACTTTCTTTTAAACATGACTTTTATACATGACTGTGATTCGTGACTTTTGAGATCATAAAACTTTCTGTTGTGGGACCTAAAACTTTCTTTCATAAAATCATGACTTTTTCTCTTTGGCTTTGCGTGGTCAATTGAGTCAACCTGAGTCTTTTCATAATGAGTCCTCATGGACCCTATAGCTTTGAGTCCCTCTCGGACCCTATAAGATTTGAGTCCTCACATGGACTCCTATAAGTTTGAGTCCCTCATGACCCCTATAAGTTGAGTCCTCATGAGACTCCTATAAGTTTGACCCATAGGGTCTCTCGATGCATGTTTTACCATGCATAAATTCTCAGAGACCAATTGCCACAGCCTATATGAAATGTTCATATACATACAATATGCATGAGGTCCCATTCTTTAAACACATATACATATACATTCAGAAATGATGCAACAATCACATAAAACATAAGATCATGACATAACTTTCATAACTTTAACTAGAGTCAATCAATCATCAGTATAAGTACGTTTATAATTTAATGTGCATAACTAGCACAATGACATAACTGAAAATCTCAATATACAAAACTATACATAACTGTATCAAGACTCATTTTTTAAATACTTTGAAATCATTTCAGCTCGGGTCCTCTCAAACCCTTAAATCATCAAGTTCCTTTCTAAACCCTTTTGAAAATCATTCACTCAAGGTCCTCGAAAAACCCTTTGGAATAATCGTTTTCTAAATTCAAGCCCTAAGCATGAGTCTTGGAAATTCACCCTTTGAAATAAATCCTTGAATTTCAACTTTTAAAATAAATCTTTCAGAAACCGCGTTTACTCCTCTTTTCAAGATCATTTGTAGAAAAGATTCCTTACCTTAGCATAGCTTGAAACTCTTCAAGTTCTGCTCCTAACACAAGGATCCTCTCAATCGTGCTTGGCACTAGAATCTCCTAAGATTAGATTCATCAATTTCTTAATTAAAACACATAAACATAAACTTACTTTCGAATCTGATCCTAGTTAAGCTATATTACAACAAACGGATGCTTAAAACGAACTCGGGAAACGAAATTGATCGAGTTGGGTTGACTCTGGCGAGCGGCGGTGCGTGTGGTGTCAGAGACTGCACGTACCGGCGCGTGAACGTCAGATCTGTGAACGTCGTGAGCCGATCTATCCAAAACTGGTCCTGAAACCTCAAAAACCGATCGAAAACTATACCAATCGCTCGAACCAAAAGCTGAACCGGCGAATCACCGTTCTGTGCTACGGCTGTCGTCTCTTCCTCAGGCGCATCTTCAACTTCCGGCGGCTCGAACTGATGCGAAGGCGACCGGACAACCTCAACCTCGCTCGACTCGGGCGAAAGGGACTCGTGGCTGGCATTGGGCTTCACGGCTACGGCGTACAGCTTCGCAAGGCGGCGACTCGACCTGGCGAGATGGACCGCTTTCGCGTGCGACGGCAGACGGTTGGGATCGAAGCGGACAGATCGGTTGGCGCGTGCAGCAGTTCAACCACCGGCGGCTTCGCGTGGTGAAGGTTGCAGCAGGGACGAGGGCGTGAGAACGAGGTTGCCGGCAAATGATCTGCGTGACTACGAACGGGGAGGATGGGCAGCGGCGAAACAACCCGGCGACGAAGGCGAGCCGTTCGCCGGCCGCAACCACGGCTCGATCGATCCATCAGCTTTTCGGTAACAGGCAACGTGATCGACGGTGTGGTGAAGCTGGGATCCTCGTCGGCGGCTGGACAAAGGTTTTCACGGTAGCTGTGCAGGCTTATCGATAGAGAGGGTGAAGATGGCCTATTCGAAAACTGTGCCTATCCAAAGCTAACCCTAGTTTGACTTCTTCTTTAGAAAATTACAAAAATGCCCTTCCTCTTCCTTTTAACCACAAGCATGCTCTTAAACCAAATTAAGTGTTCTCAAATATGTATTTAATCATCCAAATTCCTTAAATTACATAACTTTGAATAAAATACAAAACCCCAAGACCTAATTAATTTAATTTCCATTAAATTAATCCAAAACACAAATTATAAGATACTTGAAGTTCTGGGGCGTTACAGTTGTTTTTCGTGAGAAATCCAAAAAATGAATTAATGCCTCATAAATGCCTTCTTGCAAAGGTTTTAAATAATAGTGATAGGTGGAGTTGAAATCTCCACCTATTTCCCATTTTACCACAATCATAGGTTATGCAAACCATATTTGCATAACAACATATAATAACATATCTCATACCTTATAATACAAATCACATTTGTATAATTGTAGATTTTAAATTGAATCATATTCAATTTAATTTCTCTCCATCCAATTTCTCTAAATTAGCCCTAATTAAGCAACTAGGCTAACCTATAGTTTATTATGAACCTCATTCACATTAAACTATATAATATGTCAATCATATCTCATATAAATGACATAAATACCCTTTTAATGAATTTGAACACTTCAAATCAACACCAAACTGTAAACCCTCTATGTATCTAGTTTGCACCAACCAAGTGACCTAATGGACCTACAAATGACGAGCTCCAATAATCCGAGACTAACCTGTCAAACTCTTTGACCCGCTTAATCAACATTCATTAGTAACGGTAACACTCCACTAAAACCCGTAGATGCACTCCCATCATTATAGAGCAAGTTGTGTCCATTGATATAACAAATGCCCATGAGTCAACCCTTCGGAGGTTATTCATAGACACTACTGGATCAAATTACCATTTTACCCTTGTGTCTACTTCTTGCTCCTTAAGTCTCCACTACTTCTCTAATGAACAACCACGTTGTATGGTCCAACAATAAACAACACCCCTCTCGGGCAAGTGAGAGGGTGGGTGCCCGTTGTCCAAGCCCTTGAGACAACACTTAAGGGAACAACTCCTTCAGTTTCCCCAAGTCAGAAACGAGTGAATTCCTTTTCGCGTAGTTAAGTTCTCAGCTCCCCACGTGGTCCTGTCCCTGAGAAGATGGGCATATTGGGTGAGTAATTGTGACCACCCTCACCCGTACTAGTCAAAGGATAGACCCTCCGTAGACAGAAGTCCGTAACACGCTCAGGATTAAGGTCAAGTCACTATTTGTCATCTACGAAGTTATTAGTCCTATACTGTCAACGGTGTTACATCTGTAGGTCTAATAATTCACGTTCCGATCATGTACAATCTCATTGCACAGGATGCCCCCACTCGCATGTCAACGACATGAATGAGTTGGATCATCTCGTTTGTATCTAATACAAAGCGGGCCGCATCCACAACGTATCCAGGATTACGTCTCCAACCCTATCCATATACTGTAGACCGTTCGGATCATTAAGTCGAACGTGATCCTCCCTGCGTGTCCACTACACACTGTTCAAGTTCCAGTTCTCTCATAATTTAATGACCCTGAGGCTTAGTTTATTCGACAAAGTTTGTAAATATGCGAGACACAAAGTGATGAAAAAATAACTCTTATTTATTTTAATCATAATATTACAAACAAATACGAGATTAAGACATACATCCCAACAACAAGAACGAACCAGGAGGAGAGATCTTCAAGTATTACGACTCAAATTGGAGCTAATGAAACACAAAAAATGAAGCAAGTTGAAGAAGAAAAGCCAAAATAATCAAAGGACCCGAGGCCATGGCGTTAAGACGCCATTGAAGGCGTTGCAACGCCATGAAATGAGAAGAAGCAAGCTAGAAATCCAAGCAGATGGCGTTGAGATGCTTCCTCGGAGCGTTGCAACCCCATCACGCCTGTATTTTGCATCAATAGTGTTCGTAGCATTGAAACGCTGCACAGATCGTCTCAATGTTGCACAAATTTCCATTATTAAATCGTGCGCTAGGGCATGATGTTTGAATGCTTTGCCTTGCGTTGCAACGTTGTACCGATTTTGTATAAATATGTGTTTTTAGCCTCATTTCAGGGGGAACCGAGCTTTAGACCCATTTTTGAAACATACACTCTTGAGGGAGCTGGAGAAGATTCTTTAGAGGCCAAGCACAAGAGTGGAGGGTCGGGATCATGATGGGAGCTCGGAGACGACGACCGACATCGACACCAAAGCATTTTTTCTTCCTCGTCCCTTTAGTTTTGTAGTTTTATTTTATGGATTCTAGCATGAATTTATATGTTTTGTAGTGATTATGAGTCGCTAAATCCATAGTTAGGGAATTGATGTAGCTTGTAATGGATTTATTTTAGGAGTTGAATTGAACATTGCTTGTGTTGTATTATATTTGGTAGTTTACTCTTAATTCTTGTTTTTCTCTAACCAATAATAAAATGTTTTATTGGTTCAAGTTTAATTATAGAGAATTAACTTTAGACTAGATTAAAATTGTCAAAACCCTAAGTAAATCCTTGCACGAGAGTGAAGGGTTCTTTGGGAAACATTTAAAAGAAGTTTCTTAATGCCTTGCATGCTTTTAAAATCTAAATGTAGACTTTAGGTTTATCGTTATGCATGAGATCACTAGAGCTTGAGATAGTCTTTTGATTACCTTTACTTCTTGTTTATAATCTCCCAACCAAAGTCAATTTCTTGCGCTAGAATAATGAAGTAATTAGTGAAGTCAACTCCCTAACGTTTCTCTCCTATTTGTGTCTCCACATTGGTCTTTAATGTTATTTTTATTCCATCCTTGACAAGTTAGATTTTCTTTAGATAAAATTTGAAATTAGTATCTTAGTAATTAATCATTCTAGAAAACTATTCCTAATGACGATACTCAAAATCTCAAATCACTATATTATAACTTGGAATACTTGCAGTTTTGCATGGATACATTTATATGCAACAGTAATCCTTTGATTTGTGATGTCATGGAATTTCTATTGGGAAAGGCTTGATAACCTTAATTTTCAAAACCTAATGGTTGACTTGAAGGGATCGAATCCCGCAGCAAAAACGAATTGAATCGCGTTGCTCTCAATTACGTTACACAAATTAACTCAAAACAGTAAAATAGGTTATGCATTATAGGGAGAAAGATAAGTTACCTTTGAAGAACACTTTCCTCTCATAATCCCTTCTTCGATCCTCACGTTCTCTATGATCTCGACACGATCTCAAATCGAATACCTCCAATGGATATTCTCGATTGTTCTCTAGGAGAGGGAGAACGGTGGGAGTTCTTTTTTTGGAGGAAGGGAGAGTTGTAGAGATAATTGAGAGATATTAGAGTTTTTGGAATTTATCAAATCCAAAAAGTGAGAGCATTAGGTTCAAAATGCATCTAAACTAATGCATTTATAGTGAATGGGGATGGAGATAAATGCTAAACCCATTTAACCAACTAATTCCAAACATTATGCATTATGCAAATCATATTTGTATAATTGCATAATATAAGGTATCATATACCTCAATATGCAAATCATATTTGCATTATGTGGAATTAAATTGAATCATATTCAATTTTCATATATCTCATTATTAATTCCTCTAATTATGCCTTAATTTTAGAATTAAGCAATAACATAGTTTATTATGAATCATATTTACATTAAACTATATATTATATCAATCGTATCACATATAATTGATATAAATCCCTTGTATGAATTTGAACACTTCAAATTCATTCCTAAACTTTATACCCTCATTATTTCCATGTTGACCCAATTGAGTGACCTAATGGACCTACAAATTATGAGCTCCAATGATCCGAGATTAACTGATCAAACTCTTTCATCCCGTTAATTAACATTCATTAACTACGATTTACTTCACTATAGACTTGTAGCTGCACTCTCGTCACTGTAGGACAAGTTGTGTCCATCGATATAACCAATGCCCGTGAGTCAACCATTCATAGGTCGTTCGTAGTCACAGTTGGGTCAAATTATCGTTTTACGCCTGTGACTACTTCTTGCTCTTCAAGTACCACTGGTCCTCTAACGAACAACTAGTTTAGGGTCCTACCATAAACAATGTCCCTCTCAGGCGAGTGAGAGGGTGGGGCTCCATTTTTCAAGACCTTGATTCAGTTCTTAAGGGAACAACTCATCTAAATACCCTAGCTCGGGAACGAGTGAATTCCTTCTTGCGGAGTTAAGTTCCCAGCTACCTACGAGGTTTTATTCCTGAGAAGGCAGGCATATTGAGTCGACAATGATGGAGATCGGATCTCTTTGAGCGGCGGAAACGTGGTTTGAGATTGTAATTTGCTTGATTGTTTTAATTGAAACAAAAACCAGTACATTGACAAAAATAGAACAAGCATACATCATTTAATCTAATTAAAGCATGAAGTAGTACATGCATACATGATAGAAGTTTAACAATTAAACTAATTAAAGAGAGGAATAATTACCTTTGTAGACTCACAACAACTCCTTGCTCCAAGCAAATTCCAGTAACTCAGCAACACAACAACTCCTATGTTCTTTACCAACAGAACACAACCACTAGAGTAAACCCTCTATCCTCTGAATGCTTAGAACCTCCTTGGTGGGAAGGATTCCAACTTATGGAAGAAGAAGAGAATGAGAGTGTGAGAGAGAATATTTTCAGCAATTCTCCAATTTGTCAAAATGAATTGATCAATCGATTCAACAATCCTATTCTCCCTATTAAACTGTCGATAGGGAGAAGAAGGAGGGGTAGTGGGAACGTGTCTGGATGACACGTTCCCTTATTTTATTATTAAAATAATAATAATAATAATAATAATTAATAATTAAATCAAATTTAATTATTAATTTAAATAATACAAATTAAATATCATATATTTAATTTGGATTAAATCTCTTTTAATCATATCACCCATTTAACTTATAGTTTTAATGTACATCCAGTGCACATTAAATTTTAACCTATAGTTTTCAAATGTGAATCACATTCACATTTAATATAATATTTGAACTCTTTCAAATATTCAATTCTCTCATATAATTTAATATCACATTAAATTTATAATTTATAGTTCCAAAACTATATATTATATCGTATCTAAATACAAAATATATTCCCTAATGAATTTGAACATTTCAAATTCAAATGATCTAAGAACCCTTTACGAGTTAGAAGGTGGACCTAATGGACCTACAGATGAGAAGCTCCAACGATACGAGATTGCTCGATTAATCTCATTAACCTCCCAATCAACATTCGTTAACTGCGGGAACACTCCACTAAAGTCCCACAGCTACACTCTTCTCACTGCAGATATATTTCTGTGTCCATGGATATTGACCGATAACAGCAAGTCAATCCTTCACGAATGTTCGTAACACCAGCTGGGTCAAATTACCGTTTTACCGTGGGTTACTTCTTGTACCTTAAGTACCAGTGCTCCTCTAATGAACAATTTATTTGTGGTCCTACCAACAAACACAGTCCCTCTCGGGCCATTGAGAGGGTCGGGCTCTTTTGTTCAAGTCCCGGAAACACCACTTAAGGGAACATTCTTCTACTTACCCTAGTAGGCGGGAAAGAGTGAATTCCATCTTGCTAAGTTAAGTTCTCAGCCGCTCACTCGATCTTATCCCCAAGAAGGTAGGCATATTGAGTCGGCGAATCTGGCCACTCTCACCCATATTAGTCAAAGGACAATCCCTCGCGAACAGGAGTTCGTAACCTACTCAGGATTGAGATCAAGTTGCCTACGTCATCCTAGTGAAATAGAAACCCAACTAGTCATCGGAGTAACAGCTAGAGGTTACTATTTCGTGGTCCAGTCTTATATAATCTCATTACATAGGATATCCCACTCACATGTCATCTACACAAACACGTTAGGATCATTGTGTTTGCATCAAATACAAAGCGGGCCACATCCATAGTTTAATCAGGGTAAGGTACCCAAACCTTATCCCCTAACTATAGACCCTTTAGGCCGTATCTCGAATCGAGATCCTTTTTATGTACATTGCATTCAGTTAGAGATTCATTTAACAACCTTGGATGTTTAGTTTATTGGATTTAGGGTTTGAATGAAGGCAAACTCAGAGATAACGAACAATAACACTTTATTGAAATAATAACACTTTATGACATTAATTAGAACATAATTACAAACTACGAGTTTTAGGGCAGAAATCCCAATAGACAACTATGAGCACTCTTACTCGTACTAGTCTAAGGAAAAACTCTTATAGACAAAAGTACATAACTCGCTCAGGATTAAGGTCGAGTCACTATTGGTCATCTATGAATTATTTGTCCTAATCTGTTAATATTCCAAATGAAAGATTACTGGGAGAAGTGCAGTAATTGAATTTGAACATTTAAAATTCTAATAATCTAAAAAAAAACTATTTACGAGCTAGGAAGTGGACCTAATGGACCTACGGATTAGAAGCTCCAATGATGCAAGACTATTCGGTTAATCTCATTAACCTCGTAATCAACATTCGTTAACTGCGGGAACACTCTACTATAGTCTGACAGTTGCACTCTTCTCACTGCAGATATATTTCTGTGTCCATGGAGATTGGCCAGTAGAAGCAAGTCAATCCTTCACGACTGTTCGTAACACCAGCTGGGTCATATTACCATTTTACCCCTATGTTACCTATTTTGCCTTAAGTACCAGTGCTCATCTAATGAACAACCTTTTTATGGTCCTACCAATAAACATAAGTCCCTCTCGGGTCAATGAAAGGGTTGGGCTCTTTGTTCAAGTACCAGAGACAACACTTAAGGGAATATTCATCTACTTACCCTAAAGTTAGGAAGGAGTGAATTCTATCTTGCTAGGTTAAGTCCCCAGCCGCCTCCTCGGTCTTGTCCCCAAAAAGGTAGGCATATTGAGTCGGCGTTTCGGGCCACTCTCACCATACTAGTCAAAGGACAATCCCTCGCAAACAGGAGTTCGTAACCTGCTCAGGATTGAGATCAAGTTGCAATGATCATCCTATTGAAATAGAAACCGAACTAGTCAACGGAGTTACATGTAATGGTTACTATTTTGTGATATGGTCTTATGTGATCTCATCACATAGGATATCCCTACTTAGATGTGGTCTACAGGAACACATTGGATCATTGTGTTTGTATCAAATACAGAGTGGGCCATATCCATAACATTACCAGGACGAGATAACCAACCTTATCCCATTACTATAGACCCTTTAGACTGTTTCTTGAACTGAGATCCTTATATGTCTACTACATTCAGCTCCAGAGACATACAACAACCTAGGATGTTCGTTTATTTGATTAAGGGTCAGTATAAGGCAATATAAAGAAATCATGAAATAAACAATAACACTTTATTGCTTTAATTATAACAATCATACAAACTACAAGTTTTAGGGTTTTATGGATTTTGATACCATGTTAGATAAACATGGGGTTCCACCTCAAAATTAATCAAATAGCAATAAAATGAATAACCCATAAATCTTACCAATTGTGAGATTTCTCTTCATCTCTTCGAAGTAGGATCCTCATCATTTGTCTTATTGTTAAATGATTAATGAAAAGTAAATGATAGGAATTAAAATGGTAATATTACAAATACATTACAGGTACACGATTCCCAAATTTGAAAAATTTGACTGAAATGAAAAGGTTAAAAGTTAAAAGACTTTAAAAAATAACAAATAAAATTTAAACTAGTTTGATGTTCGGAATATTTTTTTGGGGCAAAAAGCCTTCCAATTGCATAGACCCATCTTTAGAGAAATTATTTTAGGCAGTAGAAGGAGCTTTCTGTTTATATACCAATCTATATATTAATTAAACTTGAACCTATATTAAAAGATGATTAATTTAATTTCCTATTGTTAGCACCACTGATGAAGAAAGGTCACCCACCTACCATTAACAGTCAGTTGTTCAAAAACTAAGTCTTCCCACTTTAGCTCTTTTACCTTCCACTATTGATGAAAGACTTCCAATTCTGGATAATGGTACTCAAAAGTGGTTGAATATATATTCTTCCCCCTTCATGAATGAACTTGTCACCCACTTATTTCATTCCTCTACTTAAAAGATGAATTGTCCCACTTATTTTGAGATGTCATTATCTTTTAAACTACTGTGATTTTCATGGTTCAATAATATTTTATTTTTCTTTTTAGTAATTTAAAATTGTGTACCCAACCATAACTCAATAGTTAAGTCTAATTATAATAGTTAAGTCTAATTAAATTAATTAAGACATTATATTCTCAATTAATATGTCAGAGATTTCAACCGCCACCTACGGTAAAACTAAAAAACAAAAAGGAAAAATCAATTTTGGACCGACTACTATTGAGATTTTTCTCTTCTCTTGTTATGCATCATCTTAGAAAATTGATGGAAAAAAAAACGATTGTAAGAATAATGGGAGAAATGTATTCAAATACTGATATATTATTGTCGTGAGAATCAAAATGAAGTAATATTGTTGAATAAAGGAAATACTTGAATTAATTCAACACTAAAATAACAAAAGTTTTTATCAAATTTCATGTAAGTTGTATTGTTATGAATTCATCCCAAGAGGAGAAATTATTCGGTGAGGCGACAACAATGTTGCCGACAATTTTTCACAGTTAGATGGAGAGAGATAAGTATTTCGACTTTATATCCCATGGTTATTTGGGAGCATAGAAGTTATTAGATCTATATCCAACAGTTATTAGTAAATTGTAATTGGCATCCGATCCAAGAATGGTGAACACAAAGAGTCACGATTGACAGGATATGTTAAGGATCTCACATTGAAAAAATATAGAGAAACCTCACAATTTATAAGAGATATGAACTACTACTCTTATTAT
Source organism: Trichosanthes cucumerina (assembly GCA_036507285.1). Classification (NCBI taxonomy): domain Eukaryota; kingdom Viridiplantae; phylum Streptophyta; class Magnoliopsida; order Cucurbitales; family Cucurbitaceae; genus Trichosanthes; species Trichosanthes cucumerina. The sequence goes on from CM071841.1 coordinate 47,310,806, forward strand.
CAATTGATTTTAAGATGGAACCTCATGTATTCTAATGTACTTGTTCGACCTCTTACAAACTTCCAAGTCCAGAAGTGAAGGGGACATTTAGGGTGTTAATATATGTAAATTTATCATAATCAATTAACGTAAGTTTTGATGATTGGTGATTTAAGAGTTTTTGGCAATATAGCTACGTCCATTGGAGGAAATAATGATGGTATCTTCTATATAAAATTTTCATGGGTGATTACCATATTAAAACTTGTAAAAATGTAGGAAGAGAAAGCGAGATACACGATAACTGAGATGTACTGTTTTGAAGCTTCATAATTTCTAGCTCATAACAAACTATAAATCTCTTGATAATCAAAGCTTCGTAAATTGTAAGCCTATCAAATATAATGGTAAACCAAAACTTCTTAAATTAGCCGTAAAAGTCGCAAGGGTTAATCTCAGAGATTTGATTTCGTAGATGTATTTTATTACCACAGTTACTCATACTTAATTTTATCTAGAGAGCTCAAAATCATAAGTTAATCAAATTAAAATTCTAAATTATTATTTACAAGGTTGGAGGCACTTAGAGTGAACCCTATTAAATATTGATTTTACCCAAATAATTTTTAATTAATTAAATTAAGAGAATTTTGTTAAATACAACCCTCTTACAAGTCAAGACTGTACGTAACAAAACATTGAACTCTTTCGAGCTCAATTGAAACTCATGCCCAATTATCATTTAACTTTTCAGTATAATTTTACAAGTGAACTTGACATTATGCAAATAACTTAACAAGTTATTGTTTGGATTTATGCCCTAAACTCGTGTATTTATAATTATTTAAGGAAATGAATAAAGTTGTTATTTTTCCTTTAAACTTGTATTCTCGCAATTACAAACTTAAATCCAATAAACTAAGCTCCAGGGTCACATTTAGAATGTGACCCGAATGGTCTATAGTAGATGGATTAGGTTGGGAACCTCATCCTGTTAACACTATGGATGTGACCCACTTTGTATTTGATACCAACGAGGCGATCCAGCTTGTTCATGTAGTTGACATGCGAGTGGGGGCATCCTGTGCCAAGAGTTTGTACAAGACTGAAGCAAGAATTGTTAGACCAATCCAGTAACGCTGTTGATAGATTAGGGCTAATAATTCAAATGATGACCAAGAGTTATTCAATCTGAATCCTGAGCGAGTTGCAAACTCCTGTCTGTCGGGGATTGTTATTTGACTACTACAGGTGAGAGTGGTCAAAGTTGCTGACTCAATATGCCTACCTGCTCAGGGATGAAACCTTGTAGGAAGCTGGGGACTCAACTTCGCAAGAAGGAATTCACTCGTTCTCGTTCTAGGGTAACTAGATAAGTTGTTCCCTTAAAAGCTTAATCTAGGTCTTGAACAACGGGGCCCATCCCTCTTGCAAGCACGAGAGGGATAATGTTTATGGTCAAACCATAAACCTGTTGTTCATTAGAGGATCAGTGGTGCTTAAGGTACAAGAACTAGTCACAGGGGTAAAATGATAATTTAACCCAGCTGTGACTACGAACGACCTGTGTAGGGTTGATTCACGAAAATTTGTTAAATCAATGGGCACAACTTATCCTACAGTGAGGAGAGTGCAACTACGAGTCTTTAGTAGAATGACTCGTAGTTAACGAATGTTGATTGACGGGATCAATGAGTTTGATTAGTCAATTCCGTATCGTTGGAGCTCATGATCTGTAGGTCCATTAGGTCCCTCGGTTGGCTCAAATTGGAATTAATAGAGGGTATAAAGTTTTGGAATGAATTTGAAATGTTCAAGTTCAATTTAGGGATTATATCAATTATGTATGATATGATTGATATAATATATAGTTCAGTGTGAATATGATTCATATTCAACTTAATTATGTCTAATTATGGAATTAGGACATAACTTATGGTAGAATTTTGGGAGAGATGAAATTGGATTTAATTCAATCCAATTTCTCTACATTGTGTGAATAAAATTCATATAATCAGGTGTTTGACACCTTATATTATGCATTTATGCATAATATGTGGAGTTAGTTGCAAAATGGGTGGAGAATTTTTCTCCATCCACATTGCCTATAAAAGCATCCTTTTGGATGCATTTTGGTACACTTGAAAAATTTGTGTGGTTTTGCATCTTAGGCAAACACAAGAGTTCTCTCCAAAATTTCTCTACAAACATCCTTAATCCAAAAAGAGATCCCACCTCTCTCACTCTCCTAGAGAACAACCGAGAAGGTCTTTTGGTGTTGTTCGAGGATTCGTTCGTAGAGAAGATGAGCTCGTAGACGACGAGGAAACACGCGAAGAATTGGTCTTCAAAGGTAATGATCGAATCCATTTATGCTTTCAATAAGTATGTTTAGCTAGATTTTATGTTTTTTTAGTATTTCTACATCAAACAATTGAGAGCAAATGCGATCAATCGCTTCCGCACGGGATTCAATTCCCTTCAATTGGTATCAGAGCCTAATCAAGCTCTTAATTGTGTTAGAAGTTGCTCAAAATTAGGTGGGTGCAGCATTCAATTTAGAGAAATTGCATGTGGTTTTGCGAAATCGGATGTTTACATGATTTGGCATTTAGATTTATGATTCAATTGAAAACATCAATTTAAGGGCCTCGTGTTTTGGGAAAAATGCATTGTAAATCGAGTCTGTAAGTCTGTGTCGATCGTGGAAAAGTGTTGTAGTGAAGAAACGGAGTGGAATTGGATGAAAAGTAGGAACTACCATTGTTGTACAGACGATGGCGTTGCAACACTGTGAAGGGATCGAATACCGCAGCGGAAGCGATAGTGAATCGCGTGTTCATTATAGTGTTACTTTGATTCATATCAAGATTAATATATCTAAGATTAAGCATACGTAACAAATTAGGACACCAAGAAATTTACCTTTGAAGAACATTTTCTTCACGAGCTCCTTCTCTAATGATCACGATCTCCGCAACGCGAACCCGTACCGTGTGAAGATCTACCACTAGATCTTCTTCGTTGTTCTCTAGGTGAGGGAGGAAGGTGGATTCCTTTAGGATGAGATGTGGAGGTTTGAGAGAAGTTGTGTTTGGAACTCTTTCCAACAACAGAAAATAGAACTCTAGGGTTGTACGTCATAGTCTTCCTCAAAGTTGCATCTTATGCAACTATTTATAGGGAAATAGGATGGAAATTACCATCCTATCCCTTCTTCATTCTCTCATTAGTATATAGTCAATTTGTGAATCTAATTCACATTAAAACTATATATTATATCAATTATATCACATATGATTGATATAACACCTCATATATGAAATTGAACACTTCAATTTGATTTCTAACTTTATACCCTCAATGTTACCATGTTGAGCCAACGGAGAGACCTAATGGACCTACAGTTCATGAGCTCCGATGATGTGAGATTAACTGATCAAACTCTTTGATCTAGTTAATCAATATTCAATTAACTACAAGTTACTCTACTATAGACTTATAGTTGCACTCTCCTCACTGTAGATTATATTGTGTCCATTGATATAATCATTACCCATGAGTCGACCCTTCACAGGTTGTTCCTAATCACAGTTGGGTCAAATTACCGTTTTACTCCTGTGATTACCTCTTTGTTCCTTAAGCACCACTGATCCTCTAATGAACAACAAGTCTATGTTCCTACCATAAACTCAAACCCTCTTAAGGTAGTTTAGAGGATGGGGCCCCGTTATTCAAGACTTAGACTCAGTTCTTAAGGGAACAACCTATGTATTTCCTTAGTCTAGGAATGAGTGAATTCCATTTTGCAGAGTTAAGTCCCCAGCTACCTACGACGTTTTGTCACTGAGAAGGTAGGCTTATTGAGTCGGTTACAGGTCACTCTCACCCATACTAGTCTAAGGACAAACCCCTTATATGTAGGAGTTCTTAACTTGCTCAGAATTAAGGTCGAGTCACTAATGGCCATCTATAAATTATCAGTCGTATCCTGTTACCGGCGTTATACTGGCTAGACTAATAATTGCAGTCTGGTCTTGTATGAACTCTTCATACAGGATGCCCCCACTCGCATGTCATCCACATGAATTAGTTGGATTACCTCATTTGTACTAATTACAAAATTGGTCACATCCATGGTGTTACCAAATAAGGTTTCCAACCTCATTGTTATACCATAGGTCATTTAGGTTATATTCTTGAACATAATCCAAATAGTGTCTACTACACTGATGTTCAAGATTCATTATAACCTTGGATCTTAGTTTAGTTGATTCATAAAGCGAGAATTCAATTTTATCAAATCAAATAACTCTTTATTCATTTGACCAAAATTACACAAGTTTAGGCACATATCCCAACAATCTCCCACTTGACCTAAAGCTTGTGGAGTACATGATTAAACATTACAATAATGTAAAATACAATAAACTAGGGCACTGAAACCTTGTGTACAACATACTCCCACTTGCCCTAGTTGGGGAAGACTTGTAAACCTAGACCTTCTAGGTTACTCTCAAATACTTTAGCCGTGAGAGTCTTTGTAAAAGGATCAACAATGTTGTACTCGGAGGCTATCTTTGTGACGATAACGTCTCTTCGATGCACGATCTCCCGGATGAGTTGATATTTCCGCTCAATATGCTTACCCCTCTTGTGACTTCGGGGTTCTCTTGAATTTTCCATAGCACCACTGTTATCACAATACAACGTGATAGGTAAACTCATATTTTGAACAACTTCCAAATCTAACATGAATTTCCATAACCAAATGACCTCTTTAGCTTCTTCACAAGTCGCTACATATTCGACCTCCATGCTGGAATCAGCGATGCATCCCTCCTTGACGCTTAAGATTAAATACTGACCCTGATGTAGATTTCTTAGAATCTTTATCAGTTTGAAAGTCAGAATCCGTGTATCCTGTAAGGATCAAATCCTTAGCCTCATACACAAGCTTGTAGTTCCTTGTTCTCCGAAGATACTTAATGATCGTTTTAACCATTGTCCAGTGTTCAGGTCCTAGATTGGATTGATATCTACTGACCGTTCCAACTTCAAAATAGATGTCTGGCCTTGTACACAACATGGCGTACATCAGGCTCCCAACAGCTGATGCATAAGGAATCCGTCTCATGTCTTCAACTTCTTGAGGTGTCGTAGGACATTGCTCCTTTGACAAATGAACTTCATATCTAAAAGGTAATAAACCTTTCTTGGAGTCTTGCATCTTAAACCTCAACAACACTTTCTCGATGTAAGATGTCTGAGACAAAACTAGAGCTTTATTCTTGTGGTTCCTTATAATCTAGATGCCAAGAACAGACAGCGCTTCTCCCAAATCTTTCATTTGGAATTGCGTAGCTAGCCAATTTTTAATGTCAGTAAGATAACCTATATCACTACCAATGAGTAGGATATCATCCACATATAGAACTAGGAATGCGTCAGAACTATTGATGATTTTCTTGTAGACACAAGGTTCATCATCATTCCAGTCAAAGCCAAAAGATTTGATTGTCTCATCAAACCTTATATTAGAGAACCTAGAGGCTTGCCGTCCATAGATTGACCTTTTAAGCCTGCAAACCTTTTGCTCTTGCCCTGGTTCAATGAACCCTTTGGGTTGGTCCATGTAGATGTTCTCGTCAAGATTGTCATTCAAGAATGTTGTCTTGACATCTATTTTCCATACCTCATAGTCATAATATGTGACAATGGCAAGTAGGATACGAATAGAGTCTGCCATAGCAACAGGCGAAAAGGTTTCCTCATAGTCCACCCCTTCTACCTAGGTATAACTCATAGCTACTAGTCGAGCTTTAAAGGTTTGCACCTTTCCATCTACACCACGCTTTCTCTTGTAGATCCACTTGCAACCTATAGGTTTTACCCCACCAGGTTTATATACAAGATCCCAAAAAGAATTGAAGTGCATGGACTCAATTTCTTGGTCCATAGCTATGACCCATTTGTCTTTGTCTTTCTCAATCATTGCTTGATTATATGTCAATGGATCCTCACAATCGTCATCTTGTATGACAACTTGGGTTTCAGATAAGCCCATATAATGGTCAGGTTGTGTTATAACCCTCCCACTACGTCGAGGCACTCTCAACTCTTGAGATGGACACTTTTGACTAGACAATCGAGTATCAACAACTCTTGTTAACGTACTAGCATTATTAGCAACCTTTGTTGTTGTTTCTTCTAACTCACTCAACACAATTTTACTTCTTGGCTTGTGGTCCCTGATGTGGTCCTCCTCTAAGAAAGTGACATTGGTCGACACAAGTATCTTGTCTTCCTTACGATCATAGAATAATCCACCTCTTGTCTCTTTTGGGTAGCCTACAAATAGGCACAATTTTGAATGTGAATCAAATTTCTTTGGATTTGTCACAAGCACATGTGTTGGACATCACAAAATTTTGAAATGACATAAACTGCCTTTACGTACTTTCCAAAGTTTAAAAAGTATTTCAGAAACACTCTTTGTTGGCACATTGTTCAAAATGTATACCGAAGTCTCTACTTCATAACCCCAAAAAGAATCAGGGAGATGAGCATAACTCATCATTCATCGAACCATGTCCAACAAGGTTCTATTTCTCATTTTCGATACACCATTCTGTTGAGGCATACCAGGTGCTGAGGGTTATGATGTAATTCCATGTTCTATCATATGGCTCCGGAATTTTAAACCATGTACTCTCCACCTCGATCTGATCCAAGTGTTTTAATTGTTTTACCTAATTAATTCTCAACATCATCCTTGAGAACCAATTAGGTAAAAGCTCAAGAGGTTCTTCGGCTCTATAACCTTTTTCGACTAAAAGGTCTTTTAGTCATTTTGCCTTATAGACAGGATTCACATGCAGGTAAAGTATCTTCTTCTAACTCATTTAGAAGTCCACTCTTTACCAATCTCTCAATCCTATTGAGGTTAATGTGACTCAATCTAAGATGCCAAAGATGATCATTTTCTTTGGGACAAATTTTACGTTTGTTAGTTCGTGTGTTTGTTGTTTTGAATAATTCAGTGTTCAAAATAGTTTTGAATGAATTTCGTCTTAAAACATACAAATCATTTTCTAATGAAGCTGAACATATTTCCACACCTTTCTTTGAAATAAACACTTTATTTAATGAAAATAAAACAGAAATACATTGTTATATAAGGCAAGAAATTGAAATAAGGTTTCTAGTAAACCCTGGTATCACTAATACATTGTCTAACAACACATATTTCATGTCGAACAAAAGATTCATTGTGCCAATTGCTACAACTGAGACGATATCTCCATTTCCAACTCGAAGCATTATTTCTCCTTTCTGTAGCTGCTGTCAAGAATCAATTCCCTGAAAAGAAGAGCAAACATGATTAGTGGCGCGTGAATCAAGTATCCAAGCAGTTTTATCATTATCCACTTAACATGCTTCTATACAAAGTAAATCATATTTACCTTCTTTCTTCTTCTCGGTCAGGTACTTTGGACAATTCCGTTTCCAGTGTCCATCCTCGTTGTAGTGGAAATATTTTTCTTTCTCAGCAACTTCCTTGACCTTCTTGCCTTTTTGGGTGGCAACTTTATCAGCCCGTTTCCCTTTACCAACCTTCTTCATGTTCTTCTCCTTTCCTTTCAGGTTAGAAGAAGATGAAGCCATTGATTTTGTTCTAGAGGTTGAACCTCTGTTATAAATCCTACTGGAAACATTTGCCTCACCTTTCGGTCCCTAAATTTTCATCAAAGACTGAATGGTCTGAAGTTCCTTCAGAAGGGAGGTAAGATTAAAAGTAAGCTTGTTCATAACAACATTACATCTAAACTGTAAGAAACTATCTGGAAGAGTTTCCAGAATGAAGCTGACTTCGCTCGATTCATCGATGGAAGCACCATTCGATTCTGCGATGTTGAAGTGTACCATCATGTCCAGGACATGATCCCGAACAGAGGAACCCTCTGGTATCTTCGAGTTGAATATATACTTGAGGGCATTGTGTCGGGCCTGTGTAGACTGTTGTCCTAACATGCCCTGTAACGAATTCATGATTTCCTTAGCGGTCATCATGCCTTCGTGCTTCTTGGCTAGTATGTCAGACATACTTGCCAGCATATAGACCTTGGCCTTATCATTGGCCTTGATCCATCGATCATATGCATCATGAACATTTCGTGTTGCATTCGAGCTTGGCACCTGAGAACACTCCTCAGTTAGCCCAAACTTAAGATCGTCCATTACCAAAATAGTGTTAAGTTTATTTTTTCATGTCATTATGTGTTGTCTGGTTAATTTTTCCGCACACAGTAAGGAAATAATAGAGCTAGATATTTTGCTGAAATTTACAAAAAAACTGGTATAAGTTTCTCGCTAAAAAAAATATCTAATCCAATCATGTTTTAGCTAATTATCTAATGATTCCTATATCATTAATAATTTGCAATGATACTCCAAAGGTTTAGAGTGTATGACACCAGGGTAATAAAAAACACTCCTCCTCTGGATCAAGACATTCTTGACCAAAACTTAATGCCAGAATAACTCTTATTCCTATAGGTTTTAGTTAGCATTATTTGGTCATGATACATACACTTCTTTATGTACCCTGTGAGTGTAACCCTCTGTCTTTAGACCCCAGAGTCCCCATCCAAAAAAATTCGCCGAAGGGAGGACTAGGTTGAAAAATAAACTAAGGAATTCTTTATCCCTTTCGGGTGTCCATTGTGTTCGATCCACTATAATCAAGCCCTCCGAAGGGATTGTCTAGTCCAGGCCAAACTAACAGGCTAACCATAGTGATCTCACGGTGTGAACCGACAAAAGAGACCATGGGTTTTCGTCTTCACTAAACCTGCTCCTAGTCACTATAAGTACTCTCTCCATTCACCTTGCTATTGACTCATACAAACAACATCCGATGGGGGACGCTCCAATTTTCGCCATGAATCCAAGTATGAATCTCACGGTGTAAACTGCCCCGGAGAGATGTAGGAGGATTATATGTACAATATACACTTTTCCTCCCACTAAATACTTTAACTCTTATATGAAATTGGCCTAGGTTAAACCCGACTAATGGTTTTACCTAAACTTATCAATATAACTCTTATACTGATAATCAATATAACGCTTATATTGATTTTATCGTAAGTTTGCTAATATAACTTTTATATTAAACATAGGATTTCTAGTTTATTAACCCCTGAATAAACTTATTGACGCTATTATACTTTATAAACCCTTTGATTAAAATTCACTCCCAGGTCAGTTCCTAGGTAGGGGTGTTCCCTTTCCGTCAGCTTAAATACCCCAGCCTAGGCAGAACCTTCCCTAGACAAAATTCCTCTTTTAATCATTGTTTATAAATTACATGGTTCCTAATTCTAATCTAATTAGAACTAGATAACCTAAGGTCTGTTAATTTCATGTTCTAAACATTTTATGACTAATGAATTTAACCTTAGGTGACATGCAATTCTATGTTATTGTGCTTGATCATTGATCACATGAATAATAAAACATGCATAACACAGTCATCTCATGAAAAATATGCATGTCAATCCTGTCCAAAAATTAATATAACACCTTATATTAATTATACATGAAAACTATATAATGTAACACTTTATATTATAAATGATGCATGGAAATGCTTAACCTAAGGTGGGATATCTACAAAAAAACATAGATTATGCATGACAATAATTATACAATAATTGCATAAATTAAATAGCAAAATTAAACAATTTTTGGCACCCTAAAATTCATTTCAATTAATATAATCTAATTATATTAATTAAAATTAATAATATTAAATAAAATTAAATTTAAAAAAATTTTATATTTAATATATATATAAAAATGAATTTCCGTCCGTCAGGAAGTCTCCTTGAAACGTCTTTGGTGTTGCAACACTGATACCAGCGTTTCAACGTTGCCCTTCGTCCGTTTATGATCGTGAGGGGTGTGCCTCAGCTTCAGCGTTGCAACGCCGAGGGTGGCATTACAACGCTGTCGTCTCCTCAGCCGCACACCTGCTGCAGTGGCGTTGCAACGCCATTCACAGAACACCACTACATTCTTTTCAATTTTGCTCATTTTTGCTCCTTTATTCTCAGCAACCACTTTGCCTCGATCGACACAGACTTACAGACTCGATTTACCTAATAAAATGCCCAAAACAATAGGCGCTTTACATTGAACAATTAAACAGAAAATTATGTAAATCTATGATGTCAAAAACGAAAACATGTAATTTGCAAACTGATCAATCATCACATGAAATCAGTAAATCTCACCTTTTGTTCTTGATAAAACAAGAACAAATGAAGGACACAATTGGTCTCTGATACCAATTGAAGGGATCGAATCCTGCAACGGAAGCGATTGTGAATCATGTGTTCATGATAGTGTTACATAGATTCATATCAAGATTAATATATCTAAGATTAAGCATACATGACAAATTAGGACAACAAGAAATTTACCTTTGAAGAACACTTTCTTCACGAGCTCCTTCTCCAACGATCACGATCTCAGCAACGCAAACTCGAACTGTGTGAAGATCCGCCACTAGATCTTCTCTGTTGTTCTTTAGGTGAGGGACGAAGGTGCGCTCCTTTAGGATGAGATGTGGAGGTTTGAGAGAAGTTGTGTTTCGAACTCTTTCCAACAACACAAAATAAAACTCTAGTGTTGTATGTCATGTCTTCCTCAAAGTTGCATCTTATGCAACTATTATAGAGAAATAGGATGAAAATTACCATCCTATCCCTCCTTCATTCTCTCATTACTATATAGTCAATTTGTGAATCTAATTCACATAAAAACTATATATTATATGAATTATATCACATATAATTGATATAACACCTCATATATGAAATTGAACACTTCAATTTGATTCCTAACTTTGTACCCTCAATGTTACCATGTTGAGCAGACGGAGGGACCTAATGGACCTACAGTTCATGAGCTCCAATGATGTGAGATTAACTGATCAAACTCTTTGATATAGTTAATCAATATTCATTAACTACAAGTCACTCAACTATAGACTTGTAGTTGCACTCTCCTCACTGTAGATTATATTGTGTCCATTGATATAATCATTACCCATGAGTCGACCCTTCTCAGATTGTTCGTAATCACAATTGGGTCAAATTACCGTTTTACCCCTATGATTACCTCTTTGTTCCTTAAGCACCACTAATCCTCTAATGAACAACAAGTCTATGGTCCTACCATAAAATCAAACCCTCTTGAGCTAGTTTAGAGGCAGGGCCCGTTGTTCAAGACTTGGACTCAGTTCTTAAGGGAACAACTTATCTAATTCTTTAGTCTAGGAATGAGTGAATTCCATCTTGCAAAGTTAAGTCCTCAGCTACCTACTAGCTTTTTTCCCCTAGAAGGTAGGCTTATTGAGTCGGCTACAGGTCACTCTCACCCATACTAGTCTAAGGACAAACATCTTTTAAGTAGGAGTTCTTAACTTGCTTAGGATTCAAGTTGAGTCACTAATGACCATCTATATTTTATCAGTCGTATCCTGTTAATGCTGTTATACTAGTTAGACTAATAATTTGTAGTCCGCCCTTGTATGAACTTTTCATACATGATGCCCCCACTCGCATGTCATCCACATGAATGAGTTGGATTAACTCATTTGTACTAAATACAAAATGGGTCGCATCCATGGTGGTACCAAAATAAGGTTTCCAACCTCATTCTTATACCATAGACCATTTAGGTTATATTTTTCAACATATTCCAAATAGTGTCTACTACACTGATGTTCAAGATTCATTATAACCTTGGATCTTAGTTTATTGGATTTATAAAGCGAGAATATAATTTTATCAAATCAAATAACTCTTTATTCATTTTACCAAAATTAAACAAGTTTAGGGCTCATATCCCAAGATGTTGTTCATCAGTGTTGCAACGCCTTGATCATGACGGACGAGGCACGATGCGGCGGCGCGCGTTGCGCCGCTCAACGTGAAGATGTCAAGCGGGCGTTGAGGGCGGCAGCATTGCAACGCCGCTGCGATACTTGCTGAAGGCGCGCGTAAAGCTCGCGGGAAGTGCCGCTAGTGGAGGATTTTTTGTTTTTTTGTTTTTTTATTTATTTATTTAATTAATCATTATTAATATAATTTGATTATATTGATTTTGATTAATGTTTAGGATGTCAAATCATGGTCCAATTTTGCTATTTTAATTATGCAAACGTTGTGTATTAATTTATGTGCATCAAGTATGTAATTTAGATTAAAATCCCACATTAGGTTTGGCATATTAATGCATCATTTATAATATAAGTTGTTATATTATATAGTATTCATGTTTAATTAATATAAAAGTTATATTAATTATTTTGAAAGCATGGTCATGCATTTATTTCATGTGATGAGTATGTTATATGTTTTAATTTATTCATGTTATGAATGATCAAGCACTATAACATAGAAATGCATGTAACATAGGAATTAATTAACTAGTTTTAAAATTATTTTAGAACCGGTTATTAATTAGACTTGGGTTATCTAGTTATAATAAGATTAGAATTAGGCAATCTAATATGACTTATGAATGGTGACTGATAAGTAACTTTGTCTAAGGAAGGTTCTTGCTAGGCTGGGGTATTTAAGCTGAAGAAAACGAAACACCCCTACCTGGGAATCTACTTGGGAGTGAATTTGGTCTGGAAATTCATAGGTTATATTTATGGCGAGCGACGTTTATTAAAATGTTAACAAACTATAGACCTAAGTTTTAATAAATGGTTTATAGACTTAGGTAATTACAATATAAATGTTATATTGGTAGACTTAGGTAAATTATAGACGGATTTATCTAAGTCATCCCGTTAATTCTAAAGTATTTAGTGGGAGGAAATGAGTGTATATGATACATCAATTTTGACCTACGCATCTCCGTTAAGTTCACACTGGGAGATCCATACTTGGCCTCGTGGCGCAAATGGGAGCGTCCCCCTTCGGATGGTGTTTGTATGGGTCAAAAGTAAGGTGAATGGAGAGAGTGCTTATCTAGTGGGAGTCGGACTTGGTCAAAAGGGTCCCATGGTCTATTCTAATGGTTTGCACCATGAGATTCTTATGATCCGCCAGCTAGTTTGGCCTGGACCAGACAATCCCTTCGGAGGGCCTGATCATAGGAGTCGAAACATAGCGAACTCCCGAAAGGTATAGGGTTACCTTAGTTTGTTTTCCAACTTAGTCCTCCCTTCGGCAGATTTTATTGGATCAGGACTCTGGGATCAAAAGTTAGAGGGTGACACTCATGGGATACATTAATAGTTAATGGATCCATACCAAAAATGGTCGCTAGAACTTATAGGGAATAAGTGTTATTCCTGTAATAAGGCCTGGTCGAGACTGTCTCGTCCTAGAGGAGGATTGATTCGACTACCCTTCGGTGGTGGTCATTCTAAACCTGTGGGGCATCTTTGCAAATTAATTGACCTAGGGATCATATGTCACACCCCTTCCCAAACTACCTGCTAACTTAGCCCGGAAGACGGGGTGAAGCCAACAAACATTGTTTACCTCTTAACAATAACTGTTGACCCTGTTTTACGTGATAAACATACTATACCTGCATATGGAACACTTTAAACATAAACACATCGGAATAGTGACAATTACGAAACCTACGTAATGACTAGCCCTACTTATGACTCTCTTGAAAACTGAAACGGGTACGAGCAACACAACCAAAAACATCTAAGCCATGGTTTATACTACCACAACCTCTAACGCACACACAAATATAACTACATTACGTATGGACTTGCTATAGAACACCAGCCACGTACAAAATATTAAGCTTGTGGAGCTTTTAGCAGACTATAGAAGGATGTCATTCACCGGGAGCTCGATCTCTACCTGAAAAGTGGGAAAACACTGAAAGAAAGAGTTATGAAACTCAATGAGTGACTGAGTTTAAAAACTATTAACTCGTAAATCATATCACCTGACCATCTATGAGCATATGCATCTGTAATTAAACATTAAATATAAACGTGTAATTATAATAACTTTTCAGTAAACCAGCAAGTATGTCATTAAAATATCGTAAGGCATATCAGTAATATTAACCCTTATAAAACATATGACAATCTACGTTGTGTAGGACACACCCAGTATAACAAACGTTTACTCCACGATGTAGTAGGGCCACCCAGCACTCCCATCGTCTTTGTCGTAGTGAGGTCCGCCCAACACTCACGACAACGTTATTGTCACGGAGTACACTCAACGTCGACAACAGAAAATGACCTCTGTGCACACGGTACTATACAACCTCAGGCTTAATATCTCAGTCATTTACTTATTCGAATCTCAGAAAAACACATAAAAACATTTGAACATGCCTTCTTATCTTTTCTTTCATAAAACTTAAACTTACTCAGGTTGTTCATAAAAACTGGAAATCTTTAAATCATTCTTACTAGTACATGCTTGCTTGAAATCATAACATTTTAACTAGATTTCAGTAACCAACAAACATGTGCTCTCATATAAATTTCATTGGGAAATCTAGGCTCACAACGAGCACTTGAAATCATTTTCAGGAAAACGTATATGCTCATAAGTATGTGTTAAAAGACTACATAAAACATCTAAGTAATTTCATTCTAGAAAAACCTTTTACATCCTTAAGCATAATTCAAGCATAAAGATCGTTTTGGAGGTTCGTTTTGTCACTCACAGTGTTAGAACTAGAACCCTAGCCCGTACACTCGACCTATTTTCTTTTGGCTTGTCAAACAAACCAAAACCAAGCATTAGAACCTCGAGCTCATGAATTTCAAACCTTAAAATTACAAAACATTCTATCCAATTTCAAGCATTTTACAGATTTCTTACTCTGACTTCAAACATTCATAACTCCTTCATTACCTAGCCAAACACGATGTTATTTATACCAAATTGTTCCTTTTTAAACCCTCTAAAACACATCTGAAGAAATGAAATTGCGATTCGCAATAGATTTGTTCGTAAATACCTCGAAAGGAACCTGAAATTTAAAACATCTTCCAATCGTTTTCTACTCACAAGTGCTTCATGAAAGTTGTAGGAAACGTAATAAGCTTTCTACCCATACCTATTACAGCTTTTGATTCGAACCCTACCGATCAGCACGATGCAAAAACCAGAGGCTTCTCGGAATTAGCAGCAAAATCTCTCCTCTTCCTTCCTCTTCACAAATCAATAACTTCGATTCATAATTTGCACAAGTTTCCTTCACGAATTTTGTTCAAATATGAGGTAACTTTCAAGAAAATCAAACCTCACATCTTACCTCTTCTTGTGGAGCTCAAAATGATCATAATATCAAAACTTGGCAGAAATGATCACCTTGCTACCATGGGACGTTGGATAAAGTTTTCTCCCTTTCTTCTTCAGTTTGAAACCAAAACCCTCCTTCCTTCTTCTTCCTTCAGTTCTTTCCCACGAAGCGCTCTTCTTAGTTTGTGAAAAATGAGATGGAAATGAGTTTAAAATGATTTAAAAGAAAACCAATCGGTGGTGGAGGTTTTGTCTTTTACCCTTTTTCTTTTTTTTTTTTTCTTCCTTGGTCTCCTTCTTCCTTCTTCCTTTTTCTTTTCTTCTTTTTTTTTTAAACAAAGAAGACCAAATATCTAAAAATTTCCATTCTTCTTTTTTTTTTTGTAAGAAAAATTTCAAAGAGAGATCTCGGGTTAACATCATAGATTAATTTTGCTAAAACATGATTGGATTATACATAGGTTTAATACGAGAAAATAATACGAGTTTTTTTCTTATATTTCTGCAAATATATCGAGTTCAATTATTTCTCTTTTGGATGCCGAAAAACTCATTAGAAATAATTACAAAACATGGAAAAACAACATTAATACGATTTTAGTTGTGGACGACCTGAACTGAGGACTGCACTCAGGTGCCAGGCCCAACTGCGGTATGAAGTGTTCGTAAGACATTCGATAGATGGACCAAGGCCAATGACAAGGCCAAGGTCTATATCTTAGCTAGTATATCTGATATATTGGTTAAGAAACATGAGAACATGGTCACCGCCAAGGAGATCATGGCATCGTTGCAAAACATGTTTGGACAACAGTCATTTCAGGTCAAACACGACGCTCAAGCACATTTTAATTGTCAGAATGAAGGAGGGGGCATCTGTTAGGGAACATGTTTTCCACATGATGGTCCACTTCAACGTGGCAGAAATGAATAGAGCATCTATCGATGAGTCGAGTCAGGTCAGCTTCATTTTGGAAACTCCACCAGATAGTTTTTTGCAATTCCGTAGCAACGCTGTTATGAACAAATTTAGCTACACCTTAACCACCTTGCTGAATGAGCTACAAACCTTTCAATCTCTGATTGAAAGTCAGGCGATAGGAGGGTGAGGCAAATGTTGCCCAACGGTCTCTTTATAGCGGTTCGTCCTCGAGGACCAAATATGTAGCCTCGTCTTCTTCAGGCCTGAAAGGGAAGAAGAAGAATATGAAAAAGGTGGCCAAAGGAAAATAAGTTGACCGCGTTGCCGCCCAAACGGGCAAGAGGGTCAAGGACGCTGCAGAAAAACGAAAATATTTCTACTGCAACGTAGATGGAAACTAGAAGCGTAACTGCCCCAAATACCTGGTCGGTAAGATGAAAGAATGTAAATTTGATTTGCTTTGTGTTGAAACATGATTAGTGGAGAGTGATAACTCTACCTGGATATTTGATTCATGGGCCACTAACCACGTTCGCTCTTCTTTCTTCTTACCAGTCAGGAATTTGGGGAAGTTACGGTTGCAGTGCCCATCTACGTTGCAGTAGAACATTTTTCCTTTTTCTGCAGCGTCCTTGACCTTCTTACCCTTCTAGGCACCAGCGCAATCAGCTTGTTTCCCTTTGGTCACCTTTTTCATATTCTTCTTCTTCCCTTTCGAGCCTGAAGAGGATGAGGCTACAGATTTGGTCCCCGAGGACGAACCTCTCAAAAAAGACCGTTGGGCAACATTTGTCTCACCCTCCTGTCGTCTGACTTTCATCAGAGACTTGAAGGTTTGTAGCTCATTGAGTAAGGTGGTTAAGGTGTCGCTAAGCTTGTTGATAACAACGTTGGTACGGAATTGCAGGAAACTATATGGTAGAGCTTCCAAAATGAAACTGACCTGACTCGACTCATCGATAGATGCTTCATTCATCTCATTCGTCAAGATTGTCGTTCAGAAATATTTTTCTTTTTCTGCAGCGCCCTTGACCTTCTTGCCCTTCATGGCAACAGCGCGGTCAACTTGTTTCCCTTTGGCCACCTTTTTAATATTCTTCTTATTCCCTTTGAGGACTGAAGAAGACGAGGCTACAAATTTGGTTCCTGAGGACGAACCTCTGCAAAGAGACCGTTAGGCAACATTTGCCTTACCCTCCTGTCGCCTGACTTTCATCAGAGACTGAAAGGTTTGTAGCTCATTGAGCAAGGTTGTTAAGGTGTAGCTACGCTTGTTCATAACAACGTTACTACGAAATTGCAGAAAACTATCTGGTAGAGTTTCCAAAATGAAGCTTACCTGACTCGACTCATCGATAGATGCTCCATTCATCACTTATCCCTGATGTGGTCTTCCTTTTCTGCAGTTGTTGCCAGGAACTAGTTTCCTGAAAAACATTTTCCTTTTTCTGCAGTATCCTTGACCTTCTTGCCCTTCTGGGCAAAATGTAAGGCCCGGAGTTTAGGGCATAAATCCCAACAAACTCTCACTTGTCTTAAAGCTAGTGGAGTACATAGAACATAACAATAAATCAAATACAATAAACTAGGGCATTGAATACCCTTTGATACAATTCTCCCACTTGCCCTAGTCATGTTCTAATGTGTAAACCTAGAGTTTCTAGGTGATCTTTGAACACCTTAGCCATGAGAGTCTTTGTAAATCGATCAGCAGTGTTGTGTTCCGATGTTATCTTCATGACGATCACGTCTCCTCGATTCAGAATTTCTCGTATCAAGTGATACTTACGTTCGATGTGTTTTCCCCTTTTGTGACTTCGAGGTTCTCTCGAGTTGGCCACGACACAGTTCTTATCACAATAAAGGGTGATCGGGAGGTTCATATTTGGAACGACTTCTAAATCAGTCATGAACTTCTTAAGCCATACTACCTCTTTAGCCGCTTCACAAGATGCTACATACTCAGCCTCCATTGTGGAGTCAGCAATGCATCTTTGCTTGATGCTTCGCCAGACTACTACCCCTCCATTAAGAGTAAACATTAACCCCGAATACGATTTCCTAGAATCCTTATCGGTTTGGAAGTCAGAGTTCGTGTATCCTACGAGGATCAGATCCTTAGCCCCATACACGAGCATATAGTCTCTCGTTCTCCTAAGATACTTGAGGATTGCTTTTACTGTAGTGCAATGATCTAATCCTGGATTGGATTGATACCTACTGACAATCCCAACTGCATAATAGATTTCGGGCCGAGTACACAGCATGGCATACATGAGGCTGCCTACAGCTGATGCATAAGGGATTCGTCTCATATCCTCAAGCTCTTGAGGTGTCTTAGGACATTGTTCCTTAGACAAATGAACCCCGTGCCTGAAAGGCAATAAACCCTTATTGGAGTTTTGTATCTTATATCGAATCACCATTTTGTCGATGTACGATGCTTGAGACAATGCTAGTGTTTTGTTCCTGCAACTCCGGACAATTTGGATCCCGGGAACGAACTGTGCTTCTCCCAAATCTTTCATTAGAAATTGCGTAGCCAGCCAGTTTTTAACGTCAGTGAGGAATCCTACATCATTGCCAATGAGTAGGATATCATCCACATACAACACTAGAAAAGCAGCAGTACTGTTTATTATCTTCTTGCATACACAACGTTCATCAACATTTTGATAAAAAGCATAAGATTTGATAGCCTCATCAAACCTTATATTCAAAGACCTAGAGGCTTGTTACAACCCATAAATGGATCGTTTCAGCCTGTAAACCTTTTGCTCATGGCCTTGTTCAATGAACCCTTTGGGTTGGTCCATGTAGATGTCTCCGTCAAGATTGTCGTTTAGAAAGGTCGTCTTGACATCCATTTGTCATACTTCATAGTCATAATATGCAGTAATTGCAAGAAGGATCCGTATAGACTTGATCATGGCAACAGGAGAAAAGGTTTCCGCATAGTCAACCCCTTCTGGTTGGTTATAGCCCTTTGCCAAGAGTCTAGCTTTGAAGGTGTGCACCTTCTCATCTACACCACGTTTTCTCTTGTATATCCATTCACAACTTATGGGCTTAACCCCATCAGGTTGATCCACAAGATCCTCAACGAAATTGATGTACATAAACTTCATTTCCTGGTCCATGGCTTTTATCCATTCGTCTTTGTCAATGTCATCCATTACTTGATCATATGACAATGTGTCCTCGCAGTCATCACTAGATGTGATAACTTGGATTTCAGTTAAACCCATGTAACGGTCAGGCTGTGTAACAACCCTCCCACTATGTCGAGGCTCTCTCAACTGTTGAGATGGATAACTTTGACTAGACGAGCTAGGGTCAACAACTTTTATTGGTTTCTTAGCATTGTCAGTAACTTTTACTGACATACTGTCTAACTCTTTTAACACGATTTTACTTTTAGGCTTGTGATCCCTGATGTGGTCTTCCTCAAGAAATGTGGCATTTGTCGACACAAGCATCCTGTAAAATAGACCACCTCTCGTTTCTTTAGGGTAGCCCACAAATAGGCATAATTTTGAACGAGATTCCAATTTCTTTGGATTTGTCACTAGCACATGGGTTGGACATCCCCACATTCTGAAATGGCATAAAGTGCCTTTACGTCCTTTCCAGTGTTCGTAAGGTGTTTCACAAACACTTTTCGAAGGAACATTGTTCAAAATATATATTGCAGTCTCCACTGCATAACCCCAAAACGAGTCAGGGAGATGAGCATAACTGATCATGGACCGAACCATGTCTAACAGGGTTCTATTTCTCCTTTCCGATACATCGTTTTTTGCTGTGGCATACCAGGTGCTGAGAATTGGGATGTTATTCCATGTTCTATCATATAGTCCTTGAAGTCATGATCCATGTACTCTCCACCTCGATCAGATCGAAGTGTTTTGATGGATTTAACTAAAAGGTTCTCAACCTCGGTTTTATATTCCTTGAACTTTTCAAGTGCCTCAGATTTCTGATGCATTAGGTAAATGTATCCATATTTTTAATAATCATCTATAAAAGAGATGAAGTATTCATACCCACCTCAGGCTTTAACACTCATCGGACCACAAAGGTCTTAGTGCACAAGCTCCAAGGTGTCCTTGGCTCGATAAGCTTAACCACTAAAAGGTCGTTTGGTAATTTTTCCTTCAAGGCATGATCACTTACAGGTAAAGAACTTTCTTCTAACTCGTATAGAAGTCTGTTCTTCAGTAATTCTCAATCCTATTAGGTTTATATGACCTAATCTTAGATGCCAAAGATAGGCATTTTGTTTAGGAGATACTTTTTGCTTTTTATTAGTTTCCGTGTTTGTTGTTTTAAATAATTCACTATTTAAAACCATTTTAACTGAATTAGGTCTTAAAACATTCAAACTATTTTCAAGTAGAGTTGCACACAATTCTATACCTTTCAATCAAATAAACGTTTTATTAAATTGAAATGAAATTGAAATACATTGACTAATAAGGCAAGAAACAGAAATGAGGTTTCTAGCAAACCCTGAAACTATATACACGTTATCTAATAACAGTATTTTCTTGCCAAATAGTAGCTCCACTGTGCCTACTGCTACAACTGATATAACATCTCCATTTCCAACTCTAAATGTTATCTTTGTTTCGTGCAGTTGCTGCCAGGAACTTGTTTCTTGAAACAACATTGGATTAATGCCCTAAACTCGTGTATTTGTAATTATTTGAGAAACTAAATAAACTTGTTATTTTTCCTTTAAACTTGTATTCTTGCCATTACAAACTTGATGGAGATCTGATCCCCGTGAGCAACGAAAACGTGTTTTATGGATCAATTGCTTGATTATTTTTGTTTAATCCAAATACCAATACATTTATAAAAAATACAGAGAATAAGCAAAATTTAATCTAATTAAAGCATGGAAATCAATCATGCAAACACATGCTGTAAAAGAATCTTAAACTAAAAGGGAATACGAAATAATTACCTTTGTAGTTTTTCAACAACAATTTCTTGCTCCTTTTGCACAGCAACACAACTACCAAGAAAACTCCTCTGTTCTTCCTTTCCAACAGGACCACACCACTTGAAAAACCTCATATGGCTCCGAGTTCCACTTAGATCAATTCCTTGGTGGAAGGAATCCAACAATTGGAAACGAGAATTTTTCTAGATAGAGAAATTGATCACAATTCGTTAATTTCCTGAGATCAATTAATCCAATCACTCTCCCCTCCTTCCCATACCTATCGATGGAAGTGTGAGAGATAGGAGGAAAGTGGGAGACGTGTCTCACACACGTTTCCCATTTTTAATTAATTAAATAATAAAATAATATTAATTTAATCATAATAAATCATATTATATAAAAAATCATTAATTAAATCATATTAAATTAATGTATTTAATTAACTCCTTAATTAATTGAACATCATATGTTTAATTTTATTATTTAATTATAACCCCTTAACCTACAGTTTTAATGCACATCTTATGCACATTAAATTTTAACCTATAGTTTTCCAAATATGAATCTCATTCACATTTAAATTTAATATGTTCCAAAACTTTATATTATAACGTATCTATATACATTAAATTTATTCCCTAATTGAATTTGAACATTTAAAATTCAAACGATCTAAGAACCCTTTACGAGCTAGAAGGTTGACCTAATGAACCTACATATCAGAAGCTCCAACGATACGAGATTATTAGGTTAATCTCATTAACCTCCTAATCAACATTTATTAACTGCAGGAACACTCCACCAAAGTCCCACAGTTGCACTCTTCTCACTGCAGATATATTTCTGTGTCCACAGATATTGACCAATAACAACAAGTCAACCCTTCATGAATGTTCGTAATCCAAGCTGGGTCAAATTACCATTTTACCCCTGGGTTACATCTTGTACCTTAAGTACCAGTGCTCCTCTAATGAATAATTTGTTTGTGGTACTACCAAAAAACAGAAGTCCCTCTTAGGCCAATGAAAGGGTCGGGCCCTTTGTTCAAGTCCCGGAGACACAACTTAAGGGAACAATCATCTACTTACCCTAGTATGCGGGAAAGAATGAATTCAATCTTGCTAAGTTAAGTCCCCAACCGCTCACTCGGTCTTGTCCCTAAGAAGGTAGGCATATTGAGTCGGCGAATCTGGCCACTCTCACCCATACTAGTCAAAGGATAATCTCTCGCAAACAAGAGTTCGTAACCTGCTAAGGATTGAGATCAAGTTGCCTAGGTCATCCTAGTGAAATAGAAACCTTACTAGTCAACAGAGTTACATCTAGCGGTTACTATTTTGTGATTCTGTCTTATGTAATCTCATTACATAGGATACCCCCACTCACATGTCATCTACATGAACACGTTAGAATCACAGTATTTGTATCATATACAAAGTGGGCAATATCCATAGTATTACCAGGGTAAGGTACCCATACCTTATCCCCTTACTATAGACCCTTTAGGTTGTATCTCGAACCGAGATCTTTTATAGGTACACTACATTCAGTTCAAGAGACATTTTACAGCCTTGGATGTTTATTTATTGAATTTTGGGTTCAAATAAAGGCAATATCGTAAATAACGAACAATAACTTTTTATTGGAAAAAATAACTCTTTATTACATTTATTAGAACAAAAATTTACAAACTACGAGTTTTAGGGCACAAACCCCATCAAGCTCGCACTTGAACTAAAACTCTGGTGGGGTACATCACAATCTAAAACAATGGTTACAGAGATACAAAATACAATAAACAAGGGCATCCATATACCCATTACATATCTCCCACTTGCACTAGATTAGCCTATGTACATATCACTCAGACCTAGATGACCCTCGAACGCTTTAGCCGTGAGAGTCTTTGTAAACAGATCAATAATGTTGTGCACCGAAGCAATCTTCGTGACTGTCACATCTCCTCGTTCCACTACTTCTCGTATCACGTGATACTTCCTTTCGATGTGTTTGTCTCGCTTATGGTTGCGAGGTTCCTTTGAATTGGCTACCGCACCACTGTTGTCACAATATAAGGTGATGAGAAATTCAATATTTGGAGCAACTTCCAAATCAGTAAGGAATTTCCTTAGCCAAACAACCTCTTTAGCTGCTTCACAAGCAGTGACATATTCAACCCCCATCGTGGAGTCAGCGATGCATCCCTGCTTGATGTTTCGCCATACTATACCTCCCCCTTTAAAGGTGAAAAATGATCCCGATGTGGATTTCCTAAGATCCTTATCTGTCTGAAAATATGAATCAGTGTATCCAGTAAGGATCAAATCCTTAGTCCTATACACAAGCGTACAGTCCCTCGTTCTCCTAAGATACTTTAGGATGTTTTTAACTGTGATCCAGTTGTCTAACCCTGGATTGGATTGGTACGTACTGACTATTCCTGATGGAACACGAGACATACGCAGCGGAATAAGGATCTAATGACACTCTAATTGCATCTAACTGAATAGAAATTAACATGCAAACATACAGAAAACAGTAAACTAAAAAAATGGGAAGAAAATACAATCTTTGTAGCTTGATTTCTTCTCTCCTTCTTGCCAAAGCCAAAACCGAACACAACCGGACCACCACTAGAGCTTCTCCGCTATCCTCTAGACTCAGAACCGAGTTGTGGGATCCGGTGAATGAAGGATTGAAAAGGAAGAATGAGAGGTTCAAAGTATTATGTGAGGAAAGGAGAAGAAATATTTTGGTGAGAGTTCTTTTGGAAAAATTCAAAATTCAGCAAAAAGACCTCTTTGTTTTGAAAACAAACCTATTTATAAAGAAATTACATGCATCAAATGCATGCCAAGGCTCACCAAAATGCAACACCTCACAAAACACTAACTAAAGTTGACTATGTGTCATTCTATAATGTTTACACATAATCGACTTAAGTTAGTGGGATTGTCCAACAAAAACTTGGATAATTCCACTAACTCTAGTCAAGGGTAAAATAGTCTTTTTCATTTGATCAAAGTTGTTGGGATTTTTGTCCTAATCTCGTGTTTGTAATATATTGTTTGAAATTAATAAGAGTTATTCATTTCATTACTTTGTGTCTCGCAATATTTATAAACTTTTCCAATAAACTAAGCTCCAGGGTCATTGAATTTATGAGAGAACTAGAACTTGAACGGTGTGTAGTGGACACACAAGGAGGATCACGTTCGAAATGACCCGAACGATCTACAGTATATGGATAGGGTTGGAGACCTAATCCTGGATACATGTGGATGCGACCGCTTTGTATTAGAAACAAGCGAGGTGATCTCGACTCGTTCATGTGGTTGACATGCGAGTGGGGGCATCTATGCAATGAGATTGTACAAGACCCAGGACCGTGATTTATTGGACCCTCACGATGTAACACCGCGTTGTGATGAGACTAATAACCGTAGATGACCATTAGTGACTCGACACAGAATCCTCGTGCTACGGACTCACATGCGTGAGGAGGACATTCTTTGACTAGTAATGGGTGAGGGTGGTCACGATTACTCGCCCAATATGCCTATCTTCTCAGGGACAGAACCAAGTAGGGAGCTTAATTACGCGAAATGGAATTCACTCGTTCCCGCCTTTAGGGAAACTAGAGGGGTTGTACCCTTAAGTGCTGTCTCCAGGGCTTAGACAACGGGCGCCCACCTTCTCACTAGCCCGAGAAGGGTATTGTGAATGGTTGGACCATCACAATATGTTGTTCATTAGAGGAGCAGTGGGGACTTAAGGAACAAGAGGTAGACACAGGGGTAAAACGGTAATTTGACCCAGCCGTGTTTACGAACAACCTGTGAAGGGTCGACTCATGGGTATTGGTTATATCAGTGGACACGTAATATTCTGATCGGGAGTGCGGCTACGGGCTATAGTGGAGTGTTACAGTATCTAATGAATGTTGGTTAACCTTGGTCAAAGAGTGTGGCGAGTTAATCTCGGATCATTGGAGCCCGTCCTTTGTAGGTCCATTAGGTCCCTCGGTTGGCTCCATGCAGGTTAAAAGAAGGGTTAATGTTTTGGTATGAAATTGAAGTGTTCAATTTCACTTTAAGGGCATTTATGTGATTTATATGAGATATGAATGATATAATATATAGTTTAATGTGAATGAGATTCATAATAAACTATAGGTTAGCCTAATTGTTGAATTAGGGCTAATTGGAGAAATTGATTGAGAGAAATTAAATTGGATGTGATTCAATTTAATTAATCCACAATTATTGCAAATGAGATTTGCAATATGAGATATGAGATATCTTATGTTATATGGTTATGCAAATGAGATTTGCATAACCTATGGTTGTGGTAAAGTGGTAATAATGTGGAGATTTTAACTCCATCAATTCCACTATATAAACCCTTCTTGAAAGAAGGATGCAAGCTTAATCTCTCATTTTTTGATTTTGCATCAAAGAAGAGAAGAGGAATTCTCTCAATTCTCTCTCAATTCTCCTCCCTCTCCAAAACTCAAAAGATCCCACCATCTTCCTTTCTCCAAAAGAGAACAATCGAGAAGGCTATTTGGTTGTGTTTGAGTTCCTTTTCTCGGAGTGTTCGTTGAGTTCGAGGAGCACGAAGAGTTCGTGATTTGAAGAAGAAATCATGAAGAAAGTCTACAACAAGTAAGTAAGAACTCTTCTTGCTGTATTTTTCTTCTTCTTTTAAGTATGTTTAGCCTAAATCTAGTGTTAGATCATTTTTAATAAAATCATGTTGCATATTGATACCTCGACGATTCAATCGTCTTCCGCTGCGCGGAATTTTCATTCACTTCAAAAGTCAAACTTTGACTTTTCTCGAGCAAAAAAGTCAACCCTTTGACTTTTTATGATTTTGACCCTCTTGACTAATTTTGACCTCCCAAACATGAATCCGCATTCATATTTTTGAAATTCAAATCACATTTGAATATATTGTGTCATAAAAAATCGATAGCTATATCACATATACTTGTCAGTTTAAAACTCCTTTCCTAATTCGAACAATTCAAATTAATCCATCACACTGTTCTAAGTTTAATCCATATGAGCTAGAAGGGGGACCTAATGGACCTACAGATCATGGGCTCCAACAATCCGAGATTAACCGGTCAAACTCTTTAATCTAATTAATTAACTTTTGTTAACTAACGGGTTATTCAACTAAAGTCCCGTAGTTGCACTCCTCTCACTGTAGATATATTTATGTCCACCTAATATAACCGTAACCAGTAAGTCAATCATTCAAAGGTTGTTTGTGGTCTCTGTTGGGTCAAAAAACTGTTTTACCCCCCGAGAACACTTCTTGTTCCTTAAGTCCCACTAAACCTCTATAGAACAATTCATTTGTGGTCCAACCAACAAATCTAGTCCCTCTCAGCCTAGTGAGAGGGTGGGGCCCCTTGTTATAGTTTCGAAGTCAGCACTTAAGGGAACAACCTATCTACTATCCCTAGAGTCGGGTAGGAGTGAATTCCGTCTTGCACCCTATGTCCCTGACTATCTACTGGTCTTACCCACGAAATGGGATGCTTATTGAGCAAGCTATTTGTTGAAGTCGCTCTAACCCATCATGAGATCTAAGGATAATCCCGAATAAATAGGAGTTCATAGTTAGCTCAGGATTGAGATCGAGTTACCCTGGTTATCAAAATTGAATTAGTCAGTTTTATAGAGTAAACGGTGTTATAAAGCAAAAGTGACTAAGTCGTGGTCCAGTCTTATACAAACTCATTGCATAGGATGCCCCCACTTACATATCTCTATATGAACGATTTAGGATCAAATCGTTTGTACTAACTATAAAGTAGGTTACATCCATAGTGTCCCCAGAAGAAGGCGCCCAACCTTATCCTTATACTATAGACGATTTTAGGCTATATACTCGAACTTGATCCATGTTTTATGTCATCACATCACATAAAGTTCAAGTCTACATTAAATAGCCTCGGGAACTTAGTTTATTGAATTCTAGATTATAACATACTAATTCAATAACATTTTAATCGAAAAAGAAACACGAAAAAAATGTTTATCAATTACAAACTACGAGTTTTAGGACATAAAATCCAACAAACTCCCACTTGGACTAAAACTCCTAGCGGAATATCACAATGTTGAATTTAAGTGAGAAACATATGAGTACAATAAACATATGAATATAATGAACTAGGGCATATGCCCAAAAGTTCTCTCACTTGTCCTAGTTTACTAACTTCGTAGACCTAGAGACTGTAGGTGACCTTCAAACACTTTAGCCGTGAGGGTCTTTGTAAAAGGATCAGCAATGGGAGGTTCTTGGTTCTCTTGAATTTGCAACTGCACCACTCTTATCACAATATAGGGTGATATGCAGATGCATATTTGGAACGACTTCTTAATCTTTGAAGAATTTCCTCAACCATACTACTTCCTTTGTTGCTTCACATGCAACTACGTATTCAGCTTCCATTGTGGAGCCTACAATAGTGTTTTGCTTCACACTTCTCCACACTACTGCTCCTCCATTCAGAATGAACACTTATCCGAATGTAGATTTTCTTGCATCTTTATCGGTCTGGAAATCAGTGTGAGTGTATCCAGTAAGGATCAAATCCTTAGCACCGTACACGAGTATGCAGTTCCTCTTCTCCTAAGATACTTGAGGATATTCTTATCGGCAGTCCAATGATCATATCCAGGATTGGACTGATACCTACTGATTATCCCTACTGCGTAGCATATGTCAAGTCTAGTACATAACATTGCATACATCAGACTCCCAACTGCGGAAGCATACGGAATGCGTCTCATGTCCTCAACCTCTTGAGGTGTCTTAGGGCATTGTTCCTTTGACAAATGAACTCCATATCTGTAAGGTAACAAACCTCTTTTGAAATTGTGCATCTTATACCTAGACAACATTTTGTCTATATAAGTTGCTTGAGACATGGCTAGTGTTTTGTTCTTGCGGTTCCGAACAATTTGAATCCCTATAACATATTGTGCATCTCCCAAATCTTTCATTTGGAATTGTGTAGCTAGCCATTTCTCGATGTTAGTCAAGTAACCTACATCATTCCCAATGAGTAGAATGTCATCAACATATAAAATTAAGAACGTTATAGTAGAATTGACGATCTTCTTGTACAGACAAGGCTCGTCAACATTCTGTTCAAAACCATAAGATTTGATCGCAGTATCAAATCTTATTTTCCAAGATCTAGAAGCTTGTTCCAACCCATAAATAGATTTCTGAAGTCGACAAACTTTTTGTTCTTGACCCTGTGCAATAAACCCCTTAGGTTGAGCCATATAGATACTCTCCTCATGATCGTCGTTTAGAAAGGTTGTCTTGACATCCATCTGCCAAATTTCATAGTCATAAAAAGTGGCGATGGACAAGAGTATTCTAATCGACTTAAGCATGGCAACGGGAGAAAATATTTCTTCATAGTCTACTTCTTCTCTCTGGGAATAATCCTTTGCCACAAGTCGTGCCTTAAAAGTATGTACTTTACCGGCTTGGTCTCGTTTTCTCTTGTAGATCCACTTACAACCAATTGGTTTTACGTCACTTGGTTGATCTACAAGTATCCAGACGGAATTGAAGTACATAGACTTCATTTCGAGGTCCATGGCTTTGACCCACTGGTCACGGTCTACATCTTTCATGGCCTGTTTATAGGTCGATGGATCCTCTATGTCGTCATCAGGTATGACGACTTTAGTTTCAGTTAAACCCATGTAACGGTCCGGCTGATGAACAACCCTCCCGCTACGTCGAGGTATTCTCAACTCTTGAGCAGGATGTGACTGACCAGATGTACTAGTTTTATCTACTACTTTAGTAGATGAACTATCTTTATCTGTAACGTCTTGGGAAAGTCCATTTAATACTAGTCTACTGCGAGGTTGATGACTTCTGATGTGGTCTTCCTCTAAGAATGTTGCGTTTGACGACAAAAACCTTATTCTCTTCAGGATCATGAAACATACCACCTTTTGTTTCTTTTAGATAACCTACAAATAGGCATAACTTTCAATGACGTTCTAATTTTTTAGGATTTTGCACCAACACGTGCGCTGGGCATCCCCAGATCCTAATGTGTCTTAAACTACCTTTACGTCGTTTCCATAACTCATAAGGTGTGTCTAAAACACTTTTAGAGGGAACGTTATTCAAAATATAGACAACAATTTCTAATGCATGTCCCCAAAAGGAATCAAGTAACTTAACACAACTCATCATTGAGCGAACCATGTCCAACAAGGTTCTGTTTCTTCTTTCAGATACATCGTTCTGCTGAGGCATATTAGGTACAGAGAGTTGTGACTTGATTCCATGTTCTATCATATAGTCTTGGAATCTTAAGTCCATGTACTCCCCACCTCGATCTGATCGAAGTGTCTTAATCGTTTTACCTAACTGGTTCTCAACCTCAGTCTTATATTCTTTGAACTTTTCAAAAGAATCAGACTTGTGATGCATTATGTAAATATGACCATACCTTGAATAATCATCAATGAAACTGATGAAATATTCATACCCACCTCGAGCTTTGACATTCATCGGTCCACAGAGGTCCGAATGTACGAGCTCTAAGGGTACTTTTGCTCTGAGACCTTTTCCAGTAAAAGATCTCTTAGTCATTTGTCCCTCAAGACAAGACTCACATGGAGGTAAAGAATTGTCTTCTAACTGATTTAGAAGTCCATTCTTAACCAATCTCCCAATCCTATTGAGATTTATGTGACCAAGTCTTAAGTGCCATAAATAGGCATTGGAAGAAACTTTTTGTCTTTTATTCTGAGTTTCGGTTGTTCTAAACATCTCAGTATTTAAGACAAATTTTGTTTTAGTTGGTCTTAACTTATATAAGTTGTTTTATAGTATAGTAGAACAAATTTGAATACCTTTTCTGAAAATGTACGCTTCATTGATTTCAAAGGATATTTTATACATTTGTTCTAATATACACGTGATAGATATTAAGTTCCATTTAATTTTAGGAGCATACAAAACATCTTTAAGTATGATATATCCATCATCAAAATAAAACTTCAAGTCTCCCACTACATCGGCCGAGACAACCTCTCTTGTTCCAACCTTGAGGGTGATCTCGCCTTCTTTTAGCTTTTTCAAGGAACTAGTTTGCTGAAAAGAGAAGCAAATATGATTAGTGGCCCCTGAATCCAATATCCAGGTTGAGGTATCATACTCCACTAAACATGTTTCAACAATTAGTAAATCATATTTACCTTGTGCTTCTTTATCTGTTTTTTTCTCAGCAAGGTACTTCGGGCAGTTCCTCTTCCAGTGCCCGTTTTGGTCGCAGTGAAAACATTTTCCTTTTTCTGCAACTTTCTTTCCCTTGTTTGTCATGGGAGCCTTCCCCTTGCCCCTCTTTTTCATTTGAACAGTCTTGTTCTTTGAAGGTCCAACTTTAGTTTTAGAGGACAATCCTCTTAAAACATTCCTTGTGGTGACAACATTTGCCTCCACCTCTTTCCCCTTAGCTTTTGTAAGAGTTTGAAAACGTTGGAGCTCGTGAAGAAGGGTTGTCAGATTAAACTCTATTTTATTCAGAGAAGCATTCGTCTGAAATGGAATGAAGCTCTTCGGAAGAGACTCCATAATAAAGCTAACCTGATTTGCCTCGTTGATGGCGCCACCATTTACTTCAGCAATATTAAGTGGACCATCATGTCCAGGACATATTCTCTAACAAAGGTCCCTTCCTTCATACGCTTGTTGTAAATGTACTTAATAGCCTCGTGTCTTAGAACCGATGAAGGTTGTCCGAACATCTCTTTTAACGAATCCATGATAGCCTTAGTTGTGCCTAAGGATTCATATTTCTTAGCCAATACATCAGTCATGCTGGCAAGAATATAGACACGGGCTTTATCGTTAGCCTTAACCCATCGATCATAAGCTTTCCGACTAGTTCGGTTAGCATTTGAGGCAGGGGCCTGAGGACATTTCTCAGTTAAGACAAATCTCAAGTCATCTATTACTAGTATTGTATTCAGATTTGTTTTTCATGTTGGGTAGTTGTCGTCGTTAAGTTTTTCGGAAGCTAATAGTTGGACTAAAGAGCTAGTCATGCTAAAAAAAAGAACACATCATTTTTAGTAAAAAATATTAACCTTTATAATCCAATAAAGTTTAGCAAAAAATAATGTACCAATCATTATTATGTTTGCAACGATATTTCAACGGTTTAGAATAACCTTCACCGAGGGGTGAACGACCATTCCTCCGTTGAACCAAGACTATCTTGACTAAATACTATCACCAGAATAACTCTTATTCCTATAGTAACTTAGTTATCGCTCCTCTGGTCGAGAATTTGCTAACACTTAGTGATTCTTGTAAGTGTAACCTTCCATTTTCAGACCTCAACGATCAGGATCATTATGCTCCCGAAATTGAAAAGGCAAGAATGAAAACGGACCTGAGAGACCCTATCTATTTTTGGAGTTCGGGGTGTTCTGATCCTATAATACAACCCTCCGATTGGTAAGGTCGCACCAGGGCAAACATGTAGGCGCATTATAGGAAGCTCACGATGCGACCTAATGGAAGAGACTGCAGGATGCGTTGACACACTTCCTTCTCCCGCTTACTATGAACGACTTCCCCTATTCACCTTGATATTGACTGATGCAAACACTCTCTGAATGGAGTCCGCTCCCAGGGCGACCCAAAGCCAAGCATGAATCTCACGGTATGAACTCTTAGGAACGCTAGAGTTAAAAGTACATTACTTCTCTCCAGCTAAAGTGTTCTAGATGGTTAGGGTATAAATTACTTAGCAATATATTTCGGCTAACTAAAACATATCTTAAGTCTAGGCGAAACATCCGAGTATAACATTTATCTTTGGATTTTAACCACGATGTCTAGGTGATAAAAAAATTTTATTACCTCACACGCTCACGCATGCTCATAAAACCGATTTAACCTAACTTTCGACGCCTTGACTCGATCTCTGGTAGAAGGTGTTAAAGTGAACCATCAACTTAAAAACCTTTCAACCTTAGTCATCTTATCTGACTTTTTGCCAAGATCTTCTCGGGTGAGTTTTCTTGTAACTTCGGTTTTACAAGATATCGACCTAATTTCTATGAAAAAGAGATTGTCGATGGTTAACCTAAGTGAGCATGCATCTTATCTTTGTTAAAGATTTAAAAAGTCTAATTGATTTTATAACACTTATAAAAATAATTGACAAATCTATAACATACATTCCACATTCATTACATAACAATTATATAATGAAAATTTAATATGAAGTTAATTTACTTAATTTAATCAAATCAATTTAAACAAATTAAATTAATTAATTAAAAGATTTAATTAATCAATTACCATATTAAGTTACTTAAAGAAATCATGAATTATACATAACTTTTACATTAATTCATGAAATCCAACATGCATACTATATATATTATAACCATTAAAACATACTTTCAATGCATGTGCATGTTAACCTATGGTGAAAATTTAAATCTACATGGCATACTTTATGCTCAATAAAGATTTAAACAATTAAACACATTCATAATGCATAAAGAAAATAAAACATAAAATTGGACACGTTTTGGCATCCTAAATAAGCGATTAACTAAATTATTACAATAATAATTTGAAAAACAACTCCGAACCAATCTCGAACACTTCGAACCAGCCCGAACAAGCTTGAAAACAGAAGCAAAATCACATGGACAATGGCTGAAAAACGCTCCAAAAAAAAACAGCACAATGCAGTTTTTTTCGGCAGTGTGCAACGCCCGTTGAATCTCAAATTACAACCTAATTTCAACTCTAATGACTCCCAAATTTTACAGACTCCTTGGGCACATATTAAGGCTCAAAACCCTTGAGCAAATTATAAATTGTAACAAGAAATTAAAGCCTAAACGATACCAAAAAAGTGAGCCAATTTAAGCTTCCAATAATTTCATCACATGAAAAATAACAACCCACCATATGCAATTGAGTGAAATTAAAGCATGCTCCGATACCATATTATGGAACACGAGACATACGTAGCGGAATAAGAATCTAATGACACTCTAATTGCATCTAACTCAATAGAAATTAACATGCAAACATACAAAAAACAGTAAACTAAAAAAAGGGAAGAAAATACAACCTTTGTAGCTTGATTTCTTCTCTCCTCCTTTCCAAAGAAAAAACCGAACACAACCGCACCACCACTAGAGCTTCCCCGCTATCCTCTGGACTCAGAACCGAGTTGTGGGACCCGGTGAATGAAGGATTGAAAAGGAAGAATGAGAGGTTCAAAGTATTAAGTGAGGAAAGGAGAAGAAATGTTTTGGTGAGACTTCTTTTGGAAAAATTCAAAATTCAGAAAAAAGACCTCTTTGTTTTGAAAAAAAACCTATTTATAAAGAAATTACATGCATCAAATGCATGCCAAGGCTCACCAAAATGCAACACTCACAAAATACTAACTAAAGTGGGCTATGTGTCATTCTATAATGTTTACACATAATCCACTTAAGTTAGTGGGATTATCCAACAAAAACATGGATAATTCCACTAACTCTAGTCAGGGTAAAATAGTCTTTTTCATTTAGTCAAAGTCACACTTTGACTTTTCCCGAGCCAAAAAGTCAACCCTTTGACTTTTTACGATTTTGACCCTCTCGACTAATTTTGACCTTCCGAACATGAATCCGCATTCATATTTTTAAAATTCAAATCACATTTGAATATATTGTGTCATAAAAAAATGATAGCTATATCACATATACTGGTCGGTTTAAAACTCCTTTCCTATTTCGAACAATTCGAATTAATCCATCATACTGTTCTAAGTATAATTCATATGAGCTAGCAGGGGGACCTAATGGACCTACAGATCATGGGATCCAACAATCCGAAATTAACCGGTCAAACTCTTTAACCTAATTAATCAACTTTTGTTAACTAACGGGTCATTCCACTAAAGTCCCGTAGTTGCACTCCCCTCACTGTAGATATATTTTTGTCCACTTGATATAACCGTAACCAGTAAGTCAATTCTTCACAGGTTGTTCGTGGTCTCGGCTGGGTCAAAAAACCGTTTTACCCCCGAGAACACTTCTTGTTCCTTAAGTCCCACTAATCCTCTATAGAACAATTCATTTGTGGTCCAACCAACAAATCTAGTCCCTCTCAGCCTAGTGAGAGGGTGGGGCCTCTTGTTCTAGTTCCAAAGTAAGCACTTAAGGGAACAACCTATCTAATATCCCTAGAGTCGGGTAGTAGTGAATTTCGTCTTGCACCCTATGTCCCCAGCTATCTACCCGGTCTTACCCCTGAAATGGGAGGCTTATTGAGCCGGTATTTGTTGTTTGCTCTCACCCATGCAGATCTAAGGATAATCCCGAATAAACAGGAGTTCATAGTTAGCTCAGGATTGAGATCGAGTTACCTAGGTCATCAAAATTTTATTAGTCATTTTTATACACTAAACGGTGTTATAAAGCAAAAGTGACTACGTCATGGTCCAGTCTTATACAAACTCATTGCATAGGATGCCCCCACTTACATATCTCTATATGAACGATTCAGGATCACATCGTTTGTACTAACTACAAAGTAGGTTGCATCCATAGTGTCCCAAGAAGAAGATGCCCAACCTTATCCCTATACTATAGACCATTTTAGGCTATATACTCGAAATTGATCCATGTTTTATGTCATCACATCACATAAAGTTAAAGTCTACATTAAATAGCCTCGGGACCTTAGTTTATTGGATTCATGATTATAACATACTAATTCAATAACAATTTTATCGAAAAAGAAACACGAAAAATGTTTATCAATTACAACTACGAGTTTTAGGACATAAAATCCAACACTTCCCACTGCATAACAAATGTTAGGCCTCGTGCACATCATAACATACATTAAGCTACCAACTGCCGAGGCATAAGGAATACGTCTCATATCCTAAACTTCTTGAGGTGTCTTAGGACACTGTTCCATAAAAAGATAAACTCCCTGCCTGAAGGGTAATAAGCCCCTCTTTGACTTATGCATCGAATATCGGGCCAACATTTTGTCGATATAAGATGCTTGAGACAGAGCTAGCGTTCTGTTCTTGTGATTCCTAGAAATTTTAATCCCAAGAACATACTGCGCCTCTCCCAAATCTTTCATATGGAATTGGGTTGCCAACCGCTTCTTTATGTCAGTTAGGTATCCTAAATCATTCCCAATGAGTAGGATATCATCCACATAAAGCACTAAGAAAGCTACTTTGTCGTTGATGACCCTCTTGCAAATATAAGGCTCATCAACGTTTGGTCAAACCCATAAGACTTGATCGCAGTATCAACTCTTATGTTCCAAGATCTGGATGCTTGTTTCAACCTATAGATGGATTGATTGAGCTTGTAAACTTTTGCTCTTGACCTTGGGTTATGAACCCTTCAAGATGAGACATATAGATGCTCTCGTCAAGATTGCCATTCAAAAAGGAAGTCTTGACGTCCATTTGCCAAATTTCTTAATCATAAAAAGCGGCTATGGACAAGAGTATCCTTATAGACTTAAGCATAGCAACAGGGAAAAAAGTTTCCTCATAGTCAACTCCTTCCCTTTGGGTAAAACCCTTTGCTACAAGTGTTTCCTTAAAGGTATGTATCTTTCCGGTTGCATCTCTCTTTCTCTTATAGATCCATTTGCACCCTATGGGTCTTACCCCTTCAGGTTGGTCTACAAGTTCCCAAACTGAATTGAAATACATAGAATTCATTTGAAGGTCCATGGATTTGATCCATTGGTCCTTATCTACGTCATTCATTGCCTGTTTATAGGACAATGAATCCTCTACACCGTCATCAGGTATGACAACTTGAGTTTCAGCTAAACCCAAGTAGCGGTCAGGTTGTGAAACAACCCTCCCACTTCATCGAGGCATTCCCAACGATTAAAAACGATGAGACTGACTCGATGTGTCGACTTCTTTATCAACGTTTGATGAAGGTCCAGCTTGATCAACAACTCTTATTGACTTATCTGTAGCTTCATTTAATACTAACTTACTACGCAGTTTATGGTTCCTCATGTGATCTTCTTCCAAGAAAGTGGAGTTTGTCGATACAATCACCTTGTTTTCTTGTGGGTTGTAGAAAAGATCACCTCTCGTTTCTTTGGGACAACCAACAAATTGGCATAATCTTGAACGAGGTTTCAATTTCTTTGGGTTTGTCACCAACACGTGTGCCCGACAACCCCAAATTATGATGTGTTGTAAACTAGGTTTACGCCCCTTTCACAACTCAGAAGATGTTTCTGAAACACTTTTTAATGGAACAGTGTTCAAGATTTGAACCACAGACTCTACTGCGTAACCTAAAAAATGAGACAGGCAATTGAGCATAACTCATCATATATCGAACCATGTCTAACAAGGTTCTATTTCTCCTTTCAGATACACCATTCTGTTGATGTGTATTAGGTGCCGAGAGTTGAGATTGGATTCCATGTTCTATCAAATAGTCCTGGAATCTTAGATCCATGTACTCTCCACCTCGATCGGATCGAAGTGTCTTAATGGTTTTCCCTAATGCATTCTCTACTTTAGCCTTATACTCTTTGAACTTTTCAAGAGCCTCGAACTTATGATGCATTAGGTATAAATAGTCATACCTCGAATAATCATCTATGAAAGGGATGATATATTTGTTCCCTCCTCGAGCTTTAACATTCACCGGACCACAAAGATCTGAATGTATAAGTTCTAAGGGTTCTTTGGCTCTATAACCTTTTCCCAGTAAAAGGTCGCTTAGTCATTTTACCTTCCAAGCATGACTCGCAAGGAGGTAAAGAATCATCTTCTAACTTATTTAGAAGTCCATCTTAGATAGTCTCTCAATCCGGTTGAGATTTATATGACCAAGTCTAAGATGCCAAAGATAAGTATTATCATTTGGAGAAATTCTTTGCCTTTTACTTTGAGTATTCACAGTCATAAATATCTCATGATCAAAATTGCTTTAGTTTGATTTGGTTTTAGTACATACAAACTGTTTTCTAACATAGCAGAACAAATATTGACACCTTTCTTTCAAATGAACGCTTCATTACTAGAAAAGGAAATACAATAACTATATTTAATTAGACAAAAGATGGAAATAAAGTTCCTTTTAATCCTAGAAACTATGTACAAATTTTCTAAAAATAGGAAACTATCTCTAAAAAACAGCTTGAAATCTCCCACTGCACGAGCTGAGACGATGTCTCCCGTTCTGACCCTGAGCCTCTTCACACCCTCTTCGAGCTCCTGGAAGGAACTAGTTTACTATAAAGAAGAGCAAACATGCTTAGTGGCTCATGAATCAAGTATCCAGGTAAAATCACCATTTTCCACTAAACAAGTTTCAAGAATATGTAAATTGGATTTACCTTTCTTCCCTTTGAGCTCAGCAAGGTATTTTGGGCAGTTTCGCTTCCAGCGCACGTCCACGTTACAGTGGAAACATTTTTCTTTGTCTACAACTTTGGGTTTTCCCTTGCCTTTGTTTGCAGCGGCAGATGCCTTCCCTTTCCCTCCTATCTTCTTCTTTTGGGTCTTCTTAAGCCCAGAAGATGGCCCGCAAGACTTAGTCCCAGAGGATGAACCCTTCTGGAACCTTCTGGAATAGGAATAAAATTTGCCTCTCCATCAACCTGTCCCTTATTCTTCATTAGGGACTGAAAAGTCTGCAGCTCATTAAGAGAGTAGTCAGGTTGTACTCTATCTTATTCATTACCGCATTTTTGCGGAATTGCAGGAAACTCTTCAGAAGAGATTCCAGGATGAAGGACACCTGACTTTGCTCGTCGATGACCGCGTCGTTCATTCCTGCCACGTTGAAGTGGACCATCAGATCGAGAACATGTTCTCTCACCGACGATCCCCCTTCATACGAGAGTTATAAGCGTACTTGAGGGATTCGTGTAGAAAAGTTGTCCAGACGGTTATTCAAACATATTCTGCAACGAACTCATGATCTCACGAGCTGAGACTATGCCCTCGTGCTTTTTGGCCAGAACTTCCAAAACACTAGCCAAAATGTAGACCTTGAACATGTCATTTGTTGGGATTTGTGCCCTAAAACTCGTATTTTGTAATTTTGTTCTAGTTATTGTAATAAAGAGTTGTTATTCGTTATTTACGATATTGCCCTTTTCTTAACCCAAAATCCAATAAAATAACATCCAAGGGTGTAAAATGTCTCTTGAACTTAATGTAGTGTACATATAAATGATCTCAGTTTGAGATACAACCCAAAGGGTCTATAGTAAGGGGATAAGGTTTGGGTACCTTACCCTAGTAATACTATGGATAAGGCACACTTTGTATATGATACAAACATTGTGATCCTAACGTGTTCGTGCAGATGACATGTGAGTGGGGATATCCTATGTAATGAGATTACATAAGACCGGACTGCGAAATAGTAACCACTAGATGTTACTCCGTTGACTAGCTAGGTTTCTATTTCACTAGGATGACCTAGGCAACTTGATCTCAATCCTGAGCAGGTTACGAACTCTTGTTTGCGAGGGCTTGTCCTTTGACTAGTATGGGTGAGAGTGGTCAGATTTGCCGACTCAATATGCCTACCTTCTTGGGGACAAGATCGAGTAAGCGGCTGGGGACTTAACTTAGCAAGATGGAATTCACTCCTTCCCGCCTATTAGGGTAAGTAGATGAATGTTCCCTTAAGTGGTTTCTCCGGGACTTGAACAAAGGGTCCAACCCTCTCATTGGCCCGAGAGGGACTTCTGTTTGTTTGTAGGACCACAAACAAATTGTTCATTAGAGGAGCACTGGTACTTAAAGTACAAGATGTAACCCAGGGGTAAAACGGTAATTTGACCCAGCTGGTGTTACGAACATTCGTGAAGGATTGACTTGCTGTTATTGGTCAATATCTATGG
Organism: Trichosanthes cucumerina; assembly: GCA_036507285.1. Taxonomy (NCBI): domain Eukaryota; kingdom Viridiplantae; phylum Streptophyta; class Magnoliopsida; order Cucurbitales; family Cucurbitaceae; genus Trichosanthes; species Trichosanthes cucumerina. Next base: position 47,349,942 of record CM071841.1, read on the forward strand.
ACACAGAAAAATTTCTGCAGTGAGAAAAGTGCCACTGGGGGACTTTAGTGGAATGTTCCCGCAGCTAACGAATGTTGATTAGGAGGTTAATGAGATTAACCGAATAATATCGTATCATTGGAGCTTCTGATTTGTAGGTCCATTAGGTCCACCTTCTAGCTCGTAAAGGGTTGTTAGATCGTTTGAATTTGAAATGTTCAAATTCAATTAGGGAATAAACATTTATGTATATAGATACATTATAATATACAGTTTTGGAACTTTATATTATAAATTTAATGTGAATATGATTTATATTAAATTATTTGAGAGAATTAGATATTTGAAACTATAGGTTAAAATTTAATGTGCATGAGATGTGCATTAAAACTATAGGTTAGAGGAGAAATTAATTAAATACGATTTAATCTCACTTAAATATATGATATTTAAACATTAATTAAATATATGATATTTAATTGATAATTGATTAAATATATGATATTTAATTAAATTTATTTTAATTATTAAATTAATTTAAATGGTGGGCACGTGTCAAGAGGACACGTTCCCTACTTCTCCACTGCCTCCCTATCGATAGGGAGTGGGGAAGTGCTCCGCTCCCCTTTAACTTCTCCTTGGATAGAAGTTTGGGTTAATCGATCATTTTGGTTCGTTCTGAGAAATTGCTGAAAGAATTCTCTCAACACAAAAGTTGGCTCTTTCCAACAAAAGGAGAGATCTAACTGGAATTCAGATAATAGAGGGTTTGCCAAGTGGTTGGTGTCTTGTTAGAGAAGAAAGTATAGAGTTGTTTCCTGTTGTTGGGTTGTTGTGCGATTGGAGCAAGAGTTGCTATTGAGATACTACAAAGGTAATTACCTTTTTCTTTTGGTTTAATATATAGTACAACATATGTCTGCATGTCTAAATTTCATGCTCTAATTAGATTAGAATGAATGCTTGTCTCTGTATTTTTCTAATGTATTGGTATTTCTAATAAACTAAAATAAACAAGCAAATCGATCTTAAAACACGTTTTCGCTTCTCAGTGGGATAAGATCTCCTTCATTATTGGCCTTGATCTAACTGGGCCGACGATGATCTTCATATGATTGAAGAGCGTTTTTGGCGGGACACGAGGACATTCCTCAGTTAGTACAAACCGAAGGTCGTCAACAACCAGATTCATATTCAGGTTGGACTTCCACGTAATCTAATTTTTGCCAGTTAAACGTTCGGTTTTGAGTAAGGCTATTATAGAGGACGACATGCTGAAATTTCAAAAAACAGTTCTAATTAGTTATGCCTTTAACCCATTACAAAACAATCAATTTTAGCAAAATTATTGAAGAACCCTATTGTTTAAATTAAACCTTTAATTTTGCAACGATACGTCAAGGGTTTAGAATAAAAGCCACGTCGGGTAGTCAGTCACTCCTACCCTGAATTGAGACTATTTTAGCTAATTGTCACTACTAGAACATCTCATGTCCCAATGATTCTTAGCTATTGTTTGTTTGGTCAATGACTCGTTAACTAGCTTAACTTATCCTGTAAATGTGACCCTACCATATTCAAATCCAATACGTCCGAGCCAACAGGCTACTATTAAGAAAGACAACTGTTGGCAAATTACCTAAGAGACCCTATCCAATTTTGGATTTCGCGGTATTTCGATCCCTATAGTCAGGCCTGACAATATCCCAAAGGTTTAGAATGGCCGCCACCAAACTCGACATTTTTGCTGAAATAAAAAAATCCTTGTATTAATTTCTCGCAAAAACTTTTGTAAAATCCAATCAGGTTTTAGAAAAATTAATATATGATCCCTAGGTCATTTAAAGTTGCAATGATACCTCAGAGGGTTAGAATGACCGCCACCGAATGGTAGTCGAATCACTCCTCCTCTAAGACGAGAATATCTCAACCAGACCATAATTCAAGTGTAACTCTTATTCCTATAGGCATCTAGTTACCATTTTTGGTCCGGTCTCATTAACTCTTAATTAATCCCGTTAGTGTAACCCTCTATCTTTAGATTTCAGAGTTCCCTTCCAATAAAAATTTGTCGAAGGGATAACTAAGCTGAAAGATAAACTAAGGCAACCCTATCCCTTTCGGGAATTCACAGTGTTCTGACCCCAATGATCCAAAGGGATTGTCTGGTCCAGGCAAAACTAGTTGGCGGATCATAGATGTCTCATGTTGTGAATCTATAGAAGAGACCCTGGGACCCCTTGACACAAGTCCCGCTCCCACTCACTATAAGTACTCTTTCCATTCACCTTGATTTTGACCCATACAAACACTATCCAAAGGGGGACGCTCCCATTTTCGCCACGACGCCGACTATGGATCTCATGGTGTGAACTTAAGGAGATGCGTAGGTAAAAATTTAATGTATCAAATACACTTCATTTCCTCCTACTAAGCACTATAGGTTAACAGAATTGACCTAGATAAACTGACTATATTTACCTAAGTCTACCAATATAACTTTTATATTGGATTAACCAAAGTCTATAACAACTTATTAAACTTAGGTCTATGTGAGTTTTATTCATTAACCCTTAATAAGCGCCACCCACGAAATATAGTTTATAAATTTTTGGATTAAATTCACTCACAGGTCGGTTCTCATGTAGGGGTGTTTTGTTACCGTCATCTTAAATACCCCAGCCTTAGATAGAACGTTCCTTAGACAGAGTTACTAATTACTCACCATCTATAAACCATATTGGTTTCCTAATTCTAATCTTATTAGAACGAGAAACCTAAGTCTATTTAATTCAAGTTCTAAACAATTTAAAACTAATTAATTAACTTAGGTTACATGCATATGATCATTCCTCACATGAATAATAAAACATACAACATATTCATCACATGAAAAAATGCATGCCAATGCTTTAATATCAATCAATATAACTCTTATATTAATTAAATCATGCAAAACTATATATTTTAACACTCATTATGATGCATGAAAATGCTTAACCTAAGGTTGGATTTTAAATCCATATGGCATACACTATGCACATAATTATTATACAACAATTGAATAATTAAAATAGTAAAATTGAACCTTTTTTGCACCCTAAAACATTAATTAAATTAATTAAAATTAATATATCAAATATATTAATAATAATTAAATTTAATTAATAATAAAAACAAAAAGATAAAAAAAAATTCGATTTTTACAACTTCCCACGAAGCCACCAGCAACATCTTCGCGCTACTTGCTCGCCCACTACGCACGCCGATGAGACGCCGTTACCAGAGTCTCAACGTTGTGCCAATCGCACACCAACCCATCACACAACGGGCACGACCTTGAGACGCTGCACCTAGTGTCTCAACGTTGCGCCTGCAACAAGCCTTCAATCGCACGTTCGACGTTGAGACGTCATTGCACAACGCCTCAACGTCGTGCTCTGTACAAAACATAACACCTTTTATTCCTTGCTCGTTTTTTATTCGTTCTTCACAAAAACTCCTTGCAACCATCGACACAGACTTTATAGACTCGATTTACTAAACAATAGCACAAAACAACGGACCCTTACATTCAACTCTTCAACGGAAATTGTAAAGTAAATCTGTATGCCAAAAACGTAAACATTCAATTTGCAAGCCTTAACATTCATCGCATGAATAGTAAGATACCAACCTAAATCTTAAGCAAATTCAGAACATAATGAAAGCAAAAATCGGCTCTGATACCAATTGAAGGGATTGAATCCCACAGCGGAAGCGATGTGAATCGCAATGCCTCTTTGTGTTACACGAATTCTGCTTAAAATTGAACATACATCACATGCATTCTATGGTTAAGCATATGGAGAAGGAAAAAACGGCAACATACCTCTTAAAGAATACTTTCTTCTCGTGGTCCTTCTCCCGCCATCTTCCTCGTTCTCAACGATCTCCCGTTTCTGAACCAAGTCCCCGAATCCAAACACCTCCACTAGATTTCTCGATTGTTCTCCGTTGGATAAAGAAGGATGGTGGGATCCCTTTTGGTAAAAGGTTGTCGAGAGAATTTGAGAGAGGAGAGCTTTTGGAGTTCTAGCAAAAACCAAAAATGAGCATTCCAGTCTTACAAAGTGCTTCACCGAGCACTTATTTATAGTTGTGTAGGGTGGAGAGAATTTCTCCACCCATTTAGCCCACTAAGTACATAACTTTATATTATACAAATCATATTTGTATAATATAAGGTACCATGCTCCTCATTATGCAAATCACATTTTCATAATGTGGCATTAAATTGAATCACATTCAATTTTTCACATCTCTCAAATTAATTAATCCAATAATGCCTTAATTCCATAATTAGGCAATAGTATAGTTTAATATGAATCTCATTCACATCAAAATATATATATTATATCAATCATATATAATTGACATAATAACCCTTTATATGAATTTGAACACTTCAAATTCACTCCAAACTTTATACCCTCATTAATTCCATAATTGAGCCAACCGTGGGACCTAATGGACCTACAGATCATGAGCTCCAATGATCCAAGATTAACTGATCATACTCTTTGATCCCCTTAATCAACATTCATTAACTAGAGTCACTCCACTATAGACTCGTAGTTGCACTCTCCTCACTGTAGTAAATTTCATCTTGTGTAGTTAAGTTCCCAACTACTCACGTTGTTCTTCCCCTGAGAAGGTATGCTTATTGAGTCGACATCTCTGGCCACTCTCACCCGTACTAGTCTAAGGACAAACCCCTGCACACAGGAGTTCGTAACCCGCTCAGGATTAAGGTTGAGTCACTAATGGTCATCTACGAATTTATTAGTCCTAAACTGTTAACGGTGTTACATCAGTTGGTCTAATAATTCAAGGTCCGGTCTTGTACAATCTCATTGGACAAGATTCCCCCACTCGCATGTCAATTACATGAACGTGTTGGATTTAGCGTTAGCTGCAAATGAGCAGTTATGTCATGAAGACGTGTGGCTTATTGATTCATGGGCATCTGATCATATGTGTCCAAATAGGGAGATGTATTAAACTTACAAGTAGATAGATGGAGGAAATATAACTGTAGCCAACAATGGCGTATGTAAGGTTGTTGGAATAGGCTCGATCAAGATACAAACACATGACGGTTGTTTTTGCACCTTGAGTGATGTTAAACATATCCCACAGATGACCAAGAATCTGATATCGTTGAGTGTACTTGACTTTAAAGGTTTCAGTTTCAAAGGCGAAGGTGGAGTTATGTATGTCTACAAAGACTCCAAGGTATTTCTGAAGGGTTTCAAGTGGGGAACTTTGTTTTTCTTAACAGGTTCGATTTTGACAGGGTATGTTGTTGTTGCATCATCTATAATTCACAAGGAGGATATGACCAAGCTATCGTATATGAGGCTTGGCCATATAAGTGAAAGAGAAATGCAAATTCTGTCAAAGAGGAACCTTTTGTGCGGGCACGAGGTGCAGGATCTTGAATTCTGCGAACATTGTGTGTTTGGGAAGCTACATCGCAGTAAGTTTCCAAATGGTGTTCACAGTACAAAGGGGACACTAGATTATATCCATGCTGATTGTTGGGGACCTTCTCGAGTTGATCGGTTGGAGGTAGCAAGTATTTTTTATCAATAATAGATGATTACTCGAGGATGACTTAGGTGATTATGATGAAGCACAAAGGTGAAGCCTTCAAAAATTTCAAGCAGTGGAAGGTTTTGATTAAAAACCAGATTGGGAAGAAGGTTAGAAGATTGTGAACTGATAATGGTCTGGAATTCTGTGTTTCTGAGTTTAATGAGTTCTGCAAAAATGAAGGGATAGCCCGCCATCGTACCATCAGAGACACCCCACAACAGAATGGAGTGGCAGAACGCATGAATCAGACACTGTTAGAGAGAGCAAGATGCATGCTCTCTAATGTTGGGTTAACTAGAAGATTCTGGGCAGAAGCGGTAAATACGACATGTTATCTTATTAACCATGGACCTCACACATGTATTGATTGCAAAACACCTTATGAGGTGTGATCTGGTAAGCTTGCAGATTCTTCTTTTCTAAGAGTTTTTGGTTGTACTGCTTATTATTATGTCAATGAGGGTAAGTTAGAACCGAGAGCTAAGAAGGGTGTCTTTATGGGTTTTGGAGATGGAGTTAAAGGATATAGAATCTGGTCACCTTCTGAAAACAGGGTGATACTCAGTAGAAATGTAATATTTAATGAGAATTCTTTATTTAACTCTGTTGTGAAGTCCACTGTTGCAGGAGAACGCAGTAATGTTGACAAACAGGTGGAGTTGCAGTTCACTCTAGATGAGAGTGAAACATAGAACCAAGACGGACGAGATGAGTTTGCTGATCTTGGAACAGATACACCGGTGGCTGCTTCAGAAGCTAATATTGTAAAGGGTATTCAATGCCCTAGTTTATTGTATTACTTTATTGTAATTTATTGTACATTTGAGAAATGTATATTTACTCCACTAGCTTAGTCCAAGTGGGAGTTTGTTGGGATGTATGTCCTAATCTCGTTTTGTTTGTAATATTACCATTTAAATAAATAAGAGTTATTTCTTTCATCACTTTGTGTCTCGCAATTTTACAAACATTGTCCAATAGACTAAGTGCCAGGGTCATTGAATTTATGAGAGAACTAGAACTTGAACGGGGTGTAGTGGATACACAGGGAGGATCATGTTCGAGTTAATGACCTGAACGGTCTACAGTATATAGATAGGGTTGGAGACCTAATCCTGGATACACTGTGGATGCGACCTGCTTTGTATTAGATATAAACGAGGTGATCTGACTCGTTCAGGTGGTTGACATGCGAGTGGGGGCATCCTGTGCAACGAGATTATACATGACCGAATCGTGAATTATTAGACCTACTGATGTAACACCGTTGACAGTATAGGACTAATAACTTCGTAGATGAGCATTAGTGACTCGACCTTAATCCTGAGCGTGTTACGATTTGGGATGTATGTCCTAATCTCGTATACTTTGTAAATTACTATTTGAAATTAATAAAGAGTTATTTATTTCATCATTTTGTGTCTTGCATTTCTTACAAACTTTGTCCAATAAACTAAGCTCCAGGGTCATTGAATATATGAGAGAACTAGAGCTTGAACGGTGTGTAGTGGACACACAGGGAGGATGACGTTCGAGTTAATGACTGGAACGGTCTACAGTATAGGGATGGGGTTGGAGACCTAATCCTGGATACGCTGTGGATGCGGCCCGCTTTGTATTAAGATACAAACGAGGTGATCTGACTCGTTCATGTGGTTGACATGCAAGTGGGGGCATCCTGTACAATGAGATTGTACAACACTGGACCGTTAATTATTAGGCCTACTTATGTAACACCGTTAACAGTATGGATTAATAACTTCGTAGATGACAATTAGTGACTCGACCTGAATCTTGAGGGTGTTACGGACTCCTGTCTACGGGGGTCTGTCCTTTGACTAGTACAGGTGAGGGTGGTCATAGTTAATCGCCAAATATGCCTATCTTCTCAAGGACAGGACCAAGTAAGGAGCTGGGAAGTTAACTACGCGAGATGGAATTCACTCGTTCCCACCTTTAGGGAAACTAGAGGGGTTGTTCCCTTAAATGTTGTCTCCAGGGCTTGACCAACGGGCACCCACCTTCTCACTTGCACGAGAAGGTTGTTATGTATGGTTGGACCATTACAACGTTGTTGTTCATTAGAGGAGCAGTGGGGACTTAAGGAGCAAGAAGTAGACACAGGGGTAAAACGATAATTTGACCCAACAGTGTCAACCTGTGAAGGGTCGACTCATGGGTATTGGTTATATCAGTGGACACAACTTGTCTTACACTGATGGGAGTGCAGCTACGGGCTCGTTGAGAACGAGGAGAGCACGAAGAGTTCCTGAACGGAAGGAATCTTGAAGACGGTCTTCAACAAGTAAGTACTACTTTATACTTGTTGTTTTCCTTCTTTAATTGCATGTTTAATCTAAACTATGTGATAGTTAATTTTAATAAAATTGAGTCGCATAACAATACCACGACGATTCGATCGTCTTCCTCTGTGCTGGGATTTTCATCCCTTCATTACGAACTTCTGTCTGCAGGGGTCTGTCCTTTGACTAGTACGAGTGAGGGTGGTCACATTTACTTTCCCAATATGTCTATCTTCATAGGGACACGACCACCTGGGGAGCTAGGAACTTAACTACGCAAGATTGAATTCACTCGTTCTCGCCTTTATGGAAACTAGAGGGGTTGTTCCTTAAGTGTTATCACCAGGGCTTGGACAACGGGCGCCCACCCTCTCACTGGCCCGAGAGAGGTGTTGTGTATGGTTGGACCATTACAACGTTGTTGTTCATTAGAGGAGTAGTGGGAACTTAAGGAGCAAGAAGTAGACACAGGTGTAAAACGGTTATTTGACCCAATAGTGTCTATGAACAACCTATGAAGGGTTGACTCATGGGCATTGATTATATCAATGGACACAACTTGTCCTAAAGTGATGGATGTGCAGCAATGGGCTTTAGTGGAGTGTTACCGTGACTAATGAATGTTGATTAATAGGTTCAAAGAGTTTGACAAGTTAGTCTCGGATCATTGGAGCTCGTCACGTATAGGTCCATTAGGTCCCTCGGTTGGCTAACACTGGATAAATAGAGTGTCACACCCCCTCTCGAACTACTTGCTACTTAGCCCGAAAGGCGGCGTGAAACCAACAGACATTGTTTACCTCTTAACAATACCTGTTGACCCTGTTCTCCTGATAAACATACTATGTTCGCATTTGGAACATTTCAACATAACACAACAGAATCTGGACAACTATTAAACATAAAGAAGGAGAAACCCTTCATAAGTCTCTCTTGGAAACTAAAAGTCAAGTGCATCAAAACAACACAAGACAACTCAATGTTTATACAACCACTAATGTACAAAACTTCTATAACTACATAACGACTTGCTATACAACACCAGCCACGTACAAACTATCAACTTATGAAACTTCCAGCAGACTATGGCAGGATGTCAAGTACCAGGAGCTTGATCTCTACCTGAAAAGGTTTGAAAACATTGAAAGAATGAGCTAAAAAGCTCAGTGAGTGTCTATCTTTAAAACATTATAAGCTCACAGGTGAATCATAATAATGGCAGATTATAAGTAGAAAATAGCCTAACATCTGTTTGTAAACATAAACAAATCATGCTTCCAATTTACTGAGTTTAAGTCATCACTTGTGCATAGCACAAACTCGAAATGTACTAACATATCGAGGGTTGATAGATCAATAAAATAGAAACTTATAACAATAAAACACATGACATGATACCACATTAAACCATAGAGGTGGTAGAGTTACATTTATACCAATAAGGTTCGTACCACTCTCTCTCTCGTGCACGTGGAATGCCTTTAGTCGTTTGGTTTTCCTTAATACCTTCTCTATGTCCTTGGTATTAAGGTAAAACCATTTACTACCCGAATACCTTCTCATTGTCCTTCAAAGTATTTAGGTAAAACTATTTACTTCCGGATACCTTCTCATTGTCCTTGATGATCGGGATATCATGATTCATTCCCCCTAAGTACCTTCTCGAATGTCCTTGATGATTAGAGGTTAACCCCAATACTAAGCCCCTAGATATATTGGTCCTTATCAAGTAACAAAGACAAGCTGGGCCAGTTGGGCGACCCTACAGACTAGAATTGCAGCAGAACTATCTTGAGAAAGTATATTCCAGATCGACACATGTTCTACAAGCACAACCTGTTGAGCTGAAAAAAGACATGAGTTACGCAGAGGATGCAGTTCAAATTCTCGACAGAAAAGAACGAGAGTGGAGGAGGCAACCTGAGACTTAGAAGACTAATGAGGAGGAAGTATCCGATGATTTTTACCTAAGGACTATTAAATTTCGAGGACGAAATTTCTTAAAGGAGGTAAGTTGTAAACCCGAGATCTTTCTTTGGAACTTCCTTAATATCAAACAACAAAAGAAAGGAAGAAATGAATGCTTAAAACTTGGTTTTCCTTGTTTTAAAAAGGAAAGAAATGAAGTGAAAGGCAAAAGGAAAACAAGGAAGGAAAGTTTAAACCATTTTGGTTTGGATTGCTTTTAAGACAAAAGAAGAAAAGGAAATGAAACAATGTTTAATATACTAAGTTTGTTTTGTTTTGCAAAGAAAAGATAAGAAATGAAAGATAAAGAAAGAAAGGAAAGAAAAGGAAAAAAAGAATGTAAAAGGGAAAAGGAAAGTGGGTGGTGGATCCCACCTTAGTTTTCTTTTAAATCAACCCATTCCATCGATTTCCTTCTCATTTTCAACAAGGAGCAGCAAAGGGTTTCCATGAGAGAAGCAAAAAGGAAGAGGAAGAAGGGGTTTTTGGTGCTGGAATTGCAGAAGAGAGGAGGAGAACTCAAAGATTACTTGTGTAGTGAAGGTGAACAACTCGGACCAGTTCTGCTATTTTATTCATCACGAGCTCCACAGAAAGAGGTAAGATTTGAGATTTTGTTTCATGAAAGTTAACTCCTATTGGAACAAGATTCGTGAAGGAAGCTCGAGCAAATTAAGATCTTAAGCTACTGTTTTGTGAAGAGAAAGACAGAAGACAGAATTTGCTGTCAAATCCGAGAAGTCTCTGATGTTTTGGTTGTACTGGTCTGTAGAGTTGGAACCAGAAGCTCTAATAGGTATGGTTGGAATGCTTATTGCATTTCCTACAACTTTCATGAAGAAATCGTGAATAGAAAATGACTGGAAAATGTTGTAAATAGCAGGTCACGTTTCGGGTTTGCAGAGAAAATCGAATCTGGAATAGCAGAAGTTGTTCTGGGAAAGAAGACTTGAGGTATTTCTGAACCAATCTATTGGGAATCTCATTTTCATGTCTTCATAAGAGTTTTAGAGGATTCAAAACGGAAGAGTTTGGTATAAATCTCACCCTGTTTGGCTAAGAAATGAAGAAGTTATGGCTGTCTAACAACAGGGCAGAAAATCTGAAAATGCTGGAATTTTGAAAGTGTGTTTTCTTGCAAGTTTTAAGGTCAAAAATCATGAGCTCGAGGTTCTAATGATTGATTTGGCTTGTTTGACAGGCCAAGAGCAAATAGGTCAAGTTTACAAGCCAAGGTTCCAATTCTAATACGGTGAGTGACTCTATCTTAGAACTATGTTTGCCCTATGTTTTTCTTCATGAACATAAGTGTTGATAATTACATCTTGATTGAACTAGTTGTGAATGGCTTCATAGAGTTTTCTAACATAAAGTCATGATGGAATCTAAGCATGCTTTGAATTAGTTGTAACTATAAATCCAGGTATGGAAACTAAATTATGAAAGTATGCTTTCCTTTAGAGAATGTTTTGTGTAAATCCACTTGGGAACATGTATAAATGACAATGTGGAAATGTCAAGGAATTGTTGTATGTGTTATAAAGACATGATTTCCATGGTACACAAATTATGCCCTTGTTTGGGGTTAACCCTAACATGAAGGACATTCGAGAAGGTACTTAGGGGAATGAATCATGATATCCCGATCTTTGAAGGACAATGAGAAGGTATCCAGGGAAGTAAATAGTTTTACCTAAATCTTTGAAGGACAATGAGAAGGTATTCGGGTAGTAAATGGTTTTACCTTAATCTTGAAGGACATAGAGAAGGTATTAAGGAAAACCAAACGACCAAAGGCATTCCACGTGCACGTGAGAGAGAGAGTGGTATGAACCTTATTGGTATAAATGTAACTCTACCACCTCTATGGTTTAATGTGGTATCATGTCATGTGTTTTATTGTTATGAGTTTCTATTTTATTGATCTATCAACCCTCGATATGTTAGTACATTTCGAGTTTGTGCTATGCACAAGTGATGACTTAAACACCGTAAATTGGAAGCATGATTTGTTTATGTTTACAAACAGATGTTAGGCTATTTTCTACTTATAATCTGCCATTATTATGATTCACCTGTGAGCTTATAATGTTTTAAAGATAGACACTCACTGAGCTTTTTAGCTCATTCTTTCAATGTTTTCAAACCTTTTCAGGTAGAGATCAAGCTCACTGTATTTTTGACATCCCGCCATAGTCTCTTTGGAAGTTTCATAAGTTGATAGTTTGTACGTGGCTGGTGTTGTATAGCAAGTCGTTATGTAGTTATAGAAGTTTTGTACATTAGTGGTTGTATAAACATTGAGTTGTCTTGTGTTGTTTTGATGCACTTGACTTTTAGTTTCCAAGAGAGACTTATGAAGGGTTTCTCCTTCTTTATGTTTAATAGTTGTCCAGATTCTGTTGTGTTATGTTGAAATGTTCCAAATGCGAACATAGTATGTTTATCAGGAGAACAGGGTCAACAGGTATTGTTAAGAGGTAAACAATGTCTGTTGGTTTCACGCCGCCTTTCGGGCTAAGTAGCAAGTAGTTCGAGAGGGGGTGTGACAACTTGGTATCAGAGCAATTAGCTTCATGGGAATGAGACAGAGCAAGTTAGATCTAGAAGGAACTGAAAAGTAAATAGAAAGTTATCGAGTTAGTTCAATAGAACTAGTAGAGCATGGTCCAAGTAAGGATAAGAGTAAGTCCAGTCAGGACTAGAATGTGAACACAAGTCTAGAATTGTGCATTTGAGTTGAGTACTCATTACATGTCTAGTATGTTAATATGTTATAGAAGTCATGCCACCACGTACTAGCAGACGATGCAGGCAAGATCAGGACGGGACGCAGGATCCTACCCAAGATCAATCCCAGTGGAGATCTAGTGCCCCGAGAGTTCAGATAGGGGCCAAAACTAAGCAGCATGCTAATTCCTCACAGGAGGTAGGTAAGCCATAGGTAGCAGGGCTAAGTAATCCAGATAAGACATATATAATAGATTACCTAAAAGAATTAGGAGCCACAGTGTTTGAGGGTTCCAAAGATCCAGCTGAAGCTGAGGTTTGGATTAAGCTTGATAAATGTTTTGATGTTATGAGTTTCTCTGGAGAAGCAAAATGCTAAGTTGGCCACATTCTTGCTGCTAAAGGAAGAGAAGGATGATGGAAATCGATGTTAGCCAGTTGTAGTGATGCACGTACTTCACATCGCAAACTTTTCGTAAGTATATTTGAAAATAAATATTACCCTAGCACGTACCGAGAGGCAGAGAGGGATGAATTTTGTTAGAACTAAAACAAGATACACTTTCAGTGGCTGAGTATGAGAGAAGATATACCGAGTTGTCGCGGTATGTTGATGTGATTGTGGCATCTAAGAAGCAGCGCAGTGTCGGCGATTTGAAAGAGGTTACGACACGAGATACGTACCCGCCATGACCATTGCTAAGTGGGTGACTTCTCTCGGTGGTAGAGACCGCTCTACGTGTTGAGCAGAGTATAGCAGAGGAGAAGTCGATGAGTGAAGCCTAGTTGTGGAGGCTTGGCAACAAGCGATTTCAAGGTCGTGAAGCGGTGGAGGTTCACACTTGGAGTAGATGTTTCTAAGTCAATATGACTTTAAGGAGCAAGCTAGTAGCCAAATAGCCGTGCATCGAGGCGGATGTTTATGGTCAGTACCTATCAGAGGCGAGAGTTAAAGAGGACCTAGTTAGTCTGTTTGATTGGCGCAAGTTGCGGGAGGCAAGAGTCTATGCCAAGTATAGCAAGGAAAACTCCATGTGTGATCATTTGCAAGAATCATCAAGGTCATTGTCTTGTGAATGTTGGTACATGCTACTAGTCCTGACAACCAGGACATGTCAAGAGGGATTGTCCACAGCTATGGACAGCCGCACAGAAGAAAGGAAGAAATGAATGCTTAAAACTTGGTTTTCCTTGTTTTAAAAAGGAAAGAAATGAAGTGAAAGGCAAAAGGAAAACAAGGAAGGAAAGTTTAAACCATTTTGGTTTGGATTGCTTTTAAGACAAAAGAAGGAAAGGAAATGAAACAATGTTTAATATACTAAGTTTGTTATGTTTAGAAAAGAAAAGGAAAGAAAAGGAAAGAAAAGAAAAGAAAGGAAAAGAAAAGAAAAGGAAAAAGAAAGAAAAACAAAGAAAGGATGGTGGGTGGTGGGACCCCACCTAAGTTCTTCTTAAAAACAAGCTTCTATCGATCTTCTTCTTCATTTTATCAAATGAAAGGCAAGGGTTTTCGTGGGAGAAGCTTAAAGAAGAAGAAGAAGAAGAGGGTTTCAATTTGGAAATTGAAGAAGAGAGGGAGAGAACTCAAGCAAATTAGTATGACAGCAAGGTAATCACTCTGCCATGTTCTGCTATTTTGTTCATCACGAGCTCCACAGAAAGAGGTAAGAGTTGAAATTTTGTTTCGTGCAAGTTAACTCATATTGGAACAAAATTCGTGAAGGATGCTCGAGCAAATTCGGATCTTAAGCTACTGATGTGTGAAGAGGAAGTCAGAACACAGAATTTACTGTCAAATCCGAGAAATCTCTGATGTTTTGGTTGTACTGACCTGTAGAATTCGAATCAGAAGCTCTATTAGGTATGGTTGGAAAGCTTATTGAATTTCCTACACCTTTCATGAAGGAATCGTGAATAGAAAATGATTGGAAGATGTTGTAAATAGCAGGTCAAGTTTCGGGTTGCAGCAGAAATTCGAATCTGGAATAGCAGAAGTTGGTTCCGGGGAAAGACGCTTTCGAGGTATTGCTGAACCAATCTATTGGGAATTTCAATTTCATGTCTTCATATGAATTTTAGAGGATTCAAAACGGAAGAGTTTGGTATAAATTTCACCCTGTTTGGATAAGTAATGAAGAAGTTATGGCTGTCTGAATACAGGGCATAAAATCTGTTAAATGCTGGAATTTTTGTTGGAGTGTTTTCTTGTAGTTTTAAAGTTAAAACCATGAGCTCGAGGTTCTAAAACATGGTTTTGGTTTGTTTGACAGGCCAAGAACAAAAGGTCGAGTGTACGGGTGAAGACTTTAGTTCTAACACTGTGAGTGACAAAACAAACCTTGAAAATGGTTTATAGGCTTGTATTATGCTTATGAAATGCAAGGTTTTGCTAAAACGAAATGGTTTAGATGTTTATTGTTTTCTTGAACACTTGTTTATGAGCATTCATGATTTCTTAGAAATGTTTTAAAGTGTTCATGATGAGCCTAAAAGTCTTTATAAAGTTTATACATGAGCATATGTCCAATGGTTGCCAAAACTTATGAAAATGTGATGATTTCAAGCAAGCATGTACTAGCAAGTATGTTTTAAAGATTTCGATTTTATGAACAAGCTAAGTAAGCTTGAGTTTTATGAAAGAAAAAGATAAGTGGCATGTTCAAATGTTTTCATGTGATCTTCTCGAGATATTGAGCCCGAGGCTATGTAGTGCACCGTGCACATTGTGGTCTTATTCTCGTTGTCGACGTTGAGTGTACTCGTGACAACGGTATTGCGTGAGTGAGTGTTGGGGGCCCCACTACGACAAAGACGATGGGAGTGCTGGGCGGGCCCCACTACATCGTAGAATAAACGTTGGTGTACTGGGCGTGCCCTACACAACGTAGATTGTGACATGTTTTAAAAAGAGTTTATATCATTTACATGCCTTACGAGATTTTAACTGTGTCTTGCTTGTTTTCATGAAAAGCTATAATGATTACACGATTACTTTTAACGCTTGATTACAGATGCATATGCTCATAGATGGCCAGGTGATATGATTTACGAGTTAATAGCTTTCTTTTAAACTCAAGTCACTCACTGAGCTTTATAGCTCATTCTTTTAGTGTTTTTCCCACTTTTCGTGTAGAGATCGAGCTCCGGTGCCCGATAACTCGCTATAGTCTCACTGGAAGCTTCTCATGTTTGATATGTTATGTACGTGGTTGGTGTGGTTTAGCAAGTCCATATGTCTGTAAATTATTTTAAGAGAACTATGTAGTTATAGTCGTATGTGCTTTAGAGGTTGTGGTTGCTTAATTAGTGGTGGTTTGGACTTGTTTGTGGTTTCGATGTTCTAGCTCATCTTAGTTTCCAAGAGAGACTTGAGAAGAGTTTCTCCTCATGTACGTCTTATAGATGTCCAGATTCATTGTGTTAAGTTTAAAGTGTTCCATATGCGAACATAGTTTGTTTCGAGTAAAGTAATGTCAGCAGTATTGTTAAGAGGTAACAATGTCTGTTGGCTTCATGCCGTCTCTCGGGCTAAGTTAGCATGTGGTTCGGGAGGGGGTGTGACAACAGTATCAGAGCGATTAGCTCCATGGGAATGAGACAAAGCAAGTTAGCTCTAGAAGAAACTCAAAAGTAAATAGCAAGTTATTGAGTTAGTTCAATAGAACTAGCAGAGCATGGTCCAAGTAAGGACAAGAGTAAGTCCGATCGGGACTAGAATGTGAACACAAGTCTAGAATTGTGCATTTGGGTTGAGTACTCATTACATGTCTAGTATGTTAATATGTTATAGAAGTCATGCCACCACGCACTAAAGCAGACGATGCGTGCAAGATCGGGACGGGGCGGACGCAGGATCCTACCCAAGATCAATCCCGGTGGAGATCTAGTGCCTCAAGAGTTGAGATAGGGGGCGAGAATTAAGCAAACATGCTAATTCCTCACAGGAGGTAGGTAAGCCATAGGGAGGGGGCTAAGTAATCCAGATAAGACATATAGAATAGATCACCTAAAAGAGTTAGGAGCCCACGGTGTTTGAGGTCCCAAAGATCCATGTGAAGTGAGTTTTGGTGAATAAGCTTGATAAATGTTTTGATGTTATGAGTTGCTCACGAGGAGCGAAATGTTAAGTTGGCCACATTCTTGCTTTGCTAAAGAAGGTAGAAGGATGATGGAAATCGATGTTAGCTTGATTGTAGTGATGCACGTACTTCACAATCGCAAACTTTTAAGTATATTTGAAAATAAATATTACCCTAGCACGCGTCAGAGAGGCAAAGAGGGATGAATTTTTAGAACTAAAACAAGAGACACTTCCAGTGGTGAGTATGAGAAAAGATATACCGAGTTGTCGCGGTATGTTGATGTGATTGTGGCATCCAAGAGCGGCGTGTGTCGACGAATTGAAAGAGAGGTTACGACACGAGATACGTACCCCGATTACTGACCATTGCTAAGTGGGTGACTTCTCTAAGTGGTAGAGACCGCTCACGTGTTGAGCGAGTATAGCGATGGAGAAGTCGATGAGTGAAGCCTAGTTGTGAAGGCTTTCGACAACAAGCGATTTCAAGGTCGCGTGAGCGGCGGAGGTTCACACTTGGAGTAAATGTTTCAAGTCAATATGACTTTAAGGAGCAAGCTAGTAGCCAAGTAGCCGTGCATCGAGGCGGATGATTGTGGGTAGTGCCTATCAGGGGCTGAGTTAAAGTGAACCTAGTTAGTTTGTTTGATTGGCAGCAAGTTGCATGGAGGGCAAGAGTCTAATGCCAGTATAGCAAGGAAAACTCCATGTGTGATCTGTTGCAAGAATCATCAAGATCATTGTCTTGTGAGTGTTGGTACATGCTACCGCAGTCTTGACAACCAGGACATGTCAAGTGGGATTGTCCTGACTATGGGACACCCGCACTGCAGGGACTAGGGAGTTGAGTCCCAGACAGTAGAGCAGCCGAGAGTTTCAGTAGCTGCAAGAGAGGGCACCAGTGGTGTTAGACTAAAGAGAGTTGTAGGGAGGCCTAGGCAACACGGAAAGGTCTAGGTTATGACTCAGCAAGAAGCTGAGGATGCACCAGATATGATTATTGGTACAATTACTATTTGAAATGTACCTGTACTTGTCTTGATAGAACAAGGTGCTACACATTTCTTTGTTTTTAGTATGTTCTTGACTAAGTTGAATGGGAAGCTAGAACCTTTATGTAAAAGGTTAGTTATATACACTCTAGTTGGTGATGTGTTACTAGTCAATTCAGTGATGCAGAATTGTGAGGTCTTAGTAGAAGGTCTCAATATGTTAGTGGATCTTCTTCCACTAGACTTGCAGGTGTGAGATGCAATCTTAAAGATGGATTTACTATTTACTCATTATGCTTCTAGAGATTGCCATATAAAGGAAGTTGTTTTCAAGAAACCAGGATTAGCTGAAGTGGTTTTATGGGATGAAAGAAAGACTATCCCTACGAGTTTGTTTTCAGCATTCAAAGCTCAGAAGTTATTAAGGAAAGGTTGCACGACGTTTCTTGCACATGTAGTTGAGGTGCAGGAAGAAAAGATAAAACAAGAAAATGTTCTTGTTGTGAATGAATTTTTTTGTTGTTTTCTAGCAGATCTATCAGGATTGCCACCTGATAGGGAAGTTGAGTTCACCATTGAACTGTTACCATGAATGACACCTATTTCGCAAGTGCCGTATAGAATGGCTCCAAGTGAGATCAGGGAGCTAAAGATGCAGTTACAAGGACTAGTTGATAAGGGATACATCGGACCTAGTGTATCGCCTTGAAAGCTCGAGTGTTATCTCGTGAAAAGAAAGATGGTACCGTAGATTATGCATTGAGTATAGACAGTTAAACAAAGTCACGATACGTAATAAGTATCCTTTACCACTGAATAAATGACTTGTTTGACCGGTTAAGAGGTGCATCGATGTTTTGTAAGATTAATTTAAGATCGAGGATATCATAAGTTAAAGGTCGAGAGAATCGAGACATTCCTAAGACGTTATTCATAATGAGGTACGAGCATTACGAGTGTTTAGTAATGCCTTCGGTTTAACAATGCACTAGCGATTTTCATGGACCCCATGGGCGGAGTTTTCCACCAAAGTATTTGGATATCTTGTAATAGTGATTATTGATGATATACTAGTTTACTCGATTGACAGAAAGCCTACGAGGAACACATGAGTATTATTACGCAAACACTACGAGATAAGCAATTTATACGCTAAATTCACCAAATGTGAGTTTTGGTTGAACTGTAATGTTTTTGGGGCATGTTGCCTCAAGCAAATGGTGTTAGTGTGGATCCAAATAAAGTTTAAGTTGTAGTCAAGCTGGGAGGACCGATTAGTACGGATGCAGGCACGTAGTTTCCTAGGCTTGGCGGGATACTGCAGATGATTTGTTGAGAACTTCTCACGATTAGTATTACCCTTAACAGTTATAACAACAAAGAATGCTAAGTTTGAATGGTCGATAAGTGTGAACAAAGTTTTCAAGAAATTTGAAAAAGAGATTAGTTACAACACTTATTCGACACTTCACTTCTAATGAGGAAAAGAGTATGTAATTTCTTGTGATGCTCGAGGCAAGGTTTGGGTTGTGTGCTCATGCAAGAGGGTAAAGTAATAGCTTATGCATCAAGGCAATTGAAAAAAGCACGAATGTAATTACCCTACCCATGATTTTGAGTTAGCAAACAATTGTTTTATGCAATCAAGATCCGGAGACATTACTGTTTGGTGAAAGGTGTCACATTTACCTGAGATCATAAAAGTCTGAAATATATCTTTGATCAAAGGAAGTTGAATATGAGACAGAGAAGATGGTTAGAAGCGATTAAAGATTATGATTGTACCATAGAATACCATCTGGTAAGGTGAATGTGGTAGTATGATTACATTGAGCGGGGAAGTCAAGACTTCCTAGGGATGCCTTGTGTGGTATTCGAGCAACATTTTTTAAGTACTCTAAGGGATTCTAAAGGCGGTTGTAAGCTCGCAGAGAATTGAGAGGGTCTTTAGTTTAATTTGAGATCAGGCCTTCACTCATAATAGAGATTGTGAGAAGACAATCGAGAGAATAGTAACTTGCAAAAGATGTTTAGAAAGTCCAAATAGGGCCAAGAAGCAAAATTTAAAATGAGATCGATTTTGAGCCATAGAGAAACAAGGAAGACTATGCGTTAAAGTGTTAGTGAGCTTAAGAATGCTATTCTATAAGAAAGCCACGAGTTCAGCTACGCTTATGCATCCAGGAAGCACCAAGATGTGTAAAACCTTGAATGAGACATATTGGTGGCACCGGGATGAAGCGGGAGATAGTTGATTATGTTGATAGATATTTAATCATCGCCAAGTTAAACCGATTAGACGAAGCAAAAAGGACTCCTTAACCCATTGCTAGTGTCGGAATGGAAATGAGAGCGTATTACTATGGTTTTTCTGTTTAGATTACCACGTACTTCAAATGGACATGATGGTACTTGGGTAATGGTGGATAGACTCACTAAGACAACACGGTTTGTACCGATTAAAGAGATGTCTACGCTTAATCGCCTAGCTAAGCTATACGTCGACAAAATTGTGAGTCAACACGAGTGCCAATGTCCATAGTTTGAGATAGAGATCAGAGATTTACTTCTATGTTTTGGCCTAGCTTACAAAACTATGGGGACAAAGTCGAGTTTTAGTATGCCAATGTTTCATGTTCAGAGACAGTTTTCCGTCAGAGAGGACCATCCAGACCCTAGAAGACATGTTGCAAGCATGTGTCTTTCAAGTTAAGGGAAGTTGAGATACACACCTATCACTTATGGAATTTGCTTACAATAACAATTATCAGTCTAGTTTTGACATGGCACCATTTGAAGCTCTAGATAAAAAGACAGTGTAGAACGCTCGTATATTGGAATGAAGCTGGAAGAGCGGAAGCTAATCGGTCCCTGAGTTGGTGCAAGTTATGACAAACAATATTAACGTAATCGAGAGAGAATCGAGGGTAGCACAAAGACCGTCGGAAGAGTTATGTAGATAAGCAACGAAAGGACTTAAAATTCCAGGTTGGAGATCAAGTTTTCTTGAAGTTATCTCCATGGAGAGGTGTCCTTCGTTTTGGTAAGAAAGGTAAACTAAGCCCTAGATATATTGGTCCTTATCAAGTAACGGGACAAGTTGGGCCAGCAGCCTACAGACTAGAATTGCCAGCAGAACTATCTTGAGTACATGATGTTTTTCATGTGTTCATGTTGAGAAGTATATTCCAGATCTGACACATGTGCTACAAGCACAACCCGTTGAGCTGAAAAGACATGAGTTACGCAGAAGATGCGGTTCAAATCCTCGACGGGGAAAGAACAAGTTTTAAGAAACAAGACGATCTCACTCGTGAAGGTTCGTTGGAGACATCACAGAGTGGAGGAGGCAACCTTGGAGTTAGAGGATCTAATGAGGAAGAAGTACCCAATGATTTTCACTTAAAGACTACTCAATTTCGAGGACGAAATTTCATAAGGGGGAGGTAAGTTGTAAACCCGAGATCTTTCTTTGGAACCTCCTTATTATCAAACAACAAAAGAAAGGAAGAAATGAATGCTTAAAACTTGGTTTTCCTTGTTTTAAAGAGGAAAGAAATGAAGTGAAAGGCAAAAGGAAAACAAGGAAGGAAAGTTTAAACCATTTTGGTTTGGATTGCTTTTAAGACAAAAGAAGGAAAGGAAATGAAACAATGTTTAATATACTAAGTTTGTTATGTTTAGAAAAGAAAAGGAAAGAAAAGGAAAGAAAAGAAAAGAAAGGAAAAGAAAAGAAAAGGAAAAACAAAGAAAAACAAAGAAAGGATGGTGGGTGGTGGGACCCCACCTAAGTTCTTCTTAAAAACAAGCTTCTATCGATCTTCTTCTTCATTTTATCAAATGAAAGGCAAGGGTTTTCGTGGGAGAAGCTTAAAGGAAGAAGAAGAAGAGGGTTTCAGCTGGAAATTGAAGAAGAGAGGGAGAGAACTCAAGCAAATTAGTATGACAACAAGGTAATCACTCTGCCATGTTCTGCTATTTTGTTCATCACAAGCTCCACAGAAAGAGGTAAGAGTTGAAATTTTGTTTCGTGCAAGTTAACTCATATTGGAACAAAATTCGTGAAGGATGCTCGAGCAAATTCGGATCTTAAGCTACTGATGTGTGAAGAGGAAGTCAGAACACAGAATTTACTGTCAAATCCGAGAAATCTCTGATGTTTTGGTTGTACTGACCTGTAGAATTCGAATCAGAAGCTCTATTAGGTATGGTTGGAAAGCTTATTGAATTTCCTACACCTTTCATGAAGGAATCGTGAATAGAAAATGATTGGAAGATGTTGTAAATAGCAGGTCAAGTTTCGGGTTGCAGCAGAAATTCGAATCTGGAATAGCAGAAGTTGGTTCCGGGGAAAGACGCTTTCGAGGTATTTCTGAACCAATCTATTGGGAATTTCAATTTCATGTCTTCATATGAATTTTAGAGGATTCAAAACGGAAGAGTTTGGTATAAATTTCACCCTGTTTGGATAAGTAATGAAGAAGTTATGGCTGTCTGAATACAGGGCATAAAATCTGTTAAATGCTGGAATTTTTGTTGGAGTGTTTTCTTGTAGTTTTAAAGTTAAAACCATGAGCTCGAGGTTCTAAAACATGGTTTTGGTTTGTTTGACAGGCCAAGAACAAAAGGTCGAGTGTACGGGTGAAGACTTTAGTTCTAACACTGTGAGTGACAAAACAAACCTTGAAAATGGTTTATAGGCTTGTATTATGCTTATGAAATGCAAGGTTTTGCTAAAACGAAATGGTTTAGATGTTTATTGTTTTCTTGAACACTTGTTTATGAGCATTCATGATTTCTTAGAAATGTTTTAAAGTGTTCATGATGAGCCTAAAAGTCTTTATAAAGTTTATACATGAGCATATGTCCAATGGTTGCCAAAACTTATGAAAATGTGATGATTTCAAGCAAGCATGTACTAGCAAGTATGTTTTAAAGATTTCGAGTTTTATGAACAAGCTAAGTAAGCTTGAGTTTTATGAAAAAAAAGATAAGTGGCATGTTCAAATGTTTTCATGTGATCTTACGAGATAATGAGCCCGAGGCTATGTAGTATGCAGTGTGCACACAGGTCTTATTATGTTGTCGACGTTGAGTGTACTCCGTGACAACAGCGCTGTCGTGAGTGCTGGGCGGGCCCCACTACGACAAAGACGATGGGAGTGCTGGGCGGGCCCCACTACATCGTAGAATAAACGTTGGTGTCTTGGCGCGTGCCCTACACAACGTAGATTGTGACATGTTTTAAAAAGAGTTTATATCATTTACATGCCTTACGAGATTTTAACGGTGTCTTGCTTGTTTTCATGAAAAGCTATAATGATTACACGATTACTTTTAACGCTTGATTCTGGATGCATATGCTCATAGATGGCGGTGATATGATTTACGAGTTAATAGCTTTCTTTTAAACTCAAGTCACTCAACGAGCTTTATAGCTCATTCTTTTAGTGTTTTTCCCACTTTTCAGTAGAGATCGAGCTCGGTGCCCGATAACTCTGCTATAGTCACTTTGGAAGCTTCTCATGTTTGATATGTTGTACGTGGTTGGTGTGGTTTAGCAAGTCCATATGTCTGTAAATTATTTTAAGAGAACTATGTAGTTATAGTCGTATGTGCTTTAGAGGTTGTGGTTGCTTAATTAGTGGTTTGGGTGTTTGTGGTTACGATGTTCTAGCTCATCTTAGTTTCCAAGAGAGACTTGAGAAGAGTTTCTCCTCATGTACGTCTTATAGATGTCCGATTCATTGTGTTAAGTTTAAAGTGTTCCATATGCGAACATAGTTTGTTTCAGTAAAGTAATGTCGCAGGTATTGTTAAGAGGTAACAATGTCTGTTGGCTTCATGCCGTCTCCGGGCTAAGTTAGCATGTGGTTCGGGAGGGTGTGACAACTTGGTATCAGAGCGATTAGCTCCATGGGAATGAGACAAAGCAAGTTAGCTCTAGAAGAAACTCAAAAGTAAATAGCAAGTTATTGAGTTAGTTCAATAGAACTAGCGAGAGCATGGTCCAAGTAAGGACAAGAG
Source organism: Trichosanthes cucumerina (assembly GCA_036507285.1). NCBI lineage: Eukaryota > Viridiplantae > Streptophyta > Magnoliopsida > Cucurbitales > Cucurbitaceae > Trichosanthes > Trichosanthes cucumerina. Next base: position 47,373,659 of record CM071841.1, read on the forward strand.
TAAGTCCATCGAGGACTAGAATGTGAACACAAGTCTAGAATTGTGCATTTGGGTTGAGTACTCATTACATGTCTAGTATGTTAATATGTTATAGAAGTCATGCCACCACGTACTAGCAGACGATGCGAGTGCAAGATCGGGGGCGGGACGCAGGATCCTACCCAAGATCAATCCCGGTGGAGATCTAGTGCCTCAAGAGTTGAGATAGGGGCGAGAATTAAGCAAAGCATGCTAATTCCTCAGTGAGGTAGGTAAGCCATAGGAGCGGGCTAAGTAATCCAGATAAGACATATAGAATAGATCACCTAAAAGAGTTAGGAGCCCACAGTGTTTGAGGGTTCCAAAGATCCATGTGAAGTGAGTTTTGGTGAATAAGCTTGATAAATGTTTTGATGTTATGAGTTGCTCACGAGGAGCGAAATGTTAAGTTGGCCCATTCATTCTTCGCTAAAAAGGTAGAAGGATGATGGAAATCGATGTTAGCTTGATTGTAGTGATGCATGTACTTCACATTGGGAAACTTTCGTAAGTATATTTGAAAATAAATATTACCCTAGCACGCATCGAGAGAGGCAAAGAGGATGAATTTTTAGAACTAAAACAAGAGACACTTCCAGTGGTGAGTATGAGAAAAGATATACCGAGTTGTCGCGTTTGTTTTCAGCATTCAAAGCTCAGAAGTTATTGAGGAAAGGTTGCACGACGTTTCTTGCACATGTAGTTGAGGTGCGAGAAAGAAAAGTTAAAACTAGAAGATGTTCTTGTTGTGAACGAGTTTCTTAATGTTTTTCCAGTGAGATCGCATCGGGGTTGCCACGATAGGGAAGTTGAGTTCACTATTGAATTGCTACGGGAACAACACCTATTTCGTAAGCGTCGTATGGAATGGCTCAAGCGAGCTCAAAGAGTCAAGACGCAGCGATTACAAGAACTAGTTGATAAAGGATACACGGACCTAGTGTATCACACCGGGAGATCAAGTGTTATTTGTAAAGAAGAAAGATGGTACCCTTGGATTATGCATTGATTATGGATAGTTAAACAAGTCACGACACGTAATAAGTATCCTTTACCCCGTATGGATGACTTGTTTGACCCGATTACGAGGAGCATCAAGGTTTTCTAAGATTGATTTGAGATCGGATACCATCGATTAAAGGTAAGGGAATCGAGATATTCCTAAAAGCAAACATTGAGAAAGCAGTGCGGGCATTATGAGCTTTTAGTAATGTCGTTCGGTTTGACGAATGCACGCAAAGATTTTCATGGACCTCATGAGCAGAATATTCCACCGATATTTGGATCGATTCGTGATAGTATTTATTGATGATATACTAGTTTACACAATTAATAGGAAAGCTCATGAGGAACATTTGAGGATTATTCCACAAACACTACGAGATAAGCAGTTGTATGCTAAATTCACCAAATGTGAGTTTTGGTTGAATCAGGTGGTGTTTCTGGGGCATGTTGTTTCAGCAAATGGAATTAGTGTGGATCCGCATTAAGTGAAAGTTGGGTTCAACCGGGAGAGACCAGCCCAAGATGATGAGGGCACGTAGTTTTCTAGGCTTTGCGCAGGATACTATAGAGCGGTTTGTTGAGGATTTCTCACGATTAGCATTACCATTAACAATTTTGACAAGGAAGAATGCTAAGTTCGAATGGTTAGATAAGTGTGAACAGGGTTTTCAAGAGCTGAAAAAGAGATTAGTTACAACACCTATTCTGACACTTCCTGTAACGGAAAAAGAGTATGTGGTTTACTGTGATGCCTCGAGGAAAGATTTAGGGGTGTGTCTTGATGCAAGAAGGAAAAGTAATAACTTATGCGTTAAGGCAATTGAAAAAGCACGAATGTAATTACCATACCCATGATCTTGAGTTAGCAGCAGTTGTTCTAGCATTGAGGATCTGGAGACATTACCTATTTGGTGAAAGGTGTCACATTTACACAGATCATAAAAGTCTGAAGTACATCTTTGATCAAAGGAAGTTGAATATGAGACAGAGAAGATGGTTAGAACTGATTAAAGATTATGATTGTACCATAGAATACCATCCACGGTAAGGTGAATGTGGTGCTTGATTACATTGAGCAGGAAGTCAAGACTTCCTAGGGATGCCTTGTGTGGTATTCGAGCAACATTTTTTTTTAAGTACTCTAAGGGTTTCTAAGGCAGCTGTGATTGCAAAGAATTCAGGGGGGGTCTCTTAGCTCAATTCCAGATCAGGTCTTCACTCGTAACAAAGATTGTGAGAAAACAACCAAAGATTAGTAACTTGCAGAAATGTTTGGAATGTCCAAACAGGGCCCAGAGGTATAATCTAGAATGAGAACAGGTGAAACCATAGTTAAGCGAGAGAAAACTATGTGTCCGTGTATTAGTGAGCTTATGATGCTATTCTAGAAAAAGCTCACATTTCAGCTACGCTATGCATCCCAGAAGCACCAAGATGTGTAAAGCGTGAAAGGACTTATTGGTGGGCACGGGATGAAGCGGGAGATAGTTGATTATGTTGATAGATGTTTAATCTGGCCGACAAGTTGAACTTGATTAGACAAAGACTAGGAGAACTCCTTAATCCACTACTCGTGTCGGAGTGGAAATAAGAGCATATCGCTATGGATTTCCTGTTGCTTGTACATCTTACTCCCAGTGGACATTATGGTATATGATAATGGTCGATAGACTCACTAAGACTAAAGACCGTGTCCATACTTCCGAGATAGAGATCCGAGATTTACTTCTATGTTTTGGCCTAGCTTACAAAAAAAAAAAAACTATGGGGACAAAGCTGAGTTTTAGTACAACGTTTCATGTTCGGACAGATGGTCCGTCCGAGAGGACCATCCAGACCCTAGAAGACATGTTGCAAGCATGTGTCTTTCAAGTTAAGGGAAGTTGAAATACACACCTATCACTTATGGAATTTGCTTACAATAACAATTATCAGTCTAGTTTTGACATGGCACCATTTGAAGCTCTAGATAAAAGACCGTGTAGAACGCTCGTATATTGGAATGAACTGGAAGAGCGGAAGCTAATCGGACCTGAGTTGGTGCAAGTTATGACAAACAATAGTAAGATAATCAGAGAGAATCTGAAGGTAGCACAAGACCGTCAGAAGAGTTATGCAGATAAGAGACGAAAGGACTTGGAATTCCAGATTGGAGATCAAGTTTTCTTGAAGTTATCTCCGTGGAGAGGTGTCCTTCGTTTTGGTAAGAAAGGTAAACTAAGCCCTAGATATATTGGTCCTTATCAAGTGCAAAGACAAGTTGGGCGGTGACCTACAGACTAGAATTGCCAGCAGAACTATCTTGAGAAAGTATATTCCAGATCTGACACATGTGCTACAAGCACAACCTGTTGAGCTGAAAAAAGACATGAGTTACGCAGAGGATGCAGTTCAAATTCTCGACAGAAAAGAACGAGTTTTGAGAAACAAGACGATCCCACTCGTGAAGGTTCGTTGGAGACATCACGGAGTGGAGGAGGCAACCTAAGACTTAGAAGACTAATGAGGAGGAAGTATCCGATGATTTTTACCTAAGGACTACTAAATTTCGAGGACGAAATTTCTTAAGGGGAGGTAAGTTGTAAACCCGAGATCTTTCTTTGGAACTTCCTTAATATCAAACAACAAAAGAAAGGAAGAAATGAATGCTTAAAACTTGGTTTTCCTTGTTTTAAAAAGGAAAGAAATGAAGTGAAAGGCAAAAGGAAAACAAGGAAGGAAAGTTTAAACCATTTTGGTTTGGATTGCTTTTAAGACAAAAGAAGAAAAGGAAATGAAACAATGTTTAATATACTAAGTTTGTTTTGTTTTGCAAAGAACAGATAAGAAATGAAAGATAAAGGAAAGGAAAGAAAAGGAAAAAAAGAATGTAAAAGGGAAAAGGAAAGTGGGTGGTGGATCCCACCTTAGTTTTCTTTTTAAATCAACCCATTCCATCGATTTCCTTCTCATTTTCAACAAGGAGCAGCAAGGGTTTCCATGAGAGAAGCAAAAGGAAGAGGAAGAAGGGGTTTTGGTGCTGGAATTGCGAGAAGAGAGGAGGAGAACTCAAAGATTACTTGTGTAGCAGCAAGGTGAACAACTCAGACCAGTTCTGCTATTTTATTCATCACGAGCTCCACAGAAAGAGGTAAGATTTGAGATTTTGTTTCATGAAAGTTAACTCATATTGGAAAACAATTCGTGAAGGAAGCTCGAGCAAATTCAGATCTTAAGCTACTGTTTTGTGAAGAGAAAGACAGAAGACAGAATTTGCTGTCAAATCCGAGAAGTCTCTGATGTTTTGGTTGTACTGGTCTGTAGAGTTGGAACCAGAAGCTCTAATAGGTATGGTTGGAAAGCTTATTGAATTTCCTACAACGTTCATGAAGAAATAGTGAATAGAAAATGACTGGCAAATGTTGTAAATAGCAGGTCAAGTTTCGGGTTGCAGCAGAAAATCGAATCTGGAATAGCAGAAGTTGGTTCCTGGGAAAGAAGACTTGGAGGTATTTCTGAACCAATCTATTGGGAATCGCATTTTCATGTCTTCATAAGAGTTTTAGAGGATTCGAAAAGGAAGAGTTTGGTATAAATTTCACCCTGTTTGGCTAAGAAATGAAGAAGTTATGGCTGTCTAAAAACAGGGCAGAAAATCTGAAAATGCTGGAATTTTGAAAGTGTGTTTTCTTGCAAGTTTTAAGGTCAAAAATCATGAGCTCGAGGTTCTAATGATTGATTTGGCTTGTTTGACAGGCCAAGAGCAAATAGGTCAAGTTTACAAGCCAAGGTTCCAATTCTAATACGGTGAGTGACTCTATCTTAGAACTATGTTTGACCTATGTTTTTCTTCATGAACATAAGTGTTGATAATTACATCTTGATTGAACTAGTTGTGAATGGCTTCATAGAGTTTTCTAACATAAAGTCATGATGGAACCTAAGCATGCTTTGAATTAGTTGTAACTATAAATCCAGTATGGAAACTAAATTATGAAAGTATGCTTTCCTTTAGAGAATGTTTTGTGTAAATCCACTTGGGAACATGTATAAATGACAATGTGGAAATGTCAAGGAATTGTTGTATGTGTTATAAAGACATGATTTCCATGGTACACAAATTATGCCCTTGTTTGGGGTTAACCCCTAATCTTGAAGGACATTCGAGAAGGTACTTAGGGGAATGAATCATGATATCCCGATCATTGAAGGACAATGAGAAGGTATCCAGGAAGTAAATAGTTTTACCTAAATCTTGAAGGACAATGAGAAGGTATTCGGGTAGTAAATGGTTTTACCTTAATCTTGAAGGACATAGAGAAGGTATTAAGGAAAACCAAAGCGACTAAAAGCGTTCCACGTGCACGTGAGAGAGAGAGAGAGTGGTACGAACCTTATTGGTATAAATGTAACTCTACCACCTCTATGGTTTAATGTGGTATCATGTCATGTGTTTTATTGTTATGAGTTTCTATTTTATTGATCTATCAACCCTCGATATGTTAGTACATTTCGAGTTTGTGCTATGCACAAGTGATGACTTAAACTTTGTAAATTGGAAGCATGATTTGTTTATGTTTACAAACGGATGTTAGGCTATTTTCTACTTATAATCTGCCATTATTATGATTCACCTGTGAGCTTATAATGTTTTAAAGCTAGACACTCACCGAGCTTTTTAGCTCATTCTTTCAATGTTTTCAAACCTTTTGGTGAGATCAAGCTCCTGGTACTTTTGACATCCCGCCATAGTAGTCTTTGGAAGTTTCATAAGTTGATAGTTTGTGCGTGGCTGGTGTTGTATAGCAAGTCGTTATGTAGTTATAGAAGTTTTGTACATTAGTGGTTGTATAAACATTGAGTTGTCTTGTGTTGTTTTGATGCACTTGACTTTTAGTTTCCAAGAGAGACTTATGAAGGGTTTCTCCTTCTTTATGTTTAATAGTTGTCCAGATTCTGTTGTGTTATGTTGAAATGTTCCAAATGCGAACATAGTATGTTTATCAGGAGAACAGGGTCAACAGGTATTGTTAAGAGGTAAACAATGTCTGTTGGTTTCACGCCGCCTTTCGGGCTAAGTAGCAAGTAGTTCGAGAGGGGGTGTGACATAGAGGGTTTACAGTTTTGGTGTGGATTTGAAGTGTTCAAATTCATTAAAGGGTAATTATGTCATTTATATGAGATATGATTGACATATTCTATTGTTTAATGTGAATGAGATTCATAATAAACTGTAGGTTAGTCTAATTGTCTAATTAGGGCTAATTTGGAGAAATTGGATTGAGAGAAATTAAATTGAATGTGATTCAATTTAAAAATCCACAATTATACAAATGTGATTTGAATAATGAGATATGAGATATCTTATTATATGTGGTTATGCAAATATAATTTGCATAACCTATAGTTGTGGTTAAATGGTAAATAGGTGGAGATTTCAACTCCACCAATCACCATTATATAAATCCTTTGCAAGAAGGATTTCATAAGCTTGTTGTTCATTTTTTGGAATCTCACAAAAAACAACAAACACTTCTCTCTCAACCGTCTCTCAATTCTCTCCTCCCCTTTTACCAAAAAGGACTCCCACATACTCTCCTTCTACCTAAAAGAGAACAACTGAGAAGCCTATCGGAGGTGTCAGTTCGTTGGTTCATTCGAGGAGATCGAGTTCGTTGAGTTCGTGTTCGCGAAGAGTTCGTGACCGGAGGAGGAAAACGTAAAGACTAGTTCTTCAACAAGTAAGTAATTCTTACTGTTTTTCTTCCTAATTGCATGTTTAGCCTAGGTTTCAATTTTAAGAAAGCATTTTTCACAACGATACCTGTTCTACAGAGACTGATATCCAAAAATTTACTAGTTCAGGAGTACGCCAGCCAAGTATAGCTCTTAATAGAGCTAGGAGAGTTGGTGTTGGACTTCCAAAGAGGTATGGTTTTCAAGACATGATAGCTTATGCTTTGCAGGTTGCTGAAGAGGTGGATCCTCATGAACAATCCACCTATAGAGAAGCCCTTTCATGTAGTGAATCTGTTCAATGGCTTGCTGCAATGGGTGATGAAATGGAGTCACTTGATAAGAATGAGACTTGGGAGCTAGTCAAACGACCTAAGGAGAGGCAGATTGTTACTTGTAAATGAGTCTTCAAAAAGAAGGAAGGAATCTCACCTACTGAGGGTGTTAAGTATAAGGCTCGAGTAGTTGTTAGAGGGTTCACGCAGAGGGAGGGAATTGACTATAATGAGATTCTCTCACCAGTTGTTAGACACACATCCATCAGAGTGTTACTAGCTATGGTTGCACATCAAAACTTAGAACTTGAGCAACTAGATGTGAAGCCAACTTTCTTACATGGGGAGCTAGAAGAGGAGATATACATGACACAACCAGATGGGTTTCAGTGTCCTGGTAAGGAAGACTATGTTTGCAAGCTGAAGAAGTCTTTGTATGGGCTTAAATAATCTCCAATGCAATGGTACAAGAGGTTTGGCAGCTATGTGATTGAGCTTGGCTACAATAGAAGTCCATACGATTGTTGTGTGTACCACAACAAGTCAGGTGATGGTTTGAGAGTTTATCTGGTCCTATATGTAGATGACATACTCATAGCTGCGAAGTCAAAGTCTCATATTCAGAAGCTAAAAGGTCTTCTTAGTACTGAGTTTGAAATGAAGGATTTGGGTGTTGCACGAAAATCTTGGGTATGGAAATTTATAGGGAAGAAGTCAGAATAAGTTTTTTGTAACACAAAAAGGCTATATTCATAAGATACTGTCCAGGTTTGGCATGTCATCAGCTAAGCCTATAGATACTCGAAGTATTGCATGATGGGAAATTCCATATTTGGAACGACTTCCAAATCAGTAAGGAACGTCATTGTCGAGAGACCATGGATTTCGGTCTCAATGGACTTCATTGTCAGCTTACCAAAAGTTGACGGGTTTGCTTCGATACTTGTGGTGGTAGATCGGTTTTCGAAGTATGCAGTCTTCATAGTCGCACCACATGCATGTCCCTCGAATGTGGTCGCAGGATTATTCTTTAGAGACGTGGTAAAGTACTTTGGCCTTCCTAAAGACATCATTAGTGATCGTGATGCGCGATTCACGGGGAGATTCTGGACCAGCTTGTTTAACACACTAGGTTCAGAGTTGAAGTTTTCTACTGCAAATCACCCCTAGACAGATGGTCAGACGGAACGCACAAATGCTTTGTTGGAAGAATATTTGAGGCATTATGTCATGGCGAGTCAGAAAAATTGGGTAGAGCTTCTTGATGTGGCCCAATTTTGTTACAATGTACACAAGTCCACTTCTACTGGTCAGAGTCCGGCAGAGTTGGCAACCGGGCAACAACCTCTTAGTCCTCAAGAGGTTCTTCGGCAGAGCACTGGTGGAAAGTGCCCTGTCGCCTATCATTTCGCCCATGATCAGAAAGAAATGATAGAGTTGGCGAGAGACAGCCTTGCTAAGGCGGCGCGTAGGATGAAAAAGTACGCAGACAAAGGAAGAAAACCTTTAGAGTTCGATGTAGGAGACCAGGTACTCTTGAAACTCACCCCTCAGATGTGGAAGAAGCTCCGAGGGAAGAATGTGCACAAAGGATTAGTTCCAAGGTACGATGGCCCGTTCGAAGTCATGAAAAAGATAGGCACCGTAACTTATCGACTCAAGTTGTCGGATCGTTTTGAAGATCCACCCCAGTTTTTACGTGAGTTTTCTAAAGCCATTTTCACATGACTTACTTGATCGAGACCGCAAACAAGCCAAGCGGGCCCCAACAGTCATTCGAAAACAGTTCGATAGACAAGTGGAAGAGATCATTGACCACCGAACGTTCAGTGCAAGTAAGAAAAATCGTCGAACAGATTTTCTTGTGAAGTGGAAAGGTTCTAGAACCGAAGATGTATCATGGGGAAGAGATGTGACACTGTGGCAACCCTCCTACTCCGTCGAGGCATTCCCAACGGTTGAGAAGGTCAAGACTGACTTGAGATGCTAGCTCTTCCATCAACTCTTGATGAAGGTCCAGCTTGATCAACAACTCTTGTTGGTTCATCTGTATCTTCATTTAGCACTAATTTACTACGTGGTTTATCGTTCCTCATGTGATCTTCCTCCAAGAAAGTGGCGTTTGTCGATACAATCACCTTATTTTCTTGTGGGTCATAGAAAAGACCACCTCTCGTATCTTTGGGATAGGCAACAAATTCGCATAATCTTGAACGAGGTTCCATCTTCTTTGGATTTGTCACTAGCACGTGTGCCGGACAACCCCAAATCCTGAAGTGTTGTAAACTAGGTTTACGGCTCTTCCACAATTCAATAGGTGTTTCTGAAACACTCTTTGATGGAACAGTATTCAAGATTTGAACTGCAGTCTCTCTTGCGTATCCCCAAAACGAGGCAGGAAATTGAGCATAGCTCATCATAGAACGAACCATGTCCAACAAGGTTCTATTTCTCCTTTCTGACACACCATTTTGTTGTGGTGTATTAGGTGATGAGAGTTGAGATTTAATTCCATGTTTTATCATATAGTCCTGGAATCTCAAATCCATATGCTCTCCACCTCGATCAAATTGAAGTGTTTTAATAGTTTTCCCTAATGCATTCTCTACTTCGTCCTTATAATCTTTGAACTTTTCAAGAGCCTCAGACTTATGATGCATTGGGTATAGATAACCATACCTCGAATATTCATTTATGAAAGAGATGAAATACTCGTACCCTGCTCGAGGTTTAACATTCACCAGACCATAAATATCCGAATGTACAAGTTCTAAGGGCTCTATGGCTCTATAACATTTTCCAGTAAAAGGTCGCTTGGTCATTTTACCTTCCAAGCAAGATTCGCAAGGAGGTAAAGAATCATCTTCTAACTTATTTAGAAGTCGATTCTTAGATAATCTCTCAATTCGGTTGAGATTTATATGACTAAGTCTAAGATGCCATAGATAGGTATTATTATTTGGAGAAATTCTTTGCCTTTTACTCTGAGTATTAACATTTTTAAACATCTCATGATTCAAAATTACTTTAGTTTTATTCGGTTTAAGTACATACAATCCGTTTTTCAATTTAGCAGAACAAATATTGATACCCTCGTTTAAAATGAACGTTTCATTCAATGAAAAGGAAATAAGATATCCAAGTTCTATTAAACAAGAGATAGAAATTAAGTTCCTCTTAATCTTAGGAACTATATACAGATTTTTTAATAAAATAAATCTATCTCCGAAAAATAGCTTGGCATCTCCCACTGCACGAGCTGAGACGACGTCTCCCGTTCCGACCCTGAGCATCATCTCACCCTCATCGAGCTCCTTGAAGGAACTAGTTTCCTGAAACAATGAGCAAACGTGATTAGTGGCTCCTGAATAAAGTATCCAGGTAAAATCATCATTTTCCACTAAAAAAGATTCAAGAAGAAGTAAATCTAATTTACCTTTCTTCTCTTTGAATTCAGTAAGGTATTTTGGGCAGTTTCGCTTCCAGTGCCCATCCACGTTGCAGTGGAAACATTTTCCTTTGTCTTCATCCTTGGCCTTTCTCTTGCCTTTATAACAAACAGGTGCTTTCCCTTTCCCTCCTATCTTCTTCTTTTGTGTCTTCTTAAGCAAAAAGTTGAACCACACGACTTAGTCCCAGAGGATGAACCCTTCTAGAACCTTCTGGAATGGGCAAACAGATTTTCCTCTCCATCAGTCTGTCCTTTATTCTTCATAATAGACTAGAAAGTTTGTAGTTCATTGAGGAGAGTAGTCAGGTTATACTTTATCTTGTTCATCACGGCATTGCTGCAGAATTGTAGGAAGCTCTTCGGAAGAGATTCTAGGAGGAACGAGACCTGACTTTGCTCGTCAATGACCGCTCCGTTCGTCTCAGCCACATTGAAGTGAACCATCAGATCGATAACGTGTTCTCTCACCGATGACCCCTCCTTCATACGGGAGTCATAAACGTATTTGAGGGATTCATGTCGAAGCTGTCCAGATGGTTGTCCAAACATATCCTGCAACGAAGTCATGATCTCACGAGCTAAGACCATGCCCTCGTGCTTTTTGGCTAGAACTTCAAAAACACTAGCCAAAATGTAGACCTTTGCCTTATCATTGGCCTTGATCCAGCAGTCGTACGACTCTTTAATAGATTGAGGAGTGTTTCGAGCAGGGACCTGAGGACATTCCTCAGTCAGTACAAACTGTAGTTCATCAACAACAAGAATCGTATTCAAGTTGGACTTCCACATGGTAAAGTTTCACCAGTTAACTGAGACCACATCCTTAATCCTTCCACATTTTTTGTGTGTTGATTGGTGGTGATCGGCGGGATTCAAGTTCGTCATGGCGATCGATGGGTCGATGTTAGTTCGATCGACAACAGTCTTGTGATAAACATCGCCTATATGTTACAGGTAAGTTGAAAAGATTAATGAGTTTAAAGGAAATACAATATCCATGTTCTATTAAACAAGAGATAGAGATTAAGTTCTTTTTAAGCTTAGGAACAATATACATATTTTTTAATGAAAGAAACTTATCTCCGAAAAATAGCTTAGCATCTCCCACTGAATAAGCTGAGACGACGTCTCCCGTTCCGACCCTGAGCGTCATTTCACCCTCTTCGAGCTCCTTGAAGGAACTAGTTTCCTGAAATGAAGAGCAAACGTGATTAGTAGCTCCTTAATCAAGTATCCATGTCAAATCATTATTTTCCACTAAACAAGTTTCAAGAACATGTAAATCTAATTTACCTTTCTTCTCTTTGAGCTCAATGTCTGCAGTGGCAGAAGGTTTCCCTTTTCCTCCTTTCCTTTTCTTCCGAGTCGAACCACAAGGCTTAGTCCTAGAGGATGAACCCTTCTAGAACCTTTTGGAATGGGCAAACAGATTTGCCTCTCCATCAGCCTGTCCCTTATTCTTAATAAGAGACTCGAAAGTTTGTAGTTCATTTAGGAGGGAAGTCAGGTTATACTCTTTTTTGTTCAACTCTGCATTTCTACGGAATGGCAGGAAACTCTTCGGAAGAGATTCCAGGATGAAGAATACCTGAATTTGCTCATCTATGACCGCTCCGTTCATTTCGGCCACGTTGAAGTGAACTATAAGATCGAGAACATGTTCTCTCACTGAAGTTCCCTCCTTCATGCGCGCGTTATAAATGTATTTGATGGATTCGTGCCGAATTTGTTCAGACGATGTCTAGACAAATTTTGCAGATAGCCCATTATTTCACGAGCCGAGACCATACCCTGCAATCTCCTGGCTAAAACATCAGATATCCCAGCCAGGATATAGGCTTTGGCTTTTTCATTGGCCTTGGCCCAGCGGTCAAATGCATCCTTAACTGATTGTGGTGCGTCTTGAGCAGGAATCTGAGGACATTCCTTAGTTAGTACGAACCGAAGGTCGTCAACAACAAGGATCGCATCCAGGTTTGACTTCCACGTAGTAAAGTTTTCACCAGTTAAACGTTCCTTTTTTAGTAAGGCTATAAATGAGGACGACATGCTGAAAATCCAAAATAGTTCTAATTAGTTATGCCTTTCTAACCCATTGTAAAAACCAATCAAATTTAGCAAAATTATTAAAGAACCCTAGTGTTTAACTAAACCCACTGTTTAAATTAAACCTTTAATTTTGCAACGATACTTCAAGGGTTTAGAACAAAAAAGCCTCAGTCAGGTGGCAGTCATTCCTCCCTTGAATTGAGACTTTCTCAGCCAATTCTCACTACCAGAAGATCTCATGTCCCAATGGTCCTTAGCTACCGTTTGTTTGGTCAAGGATTTGTTAACTAACTTAACTCATCCCGTAAATGTGACCCTACCATTTTCAGATCCAATAGGCCCGAGCCAACAGGCTACTATTAAGAAAGACAACTGTTGGAAAACAACCTAAGAGACCCTATCCATTTCTGGAGTTCGCGGTGTTCCGATCCCTATAGTCAGGCTGTCCGTAGAGTTTGGCTGTTCCAGGACAACCTAGCAAAGCGGACTATAGAAATCTCACGGTGCGACCTAATGGAGCGAGCCAGTAGGATACGTTGACACGCGCGCCCTGCTCCCATTTACTATGGGTACTTCCCTCATTCACCTTGGTATTGAACCATGCAAACACATAACGTAGGGGGCGCCCTATTGACGCCACGTGGCCGAGAGCATGGAATTCACGGTGTGAACTCTTGAGGGCGTGAGAGTAAACTCGATGCGAACATCTCGTTTTCTCCCATTGAAGTTCCTAAAATTAGGGTATAGGTTTAACCATTTGGATTCGGCTAAAAGAATCTATCTAAGTCTATGCCTATTATAACTATTATAACTAGGTCTTAAAACCTTATGTCTAGGTGAATAAATACTTTAATTACCTAGAGATAAAACAGAACTAAGGTTAATTCAACTCAGGTTCCGGGTCACTTCCCAGGTAGGAGGTGTTAGTTAACAAGTCACTTAAATACCCTCTGACCTTAAACTTGACGTAACTTCACCCAGAGAGTTCCTTATAACCAAAGTCATAAAGTCCTACTATATTTTAAACTATTTAAAATACTACGTAAGACTAATTTCTAATCCTATTAGAAATTAAAACTTAGGTCTAAATTAATTTTAAACGATTTAAAACTAATTAAATTTTAACCCAAGTTCCTATGTTTGCATGCATTTCTAAGAAACTATATTATAAATCCAACAATCAATATTCAAATTGGAATTATAAAAGGAATTCAACTAATTGAATTATAAAATTACTTAAACAAAATAATATTTATTTTAAACTAAGTAATTTCATGCTCCATGCAATTTATTTTCCATATAATCTAATCATAACAATTATAATTAATTACTCATGAAAAATAAATTAATCATGCATTTAAGCATATTCATATAATAATTTTATAAATAAAATGCATGATCATGCTTATCCTAAGGTAGGAATAATCTAAATGACATTCATAAAGACATAAAACTTTAAAACCGGAATAATTTGGCCCCTAAAGTGCAGAAAAATAAAATTACATTAATTTATTTCATGAAACCGATCCAAAAACACCCTGAACCGGCCATGAACCGCTCGAACCGGACCAAAAACATCGAACCGTCGAGCGGTATGCAAATTCTTTGGAATGCCCCACGGCGTTCGATGGCGATGAGCGTTGCAACGCCCGCTTTGTCCTTTTGTCCGCCTACTATCGGGGTGACGTTGCAACGCGGAGGGGCAGCGTTGCAACGCTGCTGACCCCTTGAGCGCCCGCATCAATATTGAGCGCTGGCGTTGCGACGCCGTTCTTCAGCGTTGCAACATTGATGAACGGCGTTGCAACGCTGCTGCTTCAGCAGCAGCTTTCTTCTTCGAACACAGCAGCTTCGTTCTTCAATTGCTCCTTCAATTCTCAACCGAATTGAATGAAACTAGTCCCGAACGACTCGTAACTTAATTACAGACTCAATTATGTACTTTATGCCCAAAAACGCAGGGGCCTTTACATACAATTTGGTCAAAATCAAAGTAAACTAAGGCCAAAAAATTCCTAAACATGTTTTACAGCAAACCAAATGCATTTCCCACCAAATCAATGCAATTTTGTTTCAAAACAAAAAAAAAAATCAAGCATTACTTTGATACAAATTGATGGAGATCTAATCTCCTTGAGCAGCGGAAACGTGTTTGGGATCGTTAATGTGCTTGATTGTTTTGCTTAAAACAAAAACCAGTACATTGATAAATAATACAGAACAAGCATTAAATTCTAATCCTATTAGACATGGACAATAGCATACATGCAAACATGTTAAGTTTAACAATTAAATTATGAAGAGAGGTGAATAAATTACCTTTGTAGCTTTTTCGCAGCAACTCCTTGCTCCACGATAAACACCAAAAATGAAAAACTTCTCTGTTTTTCTCTGTGTTACAACACCACCACTTGGATCACCTCCTATATCTCTGAGTTCTACTTAGATCCTCCTTGGTGGGAAGGATTCCAACTATTGGAAGAGTTTTGGGAATGAGAGTGAGAGAGAGAGAGAATTTTTCCTTCTGTAAAAATAATTTGATTGATCGATCACCCAAAATGAGCAACCCCCTTCTCCCTGTTAAACTGTCGATAGGGAGAAGGGGAGGGGTAGTGGAGAACGTGTGTGGATGACACGTTCCCTCATTTATTATTAAAATAATAATAATAATAATAATAATAATAATATAATTAAATCAAATATAATTATTCATTTAAATCATATTTAAATAATACAAATTAAATATCATATATCTAATTTTGATTAAATCTCATTTAATCACATCACCCCTTTAACCTATAGTTTTAATGTACAACCAGTGCACATTAAATTTTATCCTATAGTTTGCAAATGTGAATCACATTCACATTTAATATAATATTTGAACTCTTTCAAATATTCAATTCTCTCATATAATTTAATATGAATCAAATTCACATTAAATTTATAATATATAGTTCCAAAACTATATATCATATCGTATCTAAATATATTAAATATATTCCCTAATGAATTTGAACATTTAAAATTCAAATGATCTAAGAACCCTTTACGAGCTAGAAGGTGGACCTAATGGACCTACAGATCAGAAGCTCCAACGATACGAGATTGTTCGGTTAATCTCATTAACCTCCCAATCAACATTCGTTAACTGCGGGAACACTCCACTAAAGTCCCACAACTGCATTCTTCTCACTGTAGATATATTTCTATGTCCATGGATATTAACCAATAACAGCAAGTCAATCCTTCACGAATGTTCGTAACACTAGGTGGGTCAAATTACCATTTTACCCCTGGGTTACATCTTGTGCCTTAAGTACACATGCTCCTCTAATGAACAATTTGTTTGTGGTCCTACCAATAAACAGAGTCCCTCTCAGGCCAATGAGAGGGTCGGACCCTTTGTTCAAGTCCCGGAGACACCACTTAAGGGAACATTCCTCTACTTACCCTAGTAGGCAGGAAGGAGTGAATTCCATCTTATTAGGTTAAGTTCCCAGCCGCTCACATGGTCTTGTCCCCAGAGGGTAGGCATATTGAGTTGGCGAATCTGGCCACTCTCACCCATACTAGTTAAAGGACAATCCCTCGCGAACAGGAGTTCGTAACCCTCTCAGGATGGAGATCAAGTTGCCTAGGTCATCCTAGTGAAATAGAAACCTAGCTAGTCAACGAAGTTACAGCTAGAGGTTACTATTTCGTGGTCCGGTCTTATGTAATCTCATTACATAGGATATCCCCACTCACATGTCATCTACACGAACGCGTTAGGATCATAGTGTTTGTATGAAATACAAAGTGGGCCACATCCATAGTTTAACAGGGTAAGGTACCCAAACCTTATCCCCTAATTATAGACCCTTTAGGTTGTATCTCGAACCGAGATCCTTTTTATGTACATTACATTCAGTTAAATATTCATTTAACAGACTTGGATGTTTAGTTTATTGGATTTAGGGTTTAAATAAAGGCAAACTCGTAGATAACGAACAATAACACTTTATTGAAATAATAACACTTTATTACATTAATTAGAACATAATTACAAACTACAAGTTTTAGGGCACAAATCGCAACAGTTGCAACGCTGATGCGAGCGTTGCAACGTCCGCTTACTTCGCGCGCGCGCCTTCTATCGAGATGGCGTTGCAACGCTGAGGGGCAGCGTTGCAATGCCGCTGACTCTTTGAGCTCCTGCGTCGATCGGGAGTCTGGTGTTGCAACGTCGTTCCTCAGCGTTGCAACACTGACGAACGACGTTGCTTCGGTAGTAGCTTTCCTCTTCGAACACAACAGCTTCAATCTTCAAAATCTCCTTCGATTCTCAACCGAAATGCATGAAACTTGTCTCGAACGACTCTTAACTTGAATACATACTCGATAATGCACTTAATTGCCCAAAACATAGGGGCCTTTACATACAAATTGATCAAATCAAAAGTAAACTAAGGTCAAAATATTCCTAAACTAGTTTCACAGCAAAGCAAATGCAAATCCCACCTAATCAATGCAATTTTGCTTCAACCATAACAAAACAAGCATTGCTCTGATACCAATTGATGGAGATTGGATCTCCTTGAGCAGCGAAAACGTGTTTGGAATTGTAATTCCTTGATTGTTTTGGTTAGAAATGCAAAAACCAGTATATTGACAAAACAGAACAAACATGTAAATCCTAATCTAATTAGGCATGGATAAATACATACAAACATACTTTGTTTAACTGATAAACTAAAAGGGAAAAAGGGATTACCTTTGTAGTTTCAATTTCCAGTAACAGCAACTCCTTGCTCTACAATAAACAGCAACTCACGAACTTCTCTGCTTCTCTGCTTTTACAGAACACTACCAATAGAGAGCACCTTTTATATCTCTGACTGCTTAGAGTGAATGATGCACCTTCTACCATGTAATTTAGTATGGATCATATCCACATTAAATTTATAATATATAGTTCCAAAACTATATATTATATCGTATCAATATACATTAAGTTTATTCCCTTATGAATTTGAACATTTCAAATTCAAATGATCTAAGAACCCTTTACGAGCTAGAAGGTGGACCTAATGGACCTACAGATAAGAAGCTCCAACGATACGAGATTGCTCGGTTAATCTCATTAACCTCCCAATCAACATTCGTTAATTGCGGAAACACTCCACTAAAGTCCGCAACTGCACACTTCTCACTGCAGATATATTTTTGTGTCAACGGATATTGACCAATAACAGCAAGTCAATCCTTCACGAATGTTCGTAACACCAGCTGGGTCAAATTACCGTTTTACCCCTGGGTTACATCTTGTGTCATAAGTACCAGTGCTCCTCTAATGAACAATTTGTTTGTGGTCCTACCAACAAACAGAGTCCCTCTCGGGCCAATGAGAGGGTCGGGCCCTTTGTTCAAGTCCCGGAGACACCACATAAGGGAACATTCCTCTACATACCCTAGTAGGCGGAAGAAGTGAATTCCATCTTGGTAAGTTAAGTTCCCAGCCGCTCACTCGATCTTGTCCCCAAGAAGGTAGGCATATTGAGTCTGCGAATCTGGCCACTCTCACCCATACTAGTCAAAGGACAATCCCTCGCGAATAGAAGTTCGTAACCTGCTAAGGATTGAGATCAAGTTGCCTAGGTCATCCTAGTGAAATAGAAACCTAACTAGTCAACGAAGTTACAGCTAGAGGTTACTATTTCGTGGTCCGGTCTTATATAATCTCATTACATAGGATATCCCCACTCACATGTCATCTACACGAACAAGTTAGGATCACAGTGTTTGTATCAAATATAAAGTGGGCCACATCCATAGTTTTACCAGGGTAAGGTACCCAAACCTTATCCTCTAACTATAGACCCTTTAGGTTGTATCTCGAACCGAAATCCTCTATATGTACACTACATTCAGTTAAAGATACATTTAACAACCTTGGATGTTTAGTTTATTGGATCTAGGGTTTAAACAAAGGCAAACTCGTAGATAACGAACAATAACTCTTTATTGAAATAATAACACTTTATTACATTAATTAGAACATAATTACAAACTACGAGTTTTAGGGCATAAACCCCAACACTGCAAGTGTTCGTTTTTCTTTTGAGTTTGCACCATAATATGAATCTGAGAAGGAGTACATGTCTCGAGTTTCGTATTCTAGTGCAGTTGTGATGTATGTTATGGTTTGCACTAGACCTTATCTTGCACATTTTGTTAGTGTTGTCAACGGGTTCATGGAAAAACCTGGAAAGGAACATTGGCAAGCAGTGAAGAGAATTTTTCTTTACCTTAGAGGTACGTCTGATGTTGGTCTTGCTTATGGGAGTAATACAGAGTAGTTAGTGAAGGGTTATTGTGATTCATACTATGTTGGGGATTTGGACAGTGGAAGTCTATGACTGGTTATGTATTTACTCTTGGTTGTTCTGTTGTCAGTTGGAAGGCAACCTTACAGCCTACAGTTACTTTGTCTACTATTGAGGAAGAGTATATGGCATTAACAGAAGCTGCAAAAGAGGGAATATGGTTGAAATGACTAGTTGGTGTTCTTGGTTTACATCATGATCAGGCAATTATATATTGTTATAGTTTAAGTGCAATATGTTTGGCCAAGGATCAAGTCCATCATGAGAGAACTAAGCACATAGATGTGAGGTATCATTTCCTAAGAAGCGAGAAGAGGATGAATGTGATGAAAGTTGGCACTTCTGATAATCCTGCTGATATGTTCACCAAGCCTGTTCAATATGGCAAGTGCAAACATTGCTTGGACTTGCTAAATGTCTTAAGCTGATAGTGATCCCTGTTGGTGACACTCTGAGGCAAGGGAGGAAGTCTGGTACATCTGGTAACCTTTGAGTTGCATCTGGTACATCTGGTAACTTTTGAGTTGCATCTGGTACATCTGTTATCTGTGAGAGAATTCGAGTCAAGGTGGAGATTTGTAAAGATGCCTTGAATTTGTTTTCGTATATTGGGCCTATTTAGTGGACTATATATTAGGGTTTAGGAGGGGTGCCATATATAAACCCCCTAAACTCCTATCTGAAATTAATTTGTTCTCTCTGTAATTTTGTTCTCTTGTTTCCTCAGTTAATAAAATTACTCCCTCCTTCTGCCCGTGGATTTAGCTAACACAACCTTAGTGAACAACGTAAATACTATGTGTGATTTTCTTTTGTGACTCCCTTCGTTTATCTACTGATTTCATTTTTAACAATGAATTTAAATAATTTCTAACTATTTATATTCTGCAACTGACATATTTATTTACATACCCATTGTAAAAAGTTGACTTAAGGTCTGAAACTATAATAATAGTTATCTATTCGTTGAATGGTTGATTATGTTTTTTCTTTTTAATTCAACAACTGAGGTGTAAGGATTTGAACCTATGGAGTGAGGATTAATTACTTTGGCAATGGTTTATTATAATTATATATCCACGGTAAATGTCATAATTTTCCAGATAAGTTGTGAATGATCTCAGATTTCTTGCATTAATTTATAGTAGTATTGAGATAAATTTTGTAGATGAATTACAGATCCATGCTATACATAGTTGCTGGTTTTCTTATTTTAGTGTACCAAAAGTAGCCCAAATCGTCTAAATTTTGAATTTCTCACCTTCTCCCAAGAATTCTCTTTCATATTTCTACTTTTGTTGTTCTTTTTTTTTTTCTTTTTTGGGAACAAGTACATTCGAGAATAATTTGATATTGTGATAGCACACAAAGCCTATCTTTAAGATTTATTTTATGGTAGGTTTTATGACTTAATCCGTCATTTTCATGCACATATTTGTTTATTTTATAAAAATTGAGCATTTTGGAGTAAATTAGATCTTTAAAGGATTTAAACATACAAAGGAGCAAATTGGACATACTTTGAAATAACCAAGTCAAGAGAGAATGAGTGAGTCAAGTGAAAAAATCCTTAGGCGATAGCGTCAACACATGCTATGAGAGCATTGTGACGATCAAACTTGCAACACCCAAGGCAAAGTTCTCGCACGAGTAGTGTTGAGATGTCACTTTAGGTGTCTCAATGCTATGAACTTGTTGGTTCCGTCAAAACAAAATGCATGCACACACTTCAAAATTGGTGTTTTCGTCCGTAGCATCTCGACACTCTTTGAGAGCGTCTTGACGCTATCTTTCTTTTTTGCAAGGTTTCCTTATTTGGGATAACATCTTGACGATGCGACTATTTTCTATAAATATATCACTTTGCAATTCATTTTTTTGGGAGCCAATTTGGAGAATCACCACCCTAATTTCAAATTTTGCCCAACTTTAAGAGTTGGAAGAGGCAATTGAAGCATGCGAAAGATATTTTCAAAGTCCAAGTGGAGACTACAACGGAGACAGGAGATCAACATGCCATTATAGTTTTCTTATTCTTTCCCTTTTAAGTTGGTAGTTCTTGTTATAGAGTTGTGTTTGAATTTAGTTGTTTGAATAGTGAACCAGAGTGGCTAAATTCTTGTATATTGTAACGCCCGAGACATTCATCTACCTTTAATTTCAGGTTTCATTAAAATTCTTGGAAAATGCTTAAGTTGGAATTTAAATTTCATGCCTTATTGACTTTAGTTTCGAAGTGAAAATTTAATTAACAATCAAGTTAGAATTGAATTTCTAATGTTGGTCTAAAATTTTTTATTGTGGAAATTTAGAGTTAAAAGTATATTTGTGGATTAAATGAAAAGTAGGGGCATTTTTGGAAAAATACTACTTAGGTTTCAAAACAACCATTTTGTCTTATCTTGACACATATCCCAAGGTCCCAATCCTTTTCTTTTCCACCTTCTTCACGATAGGAGCCTCCATGGATGCTCATCTACAGTCGTTGACCGTTTGGTCCACCCCTACGAGCTATTGCAACAGACACCAAACCAAACTTGCTTCAGAACCTGTGCAGCCTGCCCCACTAATCAGAGTAAGCCACTTCAATCTCGAGTTTCGACGCACCGAGTTTCTCACGCACGAATTAACCGCAAACTGAGTCGATCAGGGAGGTTCACCCGTCCGTGCACCGCCTTCCAAACCCATTCTCTGTGGGCCTGTTAAACTAAATGGAGAGAACACTATGAAAGAAAGGAAGAAGGAATGAGTGAAAAGTGATTGATGATTTGATTAGAAACAAAGGCCTTTATATAGGCTTTAATACACCAAAAATAGACTTACTAAAAAATAATAAAAAACCTTAAGAATAGCCAACTATCCTAAAGAATAGGTAAGAGCTTTGAATAAATTTAACATCCTCCCTTAAACTAAAACTATGACATTAGTATTTAGTTTAA
The DNA here is from genome assembly GCA_036507285.1 of Trichosanthes cucumerina. Taxonomy (NCBI): domain Eukaryota; kingdom Viridiplantae; phylum Streptophyta; class Magnoliopsida; order Cucurbitales; family Cucurbitaceae; genus Trichosanthes; species Trichosanthes cucumerina. The sequence continues at coordinate 47,395,479 of CM071841.1, forward strand.
ACTAAACAAAGAGACAACACCAAGCAAATTCCGAAGCTTTACAAATGTTGCTAATTTAAGAGGTTTGGTCAAAATATCAGCAACTTGATCTTCACTCTTGCAGTAGCTTAGTTTGATGGTTCCGTCATTTGTAAGATGTCTTAAGTAATGATATCTTACATCAATGTGTTTGCTTCGTCCATGCAAGACAGAATTCTTTGAAAGCTTGATTGTTGAAGTATTATCACAATAAATGATAGATGCTTCTTCTTGCTTATAATGCAACTTCTCAAGAATGTTCCTAAACCAGATGGCTTGGCATGCACATGATGTTGCTGCTACAAATTCAGCTTCAGTGGTAGATAATGTGACGATTGACTGCTTTTTCGAAGACCAAGAGATAGCTCCTTAACCAAGCATGAAAACATACCCTGAAGTACTTTTCCTGTCATTTAAATCTCCTGCATAATCACTATCACTAAAACCAATAAGGTTTAATTCTCCTTTTTTTGATAAAGAATGTCAAGATCAGTAGTCCCTTTTAAGTAACGTAGGATTCTTTTTGCAACAAGAAGATGAAGTTCAGTTGGAGATTCCATAAACCTGCTAATTAAACTTACAACATACATTATATCTGGCCTTGTAGCTGTCATGTACATCAAGCTTCCAACAATTTGCTTATAGAGAGTACCGTCGATTTTCTTTCCTTCATGGTCCTTTATGAGCTTCAAATTGCATTCAACTGGAGTTGTAGTTGAGTTGCAATTCTTCATTTGAAACCTTTCCAAAATCTCTAGTATATATTTCTTCTGATTGAGGAAAATTCCAGTTGCTGATTGCATTACCTCAATGCGAAGAAAATAATGCATTGCCACTAGATCTGTCATTTCAAAATCTCATATCATGGATTGCTTGAATTCTTAAAACATAAATCGAATCATTGTCTGTATAGATCAAATCATCTACATACAAACATACTATCAAAATCTTGTTTGTAGGTTGAAATTTAATAAAGAGAGTATGCTCATATGGACATTTCTCAAATCCAACTTTAATGAAGTAGGCTTCAATTCGACTGTACCAAGCTCTATGAGCTTGCTTCAAACCATATAAAGATTTCTTTAGCCGATATACCTTTCCTTCGTCGCTTTGTTGGACTTAGCCCGGAGGTTGATTTATGAAAACCTCTTCATTCAAGTTTCCATGCAGAAAGGCGTATTTTACATCCATTTGAAGAATTTCTCAATTATTTTGTGTTTCCAATGCTACCACCATCCGAATGATATCGTGTCTTGCAGCTAGAGCAAAAACTTCATTGTAATCAACAACAATTTGTTGTTTGTACCCCTTTGCAACGAGACGAGCTTTATACTTATCTACTTGGCCATCTTTATTCAACTTCGGTTTGTAAACCCATTTAACACCAATGGATTTTTGCCCTTCAGGAAGTACTGATAGCTCCCAAGTGTTATTTTTTCTATCGACTTAATCCCTTCATCCATGGCCTGCTTCCACTTTGTATCTTTGATAGCTTCTTCAAAATTTAATGGATCACATTCTGATAATAAAGCATAATGGACAAGTGTTTCATTAGAAAAATCACCACTAACCTCATAATCTTCCATCCAAGTTGGTCTTCTTCTAACTCGTTGTGTTCTTGAGCTTGTACCTCCTACTTGAGTCTTAGTAGTCTCAACTGAATGTTGGACTGAATCTTCAGGTTGTGGAGACAACGATACATCACTGTCTTCTAAGTTCACCGGTATTGATTGTTGCTCTATAGTGCCTTCTGTCCAATTCTAAGTTTTTAGTTCATCAAATATAACATCTTGGCTAATTACAATTTTACCTGTGATTGGATTGAACAATCTGTAAGCCTTTGATTGCTCATTGATGCAAAGAAAGACACATTTTTGGCCTTTATCATCTAACTTCTTCCTTTTCTCGTCAGGAATGTGTGCATATGCAATGCACCCGAACACCTTAAAGTGATCAACAAATGGTTTACGCTCATCCCATGCTTCTTGAGGAGTCATATTTTTAACCGAAAAAGTGGGACTTCGATTCAAAACATGAACACCCCAATTTACTGCTTCTGGCCAGAATTGCTTTGGAACTCTTCCATTAGCAATCATATTTCGAACGATGTTGAGGATCGTACGATTCTTTCTTTTAGCAACACCATTTTTTTTCAGGTATGTAGGCTGCTGTTAACTGTCGTCGAATTCCATGCTCGACACAAAAATTTATAAATTCTTGTGACATGTATTCTCCTCCACGATCCGTTCGAAGGGTTTTAATTTTCCTCCCTATTTCATTTTCAATTCTCGCCTTAAAGCTCTTGAAAATTGAAAACGCCTCTGACTTTTCCTACAATAAATAAATCCAAGTTTTTCTGCAAAAGTCATCGATAAAAGAAATAAAATATTTCTTGTTCCCATTTGATATTGGGTTTATTGGGCCACATATGTCAACATGGATCAACTCCAAAGGATTACGAGCTTTCCATGTTTTGCCTTTTGGAAAATTCTCACGATGTTGTTTGCCAACAACACAGTCTTCAAATTTTTTGTAGAAGGTGAAATTTGGGGAAGGCCAACCACCATTTTCTTTTGAGAAATGACCTGCAAACCATTGAAATTCAGGTGGGCATATCGCAAATGCCAAAGCCACGTGGGGTCTTGGTCTATGTTGGTCTTCAAGCATAATCCCAAGCCTTCAAGTTTGAGTGGGAACAACCTATTTGAGGCCATTTCAACACGAGCTATCAATCCTCTCCTGGGATCATATATCTCACAAGCGCCTTCTTTGATGGTTGTGACATAACCCTTCTCTTGTAGTTGTCCAACACTCAATAAATTGCTTCTCAAATCAGGAATATAAAACGCATTTGATATTGTTTCAACATTTCCCTTTTTTGTTCTAATTTGAATTGCCTTTACCCACTACATCTACTTTAGAATTATCACCAAATGAAACAGTGGAATAATAACTTTCATCCAAATGAGAAAATAGAGACTTGTTACCACACATATGATTGCTACAACCAGTGTCTATGTACCATATGTTTGGTCCAAGTTCATCGGTGTGTTGGCACGTCATCAATAGGGTTTCTTGCTCATTTTTCTCAATGAAATTGGACTGCTCTACTTTTCCACGATTATGTTTAGTCCTGCATTCAGACTTCTAATGGACAAACCTCAGGCAACGATAACATTGAATGTTGGACTTATCAAACTTCGAGTTGTTGGATGTTTGCTTCTGTTGATCATGGCCATCACCTCTTCCTCTTCCTTGACATTTTCCACGACCTCTTCCAGTTGAGTTTTCACCATGAGTTGAAGACTTCAAGGCTTGTTCTTCAGTTGGACTTGCATTTGACGTCATTCTCTGCTCATGCACAAGTAAAGAATTTTGTCATTCATCAATTGATAACTTATCGATATCTTTTGATTCCTCAATTGAACAAACGAAATATGCAAATTTATGAACCATTGACCGAAGAATCTTCTCAACTACGGCTACATCTTCAATCTTCTCTCCATGGATCCGCATCTTGTTTACTATAGCCAACGTCCGTGAGAAATACACATCCACGGACTCCCCTTGCTTCATTTGAAGAATCTCGAAGTCTTTGCGAAGAGCTTGAAGTTGCTGTTTTTTCACCCTCATCGTGCCTTGATACTTTTTCTTCATGGAGTCCCAAATTTGCTTACATGTATCCTTTTGCAAGATGGTCTCCAAGATGGTGCGATCAATGGCTTGGAATAAATAATTCTTTGTCTTAAGATCCTTCAATTTTCGTTCCTCTAGCTTCTTTTGTTCAACTTTTGACAAGACAACTCCAACAGCTTTTTCATGTGTTCCTGCTTCAACAATGGCCCAATACTCTTTGGACCGCATAAAATTTTCCATCAACATGCTCCAATGATCATAATGACCATCAAAGCGAGGAATTGCTGGTTGCACATAGTTGTTAGAGGCCATAACTATTGCTTGGAAGCTTTTGAAGATAAAGGAATGGAGGTTGGTTTAATAGCTAAGAAAAGATGCCACAACTAGCTCTGATAGCACTTCTTAAACTAAATGGAGAGAACACTATGAAAGAAAGGAAGAATGAATGAGTGAAAAGTGATTGATGATTTGATTAGAAACAAAGGCCTTTATATAGGCTTTAATACACCAAAAATAGACTTACTAAAAAAGAATAAAAAACCTTAAGAATAGTCAACCATCCTAAAGAATAGGTAAGAGCTTTGAATAAGTTTAACAGGGTCGTTGTTCGGAGTCGTCGTCTGTGGAGTTTCGCGTGCAAACTTTGCCTGTAAATCTCGTCGGAAGTGCCGACTGCAGCACCCAAACCGAATCGAACCGCTGACTTAGGTTGACTGGTACATTGCAATTCCATCCGGTTCTCACCAAGACTCAACCGATTTTGGATAGATCGACCAACAGGCTTTCTGAAAACGTATTCCTCATGCTGCCGCCAGATGGTCACGCGCTGCGGCATTTCGGAGTCGGTCCAATCGAATCAATTTCAACTTTCGAGCACGTTTCGAATTCCATTGGGGTAAAATTTGGGCTAATCCTTAGAAGATAATATGAATTATTCGAGTATGGACTGATGAAATCGAAATTCCAATTCCACAGCGAAAGTCCCAATTGAATCGAGAAACATGTTTTTCATTTGACAAAACTAAAATACCCATACATTGGAAAAACTTATTGATAAACAAATAAAACATGGGTATTGTAATTAAGAATACAAAAACATGCTTAAAACCTTTTCTAAACTAAAAGGTTATGAGAATTTTACCTTTTGGCTTGTAGAATTGCAACACATTGCACTTCTGTTAAACACGTACAGTAGACACTGCTTCCAAATTTTCATTCTCTGGATTCTAAGATTAAGGCTTGTGGGAACCTTCTTGATTTTTGGGAGGAATTACAGAGAAAGAATTTTGGGAAAAAAGGTTCAACAACCAACTCCAATTCATCAAATGATCAACTCATCACCTCTCCCAACACCCTCTGCCTTTATCAACAGAGTGAGTAAGAAGATGAAAGAGAGTGGAGAACGTGTCACACGTTTCCCATTAATTAATTAATTAATTAACTTATTTAATTAAATATATTTTACATAACCTATAGTTTTAATTAATTTAATTAAGTTAATTAAATTTATAGATTAATTAATTCTACAATTAATTAATTAATAAATTAAATATCACATATTTAATTTTGGTTATGATAATTAATCACTCTCCTTTAACTTGTAGTTTTAATGTACATCTTATGTGAATTAAAATTTAAAGTATAAAGTATAGTTTTTAATGTGAATCCTATTCGTATTAAAACAATATTTGAACTCTTTCAAATATTTTTCTCTCATGAATTTACTTTGAATCATATTCAAAATAAAATTTATATAATAAAATTTCAATGTGCATAAAAACTTTATATTATAATGTATCTTCATATATTAAATTAATTCCTAAGGTAAATTTTAACATTTCAAATTCTAATCATGATTTAGCAATCTTAGAACCTTTTATTAGCTAGGAAGTGGACCTAATGGACCTACAAATCATAAGCTTCAATGATACAAGATTAATAGGTTAATCACATTAACCGTTTAATTAGCATTCGTTAACTACGAGTACACTCCATTAAAGACTCGCAGTTGCACTCTTCTCACTGCAGACATCTTTCTGTGTCCATGGATAAAAGACCAATAATAATAACTTGATCCTTCACGAGTGTCCGTAACTCCAACTGGGTAAAATTACCATTTTACCCCTAGGTTACATCTTGAACCTTAAGTACTAGTGCTCCTCTAATGAACAACTTGTTTGTGGTCCTACTAATAAACAGAATTCCCTCTCGGGCAAGTGAGAGGGTCAGACCCTTTGTTCGAGTACCGAGATACTCCTTAAGGGAACACTCATATACTTACCCTCAGTTTTGGAAGGAGTGAATTCCATCTTGTTAGGTTAAGTCCACAGCTGCCTACGCAGTTTTGTCCCCAAGAAGGTAGGCTAATTGAGTCGGCGCCTCAGGCCACTCCTATTGATACTAGTCAAAGGACAATTCTTTGCAAACAGGAGTTCGTACCCTACTCAGGATTGAGATCAAGTTGCCTAGATCATCCTATTGGAATAGAAACCTAACTAGTCAACGGAGTTCCATCTATTGGTTACTATTTTACGGTTCGGTCTTTTGTGAATTCATCACATAGGATATCCCCACTCACATGTCATCTACACGAACACGTTGGATCATTGTGTTTGTATCAGATACAATGTGGGTCATATCCTGTTGAGGTTTGTGCCCTAAAACTCTTAGTTTGTAATTATGTTCTAATTTATGTAATAAAGTGTTATTATCAATAAAGAGTTCTTGTTCGTTATCTACGAGTTTGCCTTTATATAAACCCTAAATCCAATAAACTGAACATCCAAGGCTGTTAAATGAATCTTTAACTGAATGTAGTTTACATACAAAGGATCTTGATTCGAGATACAGCCTAAATGGTCTATAGTTAGGGGATAAGGTTTGTGTACCTTACCCTGGTAAAACTATGGATGTGGCCCATTTTGTATTTGATACAAACACTGTGATTCTAACGTGTTCGTGTAGATGACATTTGAGTGGGGATATCCTATGTAATGAGATTACATAAGACCAGACTACGAAATAGTAACCTCTAGCTGTAACTCCATTGACTAGTTAGGTTTCTATTTCACTAGGATGACCTAGGCAACTTGATCTCAATCCTGAGCAGGTTACGAACTCCTGTTCGCGAGGAATTATCCTTTGACTAGTATGGGTGAGAGTTACCAGATTCGTCGACTCAATATGCCTACCTTCTTGGGGACAAGACCGAGTTAGCGGTTGGGAACTTAACTTAGCAAGATGGAATTCACTCTTTCCCGCCTACTAGGGTAAGTAGAGGAATGTTCCCTTAAGTGGTGTCTCCGGGACTTGAACAAAGGGCCCGACCCTCGCTTATTGGCCCGAGAGGGACTCTGTTTGTTGGTAGAACCACAAACAAATTTTTCATTAGAGGAGCACTGGTACTTAAGGCAAAAGATGTAAATCAGGGGTAAAACGGTAATCCGACCTAGCTGGTGTTACGAACATTCGTGAAGGATTGACTTGTTGTTATTGGTCAATATCCGTGGACACAGAAATATATCTGCAGTGAGAAGAGTGAAGCTGCAGGACTTTAGTGGAGCGTTCCCGCAGTTAAAGAATGTTGATTGGGAGGTTAATGAGATTAACCAAGCAATCTCGTATCATTGGAGCTTCTGATCTGTAGGTCCATTAGGTCCACCTTCTAGTTCGTAAAGGGTTCTTAGATATTTGAATTTAAAATGTTCAAATTCATAAGGGAATAAACTTAATGTATATTGATACGATATAATATATAGTTTTGGAACTATATATATTATAAATTTAATGTGGATATGATTCATATTAAATTACATGAGAGAAATAAATATTTGAAAGAGTTCAAATATTAAATTCAAATGTGAATATGATTCATATTTGTAAATTATAGGTTAAATGCTAATGGGCATAAGATGTACATTAAACTATAGGTTAAAGGGTAAAATGATTAAATGTAATTAATATTTTCATTAATTAATATAATATTAATTGAGAACGTGTCAGGGGACACGTTCCAACTATTCCCCAACTCCCCTTCGATAGGGAGTGGGGAGTTACCCAGTGAAGGCTTTCTCCTAGTGAGAGAGGCAGGGATGATCGATTGAATCATTCGGTTGATTTTTTACGTTGAGAGTAGAAGAAAAATTCTCTCGAACTTTCTTAGAATTCCCAAAATCTTCCAACTGTTGGAATCCTTCCCACAATTTATTCTAAGTAGAACTCAGAGATATAGAAGGTTTTCTCCGTTGGTGGTGTCCTACTTGAAAATACAAAGGAGTTCCTGTGTTGCTGCTTTGTTGATTTCTCTAGGAGCAAGGAGTTGTTGTTCTACGAAACTACAAAGGTATTCTTTCCTTCTTAGTTTAATTGTTAAACTTAAGTATGTTTGTATGCATTTATCCATGCCTAATTAGATTAGAAAGTCCATGTTTATTCTGTTTTGTCAATGTATGGCTTTTTGCATTTCAACCAAAACAAACTTGCATATTACAATTCCAAACTCGTTTCCGCTGCTCAAGGGGATCCGATCTCCTTCAATTGGTATCCGAGCAATGCTTGTTTTTTTTTGTTTGAAGCAAAATTGCATTGATTTGGTGAAAATTTGCATTTGGTTTGCTGTAAAACTAGTTTATGAATATTTTGACCTTAGTTTACTTTTGATTTGATCAATTTAAGTGTAAAGGCCCCTGTGTTTTGGGAAATTTAAGTGCTTTATCGAGTCTGTATTTGAGTTAAGAGTTGTTCGGGACCAGTTTCATGCAATTCAGTTGAGAATCGAAGGAAAATTTGTTCATTGATGTTGTTGTGTTCGAAGAAGAAAGGCCCATCGCCGAGAAGCGGCAAAGGCGCGCAGTAACGCCGTTCGTCGCGCGTTGCAACGCTGAGGAACGGCGTCGCAACGCTAGACTTCCTACCGACGCGGGAGCTCTAGGGGTCAGCGGCGTTGCAACACTGCCCCTGAGCGTTGCAACGACACCCCGATAGAAGGCGCGCGCAGACGAAGCGGGCGTTGCAATGCAGCCGTGATGGCATTCCAGCAACTGTAGACCGGTTCAGTGGTTTTATTTTTTTCGGTTCGATTCGAGCGATTTAAGCCCGGTTTAAGGCGTTTTGGACCGGTTTTATGTAATAAAATTAATGTAATTTTATTTTTTTTGCACTTTAGGGGCCATATTATTCCGGTTTTACAGCTATATGTCTTTATGAATGTCATTTAGATATTTCCCACCTTAGGATAAACATGTTCATGCATTCTATTATTTGTATAAATGTTATATGAATATGGTGAGATGCATGATTAATTTAATTTTTATGCGTAATGAATTATAATTGTTATAATTAGATTATATGGAAAATAAATTGCATGGAGCATGAAATTACTTAGTTTAAAATAAATGTTATTTTATTTTAAGTAATTTAATTATTCAATTAGTTGAATATTTATTTATATAATTCTATTTTTGGTTTTATAATATAGTTTCTTTATCATACGTTAATTATTGAATTTATAAAAGTTATAAATTAAAGGGGTTTTAGAAACCATAACCTATAATAAAGAAATGCATGCAAACATAGGAACTTGGGTTAAAATTTAAATTAGTTTTAAATTGTTTAAAATTAATTTAGACCTAAGTTTTAATTTCTAATAGGATTAGAAATTTGTCTTACATAGTATTTTAAATAGTTTAAAATATAGTAGGACATTAGGACTTTGGTTATAAGGGAACACTATTGGTGAAGTTCTGTCTAAAGTTGGGGGTACTTAAGCTGACGGTTAACGGAACACCTCCTACCTGGGAACTGATTCAGAACTTGGGTTGAATTAACTTTAGTTCTATTTTATCTCTAGGTAATTAAAATGTTTATTCACCAAGACATAAGGTTAAAACACCTAGTTATAATAGTTATAATAGGCATAGACTTAGATAGTTTCTTTTAGCCCGAATCCGACTAAGTTAAACCTATACCCTAATCTTAGGAGTTTCGGTGGGAGAAAACGAGATGTTCGCATCGAGTTTACTCTCACGTTCTCAAGAGTTCACACCGTGAGTTCCATGCTCGGCTACGTGGCGTCAATAGGGCGTCTCCCTACGGTATGTGTTTGCATGGTTCAATACCAAGGTGAATGAGGGAAGTATCCATAGTAAATGGGAGCAGGACGCGTGTCAACATATCCTATGGTCTCCTCCATTAGGTTGCATCGTGAGATTTCTATAGTCCGCCTACTAGGTTGTTCTGGAACAGCCAAACCCTACGAACTATAGGGATCGGAACACCGCGAACTTCAGAAATGGATAGGGTCTCTTATGTAATTTGCCAACAGTTGTCTTTCTTAATAGTAGCCTGTTGGCTCGGACCTATTGGATCTGAAAATGGTAGGGTCACATTTACGGGATGAGTTAAGTTAGTTAACAAGTCTTTGACCAAACAAACGGTAGCTAAGTACCATTGGGTCATGAGATGTTCTGGTACTGAGAATTGGCTGAGAAAGTCTCAATTCAGGGGAGGAATGATTGACCGCCTAACGGAGGCTTTTATTCTAAACCCTTGAAATATCGTTGCAAAATTAAAGGTTTAATTTAAACATTGAGTTTAGTTTAAACACTAGGGTTGTTTAATAATTTTGCTGAATATGATTGGTTTTATAATGTGTTAAAAGGCATAACTAATTAGAACCATTTTTGTTTTTCTGCATGTCATCCTCAATAATAGCCTTACTTAAAAGCGGTCGTTTAACTGGTGAGAACTTTACTACGTGGAAGTCTAACCTGGATGCGATCCTTGGTTTTGACGACCTACAGTTTGTACTGACTGAGGAATGTCCCTCGGTCCCCGCTCGAAACGCTCCTCAATCTGTTAAGGAGGCGTACAACCGCTGGATCAAGGCCAATGATAATGTCAAGGTTTACATTTTGGCTAGTGTTTCTGAAGTTCTAGCCAGAAAGCACGAGGGCATGGTCTCAGCTCGTGAGATCATGAGTTCGTTGCAGGATATGTTTGGACAACCGTCTTGACAGATTCGGCACGAACCCCTCAAATACGTTTATAACTCCCGTATGAAGGAGGGGTCATCGGTGAGAGAACACGTTCTTGATCTGATGGTCCACTTCAACGTGGCTAAGATGAACGGAGCGGTCATTGACGAGCAAAGTTAGGTCTCGTTCATCCAGGAATCTCTTCCGAAAAGTTTTCTACAATTCCACAGCAATGCGGTGATGAACAAGATAGAGTATAACCTGACTATTCTTCTCAATGAACTACAAACTTTCCAGTCTCTTATGAAGAATAAGGGACAGGCTAATGGAGAGGCAAATCTGTTTGCCAATTCCATAAGGTTCTAAAAGGGTTCATCCTCTGGGACTAAGTCCTGTGGTTCATCTTCTGGGCTTAAGAAGACCCAAAAGAACAAGATAGGAGGGAAAGGGAAGGCACCTGCTGCTGACAAAGGCAAGGGAAAACCCAAGGTTGCAGATAAAGGAAAACGTTTCCACTGCAACGTGGATGGACACTGGAAGCGAAACTGCCAAGAATACCTTGCTGAGCTCAAAGAGAAGAAAGGTAATTTGCTTATTCTTGAAACATGTTTAGTGGAAAATGATGATTTTACATGGATACTTGATTCAGGAGCCACTAATCATGTTTGCTCTTCGTTTCAAGAAACTAGTTCCTTCAAGGAGCTCGAAGAGGGTGAGATGACGCTCATGGACGGAACGGGAGACGTCGTCTCAACTCGTGCAGTGGGAGATGCCAAGCTGTTTTTGGAGATAGATTTATTTTATTAAAAAATTTGTATATAGTTCCTAGAATAAAGAGGAACTTAATTTCTATCTCTTGTTTAATAGAACTTGGTTATTGTATTTCCTTTTCTTTGAATGAAGCGTTCATTTTAAAAGAAGCTGTCAATATTTGTTCTGCTAAATTGAAAAATTGCTTGTATGTACCTAAACCGAATCAAACTAAAGCAATTTTAAATCATGAGATGTTTAAAAATGCTAATACTCAAAGTAAAAGGCAAAGAATTTTTCCAAATAATAATACCTATCTATGGCATCTTAGACTTGGTCATATTAATCTCAACCGGATTGAGAGACTTTCTAAGAATGGACTTCTAAATAAGTTAGAAGATGATTGTTTAGCTCCTTGCGAATCTTGCTTGGAAGGTAAAATGACCAAGCGGCCTTTTACTGCAAAAGATTACAGAGCCATAGAACCCTTAGAACTTGTACATTCGGATCTTTGTGGTCCGGTGAATGTTAAAGCTCGAGAAGGGTACGAATATGTATCTCTTTCATAGATGATTATTCGAGGTATGGTTATTTATACCTAATGCATCATAAGTCTGAAGCTCTTGAAAAGTTCAAAGAGTATAAGGCTGAAGTAGAGAATGCATTAGAGAAAACCATTAAAACACTTTGATCTGATCGAGGTGGAGAGTATATGGATTTGAGATTCCAGGACTATATGATAGAACATGGAATTAAATCTCAACTCTCAGCACCTAATACCCCACAGCAAAATGGTGTGTTAGAAAGGAGAAATAGAACCTTGTTAGACATTGTTCGTTCTATGATGAGCTATGCTCAGTTGCCTGCCTCGTTTTGGGGATACGCAGTAGAGACTACAGTTCAAATCTTGAACACTGTTCAATCAAAGAGTGTTTCAGAAGCACCTTTTGAATTGTGGAAGGGGCGTAAACCTAGTTTACAACACTTCAGGATTTGGGGTTGTCCGGCACACGTGCTAGTGACAAACCCAAAGAAACTGGAACCTCATTCAAGATTGTGTCAATTTGTTGGTTATCCCAAAGAAACGAGAGGTGGTCTTTTCTACGACCCACAAGAAAACAAGGTGATTGTATCGACAAACGCCACTTTCTTGGAGGAAGATCACATGAGAAACCATAAACCGCGTAGTAAATTAGTGTTAGATGAAGCTACAGATAAACCAACAAGAGTTGTTGATCAAGCTGGACCTTCATCAAGAGTTGATAGAGGAGCCAACACCTTAAGTAAGCCTCGTCCTTCTCAATCGTTGGGAATACCTCGACGCAGTGGGAGGGTTATTTCCCAACCTGACCGCTAATTAGGTTTAGCTGAAACTCAAATCATCATACCTGATGACGGCGCAGAAGATCCATTGTCTTATAAACAGGCAATGAATGACGTAGACAAGGACCAATGGATCAAAGCCATGGACCTTAAAATGGAGTCAATGGACTTCAATTCAGTATGGGAACTTGTAGACCAACCTGAAAGGGTTACATAGGGTGTAAATGGATATATAAGAGAAAGAGAGATGCAGCCTGAAAGGTACAGACCTTTAAGGCTAGACTTGTAGCAAAGGGTTTTACCCAAAGGGAAGAAGTTGACTATGAAGAAACTTTTTCCCCTATTGTTATGCTGAAGTCAATCAGGATACTCTTGTTTATAGCTACTTTTTATGATTATGAAATTTGGCAAATGGACGTCAAGACTGCCTTTTTGAATGGTAATCTTGACGAGAGCATCTATATGTCTCAGCCCGAAGGGTTCATAACCCAAGGTCAGGTGCAAAAAGTTTGCAAGCTCAATCGATCCATTTATGGGTTGAAACAACCATCCAAATCTTGGAATATAAGATTTGATACTGCGATCAAGTCATATGGCTTTGACCAAAATGTTTATGAGCCTTGTGTTAACAAGAGGATCATCAACAACAAAGTAGCTTTATTAGTACTTTATGTGCATGATATCCTACTCATTGGGAATGCTATAGGATACCTAACTGACATAAAGAATTGGCTGGCAACCCAATTCCAAATGAAAGATTTGGGAGAGGCGCAATATGTTCTTGGGATTCAGATGTTCAGGAATCGCAAGAACAGAACGCTAGCACTGTCTCAAGTGTCTTATATCGACAAAATGTTGTCTCGATATTCGATGCAGAATTCTAAGAGGGGCTTGTTGCCCTTCACGCATGGAGTTCATCTGTCTAAAGAACAGTGTCCTAAGACACCTCAAGAAGTTGAGGATATGAGATGTATTCCCTATGCCTCTGTAGTAGGTAGCTTAATGTATGTTATGTTGTGCACGAGGCCAAACATTTGTTATACAATAGGAATGGTCAGTAGGTACCAGTGTAATCCAGGGTTAGACCACTGGACAACAGTTAAAAATATCCTCAAGTATCTTAGGAGAACGATGGACTATATGCTTGTGTATGCGACTAAGGATTTAATCCTTACTGGATACACTGATTCTGATTTTCAGACCGATAAGGATTCTCGAAAATCCACATCGGGATCAGTTTTCACCCTTAACGGTGGAGCTATAGTATGGTGAAGCATCAAGCAAGGATGCATCGCTGACTCCACGATGGAGGCTGTTTGGCTAAGGAAATTCCTTACTAATTTGGAAGTCGTTCCAAATATGGAAATTCCCATCACTTTATACTGTGACAACAGTGGTACGGTAGCCAATTCGAAGGAACCTCGCAGCCATAAGCGAGGTAAGCACATCGAGAGGAAGTATCACCCGATATAAGAAATAGTGCAACGAGGAGATGTGACAGTCACGAAGATCGCTTTGGAGCACAATATTGTTGATCCATTTACAAAGACTCTCACGGCTAAAGTGTTTGAGGGTCATCTGGAGAGTTTAGGCCTACGAGACATGTACATATGCTAATCTAGGGAATGTGGGAGATATGTAAATGGGGTATATGGATGCCCTAGTTTATTGTATTTCTATCTCTTGTAACCACTGTTTTAGATTATGATGTACCTCACTAGAGTTTAGTTCAAGTGGCAGTTTGCTGGGGTTTGTGCCCTAAAACTCGTAGTTTGCAATTATGTTCTAATTTATCTAATAAAGTGTTATTATCAATAAAGAGTTATTGTTTGTTACCTACGAGTTTGCCTTTATATAAACCCTAAATCTAATAAACTGAACATCCAAGGCTGTTAAATGAATCATTAACTGAATGTAGTGTACATATAAAGGATCTCGGTTCGAGATACAACCTAAAGGGTCTATAGTTAGGGGATAAGGTTTGGGTACCTTACCCTGGTAAAACTATGGATATGGCCCACTTTGTATTTTATACAAACACTGTGATCCTAACATATTCGTGTAGATGACATGTGAGTGGGGATATCCTATCTAATGATATTACATAAGACCGGACCACGAAATAGTAACCTCTAGCTGTAACTCCGTTGACTAGTTAGGTTACTATTTCACTAGGATGACCTAGGCAACTTGATCTCAATCCTGAGCAGGTTTCGAACTCCTGTTTGCGAGGGATTTCCTTTGACTAGTATGGGTGAGGGTGGCCAGATTCGCCGACTCAATATTCCTACCATCTTGTGGACAAGACCGAGTGAGCGGCTGGGAACTTAACTTAGCAAGATGGAATTCACTTCTTCCCGCCTACTACGGTATGTAGAGGAATGTTCCCTTAAGTGGTGTCTCTGGGACTCGAACAAAGGGCCCGACCCTCTCATTAACCTGAGAGGAACTCTGTTTGTTGGTAGGAGCACAAACAAATTGTTCATTAGAGGAGCACTGGACCTTAAGGCACAAAATGTAAACCAGGGGTAAAACGGTAATTTGACCCAGCTGGTGTTACGAACATTCGTGAAGGATTGACTTGTTGTTATTGGTCAATATCCGTGGACACAGAAATATATCTGCAGTGAGAAGAGTGCAGCTACGGGACTTTAGTGGAGTGTTCTCGCAGTTAACGAATGTTGATTGGGAGGTTAATGAAATTAACCGAGCAATCTCGTATCGTTGGAGCCTCTGATCTGTAGGTCCATTAGGTCCACCTTCAAGCTTGTAAAGGGTTCTTAGATCATTTGAATTTGAAATGTTCAAATTCATAAGGGAATAAACTTAATGTAGATCGATACGATATAATATATAGTTTTGAAACTATATATATTATAAATTTAATGTGAATATGATTCATATTAAATTACATGAGAGAATTAAATATGTGAAAGAAATATTAAATTCAAATGTGGATATGATTCATATTCGTAAACTATAGGTTAAATCCTAATGTGCATGAGATGTACATTAAACTATAGGTTAAAGGGTAAAATGAGTAAATATGAGTTAATCAATTTAATTAATATTATAATTGAATTAAATGTGATTTTATTTAATGTAATTAATATTTTCATTAATTAATATAATATTAATTGGAAACATGTCAGGAGAACACGTTCCCACTACTCCCCAACTCCCCCTCGATAGGGAGTGGGGAGTTACCTAGTGAAGGCGTTCTCCTGGTGAGAGAGGCAGAGATGATCGATTGAATCATTCGGTTGATTTTTTACATTGAGAGTAGAAGAAAAATTCTCTCGAACTTTCTTATAATTCCCAAAATCTTCCAATTGTTGGAATCCTTCCCACAAATGATTTGTTATAAGTAGAACTCAGAGATATAAAAGGTTTTTGCTATTGGTGTTGTCATGCCTGAAAATACAGAGGAGTTCCTGTGTTCCTGCTTTATTGATTTCTCTAAGAGCAAGGAGTTGTTGTTCTGCGAAACTACAAAGGTATTCTTTCCTCCTTAGTTTAATTGTTAAACTTAAGTATGTTTGTATGCATTTATCCATGCCTAATTAGATTATAAATTCCATGTTTGTTCTGTTTTGTCAATGTATGGGTTTTTGCATTTCAACCTAAACAAAATTGCAACTACGATTCCAAACTCGTTTCCGCTGCTCAAGGGGATCTGATCTCCTTCATATCCATAGTGTCACCAAGACAAGGTACCCAACCTCATCCCTATACTATAGACCCTTTAGATTGTTTCTCGAAATGTGATCCTCATATGTCATCTACATACAGTTCAAGAGACATATTACAGCCTTGAATGTTCGTTTATTAGATTTAGAGTTAATATAAGATAAGCATCAACTTTATCATTTTACTTTCGAAGTTAATTTGATGTTTATTCTACTTTAGAACTCAGTTTGTGTTCGTGGTCTGTTGTTATTTTTTTTTCCTTTTACATTCACATAATTTTATACTTGTTCATTATCTACTCAGTTTGTGCTCATGGTCTGAGGAGCTTATTTTTTGTGGCATTGATTTCTTTTTTCTTTTATTCTTTCGTTAAGTAGTTTTCTTATGATGGATATTTTTTTTAACTTAGTGGACTTGCTTCATTGTTTTTTAATTGTGGTTCTTTTGAATGAATGATACAAATTTCGATTGAGAGAGAGAGCATATAATTGGTGATGTTTTTAGAATCATGCTTTAGAATGTTGAATTCATAAATACAAGGATCTATTTTAGGCTTAAGGGAATTTAAGGATCGTTCTACCCTTTTTATTTCGTTTCATTGGAAATTGGGGGGCTTGTGCAAATTGATTTGAAGGGTTGTGGTTTTTATTTCAATCTCCAACATCTTTCTTGGACATTTTCAGTAGGATCACTATAAGGAAGAGCAAGATTGTTGCAGATGCACTGATGGAAGTAGAGTTTAGGATTCTATAAGTAGTTTTGGAAGACAAATTCAACAAAAAAATTCTTGCTACAGCTGTTTGTATTTTGGCGCCTCGTCAGAATGCTTTTGGTTTTGTTCAAAATAGTGTATATCGCTTATATAGTTCCCTTCCTTAATGAATTAGCAATTTGTTTTACACTGTTTGGAGTTTTGAACTCGGCATTGATATTGAATCTTTATTAAATAAAGTTATTAAGTGAAAGAAAGTACGGTGGGTTAGACACATTTGCAGCAATTTTTTTTTAATTATATTATTGACAAAAGATGACAGGCAATGACCGTCATTAAAAGTTGATCGCAGTGGAAAATGCCACATTTTAATTACGGACATTGACCTATAATAACGGGCATAAAATCGCCCGTCATTATTGCCTATAATGATGGGTAATTTTTAATGACGGGCAATGCCCGTCATTATAGGCTACAATGATGCTCGTTTTAATGACGGGTGTGTGCCCGTCATTAAAACTCAAATTTGTACTAGTGTTGGTAACCAATTTAGAAATTAGATTCTGATTACATAATTATTGAAAATGTATTTTATAATATATTTATAGATCATAAAACTAGTTGTAAATTGTAAAATAAAATATTAGTTTAGATATAAACTATTATTAATTCATTTATGAACATTTTTTATTATAAATTTTTGTATAATTATTAATTTACACTATCATATAATTTATAATATATATGATATTATACCTATTTTAAATTAACAAAAATAAATTGAGTTTATAACATGAAACACTCTATTTATTAAAGTTTTTTTTTAATTTTTTAAATATAATTCTACATTTTAAAATTTGAAATTAAAAATCTAGATACACTAAAAACATAAAAAATGATGTTTTCAGACTTTATCACTATTTGAATCATAGAATTCGAAAATAGATTTCCAAAACACATATACTCAAATGCATATTCACTAAATTTAATGAATTTGAAAACATAAAACATAATTTAGATGACTTATCAAACATGTCTAATATAGTGACATCACCCGTTCTGCTCAAAAACAATTTAGTTTCAGTATTATAATGATACTTACTTCAGCATCCACCAAACAAATCATCTTATACAAGAGTTACCACTTACTAATATAAAATATTATATTAGTGAATTTGGAATATCCTGTAAAAAAAACTACTTTCGGAACTAAATCAATTTGTTTATAAACACTTATAAAAATTTGTTATTTGATCCCTTTTTAAACTATATGAAACATAAAAATACTTTTATTAAAAATATTCACTTACAAAATTGCTTAAGTTAGTCTACATTTTGTACACAATCATATTTCGAAATCTAGAATCGGGGACAAACATATGGACTAAGTAGGCAAGAATCATGAGAATCTTTAAAAGTAACTTGTACTCTATCCCCCTTGACAAAAAATTCAAACAAACACCTGTAATAGTGAGCAGTAACCCATGGCCTGGCACCAACCAAAATATTGAAGAATCTCTAGTTTTTAAATGGAATCATGCCTTCCACTATTTTCAGAAAAGTTTGATGATGAGCATATGGAGAAGACTGAGATGAGAGAGAAGAAAGATAGAAATTTAGATGAGATTTTTGTCAATGTTTTTGGGAGTCTCACTAAAACTTTAAGTTGGTTAGATTGCATAGCGATTTGTTTTTTAAAATTTAGTATTTGAATATTTAAATGTAGGATTCTAATCTTTCAGACACCAAGATTTGGTACTAAAGCGGCGTTTGATTTAAGGTTTTATTGGATGGGAATGGATAATAGATGCCTGAAAATAAGATGTCTGGGAATAATAAATGCCTAGGAATAAGATGACTATGTTTGGTTCTAGAATGTTATCAGATTTTTATGTAAAAAAATGATATTTTATATTTATTGACGAAATTAATATATAAATCTTATGTAATATATACTTACGATCTAATAAATAATGTGAAAATTTATTTTATAATATTTATCTTATAAATTTTATATATTATTATCTATTATTAATAAAATAATAAAAATGCATTTAAATAATAATAATTAATTAATATTTTTTAATAAAAAATTAATTATTAATTGATCATAAATAATTCGTGAATAATTAATTATAATGATTATACTTACCATAAATTAATAATATTTATAATTAATTGATTAATATAATATTAATTAGTGATTTAATATTTTTATATTGAATTTTATAATGAATGTTGATGCTTGTTTGATGAAATTAATCTTAAAAACATTATTTTATTAACTAATCAAAATTAATGTCAACTAATAAAAATAAATTAATTAATTATTAATATTTTTAATTAAATAATTAATTATGATTATTGAAAATAAATAAATAAATCAAAATATATAAATATGAATAAAAAAAGAGAGATATTAATAAATAAGAGAGAGAAAGGGAGAGATGGATGGGTATAAAGAAAACCCATCATTCTTGAAGGGTATAGGAAACACATCCACCATGGAAAAAAGTGATGCATGGGAATAAGTGATATCCATGTTTATGTTTACCAACCTTGTTCCAAACAAGGAGATTTAAAACCCTTACCCATTCTCATCCACAAAACTTTGCACCAAACGGCCCCTAAAAGGTGATCCAAATCTTGATCGGGGCATGTAAATGGCTAGGCTTTATCTCTCATTCGGCTATGTATTGATGAGCCATGTTCGACATGGTCTAGTGAGCTTATTTTGTAATATTTATTTATTCATTGATTATGATGCTATGATCTATTAGAGAAATTAGCAATGCTATGATCTATTAGATAAAGTAGTGAAGCCTTAACAATTTGTCGGTCTCGACATATTTTATGGTTATTTTCATACGGCAATATTTTTAATATTTTTAATAAAATATATATATGTACACAACTAAGGCATCTCTTTGATGTTTTAATTTTATCATTTATGGTATATGGTATTTTAAAAAAACAGAAAAGAAAAAAATAAGTTGGAGAACTACTTTTTAATTTGCTTTGTTTTCTAAAAAATTGAAAAGAAATTTGATAGTTTTATTTTTTATTTTTTGCTTTTTATAAACCCTAATTTGTTAAAGTGGGAAAAGATAATTAGTTCATAAGACGAATGGAAAATATTATTGACAAATAAAAAGTTAAGATGAGAGTGAAAATTTAATGGAAAAATGTTAGAGACAATGATGCGTGGGAGGGAAGAGAAAAAGTTATTAAGCAATAATTTTAGAGGTAAAAAAAAGTTAGCGGTAAAGAGAAAAGTTATGAAGAGAAGTTTGTAGAGTTAAAAAGAAGTTAGAGAGATATATTAGAGAGAGGTAGAGAAAAGTTATTGGGAGAGTTTGTCACAACCTAATTTGACAATTTTACAACATTGGATATTTGAGAAAAAAACTATAAAATATTTTTAATTTATATCCCATGATCTTTGAGAGTACAAAATTTTGATAATATATCTAATGATGGTTATAGATTAACTATATTGTGCTGATTTCATTCCATAATTTTTCATTAAAGAGATGCGAGAGGTTGTTATCAAAAAAAAAAAAAAAAGAAAAGAAATATAGAGAGGTTACACAAATGCATGAGAGAAAAGCAAAACTCTTGAGTGGCGCCTATAACAGCATAACTGTAATGACCCCAAAATTCAGAGACGAATCTACGTTAGGGAAGTTACTCCGCTACACCGTTCACGCCAAAATTTTTGCAGCATAACGGCGTAGTAAGGAGAAAACCAAAATTTTCCTGGAACCTAATAAGCAGAAAACACTTCAAAGGAAACAAGAATGCCCAACCCACACCAAACTACAAACAGAAAATGGGTTGGGCTACAACCAGAGTTCCAAAGCACGATCTCTTAGATATAACAATCATACAGCGGAAACAGAACTCAATAACCAAGAAGTACTAGTGAAAAACAAAGTGTCGCACGACCAGACATTTAAAATAAAAAAAAAAAAACAGGACAATGACAAATGACAACTCTAAGCCAAAGAAAGCGGGAAGGAATCAGGGTCCCACAGCCTCAACAGGTCGTCGTCGTCGTCATCCGCCTCAAGCTTTCCTACCTGCAACCAAAAACAACAAAATAGACGGGTGAGTATAAAAATACTCAGTAAGTAGTCCACTCACGTCCAACCAAGCAAAACAAACAACCAAACAAAACTCAACTTCCCAATCACCCAACTCCAAACAAGTCTCGCGAAAATCACACTTCACCCTAAGCCCACTTGTGGTAATAACTCGAGCTCTACCTTCGGTCTTGGAACTTTGATTGACGATGCAATGAGAGAAAGCAACTCTCACGCCACACGCCGGTATAGAGCAGGTACGTATCCTACACGCCCTATGGGGAAACGCCCCTATACCGGCCCAGGATCATGGAAAGCAACCACTACCTGGTGGGGATGCACCCCAGACTCTCATAATACATAATACACTAGCATGGTGCAGTGCGGTACGTAACCAACACGCTCATTGGGGAATCGCCCCTAGGCTAGTGCGGGAGAATGGAAAACAACCACTCCCGATCTCAACGGGGACGCACCCCAATCTCACGAGCCTATATATATCGTCAGCCTAGAGGTTCCGACTCGCCCAAGCGGAATTCAGGTTTAGTAAGTGTTGGGTTCAACGCTTTGCAAGGTTAGTTAGGGTTCTATCTAGGTATTTCTAACATCTTCAACCCAGTCTAAAGGGTCTCAACTTTAGCTAGGTTCTCTCTTTTGGCCAACACCTCAAACTGTCCAAATCCACTGTCAGACCACGCTCAGTTAGATGTCTGGCTTAGCCTTACCCCAAGCTCACTCAAGTTTACTCAACTCCTTGCTTCACATCGGTAAGCGTCTCCCTGACTAGCATTCTGACATAGCCCAGACCCGCTCCGCAGGACGCTCGTAAGCTATGTCCCACTCCGAGTCTGTTGCCACCCTCATAGTGACTCACCTCGAAGTATCATCGTCTTGGGTCTGTCGCCATGACTACTATGGCTCACCACAAGACATCACTGCCCCTGTCTATTGCCACACACACTGTGACTCACCACGAGACATCATCATACACACAATCCATGCTAGTTCCTCGCCACACAAGTTCGTGGGATGACGTCACCTAAACAAGGAGTAAGGTAGGGCCTTCAAGACTGAGGGGTTACCTGACACAACCCTCCTGACTGATACTAAACCATACTCGAACATACGTTCTAACAACTATGCGAGCGATACACACTGCATAGCGAAAATGTGCCTCAACCACACATAAACAAACTCATTCACAATCAGGACCAACCACTTAACACACACGAGGTTTAATCCACAGCTATACAAACAAGATCATTCGCTCAAGAGCTCAATTACCAGATCTAGTCGGCTACAAACAACGCTTCAAGAATCCACAAAAACAGCCCCTTCCTTCGAAAGTCAAACACAAGCTCGCCCAAAACCATTCCAAGGAGATGAAAGGTCACAAACGTTGCCTAGAGCTCACCCTAAATGCCCTCCGATGGTTATAGTGATCTAAACAACTTAAATACGAGTTAGACTTAAGGCGTTACGCTCAACGAACACACTTGGCCCAAACCTCAGTAACCAAACATTAGTTCATAACCTCCAGCCCTTTTTAAGAACCACTTCACACTTAAACGATCTTAAGCCCAACACGGTAGTTCTCTAATGGGTTGGGTCAACCACGCTTTGTCGCACTCGCCCATTTAGGGTTTATTCAAAACTTGCAACGTTTGCTCTCAACTCGATACGATCAAAGGCTTTAAGTCTCGCTCTTAACTTCAAGCCTCAAGCCCCTATTCCCCTATAGATTACTTCCGGAGTCCATTAGCAGTACAAGCAATACTAACACGAACCCAAACTCATACATAAGCATCACAACGTGATTTTCGTGCATTGAACAAAATTCATAGATTACCACATGCAAACAAATCGAATAATAACTCAAGGGGCTTAATCCAAAGAACTACTTACCTCGATAGCCAAGGTGCGGGAGTTCGGTTCCGAGTTCCACGCGTTTCCTTAACACGCACGAGCCCCTACTCGATAAGCATAGGACCTTAAAACACGTTTCCAACATCCATAAACAAAATAATTTGACTTAAATGACAAAACTAATGCGTAGAGACTTAAAACGGGATCGAGAAACGAAGTCGACTGGTTGTACCTATCCGGCGGCGGCGGCGGCGGCGGAATCCGACGGCGACGGCGGTAAATTTTTCGGCGAGTGGCGGCGTGTGGAGCATAGATCCGGAATGCCCATGACCCGATCTATTCAAAACAAACAACCATTTTAAGAGAACCGATCTAAAAATGCTCGACCGAATGAACCAAAACTAAATGGTTTGAGGAAAGACTCACCGGCGATGAGGCTACGACTGGCGACTAGGCGTGCGAGGGCGAGCGTGCAAGGAGCGCGCGACTGGACGGCGGCACACGCGAGGCTTGCGAGCGGTGGAGCGCGCGGGGCGATGGGTTGGCGAGCGCTGGCGTGGGCGGCGGCTGGCGTCCGGAGAGGGTGAGGTGGCGTGCGGCGGTCGATTGAAGAAGAAGAAGAAAAAAAAAAGCCGCACGTGGGGGGGGTTGGACGGTTGGGGGAAGAAAGAAGGAGAAGAAGAAGAAAAAGAAAGGAAAAATAAAACAATAAAAAAAATCCTTTTTTTTTTTCCGGACGTTACAATAACTCAAATAGCATCAAGTAAAATTATGACCAATAGGTTATGAGTTCAAATCCACCTCAAAATTATTGTTGTACTAAAAAAAAATCTTGAGTTGTAACATGTGGAGGAAAGAATGAAAATTAAATAGTTATCAAACAATCAACTAACTTTCTATATCACTGCAACTAATAGAAAAGGGAAGGTACAATCAAAATGAAACTATTGAACAAAAGTAGAGGCTAAGTGTCCGTTTAATGAGTTTTTTTTTTTTCTTGGTTTTTTCTTTCTGTTTTCTATTTTTTAAAAAACAAAAAGCATATATATTTGGTATAACTATTTTGCCGTTTTTAAAAACAAAGAATCGAAGTTATTTAATAACTATTTTTTTTTGTTTTCAGGTTTTTTTAAAAAATTTAGAGATGACAAGATATTTTAGAGTGAAAAAAATTCTTAGAGATACAAAGAGAAAAATTTATAGAAAATGATATAATTTTTTTACAGAGAAGAGTGAAACACAATAAATTTAGAAATTTAGAGACAGGAAAGAAAAATATTTCGATGGAGAAAAATTTGAAAGAGAATAATAATAAGACATCATAAAAATATTACTTAGACAAAAAGAAGAAAGAAAAGTGAGAGAAAGAAAAAACATAAACTTTAGTGAGAAAAATGTTAAGTAAAAAGATAAATTTTAGAGGGAAAGTAGATATAAAAATAAAAGATATGTTAGAGAAATAAAACGAAAAAGGGAAAAGAAATTAATAAGAGAAAACTTAGAAAGAATTATCAATTATGACTATAGAGTTATTTTTTTAATGTTACTTTATAAATATGATGATAACTTCTCAATGATACTGTATAAATATTTTTTTTAAAATTTAATGATTTAAATAAATAAAAAGATTAATAAGATATATATATATATATATATTATTAGTTATATAAAATTAGATATTACTAACAATATTTTTACACATAATTATTTATATTATAGATTTATTTTAAAAAAATATAAAATAATTATTCGAGGCGGATTCGAAACGGGCCCAAAAAAATCTCTAGTTTGACCCATATTCGGTCAAATCGGGGATTCCCCACCCCATTTCGGGTGGGGACCCGACCCACATATATTTTTGTCATCCCTAATGGAGAATAAGTAGGGAGAAATTTAGAAATAGATAAGTTGGAAGAGAAAGAAAAGTTTACCAAACAAAAAATTGCAAAAATATTTTAGAGAGAGAAATGGAGAGGGTACACTCGAATAAAGAAAAAAACAAGGAAACATTTTAGAGAGAATAAAAAATGAAACGAAAGGTTTAGTGAGGGAAAGAGAAATTAAATTAATTATATAGAGATGCACGTTTTTAGCAGAGGCATTTAGAAAGGAAAAGGTTAGAAAAAGAAATTTGTTGGAAAAAATGAGCATTCGAAGAAATGGAGTTTTCAAAAAGCAAAAATAAATAAAAAATCTGATTTTTTTAAAAACATTTCCTTGAGAGTTGAAATTTAACCCCTAAAAGCATCAAGAAACTAAAAATTTTTGCATATTCTTGGGATAGGTCATTTCTCACCAACGAAACTGATTTTTCTAGTATCCTAGGATGAATAAATTACTTTGAAATCAAATGTGAATTCCAAGATTTTTTAATGGCTTATGTGTCACTTAAGATTATTGATTTGGATTTTACTTTTAAAAGTAGAAATTAATATAATCTGAAATATTTAAAATAAAAAATATATGTTTATTACACTTTTTAAACAAGCAAAACTAAGAGTGATCATCGGTCGGTCGGGATCGATTTTCGACCCCAAACCTGTTAAAGTCGATCGATTTGAGCGACATTTTTTTTTAACTAACCAAAATCGACCGACCGACCAGTAGGTTTGATCGGTCAGTTTTCTCGATTTTCATATTTATTTTAAAATATTTATTTAATTAATTATTTAATAATTTATAATTGTTATTTAATTATTACTTAATATATTTTTAGAATATCTTTATAGTTTTTATTATCTTAATAAAAATTATTATTATTATTATATATATATATATATATATATATATATATATATATATATATATATATATATATATAATTTTTAAAAAAATCAATCGATTAGATTCGATTTGGATCGGTCAAGTCGATTTTTGAATTTTTTTTTTTTTCTCATCTCGAACCAAAACTATATGAATATTTTAAGATAAAATATGATATCACTTTTTTTGAGTACTTATTGTAGACTTCAAATACTTTATTTACCCCTTATTAACCATCAAACCTAACCTACTTCCTTATTTTTTATGGGTCATTCTTGTTATTATTATTATTATTTTGAGTTTAAACATAATTTAGAAGTAAGGAGATTTAAAATCTAATCCTTAGTATTATTATTTTGAGTTCAACAATTATTAACGTAGACCATTGTTTTATACTTTAGATAAAATATTACAAAAATATACTTGAAATTTATTAACATAATTAACAAGTAGAAGTAAAACACGCAATCAAATGAGTGACTATTATGTCTGTATAGATCAAAGTATTTTCTTTTAAAAGAAGCTATATTTTCGATTACTTTTTTCAAATTTAAGTTAAATTTCAAGTTTGATTTCTAAACTTTGATCATCATATTTTTTTCATTTGGGTCTTTAATTGTTTAATATTGTGTTCAATAGGTTATTTAAACTTTGAAAATATCTAATAAATACTTTGAATCATCAATTTTGTATGGAATAGAGTTTTATAATTTAAAAGAATTTTACCAGTTATGAACTATTAGATACAAAAATTAAAAGTTAAGAGACACTTATTCGTTACAACACTAAAAATTTAGAAACATACTACATTTTTAAGGTTTAGAAACCTATTAGATGATATATAAATTTTAAATATTTTTTTTTAGCACATTAAGAGTTTTGGGGATGAGGGATTTGAATTTTATGACTTCTTGGTCATGAATTTTACTTGATGCATTGAACTGTTTTTGTGTGCAAATTTTAAAGAATTATTAAACATAATCTAAAGAGTTACCATAATAAAATTATAATTCAATGTAAAAAAATACGTTACATCTGTAATTACCTTAGATAAATATTTTTTAAAAAAATAAAGGTACCTTTTAAAATTTCCAAGATATTTTTGTCTGTTGGGTGTCTCATTGCAAGTAGATTTAGTGGACGTGCACCAAACTAGAGCATACTTTTCATCATACTTTTCAGCCTGAAAACAACATTAAGAGTAATAAGACTATTTTCTTCCCCCCCTCCCCCCCCCCAAAAAAGAGAAGGAAAAGGAAAAGAGCTTTCAAGAAAGAAAATAATATCCGGTCAGCGATATGAATGAAACTCCGCTATATCCCCGTCCCTATCAAATTTGAAAGGTCAAAGTCGATTTGATAACGATTTGAATTTAGGTCCTTTTGATAATTACAAGGTTATTTGTTGAAATGATGTTGTTTGTTAATTATTTAGGTCCCTTTGATAATTATAGGGTTTTTTTTTTTTTTTAAAAAAAAAAATTAAACTTGTTTCATTCCAATTTCTCTACTATCATTTTTATCATTTTTGAGTAAGTAATTGAATTTTTAGCCAAATTTTAAAAACAAAAACTACTTTTTTTTTCAAAATATGACTTGATTTTTGAAAATATGGGTAAAAAGTAGATGACAAACCTAAGTAAATTCATGGTGAGAGTAGTATTTATTGGCTTAATTTTGAAAAACTAAAAATTAAAACTAAATAGTTATCGAGCAGGGCCTTAATTTTTTATTTTTAGTTTTTAAAAAATAAGCTTATATATACTATTTTTATGAGTTTCCTTGTTTTTTTATCCACTTTTCACCTATCTTTTCAAAGCCCAACTCAAGTTTTGAAAACCAAAAAAAAAAAAAAAATTAAAAACTTATTTTTTATTTTGAAATTTAGCTCAAAATTCAAATATTTTTTTGAAGCAAGATGAAAATCATTGTAGAGAATTGTAGAAAAATGATGAGAAAACAAACATAATGACACCCAGTTTAAATCAGGTATGCAAGAATTTTTTGTTGCAATTGCAATTATTTAAATAAATCGAGTCAAATTCTTAATTTTTGGACCTTTGGGACAGGTGGGTAGTTTCTGAGCTTTAAAGGGGATTATGTAAGGATCACACAACACCCCCTCCCCTCAGCCGTTTCCCTTCCCGTGCAGGCTCCATCAACGCCATCTACTTGTTGTTGATCACCGGTCGTTGCGGGAGCTCCTGCCGTCCCACGTGGTCCCTATGTTTTCGCGTCATCCCTCTTGTTTTCGCGTTGCCCTCAGACTGTTACTGCCCCGCGCTGCATCGGTTCCCTTCCGCACGACCACCGCCCACTTTCCTTCTTCTCCATCGAACACACGATTGCCGACAGTCGCCCAAACTCTCGTCCCTTGGTTTGTCCGTCTCGCGCCGGGAGTCGAAGGCAATAAGTAATTTGTTTCTCCCTCGCCCTCTCTTGAATCCAACCCTTTATTTTTTTATGATTGGTTCGTTTGGCAGTGAGCTTTGTTCTGGCATCGTTGATTTGGGTTTAAGCTCCGCTAGAATCGGCAGACTACTTGACAGAGAGTTTCAGTTTGACGTCAAGGTAAACTTCGTAATATTTAGACAAGTATTTGCACAAGGGTATCACGAGACTGCTATGAGTTGTGTTTTAAACCCTTTTAGTGCAGTACTCTAAACCTTGGGGGCTCGGTGTAAACTTGATTAGTTGTTTCTTTTGGGCAGTAGAGCGAGCATAAGCGTAGTTCGACCTTGCTCGGGTTCAACTTTTCATTCTCAAAGTAGAGGTTGGTTTAGTGTTGTTGGCACACACGTGTAAGGTAAGCTTCGAGAGTCCCTTGTTTGGCGTTGTTTGCCTAGGTTTGGCTTAAGATATCGCTCAAGGATAGTTTTCCTCGTTGGCATGTTGTAGGCAAGCTTGTTGCTCAACTAAGGAAGGAATAACGGTTTTGTGTGCCCAAATCGAGCTAAGTAGCCATTTGGATTCGCATGCAAGCTCGTAAGCAAGGGGACTTACGTGGCTAGTGGTTATTTTAATGTTGTGTGGCTTGTTGAACCTAGTAGCATGTGTGCCTTTGACGAGCGAGTCCTTATTTCGTGTTTAGCTTGCTTGTGTTTATTGTGGGTTGAACATGTTATTTTCATGATTTATCTAACAGTCGAATTACTTGTCTATGTATGAATAACATTGCCTAGCTTGTCATGGAACTCTATTAGTTACCTGTTGATAGCTCTGCAAATAGAGCTATTAAGTTGACTATCTTTGAGTAATTAAGTTCTATTTGGGCTTCAACATGTGTTTCTTTTAGCTAGAAGTTGTGCCTTATGTGGTTGAATTCTGTTAAATAATGATGAAATCTATTTTGGCAACATTGCAGGTAAATTGGTGTCTGAGTGATGTCACTAGACCTTGGTCAGGCAAAATGCTGGAGCATTTAGGACGAAGTTGTAGCATACCAATTGTTGGAGCATAATGAGCCAGGTGCCTTGAGCTTGTGAGCAAATGTCGGAGCATCTGTACAGGAAAGCACAAAGTACCAAATGTTGGAGCATTTAGGATGAAGCTGCAGCATACCAAATGTTGTAGAAAAATTATGCAAGAATGCTGAAGCTGCGGTAATGCCTAAAGCTTTCAGTGGAAAAGTACAAGCATTTGGACGCCTGGCAGCCACCTCAATTAATCAATCTGACAGTAACTCACGGCTGGACCAATTAGCAGTGGTTATGTGGAAATTCATGCCACAGATGCCCTTCTTTGCAAAGGAGGCTAGGTATTTAAGCGACCTATCTTGCCATTTTGATGGAGACAAAGAAAAGTAGAGAATTAAGGAAGGTTTTGGTTTTTGATAAGGTTCTTTTTCTTACCTAATTTGGGAGAGACAGAGGCTACCAATCAGAAGAGGAAGTTGCCTTGGGAAAGAAGCTAACCTCACACTTGGAAGCTGCAGTCGACCCATCTTTGTTTCTTCTTTCACTCTTTACATTCTGAAATTGTAATTAGAGCTAGATTCTTATTTCTTAAATTTGTTTGTTGTTATACCTTGCCATGTTTATCAAAGTCAATGCAAGTTTACTTTGTTGTTTTTCTTTTATCATCATGAGCTAATTTAGTTAAGGGGAAGAATGAGGGGAGGTTTTGTGAATGTGAGCTATCTATGAAGGCATGAGTTGCACGTATCCACACTTCTACTAGCCTAGATTCGTTTGGCCAGTCGATTTAAGTTGTGTTTATTATGAATTTGGGAAGAGGAAGGATAAACTGAATTCATTGACGAGATTAGTTCTGATTAAGGGTTAGCTCCGAGGTAATTGAGGATACTAGGGATAGTAACTCACCTAATGAATGCAAGGAAGAATTCAAAAGATAGGCAAGTAATGGGGATTAGTTGCTGTGATCAGAGATCTCTGGGAAGAATCTATGAGAACTTGCATTAAGTGTTGAAGCAATCTCTTTACTGTAGCATTTATCTTGTTGAAGGATAATCATCCCCCTAGTTCAACCCTTGCCTTAGTCCATTGAAGCTAATTGTTATTTAGTGATCTAGTCTTTAAACCTTGTTTTTGTTACTCTCAAGTTAAATTTTGTTCATATCTCATGCAATTTGAATTATTGGTTACCCTAAGTCTACTGAGAATAAGATCAGAATCTTGACTCTTCTATATACTAATCCTTGTGGGATCGATACTCTTCTCATCACTTGTTGCAACAAGGCTGTGTTTACTTGCACACAATAAGGCGTTGGTGATTTAATTCATTGACACTCCTTCATCGCATCGAGTTTTTGGCATCATTGTCTGGGATTTTGTTGCAAGAGTTATTGATTTTGAGTTAGTTTTGGTGGACTAGTGTTTGAAAGTGAACTGATTGAGTTGCTGCTTAATTGCAGGTGCATTGGAGTGAGTTGTGCATGAACGATCAACCAGAACTGGAAATCATTCTAGATCCAGAAATAGAAAGAACATTCAGAAGGAGATTGGGAGATCAAAGAGAAACAATGACAAATCCTTAATATCCAAGAGATCCTTTAGCTCAACCAACTCAACAACCTGAATTGAGACAAGCTGAGGCAGTCAATAAGGCTATGGACCCTGCTAATGTTATACTGTTAGCAGATGACAGAGAAAGATCCATCAGGACCTATGCCAATCCTTTGATTGATGAGTTAAATCCAGGGATAGTGAGACCTGAAATTGAAGCTCCTTCCTTTGAATTGAAAGCAGTGATGTTTCAGATGTTGCAGTCAATAGGGCAGTATCATGGTTTATCTGCTGAGGATCCACATGCACATCTGAGAGCCTTTTGGGGAGTTAGTGATTTCTTCATCATGCCTAGAGTATCCAAGGAAGCTTTGAGGCTTAATCTTTTCCCTTATTCTCTGAGGGATAGTTCCAAGGCATGGTTAGATTCTTTACCACCGGGAGCTATAGACTCATGGAACACTTTGGCTGAGAAATTCTTTATCAAGTACTTCCCTGCAACCAAGAATGCAAGACTGGTTGGGATTTATGCCCTATACTTGTGTAATTTTGATCAATTAAATAAAGTATTATTTATTTTGATAAGATTACAGTCTTGCTTTTATAAATCCAATAAACTAAACTCCAAGGTTATAACGTTTATCTTGAAATCAGTGTAGTGGACACTATTTGGGTTGACTTCAAGATTATAACCTAAACAGTCTATGGTATAAGAATAAGGTTGGAAACCTCATTCTGGTAACACCATGGATGCGACCCACTTTGTAATTAGTACAAATGAGGTAATCCAACTCATTCATGTAGTTGACATGCGAATGGGGGCATCTTGTATGAAGAGTTCATACAAGACTGGATCGCAAATTATTAGTCTAACCAGTATAATACCGTTAACAGGATAAGACTAGTAATTTATAGATGGTCATTAGTGACTTGACCTGAATCCTGAGCAAGTTAAGAACTCCTGCTTATAGTGGTTTGTCCTTAGACTAGTATGGGTGAGAGTGGCCTGTTGCCGACTCAATAAGCCTACCTTCTCAGGGACAGAACCTCGTAGGTAGCTGGGAACTTAACTGTGCAAGATGGAATTCACTCATTCCTCTACTGAGGAATCAGATAGGTTGTTCCCTTAAGAATTGACTCCAGGTCTTGTTGTTTATTAGAGGATCAGTGGTGCTTAAAGAGCAAAGAGGTAATCACAGGGGTAAAACGGTAATTTGACCCAGTTGTGATTACGAACAACCTGTGAAGGATCGACTCATGGGTAATGGCTATATCAGTGGACACAATAATATCTACAGTGAGGAGAGTGCAGCTACAAGTCTATAGTGGAGTGACTTGTAGTTAATGAATATTGATTAACTGGATGAAAGAGTTTGATCAGTTAATCTCACATCATTGGAGCTCATGATCTGTAGGTTCATTAGATCCCTCCGTTGCCTCAACATGGTAATATTAAGGGTATAAAGTTAGGAGTGAAATTGAAGTGTTCAATTTCATACATGAGGAGTTATATCAATTATATATGATGTAATTGATATAATATATAGTTTTAATGTGAATTAGATTCATATATAAACTATATACTAAAGAGAGATTAAAGGAGGGGTAGAATGGTCATTTCCATATCATTCCCCTATATATAGTTGCATGAGATGCAACTAGGTTAAGACTTGAGAAATAGTATTCCTAGCCTCCTTGTTGTTGTTGGAAGTGTTCCAAAAACACAAAATCTCTCTCACAAAATACCTCACCACTCCTAAAGGGAACCCACCTTCCTCCCTCACCTAGAGAACAACGGAGAAGATCCGGTGGTGGTGTCGGTGTTCGTACGAGTTCTTGTTGCTGAGATCGTGACCGTGGAGAGAGGAGCATTTGAATAAAGGTTCTTCAAAGGTAATATACTTGCTGTCCATATCTGTATTTTATGCTTAATCTATGTTTTACGTTCTTGAATTTTCCATTGTAACTAAATCAAGAGCGCGCGATTCGCAATCGCTTCCGCTGCGGGGACTTCGATTCCCTTCAATTGGTATCCGAACCCAATTGCGTTCTTGATTTATGTAATGGATTTTTCAAGAACAAGGTGGGATTTACTGTTTTGTGCATGAGATGTATGAACGGTTTTTGCGAAATTAGATGTTTTCGATTTTGGCACATAGATTTACAATTTTTCATTGAAATGTTCAATGTAAGGGCCTGGTGTTTTGGGCAAATTTTATTGTAAATCGAGTCTGTAAGTCCGTGTCGATCGAGGCAAAGCGGTTGCTGAGAAGATCGGAGCGAAAACGAGCAAGGAATGGAGATTCCTATGGTTTTTACGTGAATGGCGTTAACGCCGCCCTCTTAGCGTTGCAACACCACCGCTGGCAGCGCGCGCGGTGGAGAAGACGACGCAGCGTTACAGTAACGCCGCCTCGGCGTTGCAAAGCTATGGCGTTGCGCAACACTCGACAGAAAACGACAAAGGCAGCGTGCAAGGCCGAAGACGTTTCACGGAAGGCAACAACGGGCAGAAACGTTGTTTTTAATATATATATTAAATATAAAAATATTTTGTATTTAATTTATATTTAATTAATTAATTTTAATTAATATAATTAGATTATATTATTTAAAATTAATTTTAGGGTGCCAAAATTGGTCTAATTTTTGCTATTTTAATTATGCAATTGTTGTGTAATTATTGCTATGCATAGTGTATGCTTGTATTTTAGAAATCTCACCTTAGGTTAAGCATTTTCATGCTCATTTATAATATAAGGAGTTATATTATATAGTTTGCATAATTAATTAATATAATGTTGTTATATTAATTTTTGGACAGCATTGACATGCATTATATTTCATGAGATGAATATGCTATGTATGTTTTATTATTCATGTGATGAATGATCAAGCACTATAACATAGTATGCATGTCACCTAAGTTTAATTATTAGTTTTAAAGTGTTTAGAACTTGGAAATAATAGACCTTAGGTTATCTAGTTCTAATTAGATTAGAACTAGGAACCAAGTAATTTATAAGCTATGATTAAAAGAGGAACTCTGTCTAAGGAAAGTTCTCATATAGGTCAGGGTTTTATTTCGAGGTGCGGAAACGGAACACCCTACTTGGGAACTGACCTGGGAGTGAAATTTAATCAGAGAGTCTTATAAATTACAATAGCGTCAGCGGGTTTATTAAGGGGTTAATAAACTAGAAAATCTAGGTTTAATATAAGGAATCATATTAACAAACTTAGGATAAAATCAATATAAGAGTTATATTGATTATCAATATAAGAGTTATGTTGATAGATATAGGTAAAACCATTAGTCGGGTTTTAGCCTAAGAAAGATTCCTATAGACTTAAAGTATTCAGTGGGAGGAAAAAGTGTATGAGATACATATTTTTCCACCTACGCTATCTCCGGGAAGTTCACACCGTGAGACTCATACTTGGCCTCGTGGCGCAAAGCGGGAGCGTCCCCTCTCGGATGGTGTTTGTATGAATCAATACCAAGGTGAATGGAGAGGGTACTTATAGTGAGTGGGAGCAGGTTTAGTGAAAACAAAACCTACGGTCTCTTTTTGTCGGTTACACCGTTGGACCACTATGGTCACCTGCTAGTTTGGCTGGACTGCACAATCCCTTGGAGGGCTTGATCATAGGGGATCTAACACAGTAGACACCCGAAAGGGATAAAGATTTCCTTAGACTATTTTCCAATCTAGTCCTCCCTTCGGCGGATTTTATTTGATCGAGACTCTGGGATCTAAAGACAAAGAGTTACACTCACGGGATACATAAGTTGTGTATGTATTCAGACCGAAAAATGGTAATTAAAACCTATAGGAATAAGAGTTATTCTGGTGTTAGGTTTTGGTCAAGAATGTCTTGATCCAGAGGAGGAGTGTTTTTTATTACCCTTCGGTGTCATACATTCTAAACCTCTGGAGTATCATTGGAAATTATAAATGCCTAGGAATCATTTGATAATTAGCTAAAACATGATTTGATTAGAGTTATAGCAAGAAACTCATATAAGTTTGTTTGTAAATTTTTAGCAAAAATGTCTAGCTCTATGATTTTCTTATTGGGTGCGAAAAAGTTAACCGGAGAGAACATAGTGACATGGAGGGATGGACTCAACATAATTTTGGTTGCACATGATCTTAAGTTCGTTCTCAATGAGGAGTGTCCTCAATTTCCTGCTCAAAATGCATCTCAAGCTGTTGAGGATGCGTATGACCGCTGGATTATTGCCAACGAAAAGGCGAAAGCCTATATCCTGGCTAGCATACCTGATGCTTTAGCCAGGAGGCTGGAGGGCAAGGTCTCAGCTCGAGAGATCATGGATTTTGTGCTAAATTTTCTAGACAACCGTCTAAACAAATTCGACATGAAGCCCTTAAGTTCGTTTATAACGCACGTATGAAGGAAGGAACATCCGTGAGAGAACATGTTCTCAATCTGATTGCCCACTTCAATATAGCGGAATTAAACGGAGCGGTCATAGATGAGAAATTTCAGATTTTGTTCATCCTAGAATCTTTTCCGAAGAGTTTTCAGCGATTCCGTAGCAATGCAGTGATGAACAACATAGAGTATGATCTGACTTCTCTGCTACATGAGCTGCAGAATTATCAGTTTCTTATGGATGATAAGAGACAACAAAATGGAGAGGCAAATTTGTTTGCTCATTCCAATAGTTCTCAGGAGGATTCATCCTCTAGGACTAAGAACTGCAGCCATGCTTCTGGACTTAAGAAGATACAGAAGAAGAGGAAAAGGAGCAGATAAAGAGCAACTGTCTAGCAAAGAAAAGCTGTTATTTGATAACATGTAGCTTAAGGGTTTATTAGAAACCTCATTTCTTGCCTTAAAGAACATTGTACTTCTTTTACTTTTCAATTAAATAAAGTGTTTATTTCATTGGAAAAGTATTGTACTATGTGTTGCTCTTCTTGAGAATTATTTGCAAATGGTTTAATTCAGTTAAAATAGTTTTAACAAGTGAATTTTACAAAATTGCAAGTACGCGAACTAATTTCTCCTAAAATGCTCATCTTTGTCGTCTAAGATTGGGTCACATTAATCTCAATAGGATTGAGAGATTGGTAAAGAACGGACTTCTAAACGAGTTAGAAGAAAATTCCTTGCCAGTATGTGAATCCTGCCTAGAAGGCAAGATGACTAAAAGACCTTTTAGTGGAAAAGGTTATAGAGCCAAAGATCCTCTAGAGCTTATACATTCAGACCTTTGTGGTCCGATGAATGTTAAAGCCAGGGGAGGATATGAATATTTCATTTTTATAGATGATTATTCCAGATATGGGCATATTTACCTAATGCACCACAAGTCTGAAGCACTTGAAAAGTTCAAGGAATTCAAGACTAAGGTTGAAAATCAATTAGGTAAAAGAGTTAAAACACTTCGATCGGATCGAGGTGGAGAGTACATGAATTTAAAATTCCAGAACTATGTGATAGAACATGGAATTACATCCCAACTCTCAGCTCCTGACACACCACAGCAAAACGGTGTATCGGAAAGGAGAAATAGAACCTTGTTGGACATGGTTAGATCAATGATGAGTTATGATCATCTCCCTAGTTCCTTTTGGGGTTATGCAGTGGAGACTGCAGTATACATTTTGAATAGTGTGCCCTCCAAAAGTGTTTCTGAAACACCTTTTGAATTCTGGAAAGGACGTAAAGGTAGTTTATGTCACTTCAAAATATGAAATGGCCCAAAGACACATGTGCTTGTGACAAATCCAAAGAAGTTGGATTCACGTTCAAAGTTGTGCCTATTCGTAGGATACCCAAAAAGAAACAAGAGGTGGTTTATTCTATGATCCTAAGGAAGATAAGGTCTTTGTGTCGACAAATGCCACTTTCTTGGAGGAGGACCACATAAGGGACCACAAACCAAAAAGTAAGGTAGTGTTGAGTGAGTTAGACGGAACAGTAGCAAAGGTTGCTAATAAGAATACTAGTACATCAACAAGAGTTGTTGATACTAGTTTGTCTAGTCAAGATGGTCCATCTCAAGAGTTGAGTATGCCTCGACGTAGTGGGAGGGTTGTGATACAGCCTGACCGTTACATGGGTTTAGCTGAAACCCAAGTTGTTACACTAGATGACAACTGCGAGGATCCATTGACTTATAATCAAGCAATGGTTGACATTGACAAAGACAAATGGGTCATAGCCATGGACCAAGAGAAAACGAGGTGTAGATGGGAAGGTGCAAACCTTTAAAGCTAGACTAGTAGCAAAGGGTTATACCCAGGTTTAAGGGGTTGACTTTGAGGAAACCTTTTCACCTGTTGCTATGGTAAAATCTATCCGTATCCTTCTTGCCATTGCCGCATATTATGACTATGAGGTATGGCAAATGGATGTCAAGACAACCTTTTTGAATGGGAATCTTAAGGAAATCATCTACATGGACCAACCCAAAGGGTTCATTGAACCAGGACAAGAGCAAAAGGTTTGCAGGCTTAAAAGGTCGATTTATGGACTGAAACAAGCCTCTAGGTCCTGGAATATAAGATTTGATGGGGCTTTTCAGATCTTATGGTTTTGACCAGAATGATGATGAACCTTGTGTCTACAAGAAAATCATCAATAGTTCTGTCGCTTTCCTAATTCTCTATGTGGATGATATCCTACTCATTGGGAATGATGTAGGTTATCTTAGTGACATTAAGGAATGGCTAGCTACGCAATTCCAAATGAAAGATTTGGGTGATGCGCAGTTTGTTCTTGGGATCCAGATTGTCCGGAACCGCAAGAATAAAACACTAGCCTTATCTCAAGCATCATACATAGACAAAGTATTGTCAAGGTTTAAGATGCAAGATTCCAAAAAATGGCTTGTTTCCTTTTAGACATGGAATCCATTTGTCTAAGGAACAGTGTGTCCTAAGACACCTCAAGGAGTTGAGGATATGAGACGGATTCTTACGCATCACCGTTGGGAGCCCGATGTACGCCATGTTGTGTACTAGGCCCGACATCCTGCTTTTTGCGATTGGGATGATCGGTGAGATATCAATCCAATCCAGGACTTGAACACTCGGACAACGGTTAAAACGATCCTTAAGTATCTTGGAGAACAAGGAACTACATACTTGTGTATGGGGGTGAGGATTTGATCCTTACAGGATACACGGATTTCGACTTTGATCGATAAAGATTCTCGGAAATCTACATCAGGGTAAGTTTTCACTCTTAACGGAGGAGCTGTAGTATGACGAAGCGTCAAGCAAGGATGCATCGCTGATTCCACCATGGAGGTTGAATATGTAGCGACTTGTGAAAGCAAACTAAAAAGGTCGTTTGGTTAAGGAAATTTATGCTAAATTTGGAAGTTGTTCCAAATATGACTTTACTGTCACCTTGTATTGCGATACTTGATGGTGGTGTGAGTTGGCAAATTCGAGGAAACCAGAAGTCACAAGAGGGGAAAGCACATAGAGCGGAAGTATCATCTCATCCAGGAGATCGTGCATAGAGGAGACGTGATTGTCACGAAGATAGCCTCAGAGCACAACATTGCTAATCCTTTTACAAAGGCTCTCACGGCTAAAGTATTTGAGAGTCACCTAGAAGGTCAAGGTTTACAAGTGTTCCCCAACTAGGGCAAGTGGGAGTATTTTGTACAAAGGGGTTTAAATGCCCTAGTTTATTGTATTTACATTATTGTAATGTTTAGTACTCCACAAGCTTTAGGTCAAGTGGGAGATTGTTGGGATTTATGCCCTATACTTGTGTAATTTTGATCAATTAAATAAAGTGTTATTTCTTTTGATAAGATTACAGTCTTGCTTTTATAAATCCAATAAACTAAGCTCCAAGGTTATAAAGTTTATCTTGAAATCAGTGTAGCGGACACTATTTGGGTTGACTTCAAGATTATAACCTAAACAGTCTATGGTATAAGAATAAGGTTGGAAACCTCATTCTAGTAACACCATGGATGCGACCCACTTTTTAATGAGTACAAATGAGGTAATCCAACTCATTCATGTAGTTGACATGCAAGTGGGGGCATCCTGTATGAAGAGTTCATACAAGACTGGATCGCAAATTATTAGTCTAACCAGTATAACACCGTTAATAGGATAAGACTAGTAATTTATAGATGGTCATTAGTGACTTGACCTGAATCCTGAGCAAGTTAAGAACTCCTGCTTATAGGGGTTTGTCCTTAGACTAGTATGGGTGAGAGTGGCCTATAGCCGACTCAATAAGCCTACATTCTCAGGGACAGAACCTCGTAGGTAGCTGGGAACTTAACTGTGCAAGATGGAATTCACTCATTCCTCTACTGAGGAATCAGATAGGTTGTTCCCAAGAATCGACTCGTGTCTTGAACAACGGAGCCCCGCCCTCTTTGAGGGTATGAGTCTAAGGTAGGACCTTAGACTTGTTGTTCATTAGAGGATCAGTGGTACTTAAGGAGCAAAGAGGTAATCACAGGGGTAAAACGGTAATTTGACCCAGCTGTGATTACGAACAACCTGTGAAGGGTCGACTCATGGGTAATGACTATATCAGTGGACACAATAATATCTACAGTGAGGAGAGTGCAGCTGCGCAATGCCACAACGTTGCAACGTTGTCGTCTTCTCCTCTAATGAACAACAAGGAGTGATATAGTGTCATTTCAACAGAATGAGAATGACACAGTAATTGAGGCTTCAAAAAGATTTAAACATTTGCTTAGGAGATGCCCTCACTATGGACTTCCTCATTGCATCCAAATGGAGACATTCTACCATGGATTGAACACAACAACCAAGCAGGTTGTGGATGCCTCAACTAATGAAATCCTTCTATCCCAAACTTATAACGAGGCATTTGAAATTTTAGAAAGGATATCTTCCAATAATTGCCAGTGGCCAGACATTAGGAACAACCTAAGTAGGAAAGCAAAGGAAATGTTGGAATTGGATGCCCTATCTGCATTGAATGCTCAAATGGCATCTATGGCAAACATGCTGAAGAATTTGTCTGTGGGAAATGAAGTGAAAAATGTGTAATCTGTACAAGCTCCAACCATTGTGAATGAAGTTGGTAGTATGATGGAGATCCAATCTCCTTGAGCAGCGAAAACGTGTTTGGAATCGTAATTTGCAAGTTCGTTTTGGTTGAAATACTAAAACCAATACATTGATGAAAAACAGAATAAACATGCATTTCTAATCCAATTACACATGGAGATTAATCATGCAAACATGCTAAGTTTAACTATTAAACTAAAAGGAATAAAAGGGATTACCTTTGTAGATTTTCCTCAACAACAACTCCTTGCTTATCGTACTGCAACACAACAATACAGGAACTCCTCTGTGTTTCTCCAAGAGGACACTACCACATGGAGAACCCTATATTCTCTGAGTTCTACTTAGATCTTCCTTAGGTGGGAAGGATCCAACAATTGGAGTATTGGGAAATGAGAGAGAGAGAGAATTCTTGAGTAAGTTGAAAGCTGATTCAATTGATCGATTATCCTCTTCTCACCATGAGAGGAATAATCATTCAGTGGGTAACTTCCCACTCCCTATCGAGGTGGAGTTGGGGAGTAGTGGGAACGTGTCATCATGACACGTTGCCTGATTATTTAATATATTAATTAATTAACGATTAATTAATTACATTAAATTAAATCACATTTAATTCAAATATTAATTAAATGATTAAATCACATTTAATCATTTTACCCTTTAATCTTATAGTTTAATGCACATTAGAATTTAACCTATAGTTTTCAAATATGAATCACATTCACATTTGAATTTAATATTTGAACTCTTTTAAATATTTAATTCTCTCATATAATTTAATACGAATCATATTCACTTTAAATTTATAATACATAGTTCCAAAACTATATATTATATTGTATCTATATACATTAAATTTATTCCCTTATGAATTTGAACATTTCAAATTCAAATGATCTAAGAACCCTTTACGAGCTAGAAGGTGAACCTAATGGACCTAAAGATCAGAAGCTCTAACGATACGAGCTTACTTGGGTAATCTCATTAACCTCCTAATCAAAATTCGTTAACTGCA
Organism: Trichosanthes cucumerina; assembly: GCA_036507285.1. Taxonomy (NCBI): domain Eukaryota; kingdom Viridiplantae; phylum Streptophyta; class Magnoliopsida; order Cucurbitales; family Cucurbitaceae; genus Trichosanthes; species Trichosanthes cucumerina. The sequence goes on from CM071841.1 coordinate 47,436,336, forward strand.
GGAACACTCTACTAAAGTCCCGCAACTGCACTCTTCTCACTGCAGATATATTTCTGTGTCCACGGATATTGACCAATAGCAGCAAGTCAATCCTTCACGAATGTTCGTAACACCAACTGGGTCAAATTACCGTTTTACTCCTAGGTTACATCTTGTACCTTAAGTACCAGTGCTCCTCTAATGAACAATTTGTTTGTGGTCCTACCAACAAACAGAGTCCCTCTTGGGCTAATGAGAGGGTCGGGCCCTTTGTTCAAGTCTCGGAGACACCACTTAAGGGAACATTGCTCTACTTACCCTAGTAGGCGGGAAGAAGTGAATTCCATCTTGCTAAGTTAAGATCCCAGCCGCTCACTCGGTCTTGTCCCAGAGAAGGTAGGCATATTGAGTCGGCGAATCTGGCAAATCTCACCCATACTAGTCAAAGGACAATCCCTCGCGAACAGGAGTTCGTAACCTGCTCAGGATTGAGATCAAGTTGCCTAGGTCATCCTAGTGAAATGGAAACCTAACTAGTCAACGGAGTTACAGCTAGAGGTTACCATTTCGATGTCCGGTCTTATGTAATCTCATTACATAGGATATCCCCACTCACATGTCATCTACACGAACACGTTAGGATCACAGTGTTTGTATCATATACAAAGTGGGCCACATCCATAGTTTTACCAGGGTAAGGTACCCAAACCTTATCACCTAACTATAGACCCTTTAGCTTGTATCTCGAACCGAGATCCGTTATATGTACACTACATTCAGTTAAAGATACATTTAACAACCTTGGATGTTTAGTTTATTGCATTTAGGGTTTAAACAAAGGTAAATTCGTAGATAATGAAATAATAACTCTTTATTGAAGTAATAACAATTTATTACAATAATTAGAACATAAATTCAAACTACGAGTTTTAGAGCACAAACCCCAACAAACTCCCACTTGAACTAAAACTCTAGTGGGGTACATCATAATCTAAAACAGTGGTTACAGAGATAGAAAAAATAATAAACTAGGGCATCCATATACCCCATTACATATCTCACACTTTGCCTAGATTAGCCTATGTACATGTCTCGTAGGCCTAGACTCTCCAGATGACCCTCGAACACTTTAGCCGTGAGAGTCTTTGTAAATGGATCAGCAATATTGTGCTCCGAAGCGATCTTCATAACTGTCACATCTCCTTGTTGCACTATATCTCGTATCAGGTGATACTTCCTCTCGATGTGCTTGCCTCGCTTATGGCTGCGAGGTTCCTTCGAATTGGCTACCGCACCACTGTTGTCACAGTATAAGGTGATGGGAAATTCCATATTTGGAACAACTTCCAAATCATAAAGGAATTTACTTAGCCAAACAGCCTCTTTAGTTGCTTCACAAGCGGCGACATACTCAGCCTCCATCGTGGAGTCTGCGATGCATCCTTGCTTGATGCTTTGCCATACTATAGCTCCCCCGTTATGGGTGAAAACTGATCTCGATGTGGATTTTCGAGAATCCTTATCAGTCTGAAAATCAGAATCAGTGTATCTAGTAAGGATCAAATCCTTAGTCTCATACACTAGCATATAGTCCCTCGTTCTCCTAAGATACTTGAGGATATTTTTAACTTATGTCTAGTGGTCTAACCCTGGATTGGATTGGTACTTACTGATTATTCCCACCGCATAACAAATGTCTAACCTCGTGCACAACATAGCATACATTAAGCTACCTATTGTAGAGGCATGGGGAATACGTCTCATATCCTCAACTTCTTGAGGTGTCTTAGGACACTATTCCTTAGACAGATGAACTCCATGCCTGAAGGGTAATAAGCCCCCCTTGGAATTCTGCATCGAATATCAGGACAACATTTTGTCGATATAAAAGGCTCGAGACAGAGCTAGGGATTTGTTGCGATTCCTGAAGATCTGAATCCCAAGAACATATTGCGCCTCTCCCAAATTTTTCATTTGGAATTGGGTCGCCAACCAATTCTTTATGTCAGTAAGGTATCCTACATCATTCCCAATGAGTAGGATATCATCTACATAAAGCACTAAGAAAGCTACTTTGTCGTTGACGATCCTCTTGTAAACACAAGGCTCATCAACGTTTTGGTCAAAGCCATAAGACTTGATCGCAGTATCAAATCTTATATTCCAAGATCTGGATGCTTGTTTCAACCCATAAATGGATCGATTGATCTTGCAAACTTTTTGCTCCTGACCTTGGGTTATGAACCCTTCGGGCTGAGACATATAGATGCTCTCGTCAAGATTACCATTCAAAAAGGTTGTCTTGACGTCCATTTGCTAGATTTCATAATTATAAAACGCGGTTATGGACAAGAGTATCCTTATAGACTTCAGCATAGCAACAGGGGAAAAAGTTTCTTCATAATCAACTCCTTCCCTTTGGGTAAAACCCTTTGCTACAAGTCTAGCCTTAAAGGTCTGTACCTTTCCGGCTGCATCTCTCTTTCTCTTATAGATCAATTAACACCCTATGGGTCTAACCCCTTCAGGTTGGTCTACAAGTTCCCATACTGAATTGAAGTCTATTGACTCCATTTCAAGGTCCATGGCTTTGATCCATTGGTCCTTCTCTACGTCATTCATTGCCTGTTTATAAGACAATGGATCTTCTACGCCGTCATCAGGTATGACAACTTGAGTTTTAGCTAAACCCAAATAGCGGTCACGTTGCGAAACAACCCTCTCACTGCGTCGAGGAATTTCCAACGATTGAGAAGGACGAGACTGACTTGAGGTGTTGGCTCCTCCATCAACTCTTGATGAAGGTCCAGCTTGATCAACAACTCTTGTTGGTTCATCTGTAGCTTCATTTAACACTAATTTACTACGCGGTTTGTGGTTCCTCATGTGATCTTCCTCCAAGAAAGTGGCGTTTGTTGATACAATCACATTGTTTTCTTCTGGGTCGTTGAAAAGACCACCTATCATTTCTTTAGGATAGCCAATAAATTGGCATAATCTTGAACGAGGTTCCAGTTTCTTTGCGTTTGTCGCTAGTACGTGTGTCGGACAACCCCAAATCCTGAAGTGTTGTAAACTAGGTTTACGCCCCTTCTACAATTCAAAAGGTGTTTCTGAAACATTCTTTGATGGAACAGTGTTCAAGTTTTGAACTGCAGTCTCTACTGTGTATCCCCAAAACAAGGCAGGCAATTGAGCATAACTCATCATAGAACGAACCATGTCCAACAAGGTTCTATTTCTCCTTTCTAAGACACCATTTTGCTGTGGTGTATTAGGTGCTGAGAGTTGAGAATTAATTCCATGTTCTATCATATAGTCTTGGAATCTCAAATCCATATACTCTCCACCTTGATCGGATCGAAGTGTTTTAATGATTTTTCCTAATGCATTCTCTACTTCAGCCTTATACTCTTTGAACTTTTCAAGAGCCTGAGACTTATGATGCATTAGGTATAGATAACCATACCTTCAATAATCATCTATGAAACAGATGAACTATTCGTACCCTCCTCGAGTTTTAACATTCACCGGACCACAAAGATCCGAATGTATAACTTCTAAGGGCACTATGACTCTGTAACCTTTTCCAGTGAAAGGTCGCTTAGTCATTTTACCTTCCAAGCATGATTCGCAAGGAGGTAAAGAATCATCTTCTAACTTGTTTAGAAGTCCATTCTTAGATAATCTCTTAATCTGGTTGAGATTTATATGACCAAGTCTAAGATGCCATAGATATGTATTATTTTGAGAAATTCTTTGTCTTTTACTTTGAGTATTTGCAGTTTTAAACATCTCATGATTTAAAAAGTCTTTAGTTTGATTCGGTTTAAGTACATACAATCCGTTTTTCAATTTAGCAGAACAAATATTGACACACTATTTTAAAATGAACGCTTCATTTAATGAAAAGGAAATACAATATCCAAGTTCTATTAAACAAGAGATAGAAATTAAGTTCCTCTTAATCTTAGGAACTATATACAGATTTTTTAATAAAATAAATCTATCTCTGAAAAACAGCTTGGCATCTCCCACTGCACGAGCTGAGTGGACGTCTCCCGTTCCGACCTTGAGCGTCATCTCACCCTCTTCGAGCTCATTGAAGGAACTAGTTTCCTGAAATGAAGAGCATACGTGATTAGTGGCTCCTGAATCATGTATCCAGGTAAAATCATGATTTTCCACTAAACAAGTTTCAAGAACAAGTAAATCTAATTTACCTTTCTTCTATTTGAGCTCAACAAGGTATTTTGGGCAGTTTCGCTTCCATTGCCCATCCACGTTGCAGTGGAAACACTTTCTCTGTCTGCAACCTTCATTTTTCCCTTGCCTTTATCAGCAGCAGGTGCCTTCCCTTTCCCTCCTATCTTCTTCTTTTGGGTCTTCTTAAGCCCAGAAGATGAACCACAGGACTTAGTCCAAGACGATGAACCCTTCTAGAACCTTCTGGAATGGGCAAACAGATTTGCCTCTCCATCAGCCTATCCCTTATTCTTCATAAGAGACTGGAAAGTTTGTAGTTCATTAAGGAGAGTAGTCAGGTTACACTCTATCTTGTTCATCACCGCATTGCTGCAGAATTGTAGGAAACTCTTCGGAAGAGATTCCAGAATGAACGAGACCTGACTTTGCTCGTAAATGACCGCTCCGTTCATCTCAGCCACGTTGAAGTGGACCATAAGATCGAGAACGGGTTCTCTCACCAATGACCCTCCTTCATACGGGAGTTATAAACGTATTTGAGGGATTCGTGTCGAAGTTGTCAAGACGGTTGTCCAAACATATCCTGCAACGAACTAATGATCTCACGAGCTGAGACCATGCCCTCGTGCTTTTTGACTAGAACTTCAGAAACACTAGCAAAAATATAGACCTTGGCCTTATCATTGGCCTTGATCCAGTGATGCCGCACGCCTCCCAATGCATTGAGGCGTTTGAGCGAGGATCCGAGGACATTCCTCATCAAGATACAAATCGAAGGTCGTTAACAACGAGAATCGTATTTAGGTTGGACATCCTCGTAGTAAAATTCTCACCAGTTAAATGATCGATTTTTAATAATGCTATTATTGAGGACGATATGCTGAAAATCCAAAATAGTTCTAATTAGTTATGCCTTTTAAACCATTATAAAACCAATCAAATTTAGCAAAATTATTAAAGAACCCTAGTGTTTAAACTAAACTCAGTGTTTAAATTAAACCTTTAATTTTGCAACGATATTTCAAGGGTTTAGAACAAAAGCCTCCGTCGGGCAGTCAGTCATTCCTCCCCTGAATTGAGACTTTCTCAGCCAATTCTCACTACCAGAACATCTCATGTCCCAATGGTCCTTAGCTATCATTTGTTTGGTCAAGGACTTGTTAACTAGCTTAACTCATCCCGTAAATGTGACCCTACCATTTTCAGATCCAATAAGTCCAAGCCAACAGGCTACTATTAAGAAAAACAACTGTTGGCAAATTACCTAAGAGACCTTATCCATTTCTGGAGTTCGCGGTGTTCCGATCCCTATAGTCAGGCCCTCCGTAGGGTTTGGCTGTTCTAGGACAACCTAGCAGGTGGACTATAGAAATCTCACGGTGCGACCTAATGGAGGAGACCGTAGGATACGTTGACACGAGTCCTGCTCCCACTTACTATGGATACTTCCCTCATTCACCTTGGTATTGAACGATGCAAACACATACCGTAGGGGGACACTCTATTGACGCCACGTAGCCGAGCATGGAACTCACGGTGTGAACTCTTGAGGACGTGAGAGTAAACATGATGTGAACATCTCGTTTTCTCCCACTAAAGCTCCTAAGGTTACTTAAATAAAATAACATTAATTTTAAACTAAGTAATTTCATGCTCCATGCAATTTATTTTCCATATAATCTAATTATAACAATTATAATTAATTACTCATGAAAAATAAATTAATCATGCATCTAAACCATATTTATATAACAATTATACAAATAAAATGCATGAACATGCTTATCCTAAGGTGGGAAAAAAATCTAAATGACATTCATAAAGAAATACAGCTGTAAAATCGGAATAATTTGGCCCCTAAAGTGCAAAATAATAAAATAAATTACTCTAATTTTATTACATGAACCGGTCCAATACTTCTTGAACCGGGCTCGAACCGCTCAAACCGGACCGAAAACAAACCCAAAAACTGAATCGGCCTGCAGCTTCTGAAATGGCATCACGGCGTTGCAACGCTGGTTTTGTCCACGCACGCGCTTGCTATCGGGGTAGCATTGCAACGCTGAGGGGAAACGTTGCAACGCTGCTGACCCTTGGAGCTCCTGCGTCGATAGGGAGGCCTGGTGTTGCGACGCCGTTCCTCAGTGTTGCAACGCTGATGAACGGCGTTGCAACGCTGTTGCTTCGGCAACAACTTTCTCCTTCGAACACAGCAGCTTCCAACTTCAATTTCTCCTTTGATTCTCAACCGAAATCCACGAAACTGGTCCCGAACAACTCTTAACTCGAATACAGTCTCGATAATGCAATTAATTACCCAAAAACACAGGGGCCTTTACACTTAATTTGATCAAATCAAAGAAAAAACTAAGGCCAAATACTCCTCAACAGTTTTATAGCAAACCAAATGCATTTCCCACCAAATCAATGCAATTTTGTTTCAACCAAAACAAATCAAGCATTGCTCTGATACCAATTGATGGAGATCCGTTCTCCTTTAGCAGCGGAAACGTGTTGGAATCGTAATTTGCAAGTTCGTTTTGGTTGAAATACAATAACCAATACATTGATGAAAAACAGAATAAACATGCATTTCTAGTGTAATTAGACATGGAGATTAATCATGCAAACATGCTAAGTTTAACTATTAAACTAAAAGGAAGAAAAAGGATTACCTTTGTAGATTTTCCTCAACAGCAACTCCTTACTTATCGTACTGCAACACAGCAACACAGGAATTCTTCTGTTTTCTCCAACAGGACACTACCACTTGGAGAACCCTCTATTCTCTGAGTTCTACTTAGATCTTCCTTAGGTGGGAAGGATCCAACAATTGGAATATTGGGAAATGAGAGAGAGAGAGAGAGAATTCTTAAATAAGTTGAATGCTGATTCAATCGATCGATTATCCTCTTCTCACCAGGAGAAGAATAATCATTCAGTGGGTAACTCCAAACTCCCTATCGAGAGGGAGTTGGGGAGTAGTATGACACGTTCCCTGATTAATTAATATATTGATTAATTAACAATTAATTAATTACATTAAATTAAATCACATTTAATTCAAATATTAATTAAATGATTAAATCACATTTAATCATTTTACCCTTTAATCTATAGTTTAATGCACATCAAATGCACATTAAAATTTAACCTATAGTTTTCAAATATGAATCACATTCACATTTGAATTTAATATTTGAACTCTTTCAAATATTTAATTCTCTCATATAATTTAATACGAATTATATTCACATTAAATTTATAATATATAGTTCCAAAACTATATATTATATCGTATGTATATACATTAAATTTATTCCCTTATGAATTTGAACATTTCAAATTCAAATGATCCCAGAACTCTTTACGAGCTAGAAGGTGAACCTAATGGAGCTACAGATCAGAAGCTCCAACGATACGAGATTACTTGGTTAATCTCATTAACCTTCTAATAAACATTCGTTAACTACGGGAACATTGCACTAAAGTCCCGCAGCTGCACTCTTCTCATTGCAAATATATTTCTGTGTGCACGGATATTGACCAATAACAGCAAGTCAATCCTTCACGAATGTTCGTAACACCAGTTGGGTTAAATTACCGTTTTACCCCTGGGTTACATCTTGTACCTTAAGTACCAGTGCTCCTCTAATCAACAATTGTTTGTGGTCCTACCAACAAATAGAGTTCCTCTCGGGCCAATAAGAGGGTCGGACCCTTTGTTCAAGTCCCAGAGACACCACTTAAGGGAACATTCCTCTACTTACCCTAGTAGGTGGGAAGGAGTGAATTCCATCTTACTAAGTTAAGTTCCCAGCCACTTACTCGGTCTTGTCCCCAAGAAGGTAGGCATATTGAGTAGGCGAATCTAGCCACTCTCACCCATACAAGTCAAAGGACAATCCCTCGCGAACAGGAGTTCGTAACCTTCTCAGGATTGAGATTAAGTCACCTAGGTCATCCTAGTGAAATAGAAACCTAACTAGTCAACGATGTTACAGCTAGAGGTTACCATTTCGTGGTCCGGTCTTATGTAATCTCATTTCATAGGATATCCCCACTCACATGTCATCTACACGAACACGTTAGGATCACAGTGTTTGTATCATATACAAAGCGGGCCACATCCATAGTTTTACCAGGGTAAGGTACCCAAACATTATCCCCTAACTATAGACCCTTTAGGTTGTATCTCGAACCGAGATCCGCTATATGTGCACTGCATTTAGTTAAAGATACATTTAATAGCCTTTGATGTTTAGTTTATTAGATTTAGGGTTTAAACAAAGACAAATTCGTAGATAACGAAATAATAACTCTTCATTGAAGTAATAACAATTTATTACAATAATTAGAACAGAAATACAAACTACGAGTTTTAGGGCACAAACCCCAATAGTCATGATATGTGTGTTTATTGTGGGGAAGGACATGTTTATGAATATTGTCCTCATAATCCAGCATCAGTGTATTATGTGGGCAATCGACAAGCCAACCACAAGAACAAACCATATTCTAATACTGACTACCCTTGTTGGAGGAATCATCCTAATTTCTCTTGGGGAGGCCAAAGCAGTGTTGCTCAAGCACCATAACCACAAAGACCTATGAATCATCCCCTGGATTTGGAAACCAAAATCAGGAAGGATTTGGGAACAAAAGGCTTATGAATCCTCCACAAGCTTCTAGTGCACCCGCAGAAAATGTTTGGAAGGATTATATGGCCAGAACAGATGCAGTGGTTCAAAGTCATTTAGCTTCATTAAGGAATATCGAAATTCAGCTTGGTCAAATAACAAATGAGTTGAAAATCAGACCTCAAGGAAAATTACCAGCTGATACTAAACCACCCAAAAGAGAGGGAAATGAACAAGTCCAATCAATAGAGCTGAGAAATGGTAAGTCAGTGGGGAGAAATGAAGGCACGAGATCGAATAAGCAAGGTAGCCAAAAGGATGAGCAGAAAAAAGTGATGGAGTCAGAATCTGAAAAAACAGCAGTAGAGAAAGAATCTAAAGATGGAAAGGTTGAACCCTTAGGGGCCAAGCCCGACACAGTCATAGGATTCACACCTCCACCTCCACCTTTTCCACAAAGGTTGAATAACAAAAAGTCAAAGGAAATCCATTTTGAGAAAGTCTTGGATATCTTGAAGGAAATACACATCAATGTACCACTAATTGATGAATTAAGGCAAATGCCAAATTACATGAAATTCCTCAAGGATGTGTGCTCTAAAAGGGAGAGGTTCCAAGAGTTTAATGTAGTATCTTTAAATGATGAATGGAGTGCAGTCTTCAGGAATAGAATCCCTCATAAGGAGAAAGATCCAGGGTCATTCACAATTCTAGTTTCAATTGGAGGTAAAAAGTTGGGAAGAGCCCTCCGTGATTTGGGAGCAAGTGTGAACCTTATGCCTTTATCCATCTATAAAGGATTACGTATAGGTGAAGCTCGTCCGAAATCAGTAACCCTCAAACTTGTTGACATATCCATAGCTTATCTAGAAGGAAAAATTTGAGGATATTTTGTTGCAAGTGGGGCAGTTCATATTTTCATTGGACTTAATCATGTTAGACTATGAAACTGACCATGACGTTCTAATTATTCTGGGAAGGCCCTTCCTGAAATAGGCAGAACTCTAGTGGATGTGTATGAAGGAACAATTACCTTGAGAATGAATGACCAAGAAGTGAAGTTCAGTGTTTATGGTTCTATGAAATACCCTAATGAGATGGAGAAATGTTCAGCAATAAATCTGATGAAGGAAATGATAGTTGAAGTATTTGAAGAAAACATAGCTTAATACCACAGTCCAATCAGTGATGAAGAGTTTTGGGGAACATTAGAGTTAACCATAGAAAGCCAGCAAGAGGCAGAAGAACTTAAAGTGGCTGAGTGTAAGGCAACCTTTGAGTCCCTAGATCTGGGAGACAGAAGTAGTTTGTTATTGCAACCTTCAATCCATGTGCCCCCCTATGCTAGAACTTAAGCCATTGCCTAAGCATCTAAAATATGTCTTCGTGGGAGACAAACAAACTTTGCCTATTGTCATAGCTGCAGATCTGATGCCTAACAATGAAGAAATGTTGATAAAATTGTTGAAGCATTACAAGAAGGCAATAGGGTGGACACTGGAAGACATCAAGGGAATTAGCCCCACTTACTGTATGCATAAGATCAACCTAGAAGAGGGGAATTTCAAGTCAGTGGAGCAGCAAAGGAGATTAAATCCAGCTATGAAAGAGGTGGTGAAGAAGGAGATTGTCAAATGGCTGGATGCTGGCATCATATACCCCATTTCTGACAGTAACTAGGTTAGTCCAGTTCAGTGTGTTCCAAAGAAGGGAAGGGTCACTATGGTAACAAATGTTGCAAATGACCTAATTCCTACAATAACAGTTAGTGGCCTGAGAATCTGTATGGACTACAGAAGGTAGTGGCCTGAGAATCTGTATGGACTACAGAAGGTTGAACAAAGCCACTCAAAAAGACCACTTTCCATTGTCATTTATTGACCAGATGCTAGATAGGTTGGTTGGGTAGGCTTATTATTGATTTTTTGATGGATACAGTGGGTATAATCAGATTACAATAGCCCCACAAGACCAAGAGAAAACCACTTTTACCTGTTCCTATGGCACCTTTGCCTTTAGGAGTATGCCATTTGGTGTGTGCAATGCCCCAACCACCTTCCAACGATTCGTGATGGCAATCTTCTCTGATTTAGTGGAAAATATTATGGAGGTTTTCATGGATGACTTCTCATTGTTTGGAAGGACATTTGAAGAATGTCTGAGTAATTTGGGAAAAGTCATCAAAAGATGTGAAGACACCAACTTGGTTTTGAATTGGGAAAAATGCCAATTTATGGTGACAGAAGGCATTGTCTTAGGCCACAAGATTTCAAACGAGGGTATTTAAGTGGACAAGGCCAAAATTGAGGTTATTGCTCAATTAAAACCTCCTTTGTAAGCCCTAAACTCTTTTTTTTTTATCATTTTACACTCATACATGATGTTTTGGCATATGCGAAATGATATATGTTGCACTAAAGGATGTCGTGATCGGATTTGAGAATCTTTTGAATTGTGGACTATAATATGTATAAAGCCTTATAAGGAGATAGGTAAGCCATTGAAATAAGCATATTAGGAGTTGAATTGAACTAAGTTAAGATCATTAGCAAATTGGGTAAATTTTAGGTGCATTATGTATTAAATGAAAAGCTCTTATTTCTCACAAACTTAGGTAAAGTTGGCTAATTGCTTTAGGTTGATTTATTTACTTATTTTGGTGTTTGAAAAAGGAGATTATGATCTAAATAAGGAAGTAGGAGCTGGCCAAAGGAGATGAAGCCTCGGACATAAGTTTGGCAAGTAGGTGTTGTCCAATTCTTAATAAAACAACAAGCTACTGGAAAAAGGATCAATTTGAAGCAACCATATCTTTTAGTTTACTGAACCAAATTCGATGATTTTTGAGTCAAAATCTCAGAAATTGAGTGTAGAATATGAAACTGGTCGGCGATTTTGAAAATATGAAGAGGCAAAAATTGCAGAACACTGAGAGGCGTTCACAGATCTCGGGTAGCAGAACATTGTGAGGAGATCAGTCTCTTTAGAGCTCTTGAGGAGGAATTAGAAGCTGACATTTTGAGGTAAGCCATTCAAAATATATGCAACAGTCTCCATTGCATAACCCCAGAACGAAATAGGGAGATGAGCATAACTCATCATCGACCGAACCATGTCTAACAAGGTTCTGTTTCTCCTCTCTGATACACCATTCTGCTGTGGCATACCAGGTGTTGAGAGTTGGGACGTAATTCCATGCTCTATCATATAGTCTTGGAATTCAGTGTCCATGTACTCTCCACCTCGATCCTGTTTGGATTTTTGTCCTAATCTCGTGTTTGTAAATTACTATTTGAAATTAATAAAGAGTTATTCATTTCATCATTTTGTGTCTCGCATTTTATATAAACTTTGACCAATAAACTAAGCTCCAGGGTCATTGAATATATGAGAGAACTAGAACTTGAACGTTGTGTAGTGGATGACCCGAACGGTCTACAGTATATGGATGGGGTTGGAGACCTAATCCTGGATACACTGTGGATGCGACCCACTTTGTATTAAGATACAAACGAGGTGATCTGACTCGTTCACGTGGTTGACATACGAGTGGGGGCATCCTGTATAATGAGATTGTACAAGACCGGACCATGAATTATTAAACCTACTGATGTAACACCGTTGACAGTAAGGACTAATAACTTCGTAGATGACCATTAGTGACTCGACCTGAATTCTGAGCGTGTTACGGACTCCTGTCTGCGGGAGTCTGTCTTTTGACTAGTACGGGTGAGTGGTCACAGTTACTCGCCCAATATGCCTATCTTCTTAGGGACAGAACCAAGTAGGGAGCTGGGAACATAACTACGCGAGATGGAATTCACTCGTTCCCGCCTTTAGGAAAACTAGAGGGGTTGTTCCCTTAAGTGCTGTCTCCAGGGCTTGGACAATGGGCGCCCACCCTCTCACTGGCACAAGAGAGTTGTTGTGTATGGTTGGACCATTACAACGTTGTTGTTCATTAAAGAAGCAGTGGGGACTTAAGGAGCAAGAAGTAGACACAGGGGTAAAATGGTAATTTGACCCAGCAGTGTCTACGAACAACCTGTGAAGGGTCGACTCATGGGCATTGGTTACATCAGTGGACACTTAATATCTTGCACTGACGGAAGTGCAGCTACGGGCTTTAGTGGAATGTTACCGTAGCTAATGAATGTTGATTAACGGGGTCAAAGAGTTTGATAGGTTAATCTCGGATCATTGGAGCTGTCACTGTAGGTCCATTAGGCCCCTCGGTTGGCTCAATCTGGGTTAAAAGAAGGGTTACTGTTTTGGTGTGAATTGAAGTGTTCAATTTCACTAAAGGGCATTTATGTCATTTGTATGAGATATGAATGATATAATATATAGTTTAATGTGAAGGAGATTCATAATAAACTATAGGTTAGCCTAATTGTTGAATTAGGGCTAATTGGAGAAATTAGGTTGATATATATTAAATTGGATGTGATTCAATTTAATAAATCTACAATATTGCAAATGTGATTTGTAATATGAGATATGAGATATCTTATAATATATGGTTATGCAAATATGGTTTGCATAACCTATAGTTGTGGTAAAATGGTAAATAGGTGGAGATTTCAACTCCACCTATCTCCATTATTTAAACCCTTCTTGCAAGAAGGGTTGTAAGGAATTCTCTCATTTTTGGATTTTCACCAAAAGAAGAGATCACTCTCTCTCACAAATTCTCTCAAGCTTTCTCCTCTCAAAAACCAAAACACAAAGAAGATCCCACCATCTTCCTTCTTCCAAAAGAAGAACAACCGAGAAGTCGAAGGGTTGTGTTCGTTCTTGATCGTGAGAAGGGTTCGAGATCGTTGAGTTCGAGAAAGCACGAAGAGTTCGTGGATCATTGGAAGGAATTTTTGAAGCACGTCTTCAACAAGTAAGTACTTATTGTTTTTCTTCCATATTAAGCATGTTTAACCTATAATCTAAGTGTTAGATTGTTTTAACGAATAATAGTTGCATAACTTCACCATGTGGGAGTTTCATTCCCTTCAGATCCGATCGAAGCATTTTAATTGTTTTACCTAATTGCTTCTCAACCTCGGTCTTGTACCCCTTAAACTTTTCAAGAGTTTCAAACTTTCGATGCATTAGGTAAATGCACCCATATCTCGAGTAGTCATCTATAAAAGATACAAAGTACTCGTAACCTCCACGTGCTTTAACATTCATCGGACCACAAAGATTAGAATGTACAAGCTCAAGAGGCTCCTTAGCTCTGTCTTTTGGTCATTTTTCCTTCAAGGCATGACTCACAGACTGGTAATGAGGTTTCTTCTAACTCGCTTAGAAGTCCACTCTTCACAAGTCTCTCAATCCTATTGAGATTTATGTGGCCTAACCTTAGATGCCAAAGATGGGCGTTTTCGTTTGGAGAAACTTTTAATTTCTTTGTTCGCATTTCGACTGTTTTAAACAGTTCAGTATTCAAAACACTTTTGATTGAGTTTGGTTTTAAAACATAAAAATTATTCTCAAGTGAAGCCGAACATAACACATTTCCATTTCGAGAAATAAACGCTTTATTGCTCATAAAAGAAACAGAAATTGATTGTTCTAACAGACAAGAAATTGAAGCAAGGTTTCTAGTAAACCCTAGTACTATGTACATGTTATCGAATAAAATGTAATTCCCGCCGAAGTTAAGCTTCACTGTGCCTACAATTTGCTGGTAGAGACAACTTCTATAGGTTCCAACCACGAACGTTATCTCACCTTCTGCGATCGCAAATGTCAGAACTAATTCCCTGAAAAGAAGAACAAACATGGTTAGTGGCGCCTGAATCAAGTATCCAGACCACTACTCACCACTAAACAAGTTTCTACAACAAGTAAATCATATTTACCTTCATTCTTCTTCTCGGCAAGGTACTTGGGTCAATTCTCTTCCAGTGACCGTCCCCGTTGTAGTGGAAACATTTTCCTTTCTCCACAACAACCTTGACCTTTTTGCCTTAGAGGCTGGCAGCGCGGTCAACTTTAGCCACCTTCTTCTTCTTTTCCCTTTTCGTCCAGAAGGAGCTACAGATTTTGTCCCAGAGGTTGAACACCTTTGATAGAACCTGAAGGCAACGTTTCCCTCAACTTCTTGTCCCCTGACTTTCATCAAGGACTGAAAGGTCTGTAACTCGTTAAGAAGGGTTGTCAGAGTGTAGCTTATCTTGTTCATAACAACGTTGCTACGAAACTGAAGGAAACTCTTCGGAAGAGTCTCCATTATAAAACTGACTTGGCTTGACTTATCGACGAAGCTCCATTGATCTCCGCCAAGTTAAAGTGGGTCATCATGTCGAGAACGTGTACCCTAACAGATGCGCCTTCCTTCATCCTAGCGTTGAATATATGTTTGAGTTAATCGTGCCTAACTTGGATGGACTGTTGTACAAACATGTTTTGCAACGATTGCATGATCTCCTTGGCGGTGACCATGACCTCATGCTTCTTAGCCAAAACTTCAGATAAGTTGGCTATAATATAGACCTTGGCCTTTTCATTGGTCTGGATCCACCGATCGTACACATCACGAACACTTCGTGATACGGTCGAGCTCGGCACCTGAGGACACTCCTCAGTGAGCACGAACTTAAGGTCATCTGTTACTAAGATTGTGTTTATATTGTTTTTCCACGATTTGTAATTGTCACAAACGAGTTTATCTGAAGCTAAAAGAGCTATGATTGAACTCGACATTTTGGTGAAAAAAAAAACTTTGTATAAGTTCTCGCAAAAACTTTTAAAAAAATCTAATCATGTTTTAGCGAATTTTATCCTATGATTCCCAGGTCATTTAAAATTGCAATGATACCCCAAAGGTTTAGAATGACCACCACCGTAGGATAGACAGAATCACTCCTCCTCTGGGACAAGACATTCTCGACCAGACCCTAATTCCAGAATAACTCTTATTCCATTAGGCATCTAGTTACCATTATTTATTCTGAATCCATTAACTCTTAATGAATCCCATGAGTGTCACCGTCAATCTTTAAATTTCCATGTATCGTCCAAACAATAGTCGTCGTAGGTAGGACTATAAAGGCAAACCAATAAGAAAATCGTACCTCTTTCGAGAATTCACGATGTCCCGACTCCCATGATCAAAGCCCTCCGTAGGAATTGTCAAGGCTAGGCCAAACTAGCAGGCAAATCACGACCGTCTCACGGTATGAATCGAAAGAAGAGACCATGGGTCTCGTTTTCACAGGTCACGCTCCCACTCACTATAAGTACTCTCTCCATTCACCTTCAATGTTGACCCATACAAATGCCACCCGTAGGGGGACGCTCTCATTTGTGCCACGAGGCCGAGTATGGATCTCATGGTGTGAACTTAACGGATATTTGTGGATGGAAACTTAAATGTATCTTATACACTTAATTTTCTCCCACTCAGCACTTTATATTATCGGGATTTGACCCAAATAAATCGGCTAATATTTACCTAAGTCTACCAATATAACTCTTATATTGGATTAGCCTAAGTCTATAATCATATTATTAACTTAGGTCTATGTTAGTATATTAAATTAACGATTAATTAACGACATTCACGTGTAATATAACCTATGGATTTCCGGACCAAATTCATTCCCAGGTCGGTTCTCAAGTATGGGTGTTCCGCAAAGCGCCAGCTTAAATACCCTAGCCTTAGACAAAACCTTCCTTAGACAGAGGGTAATTAGTCGCCATCCATTAGTTATATTTTGATCTCCTAATTCCAATCTTATTAGAAATAGAAAACATAAGTCTAATTATTCAAGTTCTAAACCATTTAAAACTAATAATTAACTTAGGTTGCATGCATTTGTATGTTATTGTGCTTCATCATTCATCACATGAATAATTAAACTATAACATGCATACATCACATATATAAATGCATGTCAATGCTTTTAACCTAAGTAATATAACTCTTATATTAACTAAATTAAAACATGCATTTTATTATAACTCTTATAATAAAACCCTATCATGCATACTATATATTATAACATTTATAATATAAATATGATGCATGAAATGCTTAACCTAAGGTGGGATTTTAAAACTATATGACATACATTATGCATATAATTAAATCATACAACACTTGCATGATTAAAAAATAGCAAAAAAAGACCGATTTTGGCATCCTAGGAACATTAATTTAATTAATTAACATTAATATAACACCTATATTAACATTAATTAAATTAAATTAATAAAACTTAATTTACATAATAAATAAATTAATATAATGAAATAAATTCGGAGAAAATGGCTTAAAAAATTTCTCCAGTGTCCACTATCGCGCGGAAATAGCAGTGGAACTGCCCACTATGGGAGCAGCGTTGCAACGCCGTAAGCAGCTTTGCAACGCTACGCTTGATGTACATCTTCAGCGCGCGCTACGCACGTAGCATTGCAATGCTACCACTAGCGTTGCAAAATTAAGCGTGCTGCGCGCACCTCCATGCTCTTGAACGTTGCAACGCAACGCTTTACGTTGCAATGCTTTCCTGTTGCAAGCCATCCATCCGCATGGATAGCGTTGCGACGCTGATGAACAGCGTTGCAACGTTGTCCTCTGTCCAGTAGCTCTACTTTGAGTTTTTCATCCGTTTTCGCTCTGTTTCTTCACAGCAACTCATGTCACGAACGATCCCGACTTACAGACTCGATTTACATACAATAATGCCCAAAAAAACGGGCCCTTACATCGATCTCATCAATGAAAAAATGTAAATCTAGTCTAAGTGCCAAAACCGAAAACATCCATTTCGCAAACCATTAACATTCATTTCATGAAATTAATGTTACCCACCTTCATTTTAAGAAATTACAGAATACTCAACGAAGATCAACCTGTGCTCTGATACCAATTGAAGGGAATGAATTTCCCGCAATGGAAGACGTTGTGAAACGTCGTTGATTCGTTGTGTGTGTAATTTCTTAAAAACAGAATTTATCACATAAAAACTAAGTTAAGCATGCTGATTTGAGAAGGAAAACAGTGAGTAAATGTTTTACTAACCTCTTGTAGACAACTTCTAGCAATTTCTTCTCGATCTCTCACGATCCAACGATTCTCACGAACAACGACACTTCTAAAAGTTCTTCTCGGTTGTTCTCCGAAGGTAGAGGAAGAGTTGGGGAACTCCCTTTGGAATTTGGGATGGAGAGAATGTATGAAGAATTGAGAGAGATTAGAGAAAGATCTTTCTTTCTCTTTTGGTGGAATTCTAAAAATGAGAACTCTACCCTCCTAAGTGCTTCACAAAGCACCTATTTATAATGGTGAGTGGTGGAGTTAAAAACTCCACCAATTCACCATTTTACAACAACCATATGATATGCAAATCATATTTGCATATCACATAATGTAAGGTATCTCATACCTTATTATACAAATCTTATTTGTATAATTGTGGAATAATTAATTGAATCACATTCAATTTAATTTCTCTCAATTCAATCTCTTCAATTTAACACTAATTAATCAATTAGGTTATTCTATAGTTTATTATGAATCTAATTCATATCAAACTATATATTATGTCAACTATATCACATATAATTGACATAACTACCCAATTAACGAATTTGAACACTCAAATCCACTCCAAACTATAAACCCTCAATTTGTCCAATTGAGCCAACTGAGGGACCTAATGAACCTACACCTGATGAGCTCCAATGATATGAGATTAACCGATCAAACTCTTTGATCCGGTTAATTACCATTCATTAGCTACGGTAACACTCAACTAAAGCTCGTAGCTGAACTCCCACCACTGTAGGTCCAGTTGTGTCCATTGATATAACCAATACCCGCGAGTCGTCCCTCCACAGCTTGTTCGTAGCCACTGCTGTGTCAAATTACCGTTTTACCCCTATGTCTACTTCCTGTTCCTTAAGTCCCACTGCTCCTCTAATGAACAACTTTGTTGTATGGTCCAACAATAAACAATGACCCTCTTGGGCCAGTGAGAGGGTGAGGGCCCGTTGTTCAAGCCCCAGATACAGCAGTTAACGGAACAACCTTTCTAGATTCCTTAGTTCAGGAAAGAGTGAATTCCTTCTTGCGTAGTCAAGTTCCCAGCTCCCTACAAGGTCTTGTCCCCAAGAAGGTAGGCATACTGGGTGTATCCATACCATCCTCACCCGTGCTAGTCAAATGGCAGACCCCCGCAGACAGGAGTTAGTGACACGCTCAGGATTAAGGACGAATCACTAATGGTCATCTACGAAGTTATTAGTCCTACTGTTAACGGTGTTACATCAGTAGGTCTAATAATTCATGATCTGATCTTGTACAATCTCATTGCACAGGATGCCCCCACTCGCATGTCAATCACATGAACGAGCTAGATCCCCTCGTTTGTATCTAATACAAAGCGGGCCACATCCACAGTGTAACCAGGATGAGGTTTCCAACCCTATCCATATACTGTAGACTGTTCGCGTCACTAACTCAAACGTGATCCTCCCCGTGTGTCAACTACACACCATTCAAGTACTATAATATGACCCTGAAGCTTAGTTTATTGGATTAAGTTTTATAAAATGCAAGATACAAAGTTTTGACAAATCAATAAATTTTATTCATTTAAAACAACTGTATTACAAACTTAACGAGATTAGGGAAAACAATCCAACATATAAAAGCATCATTTTGAATTCATTTTAAGACACTTGAACCATTTGTGTAGTTTTGCATCTAAGGAAAACACAAGAGTTCTCTCAAGCTCTCTCACAAAACATCCCTAATCCAAAGGAGATCCCACCTCTCTCCCTCTCCTAGAGAACAACCGAGAAGGTCTTTTGGTGGTGTTCGAGAATTCGTTCGTAGAGAAGAGGAGCTCATAGACGACGAGGAACCACTTGAAGAATCGATCTTCAAAGGTAAATCACTAATTCGTTTATGCATTCAAGATGCATGCTTAGCATTAGGTTTTCTGTTTTTGAGTATTTTCTATGTCACACAATTGAGAACAAATGCGATCAATCGCTTCCGCATGGGATTCAATTCCCTTCAACAATAGTCTTTTGCTCTCTTTCATGTTTTGTGTTAGAAAGACACCAAGGGATTCTTTTTATACTATCGGCACGGTGTTGCAACGCTGGGCATGGCGTTGCAACGCCATGCCCTTGGCGAATATATAAAAAAGGAAAAAATCTTTTGGCGTTACAACGCTGGGCACAACGTTGCAACCCGCTACCCTAACACGTCTTTTACTTATCAACGCCCAAAATGGTGTTGCAACGCCATCCTCTCGGGTCTTTAAGGCTGAATGGTTGTACGCTGAGAGTTGCAACGCCCAGAATGGCATTGCAACGCCATCCTCTCGAATTGAATGAGTTGGTTTGGCCTTGCCCTATACAATTAAAGCCATTTTTTAGCTCCATTAAGCATACTTTGCTTTTTTCAACCGCATTTCTCTATTCACTCTTGTATTGCTCTTCAACCTGAAATTCAATAAATTAAACACATGAAAGCCCTTAAATGACCACAAAATTAGCATCATTGATGCCTAAGGATAGTGCATTTTGTGTGCTATCAAACACCCCCAAATTTAAACAATTGCTAGTCCTCGAGCAAAAACAAGAAACGGAAGGATCTTGTCAAAGTAAACCCGTACTTAAAACTGAAATCTTAGGAATTTTATGAATCGAAGAATAATTTCATCAGAAAGACAACGTTGATTACAGACTAAATATTAGGATTTTTAAAATTAAATCAAATTACTCCTTGGTGTGTGCTAGCCTTTTCCAGTTTACTCTTATAAGCCTAAGGTATCCTTATTAAGTCCTCTGTTCATCTAACCTCTACACTGGCTCTAGGATCCAAATCTTCAGTTCATTTACACAATCAGAAAGTCCTACTTTTTATATATGCTTTTCTTTCACCCCTAAACTTGACTTTTATTTACTAACATTTTTTGGAGGGATTCCTTCAGTCACCTATGCCTTCACTCCAACATATTAACACTTTGTGGTGAAAATAGTTGACTACGAGCATAGGTCACCATATAGATTGTCAAAGACTACTCACATCATAAGTACTCTCTTTTTATCGTTTTCTTATTTTAAAGGGTGAATAACTTTTAAAAGAGCAAAATTTCCAATTATGCAAACTTACTTCTAATCAACTCCTAATCCTATTGAGATGACAACGATCTTCTGGATTAAATAAGCTTGCCCTAAGCATTCAGAACCCCCTAGAATTGGCCGAGTGCATTCAGATTCAAGAAATTTTTCTAATCAATTTTAATCATCTTAAAATTAGAATTTAATCAAGTTTTCTTAGTAGATGAACATTATCCCTAATTCTGAATTAAATCTCATCAGTGGTTATCATAGTCAAAGTGACGAGAAATACTTACAATGAGTACTCCACCCCATAATCCTGAAATCAATCAAAGGGGAAAATATCTCCCAAGAAATACACAACAGAATATGACAGAGTAAAACTTGGAGTCAAATGAAAATCAACACAACAGAATATGACAAACAAGCAGTAACAGTAGTAAAAAGTCATACAGACACACCAAAACATGAGAACAACATTGTCCTCAATGTGCAATTACAGACAAATAAAATAGAGAATCAGTGGGGGAGAAAAAAGAACTGTATTGCCTTGGATATGGTCACTCGTCTCATTCCTCATCAGAAGAATCATATGGAGGCATAGGGTTTGGGAATGTTGGATCTGAGCCATGAATGTGTCTGAAGCAATCATACAGATGGTGATTGGAGGCCTCAATGTAGGGCAAGTGTCTCATAATCCTGCCCTCCTTGCGACGACTCTGAGCCTCATGATGATCGAATCGCTCCTCCAACCTTGCTATAGCACGAACAAGCTCCTGATAGTTAGGCTGAGCAGGATGATGTGAAGACTCATGTCGCATCTCCTTAGGTATCTCATCGTCAACTGCATTAAGAAAATACTCGAGGTCGTCAGCCTGCACACCAGCGATCGCCCCTGGTCATGATCGCGAAGGCCCATGATGTAGTTTTTGTCCATCACTCACTTGGGGTGAATCAGCTCCTCCTTTGAGATCCAGATGACCCCGACGAGACGAAAGAGAGCGGTGATGAAAGAAGGGTGTTGGGATTTGTGCCCTAAACTTATGTAATTTTGATCAAATAAATAAAGAGTTATTTGTTTTGATAAAATTATATTCTTTCTTTATAAATCCAATAAACTAAGCTCCAAGGTTATACTGTATCTTGAACATCAGTGTAGTAGACAATCTTTTGATTGTGTTCAAGAGTATAACCTAAATTGTCTATGCTAACACCATGGATGCAGCCCACTTTGTAATTAGTACAAATGAGGTAATCCAACTCATTCATGTGGTTGACATGCGAGTGGGAGCATCCTGTATGAAGAGTTCATACAAGACTGGACTGCAAATTATTAGTCTAACCCGTATAACACCGTTAACGGGATAATACTGATAATTTATAGGGGTTTGTCCTTAGACTAGTATGGGTGAGAGTGGCCTGTAGCCGACTCAATAAGCCTACCTTCTCAGGGACAAAACCTCGTAGGTAGCTGGGGACTTAACTAAACAAGATGGAATTCACTCATTCCTACACTAAGGAATTAGATAGGTTGTTCACTTAAGAACTGAGCCCAGGTCTTGAACAACGAGGCCCCGCCCTCTAAACTGATTAAGAGGGTACGAGTCTATGGTAGGACCTTAGACTTGTTGTTCATTAGAGGATCAGTGGTGCTTAAGGAACAAAGAGGTAATCACAGGGATAAAACGATAATTTGACCCAGCTGTGATTACGAACAACCTATGAAGGGTCGACTCATGGGTAATGATTATATCAATGGACACAATATAATCTACAGTGAGGAGAGTGCAGCTACAAGTCTATAGTGGAGTGACTTGTAGTTAATGAATATTGATTAACTGGATTAAAGAGTTTGATCAGTTAAATCTCACATCATTAGAGCTCATGAACTGTAGGTCCATTAGGTCCCTCCGTTGGCTCAACATGGTAATATTGAGGGTATAAAGTTAGGAATGAAATTGAAGTGTTCAATTTCATATATGAGGTGTTATATCAGTTATATATGATATAATTGATATAATATATGGTTTTAATACGAATGAGATTCACATATAAATCATATACTAATGAGAGAATAAAAGAGGGATAGGATGGTAATTTTCATCCTATTTTCCTATATATAGTTGCATGAGATGCAACTTTGAAAAAAAAAATTCTCTTTTGAGAAACCCCAGTGCATTCTCTCATATTGTTGGAAAGAGTTCCAACTACATCTTTTTCCAAGATCATCTCACCTCACCCTAAACGAACCCACCTTCCTCCCTCACGTAGAGAACAACGAAGAAGATCCGGTGGTAGTGTCCGTGATCGTTCGGGTTCGTGTTGCTGAGATCGTGATCGTGGGAGAAGGAGCACTTGAAGAAAGAGTTCTTCAAAGGTATATTTCTTGTTGTCCATCTTATAGAAGCATGCTTAATTTTAGATCTAGTTCTTGTCTATGATATCCATGTAACAAAATTAAGAACACGCGATTCACAATCGCTTCCGCTGCGGGATTCGATCCCTTCAATTGGTATCAGAGCCCAACTGTGTTCTTAATTTTCGTTCTGAATTTATCAATAACGAGGTGGGATTTTACTGTTTTTCATGAGATGAGTAAACGGTTTGCAAATTACATGGTTTCAATTTTGGCACTTAGATTTACATAATTTCGTTGAATTGTTCAATGTAAGGGCCTATTGTTTTAGGCATTTTATTATGTAAATCGAGTCTGTAAGTCCGTGTCGATCGAGGCAATGTGGTTGCTGAGAAGAACGGAGCAAAAACGATCGAGAAATAGAGAATCAACCTTGTTGTCTGTGTGCAGCGTTGCAACGTTGTTCATTGGCGTTGCAACGCTGCGCGCTTATTGGAAGAAAGCGCGCGATCGACGCGTAGTTGCAGTAACGAAGGCGTTTCGCAACGCGCTCCAACGGGCAAAAACGGACAAGGCGCAGCGTTACAACACTGCCATCAGCGTTGCAATGCTGAAGACGTTTTCAGCAGCATCAAACGGGCGAAAAATGGATTATTTAATTATAAAAACGTTTTATATTTAATTTATTTAATTTTAATTAACATAATTAGATTATATTAAGTAAAATTGAATTTAGGATGCCAAAATTTGTCTAATTTTGCTATTTAAATTATGTAATTGTTGTGTTATTATTGCCATGTATAATGTATGCTTTTAATTTAGATATCCCACCTTAGGTTAAGCATTTCCATGCATCATTTATAATATGGAGCTTAGTTTATTGGACAAAATTTGTAATAAATGTGAAACCCAAAATGATGAAATAAATAACCTTTATTAATTTCAAATAGTAAAATACAAACAGAACGAGATTAGGACATACATCTCAACAGTTTCCATTCAGAAATGCGGTCTTGAAATCCATCTTCCATACCTCATAGTCATAATATGCAACAATGGCCAGAAGGATCCTGATCGACTTTTCCATGGCAACAGGCGAAAAGGTTTCCTCATAATCAACCCCTTCAACCTAGGTAAAACCCTTTGCCACTAGTCGTACTTTGAAGGTCCGCACCTTTCCATCTACGCCACGTTTACGCTTGTAGATCCATTTGCAACCTATAGGTTTTACCCCATCCGGTTGATCAACAAATTCCCAGACGGAATTGAAGTGCATCGACTCCATTTCCTGGTCCATAGCTTTAATCCATTCGTCCTACTCAACGTTTGCCATTGCCTGATCATAGGTCAATGGATCCTCGCAGTCATCATCAGGGGTGACGACTTGGGTTTCAGCTAAACCCGTGTAACGTTCCGGCTGTCTATCAGCCCTCCCACTACGTCGAGGCATTCTCAACTCTTGAGAGCAGACTTGACTAGACGTGTTAAGATCAACAACACTTGTTGACGTACTAGCCCCATCAACAACTCTTGTTGATGTACTGTCCATTTCGTTTAAAACAATTTTGCTTCTAGGTAAATGATCCCTAACGTGGTCTTCCTCAAGGAAAGTGGCGTTTGTCGACACAAGTACCCTATTTTCCTTGGGATCATAAAACATACCACCCCTAGTCTCTTTTGGGTAGCCTACGAATAGAAATAATTTTGAACGAGGTTCTAATTTTTTCGAGTTTGACACCAACACATAGGTCGGGGATCCCCAAATTCTTAAATGGTGTAAACTGCCTTTACGTCCATTCCAGAGTTCGAAAGGTGTTTCACAAACACTCTTCGACGGAACATTGTTCAAAATATAGACCGAAGTCTCGACTACGTAACTCCAAAAAGAATCAGGGAGACGAGCATAGCTCATCATCGACCGAACCATGTCCACCAGGGTTCTGTTTCTCCTCTCCAATACACCATTCTGTTGTGGCATACTTGGTGCTGAGAGTTGGGACGTAATTCAATGTTCTATCATATAGTCCTGGAATTTAGTGTCCATGTACTGTCCACCTCGATCCGATCAAAGTGTTTTAATAGTTTTACCTAACAAGTTCTCAACCTCAGTCTTGTATTCCTTGAACTTTTCAAGAGTTTCGAACTGCCTATGCATTAGGTAAATATACCCATACCTTGAATAGTCATCAATAAAAGATACAAAGTATTTCTAACCACTTCGTGCTTTAACACTCATCGGACCACAGAGGTCATAATGTATAAGCTGGTAATTATATAGACCTTGGCCTTTTCATTGGCCCTGATCCATCGATCGTACGCATCACGAACACTTTGTGACGCAATCGGGCCCGACACCTGAGGACACTCCTCAGTGAGCACGAACTTTAGGTCGTCAGTTACTAGAATCGTGTTTATATTGTTTTTCCATATTTGGAAATTATCTCCAACTAATTTGTCGAGCTAGTAAGGCTATTATTGAGCTAGAAATATTGTTGTAAAATAAGTAAAAAACAACTTTGTGTCAGTCTTGCAAAAACTTTTGAAGTCCAATCAAGTTTTAGCAAAATTTTATCCTATGATCCCTAGGTCATTAAAAAAATTTCAATGATATCCCAAAGGTTTAGAATGACCACCACCGAAGGGTGAATAGAAACACTCCTCCTCTAGGACGAGACTTTCTCGACCAGACCCTAATACCAGTATAACTCTTATTCCATTAGGCGTCCAGTTACCATTTTTTGGTCTGAATCTATTAACTCTTAATGAATCCCGTGAGTGTCACCCTCAATCTTTAAGTTTCCAAGTATCCGTCCAAACAATAGCCACAAAAGGGTGAACCAAGAAGGAAAACCAACAAGGAAACTGTATCCCTTTTGGAAATTCACAGTGTTCTGACTCCCATGATCATGGCCCTCCGAAGGGATTGTCTGGTCCAGGCCAAACTAGCAGGCGGATCATAGGCGTCTCACGGTATGAATCGAAAGAAGAGACCATGGGTCCTGTTTTCACAGATCCCTCTCCCACTCACTATAAGTACTCTCTCCATCCACTTTGATATTGACCCATACAAATACCATCCGGGAGACGCTCCCATTTACGTCACGAGGCCGAGTATGGATCTCACGGTGTGAACTTTAACGGAGATTTGTGGTCGGAAAATCAAATGTATCTTATACACTTTATTTCCTCCCACTCAACACTTTATATTAATCGAGATTGACCTAGATAAATAGGCTAATATTTACTTAAGTCTACCAATATAACTCTTATATTGCTTTAACCTAAGTGTATAATCACATTATTAACTTAGGCCTATGTGAGTAAATTAAAAAACTTTTAATTAACGACAATCACGATAATATAACCTATGAATCTCTCCGGACCAAATTCACTCCCAGGTCTGTTCCCAGGTAGGGGTGTTTCACAAAGTGTCAGCTTAAATACCCCAACATTAGACAAAACGTTCCTTAGACAGAGATACTTATTAGTCACCATTCAAAGGTCATATTTGATTTCTTAATTCTAATCTTATTAGAACTAGAAAACCTAAGTCTAATTATTCAAGTTCTAAACATTTTAAAATTAATAATTAACTTAGGTTACATGCATTTCATTGTCATAATGCTTGATCATTCATCCCATGAATAAGATTATACTATAACATACATTCATAACATGAATTAAATGCATGAGCATGCTTTTAATCTAAAAAATATAACACTTATATTAAATAAATTAAAACATGCAAACTTTATATTATAACTCTTATAATATAAACCTATCATGCATACTATATATTATAACTCTTATAATATAAATATTGATGGAGATCTAATCCCCTTGAGCAGCGAAAACGAGTTTAGAATCGTAATTGCAAGCTTATTTTTGTTGAAAAGCAAAAACCAGTGCATTGAAAATAACAGAGATAAACATACGTTTCTAATCTAATTACGCATGGAGATAAATCATGCAAACATGTTGTATTTAACAATTAAACGAAATGAAGAAAGATTACCTTTTTAGTCTTAGTCTCCCAGCAACTCCTTGCTTCTAAGAAAGACAACAACACGGAACACCAAAATAACGTTTTTGTTCTCCTCCAAGAAAGACACTACTAAAAGAGAGAACCTCCTATTCTCTGAGTGCTTAGATCAATTCTTTTGTGGGAAGGAATCTAACAATTGGAAGAAGTTTTTGGGAATTGGTAGAGAGAATTTTACCCGGAGTAATTTTCAAAAAATCACAGTTCGATCAATCTCTTCTCACTAGAAGAAGAAGCCTCTTGTCAAGGGATCACTTCCCCCACTCCCTATCGATGGGGAGTTGGAGGAAAGTGGTAACGTGTCCTCCTGACACGTTCCCATTAATTTATTAATAATAATTAATCTAATTAATTATTATATATATCAATTAAATTATATTTAATTAATTAAAATTAAATATCTTATATATAATTTAGATTAAATCACATTTAATCAATTATCCCTCTATCCCATAGTTTTAATGCACATCTTATGCACATTAAATTTTAACCTATAGTTTTCAAATATGAATCATATTCACATTTGATTTTAACATTTGAACTCTTTCAAATATTTAATTCTCTCATATAATTTAATATGAATCAAATTCACATTAAATTTATAATATATAGTTCCAAAACTATATATTATATCGTATCTATATACATTAAATTTATTCCCTTATGACTTTGAACATTTCAAATTCAAACGATCTATGAACCCTTTACGAGCTAGAAGGTGGACCTAATGGACCTACAGATCAGAAACTTCAACGATACGAGATTACTCGGTTAATCTCATTAACCTCTTAATCAACATTCGTTAACTGCGGGAACACTCAACTAAAGTCCTGCAACTACACTCTTCTCACTGTAGATATATTTCTGTGTCCATGGATATTGACCAATAACAGCAAGTCAATCCTTCACGAATGTTCGTAACACCTGTTGGGTCAAATTACCGTTTTACCCCTGGGGTACATCTTGTACCTTAAGTACCAGTGCTCCTCTAATGAATAATTTGTTTGTGGTCCTACCAACAAACAGAGCCCTACTCGGGCCAATAAGACGGTCTGGCCCTTTGTTCAAGTCCCGGAGATACCACTTAAGGGAACATTCCTCTACTTACCCTAGTAGGCGGGAAGGAGTGAATTCCATCTTGCTAGGCTAAGTCCCCAGCCACTCACTCGGTCTTGTCCCGAAGAAGGTAGGCGTATTGAGTCGGCGAATCTAGCCACTCTCACCCATACTAGTCAAAGGACAATCCCTCGTAAACAGGAGTTCGTAACCTGCTCAGGATTGAGATCAAGTTGCCTAGGTAATCCTAGTGAAATAGAAACCTAACTAGTCAATAGAGTTACATCTAGAGGTTACTATTTCGTGGTTCGGTCTTATGTAATCTCACTACATAGGATATCCCCACTCACATGTCATCTACACAAACAAGTTAGGATCACAGTGTTTGTATCATATACAAAGTGAGCCATATCCATAGTTTTACCAGGGTAAGGTACCCAAACCTTATCCCCTAACTATAGACCCTTTAGGTTGTATCTCGAACCGAGATCCTTTTTATGTACATTACATTCAGTTAAAGATACATTCAACAACCTAGGATGTTTAGTTTATTGGATTTAGTGTTAAAATAAAGGCAATGTCGTAAATAACGAATAATAACACTTTATTAAAGTAATAACAATTTATTACAATAATTAGAACAAAAAATATACAAACTATGAGTTTTAGGGCACAAAACCCAGCAAATATGATGCATGAAATGTTTAACCTAAGGTGGGATTTTAAATCTATATGACATACATTATGCACATAGAATGAATATTTCATACATCTCATGCATAAAATAAATAAATAGCAAAAATTTGACCGGTTTTAGCACTTAGGGACATTAAATGAATTAATTAACATTAATATAACTATTATATTAATAATAATTAATAAATTTAATTTAGTAAATACAAAATACATTTTACAAAATAAATTAAATAATAAAAATAAAAAGTAATGCCCCCACGATTTGAAAACTGCATTCCTTGCCACTATCGCGCGAACCGTCTACTGGAACCACCCACTAGGCACGCAGCGTTGCAACGTCGTGGCTAGCGTTGCAACGTTGCAGCGCTCTGCGTTGCACTTCGCGTGCTCCACACCTCAACGTTGCAACGCTGCACTCCAGATCAACCATCACCTGCGCAGACAGCATTGAGACGCCGAAGAATAGCGTCTCAACGTCGTCGATAGAACAACAAACTCCTTTGTTGTTCTTCGTCGTTTTTCGCCCATTTCCGCTCCAATTTCTTCACAGCAACTCTTACCGAACAAGACACGAATTTACAGACTTGATTTATGTTCTAATTGCCCCAAAAACATGGGTCTTTACATTGATCTCATAGCAGAAAATAAACCTAAAACTAGTGCCAAAATCGAAACATCCAATTTCACAAACTACAATTCATCACATGAAATTAAAGTACTACCCACCTAATTTTAAGAAAACATTTTCACAACAAAGAAGCCAACGTTTGGCTCTAATACCAATTGAAGGGAATGAAAATCCCGCTGCGGAATAACGATTTGATCATCATGGTTTCGTTTTGAAAAACGTTTTCTCAAAATCATTTCTATCCTATAGAAACTAGGTTAAAAATGCATAAAAGAAGGAAAAACAGTGAGTAGTAACACTTACTTGTTGAAGAACCGTTCTTCACGATTTCATTCTCCGGCCACGAACACTTCGCGTTCACAATCTCAACGATCACGATCTCAACGAACCTCGAGCAATCCGGACACCTCGAAAAGGGCTTCTCGGTTGTTCTCCTTAGGTAGAAGGAGAGTTGTGGGACTCCTTTGGTGAAAGGGAGGAGAGGATTTGAGAGAGGAAAGTTGAGAGAGTTTCTAAGTTGTTTTTGGTGAGAAATCCAAAAAATGACAAATTCTCTTACCAAATCTTTCTTCCAAGGGGTTTAAAGAATGGTGATAGGTGGAGTTGAAATCTCCACCTATTAATCATTTTACCACAACCGTAGGTTATGCAAATCATATTTGCACAACCACATATAATAAAATATCTCATATCTCATTATACAAATCACATTTGTATAATTGTGATTCAATTTAATTTCTCTCAATCCAATTTCTCCAAATTAGCCATAATTGAGCAATTAGGCTAACCTATAGTTTATTATGAATCTCATTCACATTAAACTATATAATATGTCAATCATATCTCATATAAATGACATAAATACCCTTTTAATGAATTTGAACACTTCAAATGCACACAAAACTGTAAACCCTCTATGTATCCAATTTGAGCGAACCGAGGGACCTAATGGACCTACATATGATGAGGTCCAATGATCCGAGACTTACCTGTCAAACTCTTTGACCTAGTTAATCAACATTTATTAGCAACGGTAACACTCCACTAAAGCCCGTAGCTGCACTCCCATCACTGTAGGACAAGTTGTGTCCACTAATATAACCAATGCCCATGAGTCGACCCTTCACAGGTTGTTCGTAGACACTGCTAGGTCAAAATTACCCTTTTACCCCTGTGTCTACTTCTTGTTCCTTAAGTCCCCACGGCTCCTCTAATGAACAACAACGTTGTATCGTCCAACCATAAACAGCACCCCTCTCGGGCCAGTGAGAGGGTGGGTGCCCGTTGTCCAAGCCTTGGATACAACACTTAAAGGAACAACCCCTCTAGTTTCCCTAAGTTCGAGAATGAGTGAATTCCATCTCGCGTAGTTAAGTTCCCAGCACCCCACGTGGTCTTATCCCTTAGAAGATAGGAATATTGGGGGAGTAACTGTGACCACCCTCACCCGTACTAGTCAAAGGACAAACCCCTGCAGACAGGAGTCCGTAACACGCTCAGGATTAAGGTCGAGTCACTAATGGTCATCTACGAAGTTATTAGTCCTACTGTCAACGGTGTTACATCAGTAAGTCTAATAATTTACGGTCCGGACTTGTACAATCTCATTGTACAGGATGCCCACACTAGCATGTCAACCACATGAACGAGTCAGATCACCTCGTTTGTATCTAATACAAAGCAGGTCGCATACACAACGTATCCAGGATTAGGTCTCCAACCCTATCCGTATAATGTAGACCGTTCGGGTCATTAACTCAAATGTGATCCTCCCTGTGTGTCCACTACACACCGTTCAAGTTCTAGTACTCTCATAATTCAATGACCCTGAAGCTTAGTCTATTGGACAAAGTTTGTAAAAATGCAAAACACAAAGTGAAGAAAGAAATAACTCTTATTTATTTCAATTAGTAATATTACAAACAAATACGAGATTAGGACATACATCTCAACAACCCTCTCATTAGCCCGAGAGGGACTTCTGTTTATTAGTAGGACCATAAACAAGTTGTTCATTAGAGGAGCACTGGTACTTAAGGTAAAAGATGTAACCCAGGGGTAAAATGGTAATTTGACCAAGCTGGTGTTACGAACATTCGTGAAGGATTGACTTGTTGTTATTGTTCAATATTCATGGACACAGAATTATATTTAAAGTGAGAAGAGTGCAATTGCGGGAGTATAGTGGAGTGATCTCGCAGTTAATGAATGTTGATTAGGGGGTTAATGAGACTAACCTAATAATCTTGTATCGTTGGAGCATCTGATCTGAAGGTCCATTAGGTCTACTTCCTAGCTCGTAAAGGGTTCTTAGATTATTAGAATTTGAAATGTTCAAATTCAATTAGAGAATAAGCATGTTGTATGAAGATACATCATAATATAAAGTTTTTATGCATATTAAAACTTTATAGTGTAAATTTAATTTGAATATAATTCAAAGTAAATTAATTGAGAGAATTAAATATTTGAAGGAGTTGAAATATTACATTAATGTGAATAAGATTCATATTTAAAACTATATGTTAAAATTTAATGTGCATTAGATGTACATTACAACTATAGGAAAAAGAGAAAATGATTAAATGTGATTTCTGATGGAGATCTAATCCTCTTAAGCAGCGGAAACGAGTTTGGAATCGTAATTGCAAGCTTATTTTGGTCGAAAAACAAAAATAAATACATTGAAAATAAACAGAGATAAACATGCCTTCTAATCTAATTAGACATGGAAATTAACATGCAAACATGTTTCGTTTAACCAT
The DNA here is from genome assembly GCA_036507285.1 of Trichosanthes cucumerina. Taxonomy (NCBI): domain Eukaryota; kingdom Viridiplantae; phylum Streptophyta; class Magnoliopsida; order Cucurbitales; family Cucurbitaceae; genus Trichosanthes; species Trichosanthes cucumerina. Next base: position 47,468,788 of record CM071841.1, read on the forward strand.
TAAACTAAAAGGAAGAAATGTTACCATTGTAGTTTTTCCACACAGCAACTCCTTGCTCCAAGAGAATCCAGCAACACAGGAACCTTTCTCTGTTTTTCTTTAACAGGACAGCACCAAGAGGAAAACTTTCTATCCTCTGAGTACTACTTAGATATATTCCTTTGGTGGAAAGGAATCCAACAATTGGAAGAATTATTTGGGAATTGAGAGAGAGGGAATTCTATTTTTTCATTTCACAAATGCACAGCCTGCATCCCCGTATCTTCTCTCAATTGAGAGGAAGAAGAAAGCCATGGGAAAACTTCCCACTTCCTTACGATAAGGAAATGGTGGAGAGTGGGGGCGTGTCCTTCTGACACGTTCACACATTAATAACAATAATTAAATAATTATATTTAATCTAATGAATTATTTGATTAAATCAAGTTTAAATATCTTATATTTAAATAAGATTAAATCACATTTAATCAATATTTCCCTCTAACCTATAGTTTTAATGTACATCTAATGCACAACAAATTTTAACCTATAGTTTTCAAATATGAATCAAATTCATATTTGAATTTAATATTTGAACTCTTTCAAATATTTAATTCTCTCATATAATTTAATATGAATCATATTCACATTAAATTTATAATATATAGTTCCAAAACTATATATTGTATCGTATCTATATACATTAAATTTATTCCCTAATGAATTTGAACATTTCAAATTCAAGCGATCTAAGAACCTTTTACGAGCTAGAAGGTCGACCTAATAGACCTACAGATTAGAAGCTCCAACAATACGAGATTACTCGGTTAATCTCATTAACCTCCTAATCAACATTCGTTAACTGCGGGAACACTCCACTAAAGTCCATGTTTGCACTCTTCTCACTATGCAGATATATTTCGTGTCCACGGATATTAACAAATAATGACAAGTCAATCCTTCACGAATGTTCGTAACACCAGCTGGGTCAAATTACTATTTAACCCCTGGGTTACATCTTGTACCTTAAGTACCATGCTCCTCTAATGAATAATTTGTTTGTGGTCCTACCAACAAACAGAGTCCCTCCCGGGCCAATGAGAGGGTCGGGCCATTTGTTCAAGTCCCAGAGACACTACTTAAGGAAGCATTCCTCTACTTACCCTAGTAGGCGGGTAGGAGTGAATTCCATCTTGATAAGTTAAGTTCCCAACCGCTCACTCGTCTCCAAGAAGGTAGGCATATTGAGTCGGCGAAACTGGCCACTCTCACCCATACTAGTCAAAGGACAATCCCTCGCGAACAGGAGTTCAGAATCTCGCATGAGATTGAGATCAAGTTGCCTAGGTCATCCTAGTGAAATAGAAACCTAACTAGTCAACGGAGTTACATCTAGTGGTTACTATTTCGCGGTCTGGTCTTATGTAATCTCATTACATAGGATATCCCCACTCACATGTCATCTACACGAACACGTTAGGATCACAGTGTTTGTATCATATACAAAGTGGGCCACATCCATAGTTTTACCAGGTAAGATACCCAAACCTTATCTCCTTACTATAGACCCTTTAGGCTGTATCTCGAACTGAGATCCTTTGTGTGTACACTACATTCAGTTAAAAATACATTTAACAGCCTTGGATGTTTAGTTTATTGGATTTAGTGTTTAAACCAAGGCAATGTCGTAAATAACGAACAATAACTCTTTATTGAAATAATAACACTTTATTACAATAATTAGAACATAATTACAAACTACGAGTTTTAGGGCACAAACCCCAACAAACTCCCACTTGAACTAAAACTCTAGTGGGGTACATTATAATCTAAAATAGTTGTCATAGAGATACAAATACAATAAACTAGGGCATCCATATACCCCATTACATATCTCCCACTGTCCCTAGATTAGCCTATGTACATATCTCGTAGACCTAGACATTCCAGATGACCCTCGAACACTTTAGCCGTGAGAGTTTTTGTAAATGGATCAGTAATATTGTGCTCCGAAGCGATCTTCGTGACTGTCACAGCTCCTCGTTGCACTATTTCACGTATCAGGTGATACTTCCTCTCGATGTGCTTGCCTCGCTTATGATTGTGAGGTTCCTTCGAATTGGCTACCGCACCATTGTTGTCACAGTATAAGGTGATGAGAAGTTCCATATTTGGAACAACTTCCAAATCAGTAAGGAATTTCCTTAGCCAAACAGCCTCTTTGGCTTCTTCACAAGCAGCGACATACTCAGCCTCCATCGTGGAGTCAGCGATGCATCCTTCCTTGATGCTTCGCCATACTATAGCTCCCCTGTTAAGGGTGAAAACTGATCCCGATGTGGATTTCCGAGAATCCTTATCGGTCTGAAAATCAGAATTAGTGTATCCCATAAGGATCAAATCCTTAGTCCCATACACAAGCGTATAGTCCCTCGTTCTCGTAAGATACTTGAGGATATTTTTAACTGTTGTCCAGTGGTCTAACCCTGGATTGGATTGGTACCTACTGACTATTCCCACTTCATAGCAAATGTCTGGCCTCGTGCACAACATAGCATACATTAAGCTACCTACTGTAGAGGCATAGGGAATACGTCTCATATCCTCAACTTCTTGAGGTGTCTTAGGACACTGTTCCTTAGACAGATGAACTCCATGTCTGAAAGGTAATAAGCCCCTCTTGGAATTCCGCATCGAATATCGGGACAATATTTTGTCGATAAGATGGTTGAGACAGAGCTAGCGTTTTGTTCTTGCGATTCTTGAAGATCTGAATCCCAAGAACATATTGCGCCTCTCCCAAATCTTTCATTTGGAATTGGGTCGCCAACCAATTCTTTATGTCAGTAAGGTATCCTACATCATTCTCAATGAGTAGGATATCATCCACATAAAGCACTAAGAAAGCTACTTTGTCGTTGATGATCCTCTTGTAAACACAAGGCTCATCAACGTTTTGGTCAAAGCCATAAGACTTGATCGCAGTATCAAATCTTAAATTCCAAGATCTGGATGCTTGTTTCAACCCATAAATGGATCGATTGAGCTTGCAAACTTTTTGCTCCTAACCTTGGGTTATGAACACTTCGGGCTGAGACATATAGATGCTCTCGTCAAGATTACAATTAAAAAAGGCAGTGTTGATGTCCATATGAAATCTAGCTATGGACAAGAGTATCCTTATAGACTTCAGCATAACAACAGGGGAAAAAGTTTCTTCATAGTCAACTCCTTCCCTTTGGGTAAAACCCTTTGCTACAAGTCTAGCCTTTAAGGTCTCTACCTTACCGGCTGCATCTCTCTTTGTCTTATAGATCCATTTACACCATATGCGTCTAACCCCTTCAGGTTGGTCTACAAGTTTCCATACTGAATTGAAGTCCATTGACTCCATTTCAAGGTCCATGGCTTTGATCCATTGGTCCTTGTCTACGTCATTCATTTCTTGTTTATAAGACAATGGATCTTCTACGCCGTCATCAAGTATGACGACTTGAGTTTCAGCCAAACCCAAGTAGCGGTCAGGTTGGGAAACAACCCTCCCATTGCGTCGAGGCATTCAAAACGATTGAGAAGGACGAGACTGACTTGAGGTGTTGGCTTCTCCATCAACTCTTGATGAAGGTCTAGCTTGATCAACAACTCTTGTTGGTTCATCTGTAGCTTCATTTAGCACTACTTTACTACGCGGTTTGTGGTTCCTCATGTGATCTTCCTCCAAGAAAGTGACGTTTGTCGATACAATCACCTTGTTTTCTTGTGGGTCGTAGAAAAGACCACCTCTCGATTCTTTGGGATAGCCAACAAATTGGCATAATCTTGTACGAGGTTCCAGTTTCTTTCGATTTGTCGTTAGCACGTGTGCCGGACAACCCCAAATCCTGAAGTGTTGCAAACTAGGTTTACGCCTCTTCCACAATTCAAAAGGTGTTTCTGAAACACTCTTTGATGGGACAATGTTCAAGATTTGAACTGCAGTCTCTACTGCGTATCCCCAAAACGAGGCAGGTAATTGAGCATAGCTCATCATAGAACGAACCATGTCCAACAAGGTTCTATTTCTCCTTTCTGACAAACAATTTTGCTGTGGTGTATTAGATGTTGAGAGTTGAGATTTAATTCCGTGTTCTATCAAATAGTCCTGGAATCTCAAATCCATATACTCTCCACCTCGATCGGATCGAAGTGTTTTAATGGTTTTCCCTAATGCATTCTCTATTTCAGTCTTATACTCTTTAAACTTTTCAAGAGCCTCAAACTTGTGATGCATTAGGTATAGATAACCATACCTCGAATAATCATCTATGAAAGAGATGAAATATTCGTACCCTCCTCAAGCTTTAACATTTACCGGGCCACAAAGATTTGAATATATAAGTTCTAAGGGCTCTATGGCTCTGTAACCTTTTCCTGTAAAAGGTCGCTTAGTCATTTTACCTTCAAAGCACGATTCACAAGGAGGTAAAGAATCATCTTCTAACTTGTTAAGAAGTCCATTCTTAGAGAGTCTCCCAATCCGGTTGAGATTTATGTGACCAAGTCTAATATGCCATAGATAGGTATTATTTTGAGAAATTCTTTGCCTTTTACTTTGAGTATTAGCAGTTTTAAACATCTCATGATTCAAAATTGCTTTAGTTTGATTTGGTTTAAGTACATACAAGCCGTTTTTCAATTTAGTAGAACAAACATTGACCCCCACTTTTAAAATGAACGCTTCATTTAACGAAAAGGAAATACAATATCCAAGTTCTATTAAACAAGAAATAGAAATTAACTTCCTCTTAATCTTTGGAACTACATACAGATTTTTTAATAAAATAAATCTATCACTGAAAAGCAACTTGGCATCTCCCACTGCACTAACTGAGACGACGTCTCCCGTTTCGACCTTGATCGTCATCTCACCCTCTTCGCGCTCCTTGAAGGAACTAGTTTCCTGAAACGAAGAGCAAATGTGATTAGTGGCTCCTGAATCAAGTATCCAGGTAAAATCATCATTTTCCACTAAGCAGGTTTCAAGAATATGTAAATCGTATTTACATTTCTTCTCTTTGACCTCAGTAAGGTATTTTGGGCAGTTACGCTTCCAATGCCCATCCACGTTGTAGTGGAAACACTTTCCTTTGTCTGCAACCTTAGCTTTTTCCTTGCCTTTATCAGCAGCAAGTGCTTTCCCTTTCCCTCCTATCTTCTTCTTTTGGGTCTTCTTAATCCCAGAAGATGAACCACAGGACTTAGTCCTAGAGGATGAACCCTTCTGGAACCTTCTGGAATGGGCAAACAGATTTGCCTCTCCATCAGCCTGTCCCTTATTCTTCATAAGAGACTGGAAAGTTTGTAGTTCGTTAAGGAGAGTAGTAAGGTTATACTTTATCTTGTTCATCACCACATTGCTGCAGAATTGCAGGAAACTCTTCGGAAAAGATTCCAGGATGAACGAGACCTTACTTTACTCGTCAATGACCACGCCGTTCATCTTAGCCATATTGAAGTCGACCATCAGATCGAGAACGTGTTCTCTCACCGACGACCCTTCCTTCATACGGGAGTTATAAACGTACTTGAGGGATTCGTGTCGAAGTTGTCGAGACAGTTGTCCAAACATATCCTGCAACGAACTCATGATCTCACGAGCTGAGACCATGCCCTCGTGCTTTTTGGCTAGAACTTCAGAAACACTAGCCAAAATGTAGACCTTGATCTTATCATTAGCTTGATCCAGCAGTCGTACGCCTCCTTAACAGATTGAGGGGCGTTTCGAGGAGGGACCTCAGGACGTTTCTCAGTCAGTACAAACCGAAGGTCGTCAACAACAAGAATCGTATTCAAGTTGGACTTCCACGTAGTAAAGTTCTCACTAGTTAAACGATCGTTTTTTAATAAGGCTATTATTGAGGACAACATGCTAAAAATCCAACATAGTTCTAATTAGTTATTCCATTAACCCATTATAAAACCAATCAAATTTAGCAAAATTATTGAAGAACCCTAGTGTTTAAACTAAACCCAGCGTTTAAATTAAACCTTTAATTTTGCGATGGTATTTCAATTGTTTAGAACAAAAGCCTCCATCGGGCGGTCGGTCATTCCTCTCTCGAATTGAGACATTCTCAGCCAATTCTCACTACCAGAACATCTCATGTCCCAATGGTCCTTAGCTACCGTTTATTTGGTCAAGGACTTGTTAACTAGCTTAACACATCCCGTAAAATGTGACCCTACCATTTTCAGATCCAATAGGTCCGAGCCAACAGGCTACTATTAAGAAAGACAACAGTTGTCAAATTACCTAAGAGACCCTATCCATTTCTGGAGTTCGCGGTGTTCTGATCCCCATAGTCAGGCCCTCCGTAGGGTTTGGTTGTTCCAGGACAACCTAGCAGGCGGACTATAGAAATCTCACGGTGCGACGTAATGGAAGAGACCGTAGGATACGTTGACACGCGTCCTGCTCCCATTTACAATGGATACTTCCCTCATTCACCTTGGTATTGAACCATGCAAACACTTACCGTAAGGGGACACCCTATTGACGCCACGTAGCCGAGCATGGAACTCACGGTGTGAACTCTTGTGGACGTGAGAGTAAACTTGATGCAAACATCTCGTTTTCTCCCACTGAAGCTCCTAAGATTTGGGTATAGGTTTAACTTAGTTGGATTCTGGCTAAAAGAATCTATCTAAGTCTATGCCTATTATAACTATTATAACTAGGTCTTTTAACCTTATGTCTAGGTGAATAAACATTTTAATTACCTAGATATAATATAGAACTAAGGTTAATTCAACTCAAGCTCTGGGTCAGTTCCTAGGTAGGAGGTGTTCCGTTAACCGTCAGCTTAAGTACCCCCAACCTTGGACAGAACTTCACCAGTAGAGTTTTCTTATAACCAAAGTTCTAATGTCCTAATATATTTTAAACTATTTAAAATACAATGTAAGACTAACTTATAATCCTATTAGAAATTAAAACTTAGGTCTAAATTAATTTTAAACAATTTCAAACTAATTTTAATTTTAACCCAAGTTCCTATATTTGCATGCAATTCTTTGTTATAGGTTATGGTTTCTAAAACCCCTTTATTTATAACACTTATAAATTTTAATAATTAAATTATGACAAAGAACTATATTATAAAACCAACAATTATTTTTCAAATTGGAATTATAAAAAAAATTATTCAACTAATTAAATAATTAAATTACTTAAATAAAATAACAATTATTTTAAACTAAGTAATTTCATGCTCCATGCAATTAATTTTTCACATTTATCTAATTATAACAATTATAAATAAATACTTATGAAAAATAAATTAGAACATGCATTTCTACCATATTTATATAACAATTATACAAATAAAATGCATGAACATGCTTATCCTAAGGTGGGAAAAATTCTAAATGACATTCATAAAGAAACATAGCTGTAAAACCAGAATAATTTGGCCCCTAAAGTGCATAAAAAATAAAATTACTCTAATTTTATTACATAAACCGGTCCAAAACCCCTTGAACCGGGCTCGAACCGCTCGAATCGGACCGAAAAATAACCAAAATGCTCGAACTGGTTTGCAGCTACAAGATTGGCGTCATGGCGTTGCAATGCTGAAGGGGGCGTTGCAACGCTATCTTTGTCTGCGCGCGCCTGCTATCAAGGTAGCGTTGCAACGCTGCTGACCCCCTCGATAGGGAGGTCTGGCGTTGTGACGGCGTTCCTCAGCGTTGCAGCGCTGATGAACGGCGTTGCAACGCTGTTGCTTCGGCAGCAGCTTTCTCCTTCGAACACAACAACTTCAATCTTCTATTTCCCCTCCGGTTCTCAACAAAAAAGCACGAAACTGGTTCCGAACGACTCTTAACTTGATTACAGACTCGATAATGCACTTAATTGCCCAAAAACACAGGGGCCTTTACAATAAAATTGATCAAATCATTGAAAAAACTAAGGTCAAATACTCCTAAACAGTTTTACAGCAAACTAAATGCAATTTCCACCAAATCAATGTAATTTTGTTTCAACCAAAACAAATCAAGCATTGCTCCAATACCAATTGATGGAGATTTAATCCCCTTGAGCAACGAAAACGAGTTTGGAATCGTAATTGCAAGCTTATTTTGGTTGAAAAACAAAAACCAATACATTGAAAATAAACAGAGATAAACATGTCTTCTAGTCTAATTAGACATGGAAATTAACATGCAAACATGTTTTGTTCAACCATTAAACTAAAAGGAAGAAAGGTTTAACAGGACAATAACTCCTTGCTCCAAGAGAATCCAGCAACACAGGAACCTTTCTCTGTTTTTTTTCAACAGGACAACACCACGATGAAAACCTTCTATCCTCTGAGTACTAGTTACATCTATTCCTTTGGTGGGAAGGAATCCAACAATTGGAAGAATTATTTGGGAATTGAGAGAGAGAGAATTCTATTTTTTCAGTTCACAAATGCACAGTCTGCATCCCCGTATCTTCTCTCAATTGAGAGGAAGAAAAAAGCCATGGGAAAACCTCTCACTTCCTTACGATAAGGAAATGGTGGAGAGTGGGGACGTGTCCTTCTGACACGTTCCCACATTAATAATAATAATTAATCTAATTAATTATTACATTAAATCAAGTTTAAATATATTATATTTAAATAAAATTAAATCACATTTAATCAATATTTCCCTCTAACCTATAGTTTTAATGTACATCTAATGCACATTAAATTTTAATCTATAGTTTTCAAATATGAATCACATTCACATTTGAATTTAATATTTGATATCTTTCAAATATTTAATTCAATATTAAATTCTCTCATATAATTTAATATGAATCATATTCACATTAAATTTATAATATATAGTTCCAAAACTATATATTATATCGTATCTATATACATTAAATTTATTCCCTAATGAATTTGAACATTTCAAATTCAAGCGATCTAAGAACCCTTACGAGCTAGAAGGTGGACCTAATGGACCTACAGATCAGAAGCTCCAACGATACGAGATTACTCGGTTAATCCCATTAACCTCCTAATCAACATTCGTTAACTGTGGGAACACTCCACTAAAGTCCCGCAACTCCACTCTTCTCACTGCAGATATATTTCTGTGTCCACGGATATTAACAAATAACAGAAAGTCAATCCTTCACGAATGTTCGTAACACCAGCTGGGTCAAATTACCGTTTTACCCCTGGGTTACATCTTGTACCTTAAGTACCAGTGCTCCTCTAATGAACAATTTGTTTGTGGTCCTACCAACAAACAGAGTCCCTCTTGGGCCAATGAGAGGGTCGGGCCCTTTCTTCAAGTCCCGGAGACACCACTTAAGGGAACACTAGTAGGCGAGAAGGAGTAAATTTCATCTTGCTAAGTTAAGTTCCTACCCGCTCACTCGGTCTTGTCCCCAAGAAGGTAGACATATTGAGTGGGTGAATCTGGCCACTCTCACCCATATAGTCAAAGGACAATTCCTCGTGAACAGGAGTTCGTAACCTGCTCAGGATTGAGATCAACTTGCCTAGGTCATCCTAGTGAAATAGAAACCTAACTAGTCAACGGAGTTACATCTAGTGGTTACTATTTCGCGGTCCGGTCTTATGTAATCTCATTACATAGGATATCCACACTCACATGTCATCTACACGAACACGTTAGGATTACAGTGTTTGTATCATATACAAAGTGAGCCACATTCATAGTTTTACCAGGGTAAGGTACCCAAACCTTATCCCCTTACCCTTTAGGCTGTATCTCGAACTGAGATCCTTTATATGTACATTACATTCAGTTAACGATACATTTAACAACCTTGGATGTTTAGTTTATTGGATTTAGTGTTTAAACAAAGGCAATATCGTAAATAACGAACAATAACTCTTTATTGAAATAATAACACTTTATTACAATAATTAGAACATAATTACAAACTACGAGTCAATATCGTAAATAACGAACAATAACTTTTTCATTAGTGAACTAAATTAAAATATGATATTTAATTTGGTAAAATTTATATTAATATATATAATTAAATATGATTTAATTGTATGATTTATAATAATTATATTACTTATATTAATTAAATAAATGATTAAATAAGTTAATTATTTCTTTTAATTAATTAATTAATTAAGGGAACGTGTCATTTGACACGTTCCTACTTCCTCCGTCAACTCCCTCTCGATAGGGACAGAGGGAGTGGGGGAGTTTGTTCTTCTACCCACTAATCGATGGAATCAGTGTTGGTTGGATGTGCATTTTGCAAAAGGAAGAAAACTTTCTCTCTCTAAAAAATTCTCTTTCTCCAATTGTTGGAAGCCTCCCACATAGCCTTGATCTAAGAACTCAGAGAATAGGCAGTGTTTACTTTTGGTTGTGTTCTGTAGGAGAGAATTGCAAAAGAAATTGGTTGGAAAACGGATTGCAAGGTGTTGCAAACCAAAGGCCACAAAAGTAAGTTTTGACATCCTTTAAAGTAGAATTAATTTTACAACATGTTTTACTGTCTAATCCATGCCTAAATTGTTTATCGTTATGTTTTTCTCCAATGTACTGGTATTTACTTTTCGCCAAAACAAATCGAGTTTACAATCCAATTTCATTTCTGCTACTCATAGGAATCTAGATTCCCATCAGTTGCAACTGTTGGGATTTATGCCCTAAACTTGTGTAATTTTGATCAAATAAATAAAGAGTTATTTGTTTTGATAAAATTATATTCTTGCTTTATAAATCCAATAAACTAAGCTCCAAGGTTATAATATATCTTGAACATCAGTATAGTGGACACTATTTGGATTGTGTTGAAGAATATATATAACCTAAATGGTCTATGGTATAAGAATAAGGTTGGAAACCTCATTCTGGTCCACTTTGTAATTAGTATAAATGAGGTAATCCAACTCATTCATGTGGTTTACATGCGAGTGGGGGCATCCTGTATGAAGAGTTCATACAAGATCAAGATCAGAAATTATTAGTCTAACGATGTGTACACAGATTAATGAGGATAAGACTGATAATTTATAGATGGTCATTAGTGACTCGACCTGAATCTTAAGCAAGTTAAGAAATCCTGCTTATAGGGGTTTGTCCTTAGACTATTATTGGTGAGAGTGACCTGTAGCCGACTCAATAAGCCTACCTTCTCAGGGAAAAAATCTCGTAGGTAGCTGGGGACTTAATTGTGCTAGATGGAATTCACTCATTCCTACACTAAGGAATTAGATAGGTTGTTCCCTTAAGAACTGACTCCAGGTCTTGAACAACGTGGCCCCACCCTCTATGGGGGTATGAGTCTATGGTAGGACCTTAGACTTGTTGTTCATTAGAGGATCAGTGGTGCTTAAAGAACAAAGAGGTAATCACAGGGGTAAAACGGTAATTTAACCCAGTCGTGATTACGAACAACCTGTGAAGGGTCGACTCATGGGTAGGGGTGAGCAAAAAAAGACCGAAAACCGACACGACCGACCGAAACCGATCGAACCGAGGGCGGTCGGTCGGTTTTGTGAAGGAGTCGGTCGGGTCGCTTTTGCCCTTCACAAAACCGATCAGTCGATTCGATCGGTCGATTTTGGGCAAAAGCCCCAAACCACCAAAGCCCGACCAAAAATTAAAAAAAAAAAAACTATATATATATATAATAATAATAATAAATTAATAATAATAATAATAATAATAAATAAAAAACTAAAAAACTAAAAAATTTTCTCAAAATAATTAAATAATAATTAAAAAATAATTATAAATTATTAAATAATAATAAAATAATAATTATAAATATTTAATATTTAATTAAATAAATATTTTTATATATACATATATAAATCGACCAAACCAGGTGAATTCGGTTGGTCGGTTTTGGTAAGGATTTTTAAAAAAAAAAAACCCGACCAAGGCAAGCGCGCCCTTGGTCGGTTCGGGGGTCGGTTGGGGTCGAAAATCGAACCCGACCGATCGATGCTCACCCCTACTCATGGGTAAAGATTATATTAGTGGACATAATATAATCTATAGTGAGGAGAGTGCAACTACAAGTCTATAGTGGAGTGACTTGTAGTTAATGAATATTGATTAACTGGATCAAAGAGTTTGATCAGTTAATCTCACATCATTGGAGCTCATGAACTGTAGGTCCATTAGGTCCCTCAGTTGGCTCAACATGGTTATATTGAGGGTATAAAGTTAGGAATGAAATGAAAGTGTTCAATTTCATATATGAGATGTCATATCAGTTATATGTGATATAATTGATATGATATATAGTTTTAATGTGAATTAGATTCACATATTAACTATATACTAAAGATAGAATGAAAGAGTGATAGGATGGTAATTTCCATCCCTATCTCCTTATATATAGTTGCATGAGATGCAACTAGGTCAAGTAACCTAAGCTAATTCAAGCATTTGTGGTGTTGTTGGAAAAGTTCCAAAACATAATCTCTCTCACAACATCTCATCTCACCTAAAGGGAACCCACCTTCCTCCCTCACCTAGAGAACAACGGAGAAGATCCGGTGGTAGTGTCGGTGAACGTTCGGGTTCGTGTTGCGGAGATTGTGAACGTGGGAGAAGGAGCACTTGAAGAAAGAGTTCTTCAAAGGTAATATCTCGTTGTCCATATTGTTATTATATGCTTAATGTAGATAGCTTAGTTCTTGAATGTAATCCATGTAATGCAATTTAAAACGTGTGATTCACAATCGTTTTCGCTGCGGGATTCGATTCCCTTCAGCAATGTCGTGTCGATTGTGTATATATATGGATTATTGAAGTCATTTGGGGGGAGCCAAATTTGAGAGAATTTTCAGCCTATTTTCGAAACATACATTTTGTAAGGAGATGAAAAAGATTCTTTAGAGGCCAAGCACGAGAGTGGAGGCTCCAGATCGTGACGGGAGCTTGGAGGTAAGGACCGACATCGACACCGAAGCGTTTTCTTTCTCTTCCCTTTAGTTTGTAGTTTGTTTATGGATTCTATTATGGATTTAGCATGTTTTGTAGTGATTATGTGTAGCTAATTTCATTGTTAAGGGATTGATGTAGCTAGTTATGAATTTATTTTAACAATTATGTTGAACATCTGGTTGTGTTGATTTATTTTTGGTAATTTATTCTTAATGCTTGTTTTTCTCTAGCCAAGATTTGCATGATTTATTGGTTTAAGTTTAATTCGAGAGAATAGACTTTAGACTAGATTAAAATTTCCAAAACTCTTAGTAAATCCTTACACGAGAGTGAAGGGTTTTTTTAGAAACGTTTTAAAAAAGGTTGCTTAATGCCTTGCATGCTTTTAAAATCTAAATGGAGACTTTAGGTTTATTGTTATGCATGAGATCACTAGAGCTCGAGAGAGTCTTTTGATTACCTTTACTTCTTGTTTATAATCTCCAACCAAAGTCAATTTCATGCGCTAAAATAATGAAGTAACTAGTAAAATCAATTCCCCAACGTTTATCTCATCTTTATGTTTCAACTTTTGTATTTAGTGTTATTTTCATTTCTCCTTTGACAAGTTTTGTGTTCTTTAGATAAAAGTAGGAATTAGTATCTTGGTAGTTGATCAATCTAGAAAACCATTCCTGAGGACGATATTCGAAATCTTAAATCACTATATTAAAATTTGACCCGTACATTTGCAGTATTGCAATTATCACGCAACACCCCTTACTTCCCAACCTTCCTAGTTAGTCTCATGCCTCGAGTTGACGAGAGTACAAGATGGGTTCTTGGGAGAGAGACCCTCCATTCGACGAGATTACGAGACGGGTGGTTAGGAGATAGCCTTCCATTCAATGAGATTACGAGACAGGTGGTTGGAGAAGATACCCTCCCTTCGACGAGATTACGAGACGAGTTGTTGGGAGAGAGACCCTCCACTTGTATCGAACTCTAAAAAGTGTCGTTGTGTTGTTAATTCTTAGCTATGTTTTGGTCTTGGACTAGTTCTGTTGTGTAGGTGGCTTATTTTGTTAGTTTCGAACCTCTAGAGTTTTTTGTTTTCTAATCTCTAAGCATGGTTTTCTCGTGGAGGTCGTTTAGCTGGCTAGATTACACTTGTGTCGAACTCTTTTATCTCTCTGTGCATGTATGTTCATGTTTATTGGATGCCTACTTGGAGTCCAACCTACTGTTTGAGTGAAGTTTGGTGGAGGTTGGGTGTCGAATAAACCCTTTGAAATGTATGTTCGGTTATACAGGTTCGAAGAAAAATTTTCGGTTTCTCCTAGTTACGCCGTAGAGGTTTGGTTTGGGCTTGACGATTGGACTGGACCTATGGTTGACCTTAGGCCCATACCCTTCTTGACTTGTCTGATTGACTTTGGACTTAGTTCTTTGGGTTGAGACTTTGTTGGATCTCGATCTTCCATTTGAACTTTGTCTTTGCCCAAATTTTAAATAACCAAATTGCAAATATGAATTCTCCTTAATTTAATGTAGGGATATTGTGACAACTTCTAATTGGCCAAAATTTATATTTAGATAGATACCAGTATACCACACAGAAACTTAATAATTAATTGAAAATGATAATGGAGTGGATTTTAGAGAGAATTACAGAGATGAGGATGATGGTAAAATGAGTTAACAAAATTAGTAATTTTTTAAAAAAGATTTTGGAGAGGTTTGTTTTTAAATATAATGAGGTGGAGGAATTGTTGGAAGAAAGGGGAGTCGAGAAAAAGTATGAGAAACAAAAATCAAAATTCTATGTAATCTAAAATATATATATATAATTATTAAATTGGTCAACTCATTTAATACTTATCACATCAAGTTACATATAACTTTTCCGTTAGTGAACTAAAGGTCAAATGAACTTCAGAGACAATTTAGAACTATTTTTCAAACTTTAGGGATCAAAGCTTTACTTTTGAAATTTTAGGAATTAAATAGATATGAAACTCAAACTATTTTGCTCAAAATAATATTTAAACTTTGAAAGAGAGAAAAAAAAGTATAATTGGTTATTATTTTTCTTTATTTTCCCTTCCTCTCATGATTGATCGACAAAAAGAAGGGTCTCACTGAAATCAATGGATAAATGTCGGACTAAAGTTTGAAAGAATAGAGGAATAACAACCCATCATACACATTATAAAATAAAAAAATAAAATAAAATAATGCTTTTATGGATGAAGGCCGATGTTGATTACCTCGTATATAAATTAAATAATGGTCAATGTAAACCTAGTTTAGCGGTAATGTAAATGAATTTACGATTGAAAGGTAAAATGTTTGAATCTTCTCACCTCTAAATATTGTTCAATTAAAAAAATCTATATATATAAACAACCATGTTTTTAAACCAGCTTATAAGCTTAAGATTATTATTGTTGTTGTTATTATTGATATTATTGAGTTTAAGAATATAGGGTGGAGATTCAAATCTCTGACTATTTTCGTGAGAGAGGATAATACATTATAACATTTGCACGAGTATACGATGAACTTAAGTGAAAAAATAAAAATTTTAGAACAAAAGAGCATCATTGAAGATAGCTCTATAATTCAAAGACATATTATATTCCTTACATAGGTTAGAGAAATTTTATATAATACTAAAACACTTAATTTTTTTTTAATAGTACATCATCATTGAAGCTCTCTCGCCCTCTTGGTTATAAATCTTATTTGATGCCAAGAGTTATGCCCTTGTTGGCCTAAAACACTTAATTTTAGGGGGAAGAAAAGGAATCTAAGTTTAAATCCTATTCACATCAAATCTTTGAACTTTGATGATTATTTTATTTTAAGTTCAAGACCTATATATATATATATACATTATAGTTTTTAAACTTTATGTAGAATCTTATCTTAATCCATATCGTCGTGTTTTAAATAAGTGATTTGACAAAAACTTCATATATCATTTTTTATTAAATGTTCGACGAAGAAGTAATAATAAGAATCAAAACAATTTTTTAACATAAAATTGAAATATTTAAAAGCTTTAGAACTAAACAAATATAAAAGTCAATGATGGAAAAAAGAAAAATTTGTCAAGTGTTTTGTGTTTTTATGTCATAAGTCAGCTTTGCACAAAAAGAGGTTCCAACTTAAAGGGTCATCTTTAACATCATCACTATTGAAGGGTCCTCCATCTTGTATTAGTGTTGTAGTTGTTTTGTTCAATAATTAGTTAAAGTCCACCTCCTTGCTCTTTCCATGTGGATATCATTATTGGTGAAAATTTTCCAATTCTGTATAAAGGTCCTCAATAGGGTTGAAGAAAAATATTCCTTTCTCCTTTTAATGCACAAACATTGTCTCCCACTTGAATAATCCCTCCTTTTCAATGCATGAACCCACCCACCCACCTTATTAAGAGACTTAGGGGTTGCTTGATAAGTAATTTGAAAATAGAAATTTGAAAACAACAGATTGAACAAAAATAAAGTATTTCATGTTTTTTTCAAATATTTATAGATTATTAAATTAGTTCTAGTTGGAAAACTAATTATTTAATTGAATGTAAGTCATTATTAATTAATTTATGAACATGATTTTTATAAATTTATAGAATTATCATTTTATAATATAATATTATATATTTTAATTTAACAAAAGTAAATTGAGATTAACATGTATTTATTAAGTTCTTTATCATTGTTTACTAAAATTCAGTATTTTAAAATTTAAAATTCTTAATCTGGATACAATAAAAACATAAAAATGTTGTTTTGAGAATTTGTACTATTTGGATCACAGAATTCGAAAACAGTTTTACAAAACACATCTGCCAACACACATATTTCACTAAATTTAGTGAATCTGGAAATATAAAATAGAATCTGGATTGCATATCAAACAGCCCCTTAAAAATTCTATATTTTTGTGTAATTGATTTCTCTTTTGTTGAGTATAATCACGCATGGGAATTGATAAGCACTAATCTTTGGGATGGTAGTGTCTTAATTATCAATGGAACATTTAACAATTACAAGTTTAAAAATTTAATTATCGACTTTTAGAACGATAACTTGTTCCTTATTAATTGAACGATGCTCGAATTGAGTTGTTATCATTCAAGAGCTATATCTTATTTTCTTCAAGGTATTTGTTTTATTTTATAAATTTTCATATGTATTTAACTTTGGTTCTCAAATTTTAAACATGTCTATTTAATATATATAACAAGGCTCTTGTTGACGCAAGCATACATTGAAGTCACATAAATCAACTAAATTAATCAAGTATTGGTTGTCAACAAGAGCATAATTCAACTGACATCAAGTATGACTCATGATCAAGAGATTTTGGGTTCAAATTCCCCCTCCAATTGTTGATGTACTAAAAAAAAGTATTGGTTAGGTAAATATTAAGGGACATGATAATATAACAAGGACCAAAATATTTATTTACTTTTAAACTTAAAAGGACTAAAAATTTGACATTTCGAAGGCTTCAAGAGTAAAGTTGAATAAACTTAAATATTGAGAGATTAAATAACAATTTTAAAGGTTGAAGAACTAAAATAATTATGCTCGAAAATTCATAATCAAAATGACACTTATTGTGTTTTTGGAATATCTTTTAAAAATAAAACCACCTTTCCAAGAAGTAACTTTGGCAAAATAACTAATTGAAAAGGTGTTTAAGGTAGCTTCTTCAGTGATTGTAGATGATCCAAAGTATTTCTTTTTTAAATCTTAATAACTCTTTTTAATAAAATGGAATAATTTAAACACTTATTTAAAAGCTCTTTTATAAGAAACCATTAATAGATGAATGATAGAAATATGAGTTTTAAATAATGGACCAAAAATCTTCCAAATAAGTGGTATAAAAATATTTTTATTATTAATAGAATCAATGTTGAATATAGTGCAATTACATAAAATTTTCGTTCAAAAGCATTTTTTTTAAAGTTAAGATAAAGAAATATTAAAAATATTTTAAGTGGATTGGTGAGGTTTATTAAGGACAAGTAAGAATACTACAATTATTACTTTTTTTTTTCCTCACAAACATTGATAAGATCAAATACAAACATAGTTTAAGTGGAGATTTAAATTCTCTTCCGCACATTTATAATGCAAATTATTCTCAAATAATAATAATAATAATAAACATAGTTTGACTTCTTTAGTAGTGAACTAGAAGGAAAATTTGTGAAGTATCTATAGAGATTTGAAAAATAAGCCAACAGTGGTGGACCATCTAAAGAAAGTATGGACAATATTATTTCTCCCCATAGATGATTGCAAATGAATTAATTTGAAAGTGGAAGGCTTGGAGTTGTACAAACCAAATAATGACATGTAATATGTATAGATGAAGTTAAAGATAAGTCTCCAAAGAATGGATATTTGCGTCATTTATATACCAATTTATTAAAAAATAGCTACAGAATGATTCCAAATAACAATTATTAGCTTGTTGTGAAAATACGATGGAAACGAGGTATAATTTTACTAATATTTAAATACTAATATATTATAATAATAATAAAAAAAGTGTTTGGAAATAGAATATATATAATATAAATATGAGATAGTTGAATTATATGGTAAATTAAAAGAAATAAAATTGAGAAAGTGGAGTAAGTAGAAGAGAATTGGTCTAGAATTTCACCAATGATATGTATTCATGATCCACCAAATGTCACTATTTATAGGCAATTTGGCAAGGATGAGTTAGTACATTTGGACACTAAGCATTGGTAAGAAATGAACACATGGAGAACACTTTGGCTATGGAGGGTTTGCCATTTGGCATGGGTATTAAAAGGCATGTGGGATGGGCATTTACATGTGTTTGTTTACAATATTCCCCTTAAGTGCCCATTTTATATAAAATATGTCTCGTTAAAACCTTACTATGGAAAAACTCTATGGGATAAAAACACTAGTAAAAGAAAAAGAGTACATATTTTATATAATTCATTTACTCCCCCTCATGAAAACATCTCAATTGAGATCTCTGTGTCCTCGCATCCCAATACTGTGAACCAATTTCTCAAATGTTGTAGTTTGTAATGCCTTTGTAAATATGTCCGTCAAGTTATCTTTCGAACAAATTTGTTGTACTGAGATGTCGTCATTTTCTTCAAAGTCATGGGTATAGAAAAGCTTTGGAGAGATATGCTTCATTATATCTCTTTTAATATATCCTCCTTTGATTTGAGTTATACATGTTGTGTTGTCTTCGTATAATATTGTTTGAAGAGATTTACTAGAAGACAAATCACATGTTTCACGAATGTGTTGAGTCATTTATCTTAGCCATACACATTCTCGACTTGCCTCGTGAATTGCAAGGATTTCAGCATGATTTGAAGAAGTGGTCGTGATGGTCTGTTTCACTGATCACCATGATATAGCAATTTTTCCACATGTAAATAGATAACCTGTCTGAGATCTAGTATTGTGTGGATCAGATGGATAACCAGAATCTGTATAACCAACTAGATCACAATTTGATTTGTTAGAATAAAATAAACTCATATCAATCATCCCTCAAAGATATCAGAGTACATGCTTAACTCTGTTCCAATGTCTTTTTGTAGGACACGAACTATATCTAGCTAATAAATTTACTAAAAATGCAATATCTAGTCTTGTGTTATTAGGCAGATACATAAGTGCACCAATTGCACTAAGATATGGTACTTCACGACCAAGTAGTTCTTCATTGTCATCTCGAGGTCGAAATATATCTTTCTTTATATCCAGTGAACGGACTTCCATTGTAATGTTAAATGGATGTGTTTTATCCATATAGAATCTTTTTAAGATTTTCTCTGTATAAGTTGATTGATGAACAAATATCTCATCTGCTAAATGTTCAATTTGCAAACCAAGGAAAAATTTTGTTTTTCCAAGGTCTTTCATCTCGAATTCTTTCTTAAGATATTCTATTTCCTTGGATAACTTTTCAGGAGTTTCAATTATATTTAAGTCATCAACATATACAATTATAATAGCAAATCCTGACTGAGATTTTTTTATAAAAACGCATGGACATATTGGATTATTTTGATATCATTTTTTCAACAGATATTCACTCAGACGATTATACCACATTCGTCCTGATTGTTTTAATCCATATAATGATCTCTGTAACTTTATTGAATACAATTCCCGAGAACTTAATTCATATGTTTCTCGTATTTTTAATCCTTCCGGGGTTTTCATATAAATGTCATTATCTAGATATCCATATAAATACGCCATTACTACATCCCTTAGATGTATATCAAGTTTTTCATATATAGTCAGGCCAATCAAATATCTTACCGTTATTGCATCCACCACAGGAGAATATGTCTTCTCATAATCAATACCAGGCCTTTGCGAGATTCCTTGTGCAACAAGTCTCGCTTTATATCATGCGACTTCATTCTTTTCATTTCTTTTCCTTACAAATACTCATTTGTATCCCACAGGTTTGACACCTTCTAGTGTTAGGACTACTGGTCCAAAAACTTCACGTTTTGAAAGTGAGTTCAACTCCGCTTGGATTGCTTCTTTCCACTTTGGCTAACTTTCTTTAAAACTCAAGTCACTCACTGAGCTTCATAGCTCATTCTTTCAGTGTTTTTCCCCACTTTTCAGGTAGGATCGAGCTCCGGTGCGATAACACCGCCATAGTCACTGGAAGCTTCTCATGTTTGATATGTTGTACGTGGTTGGTGTGGTTTAGCAAGTCCATATGTTTGTAAATTATTTTAAGAGAACTATGTAGTTATAGTCGTATGTGTTTTAGAGGTTGTGGTTGTTTAATTAGTGGTTGGACTGTTTGTGGTTCTGATGTTCTTGCTCGTTTTAGTTTCCAGGAGAGACTTAAGAAGAGTTTCTCCTCATGTACGTCTTATAGATATCCGGTTTCATTTGTGTTAAGTTTAAAGTGTTCCATATGCGAACATAGTTTGTTTTTCGTGTAAAGTAGTGTCAGCAGTATTGTTAAGAGGTAACAATGTCTGTTGGCTTCATCCGTCTCAGGGCTAAGTTAGCAAGTGGTTCCGAGGGGGTGTGACAACTTGGTATCGAGCCAGTTAGCTCCATGGGAATGAGACAGAGCAAGTTAGCTCTACAAGAAACTGAAAAGTAAATAGCAAGTTATTGAGTTAGTTCAATAGAACTAGCAGAGCATGGTCCAAGTAAGGATAAGAGTAAGTCCAGTCAGGACTAGAATGTGAACACAAGTCTAGAATTGTGCATTTGAGTTGAGTACTCATTACATGTCTAGTATGTCAATATGTTATAGAAGTCATGCCACCACGCTTGCAGCGCACGATGCGAGCAAGATCGGGGACGGGACGCAGGATCCTACCCAAGATCAATCCCAGTGGAGATCTAGTGCCCCGAGAGTTCAGATAGGGGCCAGAATTAAGCAGCATGTTAATTCCTCATAGGGGGTAGGTAAGCCATAGAGAGAGCAGGGCTAAGTAATCCAGATAAGACATATAGAATAGATCACCTAAAAGAATTAGGAGCCACAGTGTTTGAGGGTTCCAAAGATCCAGCTGAAGCTGAGGTTTGACTTAATAAGTTTGATAAATGTTTTGATGTCATGAGTTGCTCTGAGGAGCAAAATGCTAAGTTGGCCACATTCTTGCTGCTAAAGGAAGCAGAAGGATGATGGAAATCGATGTTAGCCAGTTGTAGTGATGCACGTACTTCACATTGGAAAACTTTCAGAAGTATATTTGAAAATAAATATTACCCTAGCACGTACCGAGAGGCAAAGAGGGATGAATTTTTAGAACTAAAACAAGAGACACTTTCAGTGGCTGAGTATGAGAGAAGATATACCGAGTTGTCGCGGTATGTTGATGTGATTGTGGCATCTAAGAATGACAGGTATCGAAGATTTGAAAAAGGGTTACGACACGAGATACGCACCCGATTCGCCATACCATTGCTAAGTGGATTGATTTTTCCAGTGGTAGAGACCGCTTCACGTGTTGAGCAGAGTATAGCGAGGCGTAGTCGATGAGTGAAGCCTAGTTGTGGAGGCTTCGACAACAAGTAGTTTCCAAGGTCGTGAGCAGCGGAGGTTCACACTTGGGGTAAATGTTTCCAAGTCAATATGACTTTAAGGAGTAAGCTAGTAGCCAAGTAGCTAGGCATCGAGGCAGATTCTAGTGCCCATCCATATTGCAGTGGAAACATTTTCCTTTGTCTGCAACCCTAGCTTTTCCTTTGCCTTTATCAGCAGCAGGTGCCTTCCCTTTCCCTCCTATCTTCTTCTTTTGGGTCTTCTTAAGCCCAAAAGATGAACAACAGGACTTAGTCCCAAAGGATGAACCCTTCTGGAACCTTCTGGAATGGGCAAACAGATTTGCCTCTCCATCAGCCTGTCCCTTATGCTTCATAAGAGACTGGAAAGTTTGTAGTTCATTAAAGAGAGTAGTCAGGTTATACTCTATCTTTTTCATCACCGCATTGTTGCGGAATTGCAGGAAACTCTTCAAAAGAGAATCCAGGAGGAACGGGACCTGACTTTGCTCGTCAATGACCGCGCCATTCATTTCAGTCACGTTGAAGTGGACCATCAGATCGAGAACGTGTTCTCTCACCGGCGACCCCTCCTTCATACACGAGTTATAAACGTACTTGAGGGATTCGGGTCGAAGCTATCAAGACGGTTGTCCAAACATATTCTGCAACGAACTCATGATCTCACGAGCTGAGACCATGCCCTCGTGCTTTTTGGCTAGACCTTGGCCTTATCATTTGCCTTGATGCAGCGGTCCTACGCCTCCTTAAGAGATTGAGGAGTGTTTCGAGCAGGGACATGAGGACATTCCTCAGTCAGTACAAACCGAAGGTCGTCAACAACAAGAATTGTATTCAGGTTGGACTTCTACGTAGTAAATTTTTCACCAGTTAAACTATCGCTTTTCGGTAAGGCTATAATTGAGAACGACATGCTGAAATTCCAAAAGTAGTTCTGATTAGTTATGCCTTTAACCCATTATAAACCAATCAATTTTAGCAAAAATATTAAAGAAACCTAGTGTTTAAACTAAACCCAATGTTTAAATTAAACCTTTAATTTTGCAACGATACTTCAAGTGTTTAGAACAAAAGCCACCGTCGGGTGGTCAGTCACTCCTCCCCTGAATTGAGACTTTGTCAGCCAATTCTCATTACCAGAACATCTCATGTCCCAATGATCCTTAGCTACCGTTTGTTTGGTCAAGGACTTCATAACTAGCCTAACTTATCTCGTAAATGTGACCATAGCATTTTCAGATCCAATAGGTCCGAGCCAACAGGCTACTATTAAGAAAGACAACTGTTGACAAATTACCTAAGAGACCATGTGCATTTCTGGAGTTCGCGGTGTTCCGATCCCTATAGTCAGGCCCTCCGTAGGGTTTGGTTGTTCCAGGACAACCTAGCAGGTGAACTATAGAAATCTCACGGTGCGACCTAATGGAGGAGACCGTAGGATACGTTGACACGCATCTTGCTCCCATTTACTATGGATACTTCCCTCATTCACCTTGGTATTGAACCATGCAAACACTTACCATAGGGGGACACCCTATTGACGCCATGTAGCCGAGCATGGAACTCACGGTGGAACTCTTGAGGACGTGAGAGTAAACTGAAGGGAATCGAATCCCGCAGCGGAAGCGATTGTGAATCGCGCGTTCTTAATTTCGTTACAAAGATTACAATCAAGAACAATTCTATCTAGATTAAGCATATAATAACAATATGGACAACGAGATATTACCTTTGAAGAATCTTTGTTCGAGTGCTCCTTCTCCCACGACCACGATCTTAGCAACACGAACCCGAATGTTCATCGACGCTACCACCGTATCTTCTCCGTTTTTCTCTAGGTGAGGGAGGAATGTGGGTTCCCTTTAGGTGTGATGAGATGTCGTGAGAGAGTTTGTGTTTTGGAACTTTTCCAACAACACAACAAAGGCTTAGGTTTGTTAATCTTGATATTTTCTTAACCTAATTGCATCTTATGCAATTATATATATAGGAAGAGATAGGGATAGAAATTACCATCCTACCCCTCCTTTTATCTCTCTTTAGTATATAGTTTATATATGAATCTAATTCACATTAAAACTATATATTATATCAATTATGTCATATATAATTGATATAACTCCTCATGTATGAAATTGAACACTTCAATTTCACTCCTAACATTATACCCTCAATATTACCATGTTGAGCCAACGGAGGGATCTAATGGACCTACAGATCATGAGCTCTAATGATGTGAGATTAACTGATCAAACTCTTTGATCTAGTTGATCAATATTCATTAACTACAAGTCACTCCACTATAGACTTATAGCTACACTCTCCTCACTGTAGATATTATTATGTCCACTGATATAGTCATTACCCATGAGTCGATCCTTCATAGGTTTTTCGTAATCACAGCTGGATCAAATTACTGTTTTACCCTTGTGATTACCTCTTTGCTCCTTAAGCACCACTGATCCTCTAATGAACAACAAGTCTAAGGTCCTACCTTAGACTCATACCCTCATAGAGGATGGGGCCCCGTTGTTCAAGACATGGAGTCAGTTCTTAAGGGAACAACCTATCTAATTCCTTGGTAGAGGAATGAGTGAATTCCATCTTGCACAGGGAAGTTCCCAGCTACTTACGAGGTTCTGTCCCTGACAAGGTAGGCTTATTGAGTCCGCTACAGGCCACTCTCACCCATACTAGTCTAAGGACAAACCCCTATAAGAAGGAGTTCTTAACTTGCTCAGGATTCAGGTCGAGTCACTAATGACCATCTATAAAATACTAGTCTTATCCTGTTAACGGTGTTATACTTGTTAGACTAATAATTTGCGATCCAGTCTTGTATGAACTCTTCATACAGGATGCCCCTACTTGCATGTCAACTACATGAATGAGTTCGATTACCTCATTTGTACAAATTACAAAGTGGGTCGCATCCATGGTGTTACCAGAATGAGGTTTCCAACCTTATTCTTATACCATAGACTATTTAGGTTATAATCTTGAACTCAACCCAAATAGTGTCTAGTACACTGATTTCAAGATAAACGTTATAACCTTGGAGCTTAGTTTATTGGATTTATAAAAGCAAGACTGTAATCTTATCAAAACAAATAACATTTTATTTAATTGATCAAAATTACACAAGTTTAGGGCATAAATCCCGACATCAACTCACACATGCAATGAACCAATGAGATGAATTTATAAACAAGAAGTAAAATACTCAAGAAAATCTCTCGATTCTTACTGAGTCTCGCACATGCAATAAACTCCATAGTCTCCATATGAACCTACGACATGCACGACATTAAGCAACTTCTTTATGTGTTTCCCTAAGATTTATAGGTCATTCTCATGCCAGATTTCTAAGGGTTTTGACAACTTTGCTCTAATTCAAGTGTTATCTCTCGAGTCCACTTAAACCAACAAATTAAGAGTTAAGAAAGAATTGCAAAAAATAAGAACAAAACATGTTTCAATTCATGGTAAGAAAGTCTTAACAAGTAAATCAAATTCTAACTACAATGTTTAACTACTCTAAATCACATGAAAACCAAGCTAAACAAGTAGAAAACGTCTCAAACGGAGTTACAATCTGAAATAAAAGGAAATTAAACTTATGTGTCGATGTCGGTCCTTCGTCTTCGAGATCTCGTCTTCGATCTCAAACCTCCACGAATGCTTTGGCTCCCAAAAAGGCTCCTTTCTCTCTTCTTACAAAGTGTATTTTGAAAATAGGGTGGATTGCCTATCAATTTCGGCTCCCTTATAATGAAATCATAAGGATATATTTATAGTGTCTTTTGGTACAGCGTTGCAACGTTGTACCCTAGGCGGCTTGTCATATAAGGAATGTCTCGATGGCGTTGCAACGCTGAGGGCAGCATTGCAACGCCGCTACCCTATCGATACGGCGGTGTGACGCTGCAAGCCAGCGTTGCAACGCTTTCAGTGCGATCCCTTCATGTGCACCTTCTTATCGATATAGCGTTGCAAAGCGCCTGGGGTCTTCAACGCATCTTGGTTGCACGTTCAACGTTGCAACGGTCTACATGGCGTTGCAACGCCATCACCTTGGGTCTTCAAGCTTGGTTTGGTCTTTTCACTTTCAATTGATGTTATTTTAAGCTCCAAAGAGCCTCGTTTTGATCCTGAGTGATCCAAAATGTCCCCAATTGTCTTGTTTGTGCTCTTAACCTGAAATTGAGTAATTTAAACACGTAAAATCTCTGAAATCATTATAAAACTAGCAATAATTAAGCCTAAGGATAGCACATTTTGTGTGTTATCAAACACCTCCAAACCTAATCTTTTGCTAGTCCCGAGCAAAAATAAAATTGAACAGAATTAAATATTGGATAGTTCTTATACATGCATTCGATTCAAGCCTCATAGATTTAAGAGAAAATTTGGCAATCACAGAAAACACTCAAACATAACACTTCAGCAAGCAATTTAAAACTTTTTCTAAGTATTCCTACGTGTGTGTGTGATTAGCCTATGCTCCCTTCATTTTTACTAAGCCCGGATCAACTTTATTAGGCTCTCCATTCAACTTCCCCCAACACTGGTCATAATTACTAATCTTTGAGCCTCCCCAGATTCAAGAACTAAATAACTCTACTCAGCACTTACTCACTTTTTTTAAATTTTTTTTCTATTTTCTTCTTTTTTTTTATGTGCAAGGACACTAGCTTTCACACATCCACTGCAGGGATCCTTACCCAGAGCACTCGCTTAATGAGTAGCCTCACTGATCACAATGAAGGTAGCTCTTTTTGCCCTCACGAATATTTTTTCTTTAGCAAACAAACAACAAAAACCAACTATTTTACATATTATACATATCATGTACTTCATATTGTCATTCACCATATCCTGCAGTTTAACTCTCACATCAGTTCTTAGACCTATCGAGGTGACATCAAACTTCTAAGCCTAATAACTTTGTTCTAAGCATTTCAAAACTACAGGAACATAGACTATGTGCATAATAGTGCAGGAAAAATTTAAGAAATTTTTTAAATTAACTCGAATTCATATCATGCTCTCAAGTTTCAACAGAATCACAAGAATTTCCAATTAAATCTCATCCTAGGCTATCATGATCATACTTATGTAAAAGATCAATCAACAATTCAGCACATACTCGGGACACTCACAACTAATAAAAACATCCCACCCCCAAACTTAAACTAAACATTGTCCCCAATGTTTGCAGAAATAAACACAGATTAAGTATAAGGGAAGAGTAAACAACACTGTCCTGGGTGATGGAGATCTTTATGAGTTGCTTGGATAGCCAAAGCATGTGTGCTGGAGTTCCTCAGAATGGGAGCATGGATTTTAACGAAGGATGACATCATCACAACCTACAAAGCAAAACAAACAACCTAGTAAATACTAAGAACTGAAAATCAGCTAAAACAAACTAAAACAACTTAAAGACAGAAAAACAAAAAATAAGTAAACTTGGGTTGCCTCCCAAGAAACGCTTTGTTTAGCGTCTTTAGCTAGACTGTACTCCCTCAAGGTGTTTCATTCCTTGCTTGCAGTGTCTAGAGTGATGTGTTCATTTGGCCAATCTGGGTCTCTATATTCTTTATTGCAGCTCCGTGACTCGTCACTATACCAGATTATGAAGGAGTGCAATGTCTCTTCCAGAGATGGTTTCCTCTCTGATGTAGAAGCATGTCCTGTATGAGGGTTCAACACATTCTTATTGTTAGCATAAGAGAAATTTTCATGATACCTCAAACCTGGATTATAATGTGTTGGGAGATTATTCTGAGTCTGATTCCCTCCATAGTTGTTGCTTCTGTTGCTCAGGTACTGCAATTGCTCCATAGTGGATTCTCCATTGGGCTGGGAGCATTGAGAGGCCATCCATGTTTGTGGTGATCCTGCAAAATTATTCAGGGCATGAGTGAGAGATGCCATATGAGATCTAAAAGAGGTTACCTCATCCAGTTGATCTAATCCAGCTATTGGCTTAGATTTGTCATTGTCTGTAGGCCACTGATAACTGGCAGTTGACACTTCCTCGAGGAGGACACGTGTTTCTGGCACAATCTTCGCCATGAAAGCCCCTCCAACAGTGGCATCCAGAATTGTCCTTGTCTTACCCTCCAGTCCATTATAAAACAATTGTACCTGGAGCCAATATGGGTAGCCATGGTGTGGGCACCTCCTAAGCATGTCCTTGTACCTTTCCCATGCCTCAAATAGTTGCTCTCCCTCCTGCTGCCTGAATGTTCCTATCTTTGTCCTTAACTTTGCAGCCTTTACAGGTGGAAAGAATTTGGTTATGAAGGCTTGGGTCAACTTGTCCCAGGAAGTGATACTGTCTGAGGGAAGGGACCCTAGCAATTCTTTGGCTCTACCCTGCAAAGAAAAAGGAAAGAGACGTCAGTGAATATTATTAGCAGAGATACCATTCATTTTAACTGTACCACAGATTTCTAAGAAATTTTGAAGGTGTGAGTTAGGATCTTCTGTGGCTAGTCCTCTGAAAGCACCTTCCCTAACCATCTATATAAGCTCTGTCTTAAGTTCGAAATTATTAGCATTTATAGGGGCATGGACTATTCTAGCCTGCTTAGAATTAAACACAGGTTGGAAATACTCCCTGATAGGTTTAGGGTTATTTGTGAGCTCCTGATCGACCATAGTCTGAGGTTCTGTTTTTCCTTCCCTTAGGAGTTCCCTACAGGTCCTCTCGATCTCAGGATCAAAAGGATGCAAGTCTACAGTTCTCCCCTTGGGCATACACCTGGAGGTACAAGAAGAAAGAAATTAGACAAAAATACAAACAAAAAACTTTGAAAATAAAATAAAACATAAAAGAAGATAAGAACAAAAACATGAAACATAAAACTTGGGTTGCCTCCCAAGAAGCGCTTTCTTTAACGTCTTTAGCTAGACGGTGACTTATCATGGCACATAAAACTGCACATATTTCTTTGGGCCCTTCTTGCTTGTATCGATATAGCCTTCTAAGTCTAAAAGGCTATCTTGCTTTTCTTGAGCACCAGACAAAAAATTATTTTTGGTATTTTTGTTTATCAAAATAAAAGAACAAAAATCAAAACAAGACTCCTAAGTGTAAGACAATTGGTTATCAAAAATAAAGGAATTTTTTGGGTATAAAAGGAAAGAAGATCTCTCAGCCTCTAACTCTATCACCTGGGGTTCCTCTGTGAAAGTCATTATATCACCAATGTCTAGCTCACTAACCTGGTTATGGTGTGCCTCAGTCTCCCCCAAACTATTGTCAATATCATATGAACAAATCCTCCTAGGTGGCACCTCCTGAGTGGTAAGGATAAGAAATTGTTCCTGTAAGGCCTTAAGGGAAATTACTAGCTGATTAAGATACTGAGCTCTATCCTGCATTATTTCCCAAAGTCCTACCACCTCAGCTTCTAACCTATCCAACCTTTCCAATTCACTATGAACCAAATTTTCAATTTTCAATTCTAAGGTATACTCCATTAATTGGTCAACAAGATAAGATTTTTCATTAGGCTGGTCGTGAAGGGAATCGAATCCCGCAGCGGAAGCGATTGTGAATCGCACGTTCTTAATTTCGTTACAAAGATAACTTTCAAAAATAAATCTAACTAGATTAAACATAAATAAACA
Organism: Trichosanthes cucumerina; assembly: GCA_036507285.1. Classification (NCBI taxonomy): domain Eukaryota; kingdom Viridiplantae; phylum Streptophyta; class Magnoliopsida; order Cucurbitales; family Cucurbitaceae; genus Trichosanthes; species Trichosanthes cucumerina. The sequence continues at coordinate 47,498,391 of CM071841.1, forward strand.
ATATGGACAACGAGATATTACCTTTGAAGAACTTTTCTTCGAGTGCTCCTTTCTCCCACGATCACGATCTCAGCGACTGAAACACGAACGGATGAAGACACTACCACTGAATCTTCTCCGTTGTTCTCTAGGTGAGAGAGGAATGTGGGTTCCCTTTAGGTTAGATGAGGTATTTTGTAAAAGTCTAGTTTGAACACTTTCCATAGCTTAACCTAGTTGCATCTCATGCAACTATATATATAGGGAGATGGGATGGGAATTACCATCCTATCCCTCTTATATTCTCCTACTATTATATGGTTTATATGTGAATCTAATTCACATTAAAACCATATATTATATCAATTATATCATATATAATTGATATAACACCTCCGGCATGAAACTGAACACATCAATTTCATTCCTAACTTTATACCCTCAATATAATCGTGTTGAGCCAACGGAGGGACTTAATGGACCTACAGTTCATGAGCTCCAATGATGTGAGATTAACTGATCAAACTCTTTGATCCAGTTAATCAATATTCATTAACTACAAGTCACTCCACTATAACTTGTAGTTGCACTCTCCTCACTGTAGATTATATTGTTTCCACTGATATAATCATTACCCATGAGTCGACCCTTCACAGGTTGTTCGTAATCAGGTTGGGTGAAATTACCGTTTTACTTCTGTGATTACCTATTTGTTCCTTAAGCACCACTGATCCTCTAATGAACAACAAGTCTAAGGTCCTACCATAGACTCATACCCTCATAGAGGGTGGGGCCCCGTTGTTCAAGACTTGGAGTTAGTTCTTAAGGGAACAACCTATCTAATTACTTAGTGTAGGCATGAGTGAATTCCATCTTGCACAGTTAAGTCCCCAGCTACCTACAAGATTCTGTCCCTGAGAAGGTAGGCATTTTGAGTCGGCTACAGGCCACTATCACCCATACTAGTCTAAGGACAAACCCTATAAGCAGTCGTTCTTAACTTGCTCTGGATTCAGGTCGAGTCACTAATGACCATCTATAAATTACCAACCTTATCCTGTTAACGGTGGTACATTGGTTAGACTAATAACTTGCAGTCCGGTCTTGTATGAACTCTTCATAAAGGATGCCCCCACTCGCATGTCAACCACATGAATGAGTTGAATTACCTCATTTGTACTAATTACAAAGTGGGTCGCATCCATGGTTTTACTAGAATAAGGTTTCCATCCTGATTCTTATACCATAGACCATTTAGGTTATATTCTTGAACACAATCCAAAAAGTGTCTACTACACTGATGTTCAAGATATATTATAACCTTGGAGCTTAGTTTATTGGATTTATAAAGCAAGAATATAATTTTATGAAAACAAATAACCCTTTATTTATTTAATCAAAATTACACAAGTTTAGGGCATAAATCCCAACAGGTCGAGGTACAAAAAATTATGGTTCCAAGTGCTTAAATAACTACCCTCATGTGAATTTTCATAAATGTCAGGTACAAAATGGTAAAAATTAGACAAATGGTGTTCAGATAAATCATGATACACATACCTAGGGTCCTAAGAGGGACAATAGAATGGTGGAAACTCAAAATCATGCAAAGTCATACTTGAAAAATCAGTAATTCAGATCAAGACTTTTACACAATAGCAACACAACCAAAAACAGGGGACAAAGACTCAAAAACACACAAAACTAAAACAAATAAAAACAAATACAGAAACAGACAAAAACAAAAAAACAAATAAGGAAAGACAACACAAACACACTTTAGTCTAGAATTTCAAAATTTCTCCAAATATTAATTAATCTAAATAATCGTCATTCCCCAACAACGGTGCCAAAAACTTGTTGCGTAATATTTATGATATTGCAATACCGCAGTGTACGGGTCATGTTTTAGTATAGTAATTTATGAGTCCAATTATCGTCCTCGGGAATGGGTTTCTAGATTAATTAATTACTAAGATACTTATCTTCAATTTTAGCTAAAGAAACAAAACATGGATAGGTGATTGAAAGTAAAAGCAAACAAACAAACAAACATGTACAGACACGAATTGATAGATTTGAGGAAAGTGATTTTACAAGTTAATGACTCAACTCACACATGCAATGAACCAATGAGATGAATTTATAAACAAGAAGTAAAATACTCAAGAAAATCTTTCGATTCTTAGTGAGCCTCGCACATGCAATAAACTCCATAGTCTCCATATGAACCTACGACATGCACGACATTAAGCAACTTCTTTATGTGTTTCCCTAGGATTTCTAGGTCATTCTCATGCCAGATTTCTAAGGGTTTTGACAATTTTGCTCTAATTCAAGTTTTATCTCTCGAGTTCACTTAAACCAACAAGTTAAGAGTTAAGAAAGAATTGCCAAAAATAAGAACAAAACATGCTTCAATTCGTGGTAAGAAAGTCTTAATAAGTAAATCAAATCCTAACTATAATGTCTAGCTACTCTAAATCACATGAAAACCAAGCTAAACAAGTAGAAAACGTCTCAAACGGAGTTACAATCGGAAAGAAAAGGAAATTAAACTTATGTGTCAATACCGATCCTTCGTCTTCGAGCTCCCGTCTTCGATCTTGAACCTCCACGAATGCTTTGGCTCTCAAAAACACTCCTTTCTCTCTTCTTACAAAGTGTATTTTGAAAATAGGGTGGATTGTCTATCAATTTCGGCTCCCTTGTAATGAAATCATAAGGATATATTTATAGTGTCTTTTAGTATAGCGGTGCAACGTTGTACCCTACGCGGCTGGTCATATAAGGAATGTCTCGATGGCGTTGGAACGCCGCTACCCTAACGCACGCGCCTTCCTATCGATACGGCGTTGCGACGATGCAAGGCAGCGTTGCAACGCTCTCTTTACGGTCCTTCATGTGTGCCTTTTTATCGATATAGTGTTGCGACGCTGTAAAGCAACATTGCAACGCTATCGCCTGGGGTCTTCAACGCATCTTGGCTGCACGTTCGGCGTTGCAACGCTGTACATGGCGTTGCAACGCCATCACCTCGGGTCTTCAAGCTTGGGTTGGTCCTTTCACTTCCAATTGATGTTATTTTAAGCTCCAAATAGCCTCGTTTTGATCCCGAGTGATCCCAAATGTCTCCAATTATCTTGTTTGTGCTCTTAACCTGAAATTCAGTAATTTAAACACGTAAAAGCTCTGAAATCATTATAAAACTACCAATAATTAAGCCTAAGGATAGCACATTTTGTGTGCTATCAAGCAAACATGATTAGTGGCGTCTGAATCAAGTATCCATGTAGTTTTATCATTATCTACTAAACAAGCTTCTAGGCAAAGTAAATCATATTTACCTTCCTTCTTCTTTTCTGCAATCTACTTCGGACAGTTCTGTTTCCAACGCCCGTCTTCGTTGCAGGGGAAACACTTTCCTTTGTCAACAACTTCTTTGACTTTCTTGCCCTTCTGGGCGGCAGCTTTGTCAGCTCGTTTCCCTTTACCAACCTTCTTCATATTCTTCTTCTTCCCTTTCAGGTTAGAAGAAGATGAAGCCACTATTTTTGTTCCAGAGGTCGAACCTCTGTGATAACTCCTACTGGCAACATTTGCCTCACCTTTCGATCCCTGAATTTTCATCAAAGATCAAAAGGTCTGGAGTTCAATCAGAATGGAGGTAAGGTTAAAAGTAAGCTTGTTCATAACAACATTACTTCTAAACTGTAGAAAACTATCTGGAAGGGTTTCAAGAATGAAGCTTACCTGCCTCGATTCATCGATGGAAGCACCATTCGACTCCGCGATGTTAAAGTGCACCATCATATTCAGGACATGATCCCGAACAGATGTATCCTCTGGCATCCTCGAGTTGAATATGAAGGGATTTTGAATTCCCGCAGCGGAAGACGTTGTGAAACGTCGTTGATCCGTTGTGTAATTCCTATCTTAAAATTGAATCTATCTCATAGATCCTAGGCTAAACATGCAAAAAAGTAGAGAAAACAGTAACTATAATGGATACTAACCTCTTGAAGAACACTTCTTCAACGTTTTCTCCTTCTTTGGTCACGATCTCTCTCGATCCAACGTTCTCCTCGAACACGAACCACGATCCGAACAGGGAGACACCTCCAAAGGGTCTTCTCGGTTGTTCTCGGGAGGTTGAGGGAGAGTAGGTGAGACTCCCTTTGGTTTTGGGTGAGGAGAAGTTTTAGAGAGAATTGAGAGAGAATGAGAGAAAGCCTTTTGCTCTCTTTGGATGAAAATCCAAAAAATGGTAAATGGCATACCAAAGGCTTCTTGCAAAGCCTTTAAATACTATTGTGTGATGGAGTTAAAACCTCCACCAAATCACAATTTTACCACAACCATATAAAATACAAATCACATTTGCATATTATATAATATAAGGTATCTCATACCTTATTATACAAATCTCATTTGCATAAATGTGGAATTACAAATTGAATCACATTCAATTTAATTTCTCTCAATTCAATTTCTCCAATTAGCACTAATTAATCAATTAGGCTATACTATAGTTTATTATGAATCTCATTCACATCAAACTATATATTATGTCATCTATATCTCATATAAATGACATAAATACCCAAATAATGAATTTGAACACTTCAAATTCACACCAAGCTCATAAACCCTCAATTTGTCAAATTTGAGCCAACCGAGGACCTAATGGACTACACACATGACGAGCTCTAATGATCCAGAGACTAACTGTCAAACTCTTTGACTCGGTTATTCAACATTCATTAGCTACGGTAACACTCCACTAAAGCCCGTAGCTGCACTCTCATCACTGTAGGACAAGTTGTGTCCATTGATATAACCAATACCCATGAGTCGACCCTTCACAGGTTGTTCGTAGTCACAACTCGATCAAATTACCGTTTTACCCCTGTGTCTACCTCTTGCTCCTTAAGTCCCACTGCTACTCTAATGAACAACTATGTTGCATGGTCCAACCATAAACAACAACCCTCTCAGGCCAATGAGAGAGTGGGGCCCCGTTGTTCAAGCCCTGGAGACAGCACTTAAGGGAACAACCCCTCTAGTTTCCGTAAGTCGGGAACGAGTCAATTCCTTCTTGCGTAGTCAAGTTCCCAGCTCCCTACGTGGTCCTGCCCCTGAGACGATAGGCATATTGGGCGAGCAACAGTGGCCACCCTCACCTGCATTTAGTCAAAGGAAAGACCCCACGCAGGCGGAGTCCGTGACACGCCGGGATTAAGGTCGAGTCACTAATGGTCATCTATGAATTTATTAGCTCTATACTGTTAACGGTGTTACATCAGTAAGTCTAATAATTCACGGTCCGATCTTGTACAATCTCATTGCACATGATGCCCCCACTCGCATGTCAACCACATGAACGAGTCAAATCACCTCGTTTGTATCTAATACAAAGCGGGCCGCATCCACAGTGTATCCAGGATTAGGTCTCCAACCCTATCCATATACTGTAGATCGTTTGGGTCATTAACTCGAACGTGATCCTCCCTGTGTGTCCACTACACACCGTTCAAGTTCTTGGTTCTCTCATAATGCAATGACCCTGGAGCTTAGTTTATTGGATTAAGTTTATGAAAAATGCGAGACACAAACTTTAAATAAATAACTCTTATTCATTACACAATGTTGAAATAAATAGCTCTTATTCATTTACAACTTGGAATATTACAAACTACACGAGATGAGGACATACATCCCAACAAACTCCCACTTGGATTAAGCTAGTGGAGTATATGATACATTTCTCAAATGTACAGTAAAGTAATACAATAAACTAGGGCATTGAATACCCCTTTACAATACTCCCACTTGCCCTAGTCAGGAAGAACTCGAAGACCTAGGCTCTCTAGGTGACCCTCAAACACCTTAGCCGTGAGGGCCTTTGTAAATGGATCAGCAACGTGGTGCTCGAAGCTATCTCGCGTGGATCATCACGTCTCCGCGGTGCACAATCTCCCGTATCAGGTGATACTTACGCTCTATATGCTTGCCCCTTTTATAACTCCGAGGTTCTCTCGAGTTGGCTACTGCACCACTGTTGTTACAAAACAGTGTGATTGGCAAGTTCATATTTGGAACAACTTCCAAATCCATCATGAACTTCCTGAGCCAAACAGCTTCCTTTGCAGCTTCACTAGCCGCAACATACTCGCCTTCCATCGTGGAATAAGCGATGCATCCTTACTTGATGCTTCGCCATACTACAGCTCCTCCATTCAGAATGAAGGCTGACCCCGAAGTGGATTTCCTAGAATCCTTATCGGTCTGAAAGTCAGAATCTGTGTATTCCGTAAGGATCAAATCCCCACTCCCATACACAAGGTTGTAGTTCCTCGTTCTCCTAAGATACTTAAGGATTGCCTTTACGGTTGTCCAGTGATCTAATCCTGGATTGGATTGATACCTACTGACAATCCCAACTGCATAACAGATGTCGGGCCTAGTACACAACATGACATACATCAGGCTCCCTACAGCTGAAGCATAGGGGATTCGTCTCATATCCTCAACCTCTTGAGGCGTCTTAGGACATTGATACTTAGACAGGTGAACCCCATGCATGTAAGGCAGCAAGCCCTTCTTGGAGTTCTGCATCTTATACCTAGACAACATCTTGTCAATGTAAGATGCCTAAGACATGGCTAGCGTTCTGTTCTTCCGGTTCCGGACTATCTGGATACCTAGAACATACTGTGCCTCTCCCAAATCTTTCATTTGGAATTGCGAACCCAGTCATTCTTTAATGTCAGTAAGAAATCCTACCTCATTCCTAATGAGAAGGATATCATCCACATACAATATAAGAAATGCGACAGTTTTGTCCACGATTTTCTTGTAGACACAAGGCTCGTCAACATTTTGATCAAAGCCATAAGATTTGATCGCCTCATCAAATCTTATATTCCAAGACCTCGAGGCTTGTTTCAGTCCATAAATAGACCTTTTAAGCCGGCAAACTCTTTGCTCTTGGCCTTGGGCAATGAACCCCTTGGACTGGTCCATGTAGATGGTCTCGTCAAGGTTGCCATTCAGAAAGGCGGTCTTGACATCCATCTGCCATACCTCATAGTCATAATATGCGGCAATGGCCATGGCAACAGGTGAAAAGGTTTCCTCATAGTCAACCCCTTCCACCTGGGTAAAACCCTTTGCCACTAGTCGAGCTTTGATGGTCTGCACCTTCCCATTTACGCTTGTAGATCCACTTGCAACCAATAGGTTTAACCCCATCCGGTTGGTCCACAAGCTCCCAGACGGAATTGAAGTATATCGACTCCATTTCCTGGTCCATAGCTTTAATCCATTCGTCTTTGTCAACGTCAGCCATTGCCTGATCATAGGTCAATGGATCCTCACAGTCATCATGAAGAGTGACGACCTGGGTTTCAGCTAAACCCATGTAACGTTCAGGCTGTCTCACAGCCCTCCCACTACGTCGAGGCATTCCCAACTCTTGGGAACGGACTTGACTAGACGAGCTAGGATCAACAAACTTGTTGACGTACTAGCACCATCAACAACTCTTGTTGATGAACTGTCCATTTCATTTAACACAATCTTACTCCTTGGTAAGTGTTCCCTGATATGGTCTTCCTCAAGGAAAGTGGTGTTTGTCGACACAAGCACCCTATTATCCTTAGGATCGTAAAAGTAACCACCTCTAGTCTCTTTTGGGTATCCTACAAAGAGGCACAACTTTGAACGGGGTTCTAACTTTTTTCGGGTTTGACACCAACACATGGGTCGGGCATCCCCAAATTCTGAAATGACGTAAACTGGGTTTACGACCATGCCAGAGTTTGAAAGGTGTTTCACAAACACTTTTCGACGGAACTGTGTTCAAAATGTAAACTTCAGTCTCCACTGCGTAACCCCAAAAAGAATCAGGGAGACGAGCATAGCTCATCATCGACCGAACCATGTCCAATAAGGTTTTGTTTCTCCTCTCCGATACACCATTATCTTTGTGGCATACAGTCTTGAGAGTTGGGACGTAATTCCATGTTCTATCATATAGTCCTGGAACTCGGTGTCCATATACTCTCCACCTCGATCCGATCGAAGTGTTTGATTTACCTAAGAGGTTCTCAACCTCGATCTTGTACTCAAGTGAACTTTTCGGGAGTTTGGACTTTCTTGTGCATTAGGTAAATATACCCATATCTGGAGTAATCGTCTATGAAAGACACGAAATACTCATAACCGCCCCGAGCTTTAATATTCATCGGACCACAGAGGTCAGAATGTACTAACTCAAGAGGCTCTTTGGCTCTATATCCTTTTCCACTAAAAGGACGTTTGGTCATCTTGCCTTCAAGGCATGACTCACACACCGGTAAAGAGTTTTCTTCCAACTCGCTTAGAAGTCCACTCTTCACTAGTCTCTCAATCCTATTGAGATTAATGTGGCCTAACTGTAGATGCCAAAGATGGGCACTTTCTTTTGGAGAAGCTTTTAACCTCTTAGTTCGCCTTTCAGCTGTTTTAAACAATTCGGTGTTCAAAACACTTTTGACCGAATTAGGGTTCAAAACATATAAATTGATCTCAAGCGAAGCAGAACAAATCAAATTTCCATTTCGAGAAATAAACGCTTTATTACTCTTGAATGAAACAGAAATATTTTGTTCTAATAGGCAGCAAATAGAAACTAGGTTTCTCGTAAACCCAAGATTTATGTACATATTATCCAATAATAAGTACTTCCCGCATTAAAACGACTTCATCGTGCCTATTCTTTGCGGTGAGACGACTTCTAGGATCCATCCTCGAGTGTTATCTCACCCTCTTGCAGCATTTGCGCCAGAACTTAATCCTTGAAAAGAAGAGCAAACATGGTTAGTGGCGCCTGAATCCAATATCCAAGCAGAGTCATTACTCTCCACTAAACAAGTTTATGTGACAAGTAAATCACATTTACCTGTCATCTTCTTTTCATCAAGGAATTTGGGACAACTCTTTTTCAGGTGTTCGTCCCTGTTGCAGTAGAAACACTTTCTGGCAACATCCTTGATTTCTTTGCCTTTTAGAGCAGCAACACGGTCAACCTTAACTTCCTTCAACTTCTCCTTCTTCCCCTTAGGGCCTGAAGAGTCTACAAACTTTATCCCAGAGGTCATACCCCTGTGAAAAGGTCTTAAGGCAACACTTGCCTCAGCTTCCTGTCCTCTAGTTTGCACCAAGGACTGGAAGGTTTGTAGATTGTTGAATAGGACTGTTGAATCGGGCACCTGAGGACCCTCATCAGTGAGCGCGAACTCTTGGTCGTCATTTACCAAAATCGTGTTGATATTGTTTTTCCATGAAATACTATCGCCAATTAGCACTAATTAATCAATTAGGCTATACTATAGTTTATTATGAATCTCATTCACATCAAACTATATATTATGTCATCTATATCTCATATAAATGACATAAATACCCAAATAATGAATTTGAACACTTCAAATGCACACCAAACTGTAAACCCTCAATTTGTCCAATTTGAGCCAACCGAGGGACCTAATGGACCTACACGTGACGAACTCCAATGATCCGAGACTAACCTGTCAAACTCTTTGACCCGGTTATTCAACATTCATTAGCTACGGTAACACTCTAGTAAAGCCCGTAGCTGCACTCTCATCACTGTAGGACAAGTTGTGTCCATTGATATAACCAATACCCATGAGTCGACCCTTCACAGGTTGTTCGTAGTCACAGCTGGGTCAAATTACCGTTTTACCCCGTGTGTCTACCTCTTGCTCCTTAAGTCCCATTGCTCCTCTAATGAACAACTATGTTGCATGATCCAACCATAAACAACAACCCTCTCGTGCCAATGAGAGTGGGGCCCGGTTGTTCAAGCCCCTAGAGACAAAGACTTAAGGGAACAACCCTCTAGTTTCCCTAAGTCGGGAACGAGTGAATTCCTTCTTGCGTAGTCAAGTTCCCGACTCCCACGTGGTCCCGCCCCGAGAAGATAGGCATATTGGGCGAGCAACAAAGTGGCCACCCTCACCCGTATTTAGTCAAAGGACGGACTTCGCCGAGACAAGAGTCCGTGACACGCTCGGGATTAAGGTCGAGTCACTAATGGTCATCTTTGAATTTATTAGCTCTATACTATTAACGGTGTTACATCGTGAAGTCTAATAATTCACGGCCGGTCTTGTACAATCTCATTGCACAAGATGCCCCACTCGCATGTCAATCACATGAACGAGTCGATCACCTCGTTTGTATCTAATACAAAGCGGGTCGCATCCACGAGTGTATCCGAGGATTAGGTCTCCAACCCTATCCATATATCAGTGGAGCCGTTCGGTCATTAACTTGAACGTGATCCTCCCTGTGTGTCCACTACACACCGTTCAAGTTCTTAGTTCTCTCATAATGCAATGACCCTGGAGCTTAGTTTATTGGATTAAGTTTATGAAAATGCGAGACACAAAGTTTAAATAAATAACTCTTATTCATTACGCAATGTTCAAATAAATAACTCTTATTCATTTACAACTTGGAATATTACAAACTACACGAGTTGAGGACATACATCCCAACAAAATATGTACTTTAGGGCATTGTGTCGGGCATGTGTGGACTGTTGTCCAAACATACCCTGCACATAATCCATGATTTCCTTGGCGGTTATCATGCCCTCATGCTTCTTTGCTAATATGTCGGACATACTTGCCATAATGTAGACCTTGGCCTTATCATTGGCCTTGATCCATCGATCATATGCATCACGAACATTTCGTGACGCATTCGAGCCTGGCACCTAAGGACACTCCTCAGTTAGCACAAACTTCAGATCATCCACTACCAATATAGTGTTCAGTTTCTTTTTCCATGTCATAATATTCTCTCTGGTTAACTTTTCCGCACCCAATAAGGAAATAATAGAGCTAGACATTTTTGCTGAAAACTTGTATGTGTTTCTTGCTATAACTCTAATGCAATCATGTTTTAGCTAAGTATCAAATGATTCCTAGGTCATTTATAATTTGCAATGATACTCCAAAGGTTTAGAATGTATGACACCGAAGGGTAATAAAAAACACTTCTTCTTTGGATCAAGACATTCTTGACCAAAACCTAATGCAAGAATAACTCTTATTCCTATAGGCTTTAGTTACCATTATTCGGTCAGGATACATACACAACTTATGTACCTCGTGAGTGTGACCCTCTGTCTTTAGATCTCAGAGTCCCCATCCAATAAAATCCACTGAAGGGAGGACTAGATTGAAAAACAGACTAAGGAAATCTTTATCCCTTTCGGGTGTCTACTGTGTTCGATCCCCTATGACGAAGCCCTTCGGAAGGGATTATGCAGTCGAGCCAAACTAACAGGTGACCATAGAGATCTTACGGGTGTAAACTGACTGAAGAGACCATAGGTTTTGTTTTCACTAAACCTGCTCCCACTCACTATAAGTACCCTCGCCATTCACCTTGATATTGACTCATACAAACACCATCCGAAGGGGGACGCTCCCGTTTGCGCCACGAAGCCAAGTATGAGTCCCACGGTGTGAACTTCTAGGAGATACGTAGGTGGAAAAATATATATCATATATACTTTTCCTCCCACTTGATACTTTAAATCTATAGGAATCTTTACTTAGGCTAAACCCGGCTAATGGTTTTACCTAAAGGTATCAATATAACTCTTATATCGATAATCAATATAACTCTTATATTGGTTTTATCCTAAGTTTGCTAATATAACTTTTATATTAAGCCTAAGATTTCTAGTTTATTAACCCCTTAATAAACTCGTTGACGCTACTATGATTTATAAACCCTCTGATTAAATTTCACTCACAAGTCAGTTCCCAGGTAGGAGTGTTCCGTTTCGGTCAACTTAAATACTCCAGCCTAGACAAAACTTTCCTTAGACAGAGTTTCTCTTCTAATCATTCTTTATAAATCACTTGGTTCCTAATTCTAATCTAATTAGAACTAGATAACCTAACGTATATTATTTTCAAGTTCTAAACATTTTAAAACTAATAATTAACCTTAGGTGACATGCATACTATGTTATAGTGCTTGATCATTCATCTCATGAATAATAAGACATACATAACATAATCATCTCATGATATATAATGCATGTCAATGTTGTCCATAAATTAATATAACAACTTTATATTAATTAATCATGCAAACTATATAATATAACTCTTTATATTATAAATGATGCATGAAAAATGCTTAACCTAAGGTGGGATATCTAATGAAAAGCAGACACTATGCATGGCAATAATTACACAACAATTGCATAATTTAAATAGCAATATTAAACCAATTTTGGCACCCTAAATTCAATTTTAATTAATATAATCTAATTATATTAATTAAAATTAAATAAATTAAATATAAATAAATATAAAACATTTTTATATTTATTATATATAATAAAAAATCGAAATCTGCCCGTTGCTCCTTCGCGTGAAACGCCTGTGGCGTTGCAACGTTGATACCAACGTTGCAACGCTGCGGTTTGTCCTTTTTTGCCGGTTGAAACGTGCCTCAGCAGTAGCGTTGCACAATGTCTTAGCGTTGCAACGCTGATAATAGCGTTGGTAACGCCGCCGCCTTCAACGCGCGCTTCAAGCGCAAGCGCAACGCAGCGTAACGTAATGCGCCAATGAAGCAGCGTTACAGCGCGCGCACGCATTACCGGACTTCATCGACTCGATTTACAATTAAAATTACCTAAAACAACAGAGCCTTACATTGAACGATTCAATGAAAAAAATTATAAATCTAAGTGCCAAAATTGAAAACATCTAAATTGCAAACCGTTCATACATCTCATGCAAAACAGTAAATCCCACCTCATTCTTAAAAAATCCATAACGTAAACTAAGAACGCAATTGGGCTCTGATACTAATTGAAGGGAATCGAATCCCGCAACAGAAGCGATAGTGAATCGTGCGTTCTTAATTTCGTTACAAAGATTACATTCAAGAACAATTCTATCTAGATTAAGCATATAATAACAATATGGACAACGAGATATTACCTTTGAAGAACCTTTCTTCGAGTGCTCCTTCTCCCACGACCACGATCTCAGCAACACGAACCCGAATGTTCACCGACACTACCACCGTATCTTCTCCGTTTTTCTCTAGGTGAGGGAGGAATGTGGGTTCCCTTTAGGTGTGATGAGATGTTGTGAGAGAGTTTGTGTTTTGGAACTTTTCCAACAACACAACAAAGGCTTAGGTTTGTTAATCTTGAGATTTTCTTAATCTAATTGCATCTTATGCAATTATATATATAGGAAGAGATAAGGATGGAAATTACAATCTATCCCTCTTTCATTCTCTCATTAGTATATAGTTAATATGTGAATCTAATTCACATTAAAACTATATATTATATCAATTATATCACATATAACTGATATGACATCTCATATATGAAATTGAACACTTCAATTTCATTCCTAACTTTATACCCTCAATATAACCATGTTGAGCCAACGGAGGGACCTAATGGACCTATAGTTCATGAGCTCCAATGATGTGAGATTAACTGATCAAACTCATTGATCCAGTTAATCAATATTCATTAACTACAAGTCACTCCACTATAGACTTGTAGTGCACTCCTCACTTTGTAGATTATATTGTGTCCACTGATATAATCATTACCCATGAGTCGACCCTTCACAGGTTGTTCGTAATCACGGCTAGGTCAAATTACCGTTTTACCCCTGTGATTACCTCTTTCTTCCTTAAGCACCACTGATCCTCTAATGAACAACAAGTCTAAGGTCCTACCATAGACTCATACCCTCATAGAGGGTGGGGCCCCATTGTTCAAGACCTGGAGTCAGTTCTTAAAGGAACAACCTATCTAATTCCTTAGTGTAGCAATGAGTGAATTCCATCTTGCAGAGTTAAGCCCCCAGCTACCTACGAGATTTTGTCCCTGAGAAGGTAGCCTTATTGAGTCGGCTACATGCCACTCTCACTCATACTAGTCTAAAGACAAACACCTATAAGCAGGAGTTCTTAACTTGCTCAATATTCAGGTCGAGCCACTAATGACCATCTATAAATTATCAGTCTTATCCTGTTACCTGTGTTACACTGGTTAGACTAATAATTTGCAGTCTGGTCTTGTATGAACTCTTCATATAGGATGCCTCCACTGGCATGTCAACTACATGAATGAGTTTGATTACCTCATTTGTAGTAATTACAAAGTGAGTCGCATCCATGGTGTTATTAGAATAAGATTTCCAACCTTATTCTTATACCATAAACCATTTAGGTTATATTCTTGAACACAATCCAAATAGTGTCCACTACACTGATGTTCAAGATATATTATAACCTTCGAGCTGTAGGGAATCGAATCACGGAGCGGAAGCATTTGTGAATCGCGCGCTATTGATTTCGTTACTACGATTACATTCAAGAACTAAATAATCTAGATTAAGCATAAAACATAATAGGTACAACAAGAAATATTACCTTTGAAGAACTCTTTCTTCAAGTTCTCCTCCTTTCTCACGATTAAGATCTATGCAACTCGAACTCGAACGATCTCCGACACAATGTGAGAGAGGCTAGGGTTTCACCAAGTGCTTAGCTTCACTTGCTTTTACTAGTTGTATCTTATGCAACTATATATACAGGCAAATAGGGTGGAAATGACCATCCAACCCCTCCACTATTCTCTCATTAGTATATTGTTTATATCTGAATCTAATTCACATTAAAACTATATATTATTACAATCATATCATATATAATTGATATAAGACCTCATATATGAAATTGAACACTTCTATTTCATTCCTAACTTTATACCCTCAATATTACCATGTTGAGCCAACGAAGGGACCTAATGGACCTACAGTTCATGAGCTCCAATGATGCGAGATTAACGGATCAAACTCTTTGATCTAGTTAATCAATATTCATTAACTACAAGTCACTCCACTATAGACTTGTAGCTGCACTGTCCTCATTGTAGATTATATTGTGTCCACTAATATAATCATCACCCATGAGTCAACCCTTCACAGGTTGTCCTTAATCATAGCTGGGTCAAATTACCATTTTACCCCTGTGATTACCTCTTTGTTCCTTAAGCACAACTGATCTTCTAATGAACAACAAGTCTAAGGTCCTACCATAGACTCATACCCTCATAGAGAGGGGCCCCGATTGTTCAAGACCTGGAGTCAGTTCTTAAGGGAACAACCTATCTAATTCCTTAGTGCAGGAATGAGTGAATTTCATCTTGCACAGTTAAGTTCCCAGCTACCTACGAGGTTCTGTCCCTAAGAAGGTAGGCTTATTGAGTCGAGTACAGGCCACTCTCACCCATACTAGTCTAAGGACACACCCCTATAAGCAGGAGTTCTTAACTTGCTCAGGATTCAGGTCAAGTCACTAATGACAATCTATAAATTACTAGTCTTATCCTGTTAACGGTGTTATACTGGTTAGACTAATAATTTGCAGTCCGGTCTTGTACGAACTCTTCATAAAGGATGCCCCCACTCGCATGTCAACTACATGAATGAGTTGGATTACCTCATTTGTACTAGTTACAAAGTGGGTCGCATCCATGGTGTTACATGAATGAGGTTTCCAACCTTATTCTTATACCATAGACCATTTAGGTTATATTCTTGAACACAATCCAATTAGTGTCCACTACACTGATGTTCAAGATATATATTATAACCTTGGACCTTAGTTTATTGGATTTATAAAGCAATACTGTAATTCTATCAAACAAATAACCCTTTATTTAATTGATCAAAATTAAACAAGTTTAGGGCATAAATCCCAACAATCTCCCACTTGTCCTAAAGCTTGTGGAGTACTAAAACATTACAGTAATGTAAATACAATAAACTAGGGCATTTAAACCCTTTGTACAAAATACTCCCACTTGCTCTAGTTGGGGAAGACTTGTAAACCTTGACCTTCTAGGTGACTCTCAAATACTTTAGCCGTAAGAGCCTTTGTAAAAGGATCAACAATGTTGTGCTCTGAGGCTATCTTCGTGACAATCACGTCTCCTCTATGCACGATCTCCTGGATGAGATGATATTTCTGCTCAATGTGCTTTCCCCTCTTATGACTTTAGGGTTCCCTCGAATTTGCCACTGCACCACTGTTATCGCAATAGAACGTGATGGGCAAAGTCATATTTAGAACAACTTCCAAATTTAGCATGAATTTCCTTAACCAAACGTCCTCTTTAGCTACTTCACAAGTTGCTACATATTTGGCCTCCATGGTGGAATCAACGATGCATCCTTGCTTGACGCTTCGCCATACTATAGCTCCTCCGTTAAGAGTGAACACTGACCATGATGTAGATTTCTGAGAATCTTTATCAGTCTGAAAGTCAGAATCCTTGTATCCTGTAAGGATCAGATCCTTAGCTCCATACACAATCATGTAGTTCCTTGTTCTCCGAAGATACTTAAGGATTGTCTTAACTGTTGTCCAGTTGTTCAAGTCTGGATTGGATTGATACCTCTGACCATCCCCAACAAAGAAAAGCAGATGTCGTGCCTAGTACACAACATGGCATACATCGGGCTCCCAACAAGCGATGCATAAGGAATCCGTCTCATATCCTCAACTCCTTGAGGTGTCTTAGGACACTGTTCCTTAGACAAATGAATTCCATGTCTAAAAGGCAAAAAGCCCTTTTTGGAATCTTGCATCTTAAACCTTGACAACACTTTGTCTATGTAAGATGTTTGAGACAAGGCTAGTGTTTTATTCTTATGTTAGGACAACTGGATCCCAAGAACAAACTGCGCATCACCAAAATCATTCATTTGGAACTGCGTAGCTAGCCATTCCTTTATGTCAGTAAGAAAACCTACATCATTCCCAATGAGTAGGATATCATCCACATAGAGAATAATGAATGCGACAGAACTATTGATGATTTTCTTGTAGACACAAGGTTCATCATCAAATCTTATATTCTAGGACCTTGAGGTTTGTTTCAGTCCATAGATTGACCTTTTAAGCCTGCAAACCTTTTGCTCTTGTCCTGGTTCAATGAACCCTTGTGGTTGGTCCATGTAGAAGTTTTCCTCAAGATTGCCATTAAAAAAGGTTGTCTTGACATCCATTTGCCATACCTCATAGTCATAATATGCGGCAATTGCAAGTAGGATACATATAGACTTTACCATAGCAACAGGTGAAAAGGTTTCCTCATAGTCAACCTCTTCAACCTCATAGTGGGTAGTTCGCGAGGCAGTTCGCAGACGTGGGCGGTTTGGAGTTAACGGGACAGTTGCTTTTTTCGATTATTTTATTATATATGAAATGTAAAATCTATTTATATTTATTTATTTAATTATTTTATTAAATAATAATAATATAATTGTTATATTAATGTTATTTAATTAAATAATTGCCCCTGGGTGCCAAAAACATGATCTCGGTCTATGCCATTGAAGAGGAAGACTAGAGACAACCCATTATAGAGTACCTTCAACATGGGAAGCTCCCCATTGATCCTCGGCGCAAAGCTGATGTGCGAAGAAGGGCCTCTAGGTTCATAAACTATAAAGAGACTCTCTATCGCCAATCTTATGAGGGACTCTTCATTCGCGGCCATGGAAAAGAAGAGTCAATTAAGGCATTAGAGGAGGTGCATTCAAGTGTTTGAGGGGCTCACCAGTCAGGTCCGAAACTCCAGTTCCAGATGAAAAGAATGGGCTATTACTGGCCTACGATGATCTATGACTCGATGGAATATGCAAAGAAATGTGAAGCTTGCCAATTCCATGCAAACTTCATCCATAAGCCGCCAGAACCTCTGCATCTGACCGTCGCTTCATGGCCTTTTGAAGCGTTGGGACTTGATCTTGTTGGTCCGATAACGCCAAAGTCGTCGGTAGGTCATTCTTCTATTCTTGCGGCGACAAATTACTTTTCAAGGTGGGTCGAAGCGGTTGCACTAAGAGAAGCTAAGAAGGAAAATGTTGCAGACTTCATTCAAACACATATCATCTATCGCTACGGCATTCCACGCCGTGTCGTGACAGATAATGGGAGACAATTATCCAACAACCTGATGGATAAACTCTGTGAGAAGTTCAAGTTCAAGCAGTATAAGTCATCCATGTATAATGCTGCAGCAAACGGCCTGGCAGAGGCATTCAACAAAACCTTGTGCAACCTTCTAAAGAAGGTAGTCTCTAAGCCAAAAAGAGACTGGCAAGAAAGGATTGGGGAAGCGCTATGGGCTTATTGGACTACGTATTGCACCCCCATTGGAGTTACGCCATATTCTCTTGTCTATGGGGTGGAGGTCGTACTCTCTTTGGAGAGAGAGGTTCCATCATTAAGGATGGCCATACAAGAAGGGTTGACTACAGAGGAAAATGCGAAGCTTCGCCTTTAGGAGTTGGAAGCGCTTGATGAGAGAAGAGTTGATGCTCAACAAACACTGGAATGTTATCAAGCTCGAATGACTAAGGCCTTCGATAAAAATATCAGGCCTCGCTCATTTCAAGTCGGTGATCTAGTGCTCGCTGTCCGAAGACTCATCATCCAACACGACACACGGGAAATAAATTCACACCAAAATGGGATGGACCCTATGTCGTTAAAGAAGTCTATACCAATGGAGCATACAAGATCGTTGACAAAGATGGTTTAAGGATCGGCCCCATCAACGAAAAGTTCCTCAAGAAATTTTATGCTTAAAACATTGTAAACACTCCTAGTCGTAAGAGTATAAACTACATGATGCTCCTGGCCCGCATGAGCTTAAAAAGTGAACGACCCCAATTGTGATGAATTTATTCTTCTTCTTTTGAACTACGTTATGACTTGATCTCTTTCACTCGAAAGTTATGTAGGCAGCTTAAAAAACTTTTAAGTTCAGTCTCTCTCTCTAAAAAAGTTTGCATTCTCATGAAAATAAGGGATTGCAAGTTGGATGCATAAAAACGAGCTTCAACCTCTCCAAGTTTGGTTCGTTGCTCACCTCCAAAGTACTGACTTCGTTCCTCTAAAGTGTGGTTTGTCGCTCCCCCTCTAAACTTTGAGTTTCAACCCCTTCAAGTTTGGCTCGTCGCTCCGTACTAAAGTTTGAGTCTCATTACCCTCAAGATCGGTTTGTTGCTTATTCACCCGAAGTTGAGCTTCATTCCCCTCAAGTTCGGGTTGTCGCTCATTCTCCAAAAATTCGAGCTTCATTCTCCACAAATTTGATTTCTCGCTCGCCTAAAGTTCAAGTTACATTCCCCTCAAGTATGGTTCGTCACTGACTTTCCTAAAATTCAAGCTTGAACCCCCTTAAGTATGGTTCATCGCTCACCCTAGTCCAAGCTTTGTTCCCCTCAAATTTTGTCCGTTGTTCACCAGTTTGAGGTCGAATTTGGCCCATCTCAAGCATAGGTTCAAACATTGCTCACTTGGGGTTCAAGTCTGCACTTCACTCTCTTAAAGTTGAAGTCTGAGCGTTGATCGCTTACAAATTTGGTGTTTCGCCTCTGTTTGGGTTTGTGCCCTAAAACTCGTAGTTTATAATTATGTTCTAATTAATGGAATAAAGTGTTATTATTTCAATAAAGAGTTATTGTTCGTTATTTGCGATATTGCCTTTATTTTAACCCTAAATCCAATAAACTAAACATCCAAGGTTGTAAAATGTATCTTTAACTAAATGTAGTGTACATATAAAGGATCTCGGTTCGAGATACAACCTAAAGGGTCTATAGTTAGGGGATAAGGTTTTGGTACCTTACCCTAGTAAAACTATGGATGTGGCCCACTTTGTATATGATACAAACACTGTGATCCTAACGTGTTCGTGTAGATGACATGTGAGTGGGGATATCCTATGTAATGAGATTACATAAGATCGGACCGCGAAATAGTAAACACAAGATGTAACTACGTTGACTAGTTTAGTTTCTATTTCACTAGGATGACCTAGGCAACTTGATCTCAATCCTGAACAGGTTACGAACACCTGTTCGCAAGGGATTGCCCTTTGACTAGTATGGGTGACAGTGGCCAGATTCGCCGACTCAATATGCCTACCTTCTTGGGGACAAGACCGAGTGAGCGGCTGGGAACTTAACTTAGCAAGATGGAATTCACTTCTTCCCGCCTACTAGGGTAAGTAGAGGAATGTTCCCTTAAGTTGTGTCCTCGGGACTTGAACAAAGGGTCCGACCCTCTCATTGGCCCAAGAGGGACTCTGTTTGTTGGTACGACCACAAACAAATTGTTCATTAGAGGAGCACTGGTACTTAAGGTACAAGATGTAACCCAGGGGTAAAACGGTAATTTGATCCAACTGGTGCTAGGAACATTCGTGAAGGATTGACTTTCTGTTATTGGTCAATATCCGTGGACACAGAAATATATCTGCAGTGAGAAGAGTGCAGCTGCGTGACTTTAGTGGAGTGTTCCCGCAGTTAACGAATGTTGATTGGGAGGTTAATGAGATTAACCGAGCAATCTCGTATCGTTGGAGCTTCTGATCTGTAGGTCCATTAGGTCCACCTTCTAGCTCGTAAAGGGGTCTTAGATTATTTGAATTTGAAATGTTCAAATTCATAAGAGAATAAACTTAATGTAAATTGATACGATATAATATATAGTTTTGGAACTATATATTATAAATTTAATGTGAATATGATTCATATTAAATTATGTGAGAGAAGTAAATATTTGAAAGAGTTCAAATATTAAATTCAAATATGAATATGATTCGTATTTGTAGACTATAGGTTAAATCCTAATGTGCATGAGATGGACATTTAACTATAGGATAAAGGGTAAAATGATTAAATGTGATTTAATCATTTAATTAATATTACATTTGAATTAAATAAGATTTAATTAATTAATAATAATATTAATTGGGAACGTGTCAAGAGGACACGTTCCCACTACTTCCCAACTCCCCCTCGATAGGGAGTGGGGAGTTACCCACTGAAGTGTCATTCTCTTGATGAGAAGGGGCAAGCTTCAATTGATCGATTATTGATTCATTCGATTAAACTCTTAGAACAAGAATTCTCTCTCTCACTCTCTGAATTCCCATCTACCAAATTGTTGGAGGTTTTCCACCAAAACCTAGATCTAAGGAGAAATTCAAAGAATAGAAGGTTCTCCAAGTGGTTGTGTTCTTGCTGGAGAAAACAGAGAAGTCCTTGTTCTGCTGTCTTGCTGTAAAGCTTGGAGTAAGGAGTTGTTGAGGAAAATCTACAAAGGTAATTATGAATTCCTTCTTTGTTTTTAGTTATTTTCCTAGCATGTTTGCATGTTATACTCCATGTCTAATTAGATTAGAGTTGTCTGCTTATTCTGTTTTTCATTAATGTATTGGTTTTTATATTTCAACCAAAACGAACTTACAAATTACGATTTCAAACACGTTTTCGCTGCTCAAGGGGATTAGATCTCCATCAGCCTCTAAGTTCAACGTTCAGCCTCAAAATATAGCAGTTCGACAACTAGTATGGCACTTAAACTCCAAGTTCGACATTCTGCCTTCAAGTTTGGTTTTCCACTTGTTTTGAGATTGTTTTTCAAAGTTAAGCGTTGCCTACTTCACAATTAGTGATTCGTTCATTTTAAGTTTGACATATCGCTCCCTCATGAAGTTAGGATACGTCATCCTTCAGCACTTGTTCTCCCGTCAAATCAGGAGGTTCCGCCTGTCGACGTTGGCTCATTCGCCACGTCAAGAGATTTCATTTGTTGGTGTTCGCTCCTTCGTTCGATCAAGATCGAGACTTCACCCATCATCACTCACTCCTTCACTAAGTTAGGAGGTTTCATACCAACAGTAACATCATAGAGCAAATACTGATGAACCCAGTAGAAAAAATACAAATATAAAAAAGGAGAAAAATACAAAATAAGAAAAAAACATAAAAAATGAGACAAAGTAGATGGGAGACATGACGTACCTTGAAAGTTGTCTTTGACTTAACATTGAAGAGCATCAGAGTTGCATGAACACCATAGGCCCTATTAGGGTCGAGTGTTCCTGAGATAACATCGTAGAGCAGCAAGGTTGCAGGAACACCATAGGCCTCGTTAGGGTCGAGTATTCCTAAAGATACGTCGAAAAGAGTCCTGCAACAGCAAGTACGCCCGGAACCGACGAGGGTCCCACAAGCGTATATGAGTGAGGAACACATGGAGTTCCGTAGATGCAAGTACACCCGACACCAACAAGGGTCTCACAAGTGTATATGCGCTAGGAACGAGAAAATCCTGCAATTGCAAGTATGCCGGGAACTGACAAGGATCCCACAAGAGTATATGAGCCAGGAACATGTGGAGTTCCATAGCTGCAAGTACACCCGGCACCGACAAGGGTCCCACAAGAGTATATGCGTTAGGAACGAAAAAGTCTTGTGACTGCAAGTACGCCCGACACCGACAAGAGTCCCACAAGTGTACATGAGCCATGAGTCAGAGAGTCTCGTAGTTGCAAGTACGGCCGACACCGACAAGGGTCCCACAAGCGTATATGAGCCAGAAACATGTGAAGTTCCATAGATGCAAGTACACCCGGCACGGACAAGGGTCCCACAAGTGTATATGCGCTAGGAACGAAGAAGTCCTCCGACTGCATGAACGCCCGACACCGACAAGGGTCCCACAAGCGTACATGAGCCAAGAGTCAGAGAGTCTCGTTGCTGCAAGTACGCCTGGCACCGACAAGGGTTCCACAAGCATATATGAGCTAGGAACGTGTTGACTTTCGTAGCTGCAAGTACACCCGACACCGACAAGGGTCCCACAAATGTATATGCGTTAGGAACGAAGAAGTCCTGCAACTACAAGTACGCCCGACACTGATAAGGGTTCCAAAATCATACATGAGCCAGTAGTCAGAGAGTCTCGTAGCTACAAGTACGCCCGACACCGACAAGGGTCCCACAAACGTATATGAGGCAGGAACATGTGGAGTTCCGTAGCTGCAAGTACACCCGTCATCGACAAGGGTCCCACAAGTGTATATGCGCTAGGAACAAAGAAATCCTGCAACTACAAGTACACCCGAAGTCGGCAAGGGTCCCACAAGCGTATATGAGTCAAGAACATGTGGAGTTTCGTAGCTCCAAGTACACCCAACACCGACAAGGGTCCCACAAGTGTATATGTGGTAGGAACAAGGAAATCCGGCAGCTGCATGTACACTCGAAACCAATGAGGGTTCCACAAGTGCACTTGTGCTAAGAGGGCACCGTATCTGCAAAAAAAAAATATTAAAAAAGAAAAAAAATGAGTTACCTTAATTTCTTGGTTTTTGGATAAAGTTGTATTCTTAAAAGGTAGAGAAGTTGTTGAAAAAAGGTTTGCTCCTAATGAAAATAAAAGATTAAGTAAAGAAAGCATGAGGCAAGTATTATCTCTACATAAAAAAAAATACTTACCTATTTACCTTCCAATGGGTGAAGCCTTTTGTTTTAGGAGGGAGATGCTTGCAAGACTGCAAGTATTAAGCTGTAAAAAAAGGTAAGTAGATAGATGATTAAAAAAAAGAAATGAGAAAAAAAGTCAAGGTTTGGGACTCGTCTCACACCTTAGTATGAAGGTTTTACACTCTGTTGGGGTGAATAGATGGGAGTCTCACCTTCTCTATTTATAGTTGAGGAAAAGATAAGCGTCAGATTCCAAAATGAAAGTTTGAATTCAAATAGGAGTTGGAATTGGAATCGGAATAGAATTTCATCTCAAATCGAAATTTGACTTATCTTATCTCCAATCGAAAATCGTCTGCAAAGCAAGATTAGAATCCTATCTCCAAATCAAAATTTTATCCCAAATCAAGATTAGATAAAGTTGATTCTATCAAGTTTAAATCATTGTAGAATTTTAATTTTATCTTGTCAAACAAAATTTGGGCATAATCCAAATTTTATCCCAAATCAAGGTTAGATAAAGTTGGTTCTATCAAGTTTAAATCAGGGTAGAATTTTAATTTTATCTTATCAAACAAAATTTGGACATAATCCAAATTTTATCCCAAATCAAGATTAGATAAAGTTGATTCTATCAAGTTTAAAATCATGGTAGAATTTTAATTTTATCATGTCAAACAAAATTTGGGCATAATCTAAATTTTATCCCAAGATTAGATAAAGTTGATTCTATCAAGTTTAAATCATTGTAGAATTTTAATTTGTCTTGTCAAACAAAATTTAGGCATAATCTAAATTTTATCCAAAATCAAGATTAGATAAAGTTGATTCTATAAAGTTTAAATTATTGTAGAATTTTAATTTTATCTTGAGAAAAAAAATTTGGGCACACTACGAATTTTATCACAAATGAAGGTTGGAGTGAAATTCAAATGCTACTCCAAGTTGCAAAAAAAAAAAAACAAATTGGGTAGAACTCCAAATTTACTCAAATTTATCAAAATTTTATGCCATACAATAAAATAAAATTATTGACCCAATTTCATATTTTGATGAATTGACATGAAAGTGAGTCAAACGAACAAGAATTATGAACCAAGTTCATACTTCGACTAAATTGGCACATCAAGTGGACTCAAAATTATGAATAATGGTTTTACATTTTGGCTGAATATTAACTTTTTCGAGATTCACCCACACATACTTGTGTCTAAATCTCGAAAAGGCGGCATTTGTTGACATAAATTTTTTTATCAATCCCCAGTTGTGACGTCGTTATTCAAATTAATTCGAAGTTGTAAATCATTAAATTTCGGACCGATTATAAGTTGACACGTGTCATAAATTTAATTTGGAGACAAAAATTGGCAAGTTCTAAAAATTAAAATTTCACATGTCTTCCTTATGATAATTTGACTAAATTAATTTGGTCAAATTGGGTTTATAAAATTGGATAAGTTAAATAATTGGGCTATGTGGAATTGGTCAAGTTTAGTAAAACCTAAATCCAAATGACTAGGCCCAAAGCCAACGAAGACCAAATCCAAGTGGTTGGGCCCAAAGCTACTCAGGCCCAAACCCACACATCTTGGAAACTTCTATAAATAGAGAGCTTCCCCTCCATTCCAAAGGTTCAGAAATTTCACTTCCAAAAGGAACTCAGATAGAATTCAGAGCAAAGTTCTCAAGTGTTGAACACTCCCTGAAATCCTTAGTGTTGAACGCTGCAAGACGAGTCTTCAAGTGCTGAACGTTGTAAGACAAGTCCCTAGGTGCGGAACACTACATGTCCACAGGTGTTAAGCACTCCGTGAAGACCAAAGATTCTTCCAAGTCTCCAACCTCGAGAACAAGCTCTTTAGCTCTCGAGTGGCGTACATACAAGAGATAGAATCAGAGGATCATATTTAGGGATTGTATTTCATATCCACAAAGTTAATATAATACAAAGTTTACTACACGTGTCTCGTTGTTATTCCTTCGTTGAATTCACGTGTTTACAGGCTCCAAAATTTTCAATTTTATATCTAATAGGGCACTTAACTTTAAACAAGTATCTAATAGGTTCTTAAACTTTCAATTTTATGTTCAATAGGTCTTTGAATTTCAATTTTGTGTCTTAAACATCATTGAACTATTCAACATTTTTTAAAATTCACGAACCTAATAGATACTAAATTGAAAGTTTCGGGCCCTATTAGATACAAATTAATTAAGCCTTAAAAATTCTGAAAATTACAAGAACCTATTAAACACAAGATTGAAAGTTCAATAACCTAACAAAGATTTTTAAAATTCAAAAACCTAATAAACATAAAATTGAAAGTTCAATGACTTATCAAATATTTTTTAAAATTTAAGGATAAAAAACTACCACATACTTTTTTAAATTTTAGGTTGAAACCCATACAATCCTAAAAATTTAAGGACTAAACTCATCATTTAACCTAGGTAATAACATAAAGGGGGTGTTCGGTTTATGGCGTTGGGTTGGGTTGAGTTGGGTTAATAACTCAACTCCTTGTTTGGCCCACCAATAATTATAACCGGTGACTTAATAACTCAACCCCATGGAGTTGAGTTATTAACTCAACCGTACGGTACTTTCCGGTGGTAGTCTGACGGTGTTCTGGTTACTTTCAGACGACGGTCTGACAATTTTTCGACTGCGGTCCGGCGACTTTCCGACGACTTTCCGATGACGGTCCGACGAGATGAAGGAAGTGGAGAAAAGAAGAAGAATGAGAAGAATATGAGAGTTTTGAACTGTGCCTTTAAGTTCCTAACACTCTAGTTTAAATAGGCACCAAAAAGTCATAATCCTTTTAGAAAAACGAATCCTAAACCAAGCCATGCACGCTTAACCGTGGAGTTCCTATGATTGAGCCACCGAAAAGGAAGGTGCACCTTGTTGGTATAGGTAGTAGCTATCAATTCTTTTAAGCTTTTCTCAACTATACTTTCATATCCTCATGGTCACTCGCATGTACGTCTCTTTCTCGGGCACCATACTTTCATATCCTCATGATCCCTCTCATTCAGGTGTGGACTCGGTTGATTCATGTACCCCTCTTCCTCGGGCGTCACAAAAACACTATTTCCTAATTCTGATCTGATTATCCAAAGATTCAAATTCAAAACATATATAATTAAAGCACCCAATTTTACGGGGTGTCACAATATATCCATCTAAGAAAAACTTTCGTCCTCAAAAGTTGCTAGAACTTTACAACAGTCACGTCTTTGAACCATAATCTAAAGTTAAACTCTAAACTACCTTAGCACAAGAACAAAGAAGTCAAAAGCATAGCATAACAAGTGTTAACACACAAGCAACTCAAATAATTTTAACTACTTTACAAAATAAAAACGGAGATGACGAGGTGACTTCCTGCGAGAGCCTACAAGGATCATTATCTACGATGTAGGCGAGTATGCAAAATCTAAAACTCATGCTCTGATACCAACTGTAACGACCATAATTTTTCAAACCCAAAAATTTCCTACGGGCGTTACTAAGTAACACCGCATGCACCGAAAATTTTGGCAACATAATGGCACTGCTAGGACCTTGATGACATATCTAATATTTTTTAGATATGCAACTTCAATATGACATAAAATATTTAAGTATGTTGGCATAATTTTATCACCTTCACAAGGTAAACTATTTATTCCATTCTAAAGATGTTCATAGACAATGCATGTGTTTAGACAATAAACACTCTTCATATGCAAAGTATTAATACTAATACTTACCTAAATTAAAATAAAAAAGTAGTGGTGAACATGTGCATAAAAAAAGAAATAAAGTTTATATTGAAGAGTAAAAGTTCTAAATAATGAATTTTATTGGAAAAGAAATATTGATATCAAACCCAATATCCATTACTTTTGCAAATATCCCACATACATTTGGAAAATGGTAATATATATTGTAATTTTAGAATTGATCACATAATTGAGTTTTGAAATTGTAGACAAATGTGTTTGTATTTGATTTGTAGACAATGAACACACGTTTTTCTTGCAAAGTATTAATATTAAGACCTAAGTACATTAAAATAAATGGAGTAATGGTGAACATATTCTCAATAACATAAGATAAAAATGAATTTTATTGAAAAATAAAAATTGATATCAATCCCAATATTCAGTACTTTTCTAAATATTTCATAAATCTTGCAAATAATAATATATATTGTAAATTTGTAGTTGATCTCATAATAAAGTTTTGAAATTGTAGACAAATATGTTTGCAATTAATTTGGTGGAAACAAAAAATGTAAGAAAAAAAGTCACAAAAAATCAGATTTATTCACTTTACAAAAAAGTGCACCAGATACCCCTGACATAATAATTCAACTTTGCACCCTAAACACTGACTTACTGACTCAACTCAACTCAACTTTGCACTCCAAATACTTATTTCTAGAACTCACTGACAAAACAACTCTGCACAACTTAACTCAACTCAACTCTCCGATCCAAACAACCAAAAAAGAAACCAATTACACGTAATAGAGTTACCATAAAAGGGTAGTTAATTTAATTATTAGTTAAATTTAATATGCAAACAAACCATGTCGTACTTGTACAGACGCGCTCAAATATTTAGGTTTGAAGTCCTCGCCTACCTTTTGTCTTACTCCGCCTAAAAGTTGCCACAACTGGTCATCACTTAAATTTAAAGTTATAACAAATCTTGTTCTCAGATACCCACACTGCCTCGATAAATATTAATTTATTATTTGAAATCTTTGTGCACCTTATTTTGTTTCTTTTACTGTTTTCTTCTTTTTTTTTTTTTTTTTTTGTGTGTGTCGTAATTTTCCTTTAATTTATCGAAAAGAAAACTCTGATTCAAGCGTGTTTTCAACTATTAAAAAACATTAAAGTTGAGAAATTCATAAATTGTTTCACAAGAATCTATGCATTGGGAATGTAACTTATGGCTAAACAAATCGAAGACTACTTCAATGGGGGATTTTGTACGGATGACCTATTTTCGGTTGGATTATCGATAGAAGACCCACATTTTAGATTCGACTACGAATGACCATTTGATATCGTCAGTCACTCTCGATCTAGGTACATGTTGGTTATTTTAGCATAATAAATGACTACCGGTCTTGTTCTCCCGTCAACTCCCAAACTATGCTAACGGGACGCTTGATGACGCCGTAACTAGAGCTAGAGTGCTACAAGTAAATTGTAGGTGTCACTCTCGCTCTAGTTACCTGTGACACTCTAGCTTTAGTTCATATTAACATAACCTCTATAACTTTATGTTCTTTGTATTTTCTAAATACTTTAACATATATCACTTATTTAAATTCTACGATTCATACGTTGAAAATTTTTGAATGTTTATTTCAGATCAAAAAATTAACTAGCAAAATAAGTTAAAGATACAAAATTTATAAAGTTGAAAATTTTAAGAATACATAAATTACTCTCACACAAAACTAATTGGTAATAATATTTCAACATCAGTTCATATTATAAGCTAAATTATCAATAATTCCAAAATATTATAAGATTCATAAATCAAGAATAGATTTAAAAGAAATTCAATCTATAAATTCAACAAAAGTCTAATTCTTTAATAAAAGAAAAGTTCACTAGAGTGAGAGTGCCACAAGTAACTAGAGTGAGAATGTCACAGTTAACCAGAGTGAGAGTGTCATATGTAACTAGAGTGAGAGTGTCACATGTAACTAGAGCGAGAGTGTCATAGGTAACTAGAGCGAGAGTGCCACAGGTAACTAGAGTGAGAGTGACACCTACAATTTTTTGTATTCATCCGAGACCGAGAGTCTCGAAATCCCATGATGATAAGTCAATACGATTTCCTTCGAAACACTTTTTTCGGGACGATGTGTGTTCCTAAAGAACAACACATTCTTTTAAAGACGTGTCAACGGTAACTACAGTGAGATTGCCACAGGTAACTAGAGTAAGAGTGTCACAGGTAACTAGAGTGAGTGTCATATGTAACTAGAGTGAGAGTGTCACATGTAACTAGAGCGAGAGTGTCATACGTAACTAGAGCGAGAGTGCCACAGGTAACTAGAGTGAGAGTGACACCTACAATTTGTTGTGTTCATCCGAGACCGAGAGTCTCGAAATCCCGGGTCATATTGACTTACCATCACGAAATTTCGATACTCTCGGTCTCGGATGAACACAACAAATTGTAGGTGTCACTCTCACTCTAGTTACCTGTGGCACTCTCGCTCTAGTTACCTATGACACTGTCGCTCTAGTTACATGTGACACTCTCATTCTAGTTACATATGACATTCTCACTCTAGTTACCTGTGGCAATCTCACTCTAGTTATCTATGACACTCTCACTCTAGTTAACTTTTCTTTTATTAAAGAATTAGACTTTTGTTGAATTTATAGATTGAATTTCTTTTAAATCTATTCTTGATTTATGAATCTTATAATATTTTGGAATTATTGATAATTTAGTTTATAATGTGAACTGATGTTGAAACATTATTACCAATTAGTTTTGTGTGAGAGTAATTTATGTATTCTTAAAATTTTCAACTTTATGAATTTTGTATCTTTAACTTATTTTGCTAGTTAATGTTTTGATCTGAAATAAACATTCAAAATTTTTCAACGTATGAATCGTACAATTTAAATAAGTGATATATGTTGACCTAAAATATTTAGAAAATACAAAGAACATAAAGTATAGAGGTTATGTTAATATGAACTAGAGCTAGAGTGCCACAGGTAACTACAGCGAGAGTGACACCTACAATTTACTTGTGGCACTCTAGCTCTAGTTACGACGTCATCAAGTGTCCCGTTAGCATAGTTTGGGAGTTTACAGGAGAACAAAACCGGTAGTCATTTATGATGCTAAAATAACCAACATGTACATAGATCAAGAGTGGCTGACGACATCAAAGGGTCATTCGTAGTTAAATCTAAAATGTGGGTCTTCTATCGATAATCCAACCGAAAAGAGCTCATCCGTGCAAAAACCTCTCGAAGGCATGCACTTGGTGATCAATCCACAGCAAGCATTATGAACAAAATAAATAACTCAACAGAGAAAATGGTTTCATTTAATTAGAAATAAAGTGGTTTGAATAGCAATAAGAAAATAGTTTGAGAATTTTTTGAAGAAATCTCCTAAGACCTCATTTACTTATTAAGAATCAAATTGTTATAAAATTAGAATAAAATCAATCTGAATCAAAATGTTATTTCTTTGATGATGTTTGCTAGGAGTTATCTGGAATTGGAATGAGTACTGTATTGGTATTGTTTACTCTAAATTATGAATTAGAAATCAAACACAAGTCAATTACTAGAATACCTATGTCATATTTTTTAGTAATCAAAATGCATTACTAAATAATATTTTAATTAATATACAAATAATAAATAATATATTTAACTTCTTTGATTACTTTTTTATTTTATATTAATTCTTTTTATCTAAACAATGAATTTGTTATCAAAATATTATAAGCATTTAAAATAAAATTATATTAACTAACAAATTGAAATGATATGTAATAATAATGAATTTTATTCGAATAATTTATTTGATATCAATAAATATTAACTAACTAAAAAAAGCTACACCAAGAAAAAAAGATTATAATAAATGTATATTATAAAAAATAAATCAATTTTATTTGTATATGTTATCTAATAAAATAATTTTTTAATAAAAAATATAGTTACAGAATATATATATACAGATACACTCATTACAATTAAGTAGAAAATTTCAATTTTATACCTACACTCATTACAAGTTAATACGATTTTTTATTAAAAGAAAAATAATAATTAATGAGAAAAAAAGTTGTAAAATAATGAGTAAGAAAGTTGAGGTTTAATTAATAGAGGAGAGAGAAAGGATAAAAGTGGTAAATTACTAATTAAAAGGTTGTAGGCCAGAATATGAGAATGAGATTGAGGAGGGTTTAAGAAAGAAATATGATTATCTTTTTTTATAGATAAGGGATTCTCAAATTGGTGGTTCATCAATTGATTCCATACTTGAATTTTAGTAAATACCATTAACCAGAATGAAAATTTGATTCTCATTCGCTTGAAGTAAATAGTACTTCAATGCACAATTAATCTATAGATCATTTTATACCTAAGAAGTAATATTTAAGGAGAAAGCAAACTAATAATAGGTTATACATTGATGGTTAAGACTGAGAAAGAGGATGACAAACTCCAATCTCAAGGCTCTAATCACTTAATTTCACAAAAGTTTAATGACCAAACAAGATTGATGGAAAATTAGGACATTGAAAAAAATATATTCAAAGTGTGTTGCAACTTCATCTTTAAGGTATTATATGGCCTACTAAGGAAAGACTTGAAGGTAATTTATGATTCAACCTAAGCTAAAAGTAATCACAAGTAAATAAATATATTTAAGGAAAGTTGGCTAAAGCTTATTAGAGAGTTTGGGCTTATGACCTTACAAGACCAAAGAGAGACAAAATTAAAAGTCAAGGATTCAAAGAAGAGCTCAAATGGGCCTTAAAAATGGACCTTGATCGCACGTGGGCCGCTAGTTGTGCATGAGATGCGCCGATGGTTTTATAACTTTTTATAATTTTTTTAAATAAATTATTATTATTATTAGGTTAAATTACAAATTAGCTCCCTATGATCTGGAGTGCAAAGTTAGAATTTAGTCCTTACCGTTTTAAAAGTTAGAATTTCATCTATATAATTTGGTAAAACCTCATAAATAGTTTATGTAGTTTGATAAAAATCTCATAAATAGTCCCTATTAAAACCATAAAAGATTAAATTCTAACTTTTTCGGTATTACTCTGTTATTTTTTTTTTTTGGCCAAATCACTTATAAACTTGCTTATTGGATTGTCCTTGTAGGGTTCTTATTGCCTTGATTCACATCATTCTCTTTGGATATTAGCATTATGGATATCAAAAGGATTAAGGTTACCTTCTTCGTAAAATAATACATACTTAACCTTCCTTTCTTCAATGTACAAGCTCACCTTTTCCTTGCCTTTCTTAGTGTTTGGCCCTTCACCTCCAGATTTTACCTGTACTTCAACTTCTTTCTTTGTCTTTTCTAGCTTCAATTGATCTTCTTCGGCCTCCTTGGGAGACAGGGGTAGTAAAGTTGTTTATTTATTATTATTATTTTTTTTTGTAAAATCCTATTTGGAGTGAAGATGTGACAACTTATGGCAAGTTTGAGAGTGAGTTTGAAATGACCACTTTCATCATGTACAAAATAACTTTGAAGTGGTATGACAAAAGTGATTTTGGTCATTCCAAAATCACTCTCAAACATTTCCTTAAGAAGAAAACTAAAGCAGGGTATGAATATTTCAACTCTTTTATAGATGATTATTCAAGATATTATTATCTATACCTAATGCATCATAAGTTTGACGCTTTTGAAAAGTTCAAAGAGTTTAAACCTGAAGTTGAGAATGCATTTGGGAAGACCATTAAAACACTTCGATCCGATCGAGGTGGAGAGTACATGGACTTAAGATTCCAAAACTATTTGATAGAACATCGAATCCAGTCACAACTCTCAGCACCTAATACAACAGAAAAGAAAGGTGTGCCAGAGAGGAGAAACAAAACTTGTTAGACATGGTTCGATCTATGATGAGCTACGCTCAGTTGCCTAACTCGTTTTGGGGTTACGCAGTAGAGACTACAGTTCAAATCTTGAACATTGTTCCATCAAAGAGTGTTTCAAAAACACCTTTTGAGTTCTTGAAAGGATGTAAACCTAGTTTGCGTCACTTCAAGATTTGGAGTTGTCCGACACACGTGGTAGTGACTGAAGGGATTTGGAATTCCCGCAGCGAAAGACGTTATGAAACGTCGTTGATTCGTTGTGTAATTATTATCTTAAAATCAAACATATCTCATAGATCTTAGGCTAAACATGCATAAAAGAAAAGAAAACAGTAAGGAATACGCTGCTTACTTGTTGAAAAACTCTTCTACAACGTTTTCTTCCTCTGATCACGATCTCCTCGATCTCGATCCTCGAACGGAACAACAAGACACCTCCAAAGGGTTTTCTCGGTTGTTCTCGGGAGGTTGAGGGAGAGTAGGTGAGACTCCCTTTGGCTTTTGGGTGAGGAGAGATTTGAGAGAATTGAGAGAGAGTTGAGAGAAAATGTTTTGCTCTCTTTGGATCAAAATCCAAAAAATGGCAAGAGCTTCACCAAAGGCTTCTTGCAAAGCCTTTAAATACCATTATGTGATGGAGTTAAAACGTCCACCAAATCACAATTTTACCACAACCATATGATATGCAAATCATATTTGCATATCACATAATATAAGGTATCTCGTACCTTATTATACAAATCTCATTTGCATAATTGTGGATTTTTAAATTGAATCACATTCAATTTAATTTCTCTCAATTCAATTTCTCCAATTAGCACTAATTAATCAATTAGGTTATACTATAGTTTATTATGAATCTCATTCACATCAAACTATATATTATGTCATCTATATCTCATATAAATGACATAAATACCCAAAGAATGAATTTGAACACTTCAAATTCACACCAAATGTAAACCCTCAATTTGTCCAATTTGAGCCAACAGAGGACCTAATGGACCTCTGATGATGACGAGCTCCAATGATCCGAGACTAACCTGTCAAACTCTTTGACCCGGTTATTTAACATTTATTAGCTACGGTAACACTCCACTAAAACCCGTAGTTGCACTCTCATCACTGTAGGACAAGTTGTGTCCATCGATATAACCAATACCCATGAGTCGACCCTTCACAGGTTGTTCGTAGACACTGTTGGGTCAAATTATCGTTTTACTCTTGTGTCTACCTCTTGCTCCTTAAGTCCCACTGTTCCTCTAATGAACAACTATGTTGCATGGTCAAACCATAAACAACAACCCTCTCGAGGCAGTGAGAGGGTGGGGCCCCATTGTTCAAGCCCTAGATACAACACTTAAGAGAACAACCCCTCTAGTTTCCCTAAGTGAGGAACGAGTGAATTTCTTCTTGCGTAGTCAAGTTTCCAGGTCCCCACGTGGTCCTGTCCTTGAGAAGATAGGCATATTGGGCGAGCAACAGTGGCCACCCTCACTCATACTAGTCAAAAGACAGACCCCCGAAGACAGGAGTTCGTAACACGCCCAGGATTAAGGTCGAGTCACTAATGGTTATCTACGAATTTATTAGTCCTATACTGTTAACGGTGTTACATCAGTAAGTCTAATAATTCACGGTCCGGTCTTGTACAATCTCATTGCACAGGATGCCCCCACTCGCATGTCAACCACATGAACGAGCTAGATCACCTCGTTTGTATCTAATATAAAGTGGGCCGCATCCACAGCGTATCCAGGATTAGGTCTTCAACCTTATCCGTATACTGTAGACTGTTCACGTCATTAACTTGATCGTGATCCTCCCTGTGTGTCCACTACACACCGTTCAAGTTCTCAGTTCTCTCATAATACAATGACCTTGGAGCTTAGTTTATTGCATTAAGTTTATGAAATATGTGAGACACAAAGTTCAAATAAATAACTCTTATTTATTGACTACTTGGAATATTACAAACTACACGAGATAAGGACATACATCCCAACAAACTCCCACTTTGACTAAGCTAGTGGAGTACATAATACATTTCTCAATGGTACAGTATAGTATTACAATAAAAGTAATACAATAAACTAGGGCATTGAATACCCCTTTGCAATACTCCCACTTGCCCTAGTCAGGAAGCACTCGAAGACCTAGACTCTCTAGGTGACCCTCAAACACCTTAGCGGTGAGGGCCTTTGTGAATGGATCAGCAACATTGTGCTCCGAAGCTATATGCGTGACTGTCATGTCTCCGCGGTGCATAATCTCCCGTATCAAATGATACTTACGCTTAATATGCTTGCCCCTTTTATGACTCCGAGGTTCTCTCGAGTTGGCTACTGCACCATTGTTGTCACAAAATAGTGTGATCGACAAGTTCATATTTGGAACAACTTTCAAATCCGTCATGAACTTCCTAAGCCAAACAGCTTCCTTTGCAGCTTGACAAGCCGCAACATACTCTATTTCCATCGTGGAATCAGCGATGCATCCCTGCTTGATTCTTCGCCACACTACAACTCCTCCATTAAGAATGAAGGTTGACCCCGAAGTGGATTTCCTAGAATCCTTATCGGTCTGAAAGTCAGAATCTGTGTATCCCGTAAGGATCAAATCTCCACTCCCATACACAAAGTTGTAGTTCCTCGTTCTCCTAAGATACTTGAGAATTGCCTTTACGGTTGTCCAGTGATCTACTCCTTGATTGGATTGATACCTACTGGCAATCCCAACTGCATAACAGATGTCGGGCCTAATACACAGCATGGTATACATCAGGCTGCCTACAGCTGAAGCATAGGGGATTTGTCTCATATCCTCAACCTCTTGAGGTGTCTTAGGACATTGATCCTTAGACAGGTGAACCCCATGCCTAAAAGGTAGCAAACCCTTCTTGGAGTTCTGCATCTTATATCTAGACAACATCTTGTCAATGTAAGACGCCTGAGACATGGCTAACGTTCTGTTTTCAGTTCCGGACTATCTGGATACCTAGAACATACTGAGCCTCTCCCAAATCTATCATTTGGAATTGCGAAGCCAGTCATTCCTTAATGTTAGTAAGAAATCCTATCTCATTCCAAACGAGGAGGAGGATATCATCCACATACAATATTAGAAATGCGACAGTACTGTTAACGATTTTCTTGTAGACACAAGGCTCGTAAACATTCTGATGAAAGCCATAAGATTTGATCGCCTCTTCAAACCTTATATTCCAAGACCTCGAGACTTGTTTAAGTCCATCAATATACCTATGAAGCCGTCAAACCCTTTGCTCTTGGCCATGGAAATGAACCCATTGGGCTGGTCCATGTAGATGGTCTCGTCAAGGTTGTCATTCAAAAATGCGGTCTTGACATCCATCAACCATACCTCATAGTCATAATATGCGGCAATGACCAGAAGGATTCTAATCGATTTTACCATGGCAACAGGTGAAAATGTTTCCTCATAGTCAACTCCTTCCACCTAGGTAAAACCCTTTGCCACTAGTTGAGCTTTGAAGGTATGCACCTTCCCATCTACACCACGTTTACGCTTGTAGATCCACTTGCAACTAATAGGTTTAACCCCATCCGGTTGGTCCACAAGCTCCCAGACGGAATTGAAGTACATCGACTCCAATTCCTAGTTCATAGCTTTAATCCATTCGTCTTTGTCAACGTCTGCCATTGCCTGATCATAGGTCAATGGATCCTCGCAGTCATCATCAAGAGTGATGACTTAGGTTTCAGCTAAACCCATGTAACGTTCAGGCTGTCTCACAACACTACGTCGAGGCATTCTCAACTCTTGAGAACGGACTTGACTAGACGAGGTAGGATCAACAACACTTGTTGACGTACTAGCACCATCAGTAACTCTTGCTGATGAACTGTCCATTTCATTCAACACAATCTTACTCCTTGGTAAGTGATCCCTAATGTCGTCATCCTCAAGGAAAAAGTGGCGTTTGTCAACACAATCACCCTCTTATCCTTAGGATCGTAAAATAGACCACTCCTAGTCTCTTTTGGGTAACCTACAAAGAGTCGCAACTTTGAACGGGGTTCAAACTTCTTCGGGTTTGACACCAACACATGGGTCGGGCATCCTTAAATTCTGAAATGAGTAAACTGGTTTTACGACCATGCCAGAGTTCGAAAGGTGTTTCACAAAACACTTTTCGACGAAACGATGTTCAAAATGTAAACCGCAGTCTCCACTTCGTAACCCCCAAAAGAATCAGTGAGAACAACATAGCTCATCATCGATCGAACGATGTCCAACAAGGTTCAATTTCTCCTCTCCGATACACCATTCTGGTGTGGCATACCAGGTGCTGAGAGTTGGGACGTAATTCCATGTTCTATCATATAGTCTTGGAATTCAGTGTCCATATACTCTCCACCTCGATCCGATCGAAGTGTTTTAATCGTTCTACCTAACAGGTTCTCAACCTCAGTCTTGAACTCCTTGAAGTTTTCAAGTGTTTCAGAATTCCTATGTATTAGGTAGATGCACCCATACCTTGAATAGTCATCTATGAAAGATACGAAGTATTCGTAACCTCCTCATGCTTTAACATTCATCAGACCACAGAGGTCAGAATGTATAAGCTCAAGGGGCTCCTTGGCTCTATATCCTTTTCCACTAAAAGGACATTTGGTCATTTTGCCTTCAAGGCATGACTCACACACTGGTAAAGAGTTTTTCTCCAACTCGCTTAGAAGTCCACTCTTCACTACTCTCTCAACCCTATTGAGATTTATGTGACCTAACCTTAGATGCCAAAGATGGGCACTTTCTTTTGGAGAAACTTTTAATCTCTTAGTTCGCGTTTCTGTTGTTTTAAATATTTTTGTAATCAAAACACTTTTGACCGAATTAGGGTTCAAAACATATAAATTACTCTCAAGCGAACCAGAACAAATCAAATTTCCAATTTCGAGAAATAAACGCTTTATTGCTCTTGAAGGAAACGAAAATATTTTGTTCTAATAGGCAGGAAATAGAAACTAGGTTTCTAGTAAACCCTGGAAGGTACATATTACCCAATAATAAGTACTTCCCGCAAAAAATAGCTTCACTGTGTCTATTGCTACAACTGAGACAACTTCTCTGGATCCAACCCTGAGTGTTATCTCACCCTCTTGCAGCCGCTGCCAGGAACTTAATCATTGAAAAGAAGAGCAAACGTGGTTAGTGGCGCCTAAATCCAATATCCAGACAGAGTCACTACTCTCCACTAAAAAAGTTTCTGTGACAAGTAAATCACATTTACCTGTCATCTTCTTTTCGTTAAGAAACTTGGGACAACTCCTTTTCAGGTGTCCGTCCCCGTTGCAGTAGACACACTTTCTTGCAACTTCCTTGATCTCTTTGCCCTTTAGGGCGGCAGCGCGGTCAACCTTAACCTCCTTCAACTTCTCCTTTTTCCCTTTTGGGTCTGAAGAGTCTACAATCTTTGTCCCAGAGGTCAAACCCCTGTGAAAAGATCTAAAGGCAACACTTGCCTCAGCTTTCTATCCTTTGATTTGCACCAAAGACTAGAAGGTTTGCAGATCGTTGAATAAGACTGTTGAATCGTGCACCTTAGAACCCTCCTTAATGAGCGCGAACTTTTGGTCGTCATTTACTAAAATCGTGTTAATATTATTTTTCACGAAAAATTATCGTCGACTAACTTATCGGAAGCTTAAGGAGCAATAAAAGCGTTTGACATTTTGTTGCTGAAAAACGAAAAAAAAATTTGTATTAGTCTCACAAAAACTTTTGAAAATCCAATCACGTTTTAGAAACTTTTCATCCTATGATCCCTAGGTCATTCAAAAAATTGCAATGATACCCTAAAGGTTTAGAATGACCGCTACCGTAGGGTAGACAAAGTCACTCCTCCTCTACGACGAGACTTTCTCAACCAGACCCTAATACCAGAATAACTCTTATTCCATTAGGCATCCAGTTACCATTTTTCGGTCTGAATCCATTAACGTTTAATGAATCCTGTGATTGTCACCCTCAATCTTTAAATTTCCAAGTATTCGTCCAAACAATAGCCGCCGTAGGGAGGACTAAGAAGGAAAACCAACAAGGAAATCGTATCCCTTTCAGGAATTCACGGTGTTCCGACTCCCATGATCAAGGCCCTCCATAGGGATTGTCTGGTCTAGGCCAAACTAGCATGCGGATCATAGGCGTCTCACGGTGTGAATCGAAAGAAGAAACCGTGGGTCCCGTTTTCAGAGGTCCTGCTCCCACTCACTATAAGTACTCTCTCTATTCACGTTGAATATTCACCCATACAAATGCCACTCGTAGGGGGACGCTCCCATTTGCGCCACGAGGCCGAGTATGGATCTCACGGTGCGAACTTAACAGAGATTTGTGGATGAAAATTAAATGTAT
The DNA here is from genome assembly GCA_036507285.1 of Trichosanthes cucumerina. Lineage (NCBI taxonomy): Eukaryota > Viridiplantae > Streptophyta > Magnoliopsida > Cucurbitales > Cucurbitaceae > Trichosanthes > Trichosanthes cucumerina. The sequence continues at coordinate 47,537,828 of CM071841.1, forward strand.
CTCATACACTTTATTTCCTTCCACTCAGCACTTTTAAAATAATCGGGATTGACCTAGATAAACCGGCTAACATTTACCCAAGTCTACCAATATAACTCTTATATTGGATTAGCCTAAGTCTATAATCACATTATTAACTTAGGTCTATGTGAGTAAATTAATTAACTTTTAATTAACGACACTCACGAAAATATAACCTATGAATCGACGGACCAAATTCACTCCCAGGTCGGTTTCCAGGTAGGGGTGTTCCGCAAAGCGTCAGCTTAAATACCCCAGCCTTAGACAAAATCTTCCTTATACAGAGTTACTTATAAGTCTCCATTCAAAGGTCATATTTGATTTCCTAATTCTAATCTTATTAGAACTAGAAAACCTAAGTCTAACTATCAACTTCTAAACCTTTTAAAACTAATAACTAACTTAGGTTACATGCATTTCTATGTTATAGTGCTTGATCATTCATCACATGAATAATAAACTGTAACATATACATTCATCACATGAATTAAATGCATGTGCATGCTTTTAATCTAAAAAATATAACACTTATATTTAAATAAATTAAAACATACATACTTTATATTATAACTATTATAATACAAACCTATCATGCATACTAATATATTATAACTCTTATAATATAAATATGATGCATGAAATGTTTAACCTAAGGTGGGATTTTAAATCTATATGACATACATTATGCACATAGAATAAATATTTCATACATCTCATGCATAAAATAAATAAATAGCATTATTGGATCGATTTTTGGCACCCTAGGGACATAAAATTAAATTAATTAACATTAATATAACATTTATATTAATATTAATTAAAAAAATGAATAAAATACATTTTAAAAAAATAATTTTACATGAAAATAAATTAAAAATCAAACGTGCAGCATTGGGGTCTCGAACCGCCTCACATGCCCCTCGACGCACGTCTCGCGCAACTGCCGCTGGAACATCCCACTACCCGGCAGCCGCTGCTGGTAACGCTGCGCGCGGCGCTGGTAACGCTGCTCTTTGATTCAGCGTTGCACTACGCATTCTCAACGCTCGAGCGTTGCAACGCCGTGCCTGGCGTCGCAATGCTATGCCTGCAGCGCGCCTCCATCACCATGGACAACGTCTCAACGCCGATAAACAACGTCTCAACGCCGTCGACAGAACAATAAACACCTTTGCTATTCTTCATCGTTTTTCAATCGTTTCGGCTCCGATTTCTTCACAGCGTCGCATGCCACGAACGACACGGACTTACAGACTCGATTTACATCAAAAAATGCCCAAAACACTAGGCTTTTACATTGATCTCATCAACTTTAATGCAAATCTAAACTAAGTGCCAAAAACCGAAAACATCCAAAATTGCAAACCATTAACATTCATCTCAAGAAAAATAATGCTACCCACCTAATTTTAAGAATTCATAGAATACACAACGAAGAGCAAACTTTTCTCTAATACCAATTGAAGAGATTTCGAATTCCCGCAGCAGAAGACGTTGTGAAACGTCGTTGATTCGTTGTGTAATTCTTATCTTAAAATCGAACCTATCTCATAGATCCTAGGCTAAACATGCATAAAAGAAAAGAAAACAGTAAGGAATACGCTACTTACTTGTTGAAGAACACTTCTACAATGCTTTCCTCCTCCGGTCACGATCCTCGAACTAAACAACAAGACACCTCCAAAGGGTCTTCTCGGTTGTTCTCGAGAGGTTGAGAGAGAGTAGGTGGGTCTCCTTTTGGCTTTTGGGTGAGGAGAGATTTGAGAGAATTGAGAGAGAGTTGAGAGAAAATGCTTTGCTCTCTTTGGATCAAAATCCAAAAAATGGCAAGAGCTTCACCAAAGGTTTCTTGCAAAGCCTTTAAATACCATTGTGTGATGGAGTTAAAACCTCCACCAAATAACAATTTTACCACAACCATATGATATGCAAATCATATTTGCATATCAAATAATATAAGGTCTCTCATACCTTATACAAATCTCATTTGCATAATTGTGGATTTTTAAATTGAATCAAATTCAATTTCTCCAATTAGCACTAATTAATCAATTAGGCTATACTATAGTTTATTATGAATCTCATTCACATCAAACTATATATTATGTCATCTATATATCATATAAATGACATAAATACCCAATGAATGAATTTGAACACTTCAAATTCACACCAAACTGCAAAACCCTAAATTTGTCTAATTTGAGGCAACCGAGGGACCTAATGGACCTACAGATGACGAGCTCCAATGATCCGAGACTAACCTGTCAAACTCTTTGACCCGGTTATTCAATATTCATTAGCTACGATAACACTCCACTAAAGCCCGTAGCTGCACTCCCATCACTGTAGAACAAGTTGTGTCCATCGATATAACCAATACCCATGAGTCGACACTTCACAGGTTGTTCGTAGACACTGTTGGGTCAAATTACCATTTTACCCCTTTGTCTACCTCTTGCTCCTTAAGTCCCACTACTCATCTAATAAACAACAACGTTGCATGTTCCAACCATAAACAACAACCCTCTCGAGCCAGTGAGAGGGTGGGGCACCGTTGTTCAAGCCCTGGAGACAACACTTAAGGGAACAACCCCTCTAGTTTCCCTAAGTGAGGAACGAGTGAATTCCTTCTTGCGTAGTCAAGTTTCCATCTCCCCACGTGGTCCTGTCTCTAAGAAGATAGGCATATTGAACGAGCAATAGTGGCCACCCTCACCTGTACTAGTCAAAGGACAGACCCTGCAGACAGGAGTCCGTAACACGCTCAGGATTAAGGTCGAGTCACTAATGGTCATCTACGAATTTATTAGTCCTATACTGTTAACGGTGTTACTACTTGGAATATTAAAAACTACACGAGATGAGGACATACATCCCAACAGTGACAAACCTGAAGAAACTGGAACGCCATTCAAGATTATGCCTATTTGTAGGCTATCCCAAAGAAACGAGAGGTGGTCTTTTCTACGACCCACAAGAAAATAAGGTGCTTGTATCAACAAATGCCACTTTCTAGGAGGAATACTACATGAGGAGCCACAAACTACGTAGCAAACTGGTATTATATGAAGCTACTAATGAGTCAACAAGAGTTGTTGACCAAGCTGGACGTTCATGGAGGGTTGATGAAGAAGTTGGCACATCAAGCCAGTCTCATCTTTCTCAATCATTGGGAACTCCTCGACGTAGTGGGAGGGTTGTTTCACAATCTGACCGCTACTTGGGTTTAACTGAAACTCAGGTTTTCATACTCGATGATTGCGTAAAGGATCCATTGTCTTATAAAAAGGCAATGAATGACGTAAATAATGACCAATGGATCAAAGTCATGGACCTTGAAATGGAGTCAATGTACTTCAATTCAGTTTGGGAACTTGTAGATCAACCTGAAGGGGTAAGATTCATATGGTGCAAATGGATCTATAAGAGAAAGAGAGATGTCGTCGGAAAGGTACAGACCTTTAAGGCCAGACTCGTAGCAAAAGGTTTTACCAAAAGGGGAGGGGTTGATTATGATGAAACTTTTTTCCATGTTGCTGTGTTAAAGTTAATTAGAATACTCTTGTCCATAACCACTTTTTATGACTATGAAATCTGGCAAATGGACGTCAAGACTGCCTTTTTGAATGGTAATCTTGATGAGTGTATCTACATGTCTCAGCCCAAAGGGTTCATAGCCCAAGGTCAGGAGCAAAAAGTTTGCAAGCTCAATCGATCTATTTATGGGTTGAAGCAAGCATCCAGATCTTGGAACATAAGATTTGATATTGCAATCAAGTCTTATGGTTTCGACCAGAACGTTGATGAGCCTTGTGTTAACAAGAGGATCATCAGCGATAAGATAGCTTTCTTAGTACTTTATGTGGATGATATCCTTCTCATTGAGAATGATGTAGGATACCTAACTGACATCAAAAAATTGCTAGCGACCCAATTCCAAATGAAAGATTTGGGAGAGGCGCAGTATGTTCTTGGGATTCACATCCTAAGGAATCGCAAGAACAGAACGTTAGCTCTGTCTCAAGCATCCTATATCGACAAAATGTTGGTATGATGTCCGATGCAGAATTCAAAAAAAAGGTTTACAACCCTTTAGGCATGGAATTCATTTGTCTAAGGAAGAGTGTCCTAAAACATCTCAAGAAGTTGAAGATATGAGATGTATTCTATATGCCTCGGCAGTAAGTAGATTAATGTATGATATGCAATGCACCAGGCCCGACATTTGTTATGTTGTGGGAATAGTCAGTAGGTACCAATCCAATCTAGGGTTAGACCATTGGACCGCAGTTAAAAATATCCTCAAATATCTAAGGAGAACGAGGTACTATACGTTATTGTATGGGTCTAAGGATTTGATCCTTACTGGATACACTGATTCTGATTTTGAGACCGATAAGGATTCTAGGAAATCTATATCGGGATCAGTTTTTACCCTAAACAGGGGAGCTATAGTATGACGAAGTATTAAGCAAGGATGCATTGTAGACTCCACTATGGAGGTTGAATATGTAGTTGCTTCTGAAGCAGCTAAGGAGGTTGTTTGGCTAAGGAAGTTCTTGATTGATTTGGAAGTTGTTCCAAATATGGAATTTTCCATCACCTTACACTTTGACAACAATGGTGCAGTAACCGACTCAAAGGAACCTCGTAGCCGCAAGCGAGGGAAGCACATCGAGAGGAAATATCATCTCATTCGAGAGATAGTGCAACGAGAAGATGTGATAGTCGCCAAGATTTCTTCGAAGCAAAACATTGTTGATCCATTTAGGAAGACTCTCACGACTAAAGTGTTCGAGGGTCATTTAGAGGGTCTAGGTCTATGAGATATGTACATAGTGTAATCTAGGGCAAGTGAGAGATATGTAATGAGTATAAGGATGCCCTAGTTTATTGTATTTAAGTAGCCCACTGTTTTAGATTGTATGTACCCCACTAGACTAGAGTTTTAGTTGAAGTGGGAGTTTGTTGGGTTTTGTGCCCTAAAACTCGTAGTTTGTAATATTGTTCTAATCAAATCAATAAAGTTTTATTATTTATTTCATGATTTCTCTATATTGCCTAATATTAACCCTAAATCCATTAACACAAACATCTGAGGTTGTTGAATGTCTCTTAAACTGAATGTAGTAGGCATATAAAGGGTCTATAGTAAAGGGATAAGGTTGGGTACCTCATCCTGGTAATACTATGGATATGACCCACTTTGTATTTGATACAAACACATTGATCCTACGTGTCCATGTAGACGACATATTAGTGGGGATATCCTATGTGATGAGATCACATAAAACCGGACCACGAAATAGTAACCATTATATGTAACTTCGTTGACTAGTTAGGTTTCTATTTCAATAGGATGACCTAGGCAACTTGAACTCAATGTTGAGCATGTTACGAACTCCTGTTTACGAGAGATTGTCCTTTGACTAGTATTAAGAGTGGCCCGAGACGCCAATTTGTCGCACTGGACGTGTCAATTTGTTTACACATGATTTTAGTGAAGAAATAGAAATGAGACACGTGTATTCTTAAAGATCAAACACTTCCTGAACGAAGAACACTGCGTCGAAGATCAAGAATGTTTTTTCAAATCTGAAGAACACCTCTTCGAATATGAAGAACACCTCTTCGAGTCTGAAGAATCCATTGCAACTTCAATCTCGAGAACAAGCTTTGTAGCCCTCGAGTGAAACATACGAAGGTTCAGAATTTCACTCTGAAGAGAACTCAGAGAGGACTCATAGCAAAGTACTTAGGTGTTGGATGCTCTCAGAAGTCCTTAGGTGTTGAACACTGCAAGATGGGTCTTTAAGTGGGGAGCGCTGTAAGACGAGTCTTTAAGTGCAGAACGTTTGAAGACGAGTCTTTGAGTCTTTAACTGTTGAACGTTGCAAGATGAGTCTTAGATGTTGAACACTTCAAGTCCTTAGTTGTCAAGTGTTTCGCGAAGGACTTCTACAAGTTACAAGTTGAAGGACTTCAATAACCTACACGCTGAAGGACTTCAACACTCTACAAGTCGAAAGCCTTCAACAAGCAACAAGCGTCGAAGTTCTTCAACAAGGAACAAGATGAAGACCTTCAACATGCTACAAGTCGAAGCCCTCTAACAAGCAATAGGTCGAACACCTTCAACAAGCTGCAAGTTGAAGTCGTTCAACAAGCTGCAAACAAAAGTCGTTCAACAAGCTATAAGCCAAAGTCCTCCAAAGCCCTTCAACAAGCTTTCAAGCCGAAGTTCTTCAACAAGCTACAGCCGAAGTCCTTCAACAAGCTGCAAGCCGAAGTCATTCAACACGCAACAAGCCAAAGACCTTCAACAAGCCCCAAGCCGAAAACGTTCAACAACCTACAAGCTGAAGACCAAATACTCTTCCAAGTCTACACTTGAGAACAAGCTGCAAAGAACTCGAGATAAGTCTACGTTTGAGAACAAGATGCAAAGCCCTTGATATAAATTTACATTCGAGAACAGGTTAGGAAGCCCTCGAATCAAATCTACCTTCTTGGGGACAAGATCGAGCAGACGGTTGGGGACTTAACCTAGCAAGATGGAATTCACTCATTCCCGACTTTAGGGTAAATAGATGAATGTTCCCTTAAGTGGTGAGTTCGAAACTTGAACAAAGGGCCCGACCCTCCCATTGGCCAAAGAGGGACTTCTATTTATTGGTAGGACCATAAATAGGTTGTTTATTAGATGAGCACTAGGACTTGAGGTAAAAGATGTAACCTAGGGGTGAAACGGTAATTTGACCTAGCTTGTGTTACGAACATTCTTGAAGGATTGACCTATTATCATTGGTCATTATCCATGGAGACAGAAATATATCTGCAGTGAGAAGAGTGCAACTGTGGGACTATAGTGGAGTGGTACTGCATTTAACGAATGTTGATTAGAGGGTTAATGAGATTAACCGAATAATCTTCTATTGTTGGAGCTTCTGATTTGTAGTTCTATTAGGCCAACTTCTTAGCTCGTAAAGGGTTTTTAGATTATTATAATTTTAAATGTTAAAATTTAATTAGGGAATAAGCATAATGTATAAAGATACATTATAATATAAAGTTTTTATGTACATTAAAACTTTACAGTATAAATTTAATTTGAATATGATTCAAAGTAAATTAATTGAGAGAATTAAATATTTGAAGGAGTTCAAATATTATCTAAATGTGAATGAGGTACATATTTAAAACTATAGGTTAAAATTTAATGTGCATAAGATGAACATTAAAACTATAGGTTAGAGAGAAAAATGATTAAATGTGATTTAATCATAAATAAACTAAATTTAATATATGATATTTAATTTAGTTTTTGGTTAAATGTGATTTCATCCAAATTAATATTAGTATATAATTAAATATGATTTAATTATATGATTTATTAATTAAATTAATTAAATAATTAAATAAGTTAATTATTTATTTTTAATTAAATTAAGGAAACGTGTCATTTTGACACGTTCCCACTACCCCATCATCTCCTTCTCGATAGGGACAAAGGGAGTGGGGTGTTCCTTCTCTTTGTTCAATCGATGGGATGATTGAATTGGTTGATCGATTGTTTTTTGAAAAATCTCTCTCTCTCATTCTCTCTCTAAAAAAAAAAAAGAATTTCCTGTCCAATTGTGGGACTTCTCACACAAGGTGAAATGTAAATATCCAGAGGATAGGAAGTGATCTTCTTTTGGTAGTGTTCTGGTTTTACAAAAAAAAAAGGTTACAGAGGAAAATTGTTGGAATTGGGACGTGTTGCAAACTAAAAGCCAAAAGGTAATTCTTTTTCATAACCTTTAGATTAGAAAAACTAATTCATCATGTTTCTACTGTAAATCCATGTCTAAATTTCTTATCCATAGTTAATTTTCCAATGTACTGGTATTTGAGTTTGCCAAAGCAAAACGAGATTTTGATCCAAATTTAACTTTCGTTGTGCAATTGGGATCTAGATTCCATCAGTTTGTCCTTTGACTAGTACGGGTGAGGGTGGTCTGAGTCGCTCGCCAAATATGCCTATCTTCTTGAGGACAGTACAATGTGGGGAGCTGGTAACTTAACTACACAAGATGGAATTCACTCGTTCCCGAGTTAGGGAAACTAGAGCGGTTGTCCCTTAAGTGTTGTTTATAGGGCTTGGACAATGGGGCCCTACCCTCTCACTAGCTCGAGAGGGATGGTGTTTATGGTTGGACCATGCAACCAAGTTGTTCATTAGAGGAGCAGTGGGACTTAAGGTGTAAGAAGTAGATACAGGAGTAAAACGGTAATTTGACAAAGTGTTGACAACGAACAATCTGTGAAGGGTCGACTCATGGGCATTGGTTATATCGATGAACTCAACTTATCCTACACAAAAGAGAGTGCAACTACACGTTATAGTGGAGTATTACTGTAGTTAATGAATGTTGATTAACTGAGTCAAAGAGTTTGATGGGTTAATCTTTTATCATTGAAGCTCATTCTGTAGGTCCATTAGGTCCCTCGGTTGGCTCAAATTGGAATAAATGAGGGTTTACAATTTGGAGTGGATTTGAAGTGTTCAAATTAATTAAAAAGGGTGATTATGTCATTTATATGTGATATAATGGACATAATATATAGTTTAATGTAAATGAGATTCATAATAAACTATAGTGTAGCCTAATTATTTAACTAGGGCTAATTTGGAGAAATTGATTCGAGAGAAATTAAATTGAATATGATTCAATTTAAAATTCCACAATTATGCAAATGTGATTTGAATAATAAGGTATGAGATACCTTATATTATGTGATATGCAAATATGATTTTCATGTTATATAGTTTTTTTATTTTGGTGAATTGGTGGATATTTTAACTCCACCATACACCATTATAAATAAGTGCTTGGAGAAGCACATTGTATGCATTCTTGGCACTTTTTGGAATTTCATCCCAAAGTGCAAGACAATTCTCTCTAAAACTCTTTTCTCAATTCTCTACAATTCTCTCCAACCCGAAATCCAAAGGGAGTCCCACCACTCTGCCTTATCGTCCCGAGAACAAACAAGAAGATCAAATGGAGGTGTCCCCTTGATTCCGTTCGTGGGACGTTCGTTGGAAAGATCGTTGGATCGTGAGATCGTGACCGGAGAAGGAAAGGTGAAGAAGTGTTCTTCAAGAGGTAGGTTTCGCTAAACCTTTCTGTTTTCCTTCTCAAAAGCATGTTTAATCTAGAATGTATGTTGATAGTTTCAGTTTTAAGAAAATTAGAATAACAACGAAACAACGGCGATTCACATCGCACTTGCGCTGCGGGAAATTCATTCCCTTTAAGGGGTGGGCTCTTTGTTTAAGACCCGGAGTCAGAACTTAAGGAAACAACCTCTCTACTAATCCCTAAAGCGGGTAGGAGTGAATTCCATCTTGCAGAACTCTGCTCCCAGCTATATAACCAGACTTATCCTCGTAACGGGAGGCTTATTGAGTCGGTGATCTCGTGCCACTCTCACCAATGAAAATTTAAAGATAATCCCGGATAAACAGGAGTTCATAGCACGCTCAGAATTAAGATTGAGTTCACTAGGTCATCGTATGAATATAGTCAGTTAAGACAATAAACGAAGCTATAAAGTCTAAGTGATTATTTCGCAGTCCACTCTTATGCAAACTCATTGCAGAGGACGTCCCCACTCACATGTCTCCACATGAACGATTCAGGATCACATCGTTTGTACTTTACAAAGTGGGTCGAGTTCATAGTGTCCCCAGGATAAGATACCCTGCCCTATCCCTATACTATAGACCGTTGTGGCTATAACTTGAACATGATCCACTTTTATTATTAAGTCAATTTGTTGCTTTTATTGAATATTTGTCGTTGGTGTTTGAATACCATTGTTGTGTGAGTAGTTGTTATTAAGGATAATAGCCTAGCCAACAACCCAATAAACATTAGATGGAGTCAAGCCCACGGAGTAAAAGACCTCTGGGAACTCATATGCAAACTCATACCATTGTTCATGTAATGGGACTGGAAACGATTAAAGACCTCTGGGAAGCAATACAAACTCTGTGTGGCATTTGAAGGGAATAAAACTCCCGCAGAGGAAAAACGACTTTTAATCGTCGTGGTTTCATGGTGAAAACAATTTCTTAAAATCAATTCTATCCTATAGAATCTAGATTAAACAGGCAACTAAGAAGGAAAAACAGTAAGAAGTAATACTTACTTGTTGAAGAACCATTCTTCACGATTTCCTTCTCCGGTCACGAACACTTCGCGTTCTCGATCTCAACGATCACGATCTCACCGAACCTCGAACAATCGGACACCTTCGAAAGGACTTCTCGGTTGTTCTCCTTAGGTAGAATGAGAGTTGTGGGACTCCTTTGGTAAGGGGAGGAGAGAAATTTTAGAGAGAAAGTTGAGAGAGTTTTAGAATTGCTTTTGGTGAGAATCCAAAAAAATGAGCAATCATCTTTACCAATCCTTCTTGCAAAGGAGTTTATATAATTGTGATAGGTGGAGTTGAAATCTCCATCTATTTACTATTTTACCACGACCATAGGTTATGCAAATCATATTTGCATAACCACATATAATAAGATATCTCATACCTTATAATACAAATCACATTTTTATAATTATGGATTTTAAATTGAATCACGTTCAATTTAATTTTTCTTAATCTCGTTTCTCTCAATTAGCCCTAATTAAGCAATTAGGCTAACCTATAGTTTATTATGAATCTCATTCACATTAAACTATATAATTGAAAGAGTCTAGATTAAGAAAACGGAAGCAATTTTGGATCTTGAACACTCTAAGTTGATCAATTTTGTAAAATAAAAAACATGCTCAAAGTTCGAAAAATAGAGGGATAGAAAACTCAACTTTGAAGATCAAATTCTCTTCACCCGGTGGATGGTTTTCAACACGAACACTCGATATTAGATTTGGGCGCCACTAACTACGTTTGTTCTTCTTTTTAGGGAATTAGTTCCTGGCAGCAGATGCGAGAGGGTGAGGTGACTCTACGGGTTGGATCCACAGAGATAGTCTCGACTGTAGCGATAGACAAATTGAAGCTCTTTTTCTTCGGGAAATACTTATTATTAGATAATTTGTATATAGTCCTAGAGTTTACTAGGAACCTTGTTTCTATTTCCTGCTTACTTGAACACTGTATTTCCGTTTCTTTTAGTGGTAATAAAGTGTTTATTTCCCGAAATGAAAACTCGATTTGTTCTGCTTCACTTAAGTCTAATCTGTATGTTTTGAAACCAAATTTGGTCAAAAGCGTTTTGAACACTGAATTACTTAAAACAGCATAAACACGAACTAAAAAAAGTAAAAGTTTCTCCAAAAGAAAATGTCCATCTTTGGCATCTAAGGTTAGGCCACATTTATCTCAATAGAATTTAGAGACTAGTGAAGAGTGGACTTCTAAGCGAGTTGGAAGAAAACTCTTTACCGGTGTGTGAGTCGTGCCTCGAAGGCAAAATAACCAAACGTCCTTTTAGTGGAAAAGGATATAGAGCCAAAGAGCCCCTTGAGCTTATACATTCTGACCTCTATGGTCCGATGAGTGTTAAAACACGAGGTGGTTACGAATACTTCGTATCTTTTACAGACGACTATTCAAGGTATGGGTATATTTACCTAATGCATAGAAAGTCTGAAACTCTTAAAAAGTTCAAGGAGTACAAGACTGAGGTTGAGAACCTGTTAGGTAAAACGATAAAAACACTTCGATTTGATCGAGGTGGAGAGTATATGGACACTGAATTCCAGGACTATATGATAGAACACGGAATTACGTCCCAACTCTCAGCACCTGATATGCCACAGCAGAATGGCGTATCAGAGAGGAGAAACAGAACCTTATTGGACAGGGTTCGGTCGATGATGAGCTATGCTCGTCTCCCTAATTCTTTTTGGGGTTACGAAGTTGAGACTGTGGTGTATATTTTGAACACGTTCTGTCGAAGAGTGTTTGTGAAACACCTTTCGAACTCTGGAATGGACGTAAAGATAGTTTACACCATTTAAGAAATTGGGGATGTCCGATCCACGTGTTGGTGTCAAATCCGAAAAAGTTGGAACCCCGTTGAAAATTGTGCCTATTTGTAGGTTACCCAAAAGAGACTAGGGGTAGTCTATTTTACGATCCTAAGGAAAATAGGGTGCTTGTGTCGACAAACGTCACTTTCCTTGAGCAAGACTACGTCAGGGATCATTTGCCTATAAGCAAAATCGTGTTGAACGAAATGGACAGTACATCAGCAAGAGTTGCTGATGGGACTAGTACGCCAACAAGTGTTGTTGATCTTAACACGTCTAGTCAAGTCCGTTTCCAAGAGTTGGGAATGCCTCGACGTAGTGGGAGGGTTGTGAGACAGCCTGGACGTTACATGGGTATAGCTGAAACCCAAGTCGTCACCCCTGATGATGACTGCCAGGATCCATTGACCTATGATCAGGCAATGGCAGACGTTGACAAAGACGAATGGATTAAAGCTATGGACCTGGAAATGGAGTCGATGTACTTCAATTCCGTCTGGGAGCTTGTGGATCAATCTGATGGGATAAAACCTATAGGTTTCAAATAAATCTACAAGCGTGAACGTGGCGTAGATTGGAAGGTGCGGGCATTCAAAACACAACTGGTGGCAAAGACTTTTACCCAGGTTGAAGGGGTTGACTATGAGGAAACCTTTTCACCTGTTGCCATGGTAAAGTCGAACAGGATCCTTCTTGCAATTGCTGCATATTATGACTATGAGGTATGGCAGAGTGATGTCAAGATCGCTTTTATGAATGACAACCTTGACGAAACCATCTACATGGACCAGCCCAAGGGGTCTACAGTATATGGATAGGGTTGGAGACCTAATCCTAGATATGTTGTGGATGCGGCCCGCTTTGTATTAGATATAAATGAGGTGATCTGACTCGTTCATGTGGTTGACATGCGAGTGAGGGCATCCTGTGCAATGAGATTGTACAAGACCCAACCGTGAATTATTAGACCTACTAATGTAACACCATTAACAGTATGGGATTAATAACTTCGTAGATGACCATTAGTGACTCCACCTGAATCTTGAGCGTGTTACAGACTCCTGTCTGCGGGGGTCTGTCCTTTGACTAGTACGGGTGAGGGTGGTCACAATTACTCGCCCAATATGCCTATCTTCTCAGGGACAGGACCACGTGGGGTGCTAAGAACTTAACTACGCGAGATGGAATTTACTCGTTCTCGACCTTAGGGAAATTTGAGGGCTTGTTCCCTTAAGTGTTGTCTCCAGGGCTTGGACAACGGGCGCCCACTCTCTCACTGGCCCGAGAGGGGTGTTGTGTATGGTTAGACCATTGCAACGTTGTTGTTCATCAGAGGAGCAGTGAGGACTTAAGGAGCAAGAAGTAGACACAGGGGTAAAACGATAACTTGACCCAACAGTGTCTAAGAACAACCTGTGAAGGATCGACTCATGGGCATTGGTTATATCAGTAGACACAACTTGTCCTACTGTGACGGGAGTGCATCTATTGGCTTTAGTGGAGTGTTACCGTAGCTAATGAATGCTTATTAACCGGGCCAAAGACTTTGAAAGGTTAGTCTCGAATCATTGGAGCTCGTCACTGTAGGTCCATTAGGTCCCTCGGTTGGCTCAAACTGGATTAATAGAAAGTTTACAGTTTTGGTGTGAATTTGAAGTGTTCAAGTTCACTAAAGGGTAAATATGTCATTTATATGAGATATGTATTACATATTATATAGTTTAATGTGAATGGAATTCATAATAAACTATAGGTTAGCCTAATTGTTGAACTAGGGCTAATTTAGAGAAATTAGATTGAGAGGAATTAAATTGGATGTGAATCAATTTAAAAATTCACAATTATACAAATGTGATTTGTATAATGAGATATGAGATATCTTATTATACGTGGTTATGCAAATATGATTTGCATAACCTATGGTTTTGGTAAAATGGTAAATAGGTGGAGATTTAACCTCCACATATCACCATTATATAAACCCTTTACAAGAAGGATTTCTTAAGCTTGGTTTTCATTTTTTGGATTTCACACCAAAACGAAACTAGATTTCTCTGAACTCTCTCTCAATCTCTCCTTCCCTCTCACGAAAAAAAGGCCCATTTCTCTCCTTCTACCAAACATAGGACAACCGAGAAACTGAGTGGAAGTGCCTGATTTTCACTGTTTGAGGAGATCGAGGACGTTGAGATCATGATCACGAAGGGTTCGTGAACAGGAGAAGGAAATACTTGAAGGCGGTTCTTCAACAAGTAAGTGTTCTTGCTTGCTATTTTTTCTTCTAATTGTATCTTTAATCATACTTTCTATAGCATATAAATGGTTTTAAGAAAACGGTTTTCACAGCGATACCACGGTGATTCAATCACTCTTTCGCTTCATGGGATTCAATCCCTTCAGTTTGAGCATAAAAATATTCTGGGGGATTCTACATCGAATCATGGTTCAAACGCATCAAACCAGAAGTCATTCGAAAACTCGTGTGAAAATATATGACAAAAATGGTTGCGGTGGGTTATCTGGCTGCAAGGGTAGCATTGAGATGTCGTCCCTAGTGTCTCAACGCTACACAAATTTAAAAATACGCTTATTTATGCGCTGACAATGTCAACACTGTCCCGAGGCCTATAAATACCTCTTTATGAGCCATTCAAAGGGGAAACCAATTTTATGTGCCTTTGATATTCTTAATGTTTGTATGCTTTTGGCCAAAGTTTACATGTTCCCTTGGCTTTAATTATTGATTGAATAAGAACCAATTAGGCTAGAATAGTTGTCACACCCCCTCCCGAACTACCTGCTAACTCAGCACGAAAGGCGGCGTGAAGCCAACAGACATTGTTTATCTCTTAACAATACCTGTTGACCCTGATTCACCTGATAAACATACTATGTTCAAAAGTGGAACACTTAAACATGACATAGCGGAAATTGGACAACTATTAAACATATACAAGGAGAAACCATTCACAGGTCTCTCTTGGAAACTAAAAGTCTAGTGCATCAGAACCAACACAAGACAAACCAGTGTTTATACAACCTCTAATGTACAAACAACTATAACCCCAAAGTCCTCTCAAAATAATTTACAAACATAGAGACTTGCTAGACAAAACAAAATACCACGTACAAAGTATTTAACTTATGAAGCTTCAGCAGACTATGGCAAGAACTCAGTGTCGGAGCTCGATCTCTACTACGAAAGGTTTGAAAACATAGAAGGAATGAGCTATGAAGCTCGGTGAGTGGACTGTGTTAAATATCTCAGAACTTGTAAAACATGTGACACGAAAACTATGAGCATATGCATTTGTATTCAAGCATTGAAAGTAAACGTGGAATCATAATAGACTTTCGAGAAAACCAACAAGTATATCATCAAATCTCGTAAGGCATGTAAGTGAAATAAACTCTTTTTAAAACATTTCACAATCCACGTTGTGTAGGGCACGCCCAAGATACAACCAACATTTACTCTACGATGTAGTGGGGCCCGCCCAAAGACTCCCATCGTCTTTGTAAATAGTGGGGCCCGCCAAAGACTCACGAGCGATGATCTTGTTGTCACGAGTACACTCAACGTCGACAAACAGAATAAGACCTATGTGCACACGGTACCATAAAGCCTCTGCTCAATATCTCGAGAATTTCACATGAAAACATTTGAACATGCCCGCCTATCTTTTCTTTCATAGACTCAAGCTTACTCAAATTTGTTCATAAAATTGGAAAACTTTAAAACATACTTGCTAGTACATGCTTGCTTGAAATCATAACATTTCCATAAATTTTGGCAACCATTGAACATATGCTCATGTATAAACTTTATAAAGACTTTTAGGGTCACAATGAACACTTGAAACATTTCTAGGAAAACATGAATAGTCATAAACATGTACTCAAAAGAAAGCATAATGCATTGAAAACTTTATTCTAGCAAAACTTGCATTTCTTGAACATAATTCAAACATATACACACTTTTGAAGTTCCTTTTATCACTCACAGTGCTTGAACTAGAATCTTAGCCCGTAGACTCGACCTATTTGCTCTTGGCCTGTCAAACAAACCAAATTCATGTATTAGAACCTCGAGCTCATGGTTTTAACCCTAAAACTACAAGAAAACACACTTTCAAAAATTCCAGCATTTTCAGATTTTCTGCCCTGTTTTCAGACAGCCATAACTTATTCATTTCTTATCCAAAAGAATGTACTTTATACCAAACTCTTCCTTTTGAACCATCTAAAACTCTTATGAAGACATGAAAATGAGATTCCTAACGTATTGGTTAGAAATTACCTCAGAAGCTTAACCCCTAAATTGATTCTGCTGCTGTTCCAGATTTCACTTCCTGCTGCAACCCGAATCTTAACCTGAAGATTACAACATCTTCCAATCATTTTCTTCTCACGATTCCTTCACAAAACTTGTAGGAAATTGAATAAGCTTTGAACCATACCAATTAGAGCTTGTAACTCCAAGTATAGAGATCAGAACAACCAAAACATCAGAGACCTCTCGGATTTGACAGCAAATTTCTGTCTTCTGCCTTCCTCTTAACAAAACAGCAACGTAACATCAGAATTAGCTCGAGCTTCCTTCACGAATTTTGTTCCAATATGAGTTAACTTTCATGAAACAAAATCTCAACTCTTACCTCTTCTTGTGGAGCTCGAGATGAACAGAAAATCAGAGCTTGTCTGAGTTGATTTTCTTGCTGTAAAATGAATTCCTTTGAGTTTTCCTCTTTCCTTCTGCAACTCCAGCCCAAAATCACCAAAATGGCCTCCTTCGTCTTCCTTTCTTTCTTCAACCACGAAATTTCAGCTTGGTTTGTGATGAAAGAGAAGAAAATGGAGAGAAAATCTTTTTAAAGTAAAAGTCAATCGGTGGAAGAGTTTGTCTTTTTGCACTTTTGCTTTTTCATTTCTTTTTCCTTTTCTTTTCTTTCCTTTATCTTCTTTCTTTCTTTATCTTCTTTCTTTACAAAACCAAAATAACTTAATATAAAACATTTGTTTCATTTCCTTTTCTTCTTTTGTGTTTAAAAGCAAACCAAACCAAA
The DNA here is from genome assembly GCA_036507285.1 of Trichosanthes cucumerina. Taxonomy (NCBI): domain Eukaryota; kingdom Viridiplantae; phylum Streptophyta; class Magnoliopsida; order Cucurbitales; family Cucurbitaceae; genus Trichosanthes; species Trichosanthes cucumerina. The sequence goes on from CM071841.1 coordinate 47,554,953, forward strand.
ATGGTTAAACTTTTTCTTCCTTGTTTTCCTTTTGTCTTTCACTTCATTACTTTTCTTTTTAAAACATGGGAAACCAAGTTTTAAACATTCATTTCTTCTTTCTTTTTGTTGTTTGATAATAAGAAAGTTTCAAAGAAAGATCTCGGGTTTACAACTTACCTCCCCCTTAAGAAATTTCGTCCTCGAAATTGAGTAGTCTTTAAGTCAAAATCATTGGGTACTTCCTCCTCATTAGATCCTCTAACTCCTGTGTTGCCTCCTCCACTCCGTGATGTCTCCAACGAACCTTCACGAGTGGGATTGTCTTGTTCCTCAAAACTTGTTCTTTCCTATCGAGGATTTGAACTGCATCCTCTACGTAACTCATGTCTTCTTTCAGCTCAACTGGTTGCGCTTGCAAAACATGTGTCGGATCCGGAATATACTTCCTTAACATGGACACATGAAAAACATCATGTACTCGAGATAGTTCTCTGCGGCAACTCCAGTCTCAGAGGTTGGTCCAACTCGTCCCGTTACTTGATAAGGACCAATATATCTAGGGCTTAGTTTACTTTTCTTGCCAAAAACGAAGGACACCTCTCCATGGAGATAATTTCAAGAAAACTCGATCTCCAACTTGGAATTCTAAGTCCTTTCGCCGCTTATCTGCGTAACTCTCTTACGACGGTCTTGAGCTACCTTTAGATTCTCCCCGATTAACTTAATATTATCTCTGTTGTAACTTGCACCAATTCGGGACCGATAAGCTTCCGCTCTCCAACTTCATTCCAACATACACAGGCGTTCTACATGGTCTTCCATACAGAGCCTCAAATGGTGCCATACCAATACTCATTGGTATTTGTTATTGTAAGCAAATTCCATAAGCGATAGGTGTGTATCCCAACTCCCTTTAAATTGAAGGACACATGCTCTCAACATGTCCTCTAAGGTCCGGATGGTCTCTCTCGATCGCCCATCCATTCGAGGATGGAATGTCAGACTAAACTTGACTTTGTTCCCAAAGCTTTCACGTAAACTAGGCCAAAACTTAGAAGTAAATCTTGGATCTCTATCGAAACGATAGACACTCGGTACTCGTGATCGACTCACAATTCGCCGACGATAGCTTAGCAAGTCGATCAAGCGTAGACGTCGCTTTGATCGGTACAAACCGTGCTGTTTTAGTGAGTCTATCCACTATTACCCATATACCATCATGCCCACTTGAAGTACGTGGTAATCCAAACAGAAAATCCATAGTGATATGCTCCCATTTCCACTCCAAGACCGGGCAAAGGTTAAGGAGTCCTCCGGCCTCTGTCTAATGGTTTAACTTTGTTGGCGGATCAAACATCTATCAACATAATCGCCTATCTCTCGTTTCATCCCAGGCCACCAATACGTTCCCTTCAAAGTTTTGTACATCTTGGTGCTTCCTAGATGCATAGCGTAAGCTGAACTGTGAGCTTCCTCTAGAATAGCATCTTTAAGCTCACTAAAATTCGGAACACATAGTCTTCCTTGCCTTTCTATGGCTCCGTCTGATCTCATCTTAAACTCGCTGCAGGTCCTGTTTGGACTTCCCAAACATTTTCTCGCAAGTTACTATCCTCTCGCTTGTCTTCTCACAACCTCCGCTACAGTGAAGACTCGACTGAGGCCCGAGCTAAAAGACTCTCTGAACTCTCTGCATTCACAATTGCCTTAGAATCCCTTAGAGTTCTTAAAAACGTTGCTCGAATACCACACAAGGCATCCCTAGGATGTCTTGACTTCCTGCTCAATGCATCTGCTACCACATTCGCCTTACCAGGATGGTATTCTATAGTACAATCATAATCTTTAATCAGTTCTAACCATCTTCTCTGTCTCATATTCAACTCCTCCGATCAAAGATATACTTGGACTCTTATGATCTGTGTAGATGTGACACCTTTCACCAAACAAGTAATGTCTCCAGATCTTCAGTGCTAGAACAACTGCTGCTAACTCAAGATCGTGGGTAGGGTAATTACATTCATGCTTTTTCAATTGCCTTGATGCATAAGCTATTACTTTTCCTTCTTGCATCAGAACACACCCTAAACCTTGTCTCGAGGCATCACAGTAAATCACATACTCTTTTCCCATTCAAGGTGAAGTGTCGTCGAATAGGTGTTGTAACTAATCTCATTTTCAGCTCCTGAAAACTCTGTTCGCACTTGTCTGACCATTCAAACTTAGCATTCTTTCTTGTCAAAGCTGTTAAGGGTAATGCTAATCGTGAGAAATCCTCAACAAACCGCCTGTAGTATCCTGCCAAGCCTAGGAAACTACGTACCTCTGTCGCACTGGCTGGTCTCTCCCAGTTGACTACAGCTTTAACTTTATTTGGATCCACACAAACTCCATTTGCTGAGACAACATGCCCCAAAAACACTACCTGATTCAACCAAAACTCACATTTGGTGAATTTAGCGTACAACTGTTTATCTTGTAGTGTTTGCAGAATAATCCTTAGATGTTCCTCATGAGCTTTCCTGTCAATTGAGTAAACTAGTATATCATCAATAAATACTATCACGAACTGATCCAAATACTGGTGGAATATCATTCATGAGGTCCATGAAAATCTTTGGTGCATTCGTCAAACCGAATGGCATTACTAGAAACTCATAATGCCGTGCACTGGTTTCGAATGTTGTCTTAGGAATATCTCGATTCCCTTACCTTTAATCGATGGTATCCTCGATCTTAAATCAATCTTAGAAAATACCGATGCTCCTCAGAATGGTCAAACAAGTCATCAATACGGGGTAAAGGATACTTGTTACGTATCGTGACTTTGTTTAATCTGTCGTAATCAATGCATAATCTTAGGGTACCATCTTTCTTCTTTACAAATAACACCGAGCTCCCTGCATGATATACACTAGGTCCGATGTATCCCTTATCAACTAGTTCTTGTAATTGCATCTTGACTCTTTGAGCTCACTTGGAGCCATTCTATACGGCGCTTTGTGAAATAGGAGTCTGCATTCTGTAGCAATTCAATAGTGAACTCTACCTCCCTATCAGTGGCAACCCCGACAGATCTCACTGGAAAAACATCTAGAAATTCGTTCACAACAAGAACATCTTCTGGTTTTAGCTTTTCTTCCTGCACCTCCATTACGTGAGCAAGAAACGCCGTGCATCCTTTTCTCAACAATTTCTGAGCTTTGAATGCTGAAATCAAACTCGTAGGAATAATCTTCTTTTCACCCACGAAAACCACTTCAACCAACCTGGTTTTCTAAAAACAACTTCCTTTCTATGGCAATCCATGGAAGCATAATGAGTGAATAAGAAATCCATCCCTAAGATTGCATCTAACATCTGCAACTCTAGTGGAAGAAGATCCACTAACATATTGAGACCTTCTACTAAGACCTCACAGTCTCGCAACACTGAATTGACTAGTAAAGCATCACCAACTGGAGTGTATATAACTAACTCCTCAAATAAAGGCTCTAGCTTCCTACTAAGCTTAGTTAGGAATAAAGCGGAAACAAAGGAATGCGTAGCACTGGATCTATCAAAACACAAGCGGTACATTACAAATAGAAATCGTACCATGAATCACATCTGGTGCATCCTCTGCTTCCTCGCTTGAGTCATAGCGTAGACCTTTCCCTGTTGCCAGGTCTCCCTACAACTCCTTCATTTTGCACCACCTGGTGCCCTCTCCTGCGCAGCTCACCGGAACTCTTGGTCGCTCAACCGCTCATGGGACCCAACTCCCTGGTCCTCTGCATGCGTTTGCTCTAAGCCGTGGACAATCCTTCTTGAAATGCCCCGCCGCCCCACATCGGGTAACACACACCGACACCAACAAGACATTGGCCTCGATGATTCTTGCCACAATTTGCACATGGAGTTCTCCTTGCTGTTGCTGACCGGCAATGAACTCTGCATTATGCGTGGTCTTGCTATGGATCCGCAGCATCGACTAGGTGCTCTTTGACTCTGCCTCTGATAGGCACCACTAACATTCATCTGCCTCGAAATCTGGCCACCAGCTCGATTCTTAAAGTCCTGACGACTTGAAACATTCACCCCAGGTGTGAATCTTCGCTGTTCGCGACCCGAAACTACCCGTCGTTGAAGGCCCACGAGTAGGCTCCACTACTGACTGCGCCTCTGCTATACTCTGCTCAACACGTAGAGCAGTCTCTACCAGCTGAGAGAAGTCAGTCCACTTAGCAATGGCTGTAACTGGGGTACGTATCTCAGGTCGTAACCCTCTTTCAAATCGTCGACACCTGTCACTCTCAGATGCCACAATTACTTCAAAGATACCGTGATGATTTCGGTATACCTTCTCTCGTATTGACCACCGATAGTGACCCTTGCTTTAATTCTAAAAATTCATCTCTCTTGCCATGCAGTATGTGCGAGGTAATATTTATCTTCAAATATGCTCTCGAAAGTTTGCCGATCTAAAGTGCGTGCATCACTCTCGTCTCGCTAAAATTGACTTCCACCATCCCCTCCGCTTCTTTCTCTAGCAGGAATGTGGCTAGCTTGACTTTACGCTCTTGTGGCACTCATCACATCAAAACATTTCTCAAGTTTTATTCAGCCACAACTCGGCGTCGGTGGATCTGTGGAACCTCAAAGACTGTGGCTCCCAATTTCTTGAGACGTTTCTATTCCATACGCCTTTTCGGATCACTTGGCCTCGCTCTCTCTCGCGGCCGCCTACCTCCTGTGAGGAAATGGCATGCTCGCGATCTCGGCCTCGGTTTGGACTCTGGGCACTAGATCCCCTCTCAGATTGGCCTTTGGGTAGGATCGTGTCCCGCTACGATCCGCTGCGTCAAATGCGCTAGTACGTGGTGGCATGACTCCTATAACATATCAAAATATTAGACATGCTATGGATACTTAACTCAAATACACACTACTAAACTTCTATTCATATTTTAGCCCTAACTGGACTTGCTCTTACCCTTACTTGAACCATACTCTACTAGTTCGATCCGAACTAACTCAATAACATGCTATGACTTTTACTTTATTCTCGAGCTAGCTTGCTGCTGTCTCATTCCCATGGAGCTAATCGCTCACGACCAAGTTGTCACACCCTCCCGAACTACACCGCTATCTCAAAGACGAAAGCGGCGTGAAGCCAATGAGACATTGTTTATCTCTCTTAACAATACTGTTGACCCCCGATTCACGATAAACATACTATGTTCAAAAGTGGAACACTTAAACATGACATAGCGGAAATTGGACAACTATTAAACATATACAAGGAGAAACCATTCATGTGTCTCTCTTGAAACTAAAAGTCTAGTGCATCAGAACCAACACAAGACAAATCGGTGTTTATACAACCTCTAATGTACAAACAACTATAACCCCAAAGTCCTCTCAAAATAATTTACAAACATAGAGACTTGCTAGACAAAACAAAACCACGTACAAAGTATTTAACTTATGAAGCTTCAAAGAGACTATGGCAAAGAACTTAGGTGCCGGGAGCTCGATCTCTACACGAAAGGTTTGAAAACATAGAAGGAATGAGCTATGAAGCTCAAGTGAGTGATTGTGTTAAATATCTCGTAACTTGTAAAACATGTGACACAAAACTATGAGCATATGCATTTGTATTCAAGCATTGAAAGTAAACGTGGAATCATAATAGACTTTCAGAAAACCAACAAGTATATCATCAAATCTCGTAAGGCATGTAAGTGAAATAAACTCTTTTAAAAACATTTCACAATCCACGTTGTGTAGGGCACGCCCAGTACAACCAACGTTTACTCTACGATGTAGTGGGGCCCGCCCAGCACTCCCATCGTCTTTGTCGTAGTGGGGCCCGCCCAGCACTCACGACAGCGCTGTTGTCACGGAGTACACTCAACGTCGACAACAGAATAAGACCTGTGTGCATACGGTACCATAAAGCCTCGGGCTCAATATCTCAGAATTTCACATGAAAACATTTGAACATGCCTGCCTATCTTTTCTTTCATGGACTCAAGCTTACTCAGCTTGTTCATAAAATTGGAAAACTTTAAAACATACTTGCTAGTACATGCTTGCTTGAAATCATAACATTTCCATAAATTTTGGCAACCATTGAACATATGCTCATGTATAAACTTTATAAAGACTTTTAGGGTCACAATGAACACTTGAAACATTTCTAGGAAAACATGAATAGTCATAAACATGTACTCAAAAGAAAGCATAATGCATTGAAAACTTTATTCTAGCAAAACTTGCATTTCTTGAACATAATTCAAACATATACACACTTTTGAAGTTCCTTTTATCACTCACAGTGCTTGAACTAGAATCTTAGCCCGTACACTCGACCTATTTGCTCTTGGCCTGTCAAACAAACCAAATTCATGTATTAGAACCTCGAGCTCATGGTTTTTAACCCTAAAACTACAAGAAAACACACTTTCAAAAATTCCAGCATTTTCAGATTTTCTGCCCTGTTTTCAGACAGCCATAACTTATTCATTTCTTATCCAAAAAGAATGTACTTTATACCAAACTCTTCCTTTTTGAACCCTCTAAAACTCTTATGAAGACATGAAAATGAGATTCCTAACGTATTGGTTAGAAATTACCTCAGAAGCTTAACCCCTAAATTGATTCTGCTGCTGTTCCAGATTTCACTTCCTGCTGCAACCCGAATCTTAACCTGAAGATTACAACATCTTCCAATCATTTTCTTCTCATGATTCCTTCACAAAACGTGTAGGAAATTGAATAAGCTTTCGAACCATACCAATTAGAGCTTGTAACTCCCGGTATGGAGATCAGAACAACCAAAACATCAGAGACCTCTCGGATTTGACAGCAAATTTCTGTCTTCTGCATTCCTCTTAACAAAACAGCAACTTAACATCAGAATTAGCTCGAGCTTCCTTCACGAATTTTGTTCCAATATGAGTTAACTTTCATGAAACAACATCTCAACTCTTACCTCTTCTTGTGGAGCTCGAGATGAAGAGAAAATCAGAGCTTGTCTGAGTTGATTTTCTTGCTGTAAAAATGAATTCCTTTGAGTTTTCCTCTTTCCTTCTGCAACTCCAGCCCAAAATCACCAAAAATGGCCTCCTTCTTCTTCCTTTCTCCTTCAACCACGAAATTTCAGCTTGGTTTGTGATGAAAGAGAAGAAAATGGAGAGAAACTCTTTTTAAAGTAAAAGTCAATCGGTGGAAGAGTTTGTCTTTTTGCACTTTTGCTTTTTCATTTCTTTTTCCTTTTCTTTTCTTTCCTTTATCTTCTTTCTTTCTTTATCTTCTTTCTTTACAAAATCAAAATAACTTAATATAAAACATTTGTTTCATTTCCTTTTCTTCTTTTGTGTTTAAAAGCAAACCAAACCAAAATGGTTAAACTTTTTCTTCCTTGTTTTCCTTTTGTCTTTCACTTCATTACTTTTCTTTTTAAAACATGGGAAACCAAGTTTTAAACATTCATTTCTTCTTTCTTTTTGTTGTTTGATAATAAGAAAGTTCCAAAGAAAGATCTCGGGTTTACAATAATCAATTACACATCTAATATAAATCATTGCATGAGAATCGAAGGTTCTCTTAGAAGCATCATAGGAAGTAATTTATATCCATGTTATTCTATTAAAGTTTAGACAGACATGTAAGACTTATAAACTTGCATAAGTTCCAATTAAGCTTGAGAGACAGACTTTTGGTCTTGTAATCTTTCTGCTCAAAGTGTTAAATGTTTAATATGGAATTACTTGAATAAAGCATTAGTTTATTTGGTGAAATCAACTCCCTAAATTCTCCTAAATTGTGTCTCTCTTATCTTTTTCTTTTTAGTTTAATTCATAGATTTGGACTATTGATAAGAACACTCTGTGAGCTTATTTTATATTTAAATATTGCAAGTTTTCAAGGTTTAATGAATAATTATGTGCATATTTATATCCGTTCTGTAGGGCTACAACATTAGAAGATAAATGATGTCATTTGATTAAAATGAGGTGAAAAGGGGGCAAAAAGAAGGCAAGGATTGGAAAAAGGAGAATTTGGTGAAGGGAATGAATTTCTCGCAGTGGAAGCGATGTGAATCGTCGTTGTTTCATTGTTGTTCTAATATTCATAAAAACAGAAAGTATTAACATACTAACTAGGCTAAGCATGCTATTCGAGAAGGAAAAACAGAAAGTAATGATATTACTAACCTCTTGAAGAACACTTCTTCTGATTTCCTCCTCGGTGGCGATCTCTTTCGATCCAACGATCCCACGAACTCGTACCACAAACTAATCTAAGCGGACACTTCCACTTGATCTTCTAGGTTGTTCTAGGAGGTGGAGGAAGAGTTGTGGGTCTCCCTTTGGAATTTTGGTTTGGACAATGTAGAGAGAATTTAGAGAGGAGTAGAGAGAATATTTCTTTCTCTTTGGATTCAATTCCAAAAAATGAGAGATTGGTTCACCAAATGCTTCTCCAAGCACCTTTTTATAATGGTGTATGGTGGAGTTAAAATATCCACCAATTCACCAAAATACCACAACTATATAATATGCAAATCATATTTGCATATCCTATAATATAAGGTATCTCATACCTTATTACACAAATCACATTTGCATAATTGTGAAATTTTAAATTGAATCATATTCCATTTAATTTCTCTCAATCCAATTTCTCAAAATTAGCCCCAATTAATTAATTTGGGTATACTAGTTTATTATGAATTACATTCACATTAAACTATATATTATGTCAATTAGATCACATATGAATGAAAAATACCCTTTTAATGAATATGAACACTTCAAATTCACTCCAAACTATAAACCCTCATTTTGTCCAATTTGAGCCAACCGAGGGACCTAATGGACCTACAGGTAACGAGCTGAGATTAATCGATCAAACTCTTTGACCCAACTAATCAACATTCATTAACTACGGTAACAATCCACTAAAGCCCGTAGATGCACTCTAATCACTGTTGGACATGTTATGTCCATCGATATAACCAATGCTCGTGAGTCGACCCTTCACATGTTGTTCATAGTCACAACTGGGTTAAATTATCGTTTTACCCCTATGTCTACCTTTTGCTTCTTAAGTCCCACTGCTCTTCTAATGAACAACTTTGTTGCATCGTCCGACAATGAACAACATACCTCTCGTGCCAATGGGAGAGTGGGCGCCCGTTGTCCAAGCCTTGGAGACTATACTTAAGGGAACAACTCCTCTAGTTTTCCTAGCTCGGGAACGAGTGAATTCCTTCTTGTATAGTTAAGTTCCTTGCTCCCCACGAGGTCCTGTCCCCAAGAAAATAGGCATATTGGGCGTACTCTTGCCACCCTCACCCGTACTAGTCAAAGGACAGACCCCGCAGATAGGAGTCCAAAACACGCTCAGGATTAAGGACGAGTCACTAATGGTCATCTACGAAGTTATTAGTCTTATACTGTTAACGGTGTTACATCAGTAGGTCTAATAATTTACGGTATTGTCTTGTACAATCTCATTGCACAGGATGCGCCCACTCGCATGTCAACCACATGAACGAGTTGGATCACCTCGTTTGTATCTAATACAAAGCAGGTCACATCCACAGTGTCACCAGGATGAGGTTTCCAATTCTATCCACATACTGTAGACCGTTCAGATCATTAACTCGAATGTGATCCACTCCGTGTGTCAACTACACACCGTTCAAGTTCTAGTTCTATCAAATAATATGACCCTGGAGCTTAGTTTATTGGATTAAGTTTATTAAATGCGAGATATAAAGTTTGATAAATAAAAAACTTTTATTTATTACATCAACGAGTATTACAAATTACACGAGATTAGGGCATACACCCCAATAGACTCTCACTTGAACTAAGCTAGTGGAGTACAATATACATTTCTAAAATGTAAAGTAATACATAAAAGTAATACAATAAACTAGGGCATTGAATACCCTTTGCATCACTCCCACTTACCCTAGTCAGGAAACACTCATATACATAGATTCTTTAGGTGACGCTCAACCCTTAGCCATGTGAGGGCTTTTGTAAATGGATCAGCAATATTGTGCTCTGAAGCTAAATGTGTGACTATCACGTCTCCACGGTGCACAATCTCCCGTATCAGATGATGCTTGCGCTCAATATGTTTGTTCCTCTTATGACTCCGAGGTTCTCTCGAGTTGGCTACTGCACCACTGTTATCACAAAACAGGGTCACTAGCAAGTTCATATTTGGAACAACTTCAAAATCTAACATGAACTTCCTGAGGCAAACAACTTCCTTAGCAGCTTCACAAGCCGCAACATACACGACTTACATCGTGGAATCAGTGATGCATCCCTATTTGATGTTTCACCACACTACAACTCCTCCATTAAGAGCGAACACTGACCCCGATGTGGATTTTCTAGAATCCTTATCGGTTTGAAAATCAGAGTATGTGTACCCCGTAAGAATCAAATCCCCATTTCCATACACAAGCATGTAGTTCCTTATTCTCCTTAGATATTTGAGGTTTGCCTTTATGGTTGTCCAGTGATCTAATCCTTGATTGAATTGATACCTACAGACAATCCCAACTAAATAACAGATGTCGGGCCTAGTACACAACATGGCGTACATCAGGTTGCCTACAACAGAAGCATAAGGGATCCGTCTCATGTCCTCAACCTCTTGAGGTTTCGTAGGACATTGATCCTTAGATGGATGAACCCCATGTCTGAAAGGAAGCAAGCCCTTCTTGGAGTTCTACATTTTATATCGCGACAACATCTTGTCGATATAAGATGCCTAAGACAAGGCTAGCGTTCTGTTCCTTCGCTTTCGGATTATCTAGATACCTAGAACTTACTGAGCTTCTCCCAAATCTTTTATTATTCTTTATCGTAATTGTTTGTTTATTTTGGTTTACTTCAAAAACTAATACATTGGCAAATAATAGAGATAAGCAAATTAAAGCATGGATTCTACAAAGTAAGCATGTTGTAGTTATCTAAACTAAAGGGCATACGATATTTACCTTTGTAGTTCAAAGGGCAACAATACCTTGCTTTTCTAGCAAATTCTTCATAGCACAACAACACTGTATTCTTCTTTTACATAACACTACCACTGAGGAGAACTTTCTATCCTCTAGGTATCTTAGATCTAGGCTAGTTGGGTAACCTCCAACTATTGGAAGAAGGGGAATTCTTTGTGAGAGTTTAGAGAGTTTCTATAATTTTCAAAATCAAAATTCTTCATCCTTGCCTCACTGATCTATTCAATTAGGAAATATAGAAGGAGAAAAGGAACTTCTCACTCCCTATCGAGAGGGAGTTGAGGGAGACATGGGGAACGTGTCATGATGACACATTCCCACTTTTAATTAAATAATTAAATAATTAATATAAATAAATCTAATTTAATTATATTAATATTAATTTTAATTAAATCATATTTAATTAAAATAAAAAAAATGAAATATCATATATTTAACTATGATTAAATCACATTTAATAACTTTTCCCTCTAACCTATAGTTGTAATGCACATCTCATGTACCTTAAATTTTAACTTATAGTTTTAAATATGAATCTTATTCACATTTAAATAAGATTTGAACTCTTTCAAATACTTAATTCTCTCAATTAATTTAATATGAATCATATTCAAATTAAATTTATAATATAATGTTTTAGTGCACATAAAAACATTATATTATAATGTATCTATATACATCATGCTTATTCTCTAATTGAGCTTGAACATTTCAAATTCAAATGATCCAAGAACCCTAGCTAGGAAGTGGGCCTAATGGACCTACATATCCGAATCTCGAAAGATACGAGATTATTCAGTTAATCTCATTAACCTCCTATTCAACATTCGTTAACTGCAAGAACACTCCACTAAAGTCGCGCAGTTACACTCTTCTCACAAAATATATATTTCCGTGTCCATAGATATTGACCCATAACAGCAAGTCAATCCTTCACAAACATTCGTGACACCAGCTGGGTCAAATTATCGTTTTACCCCTAGGTTACATCTTTTACCTTAACTCCCAGTGCTCCTCTAATGAACAACCTGTTTATGGTCCTACCAGCAAACAGAAGTTCCTCTTGAGCCAATGAGAGGATCGGTTCATTTGTTCATGTCTTGGAGACACCATTTAAGGGAACATTCATCTGCTTACCCTAATAGGCGGGAAGGAGTGAATTCCTTCTTGCTAGGTTAAATCCCCAGCTGTCTGCTCGGTCTTGTCCCCAAGAAGGTAGGCATATTGAGTCGACGTTTAGGTCGCTCTCACCAAAAGTAGTCAAGGGAAAATCCGGAGTTCGTAACCTGCTCAGGATTGAGATCAAACTACCTAGGTTATCCTATTCAAATATAAGTCTAACTAGTCAATGGAGTTAGATCTAGTGATTACTATCTCGTGGTCTAGTCTTATGCAATCTCATTACATAGGATATTCCCACTCGCATGTCGTCTACACGAACACGTTAGGAGCACTGTGTCTGTATCGAATACAAAGTAGGGAAAATCCATAGTATTACTAGGATGTGGTACTTAAGCTTCTCCCTTACCATAAACCCTTTAAGTTGTATCTCGAACTAAGATCCTTTTATGTCCACTACATTCAGTTCAAGAGACATACAACAACCCCAGATGTTAGTTAATTGGATTTAGGGTGAACTTAAGGCAATATAGAAAATAATGATAAACAATAACTCTTTATTGACAACTATAACTCTTTATTTATTTAATTAGAACATTATTTACAATCTACGAGTTTTAGGGCATAAAATCCCCACAAACTCCCACTTGAACTAAAACTCTAGTGGGGTATATTAAAATCTAAAACAGTGGATACAATGATGCAAAAATACAATAAACTAGGGCATCCATATATCCATTACGTACCTCCCAATTGCCCTAGATTATCCCATGTACATGCTCATAGACCTAGACTTTCTAGATGACCCTCGAACACTTTAGCCGTGAGAGCCTTTGTAAGAGGATCAACAATGTTGTGCTCTGAAGCGATCTTCGTGACTATCACATCTCCTCGTTGCACTATTTCCCGAATAAGATGATAATTCCTTTCGATGTGCTTCCCTCGGTTGTGGCTACGAGGTTCCTTTGAATTGGCTACTGCACCAGTATTGTAACAGTATAAGGTGATGGGAAATTCCATATTTGGAACAATTTCCAAATCAATCAAGAATTTGCTTAGCCAACCTCTTTAGCTGCTTCACAAGAAACTACATATTCTGCCTCCATTGTGGAGTCGGCGATGCATCCATGCTTGATGCTACGCCATACTATAGCTCCTCTGTTAAGGGTGAAAACTTCTCGATGTGGATTTCCTACAATCCCTATCAGTCTAAAACTCACAATCAGTGTATTTTGTAAGGATCAAATCCTTAGACCCATACACAAGCGTATAGTACCTCGTTCTCCTCACATACTTAAGGATATTCTTAACTACGATCCAGTGGCCTAACCCTTGATTTGACTTGTACCTACTGACTATCCCCATAGCATGACAAATGTTTGGCCTCGTGCATAACATAGCATACATTAAGCTACCTACTGCCGAGGCATAGGGAATACGTCTCATATTCTCAACTTCATGAGGTGTCTTAGGACACTATTCCTCAGACAGATGAATTCCATGCCTAAAGGGTAATAAAACCCCTTTTGGAATTCTGCATCGAATATCGGATCAACATCTTGTCAATATAGGATGCTTGAGACAAAGCTAGCGTTCTGTTATTGCGATTCCTAAAAATTTGAATCCCAAGAACATACTGCGCCTCTCCCAATTCCAAATGAATGAATTGGGTCGCCAAAAAATTCCTTATTTCAATTAGGTATGTTACCTCATTCCCAATGAGTAGGATATTATCCACATATAGTACTAAGAAAGCTACTTTATCATTGATGATTCTCTTGTAAACACAAGGCTCATCAACATTTTCGTCAAAGCCATAAGACTTAATTGCAGTATCAAATCTTATGTTCCAAGATCTGGATGCTTGCTTCAACCCATAAATGGATCGATTGAGCTTGCAAACGTTTTGCTCTTGACCTTGGGCTATGAACCCTTCGGACTGAAACATATAGATGCACTTGATAGTACACAAAATAAGTTATCCTTAGGCTTATTCATTGCTAGTTTTTATGATAATTTCAGAGCTTTTATGTGTTTAAATAAGTTAGTTTCAGGTTTAGAGCTTAAACAGTTCCTTTGGAGACATCATGAATCACTCGGTTCAAATCGAGGCTTTTTGGAGCTAAAAATAACATCAAGTTAAAGTAGAATGATTATTCCAAGCAAGTTAACCCGAGGTGTCACACCCCCTTCCAAACTACCTGCTTAACTTGGCCCGGCAGACGGCGTGAAGCCAACAGTCATCGTTCACCTCTCTAACGATACCTGTTGACCCTGCTTTACCTGATAAGCATACTATACTTGTATAAGAAACACTTTAAACATAACACAACGGAATATTGACAATTACGTAACCTACGTAAGGAGTAACCCTACTTAAGACTCTTTGGAAAACTGAAACGGATGTGAACATCACAACCAAAATCATACCCAACCATGGTTTACACAACCACAACCTAGAATGTAAACATAAACATAACTTCATAGTCCTTCTACTACAACATAAAAAGTCAACTTTACCATCAACCTTTTGAAAACACGGGCAGAAATAAAAAAACACTGTAGCTGTTTTGCATGGAAACTAACTGCTCTGATACCAAGTTGTCACACCCCCTCCCGAACCACTTGCTAACTTAGCCCGGGAGACGGCATGAAGCCAACAGACATTGTTACCTCTTAACAATACTGCGACACTACTTTTACTCGAAACAAACTATGTTCGCATATGGAACACTTTAAACTTAACTCAATGGAACGGACATCTATAAGACGTACATGAGGAGAAAGTCTTCTTAAGTCTCTCTTGGAAACTAAGATGAGCAAGAACATCGAACCACAAACAAGGTCCAAACCACTAATTAAGCAACCACAACATCTAAAGCACATACGACTATAACTACATAGTTCTCTTAAAATAATTTATCGACATATGGACTTGCTAAACCACACCAAACCACGTACAAAATATCAAACATGTGAAGCTTCAGCAGACTATGGCGAGTGTTCTCGTGCACCGGAGCTCGATCTCTACACGAAAAGTGGGAAAACAACTGGAAGAATGAGCTATGAAGCTCGAAGTGAGTGACTTGAGTTTAAAAGAAAGCTATTAACTCGTAAATCATATCACCTGGCCATCTATGAGCATATGCATCTGTAATCAAGCGTTAAAAGTAATCGTGTAATCATTATAGCTTTTCATGAAAACAAGCAAGACACCGTTAAAATCTCGTAAGGCATGTAAATGATATAAACTCTTTTTAAAACATGTCACCATCTACGTTGTGTAGGGCACGCCCAGTACACAAACGTTTATTCTACGATGTAGTGGGGCCCGCCCAACACTCCCATCGTCTTTTGTCGTAGTGGGGCCCGTCCAAAGACTCACGGCCACAAGCTGTCACGGAGTACACTCAACGTCGACAACGGAATAAGAACTGTGTGCACACGGTACTATATAGCCTCGGGCTCAATATCTCAGAAGGATCACATGAAAACATTTGAACATGCCACTTATCTTTTTCTTTCATAAAACTCAAGCTTACTTAGCTTGTTCATAAAACTAGAAATCTTTAAAACATACTTGCTAGTACATGCTTGCTTGAAATCATAACATCTCCATAAGTTTTGGCAATCATTAGACATATGCTCATGTATAAATTTCATAAAGACTTTTAGGCTCATCATGAACACTTTAAAACATTTCTAAGAAATCATGAATGCTCATTAGCAAGTGTTCAAAAATAAAACACAAAGCTTTGAAACAATTCATTCTAGCAAAACTTGCATTTCTTGAACATAATTCAAGCATATATACACTTTTGAAGTTCCTTTTATCACTCACAGTGTTAGAACTAGAGTCTTGACCCGTACACTCGACTTATTTGCTCTTGGCCTGTCAAACAAACCAAATTCAACCATTAGAACCTCGAGCTCATGCTTTTTAACCTTAAACTTACAAGAAAACACACTTTCAAAAATTCCAGCATTTAACAGATTTTATGCCCTGTATTCAGATACTCATAACTTCTTCATTACTTATCCAAAAATAATGTACTTTATACCAAACTCTTCCTTTGTGAACCCTATAAAACTCTTATGAAGATATGAAAATGAGATTCCCAATAGATTGGTTCAGAAATACCTCGAAAGCTTCTTTCTCCGGAACCAACTTCTGCTATTCCAGATTCGATTTTCTGCTGCAACCCGAAACTTGACCTGCTAATTACAACATCTTCCAGTCATTTTCTATTCACGATTTCTTCATGAAAGTTGTAGGAAATTCAATAAGCTTTCCAACCATACCTAATAGAGCTTCTGATTCCAATTCTACAGGTCAGTACAACCAAAACATCAGAGACTTCTCGGATTTGATAGTAAATTCTGTGTTCTGTCTTCCTCTTCACAAATCAGTAGCTTAAGATCCGAATTTGCTCGAGCATCCTTCACGAATTTTGTTCCAATATGAGTTAACTTTCATGAAACAAATTTTCAAATCTTACCTCTTCCTGTGGAGCTCGAGATGAACAGAAAACCAGAATAGGATTGGAGTTGCTCACCTTGCTGCTAAATAATCAAACTTTGAGTTCTCCTCCCTCTCTTCTGCAATTCCAGCACCAAAAACCCCTTCTTCCTCTTCCTTTCTACTTCTCTCATGGAAACCCTTGCTGCTCCTTGTTGAAAATGAGAAGGAAATCGATGGAATGGGTTAACTTAAAAAGAAAACTAAGGTGGGATCCACCACCCACTTTCCTTTTCCCTTTTACATTCTTTTTCCTTTTCTTTCCTTTCCTTTATCTTTCATTTCATTTCTTTTCTTTTCTTTTCAAAATAAACTTAGTATATTAAACATTGTTTCATTTCCTTTTCTTCTTTTGTCTTAAAAGCAATCCAAACCAAAATGGTTTAAACTTTCCTTCCTTGTTTTCCTTTTGCCTTTCACTTCATTTCTTTCCTTTTTAAAACAAGGAAAACGAAGTTTTAAGCATTCATTTCTTCCTTTCTTTTGTTGTTTGATAATAAGGAGGTTCCAAAGAAAGATCTCGGGTTTACAACTTACCTCCCCCTTATGAAATTTCGTCCTCGAAATTGAGTAGTCTTTAAGTGAAAATTATTGGGTACTTCCTCCTCATTAGATCCTCTAACTCCCAGGTTGCCTCCTCCACTCCGTGATGTCTCCAACGAACCTTCACGAGTGAGATCGTCTTGTTTCTTAAAACTTGTTCTTTCCTGTCGAGGATTTGAACTGCATCCTCTACGTAACTCATGTCTTCTTTCAACTCAATTGGTTGTGCTTGCAACACATGTGTCGGATCTGGAATATACTTCCTCAACATGGACACATGAAATACATCATGTACTTGAGATAGTTCCGTTGGCAACTCCAGTTTGTAGGTTGGTAGCCCAACTCGTTTCATTACTTGATAAGGATCAATATATCTGGAACTTAGCTTACCTTTCTTTCCAAAACTTGATCTCCGACTTGGAATTCTAAGTCCTTTCACGCTTAATCGCATAACTCTTTCGGACGGTCTTTTGCTACCTTCAAATTCTCTCTCGACACGTTAATATTGTTTGTCATAACTTGCACCAACTCGGGACCGATTAGCTTCCGTTCTTCTAGTTCATTCCAATATACGAGCGTTACACGGTCTTTTATCTAGAGCCTCAAATGGTGCCATGTCAAAACTAGACTCGATAAAACTCACTTTGTCCCCATAGTTTTTTCACAAATTTGTCGACGATAGCTTAACAAGTTGATCAAGTGCGACGTCGATTTTAATCGGTATAAACCTTGTTGTCTTAGTGAGTCTATCGATCATTATCATATACCATAATGTCCATCTGGGAGTAAGATGTTCAAGCAACAGAAATCCATAGCGATATGCTCTTATTTCCACTCGAGCCACGAGTAGTGGATTAAGGAGTCCTTTTTGCTTCGTCTAATCTGGTTTAACTTGTCGATGATTAAACATCTATCACATAATCAACTATCTCCCGCTTCATCCCGTGCCACCAATAAGTCTCATTCAA
Source organism: Trichosanthes cucumerina (assembly GCA_036507285.1). Classification (NCBI taxonomy): domain Eukaryota; kingdom Viridiplantae; phylum Streptophyta; class Magnoliopsida; order Cucurbitales; family Cucurbitaceae; genus Trichosanthes; species Trichosanthes cucumerina. The sequence continues at coordinate 47,573,122 of CM071841.1, forward strand.
GGTTTTACACATCTTGGTGCTTCTGGATGCATAGCGTAGCTGAATCGTGAGCTTCTTCTAGAATAGCATTCTTAAGCTCACTAACACTCTAACGCATAGTGTTCTCTGTTTCTCTATGGCTCAAGTCGATCTCATTTTAAATTTTGCTTCTTGGCCCTATTTGGACTTTCTAAACATCTTTTGCAAGTTACTATTCTTTGATTGTCTTCTCACAATCTCTATTACAGTGAAGGCACGATCTGAAATTAAACTAAAGACCCTCTCAATTCTCTGCAGATTAAAGCGCCTTAGAATCCCTTAGAGTACTTAAAAATGTTGCTCGAACCACACAAGGTGTCCTTAGGAAGTCTTCACTTCCACCGCTCAATGCAATCTGCTACCACATTCACCTTACCAGGATGGTATTCTATGGTACAATCATAATCTTTAATCAGTTCTAACCATCTTCTCTGTCTCATAATCAACTCCCTTTGATCAAAGATATACTTCAGACTCTTATGATCTGTGTAAATGTGACACCTTTCACCAAACAAGTAATGTTTCCAGATCTTGAGTGCTAAAATAACTGCTGCTAACTCAAGATCATGGGTAGGGTAATTACATTCGTGCTTTTTCAATTGCCTTAACGCATAAGTTATTACTTTTCCTTCTTGCATCAGTACACACCCTAAATCTTTCCTTGGGGCATCACAGTAAACCACATACTCTTTTCCCGTTATAGGAAGTGTCAGAATAGGTGTTGTAACTAATCTTTTTTTTCAGCTCCTGAAAACTCTGTTCACACTTATCTGACCATTCAATCTTAGCATTCTTTCTTATTAAAATTGTTAAAGGTAATACTAATCGTGAGAAGTTCTCAACAAATCATCTGCAGTATCCTGCCAAACCTAGGAAACTACGTACCTCTGTCGTACTAACTGGTCTCTCCCAGTTGACTACAACTTAACTTTATTTGGATCCATACCAACTCCATTTGTTGAAACAACTTACCTCAAACACTACCTGATTCAATCAAAACTCACCTTTGGTGAATTTAGCGTACAACTGTTTATCTCGTAATGTTTGTAGAATAATACTCATGCGTTCCTCGTGGGCTTTCCTGTCAACCGAATAAACTAGTATATCATCAATAATTACTATTACAAAGTTATCCAAATACTGGGGAAAAACCTGCCCATGAGGTCCATGGAAACTACTAGTACCTTGTTAAACCGAATGGCATTACTAAACACTCGTAATGCTCGTACCTCATTATGAATAACGTCTTAGGAATGTCTGATTCTCTGACCTTTAACTTATGATATCCTGATCTTAAATTAATCTTACAAAACATCGATGCACCTCTTAACCTGGTCAAACAAGTCATCTATTCGTGGTAAAGGATACTTATTACGTATCGTGACTTTATTTAACTATCTATGATCAATGCATAATCTACGGATACCATCTTTCTTTTCACGAGATAACTTTGGAGCTCTCAAGGCGATACACTAGGTCTGATGTATCCCTTATCAACTAGTTCTTGTAACTGCATCTTTAGTTCCCTGATCTCCCTTGGAGTTATTCTATACGACGCTTGCGAAATAGGTGTTATTCATGATAACAGTTCAATGGTGAACTCAACTTCCCTATCAAGTGGCAATCCCGATATATCGCTAGAAAAAAACAACAAGAAAATTCATTCACAACAAGAACATTTTCTTGTTTTAACTTTTCTTCCTGCACCTCAACTACATGTGCAAGAAAGCGTCGTGCAACCTTTCCTCAATAACTCCGAGCTTTGAATGTGAAAACAAACTCGTAGGGATAGTCTTTCTTTCATCCCATAAAACCACTTCAGCTAATCCTGGTTTCTTGAAAACAACCTCCTTTATATGGCAATTTCTGGAAGCATAGTGAGTGAATAAGAAATCCATTCCTAGGATTGCATCTCACACTGCTGCAACTCTAGTGGAAGAAGATCCACTAACAAATTGAGACCTTTTACTAAGACTCTCACACCCGCATCACCGAATTGACTAATAAAGCATCACCAAGCTGGAGTGTATATAACTAACCTTTTATATAAAGGTTCTAGCTTCCCATTCAACTTAGTCAAGAACATACTAAAAACAAAGAAATGTGTAGCACCTTGTTCTATTAAAAACAGGTGCAGGTACATTTACAATAGTAATTCTACCAATAATCATATCTGGTGCATCCTCCGCTTCTTGCTGAGTCATAACCTAGACCTTTCCGTGTTGCCTAGGCCTCCCTACAACTCTCTTTAGTCTAACACCACTGGTGCCTCTCTTGCGACTCACTGAACTCTCGGCCGCTCAACTAAGCTGGGACTCAACTCCCTAGTCCTCTGTCAGACGGCAGTGTCCATAGGCTGTGGACAATCCCTCTTGACATGTCCTCGGTTGTCGGCATTGGTAGCATGTACCAACACTCACAAGACAATGATCTTGATGATTCTACACACAGATCACACATGGAGTTTTCCTTGTTATCGGCATAGAATCTTGCCCTCTTTGCGATCTTCTTTGCTAATCAAACAAACTAATTAGGTTCTTTTTAGCTCTGCGCCTCGATAGGCACTACCCACAATCATCCGCCTCGATGCCGGCTACTTGGCTACTAGCTTGCTCCTTAAAGTCATATTAACTTGAAACATTTACTCCAAGTGTGAACCTCCGCCGCTCACGACCTTGAAATCGCTTGTTGTCGAAGCCTTCACAACTAGGCTTCACTCATCGATCGCACTCTCTGCTATACTCGCTCAACACGTAGAGCGGTCTCTACCGGTGGGAGAAATCAATCCACTTAGCAATGGTCAGAATCGGGAGTACGTATCTCGTGTCGTAACCCTCTTTCAAATCTTCGACACTGTCACTCTCGGATGCCACAATCACATCAACATACCGCTAAAACTCGGTATAACTTCTCTCATACTCACCACTTGAAAATGATCCTGCTTTAATTCTAAAAATTCATCCCTATTTGCCTCGAGACGTGCTAGGGTAATATTTATCTTGAAGAGGCTTTCAAAGTTTGCGGTGAAGTAACGTGCATCACTACAATCAAGCTAACATCGATTTCCATCATTCTTCTACCTTCTTTAGCAAGCAAGAATGTGGCCAACTTAACATTTCACTCCTCAGAGCAACTCATAACATCAAAACATTTATCAAGCTTAATCAGCCAAACCTCAGCTTCAGCTGGATAACCTCAGCTTCGGCTAGATCTTTGGAATCCTTAAACACTGTGGCTCCTAATTCTTTTAGGTAATCTATTATATATGTCTTATCTGGATTACTTAGCCTCGCTCCCTATGGCTTACCTACCTCCTGTGAGGAATTAGCATCTTCGCTTAATTCGCGCCCCATCCGAACTCTCGGGGCACTAGATCTCCACCGGGATTGATCTTGGGTAGGATCCTGCGTCCCGCCCCGATCTTGCTCGCATCGTGCGCTAGTACGTGGTGGCATGACTTCTATAACATATTAACATACTAGACATGTAATGAGTACTCAAGTTAAATGCACAATTCTAGACCTGTGTTCACATTCTAGTCCTGACTGGACTTACTCTTGTCCTTACTTGGACCATGCTCTACTAGTTCTACTGAACTAACTCAATAACTTGCTATTTACTTTTCAGTTTCTTCTAGAGCTAACTTGCTCTGTCTCATTCCCATGGAAACTAATCGCTCGATACAAGTTGTCACACCCCTCCCGAACCACTTGCTAACTTAGCCCGAGAGGCGGCATGAAGCCAACAGACATTGTTACCTCTTAACAATAATACCTGCCGACACTACTTTTTACGAAAACAAACTATGTTCGTGATATGGAACACTTTAAACTTAACTCAGTGAAAACTGGACATCTATAAGACGTACATGAGGAGAAAGTCTTCTTAAGTCTCTCTTGGAAACTAAGATGAGCAAGAACATCGGAACCACAAACAGTCAAACCACTAATTAAGCAACCACAACCTCTAAAGCACATACGACTATAACTACATAGTTCTCTTAAAATAATTTCTGAGACATATGGACTTGCTAAACCACACCACCACGTACAAAATATCAAACATGTGAAGCTTCAGCAGACTATGGCAGGGGTTCGCAGCACCGGGAGCTCGATCTCTGCTAAAAAAAGTGGAAAAACTTTGGAAGAATGAGCTATGAAGCTCGATGAGTGACTTGAGTTTAAAAGAAAGCTATTAACTCGTAAATCATATCACACGCCATCTATGAGCATATGCATCAGTAATCAAGCGTTAAAAGTAATCGTGTAATCATTATAGCTTTTCATGAAAACAAGCAAGACATTAAAATCTCGTAAGGCATGTAAATGATATAAACTCTTTTTAAAACATGTCACCATCTACGTTGTGTAGGGCACGCCGAAGACACCAACGTTTATTCTCTGATGTAGTGGGGCCCGCCAAAGACTCCCATCGTCTTTGTCGTAGTGGGGCCCGCCCAAAGACTCACGGCGGTGTGGCTGTTGTCACGAGTACACTCAACGTCGACAATGAGAATAAGACTGTGTGCTGCGGTACTATATAGCCTCGGGCTCAATATCTCGTAAGATCACATGAAAACATTTGAACATGCCGACTTATCTTTTCTTTCATAAAACTCAAGCTTACTTAGCTTGTTCATAAAACTAGAAATCTTTAAAACATACTTGCTAGTACATGCTTGCTTGAAATCATAACATCTCCATAAGTTTTGGCAATCATTAGACATATGCTCATGTATAAATTTCATAAAGACTTTTAGGCTCATCATGAACACTTTAAAACATTTCTAAGAAATCATGAATGCTCATTAGCAAGTGTTCAAAAATAAAACACAAAGCTTTGAAACAATTCATTCTAGCAAAACTTGCATTTCTTGAACATAATTCAAGCATATATACACTTTTGAAGTTCCTTTTATCACTCACAGTGTTAGAACTAGAGTCTTGACCCGTACACTCGACTTATTTGCTCTTGGCCTGTCAAACAAACCAAATTCAACCATTAGAACCTCGAGCTCATGCTTTTTAACCTTAAACTTACAAGAAAACACACTTTCAAAAATTCCAGCATTTAACAGATTTTATGCCCTGTATTCAGATACTCATAACTTCTTCATTACTTATCCAAAAATAATGTACTTTATACCAAACTCTTCCTTTTTGAACCCTCTAAAACTCTTATGAAGACATGAAAATGAGATTCCCAATAGATTGGTTCAGAAATACCTCGAATGCTTCTTTCTCCGGAACCAACTTCTGCTATTCCAGATTCAATTTTCTGCTGCAACCCGAAACTTGACCTGCTAATTACAACATCTTCCAGTCATTTTCTATTCACGATTTCTTCATGAAAGTTGTAGGAAATTCAATAAGCTTTCCAACCATACCTAATAGAGCTTCTGATTCCAATTCTACAGGTCAGTACAACCAAAACATCAGAGACTTCTCGGATTTGATAGTAAATTCTGTGTTCTGTCTTCCTCTTCACAAATCAGTAGCTTAAGATCCGAATTTGCTCGAGCATCCTTCACGAATTTTGTTCCAATATGAGTTAACTTTCATGAAACAAATTTTCAAATCTTACCTCTTCCTGTGGAGCTCGAGATGAACAGAAAACCAGAATAGGATTGGAGTTGCTCACCTTGCTGCTAAATAATCAAACTTTGAGTTCTCCTCCCTCTCTTCTGCAATTCCAGCACCAAAAACCCCTTCTTCCTCTTCCTTTCTACTTCTCTCATGGAAACCCTTGCTGCTCCTTGTTGAAAATGAGAAGGAAATCGATGGAATGGGTTAACTTAAAAAGAAAACTAAGGTGGGATCCACCACCCACTTTCCTTTTCCCTTTTACATTCTTTTTCCTTTTCTTTCCTTTCCTTTATCTTTCATTTCATTTCTTTTCTTTTCTTTTCAAAACAAATTTAGTATATTAAACATTGTTTCATTTCCTTTTCTTCTTTTGTCTTAAAAGCAATCCAAACCAAAATGGTTTAAACTTTCCTTCCTTGTTTTCCTTTTGCCTTTCACTTCATTTCTTTCCTTTTTAAAACAAGGAAAACCAAGTTTTAAGCATTCATTTCTTCCTTTCTTTTGTTGTTTGATAATAAGGAGGTTCCAAAGAAAGATCTCAGGTTTACTCTAGATTAAGAAAGCGGAAGCAATTTTGGATCTTGAACACTCTAAGTTTATCAATTTTGTAAAATAAAAAACATGTTCAAAGCTGGAAAAACAGAGGGATAGAAAACTCAACTTTGAAGATCAAATTCTCTTCACCCGGTGCATGGTTTTCAGCACGAACACTTCGTGGACAACCGTTAGAGTCTTCCCTACTATCCTCAGGCCTTAGAACGGATTGTGGGATCCTAGGTTGAGAGAGTTTGGAAGAAAAGACCTCAAAGGTCAATAATTTGGGAATTTAGAATTTTCTGTAAAATTCTCACAACATCCCTCAAATCACCATTATTTAAAGCTTCAATAAGCTTCAATGCAGTGACAACTCAAGGGTGATGAGGATGCTTTGAGATGGAGGTGGCCAATTTTGGTGAATTTTGAAGATGAGTAAGATTGGGCAAGTTGTCAAGTTGGGTTTCATGGAAATCCTTGAATTTTCATTTAATTTTAATTCAAAAATCAATATTAAATTGATTTTTAATTAAAATTAATTTAATTAATTTAATTATTAAATAATTAATTTAATTGATTAATTTTTAATTTAATTTAATATCAAATATTTAAATCCCGATCGATTTTCTGAACATGAATCCTAATTCATGCTATAAACCGATCCAATATTTAAATCATATTTAAATATATCCACCTCCTGTTAATCATAGTTTAATTCACAATTAAGCTATGACTCGTTAAATATATCATATATAATTAACGATTTCTCCCAAAAACAAATTTGAACAATTCAAACTCTTTTCTCTTAAAATGTTACAAGGCTTAGTGCGAGCTAGCAAGGAGGACCTAATGGACCCACAGATCATGAGCTCAAACTAAACGTGATTAACCGCCAAACTCTCTTTAGCTTAGCTAATCAACATTCGTTAACCAGGACACTCCACTAAAGCCCCGGTGTTTGTACTCTCCTCACTGTAGATATATTTATGTCCACTCGATATAACCATGATTAGTAAGTCGATCCTTCACAGGTCGTTCATAATTACAGCTGGGTATAAATTACCGGTTTACCCTTGTAATTACCTCTTGTTCCTTAAGTCCCACTGATCCTCTAATGAAAATTTGATTTGTGGTCCAACCAACAAACCGAATCCCTCTCGGGCCAATGAGAGGGGTGGGCCCTTTGTTCAAGACCTAGAGTCAGCACTTAAGGGAACAACCTCTCTACTAATCCATAAAGCGGGTAGGAGTGAATTCCATCTTGCAGAACTATGTTCCTAGTTATCTACCTGGTTTTATCCCTGAAATGGGAGGCTTATCGAGTCGGCAATCTCGAGCCTCTCTCACCCATGCAAATCTAAGGACAATCCGAATAAACTGGAATCCATAGAACGCTCAGGATTAAGATCGAGTTACCTAGGTCATCGTATGAATATAGTCAGTTAAGATAGTAAACGGAGTTATAAAGTCTAAGTGACTATTTTGCGGTCCAGTCTTATGCAAACTAGTTGCATAGGGCGCCCCCACTCACATGTCTCCACATGAACGATTTAGGATCACATCGTTTGTACTCTACAAAGTGGGCCGCGTCCATAGTGTGCCCAGGATAAGGTACCCAATCCTATCCTTATACTATAGACTGTTCTGGCTATAACTTGAACTTGATCCACTTTTATGTCACACATAAAGTTAAAGTATTCATCCTATAGCCAAGGGTTCTTTATTGGATTAAGGTTACACAATACATAATAGTCAATAACACCTTTACTGAATAAATCTCAATAACATCTTTATTGTGAAATAGAATATACATTCAGTTTACAAAACCACGAGTTTTAGGACATAAAACCCAACAAACTCCCACTTGGACTAAAAGCGTCTGTAGGGTAAAACATCTTTGAGTAAAGAAAAAGCGCCCCTCTTGAACAACCCGTAGTCCTAGACTCTCTAGGTGTCCCTCAAACACTTTAGCCGTGAGGGCCTTTGTAAACGGATCAACAATGTTGTGCTCCGAAGCGATCTGCGTGACGATCACGTCTCCTCGTTGCACAATCTCTCTGATGAGATGATATTTGCGCTATATGTGCTTTCCACGCTTATGGCTTCTAGGTTCTTTGGAATTTGCCAGTGTACCACTATTATCACAATAAAGGGTGATAGGCAAATTCATATTTGGAACAACTTCCAAATCAGTCAAGAACTTCCTAAGCCATATAGCCTCCTTCGCTGCTTCGCAATCTGCGACATACTCAGCCTCCATGGTGGAGTCAGCAATACAACATTGCTTTATACTCCTCCATACTATAGCTCCTCCGTTAAGAGTGAACACTGATCCTGATGTGGATTTCCTCGAATTTACATCAGTCTATAAATCAGAGTCAGTGTATCCTGCAAGGATCATATCCTTTGCACCATACACAAGCATATAGTCCCTCGTTCTCCTAAGATACTTGAGGATCTTTTTAACGACAATCCAGTGATCATATCCGGATTAGATCGATAATCACGACAATTCCCATTGCATAGCATATGTCGGGTCTAGTACATAGCATGGCATACATCAGACTACCGACAGCTGATGCATAGGGAATGCGTCTCATATCCTCAACTTCTTGAGGTGTCTTAGGACATTGTTCCTTAGACAAATGAATTCCATGCCTGAAAGGTAATGAACCCTTCTTGGAATTCTGCATCTTATATCTAACCAACATCTTGTCAATATAAGATGCCCGAGACAGTGCTAGCGTTTTGTTCTTGCGATTCCGAACAATTTGGATTCCATGAACAAACTGAGCCTCTCCAAAATCTTTCATTTGGAATTGGGTCGCTAGGCATTGCTTAACGCCAGTCAGGAATCCTGCATCATTCCCAATGAGCAAGATATCATCTACGTATAAAACTAAGAAAGCTACAATGGTATTGACTATCTTCTTGTAAACACAAGGCTCGTCAATATTCTGTTCAAAGCCATAAGATTTGATTGCAGTATCAAATCTTATATTCCAGGATCTAGAAGCTTGTTTCAATCCATAGATGGATCGTTTAAGCTTGCAAACCTCTTGCTCTTGACCCTGAACTATGAACCCCTCTAGTTGATCCATATAGATACTCTCCTCAAGATTGCCATTGAGAAAGGCTGTCTTGACATCCATTTGCCAAATTTCATAGTCATAAAACGTGGCAATGGACAAGAGTATTCTAATGAACTTAAGCATGGCAACAGGGGAGAAGGTTTCTTCATAGTCCACCCCTTCCCTTTGGGTATAACCCTTTGCCACAAGTCGAGCCTTAAAGGTTTGCACCTTACCGGCTTAATCTCGCTTCCTCTTGTAGATCCACTTGCAACCGATAGGTCTTTCACCATCTGGTTGATCTACAAGTTTCCAGACTGAATTGAAGTACATTGACTCCATTTTAAGGTCCATGGCTTTAATCCACTAGTCTCTATCTATATCATTCATTGCCTGTTTATAGGTCAATGGATCCTCGACGCCATCATCAGGTATGACGACTTGGGTTTCAGTCAAACCCATGTAACGGTCAGGTTGTCTAACATCCCTCCCACTACGTCGAGGCATTCTCAACACTTGAGAAGGACCAGCTTGATCAACAACTTTTGTTGATTTATCTGCAGCTTCCCTGAAAATTTCACTTAAGACAATCCTGCTACGAGGTTGATGATCTCTCATGCGGTCTTCCTCTAAGAACGTGGCGTTTGTCGACACAAGCACCTTGTCCTCTTGAGAATCATAAAACATACCAACTTTCGTTTCTTTGGAGCATCCTACAAATAGCCATAATTTTGAACGATGTTCCAATTTCTTTGGATTGGACACTAGCACATGTGTCGGACATCCCCAAATTCTGAAGTGACGTAAACTCCCTTTACGCCCTTTCCATAACTCGTAGGGTGTTTCTGAAACACTCTTAGAGGGAACCATGTTCAAAATATATACAACAGCTTCTACTGCATATCTCCAAAACGAACTAGGCGGTGGCGTAGCTCATCATAGATCGAACCATGTCTAATGTGGTTCTATTTCTCCTCTCGGATACACCATTCTCTTTGAGGTGCGGTGGCACGAGAGTTGGGATACGATTCCATGTTCTATCATATAGTCTTGGAATCTTAAATCCATATACTCTCCACCTCGATCTGATCGAAGTGTTTTAATCGTTTTACCTAATGTGTTCTCAACTTTTGCCTTATACTCCTTGAACTTTTCAAGAGTTTCGGACTTATGATGCATTATGTATAGATAGCCATACCTAGAATAATCATCAATAAAACTGATGAAGTATTCATACCCTCCTCGTGCCTTGACATTCATAGGACCACAGAGATCCGAATGCACGAGTTCCAAGGGCTCTTTGGCTCTATATCCTTTTTCAGAAAAAGGTCTTTTAGTCATTTTTCCCTCAAGACATGACTCACATGGTGGTAAAGAGTTGTCCTCTAACTGACTTAGGAGATCACTCTTGACTATTCTCCCAATCCTATTGAGATTAATGTGGCCTAGTCTCAAGTGCCAAAGATAGGTACTAGGAGAAAGCTTATGCCTTTTATTTTGAGTATCAGCTGTTTTAAACATCTCAGTGTTCAAAATAGCTTTTAATTCGGTTGGTCTTAACACATATAAGTTGTTTTCAAGTTTAGCAGAACATATTCGTACATCTCTTTTGCAAATGAACGCTTCATTATGATCAAAAGATATTTTATACATATGTTCAAGTAAACAAGAGATAGATACAAGATTTCTTTTGATTCCAGGAACCAAAAGTACATTTTCTAATAAAACGAATCTATCTCTAAGCAAATGACTTTCACTGCTCCCCCATCGCTTTGCATTTGAGACAACCTCTCCGCTCCAACTCGAGAGTTATCTCCCCATCTCGCAAGTCTTTGCCAGGAACTAGTTTCCTGAAAAGAAGAACAAACATGGTTAGTGGCTCCTGAATCTAATATCCAGGCGGAATCATCATGTTCCACTAAAAAATGTTTCAATAACAAGTAAATCATATTTACCTTGTTTTCCCTTCTCAGTTTTCTTTTCTGCAAGGTACTTCGGGCAATTCCTCTTCCAGTGCTCGTCACCACCACAATGGAAACATTTTTCTGTGGCCTTAGCCTTGCGTGTGGGAGCTTGTCCCTTCCCTTTGTCCTTCTTCTTTTTCTGAATACCTCTTATTCTTGGTAAAAGAAGGACCAGACTTGGTCTCTGAGGACGATCCTTTTAGGAATTTCTTCGAAACGACAACATTTGCCTCCTTCTCTCTTCCTTTTGATTTCATCAGGGATTCAAAAGTCTGAAGCTCATTGAGGAGAGTAGTCAGGTTATATTCGATTTTATTCATCACCGCATTGGTGCGGAATGGGAGGAAACACTTCGGAAGAGATTCCATAATAAAGGTTACGAGATCCCATTTACATCAGCCACGTTGAAGTGGGTCATCATGTCAAGGACATGTTCCCTAACAGAGGCTCCCTCTTTCATACGAGAGTTGTAAATGTATTTGACAGCATCATAATGGACCGATGAAGACGGTTGTCCAAACATCGCCAGTAATGATCCCATGATCTCCTTTGCGGTTACCATGGTCTCATGTTTCTTAGACAACACATTAGGTATGCTGGCTAAGATATTGACTCGGGCCTTCTCATTAGCCCTAATCCATCTGTCATAAGCATCCCGAACTATTTGGTTTGCAGTCGAGCTGGGAGGGGGAGGACATTCCTCCGTTATGACAAACTTCAGATAATCAAGAACAAGAATCGTATTCAAGTTTGATTTCCAGGTTCCATAATTATCGCCGCTAAGTTTATTGAAGGCGAGTAACTGGATAAAAGAGTTCGACATGCTGAAAAAGAATGAATTCTATTAGTGAATTGTTTGTAACCTATCCAATTTAAGAATTTAGCAAAAGTAATAATGTACCCATAAAATCATTATTATTTTGACAACGATACTTCAGTGAGTCAGAGCAACCGCTACCGAGGGGCAGTCAATCACTCCATCACTGAACCAAGACATTCTTGACTAAATGCTAATACCGGAATAACTCTTATTCCTACAACATTCTAGTTATCGCTACTTTGGTCATGAACTTACTAACACTTAGCAATTCTTGTAAGTGTGACCCGCCATTTTCAGACCTCAGAGGTCGGCCCCAACAATGCTACCGAACTGGAGAGACAAAGCTAGGAATGGACCTAAGAAACCCTATCCATTTTTGGAGTTTGAGTTGTTCCGAATCCCATGTTACATCTCTCCGAATGGATGGTGCTACTTCGGGCAACCTGCAGGCGCAACATGGAAATCTCACGGTCCAACCTAATGGAGGAGACCGTAGGATGTGTTGACACACTTCCTTCGCTCACTTACTATAAATACTTTCTCCATTTACCTTGCTCTTGATTTATGCAAACACCATCCGAATGGGGATACCCTATTGACATCACGAGGCCGAGCATAAATCTCACGGTGTGAACTTCGTGGAGAGCGTAAGAGGAAATTGATATATCATATATACCTTTTCACTCCCACTAAGTATTATAAATTGTTTGGGTATACTTTTACTTAGGCATATTTCGGCTAAAACAATATGACCGAAGTCTACCAATATAACAATCATACTGGAATTACCTAAGTCTATTAACCTTTTAATAAATCTAGGTCTATGAGTTTAATTTATTAACTTTTAATAAACGCCACTCACGAAAGATAATTTATAAACCTATGGATTAAATTCACTCCTGTGTCGGTTCTCGTGTAGGGGTGTTCCGTTTAAAGTCACCTTAAGTACCCCAACCTAGCCAGAACCTTTCTTAGTCAGAGTCCCTCTTTAATCAAAGTTTATAAATTATTGGTTTCCTAATTCTAATCTTATTAGAACTAGATAACCTAAGGTCTAATTAATTCTAGTTCTAAAACCATTTTAAAACTAATTAATTAATTAACCTTAGGTTACATGCATTTCTATGTTATAAATTGTTTCATCATTCATCACATGAATAAACATACATTTATAACAAATTCCTCACATGAATAAATGCATAGCAATTATATGTTTAATTTTTAATTAATATAACCCTTATATTAATTATAATTAAAACATACAATATTTGTTTCATAAATTAATATAACACTTACACTACTACAAATTATACTATTAATGACGGACAGGAAAAAAATTTCGCTGGATATAATGACGGGCGAAGTGCAGACATTAAAAAAAAATAAAAAAGCCTTAATATTCGGCATTCTTGTATTTTTAATTATTTTTTAAATCGAATAAAAAGCCCCTTTTCCCTTTCGCAACAATCATTCTCCCCCAACCCTAAATATTCGACAACCTAATCTCATATTCTTCATCTCCGTTCGCCATCGTCACAAGCATTCCAGTTCGTTAGCCATCATGGGCTTCTTCTACAATGAGTATGTGTTTCACCGTTGTGGGTTCATCTCCGTTCATTATCACTGTTGTACATCAATCGATTGTCGTCGTGCTCGTCTTCGCCATCTTCTTGTCGGTTGCTTAGCCTTAGTCTTTGACTCCGGCTTCCCCTCCCACCAGCGACAGTTAGTTCTCTTTCTTTATGTTTTATTTTGTATTTTTGTTCCAGATCTGTATGAAATGCTTTGATCTCTGGTATTTGTTCATTTTGTTTGGTTATTCTTCGTTTTCTGAGGAGTTTTGGTTTCTGAGTTTACTAAAATTGTGAAAATGTTGTTTCAGTTTACGTTTATGAACTGGGTCTTAACCTACTGCTCAAATCTTAATTTATTTCACATTTTCTTCTAAGTTTTGTGTGTGTTGTTCAATCTTTTGGTGGATCTATTTTCGTATTTTTGTCAAAGGTCATTGACATGAATCCGAGGACCAATGTCAAGAAATTGCTCCTAGATTTCGAATGAACATTTAATTGAAATCTTTGAGATGAGATTTGTGAGGGCATACATAGACCAAGAGATAACTTATATCTTAATGTTGGTTGCATCGACACTTTACATATCTCATCCACAATGTTGATTTATCCCAAAGCTTCTAAAAGAATCTGTATCAAAAAAAGCATTTGAAGTATCAGCCTCTTTTTGATGGATCTAAGGGGAAGGGAATTTAGTTAGAAATGAAAATGGGTTTTGAGGGAATTGGATTCTGTTGCATGTTGTAGTGTTCCTTTAGAGTTTTTGTTTTGGTATTATTTATGATGATGTTGATGAGTCTGTTGATGCTCTTACATTTCTATGTACAGTGTCCTAATTTTGAATGAGATTTGTGAGATGGCGACTGTTAACTATTTTTTTTTTTTCAAGTTTTTGAAATGGAGAGGGAAGAATATATATAAAAGTTAAATTGTGATTTAATAAATGTCACATAGGGATTGGTTCAAAGGTCAAAGTTTTTTAAGGTGTTGTGTGCTACTAGTTGGTGTGACCTTCGTTTTTTTTTTCATCCCTTGGCATTGGCTTGTTGTATATGTTATAAATGTAGTCCTTAATTAGCTAGGGGAGAAGATGGGCGAAGGGTGGAAGAAGATGGGAAAAGGCTAGATCTAAGTTTGACCAAACATGTTCAACTTATATATACAGGGTATGTTAGCTATAAAGAAGTTATTCATTGGGCCCTTCCTATTTTTGCTTAACCTAATTTGGTTACTAAGTTGGACCAAGCATTAGAACTTCCAGACTTTTATGTAACTTTAGAAGTTTTGACAGGGATACTCACTCGTTCTAAATTTTTTAAGATTGTAATTAACTGTCGAGTTTGAGCTAATGAAGTTAGTTATGCTCCATTGAAGTTCTAATAGTAGAAGTTCTATATTCTAGATGTACAATTGCAATTCTAAGCTAAAACTGTATTTCTGATCTAATTTCTGGAGGGACTCTAACTTAATTCTTTGAATGAGGATCAACAAAATTGATAATGTCCAGAGCAAGCCAAACCAGGTTGATCTATACTTTTTTTCCCACTATTAGTGTGATCTCGTGACTTGGCCAGTAGCCTTTAGTAGATAGTGACCGGTTCTGTCATCCTATTACAATCCTTCTAAAATATAACATTTTTCTAGATATGTCTTTTCTCTGATGTGTATGTTGGTTTGAGATTCTTGGCAAAAATGTTACACAACCTGAAATTTCTGTTTGAAATCTTCTCTGATGTGTATGTTGGTTTGAGATTCTTGGCAATAGCTTAGTGATTTACTTGGTAGAGTTTTTTAGTCTTTCTCCTGTTAGTTTCATCTGTCAACCATGTTTCTTTCTTCTATCTAATATGAAACTAACCTAGTAATCCACTCATGATAAGTTGAGTTATGCATTTACATTTCTTATATTGAAGCATGGAGTTGTTGTTGTATCATCTGAGAATTGCATTACTTTTGGTAACTTGTCCCCCCCAAAATAAATTACCAAAAATTTCATTGACCCCTTTCTTCATTTTTTGTTTTGTTATTAAGTTGGAAGCTTCGTTGTTGTTTTACATCATTCAATTCAAACAACATAGATAGGGAAAGAAAGAATGAGAAAGAAAGACAAAGTGTGTGTGAGAAGCTTATTTCTTTTTGGTGATTTGTGAAAAATGGTATTTTCTTAGAATAGATTCAAAATTGCCGATTGGCTATTTTAAAGTAATGCTTATGGTTAGTTTGAAATTTAAGGACAACCTATTGTTATTTTAGTTGTGTTTATTTTTTATCATTTTTTGGATGAGCTGATTGAATCTAAGGGTTATTCTAATTTTTTTATTCCATGTGCTCACCCCAAAATCTTAGTGGATTTCTTTGAAGGGATGAGACATGACAATGTTGGGACAAAAACTAGCTATGGTAAGTTTCATAAATAAGTTAAGCTACCATGAGATATTTTTCTATTTGTATTTTTGGCTTTTAGTTTGTAATATCATATTGTTAATATATTATGATTTTAAGAAAAACTATATATAAAAACTTTACCGATTAACTTTAGTTTTTTCTGTGATTATCCTAGTAAATTAGTGTAGATATTTATGAATATGAACTCATGCTCAAATGTCACCGAGGTGAATATGAGTTCTTGGGTGTTTAATTTTCTTCTTATGCTATTGTTCTTGATTTTTTTTTTTTGTTTTGGTTGTTTTTTTTTAGATTTACTGAAGAAGCCATTAGTGGAAACCATTGAGATAGATGACTATGGTAGAATTGTAGCAATTCTCCACAACAGGTTTTTCCTTTGTACTTCTTTGATTAGTGTTTCTTCTTTACTTTGATGTGTGCGTAAAACTTTTTTGTTTATTTTGGATCTAGTTAATGTGCTTTTCAATTTCAATTTAAAGAAGGAACTTGTTTATAGGTCTTAAGAAGTGTTTTAAGTTAATTAAGTTTGAATATTGTAGCTAGATGATTGTGAAATTGATGATATTATTAGCTATATTGTTTGGGTATATTACTAACTGTTTATTCTTTTTGTGGTTCATTTGGAGTCTAGGGGTTTGAAAGATTCATGATCACTGTTCTTTAGTCTTTTATTACTGAATTGTACCCAAAAGGTTAGATTGTGGAAGAACTTTGTTGCAAATTAATTTTATTTGAAAGTCCTGGAGGGAAAAATTTAAAACTAGTTTACATTTTTTCTATTTACAAACTTCTACCATTTAAGGTTAATGGTGACAATCTTAATTGATTTTTATGTCAATATCGTAGCTATTGCGATATGGAAAGTTTCAGGCATGAAGATCAATCGGTTGATGATAAGAAGAAGAAGAGCATGAATTAGAAGTTGGGTTCTTTATTTTGTTTAACAATTTTTCTTATCTTTGTAAAGTAAATGTAGTTTGTATATATTTTTTTTTGATATGTAATATACTTCTCTTAATACATACTTTATATTTTATTAAATAAAGTTAAGTTGGTAAGATTACTTGTGTAAAAATATATTAGTATTGAGATTTTTTTTGTACAAATTAAAATTTGCAAAATATTAATATTTTTTGGTAGAGCAATTGAGGCAAACAACAATTTTTTTTTCTTAAATTACGAACAAAACAATGACGGGCAATGCCCGTCATTAAAAGTGTCCGTCATTAAAAGTGTCATTATGATGAGACACTTTTAATAATGATTTAAAGATTTTAATAGCGGGCATTGCCCGTCATTATTAAAATATCTGTCATTATATGTTACAATGACGGTCGCTTTTTAATGGCGGGCAATGCCCGTCATTAAAAATAAATCATTGTAACATATAATGACACTACATGATAGATGACTTGGCGCGCGCGCCGTCATCAAAACCCTTTAATGACGGGCAATGCCCGTCATTAAAACCCTTTTTTCTTCTAGTGTTATATTAATTCTTATGAAACCCAATAAACATGCATAAAATATATTATAACACTTATAACATACTTTCACTGTATGGAGCATGTTTCCTATGGTGGGATTTTAAAATCTATATGGCATACTTTATGCACATATAAACAGGGATTTTAATTAAAACATACATTCACAATGAATAATTAATTAAACACACTAAAGTGGACTGGTTTTGGCATCTAATGCAAGCAAACTACTAAATTATTACAATAATAATATAGAATTAACATCGAACCACTTCGAACTCTTCGAATTTGGGTCGAACCGGCTTGCAAATGTGTGAACCGGACCTTCAAAAGGTTGAACCGAGTTGTAAAAGAGTGAACCGGGCTTCCAATTGGTGAAACGGACCTCCAAAATGAAAAAACTGGCCTCGAAATAGTTAGAACCGATCTAAAATCACTTGAACCAGACCAAAAACGAGTCGAACCGGTCCAAAATGACTTGAACCGGTCAAAGTCAACTGGACCGGTCAAAGACAACATAAAAAGTCAACTTTACCATCAACCTTTTGAAAACACGGGCAGAAATAAAAAAACACTGTAGCTGTTTTGCAGAAATAAAAAAAACAACCTCTGTTTTAATGTTTCAATGACCTCCGTGGCTTCTCTCTTCAAATTGAAGGCCTTCCCGAACTTCGATCGCCCCGAAACTTTTACAGCTTAGTCTACACACATTAATGCTCAAACACACTTGAGCAATTTGAAAATAAAGCACAAATTGATGCTCAATTTAAATGCCAAAACCAGAAGAACACTTTAGACGCCCAGAAAAATCGTGTTTCAAAAAACACCCACCACAGAACAAAATAGATCAAATTGAGTGCTCAAAAATGCTCTGATACCAATTGAAAGAGTCTAGATTAAGAAAGCGGAAGCAATTTTGGATCTTGAACACTCTAAGTTTATCAATTTTATAAAATAAAAAACATGCTCAAAGCTGGAAAAACAGAGGGATAGAAAACTCAACTTTGATGATCAAATTCTCTTCACCCGGTGGATGGTTTTGAAAGAGTCTAGATTAAGAAAGCGGAAGCAATTTTGGATCTTGAACACTCTAAGTTGATCAATTTTGTAAAATAAAAAACATGCTCAAAGCTGGAAAAACAGAGGGATAGAAAACTCAACTTTGAAGATAAAATTCTCTTCACCGGTTGTTGATGGTTTCAAGCACGAACACTTCGTGGACAACCAGTTAGAGTCTTCCCTACTACTCTCGGGCCTTAGAACGGATTGTGGGATCCTAGATTGAGAGAATTTGGAAGAAAAGACCTCAAAGGTCACTAATTCGGGAATATTGAATTTTCTGTGTAATTCTCTCTAAATACCCCAAATCACCATTATATAAAGCTTCAAAAGCTTCAATGGAGTGACAACTCAAGGGTGATGAGGATGTTTTGAGATGGAGGTGGCCAATTTTGGTGAATTTTGAAGATGAGTAAGATTGGGCAAGTTGGCAACTTGTTTTTCATGAAAATCATGAAAATCCCTCATTTTACATTTAATTTTAATTCAAAAATCAATATTAAATTGATTTTTAATTAAAATTAATATAATTAATTAAATAATTCAAAATTAATTTAATTAATTAATTTTTAATTTAAGTTAATATCAAATATTAAATTAAATAAATTGCCCGATCTCGATCGATTTTTGAACATGAATCCTTATTCATGCTATAAAATCGATCCCGATATTTAAATCATATTTAAATATATCCACCTCTTATTAATCATAGTTTAATTCATAATTAAGCTATGATTAGTTAAATATATCACATATAAATAACGCTTTCTCCCAAACTTGAATTTGAACAATTCAAATTCTTTTCTCTCAAAAAGTAATAAGGCTAAGTCCGAGCTAGTAAGGAGGACCTAATGGACCTACTGGATCATGAGCTTCAACGATACGAGATTAACTAGCCAAACTCTTTAGCCTAGCTAATCAACATTCGTTAACCACCGGGACATTCCACTAAAGCCCAGTGTTGCACTCTCCTCTTTGTAGATATATTTATGTCCACTCGATATAACCATGATTAGTAAGTCGATCCTTCACAGGTCATTCGTAATTATGGTGGTCAAAATTACCGTTTTACCCACTGTAATTACTCTCTTGTTCCTTAAGTTCCATCGATCCTCTAATGAACAATTGGTTTGTGGTCCAACCAACCAAACCAAATCCCTCTCGAGCCAATGAGAGGATGGGCCCATTGTTCAAGACCCGAGTCGACTTAAGGGAACAACCTTTCTACTAATCCCTAAAGCGGGTAGGAATGAATTCCATCTTGCCGAACTATGTTTCCGACTATCTACCCGGTTTTATCCTTGAAATGGCAGAGCTTATTGAGTGGCGGTCTCGAGCCACTCTCACCCATGTAAATCTAAGGATAATTCGAATAAGCAGGAGTCCATAGAACGCTCGAGATTAAGATCGAGTTACCTAGGTCATCGGATGAATATAGTCGCTATTAAGGCGAAACGGAGTTATAAAGTCTAAGTGACTATTGCGTGGTCGATCTTATGCAAACTCATTGCATAGGCGCCCCACTCACATGTATCCACATGAGCGATTAAGGATCACATCGTTTGTTCTCTACAAAGTGGGCGCGTCCATAGTGTCCCGAGGATAAGGTTCCCAACCCTATCCTTATACTATATAATTATTCAGCTATAACTTGAACTTGATCCACTTTTATGTCACACATAAAGTTCAAGTATTCATCCTATAGCCAAGGGTTCTTTATTGGATTAAGGTTACACGATACACAATAGTCAATAACACTTTTATTGAATAAATTTCAATAACAACTTTATTGTGATATAGAATATTCATTGATTTACAAAACTCTGAGTTTTAGGACATAAAACCCAACAATCTCCCACTTGGACTAAAGCGTGCGTAGGGTAAAACATTTGAGCAAAGAAAAAGCGCCATCTTGATACAACCCGTAGTCCTAGACTCTCTAGGTGTCCCTCAAACACTTTAGCCGTGAGGGCTTTGTAAAGCGGATCGGCAATGTTGTGCTCAAGCGATCCGCGTGGACGATCACGTCTCCTCGTTGCACAATCTCCCCGATGAGATGGTATTTGCGCTCTATGTGCTTTCCGCACTTATGGCTTCTAGGTTCTTTAGAATTGGCCCTTTGCACCACTATTATCACAATAAAGGGTGATAGGCAAATTCATATTTGGAACAACTTCCAAATCGGTCAAGAACTTTCTAAGCCATACTGGCCTCCTTCATTTTCGCAAGTCTGCGACGTACTCGACCTCGTGGTGGAGTCAGCAATACAACCTTGCTTTAAACTCCTCCATACTATAGCTCCTCCGTTAAGAGTGAACACTGATCCTGATGTGGATTTCCTCGAATTTACACCAGTCTATAAATCAGAGTCAGTGTATCCGCGCAAGGATCAAATCCTTTGCACCATACACAAGCATACTGATTCCTCGTTCTCCTAAGATATTTGAGGATGTTCTTAACTTGGCGATCCGGTGATCATATCACGGATTAGGCGATATCTCACGACTATTCCTCATTGCATAGCATATGTCGGGTCGAGTACATAACATGGCATACATCAGACTACCGACAGCAGATGCATAGGGAATGCGTCTCATATCCTCAACTTCTTGAGGTGTCTTAGGACACTGTTCCTTAGACAAATGAATTCCATGCCTGAAAGGTAATAAACCCTTATTGGAATTTCGCATCTTATATCTAACCAACATCTTGTCAATATAAGATGCTTGTGACAATGCTAGCGTTTTGTTCTTGCGATTAGAACAATTTGGATTCCAAGAACAAACCGAGCCTCTCCCAAATCTTTCATTTGGAATTGGGTCGCTAGCCATTGCTTAACGCCAATACGGAATCTCGCATTATTCCCAATGAGCAAGATATCGTCTACATATAGAACTAAGAAAGCTACGAGTGGTATTGACTATCTTCTTGTAAACACAAGGCTCGTCAATATTCTCTGTTTCAAAGCCATAAGATTTGATCGCGAGATCAAATCTTATATTCGAGATCTAGAAGCTTGTTTCAATCCATAGATGGATCGTTTAAGCTTGCAAACCTTTTGCTCTTGACCCCGAACTATGAACCCTACGGTTGATCCATATAGATACTCTCTTCAAGATTGCCATTTAGAAAGGTTTGTCTTGACATCCATTTGCCAAATTTCATAGTCATAAAACGTGGCAATGGACAAGAGTATTCTAATGGACTTAAGCATGGCAATGCGGGGAGAAGGTTTCTTCATAGTCCACCCCTTCCCTTTGGGTATAACCCTTTGCCACAAGTCGAGCCTTAAAGGTTTGCACCTTACAGAAGCTTGATCTCGTTTCCTCTTGTAGATCCACTTTCAACCGATAGGTCTTTCACCATCTGGTTGATCTACAAGTTTCCAAACTGAATTGAAGTACATTGACTCCATTTCAAGGTCCATGGCTTTAATCCACTCGTCCCTATCTATATCATTCATTGCTGTTTATAGGTCAATGGATCCTCAATGCCATCATCGGTATGACGACTTGGGTTTCTGTCAAACCCATGTAACGGTCGGGTTGTCTAACATCCCTCCCACTACGTCGAGGCATTCTCAACTCTTGAGAAGGACCGACTTTATCAACAACTCTTGTTGATTTATCCGTAACTTCCTGGAAATTTCACTTAAGACAATCCGCTACGAGGGTGATGATCTCTCATGTGGTCTTCCTCTAAGAGCGTGGTGTTTGTCGACACAAGCACCTTGTCCTCTTGAGGATCATAAAGCAGACCACCTTTCGTTTTCTTTGGAGTACCCTACGAATAGGCATAATTTTGAGCGATGTTCCAGTTTCTTTGGATTGGACACTAGCACATGTGCTTAGGACATCCCCAATCATCAAGTGACGTAAACTACCTTTACGCCCTTTCCATAACTCATAGGGTGTTTTTGAAACACTCTAGAGGGAACCATGTTCAAAATATATATGCAGACTTCTCTCGCATATCCCCAAAACGAACTAGGCGGTGAGCGTAGCTCGTCATGGATCGAACCATGTCTAACGAGGTTCTATTTCTCCTCTCGGATACACCATTCTCGCTTTGAGGTGTGCAAGGTCTTTGAGAGTTGGGATACGATTCCATATTCTATCATATAGTCTTGGAATCTCAAATCCATATACTCTCCACCTCGATCCGATCGAAGTGTTTTAATCGTTTTACCTAATGTATTCTCAACTTCGCCTTATATTCCTTGAACTTTTCAAGGGTTTGGACTTATGATGCATTAGGTAAAGATAACCATACCTAGAATAATCATCATAAAAACCGATGAAGTATTCATATCCTCCTCGTGCCTTGACATTCATAGGACCACAAAGGTCCGAATGCACGAGTTCCAAGGGCTCTTTGGCTCTATAACCTTTTTCGAAAAGGTCTTTTAGTCATTTTTCCTTCGAGACGGGACTCACATGGTGGTAAAGTAAGTTTTCCTCTAATCGACTTAGGAGACCACTCTTGACCAATCTCCCAATCCTATTGAGATTAATGTGACCTAGTCTCAAGTGCCAAAGATAGGTACTAGGAGAAAGTTTCGCCTTTTATTTTGAGTATCAATTTGTTTTAAACATCTCGGTGTTCAAAATGACTTTTTACTCTGTTGGTCTTAACACATAGTTTGTTTTCAAGTTTAGCGAGAACATATTCGTACACCTCTTTTGCAAATGAGCGCTTCATTATGATCAAAAGATACTTTATACATATGTTCAAGCAAACAAGAGATAGATACAAGATTTCTTTTGATTCCAGAACCAAAAGTACATTTTCTAATAAAACAAATCTATCTCTAAACAACAGCTTCACTGCTCCCACTGCTTTGGCTGAGACAACCTCTCCCGTTCCAACCCTGAGAGATATCTCCCCATCACCAAGTCTTTTGCCAGAACTAGTTTCTGAAAAGAAGAACAAACATGGTTAGTGGCTCCACGAATCTAATATCAGCGGAATCATCATGTTCCACTAAACATGTTTCAAAAACGAGTAAATCATATTTACCTTGTTTTTTTTTTCTCGCCTTTCTTTTCTGCAAGGTATTTGAGGCGAGTTCCTCTTCAAAGGCCTGCAAATGCACTACACGGGAAACATTTTCCGTGGCTTTGGCTTGCGTGCGGGAGCTGTCCCTTCCCTTTGTCCTTCTTCTTCTTTTTTCGAATACCCTTATTTTTAGAAAAGAAGGACTGATTTGGTCCCAGAGGACGATCTCTAAGGAACTTCTTCAAGTGACAACATTTGCCTCTTTCTCTTTTCCTTTTGATTTCATGAGGACTCAAAAGTCCATAGCTCGTTGAGGAGAGTAGTCGGGTTATACTCTATTTTATTCATTACGCATTTGTATGCGGAATGGCGAGAAACTCTTTGGAAGAGATTCCATAATAAAAGTTACGACTTCTCTCATCTATGATCGCCCCATTTACTTCAAACCACGTTGAAGTGGGTCATCATGTCAAGGACATGTTCCCTAACAGAGGCTCCCTCCTTCATACGGGAGTTGTAAAGCGTATTTGACAAAGATAATAATGGACCGGATGAGGACGGTTGTCCAAACATCGCTGTAATGATCCCATGATCTCCTTTGTTGTGACCATGGTCTCATGTTTCTTAGACAACACATCAGATATGCTTTGGCTAAGATATAGACTCGGGCCTTCTCATTAGCCCTAATCCATCTTTCATAAGCATCCCGAACCATTCGGTTTGCATAAATGATTTGGGAGGGGGAGGACATTCCTCCGTTAAGACGAACCTCAGATCATCAAGAACAAGAATCGTATTCAAGTTTGACTTCCAGGTTCCATAGTTATCGCCGCTAAGTTTATTGAAGGCGAGTAATTGGATAAAAGAGTTCGACATGCTGAAAAAGAATGAATTCTATTAGTGAATTGTTTGTAACCTATCCAATTTAAGAATTTAGCAAAAGTAATAATGTACCCATAAACTCATTATTGTTTTTGCAACGATACTTCAGTGAGTCAGAGCAACCGCTACCGAGGGGCAGTCAATCACTCCTTCACTAAACCAAGACATTCTTGACTAAATGTTAATACCGGAATAACTCTTATTCCTATAACATTCTAGTTATCGCTACTTTGGTCAAGAACTTACTAACACTTAGCAATTCTTGTAAGTGTGACCCGCCATTTTCAGACCTCAGAGGTCGGCCCCAACAATGCTACAGGAACGGAGAGACAAAGCCGGGAATGGACGTAAGAGACCCTATCAATTTACGGAGTTTGAGTTGTTTAGAATCCCATGTTACATCCCCTCCAGAATGGATGGTGCTACTTGAACAACTGCGGAGCGCAACATGGGAATCTCACGGTCCAACCTAATGGAGGAGACCGTAGGATGTGTTGACACACTTCCTTCACTCACTTACTATAAATACTTTCTCCATTCACCTTGCTCTTGATTTATGCAAACACCATCCGAATGGGGATGCCCTATCTACATCACGAGGCCGAGCATAAATCTCACGGTGTGAACCGTGGAGAGCGTAAGAGGAAATTGATATATCATATATACCTTTTCATTCCCACTAAGTATTTTAAGCGGTTTGGGTATACATTTACTTAGGCATATTAAAGGCTAAAACAATATAACCTAAGTCTACCAATATAACAATTATCTTTGGAATTACCTAAGTCTATTAACCCTTTTAATAAACCTAGGTCTATGAGTTAAATTTATTAACTTTTAATAAACGCCACTCACGAAAGATAATTTATAAACCTATGGATTAAATTCACTCCCAGTCGGTTCCTGAGGTAGGGGTGTTAGTTTAAAGTCGACTTAAGTACCCCAAACTAGCGAGAACCTTCCTTAGTCGAGTCCTCTTTAATCAAAGTTTATAAATTATTGGTTTCCTAATTCTAATCTTATTAGAACTAGATAACCTAAGGTCTAATTAATTTCCAGTTCTAAAATCATTTTAAAACTAATTAATTAACCTTAAGTTACATGCATTTCTATGTTATAAATTATTTTATCATTCATCACATGAATAAACATACATTTATAACAAATTCATCACATGAATAAATGCATAGCAATTATATGTTTAATTTTTTTAATTAATATAACCCTTATATTAATTATAATTAAAACATATAATATTTGTTTCATAAATTAATATAACTCTTATATTAATTCTTGTGAAACAATTAACATGCATACAATATATTATAACACTTATAACATACTTTCAATGCATGGAGCATGTTTCCTATGGTGGGATTTTAAAATCTATATGGCATACTTTATGCACATATAATTAGGGAATTTAATTAAAACATACATTCACAATGCATAATTAATTAAACACACTAAAGTGGACTGGTTTTGGCATCTAATGCAAGCAAACTACTAAATTATTACAATAATAATCTAGAATTAACATCGAACCACTTCGAACTCTTGAATTTAGGTTGAACAAACTTGCAAATGTGTGAACCAGGACCTTCATAAGGTTAAAGCTGGGCTGTAAAAGACTGAATCGGGTCTCCAAATGGTGAAACGGACCTCGAAATGGAAAACCGGCCTCGAAATAGTCGAACCGGTCTTAAACCACCCGAACAGGACCGAAAATGAGCCGAACAGGTTCAAAACCATTGAAGCAGGTCAAAGTCAACGAACCGGTCAATGGTCAAAGTCAACGGGTCAACTTCTTCTTCTTCAAATGAGAAAACACGGGCTGGAGTGAATTTGGTTCTGTAGCATAATTGAAATTTAAAAAAAAAAAACACACCTCTCTTTTGAGTTTTCTTTGACCTTTCGAGCTTCTCTCTTCAAATTGAAGGCCTTCCAGAACTCCAATCGATCCAAAAATTTTACAACTTATTCTACACACATTAATGCTCAAACACACTTGAGCAATTTGAAAATAAAGCACAAATTGGTGCTCAATTTAAATGCCAAAGTCGGAAGAACACTTTAGATACCCGAAATATTGTATTTCATAAAACACCCACCACATAACACAATTGATCAAATTGAGTGCTCAAAATTGCTCGATACCAATTGAAAGAGTCTAGATTAAGAAAGCGGAAGCAATTTTGGATCTTGAACACTCTAAGTTGATCAATTTGGTAAAATAAAAACATGCTCAAAAAGTGGAAAAAGCAGAGGATAGAAAACTCAACTTTGAAGATAAAATTCTCTTCACTGGTTGATGGTTTTCATTTAACACTTCGTGGACAACCGTTAGAGTCTTCCCTACTACCCTCGGGCCTTAGAACGGATTGTGGGATCCTAGATTGAGAGAATTTGGAAGAAAAGACCTCAAAGGTCACTAATTCGGGAATATTGAATTTTTCGTGTAATTCTCTCTAAACACCCCAAATCACCATTATATAAAGCTTCAAAAGCTTCAATGGAGTGACAACTCAAGGGTGATGAGGATGTTTTGAGATGGAGGTGGCCAATTTTGGTGAATTTTGAAGATGAGTAAGATTGGGCAAGTTGGCAACTTGTTTTTCATGAAAATCATGAAAATCCTCATTATACATTTAATTTTAATTCAAAAATCAATATTAAATTGATTTTTAATTAAAATTAATATAATTAATTAAATAATTCAAAATTAATTTAATTAATTAATTTTTAATTTAATTTAATATCAAATATTAAATTAAATAAATTGCCCGATCTCGATCGATTTTTGAACATGAATCCTTATTCATGCTATAAATGATCCCGATATTTAAATCATATTTAAATATATCCACCTCTTATTAATCATAGTTTAATTCATAATTAAGCTATGATTAGTTAAATATATCACATATAAATAACGCTTTCTCCCAAACTTGAATTTGAACAATTCAAATTCTTTTCTCTCAAAAAGTAATAAGGCTAAGTCCAGAGCTAGTAAGGAGGACCTAATGGACCCTACTGGATCATGAGCTTCAACGATACGAGATTAACTAGCCAAACTCTTTAGCCTAGCTAATCAACATTCGTTAACCACCGGGACATTCCACTAAAGCCCCGGTGTTTGCACTCTCCTCCTTTGTAGATATATTTATGTCCACTCGATATAACCATGATTAGTAAGTCGATCCTTCACGGGTCATTCGTAATTACAATGGTGGGTCAAAATTACCGTTTTACCCCTGTAATTACCTCTTGTTCCTTAAGTTCCTTCGATCCTCTAATGAACAATTGGTTTGTGGTCCAACCAAACAAACCAAATCCCTCTCGAGCCAATGAGAGGATGGGCCCATTGTTCAAGACCCGAGTCGACTTAAGGGAACAACCTTTCTACTAATCCCTAAAGCGGTAGGAATGAATTCCATCTTGCGAACTATGTTCCCGACTATCTACCCGGTTTTATCCTTGAAATGGCAGGCTTATTGAGTGGCGGTCTCGAGCCACTATCACCCATGTAAATCTAAGGATAATTCGAATAAGCAGAGTCCATAGAACGCTCGGGATTAAGATCGAGTTACCTAGGTCATCGGATGAATATAGTCGATTAAGGCGATGAAACGGAGTTATAAAGTCTAAGTGACTATTGCGCTGATCGATCTTATGCAAACTCATTGCATAGGGCGCCCCACTCACATGTATCCACATGAGCGATTAAGGATCACATCGTTTGTTCTCTCTACAAGTGGCCGCGTCCATAGTGTCCCAGGATAAGGTTCCCAACCTATCCTTATACTATAGATCTATTACGGCTATAACTTGAACTTGATCCACTTTTATGTCACACATAAAGTTCAAGTATTCATCCTATAGCCAAGGGTTCTTTATTGGATTAAGGTTACACGATACACAATAGTCAATAACACTTTTACTGAATAAATTTCAATAACAACTTTATTGTGATATAGAATATTCATTCAGTTTACAAAACCACGAGTTTTAGGACATAAAACCCAACAGGTTTTCAGCACGAACACTTCGTGGATAACCGTTAGAGTCTTCCCTACTATCCTCAGGCCTTAGAACGAATTGTGCGATCCTAGGTTGAGAGAATTTGAAAGAAAAGACCTCAAATGTCACTAATTCGGAAATTTAAAATTTTCTGTAAAATTCTCACATCCCATAAATCACCATTATTTAAAGCTTCAATAAGCTTCAATGGAGGTGACCAATTTTGGTGAATTCTGAAGATGAGTAAGATTGGGCAAGTTCTCAAGTTGGGTTTCATGGAAATCCTTGAATTTTCATTTAATTTTAATTCAAAAATCAATATTAAATTGATTTTTAATTAAAATTCATTTAATAATTAAATTATTAAATAATTTATTTATTTAATTAATTTTTAATTTAATTTAATATCAAATATTAAATTAAATAAATTGCCCGATCCCGATCGATTTTCTGAACATGAATCCTAATTCATGCTATAAACCGATCCAATATGTAAATCATATTTAAATATATCCACCTCCTGTTAATAATAGTCTAATTCATAATTAAGCTATGACTCGTTAAATATATCATATATAATTAATGATTTGTCCCAAAAATGAATTTGAACAATTCAAACTCTTTTCTCTCAAAATGTTACAAGGCTTAGTCCGAGCTAGCAAGGAGGACCTAATGGACCTACAGATCATGAGCTCCAACGAAACGTGATTAACTGGCCAAACTCTTTAGCCTAGCTAATCAACATTCGTTAACTACTGGGACACTCCACTAAAGCCCAGTGGTTGTACTCTCCTCACTGTAGATATATTTATGTCCATTCGATATAACCATGATTAGTAAGTCGATCATTCACAGGTCGTTCGTAATTACAGCTGGGTATAAATTACCGTTTTACACTTGTAATTACCTCTTGTTCCTTAAGTCTCACTGATCCTCAAATGAACAATTGTTTTGTGGTCCAACCAACAAACCGAATCCCTCTCGGGCCAATGAGAGGGGTGGGCCCTTTGTTCAAGACCTGGAGCCAGCACTTAAGGGAACAACCTCTCTACTAATCCCTAAAGCGGGTAGGAGCGAATTCCATCTTGCAGAACTATGTTCCCAACTATCTACCCGGTTTTATCCCTGAAATGGGAGGCTTATCGAGTCGGCAATCTCGAACCACTCTCACCCATGCAAACTAAGGATAATCCGAATAAACAGAAGTCCATAGAACGCTCAGGATTAAGATCGAGTTACCTAGGTCATCGTATGAATATAGTCAGTTAAGATAGTAACCGGAGTTATGAAGTCTAAGTGGCTATTTCGCGGTCCTGTCTTATGCAAACTCATTGCATAGGGCGCCCCCACTCACATGTCTCCACATGAACGGTTTAGGATCACATCGTTTGTACTCTACAAAGTGGGTCGCGTCCATAGTGTCCCCAGGATAAGGTACCCAATCCTATCCTTATACTATAGACTGTTCTGGCTATAACTTGAACTTGGTCCACTTTTATGTCACACATAAAGTTCAGGTATTCATCCTATAGCCAAGGGTTCTTTATTGGATTAAGGATACACAATACATAATAGCCAATAACACCTTTACTGAATAAATCTCAATAACATCTTTATTGTGAAATAAAATATACATTCAGTTTACAAAACCACGAGGTTTAGGACATAAAACCGAACAAGAACTAGAACCTTGGCCCGTACACTCGACCTATTTCCTCTTGGCCTGTCAAACAACCCAAATCCAAGCATTAGAAACTCGAGCTCATGATTTTCAACCTTAAAATTACAAAAATCACACCATCCAATTTCCAGAATTTTACCGATTCCATACCCTGACTTCAGACATCCATCACTCCTTCATTACCTAGCCAAATAGGATGTATTTTATATCAAACTATTCCTTTTTGAATCCTCTAAAAATCATATGAAGAAATGAAATTGAGATTCCCATCGGATTTGTTCGAAAATACCTCGAACGCTTATTCGCTAGGAACAAACTTCTGCTATTCCAGTTTCGTTTTCCTGCTGCACAACAAATTTGACTTGATATTTAAAACATCTTCCAGAAAATTTCTACTCACGATTTCTTCAAAAAAGTTGTAGGAAATTCAATAAGCTTTCCAACCATACCTATTAGAGCTTCAGATTCAAACCCTACAGAACAGGACAATCAAAGCACCAGAGACTTCTCGGATTTGACAGCAAATTCTGTCTTCTGCCTTCCTCTTCACAAAACAGCAACTTAAGGTCAGAATTGGCCCGAGCATCCTTCACAAACTTTGTTCAAAAATAAATTAGCTTTCGAGAAAACTAAACTTAAACTCTTACCTCTTCTTGTTGAGCTCGAAATGATTTAAACATCAGAACATGGTTGAATTGTTCATCTTGCTGCCATGGGGGGTTGGATTGAATTTCTCCCTTTCTTCTTCAACTTCAAATCAAAAACCACTTTCTTCTCCTTCCTTTAAGTTCCTCTCACGATGCTCTCTGGTTTTACTTGATAAAATTACAAGGAAATGGAAAGAAGATGAATTAAATCCTTTTAGAAATGCTTGGCGGTGGAAAAGCTTTTTTGTTCTTTTCCTTTTTCCTTTTTTCTTTTTTCTTTATTCTTTTCCTTTATCTTAGTCTTCCTTTTATTTTCTTTTCTTTTCTTTTCAAAACAAAACCAAACCAAAAATATATTCCTTTCTTGTTTTCTTTTGTTTTCTCTCTTTTTTTTTTGTAAGGAAATTCAAAAGAGAGATCTCGGGTTTAGAACTTACCTCCCCCTTAATAAATTTCATCCTCGAAATTTAGTAGTCCTTAAGTGAAAATCGTCGGATACTTCTTCCTCATTTGGTTCTCTAATTCCCAGGTTGCCTCCCCTACTCCGTGATGTTTCCAACGAACCTTCACGAATGGGATCGTCTTGTTTCTCAAAACTTTTTCTTTTCGGTCGAGGATTGAACTGCATTCTCTAAGTAACTCATGTCAACTTTCAACTCAACTAGTTGTGCTTGCGACACATGTGTCGGATCTGGAATATATTTCCTCGACATGAACACATGCAAACATCATGTACTCGAGATAGTTCTATTGGCAACTCAAGTATGTAGGCTGCTCGCCCAACTCGTCCCATTACTTGATAAGGATTAATATATCTAGGACTTAGCTTACCTTTCTTTCCGAAACGAAAGGCACCTGTCCACGGAGATAACTTCAAGAAAACTTGATCTCCGACCTTGAATTCTAAGCCCTTTCGTTGCTTATCTGCATAATTCTTTGACGATCTTGAGTTATCTTCAAATTCATTTTGATTACCTTAATGTTATCCGTCGTAATTTGCACCAACTCAAGAGCGATTAGTTTCCGCTCTCCTAGTTCGTTCCAACATACGAGCGCTCTACACGGTCTTTTATCTAGAGCCTCGAATGGTGCCATGTCAACACTAGACTGAAAGTTGTTATTGTAAGCGAATTCCATAAGTGATAGGTGTGTATC
This sequence comes from Trichosanthes cucumerina, assembly GCA_036507285.1. NCBI lineage: Eukaryota > Viridiplantae > Streptophyta > Magnoliopsida > Cucurbitales > Cucurbitaceae > Trichosanthes > Trichosanthes cucumerina. The sequence goes on from CM071841.1 coordinate 47,605,017, forward strand.
CCAACTTCCCTTAACTTGAAGGACACATGCTCTCAACATGTCTTCTAGGGTCTGGATGGTCCTCTATGACTGACCATCTGTGTGAGGATGAAATGTTGTACTAAAACTCAGCTTTGTCCCCATAGTTTTCTGTAAGCTAGGCCAAAACATAGAAGTTAATCTCGGGTCCCTATCAGAAACTATGGACACTGGCACTCCGTATAGACTCACCATTTTGTCGACGTATAGCTTAGCAAGCTGATCAAGTGTGACGTCGATTTAATCGGTATAACCCATGTTGTCTTAGTGAGTCTATCCACCATTACCAAATACCATCATGTCCCCTTGAAGTACGTGGTAATCTAAACAGAGAATCCATAGTGATATGCTCCCATTACCATTCCGACACTGGAAATGGGTTAAGGAGTCCTTCTTGCTTCTGTCTAACTGGTTTAACCTGTTTGCAGATCAAACATCTATCAACATAGTCATCTATCAACATAGTCAGCTATCTTCCGCTTCATCCCAGGCCACCAATAAGTTTCCTTCACAGTTTTATACATTTTGGTGCTTCCTAGATGCATAGCGTAAGCTGAATTGTGAGTTTCCCCTAGAATAGTATCTTTAAGCTCACTAATACTCGGGACACAGTCTTCTCTACTTAACTATGGTTTCGTCTGTTCTCATTCTAAATTATGCCTCTGGGCCCTGTTTGGATCTTCCAAACATTTTCTGTAAGATACTATTCTCTGGTTGTCTTCTAACAAACGCTGCTACGAGTGAAGACCTGATCTGAAATTGACCTAAAAGTCCCCCTGAATTCTCTGCAGTCACAACTGCCTTAGAATCCCTTAGAGTACTTAAAAATGTTGCTCAACTACCACACAAGGCATCCCTAGGAAGTCTTGACTTCCTGCTCAATTCATCTATTACCACATTCACCTTACCAGGATGGTATTCTATGGTACAATCATAATCTTTAATCAATTCTAACCATTGTCTTTGTCTCATATTAAACTTCCTCTCATCAAAGATATATTTCAAACTCTTATGATCTGTAAAAATGTGACACCTCTCACCAAATAAATAATGCCTTCAGATCTTTAATGCTAAAACAACCGCTGCTAGCTCAAGATCATGGGTAGGGTTATTAAATTCGTGCTTTTTCAATTGCCTTGACACATAAGCTATTACTTTTTCCTCTTGCATGAGCACACATCTCAAACCTTGCCTCGAAGCGTCACAGTAAATCACGTATTTTTTTCCGTTGCAGGAAGTGTTAGAATAGGTGCTGTAACTAATCTCTTTTTCAGTTCCTAAAAACTCTGTTCACACTTATCTGACCATTCAAACTTAGCATTCTTCTTGTTAAAGCTGTTAAGGGTAATGTTAATCGTGAGAAATCCTCAACAAATCATCTGTAGTATCCTGTCAAGCCTAGGAAACTACGTACTGTTGCATTAGCTGGTCTCTCTAAGTTGACCATAGCTTTTACTTTATGCAGATTCATACCAAATCCATTTGCTGAAACAACTTACCCCAAACACTACCTGATTCAACCAAAACTCACATTTGGTGAGTTTAGTGTACAACGGTTTATCGCGTAGTGTTTGTAAAATAATCCTTAAATGTTCCTCATGAGCTTTCCTGTCAACTGTGTAAACTAATATGTCATAAATAAATACTATCACAAACTGATCCAAATACTGATGAAAAATCTTGTTCATAAGGTCCATGAAAAGTGCTGGTGCATTAGTCAAACCGAATGGCATTACTAAAAACTCATAATGCCCTACCTCGTTCTGAATGATGTCTTAGGAATATCTGATTCCCTTACTTTTAACTGATGGTATCCTGATCTTAAATCTATCTTAGAAAACACTGATGCTCCTCGTAACTAGCTAGACAAATCATCTATTCGGGGTAAAGGATACTTGTTGTGTATCGTGACTTTGTTTAACTGTCTAGAATCAATACATAATCTAAGGGTACCATCTTTCTTTTTTACAAATAACACTGGAGCTCACCTAAGGCGATACACTAGGTTTGTTGTATCCCTTATCAACTAGTTCTTGTAATTGCATCTTCAGCTCCTTGAGCTCACTTGGAGCCATTCTAGACGACGCTTGCGGAACAAGTGTTGTCCCTGGTAACAATTTAATAGTGAACTCAACTTTCCTATCAAGTGGCAACCCTGACAAATCGGCTGGAAAAACATCAAGAAATTTATTCACAACAAGAACATTTTCTGGCTTTAGTTTTTCCTCTTGCATCTCCACTATGAGTTAAAAAAAAAACGTCGTGCAACCTTTCCTCAACAACTTTTTGGCTCTTAATGCTTAAATCACACTTGTAGGAATAATCTTCCTTTCACCCCTGAAAACCACTTCACCAACTGGAGTGTATATAACTAACCTTTTACATAAAGGTTCTAGCTTCCCATTCAACTTAGTTAAGAACATACTGAAAAACAAAGAAATGTGTAGCACCTGGATCTATTAAAACACGTGCAGGTACATTACAAATAGTAATCGTACCAGTAATGGCATCTGGTGCATCTTCTGCTTCTTACTGAATCATAGCGTAGACCTTTCCGTGTTGCCTAGGTCTCCCTACAACTCTCTTTACTCTAACACCATTTGGTGCCCTCTCTGCAGCTACTAGAACTCTCATTGCTCAAGTATGCGGGACTCAACTCCCTAGTCCTCTGCATGCGGTACATCACCATGGTTGTGGACAATCCCTCTTGACATGTCACAGTTGTCGCGTGACTTTGGTAGCACGTACCAATACTCAGAAGACAATGACCTCGATGATTCTTGCAACAAATCACACATGGAGTTTTCCTTGCTATACTAGCAATAGACTCTTGCCCTCTCTGCAATCTTGTGGCTGATCAAACAGACTAACTAGGTCCTCTTTAACTCTGCCTCTGATAGGCACTACCCACATTCATCTGCCTCGATGCCCGACTACTAGCTCGATTCTTAAAGTCTTATTGACTTGAAACATTTACTCAGTGTGAACCTCCATTGCTCACGACCTTGAAGGCGCTTGTTGTCGAAGTCCCACAACTAGGCTTCACTACTGACTTCTCCTCTACTATAGTTTGCTCAACATGTAGGGCAGGCTCTACTAGATGAGAAAAAGTCAGCCCACTTAGAAATAGTTGTGACTGGGTACGTATCTCAGGATGTAATCCTCCTTCAAACCTTCGACACATGTCACTCTCAGATGCCACAATCACAACAACATACCGTGATAGTTCGGTATACCTTCTCGCGTACTCAACCACTGAAAGTAACCTTTGCTTCAATTCTAAAAATCCACCCCTCTTTGCCTCGCAGTACGTGCTAGGGTAATACTTGTCTTTGAATATGCTTTTAAAAGTTTGCCAGCCAAAAGTATGTGCATTACTCCACCTAGCTAATATTGGTTTCCATCATCCTTCTGCCTCCTTCAGCAGCAAGAATGTGGCCAACTTGACTTTTCGCTTCACAAGAAAACTCATCACATCAAAACATTTATCAAGCATATTCAGCCAAACCTTGGCGTAAACTGGATCTTTCGAACCCTCAAACACTGTGGCTCCTAATTCTTTTAGGTGATCTATTCTATATGTATTGTCTGGATCACTTAGCTCTGCTCTCTATGGCTTACCTACCTTCTCTGAGGAGTTAGCATGCTGCTTAATTCTGGCCCCTTCTGGACTCTCGGGGCACTAGATCCCCACTGAGATTGGGCTTGGGAAGGATCCTGCGTCCCGTCCTGATCCTGCTTGCATCGTCTGCTAGTACGTGGTGGCATGACTTCTATAACATATCAACATACTAGACATGTAATGAATACTTAACTCAAATGCACAATTCTAGACTTGTGTTAACATTCTAGTCTTGACTCGACTTTCTCTTATCCTTACTTCAACCACGCTCTGCTAGTTCTATTGAATTAACTCAATAACTTGCTATTTACTTTTTAGTTTCTTCTAGAGCTAACTTGCTTTTTCTTATTCCACATGGAGCTAACTGCTCTGATACCAAGTTATCACACCCCCTCCCGAACTACCTGATTAACTTGGCCCAGTAGACGGTGTGAAGCCAACAGTCATCGTTCACCTCTCTAACGATACCTGTTGACCCTGCTTTACCTGATAAACATACTATACTTGTATAGGAAACACTTTAAACATAACACAGCGGAATATTGACAATTACGTAACCTACGTAAGGAGTAACCCTACTTAAGACTCTTTGGAAAACTGAAACGGATGTGAACATCACAACCAAAAACATACCCAACCATGGTTTACACAACCACAACCTAGAATGTACACATAAACATAACTTCATAGTCCTTCTACTATACATATAGACTTTCCATACAACTCCACCCACGTACAACATATCAAACTTGTGGAACTTCCAGCAGACTATGGCAGGTTATCAGGCACCGGGAGCTCGATCTCTACCTGAAAAGTTTGAAAACACTGAAAGAATGAGCTATGAAGCTCAGTGAGTGACTGAGTTAAAAATCTATAACTCATAAATCATATCACCTGGAAATTTATGAGCATATGTATCTGTAATCAAGCGTTAAAAATACACATGTAATCATAATAGTTTTTTCAGAAATCCAGCAAGTACGTCATTAAAATCTCGCAAGGCATATCGATACTACTAACCATTTAAAAACGTATGACAATCTACGTTGTATAGGACAAACTCAATACAACCAACGTTTATTCTACGATGTAGTGGGGCCCGCCCAACACTCACGACAGCATTGTTGTCACGGAGTACACTCAACGTCGACAACAGAAAATGACCTATGTGCACACGGTACCATACAACCCTCGGGCTCAATGTCTCAGTCATTTACTCATTCAAGACTAAGAAATACACATAAAAACATTTAAACATGTCTGCTTATCTTTCCTTTCGTAAAACTCAAGCTTACTCAGCTTGTTAATTAAAACTGGAAATCTTTAAATCATACTTGCTAGTACATACTTGCTCGAAATCATAACATTTTCATAAATTTCGACAATCAAGAACATATGCTCACATACAAATTTCATCAAGATAATTAGGCTCACAACGAGCACTTTAAATCATTTCTTAGAAAATATGAATACTCATAAACATGTGTTCAAAGGAAAACAATAAGCATTGAAACCATTTCGTTTTAGCAAAACCTTGCATTTTCATAAGCATAATACCAACCTATACACCATTTTCGAGGTTCGTTTTGTCACTCACAGTGTTAGAACTAGAACCTTGGCCCGTACACTCGACCTATTTCCTCTTGGCCTGTCAAACAAACCAAATCCAAACATTAGAACCTCGAGCTCATGATTTTCAACCCTAATATTACAAAAATCACACCATCCAATTTCCAGAATTTTACCAATTCCATACCCTGACTTTTATACATCCATAACTCCTTCATTACTTAGCCAAATAGGATGTAATTTATACCAAACTCTTCCTTTTTGAACCCTCTAAAAATAATATGAAGAAATGAAATTGAGATGCCCAACGGAGTTGTTCCAAAATACCTCGAAAACGTCTTCGCTAGGAACAAACTTCTGCTATTCCAGTTTCGTTTTCTTGCTGCACAACAAATTTGACCTGATATTTAAAACCTCTTCGAGACAATTTCTACTCACGATGTCTTCATGAAAGTTGTAGGAAATTTAATAAGCTTTCCAACCATACCTATTAGAGCTTCTGATTCAAACTCTACAGATCAGGACAATCAAAACACCAGAGGCTTCTCGGATTTGACAGCAAATTATGTCTTCTGCTTTCCTCTTCACAAAACAGCAACTTATGGTCAGAATTTGCTCGAGCATCCTTCACAAACATTTTTCAAAAATGAATTAGCTTTCGAGAAAACCAAACCTCAACTCATACCTCTTCTTTTTTAGCTCGAAATGATTAAAACATCAGAACATGGTTGAATTGTTCATCATGCTGCCATGGGGGGTCGGATTGAATTTCTCCCTTTATTCTTCAACTTCAAACCAAAAACCACTTTCTTCACCTTCCTTTAAGTTCCTCTCACGATGCTCTGTAACGCCCCTACTTTTACAACATAAATTCCTAGGGACATTACTACTCATGCATGCATTCGAGGCCTTAACTGAGCTTAAAACAAATAAACGTTGATAAATAAAAATCAATTTAATTTGGGATCCCATAGAAATACAAAACGTTTACAAGAAATATAATTAAATTCGGCCTCTAGTTTCAAAACTCTGTACTACATAAGCGGAAGACCATAATCTTTTAAAATTCTTTCTAAATCACGGATGCGGAATTCATGACTTGGTTCCCATGGCTTCTGTAGCGCATCCATGCCACTACTTTGGTATGCTCTCGTCTTTACACGAAAACATTTTAAAACAAAGAAAGACACAACAAAGGTAGAGGGATGAGTATTATAAAATACCCAGTAAGTGGGGGGTCGGGATATGCATACACATACAATCATAATCTCTAAACTCAAGCATAACATACATAGATGGGATCTAAAACTTTCTAGAGTTGCCAGGTCTTTAATCCATGGCTGCATAGTTAATTGTCAGGCCTTTAATCCATGACTGTTCATTCAGTTGCCAGGTCTTTAATCCATGGCTATTCATTCAGTTGCCAGGTCTTTAATCCATGGCTATTCATTCGATTGCAGTCTTTAATCCATGGCTATTCATTGATTGCAGTCTTTAATCCATGGCTATTCATTGATTGCGAGTCTTTAATCCATGGCTATTCATTCGATTGCAGTCTTTAATCCATGGTTATTCATTGATTGCGAGTCTTTAATCCATGGCTATTCATTGATTGCAGTCTTTAATCCATGGCTATTCATTCGATTGCGAGTCTTTAATCCATGGCTATTCATTGATTGCCAGTCTTTAATCCATGGCTGTTCATATCTTTGTCAGTCTTTAATCCATGGCTGTTCATATAATTGCCAGGTCTTTAATCCATGGCTGTATATTTACTTGTGAGGCCGACTGGTCATCCTAAGTCATTTCAGCGATCTCAGGATAACCAGTGTCCACACTATTCGTTAATTCATTGCGTGGCATACAAAACATGCATAAGGTCCCATCAGTCACATAATCATGGTGTACATATCACAAATATCATCATCAACATATCATTCATACTTTCTCATGGACAGTGTGAAATATCATACTTTTGTATTAACATGAAACATTCTCATACACACTACTGTCCTATTTTCACATGAAATAATGGGATCTTTATACATAACACACGAGAATACTTTCACATAAAATAATGATTCATTTTCACATAATACATCGAAATATTGCACATAAAATATCACGTATTCTCAAAATAATATCTTGTGGATTTTCATGTGGAAAAATATGAACTGTTTCACATAAAGTCATGAAAATCATTTTCATTTACTCCCATTTAAAAGTTCGGCACGAGGTCCCTTACTAAACCTTTTGAAATCATTCACTCGAGATTCTCGAGAAACCCTTTGAAATATTCGTTTCTAAATTCAAGCCCTAAGCATGAGTTTTGGAAATTCACCTTCGAAATAATTCTTCAATTTTCATCCTTTAAAACAAATACATATTTCAGAAATCGTATTCACTTCCCTTTTAAGATCGTTTGTAGAAAATCCCTTACTTTAGCTCGAAGCTCTTTACATTCGCTCCTAGCTCAAGGTTTCGCTTAGTCATGCTCGATAGTCGAATCCCTAAATCACATTAATCAATTCCTTAATTAACTTACATAATTAGACACTTATTTTGAATCCAATCATCGTTAGGCTAAATTACCACAAGCGGACGCTTAAAAGCGAACTCGGGAGGTCAAAGCAGGTGGGCCGGAGCGGCCCGGCTCGGCGTGGCGGCGTGGCGTGGGCGGCGGCGCGGCGGCGGCGGCAGCGTCGGCGGCGGCGTGCGTCGCGATCTGGCATCGTCGTCTTTGGCGGCGCGTGGAAGCGGATCTGGGATGCCCACCGCCGATCTATTCGAAACCGGTCGAAACTCAGCGAAAAAGGAATTGAAGCAGGGTGAAGCCGGTTGAACCAAGCCCGAAAAACCGATCGGTAGCGCGGGTGTAGCTGCGGCGGTGGTCCGATTTGAGCTCCACGGTGCAGACTACGGCACTCGGCGGTGGGATCGAAGCGGGCCGTCGGATGGCGCGTCGCAGCCGATTCAAGCCGCCGGCGGTTTCGGCGTGGCGGAGGTTGCAGCATGGACGCGGGCTTGAGGATGAGGCTGCCGGCACAAAGTCTGCGTGACTACGAACGGGGAGGGTGAGCAGCGGCGAAACAACCCGGCGACGAAGGCGAGGCGTTCGCCGGCTGCAACCATGGCTCGATCGACCGATCAGCCTTTCGGTAACGGGCAAAGTGGTCGACGATGTGGAGAAGCTGGGTCTCTCGCCGGCGGCTGAACGAAGCACTCTTCCCATGGTGGCTGTCCAACTATTGAAAGAGAGGATGAAGATGAAGTTCTCGAAATTTGTGCCTCTCCAATTCTAACCCTAAATTGACTTGCTTAAGAATTACAAAAATGCCCTTCCTCTTCCTTTTAACCACAAGTATGCCCTTAAACAAATCAAATGTTCTCCAAATGCCTTTACTTATACAAAACCCTTAATTTACATATCATATCAATGAACAACAAAGCTCTAAAGTCCACTTAATTTGAATTTCTAGTAAATTAATCCAAGTACAACCTAAGAAGTATTTGAAAGTTTTGGGCGTCACAATCTTCCTCCTTAAGAACTTTTTCGTCCTCGAAAGTTTTCAATCTTGTAATAAATTCGGGATAGCTCGCTCGCACTTTCTCCAATCTATTATGAAGAGTCTCGTGGTCCCTATATGAGAATTTACCTCGGATGTTTCTCAAGTATCACCATGGTGATTACGTGTTATTCAACGGTCTCATAACTTTATTCCGAGCCTCTTCCCTTCTAGTGATCCTTCTAATAAGGCCTAAGTAACTAACATCCTTATCTCGAATCCTAACTTTTTGGAAGTTCCAAATCCAAACCCTGAAATAGCTCAGAATACTTACCTTGTGTTCTCCTCTAGTGTCTCTAAATAGTCTCTTCTGTCTTGCGATTTTTTTTTTTTTTTTTTTTTTTTTTGAATTGTATTCTTTGAACTAACTCGATTTCATTCTTTGTCGAGCCTCAAAATCCCCTTTAAGGTTTGCTGCACCGGCTACTAGCATTTATTTCAAGGCATGACAAGATCGCTTCCTCTAGTCATCGCCTCCATAACCTGATCACCTTCACCAAGGATGTGACTTCAAGGATAGAGTTAGCAACTTTGCTTGATCGTTCAAGCTTCATTACACTATTGGTTAACCCCTCTCGCTACTCTCCACGACCTTCTAGTAAACGTTATAGTGACAAGCTTACCCACATGCTTACTCAATTGACTCTGGGAGCTTTCTAATGCAATCAATAACCCGTTGAAAGTTTTAAGTCGTGGTGGGAGTAACCCAAACTTAGGTCTCCTTTGGTTGTCGTGATACATGAAATGTTCCGTGCAACTCTGACAATCTTATTACAAAAAGTTCTTAAAATTTCGGCAGCATAACGGCGTAACTACAACAATGCCGAAATTTTCTCTACACCTGCTTGATAGAAATTGCACTCCTAAAACCCGATAACCAACCAATCATGCCTCCAAACTTCATTTCAGATTACACAGGGTTCAGAAACACACAAAACACAAAAATGCCGAACAACAAAACATAAGTGAAACTAAGTTTCTTTAATTGTACACAATGACTCTTTAAAGACAAGAAGATTTAACCACCAGGTTACAACCTTAACTTTAAAACAAACTGTAAAAGAGTGTAATGAAATCCTCTTGACTTACCCTGCTTTAGAGTCTAAACAAATATAGGTCATCGCATTAAGTGACGAAATTTTCATTGCAAGTTCTAGGAATAGAATGAACCTTTTAAAGCAAGTCATCCATGTTACAACTCGTACTCTATCGCTTTTAATCTTTCCTCAGACTATGGCACAACGGAACAGTAATTCATGTCACTCCCCTTAATATCCTACTCAAGTAATCGCTTGAATAAAATGCAACTTTCTTAATACCAATAGGGTTGGATACTTTACAATGGCATCCACTACATTTCTTAACTTTTCCGACTCTTTTGTCATGAAACCCTAACGTTCAAACCTTGAATACGAATACTTTATTTAACACCTCTAGACTTGGAACTTTTCAAGATTTACAATACTCCTTTGCTAAGGTTCTACTCGCGAACTCAGTTGTTCAAGGTTTCTTGAAAGATTTTCGCCTCGTAATGTCTACCCTTTCTTTCCTTTGTCCAAACTACTCCTTTTTTTAATAAGCAGCATGCAAGTGAGTCTTATCTTGACAAAGACTCCTTTAAGCCTTACATCCCTGAACTCGGACATTTCCTTTATAATATTACTCACCTGAGGTCACATTCTCGTCTTTTCTTAGCTTAACAAATTTCCTTATGCTCACCTTTTGAAGTTTACTTGAGCACTTAACTCCTTAGTGACCTTTCGACTACTTCCATATCTCAGGACTTACTCTTCCCTCCTTATGCCTAAAGCAATCCTTACAATTGTCATTTCGCGCCTTTCTTAGGCTTGGTTAAACTAGAACGTCTTCGACAACTTTATCCAGACAATGATTTACCTTTCTCTTGAGCACTAAATCCATCAAGCCTATAAACATTAAGGGCATTTAAGTAAAATCTCTACAACCTTCATGATGTTAAGTAAAGTGATTTGGAAGTCGTCTCGGGATATCTAATCACAGGTTATGTGGGCGCTAACTTGACTCCAAAATCATCTTAAGGAACACTATGCTCCTCGTCTTTGGTGGAATAGGTCGTTCATTCAAAGCGAAGAGATTTATCCTTAGCAACAACTGTCTCCACTTCTCATCTCTTATGCACACGCATAAGTATATCACTTTCTCCTTTATGCATCACACTAATACTTCTTATGGCGATAAACTACTATTAACTCTTATAAAGGAGGTTACGTGCTCGTGACTTGGGTTCTTTTACTTTCTTTGGGGCATTTCTGTAAGGAGTATTAGAAATTTCTATTACTCTCTACTTTTACTTCCATACTTAAATCTGTCTCTTGTGTTGGGGTAACTTTAAAAGAGAAATCCTTCCTTATCTAATACTAGCGCATCGATCCTCGTGCTTAATCTCCTTAAACTTGGCCTTCTTCTTTTAGTAAGATTAAGGACATTCTCAACTATTTGTACTCGTTTGGTTATAAGTCGAATTCACTAAAACCTTTCTTAAGAAACCATCAACATAGCCTTTACTAAAGGAACCTTATAGATTCATGTTTCTAATGATCGTTCGACCACTACCACTATACACTTTACCAATCGAAAAGGAGTTCCTCAACTTGATTGCTACATAGCGAAGAAGAGATTGAGCACTTTCCTCTATTAACCGAATTCTCTCTCCTTAAACCTCACGATCGGGAAAGGAAACTTTACTACCTAAGAGTTGGGGTTAACCTCTCGTGCTATTTCTTTCAAGTTGTACACATATATCTAGTCCAACGGTAGAAATTAGTAGCAAGGTTCTTATACACATTCCACAAGCGTGAACACACCGTGATCATATGAATGTCTATTCGTGCACAAGTTTTGGAGAGTCAGACAATCAATTCTCTTGTGTTCTCAAACTAAAACTCTAATTCCTTACTTTTCTCCTTTATACTTGTCCTTATTAAGTCTACTTAGTTTATGGTATCGCTTTTGAAACTTCGTATCATGCCTATCTGTAGTAACACATTAATCGTGTATATCTCTCGTGGTTTCTCCCTCGAGCAAAGGTCTAAATAAAATCTAAGTGTTTCAAGTATTTTGAAGAATTAAATTTTCGTTCCAACATTAACAATCTATCCTTCCCTTTAAAGCTCGAGTCCATTTTAAAACATCTTTGCTCTCTTTACTTTTGAACTCCTTGAATACCATACTTACGTATTCACTTGAAGGTGAAGGGCTTTATTTAGGAACCAACAAAGTCGAAAACTCCAAAGTGAGTACGTTTACTAAGTCTCATACCTTTCTATCCAATTGATCTAGCATGAATGAATGAGACTACTAACTCTCTTGCAGAACACATTCAAACTTTGAACTTCTCATGAGTAGTCTTAACTTTTATTATTGAAAGCTATACTTAAGTGATCTAGTTTCTTAGCAACCTTTAACACTCTAACCTCTTAAGTCTTACCCTTTACTCCCTTGGTCAAAGCGGACCTTTTAATAATTCTCAACACGTGTTTTATGGCTATAAAACTTCATTTTTAGCGTAAACATTCTTAACTAAAACATTTTCCTTTCTATCATCAATAGTAGAGATCACATGTGTTTTCTTTCCTTTGGCGTAAGATCACGTCGACGCTATGGCGATATCTGCGTATAGATTCACATATAAGCATTTCATTTATGCATTTCCCTTTTCATAGACATATAGTTTAGCTCATACATTCTCATTCTTTCTTAGTTTGGAAATTCATCAAACTCGATTTTTATATAAAATATTTTCTCATAGAATACTAAATTCTCTTTTCGTGAACAAATAAAACTTTTAGTTCGAAGGCATACCTGGCGGTGACTGGAGTTGCTACTTAGCCATGGGATACTTGTTGCTTACTCTGTAAGCGAGTCTACAAGACCTATAACCTTGGGCTCTGATACCAACTGTAACGCCCCTACTTTTACAACATAAATTCCTAGGGACATTACTACTCATGCATGCATTCGAGGCCTTAACTGAGCTTAAAACAAATAAACGTTGATAAATAAAAATCAATTTAATTTGGGATCCCATAGAAATACAAAACGTTTACAAGAAATATAATTAAATTCGGCCTCTAGTTTCAAAACTCTGTACTACATAAGCGGAAGACCATAATCTTTTAAAATTCTTTCTAAATCACGGATGCGGAATTCATGACTTGGTTCCCATGGCTTCTGTAGCGCATCCATGCCACTCGCCTGGTATGCTCTCGTCTCTACCTGAAAACATTTTAAAACAAAGAAAGACACAACAAAGGTAGAGGGATGAGTATTATAAAATACCCAGTAAGTGGGGGGTCGGGATATGCATACACATACAATCATAATCTCTAAACTCAAGCATAACATACATAGATGGGATCTAAAACTTTCTAGAGTTGCCAGGTCTTTAATCCATGGCTGCATAGTTAATTGTCAGGCCTTTAATCCATGACTGTTCATTCAGTTGCCAGGTCTTTAATCCATGGCTATTCATTCAGTTGCCAGGTCTTTAATCCATGGCTATTCATTCGATTGCAGTCTTTAATCCATGGCTATTCATTGATTGCAGTCTTTAATCCATGGCTATTATTCATTGATTGCAGTCTTTAATCCATGGCTATTCATTCAGTTGCCAGGTCTTTAATCCATGGCTATTCATTTACTTGTGAGGCCGACTGGTCATCCTAAGTCATTTCAGCGATCTCAGGATAACCAGTGTCCACACTATTCGTTAATTCATTGCGTGGCATACAAAACATGCATAAGGTCCCATCAGTCACATAATCATGGTGTACATATCACAAATATCATCATCAACATATCATTCATACTTTCTCATGGACAGTGTGAAATATCATACTTTTGTATTAACATGAAACATTCTCATACACACTACTGTCCTATTTTCACATGAAATAATGGGATCTTTATACATAACACACGAGAATACTTTCACATAAAATAATGATCCATTTTCACATAATACATCGAAATATTTGCACATAAAATATCACGTATTCTCAAAATAATATCTGTGGATTTTCATGTGGAAAAATATGAACTGTTTCACATAAAGTCATGAAAATCATTTTCATTTACTCCCATTTAAAAGTTCGGCACGAGGTCCCTTACTAAACCTTTTGGAAATCATTCACTCGAGATTCTCGAGAAACCCTTTGAAATATTCGTTTCTAAATTCAAGCCCTAAGCATGAGTTTTGGAAATTCACCTTCTGAAATAATTCTTCAATTTTCATCCTTTAAAACAAATACATATTTCAGGAAATCGTATTCACTTCCCTTTTTAAGATCGTTTGTAGAAAATCCCTTACTTTAGCTCGAAGCTCTTTACATTCCGCTCCTAGCTCAAGGTTTCGCTTAGTCATGCTCGATAGTCGAATCCCCTAAATCACATTAATCAATTCCTTAATTAACTTACATAATTAGACACTTATTTTGAATCCAATCATCGTTAGGCTAAATTACCACAAGCGGGACGCTTAAAGCGAACTCGGGAGGTCAAAGCAGGTGGGCCGGGCGGCTCGGCGGGCCGTGGCGGCGTGGTGGCGTGGCGTGGGCGCGGCGGCGGCGCGCGGCGGCGCGTCGCGATCTGGCGGCATCGTCTTTGGCGGCGCGTGGAAGCCAGATCTGGGATGCCCACCTGCCGATCTATTCGAAACCAGTCGAAACTCAACGAAAAAGGAATTGAAACAGGGTGAACCGGTTGAACCAAACTGAAAAACCGATCGGCGCGGGTGTGGCTACTGGCGGTGGTCCGATTTGAGCTCCACGGCTGCAGACTACGGCACTCGACGGCTGGGATCGAAGCGGACCGATCGGATGGCGCGTGCAGCAGTTCAAGCACCGGCGGTTTCGCGTGACGGAGGTTGCAGCATGGACGCGGGCTTGAGGATGAGGCTGCCGGCACAAAGTCTGCGTGACTACGAACGGGGAGGGTGAGCAGCGGCGAAACAACCCGGCGACGAAGGCGAGGCGTTCGCCGGCTGCAACCATGGCTCGATCGACCGATCAGCCTTTCGGTAACGGGCAAAGTGGTCGACGATGTGGAGAAGCTGGGTCTCTCGCCGGCGGCTGAACGAAGCACTCTTCCCATGGTGGCTGTGCAACTATTGAAAGAGAGGATGAAGATGAAGTTCTCGAAATTTGTGCCTCTCCAATTCTAACCCTAAATTGACTTGCTTAAGAATTACAAAAATGCCCTTCCTCTTCCTTTTAACCACAAGTATGCCCTTAAACAAATCAAATGTTCTCCAAATGCCTTTACTTATACAAAACCCTTAATTTACATATCATATCAATGAACAACAAAGCTCTAAAGTCCACTTAATTTGAATTTCTAGTAAATTAATCCAAGTACAACCTAAGAAGTATTTGAAAGTTTCGGGGCGTCACATGCTCTCTGGTTTTACTTGATAAAATTACAAGGAAATGGAAAGAAGGTGAATTAAATCCTTTTAGAAATGCTTGGCAGTGGAAAAGCTTTTTTGTCCTTTTCCTTTTTGTTTTTTTCTTTATTCTTTATTCTTTTCCTTTATCTTAGTCTTCCCTTTCTTTTCTTTTCTTTTCTTTTCAAAACAAAACCAAACCAAAATACCTTTCTTGTTTTACTTTGTTTTCTCTTTTTTTTTGTAAGGAAATTCCAAAGAGAGATCTCAGGTTTACATGAGGTGATGGCGTTGCAACAGCCTACAGGGTTTCGAAACGCTGTTCGTGCGGACAAATGCATTAGAAGACCTGTGAAGGTAGTGTTACAATGCTGCTTTGCATTGTCGCAACGCTATATCGATAAGCTTAGTGCGTGTTAAGGTAACGGCGTTGCGACGTGGGATTATTTTAACGAAACTAAGTAGCACAACAACATCGCGATGATTCGATCGTCTTCCGCTGCGTGGGAGTTTCATTCCCTTCAACATCGTCTATAATGAATGCATGATCTCCTTGGCGGTGATCATCCCCTCATGTTTCTTACCTAGCACATCAAATATGCTAGACTAGATGTAGACTTGAGCCTTATCATTAGCCCTAATCCATCTATCATATGCATCCCGAACAATGTTGGTTGCATACGTTCCGGGAGGGGGAGGGCATTCCTCCGTTGAGACAAACCTTAGATCATCGATGGCAAGAATCGTATTCATGTTCGATTTCCAAGTCGCATAGTTTTTGCCATTTAATTTATCGGAGGCGAGTAACTTAATTAAAGAGCTCGGCATGCTGAAAAAGAATGAATTGTCTAACTAAATTACTTTCAACCCTTTTTTCATCCCATCATTTTTAGCAAAAGTAGTAATGTACCCATAAATTCATTATTGTTTTGCAACGACCCTTCAGTGATTCAGAGCAACCTCTATCGAGGGGAAGTCAATAACTCTTTCACTAAACCAAGATATTCTTGACTAAATGCTAATACCGAAATAACTCTTATTCCTATAACATTCTAGTTATCGCTACTTTGGTCAAGAATTCACTAACACTTAGCAATTCTTATAAGTGTGACCCACCATTTTCAGACCTTAGAAGTCAATGTTGGAAATGCTGTTGGGATGTATGTCCTCATCTCGTGTAGTTTGTAATATTCCAAGTTGTAAATGAATAAGAGTTATTTATTTCAACATTGTGTAATAAATAAGAGTTATTTATTTAAATTTTGTGTCTCGCATTTTTCATAAATTTAATCCAATAAACTAAGCTCCAGAGTCATTGTATTATGAGAGAACTAAGAACTTGAACGGTGTGTAGTGGACAAATAGGGAGGGTCACGTTCGAGTTAATGACCCAAACGGTCTACAGTATATGGATAGGGTTGGAGACCTAATCCTGGATACACTATGGATGCGACCCGCTTTGTATTAGATACAGACGAGGTGATCTGACTCGTTCATGTGGTTGACATGCGAATGGGGGCATCTTGTGCAATGAGATTGTACAAGACCGGACCGTGAATTATTAGACTTACTGATGTAACACCGTTAACAATATAGTGCTAATAAATTCGTAGATGACCATTAGTGACTCGACCTTAATCGAGCGTGTCACAGACACTCGCATCTGCGAAGTGCGTCCCTTTGACTAGTACGGGTGAGGGTGGGCCCTTGTTGCTCGCCTAATATGCCTATCTTCTCAGGGGCAGGACCACGTGGGGAGCTGGGAACTTGACTACGCGAGAAGGAATTCACTCGTTCCGTCTTAGAGAAACTAGAGGGTTGTTCCTGAAGTCTTTCTCTCTAGGACTTGAACAACGGGCCCCACTCTCTCATTGGGTGAGAGGGTTGTTGTTTATGGTTGGACCCATGCAACGTAGTTGTTCATTAGAGGAGCGGTGGGACTTAAGGAGCAAGAGGTAGACACGGGGTAAAGCGACAATTTGACCCAGCCGTGACTACGAACAACCTGTGAAGGGTCGACTCATGGGTATTGGTTATATCGATGGCCACAACTTGTCCTACAGTGATGAGAGTGCAACTACGAGTTTTAGTGGAGTGTTACCGTATCTAATGAATGTTGAATAATCGGGTCAAAGAGTTTGACAGGTTAGTCTCGGATAATTGGAGCTCGTCATGTGTAGGTCCATTAGGTCCCTCGGTTGGCTCAAATTGGACAAATTGAGGGTTTACAGTTTGGTGTGAATTTGAAGTGTTCAAATTCATTATTTGGGTATTTATGTCATTTATATGAGATATAGATGACATAATATATATAGTTTGATGTGAATGAGATTCATAATAAACTATAGTATAGCCTAATTGATTAATTAGTGCTATTTGGAGAAATTGAATTGAGAGAAATTAAATTGAATGTGATTCAATTTATAATTACACATTTATGCAAATGAGATTTGTATAATAAGGTATGAGATACCTTATACTATATAATATGCAAATGTGATTTGTATATTATATGGTTGTGGTAAAATTGTGATTTGGTGGAGATTTTAACTCCATCACACAATAGTATTTAAAGGCTTTGCAAGAAGCCTTTGGTATGCCATTTGTCATTTTTTGGATTTTCATCCAAAGAGAGTAAGGCAATTCTCTCTCAAATTCTCTCTCAATTCTCTCCTCACCCAAAACCAAAGGGAGGCCCATTCACTCCCCCTCAACCTCTCGAGAACAATCGAGAAGAATTTTTGGAGTGTCTTGCAACACTGATCGAGGTTCGTGTTCGAGGAGAACGTTGGATCGAGAGAGATCGTGATCGGAGAAGGAGAAAACGTTGAAGAAGAGTACTTCAAGAGGTTAGTACTTTTTACTTACTGTTTTCTTCTTCTTCTTTGCATGTTTAGCCTTGGATCTATGAGATAGATTCAATTTTAAGATGGTATTACACAACGGATCAACGATGTTTCACAACGTCTTCCACTGCGGGAATTCAAAATCCCTTCAATTGGTATCAGAGCCAATCGTTGCTCTCCGTTGTGTATTCTATGAATTCTTAAAATTAGGTGTGTAGCATTAATTTTCATGAGATGAATGTTTATGGTTTGCAATTTTGGATGTTTTCGGTTTTTGGCACTTTTTAGATTTACATTAAAGTTGATGAGATCAATGTAAGGACCCGTTGTTTTGGGCATTTTTTAATGTAAATCGAGTCTGTAAGTCCGTGTCGTTCTTGGCAAGAGTTGTCGTGAAGAAAACGGAGCAAAAACGGACGATTTCGGTGAAAAACAGCAAAAGTTGTGTTGCTGGAAGTTCATCAGCTAGCGGTGGCGTTGCAACGCCACATCGTTGAGAACGCTAGGCGTGCCACTATACATTACAGCGTTGCAACTAAATAACAATGTTGCAACGCCTTGGCGTAGTGGTTCGTGGAGCGTGAAAATTTTGGGGACGTGGTATGTGTGCAACGATTCGAGTTCGGGTTGGTGCAATTGTTGTTTTTATTTATTTATTTATTTATTTATTTATAAAATTTGATTTTAATAAATGTATTTTATTTAATTATTTTAATTAATATTAATATAAATGTTATATTAATGTTAATTAATTTAATTTTATGCCCCTAGGGTGCCAAAAATCGTTCTAATATTGCTATTTAATTATTTTATGCATGAGATGTATGATTTAATTATTTCTATGTGCATAGAGTATGCAATATAGATTTAAAATCCCACCTTAGGTTAAACATTTCATGAATCATATTTATATTATAAGAGTTATAATATATAGTATGCATGATAGGATTATATTATAAGAGTTATAATATAATGTTTGCATGATTTAATTTATTTAATATAAGTGTTATATTTTTAAATTAAAAACATGCTCATGCATTTAATTCATGTGATGAATGTATGTTAGTATTATTAATGTGATGAATGATCAAACACTATAACATAGAAATGCATGTAACCTAAGTTAATTATTAGTTTTAAATGGTTTAGAACTTGAATAATTAGACTTAAGTTTTCTATTTCTAATGAGATTAGAAATTAGGAAATCAAATATGACCTTTGAATGGAGATTGATAAGTAACTCTGTCTAAGGAAGGTTTTGTCTAAGGCTGGGGTATTTAAGTTGACGCTTGCGGAACACCCCTACCTGGAAACCGATCTGGGAGTGAATTCAGTTTGAAGATTCTTAGGTTATATTCTCGTGAGTGCCGTTAATTAAGAGTTAATTAATTTACTCACATAGACCTAAGTTAATAATGTGATTATAGACTTAGGCTAACCCAAGTTATATTGGTAGACTTAGGTAAATTTTAGCCGGTTTATCTAGGTCAATCCCGAATATTTTAAAGTACTGAGTGGGAGGAAATAAAGTGTATGAGATACATTTAATTTTCCATTCACAAATCTCCGTTAAAATTCGCACCGTGAGATCCATGCTCGGCCTCGTGGCGCAAATGGGAGCGTCCCCCTACGGGTGGCATTTGTATGAGTCAATATCAACGTGAATGGAGAGAGTACTTACAGTGAGTGGGAGCGGGATCTGTGAAAACGGGACTCACGGTCTCTTCTTTCGATTCACACCGTGAGACGCCTATGATCCGCCTGCTAGTTTGGCCTAGACCAGACAATCCCTACGGAGGGCCTTGATCATGGGAGTCGGAACACCGTGAATTACCGAAAGGGATACGATTTCCTTGTTGATTTTTCTTCTTAGTCCTCCCTACGGCGGCTATTGTTTGGACGGATACTTGGAAATCTAAAGATTGAGGGTGACACTCACAGGATTCATTAAGAGTTAATGGATTGCACCCGAAAAATGGTAAGCTGGATGCCTAATGGAATAAGAGTTATTACGGTATTAGGTGCAGTTGAGAAAGTCTAAATCCTAGAGGAGGAGTGGGTTTGTCTACCCTACGGTGGCGGTCATTCTAAACCTTTAGGGTATCATTGCAAATTTTGAATGACCTAGGGATCATAGGATAAAAATTTGCTAAAACCCGATTGGATTTTCAAAAGTTTTTGCGAGACTAATACAAAGTTTTTTTTTTCATTTTTTCAACAACAAAATGTCAAACGCTTTTAACGCTCCTTTAGCTTCCGTTAAGTTAGTCGACGATAGTATTTCGTGAGAAAACAATATAGACACGATTTTGGTAAATGACGACCAAGAGTTCGCACTCACTGAGGAGGGTCCTCAAGTGCTCGGTTCAACAGTCCTATTCAACAATCTACAAACCTTACAGTCCTTGGTGCAAACTAGGGGACAAGAAGTTGAGGCAAGTGTTGCCTTAAGACATTTTCACAGGGGTTCGACCTCTGGGATAAAGTTTGTAGACTTTTCATGCCTTAAGGGGAAGAAGGAGAAGTTGAAGGAAGTTATGGTTGACCACGCTGCCGCCCTAAAAGGCAAAGAAATCAAGGATGTTGCCAGAAAGTGTTTCTACTGCAACGGGGACGGACACCTGAAAAGGAGTTGTCCAAAGTTCCTTGATGAAAAGAAGATGACAGGTAAATGTGATTTACTTGTCACAGAAACTTGTTTAGTGGAAAGTAATGACTCAGCTTGGATATTGGATTCAGGTGCCACTAACCATGTTTGCTCTTCTTTTCAAGGTTTAAGTTCCTGGCAGCGGCTGCAAGAGGGCGAGATAACACTCAGGGTTGGATTCGGAGAAGTTGTCTCAGCTGCAACAATAGGCACGGCGAAACTGTTCTTTGGCGGGAAGTACCTATTATTGGATAATATGTACATAATTCCTGGGTTTACTAAAAACCTAGTTTCTATATCCTGCCTTTTAGAACAAAATATTTTTGTTTCTTTCAAGAGCAATAAAGTGTTTATTTCTCGAAATGGAAATTTGATTTGTTCTTCTTCGCTTGAGAACAATTTATATGTTTTGAACCCTAATTCGGTCAAAAGTGTTTTGAACACCGAATTGTTTAAAACAGCAGAAAGACAAACTAAGAGATTGAAAGTTTCTCCAAAAGAAAGTGCCCATCTTTGGCATCTACAGTTAGGCCACATTAATCTCAATAGGATTGAGAGACTAGTGAAGAGTGGACTTCTAAGCGAGTTGGAAGAAAACTCTTTCTGCAGTATGTATGCGTCATGCCTTGAAGGCAAAATGACCAAACGTCCTTTTAGAGGAAAATGATATAGAGCCAATGAGCCCCTTGAGCTTATACATTCGACCTCGTGGTCAGATGAATGTTAAAGCACGAGGTGATTCTGAATACTTCGTATCTTTCATAGATGACTATTCGGTATGGGTACATTTACCTAATGCATAGGAAGTGCGAAACACATGAAAAGTTCAAGGAGTTCAAGGCGAGGTTGAGAACTGTTAGGTAAAGCGATTAAACACTTCGATCGGATCGAGGTGGAGAGTATATGGACTTTGAATTCCGAGGACTATATGATAGAACATGGAATTACGTCCCAACTCTCAAAGACTGGTATGGTATGCCGCAATGAGAATGGTGTATCGAGAGCGAGAAAGCAGAACCTTGTTGGACATGGTTCGGTCGATGATGAGCTATGCTCGTCTCCCCGATTCTTTTTGGGGTTACGCAGTGGAGCTGCGGTTTACATTTTGAACACGATTAAAGTCGAAAAGTGTTTGTGAAACACCTTTCGAACTACGACATGGTCGTAAAACCAGTTACGTCATTTGAATTTGGGGATGCCAGACCAGTGTTGGTGTCCAAATGAAGAAGAAAGTGGAACCCCGTTCAAAGTTGTGCCTCTTTGTAGGTTACCCAAACGAGACTAGAGGTGGTTACTTTTATGATCCTAAGGATAATAGGGTGCTTGTGTCGACAAACTCCACTTTTCTTGAGGAAGACCACATCAGAGATCACTTACCAAGGAGTAAGATTGTGTTAAATGAAATGGACAGTACATCAGAAAGAGTTGCTGACGGTGCTAGTATGTCAACAAGTGTTGTTGATCCTAGCTCGTCTAGTCCAGTCCGTTCCCAAGAGTTGGGAATGCCTCGACATAGTGGGAGGGTTGTGAGACAACCTGAACGTTACATGGGTTTAGCTGAAACCCAAGTCGTCACTCCTGATGATGACTATGAGGATCCATTGCCCTATGATCAGGCAATGACTGATGTTGACAAAGACGAATGAATTAAAGCCATGGACCAGGGAATGGAGTCGATGTACTTCAATTCCGTCTGAAAGCTTGTGGACCAACCGGATGAGGTTAAACCTATTGGTTGCAAGTGGATCTACAAGCGCAAACGTGGCGTAGATTGGAAGGTGCAGACTTTCAAAGCTCGACTAGTGGCAAAGGGTTTTACCCAAGTGGAAGGGGTTGAAAATGAGGAAACCTTTTCACCTGTTGCCATGGTAAAGTCGATCAGAATCCTTCTGGCCATTGCCACATATTATGACTATGAAGTATGGCAGATGGATGTCAAGACTGCCTTTCTTAATGGCAACCTTGACGAGATCATCTACATGGACCAGCCCAAGGGGTTCATTGCCCAAGGCCAAGAGCAAA
The DNA here is from genome assembly GCA_036507285.1 of Trichosanthes cucumerina. Taxonomy (NCBI): domain Eukaryota; kingdom Viridiplantae; phylum Streptophyta; class Magnoliopsida; order Cucurbitales; family Cucurbitaceae; genus Trichosanthes; species Trichosanthes cucumerina. The sequence continues at coordinate 47,627,728 of CM071841.1, forward strand.
GAGTTTGCCGGCTTAAAAGGTCTATTTATGGACTGAAACAAGCCTCGAGGTCTTGGAATATAAGGTTTGATGAGGCTATCAAATCTTATGACTTTGATCAAAATGTTGATGAGCCTTGTGTTTACAAGAAAATCGTTAACAGTACTGTCGCGTTTCTTATATTGTATGTGGATGATATCCTTCTCATTGGGAATGAGGTAGGATTTCTTCTTGACATTAAGGAATGGTAGCTTCACAATTCCAAATGAAAGATTTGGGAGAGGCCATGATATGTTCTAGGTATCCAGTTGTCAGGAACCAGGAAGAGCGTAACGCTAGCCATGTCTCAAGCGTCTTATATTGACAAGATGTTGTCTAGATATAAGATGCAGAACTCCAAGAAGGGTTTGTTGCCTTTCAGGCATGGGGTTCACCTGTCTAAGGATCAATGTCCTAAGAGGCCTCAAGAGGTTGAGGATATGAGACGAAATCCCTATGCTTCAAATTTAGGAAGCTTTGATGTATGCCATCTTTGTGTACTAGGCCCGACATCCATTATGCGGTTGGGATTGTCGGTGAGGTATCAATCCAATCGAATTAGATCACTGGACAACCGTAAAGGCAATCCTAAAGTATCTTAGGAGAACGAGGAACTACAGCCTTGTGTATGAGAATGGGGATTTGATCCTTACGGGATACACAGATTGTGACTTTCAGACCGATAAGGATTCTAGGAAATCCACTTCTGGGTCAGGCTTCATTCTGAATGGAGGAGCTGTAGTGTGGCAAAGCATCAAGCAGGGATGCATCGCTGATTCCACGATTGAAGTCGAATATGTTGCGGCTTGTGAAGATGTAAAGGAAGCTGTTTGGCTCAGGAAGTTCATGACGGATTTGGAAGTTGTTCCAAATATGAACTTTTCAATCACACTGTTTTGTGACAACAGTGGTGGAGTAGCCAACTCGAGAGAACCTCAGAGTGATAAAAGGGGCAAGCATATGGAGCGTAAGTATCACCTGATACGGGAGATTGTGCACCGCAGAGACGTGATGATCCACGCAGAGATAGCCGAGCACAACGTTGCTGATCCATTTACAAAGGCCCTCACGACTAAGGTGTTTGAGGGTCACCTAGAGAGTCTAGGTCTTCGAGTGCTTCCTGACTAAGGCAAGTGGGAGTATTGTAAAGGGGTATTCAATGCACTAGTTTATTGTATTACTTTATTGTATTACTTTACTGTACATTTGAGAAATGTATCATGTACTCCACTAGCTTAGTCCAAGTGGGAGTTTGTTGGGATGTATGTCCTCATCTCGTGTAGTTTGTAATATTCCAAGTTGTAAATGAATAAGAGTTATTTATTTCAATATTGTGTAATAAATAAGATTTATTTATTTAAACTTTGTGTCTCGCATTTTTCATAAACTTAATCCAATAAACTAAGCTCCAGGGTCATTGTATTATAAGAGAACTAAGAACTTGAACGGTGTGTAGTGGACACACAGGAAGGATCACGTTCGAGTTAATGAACCAAACGGTCTACAGTATATGGATAGGGTTGGAGACCTAAATCACGGATACTGCGTGGATGCGGCCCGCTTTGTATTAGATCTGAGGCGAGGTGATCGACTCGTTCATGTGGTTGACATGCGAGTGGGAGCATCCTGTGCAATGAGATTGTACAAGACCGGACCGTGAATTATTAGACTTATTGATGTAACACCGTTAACAGTATAGTGCTAATAAATTCGTAGATGACCATTAGTGACTCGACCTTAATCCTGGCGTGTCACGGACTCACATCTGCTGGGGTGCGTCCCTTTGACTAATACGGGTGAGGGTGACCTTTGTTGCTCGCCCAATATGCCATCTTCTCGGGGCGAGAACCACGTGGAGAGGCTGGGAACTTGACTACGCAAGAAGGAATTCACTCGTTCAGACTTAGGGATACTAGAGGGTTTTCCCTTAAGTGTTGTCTCGGGGCTTGAATAACGGGGCCCCACTCTCTCATTGGCCTGAGAGGGTTGTTGTTTATGGTTGGACCATGCAACGTAGTTGTTCATTAGAGGAGCAGTGGGCTTAAGGAGCAAGAGGTAGACACAGGGGTAAAACGCTAATTTGACCCAGCCGTGACTACGAACAACCTGTGAAGGGTCGACTCATGGGTATTGGTTATATCAATGGACACAACTTGTTCTCTGATGATGAGAGTGCGACTACTGAGGCTTTAGTGGAGTGTTACCGTAGCTAATGAATGTTGAATAATCGGGTCAAAGAGTTTGTGAGTTAGTCTCGGATCATTGGAGCTCGTCACGTGTAGGTCCATTAGGTCCCTCGGTTGGCTCAAATTGGACAAATTGAGGGTTTTTCTGATTTAGTGTGAATTTGAAGTGTTCAAATTCATTATTTGAAGTATTTATGTCATTTATATGAGATATAGATGACATAATATATATAGTCTGATGTGAATGAGATTCATAATAAACTATAGTATAGCCTAATTGATTAATTAGTGCTATTTGGAGAATTGAGAGAAATTAAATTGAATGTGATTCAATTTACAATTCCACATTTATGCAAATGAGATTTGTATAATAAGGTATGAGATATCTTATATTATATAATATACAAATGTGATTTGTATATTTGCATATTATATGGTTGTGGTAAAATTGTGATTTGGTGGAGGTTGTAACTCCATCACACAATAGTATTTAAAGGCTTTGAAAGAAGCCTTTGGTATGCCATTTTGCCATTTTTTGGATTTTCATCTAAAGAGAGCAAGGAAATTCTCTCTCAAATTCTCTCTCAATTCTCCAAAATTCTCTCCTCACCCAAAACCAAAGGGAGTCACACTCACTCTCCCTCAACCTCTCGAGAACAATCGAGAAGACTTTTTGGAAGTGTCTTGCAACACTGATCGAGGTTCGTGTTCGAGGATAACGTTGGATCGAGAGAGATCGTGACCGGAGAAGGAGAAAACGTTGAAGAAGAGTTCTTCAAGAGGTTAGTACTTTTTACTTACTGTTTTCTTCTTCTTCTTTGCATGTTTAGCCTAGGATCTATGAGATAGATTCAATTTTAAGATAGAATTACACAACGGATCAACGATGTTTCACAACGTCTTCCGCTGCGGGAATTCAAAATCCCTTCAAATGGACCTAGGAGACCCTATCCATTTTTGGGGTTTGAGTTGTTCTGAATCCCATGTTACATCCCTCCGAATGGATGGTGCAACTTCGGGGAACCTGCAGGCGGAACATGGAAATCTCACGGTCCAACCTAATGGAGGAGACCATATGATGTGTTGACACACTTCCTTCTCCCACTTACTATAAATACTTTTTCCATTCACCTTGCTCTTTATTTATGCAAATACCATCCGAATGAGGATGCTCTATTGACATCACGAGGTTGAGCATAAATCTCACGGTGTGAACTACGCAAAAAGCGTAAGAGGAAATTGATATATCATATATACCTTTTCACTCCCACTAATTATTTTAAACAGTTTGGGTATACTTTTACTTAGGGATATTTCAGCTAAACCAATATGACCTAAGTATACCAATATAACAATTATACTGGAGTTACCTAAGTCTATTAACTTTTTAATAAACCTAGGTCTATGAGTTCAATTTATTAACTTTTAATAAACGCCACTCACGAAAGATAATTTATAAACATCTAGATTAAATTCACTCCCAGGTCAGTTCTCAGGTAGGGATGTTTCGTTTCCGTCAACTTAAGTAACCCAACCTAGCCAAAACCTTCCTTAAAAAGAGTCCCTCTTTAATCATAGTTTATAAATTATTGGTTGCCTAATTATAATCTTATTAGAACTAGATAACCTAAGGTCTAGTTAATTCCGGTTCTAAAACCATTTTAAAACTAATTAATTAACCTTAGGTTACATGCATTTCTATGTTATAAAGTGCTTGATCATTCATCACATGAATAAAGATACATTTATTAAAAATCCATCACATGAATAAATGCATAACAATTATATGTTTAATTTTTAATTAATATAACTCTTATATTAATTATAATTAATGATCGAACACTTGTCGGTTTAAAACTCATTTCCTAATTCAAACAATTCGAATTAATCCATCATACTGTTCTAAGTTTAATCCATATGAGCTAGCAGGGGGACGTAATGGACCTACAAATCATGGGCTCCAACAATCCGAAATTAATCGATCAAACTCTTTAACCTAATTAATCAACATTTGTTAACTAACGGGTCATTCCACTAAAGTCTCGTAGTTGCACTCCCCTCACTGTTCATATATTTCTGTCCACCTGATATAACTGTAATCAGTAAGTCAATCCTTCACAGGTTATTTGTGGTCTCGGCTGGGTCAAAATACCATTTTACCACCGAGAACACTTCCTGTTCCTGAAGTCCCACTGAACCTCTATAGAACAATTGATTTGTGGTCCAACCAACAAATCTAGTCCCTCTCAGCCTAGTGAGAGGGGGGCCCTTGTTCTAGTTTCAAAGTCAACACTTAAGGGAACAACCTATCTACTATCCCTAGAGTCGGGTAGGAGTGAATTTTGTCTTGCACCCTATGTTCCCAGCTATCTATCCGATTTTATCCCTGAAATGGGAGGCTTATTGAGCCAGCGATGTTGACCTGCTCTCACCCATGCAAATCTAAGGATAATCCCAAATAAACAGGAGTTCATAGTTAGCTTAGGATTGAGATTGAGTTACCTAGGTCATCAAAATTGAATTAGTCAGTTTTATACAGTAAACGGTGTTATAAAGCAAAAGTGACTAAGTCGTTGTCCAGTCTTATGCAAACTCATTGAATAGGATGCCCCCATTTACATATCTCTATATGAACGATTCAGGATCACATCGTTTGTACTAACTACAAAGTAGGTCGCATCCATAGTGTCCCCAGAATAAGGCACCTAACCTTATCCCTAGACTATAGACCATTTAAGGTTATATACTCGAACTTGATCCATGTTTTATGTCATCACATCACATAAAGTTTAAGTCTACATTAAATAGCCTCGGGACCTTAGTCTATTGGATTCAAGATTATAACATACTAATTCAATAACAATTTTATCAAAAAAGAAACACGAAAATTTTTTATCAATTACAAACTACGAGTTTTAGGACATAAAATCCAACAAACTCCCACTTGGACTAAAACTCCTAGCGGAATATCACATTGTTGAATTTAGGTGAGAAACATATGAGTAGAATAAACATATGAATAAAATGAACTAGGGCATATACCCAAAAGTTCTCCCACTCGTCCTAGTTTACTAACTTCGTAGACCTAGAGACTGTAGGTGACCTTCAAACACTTTAGTCATGAGGGTCTTTGTAAAAGGATCAGCAATGTGAGCTTCTTGGTTCCCTTGAATTTGCAACTGCACAACTGTTATCACAATATAGGGTGATAAGCAGATGCATATTTGGAACGACTTCCAAATCTTTAAAAAATTTCCTCAACCATACTACTTCCTTTCTTGCTTCGTATTCAGCTTCCATTGTGGAGTCTGTAATACAGTTCTACTTCACAATTCTCCACACTACTGCTCCTCCATTCCGAATGAATGAACACTGATCCCAATGTGCATTTTCTTGTATCTTTATCGGTCTGGAAATCAGTGTTAGTGTATCTAGTAAGGATCAAATCCTTAGCATTATACACGAGCAAGTAGTTCCTCGTTCTCCTAAGATACTTGAGGATATTCTTAACAGGAGTTCAATGATCATATCCAGGATTGGACTGATAAACCCAAGTAACGGTCAGGTTGATGAACAACCCTCCCACAACGTCGAGGTATTCTCAACTCTTGAGAAGGATGTGGCAGACCACATGTACTAGTTTTATTTACTACTTTAGTAGATGAACTAGCTTTATCTCTAGCGTCTTTGGAAAGTTCATTTAATACTAGTCTACTGCGAGGTCGATAACTTCTGATGTTGTCTTCCTCTAAGAATTTGACATTTTTCGATACAAATTAAAACACCTTATTCTCTTGAGGATAGTAAAACATACCACCTTTTATCTATCGTCGAAATACAACTTCAAGTCTCCCACTGCATCGGTCGAGACAACCTCTCATGTTCCAACCTTGAGGGTGATCTCGCCTTCTTCTAGCTTTTTATAGGAACTAGTTTCGTGAAAAGAGAAGCAAATATGATTAGTGGTCTCTGAATGCAATATCCAGGTTGAGGTATTATACTCCACTAAACATGTTTCAACAACTAGTAAATCATATTTACCTTGTGCTTCTTTATCTGCTTTTTCTCATCAAGGACTTCGGTCAGTTCCTCTTCCAGTGCTTGTTTTGGTTGCAGTGAAAACATTTTCACTTTTTCTGCAACTTTCTTTCCCTTGTTTGTCATTGGAGTCTTACCCTTGCCCTTCCTTTTCATTTGAACATTCTTGTTCTTTGAAGGTCCAACTTTAGTTTTAGAGGACGATCCTCTTTAAACTTTCCTTGTGGTGGCAACATTTGCCTCCACCTCTTTTCCCTTAGCTTTTGTAAGAGTTTGAAAACGTTGGAGCTCGTTAAGAAGGGTTGTCAGATTAAACTGGATTTATTCAGAGAAGCATTCGTCTGAAATGGTATGAAGCTCTTCGGAAGAGACTCCATAATAAAGCTAACCTGATTTGCCTCGTCAATGGCACCACCATTTACTCCAACAATATTGAAGTGGACCATCATGTCCAGGACATGTTCTCTAACAGAGGCCCCTTCCTTCATACGCTTGTTGTAAATTACTTAATAGCCACGTGTCTTAGAACCGATGACGGTTGCCCGAACATCACTTTTAACGAATCTTTGATAGCCTTAGTTGTACCCAAGGATTCGTATTTATTACCCAATACATCATTCATGCTAGCAAGAATATAGGCACGGGCTTTATCGTTAGCCTTAACCCATCGATCATAAGCTTCCCGACTAGTTCGGTTAGCATTTGAGGCAGGGGTCTGAGGACATTCCTCAGTTAAGACAAATCTCAAGTCATCTATTACTAGTATTGTATTCAGATTTGTTTTCCATGTTGTGTAGTTGTCGCCGTTAAGTTTTTCGGAAGCTAATAGTTGAACTAAAGAGTTAGTCATGCTGAAAAAAAACATATCATTTTTAGTAAAAAATATTAACCTTTACAGTCAAATCAAGTTTAGCAAAAAATAATGTACCCATCATTATTATGTTTGCAACAATATATAAACGGTTTAGAATAACCTTCATCGAGGTGTGACCGACCATTCCTCCGTTGAACCAAGACTATCTTGAGTAAATACTATCAACAGAATAACTCTTATTCCTATAGTAACTTAGTTATCGCTCCTTTGGTCGAAAATTCGCTAACACTTAGTAATTCTTCTAAGTGTAACCTTCCATTTTCAGACCTGAAAGATCAGGATCATTATGCTCCCGAAATTGGAAAGACAAACTATTTTTAAAGTTCGCGGTGATCCGAATCCTATAATTCAACCCTCCGATTGGTAAGGTCGCTCCAGGGCAGAATTGCAGGTGCATTATAGGAATCTCACGGTGCGACCTAATGGAAGAGACCGTATGATGCGTTGACACACTTGCTTCTCCCACTTACTATGAACGACTTCCCCTATTCACCTTGATATTGACTCATGCAAGCACTCTCCGAATGGAATCCGCTCCCAAGGCGGCCCAAAACCAAGCATGAATCTCACGGTGTGAACTCTTAGGGACGCTAGAGTTAAAAGTACATTACTTCTCTCCAGCTGAAGTGTTCTAGACGGTTAGGGTATAAATTACTTAGCAATATATTTCGGCTAACTAAAACATATCCTAAGTCTAGGCGAAACATCAGAGTATAACTTTTATACTGGACTTTAACCTACGATGTCTAGGTGATAAACAAATTTTATTACCTCACACCGCTCACGCATGCTCATAAAACTGATTTAACCTAACTCAGACGCCGACTCGAACTCCAGGTAGAAGGTGTTCCATGAACCGTCAACTTAAAAACCTTTCAATCTTAGTCATCTTATCTAACTTTTTCTCAAGATCTTGTCGGGTGAGTTTTCTTGTAACATCGGTTTTACAAGATATCGACCTAATTTCTATGAAAAAGAGATTGTCGATGGTTAACCTAAGTGAGCATGCATCTTATCTTTATTATAGATTTAAGGAGTCTAATTGATTTTATAACACTTATAAAAAGAATTGACAAACCTATAACATACATTCCACATTCATTACATAAGAATTATATAATGAAAATTTAATATGTATTTAATTTACTTAATTTAATCAAATTAAATTAAACAAATTAAACAAATTTAATTAATCAATTACCATATTAAGTTACTTAGAGAAATCATGAATTATACATAACTTTTACATTAATTCATGAAATCCAACATGCATACTATATAGATTATAACCATTATAACATACTTTCAATGCATGTGCATGTTAACCTATGATGGGAATTTAAATCTACATGGCATACTTTATGCACAATAAAGAATTAAACAATTAAACACATTCATAATGCATAAAGAAAATAAAATATAAAATTGGACCCGTTTTGGCATCCTAAACAAGCAATTAACTAAACTATTAGAGTAATAATTTGAAAATTAGCTCCAAATCAATCTCGAACACTTTGAACCAGCCCGAACAAGCTTGAAAATGGCAGCAATTTAACACGGACAACGGCTGAAAATGACTCCAAAAAAAATAGCACAGTGCAGTTGTTTTCGGCAGTGCGCAACGCTCGTTGAATCTCCAATTACAACCTAATTTCAACTCTATTGACTCCCAAATTTTACAGACTCCTTGGGCACACATTAAGGTTCAAAACCCTTGAGCAAATTACAAATTATAACAAGAAATTGAAGCCTAAACGATGCCAAAACAGTGAGCCAATTTTAGCTTCCAACAATTTCATCACATGAAAAATAACAACCAACCATATGCAATTGAGTGAAATTAAAGCAATCTCTGATACCACATGATGGAACACGAGACATACGCAGCGGAATAAGGATCTAATGACACTCTAATTGCATCTAACTTAATAGAAATTAACATGCAAACATACAAAAAACAGTAAACTAAAAAAGGGAAGAAAATACAACCTTTGTAGCTTGATTTCTTCACGATCTCCTTTCCAAAGCACAAACCGAACACAACCGGACCACAACTAAAGCTTCCCCGCTATCCTATGAACTCAGAACCGGGTTGTGGGACCTGGTGAATGAAGAATTGAAATGGAAGAATGGGAGGTTCAAAGTATTAAGTGAGGAAAGAAGAAGAAATATGTTTTGGTGAGACTTCTTTTGAAAAAACTCAAAATTCAGCAAAAGGAACCCTTTGTTTTGAAAACAAACCTATTTATAAATAACATGCATCAAATGCATGCGAAGGCTCACCAAAATGCAACACCTCACAAAACACTAACTAAAATGGGCTATGTGTCATGCTATAATGTTTACACATAATCCACTTAAGTTAGTGGAATTGTCCAACAAAAACTTGGATAATTCCACTAACTCTAATCAAGGGTAAAATAGTCTTTTTTATTTGGTCAAAGTCAAACTTTTACTTTTCTCGAGCCAAAAAGTCAATCATTTCACTTTTTACAATTTTGACCTTCTTGACTAATTTTGACCTCCCAAAAATGAATCCGCATTCATATTTTTGAAACTCAAATCACATTTGAATATATTGTGTCATAAAAAACCAATAGCTATATCACATATACTTGTCGGTTTAAAACTTCTTTCCTAATTCGAACAATTCGAATTAATCCATCATACTGTTCTATGTTTAATCCATACGAGCTAGCAGGGGGACCTAATGAACCTACAGATCATGGGCTCCAACAATCCGAGATTAATCGATCAAACTCTTTAACCTAATTAATCAACATTTGTTAACTAACGGGTCATTCCACTAATGTCCCGTAGTTGAACTCCCCTCACTGTAGATATATTTATGTCCACTTGATATAACCGTAACAAGTAAGTCAATCCTTCACAGGTTGTTCGTGGGCTCGGCTAGGTCAAAATACCGTTTTACTCCCTAGAACATTTCTTGTTCCTTAAGTCCCACTGAACCTCTATAGAGCAATTGATTTGTGGTCCAACAAACAAATCTAGTCCCTCTCTGCCTAGTGAGAGGGTGGGACGCCTTGTTCTAGTTCTTAAGTAAACACTTAAGGGAACAACCTATCTACTATCCCTAGAGTCGGGTAGGAGTGAATTCTGTTTTGCACCCTATGTCCTCAACTATCTATCTGGTCTTATCCATGAAATGGGAGGCTTATAGAGCCAGCGCTGTTGAGCTGCTCTCACCTATGTAGATTCAGCGTTGTTGAGTTGCTCTCACCCATGCAGATCTAAGGATAATCCCGAGTAAACAGGAGGTCATGTTAGCTTAGGATTGAGATTGAATTACCTAGGTCATCAAAAATTAATTAATCAGTTTTATATTGTAAACGGTGTTATAAAGCAAAAGTGATTAAGTCGTGGTCCAGTCTTATACAAACTCATTACATAGGATGCCCCCACTTACATATCTCTACATGAACGATTCAGGATCACATCGTTTGTACAAACTACAAAGTAGGTTGCATCCATAGTGCCCCTAGAATAAGGCGCCCAACCTTATCCCTATACTATAGACCATTTCTGGTTATATACTCAAACTTGATCCATGTTTTATGTCATCACATCACATAAAGTTCAAGTCTACATTAAATAGCCTCGGGATCTTATTTTATTGGATTCAAGATTATATCATACTAATTCAATAACAATTTTATCGAAAAACAAACACGAAAAATGTTTATCAATTATAAACTACGAGTTTTAGAACATAAAATCCAACAATTAAAACATATAATATTTGTTTCATAAATTAATATAACTCTTATATTAATTCTTATGAAACCCAAAAACATGCATATTATATATTATAACACTTATAACATACTTTCATTGCATGGAGCATGCTTCCTATGGTGGGATTTTTAAATCTATATGGCATACTTTATGCACATAAAATCAAAGATTTTAATTAAAACATACATTCACAATGCATAATTAATTAAACACACTGAAGTGGACTTGTTTTGGCATCTAATGCAAGCAAACAACTAAATTATTACAAGAATAATCTAGAAATAATATTGAACCACTTCGAACACTTCGAATTTTGGTCGAACCAGCTTGCAAGTGTGTGAACCAGAACTTCAAAAGATTGAACCAGGCTGTAAAAGAGTGAACCAGGCCTCTAAATGGTGAGACAGACTTCCAAAACGGAAAAACTAGCCTCGAAATAGTGAGAACCAGTCTAAAACCATTCGTACTAGACTGAAAACGAACTCAACCAGTCCAAAAATGGATGAACCAGTCAAAGTCAACCATAAATGAGCCTTGCTGACATCATCCCGTGGAGCGCTTACGTCATCTTTCTTCTTCATTTCAAAAAATGAAAACATGCTTGTTGCTTGCTTGAGTTTAGCAAAAGAAATAAAACAGCCAAATTGACGGCCTCTGTTTTGTGTTTTTAGGACCTTCCGAGCTTCTTTCGTCAAATTGACGGCCTTCCCGAACATCACACACTCTTCTTCACACATAAATACTCAAACACTCTTGAGAAATTTGAATCATATTTAAATACGTCCACCTCTTCTTTGTCATAGTTTAATTCATAATTAATCTATGACACGTTAAGTATATCACATGTAATTAACGTTTTCTTTGACAACTGAATTTGAACAGTTAAAATACTTTTCTCTCAAATGTTATAAGGGTTAGTCCGGGCTAGTAAGGGGGACCTAATGGACCTACAGAACACGAACTCTAACGATACGAGATTAACCGACCAAACTCTTTCGCCTAGCTAATCAATATTCGTTAACCACCAGGTCACTCCACTAAAGCCCAATGACTCCACTAATGCCCAATGGATGCACTATCCTCACTATAGATATACTTTTGTCCACTCGATATAGCTATGATTAGTAAGTCGATCCTTCACAGGTCGTTTGTAATTACAACTGGGTAAAATTAATTTACCATTTTACCCCTGTAATTACTTCTTCTTCCTTAAGCCCCACTGATTCTCTAATGAACAATTGATTTGTTGTCCAACCAACAAACCTGAATCCCTCTTGGGTCAATGAGAGGGGTGGGCCCTTTGTTCAAGACCCGGAGTCAATATTTAAGGGAACGACCTTTCTACTTATCCCAAAAGTGGGTAGGAGTGAATTCCATCTTGCAGAACTATGTTCCCAACTATCTACCCAGTCTTATCCCTGAAATGGGAGGCTTATTAAGTCGGCAATCTCGAGCCACTTTCACCCATGAAAATCTATGGATAATCCGACTAAACAGGAGTTCATAGTATGTTCAAGATTCAGAACGAGTTACCTAGGTCATCATATGAATATAGTCAGTTAAGACAGTAAACGGAGTTATAAAGTATAAGTGACTATTTCGCAATCCAGTCATATGCAAACTCGTTGCATAGGACGCCCCCAATCGCAGGTTTCCACATGAACGATTCAGGATCACATCGTTTGTACTTTACAAAGTGGGTCCCATAGTGTCCTCAGGATAAGGTACTTATTTTTTCATCACTTTGTATCTCGCATATTTATAAACTTAATTCAACGAACTAAGCTTCAGGGTCATTGAATTGTGAGAGAACTAGAACATGAACGGTGTGTAGTGGACACACAGGAAGGATCACGTTCGAGTTAATGACACGAAGCGGTCTGATATCACGGATAGGGTTGGAGACCTAATCACGGATATCTTTGTGGATGCGACCCGCTTTGTATTAGATACAAACGAGGTGATCCAGCTCGTTCATGTGGTTGACGTTCGAGTGGGGGCATCCTGTGCAATGAGATTGTACAAGACCAAACGGTTAATTATTAGACTTACTGATGTAACCCTGTTAACAGTATAGGACTAATAACTTCGTAGATGACCAATAGTGACTCGGCCTTAATCCTGAGCGTGTTATGGACTCTTGTCTGCGGGGTCTATCTTTTGACTAGTACGGGTGAGGGTGGTCATAATTACTCACCCAATATGCCTATCTTCTTAGGGGGAGGACCACGTGGGGAGCTGAGAATTTGACTACGCGAGATGGAATTCACTCGTTCCCGATTTAAGGAAACTAGGGGGGTTGTTCCCGTAAGGGTTGTCTCTCGAGCATGGACAACTAGCGCCCACCCTCTCACTTGTCTGAGACGGATGTTGTTTATGGTTGGACCATACAACGTAGTTGTTCATTAGAAGAGCAGTGGGACTTCCGGAGTAACAGGTAGACACAGAGGTAAAACTGTAATTTGACCTAGCAGTGTATATGAACAACCTATGAAGGGTCGACTCACGGGGATTGGTTATATCGATGGACACAACTTGTCCTACAGTGATAGGAGTGCAACTACGAGCTTTAGTGGAGTGTTACCGTAGCTAATGAATGTTGAATAATCAAGTCCAAGAGTTTAACATGTTAATCACGTATCATTGGAGCTCGTCATCTGTAGGCTCATTAAGTCCCCCGATTGGCTCAAATTGAATAAATTGAGGGTTTACAGTTTGGTGTGAATTTGAAGTGTTCAAAATCATTATTTGGGTATTTACGTCATTTATATGTGATATAATTGACATAATATATAGTTTTATGTGAATGAGATTCATAATAAACTATAGGTTTTCCTAATTGATTAATTAGTGCTAATTTGGAGAAATTGAATTGAGAGGAATTAAATTAAATGTGATTCAATTTAAAATTCCACAATTATACAAATGAGATTTGTATAATAAGGTATGAGATACCTTATTATATGTAATATGCAAATATGATTTGCATATTATAAGGTTGTGGTAAAATGGTGATTTGGTGGAGATTTAAACTCCACCACTCACCATTATATAAAGGCTTGGTGAGAAGCTTTTTGTGAGGTGAATGTTCATTTTTTGGAAATCACATTCCAAGAGCTCTCTTTTTTCTCTCTACTCTCTCTAAATTCTCTCCAACCAAAAAATCAAAGGGAGTCCCACAACACTCCCTAAACCTAACGAGAACAACCGAGAAGAGCTTTCGGAGGTGTCGCTATTGCTCGGTTCGAGAGATCGTGTTGTAGAGATCGTTGGTACGAAAGAGTTTGTGACTGGAGAAGAAAGCATTGAAGAAGAGTTCTTCAACAAGTAAATTCCCTTTACTTTCTGTTTTCTTCTTGAAAATCAGCATGTTTAGCCAAGGATTTAAGTGTTAAATTCGATTTTAAGAAATCAGTTCCATAACGAAAACCACGACGTTTCATGTCGTTTTCCGCTGCGGGATTTCCATTCTCTTCAACTCAGCCATATCCTTATACTATAGACCATTCTAGCTATAACTTGAACTTGATCCACTTTTATGTCGCACATGAAGTTCAAGTATTTATCCTATAGCCATGGGTTCTTTATCGGATTAGGGTTACACAGTACACAATTCAGTTTATTCAATAACATTTTTATTGAATAAATCTCAATAACATCTTTATTGCAACATAGAATATACACTTTGGTTTACAAAACTACGAGTTTTAGGACATAAAACCCAACATATAGCAGGTTCAGTTGGATATGCACTCTTAAACAAAAATGTGATACAGAAGTCGCCTTCAAACATTTCTTAACTACGGTAAGAACTACGTTCAACAGTGAGATAAAAATGTTTTAATCTTATAATGGAGGGGAATTTAAGAAAGTCCATCAACTTTGTCAGAATCTTGGGATGAAATCATGTTATTCTTATCCATATACCTCACCACATAACAAACGAGCAAAATGAAAACGCAGGTATTTAGTTAAAACTACACTTACATTGCTAGCTCAAGCATCTATGCCATTGATGTTTTGGTGGGATGCTCTTTTGGTTTCTCAATCGTTGATTAATGTTCTTCCCACTTCTATTTTACAATGTAAATCTCCAATTGAGCTTATGACTGACAGCAAGTTTGCTTTTACTGAGTTCAAGGTCTTTGATTGTACTTGCTTTCCTAATTTACGCCCTTATCAAACTCATAAATTTGGTTTTCATTCTCAAGCATGTGTCCCGAGCACACTTCACAAAGGATTAAGTGTATGACTACAGATGGAAAACTATTTATATCTAGACATGTGAGGTTTAATGAAGATGAATTTTAGTCTATGACTATTTTCTCTTCAAACTTTTTATCTATGTCACCTAGTTCGGGTAACGCACATTCTCTCATGCCTTCCCCTGTCCTATGGTTCTCTAATATACCTATTATGTCACCTCAACCCACCTTATTTGACAATGTACTTTCCCTACTTCACGAAGCAATGTTTGTCCTACTCTCGCATCCACTATACCGAGTCCAACGCCTAGTCTCACACCAGTTCCCAATGTTCATCCCAATCTAATTCTTCTAACTACAACCACCCACCCATTGCCAAAAAGATCTCCCTTTAACACAACAGATTCTTACGACCACACTTCTCCTCAAATATCTCAGCCATCTCTCCCTGACCCTTTAATCCATTGCAACCATCCCTCATTGTTCCAAACGACCAAACCAGTGTCTTCGACCATCCACCTCCTACCTCATTCTCAACACATCCCATGGTTACTCGGGGGAAGGCAGGGATCTTCAAATCGAAGGTTTGGGTCACCAAATCCTCATGTGTTGATTTGACTATAACAGAACCTACTAGGGTCACCGATGCTTTGAACACTCCTTAGTAGAAGGAGGCCATCGATCAAGAGTACTTAGATCTTGTGAAAAACCGAACTTCGCACCATGTTCCACCAAACAGTGCCTACAATGTGGTTTACAATAAGTGGATTTTTCGTCTAAAGAGAAATGTTGATGGGTTGATCCAAAGGTAAAAAGCGAGGTTAGTTGCAAACGACTTTCATCAAAGTCCTGGATTAGATTTTTTTTAGACTTTAGTCCTGTTGTTAAAGCCTCTACCATTCGAGTTGTTTTAAGCCTTGTAGCTTCTTATAACTGGTCGTTAAGACAGGTAGACTTCAATAATGCGTTTCTGAATGGTTTTTTTTTGGGTGAGGATGACTTTATATGTTAGTCACCAGGTTATGAAGATTGCACATATCCACATTATGTCTATAAACTCAACAAGGTCATCTATGGTTTCAAACAAGCTCCATGGACGTGGAATAACACTCTAAAATCAGTTCTACTTTCCTGGGCTTTATCAATTCCAGGTCTGACACTTCACTATTTGTCTATCATTTCAATCAGTCTTTACTCTTGCTTTTGGTGTATGTTGACAATATAATAGTTACTGGAAATGATAACAAGTTAATCGATAGTCTAGTCAAAGGCTTGGACATGATATTTGCCCTCAAAGACCTCGGTAAACTCCATTATTTTTTGGGCATCTAAGTTCAGTTCATACAGAGACGTTATTTTTCTATAGAGGGCGGTTTGTGACGCATCAACTTTCTCTTAGAGTCTCAACCACACCTTCGCTATCGCAAGAATATAGCGATTGAATAGCTATCGCTCGCTCAGCTGCTTCGCGTATTATGAAAGTCGTATTGCCCGAAGGTTGCATGCTGCAAGAGCGTAGGTGAGTGGTAAGCGTAGGAGGCGTGCCCAAAGGGCAGCGACAGCTGTGTGGTTCGGGTTACCAAAAGTCGCGATATAAATATTGGCAGTTTGCTGGGGCATCCTTTAGGTTCCAGAGGTGCAGGTTCGATTCCTGCTCGTGACGGTCCGAAGAATCTCGATAGTAGTTCCATGAACAATCCTTTGCGAATAGGTGGCAGTTGCTCTCTATGTACTTGTAGTTGAGTAAGGACTGTAAGCTTCAAGTCCCTTCTTATCTTCTTTTTTAGAACCGTCGAAGAACATTTGCCAATCATGAGGAGTTTCGTCTTCTTCTTCGCCCGTAAATCTCAGGAGCATGCCGCAACAAAAGGATGGTCCCCTATGCATTTAATTCTTTCCGGAAGGGAAAAAAAAGAACGAAAAGAATGCATAGCATTCCAAGTGAGATGCCCAAGATAAAAGGAACGAGGGGAAGAATCGTTCGGGCGGAAAACCGAGTTGCGTACTGGGTGAAGCTTAGTCCTTCGAACCTTTCAATCTCGCAACTTTAGTAGCAAGGCGCTCGGCCCGAACGTTCCTTTATACACTGGGAGTTTTTTAAGGGGCTCTGACTTATTGTTTGCACAGGGATCATCAATCGCCATAATGACCAGACCAGTGAAGGGGCGAGCGGTTCTGGAGGAGCGAAGTCGCTTTCCCGAGTTGACGAGGGGAAGGAGCGAAGCCACTTTAATCGTGTCCCAAATCACATTCCGTGAATCGAAAGGGGAAGCCTACTCATCTATCAGCTCCTCTCGTAGATCGGTGCAGTTTTACGAAGCGTCTAAGCACAGTTCACTCGCGCTTCCCCTGCTGATAGGTGATCAACGGAGACTAGTGCTTTTGTTGTTGTCTCTGCCACAGCTGCCTCTGCTGGTTCGTTTGGATGCTCCAACGTCTGCTTCAACCGACGTATACAAGATCAATTTCAATTGAAAATTCAATCTTTGGTCGTTCAGCGAATGCTCGTTCTGTTGTCATACAGAATCGGAAGCCCTTCTCGATCTCACATCTGCGCTCGTCAAGCCAACTTAGCTTTTTGGTAGTTGAAACTGTGGTTGAAGCGGACATTTCGAAATGACAGCATCGAAGATATATATGGTGCAGACCGTTCTTGCCCTTGGTAATATCTGGTTGCCGGTCTGCTTCACATGGGTCCCCCTTTTTTTTCATACTTCTGTTATTCGACTTTTGCCGAAGAAAGATATTATGACCTTGCTACACCTAGTAAGAAGTGTAGAACCATTAGCTCATAAGGACCACCATTGTATAACCATTCATGCGGTGGAAGCTAGTGACAAAAGATAAGGCCATAAGCACCCGAGGATGCCGAATCATCCATTGAGGAGTAAGATTTTTCTGTTTCATCCGAACCCACCGAAGCATCCAAAGCAAAAGCTTTTGTTTCCCCCTAATCTTAAGAATCTGAAGCTTAAGCCAAATCTGAAGCTAGAATAGAGGGGAATAAATGATTCCTGTAGCCAAGGTTGCTTTCGCCTCGGTAATTACCTAGCGAGAGAGAGCCGATGCCAAAGTCGCCCTTTACGCGAGGGAACACCAGACAGACTGACTTATGCTAACTACGTTTTATATATACTGGAAGCGTCAGAGATACTATACTGAAGCCCCATGCATCGTGAATGGGAGAAGTTTCTCGTAGTCTGTGTTATTTGATACTAATTGATACTAAATAGACCGGATCCGATGCCCACCCCGCCTCATATTGTGCCGGAATGGTATTTCCTACCGATCCATGCCATTCTTCGTAGTATACCTCACAAAGCGGGAGGTGTAGCCGCTTTAGAGGCCTCTCTTCCCATATATCTGACTGACAAAGCGAAGAGAGTCTTGAAGGACTATTTCAGCGTCTCCCTAACCAAACCCTCCCACATTAGGATTACTCGTAAATGGTTGATCAAGTTTGATAGATTCGCCCTCTGAAACAAGACGTTCTGGTCACATCTGCGCTCGTCAAGCCAACTTAGCTTTTTGGTAGTTGACTCCTTCGCCCGCGCGCGATAGCTCTTCCAGGCGTGACGCTGGCGTGCAAGCGAAGCGCTATTGGCGGCAATAAATAGCTCACTGAGCGATGATTGATTCAGTCCGTACCTCTGAAAGCGGAAGGAAGGCAGTGCCCTCGATTGATTGCTTGCTTTCTCGATGGGAATTGGTAATACTTGGTCTTAGGTAACCCCTCAACCGGGAGTTCCACCCGAGGAAGCAGGGGTCACTGTAGCTGCTGAATCTTCTACTGGTACATGGACTCCCAACATGATCAAAAACCGAGAGCCGTCCAGGGACTGAACAACCAGAGGGAGCTTGCTTCTCGAAAGAGGATAGGTCGGTCAAACAAAAACAAGGCACAACGGGCTCTCCCTCCGCTCCTAGTTACTAAGTTGTGCTATTCTATCCTCGGGGCGATGAAACTCCCAACTCATCTTCTGCCCCTCTGTGATGAAAGGAGGATCAGAAAGGAGATCCCAATTTTCTAAAGATAACTTGTGATTTTTCCCCCTTTTCTAGCATGGGTTTCCAAAAAGCAACTGACTCTTTCCAGGTCTAGTGCCGAAGTAGAGTACAAGGTACTCGCCCTTACTACCTCTGAACTTTTATGGCTTTCTTACTTGCTACGCGGTTATTCACGAAGTTCGAAAGAAAGGAATAAAAAAGAGTTTCTCTATGGCCTCCTCGTTTTGAGACATTATGGCTGCAGTCGAACTCGTTGCAAGAAAAGGTAGTTGAATGTGTTAGGCGAAGAGAATATAGCACGTAGAAGCAACTAGAGTCGGAAAATAAAGAAGTAAGGCAAACAAGCAGCCCTGACTATAAAGCTTCTTGCGAGGAAGCCCTCCGCTAAAGTATGGAATTCTCTCCACTTGCACGCTTACTAGATAGGCTAGCTTTGGTGCTTTTAGTGCTCTACTTGCAAACAAAAAGGGGAGGGGCTTTTTCTTGCCTGCTTCTGGCGGTTTATCTCTTCACGAGTCGTCGGCTCTAGTCTAGACTTTCCCCCCGGCAGATGAAAGAAAGGGTTGTAGGTGATGGCGCGTTTTGCTTCTTATCTAGAGAGGGTCGTAGCTGCTCATGGTTATTTTGGCCGATGGATCTTCCAATATGCTAGTTTCAACAACTCTCGTTCTTTACATTTCTTCCTAGCTGCTTGGCCTGTAGTAGGTATCTGGTTCACCGCTTAAAAATGAAAAGCAGCAAGCTCCGCTTGACGAAGCGAGCCCCTATCAGATCAGAGAAAGCCATTGCGTGCTAGCCTCTTGTTTGTATAGGGTTCCAAACCTGCGTGTTTGAGCTGAAAGATTGAATCACACCGGGTAAGAAAGGCGGGCTTAGCAGGTTTCTCCAAACGTATAAACTCGAATAGGAGAAGAAAGGCAGAGGTGCCTTCCTGTCAAAGCATAGTTCTTATCCTTCTGGTAGCAAATCAGAATGAACCCAAAAGCTTAAACATTGATGCAAGCTGTCAATCATTAGATTGTTCTTTTGGTTTGATAAAGGTCGGAGCCTTTGATAAGCAAGAAGCCAATGTTGTAATTCTTGAGGATGATTCTTTGAAGCAATAATTCCATAGCAAGTACATGACACCGAATGATGGGAATAACAAAGTAGAAATTTGGAAATGAGCACGAAATGCGGATCCTCTTTTTCTTCCGAAAAAAGGGAAGGCACCTCTCCTAACTATTGTCCATTTATTCTGGAATAATCTTTTTATGAGGGAAATTTTACATATTTCTGCAAAATCCTTCTATTATTAAGGGACAGCTTTCTGGTACGGCTATTGGCCTTCTAGCTAAGTCATAGGCGGTAGCCTTGTACATTGATTATCGGGCGCTCAACAAGGTAACCTAACCATCAAGAACAAGTATCCACCCCGGTAGCCAAGATTCAGTCTGTTCGTCTCCTACTCTCTATTGCAACGAATCGAGATTGGCCTCTGTTCCAAGTCGTAAACCTAATTGGTTACTTCCAATTACGTAAATCAATAGTTCAAACCGCCGCCTCGAATCAAAACTCTTTCTCCTTAGCACAAGCACTAAGTAAGCACCTTTGCATCGATGTTTGGCAAGGCGGGTCGCTTGAGTGTCAAAACCAAGCGGTAGTTGTTTTTCCTTGGCTTATCGAACCAGCGTATGCCCATTCCTCTCTTGATCCATCTGAATCACACCCTTGCTGATCCAATGGCCAAGAAATAGCACTTTCTTCTGAGCACCGTTTCACGTACAACTTCTTTTCCTGCTACACTGCTATCCATTCTCCTTGCATCCATCCCGGGAGCAGAGCTATACCGAAAAAGATTTCAAATTGATATCAGTCTTCTATGTTCTCACCCTCCCTGTTCCGATAGTGAGGAACGGTGAACTCAGAGACCTAAATTTCCATTAGATTAATTCCTAAGCTTGCTTTGTTACAGTAAGATGATCAGTCCGTGGGGAAGTCTCTATTTACATAACATAAAGGATGGGAATGAAGAACGGGCGCCCAACCCATGTCAAATACAGTAAGTCCTTCTGTCACCCATGTGATTTACTAGTGCATTATATTTGCATTGGGTTATGGTGGAGTTTTTAACCGGTTTCATGTCATGATTTTGACTCCAAAAATTGACTAGAATTGGGGAAAAAGCAGACACGTTTGATTCTCTAAGTAAGCTGGTTTTGAGTTATTGTTTCAGCACCCTAATTCTCTTGTTGGCTCGGATACTAGTTCAGTTTCGGGACTTCTCCTGAAGAATGACCAATGGAACCGACCGTATCAAAGTAGTGATCTCTTCGCATAGCTGAAACTCGATGTCAGAAAGCACGTTCTTCGCGTAGAAGCCCAAACTCTTGGACGAAGGTCAGATTCAGCAAATGGAAGGGTAGGTTAGCTTTCCCCTGTACACACCGCCCGTCACACCCTGGGAATGGGTTTCACCCGAAGCATCGGACCAATGATCACCAATGACTTCCGTGTACCACTAGTGCCACAAAGGCTTTTGGTGGTCTTATTGGTGCATACAACGGTGGGGTCTTCGGAGTGGAGCAGCCGCGACACGAAGTTCCTTACCTTAGCTGGATCTCATTGGTACCACCTAAACGGTAGGTAGGCAACGAGTGTACTCGTGCAACAACGCTTACGGCAGCTCATAGCTATTGTATGCATGGGGGTAACGAGATATTGACCTATATTAGGTGGATCATGATGCAGAAACGGAGGCCCGAAATTGGAATATTTCTTTGGCCCCTCTTTCGAAATACACTACTCCATGAGCCCCGTAAGGAAAGGAGTACTTTGTCATTCCTCGATTCTCGCCACCATCGCTTTCTTTTTTTTTGGGTATGTCGCTCCGCGGGCAAGGAGCGAGAGAACATAAATCGAACCTAATATCATGAATATCCTTCGCCCATTATCTCCTCGTCTTCCTATTTATAAGCCACAACTCACTTCGACATCAAAAACAGAAGACGAAGAGGAAATACTGGTAAATGGCTAGCAGATTAGTAGCAAAGTCCGCTTATCTTGAGTCTGGCGTACTGTTAAATCAGTCCAAGTATGTCGATGACTTGCTCCTTAAACTTGGCCTCACTGACCTCAAACCAACCCCATCACCAAGTGTTGTTGGTAAATAACTTTCGTTGTCAAGTGGCGTACCATTAGCTAACTCTTTTGTATATAGGTGCACAATTGGGGTGCTTCAAAACCAATACTAGACCCGATTTAGCCTTCATAGTGAACAATCTAAGTCACTTTTTACAATCTCCAACTGATGAACATTGGCAGGCAGTAAAACAAGTCCTCAGGTATGTGAGTGGAATCAAACATTTTGGGTTGCTTATACAACCAAGTACTGATCAGTTGTTGTTGGCCTTTTCTGATGTTGATTGGGCCTCAAATATTGATGATAAAAAATCTGTAGCTGTGTATTGTGTGTTTGTCAGAAGCAATATGATATCATGGTCCTCAAAGAAATAGTGTCGGGTGTTTGTTGGGATGTATGTCCTAATCTCGTATATGTTTGTAACATTCCAAATTGAAATAAATAAGAGTTATTATTTCATCACATTGTGTCTCGCATATTTACAAACTTAATCCAATAAACTAAGCTCCATGGTCATTGAATTATGAGAGAACTAAAAATTGAACGGTGTGTTGTGGACACACAGGGAGGATCACGTTCGAGTTAATGACCCGAACGGTCTACAGTATACGGATAGGGTTGGAGACCTAATCTTAGATACACTGTGGATGCGACCTGCTTTGTATTAGATACAAACGAGGTGATCCAACTCGTTCATGTGGTTGACATGCGAGTGGGAGCATCCTGTATAATGACATTGTACAAGACCGGACCGTGAATTATTAGACTTAGTGATGTAACACCGTTAACATTATAGGGCTAATAACTTTGTAGATGACCATTAGTGACCCGACCTTAATCCTAACCATGTTACGGACTCCTGTCTGCGTGGTCCTATCCTTTGACTAGTACGGGTGAGCGTAGTCACAGTTACTCGCCTGATATGCCTATCTTCTCACAGATAGGACCACGTGTGGAGCTAGGAACTTGACTACTCGAGATGGAATTCACTCGTTCCCGATTTAGGAAAACTAGAGGGGTTGTTCCCTTAAGTGTTGTCTCCAGGGCTTGGACAACAAGCACCAACCTTCTCACTGCCCCAAGTGGGATGTTGTCATGCTCGAACAACGCAACGTAGTTGTTCATTAGAGGAGCAGTGGGACTTAGGGAGCAAGAGGTAGCCACAGGAGTAAAACTGTAATTTGACCCAGAAGTGTCTACGAACAACTTGTGAAGGGTCGACACACGGGCATTTGTTATATCAATGGACACAAATTGTCCTACAGTGATGGGAGTGCAGATACGGGCTTTAGTGGAATGTTACCGTAGCTAATGAATGTTGAATAACCGGGTCATAGAGTTTGAAAGGTTCATCTCAAATCGTTGGAGCTCGTCATCTGTAGGTCCATTAGGTCCGTCGGTTGGCTCAAACTGGATAAATTGAGGGTTTACAGTTTGGTATGAATTTGAAGTGTTCAAATTCATTATTTCGGTATTTATGTCATTTATATGTGATATACTTGACATAATTTATAGCTTGATGTGAATGAGATTCATAATAAACTATAGGTTAGCCTATTGATTAATTACTGCTAATTTAGAGAAATTGGATTGAGAGAAATAAAATTGAATGTGATTCAATTTAAAATTCCACAATTATACAAATGAGATTTGTATAATAAGGTATGAGATACCTTATTATATGTAATATGCAAATATGATTTGCATATTATAAGGTTGTGGTAAAATGGTGATTTGGTGGAGATTTAAACTCCATCACTCACCATTATATATAGGATTTGTGATAAGTCTTTTGCAAGGCAACTGCTCACTTTTTGGAATTCCTTACAAAGAGCATTCTCTCCTCTTTCAATTCTCTCTCAAATTCTCTCCACCCAAACCAAAGGGAGTTCCACCACTCTCCCTCAATCGATCGAGAACAACCGAGAAGTCATTTTAGAGGTGTCCAATTTGTTCGATTTGAGAGGTCGCGTGAAGAGATCGTTGGCACGAAGAGTTCGTGATCGGAGAAGAAAATATCGAAGAAGTGTTCTTCAACAAGTGTTACTATTACTTTCTGTTTTCTTCTTGAAAATTTGCATGTTTGGCCTAGAATTAAATAGTTTAATTCAATTTTAAGAAAAGAATTTCACAACGAACACGACGATGTTTCAAGTCATTTCTGCTGCGGGAATTTCAACCCCTTCAATTGGTATTAGAGCCAATCGTTGGCTTTTTTTGATGTGATTTCTTTATTTCATAAAATTAGGTGGATAGCTTCAAATTCATGAAATGAAATTCTTATTTGCGTATTGGATGTTTACGGTTTTGACACTTAATTTTAGATTTACATTTTCGTTGATATGATCAATGTTTGGGCCCGTTTTTTGGGCAAATTGTATGAAAATCGAGTCTGCAAGTCTGTGACGTTCGTGGCAACAGTTGTTTTGAAGAAATCGGAGCGAAAATGGACAAAAAATGACGAAGAACAACAAAGGAGTTAGATGTTCTGTCGATGGCATTGAGATGCTGTTCTTCAGCGTCTCAACGCCGTCCATGCGGAAGATGGCCTTGTTGCAGTGCAGCGTTTTGACGCAAGGCTAGCGTTGCAACTCTGCTAGCGTTGGAGACACTAGGTAAACATTGGGCGTTGCAGCGTTGCAACGCTAGCCACGGCGTTGCAACGTCACAGCGTAGTGGACAGTTTGCGCGAGGGATTTCCGCAAGTAGTGGCAAGAGGGGCAGTTTTTTCACAAAGTGGTCGAATTTTCCTTCGTTTCATTTTATTTCTTTTTGTAAAATGCATTTATTAATTAATATTAATATAAATGTTATATTAATGTTAATTAATTTAATTAATGTCCCTAGGGTGCCAAAATCGGTCAAATATTGCTATTTATTTAATTTTATTCATGTGATGTATGAAATTTTATATTATTCTAAATTCATAATGTATGTCATATAGATTAAAATCCCAGCTTAGGTTAAACATTTCATGCATCATATATATATTATAAGAGTTATAATATATAGTATGCATGTCAGGATTATATTATAAGGGTTATAATATAATGTATGTTTTTAATTTAATTAATATAAGTGTTATATTTCATAGATTAAAAGCATAGACATGCATTTATACATGTGATGTATGTATATTATATAGTTTATTATTCATGTGAGGAATGTGTTGGGATTTGTGCCCTAAAACTCGTAGTTTGTAATTATGTTCTAATTAATGTAATAAAGTGTTATTATTTCAATAAAGTGTTATTGTTCATTATCTACGAGTTTGCCTTTATTTAAAACCCTAAATCCAATAAACTAAACATTCAAGGTTGTTAAATGAATCTTTAACTGAATGTAATGTACATAAAAAGGATTTCGGTTGAGAGATCTGACCTAAAGGGTCTATAGTTAGGGGATAAGGTTTGGGTACCTTACCCTGGTTAAACTATGGATGTGGCCCACTTTGTATTTGATACAAACACTGTGATCCTAAGGTGTTCGTGTAGATGACATGTGAGTGGGGATATCCTATGTAATGAGATTACATAAGACAAGACTACAAAATAGTAACGTCTAGCTGTAACTCTGTTGACTAGTTAGGTTTCTATTTCACTAGGATGACCTAGGGAACTTGATCTCAATCTTGAGCAGGTTACGAACTCTTGTTCGTGAGGGATTGTCCTTTGACTAATACGGGTGAGAGTGGCCAAATTCGCCAACTCAATATGCCTACCTTCTTGGGGACAAGACAGAGTGAGCGACACTAGGGTAAGTAGAGGAATTCACTATACTTAGCAAGATGGAATTCACTCCTTCCCGCCTACTAGGGTAGGTAGAGGAATGTTTCCTTAAGTGGTGTCTCCGGGACTTGAACAAAGGGCCCAACCCTCTCATTGGCCCGAGAGGGACTTTGTGTGTTGATAGGACCACAAACAAATTGTTCATTAGAGGAGCACTGGTACTTAAGGTATAAGATGTAACCCAGGGGTAAAACGGTAAATTGACCCAGCTGATGTTACGAACATTCGTGAAGGATTGACTTGTTGTTATTGGTCAATATCCATGGACACAAAAATATATCTGCAGTGAGAAGAGTGCAGCTGTGGGACTTTAGTGGAGTGTTCCCGCAGTGAACGAATGTTGATTGGGAGATTAATGAGATTAACCGAGCAATCTCGTATCGTTGGAGCTTCTGATCTGTAGGTCCATTAGGTCCACCTTCTAGCTCGTAAAGGGTTCTTAGATCATTTGAATTTGAAATGTTCAAATTCATTAGGGAATAAACTTAATGTATTTAGATACGATATAATATATAGTTTTGGAACTATATATTATAAATTTAATGTGAATATGATTCATATTAAATTATATGGGAGAATTGAATATTTGAAAGAGTTCAAATATTATATTAAGTGTGAATGTGATTCACATTAGAAAACTATAGGTTAAAATTTAATGTGCACTGGATGTGCATTAAAACTATAGGTTAGAGGGAAGGATATGATTAAATATGATTTAATCTTGATTAAATCTTGATTAAATATAAGATATTTAATTTGATTAATTAAATATGATTTAATTAATGTTTTTAATTTAATTTAATATCAAATTAATGGGAATGTGTCAGAAGGACACGTTCCCCACCTCCCTCCCCATCGATAGGGAGTGGGGAGGTGATTCCTCATTTTATTCCTCTCCAATGAAGGAGAGGAGGTTGATCGATTGATCAATATTGGATTGACAGAAAGAATTCTCTCCCTCACACTCTCATTCCTTTCTTCTTCCAATTGTTGGAAACCTTCCCACCAAAGAAGATTTAAGAACTCAGAGATATAGAAGGTGTTCACTGTTGGTGGTGTTCTGTAGAAGAAAAACAGAGAACTTTGGAAGTTCCTGTGTTGCTGATTTTTTTTAGAGGAACAAGGAGTTGTTGTACTGGAGAATTGAAAACTACAAAGGTATTCTTTATCTTCTCTTTAGTTTAATTGTTAAATATTTGTTTTCATGTATGCAATTAATCCATGTCTAATAGGATTAGAAATACCTTGCTTGTTCTGTATTTTTGGTCAATGTATTGGTTTTTGTTTTAAGGAAAACAATCAAGTAATTAAGATCCCAATCACGTTTTCGCTGCTCAAGGAGATCAGATTTCCATCAATTAGTATCAGAGCCAAGTTTGATTTGTTTTGTTTTGAAATAAAATTGCATTGATTTGGTGGAAAATGCATTTGGTTTGCTGTAAAACTTGTTTATGAATGTTTTGGCCTTAGTTTACTTCGATTTTTGTTCAAATTGGATGTAAAGGCCCCTGCGTTTTTGGGAAAAAGTGCAAAATTGAGTCTGTAATTGAGTTACAAGTCGTTTGGGACCAGTTTCATGTAATTCGGTTGAGAATCGAAGGTTAAATTGAAGTTTGAAGTTGCAGTGTTCGTGGAAGAAAGCTGCTGCCGAAGCAGCAGCGTTGCAACGCTGAAGAATGGCGTCGCAACGCCAGCGTTCCCTATCGACGCGGGCGTTCAAGGAGTCAGTAGCGTTGCAACGCCGTGGGGCATTCCAGCAGCTGCAGACCGGTTTGGTTGGTTCAATTGTTTTTGGTCCGGTTCGAGCGGTTCAACACCAGTTCAGGGTATTTTTGGACCGGTTTCATGAAATAATATAATGTAATTTTTTTTTTTTGCACTTTAAGGGCCAAATTATTATGGTTTTACAGCTATTTATCTTTATGAATGTATGAGTAATTTATTTTTTTCATGAGTAATTTATCTTTAGGATAAGCATATTCATGCATTTTATTTATATAAATGTTATATGAATATGGTTGAATGCATGAGTAATTTATTTTTTTCATGAGTAATTAATTATAAGTGTTATAATTAGATTATATGGAAAATAAATTGCATGGAGCATGAAACTACTTAGTTTAAAATAAATGTTATTTTGTTTAAGTAATTTTATAATTCAATTAGTTGAATTCCTTTTATAATTCCAATTTGAATATTGATTGTTGAATTTATAATATAGTTTCTTTATCATAGGTTAATTATTAAAATTTATAAAAGTTATAAATTAAAGGGGTTTTAGAAACCATAACCTATAACAAAGAAATGCATGCAAACATAGGAACTTGGGTTAAAATTTAATTAGTTTTAAATCGTTTAAAATTAATTTAGACTGAAGTTTCAATTTCTAATACGATTAGAAATAAGTCTTACGTAGTATTTTAAATAGTTTAACATATAGTAGGACTTTAGGACCTTGGTTATAAGGGAACTCTACCAGTGAAGTTATGTCTAAGGCTGGGGGTACTTAAGCTGACGGTTAACGTAACACCTCCTACCTAGGAACTTACCCGGAACCTGAGTTGAATTAACCTTAGTTCTGTTTCATCCCTAGGTAATTAAAATGTTTATTCACCTAGACATAAGGTTTTAAGACCTAGTTATAATAGTTATAATAGACATAGACTTAGATAGATTCTTTTAGCCAGAATCCAGCTAAGTTAAAACTATACCCTAATTTTAGGAACTGCAGTGGGAGAAAACCCGATGTTCGCATCGAGTTTACTCTCACGTCCTCAAGAGTTCACACCGTGAGTTCCATGCTAGGCTACGTGGCATCAATAGGGCATCCCCCTACGGTATGTGTTTGCATGGTTCAATACCAAGGTGAATGAGGGAAGTATCCATAGTAAATGGGAGCAGGACGCGTGTCAACATATCCTACGGTCTCCTCCATTACGTCGCACTGTGAGATTTCTATAGTCCGCCTGCTAGGTTGTTGACAGCACACAAAATGTGTTATCCTTAGGCTTAATTATTGCTCGTTTTATGATGATTCAGGGCGTTTACATGGTTAATTTATTCATTTTTAGGTTAAGAGCTTAAACAGAGCTATTGGAGACAATTTGGATCACTCGGGATCAAAACGAGGCTATTTGGAGCTAAAGATAACATCAATTGGAAGAAAAAGAACCAATCCAAGCATGATGACCCGAGGTGATGGCGTTGCAACGCCATGCACAGCGTTGCAACGCCATGCTTGTTGTTTAAAGGCTTTGAAGACTCCAGGCAATAGCGTTGCAACGCTGCCTTAGGGCGTTGCAACGCTATCTCGACAAGAAGCCACGCGTGAGAAGCCGCACATAGGGCGTTTCAACGCTATCTCGATAAGAAGCCACGCGTGAGAAGCCGCACATAGGGCGTTGCAACGCTGCCTTCCAGCGTCGCAATGCCATTTCGACAAGGAGCGCGCGCGTTAGGGTAGCGGCGTTGCAACGCTGCCCTCAGCGTTGCAACACCATCAATTATTTCCTTAATTGCCAGCCGCCTAGGGACAGCGTTGCAATGCTGTCCCTAGCGTTGCAACGCAGTGCCGATAATGCCTATAAATATAACATTATACAATTGTGTAAAGGGAGTCGAATTTGGTAGTTTTTAGCTCTAATTTCGAAATACACTTTGTAAGAAGAGAGAAAAGAGCGTTTTTGGAAGCCAAAGCATTCGTGGAGGTTCGAGATCGGAGACGGGAGCTCGGAGACGAAGGACCGGCATCGACACATAAGTTTAATTTCCTTTTCTTTCAATTTGTAATAGCGTTCTAAGACGTTTTCTACTTGTTTAGTTTGATTTTCATGTGAGAGTCGCTAAACTTTGTATTTAGGAATTGAAGTATTTGTGATGACTTTCTTGCTATGTAATGAAGCATGTTTTGTCTTTATTTTTGGCAATTTGTTCGTTACTTCTTAATTTGTTGATTTAAGTGGACTCGAGAGATAAAGCTTAAATTAGATCAAAGTTGTCAAAACCTTGAGAAATCTGGCATGAGAATGACATGGAAATCTTAGGGAAACACATAAAGAAGTTGTTTAATGTCGTGCATGCTTAGATTTTATATGGAGACTATAGGATTTATTGTATGTGCGAGGCTCTTGAGAGATCGAGAGACTTTCTTGAGTAATTTACTTCTTGTTTATAAATTCATCTCATTTGTTCAATGCATGTGTTAGTTAGATCATTAACTTCTATAATCACTTCCCTAAAATCTATCAATTCGTGTCTCCACATGTTTGTTTGTCTTTAATTCTTGTTTCATTAACTATCCATGTTATGTTTCTTTAGCTAAAATTGAGAATTAGTACCTTAGTAATTAATTAATCTAGAAATCCATTCCCAAGGACGATACTTGGACTCATAAATCATTATACTAAAACTTGACCCGTACACTGCGGTATTGCAATATCAAAAATTTTGCAGCAACAAGTTTTTGGCGCCGTTGCCAGAGAATGGCGATTATTTAGATTAATTAATATTAGGAGAAAATTTGAAATTTTAGACTAAAGCTTTTTTGTTTGTCTTTCCTTAATTATTTTGTGTGATTGTTTGTTTCCTTATTTGTGTTATTTTAGTTTTGTGCATATTTGAGTCTTTGTTTCCTGTTTTGGTTGTGTTGATATTGTATGAAGTCTTGTTGTGAAATTACTGATTTTTCAAGTATGACTTTGCATAATTTTGAGTTTCCACCATTCTATCACTTCTCTTAGGACCCTAGTTTTGTGCATCATGATTTTTCTGAATACCATGTGTCTAATTTTTACCATTCAGTACCTGACATATATGAAAATTCACATTAGGGTAGTTATTTAGGCACTTGGAACCAAAATTTTTCGTACCTTAACCAACCCTTAGAAAAATCTTCTCTGATGTACCAATTGGTTGAATACATATTAGAATTGGAATTGAAAAATTTGATCCATAGTGAATTAGAGAGGTTGGATAGGTTAGAAACTGAGGTGGTAGGACTTTGGGAAATAGTACAGGATAGAGCTCAATATCTTAACCAGCTAGATGTTTCCCTTAATGCCTTACAGGAGCAATTTCTTATCCTTACCACTCAGGAGATGCCACCTAGGAGGGTTTGTTTAGATGTTACTGAGGATAGTTTGGGGGAGACTGAGGCACACCATGATCAGGTTAGTGAGGAAGATACTGGTGATACACTTAGTTCCACAGGGGAGAGCCAAGTAATAGAGTTAGAGGCTGAGAAGTCTTCTTTTCTTTTATCCCCAGAGATTTCCTTTAATTTTGATAACCATTGGTCTTTCACTCACGAGTCTTGCTTTGATTTCAATTCTTTTATTTTGATAAACAAAAATACCAAAAATAATTTTCTATTTGGGGCTCGAGAAAAGCAGGATAGCCTTTTAGACTTAGAAGGCTACATCGATTCGAGAATGAAGGGCCCGAAGAAATATGAGCAATTTTATGTGCCCTGATAAGTCACCGTCTAGCTAAAGACGTTAAAGAAAGCGCTTCTTGGGAGACAACCCAAGTTTTATGTTCTATGTCTTTATTTTTTTGTTTTATTTTCTAGTTGTTGGTGTTTTTTTTATCTAATTTTTTTCTTTTTGTCGTTCGGGTGTATGCCCAAGGGGAGAGCTGCATATTTGCACCCTCTTGATCCTGAGATCGAGAGGACCTGTAGGAGACTCCTAAGGGAAGGAAGAGCAGAACCTCAAGAAATGGTTGATCAAGAGCTCATCAATAACCTTAAACCTATCAGGGAGTATTTCCAACCTGTGTTTAATACTGAGCAGGTTGGAATAGTCCATGCCCCTGTCAATGCTAATAATTTTGAACTTAAGACATGGCTGATACAAATGGCTAGGGAAGGTGCTTTCAGAGGTTTAGCCACAGAAGATTCTAACTCTCATCTTCAAAATTTCTTAGAAATTTGTGGTACATTTAAAATGAATGGTATCTCTGCTGATAGTATTCGCTTACGTCTCTTTTCTTTTTCTTTGCAGGGTAGAGCAAAAGAATGGCTAGGTTCCCTTTCCTCAGGGAGTATCACTTCTTGGGAGGAGTTGGCCCAAGCCTTCATGACCAAATTCTTTCCACCTGTAAAGGCTGCAAAGTTCAGGACTGAGATTGGAACATTCAGGCAGTAGGAGGGAGAGCAACTATTCGAGGCCTGGGAAAGGTACAAGGACATGCTCAGGAGGTGCCCACAGCATGGCTACCCAGAATGGCTCCAGGTACAATTGTTCTATAATGGACCGGAAGGTAAGACAAGGACCATCCTGGATGCCACTACTGGAGGGGCTTTCATGGCGAAGGCTGTGCCAGAAGCACGTGCCCTCCTGGAGGAAGTGTCAACTGCCAGCTACCAGTGGCCTACAGAAAATGATGAGATCTAAGCCGATGATTTGGATTATATCAAGCTGGACGAGGTAACCTCTCTTAGATCTCATATGGCATCTCTCACTCATGCCCTAAATAATTTTGCAGGATCACCACAGACAGGGATGTCCTCTCAATGCTCATAGCATAATGAAGAATCCACTATGGAGCAATTGCACTACCTGACCAACAGAAGCAATCACTATGGAAGCAATCAGACTCAGAACATCCTCCCAACACATTACAATCCAGGTTTGAGGTATCATGAAAAATTTTCTTATGCTAACAACAAAAATGTGTTGAGTCCTCCTACAGGGCATGCTTCTACATCAGAGAGGAAACCCTCTCTAGAAGACACATTGCACTCATTCATAGCTGAATCCAGAAGTCGGTCCATCCAGCTGGAGAATGCAGTCACAAGTTTATCTGGTATAGTGACCAGTCATGGAGCTGCAATAAAGAATATCGAGACCCAGATTGGCCAAATGAACACATCACTCCAGGCACTGCAAGCAAGGAAAGAAACACCTTGAGGGAGTACAGTCTAGCTAAAGACGTTAAACAAAGCATTTCTTGGGAGGCAACCCAAACTTTACTTACTTTTGTTTTCCTGTCTTTAGCTTGCTTTAGTTTGTTGTTTTTCAATTCTTAGTTAGTTGTTGTTTTACTTCGTAGGTTGTGGAGATGCCCTTCTTCATTGAAATCCAAGCTCCCATTCTGAGGGACTCCAACACACATGCTTTGGTGATAACTCACCATAAGTGAGTTATTTTACTAGAATTTTAGTGTTTAATCCACTTGAATTGCATTTAATTTAGTTATCCTCATGTTATTTTATCCCTAAATTATGTGTGTTAGCTTTAATATCTTGAATTTAAGCATTAGGTGCAAAAAGAATTAATTTTGATGTTTTTGTGTTTTAATTCAAGAATTTAGGAAAATAAGCTAATGATTAGTTGAAGACCAAAATTTGAGATTTTCTTAACTCAAAAATCCTTGCGTGTTTTGATTTATAATTGACTTCATATATTTATTTGGGATTTTTCTGTGTGCAGGAGATTATAAAAATTACAAGAGTCCCTAAGGGCATTTTAGATATCTTACCCGAAGGGTAAGATGGTCTTTCTACCCCTAAGGGCATTTTTGTAATTTGTGGAATTAGGGCAACATCATCTTATATAAGGAGGCTAGGGTTCAAGTGCAAAAAGGGGGAGTTGGAGTTGTGACAAGAGGAAGAGATCGTGAGGGAGAAAAAGAACTCGTGAGATTCTTTGAAGCAAAGGGCTGCGTTGGAAGGAAAAAATCTACTGACCCTTTCTTTGTTGTAGCAAATGTTGTTGCACACATCTGAGAAAAAGCCCTTTTGCTGAAGCAAAGTGTAGTTGTGCTTGGCGGTAGGCTGCTGTTTGCTGAAGCAATTGGGTGAGAGAAGAACAAATCACGAGAGGGAGGTATTGCTGAAGCAAACCGTGGAGTAGAGGGTTGACCATCTGCTGGAATCGACCAAACTTTGCTGAAGCAAAACCGAGAGTAGGAGTTTGTCCCGTGTGATTTACCCATCTTTGTTGAAGCAAAATCGAGGGCATCAGTGAAGTTCGGTTTTCACAGACGTCGTTTACGAAATTTGCAATTACCGGCTATCCAACCGTTGGATTGTGCTACAATTTTGTCAGCATATTAAGGACTCATAGAGCTCCGGTTTCAACGGTTGGATCGTCGTTTGGAGCTTTGTGCTGTCCGATATTGCTGTCACATTGCACGTCCACTGCAGTTCGGTTTTTCCCAGACGACAGTCACAAAGTTGTCGTTTGTGGGAGTTTGAACCGTTGGATTGTGCTGAAATTTTGGCAGCGTGTTGGAGACTCATAGACCGTAGTATTCAACGGTTGGATCATCATTCAGAGCCCTAGTTCATTAGATATTGATATCGGACAGAAGCTACAGAATACTGAAATCTGCTGCTATTGTCTGCTGCTTTCTATGGGATCTTGGCGTTTCTTTGAAGCAAAACACATGTCAATTGCCTCCAGTAAACTTCTCCTATTCCTTAATAATGTTGGCTTGTTGTTACTCCAATTTTGGGCGTTTATCGTGCTCTTTTGACTCACTGTTTTAGGCTAAATTCATGACTGTTTTTGGGCTGAAATTGTTGATTAATTTGGGTTGTTTTGTGACATTGTTACAACACATATTTGAATTTATTAAACAACACAAGCATGCATAAATTAGAGATTTGTGAGTTGATTTACATGAACTAAATTTTCTTAAGCAAGGGTTAGGTTGTTTTAATGTAATTTTGGATTAAATTTATGGTTGATGTCATTGATTGAATTTATGAAATTTTATTAAATTTAACGTTGCATGAGAATTAAAATTGGCCTTTTTAACTTCTCTATAATTCATAAACTTGGGAAAGCTAATGAATTAGAAAACTAAAATTTCATTCTAGGATCATTGAGTTGATTAGGGATAATTAACCCACCTAGAACCTAAAATCATGGGCATAATTTAGATCACAATTGGGAAATTGTAGGTTTTAAAACTTAGTGATTTTGGAAAGAATCATTTGAATGCATGTGTAGGTAAATTCAAGGCATCACTAAAAATTTATTCCAATTGAACATTAGAACTCTAACCTAACCCGAGCTTATTTTTCATTACAAATCTCATCTCTTGTATCTGTCTTCTTGTTTGCATTCTCCTCTCCCCGCATTTAAATTCAGTTATTTTCTTTTGTTTTATCTTATCTTTCTTACTTATCAATTTATTTATTTACAAAAATAATTTGCACACTCATGCATTGCACTAAAATAAGGAAAATTTGTTAGGACACTCATCCATTTAGGTCTAACTAGTCCTCGTGGGATCGATACTTTTAACTTATCACTTGCTGCTCTCGACCGTGTATACTTGCACGTCGTAAAAGTGTCGGAGTTTTATTCTAATTTGCATTAGTTTAGGGCACCCGATATTTTCGCATCATTTGGCTATCCAAGAAACTCAGAAAGAGCTCCATAAAACCAGGACAGTATTGTTCACTCTTACCCTGATACTTAATTTGTGCTTAATTCTGCAAACATTGGGGACAATGTTTAGTTTATGTTTGGGGGTGGATGTGTTTATCTGTTGAGATTGTCCTGAGTATGTGCTAAATTGTTGGTTGATCTTTTACATAAGTATGAGTATGATAGCCTAGGATGAGATATAATTGGAAATCTTTGTGATTCTGCTGAAACCTGAGAGCATGACATGAATTTGAGTTAATTTAAAAAAAACATTCTTGAGTTTTTCCTGCACTATTATGCACATAGCATGTGTTCCTGTAGTTTTGAAATGTTTAGAAAAAAGTTATTAGGCTTAGAAGTTTGATGTCACCTCGATAGGTCTGAAAACTGATTTGAGAGTTAAACTGCAAGATAGGGTGAATGACAATATAAAGTGCATGATCTGTATAATATGTGCATTATGTGAAAAAGTTTATTTATTTTTTTGTTTATTTGTTAAAAAAATCGTGAGGACAAAAAGAGCTACCTTCACTGTGATCAGTTAGGCCACTCATTGAGCGAGTGCTCTGGGTAAGGGTCCCTGCAGTGGAGGTGTGATAGCTAGTGTCCTTGCACAAAAAAAAAGAAGAAAACAGAAAAAGTGGCATCAAAAGAGTGATTAAGTGCTGAGTAGAGTTATTTAGTTCTTGAATGTGGAGAGGCTCAAAGATTAGTAATTAAGACTAGTGTAGGGGGAAGTTGAATGGAGAACCTAATAAAGTTGATCCGGGCTTAGTAAAAATGAAGGGAACATAGGCTAATCACACACACAAGTAGGAACACTTAGGAAAAGTTTTAAACTACCTGTTGAAGTGTTATGTTTAAGTGTTTCCTGTGATTGAAAAATTTTCGTTGTCCTGGAACAGACAAACCCTACGGAGGGCCTGACTATACGGATCGGAACACCGCGAACTCAAGAAATGGATAGGGTCTCTTAGGTTGTTTGCCAGCAGTTGTCTTTCTTAATAGTAGCCTGTTGGCTCGGGCCTATTGGATCTGAAGTTCGCGGTAGCTAAGTTAGTTAACAAATCCTTGACCAAACAAACGGTAGCTAAGGACCATTGGGACATGAGATGTTTTGGTAGTGAGAATTGGCTGAGAAAGTCTCAATTCAAGGGAGGAATGACTGACTGCCCGACGGAGGTTTTTGTTTTAAACCCTTGAACTATCGTTGCAAAATTAAAGGTTTAACTTAAATAGTGGGTTTAGTTTAAACACTAGGGTTCTTTAATAATTTTGCTAAATTAGATTGGTTTTTTTCAATGGGTTAAAAAGGCATAACTAATTGAAACTATTTTGGATTTTCAGCATGTCGTCCTCAATAATAGCCTTACTAAAAGCGATCGTTCAACTGGTGAGAATTTTACTACGTGGAAGTCCAACTTGAATACGATTCTCGTTGTTGACGACCTACGGTTTGTACTGTCTGAGGAATGTCCTCAGATCCCTGCTCGTAACACTCCTAAATCTGTTAAGGAGGCGTACGACCGCTGGATCAAGGCCAATGATAAGGCCAAGGTCTACATTGCAGCTCGTTTTCAAGTTCGCCCAAAAACATGAGGGCATGGTCTCAGCTCGTGAGATCATGAGTTCGCTGCAGGAAATGTTTGGACAACCGTCTAGACAGATTCGGCAAGAATCCCTCAAATACGTTTATAACTCCCGTATGAAGGAGGGGTCATAGGTGAGAGAACACGTTTTTGATCTGATGGTCCACTTCAACGTGGCTGAGATGAACTGAGCGGTCATTGCCGAGCAAAGTCAGGTATCGTTCATCCTAGAATCTCTTTCGAAGAGTTTCCTGCAATTCCGCAGCAATGCTGTGATGAACAAGATAGAGTATAACCTGACTACTCTCCTTAATGAACTATAGACTTTCCAGTCTCTTATGAAGAATAAAGGACAGGCTGATGGAGAGGCAAATTTGTTTGCCCATTCTAGAAGGATCCAGAAGGGTTCATCCGCTGGGACTAAGTCCTGTAGCTCATCTTCTGGGCTTAAGAAGACCCAAAAGAAGAAAATAGGAGGGAAAGGGAAGGCACCTACTGCTGACAAAGACAAGGGAAAAGCCAAGGTTGCAGACAAAGGAAAATGTTTCCACTGCAACGTGGATGGGCATTGGAAGCGAAACTGCCCAAAATACCTTGCTGAGCTCAAAGAGGAGAAAGGTAAATTAGATTTACTTGTTCTTGAAACATGTTTATTGAAAAATAATGATTTTACCTGGATACTTGATTCAGGAGCCACTAATCACGTTTTCTCTTCATTTCAGGAAACTAGTTCCTTCAAGGAGCTCGAAGAGGGTGAGATGACGCTCAGGGTCAGAACGGGAGACGTCGTCTCAGCTCGTGCAGTGGGAGATGCCAAGTTATTTTTCAGAGATAGATTTCTTTTATTGAAAAATTTGTATATAGTTCCTAAGCTTAAAAGGAACTTAATTTCTATCTCTTGTTTAATAGAACTTGGATATTGTATTTCTTTTTCAATTAATGAAGCGTTCATTTTGAAAGAAGGTGTCAATATTTGTTCTGCTAAATTGAAAAATTGCTTGAATGTACTGAAACCGAACAAAACGAAAGCAATTTTAAATCATGAGATGTTTAAAAATGCTAACACTCAAAATAAAAGGCAAAGGATTTCTCCAAATAATAATACCTATCTATGGCATCTTAGGCTTGGTCATATTAATCTCAACCGGATTGAGAGACTCTCTAAGAATCGACTTCTAAACAAGTTAGGAGATGATTCTTTGTCGCCTTGAGAATCTTGCTTGGAAGGTAAAATGACCAAGCAACCTTTTACTGGAAAAGGTTACAGAGCCGTAGAGCCCCTAGAACTTGTGCATTCGGATCTTTGTGGTCCAGTGAATGTCAAATCTCGAGGAGGGTACGAATATTTCATCTCTTTCATAGATGATTATTCGAGGTATGGTTATCTATACCTAATGCATCACAAGTCTGAAGCTCTTGAAAAGTTCAAAGAGTATAAGGCTGAAGTAGAGAATGCATTAAGGGAAAGTATTAAAACATTTCGATCCAATCGAGGTGGAGAGTATATGGATTTGAGATTCCAGGACTATATGATAGAACATGGAATTAAATCTCAACTCTCTGCACCTAATACACCCAACAAAATGGTGTGTCAGAAAGGAGAAATAGAACCTTGTTAGACATGGTTCGTTCTATGATGAGCTATGCTCAATTG
Source organism: Trichosanthes cucumerina (assembly GCA_036507285.1). Taxonomy (NCBI): domain Eukaryota; kingdom Viridiplantae; phylum Streptophyta; class Magnoliopsida; order Cucurbitales; family Cucurbitaceae; genus Trichosanthes; species Trichosanthes cucumerina. The sequence continues at coordinate 47,666,348 of CM071841.1, forward strand.
CCTGCCTCGTTTTTGGCATACGCAGTAGAGACTGCAGTTCAAATCTTGAACAGTGTTCCATCAAAAAGTGTTTCAGAAACTCCTTTTGAACATTGGAAAGGCGTAAACCTAGTTTACAACACTTCAGGATTTGGGGTTGTCCGGCACACGTGCTCGTGACAAACCGAAAGAAACTGGAACCTCGTTCAAGATTGTGCCAATTTGTTGGCTATCCCAAAGAAACGAGAGGTGGTCTTTTCTACGACCCACAAGAAAACAAGGTGATTGTATCGACAAACGCTACGTTTTTGGAGGAAGATCACATGAGGAACCACGTACCGCATAGTAAATTAGTACTAAATGAAGCTACTCATGAACCAACAAGAGTTGTTGATCAAGTTGGACCTTCATCAAGAGTTGATGAAAGAGCCAACACCTCAAGTTAGTCTCATCCTTCTCAATCGTTGGGAATGCCTCGATGCAGTGGGAGGGTTGTTTCCCAACCTGACCGCTACTTGGGTTTAGCTGAAACTCAAGTCGTCATACCTGATGACGGGGTAGAAGATCCATTGTCTTATAAACAGTCAATGAATGACGTAGACAAGGACCAATGGATCAAAGCCATGGACCTTGAAATGGAGTCAATAGACTTCAATTCAGTATGGGAACATGTAGACCAACCTGAAAGGGTTAGACCCATAGGGTGTAAATGGATCTATAAGAGAAATAGCGATGCAACCGGAAAGGTACAGACCTTTAAGACTAGGCTTGTAGCCAAGGGTTTTACCCAAAGGGAAGGAGTTGACTATGAAGAAACTTTTTCGCCTGTTGCTATGCTAAAGTCTATAAGGATACTCTTGCCCATAGCCGCGTTTTATGATTATGAAATTTGGCAAATGGACGTCAAGACTGCCTTTTTGAATGGTAATCTTGACGAGAGCATCTATATGTCTCAGCCCGAAGGGTTCATAGCCCAAGGTCAGGAGCAAAACGTTTGCAAGCTTAATCTATCCATTTAATGATTGAAACAAGCGTCAAGATCTTGGAATATAAGATTTGATACTGCGATCAAGTCTTACGGCTTTGACCAAAACGTTGATGAGTCTTATGTTTACAAGAGGATCGTCAACGACAAAGTAGTTTTGTTAGTACTTTATGTGGATGATATCCTACTCATTGGGAATGATGCAGGATACCTAACTGACATAAAGAATTGGCTGGCGACCCAACTCCAAATGAAAGATTTGGGAGAGGCGCAGTATGTTCTTGGGATTCAGATCTTTAGGAGTCGGAAGAATAGAACGTAGCACTGTCTCAAGCGTCTTATATCGACAAAATGTTGTCAAGATATTCGATGCAGAATTCCAAGAAAGGTTTATTACCCTTCAAGCATCGAGTTCATCTGTCTAGGGAACAGTGTCCCAAGACACCTCAAGAAGTTAAGGATATGAGACATATTCCCTATGCCTCTGCAGTAGGTAGCTTAATGTATGTTATGCTATGCACGAGGTCGGACATTTGTTATGCAGTGGGAATAGTCAGTAGGTACCAGTCCAATCCAGGGTTAGACTACTGGACAACAGTTAAAAATATCCTCAAGTATCTAAGGAGAACGAGGGACTATATGCTTGTTTATGGGTCTAAGGATCTGATCCTTACTGGATACACTGATTCTGATTTTCAGACCGATAAGGATTCTCGGAAATCTACATCGGGATCAGTTTTCACCCTTAACAGGGGAGCAATAGTATGGCGAAGCATCAAGCAAGGATGCATCTCTGACTCCACAATGGAGGCTGAGTATGTCGCTGCTTGTGAAGCAGCTAAAGAGACTGTTTGGCTTAGGAAATTCCTTACTGATTTGGAAGTCGTTCCAAATATGGAATCTCCCATCACCTTATACTGTGACAACAGTGGTGCGATAGCCAATTCGAATGAACCTCGCAGCCATAAGCGAGGTAAGCACATCGAGAGGAAGTATCACCTGATACGAGAAATAGTACAATGAGGAGATGTGACAGTCACGAAGATCGCTTCGGAGCACAATATTGTTGATCCGTTTACAAAGACTCTCACGGCTAAAGTGTTCGAGGGTCATCTGAAAAGTCTGGGTCTACGAGATATGTACATAGGCTAATCTAGGGCAAGTGGAAGATATGTAATGGGTATATGGATGTCCTAGTTTATTGTATTTATATCTCTGTAACCACTGTTTTAGATTATGTTGTGTCCTAAAACTCGTAGTTTGTAATTATGTTCTAATTAATGTAATAAAGTGTTATTGTTCGTTATCTACGAGTTTGCCTTTATTTAAAACCCTAAATCCAATAAACTAAACATCCAAGGCTGTTAAATGAATCTTTAACTGAATGTAATGTACATAAAAAGGATCTCGGTTCGAGATACAGCCTAAAGGATCTATAGTTAGGGGATAAGGTTTGGGTACCTTACCTTGGTTAAACTATGGATGTTGCCCACTTTGTATTTGATACAAACACTATGATCCTAACGTGTTCGTGTAGATGACATTTGAGTGGGGATATCCTATGTAATGAGATTACATAAGACTGGACCACGAAATAGTAACCTCTAGCTGTAACTCCGTTGACTAGTTAGGTTTCTATTTCACTAGGTTGACCTAGGCAACTTGATCTCAATCCTGAGAAGGTTACGAACTACTATTCACGAGGGATTGTCCTTTGAATAGTATGGATGAGAGTGGTTAGATTCGCCGACTCAATATGCCTACCTTCTTGGGGACAAGACCGAGTGAGCGGCTGGGAACTTAAGGCCCCGTTTGATAACGTTCCTGTTTCTTGTTTCCTGTTTCTTGTTCCCTGTTTCTTGTTTCTTGTTTCTCATTTTTTAAGAATAAGAAACAAGAATATGTTTGATAACTATTTCTGTTTCTTGTTTATTTGAAAACAAGAAATAGAAACATAAACTTGTTTGATAACCGTTTCTTGTTTCTTGTTCTTGAATGTTTTCTTTCTCTCATTTTTTTGTCATTTTTTATAGTTTAAAAAAAATTTAGTTATATAATATAAAATATATAACATGCATTAAAATATATAAATATACAATTAATTATAACAAATTTATATTATCAAATACCAACAAGTCTCGATGCAAAATTAATTAATAATAAAAGTAAATAAATAAAATTATTTTATTATTCAAATGTTGTTCAAATTTGATCTGCAATCTTATCTCTTACTCGAACCATTCGTCTTAAATGATGTCGGCTTAGATCAAACTCAATTATATTGATAAATGTTGTAGTTTGTAAAATATTAAAATTAGGTGAAAGACATGTTTTAGTGAACAAAATTTATTTATGGCAAAATTACAATAATATATAAATATAAAGATTGCAAAATTAAAACTTAAAATTCAAATAATACATACATATATATATATATATATATAATATTTCAAATTAAAATAATATAAATATGGAGATTGTAAAATGAATAAATGAAATAAAAAAATAAATTTATATAATAATAATATAAATTTACATATTTATATTATTATTATGTATACAAGTTAAAACTATATATATTGCAAAAAAACAGAATTGATAACAAAGAAAATCAAAAAGTTGTACTTGCCAATGATCAAACTTGGGTCATGAAATGGAAAGAGTATTGTTTTGACATGCATTTCACCAATAGGCTGGAGGCTGAAGATGGGAAATCTGGGAAACATTTATTATAAAAAGAAACGAAACATAAAGAAACTACTATTTGAAGTTTCTCAAATTTAGTCCAAATTTTAGAAACGTTTCTCAAATTTTGGGAACAAGAAACGGGATGGATTATCAAACAAGTCTGTTTCTTAAAAATTGAGAAATAGAAACAAGAAACAGGAAACAAGAACGTTATCAAAAGGGCCCTAACTTAACAAGATGGAATTCACTCCTTCCCGCCTACTAGGGTAAGTAGAGGAATGTTCCCTTAAGTGGTGTCTCCGAGACTTAACAAAGGGCCCAACCCTCTCATTGGCCCGAGAGGGACTCTGTTTGTTGGTAGGACCACAAACAAATTGTTCATTAGAGGAGCACTGGTACTTAAGGTACAAGATGTAACCGTGGGTAAAATGGTAAATTGATTGGTGATTTTACGAACATTCGTCAAGGATTGACTTGTCTTGTTATTGGTCAATATCCATGGACACGTAAATATATCTCTGCGGTGAGAAGAGTGCGGTGTGGGACTTTAGTGGAGTGTTCCCGATTAACGAATGTTGATTGGGAGGTTAATGAGATTAGCAGAGCAATCTCGTATCGTTGGAGCTTCGACGATGCAGAGGTCCATTAGGTCCACCTTCTAGCTCGTAAAGGGTTCTTAGATCATTTGAATTTGAAATGTTCAAATTCATTAGGAAATAAAGTTAATGTATTTAGATACGATATAATATATAGTTTTGGAACTATATATTACAAATTTAATGTAAATATGATTCATATTAAATTATATGGGAGAATTGAATATTTGAAAGAGTTCAAATATTATATTAAGTGTGAATGTGATTCACATTAGAAAACTATAGGTTAAAATTTAATGTGCACTGGATGTGCATTAAAACTATAGGTTAGAGGGAAGGATATGATTAAATATGATTTAATCTTTATTAAATCTTGATTAAATATAAGATATTTAATTTTATTAATTAAATATGATTTAATTAACGTTTTTAATTTAATTTAATATTAAATTAATGGGAACGTGTTAGAAGGACACGTTCCCCACCTCCCTCCCCATCGATAGGGAGTGGGGAGGTGATCCCTCGTTTTATTCCTCTCCAATGGAGGAGAGGAGGTTGATCGATTGATCAATTTTGGATTGACAGAAAGAATTCTCTCCCTCACACTCTCATTCTCTTCTTCTTTCAATTGTTGGAAACCTTCCCACCAAGGAAGATTTAAGAACTCAGAGATATAGAAGGTGCTCACTGTTGGTGGTATTCTGTTGAAGAAAAACAGAGAACTTTGGAAGTTCTGTGTTCTTTCGATTTCTTTTAGAGGAGCAAGGAGTTCTTTGTCTTTGGAGAATTGGAAACTACAAAGGTATTCTTTATCTTCTCTTTAGTTTAATTGTTAAATATTTGTTTGCATGTATGCAATTAATCCATGTCTAATAGGATTAGAAATACCTTGCTTGTTTTGTATTTTTGGTCAATGTACTGGTTTTTGTTTTAAGCAAAACAATCAAGTAATTAAGATCCCAATCACGTTTCCGCTGCTTAAGGAGATCAGGTCTCCATCAGAATGATCAAGCACTATAATATAGCAATGCATATAACCTAAGTTAATTATTAGTTTTAAAGGGTTTAGAACATGAATAATTAGACTTAGGTTTTCTAATTCTAATAAGATTAGAATCAGGAAATCAAATATGACTTATGAATGGAGACTAATTAGGAACTCTGTCTAAGGAACACCCCTACCTGGGAATGTATTTGGTCCGGAGATTCATAGGTTATATTCTCGTGAGTGGCGTTTAATTAAAAGTTAATTAAATTATTCACATAGACCTAAGTTAATAATGTGAATATAGACTAAGGCTAATCCAATATAAGTGTTATATTCGTAGACTTAGGTAAATATTAGTCAATTTATCTAGGTCAATCCCGATTAACTTAAAGTGTTGAGTGGGAGGAAATAAAGTGTATTAGATACATTTAATTTCCAACCACAAATCTCCATTAAGTTCACACCGTGAGATCCATACTCGGCCTCGTGGCGCAAATGGGAGTGTCCCCCTTCAGATGGTATTTGTATGGGTCAATATTTAACGTGAATGGAGAGAGTACTTATAGTGAGTGGGAGCGGGACCTGTGAAACGGGACCCACGGTCTCTTTAATCAATTCACACCTGAGACGCCTATGATCCGCCTGCTAGTTTGGCCTGGACAAGACAATCCCTTCGAAGGGCCTTGATCATGGGAGTTGGAACACCATGAATTCCCGAAAGGGATACAATTTCCTTGTTGGTTTTCCTTCGTAGATCACCCTCCGGTGGCTATTGATTGGATGGATACTTGGAAATTTAAAGACAAAGGAATTAATGGATTCAGACCGAATAATTGTAACTAGATGCCTAATGGAATAAGGGTTATTCTGGTATTAGGGTCTGGTCGAGAAAGTCTTGTCCCAGAGGAGAAGTGTTTTTGTTCACCCTTCGGTGGCGGTCATTCTAAACCTTTTGGGTATCATTGCACTTTTTAATGACCTAGGGATCATAGGATAAAAATTTACTAAAAACTGATTGGATTTTTCAAAGTTTTTGCGAGACTAATACAAAGTTTTTCTTATTTTCAGCAAACAAAATGTCAAGTTCAATTATCGCCCTTTTAGCTTCCGATAAACTCGTCGGTGATAATTTTCAAACGTAAAAAAATAATATCAACACAATACATGTAACTGACGACCTAAAGTTCGTGCTCACTGAGGAATGTCCTCAGGTGTCGGGCTCGACTGCATCGTGATGCGTACGATCGGTGGATCAGGGCCAATGAAAAGGCCAAAGTCAACATTATTGCCAGCTTGTCTGAAGTATTGGCAAAGAAGCATGAGGTTATGGTCACCGCTAAGGAGATCATGGAATCGCTGCAGGAAATATTTGAACAACAATCCTTTCAGGTTCAGCACGATGCCCTCAAACACGTCTTCAATACAAGGATGAAAGAGGGGACGTCTATCCATGAACACATTCTGGACATGATGACTCACTTTAACCTGGCAAAGATCAACGGGGCTTTGATCGACGAGTGGAGTCAGGTCAGCTTTATTATGGAGACTCTTCCGAAGAGTTTCCTTCAGTTTCGTAGCATGTTGTTATGAACAAAATTAGCTACACTCTAACCACCCTACTCAACGAACTACAGAACTTCCAGTCCTTGATGAGGATCGGGAAGCTGAGGCAAATGTTGTCTTCAGGTCCTATCACAGGGGTTCGACCTCTGGGACAAAATTTGTAGGTTCTTCAGGCCCGAAAGGGAAGAAGAAGAAGTTGAAGAATGATAAAATTGACTGTGCTGCCACCCAGAAGGGCAAAAAGGTCATGGAAGTTGCAGAGAAAGGAAAGTGTTTCCACTGCAACGGGGATGGTCACTGGAAGAGAAATTGTCCCAAGTTCCTTATCGACATGAAGAAAGAAGGTAAATGTGATTTACTTGTGACTGAAACTTGTTTAGTGGAGAGTAATGACTCTGCCTTGATACTGGATTCAAGCGCCACTAACCATGTTTGTTTTTCTTTTCAGGGAATTAGTTTCTGGCAGCAGCTTCGAGAGGGTGAGATAACACTACGGGTTGGATCTGGGGTGGTTGTCTTTACTGCAGCGGTTGGCACCGTGAAACTCTTTTTTAGCGGGAAGTACATTTTATTGGATAACATGTATATTGTTGGGTTTGTGCCCTAAAATTCGTAGTTTGTAATTATGTTCTAATTATTGTAATAAAGTGTTATTACTTCAATAAAGTGTTATTGTTGATTATCTATGATATTGCATTTGTTTTAACCCTAAATCCAATAAACTAAACATCCAAGGCAGTAAAATGAATCTTTAACTGAATGTAGTGTACATATAAAAGATCTCAGTTCGAGATACAACCTAAAGGATCTATAGTAAGTGGATAAGGTTTGGGTACCTTACCCTAGTAAAACTATGGATGTTTGTATAAGAGACAAACACTTTGATCCTAAGGTGTTCGTGTAGATGTCATGTGAGTGGGGATATTGATAACTCACCATAGGAGAGTTGTTGTACTAGAATTTCAGTGTTTAATCGACTTGAACTGCATATAATACAGTGAGTTTCATGTTATTTTATCCCTAATTTGTGAGTGTTAGCTAGGAAACCTTGAGACCAAGCATTAGATTTTAAAAGTGTTAATTTTGATATTTTTCATGCTTTAATTTAAGAAATTTGGAAGAAATTAGCTAACATGGAAAGATTGGGATTTGAGACTATTCTTAACTATTACATATGATTTTTTTTTTGACAATTATGCGCGCAGGATTTGTGTGCAAATTACAAGAGCCCTTAAGGGCATTTTAGACATTTCCCCGAAAGGTTATCCTTAAGGGTGATTTTGTAATTGTCAATGTAGGGCAACACACTTTGGGAAAAGAGAGAAAAATTGGAGGTTGCCGGATAGGAGGAAAAGAAGGCTTTGCTTCAGGATTTTGGGGGGAAACCGAAAAGAGGATTTTTGCTTCAACATTTTGGGGAAGATCGAGAGAAAGAAGGCGGAAGCAGTCGTGAGGTAGACCCAACGGATTGCTACAGCAAAGGCCGAAGGAAAAAGAATTTTTTTTCTTTAAAAACGAAGAGAAACCGAAGCGTGCTAGGAAATTTGTTGTAGCAATTACGAAGCGTGTTGAAGCATTCGGGAGAAGGCGTCAAGCATTGCTGTAGCAATTTCGAGGGGCGGCATCGGGAGAGCTGACCCATCCTATTGTTGTTGACAATCGGGCGTTATTGTTGCTGCGTGTGCATTTGCTGAAGCAAGGCCGTGGACAATCGGGAAACGCCGTCGCTGCGTGCGCGCGATTGCTGAAGCAAAGTCGTTGCGCTGTTGCCGTTGTCGTTGCGCGTGATTGTTGCTGCGTGTGCATTTGCTGAAGCAAGGCCGTGGACAATCGGGAAACGTCGTCGCTGCGTGCGCGCGATTGCTGAAGCAAAGCCGTTGCGCTGTTGCCGTTGTCGTTGCACGTGATTGTTGTTGCGTGTGCATTTGCTGAAGCAAGGCCGTGGACAATCGGGAAGCGTCGTCGCTGCGTGCGCGATTCTTTGAAGCAAAGCGCGTTCTTATTTATTTGCGTTGCGGCGCTGCGTGATTTTGTTGAGCTCGTGTTTCTTTGAAGCAAAGCCGTGGGGACCTTGGGCGTTCTTTGCTGCTGCTGCTTGCTTGCATTTCTTTGAAGCAAAGTAACCGATAGGCAAATTGCTCGATAGGCAAATTCTTTGAAGCAATCTCGAAACTCTTCTTTGAAACGATTGGGTAAAAAATTGTTGTTTAGGAAATTTTTGCTTACTGTTTAGGTCGATTTTGGGACTGTTCTTGGTCTACTATTGCTATACATGATTAGTAAGAGCATGCTTAACTTAAGGATGTGTAATTTAACTCCAAGCATGAGCTCAACTCTTCTAGGCATGGGTTAGGTTGTTTTTCACCGTATACATTGTAATAAATTTTTGGTTGATGCCGTGGTTGGATTTATGAGATTTTAAAGTTTATAACGATGCACGAGGATTAAACCTTGGCCACTTTGACTCCTCTAAAATTCACGAACTTGGAAAAGCTAGTGAGTTAGGAAATTAGAACTTCATTCTAGGATCATGAGTTAATTAGGGATAATTAATCCACCTAGAACCTTAAAGTTATGAGCGTATTTTAGATCTCAATTGGGAAATTGTTGGTTTTAAAATTTAGTGACTTTGGAAAAATTCACTTGATCACATGCGTAGGTAAATTCCAGGCTTCAACCACACATTTGTCAATCTAATTATACATGGAACTTCAACTTAACCCTAGCCTATCTCTTAATCTTAAAGCCCCAGTTTTCTCTCGTTTAGTTTATGTTTAATGTTTTCACATATTTTGATTTATTGCATTAGACTTAATTATATTTAACTCATTCAAACAACAAAACAATCGAATTCCTATTATTGCATTCATTTATTCCTAACAAAAACTTGCATGCCCATGCATTGCACCAAAAACAAATAAGGAGAAAAATTTCTAGGACACTCATTGGTTTAGATTCTACTAGTCCTCGTGGGATCGATACTTTTCTTATCACTTGCTGCACTTGACCGTGTATACTTGCACGTCACAGAAGAGTCAGAGTCTCATCCTAATTTGCATTAGTTTAGGGCACTGACATTTTCGCATCAAGTTTTTGGCGCCGTTGCCAGGGACCAGTGTTGCATCTTATCTGTGAGTTATGTGGAATTTTCTTTACTTTTAAGATTTGTAGGATTCAGTTTTCTTTTTTTTTTTTTTTAATTATTGTTTAAGTTGGGTTTTTCTGCGTTTCAGGTACATGAGGGTAGTTTATGAATGTGCGTCGTCAGTTAGAGTTTAACATTGACACCGAAATAGATAGGACCTTTAGGAGGCGTTTGAGAGAGCACAAATTAGCCATGGCTAACCAGAATAATCCTAGAGACCCAATAGACCCTCTAGCACAACACAATAACCCTAGAGCACCCCAAAATGTTAGAGATAATCCACCCTTTAACTTTCCGACAGGGGGTCCGACCAATGTGATAGAGCTAGCTAATGATCGAGAGCGAGCCATTAGGACCTATGCGAACCCTTTAGTGGATGAGTTGAATCCAGGGATAATCAGACTTGTTATACAAGCTACTTCTTTTGAGCTTAAACCAGTTATGTTTCAAATGCTCCAAACGACAAGGCGGTTCCATGGCTTACCGGTGAGGACCCCATCTCCATTTGAAATCATTCACGGGAGTAAGCGATTCCTTCATCATGCCGGGAGTCTCTAGTGACATCATTAGGTTGAGTTTATTCCCTTACTCCCTTAGAGAGCCTTTGCAAAAAGCGGTTGAATTCACTTCCGCCAAAGCATGATTGACTCTTGGAACTCCTTGGCGAGAGAAATTCCTAATAAAATACTTTCCACCTACGAGGAATGCGAGATTTACGAATGAAATAGTAGCTTTCCAACAGTTTGATGAGGAAACCCTGAGCGAGGCCTGGGAGAGGTTTAAGGACCTTTTGCGTAAATGTCCCCACCATGGATTGCCTCATTGCATCCAAATGGAGACATTCTACCATTGTTTGAACACTTCCACTAAGCAAGTGGTGGATGCCTCTGCTAATGGAGCCTTGTTGGCCAAAACTTACAATGAGGCCCATGAGATATTAGAGAGGATCTCATCCAACAATTGCCAGTGGGCGGATGTGAGCAGAACTTCGGTAGGTAAAGCGAAAGGAGCCATTGAGTTGGACACATTGACTTCAATAAATGCTCAAATCTCTTCTATGACTTCCATGTTGAAGAATTTGACCATGGCTAATGTGAACCATATCTCTTCTAATGCCCCAACCCCATCTTTTACACCTTAGGAGAGTTTAGAATCATGTGTCTACTGTGGTGAGGGACACACTTTCGAGTTCTGTCCTAGTAACCCGGCATCAGTCTGTTATGTAGGAAATTCAAACCAGGGCAATCTAGGAATAACCCATATTCGAACACATATAACCCAGGATGGAGGAATCACCCAAATCTATCTTGGGGAGGCCAGAGCAGTAATGCCCAAGCCCCTCAATTGCAAAATAGAGTGACTCAACCACTTGGTGTTAGGAATCAAGGGTATCAGAATTTTGGGAATCAGAACTCCACTTTTCAACCACAACAAAAGGCCACACCCCCCCCAGCAAGTTCCAGATACTTCTTTAGAAAGTTTGTTCAAAGAATATATAGCTCGCAATGATGCTATTATTCAGAGCCAACAAGCTTCTCTAAGAAATCTCGAAGTGCAGGTTGGCCAATTAGAAAATGAGCTTAAGGCAAGCCATTTGAGTACGCTTTCTCGCTAACACAGAGAACCCAAAGAGAGATGCGAAGGAGCGTGTTCTAGCCATAGAATTAAGGAGTGGGAAGTCTCTAGGAGAGGGTAGATGTGAGAAGACCCTGAGAGATGAGCGAACTGACTCTGTTGTTGAGGAAGGGCAAGATGAGGCCATGGTAGATCCAAAACCTCGAGGAACCGATGGGATTAAGGATAAACCAGAACCCCAACAAGCCTCAACTTCCAAGGAAACAACGATTCTGCGATGGTTCGAGTTTAGGCCACCCCACCACCTTATCCCCAAAGATCGAAGAGGAAGCAGAAGAAAGAAGCCCATTTGAAAAATTCTTAGATATGCTAAAAGAAGTCCACATCAACATACCACTAATTGATGCGTTGAAGCAAATGCCGAACTATTTGAAGTTTCTCAAGGACATCATTTCAAAAGAGAAGCTCCAAGAGTTCAAGGTGGTATCGTTGAGTGAGGAGTGTAAGCGCGGTGTTCGAAATAGGATACCCCATAACGAGAAGGATCTGGATCTTTTACCATACTGTGTCCATTCTTTGGAAGACAGTTAGGGAGGCGCTATGTGATTTAGGAGCTAGCATCAACTTGATGCCTCTCTATTTATAAGGGATTAGGCATTGGGGAGGCGAGGCCCACCACAGTGACCCCGCGGCCTAGCGAGATAGATCCATAGCCCACCACGAAGGAAAAATAGACGACATCCTAGTCCAAGTGGATAAATTCATATTCCCGGTGGATTTTATCATCCGGATTATGAAGTCGACAAGGATGTTCCTATTATCCTAGGCGCCTTTCACGAAAGCAGGTAGAACTATGATAGATGTTCATGCGAGGACCATTAAGTCGAGAATGAATGATCAAGAGGTCCAGCTTTTTAGCATCTATGATACTGATGGGTATCTGATGGGAGAGAAAGTTGTTCTGTAATTCATGTCCTAGATGGAGTTATTTCAAAACCGCCTTGTGAAGAATTGAAAGGAATTCATGAGATGAGATTTGGAGATCCGAGAGAAAGTGAGTTAGAGAAGTCAGAAGCAGAAGAGTTGACCCGTGGTTTGGAAGAACTAGCAGAAATAGCAAAGTTCAGAAAAATCTTTGAGTCATTAGATCTGAAGGAAGGAGAGAGTCCTTCTATGATACCCTCAGTTCAAGAACCCCCAACACTAAAACTGAAACCCTTACCAGAGCACTTAAAGTATGCATTCTTGGGTGATAAGGAAACTCTTCCCATTATTATATCAAAGCAAGTCTACCACCTAAGGATTTGAACAGATTTGTTGCTTAATGTCCTTAAGCAACACAAGAAGGCCATAGGATGGACTCTAGCCCGACATTCAAGGGATTAGTCCTTCTTATTACATGCACAAGATTACCTTAGAGGAAGGACTTTCAGATCCATAGAGCCCTGAGAGAAGACTTAACTTGACCATGAAAGAAGTGGTGAAGAAAGAAATCATTAAATGGTTGGATCTTTGGAATTATCTACCCCATAGCAGATAGTAGTTGGGTCAGTCCAGTCAATGTGTCCCCAAAAAGGGAGGGATGACAGTAATTATTAATGAAGCTAATGAAATCATTCCTTCTAGGGTAGTGAGCGGTTGGAGAGTCTGTATGGACTATAGGAGGCTAAACAAAGCCACCAGGAAAGATCATTTTCCTCTCCCGTTCATAGACTAAATGTTGGACAAGCTGGCAGGGCAAGCCTTTTATTGTTTCCTTGATGGCTCTGATGGTTATAACCAAATAACCATTGCGCCACAAGACCAAGAGAAAACAACATTTACATGTCCATATGGTACCTTTGCTTTTCGAAGAATGCCATTTGGACTGTGTAATGCCCCTGCGACCTTTCAAAGGTGCATGATGGCGATTTTCTCTGACTATGTAGAAGACATCATGGAGGTTTTCATGGATGACTTCTCGATTTTTGGAAACTCATTTGAGGTATGCCTAGATAATTTGAGGAAAGTTCTCCAGCGTTGTGAAGAGACACACCTAGTTCTTAACTGGGAAAAGTGTCACTTCATGGTTAGAGAGGGGATTGTGTTGGGGCACAAGATATCATGTAAGGGTATGGAAGTAGATAGGGCAAAGATTGAGATTCTTGAAAAATTTGAACCACCCACAAATGTCAAGGGAGTGAGAAGTTTCCTTGGACATGCAGGGTTCTATCGAAGATTCATCAAAGATTTTTCAAAAATCTCAAAGCCATTGTGCTCTCTCCTAGAAATCAACAAGCCCTTTATATTTAGTGAGGAGTGTCTCCATGCCTTTAATGTCCTCAAGACAGCGCTAGTCACTTTGCACCTATTATGTCCTCACCTAATTGGAACACGCCATTCGAGTTAATGTGTGATGCAAGTGACTATCTTTGTGGGAGTCATGCTAGGACAAAAACAAGGGAAGGTAATACACCCTATCTATTATGCGAGCAAAACTTTGAATGAAGCTCAGATGAACTACACAACTACTGAAAAGGAGTTGTTAGCAGTAGTCTTTGCTTTTGAAAAGTTTAGGCCATATCTGGTAGGCACTAAGGTGGTGCTCTACACAGATCATGCTGCCATTAGGTATCTGTTGACAAAGAAAGATGCCAAACCAAGATTGATTAGATGGGTATTACTTCTACAGGAGTTTGAAGTAGAAATCAGAGATAAAAAGGGTTTAGAAAATGTAGTGGCAAACCATTTGTCTAAGATTGAGAATTCTAAGCCCTTACCCTTACACTCCCACATAAGGGATGACTTCCCTGATGAGCAGCTCTTGTTAGTTGGCGAGGTCCAAAATACCAAGCCCCCTTGGTTCGCGGACTATGCCAATTACTTGGCTTGCAATATCCTCCCCCATGATTCGTCAGCACAACAGAAAAAAAATTCTTGCATGAATCCAAGTCTTTTCTGTGGGACGATCCATGTTTATATAGACAGTGTAGATGGTATGATTAGGAGATGTGTGACCGAAAGTGAGATACCATCTATTCTAGAGCATTGTCATTCGTCCCCCTATGGAGGCCATTTTGGTGGCCAAAGGCTATGACAAAGGTATTCCGATCAGCTATTATTGGCCATCTGTCTTTAAGGATGCCCATGTTTTTAGCAAAACATGTGATACATGCCAGAGGAGAGGCAATATAGGAAAAAAAAGAGGAAATGCCCTTGACTTACATCTTAGAGGTGGAGCTCTTTGATGTTTGGGGGATTGATTTCATGGGCCATTTTCCTCCTTCTAAGGGGAATTTGTATATCTTAGTGGCAGTAGATTATGTCTCTAAATGGGTAGAAGTCATGGCGTGTCCGAATATTGACGCCAAAACAGTGGTTAGATTCTTGCACAGGCACATATTCACGAGATTTGGGACCCCTAGAGTCTTAATCAATGATGAGGGCTCTCATTTTGTCAACAAGGCAATGGATACCCTCTTGGCCAAGTATAATGTAAAGCACAGAATCTCCACCCCATACCATCAACAAGCTAATGGACAAGCTGAAGTGTCCAATAGGGAGATTAAAGGAATCCTTGAGAAGGTTGTAAAACCTCAAAGAAAGGATTGGTCCTTCAGGCTGGATGAAGCCTTGTGGGCATATAGGACCGCCTTTAAGACCCCCATCAGAATGTCCCCATATAGACTTGTGTTTGGAAAGGCTTGTCACCTACCCTTAGAATTAGAACATAAGGCATTCTGGGCCTTAAAGGAACTCAACCTAAATCTAATTGCTGCAGGAGATCTAAGGCTACTTCAATTGAATGATTTGGATGAGTTCAGGAGGTTTTCCTATGAAAATGCAAGGCTTTACAAAGAAAGAACTAAAGCTTGGCATGATAGGAAACTCATTCCATAGACTTTTGAAGCAGGCTAAAGAGTTTTACTATTCAATTCCCGCCTCAAACTTTTTCCTGGTAAGCTTAAGTCAAGATGGTCAGGCCCCTTTACAGTGATCGAGACTCTCTCCTACGGGGCTGTTAAGCTTCGTTGTGAGCAAGATGGAAGAGAGTTTCTGGTTAATGGGCAACGTCTGAAGCACTATTGGGGTCAAGACTTCCAGAGAAACATGGCCACATGGAAGTTGAGTGGCGATAAAGAGTAATGCAAAAAAAAAAAAAAAAAATTACTTCTTAGGAGATTTAGGTTTCATTCATTCTGTGATGCAATTATTTCATGTTTTGATCTCTGTTTTATTATAGTTGCTCTTTGTTTTAATATCATTAGGATGTAGAGCTGAGACATACAAAAGGTTAGAGGTAAGAATTCTTTCTCCTCTGACTTTAGTACCAAGCATCATTATTCAACATATTAGTATAGGTTAATTTTTGTCTTTAGTTGAATAAAAATCTTGAGCATGCGGAATTTCAGTGGAGCATGTAATCTAGGGATAGCGGAAGCATGTGAAAAGCCAGCATACAATTCTCTCTATCGTCGTAGGATAATAATATTCCTAGCTTAATGTTGCACATTAATTTTTGAATTACATGCCTTAGAAAGGTTGAGTGAATGTTGATATTATGCATTATTTTGTTTTGCAGGTTGATCACTTTTAGGTTTAGATGTTGTTGACCTTAGGAGAGTGCCAGTGAGAAACCTAACTTAGAGACAACATCCATTTATTCTCTTTTTCAGTTTTTTTTCCTTAGCATTTTTCCGTCTAGGAACTCTTTATCTTTTTGCTAGGAAAAACCAAACAAAGCTTAGGGAGAGCCTTTGTTTAGCTTAGGAAGCTTATTATCCATTCCTTAAATTTTTCTAGTACCTTTGTCTCTTTTGCTTCATATTTCATCATGTGGTTAAGAAGAAGCAAACACAAGAAAGAGGCGGAAAAATCAAAGAGTGCAATGGTAGAAGTAAGCCCATCTAAGCCTAGATCATCCACCAATTCTTCCTCTTCCTCGCGGAGTAAAGGAAAGCAGGTGGTTAGTGAATGGTCCTTAGAGGATGCATATCCTCTGGAGGCCCCTGAACCACCGGCACCTAAACCCAAAGAGAAGAAAGAAAGGAAGAAGAAAGGATACACTAGGGAAAAAAATCCCGAAGTAATGAAGGAGGTATTGTGCGAGGAAGATATCCCTGAGAGATTTATTAGTGAAAGAGCCAAAAAAAAATATGAGAAGTTGAAGAAAAGAGCACTTTGGCTAGAGAGAGGTTTCAACCTATATTCGAGAGAGATTCCTCCTTTATTATCCCAAAACATGCAAATCTAGGTTGGAAAACGTTTTGTAAAGAGCCCGAGGCCGCCATCCCCACCATAGTTAGGGAGTTCTATGCGAACATCTATCTAGAGGAGAGGGTATCCATAGTAAGGGGTCAATATGTTCATTGGGACACGGATACCATTAACTCCATGTTCGAATTGTCTTGCCAACTTTATGGCAGGACAAACGAGTTGTTAATGGCCCCATCCGACACTCAATTAAATGTTGCCCTAAGAACGGTGGGGATCAATGGGGCAAAATGGATGGTGAGCTCAACGGGGGCGAGGACTATGTTAGCTTCCTATTTAACCCCTGAAGCGCACATGTGGCTCTCTTTCGTGAAGTTGAACCTCATGCCCACTTCACATGATTCAACGATCTCGAGGGATAGCGTCATGCTTCTTTATGCCATCCTCTCGGAATTGCAAATCGATGTCGGAAACCTAGTAGCTAGAGAGATAGAAGGGTGTGCGAGGAAAAAGAGTGGAAAAATCTTCTTCCCTAGTTTAGTAACTTCCCTTTGCATTAGGGCCGAGGTTCCTTATTATATTTGGGAGGATAAGATCTTAGCTAGCGGGCCTTTAGACACCATCCTAGACCATCAGACCCAGGTTGGTTCAAATAAAGGAATGGGGTTAATGGTAGGAATAGACCAACTCATACACCAAAATAATGTGATGATGAGCATGATGCACCATATGCAAGATCAATCACATTGTTATTGGAAGTATGCCCAAGGAAGGGACTTAGCTCATCAAGCCGCAATGCAAGCTAATTTTCCAAACCCCTAACCACATTTCCCCGAATTCTCCCACACCATTTTGCAGCCTTGGATGCCGTCGGATGATGATGAAGGAAATGAGGTGAACAACGAGGAAGAAGAGGAAGGCAACGAAGAGGAAGACAATGAGGATGACTGCTGAAGAAAAAAAGGGAGGCCCTGCTCCCTTTTCTGTTTGGGATTATAATTTGTTTTGCTTGCTGTCTTTTGTTTTATTTTTCTTTATAATGTGTTGCTGCCCTATTTGCAATTGTTGATTTATTTCCCTTTTATATGCATGTTTTAGTTTCTGCTGAAAGTTCTTTAGTATTTACTTGCTTTATGACATCTAAATGCTCTGGATTGACTACTTAGACCCATATTTAGTTGCTGATTTTCATGGTTTGAGTCATGCATGATATAGATAGTTGATTCAGTAGGGTTGAGCAAGTAAAAATAACAAAGATGGTTGTTGCCCTTTCATTAAAACCAAGTTTCTGCACGTTTTTCATGGTGAAAAGTATGTTGTCTTTTGTAGAAACTTGGAATGAAACACATTGAAACGTAAAAAGTAAGAAAACAAATTTTAGGGTGAATAAAAATAAGAGTTATTGCTTGTGTTTGAGGCAAGGGTATGCTATTTTGTTTGGTGCTTCTCAAAGTCTAGTTTTTCATATGGGTTCTTTAGTGTGCTTGTGGTTAGTATGTTAATCAAACTAGTTAGGATTCAACTCCTAGGCAAAAAGTTTCGAAAACTAGAAGCCATGACAATTTAGGTAACCCAAACATCTTTTAGAGCACTCCAAAATGAGTAAACTTCAAATTTGTGATCATTTCAAATTTGGGGGAGTTACCCGACCTCTCTAACTCAATGAGGACATTGAGTACTCTAAGTTTGGGGGGAAAGGTAAATTCTCCGTATTTTTTTTTTTTTAAAAAAAAAGGAAAGAAAGAAAGCGTGTGCAAATCTTCAATTTCTCTAAAACTTCATTGGGCTAAAAAAAATAAAAAAAAACTTATTTTGTTATTGGGAATCAGTTCAGGCAACTTGATGCTCGATGTCGGAAGTGCAGGCACTAACCATCGCCACTTGGAGCGAAGGTATTAAGTAAGAAGTCTGTACCCATTGCTTAGATGTGTTGCGCTAACAACGTATGCCATTCTAAGAACTACGGGGGAGTCCCATTGCTTAGGTGTGCTGCGCTAACCACGTGTGCCATTCTAAGAACTACGGGAGAGTCGAAAAAAAAACAAAAAAAAACAAAAAAACAAAAAAAAAAACTTAGCCGTAAGTAGTGAGCTTTTTTGGAATTGGAGGGGAATAATGCACATATATATATATATATATATTTTCTATAAAAATAAAATAAAATAATAAAAATGAATGATCATAAAATTGTAGTCATGCGAGTTTTGGAGTGTGACTTATCTTTAACTATGAGTTGCTTGATTTGAATGATTAGTATTCTAGTGGTTGAGCTTGAGGGTAGATGTCGAATCCTAGTTGGTTTGCTCTTGGTTATTGATGCATAAGTATATGTAAGAAACCCCAGGAAAACCACTTTGTAAGCATTGAATGAATGGTAACTTGTAGCATAGAGCATAAGTCTTTAACTCTTGGTCAGTTAACCAAATTGATTTGAGTCTTGGAAGGTCTTTAGAACGTTTAGGGAATAGAACTCATTGGGGACAATGAGTAGTTAAAGTTTGGGGGTTTGATAACTCACCATAGGAGAGTTGTTGTACTAGAATTTCAGTGTTTAATCGACTTGAACTGCATATAATACAGTGAGTTTGATGTTATTTTATCCCAAATTTGTGAGTGTTAGCTAGGAAACCTTGGGACCAAGCATTAGATTTTAAAAGAGTTAATTTTGATATTTTTCATGCTTTAATTTATGGAATTTGTAAGAAATTAGCTAACATGGTATGATTGGGATTTGAGACTATTCTTAACTATTACATATGATTTTTTTTTTTTTACAATGAATATGAGGATTGTTCATATGCGCGCAGGATTTGTGTGCAAATTACAAGAGCCCTTAAGGGCATTTTAGACATTTCCCCGGAAGGTTATCCTTACGGATGTTTTTGTAATTGTCAATGTAGGGCAACACACTTTGGGAAAAGAGAGAAAAATTGGAGGCTGCCGGATAGGAGGAAAAGAAGGCTTTGCTTCAGGATTTTGGGGGGAGACCGAAAGAGGGTTTTGCTTGACATTTGGGGAAGGCAGGGAAAGAAGGCGGAAGCGCCGTGAGGTAGACCAGTGATTGCTCTGAAGAAAGGCCGAAGGAAAAGAATTTTTTTTTCTTTAAAAACGAAGAGAAACCGAAGCGTGCTAGGAAATTTGCTGTAGCAATTACGAAGCGTGCTAAAGCATTCGGGAGAAGGCGTCAAGCATTGCTGTAGCAATTTCGAGGGGCGGCATCGGGAGAGCTGACCCATCCTATTGCTGTGGACAATCGGGCGTGATTGTTGTTGCGTGTGCATTTCTTTGAAGCAAGGCCGTGGACAATCGGAAAGCGCCGTCATCGCTGCGCGCGCGATTCTTTGAAGCAAAGCCGTTCTTATTATTCTTTGTTGCCGTTGCGGCGTGATTGTTGCTGCGTGTGCATTTCTTTGAAGCAAGGCCGTGGACAATCGGGAAAGCGCCGTCATTGCGCGCGCGATTCTTTGCGAAGCAAAGCCGTTGCGCTGTTGCCGTTGCCGTTGCGCGTGATTTTTATTGAGCTCGTGTTTGCTGAAGCAAAGCCGTGGGGACCTTGAGCGTTGCTGCTGCTGCTGCTTGCATTTTGCTGAAGCAAAGTAACCGATAGGCAAATTGCTCGATAGGCAAATTCTTTGAAGCAATCTGAAACTCTTCTTTGAAACGATTGGGTAAAAATTGTTGTTTAGGAAATTTTTGCTTACTGTTTAGGTCGATTTTGGGACTGTTCTTGGTCTACTATTGCTATACATGATTAGTAAGAGCATGCTTAACTTAATGATGTGTAATTTAACTCCAAGCATGAGCTAAACTCTTCTAGGCATGGGTTAGGTTGGTTTTACCGTATACATTGTAATAAATTTTTGGTTGATGCCGTGGTTGGATTTATGAGATTTTAATGTTTATAACGATGCATGAGGATTAAAACTTGGCCACTTTGACTCCTCTAAAATTCACGAACTTGGAAAAGCTAGTGAGTTAGGAAATTAGAATTTCATTCTAGGATCATGAGTTAATTAGGGATAATTAATTCACCTAGAACCTTAAAGTTATGAGCGTATTTTAGATCTCAATTGGGAAATTGTTGGTTTTAAAATTTAGTGACTTTGGAAAAATTCACTTGATCACATGCGTAGGTAATTCAAGGCATCAACCACACATTTGTTAATCTAATTATACATGGAACTTCAACTTAACCCTAGCCTATCTCTTAATCTAAAAGCCCCAGTTTTCTCTCGTTTAGTTTATGTTTAATGTTTTCACATATTTTGATTTATTGCATTAGTCTTAATTATATTTAACTCATTCAAACAACAAAACAATCGAATTCCTATTATTGCATTCATTTATTCCTAACAAAAACTTGCATGCCCATGCATTGCACCAAAAAAAAATAAGGAGAAAAATTTCTAGGACACTCATTGGTTTAGATTCTACTAGTCCTCGTGGGATCGATACTTTTCTTATCACTTGCTGTACTTGACCGTGTATACTTGCACGTCACAAAAGAGTAAGAGTCTCATCCTAATTTGCATTAGTTTAGGGCACTGACATTTTCGCATCAGATATCCTATGTAATAAAATTACATAACACCGGACCGCGAAATAGTAACCACTAGATGTATCTTCGTTGACTAGTTAGGTTTCTATTTCACTAGGATGACCTAGGCAACTTGATCTCAATCCTGAGCTGATTACGAACTCCTGTTCGAGAGGGATTGTCCTTTGACTAGAATGGGTGAGAGTGGCCACATTCGCCGACTCAATATGCCTACCTTCTTGGTGACAAGACCGAGTCAGCGGCTGGGAACTTAACTTAGCAAGATGGAATTCACTCCTTCTCGCCTACTAGGGTAAGTAGAGGAATGTTCCCTTAAGTGGTGTCTCCGGGACTTGAACAAAGGGCCCGACCATCTCATTGGCCCGAGAGGGACTATGTTTGTTGGTAGGACCACAAACAAATTGTTCATTACAGGAGCACTAGTACTTAAGGTACAAGATGTAACTCAGGGGTAAAACGATAATTTGACCCAGCTGGTGTTACGAACATTCGTGAAGGATTGACTTGTTGTTATTGGTCAATATCCGTAGACACAGAAATATATCTGCAGTGAGAAGAGTGCAGCTGCGGGACATTAGTGCAGTGTTCCCGCAGTTAACGAATGTTGATTAGGAGGTTGATGAGATTCACCGAGTAATCTTGTATCGTTTGAGCTTCTGATCTGTAGGTCCATTAGGTCCACCTGCTAGATCGTAAAGGGTTCTTAGATCGTTTGAATTTGAAATGTTCAAATTCATTAGGGAATAAATTTAATAGATACGAGATAATATATAATTTTGGAACTATATGTTATAAATTTAATGTGAATATGATTCATATTAAATTATATGAGAGAAGTAAATATTTGAAAGAGTTCAAATATTAAATTTAAATGTGAATGTGATTCATATTTGAAAACTATACGTTAAAATTTAATGTACATAAGATGTGCATTAAAACTATAGGATAGAGGGATAATTGATTAAATGTGTTTAATCTATATTAAATATATGATATTTAATTATGATTAATTAAATATAATTTAATTAATTATATATTATTATTTAATTTATAATTTTGATCATTTATTAAATATGACAATTAAATAAAAAAAGAGGAGAACGTGTCAGGAGGACACGTTCCCCATGTCTCCTAACTCCCTAATCGATAGGGAGTGGGGAGATGCCCTCTACAGCTTCCTCTCCTCCTGGTGAGAGGGTATAGGTAATCAATCGATCAATTGATTGATTGAACTCTCAGAAGAATTCTCTCAATCTCTCAATTCCTAAAATTCTTCCAATAGTTGGATTCCTTCCCAGAAAGGAATTGTTCTAAGCACTCAGAGAATAGGAGGTTCTCTCTTTTGGTGGTGTCCTGTTGTAAAAGCAGAGAAGCTTGAGGTTCCTGTGTTGCTGTACAATTTGGAGCAAGGAGTTGTTGCAGAGGAAAACTACAAAGGTATTTTTGAATCCCTTGTTTAGTTAAGTTTAATTACACAGCATGTTTGCATGTCTACTCCATGCCTAAATAGGATTTTTGTATGCTTATTTTGTATTTTTACTAATGTATGGGTATTTGATTTTCAACCAAAATAAACTAGCAAAATTACGATTTCTATCACGTTTCCGCTGCTCAAGAAGATCGGATCTCCATCAATTGGTATCGGAGCAATGCTTGTTTTGCTTTGGCTGAAACAACTTTGCATTGGTTAGGTGGGATTTGCATTTGGTTTGCTGTAAAACTAGTTTAGGAAAATTTGGGTCATAGTTTACTTTGAGTCGATCAAATTTTATGTAAAGGCCCCTATGTTTCTTGGCAATTAAGTGCATTATTGAGTCTGTAATTGAGTTAGGAGTCGTTCGGGACAAGTTTCGTACAAATCAGATGAGTATCGAAGGAGAAATCGATGTTTGAAGCTGTTGTGTTCGAACAAATCTGTTGTTGCCGAAAACAGCAGCGTTGTAACGCTACTACCAAGACATTATTGCGTCGTTCATCAGCGTTGCAACGCTAAAGAACGGCTGTTGCGTAAAATTATATTGCAATACCGCAGTATACGGGTCAAGTTTTAGTATAGTGATTTATGAGTCCAAGTATCGTCCTCGGGAATGGGTTTCTAGATTAATTAATTACTAAGGTACTAATTCTCACTTTTAGCTAAAGAAACATAACATGGATAGTTGGTTGAAGTAAATACAAATAAACGAACAAACATGTGGAGACACAGATTGATAGATTTAGGAGAAGTGATTTTACAAGTTAAAGACCTAACTAGCACATGCATTGAACCAATGAGATGAAATTATAAACAAAAAGTGAAATACTCAAGAAAATCTCTCGATTCTTAGTGAGCCTCACACATGCAATAAACTCATAGTCTCCATATGAACCTACAACATGCATGGCATTAAGCAACTTCTTTATGTGTTTCCCTAAGATTTCTAGATCACTCTCATGCAAGACTTCCAAGGGTTTTGACAATTTTGCTCTAATTCAAGCTTTATCTCTCGAGTCCACTTAAATCAACAAATTAAAAAGTAAAGAACGAATTGCCAAAAATAACGACATAACATGCTTCAATACATCACAAGAAAGTCATAACAAGTAAATCAAATCCTACTACAATGTTTAGCTACTCTAAATCATATGAAAAACAAACTAAACAAGTAGAAAACGTCTTAGAACGCTATTACAAATTGAAAGAAAGAGAAATAAACTTAGGTGTCGATGTCGGTCCTTCGTCTCCGAGCTCCCGTCTTCGATCTCGAACCTCCACGAATGCTTTGGCTCCCAAAATCACTCTTTTCTCTCTTCTTACAAGGTGTATTTCGAATTTAGGGCAAAACTCTACCAAATTGTGCTCTCCTTTGCAAGAATCATAATGTTGTATTTATAGGCATCAATGGGGCAGCATTGCAACGCTGTGCCCTAAGCGCCGATACTTAAGGAAATAATCGATGGCGTTGCAACGCTGAGGGCAGCGTTGCAACGCCGCTACCCTAACGCGCGCGCTCCTTGTCGAAATGGTGTTGCGACGCGCGAGAGGCGGCGTTACACGCCCCGTATCGCGATTCCTCGTGCATGCCTTCTTATCGAGATAGCGTTGCGACGCTGCTAGGCAGCGTTCCAACGCTATCGCCTTGGGTCTTCAACGCGTCTTGGCTGCACATTCGGCGTTGCAACGCTATAAACAGCGTTGCAACGCCATTGCCTCGGGTCATTATGCTTCGATTGATTGTTTCTCTTTCAATTAGTATTCTTTTTAGCTCCAAATAGCCTCGTTTTGATCCTGAGTGATCCAAATTGTGTCGAAGAGTTCCGTTTTAGCTCGTCACCTGAAATTGAATGGATTAACCACGTAAAAGTCCTGAAATCATCATAAAACTAGCAATAATTAAGCCTGAGGATAGCACATTTTGGGTGCTATCAAACACCCCCAAACTTAAACTTTTGCTAGTCCCGCACAAAAAACAGAGTTAAACATTAGATTGTTCTTGAACATACATTTGATTCAAGCCTCAAAGATTTAAGAGAAAATTTTGCAATCACATGAAACACTTAAACATAACACTTCGACAAGTAATTTAAAACTTTTCCTAAGTGTTCCTACGTGTGTGATTAGCCTATGTTCCCTTCATTTTTACTAAGCCCAGATCAACTTTATTAGGTTCTCCACTCAACTTCCCCCTACACTAGTCTTAATTACTAATCTTTGAGCCTCTCCACACTCAAGAAATAAACAACTTTACTCAGCACTTAATCACTCTTTTGATGCCACTTTTTCTATTTTCTTCTTTTTTTTTTTGTGCAAGGACACTAGCTTTCACACATCCACTGCAGGGACCCTTACCCAGAGCACTCGCTCAATGAGTGGCCTAACTGATCACAGTGAAGGTAGCTCTTTTTGTCTTCACGATTTTTTTCTAAAACAACAAAAACAGATGACAATCCTTTCACATAATGCACATATTATACAGATTATGCACTTCATATTGTCGTTCACCATATCCTGCAGTTTAACTCTCAAATCAGTTATCAGACCTATCGAGGTGACATCAAACTTCTAAACCTAATAACTTTGTTCTAAGCATTTCAAAACTACAGGAACAAAGTCTATGTGCATATAATGCAGGAAAAACTCAAGAAAACATTTTTAAATTATCTCAAATTCATGTCATGCTTTCAGGTTTCAGCAGAATCACAAAGATTTTCAATTATATCTCATCCTAGGCTATCATACTCATATTTATGTAAAAGATCAGCAAAAAATTCAGCACATACTCAGGACAGTCACCAACACATACTCAGGACAGTCACAACAAATAAACACAATCCCACCCCCAAACTTAAACTAAACATTGTCCCCAATGTTTGTAGAAATAAGCATGAGTTATGTATAAGGGTAGAAGTGAACGATACTGTCCTGGGTGATGGAGATCTTTCTGAGTTCCTCTGATAGCCAAAGCATGTGTGTTGGAGTTCCTCTGAATGGGAGCATGGATTTCAACGAAGAAGGGCATCTCCACAACCTACGAAGTAAAACAACAACTAACTAAGAATTGAAAAACAACAAAAAACAACTAAAGCAAGCTAAAGACAGGAAAACAAAAGTAAGTAAAACTTGGCTTGCCTCCCAAGAAGTGCTTTCTTTAACGTCTTTAGCTAGACGGTGACTTATCAAGGCACATAAAACTGCTCATATTTCTCTAGGCCCTTCTTGCTTGAATCAATGTAGCCCTCTAAGTCTAAAAGGCTATCTTGCTTTTCATGGGCACCAGAGAGATAATTATTTTTGGTATTTTTGTTTAATAAAATGAAAGAACTGAAATCAAAACAAGACTCGTGAGTGTATGACAAATGGTTATCAACAATTAAGGAAATTTCTGGAGAATAAAGGGAAGAATACTTCTCAGCCTCTAACCCTATCACCTGGGTTTCCTCTGTGGAAGTGATTATAATACCGATGTCTACCTCACTAACCTGATTATGGTGTGTCTCAATCTCCCCCAAACTATCCTCACTATCATGTGAACAAACCTTCCTAGGTGGCACCCTCTCAGTGGTAAGGATAATAAATTGTTCCTGTAAGGCCTTAAGGAAAATTACTAGCTGGTTAAGATATTGGGTTATATCCTGTACTATTTCCCACAGTTCTACCACTTTAGCTTCTAACCTATTCAACCTGTCGAACTCTTCATGAACCAAATTTTTAATTTTCAATTCTAAAGTATATTCCCTCAATTGGTCCACAAGAGAAGATTTTTCTATGGGTTGGTCAAGGTACGAAGAACTATGGTTCCAACTACCTAGATAACTACCATTACATGAATGTTCATCAATTTCAGGTACAGAATGGTAAAAATTAGACATATGAGATTTAGAGAAATCATGGTGCACATACCTAGGGTCCTGAGAGGGACAATAGAATGGTGGAAACTCAAAATTATGCAAAGTCATACTTGAAAATCAGTAATTTCACAGCAAGACTTCACACAATATCAACACAACCAAAACAGGAAACAAAGACTCAAAAACACACAAAACTAAGATAACACAAATAAGGAAACAAACAATCACACAACATAATTAAGGAAAGACAAACAAACAAGCTTTAGTCTAAACTTTCAAATTTTCTCGTAATATTAATTAATCTAAATAATCGCCATTCTCCGGCAACGGCGCCAAAAACTTGTTGCGTAAAATTATATTACAATACCGCAGTGTACAGGTCAAGTTTTAGTATAGTGATTTATGAGTCCAAGTATCGTCCTCGGAAATGGGTTTCTAGATTAATTAATTATTAAGATACTAATTCTCACTTTTAGCTAAAGAAACATAACATGGATAGTTGGTTGAAGTAAATACAAATAAACGAACAAACATGTGGAGACACAGATTGATAGATTTAGGAGAAGTGATTTTACAAGTTAAAGACCTAACTAGCACATGCATTGAACCAATGAGATGAAATTATAAAGAAGAAGTGAAATACTCAAGAAAATCTCTCGATTCTTAGTGAGCCTCACTCATGCAATAAACTCATAGTCTCCATATGAACCTACAACATGCATGGCATTAAGCAACTTCTTTATGTGTTTCCCTAAGATTTCTAGATCACTCTCATGCCAGACTTCCAAGGGTTTTGACAATTTTGCTCTAATTCAAGCTTTATCTCTCGAGTCCACTTAAATAAACAAATTAAAAAGTAAAGAACGAATTGCCAAAAATAACGACATAACATGCTTCAATACATCACAAGAAAGTCATAACAAGTAAATCAAATCCTACTACAATGTTTAGCTACTCTAAATCACATGAAAAACAAACTAAACAAGTAGAAAACGTCTTAGAACGCTATTACAAATTGAAAGAAAGAGAAATAAACTTAGGTGTCGATGCCGGTCCTTCGTCTCCGAGCTCCCGTCTTCGATCTCGAACCTCCACGAATGCTTTGGCTCCCAAAATCACTTTTTTCTCTCTTCTTACAAGGTGTATTTCGAATTTAGGGCAAAACTCTACCAAATTGTGCTCTCCTTTGCAAGAATCATAATGTTGTATTTATAGGCATCAATGGGGCAGCATTGCAACGCTAGGGACAGCGTTGCATCGGTGTGCCCTAGACGGCTGATACTTAAGGAAGTAATGGATGGCGTTGCAACGCTGAGGGCAGCGTTGCAACGCCGCTACCCTAACGCGCGCGCTCCTTGTCAAAATGGTGTTGCGACGCTGCGAGGCAGCGTTGCAACGCCCGCTGTGCGGTTCCTCGTGCATGCCTTCTTATCGAGATAGCGTTGCGACGCTGCTAGGCAGATTGCAACGCTATCGCTGGGTCTCAACGCGCGCCTTGT
Source organism: Trichosanthes cucumerina (assembly GCA_036507285.1). Lineage (NCBI taxonomy): Eukaryota > Viridiplantae > Streptophyta > Magnoliopsida > Cucurbitales > Cucurbitaceae > Trichosanthes > Trichosanthes cucumerina. The sequence continues at coordinate 47,694,445 of CM071841.1, forward strand.
CTTGTTTGCCGCGATCGGCGTTGCAACGCTATAAACAATAGCGTTAGCAACGCCATTGCCTCGGTCATTATGATTGGATTGATTCTTTCTCTTCCAATTGGTATTCTTTTTAGCTCCAAATAGCCTCGTTTTGATCCCGAGCGATCCAAATTGTCTCCAAGAGCTCCGTTTTAGCTCGTCACCTGAAATTGAATGGATTAACCACGTAAAAGTCCTGAAATCATCATAAAACTAGCAATAATTAAGCCTGAGGATAGCACATTTTGTGTGCTATCAACGGCGTCACAACGCCATCGCTTCCTATCGATAAGGAATCCCAGGGGGTCAGCAGCGTTGCAACACTCTCGCATGGCGTTGCAACGCTACCGCGATACGTTAGGGTGGCAACGTTGCAACGCTCTCACAGTATCTGGGTCAAGCACACCGATTCAGCGGCGGTTCGGTCCGATTCGAGTAGTTAGAGACCGGTTCAAGGAGTTTTGGACCGATTTTGTAATAAAATTAGTGTAATTTTATTATTTTTGCATTTTAGGGGCCAAATTTTTCCGGTCTTACAGCTAGTTTTCTTTATGAATGCCATTTAGAATTTTTTCCACCTTAGGATAAGCATGTTCATGCATTTTTTATTTGTATAAATGTTATATAAATATGGTTTAAATGCATGATTAATTTATTTTTCATGGGTAATTAATTATAAATGTTATAATTAGATTATATCAAAAATAAATTGCATGGAGCATGAAAATACTTAGTTTAAAATAAACGTTATTTTATTTAAATATTTTTAGTTATTCTTGGTTGAATAATTTTTATAATTCCAATATTGGTCTTATAATATAGTTCCTTGTCATAGGTTAATTATTAAATTGATAAAAGTTATAAATTAAGGGGTTTTAGAAACCATAACCTATAACAAAGAATTGCATGCAAACATAGGAACTTGGATTAAAATTAAATAAGTTTTAAATTGTTTAAAATTAATTTGGACCTAAGTTTTAATTTATAATAGGATTAGAAGTTAGTCTTACATAGTATTTTAAATATTTTAAAGTATAGTAGGACATTAGAACTTTGGTTATAAGGGGACTCTAATAGTGAAGTTCTGTTTAAGGTTGGGGGTACTTAAGCTGATGGTTTACGGAACACCTCCTATCTAGGACCTGACTCAAAGTTTGAGTTCATTTAACCTTAGTTCTATTTTATATCTAGGTAATTAAAATATTTATTCACCTATACATAAGGTTAAAAGACCTAGTTATAATAGACATAGACTTAGATATATTATTTTAGCCAGAATCCGACTAAGTTAAACCTATACCCTAATCTTAGAAGCCTAAGTGGGAGAAAACGAGATGTTCGCATCGAGTTTACTCTCACGTCCTCAAGAGTTCACACTGTGAGTTCCATGCTCGGCTACGTGGCGTCAATAGGGCACATCCCCCAATGGTAAGTGTTTGAATGGTTGAATACCAAGGTGAATGAGGGAAGTATCCATAGTAAATGGGAGTAGGACGCGTGTCAACGTATCCTACGGTCTCCTCCATTAGGTCGCACCATGAGATTTCTATAGTCCGCCTGCTAGGTTGTCTTGGAACAGCCAAACCCTACGGAGGGCCTGACTATAGGGATCGAAACACTGCGAACTCTAGAAATGGATAGGGTCTCTTAGGTAATTTGCCAACAGTTGTCTTTCTTAATAGTAGCCTGTTGGCTCGAACCTATTAGATCTAAAAATTATAGGGTCACATTTACGGGATGAGTTAAGCGAGTTAACAAGTCCTTGACCAAACAAACAGTAGCTAAGGACCATTGGGACATGAGATGTTCTGGTAGTGGGAATTGGTAGAGAAAGTCTTAATTCAGGGGAGGAATGACTGACCACCCGACGGAGGCTTTTGTTCTAAACCCTTGAAGTATCGTTGCAAAATTAAAGGTTTAATTTAAACACTGGGTTTAGTTTAAACACTAAGGTTCTTTAATAATTTTACAAAATTTGATTGGTTTTTAATGGGTTAAAATGCATAACTAATTAGAACTATTTTGGAATTTCAGCATGTCGTCCTCAATCATAACCTTACTAAAAAGCGATCGTTTAACTGGTGATAACTTTACCATGTGGAAGTCCAACCTGAATACGATTCTTGTTGTTGGCGACCTTCGGTTTGTATTGACTGAGGAATGTCCTCAAGTCCCTACTCGAAATGCTCCTTAATCTGTTAAGGAGGCGTACGACCGCTGGATCAAGGCCAATGATAAGGCCAAGGTCTACATTTTTGCTAGTGTTTCTCAAGTTCTACCCAAAAAGCACGAGGGCATGGTCTCAGCTTGTGAGATCATGAGTTCGTTGCAGGATATGGTTAGACAACTATCTGGACAGCTTCGACACGAATCCCTCAAATACGTTTATAACTCCTGTATGAAGGAGGGGTCATCGGTGAGAGAACACGTTCTCGATCTGATGGTCCACTTCAACGCGGCTGAGATGAACGGAGCGGTCATTGACGAGAAAAGTCAGGTCTCGTTCATCTTGGAATCTCTTCGAAGGGATTCCTGTAATTCCGCAGCAATGCGGTGATGAACAAGATAGAGTATAACCTGACTACTCTTCTTAATGAACTACAAACTTTCCTGTCTCTTATGAAGAATAAGGGATAGGTAGATGGAGAGGCAAATCTGTTTGCCCATTCCAGAAGGTTCCAGAAGGGTTCATCCTCTAGGACTAAGTCCTGTAGTTCATCTTCTGGGCTTAAGAAGACCCAAAAGAAGAAGATAGGAGGGAAAGAGAAGGCACCTGCTGCTGATAAGGGCAAGGGAAAAGCCAAGGTTGCAGACAAAGGAATGTGTTTTCACTACAACATGGATGAGCAATGGAAGCGAAACTGCCTAAAATACCTTGTTGAGCTCAAAGAGAAGAAAGGTAAATTAGATTTACTTATTCTTGAAACCTGTTTAGTGGAAAATGATGATTTTAACTGGATACTTTATTCAGGAGCTACTAATCACGTTTGCTCTTCATTTCAGGAAACTAGTTCCTTCAAGGAGCTCGAAGAGGGTGAGATGACGCTTAGGGTCGGAACGGGAGACGTCGTCTATGCTCGTGCACTGGGAGATGCCAAGCTGTTTTTTAGAGAGAGATTTTTATTTTTAGCAAATCTGTATATAGCTCCTAAAATTAAGAGGAACTTAATTTCTATCTCTTGTTTAATTAAACTTGGCTACTGTATTACCTTTTCATTTGATGAAGCGTTCATTTCAAAGAAAGGTGTCAATATTTGTTGTGCTAAGTTAGAAAACGACTTGTATGTACTTAAACCGAATCGAACTAAAGCAATTTTGAATCATGAAATGTTTAAAACTGCTAATACTCCAAGTAAAATGCAAAGAATTTCTCAAAATAATACCTATCTATGGCATCTTAGACTTGGTCACATAAATCTCAACCAGATTGAAAGACTCTCTAAGAATGGACTTCTAAACAAGTTAGAAGATGATTCTGTACTTCTTTGTGAATCATGCTTGGATGGTAAAATCTAAGCGACCTTTTATTGGAAAAGGTTACAGAGCCATAGAGCCCTTAGAACTTATACATTTGAATCTTTGTGGTCCAGTGAATGTTAAAGCTCGAGGAGGGTACGAATATTTCATCTCTTTTATAGATGATTATTCGAGGTATGGTTATTTATACCTAATGCATCATAAGTCTGAAACTCTTGAAAAGTTCAAAGAGTATAACGCTGAAGTAGAGAATGCATTAGGGAAAACCATTAAAACCCTTCGATCCGATCGAGGTGGAGAGTATATGGATTTGAGATTCCAGGACTATATGTAGAACATGGAATTAAGTCTCAACTCTCAGCACCTAATACACCACAGGAAAATGGTGTGTCAGAAAGGAGAAATAGAACCTTGTTGGACATGGTTCGTTCTATGATGAGCTATGCTCAATTGCCTGCCTCGTTTTGGGGATACGCAGTAGAGACTGCAGTTCAAATCTTGAACACTGTTCCATCAAAGAGTGTTCCAGAAACACCTTTTGAATTGTGGAAAGGGCGTAAACCTAGTTTACATCACTTCAAGATTTGGGGTTGTCCGGCACACGTGCTAGCGACAAATCCAAAGAAACTGGAACATCGTTCAAGATTATGCCAATTTGTTGGTTATCCCAAAGAAACGAGAGGTGGTCTTTTCTACGACCCACAAGAAAACAAGATGATTGTATCGACAAACGCCACGTTCTTGGAGGATGATCACATGAGGAACCACAAACCGCATAGTAAATTAGTGCTAAATGAAGCTACAGATGAACCAACAAGAGTTGTTGATGAAGGTGGACCTTAATCAAGAGTTGATGGAGAAGCCAGCACCTCAAATCAGTCTCTTCCTTCTCAATCGTTGGGAATGCCCCGAATGCGTTTCGCAATGCGCTCCAACGGGCAGAAACAGACAACATATAGCGTTGCAATGCTGTCATCAGCGTTGCAACACTGAAGGCATTTCAGCGATTTTTCCAACGGGCGAAAATTCGATTTTATTATATATAATAAAGATAAAAACGTTCTATATTTATTTATATTTAATTTATTTAATTTTAATTAATATAATTAGGTTATATTAATTAAAATTAAATTTAGGGTGCCAAAATTTGTCTAATTTTGCTATTTAAATTTTGCAATTGTTGTGTTGTCATGCATAATGTATGCTTTTATTTTAGAAATCCCACCTTAGGTTAAGCATTTTCATGCATCATTTATAATATAAAGAGTTATATTATATAGTTTGCATGATTAATTAATATAAAGTGGTTATATTAATTTATGGACAACATTGACATGCATTATATATCATGAGATGATTATGCTATGAATGTCTTATTATTCTTGTGATGAATGATCAAGCACTATAACATAGTATGCATGTCACCTTAGGTTAATTATTAGTTTTAAAATGTTTAGAACTTGGAAATAATAGACCTTAAGTTATCTAGTTCTAATTAGATTAGAATTAGGAACCAAGTAATTTACAAGCTATGATTAAAAGATGAACTCTATCCAAGGAAGGTTTTGTCTAGGCTGGGGTATTTAAGCTGACGGAAATGGAACAACCCTACCTGGGAACTGACCTGGGAGTGAAATTTAATCAGAGAGTTTATAAATTATAGTAGCATCGGCGGGTTTATTAAGGGGTTAATAAACTAGAAATCCTAGGTTTAATATAAAGAGTTATATTAACAAACTTAGGATAAAATCAATATAAGAGTTATATTGATTATCGATATAAGAGTTATATTGATAGAGTTAGGTAAAACCATTAGCCGAGTTTTAGCCTAAGTAAGATTCCTATAACTTTAAAGTATCCAGTGGGAGGAAAAGTCTATATGATACATATTTTTCTACCTACGTTATCTCCGAGAAATTCACACTGTGAGACTCATACTTGGCCTCGTGGTTCAAACGGGAGTGTCCCCCTTTGGATGGTGTTTGTATGAGTCAATATCAAGGTGAATGGAGAGGATACTTATAGTGAGTGGGAGCAGGTTTAGTGAAAAACAAAACCTACAGTCTCTTTTATCGGTTTACACCGTTATACCACTTTGGTCAGCCTACTAGTTTGGCCTGGACCAAACAATCCCTTCGGAGGGCTTGATCATAGGGGATCGAACACAGTAGACACCCGAAAGGGATAAAGATTTCCTCAGTCTATTTTTCAATCTAGTCATCCTTTCGGCGGATTTTATTGGATGAAGACTCTAGGATCTAAAGACAGAGGGTTATACTCACGGGGTACATAAGTTGTGTATGTATCCTGACCGAAAGATGGTAACTAAAGCCTATAGGAATAAGAGTTATTCTGGCATTAGGTTTTGGTCAAGAGTGTCTTGATCCATAGGAAGAGTGGTTTTGATTACCCTTCAGTGTCATACATTCTAAACCTTTGGAGTATCATTGAAAATTATAAATGGCCTAGGAATCATTTGATAATTAGCTAAAACATGATTGGATTAGAGTTATAGCAAGAAACTCATACAAGTTCATTTGTAAATTTTTTCAGCAAAAATGTCTAACTCTATTATTTCCTTATTGGGTGCGGAAAAGTTAACCGGAGAGAATATGATGACATGGAAAAATAAACTGAACACTATATTGGTAGTGCATGATCTGAAGTTTGTGCTAATTGAGGAGTGTCCGCAGGTGCCAGGCTCGAATGCATCACGAAATATTTGTGATGCATATGATCGATGGATCAAGGCCAATGATAAGGACAAGGTCTACATGCTGACAAGTATGTTTGACATATTAGCCAAGAAGCATGAGGGCATGATAACCGCCAACGAAATCATGGATTTTGTGCAGGGTATGTTTGGACAACTGTCCACATAGGCCCGCACAATGCCCTAAAGTACATATTTAACTGAAGGATGTCAGAGGGTACATCTGTTTGGGATCATGTCTTGGATATGATGATGCACTTCAACATCGCAGAGTCGAATGGTGCTTCCATCGATGAATTGAGCCAGGTCAGCTTCATTTTGGAAACTCTTCCAGATAGTTTCCTACAGTTTAGAAGTAATGATGTTATGAACAAGCTTACTTTAATCTTACCTCCCTTCTGAATGAACTCCAGATCTTTCAGTCTTTGATGAAAATTCAGGGATCGAAAGGTGAGGCAAATGTTGCCAGTACAAGTTATCATAGAGGTTCGATCTCTGGGACAAAAACAGTGGCTTCATCTTCTTCTAACCTGAAAGGGAAGAAGAAGAACATGAAGAAGGTTGGTAAAGGGAAACGAGAAGACAAAGTTGTCGCCCTGAAGGGCAAGAAAGTCAAAGAAGTTGCTGACAAAGAAAAGTGTTTCCACTGCAACGAAGACAGGCATTGAAAACGTAACTGTCCGAAGTACATTGAAGAAAAGAAGAAGGAAGTTAAATATGATTTACTTTGCCTAGAAGCTTGTTTAGTGGATGATGATAAAACTGCTTGGATACTTGATTTAGGCGTCAATAATCATGTTTGCTCTTCTTTTCAGGGAATTGACTCTTGGCAGTAGCTACAAAAAGGAGAGATAACACTCCGAGTTGAAAATGGAGAAGTCGTCTCAGCTGTAGCAGTAGACACGATGAAGTTTTATTTTGGCAAGAAATATATGTTGTTGAACAATATATTAGTGATACCAGGGTTTACTAGAAACCTTATTTCAATTTCTTGCCTTATAGAACAATGTATTTTTGTTTTCTTCTCTATGAATAAAATGTTTATTTTGAAGAAAGGTATAGAAATATGTTCAGCTTCATTAGAAAATGGGTTGTATGTTTTAAGGCCTAATTAAGTCAAAATGGTTTTGAACACTGAATTATTTAAAACTGCAAACGCACAAACTAAGAAACGTAAAATTTCTCCTAAAGAAAATGCTCATCTTTGGCATCTAAGATTGGGTCACATTAATCTCAGTAGGATTGAGAGATTGGTAAAGAATGGACTTCTAAAAGTGTTAGAAGAAAATACTTTACCTGTATGTGAATCCTGCCTAAAGGCAAAATGACTAAAAGACCTTTTAGTGGAAAAGGTTATAGAGCCAAAGAACCTCTTGGGCTTATACATTCAGACTTTTGTGGTCCGATGAATGTTAGAGCCATGGGAGGATATGAATATTTCATCTCTTTTATAGATGATTATTCTAGATTTGCGCATATTTACCTAATGTACCACAAGTCTGAAGCACTTGAAAAGTTCAAGGAATTCAAGACTGAGGTTGAAAATCAATTAGGTAAAACTATTAAAATACTTCGATCAGATCGAGGTGGAGAGTAAATGGATTTAAAATTCCAGAACTATATGCATGGAATTACATCCCAACTCTCAGCTCCTGGTACACCACAACAAAACGGTGTATCGGAAAGGAGAAATAGAACCTTGTTGGACATGGTTCGATCAATGATGAGTTATGCTCATCTCCCTAGTTTATTTTGGGGTTACACAGTAGAGAGTGTGGTATACATTTTGAATAATGTGCCCTCAAAAAGTGTTTCTTAAACACCTTTTAAACTCTGGAAATGACGTAAAGGCAGTTTATGTCATTTCAGAATTTGGGGTTGTCCAACACATGTGCTTGTGACAAATCCAAAGAATTTGAATTCATGTTCAAAATTGTGCCTATTCGTAGTATACCCAAAAGAAACAAGAGGTGGTTTATTATATGATCCTAAGGAAGATAAGGTTTGTGTCGACAAATGCCATTTTCTTAGAGGAGGACCACATAAGGGACCACAAACCAAAAAGTAAAGTTGTGCTGAGTAAGTTAGACGGAACAATAGCAAAGGTTGCTAATAAAACTAGTACATCAACAAGAGTGTTTGATACTAGCTTGTCTAGTCAAGAGAGGCCATCTCAAGAGTTGAGTATGCCTCGATGTAGTGGGAGGGTTATAACACAACCTGACCGTTACATGAGTTTATCTGAAACCCAAGTTGTTATACAGATGACAACTGCGAGGATCCATTGACTTATAATCAAGCGATGGTTGACAAAGAAAAAGACAAATGGGTCAAGCCATGGACTAAGAAATGGAGTCTATGTACTTCAATTCTGTTTGGGATCTTGTAGATAAGTCTGATGGGGTAAAACCTATAGGTTGTAAGTGGATCTAGAAGAGAAAACGTGGTGTAGATGGGAAGGTGCAAACCTTCAAAGCTAGACTAGTAGCAAAGGGTTATACCCAGGTTGAAGGGGTTGACTATGAGGAGACCTTTTCACCTGTTGCTATGGTAAAGTCTATCTGTATCCTACTTGCTATTGTCGCATATTATGACTATGAGGTTTGGCAAATGGATGTCAAGACAGCCTTTTTGAATGGCAATCTTCAGGAAAACATCTACATGGACCAACCCAAAGGTTCATTGAACCAGGACAAAAGCAAAAGGTTTGCAGGCTTAAAAGGTCAATTTATGAACTAAAACAAGCCTCTAGGTCCTGAAATATAAGATTTGATGAGGCAATCAAATCTTATGGTTTTGACAAGAATGATGATGAACCTTGTGTCTACAAGAAAATCATCAATAGTTCTGTCGCATTCCTAATTCTCTATGTGGATGATATCCTACTCATTGGGAATGATGTAGGTTATCATACTGACATTGAGGATTGGCTAGCTACGCAATTCCAAATGAAAGATTTGGGTGATGCACAGTTTCTTCTTGAGATCCAGATTGTCCGGAACCGTAAGAATAAAACACTAGCCCTGTCTTAGACATCTTACATCGACAAAGTGTTGTCAAGGTTTAAGATGCAAGACTCCAAGAAGGGCTTGTTGCCTTTTAGACATGGAGTCCATTTGTCTAAGGAACAGTGTCGTAAGACACCTCAAGGAGTTGAGGATATTAGACGGATTCCTTATGCATTAGCTGTTGGGAGCCTGATGTACGTCATGTTGTGTACTAGACCTGACATTTGTTTTGCAGTTGGAATGGTCAGTAGGTATCAATCCACTCCAAGACTTGAACACTGGACAGCGGTTAAAACAGTCCTTAAGTATCTTCGGAGAACAAGGAACTACATGTTTGTGTATGGGGCTTAGGATTTGATCCTTACAAGATACACGTATTCTGACTTTCAGACTGATAAAGATTCTCATAAATCTACATCAGGGTCAGTATTTACTTGTAATGGAGGAGTTGTAGTATGGTGAAGCGTCAAGAAAGGATGCATCACAGATTTCACCATGGAGGCCGAATATGTAGCAGCTTGTGAAGCAACTAAAGAGGTTGTTTGCTTAAGGAAATTCATGCTAAATTTGGAAGTTGTTACAAATATGACTTTCCCATCACGCTGTATTGCGATAACAGTGGTGCAGTGGCAAATTCGAGGGAACCCCGAAGTCACAAAAGGGAAAAGCACATTGAGCGGATGTATCATCTCATCCAGAAGATCGTGCATAGAGGAGACGTGATTGTCACGAATATAGCCTCAGAGCACAACGTTGCTGATCCTTTTACAAAAGCTCTCACGGCTAAAGTATTTGAGAGTCACCTAGAAGGTCTAGGTTTACAAGTCTTCCCCAACTAGGGCAAGTGGGAGTATTTTGTACAAAGGGTTTAAATGCCCTAGTTTATTGTATTTACATGACTGTAATAGTACTCCACAAGCTTTAGGTCAAGTGGGAGATTGTTGAGATGTATGCCCTAAAACTTGTGTAATTTTGATCAAAGAAATAAATAGTTATTTGTTTTGATAAAATTACAGACTTGCTTTATAAATCCAATAAACTAAGCTCCAAGGTTATAATATATATCTTGAACATCAGTGTAGTGGACATTATTTGGATTGTGTTCAAGAATATAACCTAAATGGTCTATGGCATAAGAATAAGGTTGAATACCTCATTTTGGTAATACCATGGATGCGGCGCACTTTGTAATTAGTACAAATGAGGTAATCCAACTCATTCATGTAGTTGACATGCGAGTGGGGGCATCATGTATGATGAGTTTATACAAGACCGAACCGCAAATTATTAGTCTAACCAGTGTAACGCTGTTAACAGGATAAGACTAGTAATTTATAGATGGTCATTAGTGACTCGACCTGAATCCTTAGCGATTTAAGAACTCCTGTTTATAGGGGTTTGTCCTTAGACTAGTATGGGTGAGAGTGGCCTGTAGTCGACTCAATAAGTTTATCTTCTTAGGGAACGAACCTCGTAGGTAGCTGGGAACTTAACTGTGCAAGATGGAATTCACTCATTCCTACACTAAGGAATTAGATAGGTTGTTCCCTTAAGAAGCGACTCTCAGTCTTGAACAATGGGCCCCTCTCTCTATGAGGGTATGAGTCTATGCTAGGACCTTAGACTTGTTGTTCATTAGAGGATCAGTGGTGCTTAAGGAACAAAAAGGTAATCATGGGGTAAAGCGGTAATTTGATTTGAGTGTGATCACGAACACAACCCGTGAAGGGTCGACTCATGGGTAATGACTATATCAGTGGATACAATATAATCTACAGAGAGGAAAGTGCAGCTACAAGTCTATGGTGGAGTGACTTGTAGTTAATGAATATTGATTAATTGGATCAAAGAGTTTGATCAGTTAATTTCACATCATTGGAGCTCATGAACTGTAGGTCCATTAGGTCCCTCCGTTGGCTCACATGGTAATATTGAGGGTATAAAGTTAGGAATGAAATTGAAGTGTTCAATTTCATACATGAGGTGTTAGATTAATTATATATGATATAATTGATATAATATATAGTTTTAATGTGAATTAGATCACATATAAACCATATACTAATGAGGGAATAAAGGAGGGGTAGGATGGTCATTTCCATCCTATTTCCCTATACATATGGTTGCAAGAGATGCAACAAGAAGAAGGAAATTTAGACCATTGTTGTGTTGTTGGAAAATTTCCAAAACACAAACCTCTCTCTCACAACATCTCATCTCACCTAAAGGGAACCCACATTCCTCCCTCACGTAGAGAACAACGGAGAAGATCCAGTGGTCGTGTTTTCATCCGTTCGTATTCCAGTTGCTGAGATCGTGATCGTGGGAGACAGGAGCACTTGAAGAAAAGTTCTTCAAAGGTATATTTCTTGTTGTCCATATTTTGTTTTATGCTTAATCTAGTTGTTTTATGAAGGTATATTCCATTCATAGCCAACTCAAAAGAACCTCATAATCATAACAGGGACAAGCATATTGAGCGAAACTATCACCTGATACGGGAGATTGTGCACCACGGAGACGTGACAGTCACGCAGATAGCGTCGGAGCATAACGTTGCTAATCCATTTAAAAAGGCCCTCACGACTAAGGTGTTTGAGGGTCACCTAGAGAGTCTAGATCTTCGAGTGCTTCCTGACTAGGACAAGTGAGAGTATTGTAAAGGTTATTCAATGTCCTAGTTTCTTGTATTTTTACTGTACATTTGAGAAATGTATCTTGTACTCCACTAGCTTAGTCTAAGTGGGAGTTTGTTGGGATTTATGTCCTAATCTCGTATATGTTTGTAATATTCATTATTGAAATAAATAAGAGTTATTTTTTTCATCACTTTGTGTCTCGCATATTTACAAACTTTATCCAATAAACTAAACTCCAGGGTCATTGAATTATGAGAGAACTAGAACTTGAAGGGTGTGTAGTAGACACACATGGAGAATCACGTTCGAGTTTATGACCTGAATGGTCTACAGTATACGGATAGGGTTGGAGACCTCATCCTAGATACAATGTGGATGCGATCCACTTTGAATTAGATACAAACGAGGTGATCTAACTCGTGAAGGGAATCGAATCCCGCAGCAGAAGCGATAGTGAATCGTGCGTTCTTAATTATATTACACGGATATCATTCAAGAACAATTCTATCTAGAATAAGCATATAATAACAATATGGACAATAAGATATTACCTTTGAAGAACTCCTTCTTTTAGTGCTCCTTCTCCCACGTTCACGATCTCAACAACACGAACCCGAACGTTCACCGACAATACCATCGGATCTTCTCTGTTGTTCTCTAGGTGAGGGAGGAAGTTGGGTTCCCTATAGGTGAGGTGAGATGTTGTGAGAGGGATTCTGTTTTGGAACTTTTCCAACCACACAACAAAGTGGTACACTAGGGTTTTCAGAAGCTTGAATTGCTTAACCTAGTTGCATCTCATGAAACTATATATATAGGGAAATAGGTTGGAAATTACCATCCTATCCCTCTTATATTCCCCCACTATTATATGGTTTATATGTGAATCTAATTCACATTAAAACCATATATAATATCAATTATATCATATATAACTGATATAACACCTCTTGCATGAAATTGAACACTTCAATTTCATTCCTAACTTTATACCCTCAATATTACCATGTTGAGCCAACGGAGGGACCAAATGGACCTACAGTTCATGAGCTCCAATGATGTGAGATTAACTGATCAAACTGTTTGATCGAGTTAATCAATATTCATTAACTACAAGTCACTCAACTATAGACTTGTAGTTGCACTCTCCTCACTGTAGATTATATTGTGTCCACTTATATAATCATTACCCATGAGTCGACCCTTCACAGGTTGTTCCTAATCATGGTTGGGTCAAATTACCGTTTTACCCCTGTGAATACCTCTTTGTTCCTAAAGCACCATTAATCCTCTAATGAACAACAAGTCTAAGGTCCTAGCATAGACTCATACCCTCATAGAGGGCGGCGCCCCGTTGTTTAAGACCTGGAGTCAGTTCTTAAAGGAACAACCTATCTAATTCCTTAGAGTAGGAATGAGTGAATTCCATCTTGCACAGTTAAGTATCCAGCTACCTACGAAGTTTTGTCCCTGAGAAGGTAGGCTTATTGAGTCGGCTACAAGCCACTCTCACCCATACAAGTCTAAGGACAAACCCTATAAGAAGGAGTTCTTAACTTGCTCAGGATTCAGGTCGAGTAACTAATGACCATCTATAAATTATCAGTCTTATCCTGTTAACGGCGCTACACTGGTTAGACTAATAATTTGCAGTCCGGTCTTGTATGAACTCTTCATACACGATGCCCCCACTCGCATGTCAACCACATGAATGAGTTGGATTACCTTTTTTGTACTAATTACAAAATGGGTCGCATTAATGGTGTTACCAGAATAAGGTTTCCACCCTTATTCTTATACCATAGACCATTTAGGTTATATTCTTGAACACAATCCAAATAGTGTCCACTACACTGATGTTCAAGATATATTATAACCTTGGAGCATAGTTTATTGGATTTATAAAACAAGAATATAATTTTATCAAAACAAATAACCCTTTTTTTATTTGATTAAAATTACACAAGTTTAGGGCATAAATCCCAACAATCTCCCACTTGACCTAAAGCTTGTGGGGTACTAAAACATTACAGTAATGTAAATACAATAAACTAGGGCATTTATACCCTTTGTACAAAATACTCCCACTTGCCCTAGTTGGGGAAGACTTGTAAACCTAGACCTTCTAGGTGACTCTCAAATACTTTAGCCGTGAGAGCCTTTGTAAAAGGATTAGCAACGTTGTGCTCTGAGGCTATCTTCGTGACAATCACGTGTCCTCTATGCACGATCTCCCGGATGAGATGATATTTCCGCTCAATGTGCTTTCTCCTCTTGTGACTTCGGGGTTCCCTCGAATTTTCCACCGCACCACTGTTATCGCAATACAGCGTGATGGGCAAAGTCTTATTTTGAACAACTTCCAAATTTAGCATAAATTTCCTTAATCAAACGACCTCTTTAGCTGCTTCACAAGCTGTTACATATTCGGCCTCCATGGTGGAATCAGCGATGCATCCTTGTTTGACGTTTCGTCATACTACAGCTCCTTCGTTAAGAGTAAATACTGACACTGATGTAGATTTCCGAGAATCTTTATCACTCTGGAAGTCAGAATCGATGTATCCTTTAAGGATCAAATCCTTAGCCCCATACACAAGCATGTAGTTCCTTGTTCTCCGTAGATACTTAAGGATTGTTTTAACTGTTGTCCAGTGTTCAAGTCCTGGATTGGATTGATACCTTCTGACCATTCCAACTGCAAAACAGATGTCAGGCCTAGTACACAACATGGCGTACATCAGGCTCCCAACAGCTGATGCATAAGAAATCTGTCTCATATCCTCAACTCTTTGAGGTGTCCTAGGATACTGTTCCTTAGACAAATGGACTCCATGTCTAAAAGGGAATAAACCCTTTTTGGAGTCTTGCATCTTAAACCTTTACTACACTTTGTCAATGTAAGATGTTTGAGATAAGGCTAGTGTTTTATTCTTGCGGTTCCGAACAATCTAGATCCCAAGAACAAACTGGGCATCACCCAAATCTTTCATTTGGAATTGTGTAGCTAACCAATTTTTAGTGTCAGTAAGATATCCTACATCATTCTTAATGAGTAGGATATCATCCACATATAGAACTAGGAATGCAACAGAACTGTTGATGATTTTCTTGTAGACACAAGGTTCATCATCATTCTAGTCAAAACCGTAACATTTGATTGCCTCATCAAATCTTATATTCTAGGACCTAGGTGCTTGTTTCAGTCCATAAATTGACCTTTTAAGCCTACAAATCTTTTGCTCTTGTCCTGGTTCAATGAACCCTTTGGGTTAGTCCATGTAGATGTTTTCCTCAAGATTGTCATTCAAAAAGGTTGTCTTGACATCCATTTGTCATACCTCATAGTCATAATATGCGGCAATGGAAAGTATGATACGGATTGACTTTAAAGGTTTTGCACCTTTCCATCCACACCATGCTTTCTCTTGTAGATCCACTTACAACCTATAGATTTTACCCCATCAGGTTTATCTATAAGATCCCAAAGAGAATTGAAGTACATAGACTCCATTTTTTGGTCCATGGCTATGACCCATTTATCTTTGTCTTTGTCAACCATCAGTTATTATAAGTCAATGGATCATCGCAGTTGTCATCTGGTATAACAACTTGGGTTTCAGATAAACCCATGTAATGGTTAGGTTGTGTTATAACCCTCCCACTACGTCGAGGCATACTCAACTCTTGAGATGGACTCTCTTGACTAGACAAGCTAGTATCAACAACTTTTGTTGACGTACTAGTTTTATTAGCAACCTTTGCTATTATTCCGTCTAACTCACTCAACACAATTTTACATCTTGGTTTGTGGTCCCTTATGTGGTCCTCCTCTAAGAAAGTGGCATTTGTCGACACAAAAACCTTATCTTCCTTAGGATCATAGAACAAACCACCTCTTGTTTCTTTTGGGTAGCCTACGAATAGGCACAATTTTGAACGTGAATCCAACTTCTTTGGATTTGTCACAAGCACATATGCCAGACAGCCCCATATTCTGAAATGACATAAACTACCTTTACGTCCTTTCCATAGTTTAAAAGGTGTTTCAGAAAAACTTTTTGAGGGCACATTATTCAAAATGTATACTGCAGTCTCTACTGCGTAACCCCAAAATGAACTTGAGAGATGAGCATAACTCATCATTGATCGAACCATGTCCAACAAGGTTCTATTTCTCCTTTCCGATGCATCGTTTTGTTGTGGTATACCGGGAGCCGAGAGTTGGGATGTAATTCCATGTTCTATCATATAGTTCTTGAATTTTAAATCCATGTACTCTCCACCTCGATCTGATCGAAGCGTTTTAATTATTTTACCCAATTAATTTTCAACCTCAGTCTTGAATTCCTTGAACTTTTCAAGTGCTTCATATTTATGTTGTATTAGGTAAATATGCCCAAACCTAGAATAATCATCTACAAAGAAGATGAAATATTCATAACCTCCTCTGGCGTTAACACTCATCGGACTACAAAGGTATGAATGTATAAGCTCAAGAGGTTCTTTGGCTCTATAACCTTTTCCACTAAAAGGTCTTTTAGTCATTTTGCCTTCTACGCAGGATTCACATACGGGTAAAGTATTTTCTTCTAACTCATTTAGAAGTCCATTCTTTACCAATCTCTCAATCCTATTGAGATTAATGTGACCCAATCTAAGATGCCAAAGATGAGCATTTTTTTTAGGAGAAATTTTACGTTTTTTAGTTTGTGTGTTTGCAATTTTAAATAATTCAGTGTTCAAAACCATTTTGACTGAATTCGACCTTAAAATATACAACCCATTTTCTAATGAATCTGAACATATTTCCATTCCTTTTTTTAAAATAAACACTTTATTCATTGAGAAAGAAACAGAAATACATTGTTCTATAAGGTAAGAAATTGAAATAAGGTTTCTAGTAAACCCTGGTATCACTAATATATTGTGCAACAACATATATTTCTTTCCAAAGTAAAGCTTCATCGTGCCTACTGCTACAGCTTAGATGACTTCTCCATTTCCAACCCGGAGCGTTATCTCTCCTTTCCGTAACTGCTGTTAGGAATCAATTCCCAGAAAAGAAAAGCAAACATGATTAGTGGTGCTAGAATCAAGTATCCAAGCAGTTTTATCATTATCCACTAAACAAGCTTCTAGGCAAAGTAAATCATATTTACCTTCCTTTTTCTTTTATGCAATGTACTTCGGACAGTTCCGTTTTCAATGCCCGTCTTCGTTGCAGTTGAAACACTTTCCTTTGTCAGCAACATCTTTGACTTTCTTGCCCTTCTGGGCGGCAGCTTTTTCAGCTCATTTCCCTTTACAAACCTTTTTCATGTTCTTCTTCTTCCCTTTAAGGTTAGAAGAAGATGAAGCCACTGTCTGTGTTCCAGAGGCCGAACCTCTGTGATAACTCTTACTGGCAACATTTGCCTCACCTTTCGATCCCTGAATTTTCATCAAGGATCTAAAGATCTGGAATTCATTCAGAAGGGAGGTAAGGTTAAAAGTAAGCTTGTTCATAACAGCATTACTTCTAAAGTGTAGGAAACTATCGGGAAGGGTTTTCAGAATGAAGCTGACCTGGCTCGATTCATTAATGGAAACACCATTCGACTTCGCGATGTTAAAGTGCACCATCATATCAAGGACATGATCACGAAATGATGTACCATCTTTCGTCCTCGAGTTGAACATGTACTTTAGGGCATTGTGTCGGGCATGTGTGGGTTGTTGTGCAAACAAACCCGACACAGAATCCATGATTTCCTTGGTAGTTATCATGTCCTCATGCTTCTTGGCTAATATGTCAGACATACTTGCAAACATGTAGACCTTGGCCTTATCATTGGCCTTGATTCATCGATCATATGCATCACAAACAATTCGTGACGCATTCGAGCCTGGCACCTGAGGACACTCCTCAGTTAGCACAAACTTCAGATCATCCAACTACCAATATAGTGTTCAGTTTGTTTTTCCATGTCATCATATTCTCTCCGGTTAACTTTTCTGCACCCAATAATGAAATAATAGAGCTAGACATTTTGCTGAAAATTTACAAAACAAACTTGTATAAGTTTCTTGCTATAATTGTCTAGTCCAATCATGTTTTAACTAATTATCAAATGATTCCTATGTCATTTATAATTTGCAATGGTACTCCAAAGGTTTAGAATGTATGACACTGAAGGGTAATAAAAAACACTCCTCCTCTAGATCAAGACATTCTTGATCAAAACCTAATGTCAAGAATAACTCTTATTCCTATACGTTTTAGTTACCATTGTTCGGTCAGGATACATACACTTCTTATGTTCCTTGTGAGTGTAACCCTCTGTATTTAGATCCTAGAGTCCCCATCCAATAAAATTCGTCGAAGGGAGCACTAGATTGAAAAACAGACTAAGGAAATCTTTATCCCATTCGAGTGTCTACTGTGTTCGATCCCCTATGATCAAGCCCTCCGAAGGGATTGTCTGGTCCAGGCCAAACTAGCAGGCTGACCATAGTGATCTTACGATGTAAACCGACTGAAGAGACCATAGGTTTTGTTTTTACTAAACCTGCTACCACTCACTATAAGTACCCTCTCCATTCACCTTTATATTGATTCATACAAACATCATCCGAAGGGGGACACTCCCGTTTGCGCCATGAGGCCAAATAAGTGTCTCACGGTGTGAACTTCCCGGAGATACGTAGGTGGAAAAATATGTATCGTATACACTTTTCCTCCCACTGAATACTTTAAATCTATAGGAATCATAGTTAGACAAAACCAGGCTAATGGTTTTACCTAAAGTTATCAATATAACTCTTATATCGATAATCAATATAACTCTTATGTTGATTTTATCCTAAGTTTGCTAATATAACTTTTATATTAAGCCTAGGATGTCTAGTTTATTAACCTCTTAATAAACCCGTTGACGCTACCATGATTTATAAACCCTCTGATTAAATTTCACTCCTAGGCCAGTTCCCCGGTAGGGGTGTTCCGTTTCTGTTAGCTTAAATACCCCAGCCTAGACAGAACTTTCCTTAGAAAGAGTTCCTCTTTTAATCATTGTTTATAAATCACTTGGTTCCTAATTCTAATCTAATTAGAACTAGATAACCTAAGGTATATTATTTCCAAGTTCTAAATATTTTAAAACTAATAATTAACCTTAGGTGACAAGCATACTATGTTATCGTGTTTGATCATTCATCTCATGAATAATAAGACATACATAGCACAATCATCTCATGAAATATTATGCATGTCAATGTTGTCCATAAATTAATATAATACTTTATATTAATTAATCATGCAAACTATATAATATAACTCTTTCTATTATAAATGATGCATGAAAATGCTTAACCTAAGGTGGGATATCTAATTAAAAGCATACACTATGCATGTGTTGCGTATAATTATATTGCAATACCGCAAGTGTACGGATCAAGTTTTAGTATAGTGATTTGGAGTTCCAAGTATCGTACTCGGGAATGGGTTTCTAGATTAATTAATTACTAAGATACTAATTCTCAATTTTAGCTAAAGAAACATAACATGGATAGGTGATTGAAAGTAAAGACAAGCAAACAAACAAACATGTGGAGACACGAATTGATAGATTCGAGGAAAGTGATTTTACAAGTTAATGACTCAACTCACACATGCAATGAACCAATTAGATGAATTTATAAACAAGAAGTAAAATACTTAAGAAAATCTCTCGATTCTTAGTGAGCCTCGCACATGCAATAAACTTCATAGTCTCCATATGAACCTACGACATGCAAAGCATTAAGCAACTTATTTATGTGTTTCCCTAAGATTTCTAGGTCATTCTCATGCCAGATTTCTAAGGGTTTTGACAACTTTACTCTAATTAAAGTTTTATCTCTTGAGTCCACTTAAACCAACAATTTTAGAGTTAATAGTGAATTGCCAAAAATAAGAACAAAACATTCTTTAATACATAGTAAGAAAGTCTGAACAAGTAAATCAAATCCTAACTACAACATTTAGCTACTCTAAATCACATGAAAGTAAAACTAAACATGTAGAAAACGTCTCAAACGGAGTTACAATCTGAAAGAAAAGGAAATTGAACTTATGTGTCGATGTCGGTCCTTCGTCTCCGAGCTCCCGTCTTCGATCTCGAACCTCCACGAATGCTTTGGCTCCCAAAAACGCTCTTTTCTCTCTTGTTACAAAGTGTATTTCGAAATTAGGGTGGAAATATGGCAAATTCAGCTCCCTTTGCAAGAAGAATTAAGGTTGTATTTATAGGCATCAACGGTACAACATTGCAACGCTAGGGACAGTGTTGCAATGTTGTACCCTAACCGCGTTGTAAATAAGGAAACAGTCGGCAGCGTTGCAACGCTGAGGACAGTGTTGCAACGCCACTACCCTAGCGCGCGAGTTCCTCTATCGAACTAGCGTTGCAACGCTACCTGCACGGTCTTTATACGCATCTTCTTATCGAGATAGCGTTGCAACACCCTAAGGCAGCATTGCAACGCTATCGCCTAGAGTCTTCAACTCTTCTAAACAGCAAGCATGGCGTTGCAACACTCTACATGGCGTTGCAACGCCATCACCTCGGGTCTTCAAGCTTGGATTGATCTTTCTTTTTCTGGATGATGTTATTTTTAGCTCCAAATAGCCTCGTTTCGATCCCGAGTGATCCAAAATGTCTCCAACTGTCTTGTTTGTGCTACCTGATCACAATGAAGGTAACTCTTTTGGCCCTCACGAATTTTTTCTATTTTGGCAAACAAATAACAAAAACCAACTATTTCACACACTATACAGGTCATGCACTTCATTTGTTATTCACCTTATCCTGCAGTTTAACTCTTAAATCGGTTCTTAGACCTATCGAGGTGACATCAAACTTCTAAACCTAATAACTTTGTTCTAAGCATTTCAAAACTACAGGAACACAAGCTATGTGCATAATAGTACAGGAAAAACTCAAGAAAATTTTTAAATTAACTCAAATTCATGCCATGCTCTCAAGTTTCAGCAGAATCACAAGAATTTCCAATTAAATCTCATCCTAGGCTATCATGATCATACTTATGTAAAAGATCAGTCAACAATTCAGCACATATTTAGGACAGTCAAAACAAATAAACAACATCCCACCCCCAAACTTAAACTAAACATTGTCCCCAATGTTTGCAAGAATAAGCACAAATTAAGTATAAGGGTAAGAGTGAACAATACTGTCCTGGGTGATGGAGATCTTGCTGAGTTCCTTGGATAGCCAAAACATGTGTGTTGGAGTTCCTCAGAATGGGAGCATGGATTTCAACGAAGAAAGGCATCGTCACCACCTACAAAGAAAAATAACAACTAGTAAATAAACTAAGAACTAAAAAACAACTAAAACCAACTAAAGCAAGCTAAAGATAGAAAAACAAAAGTAAGTAAAGCTTGGGTTGCCTCCCAAGAAACGCTTTGATTGCGTCTAATTATATTGCAATACTGCAAGTGTACGAGTCAAGTTTTAGTATAGTGATTTAGAGTTTCAAGTATCGTCCTCGAGAATGGGTTTCTAGATTAATTAATTACTAAGATACTAATTCTCAATTTTAGCTAAAGAAACATAACATGGATAGGTGATTGAAAGTAAAGACAAGCAAACAAACAAACATGTGGAGACACGAATTGATAGATTCGAGGAAAGTGATTTTATAAGTTAATGACTCAACTCACACATGCACTGAACCAATGAGATGAATTTATAAACAAGAAGTAAAATACTCAAGAAAACATCTCGGTTCTTCGTAAGCCTCCCACATGCAATAAACTCCATAGTCTCCATATGAACCTATGACATGCACGACATTAAGCAACTTCTTTATGTGTTTCCCTAAGATTTCTAGGTCCTTCTCATGCCAGATTTCTAAGGGTTTTGACAACTTTGCTCTAATTCATGGTTTATCTCTGGAGTCCACTTAAACCAACAATTTAAGAGTTAAGAGTGAATAGCCAAAAATAAGAACAAAACATGCTTCGATACATAGTAAGAAAGTCTCAACAAGTAAATCAAATCCTAACTACAACATTTAGCTACTCTAAATCACATGAAAATCAAACTAAACATGTAGAAAATGTCTCAAACGGAGTTATAATCTGAAAAAAAAGGAAATTGAACTTATGTGTCGATGTCGGTCCTTCGTCTCCGAGCTCCCGTCTTCGATCTCGAACCTCCACAAATGCTTTGGCTCCCAAAAACGCTCTTTTCTCTCTTCTTACAAAGTGTATTTCGAAATTAGGTTGGAAATCTAGAAAATTCGGCTCCCTTTGCAAGAAGAATTAAGGTTGTATTTATAGGCATCAACGGTACAGCGTTGCAACGCTAGGGACAGCGTTCCAACGCTGTACCCTAACCGCGTGGTAAATAAGGAAACAGTCGGCAGCGTTGCAACGCTGAGGACAGCGTTGCAATGCCACTACCCTAGCGCGTGCGTTCCTCTATCGAAGTAGCGTTGCGACACTGTAAGGCAGCGTTGCAACGCTACCTGCACGGTCTTCATACGCATCTTCTTATCGAGATAGCGTTGCAATGCCCTAAGGCAGCGTTGCAATGCTATCGCCTGGAGTCTTCAACACTTCTAAACAGCAAGCATGGTTTTGCAACGCCATCACCTCGGGTATTCAAGCTTGGATTGATTTTTCTTTTTCTAGATATTGTTATTTTTAGCTCCAAATTGCCTTCTTTCGATTCCGAGTGATACAAAATGTCTCCAATTGGCTTGTTTGTGCTCTTAAATTGAAATTGAGTAATTTAAACACATAAAAGCTCTGAAATCATTACAAAACTAGCAATAATTAAGCCTAAGGATAGCGCATTTTCTGTGTTATCAGCATGGCAATAATTACACAACAATTGCATAATTTAAATAGCAAAATTAGACCAATTTTGGCACCCTACATTCAATTTTAATTCATATAATCTAATTATATTAATTAAAATTTATTAAATTAAATAAAAATTAAATATAAAATGTTTTTATATTTAATATATAATTAAAAAACGTTTTTCGCTCGTTGCTCTTTCGCGTGAAATGCCTTCGGCGTTCCAACGCTGCGCCTTGTCCGTTTCTGCCCGTTGGAGCGCGCTCCGAAAATGCCTTTTGCCTTCAGCGTTGTGACGCTTGTGCTGGCGTTGCAACGCTATCGCCTCATCGTCCAAGTGTTGAGATGCTGGGAGGTGCAACGTCGCGTCTCCTTGCAGCCTGAAAACTGACTCATTAGCGTCGCAACGCTAATGAACAGTGTTGCAACGCTGCACATAGAACAGAAACAGTCTCCACTCTTTTGGCTCGTTTTTTCTTCGATCTTCTCAGAAACCACCTTACCTCGATCGACATGGACTTACAGACTCGATTTACAATTAAAATTGCCCAAACATCGGGCCCTTACATTGAACGATTCAATGATAAAATTGTAAATCTATGTGCCGAAAATGAAAATATCTAAATTGCAAATCGTTCATACATCTCATGCAAAACAGTAAATCCCACCTCGTTCTTGAAAATCCAGAACGTAAATTAAGAACGCAATTGAGCTCTGATACCAATTGAATGATGGAGATCTGATCTCCTTGAGCAGCGAAAACGTGATTGGGATCGTTAATTTGCTTGATTGTTTTGCTAAAAATAAAAACCAGTACATTGACCCAAAAACACAAGACAAGCATGAAATGAACTCTAATCTAATTAGGCATGGATTTAATGGCATACAAACATACTAAGTTTAACAATTAAACTAAGAAGGAAGAGGAATAAACGTTTACCTTTGTAGACTCGCAGCAATTCCTTGCTCCAAGCAAATTCCAGTAAATCAGCAACACATCAACTCTCTGTTTTTCAAGCAGGAACACTACCACTTGGAAAACCCTCTATGTCTCTGAGTGCTTAGATCTCTCCTTTGTGGGAAGGATTTCAACAATTGGGAAAATTTGGGAATGAGAGTGTGAGAGAGAGAGAATTCTTTCAAAGACTCTTCTCCAAAATTTTGTAGATCGATCACTTTCTTCTTCTCACCAGGAGAAGAAGAAGCACCAGTGGGCAACTCCCCACTACCTATCGAGGGGGAGTTGGGGGGTAGTGGGAATGTGTCCTCCTGACACGTTCTCAATAAATATTATATTAATTAATCAAATATTAATTAATTAAATCAAATCATATTTAATTCAATTATAATATTAATTACATTGATTAAATCATATTTAATCATTTTACCCTTTAACCTATAGTTTAATGTACAACTAGCGCACATTAAATTTTATCCTGTAGTTTTCAAATGTGAATCACATTCACATTTAATATAATATTTGAACTCTTTCAAATATTCAATTCTCTCATAAAATTTAATATGAATCATATTCACATTAAATTATAATATATAGTTCCAAAACTATATATTATATCGTATCTAAATACATTAAATATATTCCCTAATGAATTTGAACATTTCAAATTCAAATCATCTAAGAACCCTTTACGAGCTAGAAGGTGGACCTAATGGACCTACAGATCAGAAACTCCAACGATACGAGACTGCTCGGTTAATCTCATTAACCTCCCAATCAACATTCGTTAACTGCGGGAACACTCAACTAAAGTCCCATAGTTGCACTCTTCTCACTGCAGATATATTTCTGTGTCTATGGATATTGACCAATAACAGCAAGTCAATCCTTCACGAATGTTTGTAACACCAGCTGGGCCAGATTACCGTTTTACCCCTGGGTTACATCTTGTGTCTTAAGTACCAGTGCTCCTCTAATGAACAATTTGTTTGTGGTCCTACCAGCAAACAGAGTCCCTCTCGAGCCAATGAGAGGGTCGGGCCCTTTGTTCTGTTGGGTTTTATGTCCTAAAACTCGTGGTTTTGTAAACTGAATGTATATTCTATTTCACAATAAAGTTGTTATTGAAATTTATTCAGTAAAGGTGTTATTGACTATTGTGTATTGTGTAACCTTAATCCAATAAAGAACCCTTGGCTATAGGATGAATACTTGAACTTTATGTGTGACATAAAAGTGGATCAAGTTCAAGTTATAGCGTAAGCAGCATATAGTATAAGGATAGGGTTGGGTACCTTATCCTGGGGACACTATGGACGCGACCCACTTTGGAGAGAACAAACGATGTGATCCTAAATCGTTCATGTGGAGACATGTGAGTGGGGGCGCCTATGCAATGAGTTTGCATAAGATCGACCGCGCAATAGTCACTTAGACTTTATAACTCATTTCTTCGTCTTAATCGACTATATTCATACGATGACCTAGGTAACTCAATCTTAATCACGAGCGTTCTATGGACTCTGTTTATTCGGATTATCCTTAGATTTGCATGGGTGAGAGTGGCTCGAGACCGCCGACTCAATAAGCCTCCCATTTCAAGGATAAAACCGGGTAGATAGCTGGGAACATAGTTCTGCAAGATGGAATTCACTCCTACCCGCTTTAGGGATTAGTAGAGAGGTTGTTCCCTTAAATCGACTCAGGAGTCTTGAACAATGGGCCCACCCCTCTCATTGGCCCGAGAGGGATTCGGTTTGCTGATTGGACCACAAACCAATTGTTCATTAGAGGATCAGTGAGACTTAAGGAACAAGAAGTAATTATAGGGGTAAAACGATAATTTTGACCCAGCTGTAATCACGAACGACCTGTGAAGGATCGACTTACTAATCATGGTTATATTGAGTGGGATGTAAATATATCTCAAAGATGAGGAGAGTGCAACCCACGGGCTTTAGTGGAGTGTCCCGGTGGTTAACGAATGTTGAATAGTTAGGTTAAAGAGTTTAACCGATTAATCACGTATCATTGGAGCTCAAGATCTGTAGCTCCATTAGGTCCTCCTTACTAGCTCGGACTAAGCCTTGTAACATTTTGAGAGAAAAGAATTTGAATTGTTCAAATTCGAATTTGGGAGAAAGCGTTAATTATATGTGATATATTTAATGAATCATAGCTTAATTATGAATTAAACTATGATTAAAAGGATATATATATATATTTAAATATGATTTAAATATTGAATCGGTTTATAGCATGATTAAAGATTCATGTTCGAAAAATCGATCGAGATCGGGCAATTTATTTAATTTAATATTTAATATTAAATTAAATTAAAAAATTAATTTATTTAATTAATTATTTAATAATTTAATTAATTAAATTAATTTTAATTAAAAATTAATTTAATATTGATTTTTAAATTAAAATTAAATGAAAATGAGTGAATTTTCATGGATTTTCAATAAAATCCAAAGTACAACTTGCCCAATCCATCTCATCTTCAAAATTCACTAAAATTGGCCACCTCCATCTCAAAGCATCCTCATCACCCTTGAGTTGTCACTCCCTTGAAGCTTTTTGAAGTTTTATATAATGGTGATTTGAGGGATGTTGAGAGAATTTTACAGAAAATTCAATATTCCCAAATTAGTAACCTTTGAGGTCTTTTCTTCCAAATTATCTCAACCTAGGATCCCACAATCCATTCTAAGGCCTGAGGATAGTAGGGAAGACTCTAACGGTTGTCCACGAAGTGTTCGTGTTGAAAACCATTCACCGAGGGAAGAGAATTTGATCTTCAAAGTTGAGTTTTCTATCCCTCTATTTTTCCAGCTTTGAGCATGTTTTTTATTTTACAAAATTGATTAATTTAGAGTGTTCAAGATCCATAATTGCTTCCGCTTTCTTAATCTAGACTCTTTCAATTGGTATCAGAGCAATTTTGAGCACTCAATTTGATCAATTGTGTTATGTGGTGGGTATTTTTTGAAATACAATTTTTCTGGGCGTCTAAAGTGTTCTTCTGGGTTTGGCATTTAAATTGAGCATGCATTTGTGCTTTATTTTCAAATTGCTCAAGTGTATTTGAGCACTAATGTGTGTAGAATAAGCTGTAAAAATTTCAAGTCGATTGGAGTTCGAGAAGGCATTCAATTTGAAGAAAGAAGTCACAGAGGTCCTGAAAAATGTGAACAGAGTAGCTGCTGTAATTTTTTTTTATTTTTCTGCTACAGTATTTGATTGCTTCACCCCGTGAAATCAACTTGTAAGGAAGATAGAGTTGACTTTTTATGTTGACTTTGACCGGTCCAGTTGACTTTGACCGGTTCAAGTCATTTTGGACCGGTTTGGCTCGTTTTTGGTCCGGTTCGGGTGATTTTAGACCGGTTCTGACTATTTCGAGGCTGGTTTTTCCATTTAGAAGGTCTGTTTCACCAATTGGAGGCCCGGTTCAGCCTTTTACAGCTCGGTTCAACCTTTTGAAGGTCCGGTTCACACCTTTGCAAGCCGGTTCGACCAAAATTCGAAGTGTTCGAAGTGGTTCGATGTTAATTCTATATTATTATTGTAATAATTTAGTAGTTTTCTTGCATTAGATGCCAAAACCAGCCCACTTTAGTGTGTTTAATTAATTATGCATTGTGAATGTATGTTTTAATTAAAATCCCTGATTATATGTGCATAAAGTATGCCATATAGATTTTAAAATCCCACCATAGGAAGCATGCTCCATGCATTGAAAGTATGTTATTGAAACAATTTATATTGAAAGTATGTTATTGAAACAATTTATAAGGGTTATATTAATTAAAAATTAAATATATAATTGCTATGCATTTATTCATGTGATGAATTTGTTATAAATGTATGTTTATTCATGTGATCAATGATGAAACAATTTATAACATAGAAATGCATGTAACCTAATGTTAATTAATTAGTTTTAAAATGGTTTTAGAACTGGAATTAATTAGACCTAAGGTTATCTAGTTCTAATAAGATTAGAATTAGGAAACAAATAATTTATAAACTTTGATTAAAGAGGGACTCTGACTAAGGAAGGTTCTGGCTAGGTTGGGGTACTTAAGCTGACAGAAACGGAACACCGCTACCTGGGAACTGACCTGGGAGTGAATTTAATCTATAAGTTTATAAATTATCTTTCGTGAGTGACGATTATTAAATGTTAATAAATTGAACTCATAGCTATGTTTATTAAATGGTTAATAGTCTTAGATAATTCCAGTATAATTACTATATCGGTAGACTTAGGTCATATTGTTTTAGCTGGAATATGTCTAAGTAAAAGTATACCCAAGCTGTTTAAAATACTTAGTGGGAGTGAAAAGGTATATATGATATATCAATTTCCTCTTACGCTCTCCGCGAAGTTCACACAGTGAGATTTATGCTCGGCCTCGTGATGTCAATAGGGCATCCCCATTCGGATGGTGTTTGCATAAATCAAGAGCAAGGTGAATGGAGAAAGTATTTATAGTAAGTGGGAGAAGGAAGTGTGTCAACACATCCTACGGTCTCCTCCATTAGGTTGGACCGTGAGATTCCCATGTTGCGCCTGCAGGTTGCCCAAAGTAGCACCATCCATTCGGAGGGATGTAACATGGGATTCGGAACAACTCAAACTCTAGAAATTGATAGGATCTCTTAGGTCCATTCCCAGCTTTGTCTCTCCAGTTCGGTAGCATTGTTGGGGCTGACCTCTGAGGTCTGAAAATGGCGGGTCACACTTACAAAAATTGCTAAGTGTTAGTAAATTCTTGACCAAAGTAGCGATAACTAGAATGCTATAGGAATAAGAGTTATTTCGGTGTTAGCATTTAGTCAAGAATGTCTTGGTTCAGTTAAGGAGTGATTGACTGCCTCTCGGTAGCGGTTGTTATGACTCACTGAAGTATCGTTGCAAAAACAATAATGAGTTTATGGGTACATTATTACTTTTGCTAAATTCTTAAATTGGATAGGTTACAAACAATTCACTAATAGAATTCATTCTTTTTCAGCATGTCGAACTCTTTTATCCAGTTACTCGCCTTCAATAAACTTAGCGGCGATAATTATGGAACCTGAAAATCAAACTTGAATACGATTCTTGTTCTTGATGATCTGAGGTTCGTCTTAACGGAGGAATGTCCTCCCCCTCCTAACTCGACCGCAAACCGAATTGTTCGGGATGCATATGACAGATGGATTAGGGCTAATGAGAAGGCCCGAGTCTATATCTTAGCCAGCATATCTGATGTTTTGTCTAAGAAACATGAGACCATGCTCACCGCAAAGGAGATCATGGGATCATTACAGGCGATGTTTGGACAACCGTCCTCATCGGTCCATTATGATGCTGTCAAATACGTTTACAACTCCCGTATGAAGGAGGGAGCCTCTGTTAGGGAACATGTCCTTCACATGATGACCCACTTCAACGTGGCTGAAGTAAATGGGGCAGTCATATATGAGAAAAGTCAGGTACCCTTTATTATGGAATCTCTTCCAAAGAGTTTCCTGCCAATCCGCACAAATGCAGTAATGAATAAAATAGAGTATTTTCTTACAATTCCCCTCAACGAGCTACAGACTTTTGAGTCCCTCATGTAATCAAAAGGAAAAGAGAATGAGGAAAATGTTGTCACTTCGAAGAAGTTCCTAAGAGGATCGTCCTGCAGGACAAAAATGCAGTCCTTCTTTTTCTAAGAATAAGGGTATTCAGAAAAAGAAGAAGAAGGACAAAGGGAAGGGACAGACTCCCACACGCAAGGCCAAAGCCACAGGAAAATGTTTCCAATGTGGTGCAGACGGACACTGGAAGAGGAACTGCTCGAAGTACCTTGCAGAAAAGAAAGCTGAGAAAGAAAAACAAGGTAAATATGATTTACTCGTTATTGAAACATGTTTAGTGGAACATGATGATTCCGCCTGGATATTAGATTCAGGAGCCACTAACCATGTTTGTTCTTCTTTTCAGGAAACTAGTTCCTGGCAGCAACTTGCAGATGGGGAGATAACTCTTAGGGTTGGAACGGGAGAAGTTGTCTCAGCCAAAACAGTGGGAGCAGTGAAACTGTTATTTAGAGATAGATTCGTTTTATTAGAAAATGTACTTTTGGTTCCTGGAATCAAAAGAAATCTTGTATCTATCTCTTGTTTGCTTGAACATTTGTATAAAGTATCTTTTGATCATAATGAAGCGTTCATTTGCTAAAGAGGTGTACGAATATCTTCTGCTAAACTTGAAAACCACTTATATGTGTTAAGGCCAACAGATGTAAAAGCTATTTTGAACACCGAGATGTTTAAAACAGCTGATACTCAAAATAAAAGACAGAAACTTTCTCCTAGTACCTATCTTTGGCACTTGAGACTAGGTCATATTAATCTCAATAGGATTGAGAGATTGGTCAAGAGTGGTCTCCTAAGTCAGTTAGCGGACAACTCTTTACCACCATGTGAGTCCTGTCTCGGAGGAAAAATGACTAAAAGACCTTTTTCTGAAAAAGGTTATAGAGCCAAAGAACCCTTGGAACTCGTGCATTCAGATCTCTGTGGTCCTATGAATGTCAAGGCACGAGGAGGGTATGAATATTTCATCAGTTTTATTGATGATTATTCTAGGTATAGTTATCTATACCTAATGCATCATAAGTCTGAAACCCTTGAAAAGTTCAAGGAATATTAGGCAGAAGTTGAGAACACATTAGGTAAAACAATTAAAACACTTCGATCAGATCGAGGTGGAGAGTATATGGATTTGAGATTCAAAGACTATATAATAGAACATGGAATCGTATCCCAACTCTCAGCACCCAGTACACCTCAGCAGAATAGTGTATCTGAGAGGAGAAATAGAACCCTATTAGACATGGTTCGATCCATGATGAGCTACGCTCAGCTGCCTAGTTTGTTTTGGGGATATGCAGTAGAAGCTGTTGTATATATTTTGAACATGATTCCCTCTAAAAGTGTTTCAAAAACACTCGATGAGTTATGGAAAGGGCGTAAAGGGAGTTTACGTCACTTCAGGATTTGGGGATGTCCGACACATGTGTTGGTGTCCAATCCAAAGAAATTGGAACATCGTTCAAAATTATGCTTATTCATAAGATACTCCAAAGAAACGAAAGGTGGTCTGTTTTATGATCCTCAAGAGGACAAGGTGCTTGTGTCGACAAACGTCACGTTCTTAGAGGAAGACCACATGAGAGATCATCGCCTCGTGAGCGGGATTGTCTTAAGTGAAATTTCGGGAAGTTACGAGATAAATCAACAAAAGTTGTTGATCAAGTTGGTCCTTCTCAAGTGTCGAGAATGCCTCGACGTAGTGGGAGGGATGTTACACAACCTGACTGTTACATGGGTTTGACTGAAACTCAAGTCGTCATACCTAATGATGGCGTTGAGGATCCATTGACCTATAAACAGACAATGAATGATATAGATAGGAACCAAAGTGGATTAAAGCCATGGACCTTGAAATGGAGTCAATGTACTTCAATTCGATGCAGGAACTTGTAGATCAACCGGATGGTGAAAGACCTATCGGTTGCAAGTGGATCTACCAGAGAAAATGAGATCAAGCCGGTAAGGTGCAAACCTTTCAGGCTCGACTTGTGGCAAAGGGTTATACCCAAAGGGAAAGGGTGAATTATGAAGAAACCTTCTCCCTTGTTGTCATGCTTAAGTCAATTAGAATACTCTTGTCCATTGCCACGTTTTATGACTATGAAATTTGGAAAATGAATGTCAAGACAGCCTTTCTAAATGGCAATCTTGAAGAGAGTATCTATATGGATCAACCAGAAGGGTTCATAGTTCAGGGTCAAGAGCAAAAGGTTTGCAAGCTTAAACGATCCATCTATGGATTGAAACAAGCTTCTAGATCCTGGAATATAAGATTTGATACTGCAATCAAATCTTATGGCTTTGAACAAAATATTGACGAGCCTTGTGTTTACAAGAAGATAGTCAATACCACTGTAGCTTTCTTAGTTCTATACGTAGATGATATCTTGCTCATTGGGAATGATGCAGGGTTCCTGACTGGCGTTAAGCAATGGCTAACAACCCAATTCCAAATGAAAGATTTGGGAGAGGCTCAGTTTGTTCTTGGAATCCAAATCGTTCAGAATCGCAAGAACAAAACGCTAGCACTATCTCAGGCATTTTATATTGACAAGATGTTGGTTAGATATAAGATGCAGAATTCCAAGAAGGGTTCATTACCTTTCAGGCATGGAATTCATTTGTCTAAGGAACAGAGTCCTAAGACACCTCAAGAAGTTGAGGATATGAGACGAACTCCCTATGCATCTGTTGTCGGTAGTCTGATGTATGCCATGCTATGTACTCAACCCGACATATGCTATGCAGTGGGAATAGTCAGTAGATATCAGTCTAATCTAGGATATTATCACTGGACTGTCGTTAAGAACATCCTCAAGTATCTTAGGAGAACGAGAGACTATATGCTTGTGTATGGTGCAAAGGATTTGATCCTTGCAGGATACACTGACTCTGATTTTCAGACTGATGTAGATTCGAGGAAATCCACATCAGGATTAGTGTTCACTCTTAACGGAGGAGCTATAGTATGGAGGAGTATAAAGCAAGGTTGTATTGTTGACTCCACCATGGAAGTTGAATACGTCGCAGCTTGCGAAGCAGCGAAGGAGCTGTATGGCTTAGGAAGTTCTTGACTGATTTGGAAGTTGTTCCAAATATGAATTTGCCTATCACCCTTTATTGTGATAATAGTGGTGCAGTGGCAAATTCTAAAGAACCTAGAAGCCATAAGCGTGGAAAGCATATAGAGCACAAATATCATCTCATCAGGTAGATTGTGCAACGAGGAGACGTGATCGTCACGCAGATCGCTTCGGAGCACAACATTGTTTCCGTTTACAAAGCCCCTCACGAATAAAGTGTTTGAGGGACACCTAGAGAGTCTAGGACTACGGGTTGTATAGTAGGGCAGTTTTTCTTTGCTCAACATGTTTTACCCCACAGACGTTTTAGTCCAAGTGGGAGTTTGTTGGGTTTTATGTCCTAAAACTCGTGGTTTTGTAAACTGAATGTATATTCTATTTCATAATAAAATTGTTATTGAAATTTTTTTCAGTAAAGGTGTTATTGACTATTGTGTATTATGTAACCTTAATCCAATAAAGAACCCTTGACTATAGGATGCATACTTGAACTTTATGTGTGACATAAAAGTGGATCAAGTTCAAGTTATAGCCAGAACAGTCTGTAGTATAAGGATAGGGTTTGGTACCTTATCCTGGGGACACTATGGACGCGGCCCACTTTGTAGACAACAAACAATGTGATCCTAAATCGTTCATGTGGAGACATGTGAGTGGGGGCGCCCTATGCAATGAGTTTGCATAAGACTGGACCGCACAATAGTCACTTAGACTTTATAACTCCGTTTATTGTCTTAACTGACTATATTCATATGATGACCTAGGTAACTCGATCTTAATCCTGAGCGTTCTATGGACTCCTGTTTATTCGGATTATCCTTAGATTTGCATGAGTGAGAGTGGCTCGAGACTGCCGACTCAATAAGCCTCCCATTTCAGGGATAAAACCGGGTAGATAGCAGGGAACAGAGTTCTGCAAGATGGAATTCACTCCTACCCGTTTTAGAGATTAGTAGAGAGGTTGTTCCCTTAAGTACTGACTCCGAGTCTTGAACAATGGGCCCACCCTTCTCATTGGCCCGAGAGGGATTCCGTTTGCTGATTGGACCACAAACCAATTGTTCATTAGAGGATCAGTGGGACTTAAGGAACAAGAAGTAATTACAGGGGTAAAACGGAAATTTTGACCCAACTGTAATCACGAACGATCTGTGAAGGATCGACTTACTAATCATGGTTATATCGAGTGGACAGAAATATATCTACAGTGACGAGAGTGCAGCCACTGGGCTTTAGTGGAGTGTCCTAGTGGTTAACGAATGTTGAATAGCTAGGTTAAAGAGTTTGACCGGTTAATCACGTATCGTTGGAGCTCATGATCTGTAGGTCCATTAGGTCCTCCTTACTAGCTCGGACTAAGCCTTGTAACATTTTGAGAGAAAAGAATTTGAATTGTTCAAATTCGAGTTTGGGAGAAAGCGTTAATTATATGTGATATATTTAACGAATCATAGCTTAATTATGAACTAAACTATGATTAGAAGGATATATATATATTTTAATATGATTTAAATATTGGATCGGTTTATAGCATGAATAAAGATTCATGTTCGGAAAATGGATCGGGATCGGGCAATTTATTTAATTTAATATTTAATATTAAATTAAATTAAAAATTAATTATTTAAATTAATTATTTAATAATTTAATTAATTTAATTAATTTTAATTAAAAATCAATTTAATATTGATTTTTAAATTAAAATTAAATGAAAATGAGTGGATTTTCATGGATTTTCAATAAAATCCAAAGTACAACTTGCCCAATCCCTCTCATCTTCAAAATTCACTAAAATTGGCCACCTCCATCTCAAAGCATCCTCATTACCCTTGAGTTGTCACTCCATTGAAGCTTTTTGAAGTTTTATATAATGGTGATTTGAGGGATGTTGAGAGAATTTTACAGAAAATTCAATATTCCCGAATTAGTGACCTTTGAGGCCTTTTCTTCCAAATTCACTCAACCTAGGATCCCACAATCCATTCTAAGGCCTGAGGATAGTAGGGAAGACTCTAACGGTTGTCCACGAAGTCTTCGTGTTGAAAACCATTCACCAGGGGAAGAGAATTTGATCTTCAAAGTTGAGTTTTCTATCTCTCTGTTTTTCTAGCTTTGAGCATGTTTTTTATTTTACAAAATTGATCAACTTAGAGTGTTCAAGATCCAAAATTGCTTCCGCTTTCTTAATCTAGACTCTTTCATGTTCAAGTCCCGGAGACACCACTTAAGGGAACATTCCTCTACTTACCCTAGTAGGCAGGAAGGAGTGAATTCCATCTTTCTAAGTTAAGTTCCCAGCCGCTCACTCGGTCTTGTCCCGAAGAAGGTAGGCTTATTGAGTCGGCGAATCTGGCCACTCTCACCCATACTAGTCAAAGGACAATCCCTCGCGAGCAGGAGTTCAGAATCCGCTCGTGATTGAGATCAAGTTGCCTAGGTCATCCTAGTGAAATAGAAATCTAACTAGTCAACGGAGTTACAGCAAGAGATTACTATTTCGTGGTCCGGTCTTATGTAATCTCATTACATAGGATATCCCTACTCACATGTCATCTACACGAACAAGTTAGGATCATAGTGTTTGTATCAAATACAAAGTGGGCTACATCCATAGTTTAACCAGGGTAAGGTACCCAAACCTTATCCCCTAACTATAGACCCTTTAGGCTGTATCTCGAACCGAGATCCTTTTTATGTACATTACATTCAGTAAGAGATTCATTTAACAGCCTTGGATGTTTATTTTATTGGATTTAGGGTTTAAATAAAGGCAAACTCGTAGATAACGAACAATATCACTTTATTGAAATAATAACACTTTATTACATTAATTAGAACATAATTACAAACTACGAGTTTTAGGGCACAAATCCCAACAAACTCCCACTTGAACTAAAACTCTAGTGGGGTACAACAAAATCTAAAACAGTGGATACAGAGATAGAAATTCAATAAACTAGGGCATCCATATACCCCATTACATATCTCCCACTTGCCCTAGATTTAGCCTATGTACATATCTCGTAGACCCAGACTTTTTGATGACCCTCGAACACTTTAGTCGTGAGAGTCTTTGTAAACGGATCAGCAATATTGTGCTCCGAAGCGATCTTTGTGACTGTCACATCTCCTCGTTGCACTATTTCTCATATCAGGTGATACTTCCTCTCGATGTGCTTACCTCACTTATGGCTGCGAGGTTCCTTCGAATTGGCTACCGCACCACTGTTGTCACAGTATAAGGTGATGGGAGATTCCATATTTGGAACAACTTCCAAATCACTAAGGAATTTCCTTAGCCAAACAACCTCCTTAGCTGCTTCACAAGCAACGACATACTCAGCCTCCATTGTGGAGTCAGCGGTGCATCCTTGCTTGATGCTTCGCCATACTATAGCTCCCCTGTTAAGGGTGAAAACTGATCCTGTAAACCCGAGATCTTTCTTTGAAATTCAAAAAAAAAACAAAAACAAAGGAAAACAAGAAAGGAAAGGATAGTATATTATAGTTGGTTTGTTCAAAAAAAGAAAAGAAAAGAAAAGAAAATGAAGGAAATGAATGAAAAAGGGGAAAGTGGAAGGTGGGACCCCCACCTTTATTTTCTTTTTAAAAACAACTCATTCCATCGATTTTCTTCATCCTTTTGCCTTCTTCAGCAGCAAGAATGTGGCCAACCTTTTCGCTCCTCAGAGCAACTCATCACATCAAAACATTTATCAAACTTATTCAGCCAAACTTCAGCGTCAGCTGGATCTTTGGAACCCTCAAACACTGTGGCTCCTAATTCTGTTAGGTGATATATTCTATATGTCTTGTCTGGATTACTTAGCCCTGCTCTCTATGGCTTACCTACCTCCTGTGAAGAATTAAGATGCTGCTTAATTCTGGCCCATATCTGGACTCTCAGGGCACTAGATCTCCTCTCAGAATTGCCTTGGGTAGGATCCTGCGTCCCGTCCTGATCCTGCCTGCATCGTCTGCTAGTACGTGGTGGCATGACTTCTATAACATATCAACATACTAGACATGTAATGAATACTTAACTCAAATGCACAATTCTAGACTTGTGTTCACATTCTAGTCCTCACTGGACTTACTCTTGTCCTTACTTGGACCATGCTCTACTTGTTCTATTGAACTAACTCAATAACTTTCTATTTACCTTTTTAGTTTCTTCTAGAGCTAACTTGCTCTGTCTTATTCCCCATGGAGATAACTGCTCTAATACCAAGTTGTCGCACCCCCTCCCGAACTACCTGCTAACTTAGCCCGAAAGGTGGCGTGAAGCCAACAGACATTGTTTACCTCTTAACAATACCTGTTGACCTTGTTCTACCTGATAAACATGTTATGCTCGCATATGGAACACTTTAATCGTAACACAGCGGAAACCTTATAACTACTAATCATGCATAAGGAGAAACTCTTCTTAAGTCTCTCTTGAAATCTTAAACGAGCAAGAGCATCACAACTTAAAACATAACAACCACCGTTTATACAACCACTAATGTACAACAGCTATAACTACATAGTCCTCTCAAATAAATTACAAAACATATGGACTTGCTATACTACACTAACTCCATTTGCTGAAACAACTTACCTCAAACACTAGTTTATTCGGCTGACAGGAAAGCCCATGAGGAACATCTGAGGATTATTTTACAAACACTACGAGATAAACAGTTGTACGCTAAATTCGCCAAATGTGAGTTTTTGGTTGAATCAAGTAGTGTTTGAGGTAAGTTGTTTCAGCAAATGGAGTTAGTGTTGATCCGAATAAAGTGAAAGCTATGGTCAACTTAGAGAGACCAGCTAAGGCGACAGAGGTATGTAGTTTCCTAGGCTTGGCAGGATACTACATATGATTTGTTGAGAATTTCTCACGTTTAGCATTACCTTTAGCAGCTTTAACAAGGAAGAATGCTAAGTTTGAATGGTCAAATAAATGTGAACAAAGTTTTTCAGGAGCTGAAAAGAGATTAGTTACAACACCTCTACTAGCACTTCCTGTAACAGGAAAATAGTATGTGATTTACTGTGATGCCTCGAGGCAAGGTTTAGGGTGTGTGCTCATGCAAGAGGGAAAAGTAATAGCTTATGCGTCGAGGCAATTGAAAAAGCACGAGTGTAATTGCCCTACTCCCGTTCTTGAACTGGCAACAGTTGTCTTAGCATTGAAATTTGGAGGCATTATTTGTTTGGTGAAAGGTGTCACATTTATACAGATCATAAGAGTCTGAAATATATCTTGATCAGAGAAAGTTTATTGTGAAACAGAGAAGATAGTTAGAACAGATTAAAGTTTATGATTGTACCATAGAATACCATCCAGATAAGGCGAATGTAGTAGCGGATGCATTAAGCAGGAAGTCGAGACTTCCTAGGGACGCCTTATGTGGTATTCGAGCGACATTCTTAAGTACTCTAATGGATTCTAAAGTAGTTGTGAGTGCAGAGAATTCAGGGAGTCTCTTAGCTCAATTCCAAGTCAAGTCTTCGCTCGTAGCAGAGATTATGAGAAGACAACCAGAGAATAGTAACATAAAGAAAATGTTTGGAATGTCCAAACAGGGCCCAGAGGAAAAATTTAGAATGAGAACAGATGGAACCATAGTTCAGCAGAGAAGATTATGTGTCCCGAGTATTAGTGAGCTTAAAGATGCTATTCTAGAGGAAGCTCACAATTCAGCTACGCTATGCATCCAGGAAGCACCAAGATGTATAAAACTTTGAAGGGGACGTAGTGGTGGCCTCGGATGAAGCGAGATATAGCTGATTATGTTGATAGATGTTTGATCTGCCAGCAGGTTAAACCAGTTAGACAGAGGCCAGGGGGACTCCTTAACCCACTACCAGTGTCGAAGTGGAAATGGGAGCATATCACTATGGACTTTCTTTTTGTTAGTACAGCGTACTTCAAGTAGACATGATGGTATTTGGGTATTATGGATAGACTCACTAATACAACACGGTTTATACTAATTTAAGCGACGTCTACACTTGATCAGCTTGTTAAGCTATACGTCGACAGAATTGTGAGTCAATACAGAGTGCCAGTGTCCATAGTTTCAGATAGGGACCCGAGATTTACTTCTAAGTTTTGGCCTAGCTTACTGAAGGCTATGGGAACAAAGTTGAAGTTTAGTACAACGTTCCATCCTCAGACAGATGGGCAGTCAGAAAGGACCATCCAAACTTTAGAGGACATGTTGAGAGCATGTGTCCTTCAATTTAAGGGAAGTTGGGATACACACCTATCACTTATGGAATTCGCTTACAATAACAATTATCAGTATAGTTTTGACATGGCACCATTTGAGGCTCTGGATAAAAGACCGTGTAGAACGCTCGTATATTGGAATGAACTAGGAGAGCGAAAGCTAATCGGTCCTGAGTTGGTGCAAGTTACAACAGATAATATTAAAGTAATCAAGGAGAATTTGAAGGTACCTCAAGACCGTCAGAAGAGTTACGCAGATAAGCGACGAAAGGACTTAGAATTCCAAGTCGGAGATCAAGTTTTCTTGAAGTTATCTCCATGGAGAGGTGTCCTTCATTTTGGCAAGAAAGGTAAGCTAAGCCCTAGGTATATTGGTCCTTATCAAGTAACGGGACGAGTTGGGCCAGCAGCCTACAGACTGGAGTTTCCAGCAGAACTATCTCGAGTACATGATGTTTTTCAGGTGTCCATGTTGAGGAAGTATATTCAAGATCCGACTCATGTGTTGCAAGCACAACCAGTTGAGTTGAAAGAAGGCATGAGTTACGTAGAGGATGCAGTTCAAATCGTCGACAGGAAAGAACAAGTTTTAAGAAACAAGACGATCCTACTTGTGAAGGTTCATTGGAGACATCACGGAGTGGAGGAGGCAACCTGGGAGTTAGAGGACCAAATGAGGAGGAAGTACCCGACAATTTTCACTTAAAGACTGCTAAATTTCGAGGACGAAATTTCTTAAGGGGGGAGGTAAGTTGTAAACCCGAGATCTTTCTTTGGAATTAAAAAAAAAACAAAAACAAAGGAAAACAAGAAAGGAAAGGATAGTATATTATAGTTGGTTTGTTCAAAAAAAAGAAAAGAAAAGAAAAGAAAAGGAAGGAAATGAATGAAAAAGGGGAAAGTGGAAGGTGGGACCCCCACCTTTATTTTCTTTTTAAAAATAACTCATTCCATCGATTTTCTTCTCATTTCAACAAGGAGAAGCTGAGGGTTTTGTGGGAGAAGCAGAAAGGAAGAGGAAGAAGGTGGTTTTTGGAGCTGAAGTTGCAGAAGAGAGGAGAAGAACTAAAGGTATGTCTTTATAACAGCAAGTTAATCAATTCAATCCTATTCTGGTTTTCTATTCATCTCGAGCTCCACAGGAAGAGGTAAGAGTTGAGGTTTTGTTTCGTTTAATTTAACTCATATTGGAACAAAATTTGTGAAGGAAGCTTGAGCAGATTCGGATCTTAAGCTACTGATTTGTGAAGAGGAAGACAGAAGACAGAATTTGCTGTCAAATCCGAGAAGACTCTGATGTTTTGGTTGTCCCGATCTGTAGAGTTTGAATCCGATGCTCTATTAGGTATGGTTGGAAAGATTATTGAATTTCCTACAAGTTTCGTGAAGATATGGTGAGTAGAAAATGTCTAAAAGATGTTTTAAATCTCAGGTTAAGTTTGTTGTGCAGCAGGAAAAACGAAACTGGAACAGCAGGAAGTTGTTTTGAAGAAAGTAGCTTTCGAGGTAAATTCGAACAAACCCGTTTGGAATCTCATTTTCATATCTTCATATGAGTTTTAGAAGGTTCAAAAAGGAAGAGTTTGGTATAAATTACATTCTTTTTGGATAAGTAATGAAGACGTTATGGCTGTCTGAATACAGGAAAGAAAATCTGAAAATGCTAGAAAGTTGGAAAGTGTGTTTTCTTGTAATTTTAAGGTTAAAAAAAGCATGAGCTCGAGGTTCTAATAATTGGTTTTGATTTCTTTGACAGGCCAAGAGGAAATAGGTCGAGTGTACGAGCCAAGGTTCTAGCTTTAATACTGTGAGTGACAAAACAAACTTCAAAAATGTTCTATATGCTTGAATTATGTTTTAAGAAATACAAGTTTTGCTTGAATGAAAGGGTTTAGATGTATATTGTTTTCCTTGAACACTTGTTTATGAGCATTCATGATTTCTTAGAAATGTTTTAAAGTGTTCATGGTGAGCCTAAATGTCTTGATGAAATTTATACACGAGCATTTGTTTATTGAATTTCTGAAGTTTATGGAAATGTTATGATTTCGAGCAAGTATGTTTTAGCAAGTATGTTTTTAAAGATTTCCAGTTTTATGAACAAGCTAAGTAAGCTTGAGTTTATGAATGAAAAGATAAGCAGGCATGTTCAAATGTTTTCATGTGATCTTCTGAGATATTGAGCCCGAGGCTTTATGGTACCGTGTGC
The DNA here is from genome assembly GCA_036507285.1 of Trichosanthes cucumerina. Classification (NCBI taxonomy): domain Eukaryota; kingdom Viridiplantae; phylum Streptophyta; class Magnoliopsida; order Cucurbitales; family Cucurbitaceae; genus Trichosanthes; species Trichosanthes cucumerina. Next base: position 47,735,268 of record CM071841.1, read on the forward strand.
ACACAGGTCATTTATGTTGTCGGCGTTGAGTGAACTCCGTGACAACAATGTTGTCGTGAGTGTTGGGCGGGCTCCACTACGACAAAGACGATGGGAGTGCTGGACGGGCCCCACTACATCCTAGAACAAACGTAGATTGTGACATGTTTTAAAAAGAGTTTATATCATTTATATACCTTACGAGATTTTAACGATATAATAGCTGGTTTTTCTGAAAAGCTATTATGATTACATGTTTATATTTTACGCTTGATTACAGATGCATATGCTCATTAGTTTTCAGATGACATGTTTTCCAAGTTATAGATTTCAAACACAGTCACTCACTGAGCTTTTTAGCTCATTCTTTCAATGTTTTTCAACCTTTTCAGATAGAGATCGAGCTCCTGGTACCTGACATCCTGCCATAGTCTGCTGGAAGCTTCATAAGTTTGATATTTTGTACGTGGCTGGTGTAGTATAGCAAGTCCATATGTTTTGTAATTTATTTGAGAGGACTATGTAGTTATAGCTGTTGTACATTAGTGGTTGTTATGTTTTAAGTTCTGATGCTCTTGCTCGTTTAAGATTTCAAGAGAGACTTAAGAAGAGTTTCTCCTTATGCATGATTAGTAGTTATAAGGTTTCCGCTGTGTTACGATTAAAGTGTTCCATATGCGAGCATAGCATGTTTATCAGGTAGAACAAGGTCAACAGGTATTGTTAAGAGGTAAACAATGTTTGTTGGCTTCACGCCACCTTTCGGGCTAAGTTAGCAGGTAGTTCGGGAGGGGGTGTGACAGATCCCGATGTGGATTTCCGAGAATCCTTATCGGTCTGAAAATCAGAATCAGTGTATCCAGTGAGGATCAGATCCTTAGACCCATACACAAGCATATAGTCCCTCGTTCTCCTTAGATACTTGAGGATATTGTTAATCGTTGTCCGATGGTTTAACCTCGGATTGGATCGGTACTACCTCACCGACTATTCCCACTGCATAACAAATGTCTGGCCTCGTGCATAGCATAACATACATTAAGCTACCTACTGCAGAGGCATAGGGAATATGTCTCATATCCTCAACCTCTTGGGGTGTCTTGGGACATTGTTCCCCAGACAGATGAACTCCGTGCCTGAAGGGTAATCAGCCCCTCTTGGAATTCTGCATCGAATATCTAGACAACATTTTGTCGATATAAGATGCTTGAGACAGTGCTAGCGTTCTATTCTTGCGATTCCTAAAGATCGAATCCCAAGAACATCTCTGCGTCTTTCCCAAATCTTTCATTTGGAATTGGGTCACACCAATTCTTTATGTCAGTTAGGTATCCTACATCATTCCCAATGAGTAGGATATCATCCACATAAAGTACTAACAAAGCTACTTTGTCGTTGATGATCCTCTTGTAAACACAAGGCTCGTCAACGTTTTGGTCAAAGCCGTAAGACTTGATCGCAGTATCAAATCTTATATTCCAAGATCTTGAGGCTTGTTTCAATCCATAAATGGATCGATTAAGCTTGCAAACTTATTGCTCCTGACCTCGTGCTATGAACCCTTCGGGCTGAGACATATAGATGCTCTCGTCAAGATTACCATTCAAAAAGGAAGTCTTGACGTCCATTAGCCAAATTTCATTATCATAAAACGTGGCTATGGACAAGAGTATCCTTATAGACTTCAACATAGCAACAGGAGAAAAAGTTTCTTCATAGTCAACTCCTTCCCTTTGGGTAAAACCCTTTGCTACAAGTCTAGCCTTAAAGGTTTGTACCTTTACGGCTGCATCTCTCTTTCTCTTATAGATCCATTTACACCCTATGGGTCTAACCCCTTCAGGTTGGTCTACAAGTTCTCATACTGAATTGAATTCCATTGACTCCATTTCAAGGTCCATGGCTTTGATCCATTGGTCCTTGTCTACGTCATTCATTGTCTGTTTATAAGACAATGGATCTTCTACGCCGTCATCAGGTATGACAACATGAGTTTCAGCTAAACCCAAGTAGCGGTCAGGTTGGGAAACAACCCTCCCACTGCGTCGAGGCATTCCCAACGATTGAGAAGGACGAGACTGACTTGAGGTGCTGACTTCTCCATCAACTCTTGATGAGGGTCCAGCTTGATCAACAACTCTTGTTGGTTCATGTGTAGCTTCATTTAGTACTAATTTACTACGCGGTTTATGGTTTCTCATGTGATCTTCCTCCAAGAACGTGGCGTTTGTCGATACAATCACCATATTTTCTTGTGGGTCGTAGAAAATACCACCTCTTGTTTCTTTGGGATAGCCAACAAACTGGCACAATCTTGAACGAGGTTCCAGTTTCTTTGGGTTTGTCACGAGTACGTGTGTAGGACATCCCCAAATCCTGAAGCGTTGTAAACTAGGTTTACGCCCCTTCCAAAGTTCAAAAGGTGTTTCTGAAACACTTTTTGACGGAACACTGTTCAAGATTTGAACTGCAGTCTCTACTGCGTATCCCCACGAGGCAGGCAATTGAGCATAGCTCATCATAGAACGAACCATATCTAACAAGGTTCTATTTCTCCTTTCTGACACACCATTTTGCTGGGTGTATTAGGTGCAGAGAGTTGAGATTTAATTCCATGTTCTATCATATAGTCCTGAATCTCAAATCCATATACTCTCCACCTCGATCGGATCGAAGTGTTTTAATTCTTTTCCTTAATGCATTCTCTACTTCAGCCTTATACTATTTGAACTTTTCAAGAGCTTCAGACTTGTGATGCATTAGGTATAGATAACCATACCTCGAATAATCATCTATGAAAGAGATGAAATATTCGCATTCTCCTCGAGCTTTAACATTCAGGACCACAAAGATCCGAATGTATAAGTTCTAAGGGTTCTACGACTCTATAACCTTTTCCAGTAAAAGGTAGTTTGGTCATTTTAACTTCCAAGCAAGACTCGCAAGGCGGTAAAGAATCATCTTCTAACTTGTTTAGAAGTCCATTCTTAGAAAGTCTCTCAATCCGGTTAGGATTAATATGACCAAGTCTAAGATGCCACAGATAGGTATTATTATTTGGAGAAATTCTTTGCCTTTTATTTTGAGTGTTAGCATTCTTGAACATCTCATGATTTAAAATTGCTTTGGTTTTATTCGGTTTCAGTACGTACAAGCCATTTTTCAATTTAGCAGAACAAATATTGACACTCTCTTTCAAAATGAACGCTTCATTGATTGAAAAAGAAATACAATAACCAAGTACTATTAAACAAGAGATAGAAATTAAGTTCCTTTTAAGCTTAGGAACTATATACAGATTTTTAAAAGAAAGAAATCTATCTCCGAAAAATTACTTGGCATCTCCCACTGCACGAGCTGAGACGACGTCTCCCGTTCCAACCCCGAGCGTCATCTCACCCTCTTCGAGCTCCTTGAAGGAACTAGTTTCCTGAAATGAAGAGCAAACGTGATTAGTGTCTCCTGAATCAAGTATCGAGGTTAAATCATCATTTTCCACTAAACAAATTTCAAGAACAAGTAAATCTAATTTACCTTTCTTCTCTTTGAGCTCAGCAAGGTATTTTGGGCAGTTTCTCTTCCAGTGCCCATCCATGTTGCAGTGGAAACACTTTCCTTTATCTGCAACCTTGGCTTTTCCCTTGTCTTTATCAGCAGTAGGTGCCTTCCCTTTCCCTCCTATTTTCTTCTTTTGGGTCTTCTTAAGCCCAGAAGATGAGCTACAGGACTTAGTCCTAGAGGATGAACCCTTCTGGAACCTTCTGGAATGGGCAAACAAATTTTCCTCTCCATCAGCCTGTCCCTTATTCTTCATAAGAGACTGGAAAGTCTGTCGTTTATTAAGGAGAATAGTCAGGTTATACTCTATCTTGTTCATCACGGCATTGCTGCGAAATTGCAGGAAACTCTTCGAAAGAGATTCTAGGATGAATGATACCTGACTTTGATCGTCAATGACCGCTCCGTTCATCTCAGCCACGTTGAAGTGGACCATCAGATCAAGAACGTGTTCTCTCACCGATGACCCCTCCTTCATACGGGAGTTATAAACGTATTTGAGGGATTCGTGTCGAATCTGTCTAGACGGTTGTCCAAACATTTCCTGCAGCGAACTCATGATCTCACGAGCTGAGACCATGCCCTCGTGCTTTTTGGTCAGAACTTCAGAAACACTAGCCAAAATGTAGACCTTGGCCTTATCATTGGCCTTGATCCCGGTGATCGTGACGTCTCCAATGCATTCGGGAGCGTGACGAGCAGGAATCTGAGGACATTCCTCAGTTAGTACGAACTGAAGGTCGTCAACAACGAGAATCGTATTCAAGTTGGACTTCCACGTAGTAAAATTCTCACCAGTTAAACGGTCGCTTTTAAGTAAGGCTATTATTGAGGACGACATGCTGAAAATCCAAAATAGTTCTAATTAGTTATGCCTTTAAACCCATTGTAAAAACCATTCAAATTTAGCAAAATTATTAAAGAACCCTAGTGTTTAAACTAAAACCCATTGTTTTAAGTTAAACCTTTAATTTTGCAATGATACTTCAAGGATTTAGAACAAAAGCCTCCGTCGGGCGGTCAGTCATTCCTCCCTTGAATTGAGACTTTCTCAGCCAATTCCCACTACCAGAACATCTCATGTCCCAATGGTCCTTAGGTACCGTTTGTTTGGTCAAGGACTTGTTAACTAACTTAACTCATCCCGTAAATGTGACCCTTCGATTTTCAGATCCAATAGGCCCGAGCCAACGGGCTACTATTAAGAAAGACAACTGCTGGCAAACAACCTAGAGACCCTATCCATTTCTGGAGTTCGCGGTGTTCCGATCCTCATAGTCAGGCCCTCCGTAGGGTTTGGCTGTTCCAGGACAACCTAGCAGGCGGACTATAGAAATATCACAGTGCGACCTAATGGAGGAGACCGTAGGATACGTTGACACGCGCCCCTGCTCCCATTTACTATGGATACTTCCTCATTCACCTTGGTATTGAACCATGCAAACACATACCGTAGGGGACGCCTATTGACGCCGCAGAGTGCGCGAGCATGGAACTCACGGTGTGAACTCATGAGGACGTGAGAGTAAACTCGATGTGAACATCTCGTTTTCTCCCACTGAAGTTCCTTAAATTAGGGTATGGATTTAACTTAGTCGGATTCTGGCTAAAAGAATCTATCTAAGTCTATGCCTATTATAACTGTTATAACTAGGTCTTAAAACCTTATGTATAGGTGAATAAACATTTTAATTACCTAGAGATAAAAGCAGAATCGAGGTTAATTCAACTCGAGTTTTGGTCATTCTCGTGTAGGAGGTGTTTAGTTAACCGTCGACTTAAGTACCCTCAAACCTTGTGCGAGAACATCACCGGTAGAGTTCCCTTATAACCAAAGTCCTAAAGTCCTACTATATTTTAAACTATTTAAAATATTACGTAAGACTTATTTCTAATCCTATTAATTTTAAACAATTTAAAACTAATCAAATTTAACCCAAGTTCCTATATTTGCATGCATTTCTTTATTATAGGTTATGGTTTCTAAAACCCCTTTAATTTATAACTTTTATAAATTTTAATAATTAACCTATGATAAAGAAACTATATTATAAATCCAACAATCAATATTTAAATTGGAATTATAAAAGATATTCAACTTCTTGAATCATAAAATTACTTAAATAAAATAAAATTTATTTTAATCTAAGTAATTTCATGCTCCATGCAATTTATTTTCCATATAATCTAATTATAACACTTATAATTAATTACTCATAAAAAAAATAAATTAGTTATGCATTCAACCATATTCATATAACATTTATATAAATAAAATGCATGAACATGCTTATCCTAAGGTAAGAATAATCTAAATGACATTCACATAGATAAATAGCTGTAAAACCGGAATAATTTGGCCCCTTAAGTGCAAAAAAAAAATTACATTAATTTATTTCATGAAACCAGTCCAAAAACACCCTGAACCGACCTTGAACTACTCGAATCGGACCAAAAACGTTGAACCAGTCGAACCGGTCTGCGGTCTTTGCCGAAAGCCCCATCGCGCGTGTAACTGGCGATGGCAGCGTTGCAATGCCCGCTTCATCGTCTTGCACGCCTGATATCGGGATGGCGTTGCAACGCTGAGGGGCAGCGTTGCAACGCCGCTGACCCCTTGAGCGCCCACGTCGATAGGGAGCACTAGCGTTGCGACGCTGTTCTTCAGCGTTGCAACGATGTTGGTAGCGTTGCAACGCTGCTTCTTCGGCAGCAGCTTTCTTCCACGAACACAGCAGCTCCATCTTGCAATTTCTCCTTCGATTCTCTACCGAATTGCTTGAAACTTGTCTCGAACGACTCGTAACTAAATTACAGACTCAATTTTGTACTGTTTGCCAAAAAACGCAGGGGCATTTACATACAATTTGATCAAAATCAAAGGTAATTTATGGCCAAAAAAACTCCTAAATAGTATTACAGCAAACCATGCAATTCCCACCAAAATCAATGCAATTTTGTTTTAAAAACAAAACAATACAAGCATGCTCTGATACCAATTGATGGAGATCTGATATCCTTGAGCAGCGAAAATGTGATTGGGATCGTTAAATTGTTTGATTATTTTGCTAAAAATAAAAACCAGTACATTTACCCAAAAACACAGAACAAACATGAAATGAACTCTAATCTAATTAGGCATGGATTTAATGGCATACAAACATACTAGGTTTAACAATTAAACTAAGAAGGAAGAAGAATAAACGTTTACCTTTGTAGACTCGCAGCAACTCCTTGCTCCAAGCAAATTCCAGTAAATCAGCAACACAACAACTCTTTGTTTTTCAAGCAGGAACACTACCACTTGGAAAACCCTCTATGTCTCTGAGTGCTTAGATCTCTCCTTTGTGGGAAAGATTCCAACAATTGGGAAAATTTAGGAATGAGAGTGTGAGAGAGAGAGAATTCTTTCAGAGACTCTTCTCCAAAATTTTGCAGATCGATCACTTTCTTCTTCTCACCAGGAGAAGAAGAAGCTTCAGTGGGCAACTCCCCACTCCCTATCGAGGGGGAGTTGGGGGGTAGTGGGAACGTGTCCTCCTGACACGTTCCCAATTAATATTATATTAATTAATCAAATATTAATTAATTAAATCAAATCATATTTAATTCAATTATAATATTAATTAAATTGATTAAATCATATTTAATCATTTTACCCTTTAACCTATAGTTTAATGTACAATCAATGCACATTAAATTTTCTCCTGTAGTTTTCAAATGTGAATCACATTCACATTTAATATAATATTTGAACTCTTTCAAATATTCAATTCTCTCATAAAATTTAATATGAATCATATTCACATTAAATTTATAATATATAGTTCCAAAACTATATATTATATCGTATCTAAATACATTAAATATATTCCCTAATGAATTTGAACATTTCAAATTCAAATGATCTAAGAACCCTTTACGAGCTAGAAGGTGGAGCTAATGGACCTACTGGATCGAAACTCCAACGATACGAGACCGCTTTCGGTTAATCTCATTAACCTCCCAATCAACATTCGTTAATCATGGGAACACTCCACTAAAATCCCACATTTTGCACTCTTCTCACCGCAGATATATATTTTCGTGTCCATGGATATTGACCAATACAATGACAAGTCAATCCTTCACGAATGTTCGTAACACCAGTGGGTCGATACCGTTTTACCCCTGGGTTACATCTTGTGCCTTAAGTACCAATGCTCCTCTAATGAAAAATTTGTTTGTGGTCCTACCAGCAAACAGAGTCCTCTCGGGCCAATGAGAGGAGCGGGCCCTTTGTTCAAGTCCCGGAGACACCACTTAAGGGAACATTCCTCTACTTACCCTAGTAGGCGGGAAGGAGTGAATTCCATCTTGCTAAGTTAAGTTCCCACCGCTCACTCGGTCTTGCCCCAAGAAGGTAGGCTTATTGAGTCGGCGAATCTGACCACTCTCACCCATACTAGTCAAATGACAATCCCTCACGAACAGGAGTTCGTAACCTACTCAGGATTGAGATCAAGTTGCCTAGGTCATCCTAGTGAAATAGAAATCTAACTAGTCAACGGAGTTACTGCTAGAGATTACTATTTCGTTGTCCGGTCTTATGTAATCTCATTACATAGGATATCCCCACTCACATGTCATCTACACGAACACGTTAGGATCACAGTGTTTGTATCAAATAAAAAGTGGGCCACATCCATAGTTTAATCAGGGTAAGGTACCCAAACCTTATCCCCTAACTATAGACCCTTTAGGTTGTATCTCGAACCGAGATCCTTTTTATGTACATTACGTTCAGTTAGAGATTCATTTAACAGCCTTGGATGTTTAGTTTATTGGATTTAGGGTTTAAATAAAGGCAAACTCGTAGATAACGAACAATAACACTTTATTGAAATAATAACACTTTATTACATTAATTAGAACATAATTACAAACTACGAGTTTTAGGGCACAAATCCCAACATTGAAGGGAATCGAATCCTGCTGCGGAAGCGATGGTGAATCACGTGTTCTTAATTATATTACACGGATATCATTCAAGAACAATACTATCTAGAATAAGCATATAATAACAATATGGACAACAAGATATTACCTTTGAAGAACTCTTTCTTTTAGTCCTTCTTCTCCCATGTTCATGATCTCAGCAACACGAACCCGAACGTTCACCGACACTACCACCGGATCTTCTCCGTTGTTCTCTAGGTGATAGAGGAAGGTGAGTTCCCTTTAGGTGAGGTGAGATGTTGTGAGAGGGATTGTGTTTTGGAACTTTTCCAACCACACAACAAAGTGGTACACTAGGGTTTTCAAAAGCTTGAATTGCTTAACCTACTTGCATCTCATGCAACTATATGTATAGGGAAATAGGTTAGAAATTACCATCCTATCCCTCTTATATTCTCCCACTATTATATGGTTTATATGTGAATCTAATTCACATTAAAATGATATATTATATCAATTATATCATATATAACTGATATAACACCTCATGCATGAAATTGAACACTTCAATTTCATTCCTAACTTTATACCCTCAATATTACCATGTTGAGCCAACGTAGGGACCTAATGGACCTACAGTTCATGAGCTCCAATGATGTGAGATTAACTGATCAAACTCTTTGATCGAGTTAATCAATATTCATTAACTACAAGTCACTCCACTATAGACTTGTAGCTGCACTCTCCTCACTGTAGATTATATTGTGCCCACTGATATAATCATTACCCATGAGTCAACCCTTCACAGGTTGTTCGTAATCATGGCTGGGTCAAATTACCGTTTTACCCCTGTGATTACCTCTTTGTTCCTTAAGCACCACTGATCCTCTAATGAACAACAAGTCTAAGGTCCTACCATAGACTTATACCCTCATAGAGGGCGGGGCCCCGTTGTTCAAGACCTGGAGTCAGTTCTTAAGGGAACAACCTATGTAATTCCTTAGAGTATGAATGAGTGAATTCCATCTTGCACAGTTAAGTCCCCAGCTACCTACGAGGTTCTGTCCCTTAGAAGGTAGGCTTATTGAGTCGGCTACAGGCCACTCTCACCCATACTAGTCTAAGGACAAACCCCTATAAGCAGGAGTTATTAACTTGCTCAGGATTCAGGTCGAGTCACTAATGACCATCTATAAATTATCAGTATTATCTTCTTAACGGCGTTAAACTGGTTAGACTAATAATTTGCAGTCCGATCTTGTATGAACTCTTCATACAGGATGCCCCCACACGCATGTCAACCACATGAATGAGTTGGATTACCTCATTTGTACTAATTACAAACTGGGCCTCATCCATGGTGTTACCAGAATACGGTTTCCAACCTTATTCTTATACCATAGATCATTTAGGTTATATTCTTGAACACAATCAAAATAGTGTCCACTACACTGATGTTCAAGATATATTATAACCTTGGAGCTTAGTTTATTGGATTTATAAAGCAAAAATATAATTTTATCAAAACAAATAACCCTTTATTTATTTGATCAAAATTACACAGGTTTAGGGCATAAATCCCAACAACTCATTCATGTGGTTGACATGCGAGTGAGGGCATCCTATGCAATGAGATTGTACAAGACCGGACCGTAAATTATTAGACCTATTGATGTAACACCGTTAACAATATAGGACTAATAACTTCGTAGATGATCAATAGCGACTCGACCTTAATCCTGAGCGTGTTACGGACTCCTGTCTATGGGGGTCTGTCCTTTGACTAGTACGAGTGTGGGTGGTCACAGTTACACGCCCAATATGCGTATCTTCTCAGGGATAGGACCACGCGGGGAGCTGAAAACTTGACTACGCGAGATGGAATTCACTCGTTCCCGACTTAGGGAAACTAGAAGGGTTGTTCCTTTAAGTGTTGTCTCCAGGGCTTAGACAACGTGCGCCCACCCTCTCACTGGCCCGAGAGGGGTGTTGTTTATGGTTGGACCATACAACGTTTTTGTTCATTACAGGAGCAGTGGGGACTTAAGGAGCAAGACGTAGACACATGGGTAAAATGGTAATTTGACCCAACAGTGACTACAAACAACTTGTGAAGGGTTGACTCATGGGCATTGGTTACATAATGGACACAATTTCTCCTACTGTGATGGGAGTGCAGCTACGAGCTTTAGTGGAGTGTTATCGTAGGTAATGAATGTTGAATAACTGGGTCAAAGAGTTTGATACGTTAGTCTCGGATCATTGGAACTCGTCATCTGTAGGTCCATTAGGTCACTCGGTTAGCTCAAACTGGATATAATGAGGGTTTACAGTTTGGTGTGGATTTGAAGTGTTCAAATTCATTAAAAGGGTATTTATGTCATTTATATGAGATATGATTGACAAAATATATAGTTTAATGTGAATGGGATTCATAATAAACTATAGGTTAGCCTAATTGATTAATTAGTGCTAATTTAGAGAAATTGGATTGAGAGAAATTAAATTGAATGTAATTCAATCTAAAATCCACAATTATACAAATGTGATGAGATATCTTATTAAATGTGTTATGCAAATATGACTTGCATAACCTAATGTTGTGGTAAAATGGTAAATAGGTGGAGATTTCAACTCCACCTATCACCAATATATAAGGTCTTTGTGAGAAGGCTTTGTAAGGCTCATTAGTCATTTTTTGGAATCTCACAAAAAAAAAATCACTCTCTCAAACTCTCTCAATCTCTCTAAATTTCTCTCTACCCCAAACAAAAGGGAGTCCTACTACTCTCCCTCTACTGACCGAAAACAACCGAGAAGATCAATTGGAGGTGTCCAATCCATTCGGTTCGAGAGATCGTGATCGTAGAGATCAAGGGCGCGAAGAATTCGTGATCGGAGAAAGAAATCTTGAAGAAGTGTTCTTCAACAAGTAAGTAATTGTTGCTTAATGTTTTTCCTTCGTTTTAAGCATGTTTAGTCTATGATTTATGTGATAAATTCAGTTTCAAGAAAATGTTTTTCACAACGAATACCACGACGATTCAAAGTCGTTTCCGCTGCGGGAGTTTCATTCCCTTCACTTCTAAGCGAGTTGGAAGAAAACATTTTACCAATATGTGAGTCATGCCTTGAAGGCAAAATGACCAAACTTCCTTTTAGTGGAAAAAGGATATAGAGCCAAAGAGTCTCTTGAGCTTATACATTCTAACCTCTATGGTCCGATGAGTGTTAAAGCACGAGGAGGTTACGAATACTTTGTATCTTTCATAGATGACTATTCGAGGTAAGGGTATATTTACCTAATGCATAAGAAGTCTGAAACTCTTGAAAAGTTCAAGGAGTACAAGACTGAGGTTGAGAAACTGTTAGGTCAAACGATTAAAACACTTCGATCGGATCGAGGTGGAGAGTATACAGACATTGAATTCCAGGACTATATGATAGAACATGGAATTACGTCCCAACTCTCAGCACCTGGTATGCCATAGCAGAATCGTGTATCAGAGAGGAGAAACATAACCCTGTTGGACATGGTTCAGTCGATGATGAGTTATGCTCGTCTCCCTGATTCTTTTTGGGCTTACGCAGTGGAGACTGCGGTATATATTTTGAACAACGTTTTGTCGAAAAGTGTTTGTGAAACAAGTTTCGACCTCTGGAATGGGCGTAAAGGCAGTTTACACCATTTCAAGATTTGGGGATGCCCGGCCCATGCGTTGGTGTCAAACCCGAAAAAGTTGGAACCTCGTTCAAAGTTGTGCCTCTTTGTAGGTTACCCAAAAGAGACTAGGGGTGGTTTGTTTTACGATCCTGTGGAAAGTAGGGTGCTTGTGTCGACAAACACCACATTTCTTGAGGAAAACAACATCAGGGATCACTTAGCAAGGAGTAAGATTGTGTTAAACGAAATGGGAAGTATATCAACAAAAGTTGTTGATGGGGCTAGTACGTCAACAAGTGTTGTTGATCTTAGCACGTCTAGTCAAGTCCATTCTCAAGAGTTGAGAATGCCTCGACATTATGGGAGGGTTGTGAGACAGCCTGAACGTTACATGGGTTTGGCTGAAACCCAAGTTGTCACCCCTGATGATGACTGCGAGGGCCCATTGACCTATGATCAGGCAATGGCAGACGTTGACAAAGACGAATGGATTAAAGCTATGGACCAGAAAATAGAGTTGATGTACTTCAATTTCGTCTGGGAGCTTGTGGACCAACCAGATGGGGTCAAACCTATTGGTTGCAAGTGGATCTACAAGCGTAAACGTGATATAGATGGGAAGGTGCAGACCTTCAAAGCTATACTAGTGGCAAAAGGGTTTACCCAGGTTGAAGGGGTTGAGTATGAGGAAACCTTTTCTCCTGTTGCCATGGTAAAGTCTATCAAGATCCTTCTGGCCATTGCCGCATATTGAACGGAAGTATCACCTGATACAGGAGATTGTGCACCGCGGAGACGTGATAGTCACGCAAATAGCGTCGGAGCACAACGTTGTTGATCCATTTACAAACTACTTCACAGCTAAGGTGTTCGAGGGTTCACCTAGAGAGTCTAAGTCTTCGAGTGCCTCCTGACTAGGGCAAGTGGGAGTATTGTAAAGGGTATTCAATGCTCTAGTTTATTGTATTATTTCTGTACATTTGAGAAATGTATTTTGTACTCCACTAGCTTAGTCCAAGTGGGAGTTTGTTGGGATGTATGTCCTAATCTCGTATATGTTTGTAACATTCCAAATTTAAATAAATAAGAGTTATTTTTCATCACTTTGTGTCTCGCATATTTACAAACTTAATCCAATAAACTAAGTTTCATGGTCATTGAATTATGAGAGAACTAGAACTTGAACGGTGTGTAGCGGACACACAGGGAGGATCACTTTCGAGTTAATGACCCGAACGGTCTACAATATACGGATAGGGTTGGAGACCTAATCCTGGATACACTATGAATGTGGACTGCTTTGTATTAGATACAAACGAGGTGATCCAACTCGTTCATGTAGTTGACATACGAGTGGGGGCATCCTGTACAATGAGATTGTACAAGACCGGACCGTGAATTATCAGACTTACTAATGTAACATCGTTAACCGTATAGGGCTAATAACTTTGTAGATGACCATTAGTGACTCGACCTTAATCCTGAGCGTGTTACGGACTCCTATCTGCGGGGGTGTGTCCTTTGACTAGTACGGGTGAGGGTGGTCACAGTTACTCGCCCAATATATCTATCTTCTCAGGGACAGAACCACATGGGGAGTTGGGAACTTGACTACGCGAGATGGAATTCACTCGTTCCCGATTTAGGGAAACTAGAGAAGTTGTTCCCTTAAGTGTTGTCTTCAGCGCTTGGACAACGGGTGCCCACCCTCTCACTGGCCCGAGAGAATATTGTTCATGGTCGGACCATGCAACGTAGTTGTTCATTAGAGGATCAGTGGGACTTAAGAGCAAGAGGTAGACACAGGGGTAAAACGGTAATTTGACCCAGCAGTGTCTACGAACAACCTGTGAAGGGTCGACTCACGAGCATTGTTTATATCAATGGACACAACTTTTCCTACAGTGATGTGAGTGCAGCTACGAGCTTTAGTGGAGTTTTACTGTAGCTAATGAATGTTGAATAACCGGGTCAAAGAGTTTGACAGGTTAATCTCGAATCATTGGAACTCATCATTTGTAGGTCTATTAGGTCCCTTGGTTGGCTCAAACTGGACAAATTGAGGGTTCACAGTTTGGTATGAATTTTAAGTGGTCAAATTCATTATTTGGGTATTTATGTCATTTATATGTGATATAATTGACATAATATATAGTTTGATATGAATGAGATTCATAATAAACTATAGGTTAGCCTAATTGATTAATTAATACTAATTTGGAGAAATTGGATTGAGAGAAATTAAATTGAATGTGATTCAATTTAAAATTCCACAATTATACAAATGAGATTTGTATAATAAACTATGAGATGCCTTATTATATGTAATATGCCAATATGATTTGCATATTATAAGGTTGTGGTAAAATGGTTATTGAATGAAAATTTTAACTCCACCACTCACCATTATATATAAGCTTGGTGAGAAGCCTTTTGCAAGGCAGTTGCTCATTTTTTGGAATTCCATCCAAAGAGCATTCTCTCATCTCTCAATTCTCTCTCAAATTCTCTCCACCCAAACCTAAGGGAGTTCCACCACTCTCCGTCAACCGATCGAGAACAACCGAGAAGTCATTTTCGAGGTGATCAATTTGTTTGGTTTGAGAGATCGCGTGAAGAGATCGTTGGCACGAAGAGTTCGTGATCGGAGAAGAAAATATCGAAGAAGGGTTCTTCAGCAAGTAAGTGTTACCATTACTCTCTGTTTTATTCTTGAAAATTTGCATGTTTAGCCTACAATTAAATAGTTTAATTAAATTTTAAGAAAAGAATTTCACAACGAACACCACGACGTTTCAAGTCGTTTCCGCTGTGGGAATTTCAATCCCTTCAGTGTTAGCACATACATTGGTTGAAATACTGTGGTTGAGGCAACTGTTAGCTGAGATAGGTGTTCGACAGTCTTCCCCACCTATTTTGTGGTGTGATAATCTAAATGTTAATGCACTAGCGGTGAATCATCATGTGTTTCATGCTCGGACGAAGCATATTGAGATAGACGTACACTTCGTTAGGGATCAAGTTATGAGTGGTAATCTTGACATTCGATATATTCCATCTGCTGATCAAATTGTTGACTGTCTTACTAAGCCCCTCTCACACTCTCAGTTTCGTTTATTTCGGTCCAAACTTGGGGTAATTAATTTACCCACTCGTTTGAAGGGGGATATTAAGGATAATAGCCCAACCAGCAAACCCAATAAACATTAGATGGAGCAAGCCCACAAAGTGGCATGATAAGCCAAATTTCAACAAAACGGTGTTATGTTGTTGTGGTCCTATGAGGTCATATTTTCTAGAAGGATTTTTTTATTCTTGGTGACATATGTCATTGTATTTCCTATTTCTTTCTCATTCATTCTTTACCCTTATGGGTGTATCGTTGTTATAAAAACAGTGTTGTTGCACTTTGCAAATTCATTGAGAATCAATATGAAAAGCATTCTCTAAACTATTTGCAATATCTTGATTGTTGTTATCCGAGTCATCTTGTTTTTTTAAAATTTTTACGATATAAGTTTTATTTAATAAATTCTTTTGTTTTAACAACAATTATAAAACTCCCTCTCAAACAATGTATTAAATATAAAATTTCTACTTGGCCATGAAAGTGACATGTTTTTTTGCCTCAATAACAACTAATTTTTTAACAGAGAGTCCAAGCATGTAAGAATTGGATAAGACACTTATTGATATTTTGTTTGTATACAATTCCCATGTTTAGGCATGTAATTAATTTGTTTATGTTGTGAAAATAGGATGGAAACCGGGTATAATTTTATCAATATTTAAATAATATAATAATATATTTATAATAATAATAAGAATTCAAGTGTTTTGAAAATGGAATATATATAATATAAACAAAAAATAGTGGAAATTTATGAAAAATTAAATAAAGACTAAATTAAAGAGAAAGTGGAGGAAGAGAAGAGAGATTGGAGAAGGATTTCACCAATTGTGCATTTTATTTTTCCACCAAAAGCCACTATTTATAGGCAATTTGGCAAGGGATGAGTTGGTACATTTGGACACTAAGCATTGGTAAGAAATCGACACATGGAGGACACTATGGCTAAGGATAATTTGCCACATGGCATGGGTGTTAAAGGGCATGTGGAAATGGGCATTTACATCATAATGTTTATAATACTCCCCCTTAAATGCTCATTTATATAAAATATGCCTCGTTAAAACCTTACTAGGGAAAACCCCTATGGGATAAAAATCCTAGTGAAGGAAAAAGAGTACATATTTTATATAATACATTTACTCCCCCTCATGACGACATCACTTGAGATCTCTGAGTATTTGCATCCCAATACTGTGAACAAATTCTCAAATGTTGTAGTTGGTAATGTCTTTGTAAATATGTCTGCCAAGTTATCTCTCGAATAAATTTGTTGTACTGAGATGTCGCCATTTTCTTCAAGGTCATGAGTGTAGAAAAGCTTTGGAGAGATATGTTTCGTTCTATCTCCTTTGATAATCCTCCTTTGACTTGAGGTATACATGTTGTGTTGTCTTCGTATAATATTGTTGGAAGGGATTTGCTCGAAGACAAGCCACATATCTCACGAATGTGTTGTGTCATTGATCTTAGCCATACACATTCTCGACTTTCCTCGTGAATTGCGAGGATTTCAGCATGATTCGAAGAAGTGATCGTGATGGTTTGTTTCACTTATCGCCATGATATAGCAGCTCCTCCACATGTAAATAGATAACCTGTCTGAGATCTAGCTTTGTGTGGATCAGATAGATAACCAGAATTTGCATAACCAACTAGATCAAAACTTGATTTGTTAGAATAAAATAAACCCATATCAATCGTCCCTCGAAGATATCGGAGTATATGCTTAACTCCGTTCCAATGTCTTTTTGTAGGACACATGAACTATATCTAGCTAATAAATTTACTGAAAATGCAATATCTAGTCTTGTGTTATTAGCTAGATACATAAGTGCACCAATTGCACTTAGATATGGTACTTCAGGACCAAGTAGTTATTCATTATCATCTCGAGATCGAAATATATCTTTCTTTACATCCAGTGAACGAACCTCCATTGGAATGTTCAATGGATGTGCTTTATCCATATAGAATACTTTTAAGATTTTCTCTGTATAAGTTGATTGATGAACAAATATCTCATCTGTTAAATGTTCAATTTGCAAACCAAGGCAAAATTTTGTTTTTCCAAGATCTTTCATCTCGAATTCTTTCTTAAGATATTCTATTACCTTGGATAACTCTTCAGGTGTTCCAATTATATTTAAGTCATCAATATATACAGTTATAATAGCAAATCTTGACTGAGATCTTTTTATAAAAATGCACGGACATATTGGATTATTTTGATATCCTTCTTTCAATAGATATTCACTCAGGCGATTATACGACATTCGTCCTAATTGTTTTAATCCATATAATGATCTTTGTAACTTTATTGAATATAATTCCCGAGAACTTGATTCATATGTTTTTGGTATTTTAAATCCTTCTGGGATTTTCATATAAATGTCATTATCCAGAGATCCATATAAATACGTCGTGACTACATCCATTAGATGCATATCAAGTTTTTCATATACAGTCAGGCCAATCAAATATCTTAACGTTATTGCATCCACCACAGGAGAATATGTCTCCTCATGATCTATACCAGGCCTTTGCGAGAATCCTTGTGCAACAAGTCTCGCTTTATATCTTATGACTTCATTCTTTTCATTTCTTTTCCTTACAAATACCCATTTGTATCCCACAGGTTTGACACCTTCTGGTGTTAGGACTACTGGTCCAAAAACCTCACGTTTTGAAAGTGAGCTCAACTCTGCTTGGATTGCTTCTTTCCACTTCAACCAATCCTTTCTATGTTGACATTCATCGATAGATTTTGGATCAAAATCGTCACTTTAATTAATAATATCGTGAGCAACATTACAAACAAAAATGTTGTCAACAATTATATCATTTCGGTTCCATCTCTTTCCTGTCATAACATAGTTTATAGAAATTTCCTTATTATCCTCAAGCGTTTGATTTTCATCAATACTCTTTTGAGTAGTTGTATCTTGGATTTCTTCTGGAACATTCATACCTTTTATCGAATCATTTTGATTCTCAACTACTTTTCTTTTTCGAGGATTTTTATCTTTGGAACCCATAGGTCTACCACGCTTCTGGCGTGCTCCAGACTCATTATTGACAACTTGTTCCTTTGAGATATCATTTTTTTATGGAGAATTTGCTGCTGGTATATATGATTTAGTCACCATTTTAGCATCTGTGAATGCATCTAGTAATTGGTTTGCTATATTTTGCAAATAAATTATCTTTTGAACTTCAAGTTCACATTGATCTCTACGAGGATCTAAATGAGATAATAATGATGCATTCCATGTAATTTCTTTTTCCAACTTCTTAATTCCTCCCCCTAATGTTGAAAAATTTGTCTCATTAAAATGACAATCAGCAAATCGTGCAGTAAATACATCACCCGTCAGGGGTTCAAGATATTTAATAATTGATGGGGAATCATATCCAACATATATTCCTAACCTCCTTTGAGGACATATCTTAGTACGTTGTGGTGCAGTAATTGGAACATATACTGCACATCTAAAAATTCTCAGATGGGATACATTTGGTTGCTGGCCATAAGCTCATTGCATGGGGGAATATTTATCATAAGCTACTGGCCTAATACATAATAATGATGCAGCGTGCAAAATAGCATGACCCCAGATCGATGTTGGAAGTTTAGCTCTCATAAGCAATGGTCTTGCAATTAATCGCAGACATTTTATAAATGATTCTGCTAGACCATTTTGTATATGAATATGAGATACATGATGTTCAACACTTATCCCAATTGACATACAATAATTATTAAAAGTTTGGGATGTAAATTCACTAACATTATCAAGTCTAATTGTCTTAATTGCATAATCAGGAAATTGTGCTCTTAACTTAATTATTTGAGCAAGTAATCTTGCAAATGCAAGATTTCGACTTGATAATAAACATACATGTGACCATCTGCTGGATGCGTCAATTAATACCAAAAAATATCTGAATGGACCACTTGGTGGGTTAATAGGTCCACTAATATCACCTTGAATTCGCTCTAAAAATGCAGGTGATTCAATGTTCACTTTAGCAGGTGATGGTCTAATAATTAATTTTCCTAGAGAGCAAGCATCACATGACAACTCATTGGATTGAAGAATCTTCTAGTTTTTTAAAGGATGTCCATGTGAATTCTCAATAATTTTCCTCATCATTATCGATCATGTCAAACACTGAATATTTTTTGATTCATGAACTTCTGGTTCATTGTTGCATAACTTTCGATTACTCGTATATGAGTATAATATAATCCAGAAGTAAAAGCAGGCAGTGTTTCTAATATACGTTTTTCATGTGAAAGAATAGATGTTATATAGAGACACTCTATATTATTTTTACGATCAGTTTCATCATGATAACTATTATTACGTATATCTTTGAAACTCAATAAATTTCTCTTTGATTTTCTAGAGAACAAGACATTATTAATTGAAAATTTTGTTTCTCTAGGCAAGATAAAACTTGCTTTTCCAAAACCTTCAATCAGGTCTGCAGAACCTGATATAGTATTAATTTTTGCTTCCAGCATTATCAATTTAGAAAAATATTTTCTGTTTATGAGTATCGTGTGCGTAGTTGCGCAGTCTGCCAGACATAAATCCACATTGCTCATTTTCGAGTTACTCAACATATTGAAATTGTCCATATTTCTTCATTGATAAGAAAAGAAAAACGATTACAAAAAGTCCTAAATATATATATACAAAAACAACAAAAGCATACAATAATTACAAGCAGTACTTCATTATATATCTTCATACAAAAAATCATCTACTTGTTTGATTGCATCAATTTTCTCTCCAGGAGATTCAAAATAATCAGCCACATCAAGATGCACCATATTAGAGGGGTCAAACACATCATCTTCTTGAATGAAAAGATTCACCTCCACATTCTTCCCTTTTCCTTTTTCCTTCAGGGAACCTTGATAAAGATCAACAATGTGTTTTGACGTACGACAGGTACGTGACCAGTGTCAGTCATTCCGCACTAGAGACATTTATGTTCATCATCTTTTGAACTCTTATCTTGTGGAGTTTTGCCTTTACGGTCATCATTTCGTGTGGGTCTCTTAAAATTATAATGCTCACCACGAAAATAAGTATTTCTTCCTCTATCGCGGTCCCGACCTCGACCACGACCACGACGTCGACCACGATTATTGAAATTCACAGCATTAACTTTAGGGAATGGTGTTGGTCCAGTTGGTCAAGATTCATGATTTTTCATTAATAGCTCGTTATTTTGTTCAGCCACGAGAAAATATGAAATTAGTTCTGAATATTTTTTAAAGTCTTTCTCTCGATATTGCTTCTGCGGGAGCATGTTCGTGACATGAAAAGTGGAAAATGTCTTCTCTAACATATCAACATCAGTAATCATTTCTTTGCATAATTTTAATTTTGAACTAATTCTGAAGAGTGCGGAATTATAGTCACTTACTGATTTGAAGTCTTGCAACCTCAGGTGCATCCAATCATAACGAGCTTTTGGAAGAATAATTATTTTTTGATGATCATACCTTTCTTTCAAGCCTTGCCATAGAATGTAGGGATCTTTTATTGTAAGATATTTCATTTTCAATCCCTCGTGAAGATGGTGGCGGAGAAAGATCATGACTTTAGCTTTTTCTTGATTTGATGCATCATTTTCTTCTTTAATTGTTTCTCCAAGATTCATGGAGTATAAATGGAAAGGACCCATGACAAGTAGTTGTTTCCATTAATATCCAAGGCCGCAAATTCTAATTTTGCAAGATTTTTCATAGTAATACTATATAAAAAGAAATTGCATTTAGATTAGGAAATCAATTAAACATGCAAAATAACATTTTATTATTAAAAAGAAATGACTTACCCGGAGGACCTACCTTCAATGAAAAAATCGGCAGAGCTTCGTGCTGATAACGTGTTGTGAAAATAGGATGGAAACCGACTATAATTTTACCAATATTTAAATAATATAATAATATATTTATAATAATAATAATAATAATAATAATAATAATAATAATAATAGTAATAATTCAAGTGTTTTGAAATTGAATATATATAATATAAACAAAAGATAGTGGGAATTTATGGAAAATTAAATAAAGACTAAATTAAAGAGAATGTGGAGGAAGAGAAGAGAGATTGGAGAAGGATTTCACCAATTGTGCATTTTATTTTTCCACCAAAAGCCACTATTTATAGGCAATTTGGTAAGGGATGAATTGGTACATTTTGACATTAAGCATTGCTAAGAAATGGACACATGGAGAACACTATGACTAAGGATAATTTGCCACATGGCATGGGTGTTAAAGGGCATGTGGAAATGAGCATTTACATCATAATGTTTATAATAGTTTAAAAGAATATGTTTCTTTTATTTTAAATTCTTGATTTCTCTTCCTCACTTTTTCTAGCTTATTAAATCTAGGGTGTCTAGTGATATAGTGAGAGGTTGTTTGGAAACTTTTCGACAAAACTTTTCTCTCTCTTAAAATGAAGGAAATTTTGGATAAGTCATTTAATTGCAATTTTTAAGAACAAAACAAGCAATGTTATTTTATTTTATGGTTCTTTTGTGTTGGCTTTTGTATTAATATTCTGCTAAGAGTGTTGTTGATAATATAATGATAAAGGGATTAATTAAATTTACTTTTCCTAACGGTGATTCAAAATGTGGAATAAAGTTTGTTATTTTTCATGTCACGTTGCACTATGTATTTTTTTTTTTTAATAAAATAGTAGCTTCATTAACTTTCAACAATTGTGTTACAAGTAGAGAAATTTCGTACAAACATAGTAGACAGGATAATCCGATTAGGAAAGTTACAATTCCACAAACCCACTCTTCCCATTGCACTATTTCTAGCCAAACTATGTGTCATGGAATTGAAATCTCAAATAGTATGACTAAGACAAAACTCCACAAAATCATATCGAACATACAAAATATCATTGACGTAGTTCTTAATATCTGTAATAGGCTCAAAGAGACCATTAACCATTGCCACTAAGGATAAGGAGTCCGAGAAGAAATGAACTCTTTGCACCTCTAGTCGTTTAGCTAACATCATACCATCATACAAGGCCCTGACTTCAGAACATAATGGATTTGTTTATAAGTCATGAGAGTTAGGCCATAACCATCTTAAGCCTCCCACTCTCTCGACATATAGCAACTCTCACCTCTTTTCTTCCTTCAAGTTCATTACATGTTGCGTCCATGAAAATATTCGTGCACGATATCTCCATGGTGGAAGGTACATTACCTTCAATAGCCTGTTTACCAGTTTTTGGAATGACGTTTAAGGATTGAATTTCATATAAATAATTCAAAATCCACTCACATTTCAACCAAACTGGTAGTATAGGGCGATCAAAGTAGCAGTTATTGTGTTCGGTCCAAATCTCCCAAGCACCCACACAAATGATCTCAAAAGTCTTGACCTCATATTGTTGAAACAGGGAGAGCCAAGCCTCCTGAATCGGTAAACGACATTCCACCCATGGTCTCACCCCTTGCAGTAACTGAGAGGCGATGTCGTCTTGTGGTGAGCCATAGAAAATTACTATCGTCTCGCGGTGAGTCACAATGTGGTGCCAATAGTCTAGAGACGACGACGTCGTCTTGTGGTGAGCCATAGTAGGCATGACAACAGACTAGGGACGAAGGTGCTTCGAGGTGAGCCGCTATGAGTATGACAAAAGGCCTGAAGCGAGATCTAGTTTACGAGCGTCCTGTGGGGCGGGTCTGAGCAATGTGTTTTATGAGTGTGCTAGTTAGGGAAACACATCTCTTCGTTGTAAGCCCTAAACCCTATTCTCTTTTATCATTGAGCACTCGTTCATGATGTTTTGAAATATGCAAAATCGTATAGGTTGCACTAAATGATGTCGTGATCGAATTTGGGAATCTATTGAATTTGGAGCTACAATGTTTTTAAACTTCACAAGGGGATAGGTAAACCATTGAAATAAGCATATTAGAAGGTTAATTGAAGTATGTTAATATCAATAGCAAGTTAGGCAAATTTTAGGTGCATTACGTATTGAATGAAAAGCTCATATCTTTTATAAACTTAGGTAAAGTTGGTTAAATACTTTAGATTGACTTATTTACTTATTTTGGTGTTTTAAAAAGGAGATTATGATGTAAATAAGAAAGTAGGAGCTGGCCAAAGGAGGTGAAGGCTCGAAGTTAAGTTTGGCAAGAAGGTGGTGTCAAATTCCTACTAAGACAGCAAGCAGCTGGAACATGGTCCAACTTCAATCGATCATATCTCTCTATCTACTGAACCAAATTCGATGATTTTTGTGTCAAAATCTCATAAATTGAGTGTAGAATACGAAACTTGTCGGCTTTGCAGAAAATACTAAGAGGACGAAGGAGAAAAGTGCAGAACAGTGAAGGGTGTTCAAGTTTCTTGGGTAGCAGAACAGTATGAGGAGATCAGTCTGTTTTGAGCTCTTGAGGAGGAATTAGAAGCTGAAATTTTGAGGTACGTAAGCTAAGATGTTGTCCTTGAGGTTTATAAAAAAATATTTGGTGGTTGTGTTGATAAATTTTGAGGAACTCAAGCTGGAAGTTGAACCTGTAATTTTAGGTGAAAGGGAAAAACTTCTAGCAAGAGATTGAAGGAGATTCTCTTCCATTTCTATTTACCTTACAACCAATTGTGTGTATGGCTATTCTTAATTGAGTTATGGGACTGAATTAGACCTGTTTCTTAGGTGCATAAGGAAAGGAATTGATGTTACTGTTTAGCTAAGAGAAGGCAGAAAACAGAAGTATGCTGTCAAATCCGGGAAGTCTCTGATGTTTTGGTTGTTCTGATCTGTACACTTAGAGTTAGAAGCTCTAATTAGTATGGTTCGAAAGCTTATTGAATTTCCTACAACTTTCGTGAAGAAATCGTGAGTAGAAAATGTCTAGAAGATGTCTTAAATATCAGATTAAATTTGTTGTGCAGCAGGAAATCCGAATCTGAAAACAGCAGAAGTCTGTTTTGAGGAAAGTAGCTTTCGAGGTATTTCTGAACAAATCCGTTTGGAATTTCAATTTCATGTCTTCACATGATTTTTAGAGGGTTCAAAAAGAAAGAGTTTGGTATAAATTACATTATTTTTGGATAAGTAATGAAGAAGTTATGGCTGTCTGAATACAGGGCAGAAAATCTGAAAATGCTGGAAAATTTAAAAGTGTGTTTTCTTGCAAGTTTTAAGGTTAAAAATAATGAGCTCGAGGTTCTAATGGTTGAGTTGGTTTGTTTGATAGGTCAAGAGCTAATAGGTCAAGTTTACAAGCCAAGGTTCTAATTCTAATACTGTGAGTGACTCTATCTTTAAACTATGCTTGGCCTATGTTTTTCTTAATAAGCATAATTGTTGATCATTGAGTCTTGTTTGAACTAATTATGTATAGCTTCATGGAGTCCCTAACATAAAGTTCATGATGGAACCTAAGCAAGCTTGAATTAGTTGTAACTATAAATCCAAGTATGGAAACTAAATTATGGAAGTATGCTTTCCTTTAGAGAATGTTTTGTGTAAATCCACTTGGGAACATGTTTAGATGATAATGTAAACAAGTTATGCCCTTGATCTTGATTAACCCCTAATACTGAAGGACATTTGAGAAGGTACTTAGGGGGGAATGAATCATAATTTCCCGATACTGAAGGACAATGAGAAGGTATTCGGGTAGTAAATGGTCTTACCTTAATACTGAAGGACATAGAGAAGGTATTAGGGAAAACCAAAGGGCCAAAGGTATTCCACGTGCACGTGAGAGATGTATGAACCTTATTGGTACAAATGTAACTCTACCACCTCTATGGTTTGAAAGTGGTATCATGCTATGTGTTTTATTGTTATGAGCTTCTATATTATTGATCTATTTACACTCAATATAATACTACATTATGAGTTATGTGCTATGCATAAGTGGTGACTTAAACCTGTAAATTGGAAGCATGGTTTGTTTATGTTAAGTTATTTTCTACTTATAATCTGCCATTATTATGCTTCACCTTTGAGCTTATAATAGACACTCACTGAGCTTCCTAGCTCACGTTTTCTTTATGTCTACTCTTCCCAGTAGTGACGAGTTTCAAAGTGCTTAGCCTCCACAAGACATATTTGCCACCACGCCATTTAGCTCCTTGTATATACACTTCCATTTGTATATGGTTTGTAGTGAGAACATATTAGATGGGTTGTAATAAACATGGAAACTTTATGACTACCTAAAGAACATAGTAAAGAAAGTGAATGTGTTTCATATTATAGTGTATATCAGTGCTTAACTTTACTTATTCAAACATGATGTGTTACGTCTATTTTAAGTTAAGTCTTGGGTTAGTCAAGGAAAGCCAACAAGAGGTTTTGTTATCTTTGTCTTTGCATCTCTTCCTAGGTTAGGCAAGTAAGCTGGGACGGGGTGTGACATTCGTACAGTGGGAAGTTGTGTATCCTGTGTGGGCTCGAGCTAAGGTTAGATTGGTCTTCCAGCTAAGTGCGATCTGAGGGTGAAACCTGGTTGACTTATGAACTGGTTAGCTTGGTGGCGAGTGATACTTGGCTTGTGTGGCAAGTATGGTTAGCCCTTGTGACAGGGTTAAGCTTTGGGGTGTTTGATTAGTGGGTCTAGAATGCAAGCTTGAGAGGGGTTGAGTAGAGAGGCAAGTAGTTTAAAGTCTTGAATGGTTGTAGGAGTGTCGAGTTGCATGTGAGGCTAGGGTCCTACTGCTTTAATTGTATGATTGAAATTTTGGGCCTTAGGTAGGCTATTTACTGAGTATTTTAATACTCACACTACTACTTTGATGTTTTTCTTGCAGATAACACATGACCACGAGGTGGGAGATCGAGGTGAGGACTTGACGAGACTATGAGGACACCTCTGGAGTTTTGTACTTGTGTTTAGTGTCTAGAACTTGCACGATTGTCTTTTATTGCGTAGTTGGCCGGTAAATTCTAGAACTCTTTTGTTTGTGTCAGTTGGTTGACCTCAATATGTTATATCGTAGTTTTGTGGATGCTGAGTGATTTCTTTGAGTCATAGAAGTGTTTTCATTCTCATCAGGTCTTTGTAAAAATTTTAAATTCCTTGTGTTTACGTTGTTATGTTGCTGAAATTTCGACTGAGATGGGTAATTCTGTTGTGCTTTTGCTTGAGGGTGTCCAGTGATCGTAGGGTCGTTACATCAAGTATATGTGGATCAAATTGTTTGTTAAACTTTTAATGACAACTCGGGAATAATGTTTATTTATATTTTCACTCATTTTATTATTCCACTATAAAAAATGATTTAATTTCATTTAGAAAAATCAAATTGCATTTTAGTTTTTTACTTTTAAAAAATAGAAAACTAAAATTAATTATCAAACATATTTAGGCCCGTTTGATAACCATTTGGTTTTTGGTTTTTAGTTTGTCAAAATTAAGCTTATTTTCTCCTAATTTCTCTAGAATGATATTCATCTTCCTTAAGGAAATATTTAAATTCTTAGCTAAATTCTAAAAGCAAAAACAAGTTTTTGAAAACTACTTTTTTTAGTTTTCAAAATATGGTTTAGTTTTTGAAAACATAAGTAACATGTAGATAACAAAACAAGTCAATCCTTAGGTGAGAGTAGAGTTTATAGACTTAATTTTAAAAAAGCAAAAATAAAAAACTAAATGGTTATCAAATGTGGCCGTTTTTTAGTTTTTGAAAAACAAAATAAGTTATCAAACATACATGGCTTTTGTTTTTTAAACAAATAAAAACAAAAACAGAAAACAGAAAATAGAAAAATCAAAAACAAAAAATGAAAATGGTTATCAAAAGGGAGCTTTAGAAACCAAATTTGTAACCTAATCTAGTAAATTTGTATTAATATTTCATATTTAAACATAGAAAGTGAGGCAGTTACAAGTGTTTGGTAAATTAATATTAAGTTGTTGGAAAATAGCTATAATGATAAAAGAAAAAAAAGGTATTTATTCCAACTAAGCATGAGCTTATATTAATATTTAACTCCACGATTTTTATAAAATAATTATGTAAAATTTTGAATAATTAAAAATATATTTTAAATAATTTGATAAAAATATCTGAAAAAAGTGTCCAACAAAATCTAGTTTAATTTAAATAAAAAAGTAAAAAAAAAAAGAGAACTAATGCATTAAATTTAAACATAAAAAAGATAGAATAATTGTGAATAATAATATTTGAAAACTTTTGTGGTAGAAAGGATAAAAAAAGAATTAAATTTTTTTTGTCAATTATAGTACTAGATTTTTATGGAAACCAAATCTAGAAGCTAATATTAATTTTTTTTTAGGTAAAAAAACTAATATTAATAGATTTTGACAATATTAGAGTGATTTTATATTGCAAATATTCCAAAGTTGTTTTATTTAAATTATTTGGTTATAGTGATTTTGAAAGGGTTAAAATAACATATTTTGTATTCAAAATCCTATGCAGTTAATAAATTGAGTTGGTAACAAGAAAGGAGAGAGATAGAAAAGCAGGGGAAAGGAAAAGGCAGGCTTCATTATTTATTCTCTCTCTTTTTAATTATTTTTTTCGTTTTTAAGATTTTATTTTCTCTAATATTTTTCCCTTGGTATACAAACCCAACCCTGGTTCTTCATCATCGTCAAATTCCAACGCCGCCTCACACAGGGTCGTCCCGTCCGAGCACCACTTCTGCCGCCGCCGACTCCAAAGCCTCCCTCTTCTGCCGCCGGTAAGCCCTCTCTCTCTCTCTCACTATTTCCAACAAGTATCGTTGTTGCAGGGTTGCAGAGTTTGTGAAATTGAAAAAAAAAAAAAAACACCGTTGTCCCACATCGGAAATATCAAAGATGAATTAGTTGTATTTAGAGAGAAACCGGAGTTAAAGTATCGCCGAGCTCGGTAGCGTGGGCTTGTGACCCTAGCGGGGGCAAACCCAAATTAATAATTTCATATTTTCAAAAATAAAAAAAAAAGTAGAATTGAAATAAATTCGACTGTAGTGGTTGACAAGTAGTTCCATTTGGATTGAAAGCCAGTAAGTCATAAGAGGGTTTGGGTAAAAACCCAATGCATGGCTTGAGTAGTCGTCTTAACAGAGCAGCGTCCAACATCACCGGTTGGGTTTCGGGGAAACCATTCGGTCCCAACACTTGCCTACTACATATAGTCTCTCAATAACACAATTCTACAAATTTCTTTTTCAACATCTCTTTTTGGTACTCTTGTCTTGATTGGGTTTATGCATCTTTTTTGCTAGTAAAAGCTTTGTTATACCGAAGCTCAACAAACATTCAAGACCACTCCCGCCTCTAGAGGTTTTTCTTCTTTTGATTTCAACTTCTGCATCTTTCCTTCTTATATTGCTTACTTTTTTACATTTTCACTCACATTCTCTCTGTTACTTGTGTTTCTCGTTTGTGATTTGATTTGTGGTTCGATTGATATTGTGAATTGATGTATTTGAACGAAGTACGAACCCTAATTTTGTTGTGGTTTTGGTGACTGCATTTTCAGGTTGTTGTTTTGTGATATGTCCTTAAAGGCAGGAAGCGGATAAGGCGGTCAATGCTTGCCATAACAAGAAAACTTTACCTGGGGTTAGTGGAATCCGGATGTTTTGTTGTGAATTATTATAATTTATTTCTTTTTCTCTCTCTCTCTTGTTTTTTTTTTCCGATGTAACAGAGAGAATGTGATTTCTTTTTCGTGTCGATAATGCTAATCAATGTTATTGATCGATTCGATAGACTTGGCCTTGTGCGTGTAATCGCTGTTATCGATAACCTAGAAGTTCTACAAGTCTTGCCTTTTCTGTAAAAGCTGCTTTCCAGTTTCATACTGCCGCACATTGTGATATGTCTTCTATTTATACTTAAAAATGAACTAATTAACGCTCAACATTTTTCATGGAAGCAACTTGACCAGAGCCTTTAAGCTTTCACTTCATTTTTCTAAAAAAAAAAAAAAAACTATTGAGGCCTTTCAATTTTCTATATTAGTTTTATTTAATTCTAGGGGTGTTTGGTTTATGAGGTTAGGTAGGTTGAGTTGAGTTGGGTTAATAATCTAACTCCTTGTTTGACCAACTAACAATTATCACTAGTGACTTAATAACTCAACTTCATGGAGTCGAGTTATTACGTATGGTACTTTCCGGCGGCGACCCGACGACTTTCCGGCGACTTTCCGATGACAGTTCGATGAGATAAAGAAAGTGGAAAGAAGAAGAAGAGAAGAGTTTTGAAATCTGTCTTTTAAGTAAATAGGCACCAAACAGTCCTAATCCTTTTAGAAAAAGGAATTCTAATCGTTTTAGAAAAAGAAATCTTAAACCTTTATAAAATAGAAATCCTAATCCTTTTTAAACTCCAAAACACCATTTCCTAATCTTGATCTGATTATCCAAAGATTTAAATTTAAAACAAATACAGTTAAATTACCTAATTTTACAGGGCATCACAATATACCCATCTAAGAAAAACTTTTATTCTCCAAAGTTGCTAGAACTTTACAACGGCCATACCCTCGAGCTATAATCTAAACTTAAACTCTAAACTACCTTAGCACGAGAATAAAGAAGTCAAAAGCATAGCATAACAAGTGTTAACACACAAGCAACTCAAATAACCCCTAATTTTTCAAACCTAAAAAATCCTAAGGACGTTACTGAGAAACATCGCCTACACCGAACATTTTGGTAGCATAACGACGCTGCTAGGACCTTGACGACATATCTAATATTTTGTAGATATGCAACTTCAATATGACATAAAATATTTAAGTATGTTGGCATATTTTTAACATGATCTTCACAAGGTAAACTATTTATTTCATTCTAAAGATGTCCCTAAACAATGCACGTGTTTAGACAAATTTAAATAAACACTTTTCATATGCAAAGTATTAATATTAATACCTAACCAAATTAAAATAAAAAAGTAGTGGTGAACATGTGCATAAAAAAGTGAATAAAGTTCATATTAAAGAGTAAAAGTTCTAAATAATGAATTTTATTGGAAAATAAATATTGATATCAAACCCAATATCTATTACTTTTGCAAATATCTATTTGATTTGTTGTGAAAACAAAGTAAGGAAAAAAAGTCACAAAAAAAAAATAGACTGTTTCACTTTACATCTGGCATGTCTTCTAGATGTACTAAGAGCAAAAAAAAAATGATCATTCTTCCAAACTGAATTAATTGATGTTGTGCGGACAATAATAGATATGCAAAAACTTCTATCATGGAAGAAGGAGAAGTATGAGTTACGTTGGAGGTTGCACAAAGGAAGGAAGTAGTCGATCTCTTGTATCAGATAGAAGGATTGACTGAGCATGATCGTGTCACCCTGATACACTTGCTTGTGACTGATATCCAGAAGACTGACTGTTTTCTACAGGTTCCACCTCAATCGAGGAGGACGTATTGCATGCGTCTTCTGGGAAGGATTGGATGATTTAATACAGTGGCGTTCATTACTCATTTTGTTGGTGTATTTTGCGGACATTACTTTACATCTACTTCTACTTTGTATTTTTGTGGGCTTCTAATTAATTTTTTGTTTAACATTATACACATAAGTCATTGATTTGATATCTAATATTTTGGTGATATGCAAGTAATACATGACATAAATAATGAAATATGTTGTCATCTTCTCAACATATTGACAAAGTAAACTACTAGCACAATTCCATATAAATTAAATCAACACATGTCTTCTTCGCCCATTCATTTTCAGTAACTCCACTGTCGAATTTCCCATTTCATCATTTTTGTTCTTTTTCTTCTTCGCCCATCTAACACCTCGTTTCTTTAGGGCTTCAACTTGTTTCCTAGATTAGCGATAACAATTCATTCAACCGACTGAAGAGAATGAGTACTAAATTCGAATGGTGGATTTCTCGAGAACGAAAAGTGAAAGGAGAATTTTAAACTCAAAGGTGAGTTTGTTTATATAAGAATTGCAGAGATAGGGGAAGACTGAGGAAAACCTCAATTTCAATTCATTGAGTACAACAGTGATAAGACACTGGATTTATACAGAAGGGGAGAAAAAAGAATAATGAATAAGAAATAATCATACAATGAGATAATGACAGGTGTCCTCCTAAAACAGAAAAGAGAGAGACATTCCTAACAAACTTGGTTGTTGTGAATATTCCAGAGAAAATCATTTGGGCCTTCTCCTTTGTCATTCGCAGATCATTTCACTCTTGGAAGAGTATTCTGTGGGCTTCCCTCTAGTAATGGGTTATTAGCCTTATGTGATGAACTTTTATGCTCAACATCCCCCCGTAAACGAGTGGGTAATGAAATGACCCAATGTTTGGACCGAAACAGTTGAAACTGAGAGTGAGAAAGTGATTTAGTTAAGCAGTCGGCAAGTTGATCAGCAATAGCCACATATCGGATTTCAAGCTTATTCTGTAACACCTGATCGCGGACGAAATGAACATCTATTTCGATATGCTTCGTTCGTGCATGGAAAACTAGATTAGAGGCCAGTGCGCTTGCACTTAAGTTGTCACACCAGATGATTGGTGAGGCAGCCGATTGGGTCCCGAGTTCGTTGAGAAGTTGTTGAAGCCAAATGATTTCTGCAGAGGTGTGAGCTAACGCCCGATATTCGGACTCCGTGCTGGAACGCGAAACAACAACCTGCTTCTTCGAGGACCAAGAGACAAGATTGTTGCCAACAAAAATGCAATAAGCAGAAACAGATCTTCTATCATCAGGATTAGCCGCCCAATCGGCATTTGAAAAGGCATGAACGGACGAATCAACACTAGGCTGCAACAGAATACCAAAGTGTTTGGTCCCTGATATGTAGCGCAACACTCTCTTGACAGCCTGCCAATGGTCATCTGTCGAGGCCTGAAGAAACTGACTGAGATAGTTTACTATGTACGACAGATCAGACCGAGTATTAGTGAGATACTGCAGTGCCCCAATTGTGTTTCGATAGATGAAAGGCTGAGGGAGAGGAGTACCACTGTGGACAGAGAGGTGTTTCCCAACAACACTAGGAGAGAGAGCCGGTTTTAAGTCAGTCATATCAAGTTTATGGAGCAGATCTTCAACATATTTAGATTGATTCAATATAACACCAGAGGCTGTATAATGCACCTGAATCCCCAGGAAATAACATAACTGACCAAGGTCCTTGAGAGCAAATTGGGAGTCCAAAGACTCAACCAGGGTATCCATCAGTTTGATATCATTGTCTGTAAGTACAATGTCATCAACATAAACGAGTAAAAGGAGGATTGACTGACCAGATTTGTAGATAAACAGAGAGGTATCCGCTCTGGAATTGACAAAGCCCCAGCACAACAGAGTACACTTTAAGGCAGTGTTCCAAGCCCTTGGTGCCTGTTTGAGGCCATAGATGACTTTATTCAACTTGCACACATGAGAGGGAAAGTGAACATCAACATAACCTGGTGGTTGTTGCATGTAAACATCCTCAGTGAGTACTCCATTGAGAAAGGCATTGTTGAAGTCCAAATGTCGTAACTTCCAATTGTTGGATATTGCCATGCCAAGAACCACACGAATGGTGGAGGACTTCACAACCGGACTAAATGTCGCAAAGAAATCTATACCAGGACTCTGATGGAACCCTTTGGCTACTAAACGAGCCTTATAGCGTTGCACGGATCCATCAGGATTACGCTTGATGTGAAAGATCCATTTGTTACCTACAACATTATATGATTTATCAATAGGAACTAATACCCAAGTGTGATTCTTAATCAAGACAACATATTCTTGGTCCATGGCCAATTTCCACAGAGTAGTACGGAGAGCATCTTGGACCCTAGTAGGTTCTGTAGCAGACCAGTCAGTTACGGACTTGTTGGACAACCAAGCCTTCAGTTTGAAGATGCCCGCCTTGAAAGAGTCTAGATTAAGAAAGCGGAAGCAATTTTGGATCTTGAACACTTTAAGTTGATCAATTTTGTAAAATAAAAAAACATGCTCAAAGCTGGAAAAACAGAGGGATAGAAAACTCAACTTTGAAGATCAAATTCTCTTCCCCCGGTGAATGGTTTTCAACACGAACACTTCGTGGACAACCGTTAGAGTCTTCCCTACTAACCTCAGGCCTTGGAATGGATTGTGGGATCCTAGGTTGAGAGAATTTGGAAGAAAAGACCTCAAAGGTCACTAATTCGGGTATTTAGAATTTTCTATAAAATTCTCTCAACATCCCTCAAATCACCATTATATAAAGCTTCAAAAAGCTTCAATGGAGTGACAACTCAAGGGTGATGAGAATGCTTTGAGATGGTGGTGGCCAATTTTGGTGAATTTTGAAGATGAGAGGGATTGGGCAAGTTGTACTTTGGATTTTATTGAAAATCCATGAAAATCCACTAATTTTCATTTAATTTTAATTTAAAAATCAATATTAAATTAATTTGTAATTAAAATTAATTTAATTAATTAAATTATTAAATAATTAATTTAATTAATTAATTTTTAATTTAATTTAATATCAAATATTAAATTAAATAAATTGCCCGATCCCGATCGATTTTTCGAACATGAATCTTTATTCATGCTATAAATCGATCCAATATTTAAATCATATTTAAATATATACACCTCCTTTTAATCATAGTTTAATTCATAATTAAGCTATGATTTGTTAAATATATCACATATAATTAACGCTTTCTCCCAAACTCGAATTTGAACAATTCAAATTCTTTTCTCTCAAAATGTTACAAGGCTTAGTCCGAGAGCTAGTAAGGGGACCTAATGGACCTCTGGATCATGAGCTCCAACGATACGAGATTAACCGACCAAACTCTTTAGCCTAGCTAATCAACATTCGTTAACCACCGAGACACTCCACTAAAGCCCGGTGGTTGCACTCTCTCCTCTTTGTAGATATATTTACGTCCACTCGATATAACCATGATTAGTAAGTCGATCCTTCACAGGTCGTTCGTAATTACAACTGGGTCAAAATTACCGTTTTACCCCTGTCATTACCTCTTGTTCCTTAAGTCACACTGATCCTCTAATGAACAATTGGTTTGTGGTCCAACCAGCAAACCGAATCCCTCTCGGGCCAATGAGAGGGGTGGGCCTATTGTTCAAGACCCGAAGTCAGTACTTAAGGGAACAACCTCTCTACTAATCCCTAAAGTGTGTAGGAGTGAACTCCATCTTGCAGAACTATGTTCCCAGCTATCTACCTGATTTTATCCCTGAAATGGGAGGCTTATTGAGTCGGCAGTCTCGAGCCACTCTCACCCATGCAAATCTAAGGATAATTCGAATAAACAAGAGTCCATAGAACGCTCAGGATTAAGATCGAGTTACCTAGGTCATCGTATGAATATAGTCAGTTAAGAAGAAGAAATGAGTTATAAAGTTTAACCCGACTATTTTCATGATCGATCTTATGCAAACTCATTGCATAGGGCGCCCCCACTCACATGTCTCCACATGAACGATTTAGGACCACAGTTTGTTCTCTACAAAATGGGTCGCATCCATAGTGTCCCCAGGATAAGGTACCCAACCCTATCCTTATACTATAGACTGTTCTGGCTATAACTTGAACTTGATCCACTTTTATGTCACACATAAAGTTCAAGTATTCATCCTATAACCAAGGATTCTTTATTGGATTAAGGTTACACAATACACAAAAGTCAATAACACCTTTACTGAATAAATTTCAATAACAACTTTATTGTGAAATAGAATATACATTCAGTTTACAAAACCACGAGTTTTAGGACATAAAACCCAACACGCCTTACCACGAGTAATCATAGGATGAGAGGGTTGTGGAGGAAAAGACAGATTGGATGGGGACAATGTATTAGAGGGGAGAAGAGGCGGGGAGTGAGTTGTTGACTGAGGTGGTGGTTGAAACGATGGTGAAGCAATAGGTGAAGTAGTAGGATATGCAGGGGTATTAGAGAGGATAGGAGAGGTGGGAGAAACAGTAGGATCAAAAGGAAGTCTAGAAGTAGAAGGAGTAGAGGAGACAGATGGGTTATTAGTGGGCAGGTGATCTGAAGGTTGTGGACTAATAGCTGAAGGTTGGGAACTGAGGCTGCTAGGAGGGGGCAAAGGGTCTGGGAAAGGGTCATTAGAGTGGGGAAACCACGTAGCTAGAGAGGGTGGTAGGAAAGGAAAATCACTCGTGGAAGGAGGATGGTGAGGTTTATACCATTGAACATCTGTAAAAGGAAAATCAGTCTCATCAAAGATAACATGCCTACTAATATAGATTCGTCCAACAGAGTTCATACATTTGAAACCTTTACGAACCTGACTAGTGCCAAGATACACACATTTCTGAGAATGAAAATCAAATTTGGCACTCTGGTAAGGCCGTAAACTGGGATAGCAGGCACAACCAAAGCTTCTTAAATTATGAAAAGCAAGTGGATTACCTGTGAGCATAACCTTTGGGGAATGACCTTGAAGGACTGGTGAGGGGAGTCCATTGATCAAATCAACAGCAACCTGAAGCGCTTGCCACCAGAACATTAGGGGCATAGAAGCCTGAGCTAATAAGGTCAAACACATCTCAGTTAAATGTCGATGTTTCCTCTCTGCCCTACCGTTCTGTTTAGAGGTATAAGGACAGGAAAATCTTGATTGAACCCCTAGAGAAGTGCACAGCTGATGAATTTTCACAAATTCCCCACCGTTGTCTGACTGAAAATGCTTTATGTTGCTATTGAATTGAGTTTGGACCATGGATAAGAAATGCTGAAAAGCTTTAAGAGTGTGAGACTTTTCTTTCAAGGGATAAACCCAGGCATATCTGCTGTAATCATCAAGAAATAAAACATAATAACAAAATCCGTCTGTTGACAAAGTTGGAGCGGGTCCCCACAAGTCAGAATGTATAAGATCAAATCTATTTGAAGCTCTAGAATTAGAGAGAGGGAAAAGTAAGACATGAGCTTTCCCAAAACAACAGGAGATGCAAAAAGTTGAATCTTCATTAGCTTTAATAGGAAGATTACATAACCGAATAACAGAATTTAGAACTTTAGACGAAGGGTGACCAAGTCTCCTATGCCAAATCATCTTGGTCACCTTAGTGTTTAAAGCATAAGCAGAACACAGAACATAGTTATTTTTGTACATATTTGACCCATCATTACGCAACCTCTATCTACAGATGTCCACTGGTTTAACTGAGGTCTTTGCAAGACAGTACAGTCCATCCTTAAGCTCCCCTCTCAGCAGTTGTTGGTCCGAGCCCTTGTCCTTAACAACACAGTAGGTACCATGAAATTCAATATAGACATCATTATCCTGAACTAGCTTGGAAATGCTAATAAGATTTTTTGCCATATGAGGTGCACACAAAACATTTTCCAGCTTCAGTTTATGTTTTTGAGTAGTCAAACAGGAATTTCCAACAAAAGTAATAGGTGTTTGTGA
Source organism: Trichosanthes cucumerina (assembly GCA_036507285.1). Taxonomy (NCBI): domain Eukaryota; kingdom Viridiplantae; phylum Streptophyta; class Magnoliopsida; order Cucurbitales; family Cucurbitaceae; genus Trichosanthes; species Trichosanthes cucumerina. The sequence goes on from CM071841.1 coordinate 47,771,978, forward strand.
GCCATTACCTACAGTGATTGAGTATATACCTCCATATTCAATAGGATTTGCCATATTTCCAAACTCATTAGTCACATGATGGGAGGCACCACTATCTGCATACCAGGATGTATCCCCAACAGTTTCTGGAGTAGCGACAAAAGGATTAGTCTGACCATTCGAACTTGCAACAAAGGTATTCGGTTGTTGTAACTGTGATTGAGTAGGATTCCCCCAGAAATTCTGTTGAGAATTGTAGTTTTGTCTGTTCTGATTGTGTATAGGGGAATACTCCTTATTAAATCGATTATAGCACACTAAGGCAGTGTGACCTATTTTACCGCAAACTTGACAGACTAGGCGATTGTTTGTGTTTGTATTATAGCTTCTCCCTCGGCCTCTTCCTCTGAAATTAGAGTTTCCCCCTCGCTGACCACTGTTATTTCCTGAACGGTTGTTCTGAGAGTAATTTGGTTGATGTTGGCGCTGAGCTTGAGACCCTTTGTTGTTGACCATGTTTACTGAGGCATTCTGACTGAACGTCACACTATTTCTTTGAGTGTTTTGAAATTCTAACCTCTTTTCAAACATGAGGAGATCATTTTGTGCATCTATCCACGAAACATCAAATTTTTCTTGAATACCAACCACTGCAGGATTGTATTCTTCATCCAGACCAAGTAAGACCTGCGAAATTAGAGATCTAACAGAAACAGGACTCCCTGCTTGCCCCAAGTTATCAGCATGAACCTTCATAGTTCTTAAGTATTCAAACATTTTCATATTACCTTTGCGAAATTGTTGAAAAATTTGTCGTAGATAGTCTTCTTCTGCCCTAGATTGAACTCCAAACAGGGTTTGAATGGCATCCCATAGTTCTTTTGTCGTATTATAGCACATTACTTGAGTTGCGACTTCTGGTGCCATCGAATTATACAACCACCCAACTAGTAGCTGGTCTACTGTCATCCATGCTTCGTAATGAGGATTGATCATCGTAGTTGAGTCTGAACTTGAAGATGCTCCTTCAACTGTGGTAGCTTCTTCTGATTGAGTGAAAAACATTGGTGGACATGGTTTGGTTCCCAGGAGATGACTTTCTAACCTGTAGCTTCTAAGAATGGGAAGAACAAGATTTTTCTAGAGTAGGAAATTACCTCTTTCTAATTTGGTCGAGGTCACTTGGTTTAACAGTTGATTGAGTGGAGGGCTGGTAAAGTGAGGAGCTCCGACTGTGAATGATGATTTTTCGTTTAGCGAGGCGTTGTCCATTGTGCTCTGATACCAAGATAAGAATTGCAGAGATAGGAGAAGACTGAGGAAAGCCTCGATTTCAATTCATTGAGTACAACAGTGATAAGACACTAGATTTATACAGAAGGGGAGAAAAAAGAATAATGAATAAGAAATAATCATACAATGAGATAATGTCAGGTGTCCTCCTAAAACAGAAAAGAGAGAGGCATTCCTAACAAACTTGGTTATTGTGAATATTCCAAAGAAAATCATTTGGCCCTTCTCCTTTGTCATTCGCAGACCATTTCACTCTTGGAAGAGTATTCTGTGGGCTTCCCTCTAGTAATGGGTTATTTGCTCAACATGTTCCTCATATTTACAACTTTGTTCTGCTTGTTGGTCAGTGGGATTCAGCTAAGGCTCTCTCCATCTATTACTCTTTATATTATGATCGAGTTTCAACCGATCTCAAATGTTAAATTTATCTAAAGCTATAATCAAACTCATTTTTTTGCATAACGAGGGGTACATGTTAATTTAGGAAGCATGTAGCTTCTTCTTGTTTTATTTCATCTTGCATCCTTCATGAAATTAGTTTATTTTGTTGAAATAAATATTAAGTATATCGGTTGTCTATTGAGTATTAGATTATATGGGGTTCCATCTCAAAACCATATTGTGAGGTTTCTCTCCACTTTTCTAATATGAGATCCTCAACATGGTGCCTCTTTGGGTTCACCAATTTTGGATGAGATCCCAATTTTAATTTTTTGACCGAATGCCCGTTTGGGTTTGATTTGTCTATGATACCATATTAGATTATATGGGGTTCCATCTCAAAACCAATTGGTAATGAGAACAGTAACTCATATACCTTATATATTATGAGGTTTCTCTCCACTTTTCCAATGTGGGATCCTCAACATTGAGTACTACAATATCTCTTTCTTTGCGCCTCTTGAAATTGAGGATTTGGAAATAGTTGAGATGTTTTTCTCACTTTGAATCTTAGATTCATTCATGAATCTCCATTTTCCTTCTCTTTCGAGTGTTTTAGTTCCCATTTTAATTGTTGTTTTTTAATAACTTGTTTGACTGTGTTAGTTCCTGCTAGAATGATGCAAGTCTTGAATCTAAACTTAGACGACATGTACGTTCAACGGATTTAGTCCCAACAGCTTCAAATCCCGCTCGTATGAAAAAATGGTAAGAAGATGGATCATCGCATAAAACATTCATTTCTTCAAATCCCATCATTTTGTCTTGCCATTTTTCTAGTCTTGGTGTTTCTTTTTCTTTTATCTTAGTTGTTTCTGATAAGATTTGAAGCTATATTAGAAACTAGATTTAAAGTATGCATACAACTTGATAGGTTTAGAGTATAAATTGATTTTTTTTTCATGTTTTAAAAAAGAATCAAAATACAAAAAAAAAAAAAGGAATAGTGGAGACATAGAGAAATTCATCGGGATTCAGTTTGAATGGTTAAAGTTAATTTTAGTTGATGAAGGGGTATAAACTTTTTTCACAATGTTATTTTTTTTTAACTAATGTTCACTTTATTATTTTCTATTTTATAGTAGTTTTTTCAAGTACTTTTATTTATTAAGATATAATAAAAAGAGTATTTACAAATGTGTACAACTTTTTTTGGCTTCCAATATTAATAAAAAAAATAATACAACTATGATGCTTGTTGGGAGTGCGACCAAAGTCCCACATCGGCTAGAGAAGGGGAAAATCATAGGTATATAAGTGAGGGATAGTATCTCCATTGGTATGAGGCCTTTTGGGTGAAACCAAAAGCAAAACCATGAGGGCATATGCCCGAAGTGGACAATATCATACCAATGTGGAGTTATATGTGGAGGGTCGTTGTCCCTAACAATGCTCAATCCTTTATCCATTTTGTCTACTTCTCTCTCTAATCTATCTCTTTCGTATTCATATAACATTATGAAAACAACCATGTTTTTTACTACGATAGATGTGAATAAATGATTTTTGTTGAATTGAATTTTAGTCGGTCAGGTCAATGGTGAATTATTTTTGTTGAATTGAATTTTAGTAGGTCAGGTCAATGGTGAATTTGTATTATCGGAGAATCAATCGTGCCTTCAAGACATTAGAGATGAATGCTAGTGTGATGTAAACCACCTACATTTCGATGCTCAAATTGGTAATTTGGTCGATAATAATTGCTGAGAGAGCAATATGAGAGTGTTTTATGTACCTTCTATCTACTCACTTTTCGTACTTATTAAGGTTTAGAAATCGTGGTCATAATTGAGTGTTCTAATCCCATCGTGATTTTCACTACGCGTTAAACATGAGAAATGGTTACCATGTTGGATCGTTCCTAGTGGCTAAACTTTTTCTCAATTGGGTCTTGACTAAATGTGGCCAAGACTCAAGCCTTAGTCTTTTCGACCATTAGTTGATCTCGTGGAATTGCTCATTTTATTCATGGGGTTAGGGTCAAGGTCGACTACCATAAGGGTCAACCCCTAGAGCTATATGTTGCCTTACAAGTGAAGTTCAATTAATCAATAAAAACCACACAAAATTGTACGAGTATACACAGTCAAGCAACAAGTGATATAAAGACTAACCATTTTTTACTAAACTTAAGCTTAATTCTTAATGAACTCAATTGGATAACCATGTAATATTTTGAATCCTAATTAAATTAATCATGTTTTGACAAAATTTAAACGGTAAGAGAAAATACGAAAATACACAAATTAATTAAGCAAAGAAGAGTCTGAATTATGATTAAACAAGCTATGGGAAATTTCTACATTAAACTAAAAACTAATAATGAAGCAAGAGCTTAAACCATATGAACAGAAAACACAAAATCTTCTCATATCTCCGAAAATCAGTAGCTTAATTCCAACTACTATTCAAACATTGTCATAAGAGTGCATTAGGTGAGTTTTATCCCTAATATGCCTACTTAGCTAGCTACTAACTCATATAATGACCTAATGTGATTTTGAGAAATCAACTTACTCTATTTTTTTCTAAAACAAAAGGAGGAGACAATGCATGAAATGATTGCCCAAATGAAATCGAGCATAAATAATAAAAACTCTCAAAATCAAATTTAGAGATAAAAAAAGGATATCAATACCAACTTTAAAATAACACAAAAATTCCTAATTGTTACCGTGAGGTGTTTAATTCATGTTACAAGCTAAAAATCAAAGAAAACTATAAGAAAAAATGGCATAAAAGAAAAGTTTATCGAAAATGGAAGAGCAAAAATTTATCGAAAACTATAATAAACTAAATTTTAGAGGAAGAGATAGAAGAATGGAAGAGCAAAAGTTTATCAAAAATGGAAGATTTCGTAGTTGCCCCCTCATTCTCCCAATTGTTTTCTTCTTTGGGAATAACTTTCTACTCTTTCAATTCTTCTGTTTTTAATTTCTGTAAGTGCCTCATACCGAAAAACGGTTGTTTTGAAAGTTATATCCCTTCATTTTATGAAATAAGGGGTTGAGTGGACTAGGTGGGTAAAATGACATCTTCTCATTGGATGGATGACGACGAATTTTTTTATTTACACCAGCTCAATTGCTCTTGCAATTCCTTTCCTAGAGGCTCATGGGGTTGAAATTCCGAGTTTGTGTAAGTACTAAAAGTTGAGATCTCTCGTAAGAGGCATTAATTTTCATAACTTCCCTAGAATGCATTTTGTTATATGTTTGCTTACTTTTTGTTTTTTCTTAAAATTGCTTAAGGACAAGCAATAAGTTAAGTTTAGGGGTATGATTGAGCGTTATTTAACTCTAAAAACTACTGTTTGCTTAAGAAGCGAGTGTTTAATGTTGTAAATAAATCATTTAAGGAAAATTTGAGTAAAAACAAGTTTTGCATGTGTTTGGAGTCATGATTTTGTAAATGTAAGTTTCTAGTTGTAAATAGAATCATTTTTAATTAGAAAGTATTAACTTTTGTTGTTTTTGTGTAGAGGGATCATGAGATATGCAATCGGGATGCACCAGCAAAGTAGAGTAGAAGCCAAAGTCCAAGTGTTGCAGAAAGGACCCAAAATGCTTATGCAGCCGCATTTAGGGCAATTCCAACAATAACACCTATGCACTCACTATGCGACCATATCTAGGCCTTTTCGACAGTTTTTCCAAGATACTCGAGATTTGAATATAAAATCAGATAAAATCAAATATTCTCAATCAAATCTCCAAGAATCATGGATATGATTATCCACACCTCTCTATACTTATCTCGACAACAAACCATAGATTTTGAAGTCTATAAAAGGTAGTTCAACATTAAATTCAAGGAGAGCTCGGATCCCAAATTTTCTTCCAATATTATGTAATTCTTCTTTGTTTTTCAGCCGTCACACCGAGTCTCCTCCAAGCTCTCTTTAATCTTCATTTGAAGACAAACTTCAAAAGAATGAAGTGTAGGTACTTTTTATTTTTGATTACATACTATCTTTACTGTTTTCCATTATATTTAGTTGTTATTTTTCATTCTTCAAAATCTATTGTAACTTGTAAGTTTTATTTTTCATTTATATAAGTTATATTCTAATTCTAAGTTTTGTTATTTCAATTATAAGCATTTATTTTAATTTCACTAATAAAATTTACCTTTTCTCATTTATGTTGTTTTTCTTTTATCTATTACACTTTAGTTTTATTTTTAATGGGTAGCTAAAATTCTTGAATGGGATTTAATGAAGTGAATACCCTAACAGGGAGAAAAGCTTCGTTTAGTGATCTTAGTAAACTTACTTTAGATACTTGAGAACTCATTTCGTAGCTTCCTAGTAATTCTTACCTTGATTGTCCATATATATTTTGATTAAACTTAAACCTTGTTCCTCATTTACTGAATATCCTTAAGGTTTATTCATGAAGATTGTTTCATCTAAATTTCCATGTAGAAAAGCTATAGTAACAAAGCTGTAGTAACATCCATTTGCTCAAGTGATAAATTTTCACATGCCACTGTAGCTAGTAGTAATCTAATAATTTAATAGAAGTATGCTTAAAAACAAGTGCAAATACTTCATGATAATTGGTATAGAGAAATCTTTCCCCACCAATAATCTAGCTTTTTATTCTAATCCTACATCGTTAACCACTGATTCTTTTTTAGCAAGTTTGAAACTTACATTCATCCTTGCTTAGTTCATCTACTAAATTAAAAGCGAACATTACCACAAATCTGGGCTTTCATGACAGTTTTGCACTGATATTGAATCCATATAATGTCGGTGTCATTGTATGGGTACGATGTCGGTTGGGTTTAATGTCAGTTTTATTAAACCGACATCGTAGTGAAGTGACATTTTACCCATACGATGTCGGTTGGATACCATGCCAATTTTAAACTGACATCTAAGCCAGTGTCATCTTACCCATACGATGTCGGTTTGATACCATGTCAGTTTTAAACCGACATCTAAACCAGTGTCAACCCATACGATGTCAGTTTGATATCATGTCGGTTTGAAACTGACATCTAACCCAATGACATCTTACCCATACCATGTCGGTTTTGCAATATGGGTTAGAAACTGACATCAAACCTAGTGACATTGTACCCATACGATGTTAGTTTGCAACTATATCGGTTAGAAACTGACATCGAAAGTTGATACGAGATACACATATGATGTCAGTTTAGTACGATGTCAACTATGAACCGACATCTATAGGGGTATCGATGATGGTTAAAAACCGACATTGTATCTTCATCTAATATTAATACTACGATGTCAGTTTATTTTAATTTCATTTTATAACCGTCATTATTGGAATATACCATGCCAACATTGATTCTTATACGACCAAAAATATATTTATGTGTATATAATCGAAACCCAAAACCTGAAGAAAAAAATTTTATAGCAGTGTTTTCCAATAATTCTCAGCTCCCAAACACAATTATTAATTTCGTTCAATCAAAAACACAAACATAAATCAAAGAAACATACGAGAACAAACTATTCTATTTCATTTAATTCAATCGAAAACAACGCACAGATCTATTTTCACATAAACCAAATCTATTATATATTTCAGCCGTCCGTGACTAAATATAACTAAAACTTCCCTGTAACATATTTGTTTAACTAAACAATTGTTGTAATCAACAAAACAAAATTCTTGATTTACAATAAGTGCCTGTAAAACTATCAAAGTTATCTAAAATTCTTCACATGTAATAAGCAATAAAAGCATATATACAGAACACTCCACCGATGAAATTTGAAACATAATCTGTCCATTCAACTCGTAACTTGTCTATTTGTGCTTGTTAAAAGCCTGCTTAGTATTGAACTACCTGAAAATAAAATAAATAAATAAATAAATAAGATGGTTATACAATATGGTATTCTTAGTTCTAATCCCTTAATGAAACGAGGCAAAATCATTGTGAAACTCAAATAAGAAATATGGGTAAAACCATGCTTCCAGATCAATTCATCACTTCACAAGAAAGCTAAATCCATAAAAAAAATTAAGGTAATTAAATTCCAAATCATAATGGTAATATGAATAAATCTGACTAATTAAGACAATTAATTTCCTACTTATGAGAAGAAAAGATCTGTCTAAGTTCAGATGATAAAAAATCCAACATCCATATTTAAAAGGTGAAATGCAAAAGAATTGAATGAATATTTATCTCCAAACTACTATAGCATATATGAGTCAATTAAAGTTTCCTGTGCAATATATACAACTTGGTGGGAATTTTCTTACCTTCACATCTGATCAAAAGTTTGTGACTTGTTTCTCATAACCAACTTTCTTTAGATGGAAGTACATCCGTTTGAGTAAAATTTTGTGTGGTACCAATCCATGAGTTCTTCCACTTCCTGCAAGTTAGAATAGATAATATTTATAAGAAATGTTATAAATCATGATAATAGCTTCAAGAAAATTTAATTATTTTTGTCAATAGGACCAACAACCCTTTTCATCAAGACACGAACACAAAAAGGCAAAGAGAAAAAAAATACCTTGTTAACATCCACCAATTCCATAAGTTGAAGAGTTTTCTTTCGATCAACAATTACATTCCCCAAAACATTAAAAGAGATAAATAAAGCTAGTTCCCAATTTCAAAGTTCATAAATTTATTATAAACATTTCCAAGTTTGAAAGTACGTAGATTTATAGTTCAAAGGTTGAAAGTTGATATATTTATTAGACATTTTAAAAGTTTAGCAAGTTATTAGACCACAACTTCAAATGTTCATAGATTTATTAGACATTTTTCAAAGTTTAGTAACTTATTAAACATAAAATTTAGAGCTCAAGAGAATCTCTTAAACACAAAATTAAAAGTCCATATACTAAACATGCAATTAAAAAAAAAAAAAAAGAAAGAAAAGAAATGAGAAACCCAGAAGAGATCGAAGAACAACTTCCAAGAAACTCAAAAGTTTCAACAATGCTTCCAAACAAGTGCAACTATGATCAAACCTAACAAAAATCGTAAATTAGTTAAGTAACTTTCCAGAACTGAACGACTCTCCCAAAGAAGTTGTTCAAAGATGATCTAACCTATCAAAAATTCAAGAAGGCTCCAAGAACAACCTCCAAGAAGTTCTAAAGATCAGACGATTTTTTCACAAGTGGTTCACCTAACAAAAATCCCATAGTAGTTGAATAACTTTCAAAACTTCCAATGATCAAGCAACGCTTCCAAAGAAGTGGTTTAAATATAATATAACCTATTTAAGTAGTTTAAGATCTTCAAAAAAATTCCAAATATCCAACAATTATAATGTCTAAGTTGAACCAATAATATATAAATTGTCCAAACTCACTCAAAGTACTAAAACAAAAAAAAAAAAATTGCTTGAAACTTACCTAAGCACACGTCAAATATCACGAACTCACCAAAGGATAACAAAGCATATCTAACCCAATCAATCTCACTCCATATCCAACAAACTCACCCAAACAATACACTATCATTCCCACAGACACCTAAACATACTTTAAAATCTCACAATTTTACTCGTACCTAAACACATAATAAAATTGTCTAAAACTTACTACACACTCTAAATATCAAGCTTCCCATCCTCAAAGAGGGAAATTTAGAGGAAAAGGGAGAAACTTCAATGCAAGAGGCATAGACAATTATAAAACTAGAGATTCTCAGCAAGATAGTTTCAATACAGCAAGCCAATCTCCTCAAGGAAAATACAACAAAAACATATTCAACAGAGTTCTTTAAATAGTTTTGAAACCGATCACATTCTTTACTTCAATAACATTCATTTCTTCAACATGCAACATGAACAACTTTTGCACATTCAACATAATAAATCCTTCAACATGCATCACAATCGTAAGTACAATATTTTGAACATGTAAAATAAGTTTTCATTTAACACATGACATTTTAAAACTAGTTCCTGATTTGCACTAGGCATTTCGACATAAAGTCACTTAACCTTCAAACCTAATAAACGATTTACTTTCTCTTTTCAAGGGATCTTTCACACAACCTATAATGATTACAAAAGTAACTATTACTAGGCATTCACAAACTTTGAACGAAATCTTCCAAATTCCACTTTAATTTTTTTTTAATAAACTACCTTGCCCCAAAACATTCAAAGGAAGATTATCAAATGCTTCTTAAATAATAGTCGCCTTCAAATCTCAATTGATCCAAGTTGAAATTTTCCCATAAAACTTTCTTAAAATTAAACCACTTCTAAAGAAAACAAAATCAAGTAAGGGAGCGAAAGCAAGAGAAGTTTTTTAAAAGAAGAAAATCTATTAGCCAAAAATTTGCTCATGTATATTGTAGCCACGTATTTTGTCCGGCTTATTTTTTTTTCCAGTTTTTATTTATTTGGTTATTTTTAATCTATTTTGAGCTTTATTTGTGCAACGTTTGTTTGTAACATTTTACTAAGTATGTAAGGGCAAGACTTTTAAAAAAAATCAGAAAGTTGGTGAAAAGAAGGGGGAATTAGGATTTTTGAAGACAAATTGGGCTTTTACTTTTTTTTTAGCATAAGAGTTTTTTTACAACCTTGCCCCTTTTTGTTCTTTGCCTAAAAGAGGAAGTAGCTTTGGCTTTATAAGCCATTGTTTTTTAAAACCCTAGGGGGAATCCCAAGAAAGAAAAGCACAAAAAAAAAAAAAATAGTATTTCTACTTCTCATCCACAACCATCTCACAAAAAAAAAAAAAACAGAGAAATTTCAGAGTAAGTTCCTCTTATTTTCCATTGTAGTCTTTTACAAGAATAAAATGGTTTGGAAAATACAATAAAAACAATTACGCTTAGCCGAAAGTTGCACCTGTGGTAGGGTTTTGGACCCAAGGATCCGCACTTCAAATGACAAGCTAGTTGTATTCCTTCCCCCGTTTCTAGATTTGCATTCTCGAATCACCCCTGAAAAACAGTAGTTGAGTAAGTGATGATTTTTGTTATTATTATTATTATTATTTTTTCCTTACTTTGATCTATGCCCATTTTTTTTTTGTTGTGAGTGTTCTTATCCTACATTTTAGTGCGTTTTTTTTAGTGTCGTTTCTTTCTTCCATGCTACTGTTTTGTTATTATTATTGTTATTACTACTAGTATTATTCTATATGTCTTTGTTTTTGCTCTCTTTTTATTCATCGGCCGCTTTTCTTTTGCAAGAAGTAAAAAAATTTGAGCCTAAAAGAAAAGAGGGTTTGAAGCTAAAAAAAAGCGAATCAACATGTTGTGAAAGTAATAAAAATGAAAAGAAAAAAAAAAACAGCTAAAAAGAGAAGCAACATGTTGTAAAACAAAAAAAAAAAAAGAGGAAGAAGAGAGTAAAATAACATACCTTCATAGAAGAAATTTTTGCTTTCTGTTAAGGGAAGTGTTGCAAAAAAAAGAGGGTTAGGAAGATGTGTTAAGTTTGAAAGAAAGAGAGAGAAAAGTGGTGGAATGTGAGATTTGAGGAGGAGATGAGAAGAAGATGGTAAGGCAGAAGAAAAAGAGAGAAAAAAGTGAAAGAGAAAGGAGAGATTAGGGTTTGATAAAAAAAAGTGATGAAAGATGAAAGGTTTGGATGTGAAAATGTTTTGTTTTAAAGAAAAAAATTATTATTCTTATTATTCTTATTATTATTTTTCTTTAAGGAAAATGGCTTTTGATGGGTGGTTGTTTTGCCGCCCATGTCTTTTTTTTTTTTTTTTGTAAATTATATATATATTAATCTATTATTATTATTATAATTATATTATATTATATTATTATTAGTATGTTTAAACAAAAGTGAAAGAAAAGACAACCATCAGTTTTATTTTATTTTTTATTATTATTATAGTATAATGTATTATCATGTCAAGTGATGTCTAGTCACGTCAGTAGTTATTATTATTATTATTATTATTATTATTATTAAAAAAGGTGTTCAAATGTTGCCGCCCATCCACATTTTTTTTTTCCTCCGTGTTTGTTTTTATGATATATATTTATAAAATCCATTTTTTATTTTACAATTTGCCATCATTTCATTTATTTTATTTTTTTCTTTTCTTTTAGATTTTACTATATTTATGTTCTTTCTTTTATTATTGCGTGTTATATTTGTGTGTAAATACATTTCCTATTGAATTTTTGTTGTATGTATGTTGATTATTCTGTGATTATAATCTTGTAATCTATACCGTTTATCAAAAAATGCCGATGATGGAATCTAGAAATATTTGGGAGTCCGATTTTCTAGTTTTCCCGAAGTGAGAAATCGATTTTTTAGAACTCTAAGATCGATTTCAATATGTTTATTTTGTTCATAAATTTAATGTGCATAATTTGTAAACAGTGTTTATTTGCTTATTTGTATGATCAATTTATTATGTTAAGCATGATCTATCTTTAAATTGCATTTGTATTTATTTCAAAGTTAATTTTATTTTGATTATCATTCATGGTTTCAATTTTTTTTTTGTTTTTTTTTGCAAACTTATTTTCACATTTTTTTCCAAATTTAGTTTATAAAGATTTTTTTTTTTTAAAAAAAACTAAATTTTATTTACAACTTTTTTGTGATTTTTTTCAAAGGTTTTTTTTTATAAAAATTCCTACGACGGAATCTAGAAATATTTGAGAGTCCGATTTTCTAGAATTCTTGAGGTGAGAGATCATTATCTTTGGGATTCCAAGATTTTGATCCCAAGAAAAAATGAATTTAATTAAAATATTTTTTTTAAAAAAACTTTCTTTTATAAGAGGTTATCCTATGATAGATTTGAGAAAATTGTCATATTCTTGAGGTGATATTATTTCTAGAATCTTGGGAATAATTTTAATATAGCCAAATTGATGGATTTAAATCTACTTATGGGATTATGACTCCAAATATTGGAGTAATAAGAGGTAAAATAAGACATTTTTTTTTAAAAAAAATCTGTTTTACCTAAATAAACCTTTTTTTCACCTAAAATCGGGTGTTGTGGGGTACTAACACCTTCCCCATACACAAACAACTCCCGAATCCAAATTTGGTTTTCACATACCATTTTTTTCATTTTTTTAAAAAGTTATCGTATTCTATTTTGGTGCTCAGTCACACCATAAAAAGATTGGTGGCGACTTCTTTTAAATATCCCTATTTCGAGGACGTCGGCCGCCCCGCGTCGCAGGTACGTGGCGACAGCTTGACGACTCCACTGGGGAGATGAGGTTCCACCTCGAGAGTTTGGTCATTTGTTATTCTTGATTGATTTATTTATTTATTTATTTTGTTCTTTTATTTGTGCATTTGTGCATTTGTTTTTTTTTTCTTGCATGACTATTTGTTTTGTTTCACACACCCACACAAGACTATTTTTTTTTTTCGGGCATTTTGGGTGTTACCATTAGGTCTTGTTTTGGCTTGTTTGTTGTTTCATTTTTTTTTTACTCTTGTAATGGTGAATTTTTTGACCTTTGAATGAATCCTCATTTTTTTTTTTAGCTTGCATTCATTCATTTCATGTTAGCATTAACAAAGATCTAACTTCACTAGCAAAATTTTCTTTTTGCTAATCAAACCATTACTCCTTCTTTTATAATAAAAGGTTCAAAGTTTACAAAATAGCTCGAAGTTCACCTTCTAATCATTCATATTGGACGAGAAGGAAGGCCAAATTCATGGATGATCAAGTGAACGACCAGGTACAAGCAGTCCGCCTAGAGGTGGAAGAATTGAAAGAGCAAATAGCAAAGATTTTGGAGCTTCTTACCACGAGAAAAGAAAAGTCTGTAGCAGGAACATCATTGCAAGCTGAGATAGGTCAAAACCAAGGGTTAGATGACACTCCTTTTTACCCTCCAGGGTTTACGCCACCGATGGTGTGAAACCCACACATGGCTGGGGTAGCTTACCCAACCTCCCTGTTCAAGATCCTGGTCGAGCTCCTCAACAAGCTAGTCATGTTAGTGATACAGTATTTGTTCCAACCGCAGAAAATCATAAAAAGACTTCCAAAGATTTGTTAGTAAAAGTGAGGTTGGAGTTCCTTGAAGAAAGACTGCGCGCGATTGAGGGTGCCGACGTCTATGGGGATATCGATGCTAGCCAACTATGTTTGATTCCGGATGTTGTTATTCCCCCAAAGTTCAAGACGCTAGAGTTTGAAAAGTATAATGGGACTACACGTCCAAACAGTCATTTGGTCATGTAATGTAGGAAAATGTCGGCTTATGCACACAATGATAAGTTATTGATTCACTGTTTTCAAGAAGCCTGACTGGCCCAACGTCTCGTTGGTATATGCATTTGGATGGCTCCCAAGTGCACAAGTGGAAAGATTTGGATGATGCTTTATTAAAACAGTATAAGTACAATATTGACATGGCACCCGATCGTTTAGATCTTCAACGAATGGAAAAGAAGGCTACCGAGACTTTTAAGGAGTATGCACAAAGGTGGAGAAAATTGGTTGCTCAAGTACAACCTCCTTTAACTGACAAAGAATTGTTAGCCATGTTTATCAATACTCGGCGAACGCCATATTATGACAGGATGATCGGAAGTGCGTCCACAGATTTTTCTGACATCATAACAATCGGAGAAAGGATAGAGTATGGAGTTAAGAATGGGAGGATCGCAGACGCAACACCTGAGGCAAATCTGAGAAAGTTAATGACTCCAAAAAAGAAGGAGGGAGAGGTCCATGAGGTAAGCTCAGGACCAAGAGTTGTGACCCATATGACTTCACCAACTCAAAGACCTGCGAGTTATAACCGTAGTCCTTAACTTGGAGGGCAAAGTCAACCGAATCAGTCAAATCAGCATGTTGCTAGCGACAATTGGAAACTGCGTTTTGATCCCATTCCCATGACGTACATTGAGCTTTTGCCTCAATTACTAAAAAAACATCAATTTGCCATTGTGCCTCAAGAGCCATTACAACCCCCGTATCCTAAATGGTACGATCCAAGTGCGCGGTGTGAATATCATGCAGGGGCAATTGGACATTCCACAGAGAATTGTTATCCATTAAAGGCTAAGGTACAAAGTTTGGTTAAAGAAGGATGGTTAAAATTCAAAAAAGCAGGGGAAAGGCATGATGTTAATCAAAATCCTCTCCCAAATCATGAAAATCCGACTGTGAATGTCATTGAAGTGTTTGAAGAATCCTATAAAGATAAACTCCAAAATTTGAATACATCTATGAAGACTCTCTTTCGAATTCTCTGCGATGTCGGATATCTTTCAGTAGGATCTGAGCAGAGTAGCATAGACGATTTGGGCTTGCATAACGAGAAGATATGTTTTTTCATAAAGGAATGGTCAGACATTCCATAGACGATTGTGATGATTTTAAGCAGCATGTGCAAAAGCTAATGGATTTAAAGTTACTAATTGTGAGCCAGACAGCTACACAGGAGATGAATGCTAACATGATTACTCACGCGTCCTCCTCGAAGAAAACGACATGAGAAGTGCCATCTTCACCAAAACCATTAATCATTCACTATAAGAGTAATCCAGGTACCACTTCTCATATTCAAGTACCCAAGCGAATGATTGTAGAAGTGCCCGGTCCCTTTGCTTATAAGGACAGTCGGGTTGTACCTTGGAAATACGAATGCCAGTTCATCACGGATAATGGTGCTTCTACACCTGACATCTTAGCAGTCAGAGGAATGACCCGTAGTGGTAAATGTTACACACCAGAATTTTTGAAAAGTATTTCAAGAGAAGAGGAAATTAGACAACGTAAGGGCAAAGATGTGGAGATAATCGACGAAGATGGTTTAAAAGATCTAGATAAGGCTTTCACAAAAAAAATGGCCATAACAGAAAAAAGACGAGTCAGGAATCAGTGGCAGAAGAAGAGGCACGCGCGTTTTTGTTGGGATTTTTGTCCTAATCTCGTTCAGTTTGTAAATTACTATTTAAAATCAATAAAGAGTTATTTATTTCATCTTTTTGTGTCTCGCATTTATTACAAACTTTGTCCAATAAACTAAGCTCCAAGGTCATTGAATATATGAGAGAACTAGAACTTCAACGGTGTGTAGTGGACATACAGGGACGATCACGTTCGAGTATATGACCCGAACGGTCTACAGTATATGGATGGGGTTGGAGACCTAATCCTGGATACACTGTGGATGCGACCTAATCCTGGATACAAACGAGGTGATCTGACTCGTTCATGTGGTTGAGATGCGAGTGGGGGCATCCTGTACAATGAGATTGTACAAGACCGGACCGTGAATTATTAGACCCATCGATGTAACACCGTTGACAAAGAAGGGACTAATAACTTCGTAGATGACCATTAGTGACTCGACCTGAATCCTGAGCGTGTTACGAGCTCCTGTCTGCGGGGGGTTGTCCTTTAACTAGTACGGGTGAGGGTGGTCACAGTTACTCGCCCAATATGCCTATCTTCTCAGGGACAGGACCAAGTAGGGAGCTAGGAACTTAACTATGCGAGATGTAATTCACTCGTTCCCGCCTTTAGGGAAACTAGAGGGGTTGTTCCCTTAAGTGTTGTCTCCAGGGCTTGGACAACGGGCGCCCACCCTCTCATTGGCACGAGAGGGTTATTGTGTATGGTTGGATCATTACAACGTTGTTGTTCATTAGAGGAGCAGTTGGGACTTAAGGAGCAAGAAGTAGACACAGGGGTAAAACGGTCATTTGACCCAATAGTATCTACGAACAACCTATGAAGGGTCGACTCATGGGCATTGGTTATATCAGTGGACACGTATTATCTTACACTGACGAGTGTGCAGCTACGGGCTTTAGTGGAGTGTTACTGTAGCTAATGAATGTTGATTAACCGGGTCAAAGAGGTCGATAGGTTAATCTCAGATCATTGACAGTCGTCATTGTATGTCCATTAGGTCCCTCAGTTGGCTCAAATTGGATTAAAAGAAGGTTTACTGTTTTGGCGTGAATTGAAGTGTTCAAGTTCACTTAAGGGCATTTATGTCATTTATATGAGATATGAATGATATAATATATAGTTTAATGTGAATGAGATTCATAATAAACTATAGGTTATCCTAATTGTTGAATTGAGGCTAATTTGGAGAAATTAGGTTGAGAGATATTAAATTGGATGAGATTCAATTTAAAAATCCACAATATTACAAATGTGATTTGTAAAATGAGATATGAGATATCTTATAATATGTGGTTATGCAAATATGATTTGCATAACCTATAGTTGTGGTAAAATCGTAAATAGGTGGAGATTTTAACTCCACCTATCACCATTATATAAACCCCTTTTGCAAGAAAGGTTGTAAGCTCTCACTCTCATTTTTGGAATTCTCACCAAAAGAAGGATCTCACCATCCTCCTTCTTCCAAAAGAAGAACAACCTTGTAACCAAGTGGAAGTGTCCGGACGTTGTTCCTGAGGAGATCGAGATCGTTGAGAACGAGGAAAGCACGAAGAGTTCAAGAACGAAAAGGAAGTTTTGAAGAACGTCTTCAACAAGTAAGTATCATAACCTTACTGTTTTTTTCCTTAGATTGCATGTTTAGCCTATAATTATGTGATAATTAATTTTAACGAAGTTAAGTTACACAGCATCACCACGACGATTCGATCGTCTTCCGCTGCCCTAGGACTTTTATTCCCTTCAATTGGTATTAGGGCTAATCATTGGTTCTTGTTGTTGCACTTAATTTTGTTAAAATTAGGTGGGCATTTCCTTTAATTCATGAGATGAATGTTGGTTTGCGAAATGGATGTTTTCGGTTTTGACACTGTTTTTAGATTTGCATTTTATGTTGATTTGATCAATGTAAGGACCCGTTGTTTTGGGCAATTTTAATGTAAATCAAGTCTGTAAGTCCGTGTCGTTCGTGGCATGAGATGCTGTGAAGAAATCGGAGCGGAATCGGGCGAAAATCGACGAAGAACAACAAGAAGAGCTTGTTTTTCTGTCAACAGCGTTGAGACGCTGTTCATCAGCGTCTCAACACTGCACATGCGGATGGAGGCCTAGCTGCAGAGCTGCGTTGCAACGCCGAGGCATGGAGCACGAGGGGCGTGACGCTGGACGCTGCAGCGTTGCAACGCTGCCCACGATGTTGCAACGCTGCAAGCGTAGTGGAAGTGTGCAGCGAGCAGTTCGCGCATTCGTGGGTTGTTGAGTTGATTCTTCAACGTGGGGCTAATTTTTAAATTTTTTATTTTATTTCTAAATGTAAAATGTATTTATTTTATTTTATTAAATAATATTAATATAATTGTTATATTAATGTTATTTAATTAAATAATTGCCCCTTAGTGCCAAAAATGATCCATTTTTGCTATTTAATTATTTTATGCATGTGATGTATGATTTAATTAAATTCTATGTGTATAATGTATGTCATATAGATTTAAAATCCCACCTTAGGTTAAACATATTCATGCATCATTTATATTATAAGTGTTATAATATATAGTTTGCATGATAGGTTATATTATAAATGTTATAATATAATTAAATGCATGTTTTAAATTAATTAAATATAAGTGTTATATTTTTTAGATTAAAGTATGCTCATGCATTTAATTTCATGTGATGAATATATATGTTACAGTATAGTTATTCATGTGATGAATGATCAAGTACTATAACATAGAAACGCATGCAACCTAAGTTAATTATTAGTTTTAAAGTGTTTAGAACTTGAATAATTAGACTTAGGTTTGATGGAGATCTGATCTCCTTGAGCAGCGAAAACGTGTTTGGAATCGTAATATGCAAGTTTATTTTGGTTGAAATGCAAAAAGCAGTACATTGACAAAACAGAACAAACATGCATATCTAATCCTTTGGTTGGTAGGATTTCTAACAATTTGGAAGAGAGTAAGAGGGAATTTGAGAGAAAGAGAATTTCTTCTATGTTCAATCGTATGAATCCAATGTCGGAATAATCTCTTCTCACTAGGAGAAGAAACCTGTGTAGGGGGCATCTCCTACTCCCTATCGAATAGGGAGTTGGGAGAGAGGGGGAACGTGTCATCCTGACACGTTTCCTATTTTATTTTTAATTAATTAATCGTATTAATTAATAAATCAAATAAAACTTATTTAATTAAATTAAATTAAATATCTTATATTTAATTTAGATTAAATTACATTTAATCAATTATCCCTCTATCCTATAGTTTTAATGCACATCTAATGCACATTAAATTTGACCTATAGTTTTCAAATATGAATCACATTCACATTTGAACTCTTTCAAATATTTAATTCTCTCATGTAATTTAATATGGATCATATCCACATTAAATTTATAATGTATAGTTCCAAAACTATTATATTATATCGTATCTGAGTACATCAAATTTATTCCCTTATGAATTTGAACATTTCAAATTCAAAAGATCTAAGAACCCTTTACGAGCTAGAAAGTGGACCTAATGGACCTACAGATCAGAAGATCCAACGATGCGAGATTGCTCGGTTAATCTCATTAACCTCCCAATCAACATTCGTTAACTGCGGGAACACTCCACTAAAGTCCCGCAGCTGCACTCTTCTCACTGTAGATATATTTCTGTGTCCACAGATATTGACCAATAACAGCAAGTCAATCCTTCACGAATGTTCATAACACCAGTTGTGTCAAATTACCATTTTACCCCTAGGTTACATCTTGTGCCTTAAGTACCAGTGCTCCTCTAATGAACAATTTGTTTGTGGTCCTACCAACAAACAGAGTCCTTCTCGGGCCAATGAGAGGATCGAGCCCTTTGTGAAGGGAATCGAAGTCCCGCAACGGAAGCGATTGTAAATCGCGCGCTCTTGATTTAGTTACAACGATTTAATTCAAGAATATATATAACTAGATTTAGCATATGAACATAATGGACAACAAGAAAGTTACCTTTGAAGAACCTTTCTTCAAGTGCTCCTCCTCTCTCATGATCAAGATCTCAGCAACACGAACTCGTACGAACACCGACACTAGCACCAGATCTTCTCTGTTGTTCTCTAAGTGAGGAAGGAAGGTGGGTTCCTTTTAGGAGAGGTGAGGTGTTTTGTGAGAGAGATGTTTGTGTCTTGGAACCTTTCCAACAACACAACAAAAGCTTGGAATCACTTAACCTAGTTGCATCTCATGCAATCAACAAAAGCTTGGAATCACTTAACCTACTTGTATGAACTCTTCATACAGGATGCCCCCACTCGCATGTCAACTACATGAATGAGTTGGATTGCCTCATTTGTACTAATTACAAAGTGAGCCGCATCCATGGTGTTACCATAATGAGGTTTCCATCCTTATTCTTATACCATAGACTATTTAGGTTATATTCTTGAACTCAACCAAAATAGTGTCCACTACACTGATGTTCAAGATAAATGTTATAACCTTGGAGCTTAGTTTATTGGATTTATAAAGCAAGACTGTAATTCTATCAAAACAAATAACACTTTATTTAATTGATCAAAATTACACAAGTTTAGGGCATAAATCCCAACAATCTCCCACTTGAACTAAAGCTTGTGGAGTACTAAAACATTACAGTAATGTAAATACAATAAACTAGGGCATTTAAACCCCTTTGTACAAAATACTCCCACTTTCCCTAGTTGGGAAAGACTTGTAAACCTAGACCTTCTAGGTGACTCTGAAATACTTTAGCCGTGAGAGCCTTTGTAAAAGGATCAACACTGTTGTGCTCTGAGGCTATCTTCGTGACAATCACGTCTCCTCTATGCACGATCTCCCGGATGAGATGATACTTCCGCTCTATGTGTTTTCCCCTCTTGTGACTTCGGGTTCCTCGAATTTGCCACTCGCACCATCAATTATCGCAATATTGTGATGTGCAAAGTCATATTTGGAACAACTTCTAAATTTAGCATGAATTTCCTTAACCAAACGACCTCCTTAGCTGCTTCACAAGCTACTACATGTTTGGCCTCCATGGTGGAATCAACGATGCATCCTTGGTTGACGCTTCGCCATACTACAGCTCGTCCGTTAAGAGTGAATACTGACCCTGATGTAGATTTCTGAGAATCTTTATCAGTCTGAAAGTCAGAATCCGTGTATCCTGTAAGGATCAAATCCTTAGCCCCATACACAAGCATGTAGTTCCTTGTTCTCCGAAGATACTTAAGGATTGTTTTAACCGTTGTTCAGTGTTCAAGTCCTGGATTGGATTGATACCTACTTACCATCCCAACTGCAAAATAGATATCGGGCGTAGTACACAACATGGCGTACATCAGGCTCCCAACAGCCGATGCATAAGGAATCCGTCTCATATCCTCAACTCCTTGAGGTGTCTTAGGACACTGTTCCTTATACAAATGGATTCCATGTCTAAAAGACAACAAGCCCTTTTTGGAATCTTGCATCTTAAACCTTGACAACACTTTGTCTATGTAAGATGCTTGAGACAAGGCTAGTGTTTTATTCTTATGATTAGGACAACTGGATCTCAAGAACAAACTGCGCATCACCCAAATCTTTCATTTGGAACTGCGTAGCTAGCCATTCCTTAATGTCAGTAAGATAACCTACATCATTCCCAATGAGTAGGATATCATCCACATAGAGAATTAGGAATGCGACAGAACTATTGATGATTTTCTTGTAGACTGAAGGTTCATCATCATTCAGGTCAAAACCATAAGATCTGATTGTCTCATCAAATCTTATATTCCAGGACCTAGAGGCTTGTTTCAGTCCATAACTTGATCTTTTAAGCCTGCAAACCTTTTGCTCTTGTCCTGGTTTAATGAACCCTTTGGGTTGGTCCATGTAGATGTTTTCCTTAAGATTGTCATTCAAAAAGATTGTCTTGACATCTATTTGCCATACCTCATAGTCATAATATGCGACAATGGCAAGGAGAATACGGATAGACTTTGCCATAGCAACAGGTGAAAAGGTTTCCTCATAGTCAACCCCTTCAACCTGGGTATAACCCTTTGCTACTAGTCTAGCTTTAAAGGTTTTCACCTTCCCATCTACACCACGTTTTCTCTTGTATATCAACTTACGACCTATAGGTTTTACTCCATTAGGCTTATCTACAAGATCCCAAACAGAATTGAAGTACATAGACTCCATTTCTTGGTCCATGGCTATGACCCATTTGTCTTTGTCGTTGTCAACCATTGCTTGATTATAAGTCAATGGATCCTCGCAGTTGTCATCTGGTATAACAACTTGGGTTTCAGCTAAACCCATGTAACGGTCAGGCTGTATTACAACCCTTCAACTACGTCGAGTCATACTCAACTCTTGAGATGGACTCTCTTGACTAGACAAACTAGTATCAACAACTCTTGTTGACGTACTAGTGTTCTTATTGGAAACCTTTGCTATTGTTCCGTCTAACTCACTCAACACTACTTTACTTTTTGGTTTGTGGTCCCTTATGTGGTCCTCCTCCAAGAAAATGGCATTTGTCGCCACAAAAACCTTATCTTCCTTAGGATCATATAATAAACCACCTCTTGTTTCTTTTGGGTACCCTACGAATAGGCATAACTTTGAACGTGAATCCAACTTCATTGGATTTTTCACAAGCACATGTGCTGGATAGCCCCATATTCTGAAGTGACATAAATTGAAGAGAATCGTCCCACAGCGGAAGCGATTGCAAATCGCGCGCTCTTGATTTAGTTACAACGATAAATTCAAGAACAAATATAACTAGATTAAGCATGAAAAACAGAATGGACAACAAGATAATTACCTTTGAAAAACCTTTCTTCAAGTGTTCCACTCTCCCACGATCATGATCTCAGCAACAGGAACTCCAATGTACGAAGACACGACCACCGGATCTTCTTCGTTGTTCTGTAGGTGAGGGAGGAAGGTGGGTTCCCTTTAGGAGAGGTGAAGTTTTTTTAGAGAGATGTGTGCCTTGGAACTCTTCCAACAACACAACAAGAGAGAGCTTGTAATTCCTTAGAATGTCTTGACCTAGTTGCATCTCATGCAACCATATATATAGGGGAATGGGATGGAAATGACCATCCGACCCCTCAAGTACTCTCTCTTTAGTATATAGTTTATATATGAATCTAATTCACATTAAAACTATATATTATATCATATATAATTGATATAACACCTCATGTATGAAATTGAACACTTCAATTTCACTCCTAATTTTATACCCTCAATATTACCATATTGAGCCAACGGAGGATCTAATGGACCTACAGTTCATGAGCTCCAATGATGTGAGATTAACTTAACAAACTCTTTGATCCAGTTAATCAATATTCATTAACTACAAGTCACTCCACTATAGACTTGTAGCTGCACTCTCCTCACTGTAGATAATATTGTGTCCACTGATATAGTCATTACCCATGAGTCGACCCTTCACAGGTTGTTCGTAATCAAAGCTGGGTCAAATTACCACTGATCCTCTAATGAACAACAAGTCTAAGGTCCTACCTTAGACTCATACCCTCATAGAGGGCGGGGCCCCGTTGTTTAAGACCTGGAGTCAGTTCTTAAGGGAACAACCTATCTAATTCCTCAGTAGAGGAATGAGTGAATTCCATCTTGCACAGTTAAGTTTCCAGCTACCTACGAGGTTTTGTCCCTGAGAAGGTAGGCTTATTGAGTTGGCTACAGACCACACTCACCCATACTAGTCTAAGGACAAACCCTTATAAGCAGGAGTTCTTAACTTGCTCAGGATTCAGGTTGAGTCACTAATGACCAACTATAAATTACTAGTCTTACCCTGTTAACGGTGTTACACTGGTTAGCCTAATAATTTGCGATCCAGTCTTGTATGAACTCTTCATACAGGATGCCCCCACTCGCATGTCAACTACATGAATGAGTTGAATTACCTCATTTGTACTAATTACAAAGTGAGCCGCATCTATGGTGTTACCAGAATGAGGTTTCCAACCTTATTCTTATACTATAGACTATTTAGGTTATATTCTTGAACTCAACCCAAATAGTATCCACTCCACTGATGTTCAAGATAAAAGTTATAACCTTGGAGCTTAGTTTATTGGATTTTTAAAGCAAGACTTGTAATTCTATGAAAACAAATAACACTTTATTTAATTGATCAAATTACACAAGTTTAGGGCATAAATCCCAACATAAACTACCTTTACGTCCTTTCCAGAGTTCAAAAGGTGTTTTAGAAACACTTTTGGAGGGCACATTATTCAAAATGTATACTGCAATCTCCACTTCATAATCCCAAAAGGAACAAGGGAGATGAGCATAACTCATCACTGATCGAACCATGTCCAACAAGGTTCTATTTCTCCTTTCCGATACACCGTTTTGTTGTGGTGTGTCGGGAGCTTAGAGTTGAGATGTAATTCCATGTTCTATCATATAGTTCTGGAATTTGAAATTCATGTACTCTCCACCTCGATTCGATCGAAGTGTTTTAATAGTTTTACCTAATTGATTTTCAACCTCAGTCTTGAATTCCTTAACTTTTCAAGTGCTTCAGACTTGTGGTGCACATTAGGTAAAAATGCCCAAATCTAGAATAATCATCTATAAAGGAGATGAAATATTCATATCCTCCCCTGGCTTTAACATTCATCGGACCATAAAAGTCTGAATGTATAAGCTCTAGAGGGTATTTGGCTCTATAACCTTTTCCACTAAAAGGTCTTTTAGTCATTTTGCCTTCTAGGCATGATTCACATACTGACAAAGAATTTTCTTCTAACTCGTTTAGAAGTCCGTTCTTTACCAATCTCTCAATCCTATTGAGATTAATGTGACCCAATCTTAGATGCCAAAGATGAGCATTTTCTTTGGAGAAATTTTACGTTTCTTAGTTTGTGCGTTTTAGTTTTAAATAATTCGATGTTCAAAACCATTTTGGTGAATTAGGCCTTAAAACATACAATCCATTTTCTAATGAAGTTTGAACATATTTCTAAACCTTTCTTCAAAATAAACACTTTATTCATAGAAAAGGAAACAGAAATACATTGTTCTATAAGGCATGAAATGAAAATAAGGTTTCTAGTAAACCCTGGTATCACTAATATATTGTCCAACAATACATATTTCTTACCAAAATAAAGCTTCATTGTGCCTACTGCTACAGCTGAGACGACTTCTTCATTTCCAACCCAGAGCGTTATCTCTCCTTGATGTAGCTGCTGCCAGGAATCAATTTCCTGAAAAGAAGAGCAAACATGATTAGTGGCGCCTGAATCAAGTATCCAACCTGTTTTATCATTATCCACTAAACAAGCTTCTAGGCAAAGTAAATCATATTTACCTTCCTTCTTCTTTTCTACAATGTACTTCGGACAGTTCCGTTTCCAATGTTCGTCTTCGTTGCAGTGGAAACACTTTCCTTTCTCAGCAACGTCTTTGACTTTCTTGCCCTTCTGGGTGGCAGCTTTGTCAGCCTATTTCCCTTTACCAACCTATTTCATGTTCTTCTTCTTTCCTATCAGGTTAGAAGATAATGGAGCCACTGTTTTTGTTCCAAAGGTCGAACCTCTGTGATAACTCCTACTGGCAACATTTGCCTCACATTTCGATCCCTGAATTTTCATCAAAGACTAAAAGTTTTGGAGTTCATTCAGAAGGGAGGTAAGATTAAAAGTAAGCTTGTTCATAACAACATTACTTCTAAACTGAAGGAAACTATCTGTAAGGGTTTCCAGAATGAAGCTGACCTGGCTCAACTCATCGATGGAAACACCATTCTACTCCGCGATGTTAAAGTGCACCATCATGTCCAGGACATGATCCTGAACAGATGTACCCTCTGGCATCCTCGAGTTGAATATGTACTTTAGGGCATTATGTCAGGCCTGTGTGGACTGTTGTCCATACATACCCTGCACAGAATCCATGATTACCTTGGCGGTAATCATGCCCTCATGCTTCTTGGCTAATATGTCAGACATACTTGCCAGCATGTAGACCTTGGCCTTATCATTGGCCTTGATCCATCGATCATATTATTTCCAAGTTCGTCTTTTAATCATAGCTTATAAATTACTTGGTTCCTAATTCTAATCTAATTAGAACTAGATAACCTAAGGTCTATTATTTCCAAGTTCTAAACACTTTAAAACTAATAATTAACGTTAGGTGACATGCATACTATGTTATAGTGCTTGATCATTCATCACATGAATAATAAGACATTCATAGCATATTCATCTCATGATATATAATGCATGTCAATGTTGTCCATAAATTAATATAACAACTTTATATTAATTAATCATGCAAACTATATAATATAACTCCTTATATTATAAATGATGCATGAAAATACTTAACCTAAGGTGGGATTTCTAAAATATAAGCATACATTATGCATGGTAATAATTACACAATAATTGCATAATTTAAATAGCAAAAATAGACCAATTTTGGCAACCTAGAAATAATTTTAATTAATATAATCTAATTATATTAATTAAAAATTAAAAATTAAATATAAAATGTTTTTTATATCTAAAATATATAATATAAATGTTTTCTACCCGTTGCTGAAATGCGCGAAACGTCTCTGGCGTTGCAACGCTGCTTCTTGTTGTCTTCTGCCAGTTGAAACGTGTCTCTCGTCAAGCGTTGCGCAACGCCTCAGCGTTGCAACGCCGATGACAGCGTTGTAACGTTGTCGTCTCCTGCACGCTCCTTCTGCAAGCGCAGCGTTGCAAGGCCAATGAACAACGTTGGAACGCTGCACATAGACAAGACATGGAATCCGCTATTCCTTGCTCGTTTTCGCTCCGATCTTCTCAGCAACCACTTTACCTCGATCAACACGGACTTACAGACTCGATTTACAATTAGAATTGCCCAAAACACCGGGCCCTTACATTATTGAACGATTCAATGGAAATTGTGAATCTAAGTGCCAAAATTGAAACCATCTAATTTTACAAAACCGTTCATACATCTCATGCAAAAACAGTAAATCCCACCTTGTTCTTGAAAAATCCAGAAAATAAAATCAAGAACGCAACCTTGCTCTGACACTAATTGAAGGGAATCGAAGTCCCGCAGCGGAAGGGATTATGAATCGCGCGCTCTTGATTTAGTTACAACGATTTAATTCAAGAATATATATAACTAGATTAAGCATATGAACATAATGGACAGCAAGAAAGTTACCTTTGAAGAACCTTTCTTCAAGTGCTCCTCCTCTCTCACGATCAAGATCTCAGCAACACGAACTCGTACGAACACCGACACTACCACCAGATCTTCTCCGTTGTTCTCTAGGTGAGGGTGGAAGATTGGTTTCCTTTAGGAGAGGTGAGGTGTTTTGTGAGAGAGATATTTGTGTCTTGGAACCTTTCCAACAACACAACAAAAGCTTGGAATCACTTAACCTAGTTGCATCTCATGCAACCATATATATAGGAGAATAGGATGGAAGTGACCATTCTACCCCTCCTTTATTCTCTCTTTAGTATATAGTTATCTAATTCATATTAAAACTATATATTATATCAATTATATCATATATAATTGATATAACACCTCATGTATAAAATTGAATACTTCAATTTCATTCCTAACTTTATACCCTCAATATTACCATATTGAGCCAACAGAGGGACCTAATGGACCTACAGTTCATGAGCTCCAATGATGTGAGATTAACTTAACAAACTCTTTGATCAAATTAATCAATATTCATTAACTACTAGTCACTCCACTATAGACTTGTAGCTGCACTCTCCTCACTGTAGATAATATTGTGTCCACTGATATAGTCATTACCCATGAGTCGACCCTTCACAGGTTGTTCGTAATCACGGCTGAGTCAAATTATCGTTTTATCCCTGTGATTACCTCTTTGCTCCTTAAGCACCACTGATCCTCTAATGAACAACAAGTCTAAGGTCCTACCTTAGACTCATACCCTCATAGAGGGGCGGCCCCGTTGTTCAAGACTTGGAGTCGATTCTAAGGGAACAACCTATCTAATTCCTCAAGTAGAGGAATGAGTGAATTCCATCTTGCACAGTTAAGTTCCCCACTACCTCACGAGGTTACGTCACACGAGAAGGTGGGCTTATTGAGTCTGGCCACAGCCACTCTCACCCATACTAGTCTAAGGACAAACCCCTATAAGCGGGAGTTCTTAACTTTCTCAGGATTCAGTCGAGTCACTAATGACCATCTATATATTACTAGTCTTATCCATTAGCGATTGTTACCTTTGGTTAGACTAATAATTTACGATCCAAACTTGTATGAACTCTTCATACATGATGCCCCCACTCGCATGTAAACTACATGAATGAGTTGGATTACCTCATTTGTACTAATTACAAAGTGAGTCGCATCCATGGTGTTACCAGAATGAGGTTTCCAACCTTATTCTTATACCATAGACTATTTAGGTTATATTCTTGATCTCAACCCAAATAGTGTCCACTACACTGATGTTCAAGATAAATGTTATAACCTTCGAGCTTAGTTTATTGGATTTATAAACCAAAACTGTAATTCTATCAAAACAAATAACACTTTATTTAATTAATCAAAATTACACAAGTTTAGGGCATAAATCCCAGCACTTTGTTCAAGTCCCGGAGACACAACTTAAGGGAACATTCCTCTACTTACCCTAGTAGGCGGGAAGGAGTGAATTCCATCTTGCTAAGTTATGTTCCCAGCCACTCACTCGGTTTTGTCACCAAGAAGGGAGGCATATTGAGCCGGCGAATCTTGCCAC
Organism: Trichosanthes cucumerina; assembly: GCA_036507285.1. Taxonomy (NCBI): domain Eukaryota; kingdom Viridiplantae; phylum Streptophyta; class Magnoliopsida; order Cucurbitales; family Cucurbitaceae; genus Trichosanthes; species Trichosanthes cucumerina. The sequence goes on from CM071841.1 coordinate 47,800,347, forward strand.
TCTCACCCATACTAGTCAAAGGACAATCCCTCGCGAACAGGAGTTCGTAACCTGTGCAGGATTGAGATCAAGTTGCCAAGGTCATCCTAGTGAAATAGAAACCTAACTAGTCAGCGAGAGTTCTGACTCTGAAGTTACTATTTCGTGGTCTGATCTTATGTAATCTCATTACATAGGATATCCCCACTCACATGTCATCTACACGAACACGTTAGGATCACAGTGTTTGTATCAAATAGAAAGTGGGCCACATCCATAGTTTTACTAGGGTAAGGTACCCAAACCTTATCCCCTAACTATAGACCCTTTAGGCTGTATCTTGAACCGAGATCCTTTATATGTACAATACATTCAGTTAAAGATTCATTTAACAACCTTGGATGTTTAGTTTATTGGATTTAGGGTTAAAACAAAGGCAATATCATGGATAATGAACAATAACACTTTATTGAAACAATAACACTTTATTAAATTAGAACATAATTATAAACTACGAGTTTTAGGGCAGAACCCCAACAAACTCCCACTTGAACTAAAACTCTAGTGGGGTACATCATAATCTAAAACAGTGGTAACAGAGATAGAAATACAATAAACTAAGGCATCCATATACCCCATAACATATCTCCCACTTGCCCTAGATTAGCCTATGTACACATCTCGTAGACCTAGACTTTCCACATGACCCTCGAACACTTTAGCCGTGAGAGTCTTTGTAAACGGATCAACAATGTTGTGCTCCGAAGCAATCTTCGAGCCTATTACATCTCCTCGTTGCACTATCTCTCGTATCAGGTGATACTTCCTCTCGATGTGCTTACCTCGCTTATGGCTGCGAGGTTCCTTCGAATTTGCTACCGCACCACTGTTGTCACAGTATAAGGTGATGGGAAATTCCATATTTGGAACGACTTCCAAATCAGTAACGAATTTCCTTAGCCAAACAACCTCCTTAGCTGCTTTGCAAGCATCGACATTCTCAGCCTCCATCGTGGAGTCACGATTCATCCTTGCTTGATGCTTTGTCATACTATAGCTCCCCCGTTAAGGGTGAAAACTGATCCCGATGTGAATTTCCTAGAATCCTTATCGGTCTGAAAATCAGAATCAATGTATCCAGTAAGGATCAAATCCTTAGTCCCATACACAAGCGTATAGTCACTCGTTCTCCTAAGATACTTGAGAATATTTTTAACTGATGTCCAGTGGTCTAACCCCTGATTGGATTGGTACCTACTGACTATTCCCACTACGTAGCAAATGTCTGGCCTCATGCACAACAAAGCATACATTAATCTACCTACTGTAGAGGCATAGAGAATACGTCTCATATCCTCAACTTCTTGAGGTGTCTTAGGACACTGTTCCTTAGACAGATGAACTCCATGCCTGAAGGGTAATAAGCCCCTCTTGGAATTCTACATCGAATATCTGGACAACATTTTGTAGATATAAGATGCTTGAGACAAAGCTATCGTTTTGTTCTTGCGATTTCTAAAGATCTGAATCCCAAGAACATATTGCGCCTCTCCTAAATCTTTCATTTGGAATTAGGTCGCTACCCAATTCTTTATGTCAGTAAGGTATCCTACATCATTCCCAATGAGTAGGATATCGTGCACATAAAGTACTAAGAAAGCTACTTTGTCGTTGATTATCCTCTTGTAAACACAAGGCTCATTAACGTTTTGGTCAAAGCCATAAGACTTGATCGCAGTATCAAATCTTATATTCCAAGATCTGGATGCTTGTTTCACCCATAAATGGATCGATTGAGCTTGCAAACTTTTTGCTCCTGACCTTGGGATATGAACCCTTCGGGCTGAGACATATAGATGCTCTTTGGGTAAAACCCTTTGCTACAAGTCTAGCCTTAAAGGTCTGTACGTCTCCGCCTGCATCTCTTTTTCTTTTATAGATCCATTCACCCTATGGGTCTAACCCCTTCAGGTTGGTCTACAAGTTCCCATACTGAAGTGATGTCCATTGACTCCATTTCAAGGTCTATGGCTTTAATCCATTGGTCCTTGTCTACGTCATTCATTGCCTGTTTATAAGACAATGGATTTTCTACGCCGTCATCCGGTATGATGACTTGAGTTTCAGCTAAACCCAAGTAGCGGTCAGGTTGGGAAACAACCCTCCCACTGCGTCGAGGCATTCCCAATGATTGAGAAGGACGAGACTGACTTGAGGTGCTGGCTCCTCCATCAACTCTTGATGAAGGTCCAGCTTGATCAACAACTCTTGTTGGTTCATCTGTAGCTTCATTTAACACTAATTTACTACGCGGTTTGTGGTTTCTCATGTGATCTTCCTCCAAGAAAGTGGTGTTAGTCGATACACTCACCTTGTTTTCTTGTGGGTCGTTGAAAAGACCACCTCTCGTTTCTTTTGGATAACCAACAAATTGGCATAATCTTGAACGAGGTTCCAATTTCTTTGGGTTTGTCACTAGCACGTGTGCCGGACAACCCCAAATACTGAAGTATTGTAAACTAGGTTTACGCCCCTTCCACTATTCAAAAGGTGTTTCTGAAACACTCTTTGTGGAACAATGTTCAAGATTTGAACTGCAGTCTCTACTGCATATCCCCAAAACGAAGCAGGCAATTAAGCATAGCTCATCATAGAACGAACCATGTCCAACAAGGTTCTATTTCTCCTTTCTGACACACCATTTTGTTGTGGTGTATTAGGTGCTGAGAGTTGAGATTTAATTCCATGTTCTATCAAATCGTCCTGGAATCTCAAATCCATATACTCTCCACCTCGATCGGATCGAAGTGTTTTAATGGTTTTCTCTAATGCATTCTCTACTTCAACCTTATACTCTTTGAACTTTTCAAGAGCCCCAGACTTGTGATGCATTAGATATAGATAACCATACCTCGAATAATCATCTATGAAGGAGATGAAATATTCGTACCCTCCTCTAGCTTTAACATTCACTGGACCACAAAGATCTGAATGTACAAGTTCTAAGGGCTCTATGGCTCTGTAACCTTTTCCAGTAAAAGGTCGTTTGGTCATTTTACCTTCCAAGCAAGATTCGCAAGGAGGTAAAGAATCATCTTCTAACTTATTTAGAAGTCTATTTTAGATAGTCTCTCAATCCGGTTGAGATTAATATGACCAAGTCTAAGATGCCATAGATAGGTATTATTATTTGGAGAAATTATTTGCCTTTTACTTTGAGTATTAGCATTTTTAAACATCTCATGATTTAAAATTGCTTTAGTCTGATTCGGTTTAAGTACATACAAGTTGTTTTTCAATTTAGCAGAACAAATATTGACACCCTCTTTTAAAATGAACGCTTCATTCAAAGAAAAGGAAATACAATAACCAAGTTCTATTAAACAAGAGATAGAAATTGAGTTCCTCTTAATCTTAGGAACTATGTATAGATTTTTTAATAAAATAAATCTATCTCCGAAAAACAGCTTGGCATCTCCCACTGCACAAGCTGAGACGACGCCTCTGCCCGTTTAGGCCACGAGCGTTATCTCACCCTCTTCGAGCTCCTTGAAGGAACTAGTTTCCTGAAACCAAGAGCAAACATGATTAGTGGCTCCTGAATCAAGTATCCAGGTAAAATCATCATTTTCCACTAAGCAGGTTTCAAGAATAAGTAAATCTTATTTACCTTTCTCCTCTTTGAGCTTAGCAAGGTATTTTGGACAGTTTCGCTTCAAGTGCCCATCCACGTTGCAGTGGAAACACTTTTCTTTGTCTGCAACCTTGGCTTTTCATTGCCTTTGTCAGCAGCAGGTGCCTTCCCTTTCCCTCCTATCTTCTTCTTTTGGGTCTTCTTAAGCCCAGAAGTTGAACCACACGACTTCGTCCGAGAGGAAGAACCGCAGGGCTTGGTTCCAGAGGATGAACCCATCTGGAATCTTTTAGAATGGCAAACTGATTTGCCTCTCCATCTACCTGTCCCTTATTTTGCATAAGAGACTGGTAAGTCTGCCGTTAATTTAGGAGGGACGTCAGGTTATACTCATTTTTCTTCATCTCCGCATTGCTACGGAATGGTAGGAAACTCTTCGGAAGAGATTCCAGGATGAAGAATACCTGATTTTGTTCATCTAAGACCGCTTCGTTCATTTCGGTCACGTTGAAATGAACTATAAGATCGAGAACATGTTCTCTCACTGAAGTTCCATCTTTCATGCGCAAGTTATAAACGTACTTGAGGGATTCGTGCCGAATTTGTTTAGATCGTTGTCCAGACAAATTCTCCAGATAACCCATGATCTCACGAGCTGAGACCATACCCTCCAATTTCCTGGCTAAAACATCAGATATCCCAACAAGGATATAGGCCTAGGCCCAGCGGTCAAACGCATCCTTAACTGATTGAGGTGCATTTTGAGCAGGGATCTGAGGACATTCCTCAGTTAGTACGAACGGAAGGTCATCAACAACAAGAATCGCATCCAGGTTGGACTTCCACGTAGTAAAGTTTTCACCAGTTAAACGTTCCTTTTTTAGTAAGGCTATATATGAGGACGACATGCTGAAAATCCAAAACGTTCTAATTAGTTATGCCTTATTAACCCATTATAAAACCAATCATATTTAGCAAAAATATTAAAGAAACCTAGTGTTTAAATTAAACCTTTAATTTTGCAACGATACTTCAAAGGTTTAGAACAAAAGCCCCCGTCGGGCGGTCAATCAATCCTCCCCTGAATTGAGACTTTCTCAGCCAATTCTCACTACCAGAACATCTCTGAAGGGAATGAAAATCCCCGCGCAGCGAAAGACGATCGAATCGTCAAGGTATCGTTACGCTACTAGAATTTTATTAAAACGACCTAACACTTAGATCTAAGTTAAACATCCAAAATAAGGATGAAATTACAGCGAGAAGAACGTACTTACTTGTTGAAGACAGTTCTTTAAAGTTCCTTCCTTGGTCACGAACACTTCGTGCTTCTCGATCTCAACGAACGCTTCTCTCGAACGAAAACCGAGCACCACCAACGACCTTCTCGGTTGTTCTTCCTTTGGAAAAAGGAAAGTGGTGGGACTTTTTTGTTTTGGAGAGGGAGGAGAGTTGAGAGAATTTGAGACTCTTCTCTTTGGTGAAATCCAAAAAAATGAGAGTATGAGAAGTATTTTCCTTCTTGCAAGAAGGGATTAAATAGTGGAGTTAAAATCTCCACATTATTACCATTTTACCACAACCATATGTTATGCAAATCATATTTGCATAACCATATAATATAAGATATCTCATATCTCATATTGCAAATCACATTTGCAATAATTGTGGATTAATTAAATTGAATCACATCTAATTTAATTTCTCTTAATTAATTTCTCCAATTAGCCCTAATTCAACAATTAGGCTAACCTATAGTTTATTATGAATCTCATTCACATTAAACTATATATTATATCATTCATATCTCATATAAATGACATAAATGCCTCTAAGTGAAATTGAACACTTCAATTTCATACCAAAACTCTAACCCTTCTTTTAACCCAGATGGAGCCAACCGAGGGACCTAATGGACCTACAGTAACGACTCTAATGATCCGAGATTAATGTGTCAAACTCTTTGACCCGGTTAATCAACATTCATTGGCTACGGTAACACTCCACTATAGTTCGTAGCTGCACTCCCGTCAGTGCAGAATATTACGTATCCACTGATATAACCAATGCCCATGAGTCGACCCTTCACAGGTTGTTCGTAGACACGACTGGATCAAATTACCGTTTTACCCCTGTGTCTACCTCTTGTTCCTTAAGTCCCCACTGCTCCTCTAATGAACAACATATTGTGATGGTCCAACCATACACAACACCATTCTTGGGCTAGTGAGAAGGTAGGTGCCCGTTGTCCAAGCCCTGGAGATAGCACTTAAAGGAACAACCCTTCTAGTTTCCCTAAAGGCGGGAACGAGTGAATTCCATCTCGCGTAGTTAAGTTCCTAGCTCCCTGCTTGTTCCTGCCCCTGAGATGATAGGCATATTGGGCGAGTAACTGTGACCACCCTCACCCGTACTAGTCAAAGGATAGACCCTCGCAGACAGGAGTACTTAACATGCTCAGGATTCAGGTCGAGTTATTAATGACCATCTACGAATTTATTAGTCCTCATCTTGTCAGCGGTGTTACATCGTGAGGTCTAATAATTCACGCGATTCGATCTTGTACAATCTCTCATTGCACAGATGCACCCACTCGCATGTCAACCACATGAACGAGTCAGATCACCTCGTTTGTATCTAATACAAAGCGAGTCGCATCCACTGTGTATCCAGGATTAGGTCTCCAACCCTATCCATATACTGTAGACCGTTCGGGTCATTAACTCGAACGTGATCCTCCCTGTGTGTCCACTACACACCGTTCAAGTTTTAGTTCTCTCATAAATTCAATGACCCTGGAGCTTAGTTTATTGGAAAAGTTTGTAAAATTTGCGAGACACAAAGTAATGAAATAAATAACTCTTATTAATTTCAAACAGTAATTTACAAACATGAGATTATGACAAAAATCCCAACAATCTCATGTCCCAATGGTCCTTAGCTACCGTTAGTTTGGTCAAAGACTTGTTACCTAGCTGATAGCACACAAAATGTGCTATCCTTAGGCTTAATAATTGCTAGTTTTATAATGATTTCAGGGCCTTTACGTGTTTAATTCATTCAATTTCAGGTTAAGAGATGAAACGAGCTATTGGAGACAAATTGGATCACTCGGGATCAAAACGAGGCTATTTGGAGCTAAAAAGACAATCAATTGGAAGTGAAAGGACAAAACCAAGCTAATGGACCCGAAGTGATGGCGTTGCAACGCTGTCCATAGCGTTGCAACGTCGAGCGTGCTGTGAAGCTGTATTGAAGACTACAGGCAATAGCGTTGCAACGCTATCTCGATAAGAAGGCATGCACGAGGAGCGCGCGATAGGAGGCGCGCAACGCCGCTGCGGCGTCGCAACGTCAGATCGATAAGGGCGCGCGCTTTAGGGTAGCAGCGTTGCAACGCCGTCAACTATTTCCTTATTTCAGCCGCTTAGGGTACAGCGTTGCAACGCTGTCCCTAGCGTTGAAACGCTGCACCGATTTAGCCTATATATAGAACATTATGCATTCTTGTAAGGGGAGCCGAATTTGGTAGATTTTCCACCCTAATTTCGAAATCACTTTGTAAGAAGATAGAAAAGAGCGTTTTTGGGAGCCAAAGCATCCGTGGAGGTTCGAGATCGAAGGAGGGAGCTCGGAGACGAAGGATCGGCATCGACACATAAGTTTAAATTCCTTTTCCTTCAGATTGTAACTCCGTTTGAGACGTTTTCTACATGTTTAGTTTGATTTTCATGTGATTTAGAGTAGCTAAACATTGTAGTTAGGAATTGATTTGCTTATTAAGACTTCTTTGCCATGTATTGAAGTATGTTTTGATCTTTATTTTTGGCAATTCATTCTTAATTTTATTTATATCTTTGGTTTAAGTGGATTCGAGAGAAAAAGCTTAAATTAGAACAAGGTTGTCAAAACCCTTAGAATTCTGGCATGAGAATGACTTAGAAGTTTAAGGGAAACACATAAAGAAGTTGCTTAATGTCGTGCATGCTTAGATTTTATATGGAGACTATAGGATTTATTGTATGTGCGAGGCTCTTGAGAGATCGAGAGACTTTCTTGAGTAATGTACTTCTTGTTTATAAATTCATCTCATTTATTTATTGCATGTGTAATTAAGTATTAAGTTGCAAGGTCAATTTCCCTTAAATCTATCAATTCGTGTCTCAACATGTTTGTTTGTCTTTAATTTTTGTTTCACCACCTATCCATGTTATGTTTCTTTAGCTAAAATTGAGAATTAGTATCTTAGTAATTAATTAATCTAGAAACCCATTCCCGAGGACAATACTTGGACTCTAAAATCACTATACTAAAACTTGACCCGTACACTGCGGTATTGCATTAATAAAATTTACGCAACAAGTTTTTGGTGCCGTTGTCGGGGAGTGGCGATTATTTAGATTAATTAATATTAGGAGAAAATTTAAAATTTTAGACTAAAGTTTGTTTGTGTGTTTTTCCTTATTTGTTCTTTTTGTGTGTTTGTTTTTTTCCTTATTTGTTTTATTTTAGTTTTGTGTGTTTTTGAGTCTTTGTCCCATGTTTTGGTTGTGTTGCTATTGTGTAGAAGTCTCGATCTGAATTATTAATTATTTATTTATTTATTATTATTATGACTTCGTATGATTTTGAGTTTCCACCATTCTATTGTCACTCTCAGGACCTTAGGTATGTGCATCATGATTTATCTGAACACCATGTGTCTAATTTTCACTATTATGTACCTGACATTTATGAAAATCCACGTGAGGGTAGTTATTTAGGCATTTGGGACCAGAATTTTTTGCACCCTAACCAACAATTAGAAAAATCATCTCTTTTGGACCAATTGGCGGAATATACCTTAGAATTGAAATTTAAAAATTTGGTTCATAGTGAATTAGAGAGGTTGAATAGGTTAGAAACTGAGGTGGTAGGATTTTGGGAAATAGTGCAAGATAGAACTCAGTACCTTAACCAGCTAGTGGTTTCCCTTAAGGCCTTACAGGAGAAATTTCTTGTCCTTACCACTCAGGAGATGCCACCTAGGAGGATTTGTTCAGATGATAATGAGAGGATAGTTTGGAGGAGACTGAGGCACACCACATGATCAGGTTAGTGAGGAAGGCAGTGGTGATACACTTAGTTCCGCAGGAGAAATCCAAGTGATAGAGTTAGAGGCTGAGAAGCCTATTTTCCTTCTATCCCCAGAAGTTTCCTTTATTGTTGATAACCATTTGTCTTATACTCACGAGTCTTGCTTTGATTTCAGTTCTTTCATTTCATTAAACAAAAATACCAAAAATAATTCTCTCTAGTGCCCATAATAAGCAGGATAGCCTTTTAGACTTAGAAAGCTATATCGATTCGTGCAAGAAAGGCCCGAAAAAATATGAGTAATTTTATGTGCCCTGATAAGTCACCGTCTAGCTAAAGACGTTAAAGAAAGCGCTTCTTGGGAGGCAACCCAAGTTTTATGTTTCATGTCTTTATTTTTTGTTTTATTTTCTAGTTCCTTTTGTATTTTGTCTAATTTATTTCTTTTTGTTCCTCCAGGTGTATGCCCAAGGGGAGAGCTGCAGACTTGCACCCTTTTGATCCGGAGATCGAAAGGACTTGTAGAAGACTCCTAAGTGAAGGAAAAGCAGAACCTCAGAGTATGGCTGATCAGGAACTCATCAATAACCCTAAACTTATCAGGGAGTATTTCCAACCTGTGTTTAATTCTGAGCAGGCTGGAATAGTCCATGCCCCTATAAATGCTAATAATTTTGAACTTAAGACAGGGCGATACAAATGGTTAGGGAAGGTGCTTTTAGAGGCTTAGCCACAGAAGATCCTAACTCTCATCTTCAAAATTTCTTAGAAATCTGTGGTACATTTAAAATGAATGGTATCTCTGTTGAAGTATTCGCTTACGTCTCTTTCCTTTTTCTTTGCAGGGTAGAGCCAAAGAATGGCTAGGGTCCCTTCCCTCAGGTAGTATCACTTCCTGGGAGGAGTTGGCCCAAGCCTTCATGACCAAATTCTTTTCACCTGTGAAGGCTGCAAAGTTAAGGACTGAGATTGGAACATTCAGGCAGCAAGAGGGAGAGCAACTATCCGAGGCATGTGAAAGGTACAAAGACATGCTCAGGAGGTGCCACATGACATGGCTGCAGTTGGCTCCAGTACAATTGTTCTATAATGGGTGGAAGGTAAGACCAGGACCATTCAGACGCCACCACTGGAGGGCTTTCATGGCAAAGGCTGTGCTGGAAGCACGTGCCCTCCTCGAGGAAGTGTCAACTGCGAGTTACCAGTGGCCTACAGAGAATGATAGATCTAAGCCAATAGCAGGATTGTATCAACTAGATGAAGTAACCTCTCTTAGATCTCATATGGCATCTCTCGTTCATGCTCTGAATAATTTTGCAGGATCACCACAAAAAGGGATGTCCTCTCAATGCTCCCAACCAATTGGAGAATCCACTGTGGAGCAATTGCACTACCTGAACAACAGAAACAATACCTATGGAGGAAATCAAACTCAGAATAACCTACCAACACATTACAATCCAGGTTTGAGGTATCATGAGAATTTCTCTTATGCTAACAACAAAAATGTGTTGAATTCTCCTACATGGCATGCTTCTACATCAAAGAGGAAACCATCACTGGAAGAGACATTACACTCGTTCATAGCTGAATCCAGAAGTCAGTCCAACCAGCTGGAGAATGCAGTCACCAGTCTATCTGGTATAGTGACTAGTCATGGAGCTGCAACAAAGAATATAGACACCCAGATTGGTCAAATGAACACATCACTCCATGCACTGCAAGCAAGGAAGGAAACACCTTGAGGGAGTACAGTCTAGCTAAAGACGTTAAACAAAGCGCTTCTTGGGAGGCAACCCAAGCTTTACTTACTTTTATTTTCCTATCTTTAGCTTGCTTTAGTTTGTTATTTTTCAATTCTTAGTTAGTTGTTGTTTTGCTTTGTAGGTTGTGACGATGCATTTCTTCGTTGAAATCCATGCTCCTGTTCTGACGAACTCCGACACACATGCTTTGGCTATCCAAGAAACTCAGAAAGATCTCCATTACCCAGGACAGTATTGTTCACTCTAACCCTTATACTTAATTTGTGCTTAATTCTGCAAACATTGGGGACAATGTTTAGTTTAAGTTTGGGGGTGGGATGTGTTTATTTGTTGTGACTGTCCTGAGTATGTGCTGAATTGTTGATTGATCTAATGGACCCACAGTGACGGGCTCTAACGATCCGAGATTAATGTGTCAAACTCTTTGACCCGGTTAATCAACATTCATTAGCTACGGTAACACTCCACTATAGCCCGTAGCTGCACTCCCGTCAGTGCAGAATATTACGTGTCCACTAATATAACCAATGTCCATGAGTCGACCCTTCACAGGTTGTTCGTAGACACGACTGGATCTAATTATCGTTTTACCCCTGTGTCTACTCTTGTTCCTTAAGTCCCCACTGCTCCTCTAATGAACAACATATTGTGATGGTCCAACCATACACAACACCATTCTCGGGCCAGTGAGAAGGTGGGCGCCCGTTGTCCAAGTCCTGGAGACAACACTTAAGGGAACAACCTCTTTAGTTTCCCTAAATGCGGGAACGAGTGAATTCCATCTCGATAGTTAAGTTCCTAGCTCCCTGCTTGTTCCTGCCCCTGAGATGATAGGCATATTGGGCGAGTAACTGTGACCACCCTCACCCGTACTAGTCAAAGGATAGACCCTCGCAGACAGGAGTACTTAACATGCTCAGGATTCAGGTCGAGTTATTAATGACCATCTACGAATTTATTAGTCCTTACTGTCAACGGTGTTACATCAGTAGGTCTAATAATTCACGGTTCGGTCTTGTACAATCTCATTGCACAGGATGCACCCACTCGCATGTCAACCACATGAACGAGTCAGATCACCTCGTTTGTATCTAATACAAAGCGAGTCGCATCCACTGTGTATCCAGGATTAGGTCTCCAACCCTATCCATATATCATGAGACCGTTCGGGTCATTAACTCGAACGTGATCCTCCCTGTGTGTCCACTACACACCGTTCAAGTTCTAGTTCTCTCATAAATTCAATGACCCTGGAGCTTAGTTTATTGGAAAAGTTTGTAAAATTTGCGAGACACAAAGTAATGAAATAAATAACTCTTATTAATTTCAAACAGTAATTTACAAACATGAGATTATGACAAAAATCCCAACAATCTCATGTCCTAATAGTCCTTAGCTACCGTTTGTTTGGTCAAGGACTTGTTAACTAGCTTAACTTATCCCGTAAATGTGACCCTACCATTGTCAGATCCAATAGGTCCGAGCCAACAGGCTATTGTTAAGAAAGACAACTGTTGGTAAATTACCTAAGAGACCATATCCATTTCTGGAGTTCGCGGTGTTCTGATCCCTATAGTCCGGCCCTCCGTAGGGTTTGGTTGTTCCATGAAAACCTAGCAAGTGGACTATAGAAATCTCACGGTGCGACCTAATGGAGGAGACCGTGGGATACGTTGACACACGTCCTGCTCCCATTTACTATGGATACTTCCCTCATTCACCTTAGTATTGAACCATGTAAACACATACTGTAGGAGGACGCCCTATTGACGACACGTAGCCAAGCATGGAACTCACGATGTGAACTCTTGAGGTAAACTTGATGCGAACATCTCGTTTTCTCCCACTGAAGCTTCTAAAGTTAGGGTATAGGTTTAACTTAGTCGGATTCTGGCTAAAAGAATCTATCTAACTCTATGCCTATTATAACTATTATAACTAGGTCTTTTAACCTTATATCTAGGTGAATAAACATTTTAATTACCTAGATATAAAATAGAACTAAGGTTAATTCAACTCAAGTTCTGGGTCAGTTTCCAGGTAGAAGGTGTTCCGTTAACCGTCAGATTAAGTACCCCCAACCTTAGACAAAACTTCACTATTTAAAATACTATGTAAGACTAATTTCTAATCCTATTAGAAATTAAAACTTAGGTCTAGATTAATTTTAAATAATTTAAAACTAATTTTAATTTACCCAAGTTCCTATGTTCGCATGCATTTCTTTATTATAGGTTATGGTTTCTAAAACTCCTTTAATTTATAACTTTTATAAATTTAATAATTAACCTATGACAAAGAACTATATTATAAAACCAACAATTATTTTTCAAATTGGAATTATAAAAAAAATATTCAACCAATTGAATAATTAAATTACTTAAAATAAAATCACATTTATTTTAAACTAATTAATTACATGCAACATGCAATTTATTTTCCATATAATCTAATTATAAAAATTATAATTAATTACTCATGAAAAATAAATTAATCATGCATCTAAACCATATTCATATAACAATTATATAAATAAAATGCATGAACATGCTTCTTCTAAGGTGGGAAAAATCTAAATGACATTCATAAAGACATATAGCGGTAAAACCGGAATAATTTGGCCCCTAAAGTGCAAAAAAAAAAATTACACTAATTTTATTACATAAACCGGTCCAAAACACCTTGAGCGGGCTTGAAACGCGCTCGAACGATCGAAAACCAGCGAACCTTTGAATGGTCCATATATTTCCGCTGGAAAATCATCACGGCATTGCAGCGCCGTTGTTGCGCGCGCGGCGCGGCGCCTGGGGTGGGCGTTGCCGCCGCTGCTCGCTCAGCGTTAACGCCACCCCGATAGAAGGCGCAAGACGCAAAACGGCGGTGTTGCAACACAGCGTTACAACTCCCGCGTCGATAGGGATGTTGGTGTTGCGACGCCGTTCCTCAGCGTTGCAATGCTGATGAACGACGTTGCAACGCTGCTGCTTCGACAACAGTTTTCCTCTTCGAACACAGCAGCTTCAATCATCAAATTCTCCTTCGATTCCCAATCAAATTGCATGAAACTTGTCTCGAACGACTCATAACTCAAATACAGACTGGATAATGCACTTAATTGCCCAAAACACAGGGGCCTTTACATACAAAATGATCAATTCAAAAGTAAACTAAGGCCAAAATATTCCTAAACTAGTTTTACAGCAAACCAAATGCATTTCCCACCAAATCAATGCAATTTTGCTTCAACCATAACAAAACAAGCATTGCTCTGATACCAATTGATGGAGATCTGATCTCCTTGAGCAGCGGAAACGTGTTTGAAATCGTAATGTGCAAGTTTATTTTGGTTGAAATGCAAAAACCAGTACATTGACAAAACAGAACAAACATGTTTATCTAATCCTAATTAGGCATGGAGATCTATCATGTAAACATGCTAAAAGTTTAACAATTAAACTAGTAAAGGGAGAGAAAGTAATTACCTTTGTAGTTCTTCCACACAATAACTCCTTGCTACAAGGATCACAACAGGACAGTAAGCACGAACAAGGGCTTCTTTGCTTCTCTGTTTTTCTCCAACGGAACACTACCAAAAGAGAAAACTTTTTATATCTCTAAGTTCTTAGAACAAATCCTATTTCCAACAATTTGGAAGAGAGTAAGAGGGAATTTGAGAGAGAGAGAATTTCTTCTATGTTCAATCGTAAGAATCCAATGTCGGAATAATCTCTTCTCACCAGGAGAAGAAACCTGTGTAGAGGGCATCTCCCACTCCCTATCGAATAGGGAGTTGGGAGAGAGAGGGGGAACGTGTCCTCCTGACACCATTGTGCTAGGGCATTTAAACCATTTGTACAGAATACTCCCACTTATCCTAGTTGGGGAACACTTGGAAACCTAGACCTTCCAGGTGACTCTCAGCAACGTTGTGCTCCGAGGCTATCTTTGTGACGATCACGTCTCCTCAATGCACGATCTCTCTGATGAGATGATATTTGCGCTCAATATGCTTTCCCCTCTTGTGACTTCAGGGTTCTTTTGAATTCGCCACTGCACCACGGTTATCGCAATACCGCGTGATGGGCAAAGTCATATTTGGAACAACTTCCAAATTTAGCATGAATTTCCTAAACCAAACGACCTCTTTAGCTGCTTCACAAGCTGCTACATATTCGACCACCATGGTGGAATGAGCGTTGCATCCTTGCTTGATGTTTCGCCATACTACAGCTCCTCCGTTAAGAGTGAATACTGACCATTATGTAGATTTCCAAGAATCTTTATCAGTCTGAAAGTCAGAATCCGTGTATCCTGTAAGGATCAAATCCTTAGCCCCATACACAAGCATGTAGTTCCTTGTTCTCCGAAGATACTTAAGGATTGTTTTAACCGTTGTCCAGTGTTCAAGTCCTGGATTAGATTGATACCTACTGACCATTCCAACTGCAAAACAGATGTTTGGCCTAATACACAACATGGCGTACATTTGGCTCCCAACTGCTAATGCGTAAGGAATCGGTCTCATATCCTCAACTCCTTGAGGTGCCTTAGAACACTGTTCCTTAGATAAATGAACTCCATGTCTAAAAGGCAATAAACCCTTTTTGGAGTCTTGCGTCTTAAACCTCAACAACACTTTGTCGATGTAAGATGTCTGAGACAAGGCTAGTGTTTTATTCTTACGGTTCTGGACAATCTGGATCCCAAGAAAAACTGTGCATTACTCAAATCTTTCATTTGGAATTGCGTAGCTAGCCAATTCTTAGTGTCAGTATGATATCCTACATCATTCCCAATGAGTAGGATATCATCCACATATAGAACTAGGAATGCGACAGAACTATTGATGATTTTCTTGTAGACACAAGGTTCATCATCATTCTGATCAAAGCCATAAGATTTGATTGCTTCATCAATTCTTATATTCCAGAACCTAGAGTCTTGTTTCAGTTCATATATTGATCTTTTAAGCCTGCAAACCTTTTGCTCTAGTTCTGGTTCAACGAACCCTTTAGGTTGATCCATGTAGATGTTTTTCTCATGATTGCCATTCAAAAAGGATGTCTTGACATCCATTTGCCATACCTCATAGTCATAATATGCGACAATGGCAAGTAAGATACGGATAAACTTTACCATAGTAACAGGTGAAAAGGTTTCCTCATAGTCAACCCCTTCAACTTGGGTATAACCCTTTGCTACTAGTCTAGCTTTAAAGGTTTGCACCTTCCCATCTACACCACACTTTCTCTTGTAGATCCACTTACAACCTATAGGTTTTACCCCATCAGGTTTATCTACAAGATCCCAAACAGAATTGAAGTGCATAGACTCCATTTCTTTTTTCATGGCTATGATCCATTTGTCTTTGTCTTTGTCATCTATCGCTTGATTATAAGTCAATGAATCCTCACAGTTGTCATCTGGTATAACAACTTGGGTTTCAGATAAACCCATGTAACGACCAGGTTGTGTTATAACCCTCTCACTACGTCGAGGCATACTCAACTCTTGAGATGGACTCTCTTGACTAGACAAGCTAGTATCAACAACTTTTGTTGACGTACTAGTTTTATTAGCAACCTTTGTTATCGTTCCGTCTAACTCACTCAACACAATTTTACTTCTTGGTTTGTGGTCCCTTATGTGGTCCTCCTCTAAGAAAATGGCATTTGTCGACACAAAAATCTTATCTTCCTTAGGATCATAGAATAAACCACCTCTTGTTTCTTTTGGGTATCCTACGAATAGGCACAATTTTGAACGTTAATCCAACTTTTTTGGATTTGTCAGAAGCACATGTGTTGGACAACCCCATATTCTGAAATAACATAAACTACCTTTACGTCCTTTCCAGAGTTCAAAAGGTGTTTCAGAAACACTTTTTGATGGCACATTGTTCAAAATGTATATCGCAGTCTCCACTGCGTAACCCCAAAAGGAACTAGGGAGATGAGAATAACTCATCATTGATCGAACCATGTCCAACACGGTTCTATTTCTCCTTTTCGATACACCGTTTTTTTGTGGTGTACCGGGAGCCGAGAGTTGGGATGTAATTCCATGTTCTATCATATAGTTCTGGAATTTTAAATCCATGTACTCTCCACCTCGATCCAATTGAAGTGTCTTAATCGTTTTACCTAATTGATTTTCAACTTCAGTCTTGAATTCCTTGAACTTTTCAAGTGCTTCAAACTTATGTTGTATTAGGTAAATATGCCCAAATCTAGAATAATCATTTATAAAGAAGATGAAATATTCATAACCTCCTCTGACTTTAACATAACCACAAAGGTCTGAATGTATAAGCTCAAGAGGTTCTTTGGCTCTATAACCTTTTCCACTAAAAGGTCTTTTAGTCATTTTGCCTTCTAGGCAGGATTCACATACAGGTAAAGTTTTTTCTTCTAACTCATTTAGAAGCCCATTCTTTACCAATCTCTCAATCCTATTGAGATTAATGTGACACAATCTAAGATGGCAAAGATGAGCATTTTCTTTAGGAGAAATTTTACGTTTCTTAGTTTGTGTGTTTGTAGTTTTAAATAATTCAGTGTTCAAAACCATTTTGACTGAATTAGGTCTTAAAACATACAACCCATTTTCTAATGAAGCTGAACATATTTCCACAGCTTTCTTTAAAATAAACACTTTATTCATAGAGAAAGAAACAAAAATACATTGTTCTATAAGGCAAGAAATTGAAATAAGGTTTCTAGTAAACTCTGGTATCACTAATATATTGTCTAACAACATATATTTCTTGTCAAAATAAAGCTTCATCGTGCCTACTGCTACAGTTGAAACGACTTCTCCATTTCCAACCCAAAGCGTTATCTCTCCTTTCTGTAGCTACTGTCAGGAATCAATTCCCTGAAAAGAAGAGTAAACATGATTAGTGGCGCCTGAATCAAGTATCCAAGCAGTTTTATCATTGTCCACTAAACAAGTTTCTAAGCAAAGTAAATCATATTTACCTTCCTTCTTCTTTTCTACAATGTACTTCGGACAGTTCCGTTTCCAATGCCCGTCTTTGTTGCAGTTGAAACACTTTCCTTTGTCTGCAACTTCTTTGACTTTCTTGCCCTTCTAGGTGGCAGCTTTGTTAGCTCGTTTCATTTTACCTACCTTCTTCATGTTCTTCTTCTTCCCTTTCAGGTTAGAAGAAGATGAAGCCACTGTTTTTGATCCAGAGATCGAACCTCTGTGATAACTCCTACTGGCAACATTTGCCTCACCTTTCGATCCCTTAATTTTCATCAAAGATTGAAAGGTCTAGAGTTCATTCAAAAGGGAGGTGAGATTAAAAGTAAGCTTGTTCATAACAACATTACTTCTAAACTGTAGGAAACTATCTGGAAGGGTTTCCAAAATGAAGCTGACCTGACTCGATTCATCGATTGAAGCACCATTCGACTCTGCGATGTTAAAATGTACCGACATATCCAGGACATGATCCCAAACAGATGAACCCTCTGGCATCCTTGAGTTGAATATGTACTTGAGGGCATTGTGTCGGGCATGTGTCGATTGTTTTCCAAACATACCCTGCACGGAATCCATGATTTCCTTAGCGGTCATCATGCCTTCATGCTTCTTGGCTAATATGTCAGACATACTTGCCAGCATGTAGACCTTGGCCTTATCATTGGCCTTGATCCATCGATCATATGCATCACGAACATTTTGTGACGCATTCGAGCCTTGCACCCGAGGACACTCTTCAGTTAGCACAAACTTCAAATCATCCACTACCAATATAGTTTTGAGTTTGTTTTTCCATGTCATCAAATTCTTTCCAGTTAACTTTTCCACACCCAATAAGGAAACTATAGAGCTAGACATTTTGCTAAAAATTTACAAACAAAACTTGTATGAGTTTCTTGCTATAATTCTAATCCAATCATGTTTTAGCTAATTATCAAATGATTCCTAGGTCATTCATAATTTGCAATGATACTCCAAAGGTTTAGAATGTATGACACCGAAGGGTAATAAAAAAATACTAATCCTCTGGTACAAGACATTCTTGACAAAAACCTAATACCAGAAGAACTCTTATTCCTATAGGCTTTAGTTACCATTATTCGGTTCGGATACATACACAACTTATGTACCTCATGAGTGTAACCCTCTGTCTTTAGACCCCAGAGTCCCCATCCAATAAAATCCGCCGAAGGGAGGACTAGATTGAAAAACAGACTAAGGAAATCTTTATCCCGTTTGGGTGTCTACTGTGTTCGATCGCCAATGATCAAGCCCTCCGAAGGGATTGTTTGGTCCAGGCCAAACTAGCAGGCTGACCATAGTGATCTTACGGTGTAAACCGACTGAAGAGACCATAGGTTTTGTTTTCACTAAACCTGCTCCCACTCACTATAAGTACCCTCTCCATTCACCTTGATATTGACTCATACAAACACCATCTGAAGGGAGACGCTCTTGTTTGCGCCACGAGGCCAAGTATGAGTCTCACGGTGTGAACTTCCCAGAGATACGTAGGTGAAAAAATATGTATCATATACACTTTTCCTCCCACTGGATACTTTAAATCTATAGGCTAAAACCCGGCTACTGGTTTTACCTAAACTTATCAATATAACTCTTATATTGATAATCAATATAACTCTTATATTGATTTTATCCTAAGTTTTCTAATATAACTCTTTATATTAAGCCTAGAATTTCTAGTTTATTAACCCCTTAATAAACCCGCTAACGCTACTGTAATTTATAAACTCTCTGATTCAATTTCACTCCCAGGTCAGTTCCCAGGTAGGGGTGTTCCGTTTCCGTCAGCTTAAATATCCCAGCCTAGACAGAACTTTCCTTAGAAATTGCTCCATTTCTTGCTCCATTTCTTGCTCATTTTCGCTCCGATCTTCTCAGCAACCACCTTGCCTCGATCGACACGAACATACATACTCAATTTACATAATAAAATGCCCAAAACAATAGGCCCTTACATTGAACGATTCAACGAAATTATGTAAATCTAGGTGCCAAAATTGAAAACGTCAAAATTGCAAACCGTTCATTCATCTCATGAAAAACAGTAAATCTCACCTCGTTCTTGATAAATGCAGAAAGTAAATTAAGAACGCAATTGGGCTCTGATACCAATTGAAGGGAATCGAATCTCGCAGCGGAAGCGATTGTCAATCGCGCATTCTTAATTACGTCATATGGATTACGTTCAAGAACTAATCTATCTAGATTAAGCAAGAATTATACCTTTGAAGAACTTTTCTTTGAGTGCTCCTTCTCCCACGATCACGGTCTCAGCAATACGATCCCGAACGATCACGGACACTACCACCAGATCTTCTCCCTTGTACTCTTGGTGAGGGAGGAAGGTGGGTTCCCTTTAGGTGATATGAGATGTTTGTGGGATTGTGAGAGAATGTGTTTGTGGAACCTTTCCAACAACACAACAAGATCACAATCTAGGGTTTCCAAGTCTTCGCTTATAAGTTGCATCTCATGCAACTATATATATAGGAAAATGGGATGGAAATTACCATCCTATCCCTCCTTTATTCTCCCACTATTATATGGTTTATATGTGAATCTAATTCACATTAAAACCATATAGTATATCAATTATATCATATATAATTGATATAACACCTGATGCATGAAATTGAACACTTCAATTTCATTCCTAACTTTATACCCTCAATATTATCATGTTGAGCCAACGGAGGGACCTAATGGACCTACAGTTCATGAGCTCCAATGATGTGAGATTAACTGATCAAACTCTTTGATCCAATTAATCAATATTCATTAACTACAAGTCACTCCACTATAGACTTGTAGTTGCATTCTCCTCACTGTAGATTATATTTTGTCTATTGATATAATCATTAGCCATGAGTCGACCCTTCATAGGTTGTTCGTGATCACAGCTGGGTCAAATTATCGTTTTACCCCTATGATTACTTCCTTAAGCACCACTGATCCTCTAATGAACAACAAGTCTAAGGTTCTACCTAGACTCATACCCTCATAGAGGGCGGGGCCCCGTTGTTCAAGACCTGGAGTCAGTTCTTAAGGGAACAACCTTTCTAATTCCTTAGTGTAGGAATGAGTGAATTCCATCTTGTATATTTAAGTCCCCAGCTACCTACGAGGTTCTGTCCCTGAGAAGGTAGGCTTATTGAGTCGGCTACAGGTCACTCTCACCCATACTAGTCTAAGAACAACCCCCTATAAGCAGGAGTTCTTAACTTACTCAGGATTTAGGTCGAGTCACTAATGACCATCTATAAATTATCAGTCTTATCCTGTTAACGGTGTTACACTAGTTAGCTAATAATTTGTAGTCCGGTCTTGTATGAACTCTTCATACAGGATGTCCCCACTCACATGTCAACCACATGAATGAGTTGGATTACCTCATTTGTACTAATTACAAAATGGGTCGTATTCATGGTGTTACCAGAATGAGGTTTTCAACCTTATTCTTATACCATAAACCATTTAGGTTATATTCTTGAACATAATCCAAATAGTGTTCACTACATTGATGTTCAAGATATATTATAACCTTGGAGCTTAGTTTATTTGATTAATAAACCAAGAATATAATTTTATCAAAAACAAATAACTCTTCATTTATTTGATCAAAATTACACAAGTTTAGGGCATAAATCCCAACACTACGGGCTTTAGTGGAGTGTTACCGTAGCTAATAAATGTTGATTAACCGGGTCAAAGAGTTTGATAGGTTAATCTTGGATCATTGGAGCTTGTCAATGTATGTCCATTAGGTCCCTCGGTTGGCTCAAACTGGATTAAAAGAAGGTTTACAGTTTTGGTGTGAATTGAAGTGTTCAAGTTCACTTAAGGGCATTTATGTCATTTATATGAGATATGAATGATATAATATATAGTTTAATGTGAATGAGATTCATAATAAACTCTAGGTTAACCTAATTGTTGAATTAGGGCTTATTTGGAGAAATTAGGTTGAGAGATATTAAATTGGATGTGATTCAATTTAAAAATTCACAATATTACAAATGCGATTTGTAAAATGAGATATGAGATATCTTATAATATGTGGTTATGCAAATATGATTTGCATAACCTATAGTTGTGGTAAAATGGTAAATAGGTGGAGATTTTAACTCCACCCATCACCATTATATAAACCCCTTTTGTAAGAAGGGTTGTAAGCTCGCACTCCCATTTTTGGAATTCTCACCAAAAGAAGAGTTCTCTCCTCTCTCAATTTCTCTCTAGATTTTTCCTCCCTAACCAAAAGAAGGATCCCACCATCCTCTTTCTTCCATAAGAAGAACAACCTTGTAACCAAGTGGAAGTGTCCGGACGTTGTTCGTGAGGAGATCGAGATCGTTGAGAACGAGGAAAGCACGAAGAGTTCGTGAACGGAAAGGAAGCTTTGAAGAACGTTTTCAACAAGTAAGTATCATAACCTTACTGTTTTTTTCCTTAGATTGCATATTTAGCCTATAATTATGTGATAATTAGTTTTAACGAAGTTAAGTTGCACAACATCACCACGACGATTCGATCGTCTTCTTCTGCGCTGGGACTTTTATTCCCTTCAATTTTTGAAATTGATTAAGCAAAATGAGTATAAAGTGATAGAGCAGTTACATCGCACCCCATCTCGGATATCAATTCTACCACTTTTTCTGTATTATGAGCCGCACCGCAAAGTTTGTTTGATGTTTTGAACCAAGCTCATGTAGGCCCTAATATTTCGGTAAATGCACTCAGTGAAATTATGGGAAACATAACTGCTACGAACTGTATTACTTTCTCAGATGATGAGATCCCGCCTGAGGGTACTAGACACACTAAGGCATTACACATCTCTGTAAGGTGTAATGATCATCTGGTGGCTAGAGTTCTTGTGGACAATGGCTCATCTTTAAACATAATGCCAAAGTCGACATTGATGAAGCTCCCCGTGGACTCCTCCTATTTAAAGCCAAGTACCATGGTTGTGAGGGCTTTCGATGGTGCTCGAAGGGAAGTAATCGGAGACATAGAAATTCCCCTACAAATCGGGTCATCTTCTTTCAATGTAACATTGCAAGTGATGGACGTAGACTCTTCGTATAGTTGTTTGCTTGGGCGTCCTTGGATTCATTCCACAGGAGCTGTTCCATCTTCACTTCATCAGAGAGTGAAATTCGTTGTAGAAAATTGTCAGGTTGTCGTTTTCGGGGAGGAAGATATGTTTGTAACAAAGACAACATCGTTTCCATATGTAGACGCAGTACAAGAAGCTTTTGAGTGCTCGTATAGATAATTTGAGGTTGCCAACGCCACTACCTTTCCAACTGAAGGTTGGAATATAGACCGTTATTCAGCCAAGAACTTGCTTAATGTATATGCAATCTCTATATCTCAAGAACTTGTACCTTTTTGTTGAGAAATGAAAAAGGGATTGTCGGTTTTTATTTAGTTCATCCACTTGACCTCTTCCTTTCGCTCCCATTTATTTTTATTATTCTTGATTGTCATTCACTTTCCATCATCCTCTATCTATCACCAATACGACTTGGATCATTGACAGGGACGCTGAAGCTGAAGAAGCCAACTTTGAAGTTCCAATTTTTAGTATTGACCAAAGAGAGAAGGATGACTTTGAAGTGTCACAAGAGTTATTAAGACTGGTGAAGCAAGAAGAAAGAGAAGTTGTGCCTTACCAAGAGCCGCTAGAAGTAATCAATTTGGGGTCATCAGAGGAAGTAAAAGAAATACGAATCGGCACTTTGGCTATGCAGCAAGATCGTTTGGACCTTGTAGTCCTTTTACGTGAGTACAACGACATATTTGCATGGTCTTACCAAGATATGTCTGGTCTGAATACAGAAATTGTAACACATTGGTTACCGCTTAAAGCCGAGTGTAAACCCATAAGGCAAAAACTGCGAAAAATGAAACCCGAAATGTTGATCAAAGTAAAGGAAGAAGTCAAAAAGAAATTTGACGCGGGCTTCTTAGCAGTAACAAAGTATCCTGAGTGGGTTGCAAATATTGTCCCAGTCCCGAAAAAGGATGGAAAGGTGAGAATGTGGGTGGATTATAGGGATCTCAATCGTGCAAGTTCCAAAGATATTTTTCTACTTCCTCACATCGACGTTTTAGTGGACAACACAACAGGATATTCTACTTTTTCATTTATGGATGGATTTTTCAGGATACAACAAAATTAAAATGGCTCTTGAAGACCAAGAAAAGACGATTTTCATCACTCTATGGGGGACTTTTTGCTATAAAGTCATGCCTTTTGGTTTAAAGAATGCAGGGGTAACTTATCAGAGAGTCATGGTTACTCTTTTACATGATCTAATGCACAAAGAAATTGAGGTGCATGTAGACGACATGATCGCCCAGTCTTAGCCAGGAGAAAAGCACATTGTCACTCTTCGTAAGCTTTTTGAGCGGCTAAGGAAATTTCAATTAAAGTTGAATCCAACAAAGTGCATATTTGGGGTATCCTCTAGAAAATTATTGGGGTTTGTTGTTGGTGAAGAAGGAATCAAGGTAGATCCCAATAAGATAAAAGCAATAACGGATCTAAAACCTCCAAAGACTCAAAAGGAGGTCAGAAGTTTCTTAGGGCGGTTAAACTATATTGCGCGATTTATATCGCACTTAACTCAAACTTGCAAGTCGGTGCTAAGATTATTACGCAAGAGTGAAGTGTGTTGTTGGAATGAGGATTGCCAAAAGGCTTTCAAGAAAATCAAAGAATACTTGCAAAACCCCCCAGTGTTGGTCCCACCGACACCGGAACGCCCACTAATCCTCTACCTAACAGTAAAAGAAGGGTCAATGGGATGTGTGCTCGGGCAACATGATTCTTCAGGGAGGAAAGAGCAGACTATTTACTATTTGAGCAGGAAATTTACAAGTTGTGAGTCGAATTACTCTTTGTTAGAAAAAACTTGTTGCGCCCTAGCTTGGGTAACCCAAAGATTGAGACAGTACATGTTGTATTACACGACATGGCTTATCTCGAAGATTGATCCCATAAAGTACATTTTCGAAAAACCATCTCTGTCTGGAAGAGTAGTTATGTGGCAGGTTTTGTTATTGAATGGAATGAAACTCCCTGCGCAGCGGAAGACGATCGAATCGTCACGGTGATGTTGTGCAACTCAATTTCGTTAAAATTATCTAACACTTAGAATAAGGCTAAACATGCATACTTAGGAAAGAAAACAGTAAGATAAGTCTACTTAGTTGTTGAAGACGGTCTTCAGTTTCCTTCCTCCAATCACGAACTCTTCGTGCTTCCTCGATCTTAACGATCTCGATCTCTTCTCACGAACGTAAACCGAACACAACCACTTGATTTCTCGGTTGTTCTTCTTTTGGAAGAAGGAGAATTGTGGGATTCTCAATTTGGTGAAGGGAGGAGAATTTTGAGAGAGATTTGAGTTTGAGAGAGAATTCAATTTGCCTTTTGGTGAGAAATCCAAAAATGAGCAAATGAGTACCTTTCCCTTCTTGCCAAGGGGTTTAAATAATGGTGATAGGTGGAGTTGAAATCTCCACCTATTTACCATTTTACCACAACCATAGGTTATGCAAATCATATTTGCATAACCACGTACTATAAGATATCTCATGTCTCATTTTACAAATCGCATTTGCAATATTGTGGATTTATTAAATTGAATCACATCCAATTTAATTTCTCTCAATCTAATTTCTCCAAATTAGCCCTAATTCAATAATTAGGCTAACCTATAGTTTATTATGAATCTCATTTACATTAAACTATATATTATATCATTCATATCTCATATAAATGACATAAATGCCCTTTAGTGAACTTCAACTCTTCAATTCACACCAAAACAGTAAACCTTCTTTTGATCTAGTTTGAGCCAATCGAGGGACCTAATGGACCTACAGTGACGAGCTCCAATGATCCGAGATTAACCTATCAAACTCTTTGACTCAGTTAATCACCATTCATTAGCTACGGTAATACTCCACTAAAGCCCGTAGATGCACTCCGGTCAGTGTATGATATTATGTGTCCACTGATATAACCAATGCCCATGAGTCGACCCTTCACAGGTTCTGGTTGTCCGCACTGGTAACACACACCAACACAAACAAGACAGTGATCTCATTGATTCTTTAAGTCCTAACGACTTAGAACATTTACTTTAGGTGTGAACCTCCTCTGTTCACGATCTCAGAAACTGTTTGTTGGAGACATCACGGAGTGGAGGAGGCAACCTGGGAGTTAGAGGACCAAATGAGGAGAAGTACCCGACGATTTTCACTTAAAGACTGCTAAATTTCGAGGACGAAATTTCTTAAGGGGGAGGTAAGTTGTAAACCCGAGATCTTTCCTTGGAATTTTCTTATAAAAAAAACAAAAGAAAAGAAGAAATGAATGTTTAAGACTTGGTTTCCCTTGCTTTAAAAAGAAAAGAAATGAAGTGAAAGACAAAAGGAAAACAAGGAAGGAAAAGTCTAAACCATTTTGGTTTGGTTTGCTCTAAGAATAATGAAGAAACGAAAATGAAAGGAATGGTTATTATATTATGTTTTGTTTAGGAAAGAAAAGAAAAGAAAAGAAAAGAAAAGAATGGAAAAAGGAAAAGGATGAAAAAGGAAAGTGGGAGGTGGGACCCCCACCTTTGTTTTCTTTTTAAAAACACTCCCTCCATCGATCTTCTTCTTCATTTTTATCAAAAGAAAGGTAAGGGTTTCGTGGGAGAAGCTTAAAGGAAGAGGAAGAAGGAGATTTTGGAGTTGGAATTGCAGAAGAGACGGAGGAGAACTCAAAGTTTATTTGTGTAGCAGCAAGGTGAACAACTCAGACCAGTTCTGCTATTTTGTTCATCTAGAGCTCCACAGAAGGAGGTAAGAGTTGAGGTTTTGTTTCGTGCAAGATAAATCATATTGGAACAAAATTCGTGAAGGAAGCTCGAGCAAATTCGGATCTTAAGCTACTGATTTGTGAAGAGGAAGACAGAACACAGAATTTACTATCAAATCCGAGAAGTCTCTGATATTTTGGTTGTACTGTTCTGTAGAGTTGGAATCAGAAGCTCTAATAGGTATGGTTGGAAAGCTTATTGAATTTCCTACAATTCTCGTGAAGAAATCGTGAATAGAAAATGATAGGAAGATGTTGTAAATATCAGGTCACGTTTCGGGTTGCAGCAGAAAATGGAATCTGGAATAGCAGAAGTTGGTTCCTGGGAAAGAAGACGTCGAGGTACTTTCGAACCAATCTGTTAGGAATATCAACTTTATGTCTTCATATGATTTTTAGAGGGTTCAAAAGCGAAGAATTTGGTATAAAGTACATCCTTTTTGGCTAAGTAATGAAGATGTTATGAGTATTTGAATATAGGGTATTCTGTTAAATGCTGGAATTTTTGTTGGAGTGTTTTCTTGTAGTTTTAAGGTTAAAAACCATGAGCTCGAGGTTCTAAAACATGGTTTTGGTTTGTTTGGCAGTCCAAGAGGAGATAGGTCGAGTGTACGGGCCAAGGTTCTAGTTCTAACACGGTGAGTGACAAAACGAACCTTGAAAATGGTTTATAGGCTTGTATTATGCTTATGAAAATGCAAGGTTTTGCTAAAACGAAATGGTTTCAATGCTTAATGTTTTCCTTGAAACACATGTTTTTGAGTATTCATATTTTCTAAGAATTGATTTCAAGTGCTCGTTGTGAGCCTAAATGTCTTGAAGAAATTTATACATGAGCATATGTCTAATGATTGCCGAAATTTATGGAAATGTTATGATTTTGAGCAAGTATGTACTAGCAAGTATGTTTTAAAGTTTTTCAGTTTTATGGACAAGCTGAGTAAGCTTGAGTTTTATGAAAGAGAAGATAAGCAGACATGTTTAAATGTTTTTATGTGTTTTTATGAGCCTTGAATGAGTAAATGACTGAGACATTGAGCCCGAGGCTTTATGGTACCGTGTGCACACAAGTCTTATTCTGTTGTCGACGTTGCGTGTACTCCGTGACAACAGCGCTGTCGTGAGTGTTGGGCGAGCCCCACTACGACAATGACGATGGGAGTGTTGGGCGGGCCCCACTACATCGTAGAATAAACGTTGGTTGTACTGTGCGTGCCCTACACAACGTAGATTGTGACATGTTTTAAAAAGAGTTAATATCATTTACATGCCTTACGAGATTTTAACGATATACTTGTTGGTTTTCATGAAAAGTTATTATGATTACACAGTTATTTTTAACATTTGATTACAGATGCATATGCTCATAGATGGCCAGGTGATATGATTTACGAGTTAATAGCTTTCTTTTAAACTCAAGTCATTCATCGAGCTTCATAGCTCATTCTTCAGATTTTCCCACTTTTCGTGTAGAGATCGAGCTCCGGTGCTCGAAAACTTTGTCATAATCTGTTTGGAAGCTTCACAAGTTTGATATGTTGTACGTGGGTGGAGTTGTATAGAAAGTCTATATGTATAAAAGAAGGACTATAAAGTTATGTTTATGTGTACATTTTAGGTTGTGGTTGTGTGATCCATGGTTGGGTATGTTTCTGGTTGTGATGTTCATATCTCTTCCAGTTTTCCATAGAGTTATAAGTAGGGTTACCCCTTACGTAGGTTGCATAATTGTCAATATTCCGCTGTGTTATGTTTTAGTTGTTTCTTATACAAGTTTAGTATGCTTATAAGGTAAAACAGGGTCAACAGGTATTGTTAGAGAGGTGAACGATGTCTATTGGCTTCACGCCGTCTACCGGGCTAAGTTAGCAGGTAGTTCGGGAGGGGGTGTGACAGTTCGTAGACACTGATGGGTCAAATTACCATTTTACCCCTGTGTCTAGTTCTTGCTCCTTAAGTCCCCACTGCTCCTCTAATGAACAACAACGTTGTAATGGTCCAACCATACACAACAACCCTCTCGTTCCAGTGAGAGTGTAGGTGAACGTTGTCCAAGCCCTGGAGACAGCACTTAAGGGAACAACCCCTCTAGTTTTTCTAAAGGTGGGAACGAGTGAATTCTATCTCGCGTAGTTAAGTTCCCAGCTCCCTACTTGGTTCTGTCCTTGAGAAGATAGACATATTGGGCGAGTAACTGTGACCACCCTCACCCGTACTAGTCAAAGGACAGACCCCCGTAGACAGGAGTCCGTAACACGCTCAAAATTCAGGTCGAGTCACTAATGGTCATCTACGAAGTTTTTAGTCCTTACTGTCAACGCTGTTACATCAGTAGGTCTAATAATTCACGGTCCGATCTTGTATAATCTCATTGTACAGGATGCCCCCACTCGCATGTCAACCACATGAACGAGTCAAATCACCTCGTTTGTATCTTAATACAAAGTGGGTCGCATCCACAGTGTATCCAAGATTAGGTCTCCAACCCCACCAATATTGTTGGGATGTATGTCCTCATCTCGTGTAGTTTGTAATATTCCAAGTTGTAAATGAATAAGAGTTATTTATTTCAACATTGTGTAATAAATAAGAGTTATTTATTTAAACTTTGTGTCTCGCATTTTCATAAACTTAATCCAATAAACTAAGCTCCGTGGTCATTGCTTTTATGAGAGAACTAAGAACTTGAGCGGTGTGTAGTGGACACACAGGGAGGATCACGTTCGAGTTAATGACCCAACGGTCTGATATATGGATAGGGTTGGAGACCAAATCCTCGGATACACTGTGGATGCGGCCCGCTTTGTATTAGATACAAACGAGGGTGATCTCGACTCGTTCATGTGGTTGACATGCGAGTGGGGGCATCTGTGCAATGAGATTGTACAAGATCGACCGTGAATTATTAGACTTGCTTGATGTAACACCGTTAGCAGTGATAGAGCTAATAAATTCGTAGATGACCATTAGTGACTCGACCTTAATCTGGCGTGTCACGGACTCCGTCTCATGGGTATGTCCTTTGACTAGTATGGGTGAGGGTGGCCACTGTTGCTCCCCCAATATGCCTATCTTCTCAGGGGTAGGACCACGTGGGGAGCTGGGAACTTGACTACGCAAGAAGGAATTCACTCGTTCCCGACTTAGGAAAACTAGAGCGGTTGTTCCCTTAAGTGTTGTCTCTGGGGCTTGAACAACGGGGCCCCACTCTCTCATTGGCACGAGAGGGTTGTTGTTTATGGTTGGACCATGCAACGTAGTTGTTCATTAGAGGAGCAAAGTGGGACTTAAGGAGCAAGAGGTAGACACACGGGGGTAAAAGCGGTAATTTGACCCGCTGTGACTACGAACAACCTGTGAAGGGTTGACTCATGGGTATTGGTTATATTGATGGACACAACTTGTCCTACTGGTGATGAGAGTGCGATTCACGGGCTTTAGTGGAGTGTTACCGTAGTTAATGAATGTTGAATAACCGGGTCAAAGAGTTTGTGAGTTAGTCTCGGATCATTGGAGCTCGTCACGTGTAGGTCCATTAGGTCCCTCTGTTGGCTCAAATTGGACAAATTGAGGGTTTCTGAGTTTGGTGTGAATTTGAAGTGTTCAAATTCATTATTTGGGTATTTATGTCATTTATATGAGATATAGATGACATAATATATAGTTTGATGTGAATGAGATTCATAATAAACTATAGTATAGCCTAATTGATTAATTAGTGCTAATTGGAGAAATTGAATTGAGAGAAATTAAATTGAATGTGCTTCAATTTATAATTCCACATTTATGCAAATGAGATTTGTATAATAAGGTATGAGATACCTTATATTATATAATATGCAAATGTGATTTGTATATTATATGGTTGTGGTAAAATTGTGATTTGGTGGAGGTTTTAACTCCATCACACAATAGTATTTAAAGGCTTTGCAATAAGCCTTTGGTATGCCATTTGCCATTTTTTGGATTTTCATCGAAAGAGAGCAAAAAGGCTTTCTCTCATTCTCTCTCAATTCTCTCTAAAACTTCTCCTCACCCAAAATCAAAGGGAGTCCCACCTACTCTCCCTCAACCTCCCGAGAACAACCGAGAAGACGTTTTGGAAGTGTCTTGCTGTTCGGATCGAAGTTCGTGTTCGAGGAGAACGTTGGATCGAGAGAGATCGTGACCGGAGAAGGAGAAAACGTTGAAGAAGAGTTCTTCAAGAGGTTAGTGTCTATTACTTACTGCTTACTTCTTCTTATTTGCATGTTTAGCCTAGGATCTATGAGATAGATTCAATTTTAAGATAGGAATTACACAACGGATCAACGACGTTTCACAACGTCTTCCGCTGCGGGAATTCAAAATCCCTTCACATATACCGTAGACCATTCGGGTTATTAACTCGAACGTGATCCTCCTTGTGTGTCCACTACACACCGTTCAAGTTCTAGTTCTCTCATGTATTTAATGACCCTGGAGCTTAGTTTATTGGTCAAAGTTTGTAGAAAATGCGAGACACAAAAGATGAAATAAATAACTCTTTATTAATTTCAAATAGTAATTTACAAACTGAACGAGATTGGGACAAACATCCCAACAGTTATCAGAATATGATATTGTTTATGTTACCAGGAAGGCCATAAAAGGGAGTGTAATCGCTCGTTGCTTGGTCGAGTTGCAAGTGGAGGATTATGAGCCGATGAAATTCGAGTTTCCAAACGAGGACATTATGGTTGTATCAGATGTGCCACATGACTTGAAAATGTGGACAATGTGGTTTGATGGAGCCACAAACAAGGTGGGACATGGAATCGGAGTTGTGTTGACATCTCCTGAAGGGAAGCTATACCCATTAACTGCCAAGTTATACTTCGACTGTACGAATAACGTAGCTGAGTACGAGGCATGTAGTATGGGAGTTAAAATGGCATTTGACATGAAGATAAAGAAATTGCAAGTGTTTGGAGATTCTCCTTTGGTGATACACCAATTGAATAGAGAATGGGAAACAAGAGACCTTAAATTGATCCCTTATAATAAGTATATTCGAGATTTGGCTCAATCATTTGAGTCAATCACGCTTGAGCATGTTCCACGAGAAAGTAATCAAGTTGCAGATGCATTAGCCACCTTGTCTGCCTTGTTCAAGCTAGATTGTGATAAGGAAATTCAACCTTTAAATTTTCAAAAGCGAGAAGTGCCAGCCTACTACTTGAGCACTGAAGAAGAGCCAGATGGGAGGCCCCGGTATCATGACATTAAACGTTACATTACGTGTCGAGAATACCAGCTAGGGGCATCCGAAAATAATAGGCGTACGATCAGGAAGTTAGCCATGAGTTTCTTTTTAAATGAGGAGGTGTTATATAAAAAAAATCATGACATGACTTTGATAAGATGTGTTGATGAAGCAGAGGCCAAAAAGATAGTAGAAGAAGTGCATGAAGGAGTTTGCGGGACTCATGCAAATGGGCACATGATGGCAAGGCAAGTCCTATGTGTTGGCTACTATTGGTTGACTATAGAATCAGATTGCATTAAATATGCAAGAAAATGTCATAAATGTAAGATATATGCAGATAAAATGCACACTCCAGCCTCATCTCTTCATGTACTATCGACTCCGTGGCCTTACTCTATGTGGGGTATGGATGTGATAGGACCAATTGAACCAAAAGCATCGAATGGTCACCGCTTTATTCTGGTAGCCATTTACTATTTCACAAAGTGGGTAGAAGCCACCTCATATAGAAGCGTCACTAAGCAAATCGTACTCAAATTCATAAAAAGAGACATCATATGTCGCTATGGCATGCCTGAACAGATCATTACTGATAATGCAAAAAACTTGAATAACAAGTTAATGGATGAGTTGTGTACTCAATTCAAAATTAGGCACTCTAATTCTACTCTTACCGACCTAAGATGAATGGAGCCGTAGAAGCGGAAAACAAGAATATCAAGAAAATTGTAGAGAAGATGATTGTCACGTACAAAGATTGGCATGAGATATTGCCTTTTGCTCTACACTGTTACCGTACCTCCACTCGCACGTCAATTGGGGCAACTCCATTTTCTTTAGTATACGGAATGGAGGCAGTTTTGCCTTTTGAAGTTGAAGTCTCGTCTCTCATAGTGATTAAAGAGGCGGAGTTAGAAGAAACAGAGTGGGCTCAACCAAGGTACGAGCAAATAAACTTCATTGAAGAAAGACGAATGATTGCATTGTGTAGATGGTAGTTATACTAGAGAAAGTTGGCTCGAGCTTATAACAAGAAAGTACGCCAGCGTTGCTTTCAAGAAGGGGATTTTGTTTTAATGAGGATCTTGCCATTTCAAAAGGATCATAGGAGGAAGTTGTCACACCCTGTCCCAGCTTACTTGCCTAACCTAGGAAGAGATGCAAAGACAAAGATAACCAAACCTCTTGTTGGCTTTCCTTGACTAACCCAAGACTTAACTTAAAATAAACGTAACACAACATGTTTGAACAAGCAAAATTAAGCACTGATATACACTTATATATGAAACACATTCACTTCCTTTACTATGTTCTTTAGATAATCATAAAGTTTCCAAGTTTATTACAACCCATCTAATATCTTCTCACTACAAACCATATACAAAAGAAAGTGTATATACAAGGAGCTAAATGGCGTGGTGGCAAATAGGTCTTGTGAAGGCTAAGCACTGGAAACTCGTCCGCTACCTGGGAAGAGTAGACATAAAGAAAACGTGAGCTAGGAAGCTCAGTGAGTGTCTATTATAAGTTCACAGATGAAGCATAAAAAAAAAATGGCAGACTATAGGTAGAAAATAGCTTAACATAAACAAACCATGCTTCCAATTTACAGGTTAAAGTCACCACTTATGCATAACACACAACTCATAATGTAGTATTATATTGAGGGTAGATAGATTAATAATGTAGAAGCTCATAACAATAAAACACATGGCATGATACCACTTTTGAACCATAGAGGTGGTAGAGTTACATTTGTACCAATAAGGTTCATACCTCTCTCACGTGCACGTGGAATACCTTTGGCCCTTTGGTTTTCCCTAATACCTTCTCTATGTCCTTTAGTTAAGGTAAGACCATTTACTACCCGAATACCTTCTCATTGTCCTTCAGTATCGGGAAATTATGATTCATTCCCCCTAAGTACCTTCTCGAATGTCCTTGAGTATTAGGGGTTAACCACGATCAAGGGCATAACTTGTTTACTATGGAAATCATGTTTTTATAACACATACAACAATTTCTTGACATTTTCATATTATCATCTAAACATGTTCCCAAGTGGATTTACACAAAACATTCTCTAAAGGAAAGCATACTTTCATAATTTAGTTTCCATACTTGGACTTATAGTTACAACTAATTCAAAGCATGCTTAGGTTCCATCATGAATTTTATGTTAGAAACTCCATGAAACTATACATAATTAGTTCAAACAAGATTCAACGATCAACAATTATGTTTTTGAAGAAAAACATAGGCCAAGCATAGTTCTAAGATAGAGTCACTCACAGTAGTAGAATTAGAACCTTGGCTTGTAAACTTGAACTATTGCTCTTGGCCTGTCAAACAAACCAACTCAACCATTAGAACCTCGAGCTCATGATTTTTAACCTTAAAACTTGCAAGAAAACACACTTTCAAATTTTCCAGCATTTTCAGATTTTCTGCCCTGTTTTCAGACCGCCATAACTTCTTCATTACTTATCCAAAAATAATTTAATTTATACCAAACTCTTCCTTTTTGAACCCTCTAAAAATCATATGAATACATGAAATTGAAATAACAAACGGATTTGTTCAGAAATACCTCGAAAGCTACTTTCCTCAAAGCACAGACTGCTTTGTTTCCAGATTTGATTTCTGCTGCACAACAAATTTAATCTGATATTTAAAACATCTTCTAGACATTTTCTACTCACGATTTCTCCACGAAAGTTGTAGGAAATGCAATAATCTTTCGAACCATACCAATTAGAGCTTCTAACTCCAAGTATACAGATCAGAACAACCAAAACATCAGAGACTTCCCGGATTTGACAGCATATTTCTGTCTTCTACCTTCCTCTTAACAAAACAGTAACATCAATTTCTTTCCTTATGCACCTTAGAAACAGGTCTAATTCAGTCCCATAACTCAATTCAGAATAGCCATACACACAATTGGTTGTAAGGTATATAGAAATGGAAGAGAATCTCCTTCAATCTCTTGCTAGAAGTTTTTCCCTTTCACCTAAAATTACAGGTTCAACTTTCAGCTTGGGTTCCTCAACATTTATCAACACAACCACCAAATATTATTTGATAAACCTCAAGGACAACATCTTAGCTTACTTACCTCAAAATTTAAGCTTCTAATTCTTCCTCAAGAGCTCAAAACAGACTGATCTCCTCATACTGTTCTGCTACCCGAGAATCCTGAACACCCTTCACTGTTCTGCACTTTTCTCCTTCGTCCTCTTGGTATTTTCTGAAAAGACGATCTGTTTCGTATTCTACACTCCATTTCTGAGATTTTGACACAAAAATCATCGAATTTGGTTCCGTAGATTGAGAGATATGATCGTTTGAAGATGACCCATTTTCCAGCTGCTTGCTGTTTTTCTGCGAATTTGACAACACCTACTTGCCTTGTTTAACTCCGAGGCTTCACCTCCCTTGGCCAGCTCCTCCTTCAATATTTATATCATAATCACCTTTTTAAAACACTAAAATAAGTGTGTAAATAAACCCTAAGCATTTAGCCAACTTATCCTAAGTTTGTGAGACATATGATCTTCCATTCAATACATGATGCACCTAAAACTTCTCCAATTTGCTAATGATTTGAACTTACTTCAATTCAACTTTTAATATGCTTATTTCAATGGTTGACCTATTCCCTTATGAAGTTTAGACACATTGTACCTCCAAATTCAATAGATTCGGAAATTCGATCACGACATCATTTAGTGCAACCTATACGATTTTGCATATTTCAAAACTTCATGAACGAGTGCAAAATGATAAAAGAAAATAGAGTTTAGGGCTTACAATTTACTACCCCCTTAAGAGGAATTTCACCCTCGAAATTCAGCACGAGAAAAGTTGTGGGTACTTTTCTTTCATTGTGTCTTCGCTTTCCCATGTTGCTTCCTCGACGTCGTGATTTCTCCACAAGACCTTTACCAGTGGTATTGACATGTTCCTAAGCACCTGTTCTTTCCGATCCAGTACTTGTAGAGGTTCTTCCTCATATGATAGAATCTCCTTAAGTTGTATTGGTTCTACCTTGAGCACATGTGATGGATCAGAAATGTATTTCCTCAACATTGATACATGGAAAACATTATGTACCCGAGACAATTCTATCGGTAAAGCTAACTGTAAGTCGATGGCCCTACACGCTCCAGAATCTCGTAAGGCCCTATATATCTCGGGCTCAGTTTCCCCTTCCTTCCGAACCGCAAAATACTCTTCCATGGGGATAGTCTCAGGGAAAATTTTGTCTCCGATTTGAATTCTAAATCTCTTCTTCGTTTGTCAGCGTAGCTCTTTTGTCTATCTTGTGCTGTCTTCAGTCTTTCCCTGATAAAATTAACATTCTCCGAGGTAACTTGGACCAACTCTTGCCCTATTAGCTTCCTTTTTCCTACCTCCCCCCAGCAAATAGGGGTTCTACATTTCCTTCCATATAATGCTTTGTACGGTGCCATTCCGATGCTAGAATGATAACTATTATTGTATGCAAACTCCATCAATGATAGGTGAGTCTCCCAGCTTCCTTTATATTGCAATACGCATGTTCGAAGCATGTCTTCGAGGGTATGAATGGTTCTTTCTGACTGACCATCGGTTTGTGGATGAAATGCTGTACTAAAGTGCAACTTTGTTCCCAAGGCCTCTTGGAGACTCGGCCAGAACTTGGAAGTAAATCTCGAATCCTTATCCGACACAATAGATACTGGGGCTCCGTATTGGCTTACAATCCTGTCAACATATAATTTAGCAAGTTTATCCAGAGTAAAAGTTACCTTGACGGGTAAGAATCGAGCGGTCTTAGTCAATCTGTCTACTATCACCCAAATCCCGCCATAACCACTCGGTGTTCGGGGAAGTCCAAATAATAAATCCATGGTTACATGCTCCCACTTCCATTCAAGTATTGGGAGTGGATTTAGAAGCCCTCCTGGTTTCTGTCGTTCAGGTTTCACCTGCTGACAAATTTGACATTTAGAGACATACTCTGCTATTTCTCGTTTCATTCCTGGCCACCAATAATGGTTCTTTAAGGTCCGATACATCTTTGTACCTCCTGGATGCATCGCATAGGCTGAACTATGTGCTTCTTCTAGTATCGCATTTCTCAAAGATTCATCTTTAGATACACAAAATCTACCATACTTCATCAATGCTCCATCACGCCTTACTTCGTAATCTGCTCTCTAATTCAAGTTCACCTCTTCTATCAATTTCTTCAGGGTAGGGTCTTTAGCTTGACTTGTGATAACATCATTAATTAAGGTAGGTCTTACCTGAAAATGAGCTAACAAGTTCCCTTTGTCACCAATATACACTTTTGCATTAGAACTCTTGAGTTCCTCAAATAGAGCCACTCTAACAGCATTAAGTGAACCTCTACGTTGCTTCGACTTCCTATTATGTGCATCAGCTACAACATTAGCTTTTCCTGGGTGGTACTCAATCGTGCAGTCATAGTCATTTATCAACTCAAGCCACCGCCATTGTCTCAAATTCAACTCTTTTCTGCTCAAGATATATTTTAAACTTTTATGATCGTGTAAATACAACACTTTCACCAAAACAGATAATGCCTCCAAATCTTTAAGGCCAACACAACTGCTGCGAGCTCCAGATCATGAGTAGGATAATTACATTCATGCTTTTTTAACTGTCTTGAGGCATAAGCAATGACTTTCCCATCCTGCATAAGTACACATCCAAGGCCCTGATGTGAGGCATCACAGTAAACCTCAAACTCTTTTCCCATGGTGGGTAGAGTTAGTACCGGTGCTGTGACAAGTCTGTTCTTTAACTCTTGAAAACTTTTTCCACACTTTTCACTCCACTCGAACTTCGTATTCTTCTTTGTCAAACATCGATAGTATCCTGCAAGTCCCAAAAAACTACGGACTTCCGTTATTGAAGTGGGTTCCTCCCACTTTACTATAGCTTCTGTCTTCTGAGGATCCACTTGAACCCCAGTTGCTGACACTACGTGTCCCAAAAACCCAACCTGTTCTAGCCAAAACTCATTTTTACTAAATTTAGCATACAACTTCCGATCTCGTAATGTCTGTAGCACTATTCTGAGATGTTCTGCATGATTCTCTCTACTTTCTGAGTACACCAAGATGTCATCAATAAATACTATCACAAACTGATCAAGATAAGGATGGAATACCCGATTCATGAGATCCATGAATGCTGCTGGGGCATTAGTTAACCCGAATGGCATTACCAAGAATTCATAATGCCCATATCTTGTCCTGAAAGCTGTTTTTGGTACATCAGACTCATTGATCTTCAGCTGATGGTAACCTGATCGTAAATCAATTTTGGAAAACACTGAGGCACCCTTCAGTTGATCGAACAGGTCATCTATGCGGGGCAAAGGATATTCGTTACGTATTGTTACCTTATTCAGTTGTCGGTAATCAATACATAATCGTAATGTCTCATCCTTCTTTTTAACAAACAACACAGGTGCTCCCCACGGAGATACACTTGGTCGAATATAACCCTTATCCACCAACTCCTGCAACTGAGTTTTCAATTCCTTCAATTCCTTCGGTTCCATCCTATACGGGGCTTGAGATATTGGCGTTGTTCCTGGTATCAGGTCTATGGTAAACTCTACCTCTCTATCAGGTGGAAACCCTGTTAGCTCTTCTGGGAAGACATCTAAATACTCACATACTCTTTGGAATGTCTTTGAGTTTTTGATTTACTCATTGGTGCACAAACTACATATGCAAGATACGTTGTACAACCTTTCTTCAATAATTTTCCAGCTTTAATAGTTGATATCATACAAGTAGGCAATATCTTCCTATGCCCCTTAAACACAACCTCAGTGCCGCCTAATTTCCTCAACACAACTTCCTTCCTATGACAGTCCATTAAGGCATGATACCTAGATAAGAAATTCATCCCCAAAATAACGTCGAACTCTTGGAGATCTAAGGGAATCAATTCAGTTGTCATGGTCATACCATTCACTTCCACCATACGATTAGTATAAACACTACAAACTATCGACATATCACCAATAGGAGTATAAATACACAGCTCCTCAGATAAAGGTTCTAACTTTGCAACAATGCTAGCAAAGCAAACATTTTAGAGATAAAAGAATGTGTAGCTCCCGGATCTAGTAATGCATGTGTGAGTTTACTACTGAGATAGAAAGTGTACCCGTAATAACTTACGGTGCATCATCTCGCTCCATTTGTGTCATGGCGTAAATCTTCCCCTGTTGTCGGGACGACCCCACCGCCCTTTTGCTTAGCACTACTAGTGCCTTCTCCTCCAGCTTGCCCCAGTATTTTCTGCTGTGGTTCACAGTATCGATGTAGTTCTCTGTCCCACCATGCCTTCTTGCATTAATTGGGGCATTCCCTTTTGAAGTGACCACCTTGCCCACAGTTGAAACATACATTTCCGCCACTCAAACATCGACCCCAATGATACTTTCCACAAGTGTTGCACAAAGGTTTCCTTGCTGAACTTGCTACTGACTCACTGGGTTGCCTTGTACGAGAGTCTCTCGCTGATCCCATAAGGAAACTTGATCCTTGCTGCCTCTGTCTTTCCCCACGTCCACTGTAGCAGTCCTTGGAGTAGACTGCCCACCACGATGGGGTTTAAAGCTCCCTTTTCCTGAAAAACACTGGAGTGAATCTCCTATTATCTCCTCGTTGGAATCGGTCTCGTGGTAAATCAACAGAATAAGTGGTATGACCACCACCTACAACCCCTTTTCCCATTCTGTCATCTACCAGGCTTTGCTCTACCCGTAATGCCGTCTCAACAAGCTTGGAGAACTCAACCCACTCCGAACTTGCATCATCAGCAGCGTTCGATCTCTGCTCGTAGACCATCCTCGAACCTCTTGCATCGATCTGTCTCATTTGCAACAATAGTGCTAGCATACTTTGATAATCTCGTGAACTTCTTCTCATATTACACATTGTCATCGATCCTTGAACAAGTCCTAGAAACTCGTTCTTCTTTGCATCACGATAAGAGCTCGGATAATACTTATCTTCAAAGGCCTTTCGAAACTCTTTCCAGCTCCAAGCATCCCCTTTTCTGCTCTCTGTTATCTTCCACCAATCATCTGCTCCTTTCTGGAGTAAGAATGCTGCTAAATCGACCTTCCTGTCTTCAGGGCATCGCATGACCCTAAAGCATTTCTCAATCAGATTTAACCAAACCGCAGCATCAGCGGGATCTTTCGTTCCTTCAAATGTTGTTGCACCTAAGGCTTTCAGTCTTTCAATGCCATACTTCTTTTCTCGGATGCGCTTGTCTTTGATCCAACACTTTCAGCTAATCTTTGAGTTATCCTCGTAAAGATCTGTTCCTCCATATTCACCTCTTGCTGAGGATGACTAAACTCTCCCTCTGATACCTCTCTTCCTCTATCACCAGTAGCTTCTTGAGTTCCAGTCTCCACTTGCCTGCCTCGTTTGCCACCTCGAGCCATAGTCCTAAATTATACAATCTTATTAAAATAGGTAAGACAACAAGCTCCTAATTTAATGCATGAACCTAGTTCCCTTCCCAAAACCTTTTGCTCTGATACCAAGTTGTCACACCCCGTCCCAGCTTACTTGCCTAACCTAGGAAGAGATGCAAAGACAAAGATAACAAAACCTCTTGTTGGCTTTCCTTGACTAACCCAAGACTTAACTTAAAATAAACGTAACACAACATGTTTGAACAAGCAAAATTAAGCACTGATATACACTTATATATGAAACACATTCACTTCCTTTACTATGTTCTTTAGATAATCATAAAGTTTCCAAGTTTATTACAACCCATCTAATATCTTCTCACTACAAACCATATACAAAAGAAAGTGTATATACAAGGAGCTAAATGGCGTGGTGGCAAATAGGTCTTGTGAAGGCTAAGCACTGGAAACTCGTCTGCTACCTGGGAAGAGTAGACATAAAGAAAACGTGAGTTAGGAAGCTCAGTGAGTGTCTATTATAAGTTCACAGGTGAAGCATAAAAAAAAATGGTAGACTATAGGTAGAAAATAGCTTAACATAAACAAACCATGCTTCAAATTTACAGGTTAAAGTCACCACTTATGCATAACACACAACTCATAATGTAGTATTATATTGAGGGTAGATAGATCAATAATGTAGAAGCTCATAACAATAAAACACATGGCATGATACCACTTTTGAACCATAGAGGTGGTAGAGTTACATTTGTACCAATAAGGTTCATACCTCTCTCACGTGCACGTGGAATACCTTTGGCCCTTTGGTTTTCCCTAATACCTTCTCTATGTCCTTCAGTATTAAGGTAAGACCATTTACTACCCGAATACCTTCTCATTGTCCTTCAGTATCGGGAAATTATGATTCATTCCCCCTAAGTACCTTCTCGAATGTCCTTGAGTATTAGGGGTTAACCACGATCAAGGGCATAACTTGTTTACTATGGAAATCATGTTTTTATAACACATACAACAATTTCTTGACATTTTCATATTATCATCTAAACATGTTCCCAAGTGGATTTACACAAAACATTCTCTAAAGGAAAGCATACTTTCATAATTTAGTTTCCATACTTGGATTTATAGTTACAACTAAGCATGCTTAGGTTCCATCATGAACTTTATGTTAGAAACTCCATGAAACTATACATAATTAGTTCAAACAAGATTCAACGATCAACAATTATGTTTTTGAAGAAAAACATAGGCCAAGCATAGTTCTAAGATAGAGTCACTCAGAGTATTAGAATTAGAACCTTGGCTTGTAAACTTGACCTATTGCTCTTGGCCTGTCAAACAAACCAACTCAACCATTAGAACCTCGAGCTCATGATTTTTAACCTTAAAACTTGCAAGAAAACACACTTTCAAATTTTCCAGCATTTTCAGATTTTCTGCCCTGTTTTCAGACAGCCATAACTTCTTCATTACTTATCCACAAATAATGTAATTTATATAAAACTCTTCCTTTTTGAACCTTCTAAAAATCATATGAAGACATGAAATTGAAATTCCAAACGGATTTGTTCAGAAATACCTCGAAAGCTACTTTCCTCAAAACAGACTTCTGCTGTTTCCAGATTCGGATTTCCTGCTGCACAACAAATGTAATCTGATATTTAAAACATCTTCTAGACATTTTCTACTCACGATTTCTTCATGAAAGTTGTAGGAAATTCAATAAGCTTTCGAACTATACCAATTAGAGCTTCTAACTCCAAGTATACAGATCAGAACAACCAAAACATCAGAGACTTCTCAAATTTGACAGTATACTTCTGTCTTCTTCCTTCCTCTTAACAAAACAGTAACATCAATTCCTTTCCTTATGCACCTTAGAAACAGGTCTAATCCAGTCCCATAACTCAATTCAGAATAGCCATACACACAATTGGTTGTAAGGTATATAGAAATGGAAGAGAATCTCCTTCAATCTCTTGCTAGAAGTTTTTCCCTTTCACCTAAAATTACAAGTTCAACTTTCAGCTTGGGTTCCTCAAAATTTATCAACACAACCACCAAATATTTTTTTATAAACCTCAAGGACAACATCTTAGCTTACTTACCTCAAAATTTCAGCTTCTAATTCTTCCTCAAGAGCTCAAAACAGACTGATATCCTCATACTGTTCTGCTACCCGAGAATCCTAAACACCCTTCACTGTTCTGCACTTTTCTCCTTCGTCCTCTTAGTATTTTCTGAAAAGCCTATCTGTTTCGTATTCTACACTCACTTTCTGAGATTTTGACACAAAAATCATCGAATTTGGTTTAGTAGATTGAGAGATATGATCGTTTGAAGATGACCCATTTTCCAGATGCTTGCTGTTTTTCTTCGAATTTGACAGCACCTACTTGCCTTGTTTAACTCCGAGGCTTCACCTCCCTTGGCCAGCTCCTCCTTCAATATTTACATCATAATCACCTTTTTAAAACAACAAAATAAGTGTGTAAATAAACCCTAAGCATTTAGCCAAATTATCCTAAGTTTGTGAGACATATGATCTTCCATTCAATACATGATGCACCTAAAACTTCTCCAATTTGCTAATGATTTGAACTTACTTCAATGCAACTTTTAATATGCTTATTTCAATGGTTTACCTATCCCCTTATGAAATTTAGACACATTGTACCTCCAAATTCAATAGAGTTTAGGGCTTACAGAAGTGGACACCAAACTACGAAGGGCCATATGTGGTAAAAAGGGCTTTCTCAGGTGGGGCTTTGGTTTTGACTGACATGGATGGCAATGACCTACCCAATCCGCTAAATGCAAATTTTGTCAAGAAGTATTATGCGTAAAGAGTAGTAACTTCTGGTCGTAGGAGTTACATTTTAGCTGAATTTGTTTTGTAAAGCCCGATAGAAGGCTTTTGTTTGGTCAGGAATTGTACCCATGAGGCTTTCCAATCCAATGAATTGGTGTTTGTTTGAACAATTGTGCTCTAAAAGCTATTTTATAGGCTTTAACCTTTCGAGCAAAATAAAAGAAGGATAAGGTAGTGGTAATAAATCAATCAAAATTTTGCATATACATGCGTATGTAAACAAGGCATACCCTTGTTCACGATCTTGCTTGTTTTTGTCATATGGCGCTTATTTATCCCTTACCCTTGACACCTTTTGTTGTAGTGGCGGTTGTTTATCTCTGGCACTCAACGTGTTTTATCTTGTCATGTGGCGCTTGTTTATCCCTGGCCCTTGACACTCTTTCAGTGCAGTGACGCTCGTTTATCCTTGGCCCTCAGCGCATTTATTTTGTCATGTGACGCTTGTTAATCTCTGACCCTTGACACTTTTCATCTTTGTTGCGACCGAACAAAATGATGTTTATGCCTTTGTCCACCTTATAATCCTATAAGGATGTGCAAATGGGGGCATGCTGTAGCCACGTATTTTGTCTGGCTTGTTTTATTTTTTGTAACATTTTACTAAGTATGTGAGGGAAAGACTTTTAAAAAAAATCAGAAAGTTGGTGAAAAGAGGGGGAATTAGGGTTTTTGAAGACAAATTGGGCTTTTGGTTTTTTTTTAGCATAAGAGTTTTTTTACATCATTGCCCCTTTTTGTTCTTTGCCTAAAAGAGGAAGTAGCTTTGGCTTTATAAGCCATTGTTTTTCAACACCCTAGGGGGAATCCCAAGAAAGAAAAGCCCAAAAAAATACTATTCTCCACTTCTCATCCACAACCATCTCACAAAAAAAAAAAACAGAGAAATTTCAGAGTAAGTTCCTCTTATTTTCCATTGTAGTACTTTACAAGAAGAAAATGGTTTGGAATACAATAAAAACAATTACGCTTAGCCGGAAGTTGCACATGGTAGGGTTTTGGACCCAAGGATTCGCACTTCAAATGGGAAGCTAGTTGTATTCCTTCTCCCGTTTCTAGATTTGTATTCTCGAATCACCCTTGTAAAACAGTAGTTGAGTAAGGGATGATTTTTGTTATTATTATTATTTTTTCCATACTTTGATCTATGCCCTTTTTTTTTTGTGAGTGTTCTTATCCTACATTTTAGTGCATTTTTTTTAGTGTCGTTTTTTTCTTCCATGCTACTGTTTTTTTTTTATTATCATTACTAGTATTATTCTATATGTCTTTGTTTTTGCTCTCCTTTTGTTCCTAGGCATCTTTTCTTTTGCAAGAAGTAAAAAAAATTGAGCCTAAAAGAAAAGAGGGTTTGAAGCTAAAAAACCGAATTAACATGTTGTGAAAGTAATAAGAATGAAAAAAAAAACAGCTAAAAAGAGAAGCAACATGTTGTAAAACAAAAAAAAAAAAAAGAGGAAGAAGAGAGTAAAATAGCATACGTTGGTAGAAGAAATTTTTGCTTTATGTTAAGGGAAGTGTTGCGAAAAAAAAAAAAGGGTCAGGAAGATGTGTTAAGTTTGAAAGAAAGAGAGAGAAAAGTGGTGGAATGTGAGATTTGAGGAGGAGATGAGAAGAAGATGGTAAGGCAGAAGAAAAAGTGAGAAAAAAGAGAAAGGAGGGATTAGGGTTTGAAAAAAAAAAGTGAAGAAAGAGGAAGGGTTTGGATGTGAAAATGTTTTGTTTTAAAGAAAAAAAATTATTATTATTATTATTCTTCTTCTTCTTCTTATTATTATTTTAAAGAAAAGGGCTTTTGATGGGCGGCTGTTTTGTCGCCCATCTCTTTTTTTTTTGTAAATTATATATATATATATATAT
This sequence comes from Trichosanthes cucumerina, assembly GCA_036507285.1. Lineage (NCBI taxonomy): Eukaryota > Viridiplantae > Streptophyta > Magnoliopsida > Cucurbitales > Cucurbitaceae > Trichosanthes > Trichosanthes cucumerina. Next base: position 47,845,141 of record CM071841.1, read on the forward strand.
ATATATTAATCTATTATTATTACTATTATATTATATTATATTATTATTAGTATGTTTAAACAAAAGTGAAAGAAAAGACAGGCATCAGTTTTATTTTTATTATTATTATTATTGTAGTATAATGTATTGTCATATCAAGTGATGTCTAGTCACGTCAATAGTAGTTATTATTATTATTATTATTATTATTAAAAAAGGTGTTCAAATGTTGTCGCCCATCCACATTTTTTTTCCTCCGTTTTTGTTTTTATGATATATATTTATAAAATCCATTTTTTGTTTTACAATTTACCATCATTTCATTTATTTTCCTTTTTTCTTTTCTTTTAGATTTTACTATATTTATCTTCTTTCTTTTATTATTGCGTGTTATATTTGTGTGTAAATACATTTCCTATTGAATTTTTGTTGTATGTATGTTGATTATTATGCGATTATAATCTTGTAATCTATACCATTTATCAAAAAATGCCGACGACGAAATCTAGAAATATTTGGGAGTCCGATTTTCTAGTTTTTCCGAGGTGAGAAATCGATTCTTTGGAAGTCCAAGATCGATTCAATATGTTTATTTTGTTCATAAATTTAATTAACATAATTTGTAAACGATGTTTATTTGCTTATTTGTATGATTAATTTGTTATGTTAAGCATGATTTATCTTTAAATTGCATTTGTATTTATTTCAAAGTTAATTTTATTTTGATTATCATTCATGGTTTCAAATCCTTTTTTTTTTTTGCAAACTTATTTTCACATTTTTTTTTCAAATTGAGTTTATAAAGATTTTTTTTTTAAAAAAAAAAACTAAATTTTATTTACAATTTTTTTGTGATTTTTTTTAAGGTTTTTTTTTTCTAAAAAAAATTTCCTACGACGGAATCTAGAAATATTTGGGAGTCCGATTTTCTAGAATTCTTGACGTGAGCGATCATTATTTTTTGAAGTCCGAGATTTTGATCCCAAGAAAAAGCGAATTTAATTAAAATATTTTTTTTAAAAAAAAACTTTCTTTTATAAGAGGTTATCCTATGATAGATTTGAGAAAATTGTAAAATTTTCTCATATTCTTGAGGTGATATTATTTCTAGAATCTTGGGAATAATTTCAACATATCCAAATTGATGGATTTAAATCCACTTATTTTATGGAATTATGCTCCAAATATTGGATTAATAAGGGGTAAAATAAAACATTTTTTTTTTAAAAAAAATCTCTTTTACCTAAATAAACCCTTTTTTTTTCTCTCCTAAAATCAATTTTTTTTTTCAATTCAAGATTAAAATTTGACCACCATTTTTTTTTAAAACGGGTGTTGTGGGATGCTAACACCTTCCCCATAGACAAACAACTCCCGAATCAAAATTTGGTTTTCGCATACCATTTTTTTTTTCATTTTTTTTAAAAAAGTTATTGTATTCTATTTTGATTCCCAATCACACCATAAAAAAATTGTTGGCGACTCCTTTGAAATATCCATATTTCGATGACGTCGGCCGCTCCGCGTCGCAGGTACGTGGCGACATATATTTTCAACCAGTTTCTTTAATTTTGATTCAACAGAGGGTGGAAAATTGAAGAGAAAATTCAAAGGCTAGTCTTTCTCAACTATTTTTAACAAATATATAACTACATCATCTCAACCATCACCAATAACTTACTTACTCATGTGTATTTTTTTAAAAAGAATAATTTAATTTTCTTAACCATCACAGTAAGTTATTACTTGAACGAAAGCTATAGGATTCATTTAAGCAAATATTAAAGTTAAACTATCATCTTTCTCAAAAAAAAAAAAAAATCACGTTAATATTGTTGATGTCCTCAAATCTTTATTAGCAGCATAAACTTTAGTCAGTATAGTAATCTATGGTTCTCTATATATTCATACATAATTTGCAGCATATCTGATATTTGTTAGTTTCTGTGATCTATGGTATATATATACACATACATAATTATGACTGAAATTAAGGCTCGATAATTAACTGCTGCCCTTGTATGATCTTGGAGCTCCTTGAACATTCCCAACTCTTTTTTATTCAATGTCACTGACATACCATAGTAAAGACATGGGCTAATATTGCTATTACCCTGATTCTACCATGCTTTATAGACTATACATTAAACAATCATCAAGCTTTTTTCACTTTCTGATAATGACGATGAGCCAGGGTGGGCACTGGAAGAGTATAAAATTAAAGAAACCAACATGTTCACTGTGGACAAATATCAGCAGGTGAGTTCACCTCCCAACTAAAAAATATATGAACACACACCTTGTGCAACTTTTGTATGTTTTAGGAAAATTGGAAAAACAAAGTAATCTTTAAGTTAATTAAGATCATATCCTAATTCCTTACATTAAATATTAGTAGAAAAAACATCTCATTCAATTAATTACTTTTCTAATTGAATAACTAAAAGTAGAATAAACTGAGATTGTTAATGTGAATGCTTTGAAACAGAAAGAGAGTAATAAAAAGAGACAAACCGTTTTGAAATTAAACCTTCAATTGAATGCGCTGCAAGTCTTTTGTAACGTCGGAGACGTCGTAATAAAAAGTGAAAAACTCAAATTGAGCACTTCTCAGAATTAGGAAAGACATGGCAAAATTCAAAGAGATAGCTTTCCAAGAATTCTTGAAATTAAAGCTACTTTAAACTCACAAACCAAGGCTCACTTGAAAGGGTGAGGATCATTCGACTCCAACGGAAAAAAGCCACGACCATCTAGTCGATGGGGTCTCATTTTGAAGTCTCAAATTACCTAGCACCCCAACGTCAACCTTGAAAATCAATAATTTTGAAAGATACATAACAAGAACATAATTTCTCAGGAAACACGATCAACAAACAGACCTCAAATTAGCCCACACAACAATTCTCATTTCCAACACTGAAATTATAAGAAAATAGCTCTCAACAGTATAAAGCAAAAACAGAGAAATTCAAGTACATACCATCTCAGTTGCATCAATGGCGGAGAAAATGTTGAACCTCTTGCCAATTTCTTCAAGAAAAAAGAGAATTGTGCATTGTCACAAGCTGTTTGGATACTTTTTGATGCATATCTGCACATTTTAGTAAAAATTGGGTGTAAATTAATGGAATTAATCTTATGCTCTAAAATTTCAATCCACCATAGTTCAAAACTCCAAAGACTCATTGATACCTACAAAGTTTTTCCACCCAAGAAGTCTCCAATGGCCACTGGATTACATACAAAGTAGTTGTTTTTTCTTTTAATCGCATATTGCAGATTGAAGGCGGCGGCGGCGGCGGCTTAAATCGGCAATTAGATCAGAGAGTGACACACAAGCGGCCGGATCGGGTGCGAACTCAGGCGGAGTTTGATGTCGCGCGAACGACGAAGACGGAGTGGCCAGGACAAAAAACGGCGACGACGGCTTGCTGAAACCCACGAAGAAAACACCGATGAGGGGGCGCACGCGGTCGGTGCTGGTCGGCGAAGAAGCAGCCGGCGGCATGCTGCCGCCGAAGACGAGAAGCAGGGGTTGGAGTTGCGCGAAACGAGAGGAAAGGATCTAGGGGGGTTGACTCCTGCTTCACGATTTCTTTCTTTTTTTTTTTTTTTGGTTTTATTTTATTTAAATAATTAAGAAAATCTTTTCCTTATTAAAAAAATACTTCTATTTTTCCTTTTCTTTAATTCCTTTTCTAAAATTTTTGGTTTCAAAGAAAACATATCCTTTAATTAGTTTAACTTATTTCCAAAAATACGAAATAAGCCCAAAATTAAATAATTTAAAAAAAATACTCACATCGAAGACTCTTTTTCTTGACGGTTCCAAATCAACATCAATGGCCAAACATTTCGCGATAATTTTGAAGTCTTTCATGATGGTTGCGAACCGTCATCATAAGCAACTCTTTAATGACGGTTTCCACCGACATCGAAGGCTCTTTTACATGATGATTCATAAATGACATCAAAAGCCAAACATTTCGTGATAATTTTGAAGAGTCTTTCATGACCGTTTTAAACCGACATCGTAAGGGTCTATTCGATGAGAGTTTAAAATCGACATCAAAGGTCGAGATAATTTTGAAAAATCTTTCATGACGGCTTTTAAACCGACATCGTAAGGGTATATTCGATGACGGTTTAAAACCGACATCAGGTCGCGATAATTTTGAAGTGTCTTTCATCCTAAGGGTATATTCGATTTGATGTCGGTTTAAAATCGACATCAAAGGTCGAGATAATTTTGAAAAGTCTTTCATGATGGTTTTTAAACCGACATCGTAAGGGTATATTCGATGATGGTTTAAAACCAACATCAAAAGTCGCGATAATTTTGAAGTGTCTTTCATGTCGGTTTTTAAACTGACATCGTAAGGGTATATTCGATTACGGTTTAAAACCGACATCAAAGGTCACGATAATTTTGAAGAGTTTTTAATGTTGGTTTCAAACCAACATCGTAAGGGTATATTCCATGACGATTTAAAACCAACATCAAAGGTCGCGATAATTTTGAAGAGTTTTTAATGTTGGTTTCAAACCAACATCGTAAGGGTATATTCCATGACGATTTAAAACTGACATCAAAGGTCGCGATAATTTTAAAGTGTCTTTCATGTCGATTTTTAAACCGACATTGTAAAGGTATATTCGATGACGGTTTAAAACCGATATTAAAGGTCGCGATAATTTTGAAGTGTCTTTCATGACGATTTTTAAACCGACGTCGTAAGGGTATTTTTGATGTCGGTTCAAAACTGACATCAAAGGTCGCGATAATTTTGAAGAGTCTTTCATGACAGTTTTAAATTGCCATCGTAAGGGTCTATTCGATGACGGTTTAAAACTGACATTAAAGGTCGCGAAATTTTGAAGAGTCTTTATGACGGTTTTAAACAGACATCGTAAGGGTATATTCGATGACGGTTTAAAACTGACATCAAAGGTCGCGATAATTTTGAAGAGTCATTAATGTCGGTTTGAAATCGACATCGTAAGGGTATATTCAATGACGGTTTAAAACCGACATCAAATTTTGCGATAATTTTAGAGAGTCTTTAATGACAGTTTTTAATCGATATCGTAATGGTATATTTGATGACCGTTTAAAATCGACATCAAAGGTCGCGATAATTTTGAAGTGTCTTTAATGTCGGTTTGAAACCGTCATCCTAAGGACTCCCTTTGATGTCGATTTAAAACCGACATTAAAGGGTACAATTCTAAAAATCGACATCATTCACAATATCTCAGTTGCCCAACCAACATTAAGCGTCGAATTTGTTGTAGTGATTGTTCGATGCACCGCTATCAGCATACCACGAGGGATCAACCACAGTTTCAGAAGTAGCTATAAATGGATTGGAATTGACACTAGGGGTAGCCACAAATACAGATGGAGATTGAAAAGTAGATCCATACTGTTGGTTACTTAGTCCATATTGTTGGTGATTAGTAGGCCCTCCCCTGTTTTGATTTGAAACTGGAACAAAAAATCTTTATTAAAATGATTATAACAAACCAGAGCAGTATGACCTACCTTACCACAAACCTGACAGATAGGTCTGTTATTGGAACTTCGTCCTTGGCCCCTTCCTCTTGAATTTGAAAAACCACCTCTCTGATTATGGTTGGAGCTTTGTCGATTTGGATTGTAGTTGTTGTTACCAAAATTTGACTGTTAATGTTGTCTCAGATTAGTTGTATTATTAATTCCCTTGCTTGTTGCCACATTAACAAATGCATTGTGAACAAATGATATATTATATTGTTTCTGTGAGAGTTCTGAAATTCTAACCTCTTCTCAAACAACAGAAGATCATTTTGGGCATCACCCCACGAGATGTCAACCTTCCCTTGTATTCCAACGACAACAGGATTATATTCCTCATCGAGGCCAAGCAGCATTTGAGATATCAATGCCCTAGACGCCACAGGACTTCCAACGATACCTAAATTGTCAGCATTACATTTCATTGTACGTAAATACTCAACCATTTTTAGATTACCTTTTCTCATTTGTTGAAAAACTTATGGTAGGTAATCCTCCTCTACTCTCGATTGAATGCCAAACAGAGCTTGTATTGCTTCCCAGAGGTCTTTAATCATTTCACATCCCATTACCTGAGTTGCAACTTCTGAGAACATGGAATTGTACAACCATCCCAACAATATTTGATCAGTTATGACCCAGGACTCATAGAGAGGGTTGATCACTGCTCATGTTCCTTTTGTTGAGGTTCTCATCAACCCGCCAACTACATCAAAACTTGACGAAGCTCCTTCGGTTGTAGTATTCTTACTCGTCCCAATAAAGACTTGTTGAACAAACATAGGTGGACAAGCTTTTGTCCCCAGCAAATGACCTTCAATTCTGTAGCTACGAAGAATTGGATGGGTGAGGTTCTTCCACAACAAAAAATTACCTCGATCTAACTTTATCGTAGTCACTTGATTCAGTAATCGATTCAACAGTGGACTACTAAAATGCGATTGGACTACAGACTGAGATGCAACTCTGATTGAATCGGCATTGGCCATTTTCGTGCTCTGATACCAAATCAAGATATTGCAAAAGGTTTAGAGAATGTTTTTCTTATTGATTCTCAATGAATTTACAAAGTGCAACAACACTGTTTTTATAATAACAATACACCCATAAGGTTAAGGAATGAAGGAGAAAGAAATAAAAAATACAATGACAGATGTCACCAATATAGATGACAAAAGATAAAATAAAGAATAAAAGAATCCTTCTAGAAAATAGGACCTCATTGGACCATAACAACATAACACCATTTTGTTGAAATTAGGCTTATCGTGCTACTCTGTGGGCTTCACTCCATCTGATGTTTATTGGGTTGCGGGTTGCGCTATTATATCCTTAATAACAACTACTCACACAACAATGATATTCAAACACCAACGACAAATATTAAATAAAAGCAACAAATTGACTCAATAATGATAGTAGATGCATACAAGTAAATGTGACCAATACACTATTAATTTAATCCACTAACCTTACAATGTTTTAAATCATTTAGATTCTCTTAAAAAATAAAAATTACCAAATAAATATATATACATACTTTTCAGGGAAAATTTGTTCTACATGTACTCTAAACCAGATCCACCTAAAGAAACTCAAATCCAGACACCCAAGTTAGTTCTAAAGTGAAATTGAAAGGACCAATTCACTTGGATAATTCTAAAAAAAACAGGAAGAATATCAAAACTTTCTACCTAAGAGAAGTATTGAAGATAATAATAATGATTCTAATGAACATTTTAATGTTTCATGTTACTGTCGATTATAATAACTTGGCAAATCCAACTCGGGATGGAGGTAATGAACGTGTGATAGTTGGTAATGACTCTAAAATTCCTATTACTTTTGTTGGGAATTCTTGTTTGACTGATAGACATTACAATTTAAGTCTTGAGAATGTGTTGTGTGTTATGAATATTGCTACGAATTTAGTTAGTATCTCCAAGTTAGCTCAAGACAATGAAGTATTTGATGAATTTTATGGTGATTGTTGTCTTATTAAGGACAAGGGTTCGAGCGAAATTGTCCTAAGAGGGGTGCTTAAAGATGGTCTCTATCGGTTGGAGAATGCTAGAATTGAATCAGTAGTGAAAGGAATGAAACTCCCCTTCAGCGAAAGACGATCGAATCGTCGCGGTGAAGTTGTGCAACTAAGATTCGTTAAAATTATCTAACACTTTGAACTAGGTTAAACATGCATAGAATGGAAGAAAAAACAGTAAGTTAAAGGTAATACTTACTTGTTTAAGACTTTTTTCAAGATTTCTTCCAACGATGATCACGAACTCTTTGTGCTTCCTCGATCTCAACGAACTCTTCTCACGAATATAGATCGAACACCACGACTTGGCTTCTCGGTTGTTCTTCTTTTAGAAGAAGGAAGATGGTGGGATCTTGAGTTTTGGTTAGGGAGGAGAGGAATTTGAGAGAGAACTTGAGAGAGAGCTTTTGCTTCTTTTTGGTGAGAAATCCAAAAAATGAGCAATTGTGTTACAACCCTTCTTGCAAAAGGTGTTTAAATAATGGAGATAGGTGGAGTTGAAATCTTCACCTATTTACCATTTTACCACAACTATAGGTTATGCAAATCATATTTGCATATCCATATATTATAAGATATCTCATATCTCATTTTACAAATCACATTTGTATAATTATGGATTTATTAAATTGAATCACATCCAATTTAATATCTCTCAACCTAATTTCTCCAAATTAGCCCTAATTCAATAATTATGCTAACCTGTAGTTTATTATGAACCTCATTCATATTAAACTATATATTATATCATTCATATTTCATATAAATGACATAAATGCCCTTTAGTGAACTTGAACACTTCAATTCACACCAAAACATTAAACCTTCTTTTAATCTAGTTTGAGACAACCGAGGGACATTATGGACCTATGGTGACGAGCTCCAATGATCCGAGATTAACCTATCAAACTCTTTGACCCGGTTAATCAACCTTCATTAGCTGTGGTAACACTCCACTAAAATACGTAGATGCACTCCCGTCAGTGAAAGATATTACGTGTCCATTGATATAACCAATGTCCATGAGTCGACCCTTCACAGGTTGTTTGTAGACACTGCTGAATCAAATTACTGTTTTACCCCTGTGTCTACTTCTTGCTCCTTAAGTCCCCACTGCTACTCTAATGAACAACAACGTTGTAATGGTCCAACCATATACAACAATCCTCTCGTGCCAGTGAGAGGGTGGGCGCCCGTTGTCCATGCCCTGGAGACAGCACTTAAGGGAACAACCACTCTAGTTTCCCTAAAGGCGGGAACGAGTGAATTCCATCTCTCGTAGTTAAGTTTCCAGCTCACGACTTGGTCCTGTCCTTAAGAAGATAGGCATATTGGGCGAGTAAATGTGACCACCCTCACCCGTACTAGTCAAAAGACAGACCCTCGCAGACAGGAGTCCGTAACACGCTCAGAATTCAGGCCGAGACGCTAATGGTCATCTACGAAATCATTAGTCCTTACTGTCAACGGTGTTACATCAGTAGGTCTAATAATTCACGGTTCAGTCTTGTACATTCTCATTGTACAGGATGCCCCCACTCGCATGTCAACCACATGAACGAGTCAGATCACCTTGTTTGTATCTTAATACAAAGCGGGTCACATCCATAGTGTATCCAGGATTAGGTCTCCAACCCTATCCATATACTGTAGACCGTTTGGGTCATTAACTCGAACGTGATCCTCCCTGTGTGTCCACTACACACCGTTCAAGTCCTCTCATGTATTCAATGACCCTGGAGCTTAGTTTATTGGACAAAGTTTGTAATAAATGCGAGACATAAAAGATGAAATAAATAACTCTTTATTAATTTCAAATAGTAATTTACAAACTGAATGAGATTAGGACAAACATCCCAACAAGTAGATGTCTCACAACAATCTAGTTGTACTACAAAGTCTCCTATGTACAAAAATAATTGTGTGTTTTGCCTTGTATGCGTCTGGTTTACATATGAATAGTGGTGTGACCAAAGTAATTTGGCATAGGCATCTTGGTCATCCATCAACAAAAGTGTTAGATTTTGTTATTCGGAGTTGTAATCTCCCAGTTAAAAGCAATGAAGAAGTTCATTTTTGTCATTCTTGTCAACTTGGAAAGGCTCATGCATTACCATTTCCTAACTCTAATTCTCAAGCAAAAGAAAAATTTGAATTGATAAACTCCGACCTCTGGGGTCCAGTCCCTCTATTGTCTCGTGAGGGCTACAGATATTATGTATTGTTTTTGGATGACTATAGCAGGTTCAGTTGGGTATACCCTCTCAAACAAAAATGTGATACAGAAGCCACCTTCGAACATTTCTTAACTATGGCAAGAACTCAGTTCAATAGTGAGATAAAAATGTTTCAATCTGATAATGGATGGGAATTTAAGAAAGTCCATCAGCTTTGTCAGAATCTTGGGATTAAATCACGTTATTCTTCCCCATATACCTCACCATAGAACGGACAAGCAGAACGAAAACACAGACATTTAGTTTAAACTACACTCACACGACTAGCTTAAACATCTATGTCATTGATGTTTTGGTGGGATGCTCTTTTGGTTGCTCTATCGTTAATTATTGCTCTTCCCACTTCTGTTTTACAAGGTAAATCAATAATTGAGCTTATGACTAATAGCAAGTTTGCTTTTACTGATTTAAAGGTGTTTGGTTGTACATGTTTTCCTAATTTACGCCATTATCATGCTCATAAATTTTGTTTTCATTCTCAAGCATGTATTTATCTAGGCCCGAGCACACTTCACAAAGGGTTTAAGTGTATGACTGCAAATGGAAAACAATTTATATCCAGACATGTGAGGTTTAATGAAGATGAATTTTTGTTTATGACTATTTTCTCTTCAAAATCTTTATCTGTCGCCTGGTTTTGCTAAGACACATTCTCTGATGCCTTCCCTTGCCCTCTGGTTCTCTAATATACCTATTATGTCACCTCAACCCGCCTTATCTGACAATGTACCTTTCCCTACTTCACCAAGCAATGTTTGTCCTACTCTCGCATCCATTATACCGAGTCCAACACCCAGTCTCACATTAGTTCCCAATGTCCATCACAATCTAGTTCCTCTGACTACAACCACCCTCTCATTGCCCAACAGATCTCCCTTTAACACGGTAGACTCTTACGACCACACCTCTCCTCAAATATCTCAACCATCTCTCCCCGACCCTTTAATCCAATCGCAACCATCCCTCACTGTCCCAAACCAGTGTCTCCGACCATCCACCTCCTACCTCATTCTCAACACATCCCATGGTTACTCGGAGGAAGGCAAGGATCTTCAAACTTAAGGCTTGGGTAACCAAATCCTCATGTGTTGATTGGACTGTAATAGATCCTACCAGGGATGCTTTGAACACTCCTTAGTGGAAGGAGGCCATGGATAAAAAGTTCTCAGCTCTTGTGAAAAATTGAACTTGGCACCTTTTTCCACCAAACAGTTCCTACAATGTGGTTGGCAATAAGTGGATTTTTTGCCTAAAGAGAAATGTTGATGGATCTATCCAAAGCTACAAAGCGAGGTTAGATGCAAAGAGCTTTCATCAAAGTCTTGGAATATATTTTTTAGAGACTTTTAATCCTGTTCTTAAGACTTCCACCATTTGAGTTGCTTTGAGCCTTGCAATTTCTTATAACTAGTCTTTAAGACAGTTAGACTTCAATAATGCATTTCTAAATGGTTTTTTGGGTGAGGATGTCTATATGTGTTTGCCACCAGGTTATGAAGATCGCACATATCCACATCATGTCTGTAAACTCACCAAGCCATCGATGGTCTCAAACAAGCCCCCGGGCGTGGAATAACACTCTGAAATCAGTTATACTTTCTTGAGGCTTTGTCCATTCCAAGTATTGAAGGGAATCGATTCCCGCAGCAGAAGCGTTGTGAATTGCGCGTTCTCAATTTAGTTACAACGATTTCATTCAAGAACGTAAACAACTAGACTAAGCATAAAATAGAATATGGACAGTAAGAAATATTACCCTTGAAGAACCTTTCTTCAAGTGCTACTCCTCTCTCACAATCAAGATCTCAGCAACTCGAACCACGAACGGACTAAGACAAGACCACTGGATCTTCTCCGTTGTTCTCTAGGCGAGGGAGGAATGTGGGTTCCCTTTAGGTAAGATGAGATGTTGTGACAGAGAGGTTTGTGTTTTGTAACCTTTCCAACAACACAACAAAGCCTTAGGTTAACTTCACCTAGTTGCATTTTATGCAACTATATATATAAGGAGATAGGAATGGAAATTACCATCCTATCCCTCTTTCATTCTCTCTTTAGTATATAGTTAATAAGTGAATCCAATTCATATTAAAACTATATATTATATCACATATAATTGATATGACATCTCATATATGAAATTGAACACTTCAATTTCATTCCTAACTTTATACCAGCAATATTACCATATTGAGCCAACGGAGGGACCTAATGGACCTACAGTTCATGAGCTCCAATGATATGAGATTAACTGATCAAACTCTTTGATCCAGTTAATCAATATTCATTAACTACAAGCCACTCCACTATAGACTTGTAGCTGCACTCTCCTCACTGTAGATTATATTGTGTCCACTGATATAATCATTACCCATGAGCCGACCCTTCACCGGTTGTTCGTAATCACGGCTGGGTCAAATTACCGTTTTACCCCTGTGATTACCTCTTTGCTCCTTAAGCACCACTGATCCTCTAATGAACAACAAGTCTACGGTCCTACCATAGACTCATACCCTCATAGAGGGCGGGGCCCCGATGTTCAAGACCGGGAGCCAGTTCTTAAGGGAACAAACTATCTAATTCCTTAGTGTAGGAATGAGTGAATTTCATCTTGCAGTTAAGTTCCCGACTACTTACGAGGTTCGTCCGTCACGAGAAGGTAGGCTTATTGAGTGGCTCTGTGCCACTCTCACCCATACTAGTCTAAGGACAAAACCCTATAAGCAGTTCTTAACTTGCTCAGGATTCAGGTCGAGTCACTAATGATCATCTATAAATTACTAGTCTTATCATGTTAACGGTGTTACACTGGTTAGACTAATAATTTACGGTCCAGTCTTGAATTTACTCTTCATACAGGATGCCCGCACTCGCATGTCAACTACATGAATGAGTTGGATTACCTCATTTGTACTAATTACAAAGTAGGGTGCATCCATGGTGTTACCAGAATGAGGTTTCCAACCTTATTCTTATACCATAGACCATTTAGGTTATATTCTTGAACACAATCCAAATAGTGTCCACAACACTTATGTTCAAGATATATATATATTCAAGATATATGTTATAACCTTGGAGCTTAGTTTATTGGATTTATAAAACAATACTGTAATTTTATCAAAACAAATAACCCTTTATTTAATTGATCAAAATTACACAAGTTTAGGGCATACATCCCAACAATCTCCCACTTGATTTAAAGCTTGTGGAGTACTATTACAATAAGGAAATAATAGAGGTAGACATTTTTGCTGAAAATTTTACAAACGAACTTGTATGAGTTTCTTTCTATAACTCTAATCCAATCATGTTTTAGCTAATTATCAAATGATTCCTAGGCCATTTATAATTTACAATGATACTCCAAAGGCTTAGAATGTATGACACCGAAGGGTAATAAAAAGCACTCCTCATCTGGATCAAGACATTCTTGACCAAAACCTAATGCCAGAATAACTCTTATTCCTATAGGCTTTAGTTACCATTTTTCGGTCAGGACACATACACAAGTTATGTACCCTGTGAGTGTAACCCTCTGTCTTTAGATCCCAGAGTCTCCATCCAATAAAATTCGCCGAAGGGAGGACTAGATTGAAAAGCAGTCTAAGGAAATCTTTATCCCTTTCGGGTGTCTAATGTGTTTGATCCCCTAATGATCAAGCCCTCCGAAGGGATTGTCTGGTCAAGGCCAAACTAGCAGGCTGACATAGTAGTCTAACAGTGTAAACCGACAAAAGAGATCGTAGGTTTTGTTTTCACTAAACCTGCTCCCACTCACTATAAGTACCCTCTCCATTCACCTTGATATTGACTCATACAAACACCATCCGAAGGGGGACACTCCCGTTTGCGCCACGAGGCGAAGTATGAGTCTCACGGTGTGAACTTCACGGAGATAACGTAGGTGGAATAAAATGTATCAGATACACTTTTCCTCCCACTGAATACTTTAAAGTTATAGGAATGTTACTTAGGTTAAAACCCGGCTAATGGTTTTACCTAACTCTATCAATATAACACTTATATCGATAATCAATATAACTCTTATATTCATTTTATCATAAGTTTGTTAATATAACTCTTTATATTAAACCTACGATTTCTTGTTTATTAACCCCTTAATAAACTCCCTGACGCTACTGTGATTTATAAAATCTCTGATTAAATTTCACTCCCAGGTCAGTTCCCAGGTACGGGTGTTTCGTTTCCGCCAGCTTAAATACCCCAGCCTAGACAGAAGCTTCCTTAGACAGAGTTCCTCTTTTAATCATAACTTATAAGTCACTTGGTTCCTAATTCTAATCTAATTAGAACTAGATAACCTAAGGTCTATTATTTCTAAGTTTTAAACATTTTAAAACTAATAATTAACTTAGGTGACATGCATACTATGTTATAGTGCTTGATCATTCATCACATGAATAATAAGACATTCATAGCATAATCATCTCATGATATATAATGCATGTTAATGTTGTCCATAAATTAATATAACAACTTTATATTAATTAATCATGCAAACTATATATAATACAACTCTTTATATTATAAATGATGCATGAAAATGCTTAACCTAAGGTGGGATTTCTACAATAAAAGCATATATTTTGCATGGCAATAATTACACAACAATTGCATAATTTAAATAGCAAAATTTTAGACAAATTTTGGCACACTAAAATTAATTTTAATTAATATAATCTAATTATATTAATCAAAATTAAATAAATTAAATATAAACAAATATAAAACGTTTTTATATTTATTATATATAATAATTACAAAATTTTGCCCGTTGCTCCTTCGCGTGAAACGCCTGTGGCGTTGCAACGCTGCGGTTTGTCCTTTTCTCTCGGTTGAAAATGCACCTCTCGTCAAGCGTTGCGCAATGCCTCAGCGTTGCAACGCTGATAACAGCGTTGCAACGTTGTCGTCTCCTGCGCGCTCCTTCCGCAAGCGCAGCATTGCAACGCCAATGAACAACATTGCAACGCTGCACACAGACGGCAAAGTGAAATCTCTATTTCTTACTCGTTTTCGCCCCGATCTTCTATGCAACCACTTTGCCTCGATCCACACGATTTACAATTAAAATTGCCTAAAACACCGGGCCCCAATATTGAACGATTTAATAAAAATTGTAAATCTAAGTGCCAAAATCAAAAACATCTAATTTGCAAACCGTTCATACATCTCATGCAAAACAGTAAACCCCACCTCGTTCTTGAAAAATTCAGAACGTAAATCAAGAACGCAATTAGGCTCGAATACCAATTGAAGGGAATCGAGTCTCGCAGCAAAAGCGATTGTGAAACGCGCGTTCTCAATTTAGTTGCAACGATTTCATTCAAGAACGTAAACATCTAGATTAAGCATAAAATAGAATATGGACAACAAGAAATATTACCTTTGAAGAACCTTTCTTCAGGTTCTCCTCCTCTCTCACAATCAAGATCTCAGCAACTCGAACCACGAACGGACTAAGACACGACCACTGGATCTTCTCCGTTGTTCTCTAGGTGAGGGAGGAATGTGGGTTCCCTTTAGGTAAGATGAGATGTTGTGACAGAGAGGTTTGTGTTTTGTAACCTTTCCAACAACACAACAAAGCCTTAGGTTAACTTCCCCTAGTTGCATTTTATGCAACTATATATATAAGAAGATAGAGATGAAAATTACCATCATATCCCTCTTTCATTCTCTCTTTAGTATATAGTTAATATGTGAATCCAATTCACATTAGAACTATATATTATATCACATATAATTGATATGACATCTCATATATGAAATTGAACACTTGAATTTTATTCATAAATTTATACCCTCAATATTACCAAGTTGAGCCAACGGAGGGACCTAATAGACCTATAGTTCATGAGCTCCAATGATATGAGATTAACTGATCAAACTCTTTGATCTAGTTAATCAATATTCATTAACTACAAGTCACTCCACTATAGATTTGTAGCTGCACTCTTCTCGCTGTAGATTATATTATGTCCACTTATATAATCATTACCCATGAGTCCACCCTTCACAGGTTGGTCGTAATCACGGTTGGGTCAAATTACTATTTTACCCCTGTGATTACCTCTTTTCTCCTTAAGCACCACTAATCCTCTAATGAACAACAAGTCTACAGTCCTACCATAGACTCATACCCTCATAGAGGGCGGGGCCCCGTTGTTCAAGACCTGTAGTCAGTTCTTAAGGGAACAACCTATCTAATTCCTAAGTGTAGGAATGAGTCAATTCCATCTTGCACAGTTAAGTTCCCAGCTACCTACGAGGTTCTGTCCCTGAGAAGGTAGGCTAATTGAGTCGGCAATAGGCCACTCTCACCCATACTAGTCTAAGGACAAACCCTATAAGCAGGAGTTCTTAACTTGCTGAGGATTCAGGTCGAGTCACTAATGATCATCTATAAATTACTAGTCTTATCCACATTAGCGATTGTTACCTTTGGTTAGACTAATAATTTGTGGTTCGGTCTTGTATGAACTCTTCATACAGGATGCCCGCACTCGCATGTCAACTACATGAATTGGATTAACTAATTTGTACTAATTACAAAGTGAGTCGCATCCATGGTGTTACCAGAATGAGATTTCCAACCTTATTCTTATACCATAGACCAGTTAGGTTATATTCTTGAACACAATCCAAATAGTGTCCACTACACTGATGTTCAAGATATATATATTATCAAGATATGTGTTATAACCTTGGGGCTTAGTTATTGGATTTATAAAGCAAGATTGTAATTTTATCAAAACAAATAACCCTTTATTTAATTGATTAAAATTACACAAGTTTAGGGCATACATCCCAACAAGTATGACACTTCACTATTTATCTATCGTTCCAATCAGTCTTTACTCCTGCTCTTGGTGTATGTTTATGATATAATAACTACTGGAAATGATAACAAGTTGATCGATAGTCTAGTCAAAGGCTTGGACATGTGATTTTCTCTCAAAGACCTTGGTAAACTCCACTATTTCTTGGGCATCAAGGTTAATTATCTTGAGTCTGGCTTACTGTTAAATTAGTCCAAGTATGTCGATGACTTGCTCCTTAAACTTGGCCTCACTGACCTCAAACTAACCCCATAACCAAATGTTGTTGGTACACAACTTTCGTTGTCTAGTGGCGTACCATTAGCTGACTCTTTTGTCTATAGTATCACGATTGGGACACTTCAATACTTTACCAATACTATACCCGAATAACCTTCATAATGAACAATCTAAGTATGTTTTTACAATCTCCAACTGATGAACATTGACAGGCAATAAAACGAGTCTTCACGTATGTGAGTGGAACCAAACATTTTGGGTTGCTTATACAACCAAGTACTGATTAGATGTTATAGGCCTTTTTTTATGCTGATTGGGCCTTAAATATTGATGATCGAAAATTTGTAGCAGCGTATTGTGTGTTTGTTGGAAGCAATCTGATATCATGGTCCTAAAAGAAGCAGTCTGTTGTTGAACAGTCTAGCACTGAATCTGAGTATCGGGCGTTAGCACATACATCGGTTGAAATACTGTGGTTGAGGCAACAGTTAGCTGAGATAAGTGTTCGACAGTCTTCCCCACATGTTTTGTGGTGTGATAATCTAAGTGCTAAAGCACTGGCGGTGAATCATGTGTTTCATGCCCGGACGAACAGAAATATTGAGATAGACATACACTTCGTTAGGGATCAAGTTCTAAGTGGTAATCTTGACATTCGATATATTCCATCTGCAGATAAAATTGCTGACTGTCTTAATAAGTCCCTTTCACACTCTTAGTTTCGTTTATTATGGTCCAAACAAAAGGGAATTGAATCCCGCAGCGGAAGCGATTGTGAATCACGTGTTCTTAATTTCATTACATGGATTACATTCAAGAACTAATCTATCTAGATTAAGCATATACAAACAAGATGAACAACAAGAATTATATCTTTGAAGAACTTTTCTTGTAGTGCTCATTCTCCCACGATCACGTTTTCAGCAATACGATCCCGAACGAACACGGACACTTCCACCGGATCTTCTCCGTTGTTCTCTAGGTGAGGGAGGAAGGTGGGTTGCCTTTAGGTGAGATGAGATGTTTGTAAGATTGTGAGAGAGATTGTGTTTTGGAACCTTTCCAACAACACAACAAAATGACACACTAGGGTTTTCAAGAACTTAAGTCAAAGTTGCATCTCATGCAACTATATATAGGGATATAAGGTGGAAATTACTATCATATCCCTCTTTTATTCTCTCTTTAGTATATAGTTAATATGTGAATCTAATTCACATTAAAACTATATATTATATCAATTATATCACATATAACTGATATGACATCTCATATATGAAATTGAACACTTCAATTTCATTCCTAACTTTATACCCTCACTATAACCATGTTGAGCCAACGAAGAGACCTAATGAACCTACAGTTCATGAGCTTCAATGATGTGAGGTTAACTGATCAAACTCTTTGATCTAGTTAATCAATATTCATTAACTACAAGTCACTCCACTATAGACTTGTAGTTGCACTCTCTCTACTCTAGATCATATTGTGTCCACTGATATAATCATTACCCATGAGTCGACCCTTCACAGGTTATTCGTAATCACAGCTGGGTCAAATTACCATTTTACCCATGTGATTACCTCTTTGTTCCTCAAGCACCACTAATCCTCTAATGAACAACAAGTATAAGGTCCTACCATAAACTCATACCCTCATAGAAAGCGGGATCCCGTTGTTCAAGACCTGGAGTCAGTTCTTAAGGGAACAACCTATCTAATTCCTTAGTGTAGAAATGAGTGAATTCCATCTTGTATAGTTAAGTCCCCAACTACCTACGAGGTTCTGTCCCAAAGAAGGTAAGCTTATTGAGTCGGCTACAGGTCACACTTACCCATACTAGTCTAAGGACAAACCTCTATAAGCAAGAGTTCTTAACTTACTCAAGATTCAGGTCGAGTCACTAATGACCATCTATAAATTATTAGTCTTATCACATTAACGATTGTTATCTTTGGTTAGACTAATAATTTCTTGATCTGTCTTGTATGAGCTCTTCATACAGGATGCCCCCACTTGGGTGTCAACCACATGAATGAGTTGGATTACCTCATTTGTACTAATTACAAAGTGGGTCGCATCCATGGTGTTACCAGAATGAAGTTTCCAACCTTATTCTTATACCATAGACCATTTAGGTTATATTCTTAAACACAATCCAAATAGTGTCCACTACACTGACGTTCAAGGTATATTATAACCTTGGAGCTTAGTTTATTGGATTTATAAAGTAAGAATATAATTTTATGAAAACAAATATTTATTTATTTGATCAAAATTACACAAGTTTAGGGCATAAATCCCAACAATCTCCCACTTGACCTAAAGCTTGTGGAGTACTAAAACATTACAGTAATGTAAATACAATAAACTAGGGCATTTAAACCCTTTGTACAAAATATTCACACTTGCCCTAGTTGGGGAAGACTTGTAAACCTAGACCATCTAGGTGACTCTCAAATACTTTAACCGTGAGAGCGTTTGTGAAAGGATCAGCAATGTTATGCTCCGAGGTTATCTTCGTGACGATCACGTCTCCTCGATGCACGATCTCTCGGATGAGATGATATTTTCGCTCCATATGTTTTTCCCTCTTGTGACTTCGGGTTTCCCTTTAATTTGCCACGACACCACTGTTATCACAATACAGCGTGATGGGTATACTCATATTTGGAACAACTTCCAAATTTAGCATGAATTTCCTTAACCAAACAACATCTTTAGCTGCTTCACAAGCTGCTACATATTCGACCTCCATGGTGGAATCAGCGATGCATCCTTGTTTGATGCTTCACCATACTACAACTCCTCCATTAAGAGTAAATACTGACCCTGATATAGATTTTTGAGAATCTTTATCATTCTCAAATTCAGAATCTTTGTATCCTGTAAGGATAAAATCCTTAGCCCCATACACAAGCATGTAGTTCCTTATTCTCCGTAGATACTTAAGGGTTGTTTTAACCGTTGTCTAGTGTTCAAGTCCTGGATTGGATTGATACCTACTGACCATTCCAACTGCAAAACAGATGTCATGCCTAGTACACAACATGACGTACATCAGGCTCCCAACAGCTGATGCATAAGGAATCCGTCTCATATCCTCAACTCCTTGAGGTGTCTTAGGACTGTTCCTTAGAAAAATTAACTCTATGTCTAAAAGACAATAAACCCTTTTTGGAGTCTTGCATCTTAAACCTCGACAACATTTTGTCTATGTAAGATGTTTGAGAGAAGACTAGTGTTTTATTCTTGCAGTTCCGGACAATCTGGAACCCAAGAAAAAACTTCGCTTCACCCAAATCTTTCATTTGGAATTGCGTAGCTAGCCAATTCTAAATGTTAGTAAGATATCCTACATCATTCCCAATGAATAGGATATCATCCACATATAGAACTAGGAATGCGACAGAACTATTTATGATTTTCTTGTAGACACAAGGTTCATCATCACTCTGATCAAAACCATAAGATTTGATTGCCTTATCAAATCTTATATTCCAGGACCTAGAGGCTTGTTTCAGTCATTAAATTGACCTTTTAAGCCTGCAAACCTTTTGCTCTTGTCCTTGTTCAATGAACCCTTTGGGTTAGTTCATGTAGATGTTTTCCTCAAGATTGTCATTCAAAAAGGTTGTCTTGACATCCATTTGCCATACCTCATAGTCATAATATGCGGCAATCGCAAGTAGGATACGGATAGATTTTACCATAGCAATAGGTGAAAAGGTTTCCTCATAGTCAACCCCTTCAACCTGGGTATAACCCTTTGCTACTAGTCCAGCTTTAAAGGTTTGCACCTTCCCATCTACACCACGCTTTCTCTTGTAGATCCACTTACAACCTATAGGTTTTACTGTTGGGATTTGTGCCCTAAAACTCGTAGTTTGTAATTATGTTCTATTTAATGTAATAAAGTGTTATTATTTCAATAAAGTGTTATTGTTCGTTATCTACGAGTTTGCCTTTATTTAAAACCCTAAATCCAATAAACGAAACATCCAAGGCTGTTAAATGAATCTTTAACTGAATGTAATGTACATAAAAAGGATCTCAGTTCGACATACAGCCTAAAGGGTCTATAGTTAGGGGATAACGTTTGGGTACCTTACCCTGGTTAAACTATGGATGTAGCCCACTTTGTATTTGATACAAACACTGTGATCCTAACGTGTTCGTGTAGATGAAATGTGAGTGGGGATATCCTATGTAATGAGATTACATAAGACCGGACCACAAAATAGTAACCTCTAGCTGTAACTCCGTTGACTAGTTAGGTTTCTATTTCACTAGGGTGACCTAGGCAACTTGATCTCAATCCTGAGCAGGTTACGAACTCCTTTTCGCGAGGGATTGTCCTTTGATTAGTATGGGTGGAAGTGGCCAGATTCGCCGACTTAATATGTCTACCTTCTTGGGGACAAGACCGAGTGAGCGGCTGGGAACTTAACTTAGCAAGATGGAATTCACTTCTTCCCGCCTACTAGGGTAAGTAGAGGAATGTTGCCTTAAGTGGTATCTCCGGGACTTGAACAAAGAGCCCAACCCTCTCATTGGCCCGAGAGGGGCTCTGTTTGTTGGTAGGACCACAAACAAATTGTTCATTAGAGGAGCACTGGTACTTAACGCACAAGATGTAACCCAAGGGTAAAACGGTAATTTGACCCACCTGATGTTACGAACATTCGTGAAGGATTGACTTGCTGTTATTGGTCAATATCCATGGACACAGAAATATATCTGCAGTGAGAAGAGTGTAGCTGTGGGACTTTAGTGAAGTGTTCCCGCAGTTGACGAATGTTGATTGGGAGGTTAATGAGATTAACCGAGCAATCTCGTATCGTTGGAGCTTCTGATTTGTAGGTCCATTAGGTCCACCTTCTAGCTCGTAAAGAGTTCTTAGATCATTTGAATTTGAAATGTTCAAATTCATTAGGGAATAAACTTAATGTATTTAGATACGATATAATATATAGTTTTGGAACTATATATTATAAATTTAATGTGAATACGATTCATATTAAATTATATGAGAGAATTGAATATTTGAAAGAGTTCAAATATTATATTAAATGTGAATGTGATTCACATTTGAAAACTATAGGTTAAAATTTAATGTGCACTGGATGTACATTAAAACCATAGGTTAAAGGGGTGATATGATTAAATGAGATTTAATCCAAATTAAATATGTATTATTTAATTTAATAATTAAATTAAATTTAATTATTATTATTATTATTATTTTAATAATAAAATAAGGGAACGTGTCTTCAAGACACGTTCCCACTATCCCCTTCCTTCTCCCTATCTATTGCTTAACAGGGAGAAGGGGTGTGCATTTGATGGATTGATCGGTTGTTTTTTTGGCAATTGGTGAATTGCTGCAGAAACTCTCTCTCTCACACTCTCATTCCCTACATCTTCCAATTGTTAGAAACCTTCCCACAAAAGTTTTTGTTCTAAGATCTCAGAGGATAGAAGGTTTTCCTCGTGGTGTTGTCCAATTGAAGAAAACAAAGAAGCATCTTGGAAGTTCCTGTGTTGTTGTCTTATTTGGAGCAAGGAGTTGCTGCAAAGTTGAAACTACAAAGGTATTTTTCTTCCCTTTAGTTTAATTGTTGAACTTAACATATGTTTGCATGTATGCATTTAATCCATGTCTAATAGGATTAGAAATACCATGCTTGTTCTGTATTTTTGGTCAATGTACTGGTTTTTGTTTTAAGCAAAACAATCAAGTAATTACGATCTCAATCACGTTTTCGCTGCTCAAGGAGATCAGATCTCCATCAATTGGTATCAGAGCAATGCTTGATTTATTTTGTTTTGAAACAAAATTGCATTGATTTGGTGGGAAATGCATTTGGTTTGCTGTAAAACTTGTTTAGGAATGTTTTGGCCTTAGTTTACCTCGATTTTTGTTCAAATTGGATGTAAAGGCCCCTGCGCTTTTGGGCAAAAAGTGAAAAATTGAGTTTGTATTTGAGTTACGAGTCGTTCGGGGCCAATTTCATGCATTTCAGTTGAGAATCGAAGGAGAAATTGAAGTTTGAAACTGCTGTGTTCGTGGAAGAAAGTTGCTGCCGAAGCAGCAGCGTTGCAACGCTGAAGAACGGCGTCGCAACGCCAGCGTTTCCTATCAAGGCGGGCGTTCAAGAGGTCAGCAGCGTTGCAACGCTACCCCGATACCAGGCGCGCAAGACGACGAAGTGGGCGTTCAGCGTTGCAATACCGTGGGGCATTCCAGCAGCTGCAGACCGGTTCGGTTGGTTCAATTGTTTTTGGTCCAGTTCGAGCGGTTCAAGGCCGGTTCAGGGTGTTTTTGGACCGGTTTCATGAAATAAATTAATGTAATTTATTTTTTTGCACTTTAGGGGCTAAATTATTCCGGTTTTACAGCTATTTATGTTTATGAGTGTCATTTAGATTATTCCCACCTAAGGATAAGCATGTTCATGCATTTTATTTATATAAATGTTATATGAATATGGTTGAATGCATGACTAATTTATTTTTTCATGAGTAATTAATTATAAGTGTTATAATTATATTATATGAAAAATAAATTGCATGGAGCATGAAATTACTTAGTTTAAAATAAATGTTATTTTGTTTAAGTAATTTTATAATTCAATTAATTGAATTTCTTTTATAATTCCAATTTGAATATTGATTGTTGGATTTATAATATAGTTTCTTTATCATAGGTTACTTATTAAAATTTATAAAAGTTATAAATTAAAGGGGTTTTAGAAACCATAACCTATAATAAAGAAATGCATGCAAACATAGGAACTTGAGTTAAGATTTAATTAGTTTTAAATTGTTTAAAATTAATTTAGACCAAAGTTTCAATTTCTAATAGGATTAGAAATAAGTCTTACGTAGTATTTTAAATAGTTTAAAATATAGTAGGACTTTAGGACTTTGGTTATAAGGGAACTCTACCGGTGAAGTTCTGTCTAAGGTTGGGTGTACTTAAGGCGACTAGTTAGGAACACCTCCTGCACGGGAACCTGACCCTAACCACGAGTTGAATTAACCTTAGTTCTGTTTTATCTCTAGGTAATTAAAATGTTTATTCACCAAGACATAAGGTTTTAAGACCTAGTTATAATAGTTATAATAGCATAGACTTAGATAGATTCTTTTAGCTAGAATCCGACTAAGTTAAAACTATACCCTAATTTTAGGAACTTCAGTGGGAGAAAACGAGATGTTCGCATCGAGTTTACTCTCACGTCCTCAAGAGTTCACACTGTGAGTTTCATGCTCGGCTACGTGGCGTCAATAGGGCGTCCCCCTACGATATGTGTTTGCATGGTTCAATACCAAGGTGAATGAGGGAAGTATCCATAGTAAATGGGAGCAGGACGCCTGTCAACGTATCCTACGGTCTCCTTCATTAGGTCGCACCGTGAGATTTCTATAGTCCGCCTGCTAGGTTGTCCTGGAACAGCCAAACCCTACGGAGGGCCTGACAATAGGGATCGGAACACCGCGAACTCCAGAAATGGATAGAGTCTCTTAGGTTGTTTGCCAGCAGTTGTCTTTCTTAATAGTAGACTGTTGGCTCGGGCCTATTGGATCTGAAAATGGTAGGGTCACACTTACGGGATGAGTTAAGTTAGTTAACAAATCCTTGACCAAACAAACGGTAGCTAAGGACCATTGGACATGAGATGTTCTGGTAGTGAGAATTGGCTGAGAAAGTCTCAATTCGAGGGAGGAATGGTTGACCACCCGACGGAGGCTTTTGTTGTAAACCCTTAAAGTATCGTTGCAAAATTAAAGGTTTAACTTCAACAGTGGGTTTAGTTTAAACACTAGAGTTCTTTAATAATTTTGCTAAATTAGATTGGTTTTTACAATGGGTTAAAAAGGCATAACTAATTAGAACTATTTTGGATTTTCAGCATGTCGTCCTCAATAATAGCCTTACATAAAAGCGACCGTTTAACTGGTGAGAATTTTACTACGTGGAAGTCCAACTTGAATACGATTCTCGTTGTTGACGACCTACGATTTGTATTGTCTGATCCCTGCTCATAATGCTCCTCAATCTGTTAAGGAGGCGTACGACCGCTGGATCAAGACCAATGATAAGGCCAAGGTCTACATTTTGGCTAGTGTTTCGAAGTTCGGCCAAAAGCACGAGGGCATGGTCTTAGCTCGTGAGATCATGAGTTCGGCCGCAGAAATGTTTGGACAACCAAATGCGGAAAGATTCGCACGAATCCCTCAAATACGTTTATAACTCCCATATGAAGGAGGGGTCATCGGTGAGAGAACACGTTCTTGATCTGATGGTCTACTTCAACGTGGTTGAGATGAACGGAGCGGTCATTGACGAGCAAAGTCAGGTATCGTTCATCCTGGAATCTCTTAGAAGAGTTTCTGCAATTCGCAAACAATGCGGTGATGAACAAGATAGAGTATAACCCGACTACTCTCCTTAATGAACTACAGACTTTCCAGTCTCTTATGAAGAATAAGGGACAGGCTGATGGAGAGGCAAATCTATTTGCCCATTCCAGAAGGTTCCAGAAGGTTCCAGAAGGGTTCATCCTCTGGGACTAAGCTTGTAGCTCATCTTCTGGGCTTAGGAAGACCCAAAAGATGAAAATAGGAGGGAAAGGGAAGGCACCTGTTGCTGACAAAGGAAAGGGAAAAGCCAAGGTTGCAGATAAAGGAAAATGTTTCTACTGCAACATGGATGGGCATTGGAAGCGAAACTACCCAAAATACCTTACTGAGCTCAAAGAGAAGAAAGGTAAATTAGATTTACTTGTTCTTGAAACATGTTTAGTGAAAAATAATGATTTTACCTAGATACTTGATTCAGGAGCCACTAATCATGTTTGCTCTTCGTTTCAGGAAACTAGTTCCTTCAAGGAGCTCGAAGAGGGTGAGATGACGCTCAGAGTCGGAACGGGAGACGTCGTCTCAACTCGTGCAGTGGGTGATGCCAAGTTATTTTTCGGAGATCGATTTCTTTTATTGAAAAATCTGTATATAGTTCCTAAGCTTAAAAGGAACTTAATTTCTATCTCTTGTTTAATAGAACTTGGATATTGTATTTCTTTTTCAATTAATGAAGCGTTCATTTTGAAAGAAGGTGTCAATATTTGTTCTCGCTAAATTGAAAAATGGCTTGTATGTAATCGAAAACCGAACAAAGCGAAAGCAATTTTAAATCATGAGATGTTTAAAAATGCTAACACTCAAAATAAAAGGCAAAGAATTTCTCCAAATAATAATACCTATCTATGGCATCTTAGGCTTGGTCATATTAATCTCAACCGGATTGAGAGACTCTCTAAGAATGGACTTCTAAACAAGTTAGCAGATGATTCTTTACCGCCTTGCGAATATTGCTTGGAAGGTAAAATGACCAAGCGACCTTTTACTGGAAAAGGTTACAGAGTCGTAGAGCCCCTAGAACTTGTGCATTCGGATCTTTGTGGTCCAGTTGAAGGGAATCGAAGTCCCCGCAGTGGAAGCGATTGCGAATCGCGCGCTCTTGATTTAGTTACAATGGAAAATTCAAGAACGTAAAACATAGATTAAGCACATATAATAAAATGGACAACAAGTATTTACCTTTGAAGAACCTTTCTTCAAGTGCTCCTCCTCTCTTCACGATCAAGATCAACGCAACACGAAACTCGCACGAACACCGACACACCACCACCGGATCTTCTCCGTTGTTCTCTAGGTGAGGGAGGAAGGTGGGTTCCCTTTAGGAGTGGTGAGGTATTTTGTGAGAGAGATGTGTGTTTTGGAACTCTTCCAACAACACAACAAGGAGGCTAGGAATAGCTTATAATGATTTCCAAAATCACTTAACCTAGTTGCATCTCATGCATCCATATATATAGGGAAATAGGATGGAAATGACCATCCTACCCCTTGTTTTATCTCTCTTTAGTATATAGTTTATATATGAATCTAATTCACATTAAAACTATATATTATATAAATTATATCATATATAATTGATCTAATTCCTCATGTATAAAATTGAACACTTTAATTTATCTGCTAACTTTATACTCTCAATGTTACCATGTTGAGCCAACGGAGGGATCTAATGGACCTACAGATCATGAGCACCAATGACGTGAGATTAACTGATCAAACTCTTTGATCCAGTTAATCAATATTCATTAACTACAAGTCACTCCACTATAGACTTGTAGCTGCACTCTCTCACTGTAGATATTATTTTTTCCACTGATATAGTCATTACCCATGAGTCGACCATTCACAGGTTGTTCGTAATCACAGCTGGGTCAAATTACTGTTTTACCCCTTTGATTACCTCTTTGCTCCTTAAGCACCACTGATCCTCTAATGAAAAACAAGTCTAAGGTCCCACCTTAGACTCATACCCTCATAGAGGATGGGGCCCTGTTGTTCAAGACCTGGAGTCAGTTCTTAAGGGAACAACCTATCTAATTCCTCAGTTGAGGAATGAGTGAATTCCATCATGCCCTCACTCGCATGTGAACTACATGAATGAGTTGGATTACCTCATTTGTAATAATTACAAAGTGGGTCGCATCCATGGTGTTACAAGAATGAGGTCCAACCTCATTCTAATACCATAGACTATTTAGGATATAATCTTGAATTCAACCCAAATAGTGTCTACTATACTGATTTCAAGATAAACGTTATAACCTTGGAGCTTAGTTTATTGGATTTATAAAAGCAAGACTGTAATCTTATCAAAACAAATAACACTTTATTTAATTGATCTAAATTACACAAGTTTAGGGCATAAATCCCAACAATCTCCCACTTGACCTAAAGCTTGTGGAGTACTAAACATTACATTAATGTAAATACAATAAACTAGGGCATTTAAACCCCTTTGTACAAAATACTCCCACTTGCCCTAGTTGGGGAAGACTTGTAAACCTAGACCTTCTAGGTGACTCTAAAATACTTTAGCCGTGAGAACCTTTGTAAAAGGATCAACAATGTTGTGCATTAAGGCTATCTTGGTGACAATCACGGCTCCTCTATGCACGATCTCCCGGATGAGATGATACTTCCGCTCTATGTGCTTTCCCCTCTTGTGACTTCAGGGTTCCTCGAATTAACGCTTTGCACTGCTTGTCATTGCAATACGATTATAGCGGGCAAAGTCATATTTGGAAAAACTTCCAAATTTAGCATAAATTTCCTTAACCAAACGACCTCCTTAGCTGCTTCACAAGCTGCTACATATTCGACCTCCATGGTGGAATTAGCGATGCATCCTTGCTTGACGCTTCGCCATACTATAGCTCCTCCGTTAAGAGTGAAAACTGACCCTGATGTAGATATCCGAGAATCTTTATCAGTCTGAAAGTCAGAATCTGTGTATCCTGTAAGGATCAAATCCTTAGCCCCATACACAAGCATGTAGTTCCTTGTTCTCCGAAGATACTTAAGGATAGTTTTAACCGTTGTCCAGTGTTCAAGTCCTGGATTGGATTGATACCTACTGACCATCCCAACTGCAAAACAAATGTTAGGCCTAGTACACAACATGGCGTACATCAGGCTCCCAGCAGCTGATGCGTAAGGAATCCGTCTCATATCCTCAACTCCTTAAGGTGTCTTAGCACACTGTTCCTTAGACAAATGGATTCCATATCTAAAAGGCAACAAGCCCTTTTTGGAATCTTGCATCTTAAACCTTGACAACACTTTGTCTATGTATGATGCTTGAGACAAGGCTAGTGTTTTATTCTTGCGGTTCCGGACAATCTGGATCCCAAGAACAAACTGCGCAACACCCAAATCTTTCATTTGGAACTGCGTAGCTAGCCATTCCTTGATGTCAGTAAGATAACCTACATCATTCCCAATGGGTAGGATATCATCCACATAGAGAATATGGAAAGCGACAAAACCATTGATGATTTTCTTGTAGACACATGGTTCATCATCATTCTGGTCAAAACCATAAGATCTGATAGCCTCATCAAATCTTATATTCCAGGACCTAGAGGCTTGTTTCAGTCCATAAATCGACCTTTTAAGCCTACAAACCTTTTTCTCTTATCCTAGTTTAATGAACCCTTCTGGTTGGTCTATGTAGATGGTTTCCTCAAGATTGTCATTCAAAAAGGCTGTCTTGACATCCATTTGCCATATCTCATAGTCATAATATGGGACAATGGCAAGTAGGATACGGATAGACTTTACCATAGCAACAGGTGAAAAGGTCTCCTCATAGTCAACCCCTTCGACCTGGGTATAACCCTTTGCTACTAATCTAGCTTTAAAGGTTTGCACCTTCCCATCTACACCACGTTTTCTCTTGTAGATCCACTTACAACCTATAGGTTTTACCCCATAAGGCTTGTCTACAAGATCCCAAACAAAATTGAAGTGCATAGACTCCATTTTTTGGTCCATGGCTATGACCCATTTATCTTTGTCAATGTCAACCATTGCTTGATTATAAGTCAATGGATCCTCGCAGTTGTCATCTGGTATAACAACTTGGATTTCAAATTTAAACCCATGTAGCTTGGTCAGGTGTATCACAACCCTCCCACTACGTCGAGGCATACTCAACTCTTGAGATGGACCCTCTTGACTAGATAAACTAGTATCAACAACTCTTGTTGATGTACTAGTGTTCTTATTAGCAACCTTTGCTATTGTTCCGTCTAACTCACTCAACACTACCTTACTTTTTGGTTTGTAGTCCCTTATGTGGTCCTCCTCCAAGAAAGTGGCATTTGTCGACACAAAGACCTTATCTTCCTTAGGATCATAGAATAAACCACCACTTGTTTCTTTTGGGTATCCTACGAATAGGCACAACTTTGAACGTGAATCCAACTTCTTTGGATTTGTCACAAGCACATGTGCTGGACAACCCCATATTCTGAAGTGACATAAACTACCTTTACGTCCTTTCCAGAGTTCAAAAGGTGTTTCAGAAACACTTTTGGATGGCACACTATTCAAAATGTATACTGCAGTCTCTACTGCATAACCCCAAAAGGAATTAGGAAGATGAGCATAACTCATCATTGATCGAACCATGTCCAACAAGCTTCTATTTCTCCTTTTCGATACACCATTTTGCTGTGGTGTGCCGGGAGCTGAGAGTTGGGATGTAATTCCATGTTCTATCATATAGTTCTGGAATTTTAAATCCATGTACTCTCCACCTCGATCCGATCGAAGTGTTTTAACTCTTTTACCTAATTGATTTTTAACCTCAGCCTTGAATTCCTTGAACTTTTCAAGTGCTTCAGACTTATGGTGCATTAGGTAAATATTCCCATATATGGAATAATCATCTATAAAAGAGATGAAATATTCATATCCTCCCCTGGCTTTAACATTCATCGGACCACAAAGGTCTGAATGTATAAGCTCTAAAGTATCTTTGGCTCTATAACCTTTTCCACTAAAAGGTCTTTTAGTCATCTTGCCTTTTAGGCATGATTCATATACTGGCAAAGAATTTTCTTCTAACTCGTTTAGAAGTCCTTTCTTTACCAATCTCTCAATCCTATTGAGATTAATGTGACCCAATCTTAGATGCCAAAGATGAGCATTTTCTTTAGGAGAAATTTTACGTTTCTTAGTTTGTGTATTTGCAGTTTTAAATAATTCAGTGTTCAAAACCATTTTGACTGAATTCAGCCTTAAAACATACCATCCATTTTCTAATAAAGCTAAACATATTTCTAAGCCTTTCTTTAAAATAAACACTTTATTCATAGAAAAGGAAGCATAAATATATTGTTCAATAAGGCAAGAAATGGAAATCTGGTTTCTAGTAAACCCTGGTATTACTAATATATTGTCCAACAATACATATTTCTTGCCAAAATAAAGTTTCATTGTGCCTACTGCTACAACTGAGACGACCTCTCCATTTTCAACCCGGAGCGTTATCTCTCCTTGTTGAAGCTGCTGCCAGGAATCAATTCCCTGAAAAGAAGAACAAACGTGATTAGTGGCGCCTGAATCAAGTATCCAAGCTGTTTTATCCTTATCCACTAAACAAGCTTCTAGGTAAAGGAAATCATATTTACCTTCCTTCTTCTTTTCTGCAATGTACTTTTGACAGTTCCGTTTCCAATGTCCGTCTTCGTTGCAGTGGAAACACTTTCCTTTGTCAGCAACGTCTTTGACTTTCTTGCCCTTCTGGGTGGCAGCTTTGTCAGCTTGTTTCTCTTTACCAACCTTTTTCATGTTCTTCTTCTTACCTCTCAGGCTAGAAGAAGATGAAGCCACTGTTTTTGTCCTAGAGGTCGAACCTCTGTGATAACTCCTACTGGGAACATTTGCCTCACCTTTCGATCCTTGAATTTTCATCAAAGATTGAAAGGTCTAGAGTTCATTCAGAAGGGAGGTAAGATTAAAAGTAAGCTTGTTCATAACAGCATTACTTCTAAACTGCAGGAAACTATCTGGAAGGGTTTCCAGAATGAAGTTGACCTGGCTCGACTCATCGATGGAAGCATCATTCGACTCCGCGATGTTAAAGTGTACCATCATATCCAGGAGATGATCCCGAACAGATGTACCCTCTAGCATCCTCGAGTAGAATATGTACTTTAAGGCATTATGTCGGGCTTGTGTGGGTCATTGACCAAACATACCCCGCAGTAATCCATGATTTCCTTGGCGGTAATCATGCCTCATGCTTCTTGGCTAATATGTCGGACATACTTGCCAAAGATGTAGACCTTGGCACGATCATTGGCCTTGATCCAACGATCATATGCATCACGAACATTTCGTGACGCATTCGAGCGTGGCACCTGAGGACACTCCTCAGTTAGCTCAAACTTCAGATCATCCTCTACCAAAATAGTGTTGCGTTTGTTTTTCCATGTCATCATATTCTCTCCGGTTAACTTTTTCGCACCCAATAAGGAAATTATAGAGCTAGACATTTTTGCTGAAATATTTACAAACAAACTTGTATGAGTTTCTTGCTATAACTCTAATCCAATCATGTTTTAGCTAATTATCAAATGATTCCTAGGCCATTTATAATTTGCTATGATACTCCAAAGGTTTAGAATGTATGACAGAAGGGTAATAAAAAAACACTCCTCCTCCGGATCAAGACATTCTCGACCAAAACCTAATACGAGAATAACTCTTATTCATTATAGGTTTTACTTACCATTTTTCACCGGATACATACACAACTTATGTACCCCGTGAGTGTAACCCTTTGTCTTTAGATCCCGAGTCTCGATCCAATAAAATCCACTAGGAAGGAGGACTAGATTGGAAAATAGTTTAAGGAAATCTTTATCCCTTTCGGGTGTCTACTGTGTTAGATCCCCTATGATCAAGCCCTTGATAACTCCTCAAATAAGAGTTATTTAGATCTTTTTTAGTGGAGTTATTAGTGCTTAAAAGCATAAATTGTTACTCTTTTGCTTTGAAAGTCCTTTTAGACTTATGTTTTGGAGTGGAAAAGTCCCTTAAGGGTAAAAAGTCTTCTTCTTGCTGATTATTAGATATTTTGGGTGAATTTTGCTTAATTTTAGCTTGTGAAGGTTAAATTTCTTGAGGCCAAAGAAGCTAAGTGTCAAAAGTCCAAGGAAAGGTTGGAGCATCTGTAATGCTGGAGCATTTTCCAAAAGGATGTTGAAGCATTGTCATTGCTTGAAGCAACCTCCTGAAGTCTGTAGCAGTTTACACGGGGCAATTATATTTAAATCATTTTGGCTTTTTACAATTGGGCCCATTTGGACTATGGATAGTATGGGGCACGAATGTGTCTTCACTAAACCCTATTTTCATCACTTGGGGGAGGTATTTAAGCTTTATTAGGGTTATTTGTAAGGGTAGGGACTTAGAGGAGGAGAGAATTAGAGGCTTAGATAGCAAGTAGTTGTTGTCTTCTTCAACAAGGAGAAGGAGAAGTTGAAGAATTGAGCCAATCTAGCATAAAGTGGAGCAAAAACAAGGATGGATCGTTGTTCTAACTTCCTACCATAAGTTTTTCTTTTTGTCTCTTGAATTTGCATATCCTTTTCTTTCTTCTAAGTACCTGATAGCTGTAATATATTTTGGTTTAGATTTTCTGCATCTTTTCTTTGTTGTCATGAGCTAATTCTTTCTAAGGCAAGGATTAGAGGAACTTTTGTAATTTGGGATTGCGCTTAAGCTTTTGCATGCTTAAATTGTGGCTGGATTTTAGTTGAATTTATTATTAATGTGGAACTAAGGTTGGCCATCTTCATTCCATACCGTTTTCTTTACTTTTGGGAAAAAATGGAGAAAATCGATTGCTTTAATCCACTTTAGGTTTGATTACAAGTGAATACTTGCAGTGAAAATGGGTAGGTTAGGGAAAACCATCCAACTAAAGTACAAGAGCAATGAGCTTAACAAGGTAATTGAATGAGAATTTAATTGCTGGAAAATTTTAGGAATTCTGGGAAGAATCCCGTGTTAATTTGTTGTAGCATAATTGCAGTGTCGCAATTATACCGCAATATATCTCAGATTGCATAAAGAACCTCTAATCTAAGTCTATCGCGTTTGCTGTAGCATTTTCAATGCTTTTAATCTTTGTTTCAGCATTCTGCTAGTGAAGTTCAGTTTTCCTTTATTCCTGTCATGTTTAAGTTGTTCTTTTGTTAGTTACAACTCCAATTCACTATAATTAATTTAAGCTAGATAAAATTTGTGGTTTAGTCCCTGAGGATTCGATACTCGGTACTCAAAATACCGTTTTATATTACTTCGATCGCGTGCACTTGCGCGTCGTGACAAGTTTTTGGCGCCGTTGCCGGGGACTAAGTTGATTTTTATCTTGTTTAAGTTGATTTTAGTGAATTTTATCTTTTTTTTTTTGTCTTGTTGTCTTCGTTGTGTGTTTTTATCTTTGTTGAGTCTTGTTTATTGTTTCTAGTTGTGTGTCTGTATATTGTGTTTGTTGAGCCTGCTGATAATTGTTTTATTACTTTATTATGGCTTATAATGAAATCGGGTGGTCTTCTGGGCCCAATGAGCAGACACATTCTAGTTCTTTTCCTTTTAGTTATCCTTCTGCCAATTTAGAGTCTTCTAGTGAGGGGTATGGATCTTATGACTATCAATTGCCTAATTATTATCATACTGAACCAATGAGTTATGGAAATCCTATGTATGACAATAACCCGAGCAATTGGTTCTATGAGCCATATCCTTGTGGGTTTGAGTCATATCCTTCCTATATTCAGGAAACCCTAGTAGAAGACGAAACTTTCGTTGAAACATTACTGATAGAATTCATGAAAACCACATATGAGAAGATTAGTAGAATGGGGGAGTGGTTGAAGCGATTAGAGGATACACTTATCTCCCTCCGAGAACAAATGTATTTAGACTCTTCTGAGGTTGAGCTACATAGGGAAGATAGTGACGGAGGTCCCACTTCTTTAGATTGTTCATTGAGTCACTTGATCACTGGCCCACTGATAGACCTTCAGGATCCTAGTCCTTCACATTTTTCAGAGTATGGGCATTTAGAGGATTGTGCTTTAGATGTAAAAGAACTAGAACCCTTTAGCACACACAAGGATCGAGTCAGTGAGGATGGGGAAGAAGTTGATCCTTATGTTGTTGAGTTAGGTCAGGAGGTAGAGTTTGAGTCTTTCAAGTCTCTATCTGTTCTATCTTTTGATTTTTCTCTTATTTTTTAGTGTTCTTCTTCTTATTCTCACGAGTCTGTATCTTTGTTTGAGTCTGTTTACTTTGTTGTTTTTTCTTCTTTTCTTTTATTAAATAAAAAATTTAAAAATATTTTTGTTTCGGGCTCTCACGAGAAGCTAGTATTCTTGCTAGCTTTGGTTTGTTTTGTAGATTCAAGGAAGAGGGCCGGAAGAAATGGGAGAATTTTTATGTACCTTGACAAGGCTACGTGTAGTACGTCGAGCTAATGACGCTAAACAAGCGCTTCTTGGGAGGCAACCCAAGGGTTATTTCTTTTGTTTTGTTTTTAGTTGTTTTTGGTTTTGTTTTAGTTGAATAAATAACCCTTGCCTATTTTGTAGCTCCCTTTCGGTTTGGTGATTGATATGCGCTTTAGTGGAGGTCTCTTCTCGATTCAGGGAAGTATTGTTCTCTCTTTCATCTTTATTAGTTGTCCTTAAGTATGCATAAGTGAGTAGTTTATACATTGAGGGCAATGTATGCTTTAAGCATGAGGGGGATGTGTTGTTCTGAATCTGAGTTTGGGCTTAATTGAAAATTATTTTGTTGTTAAGAATGTGTGTTGTAGTGTTGTTTATAGGGTGTTGCATGCCCTTGTGATTATGAAGTTTGATGATTTGTATTCATGATGTGGATTGTTTTTGCATATTCTCATGGAATTTGAAGCATGCTGAAATTTTGAGTTAATTTAAAACTTTTGCTTTGAATTCTTTGCAAATGATTGAGCACCAAGCCTAACTTTGATAAGTTGAACTCTTAGAGAATCTTTATGTTTTCTAGAAGTTTGCTGTCACTCTGATAGGTTTAAGGCTTAGTTGTAAGTGATCTTGCTTGAGAGTATGCATTGTTAAGCTTAGGAGAAAAGAATTGAAAAAAAAAATTATGCCTTTGAAAAAAAAAAGATTCATTGAATATTTTTAGTAGAAAGAAAAGAAAAAAATATATGCATGCACCTTGTTCGTGTTTAAAAGTTTGGGGGTAAAAAGAGCTACCTCTATCGTGATCAGTTAGGTCATCCATTGAGCGAGTGCTCTAGATAAGGGTCCCTGCGGTAGATGTGTGAAAGCTAGTGTCGCTGATTATGGATAAAAAAATAAGTGTGGGGGTACCCCAAATGTTAAAGGCACCTAGCTTTTTAATGCCTACTTAAGGGTGAGGGAGCTGAATGGAGGAGAGCATAAATTTACTTTGGATTAGTAAACGAGTCGATTTTAGGCTTTGCACACACACACGTAAAGAATTCCAAGTTGCTTTTAAATTTCTCGTTATTAAGCATGCTCTTATTTCATAGTCTATGTTCTCTCATCCACTCTTTGAATGCTTTGAAAATGGAGTCACTTATGCATGTAATTTCCTTTAACATTTATCCTTTTAGTTGAGTTCTTCTTTTTTCTTTACTCGGGACGAGCAAAGGTTTAAGTTTGGGGGCTTGATAACTCCTCAAATAAGAGTTATTTAGATCTTTTTTAGTGGAGTTATTAGTGCTTAAAAGCATAAATTGTTACTCTTTTGCTTTGAAAGTCCTTTTAAACTTATGTTTTGGAGTGGAAAAGTCCCTTAAGGGTAAAAAGTCTTCTTCTTGCTCATTATTAGATATTTTGGCTGAATTTTGCTTAATTTTAGCTTGTGAAGGTTAAATTTCTTGAGGCCAAATAAGCTAAGTGTCAAAAGTCCAAGGAAAGGCTGGGGCATCTTTAATGCTGGAGCATTTTCCAAAAGGATGTTGAAGCATTGTCATTGCTTGAAGCAACCTCCCAAGTCCAGTAGCTTGATTTACAGGGGCAATTATATTTAAGTCATTTGGGCTTTATACAATTGGGCTCATTTGGACTATGGAGAGTATGAGGCACGAATGGGTCTTCACTAAACTCTATTTTCATCACTTGGGGGAGGTATTTAAGCTTTATTAGGGTTAATTGTCAAGGTAGGGACTTAGAGGAGGAGAGAATTAGAGGCTTAGATAGCAAGTAGTTGTTGTCTTCTTCAAGAAGGAGAAGGGGAAGTTGAAGAATTGAGCCAATCTAGCATAAAGTGGAGCAAAAACAAGGAGGGATCGTTGTTCTAGCTTCCTACCATAAGTACCTCATAGCTACCTCATAAAGTGGAGCAAAAACAAGGAGGGATCGTTCTTCTAAGTACCTCATAGCTGTAATATATTTTGGTTTAGATTTTCTGCATCTTTTCTTTGTTGTCATGAGCTAATTCTTTCTAAGGCAAGGATTAGAGGAACTTTTGTAATTTGGGATTGCGCTTAAGCTTTTGTATGCTTAAATTGTGGCTGGATTTTAGTTGAATTTATTATTAATGTGGAACTAAGGTTGGCCATTTTCATTCCATACTGTTTTCTTTACTTTTGGGAAAAATGGAGAAAACCGATTACTTTAATCCACTTTAGGTTTGATTACAAGTGAATACTTGCAGTGAAAATGGGTAGGTTAGGGATAAGCATCCAACTAAAGTACAAGAGCAATGAGCTTAATAAGGTAATTGAATGAGAATTTAATTGCTGAAAAATTCTGGGAATTCTGGGAAGAATCCCGTGTTAATTTGTTGTAGCATAATTCTGAGTTTGCAACTACTTCTGCAATATATCTCAGATTGCATAAAGAACCTCTAATCTAAGCCTATCGCGTTTGCTGTAGCATTTTTAATGCTTTTAATCTTTGTTTCAGCATTCTGCTAGTGAAGTTCAGTTTTCCTTTATTCTTGTCATGTTTAAGTTGTTCTTTTGTTAGTTACAACTCCAATTCACTATAATTAATTTAAGCTAGATAAAATTCGTGGTTTAGTCCCTGAGGATTCGATACTCGGTACTCAAAATATCGTTTTATATTACTTCGATCGCGTGCACTTGCGTGTCGTGACAAGTTTTATCCCTTTCGGGTGTCTACTGTGTTAGATCCCCTATGATCAAGCCCTCCGAAGGGATTGTCTGGTCCAGGCCAAACTAGCAGGCTGACCATAGTGGTGTAACGGTGTAAACCGACAAAAAAGACCATAGGTTTTGTTTTCACTAAACCTGCTCCCACTCACTATAAGTACCCTCTCCAATCACCTTGATATTGACTCATACAAACACCATCCGAAGGGCGTGCGCCACGAGGCCAAGTATGAGTCTCACGGTGTGAACTTCTCGGAGATAGCGTAGGTGGAAAAATATGTATCTCATACACTTTTTCCTCCCACTGAATACTTTAAATCTATAGGAATCTTTCTTAGGCTAAAACCCGGCTAATGGTTTTACCTAACTCTATTAACATAACTCTTATATTGATGATCAATATAACTCTTATATTGATTTTATCCTAAGTTTGTTAATATAACTCCTTATATTAAACCTAGGATTTCTAGTTTATTAACCCCTTAATAAACCCGCTGACGCTACTGTAATTTATAAGGCTCTCTAATTAAATTTCACTCCCAGTCGATTTCTGTGTAGGGGTGTTCCGTTTCACATTTTTAAATACTTAAATACTGACCTAGACAGAACTTTCCTTAGACAGAACTTTCCTTAGACAGAGTTCCTCTTTTAATCATAGCTTATAAATTACTTTGTTCCTAATTCTAATCTAATTAGAACAAGATAACCTAAGGTCTATTATTTCCAAGTTCTAAACACTTTAAAACTAATAATTAACCTTAGGGTGACATGCATACTTTGTTATAGTGCTTGATCATTCATCACATGAATAATAAGACATTCATAGCATATTCATCTCTTGAAAAATAATGCATGTCAATGCTGTCCAAAAATTAATATAACAACCTTATATTAATTAATCATGCAAATTATATAATATAACTCCTTATATTATAAATGATGCATGAAAATGCTTAACCTAAGGTGAGATTTCTAAAATACAAGCATACACTATGCATGGCAATAATTACACAACAATTGCATAATTAAAATAGCAAAAATTAGACCAATTTTGGCACCCTAGAAATAATTTTAATTAATATAATCTAATTATATTAATTAAAATTAAAATTATAAAATATATTAAAATAAAATATTTTTATAATTAATATAAATAATAAAAAAATATTTTTGTCCGTTGTTCCTCGCGTGAAACGTATCCGGCGTTGCAATGCTGCTTTTGTCATTTTCTGTCGAGCGTTGCAACGCTACCTCCTGCGCGTGCCTTCTCCCGCAAGCGCGACGTTGCAACGCCGATGAACAGCGGCATTGCAACGCTTCACACAGACAGCATTGAGAATCACCATTCCTTTGCTCGTTTTTGCTCCGTTCTTCTCAGCAACCGCCTTGCCTAGATCGACACGGACTTACAGACTCGATTTACAATTAAATTTGCCAAAAACACCGGGCCTTTACATTGAACATTTCAATGGAAATTGTAAATCTAAGTGCCAAAAATTGAAAACATCTAATTTCGCAAAAACCGTTCATACATCTCATGCAAAAAACAGTAAACCCCACCTTGTTCTTCAAAAATCCAGACCATAAATAAAAAACGCAATTGGGCTCTGATACAAATTGAAGGGAATCGAAGTCCCCGCAGCGGAAACGATTGCAAATCGCGCGCTCTTGATTTAGTTACAATGGAAAATTCAAGAACGTAAAACATAGATTAAGCACATATAATAAAATGGACAACAAGTCTTTACCTTTGAAGAACCTTTCTTCAAGTGCTCCTCCTCTCTTCACGATCAAGATCAACGCAACACGAACTCGTACGAACACCGACACCACCACCTGATCTTCTCCGTTGTTCTCTAGGTGAGGGAGGAAGGTGGGTTCCCTTTAGGAGTGGTGAGGTATTTTGTGAGAGAGATGTGTGTTTTGGATCTCTTCCAACAACACAACAAGGAGGCTAGGAATAGCTTATAATGATTTCCAAAATCACTTAACCTAGTTGCATCTCATGCAACCACATATATAGGAAAATAGGATGGAAATGACCATCCTACCCCTCGTTTTATCTCTCTTTAGTATATAGTTTATATATGAATCTAATTCACATTAAAACTATATATTATATCAATTATATCATATATAATTAATATAATTCCTCATGTATAAAATTGAACACTTCAATTTATCTCCTAACTTTATACCCTCAATGTTACCATGTTGAGCCAACGTAGGGATCTAATGGACCTACAGATCATGAGCTCCAATGATGTGAGATTAACTGATCAAACTCTTTGATCCAGTTAATCAATATTCATTAACTACAAGTCACTCCACTATAGACTTGTAGCTGCACTCTCCTCACTGTAGATATTATTGTGTCCACTGATATAGTCATTACCCATGAGTCGACCCTTCACAGGTTGTTCGTATTCACAGCTGGGTCAAATTACCGTTTTACCCCTATGATTACCTCTTTGCTCCTTAAGCACCATTGATCCTCTAATGAACAACAAGTCTAAGGTCCTACCTTAGACTCATACCCTCATAGAGGGCGGGGCCCCGTTGTTCAAGACACTGAGAGTCGATTCTTCTAAGGGAACAACCTATCTAATTCCTTAGTTGAGGAATGAGTGAATTCCATGTTGCACAATTAAGTTCCCAGCTACCTACGAGGTTCTGTCCCTGAGAAGGTAGGCTTATTGAGTCGGCTACCTGCCATTCTCACCCATACTAGTCTAAGGACAAACCCTTATAAGTAGGAGTTCTTAACTTGCTCAGGATTCAGGTCGAGTCACTAATGACCATCTATAAATTACTAGTCTTATCCTGCATTAGCGGTGTTATATTTGGTTAGACTAATAATTTGCGATCCAGTCTTGTATGAACTCTTCATACAGGATGCCCCCACTCGCATGTCAACTACATGAATGAGTTGGATTACCTCATTTGTACTAATTACAAAGTGGGTTGCATCCATGGTGTTACCGCAACCTCATTCTTATACCATAGACTATTTAGGTTATAATCTTGAATTCAACCCAAATAGTGTCTACTACACTCATTTCAAGATAAACGTTATAACCTTGGAGCTTAGTTTATTGGATTTATAAAAGCAAGACTGTAATCTTATCAAAACAAATAACACTTTATTTAATTGATCAAAATTACACAAGTTTAGGGCATAAATCTCAACACCAGTGAATGTCAAAGCTCGATGAGGGTACGAATATTTCATCTCTTTCATAGATGATTATTCGAGGTATGATTATCTATACCTAATGCATCACAAGTCTGAAGCTCTTGATAAGTTCAAAGAGTATAAGGTAGAAGTAGAGAATGCATTAGGAAAAACCATTAACACACTTCGATCCGATCGAGGTGGAGAGTATATGGATTTGAGATTTCAGGACTATATGATAGAACATGGAATCAAATCTCAACTATCAGCACCAAATACACCACAACAAAATGGTGTGTCAGAAAGGAGAAATAGAACCTTGTTAGACATGGTTCGTTCTATGATGAGCTATGCTCAATTGCCTGCCTCGTTTTGGGGATACGCAGTAGAGAATGCAGTTCAAATCTTGAACAGTGTTCCAAAGTTCAAAAAGTGTTTTAGAAACACCTTTTGAACTTTGGAAGGGGCGTAAACCTAGTTTACAACACTTCAGGATTTGGGGTTGTCCGGCACACGTGCTCGTGACAAACCTAAAGAAACTGGAACCTCGTTCAAGATTTTGTCAATTTGTTGGCTATCCCAAAGAAACGAGACGTGGTCTTTTCTACGACCCACAAGAAAATAAGGTGATTGTATTGACAAAGGCCACGTTCTTGGAGGAAGATCACATGAGGAACCACAAACCGCGCAGTAAATTAGTACTAAATGAAGCTACACATGAACCAACAAGAGTTGTTGATCAAGCTGGATCTTCATCAAGAGTTGATGGAAGAGCCAGCACCTCAAGTCAGCCTCGTCCTTCTCAATCGTTGGGAATGCCTCGACACAGTGGGAGGGTTGTTTCCCAACCTGACCGCTACTTGGGTTTAGTTGAAACTCAAGTTGTCATACCTGATGACGGCGTAGAAGATCCATTGTCTTATAAACAGGCAATGAATGACGTAGACAAGGACCAATGGATCAAGGCCATGGACCTTGAAATGGAGTCAATGGACTTCAATTCGATGATGGGAACTTGTAGACCAACTTTGAAGGGGTTAGACCCATAGGGTGTAAATGGATCTATAAGAGAAAGAGAGATGCAACCGGAAAGGTACAGACCTTTAAGGCTAGGCTTGTAGCAAAGGATTTTACCCAAAGGGAAGGAGTTTACTATGAAGAAACTTTTTCCCCTATTGCTATGCTGAAGTCTATAAGGATACTCTTGTCCATAGTCCCGTTTTATGATTATGAAATTTGGCAAATGGACGTCAAGATTTCCTTTTTGAATGGTAATCTTGACGAGAGCATCTATATGTCTCAGCCCGAAGGGTTCATAGCCCAAGGTCAGGAGCAAAAGGTTTGCAAGCTTAATCGATCCATTTATGGATTGAAACAAGCGTCAAGATCTTGGAATATAAGATTTGATACTGCGATCAAGTCTTACGGTTTTGACCAAAACGTTGATGAGCCTTGTGTTTACAAGAGGATCATCGACGACAAAGTAGCTTTGTTAGTACTTTATGTGGATGATATCCTACTCATTGGGAATGATGTAGGATACCTAACTGACATAAAGAATTGGTTGGCGACCCAATTCCAAATGAAAGATTTGGGAGAGGCGCAGTATGTTCTTGGGATTCAGATCTTTAGGAATCGCAAGAACAGAATGCTAGCACTGTCTCAAGCGTCTTATATCGGCAAAATGTTGTCCAGATATTCGATGCAGAATTCCAAGAGGGGTTTATTACCCTTCAGGCACGGAGTTCATCTGTCTAGGGAACAGTGTCCCAAGACACCTCAAGAAGTTGAGGATATGAGACATATTCCCTATGCCTCTGCAGTAGGTAGCTTAATGTATGCTATGTTGTGCACGAGGTCGGACATTTGTTATGCAGTGGAAATAGTTAGTAGGTACCAGTCCAATCCAGGGTTAGACCACTGGACAGCAGTTAAAAATATCCTCAAGTATCTAAGGAGAACGGGGGACTATATGCTTGTGTATGGGTCTAAGGATCTGATCCTTACTAGATACATTGATTCTTATTTTCAGACCGATAAGGATTCTCGGAAATCCACACCGGGATCAGTTTTCACCCTTAACGGGGGAGCTATAGTATGGCGAAGTATCAAGCAAGGATGTATCGCTGTCCACAATGGAGGTTGAGTATGTCGCTGCTTGTGAAGCAGCTAAGGAGGTTGTTTGGCTAAGGAAATTTCTTACTGATTTGGAAGTTGTTCCAAATATGGAATCTCCCATCACCTTATAATGTGACAACAGTGGTGCGGTAGCCAATTCGAAGGAACCTCGAAGCCATAAGCGAGGTAAGCACATCGAGAGGAAGTATCACCTGATACGAGAAATAGTGCAACGAGGAGATTTGACAGTCACGAAGATCGCTTCAGAGCACAATATTGTTGATCCGTTTACAAAGACTCTCACGGCTAAAGTGTTCGAGGGTCATCTGGAAAGTCTGGGTCTACGAGATATGTACATAAGCTAATCTAGGGCAAGTGAGAGATATATAATGGGGTATATGGATGCCCTAGTTTATTGTATTTCTCTTTGTTTTAGATTATGATGTACCCCACTAGAGTTTTAGTTCAAGTGGGAGTTTGTTGGGATTTGTGCCCTAAAACTCGTAGTTTGTAATTATGTTCTATTTAATGTAATAAAGTGTTATTATTTCAATAAAGTGTTATTGTTCGTTATCCACTAGTTTGCCTTTATTAAAAACCCTAAATCCAATAAACGAAACATCCAAGGCTGTTAAATGAATCTTTAAATAAATGTAATGTACATAAAAAGGATCTCGGTTCGACATACAGCCTAAAGGGTCTATAGTTAGGGGATAAGGTTTGGGTACCTTACCCTGGTTAAACTATGGATGTGGTCCACTTTGTATTTGATACAAACACTATGATCCTAACGTGTTCGTGTAGATGACATGTGAGTGGGGATATCCTATGTAATGAGATTACATAAGACCGGACCACGAAATAGTAACCTCTAGCTGTAACTCCATTGACTAGTTAGGTTCCTATTTCACTAGGATGACCTAGGCAACTTGATCTCAATCCTGAGCAGGTTACGAACTCCTGTTCGCGAGGGATTGTCCTTTGATTAGTATGGGTGAGAGTGGCCAGATTCGCCGACTCAATATGCCTACCTTCTTGGGGACAAGACCGAGTGAGCGGCTGGGAACTTAACTTAGCAAGATGGAATTCACTCCTTCCCGCCTACTAGGGTAAGTAGAGGAATGTTCCCTTAAGTGGTGTCTCCGGGACTTGAACAAATGGCCGAACCCTCTCATTGGCCCGAGAGGGACTCTGTTTATTGGTAGGACCACAAACAAATTGTTCATTAGAGGAGCACTGGTACTTAAGGCACAAGATGTAACCCAGGGGTAAATTTGTAATTTGACCCAGCTGGTGTTACGAACATTCGTGAAGGATTGACTTGCTGTTATTGGTCAATATCCATGGACACAGAAATATATCTGCAGTGAGAAGAGTGCAGTTGTGGGACTTTAGTGGAGTGTTCCCGCAGTTAACGAATGTTGATTGGGAGGTTAATGAGATTAACCGAGCAATCTCGTA
The DNA here is from genome assembly GCA_036507285.1 of Trichosanthes cucumerina. NCBI lineage: Eukaryota > Viridiplantae > Streptophyta > Magnoliopsida > Cucurbitales > Cucurbitaceae > Trichosanthes > Trichosanthes cucumerina. The sequence continues at coordinate 47,889,372 of CM071841.1, forward strand.
TCGTTGGAGCTTCCGATCTGTAGGTCCATTAGGTCCACCTTCTAGCTCGTAAAGGGTTCTTAGATCATTTGAATTTGAAATGTTCAAATTCATTAGGGAATAAACTTAATGTATTTAGATACGATATAATATATAGTTTTGGAACTATATATTATAAATTTAATGTGAATATGATTCATATTAAATTATATGAGAGAATTGAATATTTGAAAGAGTTCAAATATTATATTAAATGTGAATGTGATTCACATTTGAAAACTATAGGTTAAAATTTAATGTGCACTGGATGTACATTAAAACCATAGGTTAAAGAGGTAATATGATTAAATGAGATTTAATCGAAATTAAATATGTATTATTTAATTTAATAATTAAATTTTATTTAATTATTATTATTATTATTATTATTATTATTATTATTATTTTAATAATAAAATAAGGGAACGTGTCTTCCAGACACGTTCCCACTATCCCCTTCCTTCTCCCTATCGATAGCTCAACACAATTTTACTTCTTGGTTTGTAGTCCCTTATGTGGTCCTCCTCTAAGAAAGTGGCATTTGTCGACACAAAAACCTTATCTTCCTTAGGATCATAGAATAAACCACCTCTTGTTTATTTTGGGTATCCTACGAATAAGCACAATTTTGAACCTAAATCCAACTTCTTTAGATTTGTCACAAGTGTTGGGATGTTTTGTCCTAATCTCGTGTTTGTAATTACTATTTGAAATTAATAAAGAGTTATTCATTTCATTATTTTGTGTCTCGCATTTTATACAACTTTTACCAATAAACTAAGCTCCAGGGTCATTTAATATATGAGAGAAATAGAACTTGAACGGTGTGTAGTGGACACACAAGAAGGATCACGTTTGAGTAAATGACCCGAACGGTCTACAGTATATGGATAGGGTTGGAGACCTAATCTTGGATACGTTGTGGATGCGACCCGCTTTGTATTAATATACAAACGAGGTGATCTGACTCGTTCATGTGGTTGACATGTGAGTGAGGGCATCCTGTGCAATGAGATTGTACAAGACCGGACGGTGAATTATTAGACCTACTGATGTAACACTATTGATAGTAAGGTCTAATAACTTCGTAGATGACCATTAGTGACTCGACCTAAATCCTGAGCGTGTTACGGACTCCGGTCTGCGGGGGTCTATCCTTTGACTAGTACGGGTGAGGGTGGTCATAGTTACTCGCCCAATATGCCTATCTTCTCAAGGACAGGACCAAGTAAGGAGTTGGGAACTTAACTATGCGGGATGGAATTCACTCGTTCCCGCCTTTAGGGAAACTAGAGGGGTTGTTCCCTTAAGTGCTGTCTCTAGGGCTTGGACAACGGGCGCCCACTCTCTCACTGGCACAAGAGAGTTGTTGTGTATGGTTGAACCATTACAACGTTGTTGTTCATTAGAGTAGCAGTAGGGACTTAAGGAGCAAGAAGTAGACATAGGGGTAAAACAGTAATTTGACCCAACAGTGTCTACGAACAACCTGTGAGGAGTTGACTCATGGGCATTGGTTATATCAGTGGACACGTAATATTCGGCACTGACGGGAGTGCAGCTACGGGCTTTCGTGGAGTGTTACCGTAGCTAATGAATGTTGATTAACCGGGTCAAAGAGTTTGATCGGTTAATCTCGGATCATTGGAGCTCGCCACTGTAGGTCCATTAGGTCCCTCGGTTAGCTCAATCTGGGTTAAAAGAAGGGTTAATGTTTTGGTGTAAATTGAAGTGGTCAATTTCACTTAAAGGGCATTTATGTCATTTATATGAGATATGAATGATATAATATATAGTTTAATGTGAATGAGATTAATAATAAACTATAGGTTAGCCTAATTGTTGAATTAGGGCTAATTGGAGAAATTAGATTGAGAGATATTAAATTGAATGTGATTCAATTTAATAAATCCACAATATTGCAAATGTGATTTGTAATATGAGATATGTGATATTTTATAATATATGGTTATGCAAATATGATTTGCATAACTTATAGTTGTGGTAAAATGGTAAATAGGTGGAGTTTTCAACTCCACATATCTCCAATATAAACCCTTCTTGCAAGAAGAAATGCAAGTGATTCTCTTATTTTTTGGAATTCTCACCAAAAGAAGAGAAAGTTCTCTCTCATTTCTCTCTCAATTCCTCTCCTCCCTTCACCAAAACAAAAGTTTCTACCAACTTTCTTCTTCCAAAAGAAGCATAACCGAGAAGCCATTGGTGGTGTTCTTGTTCGTGAGAAGAGTTCGAGTTTGTAGAGATCAAGTAGCACACGAACAGTTCGTGAATCTTGAAAGGATTTTGAAGAGGGTCTTCAACAAGTAAGTATGTTGAACTTACTGTTTTTCTTTCTACTTTATGTATGTTTAGCCTAGATTTAAGTGTTAAATCATTTTAACGAAACAATAGTAGCACAACTTCACCACGACGATTCAATCTCTTCCGCAGTGTGGGAGTTTCATTCCCAACAACAAGCACATGTGCTAGACAACCCCAAATTTGGAAATGACATAAACTACCTTTACGTCCTTTCTAGAGTTCAAAAGGTATTTCAGCAACACTTTTTGAGGGCACATTGTTCAAAATGTATACCGCAGTCTCTATTGTGTAACCCCAAAAGGAACTAGGGAGATGAGCATAACTCAGCATTGATCGAACCATGTCCAACAAGGTTCTATTTCTCTTTTCCGATACACCGTTTTGTTGTAGCGTACCGGGAGCCGAGAGTTGGGATGTAATTCCATGTTCTATCATATAGTTCTGGAATTTTAAATCCATGTACTCTCCATCTCGATCTAATCGAAGTGTTTTAATTGTTTTACCCAATTGATTTTCAACTTCAGTCTTGAATTCCTTGAACTTTTCAAGTGCTTCAGACTTATGTTGTATTAGGTAAATATGTCCAAATCTAGAATAATCATCTACAATGGAGATGAAATATTCATAACCACCTCTGGATTTAACACTCATCGGACCACAAAGGTCTGAATGTATAAACTCGAGAGGTTCTTTGGCTTTATAATCTTTTTCACTAAAAGGTATTTTAGTCATTTTGCCTTCAAAGCATGATTCACATACATGTAAAGTATTTTCTTCTAACTCATTTAGAAGTCTATTTTTTACCATTCTCTCAATCCTATTGAGATTAATGTGACTCAATCTAAGATGCCAAAGATGAGCATTTTCTTTAGGAAAAATTTTACGTTTCTTAGTTTGTGTGTTTGCAGTTTTAAATAATTCAGTGTTCAAAACCATTTTGATGAATTAGGCCTTAAAACATACAAACCATTTTCTAATGAAGCTGAACATATTTCCACACTTTTCTTCAAAATAAACACATTATTCATTGAGAAAGAAACAGAAATACATTGTTCTATAAGGCAAGAAATTAAAATAAGGTTTTTAGTAAACCCTTGTATCACTAATATATTGTCTAACAACATATATTTATATCGTCAAAAAAAAAAACAACAACATATGTTTCTTGCCAAAGTAAAGCTTCATCGTGCCTACTGCTACAGCTGAGACGACTTCTCCATTTCCAACCCATTGTGTTATCTCTTCTTTCTGTAGCTGCTGCCAGGAATTAATTCCCTGAAAAGAAGAGCAAACATGATTAGTGGCGCCTGAATCAAGTATCCAAGCAGTTTTATCATTATTCACTAAACAAGCTTCTAAGCAAAATAAATCATATTTACCTTGCTTCTTCTTTTCCGCAATGTACTTCGGATAGTTTCGTTTTCAATGCTTGTCTTCGTTGCAGTGGAAACACTTTGTTTTGTCAGCAACTTCTTTGACTTTCTTGCCCTTCTGGGCGTCAACTTTGTTAGCTCATTTCCCTTTACCAACCTTTTTCATGTTCTTCTTCTTCCCATTCAGGTTAGAAGAAGATGAAGCCATTGTTTTTTATCCAGAGGTCGAACCTCTATGATAACTACTACTGGCAATATTTGCCTCACCTTTCGATCCCTGATATTTCATCAAAGATTGAAAGGTCTGGAGTTCATTCAAAATGGAGGTAAGATTAAAAGTAACCTTGTTCATAACTGCATTACTTCTAAACTATAGGAAACTATCTGGAAGGGTTTCTAGAATGAAGCTGACTTGACTCGATTTATTGATGGAAGCACCATTCGACTCTGTGATGTTAAAGTGCACCATCATATCCAGGACATGATCCCGAACAAATGTACCCTCTGGCATCCTCGAGTTGAATATGTAATTTAGGGCATTGTGTCGGGCTTGTGTGGACTGTTGTCCAAACATACCATGCACTGAATCCATGATTTCCTTAGCGGTTATCATGCCCTCATGCTTCTTGGCTAATATGTCAGACATACTTGCCAGCATGTAGACCTTGGCCTTATCATTGGCCTTGATCCATCGATCATATGCATCACGAACATTTCGTGAAGCATTCGAGCCTGGCACCTGAGGACACTTCTCAGTTAGCACAAACTTCAGATCATCCACTACCAATATAGTGTTGAGTTTGTTTTTCCATGTCATCATATTCTCTCCGGTTAACTTTTCCGCACTCAATAAGAAAATTATAAAGCTAGACATTTTTGCTGAAAATTTATAAAATAAACTTGTATAAGTTTTTTTCTATAATTGTCTAATCCAATCATGTTTTAGCTAATTATCAAATGATTTCTAGGTCATTTATAATTTGCAATGATACTCCAAAGGCTTAGAATGTATGACACCGAAGGGTAATAAAAAACACTCATCCTCTGGATCAAGACATTCTTGACCAAAACCTAATGCCAGAATAACTCTTATTCCTATAGGCAAGTTACCATTTTTCGGTCAGGATACATACACATCTTATGTACCTTCTGAGTGTAACCCTCTTTCTTTAGATCCGAGAATCACCATCCAATAAAATTTGCCGAAGGGAGGACTTGATTGAAAAACAGATTAAGGAAATCTTTATCCCTTTCGGGTGTCTACTATGTTCGATCCCCTATGATCAAGCCCTCCGAAGAGATTGTCTGGTCCAGGCCAAACTAGCAAGCTGACCATAGTGATCTTACGGTGTAAACCGACAGAAGAGACCATAGGTTTTGTTTTCACTAAACCTACTCCCACTCACTATAAGTACCCTCTCTATTCACCTTGATATTGACTCATACAAACACCATCCGAGGGGACGCTCTCGTTTGCGCCACGAGGCCAAGTATGAGTCTCACGGTGTTAATTTTTCGGAGATACGTAGGTAAAAAATATGTATCATATACACTTTTCCTCCCACTGGATACTTTTACTCTATAGGAAATTTACTTAGGCTAAAACCCGACAAATGGTTTTACCTAGACTTATTAATATAACTCTTATATTGATTTTATCCTAAGTTTGGTAATATAACTCTTTATATTAAGCCTAGGATTTCTAGTTTATTAACCCCTTAATAAACCAGTTGACGCTACTATAATTTATAAACTCTCTGATTAAACTTCACCCCGTGTCGGTTCTGTGTAGTGGTGTTAGTTTCAAATCGACTTAAATACTGACCTAGACAGAACCTTTCTTAGACAGAGTTCCTCTTTTAATCATTGTTTATAAATTACTTGGTTTCTAATTCTAATCTAATTAGAACTAGATAACCTAAGGTCTATTATTTCCAAGTTCTAAACATTTTAAAACTAATAATTAGCCTTAGGTGACATGCATACTATGTTATAGTGCTTGATCATTCATCTCATGAATAATAAGACATACATAGTATAATCATCTCATGATATATAATGCAAGTCAATGTTGTCCATAAATTAATATAACACTTTATATTAATTAATCATGCAAATTGTATAATATAACTCTTTATATTATAAATGATGCATGGAAAGGTGGGATTTCTAAATTAAAATCATACATTATGCATGACAATAATTATACAACAATTGCATAATTTAAATAGCAAAATTAGACCCATTTTGGCACCCTAAATTCAATTTTAATTAATATAATCTAATTATATTAATTAAAACTAAATATAAATTAAATATAAAATGTTTTTATATTTAATATATAATAAAAAAATGTTTTTCGCCTGTTAGACAACTTGCTGAAACGCCTTCGGCATTGCAACGCTGCATGTTGTCCGTTTCTGCCCGTTGAAGCGCACCTCAGCTCCTGCGTCACACAACGCCTCAGCGTTGCAATGCTGAGGGCAGCGTTGCAACGCTGCCGACTTCCCAGTCGCGCGCCTGCCGTAGTGGTGTTTCAACACTATAGAACAACGTTGCAATGCCAATCATAGAACAACAACTCCACTTCCTTTTGTTGCTCGTTTTTCCTCCGATCTTCTCAGCAACCACCTTGCCTCGATCGACACGGACATACAAAATCGATTTACAATTTAAATTACCCAAAACACCGAGTCCTTACATTGAACGATTCAATGAAAAATTGTAAATCTAATTGCCAAAATTGAAACCATCTAACTTGCAAATTGTTCATTCATCTCATGAAAAATAGTAAACCCCACCTCGTTCTTAATAAATCCAGAACGAAAATTAAGAACACAATTGGACTCTGATACCAATTGAAGGGAATCGAATCCCGCAGTGGAAGCGATTGTGAATCGCACGTTCTTAATTTTATTACATGGATTACGTTCAAGAACTAATCTATCTAGATTAAGCATATACAAACAAGATGAACAATGAGAATTATACCTTTGAATAACTTTTCTTCGAGTGCTCCTTCTCCCACGATAAGGATCTCAGCAATACGATCTCGAATGAACACGGATACTTCCACGGATCTTTTTCGTTGTTCTCTAGGTGACGGAGGAAGGTGGGTTCCCTTTAGGTGAGATGAGATGTTTGTGAGATTGTGAGAGAGATTGTGTTTTGGAACCTTTACAACAACACAACAAAATGACACTCTAGGGTTTTAAAAAACTTAAGTCAAAGTTGCGTCTCATGCAACTATATATAGGGAAATAAGGTGGAAATTACAATCCTATCACTCTTTCATTCACTTTTTAGTATATAGTTAATATGTGAATCTAATTCACATTAAAACTATATATTATATCAATTATATTATGTATAACTGATATGACATCTCATTTATGAAATTGAACACTTCAATTTCATTCCTAACTTTATACCCTCAATATAACCATGTTGAGTCAATGGAGGGACCTAATGGACCTACAGTTCATGAGCTCCAATGATGTGAGGTTAACTGATCAAACTCTTTGATCCAGTTAATCAATATTCATTAACTATAAGTCACTCCACTATAGACTTGTAGCTGCACTCTACTCATTGTAGATTATATTGTGTCCACTGATATAATCATTACCCATGAGTCGACCCTTCACAGGTTGTTCGTAATCACGGCTGGATCAAATTACTGTTTTACCCCTGTGATTACCTATTTGTTCCTCAAGCACAACTGATCCTCTAATGAACAACAAGCCTAAGGTCCTACCATAGACACATACCCTCATAGAGGGCGGGGCCCCGTTGTTCAACACCTGGAGTCAGTTCTTAACGGAACAACCTATCTAACTCCTAAGTGTAGGAATGAGTGAATTCCATCTTTTATATTTAAGTTCTCAACTACCTACGAGGTTCTGTCAATGAAAAGGTAAGCTTATTGAGTCGGCTACAGGCCACTTTCACCCATAGTAGTCTAAGGACAAACCCTTATAAGAAGGATTTCTTAACTTACTTAGGATTCAGGTCGAGTCACTAATGACCATCTATAAATTATCAGTCTTATGTTGTTAACGGTGTTATACTAGTTAGACTAATAATTTGCAGTTCGGTCTTGTATGAACTCTTCATACATGATGCCCCCACTCGCATGTCAACCACATGAATGAGTTGTATTACCTCATTTGTACTAATTACAAAGTAGGTCGCATCCATGGTGTTACCAGAATGAGGTTTCAAACCTTATTCTTATACCATAGACCATTTAGGTTATATTGAACACAATCCAAATAGTGTCCACTACACTGATGTTCAAGGTATTTTATAACCTTGGAGTTTAGTTTATTAGATTTATAACACAAGAATATAATTTTATCAAAACAAATAACTCTTTATTTATTTGATCAAAATTACACAAGTTTAGGGCATAAATCCCAACACAAACTTGGGGTAACTGATTTACCCACTCGTTTGAAGGGGGATATTAAAGATAATAGCCCAGCCAGCAAGCTTAATAAACATAAGCCCAATTTCAACAAAACGGTGTTCTGTTGCTGTGGTCTAATGAAGTCGTATTTTCTAGAAGGATTCTTTTATTTTTTCTGTTATCTTTTGCCCTCTGTATTAGTGACATTTGTCATTGTATTTTCTATTTCTTTCTCCTTCATTCTTTACCTTTATGGGTATATCGTTGTTATAGAAACAGTGTTGTTGCACTTTGCAAATTCATTGAGAATCAATAAGAAAAACATTCTCTAAGCCTTTTGCAATATCTTGATTGTGTTGTTGTCCTGAGTCATCTTGTTTTCTTCAATTTTTATGATATAAGTTTTATTTAATAAATTCTTTTGTTTTAACAACAATTATAAAACTTCCTCCCAAATTTATTAAATATAAAATTTCTTCTTGACCATGAGAGTAACATGTTTTTTTTCCTCATTAACTACTTATTTTTGTATCGAGAATCCAAGCATGTAAGAATTAGATAAGACACTTATTGATATTTTGTTTGTGTACAATTCACATGTTTAGGCATGTAATTAATTTGTTTAGAAGAATATGTTTCTTTTATTTTAAATTATTGATTTCTCTTCCTGACTTTTTCTAACTTATTAAATCTAGGGTGCCTAGTGATATAGTGAGAGATTGTTTGGAAACTTTTCAACAAAACTTTTCTCTCTCTTAAAATGAAGGAAATGATGGATAAGTCATTTAATTACAATTTTTAAGAACAAAACAAGCAATGTTATTTTATTTTATGGTTCTTTTATGTTGACTTTTGTATTAATATTCTGCTTACATGTAAATTGTGTTGTTGATAATATAATGATCTTTTGCTAACGGTGATTCAAAAGGTGGAATAAAGTTTGTTATTTTTCATGTCATGTTGCACTGTGTAGCTTCATTAACTTTCAAAAATTGTGTTACAAGTAGAGAAATTTCATACAAACACAGTAGACTTCACAATCCAACTAGGAAAGTTACAATTCCACAAACTCACTCTTCCGATTGCACCCTTTCTAGCCAAACTATGTGTCATGGGATTGAAATCTTGAATAATATGACTAAGACGAAACTCCACAAAATCATGTCGAACAGACAAAATATCATTCACGTAGTTATTAATATCTGTAGTAGGCTCAAAGGGACTATTAACCATTGCCACTAAGGGTAAGAAGTCCGAGAAGAAATGAACACTTTGGACCTCCACCCATGGTCTCACTGTGACGCCCACCAATTTTCAATGGTTTATTTCACCTTTTTAATTTAAAATTTCTTGGAAAATAACTAGGTGATAAATTTAGAATTTTAGGACTTAATTAATTTTAGTGGAAGAGGAAAGTTGATTTGGAATTTGTCTTTTTGGTGTTAATGTTAGAAAATAGGCTTGGTGGCTTATTTGTAGATTGAATTAAAGGTTGAGGGCATTTTTGGAAAGGAGTTGTATTAAGGTTGATTAAGACTTTTTGTCTCATATGGGCACCAAACCCTAGGAAACTATTCACCTTCTTCTTCCCTCATCTTCACGACAAAGAGTCACTTCACCGACCAGCTAACGCCACTGCCCGTCGTTGCAATCCACCATTGGTCGTCAATCACCACAGCGATGACCGACTCACGCGGTCGTCCAAGCGATCTTGCGAACCGCCGGTTGTAGGAGCATTGTCACCAGATCCATTCGCTCGTCGTCTGATTGGAGTTTCGTAGCATTTGTTCACACCCACACTAACTGCCACGGAGACTCGTCGTCGCGCCTCGATCCGTGCGTCAGATCCGCCACCACTTATCGTCGTCTGTAGCCAGAGGACTCGTCGTCGCCGCGTCGAAATCGATCTGCCCAACCGCTTGCCATGAAGTTCTCGCATGTAGTCGTTGGTGGCTGTTGGGTTTTATGCCCTAAAACTCGTAGTTTGTAAATAATGTTCTAATTAAATCAATAAAGAATTATTGTTTATCATTATGTTCTATATTGCCTTAAGTTAACCGTAAATCCAATAAACTAACATCCAAGGTTGTTGCATGTCTCTTGAACTGAATGTAGTAGACATATAAAAATCTCAGTTTCGAGATACAACCTAAAGGGTGTATAGTAAGGAGATAATGATTGGGTACCTTACCCTAGTAATACTATGGATATGACCCACTTTGTATTTGAAACAAACACAATGATCCTAACGTGTTCGTGTAGACGACATGTGAGTGGGGATATCCTATGTATTGAGATTGCATAAGATCGGACCACGAATTAGTAATCACTAAATGTAACTTCGTTGACTAGTTAGATTTCTATTTCAATAGGATGACCTAGGCAACTTGATCTCAATCCTGAGCAGGTTAGAACTCCTGTTTGCGAGGGATTGTCCTTTGACTAGTATGGGTGAGAGTGGTCCGAGACACCAACTCAATATGCCTGCCTTCTTGGAGACAAGACCGAGCAGGCAGTTGGGGACTTAACCTAGCAAGAAGGAATTCATTTCTTTGTGCCTATTAGGATAAGTAAATGAATGTTCCCTTAAGTGGTGTCTCTGATACTTGAACAAAGGGCCCGACCCTCTCATTGGCCCGAGTGGGACTTCTATTTGTTGATAGGACCACAAACACGTTGTTCATTAGAGGAGCACTGAGACTTAAGGTAAAAGATGTAACCTAGGGATAAAACGATAATTTGATCCAACTAGTATTACGAATATTCGTGAAGGATTAACTTGCTATTGTTGGTTGATATCCGTGGACACAGAAATATATCTGCAGTGAGAAGAGTGCAACTGCGAGACTTTAGTGCAGTGTTCCCACAGTTAACGAATGTTGATTAGGAGGTTAATGAGATTAATTGAATAATCTTGTATCGTTAGAGCTTCTGATCTATAGGTCCATTAGATCCACTTCCTAGCTCGTAAAGGGTTCTTAGATCATTTGAATTTGAAATGTTCAAGTTCAATTAGGGAATAAGCATGAGGTATATAGATACATTATAATATAAAGTTTTTATGTGCATTAAAACTTTATATTATAAATTTAATTTGAATATGATTCATATTAAATTAATTGATAGAATTAAGTATTTGAAAGAGTTCAAATATTATTTAAATGTGAATGAGATTCATACTTAAAACTATAGGTTAAAATTTAATGTACATGAGATGTGCATTAAAACTATAAGTTAGAGGGGAAAATGATTAAATGTGATTTAATCATAATTAAATATATGATATTTAATTGAATATTAACTAAATATGATTTAATTAGAATTAATATAATTAAATTAGATTTAGTTATATTAATTTATTATATGTAATAATTAATTTGATTAATTTGATTAATTATTAATTTAAAAATAAATAAATAAAAAAGGAGAACGTGGTCGGATTTGTTGTGCATCGTCGCCGAAGCTTCCACACAATCGCCGACCGATTCTTGGTTCGAGCGGTTCGTCTCAATTGCTACCGATTCTTGACTTAAAGCGACCAGTTTTGGATAGATGGGGCCACAAGCTTTTTAAAGGTGTGTTCCACGCACCGCCACCTCCGACCACGCGTCGCCTCCACCGCCGCCGCCGATTGGCCACACGCCACCGCTCGCCGGAGCTAGTTCAATCCCACCGGTTCGTTTCTCCAAGTCTGTTTAAACCTTCGTAGTTGTAAATTCGATTAGTTATTGCAAGATATTTCAAGAAAGTCATGTATGGACACTTTAATTGAGAAGTTTTTCTTGTTATTAGGAAATTGAAACAAATTGCGGTCGCGAGAATATTCAAGCTCGAATCACTAAAGAGTTAAAGACAAGGTTCAAGGAAGATCGACTTCCAAAGGATTAAGCAAAAAAGAAAAGTTTAAGATCTAAAAGTTTGAGGTAAGGGAACCCATGCCGACTCTTTTAAAATTGGGATTTAATCTTCAAAGCTACGATTTATCTTAATTTTTCAAAGCTATGATTTATAAAGAACATTTGAATGTGAATTTTTCCTTTAAATGTCATGTTTTGTTTTAAATTCTTTTGATTTCTAATACTTGCAAAACTCCTGAGTGATGAATGTTGTATCATGATTTGAATGGAAATGTATTGTCTGATCTTATGTTTGTTGTGATTATTGCATTATCATGTACTGATTATGTTGGGACCTCATGCATGTATGTATGCTTCATAAAAAAAAAAAAAAAAGGAAAAAGTTTACGAAGGTTGTACCAATTAACCTCCCATTGTAGTTTTAAATGCAAGCCATGAATGAATTACAGTCGACTCAAACTAAGAGGCCATGCCCCAAGAGAATTTAATCGGCCACTAAAGGTCGAAGAGAAATTTTATAAAAAGAAAAATGTTAACGAAGGTCGTGGCGATTAAACTATTGATATAGATATATATATATATATATATATGTATGTATCTATTTATTATTATTATGGAAGTCACGAATGACTTAGAGTCGACTTAACCTAAGATGCCATGGATCAGGATGAACTTAATTGACCACTAAAAGACGAAGAGAAAAGCCATTACATTTCTAAAAGAAAGTTTTAGATCCCACTCATGAAAGTTTAAGCTATGTATGTATGTGATTACATCTCCCATCCTCGGTAGCGGGGTAACTTACTGGGTATTATTTTATAAACTTACTCTTTCTTTTAAAAATGTTTTCAGGTAAAGACAAGGACTTATAGGGCGAATGACATGAATGTGCTGTGAAAGACATAGGAATAGAAGTCATGTCTTTCGCATCTTTTAAACTATTATGTTTTATTTCATGATTTTCTCTGATGAAAAGCGATTATAGTTAAGTGTTGTGTTTGATTTCAAAACTGAGGCAAAAATTTGAGGTATTTATTTTAATTGCTTTGTTTTCTTATGGGATCCCAAATTTAAAATGGTTTATCTTCATCAAATTTTACTTCCCAAATGTTATACTATGGCCTCAAGTGCATGCATGTTTAGTAATGAACCTAGAAAGAGAGTCTTAAAAGTAAGGTCGTTACACTCACCCTTTATAGTAACTGAGAGGCGATGACGTCTTGTGGTGAGCCATAGAAAATTAATGTCGTCTCGCGGTGAGTGATCACAACGTCGTTACAATAGTCTAGAGGCGATGTCGTCTTTGAAGTTGAATTGATTTCTCGCAGCGAAAGCGCGATGTGAATGGCAGTTGTTTCGTTGTTGTTCAAAATCTCTTAAAATTTAAAGAATCACATTTTATCTAGGCTAAGCATGCAATTAGAGAAGAAAACAACAAGGTTTTCAAAACTTACCCCTTGAAGAACACTTTTTCGTGTTTCCTTCTCCGGTCACGATCTCACGATCCAATGAACGAACGTACCACCAACCGATTCAAGGAGACACCTCCACTTGATCTTCTCAATTCTTCTCGGGAGGATGAGGGGGAGTGGGTGGGACTCTCTTTGGATTTCGGGTTGGAGAAATGTAGAGAGAAAAAAGAGAATTCTAGAGAGAATTGAGAGAAAACACTTTTTCTCTTTTGATGGAAATCGAAAAATGAGATTGTAAGTCTTACCAAATGCCTTTCAATCCACCTATTTATAATGGTGTGTGGTGGAGTTAAAATCTCCACCAATTCACCATAATACCACAACTATAGAATATGAAAATCATATTTGTATATCATATAATATAAGGTATCCCATACCTTATTATACAAATCACATTTGCATAATTGTGGAATTAAAATTGAATCTCATTCAATTTAATTTCTCTCAAACTAATTTCTCCAAATAAACATTAATTGATTAATTAAGCTATAATATAGTTTATTATGAATTTCATTTACATTAAACTATATATTATATCAATCATATCTCATATAAATGACATAAATACCCTTTTAATAAATTTGAACACTTCAAATCCACTCCAAACTGTAAACTCTCATTTAGTCCAAGTTGAGCCAACAAAGTGACCTAATGGACCTACAGATCATGAGCTTCAATGATCCAAGATTAACTGATCAAACTATTTAACCTTGTTAATCAACATTCATTAACTACAAGGACACTCCACTATAGCCCCGTAGCTGCACTCTTCTCATTGTAGGACAAGTTGTGTCCATCGATATAATCATTGCCCGTGAGTCGACCCTTCACAGGTTGTTCGTAGTCACAACTGGGTCAAATTACCGTTTTATCCATGTGTCTACCTCTGCTCCTTAAGTCCCACTACTTCTCTAATGAACAATTTTGTTGCATGGTCCAACCATAAACAACATCCCTCTCGGGCCAGTGAGAGGGTGGGGCCCCATTGTCCAAGCCCTGGAGACAGCACATAAGGGAACAACCCCTCTAGTTTCCCTACCTCGGGAACGAGTGAATTCCTTCTTGCGTAGTTAAGTTCCTAGCTCCCCACGTGGTTCTATCCCCAAGAAGATAGGCATATTAGGCGAGCGACACATACCACCCTCACCCGTACTAGTCAAAGTAATACAATAAACTAGGGCATTGAATACCCTTTTACAATACTCCTACTTGTTCTAGTCATGAAGCACTCGTTGACCTACATGAACTTCCTAAGCCAAATCGCTTCCTTAGCTGCTTCACAAGCCGCTACATACTCGAGTTCCATCGTGGAATCAGCGATGCATCCCTGCTTGATGCTTCGCCACACTACAACCCCTCCATTAAGAGTAAACACTAACCCCGATGTGGATTTCCTAGAATCCTTATGGGTTTGAAAGTAAGAATTTGTGTATCATGTAAGGATCAAATCCCCACTTCCATACCAAGCATGTAGTCTCTCGTTCTCCTAAGATAGTTGAGGATTGCCTTTACGGTTGCCCAGTGATCTAATCCTAGATTGGATTGATACCTACTGATAATTCCAACTGCATAACTGATGTTAGGCCTAGTACACAGCATGACGTACATCATGCTCCCTACAGCTGAAGCATAAGTGATCCGTCTCATATCATTAACCTCTTGAGGTGTCTTAGGACACTGTTCCTAAGACAGATGAACCCCATGCCTAAAAAGCAACAAGCCCTTCTTGGAGTTCTACATATTATATCTTGACAACATCTTGTCGATATAAGATGCCCGAGACATGGCTAGCATCTTGTTCTTCCAGTTCTAGACTATCTGGATACTTAGAACATATTGTGCTTCTCCCAAATCTTTCATTTGGAATTGTGAAGCCAACCATTCCTTAACATCAGTAAGGAAACTTACATCATTCCCAATGAGTAGGATATCATCCACGTATAATATAAGAAATGTGACAGTGTTGTTGATGATTTTCTTGTAGACACAATGCTCATCAACATTGTGATTAAAACCATAAGATTTGATAGTCTCATCAAACCTTATATTCCAAGACCTTGAGGCTTGTTTCAGTCCATAAATAAACCTTTGGAACCTGCAAACCTTTTGCTCTTGGCCTTATGTAATGAAACTCTTGGGTTGGTCCATGTAGATGGTCTCGTCAAGATTGGCATTTAGAAAGGTTGTCTTGACATCCATCTGTCATACCTCATAGTCATAATATGCAGCGATGGCCAGAAGAATCCTAATAGACTTTACCATGGCAACATGAGAAAAGCTTTCCTTATAGTCAACCCCTTCTCGTTGGGTCAAATCCTTTGCCACTAGTCTGGCTTTGAAGGTCTGCACCTTCCCATCAACACCACGTTTACGCTTGTAGATCCACTTGCAAACAATAGGTTTTATCACATTCGGTTGGTCCACGAGCTCTCAGATAGAATTGAAGTACATAGACTCCATTTCCTAGTCCATGGCTTTAATCCATTTGTTTCTGTCAATGTCATTCATTGCCTAATCATAGGTTAATGGATCCTCACAGTCATCATCAGGTATGACGACTTGGGTTTCAACCAAACCCATGTAACATTCAGGTTGTTTCACAACCCTCCCACTACGTCGAGGCATTCTGAACTCTTGAGAACGTACTTAACTAGATGAGCTAGGATCAACAACACTTGTTGACATACTAGCATCATCAACAACTCTTGCTGACGAACTGCCCATTTCGTTTAACACAACCTTACTCCTACGTTTATGATCCCTTATGTGATCCTCCTCAAGGAATGTGGTGTTTGTCGACACAAGCACCCTATTTTCCTTAGAATCGAAAAATAGACCACATCTCATTTCATTTGGGTAACCTACAAAGAGGCACAACTTCAAACGAGGTTTCAGCTTCTTCGGATTTGACACCAACACATGGGTGGGGCATGCCCAAATCCTGAAATGATTTAAACTGCCTTTACGACCATTCTAGACTTCAAAAGATGTTTCAGAAACACTTTTCGACGGAACTCTGTTCAAAATGTATACCGCAGTCTCCACTGCGTAACCCCAAAACGAGTAAGGGAGATAAGCGTAACACATCATCGACCGAACCATGTCCAACAGGGTTCTGTTTCTCCTCTCCGATACAGCATTCTACTGTGTCATACCAGGTGCTGAGAGTTGGGACGTAATTCCATATTCTATCATATAGTCCTGGAATTTAGTGTCCATGTACTCTCCACCTCAATTCGATCGAAATGTTGTAATCATTTTACCTAACTGGTTCTCAATCTTGGTCTTGTACTCCTTGAAATTTTCAAGAGTTTCAGACTTGCGATGCATTAGGTAAACATACCCATATCTCGAATAGTCATCTATAAAATAGATGAAGTATTCGTAATCTCCTCAGGCTTTAACACTCATCGGACCACAAAGGTCAGAATGTATAAGCTCAAGAGGCTATTTAACTCTATAACCTTTTCCACTAAAAGGTCGTTTGGTCATTGCCTTCAAGGCATGACTCACAAACCGGTAAAGAATTTTCTTCTAACTCGCTTAGAAGTCCATTGTTCACTAGTCTCTCAATCCTATTTGATGGGATTCAGATCCCATTGAGCAACGAAAACGTGATTAAAATCTAACTCATAAAACAAGCATGACTCTGATACCAATTGATGGGAATCAGATCCCCTTGAGCTGTGGAAACGTGATTAAAATCGTAATTGCTTGATTGTTTTGGTTTACTAGAAATACCAGTACATTGGATAAAAACAGAGAATAAGCAGTAATCTAATCTAATTAGGCATGGAACTAAAACATACAAACACATTCTGTAAAAATAACTTAACTAAAGGAAATTCAAAATTATCTTTGTAGTTTCGCAACAACTCCTTGCTCCAAGAGTACAACAACAAAACAACCAAAGTTCCTCTCTGTTTTCTCTTCTCCAATAGGACACAACCACTTGGAGAACCTCCTATTCTCTGAGAAATTTAGATCTACCTTTTGTGGGAAGGGATCCAACAATTGGAATTATGAAAGGGAATTATTTGAGAGAGAGAGGTTTTTTCTTGCAATACCAATAATGCTCGATCAATCGTTGTCTTCTTCCAAAGGTGAAGAAGAAGACACCAGAGGGCAACTCCCTACTCCCTATCGATAGGGAGTGGAGGGAGTTGTGGGACCGTGTCACAATGACACGTTCCTATAATTAAAATAATAAATCAATAATTAAATATTTTTAATTATTTATTAATTAATTAATTCAATAAATATATAAATAATTAAATCTTATTTAATTAATTACATATATATATATGTATATATTTTAATTAAATCAAAATTATATTAAATATCTTATATTTAAAATATGATTAAATCATATTTAATCATTTTCCCTCTAACCTATAGTTTTAATGCACATCTTATGCACATTAAATTTTAACCTATAGTTTTCAAATATGAATCACATTTACATTTAAATTAATATTTGAACTCTTTAAAATATTTAATTCTCTCATGTAATGTAATATGAATCAGATTCACATTAAATTTATAATATAAAGTTCCAAAACTTTATATTATAACGTATCTATACATTAAATTTATTCCCTAATAAATTTGAACATTTGAAATTCAAACGATCTAAGAATCTTTTCGAGCTAGAAGTTGGACCTAATGGACCTACAAATCAGAAGCTCCAACGATACGAAATTATTCGGTTAATCTCATTAACCTCCTAATCACCATTTGCATTCTCTAAACTATTTGCAATATCTTGATTGTTGTTATCCTGAGTCATCTTGTTTTTGAAAATTTTTATGATATAAGTTTTATTTAATAAATTCTTTTGTTTTAACAAGAATTCTAAAACTTCCTCTCAAACAATGTATTAAATATAAAATTTATTCTTGACCATGAAAGTGACATGTTTTTTGCCTCAATAACAACTAATTTTTGAATAGAGAATCCAAGCATGTAAGAATTGGATAAGACAGTTATTGATATTTTGTTTGTGTACAATTCCCATGTTTAGGCATGTAATTAATTTGTTTAGAAGAATAAGGGCCTGTTTGGTATGCAATCTGGATCCTGTTTTATGTTTTTGATTCATTTGAATTCGGTGAATATGTGTTTAGCATGATGTGTTTTAAAATCTGTTTTGGATTCAGGATCCAAATAGTAGAAATTCTAAAAACAACATTTTTATGTTTTCATTGTATCCAGATTCTGAATTTAAAATTTAAAAATGCAGAATTATATTAAACAAAGATAAAAATAATAAATACAATATTTCATGTTATGAATTCAATTTACTTTTGTTAAATTAAAATAGGTAGAATATAATATATTATAAATTATAGAATATTATATTATAAAAAGATAATTCTATAAAATTTACAAAATCATTTCCTAAATTAATTAATAATGACTTATATTCAATATAATAATTAGTTTTGCATCTACAACTAATTTCATGATTTATAAATATGTTATAGAGCATGATTTAAACAAGCATTTAGAATGAAATCAAATTTCTAAAATCGCTACCAAACACATATCTGAAAACATGAAATACAACTCTATTTTCATTGAATCCCTTATTTTCAAATTTCTGTTTTCAGATTGCGTACCAAACAGGCCCTAAGTTTCTTTTATTTTAAATTATTGATTTCTCTTCCTGACTTTTTCTAGTTTATTAAATCTAGGGTGTCTAGTGATATAGTGCGAGGTTGTTTGGAAACTTTTCGACAAAACTTTTCTCTCTCTTAAAATGAAGAAAATGATGAATAAGTCATTTAATTGCAATTTTTAAGAACAAAACAAGAAATGTTATTTTATTTTATGGTTCTTTTGTGTTGGCTTTTGTATTTTCTGCTTACATGTAAAGAGTGTTGTTGATAATATAATGATAAAGGGATTAATTAAATTTACTTTTACTAACGGTGATTCAAAATGTGGAATAAAGATTGTTATTTTTCATGTCATTTTGCACTGTACTTTTTTTTTTTTTTTATAAAATAGTAGTTTCATTAACTTTAAAAAATTGCGTTACAAGTAGAGAAATTTCGTACAAACACAGTAGACTGCATAATCCAATTAGGAAAGTTACAATTCCACAACCCCACTCTTCCCATTGCACCATTTCTAGCCAAACTATGTGTCATGGAATTGAAATCTCAAATAGTATGACTAAGACAAAACTCCACAAAATCATATCGAACATACAAAATATCATTGACGTAGTTCTTAATATCTGTAGTAAGCTCAAAAAGACCATTAACAATTGCCACTAAGGATAAGAAGTCTGAGAACAAATGAACCCTTGGCACCTCTAGACGTTTAGCTAACGTCATACCATCATACAAGGCCCTGACTTCAGAACATAATGGATTTATATAAGTCATGATAGTTAGGTCATAACCACCTTAAGCCTCCCACTCTCTCGACATATAGCAACTCTCACCCCTTTTCTTCCTTCCAGTTCATTACATGTTTCGTCCATAAAAATATTAGTGCATGATATCTCCATGGTGGAAGGTACATTACCTTCCATAGCCTGTTTACCAGTTTTTGGAATGACGTTTAAGGATTGAATTTCCTATAAATAATTCAAAATCCACTCACATTTCAACAAAACTGGTAGTATAGGGCGATCAAAGTAGCAGTTATTGTGTTCGTTCCAAATCCCCCAAGCACCCACACAAATGATCTCAAAAGTCTTGACCTCATATTGCTGAAATAGGGAGAGCCAAGCCTCCTGAATCGGTAAACGACGCTCCACCCATAGTCTCACCCCTTGCAGTAACTGAGAGGCGATGTCGTCTTGTGGTGAGCCATAGAAAATTACTATCGTCTCGCGGTGAGTCACAATGTGGTGCCAATAGTCCAAAGGTGATGTCGTCTTGTGGTGAGCCATTGTAGGCATGGCAACAGACTAGGGACGAAGGTGCTTCGAGGTGAGCCGTAATGAGTATGGCAACAGGCTTAAAGCGAGATCTAGCTTACGAGTGTCCTGTGGGGCGGGTCTGAGCTATGTGTTTTATGAGCGTGCTAGTTAGAAAAATGCATCTCTTTGTACAGTGAGGAGTTGTGTAATCCTGTGTGGGCTCGAGGTAAGGTTAGATTGGTCTTCCAGCTAAGTGCGATCTGAGGGTGAAACCTAGTTGACTTATGAACTGGTTAGCTTGGTGGTGAGTGATACTTGGCTTGCGTGGCAAGTATGGTTAGCCCTTGTGACAGGGTTAAGCTTTGGGGTGTTTGATTAGTGGGTCTAGAATGCAAGCTTGAGAGGGGTTGAGTAGAGAGACAAGTAGTTTAAAGTCTTGAATGGTTGTAGGAGTGTTGAGTTGCATGTAAGGCTAGGGCCCTACTGCTTTAATTGTATGATTGAAATTTTGGGCTTTAGGTAGGCTATTTACTGAGTATTTTAATACTCACATTACTACTTTGATGTTTTTCTTGCAGATAACACATGACCAGGAGGCGGGTGATCGAGGTGAGGACTTGACGAGACTATGAAGACACCTCTGGATTTTGTACTTGTGTCTAGTGTCTAGAACTTGCACGATTGTCTTTTATTGCGTAGTTGGCATATAAATTCTAGAACTCTTTTGTTTGTGTCAGTTGGTTGAGCTCAACATGTTATATCGTAGTTTTGTGGATGCTGAGTGATTTCTTTGAGTTATAGAAGTGTTTTCATTCTCATCAGGTCTTTGTAAAAATTTTGGATTCCTTGTGTTTACGTCGTTATGCTGTCAAAATTTCGACGGAGATGGATAACTCTGTTCTGCTTTTACATTAGGGTGTCCAGTGTTCGTAGGGTCGTACGTGGATCAAATTGTTGATCAAACTTTTAATGACAACTCGGGAATAATGTTTATTTATATTTTCACTCATTTTATTATTCCACTATAAAAAAATGGTTTAATTTCATTTTTAAAAAATCAAATTGCACTTTAGTTTTTTACTTTAAAAAAAAAGAAAACTAAAATAAATTATCAAGCATATTTAGGCCCCGTTTGATAACCATTTGGTTTATGGTTTTTAGTTTGTCAAAATTAAGATTATTTTCTCCTAATTTCTCTAGAATGATTTTCATCTCCCTTAAGGAAATATTTGAATTCCTAACTAAATTCTAAAAACAAAAACAACTTTTTGAAAATTACTTTTTTTAGTTTTCAAAATATGACTTAGTTTTTGAAAACACAAGTAAAATATAGATAACAAAACAAGTCAATCCTTAGGTGAGGGTAGTGTTCATAGGTTTAATTTTAAAAAAGCAAAAACCAAAAACCAAATGGTTATCAAACGTGGTCATTTTTTAGTTTTTGAAAAATAAAATAAGTTATCAAACATACATGGCTTTTGTTTTTTAAACAAAAAAAACCAAAAACAAAAAATCAAAAAATCAAAAACAAAAAATTAAAATAATTATCAAACGGAGGTTTATAAACCAAATTTGTAACCTAATCTAGTAAATTTGTATTAATATTTCACATTTAAACATAGAAAGTAAGGAAGTTACAAGTGTTTGGTAAATTAATATTAAGTTGTTGGAAAATAGCTATAATGATAAAAAAAAAGTATTTATTTCAACTAAGCATGAGCTTATATTAATATTTAACTCCAAGATTTTTATAAAATAATTATGTAAAATTTTGTATAATTCAAAATATATTTTAAATAGTTTGATAAAAATATCTAAAAAAAAGTGTCCAACAAAATCTAGTTTAATTTAAATAAAACAAAGTAAGAAAAATAAATTAGAACTAATGTTTTAAATTTAAATATAAAAAAGATAAGAATAATTGTGAATAAAGAAAATTTTTGTGGTAGATAAGATATGAAACGATAAAAAAAAGAATTAAATTTTTTTCGTCAATTATAGTACTAGATTTTTATGGAAACCAAATCTAGAAGCTAATATTAATTTTTTTTAGGTAAAAAACTAATATTAATAGAATTTGCAAATATTAGAGTGATTTTCTATTTCAAATGTTCTAGAATTGTTTTATTTAAACTACTGGTTTATAGTGATTTTGAAATTATCTGGAGATTCAAATAATTGGGGTGTGATTTTGAAATGGTTAAAATTACTTATTTTGTATTCAAAATTATATATATTTAATTATTTAAAATTAAATTTCATGGTATAAAAACTGGAAAAAAATAATAAAAAAATAAAACTAAATAAAATAATCTCAAACACGTGGTAAGTCTAAGTAGTCAGTTTTATGGAAACCCAAAAAAGGGTTAATAAATTGAGTTAGTAACAAGAAAGGAGAGAGAGAGAGAAAAGCAAGGGAAAGGAAAAGGCCGGCTTCATTATTTATTTTCTCCCTCTTTTTAAATATATATATTTTTTTCCATTTTTAGATTTTATTTTCACTCCAAAGCCTCCCTCTTCTGCCGCCGGTAAGCCCTCTCTCTCTCTCTCACTATTTCCAACAAGTATCGTTGTTGCAGGGTTGCAGAGTTTGTGGAATTGAAAAAAAAAATTAAAAAAAAAACACCGTTATCCCACATCGGAAATATCAAAGATGAATTGGTTGTATTTACAGAGAAACCGGAGAGTAAGTTTCGCCGATCTCTGTAGCGTGGGCTTGTGACCCTAGCGGGGGCAATCCCAACTTAACAATTTGAGAGATTTCAAGAAAATAAAAAAACAGACGGTCGTACCTCTCGGACCGTGCGGCGCCATGATCCATTCCTCAAATATGGCCAGCCTTAAGAGAAACTCCTTCAACGCTTTGTGGCTTCGTCGGGTCTTAGTCGTACACGTCGCCCGTCCGTGTACTTGCACTCGGTCTTCCTATGAGTTCTGTCCTCCCTACATACCCTATATTTATAAGGCAGCTCCTAACTCCCCTTTCTTCACTCTCTTAAAACCATATACTCCTTTGATTGGGGGTATGCCACAATTGTCAAGATTAATCTTTCCAGTGTTAGGCTAAACACCATTATTCAACAAAAGTATATGTCATTTTTTCTTTCTTTTCGGTTTTCACATTATAGTCTTTGAAACTTTCCTTTGGATATTGATTCTTGAAGGCTTGGAAGTTTGATATTGAGAAAACAAAGCAAATGTTGTCTGACATGCTCCAGTGGCGTAAAGAATTTGGTGCTGGCACCATATTGGAGGTATTGGATGTAGAAATATTTGCTTAGGTTTTACAATTTTTTTTCATTTTTCCCCTGTAAACCAAGTACCAGATTTTAGAACTCTGTAATTGAATTCATTGATATTTCTCAACAAATTAGGGTTGGTTCATCACGATTCCCTTCGATCCAATGAGGTTTAACTCATGCCCCTGCCCAATCAATGTTTCTTTTTAGTACCCATGCCTTAAATATCTCTGATTTGCAGTTTTAGGCTTCTTCAGATGTCGACCAACCACTTTTAATCTTTAGAGTTTTAGTAGTTTTGATTACTCTTTAGATTTAGTAAATTAAATTTAGTTCTATTGTGAAGGAACCTTCATGTTGTTGTTCAGAATCGATTCAAACACGTTTGTATAGTAAGCAACAAGCGTAATGGCTCTTTCGGTAAGTTTTAATGCATCTAGGACCTTTTGCAAATCACTTTAGGTTTTATTATTATAGCTTGGGTTCTAACGCGTAACAGCCTTTTGTTTACAGATTCAACCTAATTCGAACATTTCCAACACTTGTTGGAGCCATTTTGGTGAAGTTGGGTAAGCTTTAATGTCTTTTAAAAACTATGTTCTCTTTGCTTGGTTAGCTGAATACGAGCCCTTTGTTTATATCATTTCCCTTTTGTTGGTATATCTTTTCAAAGAACATAAAAGTATTCTTTCCTCTCTTAAATTTGTTTTAACAATTGTTGGGGAATTCTACTTTCTTATACTTTTATGCTCAACTGCATTTCATTTTATTTTACTGGCTGTTATATAAAAATATTGACTCAAGAAAGGCATTGGATTCTCCAATTGGTAGGAAAACACACAAAGATGCCTACATTGAAGATGGTATTGGTAATACTGTAGCATGGCCTTTTGTACGTACATTTATGTGCTATTATTTAAAATTATTTATTTGGTTAATAATTATTTTATTTGAGTAATATTCTTTTTTATTTCTTTCCTGATGACTTTTTGTAGGTTGATGAAAGAATATCATTGGAAGTTCTTGACCCCACACACAACTAACTTTGAGTTATATATTTTGATGTTGAATAGTGAAACATTTTGTAATTTAAATAGTGATTGACAAAGTTAATATTTTGTGTCATCCGTAAGTTGTTGATATTTTGAGTACTATATCTATTTTTGTAAACAATAGATTATTAAAGTTTATGCTTTGTATCAACTTTAAGTGGGATATGTTGTAAATCCTGAATGAATATTTGATTGAATAAAGATACATTTTGATTGTATATTTATTATTGTAGACCATTTATTTATTCTTTTACTTTTAATTTGAAATAAGGTAAAAAACATGAATAATACTATTTTGAATAAATTTGAGAAACCATCAAAGATACAACAATAGCAAAAATTTGACAATTCAAAATTATATTATAACTTTCATTTAAGTTAAAAATAAATATTTATAGCTATAATCGATTAGCATTTATACTAAAATGTCATATTACTAAAATGTTTTTTTATAGATTTAATATTAATTACTAAAATGTTACTAAAATATTTTTTATAGCATTTATAAAATACTACCGTAGATTTTATGCTATTAAAAGACGTACATCATCAATTGGGGGTGAACCCATTTGAACCCATGACCTTTATAGCTATCAAAAGAAAATTATGATATTTTGCATGGATTTAAACCATGAGCTCTTAATCATAAGTCTTACTTGATGTGAGTTGAGTTATGCTATTGTTGACACTACTAAAAAACTTTTAATGTAGCATTTCTTATAACTTTTATAAAAAGTCTAACCTTTTATAGCTTTTATAGAACGTTGTAAAAAGTCTAAGACTTTGTGAAAAAAACTATAAAAGGTCTATTACAATATTTTTTCAAAGCTATGGCAAACTTTTTTTTTTTTCCTGTAGTGACTCTTGGTCAAAGATTAACTGAACAGTTGTCTAATCTCGTTTATTTTTTAGCTTTTCTAGCCTTGTATTAGATTTCAACCTCTAAATAAAATATAAGTGAAATTATTTGTGGGTTTTAAATGAATTAACAACGTTAGTCTTGAGGACGATACTCAAAATCACTATAGAACTTGACACGTGCGCTTGTAGATAGGGATGCCAATTTTTCCCGCGGAGCGGGGCAGGGTATCCTCGTTTAGGTGGGGAATGGGGGAGGGAGCAGGGATGATTTTTTCCTCGTTGGCTAAACGGGGACGACCCCGTCCCCGCCCCGCTCCCCGTCCACGCCCCGATTTATTATTATTATTTAAATATATATATTTATGTATATATAATAAACTATAATTCTATAATTTTATTAAATATCATTTTACTTTTTTAAGAAAATTGAAAAAAAAAAGTCTCTTAAATAGAAATTTCGAATGAGTAATTAACCATTTTAAGGAAAAAATTCAAAAAAAAAAATTATGTAATAAAATGTAGAAAAATAGAAATGGTAAACGGGAAATTATTCCCGGAACCCGATCCCCGCTCCGTTTCCCGCAAAATTAAATGAAGAATTTTGCGGGACGGGGAATGAAATGGGGGGCGGGGACGAGAACGGAAAGTCATTCCCCGACCCCGCCTCATCCCGTAGACATCTCTACTTGCAGATTACAATTAATAGATTTTTTAATCAATTAATAGATTTTTTAATCTACATTCAATATAGTTATTAAGAGCATGCAACTGAATAATTCCCCCACTCCCACCACCTCCCACCACCACCCATTCATGTACAGATAACACAATTTTTTCAATAATAAATTTTCTACCTTAATTAAATACTAACAAGTTATTAGTTATAGCAAAATAAAAATCTAGTTGTTAATCTTTTTATTAACAGCATGCAACTGAATAATTTTTTTTTTCTTGAAATTTTTTATTTTACCCCCTAAACTTGTCCAATTCCATCCATTCTTACCTTAAATTTGTAATTTTATTAAATTAAACTCTAAACTTAAATAAGTGTTGCAGTTGTTACCCTCTATTCAACTTTCACTTGCTAATTTTAATTAATAAAAAACAATGTAAAAGTATGTATTATAACATCACTAATTTCAATAAAATTGAGTTTTACATAAAATTAAGTTTGGTCGATGCACAAATTAACTATTCAATAACTTTTTCAAAATTCACAAACTTTTTTTTTAAAAAAAATTAAGCTATATTGTCGGTTTTTTGAAAATTTATATTTTTCTTATGTTTTATATAAATTCATTGAACACTTAAGATAAATACATTTTTTAACGATATTTCAAATAAAATTTTATTAGAAAGTAAAAGGTGCAACAAATCTTAAAGTTTAAAAGTTAAATAACAACACTTACCTATATTTGAGGTGTAAATTGATGAAATTGGAAATTTAGGATAAAAATTGATACAACTTGACAGGTTTAATGTATAAATTGATTTTTTTTTCTATTTTTTTAAAAAAATCAAAACACAAAAAAAATAGAGTTTTTTTAAAAAGAATTGATAATCAAAATCTAGGGAGGAATAGTGGAGATTCAGTTTAAATGGCTAAAGTTAATTTTAGTTGATGAAGGGGTATAACCTCTTTTCACAATGTTATTTTTTTTAACTAATGTTCACTTTATTATTTTCTATTTTATAGTAGTTTTTTCAAGTACTTTTATGTATTAAGATATAATAAAAAGAATATTTACAAATGTGTACAACTTTTTTGGCTTCCAATATTAATAAAAAAAATAATACAAATATGATGCTCAATCCTTTATCCATTTTGTCTACTTCTCCCTCTAATCTAATCTCTTTCTTATTCATATTAACATTATGAAAACAACCATTTTTTTTACTACGATAGATGTGAATAAATGATTTTTGTTGAATCGAATTTTAGTCGGTCAGATCAATGGTGAATTTGTATTATCGGAGAATCAATCATGCTTTCAAGAAAAAAAGAGATGAACGTCAGTGTGATGTAAACCACCTACATTTCGATGCTCAAATTAGTAATTTGGTCGATAATAATTGTAGAGAGAGCAATATGAGAGTGTTTTATGTACCTTTCTGTCTACTCACTTGTTGTACTTATTAAGTTAGAAATCGTGGTCATAATTGAGTGTTATAATCCCATCGTGATTTTCACTGCACGTTAAACATGAGAAATGGTTACCATGTTGGATCGTTCCTATTGGCCAAACTGTTTCTCAATTAGGTCTTGATTGAGTGTGGCCAAGACTCAAGCCTTAGTCTTCTTGACCATTAGTTGATCTCGTGGAATCGACCATTCTATTCATGGGGTGAGGGTCAAGGTCGATCCCCATGAGGGTCAACCCCTAGAGCTATATGTTGTCTTACAAGTGAAGTTCAATTAAGCAATAAAAACCACACAAGATTGTGCAAGTATACACAGTCAAGCAACAAGTAATACAAAAACTAACAATTTTTTACTAAACTTAAGCTTAATTCTTAATGAACTCAATTGGATAACCATATAATATTTTGAATTCTATTTAAACTAATCATGTTTTGATAAAATTTAAACGATAAGAGAAAATACGAAAATACTCAAATTATTAAGCAAAGAAGAGTTGAAATTATGATTAAACAAGCTCTAGGAAAATTTCTACATTAAACTAAAGACTAATAATGAAGCAAGAGCTTACACCATATGAACAGAAAACACAAAATCTTCTCATATCTCCGAAAATCAGTAGCTTAATTCCAACTACTATTCAAACATTGTCATAAGAGTGCATTAGGTGAGTTTTATCCCTAATATCCCTACTTAGCTAGCTACTAACTCATACCAATGACCTAATGTAATTTTGAGAAATCAACTTTCCCTATTTTTGTCTAAAACAAAAGGAGGAGACAATGCATGAAATGATTGGCCAAATGAAATCGAGTATAAATAATAAAAACTCTCAAAATCAGATTTAGAGATCAAAAAAGGATGCCAATACCAACTTTAAAATAACCCAAAAATTCCTAATCGTTACCGTGAGGTGTTTAAATTCATGTTACAAGCTAAAAATAAAAGAAAACTACAAGAAAAAATGCCATAAAAGAAAATAGAGTATAATAAACTAAATTTTAGAGGGAGAGATAGAAGAATGGAAGAGAAAAACTTTGTTGAAAATGGAAGGTTTCGTAGTTGACCCTTCCTTCTCCCAACTGTTTTCTTCTTTGGGAATAACTTTCTACTCTTTTAATTCTTCTGTTTTTAATTTATGTAAATGCCTCTTACCGAAAAACGGTTGTCTTGAAAGTTATATCCCTTCATTTTATGAAATAAGGGGTTAAGTGGACTAGGTGGGTAAAATGGCATCTTCTAATTGGATGGATGGTGACGAATTTTTTGATTTACGCCAACAAAATTAATGAATTCTTTTCCTATATGGCATATCAGGTATTGTCTTTACTTACCTTAAATGCTAAACTGTGCTCCTGCAATTCCTTTCCTAGAGTCTCATGGGGCTGAAATTTCGAGTTTATGTAAGTACTAAAAGTTGATAACTCTCCTAAAAGACACTCATTTTCATAACTTCCTAGAATGCATTTTGTTACATGTTTGCTTACTTTTTTTTTTTTTTGCTTAAAATTGCTTAAGGGCAAGCAATAATCTAAGTTTAGGGGTATGATTGAGCGTTATTTAACTCTAAAAACTACTATTTACTTAGAAAGTAAGTGTTTAATGTTGTAAATAAGTCATTTAGGGCAAATTTGAGTAAAAACAAGTTTTGCATGTGTTTGGAGTCATGATTTTGTAAATTTAAGTTTTTAGGTGTAAATCGAATCAATTTTAGTTAGAAAGTATTAATTTTTGTTGTTTTTGTGTAGAGGCAGAAAAAGGACTCAAATGCACCCACATCTCGGCTGTAATTGATGCAAAAGATAGAGGGATCCAGAGATATGCAACCAGAATGCACCAACAAAGTAGAGCAGAAGCCAAAGTCCAAATTTTGCAGAAAGGACTCAAAATGCACCTGACTATGCAGCCACATTTTGGCCCATTCCAACAACAACACCTATGCACTCACTATGCGACCATATCTAGGCCTTTTCGGCAGATTTTTCAAGATTCGCGAGATTTGAAGATAAAATCAAATATTCTCAATCAAATCTCCACTACTACAAATTATACTTTTAATGACGGACAAAAAAAAAAGAGAGCAAGAAATGATGACGGGCGGCCAAAACGCGCGCCTTTGAAAATGGTGGAGACATACAATGACGGGCATTGCCTGTCATTGTAAGTTTGTTTTAATGACGGACATTGCCCGTCATTATAGGGCATTTTAAAAAAAAAAACATTTCGACAATACCCCCAGCTCACTCTCTCTCTCCACTCTCTCTCTTTCCACTCTTCTTCTCCTTCCATTTCTCTCTCCACAGAAACCCTCGATCAGCTAGCTAAGGGAATCGCCTCGCTGCCGCCGCCGTCGGTCTCTCCTTCTCCTTGCTGCCGGTCGGTCGTGTCCGACCGAATCGCTCGCCGCCGTCGACCAAGAAGCTCACGAGGCTCTCTTCTTCGTTCATCATTCACCTTCACCATAGTCTTCATCTTGTTTAATCTCACGTCGATGCACCTTCACCCTTTACCACTATCTTCATCGTCTTCGACCAGCAAGCTCATGTGGGAATCTAGATGGTATTGATCATTTCACGTCTGTTATTGGTCCTTTCGTGTCTCTCTTGCCCTCGACCTTTCTATTTGGTACTGATCCAAACATCTTTGCGTGTTTTCAAGCAGCCGATCAGGATGGGAGTGGGTTTATTGATGATTAGGAGTTGCAAGGTGTTCTATCTTCGTATATTTAGAAGTTTAGCATCATGACTCTTCATCTCCTCATGTACCATTTCACCAACACAAACATAAGTAAAATCGGTAATCTCCATCTCTATCGCCTTTTTGTTTGCCCTGGAAATAGGAAATTTCATA
Organism: Trichosanthes cucumerina; assembly: GCA_036507285.1. Lineage (NCBI taxonomy): Eukaryota > Viridiplantae > Streptophyta > Magnoliopsida > Cucurbitales > Cucurbitaceae > Trichosanthes > Trichosanthes cucumerina. The sequence goes on from CM071841.1 coordinate 47,919,844, forward strand.
TGATTTTACTTTCTTAAATTAACAGCAGTAATGATGGAAAAAAAAGAAAAGAGAACAAACCTTGAGGCTTCATGAGGATTGAGAGATATTCCAAGTAAATCGACCATGGCGTCGATTCAGAGCTTGTTGTTTAGATGAATTGTCTTAGAGCGTTATTTGTCCTTACTCGTTTGTTGAAGGTGAACTTTGCCGCTTTAGATTAAGATTGAGAAAAAGGTTAAATAGAAGCTTTATGATGTAAAAAATTATGGAATGAAGCATTACTCAGGGATTGTGTTGGGGATTTTTGGAAGAAGCAAAAAGAAAGATGAATGAATGAGAGTGATACGTTCGGATTGGTGCTTCTTCTTCATTTTTTTGCACTTCAAACACATAAGCACCTAAAGTAAGTCATTGTGCACAATCATTGTACATCTAATATTGGTTAAATTAATTTAAAGTTTTCAATATTATTTGATTACTTTGATTATTTTGCATAGGTATTTTGGTAGGTTTATAGCAAATTTTCTAATTACATGTGTTATTGTAGTTTGTTGTTATGTGTGAATGGATGAATAAACACACTTCTCTTCATTTTATTTGTTATTTTTCTCTCTAAATTTTTTTTTGGATTTTGTGCCTTGCGATTTCTTATATAAGATATATGTTAATTCATAAATTTTTCTTCTTTGTACAGTTTTTTTCTTCACTTCGATTCTGCTCATTCAAGACAAAATTTTGTGCTAGTAAGCAACCTTATTCAATTTTCATCTGTAATTTCTGATTTGGGAGGGATTAAGAGCTGACTTTGGAGATGTATTTTTGCCATTTTAATTTTGGAGACCATTGGGGTGTTGGTTTTAGAGGTTGGCTTTTGGTATTTTCAATTTGGGGGCCATTAGGGATGGATTTTTGCCATGTTCAATTTGGGGGCCATTAGGGATGGATTTTTGCCATGTTCAACCTAGATCAAACTAGGATTTCTCGTTCTATTCCTTTTTCTTATTAGTTTTCATGTCCCTGTTTGAGTTGGTATCAATGCTTCTGTTTGTAGAAAGAAATAAAAAATAGTTATTATATTGTTATTTTTTTCCTTTATGCACATGTTCCTTATTAGATATTTCAATCCTTGAATCTTTTTGCGTAATTCTATATTGACCCTATTGGATATTATTTGAAAGCTTGATTTCAGTTTGATAACAACTAGTTTGCAGAATTGGATGCAAGTTTCTGGGGTTGCAGGAGTTGTATCACAAGTAGTTAAAGATCATGTCAGGTACAAGATATAAAACATTGTAATTCTCTAGTTAATTATGTTCTTAAAGTCGAACTACGAAAGAAAACTTCATGCAAATTACCATACTTTGAACTTATGATATTCCATAATTAGCCTATATATCTGGGTTTTTTTTCTTGCAATGAATTATAATAATTTTAATCTACTAGAGGGGATTTCCTTTCTCAGAAGCAAAAAATTAACAAAGCTTTTTAATCTTCAGAAGTACAAACTTGGACTGCAAACACGAAAGCAAAATGTGGTTGTGCAAAGGAATGAAAACAACGGTAATTCTATCTGGACATGGGGCAATATGTAAAGACCTTTTGTTGATTGCATTTGCCAATTTTACCCTTAGGACGGTGTCAATTCCCCCGAGTATACTTTTATAAGTATTTGTGTACTTGTTTTCTTTTAGGAAGGCCAAAAACTCATTTAGTATTTTATATTTTGATAATCTTTCTGGATTTGATATTAATTATCAAATAGTTTATTCTTCTTCTGAGCATTGATATTTTACTAGACGCCCTCTGGTTTTAATTCGCATATTCCTATTGTTTGCATCTTAGTGTTACAACTCTAGAAAGCTCATTTATACATTTTAAAAATAAACTTTTCAGGGACACTCAACAATATCTCAGGAGTTGAGGAAGATGACAGGTGTACAATATACTTGTTTATAATGTATATAGTAGTTTATGGTTTGTAATATACGAGTTTATAATTTTAGAGTTATGGTTAAGGTTTGTGATATACGAGTTTATAGAGTTATGGTTAAGGTTTAATTTGTGGTATACGAATTTATAGTTTTTGTGATACAAACGTTAAGGTTTGTGATATAGGAGTTTATGGTTTGTAATATTAATATAGTAGTTTATGGTTTTGGAGTTTTGGATATAAAAGTTTTCTATGTGCATTGTTTTGGTTAAAAAAGAATTTTGTTGGATGTTGTTATGGATTAGTGATTTCATGTATGTTTTGGATATAAAAGTGTTTTTGTTGCATGTTTGTAAATTTGTATAGTGATTTCATGTGTGGTTTCACTATAAAAGTTAATATTTCAGGTAATTACTTATTAAATATTGTTGGTTAGCCATCGGGCTAGCAACTTTTTTTTTATTGAATTATGCTAAAAACGATGACGGGCATTGCCCGTCATTAAAAATAACTTTCCATGACGGGCAATGCCCGTCATTAAAAACTGGGTTCCAACCCACTTTTAATGACGGGCAACACTTTTAATGACGGACATTGCCCGTCATCAAAACTCGACCGTCATTGTATGTTACAATGACGGGCGGGTTTTAATGACGGGTAATGCCCGTCATTAAAACCCGCCCGTCATTGTAACATACAATGACACTCGCATAGATGACGGGCGCGCGCCCGTCATCAAAACCCTTTTTTCTCCTAGTGCTCCGAGAATCATGGATATGATTATCCACACCTCTCCACACTTATCTCGACATAAAACCCTAGATTTTGAAGTCTATAAAAGGTAGTTCAAGATTCAATTCAAGGAGAGCTTGGATTCCAAATTTTCTTCCAACGTTCTGTAATTCTTCTTTATTTATTGGCTCTTACGATTGTCGGTGTAAGCTATTAAATCAGAATAAGGTGTTTGAAAATCTAGCTATTTCCTGCCTTAATGTTCGGGTCTCAGCCGTCACACTGAGTCTCCCCCAAGCTCTATTTAATTTTCATTCGAAGACAAACTTCGAAAGAATGGAGTGTAGGTACTTGTTATTTTTCATTACATTCTATCTTCATTATTGTTTTCCATTATATTTAGTTTTTATTTTTCATTCTTTAAAGTCAATGGTAACTTGTAAGTTTTATTTCTCATTTATACAAGTTATACTCTAATTCTAAGTTTTGTTATTTCAATTATAAGCATTTATTTTAATTTCTCCAATAAAATTTACCTTTTCTCATTTATGTTTTTCTTTTATCTATTACACTTTAGTTTTATTTTCTCTAGCTAAAATTCTTGGAGGGGATTCAATGAAGTGAATACCTTAAATAAGGAGAAAAGCTTCGTCATGTGATGTTAGTAAACTTACTTTAGATACTTGAGAACCCATTTCATAGCTCCCTAGTGATTTTTACCTGGATTACCCATATATATTTTGATTAAACTTAAACCTTGTTCCTCCTTTAATGAATATCCTTAAGGTTTATTCATGAAGATTATTTCATCTAAATTTCCATGTAGAAAAGCTATAGTAACAAAGCTGTAGTAACATCCATTTGCTCAAGTTATAAATTTTCACATGCCATGGTAGCTAGTAGTAATCTAAAATTTAATAGAAGTATGCTTAAAAACAAGTGCAAATACTTCATGATAATTGGTTTAGAGAAATCTTTGGCCACCAATCTAGCCTTTTATTTTAATCCTACAAGTTTCAAAAAACTTACATTCATCCTTGCTTAGTTCATCTACTAAATTAAAAGCGAAACGAATGCAGTTAGCATGTGCATGCCTTGCTGAAATTCTTACTTCTCTTCTTTGTTCATCTCTTCATAAGGAATAATTCAATAGAACATTTGATTATGCTTCATTTGGCACCTATTTTGAAACAATAAATATTCATTAGAATCATTATTATTATCTTCCATACTTCTCTTACTAGAAAGTTTTGATATTCTTCATGTTTTTTTTTTAGAATTATCCAAGTGAATTTGTCCTTCCAATTTCACTTTAGAACTAACTTGGTCTTCTGAATTTAAGTTTCTTTAGGTGAGTCTAGTTTAGAGTACATGTAGAACAAATTTTCCCTATTTATTTGGTAATTTTTATTTTTTAAAAGAATCTAAATGGTTTAGAACATTGTAAGGTCAGTGGATTAAATTAATAGTTTATTGATCACATTTACTTGTATTCATCTACTTTTATTATTGAGTCAATTTGTTGCTTTTATGTAATATTTGTCGTTGGTGTTTGAATACCATTGTTGTGTGAGTAGTTGTTATTAAGGATAATAGCACATCCAGCAAGCCCAATAAACTTCAGATGGAGTCAAACCCACGAAGTATCACGATAAGCCCAATTTCAGCAAAATGGTGTTATGCTATTGTGGTCCAACGAGGTCATATTTTCTAGAAGGATTCTTTTATTCTTTCTGTTATCTTTTGTCCTCTGTATTGGTGACATCTTTCATTGTATTTTCTATTTCCTTCTCCTTCATTCCTTACCCTTATGGGTGTATTGTTGTTATAAAAACAATGTTGCTGCACTCTGTAAATTCATTGAGAATCAATAAGAAAAGCATTCTCTAAACCTTTTGCAATACCTTGATTAGGTATCATAGCATGAAAATTGTCAACGCCGATTCAATCAGAGCTCCATCTCAGTCTATAGTCCAATCGCATTTCAGTAGTCCACCGATGAATCGATTACTGAATCAAGTGACTACGATAAAGTTAGATCGAGGTAATTTTTTGTTGTGGAAGAACCTCACCCTTCCAATTCTTTGTAGCTATAGAATTGAAGTTCATTTGCTGGGGACAAAAGCTTGTCCACCTATGTTTGTTCAACAAGTCTCTATTGGGACGAGTACGAATGCTTGATCCGAAGGAGCTTCGCCAAGTTCTGATGTAGCTGGTGTGGGTTGATGACAACCTCAATAGAAGGAGCATGAGCAGTGATCAACCCTCTCTATGAGTCCTGCGTCATAACTGATCAATTATTGTTGGGATGGTTGTATAATTCCATGTCCTCAGAAGTTGCAACTCGGGTAATGGGATTTGAAATGGCTAAAGACCTCTGGGAAGCAATGCAAACTCTGTTTGTCATTCAATCAAGAGTAGACGAGGATTACCTATGCCAAGTTTTTCACAAACGAGGAAAGGTAATGTAAAAATTGTTGAGTATTTACGTACAATGAAATGTAATGCTGACAATTTAGGTCTTGCTGGAAGTCCTGTGGCGTCTAGGGCACTGATATCTCAAGTGCTGCTTGGCCTCGATGAGGAATATAATCCTGTTGTCGTTAGAATACAAGGGTTCCGAAAATGATATTCTATCGTTTGAGAAGAGGTTAGAATTTCAGAATTCTCACAGAAACAATCAATCGTTTGTTCACAATGCATCAGTTAATGTGGCAACAAGTAAGGGAAATAATAACACAACTAATCTGAGACAACATCAACAGTCAAATTTTGATAACAACAACTACAATCCAAATCAATAGAGTTCCAACAATAATCAGTGAGATGGTTTTTCAAATTCAAGAGGAAGGGGCCAAGGACGAAGTTCCAATAACAGACCTATTTGTCAGGTCTGTAGTAAGGTAGGTCACACTGCTCCAGTTTGTTATAATCATTTTAATAAAGATTTTGTTCCAGTTTTAAATCAGAACATGAGATGACCTACTAATTAACAACAATATGGACCAAGTAACCAACAATATGAATCAACTTTTCAATCTCCATCTGTATTTGTGGTTGCCCCTAATGTCAACTCCAATCCATTTATAACTACTTCTAAAACTGCGGTTGATCCCTCGTGGTATGCTGATAGCGGTGCATCGAACCATGTTACTGCCGATTATAATAACTTGGCAAATCCAACTGAGTATGGAGGTAATGAATGTGTGATAGTTGGTAATGGCTCTAAAATTCCTATTCCTTTTGTTGAGAATTCTTGTTTGACTGATAGGCATTGCAATTTAAGTCCTGAGAATGTGTTATGTGTTCTGAATATTGCTATGAATTTAGTTAGTATCTCCAAGTTAGCTCAAGACAATGAAGTATTTGTTGAAATTTTATGGTAATTGTTGTCTTATTAAGAACAAGGGTTCGTGCCAAATTGTGTTGAAAGAGGTGCTTAAAGATGGTCTCTATCGATTGGAGAATGCTGAGTTGAATCAGTACATGTCTCACAACAGTCTGGTTGTACTGCAAAGTCTCCTATGTACAAAAATAACTGTGTTTTTGCCTTGTCTGCATCTGGTTTACATATGAATAGTGGTGTGACAAAAGTAATTTGGCAAAGGCGTCTTGGTCATCCATCAACAAAAGTGTTAGAGTCTTTTATTCGGAGTTGTAATCTCCCAGTTAAAAGCAATGAAGAAGTTCATTTTTGTCATTCTTGTCAACTTGGAAAGGCCCATGCATTACCATTTCCTAACTCTAATTCTCGAGCAAAAGAAAAGTTTGAATTGATACACTCCGACCTCTGGGGTCCAACCCCTCTATTGTCTCATGAAGGCTACATATATTATGTATAGTTTTTGGATGACTATAGCAAGTTCAGTTGGGTATACCCTCTCAAACAAAAATGTGATACAGAAGCCGCCTTCAAACATTTCTTAACTATGATAAGAACTCAGTTCAACAGTGAGATACAAATGTTTAAATCTGATAATGGACGAGAATTTAAGAAAGTCCATCAGCTTTGTTAGAATCTTGGGATTAAATCACGTTATTCTTGTCCATATACCTCACCACAAAACGGACGAGCAGAACGAAAACACAGGCATTTAGTTGAAACTACACTCACACTGCTAGCTCAAGCATCTATGCCATTGTTTTTTTTGTGGGATTCTCTTTTGGTTGCTCTATCGTTAATTAATGCTCTTCCTACTTCTGTTTTATAAGGTAAATCCCCAATTGAGCTTATGACTGATAGCAAGTATGCTTTTACTGATTTAAAGGTGTTTGGTGGTACATGCTTTCCTAATTTACGCCCTTATCAAGCTCATAAATTTGGTTTTCATTCCCAAGCATGTGTTTATCTAGGCCTGAGAACACTTCAGAAAGGGTTTAAGTATATGACTACATATGGAAAACTATTTATGTCAAGACATGTGAGGTTTAATGAAGATGAATTTTCGTTTATGACTATTTTCTCTTCAAACTCTTTATCTGTGTCACCTGGTTCTGCTAACACAAATTCTCTCATGCCTTTCCCTGCCCTGTGGTTCTCTAATATACCTATTATGTCACCTCAACCCACCTTATCTGACAATGTACCTTTTCCTACTTCACCAAGCAATGTCTGCCCTACTCCCGTATCCACTGTACCGAGTCCAACACCTAAGGCACATTCTCTCATACCTGTTGGGGTTTGTGCCCTAAAACTCGTAGTCTGTAATTATGTTCTAATTTATGTAATAAAGTGTTATTATTTCAATAAAGAGTTATTGTTCGTTATCTACGAGTTTACCTTTATTTAATCCCTAAATCCAATAAACTAAACATCCAAGGCTGTTAAATGTGTCTTTAACTGAATGTAGTGTACATATAGAGGATCTCGGTTCGAGATACAACCTAAATGGTCTATAGTTAGGGGATAAGGTTTGGGTACCTTACCCTAGTAAAACTATGGATGTGACCCACTTTGTATTTGATACAAACACTGTGATCCTAACGTGTTCGTGTAGATGACATATGAGTGGGGATATCCTATGTAATGAGATTACATAAGACCGGACCACGAAATAGTAACCTCTAGCTGTAACTCCGTTGACTAGTTAGGTTTCTATTTCACTAGGATGACCTAGGCAACTTGATCTCAATCCCGAGCAGGTTACGAACTCCTGTTCGCGAGGGATTATCCTTTGACTAGTATGGGTGAGAGTGGCCAGATTCGCCGACACAATATGCTTGCCTTCTTGGGGACAAGACCGAGTGAGTGGCTGGGAACATAACTTAGCAAGATGGAATTCACTCCTTCCCGTCTACTAGGGTAAGTTCTGGGATTTGAACAAAGAGCCCGACCCTCTCATTGGCCTTAGAGGGACTCTGTTTGTTGGTAGGACCACAAACAAATTGTTCAGTAGAGGAGCACTCGTACTTAAGGCACAAGATGTAACCTTGGGGTAAAACGGTAATTTGACCTAACTGGTATTACGAACATTCGTGAAGGATTGACTTGCTGTTATTGGTCAATATTCGTGGACACAGAAATATATCTGCAGTGAGAAGAGTGCAGCTGCGGGACTTTAGTGGAGTATTCCCGCAGTTAACGAATGTTGATTGAGAGGTTAATGAGATTAACCAAGCAATCTCGTATCGTTGGAGCTTCTGATCTGTAGGTCCATAAGGTCCACCTTCTAGCTCGTAAAGGGTTCTTAGATCATTTGAATTTGAAATGTTCAAATTCATAAGGGAATAAACTTAATGTATAATGATACGATATAATATATAGTTTTGGAACTATATATTGTAAATTTAATGTGAATATGATTCATATTAAATTACATGAGAGAATTAAATATTTGAAAAAGTTCAAATATTAAATTCAAATGTGAATGTGATTCATATTTGAAAACTATAGGTTAAAATCTAATGTGCATTTGATGTACATTAAACTATAGGTTAAAGGGTAAAACGATTAAATATGATTTAATCATTTAATTAATATTATAGTTGAATTAAATATGATTTAATTTAATTAATTAATTAATTGATTAATTAATATAATATTAATTGGGAACGTGTCAGAAGGACACGTTCCCACTACCCCAACTCCCCCTCGATATGGAGTGGGGAGTTACCCAGTGAAGTTCTTCTCGTGGAGAGAAGTGACAGAATTCACTTGAATAATTCGATCGATCAAATTGACAGTGAAAAAGAATTCTCTCTCTCTCTCTCACACTCTCATTCCCAAATTCTCCAACTATTGGAATCCTTCCCATAAAGGATTTGATCTAAGTTGAATCTCAGAGAATAGGAGGTTCTCCTGTTGGTGGTTTTCTGTTGGAGAAAAATTGAGAACCTTTGGAAGCTCTTAAGTTGCTGTACGATTTGAAGCAAGGAGTTGCTACTGAGGAAAACTACAAAGGTAACTACCTTTTCTCCCTTTATTAGTTTAATTGTTTTTAAACTAAGCGTGTTTGCATGATAGATCTCCATGCCTAATTAGATTAGTTTTACATGTGTTTATCTCTGTTTTTATCAATGTACTAGTTTTTGCATTTCAACCAAAACGAACTTGCATATTACGATTCCAAACACGTTTCCGCTGCTCAAGGAGATCTGATCTCCATCAATTGGTATAAGAGCAATGCTTGTTTTGTTATGGTTGAAGCAAAATTGCATTGATTTGGTGGGAAATTCATTTTGGTTTGCTATAAAACTAGTTTAAGAATATTTTGGCCTTAGTTTACTTTTGATTTGATCAATTTGTATGTAAAGGCCCCTGTGTTTTGGGCAATTTAGTGCATTATTGAGTCTGTATTCGAGTTATGAGTCGTTCGGGACCAGTTTCATACAATTCAGTTGAGAATCGAAAGAGAAATTGAAGATTGAAGCTGCTGTTTTCGAAGAGAAAAATTGTTGTCGAAGCAGCAACGTTGCAACGCTGATCAACGGTGTTGCAACGCTGAGCAACGACGTCGCAACGCAAACATCCCTATCGACGTGGGAGTTCCAGGTCGGCGGCGTTGTAACGCTGTCCCTCAGCGTTGCAACGCCACCCCGATAGAAGGCGCGCGCGCGGACGAAGCGGGCGTTGCAACGCTCGCATCAGCGTTGCAACGCCGTGATAATTTTCCAACAGTTGCAGACCGATTCAGGCGGTTCCGTAGTTTTCGGTCTGATTCGAGCAGTTCAAGCCTTGTTCAATGCGTATTTGACCAATTTTATGTAATAAAATTAGTGTAATTTATTATTTTGAACTTTAAGGGCCAAATTATTCTAGTTTTACAGCTATATGTCTTTATGAATGTCATTTAGATTATTCCCACCTTAGGATAAGCATGTTCATGCATTTTTTTATTTGTATAAATGTTATATAAATATGGTTTAAATGCATGATTAATTTATTTTTCATGAGTAATTAATTATAATTGTTATAATTAGATTATATGGAAAATAAATTGCATGGAGCATGTAATTACTTAGTTTAAAATAAATGTTATTTTATTTTAAGTAATTTAATTATTCAATTAGTTGAATATTTATTTTATAATTCCAATTTGTGTTTTATAATATAGTTTCTTTATCATAGGTTAATTGTTAAATTTATAAAAGTTATAAATTAAAGGGGTTTTAGAAACCATAACCTATAATAAAGAAATGCATGCAAACATAGGAACTTGGGTTAAAATTCAGATTAGTTTTAAATTGTTTAAAATTAATTTAGACGTAAGTTTTAATTTCTAATAGGATTAGAAATTAGTCTTACATAGTATTTTAAATAGTTTAAAATATAGTAGGACATTAGGACTTTGGTTATAAGCGAACTCTACTGGTGAAGTTCTCTCTAAGGTTGGGGGTATTTAAGCTGACGGTTAACGGAACACCTCCTACCTGGGAACTGATCCATAGCCTGAGTTAAATTAACCTTAGTTTTATTTTATATCTAGGTAATTAAAATGTTTATTCACCTAGACATAAGGTTAAAAGACCTAGTTATAATAGTTATAATAGGCATAGACTTAGATAAATTGTTTTAGCCAGAATCCGACTAAGTTAAACCTATACCCTAATCTTAGGAGCTTCAGTGGGAGAAAACGAGGTGTTCACATCAAGTTTACTCTCACGCCCTTAAGAGTTCACACCGTGAGTTCCATGCTCGGCTACGTGGCGTCAATAGGGCGTCCCCTACGGTATGTGTTTGCATGGTTCAATACCAAGGTGAATGAGGGAAGTATCCATAGTAAATGGGAGCAGGACGCGTGTCAACGTATCCTATGGTCTCCTCCAATAGGTCGCACCGTGAGATTTCTATAGTCCTCCTGCTAGGTTATCCTGGAACAGCCAAACCCTACGGAGGGCTGACTATAGGGTCTCTTAGGTAATTTGCCAACAGTTGTCTTTCTTAATAGTAGTTTGTTGGCTCGGACCTATTGGATCTAAAAATGGTAGGGTCACATTTACGGGATGAGTTAAGCTAGTTAACATGTCCTTGACCAAATAAACGGTAGCTAAGGACCATTGGGACATGAGATGTTCTGGTAGTGAGAATTGGCTGAGAAAGTCTCAATTCAGGGGAGGAATGACTGACCGCCCGACAGAGGCTTTTATTTTAAACCCTTGAAGTATCGTTGCAAAATTAAAAGTTTAATTTAAACACTAGGGTTCTTTAATAATTTTGCTAAATTTGATTGGTTTTAAAATGGGTTAAAAGGCATAACTAATTAGAACTATTTTGAATTTTCAACATGTCGTCCTCGATTATAGCCTTATTAAAAAGCGATCGTTTAACTGGTGAGAATTTTACTACGTGAAAGTCCAACCTGAATACGATTCTTGTTGTTGACGACCTACGGTTTCTACTAACTGAGGAATGTCCTCAGGTCTCTGCTCGAAACGCTCCTCAATCTGTTAAGGAGGCGTACGACCGCTTGATCAAGGCAAGTGATAAGGCCAAGGTCTACATTTTGGCTAGTGTTTCTAAAGTTCTAGCCAAAAAGTACGAGGGTATGGTCTCAGCCCGAGAGATCATGAGTTCGTTGCAGGATATGTTTGGACAACCGTCTAGACAGCTTCCACACGAATCCCTCAAATACGTTTATAACTCCCGTATGAAGGAGGGGTCATTCGTTGAGAGAACATGTTCTCGATCTGATGGTCCACTTCAACGTGGATGAGATGAACGGAGCGGTCATTGACGAGCAAAGTCAGGTCTCATTCATCCTGGAATCTCTTCCAAAGAGTTTCCTGCAATTCCGCAGCAATGCGGTGATGAACAAGATAGAGCATAACCTGACTACTCTCCTTAATGAACTACAAACTTTCCAGTCTCTTATGCAGAATAAGGGACAGGCTGATGGAGAGGCAAATCTGTTTGCCCATTCCAGAAGGTTTCAGAAGGGTTCATTCTCTGGGACTAAGTTCTGTGGTTCATCTTCTGGGCTTAAGAAAACCCAAAAGAAGAAGATAGGAGGGAAAGGGAAGGCACTTTCTGCTGATAAAGGCAAGGGAAAGGCAAAGGCAGACAAAGGAAAATGTTTCCACTGCAACGTGGATGGACACTGGAAGCGAAACTACCCATAATACTTTGCTGAACTCAAAGAGAAGAAAGGTAAATTAGATTTGCTTATTCTTGAAACTTGTTTAGTGGAAAATGATGATGTTACCTGGATACTTGATTCAAGAGCCACTAATCATGTTTGCTCTTCGTTTCAAGAAACTAGTTCCTTCAAGGAGCTCGAAGAGGGTGAGATGACGCTCAGGGTCAGAACGGGAGACGTCGTCTCAGCTCATGCAGTGGGAGATGCCAAGCTGTTTTTCGGAGATAGATTTATTTTATTAAAAATCAGATATAGTTCCTAAAATTAAGAGGAACTTAATTTCTATCTCTTGTTTAATAGAACTTGGTTATTGTATTTCCTTTTCTTTGAATGAAGCGTTCATTTTAAAAGAAGGTGTCAATATTTGTTCTGCTAAATTGAAAAACGACTTGTATGTACTTAAACCGAATAAAACTAAAGCAATTTTAAATCATGAGATGTTTAAAAATGCTAATACTCAAAGTAAAAAGCAAAGAATTTCTCCAAATAATAATACCTATCTATGGCATCTTAGACTTGGTCATATTAATCTCAACCAGATTGAGAGACTATCTAAGAATGAACTTCTAAATAAGTTAGAAGATGATTCTTTACCTCCTTGCGAATCTTGCTTGGAAGGTAAAATGACCAAGCGACCTTTTATTGGAAAAGGTTATAGAGCCATAGAGCCCTTAGAACTTGTACATTCGGATCTTTGTGGTCCGGTGAATGTTAAACCTCGAGGAGGGTACAGATATTTCATCTCCTTCATAGATGATTATTCGAGGTATGGTTATCTATACCTAATGCATCACAAGTCTGAGGTTCTTGAAAAGTTCAAAGAGTATAAGACTGAAGTAATGCATTAGGGAAAACAATTAAAACACTTTAATCTTATCGAGGTGGAGAGTATATGGATTTGAGATTCCAGGACTATATGATAGAACATGGAATTAAATCTCAACTCTCAGCACCTAATACACCATAGCAAAATGGTGTGTCAGAAAGGAGAAATAGAACCTTGTTGGACGTGGTTCGTTCTATGATAAGCTATGCTCAATTGCCTGCCTCGTTTTGGGGATATGCAGTAGAGACTACAGTTCAAATCTTGAACACTGTTCCATGAAAGAGTGTTTCAGAAACACCTTTTGAATTGTGGAAAGGGCGTAAACCTAGTTTACAACACTTCAGGATTTGGGGTTGTCTGACACACGTGCTAGTGACAAACCCAAAGAAACTGGAACCTTGTTCAAGATTGTGCCAATTTGTTGGCTATCCCAAAGAAACGAGAGGTGATCTTTTCTACGATCCACAAGAAAACAAGGTGATTGTATCGACAAACACCACTTTCTTGGAGGAAGATCACACGAGGAACCACAAACCGTGTAGTAAATTAGTGCTAAATGAAGCTACAGATGAACCAACAAGAGTTGTTGATCAAGCTGGACCTTCATCAAGAGTTGATGGAGGAGCCAGCACCTCAAGTTAGTCTCGTCCTTCTCAATCGTTGGGAATGCCTCGACGCAGTGGGAAGGTTGTTTCCCAACCTGACCGCTACTTGAGTTTAGCTGAAACTCAAGTCGTCATACCTGATGACGACATAGAAGATCCATTGTCTTATAAACAAGCAATGAATGACGTAGACAAGGACCAATGGATCAAAGCCATGGACCTTGAAATGGAGTCAATGGACTTCAATTCAGTATGAGAACTTGTAGACCAACCTGAAGGGGTTAGACCCATAGGGTGTAAATGGATCTATAAGAGAAAGAGAGATGCAGTCGGAAAGGTATATACCTTTAAGGCTAGACTTGTAGCAAAGGGTTTTACCCAAAGGGAAGGAGTTGATTATGAAAAAACTTTTTCCCCTGTTGCTATGCTGAAGTCTATAAGGATACTCTTGTCCATAGTCGCGTTTTATGATTATGAAATTTGGCAAATGGACGTCAAGACTGCATTTTTGAATGGTAATTTTGACAAGAGATTTTATATGTCTCAGCCCGAAGGGTTCATAACCCAAGGTCAGGAGCAAAAAGTTTGCAAGCTCAATCAATCCATTTATGGGTTGAAATAAGCATCCAGGTCTTTGAATATAAGATTTGATACGACGATCAAGTCTTATGGCTTTGACCAAAACGTTGATGAGCCTTGTGTTTACTAGAGGATCATCAATGACAAAGTAGCTTTCTTAGTACTTTATGTGGATGATATCCTACTCATTGGGAATGATGTAGGATACCCTACTGACATAAAAAATTGGCTTGCGACCAAATTCCAAATGAAAGATTTGGGAGAGGCGCAATATGTTCTTGGGATTCAGATCTTCAGGAATCGCAAGAACAGAACGCTAGCTCTGTCTCAAGCGTCTTATATCGACAAAATGTTGTCTCGATATTCGATGGAGAATTCCAACAGGGGCTTATTACTCTTCAGACATGGAATTCATCTGTCTAAGGAACAATGTCCTAAGACAACTCAAGAAGTTGAGGATATGAGACGTATTCCCTATGCCTCTGCAGTAGGTAGCTTAATGTATGCTATGTTATGCACGGGGCCAAACATTTGTTATGCAGTGGGAATAGTCAGTCGGTACCAGTCCAATCCATGGCTAGACCACTAGACAACAGTTAAAAACATCCTCAAGTATCTTAGGAGAACGAGAGACTATACGCTTGTGTATGGGTCTAAGGATTTGATCCTTACTGGATACACTGATTCTGATTTTCAGACCAATGAGGATTCTCGAAAATCCACATCGGGATCAGTTTTCACCCTTAACGAGGGAGCTATAGTATGGCGAAGCATTAAGAAAGGATGCATCGCTGACTCCACCATGGAGGCTGAGTATGTCTCTACTTGTGAAGCAACTAATGAGGTTGTTTGGCTAAGGAAATTCCTTACTGATTTGGAAGTCGTTCCAAATGTGGAATTTCCCATCACCATATACTGTGACAACAGTGGTGCGGTAGCCAATTCGAAGGAACCTCGCAGCCATAAGCGAGGTAAACACATCGAGAGGAAGTATCACCTGATACGAGAAATAGTGCAACGAAGAGATGTGACAGTCACGAAGATCGCTTCGGAGCACAATATTGCTGATCAATTTACAAAGACTCTCACGGCTAAAGTGTTCGAGAGTCATCTGGAGAGTCTAGGCCTACGAGACGAGTACATAGGCTAATCTAGGGCAAGTAAGAGATATATAATGAGGTATATGGATGCCCTAGTTTATTGTATTTTCTTATCTTTGTAACCACTGTTTGAGATTATGATGTACCCCACTAGAGTTTTAGTTCAAGTGGGAGTTTGTTGGGGTTTGTGCCCTAACCCTCGTAGTTTGTAATTATGTTCTAATTTATGTAATAAAGTATTATTATTTTAATAAAGAGTTACTGTTCGTTATTTACGAGTTTGCCTTTATTTAATCCCTAAATCCAATAAACTAAACATCCAAGGTTGTTAAATGTGTCTTTAACTGAATGTAGTGTACATATAGAGGATCTCGGTTCGAGATACAGCCTAAAGGGTCTATAGTTAGGGAATAAGGTTTGGGTACCTTACCCTGGTAAAACTATGGATATGGCCCACTTTGTATTTGATACAAACACTATGATCCTAACGTGTTCGTGTAGATGACATGTGAGTGGGGATATCCTATGTAATGAGATTACATAAGACCGGACCATGAAATAGTAACCTCTAGTTGTAACTCCGTTGACTAGTTAGGTTTCTATTTCACTAGGATGACCTAGGAAACTTGATCTCAATCCTGAGCAGGTTACGAACTCCTATTCGCGAGGGATTGTCCTTTGACTAGTATGGGTGAGAGTGGCCAGATTCGCCGACTCAATATGCCTACCTTCTTGGAGACAAGACCGAGTGAGTGGTTGAGAACTTAACTTAGCAAGACGGAATTCACTCCTTCCCGCCTACTAGGGTAAGTAGAGGAATGTTCCCTTAAGTGGTGTCTCCGGGACTTGAACAAAGGGCCCGACCCTCTCATTGGCCCGAGAGGGACTCTGTTTGTTGGTAGGACCACAAACAAATTGTTCATTAGAGGAGCACTCGTACTTAAGGCACAAGATGTAAACCTGTAAAAAAAGAACTTGACCTGTGTGGTGTTACGAACATTCGTGAAGGATTGACTTGCTGTTATTGGTCAATATCCGTGGACACAAAAATATATCTGTAGTGAGAAGAGTGCAGCTGCGGGACTTTAGTGGAGTGTTCCCGCACTTAACGAATGTTGATTGGGAGGTTAATGAGATTAACCGAGCAATCTCGTATCGTTGAAGCTTCTGATCTGTAGGTCCATAAGGTCCACATTCTAGCTCGTAAAGGGTTCTTAGATCATTTGAATTTGAAATGTTCAAATTCATAAGGGAATAAACTTAATGTATAATAATAGGATATAAAATATAGTTTTGGAACTATATATTATAAATTTAATGTGAATATGATTCATATTAAATTACATGAGAGAATTAAATATTTGAAAGAGTTCAAATATTAAATTCAAATGTGAATGTGATTCATATTTGAAAGCTATAGGTTAAAATCTAATGTGCATTTGATGTACATTAAACTATAGGTTAAAGGGTAAAACGATTAAATATGATTTAATCATTTAATTAATATTATAGTTGAATTAAATATAATTTAATTTAATTAATTAATTAATATAATATTAATTGGGAACATGTCAGGAGGACACGTTCCCACTACCCCAACTCCCCTTCGATAGGGAGTGGGGAGTTACCCAGTGAAGTTCTTCTCGTGGAGAGAAGTGACAGAATTCACTTGAATGATTCAATCGATCAAATTGACAGTGAAAAAGAATTCTCTCTCTCTTACACTCTCATTCTAAAATTCTCCAACTGTTGGAATGCTTCCCACAAAGGATTTGATCTAAGTTGAATCTCAGAGAATAGGAGGTTCTCCTGTTGGTGGTGTTCTGTTGGAGAAAAACAGAGAACTTTTGGAAGTTCTTGAGTTGCTGTACGATTTGAAGCAAGGAGTTGCTGCTGAGGAAAACTACAAAGGTAATTACCTTTTCTCCCTTTATTAGTTTAATTATTTTTAAACTAAGCATGTTTGCATGATAGATCTCCATGCCTAATTAGATTAGTTTTACATGTGTTTATCTCTGTTTTTATCAATGTACTAGTTTTTGCATTTCAACCAAAACGAAGTTGCATATTACGATTCCAAACACGTTTCCGCTGCTCAAGGAGATTAGATCTCCATCAATACCTTCCCTTGCCCTCTGGTTCTCTAATATACCTATTATGTCTCCTCAATACACCTTATCTGACAATGCACCTTTCCCTACTTCACCAAGCAATGCCTGTCCTACTCCCACATCCACTGTCTCTAATATACCTATTATGTTACCTCAACCCACCTTATCTGACAATGCACCTTTCCCTTCTTCACCAAGCAATGTTTGAACACTCCCTAGTGGAAGGAGGCCATGGATCAAAAGTACTCAGCTCTTGTGAAAAACCAAACTTGGCACCTTGTTCCACCAAACAGTTCCTACAATGTTGTTGGCAATAAGTGGATTTTTCACCTAAAGAGAAATGTTGATGGATTGATCCAAAGATATAAAGCGAGGTTAGTTGCAAAGAGCTTTCATCAAAGTCCTGAAATATATTTTTTTGAGACGTTTAATCCTGTTCTTAAAACTTCCACCATTCAAGTTGTTTTGAGCCTTGCAGTTTCTTATAACTGGTCGTTAAGATAGTTAGACTTCAATAATGCATTTCTGGATGGTTTTTTGGGTGAGGATGTCTATATGTGTCAACCACCAGGTTATGAAGATCACACATATCCACATTATGTCTGTAAACTCGACAAGGTCATCTATGGTCTCAAACAAGCTCCCTGGGCGTGGAGTAGCACAATGAAATCAGTTCTACTTTCTTGGGGCTTTGCCAATTCCAAGTCTGACAATTCACTATTTATCTATCGTTCCAATCAGTCTTTACTCCTGCTCTTGATGTATGTTGATGATATAATAGTTACTGGAATGGTGTGGTGTATGCCCTAATCTAGTGTAGTTTGTAATACTTGTTAATTTAATAAATAAAAGTTGTTTATTTATCAAACTTTGTATCTCGCATTTTATAAACTTAATCTAATAAACTAATATCCAGGGTCATATTATATGAGAGAACTAAAACTTGAACGGGTTGTAGTTAACACATGGGGAGGATCACGTTCGAGTTAATGATCGGAACGGTCTACTTTATACGGATAGGGTTAGAAACCTCATATTGGTGACACTGTTGATGCGACCCGCTTTGTATTAGATACAAACGAGGTGATCCAACTCGTTCATGTGGTTGACATGCGAGTGGAGGCATCTTGTGTAATGAGATTATACAAGACCATACCGTGAATTATTAGACCTACTGATGTAACACCGTTAACAATATAGGACTAATAACTTCGTAGATGACCATGAGTGACTCGTCCTTAATCCTGAGCATGTTATGGACTCCTGTCTGTGCGGGTCTGTCCTTTGACTGTTGGGGTTTGTGATCATCATATTTCAAATAAATAAAGATGTTATTTATTATATTCCCGCACATAAACCTAAATCCAATAAACTAAGTTCCAAGGTTATAATGATTGATCTTGAATAATTGTGTAGTGGACACAAGTTGGATTAACTTGTTCAAGTATAACCTAAAAGGTCTATGGTATATGCATAAGGTTGGGAACCTTATACTGGTAACACCATGAATACGACCCGCTTTGTAGTTAGTACAAACGAGGTAATCCAACTCGTTCATGTGGTAGACATGCGAGTGGGGGCATCCTGTATAATGAGATTATACAAGACCGGACCACAAATTATTAACCTACTAGTGTAACACCGTTAAATAGATAGGTCTAATAATTTATAGATGATCATTAGTGACTTGACCTGAATCCTGAGCAAGTTACGGACTCCTATTTATGGGGTTTGTCCTTAGACTAGTATGGGCGAAAGTGGCCTGTAGTCGACTCAATAAGCCTACCTTCTCAGGGACATAACCTTGTAGGTAGTTGGGAACTTAACTCTGCGAGATGAAATTCACTCATTCTTAAATTAGGGAATCAGATAGGTTGTTCTCTTAAGAACTAAATCCAGGTCTTGAATAACGGGTTTCTGCCTTGTTACTGACCTAAGAAGGGTTAAGTTTATGGTAGGACCATAGACTGGTTGTTCATTAGAGGATCAGTGGTGCTTAAGGAGCAAGATATAGTCACATGGGTAAAACGGTAATTTGACCTAACTGTGACTGCGAACAACGTGTGAAGGGTCAACTCATGGGTATTGATTATATCAGTGGATACAACATAGTCTACAATGAGGAAAGTGCAACTATGAGTCTATAGTGGAGTGACTCGTAGTTAGTGAATGTTGGTTAATTAGATCAAAGAGTTTGATCGATTAATCTTGTATCATTGGAGCTCATGATCTGTAGATCCATTAGGTCCCTCCATTGACTCAACATGGAAATAATGAAGGTTTATAGTTTGGAGTGAAACTGAAGTGTTCAATTTCATGTTTAAGGAGATATATCAATTATATGTGATATAATTGATATAATATATTGTTTAATCCATATATTAAAAGAGAAATATATCATAAGAGCACTATAGGGGTAGGATGGTCATTTCCATCCTATTTCCCTATAAATATGTGCATGAGATGCACATTTTGTTAGGCATTCCAAGGCATTTTGTAAGAAACCCTAGTGCTCCTTTTTGTAAGTGTTGTTGGAAAAGTTCCAAAACACTTATCTCTCTCAACATCCCTCCCAACTACAAAAGAGGTTCCACCACCTTCCCTTTCCTAGAGATACAACGAAGAAGAGCTAGTGGTTGTGTCAAAAACTTGTTTGTAGTTTGTTGAGAACGCTTGATCGTTGAGATCGTGAGAACAAGAGGAGCAAAGAAGCAAGTGTTGTTTTTTACTACAAAGGTAAATTTCTTGTTTGTCCAATCTCAATAAGTATGCTTAATCGCTTTAGATCTATGTTTTTGATTAAATCTATGTAACACATTACAAGAACACACGATTAAAATCGCTTCCGCTACAAGATTCGATTCTATCATTGACTAGTACGGGTGAGGGTGGCCAGAGTACGCCCAATATGCCTACCTTCTTGGGGGCAAGACTGTTGGGATTTATGCCCTAAACTTGTGTAATTTTGATCAATTAAATAAAGGGTTATTTGTTTTGATAGAATTGCAGTCTTTCTTTATAAATCCAATAAACTAAGCTCCAAGGTTATAACATATATCTTGAACATCAGTGTAGTGGACACTATTTGGATTGTGTTCAAGAATATAACCTAAATGGTCTATGGTATAAGAATAAGGTTGGAAACCTCATTCTGGTAACACCATGGATACGACCCACTTTGTAATTAGTACAAATGAGGTAATCCAACTCATTCATGTAGTTGACATGCGAGTGGGGGCATCCTGTATGAAGAGTTCATACAAGACCGGACCACAAATCATTAGTCTAACCAGTGTAACACCTTTAACAGGATAAGACTAGTAATTTATAGATGGTCATTAGTGACTCGACCTGAATCCTGAGCAAGTTAAGAACTCCTGCTTATAGGGGTTTATCCTTAGACTAGTATGGGTGAGAGTGACCTGTAGCCGACTCAATAAGCCTACCTTCTAAGGGACAGAACCTCGTAGGTAGCTGGGAACTTAATTGTGCAAGATGGAATTCACTCATTCGTACACTAAGGAATTAGATAGGTTGTTCCCTTAAGAACTGACTCCATGTCTTGAACAACGGGGCCCCACCCTCTATGAGGGTATGAGTCTAAGGTAGGACCTTAGACTTGTTGTTCATTAGAGGATCAGTGGTGCTTAAGGAGCAAAGAGGTAATCACAGGGGTAAAATGGTAATTTGACCCAGTCGTGATTACGAACAACCTGTGAAGGGTCGACTCATGGGTAATGACTATATCAGTGGACACAATATTATCTACAGTGAGGAGAGTGCAGCTACAAGTCTATAGTGGAGTGACTTGTAGTTAATGAATATTGATTAACTGGATCAAAGAGTTTGATCAGTTAATCTCACATCATTGGAGCTCATGAACTGTAGGTCCATTAGGTCCCTCCGTTGGCTCAACATGGTAATATTGAGGGTATAAAGTTAGGAATGAAATTGAAGTGTTCAATTTCATACATGAGGTGTTATATCAATTATATATGATATAATTAATATAATATATAGTTTTAATGTGAATTAGATTCACATATAAACTATATACTAAAGAGAGAATAAAAGAGGGGTAGAACGGTCATTTCCATCCTATTTCCCTATATATATGGTTGTATGAGATGCAACTAGGTTAAGTGATTCCAAGCTTTTGTTGTGTTGTTGGAAAAGTTCCAAAACACAAACATCTCTCTCACAAAATACCTCACCTCTCCTAAAGGAAACCCACATTCCTCCCTCACCTAAAGAACAACGGAGAAGATCCAATGGTCGTGTCTTCGTCCGTTCGTGTTCCTGTTGTTGAGATCGTGATCGTGGGAGAGAGGAGCACTTGAAGATAGGTTCTTCAAAGGTAATAATTCTTGTTGTCCATTATGTTTATATGCTTAATCTAGTTGTATATGTTATTGAATAAAATCGTTGTAACTAAATCAAGAGCGCGCGATTCAAAATCCTTTCGCTGCGGGACTCGATTCCCTTCAATTGGTATCAGAGCCCAATTGCATTCTTGATTTACGTTATGGATTTTTCAAGAACGAGGTAGGATTTACTGTTTTTGCATGAGATGTATGAACGGTTTTGTAAATTAGATGGTTTCGATTTTGGCACTTAGATTTACATAATTTCGTTGAATTGTTCAATGTAAGGGCCTATTGTTTTGGACATTTTATTATGTAAATCGAGTCTGTAAGTCCGTGTCGATCGAGGCATGGTGGTTGCTGAGAAGATCGGAGCGAAAACGTGCAAGAAATGAAGCATTTTCTTTGTTGTATGTGTGTAGCGTTGCAACGCTTTTCATTGGTGTTGCAACGCTGCGCTTGCGGAAGGAGGAGTGAATCGAGAGGAGCGTTGCACGTAACGGCGGCGCGGCGCGACGCGCCCAACGAGCAAAAACGGACAAGGCGCGGCTGCTGTAACGTCATTAGCGGCGCTGTAACGCCTGGGCGTTTTCGAGAGCTCAAACGGACAAAAAACGTAATTTTTATATATATTAAATATAAAAACGTTTTCTATTTATTTATATTTAATTTATTTAATTTTAATTAATATAATTAGATTATATTAATTAAAATTGAATTTAGGGTGCCAAAAATGGTCTAATTTTGCTATTTTAATTATGCAATTATTGTGTAATTATTGCCATGCATAATGTATGCTTTTATTTTAGAAATCTCACCTTAGGTTAAGCATTTTCATGCATCATTTATAATATAAAGAGTTATATTATATAGTTTTGCATGATCAATTAATATAAAGTTATATTAATTTATGGACAACATTGACATGCATTATATATCATGAGATGATTATGCTATGAATGTCTTATTATTCATGTGATGAATGATTAAGCACTATAACATAGTATGCATGTCACCTAAGGTTAATTATTAGTTTTAAAGTGTTTCGAACTTGGAAATAATAGACCTTAGGTTATCTAGTTCTAATTAGATTAGAATTAGGAACCAAGTAATTTATAAGCTATGATTAAAAGAGGAACTCTCGTCTAAGGAAAGTTCTGTCAAGGTCAGTATTTAATCTAATAGGAAACGGAACACCCTACCTAGAACCGACTGGGAGTGAAATTTAATCAGAGAGTTTATAAATTACAGTAGCGTCAACGGGTTTATTAAGGGGTTAATAAACTAGAAATCCTAGGTTTAATATAAGGAGTTATATTAACAAACTTAGGATAAAATCAATATAAGAGTTATATTGATAGAGTTAGGTAAAACCATTAGCCGAGTTTTTGCCTAAGTAAGATTCATATAAAATTTAAAGTATTCAGTGGGAGGAAAAGTGTATGAGATACATATTTTCCCACCTACGCTATCTCTAAGAAGTTCACACCGTGAGACTCATACTTCGCCTCGTGGCGCAAACGGGAGCGTCCCCTTCGGATGGTGTTTGTATGAGTCAATATCAAGGTGAATGGAGAGCGTACTTATAGTGAGTGGGAGCAGGTTTAGTGAAAACAAAACCTACGGTCTCTTTTGTCAGTTTACACCATTAGATCACTATGGTTAGCCCGCTAGTTTGGCTCTGGACTGCACAATCCTCTGGAGGGCTTGATCATGGGGATCGAAACATGAGAGATATCGGAAAGGGATAAAGATTTCCTTAGACTATTTTTCAATCTAGTCCTCCCTTCGACGGATTTTATTGGATGGAGTCTCTAGGATCTAAAGACAGAGGGTTACACTCACGGGGTACATAAGTTGTGTATGTATCCTGATCGAAAAATGGTAACTAAAACCTATGGGAATAAGAGTTATTTTGGTATTAGATTTTGGTCGAGAGTGTCTTGATTCAGAGGAGGAGTGTTTTTGATTACCCTTCGGTGTCATCATTCTAAACCTTTGGAGTATCATTGCAAATTATAAATGACCTAGGAATCATTTTGATAATTAGCTAAAACATGATTGGATTAGAGTTGTAGCAAGAAACTCATACAAGTTTGTTTGTAAATTTTTTAGCAAAAATGTCTAGCTCTATTATTTCCTTATTGGGTGCGAAAAAGTTAACCGGAGAGAACATAATGACTTGGAGGAATGGACTCAACATCATCTTGGTTGCACATGATCTTAAGTTCGTTCTAAATGAGGTTTGTCCTCAATTTCCTGCTCAAAACGCATCTCAAGTTGTTGAGGATGCGTATGACCGCTGGATTAATGCCAACGAAAAGGCAAAAGCCTATATCCTGGCTAGCATACCTGATGTTTTAGCCAGGAGGCTAGAGGGCAAGGTCTCAGCTCGTGAGATCATTGATTTTGTGCTAAATTTGTCTAGAAAACCGTCCAAACAAATTCGGCATGAAGCCCTAAAATTCGTTTACAACGCACGCATGAAGGAAGGAACATCAGTGAGAGAACATGTTCTCAATCTGATTGCCCACTTCAACATAGCGGAATTAAACGGAGCGGTCATAGATGAGAAATGTCAGGTTTTGTTCATCCTAGAATCTCTTCTGAAGAGTTTTCTGCAATTTCGTAGCAATGCAACGATGAACAACATAGAGTATGATCTGACTTCTCTGCTACATGAGCTGCAGAATTATCAGTTTCTTATGGATGATAAGAGACAACAAAATGGAGAGGCAAATTTGTTTGCCCATTCCAAAAGTTCTCAGAAGGATTCATCCTCTGGGACTAAGAAGCAGAAACTGCACGGACTTCCGAACTTAAGAAGATACAAGAAGAAGAGAGGAAAAGGAGCAAA
Source organism: Trichosanthes cucumerina (assembly GCA_036507285.1). Classification (NCBI taxonomy): domain Eukaryota; kingdom Viridiplantae; phylum Streptophyta; class Magnoliopsida; order Cucurbitales; family Cucurbitaceae; genus Trichosanthes; species Trichosanthes cucumerina. The sequence continues at coordinate 47,944,505 of CM071841.1, forward strand.
TAAAGAGCAATCGTGCGCAAAGAAAAGTTGTTATTTGATAACATGTAGCTTAAGGATTTATTAGAAACCTTATTTCTATTTCTTGCCTTAGCGAACATTGTACTTCATTTCTTTTCAATTGAATAAAGTGTTTATTTCATTGGAAAAGTATTGTACCATGTGTTGCTCTTCTTGAGAATAATTTGCAAACGGTTTAATTCAGTTAAAATAGTTTTAACAGTGAATTATACAAAATTGCAAGTACACGAACTAATTTCTCCTAAAGAAAATTCTCATATTTGGCATCTAAGATTGGGTCACATTAATCTCAATGGGATTGAGAGATTGGTAAAGAATGGACTTCTAAATGAGTTAGAAGAAAATACTTTACCTGAATGTGAATCCTGCCTAGAAGGCAAAATGACTAAAAGACCTTTTAGTGGAAAAGGTTATAGAGCCAAAGAGCCTCTTGAGCTTATACATTCAGACCTTTGTGGTCCGATGAATGTTAAAGCCAGGGGAAGATGTGAATATTTCATCTCTTTTATAGATGATTATTCTAGATTTGAGCATATTTACCTAATGCACCACAAGTCTGAAGCACTTGAAAAGTTCAAGGAATTCAAGACTGAGGTTGAAAATCAATTAGGTAAAACTATTAAAACACTTCGATCGGATCGAGGTGGAGAGTACATGGATTTAAAATTCCAGAACTATATGATAGAACATGGAATTACATCCCAACTCTCAGCTCCCGGCACACCACAACAAAATGGTGTATCGGAAAGGAGAAATAGAACCCTATTGGACATGGTTCGATCAATGATGAGTTATGCTCATCTCCCTAGTTCCTTTTGGGGTTACGCAGTAGAGACTGCAGTATACATTTTGAATAATGTGCCCTCAAAAATTGTTTCTGAAACACCTTTTGAACTCTGGAAAGGACGTAAAGGTAGTTTATGTCACTTCAGAATATGGAGTTGTCCAACACATGTGCTTGTGACAAATCCAAAGAAGTTGGATTCACGTTCAAAGTTATGCCTATTCGTACGATACCCAAAAGAAACAAGAGGTGGATTATTCTATGATCCTAAGGAAGATAAGGTCTTTGTGTCGACAAATGCCATTTTCTTAGAGGAGGACCACATAAGGGACCACAAACCAAAAAGTAAAGTAGTGTTGAGTGAGTTAGACGGAACAATAGCAAAGGTTGCTAATAAGAACACTAGTACGTCAACAAGAGTTGTTGATACTAGTTTGTCTAGTCAAGAGAGTCAATCTCAAGAGTTGAGTATGCCTCGACGTAGTGGGAGGGTTGTGATACTGATCGACCAGTTACATGGGTTTAAATTGAAACCCAAGTTGTTATACCAGATGACAACTGTGAGGATCCATTGACTTATAATCAAGCAATGGTTGACAAAGACAAAGACAAATGAGTCATAGCCATGGACCAAGAAATGGAGTCTATGTACTTCAATTCTGTTTGGGATCTTGTACATAAGCCTGATGGGGTAAAATCTATAGGTTGTAAGTGGATCTACAAGAGAAAGCGTGGTGTAGATGGGAAGATGCAAACCTTTAAGGCTAGACTAGTAGCAATAGGTTATACCCAGGTTGAAGGGGTTGACTATAAGGAGACCTTTTCACCTGTTGCTATGGTAAAGTCTATCTGTATCCTTCTTGCAATTGTCGCATATTATGACTATGAGGTATGGCAAATGGATGTCAAGACAACCTTTTTGAATGACAATCTTGTAGAAAACATCTACATGGACCAACCCAAAGGGTTCATTGAACCAGGACAAGAGCAAAAGATTTGCAGGCTTAAAAGGTCTATTTATGGACTGAAACAGGCTTCTAGGTCCTGGAATATAAGATTTGATGAGGCAATCAGATCTTATGGTTTTGACTAGAATGATGATGAACCTTGTGTCTACAAGAAAATCATCAATAGTTCTGTCGCATTCCTGATTCTCTATGTGGATGATATCCTACTCATTGGGAATGATGTAGGTTATCTTACTGACATCAAGGAATGGCTAGCTACGCAGTTCCAAATGAAAGATTTGGGTGATGCGCAGTTTGTTCTTGGGATCCAGATTGTCCGGAACCGCAAGAATAAAACACTAGCCTTGTCTCAAGCATCTTACATAGACAAAGTGTTGTCAAGGTTTAAGATGCAAGATTCCAAAAAGGGCTTGTTGCCTTTTAGACACGGAATCCATTTGTCTAAGGAACAATGTCCTAAGACACCTCAAGAAGTTGAGGATATGAGACGGATTCCTTATGCATTAGCTGTTAGGAGCCTAATGTACACCATGTTGTGTACTAGGCATGACATCTGTTTTGCAGTTGGGATGGTCAGTAGGTATCAATCCAATCCTGGACTTGAACATCGGGCGGTGGTTAAAACAATCCTTAAGTATCTTGAGGAGAACAAGGAACTACATGATTGTGTATGGGGCTAAGGATCCGATCTTACGGGATACACTGAGTTCGACTTTTGGATCGATAAAGATTCTCGGAAATTTACCTCGTGGTCGTGATTCACTCTTAGCGGAGGAGATGTAGTATGGCTAAGCGTCAAGCAAGGATGCATCGATTCCACCATGGAGGCGAATATGTAGTCGCCAGAAGCAACTAAGGAGGTCGTTTGATTAAGGAAATTCATGCTAAATTTGAAAGTTGTTCCAAATATGACATTGCCCATCACGTTGTATTGCGATAACAGTGGTGCAGTGGCAAATTCGAAGGAACCCCGAAGTCAGAAGAGGGGAAAGCACATTGAGCGAAAATATCATCTCATTCGGGGATCGTGCATAGAGGAGACGTGATTGTCACGAAGATATCCTCATATCACAACATTGTTGATCCTTTTACAAAGGCTCTCACGGCTAGAGTATTTGAGAGTCAACTAGAAGGTCTAGGTTTACAAGTCTTCCCCAACTAGGGCAAGTGGGAGTATTTTGTACAAATTAAAGGGATTTAAATGCCCTAGTTTATTGTATTTACATTACTGTAATATTTTAGTACTCCACAAGCTTTAGGTCAAGTGGGAGATTGTTGGGATTTATGCCCTAAACTTGTGTAATTTTGATCAATTAAATAAAGGGTTAATTTTGATCAATTTTGATCATTTATATGTGATATAGTTGACATAATATATAGTTTAATGTGAATGAGATTCATAATAAACTATAGTATAACCTAATTAATTAATTAGCGCTAATTTGGAGAAATTGAATTGAGAGAAATTAAATTGAAAATGATTCAATTTAAAATTTCACAATTATGCAAATGTGATTTGTATAATAAGGTATGAGATACCTTATATTATATAATATGCAAATATGATTTGCATATTATATAGTTGTCATATTTTGGTGAATTGGTGGAGATTTTAACTTCACCATTATAAAAAGGTGCTTGGAGAAGCATTTGATGAACCAATCTTTCATTTTTTGGAATTGAATCCAAAGAGAGAAAAATTTTCTCTACACCTCTCTCAATTCTCTCTACATTCTCAAAACTCAATTCCAAAGGGAGTCCCACAACTCTCCTTCTACCTCTTGAGAACAACCGAGAAGATCAAGTGGAAGTGCCCGACTTGATCCGTTCGTGGTACGAGTTCGTGAGATCATTGGATCGAGAGAGATCGTGATCGAGGAGGAAATCGAAGAAGCGTTCTTCAAGAGGTTAGTATCTGTATTACTTTATGTTTTTCCTTCTCGAAAAGCATGTATAGCCTAATAAGTATGTTGATACTTTTAGTTTTAAGAAAATTAGAAGTACAACGAATCAACGACGATTCGCGTTGCTTCCGCTGCAGGAAATCCAATCCCTACATGGAAATGATAACAAGTTGATCGATAGTCTAGTCAAAGGCTTGGACATGAGATTTGCTCTCACAGGCCTCGGTAATCTCCACTATTTTTTGGGCATCCAGGTTAATTATCTTGAGTCTGGCTTACTGTTAAATCAGTCCAAGTATGTCGATGACTTTCTCCTTAAACTTGGCCTCACTGACCTCAAACCAACCCCATCACCAAGTGTTGTTGGTAAACAACTTTCGTTGTCCAGTGGCATACCATTAGCTAACTCTTTTGTTTATAGGAGCACGATTGGGCGATTCAATACATTACCAGTATTAGACCCGATATAGCCTCTATAATGAACAATCTAAGTCAGTTTTTACAATCTCCAATTGATGAACATTAACTGGCAGTAAAACGAGTCCTCAGGTATGTGAGTGGAACCAAACATTTTGGGTTGCTTATACAACCATGTACTGATCAGATGTTGTAGGCCCTTTTTGATGATGATTGGGCCTTAAATATTGATGATCAAATATCCGTAGCAGCGTATTATGTGTTTGTTGGAAGCGATCTGATATCATGGTCCTCGAAGAAATAGTCTGTTGTGGAACGGTCTAGCACTGAATCTGAGTATCAGGCGTTAGCACATACATCGGCTGAAATACTGTGGTTGAGGCAACTGTTAGCTGAGATAGGTGTTCGACAGTCTTCCCCACCTGTTTTGTGATGTGATAATCTAAGTGTTAATGCACTAGCGGCGAATCTTGTGTGTCATGCCCGTACGAAGCATATTGAGATAGACGTACACTTCGTTAGGGATCAAGTTCTGAGTGGTAATCTTGACATTCGATATATTCCATCTGTTGATAAAATTGCTGACTGTCTTTGTTGCGTATAATTATGAATATGCAATACTGCAGTGTACGGGTCAAGTTTTAGTATAGTGATTTATGAGTCCAAGTATCGCCCTCGGGAATGAGTTTCTAGATTAATTAATTACTAAGGTACTAATTCTCAATTTTAGCTAAAGAAACATAACATGGATAGTTGGTTGAAAGTAAAGACAAGAAAGCAAACAAACATGTGGAGACACGAATTGATAGAATTGAGGGAAGTGATTATACAAGTTAATGACTCAATTAACACATGCAATGAACCAAAGAGATGAAATTATAAACAAGAAGTGAAATACTCAAGAAAACCTCTCAATTCTTAGTGAGCCTCACACATGCAATAAACTCCATAGTCTCCATATGAACCTACGACATGCATGGCATTAAGCAACTTCTTTATGCGTTTTCTTAAGATTTCTAGGTCATTCTCATGCCAGATTTCTAAAGGTTTTGACAATTTTGATTTTATTTAAGCTTTATCTCTCGAGTCCACTTAAATCAACAAATTAAGAAGTAAAGAACAAATTGCCAAAAATAAGAACAAAACATGCTTCAATACATAGAAATGAAGTCATAACAAGCAAAACAAATCCTAACTACAATGTTTAGCTACTCTAAATCACATGAAAATCAAACTAAACAAGTAGAAAACGTCTTAGAACGCTATTACAAATTGAAAAAAAAGGAAATTAAATTTATGTGTCGATGCCGGTCCTTCGTCTCCGAGCTCCCGCCTTCGATCTCGAACCTCCACAGATGCTTTGACTCCAAAAACACTCATTTCTCTCTTCTTACAAAGTGTATTTCGAAATTAGGGTGAAAAATATACCAAATTCGGCTCCCCTTACAAGAATGCATAGTGATATATTTATATGTTCAATCGGTGCAGCGTTGCAACGCTAGGGACAGCGTTGCAACGTTGTACCCTAAGCGGCTGGTAAATAAAGAAACTCTCGATGGCGTTGCAACGCTGAGGGCAGTGTTGCAACGCCGCTACCCTAACGTGCGCGCCTTCCTATCGATACGGCGTTGCAACGCGTTGCAATGCCCGTTGTGCTGTCCTTCTTGCACATCTTCTTATCGAGATAGCGTTGCGACGCTGCAAAGCAGCGTTGCAACGTTATCGCCTGGGGTCTTCAACGCATCTTGGTTGCACGTTCGGCGTTGCAACGCTCTTCATGGCGTTGCAACGCCATCACCTCGGGTCTTCAAGCTTGGTTTGGTCCTTTCACTTCCAATTGATGTTATTTTGAGCTCCAAATAGCCTCGTTTCGATCCCGAGTGATCCAATTTGTCTCCAAATGTTCTATTTACGCTCTTAACCTGAAATTGAGTGATTTAAACATGTAAAAGCCCTGAAATAATTATAAAACTAGCAATTATTAAGCCTAAGGATAGCACATTTTGTGTGTTATCAGTCTTACTAAGTCCCTCTCACACTCTCAGTTTCGTTTATTGCGATCCAAACTTAGGGTAACTGATTTACCCACTCGTTTGAAGGGGGATATTAGGGATAATAACCCAGCCAACAAGCTCAATAAACATCAGATGGAGTCAAGCCCACAGAGTAGCACGATAAACCCAATTTCAATAAAACGGTGTTATGTTGCTGTGGTCCAATGAGGTCATATTTTCTAGAAGGATTCTTTTATTCTTTTTGTTATCTTTTGTCCTATGTATTGGTGACATCTGTCATTGTAATTTCTATTTCTTTCTCCTTCCTTCTTTACCCTTATGGGTGTATCGTTTTTATAAAAACAGTGTTGCTGCACGTTGCAAATTCATTGAGAATCAATATATAAGAAAAAGCATTCTCTAAACCTTTTGCAATATAAATATCTTGATTGTTGTTGTCTGAGTCAACTTGTTTTTTTAAATTTTATGATATAAGTTTTATTTAATAAATTCTTTTGTTTTAACAACAATTATAAAACTTCCTCTCAAACAATGTATTAAATATAAAATTTCTTCTTGACTATGAGAGTGACATGTTTTTTTTCCTCATTAACTACTAATTTTTGTATAGAGAATATCCAAGCATGTAAATTTGGATAAGACACTTATTGATATTTTGTTTGTGTACTGTTAAGGTGAAATTGGATCAATAATGAACGGGTTGGTTAAAGGGCTACAACGAAATTTCGAACGAGGAAAGAAGCCCAATATGAAGACCAAATGAACCGAAATCGAACAGGGACTGACCCGAGGCGAAAAGGGACGAGAGGGCGTGCATGGGCTTTGGGCCAAGCATGTGGTCGGCCTCGACCGACCAGGTGGTAGAGCCCCAAATTGGGCTCTACCTTGGCCCAATAAGCCAAAAGGGAGACCCGGGCTTGGGACTCGGCCCAAGCCCGTGGTCGGCCTCGGCCTCGGCCGAGGCCGACCAGATGCAAGGCTCACTTCGGGCTCTTGCATCGGTCCAATTTGATTTGTAGGCCTGGTTCCAGCCCACTTCCGACCTTTCTTTTTCCCATTAAGCAACGGAAACCCACGAAAAACCCTAGGGAGGTGTTATTTAAGCTCTCTGAGGATGGGAGAGCGAGGTAAGTTCATTCCTACCATCAAAAACTCCCTACAACTCTAAAATTCTCTTAAAAATCTCTCTGACTTAAGCATCGGAGTCGGTGTGACCTACACCACACCGGTGTCCAGGTTTTCCTTGTCTTGCAGGCTGCGTTCTTCCCCCAAGAATTACAAATTTATCGTCGTTGTCACGTGGAGGTCAGGTGCATTCTCCTGTCCAAAATTTGGCAACAACAGTTGGCGCCGTCTGTGGGAACGACAACGCTTGCTTGGAAACCCTTGTGTTTAGGTCTATCATACGAAATATGAGTAGAATTCTGGGAAACAAGCATTGGAAGAAACGCAATTTTGATCAAGACCGTCGTTTGCGACGGTCGCAGGAAGACAAGCCTCCTCGACCTCATATCGAGGTCGAGGCCGACCAGATTGAGGTCGAGGCTGAGAAATACGTGGTCGAGGTCGACTTACTTGTTGAAGCAAAAACAAGGTCGAAATCCGTCATGTGCACGAGATCGAAAAGTCAAGGTAGGGGACAGAGTTGAGGCCGAGGCAAAAATAAAACCTTAACCATTGATGAATATGAAGAAAGAAAAGATTTAAGAAGCGTAATCGAGGATAAGAAGCGACAGAGAACCTTGGTCGAAACCGAGGCGAACAATTCTCCAAGTATCGAAGCGATAGATCTAAGAAGCGTCATCGAGTGGAAAAAGCAACAGAGGGTCGAGGTTGAGGCTGAGGCCAACCTTGAGGTCGAGGTCGAAGCCGACATTGAGGCCAAGGCCAACCTTGAAGCTGAGGCTGATCTTGAAGCCGAGACCAGCTCTAGAGTCAAAGGTAAATTAAACAATACACCATGGAAGGAAGAATTATTGAAGATTCAAAGAGAATTAGACCACGTACGAGGTAATTTACACCAGGTGAGTGACATAGGGTTTGACATTGAAACTTTAATAGGGCAAGTAGATCCACCTTTTACTGATGAAATCATGAATGTAAAACTACCTCCCACATTCAAAGTTCCAAAAATCAAACCCTATGATGGAAACAAAGACCCTATGGTGCATCTAGATATGTATAGATCGTGGATGGAGCTTCATGGAATGGACGACGCAATCAGATGCAAAGCCTTCTCATTCACTCTAGTAGGACCAACAAAATATTGGTTTCGCAACATAAAAAGAGGATCTATAGGTTCGTTCAAGGAATTGGCTCGAGCATTTGTGACACAGTTCTTAGGAGGAAGAAATCAACGCAAGCCAACAACTCATCTACTCTCCATCAAGCAAGGATCCAAAGAAACTTTGCGAGAATATTTTGCTCGGTTCAATAGTGAAGTATTAGGCGTTGAAGATTGCACTGATGGAGCAGCATTAATGGCCATAGTTAATGGACTAAGAGATCGAAGACTCATACGATCATTGGGAAAAAGAAAACTTGCATCGTATGTAGAGCTCATCACTCGAGCTCAAAAGTACGTGTGTGCAGAAGAATTACTCCATACGAAGAAGAAGACTGATTTGCTTGAAAAAAGATCAAGTGAAACATTACATCAAGAAGCCAAGAGACAGAAGACAGACAATTAGAGACCACTTCGATTTGGTTACCCGTCTAGAAAGTTTGAAAAGTACACCCCAACATCAATTGTCCTTGAACATATTTTAATGGAGGTACGTCATTCAAATTTATTGAAGCAACCTGAAAGATGAAAACAAAATCAAACAAGAGGGATAAACAAAACTATTGTCTTTACCATGAAGATCATGGTCATATGACTCAAGACTGTTTCCAGCTAAAGGACGAAATTGAGACTTTAATCTGAAATGGTTTCTTAAGGGAATACACTAATCTGCATGCCAAAAAAAGGTCAAGACCTCATTGAAGGCCAAGGTCAAGGTCGAGGCCAACCTCAATCTTCTTATAAAAATAGTTTATCTTTTTGTTTTTGATGAATTTATATTCGTTAGAGTTTAGATTATTTAAATTCAATTTCAAAAGTATCATGTTATGGACTAGGTTAGTCATTACTTAATTTTAGTTGATTGATACAAGTTATGAAAATAAATTTGTACTCAAGAAAAATAGACCTTCCTACACTCAATATTCTCCTTTGGTAGGGGGCTTCTTTTTGCTTATATTTCCTTAAGGTTCATTCCATCAATTCATGTAAGATTGAAGTTCTATTAGCAATAGACTTATCTTCTTCAAGCTACAAGTGGTGTCACTCAAGCATGAGTTCAACAAAAACTCTCACTTGAGTAGGGGCTACATTGGAGATATGCTTCTCTATTAAACAAAAAGCAGAAGCTACATAGGAGATATGCCTCTCTGTTAAACAAAAAGCAGAAGCTACATAGGAGATATGTCTCTCTGTTGAACAAAAAGTAAAATCTACATAGGAGATATGCATCTCTAGCAAACAAAAAATGGAAGACATACATTAGAAACCTAAAAGATCAATTCTAGTAGAGTTGAGGTCGACAAGGAGAGGCTAAGGCCGACCACCACAGGCCCATACACGACAAACCTAAAAGATCAATTCTAGCAGAGTCGAGGTCGACAAGGAGAGACCGAGGCCGACCATCACAGGCCGAGGCCGACCAGCACAGGCGAGGTCGACCATCACAGGCGAGGCCGACCACCACAGGCAGAGGCCGACCACCATCGGCCGAGACCAACCATACTAGATATCTGGAGAATAGAAGCAACATAATCATGAGCTAGAAAAATTAGAAAAAACAAACGAGATAGGGGGCTGGAAAAGGGAGACTAATCACATGGTCAAGGTTGAACTCGTGTGGCCGAGGCCGACCTCATATGGTCGAGGCCGACCACCTCGTTAGTCGAATCCGACCACCTTGGCCGAGGCTGACCTTATATGGTCGAGGTCGACCACCATCGACCGAGGACGACCACCCCTTTAGCCGAGGCCGACCATCTTGGTCGAGGCTGACTACCCTGGTCGAGGCTAACCACTGTCATTGGAACATACTCTCGTGGTTATAGTTGAGCTTTTTCCAGCATTCATTCACAAGAAAAAACGAGGAACACAAGATCGATCATCAGAGTTAAAGTCAAAATCTGGAGCCTACTCTAGATACGACAGATTATGTCGTGCGAACGAAGCACGAATCACGCAAAACTCTTGAGCACTTAGGTGTAGAGGAAGCGACCCAGAAGGTTGATTGAACCACAAAAGGGTTCAGTTAACTGATCTTGGCAACCCAAAAATCTGAGAAAAATCTCACGTTGGGTCCCCATTGAACACACCCAGAAAATTAGTTAGGTCCGTAAGAGGGACTTGATTAATTAATTTGAGCATCCTAAAAATCTGAGCTAAGTCTGAGAAGCAGAAAATTAAGAAGCAGAGATCAAGCTGATTCGCTGAGAAAATTCCAAGATCACCAAAATAAGATGCAGAGGCTGAGGAGAACTTGTTCACAGTTGACAAAACGACGCGCGGAAGGGTTTGGACGGCCAGGCCGACCGAGGCTAACCACACGGGCCAAGGACGACCACACCAATCGAAGTTGACCAAATCTGCCGAGGACGACCACACCGGCCGAGGACGACCACACCGGTCGAAGTTGACCACACCGGCCGAGGACGACCAAGCCGATCGAGGTCGACGGATCGATCGAGGGGCTACCAGTCGACCGAGGGGCGACCGCATCGACCGAGGCCGAGGCTAACAAATATAGGCCATTGCCCAACCCTCAATTCCCACTTTCTTGTTCATTTTCTCTTATCCTCTCTCGGTATCGACTTAAGATAAGGTTACATTAGTCCAGAAATGCTTATGAAAAGCTTGAAGCTACAAAACTGCCTGAAGCTACGTATTTGAAGACCACCTCAAAACTACACATTCTCTCCAGGAAAACGATATAGATCGTGAATCTAGAGAAGAATTCCAGAGGAATTGACATTCTAGAAGACTGAATACCCTCATAAGGATGGACAATAATAACTCGAGAGAATTCGAGGCACATCTCGAAAGATCGACAATGACTCCAAAAAAGCTTAATAGGCTACTCCCAAGTCAGACTGCATACTTCACATGCTCCTAATCTAGAATCCTAACTAGGGAGTGGGGGCTAATGTTATGAGTGAAATTGGATCAACAATGAATGGGTTGGTTAAAGGGCTACAACGAAATGCCGAACGAGGAAAGAAGCCCAATATGCAGTCCAAATGAACCGAAATCGAACAGGGACTGACCCGAGGCGAAATGGGACGAGAGGGCGTGCATGGGTTTTGGCCCAAGTATGTGGTCGGCCTCGGCCTGGTAGAGCCCCAAATTGGGCTCTACCTTGGCCCAATAAGCCAAAAGGGAGACCCAGGCTTGGGACTCGACCCAAGCCCGTGGTCGGCCTCCGCCTCGGCCGAGGCCGACCAGATGCAAGGCTCACTTCGGGCTCTTGCATCGGTCCCACTTGATTTGTAAGCCCGGTTCCAACCCCACTTTCGACCTTTCCTTTTCCCATTAAGCAACGGAAACCCACAAAAAATCCTAGGGAGATGTTATTTAAGCTCTCTGAGGATGGGAGAACGAGGTAAGTTCATTCCTACCATCAAAAACTTCCTACAACTCTAAAATTCTCTTGAAAATCTCTCTGACTTAAGCATCGGAGTCGGTGTGGCCTACACCACACCGGTGTCCAGGTTTTCCTTGTCTTGCAGGCTGCGTTCTTCCCCCAAAAATTATAAATTTACCGTCGTTGTCACGTGGAGGTCAGGTGCATTCTCCTATCCAAAATTTGGCAACAACATGTACAAATTCCATGTTTAGGCATGTAATTAATTAATTAATTTGTTTAGAAGAATAAGTTTCTTTTATTTTAAATTCTTGATTTCTCTTCCTGACTTTTTCTAACTTATTAAATCTAGGGGGTGTCTAGTGATATAGTGAGAGGTTGTTTGGAAACTTTTCAACAAAACTTTTCTCTCTCTTAAAATGAAGGACATGATGGATAAGTCATTTAATTGCAATTTTTAAGAACAAAACAAGCAATGTTATTTTATTTTATGGTTCTTTTGTGTTGGCTTTTGTATTAATATTCTGCTTACATGTAAAGAGTGTTGTTGATAATATAATGATAAAGGGATTAATTAAATTTACTTTAGCTAACGGTGATTCAAAATGTGGAATAAAGTTTGTTATATTTTCATGTCATGTTGCATTGTGTACTTTTTTTTTTTTAATAAAATAGTAGCTTCATTAATTTTCAAATATTGTGTTAAGTAAAGAAATTCCGTACAAACACAGTAGACTGCATAATCCAACTGAGAAAGTTACAATTTCACAAACCTTCCCATTGCACCATTTCTAGCCAAACTATGTGTCATGGAATTGAAATCTCGAATAGTATGACTAAGACGAAACTCCACAAAATCATATCGAACATACAAAATATCATTGACGTAGTTCTTAATATCTGTAGTAGGCACAGAGAGACCATTAACCATTCCCACTAAGGATAAGAGTCCGAAAAAATGACCTCCAATCGTTTAGCTAACATCGTCATACCATCATACAAGGCTCTGACTTCAGAACATAATGGATTTGTATATAAGTCATGATAATTGGCCATAACCACCTTAAGCCTCCCACTCTCTCGACATATAGCAACTCTCACCCCTTTTCTTCCTTCAAATTCATTACATGTTGCATCCATAAAAATATTAGTGTACGATATCTCCATGGTGGAATGTACATTACCTTCAATAGCCTGTTTACCAGCTTTTGGAATGACATTTAAGGATTGAAATTCCTATAAATAATTCAAAATTCACTCACATTTCAACAAAACTGGTAGTATATAGGGCGATCAAAGTAGCAGTTATTGTGGTCGTTCCAAATCCCCCACGCACCCACACTAATGATCTCAAAAGTCTTGACCTCATATTGTTGAAACAGGGAGAGTCAAACCTCCTGAATCGGTAAATGACGATCCACCCATGGTCTCACCCCGTGCAGTAACTGAGAGGCGATGTCTGTCTTGTGGTGAGCCATAGAAAATTACTTTCGTCTCTCACAACGTGGTGCCACTAGTCCAAATCTAGGAGCTAATATTAATTTTTTTTAGGTAAAAAACTAATATTAATAGATTTTGACAATAATAGAGTGATTTTATATTACAAATATTCGAGAGTTGCTTTATTTAAGCTATTTGCTTATAGTGGTTTTGAAAGGGTTAAAATAACATATTTTGTATTCAAAATCAGGGGGAAGTTAAAGAATATTGTTGTTTTTTTAAAAAAATAAAAAATTAGAGTACTTTTGAAATAAATAATTTAAATAATGTTAATAAAAAAGTAAATTACAAAATCAGAGCAGAATATCAAACTATTGACAAAAATGGGGTAGTAAACTCGTGTATATGGTACACGATTTAGATGTAGTCCACGTGGGTGGTGAGGTGGGCATAACTATATACAATTTAACTTCCGAAAAAAAAAACCTATGATTTTCATGTTAAAATTGAAAGTATAGTTAAAAAAAGAAAAAAAATCACGCAAATTAAAAAATATTTCCATATTAGCCACGTGGATCGAGAAAATTAAAAGATATTTCATGAAAAAAATTTAAAAAATTAAAAGATTTCAAAATTTCAACGATTCCTTTCGTTTTATAACCCAGAAAATGACCAATAATAGAGAGAAGACCTTCGTCAGTTATAAATTTTTATCGTCTATATCCACCATTCTTGTTGAAGTTGAAGTTGAACCCAAAACCTTGTAATACCAGTGGAGCTTGAAATCTTCGATCGACAGCAGGATTTGGCTGTGGTGTTCGACGACGATAGCAAAGAAGGCGAAAAAAAAAGAGAGAGAACGAACGGAGCAGCACAAGGGAAATCTAGTCGGTGGCTGTGCAAAAGGGATGAAAATAAATGAATGAGGTTATAAATTGATAAAAATCATGTACCCAACCCAGTACACGTGTCCCATGTCATCCACGTGGCTTCAGTTGGACCATTTGCTTCCAGGTGTCGTGCAGATTGTCTAAATCGCATTCATGGGCCACGACTTCACTACCCCATTTTTAGAATTACTTTCAAAACCACCCTATTTTCATCTTTTCTTTTTTAATCTACATTATTTATAAAAAAAAAAACCTCAAAATCATATACATTTAATTATTTAAAATTAAATTTTATGGTATAAAAATTGTAAAAAAATAAATCTAAATAAAATAATCTCAAACACGTGGCAAGTCTAAGTAGTCAGTTTTATTGAAACCCAAAAAAGGGTTAATAAATTGAGTTGGTAACAAGAAAGGAGAGAGATAGAAAAGCAGGGGAAAGGAAAAGGCAGGCTTCATTATTTATTCTCTCTGTTTTTAATTATTTTTTTCGTTTTTAAGATTTTATTTTCTCTAATATTTTTCCCTTGGTATACAAACCCAACCCTGGTTCTTCATCATCGTCAAATTCCAACGCCGCCTCACACAGGGTCGTCCCGTCCGAGCACCACTTCTGCCGCCGCCGACTCCAAAGCCTCCCTCTCCTGCCGCCGGTAAGCCCTCTCTCTCTCTCACTATTTCCAACAAGTATCGTTGTTGCAGGGTTGCAGAGTTTGTGAAATTGAAAAAAAAAAAAAAACACCGTTGTCCCACATCGGAAATATCAAAGATGAATTAGTTGTATTTAGAGAGAAACCGGAGTTAAAGTATCGCCGAGCTCGGTAGCGTGGGCTTGTGACCCTAGCGGGGGCAAACCCAAATTAATAATTTCAGGTTTTCAAAAATAAAAAAATAAAAGTAGAATTGAAATAAATTCGACTGTAGTGGTTGACAAGTAGTCCCATTTGGATTGAAAGCCAGTAAGTCATAAGAGGGTTTGGGTAAAAACCCAATGCATGGCTTGAGTAGTCGTCTTAACAGAGCGGCGTCCAACATCACCGGTTGGGTTTCGGGGAAACCATTCGGTGGTGGATGATGGGTCCCAACACTTGCCTACTACATATAGTCTCTCAATAACACAATTCTACAAATTTCTTTTTCAACATCTTTTTTTGGTACTCTTGTCTTGATTGGGTTTATGCATCTTTTTTGCTAGTAAAAGCATTATAGATGGTTGTATGTTGTAGTAAAAGCTATGTTATCCCGAAGCTCAACAAACATTCATCAGAGACAAGACCACTCGCGCCTCTAGAGGTTTTTCTTCTTTTGATTTCAACTTCTGCATCTTTCCTTCTTACTTTGCTTACTTTTTTACATTTTCATTCACATTCTGCATCTTTTGATTGTCAAGATTAATCTTTCCAGTGTAGGGTAAACACCATTATTCAACAAAAGTATATGTCATTTTTTCTTTCTTTTCAGTTTTCATATTATAGTCTTTGAAACTTTCCTTTGGAAAGGCATGGAAGTTTGATATTGAGAAAACAAAGCAAATGTGGTCTGACATGCTCCAGTGGCGTAAAGAATTTGGTGCTGGCACCATATTGGAGGTATTGGATGTAGAAATATTTGCTTAGGTTTTACAATTTTTTTTCATTTTTCCCCTGTAAATCAAGTACCAGATTTTAGAACTCTGTAATTGAATTCATTGATATTTCTCAACAAATTAGGGTTGGTTCATCACGATTCCCTTCGATCCGATGAGGTTTAACTCATGCCCCTGCCCAATCAATGTTTCTTTTTAGTACCCATGCCTTAAATATCTCTGATTTGCAGTTTTAGGCTTCTTCAGATGTCGACCAACCACTTTTAATCTTTAGAGTTTTAGTAGTTTTGATTACTCTTTAGATTTAGTAAATTAAATTTAGTTCTAATGTGAAGGAACCTTCATGTTGTTGTTCAGAATCGATTCAAACACCTTTGTATAGTAAGCAACAAGCGTAATGGCTCTTTCGGTAAGTTTTAATGCATCTAGGACCTTTTGCAAATCACTTTAGGTTTTATTATTATAGCTTCGGTTCTAATGCGTAACAGCCTTTTGTTTACAGATTCAACCTAATTCGAACATTCCCAACACTTGTTGGAGCCATTTTGGTGAAGTTGGGTAAGCTTTAATGTCCTTTAAAAACTATGTTCTCTTTGCTTGGTTAGCTGAATACGAGCCCTTTGTTTACATCAATTCCCTTTTGTTGGTATATCTTTTCAAAGAACATAAAAGTATTCTTTCCTCTCTTAAATTTGTTTTAACAATTGTTCGAGAATTCTACTTTCTTATACTTTTATGCTCAACTGCATTTCATTTTATTTTACGGACTGTAATATAAAAATATTGACTAATGAAAGGCATTGGGTTCTCCAATTGATAGGAAAACACACAAAGATGGCATACATTTTGTAATACAGTGGCATTGCCTTTTGTATGTACATTTATGTGCTCTTATTTAAAATTATTTATTTGGTTAATAATTATTTTATTTAAGTAATATTCATTTTTAATTCTTTCCTGATGACTTTTTGTAGGGTGATGAAAGAATATCATTGGAAGTTCTTGGTCCCACACACAACTAAGTTTGAGTTATATATTTTGATGTTGAATATATAGATGTTTTGTATCAACTTTAAGTGGGATATGATGTAAATCTTGAATGAATATTTGATTGTATATTTATTATTGTAGACCATTTATTTATTCTTTTACTTCTAATTTGAAATAAGATAAGAAACATGAATAATACCATTTTGAATAAATTTGATGACCATCAAAGATAGAACAAGAGCAAAAATTTGACAATTCAAAATTATATTATAGCTTTCATTTAAGTTAAAAATAAATATTTATAGCTATAATCGGTTAGCATTTATACTAAAATGTCATATTATTAGAGATAGACATTAACGATGATGTCTATCTCTAGTAATATAAGAGTTGATCAATACATCTATCTCTAGTAATATAAGATAGACATTTATACTAAAATGTAGTTGATCAATACAGACATTATTCGAAATATAAGAGACCGATGAGAGAAATGATGAATAGACGAATGAAAAAAGCAAAAGAGGTGAGTGTTGTCTAACAAAAAAATAAGAGGTGGGTGTTTCTGTTGGGAGTGCGACCAAAGTCCCACATCGGCTAGAGAAAGGGAAGATCATGGGTATATAAGTGAGGGATAGTATCTCCATTGGTATGAGGCCTTTTGGGTGAAACCAAAAGCAAAGCCATGAGGGTTTATGCCCAAAGTGGACAATATCATACCAATGTGAGAGATATGTGGAGGGTCGTTATCCCTAACTAAAGTGGTATCGAGCCATGCCCTTGAGCCGTGATCGATAAAATCCTCGGTCTTTGAATAAAGGAGGCGAGCCTTGAAAGTGTAGTCATGGTGGAGATCCGTGGTAGAAGAGCTCTATCGGATAGGCGGTATGCTCCGGGTAAAAGGAGTTGGCCTAGGCTGGCGGTGTCCTCCGGGTATAGGAGTTGGCCAGGATAAGAGCAAGGCGGATGGATGACTATTTGAGGGGAGGCTCGGTTGGTACTTTGTTCGAGGGGAGGATTGTTGGGAGTGCGACCAAAGTCCCACATCGGCTAGAGAAAGGGAAGATCATGGGTATATAAGTGAGGGATAGTATCTCCATTGGTATGAGGCCTTTTGGGTGAAACCAAAAGCAAAGCCATGAGGGTTTATGCCCAAAGTGGACAATATCATACCAATGTGGAGATATGTGGAGGGTCGTTATCCCTAACAGTGGTATCAGAGCCATGCCCCTGAGTCGTGATCGGTAAAATCCTCGGGTGTCGAACAAAGGAGGCGATTGTCCCTCAACAGTGGTATCAGAGCCATGCCCCTGAGCCGTGATCGGTAAAATCCTCGGGTGTCGAACAAAGGAGGCGATTGTCCCCCAACAAGTGGTATCAGAGCTTTAGGTTTGTAGTTTCTTGAGTTTCTGAGTATGCTCTGTGGTTGCAGCATTGTCTGAGCTTCCACATCAGAAAAGATTTCTTGAAACGGGTTATAGTTGTTCACTATTTGCAGATTCACTAGGAGGGAAGCAGATATGTCAAGCTTTATGAGTCCGATAAAGATTGATGTGGAGAAATTTGACGGAAAGATGAACTTTGGCTTGTGGCAAGTGCAAGTCCAAGATGTGCTGATGCAATCTGGGTTACACAAGGATTTGAAGGGAAGACCAAGTTGTGGTGTTCCTGAAAGGTTAAGCGGTGATGGTGGTCCAACGGAGTCCCGTGGTGCAACTGGAATTGGAAGAAGAAGAAGAAAGACTTCGTGCAAAAGAAAGATTCTTTGGGAAGACAAAGCGATATGGACACATGAAAAGAATTGTCCTAACAGAGCAAGTTCGTCAAAAGACTGGGTCGGATGCTAACATGGTCTCTCTCGTCGTGGGAGATGGTGACATCTTACAAGAAAGACAGAATTCATCCTTATGGTATGTCCGCTTTGCCATGATAGAGGATGTGATGTTAGCGGTTCCACAAGTTTGCACACGGGCATTGACTTGGCGGCTATGCAAGGTGTGTGGTGGAAGTTATGTCGATGGTTGAAGAACTTCCGGGTGAGCCAAGTAGGTGGAAGTTGCACCATAAATTTCAGCTGGGCATATCGACATGTGATTTAAAAAGAAAAGTCTTGGGAGGTGGCATTCCAAGTGGTCTACTTTTATGGTGGAGTAGGTTATAGTTCTCTGTGTTGAGAATTATGATTGTCGGTAAAGACAATGATGCAGCAAGAGATGTGGATTCTTCAAATATCTTGTCAAGGTGGAAATTGTTGGGTTTTGACAATATATTAGAAGGAAAATTGTCCTACATCTGAAAGGTTTAGGAAAGTGATGAATTGTCCTACACCTGAAAGGTTTAGGAAAGTGATGAATTGTCCTACATCTAAAAGGTTTAGGAAAGTGATGGGCTCCTGGCACTATAAAAGGAGTCTATGGCTTTGGTTTCAAAGCATCCCAATTAGAAATACTTTAAGCTTGGAGTACTAGCTCTGGTTAAATTCCCTTTTTATATTCTCTGGTCTGAGAGTGGGAAAGAAGGGTGTGAGTGGTATAAGCTTTGGGAGAGTGTTTTTGTAATTGGGGTCGGGGAGAGAATTCTATGTGATTGTAACAATTTTTCACATAGTGGAATTTCTTTCTGTTCGTGGTTTTTTTCTCCGGGTTTGGAGTTTTTCCACGTAAATTCTTGTGTCTCTTATTTTGTTGGTATCTTTTAATTTCTCGGTTTATTTCTGCTTATTCCTAGTGGTGGGAGGTTTTTTTTCCCAACAGTTTCTCCATCGATAGTAGAAGTTGAGGTAAGGTAAAAGTAAAAGAGTTAAAAGAAGGAAAGTTGAGTCATTAAGATTTTGAAAACATATAAGCCACCGCTTAGAAAATACTATAGAATGTAGTTGTAGCTTTTATTTTTTATTTTTTGAAAACAGGCTGCACCCATCTAGTATGCAGTTCACTGGAGAGCCACAAAAAAAAAAATTAGATTTTTTAATTTTTTTTTATAAAAGAATTTTTTGTGATTGAAAAATGGATTGCACCATAGCAATTGCACCCAAGTACAACTCTTATTTTTTATACTTTTATTCTTCACAATTTATCTATTCATCTATCCATATTTACACACATATATATAATTAAAATATTACTAAAATTTTTATCGACATTTCAATTATATACATGTGGAAGAATTATTAGCTACAATAATAACTATTAAATTATGTATTTAATTTAATTCACATTATATTTAATTAGTTGAAATATAAAATGAGTTGGAATATAAAAGAATTTCTCTCTATTTCCATAATTACTAACTTTAATTATATATATGTTTTTTAATTACAAAATCTTTCCAAATTTAAAAGTCTTACCATTTTAACAAATTATGATATTAAACTTAAATCATAAAATATCACGTAAAATATGAATATGAAAATTTTCGAGAAATTTTTACATAGCTTTTAAAACCATTTTAGTCCTCTTTATTCTTAATAATTAATAATTTATTTAAAATACCTTTAAATTAACCAACAAAACGAAAAATTCAATTTATATTTGTAACATATATATTAATTGCCTAAACAATAGAGTCATTCAATCAATTAAGTAATTACTGTTACAAATTTACTCTTATTTCATTAATATTAAAATTTAAAATGCCTATTAAAATCTCACCTAAATTATATAAATATGACCATAGAACCACTCTCAAAATCTAATTATCTTAAAACTTAATTAGTAAGCTAAAATTTAGGTATACATTTCACTCAACCTTTTCTTTCTTTCTTCTCTCATTTTATTCGTATATTTGTATGAGAAATCAGATTAGATAAAGTATGAATTTTAGTTCATGCACTCCTGATTTTTTTCCCTTTATAATAGACTACTTTCTTCTTTCATTTCATAATTATAAATTGTCACTACTCAAGAGTTTTTCTCTTTCAGTACATTATTCATACTTCTCAGCGAAAGGAAAAATATCATGAAATAACATATAGTTTTGATTTTAATCCAATTTAATTGACTAATATAAAAAATAAAATTGATTCAATTTGGTTACTACTAAATAAGTCTATCTATATTTAACAGAGTGCAGGTGATAGGAAAATTAGCTAAATGATTTTGAATGACAGTATCATGTAAAAATTAACATGATGAATAAATATGGAGGTAAATCAGGGGGAGAGAGGTTAAGCCAGAGATAGAGAACTTGAGCAGTAACTGACCAAGGGCGAAAGAAGTTGATCAATACATACACTAACTATGATGAATAAAAAATATGAGAGAAATAATGACTATTTATCTAGAGATAGACAAATGGAAAAAGAAAAAGAGATAGGTGTTTGTATAGTAAAAGATAAGAGGTGGTTGATTTTTTGTAGAGTTAAGGTAAAAGTGAAATGAGTTAAAAGAAAAAAAATTAAGGTTTTGAAGACATATAAACAACAATTTAGAAAATACTATTGAATGTTGTTGTAGCTCGGAACTTGACGAGCAAACTTGAACTTGGTGTGAAAATTTTGATGCACGTCTTTGAGGAATAGATGCCTTTAGATTAATGACAACTCGAAGCCTTTAAAATGTGTTTAAAAATGAGTGTAGTTCAAAAATCTTGTTTGCTAGTGACAGGAATTGCGAAGCTTCAGATGGACAATCTAGCTCTATCTTTTTTTTTACAATGACAAAATTCTTTTTCAATAATTTTTTTTAATCCAGAACTTAGAAGTGAAGCCAAGGGAGCTTGAATTAAAACTGGAGCAAAGCCATCAGACTTTGAAGCCAAAGTGTCGTCACAGACTTTAAGGGTGAAGTGTCACCAGAGACTTTGAATACGAGGTGCTGTCAGAGACTTTGAAGACGAACTACCGCCCGAGGCCAGACTTTGAAGACGAACCGCCGCCAGAGGCTAGATTTTAAAGATGAAGCGCCGCTAGAAGCCAGACTTTGAAGACAAGTCGCCGTTAGTAGCAGATTTCAAAGACGAAGCACCACCAGAGACTTTGAAAATGAAGCGCCGCCAGAAGCCAGACTTTGAAGACGAAGCGTCGCCGAAGACTTTGAAGACGAAGCGCCGCCAGAGATTTTGATGACTAAGTGCCGCCAGAGATTTTGATGACTAAGCACCGCCAGCGATTTTGAAGACGAAGCACCGCCAGAGATTTTGAAGACGAAGCACCGCCAGAGACTTTGAAGACGAAGCACCGCAAGAGACTCTGGAGGCGAAGCACCGCCAGAGACTATGAAGAGGAAGCGCCGCCAGAGACTTTGAAGAGGAAGCGCCGCCAGAGACTTTGACGACGAAGCACCGCCAAATATTTTGACGACGAAGCACCGCCAGAGATTTTGACGACGAAGCACCGCCAGAGATTTTGAAGACGAAGCACCGCCAGAGACTCTGAAAGCGAAGCAAAACCAGAGACTTTGAAGGCAAAACGCCGCCAGAGTCATTGAAGACGAAGCACCGCCAGAGTCTTTGAAGACGACGAAGTCTTTGAGTTTTGAGAAGAAGCGACGACGGAGTACTCGAGCTTTTAGAAGAAGCCACGACGAAGTCTTTAAAATTTAAGAAGAAGCGACGACGAAGTCCTCGAGCTTTGAGAAGAAGTGACGGCGAAGCCCCTCGAACTTTGAGAAGAAGCGACGACGAAGCCCTCGAACTTTGAGAGGAAACGACGACGAAGCCCCTCGAATTTGGAGAGGAAGCGACCTCGCATGAACCTAACTTGCAGTGTCGTCCTTACAATGATGCAACACCTTCAATTTGCAGCGTCACTATCATAATAGGATTGAACACCTTCCATTCTTTTTTTGTATTGCCTCCAGTAGATAGTTAATCCTTAACTTATAATGTCATGTCTCAGTAGTTGCGACACACTTTTTTTGTTTATTTTGTGGGACTAAACTTAAAGTTTCCTTTAAGCTGCCTACGTACCCTTAAGAAAATTGATCAAGTGAGAACGTAGTTCAAAAGGTTTTTTTTCCTTTTTTTTTTGGTCGTTCACCTTTTAAGCTCGTGTGGGCCAAGTGCATCATGTAGTTTAGGCTCTTGCGACAAGGAGCTTTAACATTTTAAATGTCGTTGTCGTTACCATAGTCTTGATCAAGCCCTTCATTTGTAGGATTTGTTAAGACGATGAGATTTTTCTTCACCTGTAAGGAACTCTCTGTATTTATGAGAACGGAGAACTTCCTTTTCATACGTAAAGGGATGGTACTTTGAACCTTGTTGTGGCTCACCGCATCGAACAGTTCTTCTTTCGAGGTGTTCATCATGCTTTTATCTTGACTACTTGTTACTTTAAGGCGATCAAAAACAGATGTTGAAGGTTGGCATTTCCTTGAAGTAAAGGTGTTTGGCCTTTGAAAGACTGAAGGTCGAGTGGAGCTACAAGTTGGATCTTGGTTTTCTTCTTCCGTTGCGACCATACTCATCCTCTGGAAGACTGAAGGTCGAGTAGTTGAAGGCTTGATGCGATCGAGGACAGAAGTCCTTTGCTTGACTTTTTTTAAATCATCAACTTCTTCTGTGTTTATGTAATACGAAGCAAAGGAGAACTTTGTTGAGGTAACCAGTTGACGAGGTTGAGAAGATTTTTTATTCTATTTCCTCATTGGTTTAGATCTCCTTCTATCCTTTTTTTTTATGCTTGTCTTTGCATCTGTGGCTTCTAAATTCACAAGAATCGCCTGAAGCTAAATTTCCATTTGCTTCTTCAAATGAGTCACAAAGCCTTGACCTTTGTCTTTATCATCAGTAAGTTTAACCGTATCTTGGAGTTTGTTTCTTGGTATCTCATGTTAAAACCAAACAGCTTCAGGTTCCATGGTTCCAAATTGGACTAGACTCACTTCTTTGCCATGAAGCGGTTTAGAGGGCCTTTGACTGCATGTGTTTATTGTCACTGCAACATGATTTGTTTGAGCTATTTCATCAAGGTCTAGCTCAATCTTTCCTTTTTTAGCTAATCTTAGAATTAACGCTTTTAGG
The DNA here is from genome assembly GCA_036507285.1 of Trichosanthes cucumerina. Classification (NCBI taxonomy): domain Eukaryota; kingdom Viridiplantae; phylum Streptophyta; class Magnoliopsida; order Cucurbitales; family Cucurbitaceae; genus Trichosanthes; species Trichosanthes cucumerina. The sequence goes on from CM071841.1 coordinate 47,968,118, forward strand.
ACAAAGCATTTCTCAACTGGGTGGCTGATAACTCGATGATACTTGCAATACTTGGGATCATCGACCTTTTCCATCTCTTCTGGTCGTTTACATTCTGGAAGTTCAATCAGTTGTGTGTTCAGTAGTTGCTCCAACATATCTGGGACGTCGGAGTCTGGAAATGGATATACTTTCTCTTGTCTTTCTTTCAAAGTTGGGTGACGTCGTTCACCCACTTCTTGTTGTTTTATTGACTTAACTTCCTTAACTTTTGTGAAAAATTTTAGAGGGATCGTGTTTACGACCATGGACTCCTCGGTGGCGCTTTTCATATCCTTCTTTGCGCCTTTGAATTTTGTATCCTCTCTCTTCACGTATGGGACTAAAAGGTCTTTATTCCCTCTAACAGTGATGCTTAGCTCCATGTCATAAGTGCTGGTCGCTAGCTCCTCGAAAGAACGAGGTTTTATGCCCTACAAGATGTAAAGAAGCCCCCAGTTCATGCCTTGTATGCACATCTGACATCTCCATGGAAGACAGCTCAGTGAAAAGTCTTTGCAGTCGAGGCTTAGAGCTCTCCAACAGTTGATGTAATCGATGACAGGTTCGCTTTTGCGTTATCTGGCACTGGTAAGTTCCATCATATTGACAGTTTGCCTCGTACTGTAGAAGCAATTTAGGAATTTTCCCTCGAATTATTCCCAGCTGTCAATCGTGTCTGGCTCTAAGTCGGTGTACCAGTCAAAAGCATTTCCTTTCAATGTACGCACAAATTGCTTCACCAGGAGGTCACCGTGCGTCCCTGCATTTTCGCAAGTCTCAACGAAGTGTGCAACGTGTTGTCTTGGGTTGCCCTTCTTGTCGAACTGCTGGAATTTTGGAGGTTGGTACCCTGTGGGCATCTTCAAGTTGTCAATCCTCTTGGTGTACGGTTTGGAGTATGTGAGAGGATTTTGAACGGGTCCGCCGTATTGAGCTCTGATAGAACTCATGATCCTGTCTTGTAGTTGTTGGACGGACAAAGAAGCAACTGAAGCTGGTTGAGGCGGTTGCTCCTTATGGATGATATTTTTTCCCTTGTTGTTGTTTCTTACTGCAGGGGTTCAGCCGTTTCTTTGTTTTGGACTTGATTTTTGAGATAGGCGATTGCAAGATCTCTTTCTTCTACCACCTTCATCTGGAGATTGATTTTTCTTTCCATCTCCACCATCTTTTCGTCGGGGCCCACATCAGCCATCATGACTGACATTACATCTTAATTTGATGTCTCCCTCTATTGATTAGGAGCTGAAATTGACTGGTGAAACAAGAGGTTATCTTTGATGACAACCTTGCCTTTGGAAGTTTTATCCAGTAGTTTGATGATGTTGCTTGCCATTACATCAGGGGCTAGGGGTTCGATCATCACTTGTCTCAGCCCCTTTGGAATGATTGTGAGTTATTGGACCCATGTAGGTGTTGCCTGCAGCAGCAGTGTTTGATGAAACTTTCTTTGATGTCATCACTTGATTTGATTTGATTTGAAGGAGAAAGAGATGAGAGGTAGAGTTGTCCCACTGGGCGTGCCAATCTGTTCACACGGGAATTCAATCAACGAATGGAAATGAGACACGTGTAAATGAATTTTGTATTTGTATTAATTTCAGGTAATTGTGAGTACAATCTCTAATATTTGATCCTTTGATTCTCTCTCCTACTGGTATGTTGTGATTGAGGGTTGAAACAACTTGTTCTCGAGCGTAGATTTGATTCGAGGGCTTTACAGCTTGTTCTCGAATGTGAATTTGTGCTCGAGAGCTTTGCAGCTTGTTGATGTTCTTCGACTTGTAGCTTGTAACTTGTTGAAGATCTTCGGCTTGTAGCTTTTCTCGAGGGTTGAAACAGCTTGTTCTTGATGTTGAAAACTTCAATGGATTCGCGGTGTGTTCTTGACGATTCCCTTGAAGCGTTCTTCGTTCAGATGGTGTTTGATGTTAAGAAGCTTCTAGAGACTTCATAATTTTGTTTCTGAATTTTCTCTGAGCTTCTTCTGTTCTGAACCTTCAAAATGAAGGAGAAAGACCTCTATTTATAGAGTTCCTCTGGGCCTCCAAGTGGGCTTAGGCCTGTTGGACTGGACCCGATTAAAGTTGGGCCAATCATTTAGCTTGGGCCTGATCGACTTTGGGCTAGGCTTGTTTGGGTCTTCGCCTCTTGACTGAACCTTATTGATGTTGGACCTTGGGCCTTCGCTTCTGGACTTGACCTTGTGGATTTCTTAGGCCTCATCTCTAAACTGGCTTGGACTTTGGGCCAACTTTCTTGGCTTAGGCTTGGCTAATTTGGGTCTTCAATTTGGGTTTTATCCTTCCAAATCTTAAAGAGTCCAAATATGTACCTGGATTTGTCATAATTTAATTTAGGGATTCTTACAAATTTAATTAATCCTTAATTAAATATAACCCTGCCATCAATGTTGGGTCACGATGTGGCAAGTTTGGATTTGTCAAAAGTTCTATTCCAACACTATTTAATTGATTTATTTGTATAAACATAGGTTTATTTCTAGGGGTTATAATTAATTATAAAAATTTAAAAATTCATTGAAGGGCCTAAAATTAAGTATTTAGGATAAACATTAATAAAACCAATCCTAAAAAAATAATAAAAATAACCAGTATAAATATCCGATTCTTCATTTTCAATCTCATTATTAAATGTTATATTTTTAAAAGAAAAGTTTAGAAATAATACTTAAATAATTAAATTATTATTAAATTATAAAAATACATATTTAAAAGAAAATTGTTCGACCAAATAAATAAAGTAAATATAATATAAGAAGTATGAAAATGAAAATTAATTTTTTTTTACTATAATTAAATCTTTCACAAAAATATCATTTATCATTTTAAAAAATAATTTAGTTTAAAATTTTAAAATACATACACTAGTGCTATTAAAAGACTTGTTTTTAGTACATCAACAATTGGGATAGGGGATTTGAACCTATGATCTCTTGGTTATAAGTCTTACTTGATGTCAATTGAGCTATGCTCTTGTTCGTACTATTAAAAGACTTTTAGTGTATATTTCTTATAACTTTTATAAAATTTTATAAAAAGTCTAACCTTTTATAGAACGCTGTAAAAAGTCTTAGACTTTGCGAAAAAAACTATAAAAGGTATATTACAATATTTTTTCGAAGCTATTGCAGACTTTTTTTCCTGTAGTGACTCTTGGTCAAAGATTAATTGAACAATTTTCTAATCTCATTTATTTTTTAGCTTTTCTAACCTTGTATTAGATTCCGATCTCTAAATAAAATCTAAGTGAAATTATTTGTGGTTTTTAAATGAATTAACAACGTTAGTCTTGAGGACGATACTCAAAATCACTATAGAACTTGACACGTGCGCTTGCAGATTGCAATTAGAAAGTAAAAGTTACAACAATTCTTAAAGTTTAAAGTTAAATAACAACACTTACCTAAGTTTGAGGTGTAATTTGATGAAATTGGAAATTTAGGATAAAAATTGATACAACTTGATGGGTTTAAAGTATAAATTATTTTTTGTCCTGCTTTTAAAAAAATAAAAATACAAAAACAAAATTGGTGTTGTTTAAAAAAGAATGGATAATCAAAATCTAGGGAGGAATAGTGGAAACATCGACATTCATTTTGAATGGTTAAAGTTAATTTTAGTTGATGAAGGGGTATAAACTCTTTTCACAATGTTATTTTTTTTTAACTAATATTCACTTTATTATTTTCTATTTTAGAGTAGTTTTTTTTTTCAAGTACTTTTATGTATTAAGATATAATAAAAAGAATATTTACAAATGTGTACAACTTTTTTGGCTTCCAATATTAATAAAAAAATAATAACAATATGATGCTCAATCCTTTATCCATTTTGTCTACTTCTCTCTCTAATCTATCTCTTTCTTATTCATATAACATTATGAAAACAACCATTTTTTTTACTACGATAGATGTGGATAAATGATTTTTGTTGAATCGAATTTTAGTCGGTCAGATCAAGGGTAAATTTGTATTATCGGAGAATCAATCATGCCTTTAAGACAAAAGAGATGAACGCCGGTGTGATGTAAACCACCTACATTCCGATGCTCAAATTAGTAATATGGTCGATAATAATTGTAGAGAGCAATATGAGAGCGTTTTATGTACCTTTCTGTCTACTCACTTGTCGTACTTATTAAGGTTTAGAAATCGTGGTCATAATTGAGTGTTATACCCATCGTGATTTTAACTACGCGTTAAACATGAGAAATGGTTACCATGTTGGATCGTTTCTATTGGCCAAACTGTTTCTCAATTGGGTCTTGACTGAATGACGCCAAGACTGAAGCCTTAGTCTTCTTGACCATTAGTTGATCTCGTGGAATCGGTCATCCTATTCATGGGGTTAGGGTCAACGTCGACCCCTATGTGGGCCAACCCCTAGAGCTATATGTTGCCTTACAAGTGAAGTTCAGTTAATCAATAAAAACCACACAAGATTGTGCAAGTATACACATTCTCATCACAAATTACCCTAATTTTATATCTTTAATTCTAAAAAATTATTAATATATACATCCTTTTACCAATATAAGTGTAATTAACATGTACCCTTTTTACTACTTTAGGCTTAATATACCAGGTTTACTGATGACGCAACACACAAGTGCACGTGATAAAGTAATATCAAACTGGACTATTCCAGAGTATCAAACCCACAGGGAACGGGTTTACAAGTTAAGTCGGAAAACAAGAATTGTAAGTGAAAATGCAAGTAAGGTAACAAAAGTTATAAAAGGTAGAATTAGGGGGTTTTAAGTTGTTGTAAATGAAAGGAAAAATCAATGAATTAAAAGAAGGGAATTAAAGTGTTTTTGCCCCTTCAGAGAAAATGTTGCTGAAAATGTTGCAGCAATTGTTTCAGCAATTCTATACCCAAGTAAATTGGGTTCAGTTCCTATTCGGTTTTGCTCCCAAATCCTGTAGGAAATTAAGCAATTAAACCTACATGTCTGTGGCTAATTGAGCTTAGATGGTTCTTGCACACAACCCTCTTGATTTCGGAGTCTCGCCCTATGTCTAGGGTCAAAGTTTCGAATCTTATGTATAAGTCCTTTCCTTTGTTGTTTTTAGGCGATCCATTGTTCTTGACCCTTTTGGTATCAAGTTCGAGCTTGTTGAACATGACCTAGTTGTTAGCTAGCTTGGAGTTGTAAACCTGAGATCTCTCCTTAATATTTCTTTACACAAAAAAAAAAAATAATAATAATAAAATAAAGAGATAGAAAAAAAACAAACAAATGTTTAAAACATTTTTTGAAATTGTAAGAAGAATAAAACAAAAGAAAAAGAAATGTGGAAATGGTGTTTGGTATGTTTTGTTTTTTTTTTAAAAGAAAAAGAAATGTGGAAATGAAATAGGCCATGGAGCACTCACCGCCAAACTCCATTTTCCAACCCATTTTCTCCCATTTGCTTCTCATTTATTAAAAAAAAAAATAGAGAATTTCATGGGAGAAGGTTGAAGGATGAAGAAAAGAGAACTTTCTAGAGTTTAGGGTTGAAGAAGAAAGGGGGAAAACTCAACACAAGCCTCCATGGCAGCTATGTGATCAACTCTACCTACTACTGATGCCTAAAGCGACTTGCGCTCCACAAGAAGAGTTAAGAGGTGAGGTTTTATTTTCTTGAAAGTTAACCCATTTTTTAACAAATAGTGTGAAGGAAGCTTGAGCAAAATCTGACTTTAAGTTATTGATTTGTGAAGATGAAGTCAGAGGAGAGAGTTTGCTGTAAAATCTAAGAAACCTCTGGTGTTTGAGACGTTCTGATCTGTAGATTTTGAATTAGAAGCTTCTTAGATATGGTTGGAAAGATTATTTAGTTTCCTATAACTTTCATGAAGAACTCATGGGTAAAAAATGAAGGGAATGAAACTCCCACGCAGCGAAAGACGATCGAATCGTCGTGGTGAAGTCGTGCAACTATTATTTGTTAAAATTAATCTAACACTTAGTTCTAGGCTAAACATGCATGAGATGGAAGAAAAACAATAAGTTAAAGAGAATACTTACTTGTTGAAGATTTTCTTCATGGTTCATTCCAACGATCCACGAACGTTTCGTGTGCTTCTCGATCTCTACAATCCCGAACTCTTCTCACGAACAAGAACACCACCACTTGGCTTCTCGGTTGTTCTTCTTTTGGAAGAAGGAGAATGGTGGGGTTCTCTTTGTTTTGGTAGGGAGGAGAATAAATTTTTAGAGAGAATTTGAGAGAAGGAGTTCTCTTCTTTTTGGTGAGATTTCAAAAAATGAGAGAGTGTCTTACAACCCTTCTTGCAAGAAGGGTTTAAATAATGGAGATAGATGGAGTTGAGATCTCCACCTATTTACCATTTTACCACAACTATAGGTTATGCAAATCATATTTGCATAACCATATATTATAAGATATCTCATATCTCATAGTACAAATCACATTTGCAATATTGTGGATTTATAAATTGAATCACATTCAATTTAATATTTCTCAACCTAATTTCTCCTAATTAGCCCTAATTCAACAATTAGGCTAATCTATAGTTTATTATGAATCTCATTCACATTAAACTATGTATTATATCATTCATATCTCATATAAATGACATAAATGCCTTTTAGTGAACTTGAACACTTCAATTCACACCAAAACAGTAAACCCTTCTTTTAACCCAGTTTGAGCCAATCGAGGGATCTTATGGACCTATAGTGACGAGCTCTAATGATTCAAGATTAACCTATCAATCTTTTGACCCGGTTAATCAACATTCATTAGGTACGGTAACAATGACGGACGAAAAAAGGCGTCCATAAAAAACCAAAGGGGGAGAAACAATGACAGATGGTAAAAAAGGTGTCCATAAAAAACGGATGGAGATACAATGACGGGCATTGACCTTCATAGTAAATTCCTTTTAATGACAGTCTTTGCCCGTCATTATATGATATTTTAATTAAAAAAACATTTTCGAACCCCCACGTGTTTCATCATCGAGCCTCACACACACTCTCTCTCCCACGATCTAAAATTTCTCCCTCGACCTCACCGCTCACTGCTCTCTCTCTTTCTCCCTCAACCATTGCTCGCTGCCATCAACACTTCGCCTCCGAACGTCTCTCTGTTTGGGAAGGATCGACGTTGATCGAACGTCTCGCCGGGACCTCACTGTCCTCGATCTCACTCTCTCTCCTCCCTCGATCTGACTATCATCGCCGACTGGCCTCTCTCAACATAGATCTGCTTCGCCGTCGTTTTGGAGTCGGCGCCGATCGAGTCTCTTCTCCCGCATCCATCGCCTCCAAACTTTGTCGTGGTTCGACGAAGTCTGAACTGATTTGGTCATTGAGGTCCTTCGTTTGCAGATCTGGTTCATTGGTGTTCAAATCTACACCGATCCGTCACCCTTTGTAGGAAAGCGTCGTTGTCGGGTTCACCGGAGGTTGTTTTCTAACCAAAAATTTTATTAAAATCTGATCTATAGCATGAATGTTGTATTGTTAGTTTTAGGGAAAAATGTGCATTGATCTTATTGTGTTGCTATTAGTTTAGGAAATTTTTTTATTAAAATCATGTGCCTTGATCTGTTTATTTTAGCATGGATGTTGTTGTTGTTAGTTTAGGGAAAAAAAGAGTGTTGTGTATTTGTAGGAAAAAACTTAATGTTGAGTTTAGTTTGATGGATTGTTGAGTTTAGTTCGATTGAGGGGGTTTTTTAGGAAAAAACTAATATAGAAAATGCTTGCGTTTAGTTTAGTTTGATTGAGAGAGTTGAGTTTAGTTTAGAAAAAAACTAACATAGAAAATGTTGTCGTTTAGTTTAGTTTGATTGAGGGGGTAAGTTTAGTTTAGGAAAAAAACTAACATAGAAAATATTTGTGTTTAGTTTTGTTTGATTGAGGGGGTGAGTTTAGTTTAGAAAAAAACTAACATAGAAAATGTTGATGTTTCATTTAGTTTGATTGAGGGGGTGAGTTTAGTTTAGGAAAAAAAATAACATAGAAAATTTTGGTGATTAGTTTAGTTTGACTGAAGAGTTGAGTTTAGTTTTGGAAAAAAAGGAACATAGAGAAATGTTTGTGTTCAGTTTAGTTTGATCAAAACAATTTTGTGTTAGTTTAATGAGTTTAGTTTGATGAGAGATGGTAGTTTTAGTTTGATGTAGTTTATGGAAGGAAAGATTCTTGTTGTTGCTAAAACAAAATGGTGTACAATTTAAATAAATGCATGTGTGTTGTTTGTGTTAAGTTTTATGAGTTTAGATTTCATAAGTTTATTTTTTGTGTTGGTTCAATTTGATGAGTGATTGAGGAATGGTTGAGAACTTTTGTTTAGCATGTTTGGTTAGAATCATATGTTTAATTTTCTTAATATTAGTAGTGGGTTTGTGGATGAGAGGAAATGGTATTACTCCAAAATATCATGATGTTGGCTTTTGAATCAACATCATGAAATTGAGTAAGTAGTGAACTCCTTGATAGTTTTATTTTTTCTTCGACGACTTCCTAAGAACATAGTAAGTACATAAATTTAAGTAACTATTATTCTTCTTGTAGATTGAACTTTCAAGACATCAGATTTATAGTTATGGATAAGTCGTGGATGTCAAATAATAGGGTGTCATCAGAATATCGTTTAGGAGTTGAGACGTTTATCCAAAATGGTATACGACATTCAAATAGGTTAGATGTCATTTGTTGTCCATGCTTGAAATGTGTGAATGTAAAGTCTCAAAATGCGAATGTCGTAAGAGACCATTTATATATTAATGACATTGATGAAAGCTATAGAACATGGATTTGGCATGGTGAGTCACTACCGAATGAGAGAAAAGAGGAAGCTGAAGTTGAAGACGAAGATGTTGACGACACAATATGAATGTTTGAGGTTGCACATAACTATTTTAATGACAAGTCTCCAATATTTGAAGAAGTGTTAGATGATGCCAAGAAACCATTGTACTTAAATTGTAACAATTTTACAAAAATATCTGCATTGATAAAGTTATATAATTTGAAAGCAAAGTTTGGATGGAGCGATAAGAGTTTCACTGAGTTGTTAGCATTGGTTCGTGACATCTTACCAAGTCCAAATGAACTTTCTAGCTCTACATATCAAGCCAAAAAAATCTCGTGTACTCTTGGAATGAAGTATGAAAATATTCATGCATGTAGTAATGATTGTTGTTTGTTTAGAAAAGAGCTTGCAGATGTAGAAGTATGCCCTACATGCGGAACATCAAGATAGAAGCTTTGTAAAAATTCGAAGGATGTGATGAAGAACATTCCGGCGAAAGTCATGTGGTATTTCTCTCCTATCCCAAGATTTGAAAGAATGTTTCGCAGTAAAGAAATATCGAGTTTGTTGACTTGGCATGCTAATAAACGAGTAATTGATGGGTACATACAACATCCTGCGGATACACTATCGTGGAAGAAAGTAGACAATTTGTGGTCAGAGTTTGGTTTAAAACCTAGAAATCTCCGTCTTTCTCTTTCAACTGATGGAGTCAATCCACACGGTGATCTTAGTAGTAGATATAGTTGTTTGCTAGTTATGTTGGTGACATACAATTTACCTCCATGGTTATGCATGAAGCGAAATTTTTTTATGTTAAATGCATTAATATTTAGGCCTAAACAACCAGGGAACGACATAAAATGTTTATTTAGCTCCATTAGTTGATGATCTGAAAAAACTTTGGAATGATGGAGTTTAGTGTTACGATGTACATCATGAATAATCTTTCATACTTAAACCTATTTTATTGTGGACTATTAATGATTTTCCTGCATATGACAATTTGTGTGGTTGTACAGTAAAAGGATATCATGCTTGCCCAATATGTGGGGAAAAACCGTCATCCACTTATTTGCCAAAAGGGAAAAAGATGGCATATATTGGACATCGAAAATATTTACCCCGTAATCATCCATATAGAAGACAGAAGAAAGCTTTTAATGGTGAACAAGAATTGGAATTTGCTCCTGAACCATTAAGTGGAGAGGAAATTCTTGCGAAAGTTAGTAGACTTCAATACTCGTTTGGAAAGAAGCCAAGAAAGGAAAAAAAATAAAGGAGATCCTTCAAGTACTTATTTGAAGAAGAAGTCTATTTTCTTTGAGTTATAATAATGGAAACATTTTGACGTGCGACATTGTTTAGATGTGATGCATATTGAGAAGAATGTGTGTGCAAATATTATTGGCACGTTACTTGATATTCCCGACAAGACAAAAGATGGATTAAAAACTCGTCTAGATTTGGTTGAATTGATCATTAGGTTGGCCCCTCAATTAGGAGAGAAAGAATCTTCTTACCTCCAGCATGTTATACACTATCGCAGATGGAGAAATTGAATTTGTGTAAGACACTATCAGAAATTAAAGTACCTGAAGGTTATTCATCCAATATACAAAGTTTAGTGTCGCTCACAGATTTGAACTTTATGGGCTTAAATCGCATGACCACCATGTTCTTATGCAACAATTATTACCTGTGGCTATACGTGGTATTTTACCAAAGCATGTTAGATATGCAATTATTCGCATGTGTTTCTTTTTCAATGTCATATGTAGTAAGATGATCGATTTATTAATGTTAAAAGGCTTGCAAGAGGATGTAGGAGTTACTTTGTGCTTGTTAGAAGAATATTTTCCACCGACATTCTTCACAATAATGGTACATCTTGTGGTCCATCTTGTAAGAGAGATATAATTTTTTGCACCAGTGTATTTGAGGTGGATGTATCCTTTTGAACGATATATGAAAGTTCTAAAACGCTATGTGCGAAATAGAAACCGACCAGAAGGATGCATTGGAGAAAATTATATTGTGGAGCAGGCTGTAGAATTTTGTTCTGAATTTATCTCTAGGGTTGAGTCTATTGGGGTACGTTCAACAATAAGGAAAGAGAAATCAGATTTTGATAGACCATTGTCTGTTGCTCACTATATCAAACCCAGTAAGGAACAATTGGATCAAGCTCATATTTATGTTCTTCAAAATGTGAATGACGTGCTTCCATACGTAGGGTACGTAGATCTCAATTCTTTCGCATAACTTTCCAACTATGGAATGATGTAATAATTTTCATGTGTTCTATGAATTTAGGCAACACATGGAAACTCTATCTAGACTCAATCCCAGTAGATCCAAAAATAAAAAGTGGCTTCAAGATGAACATAATCGCACATTTAGGAGATGGTTGCGTGATCGGGTAATCTTGAGATGAAACTTTTGTAATGAGTGAGTTTAATATTTATTCCTACTTAATTTACAACGCATATTTTCAGGTTCAACTTGCTCTCTAGGTGCCAAACAACTCCATATCACCTTCTTTAAGATGGATAGCTCATGGGCCTTGTCCAGATGTAGCCACCTTTAGTTGTTATGTGGTTGATGGTACTCATTATCATACAAAGAAACATGATGATATTAGGAATACCCAAAATAGTGGAATTCTTATAACAACAAACACAATGCAAGTCTCCAATGCTAAGGATAAAAATCCGGTTATGTCAGACATGACCTTTTATGGTGTAATACAAGAGATTTGGGAGATTGATTATCGAAAATTGATATTTATTTTGTTAAAATGTGACTGGGTTGAGAATAATAATGGACTTAAAGTAGATGAACTTGGATTTACAACTGTCAACCTTAATCGAATTGGACATAGATCAGACTAATTTATTTTAGCATCTCAAGCCAACACAAGTATTTTATGTGAAAGACCCGCTTGATCCTCGATGGTCGGTGGTTTTAACCCCTCCTCAAAGAATAGTTGAAGAAGAATATTCTGAGGCTGATGTTGATATCGTTCAAGATTGTGGATATGAGGTCCTAGAAAGAATACCTAATATTGACGTGACCCATGAAATCGACGAAATGTCATCCACATATCTTAGAAATGATTGTGAGGGTATATGGATCGATAAATAATGTATTAAATATGGTATGTCATTGTTTAGTTATTGTAATTTTTTATGAGTTCATATATCTTATGCGCTATTATAACTTATTTTTTTCATGGTATTTTTTTTCAGATTGTTATAATGAGTGGATCAAGTGAAGATGAAGTGAACGTATCGATCCAAATGGAGGCTAGGCATACTAATCGACGTGGTCTCACTAGTATGCGTGGTCTGGCACGCGTAAGGACTACAGGAGAACGCTTAGTCATCCAATACAACAATCAAGGCCAGAGTGTTGGTGATAATGCAAACCAAATGCAAAGTTATATTGGAGTTTGCGTTAGGCAACAAATTCCATTAAGTTACAAGACTTGGAAAGAAGTTCCCCAAGAATTGAAAGATAAAATTTTTGATTCTATAGAGGTAAGAATAATAATAATATTTTTCCCTACAAACTTCTTAATATATAGAGTTATTTAACCCTTTATTATATGTCCTATGTAGATGTCATTTGTGATCGACCCTCGGTCCAAAAATAGTATTCTTCAATCAGCTGCAAATAAATTTCGAACATTTTGATACATGTTGTATAAAAAAAACATACTTCCATTTAAGGATGAGCTGTCCTTGTTGAAACATCCTCTACAAAAGTATTCACATATTGATCAAAACTAATGAGAAACATTTGTGAATGCTAGATTATCGGAAGAATGGGAGATAAGTACATTATACTTATTGCTTTTAGAAGTTAGTAAAAAAAGTATTAAAATGATTTAAATTGATTCTATTATGGTATACAGGCACAAAGTCGTGTACAAAAGAAAAGGAGAGAGAAATGTAAATATAATCATCACATCTCTTGCAAAGGATATGCCAACTTAGCTGAACAACTAGTGAGTCACATTATTTCTTATAATTTTCCATAAATGAGATTTAATAACTTGTATGTTTATATAGGAATTGGCGGAAGATCCTTCCACTCGTGCCACCTTATGGATACAGGCACGAAAAGGAAAAAATAATGAATATTTCGATGATGAAACTAAACAATGCGTTGGTCGAATCGTAAGTTAATATGTTTTATTTTAACATGATGTAAAAATGATTCTTAGTTTAAATATCTTATGGTTAGTTTCAATGTCAATCTAAATGGTTGTGACATGACGAACTAGCTATGAAGAATAAAGGTAAAGACATATTGACCGAAGCATTAGGTGTGCCAGAACACCGAGGGCGTGTTAGAGGAATAGGTATGTCTGTCAAACCATCAACATACTTTAACATTACTCGAGTGAAATCAAAATCAAGCAAATAGTCTGGCAACAAAATGTCGACTGATTGCTCACCGTCCAAAAAGTCTGCATGCATAGGCAGTAATCGTCCAAAAGACAAGGAGGTCATTGACGAGGTGGAAGAAATTTTAGTGATAATTAGGATTTTGTGGAAATATTGTTATCATAAGATGTGATCTATGATACTTTATTTTGACATTCTTTTTTAATTTTTGAAAGGAACTCCATGCCATCTACCAATAGGATCAAAGGATAATGTGGTTGCTGTAGGCACAATGTACACGTCTGGCGCTCAATTTCCCACAATCCATGGAGTTCCCTTAGGAGTTGAAAATGTTAGAGTGGTAGTGGACATGATCGTAGGTGAAGATGCTCCATTACCAATTCCTATACGGGGAGAAGTAGAGTCCCTGAGTCAATCAATGAGAAATTTTGTGGCATGGCCTCGTGACCTTGTCATTTTTAATAAGGGGAAAAAGGTATGAAATTCTTCAACTCAATGTTTAAAATTACTATATTCTTTGTTTACAAATTTAAATGTTGTTTTGTGTGATAGGTGGCTTCTCCAGCAAAACATAAGTCGGATGTTTCTGTACATGTGCCTACTTCACATTCTACAAAGTACACAGATGCTCATGTGACTATTAAACTTCTTAATCGTTATGCAATGTTATCATGCAAGAAGATGATACGATTCAAGTCACGTTGAGCGAGCACATGTTCAGGGAGGAAAAGTTAATTTATTTACATCGCGATGATATCCTGCATTATTGTGGGATGGTGGAGATAGGGTACTTCTGCATAGTCGCATACATTGCGTAAGTATACAACATCTTTCATTTACAACTATATTGACTACCCTTTTGAATGTTTAATAAAATAACTTTACTTTTATTTAGGTATCTTTGGACTGTATGTGACTATGAAATAATCGCCAAGTTCTTGCTAGTTGATCAAATAACCATTTCTAATTTTGTTAAAAGTCAAGAAACACGTTGTCTAAATCTGGCTAACATGTTAGAAATGGTTAATTTGGACTTGGATCAACAAGTTTTCATCCCATATAATACTGGGTAAGTTTAAATTACTTCAACTTATTTATATATTGTTTGTTCATAAAACAATGATATTAGAATATTCATTGTTTAATAGATATCATTGGATGTTGATCGTTATCCATCCGCGGGCAAACACCGTTTATGTCTTAAACTCGTTGAGGAGTAAGATCGAAGAAAGTTTTCAAGGAACAATAAATACGTAAGTGTTTCAAACCTTTAGAATTAATTACTTTCTATTAATTTTTCTAATCCTTCAAACTCTTTAGATCCTTGAGAATGTGGCAAGCCAAACACTCACTTCCACAATATCGTTCCACCATCACTTGGAAACTTGTAAAGGTAAACATAATTGATATATTCGATTGTTTTGATCAACGTTGGAACAAAATTTAACTCAAACATGCTATTTTTTAAATTATTTTGCATGTAGTACCCCCGTCAACTTGGTTCTGTAGAGTGCGGGTACTATGTACAGAAGTATATACGAGAAATCGTATATAATTCTAGTATCCCTATAATGAACCTTGTAAGTACTCTTATTTTATCTTCTTAGTGATTCAAAATATAATTTAGTCTAATGTTATTATATATTATTTCTTTTTGTAGTTTAACACAAAAACTGCATATAAACAAGAAGAAATCGACGAGATTCGAGTACAATGGGCGGATTTTGTTGACAGATTTGTGTAAGCCATTTAGAGATTTCTGAATTTTGTGAAGAAAAAGTACTAGATTTATATGAAGTTAGGTAAGTTATTATGTTGGTTAGGTGTACAATATACTTATTTATAATGTATATAGTAGAAGTGTATATAATATTTAGTAGTTTGTGGAGAGTCGGGTGACCTCATTCTTCTGAATCTGGGATTGAAGTTTGTTGGATGTTGTCTAGAATGAATGTGTTTTTTGATGTATATACTTGTTTTTTGGATATATAGAAGTGTGTTGCAATGTTTCAGGTTATGGTTAGCTGATGTTCTGTAGAGGTCATGCCGAAATTTGTACTTATTGGCTTGATTTCATGTTAGTTTAGAGTTTATTGTTTTTGTGAAATAGGTGTTAAGGTTTGTGATATACGAGTTTATGGCTTTAGAGTTATGGTTAAGATTTGTGATATACTAGTTTATGGTTTTTGTGTTATAGGCGATAAGATTATGTAGAGATCGTCTCATGTGTATTCTTTATAATGAAATTATGCTCTTCTCGTAAAAGGAATCTTGTTGGATGTTTGTGGATGAATTAGTGATTTCATGTTTTTTTGGATATATAGAAGTGTTCTGCAATGTTTGAAAGTTATGGTTATTGATGTTCTCAGAGAGGTCATGCCGAAATTTTTACTTATTGGCTTGATTTCGTGTTAGTTTTAGAGTTGATTGTTTTTGTGATATAGGTGTTAAGGTTTGTGATATAGGAGTTTATGGCTTTAGAGTTATGGTTAAGGTTTGTGATATACTAGTTTATGGTTTTTGTGATATAGGCGATAAGGTTATGTAGAGATCATCTCATGTGTATTCTTTATAATGAAGTTATGCTATTCTCGTAAAAGGAATCTTGTTGGATGTTTATGGATGAATTAGTGATTTCATGTTTTTTCGGATAGATAGAAGTGTTCTGCAATGTTTCAGGTTATGGTTAGCTGATGTTCTGTAGAGGTCATGCCGAAATTTTTACTTATTGGCTTGATTTCGTGTTAGTTTTAGAGTTTATTGTTTTTGTGATATAGCTGTTAAGGTTTGTGATATAGGAGTTTATGGTTTTAGAGTTATGGTTAAAGTTTGAGATGTACGAGTTTATGGGAGTAATGGTTAAGGTTTGTGATATACGAGTTTATGGTTTTAGAGTTATGATTAAGATTTGTGATATACGAGTTTATAGTTTTTGTGATACAGGTGTTAAGGTTTGTGATATAGGAGTTTATGGTTTGTAATATAGTAGTTTTTGGTTTCGGAGTTTTGGATATAAAAGTTTTCTAGGTGCATTGTTTTGGTTAAAAAACAATTTCGTTGGATGTTCTTATGGATTAGTGATTTCATGTATATTTTTGATATAAAAGTATTTTTGTTCCATGTTTGTTAATTTGTATGGTGATTTCATGTGTGGTTTTAATATACAAGTTAATATATTTACAATATTTCAGGTAATTAGTTATTAAATATTGTTGGTTAGCCATCGGGCTATCAACTTTTTTTTTTATTAAATTATGCTAAAAACGATGACGGACATTGCCTGTCATTAAATAAAAAATTATGAACTAAAATAATGACGGGCATATAATGACGGACAATGGGTTTTTTTTTAAATTTTTTTTCCAAAGATAAATGACGCGTAATGCCCGTCATAAAAAGTATCCCAGTTTTTAATGATGGGCAATGCCCGCCATTAAAAATTTATGCCGGTCATTAAAAATCACTTTTCATGACGGGCAACACTTTAAATGACAGGCATTGTCGGTCATCAAAGCCGCCCGTCATTGTAACATACAATGACAGTTGCATAGATGACGGGCGCGCACCGGTCATCAAAACCCTTTAATGATGGGCAATGCCCGTCATTAATACCCTTTTTTCTACTTGTGTCTTGTTGGCTCTATTAAAAGACTTTTAATGTATATTTCTTATAACTTTTATAAAATTTTATAAAAGGTCTAACCTTTTATAGAACGCTGTAAAAAGTCTTAGACTTTGCGAAAAAAGTTATAAAAGGTCTATTACAATATTTTTTCGAAGCTATTGCAGACTTTTTTTTTCCTGTAGTGACTCTTGGTCAAAGATTAATTGAATAGTTGTCCAATCTCATTTAGTTTTTAGCTTTTCTAACCTTGTATTAGATTTCGATCTCTAAATAAAATCTAAGTGAAATTATTTGTGGTTTTTAAATGAATTAACAACGTTAGTCTTGAGCACAATACTCAAAATCACTATAGAACTTGACACATGCGCTTGCAGATTGCAATTAATTGATTTTTTAATCTACTTTCAATAGTTCTTAAGAGCATGCAACTGAATAGATAACACAATTTTTTTCAATAATAAATTTTCTACCTTAATTAAATACTAACGAGTTATAAGTTATAGCAAAATAAAAATCTAGTTGTTAATCTTTATATCCATCTAAGTTCTTTTTTTTACAATTTTTTTTTTATTTTTACCCCCTAAACTTGTCCCATTCCATCCATTTTACCCTAAATTTTTAATTTCATTAAATTAAACTCTAAATTTTAGATAAGCGTTGCAGTTGTTACCCTCTATTCAATTTTCACTTGCTAATTTTAATTAATAAAAAAAATGTAAAAGTATGTATTATAACATCACCAATTTCAATAAAATTGAGTTTTACATAAAATTAAGTTTGGTCGAAGCACAAATTAACTATTCAATAACTTTTCAAAATTCACAAATTTTATCGCTTTTTTGAAAATTTATATTTTTCTTATGCTTTATATAAATTCATTGAGCACTTAAGATAAATACATTTTTTAACGATATTTCAAATAAAATTTTATTAGAAAGTAAAAGTTACAACAATTCTTAAAGTTTAAAGTTAAATAACAACACTTACCTAAGTTTGAGAAGTAATTTGATGAAATTGGAAATTTAGGATAAAAATTGATACAACTTGACAGGTTTAAAGTATAAATTATTTTTTTCCTTTTTTTTTTAAAAATCAAAATACAAAAAAAAAGTGGAGTTGTTTTAAAAAGAATGTATAATCAAAATCTAGGGAGGAATAGTGGAAACATACAAAAATTCATCGACATTCAGTTTGAATGGTTAAAGTTAATTTTAGTTGATGAAGGGGTATAAACTCTTTTCACAATGTTATTTTTTTTAACTAATATTCACTTTATTATTTTCTATTTTATAGTAGTTTTTTTTCAAGTACTTTTATGTATTAAGATATAATAAGAAAAATATTTACAAATGTGTACAACTTTTTTGGCTTCCAATATTAATAAAAAAAATATGATGCTCAATCCTTTATCCATTTTGTCTACTTCTCTCTCTAATCTATCTATTTCTTATTCATATAACATTATGAAAACAATCATTTTTTTTACTACGATAGATGTGAATAAATGATTTTTGTTGAATCGAATTTTAGTCGGTTAGATCAAAAGTGAATTTGTATTATTGGAGAATCAATCATGCCTTTAAGACAAAAGAGATGAACGCTGGTGTGATGTAAACCACCTACATTCCGGTGCTCAAATTAGCAATCTGGTCGATAATAATTGTAAAGAGCAATATGAGAGTGTTTTATGTACCTTTCTGTCTACTCACTTGTCGTACTTATTAAGGTTTAGAAATCGTGGTCATAATTGAGTGTTATACCCATCGTGATTTTAACTGCGCGTTAAACATGAGAAATGGTTACCATGTTGGATCGTTTCTATTGGCCAAACTGTTTCTCAATTGGGTCTTGACTGAATGTGGCCAAGACTCAAGCCTTAGTCTTCTTGCCATTTAGTTGATCTTGTGGAATCGATCATTCTATTCATGGGGTCAAGGTCAAGGTCGACTCCTATGAGGGAAAACCCCTAGAGCTATATGTTGCCTTACAAGTGAAGTTCAGTTAATCAATAAAAACCACACAAGATTGTGCAAGTATACACATTCTCATCACAAATTACCCTAATTTTATCTCTTTCATTCTAAAACATTATTAATATATACATCCTTTTACCAATATAAGTGTAATTAACATGTACCATTTTTACCACTTTAGGCTTAATATACCAGGTTTACTGATGACGCAACACACAAGTGCACATAATCAAAGTAATATCAAACTGGAGTATTCTAGAGTATCAAACCCATAGGAAACGGGTTAAGTTAAGTCAGGAAAACAAGAATTGTAAGTGAAAATGCAAGTAAGGTAACAAAAGTTATAAAAGGTAGAATTAGGGGGTTTTAAGTTGCTCTAAATGAAAGGAAAAATCAATGAATTAAAAAAAGGGAATTCAAGTGCTTTTGCCCCTTTAGAGAAAATGTTGCTGAAAATGTTGCAGCAATTGTGTCAACAATTCTATATCCAAGTAAATCGGGTTCAGTTCCTATTCGGTTTTTCTCCCAAATCCTGTAGGAAACTAAGCAATTAAACCAACATGTCTGTGGCTAATTGAGCTTAGATTGTTCTTGCACACAACCCTCTTGATTTCAGAGTCTCGCCCTATGTCTAGGGTCGAAGTTTCGAATCTTATGTCTAAGTGCTTTCCTCCGTTGTTTTTAGGAGATTCGTTGTTCTTGACCCTTTTGGTATCAAGTTCGAGCTTGTTGAACATGACCTAGTGGTTAGCTAAGGTTGTCCAATTTATTCACTAAAAACAAACCTCAATTCGGTTGCCAACACAACTAGTTTGCTACTTTAGGCTAGACATCTCTCTTCTAGGGCATTCACACTTGAATCCCTGAAGAGGAAATTAACTCATAATTAAAACAAAAGAAAACATGATTTTAGTTGCTGAAAGTATGAAAGAAAAAAAGAAATGAAGTAAGTTGGAGTTGTAAACTTGAGATCTCTCCTTGAAATTTCTTTACAAAAAAAAAAAACAAAGAGATAAAAATAAAAAAAAATGTTTATAACATTTTTCAAAATTGTAAGAAGAATAAAACAAAAGAAAAAGAAATGTGGAAATGGTGTTTGGTATGTTTTATTTTTTTTTTTTGAAAGAAAAAGAAATGTGGAAATGGAATAGGCCATAGAGCACTCACCGCCAAACTCCATTTTCCAACCCATTTTCTCCCATTTGCTTCTCATTTATTAAAAATAAAATAGAGAATTTCATGGGAGAAGGTTGAAGGAAGAAGAAAAGAGAACTTTCTAGAGTTTAGGGTTGAAGAAGAAAGGGGAAAAACTCAACACAAGCCTCCATGGCAGCTATGTGATCAACTCTACCTACTACTGATGCCTAAAGAATCTTGCGCTCCACAAGAAGAGTTAAGAGGTGAGGTTTTAATTTCTTGAAAGTTAACCCATGTTTTTAACAAATTTTGTGAAGGATGCTTGTGCAAAATATGACTTTAAGTTATTGATTTGTGAAGAGGAGGCCAGGAGGAGAGAGTTTGCTGTAAAATCTAAGAAACTTCTAGTGTTTGAGACGTTCTGATCTGTAGATTTTGAATTAGAAGCTTCTTTAGATAAGGTTGGAAAGATTATTTAATTTCCTATAACTTTCATGAAGAAGTCATGGGTAAAAAATTAATGAAGGCAATGAAACTCCCACGCAGCGGAAGACGATCGAATCGTCGTGGTCAAATCGTGCAACTATTATTCGTTAAAATTGATCTCACACTTAGATCTAGGCTAAACATGCATAAGATGGAAGAAAAACAATAAGTTAAAAGAGAATACTTGTTGAATACTTTCTTCAAGGTTCCTTCCAACGATCCACAAACTCTTCGTGTGCTTCTCGATCTCTACAATCCCGAACTCTTCTCACAAACAAGAACACCACCACTTGGCTTCTCGGTTGTTCTTCTTTTGGAAGAATGAGAATGGTGGGATTCTCTTTGTTTTGGTAGGGAGGAGAAGAAATTTTTAGAGAGAATTTGAGAGAAGGAGTTCTCTTTTTTTTGGTGAGATTTCAAACAATGAGAGAGTGTCTTACAACCCTTCTTGCAAGAAGGATTAAGGTCGAGTCACTAATGGTCATCTACGAAGTTATTAGTCCTTACTGTCAACGGTGTTACATCAGTAGGTCTAATAATTCACAGTCCCGTCCTGTACAATCTCATTGTACAGGATGCTCCCACTCGCATTGTTGGGATTTATGCCCTAAACTTGTGTAAGTTTGATCAATTAAATAAAAGGTTATTTGTTTTGATAGAATTATAGTATTGCTTTAAAAATCCAATAAACTAAGCTCCAAGGTTATAACATATATCTTGAACATCAGTGAAGTGGACACTATATGGATTTTGTTCAAGAATATAACTTAAATGGTCTATGGTATAAGAATAAAGTTGGAAACCTCATTCTGGAAGCACCATGGATGCGACCCATTTTGTAATTAGTTCAAATGAGGTAATCCAACTCATTCATGTAGTTGACATGCGAGTGGGGGCATAATTTATGAGAGTTCATACATGACCGGACCGCAAATTATTAGTCTAACTAGTGTAACACCGTTAACAGGATAAGATTAGTAATTTATAGATGGTCATTAGTGACTCGACCTGAATCCTGAGCAAGTTAACTCCTGCTTATAGAGGTTTGTCCTTAGACTAATATGGGTGAGAATGACCTGTAGCCGACTCAATAAGCCTACCTTCTCAGGGACAGAACCTCGTAGGTAGCTGGGAACTTAACTATGTAAGATGGAATTCACTCATTCCTACACTAAGGAATTAGATAGGTTGTTCCCTTAAGAACTGACTCCAAGTCTTGAACAACGGGGCCCCACCCTCTATGAGGGTATGAGTCTAAGGTAGGACCTTAGACTTGTTGTTCATTAGAGGATCAATGGTGCTTAAGGAACAAAGAGGTAATCACAGGGGTAAAACTGAAATTCGACCCAGTTGTAATTACGAACAACCTGTGAAGGGTTGACTCATGGCTAATGACTATATCAGTGGACACAATATTATCTACAATGAGGAGAGTGCAACTACAAGACTATAGTGGAGTGACTTGTAGTTAATGAATATTGATTAACTGGATCAAAGAGTTTGGTCAGTTAATCTCATATCATTGGAGCTCATGAACTGTAGGTCCATTAGGTCCCTCCGTTGGCTCAACATGGTTATATTGAGGGTATAAAGTTAGGAATGAATTTGAAATGTTCAAATTTCATACATGAGGTGTTATGTCAATTGTATATGATGTAATTGATATAATATATAGTTTTAATGTGAATTAGATTCACATATAAACGATATACTAATGAGAGAATAAAGGAAGGGTAGGATGGTCATTTCCATCCTATTTTCTTATCTATATGGTTGCATGAGATGCAACTAGGTAAAAGACATAGAGACATTGTATGCCATTTGGTTGTGTTGTTGGAAAGGTTCCAAGGACCATAATCTCTCTCTCTCACAACATCTCATCTTACCTAAAGGGCACTCACATTCCTCCCCCACCTAGAGAACAACGGAGAAGATCCAGTGGTCGTGTCTTAGTCCATTCGTGGTTCGTGTTGCTGAGATCTTGATCATGAGAGAAGATGAGCACTTGAAGAAAGGTTCTTCAAAGGTACAATTTCTTATTTTCCATCTAGTTTTATATGCTTAATCTAGTTGTTTTGTTCTTGAATGAAATCTTTGTAACTAAATCAAGAGCGTGCAATTCACAATCGCTTCCGCTGCGGGACTCGATTCCCTTCAGTTGGTATCAGAGCCCAATTGTGTTCTTGATTTGCGTTCTAGATTTTTCAAGAACGAAGTGGGATTTACTGTTTTGCATAAGATGTATGAACGATTTTTGCAAATTAGATGGTTTCGATTTTGGCACTTAGATTTACAATTTCATTGAATCGTTCAATGTAAGGGCCCGGTGTTTTGAGAAATTTTAATTGTAAATCGAGTCTGTAAGTCCGTGTCGATCGAGGCAAAATGGTTGCTGAGAAGATCAGAGCGAAAACAAGCAAGAAATGGAGATTTCACTTTGTTGTCTATGTGTAGCATTGCAACGCTGCACTTGCGGAAGAAGCGCGCATGAGACGACAACGTTGCAACGCTGCTGATGAGATGCGTTTCAGCCGGCAGAAGACGACAAATCGCAGCGTTGCAACGCTGGTATCAGCGTTGCAACGCCAGAAACGTTAGGCGCAAAGCAGCAACGAGCATAAACGATTTTTTTATATATTAAATATAAAAACGTTTTATATTTAATTTATATTTTTAATTAATTACCTTTAATTAATATAATTAGATTATATTAATTAAAATTAAATTTAGGGTGCCAAAATTGGTCTTATTTTGCTATTTAAATTATGCAATTGTTGTGTAATTATTGGCATGCATAATGTATGCTTTTATTTTAGAAATCCCACCTTAGGTGAAGCATTTTCATGCATCATTTATAATATAAGGAGTTATATTATATAGTTTGCATGATTAATTAATATAAAGTTGTTATATTAATTTATGGACAACATTGACATGCATTATATATCATGATATGATTATACTATGAATGTCTTATTATTCATGTGCTGAATGATAAAGCACTATAACATAGAATGCATGTCACCTAAGGTTAATTATTAGTTTTAAAGCGTTTATAACTTGGAAATAATAGACCTTAGGTTATCTAGTTCTAATTAGATTAGAATTAGGAAACAAGTAATTTATAAGCTATGATTAAAAGAGGAACTCTGTCTAAGGAAAGTTTTGTCTAGCCTGGGGTATTTAAGCTGACGGAAACAGAACACCCCTACCTGGGAACTAACCTGTAAGTGTAATTTAATCAGAGAGTTTATAAATTACAGTAGCGTCAGCAGGTTTATTAAAGGGTTAATAAACTAGAAATCCTAGGTTTAATATAAAGAGTTATATTAACAAACTTAGGATAAATTCAATATATGAGTTATATTGATTATCGATATAAGAGTTATATTAATAGAGTTAGGTAAAACCATTAGCCGGGTTTAGGGTTTTAGCCTAAGTAAGATTCCTATAACTTTAAAGTATTCAGTGGGAGGAAAAGTGTATAAGATACATATTTTCCCACCTACACTATCTCCGGGAAGTTCACACCGTGAGACTCATACTTGGCCTCGTGGCGCAAACGAGAGCGTCCCCCTTCGGATGGTGTTTGTATGAGTCAATATCAAGGTGAATGGAGAGGGTACTTAAGTGAGTGGGAGCAGGTTTAGTGAAAACAAAAACCTACGGTCTCTTTTGTCGTGGCGCAAACGGGAGGGTCCTTCATGCACATCTTCTTATCGAGATAACGTTGCGACGCTGCAAAGCAGCGTTGCAACGCTATCGCCTGGGGTCTTCAACGCATCTTGGCTGCACGTTCGGCATTGCAACGCTCTTCATGGCGTTGCAACGCCATCACCTCGGGTCTTCAAGCTTGGTTTGGTCCTTTCACTTTCAATTGATGTTATTTTGAGCTCTAAATAGCCTCGTTTCGATCCCGAGTGATACAAAATGTCTCCAATAGCTACGTTTAAGCTCTTAACCTGAAATTGAGTGATTTAAATATGTAAAAGTCCTGAAATCATCATAAAAATAGCAATAAATAAGCCTAAGGATAACACATTTTGTGTGCTATCAAACACCCCCAAACTTAAACTTTTGTTATTCCCGAACAAAAAAAGAATTAAACATCTGATTGTTCTTAGACATACATTTGATTCAAGCCTAAAAAATTTAAGAGAAAATCTGGTGATCACAGGAAACACTCAAACATAACACTTCAGCAAGCAATTTAAAACTTTTCCTAAGTGTTCCTACGTGTGTGTGTGATTAGCCTATGTTCCCTTCATTTTTACTAAGTCTGGATCAACTTTATTAGGCTCTCCATTCAATTTCCCCTTACACTGGTCTTAATTACTAATCTTTGAGCCTCCCTACATTCAAGAATTAAATAACTCTACTCAGTACTTACTCATTTTTTTCTTTATCAATTTTCTTTTTTGTGCAAGGACACTAGCTTTCACACATCCACTGCAGGGACCCTTACCTAGAGCACTCACTCAATGAGTGACCTAACAGATCATAATGAAGGTAACTTTTTTTGCCCTCACGAATTTTTTTCTTTTGCAAACAAATAACAAAAGCCAACTAATTCGCATATTATACAGGCCATGCACTTCATATTGTTATTCACCCTATCCTGCAGTTTAGCTCTCAAATCAGTTCTTAGACCTATCGAAGTGACATCAAACTTCTGAACCGAATAACTTTGTTCTAAGCATTTCGAAATTACAGGAACACAGACTATGTGCATAATAGTGCAGGAAAACTCCAAAAATTTTTTAAATTAACTCGAATTCATGTCATGCTCTCAAGTTTCAGCAGAATCACAAATATTTCAATTAAATCTCATCCTAGGCTATCATGATCATACTTATGTAAAAGATCAATCAACAGTTCAGAATATACTTAGGACAATCACAACAAATAAACACATCCCACCTCCAAACTTAAGCTAAACATTGCCCCCAATGTTTGCAGAATTAAGCACAAATTAAGTATAAGGGTAAGAGTGAACAATACTGTCCTGGGTAATGGAGATCTTTTTGAGTTTCTTGGATAGCCAAAGCATGTGTGTTGGAGTTCCTCAGAACGGGAGCATGGATTTCAACGAAAACAAACGTCGTTACAACCTACAAAGCAAACAACACTAGTAAATAACTAAGAATTGAAAAACAACAAACTAAAGAAAAAGAAAAGAAAAAATGAAAAAGCTTGGGTTGCCTCCGAAGAAGCGCTTTCTTTAACGTCTTTAGCTAGACTATACTCCCTCAAGGTGCTTCCTTCCTTGCTTGCAGTGCCTGGAGTGATGTGTTCATTTGGCTAATCTGGATCTCTATATTCTTTATTGTAGCTCCATGACTAGTGACAATACCAGATAGACTGGTGACTGCATTCTCTAGCTTGTTGGACCGACATCTGGAATCAGCTATGAAGGAGTGCAATGTGTCTTCCAGGGATGGTTTCCACTCTGATATAGAAGCATTCCCTCATCCAGTTGATATAATCAAGCTACTGGCTTTGATCTGTCATTGTCTGTAGGCCATTGGTAGCTGGCAGTTGACACTTCCTCGAGTAGGGCACGTGCTTCTGGCAAGTCTTTACCAGGAAAGCCCCTCCAGCAGTGGCATCCAGAATGGTCCTGGTCTTACCTTCCACTCCATTATAAAACAATTGTACCTAGAGCCATTTTGGGTAGCCATGCGATGGGCACCTTCTGAGCATGTCCTTGTACCTTTCCCATGCCTCGAATAGTTGTTCTCCCTCTTGCTGCCTGAATGTTCCTATCTTAGTACTTAACTTTGCAGCTTTCACAGGTGGAAAGAATTTGGTCATGAAGGCTTGGGCCAACTCCTCTTAGGAAGTGATACTACCTGAGGGAAGAGATCCTAGCCATTCTTTGGCTCTACCCTGCAAAGAGAAAGGAAAGAGACGCAAGCGAATACTATCAACAGAGATACCATTCATTTTAAATGTGCCACAGATTTCTAAGAAATTTTGAAGATGAGAGTTAGGATCTTCGGTGGCTATGCCTCTAAAAGCACCCTCCCTAACCATTTGTATCAACCGAGTCTTAAGTTCAAAGTTATTAGCATTTATAGGGGCATGGACTATTCCAGCATGCTAAGAATTAAACACAGGTTGGAAATACTCCCTGATAGGTTTAGGGTTATTGATGAGCTCCTGATCAACCATTTCCTGAGATTCTGCTCTTCCTTCCCGTAGGAGTCTCCTACAGGTCCTCTCGATCTCAGGATAAAAAAGGTGCAAATCTGCAGCTCTCCCCTTGGGCATACACTTGGAGGAATAAAAAAAAAAAAAAAAGACAAAAACACAAAAGGAACTAGAAAATAAAACAAAAAATAAAGACATGAAACATAAAACTTGGGTTGCCTCCCAAGAAACGCTTTCTTTAACGTCTTTAGCTAGACGATGACTTATCAGGGCACATAAAACTGCTCATATTTTTTTGGGCCCTTCTTGCTCGAATCGATATAGCCTTCTAAGTCTAAAAAGCTATCCTATTTTTCATGGGCACCAGAGATGGAATTATTTTTGGTATTTTTGTTTAATGAAATGAAAAAACTGAAATGAAAGCAAGACTCGTGAGTATAAGACAAATGGTTATCAAAAATAAAGTAAATTTCTGGGGATAAAAGGAAAGAAAACTTCTCAGTCTCTAACTCTATCACCTGGATCTCCCCTGTGGAACTAAGTGTATCACCACTGCCTTTCTTTATTTAATTCAAAAGAAACAGATATACAATGTTCAATTAAGCAGGAAACGGAAACAAGGTTTCTAGTAAACCCTGGAACTATGTACAAATTGTCCAACAATAAGTACTTCCCGCTAAAGTGTAGTTTCACCGTGCTGATCGCTGCAGCAGAGACAAGCTCCCCGGATCCAACCCGTAGAGTCACCTCACCCTCTCGCAGCGGCTGCCAGGAATCAACCCCCTGAAAAGAAGATCAAACATGGTTAGTGGCGCCCGAATCCAATATCCAAGCAGAGTCACTACTCTCAACGTGGTTTGTTCATAACAGCATTGCTACGAAACTGAAGGAAACTCTTCGGAAGAGTCTCCAAAATAAAACTGACCTGGCTCGACACGTCAATCGAAGCCCCGTTCATCTCGGCCAGATTAAAGTGGGTCATCATGTCTAGAACATGTTCACGGACAGACGACCCCTCCGTCATCCGTGCGTTGAAGACGTATTTGAGCGAGTCATGCCGGACCTGAAAGGACTGTTGTCCAAACATTTCCTGCAAGGACTCCATGATCTCCTTAGCAGAGACCATCAGCTCATGCTTCTTTGCCAATACATCAGACATGCTTGCAATTATGTAGACCTTGGCCTTTTCATTGGCCCTGATCCACCGATCGTACGCATCGCGAACACTTCGCGACGCGGTCGAGCCCGAATCTGAGGACACTCCTCAGATAACACGAACTTTATGTCACCAGTTACCAAAATTGTGTTAATGTTATTTTTCCAACTTTGGTAATTATCTCCCATTAACTTATCGGACGCGAGTAATACTATTATTGCGCTAGACATTTTTAGCTGAAAAATAAGGAAAAATTTTGTATTAGTCTCGCAAAAAACCTTTTGAAATTCAATCAAGTTTTAGCAAACTTGTTTCATGATCCCTAGGTCATTCAAAATTTTGCAATGATACCATAAAGGTTTAGAATGATCGCCACCGAAGGGTGAACATAACACTCCTCCTCTAGAACGAGACTTTCTCGATCAGACCCTAATCCAAGAATAACTCTTATTCCATTAGGCGTCCAATTACCATTGTTCGGTCGAATTCATTAACACTTAACGAATTCTGTGAGTGTCACCCTCAATCTTTAAGTTTCCAAGTATCCGTCCAAACAATAGCAACCGAAGGGTGAACCAAGAAGGAAAACCAACACGGAAACTGTATCCCTTTCGAGAATTCACGGTGTTCCAACTCCCATGATCAAGCCCTCCGAAGGGATTGTCTGGTCCAGACCAGAGTAGCAGGCAGATCATAGGCATCTCACGGTGTGAATCGAAAGAAGAGACCGTGGGTCTCGTTTTCACAAGTCCCGCTCCCACTCACTATAAGTACTCTCTCCATTCACGATGATATTGACCTATACAAATGCCACCCGAAGGGGGGACACTCCCATTTGCGCCTCGAGGCCGAGTATAGATCTCACGGTGCGGACTTAAAGGAGATTTGTGGTTGGAAATTTAAATGTATCTCATACACTTTATTTCCTCCCACTCAACATTTTAATATTAATAGGGATTGACCTAGATAAACCGACTAAAATTTACCTAAGTCTACCAATATAACTCTTATATGGTATTAACCTAAGTTTATAATTACATTATTAACTTAGGTCTATGTGAGTAAATTAATTATCTCTTAATTAACGACACTCACGAGAATATAACCTAAGAATCTCTGGACCAAATTCACTCCCAGGTCGGTTTCCAGGTAGGGGTGTTCCGCAACCGTCAACTTAAATACCCCAAATTTTTTAGACAAAACCTTCCTTAGAGACAGAGTTACTAATCAGTCTCCATTCAAAGGTTATATTTGATTTCCTAATTTCTAATCTCATTAGAAAATAGAAAACCTAAGTCTAATTATTCAAGTTCTAAACTCTTTAAAACTAACAATTAACTTAGGTTGCATGCATTTCTATGTTATAGTACTTGATCATCCATCACATGAATAATACTATACTATAACAGACATTCATCACATGAATTAAATACATGAGCATGCTTTTAATTTAAAAATATAACACTTATACTTAAATAAATTAAAACATGCATACATTATATTATAACTCTTATAATATAAATATGATGCATGAAATGTTTAACCTAAGGTGGGATTTTAAATCTATATGACATACATTATGCACATAGAAATTAATTAAAATATACATCTCATGCATAAAATAATTAAACAGCAAAAATGGACCGGTTTTTGGCACCTAGGGGCAAATATTAAATTAAATAACATTAATATAACATTTATATTAATATTATTTAATAAAATAATTAAATAAATAAATAAATTACATTATATAAGTCAAAATAAATTAAAAACGCAATAAAACTGCCCCATTACGAAAAATCAAGTCCCACGTTCGTGAAATCGCCTCCAAAGAATCGCGCCTCAACGCGTGCGGCGTGTACAGTAACGCCGGCGCGCGTGCCAACGCTGCCGCCGCCCGGCGTCGAGCTGCGTTCTCAACGCCAACGCCAATGGCGTTGTAAAGCTACACCCGGCGTTGTAACGCTGCGCTCGCAACAACGCCTCGTCTCAGAAGCGACAGCGGCGTTGAGATGCCAAAGGGCAACGTCTCAACGCCATCGACAGAACAACAAACTCTTTGTTGTTCTTCACCAAATTTCCACTTGTTTTCGCTCTGATTTCTTCACAACAACTCTTGCAATGAACGACCCGGACTTACAGACTCGATTTACAACAAAATGCCTAAAATCAACGGGCCCTTACATTGATCTCATCAACATAAATTGTAAATCTATTCTAGTGCCAAAAACCGAAACATCCATTATGCAAACCAACATTCATCTCATGAAATTAAGGCAATTTACCCATCTAATTTTAACAAAAACAGTGCATAAATGAAGAACCATTGAAATGGCTCTGATACCAATTGAAGGGAATGAAAATCCCCGCGCAGCGGAAGACGATCGAATCGTCAAGGTATCATTATGCTACTTGTTCTTGTTAAAACGATCTAACAGATCTAGGCTAAACATGCTGAATAAGGAAGAAAAACAGTAAGAATAGAGGTACTTACTTGTTGAAGACTTTCTTCAATGTTTCTTACTCAAATAACGAACTCTTCGTGCTTCTCGATCTCAACGAACTCTTCCCACGAACGGAACCCGAACACTACCACTTGAAGTCTCGGTTGTTCTCTTTTGGAGAAGGGAAGTTTGTGGGAACTTTTTGGAGTTTTGGAGAGGGAGGAGAATAGAGAGAAAGTAGAGAGAACTTTCTTCATCTCTTTGGTGAAATTCTAAAAAATGAGAGAATGCTCACTATCCTTCTTGCAATAAGGGATTATATAGTGGAATGATGGAGTTAAAATCTCCACATTATTACCACCTTTCCACAACCATAGGTTATGAAAATCTCATTTGCATAACCATATAATATAAGATATCTCATATCTCATATTGCAAATCTCATTTGTAAAAATTGTGGATTAATTAAATTGAATCACATCCAATTTAATTTCTCTCAATCAAATTCTCCAATTAGCCCTAATTCAACAATTAGGCTAACCTACAGTTTATTATGAATCTCATTCACATTAAACTATATATTATATGATTCATATCTCATATAAATGACATAAATGCCCTTAAAGTGAAATTGAACACTTCAATTTCATATCAAAACATTAACCCTTCTTTTAACCCAGATTGAGCAAACCGAGGGACCTAATGGACCTATAGTGACGGGCTCCAATGATCCGAGATTAACCTGTCAAACTCTTTGACCCGGTTAACCAACATTCATTAGCTACGGTAACACTCCACTATAGCCCGTAGCTGCACTCCTGTCAGTGCAGAATATTACGTGTCACCGATATAACCAATGCCCATGAGTCGACCCTTCACAGTTGTTCAGAGACACTACCTGGGTCAAATTCTTGTTTTACCCCTGTGTCTACCTCTTGTTTCTTAAGTCCCCACTGCTCCTCTAATGAACAACATATTGTGATGGTCCAACCATACCCAACACCCTTCTCGGGCCAGTGAGAAGGTGGGCGCCCGTTGTCCAAGCCCTGGAGACAACACTTAAGGGAACAACCCCTCTAGTTTCCCTAAAAGCGGGAACGAGTGAATTCCATCTCGCATAGTTAAGTTTCCAACTCCCTACTTGGTTCTGTCCCTGAGAAGATAGGCATATTGGGCGAGTAATTGTGACCACCCTCACCCGTACTAGTCAAAGGACAGACCCCCGCAAACAGGAGTCCTTAACACGCTAAGGATTCAGGTCGAGCCACTAATGGTCATCTACGAAGTTATTAGTCCTTACTTTCAACGGTGTTACATCAGTAGGTCTAATAATTCACGGTCCGGTCTTGTACAATCTCATTGCACAGGATGCCCCCACTCGCATGTCAACCGCATGAACGAGTCAGGTCACCTCGTTTGTATCAAATACAAAGCGGGTCGCATCCACAATGTATTCAGGATTAGGTCTCCAACCCTATCCATATACTGTAGACCGTTCGGGTCAGTAACTTGAACGTGATCCTCCCTGTGTGTCCATTACACACCGTTCAAGTTCTAGTTCACTCATAAATTCAATGACCCTGGAGCTTAGTTTATTGGAAAGGTTTATACATATTGCGAGACACAAAGTGATGAAATGAATAACTCTTATTAATTTCAAACAATATATTACAAACACATGATTAGGACAAAAATCCCAACAGGTGTGCCTCAATCTCCCCCAAACTATTCTCATTATCATCTAAACAAATCCTCCTAGGTGGCATCTCCTGAGTGGTAAGGATAAGAAATTGTTCCTGTAAGGCCTTAAGGGAAACTACTAGCTTGTTAAGATACTGAGCTCTATTCTGTACTATTTCCCAAAGTCCTACCACCTCAGTTTCTAACTTCTCCAACCTCTCTAATTCACTATGAACCAAATTTTTAAATTTCAATTCTAAGGTGTATTCTGCCAATTGGTCCATAAGAGAAGATTTGTCTATGGGTTGGTTAAGGTACGAAAAACTATGGTTCCAACTGCCTAGATAACTACCATTAGACGAATGCTTATGGTTTTTAGGTACAGAATGGTAAAAATTAGCCAGATGAAATTCAGAGAAATCATGATGCACATACCTAGGGTCCTGAGAGGGAAAGTACAATGGTGGAGAATCAAAATCATGAAAAGTCATGCTTGAAAAATTAAGAATTCAGATCAAGACTTTTACACAATACCCACACAACCAAAAAGGGGACAAAGACTCAAAAACACGTAAAACTAAAATAAAACAAATAAGGAAACAGACAAACACACAAAAAGAACAAATAAGGAAAAAAAACACACAAATAAGCTTTAGTCTAAAATTTTAAATTTTCTCCTAATATTAATTAATCTAAATAATCGTCATTCCCCGACAATGGCGCCAAAAACGTGTTGCGTAAAATTTATAGATATGTAATACCGCAGTGTACGGGTCAAGTTTTAGTATAGTGATTTATGAGTCCAAGAATCGTCCTCGGGAATGGGTTTCTAGATTAATTAATTACTAAGGTACTAATTCTTAATTTTAGCTAAAGAAACATAACATGGATAGTTGGTTGAAAGTAAAGACAAGCAAACAAACAAACATGTGGAGACGCGAATTGATAGAATTGAGGGTAGTGATTATACAAGTTAATGACTCAATTAACATATGCAATGAACCAATGAGATGAATTTATAAACAAGAAGTAAAATCTCAAGAAAATCTCTCGATTCTTAGTGAGCCTCACACATGGAATAAGCTCCATAGTCTACATATGAACCTACGACATGCATGGCATTAAGCTACTTCTTTAGGTGTTTCCCTAAGATTTCTAAGTCATTCTCATGCCAGATTTCTAAGAGTTTTGACAATTTTGCTCTACTTTAAGCTTTATCTCTCGAGTCCACTTAAACCAACAAATTAAGAAAGAAATAACGAATTGCCAAAAATAAGGACAAAACATGCTTCAATACATAACAAGAAAGTCATAACAAGTAGATCAAGTCTTAACCACAATGTTTAGCTACTCTAAATCACATGAAAATCAAACTAAACATGTAGAAAACGTCTTAGAACGCTGTTACAATTTGAAAGAAAAGGAAATTAAACTTATGTGTCGATGCCGGTCCTTTGTCTTCGAGCTCCCGCCTTCGATCTCGAACCTCCATGGATGCTTTGGCTCTAAAAAATGCTATTTTCTCTCTTCTTACAAAGTGTATTTCGAAATTAGGGTGGAAAATCTACCAAATTTGGCTCCCCCTTGCAAGAAGAATTAAGGTTGTATTTATAGAGGAATTCGGTGCAGCGTTACGACGCTAGGGACAACGTTGCAACGCTGCTGTACCTAAGCCGGCCGGTAAATAAGGAAAGCGATCGCAGCAGCGTTGTAATGCCGAGGCGACATTGGAACACCGCTACCATAACGGGCGCTCCTTATCGAAATTGCGTTGCGACGCTGCAAGGCAGCGTTGCAACGCCCGTTGTGCGGTTCTTCATGCGCACCTTCTTATCGAGATAGCGTTACGACGCTGCAAAGCAGCGTTGCAACGCTATCGTTTGGGGTCTTCAACGCATCTTGGTTACACGTTCGGCGTTGCAACGCTCTTCATGGCGTTGCAACGCCATCACCTCGGGGTTTCAAGCTTGGTTTGGTCCTTTCACTTTCAATTGATGTTATTTTGAGCTCTAAATAGCCTCATTTCAATCCCGAGTGATCCAAAATGTCTCCAATAGCTCCGTTTAAGCTATTAACCTGAAATTGAGTGATTCAAACATGTAAAAGTCTTGAAATCATTATAAAACTAGCAATAAATAAGCCTAAGGATAGCACATTTTGTGTGCTATCAAAACTGCAATATACATTTTGAATAATGTGCCCTTAAAAAGTGTTTCTGAAACACTTTTTGAACTCTGGAAAGGACGTAAAGGTAGTTTATGTCACTTCAGGAAATGGGGTTGTCCAACACATGTGCTTTTGACAAATCCAAAGAAGTTGGATTCATGTTCAAAGTTATGCCTATTCGTAGGATACCCAAAAGAAACAAGAGGTGGTTTATTCTATGATCCTAAGGAAGATAAGGTTTTTGTGTCGACAAATGTCATTTTCTTAGAGGAGGACCACATAAGGGACCACAAACCAAAAAGTAAAGTACTGTTGAGTGAATTAGACGGAACAATAGCAAAGGTTGCTAAGAACACTAGTACGTCAACAAATGTTGTTGATACTAGTTTGTCTAGTCAAGAGAGTACATCTCAAGAGTTGAGTATGCCTCAACGTAGTGGGAGGGTTGTAGTACAACATGACAGTTACATGGGTTTAGCTGAAACCCAAGTTGTTATACCAGATGACAACTACGAGGATCCATTGACTTATAATCAAGCAATGGTTGAGAAAGTCAAAGACAAATGGGTCATAGCCATGGACCAAGAAATGGAGTCTATGTACTTCAATTCTGTTTGGGATCTTGCAGATAAGCCTGATGGGGTAAAACCTATAGGTTGTAAGTGGATCTACAAGAGAAAGCGTGGTGTAGATGGGAAAGTGCAAACTTTTAAAGCTAGACTAGTAGCAAAGGGTTATACCGAGGTTGAAGGGGTTGACTTTGAGGAAATCTTTTCATCTGTTGCTATGGTAAAGTCTATCCGTATCCTTCTTGCCATTGTCACATATTATGACTATGAGGTATGGCAAATGGATGTCAAGACAGCCTTTTTGAATGGAAATCTTGAGGAAACCATCTACATGGACCAACCCAAAGGGTTCATTGAACCAGGACAAGAGCAAAAGGTTTTGCAAGCTTAAAAGGTCGATTTATGGACTGAAACAAGAGTCTAGGTCCTGGAATATAAGATTTGATGAAGCTATCAGATCTTATGGTTTTGACCAGAATGATGATGAACCTTGTGTCTACAAGAAAATCATCAATAGTTCTGTCGCTTTCCTAATTCTCTACGTGGATGATATCCTACTCATTGGAAATGATGTAGGTTATCTTACTGACATCAAGGAATGGGTAGCTACGCAGTTCCAAATGAAAGATTTAGGTGATACACAGTTTGTTCTTGGGATCCAGATTGTCCAGAACCGCAAGAATAAAACACTAGCTTTGTCTCAAACGTCTTACATAGACAAAGTGTTGTCAAGGTTTAAGATGCAAGATTCCAAAAAGGACTTGTTGCCTTTTAGACATGGAATCCATTTGTCTAAGGAATAGTGTCCTAAGACATCTCAAGAAGTGGAGGATATGAAACGAATTCCTTATGCATCGGCTGTTGGGAGCCTAATGTACGCTATGTTGTGTACTCGACCTGACATTTGTTTTGCAGTTGGGATGGTCAGTAGGTATCAATCAAATCAAGGACATGATCACTGGACAACGGTTAAGACAATCCTTAAGTATCTTCAGAGAACAAGGAACTACATGCTCGTGTATGGGGCAAAGGATCTGATCCTTACAGGATAAACGGATTCTGACTTTCAGACTGATAAAGATTCTCGGAAATGTACATCAAGGTCAGTATTCACTCTTAACGGAGGAGCTGTAGTATGGCGAAGCGTCAAGCAAGGATGCATCGCTGATTCCACCATGGAGGCCGAATATGTAACAGCTTGTGAAACAGCTAAAGAGGTCATTTGGTTAAGGAAATTCATGCTAAATTTGGAAGTTTTTCCAAATATGACTTTGCCCATCACGTTGTATTGCGATAACAGCGGTGCAGTGGCAAATTCGAGGGAACCCCGAAGTCACAAGAGGGGAAAGCACATTGAACGGAAATATCATCTCATCCGGGAGATCGTGCATAGAGGAGACGTGATTGTCACGAAGATAGCCTCAGAGCACAACATTCTGATCCTTTTACAAATGCTCTCACGACTAAAGTTTTTGAGAGTCACCTAGAGGCTTAGGTTTACAAGTCTTCCCCAACTAGGGGAAGTGGGAGTATTTTGTACAAAGGGGTTTAAATGCCCTAGTTCATTGTATTTACATTACTGTAATGTTTTAGTACTCCACAAGCTTTAGGTCAAGTGAGAGATTGTTGGGATTTATGCCCTAAACTTGTGTAATTTTGATCAATTAAATAAAGTGTTATTTGTTTTGATAGAATTACAGTCTTGCTTTATAAATCCAATAAACTAAGCTCCAGGGTTATAACATTTATCTTGAACAATAGTGTAGTGGACACTATTTGGATTGTGTTCAAGAATATAACCTAAATGGTCTATGGTTAAAGAATAAGGTTGGAAACCTCATTCTGGAAACATCATGGATGCGACCCATTTTGTAATTAGTACAAATGAGGTAATCCAACTCATTCATGTAGTTGACATGCGAGTGGGGGCATCCTGTATGAAGAGTTCATACAAGACCAGACCGCAAATTATTAGTCTAACCAAATTGTAACATCGTAATGGATAAGATTAGTAATTTATAGATGGTCTTAGTGACTCGATCTGAATCCTGAGCAAGTTAAGACCTCCTGCTTATAGGAGTTTGTCCTTAGACTAGTATGGGTGAGAGTGGCCTGTAGCCGACTCAATAAGCCTACCTTCTCAGGGACAGAACCTCGTAGGTTGCTAGGAACTTAACTATGCAAGATGAAATTCACTCATTCCTACACTAAGGAATTAGATAGGTTGTTCCCTCAAGAACTGACTCCAGGTCTTAAACAACGGGGCCTCGCCCTCTATGAGGGTATGAGTCTAAGATAGGGCCTTAGACTTTTTGTTCATTAGAGGATCTATGGTCCTTAAGGAACAAATAGGTAATTATAGGGGTAAAACGGAAATTTGACCCAGATGTCATTACGAACAACCTGTGAAGGGTCGACTCATGGGTAATGACTATATCAGTGGACACAATATTATCTATAGTGAGGAGAGTGCAGCTACAAGTCTATAGTGGAGTGACTTGTAGTTAATGAATATTGATTAACTGGATCAAAGAGTTTGGTCAGTTAATCTCATATCATTGGAGCTCATGTACTGTAGGTCCATTAGGTCCCTCCGTTGGGTCAACATGGTTATATTGAGGGTATAAAGTTAGGAATGAAATTGAAGTGTTAAAATTTCATAGATGAGGGGTTATATCAATTGTATATGATATTATTGATATAATATATAGTTTTAATGTGAATTAGATTCACATATAAACCATATACTAATGAGAGAATAAAGGAAGGGTAGGATGGTCATTTCCATCCTATTTCCTTATATATATGGTTGCATGAGATGCAACTAGGTAAAAGGCATAGAGACATTGTATGTCATTTGGTTGTGTTGTTGGAAAGGTTCCAAGGACCACAATCTCTCTCTCTAACAACATCTCATCTTACCTAAATGGAACCCACATTCCTCCCTCACCTAGAGAACAACGGAGAAGATCCAGTGGTCGTGTCTTAGTCCGTTCGTGGTTCGTGTTGCTGAGATCTTGATCATGAGAGAAGAGGAGCACTTGAAGAAAGGTTCTTCAAAGGTACAATTTCTTGCTGCCCATCTAGTTTTATATGCTTAATCTAGTTGTTTTGTTCATGAATGAAATCTTTATAACTAAATCAAGAGCGAGCGATTCAGAATCGCTTCCGCTCCAGGACTCGATTCCCTTCACGCATGTCAACCACATGAACGAGTCAGATCACCTTCTTTGTATCATAATACAAAGCGGGAATCCACCGCGTATACAAGATTAGGTCTCCAACCTTATCCATATACTATAGACCGTTCGGGTCATTTACTCGAACTTGATCCTCCCTGTGTGTCCACTACACACCGTTCAAGTTCTATTTCTCACATGTATTCAATGACCCTGTAGCTTAGTTTATTGGTCAAAGTTTGTATGAAATGCGAGACACAAAATTAAGAAATGAATAACTCTTTATTAAGTTCAAATAGTAATTTACAAACAATACGAGATTAGGACAAACATCCCAACAACCTCCCACTCGACCTTAATCCTGAGCGTGTTATGGACTCTTGTCTAGGGGGGTTTGTCCTTTGACTAGTACGAGTGAGGGTGGGCACTGTTGCTCGCCCAATATGTCTATCTTCTCAGGGGCAAGACCACGTGGGGAGCTGGAAACTTGACTTCGCATGAAGGAATTCACTCGTTCCCGACATAGGGAAACTAGAGGGGTTGTTTCCTTAAGTGCTGTCTCTAGGGCATGGACAACAAGCCCCACCCTCTCGCTGGGCTGAGAGGATTGTTGTTTATGGTTGGACCATACAACGTTGTTGATCATTAGAGGAGCAGTGGGAGTTAAGGAGCAAGAGCTAGACACCGGGGTAAAATGGTAATTTGACCCAGCAGTGTCTACGAACAACCAGTGAAGGGTCGACTCATGGATATTGGTTATATCGATGGACACAACGTGTCCTACAATGATGAGAGTGTAGCTACGGGCTTTAGTGGAGTGTTACCGTAGCTAATGAATGTTGAATAATCGAGTCAAAGAGTTTGACAGGTTAGTCTCGGATTATTGGAGCTCGTCACGTGTAGGTCCATTAGGTCTCTCGGTTGGCTCAAATTGGATAAATTGAGGGTTTACAGTTTGGTGTGAATTTGAAGTGTTCAAATTCATTATTTTAGTATTTATGTCATTTATATGAGATATATATGACATAATATATAGTTTAATGTGAATGAGATTCATAATAAACTATAGTATAACCTAACTGATTAATTTGTGCTAATTGGAGATTAAATTGAATGTGATTTAATTTAAAAATCAACAATTATGCAAATGAGATTTGTATAATAAGGTATGAGATACCTTATATTATGTGATACGCAAATATGATTTGTATATCATATAGTTGTGGTAATATTGTGATTTGGTGGAGATTTTAACGACATCACACAATGGTATTTAAAGGCTTTGCAAGAAGCCTTTGGTAACTCTTTTACCATTTTATGGATTTTGATCCAAAGAGAGCTCTCATTCTCTCTCAATTTTCTCTAGAATTCTCCTCAACCAAAATCGAAAGGGAGTCCCACATACTCTCCCTTTACCTCCCGAGAACAACCGAGAACGCATTCTAGAAGTGTCACACTAATCGATTCGAGGATCGAGTTCGTGGAGATCATTCGTTCAAGAGGGATCGAGATCGTGATCAAGAAGTAGAAAACGTTGAAGAAAAGTTCTTCAAGAGGTTAGTATCTATTACTTACTATTTTCTCTTCTTATTTCCATGTTTAACTTGGAATAAAAGTAGTTTAGTTCGGTTTTAAGATAAGAATTACACAACGAATCAACGACGTTTCACAACGTCTTCCGCTGTGGGAATTTCAAATCCCTTCAATTGGTATCAGAGCCAATCATTGCTCTTCGTTATGTATTATGTGAATTCTTAAAATAAGGTGGGTAGCATTAATTTTCATGAGATGAATGTTAATGGTTTACAATTTTTGATGTTTTCAGTTTTTGGCACTAGTTTAGATTTACATTAAAGTTGATGAGATCAATGTAAAGGCCTAGTGTTTTGGGCTTTTTTTGATGTAAATAGAGTCTGTAAGTCCATGTCGTTCGGGGCATGAGATGTCGTGAAGAAAACGGAGCGAAAACGGACAAAAAACGATGAAGAACAAGCAAAGTGTTTGTTGTTTTGTCGACGTGGTTGAGACGTTGTTCTTCGGCGTCTCAACGTTGTCCATGCTGATGGAGACGTTCTGCAGGAATAGCGTTACAACGCCAGGCCCGACGTTGAATGCAACAGCGTTGCAATGGTGCCGCGTAGTGGACAGTTCCAGCGACGGCGCGTGAGACGTGGGTGAGTGGTAGTTATGGGACAACGTGCGTCAGTTCGAACCCCAGTAGCAACACAATTTTATTTTTATTTTATTTTCTTTTTAAATTATTTTATTAAATGTATTTTTAATTAATTATTTTAATTAATATTAATATAAATATTATATTAATGTTAATTAATCTAATTTTATGTCCCTAGGGTGCAAAAATCGGTCCAATAATGCTATTTACTTATTTTATGCATGAGATGCATGAAATATTTATTCTATGTGCATAATGTATGTTCTATAGATTTAAAATCCCACCTTAGGTTAAACATTTCATGCATCATTTATATTATAAGAGTTATAATATATAGTATGCATGATAGATTTATATTATAAGAGTTATAATATAATGTATGCACGTTTAAATTTATTTAAGTATAAGTGTTATATTTTTAGATTAAAAGCAAGCTCATGCATTTAATTCATGTGATAAATGTATGTTATAGAATAGCATTATTCATGTGATGAATGATCAAACACTATAACATAGAAATGCATGTAGCCTAAGTTAATTATTAGTTTTAAATGGTTTAGAACTTGAATAACTAGACTTAGTTTTTCTAGTTCTAATAAGATTAGAATTAGGAAATCAAATATGACATTTGAATGGAGAATGATAAGTAACTCTGTCTAAGAAAGGTTCTGTCTAAGGCTGGGGTATTTAAGCTGACGCTTTGCGGAACACCCTTACATGGGAACTGACATGGGAGTGAATTCGATCCGGAGATTCATAGGTTATATTTTCATGAGTGTCGTTAATTAAGAGTTAATTAATTTACTCACATACACCTAAGTTAATAATATGCTTATAGACTTAGACTAATCCAATATAAGAGTTATATTGGTAGACTTAGGTAAATTTTAGCCGGTTTATCTAGGTCAATCCCGATTAATTTAAAGTGCAGAGAGGGAGAAAATAAAGTGTATGAGATACATTTCATTTTCCATCCACAAATCTCCGTTAAGTTCGCAGCGTGAGATCCATACTCGGCCTCGTGGCGCAAATGGGAGCGTCCCCCTACGGGTGGCATTTGCATGGGTCAATATTCAATGTGAATGGAGAGAGTACTTATAGTGAGTGGGAGCGGGATCTGTGAAAATGGGACCCACGGTCTCTTCTTTCAATTCACACCGTGAGATGCCAATGATCCGCCTGCTAGTTTGGCCTAGACAAGACAATACCTACGGAGGGCCTTGATAATGGGAGTCGGAACACCGTGAATTCCCAAAAGGGATACGATTTCCTTGTCGGTTTTCCTTTGTTTTCCTCCCTACGACGGCTATTATTTGGACGGATACTTGAAAATTTAAAGATTGAGGGTGACACTCACAGGATTCATTAAGAGTTAATGGATTTAGACCAAAAAATGGTAACTGGACGCCTAATGGAATAAGAGTTATTCTGGTATTAGGGTCTGGTCGAGAAAGTCTCGTCCTAGAGGAGGACTGGGTTTGTCTACCCTACAGTGGCGGTCATTCTAAACCTTTGGGGTATCATTGCAATTTTTTAAAATGACCTAGGGATCATAGGATAAAAATTTGCT
Organism: Trichosanthes cucumerina; assembly: GCA_036507285.1. Taxonomy (NCBI): domain Eukaryota; kingdom Viridiplantae; phylum Streptophyta; class Magnoliopsida; order Cucurbitales; family Cucurbitaceae; genus Trichosanthes; species Trichosanthes cucumerina. The sequence continues at coordinate 48,009,665 of CM071841.1, forward strand.
AAAACCTGATTGGATTTTCAAAAGTTTTTTGCGAGACTAATACAAAGTTCTTCATTATTCAGTAACAAAAATGTCAAATTCTTTTAACGCTCATTTAGCTTCCATTAAGTTAGTCGGCGATAATTTTTCGTGGAAAAACAATATTAACACGATTTTGGTAAGTGACGACCAAGAGTTAGCGCTCACTAAGGAGGGTCCTTAGGTGCCTGATCCAACAGTCCTATTCAACGATCTACAAACCTTCCAGTCCTTGGTGCAAACTAGGGGACAGGAAGCTGAGGCAAGTGTTTCCTTTAGACCTTTTCACAGGGGTTTGACTTTTGGGATAAAGTTTGTAGACTCTTCAGGCCCGAAAGGGAAGGAGGAGAAGTTGAAAGAGGTTAGGGTTGACCGCGGTGCTGTCTTAAACGACAAAGAGATCAAGGAAGTTGTAAGAAAGTGTTTCTACTACAGCAGGGACGGACACCTGAAAAAGAGTCATCCCAAGTTCCTAGACAAAAAGAAGATGACAAGTAGATGTGATTTACTTGACACAAAAACTTGTTTAGTGGAGAGTAGTGACTCTTCCTGGATACTGGATTTAGGCGCCACTAACCATGTTTGCTATTCGTTTAAAGGATTATGTTCTTGGCAGTGGCTGCAAGAGAGTGAGATAAAACTCAGGGTTGGATCGGTAGTAGTTGTCTCAGCCGCAACAATTGTCACTGTGAAGCTGTTTTTTGGCGGAAAGTACCTATTATTGGATAATATGTACATAGTTTCTGGGTTTACTAGAAACCTAGTTTCGATTTCCTGCCTATTAGAACAAAATATTTCCGTTTCATTAAAGAGTATTAAAACGTTTATTTCTCGAAATGGAAATTTGATTTGTTCTGCTTCGCTTGAGAGCAATTTATATGTTTTGAACCCTAATTCGGTCAAAAGTGTTTTGAATACCGAATTGTTTAAAACAGCAGAAACGCGAACTAAGAGATTAAAAGTTTCTCCAAAAGAAAGTGCCCATCTTTAGAATCTAAGGTTAGGCCACATAAATCTCAATAGGATTGAGAGACAAGTGAAAAGTTGACTTCTAAGCGAGTTGGAAGAAAACTCTTTATCGGTGTGTGAGTCATGCCTTGAAGGCAAAATGAACAAACGTCCTTTTAGTGGAAAAGTATATAGAGCCAAGGAGCCCCTTGAGCTTATACATTCTGACCTCTATGGTCCGATTAATGTTAAAGCACGAGGAGGTTACGAATACTTTGTATCTTTTATAGATGACTATTCGAGATATGGGTACATAAATACCTAGTGCATAGAAAGTCTGAGACTCTTGAAAATTTCAAGGAGTTCAAGATTGAGGTTGAGAACCTGTTAGGTAAAACTATAAAAACACTTCGATCGGATCGAGGTGGAGAGTATATGGACACTGAATTCCTGGACTATATGATAGAACATGGAATTACGACCAAACTCTCTCAAACGGTATATGCCATCAGAGAATGGTGTATCAGAGAGGAGAAACAGAACCCTGTTGGACATGGTTCGGTCGATGATGAGCTATGCTCGTCTCCCTTATTCGTTTTCGGGTTACGCAGTGGAGACCGCGATATACATTTTGAACACAGTTCCGTCAAAGAGTGTTGTGAAACACCTTTCGAACTCTGGCATGGTCGTAAAATTAGTTTACGTCATTTCAGAATTTGGGGATGCCCGACCCATGCGTTGGTGTCAAATCCGAAGAAGTTGGAACCCCGTTCAAAGTTGTGCCTCTTTCTAGGTTACCTAAAAGAGCTAGGGGTGGTTTCTTTTTCGATCCTATGGAAAATAGGATGCTTGTGTCAACAAACGCCACATTCCTTGAGGAAGACCACATCAGAGATCACTTACCAAGGAGTAAGATTGTGTTAAATGAAATGGACGGTACATCAGCAAGAGTTGCAGATGGAGTTAGTACGTCAACAAGTGTTGTTGATCCTAGATCGTCTTGTTAAGTCCGTTCCCAAAAGTTTGGAATGCCTCGACGTAGTGGGAGGACTGTGAGACAATCTGAATGTTACATGGGTTTAGCTGAAACCCAAGTCGTCACACCTGACGATGACTGCGAGGATTCAGGCAATGGCAGACATTGACTTATGATCAGGCAATGGCAGACATTGACAAAGACAAATGAATTAAAGCTATGGACAAGAAAATGGAGTCGATGTACTTCAATTCCGTCTGGGAACTTGTGGAACAACCGGATGGGGTTAAACCTATTGGTTGCAAGTGGATCTACAAACGTAAACGTGGCGTAGATGCGAAGGTGCAGACCTTCAAAGCTAGACTAGTGGCAAAAGGTTTTACCTAGGTGGAAGGGGTTGACTATGAGGAAACCTTTTCACCTGTTGTCATGGTAAAGTCTATCAGAATCCTTCTGGCCATTGTTGCATATTATGACTATGAGGTATGACAGATGGATGTCAAGACCGTCTTTTTGAATGGCAACCGTGACGAGACCATCTACATGGACCAGCCCAAGGGGTTCATTGCCCAAGGCTAAGAGCAAAATATTTGCTGACTTCAAAGGTCTATTTATGGACTGAAACAAGCCTCGAGGTCTTGGAATATAAGGTTTGATAAGGCGATCAAATCTTATGGCTTTGATCAAAATGTTGACGAGCCTTGTGTCTACAAGAAAATCGTCAACAGTATTGTCGCGTTTCTAATATTGTATGTGGATGATATCCTACTCATTAGGTATGAGGTAGGATTTCTAACTGACATTAAGGAATGACTGACTTCGCAATTCAAAATGAAAGATTTGGGAGAGGCACAGTATGTTCTAGATATCCAGATAGTTCGGAATCGAAAGAACATAGCGTTAGCCATGTCTCAGGCGTCTTATGTTGACAAGATGTTGTCTAGATATAAGATGCAGAACTCCAAGAAGGGATTGTTACCTTTCAAGCATTGGGTTCACCTATCTAAGGATCAATGTCCTAAGACTCCTCAAGAGGTTGAGGATATGAGACGAATCCCCTATGCTTCAACTTTAGGGAGCCTGATGTATGCCATGCTGTGTACTAGGCCCGACATTTGTTATGCAGTTGGGATTCTGAGTAGGTATCAATCCAATAAAGGATTAGATCACTGGACTGCCGTAAAGGAAATCTCAAGTATCTTAGGAGAACGAGGAACTACAACCTTGTGTATGCGAGTGGGGATTTGATCCTTACGGGATACACAAACTCTGACTTTCAGACCGATAAGGATTCTAGTAAATCCACTTCAGGGTCAACCTTCATTCTGAATGGAGGAGCTGTAGTGTGGCGAAGCATCAAGTAGGGATGCATCGCTAATTCCACGATGGAAGCCGAGAATGTTGCGGCTTGTGAAGTTGCAAAGGAAGCTGTTTGGCTTAGGAAGTTCTTGCTAGATTTAGAAGTTGTTCCAGATATGAACTTGTCAATCACGCTGTTTTGTGATAACAGTGGTGCAGTAGCTAACTCGAGAGAACCTCTCATAAAAGGGGAAAGCACATTGAGCGTAAGTATCACTTGATACCCGAGATTGTGCACCGCGGAGACGTGACAGTCACGCAGATAGCTTCGGAGCACAACGTTGCTGATCCATTTACAAATGCCCTCACGGCTAAGGTGTTTGAGGGTCACCTAGAGAGTCTAGGTCTTCGAGTGCTTCTTTACTAGGGCAAGTGGGAGTATTGTAAAGGAGTAGTCAATGCAGTAGTTTATTGTATTACTTTACTGTACATTTGAGAAATGTATTATGTACTCGACTAGCTTAGTCCAAGTGGGAGTTTGTTGGGATGTATGTCCTCATCTCGTGTAGTTTGTAATATTTCAAGTTGTAAATAAATAAGAGTTATTTCTTTGAACTTTATGTCATAAATAAGAGTTATTTTGAATTTTCTGTCTCGCATATTTCATAAACTTAATTCAATAAACTAAGCCCCAGGGTAATTGTATTATGAGAGAACTAAGAACTTGAACAATGTGTAGTGGACACATAGAGAGCATCATGTTTGAGTTAATGACCTGAACGATCTACAGTATATGGATAGGGTTGGAGACCTAATCCTGGATACACAGTGGATGCGACCCGTTTTGTATTAGATACAAGCGAGGTAATCCAGCTCGTTCATGTGGTTGACATGCGAGTGTGGGCATCCTGTGCAATGAGATTATACAAGACCGGACCGTGAATTATTAGACTTACTGATGTAACACCGTTGACAGTATAGAGCTAATAATTTCGTAGATGACCATTAGTGACTCGACCTTAATCCTGAGCGTGTTACGGACTCCTGTTTGCGTGGGTCTGTCCTTTGAATAGTACGAGTGAGGGTGGGCACTGTTGCTCGCCCAATATGCCTATCTTCTCAGGGACATGACCACGTGGGGAGCTGGGAACTTGACTACGCAAGAAGGAATTCACTCGTTCTCGACTTAGGAAAACTAGAGGGGTTGTTCCCATAAGTGTTGTCTCCAAGGCTTGGACAACGGGGCCCCACCCTCTAGCTGGCCTGAGAGGGTTGTTGTTTATGGTTGAACCATACAACATTGTTGTTCATTAGAGGAGCAGTGAGACTTAAGGAGCAAGAGGTAGACACAGGGTTAAAACGGTAATTTGACCCAAAAGTGTCTACGAACAACCAGTGAAGGGTCGACTCATGGATATTTGTTATTGTTGCGTAATTTTTGATGATGCAATACAACAAGTGTACGGGTCAAGTTTTAGTATAGTGATTTAGAGTTCCAAGTATCGCCCCCGAGAATGGGTTTCTAGATTAATTAATTACCAAGATACTTATTCTTAATTTTATCTAAAGCAATAAAACTTTGATGGATAGTGAAAACAAAGATAGAAAATAAATGTACAATTGGAGACACGAATATGATAGAATTGAAGGAAGATGATTTCACGAGATATAATTCCTTATTTAACACATGCAATGAACTAATATTATGAATTTATAAACAAGAAGTGAAAATACTCAAGAGAATCTCTCGATTCCTAGTGAGCCTCGCACACACGATAAATTCTAAAATTTGCTTATGAATTTTAAAAGCATACACGACATTAAGCAACTTTTTTATGTATTTCCCAAAGAACTCTAGGTCATTCTTATGCTAGATTTCTAAGGATTTTTGCAACTTTGCTCTAATCTAAGTTTCTTTCTCTCGAGTCCAGTTAAATCAACAAGATTTATGAAATAAAGAACGAATTGCCAAAAATAAATAACATAACAAAGTTCAATACATAATTAAATAAATCTAAAACATGCTAATCAAATTCCAACCACAACGTTTATCTACTCAAAATCACCATAAAAACAAGCTAAAGTCAAAGAAAAAGTCTTTAAACTCAATTGCGAACTAAAAGAAAGAGAAATAAACTTATGTGTCAATATCGGTCCCTTGTTCCCGAGCTCCCGTCACGATCTCAAACCTCCGCAAACGCTTTGGCTCCTAAGGAATGTTCCTCTTTCTCCCCTTAGAGTGTGTATTTCAAAATTAGGGCTAAAAACTACCAAATTAGGCTCCCCTTTGCAATGAAAACAACATGTTATATTTATAGGGATTTTCGGTACGACGGTGCAACGCTGGGCATGGCGTTGCAACACTGTGCCTGCTGCCAGCCAGCCCATTGCGACCATTTTTATCATATCTTTTCGCTCAGGTGTCCAAATGACCTCTGGTTTTACGCGTTGGAATCGTGATTTGATGTAGAATGTCTCAGTATATTTTTTATACTCAAAATAAATCTAGATTTTTCGGTCTTAAATTAGGAATACACATGTTTCAAATTGAACTAAAATAGTGTCAAAACACTCAATTTTTTCTTCTCAAGCTCAGTTTCCTGAAACTAACCATAAAATGCCATGAAAGCTTATGTTTTAAGTATAAAAACTAGCTAAATTATATAAATAAGATAACATATTTGTATGCTATCAGCTATATTGATGGACACAACTTGTCCTACAGTGATGATAGTACAGCTACGAGCTTTAGTGGAGTGTTACCATAGCTAATGAATGTTGAATAACTGAGTCAAAGAGTTTGACAGGTTAGTCTCGGATCATTGGAGCTTGTCACGTGTAGGTCCATTAGGTCCCTCGGTTGGCTCAAATTGGACAAATTGAGGGTTTATAGTTTGGTTGAATTTGAAGTGTTTAAATTCATTATTTGGGTATTTATGACATTTATATGAGATGTATATGACATAATATATAGTTTATTGTGAATGATATTCATAATAAACTATAGTATAGCCTAATTGAATAATTAGTGCTGATTTGTATATCATATAGTTGTGGTAATATTGTGATTTGGTGGAGATTTTAACTCCATCACACAATGGTATTTAAAGGCTTTGCAAGAAGCCTTTGGTAATTCTCTTACCATTTTTTGAATTTTTATCCAAAGAGAGCTCTCATTCTCTCTCAATTTTCTCTAGAATTCTCCTCACCCAAAATCAAAAGGGAGTCCCATATACTCTCCCTTAACCTCCGAGAACAACTGAGAGTACATTTTGGAAGTGTCACACTGATCTGTTTGAGGATCGAGTTCGTGGAGATCATTCATTCGAAAGGGATCGAGATCGTGATCAAGAAGTAGAAAACGTTGAAGAAAAGTTCTTCAAGAGGTTAGTAATCTATTACTTACTATTTTCTTTTCTTATTTGCATGTTTAACCTAGAATTAAAGTAGTTTAGTTTGATTTTAAGATAGGAATTACAAAACGAATCAACGACGTTTCACAATGTCTTCCGTTGTGAGAATTCAAAATCCCTTCAATTGGTATCAGAGCCAATCGTTGCTCTTCGTTATGTATTATGTGAATTCTTAAAATTAGGTGGGTAGCATTAATTTTCATGAGATGAATGTTAATGGTTTGCAATTTTGGATGTTAATGGTGTGAAATCCTGCCATAGTCTACCGAAAGCTCTCAGAGTTTGATATTTTGTACGTGGGGTGGGGTTGTATAACAAGTCCGTATATATTTTGTAGATATTTTGAAAGGACTATATAATTATTTTCGTGTATGCACTAGAGGTTGTAGTTGTGTAAATCATGGTTGGGTATGTTTTTGGTTGAAATGCTCTCTACCTGTTTTAGTTTTCGAGTGAGGTGTAAGTAGACCTACTTCTTACGTATGTATAGTAATTTTCAAGGTTCCATTGTGTTGTGTTTAAAGTATTTCATATGCAAGTATAACATGTTTATCAAGTATAACAGGGTCAACAGGTATCGTTAGAGAGGTAAACGATGTCTATTGGCTTCACGCCATCTTCCGGTTAGCGGGTAGTCCGGGAGGGGGTGTGACCGGAATCGATAGAGGAAAAATGCTTATTATTGCATGTAAACACGACACCGTCATCAGGTATGACAACTTGAGTTTCAGCTAAATCCAAGTAGCGGTCAGGTTGGGAAATATCCCTCCCACTGCGTCGAGGAATTTTCAACGATTGAGGAGAACGAGACTGACTCGATGTGTCGGCTTCTTCATCAACTCTTGGCTAAGGTCTAGCTTGATCAACAACTTTTGTTGACTCATTTGTAACACTAGCCAACATGTAGACCTTGGCCTTGTCATTGGCCTTGATCCAACGGTCGTACACATCCTTCATAGATTGAGGAGCGTTTCGAGCAGGGACCTGAGGACATTCCTTAGTTAGTACAAATCGTAAGTCGTCAACAACTAGAATCGTATTCAGGTTGGACTTCCACGCTGTATAATTCTCGCCAGTTAAACGTTCACTTTTGAGTAAGGCTATTATTAAGGACGACATGCTGAAATTTAAAAATAATTCTAATTATTTTTGCCTTTAACCCATTACAAACCAATCAATTTTAGCAAAATTATTAAAGAACCCTAGTGTTTAAATTAAACCTTTAGTTTTGCAACAGAACAAAAGCCACCGTCGGGTGGTCAGTCACTCGTCCTCTGAATTGAGACTAGCTCAACTAATTCTCACTACTAGAACATCTCACGTTCCAATGATTCTTAGTTATCGTTTGTTTCGTCAAGGACTCGTTCATAAATGTGACCCTACCATTTTCAGATCCAATAGGTCTGAGCCAACAGGCTATTAAGAAAGACAACTGCTGGCAAATTACTTAAGAGACCCTATCCATTTTTGATGTTGCAATGTTCCGACCCCTATAGTCATGCCCTCCGTAAGGATTTACTGTTCCACGACAACCTAGCAGGCGGACTATAGAAATCTCACGGTGTGACCTAATGGAGGAGACCGTAGGATACGTTGACACGCGTGCTGCTCCCATTTACTATGGATACTTCCCTCATTCACCTTGATATTGAACCATGCAAACACTTACCGTAGGGGGACACCCTACTGACGCCACGTAGCCGAGTATGGAAGTGATGGTGTGAACTCTGGAGGACGTGAGAGTAAACTTGATGCGAACATCTCGTTTTCTCCCACTGAAGTTCCTAAGGTTAGATTGTAGGTTTAACTTAGTCGCTTCTTGTTAAAGAATCTATCTAAATCTATGCCTATTATAAGTTTTATAACTAGGTCTTTTGACAATATGTCTAGGTGAATAAAAATTTTAATTACCTAGATATAACTATGGCTAATTCAACTCAAGCTCCAGGTCAGTTCCCAGGTAGGAGGTGTTCGTTAACCGTCTTCTTAAGTACTGTTGGGATTTTTGTCCTAATCTCGTGTTTGTAAATTACTGTTTGAAATTAATAAGAGTTATTTATTTCATTACTTTGTGTCTCGCAATATTTACAAACTTTTCCAATAAACTAAGCTCTAAGGTCATTGAATTTCTGAGAGAACTAGAACTTGAACGGTGTGTAGTGGACACACAGGGAGGATCACGTTCGAGTTAATGACCCGAACGGTCTACAGTATATGGATAGGGTTGGAGACCTAATCTTGGATACATTGTGGATGCGACCCGCTTTGTATTAGATACAAACGAGGTGATCTGAATCGTTCATGTGGTTGACAAGCATGTGGGGGCATCTTGTGCAATGAGATTGTACAAGACCGGACCGTGAATTATTAGACCTACTGATGTAACACCGTTGACAGTAAGGACTAATAACTTCGTAGATGACCATTAGTGACTCGACCTTAATCCTAAGCGTGTTACGGACTCCTGTCTGCGGGGGTCTGTCCTTTGACTAGTACGGGTGAGAGTGGTACAGTTACTCGCCGAATATGCCTATCTTCTCAGGGACAGGACCAAGTAGGGAGCTAGGAACTTAACAACGCGAGATGGAATTCACTCGTTCCCGCCTTTCGGAAAACTAGAGGGGTTGTTCCCTTTAGTGTTGTTTCCAGGGCTTGGACAACGGGTGCCCACCTTTTCACTGGCCAGAGAAGGGTGTTGTGTATGGTTGGAGCATCACAATATGTTGTTCATTAGAGGAGCAGTGGGGACTTAAGGAACAAGAGGTAGACATAGGGGTAAAACGGTAATTTGACCCAGCCGTGTCTACGAACAACCTGTGAAGAGTCGACTCATGGGCATTGGTTATATCAGTGGACACGTAATATTCTGCACTGACGGGAGTGCAGCTACGGGCTATAGTGGAGTGTTACCGTAGCTAATGAATGTTGATTAACCGGATCGAAGAGTTTGACAGGTTAATCTCTGATCATTGGAGCCTGTCACTGTAGGTCCATTAAGTTCCTCGGTTGGCTCAATCTGGGTTAAAAAGAAGGGTTAATGTTTTCGTATGAAATTGAAGGGTTCAATTTCACTCTAAGGGCATTTATGTCATTTATATGAGATATGAATGATATAATATATAGTTTAATGTGAATGAGATTCATAATAAACTATAGGTTAGCCTAATTGTTGAATTAGGACTAATTGGAGAAATTAATTGAGAGAAATCAAATTGGATGTGATTCAATTTAATTAATCCACAATTATTGCCAATGAGATTTGCAATATGAGATATGAGATATCTTATATTATGTGATTATGCAAATGAGATTTGCATAACCTATGGTTGTGGTAAAGTGGTAATAATGTGGAGATTTTAACTTCTTCATTCCCATTATTTAAACCCTTTGCAAGAAGGGATTGGTAAGCAAGTCTCTCATTTTTTTGATTTTGATCAAAGAGAAGAGATCAAAATTCTCTCTACTCTCTCAACTCTCCTCCCTCTCCAAAACTCTAGAGTCCCACAACTCTCCTCCTTTCCAAAGGAAGAACAACCGAGACTCAAGTGGTTGTGTTCGGGTTTCATTCGAGAGAAGGTTTTGTTGAGTTCAAGAAGCACGAAGCATTTGTGATAAAGGAAGGATTTTAGAAGATCTGTCGACAACAAGTAAGTACGTTCTTCAGGCTGTAAATTCATCCTCTTTTGTATGTTTAACCTAGATCTAATAGTTAGATCATTTTGACAAAACTCAAGTAGCGTAATGATACCATGACGATTCAATCGTCTTCCGCTGCGCGAGGATTTTTATTCCCTTCAAGTACGCCCAACCTTAGACAAAACATCACCGGTAGAGTTCCTTTATAACCAATGTCCAATTCTCCTACTGTATTTTAAACTATTTAAAATACTATGTAAGACTAACTTCTAATCCTATTAGAAATTAAATTTAGGTCTAAGTTAAATTTAAACAATTTAAAACTAATTTCATTTAAACAAACCTCCTATGTTTGCATGTAGTTTTTTGTTATAGGTTATGGTTTCTAAAACCCATTTATAACTTTTATAAATTTTTTAAAAAATAACCTGTGAAGGCGAACTATATTATAACTCCAATAAATAATTTCTAATTGAAATTACATTCAACTTCTTGAATTATGCAAATTACTTAAACAAAATAACACTTTATTTTAAGCTAAGTCATTTCATGTTCCATGCAATTTATTTTTCATATAATATAATTATAACAATTATAATTACTTACTCATGAAAAATAAACTAAATCATGCATTTCTATCATATTTATATAACAATTATACAAATAAAATGCATGAACATGCTTATCCTAAGGTGAGAAAAATTTTAAAAGACATTCAAGAAGAAAATAGCTGTGAAACCGAAAAAATTTGGCCCCTTACACTAATTTTATTACATAAATGATCCAAGACACTTTGAACTGGGCTCAGGCTGCTCGAACTGGACCATCCACGACTCGAACAACTCGAATCGTTGCTGAACCGGTCTACTTCACCTAGATGAAGCCCCGACGTTGCAACGCCGCCACCTCAAGTGCCTGGGACGGTTATCGGGGTAGCGTTGCAATGCAATGAGACGACGTTGCAACGCTGCTGACCACGTGGATTCGTTGTCGACAGGCGCTTCGGCGTTGTGACGCCGTTCTCCAGCGTTGTGACGCTTATGAACGGCGTTGCAACGCCACTAGTAGCGTTGCAACGCCACAGGTGCAACAACAAGCTTCAACCTTCGAAAACCGTGGCTTCAAACAATAAATTTTCTCCCGATACTCATCCAAATGTCTTGAAATTTGTCACGAACGACTCATAGCAACTTTACTTCTCCAGATCCAACACTGAGTGTTATCTCTGAAGAGAATCGAAGTCCCTGCAGCAGAAGCGATTGCGAATCGCGCACTCTTGATTTAGTTACAACGGAAAATTCAAGAACGTAAAACATAGATTAAGCACATATAATAAAATGGACAGCAAGTATTTACCTTTGAAGAACATTTCTTCAAGTGCTCCTCCGCTCTTCACGATCAAGATCAACCAAACACGAACTCGTACGAACACCGACACCACTACCGGATCTTCTCCGTTGTTCTCTAGGTGAGGGAGGAAGGTGGGTTCCCTTTAGGAGTGGTGAGGTATTTTGTGAGAGAGATGTGTGTTTTTGAACTCTTCCAACAACACAACAAGGAGGCTAGGAATAGCTTAGAATGATTTCCAAAATCACTTAACCTACTTTCATCTCATGCAACCATATATATAGGGAAATAGGATGGAAATGACTATCCTACCACTCCGTTTATCTCTCTTTCGTATATAGTTTATATATGAATCTAATTCACATTAAAACTATATATTATATCAATTATATCATATATAATTGATATAATTCCTCATGTATAAAATTGAACACTGCAATTTATCTCCTAACTTTATACCCTCAATATTACCATGTTGAGCCAACGGAGGGATCTAATGGACCTACAGATCATGATCTCCAATGATGTGAGATTAACTGATAAAACTCTTTGATCCAGTTAATCAATATTCATTAACTACAAGTGACTCCATTATAGACTTGTAGCTGCACTCTACTCACTGTAGATATTATTGTGTCCACTGATATAGTCATTACCCACGAGTCGACCCTTCACAGGTTGTTCGTAATCACAGCTGGGTCAAATTACCATTTTACCCCTGTGATTATCTATTTGTTCCTTAAGCACCACTTATCCTCTAATGAACAACAAGTCTACAACAAGTCTAAGGTCCTACCTTAGACTCATACCCTCATAGAGGGCGGGGCCCCGTTGTTCAAGACTTCGAGTCAGTTCTTAAGGGAACAACCTATCTAATTCCTCAGTAGAGTAATGAGTGAATTCCATCTTGCACAGTTAAGTTCCCAGCTAACTACGAGGTTCTGTCCCTGAGAAGGTAGGCTTAGTGAGTCGGCTACAGGCCACTCTCACCTATACTAGTCTAAGGACAAACCTCTATAAGCAGGAGTTCTTAACTTGCTCAGCATTCAGGTCAAGTCACTAATGACCATCTATAAATTACTAGTCTTATCCTATTAATTGTGTTATCTTGGTTAGACTAATAATTTTGCGATCGAGTCTTGTATGAACTCTTCATACAGGATGCCCCCACTCGCATGACAACTACATGAATGAGTTGGATTACCTCATTTGTACTAATTACAAAGTGGGTCGCATCCATGGTGTTACCAGAATGAGGTTTCCAACCTTATTCTTATACCATAGACTATTTAGGTTATAATCTTGAATTCAACCCAAATAGTGTCCACTACACTGATTCCAAGATAAACGTTATAACCTTGGAGCTTAGTTTATTGCATTTATAAAAGCAAGACTGTAATCTAATCAAAACAAATAACACTTTATTTAATTGATCAAAATTACACAAGCTTGGGGCATAAATCCCAACAATCTCACCCTCTTGCTGCCGCTGCCAGGAACTTAATCCTTGAAAAGAAGAGCAAACATGGTTAGTGGCGCCTGAATCCAATATCCAAGCTGAGTCATTACTCTCCACTAAATAAGTTTCTGTGACAAGTAAATCACATTTACCTGTCATCTTCCTTTCATCAAGGAACTTGGGGCAACTCCTTTTCAGGTGTCCGTCCCCGTTGCAGTAGAAACACTTTCTGGCAACATCCTTGATTTCTTTTCCTTTTAGGGCGGCAACGCGGTCAACACTATCCTTATTCAACTTCTCCTTCTTCCCTTTAGGGCATGAAGAGCCTACAAACTTTGTCCTAGAGGTCATACCCCTGTGAAAAGGTCTTAATGCAACACTTTCCTCAGCTTCCTGTCCCCTAGTTTGCACAAAGGACTGGAAGGTTTGTAGATTGTCGAATAGGACTGTTGAACCAAGCACCTGAGGACCCTCCTCAGTGAGTTTGAACTCTTGGTCGTCATTTACCAAAATCGCGTCTATATTGTTTTTCCACGAAATACTATTGCCGACTAACTTAACGGAAGCTAAAGGAACGTTAAAAGCGTTTGACATTTTGTTGCTGAAATAAGATGAAAAACTTTGTATTAGTCTCGCAAAAACTTTTTAAAATCCAATCGAGTTTTAGCAAATTTTTATCCTATGATCCCTAGGTCATTCAAAAATTTGCAATGATACCCTAAAGGTTTAGAATGGCCGCCACCGTAGGGTAGACAAACTCACTCCTCCTCTAGGACGAGACTTTCTCGACCAGACCCTAATACCAAAATAACTCTTATTCCATTAGGCATCCAGTTACCATTTTTCGGTATGAATCCATTAACACTTAATGAATCCTGTGAGTGTCTGTAACGCCCCTACTATAACATAAATTCCTAGGGACATTACTACTGATGCATGCATTCGAGGCCCTAACTGACTTTAAATAAGTAAAAGTTGATAAATAAAAATCAATTTAATTTGGGATCCCATAGAAATACAAAACATTTACAAGAAACATAACTAAGTTCGGCCTCTAGTTTTAAAACTCTATGTTACATAAGTGGAAGACAATAATCATTTAAAAGAAGTCTTTCTAAATCATGGATGCGGATTTCATGACTCGGTTCCCATGGCTTCTGTAGCGCATCCCTGCCACTCGCCTGGTATGCTCTCGCCTTTACCTGAAAACATTTTAAAACAGAGAAAACACGACAAAGGTAAAGGGGTGAGTATTATAAAATACCCAGTAAGTGGGGGTGGGGAAATGCAAACACATGCAACATGACTTTCTTTTAAACATAACTTTTACACATGACTGTAATTCGTGACTTTTGAGATCATAAAACTTTCTGTTGTGGGACCTAAAACTCTGTTCATAAAATCATGACTTTTCTCTTTGACTATGCGTGGTCAATTGAGTCTACCTGAGTCTTTTCATATTGAGTCCCTCACGGACCCCTATAGGTTTGAGTCCCTCACAGACCCCTATAAGTTTGAGTCCCTCAAAGACCCCTATAAGTTTGAGTCCCTCACAGACTCCTATAAGTTTGACCCATAGGGTCTCTGATGCATGTTTTACCATGCATGAATTCTCAGGAGACCAATTGCCACAGCCTACATGATATGTACATATACATACAATGTGCATGAGGTCCCATTCTTCAAACACATCTACATATACATTCAGGATGATGCAACAATCACATAAAACATAAGATCATGGCATAACTTTCATAACTTTAATGTAGAGTCAATCAATCATAAGTGATAAGTACGTTTATTATTTAAGGTACATAATTAGCACAATGACATAACTGAAAATCTCAATATGCATAACTATACATAACTGTGTCAGGGTTCGTTTTGAAATACTTTGAAATCATTTCTGTTCAAGCCCTCCCTAAACCCTTAAATCATTCAAGCTCTTTTCTAAATCGTTTGAAAATCAATCATTTACTCATGATCCTTTAAGCCCTATGAAATATTACTTTTCTAAAGTTATGAGCACACGTCTTGGAATTTCACTCTTTTGATAAGTGCTCGAATTTCACCATTTTCAAATAAATCTTTGAAAAAATCATATTCATTCCCCTTTTTAAGAATCATTTGTAGAAAAATCCCTTACCTCAACTTAATTTGAAACTCTAAAGTTCTGCTCCTAACTCAAGGTTCTTCTCAAACGTGCTTGGCACTCGAATCCCCTAAGATTAGATTCATCAATTTCTTAATTAAAACACATAAACATAAACTTACTTTCGAATCCGATCTTAGTTAAGCTATATTACCACAAACGGACGCTTAAAACGAGCTTAGGAAACGAAATTGATCGAGTTGGGTTGACTCCGACGAGTGATGGCGCGTGAAGGTCAGATCCGTGAAGCTCGTGAGCCGATCTATCCAAAACCGGTGTCGGTTTAATGAAGACCGGTCGGGAAGATCGTGAACCGATTGAACCAAGGGAGATCAAACCTTCTTTTTTTTTCCTCACTGTTTCGAACGGCGGCGACTCCTCAACTGAAGACCGATCCGGCGACTTGCATCTGGTGATGGGTTGCGACCCTCGATTCGCTCTCCACCGCACGGCTGCAACGGTGCGTCGACCTGCGAACCAACTGGACGGTGTGCGGCGGCTCGAGCTCGACGGGAGCCGATGGTTGTTCGGCTGCTGCAATTGAGGGCGGGAGTTCGCGTCTGGTGGCCACACGGCTGGTCGTAGATCGACCGGACGGTAGCTGGCGGATGGTCGGAGCGATGCAAGGTGGCTGGCGGATGGAATTTCTCCTTCTCATGGTGGTTGTCGTGAAGATGGTTGAGAGGAAGAAGGAGAATGACTAGTTCCCTAGGGTTTGGTGCCCAAATAAGACAAAATTGTCTCCATCAACCCTAATTCCTTACTCTTTTACTAAAATGGCCTCCAATTTCTTCTAAACCACCAACATGCCTTTAGACTTAATTTAAATGACCTCAATTGCTTAATTCCTTAGGTTATACTAAATTAAACTTTTATATCAAGAACTTCAAAAGTTCCATTAACCAAATTTCATATAACTCAAACTAACATAAAAATAGTAATAAAATTAATAATAAAAGGTACCTGAAGTTCAAGGTCGTTACATTCCCTCCTTAAGAACTTTCGTCCTCGAAAGTTTTCAATCTCGTAATAAATCCAAGATAGCTCGCTCGTAGCTCTTCCACTCGGTTATAGAGAGCCCTTCAGTTCCCATGCGAGAATTAGCACTAGTTGCTTCTCAAATGACTCACATTCGCATATACTTATCATCTAACGATCTCAATAACCTTAACCTGAACCCTTCCCTTCTATTGGGTTTTTCTACTAAGGCTTAAAATTACTGATATTCTTGACTCGAATTCTAGATCATGAAAGTTCTAAATCCAGCTTAGGATATTTTGCTCGTGTCACCTTCTCTTACCCCCAAACAGTCCCTTCTGTTCAATGATTCTAGAATGAGATGATTTACTAACCGATTTCTTTATAGTTGATTCTCAAACCCCTCTTAATGCGCGCCTACTGTACTGGTTACTAGCATTTATCTCATGGCATGACTCAATCATTTCGTCTGGTCATTGATTCCATAACTTTGTCGCCTTAAGAAGTTGTGGCCTCACTAAAGATAAGTTAGCAACTTTGTGCGATTGTTCAAGACTAGATATTGTTGGTTAACCTCTCGTTACTCTCGATGACCTTTTAGTAAACGTTGTAGTGACAAACCCACTCGCATACTTAGTTAACTTTGGGGCTTTCTATTGCAATCAATAACTCGTTGAAAGTCTTAAGTCATGGTAGGAGTAACTCAAACTTAGGTCTCCTTTGGTTGTCGTGACACATGCAATGTTCCATACAACTCTGTCAATCTTATTACAAGAATGCCCCGAAAATTTCGGCAGCATAACGACATAACTACAACAATGCCAAAATTTTCTCTAACACCTGTTTGATAGAAATTGCACTCTAAAATCAGACAACCAACCAGTCACGCCTCCAAACTTCATTTCAAGATTACTCAGAGTTCAGAACACACAATACATAGGAATGTTGAACAAACAAATATAAGTGAAACTAAGTTTCTTTAATTGTAAACAATAATTCTTCAAAGAAAAAATAATCTAACAATCAGATTGCGACATCAACTTAAAACAAACTTTACAAGAGTGTAATGAAATTCTCTTGACTTACCTTGCTTTAGAGACTAAACATTTATAGGTTATCGCATCAAGTGTCAAATATTTTTTTTATTACAAGTTCTAGGAAATAGGATGAACATTTAAAAGAAGTTATTCATGATACAACTCGTACTCTATCTCTTTTAACCTTTCCTCAACCTATGGCACGACGCAACAATCATTCATATCACTCTCCTTTAAAATAACTCGACCGATAACAATTTCGATACTAAGCGATCTTGCCAAAATGAATTTAGTCTTTTAAAACTCATTCTCCCTTTACCTTCTAACTCCTTAAATAGCCTGATCAGGTGATCACTCGAATATAATGAAAATTTTCTTAACACCAATGGGGTTGGATACTTTATAATAGTATCCTCTACACTTCTTAACTGTTCCGACTCTTTTGTCATGAAACCCTAGCGTTCAACTTCGAATACGAATAGTTCATTCAACACCTCTAGACTTTGAACTTTTCAAGAACTACAATATTCCTCTGTTAAGGTTCTACTCGCGAACTTAGTTGTTCAAGGTTTCTTGAAAGACTTTCACCTCGTAATGTCTACTCTATCCTTCTTTTGTCTAAACTACCCCTTTTTATAACGCGCAAGTGATTCTTATCTTGACAAAGTTTCCTTTAAGCCTTACATCCTGAACTCGGACATTTCCTTTTTAACATCAAACACCTGAGGTCACATACTCGTCTTTTCTTAGCTTAACAAATTTCATTATGCTCATCTTTTGAAGTTTACTTGAGCACTTAACTCCTTAGTGGCCTTTCGACTACTTTCACCCATTAGGACTTACTCTTCCCTCCTTATGCCTAAACTAATCGTTCTAAAGTACTTTCTCTATCCCTTCTTAGACTTGGGCTAAACCAAACATCTCCAGTAACTTATGCACAACAATATTTTAGCATTTCCTTAAGCCGTAAATCCGTCATGTCTATAAACATCGAGGGTGTTCTAGTCGGGTCTCTATAACTTCATAATGTTCATAACGTAATTTGATAGTTATCTCGGGATATCTTAACCCTTGTCCATGACAGGCGCTAACTTGACTCCAAAATCATCTTAAGGAACACTGTGCTCCTCATAACCGGTGGAATAGGTCGTTCATCTGAGGATGAAGATATTTATTCTTAGCAACAAGTTTCTTCCACTTCCCATAACCTATGCACAACCATAAAGATGCTTCTTTCTCCTTTACGAGCAACACTAATACTCTTTAGGGTGCTATACTACTATTAACTCCTATATAAAAGTTCTTGTACCTATAACTTGAGTTCTTTTAACCTCACTAGAGCATTCTGCAAGGAGTATTAAAAGCTATCGCTGCTTTCACTTTAACTTCATGCTTAAGTCTATCTCTTGTGTTAAGGATAACCTTAAAATATCAAACTTATTTTATCTAACACCAATGAATTGTTCCTCGTGCTTACTTTCTTTAAACTCGACTTTCTCCTTTTAGTCAAATTGAGGACTTTCCCAACTACTTGTACCATTGTAGTTCTAATGTCGATTTCTCTAAAATCTCGCTTAAGAACCATTGGCCTAACCTTTACTAAATGGATCCTCCGGTTTCACTCAAATGATCGCTCGACCCCTACAACTATACACTTTACTAATTCAAAGGGGTTCCTCAGCTTGACTTCTACGTAACGAAGAAGAGATTCAAGACGCTTTCCAAATCCTCTCTCCTTAATCCTCTGATCAGGGAAAAAGGAAACTTTTCTATATAAGAACTTAAGGTTAACATCTCATATTATCTCTTCCAAGTTATGCATATATATCTTGACTAACAGGTGGAAATTAATGGTAAGGTGTCTTATTCACAACCCGAAAGCTTGATCACACGGGTGACCATGTGACTGTCGAAATATGTACAAGGTTCTAGGGTCCAGTTCATCCTTTCTCTTATGTTCTCGGACTAGAACCCTAAATACTTATTATTATTTTTTTTTTGTACTTGTCTTTATTAAGTTCATTACGCTTATGGTAATACTTTTGAAAGTTCACACCATGCCTAACTGCAATAACACATTAATTGTGGCTATTCCGGTAGCTTTCCTATCAAGGCAATAGTATAAATAAAATCGAAGTGTTTCAAGCATTTAGAAAAAATTAAATTTTCATTTCAACATTAACAATCTATCTTTCCATTTAAATCTCGAGTCCATTTTTTTAAAACATCTTTGCTCTCTTTACTTTTCAACTACTTGAATACCATAGTTATGTATTCACTTGAAGATGAAGGGGCTTTATTTAGGACCAATGAAGTCGAGAACTCCAAAGTGGCACGTATACTAAATCTCATACCTTTTTATCCATTTGTTTCAACACAAATGAATGAGACCACTAACCTCTTACCGAACACATTCAACCTTGAACTCCTCATGAGTAGTCTTAACTTTTATTTTTTGAAAACTATACTTAAGTAATCTAGTTGTTGAGCGACCTTTAACACTCTAACCTCTTAAGTCTGACTCTTCCCTCCCTTGGGCAAAGCGACCATTTTCAATAACCCACAACAAGTGTTTTATGGCTATAAAACTTCATTTTTTTAGCGCAAACATTCTTAACTAAAACCTTTTCCTTTCTATCGTCAATAGTAGGGGTCACATGTATTCGTTTTCCTTTCGGCGTAAAAAGAAAACACGTCAACTTTACGACATATACGCATAAAGATTCACACATAAGCATTTCCTTTCTATAGACATATAGTTCAGCTCATACATGCTCATTCTTCCTTAGTTTGGAAATTTATCAACCTCGATTTTTATATAAAAATAACTTTACATAGAATACCAAATTTTCTTTTCACGATCAAATAAGACTTTAGTTCAAAGGCATACCTGGCGGTGACCTCTTGCTACTTAGCCATGGGATACTTGTTGCTTACTCTGTAAGCGAGTCTACAAGACCTATAACCTTGGGCTCTGATACCAACTGTAACGCCCCTACTTTTATAACATAAATTCCTAGGGACATTACTACTCATGCATGCATTCGAGGCCCTAACTGACTTTAAATAAGTAAAAGTTGATAAATAAAAATCAATTTAATTTGGGATCCCATAGAAATACAAAATATTTACAAGAAACATAACTAAGTTCGGCCTCTAGTTTCAAAACTCTATGTTACATAAGCGCAAGACAATGCAACATGACTTTCTTTTAAACATAACTTTTACACATGACTGTAATTCATGACTTTTGAGATCATAAAACTTTCTGTTGTGGGACCTAAAACTCTGTTCATAAAATCATGACTTTTCTCTTTGACTATGCGTGGTCAATTGAGTCTACCTGAGTCTTTTCATATTGAGTCCCTCACGGACCCCTATAGGTTTGAGTCCCTCACAGACCCCTATAAGTTTGAGTCCCTCACAGACCCCTATAAGTTTGAGTCCCTCACAGACTCCCTATAAGTTTGACCCATAGGGTCTCTGATGCATGTTTTACCATGCATGAATTCTCAGGAGACCAATTGCCACAGCCTACATGATATGTACATATACATACAATGTGCATGAGGTCCCATTCTTCAAACACATCTACATATACATTCAGAATGATGCAACAATCACATAAAACATAAGATCATGGCATAACTTTCATAACTTTAATGTAGAGTCAATCAATCATAAGTGATAAGTACGTTTATAATTTAAGGTACATAATTAGCACAATGACATAACTGAAAATCTCAATATGCATAACTATACATAACTGTGTCAGGGTTCGTTTTGAAATACTTTGAAATCATTTCTGTTCAAGCCCTCCCTAAACCCTTAAATCATTCAAGCTCCTTTCTAAATCGTTTGAAAATCAATCATTTACTCATGATCCTTTAAGCCCTATGAAATATTACTTTTCTAAAGTTATGAGCGCACGTCTTGGAATTTCACTCTTTTGATAAGTGCTCGAATTTCACCCTTTTCAAATAAATCTTTGAAGAAATCATATTCATTCCCCTTTTTAAGAATCATTTGTAGAAAAATCCCTTACCTCAACTTAGCTGAAACTCTAAAGTTCTGCTCCTAACTCAAGGTTCTTCTCAAACGTGCTTGGCACTCGAATCCCCTAAGATTAGATTCATCAATTTCTTAATTAAAACACATAAACATAAACTTACTTTCAAATCCGATCTTAGTTAAGCTATATTACCACAAACGGACGCTTAAAACGAGCTTAGGAAACGAAATTGATCGAGTTGGGTTTACTCCGCCGAGCGGCGGTGCGTGTGGCGGCGCGTCATGGCGCGTGAAGGTCAGATCTGTGAAGCTCGTGAGCCGATCTATCCAAAACCGGTGTCGTTTTAATGAAGACCGGTCGGGAAGATCGTGAACCGATTGAACCAAGGGAGATCAAACCTTCTTTTTTTTTTCCTCACTGTTTCGAACGGCGGCGACTCCTCAACTGAAGACCGATCCGGCGACTTGCATCTGGTGATGGGTTGCGACCCTCGATTCGCTCTCCACCGCACGGCTGCAACGGTGCGTCGACCTGCGAACCAACTGGACGGTGTGCGGCGGCTCGAGCTCGACGGAGGCGATGGGCGTTCGTTCGGCCGCAGAATCGACGGGGAGTTCGCGTCGGTGGCCACACGGTGGGTCGAGATCGACCAGGGACGGTGGCCGCGGATGGTCGGAGCGATGCAAGTGGTCAAGCGGATGGAATTTCTCCTTCTCATGGTGGTTGTCGTGAAGATAGTTGAGAGGAAGAAGGAGAATGAATAGTTCCCTAGGGTTTGGTGCCCAAATAAGATAAAATTGTCTCCATCAACCCTAATTCCTTACTCTTTTACTAAAATGCCCTTCAATTTCTTCTAAACCACCAACATGCCTTTAGACTTAATTTAAATGACCTCAATTGCTTAATTCCTTAGGTTATACTAAATTAAACTTTTATATCAAGAACTTCAAAAGTTCCATTAACCAAATTTCATATAACTCATACCAACATAAAAATAGTAATAAAATTAATAATAAAAGGTACCTGAAGTTCATGGTCGTTACAGTGTCACCCTCAATCTTTAAATTTCCAAGTATCCGTCCAAACAATAGCCGCCGAAGGGAGGACTAAGGAGGAAAACCAACAAGGAAATCGTATACCTTTGGGAATTCACGGTGTTCCGACTCCCATGATCAAGGCCCTCCGTAGGGATTGTCTGGTCCAGGCAAAACTAACAGGCGGATCATAGGCGTCTCACGGTGTGAATCGAAAGAAGAGACCGTGGGTCCCGTTTTCACAGATCTCGCTCCCACTCACTATAATTACTCTCTCCATTCACGTTGATATTGACCCATACAAATGCCACCCGTAGGAGGACGTTCCCATTTGCGCCACGAGGCCGAGCATGGATCTCACGGTGCGAACTTAACGGAGATTTGTGGATGGAAAAATAAATGTATCTCATACACTTTATTTCCTCCCACTAGCACTTTAAAATATTCGGGATTGACCTAGACAAAGCGGCTAAAATTTACCTAAGTCTACCAATATAACTCTTATATTAGATTAGCCTAAGTCCATAATCACATTATTAACTTAGGTCTATGTGAGTAAATTAATTAACTCTTAATTAACGGCACTCACGAGAATATAACCTAAGAATCTCCGGCCGAATTCACTCCCAAGTCGGTTTCCAGGTAGGGGTGTTCCGCAAGCGTCAACTTAAATACCCCAGCCTTAGACAAAACCTTCCTTAGAAAGAGTTACTTATCAGTTCTCATTCAAAGGTCATATTTGATTTCCTAATTCTAATCTTATTAGAACTAGAAAACCTAAGTCTAATTATTCAAGTTCTAAACCATTTAAAACTAATAATTAACTTAGGTTACATGCATTTCTATGTTATAGTGCTTGATCATTCATCACATGAATAATACTATACTATAACATACATTCATCACATGAATTAAATGCATGAGCATGCTTTTAATTTAAAAATATAACACTTAATATTAAATAAATTAAATCATGCAAACATTATATTATAACTCTTATAATATAATCCTATCATGCATACTATATATTATAACTCTTATAATATAAATATGATGCATGAAATGTTTAACCTAAGGTGGGATTTTAAATCTATATGACATACTCTATGCACATAGAAATAATTAAATCATACATCTCATGCATAAAATAATTAAATATCAATATTGGACCGATTTTTGGCACCCTAGGGACATAAAATTAAATTAATTAACATTAATATAACATTTATATTAATATTAATTAAAATAATTAGATAAAATACATTACGATACGGACTTACAGACTCGATTTACATTAAAAAATACCCAAAACAACGGGCCCTTACATTGATCTCATCAACTTTAATGTAAATCTAAACTAGTGCCAAAAACCGAAAATATCCAAAATTGCAAACCATTAACATTCATCTCATGAAAATTAATGCTACCCACCTAATTTTAAGAATCCACAGAATACATAACGAAGAGCAACAACCTGGCTCTGATACCAATTGAAGGGATTTTGAATTCCCGCAGCGGAAGACGTTGTGAAACGTCGTTGATCCGTTGTGTAAAACGTGTCTTAAAATTGAATCTATCTCATAGATCCTAGGCTAAACATGCAAAGAAGAAGAATAAAATAGTAAGTATAATGGATACTAACCTCTTGAAGAACACTTCTTCAACGTTTTCTCCTTCTCCTGTCACGATCTCTCTCGTACCAACGAACTCCTCGAACTCGATCCGAACAGGGAGACACCTCCAAAGGGTCTTCTCGGTTGTTCTCGGGAGATTGAGGGAGAGTGAGTGGGACTCCCTTTGGTTTTGGGTGAGGAGAAATGTTAGAGAGATGAGAGAATTCTAGAGAGAATTGCTTTGCTCTCTTTGGATTGAAATCCAAAAAATGACAAATGGCATACCAAAGGCTTCTTGCAAAGCCTTTAAATACTATTGTGTGATGGAGTTAAAACCTCTACCAAATCACAATTTTACCACAACCATATAATATACAA
Source organism: Trichosanthes cucumerina (assembly GCA_036507285.1). Classification (NCBI taxonomy): domain Eukaryota; kingdom Viridiplantae; phylum Streptophyta; class Magnoliopsida; order Cucurbitales; family Cucurbitaceae; genus Trichosanthes; species Trichosanthes cucumerina. The sequence continues at coordinate 48,033,965 of CM071841.1, forward strand.
ATCACATTGCATATTATATAATATAAGGTATCTCATACCTTATTATACAAATCTCATTTGCATAAATGTGAAATTATAAATTGAATCACATTCAATTTAATTTCTCTCAATTCAATTTCTCCAAATAGCACTAATTTATCAATTAGGTTAGACTATAGTTTATTATGAATCTCATTCACATCAAATTATATATTATGTCATCTATATCTCATATAAATGACATAAATACCCAAATAATGAATTTGAACACTTCAAATTCACACCAAACTGTAAACCCTCAATTTGTCCAATTTGAGCAAACCGAGGGACCTAATGGACCTACACGTGACGAGCTCCAATGATCCGAGACTAACCTTTAAAACTCTTTGACCCAGTTATTAAACATTCATTAGCTACGATAACACTCCACTAAAGCCCGTAGCTGCACTCTCATCACTGTAGGACAAGTTGTGTCCATCAATATAACCAATACCCATGAGTCGACTCTTCACAGGTTGTTCGTAGTCACAGCTAGGTCAAATTACCGTTTTACCCCTGTGTCTACCTCTTGCTCCTTAAGTCCCACTGCTCCTCTAATGAACAACTACATTGCATGGTCCAAACATAAACAACAACCCTCTCAGGCCAATGAGAGAGTGGGGCCCCTGTTGTTCAAGCCCTGGAGACAGCACTTAAGGGAACAACCTCTCTAGCTTCCCTAAGTCGGGAACGAATGAATTCCCTCTTGCGTAGTCAAGTTCCCAGCTCCCCACGTGGTTCTGCCCCTGAGAAGATAGACATATTGGGCGAGCAACAGTGGCCACCCTCACCCGTAGTTGTCAAAGAACAAACCCCCGCAGACAGGAGTCTGTGACACGCTCAGGATTAAGGTCGAGTCACTAATGGTCATCTACGAATTTATTACCTCTATACTGTTAACGGTGTTACATTAGTAAGTCTAATAATTCACGGTCCAGTCTTGTACAATCTCATTGCACAGGATGCCCTAACTCGCATGTCAACCACATGAACGAGTCAGATCACCTCGTCTGTATCTAATACAAAGCAGGCCACATCCACAGTGTATCCAGGATTAGGTCTCCAACCCTATCAATATACTGTAGACCGTTCGGGTCAATAACTGGAACGTGATCCTCCCTGTGTGCCCACTACACACCGTTCAAGTTCTTAGTTCTCTCATGATGCAATGACCCTGGAGCTTAGTTTACTGGATTGAGTTTATGAAAAATGCGAGACACAAAGTTTAAATAAATAACTCTTACACAATGTTGAAATAAATAACTCTTATTCATTTACAACTTGGAATATTACAAACTACACGAGATGAGGACATACATCCCAACAATTAAGGAAACACTCATAAATTGTGCAAGTATACCCAATCTAAGCAGCAAGTGATAAGTAAAATTAATCGTCTCCTCTGGGATTAGTTGTGGTAATTACGCAAGGTTGAGTTGATTTTATTGTGTAAGGGGTAACCAACATAAACAAAATGAGTAATGAATTCAGAAATCAAAAGTAAAACCTAAGATGCTAAAGTAATGCAGAATAGGATTAATAAGGATAAAGTAGCAGCACAACAGACTTAACCAAAGTAGAAAAAAGGGGGTTGGATTAGGGGTAAATTATGCTTCAACAATCTTAATGCTAGAGCTCAGAACTGCACTAGAGCTCAAAACAGTTTAATCCACAGAATCTTCCCAGATTTCCTTGTATGTTACGTACTCAATTCCCATTAAATACCTAAATGTTAGCTCCTAACTTTTAACCCTAGGTGAGTGACTATCCCTGGACTCCTTAATCACCTGAGAGAAGTAAATCCCTTAATCAAAACTAGTGTTATGACTTGAAATCGGTTTACTCTTCCCTTTCCCAAGTTTGAATAAACAATACTAAGATGTGATGGCCAAACAAATCTTACCTAAGCAGAAAAATCACAAGGTACAAGGGTGAAATTGCAACCAATTACTCATTCATTAAGTTTGCATCCACATAGTTGTGGATTTATTAAATTGAATCACATCCAATTTAATTTCTCTCAATCAAATTCTCCAATTAGCCCTAATTCAACAATTAGGCTAACCTATAGTTTATTGTGAATCTCATTCACATTAAACTATATATTATATCATTCATATCTCATATAAATGACATAAATGCCCTTAAGGTGAAATTGAACACTTCAATTTCATACCAAAACTTTTCCCTTCTTAAATCCAGATGGAGCCAACCGAGGGACCTTATGGACCTACAGTGACGGGCTCCAATGATCCGAGATTAACCTGCCAAACTCTTTGACCCGGTTAACCAACATTCATTAGCTACGGTAACACTCCACTATAGCCCGTATTTGTACTCCGTCGGTCTGAGAATATTACGTGTCCACCGATATAACCAATACCCATGAGTCGACCCTTCACAGTTGTTCGTGAGAGACACACGGTGGGTCAAATTACCGTTTTACCTCGTGTCTACCTCTTGTTCCTTAAGTCCCCACCGCTTCACTAATGAACAACATATTGTGATGGTCCAACCATACACAACACCCTTCTCGGGCCAGTGAGAAGGTGGGCGCCCGTTGTCCAAGCCCCGGAGACAACACTTAAGGGAACAACCCTTCTAGTTTTCCTAAAGCGGGAGCAGTGAATTCCATCTCGCGTAGTTAAGTTCCCAGCTCCTACTTGGTTCTCGTCCACGAGAAGATAGGCATATTGGGCGAGTAAGCGTGACCACCTCACACGCATTACTAGTAAAACAACAGATCCTCGCAGACAGGAGTCCATAACACGCTCAGGATTCAGGTCGAGTCACTAATGGTCATCTACAAAATTATTAGTCCTCACTTGTCAAGCGGTGTTATCGAGTGAGGTCTAATAATTCACGGTCCGGTCTTGTACAATCTCATTGCACAGGATGCCGCCACTCGCATGTCAACTACATGAACGAGTCAAATCACCTCGTCTGTATCTAATACAAAGCGGGCCACATCCACAGTTTATCCAGGATTAGGTCTCCAACCCGATCCATATATCATGAGACCGTTCGGTCATTAACTCGAACGTGATCTTCCCTGTGTGTCCACTACACACCGCTCAAGTTCTAGTTCTCTCATAAATTCAATGACCCCAGGGCTTAGTTTATTGGAAAAAGTTTATAAATATTTGCGAGACACAAAGTGATGAAATAAATAACACTTATTAATTTCAATAAATATATTACAAACACGAGATTAGGACAAAAATCCCAACAAACTCCCACTTGGACTAAGCTAGTGGAGAAAATACATTTTAAATGTACATAAATTACAACGTAAGTAATACAATAAACTAGGGCATTGAATACCCATTTACACATCTCCTACTTGCCCTAGTCAGGAAGCTCTCGAAGACCTAGACTCTTTAGGTGACCCTCAAACACCTTAGCCGTGAGGGGCTTTGTAAATGGATCAGCTACGTTGTGCTCCAACGCTATCTCTGCGTGGTATCCACGTCTCTCGCGATTGCACAATCTCCGTGATCGGATGATACTTGCGCTCAATGTGTTTGCCTCTCTTATGGCTCCGAGGCTCACGTGAGTTTAGCTCTCGCACCCACCTTGTTATCAAAGAACAGTGTGATGGGCAAGCTCATGTTAGGAACATCCAAATCTATCACGAACTTCATAAGCCAAACAGCTTTCCTTTGCGACTTCACAAGCGCAACATACCCGCTTCCATAGTGGAATCGATGCATCCTCGCTTGATGCTTCGCCATACTCTGACTCCTCCATTCGAGAATGAAGGGTGACCCCGAGGTGGATTTCCTAGAATCCTTATCGGTCTGAAAATAAGAATCTGTGTATCCCGTAAGGATCAAATCCCCACTCCCATACACTAAGTTGTAGTTCCACGTTCTCCTAAGATACTTGAGGTTTGCCTTTACGGCTGTCCAGTGATCTAATCCTGGATTGGACTGATATCTACTGACAATTCCTACTGCATAACAGATGTCGGGCCTAGTACACAACATGACATACATCAGGCTCCCTACAACTGAAGCATATGGAATTCGTCTCATATCCTCAAAATCTTGAGGAGTCTTAGGACATTGATCCTTAGATATGTGAACCCCATGCCTGAAAGGTAGTAAGCCCTTTTTGGAGTTCTGCATCTTATATCTAGACAACATCTTGTCAATATAAGACGCCTGAGACAAGGCTAACGTTTTGTTCTTCTGGTTCCTGACTATCTGGATACCTTGAACATACTAAGCTTCTCCCAAATCTTTCATTTGGAATTGCGAAGCTAGCCACTTCTTAACGTCAGTAAGAAATTCTACCTCATTCCCAATGAGAAGAATATCGTCCACATACAACACAAAAAATGCGACAGTTTTGTCAACAATTTTCTTGTAGACACAAATGGACCTCGAAGACCTCAAACCTTATATTCCAAGACCTCGAAGCCTGTTTCAGTCCATAAATGGACCTATGAAGCCGGAAAACTTTTTGCTCTTGGCCTTTGGCAATGAACCCTTTGGGCTGGTCCATGTAGATGGTCTCATCAAGTTTGCCATTCAGAAAGGCTGTCTTGACATCCATCTGCCATACCTCATAGTCATAATACGCGGCAATGGCATGAAGGATCCTTATCGACTTTACCATGGCAACAGGCGAAAAGGTCTCCTCATAGTCAACCCTTTCAACCTGGGTAAAACCCTTTGCCACTAGTCGGGCTTTGAAGGTCTGCAGCTTCCCATCTACGCCACGTTTACGCTTGTAGATCCATTTGCAACCAATAGGTTTTACCCCATCCGGTTGATCCACAAGCTCCCATACAGAATTGAAGTACATAGACTCCATTTCTTGGTCCATAGCTTTAATCCACTCGTCTTTGTCAACATCAACCATTGCCTGATCATAGGACAATGGATCCTCACAGTCATCATCAGGAGCGACAACTGAGGTTTCAACTAAACGAATGTAGCGATCAGGCTGTCTCACATCCCTCCCACTACGTCGAGACATTCCCAACTCTTGGGAACGGATTTGACTAGACGTACTAGGATCAACAACACTTGTTGACGTACTAGCTCTATCAGCAACTCTTGCTGATAAACTGTCCATTTCATTCAATACAATCATACTCCTTGGTACATGATCCCCGACGTGGTCTTCCTCTAGGAAAGTGGCGTTTGTCGACACAAGCACCCTATTTTCCCTAGGATCAAAAAACAGACCACCTCTAGTCTCTTTAGGGTAACCTACGAATAGGCACAATTTCGAACGGGGTTCCAACTTTTTCGGGTTTGACACCAACACATGGGTCGGGCATCTCCAAATCTTGAAGTGATGTAAACTGCCTTTACGTCCACTCCAGAGCTTGAAAGGTGTTTCACAAACACTCTTCGAGTGAACGTTGTTCAAAATATAAACCGCAGTCTCCACTGTGTACCCCCAAAAACAATCAGGGAGACGAGCATAGCTCATCATCGACCGAACCATGTCAACCAAGGTTCTGTTTCTCCTCTCCGATACACCATTCTCATTGTGTGACATACCGGTCTTTGAGAGTTGGGACGTAATTCCGTGTTCTATCATATAGTCCTGGAATTCTGTGTCCATGTACTCTCCACCCCGATCCGATCGAAGTGTTTTAAGCCATTTACCTAAGAGGTTCTCAACCTCAGTCTTGTACTCCTTGAACTTTTCAAGAGTTTCAGACTTCTTATGCATTAGGTAAATGTACCCATATCTGGAGTAGTCGTCTATGAAAGACACAAAGTACTCATAACCGCCCCGAGCTTTAACATTCATCGGACCACAAAGGTCAGAATGCACTAACTCAAGAGGCTCTTTGGCTCTATATCCTTTTCTACTAAAAGGACGTTTGGTCATTTTGCCCTCAAGGCATGACTCACACACCGGTAAAGAGTTTTCTTCCAACTCGTTTAGAAGTCCACTCTTCACTAGTTTCTCAATCCTATTGAGATTAATGTGGCCTAACCGAAGATGCCAAAGATGGGTATTTTCTTTTGGAGAAACTTTCTCTTTCTTAGTTCGTGTTTTCATAGTTTTAAATAATTCGATATTCAAAACACTTTTGACCGAATTAGGTTTCAAAACATACAGATTATTTTCAAGTGAAGCTGAACAAATCATATTCCCTTTGAAAGAAATAAACGCTTTATTCGATTCAAAAGAAAGCTAAATACATAGTTCTATAAGGCGGGAAATTGAAACAAGGTTTCTAGTAAACCACGAACTATGTGCAGATTGTCCAACAATAAGTACTTCCCGCCAAAGTTTAGCTTCATCTGTGTGTCGATCATTGCAAAGAGAGACAAGCTCTCCGGATCCAACCCGTAGAGTCACCTCACCCTCTCAATGGTGCCGCCAGAATCAATCCACAAAAGAAGAACAAACGTGGTTAGTGGCGCCCGAATCCAGTATCCAGGCAGAGCCACTACTCTCCACTAAACAGGTTTCAGTCACAAGTAAATCACATTTACCTTCATTCTTCTTCTCGGCAAGGAATTTGGGACATTTTCTCTTCCAGTGACCGCCCCCATTGCAGTGGAAACACTTTCCTTTCTCTGCAACCTCCTTGACCTTCTTGCCCTTATGGGTGGCAGCTCAGTCAGTTTTACCCCTCTTCATCCTCTTCTTCCCTTTCGGGCGTGAAGGAGCAACAGGTTTCGTCCCAGAGGTCGAACCCCTGTGGTAAGACATGTAGGCAACATTTGCCTCAGATTCCTTGACCCTATGCAAGGATTGGAAATTCTGTAGCTCGTTGAGGAGGGTTGTCCGTGTGTAGCTAATTTTGTTCATAACAGCATTGCTACGAAACTGAAGGAAACTCTTCAGAAGAGTCACCAAAATAAAACTTACCTGACTCGACTCATCGATCGAAGCCCCGTTCATCTCGGCCAGATGGAAGTGGGTCATCATGTCCTGAACGTGTTCACAGACAGATGACCCCTCTTTCATCCGAGCGTTGAAAACGTATTTGAGCGAGTGATGTCGGACCTGAAAGGACTGCTGTCCAAACATTTCCTGCAGAGACTCCACGATCTCCTTTGCGGAAACCACCAGCTCGTGCTTCTTTGCCAAGACATCAGACATGCTGGCAATTATGTAGACCTTGGCATTTTCATTTGCCCTGATCCATCGATCGTACGCATCGCGAACACTTCGCGACACTGTCGAGCCCGGCATATGAGGATACTCCTCAGATAACATGAACTTTATGTCGTCTTGTACCAAAATTGTATTTATGTTGTTTTTCCAACTTTTATAGTTATCTCCCACTAATTTGTCCGAAGCGAGTAAAGATATTATTGCGCTAGACATTTTTAGCTGAAAAATCAAGAAAACCTTTGTATTAGTCTCGCAAAAAACTTTTGAAATCCAATCAAGTTTTAGCAAAATTTGTTTCATGATCCCTAGGTCAATCAAAATTTTGCAATGATACCCTAAAAGTTTAGAATGACCGCCACCGAAGGGTGAACAAAACACTCCTCCTCTAGGACGAGACTTTCTCGATCAGACCATAATCCTAGAATAACTCATATTCCATTAGGCGTCCAATTACCATTGTTCGGTCGAATTCATTAACACTTAACGAATTCTGTGAGTGTCACCCTCAATCTTTAAGTTTCCAAGCATCCGTCCAAACAATAGCCACCGAAGGGTGAACCAAGAAGGAAAACCAACCAGGAAACTGTATCCCTTTCGGGAATTCACGGTGTTCCGACTCCCATTATCAAGCCCTCCGAAGGGATTGTCTGGTCCAGGCCAAACTAGCAGGCAGATCATAGGCGTCTCACGGTGTGAATCGAAAGAAGAGACCGTGGGTCTCGTTTTCACAAGTCCCGCTCCCACTCACTATAAGTACTCTCTCCATCCACGATGATATTGACCTATACAAATGCCATCCGAAGGGGGACGCTCCCATTTGCGCCACGAGGCCGAGTATAGATCTCACGGTGCGGACTTAAAGGAGATTTGTGGTTGGAAATTCAAATGTATCTCATACACTTTATTTCCTCCCACTCAGCACTTTAAATTTTATTAGGGATTGACCTAGATAAACCGGCTAAAATTTACCTAAGTCTACCAATATAACTCTTATATGGTATTAACCTAAGTTTATAATTACATTATTAACTTAGGTCTATGTGAGTAAATTAATTAACACTTAATTAATGGCACTCACGAGAATATAACCTAAGAATCTCCGGACCGAATTCATTCCTGTGTCGGTTTCTGTGGGGTGTTCATAAGCGTCAACTTAAATACCCCAGCCTTAGACAAAACCTTCCTTAGACAAAGTTACTTATCAATCACCATTCATAGGTTATATTTGATTTCCTAAATTTCTAATTTCATTAGAAAATTAGAAAACCTAAGTCTAAACATTCAAGTTCTAAACACTTTAAAACTAATAATTAACTTAGGTTGCATGCATTTCTATGTTATAGTGCTTGATCATCCATCACATGAATAATACTATATACAATAACATAATATAATTCATCACATGAATTTAAATGCATGAGCATGCTTTTAATTTAAAATATAACACTTATATTTAAATAAATTAAAACATGCATACATTATATTATAACTCTTATAATATAATCCTATCATGCATTTTATATATTATAACTCTTATAATATAAAAATGATGCATGAAATGTTTAACCTAAGGTGGGATTTTAAATCTATATGACATACAATATGCACATAGAAATTAATTAAAAAATACATCTCATGCATAAAATAATTAAATAGCAAAAATGGACCGATTTTTGGCACCTAGGGGCAATTATTTAATTAAATAACATTAATATAACATTCATATTAATATTATTTAATAAAATAATTAAATTTAAAAATAATAAAATACATTTTACAAAAAGAAATAAATAAAACGTGTGAAAACCGCCCAAGTGGAGGCTTGAACCACGTCCCAGCGTAGAATCGCCATGAATCGCTCCTCGCGTTGCACAGCGTTGTAACGCTGCGTGCGCGGCGTTGTAACATTTGTCGTCTCTCGGCGTCGACCGCGTTCTTAACGCCACGCGGCGTTAACGCTATTGTCGTCTCGGCGCCGACCCGCGTTCTTTACGCCAGCGACGTTGCAACGCTACGCCCAGCGTTAGGTAACGCTGTTCGCTGCGCAGGGCCTCCATCGCGAGGATAGCGTTGAGACGCCATTGGGCGGCGTCTCAACGCCATCGGCGTAACAAACAAACTCCTTTCTTTGTTTCTTCGTCGATTTCTGCCTGTTTGCGCTCCGATTTCTTCACAACAACACTATCCACGAACGACACGGACTTACAGACTCGATTTATTTTCTAAATACGGGCCCTTTACATTTGATCTCATCAAATAGAAAATAAATCTAAAAGTGCCAAAAACTGAAAACATCCATTATGGAAACCAAGACATTCATCTCATGAATTATGGTAAAATACCCAGCAAATTTTAACAAAACAGTGCATAATTAAGAAACCATCGAAATAGTTCTGATACCAATTGAAGGGAATGAAAATCCCGTGCAGCGGAAGATAATTGAATCTTCGATGTATCAATTACGCAAACCGTCTTTGTTAAAATTTATCTAATACATAGATCTAGGCTAAACATGCAATTAAGAAGAAGAAAAACAGTAAGTAAGGATTTTACTTACTTGTTGAAGACTTTCTTCACAATATCTTCTTCAAATCCACGAACACTTCGTGCTCCTCGTACCCAATGATTTCCTCCAACGATTGTGAGTCAAACACTACCAAGAAGCCTTCTCGGTTGTTCTCTTTTGGAGAAAGGAGGCTTGTGGGAACCTTTGTTGTTTTGGAGATGGAGGAGAATTTGAGGGAGAATAAAGAGAGTTTCTCTTCTCTTTTTGTGTAAAACTAAAAAATGAGAGAGTTCAGTTCCATCCTTCTTGAAAGAAGGGTTTATATAGTGGATTAGTGGAGTTAAAATGTCCACATATTTACCACTTTACCACAATCATAGGTTATGCAAATCTCATTTGCATAACCACATAATATAAGATATCTCATATCTCATATTGAAATCTCATTTGCAATAGTTGTGGATTTATTAAATTGAATCACATCCAATTTAATTTCTCTCAATCAAATTCTCCAATTAGCCCTAATTAAAAAATTAGGCTAACTTATAGTTTATTATGAATCTCATTCACATTAAACTATATACTATATCATTCATATCTCATATAAATGATATAAATGCCCTTAAGGTGAAATTGAACACTTCAATTTCATACCAAAACTTTATCCTTCTTAAATCCGGATGGCGCCCGGTAGAGGACCTTATGGACCTACAAAGTGGCGGGATCCAATGATCCGAGATTAACTGCCAAACTCTTTGACCCGGTTAACCAACATTCATTAGCTACGGTAACACTCCACTATAGCCCGTAGGCGTACTCCGTGCTGCGAGAATATTACGTGTCCATTGATATAACCAATACCCATGAGTCGACCCTTCACGGGTTGTTCGTGAGACACGGTGGGTCAAATTACCGTTTTACCTGTGTCTACCTCTTATTCCTTAAGTCCCCTTTGCTCCTCTAATGAACAACATATTGTGATGGTCCAACCATACACAACACCCTTCTCGGGCAAGTGAGAAGGTGGGCGCCGTTGTCCAAGCCCGGAGACAAAGACTTAAGGGAACAACCCCTCTAGTTTCCCTAAAAGCGGGAGCAGTGAATTCCATCTCGCGTAGTTAAGTTCGAGCTCCCTACTTGGTTATGTCCTTGAGAAAATAGGCATATTGGGCGAGTAACTGTGACCACCCTCACCCGTACTAGTCAAAGAACAGACCCTCGCAGACAGGAGTCTGTAACACGCTCAGGATTCAAGTCGAGTCACTAATGGTCATCTACGAAATTATTAGTCCTCACTGTCAACGGTGTTACATCAGTAGGTCTAATAATTCACGGTCCGGTCTTGTACAATCTCATTGCACAGGATGCCCACACTCGTATGTCAACTACATGAACGAGTCAGATCACCTCGTCTGTATCTAATACAAAGCGGGCCGCATCCACAGTGTATCCAGGATTAGGTCTCCAACCCTATCCATATACTGTAGACCGTTCGGGTCATTAACTCGAACGTGATCTTCCCCTGTGTTCACCACTACACACCGTTCAAGTTATAGTTCTCTCATAAATTCAATGACCACGGAGCTTAGTTTTTGGAAAAAGTTTATAAATATTGCGAGACACAAAGTGATGAAATAAATAACACTTATTAATTTCAATCAATATATTACAAACACGAGATTAGGACAAAAATCCCAACAATAAAAGTTCATCAAAGCTTAACCTTCAAAAGATTTGCCATAATCAATTTTTTTCTTTCAAAACAAAAGTAGCATGCTTTAGAAAACAACCTTAAAACTCAACTAACACAATCCATCTTTGAATTCACTATGAACCCTCTAAACTCAAAAAAAAAAAAAAAGAAGAAGAATGAGTTCTACAACATTCAGTTTTTCTTTCAACAAAGCATTTTTTTTTTGTTTTTTTATAGCAACCAGAGCTATCACTCTTAAGAATCCTGCAAAGCTAACCTTATGCTTGAGTAGGCAAACATTTATTCCCTTAGGCTCTCCTAGCCACTCACCTTTGCATAAACTTCTCCTCAGTTCTTAGAATGGCCACATTGATGATGCAACTCACCTAAGCAACGAGAACTTTATACTAGGCTTTAACTTTCCTCTTCTTTTCTTTGTTTTTTTTAGATAAGAACTTATTTCACTAAAAAAGTTAGAAAAAACCCTCTTTCTAAACAGAACCTTCGATTTAAGCACCAACATTTGTGATGAAGGCTACCCAACAACGAGCCCTGCTACTTAATTGGGTTGCCAATGCATATTCATATTCCTTTATTGTTGTTCAACTCAAAGGTGAACATGGGTGTCATGTCCAACTCTGTTTTAATAGGCAACTTGGGTAGAGGAATAACTCTCAAACTTCATTTTTTTTTCTCAAAGAGAAGAGAAAAAAAAAATGAAGGCATGGGTTCCAAAGAGAAGAGAAATACTTCTAGGAGTGATAACATTTATTACTAGGGTGCCTTACTCCCAAACATAGATTGTTCATTGTCCCCAATGAACAAAGAAATAAAGTAAAGAGGGAAGAAGTCCCCAAAACTTAATTATTTTTTCTCTAAAAAAGAAAAAAAATAAAGGCAATGAGCATCCAAACTCTTTAATCTAAGTTTAAAGGAGAAAATTCTCAAGAGTTGGTAGCTAGAAAGCTAGGGGCACCATAAAGCTACAACAAGAATTGTGTTACATTGAAATTATTATGACAAACAAATTAAGCACAACTAAACTCATCAGAAGCAAGAAAGAATTGGAGCAAGCTAGGCAGGACTATTTATTTCATTTTAACCACAGTGGGGAGCTAACAGATGGCACAAAAAGCAAAAATTTTAACTATCACAAAAGAAAACATAAAATGGACAACACATTTCTTAAACCAACACTAACTGACAGAGCAACAACGGACAACAAAACATGAAAAAAAAAACAGAACCATGAAAAGCAAAAAGTGCTAGCTACCAGCCAGACCACCTATTAGCCAAACAAAAAGGACATAACTTCCCTTTTTGTTCAGTCTTCATCTCCAAGGATCCTAACTTGAGCTTTCTCTTCCTCATCCACAACAGACGACGAGGATGCCCAAGGATTTAAGACAACCTCTGGGAAGGCAGGAAAAGCAGTATACTTATTAGAGAAGTTAGCTAGCATTGCATCCTTGATGGAGTTGTCTCTATCCTTAGAATAAGTCCAATATGCTAATTGTTGTGCACTGGAGTATTCCATTTTCTTCGGCATAATCGCTTGTTGGACTAGGACTTTGTTGAGTCCTACAGCTAAACCACCTCTTCCCTTGTGATATCTTTTACGAAACCTCTCAATAACAGTAGTATCAAACATGGAGGGGTCAATCAGCCTGTCCTCACATGGGTCAATATCTACACCTGCATTGAGATAAAGCTTAGTGATAGTGTTAGGGAATAAGCGTTTTCCAGCAGTCTTCTTAGCATGAGTCCCAATTTCTTCTGCTATGATTCGTCCGACATCAATACTCAGGACCTTCAAAATCGCATAGGTGAGCAACACTCTATCTCTAGAGACCGTGGTATCATGTGTTGTTGGGAGCAACCTGTTTTTGAGGAAGGATAGCCACACATTAGCTTCATCAGTCAAATATGCTGCTTGAAAAGACCTGGAACCAGATGCTGAGACCATCCACTTAGCACCCTTTAACCCTACCAGCATCAAAGATTCATTTAGATGAGTAGTTGAGGGATTCAACACAATCTCCTTATAGTTGGCACGAGGGATGTCTTGTAAGTCAAACAACTTGTTGATGGCCTCAGAAGACCAATCCATTAGCTTTCCTCGAACTAAAACTTGAAACTCCCTAGTGTCGTCAAAGTTAGCATAAAGTTCCTTTACCAATGATCCAATGGCTGGCACCGGTGGTTGACAGAAAAAGTCCCAACCATGATTAATGATGTTAGCCTTGATGAAATAAGGAAGACTAGCGAATGGTGCAACAAAACCTCGTTCTAGGATGAGCTCCTTTGTCTTTAATGTTTCTTACCTCTCTTTAGCTTGCTGAGTAATAAAATGTGCTAGAGAACGACTGGAGTTGTCATGGGAGGCTTTCCCTTTCCACTTTGAAGGCATCTATCGAGGGGTAGAAGATTCAGACGGCTCAATGGGCAACTCCTCAACAACGCTTCCTTCTTCCAACGGAGGAATAAACTCCTCTACCGGTTCTCAGCTGGCTCCTTAGCTACTACACTTTTCTTGTTGCCCCTTGATTTGGAAGGCTTAGAAGCCTTGGTACGAGGAAGGGAAGGCATCGGGACTGCAACATGTTGAACTTGCACTTGTTCTTCTGATGTTTCAACAACAACCACTACGTTAGCCTTCTTGATCTTAGCTTTCTTAGGAGCCATAACAAGGAAGTGCTTGCGGCCTTTCTCAACACAGGAGATGAAACAAGCAAAATGCTTCTTGGATAAATGAAGAACTCGTAATGAGTTAGCCAATTTAAAGGTTCAAGCGCTCTAACAGGAAATAGGATGGCCATAATGAAAAAAGTTGGTCAAATCAGCCTAAATACCTTAATTTATCTTCTAGCCAGCTACTTTTCAGATGCCAATAATTCGTAAGGGGACAAAACTGACAGAAGTCAAATCAACTTTCCCCTTTTTCAGACTTGTCAATTCAAGATAAATGCTCCAGCAAAGAGGATTCATGCAAGAAAATGACAACTCTTGCTATAATAACTTGCAACTATGGGCTTCAATTGTCTCGCATGGAAGCTTGTAGCCATAAGCTAGAATCAAGCAACGTACTTAACCACCTCCTACAAATAGAAAGTTTAAAAGAACAAATAGGAAATGAACCAACTAAATTAAGCTTAAGAAATTAAAAGTTAAACAAAATGACTGCAAGAAGGATAAGAAATGGGAGGAAGGACTGAACATGGAAGTGCACTCCCTATTATTATATTTTTTCTTTTCAAGAAAACCTTAATTATTTGATAACCTCTGTGAGCCTATATTTCTTTGAAATTCTTCCCCCCAATAATGTTTCAACCTTTGACCATTAACCTTGAAGTCTCTTCCTTCTTTCTCATCCCTGAGCACAACAACACCATGAGGGAACACCTCCATGACTGTAAAAGGACGTGACCACTTGGATTTTAATTTTCCAGGAAATAACTTCAACCTTGAATTAAACAACAACACCTTCTGCCCGTTTTCAAACTGTTGTACACAATGTTTTGATAATGCCACAACTTAACATTCTCCTTATACAGCTTAGCATTTTCATAGGAAAATAATATGAATTCCTCTAATTCGTTAAGTTGCAGCAATCTGAGAGTTCCTGTTGTAGACTCGTCCAGGTTAAGCTCCTTCAAGGCCCAAAACGCTTTGTGCTTAAGCTCAAGGGGTAAATGGCAAGCCTTTCCATAAACCAACCTATAAGGAGACATTCCCAGAGGGGTCTTAAATGCTGTCCTATAGGCCCACAAAGAGTCTTCTAGCCGAAATGACCAATCCTTCCTATTAGGATTTACCACTTTCTCCATAATTCCCTTGATTTTCCTATTAGAAATTTATGCTTGCCCATTTTCCTGCGGGTGGTATGGTGTTGAGACCTTATGCTTGACATTGTACTTACCAAAAAGTAGAGCCATGGCCTTATTCACAAGTGGGAGCCTTGATCACTAATTAGAGCTCTAGGAGTTCCAACCAAGTGAATATATGCTTATTCAAGAACAACATGATTGTCTTGGCATCATTCATTGGACAAGCTATTGCCTCAATCCATTTGGAGACATAGTCCACAACCACCGAAATGTATAAATTTCCGTTAGAGGGAGGAAAGGGGCCCATAAAATCAATTCCCCAAACATAAAATAGCTCTACCTCTAAAATGTAAGTCAGAGGTAACTCATCCCTCATTCCAATGTTCCCTCATCTTTGGCATCTATCACAGGCCTTACTAAAGAAATGGGCATCTTTGAAAACAGAAAGCCAATAATAACAAGATTGAAAAACCTTGGCGGCTGTCCTTTAGCCACCAAAATGACCTCCATAGGGTGAAGTATGACAATGTTGTAAAATGGAAGGAATTTCATCATCAACAACACATCTTCGCAACAACCCTTAAGCACATTGTTTATAGAGGTAGGGGTCATCCCAATAATAAGTCTTGGAGTCATGAATGAATCGTTTTAATGATTGCCCAGACAAGTCTATGGGTAGGATTCCACAAGCTGCATAATTAGAAAAATTTGCAAACCAAGGAATTCCAATTTCCTGCGCTTGAGCTACTGTCAAAAGTTGTTCATCAGGAAACTCATCTCTAATTTCAAATTTTTGTGGCATTCACCCTACTGGTGCCAGCCTGGACAGATGGTTTTCTACTTGATTTTCAGATCCTTTTCTATCGATTATGACAACATCGAATTCTTGAAGCAATATCACCTATATAATCAATCTTGGCTTGGCCTCTTTCTTTGCCAACAAATATTTTATGGCTGCATGATCTGTAGAAACAATGACTATGGAACCTACCAAATAAGCTCGAAATTTCTCCAGGGCAAATACTACAATAAGCAATTCTTTCTCTGTAGTGGTATAGTTCAACTAAGCTTCATTGAGAGTTCTACTAGCATAGTACACAGAGTGAAGAAGCTTTTCATACCTTTGCCCCAACATGGCCCCCACTGCATAATCGCTTGCATGAATCATAACCTCAAAAGGTAAATGCCAATTAGGTCCTCTCATAATGGGGGTTGTAACTAAAGCTCTTTTTAATGTTGCAAAAGCATCCACACATTCAGAACTAAACTCAAAAGGTCTATTTGCTTCCAAAAGAGTACACAAGGGTTTGGATATCTTGGAAAAATATTTAATAAACCTCCTATAAAAGCCAACATGTCCTAAAAAACCCCAGAGGTTCCAGTTTTTAAATGATTTCCACTTTGGTTCTATCAACTTCAATGCCTTTTCTGGAAATCTTGTGTCCTAACACAATGCCTTCTTCCACCATAAAGTGACACTTTTCCCAATTTAGAACCAAATTGGTCTCTTCACACCTTGTCAACACCTTCCCTAAATTTTTCAAGCAAACTTCAAATGATTCACCAAAAATCGAGAAGTCATCCATGAATACTTCCATGACATTCTCGACTATATCAGAAAAAAATGGCCATCATACACCTCTGAAAGGTTGCAGGGGCATTGCAAAAACCAAAGGGCATCCTCCTAAACGCAAAAGTGCCATAAGGACAGGTGAAAGTGGTTTTTTCTTGATCATGGGGAGCTATTGTGATTTGATTATAACCACTATACCCATCCAAGAAGCAATAGTAAGCTTGGCCAGCTAACTTTTCTAGCAATTGGTCAATGAAGGGTAGAGGGAAATGATCCTTACGAGTGGCCTTGTTAAGTCTCCTATAATCCACGCACACTCTCCATCCCGTCACTGTCCTAGTGGGGATCAATTCATTTGCTTCATTTGTCACAACTGTCATCCCACCCTTCTTTGGCACACATTGCACAAGACTAACCCAACTACTATTAGCTATAGGGTATATAATTTTCGCATCCAACCACTTAATTACCTCCTTCTTGACAACTTCCTTCATGGCTGGATTGAGCCTTCTCTGCTGCTCAATAGATTTGAAGTTTTCTTCCTCCAAATTTGTTTTGTGAATGCAAAAGACTTATTCCCTTTATATCAGCCAAAGTCCACTCAATAGCCTTACTATGCTCCCTTAACAAATTAAGCAGCATTTCCTCATCTCTAGGCATTAAGCTTGCTGAGACAATTATAGGTAGAGTCTTGCTTTCTCCTAAAAAGGCATTCTTCAAATGCATTGGTAAGAGCTTTAAATCCAGGGTGGGAGGTATCTCAATGGTCGGTTGCATAGGTGGTGTTTTTCGTTCCCCGAGTTCTAAGGACTCAAACACCCTTTTGAGACTGGCTAACTCAACTACGATCTCACGCTACTCTCGTAGCTCACATGCATTCAACTCCTCACCTGTGATCTGAACAAAGGTCTGGATATGATGCTCTAACAATTCTTGCTTGATTGATTCGTCAATTCTTTCCTCCAACTTGTTAAGAACAAAGCAGTTTTCCACATCTTTAGGATGTTTCATTGTATAATAGATGTTGAACTCAATCTTTTGATCATTCATTTTCAAGGTAATTGTTCTCTCATAAACATCAACAACTGTCCTTCCAGTTTTAAGAAAGGGTCTTCCTAGAATTATAGGTACCTTACGATCTGCCTCATAATCCAAAATGATAAAATCAGCAAGGAATATGAGCTTACCCACTTGAACCAAAATATCCTCAATCTTACCTTCAGGATGAGTAATTGATCTATCAGCAAGCTGCAGTGTGATTTTAGTGGGCCTAGCTTCGCCTATGCCAAATTTCTTGTTGATAGACAATGGCATGAAGTTTATGCTTGCACCTAAGTCACAAAGGGCTCTTCCTAGCTGCTGACCTCCTATAGACACAAGTATAGTAAAGGCATCTGGGTCTTTCTCCTTACTAGGAATCCTTCTTCTTAACGTGGCACTACATTATTCTTTTAAAGACACCACCTTGAACTCCTCAAATATCTCCCTTTAAGATCGAACATCTGTAAGGAACTTCATATAATTGGGTATTTGTCTTAGGCATCCATTAAGGGTATGTTGATATGAATTTCCTTGAGAATGTCCATGAATTTCCCAAAATGAACTTCATCTTTTTTCTTTTTCTTTAACCTTTAAGGGAAAGGTGGAGGAGGAGGTCTAATTTCAGGAATAGCGGTAGGAATACACTGAGAGGACCTTGAGGGTTGGGCCCTAAGCATCTCTTCCTTCTCTTCATTTTCCACAACCTTGGGCTCAAACTTCTTTTCCTCTCTCTCTTCCTCAACTTGCACATCAGAATCCTTCTCTTTTTTGTTTCTTCTTACTGATTTCCTCAGGCTTAGCTAAAGGTTTTCCACTTCTTAACTCTATAGCTTGCACTTTCTCTTTCCCTTCCCTTTTTGGAATTTCAGCGTCTTAAGGAAGCTTACGTTGAGGCCTTGATCTTATTTGATTAACAAGTTGACCCAATTGCACTTCAAAGTTTCTCATTGAAGCTTGTTCACTTTGAATAACAACATCATTTTTAGCCATATATTCCATCAACAAACTTTCAAGAGAAGTACCTGGAATATGTTGTGGGGTTGCTATTGTCCTCTGATGCTGGAGCATCGGTTGCTGATTTCCATAGGCCTGCTAATTCTGATGCTCGAAACCTGGTGGGTAATTCACTTTTTTTGGTACTCGAGGGGCTTGAGAATTGCTTCCTTGACCTCCCCAAATAAAGTTAGGATGATTTCTCCAACCTAGGTTATAGGTATTAGAATAAGGATTGTTCCTTTGATTAACTTGGTTCCCAATATAGTAAAATGAGGTTTGTTTACTAGGACAAAATTCAAACATGTGCCCTTCACCACAATAAACACATGACTCAGTACTTACTACTTGAATTACCATAGCTTCATTTTGAGCATTTGGGAAGTCTGGGTTGCATTTCCAACAGTTAAATTTTTCAATATGTTAGCCATTCATGCTATTTGTGCATTTAAAGCGGTTAAAGCATCTAACTCCAACATTCCCTTGCTCTTTTTGCCTTGGGAGCTCGTTGAATCAGACCACTGATAGTTGTTTGAGGTGAAGGGATCGAATCCCGCAGCGGAAGGGATTATTAATCGCGTGTTCTTGATTTTGTTACATGGATATCATAAACAAGAACTAGATCTATAATTAAGCATGCTTCTACAAAAATGGACAATAAGAAATTACCTTTGAAGAACTTCTTCTTCAAATGCTCCTTCTCCCACGATCACGATCTCAACAACTTGAACCCGAACGGATGAAGACACCACCACAGGAACTTCTCTGTTTTTCTCTAGGTGAGGGAGGAATGTTGGTTCTTTTAGGATGTGGTGAGATGGTTCTGAGAGAGGTTGTGGTTTTGTTTTGTGGAACTTTTCCAACAAGAGAAAACACTTGATAAACTAGGGTTTTCCAAGATTTTGCTTAACCTCCAAATTACATCTCATGCAACCTTTTATAAGAAAATAGGATGGAAATTACCATCATATCCTTCCTTTGTTCTCTCATTAGTATATAGTTTATATTTGAATCTAATTCACATTAAAACCATATATTATATCAATTATATCCTTTATAACTGATATAACACCTCATATATGAAATTGAACACTTTAATTTCATTCCTAACTTTATACCCTCAATATTACCATGTTGAGCAAACGGAAGGACCTAATGGACCTACAGTTCATGAGCTCCAATGATGTGAGATTCAGTGATCAAACTCTTTGATCCAGTTAATCAATATTCATTAACTACAAGTCACTCCACTATAGACTTGTAGCTCCTCCACTCTCTCTCATTGTAGATTATATTGGGTCCATCGATAAAACTATTACCCATGAGTCGACCCTTCATAGGTTGTTCGTAATCACGATCGGGTCAAATTATCATTTTACCTGTGTGATTACCTCTTTGTTCCTTAAGCACCACTTATCCTCTAATGAACAACAAGTCTAAGGTCCTACCATAAACTCATACCCTCATAGAGGGTGGGGCCCCGTTGTTCAAGACCTTGAGTCAGTTCTTAAGGGACCAACCTATCTAATTCCTTAGTGTAGGAATGAGTGAATTCCATCTTGCATAGTTAAGTCCCCAGCTACCTATGAGGTTCTGTCCTTGAGAAGGTAGGCTTATTGAGTCGGCTACAAGAGAGCGTGGAAGTATTTCAAACTTTAGAAGAAAGCTCGAAAGTATTCCGCTGCCCTTTGATTACAAGATCGAAGTCTTTTATAGACTCCGGATTTGAAATTACAATACAATACATAAAACTAAAAGATAAGACTCAATCCGACAGGACAAGACCCCTGACTGGATTGATATGACAAAAGATAAAATTATTACAAAAAACAAAATGTACGAAAAGTAAAAGATTCGATTCTTTACAATAATAATGCACACTACTACTTCCTATTATACTATTACAATAATGCGTACTACTATTCCTCCACCATCTTTTGTCGTATCCCTTTATTAAAGTGACTTTAATAAAGATGATAGTTGTTGTCCTTATCTGATAGGTTCGAATATCATGTCAAATCACTTTTCAGGCGTGAAGGCAAGATATGCTGACCAACGGATTTATTACTCATCTCGAGATTTATTACCGGGACCACACACCGCAACAGTCCTTCTCATCAGTCCTTTATGGTGATTCTTCATAATTTTCTTCTGCTACAAGATTTGGGCATTTTCCTTATGTTCTGATGTGGAGCTTATAATTTACAATTTATTATAATGTACATTTTATTATACAACACTTTTTTTTTTTTTTTTTTTAATTACATTGGTTGGGAATCTAAAAACGGATCATTGATATCATATTCATCATCTTCTTCCACTTCAGAGTTTTGTGGAGAAGACGAAGATGCTATTGAAGTAACTTGATTCAAGATTTTTTGTAAATCTGCCTCTGTTGTTGTTTGTGCTAAGGATGCTAGCAACTTTGATTTGGAATTGAGGAACTCTGCATTTTTCTTCTTTGACAGGTCTTGGAGGTAGCCATTATCGACAAACCATTGCTTCACTTCTTTGATTCTGCGTGAGAAAAGTTGTACTTGTCCCACCATTTGATTTGTAAAACTTTTACAATTTGTTTGTAATAGTTGTAAGTATTGATTTGGAAATTCAACGGAGAATATCCAAGGGGTTTGAAAGTATAAACAAAAACGCATTGTGAGTGGGAATGCATTTTTGTATATTGTTTGTGAAAAGTAATGGAATGATTCTTGAATAGGAGGCGGGAAGATTTCCTCCGATAGGTAGAAAGTCTTCCACCATTTGATAAACCAGAATGGATAATCTATTTTATAAGCATTTTGATGAATTGAATAAACCAAGAATGCTCATAATTTTTGTACCACATTACTTTGTACCAAGCTTCAACATAATCTCAGATGCAGTATGTCCGGGATTGAATGGTTTTGAAAGTGTTCTTTCTGTGAAGATATTTTGATTCCAATTGGTAGGGTTTAAAACTTTAAAAATTTTGAGTTTTGAGTAGGCAATTTTTGAAGGATCATTTCATCAGGGATATGAGTTATCCGAGCAGATTTTGAATCTACAAGGATGAATTCATAATATTTCCTTGTTTTTATCAAGGATTAGGTGAGGGAAATAGAATCCTTGAGGATACATATTTTGAATAATTTCAACAATTGAAATCTCAGTCGAATTCAACTTCAACAATTGGCTCGAGAAATTTGAAGTGGTTTTTGAAATAATTTTTGATTTTGAGTTTAGGGATAAACCTTTTGGGAGGATTGATTTGCTTCAACAAAGGTTGTAGGGATTGAAGATCCTGTTGAGACGAAGATGGAGTAGTAGGTGAGACGAGAAGGTCTCATTGGTGTAACGGCAAAGAGGGCGCATGAGGAGGCGATGGCCTCGGTGGTGGAGTTAATGACTCCATTGAATCTCTTATTTGAATCGATGCGCTTACGGTTCTTGGCGGTTCACCTGAGTGAAACCGGATCCATTGCGTATTGATTGGCGCTCATGGGAGCTGGAATGTTTGAAGAAGAGGTTGGGCTTTTGCCCTTTGAAGATGAGGCTTTGCCCTCATTGATCACTCATGCTTCAAATAGAGAGAGAAGAAGTTTTCTTTGTAAGAAATTCCCTTGAGAGATAATCTGCAAGGGGTTTTGAACTCCTTTTATAGGCAAGATTTGAAAATCAAAGCATGATAAGATAGCTTGCCATCTTGCAAAAATTTGTTTTGAAACAAGATTTTTAACATCTTTTGTAGAACGAATTTAGAAGCTCTTGAATCCGTTTTAATTGTAAAATGTTTATTAATTAAATCTCCTTGAAATTTTTGAACACACAAAACTATTGCTAAAATCTCCTTTTTCTTTGTTGAATAATTTTTTTGAGTACTATTCCATATTCCGAATGAAATCGAATAATTGATTCGTTTCTTATCTATACACTTTTTTAGGATTCCTCCATATCCTATGTCGGATGCGTTGATTCCACTATTAAATTTGCTTTTGGATTTATCGGACTTAAACAGGAATTGATTTGACTAAAGCTTTAATTGATTTGACAAACATTTGTATGCTTATCCGACCATGGCTCTGGATTCTTTTTAGCCTTTGAAAAAGTGGCTTACATATAGGCCTTAGGTTTTGAATAAAGTCGAAACATAATTGAGACATCCTAGAAATATTTGCAATTGAGTTTTATCTAAAATTTGATCGGGAAATTTGAAGCGAATTCAATTGATCTCATGATCGGTTTTACTAAACCTAAATGAATATCAAATCCTAAAAATCGGATTTGGGTTTGAAAAAGTTTAATTTTGGGGAGTGACACTACTAAACCATTTCGTTTAATAATATCAAAAATATATTGAGGTGTTTAAAATGTTGATCTATATTTTGAGAAAATATTAGGACATCGTCGATGTAAACAATTGAAAATTCTTGAAAAGGGTTGAATATATCGTTCATAATTTTTGAAATTTGATGGAGCATTTTTAATCCAAATGGCATAACATTCCATTCGTATTGACCAAAAGGAACATTGAAGGCGGTTTTGTATCGATCTTCTTGAAATTTGTATTTGCAGAATCCCGATTTCATATCGAATTTTGAGAAAATTTTTGAGTTTGAAATTCTTTTAAGTAAATCTTGTTTATTTGGAATTGGATACCTTATCCATTTTAAGACTTTGTTGAGTGGTTTATAATTGATGACCAATCTTGGAACTCCTCGTTCCTTTTCTGCTTGATTATTGACATAGAAGGCGGCACAAGACCAAGGGCTTTTGGATGGTCCGATGAGTCCTTTTGTAAAAGATCATCTATTTCTTTCTTGCAATGGGTTAATAATTGTAATTCATTTGAATTGGCCTAGCTTTTGTTGGAATTTTTCTTCATTGAAGTCTTTGGTATAAGGGAGATTAACTATATGTTGTTTTCTTTTCCAAAAGGCATTTGGAAGATTTGAACAAACCTCATTTTCTAATTTTGTTTTGAAATTAGATATTTTATCTTGTATTGATTTTCTCTTTAATTCTTCATCTATTTTCTTGTATGAGATTTCTTCCTTTAAGAATTGAATTTGTTTTTGTTTGCTCTCTATAATATTTATGGATTTTTGGACTGTTGTTTGTTGTAAATTATGGATTTCATGGCGGGTTATTGGACTTGTAAACTTGAATATTATTTCTTGTCCCAATATATTGGATATTATTCCTTCTTCCGATATTGATATTGGGTATAATTGAGTAAGAAATGGCGTTCCTAAAATCAACTCTTGACCTAGGTCTTTCACTAACAAGAAAGAGTTTACAAAACAAACTCCCTTGTTGCAAACATGGACTTTTGACAATTTGTAATTAATCATTAATTGTTGATTATTTGCACCTCGGAGCGTTTCTGATGTCTTTTCAAAATAAATTGAGGGTATTAATCCTTCTTGAATACAGTTTTGATCTGCACCTGAATCAATTAAGGCACGTAAAGTGATTTTGAAGTCATGAATTTTGAGGGTCACTAAAGAGTACCATTTTTGAAATCGAATGCTTGAGATAGCTCCAACGAAAGATTCTTCTTCTTCATTTGGAGTTTCTTCAGCTTGGAATTTCATTTGAGACATCTCCAGTCGGAGATGGAATATCTCACGATCAGTATCATTTTTTATTTTATTGACTTCTCTTTTTAGGTTATTAATTTCTGCTTGAAGATCTTGAATAGTGATTGGTTTTGGTTCCTCGAATTTTTTGATGACGTTTTTCCATTCATAGGGTTTGAAATCACTAGTTTCTCCTTGATCTTTCTTTTCGAGTATTGAACTTTTTAGGCTATGAAGGATTGATTTTTTGAGTTCTACGTTGTCTATTTCATCAACAACGTTAAGAAGAGTTTCTTGATCTTTGGTTAGGACACATATGCATCCTGAACAAACTCTTTTGCCTTCTTTTTCTTCTTCATCATATTATTTATCGAATATGAATCGGTTTCTTCTTGTAATTCAAGTATTTGACCTTCATCAGAACTATAGATTGATTCTTCAGAATCGGATTGGATGATGTTTAGAAGTTGATATTTAAATTCATCATCAATTTCTAATTCATTGATCTTCTTTTTCATAGGGCACTTATTTGCATAGTGTCCATGTGATCGACATTTATAGCATTGAATCTTTTCTTTTGAATGTCCACCTTTATAAGTGGGTCGTTTTTTAGTATAAGAATTATAGGGCCTTCTATAATTCTTTCTTTGGAATGATCTATATGGACGATAACTTTGTCTTTCTTGATGTTTTCTGTATTTTTTTATTGCAGTTTTTCGGACTGCAGAGGGTGGATGGACTTTTCCACATCCATATTGATCACAGAAAATTCCTAATTCTGCCTTTTTTGATCCAAAGGTTTTGTTAAGTTTTGTTTGAACTTTGGATTCGTTGCATAGACGGATACCTTCACTTATTATGAATGAAGTTAAATTTCCATAGGTTAGACTATCCCAAGGAATTTTTCCGTCATATTTGGCATTTAAATCGATTTTGACTCTTTCAGCAAAGTAATTGGGAAGTCCTTTGATAAATTGTTCCTTCCAAATTGAGGAAGAGCAATCGGCTCTAATTAAGACTTTGCTTAGGAACATATCTTTGTACCATCTAAAGTCTCCTAATGTTGGACATTTGAGATTTAAAAGAATTTCAGCCGATCTGGCTTGATATTGAGCTGGATCTCCTATGAAGGCATTTGTTATAGTGTAGACGAGAGTGTTTACTGCATCGTCTATTTTTTCTTCTATTTCAACTGTTTGAGGTAATTGACCTTCTACCTTGAGTGTTTGTACTCTTTTTTCAGTACTAGAATGATTTAAGATATAGTGGCGATCACCTTCCTTTAGGTATTGATCCCACCATTGTTTTAATTGTCTGTGAATCAAACAGCGAGAAGTTGTGCTATTTCATGATCTCTTTTGCCTCTTTGTCTATAGGCATTGGAGGCGATTAACATTTCGTTTATTACGTTTATGATTAGATAATCAGATATTCCGTCCACATTCCATTCGTGGATGGCTAATCCATCATAAACGGCTTGAGTCATCTGTGTTTTTTCCTCAAATTGAATATCTGGGAATGATGGTTGAGGATACCAGTTTCTCATTGTTGAATATTTCGATATTTTTGATTTTGTACCAATTTTTAAGACTTCATTTGGAGACTCGATTCTTTCTTCATTTAGAGAAAGATCCTTAGTCTTTTGGATAATTTGGTCAATGATGGAATCATTTATAACGTTTATTGTGGGAGTTGTTTTTGAAATATGAAGGTTGTTTAGCTTTTCTTCTATTAAAGCTAAAGTTTCTTCCTCTTTAGTTCTTATTTTAATTTTGCTATCAATGATTGTAGGTTTAAATAAAGGAATTGATTCATCTATTGGAGGTATTAGTATTCCCCCATTTGAAGACGAAGCAATGGAAGGTTTTGATATTTTTCCCTCAATCTTTTCTACTTGATTTGCTATTGTTGAAAGAATTTTATTGGAAAAATTATTCTGAAGTTGAATATTTTTTATATCTTTGAGGGTAGGAACATTTTTCTCTTCCTTCTCAATAATATTTTTAAATGGACTAGCTTTGACCTTTTCTCCATAAATTGATATAACACCTCATATATGAAATTGAACACTTTAATTTCATTCCTAACTTTATACCCTCAATATTACCATGTTGAGCCAACGGAAGGACCTAATGGTCCTACAGTTCATGAGCTCCAATGATGTGAGATTCAGTGATCAAACTCTTTGATCCAGTTAATCAATATTCATTAACTACAAGTCACTCCACTATAGACTTGTAGCTCCACTCTTCTCACTGTAGATTATATTGGGTCCACTGATAAAACTATTACCCATGAGTCGACCCTTCATAGGTTGTTCGTAATCACGATCGGGTCAAATTATCATTTTACCTGTGTGATTACCTCTTTGTTCCTTAAGCACCACTTCTCCTCTAATGAACAACAAGTCTAAGGTCCTACCATAAACTCATACCCTCATAGAGGGTGGGGCCCCGTTGTTCAAGACCTTGAGTCAGTTCTTAAGGGACCAACCTATCTAATTCCTTAGTGTAGGAATGAGTGAATTCCATCTTGCATAGTTAAGTCCCCAGCTACCTATGAGGTTCTGTCCTTGAGAAGGTAGGCTTATTGAGTCGGCTACAAGTCACTCTCACCCATACTAGTCTAAGGACAAACCTCTATAAAATGGAGTTCTTATCTTTGTCAGGATTCAGTTCGAGTCACTAATGACCCATCTATAAATTATCAATCTTATCCTATTAACAACGTTCTACTGGTTAGACTAATAATTTGGAGTCCGATCTTGTATGAACTCTTCATACAAGATGCCCCCACTCGCATGTCAACCACATGAATGAGTTGGATTAGCTCATTTGTACTAATTATAAAGTGGGTTGAATCCATGGTGTTACCAGAATAGGGTTTCCAACCTTATTCTTATACCATAGACCCTTTTAGGCTATACTTTTGAACACAATCCAAATAGTGTCTACTACACCGATGTTCAAGATACATTATAGCCTTGGAGCTTAATTTATTGGATTTAAAGAGAAATAATATAATTTCATCAACACAAATAACTCTTTATTTATTTGATCAAACTTACATAAGTTTAGGGCACAAATCTCAACAATCTCCCACTTAACCAAAAGCTTGTGGAGTATTAAAACATTACAATAATGTAAATACAATAAACTAGGGCATTTAAACCCTTTGTACAATATACTCCCACTTGCCCTAGTGAGGGAAGACGTGTAAACCTAGACCTTCAAGGTGACTCTCAAATACGTTAGCATGAATCTCCTTAACCAAACGACCTCTTTAGCTGCTTTACAAGATGCTACATATTCGACCTACATGGTAGAATCAGCGATGCATCCTTTCTTGATGCTTCGCCATACTACAGCTCCTCCGTTAAGAGTAAATACTTACCCTGTGTAGATTTCCGAGAATGTTAATCAGTCTGAAAGTCAATATCCGTGTATCCTATAAGGATAAAATCCTTAGCCCCATACACAAGCATGTAGTTCCTTGTTCTCCGTAGATCCTTAAGGATTGTTTTAACCGATGTCCAGTGTTCAAGTCCTGGATTGGATTGATGCCTACTGACCATTCCAACTGCAAAACAGATGTCTGGCCTAGTACACAACATGGCGTACATCAGGCTCCCAACAGCTAATGCATTAGGAATCTGTCTCATATCCTCAACTCTTTGAGGTGTCTTAGTACATTGTTCCTTAGACAAATGAACTCCATACTTGAAAGGCAATAAGCCCTTTTTGGAGTCTTGCATCTTAAACTTCGACAACACTTTGTCTTTGTAAGATGTTTGAGACAAGGCTAGTGTTTTATTCTCGCAGTTCCGGACAATCTGGATCCCAAGAACAAACTGTGCTTTACCCAAATCTTTCATTTGGAATTGCGTAGCTAGCCAATTCTTAATGTCAGTAAGATATCCTACATCATTCCCAATGAGTAGGACATCATCCACATATAGAACTAGGAATGCGACAGAACTATTGATGATTTTCTTGTAGACACAAGGTTCATCATCATTCTTGTCAAAACCAGAAATTTTATTGACTCATCAAATCTTATATTCCAGGACCTAGAGGCTTGTTTCAGTCCGTAAATGGACCATTTAAGCATGCAAACCTTTTTCTCTTGTCTTTGTTCAATGAACCCTTTGGTTCGGTCCATGTTGATGTTCTCCTCAAGATTGCCATTAAAAAAGGTTGTCTTGACATTCATTTTCCATACCTCATAGTCATAATATGCGGCAATGGCAAGTAGGATACGGATAGACTTTACCATAGCATCAAGTGAAAAGGTTTCCTCATAGTCAACTCCTTCAACAGGCTATAACCCTTTACTATTAGTCTAGCTTTAAAGGTTTGCACCTTCCCATCTACACCACGCTTTCTCTTATAGATCCACTTACAACCTGAAGGGAATGAAAATCCCCGCGCAGGGGAAGACGATTGAATCGTCAAGGTATCGTTACCCTACTAGAATTTTGTCAAAACTATCTAACGCTTAGATATAAGTTAAACATACATAAAAGGAAGAATTACAACAAGAAGAACACAACTTACTTGTTGTAGACAAATCTTCAAGATTCCTTCCTTGGTCACGAACACTTTGTGCTACTCGATCTCAACGAACGTTTCTCTCGAACGAAACCCGAACACCACCAATGGCCTTCAGTTGTTCTTCCTTTGGAAGAAGGAAAGTGGTGGGACTTTAGTTTTGGAGAGGGAGGAGAGTTTGAGTGAATAGCTTGAGAGAGATCTCTTCTTCTTGGGTGAAATCCAAAAACTGAGAGTGAAAACCTTACCATCCTTCTTGCAAGAAGGGTTTAAATAGTGGTATAACCATGAAGTTAAAATCTCCACATTATTACCATCCTACCACAACAATAGGTTATGAAAATAACATTTGCATAACCATATAATATAAGATATCTCATATCTCATATTGCAAATCACATTTGCAATAATTCTGGACTAATTAAATTGAATCACATCCAATTTAATTTCTCTCAATTAATTTCTCCAGTTAGCCCTAATTTAACAATTAGGCTAACCTATAGTTTATTATGAATCTCGTTCACATTAAACTATATATTATATCATTCATATCTCATATAAATGACTTAAATGTCCTTTAAGTGAAATTGAACACTTCAATTTCATACCAAAACATTAACCCTTCTTTTAACCCAGGTGGAGCCAACCGAGGGACGTAATGGACCTACAGTGACGGGCTCCAATGATCCGAGATTAACCTGTCAAACTCTTTGACCCGGTTAATCAACATTCATTAGCTACGGTAACACTCCACTATTGCCCGTAGCTACACTCCCGTCAGTGCAGAATATTACGTGTCCACTAATATAACCAATGCCCATTAGTCGACCCTTCAGAGGTTGTTCGTAGACACGGCTGGGTCAAATTACCGTTTTACTCCTCTGTCTACCTCTTGTTCCTTAAGTCCCCACTGGTCCTCTAAAGACCAACATATTGTGATTGTCCAACCATACACAACACCTTTCTCAAAGCCCGAAGAAGGTGGGCGCCTGTGTCAAGCCCTTGAGACAACACTTAAGGGAACAACCCTCTAGTTTCCCTAAAGGCGGAACGAGTGAATTCCATCTCGCGTAGTTAAGTTCCCAGCTCCTACTTTGTTCTCGTCCCCACGAGAAGATAGGCATATTGGGCGAGTAAGCGTGACCACCCTCACCAGTACTAGTCAAAGGGCGGACCCGCAGCATGTGAGTCCGTAACATGCTTAGGATTGGTCGAGTCACTAATGGTCATCTACGAAGTTATTAGTCCTCATCACCAGCGATGTTACATCGGTGGGTCTAATACACGATCCGGTCTTGTACAATCTCATTGCACGGATGCCCCCACTAGCATGTCAACCACATGAACGAGTCAGATCACCTCGTTTGTATCTAATACAAAGCGTGTCGCATCCACAGTGTATCCAGAATTAGGTCTTCAACCCTATCCATATACTGTAGACCGTTCGGGTCATTAACTCGAACGTGATCCTCCCTGTGTGTCCACTACACACCGTTCAAGTTCTAGTTCTCTCATAAATTCAATGACCCTGGAGCTTAGTTTATTGGAAAAGTTTATAAATATTGCGAGACACAAAGTGATGAAATGAATAACCCTTATTAATTTCAAACAATATATTACAAACATGAGATTAGGAGAAAAAATCCCAACAAACTCCCACTTCGACTAACCTAGTGGAGAAAATACATTTCTGAAATGTACATGAATTACACCGATGTAATACAATAAACTAGGGCATTGAATACCCGTTTAGACATCTCCCACTTGCCCTAGTCCGGAAGCTCTCGAAGACCTAGATTCTCTAGGTGACCCTCAAACACCTTAGTCGTGAGGGGTTTTGTAAATGGATCAGCTACTTTGTGCTATCTGCGTGACCGTCACGTCTCTGCGGTGCACAATTTCCCGTATCAGATGAATCTTGCACTCAATGTGTTTGCCTCTCTTATGGCTCCGAGGCTAACGTGAGTTGGCTACTGCACCACTGTTATAACGAGCGATTGTGATGATCGGCAAGTTCATGTTTGGAACAACTTCCAAATCATTCTGAACTTCCCGAGAGCAAAGCGACTTCCTTTGCAGCCTTCACAAGCCGCAACATACCCGCTTCCATAGTGGAATCAGCGATGCATCCTTGCTTGATGCTTCGCCATACTATAGCTCCTCCATTCAGAATAAAGGCTGACCCCGAAATGGATTTCCTAGAATCCTTATCGGTCTGAAAATCAGAACCCGTGTATCCCGTAAGGATCAAATCCCCACTACCATACACTAAGCTGTAGTTCCTCGTTCTCCTAAGATACTTAAGGATTGCCTTTACGGCTGTCCAGTGATCTAATCCTGGATTTGACTGATATCTACTGACAATTCCTACTGCATAACAGATGTCGGGCCTAGTACACAACATGGCATACATCAGGCTCCCTACAGTTGAAGCATATGGAATCCGTCTCATATTCTCAACATCTTGAGGAGTCTTAGGACACTGATCCTTAGACAAGTGAACCCCATGCCTGAAAGGCAGCAAGCCCTTCTTGGAGTTCTGAATCTTATATCTAGACAACATCTTGTCAACATAAGACGCCTGAGACAAGGCTAACATTTTGTTCTTCCGGTTTCGAACTATCTTGATACCTAGAACATACTGAGTTTCTCCCAAATCTTTCATTTAGAATTGCGAAGCTAGCCACTTTTTAACGTCAGTAAGAAATTCTACATCATTCCCAATGAGAAGAATATCGTCCACGTACAACACCAAAAATTCGACAGCTTTGTCAACGATTTTCTTGTAGACACAAGGCTCATCGACATTTTGATCAAAGCCATAAGATTTGATCTCCTCATCAAATCTTATATTCCAAGACCTCGAAACCTGTTTAAGTCCATAAATGGACCTATGAAGCCGTCAAACTTTTTGCTCTTGGCCTTGGGGAATGAACCCTTTGGGCTGGTCTATGTAGATTGTTTCATCAAGTTTGCCATTCAGGAAGGCTGTCTTGACGTCCATCTGCCATACCTCGTAGTCATAATACGCGACAATGGCCAGAAGGATCCTGATCGACTTTACCATGGCAACAGATGAAAAAGTCTCCTCATAGTCAGCCCCTTCAACCTGGACAAAACCCTTTGCCACTAGTCGGGCTTTGAAGGTCTGCACCTTCCCATCTACGTCACGTTTACGCTTGTAGATCCATTTGCAACCAATAGGTTTTACCCCATCCGGTTGATCCACAAGCTCCCATACAGAATTGAAGTACATAGACTCCATTTCCTGGTCCATAGCTTTAATCCACTCGTCTTTGTCAACATCAACCATTGCCTGATCATAGGTCAATGGATCCTCACAGTCACCATCAGGAGCGACAACTGAGGTTTAAACTAAACCCATGTAGCGATCTGGCTGTCTCACAGCCCTCCCACTACGTCGAGGCATTCCCAACTCTTGGGAACGGATTTGATTAGACGTGCTAGGATCAACAACACTTGTTGACGTACTAGCCCCATCAGCAACTCTTGCTGTGAACTGTCCATTTCATTCAATACAATTTTACTCCTTGGTAAATAATCCCTGACGTGGTCTTCCTCAAGAAAAGTGGCGTTCGTCGACACAAACACCCTATTTTCCTTAGGATCGTAAAACAGACCACCCCTAGTCTCTTTAGGGTAACCTACGAATAGGCACAATTTCGAACGGGGTTTCAACTTTTTTTGATTTCACACCAACACGTGGGTCGGGCATCCCCAAACCCTGAAGTGATGTAAACTGCCTTTACGTCCACTCCAGAGCTCGAAAGGTGTTTCACAAACACTCTTCGATGGAACGTTGTTAAAAATATAAACCGCAATTTCTCTCTGCTGCACTTCAAAAAGAATCGGGAGACGAGCATAGCTCATCATCACCGAACCATGTCCAACAAGGTTATGTTTCTCCTCTCCGATACACCATTCTGCTGTGGCATACAAGGTGCTGAGAGTTGTGACGTGATTCTGTGTTTTATCATATAGTCCTGGAACTCAGTGTCCATGTGAAGCTGAACATATAACATTCCCTTTGAAAGAAATAAACGCTTTATTAAATTCAAAAGAAACTGAAATACAATGTTCAATTAGGCAGGAAATTGAAACAAGGTTTCTAGTAAACACAGGAACTATGTACAGATTGTCCAACAATAAGTACTTCCCGCCAAAATGCAGCTTCACCGTACCGATCGCTGCAGCAGAGACAAACTCCCCGGATCCAACCCGTAGAGTCACCTCACCCTCTCGCGGCATGGTGCGCCAGAATCAATCACGAAAAAGAAGAACAAACGTGGTTAGTGGCGCCCGAATCCAATATCCAGGCAGAGTCACGACTCTCCACTAAACATATTTCTATCACAAGTAAATCACATTTACCTTGATCTTCTTGCCCTTGTGGGCGGCTGCTCGGACATATTTTTTGTCACAAGTAAATCATATTTCTGCAACCTCCTTGACCTTCTTGCCCTTGTGGGCGGCTGCTCGGTCAGTTTTACCCCTATTCATCCTCTTCTTCCCTTTCGGGCGTGAAGAAGAAACACAGTTTAAATCCCAGAGGTCGAACCCCCGTGATAAGACACAGTGAGGCAACATTTGCCTCGATTCCTTGACCTGTTCAAGGATTGGAAATTCTGTAGCTCATTGAGGAGGGTAGTCAGAGTGTAGCTAATTTTGTTCATAACAGCATTGCTACGAAACTGAAGGAAACTCTTCGGAAGAGTCTCTAAAATAAAACTGACCTGGCTCGACTCGTCGATCGAAGCCCCGTTAATGGAAGTGGGTCATCATGTCTAAATGTGTTCACGGACAGACGACCCCTCTTTCATTCGTGCGTTGAAAACGTATCTGAGCGAGTCATGCCGGACCTGAAAGGACTGTTGTCCAAACATTTCGGACTCCATGATCTCTTTAGCGGAAACCATCAGCTCATGCTTCTTTGCCAAGACATCAGACATGCTGGCAATTATGTAGACCTTGGCCTTTTCATTGGCCCTGATCCACCGATCATACGCATCGCGAACATTTCGCGACGCGGTCGAGCCCGACATCTGAGGACACTCCTCAGATAGCACGAACTTTATGTCGTCCTGTACCAAAATTGTATTGATGTTGTTTTTCAAACATTGGTAATTATCTCCCACTAATTTATCTGAAGCGAGTAAAGCTATTATAGCGCTAGACATTTTTAGCTGAAATATAAGAAAAAACTTTGTATTAGTCTCGCAAAAAACTTTTTTAAAATCCAATCACGTTTTAGCAAAAAATTTTATGATCCCTAGGTCATTCAAAATTTTGCAATGATATCCTAAAGGGTTAGAATGACTGCCACCGAAGGGTGAACAGAACACTCCTCCTCTAGGACGAGACTTTCTCGATTAGACCCTATTCCCAGAATAACTCTTATTCCATTAGGCGTCCATTTAAGTTTCCAAGTATCCGTCCAAACAATAGCCACCGAAGGGTGAACCAAGAAGGAAAACCAACCAGAAAACTGTATCCCTTTCGGGAATTCACGGTGTTCCGACTCCCATGATCAAGCCCTCCTAAAGGATTGTCTGGTCCAGGCCAAACTAGCAGGCAGATCATAGGCGTCTCACGGTGTGAATCGAAAGAAGAGACCGTGGGTCTTGTTTTCACAAGTCCCTCTCCCACTCACTATAAGTACTCTCTCCATCCACGATGATATTGACCTATACAAAGGCCACCCGAAGGGAGACGCTCCCATTTGTGCCACGAGGCCGAGTATAGATCTCACGGTGCGGACTTAACGGAGATTTGTGGTTGGAAATTCAAATGTATCTCATACACTTTATTTCCTCCCACTCATCACTTTAATTTTATTAGGGATTGACCTAGATAAACCGACAAAATTTACCTAAGTCTACCAATATAACTCTTATATGGTATTAACCTAAGTTTATAATCACATTATTAACTTAGTTCTATGTGAGTAAATTAATTAACACTTAATTAACGACACTCACGAGAATATAACCTAAGAATCTCCGGACCGAATTCACTCCAAGGTCGGTTTCCAGGTAGGGGTGTTCCGCAAGCGTCAACTTAAATACCCCAGCCTTAGACAAAACATTCCTTAGACAGAGTTAATTATCAGTCTCAATTCAAAGGTTATATTTGATGTCCTAAATTTCTAATCCTATTACAAAATTAGAAAACCTAAGTCTAATTATTCAAGTTCTAAACACTTTGAAACTAATAATTAACTTAGGCTACATGCATTTCTATGTTATAGTGCTTGATCATCCATCACATGAATAATACTATACTATCACATACATTCATCACATGAATTAAATGCATGAGCATGCTCTTAATTTAAAAAATATAACACTTATATTTAATTAAATTAAAACATGCATACATTATATTATAACTCTTATAATATAATCCTATCATGCATACTATATATTATAACTCTTATAATATAAATATGATGCATGAAATGTTTAACCCAAGGTGGGATTTTAAACCTATATGACATACATTATGCACATAGAAATTAATTAAAAAATACATCTCATGATAAAATATTTAAATCAGCAAAAATGGATCGATTTTTGGCACCTAGGGGCAATTATTTAATTAAATAACATTAATATAACATTTAT
Organism: Trichosanthes cucumerina; assembly: GCA_036507285.1. Taxonomy (NCBI): domain Eukaryota; kingdom Viridiplantae; phylum Streptophyta; class Magnoliopsida; order Cucurbitales; family Cucurbitaceae; genus Trichosanthes; species Trichosanthes cucumerina. The sequence continues at coordinate 48,069,466 of CM071841.1, forward strand.
ATTAATATTATTTAATAAAATAATTAAATAAAATAAATAATTACATTTTATAAATAATAAAACAATTAAAAAATTAAAAAAAACTGCCCACTGCTGGAAAAACCGCCCACGACCTCGCGAAAAGAAGTCAGAATCGCTCCTCAACGCGCGCGTGCGGCGTTAGTAGCGATGTCGCCTACGACGTTGAGCGCATTCGAACGCCCGGTAGCGTAACGCTGCTCTGCAGCAAAGCCTCCGCCCGCAAGAACAGCGTTGAGACACCGTTGGGCAGCGTCTCAACGCTATCGACAGAACAACAATCACTTTGTTTTTCTTCCATCAATTTCTGCCGGTTTCCGCTCCGATTTCTTCACAGCAACTCTTCCCACGAACGACCCAGACTTACAGACTCGATTTACAACAAAATGCCCAAAAACAACGGGCCCCTTACATTGATCTCATCAACATAATTGTAAATCTAAACTAGTGTAAAAAACCGAAAACATCCATTATGCAAACCAAGCATTCATCTCATGAAATTATGGCAAAATACCCACCTAATTTTAACAAAGCAGTGCATAAAAGAAGAACCATCAACCTGTCTCTGACACCAATTGAAGGGAACGAAATCCCCGCGCAGCGGAAAACGATTGAATCGTCGAGGTATCACTATGCAACTTGTGTTTATTAAAATTGATCTAACACTTAGATCTAGGCTCATCATGCTTGAAGAAGAAGAAATTTACAGCAAATAGAGTTTTTACTTACTTGTTGTAGACAAACTCAACAATTTCTTCCTCGGGTCACGAACTCTTCATGCTACTCGATCTCAACGAAATCTTCCCACAAAACGAACTCAAACACGACCAAATGGCTTTCTCGGTTGTTCTCTTTTGGAGAAGGGAAGTTGGTGGGAACTTCTTTGTGTTTTGGAGAGGGAGGAGAAATGAGAGAGTAGAGAGAATTCTCTTTTGTTCTCTTTGATGAAAAAACAAAAAAATGAGAAGTGAGATTACCAAACCCTTCTTGCAAAGGGTTTAAATAGTGGAATGAGGGAGTTAATATCTCCTCATTATTACCACTTTACCACAACCATAGGTTATGCAAATCTCATTTGCATAACCACATAATATAAGATATCTCATATCTCATATTGCAAATCTCATTTGCAATAATTGTGAATTAATTAAATTGAATCACATCCAATTTAATTTCTCTCAATCAAATTCTCCAATTAATCCTAATTGAACAATTGGACTAACCTATAGTTTATTATGAATCTCATTCACATTAAACTATATATTATATCACTCATATCTCATATAAATGACATAAATGCCCTAATAGTGAAATTGAACACTTCAAATTTATACGAAAATAATAACCCTTCTTTTAACCCAGGTGGAGCCAACCGAGGGACAATGGACCTACAGTGACGGGCTCTAATGATCCGAGATTACCTGTCAAACTCTTTGACCCATTTAATCAACATTAATTTGCTACGATAACACTCCACTATAGCCCGTAGCTGCACTCCCGTCAGTGCAGAATATTACGTGTCCACTGATATAACCAATGCCCATGAGTCGACCCTTCACAGGTTGTTCGTAGACACGACTGGGTCAAATTACCGTTTTACCCCAATGTCTACCTCTTGTTCCTTAAGTCTCCACTGCTCCTCTAATGAACAACATATTGTGATGGTCCAACCATACACAACACCCTTCTCGGGCCGGTGAGAAGGTGGGCGCCGTTGTCCAAGCCTCGAGAGCGACAAAGACTTAAGGGAACAACCCTCTAGTTTCCCTAAAGGCAGGAACGAGTGAATTCCATCTCGCGTAGTTATGTTTCCAGCTCCCTACTTGGTTCTGTCCCTGAGAAGATAGGCATATTGGGCGAGTAACTGTGACCACCCTCACCCGTACTAGTCAAAGGACGGACCCGGACAGACAGAGTCCGTAACACGCTCGAGATTTAGGTCGAGTCACAAATGGTCATCTCACGAAGTTATTAGTCCCCTCATGTCAGCGGTGTTACATCGGTGAGGTCTAATAATTCACTGATCGGTCTTGTACAATCTCATTGCACAGGATGCCCCACTCGCATGTCAACCACATGAACGAGTCGGATCACCTCGTTTGTATCTAATACAAAGCGGGTCACATCCACATGATGTATCCAGGATTAGGTCTCCAACCCTATCTATATACTGTAGACCGTTCGGGTCATTAACTCGAACGTGATCTTCCCTGTGTGTCCACTACACACCGTTCAAGTTCTAGTTCTCTCATAAATTCAATGACCCTGGAGCTTAGTTTATTGGAAAAGTTTATAAATATTGCGAGACACAAAGTGATGAAATGAATAACTCTTATTAATTTCAAACAATATATTACAAACACGAGATTAGGACAAAAAATTCCAACAAAGACAACACGGTTTATATTGATTTAAGCGACGTCTACACTTGATCAGCTTGTTAAGCTATACGTCGACAGAATTGTGAGTCAATACAGAGTGCCAGTGTCTATAGTTTCAGATAGGGACCCGAGATTTTACTTCTATGTTTTGGCCTAGCTTACAAAAAGCTATGGAGACAAAGTTGAATTTTAGTACAGTGTTCCATCCTCAGACGATGGTCAGTCAGAGAGGACCATCCAAGCATTAGAAGACATGTTGAGGGCATGTGTCCTTCAATTTAAGGGAAGTTGGGATACACAACTATCACTTATGGAATTCGCTTATAATAACAGTTATCAGTCGAGTTTTGGCATGGCACCATTTGAGTCTCTGTATGGAAGGCCATGTAGAACACCCATATGTTGGAATAATGTAGGAGAGCGGAAGCTTATCAAGCCTGAGTTGGTGCAAGTAACGACAGATAATATTAATGTAATCAGGAAGAATCTGAAGGTAGCTCAAGACCGTCAGAAGAATTACGCAGATAAGCGACGAAAGGACTACGAATCCAAAGTCGGAGATCAAGTTTTATTGAAGTTATCTCCGTGGAGAGGTGTCCTTCGTTTTGACAAGAAAGGTAAGCTAAGCCCTAGGTATATTGGTCCTTATCAAGTAACGGGACGAGTTGGGCCAGCAGAACTATCTCGAGTACATGATGTTTTTCATGTTTTCATGTTGAGGAAGTATATTCCAGATCTGACACATGTGTTGCAAGCACAACCAGTTGAGCTGAAAGAAGACATGAGTTACGTAGAGGATGAAGTTCAAATCCTCGACAAGAAAGAACAAGTTTTAAGAAACAAGACGATCTCACTCGTGAAGGTTCGTTGGAGACATCACAGAGTGGAGGAGGAAACCTGGAAGTTAGAGGACCAAATGAGGAGGAAGTACCCGACGATTTTCACCTAAGGACTATTAAATTTCGAGGACGAAATTTCTTAAGGGGAAGGTAAGTTGTAAACCCGAGATCTTTCTTTAGAATTCATGAAAAAAACAAAAACAAAGGAAAACAATAAAGAAAAGGTTAATACTATGGTTGGTTTTGTTTTAAAAAGAAAAGAAAGGAAAAGAAAAGATAGGAAAAGGAAAAACAAAAAAAGAAAGTGGAAGGTGGGACCCCCACCTTAGTTTTCTTTTTAAATAACCAAGTTTCCATCGATCTTCTTCTCATTTCAACAAAGAGGAGCTGAGGGTTTCGTGGGAGAAGCATAAAGGAAGAGGAAGAAGGTGATTTTGGAGCTAGAATTGCAGAAGAGAGGGAGAGAACTCAAGAAAATTAGTATAACAGCAAGGTAATCACTCTGCCATGTTCTGATGTTTTGATTATTGCGAGCTCAACAAGAAGAGTTAAGAATTTAGGTTTGGTTTTCTCGAAATCTAATTCGTTTTTGAACAAAGTTCGTGAAGAAAGCACGAGCTAACTCCGAACTTAAGTTACTGATTTGTGAAGAGGAAGGCAGAAGACAGAAATTTGCTGTCAAATCCGAGAAGCCTCTGATGTTTTGGTTGTTATGATCTGTAGAGTTGGAATCCGACGCTCTAATAGGTATGGTTGGCAAGCTTATTGAATTTCCTACAACGTTCGTGAAGATATTGGGAATAGAAAATGATTGGAGATGTTGTAAATATCAGGTCAAGTTTCGGGTTGCAGCAGGAAATCAATTCTTGAACACCAGGAAGTTGTTTTTAGGAAAAAAGCTTTCGAGGTATTTTCAAACCAATCCGTTGGGAATCGCTATTTTATGTCTTCATATGCTTTTTAGATGGTTAAAAAAGGAAGAGTTTGGTATAAAGTACATCCTTTTTAGCTAAGTAATGGAGAAGTTATAAGTGTTTGAATACAAGGTATAAAATTTGTGAAATGCTCGAAAATTAGATGGTGTGGTATTTGTAATTTTAAGGTTAAAATTCATGAACTCGAGGTTCTAATACATGGATTTGGTTTGTTTTGACAGGCCAAGAAGAGATAGGTCGAGTGTACGGGCCAAAATTCTAGTTTTAACACTTTGAGTGACAAAAGGAACTTCGAAAATGAACTATATGCTTGAAAAATGCTTTAAGAAATGCAAGTCTTGCTAGAATGAAAGATTTCAATGCTTTAAGTTTTCTTTTTGAACATATGTTGAAGAGTATAAATATTTTCCTAGATATGGTTTCAAGTATTCATTTTGACCCTAAATGTCTTGATGAAATTCTTACATGAGCATATGTCTATTGATTGATGAAATTTATGGAAATGTTATGTTTTCGAGCAAGTATGTACTAACAAGTATGATTTAAAGATTTTTCAGTTTTATGACCAAGTTGAGTAAGCTTGAGTTTTATGGAAGAAAAGATAAGGAGGCATGTTTCAGCATTTTTATGATGTTTTCTGAGATACTGAGCCCGAGGCTTTATGGTACCATGTGCACATAGGTCATATTCTGTTGTCGACGTTGAGTGTACTCCGTGACAACAATGCTGTCATGAGTGCTGGGCGGGCCCCACTACGACAAAGACGATGGGAGTGTTGGGCGGGCCCCATTACATCGTAGAGTAAACGTTGGTTGTACTGGGCGTGCCTTACACAACGTGGATTATGACATGTTTTAAAAGGATTTCTATCATTCATATCCCTTACGAGATTTTAACGACATACTTGCTGGTTTTCTGAAAAGTTATTATGATTACACAATTACTTTTAACGTTTGATTACCGATGCATATGCTCATAGATGGTCAGGTGATATGATTTACGAGTTAATAGTTTTCTTTTAAACTCAGTCACTCACTAAACTTCATAGCTCATTCTTTCAGTGTTTTCAAACTTTTCAGGAAGAGATCGAGCTCCTGGTACCTGACATCCTGCCATGGTCTCCTGAAAGCTCCACGAGTTGATATTTTGTACGTGGCTGGGTTGTATAGCAAGTTCTTATGTATTGTAGTTAGTTTTGAGGGGTCTCTGTAGTTATAGTCATATGTGCATTAGAGGTTGTGGTTGTTTAATTAATGGTTTGCCTTGTTTGTGGTTCTGATGTTCTTGCCCGTTTTACTTTTCGAGAGAGATTTAAGAAGAGTTTCTCCTTATGATTGTTTAATAGTTGTCCAGTTTCCGCTGTGTTAAGTTTAAAATGTTCCATATGTGAGCATAGTATATTTATCAGGTAACGCAGGTAAACAGGTATTGTTAAGAGGTAACAATGTCTGTTGGCTTCATGCCGTCTTCCGGGCTAAGTTAGCAGGTTGTTCGGGAGGGGGTGTGACACTACCCCTTTAACCTACAATTTTAATGTACATCCAGTGCACATTAAATTTTATCCTATAGTTTGCAAAAGTGAATCACATTAACATTTAATATTTGAACCCTTTCAAATATTCAATTCTCTCATATAATTTAATATGAATCATATTCACATTAAATTTATAATATATAGTTCAAAAACTATATATTATATCGTATCTAAATACATTAAATATATTCCCTAATGAATTTGAACATTTCAAATTCAAATGATCTAAGAACCCTTTACGAGCTAGAAGGTGGACCTAATGGACCTACAGATCAGAAGCTCCAACGATACGAGATTACTCGGTTAATCTCAATAACCTTCCAATCAACATTCGTTAACTGCGGGAACACTCCACTAAAGTCCCACAACTGCACTCTTCTCAATGCAGATATCTTTCCGTGTCCATGGATATTGACCAATAATAGCAAGTCAATCCTTCACGAATGTTCGTAACACCAGTTGGGTCAAATTATTGTTTTACCCCTGGGTTACATCTTGTGCCTTAAGTACCAGTGCTCCTCTAATGAACAATTTGTTTGTGGTCCTACCAACAAACAGAGTCCCTTTCGGGCCAATGAGAGGTTCGGGCCCTTTGTTCAAGTCTTGGAGACACCACTTAAGGGAACATTCCTCTACCTACCCTAGTAGGCGGGAAGGAGTGAATTCCATCTTTCTAAGTTAAGTTCCCACCCGCTCACTCGGTCTTGTGCCATAGATTGTGGGAATATTGAGTTGGCGATTCTGGCCACTCTCACCCATACTAGTCAAAGGACAATCCCTCGCGAACAGGAGTTCGTAACCTGCTCAGGATTGAGATCAAGTTGCCTAGGTTATCCTAGTGAAATAGAAACCTAACTAGTGAACGGAGTTACAACTAGAGGTTACTATTTCGTTGTCCGGTTTTATGTAATCTCATTACATAGGATATCCCCACTCACATGTCATCTAAACGAACACGTTAGGATCACAGTGTTTGTATCAAATACAAAGTGGGCCACATCCATCGTTTTACCAGGGTAAGGTACCCAAACCTTATCTCCTAACTATAGACCCTTTAGGTTGTATCTCGCATCGAGATCCGTTTTATGAATGACATTCAGTTAAAGATTCATTTAGCAGCCTTGGATGTTTAGTTTATTGGATTTAGGGTTTAAATAAAGGCCAACTCATAGATAACAAACAATAACACTTTATTGAAATAATAACACTTTATTACATTAATTAGAACATAATTACAAACTACGGGTTTTAGGGCACAAATCCAAACAAACTCCCACTTGCACTAAAATTCTAGTGGGGTACAACATAATCTAAAACAGTGCTTACAGAGATATAAATACAATAAACTAGGGCATCCATATACCCCATTACATATCTCCCACTTGCCCTAGATTAGCCTATGTACATATCTCGTAGATCCAGACTTTCCAGATGACCCTCGAACACTTTAGCCGTTAGAGTCTTTGTAAACGGAGCAATATTGTGCTCCGAAGCGATCTTCGTGACTGTCACATGTCCTTGTTGCACTATTTCTCATATCAGGTGATACTTCCTCTCGATGTGCTTACCTCGCTTATGGCTGCGAGGTTCCTTCGAATTGGCTACCGCACCACTATTGTAACAGTATAAGGTGATGGGAGATTCCATATTTGGAACAACTTCCAAATAAGTTTGGAATTTCCTTAGCCAAACAACCTCTTTAGCTGCTTCACAAGCAGCGACATACTCAGCCTCCATTGTGGAGTCAGCGATGCATCCTTGCTTGATGCTTCGCCATACTATAGCTCCCCCCGTTAAGGGTGAAAATTGATCCCAATGTAGATTTTCGAGAATCCTTATCGGTCTGAAAATCAGAATCAGTGTATCCAGTGAGGATCAAATCCTTAGACCCATACACAAGCATATAGTCCCTCGTTCTCCTTAGATACTTGAGGATATTTTTAACTGTTGTCCAGTGGTCTAACCCTTGATTGGACTGGTACCTACTGACTATTCCCACTGCATAACAAATGTCCGGCCTCGTGCACAGCATAACATACATTAAGCTACCTACTGCAGAGGCATAGGGAATATGTTTCATATCCTCAACTTCTTGAGGTGTCTTGGGACACTGTTCACTAGACAGATGAACTCCGTGCTTGAAGGGTAATAAGCCCCTCATGGAATTCTGCATCGAATATCTGGACAACATTTTGTCGATATAAGACGCTTGAGACAATGCTAGCGTTCTGTTCTTGCGATTCCTAAAGATCTGAATCGCAAGAACATACTGCGGCTCTCCCAAATCTTTCATCTGGAATTGGGTCGCTAGCCAATTCTTTATGTCTGTGGGGTATCCTACGTCATTCCCAATGAGTATGATATCATCCACATAAAGTACTAACAAAGCTACTTTGTCGTTGATGATCCTCTTGTAAACACAAGGCTCATCAACGTTTTGGTCAAAGCCGCAAGACTTGATCGCAGTATCAAATCTTATATTCCAAGATCTTGAGGCTTGTTTCAACCCATAAATGGATCGATTGAGTTTGCAAACTTTTTGCTCCTGACCTTGGGCTATGAACCCTTATGTCCGAGACATTTAAATGCTCTCGTCAAGGTTACCATTCAAAAAGGCAATTTGGATGTCCATTTGCCAAATTTCATAATCATAAAATGCGGCTATGGACAAGAGTGTCCTTATAGACTTCAGCATAACAATAGGGGAAAAAGTTTCTTCATAGTCAACTCCTTCCCTTTGGGTAAAACCCTTTGCTACAAGCCTAGTCTTAAAGGTCTTTACCTTTTCAGCTTCATCTCTCTTTCTCTTATAGATCCATTTACACCCTATGGGTCTAACCCCTTCAGGTTGGTCTACAAGTTCTCATACTTAATTGAAGTCCATTGACTCCATTTCAAGGTCCATGGCTTTGATCCATTGGTCCTTGTCTACGTCATTCATTGCCTGTTTATAAGACAATAGATCTTCTACGCTGTCATCAGGTATGACAACTTGAGTTTCAGCTAAACCCAAGTAGCGGTCAGGTTGGGAAACAACCCTCCCACTGTGTTGAGGCATTCCCAACGATTGAGAAGGACGAGAGTGACTTGAGGTGCTGGCTCTTCCATCAACTCTTGATGAAGGTCCAACTTGATCAACAACTCTTGTTGGTTCATGTGTAGCTTTATTTTGTACTAATTTACTACGCGGTTTGTGGTTCCTCATGTGATCTTCCTCCAAGAACGTGGCGTTTGTCGATACAATCACCTTGTTTTCTTGTCGGTCATAGAAAAGACCATCTCTCGTTTCTTTGGGATAGCCAACAAATTGGCACAATCTTGAACGAAGTTCAAGTTTCCTTTGAGCACGTGTGCCGGACAACCCCAAATCCTGAAGCGTTGTAAACTAGGTTTACGCCCCTTCCAAAGTTCAAAAGGTGTTTCTGAAACACTTTTTGATGGAACACTATTCAAGATTTGAAGCTATGATGCATGCACTGCGTATCCCAAAAACGAGCGGAGCAATTGAGCATAGCTCATCATAGAAACGAACCATGTCTAACAAGGTTCTATTTCTCCTTTTCGACACACCATTTTCTTTGTGGTGTATTAGGTGCTGAGAGTTGAGATTTAATTCCATGTTCTATCATATAGTCCTGGAATCTCAAATCCATATACTCTCCACCTCGATCGGATCGAAGCATTTTAATGATTTTTCCTAATGCATTCTCTACTTCAGCCTTGTACTCTTTGAACTTTTCAAGAGCTTCAGACTTGTGATGCATTAGGTATTGATAACCATACCTCGAATAATCATCTATGAAAGAGATGAAACCCTCATCGAGCTTTGACATTCACCGGACCACAAAGATTCGAATGTACAAGTTCTAAGGGCTCTATGGCTTTGTAACCTTTTCCAATAAAAGGTCGCTTGGTCATTTTACCTTCCAAGCAAGACTCGCAAGGCAGTAAAGAATCGTCTTCTAACTTGTTTAGAAGTCAATTCTTAGAGAGTCTCTCAATTCGGTTGAGATTAATATGACCATGTTTAAGATGCCATAGATAGGTATTATTATTTGGAGAAATTCTTTGTCTTTTATTTTGAGTGTTAGCATTCATAAACATCTCGTGATTTAAAATTGCTTTCGTTTTGTTCGGTGTCAGTACATACAAGCCATTTTCAATTTAGCAGAACAAATATTGACACCTTATTTCAAAATGAACGCTTCATTAATTGAAAAAGAAATACAATATCCAAGTTCTATTATAAAAGAGATAGAGATTAAGTTCCTTTTGAGCTTAGGAACTATATACAGATTTTTTAATCAAAGAAATCTATCTCCGAAAAATAGCTTAGCATCTCCCACTGCAAGAGCTGAGACGACGTCTCTCATTCCGACCCTGAGTGTCATCTCACCCTTTTCGAGCTCCTTGAAGGAACTAGTTTCCTAAAATGAAGAGGAAACGTGATTAGTGGCTCCTGAATCAAGTATCCAGGTAAAATCATCATTTTCCACTAAACAAGTTTCAAGAACAAGTAAATCTGATTTACCTTTCTTCTCTTTGAGCTCAGCAAGGTATTTTGGGCAGTTTCTCTTCCAGTGCCCATCCATGTTACAGTGGAAACATTTTTCTTTATCTGCAAGCTTGACTTTTTCCTTGCCTTTGTTAGCAGCATGTGCCTTCCCTTTCCCTCCTATTTTCTTCTTTTGGGTCTTCTTATACCCAGAAGATGAGCTATAGGACTTAGTCCCAGAGGATGAACCCTTCTGAAACCTTCTGGAATCGGCAAACAGATTTGCCTCTCCATCAGCTTGTCCCTTATTCTTCATAAGAGACTGGAAAGTCTGTAGTTCATTAAAGAGAGTAGTCAGGTTATACTCTATCTTGTTCATCACCGCATTGCTGCAGAATTGCAGGAAACTCTTCGGAAGAGATTCCAAGATGAACGATACCTAACTTTGCTCGTCAATGACCGCTCCGTTCATCTCAGCCACGTTGAAGTTGACCATCAGATCAAGAACGTGTTCTCTCACCAATGACCCCTCCTTCATACTGGAGTTATAAACGTATTTGAGGGATTCGTGTCGAATCTGTCCAGACGGTTGTCCAAACATTTCCTGCAGCGAACTCATGATCTCACGAGCTTAGACCATGCCCTCGTGCTTTTTGGCCAGAACTTCAGAAACACTAGCCAAAATGTAGACCTTGGCCTTGTCATTGGCCTTGATCCAACGGTCGTACGCCTCCTTAACAGATTGAGGAGCGTTACGAGCATGGATCTGAGAACATTCCTCAGACAGTTCAAATCGTAGGTCGTGAACAACGAGAATTGTATTCAAGTTGGACTTCAACATAGTAAAATTCTCACCAGTTAAACGGTCGCTTTTAAGTAAGGCTATTATTGAGGACGACATGCTGCAAATCCAAAATAGTTCTAATTAGTTATGCGTTTTTAACCCATTGTAAAAACCAATCTAATTTAGCAAAATTATCAAAGAACCCTAGTGTTTAAACTAAACCCACTGTTTAAATTAAACCTTTAATTTTGCAACAATACTTCAAGGGTTTAGAACAAAAGCCTCAGTCGGGCGGTTAGTCATTCCTCCCTTGAATTGAGACTTTCTCAGCCAATTCTCACTACCAGAACACCTCATGTCCCAATGGTCCTTAGCTACCGTTTTTTGGTCAAGGATTTGTTAACTAAGATAACTCATCCCGAAATGTGACCCTACCATTTTCAGATCCAATAGGCCCGATCCAACAAGCTACTATTAAGAAAGACAACTGTTGGCAAACAACCTAAGAGACCCTATCCATTTCGAGTTCGCGGTGTTCCGATCCCTATAGTCGTGCCCTCCGTAGGTTTGGCATTCTCCAGACAACCTAGCAAAGCGGACTATAGAAATCTCACGGTGCGACGTAATGGAGGAGTCTGTAGGATACGTTGACAAGCGTCCTGCTCCCATTTAATATGGATACTTCCCTCATTCACCTTGGTATTGAACCATGCAAACACATACCGTAGGGGGACGCCCTATTGACGCCACGTAGCCGAGCATGGAACTCACGGTGTGAACTCTTGAGGACGTGAGAGTAAACTCGATGCGAACATCTCGTTTTCTCCCACTGAAGTTCCTAAAATTAGGGTATAGGTTTAACTTAGCTGGATTCTGGCTAAAAGAATCTATCTAAGCCTATGCCAAACTGTTATAACTAGGTCTTAAAACCTTATGTCTAGGTGAATAAACCTTTTAATTACCTAGAGATAAAACAAAACTAAGGTTAATTCAACTCAAGTTTCGGGTCAGTTCCCAGGTAGAAGGTGTTCCGTTAACTGTCAGCTTAAGTACCCCAAGCCTTAGAAAGAACTTCACCGGTAGAGTTCCCTTATAACCCAAGTTCCTATGTTTGCATGCATTTCTTTATTATAGGTTATGGTTTCTAAAACCCCTTTAATTTATAACTTTTATAAATTTTAATAATTAACCTATGAAAGAAACTATATTATAAATCCAACAATCAATATTCAAATTAGAATTATATAAGGAATTAAACTAATTGAAATATAAAATTACTTAAACAAAATAACATTTATTTTAAACTAAGTAATTTCATGCTGCATGCAATTTATTTTCCATATAATCTAATCATAACAATTATAATTAATTACTCATGAAAAATAAATTATGCATGCATTTAACCATATTCATATAACAATTATATAAATAAAATGCATGATCAGGCTCATCCTAAGGTGGGAATAATCTAAATGACATTCATAACGATATAAAACTGTAAAACCGGAATAATTTGACCCCTAAAGTACAAAAAAATAAAATTACATTAATTTATTTCATGAAACTAGTCCAAAAACACCCTGACCGGCCTTAAACCGCTCGAACCAGACCAAAACCACTGAACCAATTGAACCGGTTTGCAGCTGCTGGAATGCCCCACGGGGTTGCAACGCTGATGCGAGCGTTGCAACGCCCGCTTTGTCCTTTTGTGCGCCTGCTATCGGGGTGGCGCTGCAATGCTGCGGCCAGCATTGCAACGCCGCTGACCCATGGGGCGCCCGCATCGATAGGGAGCGCTAGCGTTGCGACGTCGTTCTTCAGCGTTGCAACGCTGATGAACGGCGTTGCAACGTTGCTGTTTCGACAGCAACTTTCTTCTTCGAACACAGCAGCTTCGTTCTTCAATTTCTCCTTCGATTCTCAACCGAATTGAATGAAACTGGTCCCGAACAACTCGTAACTCAATTAAAGACTCAATTATGCACTTTATGCCCAAAAATGCAGGGGCCTTTGCATACAATTTGATAAAAATCAAACTAAACTAAGGCCAAAAAATACCTAAACAAGTTTTACAGCAAACCAAATGCATTTCCCACGAATTTAATGCAATTTTGTTTCAAAACAAAACAAATCAAACTTGGCTCTCATACCAATTGATGGAGATCTGATCTCCTTGAGCAGCGGAAACGTGTTTGGGATCGTAATTGCTTGATTGTTTTGCTTAAAACAAAAAAACAGTACATGGACCAAAATTACAGAACAAGCATGGAAATCCTAAGACTATTAGACATGGATTAATTGCATACATGCAAACATATGTTGACTTTAACAATTAAACTAAAGGGAAGAAGAATACCTTTGTAGATTCGCAGAACAACAACTCCTTGCTCCTAGAGTAATTAACAAAGCAGCAACACAGGCACACCTCTGTATTTCCATGCAGGACACCACCAAAAGAGAAAACCTTCTATATCTCTGAATTCTTAGAACAAAATCCTTTGTGGGAAGGATTTCAACAATTGGAAGGTTTTGGGAATTCTAGAATTGAGAGATAGAGAATTCTTGCAGTCTTTTAACAAATTGATCGATTGATCATTACACACAAATTAACAACCTCTTTCTCCCTTTTAAATTGTCGATAGGGAGAAGGGGAAGGGTAGTGGGGAACGTGTCTGGATGACACGTTCCCTCATTTTATTATTAAAATAATAATAATAATAATAATAATATAATTAAATCAAATTTAATTATTCATTTAAATAATATTTAAATATTATAAATTAAATATCTTATATTTAATTTAGATTAAATCTCATTTAATCATATTACCCCTCTAATCTATAGTTTTAATGTTACATCCACTGCACATTAAGTTTTATCCGATAGTTTGCAAATGTGAATCGCATTCACATTTCATATAATATATGAACTCTTTCAAATATTCAATTCTCTCATATAATTTAATATGATTCATATTCACATTAAATTTATAATATATAGTTCCAAAACTATATATTATATCGTATCTAAATACATTAAATATATTCCCTAATGAATTTGAACATTTCAAATTCAAATGATCTAAGAACCCTTTACGAGCTAGAAGGTGGACCTAATGGACCTACCGATTAGAAGCTCCAATGATACAAGATTGCTCGGTTAATCTCATTAACCTCCCAATCGACATTCGTTAACTTCGGGAACACTCCACTAATGTCCCACAGCTGCACTATTCTCACTGCAGATATGATTCTGTGTCCATAGATATTGACCAATAACAGCAAGTGAATCCTTCACGAATGTTCGTAATACCAGCTGGGTCAAATTACCATTTTACCCCTGGGTTACATCTTGTGCCTTAAGTACCAGTGCTCCTCTAATGAACAATTTGTTTGTGGTCCTACCAACAAACAGAGTCCCTCTCAGGCCAATGAGAGGGTCAGGCCCTTTGTTCAAGTCCCGTAGACACAACTTAAGGGAACATTCCTCTACATACCCAAGTAGGCGGGAAGGAGTGAATTCCATCTTGCTAAGTTAAGTTTTCAGCCGCTCACTCGGTCTTGTCCCCAAGAAGGTAGGCATGTTGAGTCGCCGAATCTGGCCACTCTCACCTATACTAGTCAAAGAACAATCCCTCGTAAACAGGAGTTCGTAACCTGCTCAGGATTGAGAACATGTTGCCTAGGTGATCCTAGTGAAATAGAAACCTAGCTACTTAACGGAGTTACAGCTAGAGGATACTATTTCGTGGTCCGGTCTTATGTAATCTCATTACATATGATATCCCCACTCACATGTCATCTACACGAACACGTTAGGATCACAGTGTTTGTATCAAATACATAGTGGGCCACATCCATAGTTTTACCAGGGTAAGGTACCCAAACCTTATCCCCTAACTATAGACCCTTTAGGTTGTATCTCGTACCGAGATCTTTTTTATATACATTACATTCAGTTAAAGATTCATTTAACAGCCTTGGATGTTTAGTTATTTGGATTTAGGGCTTAAATAAAGGTAAACTCGTAGATAACGAACAATAAAACTTTATTGAAATAATAACACTTTATTACATTAATTAGAAAATAATTACGAACTACGACTTTTATGGCATAAATCCCAACACAACAACGTTGTAATAGTCCGACCATACACAACAACTCTCTCGGGCCAGTGAGAGAGTGGGCGCCCGTTGTCTAAGCCCTAGAGACAACACTTAAGGGAACAAACCCTCTAGTTTCCCTAAAGGCGGGAACGAGTGAATTCCATCTCGCGTAGTTAAGTTCCCAGCTCCCTACTTGGTCTTGTCCCTGAGAAGATAGGCAAATTGGGCGAGTTACTGTGACCACCCCACCCATACTAGTTAAAGGACAGACCCCCATAGACAGAAGTCCGTAACACGCTCAAGATTCAGGTCGAGTCACTAATGGTCATCTACAAAGTTATAGTCCTTACTGTCAATTACGATTTAAACCACGTTTTCGCTGCTCACGGGGATCAAATTCCCTTCAATTGGTATCACAACAATGCTCTTTTTGTTTTGGTTGAAACGAAATTGCATTGGTTTGGTGGGAATTGCATTTGGTTTGCTGTAAAACTAGTTTCGGAAAACTTTTGGCCTTAGATTTAAACTTGATTTGATAAAATTGTTGTAAAGGCCCCTCTTTTTTGGGCAATTAAGTGCATGATCGAGTCTGTAATAGTGTATTGAGTCGTTCGTGAAAAATTTCAAGCAATTCGATTGAAGCACGGGTGAGAATTTTCCATTGGAAGCTACTGTTTTTCGAAGGAAAAGCTACTGGTAGAAGCAGTAGCATCGCGACGCTCCAAGCGGCGTTCCAACATTGTTCATCAGCATTGCAACGCTGGAGAACGACGTCGGAATGCCAGTGATGATTATCAATAACGAATCTGAGGGGTTGGTGACGGCGTTGCAACGCTACCCTGATACCTGATGCGAGTGCGAGAAGAAACAACGTTTAACCGCTTTCTTCAGCATTGCAACGTCGTGGCAGCAACTGGATGAAGCAGGTCGGTTAAACGGCGATTCGAGCGGTTCGGGTCGTGGACAGTCCGGTTTGAGCGGTTTGACTTTGGTTCAATGGATTTTGGACCAGTTTTGTAATAAAATTAGTGTAATTTTATTATATTTTTCACTTTAGGGGCCAAATTTTTCTTCTTTTACAGCTATTTCTTTATTAATGTCATTTAGAATTTTTCCCACCTTAGGATAAGCATGTTCATGCATTTTATTTGTGTAACTGTTATACAAATTTATAGAAATGCATGATTCAATTTATTTTTCATGAGTAATTGATTATAATTGTTATAATTAGATTATATGAAAAATAAATAGCATGGAGCATGAAATTACTTAATTTAAAATAAAGTGTTATTTTATTTAAGTAATTTGCATGATTCAAATAGTTGAATGTCAATTTTTTCCAATTAGAATTTAATTGTTGGAATTATCATATAGTTCATTGTCATAGGTTAATTAATTAAAATTTATAAAAGTTATAAAGGTGTTTTAGAAACCATAACCTATAACAAAGAACTGCATGCAAACATAGGAGCTTGGATTAAATTAAATTAGTTTTAAATTGTTTAAAATTAATTTAGACCCAAGTTTAATTTCTAATAGGATTAGAAGTTAGTCTTACATAGTATTTTAAATAGTTTAAAATATAGTAGGATAATAGGACATTGGATATAAGGGAACTCTTCTAATGATGTTCAGTCTAAGGTTGGGGGTACTTAAGCTTACGGTTAACGGAACACCTCCTACCTGGGAACTGACTTGGAGCTTAAGTTGAATTAACCTTAGTCCTGTGTTATATCTTGGTAATTAAAATGTTTACTCACCTAGACATAAGGATAAAAGACCTCGTTATGATAGTCATAGATTTAGATAGATTCTTTTAGCTAGAATCCGACTAAATTAAACCTATACCCTAACCTTATGAGCTTCAGTGGGAGAAAAGGAGATGTTCGCATCAAGTTTACTCTCACGCCCTCAAGAGTTCACACAGTGAGTTCCAAGATCAGCTATGTGGCGTCAATAGGGTGTCCCCCTATGATAAGTGTTTGCACGGTTCAATACCAAGATGAATGAGGGAAGTATCCATAGTAAACGAAAGCAGGACCCGTGTCAACATATCCTACGGTCTCCTCCATTAGGTCGCAGCGTGAGATTTCTATAGTCCGCTTGCTAGGTTTTCTTGGAACAACCAATCGCTACGGAGGGCCTAACTATAGGGATCAGAACACCGGGAACTCTAGAAATGGATAGCGTCTATTAGGTAATTTGTCAACAATTGTCTTTCTTAATAGTAACCTGTTGACTCGGACCTATTGGATTTGAAAATGGTAGGATCACATTTACGGGATGAGTTTAACTTGTTAACAAGTCCATGACCAAACAAACGGTAGCTAAGAATCATTGGGACATGAGATGTTCTGGTAGTTAGAATTAACTAAGATAGTCTCAATTCAGGGGAGGAGTGACTAACCACCCAACGGTGGCTTTTATTCTAAACCCTTAAAGAATCGTTGCAAAATTAAAGATTTAAATTAAATACTAGGGTTCTTTAATAAGTTTGCTAAAATTGATTGGTGTGTAATGGGTTAAAGGCATAACTAATTAGAACTACCTTTTTGAAATTTCAGCATGTCGTCCTCAATTATAGCCTTACTTAAAAGCGAACGTTTAACTTGCGAAAACTATACTACGTGGAAGTCCAACCTTAATATGATTTTGGTTGTTAACGACCTACGGTTTATACTGACTGAGGAATGTCCTCAGGTCCCTGCTCGAAACGCTACTCAAACTATTAAGGATGCGTATGACCGCGGAATCAAGGCCAATGACAAGGCCAAGGTCTATATTTTGGCTAGTGTTTCTGAAGTTCTGGCCAAAAAGCACAAGGGAATGGTCTCAGCTCGTGAGATCATGAATTCGTTGCAGAATATGTTTGGACAACCATCAGGACTGCTTCGACACGAATCCCTTAAGTACGTTTATAACTCGCGTATGAAGGAGGGAACTTCAGTGAGAGAACATGTTCTCGATCTGATTGTCAACTTCAACGTGGCAGAAATGAACGACACAATCATCGACGAACAAAGTTAGGTGTCCTTAATCCTGGAATCTCTTTCGAAGAGTTTCCTACAATTTTGTAGCAATGCGGTGATGATCAAGATAGAGTACAACTTGACTACTCTCCTCAATGAACTGCAGACTTTCCAGTCCCTTATGAAGAATAAGAGACAGGCTCATGGAGAGGCAAATCTGTTTGCCCATCCAGAAGGTTCCATAAGGGTTCATCCTCTGGGACTAAGTTCCTTTTGGGGTTATGCAGTGGAGACTGCAGTATACATTTTGAATAATGTGCCCTCAAAAAGTATTTCTGAAACACCTTTTGAACTCTGGAAAGGACGTAAAAGTAGTTTATCTCAATTCAGGATATGGGGCTATCCAGCACATGTGCTTGTGACAAATCCAAAGAAGTTGGATTCATGTTCAAAGTTATGCCTATTCGTAGGAAACCCAAAAGAAACAAGAGGTTGTTTATTCTATGATCATAAGGAAGATAAGGTTTTTGTGTCGACAAATGCCATTTTCTTAGAGGAGGACCACATAAGGGACCACAAACCAAAAAATATAGTTGTGTTGAGTGAGTTAGACGAAACAATAGCAAAAGTTACAAATAAAACTAGCACGTCAACAAGAGTTGTTGATACTAGTTTGTGTAGTCAAGAGAGTCCATCTACAGAGTTAAGTATGCCTCGACGTAGTGGGAGGGTTATAATACAACCTGATCGTTACATGGGTTTAATTGAAACCCAAGTTGTTATACCAGATGACAACTGCGAGGATCCATTGACTTATAATCAAGCAATGGTTGACAAAGACAAAGACAAATGGGTCATAGTCATGAACCAAGAAATGGAGTCTATGTACTTGAATTCTGTTTGGGATCTTGTAGATAACCCTAATGAGGTAAAACCTATAGGTTGTAAGCGGATCTACAAGAGAAAGCGTGGTGTAGATGGAAAGGTGCAAACCTTTAAAGCTCGACTAGTAGCAAAGGGTTATACCCAGGTTGAAGGGGTTGACTATGAGGAGACCTTTTCACCTGTTGCTATGGTAAAGTCTATATGTATCCTGCTTGCCATTGCCGCATATTATGACTATAAGGTCTGGCAAATGGATGTAAAGAAAGCCTTTTTGAATTGCAATCTTGAGGAAAACATCTACATGGACCAACCCAAAGGGTTCATTGAACCAGGACAAGAGCAAAAGGTTTGCAGGCTTAAAAGGTCAATTTATGGACTGAAACAAGCCTCTAGGTCCTGGAATATAAGATTCGATGAGGCAATCAAATCTTATGGTTTTAACCAGAATGATGATGAACCTTGTGTTTACAAGAAAATCATAGATAGTTCTGTCGCATTCCTAATTCTCTATGTGGATGATATCCTACTCATTGGGAATGATGTAGGTTATCTTACTGACATCAAGGAATGGCTAGCTACGCAGTTCCAAATGAAAGATTTAGGTGATGCGCAGTTTGTTCTTGGGATCCAGATTGTCCGGAACCCCAAGAATAAAACACTAGTCTTGTCACAAATATCTTACATAGACAAAGTGTTGTCGAGGTTTAAGATGCAAGATTCCAAAAAGGGCTTATTGCCTTTTAGACATGGAATCTATTTGTCTAAAGAACAGTGTCCTGAGACACCTCAAGAAGTTGAGGATATGAGACGAATTCCTTATGCATCGGCTGTTGGTGGCCTGATGTACTCCATGTTGTGTATTAGGCCTGACATCTGTTTTACAGTTGGGATGGTCAGTAGGTATCAATCCAATCCAGGACTTGAACACTTGACAGCGGTTAAGACAATCCTTAAGTATCTTCGGAGTACAAGGAACTACATGCTTGTGTATGGGGCTAAGGATCTAATCCTTACAGGATACACAGATTCTGACTTTCAGACTAATAAATATCCTTACAAATCTACATCAGGGCCAGTATTCACTCTTAACGGAGTAGTTGTAGTATGGCGAAGCGTCAAGTAAGGATGCATCGTTGATTCCACCATGGAGGCCGAATATGTAGCAGCTTGTGAAGCAGCTAAAGAGGCCATTTGGTTAAGGAAATTCATGCTAAATTTTGAAGTTGTTCCAAATATGATTTTGCCCATCACGTTGTATTGCGATAACAGTGGTGCAGTGGGAAATTCAAGGAAACCCCGAAGTCATAAGAGGGGAAAGCACATTGAGCGGAAATACCATCTTATTCGGGAGATCGTGCATAGAGGAGACGTGATAGTCACGAAGATAGCCTCAGAGCACAACATTGCTAATCCTTTTACAAAAGCTCTCACGGCTAAAGTATTTAAGAGTCACCTAGAAGGTCTAGGTTTACAAGTCTTCCCCAACTAGGACAAGTGGGAGTATTTTGTACAATGAGGTATAAATGCCCTAGTTTATTGTATTTACATTACTGTAATGTTTTAGTACTCCACAAGCTTTAGGTCAAATGGGTGATTGTTGGGATTTATGCCGTAAAATTGTGTAATTTTGATCAATTAAATAAAGAGTTATTTGTTTTTAATAGAATTACAGTCTTGCTTTATAAATCCAATAAACTAAGCTCTAAGGTTATAACATATATCTTGAACATCAGTGTAGAGGACACTATTTGGGTTGAGTTCAAGAATATAACCTAAATGGTCTATGGTATAAGAATAAGGTTGGAAACATTATTCTGGTAACACCATGGATGCGACCCACTTTGTAATTAGTACAAAAGAGGTAATCCAACTAATTCATGGAAGTTGACATGCGTGTGGGGGCTTCTGTTTGAAGAGTTCATACAAGACCGGACTGTAAATTATTAGTCTAACCAATATAACACCGTTACCAGGATAAGACTAGTAATTTATAGATGATCATTAGTGACTCGACCTGAATCCAGAGAAAGTTAAAAACTCCTGCTTATAGGGGTTTGTCCTTAGACTAGTATGGGTGAGAATGGCCTGTAGCCGACTCAATAAGCCTACCTTCTCAGAGACCGAACCTCGTAGGTAGCTGGGAACTTAACTGTGCAAGATGGAATTCACTCATTCCTATACTAAGGAATTAGATAGGTTGTTCCATTAAGAACTGACTCTAGGTCTTGAACAACGGGGCCCCACCCTCTATGAGGGTATGAGTTCATGGTAGGACCATAGACTTGTTGTTCATTAGAGGATCAGTGGTGCCTAAGGAACAAAGAGGTAATCACAGGGGTAAACGATAATTTGACCCAGCTGTAATTACGAACAACCTGTGAAGGGTCGACTCAATGGTAATGATTATATCAGTGGACACAATATAATCTACAGTGAGAAAAGTGCAGCTACAAGTCTATAGCGGAGTGACATGTAGTTAATGAATATTGATTAACTGGATCAAAGAGTTTGATAAGTCAATCTTATATCATTGAAGCTCATGAACTGTAGGTCCATTAGGTCCCTCCGTTGGCTCAACATTGTTATATTGAGGGTATAAAGTTATGAATGAAATTGAAGTGTTGAAATTTCATACATGAGGTGTTATATCAATTGTATATGATATAAATGATATAATATATAGTTTTAATGTGAATTAGATGCACATATAAACCATATACTAATGAGAGAATAGAGGAAGGGTAGGATGGTCATTTCTGATGGAGATCGGATCTCCTTGAGCAGCAGAAACGGGTTTGAGATCGTAAATTGCTTGATTGTTTTGCTTGAAACAAAAACCGATACATTGACAAAAAAAAAATAGAACAAGCATGAAAATTATAATCCTATTAGACATGGATAATAACATACATGCAAACATATTAAGTTTAACAATTAAACTAAAGGAGAAAAGAAGGAATACCTTTGTAGTTTCAACTTGCAAAGAACTCCTTGCTTCAAGCAAAGACAAAGAACACAGAACTTCCAAGAAACTTCTCTGTTTTCTTCAGGAAAGACACTACCAACAGGAGAACATCCTATGTCTCTGAGTGCTTAGACCTTCCTTGGTGGGAAGGATCCAACAATTGGAAGAAGAAGGGAGTTATGGAGATTGAGAGAGAGAGAGAGATTTTTGCAGCAATTCTCCAATTGCATCAAATTGATCGATTGAGAGTGCAACCCCCTTCTCCCTGTAAAACTGTCGATAGGGAGAAGGGGAGGGGTAGTGGGGAACGTGTCTGGATGACACATTCCCTTTTTATTATTAAAATAATAATAATAATAATAATAATAATAATATAATTAAATTAAACTAAATTATTAATTTAAATCATATTTAAATAATACAAATTAAATATCATATATTTAATTTGGATTAAATCTCATTCAATCATATTACCCCTTTAACCTATAGTTTTATTGTACATCCAGTGCACATTAAGTTTTAACCTATAGTTTTGAAACATGAATCACATTCACACTTGAGTTCAATATTTGAACTCTTTCAAATATTTAATTCTCTCACAAAATTTAATATGAATCATATCCACATTAAATTTAATAGTTCCAAAACTATATATTATATTGTATGAATATACATTAAGTTTATTCCCAAATGAATTTGAACATTTCAAATTCAAATGATCTAAGAACAATTTACGAGCTAGAAGGTGGATCTAATGGACCTACAAATCAGAAGCTCCAACGATACGAGATTGCTCGGTTAATCTCATTAACCTCGCAATCCACATTTGATAACTGCGGGAACACTCCACAAATGTCCCACAGCTGCACTCTTCTCACTGCAGATATATTTTTGTGTCCATGGATATTGACCAATAACAACAAGTCAATCCTTCACGAATGTTCGTAACACCAGCTGGGTCAAATTACCGTTTTATCCCTGGGTTACATCTTGTGCTTTAAGTACCAGTGTTCCTCTAATGAACAATTTGTTTGTGGTCCTACAAACAAACAGAGTCTTTCTCGGGCCAATGAGAGGGTCGGGCCCTTTGTTCAAGTCCCGGAGACACCACTTAAGGGAACATTCCTCTACATACCCTAGTAGGCGGGAAGGAGTGAATTCCATCTTGCTAAGTTAAGTTCCCAAGAAGGTAGGCATATTGAGTCGGCAAATTTGGTCACTCTCACCCATACTAGTCAAAGGACAATCCCTCGCGAATAGGAGTTCGTAACCTACTCAGAATTGAGATCAAGTTGCCTAGGTCATCCTAGTGAAATAGAAATCTAACTAGTCAACGAAGTTACAGCTAGAGATACTATTTCGTGGTCCGGTCTTATGTAATCTCATTACATAGGATATCCCCACTCACATGTAATCTACACGAACACGTTAGGATCACAAGTGTTTGTATCAAATACAAAGTGGGCCACATCCATAGTTTTACTAGGGTAAGGTACCCAAACCTTATCCCCAACTATAGATCCTTTAGGTTGTATCTCGAACCGAGATCCTTTTTATGTACATTACATTCAGTTAAAGATTCATTTAACAGCCTTGGATGTTTAGTTTATTGGATTTAGGGTTTAAATAAAGGCAAACTCATAGATAACAAATAATAACACTTTATTGAAATAATAACACTTTATTACATTAATTAGAACATAATTATAAACTACGAGTTTTAGGTCACAAATCTCAATAAACTCCCACTTGAACTAAAACTCAAGTTGGGTACAACATAATCTAAAACAGTGGTTACAGAGATGTAATTACAATAAACTAGGCCATCCATATACCCCTTTACATATCTCCCACTTGTCCTAGATTACCCTATGTACATATCTCGTAGACCCAGACTTTCCAGATGACCCTCGAACACTTTAACCGTGAGAGTCTTTGTAAACGAATCAGCAATATTGTGCTCTGAAGCGATCTTTGTAACTGTCACATCTCCTCGTTGCACTATTTCTCGTGTCAGGTGATACTTTCTCTCGATGTGCTTACTTCGCTTATGGTTGCGAGGTTCCTTCGAATTGGCTACCGCACTACTGTTGTCACAGTATAAGGTGACGGGAGATTCCATATTTTGAACAACTTCCAAATCAGTCAGGAATTTCCCTAGCCAAACAACCTCTTTAGCTGCTTCACAAGCAGCGACATACTCAACCTCCATCGTGGAGTCAGAGATGCATCCTGGCTTGATGCTTCGCCATACTATAGCTCCCCCGTTAAGGGTGAAAATCGATCTCGATGTAGATTTTCGAGAATCATTATCGGTCTGAAAATCAGAATCAGTGTATCCAGTAAGGATCAAATCCTTAGACCCATACACAAGCATATAGTTCCTCGTTCTCCTTAGATACTTGAGGATATTTTTAACTGTTGTCTAGTGGTCTAACCCTGGATTGGACTGGTACCTACTGACTATTCCCATTGCATAACAAATGTCCGGCCTCGTGCACAACATAGACAGATCGCAGTAAACACAAGGCATAGGGAATATGTCTCATATCCTCAACTTCTTGAGGTGTCTGGGGACATTGATCCCCAGACAGATCGCAGTAAACACAAGGCTCATCAACGTTTTTGTCAAAGCCGTAAGACTTGATCGCAGTATCTAATCTTATATTCCAAGATCTTGACGCTTGTTTCAGCCCATAAATGGACCGATTGAGCTTGCAAACTTTTTGCTCCTGACCTTGGGCTATGAACCCTTCGGGCTGAGACATATAGATGCTCTTGTCAAGATAACCATTCAAAAAGCCAGTCTTGACGTCAATTTGCCAAATTTCATAATCATAAAATGCGGCTATGGACAAGAGTATCCTTAAAGACTTCCGCATAGCAATAGGGAAAAAAGTTTGTTCATAGTCAACTCCTTCCTTTTGGGTAAAACCCTTTGCTACAAGCCTAGCCTTAAAGGTCTATACCTTTCCAGCTGCATCTCTCTTTCTCTTATTCATCCATTTACACCCTATGGGTCTAACCCCTTCAGGTTTGTCTACAAGTTCCCATACTGAATTGAAGTCCATTGACTCCATTTCAAGGTCCATGACTTTGATCCATTGGTCATTGTCTACGTCATTCTTTGCCTGTTTATAAGACAATGGATCTTCTACGCCGTCATCAGGTATGACAACTTGAGTTTCAGCTAAACCCAAGTAGCGGTCAGGTTGGGAAACAACCCTCCCACTGCGTCAAGGCATTCCCAACGATTGAGAAGGACGAGACTGACTTGAGATGTTGGCTTTTCCATCAACTCTTGATGAAGGTCCAACTTGATCAACAACTCTTGTTTGTTCATGTGTAGCTTCATTTAGTACTAATTTACTACGCGGTTTGTGGTTCCTCATGTGATATTCCTCTAAGAACGTGACGTTTTTTGATACAATCACCTTGTTTTCTTGTGGGTCGTAGAAAAGACCACCTCTCATTTCTTTGGGATAGCCTTGAACGAGGTTCCAGTTTTTTTGGGTTTGTCACAAGCACTTGTGCCAGACAAACCAAAATCCTGAAGTGTTGTAAACTAGGTTTACGCCACTTCCAAAGTTCAAAAGGTGTTTCTAAAACACTTTTTGATGGAACACTGTTCAAGATTTGAACTGCAATCTCTACTGCGTATCCCCAAAACGAGGCAGGCAATTGAGCATAGCTCATTACTGAATGAACCATGTCTAACAAGGTTCTATTTCTCCTTTCTGACACACATGTTGTGGTGTATTAGGTGCTGAGAATTGAGATTTAATTCCATGTTCTATCATATAGTCCTGGAATCTCAAATCCATATACTCTCCACCTCGATCGGATTGAAGCGTTTTAATAGTTTTTCCTAATGCATTCTCTACTTCAGCCTTATACTCTTCGAACTTTTCAAGAGCTTCAGACTTGTGATGCATTAGGTATAGATAACCATACCTCGAATAATCATCTATGAAAGAGATGAAATATTCGTACCCTCCTCGAGCTTTGACATTCACTGGACCACAAAGATCCGAATGCACAAGTTCTAGGGGCTTTACGGCTCTGTAACTTTTTCCAGTAAAAGGTCGCTTGGTCATTTTACCTTTTCAAGCAAGACTCGCAAAGCGATAAAGAATCATCTTCTAACTTTTTTAGAAGTCCATTCTTAGAGAGTCTCTCAATCCGGTTGAGATTAATATGACCAAGCCTAAGATGTCATAGATAGGTATTATTATTTGGAGAAATTCTTTGCCTTTTATTTTGAGTGTTAGCATTTTTAAACATCTCATGATTTAAAATTACTTTGGTTTTGTTCGGTTTCAGTACATACAAGCCATTTTTCAACTTAGCAGAACAAATATTGACACCTTCTTCCAAAATGAACGTTTCATTAATTGGAAAAGAAATACAATATCCAAGTTCTATTAAACAAGAGATAGAGATTAAGTTCCTTTTAAGCTTAGGAACTCTATACAGAGTTTTTAATAAACAAAATCTATCTCCGAAAAATAGCTTGGCATCTCCCAATGCACGAGCTGAGACGACGTCTCCCGGTCCAACCCTAAGCGTCATCTCACCCTCTTCGAGCTCCTTGAAGGAACTAGTTTCCTGAAATGAAGAGCAAACGTGATTAGTGGCTCCTGAATCAAGTATCCAGGTCAAATCATTATTTTCCACTAAACAAGTTTCAAGAACAAGTAAATCTAATTTACCTTTCTTCTCTTTGACCTCAACAAGGTATTTTGGGCAATTTCGCTTCCAGTGCCCATCCACGTTGCAGTGGAAACATTTTCCTTTATCTGCAACCTTGGCTTTTCCCTTGCCTTTTTCAGCGGTAGGTGTTTTTCCTTTCCCTTCTATTTTCTTCTGTTTGGTCTTCTTAAGCCCAACAGATGAGCTACAGGACTTAGTCCCAGAGGATGAACCCTTCTGGAACCTTCTGGAATGGGCAAACAGATTTGTCTCTCCATCAGCATGTCCCTTATTCTTCATAAGAGACTGGAAAGTCTGTATTTCATTAAGGAGAGTAGTCAGGTTATACTCTATCTTGCTCATCACCGCATTGCTGCGGAATTGCAGGAAACTCTTCGGAAGAGACTTCAGGATGAACGATACCTAACTTTGCTCGTCAATGACCGCTCCGTTCATCTCAGCCACATTGATGTGGATGATTAGATCAAGAACGTGTTCTTTCACCAATGACCCCTCCTTCAT
Organism: Trichosanthes cucumerina; assembly: GCA_036507285.1. Taxonomy (NCBI): domain Eukaryota; kingdom Viridiplantae; phylum Streptophyta; class Magnoliopsida; order Cucurbitales; family Cucurbitaceae; genus Trichosanthes; species Trichosanthes cucumerina. The sequence continues at coordinate 48,096,591 of CM071841.1, forward strand.
ACGGGAGTTATAAACGTATTTGAGGGATTCGTGACGAATCTGTCCAGACGGTTCTCCAAACATTTCCTGCAGCGAACTCATGATCTCACGAGCTGAGACCATGCCCTCGTGCGTTTTTTCAAGAACATCAGAAACACTAGCCAAAATGTAGACCTTTGCCTTATCATTAGCCTTGATCCAACGGTCGTACGCCTCCTTAACAGATTAAGGATCATTATGAGCAGGGATCTAAGGACATTCCACAGACAGTACAAACCGTAGGTCGTCAACAACGAGAATCGTATTCAAGTTGGACTTCCACGTTGTAAAATTCTCACCAGTTAAACGGTCGGTTTTAAGTAAGGCTATTATTGAGGACAACATGTTGAAAATCCAAAATAGTTCTAATTGGTTATGCCTTTTAACCCATTGTAAAAACCAATCATATTTAGCAAAATTATTAAAGAATCCTAGTGTTTAAACTAAACCCACTGTTTAAATTAAACCTTTTAATTTTACAACGATACTTCAAGGGTTTAGAACAAAAGCCTCCGTCGGGCGGTCAGTCATTCCTCCCTTGAATTAAGACTTTCTCAGGCAATTCTCACTACCAGAACATCTCATGTCCCAATGGTCCTTAGCTACCGTTTGTTTGGTCAATGATTTGTTAACTAACGTAACTCATCTCGTAAATGTGACCCTACCATTTTCAGATCCAATAGGCCCGAGGCAACATGCTACTATTCAGAAAGATAACTGTTGGCAAAAAACCTAAGAGACCCTATCCATTTCTGGAGTTCGCGGTGTTCCGATCCCTATAGTCAGGCCCTCCGTAGGGTTTCGCTGTTCCATGACAACCTAGCAGGCGAACTATAGAAATCTCACGGTGCGACCTAATGGAGGAGATCGTAGGATACGTTGACACGCGTCCTGCTCCCATTTACTATGGATACTTCCCACATTCACCTTGGTATTGAAGAATGCAAACACATACCGTAGGGGGACGCCCTATTGACGCCACGTAGTCGAGCATGGAACTCACGGTGTGAACTCTTGAGGACGTGAGAGTAAACTCGATCCGAACATCTCGTTTTCTCCCACTAAAGCTCCTACGATTAGGGTATAGATTTAACTTAGTTGGATTCCGACTAAAAGAATCTATCTAAGTTTATGCCTATTATAACTATTATAACTAGGTCTTTTAACCTTATGTCTAGGTGAATAAACATTTTAATTACCTAGAGATAAAACAGAAGTAAGGTTAATTCAACTCAGGTTTCGAGTCAGTTCCCAGGTAGAAGGTGTTCCGTTAACCATCGGCTTAAGTAACCCCATCCTTAGACAGAACTTCATCGGTAGAGTTCCCTTATAACCAAAGTCCTAAAGTCCTACTATATTTAAAACTATTTAAAATACTACGTAAGACTAATTTCTAATCCTATTAGAAATTGAAACTTAGGTCTAAATTAATTTTAAACGATTTAAAACTAATTAATCTTTTAGCCCAAGTTCCTATGTTTGCATGCATTTCTTTATTATAGGTTATGGTTTCTAAAACCGATTTAATTTATAACTTTTATAAATTTTAATAATTAACCTATGAAAGAAACTATATTATAAATCCAACAATCACTATTCAAATTGGAATTCAACTAATTGAATTATAAAATTACTTAAACAAAATAACATTTATTTTAAACTAAGTAATTTCATGTTCCATGCAATTTATTTTCCATATAATCTAATCATAACAATTATAATTAATTACTCATGAAAAATAAATTAATCATGCATTTAACCATATTCATATAATATTTATATAAATAAAATGCATGATCATGCTTATCCTAATATGGGAAAAATCTAAATGACATTCATAAAGACATAAAGTTGTAAAACCGGAATAATTTGGCCCCTAATGTTGAAAAAATAAAATTACATTAATTTTATATCATGAAGCCAGTCCAAAACACCCTGAACCGGCCTTGAACCGCTCGAACCGGACAAAAACCAACAAACCAGCTTGCACCGGTCTGCTACTGCTTGAATTGCCTCACGGCGTTGCAACGCTGATGCTAGCATTGCAACACCCGCAATAATCTCGCGCGCGCTATCGAGGTGGCGCGTAACGCCACGACCCTTGAGCGCCCGCGTCGATAGGGAGCGTTGGCGTTGCGACGCCGTTCTTCAGCGTTGCAACGCTGATGAACGGCGTTGCAACGTTGCTGCTTCGACAACAACTTTCTTCTTCGAACACAGCAGCTTCGTTCTTGCATGAAACTTCGATTATCAACCGAATTGCATGAAACTTGTCCCGAACGACTCGTAATTTAATTACAGACTCAATTATGCACTTTATGCCCAAAAACGCAGGGGCCTTTACATACTAATTGATCAAAATCAAAGTAAACTGAGGCCAAAAAGCTCCTAAACAGTTTTACAGCAAAACCAAATGCATTTCCCACCAAATCAATGCAATTTTGTTTCAAAACAAAACAATACAAGCATTGCTCTGATACCAATTGATGGAGATCTGATTTCTTTGAACAGCGAAAACGTGTTTGGGATCGTAAATTGCTTGATTGTTTTGCTTCAAACAAAAACCGATACATTGACAAAAAAAATAGAACAAGCATGAAAATTATAATCCTATTAGACATGGATAATAGCATACATGCAAACATATTAAGTTTAACAATTAAACTAAAGGAGAAAAGAAGGAATACCTTTGTAGTTTCAACTTGCAGTAACTCCTTGCTCCAAGCAAGACAACAACAACACAGAACATCCAAGAAACTTCTCTGTTTTCTTTGGAAAGACACTACCAACAGAGAGAACCTCCTATGTCTCTTGAGTGCTTAGATCTTCCTTGGTGGGAAGGATCCAACAATTGGAAGAAGAAGGGAGTTCTGGAGATTGAGAGAGAGATAGATTTTTGCAGCAATTCTCCAATTGCATCAAATTAATCGATTGAGAGTGCAACCCCCTTCTCCCTGTTAAACTGTCGATAGGGAGAAGGGGAGAGGTAGTGGGGAACGTGTCTGGATGACACGTTCCCTTCTTATTATTAAAATAATAATAATAATATAATAATAATAAAATCAAATTTAATTATTAATTTAAATCATATTTAAATAATACAAATTTAATAACATATATTTAATTTGGATTAAATCTCATTTAATCATATTACCTCTTTAACCTATATTTTTAATGTACATCCAGTGCACAATAAATTTTAACCTATAGTTTTAAAACATGAATCACATTCACACTTGAGTTCAATATTTGAACTCTTTCAAATATTTAATTCTCTCACAAAATTTAATATGAATCATATCCACATTAAATTTATAATATATAGTTCCAAAACTATATATTATATTGTATCAATATACATTAAGTTTATTCCCTAATGAATTTGAACATTTCAAATTCAAATGATCTAACCCTTTACCAGCTAGAAGGTGGACCTAATGGACCTAATTTTGAGAGAGAGAGAGAGAGAATTCTACTGTGTGTTTCTCAATTCAATCAATTGATCGATCGATCATTCTCTTCTCACCAGGAGAAGAAGATCAATTCAGTGGGTAACTCCCCACTCCCTATAGAGGGGGAGTTGGGGAGTAGTGGGAACGTGTCATAATCACACGTTCCATCATTAATTAATAAATAATTAATTCATTTAATTAAATCAAATTTAATTAAATACAAAATGATTAAATCTTATTTAATCATTTTACCCCTTAATCTATAGTTTAATGTACATCAAATGCAAATTAAATTTTAACCTATAGTTTTCAAATATGAATCACATTCACATTTGAATTTAATATTTGAACTCTTCCAAATATTTAATTCTCTCATACAATTTAATATGAATCATATTCACATTAAATTTCTAATATATTCTTCGAAAACTATATATTATATCGTATCGATATACATTAAATCTATTCTCTAATGAAATTGAACATTTCAAATTCAAACGATCTAAGAACCCTTCACAAGCTATAAGGTGGTCCTAATGGACCTACAGATCAGAAGCTCCAACGATACGAGATTGCTCGGTTAATCTCATTAACCTCCCAATCAATATTCGTTAACTGCGGGAACACTCCACTAAAGTCTCGCAGCTGCACTATTCTAACTGTAGATATATTTCTGTGTCCACGAATATTGAGCAATAACAGCAAGTCAATCCTTCACGAATGTTCGTAACACCAGTTCGGTCAAATTATCGTTTTACCCCTGGGTTACATCTTGTACCTTAAGTAGCAGTGTTCCTCTAATGAACAACTTGTTTGTGGTCCTACAAAGAAACAAAGTCTCTCTCGTGCCAATGAGAGGGGCGGGCCCTTTGTTCAAGTCTCGGAGACACCACTTAAGGGAACATTCCTCTACTTATCCTAGTAGAAGGGAATGAGTGAATTTCATCTTGCTAAGATAACTTCCTAGTCGCTCACTCGGTCTTGTCCCCAAGAAGGTAGGCATATTGAGTCGAGGGATATAGCCACTCTCACCCATACTAGTTAAAGGACAATCACTCGCAAACAGGAGTTCGTAACCTACTCAGTATTGATATCAAGTTGCCCAGGTCATCCTAGTGATATAGAAACGTAGCTAGTGGACGAAGTTACATCTAGTGGTTACTATTTCATGGTTCGGTCTTATGTAATCTCATTACATAGGATATCCCCAGTCAAATGTCATCTACACGAACACATTAGGATCACTACGTTTGTATCATATACAAAGTTTGCCATATCCATAGTTTTACCAAGGTAAGGTACCCAAACCTTATCCCTTAACTATAGACCCTTTAGGTTGTATCTCAAACCGAGATCATTTATATGTACACTACATTCAGTTAAAGATATATTTAACAACCTTGGATGTTTAGTTTATCGGTTTTAGGGTTAAAACAAAAGCAATTTCGTAGATAATGAACAATAACACTTTATTGAAGTAATAACAATTTATTACAATAATTAGAACATAAATAGAAACTACATGTTTTAGGGCACAAACCCTAACACCTCTTAATCTTAGGAACAATATATAGATTATCTAAAAAAAAAAATCTATCTCTAAAAAACAGCTTGGCATCTCCCACTGCACGAGCTGAGACGACGTCTCCCGTTCCAACCCTGAGTGTCATATCACCCTCTTCGAGCTCCTTGAAGGAACTAGTTTTCCGAAAAGAAGAGCAAACGTGATTAGTGGCTCTTGAATCAAGTATCCAGGAAAAATCATCATTTTCCACCAAACAAGTTTCAAGAACAAGTAAATGGGATTTACCTTTCTACTCTTTGAGCTCAATAAGGTATTTTTTGTAGTCTCACTTCCAGTGTCCATCCATGTTGCAGTGGAAACACTTTCCTTTGTCTCCAACCTTTGCTTTTCCCTTGCCCTTATCAGCAGCAGGTGCCTTCCCTTTCCTTCCTATCTTCTTCTTTTGGGTCTTCTTAAGCCCAGAAGATGAACCACAGGACTTAGTCCAAAAGGATGAACCCTTCTTGAACCTTCTGGAATGGACAAACAAATTTGACTCTCCATTAGCCTGTCCCTTATTCTTCATAAGAGACTAGAAAGTTTGTAGTTCATTAAGGAGAGTAGTCAGGTTATACTCTTCTTGTTCATCACTGCATTGCTGAGGAATTGCAGGAAACTCTTCTAAAGAGATTTCAGGATGAACGAGACCTGACTTTGCTCGTCGATGACCACGCCATTCATTTCAGCCACGTTGTAGTGGACCATCAGATGGAGAACGTGTTCTCTCACTAACGACCCATTCTTCATACGGGAGTTATAAACGTATTTGACGGATTCGTGTCGAAGCTGTCCAGACGGTTGTCCAAACATATCCTGCAACGAACTCATGATCTCACGAGCTGAGACCATGTCCTCGTGCTTTTTGGCTTAAACTTCAAAAACACTACCCAAAATGTAGACCTCGGCCTTATCATTGGCCTTGATCCAGCGGTCGTATACCTCCTTAACAGATTGAGGAGTGTTTCGAGCAGGGACTTGAGGACATTTTCAGTCAGTACAAACCAAAGGTCGTCAACAAGAAGAATCGTATTAAGGTTGGACTTCCATGTTGTAAACTTTTCACCAATTAAATGATCTCTTTTCAGTAAGGCTATAATTGAGGACGACATGCTGAAAATCCAAAAATAGTTCGAATTAGTTATGCCTTTAACCCATTATAAACCAATCAATTTTAGAAAAATTATTGAAGAACCCTAGTGTTTAAACTAAACCCAATGTTTAAATTAAACCTTTAATTTTGCAATGATATTTCAAGGGTTTAGAACAAAAGCCGTCGTCGGGTGGTCAGTCACTCCTCCCCTGAATTAAGACTTTCTCAGCCAATTGTCACTACCAGAACATCTCATGTCCCACCCAATGATCCTTAGCTACCGTTTGTTTGGTCAAGAACTTGATAAGTAGCTTAACTTATCCCGTAAATGTGACCCTACAATTTTCAGATCTAATAGGTCCGAGCCAACAGACTACTATTAAGAAAGACAACTGTTGGAAAATTACCTAAGAGACCCTATCCATTTCTAGAGTTCGCGGTGTTTCGATCCCTATAGATAGGCCCTCCGTAGGGTTTGGCTGTTCCAGGACAACCTAGCAGACGGACTATAGAAATCTCACGGTGCGACCTAATGGAGGAGACCGTAGGATACGTTGACACGTGTCCTGCTCCCATTTACTATGGATACTTCACTCATTCACCTTCGTATTGAACCATTCAAACAATTATCGTAGGGGGACGCCCTATTGACGCGACGTAGCCGAGAATGAAACTCACGATGTGAATTCTTGAGGACGTGAGAGTAAACTTGATGCGAACATCTCGTTTTTCTCCAACTTAAGGTCCTAAGGTTAGGGTGTAGGTTTAACTTAGTCGGATTCTAGCTAAAAGAATCTATCTAAGTCTATGCCTATTATAACTAGGTCTTTTAACCTTATGCCTAAGTGAAGAGACATTTTAATTACCTAGATATAAAAAGAACTATGGTTAATTCAACTCAAGCTCCTGGTTAGTTTCCAGGATGGAGGTGTTCTGTTAACCGTCAGCTTAAGTATCCCCAACCTTAGACAGAACTTCACCAGTAGAGTTCCCTTATAACCGTAGTTCTAATGTCCTACTATATTTTAAACTATATAAAATACTATGTAAGAAAAATTTATAATCCTATTAGAAATTGAAACTTAGGTCCAAATTAATTTTAAACAATTTAAAACTAATTTAATTTTAACCCATGTTCCTATGTTTGCATGCAATTCTTGGTTATAGGTTATGGTTTCTAAAACCCTTTAATTTATAACACTTATAAATTTTAATGACTAACCTATGACAAGGAACTACATTATAAAACCAACCATTAATTTTTAAATTGGAATTATAAAGTTATTCAACTAATTGAATAATTAAATTACTTAAATAAAATAACAATTATTTTAAATTAAGTAATTTCATGCTCGATGCAATTTATTTTCCACATTATCTAATTATAACAATTATAAATAAATACATATGAAAAATAATTTAGATCAAGCATTTCTACCATATTTATATAACAATTATACAAATAAAATGCATGAACATGCTTATCCTAAGGTGTGAAAAATTCTAAATGACATTCATAAAGAACAATAGTTTTAAAACCGAAATAATTTTGCCCCTAAAGTCCAAAAGTAATAAAATTACTCTAATTTTATTACAAAAACCGACCCAATAAATGTGACTACTCTCTAACAAGACCGAAAATCAACCGAAAACCAACCGAACAGTCGAGACCGGTCTGCAGCTTCAGTTTTGGCATCACAGCGTTGCAACTCTGATGGGAGCGTTACAACGCTGACTTCGTAGCGCTTTTTGTCATCGGGGGTAGCGTTGCAGCGCTAAGGTGGCAGCGTTGCAGCTTGCGCGACGACCTCTTGGATTCCTTATCGATAGGGAAGCCTGGCGTTGCAACGCTGTTGCTTCGGCAACAACTTTTTCCTTCGAACACAGTAGCTTCAAACATCGATTTCTCCTTCGATACCCATCCACGAAACTGGGCCCGAACGTCTCTTAACTCGATTACAGACTCGATTATGCACTTAATGGCACAAAAACACAGGGGCCTTTACATTTAATTTGATCAAATCCAAAGAAAACTCAGGCCAAAAATTCCTAAACAGTTTTACAGCAAACTAAATGCAATTCCCACCTAATCCAATGCAATTTTGTTTTAACCAAAACAAAACAAGCATTGCTCTGATACCAATAGATGGAGATCTGATCCCTTTGAGTAGTGGAAACGTGTTTTTGGAATCGTAATTGCAAGTTTATTTTTGGTTGAAAAGCAAAAACTAGTACATTGGGAAAAAACAGAACCAACATACATTTCTAAGGTAATTAAACATGGATATAAGCATGCAAGCATGCTGTGTAATTAAAACTAAACTATAAGTGAATTTGAATTACCTTTGTAGTTTTCTCAACTGCAACTCCTTGCACCAAATTGACAGCAACACAGCAACCAAGAACTCTTCTCTATTTTCTCCAATAGGATAGCAGCACTTCGAAAACATTCTATCCTCTGAGTATCCACTTAGATCTTCCTTGGTGGGAAGGATCCAATAGTTGGAAGGAGGGAATTGAGAGAGGGAGAATTTTCCAGAGGGAGTAATTCACTAATTCACAAAAATGAATCGATCAATCAACAAAAAAACTTCTCTTTCTCGAGAAGTTATTCAAAGGAGTTCTTCCCCCACTCACTATCGATGGGGAGTTGGTGGGGAAGATGGGAACGTGTCCTTCTAACACGTTCCCATTAATAATTTAATTAAATTTAATTAATAGAAAATTAATTAAATCAAATTTAATTAATTAATTAATTAAATATCATATATTTAATTAATATATTTAATTAAGATCAAATCATATTTAATCTTTTTCTCCTCACATCTAATGCACATTAAATTTTAACCTATAGTTTTCAAATATGAATCACATTCACATTTGAATTTAATATTTGAACTATTTCAAATATTTAATTCTATCATATAATTTAATATGAATTATATTCACATTTAAATTTATAATATATTGTTCCAAAACTATATATTATATCGTATATATATATATATACACACATCAAATTTAGGGGCAATTGGGCTCGTTGCAAAGTGGCCCAATATAATTGGCCATATAGCAAATGACTCAATCTATTAGTAAATATAGCAAAATTTTAAAAAGAGGAATTGAAATTACTAAAACACCCCCACGCCAGCCACTGATATCAGTGATATCAGTGATAGGATGCTATAAGTGATATCACTGATAGAAGTTTGTTTATTTAATAACTAATTTTTTTCTTATAGTTTTGATAAACTACTATTGTGATATCTATCACTAATAGAAGTGATAGACTTCTATCAGTGATAGTAGTCTGATCGACTTCTACCACATTTGTCTATCTATTACCTATTACTCATAACTTATCTATTATCTATTAGATTTCTTGTTCCTATTCGACTTCTATCACTGTCTATCACTGATACAAGTGATAGACTACTATCACTGCTAATGATTAATAAAAGTTAATGAAAAAGAACTGATAGACTACTATCACTGATAGAAGTGATAGGCTTCTATCACTAATAGTTGTTTGATAGACTTCTACCTATCTATTACCTATTTTTCATAACTTTTCTATTAGTCTTCTTGTTCTTCATGATTATTAACTTCTTTCTTCTATCTGACTTCTATCAATGATAGATGTCTATCACTGATAGAAGTTATGAACTTCTATCAGTGGTAGTTGTCTATCACTATCACTGATAGTTGTCTATCTATTAGCTATTACTGTTTGTTGTATGGTCTTCAAATTTTCTCATCATATGCCAAAGTTATTGTGTTCATAGTATTGATATTAAACTTTTGAAACAATCACAAACCTTGTATTGATACTATGAATAGTATGATAACAATAATATTGAGTTCTATCTTGAAAAAATATATATAAAACCAATTGTCAAAAATTACATCACGGTTAAAATGGTGGAAATTTACATGTCCTACGATTGTGACCAACACGATGACAATGACTACATTTTGTGTGACTTTTTGCTTTACCAATCAACGGAATCCTTTACTTTCGGGGTCTTCGTGCTTGACGTTTAACAATTGGAGGTAATGTATTCATGCGAACATCTATCGAACTCTATTTAGAATAATTCCCAACTGGGCGGATTACACCTCCATAAGTTGTCACTCTCATCACTAATTGCACAAGAGGAGTCATCAAAACAAGCATCAATAATATGAGCAACTAAAGGATATCTTGTATTTTGATCTTTCAATAAAGTTAAAAACCAAGCAACATCTTTATCTTCTTGATATTTAACCACATCCTGAGCACCATTCATCCGATAACCTAATATCATCGACAATTCTATAGAAGAAATAGAACTATCCATTCGAACTTCTTTCGCAACCAGATTAATAAATCATCAAAACACATCATCTCATCAACAAAAATTCCAATGGTCTTGTAATTCTCGTATAAATTTTTCTCATTCCATTGTCCACTATAAAAAATAACTATTGGAAGCTTCATCATAGTTCCTGAGAAAAGTAATAAAAACATTAACAACATTAAGTAATATAGAAACTGATCACCACAATAGTCACTCGTATATCATTAATCAATAGTCACTCGTATCTCATTGATCAATGATATCACTAATATCACTGATAGTATTGATATCTATTGATCACTAATATAATTGATATCATCTCTACTGATCAATGATATCACTGATATTATTGATATCTAGAAAACAGTGATAGATATCACTGAAATCACTAAACTGATATCACTGATATCATTGATATCTACTGATCACTGATATCACTATCATATATAATGATCAATGATATCATTGATATCTAGAAAACAATGATAGATATCACTCATGTCATGGTTATCTAGACAAATTTAGCACAAAATCCATTATCCCACGAGTTGAGACCTTGCCCTCCAGCCTCCTGGCTAAAACATCAGGTATGCTAGCCATGATAAAGGCTTTTTCCTTTTCGTTGGCATCGATCCAGCGGTCATACGCATCCTCAACAGCTTGAGATGCATTTTGAGCAGGAAATTGAGGACACTTCTCATTGAGAACGAACTTAAGATCATGTGTAACCAAGATTATGTTGAGTCCATCCCTCCAAGTCATTATGTTTTCTCCGGTTAACCTTTTCACACCCAATAAAGAAATAATAGAGTTAGACATTTTTGCTGAAAATTTACAAACAAACATGTATGAGTTTCTTCCTATAACTCTAATCCAATCATGTTTAGCTAATTATCAAATGATTCATATGCCATTTATAATTTGCAATGATACTCCAAAGGTTTAGAATGTATGACTCCGAAGGGTAATAAAAAACACTCCTCTTCTGGATCAAGACACTCTTTACCAAAACCTAATACAAGAATAACTCTTATTCCTATAGGTTTTAGTTACCATTTTACGGTATGGATACATACACAACTTATGTACCCCGCGAGTGTAATCCTCTATCTTTAGATCCCTGAGTCTCCATCCAATAAAATCCGCCGAAGGGAGGACTAGATTAAAAAATAGTCTAAGGAAATCTTCATCCTTTTCGGGTGTCTAATGTGTTCGATCCCCTATGATCAAGCCCTCCAAAGGGATTGTCTTGTCCAGGCCAAACTAGCAAGCTCAGCATAGTGGTCTAACGGTGTAAACCGACAAAAGAGACTGTAGGTTTTTTTTTCACTAAACCTGCTCCCACTCACTATAAGTATCCTCTCCATTCACCTTGATATTGACTCATACAAACACCATCTGAAGGGGGACGCTCCCGTTTGAGCCACGAGGCCAAGTATGAGTCTCACGGTGTGAACTTCCAGGAGACAGTGTAGGTGAAAAAATATGTACCTCATACACTTCATCCTCTCACTGAATACTTTAAAGTTTATAGGAATCTTACTTAGGCTAAAACCCGGTTAATGGTTTTACCTAACTCTATCAATATAACTCTTATATCGATAATCAATATAACTCTTATATTTATTTTATGTTAAGCTTGTTAATATAACTCCTTATATTAAACCTAGGATTTCTAGTTTATTAACCCCTTAATAAACTCGCTGACGCTACTGTAATTTATAAAACCTTCTGATTAAATTTCACTCCCAGGTCAGTTCCCAGGTAGGGGTGTTCCGTTTCAGCTTAAATACCCCAGCCTAGACAGAACTTTCCTTAGACAAAGTTCCTCTTTTAATCAAAGCTTATAAATTACTTGGTTCCTAATTCTAATCTAATTAGAACTAGATAATCTAAGGTCTATTATTTCCAAGTTCTAAATACTTTAAAAGTAATAATTAACCTTAGGTGACATTCATACTATGTTATAGTGCTTGATCATTCATCACATGAATAATAAGACATTCATAGCATATTCATCTCATGATATATAATGCATGTCAATGCTGTCCATAAATTAATATAACAACTTTATATTAATTAATCATGCAAACTATATAATATAACTCCTTATATTATAAATGATGCATAAAAAGACTTAACCTAAGGTGGGATTTCTAAAATATAAGCATACGTTATGCATGGTAATAATTACACAACAATTGCATAATTTAAATAGCAAAATTAGACCAATTTTGGCAACCTAGAAATAATTTTAATTAATATAATCTAATTATATTAATTAAAATTAAATATATTAAATATATAACGTTTTTATAATTAATATATAATAAAAATAACATTTTCTCCTCGTTGAAATGCGCGAAACGTCTATGGCTTTGCAACGCTGCTTCTTGTCGGGTTCTGCCAGTTGAAACGCGACTCTCGTCAATCGTTGTGCAACGCCTCAGCGTTGCAACGCTGATGACAGCATTGCAACGCTGTCATCTCCTGCGCGCTCATTCTGCAAGCGCAGCATTGCAACGCCAATGAACAACGTTGCAACGCTCAGACAGCACATGAAATTCGCTATTTGTTGCTCGTTTTCGCTTCGATCTTCTCAGCAACCACTTTGACTCGATCGACACGGACTTACAGACTCGATTTACAATTAAATTTTCCCAAAAAATCGGACCCTTACATTGAACGATTCAATGGAAATTGTAAATCTAAGTGCCAAAATTGAAACAATCTAATTTGGAAAACCGTTCATACATCTTATGCAAAAACAGTAAATCCCACCTTGTTCTTGAAAAATCCAGAACATAAATGAAGAACGCAATTGGTCTCTGATACCAATTGAAGGGAAACGAAGTCTCGCAGCGGAAGCAATTGTGAATCGCGCGCTCTTAATTTAGTTACAATGATTTAATTCAAGAACATATATAATTAGATCAAGAGTATGAGCATAATGGACAACAAGAAAGTTACCTTTGAAGAACCTTTCTTCAAGTGCTCCTCCTCTCTCACGATCAAGATCTCAGCAACACGAACTCGAACGACTACCGACACTACCACCGAATCTTCTCCGTTGTTCTCTAGGTGAGGGAGGAAGGTGGGTTCCGTTTAGGAGAGGTGAGGTGTTTTGTGAGAGAGATGTTTGTGTCTTCGAACCTTTCCAACAACACAACAAAAGCTTGGAATCACTTAACCTAGTTGCATTTCATGCAACCATATATATAGGGAAATAGGATGGAAATGACCATCCTACCCCTCATTTGTTCTCTCTTTAGTATATAGTTTATATATGAATCTAATTCACATTAAAACTATATATTATATAAATTATATCATATATAATTGATATAACACCTCATGTATGAAATTGAACACTTTCAATTTCATTCCTAAATTTATACCCTCAATATTACCATATTGAGCCAATGAAGGGACCTAATGGACCTACAATTCATGGCTTTCAATGATGTGAGATTAACTGAGCAAACTCTTTGATCCAGTTAATCAATATTCATTAACTACAAGTCACTCCACTATAGACTTGTAGTTGCACTCTCCTCACTGTAGATAATATTGTGTAAACTGATATAGTCATTACCCATGAGTCGAACCTTCACAGGTTGTTCGTAATCACGACTGGATCAAATTACCGTTTACCCCTATGATTACCTCTTTGCTCCTTAAGCACCACTAATCCTCCAATGAACAACAAGTCTAAGGTCCTACCTTAGACTCATACCCACATAGAGGATGGGGCCCCGTTGTTCAAGACCTGGAGTAAGTTCTTAAGGGGACAACCTATCTAATTCCTTAGTGTAGGAATGAGTGAATTCCATCTTGCACAGTTAAGTTTCCAGCTACATACGAGGTTCTGTCCCTGAGACGGTAGGCTTATTCAGTCGGTTACAGGCCACTCCCACCCATACTAGTCTAAGGACAAACCCCTATAAGCAGGAGTTCTTAACTTGCTCAAGATTCAGATCGAGTCACTATTGACCATCTATAAATTACTAGTCTTATCCTGTTAACGGTGTTACGCTAGTTAGACTAATAATTTGCGATCCAGTCTTATATGAACTCTTCATACATGATGCCCCCACTTGCATGTCAACTACATGAATGAGTTGGATTACCTCATTTGTACTAATTACAAAGTGGGTCGCATCCATGGTGTTACCAGAATGAGGTTTCCAACCTTATTCTTATACCATAGACCATTTAGGTTATATTCTTGAACTCAACCCTAATAGTGTCCACTACACTGATGTTCAAGATTAATGTTATAACCTTGGAGCTTAATTTATTGGATTTATAAAGCAAGACTGTAATTCTATTGAAACAAATAACACTTTATTTAATTGATCAAAATTACACAAGTTTAGGGCAAAAATACCAACAACTTTATCTCTCGAGTCCACTTAAACAAACAATTAAGAAGTAAAGAAGGAATTGCCAAAAATAAGGACAAAACATGCTTCAATACATAGCAAGAAAGTCATAACAAGTAAATCAAATCCTAGCTACAATGTTTAGCTACTCTAAATCACATGAAAATCAGACTAAACATGTAGAAAACGTCTTAGAACGCTATTACAATTTGAAAGAAAAGGAAATTACACTTATGTGTCGATGTCGGTCCTTCGTCTCCGAGCTTCCGCCTTTAATCTCAAACCTCCACGGATGCTTTAACTCCCAAAACGCTCTTTTCTCTCTTCTTACAAAGTGTATTTCGGAATTATGGTGGAAAATCTACCAAATTCGGCTCCATTTGCAAGAAGAATGAAAGTTGTATTTATAGAGGAATTTGGTGAAGCGTTGCAATGCTAGGGACATCGTTGCAACGCTGTACCCTATGCGACTGGTAAATAAGGAAACAGTCGGCAGCGTTTCAACGCCGCAACCCTAACGCGCGCACCTTCCTATCGATGTGGCGTTGCGACGCTGCAAGGCAGCGTTGCAACGCTATCGCCTAGTGTCTTCAACGCATCTTGGTTGCACATTCGGCGTTGCAACGCTCTTCATGGCGTTGCAACGCCATCACCTCGAGTTTTCAAGCTTGATTTGGTCCTTTCACTTTCAATTGATGTTATTTTGAGCTCCAAATAGCCTCGTTTCGAACCCGAGTGATCCAATTTGTCTCTAAATGTTCTGTCTACGCTCTTAACTTGAAATTGAGTAATTTAAACGCGTAAAAGCTCTGAAATCATTATAAAACTAGCAATAATTAAGCCTAAGGATAACACATTTTGTGTGTTATCAAACACCCCAAAACTTAAACTTTTGCTAGTCCCGAGCAAAAACAGAATTAAACATCGGATTGTTCTTAAACATACATTTGATTCAAGCCTAAAAAATTTAAGAGAAAATCTGGTGATCACAGGAAACACTCCAACACAACACTTCAGCAAGCAATTTAAAACTTTTCCTAAGTGTTCCTACGTGTGTGTGTGATTAGCCTATGTTCCTTTCATTTTTACTAAGCCCGGATCAACTTTATTAGGATCTTCATTCAACTTCTCCTACACTGGTCTTAATTACTAATCTTTGAGCCTCCCTACATTCAAGAATTAAATAACTCTACTCAGTACTTACTCACTTTTTTATCAAAGTTTTCTATTTTCTTCTTTTTTTTTTTTTGTCAAGGACACTACCTTTCACACATCCACTGCAAGGACCCTTACCCAGAGCACTCGCTCAATGAGTGGCCTAACTGATCACAATGAAGGTAGCTCTTTTTTCCCTCACAAATTTTTTTCTTTAGCAAACAAATAACAAAAGCCAACTAATTCACATATTATACAGGTCATGCACTTCATATTGTTATTCACCCTATCCTGCAGTTTAGATCTCAAATAAGTTCTTAGACCTATCGAGGTGACATCAAACTTCTGAACCTAATAAATTTGTTCTCAGCATTTCAAAACTACAGGAACATAGACTATGTGCATAATAGTGCAGGAAAACTCAAAAAAAAAATTTAAATTAACTCGAATTTATGTCATGCTCTCAAGTTTCAGCTGAATCACAAATATTTCAATTAAATCTCAAGTTTCAGAGAAAGGAAAGTGTTTTCACTGCAATGGGGGCGGACACTGGAAGTGGAACAATCCCAAATTCCAAGCCGAGAGGAAGAATCAAGGTAAATGTGATTTACTCGTGACTGAAACCTGTTTAGTGGAGAGTAATGACTTTGCCTTGATATTGGATTCGGGCGCCACTAACCACGTTTGTTCTTCTTTTCAGGGGATTGACTCCTTGCAGCAACTGCGAGAGGGTGAGGTGACTCTACGGGTTGGATCCGGGGAGCTTGTCTCTGCTGCAACGATCGACATGGTGAAGCTACATTTCGGCGGGAAGTACTTATTATTAGATAATTTGTACATTGTACAAGGGTTTACTAGAAACCTTGTTTCCATTTCCTGCCATATTGAACAATGTTTATCTGTTTCCTTTGAATCCAATAAAGCGTTTATTTCTGGGCAATCTTATTTGTTCTGCTTCACTTGAGCATAATCTGTATGTTTTGAAACCTAATTCGGTCAAAAGTGTTTTGAATACTGAATTCTTTAAAACTGCAGAAACACGAACTAAGAGAGCGAAAGTTTCTCCTAAGGAAAATGCCCATCTTTGGCATCAACGGTTAGGCCACATTAATCTCAATAGGATTGAGAAACTAGTGAAGAGTGGACTTCTTAACGAGTTGGAAGAAAACTCTTTACCGGTGTGTGAGTCATGCCTTGAGGACAAAATGACCAAACGTTCTAGTGGAAAATGATACAGAGCCAAAGAGCCCCTTGAGCTTATACATGCTGACCCCTGTGGTCCGATGAATGTTAAAGCACGAGGATGTTATGAATACTTTGTGTCTTTCATAGATAATTACTCGAGGTACGAGTATATTTACCTAATGCACAAGAAGTCTGAAACTCTTGAAAAGTTCAAGGAATACAAGACTAAGGTTGAGAACCACTTAGGTAAATCGCTTAAAACACTTCGATCGGATCGAGGTGGAGAGTACATGGACACTGAATTTCAAGACTATATGATAGAACACGGAATTACGTCCCAACTCTCAAAGACCGGTATGCCGTAGCGTAATGGCGATCGTAGAGGTGAAATAGAACCTTGTTGGACATGGTTTGGTCGATGATGAGCTATGCTCGTCTCCCTGATTCTTTTTAGGGTTATGCAGTGGAGACTGCGGTCTATATTTTGAACAACGTTCCGTCGAAGAGTGTTTGTGAAACACCTTTCGAACTCTGGAATGGCCGTAAATGAAGTTTACACCAGTTCAGGATTTGGGGATGCCCGACCCATGTGTTGGTGTCAAACCCAAAAAATATGGAACCCCGTTCGAAATTGTGCCAATTCGTAGGTTACCCTAATGTGACAAGGGGTGGTCTAGTTTTTGATCCAAATGAAAATAGGGTGCTTGTGTCGACAAACGCCACTTTCCTAGAGGAAGACCACGTCACGGATCATTTACCAAGGAGTAAAATTGTGTTAAATGAAATGGACAGTACATCGGCAAGAGTTGCTAATGGGGCTAGTACGTCAACATGTGTTGTTGATCCTAGCACGTCTAGTCAAACCCATTCCCAAGAGTTGGGAATGCCTCGACGTAGTGGGAGGGCTTTGAGACAGCCTAATCGTTATATTGGTTTAGCTGAAACCTCAGTTTTCGCTCATGATGATGATTGTGAGGATCCATTGACCTATGATCAGGCAATGGTTGATGTTGACAAAGACGAGTGGATTAAAGCTATGGTCTAGGAAATGGAGTCTATGTACTTCAATTCTGTCTGAGAGCTTGTGGATCAACCAGATGGGGTCAAACCTATTGGTTGCAAATGGATCTACAAGCGTAAACCACGTAGATGGGAAAGCGCAGACCTTCAAAGCCCGACTAGTGGCAAAGGGTTTTACCTAGGTTGAAGGGGTTGACAATGAGGAGACCTTTTCACCTGTTTCCATGGTAAAGTCGATCAGGATCCTTCTGGCCATTGCCGCGTATTATGACTACGAGGTATGGCAGATGGACGTCAAGACAACCTTTCTGAATGGCAAACTTGATGAAACCATCTACATGGACCAACCAAAAGGATTCATTGCCCAAGGCCACGAGCAAAAGGTTTACCGGCTTCATAGGTCTATTTATGGACTGAAACAAGCTTCGAGGTCTTGGAATATAATGTTTGATGAGGCAATCAAATCTTATGGCTTTGAACAAAATTTCGATGAGCCTTGTGTCTACAAGAAAATAGTTGACAAAATTGTCGCATTTTTTGTGTTGTATGTGGATGATATTCTTCTCATTGGGAATGAGGTAGAATTTCTAACTGACGTTAAGAAGTGGCTAGCTTCGCAATTCCAAATGAAAGATTTAGGAGAAGCTCAGTATGTTCTAGGTATCCAGATAATTCGGAACCGAAAGAACAGAATACTAGCCTTGTCTCAGGCCTCTTATATTGACAAGATGTTGTCTAGATATAAGACGCAGAACTCCAAGAAGGGCTTGCTGCCTTTCAGGCATGGGGCTCACTTGTCTAAGGATCAATGACCTAAGACTCCTCAAGTGGTTGAGGATATGAGACGGATCCCATATGCTTCAGCTGTATGGAGCCTGATGTATGCTATGTTGTGTACTAGGCCCGACATCTGTTATGCAGTAGGGATTGTCAGTAGGTATCCGTCCAATCCAGGATTAGATCACTGGACAGCCGTAAACGCAATCCTCAAGTATCTTAGGAGAACGAGGAACTACAGCTTAGTGTATGATATTGGGGATCTTTACGGGATACACAAATTCTAACTTTCAGACTGATAGGGATTCTAGGAAATCCACTTCGGGGTCAGCCTTCATCTGAATGGAGGAGTTGTAGTATGGCGAAGCATCAAGCAGGGATGTATCCCTGATTCCACTATGGAAGCGGAGTATGTTGCGACTTGTGAAGCTGCAAAGGAAGCTGTTTGGCTAAGGAAGTTCATGACCGATTTGGAAGTTGTTCCAAATATGAACTTGCCGATCACACTGTTCTGTGATAACAGTGGTGCAGTAGCTAACTCACGAGATCCTCGGAGCCATAAGAGAGGCAAACATATTGAGCGGAAGTATCATCTAATACGGGAGATTGTGACCGCGGAGACGTGACAGTCACGCAGATAGCGTGGGAGAACAATGTAGTTGATCCATTTACAAAGCCCCTCACAGCTAAGGTGTTTGAGGGTCACCTAGAGAGTCTAGGTCTTCGAATGCTTCATGACTAGGGCATGTGGGAGATATGTAAACGGGTATTCAATGACCTAATTTATTGTATTACTTCATTGTAATTTATGTACATTTCAGAAATGTATTTTCTCCACTAGCTTAGTCGAAGTGGGAGTTTGTTGGGATTTTTGTCGTAATCTCGTGTTTGTAAATTACTATTTGAAATCAATAAGAGTTATTTATTTGATTACTTTGTGTCTCGCAATATTTACAAACTTTTCCAATAAACTAAGCTCCAGGGTCATTGAATTTATGAGAGAACTAGAATTTTAACGGTGTGTAGTGGACACATAGGGAGGATCACGTTCGAGTTAGTGACACGAACGATTTACAGTATATGGATAGGGTTGAAGACCTAATCCTGGATACGCTGTGGATGCGGCCCGCTTTGTATTAGATACAAACGAGGTGGTCTGACTCGTTCATGTTGTTGACATGCGAATGGGGGCTCCTGTGCAATGAGATTGTACAAGACCGGACAGTGAATTATTAGACCTCACCGATGTAACACCGCTTGTGATGGGACTAATAACTTCGTGAGATGACCATTAGTGACTCGACACGAATCTTTGAGCGTGTTACGGACTCCTATTTGCGGGGTCCGTCCCTTTGACTAGTACGGGTGAGGGTGGTCACGATTTACTCGCCCAATATGCCTATCTTCTTCTCGTGGGACAGGACCAAGTAGGAGCTAGGAACATAAGTACGCGAGATGGAATTCACTGTCCCACTTTAGGGAAACTAGAGGGGTTTTTTCCTTAAGTGTTGTCTCCTGGGCTTGGACAACGGACGCCCACCTTCTCACTGACCCGAGAAGGGTGTTGTGTATGGTTGGACCAACACGATATGTTGTTCATTAGAGGAGCAGTGGGGACTTAAGGAACAAGAGGTAGACACAGGGCTAAAATGGTAATTTGACCCAGCTGTGTCTACGAACAACCTGTGAAGGGTCGACTCATGGGCATTGGTTATATCAGTGGACACGTAATATTCTTCACTGACGGGAGTGCAACTACGGGGTTTAGTGGAATGTTACTGTAGCTAATGAAGGTTGATTAACTGGGTCAAAGAGTATAATAGGTTAATCTCGGATCATTGGAGCTCGTCACTATAGGTCCATTAGGTCCCTCGGTTGGCTCCGTCTGGGTTAAAAGAAGGGTTAATGTTTTGGTATGAAATTGAAGTGTTCAATTTCGCTTAAAGGGAATTTATGTCATTTATACGAGATATGAATGATATAAGATATAGTTTAATTTTAATGAGATTGATAATAAACTATAGGTTAGCCTAATTGCTGAATTAGGGCTAATTGGAGAAATTAATTGAGAGAAATTAAATTGGATGTGATTCAATTTAATTAATCCAGAATTATTGCAAATGTGATTTGCAATATGAGATATGAAGATATCTTATATTATATTGTTATGCAAATGTGATTTGCATGACCTATGGTTGTAGTAAATTGGTGATAATGTGGAGATTTTAACTCCACTATTTAATCCCTTCTTACAAGAGGGAAATTATGCTTTCACTCTCATTTTTTGGATTCTCACCCAAAAAAAAGAGATCTCTCTCAAGCTATTCTCTCAAACTCTCCTCCTTCTCCAAAACTAAAGTCCCACTACTTTCCTTCTTCCAAAGGAAGAACAACCGAGAAGGTCGTTGGTGGTGTTCGGGTTTCGTTCTAGAGAAATATTCGTTGAGATCGAGTAGAACGAAGTGTTCGTGACCAAGGAAGGAATCTTGAAGATTTGTCTACAACAAGTAAGTTGTGTTCTTCTTCGTGTAATTTCTTCCTTTTTTGTATGTTTATCTTAAATCGAAGCGTTAGATCGTTTTGACAAAATTCTAGTAGCCTAACAATACGTTGACGATTCGATCGTCTTCCGCTGCGCGAGGATTTTCATTCCCTTCACGTTGTACCCTAGGCGGCTGGTAAATAAGGAAACTGTCTGCAGCGTTGCAACGCCGCTACCCTAACGCACGCGCCTCCCTATCGATGTGGCGTTACGAAGCTACAAGGCAGCGTTGCAACTCTATCGCCTGGGGTCTTCAACGCATCTTGGCTGCACGTTCGGCATTGCAACGCCATCACCTCGAGTCTTCAAGCTTGGTTTGGTCCTTTCACTTCCAATTGATGTTATTTTGAGCTCCAAATAGCGGCGTTTCGATCCCGAGTGATCCAATTTATCTCCAAATATTCTGTTTACGCTCTTAACCTGAAATTGAGTAATTTAAACGCGTAAAAGCTCTGAAATCATTATCAAACTAGCAATAATTAAGCATAAGGATAGCACATTTTGTTTGCTATCAAATACCCCCAAACTTAAACT
This sequence comes from Trichosanthes cucumerina, assembly GCA_036507285.1. Classification (NCBI taxonomy): domain Eukaryota; kingdom Viridiplantae; phylum Streptophyta; class Magnoliopsida; order Cucurbitales; family Cucurbitaceae; genus Trichosanthes; species Trichosanthes cucumerina. The sequence goes on from CM071841.1 coordinate 48,118,653, forward strand.
TTTGCTAGTCTCGAGCAAAAATAGAATTAAACATACATTTGATTCAAGCCTAAAAAATTTAAGAGAAAATCTGGTGATCACAGGAAACACTCAAACATATAACTTCAGCAAGCAATTTAAAACTTTTCCTAAGTGTTCCTACGTGTGTTTGTGATAAGCCTATGTTCCCTTCATTTTTACTAAGCCCGGATAACCTTTATAGGCTCTTCATTCAACTTCCCTCTACACTGGTCTTAATTACGAATCTTTGAGTCTCCCTACATTTAAGAATTAAATAACTCTACTCAGTACTTACTCACTTTTTTATCAATTTTTATATTTTCTTCTTTTTTTGTGCAAGGACACTAGCTTTCACACATCCACTGCAGGGACCCTTACCCAAAGCACTCGCTCAATGAGTGGCCTAACTGATCACAATGAAGGTAGCTTTTTTGGCCGTCACGAATTTTCTTCTTTAGCAAACAAATAACAAAAGCCAACTAATTCACATATTATACAGGTCATGCACTACATATTGTTATTCACCCTATCCTGCAGTTTATCTCTCAAATCAGTTCTTAGACCTATAGAGGTGACATCAAACTTCTGAACCTAATAACTTTGTTCTCAGCATTTCAAAACTACAGGAACATAGACTATGTGCATAATAGTGCAGGAAAACTAAAGAAAATTTTTAAATTAACTCGAATTCATGTCATGCTCTCAAGTTTCAGCATAATCACAAATATTTCAATTAAATCTCATCCTAGGCTATCATGATCATACTTCTGTAAAAGATCAATCAACAATTCAGAACATACTCAGGACAGTCACAACAAATAAACACATCCCACCCTCAAACTTAAACTAAACATTGTCCCCAATGTTTGCAGAATTAAGCACAAATTAAGTATAAGGGTAAGAGTTGGAAATACTGTCCTGGGTAATGGAGATCTTTCTGAGTTTCTGAGAAGAATTAAGGTTGTATTTATAGAAGAAATCGGTGCAGCGTTACAACGCTGTACCCTAGGCGGCTGGTAAATAAGGAAACAGTCGGCAACGTTGCAACGCCACTACCCTAACGCGCGCGCCTTCCTATCGATGTGGCATTGCGACGCTATCGCCTGCTGTGTGGTCTCTCATGCGCATCTTCTTATCGAGATAGTGTTGCGACGCTATCGCCTGGGGTCTTCAAAGCATCTTGGCTGCACGTTCGGCGTTGCAACGCTCTTCATGGCGTTGCAACGCCATCACCTCGGGTCTTCAAGCTTGGTTTGGTCCTTTCACTTTCAATTGATGTTATTTTGAGCTCCAAATAGCCTTGTTTCGATCCCGAGTGATCCAATTTGTCTCCAAATGTTCTGTTTACGCTTTTAACCTGAAATTCAGTAATTTAAACGCGTAAAAACTCTGAAATCATTATAAACCTAGCAATAATTAAGCCTAAGGATAACACATTTTGTGTGCTATCATACATATTGGGCCTCCATGGTTGAATCAGCGATGCATCCTTACTTGACGGTTTGCCATACTACAGCTCCTCCGTTAAGAGTGAATACTGACCCTGATGTAGATTTATGAGAATCTTTATCAGTCTGAAAGTCAGAATCCGTATATCCTGTAAGGATCGGATCCTTAGCCCCATACACGAGCATGTAGTTTCTTGTTCTCCGAAGATACTTAAGGATTGTCTTAACCGCTGTCCAGTGTTCAAGTCCTGGATTGGATTGATACCTACTTATCATCCCAACTGCAAAACAGATGTGAGGCCGAGTACACAACATCGCGTACATTAGGCTCCCAACAGCCGATGCATAAGGAATCCGTCTCATATCCTCAACTCCTTGAGGTGTCTTAGGATATTGTTCTTTAGACAAATGGATTCCATATCTAAAAGGCAACAAACCCTTTTTGGAATCTTGCTTCTTAAACCTTGACAACACTTTGTCTGTGTAAGATGTTTGAGACAAAACTAGTGTTTTATTCTTGCGGTTCCAGAAAATCTGGATCCCAAGAACAAACTGTGTGATGCAGAAAATGTCAGGTGTCCTAAACTAATGCAACTAGGATGAGACTCTGACTCTTCTTTGATGTGCAAGTATACACGGTCAGTGCAGGAAGTGATAAGAAAAGTATCGATCCCACGAGGACTAGTAGAATCTAAACCAATGAGTGTCCTAGAAATTTTTCTCCTTATTATTTTTTTTGCTGCAATGCATGAGCATGCAAATTTGTGTTAAAAATAAGTGAATGCAATAATAGAATTTGATTTTTTTATCTTGTTGTTTGGATGAGTTAAGTATAATGAAGACTAATGCAATAAATCAAAGTACGTGAAAACGTTAAAAACATAAACTAAACGAGAGAAAACTAGGGCTTTTAGATTGAGAGATAAGCTAGGGTTAAGTTGAAGTTTCATGTATAATTAGAATAAAAAATATGTGGTTGATGCCTTAAATTTACATACATATGTGATCAAGTGAATGTTTCCAAAATCACTAAATTTTAAGACCAACAATTTCCCAATGGAGACCTAAATTACGCTCATGATTTCAAGGTTCCAGGTGGGTTAATTGTCCCTAATGAACTCAAGATCCTATAATGAAATTTTAATTTCCTAATGCACTAGCTTTTTCCAATTTTATGAATTTAAAGAGAAGTTAAAGTTGCCAAATTTTAGCCCCATGCATCGTTGTAAACATTAAAATCTCATAAATTCAACTATCACATCAAACATTAATTTATTACAATTTATACATTGAAGAATTTTAGCTCATGCTTTGGGTCAAATTACACAATTTTAAGTTAAGCATGCTTTCACTAATCAATGGAAGTGTATAAAAATATCAATAAAAAACAGCCACTCAATTTGTCAAAAAAAAAAACAGTGAGCAATTCGACTCCTTATTAATGAAAAACATCCAACAAAACAGTGTTAATTAGCACAAATAATAACGAGATCGGGAATAGTTACACGATCCACAAATGATTTATTTTTGCTTGGCAGAAAGGGGGTCTCGGATTACGGTGAAGCCAATGCACGCAATTGCTTGGCAATGGGCGCTGACACGTTTACTACGCAAAGCGGGCGCACAATTGCTTCAGCAATGTTCAGCCGATAGTCACCAACGCGCGCGAATGCTGCAGCAATAGTTGGGCGATTTCTCACACCTACGCGCACAGCAACGGTCCTCGGTCCTCCTTCGCGATTGCTTCAGCAATCGATGGGCCAGTTCAGTCGATGTTGTCCCTTGCAATTGCTACAATAATTCTTGGCGTCTTCTTCCGACTGCTTCAGCAAGGTAGGTTGGCTGCCTCTCCCGATGCCTTCACGATTTCTCTCCCTCGGCCGTGTTGTAGCAAAATGACGAAATCCCTCAGTCTCCCCTCACGATTGCTTCAGCAATCGATGGTGTCCACCGTTTTCTCACTGCTCCTCTCTTTTCCTCTGCCGCAGGTCTCTCTTCTCGCAAAATTGCTTCATCAATCGATGGTGTCCCCTCCACAAAGATGTGTTGCCCTAGATTAAAAATTACAAAAATACCCTTAAGGATAAAAAGACCATTTTGCCCTTTTGGTAAAATGTCTAAAATGCCCTTAGGAGCTCTTGTAATTTTTTATCCATTTCCTACATACAAAATATTCCTCATTGTTGGGATTTGTGCCCTAAAACTCGTAGTTTGTAATTATGTTCTAATTAATATAATAAAGTGTTGTTATTTCAATAAAGTGTTATTGTTCGTTATCTACGAGTTTGCCTTTATTTAAAACCCTAAATCCAAAAACTAAACATCCAAGCATTAAATGAATCTTTAATCAATGTAATGTACATAAAAAGGATCTCGGTTTGAGATACAACCTAAAGGGTCTATAGTTAGGGGATAAGGTTTGGGTACCTTACCCTGGTAAAACTATGGATATGGCCCACTTTGTATATGATACAAACACTGTGATCCTAACGTGTTCGTGTAGATGACATGTGAGTGGGGATATCCTATGTAATGAGATTACATAAGACCGAACCACGAAATAGTAACCCTAGCTGTAACTCCGTTGACTAGTTAGGTTTATATTTCACTAGGATGACCTAGGCAACTTGATCTCAATCCTGAGCAGGTTACGAACTCCTGTTCGATAGGGATTGTCCTTTGACTAGAATGAGTGAGAGTGGCCAGATTCACCGACTCAATATTCCTACCTTCTTGGGGACAAGATCGAGTGAGCGGCTATGAACTTAACTTAGCAAGATGGAATTCACTCCTTCCCGCCTACTATGGTAAGTAGGGGAATGTTCCCTTAAGTGGTGTCTCCGGGACATGAACAAAGGGCCCGATCATCTCATTGGCCCGAGAGGAACTCTGTTTGTTGGTAGGATCACAAACAAATTGTTCATTAGAGGAACACTGGTACTCAAGGTACAAGATGTAACCTAGGGGTAAAACAGTAATTTGACCCAGCTGGTGTTACGAACATTCGTGAAGGATTGACTTGTTGTTATTGGTCGATATCCATGGACACTGAAATATATCTGCAGTGAGAAGAGTGCAGTTGTGGGACTTTAGTGGAGTGTTCCCGCAGTTAACGAATGTTGATTGAGAGGTTAATGAGATTAACCGAGCAGTCTCGTATCGTTGGAGCTTCTGATCTGTAGGTCCATTAGGTCCACCTTTTAGCTCGTAAAGGGTTCTTAGATCATTTGACTTTTAAATGTTCAAATTCATTAGGGAATTTATTTAATGTATATTGATACGACATAATATATAGTTTTGGAACTATATATTATAAATTTAATGTGAATGTGATTCGTATTAAATTACACGAGAGAATTAAATATTAGAAAGAGTTCAAATATTAAATTCAAATGTGAATGTGATTCATATTTGAAAACTATAGGTTAAAAAATAATGTGCATGAGATGTACATTAAACTATAGGTTAAAGGATAAAATGATTAAATATGATTTAATTAATTTAATTAATATTATAATTGAATTAAATGTGATTTGATTTAATTTAATTCATTAATATTTTATGAATTAATATAATATTAATTGGAAACTTGTCAGGAGGACACGTTCCCACTACTCCCCAACTCCCCCTCGATTGGGAGTGGGGAGTTACCCAGTGAAGTCCTTCTCCTGGTGAGAAGGACTGATGGAGAATCGATCGATCAATTGTATTGTTGAAGCAATTGGGGAATTTCTCTCTCTCTCTCTCAATTCTAGAATTCCCAAAAGTTCTTCCAACTTTTGGAATCCTTCCCACAAAGGAAAGATCTAAGCACTCAGAGGATAGAAGGTTTATTCTTTTGGTGGTGTTTTGTAAAACCGATAAGCTAAAGCTTGCTGAGTTACTGTAAATTGCTTGGAGCAAGGAGTTGCTCTAAGTTTACAAAGGTAATAATTCTTTTTTCTCTCCTTAAGTTTAATTGTTAAACTTTACATATTTGCATGTTTGCTATTATCCATGTCTAATAGGATTAGAAATTCATGCTTGTTCTTTATTTTTAGGTCAATGTACTGGTTTTTGTTTTTGGCAAAACAATCAAGCAAATGAAGGGAATGAAAATCCCTGCGTAGCGGAAGACGATTGAATCGTCGTGGTATCAATATGCAACTCCATTTTGTGAAAATCCATCTACTATAGATCTAGGCTAAACATGCTGAAAAGGAAGAAAAAACAATAAGAATAGAGGTACTTACTTGTTGAAGACTTTGTCAAAGTTTCTTCCTCAAATCACGAACTCTTCGTGCTTCTCGATCTCAAAGAACTCTTCCCACGAACGGAACCCGAACACCACCACTTGGAGTCTCGGTTGTTCACTTTTGGAGAAGAGAAGTTTGTGGGAACTTTTTGGAGTTTAGGAGAAGGAGGAGAATAGAGAGAAAGTAGAGAGAACTTTCTTCTTCTCTTTAGTGAAATTCTAAAAAATGAGAGAATGCTCACTATCCTTCTTGCAAGAAGGGATTATATAGTGAAATTGATGGAGTTAAAACCTCCTCATTATTACCAGTTTACCACAACCATAGGTTATGCAAATCTCATTTGCATAACCACATAATATAAGATATCTCATATCTCATATTGCAAATCTCATTTGCAATAATTGTGGATTAATTAAATTGAATCACATCCAATTTAATTTCTCTCAATCAAATTCTCCAATTAGCCCTAATTAAACAATTAGGCTAACCTATAGTTTATTATGAATCTCATTCACATTAAACTATATATTATATCATTCATATCTCATATAAATGACATAAATGCCCTTAAAGTGAAATTGAACACTTCAATTTCATACCAAAACATTAACGCTTCTTTTTACCCAGATTGAGCCAACCGAGGCACCTAATGGACCTACAGTGACAGGCTCCAATGATCCGAGATTAACCTGTCAAACTCTTTGACCTAGTTAACAAACATTCATTAGCTACGGTAACACTCCACTATAGCCCGTAGTTGCACTTCCGTCAGTGCAGAATATTACGTGTCCACTTATATAACCAATGTCCATGAGTCGACCCTTCACAGGTTGTTCGTAGACATTGCTGGGTCAAATTACCGTTTTACCCCTGTGTCTACCTCTTGTTCCTTAAGTCCCCACTACTCCTCTAATGAACAACATATTGTGATGGTCCAACCATACACAACACCCTTCTCGGGCCAGTGAGAAGGTGGGGCGCCGTTGTCCAAGCCTGGAGGAGACAAAGACTTAAGGAAACAACCCCTCTAGTTTCCCTAAAGGCGGGAACGAGTGAATTCCATCTTGCATAGTTAAGTTCCCAGCTCCCTACTTGGTCCTGTCCGTAAGAAGATAGGCATATTGGGCGAGTAACTATGACCACCCTCACCCGTACTAGTCAAAGGACAGACCCCCGCATACAAGAGTCCGTAAATGCTCAGATTCAGGTCGAGTCACTAATGGTCATCTACGAAGTTATTAGTCTCATCACAATCAGCGGTGTTAAATCGTGAGGTCTAATAATTCACGCGATGCAGTCTTGTACAATCTCATTGCACATGATGCCCCCACTTGCATGTTAAACACATGAACGAGTCAGATCACCTCGTTTGTATCCAATACAAAGCGGGCAGTATCCATAGTGTATCCGGGATTAGGTCTCCAACCCTATCCATATACTGCAGACCGTTCGGGTCATTAACTCGAATGTGATCCTCCCTGTGTGTCCACTACACACCGTTGAAGTTTTAGTTCTCTCATAAATTCAATGACCCTGGAGCTTATATTATTGGAAAAGTTTATAAATATTGCGAGACACAAAGTGATGGAATGAATAACTCTTATTAATTTCAAACAATATATTACAAACACGAGATTAGGAAAAAAAATTCCAACAGCAAATTAACAATCTCAATCACGTTTCTGCTGCTCAAGGAGATCAGATCTCCATCAATTGGTATCCGAGCATGCTTGTATTGATTTGTTTTGAAACAAAATTGCATTGATTGTGGTGGGAATTGCATTGGTTTGCTGTAATACTGTTTACGAGTTTTTTGGCCATAGTTTACCTTTGATTTTGATCAAATTGTATATAATGGCCCTTGCGTTTTTGGGCAAAAAGTGCAAAATTGAGTCTGTAATTTAGTTACGAGTCGTTTGGGACATTCGGTGGAGAATCGAAGGACAAATTGCAAGATGAAGCTGTTGTGTTCGTGGAAGAAAGTCGCCGCTGGCAAGGCAGCGGCGTGGTAACGTGAAGAACGGCTGTCGCAACTCAGCGCTCCCTATCGACGCGCGCTCAAGGTCGTGGCGGCGTTAACGCGCTCGCCAGCGTTAACGCGCCATCCGATACCCGGCGCGCAAGGCGGCGAAGCGGGCGTTACTGTAACGCCGCCGGCGTTGTGTAATGCCGTGGGGCTTTCAGCCAGACTGCAGACCGGTTCGAGTGGTTCAACATTTTTGGTCCGGTTCGAGCGGTTCAAGGCCAGTTCAGGGTGTTTGTGGACCGGTTTCATGAAATAAATTAATGTAACTTTTTTTTTTTTGAATGTCATTTAGATTATTCCCACCTTAGGATAAGCATGTTCATGCATTTTATTTATATAAATGTTATATCCATATGGTTGAATGCATGACTAATTTATTTTTTTTCATGAGTAATTAATTATAAGTGTTATGATTAGATTATATGAAAAATAAATTGCATGGAGCATGAAATTACTTAGATTAAAATAAATGTTATTTTGTTTAAGTAATTTTATGATTCAAGAAGTTGAATATCTTTTATAATTCCAATTTGAATATTGATTGTTGGATTTATAATATAGTTTCTTTATCATAGGTTAATTATTAAAATTTATAAAAGTTATAAATTAAAGGGGTTTTATTAACCATAACCTATAATAAAGAAATGCATGCAAACATAGGAACTTGGGTTAAATTTAATTAGTTTTAAATTGTTTAAAATTGATTTAGACCTAAGTTTCAATTTCTAATATGATTAGAAATAAGTCTTACGTAATATTTTAAATATTTTAAAATATAGTAGGACTTTAGGACTTTGGTTATAAGGGAACTCTCTTTGGTGAAGTTCATCTAAGGTTTGGGGGTACTTGAAGTGATTTGTTAACGGAACACCTCCCACAGGAACCGACCGGAACCTGAGTTTAAATAACCTAAGTTCTGTTTTATCTCTAGGTAATTAACATGTTTATCACCTAGACATAAGGTTTTAAGACCTAGTTATACCAGTTATAATAGGCATAAACTTAGATAGATTCTTTTAGCCAGAATCCGACTAAGTTAAATCCATACCCTAATTTTAGGAACTTCAGTGGGAGAAAACGAGATGTTCGCATCGAGTTTACTCTCACGTTCTCAAGAGTTCACACCGTGAGTTCCATGCTCGGCTACGCGGCGTCAATAGGGCGTCCCCCTACGGTATGTGTTTGCATGGTTCAATACCAAGGTGAATGAGGGAAGTATCCATAGTAAATGGGAGCAGGACGCGTGTCAATGTATCCTACGGTCTCCTTCATTAGGTCGCACCGTGAGATTTCTATAGTCCACCTGCTAGGTTGACCTGGAACAGCCGAACCCTACAGAGAGCCTGACTATAGGGATTGGAACACCGCGAACTCGAGAAATGGATAGGGTCTCTTAGGTTGTTTGCCAGCAGTTTTCTTTCTTAATAGTAGCCTGTTGGCTCGGGCCTATTGGATTTGAAAATGGTAGGGTCACATTTACGGCATGAGTTAAGTTAGTTAACAAGTCCTTAACCAAATAAACGGTAGCTAAGGAACATTGGGACATGAGATGTTCTGGTAGTGGGAATTGGCTGAGAAAGTCTCAATTCAAGGGAGGAATGACTGACCACCCGACGGAGGCTTTTGTTCTAAACCCTTGAAGTATCGTTGCAAAATTAAAGGTTTAACATAAACAATGGGTTTTAGTTTAAACACTAGGGTTCTTTAATAATTTTGCTAAATTAGATTGGTTTTTACAATGGGTTTAAAGGCATAACTAATTAGTACTATTTTGGATTTTCAGCATGTCGTCCTCAATAATAGCCTTACTTTAAAGCGATCGTTTAACTGGTGAGAATTTTACTACGTGGAAGTCCAACTTGAATACGATTCTCGTTGTTGACGACCTTCGGTTCGTACTAACTGAGGAATGTCCTCAGATTCCTGCTCGTAACGCTCCTCAATCTGTTAATGAAGTGTACGACCGCTGGATCAAGGCAAATGATAAGGCCAAGGTCTACATTTTGGCTTGTGTTTCTGAAGTTCTGGCCAAAAAGCACGAGGGCATGGTCTCAACTCGTGAGATCATGAGTTCACTGCAGGAAATGTTTAGACAATAAATGCGACATGATTTCGCACGAATCCCTCAAATACGTTTATAACTCCCGTATGAAGGAGGGGTCATCGGTGAGAGAACACGTTCTTGATCTGATGGTCCACTTCAACGTGGCTGAGATGAACGGAGCGGTCATTGACGAGCAGAGTAAGGTATTGTTCATCCTGGAATCTCTTCCGAAGAGTTTCCTGCAATTCCGCAGCAATGCAGTCATGAACAAGATAGAGTATAACCTGACTACTCTCCTTAATGAACTACAGACTTTTGAATCTCTTATGAAGAATAAGGGATAGGCTGATGGAGAGGCAAATCTGTTTGCCCATTCTATAAGGTTCCAGAAGGGTTCATCCTCTGGGACTAAGTCCTGTAGCTCATCTTTTGGGCTTAAGAAGACCCGAAAGAAGAAAATAGGAGGGAAAGGGAAAGCACCTGTTGCTGACAATGGCAAGGGAAAAGCCAAGCTTGCAGATAAAGGAAAGTGTTTCCACTGCAGAAGAGAAACTGCCCAAAATATCTTGCTGAGCTCAAAGAGAAGAAAGGTAAATTAGATTTACTTGTTCTTGAAACTTGTTTAGTGGAAAATGATGATTTAGCCTGGATACTTGATTCATGAGTCACTAATCATGTTTGCTCTTCATCTCAGGAAACTAGTTCCTTCAAGGAGCTCGAAGAGGGTGAGATGACGCTCAGGGTCGGAACGGGAGACGTCGTCTCAGCTCGTGCAGTTGGAGATGCCAAGTTATTTTTCGGAGATAGATTTCTTTCTTTAAAAAATATGTATATAGTTCCTAAGCTTAAAAGAAACTTAATTTTTATCTCTTATTTAATAGAACTTGGTTATTGTATTTCTTTTTCAATCAATGAAGCGTTCATTTTGAAAGAGGGTGTCAATATTTGTTCTGCTAAATTGAAAAATTGCTTGTACGTACTGAAACCGAATAAAACCAAAGCAATTTTAAATCATGAGATGTTTAAGAATGCTAACACTCAAAATAAAAGACAAAGAATTTCTCCAAATAATAATACCTATCTGTGGCATCTTAGACTTGGTCATATTAATCTCAACCGGATTGAGAGACTTTCTAAGAATGGACTTCTAAACAAGTTAGAAGATGATTCTTTACCACCTTGCGAGTTTTGCTTGGAAGGTAAAATGACCAAACGACCTTTTCCTGGAAAAGGTTATAGAGTCGTAGAACCCTTAGAACTTATACATTCGGATCTTTGTGGTCCGGTGAATGTCAAAGCTCGAGGAGGGTACGAATATTTCATCTGTTTCATAGATGATTATTCGAGGTATGGTTATCTATACCTAATGCATCACAAGTTAGAAGCTCTTGAAAAGTTCAAAGAGTATAAGGTTGAAGTAGAGAATGTATTAGGGAAAAGCATTAAAACACTTTGATCCGATCGAGGTGGAGAGTATATGGATTTGAGATTCCAGGACTATATGATAGAACATGGAATTAAATCTCAACTCTCAGCACCTAATACACCACAGCAAAATGGTGTGTCAGAAAGGAGAAATAGAACCTTGTTAGACATAGTTCGTTCTATGATGAGCTATGCTCAATTGCCTGTCTCGTTTGGGGATACGCAGTAGAGACTGCAGTTCAAATCTTGAACAGTGTTCCGTCAAAAGTGTTTCAGAAACACCTTTAGAACTTTGGAAGGGGCGTAAACCTAGTTTACAACACTTAAGGATTTGGGGATGTCCGGCACACGTGCTCGTGACAAACCCAAAGAAACTGAAACCTCGTTCAAGATTGTGCAAATTTGTTGGCCATCCCAAAGAAACGAGAGGTGGTCTTTTCTACGACCCACAAGAAAATAAGGTGATTGTATCGACAAACGCCACGTTTTTGGAGGAAGATCACATGAGAAACCATAAACCGCGTAGTAAATTGGTACTAAATTAAGCTACACATGAACCAACAAGAGTTGTTAATCAAGCTGGACCCTCATCAAGAGTTGATGGAGGAGTCAACACCTAAAGTCAGTCTCGTCCTTCTCAATCGTTGGGAATGCCTCGACGCAGTGGGAGGGTTGTTTCCCAATCTGACTGCTACTTGGGTTTAGCTGAAACTCAAGTTGTCATACCTGATGTCGGCGTCGAAGATCCATTGTCTTATAAACAGGTAATGAATGACGGAGACAAGGACCAGTGGATCAAAGCCATGAACCTTGAAATGGAGTCAATGGACTTTAATTCAGAATGAGAACTTGTAGACCAACCTGAAGGGGTTAGACCCATAGGGTGTAAATGGATCTATAAGAGAAAGAGAGATGCAGCCGGAAAGGTACAGACCTTTAAGGCTAGACTTGTAGCAAAGTGTTTTACCCAAAGGGAAGGAGTTGACTATGAAGAAACTTTTTCCCCTGTTGCTATGCTGAAGTCTATAAGGATACTCTTGTCCATTGTCGCGTTTTATGATTATGAAATTTGGCAAATGGACGTCAAGACTGCCTTTTTGAATGGTAATTTTGACGAGAGCATCTATATGTCTCAGCCCGAAGGGTTAATAGCACGAGGTCAGGAGCAAAAAGTTTGCAAGCTTAATCGATCCATTTTTGGAATGAAACAAGCATCAAGATCTTGGAATATAAGATTTGATACTGCGATCAAGTCTTACGGCTTTGACCAAAACGTTGACGAGACTTGTGTTTAAAAGAGGATCGTCAACGTCAAAGTAGCTTTGTTAGTACTTTATGTGGAGGATATCCTACTCATTGGGAATGATGTAGGATACCTAACTGACATAAAGAATTGGCTGACGACCCAATTCCAAATGAAAGATTTGGGAGAGGCGCAGTATGTTCTTGAGATTCAGATCTTTAGGAATCGCAAGAACAGAATGCTAGCACTGTCTCAAGCGTCTTATATCGACAAAATATTGTCCAGATATTCGATGTAAAATTCCAAGAGGGGCTTCTTACCCTTCAGGCACGGAGTTCATCTATCTAGGGAACAGTGTCCCAAGATACCTCAAGAAGTTGAGGGTTGAGGATATGAGACATATTCCCTATACCTCTGAAGTAGGTAGCTTAATGTATGTTATGCTATGCAGTAGGACATTTGTTATGCAAAGTGGGAATAGTCGGAGGTAGGTACCAGTCCAATCCATGGTTAGACCACTGGACATCAATTAAAAATATCCTCAAGTATCTAAGGAGAACGAGGGACTATATGCTTGTGTATGGGTTCAAGGATCCGATCTCATCTGGATACACTTATTCTCGATTTTCAGACCGATAAGGATTCTCAGAAATCTACATCGGGATCAGTTTTCACCCTTAACGGGGGAGCTATAGTATGGCGAAGCGTCAAACAAGGATGCATCGCTGACTCCACAATGGAGGCTAAGTATGTCGCTGCTTGTGAAGCAGGTAAGGAGGCTGTTTGGCTAAGGAAATTCCTTACTAATCTGGAAGTTGTTCCAAATATGGAATCTCCCTTCACCTTATACTATGACAACAGTGGTGCGGTAGCCAATTCGAAGGAACCTCGCAACCATAAGCGAGGAAAGCACATCGAGAGGAAGTATCACCTGATACGAGAAATAGTGCAACGAGGAGATGTGACAGTCACGAAGATCGCTTCGGAGCACAATATTGCTGATTCATTTACAAAGACTCTCACGGCTAAAGTGTTCGAGGGTCATCTGGAAAGTCTGGGTCTACGAGATATGTACATAAGCTAATCTAGGGCAAGTGGGAGATATGAAATGGGGTATATGGATGCCTTAGTTTATTGTATTTCTATCTCATTAACCACTGTTTTAGATTATGATGTACCCCACTAGAGTTTTAGTTCAAGTGGGAGTTTGTTGGGATTTGTGCCCTAAAACTCGTAGTTTGTAATTATGTTCTAATTAATGTAATAAAGTGTTATTATTTAAATAAAGTGTTATTGTTCGTTATCTACGAGTTTGCCTTTATTTAAAACCCTAAATCTAATAAACTAAACATCCAAGGTTGTTAAATGAATCTTTAACTGAATGTAATGTACATAAAAAGGATCTCGGTTCGAGATACAGCCTAAAGGGTCTATAGTTAGGGACAAGGTTTGGGTACCTTACCCTGGTAAAACTATGGATATGCCCCACTTTGTATCTGATACAAACACTGTGATCCTAACGTGTTCGTGTAGATGACATGTGAGTGGGGATATCCTATGTAATGAGATTACATATAAGTAGGACCACGAAATAGTAACCTCTAGTCAGAACTCCGTTGACTAGTTAGGTTTCTATTTCACTAGGATGACCTAGGCAACTTGATCTCAATCCTGAGCAGGTTACGAACTCATGTTCGCGAGGGATTGTCCTTTGACTAGTATGGGTGAGAGTGGCAAGATTCGCCGACTCAATATGCCTACCTTCTTGGGGAAAAGACCGAGTGAGCGGCTGGGAACTTAACTTAGCAAGATGGAATTCACTCATTCCTGCCTACTAGGGTAAGTAGAGGAATGTTCACTTAAGTGGTGTCTTCGAGACTTGAACAAAGGGCCCGACCCTCTCATTGGCCCGAGAGGGACTCTGTTTGTTGGTAGGACCACAAACAAATTGTTCATTAGAGGAACATAGGTACTTAAGGCACAAGATGTATCCCAGGGGTAAAATGGTAATTTAACCCAGTTGTTGTTACGAACATTCGTGAAGGATTGACTTACTGTTATTGGTCAATATCCATGGACACAGAAATATATTTGCAGTGAGAAGCGTGCAGCTGTGGGACTTTAGTGGAATGTTCTCGCAGTTAACGAATGTTAATTGGCAGGTTAGTGAGATTAACCGAGCAGTCTCGTATCGTTGGAGCTTCTGATATGTAGGTCCATTAGGTCCACCTTCTAGCTCGTAAAAGGTTCTTAGATCATTTGAATTTGAAATGTTCAAATTCATTATGGAATATATTTAATGTATATTGATACGATATAATATATAGTTTTGGAACTATATATTATAAATTTAATGTGAATGTGATTCATATTAAATTACATGAGAGAATTAAATATTAGAATGAGTTCAAATATTAAATTCAAATGTGAATGTGATTCATATTTGAAAATATAGGTTAAAACATAATGTGCATGAGATGTACATTAAACTATAGGTTAAAGGGTAAAATGATTAAATATGATTTAATCAATTTAATTAATATTATTATTGAATTAAATGTGATTTGATTTGATTTAATTAATTAATATTTTATTAATTAATATAATATTAATTAGGAACGTGTCAGGAGGACATGTTCCCACTACTCCCCAACTCCCCCTCGATAGGGAGTGGGGAGTTACCTAGTGAAGTCCTTCTCCTGGTGAGAAGGACAGATGGAGAATCGATCGATCAACTGTATTGTTGAAGCAATTGGGGAATTGCTCTCTCTCTCTCTCAATTCTAGAATTCCCAAAAGTTCTTCCAACAAAGGAAAGATCTAAGCACTCAGAGGATAGAAGGTTTATTCTTTTGGTGGTGTTCTGTAAAATAGAGAAGCTAAATCTTGCTGAGTTACTGTAAATTGCTTGGAGCAAGGAGTTGTTGTGAGTCTACAAAGGTAATAATTCTTCTTTCTCTCCTTAAGTTTAATTGTTAAACTTTACATATTTGCATGTATGCTATTATCCATTTCTAATAGGATAAATTCATGCTTGTTCTGTATTTTTGGGTCAATGTACTGGTTTTTGTTTTTTGCAAAACAATCAAGCAAATTAACGATCTCAATCACGTTTTCGCTGCTCAAGGAGATCAGATCTCCATCACTCATATCATTATCAATAATAAATTACATTAAACATGAAGAAGTTAAATAATATCTCAAATTCCGGTCTTTAATTACTTGTTAGCTAGTTTCTTCAAAATTTCTTAATTTAAATCAAAAGAATTATCAACATTAATTCTTTTAGAGTCTAATACTTAAGTTCATGATTTTCTAACTAACATTCATATTTTAGGGATAAAATAGCACGAGGATCAATGAATTCTATGCAATTCAAGTCAATTAAGCACTAAAATTCTAGTGAAATAACTCTCCTATGACGAGTTATCAACCCCCAAACTTGAACTACTCATTGTCCTCAATGCGTTCTACTCCTTAACATTTTTAAAGACCTTTCACAACTCACATCAAGTGGGCTAATCAAACAAGAATTAAAGAGTTATGTTCTACTGTGCAAGTTACCATTCATTCAATGCTCTCTAAGTGGTTCATCCAGAGTTTTCTAAGCGTACTTATGTGTCAATACCCAAGAGCAAACCAACTAGAATTTAACACCTACCCTAAAGCTCAATCACTACAATCCAAAACATTCAAAATGGGCAACTCATATTTAAAGATAAGTCACATTCCAAAACTCGCATGACTACAGATTTATGACCATTCCTTTTTATTTCTTTTTTTATTTTACATAATTTTTTGTCTTTTTTTTTTTTTTAAAAAATGAAGTGTGCATTATTCCCTCGGAAAGCTTATTACTTAGGGCTAGGTTTATTCATTTTTTTCTTTTGCTTTGCTTTTTTTTTACTCTCCCGTAGTTCTTAGAATCACACACGTTGTTAGCGCAGCACACCTAATCAATGGGATTGTCCTGTAGTTCTTAGAATGCCACACGTGGTTAGCGCAGCGCACCTAAGCAATGGGAATAGGCTTATTGCTTGATACCTTCGCTCCAAGAGGACAACATGGTTAGTGCCAAGACCCGCTAACAACGAGCACCAAGTTGCCTGACTGACTCCAAGTAACAAAATAAGAAACATATAAATATATTTTTTAAAAGCCCGACAAAGTTTTAGGGAACTGGAAGGTTTACGCACTCTTTCTTTCTCTTTTTTTTTTCTTAAAACACAAAAAACTGAAGAATTTACCTTCCCCCCCAAACTTAGAGTACTCAATGTCCTCATTGAGTTAAGGAGGTTGGGCACTCCCCCAAACTTGAAATGGTCACAAATTTGGAGTTTAGGAGCACTCTAAAATATGTATGAGTTACCTAACTTGTCATGGCTTCTAGTTTTCGAACTTTTTGCCTAGGAGTTGAATCCTAACTAGTTTGATTAACACACTAACCCTGAGTGCACTAAAGAACCCTTATGATAACCCAGACTGTGAGAAACACCAGACAAAACAACATCCCTTCACAGGCAACAACTCTTATTCTGTCCCCCCTCCCAAGATTTTTCTTAACTCTTCATTTTAATGAACTTTAAACCAAGCATCTACAAAAGACAACAAATTTTCTAATCATTATAAACATGCAGAAACTGAGTTTTATGAAGGGACGACAACCATCTTTGCTAATTTTTCCTTGCTTAAACATAGTGAGTCAACTACCTACCTCATACATAAAGAAGACCCTGAAGAATCCTCAACTTAGTATGGGTTTTAGCAATCAAAACAAAGCATTTAAACGTCCTAAAGCAAGTAAATACCACAAAATTCGCAGCAGAAGTCGTTACAACCAACAAAACCAAAGCATACTTAATAAATCAACAAATTCAGAAAAAAAAAACAAAAAAGAAAAAAAAAACAGCAGCAGATTATAAAGAACAATAAAGCAAAAGACAACAAGCAAAACAACTTAGAATACTAAAAAGAAAAGGGAACAGGGCCTCCCTCTTTTGCTCTAGTAGTCATCCTCCTCGTCATCCTCTTCTTGGGCTTCCTCCTCTTCCTCGTTGTTTACCTCATTTTCTTCATCATCACCTGACTGCATCCACGACTGCAAAATGGAGTGAGAAAATTTGGGGAAATTTGTATATGGGTTTGGAAAGTTGGCTTCCATAGCGGCTTGATAGGCTAAGTCCCTTTCTTTGGCATACTCCCAATAACAATGTGATTGATCTTGCATATGGTGCATCATGCTCATCATCACATTGTTTTGGTGTATAAGTTGGTCCATTCCTACCATTAACCCCATTCCCTTATTTGAACGAACTTGGGTGTGATGGTCCATAATGGGGTCTAAAGGCCCGCTAGCTAACTTCCCAAATATAATAAGGAACCTCGACCCTAATGCAAAGGGAGGTTACTAAACTAGGGAAGAAGATTTTTCCATACTTTTTCTTCGCACACCCTTCTATCTCTCTAGCTACTAGGTTTCCGACATCGATTTGTAATTCTGAGAGGATGACATAAAGAAGCATGATTCGACCCCTCGAGACCGTTGAATCATGCGAAGTGAGCATGAGGTTCAACTTCACGAAAGGGAGCCACATGTGCGCTTCAGGAGCTAAATAAGAAGCTAACATAGTCCTTGCTCCCGTTGAGCTCACCATCCATTTTGCCCCATTGATCCCCACCGTTCTTAGGGCGGCATTCATTTGAGTATCAAATGGGGACATTAACAACTCGTTTGTCCTGCCATAGAGTTGGCAAGGCAATTCGAACATTGAGTTAATGGTATCCGTGTCCCAATGAACATATCTACCCCGTACTATGGATACTCTCTCCTCTAGTTAGATGTTCGCATAGAACTCCCCAACTATGGTGGGGATGGCGACCTCAGGCTCTTTACAAAACGTTTCCCAACCTAGATGTGCTATGTTTTGGGAAAGGAAATGAGGAATCTCTCTTGAGCATAGGTTGAAACCTCTCTCTAGCAAAAGAGCTCTTTTCTTTAACTTCTCATATTTTGTTCTAGCTCTTTCACTAATGAATCTCTCAGGAATATCTTCCTCACACATTACTTCGTTCATCACTTCGGGATTTTCTTCCCTAGTGTACCCTTTCTTCTTCTTTTCTTTCTTCTCTTTAGACTTGGGTGTCGGTGGTTCAGGGGCCTCCAAGGAATATGCATCCTCTAAGGCCCATTCACTAACCACCTGCTTTCCTTTACTCTGCGAGGAAGAGGAGGAATGAGTGGACGATCTAGGATTGGATTGGCTCACTTCTACCATTGCACTCTTCAATTTTTCAACCTCTTTCTTGCTTTTGCTTCTTCGTAGCCACATGATTAAATATGAAGCAGAAAAGAGAATGGTACTAGAAAACTTCTAAGGAATGGACAGCAAGCTTCATAAGTTAAGAAAGACTCTTCCTAAGCTAGATTTGGATCTCGATTGGTTTCTCCTAGCTCAAGTCTTCATTAGGTTCCAAGTCTAGGATTCTTTTTTTCCCTAAAGAACAACTAAACCCCAAAGCAACTTTTTTTCTTTTTCCGCTTTCCCACTGACTCCTATCCTTTATTCAACTACATAAACTAAAGGGCAACAACATCTAACCTAAAATAGGTCAACCTTCAAAACAAAAATAAAGTATAAAGTCAACATTTATTAATTTTTTTCTAAGACATGTAATTAAAAATTAATGGGAAACATCAAACTAGGAATATTATTATTCTAAGTCAACATTTTTTTCTAGATTACATGCTCCAATGAAATTTTGCATGCTCTAAATTTTTATTCAACTGAAGACAAAAATTAACCTATACTAGTATGCTGGAAAATTCTCACTATGGAAGAACAAAAACTCCAATTATTTTAGCCATATGAAATGAACAATGATGCTTGGTAATAGAGTCAGGGGAAAAGAATTCTTACCTCTATCCTCTTATATGTTTCAGCTCTACCTCCTAACGATACTTAAACAAAGAATAACTATGCATAACAAAACAGAGAGCAAAACATGAAACAACTGCATCAAAGAATGAATGAACAACTAAATCTCCTAACATGCAAAGACAAGAAGTAAAAAGGGAAAACAATCTAGCTAAGAAGGTTTTTTATATATATATATATATTTTCTTTTTTTTTCATAGACGGATTGACTACACTTCATCACCACTTCACTTCCATGTGGACATGTTCCTCTGAAAGTCGTCACCCCAATAGTGTTTCAGACGTTGTCCATTAACTAGAAACTCTCTTCAATCCTGCTCACATCGAAGATTAATAGCCCCATAAGAGAGAGTTTCGGTCACTGTAAAGGGGCCTGACCATCTAGACCTAAGCTCACCAGGAAAAAGTTTGGGGCGGGAATTGAATAATAAAACTCTTTGGCCTGCTTCAAAAGTCTTTGGAATGAGTTTCCTGTCATGCCAAGCTTTATTTCTTTCTTTGTAAAGCTTTGCATTCTCATAAGAAAATCTCCTAAACTCATCCAAATCATTCAATTGAAGTAGCCGCAGATCTCCTGCAGCAATTAGATTTAGGTTGAGTTCCTTTAAGGCCTAGAATGCCTTATGCTCTAGTTCTAAGGGTAGGTAACAAGCCTTTCCAAACACAAGTGTATATGGGGACATTCCAATGGGGGTCTTAAAGGCGGTCCTATAAGCCCACAAGGCTTCATCCAGCCTGAAGGACCAATCCTTTCTTTGAGGTTTTACAACCTTCTCAATGATTCCTTTAATCTCCCAATTGGACACTTCAGCTTATCCATTAACTTGTGGATGGTACGGGGTGGAGATTCTATGCTTAACATTATACTTGGCCAGGAGGGTATTCATTGCCTTATTAACAAAATGAAAGCCCTCATCACTGATTAAGACTCTAGGGGTCCCAAATCTCGTGAATATGTGCCTATGCAAGAATCTGACCACTGTTTTGGCGTCATTATTCGGACACGCCATGGCTTCTACCAACTTAGAGACATAATCTACTACCACTAAGATATACAAATTCCCCTTAGAGGGAGGAAAAGGGCCCATGAAATCAATCCCCCAAACATCAAAGAGCTCCACCTCTAAGATTTATGTCAAGGACATTTCCTCTCTCTTTCCTATATTACCTCTCCTCTGGCATGTATCACATGTCTTGCTAAAAACATAAGCATCCTTAAAGACAGATGGCCAATAATAGCCAGACTGGAATACCTTTGATGCAGTCCTTTGGGCACCAAATGACCTCCATAAGGGGACGAATGACAATGCTCGATAATAGATGGTATCTCGCTTTCGGTCACACATCTCCTAATCATACCATATACATACTGTCGATATAAATATGGATCGTCTCACAAAAAACATTTTGAGTCATACAAGAATCTCTTTTTCTGTTGTGCTGACAAATCAAGGGGAAGGATATTGCAAGCAAAAAATTCGCATAGTCCACGAACCAAGGGGGGTTGGTATTTTGGACTTCACCAACTAACAAGAGTTGCTCATCAGGGAAGTCATCCCTTATGTTGGAATGTGGGGGTAAAGGCACAGAATTCTCAATCCTAGACAAATGGTATGCCACCACATTCTCTGAACCCTTTTTATCATTAATTTCCACTTCAAACTCCTGCAAAAGTAATACCCATCTAGTCAATCTTGGTTTGACATCTTTCTTTGCCAACAGATACCTAATGGCAACATGATCTGTGTAGACCACCACCTTAGTATCAACCAGATATGGCCTAAACTTTTCAAAAGCAAAGACTACTGCTAACAACTCCTTTTCAGTAGTTGTGTAGTTCATCTGAGCTTCATTCAAAGTTTTACTCGCATAATAAATTGGATGTATTACCTTCTCTTGCTTTTGTCCTAGCATGACTCCCACAGCATTGTCACTTGCATCACACATCAACTCGAATGGCAGTTGCCAATCAGGTGAAGACATAACAGGTGTGTGACTAGGGCTGACTTGAGGACATTGAAGGCATGGAGACACTCCTCACTAAATATGAAAGGCTTGTTGACTTCAAGGAGAGGGCACAGTGGCTTTGCGATTTTTGAGAAATCTTTGATGAATCTTCTATAGAACCCCACATGTCCAAGGAAACTTTTCACTCCCTTGACATTTGTGGGTGGTTCCAATTTCTCAATAATCTCAATCTTTGCCCTATCTACTTCTATTCCCTTGCATGATATCTTATGCCCTAACACAATCCCCTATCTAACCATGAAGTGACACTTTTCCCAATTTAGGACTAGGTGTGTCTCTTCACAACGCTGAAGTACTTTCCCCAAATTCTCTAAGCAAACCTCAAATGAGTTTCCAAAGACCGAGAAGTCATCCATGAAAACCTCCATGATGTCTTTTATATAGTCAGAGAAAATCGCCATCATGCACCTTTGAAAGGTCCCAGGAGCATTACACAATCCAAATGATATCCTTCGAAAAACAAAGGTACCCTATGGACATGTAAATGTTGTTTTCTCTTGGTCTTGTGGTGCAATGGTTATTTGGTTATAACCACTGTAACCATCAAGGAAACAATAGAGGGCTTAACCTGCCAGTTTGTCCAACATTTGATCTATGAACGGGAGAGGAAAATGGTATTTCCTTGTGGCCTTGTTTAGCCTCTTGTAGTCCATACAGACTCTCCAACCGCTCACTACCCTAGAAGGAATGATTTCATTGGCTTCATTAATAATTACTGTCATCCTCCCTTTTTGGGGACACATTGGACTGGACTGACCCAACTGCGATCCGATATGGGGTAGATAATTCCAGCATCCAACCATTTAATGACTTCTTTCTTCACCACTTCTTTCATGGCTTGGTTAAGTCTTCTCTGGGGCTCTATGGATCTGAAAGTCCCTTCCTCTAAGGTAATCTTGTGCATGCAATAAGAAGGACTAATCCCTTGAATGTCAGCTAGAGTCCATCCTATTGCTTTCTTGTATTGCTTAAGGACATTAAGCAACAATTGTTCGTCCTTAGGAGGTAGACTTGCTGATATTATAATGGGAAAAGTTTCCTTATCACCGAAGAATGCATACTTTAAGTGTTGGGGTAAGGGTTTCAGTTCTTGTGTTGGGGGTTCTTGAACTGAGGGTATCATAGAAGGTCTTTCTCCTTCCTTCAGATCTAATGACTTAAAGATTTTTCTGAACTTTGCTATTTCTGCTAGTTCTTCCAAATCCTGGGTCAATTCCTCTATTCCTGACTTCTCTAACTCACATTCTCTCAGATCTCCAAATCTCATCTCATGGTTTCCTTTCAATTCTTCGCCAGCGGTTTCAGAAATAACTCCATCTAAGACATGAATTACAGAACAACTTTCTTTCCCATCAGGATACCTCACTGTATCATAGATGCTAAACTGGACCTCTTTATCATTCATTCTCAACTTAATGGTCCTTGCATGAACATCTATCACAGTTCTACCTGTTTTCAGGAAAGACCGCCCTAAGATAATAGGAACATCCTTGTCAGCTTCATAATCCAGGATGATAAAATCTGCTGGGAATATGAATTTATCCACTTGGACCAGGATATCCTCTATTTTTCCTTCAGGGTAAGCTACAGATCTATCTGCTAGCTGCAGGGTCACAGTGGTGGGCCTCACCTCCCCAATGCCTAATCCCTTATAAATAGAGAGAGGCATCTAGTTGATGCTAGATCATAAATCACATAGCGCCCTCCCTAAATTTCTTCCACCAATAGACACAGGTATGGTGAAAGATCCAAGATCCTTCTCCTTATGGGGTATCCTATTTCTGAACACCGCACTACACTCCTCACTCAACGATACCACTTTGAACTCTTGGAGCTTCTCTTTTTCAGAACAGATGTCCTTGAGAAATTTCAAGTAGTTGGGCATTTGCTTCAACGCATCAATCAATGGTATGTTGATATGGACTTCCTTCAGCATATGCAGGAATTTTTTAAAATGGGTTTCCTTCTTTTGTTTCCTCTTCAGTCTTTGAGGATAGGGTGGTGGGGGTGGTTTGAACTTAGGCACTGCTACTGTTGTTTCCTTGGAAGTTGAGGCTTGTTCAGATTCTTGTTTATCCTTAATCCCATCGATTCCCCGAGGTTTTGGATCTACCATTTCCTCATCTTGCATTTCCTCATCAACAGAGTCAGTTCGTTCATTTCTCTGGGTTTTCTCACGGCTACCCTCTCCTAACCTCCTCCCACTCCTTAATTCTACTGCTAGAACGTGCTCCTTCCCATCTCTTTTTGGGATTTCTATGTCTGCAGGGAGTGTACCCAGTGGCCTTGCCTTTAGCTCATTTTCTAATTGGCCAACTTGCATTTCAAGATTTCTTAGAGAAGCTTGTTGACTTTGAATAATAGTATCATTGCGAGCTATGTATTCTTTGAACAAACTTTCTAGAGAATCACCTGAAGCTTGGTGGGAGGATGTAGCCTTCTGTTGTGGTTGAAGGGCAGAGTTCTGATTCCCATAATTCGGATACCCTTGATTCCTAAAACCAGGTGGTTGATTCACTCTATTTTGCATTTGAGGGGCTTGGGCATTGCTGCTTTGGCCTCCCCAAGATAGATTTGGGTGATTCCTCCATCCTGGGTTATAGGTGTTCGAGTATGGGTTATTCCTAGATTTACCCTGGTTTGAGTTTCCTACATAACAGACCGATGCAGGGTTACTAGGGAAGAACTCAAAAGTGTGTCCACCACAATAGACACAAGATTCTAAACTCTCTTGATGTGCAAAATATGGGGTTGGAGCATTGGAAGAGATTTGGTTCACGTTACCCATAGTCAAAGTCTTCAACATGGAAGTCATGGAAGAGATTTGAGCACTTATTGAATTCAACGTGTCCATCTCAAGGACTCCTTTCGCTTTTCCTACCGGGGTTCTCCTCACATCCGCCCACTGGCAATTGTTTGATGAGATCCTCTCTAATATCTCGTAGGCCTCATTGCAACTTTTGGCCAACAAGGCTCCATTACCAGAGGCATCTACCACTTGCTTAGTGGAGGTGTTCAAACCATGGTAGAATGTCTCCATTTGGATGCAGTAAGGCAATCCATGGCGGGGGCATTTACGCAAAAGATCCTTAAACCTCTCCCAGGCCTCGCTAAGGGTTTCATCATCAAACTGTTGGAAAGCTACAATTTCATTCCTAATTCTTGCATTCCTAGTGGGTGAGAAATATTTTATTAGGAATTTCTCTGCCAAGGAGTTCCAAGAATCTACTGCACCTTGCGGAAGCGAATTCAACAAGTTCTTTGCACCATCCCTGAGGGAATAAGGGAATAAGCTCAATATAATGGCATCACTAGAGACTCCTGGCATGATGAAGGAATCGCTTACTCCCAGGAATGATTTCAAATGTAGATGGGGGTCCTCGGCTGGTAAGCCATGAAACTGCCCAATGGTTTGGAGCATTTGAAACATAACTGGTTTTAGCTCAAAAGAAGTAGCTTGTATAACAAGTCTGATTATCCCTGGATTCAATTCATTCACTAAGGGGTTGGCATAGGTCATAATGGCTCGCTCTCGGTCATTGGCTAGCTCTATCACATTGGTAGGAACCCCTGCCGGAAGGTTAAAGAGTGGATTGTCTCTAACATCTTGGGGTACTCTAGGGTTATGGTGTTGTGCTAGAGGATCTATAGGGTCTCTAGGATTTTTCTGGTTAGCCATGGCTAATTTTTGCTCTCTCAACCGCTTCCTAAAGGTCCTATCTATTTCGGGGTCAAAATCAAAGTTTAGCTGGCGACACACATTCATAAACTATCCTCAAGTACCTGAAATGCAAAAAGACCCAACTCAAGAAATATAATAAAAAAAAAAACTAATCCTAAAAAAAAACTCAAAAGTAAAGAAAATTTCACAGGACTCGCAGATAAGATGCAAAGCTAGTCCCTGACAACGACGCCAAAAACTTGATGCAGAAAATGTCAGGTGTCCTAAACTAATGCAACTAGGATGAGACTCTGACTCTTCTTTGACGTGCAAGTATACAGTCGGTCACGACAAAGAATCGATAAGAAAAGTATCGATCCCACGAGGACTAGTAGAATCTAAACCAATGAGTGTCCTAGATATTTTTCTCCTTATTATTTTTTTTTTGGTCCAATGTATGGGCATGCAAATTTGTGTTAAAAATTAGTGAATGTAATAATAGAATTTGATTTTTTTATCTTGTTGTTTGGATGAGTTAAGTATAATGAAGACTAATACAATAAATCAAAGTACGCGAAAACGTTAAAAACATAAACTAAACGAGAGAAAACTAGGGCTTTTAGATTGAGAGATAGGCTAGGGTTAAGTTGACGTTTCATGTATAATTAGAATAACAAATATATGGTTGATGCCTTGAATTTACCTACACATGTGATCAAGTGAATTTTTCCAAAATCACTAAATTTTAAGACCAACAATTTCCCAATTGAGACCTAAATTATGCTCATGATTTCAAGGTTCCAGGTGGGTTAATTATCCCTAATTAACTCAAGATCCTAGAATGAAATTTTAATTTCCTAATGCACTAGCTTTTCGAAGTTCATGAATTTAAAGAGAAGTTAAAGTGGCCAAATTTTAACCCTCATGCATCGTTGTAAACATTAAAATCTCATAAATCCAACTATGACATCAACCATTAATTTATTACAATTTATACATTGAAGAACAACTTAACTCGTGCCTAGAAGAATTTTAGCTCATGCTTTGGGTCAAATTACACAATTTTAAGTTAAGCATGCTTTCACTAACTAATGGAAGTGTATAAAAATATCAATAAAAAACAACCACTCATTTTGTCAAAAAAAACAATAGTGAGCAATTCGACTCCTAATTAATGAAAAGCATCCAACAAAACAGTGTTAATTAGCACAAATAATAACGAGATCGGGAATAGTTACACAGTGACAACGATTTATTTTTGCTTCAGCGAAGGGGGGGTCTCGGATTCTGGTCTTTAAAGCTAATGCACGCAATTGCTTTAGCAATTGGGCGTCTGGACAGAGCTACGCACAGGCCGCACAATTGCTTCAGCAATGTTTAGCCGATAGTCACCAATAGTTGGGCGATTCCTCGCACCTACGCGCGCAGTGTCACGGTCGCACCTTTGAAAGGGTCTCGACACGACCGTGCGGCACTTGCTCCCGCTCACGAGCAAGTAAGCCAACTAAAATTCGGATCGCCGGCGGCACAACGGGCCTATGTCGCAACCTCCACCCCCGTTCTTGAGAAAAGGTTTTAGAAAACGGGGTCAGAGAGAATTTGTGAAAACAATTTGGAAAACCTTTGTGAGAGTTTAGAAAGTTAGTTATACAGCTGACAAGCAATAATAAGAAAGCCACACTTATCTAGCATATAACTCTTGGTAGGGAGAATTGATGAATGTTCGCATCCCCCTATAGTACATTCTAGGAATTTTGGCTATGACACCCTTGCACGTCATTTTGGCGAGGAGTCATACGCCCACGAAAATACATGGAAATGAAATAACAATGCTAAAGCAAAAGCATACATGAAAACATAATGAAAAAGGATGGGGACGGCCATGCGCGCCATGGGCAACACGCCTGACAAGCATGACCGTGACATTCTCCCCCACTTAATTGGTTGACGCCCTCGTCAACCGACACTCTTCGAACGGGATGGTCCTGGGTCGGCAGTCTTCAAGTCTTCAACTCGGTCCCAGCGGACTTCTGCTCCCACGGCTTCCTTCCACATCTGCAAGAACCGCTGCACCTTCTCATATGGGGCAAAGATTCGACTCGCCCCTTCGCCTAGGACCTCAAAGGAGTTCTTCGATTTGATCGGCGGGCTTGTCACGCCGCCGCGCGCCTTCATACCACGCCGTGATTGCGTCTTCCAAGCCCCAGGGTAGTCCGACTTCGGCACTACAGGCTTCGCCGCTTTGGCTTCAATTCTTGGAGGGGCCTGTCTCTGACCGTGTCCCTCGACTTCGCGCCTCGACGCTCTTTGTGTGCACTCTTGCACTTGAACTCTTCTTTCATCCCCTCTTCTCGGGGAGGTGTAGTTTCGACCGCCGCTTCTCTCGTCGCGATGGTGCATTACTTGTGGCATCTCGCCACAGCATTCACTTGGGCCCGCTCTCAGCTGCAAGGCCGATAACACTCGCGCGCCAGTAGGCTGCTTCAACTTCGCGTGCACTACGGCGGGATTTCCTCCTGTGATTACTAGACAACTCGCTAGGGGCACAGGTATGACTTTGTGCTGAAGAAGGAACTCCATTCCCAACACAACATCGAAGTCGTCCATCCTGACGACGACAAGGTCTACGCGACCACCCCGTCCCCATCTTGACCGAGACGCCTTCGCAATTCTCGAAATAGAAGTGGTGCTGAATTCACGCTTTTCATCCTTCCGGATCTCGGCTCCGTGACAAGTTCAATCGCCTCGCCTCGTCTCTCGAGACGGTTATGGGTGGCTCCCGAATCAACCATAGTACTCTTGGTTGTTTTGTTGTTGACATGTGCGTCAACGTACATGAGGCCCTTACTGGATGGGCCCTTTGTCTCTCCCCCACTCTTCTGAAGGGCTGACAGGAATCTTATGGCGCCAATGCGCGGATTCTCTAGGTCTTCGTCTTGTACGGACTCAATTTCCGTATCGTCGACTTCCTTTCCTTTCTTTGCCTCATAGGACGCTTGAAGGGCCTTGAGGGCTATTTTACTCGGGCAGTCACTCACTCGGTGAGGCCCGTCACAAAGAACGCACACTCGTAGTTGTTGTTTTTGTTATGTGGTCTCTCGCCACGAATTTCCATTCCTCGGTGGGGATTTCCTGTTTGTCCCTTTCCGAACTTCTAGGCCTATCTCCTCCCCACTCTTGGGAGAGTTAGGTGATGAGATCGATCTTCTCCCGTGGGGAGGTTTTTTGCTCTGGCCCCGCTTCTTGAACTGCTGCATTAACATCGCACCACTCAAAGTCAAGCGAGCTTCATTCTTTGCAGATATGCTTTGGTCAGTGTTGTACGCCGCCTGCACAACTTAGCCCTCGCCCATGGTTGTAGCCCTTCGACAAAGGAGAAGATCTTGTCCTTCTCGCTCATATCTCTGATGTCCAACATCAACCCGGAAAACTGTTTGACATATTCGCGGATGGCACCTTTATGTCTCAACTCTCGAAGCTTGCGCTTTGCAATTATCTCGACATTTTCGGGGAAGAATTGCGAGCGCAATTCTTGTTTCAACGTCTCCCATGTGTTAATGGTACATCCGCCTTCTTGGATGTCCATATAACGGGTCCTCCACCATAGTTTGGCATCGTCTTCCGATGATGCATTGTTGCTAAGGTGACTCTTTTTCTTAAATCGACCACCAGTATCGTTTGCTCAAAGTATTGCTCCATATCAAGATGAAGTTTTCCAACACTTTGGCATCCCGAACCCCACGTAAGGGTTTCGGCTCGGGATCTTCTTCTTCCCGACTTGGTCGCGCGCCAGTGTGAGGCTTGACTTCCCATCGCAATCATGGTGAGATTTAGCTTTGCGCCATCTCGCCTATCTCGCCCTGCTGATCTTAAGGGCATCTCTCACATCAACGTAAAAGTCGTAAAACATCTCGACCCAACTCTTTATGGGAACCGCCCGGACCATCGACACGTTTCCTCAATTTGGGCGACGCCGCCCGACGAGCTAGCACCACGCCCAAGCTTTCACATCGGTTTACTCCCGCCTCGAGGGTCTCAACTTTCCATCAATTCATAGACGGGCATTCCTCGATGCGCCCAAAGAATCGTGATCAATCGCGCGTCGGCCTTGGCCGCGATCTCTTCCAATCGAGATCCCAAGGACCGAATATTATCAGGGACTTCCGTCAAGAGAAGCAATTGCTCCTCGATCTCGGCCAACCGCTCTTTGTCCGACTTGTTTAATTTGTTTGCAGGCATGCTTACTGTGTCTTGCCTTCCCGAAGCCAACTAGGCTCGATACCAACTATCACACGGCCGCACCTTTGAAAGGGTCTCGACACGACCGCGCGGCACTTGCTCCCGCCACGAGCAAGTAAGCCAACTAAAATTCGGATCGCCGCGCACAACGGGCCTATGTCGCAACCTCCACCCCGTTCTTGAGAAAAGGTTTTAGAAAACGGGTCAGAGAGAATTTGTGAAAACAATTTGGAAAACGTTTGTGAGAGTTTAGAAAGTTAGTTATACAGCTGACAAGCAATAATAAGAAAGCCACACTTATCTAGCATATAACTCTTGGTAGGGAGAATTGATGAATGTTCGCATCCCCCTATAGTACATTCTAGGAATTTTGGCTATGACACCTTGCACGTCATTTTGGCGAGGAGTCATACGCCTACTAAAAATACATGGAAATGAAATAACAATGCTAAAGCAAAAGCATACATGAAAACATAATGAAAAAGGATGGGGACGGCCATGCGGCCATGGGCAACACGCCTTGGACAAGCATGACCGTGACACGCAGCAACGCTCCTCGGTCCTCCTTCGCGATTGCTTCAGCAATCGATGGGCCAGCTCTGTCGATGTTATCCCTTGCAATTGCTACAACAATTCTTGGCGTTTTGTTCCGACTGCTTCAGCAAGGTAGGTTGGCTGGCTCTCCCGATGCCTTCATGATTTCTTTCCCTCGGCCTTGCTGTAGAAAAATGACGAAATCCCTCAGTCTCCCCTCACGATTGCTTCAGCGATCGATGGTATCCACCGTTTTCTCACTGCTCCTCTCTTTTCCTCTGTCGCAGGTCTCTCTTCACGCAAAATTGCTTCAGCAATCGATGGTGTCCCCTCCACCAAGATGTGTTGCCCTAGATTCAAAATTACAAAAATACCCTTAAGGGTAAAAATACCATTTTGCCCTTTCGGTAAAATGTCTAAAATGCCCTTAGGAGCTCTTGTAATTTTTTATCCATTTCCTGCATACAAAATATTCTTCATATCATTATCAATCATAAATTACATTAAACATGAAGAAGTTAGATAATATCTCAAATTTCTGTCTTTAATTACTTGTTAGCTAGTTTCTTCCAAATTTCTTAATTTAAAGCAAAAGAATTATCAACATTAATTCTTTTAGAGTCTACTACTTAAGTTCATCATTTTCTAACTAACATTCATATTTTAGGGATAAAATAGCAAGAGGCTCAATGAATTCTATGCAATTCAAGTCAATTAAGCACTAAAATTCTAGTGAAATAACTCTTTTATGACGAGTTATCACTGTGCCTCACCCAAATCTTTCATTGGGAACTGCGTAGCTAGCCATTCCTTGATGTCAGTAAGATAACCTACATCGTTCCCAATGAGTAGGAGATCATCCACATAGAGAATTAGGAATGCGACAGAATTATTGATGATTTTCTTGTAGACACAAGGTTGATCATCATTTTGGTCAAAACCATAAGATTTTATTGCTTCATCAAATCTTATATTCCAGGACCTAGAGGCTTGTTTCAGTCCATAAATTGACCTTTTAAGTCTGCAAACCTTTTGCTCTTGTCCTGGTTCAATGAACCCTTTGGGTTGGTCAATGTAGATGTTTTCCTCAAGATTGTCATTCAAAATGGTTATCTTGACATCCATTTTCCATACCTCATATTCATAATATGCGACAATGGCAAGAAGGATACAGATAGACTTTACCATAGCAACAGGTGAAAACGTCTCCTCATAGTCAACCCCTTCAACCTGGGTATAACCCTTTGCTAGTAGTCTAACTTTAAAGGTTTGCACCTTCCCATCTACACCACGTTTTCTCTTGTAGATCCACTTACAACCAATAGGTTTTACCCAATCAGGCTTACCTACAAGATCCCAAACAGAATTGAAGTACATTGACTTCATTTCACGGTCCATAGCTATGACCCATTTGTCTTTGTCTTTGTCAACGATTGCTTGATTATAAGTCAATGGATCCTCGCAGTTGTCATTTGGTATAACAACTTGGGTTTCAACTAAACCCATATAACGGTCAGGCTGTATTACAACTCTCTCACTACGTCGAGGCATACTCAACTCTTGAGATGGACTTTCTTGACTATACAAACTAGTATCAACAACTCTTGCTGACGTACTAGTGTTCTTAGCAACCTTTTCTATTGTTCCGTCTAATTCACTCAACACTACTTTACTCTTTAGTTTGTGGTCCCTTATGTGGTCCTCCTCTAAGAAAAAGGCATTTGTCGACACAAAAATTTTATCTTCCTTAGGATCATAGAATAAACCACCTCTTGTTTCTTTTGGGTATCCTACGAATAGGCATAACTTTGAACGTAAATCCAACTTCATTGAATTTGTCACAAGCACATGTGCTGACAGCCCCAAATTCTGAAATGACATAAACTACCTTTACGTCCTTTCCAGAGTTCATAAGGTGTTTCAGAAACACTTTTTGAGGGCACACTATTCAAAATATATACTGCAGTCTCCTCTGTGTAACCCCAAAAGGAACTAGGGAGATGAGCATAACTCATCATTGATCGAACCATGTACAACAAGGTTCTATTTCTCCTTTCCGATACACCGTTTTGATGTGGTATACTGGGAGCTGAGAGTTGGGGTGTCATTCCATGATCTATCATATAGTTTTGGAATTTTAAATCCATGTACTCTCCACCTCGATCTGATCGATGTGTTTTAATAGTTTTTCCTTATTGATTTTCAACCTCTGTCTTGAATTCCTTGAACTTTTCAAGTGCTTCAGACTTGTGGTGCATTAGTTAAATATGCCCAACTCTAGAATAATCATCTATAAAAGAGATGAAATATTCATATCCTCCCCTTGCTTTAACATTTATCGGACCACAAAGGTCTGAATGTATAAGCTCTAGAGGGTCTTTGGCTCTATAACCTTTTCCCATAAAAGGTCTTTTAGTCATTTTGCCTTCTAAACAGGATACACATACCGGAAAAGGGTTTTCTTCTAACTTGTTTAGAAGTCCGTTCTTTACCAATCTCTCAATCCTATTGAGATTAATGTGACCCAACCTAAGATGCCAAAGGTGAGCATTTTCTTTAGGAGAAATTTTACGTTTCTTAGTTTGTGCGTTTGCTGTTTTAAATAATTCAGTGTTCAAAACCATTTTGACTGAATTAGGCCTTAAAACATGCAATCCATTTTCTAATGATGTTGAACATATTTCTATACCTTTCTTTAAAATAAACACTTTATTCATTTAGAAGGAAACAAAAATACAATGTTCTATGAGGCAAGAAATGGAAATAAGGTTTCTAGTAAACCCAGGTATAACTAATATATTGTCCAACAATACATATTTCTTGCAAAAATAAAGCTTCATCGTGCCTACTGTACAACTGAGACGACTTCTCCATTTCCAACCCGGAGATTTATCTCTCTGTGCTGTAGCTGCTGTCAGGAATTAATTCCCTGAAAAGAAGAGCAAGCATGATTAGTGGTGCCTGAATCAAGTATCCAAGCAGTTTTATCATTATCCACTAAACAAGCTTTTATGCAAAGTAAATCATATTTACCTTCCTTCTTCTTTTATGCAATGTACTTCGGACAGTTCCATTTCCAATGCCCGTCTTCGTTGCAGTGGAAACACTTTCGTTTGTCAGCAACTTCTTTGACTTTCTTGCCCTTCTGGGTGGCAGCTTTGTCAGCCTGTTTCCCTTTACCAACCTTCTTCATGTTTTTCTTCTTCCCTTTTCAGGTTAGAAGAAGATGAAACCACTGTTTTTGTCCTAGAGGTCGAACCTCTGTGATAACTCCTACTGGAAACATTTGTGTCACCTTTCGATCCCTGAATTTTCATCACAGATTGAAAGGTCTGGAGTTCATTCAGAAGGGATGTAAGGTTAAAAGTAAGCTTGTTCATAACAACATTACTTCTAAACTTCAGGAAACTATCTGAAGGGTTTTCAGAATGAAGCTGACCTGGCTCGATTCATCGATATAGGCATCATTCGACTCTGCGATGTTGAAGTGCACCATCATATCTAGGACATGATCCCGAACAGATGTACCCTCTGGCATCCTTGAGTTGATTATGTACTTTAGGGCATTGTGTCGGGCCTTTGTGGACTGTTGTTCAAACATACCTTGCACAGAATCCATGGTTTCCTTGGTTGTAATCATGCACTCATGCTTCTTGGATAATATGTCAGACATACTTGCCAGCATGTAGACCTTGGCCTTATCATTGGCCTTGATCCATCGATCATATGCATCACGAACATTATGTGATGCATTCGAGCCCAACATGAGGATACTCCTCAGTTAACACAAACTTTAGATCATCCACTACCAATATAGTGTTGAGTTTGTTTTTCCATGTCATTATATTCACTCCGGTTAACTTTTCCGCACCCAATAAGTAAATTATAGAGCTAGACATTTTTGCTGAAAATTTACAAACAAACTTGTATGAGTTTATTGCTATAACTCTAATCCAATCATGTTTTAGCTAATTATCAAAATGATTCCTAGGTCATTTATAACTTGCAATGATACTCCAAAGGTTTAGAATGTATGACACCGAAGGGTAATAAAAAACTCTCCTCCTCTGGATCAAGACACACTTGACCAAAATCTAATACCAGAATAAGTCTTATTCCGATAGGTTTTAGTTACCATTTTTCGATCAGGATATATACACAACTTATATACCCCGTGAGTGTAACCCTTTTTCTTTAGATCCCAGAGTCTCCATCAAATAAAATCCGCCGAAGGGAGGACTAGATTGAAAAATAGTCCAAGGAAATCTTTATCCCTCTCAGGTCTCTACTGTGTTTGATCCCCTAGGATCAAGCCCTCCGAAGGATTGTTTGGTCCAGGCCAAACTAGCAGGCTCACCATAGTGGTCTAATGGTGTAAACCGATAAAAGAGACCGTATGTTTTTGTTTTCATTAAACCTGCTCCCACTGACTATAAGTACGCTCTCTATTCACCTTGATATTGACTCATACAAACACCATCCGAAGGGGGACGCTTTCGTTTGCACCACGAGGCCAAGTATCAGTCTCACGGTGTGAACTTCCCGGAGAAAGCGTAGGTGGAAAAGTATGTATCTCATACACTTTTCCTCCCACTAAATACTTTAAAGTTATAGGAATCTTACTTAGGCTAAAACCCGACTAATTGTTTTACCTAGCTCTAGAAATATAACTATTATATCGATAATCAATATAACTCTTATATTGATTTTATCCTAAGTTTGTTAATATAACTTTTTATAATAAACCTAGGATTTCTAGTTTATTAACCCCTTAATAAACCCGCTGACGCTACTGTAATTTATAAACTCTCTAATTAAATTTTACTCTCAGGTCAGTTTCCAAGTAGGGGTGTTCCGTTTCTGTCAGCTTAAATACCCCAGCCTAGACAGAACTTTCCTTAGACAGAGTTCCTCTTTTAATCATAGCTTATAAGTTAGTTAGTTCCTAATTCTAATCTAATTAGAACTAGATAACCTAAGGTCTATTATTTCCAAGTTCTAAAAATTTTAAAACTAATAATTAACCTTAGGTAACATGCATTCTATGTTATAGTGCTTGATCATTCATCACATGAATAATAAGACATTCATAGCATAATCATCTCCTGATATATAATGCATGTCAATGTTGTACATAAATTAATATAAGAACTTTATATTAATTAATCATGCAAACAATATAATATAACTCCTTATATTATAAATGATGCATGAAAATGCTTAACCTAAGGTGGAATTTCTAAAATAAAAGCATACATTATGCATGGCAATAATTACACAACAATTGCATAATTTAAATAACAAAATTAGACTAATTTTGGCACCCTAAATTTAATTTTAATTAATATAATCTAATTATATTAATTAAGAATATAAACTAAATATAAAACGTTTTTATATTTAATATATAATAAAAATCTGTTTCTACCGGTTGCTGCTTTGCGCGAAACGTCTCTAGCGTTGCAACGCTGCGGTTTGTCCTCTTTTATCGTCTCCTGCGCGCTCCTTCCGCGAGTGCAGCGTTGCAACACCAATGAACAGCGTTGCAACGCTACACACAGACAACAAAGTGAAATCTCCATTTCTTGCTTGTTTTCGCTCCGATCTTCTCAGCAACCACTTTGCCTCGATCGACACAGACTTACAGACTCGATTTACAATTAAAATTGCCAAAAACACCGGGCCCTTACATTCAACGATTCAATGAAATTCTAAATCTAAGTGCCAAAATCGAAACCATCTAATTTGCAAAAACCGTTCATACATCTCATGCAAAACAGTAAATCCCACCTCGTTCTTGAAAAATCCCGAACGCAAATGAAGAACGCAATTGGGCTCTGATACCAATTGTAGGGAATCAAGTCCCGCAGTGGACGCGATTGTGAATCGCGCGCTCTTGATTTAGTTTCAAAGATTTCATTCAAGAACAAAACACTTAGATTAAGCATATAAAACTAGATGAACAGCAAGAAATTGTACATTTGAATAACCTTTCTTCAAGTGCTCTTCTTCTCTCACGATCAAGATCTCAGCAACACGAACCACGAACGAACTAAGACACGACGACTGGATCTTCTCCATTGTTCTCTAGGTGAGGGAGGAATGTGGGTTCCCTTTAGCTAAGATGAGATGTTGTGAGAGAGAGAGATTGTGGTCATTGGAACCTTTCCAACAACACAACCAATGGCATACAATGTCTCTATCTCTTACACTAGTTGCATCTCACACAACCATATATATAAGGAAATAGGATGGAAATGACCATCCAACCCTTCCTTTATTCTCTCATTACTATATTGTTTATATGTGAATCTAATTAACATTAAAACTATATATTATATCAATTATATCATATACAAATTATATAACACCTCATGTATGAAATTTGAACACTTTAATTTCATTCCTAACTTTATACCCTCAATATAACCATGTTGAGCAAATGGAGGGACCTAATGGACCTACAGTTCATGAGCTCCAATGATATGAGATTAACTGACCAAACTCTTTGATCCAGTTAATCAATATTCATTAACTACAAGTCACTCAACTATAGACTTGTAGCTGCACTCTCCTCACTGTAGATAATATTGTGTCCACTGATATAGTCATTACCCATGAGTCGGTCCTTCACAGGTTGTTCGTAATTAGAGCTTGATTAAATTACCGTTTTACCCCTGTGATTACCTCGTTGTTCCTTAAGCACCACTGAATCTCTAATGAACAACAAGTCTAAGGTCCTACCTTAGACTCATACCCTCATAGAGGGCGGGGCCCCGTTGTTGAAGATCTGGAGTCAGTTCTTAAGGGAACAACCTATCTAATTCATTTGTGTAGGAATGAGTGAATTCCATCTTGCATAGTTAAGTTCCCAGCTACCTACTAGGTTCTGTCCATGAGAAGGTAGGCTTATTGAGTCGGCTACAAGCCACTCTCACCCATACTAGTCTAAGGACAAACCCCTATAAGCAGGAATTCTTAACTTGCTCAGGATTCAGGTCGAGTCACTAATCACCATCTATAAATTACTAATCTTATCCTGTTAACGGTTTTACACTAGTTGGACTAATAATTTGCGGTCCGGTCTTGTATGAACTCTTCATACAAGATGCCCCCACTCGCATCTCAACTACATGAATGAGTTGGATTACCTCATTTGTACTAATTACAAAATGGGCCACATCCATGGTGTTTCCAGAATGAGGCTTCCAACCTTATTCTTATACCATAGACCATTTAGGTTATATTCTTGAACACAATCCAAATAGTGTCCACTACACTGATGTTAAGATATATGTCATAACCCGTGAGCTTAGTTTATTGGATTTATAAAGCAAAACTGTAATTCTATAAAAAAAATAACCCTTTATTTAATTAATCAAAATTACACAAGTTTAGGGCATAAATCTCAACAATATTCATATCTTCCTCTAGCTTTAATATTCATCGGACCTCAAAGGGCTGAATGTATAAGCTCTAAGGGTTCTTTGGCTTTATAACCTTTTCCACTAAAAGTTCTTTCAGGTATTTTACCCTCTTGGCAGGATTCACATACTGGTAAGACATTTTCTTCTAACTCATTTAGAAATCCATTTCTTACCAATCTCTCAATCCTATCGAGATTAATGTGATCTAACCTAAGGTGCCAAAGTTGAGCATTTTCTATAGGACAAATTTTACGTTTCTTAGTTTGTGTGTTTGCAGTTTTAAATAATTCAGTGTTCAAAACCATTTTGACTGAATTAGGCCTTAAAACATACAATCCATTTTCTAATGAAGCTGCACATAATTCAACACCAATCTTTAAGATACACTTTATTATAAGAAAATGATATTGAAGTACATTGTTCTCCTATGCAAGAAATTAAAATGAGGTTTCTAGTAAACCCTGGTATCATTAATCCATTGTCTAACAACATATGTTCCTTGCCAGATAACAACTTCATCGTGCCCACTACTACAACTGAGACAACTTCTACATTTCCAACACGGAGTGTTATCTCCCCTTCCTGTAGCTGCTGCCAGGAACTAATTCCCTGAAAATAAGAATGAACATGATTAGTGGCGCCCGAATCTAATATCCAGGCAGTGTTATAATCATATACTAACCCAACTTCTAAGCAAAGTAAATCATATTTACCTTATTTCTTCTTTTCGGCAATGTACTTTGGACAGTTCCATTTTTCCAGTGCCCGTCTTGTCACACCCCCTCCCGAATTACCTGCTACTTAGCCCGAAAGGCGGTGTGAAACCAACAACATTGTTTACCTCTTAACAATACCTGCTGACCCTGTTCTCCTGATAAACATACTATGTTCGCATATGGAACATTTTAACATAACGCAGCAGAAACTGGACAACTATTAAACATACACAAGGAGCAACCCTTCATAAGTCTCTCTTGGAAACTAAAAGTCAAGTGCATCAAAACAACACAAGACAACTCATTGTTTATACAACCGCTAATGTACAAAACTTCTATAACTACATAACGACTTGCTATACAACACCAAACCACGTACAAACTAACAACTTATGAAACTTCCACAGACTATGGCGGGATGTCAGTGCAGGAGCTCGATCACTACCTGAAAAGGTTTGAAAACATTGAAAGAATGAGCTAAAAAGCTCAGTGAGTGTCTAACTTTAGAACATTATAAGCTCACAGGTGAATCATAATAATGGCAGATTATATGTAGAAAATAACCTAACATCTGTTTGTAAACACAAACAAAGCATGCTTCCAATTTACAGGTTTAAGTCACCACTTATGCATAGCACACAACTCGAAATGTACTATCATATCGAGGGTAGATCGATCAATAATATAGAAGCTTTTAACAATAAAACATATGACATGATACCACATTCAAACCATGGAGGTGGTAGAGTTACATTTATACCAATAAGGTTCATACTCTCTCTCTCTCTCACGAGCACGTGGAATACCTTTGGTCTTTAGGGTTTCCCTAATACCTTCTCTATGTCCTTGAAGATTAAGGTAAAACCATTTACTACTGAATACCTTCTCATTGTCCTTGGTATTTAGGTAAAACCATTTACTACCCGGATACCTTCTCATTGTCCTTCAAAGATGTCGGGATATCATGATTCATTTCCCCCCTAAGTACCTTCTCGAATGTCCTTCAGTATTAGGGGTTAACCCCAAACAAGGGCATAATTTGTGTACCACAGAAATCATGTCTTTATAACACATTCAACAATTTCTTGACATTTCCACATTATCATCTAAACATGTTCCCAAGTGGATTTACACAAACATTCTCTAAAGGAAAGCATACTTTCACAATTTAGTTTCCATACTTGGATTTATAGTTACAACTAACTTCAAGCATGCTTAGGTTCCATCATGAACTTTATGTTAGATAAGTCTATGAAGCCATTCATAACTAGTTCAAACAAGATGTAAATATCAACACTTATGTTCATGAAGAAAAACATAGGTCAAGCATAGTTCTAAGATAGAGTCACTCACAGTATTAGAATTAGAACCTTGGCTTGTAAACTTGACCTATTTTCTCTTGGCCTGTCAAACAAACCAACTCATTCATTAGAACCTCGAGCTCATGATTTTTGACCTTAAAACTTGCAAGAAAAAACATTTTCAAATTTCCAGCATTTTCGATTTTTCTACCCTGTTTTAAGACAGCCATAACATCTTCATTACTTATCCAAAAATAATGTAATTTATACCCAACTCTTCTTTTTTGAACCCTCTAAAAATCATATGAAGACAGGAAATTGAAATTCCAAACGGATTTGTTCAGAAATACCTCGAAAGCTACATTTCTCAAAACAGACTTCTGCTGTTTCCAGATTCGGATTTCTTACTGCACAACAAATTTAACCTGATATTTAGAACATGTTCTAGACATTTTAAACTCATGATGTCTTCACAAAAGTTGTAGGAAATTCAATATTCTTTCGAACCATACCAATTAGAGCTTCTAACTCCAAGTATTCAGATCAGAACTACCAAAACATCAGAGACTTCCCAGATTTGACAGCAAATTCTGTCTTCTGTCTTCCTCAAAACAGTAACATCCATTCCTTTCCTTATGCACCTTAGAAAAAGGTCTAATTGAGTCCCATAACGCAATTCAGAATAGCCATACACACAATTGGTTGTAAGGTATATAGAAATGGAAGAGAATCTCCTTCAATCTCTTGCTAGAAATTTTTCCCTTTCACCTAAAATTACAGGTTCAACTTTCAGCTTTGGTTCCTCAAATGTTATCAACACAACTACCAAATATTTTTTGATAAACCTCAAGGACAACATCTTAGCTTACTTACCGCAAAATTTCAGCTTCTAATTCCTCCTCAAGAGCTCAAAACACACTGATCTCCTCATACTGTTCTGCTACCCGAGAATCCTGAACACCCTTCACTATTCTGCACTTTTCTCCTTCGTCCGCTTAGTATTTTCTGAAAAGCTGATCAGTTTCATATTCTACACTCAATTTTTGAGATTTTGACACAAAAGCATCGAATTTGGTTCAGTAGACAGAGAGATATGGTCGATTGAAGTTGACCCAATTTCTAGCTGCTTGCTGTTTTTCTGCGAATTTGACAGCACCTACTTGTCTTGTTTAACTCAGAGGCTTCACCTCCTTGGCCAGCTCCTCCTTCAATATTTACATCATAATCACCTTTTAAAACACCAAAATAAGTGTGTAAAGAAACCCTAAGCATTTAGCCAAATTATCCTAAGTATGTGAGACATATGATCTTCCATTCAATACATGATGCACCTGAAACTTCTCCAATTTGCTAATGATTTGAACTTACTTCAATGCAACTTTTAATATGCTTATTTCAATGGTTTACCTATCCCCTTATGATGTTTAGACACATTGTAGCTCCAAATTCAATAGATTCCGAAATTTGATCACGACATCATTTAGTGCAACCTATACGATTTTGCTTATTTCAAAACATCATGAATGAGTGTAAAATGATAAAAGAAAATACAGCTTAGGGCTTACAATTTACTACCCCCTTAAGAGGAATTTCGCCCTCGAAATTCAAAGACGAGAAAAAGTTGTGGGTACTTTTCTTTCATTGTGTCTTCGCTTTCCCATGTTGCTTCCTCGACGTCGTGATTTCTCCACAAGACCTTTACAGTGGTATTGACTTGTTCCTAAGCACCGCTTCTTTCCGATCCAAAGACTTGTAGAGGTTCTTCCTCATATGATAGATTCTCCTTAAGTTGTATTGGTTCTACCTTGAGCACATGTGATGGATCAGAAATGTATTTCCTCAACATTGATACATGGAAAATATTATGTACTCGAGATAGTTCTGCTGGCAACTCCAGTCTGTAGATTGCTGGCCCAACTCGTCCCGTTATCTAGGGCTTAACTTGATCTCTGACCTGGAATTCTAAGTCCTTCCGTCTCTTATTTGCGTTACTCTTCTGACGATCTTGTGCTACCTTCAGATTCTTTTTGATTACCTTAATATTGTCTGTCGCAATTTGTACCAACTCAGGATCGATTAGCTTCCCCTCTCCTACTTCATTCCAACATATGGGTGTTCTACACGACCTTTCATACAGAGCTTCAAATGGTGCCATGCCAATACTTGACTAATAGTCATTATTATAGGCAGATTCCATAAGTGATAGGTGTGTATCACAACTATCCTTAAATTGAAAGACACATGCTCTCAACATATCCTCTAGGGTCTGGATGGTCCTCTTTGACTGACTATCTGTCTGAGGATGGAACGCTATACTAAATTTCAACTTTGTCCACATAGCCTTCTGTAAACTAAGCCAAAACTTAGAAGTAAATCTTGGATCCCTATCTGAAACTATGGACACTGGCACTCCCTAATGACTTGCAATTCTTTCGACATATAGCTCAACAAGCTGATCAAGTGTAGACGTCGCTTAAATCGGTATAAACCGTGCTGTTTTAGTGACTCTATCCACTATTACCCAAATACCATCATGTTCACTAGAAGTATGTGGTAATCCAAACAGAAAATCCATAATGATATGCTCCCATTTCCATTCCGGCACTGGCAATGGATTAAGGAGTCTTCCTGGTCTCTGTCTAACTGGTTTAACCTGTTGGCAGATCAAACATTATCAACATATTCAGCTACCTCCCGCTTCATCCCAGGCCACCAATACATTCCCTTTCAATGTCTTATACATCTTGGTGCTTCCTGGATGCATAGTGTAAGCTGAACTATGAGCTTCCTCTAAAATAGCATCTTTAAGCTCACCAAAACATAGAACATACAGTCTTTTCTGCCTCTCTATGGCTCCATCTGATCTAATTTTAAATTCTGCTTTTGGGCCTTGTTTGGACTTCCCAAACATTTTCTGCAAGTTACTATCCTCTGGTTGTCTTCTCACAACCTTTGCTATGAGTGAAGACCTGACCTGGAATTGAGCTAAATGATTCCCTGAACTCTCTGCATTCACAACTGCCTTAGAATCCCATAGAGTACTTACAAATGTTGCTCGAGTACCACACAAGGCGTCCTTAGGAAGTCTTGACTTCCTACTAAATGCATCTGCTACAACATTCGCCTTACCTTGATGGTATTCTATAGTACAATCATAATCTTTAATTAGTTCTAACCATCTTCTTTGTCTCATATTCAACTCCTTCTGATCAAAGATATATTTCAGACTCTTATGATCTGTGTAAATGTGACACCTTTCACCAAACAAGTAATGTCTCCGGATCTTGATTGCTAAAACAATCATAACGCTAGCTCGAGATCATGGGTAGGGTAATTACATTCGTGCTTTTTCAATTGTCTTGACGTATAAGCTATTACTTTTCCTTCTTGCATCAGAACACACCCTAACCTTGTCTCAAGGCATCACAGTAAATCACATACTCTTTTTCAGCTCTTGAAAACTCTGTTCACACTTATCTGACCATTCAAACATAGCATTCTTCTTTGTTAAAGCTGTTAAGGGTAATGCTAATTGTGAGAAATCGTCAACAAATCGTATGTAGTATCCTGCCAAGCCTAGGAAACTACGTACCTCTGTCGCACTAACTAGTCTCTCCAAGTTGACCACAACTTTCACTTAATTTGGATCCATACTAACACCATTTGTTGATACAACATGCCCCAAAAATACTACTTGATTCAACCAAAACTCACATTTGGTGAATTTAGCATACAACTGCTTATCTCGTAGTGTTTGTAGAATAATCCCCAAATGTTCCTCATGAGCTTTCCTATCAATTGAGTAAACTAGTATATCATCAATAAATACTATCACCAACTGATCCAAATACTGGTGGAATATCCTGTTCATGAGGTCCATGAAAATTGTTGGTGCATTCGTTAAACCAAACGACATTACTAAATACTCATAATGCCCATACTTGGTTCTGAATATTTTCTTTGGAATATCTAATTCCCTAACCTTTAACTGATAGTATCCTGATCTCAAATCAATCTTAGAAAACACTAATGCTCCTCTTAACTGGTCAAACAAGTCATCTATACGGGGTAAATGATACTTATTACGTGATCGTGACTTGTTTAACTGTCTATAATCAATGCATAATCTAAGGGTACCATCTCTCTTCTTTACAAATAACTCTTGAGCTCCCCAGGGTTATACACTAGGTCTGGTGTATCCTTTATCAACTAGTTCTTGTAACTGCATCTTCAACTCCTTGAGCTCACTTGGAGCCATTCTATACAGCGCTTAGGAAATGGGTGTTGTTCCTGGTAGCAATTCAATAGTGAACTCAACTTCCTATCGGTAGCAATCTCGACAGATATATGCCGAAAACATCAAGAACTTTGTTCACAACAAGAACATCTTTTGGTTTTAGTTTTTCTTCCCCGCACTCCACTACGTGTGCAAGAAATGCCATGCAACCTTTCCTCAACAACTTTTCACTTTTAATGTCTGAAATCAAGCTCGTAGGAATAATCTTCCTTTCACCCCAAAACCATTTCAGCTAATCCTGGTTTCTTGAAAACAACTTCCTTTCTATTTAGCACCACTGGTGCCCTCTCTTGCAGCTACTGGAACTCTTGGCTGCTCAACTGTCTGGGACCCAACTCCCTAGTTCCTCTGTGTGGCTGCTCTCAGTTGTGGACAATCCCTCTTGAGATTCCATGGGTGTCCACACTGGTAACACATAACGACACCCACAAGACATTAGCCTCGATGATTCTTGTAACAATTTGTACATGGAGTTCTCCTTGTTGCACTTGCATCAGACTCTTGTATTGTCGGTGGTCTTACTGTGGATCTGGCAGATTGACTAGGTGTTCTTTGGCTCTGCCTCTGCTAGGCACCACAAACATGTGTTTGCCTCAATATCTGGCCGCCAGCTCGACTTTTAAAGTCTTTACGACTCAAACATTCACTCTAAGTGTGAATCGTCGCTGCTCACGACCATG
The DNA here is from genome assembly GCA_036507285.1 of Trichosanthes cucumerina. Lineage (NCBI taxonomy): Eukaryota > Viridiplantae > Streptophyta > Magnoliopsida > Cucurbitales > Cucurbitaceae > Trichosanthes > Trichosanthes cucumerina. The sequence goes on from CM071841.1 coordinate 48,162,891, forward strand.
AAAACTGCTCGTCGTTGAAGGCCCTCTAGTAGGCTCCACCACTGTTTGTGCCTCTGTTATACTCTGCTCAACACGTAGAGCACTATCTACAAGCAGGAAAAAGTCAGCCTACTTTGCAATGCCTGTGACTGGGGTTCGTATCTCAGGACGTAACCCTCTTTCAAATCTACGACACCTGTCACTCTCGGATGCCATAATCACATCAAGATACCTTGACAAAATTTCAGATACCTTTTCTCATACTCACCATCGAAAGTGGCCCTGCGCTTCGATTCTAAAAATTCATCCTCTTTGCCTCACGATACGTGCTAGGGTAATATTTATCTTCGAATATGACTCTCGAATGTTTGCCAATCCAGAGTACGTGCATCACTCGTCTCGCTAAAATCGATTTCCACCATCCCTCCGCTTCCTTCTCTAGCAGGAATCTTGCTAACTTGACCCTTCGTTCGTCAAAGCCAACTCATTACATCAAAACGCTTTGTAGCATATTCAGCCAAACCTCGGCATCAGCTGGATCTATGGAACCATCAAACACTGTGGCCCTAATTTCTTCAAACGTTCCATTCTATACGCTTTTTTTTTGGATCACTTGGCCCCGCTCTCTCGCCCACCCGCCCTCGTGAGAAACTAACATGTTGCTCATCCGTAGCCTCTCACTTGGACTCTCGGGGCACTAGATCCCCTCTCGATTGGCCTTGGGTAGGATCCTCGCATCCCGCCCCGATCCCCGCCTGCACTGTCCGCTAGTACGCGTGGTGGCATGACTCCAATAACATATCAATATATTAGACATACTATGGATATCTAACTCCAACACGCAAGACTAAACTTCTATTCACATTTTAGCCCTAATGGACTTACTCTTATTCTTACTTGGACCATACTTTTTACTAGTTTGATCTAACCTAACTCAATAACTTGCTATGACTTTTACTTTATTCTCAGAGCTAACTTGCCCTGTCTCATTCCCATGGAGCTAACTGCTCTGATACCAAGTTGTCACACCCCCTCCCGAATTACCTGCTACTTAACCCGAAAGGCTGTGTGAAACCAACAGACATTGTTTACCTCTTAACAATACCTGTTGACCCTGTTCTCCTGATAAACATACTATGTTTGCATATGGAACATTTTAACATAACGCAGCAGAAACTGGACAACTATTAAACATACACAAGGAGCAACCCTTCATAAGTCTCTCTTGGAAACTAAAAGTCAAGTGCATCAAAACAACACAAGACAACTCATTGTTTATACAACCGCTAATGTACAAAACTTCTATAACTACATAACGACTTTGTCAGACAACACCAGCCACGCACAAACTAACAACTTATGAAACTTCCAAAGCAGACTATGGCAGGATGTCAGTACCGAGAGCTCGATCTCTACACCGAAAAGGTTTGAAAACATTGAAAGAATGAGCTAAAAAGCTCAGTGAGTGTCTAACTTTAGAACATTATAAGCTCACAGGTGAATCATAATAATGGCAGATTATATGTAGAAAATAGCCTAACATCTGTTTGTAAACACAAACAAACCATGCTTCCAATTTACAGGTTTAAGTCACCACTTATGCATAGCACACAACTCGAAATGTACTATCATATCGAGGGTAGATCGATCAATAATATAGAACCTTTTAACAATAAAACATATGACATGATACCACATTCAAACCATGGAGGTGGTAGAGTTACATTTATACCAATAAGGTTCATACCTCTCTCTCTCACGAGCACGTGATTACCTATGTCCTTCAGTATTAAGGTAAAACCATTTACTACCCGAATATCTTCTCATTGTCCTTCAGTATTTAGGTAAAACCATTTACTACCCGGATACCTTCTCATTGTCCTTCAGTATCGGGATATCATGATTCATTTCCCCCCTAAGTACCTTCTCGAATGTCCTACAGTATTAGGGGTTAACCCCAAATAAGGGCATAATTTGTGTACCACGGAAATCATGTCTTTATAACACATTCAAAAATTTCTTTCCATTTCCACATTATCATCTAAACATGTTCCCAAGTGGATTTACACAAACATTCTCTAAAGGAAAGCATACTTTCACAATTTAGTTTCCATACTTGGATTTATAGTTACAACTAACTTCAAGCATGCTTAGGTTCCATCATGAACTTTATGTTAGAAAACTTATGTTCATGAAGAAAACTTATGTTCATGAAGAAAAACATAGGTCAAGCATAGTTCTAAGATAGAGTCACTCACAGTATTAGAATTAGAACCTTGGCTTGTAAACTTGACCTATTTGCTCTTGGCCTGTCAAACAAACCAACTCATTCATTAGAACCTCGAGCTCATGATTTTTGACCTTAAAACTTGTAAGAAAACACATTTTCAAATTTCCAGCATTTTCGATTTTCTACCCTGTTTTAAGACAGCCATAACATCTTCATTACCTATCCAAAAATAATGTAATTTATACCCAACTCTTCCTTTTTGAACCCTCTAAAAATCATATGAAGACATGAAATTGAAATTCCAAACGGATTTGTTCAGAAATACCTCGAAAGCTACATTCCTCAAAAATGACTTCATGTTGTTTCAGATTCGGATTTCTGTTTGCACAACAAATTTAACTTGATATTTAGAACATGTTCTAGACATTTTCTACTCACGATTTCTTCACAAAAGTTGTGGGAAATTCAATATGCTTTCGAACTATACAATTAGAGCTTCTAACTCCAAGTATTCAGATCAGAACAACCAAAACATCAGAGACTTCCTGTGATTTGACAAAGCAAATTATGTCTTCTGTCTTCCTCAAAACAGTAACATCAATTCCTTTCCTTATGCACCTTAGAAAAGGTCTAATTGAGTCCCATAACTCAATTCAGAATAGCCATACACACAATTGGTTGTAAGGTATATAGAAATGGAAGAGAATCTCCTTCAATCTCTTGCTAGAAATTTTTCCCTTTCACCTAAAATTACAGGTTCAACTTTCAGCTTTGGTTCCTCAAATTTTATCAACACAACTACCAAATATTTTTTTCGAAACCTCAAGGACAACATCTTAGCTTACTTACCTCAAAATTGCAGCTTCTAATTCCTCCTCAAGAGCTCAAAACACACTGATCTCCTCATACTGTTCTGCTACCCGAGAATCCTGAACACCCTTCACTATTCTGCACTTTTCTCCTTCGTCCGCTTAGTATTTTCTGAAAAGCCAATTAGTTTCGTATTTTACACTCAAGTTCTGAGATTTTGACACAAAAATCATCGAATTTGGTTGAGTAGACAGAGAGATATAGTCGATTGAAGTTGACCCAATTTCTGCTTGCTATTTTTTTCTCATGAATTTGACAAAGACCTACTTGCCTTGTTTAACTCCGAGGCTTCACCTCCCTTGGCCAGATCCTCCTTCAATATTTACATCATAATCACCTTTTTAAAACACCAAAATAAGTGTGTAAAGAAACCCTAAGCATTTAGCCATCTTATCCTAAGTATGTGAGACATATGATCTTCCATTCAATACATGATGCACCTAAAACTTCTCCAATTTGCTAATGATTTGAACTTACTTCAATGCAACTTTTAATATGCTTATTTCAATGGTTTACCTATCCCCTTATGAAGTTTAGACACATTCTAGCTCCAAATTCAATAGATTCTGAAATTCGATCACGACATCATTTAATGCAACCTATACGATTTTGCTTATTTCAAAACATCATGAATGAGTGTAAAATGATAAAAGAAAATACAGTTTAGGGCTTACACGTCTTCATTGCAGTGGAAACATTTTCATTTGTCTGCAACTTATTTGACCTTCTTGCCCTTCTGGGCAGAACTTTGTCAGCCCGTTTCCCCTTACCAACCTTCTTCATGTTCTATTTCTTGCCTTTCAGGCCTGAAGAAGATGAAGCCACAGATTATATCCCAGAGGTTGAACCTCTCTGATTACTCCTACTGGAAACATTTGACTCACCTTTCGATCCCTTGATTTTCATCAGAGATTGGAAGGTTTTCAATTCATTCGAAAGGGTGGTAAAGTTGAAAGTAAGCCTGTTCATAACAACGTTACTTCGAAACTGTAGAAAACTCTTTGGAAGTGATTCTAATATAAAGTTGACTTCCGTCGATTCATCGATAGAAGCATCATTCGACACAACTGTTTTGAGGGCATTGTGCCTGACCTGAACAAACAGTTGTTCGAACATGCATAGCAACGAATCCATGATTTCTTTAGCAGTCATCATGCACTCGTGCTTCTTCGCTAGTATGTCAGACATACTTGTCAAGATGTAGACCTTGGTCTTATCATTGGCCTTGATCCATCTATCGTATGCATCACAAACATTTCGTGATGGATTCAAACTTGGAACTTGAGGACACATCTCAGTCAGCACAAACATAAGATCGTCCGCTACCAAGATAATGTTTAAGTTGTTTTTCCAAGCCATCATGTTTTCTCTGGTTAATTTCTCGGTAGCCAATAAGGAAGTTCTTGAGTTATTCATTGTGTTAAAATACAAATTACATGTATTAGTTTCTCGCTAAGCCTTTAACAAATCCAATAAGTTTTAGCTAATTATCTACTGATTCCTAAGTCATTAATAATTTGCAATGATACTCTAAACGTTTGGAATGTATGACACCGAAGGGTAATAAAATGTTGGAATTTTTGTCCTAATCTCGTGTTTGTAACTTACTGTTTGAAATTAATAAGAGTTATTTATTTCATTACTTTGTATCGCGCAATATTTACAAACTTTTCAAATAAACTAAGCTCTAGGGTCATTGAATTTATGAGAGAACTAGAACTTGAACGATGTGTAGTGGACACAAAGGGAGGATCACGTTCGAGTTAATGACCGGAACGGTCTATAGTATATGGATAGGGTTCGAGACCTAATCTTGGATACACTGTGGATGCGGCCCGCTTTGTATTAGATACAAACGAGGTGATGTGACTCGTTCATGTGGTTGACATGCGAGTGGGGGCTTCCTGTGCAATGAGATTGTACAAGACCGGACCGTGAATTATTAGACTTACTGATGTAACACTGTTGACAGTAAGGACTAATAACTTCGTAGATGACCATTAGTGACTCGACTTGAATCCTGAGCATGTTACGGACTCCTGTCTGCGGGGGTTTGTCCTTTTACTAGTACGGGTGGGGGTGGTCACAGTTACTCGCCCAATATGCCTATCTTCTCAGGGACAGGACCAAGTAGGGAGTTGGGAACTTAACTACCCGAGATGGAATTCACTCGTTCCCGCCTTTAGGGGAACTAGAGGGATTGTTCCCTTAAGTGCTGTCTCCCGGGCTTGGACAACGGGCGCCCACCTTCTCACTTGCCCGACAAGGGTGTTGTGTATGGTTGGACCATCACAATGTGTTGTTCATTAGAGGAGCAGTGGGGACTTAAGGAACAATAGGTAGACTCAAGGGTAAAACGGTAATTTGATCCAGTCGTGTCTACGAACAACCTGTGAAGGGTCGACTCATGGGCATTGGTTATATCAGTGGACACGTAATATTCTCGTGACCGACGGAGTGCAACTCACGGGCTATAGTGGAGTGTTATCGTAGCTAATGAATGTTGATTAACCGGGTCAAAGAGTTTGATAGGTTAATCTCGGATCATTGGAGCCCGTCACTAAAGGTCCATTAGGTCCCTCGGTTGTCAATCTTGTTTAAGGAAGGGTTAATGTTTTAGTATGAAATTGAAGGTTCAATTTCACTTAAAGGGCATTTATGTCATTTATATGAGATATGAATGATATAATATATAGTTTAATGTGAATGAGATTCATAATAAACTATAGGTTAGCCCAATTGTTGAATTAGTGCTAATTGGAGAAATTAATTGAGAGAAATTAAATTGGATGTGATTCAATTTAATTAATCCACAATTATTGCAAATGTGATTTGTAATATGAGATATGATATATCTTATATTATATGGTTATGCAAATGTGATTTTCATAACCTATGGTTGTGATAAAATGGTAATAATGTGGAGATTTTAACTCCATGGTTATTCCACTATTTAAACCATTCTTGCAAGAAGGATGGTAAGGCTAATCTCTCATTTTTTTTATTTCACCCAAAAAAAAGAGAACTCTCTCAACTTTTATCTCATTTCTCCTCCCTCTCCAAAACAAGGAAAAGTCCCACCACTTTCCTTCTTCCAAAGGAAGAACAACCGAAAAGGTCGTTGGTGGTGTTCGTTTTGTTCGAGAGAAGCATTCGTTGAGAAGCACGAAGTGTTCGTGATCGAGGAAGAAGTTTTAAAGTTTTGTCTACAACAAGTAAGTATACTCTTCTTGGTGTAATTTCTTCATTCTTTTGCATGTTTAACTTAGATCTAAGTGTTAGATCATTTTGAAAAAATTCTAGTAGCGTAAAGATACCTTGACGATTCGATCGTCTTCCACTGCGTGAGAATTTTCATTACTTTCAATTGGTATCAGTGTCATTTGGATGGTTATTCGTTATGCACTGTTTTTGTTAAAATAATTGGGTAATTTACCTTATTTCATGAGATGAATGTGGGTTTGCATAATGGATGTTTCGATTTTTGGAATTTTAGATTTAAAATTTTATGTTGATGAGATCGATGTAAGTGCCCGTTGTTTTTGGGCATTTTGTTTTAAATCGAGTTTGTAAGTCCGAGTCGTTCGTGGCAAGAGCTTCCGTGAAGAAATCGGAGCGAAAACGGGTAAAATTTGATAAAGAACAACAAAGGTATTTGTTGTTCTATCGATGGCGTTGAGACGTTGTTCATCGGCGTCTCAACGCTATCCTTGCGAGCCCTGGCTTGGCTGCAGAGCAGCATTGCAACGCCACGACGTGGAGCACGCTAGTCTCAACACTGGACGCAGCAGCGTTGCAACACTGCCCACGGTGTTGCAACGCCACACGCGTAGTGGGCAGTTCGCGAGCAGTTGCTCATTGATAATGGGGCAGTTTGCACGTTTTATTTTATTATTTAATTAATGTAGAATTATATTTATTTTATTTATTTAATTATTTTATTAAATAAAATCAATATAAATGTTATATTAATGTTATTTAATTAAATAATTGCCCCTAGGTGCCAAAAATCGGTTCATTTTTGCTATTTAATTATTTTATGCATGAGATGTATATTTTAATTAATTTCTATGTGCATAATGTATGTCATATAGATTTAAAATCCCACCTTAGGTTAAACATTTTCATGCATCATTTATATTACAAGAGTTATATTATATAGTTTGCATGATAGGTTATATTATAAGAGTTATAATATAATTAAATGCATGTTTAATTTAATTAATATAAGTGTTATATTTTTTAGATTAAAGTATGCTCATGCATTTATATTCATGTGATGAATTATATTATGTTATAGTATATAGTTATTCATGTGATGAATGATCAAGCACTATAACATAGAAATGCATGCAACCTAAGTTAATTATTAGTTTTAAAGAGTTTAGAACTTGAATAATTAAACTTAGGTTTTCTTTTTTCTAATGAGATTAGAAATTAGGAAATCAAAGTTTAGTCTATGAATGGAGACTGATTAGTAACTCTATCTAAGGAAGGTTCTGTCTAAGGCTGGGGTATTTAAGTTGACGCTTGCGGAACACCCCTACCTTGAAACCGACCTGGGAGTGAATTCGGTCCGGAGATTCTTAGATTATTCTTATAGTGAGTGCCGCTAATTGAAAGTGTTTTAATTTACTCACATAGACCTAAGTAATAATGTGATTATAAACTTAGGTTAATACCATATAAGAGTTATATTGGTAGACTTAGGTAAATTTTAGCCGGTTTATCTAGGTCAATCCCTATTAAAATTAAAGTGCTGAGCGGAGGAAATAAAGTGTATGAGATACATTTGATTTTCCAACAACAAATCTCCGTTAAGTCCGCAGCGTGAGATCTATATTCGGCCTCGTGGTGCAAATGGGAGCGTCCCCCTTCGGGTGACATTTGTATAGGTCAATATCATCGTGGATGGAGAGAGTACTTATAGTGAGTGGGAGCGGGACTTGTGAAAACAGGACCCACGATCTCTTATTTCGATTCACACCGTGAGACGCCTATGATCCGCCTTCAAGTTTGGCCTGGACCATACAATCCCTTCGGAGGGCCTGATCATGGGAGTCGGAACAGCGTGAATTCCTGAAAGGGATACACTTTTCTGGTTGGTTTTCCTTCTCGGTTCACCCTTCGGTGGCCATTGTTTGGACGGATGCTTGGAAACTTAAAGATTTAGGGTGACACTCACAGAATTCGTTAAGTGTTAATGAATTCGATCGAACAATGGTAATTGGACGCCTAATGGAATAAGAGTTATTCTTGGATTAGGGTTTAATCGAGATAGTCTCGTCCTAGAGGAGGAGTGTTCTGTTCACCCTTCGGTGGCGGTCATTCTAAACCCTTAGGATATCATTGCAAAATTTTGAATGACCTAGGGATCATGAAACTTTTTTGCTAAAACTTGATTGGTTTCAAAAGTTTTTTGCGAGACTGACACAAAGTTTTCTAATTTTTCAGCTTAAAATGTCTAGCGCAATTATAGCTTTACTCGCGTCTGATAAACTAGTGGGAGATAATTACCAAACTTGGAAAAACAACATTAACACAATTTTTGTAACTGACGATATTATGTTTGTGCTCTCTGAGGAGTGTCCTCAGATGTCGGGCTCGACTGCGTCGCGAAGTGTTTGCAATGCATACGATCGATGGATCAGGGCAAATGAAAAGGCGAAGGTCTACATCATTGCCAGCATGTCTGATGTTTTGGCAAAGAAGCATGAGCTGATGGTCACCGCTAAGGAGATCATGGAGTCCTTGCAGGAAATGTTTGGACAACAGACCTTTCAAGTCCGACATGACTCGCTCAAATACGTCTTCAATGCACGGATGAAAGAGGGGTCGTCTGTCCGTGAACATGTACTAGACATGATGACCCACTTTAATCTGGCTGAGATGAACGGGGCTTCGATCGACGAGTTGAGCCAAGTTAGTTTTATTCTGGAGATTCTTCCGAAGAGTTTCCTTCAGTTTCGTAGCAATGTTGTTATGAACAAAATTACCTACACTCTGACTACCCTCCTCCATGAGCTACAGAATTTCCAGTCCTTGAACAGAGTCAGGGCACCGGAATTTGAGGCAAATGTTGCCTACAGGTCTTATCACAGGGGTTCGACCTCTGGGATGAAACCTGTTGCTCCTTCACGCCCGAAAGGGAAGAAGAGGATGAAGTGGGGTAAAACTGATCGAGCTTTCGCCCAGACGGGCAAGAAGGTCAAGGACATTGCAGAAAAAGGAAAGTGTTTCCACTGCAATGAGGGCGGTCACTGGAAGAGAAACGTCCCAAATTCCTAGCCGAGAGGAAGAATCAAGGTAAATGTGATTTACTTATGACAGAAACCTGTTGAGTGGAGAGTAGCGACTCTGCCTGGATATTGGATTCGAGCGCCACTAACCATGTTTGTTCTTCTTTTCACGGGATGGATTCCTGGCAGCCGCTGCGAGAGGGTGAGGTGACTCTATGGGTTGGATCTGGAGAGCTTGTCTCTGCTGCAGCGATCAACACGGTGAAGCTTCATTTTTACGGAAAGTACTTATTATTAGATAATTTGTACATTGTACCAGGGTTTACTAGAAACCTTGTTCCCATTTCCTGCCTTATTGAACAATGTATATCTGTTTCTTTTGAATCCAATAAAGCGTTTATTTCATTCAAAGACAATCTTATTTATTCAGCTTCACTTGAGCATAATCTGTATGTTTTAAAACCTAATTCAGTCAAAAGTGTTTTGAATACTTAATTGTTTAAAACGGCAGAAACGCGACTAAGAGAGCGAATGTTTCTCCTCAGGAAAATGCCCATCTTTTGCATCTACGGTTAGGCCACATTAATCTCAATAAGATTGAGAAACTAGTGAAGAGTGGACTTCTAAACGAGTTGGAAGAAAACTCTTTACCGGTGTGTAAGTCATGCCTTGAGGGAAAGATGACCAAACGTCCTTTTAGTGGAAAAGGATATAGAGCCAAAGAGTCTCTTGAGTTAGTAGATTCTGACCTCTGTGGTCCGATGAATGTTAAAGCTCGAGGTGGTTATGAATACTTCGTGTCTTTCATAGACGATTACTCGACGTATGAGTATATTTACCTAATGCACAAGAAGTCTGAAACTCTTGAAAAGTTCAAGGAGTACAAGACTGAGGTTGAGAACCTCTTAGGTAAATCGCTTAAAACACTTTGATCGGATCGAGGTGGAGAGTAAATGGACACTGAATTCCAGGACTATATGATAGAACACAGAATTACGTCCCACCTCTCAGCACCTGATATGCCACAGCAGAATGGTGTATCGGAGAGGAGAAACAGAACCTTGTTGGACATGGTTCTATCGATGATGAGTTATGCTCGTCTCCCTGATTCTCTTTGGTGTTACGCAGTGGAGACTGCGGTTTATATTTTGAACAAAGTTCCGTCAAATAGTGTTTGTGAAACACCTTTCGAGCTCTGGAGTGGACGTAAAGGCAGTTTAAATCACTTTAGAATTTGGGGATGCCCGACCCACGTGTTGGTGTCAAACCCGAAAAAGTTGGAACCCCGTTCGAAATTGTTTCTATTCGTAGGTTACCCTGAAGAGACTAGGGGTGGTCTATTTTTTTATCCTAAGGAAAATAGGGTGTATGTGTCGACAAACGCCACTTTCCTAGAGGAAGACCACGTCAGGGATCATTTACCAAGGAGTAAAATTATGCTAAATGAAATGGACAGTACATCAGCAAGAGTTGCTGATGGGGCTAGTACATCAACAAACGTTGTTGATCCTAGCACGTCTAGTCAAATCCGTTCCCAAGTGTTGGGAATGCCTCGACGTAGTGCGAGGGTTGTAAGACAGCCTGATCGTTACATGGGTTTAGCTGAAACATCAGTTGTCGCTTCTGATGATGACTATGAGGATCCATTGACCTATGATCTGGCAATGGTTAAGGTTGACAAAGACGAGTGGATTAAAGCTATGGACCAGGAAATGGAGTCTATGTACTTCAATTCTGTATGGGAGCTTGTGGATCAACTGGATGGGGTAAAACCTATTTGTTGCAAATGGATCTACAAGCGTAAACGTGGCGTAGATGGGAAGGTGCAAACCTTCAAAGCCCGACTAGTGGCAAAGGGTTTTACCTAGGTTGAAGAGGTTGACTATAAAGAGACCTTTTTGTACTTCAATTCTGTTTGGGATCTTGTAGATAAGCCTGATGGGGTAAAACCTATAGGTTATAAGTGGATCTACTAGAGAAAGCGTGGTTTAGATGGGAAGGTGCAAACCTTTAAGGCTAGACTAGTAGCAAAGGATTATACCCAGGTTGAAGGAGTTGACTATGAGGAGACCTTTTCACCTGTTGCTATGGTAAAGTCTATCCGAATCCTTCTTGCCATTCCGACATATTATGACTATGAGGTATGGCAAATGGATGTCAAGACAACTTTTTTGAATGGCAATCTTGAGGAAAACATCTACATGGACCAACCTAAAGGGTTCATTGAACCAGGACAAGAGAAAAAGGTTTGCATGCTTAAAAGGTCAATTTATGGACGAAACAAGCCTCTAGGTCCTGGAATATAAGATTTGATGAGGCAATCAGATCTTATGGTTTGACAAGAATGATGATGAACCTTGTGTCTACAAGAAAATTATCAATAGTTCTGTCGCATTCTTAATTCTCTATGTGGATGATATCCTACTTATTTGGAATGATGTAGGTTATCTTACTGACATCAAGGAATGGCTAGTTATGCGGTTCTAAATGAAATATTTTGGTGATGCGCAGTTTGTTCTTGGGATCCAGATTGTCCGGAACCGCAAGAATAAAACACTAGCCTTGTCTCAAGTATCTTACATAGAAAAAGTGTTGTCAAGGTTTAAGATGCAAGATTCCAAAAAGGGATTGTTGCCTTTTAGACATGGAATCCATTTGTCTAAAGTCCTAAGACATCTCAAGGAGTTGAGGATATGAGACGGATTCCTTATGCATCAGCTGTTGGGAGCCTGATGTACGCCATGTTGTGTACTAGGCCTGACATCTGTTTTGCAGTTGGGATGGTCAGTAGGTATCAATCCAATCCAGGACTTGAACACTAGACAACGGTTAAAACAATCCTTAAGTATCTTCGTAGAATAAGGAACTACATGCTTGTGTATGAGGCTAAGGATTTGTCGATCCTTACATGATACATGGATTCAGACTTTCAGAATGATAAAGATTCTCGAAAATCTACATCAGGGTCAGTATTCACTCTTAACGGAGGAGCTGTAGTATGGCGAAGCGTCAAGCAAGGATGCATCGTTGATTCCACCATGGAGGCCGAATATGTAGCAGCTTGTGAAGCAGCTAAGGAGGTCGTTTGGTTAAGGAAATTCATGCTAAATTTGGAAGTTGTTCCAAATATGACTTTGTCCATCACGCTGTATTGCGATAACAGTGGTGCAGTGGCAAATTCGAGGGAACCCCGAAGTCACAAGAGCGGAAGTATCATCTCATCTGGGAGATCGTGCATAGAGGAGAAGTGATTGTCGCGAAGATACCTCATAGCACAACATTGTTTATCCTTTTACAAAAGCTCTAACGGGTAAAGTTTTTTAGAGTCATCTAGAAGGTCTAGGTTTTCAAGTCTTTCCCGACTAGAGCAAGTGGGAGTATTTTGTACATAGGGGTTTAAATGCCATAGTTTATTGTATTTACATTACTGTAATGTTTTAATAGTCCACAAGCTTTAGGTCAAATGGGAGATTGTTGGGATTTATGCCCTAAACTTGTGTAATTTTGATCAATTAAATAAAGTGTTATTTGTTTTGATAGAATTACATCCTTACTTTATAAATCGAATAAACTAAGTTCCAAGGTTATAACATTTATCTTGAACATCAGTGTAGTGGGCACTATTAGGGTTGAGTTCAAGATTATAACCTAAATAGTCTATGGTATAAGAATAAGGTTGGAAACCTCATTCTGGTAACACCATGGATGCGGCTCACTTTGTAGTCCAACTCATTCATGTAGTTGACATGCGAGTGGGGGCATCCTGTATGAAGAGTTCATTCTGATGGAGATCTGATCTCCTTGAGCAGCGGAAACGTGTTTGGGATCGTTAATGTGCTTGATTGTTTCAATTGAAAAACAAAAACCAGTACATTGATAAATACAGAGCAAGCATGGAAATTCTAATCCTATTAGACATGGATAATTGCATACATGCAAACATATTAAGTTTAACAATTAAACTAAGAAGGGAGGTGAATAAATTAGCTTTGTAGCTTTTTCGCAGCAACTCCTTGGTCCACGATTAACAACAACAAGGAAGAACTTCTCTGTTTTTCTCTGTGTAACAACACCACCACTTGGATCACCTCCTATATCTCTGAGTTCTACTTAGATCCTCCTTGGTGGGAAGGATTCCAACTTTTGGAAGAATTTTTAAGAATAAGAGAGTGAGAGAGAATTTTTGAGCAACTGCAATTCTCCAATTGCAAAAACAGGTTGATCGATCCAAATGCAAGAGCAACGCCCTTCTCCCTGTTGTACTATCGATAGGGAGAAGGGGAGGGGTAGTGGGTAACGTGTCTGGATGACACATTTCTTTTTTATTATTAAAATAATAATAATAATTAAAATAATTAAATCATATTTAATTATTAATTTAAATCATATTTAAATAATACAAATTAAATATCATATATTTAATTTGAATTAAATCACATTTACTCATATTACCCCTTTAACCTATAGTTTTAATGTACATCCACTGCACATTAAATTTTATCCTATGGTTTGCAAATATGAATCATATTCACATTAAATTTATAATATATAGTTCCAAAACTATATATTATATCGTATCTAAATACATTAAATAGATTCCCTAATGAATTTGAACATTTCAAATTCAAATGATCTAAGAACCCTTTACGAGCTAGAAGGTGGACCTAATGAACCTACAGATCAGAAGCTCCAACGATACGAGATTGCCTGGTTAATCTCATTAACCTCCTAATCAACATTCGTTAACTGCGGGGACACTCCACTAAAGTCCCGCAGCTGCACTCTTCTCACTGCAGATATATTTCTGTGTCCACGGATATTAACAAATAACAGCAAATCAATCCTTCACGAATGTTTGTAACACCAGCTGGGTCAAATTACCGTTTTACCCCTGGGTTACATCTTGAGCTTAAGTACCAGTGCTCCTCTAATTAACAATTTGTTTGTGGTCCTACCAATAAACAGAGTCCCTCTTGGGCCAATGAGAGGGTCGGGCCCTTTGTTCAAGTCCCGGAGACACCACTTAAGGGAACATTCCTCTACTTACCCTAGTAGGCGGGAATGAGTGAATTCCACGTTGTTAAGTTAAGTTCCCAGTCGCTCACTCGGTCTTGTCCCCAAGAAGGTAGCCATATTGAATCGGCGAATTTGGCCACTCTCACCCATACTAGTCAAAGGACAATCCCTCGCGAACAGGAGTTCGTAACTTGCCCAGGATTGAGATCAAGTTGCCTAGGTCATCCTAGTGAAATAGAAACCTAACTAGTCAACAGAGTTACCACTAGAGATTACTATTTCGTGGTCCGGTCTTATGTAATCTCATTACATAGGATATCCCCACTCACATGTCATCTACACGAACACATTAGGATCACAGTGTTTGTATCAAATAAAAAGTGGGCCACGTCCATAGTTTTACTATGCGGTTTGTTGTTCCTCATGTGATCTTCCTCCAAGATCGTGGCGTTTGTCGATACAATCACCTTATTTTCTTGTGGGTCGTAGAAAATACCACCTCTCATTTCTTTGGGATAGCCAACAAATTGGCACAATCTTAAACGATGTTCCAATTTCTTTGGGTTTGTCACGAGCACGTGTGCCGGACAACCCCAAATCGTGAAGTGTTGTAAACTAGGTTTACGCCCCTTCCAAAGTTCAAAAGGTGTTTCTGAAACACTTTTTGATGGAGCACTATTCAAGATTTGAACTACAGTCTGTACTGTGTATCCCTAAAATGAGGCAGGCAATTGAGCATAGCTCATCATAGAACGAACCATGTCTAACAAGGTTCTATTTCTTCTTTCTGACATACCATTTTGCTGTGGTGTATTAGGTGCTGAGAGTTGAGACGTAATTCCATCTTCTATCATATAGTCCTGAAATCTCAAATCCATATACTATCTACCTCGATCGGATCGAAGTGTTTTAATGGTTTTCCCAAATGCATTCTCTACTTCAGCCTTATACTCTTTGAACTTTTCAAGAGCTTCAGACTTGTGATGCATTAGGTATAGATAACCATATCTCGAATAATCATCTATGAAAGAGATGAAATATTCGTAACCTCCTCGAGCTTTAACATTCACCGGACCACAAAGATCCGTATGTACAAGTTCTAAGGGCTCTATGGCTTTGTAACCTTTTTCAGTAAAAGGTCGCTTGGTCATTTTACTTTCCAAGCAAGACTCACAAGGCTGTAAAGAATCGTCTTCTAACTTATTTAGAAGTTCATTCTTAGAGAGTCTCTCAATCCGGTTGAGATTAATATGACCAAGTCTAAGATTCCATAGATAGGTATTATTGTTTGGAGAAATTCTTTGCCTTTTATTTTGAGTGTTAGCATTCTTAAACATCTCATCATTTAAAATTGCTTTCGTTTTGTTCGATTTCAGTACATACAAGCCGTTTTTCAATTTAGCAGAACAAATATTGACATCCTCTTTCAAAATGAACGCTTCATTAATTGAAAAGGAAATACAATAACCAAATTCTATTAAAAAAGAGATAGAAATTAAGTTCCTTTTAAGCTTAGGAACTATATAAAGTTTTTTTAATGAAAGAAATCTATCTCCGAAAAATAGCTTAGCATCTCCCACTGCATAAGCTGAGACGACGTCTCCCGTTCCGACACTAAGCGTCATCTCACCCTCTTCGAGCTCCTTGAAGGAACTAGTTTCTTGCAATGAAGAGAAAACGTGATTAGTGGCTCCTGAATCAAGTATCCAGATCAAATCATTACTTTCCACTAAACAAGTTTCAAGAACAAGTAAATCTGATTTTCCTTTCCTCTCTATGAGCTCAGCAAGGTATTTTGAGCTGTTTCGCTTCCAGTGCCCATCCACGTTGCAGTGGAAACATTTTTCTTTATCTGCAACCTTGGCTTTTCCCTTGCCTTTGTCAGCAGCAGGTGCCTTCCCTTTCCCTCCTATTTTCTTCTTTTTGGTCTTTTTAAGCCCAGAAGATGGGCTACAGGACCTTAGTCCCAGAGGATGAACCCTTATGGAACCTTCTGGAATGGGCAAACAGATTTGCCTCTCCATCAGCCTGTCCCTTACTCTTCATAAGAGACTGGAAAGTCTATAGTTCATTAAGAAGAGTAGTAAGGTTATACTCTATCTTATTCATCATCGCATTGCTGCGGAATTGCAGGAAACTCTTCGGAAGAGACTCGAGGATGAACGATACCTAACTTTGCTCGTCAATGACCGTTCCGTTCATCTCAGCCACGTTGAAGTTGACCATCAGATCATGAACGTGTTCTCTCACCGATGACCCCTCCTTCATACGGGAGTTATAAACGTATTTGAGGGATTCGTGTCGAATCTGTCCAGATGGTTATCCAAACATTTCCTGCAGCAAACTCAGGATCTCACGAGCTGAGACCATGCCCTCGTGCTTTTTGGCCAGAACATCAGAAACACTAGCCAAAATGTAGACCTTGGCCTTATCATTGGCCTTGATCCAGTGATCGCGACGCCTCCAATAATGATTGAGGAGCGTTACGAGCGATGATCCGAGGACACTCCTCGAACGATGACGAACCGTAGGTCGTCAACAACGAGAATAGTATTCAAGTTGGACTTCCACATAGTAAAATTCTCACCAGTTAAACGGCTGTTTTTAAGTAAGGCTATTATGGAGGACGACATGCTGAAAATCCAAAATAGTTCTAATTAGTTATGCCTTTTAACCCATTGTGAAAACCAATCAAATTTAGCAAAATTATTAAAGAACCCTAGTGTTTAAATTAAACCCACTGTTTAAATTTAACCTTTAATTTTGCAACGATACTTCAAGGGTTTAGAACAAAAGCCTCCGTCGGGCGGTCAGTCATTCCTCCCTTGAATTGAGGTTTTCTCAGCCAATTCTCACTACCAGAACATCTCATGTCCCAATGGTCCTTAGCTACCATTTGTTTGGTCAAGGATTTGTTAACTAACTTAACTCATCCCGTAAATGTGACCCTACCATTTTTAGATCCAATAGGCCCGAGCCAACATGCTACTATTAAGAAAGACAACTGTTGGCAAACAACCTAAGAGACCCTATCCATTTCTGGAGTTCGCTGTGTTCCGATCCCTATAGTCAGGCCCTCTGTAGGGTTTGGCTGTTCCAGGACAACCTAGCAGGCGGACTATAGAAATCTCACGGTGCGACCTAATGAAGGAGACCGTAGGATACATTGACACGTGTCCTACTCCCATTTACTATGGATACTTCCCTCATTCACCTTGGTATTTTGAACAATGCAAACACATACCGTAGGGGGACGCCCTATTGACGCCACGTAGCCGAGCATGGAACTCACAGTGTGAACTCTTAAGGACGTGAGAGTAAACTCGATGCGAATATCTTGCTTTATGCCCTAAACTTGTGTAATTTTGATCAATTAAATAAAGGGTTATTTGTTTTGATAGAATTACAGTCTTGCTTTATAAATCCAATAAACTAAGCTCCAAGGTTATAACATATATCTTGAGCATCAGTGTAGTGGACACTATTTGGATTGTGTTCAAGAATATAACCTAAATGGTCTATGGTATAAGACTAAGGTTGGAAACCTCATTCTGAAAACACCATGGATGCGACCCATTTTCTAATAAATACAAATGAGGTAATCCAACTCATTCATGTAGTTGAAATGCGAGTGGGGGCATCCTGTATGAAGAGTTCATACAAGATTGACCACAAATTATTAGTTTAACTAGTGTAACATCGTTAACAGGATAAGATTAGTAATTTATAGATGGTCATTAGTGACTCGACTTTAATCCTGAGCAAGTTAAGAACTCCTGCTTATAGGGGTTTGTCCTTACACTAGTATGAGTGAGAGTGGCCTGTAGCCGACTCAATAAGCCTACCTTCTTAGGGAAAAAACCTCGTAGGTAGCTGGAAACTTAACTATGCAAGATGGAATTCACTCATTCCTACACTAAGGAATTAAATAGGTTGTTCTCTTAAGAATTGATTCCAGGTCTAGAACAACGGGGCCCCGCCCTATATGAGGGTTTGAGTCTAAGGTAGGACCTTAGACTTGTTGTTCATTAGAGGATCAGTGGTGCTTAAGGAACAAAGAGGTATTCAAGGGGGTAAAATGGTAATTTGACTCAGCTGTAATTACGAACAACATGTGAAGGGTCGACTCATGGGTAATGACTATATCAGTGATCTTTAGTGAGGAAAGTGCAGCTACAAGTCTATAGTGGAGTGACTTGTAGTTAATGAATATTGATGAACTGGATCAAAGAGTTTGGTCAGTTAATCTCATATCATTGGAACCCATGAACGGTAGGTCCATTAGGTCCCTCCGTTGGCTCAACATGGTTATATTGAGGGTATAAAATAAGGAATGAAATTGAAGTTTCAAATTTCATACATTAGGTGTTATATCAATTGTATATAATATAATTGATATAATATATAGTTTTAATGTGAATTAGATTCACATATAAACCATATACTAATGAGAGAATAAAGGAAGGGTAGGATGGTCATTTCCATCCTATTTCCTTATATATATGGTTGCATGAGATGCAACTAGGGTAAGAGATAGAGACATTGTATGTCATTTGGTTGTGTTGTTGGAAAGGTTCCAAGGACCACAATCTCTCTCTCACACAACATCTCATCTTTCCTAAAGGGAACCCACATTCCTTTCACACCTAGAGAACAACGGAGAAGATCCAGTGGTCGTGTCTTAGTCCGTTCATGGTTCGGGTTGCTGAGATCTTGATCGTGAGAGAAGAGGAGCACTTGAAGAAAGGTTCTTCAAAGGTACAATTTCTTGTTGTCCATCTAGTTTTATATGCTTAATCTAAGTGTTTTGTTCTTGAATGAAATTTTTGTAATTAAATCAAGAGCGCGCGATTCACAATCGCTTCCGCTGCGGGACTCGATTCCCTGACCGAAAAACGGTAACTAAAACCTATAGGAATAAGAGTTATTCTAGTATTAGGTTTTGGTCAAGAGTGTCTTGATCCAGAGGAGGAGTGTTTTTCATTGCCCTTCGGTGTCATACATTCTAAACCTTTGGAGTATCATTGCAAATTATAAATGACCTAGGAATCATTTTGATAATTAGCTAAAACATGACTAGATTAGAGTTATAGTAAGAAACTCATACAAGTTTGTTTGTAAATTTTCAGCAAAACTGTCTAGCTTTATAATTTCCTTATTGGGTGCGATAAAGCATACTGGAGAGAACATAATGACTTGGAGGAATGGACTCAACATAATTTTGGTTGCACATGATCTTAAAATCGTTCTCAATGAGGAGTGTCCTCAATTTCCTGCTCAAAATCCATCTCAAGCTGTTGAGGATGCATATGACCGTTGGATCAATGCCAACGAAAAGGCAAACGCCTATATCCTAGCTAGCATACCTGATCTTTTAGGCAGGAGGCTGGAGGGCAAGGTCTCAGCTCGTGAGATCATGGATTTTGTGCTAAATTTGTCTAGACAACCGTCCAAACAAATTCGGCATGAAGCCCTAAAATTCGTTTACAACGCACGCATGAAGGAAGGAACGTAAGTGAGAGAACATGTTCTCAATTTGATTGCCAATTCAACATAGCGGAATTAAACGGAACGGTAATAGATGATAAATGACAGGTTTTGTTCATCCTAGACTCTCTTCCGAAGAGTTTTCTGCAATTCCGTAGCAATGCAACGATGAACAACATAAAGTATGATCTGACTTCTCTGCTAAATGAGCTACAGAATTATGAGTTTCTTATGGATGATAAGAGACAACAAAATGGAGAGACAAATTTGTTTGCCTATTCCAAAAGTTCTCAGAAGGATTCATTCTCTTGGACTAAAAACTTCAGCCAGACTTCTGAACTTAAGAAGATACAGAAGAAGAGGAAAATGAGCAAATAAAGAGTAATCGTCTGGCAAAGAAAAGTTGTTATTTGATAACATGTAGCTTAAGGGTTTATTAGAAACTTTATTTCTATTTCTTGCCTTAGCGAACATTGTACTTCATTTTCTTTTCAATTGAATAAAGTGTTTATTTCATTGAAAAAGTATTTTACTATGTGTTGCTCTTCTTGAGAATTATTTGCAAACGGTTTAATTCAGTTAAAATAGTTTTAACAGTGAATTATACAAAATTGCAAATACACGAACTAATTTCTCCTAAAGAAAATGCTCATCTTTGACATCTATGATTGGGTCGCAGTGAATTATACAAAATTGAAAATACACGAACTAATAGAATTGAGAGATTGGTAAAGAACGGACTTCTAAATGAGTTAGAAGAAAACTCTTTGCGGGTATGTGAATCATGCCTAGAAGACAAAATGACTAAAAGACCTTTTAGTGGAAAAGGTTATAGAGCCTAAGACCCTCTAGAGCTTTTACATTCAGACCTTTGTGGTCCGATGAATGTTAAAGCTAGGGGAGGATATGAATATTTTATCTATTTTATAGATGATTATTCTAGATTTGAGCATATTTACCTAATGCACCCGAAGTCTGAAGCACTTGAAAAGTTCAAGAAATTCAAAACTGAGGTTGAAAATCAATTAGGTAAAACTATTAAAACACTTCGATCGGATCGAGGTGGAGAGTACATGGATTTAAAATTTCGAAACTGTATGATAGAACATGGAATTACACCCCAACTCTCAGCTCCTGGTACACCACAACAAAACGGTGTATCGGGAAGGAGAAATAGAACCTTGTTGGACATGGTTCGATCAATGATGAGTTATGCTCATCTCCCTAGTTCCTTTTGGGGTTACGCAGTGGAGACTACAGTATACATTTTGAATAATGTTCCCTCAAAAAGTGTTTCTGAAACACCTTTCGAAGTCTGGAAAGGACGTAAAGGTAGTTTATGTCACTTCAGGATATGGGGTTGTCCAACACATGTGCTTGTGACAAATCCAAAGAAGTTGGATTCACGTTCAAAGTTATGCCTAATTGTATGATACCCAAAAGAAACAAGAGGTGGTTTATTCTATGATCATATGGAAGATAAGGTTTTTGTGTCGACAAATGCCATTTTCTTATAGGAGGACCACATAAGGGACCACAAACCAAATAGTAATGTAGTGTTGAGTGAATTAGACAGAACAATAGCAAAGGTTGCCAAGAACACTAGTACGTCAACAAGAGTTGTTGACACTAGTTTGTCTAGTCAAGAGAGTCCATCTCAAGAGTTGAGCATGCCTCGAGGTAGTGGGAGGGTTGTAATACAGCCTGACCGTTATATGGGTTTAGCTGAAACCCAAGTTGTTCTACTAGATGACAACTGCGAGGATCCATTGACTTATAATCAAGCAATGGTTGACAAAGACAAAGACAAATGGGTCATAGCCATGGACCAAGAAATGGAGTCTATGTACTTCAATTCTGTTTGGGATCTTATATATAAGCCCGATAGGGTAAAACCTATAGGTTGTAAGTGGATCTACAAGAGAAAATGTGGTGTAGATGGGAAGGTGCAAACCTTAAAAGCTACACTAGTAGCAAAGGGTTATACCCAGGTTGAAGGGGTTGACTATGAGGAGACCTTTTCACCTGTTGCTATGGTAAAGTCTATTCGTATCCTTCATGCCATTGCCGCATATTATGACTATGAGGTATGGCAAATGGATGTCAAGAAAACGTTTTTGAATGACAATCTTGAGGAAAATATCTACATGGACCAACCCAAAGGGTTCATTGAACCAGGACAAGAGAAAAAGGTTTGGAGGCTTAAAAGGTTGATTTATGGACTAAAACAAGCCTCTAGGTCCTGGAATATAAGATTTGATGAAGCAATCAAATCTTATGGTTTTGACGAGAATGATGATCAACCTTGTGTCTACAAGAAAATCATCAATGAGTCTAAGGTAGGACCTTAGACTTGTTATTCATTAGAGGATTAGTGGTGCTTAACGAACAAAGAGGCAATCACAGGGGTAAAACAATAATTTCACCCAGTTGTAATTACGAACAACCTGTGAAGGGTCGACTCATGGGTAATGACTGTATCAGTGGACACAATATTATCTACAGTGAGGAGAGTGCAGCTACAAGCCTATAGTGGAGTGACTTATTTTTAATGAATATTGATTAACTGGATTAAAGAGTTTGGTCAGTTAATCTCATATCATTGTAACTCATGAACTGTAGGTCCATTAGGTCCCTCCGTTGGCTCAACATGGTTATATTGAGGGTATAAAGTTCGTATTGAAATTGAAGTGTTCAAATTTCATACATGAGGTGTTATATCAATTGTATATGATATAATTGATATAATATATTGTTTTAATGTGAATTAGATTCACATGTAAGCCATATACTAATGAGAGAATAAAGGAAGGGTAGGATGGTCATTTCCATCCTATTTCCTTAT
Source organism: Trichosanthes cucumerina (assembly GCA_036507285.1). Classification (NCBI taxonomy): domain Eukaryota; kingdom Viridiplantae; phylum Streptophyta; class Magnoliopsida; order Cucurbitales; family Cucurbitaceae; genus Trichosanthes; species Trichosanthes cucumerina. The sequence goes on from CM071841.1 coordinate 48,185,557, forward strand.
ATATATGGTTGCTTGAGATGCAACTAGGGTAAGAGAAAGAGACATTGTATGGAATTTGTTTGTGTTGTTGGAAAGATTCCAAGGAGCACAATCTCTCTCTCTCACAACATCTCATCTTTCCTAAAGGGAACCCACACTCCTCCCTCAACTAGAGAACAACGGAGAAGATCCAGTGGTCTTGTCTTAGTCCGTTCGTAGTTCGTGTTGTCGAGATCTTGATTGTGAGAGAAGTGGAGCACTTAAAGAAAGGTTCTTTAATGGTACAATTTCTTGTTGTCCATCTAGTTTTATATGCTTAATCTAAGTGTTTTGTTCTTGAATGAAATCTTTGTAATTAAATCAAGAGCGCGCGATTCACAATCGCTTCCACTGCGGGACTCGATTCCCTTCAGGGAATTCTTTTTTTTCAGCAAAAATTCTCTCAAAACACCTCAAAACACCATTAAATAAAGCTTCATCAAGCTGCATTTGAGTGACAACTCAAGTGTGATGAGGATGGTTTGAGATGGAGGTGGCCAATTTTGGTGAATTTTAAGATGAGAGGGATTGGGCACGTTGCCAACTTGATTTTCATGAAAATCCTTCATTTTTCATTTTAAATTTAATTCAAATATCAATATTAAATTGATTTTTAATTAAAATTAATTTAATTAAATTATTAAATAATTAATTTTTAATTTAATTAAATATCAAATATTAAATTAAATAAATTTCTAGATCCGATCGATTTTTCGAACATGAATCCTTATTCATGCTATAAATCAATCCAATATTTAAATCATATTTAAATATATTATATTCACCTCCTTTTAATCATAGTTTAATTCATAATTAACCTATGACTCGTTAAATGTATCACATATAATTAATGATTTCTCCCAAAATCGAATTTAAACAATTCAAATTCTTTTCTGTCAAAATGTTACAAGGCTAAGTCTGAGCTAGTAAGGAGGACCTAATGGACCTACAGATCATGAGCTCCAACGATACGAGATTAACCGACCATACTCTTTAGCCTAGCTAATCAACATTCGTTAACCACTGGGGCACTCCACTAAAGCCTAGTGGTTGCACTCTCCTCACTGTAGATATATTTTTGTCCACTCGATATAACCATGATTAGTAAGTCGATCCTTCACAGGTCGTTCGTAATTACAACTGGGTAAAAAATACCGTTTTACCCCTATAATTACCGTTTGTTCCTTAAGTCCCACCGATCCTCTAATGAACAATTGGTTTGTGGTCCAACCAGCTGGGTGGGCCCTTTGTTCAAGACCCGGAGTCAGCACTCAAGGGAACGACCTCTCTAGTAATCCCTAAAGTGGGTAGGAGTGAATTCCATCTTGCAGAACTATGTTGTCAGCTATCTACCAAGACTTATCCCTGAAATGGGAGGCTTATAGAGTCGGCAGTCTCGGGCCACTCTCACCCATGCAAATCTAAGGATAATCCGAATAAACAGGAGTTCATAGAACGCTCAGGATTAAGATCGAGTTACCTAGGTCATCGTATGAATATAGTCAGTTAAGACAGTAAACAGACTTATAAAGTCTAAGTGACTATTTCGCGGTCCATTCTTATGCAAACTCATTGCATAGGACGCCCCCACTTGCATGTCTCCACATGAATGATTTAGGATCACATCGTTTGTACTCTACAAAGTGGGTCGCGTCCATAGTGTCCCCAGCATAAGGTACACGCCCTATCCTTATATTATAGACCGTTCTGGCTATAACTTGAACTTGATTCACTTTTATATCACACATACAGCTCAAGTATTCATCCTATAGCCAAGGGTTCTTTATTGGATTAGGGTTACACAATACACAATATTCAATAACACCTTTACTGAATGAATTTCAATAACAACTTTATTGCGAAACAGAATATACATTCAGTTTACAAAACCACGAGTTTTAGGACATAAAACCCAACAATAATTTCTAACGAAGTTCCAATTTCTTCGGATTTTTCATTAGCACATGTGCTTGACATACCCAAATTCTGAAATGACATAAATGTTGGGATGTATGTCCTAATATCGTTCAGTTTGTAAATTACCATTTAAAAGTAATAAGAGTTATTTATTTCATCATTTTGTGTCTCGCAAATTTTAAAAACTTTGTCCAATAAACTAAGCTCCAGGGTCATTCAATATATGAGAGAACTAGAACTTGAACGGTGTGTAATGGACACACAGTGAGGATCACGTTTGAGTTAATGACCCGAACGGTCTACAGTATATGGATGGGGTTGGAGACTTAATCCTGGATACGCTGTGAATACGCCCTGCTTTGTATTAGATACAAACGAGGTGATCTGACTCGTTCATGTGGTTGACATGCAAGTGGGGACACCATGTACAATGAGATTGTACAAGACTGGACCGTGAATTATTAGACCTACTTATGTAACACCGTTAACAATATGGACTAATAACTTCGTAGATCACCATTAGTGACTCGACCTGAATCCTAAGCATGTTATGCACTCCTGTCTGTAGGGGTCTGCCCTTTGACTAGTACGGGTGAGGGTGGTCACAGTTACTCGCCCAATAAGCCTATCTTCTTAGGGACAGGACCAAGTAGGGAGCAGGGAACTTAACTACGTGAGATGGAATTCACTCGTTCCTGCCTTTAGGGAAACTAGAGGGGTTGTTCCCTTAAGTGTTGTCTTCAGGACTTTGACAACGGGCGCCCAGCCTCTCACTGGCCCGAGAGGGGTGTTGTGTATGGTTGGACCATTACAACGTTGTTGTTCATTAGAGGAGCAGTGGGGACTTAAGGAGCAAGAAGTAGACATAGGGGTAAAATTGTAATTTGACCTAGCAGTGTCAACGAACAACCTTTGAAGGGTTGACTCATGGGCATTGGTTATATCAGTGGAGACATCTTATCTTACACTAACGGGAGTACAACTACAGGCTTTAGTGGAGTGTTACCGTAGCAAATGAATGTTGATTAACTGGGTCAAAGAGTTTAACAGGTTAATCTCGAATCATTGGAGCTCGGTCCCTGAGTTTGCTCAAACTGGATTAATAGAAGGTTTACAATTTTGGTGTGAATTTGAAGTGTTCAAGTTCATTAAAGGGTAATTATGTCTTTTTATGAGATATGAATGATATATTATATAGTTTAATGTGAATGAGATTCATAATAAACTATAGGTTAGCCTAATTGTTGAATTAGGTCTAACTTAGAGAAATTAGATTGAGAGAAATTAAATTGAATGTCATTCGATTTAAAAATCCACAATAATACAAATGTGATTTGTAAAATAAGATATGAGAAATCTTATTATATATGGTTATGCAAATATGATTTGCATAACCTATGGTTGTGGTAAAATGGTAAATAGGCGGAGATTTCAACTCCACCTATCACCATTATTTAAACCCAATTGCTAGAAGGGGAGGTAAGCCATTTGCTCATTTTTGGAATTCTCACCAAAAGAAGCAAAGTGATTTCTCTCTAAAATCTCTCTCTCAAATTCTCATCCCTTCACCAAAACTAAGGATTCCACCATCCTCCTTCTACCAAAGGTAAAACAACCAAGTAACCAAGTGGAGGTGTCTAGTTCGTTGTTCGTGTGAAGAGATCGAGATCGTTCAGAATAACACGAAGATTTCGTGATCATCGGAAGAAGGAAATTTGAAGTTGGTCTTCAACAAGTAAGTACTACAAACTTGTTGTTTTTTCCTTCTAGTATGCATGTTTAACCTATACTATTAGATAGTTAATTTTAACAAAACTGAATTGCACAATGATACCACGACGATTCGATCGTCTTTCGCTGCGCGTGGATTCTCATTTCCTTCAATAAACTACCTTTACGTCATTTCCAGAGTTCGTAAAGTGTTTTAGAAACAATTTTCGAAGGAGCATTGTTCAAAATGTATACTGCAGTCTCCACTGCATAACCTGAAACGAGTCAGGGAGATGAGTATAACTCATCATCGACCAAACCATGTCTAACAGGGTTCTATTTCTCCTTTCTAATACATCGTTTTGCTGTGGCATACCAGATGCTGAGAGTTGAGGCGTTATTCCATGTTCTATCATATAGTCCTAGAATTCATGATACATGTACTCTCCACCTCGATCGGATGGAAATGTTTTGATTGATTTACCTAAAAGGTTCTCAACCTCAGTTTTATATTCCTTGAACTTTTCAAGTGCCTCAGATTTCTGATGCATTAGGTAAATGTATTCATATCTTGAATAGTCATCTATAAAAGAGATGAAGTATTCATACCCACCTCGGGCTTAAACACTCATCAGACCACAAAGGTCTGAGTGTACAAGCTCCAAGGTTTCCTTGGCTTTATGACCTTTTCCACTAAAAGGTCGTTTGGTCATTTTACCTTCAAGGCATGATTCGCATACAGGTAGAAAATTTTCTTCTAACTCATTGAGAAGTTCATTCTTCACCAAACCCTCAATCCTATTGAGGTTTATATGACCTAATCTTAGGTGCCAAAGATAGGCATTTTGTTTAGGAAAACCTTTTTGCGTTTTATTAGTTCGCGTATTTTCTGTTCTAAATAATTCAATGTTTAAAACCATTTTAACTGAATTAGGCCTTAAAACATACAAATTATTTCAAATAGAGTTGCACACAATTCTAAACCTTTCAATGAAATAAACACTTTATTAAATTGAAACGAAATTGAAATACATTGACTAATAAGGCAAGAAATAGAAATGAGCTTTCTAGCAAACACTCGAACTATATGCACATTATCTAATAACAGTATTTTCTTGTCAAATAGTAGCTCCACTATGCCCATTGCTATAACTGAGACAACATCTCCATTTCCAACTCTGAATGTTATCTCCCCTTCTTGCAGTTGCTGCCACGAACTAGCTTCCTGAAAAGAAGAGCAAACGTGGTTAGTGACCCCTGAATCCAACATCCAGGTAGAGTTATCATTCTCCACTAAGTATGTTTCAGCACAAAGCAAATCAAATTTACCGTTTTTCTTCTTATCGGCCAGGTATTTTGAGGAGTTACGCTTCCAGTGCCCATCTACGTTGCAGTAGAAACATTTTCCTTTTTCTGCAGCGTCCTTGAGCTTCTTGTCCTTTTGGGAAGCAGCGCGGTCAGTTTGTTTCCCTTTGACCACCTTTCTCATATTCTTCTTCTTCCCTTTCGGGCCTGAAGAGGATGAGGCTACAAATTTTGTCCCCGAGGACGAACCACTCTGAAAAAGACCATTGGGCAACATTTGTCTCACCCTCCTGTTCCTGACTTTCATTAGAGATTGTAAGGTTTGTAGCTCATTGAGCAAAGTGGTTAAGGTGTAGCTCATCTTGTTCATAAGAGTCTTGCTACGGAATTGCAAGAAACAATCTGGTAAAGTTTCAAAAATGAAGCTTACCCGACTCGACTCATCGATAGATGCTCCATTCATCTTTGCCACGTTGAAGTGGACCATCATGTCGAGAACATGTTCCCTGACATACGTCCCCTCATTCATTCTGGCATTGAAAATGTGCTTGAGTGCATCGTGCTTGACCTGAAAGGACTGTTGTCCATACATGTCTTGCAGCGATGCCATGATCTCCTTTGCGGTGACCATGTTCTCGTGCTAAGATGTAGACCTTGGCCTTGTCATTGGCCTTGGTCCATCTATCGAATGCATCACGAACACTTCATGCCGCAGTCGGGCCTGACACCTAAGGACACTCCTTAGTGAGTACGAACTTCAAGTCGTCCACAGCTAAAATCGTATTAATGTTGTTTTTCTATGTTTGATAATTGTTTCCAATGAGTTTTTCAGCAGCCAAAAGAGAAATAATCGAACTTAACATATTTACGGAAATATAAGAAAAATTTTATATTATTTTCTCGAATTAAACTTATGTTTAATGCAATCATGTTTTAGCAAAATTAATCTATGATCCCTAGGTCAATTAATTTGCAATGATACCCCACAGGTTTAGAATTACCGCCACCAAAGGGTAGTCGAATCACTACTCCTCTAGGATGAGACAATGTCAACAATACCTCATTACCGAAATAACTCTTATTCCGTATATGTTCTAGCTACCATTGTTTGGTCTGGATCCATTAACTATTATTGTATCCCATGAGTGTCACCCTCTAACTTTAGATCCCAGAGTCTCGATCCAACAAAATCTGCCAAATGGAGGACTAAGTTGGAAAATAAACTAAGGTAACCCTATCCCTTTCGGGAGTTCGCTATGTTCTGACTCCTATGATTAGGCCCTCTGAAGGGATTGTTTGGTCCAGGCCAAACTAGCAGGTGGATCATAAGAATCTCACGACCCAAACCATTAGAAGAGACCGTGGGACTCGTTTGCACAAGTCCCGCTCCCACTCACTATACGCACTCTCTCCATTCACCTTGTTTTTTACCCATACAAACACAATCCGTAGGTGGACGCTCCCATTTGCGCCACGAGGCCAAGTATGGATCTCACGGTGTGAACTTAACGGAGATGCGTAGGTGGAAATTAATGTATCATATATACTCATTTCCTCGTACTAAGTACTTTAGAATTAATAGGATGACCTAGATAAATCCGGATATAATTTACCTAAGTTTACCAATATAACATTCATATTGGATTTTCCTAAGTTTATAAACCATTTATTAAAACATAGGTCTAAAGTTTATTAACAATTTAATAAACGTCTCTCACGATAAACATAACCTATGAATCTCCAGAGCAAATTCACTCCTAGGTAGGTTCCCAGGTAGGGTTGTTCCATTTCTGTCAGCTTAAATACGTCAGTCTAGCCAGAACCTTCCTTAGGCAGAGTTACTTATCGGTCACCATTCATAAGTTACATTAGAATTCCTAATTCTAATCTTATTAGAACTAGATAACCTATGTCTAATAAATAACAGGTTCTAAAACAATTTTAAAACTAGTTAATTAATACTTAGGTTACATGCATTTCTATGTTATAGTGTTTGATCATTCATCACATGAATAAATTAAAACATATAACATAATCATCACATGAAATAAATGCATGGCTATGCTTTCAAGAATAATTAACATAACTCTTATATTAATTAAGCATGCATACTATATAATATAACAACTTATATCATAAAATGATGCATGAATATGTTTAACCTAAGGTGGGATTTTAATCTAAATGTCATACATTATGCACATAAATTATAACCAACAATTGCATAATTAAAATAGCAAAATTGGACCATGATTTGGCATCCTAAACATTAATTAAAATTAATATAATCAAATTATATTAATAATAATTATTTAAATAAAAAACGAAATATAAATAATAAAAAAATGATGTTAACGCCCATCTACCGAGGTCTTCGCGCACGCACTCAGCCACTATCGGAGCGCCATTGCAATGTTGTGGGCAGCATTGCAACGTTATGGGCAGCGTTGCAACGTTGCCGCTCTCAACACCGCCTGGCATCTTCACGTTGACCGGCCCTGCAACGCTACTCCAAGCGTTGCAACGCTGCCCCTGCATCATGCCTTCTACCACACGCCAGGCATTGCAACGATGATGAACAGCGTTGCAACGCCATCGTCCGTACAGTAGCAACAATCTCTGATTTTCACCCAATTTCGCTCCGTTTCTTCACAGCAACACCTTGCCATGAACGACACGGACTTACAAACCCGATTTACAATACATTTCGGCCAAAACACCGGGCCCTTATATTGAACTTTTCAATTAAATTGTAAATCTAAATGCAAAATTCATGTAAACATCCAATTTGTAAAACCACATGCAATTTCTCTAAATTGAATGCAATACCCACTTAATTTTAAGTAATTTCTAACACAATTAAGGGCATGATTAGTCTCTGATACCAATCGAAAGGAATTGAATCCCGTGGGGAAGCAATTGATCGCATATGCACTTAGTTGTGTTACATAGAAGTTGCTTAAAAACATGAATCTAGGCTAAACATACTAATTTGAAGGCAAAGAGACATTAGAAGGATTACCTTTGAAGACCAATTCTTCAAGTAGTTCCTCGTCGTCCACGACTTCTTCTTCTCTACGAATGATTTCACGAACACTGCCAAAAAGCCTTCTCGGTTGTTCTCTGGGAGAGGGAGAGAGGTGGGATCTCCTTTTGATTTAGGGGTGTTTTAAGAGTGAACTCTTGTGTTTGCCTTAGATGCAAAACTACATAATGGTTCAGGTGTTGTAAAATGCATCCAAAGGGATGCTTTATAGGCAATGTGGGTTGAGACAAATTCTTCGCATATCATGCCACTATCTCCACTGTCAAACACCTTATTATATGAATCATATTCATCTAATGTGGAGAAATTAGATTTGAATAAGTCCAATTTCATTTCTCCAAAGTTCTACCATATTTTATATCCCAATTCCATAATTAGACATAATTAAGTTCAATATGAATCATATTTACATTGAACTATATATTATATAGATCATATCATATATAATTGATATATTCCCTAAATTTGAAGTTGAACATTTCAAATTCATTCCAAAACTTTATACCCTCTATTAAATTCCATGTTGAGCCAACTGAGGGACCTAATGGATCTACAGATCATGAGCTCCAACGATACAAGATTGACTAATCAACCTCATTGATCCCGTCAATCAACATTCGTTAACTACGAGTCACTCCACTAGAAACTCATAGTTGCACTCTCCTCACTATATCCATTGATTAAACCAATGCCCATGAATCAACCCTTCACAGGTCGTTTGTAGTCACAGCCAGGTCAAATTACCATTTTACCCCCATGAAAACTTCTTGCACCTTAAGCACCACTTATCCTCTAATGAACAACAAGTTTATGGTCTGACCATAATCATTATCCCTCTCAGACCATCAAGAGGGAGGGGCCCCGCTCTTCAAGACCTGGATACAACTCTTAAGGGAACAACCTATCTAGTTACCCTAGGACGGGGAATGAGTGAATTCCTACTTGCGAAGTTGAGTCCCCAACTCCCTACAAGGTTTCATCCCTGAGAAGGTAGGCATATTGAGTCGGCAAATGTGGCCACTCTCACCCGTACTAGTCAAGGGATAATCCCCGACATACAGGAATTCGTAACTCGCTCAGGATTCAGGTTGAATCACTATTCGTCATCGTTTGAATCATTAGCCCTAACCTATTTAACGACGTTACTGGACTATTGGTTCGATCTTGTACAAACTCTTTGCACAGGATGCCCCCACTCACATGTTAACTAGAGGAACGAGCTGGATTGCCTCATTTGTATGAAATACAAATTGGGTCACATCCATAGTGTTAATAGGATAAGGTTCCCGACCTAATCCATCTACTATGGACCATTTAGGTGACATTCTAAATGTGACCCTGGAGCTTAGTTTATTGGATTAAAGTTTGTAATTGCGAGAATACAAGATTGAAGGAAAAAATAACAACTTTTTCATTTCCTCAAATAATTACAAATACACGAGTTTAGGGCATAAACCCCAACAGATACAACATAGTCTACAGTGAGGAGAGTGCAACTATGAGTTTTTAGTGGAATGACTTATAGTTAATGAATGTTGATTACTTGAATCAAAGAGTTTGATCGATTAATCTTTTATCATTGGAGCTCATGATCTGTAGATCCATTAGGTCCCTCTGTTGTCTCAACATGGAAATAAAAAGGGTTTATAAGTTTGGAGTGAAAGTGAAATGTTCAATTTCATGTTTAAAGGGTATATCAATCATATATGATATAATTGATATAACATATGGTTTAAGCCATGGGAAACATATCATAAAAGCGCTATAATGGTAGGATGGTCATTTCCATCATATTTACCGATAAATATGTGTGCATGAGATGCACATGCTTTAACCTAATTTAAAAAGGCAACCCTAGTGCTTTTTTGATAAGTGTTGTTTGTTGGAAAAGTTCCAAAGTACTTGTCTTCCTCAAAATCCCTCCCAACTCCAAAAGAGGTTCCACCACCTTCCCTCTCCTAGAGATACAATGGAGAAGATCTAGAGGACGGATCGAAAACTACTTCGTAGTTTGTGGAGAACGTGAGATTGTTGAGATCGTTGAGATCGTGAGAACGAGAGGAGCAAAAGGAGCACGTGTTGTTTTTGTCTAGAAAGGTAATAGTACTGTTGTCCAAATTCATAGTAGCATGCTTAATCGCTTTCGTTATATGCTTTTGATTAGATCTGTGTAACATCTTACAAGAACACGCGATCTAAATTGCTTCTGCTACGGGATTCAATCCCATCACCACATACAATGAAAGATTTAAGCTAGTAGCTGGAATGTATCAATTGGATCAGGTAACTTCCCTTAAATCACATATGGCATCCCCCACTCATGCTCTGAATAATTTTGCAGGATCACCCCAAACAGTGGTGCCCTCTAAATGCTCCCAGCCCAATGGAGAATCTACTTTGGAGCGAATACATTATCTGAACAATAGAAGCAACACTTATGGACGAAACAAAACTCAAAACAACCTTCCAACACATTATAACCCAAGTTTGAGGTATCACGAAAATTTCTCTTATGCTAACAATAAAAATGTGTTGAATCCTCCTGCAGGGTATACTTCTACATCTGAGAGAAAACCATCTCTGGAAGAGACAGTGCACTCCTTTATAGTTGAATCAAGAAATAGGTCCAACCAGTTTTAGAATGCATTCACTAGTCTAACTGGCATAGTGACTAGTCATGGAGTTGCCATAAAGAATATTGAGACCCAGATCAGGCAGATGAATACATCACTCCGAGCGCTGAAGGATAGGAAAGAAACACCTTGAGGGAGTACAGTCTAGCTAAAGACGTTAGAGAAAGCGCTTCTTGGGACGCAACCCAAGCTTTACTTTTTTTGTGATTTGTTTGTTTTCTGTTGTTAGTTTGTTTTCAGTTGTCTCATATTTCATTTATTAGTTTGTTTGTTTTTGTTAAGTTGTGTTGATTTCGTCCCCCATTGAAACCCATGCTCCCGTTCTGTGGAACTCCAGCACACGTGTTTTGGCTATCCAAGGAACTCAAAAAATAATAAAGATCTCCATAACTCAGGACAATATTATTCACTCTTACTCTTATACTTGCTTTGTGCTTATTTTTGCAAACATTGGGGACAATGTTTAGTTTAAGTTTGGGGGTGGGATGTTATTGATATGTTATGATTGTCCTGAGTATATGCTAAATTATTGATTGATCTTTTTCATAAGTATGTTCTTGATAGCCTAGGATGAGAATTAATTGAAAATTTTTGCAATTCTGCTGAAACTTGAGAGCATGATATGAATTTGAGTCAATTTAAAATTTTTCTTGAGCCTTTCCTGCACTATTATGCACATAGTCTGTGTTCCTGTAGTTTTGAAATGCTTGGAACAAAGTTATTAGGTTTAGAAGTTTAATGTCACCTCGATACGTCTAAGACCTAATTTGAGAGTTAAACTGCTGGATAGGGTGAATGGCAATATGAAGTGCATGATCTGTATAATATGTGCTTTATGTGAAAAAAAATGTTTTTGTTGTGTGTTTGTTAATGAAACAATTCGTGAGGGCGAAAATAGCTACCTTCATTGTGATTAGTTAGACCACTCATTGAGCGAGTGCTCTTGGTAAGGGTCCTTGCAGTGGATTTGTAAAAGCTAGTGTCCTTCCACAAAAAAATAAAAGAAGAAAATAGAAAAAGTCATAAATCTATGAGGCTTGAATCAAATGTATGTATAAGAACAATCACATGTTTAATTCTGTTTTTGCTCTGACTAGCAAAAGTTTAAGTTTGGGGGTGTTTGATAGTACACAAAATGGGTTATCCTTAGGCTTAATTATTGCTAATTTTATTATAATTTTAGGGCTTTGATGTGTTTAAATCACTTAATTTAAGGTACAAAGCATAAACATGATAATTAGAGACATTTTGGATCACTCGGGATCGAAACGAGGCTTTTTGAAGCTAAAAATAATATCAATGGGAAGTAGAAGGACAAATCCAAATTAGTAGACCCGAAGTGATGGCGTTGCAACGCCGAGCTTGCTGATTTGAGGCGTTGAAGAGCCATACCGATAGTGTTGCAACGCTGCCTTGCAGCGTCGCAACGCTATCTCGATAAGGAAGCTAACATGAAAGACCGTGGCGAGGGCGTTGCAACGCTCCTTTGTCGCGTCGCAACGCTAGATCGATTGAGAGGCGCACACTTAGTGTAGTGGCGTTGCAACACTGCCCTAAGTGTTGCAATGCCATCGATATTTTCCATATATGTCAGCCGCGAGGGCACAACGTTGCAATGTTGTACCGCAAAGCCTTATAAATACAACATGATATCTTCTTGCAAAAGGAACAGAAATTGATAGAGATTGCACCCTAATTTCGAAATACATCCTTTAAGAAGAGAAAAGTGAGCATTCTATAGGAGCCAAAGCATTCGTAAAGGTTCGAGAACGTGATGGGAGCTTAGGGATGAAGGACCGGCATCGACACATAAGTTTATTTCCTCTTTCTTTAAGATTATAACATCGTTCTAAGACGTTTTCTACACTTTTAGTTTGGTTTTATTGTGATTTAGAGTGTCTAAAAGTTGTAGTTAGGATTTGATTCACATGTTTAAGACTTGTTTGCCTATGTATTGAAGTATGTTTTGTTCTTTATTTTTGTCAATTCGTTCTTTAATTCTTTAATCTTGTTGGTTTAAGTGAACTCGAGAGAAAAAACTTAGATTAGAGCAAAGTTGTATAAACTCTTAGAAGTCTGGCATGAGAATGACCTAGAAGTCTAAGGGAAACACATAAAGAAGTTGCTTAATGTCGTGCATGTTTTAGATTCATATGGAGTCTATATAATTTATTGTGTGTGCGAGGCTCACTAAGAATCGAGAGATTTTCTTGAGTATCTTACTTCTTGTTTATAAATTCATCACATTAGTTCATTGCATGTGTCAAATAAGTTATTAACTTGTGAAGTCAATTTCCTCTTAAATCTATAATATTCGTGTCTCCACTTGTTTGTTTATAGTTTGTCTTTGTTTTCATCACCTATCCATGTTATGTTACTTTATCTAAAATTGAGAATTACTATCTTGTTAAATAATTAATCTAGAAACCCATTCCCGAGGACGATACTTGGAACTCTCAAATCACTATACTAAAACTTGACCCGTACTCTTGTAGTATTGCAATATAATTTTACGCAACAAGGTCATCGTATGAATATAGTCAGTTAAGATAATAAACGGAGTTATAAAGTCTAAGTGACTATTTCACAGTCCAATCTTATGCAAACTCATTGCATATGACGCCCTCACTCACATGTCTCTAATGGGAATCAAATCTCCTTGAGCAACGGAAACGTGATTAAAATCGTAATTGCTCATTTGTTTTGGTTTACTAGAAATACCAGTACATTGGTAAAATATAGAGACAAGCAATTAAATCTAATCTGATTAGAGCATGGATTCTAAGCATACAAACATGTTGTGTAATTCTTAAACTAAAAGATAGAAATCAAAGTTATTTACCTTTGTAGTTTCTCAGTTGGCAACAACGTCTTATTCCAAAGTGCACAGCAACACAGTAAACACCAATTCCTCAGTTCTTCCAATAAGGACACTACCAAAATTGAAAACCTTCTATCCTCTGAGTTTCTACTTAGATCTCCCTTGGTGGGAGGGGACCAACTATTTGGTTGAGGAAAGAGAATTTTTAGAGAGAGAGTTGAGAGAATTCTTTGCAATTCACCTAATTGCACAAGATCAATCGATAATCATCTAACCCTTCTCACAGAAGAGAATAAAGAGTTTGAGGGTGATAACTCACCATAAGTGAGTTAATTTACTAGAATTTTAGTGTTTAATCTACTTGAATTGCATCTAATTTAGTGATCCTCATGTTATTTTATCCCTAAATAACGTGTGTTAGCTTTATAATCTTGAATTTAAGCATTAGGTGTAACAAGAATTAATTTTGATGTTTTTGTGCTTTAATTCATGAAATTTAGGAAAACAAGCTAACGGTTGATTAAAAACCGAAATTTGAGATTTTTCTTAACTCAAAAAATCCTTGAATATTTAGTTTGATTTATAATTGACTTCATTAATTTATTTGGGATTTTTCTGTGTGCAGGAGATGTTTAAAAATTACAAGAGTCCCTCAGGGCATTTTAGACATTTTATCCGAAGGGTAATATGGTCTTTTTACCCTTAAGGGTATTTTTGTAATTTGTGGAGTTAGGGAAAGACCATCTTGTATAAGGAGGCTAGGGTTTACAAGTGGAGAGGAGGAGAGAATTTTGCGACAAGAGGAAGAGGCCGAGAAGAGAAGGAGAACCAAGTGATTGCTTCAGCAAAGTGTGCGTTGGAGAGACAAATCATGATGGTGTCTTTGCTATAGCAATCGTGAGGTTCATCTGTGGTGAGGCAATTGTTGGATGCACCGAGAGGGCTTCAATTTTGCTACTGACAAAGCCGAGGAGCAGATTAGTGAGGGCATTCGGGAGAGCCAACCTACCACTTTCTTCGTAGCAATTGCGAGGGACGACATTGGGAGAGTTGGCCATCGATTTCGGCCGGGCAATCGCGTGAGGTTGCGGGCGCGTTGAGGCGCCGAGGTTTTGCTGGAAGCAATCGCGTGAGGTCTTTGGCGTTGGTATTGTCGAGGTTTCTTTGAAGCAATCGCGTGTGGTTCTTTGGCGTGGCTGAGTCGCCGAGGTTTCTTCAAGCAATCGCCGATCATCTTTGGAAGTAGGAACCCGAGAACCCTTTTGCTAAAGCAATTGGCTAATCTGTGCTGAGGTCATCCAAAGGGTTTTGCAGAAGCAAAGTGCCCTACTACAGTCCATCGACAGAGGGCTGCTGCTAGGCAATTGCTGTAGCAAAACAAGGCCACTTGCTGTGTAAATTGTTCCCTTTCTTTTTATGCTTTTGCCTATTATTTTGGCCAATTATCACTGCTTTTGTTGGGTTTTTTATACACTAATTAGAGGTTAATTTGCTCATTGTTTAGACAATTGTGACTATTTTCGTGTTGCTATTGATAAATCTCTTGATTAGTGAAAGCATGTTCAACTTAAAGATGTGCAATTTGACCAAAATCATGAACTAAAATTCTTCTAGGCACAGGTTAGGTTGCTCTTCAATGTATAAATTGTAATAAATTAATGGTTGATGCCATAGTTGGATTTATGAGATTTTAATGTTTGCAACGATGCATGAGAATTAAAATTGGCCCTTTTAACTTCTCTAAAATTCACGAACTTGGAAAAGCTAGTGAATTAGGAAATTAAACTTTCATTCTAGGATCTTGAGTTAATTAGGGATAATTTACCCACCTAGAACCTTAAAATCGTGAGCGTAATTTAGATCTCAATTGGGAAATTGTTGGTTTTAAAACTAAGTGATTTTGGAAAGAATCATTTGAATGCATGTGTAGGTAAATTCAAGGCATCACTCAAAATTTATTCCAATTGAACATTAGAACTCTAACCCGAGCCTATTTTTCATTAAAAATCTCATCTCTTGCATCTCCCCTCTTGTTTGCATTCTCCTCTCCTCTCATTTAAATTTAGTAATTTTCCTGAGTCTAGTCTTGTTTTTGCACACTTATCACATCAATTTATTTATTTACAATAGTAATTTGCACACTCATACATTGCACTAAAATAAGGAAAAATTGCTAGGACACTCATTCATTTAGGTTTAGCTAGTCCTCGTGGGATCGATACTTTAACTTATCACTTGTCGCTTCTCGACCGTAGTGTATACTTGCACGTCGTAGAAGTGTCGGAGTTTTATTCTAATTTACATTTGTTTAGGCACTCGATATTTTCGCATCAAGTTTTTTTGCTGTTTCGGGACTAGTTTAGATTCTTATTTTGTTTGAGTGGATTTTAGCATTTTATTCTTGTTTTTCTTGTTGGGTGTGTCTTGTTATCTTTGTTTCGTATTTTTATATTTGTTGAGTCTTGGTTATTCTTTCTGGTTGTGTTGGTGCCTATTATGTTTGTTGAGCCTGTTATAATTGATTTATTATTTTATTATGGCTTATGATAACTTTGGGTGGTCTTCTGTGCCCAATGAGCAAACACAATGTAGTTCTTTTTCTTATGATCATCCATTTGCCAATTTAGAGTCTTCTAGTGAGGGGTATGGATCTTATGGTTACCAAATGCCAAATTACTATCATACTAATCCTATGACTTATGGGAATCCTATGTATGATAATAATCAGAGCAATTGGGCCTATAAACCATATCCTAGGGGTTTTGAGCCATATACTCCCTATATTCAAGAAACCCAGGTAGAAGATGAATCTTCCCTTAAAATGTTGTTATTAGAATCTATGAGAACCACAGAGGAGAGGAATAGGCAAATAGATGAGAGGAATAGGCAAATAGATGGGATGAATAGATAAATAGGGGAGTCAATTCATCACCTAACAGATACACTTACCTCTCTTAGAGAACAAATGTATTTAGACTCATTTGAGGTTGAGCACCCTAGGGAAGATAGTGAAGGAGGACCCACACCCTTAGATAGTTCGGTGAGTCACTTCACTGACCCACTGATAGACCCTCAGGATCCTAGTCCTTCACATTTTTCTGAGTATAGGCATTTAGAGAATTGTGCTTTAGATGTAAAAGAACTAGAACCTCTTAGCACACACCAGGATAGAGTTAGTGAGAGTGGGGAAGAAGTCAAGTCTGTTGAGTTAGGCCAGGAGGTAGAGTTTGAGGCTTTTGAGTATATGACAGTTCTATCTTCTGATTTTTCTTTTATTGGTGAGTGTTTTTCTTTTTATGCTCTCGAGTCAGTGTCTTTTTGTGAGTTTGTTCATTTTTTTGTTTTTCCTACTTTTCTCCTATTAAATAAAAAACTAAAAAATGTTTATTTTGTTGTTTTTCCTTCTTTTCTTTTATTATATAAAAAATCAAAAAATATATCTGACTCGGGCTCTCACAAGAAGCTAGTATTCTTGCTAGCATTGATTTGTTTTGTAGATTCAAGAAAGAGAGGCCCGAAGAAATGGGAGAATTTTTATGTACCTTGACAAGCCAAGTGTACTCCGTCAAGCTAATGACGTTTAAACAAGCGCTTATTGGGAGGCAACCCAAAATTTATTTCGTTTGTTTTGTTTTTAATTTTTTTTTTTGTTTTGCTTTTGTTTCATTTTTAGTTGATTTTGTTTTCGAATAAATAACCCTTGCCTATCTTGCAGCTCCCTTGGGGATTGATGAGTGATATGTGCTGTAGTAGAGGTCTCCTCGATTCAGGGCAGTATTGTTCCCCCTTCCATTTTTATTAATTGTTCTTAAGCATGTTTAAGTGAGTTGTTTATACATTAAGGGGAATATATGCTTTAAGCATGAGGGGGAGAAGTGTTGTTCTGAATCTGATTTTGAGCTTAATTGATTTTTTTTTTTTCTGTTGATGAGATTGTGTGTTGTTAGTGTTTATAGGGTGTTGCATGTCTCTGTGTTTATAAAGTTATTTACTTGCTTTAGGACTACAAAATGATCTATTTTGACTACCAGGTTCCATGTTTAGTTGCTGGTTTTCATGGTCTTTGATATGCATGATGTAGGTAGTTGATTCATTACATTTAAGCAAGTAAAAATAGGAAAAAATGGTTGTTGTCTATTGTTTAAAAATTAAGTTTCTACATGTGTTTTTATGGTAAAAGTGTGATGTCTTTTGTAGAAACTTTGTATGCATCTCATTGAAAATACAAAGTTAAGGTCAAATCTTAGGGTTAATGAAAATGAGAGTTGTTGCTTGTGTTTGAGGCAAGAGTATGCTATCTTGTTTGATGTTTCTCAAGATCAAGCTTGTCATTAGGTTTTTTTTAGTGCGCCTATGGTTGATGTGCCAATCAAATTAGTTAGGATTCAACTCCTAGGCCAAAAATTTCGAAAACTAGAAGCCATGACAAGTTAGGTAACCCATACATTTTTTTCAGAATGCTCCAAAATTAGTAAACTTCAAATTTGTGATCATTTCAAGTTTGGGGGAGTTACCCAACCTCCCTAACTCAATGAGGACATTGAGTACTCTAAGTTTGGGGGGAAAGGTAAATTCTTCGTGTTTATTTTTAAGAAAAAAAAAAGAGAAAGAAAAAGTATGCAAACCTTTCATTTTCCTAAAACTCCATTGGGCTAGATAAAATGTGTTACTTATTTTGTTACTTAGAGTCAGTTCAGGCAACTTGGTGCTCGATGTCACGGGGTCTGGGCACTAACCATGTTGGCCTCTTGGAGCGAAGGTATCAAGCAAGAAGCCTATTCGCATTGCTTAGGTGCGTTGCGCTAACCACGTGTGCCATTCTAAGAACTACGGGAAGTCTCATTGCTTAGGTGTGCTGCGCTAAAAACGTGTGACATTCTAAGAACTACGGGAGAGTCAAAAAATAAATAAAAATAAAAAAAAAGTAAAAAAAAAAAAACCTTGCCCTTAGCAGTGAGTTTTATGGAAATTGAGGGGAATAATGCACATATCTATTTTTTTAAAAAAAAGAATATATATAAAAAAATAAAAAGGAATGATCATTAAATTGTAGTCATGCGAGTTTTGGAGTATGACTTATTTTTAACTATGGGTTGCTTGAGGGTAGATGTTGAATTCTAGTTGGTTTGCTCTTGGTTATTGATGCATAAGTGTGGCTAAGAAACTCCAGGTGAGCCACTTAGAGAGCATTGATTGAATGGTGACTTGTAGCTTAGAACATAAATATTCAATCCTTGTTTAGTTACCCAAATGATCTGAGTCTTTAAAGGTCTTTTAAGTCTTTGGGGAATAGAACTCATTGAGGACAATGAGTAGTTCATGTTTGGGGGTTTGATAACTCACCATAAGTGAGTTATTTTACTAGAATTTTAGTGTTTAATCTACTTGAATTGCATCTAATTTAGTGATCCTCATGTTATTTTATCCCTAAATAACGTGTGTTAGCTTTGAAATCTTGAATTTAAGCATTAGGTGTAAAAAGAATTAATTTTGATGTTTTTGTGCTTTAATTCAAGAAATTTAGGAAAACAAGCTAATGGTTGATTAAAAACCGAAATTTGAGATTTTTCTTAACTCCAAAAATCCTTGAATATTTAGTTTGATTTATAATTGACTTCATTAATTTATTTGGGATTTTTCTGTGTGTGGGAGATGTTTAAAAATTACAAGAGTCCTCAGGGGCATTTTAGACATTTTATCCAGAAGGGTAATATGGTCTTTTACCCTTAAGGGTATTTTTGTAATTTGTGGAGTTAGGGAAAGACCATCTTGTACAAGGAGGCTAGGGTTTACAAGTGGAGAGAGGAGGAGAGATTTTTTGCGACAAGAGGAAGAGGTCGAGAAGAGAAGGAGAACCAAGTGATTGCTTCACAAAGTGTGCGTTGGAGAGACAAATCATGATGGTGTCTTTCTTTGTAGCAATCGTGAGGTTCATCCGTGGTGAGGCAATTGTTGGATGCAGGACGAGAGAGGGCTTGATTTTGCTACAACAAAGCCGAGGGAGCAGATTAGTAGTGAGGGCATTCGGGAGAGCCAACCTACCACTTTCTCAGTAGCAATTGCGAGGGACGACATTGGGAGAGTTGGCCATCGATTTCGGCCGGGCAATCGCGTGAGGTTGCGGGCGTTGAGGCGCCGAGGTTTCTTTGAAGCAATCGCGTGAGGTTCTTTGGCGTTGGGAGCCGTCGAGGTTTGCCGAAGCAATCGCGTGTGGTTCTTTGGCGTTGGAGAGTCGTCGAGGTTCATTTGAAGCAATCGCTGGGTCTTTGTGGAAGTAGGAACCCGAGAACCCTTTTTTTGAAGCAATTGGCTAATCTGTCTTACGAGGTCATCCAAAGGGTTTTTTGAAGCAAAGTGCCCTACTACAGTCCATTGACAGAGGGCTGCTGCTAGGCAATTGCTGTAGCAAAACAAGGCCACTTGCTGTGTAAATTGTTCCCTTTCTTTTTATGCTTTTGCCTATTATTTTGGCCAATTATCACTGCTTTTGTTGGGTTTTTTATACACTAATTAGAGGTTAATTTGCTCACTGTTTAGACAATTGTGACTATTTTTGTGTTGCTATTGATAAATCTCTTGATTAGTGAAAGCATGTTCAACTTAAAGATGTGCAATTTGACCAAAATCATGAACTAAAATTCTTCTAGGCACAGGTTAGGTTGCTCTTCAATGTATAAATTGTAATAAATTAATGGTTGATGCCATAGTTGGATTTATGAGATTTTAATGTTTGCAACGATGCATGAGAATTAAAATTGGCCCTTTAACTTCTCTAAAATTCACGAACTTGGAAAAGCTAGTGAATTAGGAAATTAAACTTTCATTCTAGGATCTTGAGTTAATTAGGGATAATTTACCCACCTAGAACCTTAAAATCATGAGCGTAATTTAGATCTCAATTGGGAAATTATAGGTTTTAAAACTAAGTGATTTTGGAAAGAATCATTTGAATGCATGTGTAGGTAAATTCAAGGCATCACTCAAAATTTATTCCAATTGAACATTAGAACTCTAACCTTGAGCCTATTTTTCATTAAAAATCTCATCTCTTGCATCTCCCTCTTGTTTGCATTCTCCTCTCCCCTCATTTAAATTTAGTAATTTTCCTGAGTCTAGTCTTGTTTTTGCACACTTATCACATCAATTTATTTATTTACAATAGTAATTTGCACACTCATACATTGCACTAAAATAAGGAAAAATTGCTAGGACACTCATTCATTTAGGTTTAGCTAGTCCTCGTGGGATCGATACTTTAACTTATCACTTGCCGCTCTCGACCGTGTATACTTGCACGTCGTAGAAGTGTCGGAGTTTTATTCTAATTTACATTAGTTTAGGGCACTCGATATTTTCGCATCAGAGGGAAGTGGGGAACGTGTTTTAGGGCACAAACCCCAACAGTCTTTATCGTAACTAATAAACAATAACTCTTTATTGAAATAATAATTCTTTATTACGATAATTAGAATAAAAATTACAAACTACGAGTTTTAGGGCACAAACCGCAACAATCTCCACATGAACGATTTAGGATCACATCGTTTGTACTTTACAAAATGGGTCGCGTCCATCGTGTCCCTAGGATAAGGTACCCAACCCTATCCTTGTCCTCTAGACCGTTCTGGCTATAACTTTAAGTTGATCCACTTTTATGTCACAAATAAAGTTCAAGTATTCATCCTATAGCCAAGGGTTTTTTATTGGGTTAGGGATTCACTTTCTTCAATAACACATTTACTGAATAAATCTCAATAATATCTTTATTGCAAAATAGAATATACATTCAGTTTACAAAACAACGAGTTTTAGGTTATAAAACTCAACAAACTCCCACTTGGGAATGCGTCTCATATCCCCAACTTCTTGAGGTGTCTTAGGACACTGTTCCTTAGAAAAATGAATTTCATGCCTGAAAGGTAATGAACCCTTCTTGGAATTTTGTATCTTTTATCTAACCAACATTTTGTCAATATAGGATGTCTGAGACAGTGCTAACATAGAAATGCTGGCAACCTAAGTTAACTATTAGTTTTAAAGTGTTTAGAACTTGAATAATTAGACTTAGGTTTTCTAGTTCAAATAAGATTATAATTAGGAAATCAAAATATAATGTTTGATTGGTGACTGATTAGTAACTCTGTCTAAGGAAGGTTTTGTCTAAGGCTAGGGTTTTTATGTTGACGCTTGCGGAACACCCCTACCTGGAAACCGACCTGGGAGTGAATTCGTTCTGGAGATTCTTAGATCATATTTTTTTTCGTGAGTGTCGTTAATTGATAGTTGATTAATTTACTCACATAGACTTAAGTAATAATTTGATTATAAACTTAAGCCTAATAAAATATAAAAGTTATATTAGTAGACTTAGGTAAATATGAGCCGATTTATCTAGGTCAATCCTGAAATATATAAAGTGTTAAGTGGGAGGAAATAAAGTGTATAACATACATTTATTTTTCGACCACAAATCTCCTTAAAGTCCGCACCGTGAGATCCATACTCGGCCTCGTGGCGCAAATGGGACTGTCTCTCTTCGGATTGTATTTGTATGGCCAATATCATAGTGGATGGAGAGAGTACTTATAGTGAGTGGGAACGGGACTTGTGAAAATAGGACCCACGGTCTCTTCTTTCGATTCACACCGTGAGACCCCTATGATCCGCCTGCTAGATTGGCCTGGACCAGACAATCCCTTCGGAGGGCCTTGATCATGGGAGTCGGAACACCATGGATTCTCGAAAGGGATACAGTTTCCTTGTTGGTTTTCCTTCGTGGTTCACCCTTCGGTGGCTATCGTTTGGACGAATACTTGGAAACATAAAGATTTAGGGTGACACTCAGGAGATTCGTTAAGTGTTAATGAATTTTACCAAATAATGGTAATTGGACGCCTAATGGAATAAAAGTTATTCTGGGATTAGGGTCTGGTCGGGAAAGTCTTGTCCTAGAAGTGGAGTGTTTCTGTTCACCTTTCGGTGGCGTTCATTCTAAACCTTTAGGATATCATTGCAATTTTAAATTACCTAGGGATCATAGGATTAATTTTTGCTAAAACTTTATTGGACTTCAAAAGTTTTTTGCGAGACTGACACAAAATTTTAATTTGATTTTTCAGCAAAATGTTTATCTCGATAATCGCTTTACTCACTTCAGATAAGTTAATGGGAGATAACTTCCAAACGTGGAAGAACAATATTAACATGATACTTGTAATGGACCACCGTACGTTTGTGCTTACTGAGGAGTGTCCGCAATTGCCGACCTCGATTGCATCACGAAGTGTTCGTGATGCATACAATCGATGGATCAGGGCCAATGAAAAGGACAAGGTCTATATAATTACCAACTTATCTGAAGTCTTGGCAAATAAGCACGAGTTGATGATCACCGCTAAGGAGATCATGGAGTAGTTGCAGGACATGTTTGGACAACAGTCATTTCATGTCAGGCACGACTCGCTCAAATACGTCTTCAACGCCCGAATGAAAGAAGGGGCGTCTGTCCGTGAATATGTTCTGTACATGATGACCCACTTTAATTTGGGGGAGATGAACGGGGCTTCGATCGACGAGTCGAGCCAGGTCAGTTTTATATTGGAGACTCTTCCGAAGAGTTTCCTTCAATTTCGTTGGAACGATGTTCTGAACAAGATAAGCTACACTCTAACCACCCTTATGAACGAGCTACAAAACTTCCAGTCCTTGATGAGGATTAGGACACCGGAAGCTAAGGCAAATGTTGCCCACAAATCATATCACAGGGGTTCGACCTCTGGGACGAAATTTGTTGCTCCTTTTTCGCCCGAAAGGGAAAAAGAAGATGAAGAAGGGTAAAGTTGATCGAGTTGCCGCCAAAAAGGGCAAGAAGGTTAAGGAAGTTATAGAAAAAAGATAGTGTTTCCACTGTAATGGGGACGACCACTAGAAGAGAAACTATCCCAAGTTCCTTGCCAAGAGGAAGAATCAAGGTAAATATGATTTACTAGTAACAAAAACTTGTTTAGTGGAGAGTAGTGACTCTGTTTGGATATTGGATTCGGGCGCCACTAACCACGTTTGTTCTTCTTTTCAAGGAATTGATTCTTGGCAGCAGCTGTGAGAGGGTGAGGTGACTCTATGGGTTGGATTCGGGGAGATTGTTTCTGATGCAGCTATCGACAAAGTGAAGCTCTACATTTTATTAGATAATTTGTACATAGTTCCACGGTTTACTAGAAACCTTATTTCTATTTCCTATCTTATTGAACAATGTATTTGGATTTCCTTTGAATATAATAAAGCGTTTATTTCTTTCAAAAGAAATTGATCTGTTCTGTTTCACTTGAGTCTAATTTGTATGTTTTGAAACCTAATTCGCTCAAAAGCATTTTGAACACTAAATTATTTAAAACTGCAGAAACACGAACTAAAAGAGTTAAAGTTTCTCCAAAAGAAAATGCCCATTTTTGGCATATAAGGTTAGGCCACATTAATCTCAATAGGATTGAGAGATTAGTGAAGAGTGGGCTTCTAAGTCAGTTGGAAGAAAACTCTTTACCGGTGTGTGAGTAATGCCTCAAATGAAAAATGACCAAACGTCCTTTTAGATGAAAAAGATATAGAGCCAAGGAGCCCCTTCAGCTTGTACATTCTGACCTCTATGGTCTGATGAGTGTAAAAGCACGAGGTGGTTATGAATACTTCGTATCTTTCATAGATGACTATTAGAGGTATGAGTAGATTTACCTAATGCATAGGAAGTCTGAAACTCTTGAAAAGTTCAAGGAATACAAGACTGAGGTTGAGAACCTGTTAGGTAAAACCATAAAAACACTTCAATCGGATCGAGGTAGAGAGTATATGGACACTAAATTCCAAGACTATATGATAGAACACAGAATTACGCCCCAACTCTCAGTACCTGGCATGCCACAGAAGAATGACGTATCGGAGAGGAGAAACAGAACCCTGTTAGACATGGTTCGGTCCATAATGAGCTATGCTCGTCTCCCTGATTCTTTTTGGGGTTACGCAGTGGAGACTGCAATTTATAATTTGAACAACATTCCGTCGTATAGTGTTTGTTAAACACCTTTCGAACTCTTGAATGGACGTAAAGGTAGGTTACACCATTTCAGAATTTGGAGAAGCCCAACCCACGTGTTGGTGTCAAACCCTAAAAAATTGGAACCACATTCAAAATTGTGTATATTCGTAGGATACCCAAAAGAGACTAGAGGTGGTGTATTTTACGATCCTATGGAAAATAGGATGCTTGTGTCGACAAATACCACTTTCCTTGAGGAATACCACATCAGGGATCATTTGCACAGAAGCAAAATCGTGTTGAATGAAATAGACAGTACATCAGCAAGAGTTGTTGATGGGGCTAGCACGTCAAAAGGTATTGTTGATCCTAACACGTAAAGTCAAGTCCGTTCCCAAAAGTTGGGAATGCCTCGATGTAGCGGAAGGGTTGTGAGACAGCCTAAACGTTACATGGGTTTAGCTGAAACCCAAGTTGTCACTCATGTTGATGATGTGAGGATCCATTGACCTATGATCAGGCAATGGCCGATGTTGACAAGGACGAAAGGATTAAAGCTATGGACCATGAAATGGAGTCTATGTACTTCAATTCTGTCTGGGAGCTTATGGATCAACCGGATGGGGTAAAACCTATTGGTTGTAAATGGATCTACAAGCGTAAACGTGGCGTAGATGGGAAGGTGTAGACCTTCAGAGCACGACTAATGGCAAAGGGTTTTACCCAGGTCGAAGGGGTTGACTATGAGGGAACCTCTTCACCTGTTGCCATGGTAAAGTCAATCAGGATCCTTCTGGCCATTGCACCGTATTATGTCTACGAGGTATGGCAGATGGATGTCAAGACGGCCTTTCTGAATGGCAAACTTGACAAAACCATCTACATGGACCAGCCTAAGGGGTACATAACCCAAGGCCAAGAGCAAAAGGTTTGCCAGCTTCATAGGTCCATTTATGGACTGAAACAAGCCCAAGGTCTTGAAATATAAGGTTTGATGAGGCAATCAAATCTTATGGCTTTGATCAGAACGTTGACGAGCCTTTTGTCTACAAGAAAATCGTCGACAAAACTGCGCATTTCTTATATAGTACGTGGATGATATCGTTCTCATTGGGAATGAGGTAGGATTTCTTACTGACGTAAAGAAATAGCTAGCCTCGCAATTCCAAATTAAAGATTTGGGAGAAGCACAGTACGTTCTAGGTATACAGATAGTCTGGAACTGTAAGAACAGAACATTGGCCATGTCTCAAGCGTCTTATATTGACAAGATGTTGTCTAGATATAAGATGCAGAACTCCAAGAAGGGCTTGCTGCCTTTCAGGCACGGGGTTCACTTGTCTAAGGATCAATGTCCTAAGACTTCTAAAGAGGTTGAGGATATGAGACGGATCCCCTATGCTTCAGCTGTAGGGAGCCTGATGTATGCCATGTTGTGTACTAGGCCCGACATCTGTTATGTAGTAGGGATAGTTAGTAGGTATCAATCCAATCCAGGATTAGATAACTGGACAATCGTGAAGGCAATTCTCAAGTATCTTAGGAGAACAAGGAACTACAACTTAGTGTATGGCAGTGGGGATTTGATCCTTATGGGATACACAGATTCTCACTTTCAAACCGTTAAGGATTCTAGGAAATCCACTTCGGGGTCAACCTTCATTCTGAATGGAGAAGTTGTCGTATGGCGAAACATCAAGCAGGGATGCATCGCTGATTCCACTATGGAAGCGGAGTACGTTGCGGCTTGTGAAGCTGCAAATGAAGTTGTTTGGGTTAGGAAGTTTATGACGGATTTGGAAGTTGTTCCAAATACGAAAGCCGATCACACTGCTTTGTGACAACAGTGGTGTTGTAGCCAACTCAAGAGAGCCTCGGAGCCATAAGAGAGGCAAACACATTGAGCGGAAGAATCACATGATACGGAAGATTGTGCACTGCGGCGATGTGACAGTCACGCTGATAGCGTTGGAGCACAACATTGTTGATCCATTTACAAAGTCTTTCACGGCTAAGGTGTTTGAGGTTCACCTAGAGACTCTAGGTCTTCGAGTACTTCCTGACTAGGGCAAGTGGAAGATATCTAAACGGGTATTCAATGCCCTAGTTTATTGTATTACTTCATTGTAATTTATGTACATTTCATAAATGTATTAGCTCCACTAGCTTAGTCCAAATGGGTGTTTATTGAGATGTTTGTCCTAATCTCGTTCTGTTTGTAAATTAACATTTGAAATTAATAAAAGTTATTCATTTCATATTTTTTGTGTCTTGCAATTCTTACAAACTTTGTTCAATAAACTAAGCTTCAGGGTCATTGAATATATGAGAGAACTATAACTTAATCGGGGTGTAGTGGACACACACGGAGGATCACGTTCGAGTTAATGACCCAAACGGACTACAGTATATGGATAGGGTTGGAGACCTAATCCTGGATACGTTGTGGGTGCGACCCGCTTTGTATTAAGATACAAACGAGGTGATCTGACTCGTTCATGTGGCTGACATGCAAGTGGGGGCATCCTATACAATGAGATTGTATAAGAACGGACCGTGAATTATTAGATCTACTGATGTAACACCGTTAACAGTATGGACTGATAACTTCGTAGATGACCATTAGTGACTCGACCTGAATCCTGAGCGTGTTACGGACTCCTGTCTGCGGGGGTCTGTCCTTTGACTAGTACGGGTGAGGGTGGTCACAGTTACTCACCCAATATACCCATCTTCTCAGAGACATGACCAAGTAGGGAGCTGGGAACTTAACTATGCGAAATGGAATTCACTCGTTCTCGCCTTCAGGGAAACTAGAACGGTTGTTCCCTTAAGTGTTGTCTCTAGGGCTTGGACAACGGGCATCCACCTTCTCACTGGCATGGTTGTGCATGGTTGGACCATTACAACGTTGTTTTTCATTAGAGGAGCAGTGGGGACTTAAGGAACAAGAAGTAGACATAGGGGTAAAATGGTAATTTGACCCTGTTGTGTCTACGAACAACCTGTGAAGGGTCGACTCTGATGGAGATCTGATCTCCTTGAGCAGCGGAAACATGGTTTGGGATCTTAATTTCTTGATTGTTTAGGTTGAAGCAAAAATCAGTACATTGACAAATTACTGAACAAGCATACATCCTTTAATCTAATTAAAGCATGGAGTAGTACATGCAAACATGATAGAAGTTTAACAATTAAACTAATTAACGAGAGGAGTACCTTAGTAGACTTTCTCCAGCAACTTGTTGCTCCAAAAGTTGTACCACAAATCAATTGTACAGGGACTTCTCTGTTTTCTTCCAGCAAGAACACAACCACTAGAGATCACCTCATATATCTCTGAGTGCTTAGATCTTTCCTTGGTGGGAAGGATTCCAACTTTTGGATAGAATTGGGAATGGGAGAGTCAGAGAGAGTTTTCACAGCAATTCTCCAAATTGCTTGAATGATCAATCGATCACCTGCTTCTTCCAACTCCCTACACTTAACGATAGGGAGTGAAGAAGAAACTGGTGAGTGGGGAACGTGTCATCTACACGTTCCCCTCTTTTAATTAATTAAATAATTAATTAAAAAACATATATAACCTATTTAAATAATTAATTAATTGAGAATTAATTAATTTGAATATCTTATATTTCAAATAGATTATATGTATATGATTAAATCACATTTAATCATTAACCTATAGTTTTCAAATGTGAATCACTTTCACATTTAATATAATATTTGAACTCTTTCAAATATTCAATTCTCTCATATAATTTAATATGAATCATATTCACATTAAATTTATAATATATAGTTCCAAAACTATATATTATATTGTATCTAGATACATTAAATATATTCCCTATTGAATTTTAACATTTCAAATTCAAATGATCTAAGAACCCTTTACGAGCTAGAAGGTGGACCTAATGGGTCTACAGATCAGAAGCTCCAACGATACGAGATTGCTTGGTTAATCTCATTAACCTCCCAATCAACATTCATTAACTGCGGGAACACTCCACAAAAGTCCCACAGCTGCACTCTTCTCACTGCATATATATTTCTGGGTCCATGGATATTGACCAATAACAGCAAGTCAATCCTTCACGAATGTTCATGACACTAGCGGGGTCAAATTACCGTTTTACCCCTGGGTTACATCTTGTGCCTTAAGTACCAGTGCTCTTCTAATGAACAATTTGTTTGTGGTCCTACCAGCAAACAGAGTCCCTCTCGGGCCAATGAGAGGGTCGGGCCCTTTGTTCAAGTCCCGAACACACCACTTAAGAGAACATTCCTCTATTTATCCTAGTAGGCGAGAAGGAGTGAATTCCATCTTACTAAGTTAAGTTTCCAGTCGCTCACTCGGTCTTGTCCCTAAGAAGGTAGGCATATTGAGTCGGCGAATCTGGCCAACTCTCACCCATACTAGTCAAAGGACAATCCCTCATGACAGGAGTTCGTGAACCGCTCAGATTGAGATCAAGTTGCCTAGGTCATCCTAGTGAAATAGAAACCTAACTAGTCAATGGAGTTACAGCTAGAGATTACTATTTTGTTGTCAGGTCTTATGTAATCTCATTACATAGGATATCCCCCACTCACATGTCTTCTACACGAACACGTTAGGATCACAGTGTTTGTATCAAATACAAAGTGGGTCACATCCATAGTTTAACCAGTGTAAGGTACCGAAACCTTATCCCCTAACTATACACCCTTTAGGTTGTATCTCGAACAGAGATCCTTTTTATGTACATTACATTCAGTTAGAGATTCATTTAACAACCTTGGATGTTTAGTTGATTGGATTTAGGGTTTAAATAAAGGCAAACTCGTAGATAACGAACAATAACACTTTATTGAAATAAAAACACTTTATTACATTAATTAGATCATAATTACAAACTACGAGTTTTAGGGCACAAATCCCAACACACTCCCACTTGAAGTAAAACTCTAGTGGGGTACATCATAATCTAAAACAGTGGTTATAAGAGATAGAAATACAATAAACTAGGGCATCCATATGTCCCATTACATATCTCCCACTTGCCCTAGATTATCCTATGTACATATCTCGTAGACACAGACTTTCCAGATGACCCTTGAACACTTTAGCTGTGAGAGTCTTTGTAAACGGATCAACACTATTGTGCTCCGAAGCGATCTTCGTGATTGTCACATCTCCTCGTTGCACTATTTCTCGTATGAGGTGATACTTCCTCTCGATGTGCTTACCTCGCTTATGACTGCGAGGTTCCTTCGAATTGGCTACGGTACCATTGTTGTCACAGTATAAGGTGATGAAAAATTCCATGTTTGGAACAACTTCCAAATTAGTAAGGAATTTCCTTGGCCAAACAGCCTCTTTAGCTGCTTCACAAGCAACAACATACTCAACATCCATTGTGGAGTAAGTGATGCATCCTTGCTTGATGCTTCGCCATACTATAGCTCCCCCGTTAAGAGTGAAAACTTATCCCGATGTGGATTTTCGAGAATCCTTATCGGTATGAAAATCAGAATCAGTGTATCTAGTAAGGATCAAATCCTTAGACCCATACACAAGCATATAGTCCCTCGTTCTCCTTAGATACTTGAGGATATTTTTTACTGCTGTCTAGTGGTCTAACCCTGGATTGGACTGATACCTACTGACTATTCCCACTGCATAACAAATGTACGGCCTCGTGCACAGCATAACATACATTAAGCTACCTACTACAGAGGCATAGGGAATATGTCTCATATCCACAAATTCTTGAGGTGTCTTGAGACACTATTCCCTAGACAGATGAACTCCGTGGCTGAAGTGTAATAAGCCCCTCTTGGAATTCTGCATCGAATATCTGGATAACATTTTGTCGATATAAGACGCTTGAGACAATGCTAGCGTTCTGTTCTTGCGATTCCTGAAGATCTGAATCCCAAGAATATATTGCGCCTCTCCCAAATCTTTCATTTGGAATTGGGTCGCCAGCCAATTCTTTATGTCAGTAAGGTATCGTACATCATTCCCAATGAGTAGGATATCATCCACATAAAGTACTAACAAAGCTACTTTGTCGTTGATGATCCTCTTGTAAACACAAGGCTCATAAATGTTTTGGTCAAAGACGTAAGACTTGATCGCAGTATCAAATCTTATATTCCAAGATCTTAAGGCTTGTTTCAACCCATAAATGGATCGATTGAGCTTGCAAACTTTTTGCTCCTGACCTTGGGCTATGAACCCTTCGGGCTGAGACATATAGATGCTCTCGTCAAAATTACCATTCAAAAAGGCAGTCTTGACGTCCATTAGCCAAATTTC
This sequence comes from Trichosanthes cucumerina, assembly GCA_036507285.1. Taxonomy (NCBI): domain Eukaryota; kingdom Viridiplantae; phylum Streptophyta; class Magnoliopsida; order Cucurbitales; family Cucurbitaceae; genus Trichosanthes; species Trichosanthes cucumerina. Next base: position 48,216,346 of record CM071841.1, read on the forward strand.
ATAATCATAAAATGCGGCTATGGACAAGAGTATCCTTATAGACTTCAGCATAGCAACAGGGGAAAAAGTTTCTTCATAGTCAACTCCTTCCCTTTGGGTAAAACCCTTTACTACAAGCCTAGCCTTAAAGGTCTGTACCTTTCTGGCTGCATCTCGTTTTCTCTTATAGATCCATTTACACCCTATGGGTCTAACCCCTTCAAGTTGGTCTACAAGTTCCCATACTGAATTTAAGTCCATTGACTCAATTTCAAGGTTCATGGCTTTGATCCATTGGTCCTTGTCTACGTCATTCATTGCCTTTTTATAAGACAATGGATCCTCTACGCGGTCATCAAGTATGACAACTTGAGTCTCAGCTAAACCCAAGAAGCAGTCAGGTTGGGAAACAACCCTCCCACTGCATTGTGGCATTCCCAACGATTGAGAAGGACGAGACTGACTTGAGGTGCTGGCTCTTCCATCAACTCTTGATGAAGGTCCAGCTTGATCAACAACTCTTGTTGGTTCATGTGTAGCTTCATTTAGTACTAATTTACTTCGCGGTTTGTGGTTCCTCATGTGATCTTCCTCCAAGAACGTGGCGTTTGTCGATACAATCACCTTGTTTTCCTATGGGTCGTAGAATAGACCACCTCTCGTTTCTTTGGGATAGCCAACAAATTGGCACAATCTTGAACGAGGTTCCAGTTTCTTTGGGTTTGTCACCAACCCGTGTGTCGGACAACCCCAAATCCTGAAGTGTTGTAAACTAGGTTTACGCCCCTTCCACAGCTCACAAGGTGTTTCGGAAACACTTTTTGATGGAACACTGTTCAAGCTTTGAACTGCAGTCTCTACTGTGTATTCCCAAACGAGAAGGTGCAATTGAGCATAGCTCATCATAGAACGAACCATGTCTAACAAGGTTCTATTTCTCCTTTCAGACACACCATTTTGATGTGGTGTATTAGGTGCAGTGAGTTGAGACTTAATTCCATGTTCTATCAAATAGTCCTGGAATCTCAAATCCATATACTCACCACCTCGATCGGATCAAAGTGTTTTAATGGTTTTCTCTAATGCATTCTCTACTTCAGCCTTATACTTTTTGAACTTTTCAAGAGCTTCAGACTTGTGATGCATTAGGTATAGATAACCATACCTCGAATAATCATCTATGAAAGAGATGAAATATTCGTACCCTCCTTGAGCTTTGACATTCAGTGGACCACAAAGATCCGAATGCACAAGTTCTAGGGGCTCTACGGCTTTGTAACCTTTTCCAGTAAAAGGTCGCTTGGTCATTTTACCCTCCAAGCATGATTCGCTAGGAGGTAAAAAATCATCTTCTAACTTATTTAGAAGTCCATTCTTAGAGAGTCTCTCAATCCGGTTGAGATTAATATGACCAAGTCTAAGATGCCATAGATAGGTATTATTATTTGGAGAAATCCTTTGTCTTTTATTTTGAGTACTAACATTTTTAAACATCTCATGATTTAATATTGCTTTGGTTTTATTCGGTTTTAGTACGTACAAGCTATTTTTCAATTTAGCAGAACAAATATTGACACCTTCTTTCAAAATGAACGCTTCATTAATTGAAAAAGAAATACAATATCCAAGTTCTATTAAACAAGGGATAGAAATTAAGTTCCTTTTAAGCTTAGGAACTATACACAGATTTTTAAATAAAAGAAATCTATCTCCGAAAAATAGCTTGGCATCTCCCACTGCACCAGCTGAGACGACGTCTCCTGTTCCGACCCTGAGCGTCATCTCACCCTCTTCGAGCTCCTTGAAGGAACTAGTTTCCTGAAATGAAGAGCAAACGTGATTAGTGGCTCCTGAATCAAGTATCCAGGTCAAATCATCATCTACCACTAAACAAGTTTGAAGAATAAGTAAATCTAATTTACCTTTCTTCTCTTTGAGCTCAAAGAAGGTATTTTAAGGTTTCGCCTCCAATGCCCATCCATGTTGCAAAGTGGAAACATTTTCCTTTATCTGACAACCTTGGCTTTTCCCTTGCCTTTGTCAGCAGCAGGTGCCTTCCCTTTCCCTCCTATTTTCTTCTTTTGGGTCTTCTTAAGCCCAGAAGATAAACCACAGGACTTAGTCCTAGAGAATGAACCCTTCTGGAACCTTCTGAAATGGGCAAACACATTTGCGTCACCATCAGCCTGTCCCTTATTATTCATAAGAGACTGGAAAGCCTGTAGTTCATTAAGGAGATTAGACAGGTTATACACAATCTTGTTCATCACCGCATTGCTGCGGAATTGCAGGAAACTCTTCAGAAGAGATTCCAGGATGAACGATACCTGACTTTGCTCGTCAATGACCACTCTGTTCATCTCATCCACGATGAAGTGGACCATCAGATCGAGAACGTGTTCTCTCACGGATGATCCCTCGTTCATACGAGAGTTATAAACGTATTTGAGGGATTCGTGTCGAATCTGTCAGACGGTTGTCCAAACATTTCCTGCAGCGAACTCATGATCTCACGAGCTGAGATCATGCCCTCGTGCTTTTTGGCCAGAACTTCAGCAACACTAGCCAAAATGTAGACATTGGTCTTATCATTGGCCTTGATCCAGCGGTCGTATGCCTCCTTATGCATTGAGGAGCGCATTGAGCGGGGATCCGAGGACATTCCTCGGTCAAGACAAACCGTAGGTCATCAACAACCGTAATCGTATTTGAGTTGGATTTCCGAGTAGTAAAATTCTCACCAGTTAAACGGTCGGTTTTAAGTAAGGCTATTATAGAGGACGACATGCTGAAAATCCAAAATAGTTCAAATTCGTTATGCCTTTTAACCGATTGTAAAAACCAATCATATTTAGCAAAATTATTAAAGAAGCCTAGTGCTTAAACTAAACCCAATGTTTAAATTAAACCTTCAATTTTGCAACGATACTTCAAGGGTTTAAAACAAAAGTCTCTGTCGGGCGGTCAGTCATTCCTCCCTTGAATTGAGACTTTCTCAGCCAATTCCAACTACCAGAACATCTCATGCCCAAATGGTCCTTAGCTACCGTTTGTTTGGTCAAAGACTTGTTAACTAGCTTAACTCATCCCGTAAATGTGACCCTACCATTTTCAGATCCAATAGGCCCGATCCAACAGGCTACTATTAAGAAAGACAACTGTTGGCAAATAACTTAAAACACCCTATCTATTTCTGGAGTTCGCGGTTTTCCGATCCCTATAGTCAGGCCCTCCGTAGGGTTTGGCTGTTCCAGGACAACCATGCAGGCAGATTATAGAAATCTCACGGTGCGACCTAATGGAGGAGACTGTAGGATAAGTTAACACGCGTCCTGCTCCCATTTACTATGGATACGTCCCTCATTCACCTTGGTATTAAACCATGCAAACACTTACCGTAGGGGGACGTCCTATTGACGCCACTTAGCCGAGCATGAAACTCACGGTGTGAACTCTTGAGGACGTGAGAGTAAACTCGATGCGAACATCTCGTTTTCTCCTACTGAAGCTCCTAAGACTAGGGTATACGTTTAACTTAGTCGGATTCTGGCTAAAAGAATCTATCTAAGTCTATGCCTATTATAACTATTATAACTAGGTCTTAAAACCTTATGTCTAGGTGAATAAACATTTTAATTACCTAGAGATAAAATAGAACTAAGGTTAATTCAACTCAGTTCCGGTCGCCGGTTGTGTAAGAGGTGTTAACTAATCACAAGCATAAGTACCCTCACCTTAGACGATAAAGATTTTCACCGGTAGAGTTCCCTTATAACCAAAATTCCAACGTCCTACTAGATTTTAAACTATTTAAAATACTACGTAAAACTAATTTCTAATCCTATTAGAAATTAAAACTTAGGTCTAAATTAATTTTAAACGATTTAAAACTAATTAAATTTTTAACCCAAGTTCCTATGTTTGCATGCATTTCCTTATTATAGGTTATGGTTTCTAAACCCCTTTTAATTTATAACTCATGTAAATTCAATAATTAACCTATGAAAGAAACTATATTATAAATCCAACAATCATTATTCAAATTGGAATCATGAAAGGAATTCAACTAATTGAATTATAAAATTACCTAAATATAATAACATTTATTTTAAACTAAGTAATTTCATGCTCCATGCAATTTATTTTCCATATAATCTAATCATAACAATTATAATTAATTACTCATGAAAAATAAATTAATGATGCATTCATCATATTCATATAACATTTATATAAATAAAATGCATGAACATGCTTATCCTAAGGTGGGAAAAATCTAAATAACATTCATAAATATAAATAGCTGTAAAACAGGAATAATTTGGCCCCTGAAGTGCAAAAAAAAAAATTACATTAATTTTATTTCATGAAACAGGTCCAAAAATACCCTGAACCGGCCTTGAACCGCTTGAACCAGACCAAAACCAACGAACCAGCTGAACCGGTTGCAACTTCCGGAAATGCCTCACGGCGTTGTTGTTGGGATTTATGCCCCAAACTTGTGTAATTTTGATCAATTAAATAAAGGGTTATTTGTGTTGATAAGATTACAGTCTTACTTTTATAAATCCACTAAACTAAGCTCCAAGGTTATAAAATTTATCTTGATATCAGTGTAGTGGACACTATTTGGGTTGCATTCAAGATTATAACCTAATAGTCTATGGCATAAGTATAAGGTTGGAAACCTCATTCTGGTAACACCATGGATGCGGCTCACTTTGTAATTAGTACAAATGAGGTAATCCAACTCATTCATTTAGTTGACATGCGAGTGGGGCATCCCTGTATGAAGAGTTCATACAAGATCTGGATCATGAAATTATTAGTCTAACCAAAGATAACACATCGTTAATGAGGATAAGACTAGTAATTTATAGATGGTCATTAGTGACTTGACCAGAATCCTGAGCAACTTAAGAACTCTTGCTTATAAGGGTTTGTCCTTAGACTAGTATGGATGAGAGTGGCCTGTAGCCGACTCAATAAGCCTACCTTCTCAGGGACAGAACCTCGTAGGTAGCTGGGAACTTAACTGTGCAAGATGGAATTCACTCATTTCTCTACCGAGGAATTAGATAGGTTCCTCCCAAGAACCGACTCGTGTCTTGAGCAGTGGGGCCCGCCCTCTATGAGGATATGAGTCTAAGGTATGACCTTAGACTTGTTGTTCATTAGATGATCAGTGGTGCTTAAGGAGCAAAGAGGTAATCATAGGGGTAAAATGGTAATTTGACCCAGTTGTGATTACGAACAACCTATGAAGGGTCGACTCATGGGTAATGACTAAATAAGTGGACACAATAATATCTACAGTGAGGAAAGTGCAGCTACAAGTCTATAGTGGAGTGACTTGTAGTTAATGAATATTGATTAACTGGATCAAAGAGTTTGATCAGTTAATCTCACATCATTGGAGCTCATGATCTGTAGGTCCATTAGATCCTTCCGTTGGCTCAACATGGTAATATTGAGGGTATAAAATTAGGAGATAAATTGAAGTGTTCAATTTTGAGGATTTATATCAATTATATATGATATAATTGATATAATATATAGTTTTAATGTGAATTAGATTCATATAGAAACTATATACTAAAGAGAGATAAAAGGAGGGGTAGGATGATCATTTCCATCATATTTCTCTGTATATGGTTGCATGAGATGCAATCATTCTATGTTATTCCTAGCCTCCTTGTTGTGTTGTTCGAAGAGTTCCAAAACACACATCTCTCTCACGAAATACCTCACCACTCCTAAAGGGAACCCACCTTCCTCCCTCACCTAGAGAACAACGGAAAAGATTCGGTGGTGGTGTCGGTGTTCGTATGAGTTCGTGTTGCGTTGATCTTAATCGTGAAGAGAGGAGGAGCACTTGAAGAAAGATTCATCAAAGGTAAATACTTGTTGTTCGTTTTATTATATGTGCTTAATCTATGTTTTACGTTCTTGAATTTTCCGTTGTAACTAAATCAAGAGCGCGTGATTCGCAATCGCTTCCGCTGCGGGGACTTCGATTCCCTTCAATTGGTATCAGAGCACAATTGCGTTCTTGATTTATGTTCTAGATTTTTCGAGAACAAGGTGGGATTTACTGTTTTGCATGAGATGTATGAACGGTTTTTACAAAATTAGATGTTTTCAACTTTGGCACTTAGATTTACAATTTCCATTGAAATTTTCAATGTAAGGGCCCAGTGTTTTGGACAAATTTAATTGTAAATCGAGTCTGTAAGTCCGTGTCGATCGAGGCATGGCAGTTGTTGAGAAGAACGGAGCAAAAAGAGCAAAGGAATGGTGATTCTTAATGTTGTCTGTGTGCAGCGTTGCAACGCCGCGCTTCCGGGAGAAGGCGCGCGCAGGAGGCAGCGTTGCAACGCACCCTCTAGCGTTGGCGTTGCGCAATGCTCGGCAGAAAACGCTGCTATCAGCGTTGCAACATCGAATACGTTTCACGCGAGGAGCAACGGGCAGAAACGGTTTTTTTATTATTTATATTAATTATAAAAACATTTATTTTAATATATTTAATAATTTTAATTTTAATTAATATAATTAGATTATAATAATTAAAATTATTTCTAGGGTGCCAAAATTGGTCTAATTTTTGCTATTTTAATTATGCAATTGTTGTGTAATTATTGTCATGCATAGTGTATGCTTGTATTTTAGAAATCTCACCTTAGGTTAAGCATTTTCATGCATCATTTTTAATATAAGGAGTTATATTATATAGTTTGCATGATTAATTAATATAAGGTTGTTATATTAATTTTTGGACAACATTGACATGCATTGTTTTTCATGAGATGAATATGCTATGAATGTCTTATTATTCATGTGATGAATGATCAAGCACTATAACATAGTATGCATGTCACCTAAGGTTAATTATTAGTTTTAAAGTGTTTAGAACTTGGAAATAATAGACCTTGGGTTATCTAGTTCTAATTAGATTAGAATTAGGAACCAAGTAATTTATAAGCTATGATTAAAAGAGGAACTCTGTCTAAGGAAAGTTACATCTAGGTCAGTATTTAAGTCGATGAAAGCGGAACAACCCCCTACGGGACTCGACACGGAAGTGAAATTTAATCGAGATAGCCTTATAAATTTACAAGAATCAATGGGTTTATTAAGTGGGTTAATAAACTAGAAATCCTAGGTTAATATAAGGAGTTATATTAACAAACTTAGGATAAAATCAATATAAGAGTTATATTGATCATCAATATAATAGTTATGTTGATAGAGTTAAGTAAAACCATTAGCCGGGTTTTAGCCTAAGAAAGATTCCTATAGACTTAAACTATTCAGTGGGAGGAAAAAGTGTATGAGATACATATTTTTCCACCTACGCTATCTCCGGGAAGTTCACATCGTGAGACTCATACTTGGCCTCGTGGCGCAAATGGGAGCGTCCCCCTTCGGATGGTGTTTGTATGAGTCAATATCAAGGTGAATGGAGAGGGTACTTATAGTGAGTGGGAGCGGGTTTAGTGAAAACAAAACCTCACGGTCTCTTTGTCCGGTTTACACCGTTAGACCACTATGGTCACACTGTTAGTTTGGCTGGACTGCACAATCCCTTCTTGGAGGGCTTGATCATAGGGGATCTAACATGATGAGACACCCGAAAGGGATAAAGATTTCCTTAGACTATTTTCCAATCTAGTCCTCCCTTCGGCGAATTTTATAGGATCGAGACTCTGGGATCTAATGACAAAGGGTTACACTCACGGGGTACATAAGTTGTGTATGTATCCAGACCAAAAAATTGTAACTAAAACCTATAGGAATAAGAGTTATTCTGGTGTTAGGTTTTGGTCAAGAGTGTCTTGATCCAGAGGAGGAGTGTTTTTTATTACCCTTCGGTGTCATACATTCTAACCCTTTGGAGTATCATTGCAAATCATAAATGGCCTAGGAATCATTTGATAATTAGCTAAAACATGATTGGATTAGAGTTATAGCAAGAAACTCATACAAGTTTGTTTGTACTTTTTCAGCCAAAATGTCTAGCTCTATAATTTCCTTAATGGGTGCGGAAAAGTTAACCGGAGAGAATATGATGACATGAAAAAACAAACTCAACACTATTTTTGTAGTGGATGATCTGAAGTTTGTGCTAACTGAGGAGTGTCCTCAAGTGTCAGGCTCGAATTCGTCACGAAATGTTCGTGATGCATATGATCGATGGATCAAGGCCAATGATAAGGCCAAGGTCTACATGCTGGCAAGTCTGTCTGACATATTACCCAAGAAGCATGAAGGCATGATTACCGCAAATGAAATCATAGATTCTGTGCAGGGTATGTTTGGACAACAGTCCACACAAGCCCGACATAATGCCCTAAAGTACATATTCAACTCGAGGATGCCAGAGGGTAAATCTGTTTGGATCATGTCCTGGATATGATGGTACACTTTAACATCGCAGAGTCGAATGGTGCTTCCATCGATGTGTCGAGCCAGGTCAGCTTCATTCTGGAAACCCTTCCAGATAGTTTCCTGCAGTTTAGAAGTAATGTTATTATGAACAAGCTTACTTTTATTCTTACCTCCCTTCTAAATGAACTCCAGACCTTTCAATCTTTGATGAAAATTCAGGGATCGAAAGGTGAAGCAAATGCTGCCAGTAAGAGTTATCACAGAGGTTCGACCTTTGGGACAAAAACAGTGGCTTCATCTTCTTCTAACCTGAGAGGTAAGAAGAAGAACATGAAGTAGGTTGGTAAAGGGAAACAAGTCGACAAAGTCGCGCCGAGAAAGGGAAAGAAAGTCAAAGACGTTTGTGACAAAGGAAAGTGTTTCACCGCAACGTGAAGACGAGCATTGGAAACGAATCGTCCAAGTACATTGCAGAAAAGAAGTAGGAAGGTAAATATGATTTACTTTGCCTAGAAGCTTGTTTAGTGGATAATGATAAAACAGCTTGGATACTTGATTCAGGCGCCACTAATCATATTTGTTCTTCTTTTCAGGGAATTGATTCCTGGCAGCAGCCACAGCAAGGAGAGATAACGCTCCGAGTTGCAAATGGAGAGATCGTCTCAGCTGTAGTAGTAAGCACAATGCAAGAAATATGTATTGTTGGACAATATATTAGTGTTACCAGGGTTACTAGAAACCTCATTTCCATTTCTTGCCTTATTGAACAATGTATTTTTGTTTCCTTTTCTATGAATAAAGTGTTTATTTTGAAGAAAGGTTTAGAAATATGTTCAGCTTCATTAGAAAATGGATTGTATGTTTTAAGGCCTAATTCAGTCAAAATGGTTTTGAACACTGAATTATTTAAAACTGCAAACGCACAAACTAAGAAACGTAAAATTTCTCCTAAAGAAAATGCTCATCTTTGGCATCTAAGATTGGGTCACATTAATCTCAATAGGATTGAGAGATTGGTAAAGAAAGGACTTCTAAACGAGTTAGAAGAAAATTCTTTGTCAGTATGTGAATCCTGCCTAGAAGGGAAGATGACTATAAGACCTTTTAATGGAAAAGGTTATAGAGCCAAAGATACTCTAGAGCTTATACATTCAGACCTTTGTGGTCCGATGAATGTTAAAATTAGGGGAGGATATGAATATTTCATCTCTTTTATAGATGATTATTCCATATATGGGCATATTTACCTAATGCACCACAAGTCTGAAGCACTTGAAAAGTTCAAGGAATTCAAGGCTGAGGTTGAAAATCAATTAGGTAAAAGAGTTAAAACACTTTGATCGGATCGAGGTGGAGAGTACATGGATTTAAAATTCCAAAACTATATGATAGAACATGGAATTACATCCCAACTCTCAGCTCCCTGCACACCACAACAAAATGGTGTATCAGAAAGGACAAATAGAACCTTGTTGGACATGGTTCGATCAATGATGAGTTATGCTCATCTCCCTAGTTCCTTTTGGGGTTATGCAGTGGAGACTGCAGTATACATTTTGAATAGTGTGCCCTCAAAAAGTGTTTCTGAAACACCTTTTGAACTCTGGAAAAGACGTAAAGGTAGTTTATGTCACTTCAGAATATGGGGTTGTCCAGCACATGTGCTTGTGACAAATCCAAAGAAGTTGGATTCACGTTCAAAGTTGTGCCTATTCGTAGGATACCCAAGAGAAACAAGAGGTGGTTTATTCTATGATACTAAGGAAGATAAGGTTTTTGTGTCGACAAATGCCACTTTCTTGGAGGATGACCACATAAGGGACCACAAACCAAAAAGTAAGGTAGTGTTGAGTGAGTTAGACGGAACAATAGCAAAGGTTGTTAATAAGAACACTAGTACGTCAACAAGAGTTGTTGATACTAGTTTGTCTAGTCAAAAGGGGCCTTCTCAAGAGTTGAGTATGCCTCGACATAGTGGGAGGGTTGTGATACAGCCTGACCGTTACATGGGTTTAGCTGAAACCCAAGTTGTTATACCAGATGACAACTGCGAGGATCCATTGACTTATAATCAAGCAATGGTTGACAAAGACAAAGACAAATGGGTCATAGCCATGGACCAAGAAATGGAGTCGATGTACTTCAATTCTGTGTAGATAAGCCTGATGGGGTGAAACCTATAGGTTGTAAATGGATCTACAAGAGAAAACGTGGTGTAGATGGGAAGGTGCAAACCACTAAAGCTAGACTAGTAGCAAAGGGTTATACCCAGGTTGAAGGGGTTGACTTTGAGGAAACCTTTTCACCTGTTGCTATGGTAATGTCTATCCGTATCCTTCTTACCATTGCCGCATATTATGACTATGAAGTATGGCAAATGGATGTCAAGACAGCCTTTTTGAATGGCAATCTTGAGGAAACCATCTACATGAACCAACCCAAAGGGTTCATTAAACCAGGACAAGAGCAAAACGTTTGCAGGCTTAAAAGGTCGATTTATGGACTGAAACAAGCCTCTAGGTCCTAGAATATAAGATTTGATGAGGCTATCAGATCTTATGGTTTTGACCAGAATGATGATGAACCTTGTGTCTACAAGAAAATCATCAATAGTTCTGTCGCTTTCCTAATTCTCTATGTGGATAATATCCTACTCATTGGGAATGATGCAGGTTATCTCACTGACATCAAGGAATGGCTAGTTACGCAATTCCAAATGAAAGATTTGGGTGATGCGCAGTTTGTTCTTGGGATCCAGATTGTCCGAAACCACAAGAATAAAACACTAGCCTTGTCTCAAGCATCACACATAGACAAAGTGTTGTCAAGGTTTAAGATGCAAGATTCCAAAAAGGGCTTGTTGTCTTTTAGACATGAAATCCATTTGTCTAAGGAATAGTGTCCTAAGACACCTAAGGAGTTGAGGATATGAGACGGATTCCTTACGCATCAGCTGTTGGCAGCCTGATGTACGCCATGTTGTGTACTAGGCATGACATCTGTTTTGTAGTTGGGATGGTCAGTAGGTATCAATCCAATCCAGGACTTAAACCCTGGACAGCGGTTAAAACAATCCTTAAGTATCTTCGGAGAACAAGGAACTACATGCTTGTGTATGGGGCTAAGGATTAGATCCTTACAGGATACACGAATTCTGACTTTCAGACTGATAAAGATTCTCAGAAATCTACATCAGGGTCAGTTTTCACTCTTAACGGAGGAGTTGTAGTATGGCGAAGCGTCAAGCAAGAATGCATCGCTGATTCGACCATGGAGGTCGAATATGTAGCAGCTTGTGCAGCAGCTAATGAGGTTGTCTGGTTAAAGAAATTTATGCTAAATTTAGAAGTTGTTCCAAATATGACTTTTTCCGTCACACTTTATTGCGATAACAGTGGTGCAGTGGCAAATTCGAGGGAACCTCGAAGTCACAAGAGGGGAAAGCACATAAGGCGGAAGTATCATCTCATCCAGGAGATCATGCATAGAAGAGACGTGATTGTCACGAAGATAGCCTCAGAGCACAACATTGTTTATCCTTTTACAAAGGCTCTCACGGCTAAAGTATTTGAGAGTCACCTAGAAGGTCTAGGTTTACAAGTCTTCCCCAACTAGGGCAAGTGGGAGTATTTTGTACAAAGGGGTTTAAATGCCCTAGTTTATTGTATTTACATTAATGTAATGTTTAGGCCTCCACAAGCTTTAGGTCAAGTGGGAGATTGTTGGGATTTATGCCCCAAACTTGTGTAATTTTGATCAATTAAATAAAGTGTTATTTCTTTTGATAAGATTACAGTCTTGCTTTTATAAATCCAATAAACTAAGCTCCAAGGTTATAACGTTTATCTTGAAATCAGTGTAGTGGACACTATTTGGGTTGAATTCAAGATTATAACCTAAATAGTCTATGGTATAAGAATAAGGTTGGAAACCTCATTCTGGTAACACCATGGATGCGACCTACTTTGTAATTAGTACAAATGAGGTAATCCAACTCATTCATGTAGTTGACATGCGAGTGGAGGCATCCTGCATGAAGAGTTCGTACAAGACTGGATCGCAAATTATTAGTCTAGCCAGGATAAGACTAGTAATTTATGGATGGTCATTAGTGACTTGACTTGAATCCTGAGCAAGTTAAGAACTCCTGCTTATGGGGTTTGTCCTTAGACTAGTATGGGTGAGAGTGGCACATGAGCCGACTCAATAAGCCTACCTTCTTAGGGATGAGAACCTCGTAGGTAGGTGGGAACTTAACTGTGCAAGATGGAATTCACTCATTCCTCTACTGAGGAATTAGATAGGTTGTTCCCTTAAGAATTGACTCCAGGTCTTGAACAAAGGGGCTCCGCCCTCTATGAGGGTATGAGTCTAAGGTAGGACCTTAGACTTGTTGTTCATTAGAGGATCAGTGGTGCTTAAGGAGCAAAGAGGTAATCACAGGGGTAAAACGATAATTTGACCCAGCTGTGATTACGAACAACCTATGAAGGGTCGACTCATGGGTAATGACTATATCAGTGGACACAATAATAACTATAGTGAGGAGAGTGCAGCTACAAGTCTATAGTGGAGTGACTTGTAGTTAATGAATATTGATTAACTAGATCAAAGGGTTTGATCAATTAATCTCACATCATTGGAGCTCATGATCTGTAAGTCCATTAGATCCCTCCGTTGGCTCAACATGGTAATATTGAGAGTATAAAGTTAGAAGATAAATTTAAGTGTTGAATTTTATACATGAGGAATTATATCAATTATACATGATATAATTGATATAATATATAGTTTTAATGTGAATTAGATTCATATATAAACTATATACTAAAGAGAGATAAAACGAGAGGTAGGATGGTCATTTCCATCCTATTTCTCTATATATATGGTTGCATGAGATGCAACTAGGTTAAGTGATTTTGGAAATCATTCTAAGCTATTCCTAGCCTCCTTGTTCTGTTGTTGGAAGAGTTTCAAAACACACATCTCTCTCAAAAAATACCTCACCACTCCTAAAGGGAACCCACCTTCCTCCCTTACCTAGAGAACAAGGGAGAAGATCCGGTGGTGGTGTCGGTGTTCGTACGAGTTCGTGTTGCGTTGATCTTGATCGTAAAGAGAGGAGGAGCACTTGAAGAAAGGTTCTTCGAAGGTAAATACTTGTTGTCCATTTTATTATATGTGCTTAATCTATGTTTTAAGTTCTTGAATTTTCGTTGTAACTAAATCAAGAGTGCGCGATTTGTAATCGCTTCCGCTGCAGGGACTTCGATTCCCTTCAGTTGCAATGCTGATGCTAGCGTTGCAACGCCCCCTTTGTCTTATACGCGCCTGCTATCGAGATGGCGTTGCAACGCTGAGGGGCAGCGTTGCAACGCCGCTGACCCCTTGAACGCCGCGCAGATAGGAGACGCTGGCGTTGCGACGCCGTTCTTCAGCGTTGCAACGCTGCTGCTTCGGCAACAGCTTTCTTCCACGGACAAAGCAGCTTCAACTTTCAATTTCTCCCTCGATTCTCCACCGAATTGCTTGAAATTGGTCCCGAACGACTCGTAACTCATTTACAGACTCAATAATGCACTTTTTCCCCAAAAACGCAAGGGCCTTTATCTACAAATTCATCAAAATCAAAGTAAACTAAGGCCAAAAAACTGCTAAACAAGTTTCACAGCAAACCATATGTACTTCCCACAAAAATCAATGAAATTTTGTTTCAATCAAAACAAATCAAGCATTGCTCTGATACCAATTGATGGAGGTCTGATCTCCTTGAGCAGTGGAAACATAGTTTGGGATCGTAATTGCTTGATTGTTTAAGTTGAAGCAAAAACCAGTACATTGACAAAATACAGAACAAGCATACATCATTTAATCTAATTAAAGCATGGAGTAGTACATGCAAACATGATAGAAGTTTAACAATTAAACTAATTAAAGAGAGGAATACCTTTGTAGACTTTCTCCAAAGGTTGTACAGCAAATCAATTGTACAGGGACTTCTCTGTTTTCTTCCAGCAAGAACACAACCACCAGATATCACCTCCTATATCTCTGAGTGCTTAGATCTTTCCTTGGTGGGAAGGATTCCAACTTTTGGATAGAATTTGGAATGGGAGAGTCAGAGAGAGTTTGCACAGCAATTCTCCAAATTGCTTGAATGATCAATCGATCACTTGCTTCTTCCAACTCCCTACACTTAACGATATGGAGTAGAGAAGAAACTGGTGAGTGGGGAACGTGTCATCTACACGTTCCCCTTTTTTAATTAATTAAATAATTAATTAAAAACATATATAACCTAATTAAATAATTAATTAATTTGAATATCCTATATTTCAAATAGATTATATTTATATGATTAAATCACATTTAGTCATTAATCTATAGTTTTAATGTACATCCAGTGCACATTAAATTTTAACCTATAGTTTTCAAATGTGAATCACATTCACATTTAATATATTATTTGAACTCTTTCAAATATTCAATTCTCTCATATAATTTAATATGAATCATATTCACATTAAATTTATAATATATAGTTCAAAAATTATATATTATATTGTATCTATATACATTAAATATATTCCCTAGTGAATTTGAACATTTCAAATTCAAATGATCTAAGAACCCTTTACGAGCTAGAAGGTGGACCTAATGGACCTACAGATCAGAAGCTCCAACAATACGAGATTGCTTGGTTAATCTCATTAACCTCCCAATCAACATTCGTTAGTTGCGGGAACACTCCACTAAAGTCCCACAGCTGCACTCTTCTCACTGCAGATATATTTCTGTGTCCATGGATATTGACCAATAACAGCAAGTCAATCCTTCACGAGTTCGTAACACCAGTGGGGTCAAATTACCGTTTTACCCTGGGTTACATCTTGTGCCTTAAGTACCAGTGCTCCTCTAATGAATAATTTATTTGTGGTCATACCAATAAATAGAGTCCCTCTCGGGCCAATGAGAGGGTCGAGCCTTTTGTTCAAGTCCCGAAGACACCACTTAAGAGAACATTCCTCTACTTACCCTAGTACGCGGGAAGGAGTGAATTCCATCTTGCTCAGTTAAGTTTCCAGTCGCTCACTCGGTCTTGTCCCCAAGAAGGTAGGCATATTGAGTCGACGAATCTGGCCAACTCTCACCCATACTAGTCAAAGGACAATCCCTCGCGAACAGGAGTTCATAACCTGCTCAGGATTGAGATCAAGTTGCCTAGGTCATCCTAGTGAAATAGAAACCTAACTAGTCAACGGAGTTACAGCTAGAAATTACTATTTCGTGGTTCGGTCTTATGTAATCTCATTACATAGGATATCCCCACTCACATGTCTTCTACACAAACACGTTAGGATCACAGTGTTTGTATCAAATACAAAGTGGGTCACATCCATAGTTTAACCAGGGTAAGGTACCCAAACCTTATCCCCTAACTATAGACCGTTTAGGTTGTATCTCGAACCGAGATCCTTTTTATGTACATTACATTCAGTTAGAGATTCATTTAACAACCTTGGATGTTTAGTTTATTGGATTTAGGGTTTAAATAAAGGCAAACTCGTAGATAACGAACCATAACACTTTATTGAAATAATAACACTTTATTACATTAATTAGAACATAATTACAAACTACGAATTTTAGGGCACAAATCCCAACAGACTCATGGGTATTGGTTATATTAGTGGACACATCTTGTCTTACACTGACGGGAGTGCAGCTACGTGCTTTAGTAGAGTGTTACCGTAGCTAATGAATGTTGATTAACCGGGTTAAAGAGTTTGATAGGTTAATCTCGGATCATTGGAGCTCGTCACTATAGGTCCATAAGGTCCCTCGGTTTGCTCAAACTTGATTAATAGAAGGTTTAGTATTTTGGTGCGAATTAAAATGTTCAAGTTCACGAAAGGGCAATTATGTCATTTATATGAGATATGAATGATATATTATATAGTTTAATGTGAATGAGATTTATAATAAACTATAGGTTAGCCTAATTGTTTAATTAGGGCTAATTTGGAGAAATTAGATTGAGAGATATTAAATTGGATGTGATTTAATTTAAAAAATCCACAATAATACAAATTTGATTTGTACAATGAGATATGAGATATCTTATCATATGTGGTTATACAAATATGATTTGCATAACCTATGGTTGTGGTAAAATGGTAAATAGGTGGAGATTTTAACTCCACCTACCACCATTATATAAACCCCTCTTTGAGAAGGGGTTGGCACTCTTCTTGCTCCTTTTTTGTTTTCTCACCAAAGCAATTAGAAAATTCTCTCTCAAAATCAA
The DNA here is from genome assembly GCA_036507285.1 of Trichosanthes cucumerina. Classification (NCBI taxonomy): domain Eukaryota; kingdom Viridiplantae; phylum Streptophyta; class Magnoliopsida; order Cucurbitales; family Cucurbitaceae; genus Trichosanthes; species Trichosanthes cucumerina. The sequence goes on from CM071841.1 coordinate 48,233,024, forward strand.
GCTCTCTTTCACAAACTCTCCTCCCTAACAAAAGAAGGATCCCACCATCCTCCTTCTACCTAAAGTAGAACAACTGTATAACCTAGTGGAGGTTGTCGGTCGTTGTTCGAGAAAGGAGATCAAGATCGTTGAGAACAAGGAGAGCACGAAGAGTTATTCGTGAACGGAAGGAAAGCTTGACGATTGTCTTCAACAAGTAAGTAATGTTTAACTTGATGTTTTTTCTTTCTAGAATTGCATGTTTAATCTATGACTATGTGATAGTTTAATTTTAATGAAATTGAATTGAACAACAATACCACGACGATTCGATCGTCTTTCACTGCGCTGGGATTCTCATTCCCTTCATTGACTTCATTTCGAGGTCCATGGCTTTAACATATTGGTCCCTATCTATATCATTCATTGTCTGTTTATAGTTCAATGGATCCTTAACGCCATCATCAGGTACGACGACTTGGGTTTCAGTCAAACTCATGTAACGGTCGATTTTCTTACATCTCTTCCACTACGTTGAGGCATTCTCACCTCTTGAGAAGGACCAGCTTGATCAACAACTTTTTTGATTTATCTGTAGCTTCCCTGGAAATTTCACTTAAGACAATCCTGCTACGAGGCTGATGATCTCTCATGTGGTCTGCCTCTAAGAACGTGGCGTTTGTCGACGCAAGCACGTTGTCCTCTTGAGGATCATAAAACATACCAGCTTTCGTTTCTTTGGCGTATCCTACGAATAGGCATAATGTTGAACGATGTTCTAATTTTTTTGGATTGGACAGCAACATATTTGTCGGACATCCCCAAATCCTGAAGTGACGTAAACTTCCTTTACACCCTTTCTATAACTCATAGGGTGTTTCTGAAACACTCTTAGAGGGAACCATGTTCAAAATATATGCAGCAGCTTCTACTTCATATCCTCAAAACGAACTAGGCAGTTGAGCATTGCTCATCATGGATCGAACCATGTCGAACAGGGTTCTATTTCTCCTTTCAGATACACCATTCTGCTGAGGTGTACCAGGCACTAAGAGTTGGGATACGATTCCATGTTCTATCATATAGTGTTGGAATCTCAAATCCATATACTCTCCACCTCGATCTGATTGAAGTGTTTTAATCGTTTTACCAAGTGTGTTCTCAACCTCTACATTATACTCCTTGAACTTTTCAAGGGTTTCGGGCTTATGATGCATTAGGTAAATATAGCCATACCTAGAATAATCATCAATAAAACTGATGAAGTATTCATACCCTCCTCATTCCTTGACATTCATAGGACCACAGAGATTCGAATGCACGAGTTCCAAGGGTTCTTTGACTCTATAACCATTTTCAGAAAAAGGTCTTTTAGTCATTTTTCCTTCATGACAGACTCACATGGTGGTAAAGAGTGGTCCTCTAACTGACTTAGAAGACCACTCTTGACCAATCTCCCAATCCTATTGAGATTAATGTGGCTTAGTCTCAAGTGCCAAATATAGGTACTAGGAGAAAGTTTCTACCTTTTATTTTGAGTATCAGTTGTTTTAAACATCTCGGTGTTCAAAATATCTTTTACCTCTGTTAGTCTTAACACATATAAGTTGTTTTCAAGTTTAGCATAACATATTCGCACGGCTCTTTTGCAAATGAACGCTCCATTATGATCAAAAGATACTTTATACATACGTTCAAGCAAACAGGAGATAGATACAAAATTTCTTTTTATTCTAGGAACCAAAAGTACATTTTCTAATAAAATGAATCTATCTCTAAACAACAAATTCACCGTTCTCACTACTTTGGCTGAGACAACCTCTCCCGTTCCAACCCTGAGAGTTATCTCCCCATTAGCAAGCTGCTGTCAGGAACTAGTTTCCTGAAAAGAATAACAAACATGGTTAGTGGCACCTGAATCTAATATCAAGGCAGAATCATCATGTTCCACTAGACATGTTTCAACAACAAGTAAATCATATTTAACTTGTTTTTCCTTCTCAACTTTCTTTTCTGCAAGGTATTTCAGGAAGTTCCTCTTCCAGTGTCTGACACCACCACAATGGAAACATTTTCCTGTTGCCTTAGCCTTGCGTGTGGGCACTTGTCCCTTCCCTTTGTCCTTCTTCTTCTTCTAAATACTTGGTCGGTTGTCGAAGCCCTCCAAAATATTTACTGATTTTCTAGATCTAACATGTAGAAATAGTGGACCAGGTCAAATCCCAAGGAAACCAATCGAATTAATTTCTCAAAGTTCAAAATAATAATGATAACAAAAATAATGGGGGGGTTTGAATTGTATAACAAAAAGTGAAATTAAAAAAAAAAAGATAAAAAGATAATTTTATGCAACTTTCAATTCAAGAATGTAAATTTCATGCAATTGTAATCTTGATCATAGGCTTCAAAACGAAAAAAAAAAAATCAATTTTAATTTTGCTAATTAAAGAACTCAGTCAATTTACTCGAAAGAGTCGCAATAAATATAAACTATCCTAATTTAATTGATCTTAACCAAGCATCAAAATCAAAACTTATAATTAATTCATTGGGTACGATAGTGTTCTATATTTATTAAATAATAGCATTAAAAGAAATGAGTGGATTAAACAAAAATTAACTAATTGATATAACTACAAATTAATTAATTTTGTTTATTTGTTTCCCTAGAGTCTATTATGCAAGTTATGTAAAATGGAAAAGCCATTAATTACACACAAATAACCCAACTGCTACATTTTTTCAATCATTTGTGACAATTACGGATCACAAAATCATGGATAGCAATAAATTGATTGAAACTAAATTAAGGCGTCAATTTAATTAGTAACGATCAATCATAAAAATAAAACAAGAAACAAAGAATTCTTAAATTAGAAACAAAATTTCAATTAGGTCTAAAGCCTCACAAAATTACAATTGGAAATGAAATGACCCTTGAATCAGAAATTAAAGCTTAGCCACACATGGTTGAAAAGCAAGAATAACTGTAAAGGCGAAAAAACATAAAATAAAAAGGATAAAAACAAAAAACTAGAATACTCTCTAAACTTTTGTTTTTGTAGAGATAACTAAAACTCTACACTTCTTTACTCAATACATTGCCCTCCTTTTATACTTGAAAATTACCAGAAATATGTCCCTTATATGTGTCATTTCTTGCTCCACAATGTGTGTCAAGCCACAAGACAATTTCTCCCTTGCATTTCTCATGGAAGACTCCATGCATGTATGTCACCTACACAAGGAAGAAAAACAAAAACAAAAGAAAAAATTAGATAATAAACTTTTCTTTTTTTTCCTTTTCATTCTTGTTATGTTTTTTTTATAACTTTAATTTTTTTTGTTATTTTCAATTCTCTCATTCTTTTATTTTTCTAATTTTTTTCAATTTTTATTTTAATTTACGAATTTGAACTAAAGTATGCTTTTTAGACTAGTTCCACTAAAAAAAGATAATTTGTCATCTCAACTAAATTGGACACAATTCCAACAATTAAACATATTATTCACTTACAATATAAGGAAATTAGATATAATAAGTATTATTAATTTCTACTCATCAAATTCCCCCACACTTAATCCATGTTGTCCTCAAGCATGCCTTAACTTAACATATGAACCTCCTCTTTACTCCCTTTCCATATTTCTTAATATCCAAAAATACCAACAAAGCCAATTACACATCAATGTTGAATTGCAGTGACAATCAAGAGAATGAGCACTCATAGGAAACATTTTGTAAAGAAACTCAAGCATCTCAGCAATTCACCAAAATCACATGCAACAAGACTTAACACCCTCGCGTGATTTCACTCAATACACTCGAAGTATTTAGGGTGCTTTTACTCTCAAAATCAAAACCTAGCATGTTATTACCATATGCTTGCAAATGAATCAAATCTCCACCACTATAGATGAATTGAATGCAAAAAATCAAAGGGACTTAATAAGGGTTGCAATGGGGCTTAGGTAAAGGTATGGTATGAGGAAACTTTTAGGTGTTTCACAATCAAAACCAAGATTTGTATATTTTTCATGATATCAATGCCACCTAACAATCACACATTACCCAAGACATTGAACTTTATTGTTACATCTCATTTCAAACACTACGAATGTTGGAAAAGTAGCATTTTAATAATTCAAATGCTTTTGGCTAATTTTTCTCCAAAAAGTTTTCATTTTTTTCTTTTCCTTTTCTTCTTTTTCTTCTTCTTTATTTATTTATTTTTTTTATGCTAAGGCCTTTTTTTTTTTTAATTTTTGCCTTACTTTTTTTCACAAGTTTTTTTTCATTATTATTTTTTTCACTCGAACATTAACTACTATGCAATATTTTCTCTTGTCTTTACAAAAGCTACAAATGTTGAGGCTAACAAACAAAATGGTCCTAGGCTAACACATAATGTGTTTGAAGCACAAAAAAAAGGGAAATAGGTTCAAAATGGCTAACTAAATGAAAAAACGTAAAGGTGTGAATTTTTAGAGGTCCAAAAACTTGTTAATCCTAATTTGCCATTATCATATCAATGCATCAATCCAAAAAATGTAGTCGCAAAATGCATTCACAAGCAAGTTCTAGAATAAGCATACTAAGTTTGATAACACTCAATGAGAAATAAATTGAACAAAATATAATGAAATACTCATATGTTGAAAAGCTCACTGGATGTATAATTTGTATCAAGTCTTGTACACTTTTCAATCAACAAATCAATGAGACACTATCATATAATTTTTAAAGCAAAACACTATTCATGCTCATCTCTCTCATGTATTGGAAATCCAAACTAAAGATGCATCCTTAACTTACATAGCATTAAAAGATATTAATAAACATTTAAGGATTTAAAAGAAAAAATAACATGTACGAATTAAGACATGCTAAATTGAAAGCAAAACCTGTTTTTTTTTAGAAACGAAATTGTATAACAATAACCTCCCCCACACCTAAACTATACATTGTCCTCAATGTATAAATACAATATTGCTCACAAAACAAAAGAAAGAAAATTAAACTCCCCTGATTTGTGAACAACTTGAACTGGTATAGTTTGGGGTGTTGAAAGAATGGGTAACCATGTTTTATTAAAAATTAATGCCCTGCAAAAAAAAATGGAATTAGGAAAAATTGAAAGAAGAAAAAAAGAAAAAAAACTAACAATAAAGAGAAGAAAAAGTAAAGAAAACATTGGGTTGCTTCCCAATAGTGCAATTATTTAACGTCGTTTTGCCCGACGAGATTCTTGTGCATGTCAGGGCACATAAAAGTCTTCAATTTTCTTTGGTCCCTTCTTGTTCGAATCAATATAGCCTTCAAAGTCTAAAAGGCTCACATGTTTTCCTAGGGTACCTGAAAGTTCATTATTTTTCAAATTTTCTATATTAGGAATGAAGGACATAAAATACGACTCAACTGACTTGAAAGAAATAAGAGACTCTTCAAACTCATGAGAATAGAGAAAGGACAATTCTAAATCAAGAAAAATGTAAAGGAATAGAATAGACGAAGGTTTTGCAACCTCAAACTCTATCAATTGAATCTCTTTTTCGTGGTAAGGCTCATTTTCTTTCTTTTTCTCAAAAACCTGGACCTCACATGGCACAAAATTATCAAGCTCAACATCGTCGTCATCCATGTACATCTCCACTTCAACCTCATTGGTCTCTATATGTTGATGCTCTCGTTGTCTCTCCACTCTTCTCACTGAATTAGCCACCTGGGTAATTTGGTCATCCAAGCTCTGCATTCCAGCTCGAGTCTCCTCTTGAAATTGAAGAGTACTGTTAGCAAGTTCATATACTATAGCCTCTAGAGACATACCTGAGTCTGAAGTCTGATGGAATGGATTTTTCTGCTCCACCTTGTATCCACATCCATAGTTCGATTGATCCCATTCAGAAAAGTAGTGATCCAAAGACTCGCACTTTACTTGATGACCATGAAATTCTCTCAAGATGCAGGAGTTAGGAATAAAGTTTCGCTGCAGCCGAGGGCATGCTTCTGTGGAGTGTCCTTGAAGCGAGCATAATTTGCATACCTCGAGTGCTTGTAGCTTCCCTACAACTACTTGAAGAATAACAGAAGTTAATTCGGAAATTTGAGTTTTAAGCTCACTAACCTCATCAGCGTATGATGCAACTCTACCAAATGCATAATAAAGATGAAGGTTTTCCGCCATGTAAAAATAGGTATAGGAAAAAAATTAATAAAATAGAAAAAAAATCTTTATAACAAATCTAACATTGAGAAACTAACAATGGTTCCCTGGCAACGGTGCCAAATTTTGGTCGGGTTGTCGAAGCCCTCCAAAATATTTACTGGTTTTCTATATCTAACTTGTAGAAATAGTGGATCAGGTTGAACCCCAAGGGAACCAATCGAATTAATTTCTCAAAATTAAAAATAATAATGATAACAAAAATAAAGGGGGGTTTGAATTGTCGAACAAAAAATAAAATTAAAAAAAAAGTAAACAGATAACTTTATGCAATTTTCAATTCAATGATGTGAATTTCATCCAATTGTAATCTTGATCACAGGCTTGAAAAGAAAAAAAAAATAATTTAATTTTGCTAATTAAAGAACTCAGTCAATTTACTCGAAAATGTCGTAATAAATATGAACTCTCCTAATTTAATTGATCTTAACCAAGCATCAAAATCAAAACTTATAATTAATTCATTGGGTACGATATTGTTCCATACAAATTAAATAATAGCCTTAAAAGCAATGAGAGGACTAAACAAAAATTAACTAATTGAGATAACTACAAATTAATTAATTTTGTTTCTTTGTTTCCCTAGAGTCTATTATGCAAGTTATGTAAAATGGAAAAGTCATTAATTACACACACATAAGCCAACCCCTTGCTATATGTTTTCAATCATTTGTAACAATTACGGATACAGAATCATGGATAGCAATAAATTGATTGAAACTAAATTAAGACATCAATTTAATTAGTAACAATCAATCATAAAAATAAAACAAAAAATAAAAAATTCTTAAATTAGAAACAAAATTTCAATTACGTCTAAAGCCTCACAAAATTACAATTAGAAATGAAATGACCCTTGAATCAGAAATTAAAGCTTAGTCACACATTGTGAAAAATCAAGAATAACTGTAAAGGGGAGAAAACATAAAATAAAAAGTATAAAAACAAAAAACTAGAACACTCTCTAAACTTTTGTTTTTGTAGAGAACACTAAAACTCTGCACTTTTTTACTCAATGCATTGCCCTCCTTTTACACTTGAAAATGACAAGAAATAGGTCCCTAATATGTGTCATTTCTTGCTCCACAATGCGTGCCAAGCTACAAGACAATTTCTCCCTTGCATTTCTCGTGGAAGACTCCATGCATGTATGCCACCTACACAAGGGAGAAAAACAAAAACAAAAGAAAAAATTAGATAATAAGCTTTTCTTTTTTTTTTTTCCTTTTCATTCTTTTTATATTTTTATAACTTTAATTATTTTGTTATTTTCAATTCTCTCATTCTTTTTTTCTAATTTTTTTTTTAATTTTTATTTCAATTTAGGAATTTGAATTAAAGTATTCTTTTTAGACTAGTTCCACTAAAAAAAGATAATTTGTCACCTCAACTAAATTGGACACAATTTCAACAATTAAACATATTATTCACTTAGAATGTAAGGAAATTAGATATAATAAGTATAATTAATTTCTACTCATCAATACCCCTATTCTTGGTAAAAGAAGGACCAGACTTGGTCCCTAAAGACGATTCTTTTAGGAACTTCTTTGAAGTGACAACATTTACCTCCTTCTCTTTTTCCTTTTGATTTCATCAGGGACTCAAAAGTCATAAGCTCGTTGAGTAAAGTGGCCAGGTTATACTTTATTTAATTCAAGAATTTAGAAAAAGTAATAATGTACCCATAAACTCATTATTGTTTTTCCAACGATACTTCAGTGAGTCAGAGCAACCGCTACCGAGGGGCAGTCAATCACTACTTCAGTGAACCAAGACATTCTTGACTAAATGCTAACACCGGAATAACTCTTATTCCTATAGCATTTTAGTTATCGCTACTTTGGTCAAGAATTTACTAACACTTTAGAAATTCTTGTAAGTGTGAACCGCCATTTTCAGACCTTAGAGGTCGACCCCAACAATGCTACCGAATTGGAGAGACAAAGCTGGGAATGGACCTAAGAGACCCTATCCATTTCTGGAGTTTGAGTTGTTCAGAATCCCATGTTACATCCCTTCAAATGGATGGCGCTACTTCGGGCAACCTGCAGGCGCAACATGGGAATCTCACGGTCCAACCTAATGGAGGAGATCGTAGGGTGTGTTGACACAATTCCTTCTCCCACTTGCTATAAATACTTTCTCCATGCACCTCGCTCTTGATTTATGCAAACACCATCCGAATGGGAATGCCCTATTGACATCACGAGGTCGAGCATAAATCTCAGGGTGTGAACTTCTCGGAGAGCGTAAGAGGAAATTGATATATCATATATACCTTTTCACTCCCACTAAGTATTTGAAATAGTTTGGGTATACTTTTACTTAGGCATATTCAGGCTAAAACAATATGACCTAAGTCTACCAATATACAACTATACTGGAATTACCTAAGTCTATTAACCTTTTAATAAACCTAGGTCTACAAGTTCAATTTATTAACTTTTAATAAACGCCACTCATGAAAGATAATTTATAAACCTATGGATTAAATTCACTCTCAGGTCAGTTCCTAAGTAGGCGTGTTCCGTTTCCATCAGGTTAAGTACCCTAACCAAGCCAGAACCTTTCTTAGTCAGAATCCCTCTTTAATCAAAGTTTATAAATTATTGGTTTCCTAATTCTAATCTTATTAGAACTAGATAACCTTAGGTCTAATTAATTTCGGTTCTAAAACCATATTAAAACTAATTAATTAACCTTAGGTTACATGCATTTTTATGTTATAAATTCGTTGATCATGCATCACATGAATAAACATACATTTATAAAAATTCATCACAATGAATAAATGCATAACAATTATATGTTTAATTTTTAATTAATATAACCCTTATATTAATTATAATTAAAACATATAATATTTTTTTATAAATTAATATAACTCTTATATTAATTCTTATTAAACCCAAAAACATGCCTACTATCTATTACAATTGTAATACCCCTAACTTTTATAACTCGACTCCTAGAGACGTTACAACTCATTCGTGCATTTTAGGCAAAAAATGTAATAAAGAACCGTTTAACTTTAAAACACAGTGAAAACTACATTTAGGGATCCCAAAGAAAATCAAAATATTTAAAAACAACATAAATCAGTTTGGCCTCAATTTAAAATTCTCTACTATTTTAATGCATAATAAAATCATTTAATCTTAACTATTTAGACATAATTGAGAAAAAATATGGCTTTGTCCCATGGCCTTCGTAACTTGTCCCATCACTCGTCCTATACGCATTTGCCTTTACCTGAAAAACATTTTAAAAGAAATGGTGAGTATTATAAAAATAATACCCAGTAAGTGACATCGCTACCAAGGTTTTGGGATATGCATACACATACAATCATGACTATAAAACTCTCATGCGTGAGACCTAACTTTCTCATAACTATCATGACTATTTCTCTTTTGGCTTTTAGTGGTCAATTAAGTTCTCTTGAGAGCATGTTGAGTCCGAAGACTCTTGTACTATAGAGTCCTCCTTAACCCCGAGAGCATGTTCAGTCCGAACACTCATAGGTCATGTTGAGTCCGAAGACTCCTTTCATATGGGGTCCTCTCAAAACCCCGATAGCATGTTGAGTCCTAGGACTCCTGTCATATGGGGTCCTCTCAAAATCCTGGGAGCATGTTAGGTCCGAAGACCACTATCATACGTGGAGTCCTCTCAAACCCCTAATGTCATATGGAGAATATTTAACACACAACTATCCATATCTCTATCATGTACATACAATCATGCATGAGGTCCCATCTTTCTTTCATATTTTATGATGCACATGTCATAACTCATAGTAAATCAAATATCATAACATACTTTCATAACAATTAAGCTATCAATCAATCATAATTCATATCATAACTTTCATAGTTTTCATAACATTTAAGGTATCAATCCATCATAAATCCCAACATAACTTTCATAGCTTTCCATTTAAAATACTTTCATAAGGTTCATAATTTTCATATCTTTCTATTTAAAATACTTTCATTATATTTAAGGTATCAATCAATCATAAATAATATTTTTAAAATATTTAAAAATAATTAAGCATAATAGGTTCGACACAGGGTCTCTTACCTTAGCCTTAGCTCCAGCTCCGAGACCTCCTAAAATCGGTGCTTCAACGTCGTTTTCAAACCGAACCGGCCCAATGCATGTACCCCACTAACGGAGACTGAAAACGAACTCGGGAAACTAAAATGATTGGATTAGACTAACTCCAGCGAGCGGCGGCGTGTGGTCGGCCGGCGGCGGCAGCGGACGCGGTGGTTCGGCGCATGGAGTTCGTTTTCTTGTAGATTTCTAGTCGATCTATCCAGAACCGATAGCTAAACTTCGAAAACAGCTCAAATGGTTTGTCAAAACCTCAAACCGATAGTTCACAAAACTAGCCTCCGACGCCTAATTGTAGCACTCGGTTCGTTGGATTGCAGGTCGACGACACGACCAACCCTGCAAGTGAAACGACTCGTGCGTGTGACGGCTTCAGGCGATGGTGTGACGGCTCCAGTCAAGACGGCGGCGAGCACGACAGATCTCCACTGCATGGACTGGTTTTCGATCGTCAATGTGCTCGTCGTGAATGTTGCAGTGGCTGGAACAAGATGCAGCAAAATAGCTCGAAGGCGGTGATGCTTCTGACGGTGGCCTTGGGTGCATGGTGGTTGAAGGAGAAACTGCTCGGTTGGGGGTAGCATGTCGTGAAGAAGAAGATGGAGGGAGAAGATTTCGTCTTTGAAATCGTGCAATAATGAGACAAAAAGGAGGTATGAAACCCTAATTCAAAGTTTCTTTTCCAGTTTTGCCCTTCATCTTCAATTCAAATTACAAAGATGCCCTAAGCCAAAATTTCCCAACTTAACTTATATATAGTAATACCCACATATATTCTCTTAAATTTGTTAAAACTTAAATCAAATTAAAAAACTCCAAAGCCTGGTTAATTTAATTTCCATTAAAACAACCCAAAACACAACCTAAATGTAATTGAAATTTCTGGGGCGTTACAATCTTCCCTCCTTAAGAACTTTTGTCCTCGAAAGTTTCTAATCTTGAATTAGCTAGGGATAAATAACTCGTGCTTCCTTCTCTCACCCCAAGTAATCTCTTCTCTCTTGTGATTCTAGAGTGGAATACTTTACTTGACTGATTCCACTTTGGTTGAACCAGCTCAAAACTCTTTTTTTAAGGTTTATTATACCAGCTACTAGCATTTACTTCAAGGCATGACTCCACCGTCCCGTCTGACCTTCGTTCCCAAAAAAGAAAAAACTCATGCACACCAATGACTCTGCAAAAGTCAAACTATTCAAGTATCTGAAATTAAAATATTTAACCCCCTTATACTCAAAAATTAAAATTCTAACTTTACCTTTCCACTTCATGTTCATATTTAACAAGATCATTTACCTTATGGTACCCCTTTTAAAATTTCACACATAACCTATCTTACATTAACATCTTAGTTGTCTCTAATCACATTACTCATCATGGATAAAATCTAAGTGGTTCGATGTACCTTGAAAAAATTACCTTCGAATTCAAACCACCATTATTTTCTGTTTTAACCTCAAGCCCTTCCTCCCAAACTACCTCGGTTTTCTTTGTCTTGTATCAAATAGAATAAACCTTTTAAAGAGAGCTCCTTGTAAAACAACCTATACTCTACTTTTAACCTTTCCACTACCTTTGGCACGACATAACAGTCATATATATCACTCCCTTTAAAAATCACCCAACAGATAACAACTTCGATATCAAGCAACCTTATGAAAAACAAAACTTAGTCTTTTAAGACTTATTTTTTTCTCTTTACCTTTCAACTCCATAACCATCTTGTCCAAGTGCTCACTTGAATTTAACAGAACCTTCTTTAACACTAACAAAGTTGGGTAACTCAGAATAACATATACTACATCTCATAACTTTTCCATCCCTTAGTAATGAAATCATAATATTCAGACTTGAACAAGAATACTTTACTTAGCACATCCGACTTCCAACTTTTCAAGAAATCATAGCATTCCTCTATCAAGGTTTTACTTAAGGAACTTGGTTGTTTAATGCTTCTCGAAAGGCTTTCGCCTCATAAGGTCTACTCTTTCCCTCCTTTGTCCAAACCGACTCTTAAAATAACATTCAAGTAAGTGTCTCATTTTGACAAAACTTCCCTTAAGCGTTAACATTTTTAACTCAGACATTTCCTTGCTATCATCAAACACTAGAGATCACACATTCGTTTTTCCTTAGCTTAACAAAATGCATCATACTCATCTTTCAAAATTTACTTGGGAAATTTGACTGCTCAGTGACCTTTCAACTGCTTTCACTTCATAGGACTTACTATTCCCTCCTTTTTTTGTCTAAGTCAACCCTTTCAACAACACACAAGTGTCTCAAGTTTGCAAAATTTCCTTTAGGTACCAACATTTTTAACTCATGTCTTTCTTTTCTACCACCAACAGTAGGGATCACATGCATTCTTTTTCCTCAACGTATAAATACATAATTTTCATATCGCATATACACATATCTTCACATATAGGCATTTTCTTTCTATAAACAAGCAATAGAAATCACATATTTTCATTCTTTCGTGGCTTAGAAACACATTATGCTCGATTCTTATTTACATATAACTTTACATATAATTATACATGCCTTTCTTTTCATGAATAAAACGAAACTTTATTTCAAAGGCATACTTGGCAATGACTGGAAGTTATTACTTAGTCATGGGATTCTCGTTGCTTACGATGTAAGCTAGTCTAGAGAACTCATAACCTAGGGCTCTGATACCAACTATAATACCCCTAACTTTTATAACTCGACTCCTAGAGACGTTACTACTCATTCATGCATTTTAGGCAAAAAAATGTAATAAGAACAGTTTAACTTTAAAACACAGTCAAAACTACATTTAGGGATCCCAAAGAAAATCAAAACATTTAAAAACAACATAAATAAGTTTGGCCTCAATTTAAAATTTTTTACTATTTTAATACATAATAAAATCGTTTAATCATAACTATTTAGACATAATTGCAGAAAAATATTACTTTGTCCCATGGCCTTCGTAACCCGTCCCGTCACTCGCTCTCTACGCCTTTGCCTTTACCTGAAAAATATTTTAAAAGAAAGGGTGAGTATTATAAAAATAATACCCAGTAGGTGACATCGCTGCCGACGTTTTGGGATATGCATACACATACAATCATGACTATAAAACTCTCATGCGTGTGACCTAACTTTCTCATAACTATCATGACTATTTCTCTTTTGGCTTTTAGTGGTCAATTAAGTTCTCCTGAGAGTACGTTGAGTCCGATGACTCTTATACTATGGAGTCCTCCCTAACCCCAAGAGCATGTTGAGTCCGAACACTCATGGGTCATGTTGAGTCCGAACACTCCAGTCATATGGGGTCCTCTCAAAACCCCGAGAGCATGTTGAGTCCGAAGACTCCTGAATCATGTTGAGTACGAAGACTCCTATCATATGGGGTCATCTCAAAACGCTGGGAGCATGTTAGGTCCGAAGACCACTATCATACATGGAGTCCTCTCAAAACCCTAATGTCATATGGAGAATAATTACCACAAAGTCATCCATATCTCTATCATGTACATACAATCATGCATGAGATCCCATCTTTCACTCTAACAAGTAGTCATGGATGATATAGTGACGCAGCCAGGTCGCAGGAGACCCTGGGCCTGGGGCATTACAATAACACTTATAATATACTTTCAATGCATGGAACATGCTTCCTACGGTAGGATTTTAAAATCTAGATGGCATACTTTATGCACATACAATCAGGGATTTTAATTAAAACATACATTCACAATACATAATTAATTAAACACACGAAAGTTGACTAGTTTTGGCATTTAATGCAAGCAAATAACAAAATTATAACAATAATAATCTAGAAATAATATCAAACCACTTCGAACACTTCGAATTGGGGTCGAACCATCTTGCATATGTGTGAATCGAAACTTCAAATGGTTGAACCGAGTTGAAAAAGGTTGAACCGGGCCTATAAATGGTGAAACGGACGCCCAAAACGGAAAAACCAACCCCAAAACAGTTAGAATCAGTCTAAAACCACCCGAAACGGACCGAAAACGAGTTGAACCGGGCCAAAAACAATTGAACCGGTCAAAGTCAATGAACCGATAGTCAAAGTCAACTTCTTCTCCTTCCTTTTTTGAATTTCACGGGTTGAAGCATTCTAAGTTATTGTAGCAAAGAGTAAATTCCAGCCTCCTCTGTTTCCAGTTTTCTTGACCGTACTAGTTTTATTAGCAACCTTTGCTATTGTTCCGTCTAACTCACTTAACACAACTTTACTTCTTGGTTTGTGGTCCCTTATGTTGTCCTCCTCAAAGAAAGTGGCATTTGGCGACACAAAAACCTTATCTTCCTTAGGATCATAGAATAAACTACCTCTTGTTTATTTTGGGTTTCCTACGAATAGGCACAATTTTCAACGTGAATCCAACTTCTTTGAATTTGTCACAAGCACATGTGTTGGACAGCCCCAAATTCTGAAATGACATACACTACCTTTACATCCTTTCTAGAGTTCAAAAGGTGTTTCAGAAACACTTTTTGATGACACATTGTTCAAAATGTATCCCGCAGTCTCTACTGCGTAACCCCAAAAGGAATAGAAAGATGAGCATAACTCATCATTGATCGAACCATGTCCAACAAGGTTATATTTCTCCTTTCCAATACACCGTTTTGTTGTGTCGTACCTGGAGATGAGAGTTAGGATGTAATTCCATGTTCTATCATATAGTTCTGAAATTTTAAATCCATGTACTCTCCACCTCGATCTGATCGAAGTATTTTAATTGTTTTACCTAATTGATTTTCAACTTCAATCTTGAATTCCTTGAACTTTTCAAGTGCTTCAGACTTATGATGCATTAGGTAAATATGCCAAAATCTAGAATAATCATCTATAAAAGAGATGAAATATTGATAACCTCCTCTGGCTTTAACATTCATCGGACCACAAAGGTCTGAATGTATAAGCTCAAGATGTTCTTTGGCTCTATAACCTTTTCCCCTAAAAGGTCTTTTTGTCATTTTGCCTTCTAGGTAGGATTCACATACAAGTAATGTATTTTCTTCTAAATCATTTTGAAGTCGATTCTTTACCAATCTCTCAATCCTATTGAGATTAATGTGACCCAATCTAAGATGCCAAAGATGAGCATTTTCTTTAGGAGAAATTTTACGTTTCTTAGTTTGTGTGTTTGCAATTTTAAATAATTCAGTGTTCAAAACCATTTTGACTGATTTAGGCCTTAAAACATACAACCCATTTCCTAATGAAGTTGAACATATTTCCACACCTTTCTTTAAAATAAACACTTTATTCAAAGAAAAATAAATAAAAATACATTGTTCTATAAGGCAAAAAATTGAAATAAGGTTTCTAGTAAACCCTGGTATCACTAATATATTGTCTAATAACATATATTTCTTGCCAAAATTAATCTTCATCGTGCCTATTGCTACAGCTGAGACTACTTCTCCATTTTCAACCCGGAGCGTTATCTCTCCTTCTCAGTAGTGCGCGAGAATCAATTCCACAAAAGAAGAGCAAACATGATTAGTGGCGGTTGAATCAAGTATCCAAGCAGTTTTATCATTATCCACTAAACAAGCCTCTAAGCAAAGTAAATCATATTTACCTTCCTTCTTCTCTTCTGCAATGTACTTCGGATAGTTTCGTTTCCAATGCTCGTCTTCATTGCAGTGGAAACACTTTCCTTTGTCTGCAACTTTTTTGACTTTCTTGCCATTCTGGGTTGCATCTTTGTCAGCTCGTTTCCCTTTACCAACTTTCTTGATGTTCTTCTTCTTCCCTTTTAGGTTAGAAGAAGATGAAGCCACTTTTTTTTATCCAAAGGTCGAACCTCTATGATAACTCCTACTGACAACATTTGTCTCACCTTTCGATCCCTGAATTTTCATCAAAGATTGAAAGGTCTGGAGTTCATTCAGAAGGGAGGTAACATTAAAAGTAAGCTTGTTCATAACAGCATTACTTCTAAATTGTAGGAAACTATCTGGAAGAGTTTCCAGAATGAACCTGACCTAGCTCGATTCATCGATGGAAGCACCATTCGACACCGCGATATTAAAGTGCACCATCATATCCAGGACATGATCCCGAACAGATGAACCCTCTAGCATCCTCGAGTTGAATATATACTTGAAGGCATTGTGTCGGGCCTGTGTACACTGTTGTCCAAACATACCCTGCACCGAATCCATGATTTCCTTAGCGGGCATCATGCCCTCGTGCTTTTTGGCTAATATGTCAGACATACTTGCCAGCATGTAGACCTTGGCCTTATCATTGACCTTGATCCATCAATCATATGCATCATGAACATTTCGTGAAGCATTCGAGTCTGGCACCTGAGGACACTCCTCAGTTAGCACAAACTTCAGATCATCCACTACAAAAATGGTGTTGAGTTTATTTTTCCACGTCATCATATTCTCTCCGGTTAATTTTTCCACACTCAATAAGAAAATTATAGAGCTAGACATTTTGCTGAAAATTTACAAAAGAAAACTTGTATAAGCTTTTTGCTATAATTGTCTAATCCAGTCATGTTTTAGCTAATTATTAAATGATTTTTAGGTCATTTATAATTTGCAATGATACTCCAAAGTTTTAGAATGTATGACACCGAAGGGTAATAAAAAACACTCCTCCTATGGATCAAGACACTCTTGACCAAAACCTAATGTCAGAATAACTCTTATTCCTATTGGCTTTAGTTACCATTATTTTATCAGGATACATAGACTTCTTATGTATCTTGTGAGTGTAACCCTCTGTCTTTAGACCCCAGAGTCCTCATCCAACAAAATTCGCCGAAGGGAGGACTAGGTTTAAAAACAAACTAAGAAAATCTTTATCCCTTTCGAGTGTCTACTGTGTTTGATCTCCTATGATCAAGCCTTTCAAAGGGATTGTCTGGTCCAGGCCAAACTAGCAGGCTGACCATAGTTATCTTACTGTGTAAATCAACAAAAGAGACCATAGGTTTTGTTTTCACTAAACTTGCTCCCACTCACTATAAGTACACTCTCCATTCACCTTGATATTGACTCATACAAACACCATCCGAAGGGGGGCGCTCTCGTTTGCGCCACAAGGACAAGTATGAGTCTCACGGGTTGAACTTCTCGGAGATAAGTAAGTGGAAAAATATGTATCATATACACTTTTCCTCCCACTAGATACTTTAACTCTATAGGTGTAACGTCCCAAATTTTCCATGTACCTTTTAGTCTATGTTGGGGTTAATTTTATGGAAAATTATTCAAATTGAGACCTTTAAAATGTGTAAGTATCTTTGTGCAAACTAGGAGAATTACAAGAATGGAAGTTTTAATTAAGTTCAGGGCAAATTGGTGATTTGGAGAAGAAGGGGGGGCTATTTAGTAATTAAATAGAACTTGAATTAGGGTTTTGGGAAAAAGAGTATTTTGTCCTATTAGCCGCATCTAATCCCAAGGGGTCTTCTCCTTCCTCTCCCTCTTACCTTGGCTCGTGCGTGTAGCACCTCTGCGCAGAAAACCGGCCCTCGCGGTGAAGACGAGGGAGGCCAGCAGCACGTCCAGTCCTCCTTCTGGCAAGTCGACGATTGAAGCTTCGCCCCACCGTGAGTCACCTACCGCCGACCAAACCCAAGAAAAGATCGCGAACTCGCTGAGCCAATGTGCACCGTTTGATTCCAAGCGCCGCAGCGCCCGTTCGATCGTCGCCCCGTCGGATGTCACCGCGGCTTCGCGTGGTGTCGTGAGTCGAGCGTCGTGGATCCGAGCGCCGCAACGCCTGTGCCGCGTGAAGTTAGGTCCCACCAAATCGCCCATCACCGGTTAAGGTTTGGTTCGAGTTTTAGGGTGTTTTCAGACCGGTTTTCCTAGATTGGAAAGCGGTTCTGGATAGATCGGCTCACGACATTTTCAAACCTGACGTTCACGCACCGGTACGATTAGTCTCCACGCGCTGCCGCCGTGTTCCACGCGCCGCCGCCTGCCACCGCACGCGTCGTCGCTGGCCGCCACGCGCCGCCGTTCGCCGGAAATTGCCTGATTGCATCCGTTCCACTCCCAAATCCGTTTTAAGCCTCTATTTTGGTAAATTCGCTTGATTAGTACTTGATGTTTCAACTAATTTCTATGTAGGCAATAAGTTAAGGTTAGGTTGATTAATTAAGAAATTTATGAATTGGATTTAGGGTTTTAGCGTATTAGACACGATTGTGATGAGCCCTGAGCTAAGAACGGAGCTTGAGGAGTTTCAAACTAAGCAAGGTAAGGGATCTTTGTATAAATTATTTTAAAAGAGAAGTAAATATGTTTTCGAAAGTATTTGTGTAAAAAGAACGAACTTCAAGATTTATCTAAAGACAGAACTTAGAAAAGTATTTCACTCTTTGACTGGAGATGAATCCAAAAGACTTAAGGGTTTGAGTGGGCCCAAACTGAAATGATTTCAAAGTATTTGGAACGAGTTTTGATACAATCGTGTATAGTTATGTAACCTAAGATCTTGCATATATGTCACTGTGTTGGATATATATACGTATTTTAATTGCAAACGTATTTATGATTTATGATTGAAAGTCATGCTATGATTTATGATTTATATGATTGTTGCATCATTATGAATGCATAGGTATATCTGATTGAATAATGGGACCTCATGCATATTGTATGTATATGAACATGTCATGTAGGCTGTGGCAATTGGTCTCCTGAGAACTTATGCATGGTAAGACATGCATCAGAGACCCTATGGGTCAATATTACAGGGGTCTGTGAGGGACTCAAACCTACAGGGGTCTGTGAGGGACTCAAACTTATAGGGGTCTGTGAGGGACTCAAACCTACAGGGGTCTGTGAGGGACTCAAAATGAAAAGACTCAGGTAGACTCAATTGACCACGCATAGCCACAAAGAAAAAGTCATGAGTTTATGAAAGAAAGTTTTAGGTCCCATTACAGAAAGCTTTATGATTTTAAAAGTCACGAATAATAGTCATGTTTAAAAGTCAGATTTGAAGGAAAATCATATGCATGTGTTTGCATTTCCCGACCCCCACTTACTGGGTATTTTATAATACTCATCCCTCTACCTTTGTTGTGTTTTCTTTGTTTTAAAATGTTTTCAGGTAGAGTCGAGAGCATACCAGGCGAGTGGCATGGATGCGCTACAGAAGCCATGGGAACCGAGTCATGAATTACGCATCCATGATTTAGAAAGAATTTTAAATGATTATTGTCTTCCGCTTATGTAGTACAGAGTTTTGAAACTAGAGGCCGAACTTAATTATGTCTCTTGTAAATGTTTTTTTTTATATTTCTATGGGATCCCAAATTAAATTGATTTTTATCTATCAACTTTTACTTATTTAAAGTCAGTTAGGGCCTCGCATGCATGCATGAGTAGTAATGTCCCTAGGAATATATGTCTATAAAAGTAGGGGCGTTATAGTTGGTATCAGAGCCCAAGGTTATAGGTCTTGTAGACTCGCTTACAGAGTAAGCAACAAGTATCCCATGGTTAAGTAGCAACTCCAGTCACCGCCAGGTATGCCTTTGAACTAAAGTTTTATTTGTTCATGAAAAGAAAAATCGATATTCTATGTAAAGTTAGTTTTATATAAAAAATCGAGTTCAATGAATTTCCAAACTAAGAAAGAATGAGAATGTATGAGCTAAACTATATGTCTATAAAAAGGAAACGCATAAAGGAAATGCTTATATGTGAATCTATATGCGTATATGTCATAAAGTTGACGTGATTTTACGCCGAAAGGAAAGAGAATACATGTGATCCCTACTATTGACGATAGAAAGGAAAATGTTTTAGTTAAGAACGTTACGCTAAAAAATGAAGTTTTATAGTCATAAAACACATGTTTTGGGTTATTAAAAGGTCGGCTTCGACCAAGGGAGTGAAGAATAAGACTTAAGAGGTTATCGTGTTAAAGGTTGCTAAACAACTAGATTACTTAAGTATAGTTTTCAAAAATAAAAGTTAAGACTACTCATGAGAGGTTCAAAGTGTAAACGTGTTCGGTAAGAGGTTAGTGGTCTAATTCATTCATGTTGGAACAATTGGATAAAAGGGTATGAGATTTAGTAAACGTACCACTTTGGAGTTTTCGACTTTGTGGGTTCCTAAATAAAGTCCCTTCATCTTCAAGTGAATACATAACTATAGTATTTAAGGGGTTGAAAAGTAAAGAGAGCAAGGATGTTTTGAAAATGGGCTCGTGATGTAAAGGGGAAAAATAGATTGTTAATGTTGAGATGAAAATTAATTTTTTTTTTCAAAATACTTGAAACACTTCGATTTTATTTATACCATTGCTCTGATAGGAAACCTACAGGGATATACACAATTAATGTGTTCTCATAGATTAGGCATGATACGAAGTTTCAAAAGCGATACCATAAACTAAATAAACAAAAAAAAAAAAAGACAAGTATAAAGAAGAAAAGTAAGGAGTTAGAGTTTTAGTTTGAGAACACAAGAGAATTGATTGTCGGGACTCCAGAAACTTGTGCACGAATTGACATTCATATGATCACTTGTGTGTCCAAGCTTGTGGAATGTGTATAAGGAACCTTGCCACTAATTTCTACACGATGGACTAGATATATGTGTACTGACTTGAAAGAGATAACATGAGGTGTTAACCTTGAAGTCTTATGTAGTAAAGTTTCCTTTTTCCCCGATCAGAGGATTAAGCAGAGAGGATTCGGTTAATAGAGGAAAGTGCTTTGAATCCCTTCTTCGTTATGTAGAAGTCAAGCTGAGAAACCCATTTGAATTAGTAAAGTGTATAGTTGTAGTGGTCGAACGACCATTAGAATGAAACTGGAGGGTCCATTTAGTAAAGGTTAGGCTAATGTTCTTAAGTGAGATTTTAGAGAAATGGACATTAGAACTACAATGGTACAAGTAGTTGACAAAGTCCTCATTTTGACTAAAAGGAGAAAGTCGAGGGTAAAGAAAGTGAGCACGAGGAACAATTCATTGGCGTTAGATAAAATAAGTTTGGTATTTTAAGGTTATCCTTAACACGAGAGGTAGACTTAAGCATGAAGTTAAAGTGGAAGTAGCGGTAGCTTCTAATACTCCTTACAGAGTGCTCCAGTAAAGTAAAAGAACTCAAGTAATAGGTACATAACCTTTATATAAGAGTTAATAGTAGTTTATCGCCATAAGAAGTATTAGTGTGGTGCGTAAAGGAGAAAGGTGTATCCTTATGCTTGTGCATAGGGGATGAGAAGTGGAAGAAAGTGGTTGCTAAGAATAAATACTTTCGTCTTTGGATGAACGACCTATCCCACCAGTCCGAGGAGCATAGTGTTCCTTAAGGTGATTTTGGAGTCAAGTTCACACCTGTCATGAACCAGGGATTAGATATCCCGGGACAACTTTCAAACCACATCATGAAGATTATAGAGATTTGACTTAAGTGTCCCTAATGTTTATAGACTTGATGGATTTAGTACTCATGAAAAGAGTAAAACATTGTGGTGATTAAGTCACCAGAGACGTCCTAGTTAAAACCAGTCTAAGAAGGGGCAGAAAGGACATTTTGGAAGGATTGTTGTAGACAAAAGGAAGGAAGAGTAAGTTCTAAGAGGTGAAATTAGTTGAGGGGTCATCAAGGAGTTACGTATCCAAGTAAATTTCAACGAATGTGCATAATGAAATTTGTTAAGCTAAGAAAAGACGAGTTGTTAGAAAGGAAATGTCCGAGTTCAGGGTGTAAGGCTTAACGAAAACCTTGTCAAGATGAGACTCACTTGCGCGTTATAAAAAGGGGTAGTTTGGACAAGAGAAGGAAAGAGTAGACATTACGAGGTGAAAGTCTTTCAAGAAACCTTGAACAACTGAGTTCGCAAGTAGAACCTTAACAGAGGAATATTGTAGTTCTTGAAAAGTTCAAAGTCTAGAGGTGTTGAATGAACTATTCGTATGCGAAGTTGAACGTTAGGGTTTCATGACAAAAGAGTCGGAACAATTAAGAAGTGTAGAGGATACTATTATAAAGCATCCAATTCCATTGGTGTTAAGAAAACTTTCATTATATTCGAGTGATCACCTGATCAGGCTATTTAAGGAGTCAGAAGGTAAGGGAAGGATGAGTTTTAAAAGACTAATTTTATTTTGGCGAGAGCGCTTAGCATCGAAATGGTTATCGGTTGAGTTATTTTAAACGAGAGTGATATGAATGACTGTTGCGTCGTGCCATAGTCTAAGGAAAGATTAAGAGCGTTAGAGTACGAGTTGTATCTTGAATAATTTGTTTTAAAAGGGTCATTCTAATTCCTAGAACTTGCAATGAAAATTTTGTCACTTAATGCGACAACCTATAATTGTTTAGACTCTAAAGCAGGGTAAGTCAAGAGGATCTCATTACACTCTTTTAAAGTTCGTTTTAGAATTGATGTCGCAACCTGATTGTTAGATTATTGTGTCTTTGAAGAATCATCGTTTACGATTAAAGAAATTTAGTTTCACTTATAATTGGTTGGTTAATATTTCTGTGTATTGTGTGTTTCTGAACCCTGGGTTATCTGAAATGAAGTTTGGAGGCATGATTGGTTGGTTTTCTTATTTTAGAAGTGCAATTTCTATCAAACAGGTGTAGAGAAAATTTTGGCATTGTTGTAGTTACGCCGTTATGCTGCCGAAATTTTCGGAGCATTCTTGTAATAAGATTGACAGAGTTGTACGGAACATTTCATGTGTCACGACAACCAAATGATACCTAAGTTTGAGTTACTCCTACCGTGACTTGAAACTTTCAACGAGCTATTGATTTCAATAGAAAACCCCAAAGTTAATTAAATACGCGAGCGAGATCGTCACCGCAACGCTTACTGAAAGGTCGTTGAGAGTAGCGAAAGGTTAACCATTAAATGAGAAGTCTCGAACAACCGAACAAAGTTGTTGACTCTACCTTTAGCGAAGTCATATCTTTGGTGAAGGTGATGAGGTTATGGCGGCAATGACTAGAGGAAGCAATTGAGTCATGCCTTGAAATAAATGCTAGTAGCTGGTGCAACAAACCTTAAAGAGGATTTTGAGGCTCAACAACAATGGAGCCGTTTTAGCAAAGAGTTTCATTCTAAACTCACGAAACAGAAGAAACTAATTAAAGGACTAGAGAAGGATATACGAGCTAAATATCCCGAGTTATCTTAGAATTTGAATCTGAAACTTTTCAAATTTAGAATCCAAGTCAAGGGCCTCACTTATGTAGGCCTTAGTAGAAAGACTTCAGTGAAAGGAACGAGCTCGAGTTAAAGTTATGAGGCTGTTGGGTAATAAGTTTACGCTAAGATGTGATACTTGGGGAACAACTAGTGCTAATCCTTGCATAAGGATCGAAGACTCGTCGTAACCGAGTAGGGCAAGTGTGAGCAAGCTTTCCCAAAGTATTACAAGATTAGAAACTTTCGAGGACGAAAGTTCTTAAGGAGGGAAGATTGTAACGTCCCAAATTTTCCATGTACCTTTTAGTCTATGTTGGGGTTAATTTTATGGAAAATTATTCAAATTGAGGCCTTTAAAATGTGTAAGTATCTTTGTGCAAACTAGGAGAATTACAAGAATGGAAGTTTTAATTAAGTTCAGGGCAAATTGGTGATTTAGAGAAGAAGAGGGGGCTATTTAGTAATTAAATAGAACTTGAATTAGGGTTTTGGGAAAAAGAGTATTTTGTCCTATTAGCCGCACGAATCCCAAGGGGTCTTCTCCTTCCTCTCCCTCTTACCTTGGGCTCGCCGTGTAGCAGCACCTCTGCCGGAAAACCCGACCTCGCCGGTGAAGACGAGGAGGCCGCAAAGACGCCCGTCCGATCCTCCTTCTGGCAAGTCGACGATTGAAGCTTCGCCCCACCATGAGTCACCTACCGCCGACCAAACCCAAGAAAAGATCGCGAACTCGCTGAGCCGATGTGCACCGTCCGATTCCAACTGTCGCAGGCGTCCGTTCAGTCGTTGTCCCCGTCGGATGTCAGCCGCGAAGCTTCGCCAGGGTGTCGTGAGTCGAACGGTCGTGGATCTGAGCGCTGCAACGCCAGGTAGCCGCCGGAAGTTAGGTCCCACCAAATCGCCCATCACCGGTTAAGTTTTGGTTCGAGTTTTGGGGTGTTTTCAGACCGGTTTTCCTAGATTGGAAAGCGGTTCTGGATAGATCGGCTCACGACGTTTTCAAACCTGACGTTCACGCGTCGTGCGCATCGATCTCCACCCACTGCCGTCGTGTTCCACGCACGCGCTTTGCCACCGCCACGCGCGCGCCGCTAGTTCACGGAAATTGCCTGATTGCATCCGTTCCACTCCCGAATCCGTTTTAAGCCTCTATTTTGGTAAATTCGCTTGATTAGTACTTGATGTTTCAACTAATTTCTATGTAGGCTCTAAGTTAAGGTTAGGTTGATTAATTAAGAAATTTATGCATTGGATTTAGGGTTTTGGCGTATTAGACACGATTGTGATGAGCCCTGAGCTAAGAACGGAGCTTGAGGAGTTTCAAACTAAGCAAGGTAAGGGATCTTTGTATAAATTATTTTAAAAGGGAAGTAATATTGTTTTCGAAAGTATTTGTGTAAAAAGAACGAACTTGAAGATTTATCTAAAGACAGAACTTAGAAAAGTATTTCACTCTTTAACTGGAGATGAATCCAAAAGACTTAAGGGTTTGAGTGGGCCCAAACTGAAATGATTTCAAAGTATTTGGAACGAGTTTTGATACAATCGTGTATAGTTATGTAATCGAGATCTTGCATATATACATCCATCGTGTTGGATATATATACGTATTTTAATTGCAAACGTATTTATGATTTATGATTGAAAGTCATGCTATGATTTATGATTTATATGATTGTTGCATCATTATGAATGCATAGGTATATCTGATTGAATAATGGGACCTCATGCATATTGTATGTATATGAACATGTCATGTAGGTGTGGCAATTGGTCTCTCGAGAACTTATGCATGGTAAGACATGCATCGAGACCCTATGGGTCAATATTACAGGGTGCGTGAGGACTCAAACCTACTGTGAGTCCGTGAGGGACTCAAACTTATAGGGTCTGTGAGGACTCAAACCTACGAGTGGGTGCTGTGAGGGACTCAAAATGAAAAGACTCGAGGTAGACTCAATTGACCACGCATAGCCAAAAAGAAAAAGTCATGAGTTTATGAAAGAAAGTTTTAGGTCCCATTCTGTAAAGCTTTATGATTTTAAAAGTCACGAATAATAGTCATGTTTAAAAGTCAGATTTGAAGGAAAATCATATGCATGTGTTTGCATTTCCCGACCCCCACTTACTGGGTATTTTATAATACTCATCCCTCTACCTTTGTTGTGTTTTCTTTGTTTTAAAATGTTTTGGGTAGAGTCGAGAGCATACCAAAGTAGTGGCATGGATGCGCCACTGAAGCCATGGGAACCGAGTCATGAATTCCGCATCCATGATTTAGAAAGAATTTTAAATGATTATTGTCTTCCGCTTATGTAGTACAGAGTTTTGAAACTAGAGGTCGAACTTAATTATGTTTCTTGTAAATGTTGTTTTTTGTATTTCTATGGGATCCCAAATTAAATTGATTTTTATCTATCAACTTTTACTTATTTAAAGTCAGTTAGGGCCTCGCATGCATGCATGAGTAGTAATGTCCCTAGGAATATATGTCTATAAAAGTAGGGGCGTTACAATAGGAAGTTTACTTAGGCTAAAACCTGGCTAATGGTTTTACCTAAACTTATCAATATAACTCTTATATTGACTTTATCCTAAGTTTGCTAATATAACTCTTTATATTAAGACTAAGATTTCTAGTTTATTAACCCCTTAATAAACCCGCTTACGCTACTATAATCTATAAACTCTCTAATTAAAATTCACTCACAGGTCAGCTCCTAGGTAGGGGAGTTCCATTTCCATCAGCTTAAATACCCCAGCCTAGACAGAACCTTCATTAGACAGAGTTACTCTTTTAATCATTGTTTATAAACTTTTTAAAACTAATAATTAATCTTAGGAGACATGCATACTATGTCATAGTGTTTGATCATTCATCTCATGAATAATAAAACATACATAGCATAATCATCTCATGAATTACAAAGCATGTCAATGTTGTCCATAAATTAATATAACACTTTATATTAATTAATCATGAAAACTATATAATATAACACTTTATATTATTAATGATGCATTGAAATGTTTAACCTAAGGGGCTCCTTGGCTCTATATCCTTTTCCACTAAAAGGACGTTTGGTCATTTTGCCTTCAAGGCATGACTCACATACCGATAAAGAGTTTTCTTCCAACTCGCTTAGAAGTCCACTCTTCACTAGTCTCTCAATCCTATTAAGATTAATGTGGCCTAACCGAAGATGCCAAAGATGGGCACTTTCTTTTGGAGAAACCTTTAATCTCTTAGTTTGCGTTTCAACTGTTTTAAACAATTCGATGTTCAAAACACTTTTGACTGAATAAGGGTTCAAAACATATAAATTACTCTCAAGCGAAGCATAACAAATCAAATTTCCATTTTGAGAAATAAACGCTTTATTACTCTTGAAAGAAACGGAAATATTTTGTTCTAATATGCAGGAAATAGAAACTAGGTTTCTCGTAAACCCAGGAACTATGTACATATTATCCAATAATAAGTACTTCCCACCAAAAAACAGCTTCACCGTGCCTATTGTTGCAGCCGAGACAACTTCTCCGGATCCAACCCTGAGTGTTATCTCACCCTCTTGCAAACCATTGTGTGAGGAACTTAATCCTTGAAAAGAAGAGCAAACATGATTAGTGGCGCCTGAATCCAATATCCAAGCTGAGTCATTACTCTCCACTAAACAAGTTTCTGTGACAAGTAAATCACATTTACCTGTCATCTTCTTTTCATCAAGGAACTTGGGACAACTCCTTTTCAGGTGTCCGTCCTCGTTGCAGTAGAAACACTTTCTGGATACATCCTTGATTTCTTTGCCTTTTAGGGTGGCTGCGCGGTCAACCATAACTTCCTTCAACTTCTCCTTCTTCCCCTTAGGGCCTGAAGAGTCTACAAACTTAGTCTTAGAGGTCAAACCCTTGTGAAAAGGTCTTAAGACAACACTTGCCTCAGCTTCCTGTCCCCTAGTTTGCACCAAGGACTGGAAGGTTTGTAGATTGTCGAATAGGACTGTTGAACCGAGCACCTGAGGACCCTCCTCAGTGAGTGCGAACTCTTGGTCGTCATTTACCAAAATCGTGTCTATATAGTTTTTCCATGAAATACTATCGTCGACTAACTTAACGGAAGCTAAAGGAGCGTTAAAAGCGTTTGACATTTTGTTGCTGAAAAAATGAAAAAACTTTGTATTAGTCTCGCAAAAACTTTTGAAAATCCAATCGGGTTTTAGCAAATTTTTATCCTATGATCCCTAGGTCATTTAAAAATTGCAATGATATCCTAAAGGTTTAAAATGACCGCCACCGTAGGGTAGACAAAGCCACTCCTCCTCTAGGACGAGAATCTCTCGACCGCAGCCCCTAATCCCGAATAACTCTTATTCCATTAGGCATCCGATTACCATTTTTGGTCCAGAATCCATTAACTCTTAATGAATCCTGTGAGTTTCACCCTCAATCTTTAAATTTCCAAGTATCCGTCCAAACAATAGCCGCCGTAGGGAGGACTAAGAAGGAAAACCAACAAGGAAATCGTATCCCTTTCGGGAATTCACGGTGTTCCGACTCCCATGATCAAGGCCCTCCGTAGGGATTGTCTGGTCTAGGCCAAACTAGCAGGCGGATCATAGGCGTCGCACAGTGTGAATCGAAAGAAGAGACTGTGGGTCCCGTTTTCACAAATCCCACTCCCACTCACTATAAGTACTCTCTCCATTCATGTTTATATTGACCATACAAATGTCACCCGTAGGGGGACGCTCCCATTTGCGCAACGAGGCCGAGCATGGATCTCACGGTGCGAACTTAATCGGAGATTTGTGGATGGAAAAATTAAATGTATCTCATACACTTTATTTTCTCCCACTCAACACTTTAAAATAATCGGGATTGACCTAGATAAACCGGCTAAAATTTACCTAAGCCTACCAATATAACTCTTATATTGGATTAGCCTAAGTATATAATCACATTATTAACTTAGGTCTATGTGAGTAAATTAATTAACTCTTAATTAACGGCACTCACGCGAATATAACCTAAGAATCTCCGGATCGAATTCACTTCCAGGTCGGTTTCCAGGTAGGGGTGTTCCGCAAGCGTCTTATGCCATTAGGCATCCAGTTACCATTTTTCGGTCAGAATCCATTAACTTTTAATGAATCCTTTGAGTTTCACCCTCAATCTTTAAATTTCCATGTATCCGTCCAAACAATAGCCGTCGTAGGGAGGACTAAGAAGGAAAACCAACAAGGAAATCGTATCCCTTTCGGGAATTCACGGTGTTCTGACTCCCATGATCAAGGCCCTCCGTAGGGATTGTCTGGTCTAGGCCAAACTAGCAGGCGGATCATAGGCGTCTCACAGTGTGAATCGAAAGAAGCGACCGTGGCTCCCGTTTTCACAGATCCCGCTCCCACTCACTATAAGTACGCTCTCCATTCATGTTTATATTGACCATACAAATGTCACCCGTAGGGGGACGCTCCCATTTGCGCCACGAGGGCGAGCATGGATCTCACGGTGGAAACTTAATCAAAGATTTGTGGATGAAAAAATTAAATGTATCTCATACACTTTATTTTCTCCCATTCAGCACTTTAAAATAATCGGGATTGACCTAGATAAACCGGCTAAAATTTACCTAAGTCTACTAATATAACTCTTATATTGGATTAGCCTAAGTATATAATCACATTATTAACTTAGGTCTATGTGAGTAAATTAATTAACTCTTAATTAATGGCATTCACGCGAATATAACCTAAGAATCTCCGGATCGAATTCACTCCCATGTCGGTTTCCAGGTAGGGGTGTTCCGCAAGCGTCAACTTAAATACCCCAGCCTTAGACAAAACCTTCCTTAGACATAGTTACTTATCAGTCTCCATTCAAAGGTCATATTTGATTTCCTAATTCTAATCTTATTAGAACTAGAAAACCTAAGTCTAATTATTCAAGTTCTAAACATTTTAAAACTAATAATTAACTTAGGTTACATGCATTTTTATGTTATAGTGCTTGATCATTCATCACATGAATAATACCATACTATAACATATATTCATCACATGATATAAATGCATGATCATGCTTTTAATCTAAGAAATATAACACTTATATTAAATAAATTAAAACATGCAAACATTATATTATAACTCTTAAAATATAATCCTATCATGCATACTATATATTATAACTCTTATAATATAAATATGATGCATGAAATGTTTAACCTAAGGTGGGATTTTAAATCTATATGGCATACTCTATGCACATAGAAATAATTAAATCATACATCTCATGTATATAATTAAATAGCAATATTGGACCGATTTTTGGCACCTTAGGGACATAAAATTAAATTAATTAACATTAATATAACATTTATATTAATATTAATTAAAATAATTAAATAAAATACATTTAAAAAATCATTTTTACAAATAAATAAATAAAACGACAGTTGCACAACCCCAGGGTCGAACCACCGCACACGA
Organism: Trichosanthes cucumerina; assembly: GCA_036507285.1. NCBI lineage: Eukaryota > Viridiplantae > Streptophyta > Magnoliopsida > Cucurbitales > Cucurbitaceae > Trichosanthes > Trichosanthes cucumerina. The sequence continues at coordinate 48,263,018 of CM071841.1, forward strand.
ACCACGTCCCCAAAAAAATAGCGCTCCACGCAACACTATGCCACGGCGTTGCAACATTGTTATTACATTACAACGCTATAATGTATAGCGTCTTGCTTGGCGTTCTCAACGCTTTGGCGTTAACGCAGCGATCGCAACTGGCGACCTCAAAGAGCAAGGATGGTGTCGTAATGATGATGAACTTCCAAAGAAACAACTTTTTCGCTTTTTCCGAAATTGCCCGTTTTTGCTCCGTTTTCTTCACGACAACTCTTGCCACGAACAACACGGACTTACAGACTCGATTTACATTAAAAAATTCCCAAAACAACGGGCCCTTACATTGATCTCATCAACTTTAATATAAATCTAAACTAGTGCCAAAAACCGAAAACATCCAAAATTGCAAACCATTAACATTCATCTCATGAAAATTAATGCTACCCACCTAATTTTAAGAATCCACAAAATACACAACGAAGAGCAACGATTGGCTCTGATACCAATTAAAGGGATTTGAAATTCCCGCAGTGGAAGACGTTGTGAAACGTCGTTGATCCGTTGTGTAATTCTATCTTAAAATCGAACCTATCTCTTAGATCCTAGGCTAAACATGCAAAAAGGAGAAGAAAACAGTAAGGAAAATAGTACTTACTTGTTGAATAACACTTCTTCAATCATCTTCTCCTCCGGTCACGATCTCTCTCGAAACTACGAACTCCTCGAACACAAACCTCGATCCGAACAGGGAGACACCTCCAAAGGGTCTTCTCGGTTGTTCTCGGGAGGTTGAGGGAGAGTGAGTGGGACTCCCTTCAATTTTGGGTGAGGAGAAATCTTAGAGAGATGAGAGAATTCTAGAGAGAATTGTCTTGCTCTCTTTGGATGGAAATGCAAAAATTGGCAAAATGGCATACCAAAGGCTTCTTGCAAAGCCTTTAAATACTATTGTGTGATGGAGTTAAAACCTCCACCAAATCACAATTTTACCACAACCATATAATATACAAATCACATTTGCATATTTTATAATATAAGGTATCTCATATCTTATTATACAAATCTCATTTGTATAAATGTGGAATTATAAATTGAATCACATTCAATTTAATTTCTCTCAATTCAATTTCTCCAAATAGCACTAACTAATCAATTAGGCTATACTATAGTTTATTATGAATCTCATTCACATCAAACTATATATTATGTCATCTATATCTCATATAAATGACATAAATACCCAAAAAATGAATTTGAACACTTCAAATTCACACCAAACTGTAAACCCTCAATTAGTCCAATTTGAGCCAACCGAGGGACCTAATGGACCTACACGTGACGAGCTCCAATGATCCGAGACTAACCTGTCAAACTCTTTGACCCGGTTATTCAACATTCATTAGCTACGGTAACACTCCACTAAAGCCCGTAGCTGCACTCTCATCACTGTAGGACAAGTTGTGTCCATTGATATAACCAATACCCATGAGTCGACCCTTCACAGGTTGTTCGTAGTCAAAGCTAGGTCAAATTACCGTTTTACCCCTGTGTCTACCTCTTGCTTCTTATGTCGCACTGCTCCTCTAATGAACAACTACGTTGCATGGTCCAACCATGAACAACAACCCTCTCAGACCAATGAGTGAGTGGGGCCCCGTTGTTCAATCCCTGGAGTCAGCACTTAAAGGAACAACCCCTCTACTTTCCCTAAGTCGGGAACGAGTGAATGTTTTCTTGCGTAGTCAAGTTTCCAGCTCCCCACGTGGTCCTGCCCCTGAGAAGATAGGCATATTGGGTGAGCAACAGTGGTCACCCTCACCCGTACTAGTCAAAGGACAGACCCCCGCAGACAGGAGTCCGTGACACGCTCAGGATTAAGGTCAAGTCACTAATGGTCATCTACGAAATTATTAGCTCTATACTGTTAACGGTGTTACATCAGTAAGTCTAATAATTCACGGTCTAGTCTTGTACAATCTCATTGCACAGGATGCCCCCACTCGCATGTCAACCACATGAACGAATCAGATCACCTCGTTTGTATCTAATTCAAAGCGGGTCGTATCCTCAGTGTATCCAGGATTAGGTCTCCAACCCTATCCATATACTGTAGACCGTTCGGGTAATTAACTCGAACGTGATCCTCCCTGAGTGTCCACTACACACCGTTCAAGTTCTAGTTCTCTCATTAATACAATGACCCTGAAGCTTAGTTTATTGGATTAAGTTTATGAAATATACGAGACACAAAATTTAAATAAATAACTCTTATATATTACACAATGTTGATATAAATAACTCTTATTTATTTACAAGTTGGAATATTGCAAACTATACGAGATGAGGACATACATCCCAACATTTTGGAAATGAAAATCCAGAGTTTAACTAATAGTTTTAACTTGAAATATTAAAAAAAAGGATGAGTACAATTACTTATCTTTTCTCTTCATAGGTTTGTGTGTAGGAGCTCTATATGGGTACCACAATCTTCTTGCTTGATATCAATTTTGTGGTGAGTTTTTAGTGCTCTTCAGCTCATTCAAATTTTAGGTAATTCGATATTAACTCTTATAGATTAGTTGAGTTATATCCATACAAGCTTGCTTGCCTTCTCAGGATAATTTAATTGGTTGGTTATACGAGCTTACTTGTCTTCTCATGATAATTTGATTTGTTGGTTATGCCTGAATTAATGCAATGCTTCCTATTTCCATATCTGTATTTGCAAGAACTATCTTTTTAGAAACTTTTTTTTTTTTGGATATTTTTTTTGCTTAAACTCTGAATTCAAAATCATATATTTCTGTGTGATTATTGAGCTAAAATTTCTTAAATTGAAGTGTTTTGTTTTAGATATCTAATTTCTTCATAGTTTTTCTTTTATTATGAATAATATGCATGAATTGAAGTGTTTTTTTTGTTATTTTTATTATTTACTGCCATGACAGCTTTTTAGTATAAAGTAGAAAATTTGTTCTTTAATTTCTTTAATTTGTTTCTTTTTAATCTCTAGCTTCATTTCAGCGTGCTTCCAACAAGTGTAAGTTGCCATCAACCCATTTATATGCTTTCATTTGTTTCTTTGGCTTGACCATCTAAGAAAAAAACATACAAAACTTTATCATTGACTAGTTCAAGAAGATAAGAAATTGAAGAGCGTCATACATGCACAATCTTCTCGTTGTCTACCCTCGTTTTCCCTTTCTTCTTATTTCATTCAAGCTATGGTGGCTACTTAGTTTATGTTATTTGATCCTTAAAGTATATGCATAAGTTTCTTTAAGACACTTTTGTAGTATCGGGAGTTAAGAGTTTTCTAAAGCTTCAGTTTAGATACTTGCTAAGTTTCTTTAAGATTCCAAATGACACTTAAACTCTTCTTATCCACATTTTGGCTACTTTGTATGTTTCAAGGGCGAAGATGACACTTTTAGGTCATCTTTATATTATTTTGATCCTCAAAGTATATGCATAAGCTTCTTTAAGGAACTTTTGTAGCATCGGGAATAAAGAGTTTTCTTAAGCTTCAGTTTAGGTACCTTCTAGGTTTCTTTAAGAGTCAAAATGACACTTAAGCTCTTTTTAGCCACTTTTTGGCTACTTTGTAGGTTTACAGGGCGAAGTCGATACTTTTAGGTCGTTATGAGTTATTTTAGTTCTCAAAGTATATTCTTAAGCACCTTTAAGACACTTTTGTAGCATAGAGGGTTGGGAGTTTTCTTAAGTTGTAATTTAGGTACTTTTTAGGTTTTTTTCAAAGAAACCCAATGCATATTTATGGAGGCCCACATCAAAAATGACAAGTATTGATGAAGTTGTGGGTAGTACATGTCTTTGGCCTCAAAGTGTACTTAAGAACTCGTAAGACACTTTTGTAGCATCAGTGATAGGTTATTTTTTTAAGCCTTTGTTTATGAACTTTCTTAGTTTCTTAAGAGACAAAATGACATTTAAACTTTTCTTAGTCACTTTATGGCTACTTTGTAGGTTTCAATGGGTGAAGTTGACACTTTTAGGTCATTTTAATTAAGATTTAGGAACCAAAGAATTCTTAAGCACCTTTAGTGTACTTTTGTAGCATCGGGTGGTCGGTTCTGTGCTACAATTTCACTTTAGGCACTATCTTAGTTTCTTTAAAAGCACAATGTCACTTAAACTCGTTTTACACATTTTTGTTCAACTCTATAGGTTCTATAGGTAGTTTTAGATCGTTAGTGAGTTATTTTAGGCCTCAAAGTATGCTTAAGAGCATTTAAGACACTTTTGAAAATTTGAGTGGCCGATTGTGTGCATAAGTTTCAGTTTAGGCACTTTTTTAGTTTTTTTGAGCGTAGAAATGAGACTTAAACTCATTTTATACATTTTTTTTTGTAACTTTGTAAGTTTCATAGGTACTTTTAAGTTGTTTTGAGTTATTTTTTGACTCAAAGTATGCTTAATAGCCCTTAAGATACTTTTGAACATTCGAGGGGTTGGTTGTTTGCCTAAATTTTAGTTTAGACACTTTTTTAGTTTCTTTGAGTGTGAAAACGAGACTTAAACTCTTTGCATCAATTTTTTGGCTACTTTGTATGTTCCAAGGGGTGAAGTAGACATTATTAGGTTTTTTTGAGTTACTTTAAGATACTTGACTACTCTTGTTTTGCTAATTGATGTAATGCATGCTAGGAGCGTAGAGACTTTAATTTGTGGATTGTGTTTGTTGGAAATTAATGAATTGGTCTAGTCCTTTACATATTTAGAATATTTGTTCATTTGTGAATCTTCCATGATTGTGTGAGTTAGAGATGAAAGTCGTGGTTGGTTAATCTGGATATAGAAGTGTTATCTTCTTTTACCAATAGGTGCTAAGCAAAATTTTTGGTTTTGTTATAGTTACGTTGTTATGCTGTCGAAATTTTCAAAGCATATAGGTTGTTAGCTTAATGGTGTTCCTTAGATTAGGTTAACATTTGGGGGAGTTAGTTTAGTGTTATTGGTAGTACAGTTGCATGGCCTTTTGAAAAAGTTTTAATCACTATGTACATTTATGTATTATTATTTAAACTTATTGATTTGTTTAATAATTATTTTATTTGAGTAAATATTATTTTTTATTTATTTATTGTAATTTTTTGTAGGTTGATGACAAAATACCATGGGAAATTCTTGGCCACAAAAACAATTAGCTCAAGAGTTATATAATTTGATATTAAATAATGAAACATTTTGTAATTTAATAAATAGTATTTGACAAATCTATATTTATTGTCATCCCAAAGTTGATGTTCATTACTATATTTATTTTGTGGGCAATAGATTGTTTCGTTTTATATCAATGTAAGAGGGATAATGTAAACCTTGAATGAATTTAGAATATGCTTGGATTAATGACACATAAACTCATTGTATAACTAATCTTGTAGTTCATTTATTTATTATTTTACTTCTAATTTGAACTAAGGTAAGAAACATGAATAATACCATCATGAAGAATTTCAAAAGCCATCAAAGTTACAATAGCAAAAAATTTTACAATTCAAAAGTATATTATAGCTTTAATTTAAGTTTAAAAAAAATAGCTATAAATAAATGCTATCATTGATTTTAAAAAGAGGAAATTATGCTATTAAAAGACTTTTGATATATCATTTTTTATAACCTTTATAAAATGCTATAAAAGTCTAAATTTTCTAGGTTTTATAAAAGGTTGTAAAAAGTCCCCGACTTTTAATAGCATGGGTTGTCATGACTCTGCAGAAAAAGCTATAAAAGGCTTATTACAACATTTTTTTGAAGCTATTGTAGACCTTTTTTCCTGTAGTGTCAAATAATCATTTATCTGTCTACCTCTTATCCTGGTCAACTCCTTTATCCGGAGCACACTGCCAGCCTAGGTAAAAGTTTGACACTCGAGGATTCTACTGATCACAACTCAGGAGCATGACTCTGATACCTCTGTTAGGGACAACGACTCTGACAAATCTCCACAATGGTATACCCATGATCTTCCCCTTATCTAGCCGATGTGGGACTTTGGTCGCACTACCAGCAATGGGAAATTAAAAGGAATAGAGAAGTGCACCAGGAAGGAGGCTAAAATCGAGTTACTTAGGCCCGTCTGATAACATTTCTTTTTCCTGTTTCTTGTTTCTTGTTTCTTGTTTCCCAATTTTTAAGGATAAGAAACAAGAATGTGTTTTATAACTATTTTTGTTTCTTGTTTCTTGAAAATAAGAAATAGAAACAGAAACTTGTTTGATAAATATTTCTTGTTTCTTGTTTCTTGTTTTTGAATATTTTTTCTTTCTTTCTTTTTTTATAGTTTAAAAAGAATTTAATTGTATAATATAAAACAGATAATATGCATTAAGGGTGAGCAAAAAAAATTTTTTTTGACACAATCGTTCAGAACCGACCGAGTCGATTTTAAAGGAGGTGGTCAGTCAGATTCAATTTGTCCTTGGTCTTAATTGATGTCGAATCAGATCAAAATCAATTATATTGCTAAATGTTGTGGTTGTAAAATATCAAAGTGGATGCATGTGTTTCTTTTAGTGAGCAAATTTTATTTATACCAAAATCTAATGGGTTCTTAGTATACTAAAACTTAAAAAAATGTATATATTACAAAAATAACAATTAAAAATTAAAACAATATATAAATACAAATATTAAAATCATATATAAATATATATATTGCAAAATAAAAAAATTAACATATTATATAAATATGTATGGCGAAATTTAAAATTCAAAATACACATAATATATAAATAAACAAATTAAATATATATATATATATAAATAATAATAAAACAGTATATATATTTATATTACAAAAAATCGAAATTAAAGGGTAAAAAAACAACATAGTTTGGGTGGATTTGAACATGCAACCTGCCATTTGGTAATAAAATAAAAGCAAGCACTTCACCAACAGACCAATAAGAGTATAAGGAATATGTATCGAACGTTTAAATATAAAGAGAAACGAAACAAAAAGGAACTAATATTTGTAGTTTCCAAATTTTGAGAACGTTTACCAAATTTTGGGAACAAGAAACATGATGGATTATTAAACAAGTCTGTTTCTTAAAAAATGAGAAACATGAACAAGAAACAGAAAACGAGAACGTTATCAAACGAACCCCAAATTTTTATCTAAATTTTGAGAACGTTTCTCAAATTTTGGGAACAAGAAACATGATGGATTATCAAGCAAGTTTGTTTCTTAAAAAATGAGAAACAGAAACAAGAAACAGAAAACGGGAACGTTATCAAATGGACCCTTACTTGCGGCTTCGTCAACTTTATCTAGTTGCATCGATTTAAACCTTCAAGTTAAGGTAGTTCTATACTTTTGTTGTCCTACTTTTGATTGGATTTCTTTCGTAATCGATTGCATTTTTTCTAGGGGCACTTGCATGAATAGCAAAAAAATATATAAATATTGCACCCATGTCAATCCTTAATTCAATTTGCAAAAATAGCAACAAAACAAGGCCCAGCTCAAACGGATGGCGTGCAAAGTCAAAAATACCCTTATATTTTTTGCACGCGTTTTTCAATCTGAAGTATATTAATAGTCTATCAAAAACATATTTATCAATAGTTTATCAAAAACATATTGATGATGTACTTATGATATACTATTGATATGCTTATGATATACTTAAAATGAAATATACTATTGATATACTACTGATATACCAAATATAAATTATATCAGATATACTGTTGATATACTATGTATCTAAAAAACTATTGCTAGATTTACAAATACCTTCTCTGTGTTGTTCAATATCGAAAAAATCAGTAGTCTATCAACAATAGATCTAATATAGCAACCATATATCTAACCAAAAAATAACTGTATAAGTGATATACTACTGATTCTGTTGATTTCACTAATATTAAGTATATATATCAATGTGATATACTACTGGTATACTTTATTTAGTATATCAACATTATATCACAAATAGGGATTTATGCTTGATAGTGATTTATGTTGACATACTTTATTCAGTAATATTAGGTATATCAATGAATCTCAAAATCTGGCTAGATTTACAAATGTCCTCCTTGTGTTTTTCAATTTCGAGAAAATAAGTAGTTTATCAATAATAGATCTGATATACGAATGATATATCCAACCAAAAAGTAACTATATGAATGATATGATATTTGTTGATTTCACTAATATTAAGTATATATCTTTGTGATATACTAACGATATACTTTATTTAATATATCAACGATATATCACAAATGATAATTTTTGTTTGACAGTGGTTTATGCTGATATATTTTATTCAGTAATATTAAGTATATCAACGGGATCTCAAAAACTATTGCAAGATTTGGAACGCCCTCTTGTGTTTTTCAATATCGACAAAATCAGTAGTTTATTAACAATAGATCAAATATACGAATGATATATCTAACCAAAAAATAACTAATAGCCGTTGATTTAATTAATATTAAGTATATATCGGTGTGATATACTACCAAAATACTTTATTTAGTATATCAACGATATATCACAAATAGTGATTTATGCTTGATAGTGATTTATGATGATATACTTTATTCAGTAATATTAAGTATATCAACGGGATCTCAAAAGATATTTGTAATGTCCAACATTTCAGGTAGAGTAAATTTCAGGTTATGCTTTTAAATTTAAGGTAGAATTCATAATTTAAAACCAAATTGGATTGTTATATCTTATTGTGTAAGATGTGATATGGTATAGAGTATATCACTAATATACTACTGATATATGTATATGAAGTTAATTAAGATTGTATACATATGATCATTTCACTTATATACTAATGATATATTAAATGTTAGGTATATTAGTGAAATAAACATATTTAAAATGAAGTACATTAGTGATATACTAATATGCAAAATATCTCTAATTTGCTACGGATATATAGAAAGTATATCATTCTAAATGATATACCTAAAAGAAGGGTATCCGTAGTATATCAGTAATATACTATTAACATACTTCGTTTTAGGTATATATTGGTATATAAAAATAAAGTATATCAGATATACTTCTGATATATCGATATAAAATATATCAAATATACTACTGATATACCAAATGTAAAGTATATCAGATATACTAATGATATACCTACTGCTACACCAATGAGGGTAAATCTGAAATAATAAAAAAATGAAAATCAGATTAAAAAAAATTTGCTAGATTTGCAAATCTAAAAAAACCATAGCTAAGTTTGTAAATATGCTAATATTTTGTGCTACACATTACAATTCCCCTTTTTTCTATGGATTTTTGTGAAATTAAAAATAAGGGGGGGATTTATGATTTTAGTGTTTTTAGGTGGAGAACAAACATATCTCTCAGTGTTCTTTCAAGATTTCATGCCTTATTTGTTTATACTTTACCTTTATGGAATGAGTTTGCATGAAGTTAATAATGTAGTCGGGTTGTTTATTTAGCATAATAGTTTGTTATGAGTCTCTATTAGTCATCCGAGTTGGAGTTGGGATTTTGTTTTGTTCTGACTCTTTAGTGATTATTGAATCAAAGGTAGAACTGTTTTGGGTGATTATGAATATAGGAAGTGATGTTTTTGTTTAAACAGTTACTTGTAAAAAATTGGGTAATGTTGTAGTTACATTACCTCATCATGTTGCCCAAATTTTTGAGGTAAATTGGTTGTATGTTTAGTAATGTACTTAACTTAGGTTTAAAATTTCGGGGTGTTACAGGTTTTGATTTGGATATTTCTATACTTTATAGAGCTCAAGCCTCTATTCTTTGTAGATCTTACCTGATATTGTATTCGTTTTATGATATTAAATTTATTGTAGACTTTTTTTTTTGTGACAACACATATTTTGTTAATGATTTTGAGGTGAATTGATGACAAATATATGTTTCTTTTTCAACCGTGAGGATATAAAAGACTGGGAGGATGTGAAGACTAAAAGATGTAACCTAAAGAAACTAGAGAGTTCTTTTTTTTTTTTGAACAATAATTAAATTTGAAGTGGGCTATCCCACTCAAAAATAATGGTTATATAACTATGTAGTTTGTGGTTATAATACTATGTAGTTGTAGTGATTGAAGAATCATGTGTCCAAATGGTTCGAGAATTAGTTTTAATTACTTCTTATATAGATTTAACTGTGTAAATTTTAAGTTTTCAATTGTGCTTTATGTAATTAAATTAGTATAAAAATTAACGTGATTTTAACAATTTTATTTGATAGCTATTGAACATTATTTGATATAGTTTTATAGCTATTTGATCATCTTAAATTGTTAGATATAATTCGGTAAAAATGTAAACAAAAAAATAAATAAATAAACACTATTAAAAGTCATGGTCCAAATATCAATGACTAAATGGTTAAAAATGGTACAATAATGTTTTTTATATCATTTTTTTCATTACTAAAGAAATGTTATTAAGATAAATTATAAGTTTTTTTATCACGCTATGAAAAGTTTCTAACATCAAAATTATGCAATTGAGAATGAACTTTTCATAGCGCTAAGAAAACGCTATAAGAAGTTAAGGACTTTCAATAACATAGGCTATGACAGCATGCCTAAAAAAGTTTTTCATAGCGTTCTTTTACTGCTATAACAAACGCTATGAAGTAACAATCATAGCATTTTTGGTAACGCTGTGAAAATTTTTCATAGTATTAAAATTGTGCAATCGAAAAATAATTTGCATAGCATTGTTTATAGCATCGAAAAAACGCTATGAAAAGTCATGGACTTTTAATAATATCGACTATGACCGCATTTCACAACTACGATAACGTTTTTGTAACGCTATCATATGTGATATTTGTTGTAGTGTCTTAACGGCTATTTGTAATTAACTAATTGATTTATTTGAATCTAAGGGTATATATCATGGAATACTTTGTTGAGCTCTTTCAATCCTCGGGTGTAGTCAATTAAACCACGTGTTTGTCTCATTAACTAACACTCACCCAACATTAACAAATCCTATCATCAATCTTAATTGGTGTTCTTATCACTGTTGTGTCCAAGCATCAATCATCAAGAAATTGGAGCTCTAATTATGCATTCCTTGTCAAACACTAACATAAATCAACAAGGATTTAACCTAATTAAGAACAATACTTGAAAATACAATCAAGTAATCAATCATACATCACGGATTAAGAACAACCAAAAGCTAAATTAAGCCCTAAACTTTAAAATCTAATCAAAATACAACATAATTCAGTACAAACCAACCCATTCAATTAACAACAGAGAAATTAAATTAGGGAAAAACTGAATAAAAACAAGTTGTGCGTCAATCCATTACTCCCGCTACAAACCACATGAACCTCGGGTGCCGGATCCTCGACAAAACTCCCTCATTCAGCCCCAAAACACCATAGATCACTCAAAATTGCTCCCAAAATAATCTTCAACCCTCTACTATCTACTACCCAAATTGAAGCTTAATCAAACTCAAAACTTCTATAATCGCAACAGCGTTGAGATGCTGAGGATAGCGTCTCAACACTGTGGATGGAGGGTTGCACGCGCGCCTCTTCATTAATATTGACACGCTGAGGAAGCATCTCCACGGTACCTCATTAATAAAGTTTAGTGTTATCAAGTGATCATGGTCATCCACTGAGTTTGGAACTTTTAGATTTAATTAAGTACCATAATTAATTATGTCTAATTTTATTTAGAGAAAAATAACTTTTGTTTGAGTTTTAAAATACTAAATTAAACTTACATATTGCTGATTTACAGATTTGGAATCCAATTTTCGAGAGATAAAAGAAGACTGCATGTGCATTATATGATATACAATTATGAATTTGATTCAATAATTAATAAACATGCAATAACCCTAAACTAAGAACTACTAAAGTATGCAATTGACTCTCTTGAGTCCAATTGAACGTATGCAAAGAAGTAAATCAACATCTCATTCTATTTCTATAACTAAATATGGCATTACGAAATTCTTTTAATGGTTTCTATATTAACCTATTCATTCTTATGCAATAGATCAATCTTAGTCGTGCATCTTAGTTCTTAGCTAAATTCACTGCCCTATGCTAAATTTATCTTAACAAATAAAACTATGGCTAAAAGCTTAGAAATTGATTCAAGATACATAAAAGGCAATATGATAATATAAATCAAGAATCAAACATAGATGGAAAGTTTAATCATTCAAGAGTCATGATACTCAAATTAGCATTCAAATACAATTCGAGAATTCCTAAAACTTAAGAAACAAAGTAAAAGAAAAAAGAGAAAAGTTGGACAACGTGTGCAACCACTCGTTCCTAACGTGATGTCCCACGATCCCGAGACTCGAGTCTCCTCCTTAGCTTTCCAATGTGATATTTAGTCTCCAAAAAGCTCTTATCGAAATTAGAGTTCTTGTCACTCTAAAACGGCTCTTTTTACACAAAACTAAAAAGTTCGATTTATAAATAGAGGGTAGCATTGCAACATTGTCCCCTTTTTCCATATTTACAAAATTGTGATAGCGTTGCAATGCAATAGGTAGCCTTGCAGCAGTATCCTTACCGGATAACTTTCCCTTTTATTTTTTTCTCATTCACTCCCATGTTAAATTTGATCTTTAAGATGCCTTTTCTTCTCTTTTGACCATTCTATCTTTGATTGTTGAAATTCAATAAAATAATCACTTAGATGCATGAAAGTATTCAATAAGACATTTAAAAGTACCTCAAAATATCCCTAAAAGTGCATCATAAATTTCACTTTATCAATTCTCTAAATTCTAGTTTGTGGCACAAATGTACATTTTTTCTTTGTTTTGCACTTTCTCCTAAAAATACCAAATTTATCATTGAAGCATGTGAGTTTTTCCCTAACCAAATTTTGACATTAAGAAAAACAATCATTAAACTCGAGTTTGTTTTAGGATGGATAAAAAATAGATTGAATGGAACTCGTAAAATTTTTTTGGAAGAAAAAGTTCAAAGACAAAAGTTTCTTGTTGATTGTTTTGGAGCTGAAACATAATTGAGAGAGAATTTTGGAGATATTTGTTATTTTTTTGTTTCTTGATTTTTTTTTTTGAAACGAGATCTTTGTTGTACGTTTCTTGTAATCTGGTCTCTTCATAATGGACTTTAATATCGAATTATGATCAACTTGATCTAGTTTTGTTTAATTTTTTTTTTTTTTTTGTTCTTTTAGTATTGATGTTTTATCGTCGCATCTAAGAAAGAAAGAAGTTTAGGGCCTGTTTGGTACGTAATTCGGATTCTGTTTTATGTTTTCGAATTCACTGAATTCAGTAAATACGTGTTGGACAGACATGTTTTCAAAAACTGTTTTCGGATTCTATGATCCAAATAGTAGAAATTCTGAAAACAACATTTTTATGTTTTCATTGTATCCAGATTCTGAATTTGAAATTTTAAAATCAAGAATTATTTTAAACAAAGATAAAAGTCTTAATAAATATAGTATTTCATATTTATAAACTTAATTTACTTTTTTTAAATTAAAATATATAAAATATAATATATTATAAAATAACATATTATATTATAAAATAATAATTATATAAAATTTATATATAAAATACATCTTCATAAATTAATTAATAATGACTTATATTCAATCTAATATTTAGTTTTGCAATGGAATCAAATTTCTAAATCTGCTACTAAATACATATCTAAAAACATGAAATACAACTCTGTTTTCATTAAATTACTTTGTTTTTAATTTACATTTTTGGATGGAACTTTACCAAAGCAATTTCTTAATTTTTAGAACTCTCAACTTTCCAACAAATAGGCGTACACGAGAGAAAAGCCACTTTATTGGAAGGGGACAAGTGGCATCCATATCCTTTAAAAAATAAAGAACGTCGTGCCATAAAATTTAATGATATTTATTTCAATGGGTCGAATCTATTTTAATCAGCTTAAATTATAGTTTTAATTTTTATTTACTTTCTTAGTTAAATTTTAGGAAAAAAGTCAGCGTTTACCCCTAAACAAGACAAATGGTATTTGTATCAAATTGTACATCAAAATTAAAGTGTTATGTTGTTGCAAAAATCTAGGGAGGAGAAATCTAACACGACATTTCGTGATAACAATTGTAATATTTGTATTTAGGAGAGGAAGATGTAACCTGCAAAACAAGAGAAACCTGCATACTAGTGTGACGTTTGTCACAACTTCAATGTTTAAATTAGAGAGGAAGAAAAGTGTTGCAAGCTATAATTTTAAAAAAAAAGTATAGCAAGTTATAATTTAGAGAATGAAGATTAATTTTAAGTCCATGTCTTTGAGAAATGATCTATTTATATGATTTTTTACTTTCATATTCTTTTTCATATAAAGATTTAAATAGATTATGTAAGAATGAGATTTAAAAAGGTTAAGCTAATCTAGAAAGATTTTCTTTGTAATTTAGATTTATCTCATTGGTCCAATTTTACCCATAACATTAACCCCACTCTCTAGTTGGAGATCATGTGATGTCGCTTATTGCTTATGAGAGTAAAATATGGGGATCCATTTTGAGAGTATAATCTTTTTGTCGGTTTTAAGCATAATGCTCTTAAGCGCTCCAAAGTCTTGCTTAGGATTATGGTTTGGATTTTCATGTCGAACCCCATGAGATTGGACTTAGTCTTCCATATGTCTAAGATTCTTCTCTTGGAAGATGGAAATCAATTACACAAGAGAAAATTTTAGGGTTGTAAAATCTTGCTTTGGATTATCCTTACAATTTGCAGATTGAACCCGATGAGGTTGGACTCAGTCTTCCATACGTCTAAGTTTCTCTTCTAGCGAGATGAAAATCAATTCCACTAGAAACAATTTTAGAGCTCTGAAGTCTTGCTATGGATTATCCTTATGGATTTTCATGTTGAACCTCTAACCTTTTCGTCATTGGTACATGTTTTATATCAGTTGAGTTATATTACGTTAGATAAACATTTTAAACATTTAAGAATTAAAATTGATACTTAAAAAGAAACTAAAATAAATCTTTTAAAATTTAAGAACCAAAATAAAAAAAAATTGCAGTTAATAAATCGAAATGGGATTAGACCTTTTACGTTTTGTACACAATTAATTAATTTTGATTTTTGTAAGCAAAGCTATTCAAATAAACAAACATTATTCGACTCTACTACATTAATTATCTTTTCTGATCCCATACATTTAAATATTTAAATTTGGAAGAAATAAGAATATAAATTTTGTTTTTGTGAAAATTGAGAAAACAAAAATGAAGAAGCATGCCCCACTAGTTTGAAAACTCTAAAGTGGATAACAATTGTTATCCCGCTGTCCGGGCTCGAGTCCACAATGAGTGGCCAACTGTAAGGCTGTAGTTTAGTAGAACTTTCTACTCTATTCTTTACGTAGCTGGAACGAAAATGAATCCAAGTCCTTTTTTTAATTAATTTATTTATTTATTAGTCCTCCAAGTTTGAAAGATAAACCCGCAATTAAACCAATCACATTGTATCAATTTTTATTCCAAACTTTTAATTTTCTCAAATTACCCAATAAGTTTAGATAATTATTATTGTAATCTTAATTCTAAACTTAAAAAGAGATTAGAATGTTAATCTTCTAAAGCAGTTTTTGTTTGAAAGATGGTTAAATAATACATAATGTAATAATAAAAAAATAATAAGATTTAAAAGAAAAACAACTCTAATTTTTATTGAAATTTATAAATTTTAACAAGGTTATTCAATAGTTAATTTGTGCATTGATTGAAGAGGGAAATAAGAGAGAAAGCGAAAGAGAAAATAAAAAAATAAAAATATTTTTTTAATAAAAAAACAGAAATAATAACAAAAAAATAAATAAAAAAATAAGCAAAAATTTAGATGGAAGGATTTTGAGTATAACTAAATGCAAATCTCGATGGTAAATTGGTTGAGTTTGAAAATTTAAGGACAAAAGAGAACCAAATGCAAAACTAATGGATCAAAAAGGTATTTTTCTAAAAATTTAAAATCTAAAATCTTATTTGATAACTATTTTATTTTTTGTTTTTCAAAAATTGTACTTGTTTTTCCATCATTTTTCTACCATGGATTCCATTTCGTTAAGAAAATATTTAAATTCTTAGTCTTTCAGAATTCCAAAAACTACTCTTTAAAAACTACTTCTTTTAGTTTTCAAAACTTTACTAACTTGACTTTATTTTTAAAAAATATGTAAAATTAGATAACAAAACAAGGAAATTTATAGGTGGAAGTAGTATTTATAAACTTAATTTTCAGAAATCAAATGATTATCCAACCATACTTAAAACATAAATATATACCAATTAAGATCATCTTGTACAAATCTTTCTCATCTATTTTCATTCTTTTCTAGTTTTTCTTTTAATATCAATTTACATTTTCAAGGACAAATACCACATTTGATTCTCCTAATGTGAAGGTGGCATGTTCTTTAATTCTTAAAATTTCAAACACTTTAGCTTCTAAAATTTAATTATTTAAATGATAAAAGTTTCAAAAGGAATGCTTTTATATGAAATTCGAGAGGAATTCAGAAATCTAACAACATTGTTCACAAACAAACAAGATCTAAAACCCAAAACCCCTAACAAAAATGTTAAGTAACCTTGAAAATTTGATTTAACAACCTTACTAAAGAAACAATACCTTTAGAACTCAATCTCAAAAGACTCCAAAACCAATTTTCAAAATAAACTCAAGGAAAGTAAAACCGGATTACCTTGTCGATCAATCATGTTAAGGCAAGCGAACTTGTATGAGATATGAATCACTCTACAAGCAAGATTGATCAAGTCAAGCTTGAATGATTCTAAGCATGCAACCTAATCTACATAGAATTGCAAAGAAATATAGGTCTAGGCTATAATAAAGCACAAAGGTCTCTTTTGATTACATTTTCAATTTTTTTTCTTTTTTTTTTTCTCCTACAAGTTACATGGTTTTATGTCTGAAAATCAATACTACCATAATGTCCACTAGCTAAATTTTAACATTGAAAACAAAACTTTAAAACTGAAAATTACATCGAAATGGTCATAAATCCGAGATTTGAGTCCCTTGGGTAGTCTTGAAAGTCTTTGTAACCTCTCATGAATAAATGAAGCTTCCCTTGATTTATTTTGAAACCCTTGTTGCATAAATCACTTGAGTTCATTACATGCATTTTTAGCTCGTCATAAATGAAGTTGGACAACATTTAATTCAACTTCATTTTAAATCTTTTCTCTAGTCTTAAATAACATGGTAGGATTCGTATCAACTTTAGTTACTAAATTTAGAAAATGTTTTATAAAAATGGGAATATTGGACTAAATGACTATCATTACACTATCATTCTTAAAAATGACCAAACAACTTTTTTTTTTTTTTGGGTTGAAATATGACCATTATGAAATTAGGGCGCATTTGATTGGTTTTCTGAAAATATTTTTCGAGTATAAGGTAATTTGTTCAAACAAAACTGTAATTTTTGAGTTTTACGTACAAGTTAATGGAGGTCACGTGACATCGTACTTGGAGAGCAACTCAAAACCTAAATCTAAAAAGTCAAATGGAGTGCAAACAGTAGGACGAGATCGCCGATGTGGAGAGGAAAACAAAGAAGGTTGTGGGAGAAGACTATTCACTTAAATAACATCCGTTGATAGGTGTGTGCTATATAAGGTAAACTTAAGGCTACAATTTCACTCATCTTTATGGCTTATGAGGAATGAAAAATTTAAGGTTCGAAATAAAACATATCTCAACTAGTATATCGAATATACCAATTGATCGAATTCCTCATTGTACTCAAAAAAAAGAAAAAATGAAGGTCAATTTTCTGCCCAAATTCTTAAACACGGTTCAAATACTATTTGTGTCGACAAATCTCCATACTCTTGGATTCTGATTTTCATAAGCCTTCTATTTTTTTTTTTTTTCGAATTTGAGAAACACGATAATCATTTATTTTCGTTTCCCATATCATAGATTTAGTATTGATTTTAAATTATCACGTTTAAAATTCATTTACAATTCAAATATATTTTGTTATCATTTAGTTGTTTTGATTATTTTTTTATTTCGCCTAAACTATCTCGTAATTTCAGGGATTTGTTATTTGAGTGGTTTCGAATTTGTTTGGTTGCCAATCTGAATTCTGTTTTTTGTTTTGAAGATTCACTGAGTTTAATAAACATACGTGTTTTCGAAAACTGTTTTCGAATTTTGTGATTTAAATAATCGAAATTATTAAAACAATATTTTTATGTTTTCGTATCATTTTGAATTTAAAAATTTAAAATTAGAAAATTCGATTAAAAAATAAATACTTTAATATAAACAACATTTCATGTGTTTTACTCAATTCATTTTTGTTAATAAAAAATATATAATACAATATATTATAAATTATATAATAGTGTAAAATAATAGTTATATAAAATTATAATAAAAACATGTTCCTAAATTAATTAATGATGGTTTATATTTAACCTAATATTAGTTTACAACTACAATTAATTTCATGGTCTAATTATATTATAGAACACATCTTGAACAATCATTTAAATTGGAATTCAATTTCAAATTTGGTTATCAAATACGTATATGAAAATATCAAATACAACTTCGTTTTCATTGAATCTTTTTTTTCAAAATTTTGTTTTTAGATTGCCTACCAAACAGACTCTTAGTTTATTTTGTTATTTAAAACTTCATTTAATTTTTCTGCCATTTGTCTATATAAAAGTTGATTTGCCAATTTTTTAGAATGACTATTTAAATTTAGTCATCCATCTAGTTATCCACAAAATATTTGAGAAAAAATATTTTTGACCAACTTCGCAAGTTGTATCAGTTTTATCTCGGATCTTTTAATTTCATCAATTTAAATCTCAAACTTTGTAAATTGTATCAATTTCGATGCTAAATTTTAAATGTTATCAATTTAAACCTTAAATTTATCATATTGACCCTGAAATTTTAATCTCATTAATTTAAACTTCAAAGTTCAATAAGTGCATCAATTAACATCTTCAGTTAAGTTTTTTTTTTTCCAATTCTCGTTACAAAGGTTTTCCACACATGTCCAAAATGTTTTTCAATTGCAAAACATGGTTTTTTTTTGTTCTTATCTTTCATGATTCTCTTGTTTCTTTATTTTATTAATGGAAGATTTTTCAATTTTAAGGCATGATTCTACTTTGATCCATCAACTTTTAGTACAAACAAAACTTATTTGTACCATATTTTTTCTTAGTGGAGTATTTCCATTCTTGAATTGGTCGTGAATATTGATTTTTTTTTAATTTTTCGTCGGCTTTGAGATTTATTTTTCCTCCATCTGCCACAACAATGTAGGGTTTTCGGAATCGCCTTCGTCAGAATCATAAGACTGTTGATGGGTTGGACGAGACCGACTATGACCAATTCATTGTGTTCATGGCATCATTTTGTCCACCACTACTTTTCCCTTTCTCTCCCGCATTTTAGTTGAGTTGAAACCCCACATCATTAAAGTTAACGAAACCGTCATGGTCATCACCGCCTTCAATGACGCCATTGTCTGGATCTTCTTCACACTCATCGTCGCTAGAATTGACACCAAAGGTGAGGAGAACACAAGAGTCAATATGTTTCCGTATGGGTCCTACTTTCAAGAATCAAGTTTGTGGTGTTCATGATGGTGGCAACCTAATCTAGAATAATTTAGTTATTTTTTGATATTTTTTATTTAAAAATAACAAACAAATACATATCATAGATCAACACGTAGCTTTGGGCATGTGTGGCAAACCTTTCTAATGGTGATTGAAACATAAATTTAACCGAGAGTATAAATTGATACAGTTATTCAAGATTAAGATTTAAAGGGATGAAATTGAATATTTAGGCTTGAAATTAATACAATTTGCCAAGTTTAATGTTTAAATTGATAAAATTGAAAGTATATGATTAAAATTGATACAACCTCTAAGTTTAGGATAAAAATTAATTTTTTTTTCAAAATAGCTTATATGATTATTGAGTCGAATTCACGTTGGATTTACTTAAAATAGCTTAATTATTAAGCCTTACTTACGTGTACAATTTTAAATTTTCGTCCGCTCCCTCTGTCTCAATGTTCCACCCGGTCATATATGTCCCCCTCTTTCCATTCTTGCAAAGAGGTCGGTACGCAAGGGACAAGTCCACTGATTTGAAAGCTGCCGAGTGGCCAAGTGGCAAGTCCCAAGTGGGCTCCTTAATTTTATTTTTTTTAAAATAAAACAATTTATGAGTACTTTTTTTTTAGTTTCTTACATAAATTTCCTACTTAAAAAATATAACCAATTAAGATTTGATTTATTGGTCTTGTTTATAAGTATTTTATTATTTTTTTAATTTTTAGTTTTTGAAAATTAAGCTTATAATTTTTTTTCACTTATAGATTTACTTGTTTTGTAATGTACTTCAAAAACCAAGACATGTTTTGAAAACTAAAAAATATACATCTCGTTTGATAACTATTTGGTTTTTTGTTTTTTGTTTTTACAAATTGAGACTATAAATACTACTCTTACATAAGGATTTACTTGTTTTGTTATCTACTTTTAACCCATGTTTTCAAAAATTAAGTTTTAAAAACTAGAAAAATTTAGCCCCTGTTTGATGATCATTTGATTTTTGGTTTTTACTTTTTGAAAATTATACTTGTTTACTCACTATTTCTCTACAATCATCTTCCCTACAATGGTTCACATTTTTCTTAAGAAAATACTTGAATTCTTACATAAATTTCAAAAACAAAAAAATAAATTTTTGGAAATTACTTTTTTTAGTTTTCAAAACTTGGCTTGGTTTTTTAACACATCTAAAAACTAGATAAGAAAACATGAAACGTTAACGGTGGAAATGATATTTATAAGCTTAATTTTTAAAAACATAAAAAACTTAATGGTTATCAAATGGGGACTTAGTTTTCAAAAACTTGTTTTTTATTTTAGAATTATACTAAGAATCTAAATGCTTTTTGAAGAGAGATGAAAACTATGCTAGAGAAATTGAAATAAAATAAGTTGAATTTTCAAAAACCCAAATAATTATTAAACGGAGTTATAGTTTTCAAAAACTTATTTTTGTTTATAAAATTCTATTAAGACATGTTTTTGGGAGTGAGTTGAAACTATGATAGAGAAATTAAGAGAAACACAAGTTTAATTTTAAAAATGAAATTAAGATATTTTATTTTCTTTAATCCCTTAGTCATTTAAGTATCACCCATCTCCAAATCATGCCTAGCTATTTGTGCACCTACGCATTCTGAACCTCCCTCAACGTCTGAAACTTTAGTTTTTATATTTTAAATGTTAAGCGATTTCAGAGGGATGCAAGTTTTTAAATATATGTATTTTTTTAGAATTATATGAAATTACACTTTAGCCTTTGTCGCCACGTACCTGCGACGCGGAGCGGCCGACATCCTCATGAAAAAAATGGATATTTAAAAGGAGTCGCCACCAATCTTTTTTATGGTGTGATTGGACACCAAAATAAAATAACTTTTTTTTTATAAAAAAAATAGAAAAAAAATGGTATGCGAAAACTAGATTTGGATTCGGGAGTTGTTTGTGTATGGGGAAGGTGTTAGCACCCCACAACACCCGTTTAAAAAAACGGTGGCCAAATTTTAATTTGAATTGCAAAAATTTTAGAAGGATAAAAAAAATGTCTTATTTAGGAAAATGAGATTTTTTAAAACAATGTCTTATTTTACCTCTCATTACTCCAATATTTGGGGTCAGGATCCCATAAAATAAGTGGATGAAAATCCATTGATGTGGTTGCATTGAAATTATTTTCAAGATTTTGGAAATAATATCACCTCAAGAATATGAGAAAAAAAATCACAATTTTCTCAAATCCACCATAGGATGACCTTCATAAAAGAAAGTTTTTTTTTTAAAAAAAAAATGGTTTTAATTAAATTCATTTTTCCTTGGATCAAAATCTCGGACTCCCAAAGATAATGATCCCTCACCTCAAGAATTCTAGAAAATCGGACTCCCAAATATTTCTAGATTCCGTCGTAGTATTTTTTTTAGAAATAAAAAAACCTTTAAAAAAAATCACAAAAAAAGTTGTAAATAAAATTTAGTTTTTTTTTAAAAAAATCTTTATAAACTAAATTTTAAGAAAAAGTGAAAATAAGTTTACAAAAAAAGATTTGAAACCATGAATGATAATCAAAATAAAATTATTTTTTTTGAAATCATAAAATACAAAATGCAATTTAAAGATAGATCATGCTTAATATAACAAATTAATCATACAAATAAGCAAATAAACATCATTTACAATTATGCAAATCGAATTTTACGAACATAATAAACATATTGAAATCGATTTCTCACCTCGGGAAAACTAGAAAATCGGACTCTCAAATATTTCTAGATTCCGTCGTCGGCATTTTTTAATAAACGGTACATATTAAAAGATTATAAATCACATAATAATTAGCATACATAAAGCAAAAAAAAATCAATAGGAAATGTAATTTTTAAACACACAAATATAACATAAAATGAAATGAGTAATACAATTATTTAAACTAAAAAAAGCATTTTGCTATTTTTTTAAAAAAAACATGCATAATATTAAAGAAAAACAAACAGTAAATAAAAAAATAAAAATAGGAATAACTATATATATCAATACATCAGAAAGAAAGAGTAGAAAAGAAGAAAAATATATATATATATAATTAAAAAGAAATGAAGTCTGACAAACAAATTAAAAAAAAAAAAAGTAAGTCTGGCGTCAAGATGTGATGGGCCATCAGTCATTTATATAATAATAATAAGAAGAATAATAAGAATATAATAAAATTTAATAAGAATATAATATAATATATATATTGAAATATTGATTTTCTTTTAAAAAGATAATAATAGTTATAATAATATAAAATAAAATAAAATTAAAAAGAAAAGGGATGGGCGGCAGTTTTGCCGCCCATCAGTCAATTTTTTTTTCAGTATTATAATAATAATAATAATAATAAAACACAAACAACAAAAGTTTTTCATTCTCAAACCTCTTCTTCTTCTCTCTTTCTTTTTTCTCTCAACTTTCAAACTTAATCACCTTCATTCTAAATGACTATTTTTTTTTCAGCAACATTCTTCACAGAATAGAAGCCAAACTCACCCCTCCCCCCTCCCCACGAAGGTATGTTATACTTTTTTAGTTTCACAATACATGATTTTTCTCTCTTTCTTTTTTTATTATTTTTTTAGCTTCATGAATGTTATTTCTATAGAACAAACTTCCAACTCTCGTTTTTTTTTTTACTTTTTAAGATCTAAGAACAGAAAAAAGAGAGAAAGAAAATGAAAAAAAATAAACGAGTTAGAAGATAAATGAGAGTAGTAACAAAAAATAACAAAAATAAAAGAAAGTATCATAAAAAAAAATGTAAGGTATAAAAGAAACGACAATAAATAGATATTCTTAGTACATAAAAAAAAGATGCATTAACCAATAAATGAAAGCCAAAATTCGCAACAAAACCTTACTCAACTACTGTTTTTCAGGGGGTGCTCTCAAATGAAGATGAGAATCTAGCAACGGGAGAAGCGTAGAACACCATTGACTCGTTACTTGAGATGCGGATCCTTGGGTCAAAGACCCTACGAAGTGCATCTCCAACCGAGTTAAGGTTGTTCTAAGACTCATTGTTCCCTTTTTTTTTTGTAAGAGGGTAGCTCTAAACAGTGAATAGAATCTTACTTTGTGACTGACTTTTTTTGTAATATCGTTGTGATTGAGTTGAAGGTTGAGAATGAATTGAATATTGTTTTGTAGGTTTTTTTTGTTACTGTTGGCCTCACTGTTTTTTTTTTTTTTTGCTTCTAACTTTTGATGGTGTGTGTGGTTGGAGGTGTGGTTGTGGCTGAGGATGGTTGGAAAGGATGGGAGGAGTGTAGAAGTAGGTTTTTTTTATGGGTGTGTGCCCCCCCTTTGAAGAATGAAAAGATGGGTATAAAAAGCCCAAATCAATTTCTATTTTGTGCATAAAACCAAAAACTACAATTTGTTGCAATTTGAAATCCATGCCAAAAATGAACTTACACCTAAAAAAGACCAACACACTTTTGGTCAATCAAATTAAAAAAACAAAACTTACTTAATCAAAATGTTGTCTTTTTTTTATAAAAAAAAAAATACTTCTCCAATACTAAAAAAAACACACACATGGTAAAATTAACACATCAAAAATATATATATAAAAAAAACAAAGATCAAACTAAAATAAAAAAAAACACAAATAATGATAATCTAACAATTAATTAAAAATGAGTCGGACAAAAATAGGTGGTTACAGCATGCCCCCCGTCGTACATCCTTGTAGAAGTAGAAGGTGGACGAAAGTATAGACACGATTTTGTCTGGCAAAAGTTTAGTTACATACTTGACCGTTATTATGAAAGTGTAAAAGGGAAAGCTTCTTGGGAGTCAAGAGTGCAACCGACACTATGCATAATATATAAGGTAAACGTTGGGGGGCCAGGGATAAACAAGCGCCACCGCAACGAACATTTCAAAGGCTAGAGAAAAACAAACGATACATGACATAAACACGCTGAGGGCCAGGAATAAACAAGCGCCACTACAGCAAAAGGTGTCAAGGGCCAGGGATAAACAACCGCCACATGACAAAATAAAACACGCTGAGGGCCAGGGATAAACAAGCGCCACTACAGCGAAAGGTGTAAAGGGCCAGAGATAAACAAGCGCCACATGACAAAATAAAATACACTGAGGGCCAGGGATAAACAAGCGCCACTACAGTAAAAGGTGTCAAGGGCCAGAAATAAACAAGCGCCACATGACAAAATAAAACATGCTGAGGGCCAGGGATAAACAAGCGCCACTGCAGCAAAAGGTGTCAAGGGCCAAGGATAAACAAGCGCCACATGACAAAATAAAACACGTTGAGGGCCAGGGATAAACAAGCGCCACTACAGCAAAAGGCGTCGAGGGCCAGGGATAAACAAGCGCCACATGACAAAATAAAACACGTTGAGTACCAGGGATAAACAAGCGCCACTACAACAAAAGGTGTCAAGGGCCAGGGATAAACAAGCGCCACATGACAAAATAAAACATGCTGAGGGTCAGGGATAAACAAGCGCCACTACAGCAAAAGGTGTCAAGGGCCAGGGATAAACAAGTGCCACATGACAAAATAAAACACGCTGAGGGCCAGGGATAAACAAGCGCCACTACTGCAAAAGGTGTCAAGGGCCAGGGATAAACAAGCGCCACTGCAGCAAAAGGTGTCAAGGGTCAGAGATAAACAAGCGCCACATGACAAAATAAAACAAGATTGTGAACAAGGATATGCCTTGTTTAAATACGCATGTATATGCAAAATTTTGACTGATTTATTACCACTACTTTATCCTTCTTTTATTTTGCTTGACAGGTTAAAGCCTATAAAATAGCTTTTAGAACACAATTGTTCATACAAAACATCAATTCATTGGATTGGAAAACCTCATGGATAAAATTCCTGACCAAACAAAAGGCTTCTATCGGGCTTTACAAAACAAATCCAGATAAAACGTAACTCCTACGACCAGAAATTACTACTCTTTACGCATAATACTTCTTGACAAAATCTGCGTTTAGCGGATTGGGTAGGTCATTGCCATCCATGTCAGTCAAAACCAAAGCCCCACCTGAGAATGCCCTTTTTACCACATATGGCCCTTCGTAGTTTGGTGTCCACTTCCCCCTGTGATACTTTTGAAATGGCAAGATCCTCTTTAAAACCAAATCTCCTTCTTGAAAGCAACGCTGGTGTACTTTCTTGTTATAAGCTCGAGCCAACTTTCTTTCTGTATATAACTCGTCCCTCTACACAATGCGATCATCCTTCTTTCTTCAATGAAGTTTAATTGCTCGTACCTTGCTTGAGCCCATTCTGCTTCTTCTAACTCTGCCTCTTTAATCACTCTGAGAGACGGGACTTCAACTTCAAAAGGTAAAACTGCCTCCATTCCATATACTAAAGAAAATGGAGTTGCCCAGGTTGAAGTGCGAATGGAGGTTCGAGTAGCAAGTGTAGAGCAAAAGGCAACATCTCATGCTAATCTTTATGCGTGTGATCATCATCTTCTCTACAATTTTCTTGATATTCTTGTTTGCTGCTTCTACGGCTCCATTCATCTTAGGTCGGTAAAGAGTAGAATTAGAGTGCCTAATTTTGAATTGAGTACACAACTCATCCATTAACTTGTTATTCAAGTTTTTTGCATTATCAGTAATGATCCGCTCAGGCAAGCCATAACGACATATGATGTCTCTTTTTATGAATTTGAGCACAACTTGCTTAGTGACGCTTCTATATGAGGTGGCTTCTCCCCACTTTATGAAATAGTCAATGGCTACCAGAATAAGGCGGTGACCATTCGATGCTTTTGGTTCGATTGGTCCTATCGCATCCATACCCCACATAGAGAAAGGCCACGAAGTCGTTAGTACATGAAGAGATGAGGCTGGAGTGTGCATTTTATCTCCATATATCTGACATTTATGACATTTCCTTGCATATTTAATGCAATCTGATTCCATGGTCAACCAATAGTAGCCAACACGTAGGACTTGCCTAGCCATCATGTGCCCATTTGCATGAGTCCCGAAAACTTCTTCATGCAGTTCTTCAACTATCTTTTTGGCCTCCGTTTCATCAACACACCTTAGCAAAGTCATGTCATGATTTCTTTTATATAACACATCCCCAATTCAAAAAGAAACTCATGGCTAACTTCCTGATCGTGCGCTTATTGTTTTCAGATGCCCCTAGTGGGTATTCTCGACACATAATGTAACGTTTAATGTCGTGATACCAGTGCCTCCCATCTGGTTCTTCTTCAATGCTCAAGCAGTAGGCTGGCACTTCTCGTTTTTGAAAATTTAAAGGTTGAATTTCCTTATCATAATCTAGCTTGAACAAGGCAAACAAGGTGGCTAATGCATCTGCAACTTGATTACTTTCTCGTGGAACATGATCAAACGTGATGACTCAAATGATTGAGCCAAATCTCGAATATACTTATTATAAGTGATCAATTTAAGGTCTCTTGTCTCCCATTCTCTATTCGATTGGTGTATCACCAAAAGAGAATCTCCAAACACTTGTAAGTTCTTTATCTTCATGTCAAATGCCATTTGAACTCCCATACTGCATGCCTCGTACTCAGCTACGTTATTTGTACAGTCGAAGTATAACTTGGCAGTTAATGGATATAGCTTCCCTTCAAGAGATGTCAACACAACTCCGATTCCATGTCCCACCTCGTTTGTGGCTCCATCAAACCACATTGTCCACATTTCCAAGTCATGTGGCACATCTGACACAACCATAATGTCCTCGTCTGGAAACTCGAATTTCATCGGCTCATAATCCTCTACTGGCAACTCGGCCAAACAATCAGCGATTGCACTCCCTTTTATGGCCTTCCTGGTAACATAAACAATATCATACTCTGATAACAAAGCTTGCCACTTAACTACTCTTCCAGATAGAGATGGTTTTTCGAAGATGTACTTTATGGGATCCATCTTCGAGATAAGCCATGTCGCGTAATACAACATGTACTGTCTCAATCTTTGGGTTGTCCAAGCTAAGGCGCAACAAGTTTTTTCTAACAAAGAGTAATTCGACTCACAACTTGTAAACTTTTTGCTCAAATAGTAAATAGCTTGCTCCTTCCTCCCAGAAGAATCATGTTGCCTAAGCACACATCCCATCGACCCTTCTCTTACTGTCAGGTAGAGGATTAGTGGGCGTCCTGGTATCGGTGGGACCAACACTGGGGGGTTTTGCAAGTATTCTTTGATTTTCTCGAAAGCTTTTTGACAATCCTCATTCCAACGACATACTTCACTTTTGCGTAATAATCTTAGCATCGACTCGCAAGTTTGAGTTAAGTGCGATATGAATCGTGCAATATAGTTTAACCGCCCTAAAATACTTCTGACCTCCTTTTGAGTCTTTGGAGGTTTTAGATCCGTTGTTGCTTTTATCTTATCAGGATCTACCTTGATTCTTTTTTCACTAACAACAAACCCCAATAATTTTTCAGAGGATACCCCAAATATGCACTTTGTTGGATTCAACTTTAATTGAAATTTCCTTAGCCGCTCAAAAAGCTTACGAAGAGTGACGATGTGCTTTTCTCCTGGCTTGGACTTGGCGATCATGTCGTCTACATGCACCTCAATTTCTTTGTGCATTAGATCATGAAAAAGAGTGATGGCTCTCTGATAAGTTGCCCTTGCATTCTTTAAACCAAAAGGCATGACTTTATAGCAAAATGTCCCCCATAGAGTGATGAAAGTCATCTTTTCTCGGTCTTCAGGAGCCATTTTAATTTGATTGTATCCTGAAAATCCATCCATAAATGAAAATGTAGAATAACATGTTGTATTGTCCACTAAAACGTCGATGTGAGGAAGTGAAAAATTATCTTTGGGACTTGCACGATTAAGATCCCTATAATCTACACACATTCTCACCTTTCCATCCTTTTTCGGGACTGAGACAATATTTGCAACCCACTCAGGGTACTTTGCTACCGCTAAGAAGCCCGCGTCGAATTACTTTTTGACTTCTTCCTTTACTTTGATCAACATTTCAGGTTTCATTTTTCGCAGTTTTTGCCTTATGGGTTTACACTCGGCTTTAAAAGGTAACCGATGTGTTACAATTTCTGTATTTAGATCAGACATATCTTGATAAGACCATGCAAATATGTCGTTGTACTCACGTAAAAGGGCTACAAGATCCAAACGATCTTGCTCCATAGCCAAAGTGTCGATTCGTATTTCTTTTACTTCCTCTAATGACCCCAAATTGATTACTTCTAGCGGCTCTTGGTAAGGCACAATTTCTCTTTTTTCCTGCTTCATCAGTCTTAATAACTCTTGTGATACTTCAAAGTCATCTTCTCGCTTTGGTCAGTACTAAAAACTGGAACTTCAAAGTTGGCTTCTTCATCTTCAACGTCCTCTTGCATCTTCTCAGTGACACTGGGCCTCTCTTTAACCTCCTAATTGTTTAACTCAAAGCCTAGAAGGCAGGAGTAAACTAGTTGTCACGACTTGGTGGCGCTTTCAGAGACAAAACAATCAAAGTGTCAGAGGCTTGAACACAAAGCGAGTTGTCACCATGAATCACTTCACCCGATTTGAAAGTCTCGGATATATGTGGTATATACATTCTTCCTTGCTTGAATTCTCGGCCTTCAAGACGTGCACTTCTCACCTTTCTCTTTTCTGCTCTTACTCTCTTGCACTAAAAAACTGTTGGCTTGTATTCCGACTCGAACCTTTCCTTACTTTCAAGAAGGAAACTGACCTTTGAGTTTTCTTTTCGTCCAATAAGAATGATGAGGAGGTGAACTTTAAGCTATTTTGTAAACTTTGAACCTTTGTTATTATAAAAGAAAGAAATAATTGTTTGATCGGTAAAAAATAAATCTTATTGGCAAACTAAATTTTATTAATACTAACACAAAGTGTATGAATGCAAGAAGAAAAAAAAATCTACTTCAAAGTCAAAGTCAACTACTATACAAACTTCAAACAACATAAAAAAAAAACAAACAAGTTAAATTGTAACCTAGTGGTAACACCCAAAAATACCCGAGGTCTCGTCCACTCACCCCTAAGAACGTAATCAATTCTTCATTGCCAGGTTGTGTGGGTACGATGCCCTGCCGGATAGTACAAGCCCTTTTGGAAAATTGATTTTCCCTTCAAGCAAACAGTTTTAACTTCTCAACCACTTGTTCAACCTTTCGTTTACATCACCATAATGGCATCTTAAATTTCTATACTTTTTTCTCCGTATTACAAAAGTTTATCGTCATCAGTCGATCTCGTATTTTAGTCGCGTGTAGTCTTCCATTACTACTTCATTTTTCTTTTCCATATATTATCAATTTGATGCTTAAGGCTTATAGTAGCATCCTAAAGTAGTACACTCCTACGTTTAGCTTCAATGGACTAAGACCTCTATGACTACTCTTGGCCAAATAGTCTCTGATGACTATTGCCCAAACTGTTGTAACACTACTTTCAACGAGTTCCCCTCAGGGGTGGATTTTTGGCGAATGCCCCGGGCAAATGGGTGTCTACCATCCTAAGACTTTAAAAAAAGGGAGTCTAACGGTTGACTTAAATGAAAATACAACATATCATAGTCAAAGAAACAACATGAAAACTCCAAACAAAGTGAGGTTAGATCTAAAGATCCTAAAAGACACAGGTCCCCAAAATGATCGTTGTCTTAATAGTTTCATGATCATCTTGAGTGAAAATCTTTCGTGTGCCTGCACGGAAGTATAAACATCTCGAAGGTCGACACTACTCCATCCTCGATTCTAGTCCTATTGGGAATAGCCCGGGTAGAGGACTCGTGATAGTGTGTGAGACAAAGTAGATAAACAAATAAAATCAAGAAATAAAAAACAAGGCCTTCAAACAGATGAAGTTGGGTCCAAAAACCTAGACAATACAGGTCTCCAAAAATGGTCTCACAATCATACATGATCATGTGACCAAATTGAGTGAGGATTTTTTCGTGTGCCTACACGGAAGCATAAGCTTCTCGAAGGTCGACACTACTCCATCCTCAAATCAAATCCTATTAGGAAAAGCCCGGGTAGGAGGCTTGTGATAGTGTGTGAAACAAAACAAAATAGTAATGCAAGAAAAAATAAATAAATGCATAAAAGTACAAATAAAAGAACAAAATAAATAAAAACAAATCAAGAATAACAAATGGTCAAACTGTCGAGGTGGAACCTCATAGTCCCCAGTGGAGTTGCCAAGCTGTCGCCACATACCAGCGACGCGGAGCGACCGACATCCTCATAAAAAAAAGGATATTTAAAAAGAGTCGCCACTAATCTTTTTTATGGTGTGATTGGGCACCAAAATAAAATAACTTTTTTTTATAAAAAAAAGAAAAAAATGGTATGCGAAAACCAGATTTGGATTCGGGAGTTGTTTGTGTATGGGGAAGGTGCTAGCACCCCACAACACCCGTTTAAAAAAACGGTTGCCAAATTTTAATCTTGAATTGCAAAAATTTTAGAAGGATAAAACAAATGTCTTCTTTAGGAAAATGAGATTTTTTAAAACAATGTCTTATTTTACCCTCATTACTCCAATATTTGGAGTCATGATCCCATAAAATAAGTGGATGAAAATCCATTAATGTGGTTACATTGAAATTATTTTCAAGATTTTGGAAATAATATCACCTCAAGAATATGAGAAAAAAAATCACAATTTTCTCAAATCCATAGGATGACCTTCATAAAAGAAAGTTTTTTTTTAAAAAAACAAAACGGTTTTAATAAAATTCATTTTTCCTTGGGATCAAAATCTCGGACTCCCAAAGATAATGATCCCTCACCTCAAGAATTCTAGAAAATCGGACTCCCAAATATTTCTAAATTTCGTCGTAGTATTTTTTTTAGAAATAAAAAAAACCTTAAAAAAAATCACAAAAAAAGTTGTAAATAAAATTTAGTTTTTTTTAAAAAAAATCTTTATAAACTAAATTTTAAGAAAAAGTGAAAATAAGTTTACAAAAAAAGATTTGAAACCATGAATGATAATCAAAATAAAATTATTATTTTTTTAAATAATAAAATACAAAATGCAATTTAAAGATAGATCATGCTTAATATAACAAATTAATCATACAAATAAGCAAATAAACGTCATTTACAATTATGCAAATCGAATTTTACGAACAAAATAAACATATTGAAATCGATCTTGGACATCCGAAGAATCGATTTCTCACCTCGGGAAAACTAGAAAATCAGACTCCCAAATATTTCTAGATTTCGTCGTCGGCATTTTTTAATAAACGATACATATTAAAAGATTATAAATCACATAATAATTAGCATACATATAGCAAAAAAAAAAAAAATCAATAGGAAATGTAATTTTTAAACACACAAATGTAACATAAAATGAAATGAGTAATACAATTATTTAAACTAAAAAAAACATTTTGCTACTTTTTTTAAAAAAACCATGCATAATATTAAAAAAAAACAAACAGTAAATAAAAAAATAAAAATAGGAATAATTATATATATAAATACATCAGAAAGAAAGAGTAGAAAAGAAGAAAAATATATATATATATAATTAAAAAGAAATAAAGTCTGACAAACAAATTAAAAAAAAAAAAGTAAGTCTGGCGTCATGATGTGATGGGCCATCAGTCATTTATATAATAATAATAATAATAATAATAAGAATATAATAAAATTTAATAAGAATATAATATAATATATATATTGAAATATTGATTTTCTTTTAAAAAGATAATAATAGTTATAATAATATAAAATTAAATTAAATTAAAAATAAAAGGGATGGGCGGCAGCCGCCCATCAGTCAATTTTTTTTTTCAGTATTATAATAATAATAATAATAATAAAACACAAACAACAAAAGTTTTTCATTCTCAAACCTCTTCTTCTTCTCTCTTTCTTTTTTTCTCTCAACTTTCAAACTTAATCACCTTCATTCTAAATGACTATTTATTTTTCAGCAACATTCTTCACAGAATAGAAGCCAAACTCACCCCCCACGAAAGTATGTTATACTTTTTTAGTTTCACAATACATGATTTTTCTCTCTTTCTTTTTTTATTATTTTTTTTAGCTTCATGAATGTTATTTCTATAGAAC
The DNA here is from genome assembly GCA_036507285.1 of Trichosanthes cucumerina. Lineage (NCBI taxonomy): Eukaryota > Viridiplantae > Streptophyta > Magnoliopsida > Cucurbitales > Cucurbitaceae > Trichosanthes > Trichosanthes cucumerina. The sequence goes on from CM071841.1 coordinate 48,295,771, forward strand.
AAACTTCCAACTCTCGTTTTTTTTTTTTTACTTTTTAAGATCTAAGAACAGAAAAAAGAGAGAAAGAAAATGAATAAAATAAACGAGTTAGAAGATAAATGAGAGTAGTAACAACAAATAACAAAAATAAAAGAAAGTATCATAAAAAAAATGAAAGGTATAAAAGAAACGACAATAAATAGATATTCTTAGTACATAAAAAAAAAAGTTGCATTAACCAATAAAATGAAAGCCAAAATTCGCAACAAAACCTTACTCAACTACTGTTTTTCAGGGGGTGCTCTCAAATGAAGATGAGAATCTAGCAACGGGAGAAGCGTAGAACACCATTGACTCGTTACTTGAGATGCAGATCCTTGGGTCAAAGACCCTATCAAGTGCATCTCCAACCGAGTTAAGGTTGTTCTAAGACTCATTGTTCCCTTTTTTTTTGTAAGAGGGTAGCTCTAAACAGTGAATAGAATCTTATTTTGTGACTGACTTTTTTTGTAATATCGTTGTGATTGAGTTGAAGGTTGAGAATGAATTGAATATTGTTTTGTAGGTTTTTTTTTGTTACTGTTGGTCTCACTGTTTTTTTTTTTTTTTTTACTTCTAACTTTTGATGGTATGTGTTGTTGGAGGTGTGGTTGTGGCTGAGGATGGTTGGGAAGGATGGGAGGGAGTGTAGAAGTAGGGTTTTTTTTATGGGCGTGTTCCCCCCCTTTGAAGAATAAAAAGATGAGTATAAAAAGCCCAAATCAATTCTATTTTGTGCATAAAAGCAAAAACTACAATTTGTTGCAATTTGAAATCCATGCCAAAAATGAACTTACACCTAAAAAAGACCAACACACTTTTGGTCAATCAAATTAAAAAAACAAATCTTAATCAAAATGTTGTCTTTTTTTTTTTTTTAAAAAAGATACTTCTCCAATACTAAAAAAACACACACATGGTAAAAGTAACACATCAAAAATATATATATAAAAAAAAACAAAGATCAAATTAAAATAAAAAAAAAAACACAAATAATGATAATCTAACAATTAATTAAAAATGAGCCGGACAAAAATAGGTGGTTACAGCCTTCTCGAAGAAAGAGGGTATGAATAGGATTTGAACCCAAACTTGTAAGTATAAAATTAGCATGTATGCCATTAGGTTAGAGGTAAAACTGTTGTATGTGAACCATTTATAAGTATTAGAACTCAACTGTCATTACATTATTTAAAAATCTAGAACCTCCCCACAAATATCAAGGTCGATGTGAATTTTAAAGAAAATGATAGTCTCCTCTTCATACACAATTCACACTTTCTCCTTTCAAGGAAAAAACTCTTTACTCCATGCAAGACCTCCTCTCTTCCCCCAAAGCAAATATTTGTCTCCCTAAAAAAAATATCTTTCTTTCCTTCTATCCCACATTTTCCCCTCTCTAATCTTCTTCTTCTTCATTTTTCCTCTAAAAAAAGGGAGCTATGATTTTTTTTAAAGAATATGATCATTCTTCTCCACTTTTTTTCTTCTCTATTAACTTTATCTCCACCATTTTTTTCATGCTTCTTCTACTTTTTGTTTTTCCTTCCCAGACCTCTTTTTCCCTTTCTCTCCCACACATTTTTCTAAAGAAAGAGACCCTCTGGGCTTGTTTGATAATGTTCCCGTTTCATGTTCCATATTTCTGTTTCTCACGTTTTAAGAAACAAACTTGTTTGATAATCTATCCAGTTTCTTGTTCCCCAAATTTGAAAAATTTTCCTAAAATTATAATTGTTATGAGTTAAATTGGACCAACAAGAATGAGTTGGACAAATGGCTGCATCAAAGGGCCAAATGGGATAAAAAGCAGAATCCGAAGTCAAAACGAGCTGAAATCAAACGGAGACAAAATCAAGACGAGAAGAGACGAGAAGACGCACTTGGGCCTTCCTTAGCCTAGGTCGAGGTCGACCAGGGTAAAGCCCCCTCATTTAGTCTCTACCCTCACCCAACAACACAAGAGTCGGATTTGGGCTTGGGCCGAAGCCAAACCCGTGGTCAGCCTCGATCGAGGTCGAGACCAACCAGATGCAAGGTCGTCTTCTTGGCCTTGCATCAATCCCACACGACCCACAAACTTGTATTCAACCCTCTCTCGATCTTTCCTTTTCCATGTAGGCCATAGAAACCCACGAAGAACCCTAGAAGAAAGCTATTTAAGCTCTCCGAAGAGAGGAGAGCGGAGTAAGTTCATTCTAGTCACTTAAACACTAAACTCCTTCCTAATTCTCTCTAAAACCCACTTTGACTTAAGCATCGGAGCTTATGTGGTCTACACCACACCGATGTCTAGGTTTTCCTTACCTTGCAGGTTGCGTTCTTCCCCCAAGAATTACAAATTTACCGTCGTTGCCACGTGGGTGTCAGGTTTGCTCTCCTGCCCAAAATTTGGCAACAACAATAACTAAATTTTAGGGCTCGTTTGATAACGTTCTTGTTCCCTTTTTCTTGTTTCCATTTATCATTTTCAAGAAATTGACTTGTTTGATAAACGTTTTTGTTTCTTGTTTTTAAATTTTTTAGAAACGTTTATAAAAAGGGGGCATATTTTGAGAGTACAAAAATAGTTTCTAAGGCTCTGTTTGATAATGTTCTTGTTTGCTGTTTCTTGTTTTCTGCTTTCTGTTTCGTGTTTCTTCTTGTTTCTGAGTGGGAGGAAATAAAGTGTATAGGATACATTTGATTTTTCGACCACAAATCTCCGTTAAAGTCTGCACCGTGAGATCCATACTCGGCCTCGTGGCGCAAATGGGAGTTTTCCCCTTGGGATGGTATTTGTATGGATCAATATCATAGTGGATGGAGAGAGTACTTATAGTGAGTGGGAGCGAGACCAGTGAAAACGGGACCCACGGTCTCTTCTTTCGATTCACACCGTGAGACCCTTCTGATCCGCTTGCTAGTTTGGCCTGGACCAGACAATCCCTTCGGAAGGCCTTGATCATGAGAGTCGGAACACCGTGAATTCCCTAAAGGGATACAGTTTCCTTGTTGGTTTTCCTTCTTAGTTCACCCTTCGGTGGCTATTGTTTGGACGGATACTTGGAAACTTAAAGATTGAGGGTGACACTCACGGGATTCATTAAGAGTTAATGGATTCGATCGAAAAATGGTAACTGGACGCCTAATGGAATAAGAGTTATTCTCGGATTAGGGGCTGGTCGAGAAAGTCTCGTCCTAGAGGAGGAGTGTTTCTGTTCACCCTTCGGGGCGGCGGTCATTCTAAACCTTTGGGATATCATTGCAAATTTTAAATGACCTAAGGATCATAGGATAAAATTTTTGTTAAAACTTGATTAGATTTTAAAAAGTTTTGCGAGACTGACACAAAGTATTTTACTTGTTTTTTCAGCAAAATGTCTAGCTCAATAATAACGTTATTAGCATCCGACAAACTAGTGGGAGATAATTTCCAAACATGGAAAAATAATATAAACACGATTCTAGTAACTGACGACCTTAAGTTCATGCTCACTGAGATGTGCCCTCAGTTGTCGAGCTCGACTACATCACGAAGTGTTCGTGATGCATACGATCGATGGATCAGGGCCAATGAAAAGCCAAAGTCTACATCATTGTCAACTTATTTGAAGTTTTTGCAAAGAATCATGAGCTGATGATCACCGCCAAGGAGATCATGGAGTCCTTGCAGGAAATGTTTGGATAACAGTCCTTTCAGGTGTGACATGACTCGCTCAAACACGTCTTCAACGCCCAAATGAAAGAACGGGTGTTTGTCCGAGAACACGTTCTAGACATGATGACCCACTTTAATCTGGCGGAGATGAACGGGACTTCGATCGATGAGTCGAGCGAGGTCAACTTTATCTTGGAGACTCTTTCGAAGAGTTTCCTTCAGTTTTGTAGCAATGCTGTTATGAACAAAATAGCTACACACTGACCACCCTTCTAAACGAGTTACAGAACTTCCAGTCCTTGATGAGGATCAAAACACTGAAAGCTGAGGCAAAAGTTGCCTTCAGTCCTATCACAAGAGTTCGACCTCTAGGACAAAACCTGTAGCTCCTTCTCACCCGAAAGGGAAGAAGAAGAAGATGAAGAAGGGTAAAGCTGACCGCGCTGCAGCCCAAAAGGACAAGAAGGTCAAGGAAGTTGCAGAGAAAGGAAACTGTTTCCACTGCAATGGGGACGACCACTGGAAGCATAACTATCCCAAGTTCCTTGCCGACAGGAAGAATACAGGTAAATGTGATTTACTAGTTACTGAAATCTGTTTAGTGGAGAGTAATGACTCTTCCTGGATATTGGATTCGAGTGCCACTAACCACGTGTGTTCTTCGTTTCAGGGAATTAGTTCTTTGCAGCAGCTGCGAGAGGATGAGGTGACTCTACGGGTTGGATCCGGGGAGATTGTCTCTGCTGCAGCGATCGACGAAGTGAAACTCTTTTTCGGCAGGAATTACATTTTATTAGATAATTTGTATATAGTTCCAGGGTTTACTAGAAACCTCGTTTCTATTTCCTGCCTACTTGAACACTCTATTTCTGTAATTTTTCTAGTAATAAAGCGTTTATTTCTAGAAATGGAAATTTCTTGTATTCTGCTTCACTTGAGTCTAATCTGTATGTTTTGAAACCAAATTCGGTCAAAAGCGTTTTGAATAATGAATTATTTAAAATAGCAGAAACACGAACTAAAAGAGTGAAAGTTTCTCCTAAAAAAATGCCCATCTTTGGCATCTACGGTTAGGCCACATCAATCTCAATAGGATTGAAAGACTAGTGAAGAGTGGACTTCTAAGCGATTTGGAAGAAAACTCTTTACCGGTATGTCAGTCATGCCTTAGAGGCAAAATGACCAAACGTCCTTTTAGTGGAAAAGGATATAGAGCCAAAGAGCCCCTTGAGCTTATACATTTTGATCGTTGTGGTTCGATGAGTGTTAAAGCACGAAGAGGTTACGAATACTTTGTATCTTTCATAGATGACTATTCGAGGTATGAGTATATTTACCTAATGCATAGGAAGTCTGAAACTCTTGAAAAGTTAAAGGAGTACAAGACTGAGGTTGAGAACCAGTTAGGTAAAACCATAAAAACACTTTGATCGGATCAAGGTGGAGAGTATATGGACACATAATTCTATGACTATATGATAGAACACGAAATTACGTCCCAACACTCAGCACCTGGTATGCAACAGCAGAATGGTGTATCGGAGAGGAGAAACAAAACCCTGTTGGACATGGTTCGGTCGATGATGAGCTATGCTCGTCTCCCTGATTCTTTTTGGGGTTACGAAGTGGAGACAACGGTCTATATTTTGGACAATGTTCTGTCGAAGAGTGTTTGTAAAACACATTTCGAACTCTGGAATGGGCGTAACGGCAGTTTACACCATTTCAGAATTTGGGGATGTCCGACCCACGTGTTGGTGTAAAATCCAAAGAAGTTGGAACTGTTGGGATTTATGCCCTAAACTTGTGTAATTTTGATCAATTAAATAAAGTGTTATTTGTTTTGATAAGATTACAGTCTTGCTTTTATAAATCCAATAAACTAAGCTCCAAGGTTATAACATTTATCTTGAAATCAGTGTAGTGGACACTATTTGGGTTGAGTTCAAGATTATAACCTAAATAGTCTATGGTATAAGAATAAGGTTGGAAACCCCATTCTGGTAACACCATGGATGCGGCCCACTTTGTAATTAGTACAAATGAGGTAATCCAACTCATTCATGTAGTTGACATGCGAGTGGGGGCATCCGACTGGATCGCAAATTATTAGTCTAACAAGTGTAACACCGTTAACAGGATAAGACTAGTAATTTATAGATGGTCATTAGTGACTCGACCTGAATCCTGAGCAAGTTAAGAAGTCCTGCTTATAGGGGTTTGTCCTTAGACTAGTATGGGTGAGAGTGGCCTGTAGCCGACTCAATAAGCCTACCTTCTCATGCACAAAACCTCGTAGGTAGCTGGGAACTTATCTGTAGATGGAATTCACTCATTCCTCTACTGAGGAATTAGATAGGTTGTTCCTGTTATGGCCAAAAATAGGATCCGGTCCGACGAGCGTCGAAGAGAGGCGAGTGAGTGGTCGACCGGTTGAAATCAGAGAGTCGAATCCGACCCCTTGGGTGTGACTTTTGGCTAGTTCAGAATCGGGAGGCCAACCCTAAGGGGTCGGCCCCGGTCGGAAGTGGGCCGACCTTGAGAGGTCGGCCCGGCTCAAGGAGGCGACCCCAAGGGGTCGGCTCCGACCGGGAGGCCGACCTCAAGGGGTCGGCCCCGGTCAGGTGGGCCGACCCTCGAGGTCGGCCGGCCAGGAGCCGACCCCTGGGAGTCGGCTCGGCCGAGGCCGACCTCGACCTCGGGTCGGCCCGGCGCAGGTGGCCGACCCTGGGGTCGGCTCCGACCGGGAGGCCGACCTCAAGGGGTCGGCCCCGGTCCAAGGTGGGCCGACCCTCGGGGTCGGCTCGGCCGAGGCCGACCTCGAGGTCGCCGGCCCGCCCCAAGGTGGCCGACCTCGGGGTTGGCTCCGCCGACTCAAAGAGTCGACCCATTCACGACGGGAGGCCAATCCCAAGAGGTCACCCCTAACGTAGAAGGTCGCCGCCGCTAATGACGGATAAGGCAAGAAGCGGGGACATCGTGAAACGGTTTGCCTCTCCAGAATGTAATCATTGTCATTAAGGCACGCTCAATTGTGGAGGATGAATGAATAATAAAACTCGAAAAGACCAATTACTGAGAGATAATGTCTATATTAACTCGTTGGAAAACCCAAAAAGGTAGCAATCATTTGGCCCGTGAGTTCTAGCTTGAATTTATCTTTTGTGCGGGATTATCCTCTCTAACTTGAGCAGCGTCGAGTGTGTGTGCGCGAGCACCACACCGGTGTTAGTTCTCTTTCTTGCAGGAGATCGTTGTCCCCAACGATATAAATTCACCGTTGATCCGTCTAACCAAATTCCGGCATCAACAGTTGGCGCCGTCTGTGGGGACGCGTTTTTCTTGCAAAGTGCCACGTATTGCCAAACAAAAACATTGTTTACCATGAGTAACCATCGAATCAAGTCAACTCGATGACGATGGAGAGGAGTCGGATAACCACCGACATCCTCGCCGAATTCCGACAAGAACGCGAGAATGCCCAACTCGAGGAGGTTAACCAACGTCTTTGTCATCGGCAGGGCGGATCAAGACGCTGCGACCGAGCAACGGGTTAGAAGTGCGGACGAAAACATCGCGAGTGCGGAGATATTGAATCGTCCAAACCCAATCGTGGAGGCTCTAAAAGATGGACCGGAGCAGAATCTCAACGGCATTCGGAACGGAGAACAGGTGAACGCTCCAGCACCGCGTAAGTCTTCGCCTTCAGTCCGAGACCAGGCCAAAGGTAAGGAACCGGCTGAAGAGGGGCAGGGCGAATCTCGGGTCCCACCGCGTAAGCCTGATGACAAGTTACGGTTGGGAGGCAGCGAAAGGCGATCCCATCATGCAGAGCAGCAGAGGGCCGCGTCTCGAGTGGGAGAGTCCCAAGTCAGGACTCAGGTGGTCCACGGGAACCGAGGATACAACAACCACCACGCGTCCCGAAGTCAAGCGGCAGCAGGATCAAAGGATGACCGATCAAGGAGACCTAGCACGGGGTCAGATCTTAGAGAGTTGATCAACCAGAAGAGGAAAGAATTGGAGGTCGAGAGTCAACCTTGGGCATCAGAGCTACGAAGGATCCAGAATGAGCTCGGAGACATGAAGAAGGCTCAAGACCACGGCGGGTTGGATTTAGAGAATCTTGTTGACGGTGTAGACCCCTCCTTTTCTGCGGCGAGATAATGCAGGAGGAGGTTCCCCCGAAGTTCAAACTACCGACAATGAAGGCGTACGACGGATCGAAAGACCCAGTGGAGCACCTTGACACATTTCGGTCATGGATGGAACTCCATGGAGTTCGAGATGCGATCAAGTGCAGGGCATTTTCGTTTACGCTAACGGGACCAGCCCGAAAGTGGTTCAGACAACTAAAAAGGAAGTCGATTGCCTCCTTCCGGGAATTGGCCCGAGCCTTTGTGACTCAATTCCTCGGGGGAAGGGATCAACGACGTCCTGCGACACATCTGCTAACCATCAAGCAAGGTAATAACGAAACGTTAAGGGAGTATGTGTCGCGTTTCAACAGCGAGGCCCTACAAATCGAAGGTTATACTGATGGAGCAGCCCTAACAGCTATTGTAGCCGGTTTGCGGGACGAAAGGTTCTTGTGGTCACTGGGTAAGAAAGCTCCTACAAGTTATGTTGAGTTACTGACTAGAGCTCAAAAATACATGAGTGCAGGGGAATTACTTCGTTCGAGACGTGCGCCCGACGACAAGCAAAATAGGGACCGCGAGAAAAAGGGTCGGTCAGAGGAAGATCGAAGCGACTCTCGAAAGCGAAAGCACGAGGAGCGGCCCGAAGTCGGCGAGAAACCTGTGAGGAAGGGTCTGCCACCAAGCAGATTTGAACGGTACACCCCAACAAGCGTACCTATCGAGCAGATCCTGATGGAGGTACGCGACAAAAATATTCTTAAATGGCCAGCTAAGTTGAAGGCAGGGTCCCATAGGAGGAATAAGGACAAATACTGTCTATTCCACCGCGACCATGGACATTCAACTTCAGATTGCTACGACCTGAAGGAGGCCATAGAAGCATTGATCCAGACCGGGCAACTGAAAGAATACGTCGGTGGAAGCGGACGACGCGAGACCAGGTCGGATCAGCAGGAGCCAAGCAATAAGGGAGGAGGGTCACCCCCTCCCCGGGAAATCCGAACCATTCTCGGGGGGTCAGCCGGAGGCGACTCAAATAGAAAGAGGAAGGCGAAGGCGGCGGCACCCGATCCGGCACACGGGAGGTTTGCTCAACTTCTTTATCTAATGAGATTGTCAGCTTTTCAGAAGGAGAAGCAGTCAAATTACACCAACCTCATAACGACGCGTTAGTGATCTCTCTACTGATCGCCAACATCAAGGTCCGTCGCATCCTGGTCGACGGGGGCAGTTCTGCCGACGTGCTATCCTTAAGTGCCTATGACGCCATGAAAATAGGGCGAGACCGGCTCAAAGTCAGCATATCTCCCTTAGTGGGATTCGGGGGGAGTAAGGTGTACCCCGAAGGGAGTATCGAACTGCCGATGACATTTGGCGGTGGATCGACATGTGTAACAACTATGGTAGAGTTCCTGGTGGTAAATCACGACTCAGCCTATAATGCAATCTTGGGACGCCCCACCATACATGCTATGAAGGCGGTAGCTTCGACTTACCACCAGATGCTGAAATTCCCAACTCCCAGCGGAGTCGGAGTGGTATATGGAGAACAACAAATGTCTCGAGAATGCTACCACAATGCGATGAGAGAGTCAACTGGGGAGGTAGAAGAGGTAGCAGCCATAGAAGAGCATACAGGAAAGTGTTACAGTGCAGGAGAGGCCGAGATGGATGTTGACATCTCGGCACCAGCACCGGCTGAACTAGAAGTCACAAAAGACGACACGGAGGAGCTCCCCACCTTAGAGCGCGCTGGAGTCCATACAATTGTTGTCCACAGAGCAATGTGTAAACATTGGAACCAAACTGTCACCGAGCCAGAGAGCGAACCTTATCGAGTTCCTCCAAAGGAATGTCGACGTATTTGCATGGAAGACGTGCGATATGCCAGGTATAGATCCAAAGGTGATCACGCACCGATTGAATGTTGACAGAGACCACAAGCCCGTTCGGCAGAAACGACGGGCCTTCAACCATGCTCGGAATGAGATCGTGGCAGAACAAGTCAAGGACCTCCTAGAAACCGAGTTCATCCGGGAAGTCAATTATCCCCAGTGGCTCTCCAACGTAGTACTGGTGAAAAAGACTAACGGAAAGTGGCGAATGTGCGTAGATTTCACCGACCTGAACAAAGCGTGTCCAAAGGACAGCTTCCCGCTACCAAGGATCGATCAGCTAGTGGATGCGACGGCAGGCCACGAAATGCTCAGCTTCATGGACGCATACTCTGGGTATAATCAAATACGGATGTACACTCCAGATCAGGAGAAGACATCCTTCATTACTAGCAGAGGATTGTATTGTTACAATGTCATGCCCTTCGGGTTAAAAAACGCGGGGGCAACATATCAACGGCTAGTTAACAAGATGTTTTCTCATCTTATTGGCAGGAGCATGGAGGTCTACGTCGACGACATGCTCGGAAAGAGTAAACATGCTGACCTACACCAGGTCGATCTGACGGACGCCTTTGCAACGTTATGGAAGTATCAGATGAAGCTGAATCCTAGCAAGTGCGCTTTCGGAGTAACCTCTGGTAAGTTCTTAGGGTTCATGGTCAACCAAAGAGGATCGAGGCGAATCCCGACAAAATCCGAAAGCAATCATGGAGATGGAGTCTCCAAAAACTATGAAAGCAACGCGCAGAGTCCGAGCGGAAAGATCGCGGCGCTAAATCGCGCTTCGTAAGTAGAGCGACAGATAAATGTCTTAGTTTTTTAAACTCTTACGCAAGAAAGCTAATTTTGAATGGGTGATGAATGCGAGCAGGCATTCGAATCATTAAAAGAATACTTTAGTTCAACTCTCATTGTTGTCCAAACCAACGCCGAGGAGGAGCTCGTCTTGTACCTAGCTACCTCGACGACTGCTGCTGTAAAGCTCGATCCCGATAAAGGAGGTAAGCGGCCGACAATCCTCGCATCTACTACACGAGCAAGTCCATGATGGGGCGAGTCGGATATCCGCAGTAGAAAAGTTGGCCTTGGCCTTAGTAGTTTCTGCACGGAGACTTTCGCCCTTATTTTCAAGCTCATAAGATAGCGGTACTAACCAACTATCCATTGAGAGCGAGTTTCGCAAAAAGCGGAGGCTTCCGGACGACTGATGAAATGGGCGGTGGAACTCAGCGAGTATGACATCTCGTTTCGACCTCGAACCGCCATGAAAGGGCAAGCCGTAGCAGATTTTGTCACCGAGATGACCCCGTCGCAGGAGATAAAATTAGTCCAACTCGAAGATGACGATCTACCTTGGCGATCGTATGTCGATGGATCATCAAACGATCGTGGATGCGAGCGAGATTGCTCATGGTGTTCCGGACGAAGAAAGGTTCGAGTACGCCTTAAGATTCAAATTTCGAGCGTCGAACAACGAGGCAGAGTATGAGGCATTGCTAGCAGGGCTGAGAATCGCTAAACTTTTTGAAGTAAAGAACTTGATCATTCTAAGTGACTCTCAACTTGTTGTAAACCAGGTAGCGAAAACGTATCAAGCAAAAGAACAGCGCATGGTCGCCTATCTAGCCAAGGCAAGACAGTACTTGGGAACGTTCGATAAGTTCGAAATTAGACAGATCCCAAGATCCGAGAATGCCAACGCTGACTCGCTTGCGAGATTGGCCGCGGCATACGACACTGAGCTTCAGAGAACCGTCCCGGTTGAGATCTTGGATGAACCAAGTGTCGAATAGGGTGAAGTAATGGAGTTAGATGGTACTCAACGAACCTGGATATCCCCATTGGTCGAGTTCCTTAAAGACGGGAGACTCCCTTCCGATACACACGAGGCACGCCGGTTAAAATATAAGGCGGCGCGATATGTCCTACGAGACGATAAGTTATACCGAAGAAGCTATTCTATGCCATTTGCTCGGATGTCTCGAACTCGACGGGCGACATATGTCCTACGAGAGATACATGAAGGAATATGCGGCAATCACTCGCGCGCTCGGTCTCTAGCACGAAGCGATGACGGCAGGGGCTACTCATCGCCCACGATGCACGAGCGTTCGCCAGGTCGTGTGACCAATGCCAACGATTTGCGGTGATACAGAGACAACCTTCTCAACCGCTCACCAGTGTGATGAGTCCCTGGCCATTCGCTCAGTGGGGTAGACCTCATTGGACCTCTTCCGTGGGTAAGGGACAAACAAAGTTCGCGATGAGTCGCGATGGGACTACTTTACGAAATGTGGGCGGAGGCGGAAGCACTCGCGACTATTACCGAGAAAAAGGTGACTAATTTCATATGGCGAGATGTCATATGCCGATACGGCATACCCTATGCCTTAGTAACAGATAACGGACGCCAATTTGACAATGAAGCATTCCGAAAGTTTTGCTCGGAGTTGAATATCAAACATTTCTTCTCGTCTCCAGCCCACCCACAAGCCAACGGTCAAGTGGAAGCAGTGAATAAGATCCTCAAGAGAAACCTCAAGACCAAGTTGGAAGGGTTGAAAGGCTCATGGGCGGAGGAATTACCTAATGTATTATGGGCTTACAGAACGACGTCTCGAAATTCGACGGGAGAAACTCCTTTTTCCCTTTCGTTCGGTACGGAAGCTGTTATCCCAGTGGAGATTGGACTCCCGTCTCCTCGGGTAGAACATTTTGATCCCGATATGAATCCTGAGTCCCTGAGTCTGCACCTGGATCTACTGGAAGAATGGAGGGAGAAAGCCCGGTTGTGGACAGAAGAATACAAATGTAGGGTCGCTCGATACTACAACTCCCGTGTGAAGCAGCGTAGCTTCAAAGAGGGTGACCTTGTACTCCGCCGTGTTATGCGGAACACCAGAGACCCGACCTCTGGCGCTTTAGGACCAAATTGGGAAGGCCCAGACAAAATTACAAGGATAGTTCGTCCTGGGACTTATGAGATTATTGACATGAGCGGAAAACGGATGCCACACCCATGGAATGTGGAGCATCTAAAACTTTATTATCAGTAGTTCCGTTTTTCTTTCTTTGTCTTATTTTGTATACGAATTTGTTTGTTATCACTAATACCAAGCATTCTACTCAAGCAATTTACTTTGAATCAAAATTGCGTGAGTGGGGGGTAAGTACGTTGCAATAAACATAGAGTTCAATTAAAATACGACAAGAGTGCAAACAAAAGAAGAAGTTCATTAAAAGGAATACAAGATCGAAAGAGATACATGCTGAAAATTAAAGAAAATCAAAGGCAACGCTAATACATCTAAGGGTCAGGCAGTTGGTCCATGGTGATGTCGTCAAGGAAGCTCTCGTCCAGAACCACATTCTCTAGAGCAGAAGCCGGATCCCTAGATCCAGAAGTTTGGCCGAGGTCAAACCCAGGGGGATTAGAAGCCTCAATGCACTCCAAGAAAGAAGACTTCACCCACGCCAAATCAGTCTCAGGGTGTCGCTCTCGGACCTTTCGAATTGACCAATTTACGCCGCAAAGCATAGCTCTATTCGAGAAGTCATTGTATTCATCAGAACGCTTGAAGGCCTCGGTCGGGTAGTAGCTAACGTCACGAGCTTATCTTCGATCCCTTTCAATTGAGATCGGAGCAAAGATAGCTCGGATCGAAGAGAAGACACCTCACCTTCATTAGAAGATAGCTCGGATCGAAGAGAAGACACCTCATCTTTAGTACGCGAATGCTCAACCTGCAGAGAGTCGAATCTCGCTTGTAAAGACTGAAGAGACTGTGCTGCCTAGGCATGAAGAAATTGGGCGTGCTCCAGTTCAGCCCGCGAGACGCGGTTCTGACGGAGATAAGCGAGTTCGTTCGACATACGACGAGAAGCCAAAGTTGTGAGAATGAAGGCCTACACATAGAAGGCAAGATTAGCAGAAAATGAAGAAAAGAAAGGCAGTAGGGAGAGAAGACACTCACCTCGTGGGTGTAGCTTATTGCGGCATTCAGAGTAGACTCTGGGCAGTGGCTGACATCAAAGCGCTCGGAAGACTCGCGGGAAGAACCGCCGTCGGAAACGCCATCCCATAGAGCGAAGGCCTGCTCTAGCTCGTTAACCGTGTCAAAAGGGGAGTCATAAGGTCCAGTGTAGGTGAGGCGGAGAGCGCCCCTGCCGCCGGTATCCCTGAGGGAGCCGGGTCGGCTAGGCCTACCCCCCAGATTAGTAGGAAGAGGAACATAACCAGGTAAAGTCTCCTGGAGGGGGGGGGGGCGTGCTGGAGACGGTCGCCTGCACCGACGCCTGGTGGCACGATTGTCGGCGTTGGAAACGTGACTGGCTCGAGGAGCACCTCCAGTCACCGCAAGCTCCCGTTCGTTCAGGAGCTCCTGCTCTTGTTCCACTAAGTTCGACGTCATGTCTAATAGAAAGAGAGAATCGTGAGAAAGCATAATAAGGAGATGTCATGCAAAAGTATTGTAGAAGGAAGGCTTAACCTTCAGGGGTATCAATGCGAGGAGGGATAAGGTTGCACGCTGAAAGGAGTTCGTTCGTAACCAGTTCAGGACCCCAACGACGAGACTCGACGATTCTCAAAGCAGAGGCTCGAAAGGCAAGGGCGGTAGGGGTCGGCTCCGGTCTGACGTCAGCTGCCAAAAAAAAAAAAAAAAAAAAACAGTTAGTATAGCGTCAAAGAACGGGAAGAATAGAACCATAAAGCAGAGTCGTAGACGGTAGGGTAATGGTCTCGTTCGCGCATCAAAAGCGGACTCGCCTAACGTTCCGAAGCTGGTTGGAACTCGGAGGGTAGACCCGTCTCGTCGAGATCTGACCAAAGCCCGCCCACAAAAACCATGGTTTCTTCCGGTCTTTGACCGATTTGGGCTCTCGACGATAGCCTCAACATATAGGGCGGGCGGTATAGTAGAAGAAGGCTTGGATCGATCTTTTGTTTGAAGATATGAAGGAAAGGAAGTCAATGGTGACATAGGGTGGTTTCACTGATGCCAAAGGACACAACATCCCATGAGCGAGCACCAGAAGTTCGGTAGTACTTGAAAAGGTGCCAATCTGGTCAGAGTGAGGAAATTCTGAACTAGTGGAATGAGGGTAACGACTCGCTTAGCTAACATGTCGGGATAGAAAGCCACCTCTCCTGGGAGAGGGGAACCAGGCTCCTCTCCTCTCATGGGAACCCGCATGGTGACAGAGTCGGGAATGCTATAAAAAGAGCGAAGCTCTCCTAAAGCGGAATCGGTAATCGTTCTAACCCTACTAGGGGCTCTGCCGGTCAGACCTCGAGAGATTCGAGGGTTACGGACTCTAGGGGGCGGGTTAGGATTAAAGTCTACATCTTCCGGGTCGGAAGAACTGGCGTGGATAGCAAGGGGTGCACTACTAGCCATCGCTTAGAAACGTAAGTAAGGTTACCTGAAAAGGCGTCTTGCCGAGACACCAAAGAAGTCGGAAGAGAGTGTGATCTTGAAACTAAGGTTTTGGAATGGGATGGAAGGTGTGAGAAGAATGAAGTTGAGTTGAGCTTTTATAGCCTTACGGACACACCTATCGAGGTGGAAGGAGGATCGTCAGAGGGGTATGTCCGCTTACTTCAAGTCTAAACTATAAGAGGAGAACAAGTTAGACTAGAAGTGGGGGCAACTGTTATGGCCAAAAATAGGATCCGGTCCGACGAGCGTCGAAGAGAGGCGAGTGAGTGGTCGACCGGTTGAAATCAGAGAGTCGAATCCGACCCCTTGGGTGTGACTTGTGGCTAGTTCAGAATCGGGAGGCCAACCCTAAGGGGTCGGCCCCGGTCGGAAGTGGGCCGACCTTGAGAGAGGTCGGCCGGCTCAGGAGCCGACCCATGGGGTCGGCCTTGGCCGGAAGCGAGCCGACCCCGGGGTCGGCTCGACCGGAGGCCAACCTCGGGTTTGGCTCGGCCGGAGGCCGACCGCGGGTCGGCCCCGGCCCAGGTGGAGCCGACCCTGGGTCGGCCGCTCAGGAGCCGACCCCATGGGGTCGGGCTCGTCCGAAGCC
Source organism: Trichosanthes cucumerina (assembly GCA_036507285.1). Classification (NCBI taxonomy): domain Eukaryota; kingdom Viridiplantae; phylum Streptophyta; class Magnoliopsida; order Cucurbitales; family Cucurbitaceae; genus Trichosanthes; species Trichosanthes cucumerina. The sequence continues at coordinate 48,311,499 of CM071841.1, forward strand.
GACCTCCGGGGTTGGCTCGGCCCGACTCAAAGAGTCGACCCATTCACTGACGGGAGGCCAATCCCAAGAGGTCACCCCTAACGTAGAAGAATGCAGCGCCGCTAATGACGGATAAGGCAAGAGACAGGGACATCGTGAAACGATTTCGTCTCCCGTAACCGCCGTCATTAAGGCACGCTCAATTGTGGAGGATTAATGAATAATAAAACCTGAAAAGACCGTTACAGAGATAATGTCTATATTAACTCGTTGGAAAACCCAAAAAAGGTAAGCAATCATTTGGCCTGTGAGTTCTAGCTTGAATTTATCTTTGTGCGGGATTATCCTCTCTAACTTGAGCGTCGGAGTGTGTGTGGCAGAGCACCACACCGGTGTTAGTTCTCTTTCTTGCAGGAGATCGTTGTCCCCAACGATATAAATTCACCGTTGATCCGTCTAACCAAATTCCGGCATCAACAGTTCCCATAAGAACTGACTCCAGGTCTTAATCAACGGGGCCCCGCCCTCTATGAGGGTATGAGTCTAAGGTAGGACCTTAGACTTGTTGTTCATTAGAGGATCAATGATGCTTAAGGAGCAAAGAGGTAATCACATGGGTAAAACGATAATTTGACCCACCTGTGATTACGAACAACCTTTGAAGGGTCGACTCATGGGTAATGACTATATTAGTGGACACAATAATATCTACAGTGAGGAGAGTGCAGCTACAAGTCTATAGTGGAGTGACTTGAAGTTAATTAATATTGATTAACTGGATCAAAGAGTTTGATAAGTTAATCTCACATCATTGGAGCTCATGAACTGTAGGTCCATTAGATCCCTCCGTTGGCTCAATATGGTAATACTGAGATATAAAGTTATGAGTGAAATTGAAGTGTTCAATTTCATACATGAGGTGTTATATCAATTATATATGATATAATTGATATAATATATAGTTTTAATGTGAATTAGATTCAGATATAAACTATATACTAAAGAGAGATTAAAGGAGGGGTAGGATGGTCATTTCCATCCTATTTCTCTATATATATGGTTGCATGAGATGCAACTAGAAAAAAAAATTTTACAAGTTCTTTTGTTGTGTTGTTGGAAGAGTTCCAAAACACACATCTCTCACAAACTACCTCACCTCTCCTAAAGGGAACCCACCTTCCTCCCTCGCATAGAGAACAACGGAGAAGATCTGGTGGTCGTGTCTTCGTACATTGGAGTTCCTGTTGCTGAGATCGTGATCGTGGAAGAGAGGAGCACTCGAAGAAAGGTTCTTTAAAGGTAACTTTCTTGTTGTCAATTCTGATTTTATGCTTAATCTTGTTATGTATGTTCTTTAGTTAATCGTTGTAACTAAATCAAGAGCGCGCGATTCGCAATCGCTTCCGCTGCGGGGACTTCGATTCCCTTCAATTGGTATCAGAGCCCAATTGCGTTCTTGATTTATGTTCTAGATTTTTCAAGAACAAGGTGAGATTTACTGTTTTTGCATGAGATGTATGAACAGTTTTGCAAAATTTGGTATTTTCAATTTTGGCACTTAGATTTACAATTTCCATTGAATCGTTCAATGTAAGGGCCCGATGTTTTGGGCAATTTTAATTGTAAATTGAGTCTGTAAGTCTGTGTCGATCGAGGCAAAGCAGTTGCTGAGAAGATCGGAGCGAAAACGAGCAAGGAATGGAGATTTCAAGTTCTTTATCGCATTTTGCGCGTTGCAAGCGTTGTTCATCGGCGCGTTACAGCGCTGCGCATGGAGAAGCGCGCCAGACAGAGGCGATGTGTTGCAACGCAACCTCAATCGTTGAAACGCTCGGCAGAAAACGACAAGGAGCAGCGTTGCAACGCTGCTATCAGCATTGCAACGCCAGATACGTTTCACGCAAGGAGCAAGGGGCAGAAAATAGATTTTTTATTATATATTAATTATAAAAACGTTTTATATTTAATATATTTAATATATTTAATTTTAATTAATATAATTAGATTATATTAATTAAAATTATTTTTAGGGTGCCAAAATTGGTCTAATTTTTGCTATTTTAATTATGCAATTGTTGTGTAATTATTGTCATGCATAATGTATGCTTGTATTTTAGAAATCCCACCTTATGTTAAGCATTTTCATGCATCATTTATAATATAAGGAGTTATATTATATAGTTTGCATGATTAATTAATATAAGGTTGTTATATTAATTTTTGGACAGCATTGACATGCATTATTTTTCATGAGATGAATATGCTATGAATGTCTTATTATTCATGTGATGAATGATCAAGCACTATAACATAGTATGCATGTCACCTAAGGTTAATTATTAGTTTTAAAGTGTTTAGAACTTGGAAATAATAGACCTTTAGGTTATCTAGTTCTAATTAGATTAGAATTAGGAACCAAGCAATTTATAAGCTATGATTAAAAGAGAAACTGTCTAAGGAAAGTTCATCTCAAATTAGGGGGTATTTAAGTGTGATTTAAGCGGAACACCCCTACCAGGAGGCGACACGGGAGTGAAATTTAATCAGAGAGTCTTATAAATTACAAGATGGCGTCAATGGGTTTATTAAGGGGTTAATAAACTAGAAATCCTAGGTTTAATATAAGGAGTTATATTAACAAACTTAGGATAAAATCAATATAAGAGTTATTTTGATTATCAATATAAGAGTTATATTGATAGAGTTAGGTAAAACCATTAGCCGGGTTTTTTAGCCTAAGTAAGATTCTTATAAACTTTAAACTATTCGGTGGGAGGAAAAAGTGTATGAGATACATATTTTTCCACCTACGCTATCTCAGGAAGTTCACACCGTGAGAGACTCACACTTGGCCTCGTGGCGCAAACGGAGTCCCCCCTTCGGATGGTGTTTGTATGAGTCAATATCAAGGTGAATGGAGAGGATACTTATAGTGAGTGGGAGCAGGTTTAGTGAAAACAAAACCTCTCTGTCTCTTTTGTCGGTTTACACCGTTAGACCACTATGGTCACCGCTAGTTTGGCTGGACTGACAATCCCTTTGGAGGGCTTGATCATGGGGATCAAACATGAGACACCGAAAGGGATAAAGATTTCCTTAGACTATTTTCCAATCTAGTCTCTCCTTCAGCGGATTTTATTGGATCGAGACTCGGGATCTAAAGACAGAGGGTTACACTCACAGGGTACATAAGTTGTGTATGTATCCAGGCCAGAAAAATGGTAACTAAAACCTATAGGCATAAGAGTTATTATGGTATTAGGTTTTGGTCAAGAGTGTCTTGATCCGGAGGATGAGTGTTTTTATTACCCTTCTTGGTGTCATACATTCTAAACCTTTGGAGTATCATTGCAAATTATAAATGGCCTAGGAATCATTTGATAATTAGCTAAAACATGATTGGATTAGAGTTATAGCAAGAAACTAATACAAGTTTGTTTGTAAATTTTCAACAAAAATGTCTAGCTCTATAATTTCCTTATTAAAGTGCGGAAAAGTTAAGCAGGAGAGAATATGATGACATGGAAAAGCAAACTCAACACTATTTTGGTAGTGGATGATCTGAAGTTTGTGCTAACTGAGGAGTGCCCTCAGGTGCCAAGCTCGAATACGTCACGAAATGTTCGTGATGCATATGATCGATGGATCAAGCCCAATGATAAGGCCAAGGTCAACATGCTGGCAAGTATGTCTGACATATTAGCAAAGAAGCATGAGGGCATGATTGCGCCAAGGAAATCATGGATTTCATGCGAGGGTATGTTTAGACAACGATCCACACAAGCCCGACATAATGCCCTAAAGTACATATTCAACTCGAGGATGCCAGAGGGTACATCTGTTCGGGATCATGTCCTGGATATGATGATGCACTTTAACATCGCAGAGTCGAATGGTGCTTCCATCGATGAGTCGAGCCAGAACAGCTTCATTCTGGAAACTCTTCCAGATAGTTTCCTGCAGTTTAGAAGTAATGCTTTTATGATCAAGCTTACTTTTAATCTTACCTCCCTTCTCAATGAACTCCAAACCTTTCAGTCTTTGATGAAAATTCAGGGATCGATAGGTGAGGCAAATGTTGCCAATAGGAGTTATCACAGAGGTTCGACATCTAGGACAAAAACAGTGGCTATATCTTCTTCTAACCAGAGAGGTGAGAAGAAGAACATGAAGAAAGTTGGTAAAGGGAAATAGGCTGACAAAGCTGCTGCCCAGAAGGGCAAGAAAGTCAAAGACGTTGCTGACAAAGGAAAGTGTTTCCACTGCAACAAAGACGGGCATTGGAATCGAAACTGTCCGAAGTACATTGCAGAAAAGAAGAAGGAATGTAAATATGATTTACTTTGCCTATAAGTTTGTTTAGTGGATAATGATAAAACAGCTTGGATACTTGATTTAGGCGCCACTAATTATGTTTGCTTTTCTTTTAGGGAATTGATTCCTGGTAGCAGTTACAACAAGGAAAGATAACGCTACGAGTTTGAAATGAGAGGTCGTCTCAGTTGTAGCAGTAGGCACAATGAACCTTTATTTTGGCAAGAAATATGTATTGTTGGACAATATATTTGTGATACTAGGGTTTACTAGAAACCTTATTTCCATTTCTTTCCTTATAGAACAATGTATTTCAGTTTTCTTTTCTATGAATAAAGTGTTTATTTTGAAGAAAGGTTTAGAAGTATGTTCGGCTTCATTAGAAAATGGATTGTATGTTTTAAGGCCTAATTCAGTTAAAATGGTTTTGAACACTGAATTATTTAAAACTGCAAAAGCACAAACCAAGAAACGTAAAATTTCTCCTAAAGAAACTGCTCATCTTTGCCATTTAAGATTAGGTCACATTAATCTCCATAGGATTGAGAGATTGGCAAAGAACGGACTACTAAACGAGTTAGAAGAAATTTTTTTGCCAGTATGTGAATCATGCCTAGAATGCAAAATGACTAAAAGACCTTTTAGTGGAAAAGGTTATAGAGCCAAAGACTCTCTAGAGCTTATACATTCATACCTTTGTGGTCCGATGAATGTTAAAGCCAGGGGAGGATATGAATATTTCATCTCTTTTATAGATGATTATGCTAGATTTGGGCATATTTACCTAATGCACCACAAGTCTGAAGCACTTGAAAAGTTCAAGGAATTCAAGTCTGAGGTTGAAAATCAATTAGGTAAAATTGTTAAAACACTTCGATCGGATCGAGGTTGAGAGTACATGGATTTAAAATTCTAGAACTATATGATAGAACATGGAATTACATCCCAACTCTCAGTTCCCGGCACACCACAGCAAAACGGTGTATCGGAAAGGAGAAATAGAACCTTGTTGGACATGGTTCGATCAATGATGAGTTATGCTCATCTCCCTAGTTCCTTTTGGGGTTACACAGTAGAGACTACAATATACATTTTGAATAATGTGCCCTCCAAAAGTGTTTCTGAAACACCTTTTAAACTCTGGAAAGGACATAAAGGTAGTTTATGTTACTTTAGAATATGGGGTTGTCTGACACGTGCTTGTGAAAAATCCAAAGAAATTGGATTCACGTTCAAAATCATGCCTATTGGTAGGATACCCAAAAGAAACAAGAGGTGGTTTATTCTATGATCCTAAGGAAGATAAGATTTTCGTGTCGACAAATGCCATTTTCTTGGAGGAGGACCAAATAAGGGACCGCAAACCAAAAAGTAAAGTAGTGTTGAGTGAGTTAGACGGGACATTAGCAAAGGTTGCTAATAAAAACACTAGTACGTCAACAAGAGTTGTTGATACTAGTTTGTCTAGTCAAGAAAGTTCATCTCAAGAATTGAGTATGCCTCGACGTAGTGGGAGGGTTGTAATAAAGCCTGACCGTTACATGGGTTTAGCTGAAACCCAAGTTGTTATACCAGATGACAACTGCGAGGATCCATTGACTTATAATAAAGCAATGGTTCACAAAGACAAAGACAAATGGGTCATAACCATGGAACAAGAAATGGAGTCGATGTACTTCAATTTTGTTTGGGATCTTGTAGATAAGCCTGATGGGGTAAAACCTATAGGTTTTAAGTGGATCTACAAGAGAAAACGTGGTGTAGATGGAAAGGTGCAAACCTTTAAAGCTAGACTAGTAACAAAGGGTTATACCCAGGTTGAAGGGGTTGACTATGAGAAAACATTTTCACCTGTTGCTATGGTAAAGTCTATCCGTATCCTTCTTGCCATTGTTGCATATTATGACTATGAGGTATGGCAAATGGATATCAAGACAGCCTTTTTGAATGACATTCTTGAGGAAAACATCTACATGGACCAACCCAAAAGGTTCATTGAACCGGGACAAGAGTAAAAGGTTTGCAGGCTTAAAAGGCCAATTTATGGACTGAAACAAGCCTCTAGGTCCTGGAATATAAGATTTGATGAGACAATCAGATCTTATGGTTTTGACCAGAATGATGATGAACCTTGTGTCTACAAGAAAATCATCAATAGTTCTGACGCATTCCGGATTCTCTATGTGGATGATATCCTACTCATTGGGAATGATGTAGGTTATCTTACTGACATAAAGGAATGGCTAGCTACGAAGTTCCAAATGAAAGATTTGGGTGATGTGCAGTTTGTTCTTGGGATCCAGATTGTCCGGAACCGCGAGAATAAAATACTAGCCTTGACTCAAGCATCTTACATAGACAAAGTGTTGTCAAGGTTTAAGATGCAAGATTCCAAAAAGGCCTTGTTGCCTTTTAGACATGAAATCCATTTGTCTAAGGAACAGTGTCCTAAGACACCTCAATGGGTTGAGGATATTAGACGGATTCCTTATGCTTCAACTGTTGGGAGCCTGATGTATGCCATGTTGTGTACTAGGCCCGACATCTGTTTTGCAGTTGGGATGGTCAGTAGGTATCAATCCAATCCAGGACTTGAACACTGGACAACCGGTTAAAACAATCCTTAAGTATCTTGGAGAACAAGAAACTACATGCTTGTGTATGGGGCTAAGGATTTGATCCTTACAGGATACACGGATTCTGACTTTCAGACTGATAAAGATTCTCGAAAATCTACATCAGGGTTAGTATTCACTCTTAACGGAGGAGCTGTAGTATGGTGAAGCGTCAAGCAAGGATGCATCGCTGATTCCACCATGGAGGTCGAATATGTAGCAGCTTGTGAAGCAGCTAAGGAGGTCGTTTGGTTAAGGAAATTCATGTTAAATTTGGAAGTTGTTCCAAATATGACTTTCCCCATCACGCTGTATTGCGATAACAGTGGTGTTGTGGCAAATTCGAGGGAACCCCAAAGTCACAAGAGGGGAAAGCACATAGAGCGGAAGTATCATCTCATCCGGGAGATCCTGCATAGAGGAGATGTGATTGTCACGAAGATAGCCTCAGAGCACAACATTGCTGATCCTTTTACAAAGACTCTCACGCCTAAAGTATTTGAGAGTCACCTAGAAGGTCTAGGTTTACAAGTCTTCCCCAACTAGGGCAAGTGGGAGTATTTTGTACAAAGGGGTTTAAATGCTCTAGTTTATTGTATTTACATTACTGTAATGTTTAGTACTCCACAAACTTTAGGTTAAGTGGAGATTGTTGTGATTTATGCCCTAAACTTGTGTAATTTTGATTAATTAAATAAAGTGTTATTAGTTTTGATAAGATTACAGTCTTGCTTTTATAAATCCAATAAACTAAGCTCCAAGGTTATAACATTTATCTTGAAATCAGTGTAGTGGACACTATTTGGGTTGAGTTCAAGATTATAACCTAAATAGTCTATGGTATAAGAATAAGGTTGGAAACCTCATTCTGGTAACACCATGGATGCGACCCACTTTGTAATTAGTACAAATGAGGTAATCCAACTCATTCATGTAGTTGACATGCGAGTGGGGGCATCTGTATGAAGAGTTCATACAAGATGGATCGCAAATTATTAGTCTAACCGAGTGTAGCAACAGTTAATGAGGATAAGACTAGTAATTTATAGATGGTCATTAGTGACTCGACACGAATCTGAGCAAGTTAAGAACTCCCGCTTATGGGGTTTGTCCTTAGACTAGTATGGGTGAGAGTGGCCTGTAGCCGACTCAATAAGCCAACCTTCTCAGGGACAGAATCTCGTAGGTAGCTGGGAACTTAACTATGCAAGATGGAATTCACTCATTCCTCTACTGAGGAATTAGATAAGTTGTTCCCTTAAGAACAGACTTCAGGTCTTGAACAACGGGGCCCCGCCCTCAATGAGGGTATGAGTCTAAGGTAGGAATTTAGACTTGTTGTTCATTAGAGGATCAGTGGTGCTTAAGGAGCAAAGAGGTAATCACAAGGGTAAAATGGTAATTTGACCTAGCTGTGATTACGAACAACTTATGAAGGGTCGACTCATGGGTAATGACTATATCAGTGGACACAATAATATCTACAGTGAGGAGAGTGCAACTACAAGTCTATAGTGGAGTGACTTGTAGTTAATGAATATTGATTAACTAGATCAAAGAGTTTGATCAGTTAATCTCACATCATTGGAGCTCATGAACTGTAGGTCCATTAGATCCCTCCGTTGGCTCAACATGGTAATATTGAGGGTATAAAGTTAGGAGTGAAATTGAAGTGTTCAATTTCATACATGAGGTGTTATATCAATTATATATGATATAATTGATATAATATATAGTTTTAATGTGAATTAGATTCATATATAAACTATATACTAAAGAGAGATTAAAGGAGGGGTAGGATGGTCATTTCCATCCTATTTCTTTATATATATGGTTGCATGAGATGCAACTAGAAAAAACTTTTTTTACAAGCTCTTTTGTTGTGTTGTTGTAAGAGTTCCAAAACACACATCTCTCTCCACTAGTAGAAAAAAGGGTTTTAATGACGGGCATTGCCCGTCATTAAAGGGTTATGATGACGGGTGCGCGTCTGTCATCTATGCGAGTGTCATTGTATGTTACAATGACGGGCGACTTTTAATGACGGGCAATGCCCGTCATTAAAAGCCTTTGTCCGTCATTAAAAATCATAATGACAGACACTTTTAATGACGGGCAATGTCCGTCATTGTTTTGTTCATAATTTAATAAAAAAAATTGTTGGTTGCCTCAATGGCTCCAGCAAAAAATATTAATATTTCTAAAATTTTGTATAAAAAAAATCTCAATACTAATACAATTTCAAACTTATACTGATTAATATTTCTCAAATTTTGTGCAAAAAAAAACTCAATCCTAATACAATTTTACACAAATAATCTTACAAACTTAAGCTTTTCAAATAAGTCGTTTAGTTACAAACTCAAGAACTTATTACAATTAGTGGGGCCTTTCTTCACACGCTACTCCACTGGCAGCTTGATATTTCCATCATGTTGGTTGATTTGAGAGTTTCAAAAGCTTGATTTGGGCTAATATTTGCTTCTAATTCCTGTTATCATTATAGCATCAATGGAAGATTGATTCAACATAGAAAACTTATGCAGTATTCTCAATGGAAGATTGATTCAAAAGCTTTCAGTTTTTTTTTCGATTTCGATTCTCCCCACGAAAGGAAAAAAAATATGCAGTATTCTCACTTTTGAGAGGTCCCCTCATTTACAAATCATAATGTGATTCTTAAGATTGTACTGTGATTCTTAAATTCAAACAATGTAAAATTCACACAAACAATTAAAGTACTTATCAAAACTTATAAAAATGACACAACAAAACTTATCATCTAATAATATCATGACCATTAACACAAACATGTAAAAGATTATCATTGGGAAACATGGACTCACTTTTTTCCCTGCTCTCTCCAATCCATTCAGCTACGTGCATATTAGAACAAACAAAATGCTTAAATCTAAATCAAAAGCCAAAGGCAACCCTTTGATCTCAAGTATCAAGGTAGCAAACAAAACAACTCTCTGAAACATAAATTCCTGACCCAAGAATTCGAGCTTCATTCACCACAGAATATTCAAGCACACATAGATTAAACTACCTTACTCCAGTACTCAAGTTATATTAAGTATTCAAGTTCAAAATGGTAATATGTAAAGTTGCACAATGGAACGTAAATGCTAAAAGAATTTAAAACCAATTGAAGAAATTAGTTTAGTGATGAATGTTATTATCTGATGATGTACCAAAAACAGTGCTTCAGTCAATGCTATTATCTGGTGAATAATGCTAAATGGAAACATAATTTAATAGTTACTTACTAGACCAACGAGACAATCATTTTCTTGGAAATCAACGTTATCCTTAACCATCTGATTTATAAGTTGGAGCACTAAACAAATAATCTGCAATAATGGGAAATAGATAAGTTCTATAAAGTGGGATTAAGCCAACAAAAAATCAATGGCATAAAAGAGGCAAATATAAAAACCATACCCGAGTTTAAGGAACTTCAAGCAACTCTGTCAATGAGAGAAGACCATGTTGCGTAACATAAACAATTTTTCGCTTCGAGTTTTTGATCGAAGATGGCAATCAGTTTTTGGCAGGCAGATACAATTACATCTTCGGGTTCATCAGGTCACAATAACCCAACTAATCTGTCGAATTCAACAACCTACAAATAACAAAAAGGAAAGATAAGAAATGGAAAACAACACATTATACCCATTAGGAAGAAACATAATCATAGTAAAAGGAACAAAAAAATGATAACTAGTCAATTCTAATATTACATTCACAAAGAATCAAAATGTATGGACTTCCTAGAGTTAAAAGAACCGAGTACCGACAACTTCTCATCAGATAGCCAGATAACCAGGACTTCCCTCCAATGATAACTAGTCAATTCTAATATTACATTACATTCACAAATGTTTCCTTCATAATGAGGTTGTGCCTCTCGAGTCTTCACAAAATACTAGGACTTCCTTCCATTTTCCATAACAATTAGGCATCTTACCCAAATAAAAAACTATTCACAGTACATTTTTTACAGTACATTTTTGACAAACATGCTTAAAAGGTCAAGAAAACTAAACAGAACAATAGGATCATTACACCTTAAAAGCATGAAATAGGCCTAAACCATACTCTTCATCAACAATTTCATCAAGGCAGAACAAAATAGGATCCAAGTTTTCAAGTGCTTCCTTCTTTTTTCACATGACCTCTGAATTAGAAGCAACACACATTATGACGGTGAGGTAATTTTGCAGTGAAATATAGAAAATATAGCAAAGAAGTTAAAACCAGTAAACAATAACAAATGTTAGGACTTAAAGCTAAGACCTAAGGACAAGGCCAACAACATCGAAGAATCCCTAAAGAACTGTTGCCAAGATGAACTCATTTTCGTATTCTCCACTAGTGACAAAAAAATGTGGGTCTTACACAAACTTGTAAACAACAATATTGTTTTCAAACATTGAAGCTCTATTAAAGGATTTATTCAACTATACTATACCACAGGTTTAAAACTTTATACATCAAAATCTCAACACAAATGTGTTTTAAGATAAGATAACATTCATCTTGCCAAAAAATTTGTGCCGGCTAAAGTCATTAACCAAAACCATTTCATTATAACTCAGGACACACTAAAGTATTTCATGGAAAAGGAAATTGAAAGGTTCACAGATCAAACAAAATGAGATTGAAAATAGGCACTGATGTCTGAATAATAACGTCATAGATAAATCAAAAGCCAAAATGAGTAAAAGATGCATGATACCAAGGATGATCGGTCTTCAATACCATAACCTATACTCGTGTCTGCTCCATAGATTTGGACATTCCTAACCCAAAAATCTTCAAATTAATAGTACGAAAGGAGAGTGGAAAGAAAGGAGAGTTGAAAGCATTACCTATCTCAGAGAATTGGTTAATGAAACTTTGTGTGAGAGATTAGATTGATGTACAACGACGATGGTGAACGAAGAATATGAAACCCATGACGGTGAAACACACACACTCACAACAGACGAAACCCACGACGACGCGATGGCAAACCAAAACCACGGCGATGGCAGTAGAAGCAGGCGACAATTGCGAACAGAGATGAAGGAAATGGGATTAGGGTTGTCGAATGTTAGGGCTATGGGAGAAGCGTGAAAGGTTCCCTTAAATTGATTCTTTTAAAAGAATAAAATAATTAAAAATACTCTATAACGAGAATGCCCGACATTATAGCCTTTATTTTAATTTTAATTTTCACATTTTTTCCACCCGTCATTGTATTGCGCGCGTTTTCTTTCCTGTCCGTCATTAATGGGATATTTTGTAGTAGTGCTCACAAAATACCTCACCTCTCCTAAAGGGAACCCACACCTTCCTCCCTCGCCTAGAGAACAACGGAGAAGATCCAGTGGTCGTGTCTTCGTACATTGTAGTTCCTGTTGCTGAGATCGTGATCGTGGGAGAGAGAAGCACTCGAAGAAAGGTTCTTCAAAGGTAACTTTCTTGCTGTCCATTCTGATTTTATGCTTAATCTTGTTATCTATGTTCTTGAGTTAATCGTTGTAACTAAATCGAGAGAGCGCGATTCGCAATCGCTTCCGCTGCGGGGACTTCGATTCCCTTCAGGAACCCCGTTCAAAATTGTGCCTATTTGTAGATTACCCAAAAGAGACTAGGGGTGGTCAATTTTTCGATCCTTTAAGGAAAATAGGGTGCTTGTGTCGACAAAAAACACTTTCCGTGAGGAAGACCACGTCAGGGATCATTTCCCTAGAAGCAAAATCGTGTTGAACGAAATGGACAATACATCAGCAAGAGTTGCTGATGGGGCTAGTATGTCAACAAGTGTTGTTTATCCTAGCACGTCAAGTCAAGTCTGTTCCCAAGAGTTGGGAATGCCTCGACGTAGTGGGAGGGTTGTGAGACAGCCTGAACGTTACATGGGTTTGACTGAAACCCAAGTCGTCACCCCTGATGATGACTGCGAGGATCCATTGACATATGATCACGCAATGGATGACGTTGACAAGGACGAATGGATTAAAGCTATGGACCAGAAAATTGAGTCGATGTACTTCAATTCTGTCTGGGAGCTTGTGGATCAATCGGATGGGGTAAAACCTATTGGTTGTAAATGGATCTACAAGCGTAAACGTGGCGTAGATGGGAAGGTGCATACCTTCAAACCACGACTAGTGGCAAAGGATTTTACCTAGGTTGAAGGGGTTGACTATGAGGAAACATTTTCACTTGTTGCCATGGTAAAATCAATCAGGATCTTTCTGGCCATTGCCATATATTATGACTATGAGGTATGGCAGATGGATGTCAAGACCGCCTTTCTGAATGGCAACCTTGACGAAACCATCTACATGTACCAACCCAAAGGGTTCATTACCCAAGCCCAAGAGCAAAAGGTTTTCTGGCTTCATAGGTCCATTTATGGACTGAAACAAGTTTCGAGGTCTTGGAATATAAGATTTGATGAGGCGATCAAATCATATGGGTTTGATCAGAACGTTGACGAGCCTTGTGTCTACAAGAAAATCGTTGACAAACGTTGACGAGCCTTGTACGTGGATGATATCCTTCTCCTTGGGAATGAGGTAGGTGTTGGGATTTATGCCCTAAACTTGTGTAATTTTTATCAATTAAATAAAGGGTTATTTGTTTTGATAGAATTACAATCTTGCTTTATAAATCCAATAAACTAAGCTCCAAGGTTATAACATATATCTTGAACATCAGTGTAGTGGACACTATTTGGGTTGAGTTCAAGAATATAACCTAAATGGTCTATGGTATAAGAATAAGGTGGAAACCACATTCTGGTAACACAATGGATGCGACCCACTTTGTAATTAGTACAAATGAGGTAATCCAACTCATTCAGGTAGTTGACATGCGAATGAGGGCATCTTGTATGAAGAGTTCATACAAGACCGGACCGTAAATTATTAGTCTAACCAGTGTAACACCGTTAACAGGATAAGACTAGTAATTTATTGATGATCATTAGTGACTCGACCTGAATCTTGAGCAAGTTAGAAACTCCTGTTTATAGGGGTTTGTCCTTAGACTAGTATGGGTGAGAGTGGCCTGTAGCCGACTCAACTGTGCAAGATGGATTTCACTCATTCCTACACTAAGGAATTAGATAGGTTGTTCCCTTAAGAACTGACTCCAGGTCTTGAACAACGAGCCCCGCCCTCTATGAGGGTATGAGTCTATGGTAGGACCTTAGACTTGTTGTTCATTAGAGGATCAGGAACAAAGAGGTGATCACATGGGTAAAACGATAATTTGACCCAACTGTGATGACGAACAACCTGTGAAGGATCGACTCATGGGTAATGATTATATCAGTGGACACAATATAATCTACAGTGAGGAGAGTGCAGCTACAAGTCTATACTGGAGTGACTTGTAGTTAATGAATATTTATTAACTAGATCAAAGAGTTTGATCAGTCAATCTCATATCATTGGAGGTCATGAGATGTAGGTCCATTAGGTCCCTCCGTTGGCTCAACATGGTAATATTGAGGGTATAAAGTTAGGAATGAAATTGAAGTGTTCAATTTCATATATGAGATGTCATATCAATTATATGTGATATAATTGATATAATATATACTTTTAATGTGAATTGGATTCACATATTAACTATATATTAAAGAGAGAATGAAAGAGGGATAAGATGGTAATTTCTATCCCTATCTGCTTATATATAGTTGCATAAGATGCAACTAGGAAAAGTTAACCTAAGGCTTTATTGTGTTGTTGGAAAGGTTCCAAAACACAATCTTTTTCTCTCACTACATCTCATCTTACCTAAAGGGAACCCACATTCCTCACTCACCTAGAGAACAATTAAGAAGATCCAGTGGTCATGTCTTAGTTCGTTCGTGGTTCGTGTTGCTGAGATCTTGATCGTGAGAGAGGAGGAGCACTTGAAGAAAGGTTCTTCAAAGGTAATAATTCTTGTTGTCCATATTCTATTTTATGCTTAATCTAGTTTTTTGCGTTCTTGAATGAAATGGTTGTAAGTAAACCGAGAATGCGCGATTCACAATCGCTTCCGCTGCGGGATTCGATTCCCTTCAATTGAGAGAACATGTTCTCAATCTGATTGCCCACTTCAATATAACGGAATTAAACGGAGCGGTTATAGATGAGAAATGTCAGGTTTTGTTCATCCTAGAATCTCTTCCGAAGAGTTTTCTGCAATTCAATAGCAATGCAGCGATGAACAACATAGAGTATGATCTGACTTCTCTGCTAAATGAGCTGCAGAATTATCAGTTTCTTATGGATGATAAGAAACATCAAAATGGAGAGACAAATTTGTTTACCCATTCCAAAAGTTCTCAGGAGGATTCATCCTCTAGGACTAAGAACTGCAACCATACTTCTGAACTTAAGAAGATACAGAAGAAGAGGAAAATGAGTAAATAAAGAGCAATCGTCTGACAAAGAAAAGTTGTTATTTGATAACATGTAGCTTATGGGTTTACTAGAAACCTTATTTCTATTTCTTGCCTTAGCGAACATTGTACTTCATTTTTTTTTCAATTGAATAAAGTGTTTATTTCATTGGAAAAGTATTGTACTATGTGTTGCTCTTCTTGAGAATTATTTGCAAACAGTTTAATTCAGTTAAAATAGTTTTAACAGTGAATTATACAAAATTGCAACTACACGAACTAATTTCTCCTAAAGAAAATGCTCATCTTTGGCATCTAAGATTGAGTCACATTAATCTCAATAGGATTGAGAGATTGGTAAAGAACGGACTTCTAAACAAGTTAGAAGAAAACTCTTTGCCAGTATGTGA
Organism: Trichosanthes cucumerina; assembly: GCA_036507285.1. Lineage (NCBI taxonomy): Eukaryota > Viridiplantae > Streptophyta > Magnoliopsida > Cucurbitales > Cucurbitaceae > Trichosanthes > Trichosanthes cucumerina. The sequence goes on from CM071841.1 coordinate 48,327,212, forward strand.
ATCCTGCCTAAAAGGCAAAATCACTAAAAGACCTTTTAGTGGAAAAGGTTATAGAGCCAAAGACCCTCTAGAGCTTATACATTCAGACCTTTGTGGTCCGATGAATGTTAAAGCCATGGGAGGACATGAATATTTCATCTCTTTTATAGATGATTATTCTAGATTTGGGCATATTTACCTAATGCACCACAAGTCTGAAGCACTTGAAAAGTTCAAGAAATTCAAGACTGAGGTTGAAAATCAATTAGGTAAAACTATTAAAACACTTCAATCGGATCGAGGTGGAGAGTACATGGATTTAAAATTCCAGAACTATATGATAGAACATGGAATTACATCCCAACTCTCAGCTCCCGGCACACCACAGCAAAACGGTGTATCGGAAAAGAGAAATAGAACCTTGTTGAACATGGTTCGATCATGATGAGTTATGCTCATCTCCCTAGTTCCTTTTGGGGTTACGCAGTGGAGACTGCAGTATACATTTTGAATATGTGCCCTCAAAAAGTGTTTATGAAACACCATTTGAACTCTGGAAAGGATGTAAAGGTAGTTTATGTCACTTCAGGATATGGAGTTGTCGAACACATGTGCTTGTGACAAATCCAAAAAAATTGGATTCACGTTCAAAGTTATGCCTATTCATAGGATACCCAAAAGAAATAAGAGGTGGTTTATTTGTTGATCCTAAGGAAGATAAGGTTTTTGTGTCGACAAATGCCATTTTCTTAGAGGAGGACCACATAAGGGACCACAAATGAAAGAGTAAAGTTGTGTTGAGTGAGTTAGACGGAACAATAGCAAAGGTTGCTAAGAAAACTAGCACGTCAACAAGAGTTGTTAATACTGGTTTGTCTAGTCAAGAGAGTCCATCTCAAGAGTTTAGTATGCCTCGACGTAGTGGGAGGGTTATAATACAACCTGACCGTTACATGTGTTTAACTGAAACCCAAGTTGTTATACCAGATGACAACTGCGAGGATCCATTCACTTATAATCAAGCAATGGTTGACAAAGACAAAGACAAATGGGTCATAACCATGGACCAAGAAATGGAGTCTATGTACTTCAATTCTGTTTGGGATCTTGTAGATAAGCCTGATCGGGTAAAACCTATAGGTTGTAAGTGGATCTACAAGAGAAAGCGTGATGTAGATGGAAAGGTGCAAACCTTTAAAGCTAGACTAGTAGCAAAGGGTTATACCCAGGTTGAAGGGGTTGACTATGACGAGACCTTTTCACCTGTTGCTATGGTAAAGTCTATCCGTATCCTACTTGCCATTGCCGCATATTATGACTATGAGGTATGACAAATGGATGTAAAGACAACCTTTTTGAATGGAAATCTTGAGGAAAACATCTACATGGACCAACCCAAAGGGTTCATTGAACCAGGACAAGAGCAAAAGGTTTACGAGCTTAAAGGTCCATTTATGGTGAAACAAGCCTCTAGGTCTGGAATATAAGATTTGATGAGGCAATCAAATCTTATGGTTTTGACCAGAATGATGATGAACCTTGTGTCTACAAGAAAATCATCAATAGTTCTGTCGCATTCCTAATTGTCTATGTGGATGATATCCTACTCATTGGGAATGATGTAGGTTATCTTACTGACATCAAGGAATGACTAGCTACGCAGTTCCAAATCAAAGATTTGGGTGATGCGCAGTTTTTTCTTGGGATCTAGATTGTCCGGAACTGCAAGAATAAAACACTAGCCTTGTCTCAAACATCTTACATAGACAAAGTGTTGTTAAGGTTTAAGATGCAAGATTCCAAAAAGGCCTTGTTGCCTTTTAGACATGTAATCCAATTGTCTAAGGAACAGTGTCCTAAGACACCTCAAGGAGTTGAGGATATGAGACGGATTCCTTATGCATCGGCTGTTGGGAGCCTGATGTACGTCATGTTGTGTACTAGGCCTGACATCTGTTTTGCAGTTGGGATGGTCAGTAGGTATCAATCCAATCCAGGATTTGAACACTGGACAACGGTTAAGACAATCCTTAAGTATCTTCGGAGAACAAGGAACTACATGCTTGTGTATGGGGCTAAGGATCTGATCCTTACAGGATACACGGATTCTGACTCTCAGACTGATAAAGATTCTCGAAAATCTACATCAGGGTCAGTATTCACTCTTAACGGAGGAGTTGTAGTATGGCGAAGCGTCAAGCAAGGATGCATCGTTGATTCCACCATGGGGGCCGAATATGTAGCATCTTGTGAAGCAGCTAAAGAGGTCGTTTGGTTAAGGAAATTCATGATAAATTTGGAAGTTGTTTCAAATATGAATTTGTCTATCATGCTTTATTGCGATAACAGTGGTGTAGTGACAAATTCGAGGGAACCCCGATGTCACAAGAGGGGAAAGCACATTGAGCGGAAATATCATCTCATCCGGAAGATCGTGCATAGAGGAGACGTGATTGTCACGAAGATAGCCTCAGAGCACAACATTGCTGATCCTTTTACAAAGGCTCTCACGGCTAAAGTATTTGAGAGTCACCTAGAAGGTCTAGGTTTACAAGTCTTCCCCAACTAGGGCAAGTGAGAGTATTTTGTACAAAGGGGTTTAAATGCTCTAGTTTATTGTATTCACATTACTGTAATGTTTTAGTACTCTACAAGCTTTAGGTCAAGTGGGTGATTGTTTGGATTTATGCCCTAAACTTGTGTAATTTTGATCAATTAAATAAAGGGTTATTTGTTTTGATAGAATTACAGTCTTGCTTTATAAATCCAATAAACTAAGCTCCAAGGTTATAACATATATCTTGAACATCACTGTAGTGGACACTATTTGGGCTAAGTTGAAGAATATAACCTAAATGGTCTATGATATAAGAATAAGGTTAGAAACCTCATTCTGGTAACACCATGGATGCAACCCACTTTGTAATTAGTACAAATGAGGTAATCCAACTCATTCATGTAGTTGACATGCGAGTAGGGGCATCCTGCATGAAGAGTTCATACAAGATCGGACTGCAAATTATTAGTCTAACCAGTGTAACACCGTTAACAGGATAAGACTAGTAATTTATAGATAATCATTAGTGACTCGACCTGAATCCTGAGCATGTTGAGAACTCCTATTTATAGGGGTTTGTCCTTAGACTAGTATGGGTGAGAGTGGCCTGTAGCCGACTCAATAAGCCTACCTTCTCAGGGACAGAACCTCGTAGGTAGCTGGAAACTTAACTATGCAAGATGGAATTCACTCATTGCTACACTAAGGAATTAGATAGGTTGTTCCCTTAAGAACTGACTCCACGTCTTGAACAACGGGGTCCCGCCCTCTATGAGGGTATTAGACGTGTCGTTAATGAATATTGATTAACTGGATCAAAGAGTTTGATCAGTCAATCTCATATCATTGGAGCTCATGAACTGTAGGTCCATTAGGTCCCTTCGTTGGCTCAACATGGTAATATTGAGGGTATAAAGTTAGGAATGAAATTGAAGTGTTCAATTTCATATATGAGATGTCATATCAATTATATGTGATATAATTGATATAATATATAGTTTTAATGTGAATTGGATTCACATATTAACTATATATTAAAGAGAGAATGAAAGAGTGATAGGATGGTAATTTTCATCCTTATCGCCTTAAATATAGTTGCATAAGAGGCACTTAGGAAAAGTTAACCTAAGGCTTTGTTGTGTTGTTGGAAAGGTTCCAAAACACAATCTCTCTCTCACACAACATCTCATCTTACCTAAAGGGAACCCACATTCCTCCCTCACCTAGAGAACAACTGAGAAGATCCAGTGGTCGTGTCTTAGTCTGTTCGTGGTTCGTGTTGCTGAGATCTTGATCGTGAGAGAGGAGGAGCACTTGAAGGAAGGTTCTTCAAAGGTAATAATTCTTGTTGTCCATATTCTATTTTATGCTTAATCTAGTTGTTTGCATTCTTGAATGAAATGGTTGTAACTAAATCGAGAGCGCGCGATTCACAATCGATTCTGGTGCGGGATTCGATTCCTTTCAGTGGGTATTCTTACTGACGTAAAGAAATGGTTGGATTCACAATTCTAAATGAAAGATTTGGGAGAAACACAGTATGTTCTAGGTATCCAGATTATCCGGAACCACAAGAACATATCGCTGGCCATGTCTCAAACGTCTTATATTGACAAGATGTTGTATAGATATAAGATGGAGAAGTCCAAGAAGGGTTTGCTGTCTTTCAGACATGGGGTTCACCTGTCTAAGGATCAATGTTCTAAGACTCCTCAAGAGATTGAGGATATGAGATGGATCCCCTATGCTTCAGCTGTAAGGAGCCTCATGTATGTCATGTTGTGTACTACGCCAGACATCTGTTATGTAGTAGGGATTGTCAGTAGGTATCAATCCAATCCAAGATTAGATCACTGGACAACCGTAAAGGAAATCCTCAAGTATCTTAGGAGAACGAGAAACTACAACCTAGTGTATGAGAGTGGGGATTTGATCCTTATGGGATACACGGACTTTGACTTTCAGACCGATAAGGATTCAAGAAAATCCACTTTGGGGTCAACCTTCATCCTAAATGGAGGAGTTGTAGTATGGAGAAGCATCAAGCAGGGATGCATCACTAATTCCACTATGGAAGTTGAGTACGTTGCGGCTTGTGAAGCTGCAAAGGAAGCTGTTTGGCTTAGGAAGTTCATGACGGATTTGGAAGTTTTTCAAAATATGAACTTGTCGATCACGCTGTTTTGTGACAACAGTGGTGCTGTAGCCAACTCCAGAGAGCCTCAGAGTCATAAGAGGGATAAGCACATTGAGCAGAAGTATCATCTTATACGGGAGATTGTGCACCGAGACGACATGACAGTCACGCAGATAGCGTCGGAGCACAACGTTGTTGATCTATTTACAAAGGCCCTCACGACTAAGGTGTTTGAGGGTCACCTAGAGAGTCTAGGTCTTCGAGTGCTTCCTGACTAGGGCAAGTGGGAGTATTGTAAAGGGCATTCAATGCCCTAGTTTATTGTATTACTTTATTGTAATCTATTATACATTTGAGAAATGTATGTTTGTTGGGATGTATGTCCTAATCTCGTTTTGTTTGTAATATTACCATTTGAAATTAATAAGAGTTATTTCTTTCATCACTTTGTGTCTCGCAATTTTTACAAACTTTGTCCAATAAACTAAGCTCTAGGGTCATTGAATATATGAGAGAACTAGAACTTGAATGGTGTGTAGTGGACACACAGGGAGGATCACGTTCGAGTTAATGACCTGAACAGTCTACAGTATATGGATAGGGTTGGAGACCTAATCCTGGATATATTGTGGATACGACCCGATTTGTATTAGATACAAACGAGGTGATCTGACTCGTTCATGTGGTTGACATGCGAATGGTGGCATCCTGTGCAATGAGATTGTACAAGACTGGACCATGGATTATTAGACCTACTTATGTAACACCGTTAACAATATGGGACTAATAACTTCGTAGATGACCATTAGTGACTCGACCTGAATCCTGAGCGTGTTACGGACTCCTGTCTGCAGGAGTCTGCCCTTTGACTAGTACGGGTGAGGGTGGTCACAGTTACTCGCCCAATATGCCTATCTTCTCAGGGCCAGGACCATGTTGGGAGCTGGAAACTTAACTACACAAGATGGAATTCACTCGTTACCGCCTTTAGGGAAACTAGAGTGGTTGTTCCCTTAAGTGTTGTCTCCAGGGATTGGACAACGGGCGCCCACCCTCTCACTTGCCCGAGAGGGGGGTTGTTGTGTATGGTTGGACCACTACAACGTTGTTGTTCATTAGAGGAGCAGTGGAGACTTAAGGAGCAAGAAGTAGACACAGGGGTAAAACAATAATTTCACCCAGTAGTGTCTACGAACAACCTGTGAAGGGTCGACTCATGGTCATTGGTTATATCAGTGGACAACTTGTCTTACACTAACGGGAGTGCAGCTAGGGCTTTAGTGGAGTGTTTCCGTAGCTAATGAATGTTAATTAACCGGGTCAAAGAGTTTGCAGGAAAACATGAAGAAAGTTCTTCAACAAGTAAGTACACTTGCTGTTTTTCTTCCTAAATTTCATGTTTAGCTTAGTTTTTATGTGATAGAAACAGTTTTAAGAAAACATATTTCGCAACGATACCACGACGATTCGATCGTCCTTCCGCTGCGTGGGATTTCATTCCCTTCACTTGTTAAATAAAATTATTTTATCCTTCAAATTTGATTTCCAATGTTTTTTTAGTACATCAACAATTAGGGGTGGGGGGATTTGAACTCATAACCTTTTGGTCATGAGTCATGCTTAATGCCAGTTGAGCTAAGCTCTTGTTGGAAAATTTGATCTCCAATGTTAACTCTTACTCGAGTCATTCGTTTTCAAACTCAATTATATTATTAAATATTGTGGTTGTAAAATATTAAAATGAGGTTAAATGCATGTTTTAACTATCAAATTTATTTATTGCAAAATTCTAACGGGATTTTAATGTACTAAAAATTAAAATAATATATATTGCAAAAATCAAAATTAAAAATAAAACAATATATAAATACATATATAAAAAATCTAAAATGTAAAATTTAAAATTAAAATTATATATATAATTTTGTAATAGATATATATATATATACATATATATATATATATATTACGAAATTCCCTGAAAAGCTAATCATAGGTTCTTCTCTCCATCGGAACAATAGGGTCGTTATGCTCATTACTAAACTTGTTGAAGAGATGAAATATAACCAAGGTATATCTTTTTTATCAGAGGTTGAATCGATCATCAGAAGAAGAATTAGGAAATTAAAAAAATATATAAATATATCTAGAAAAAAATTAAAATTCAAAATAAAAACACAGATGGTAAAATTAAGAAATATAATAAAAACAATAAATTTATATATTAATATTAATAATATTATTATTATTTATAAAAATTAGAATAATATGTATGTATATATATATATATATATATATATTGAAAAATTCGAAATTTTAAAAGAATAACATAATATGCTCAAGCTCGTAACTTGAAACGCAAAGAGAAGCTAGAGCGCACATTTTGCCAACAGACAAAGGCTATGAGTTGAGATATTTCGAGAAACATTTATTTTTAAACATAAACGAAATTGTTCACACGAGATTTCAACCAACGAATGAAAATGAGACACGTGTAAATGGATTTGTATTGTATTGATTTCACTATTTTGTGAGTACAATCTCTAATACTTGATCCTCTGATTCTCTCTCCTATTTGTATATTTCACTCGAGGGCTACAAAATCTTGTTCCCGAGATTGAAGCTGCAATGAGTTCTTCAGATTCGAAGAAACGCTCTTGATTCTTGACGCAGTTTTCTTCGTTCAGAAAGTGTTTGAACTTTAAGAATGCAAAAAGTCCTATGGTTTGTGAAATTCTCTCTGCAGCCTCAAGTTTCTGAACCTTGAAAATGAAAGAGGGAGGTCTCTATATATAGAGTTCCTCTAGGCCTACAAATGGGTTTGGGCCTGTTGGACTGGGTATGCTCTTTCTTGGGTCAACTCCTTTGAGTTGGGCCAGGTTGGTTTTGGGCCAACCATTTTGGGTTGGGCCAACCTTTTTGGGCTTGGCTGATTTGGGCCTTCTGTCCTGGACTGGGTTTGATTGATTTTGAGTCTGTCTCTAGATCGGGCTTGGAATTTTGTTAATTGGGTCTTTAATTTAGACTTCTGTCTACCAAATTTTTAACAAACTCAATTGTATAGCCACCAATTTAATTTAGGGATGCTTGCAGATTTAATTAGTCCCTAATTAAATAATTTTGTCATCAATGTCGATTGATGACGTGACAATTTTGGATTCGCCAAAATTTCTATTCCAACAAATGCCCCTTTTTCGAAATTTATGCACAATTATGTGTGTGAATTTCGAAAAAGTTATTTTGGAATCAAAACATAAGATTTGCTCTAATTTGGATGAGGTTTGCTCATAGTTTGAATTCCGCTTGATGTGTCAATTTAATCAAATATGAAATTTGGTTCATAACTTGATTGATTTTTTTTTTCTTTCACACATGTTTTTTATCTTTATGCCAATATATCAAAATATGAATTTGAGTCAATATTTTGATTTTCTTTATTTGGCATAAAATTTTGATTTGAAATTAGTAGATTTTATGCTCTACTCTAACTCAAAACAAATTTGGGTAAGGTTAAAGATTCTATCCCAATTTTTTGAAATTGGAGTAAACTTTGAAATTTTTTTCCAAATATCTTTTTTGTTTGAATTTGGTAAAACTTATTCCAACTTTGGTTTTAAACAAATTTAACCATACTCAATATTTTTTTGTTTGAGAAGCTTAATTGGAAGTTTAGTCAAAATTTAGTTTGAGATAAAAATTTGATTCAAACTTAAAGTTTCGACTAAATTTGGATTATGGCCAAAATTTAGCTCGAGGCAAAAAATTTAAGTTATACCCAAAATTTAAAAGACTTGATTTAAAATTTGGGCAAAATTTTAAAATTGGACAAAATTTTGACTCAAATTTGAATTGATTTTGAAAAATTGAAGTAGACCTACTTGAAAAACATGATTTGAAATAAGCTTGAGAAATTCAATTTAAAATTTAGCCAAAGTTTGAAAAACAATAATTTTTTTTCTTTTCATGAAATTTTGATTTATCTCAATTTTTTTTTGAAAAATTTTGGGGGAGCCGAAATTTTAGAGAGTTTTTAGAATAAATTGGAGTTTATTCTCAAATTTGACCGTGGATACAAATTTTAAAATTCATTTAATTTGAACAAACTAACTCATTTTGACCATTTCAAACTCCAACTCCAAATTAAAAGCAACAAATGGGTTAGATCTAAGTTGAACGAACTAACACATTTTGACCATTTAAAAAAAAAAAACCTATTTTGAGCTAAAAAATTTCCAATTTAGTTGGAGATTTTTTTAACAAAGCTTTGTTTAGATTTTTTTATTATTTTTAACCAACTTCAATTTAGATTTTGTTAACCAATTTCCTTATAAAATTAGCAAACAAATCTCCCTCAACCTTCCCTATAAAGAATAGGAAGGAGGAATGAGCTCATCATTCCATATTGAAGCCAATCATCTATCAAACTCTCTCTCAATTTTCCTTTGGCATATTTCTTTTTGCATAAAATTTTCTCTCAATTTTTTTACATTTTTTAGCACTTATTACAATTCTTCTCTTATTCCTTTTTTTTTTTTTTTTATTTTCTACTTTTTTTTCAAACTTTATATATATATACAAAGTCTCATTTTTTTGTTATATTTTCTTTTTTTGTAGGCTTGAAGCCTCCAACATTTGGGACACCTTAACGAGCGAGAACGTTCTTTCTACGACGATGGATAGGAGGTGACGAAGGCTCCTAGCTTTTGCTATGCACAGTTCATCTTCACAATGATGGCATTGACGACAATGGATTGGAGGTGACGAAGGCTCCTAGCTTCGGCTATGGACAGTTCACCTTCACAACGATGGCTTCGACGACGATGGATTGGAGGTGACGAAGGCTCCTAGCTTCGGCTATGGAAAGTTCACCTTCACAACGACGGCTTTCACGACGATGGATTGGAGGTGACGAAGGCTCCTAGCTTCAGTTATGGACAGTTCACATTCACAACGACGACTTCGACGACGATGGATTGGAGGTGACGAAGGCTCCTAGTTTCGGCTATGGACAGTCACCTTCACAACGACGGCTTCGACGACGATGGATTGGAGGTGACGAAGGCTCCTAGATTTGGCTATGGGCGATTCACATTCACAAGCAGCGGCCGGCGGCGATGGATTGGAGGTGACGAAGGCTCCTAACCGGCTATGGAAAGTTCACCTTCACAACGGCACGACTTCGACGACGATGGATTAGAGGTGACGAAGGCTCCTAGCCGGCTATGGACGATTCACCTTCACAACGGCGACGGCGGCGGCGATGGATTGGAGGTGACGAAGGCTCCTAGCCGGCTATGGACAATTCACCTTTACGCACGGCGGCCGAGGGCGATGGATTGGAGGTGACGAAGGCTCTTAGCTTTGGCTATGGGCGAGTTCACCTTCACAACGCACGGCGGCCGGCGGCGATGGATTGGAGGTGACGAAGGCTCCTAGCTTCGGCTATGGAAAGTTCACCTTTACAACGACGGCTTTGAGGACGATGGATTGGAGGTGACGAAGGCTCTTAGCTTCGGCTATGGACAGTTGACCTTCACAACGACGACCCAGTGCATACCTTGGGTACACATCTCTCACAAAGAAACCCTCGTGAGTCGGTCCTTCTGATCAAGACTTAGAGCTCTCCAACGGTTGATGTAATCGATGACAGGTTCACCTTTGCGTTGTTTGGCATTAGTGAGTTCCATCATACTCACGGTTCGCCTAGTGTTGTAGAAACGGTTCAGGAACTCTCTCTCGAACTGCTCCCAACTGTCAATCATCTCTTGCTCTAAGTCTGTGTACCAGTCAAAAGCATTAACCTTCAAGGTACGCACAAATTGTTTCACCAGGAGGTCACCTCGTGTCCCTGCATTTTCGCAGGTTTCAACGAAATGTGCAACGTGTTTTTTTGGGTTGCCCTTCCCGTCAAACTGCTGCAATTTTGGAGGTTGGTACCCTGTAGGCATCCTCAAATTGTCAATCCTCTTAGTGTACGGTTTGGAGTACATGAGAGGATTTTGAGTTGGCCCGCCATACTGGGCTCTAATGGAGTTCATGATCATGTCCTGTAGTTGCTTGACAGACAGAGAAACAACTAAAGCTGGTTGCGGCGGATGCTCCTCCTGGATGATGGCTTTCATCTTATCATTGTTCCTTATTGCAGGGGTCTGGCTGGATTCAGTCGTTTCCTTGTTTTGAACCTGATTCTTGAGATAGGCGATTTCAAGATCTCTTTCTTCTACCGCCTTCATCAGGAGATTAATTTTTCTTTCCATCTCTGCCATTCTTTGATCAGGGTCTACATCAGCCATCATGACCGACATTACATCAGGATTTGATGTCTCCCTTTTTTGACTAGGAGCATGAGTTGATTGATCAAACAACGGGTTATTTTTTATGATAACCTTGCCTTTGGGAGCCTCATCTAGCCATTTGATGATGTTGCTTACCATTGCATCAGGAGTCCGATCATCACTAGTCTCAACCCCTTTGGAACGATTGCGAGTTGTTGGACCCATGTAGGTGTTGCTTGCAGCAGCTGTGTTTGATGCAACTTTCTTTGATACCATGACTTGATTTGATTTGATTTGAAGGAGAAAGAGATGAGAGGTAGAGAGGTCCCACTGGGTGTGCCAATCTGTTCACACGATATTTCAACCAACGAATGGAAATGAAACATGTGTAAATGAATTTGTGTTGTATTTATTTTAGTATTTTGTGAGTACAATCTCTAATACTTGATCCACTGATTCTCTCTCCTATTTGTATATTTCACTCGAGGGCTACAAAAGCTTGTTCTCGAGATTCAAGCTGCAATGGATTCTTCAGATTCGAAGAAACGTTCTTGATCTTTGACGCAGTGTTCTTCGTTCAAAAAGTGTTTGATCTTTAAGAATGCAAAGAGTCTTCTGGTTTGTGAAATTCTCTCTGGAGCCTCAAGTTTCTGAACCCTGAAAATGAAGGAGGGAGGTCTCTATTTATAGAGTTGCTCTGGGCCTCCAAATGGGTTTGTGCCCGTTGGACTGGGTCTGCTCTTTCTTGGGTCAACTCCTTTGTGTTGGGCCAGGTTGGCTTTGGGCCAACCATTTTGGGTTGGGCCAACCTTTTTGGGCTTGGCTGATTTGGGCCTTCTATCCTTGACCGGGCTTGATTGATTTTGAGCCTACGTCTCTGGATCGGGCTTGGACTTTTGCTAATTGGATCTTTAATTTAGACTTTTGTCTACCAAATTTTAAGGAACCCAATTGTATAGCAACCAATTTAATTTAGAGATGCTTGCAGATTTAATTAGTCCCTAATTAAGTAATTTTGTCATCAATGTCGAGTGATGATGTGGCAATCTTGGATTCGCCGAAATTTCTATTCCAACAGAAACATAGAGAAACTACTATTTGTAGTGTCTAAAATTTAGCTTCAGTTTTAGAAACATTTTTCAAAATTTGAGAACAAGAAACATGATGGATTATCAAACAAGTTTATTTCTTAAAAAATGAGAAACATAAACAAGAAACAATAACGTCATCAAACGAGCCCTCAAATTCTTTTTATGTTTTTGTTTTCATGTTTCATGCATGTATTCCTACTCTCTACATCCATCTCTCCTCTCTTGCTTTTTCCTCTTCCATTTTTTCTTTTAATATTTTTTTCTTTTTTTTTTCTTTTTTATATGTTCTCTCTTGTTTCTCTCTCTTCCATCCTAATCTTTTTTTTTAATAGTTCCTTTTTTTTATTTTCTCTTTTCTTTTATGTTTTTCTCTTTTCACTTTCTGTTATTATTTTTTATTTAAATCTCAATTATCTTTTCTTTTGTTACGATTAAATGTAAACGATATATATATTCTCTCTCTTTTTCTAATTTTACTTTGTGTTGATGGCTAATCCATTTTTAAAGAAAATAAAAATAGAGTTTATCATTTTATTAAAGAAATGTAGGTATGCTCGATTGTCTAACCTTAAAATTCATAAAATAGTCTAATTGAACTAACTCGTATAAGCCAAAATAGTATAAGGATGAATTGATTGGAGGTAAGAAATGACATTACAAATCAAATTTGAACAAGATAAAATTTATTATTATTAATAATTTTGTGTTGCGTTGGAATAAAATACTATACGCTCTTTATGATAATTTTATATGTATTTTAATGCAAGTTATATATTTTATTATATTCTATGTACTAAATTTATTTTTTTAAAAGAAACAAGAAACAATAATTATCAAACATGTTTCTGTTTTTAATTTTTAAGAAACGAGAAACGACAGAAAACAAGAAACAAAAATAGAAAACAGAAAACGAGAAACGAGAACGTTATCAAAACGGGATAGTAGTTTCCCTCCATTTTGTTTCTTTTTATATTAGAACGTTTCACAAATAACCAGGAATAAGCTGTTGGTATGTTGGAAAAATGCACTCACAATCTACAATGAGTATAGATGACAAGGAAAAAATGGATTTGTGTGTGAACGTTCTCACAATCTACTTTGAGTAAAAAATGGATTAGTGTGTGAACGTTCTCACAATCTACTTTGAATATAGATGACAAGGCAAAGAGACGAGAAACAAAAAGGGAAGTGTAAGTGTAATAGCTTTTGCACTTGCAATCTGCATGAAAGAGGTAGCAGTAAATGCAAACAAAAATGTAATTGCAAAACACAAAGGAGCGCCTCAAGAAGAAGAAACAAGAATGAAACTTAAAATACAATTGCATTTGTGAAGGAAGGGAAAGGTCCTCACGCGAATCAAAAAAAGGAAATGAGGGGTATAAATAGTAAGTTTGTTCCTTGTAAAGGAATTTAGACCAATTTTCTTGTAAAATTAACATAAAATTCAAACTAAGCCCCTCAATTTCCTTCTTCTTTTTCATTATTAAAAGCTTCAAACAACCTCCCTCAACCGTACAAGCTCTCGATCACCATGAGCACTCCGACAAACACATACAAACGTCAAACAAAACGCTCGTCAACGAGAGAGGTTTTTGAAACCTTCATGCAACTCGTGAATCGCCCTCCCAAAGCACCTCCACCCATTGCAAATAATATCAAGACAATTGGTAATTCTCTAACCTAACTCAATCACTAAATCTAGTAGGAAGAAGGTTTTTGCTAAAAAAACAGTAATGCAACCCGAAATGCTCAAAGAAAGGAAGAAGAAAATAGTGGGACGAGATTTGAACATAATGCCCCCACTCAAAAATCAAATTGAAAAGGAATTGTAAGCACTAAGCAATGATGATTGGGCATAAAAGGCACTAGAACATGCCAAGAATTTGGCTAGAGTGTTCCATGAGAACTATTATGCAGTAGGGGTGAATCCAAGAAGGCCCACTCGATGGTCTAAAGCATAGACCGAATGTGAGGAGAAAAAATGATACAAGGGAAGAGGAACGATAGGTAAATTTTCTAGTTTGAATGAAATTAATGATGAAATTTTTGTTAGAATGATTGAATTGGAGCTTGGGGGAATCAAATCCTCTAGCCCCCATCATTTGAGATGGGGGTTGAATTTGGAGAAGTTGATATACAGGGGTGGTGCTACTCAAATTTTGAAAACAAAGTTTTAAATGAAGATGAAGACGAGATGAGGGAAGAGGAATAAGGGTTGATGAAGAATCAAAAGAAGAAGGAGAAAAGGAAAAGGAATCATATTATGAAGATGAGGAAAAAAAAGAAGCCGAGAGTGAAGAGGAGGAAATGCAGGGATTCGAAGAAATTGAATGGCAACCAAATTTTGTTAGAAAGAGAAAAAGAATACCTGAGAAGATGTTTGAAAGAAAAATAAGCAAGAAGACTATATATGCGAAGACAAGAAGAAGGATATTTCAAAAGCTAGCTCTGAATAGTGAGAATGGTTTCTCTAGCCTTGCGAGACCCTTGCTCCAATTTGTGACATCAATAATAAAAGCTAGAGGATGGGAAGAACTCTGCACGCATCTAAACCCAGATTGTTATAAATTGGTAGTGAAGTTCTATGCTCACATGGAAGAGGAGCAAGCCAATGAAGTTGTCAAACTGGTGAGGCAAGTAAGGTATTCAGCGAAGAACATCAACGATGCTTATAAGATTAAATCTTCGAGGAACCCATTGGGGAATGAGGCTTTAGAAAACAACTCTAAAGAATAATTGGAGGAAACACTAAAGCTTATAGTAACATGATCATATTCCGCAGCGCAAGCGATGAAATCACTTTTGAGATAAGCATAATTGGAGAATAGGAGTTTTTACCTTTGAAGAAACCTCTTCTTGTAATCCTTCTCCAATCTCGTACTCGATCCTCATTCTCAATGATCAACACGAACACCTCCAGCAAGTCTTCTCCATTGTTCTCTAGGAGAGGGAGAACGGTAGGAGTTCTTTTTAGCTTTGGGTGAATTTTTCTTTTTGAGAGAGAATTGGAGAATTGCGAGAATTTTGAGTTATGGAAATCCCTATTTTCGGAAATGAGCCAAATCCACCTGAAAATGCATCTACTTGCATTCTTATATAAGGACTGAGGGTGAAGATAACTTCCTCCACCCATTATCCCACTAAATGCACAAATTATGCATTATGCAAATCACATTGGCATAATTGCATAATATAAGATATCATATCTTATTATGCAAATCATATTTGCATATTTTCATTATAAAGAATCATATACTTTATAAATTGAATTATATTCAATTTTGCTTGTCTCTCAATTAAATTATTTCCTCTAATATTTAATATGAAACAATTTCATACCAAAACAATATTTGGAAATTAATCCAAATATAGTATATAGTTTATTATGAATCATATTCACATTAACTAAATATTATTTCGATTATATCATTTACGAAATTGAACACGTCAAGTTTGCTCCAAAACTTTATACTCTCGATAATCCACGTTGAGCCAACGGAGGGACCTAATGGACCTACATTTCATGAGCTCCAATGATATGAGGTCAACCGATCAAACTCTTTGACCTGGTTGACCAACATTCATTAAGTACGAGTAACCCCACTATAGACTCGTAGTTGCACTCTCTTCACTGTACGACAAGTTGTGTCCATTGATTAACCAATGCCCGTAAGTCGACCCTTCACAAGTTGTTTGTAATCACTTATGGGTTAAATTACCATTTTACCCCTGTGATTACCTCTTGCTCCTTAAGTACCACTAATCCTCTAATGAACAACCCATTCGACTCAGGATATCGTCCACTGCCGCAAACCATGCCTCGACAGCTACATGGTCTACTGGCCCATCAAAGAAAGGCGGGTCGTACTTCTTGAAATCCTTCAGGTATCCCGCTTCTTCTGTCGTCGCTCTAAGCGTGAAAGTCGATGCAACCCCTAGGGTGCGCGCAGTCTTTGGTTCCCGACTTGGGACGCGCTAGGGCCTCCATGGCCTGAGTGAACATAGTTGTCTGGTTAGCTTGACTTGCTACATTCGCCTAGACCAGTTGTTGAATGTCTGCCATGAGCTCAACAACTGGCGACGGTCCTTGCACGTTTGGTGCTTGGACATTTGCCCTCTCCTGGGCTCCTAAGTTCTGCCCAGCTGATTCCTCGACCACTGGGACATCCTGGTTGAGCCCTTCACGATGTTCGGAGTGCTCAACCTCTGGTGCATCGGACGGTCGGTCGGTTTCGGTCTCGAGCCCGCCGACCTCAACCCCTGCGACCACCCCGACCTCGACCACCAGCAGCTGCTCTTGCACGACCTCTACCACGGGCCATAATCTATAACCACAAGAAACAGAGTACATCATCAACAATACAAGAAGTACAGCACAAAGGAAAACACCTCAACCTTAACAACGAATCCTTTACCATTTACTAAGTAAAAGCAAACCTGTTGATGACCCGACGAGTTCCTTGCGAGAGGCTATGAAGGACTAAAAACCTACGATGTAGGCAGTATACAAGATCTAAAACTACGCTCTGATACCAACTGTAACACCCCAAAAAAGTGAACACAACTATTCGAGGCATTACTTCAAAGTTGTGTCGTTCGTGCCGAAAATCCGGCAGCATAACGGTGCAACCTGGACAAACCGAAAAATTTATAGAAAACCTGAACCTAAACGAGAGCACTTCAAAAGACTCACAAAGGTATCCAACCTCCACCAAACTGCGCATTACAGAAACAATAGGTTGGGCTCAGGTCCTCGGAGTTAACAGAGATCTCAAAAAGCAATGAAGCATGCTTTGAATACTAAAGAAAACAACGAGAACATGCTTTAATCCAAACGAAGCAGAACGATACAAACTAAGTTTAAAAACGTAACGAAAGAAACATAACGCAACAGAAGAAAAGAAAATGAAAAGAACAACTCCTAACGCAACCCCTAAGTCCTACAAGTCTTCCATAGCCTCGCAGGGGTCTCGCCGTCGGTGGTCATCTCACTAGTTTGCCTTACCTGCAACGAAAAAGAAATAAAGAAGGGATGAGTATAAAAATACTCAGTAAGCAGCCCACTTCGTCCAAGAATAAAGAACATAAAGAACGGCCTTAGACTTAGCTAAACACGACACCTAGCCCGCCAATCAACCTCAACAAGCATCCTGGCCCTACTCTTACTCAATTTTCTCAGTTCTGTCCTACCCTTAGCTCCTAGACTGGGTTGGCAGCACGTGGCCACAAGACTCATCCCCGGGCCTGCACTAGGGCGAAGGACTCTATCCAACCCCTCTGACTCTAAGGATCACACCCCGAGTCGCACAACTGGATGGGGGCGGACCACCATATCTCATAAGCATCAAAGCGGTACTACCGCGCATAATCGACCTCAGGCTCATTCCCGGGCCTGCACTAGGGCGAAGGACTCTATCCAACCCCTCTGACTCCAGGGATCGTACCCCCGAGTTGCACAACTGGATGGAGGGCGGACCATCACATCTCATATCTCATCGTCATCTCGCCAACCTCGAGTCTCAGTCTACTAAGGGTTACACAGATACTTAGAACTTGGGCCTGCACTAGGGCTAGTTGTGCTAACTACAATCCTAAGGCTCAACGACACTTTTCGAGTCACTACAGACTAAGCACGGGACAACCAGGCTCGGGTTAAACAGACGTATAACTCTAGCATATTTACCAATTTCAGCACGACATGTAACTCTAACATAATCATCGTTCTCAGCACAAGCTTAGATCAGCTTTCCTAACAAGATCACATCTAAGCACGAAGAGATGACCTTATAGCACGAAAGGATAACGACTACAACACTATTTCATCACATTCACAACAAAAAGGACAGGCAACATAGAACCAAGTATCGCAGAGTCTACCACAACCTAGCATGCTACTACAAGTGTACGTTACACATTCTAAAACATTCAGTCATTCAAATTCGAAACAGTATAGCATGCAGCGAAGCCCCCTAAGCCCTACACTTAGGGATGGTTTAGTCCAAACGACTACTTACAGAGAAAGCCAACGACAACGAGCGACTTTGAGTAATGTGGCGTGCTCCAAACGTACTTCTACTTTCAATTAATCCCTAACGAAGAGCAATCACGACAAGAATCGATAAATCGAACACGACGCAACGAACCTAACACAGAATCTAAATGAGAGGAGCGAAACTCACCCACGGAGTGCCAAAACGGACTAAGAAACGGACCGAGGCGACCGGACGGAAGGGGACGGTCGCGGCTCTGCAGGCGGCGGCGCGTGGATCGGCGGACGGCGGCGGCGGCGGCGCGTGAACTTGACGGCAACGGCACGTGGGCAGCAGATCTGGAATCCTCACGACCCGATCTATCCAGAACCAGACTCTGTTCGTCGAAAACCAGCCTAAAACGGCCTGAACCAGCCGAACAAATCGACGGGTCTCGCGGATCTAGGTTCGCCGACGGCCTTGGCTGCGTTGCAGTTCGTCTTCCGGCGGCGTCTAGGCGAGGACCTGCGGCGAGAACCTGAGGGCGAGAGAGAGAGAACCGTGAGAGAAAGAGAGAGAGAGTGACGGTGAGGGAGAGGGGGAGCTCGGGCGGGAGAGAGAGAGAGAGAGAGAGACCGTGAGAGAGAAGGGAAGAAGAAGAAGAGGGAGAGCTTCTGGAGAGAGGGACGGGGGAGAGAGGAGAAAAAGAGAGGGAGAGAGAGAGCGTGGCGTGGCGCCGCCGCTTCGCTGCTGCTTTCGCGAGAAGGGGGAGGCGAAGCCCTCCGACTTCGCTTCAACTTTTTTTTAAATTTAAAAAGGCGGTTTGTTACAATATGGGTGCAACATTGCAACGTTGCACACGAATTTCCTTTTTTACTTTGGCGCTTAGAGCACGACGTTGCAACGCTATCCCTAGGGTTGCAACGTCGTGTCGATTTCTCTTATAAATATAATATGTTGTGTACATGAAAAGGGAGTCGAATTGTATAGATTCTTAGACCTATTTTCGAAACATACACTCTAAAAGGAGCAGAAGACTATTCTTTGGGGGCCAAGCACGAGAGTGGAGGGTCGAGATCTTGACGGGAGCTCAGAGACGAGGACCGACATCGACACCGATGAGTTTTCTTTCTCTTCCTCTTTAGTTTGTAGTTTTGTTTATGGACTCTGGTATAACAATAGCATATTTTTGTAGTGATTATGAGTAGCTAATTGTCATAGTTAAGGGATTAATGTAGCTCGTTTATGAACTTGTTTTAGCATTGTGTTGAACTTTTGATTGATGAGTTATTTTTGGTAATTTCTTTCTTAATGCTTGCTTTTCTCTAACCAAGTTTAGCATGATTTTGTTTATTTAAGTTGATTTCGAGAAAATAGACTTAGATTAGAGAAAAGTTGTGAAAACCCTTAGTAAATTTGTACACGAGAGTGACGGGTTCTTTGGAATACGTTTTTAAGAAGTTGCTTAATGTCTTGCATGGTTTTAAAATTCATTAGGAGACTTTAGGATTTATCGATATGCATGAGAATCATTAGAGCTCGAGAGCGTGTTTTGCATATCTTTACTTCTTGTTTATAATCTCACAACCATAGTCAATTGAATGTGCTAAAATAAGGAATTAACTAGTGAAATCAACTCCCCTAATGTTTCTATCACATTCGTGTCTCCACTTATACATTTATTTTCTATCTTTATTTCGCCATTTTATCAAATTTTTGTTGTTTTAGATGAAATTAAGAATTAGTATCTTAATAGTTAATCAATCTAGAAAACCATACCTAAGAACGATACTTGGAACTCTAAATCACTATATTAAAACTTGACCCGTACACTTGTGGTATTGCAAAATTCACCCACAACAATCAGTAGGCTAATAATTCGCGGTCTGGTATTGTACGAACTCATCGCATGGGATGCCCCCACTTACATGTCAACTACATGAACGAGTTGGAGTGCCTCGTTTGTATCAAATACAAAGTGGGTGGCACCCATAGTGTTACCAGGATGAGGTTTCCAACCTTATCCATATACTATAGACCATTTGGGTTACACGTTTGAGCATGATCCTACCTATGTGGCTGCCACACACTATTCGAGATCTCATAACTATAACCCTGGAGCGTAGTTTATTGGATTTTATGTTTTAAATGTGAGAACATGAGAAATGATGAATAATAACTCTTTATTGATTTCATCAGACACTTACAAACTAAACTAGTTTAGGGCATAAAACCCCAACATATAGCTCGAGAAGGAGTAGAATGGATTGTAGCTTGCCATGGAAAATGCCACCTACCAGCAGGAGATGTGAAGAATGAGCTCGCAGTTTGGTTGAACTTCATGAGGAGAATAATAATGCATGGAACCCATGGTTCAACCATTGCTCAAGACAGAATATTAATGTTGTTTACTGCATTTATAACGGGTTGGAGATCAATGTGGGAAGAATCATACAAGGAGAGTTGAGTTTGAGGGCAAAGAAGAAAATATGGAAGCTTTTCTTTCCCTCTTTCATCATTGATTTATGCACTCGAGAAAATCTTCCTATTGAGGGTGGGCTCATAGAGATCGATCCCTTAGATGTAGCAAGGGTTCGACTACACGCAAGTGCACGTGATCAAAGTAATATTAAACTGGAGTATTCCAGAGTATCATACCCAAGGAAATGGATTTAATAAAACTTATTGAGATGACACAAATTGTTGACAAAATACAATGAAAGATAATCGTGGGTGTAAAAAAATGATTTTTGGGTGGTTTTAGTTATAGAAACGTGATTAAAAAGCAAGAAAATGCAAGAGATTCAAGAATGTTTATGCCCTTTGGGAAACATAATGCAACTAGAATGCAATTGCAATTCTACCAAACACAAAAACTAAGTAAACCGAGTTCAAATCCCATTTGATCTTCTATGAAGTATCTTTATGAGGTCGAGTGATTAAACCTATATGTCTATGGTTAATCTAACTCAGGTAATTTGGCACACAACTCTAGTGGTTTAGGAGTCTCGCCCTATGTCTAGGGTCGAAGTTTCAAGACTTATGTGTAAGCCTTTTCCTCAATTTCTTTTGTGAAATATGCATCACTTAACTCTTTCGGTATTAAGCTTAAGCTTGACAAGCAACACTAGCTAGCCAACTAGGGTTTACCCAACATTTCACTCACCAAAAGCAAACTTGGTTCAAGCAGTAGCTAGGTTGTTTTTGCTATCGAGCTTTAAATCTTTCCTCTAGGGCATTCATAAACTTGAATCCCTAAGGAAAAATTAGCTTCTCATTGTAAAAGTGAAAAACAAAGCTTTAAAGTAATAAAAATGTGTAACTAAAAATGAAGAAAAAAATAGATAAAATTCTAGAATGTAGTAATCAAAATAACTTAATTAAAACTAAAAATAAGACAAACACAAACTAGAATTAAATTTTATCAAGAAGAAAATTAATTCAAACAAGTTGAAAATTTTATTAGGAATTAAGAACTCAATATCGATAATACAATGAAATTTGAACAACAAACTTAAATCTCAAAATACAATTAAATGAATAAAAATACATCAACAACTAAGTTCCTAAAATATAAACAAATGACTTAAATAAAAAGAAAATAAATTCTAAAAATGAAAAAATTGTTGGGGTATTTGCCCTAATCTCGTGTAGTTTGTAATACAGTTGTTATAAATGAATAAAAGTTATTGATTTTTCAAAACTTTGTACCTCGCATTTTATAAAACTTAATCCAATAAACTAATCTAAGGTCATATTATAGTACTTGAACGGTGTGTAGTTGACAAACGGAGAGGATCACGTTTGAGTTAGTGACCCGAACGGTCTACAATATATGGATACGGTTGAAAACCTCATCCTGGTTACATTGTGGATGCGGCCCGCTTTGTATCATATACAAACGAGGTGATCCAGCTCGTTCATGTGGTTGACATGCAAGTGGGGGCATCATGTGCAATGAGATTGTACAAGACCGAACCGTGAATTATTAGACCTACTGATGTAACACCGTTAACAATAGGACTAATAATTTCGTAGATGACCATTTGTGACTCGTCCTCAATCCTGAGCGTTTCACGGACTCCTGTCTGCGGGGGTCTGTCCTTTGACATGTACGGGTGAGGGTGGTATGGATACACCCAATATGTCTGCTTTCTTGGGGGCAGGACCTCGTGGGGAGCTGGGAACTTGAATACGCAAGAAGGAATTCACTCGTTCCCGACCTAGGGAAACCAGAGAGATTGTTCCCTTAAGTGTTTTCTCCAGGGCTTGAACAACGGGCGCCCGCCCTCTCACTGGCTCGAGAGAGACATTGTTTATGGTCGGACCATACAATAAACTTGTTCATTAGAGGAGCAGTGGGACTTAAGGAACAAGAAGTAGACACAGGGGTAAAACGGTAATTTTACCCAGCAGTGGCTACGAACAACCTGTGAAGGGACGACTCGCGGGGATTGGTTATATCGATGGACAAAACTTGTCCTACAGTGGTGGGAGTTCAGCTACGGGTTTTAGTGGAGTGTTACCGTAGCTAATGAATAGTGATTAACCGAATCAAAGAGTTTCATCAGTTAATCTCATATCATTGGAGCTCATCAGGTGTAGGTCCATTAGGTCCCTCGGTTGGCTCAATTGGACAAATTGAGGGTTTAAAGTTTGGAGTGGATTTGAAGTGTTCAAATTCATTTGGGTAGTTATGTCAATTATATGTGATATAGTTGACATAATATATAGTTTGATGTGAATTATATTCATAATAAACTATAGAATAGCCTAATTGATTAATCAGTGCTAAATTAGAGAAATTGAATTGAGAGATATTAAATTGAATGTGATTCAATTTATTCCACAATTATGCAAATAGGATTTGTATGATAAGGTATGAGATACCTTATATTATGTGATATGCAAATATGATTTACATATCATATGGTTGTGGTAAAATGGTGAATTGGTGGAGATTTTAACTCCACCACTCACCATTATAAATAAGTGCTTTGTGAAGCACTTGGTGCAGAAGGGTTCTCATTTTTTGGAATTCCATCCAAAGAACAAACCAAACCCCTCTCTAGCCTCTCTCAATTCTCTAAATCTTTTCTCCATCCAAAATTCCAAAGGAAGTTCCACAACTCTCCCTCAACCTCCCGAGAACAATCGAGAAGAGCTTCTGAAAGTGTCTTTGTTCGTGAGGTTCGTTAGATCGAGAGAGATCGAGGAGGAATTGCAAGAAGTTGTCTACAAGAGGTTAGTAAAGAGTTTACTTTCTGTTTTCCTTCTCAAATCAGCATGCTTAACTTAGTTTTGATGAGATAAATTCTATTTTTTAAGAAATTACACACACAACGAATCAATGACGTTTCACAACGTCTTTCGCTGCGGGAAATCGATTCCCTTCAAAAACACGACAACCACTTTTCTTTTCGTACTCAATCAATTCAACTCAACTTTTTTTTCAAAGGGAATTGAATCTTCACTTTCTTCAACTTTTGTTGAGGAATGCTTGAGTTTTGAAGTTGAAGAGGAGTTAGAAAGTAGAAGGAAAAAAACAACGGTAGATAATTAACAACATAAAATTGACAGCCGAAATTTGACAGCTAAAAATACAACAAAAAGACCATAAAACAGCAGCAACGAGAGGTTGGAAATGGCAGAAAAATGGTTCCTCTTCTTGTGTGCTCCTCTATTTATAGATGACTTGAGCTAGGTTTCCTTCTTGAAGAATGCACAACTATGCCCAAAATTAAAACTAAAATCGTGAAAAGACAAGATCCCACAAAATTCTAACTTTTTGGGAGAATTGCAGATTATCCATTAAAAGTCCATATATGTTATCATCTTTAATTTCCTGCATACAAGCAACAAGTAAGTGTGATTTTCATTTTCTTTTGCTTTCTTTTGCCAACTTTCTTAATTTAAAAATTCTCCAACATTTATGTTAATACACTCAACCATTTTCTAATTTTCATCCAATAATATTGATAAAAATCACAAGCATACCTAAATTTAATGGCTAAATAATTCTCATAAATAAGAATTACCAAGTTTCCAATTGAAAATGAAAATAAAACTGCATCAGGAAATGCAACAAGAAATGCAACTACAAGGCAATTAAATTCAACAAGCATGGAGGAGAGTTGAACTGAAGAAAATGGAGGGCAGCAACATAAAGTACTGAGCAAGTCAGGGAGAGAGATACTGCAATTAGCAATACTCATCTGATTAACTAAGGGCAAGGGACCAACACTTCCAAACTTCCCAAATGGCCTACTTGTCAGCCCAACTCACAGAGAAAAACAAAATGCTACTTCGGACGAAGAATAGGGAATGCTAAGATTTCATCTACTTTTTGAAATTTGCACTGTTGTTTATTTTTGTTAGAACCTTGTATTTTTTATTTATTTTTTATTGCTAATTGACTTGTTTGAACTTTTTTGTTTGTTTTAATTTGCTGCTTCTAGGATTTATGTCTTACATTGTTTGAACTTCTCATTCTTTAATGCAAATGAAGTTAGAAAGAACTTTAACCTCAATGATGATATTTGGAACAAGCTCAATTCATTAAACACATAGCTTTTTTCAGAAACTTAAGGGAATGAAACCCCCACGCAGCGGAAGATGATTGAATCATCGTGGTGAAGTTGTGCAATTGAATTTCATTAAAATTGATCTAACTCTTAAATCTATGCTAAACATGCTTAATTGGAAAGAAAAACAGTAAATACTAGTTACTTACTTGTTGAAGACCCTCTTCAAGGATTACTTTTCAGATTCACAAACTCTTCGTGTGCTCCTCGATCTCTACGAACCTGAACTCTTCTCACGAACAAGAACACCACCAAAAGGCTTCTCGGTTGTTCTTCTTTTGGAAGAAGAAAGTTGGTGGGAACTTTGTGTTTTGATGAAGGGAGGAGAATTCTTGAGAGAATTTGAGAGAGAATGTTCTCTTCTTTTGGTGAGAATTCCAAAAAATGAGAGAATAGCTTCACTTC
Source organism: Trichosanthes cucumerina (assembly GCA_036507285.1). Classification (NCBI taxonomy): domain Eukaryota; kingdom Viridiplantae; phylum Streptophyta; class Magnoliopsida; order Cucurbitales; family Cucurbitaceae; genus Trichosanthes; species Trichosanthes cucumerina. The sequence goes on from CM071841.1 coordinate 48,352,209, forward strand.
CTTCTTGCAAGAAGGATTTAAATAATGGAGATAGGTGGAGTCGAAATCTCTACCTATTTACCTTTTTACCACAACTATAGGTTATGCAAATCATATTTGCATAACCACATATTATAAGATATCTCATATCTCATATTACAAATCACATTTGCAATATTGTGAATTTATTAAATTGAATCACATCCAATTTAATATCTCTCAACCTAATTTCTCCAATTAGCCCTAATTCAACAATTAGGCTAACCTATAGTTTATTATGAATCTCATTCACATTAAACTATATATTATATCATTCATATCTCATATAAATGACTTAAAATGTCCTTTTAATGAAATTGAACACTTCAATTCACACCAAAATAGTAACCCTTCTTTTAACCCAGATTGAGTCAACCGAGCAACCTAATGGACCTACAGTGATGAGCTCCAATGATCCGAGATTAACCTATCAAACTCTTTGACCCGGTTAATCAACATTCATTAGCTACGGTAACACTCCACTAAAGCTCGTAGTTGCACTCCCGTCAGTGCAGAATATTACGTGTCCATTGATATAACCAATACCCATAAGTCGACCCTTCATAGGTTGTTTGTAGACACTGCAAATTATTGTTTTACCCCTGTGTCTACTTCTTGCTCCTTAAGTCCCCACTGCTCCTCTAATGAACAACAACGTTGCTATGGTCCGACCATACACAACAACCCTCTCGGACTAGTGAGAGGGTGGGCGCCCGTTGTCCAAGCCATGGAGACAGCACTTAAGGGAAGAACCCCTCTTGTTTCCCTAAAGGCGGGAACGAGTGAATTCCATCTCGCGTAGTTAAGTTCTCAGCTCCCTACTTGGTTCTGTCCCTAAGAAGATAGGCATATTGGGCGAGTAACTGTGACCTCCTTCACCCGTAGTAGTCAAAGGACAAACCCCCATAGGCAGGAGTCCCAACACGCTCAGGATTTAAGTCGAGTCACTAATGGTCATCTACGAAGTTATTAGTCTCACTTCACAGCGGTGTTACATCGGTGAGGGTCTAATAATTCACGGTCCGATCTTGTACAATCTCATTGTACAGGATGCCCCCACTCGCATGTCAACCACATGAACGAGTCAGATCACCTTGTTTGTATCTTAATACAAAGCGGGTCGCATCCACAGTGTATCCAAGATTAGGTCTCCAACCCCATCCATATACTGTAGATCGTTCGGGTCATTAACTCGAACGTGATCCTCCCTGTGTGTCCACTACACACCGTTCAAGTTTTAATTCTCTCAAATATTCAATGACCCTGGAGCTTAGTTTATTGGTCAAAGTTTGTATAAATGCGAGGCACAAAATAATGAAAAGAATAACTCTTTATTAATTTCAAATATTAATTTACAAACACGAGATTAGGACAAAAATCCCAAGCTCAATTCATTAAACACATAGCTTTTTTCAGAAACAACAACAAAATTTCTTACTCTCCTTAGTACTCATTTTTCAATCCTCCTACTCTTTATCCCTAGTCTTTAAACTACCACCCTCGAACAATAATTAGTCAATGAGGACATTGTCTTACCTTAAGTTTGAGGGAAGGGGAGCGAGAGTTTTGCTGGTGAAAATGCAATTGCATTTTCTCTTACATTTATCCTTATGACTTGTAATGAAAATTTTTTTTAGTAACCCCAAAATTGTAATGATCCTCAGAGATAGAGAAGTTTCAAGGTAGATTAAAAAAAAATCTTAGTTCTATCAGTTTTGAAACTTTTGAGCGAATTTTGTCTAAGAAAATATCATGTCTAGGTTGAGGTACTTAAGTTGACCGTCTAGGGAACACCTTTACCTGAGGATCTATTTGAAAAATTGCTTGAGAATTTTGAAAATTTGAAAAAAAAAAAATGTGTGAAAGATGGTCCTCTTTTTATAAACAACCGAGTAATTAAGAAAAGTCATGATACTTTTCCATGCCTAGTCCCAGTTTCGGTTAAAGATCCAGAGTGGGCTACGGATCTATACCAAGCCATGATTGCTTCTGCATGAAGGTCTATTTAAGAAATGAGTAAACAAAACGATGATGTGTGCTCCTAGTCAGTTGCCTTCACTACAAAGTATCAGTAAGTTGAAGCAAAAGCACAATTGGCTGAAGAAGAATTTAAAAAAAAAACGTAGTCTGGCAGTATGAAAATTATCGTACTGCCCCTGTGTCTACTTCTTGCTCCTTAAGTCCCCACTGCTCCTCTAATGAACAACAACGTTGCTATGGTCCGACCATACACAACAACTCTCTCGGACCAGTGAGAGGGTGGGCGCCCATTGTCCAAGCCATGGAGACAGCACTTAAGGGAAGAACCCCTCTTGTTTCCCTAAAGGCGAGAACGAGTGAATTCCATCTCGCGTAGTTAAGCTCCCAACTCCCTACTTGGTCCTGTCCCTAAGAAGATAGGCATATTGGACGAGTAACTGTGACCTCCTTCACCCGTAGTAGTCAAAGGACAAACCCCCATAGGCAGGAGTCCCAACAAGCTCAGGATTTTGGTCGAGTCACTAATGGTCATCTACGAAGTTATTAGTCCTTACTGTCAACGGTGTTACATCAGTAGGTCTAATAATTCACGGTCCGGTCTTGTACAATCTCATTGTACAGGATGCCCCCACTCGCATGTCAACCACATGAACGAGTCAGATCACCGTGTTTGTATCTTAATACAAAGCGGATCGCATCCACAGTGTATCCAAGATTAGGTCTCCAACCCCATCCATATACTGTAGATCGTTCGGGTCATTAACTCGAACGTGATCCTCCATGTGTGTCCACTACACACCGTTCAAGTTTTAATTCTCTCAAATATTCAATGACCCTGGAGCTTAGTTTATTGGTCAAAGTTTGTATAAATGCGAGACACAAAATAATGAAAAGAATAACTCTTTATTAATTTCAAATATTAATTTACAAACACGAGATTAGGACAAAAATCTCAAGCTCAATTCATTAAACACATAGCTTTTTTCAGAAACAACAACAAAATTTCTTACTCTCCTTAGTACTCATTTTTCAATCCTCCTACTCTTTATCCCTAGTCTTTAAACTACCACCCTCGAACAATAATTAGTCAATGAGGACATTGCCTTACCTTAAGTTTGAGGGAAGGGGAGCGAGAGTTTTGTTGTCTTACATTTATCCTTATGACTTGTAATGAAAATTTTTTTTAGTAACCCCAAAATTGTAATGATCCTCAGAGATAGAGAAGTTTCAAGGTAGATTTAAAAAAAAATCTTAGTTCTATCAGTTGTGAAACTTTTGAGCGAATTTTGTCTAAGAAAATATCATGTCTAGGTTGAGGGTACTTAAGTTGACCGTCTAGGGAACACCTTTACCTGAGGATCTATTTGAAAAATTGCTTGAGAATTTTGAAAATTTGAAAAAAATAAGAAAAATACAAAAAAAAAAAAGTGTGAAAGATGGTCCTCTTTTTATAAACAACCGAGTAATTAAGAAAAGTCATGATACTTTTCCATGCCTAGTCCCAGTTTCGGTTAAAGATCCAGAGCGTGCTACGGATCTATACCAAGCCATGATTGCTTTTGCATGAAGGTCGATTTATGAAATGAGTAAACAAAACGATGATGTGTGCTCCTAGTCAGTTGCCTTCACTACAAAGTATCGGTAAGTTGAAGCAAAAGCACAATTGGCTGAAGAAGAATTTAAAAAAAAAAACGTAGTCTGGCAGTATGAAAAATAAGTTTGGGGGGAGAGGGAAGAGTTCCTGATAACCTGTTTAGGAAGTAGGCAAGACCCGACAAGGGTAATAGTGGTATAAACATAGTGAGAAATTAGGAGAGAAGTGCCAACGTTAGCTTAAGCTAGTAATGAAGTTGGTTGTGAAACATTAGTGTTATGATCTTGAGACACCCCTGAGAGAAGTTGTGGTTCTTTCTAATTTTAAAAATTGAGATGATTGATGATTGTTGATTGTGAAAATTGTTGTGATTCACCTGATTTATGATTGCTTGAGGACAAGTAATAACTCAATTTGGGGTGTGATAATTCTCATTTATGAGGATTATTTAAGTCTTAAACTTCATTATTTTTATATTCTTAAGTATGCCTATTGATTACCAAGCAAGCCAAAAATAACATTAAAAAATAGATTTGTAAAGGCTTGCTAAGAAGGATGGAAAATAAAATAAAAAGTGTGGGTATTGAACTAATTTAGTTAGTTTTTGTGTAGGATGAAGGAAAAGAAAAGAATGCAAGAGGAATTGCATTAGCATTATTACATGCAACAAAGCAAAGGAATGACTAGTAAAAATGGCAAATGCACTTGGAAAATCTTACGGAAAATGAATGACCCTTGGATTTGCACGATTTTAGGAAATTCTCATCTATTTTTAGAATGTCCACAGCTTGAAATATTGCATGAATGATAGCCCACAAATCAAGGGGATTCATGAAAGGAAGCCCTAGAAGACTCACCCATAAGGCCATAAATATGAAGATGATACGGCTTTAAGGGCCTCCATTCGACTGCACTTTTAACCTCACGTTTTGCTGTTGTATTTTCTTAGTTTCTCAACTAGTTCTTTGAAGTTCTTCCTTTGTTTACAACATGTCTTCTTTCTTTTTAGATTGTAACAATTCTAAAGGTTGATCTCTCCTCCACGAAAGTAGAGGAGGTGAAGATCTATTGCCTTTAAACAAATTTTTGGAATCGATCAAGTAAGGAAGATTATGGTTTTAGCTATTATTTTATGCTTTAGGGTTCGAATATTGTTATTGTTTTCTTATGAGATTTCTTCCTTCACTTGTTGTTATTTTCAAGTTCGTTTTAGCTAGGTAAGATAGAAGTAAGTTGAGTAAAAGTCCTCGAATTTTCCATCATAAGCAATAAAAAAAAGGTCGAGAACCCAAATTCCTTTTTACGTGAGGATGATTAATAGTTTTTCTTACTGTTTTCTTTTTCAAGTTGTTTTATAACCAACCCCTAGAGCTAAGATTTCGAAATATAACAAGTAAGTTTTAGGTTAGATTTAATTCTCATTGTTTGTTCGTAGTTTTCAAAAAAAGCATAAAGTTTTCCTTTTATAGCTTTTTGTTTTTATACTTTCCCATAATAAGCCTAATCCACTCTAGGGATTCAAGTTGTGAATGACCTAGATGAGAGATGTTAACCTTAAAGTAGCAAATATTGATCGAGTCAACACATAAATCCTAGTTTACTTTTATTGAACTTAATGTGGGCAAACCTAAGTAGCCAACTAGTGCTTGCTCGTCAAGCTAGAACTTAATACCGAAAGGGTTAAAGACTAGTGGATGTCGTAAAAGTAATGAAGGAAAAGGCTTAGAAATAAGATATGAAATTTCGACCCTAGACATAGGGCGAGACTCCAAAACCACTAGGGTTATGTGTCAAAAATACCTAAGCTCGATTAGCCATAGACATATAGGTTTAATCACTTAGCCTACTAAAGGTTTTGGGAGAAAAACCAAATAGGAGTTGAACTCGATTTACTTAGGTTCATGTTATCGACTACGATTGCAATTGCATTTATAGTAGCATTTTCTCCAAAGAGACAAAACAACTTAAATTTCCTTCCTTTAAATCATTGAATTTTCCTTATTTTCCAGTAGCAAAGATACCTTCCAAATCATTTTCAAGGAACTTGGTTTCCACACATGCAATCTCGTTAGCTATTTTTTCTCCCAAGTAGATTTGCAAACTCCGTTCCCTGTAGGTTTGATACTTTGGAATACATTTTCTATTACTTCGATCACGTGTATGCTTGCATGTAGAGTCGATCATCTCCTTAGGCCACTATAAATAGGACCGTAGGGGTGAGCCATTGAGTGAATTTTTTTTCTAGATATCTTCTCAATAGAGAATTGGAGAATTCTCTCTAGACCTCTTCCTCTCCAATCCCTTGGAAATTTTCTTTCAAGAGGCTCCCTCAAGCCATGGTTATGTGTTCAAGTCAAAGCCAGAAAGATTTTGTGGAGGAGATCATAAAGATCCGCTAGAAAATATCTCTATATTATTTTCAAGGTGTGGTTTATGTTTAACCTTATTGTTTTAGTTTAATTATAAATAAAAATCAAAGACGATCCAATGATTTCGCTGCAAACTGAAGTGTCCACTCCTTCATTACCCTCTCATTGCTCGAATGTGCTACTATCTTGCCTAAGTTGATAAAACGGAAGAAGGTAATGGCAGAACAACAAAAGGCAAGGAAACGTTGGGTGTTCATAAACGATTATGGTGAGAAATAAAAGTGTTACATGATGGATTCCTCATCATTAACCAACCCTTTAAACTAATCAAGACATAAAACACAATGAAGACGAAGACGAAGAACATAATTGAACTTCATTGGATTAATGTAAAAGAACAGAAAATACAGTAAAATTGTACTGTTGCGATGGAAGGAAGAGAGTTGTCGACTTCTCCTCTAGTGAATACAACTGTGGCTTACAATGACGAAGAAGATAAACAGGAACAGAAGAAAATGAGAGAAAATAAATACTATATTGAACTATTTGGAAATCCTAGAGGGAGTTGCTTTCTTTATGACAAACATTCATATATAAATGGCTTTGCCTCCAATGAAATATTGCCATGCCTTTTAAACACTGTTGAAAGCGCAACAACAACATTGAACACATTGGAAAGACTAAGACAAAATTTAATAAGTATGCATTTATGACAATTATGGACCACAAATTCATGCATAGTAAACATACAAGCAATCAATACAATTGAGACATCAATTCAATTAATAAGAGCTCATGAAAATCAAAGCAATAATAAAAAATTATTGGGATTTATGTCCTAAAGCCTCGTAATTAATGATTTATTTAATCAATAATAATATTTTTTATTATTTGATTTATATAATATTATCCATTATATGAAAAATTTAAGGTTATTAGTGTAATCTTGAACAATATATGGTTGACATACAGAAGGATTATGTTGAATAAATAACCTATAGGGTCATAGTATATGGATAAGGTTGGGTGCCTTATCTTGATAACATTGTTGATTCGGTCCACTTTATAACAGGTACAAATGATTTGATCTAATCGTTTATGTAGAGAAATGTGAGTGGGAGTATCTTAATATACAATGAGTTTCTATAAGACTGGAGCACGAAATATTTAATCTCTCTTCATAAGTTCGTTAATTGAGAAGATTGTATTTCATCAGGATGATCATATATGACTCGATCTTAATCATGAGTGAGTTATGAACTCGTGTATGCAAAGGTTTGTCCTTTGATTTGTATGGGTAATAGTGACTTTTGTAGCCGATTCAATATGTTTACCATTTTGGGGACTTCACCAAATAGAAAGTTGGAAACATAATCTCACAAGATGGAATGCACTCCTTGCCATATATGATAAGTAGATGAGTAGTTCTTTTTAAGTGTGGATTTCGAGACCTTAACAATGGGGCTCCACCATCTCATTGTCTCGAAAGAGACTTAATTTATGGTTGGATCTTAAACAAATTATTCATTAGAAGATTAATAGTACTTAAGGTGCAAGATGTATTATAGGGGTAGAACAAACTTTTGACCTAGTTGTAATTACGAACAACTCATTGAGGATTGACTTGCATGTAGTTATTATATCCATGGATGCAACTTGTCCTACAGTGCATAAGAGGGAAACTTTAGGTTATAATAGAATGACCTATAGTTAATAAATGAAAATTAATCAATTAAAGATTTTAATTAATTAATTTTGTATCATTGGAGCTTATAATCTACCCATATGGTCCCCTTGCTAGATCATATAAACAAGTAAGGATCAATTTAGTTGATTTTTTAAAATGTTCAAATTAATATTTAATATATTAGATATATTAAATATAAAAGAGGAAAATATATTTATTGTATTTTATACCTTAAGTATTAAACACATTAATGTATTAAGATACATTAAATAAAAGATATTTATTAAATTTGAATTGGATTCAAATTTAGAAATAAATGTCATAGGAGAATTTGGAAAGATTTGAATATGATTGAAATGGGTTAGATAAATATATTTTAATATATTAGATATTAACATATGTTATTTAATTATTTTTCATAGACCACCATAAATAGGACCCTAGGGGTGAATTTAGGCTCAAAGCTATATAAGTGTTACAATTGGATTCAACTAATCTTCAAATTAGAAACACGAACTCCAGCTACTCATCATGGCAAGGTGGCTAAAATCTGTCATCGCTCGATCGCTACAAAAGCTTAATGAAAAGTACCAAAGAAAAGCTCTAAAAACGGTCTAGAAGCTAAACCTAAAACTAATCACTCTTTTGTCCTAGGGAATAAGATGTATATATAGAAGACTTTGTGGTGTCGAGATCCGCTACTTGGTGTTGGGACGTTGTGCCTTTAAATAAGAAAATTTCAATTTTGGCAAGGTAGCGTTGAGACGCTGTCCATAGGGTCTTTGATACTATGGAGGAGAATTTGTGAACATGTGTTTCCAACATCTTGACGCTAGCAGCATTAAGCATAGTGCACCTACAACATTGCGATGCTTCCATTGTGCAGCATCTTGACGCCAAATGTAGCGTCTAGACGTTACTCCCGCAGTTGTCTGACTTGGAAAGATTTTACAGCAGTGTCTTGACACTAAATACGGAGTCTGGACGCTGCCCTCTAAGGTATTTTAGCTAGAACTTTAATTCTTCTATCTTGATTGCTCAATTAAAGTCTAATTAACTCTTTTTGATCTCAAATTATCTAAAATGCTCTAAACGGCTCTGAATCACTCCATCTCTACAAATTAACCCATTAAGAATGTGAGAGTAACAAAATTAGCCAGAAATAAAACATATAAATAGCACATTTTGGGTGGTATCATGTATTGGAGAGAGGGGGATGAAATTTTCTTTCCTAATTACTTTATAGGTTAAAATATCATTTTGGTCCATGCAATTTAGATTTCATTTTATTTTAATTTATGTACTTTCAAATGTTCAATTTTAGTTCATGTATTTTTTAATAATCTTAAAACTAATCCTACCAATATATTAAAGTTATTTTTTATTTAAATTGGTTAAATAATAATAATAATAATAATTTCCATGTAAAAAAGATGCAATATGAACATATGTTCATACTTTATAGTAGGAAGACTAATAGAGACTATTTTTTTTCTAGAAAACTTAGCAATAAACTAACAATAAGGACTAATTTAAGTTTTATGAAAAGTATAGGACTAAAATTATACACTAAAAAATACATTGATTAAAATAGAATCCAAAATAGTACTTTGAACTACTTTATATTCATCTATAAAAATCTAAAAGAAAATTAATAATTCAAATGAGATCAACATGTACAAATCCTCTCAGGTTGTTTTATTTTTCAAGTATTAATTTCTTCATCACTTTTAAAATATAAATTTCATATTAATCTTTTTACATTCAGGTTTGAACTTAATTTTCCTTCAATTTCTAATGTTTAAAAAACGACATTTAAGGTCAACAAAAACATAGCTCAACTGACATTAGAATTCCCCGTCTCCAATTATTGATGTACTAAAAAAAACAACATTTAAGTAATTTACGGAATAAATGTTTTAAAAGCAAGACTCTAATTACTGAGATTTACTACAGTAAAAAAAAAATCTGAGATTTAGAAAAAGTTAAAATACTATTTTGGATTTTAGTCATTTAAGTTGGTTTCTTCTATTTGGTTCTTTTAATTTTTAAAAGAAAATTTATAATAGGTGGCAAAATCTTGATGTAATATTTACAAATTTGTTACATCAAAAAAATTACTTTGTACCTATAACAATTTTTCTTCCTATATCACAACTATATTAATCTGACAAATATATCACTAATATATCAAATATAAAATATATCACTACATATTATTTATATGATCAAGTATATTACTAATATATCATTTTAAAATTATAGATAAAATACATTATTGATATGCTATTTTTTTTCATTGATGAAATATATCATCGATACATTATGTATATACTCTGTTGTTGTCAAATTTTGGATAAGAGAACGTATCTGACCTCCACGTGACAACCACGGTAAATTTATTGTCCTTAGGGGAAGAACGCAACCTGCAAGATAAGAAAAACCTGGACATCGATATGGTGTAAGCCTTACAAACTCCGATGCTTAAATCAGAGAGGGTTTTGAGAGAGATGTAGCCACCTATTTTTGTCCGGCTCATTTTTAATTAATTGTTAGATTATCATTATTTATGTTTTTTTTGTTTTTTTGTATTTGCTCATTTTTTTATGTGTTGATTTGTTATTTGTTAATTTTACCATGTGTTTTTTTTTAAATGTTGGGGAAATCTTTTTTTTTAAGAAGAAAAGACAAAATTTTGATTAAGTATGTTTTGCTTTTTAATTTGATTGACCAAAATGTTGTTGGTCTTTTTTAGGTGTAAGTTCTTTTTGGCATAGGTTTTCAAATTGCAACAAACTGTGGTTTTGGTTTTATGCACAAAAGAGTAATGGTTTTGGTCTTTATATACATCTCATTCTTTTCTTCAAAAAGAACACAACTCACAAAAACCCTACTTCTTCTACACTCCCACGCATCATTCTCATCCATTCTCAACTCTACAAAACTCCATAGCCAAATACCTTCACAACCATAAAGATTGAGAGTTTTTTTTGTAAAAAAAAAAATATTCCAAAATTCCATAACACAAAAAATAACCCTAGCTTAATTGGAGGTTGTATTTGGTAGGATTTTGTTCCAAGGATCCACAACTCAAACAACAAGCTAGTTGGTTGTTCTTGATACATTCTTCTTGATCTTCATCTTTATTTTGTAATTTCCCTGAAAAATAATAGTTGAGTAAGGGTTTTATGAGTTTTGCTTTCATTTTTGTTGTTTATTTCATCTTTTCTTATTTTATTACAATATGAATCTTTGTTTATTTTATCGTTATGTTTTTGCTACTAATTTTATTTTCATCTCCATCTCTAAATATCCCTGAAAAACAATAGTTGGGTAAGGATTTTATGAGTTTTGTTTTTATTTTTGTTGTTTATTACATCTCTTTTTACTTTTATTATAATGTGAATCTTTGCCCATTTTTTGTTTGCATTAATGTCTAAGATCTTGATGCTACTAACTTTATTTTATGGTTTACCTCCCCTACTTATCTATCATTTTCCTTTCTCCATATTTCTTCTTCTTAGCTCTTGATTTCATTATACTAAAAAAAGAGAGAGAGAAAAAAAAGAGAAAGTGTTGTGAAATTTGTTGTGTACATAACTTACATTAGGTTAGTATGGGTGAATAGAGTTTTGCTTAAAAAAAAAAACAAAAATGTTGTGGCCTTAGAGAGCTTTTGTTTCTCATTTGAAAAAAAAAACCCAACAAGTTGAAAAATACAAGAAAGTTGAAAAATGTGATCATAGGAATAATGTGAGGGAGTGAAAAGGTAATTGAAAAATTAAAAAAAAATGAAAAAAGTAAATGGCTAATAAAAACAAAAATTAAAAAAAAAAAGTTTAGTTTTTTTTTTTATTTTTTGTACATCTACCCATGAGTGCTCTTTTCCAAATTTGTGTATGGTCAAATATGGATATTTGTCACTAATACTTTTTTTTTTAATTTTTCATTTATTTCCTCTTTTTTTCTTTTATTTTTTTTATTATTGTTATTTTATTTTTATTTTTTCTCTTTCTCCAAAATTTGATTTTTGCATCTATTTACATACTTTATTTGCAAGTCATATATCTTATCTATTTATTTATCATTTTGTTATTAGTATTTTCACCATGTTGTTAATTTCATATGATTTTTTTTAAAACTTATATTTCTTGTTATAAAAAAATATGCCAACGACGGAATCTAGAAATATTTGGGAGTCTGATTTTCTAGTTTTCTTAAGGTGAGTAATTGATTCTTTGGAAGTCCAAGATCAACTCCAATATGTTTTTTTTAGAAAATTTAATCATATTTATATATTATGGTTGTTCACTTATTTGCTATGAATAATTATCAAGCATGCTCAACTTATCTTGTCATTGCATTTATTTGTTTTGTTTAACTTTGATTTTCTTGATTTTTTCTTAGTGATTTCTACTTTTTTTTTACAAACTCTTTCTCATCTTTTGTAATATCATTTCTCAATTTCTTTAAAATTGTCCTTTTTGTTTTACAAAGGTTTGTTTTCAAAACCAAAGTATTTTATTTTCTAAGTTTTAAAACCTTTTCTTAAAATGTGATTTTTCTTTTAAGGTCGTTTTTTCCTAAAAATTCCTACAACGGAATCTAGAAATATTTGAGAGTCCAATTTTCTAGAATTCTTGAGGTGAGGGATCATTATCTTTGGGAGTCTAAGATTTTGGTCTCAAGAAAAAATGAATTTAATTAATTTTTTTAAAAAAAACTTTATTTTATAAGAGGTTATTCTATGATAGATTTGAGAAATTGTAAAATTTTCTCATATTCTAGAGGTGATATTATTTCCAAAATCTTGGAAATAATTTCAATGCAACAACATTAATGGATTTTCATCAACTTATTTTATGGGATCATGACTCCAAATATTGGAGTAATGAGGGGTAAAATAAGACATTGTTTTAGAAATCTCATTTTCCTAAATAAGTTTTTTTTTGTCCTTCTAAAATTTGTGCAATTCAAGATTAAATTTGGCTACTGTTTTAAATGGGTGTTGTGGGGTGCTAACACTTTCCCCATACACAAACAACTCCTGAATCCAAATCTGGTTTTCGCATACCATTTTTTTCCTTTTTTTTTTTTAAAAAAAGAAAGGTTGTTTTATTCTATTTTGGTGCCCAATCACATTGTAAAAAGATTGGTGGCAACTCCTTTTAAATATCCCTATTTTGAGGACGTCGCCGCTCCGCGTCGCAGGTACGTGGCGACAAGAGAATTACGGAGAAATTTAGTGTTTAGGTGACTAGAATAAACTTACTCTGTTCTCTCCTCCTGAGAGAGTTTAAATAACTTTCTCCTAGAGCTCTTTGTGGGTTTCCATGGCCTACGGAAAAAAGGAAAGGTTGGGAGCGGGCTAGAAATAATTTTACAGGCCACGTGGGACCAATGCAAGGCTTTGAAGATGATCTTGCATCTGGTCAGCCTCGCCTCGCCCGAGGCCGTCCACGGACTAGGCATTTGGCTCAAGCCCCGACTCCTTTCTTGGGTTGTTAGGCGAGGGTAGAGTCCAATATGGGGGTTCTACCCCTGGTCGACTTCGGCCTGGGCCGAAACCCAAGTACGTCCTCTCATCTCTTTTCGCTTTGGATCGGTCCTTGTTCGATTTCGGTCCATTTTGACTTCGTATTGGGCTTCTTACTCCATTGGGCCATTTGTCGCAGTGATTTAATCATTTCATTCTCATTGGTCCAATTTAACCCATAACAACTCCTTTCAATTGTATCATTTTTGTAAAATGTTCTAGTGAATGACAAACCTTTTTTTAAAATCTCTATTTTAGATAGTTTCTAGATTAAATGATTGAAAAAATAATTTTGGGCATTCCAAAATCACTCCAAATCGTGTTCTAACTATTTTACCATGGTTATTATTTTAGTAACTACTGTCTGTTAATTCAATATTCCCTCGAGTAACCTATCTATAGCTCCAATATATTGATAATGTTTGGGAGGGACTACTGGCAGTACTAGGAAGCAACCTAAGTTGTTCTTTTATTCCCATGTGCGAAGCTTCACTCCACCAAACGACATGGATAGGGATTTCATCGCTAGGCATGTTTGACCAAGGAATTTGAATTTGTTTCTTTTTCCAACTTGGACTTTGAAATATATATTTTTATCAATTATAGTTTCAAACATATTTTGGAAAATTCTGATTGGACTATTTCTAAATTTTTATAATATTATTTTACATATATATGGAATTTAATATATTAAAGAATAAAAAGAAACCTCATTTTCTATCAATTTTAAATTTAGTCTTTGCCAATTAAATTGACCTCGTGAACTAAATTCTTAATTTCCTACTTATTGATATTTTTTAGGTTAAACATAGAAAAAAAAAACTCCTATTTCAATAACATCCCTAAACTTTAAAAAATTTCAAAAGTACCCTATTTTTCAAAAACGTTAAAAAATATTCTTACCCTTAAGTTTTGTATGGAAACGGTTAAAGTTTAGTTTCAATAATACTCTAAACAAAAATACATTTGACCTTGAAAAATGTTCAAAAATATATTTATCATTAAGTTTTGGATGGAAAACATTAGGGCTTGTTTGGTAGGTAATCCAGATTCTGTTTTATATTTTCGGATTCACTGAATTCAGTGAATATGTGTTTGACAGACATGTTTTCAAAAACTGTTTTCAGATTCTGTGATTCAAATAGTAGAAATTCTGAAAACAACATTTTTTATGTTTTCATTGTATCCAGATTCTGAATTTGAAATTTTAAAATACAGAATTATTTTAAAAAAAGATAAAAATCTTAATAAATATAGTATTTCAAAATTTATAAACTTAATTTACTTTTGTTAAATTAAAATAGGTGTAATATAATATATTACAAAATATAAAATAATATATTATAAAATAATAATTATATAAAATTTATATAAAAAAACATGTTCATAAATTAATTAATAATGTCTTATATTCAACATAATATTTAGTTTTGCAACTACAACTAATTTTATGATCTATAAATATGTTATAGAACACATTTTAAACTATTGTTTAAAATGGAATCAATTTTTTAAATCTGCTACTAAACATATATCTGAAAACATGAAATACAACTCTGTTTTCATTGAATCCCTTATTTTCAAATTTCTGTTTTCGGATTGCCTACCAAACAGGCCCTTAAAGTTCCACTAATATCCCATTTAATTTAGTTGTAGTGTTTTCATAAGAGGCTTACTTTTATCTTCATGAGTTATGATTATTACATGTGAATCTTTGTTGTTTAATCAATTAAATTGTTGGTTTGATGGATGTAATCAACTCTCTAAGGTGTCTTTCTAGATTGTTCTCTGTATTTTATTTTATGTCTTTATCTTGTTTTTTATCTTATTCATCTTTCTATTTCATTCTTTAAATAAAATTGGGTGATTGTATTCATTGTAATTAAGTGTACTAGAACACAGCCCTATAGAAGATACTCTAACATTCTTCACCATATTAAAACTTAATTTATACACTTGCGGTATTACATTGAATAATTTTATGCAACATCAATGCAAAGAAAGTCATTGCGCACTAGCCCAGCTAGCTAATGTTTAACTAGTTGTTCTATTAGTTGTTGCACATCTTTAATTTTGAATTTAATATTACGTTAACGATTGCTAAGAGAAATCTAGAATTATAAAGCAAATATAAAGTTACAAATGAACTTCAAATTCAAGTGTTAATTTTTATATGATAAACAACAAACTAATTTGAAGATGGAAGATGTAGGTGGGTTATCGAGAATTTATTTTTCATCTCCACAATTTAACTTCAAAATCAAGCATTTGGGTAGTTAAATTATTTAAATGAATTCATGCTAGATCATCATCTAACAAAGAAAGACAAGGATGAATTATCCTCCAACTTCAAAGAAATGGGCAAATCCCTACCTGATTTCCCATTTAGGTTTTCAAATTCCTTCTCGACAACAATTAGATTAGCCTTTTTCCGTCTTTGGAGAGATACAAGGGAGGGTTGAGGTTATGAATTTTGGATTTTTTTAGATTATTTGGTGAAATTGTTATTGCAACCTTTCAAATGTTAATAATTTGTTCATCTTCATTAATTTTTATGGAGGAAGAATCTACAAAGTGAGAAAGAAGAATCATTTTTGAGTTAGAGTGTTTTTTTTTTTTTTTTTTTTTTTTGAAAGGTTAATGGTATTATTGAAATGAAACTTTAACGTTTTCCATCCAAGACTTAACAATATGAGTTTTTTTTTAACGTTTTTCAAGGTCAGGGGCATTTTTAAAACTCTTTAAAAGTTTAGGGGGATTATTGAAACTAAACTTTAATGGTTTTTATCCAAAACTTAACGGTAAGAATATTTTTTTAACTTTTTTTTTAAAAGATCATAGTATTTTTTAAAACTTTTTAAAGCTTGGGTATATTGAAACAAAACTCATAATTTAAGGACATTTTCTATAATTTAACCTAATTTTGTTTTAAAAAACCGAACTTTCTCGGTGAAACAAAGTCGTTTCTTATTCATCTTTAATGTGTATAGCCTAAACATCAACTATATGTCATAGTCAATAATGTAAAACGTCAAGTATAATTATAGATGATACTTAAAATACGTCAAGATATATTTATATTGACAGAGAACAAGTGTCAATAAAAGGGGTATTATTGACGGTTGGCTAAAAATGTTGACGGTTAAAAAATATCAACTATACCTGATGTTGACGGCTCACAGATGTCAATAAAGTGGTTATTGTTGATGCTTTGACCTAAATATTGACGGCTAAGAACCATCAACTATACTCTTTGTTGACGACACATAAGTATCAATAAAAAGGTTTTTGTTGAAGCTTTCACCTAAATATTGATGGCTAAAAACCATCAACTATACCCTATGTTGACAGTACATAAGTGTCAATAAACAGGTGTTTGTTGACAGATTTAAATCATAGTTGATGACTAATATGTGTCAACATTCATATTATTGACAGTTAAAATTCGTCAATAAAGACATAATCGTTGACGTTTAACGACCGTCAACTATCAACTTAAAGTTGACGCTTAGATTTATTGACACCGCTTTCAATGACGGTCAAAAAACGTCAACTAAAGTGAATGTTGACAGTTTTTAGCTGTCAATAAAGGCCTAATTTGTAGTAGTGAACACGAGTGACCATTCATTTATTTGAGTGAAATATGTGATGAAATGATTGTGAGGTCCACTTTTCTTTTTACTTGTTTTTATTTTCCAGTTATGTACCAACAAATGAGACGTGTTGAAAATCGAATGAGAGATCCAATAATTAGAAAGGCTATACAGGAAGAGTTGGTTGAACGTAACCTACACCATTCGATAAGAAAGCATGCTAGAGAATCCATCCAAACATGGAGTTTGTTTTACCAAGCCACGAGAGGAAAAACTGTCAAAAAGAACACGAACGACACACCTAAGAAGAAGAACAAGTACATCATCTAAAAGCACAAAAAAAAAAAGATTTAAATATAAATATTTCTAAAGATGAAGAAAGAAGAGTCACCGAGAATAAAGAGATACACATTACTCAATAAATATTAGAGAAAGAGAATGAGGAGGTAGGTGTTGGGATAAACACTATATTTTAAAGATCAATTATCCCCTCTTGTGTGAACCTAATAGGAAATTAGTCAAGTAGAAAAACAATAATAAAAATAAGTAGAAGACACCAACAATTTTAACATGGAAAAACCTCCCCAAGGTGAGGAGTAAAAAATCACGGACCGAAGTCAAAATCTCTACTATAATCAATAATGGGTTACAACGAGTTCTCTCTAGTACCAACTTGAAACATACAATAATAGATAACTCAAGATAATAAATCTTGACAACAAACGACAATATTCCAAGAGAATAAACAAGGAAAGATCTCACCTAAAGTGGAACCCAACTACCCACTGCAAACTGACTGTAGATAGCTCCAAAAGAAATCTCCACCGTTCAGATTGAATATCCTTGTGTCAGGAACACACTTTCAAAATTTCAGCTCGATCGGACCACAAATCGATCCCCAAAAGGCTGAAAAACGGATCTGTACGGAAGTTATTTACTCTCTTTCTTTTCCTCTCTCCTCTCTGCCGTCTAACCCCCTTTTTTTGTTCACTACTACAAATTTGGTCTTTATTGACAGCTAAAAACTGTCAACATTCACTTTAGTTGACTTTTTTGACCGTCATTGAAAGCGGTGTCAATAAATCTAAGCGTCAACTTTAAGTTGATAGTTAACGGTCGTTAAACGTCAACAATTATGTATTTATTGACGGATTTTAACTGTCAATAATATAAATCTTGACACCTATTAGCCATCAACTATGACGTAAATCTGTCAACAAAAACCTTTTTATTGACACTTATGTACTGTTAACATAGGGTATAGTTGATGGTTTTTAGCCGTCAATATTTAGGTGAAAGCGTCAACAAAAACTTTTTTATTGACACTTATGTGCCGTCAACAAAGGGTATAGTTGATGGTTCTTAACCGTCAATATATAGATCAAAGCGTCAACAATAACCACTTTATTGACATTTGTGAGCCGTCAACATCAGGTATAGTTGATATTTTTTAACCATCAATATTTTTAGCCAACCGTCAACAATACCACTTTTATTGACACTTATTAACTGTCAATATAAATATATTTGACGTACTTTAGTTGTCATCTATAACTATACTTGACATTTTGCATTCTTGACAATGACATATATGTTGACAGTTTTGAACCGTCAATACTACTAGTTTTAATGTCGTTTTTTAGCCGTCAACTATAACTATGTATAAAAAATTAAAAAAAAAAAAGATATTATTCACCCATCCTCTACCACCTGCATATGTATGAACAACTCTATCAATTCACATTTTTCTCATTAAAGTAGTTATTATCAACATTTAATTCACGTAAAACTAGGAAACAATATAATTGGAGACTCAACGATTTGTCAAACTATATAAGTACAAATTTTATCAGAATAAACCTTAATTGCAAATGAACAAAAGCAAAGTTTCATTGACTAACTAATAAGTTAAAATTATTACATATCCTTCCAAGCAAACTGTTAAAAAACATAACACTAACTCCTGAAAATCACATAAATGAAGTATGATAAAAAAAATGGTCATAAGTATCGATTTACAAATTCACATAACTCAACTCGTATCTCGTCCAACTCATCTTGGGTGTACTTATCTTTTCTCGTCAACTGAAAACAAATAAGTGTACATACATTAAAAAATTGAATAAATCAAGAAACTTTAAAATACATAGAATAAGATCAAAAAATTACCACGTCCAATTTATCACTCGACTTCTCTGTGTTACTATATCTCGAATAAACTTCATAGTATAGTACCCACACTCTGTACCCCCCGGTTGCTTAGCACAGTATATAAATAGATTAAAACATATAATAAACAAAACTCGAATAAATAAACAAAATGGTAGATTTGAAACGATTACCTGAACAGTTATCCAATTAAAATTTGGACTTCTAACTTTTGCTTGAGCATAGAACATCCTAATAGCCCTATACAAGTACAAATACATAAAAATAAGTGAATACTGTTTTCCATCAGAAATATATCAATGGTAGAAGTTTCATAATACTTACGTATTAACTATGTTTTTCACGTAATCGTGAACGTCATGTCCTATGGAGTCAATCGACCAAATTGTAGATGTTCTCAATGAGATAACCACCAACAACCAATGATGTCTAAATATAGAATTACCAACAAATAAGAGTTAGGAATATATACAAAATACAAGTAAATGGTTTACGTACCCTGAAATACAAGGACAAATCAATAGTTTATTCTTGGTCTCTCGTAGCCTATTACATAGGAATCGACAACGTTGCTCTTCAGGTCCAGAGGCATATGAAATCAAGGATAGTTGAAGGAATGCATATTGTTCTAATATGATGGGTTCATATTGACACAGGTACCTAACAATAAATAAAAAATATTAAAATTTAAAATGATACAATGAAAATTAATAATATATGATACAATGTACCTTTCTAAAACAAAAACACACTTCTAAACTCAACATCCAGATAAATCAATCAAACTCCAATTCACTGATCATTTTAACGATTCAATAACGCTAAACCACCAGAAATGATACAAAACATACACTCAACAACATCAAAACAAATATAACTCACATGTCACAATTGCTAAGCAGAACTCAAAACTAACAATCTAGTTAATATGTCTATCCTAAAATGGAGTTTACTCTTAATTATGTCTCAAAATTTTGTGCAAAGATAACAAAGATAATTACAACAATACCAAAATGTAACATGTACTGCATCGAAACAAAAACACACTTCTAACCTCAACATCCAGATAACTCAATCAAACTCCAAGTCACTAATCATTTTAACGATTCAAGAGCATTCAACCACTAGAAATGAAACAAAACATACACTCAACAACTTCAAAACAAGTATAACTCACATGTCACAATTTTTAAGAATAACTCAAAACTAACAAATGAGTTAACATATCTATCCTAAATTTCAGCAACATAACAACATAATTACAACAATACCAAAATTTTACATGTACCTGTGTTTAACAAAAACACACTTCTATACTCAACATTCAGATAACTCAATCAAACTTCAATTCACTTTTCATTTTAACGATTCAAGAACACTCGACCACCATAAATGAAACAAAACATACACTCAACAACTTCAAAAAACAAGAATAACTCACATGTCACAATTTCTAAGCATAACTCAAAACCTACAAACCAGTTAATATGTATATCCTAAAGTGGTAAATAACATGAATATCATAGTCTACATAATTAAATAATACTTATGCGATATAAGCTGATATAACCGAGATTGCAAGTTCCTCCATCATGCAGAATTGTTGCATGCTGTCTTTCATCAAATGAAAGTTGAATTGATATCCGAACACATGATCAGGTATTGGGATGTCTATATACTCAGAGTTCATGCCTTCAAGAATTTTGATCATGTATTTCACTGCAAGTGGCATGTGCACTCGTGACTCATCATTTCTACCTCTTTTCTCCCTTAATGCCGCTAGCTCACGGTGAGGTTTCTTACGTTCCTACGTACACGATGTTATATATTAAAAATCATAGACATTAAGTTAAACAACAACGAGCATTTTCAAATAAATTTACCTTTTCTATTTTATCTACTATTACAAGATTCTTTGGTCATGGAACGTGAGAACCTATCGCATTTGAAACTGTCCCAATACTCCCAGTTATCAGTATAGGCAATGAAGCATTGAAGTTAGATACAAGAGTGATAAGTACTCTCACATCGTTCGATGTGAGAGGCACACCGTAAACAACTTCATGCGGACTTAACCTCTCATAAACCATTCCTGATACCACAATATTGTTTATATTTCCAACAGCTAAATCGCAAGATTTTCCCTACAAAGTATATTAAAAAATATGACTTAGTATTTATATACACTTTATTAAAATCCAATTAACGAAGATTTAGAATAAGAGTTACCTCATCAAGATTTTTAGTAGATGTCGAAACAATGGGTGGTTGTAGTTGGCAACTACCCCTATCTGACAAGAGAGTGACATCACCACACCGTTTTTTTCTCATCTTTTCGACGCGTGTGTTTTGTCGTCATTTGACTGTATCGAGTCATCAGTTCTTTCTTTTCTTTCTTCCAACTCGTTTCGTCGTCAATCATGACGTTACTTTTCTGAGTCGAAGGTGTGGGTTTATGAAAGAATAAAGAAGGTGTGATTAAACCTCCCACACCTCTTACACGTCCTGAGTGTTCAAGAGTGCCTAATGCCTCTGCCAGAATACCATCATGCGCATTCTCTTGATATTTTGCTAGTTGGTCCTACAATTTAATAGAAATATAAATATATGTTTACTACTCTAGTGTCAATAAAACATAAAAATATATGAACATTATTGCTTCCAATTCTGATTTCAACATCTGCAATCTCTTCATTCAAGAATTTGCCATCCTTTCCTTGTCGAGCTTGTATCCATAGCTTAGCTCGATTTGCATCCAAATCTACTTGTCCTTTCTTATTCTACAAAAGTATGTAGTCATCTAATTAATAAATGAGCAGACATAACATACTAATGTATAAATTCACAAATTAAAACATACCAACTCTTCCACAAAATTTGTGTATCCCTTCCGAGCAACCCTATGATTGTATTTATTTTTGGAACGTCTGTCCTTTTGCAAACTGCTTAATTTGTACATCACACATTTATAGCACAACACAAGGTTAATTAGTATATTCGTGTAAACATTTATAAGCAAAAAACAAATCATTTTTCAATACTTACTTGAAATTCTTCAGATAGAACTTTACAAACGAATTCATCCAAATGAACTTGCTCGATGTGGTTATATGTCGGTGGTGGAGACTTCAAACATTCTGGCATGTCTTGAAATAGAATAATATATTTAGTCCTCAAAATGCTCTTAAATTGCCGGAACGAAATTCCAGCTTTCATCAATATGTTCTTCGTTGATTTACGATCTACTACGAAGGAATGCTGACAAAAACAATGTAATATATATAAGTATATTTCAATGAAACTATTACCATATGATATTTAATGAGTAAGTGAAATAATAGATTACCTCAATGCAAGAATACATCTTTTCTTTCAATTCTCTTGGTACTTCAGGCCACGAGTCATATGTAATTGGAATGTGGTGTCGCACACACGTTCCAATATAGCTTATCATTTTCGTTGCATTCCTACCAATCCACTGTCCATGAGCATTGTATTCGATCACTCTTCGATGAGCTTCATTTCTTATTCCTGCAAGCTCGAGCATCGCATGTGGCAGCGCTCGAGTAGGTCGCACATTAGGAGGTTTTGCACATATCATCATCATCTCTCGCCTCATCTGCACTACCATGTGGCATGCGATCATCATCACTAGAGTATTGATCCATTAGAGTATCCTGCTAAATACCTGCTAAGTACCTGCAGTACATTAGTTGAGTTAAATATAAATAATAAAAACATCAAATTGTATCAACATCTAAATTCAGCAGTGAAAAGTTATACCATATAATTTATGCTTCATTTTCATTTTCAATCCAAATGCCATCACAGTCAGTGCGAACATATGTTGAACTATCATCATCTATTTCATCAGATTTATTAGTAGTAAAAATGTAGTTAGAGTTATTGTAGTTTAAAATTAAGTCCCCGAGCTCGTCTTCGTTAATATGATCTTCGTACTCTCTATTTGGAGGATGCAACACAATAGACAATCGGGAGTCACTTGGATCTTCTATATAGAAGACTTGTTTAGCTTGTGAAGCTAAAATGAAAGAATCAGATTTATATCCAATACGTCTAAGATCAACTAGTTTAAATCCAAGTTCATCTGTTTTAACACCTCCATTACTTTCTACCCAGTTACACTTGAACATTACAATCTTA
Source organism: Trichosanthes cucumerina (assembly GCA_036507285.1). Classification (NCBI taxonomy): domain Eukaryota; kingdom Viridiplantae; phylum Streptophyta; class Magnoliopsida; order Cucurbitales; family Cucurbitaceae; genus Trichosanthes; species Trichosanthes cucumerina. The sequence continues at coordinate 48,375,319 of CM071841.1, forward strand.
AAATTATGATAATTTAATTCTCATATCTCTTGAATCACGTCATAAAAAGACATATTTGTGGTTATTGGATTTTTATCTTTTGCACTAGATACTTGCATCGTACTAGCTACTAAACATACTCCACTATTTTGAACATTTCGAGTACCATCACGAAGCTCTGTATTGTAGCGAACACCATTCACTACGTAGCTTAAATAGGTTATCACGGTGGGTGAAGGACCATGTGATATCCACCTCAATGTGTTAGATATAGTATGGTTTGGTACTTCAAGATCATTAGCAACCTATACACATAAATCACTATTGAGTATAAGTCACTAAAAACTAAAAAGGATAAAGAAAAAATGAGCAGAATTATTAGAACCATACTTGATCACGTATCCAAGAAATGAATGTTTTATTGTGTTGATCCTGTAACCACTTATGATTTCTTGATCTTGATAGATAGATGAGTTTCAAATAGTTCATATGCTTTCTATAATATACAAAGAATCATTGGTGTTAGTATATTAATAAGTTTATGGATTAACTTTAAATTAGTATAAGAAGTGAACGTACTCTATAAAAGGTTGAACGTCATCTGTATTTTCTAAGACATATAAATGAGTCTGCTTGAGTTGTTCCTTATCAGGCTTCATATGAGAAGCTGCCGATGCAGGTCTCCCAAATTCATCATCCTGAGCTCGTTCACTAGTTTTTTCGAGTCCAATAGGTTTTACATCATGCAAAAATTCGATAAAAAACTCTATAGCTTCCTCGACAATACAACCTTCGGGTTGATTCCTATTTCTCACATATCCTTTAAGAACTTTCATGTATCTTTCAAAAGGATACATCCATCGAAGATACACAGGACCACGAAGTCGCACTTCTCTAACCAGATGAACTGTTAAGTGCATCATTATTGTGAAGAACGATGGAGGAAAGTATTTTTCAAACATACACAGTACAACTACGATCTCGTGCTCCAACTCACTTAGCTGTGAAACATCGATCACTTTATTGCATATTGCATTAAAAAACAAGCAGAATCATGTGATAGCAATTCTCACATGCTTAGATAGTGCAGATCGAATTGCAACTGATAGCAATTGTTGCATGAGCACGTGACAATCACGTGACTTCAAACCATTAACTTTTAGATTATTGAATGATATGAGGTTCTTTATATTGGAAGAATAACCTTCAGGAACTTTCATTTTTGACAATGATTGACAAACCGCACGTTTCTCATGTTTGGATAATGTGTAGCAGGCCGGTGGTATGAATGTCCTTCTTCCTATAACTTTTGGGGCCAACTCGGGATAAATACCTAATCGTTCTAAATCATGTCGAGTTTGTAATCCATCCTTTGTCTTACCGGGGATGTCGAGTAAAGTGCCTATTAAATTCATACAAACATTTTTCTCGATGTGCATTACATCTAAGCAATGTCGAACATGAAGCTTCTTCCAATATTAAAGTTCAAAAAATATCGATTTTTTCTTCCAACAAAAATGCAAGGCACCTATTGGTTTCTTCTCTTTTTGCATATCTTCATTGGAACGTTCGTTGTTGGTTATTTTTTCAATAATTTCTTCTCCTGACAATGGTTGTGGAGCCTTTCCAAATTCTTTTTCATTATTGAATGCTTTCATCTGTCTTCTAAATGAATGAGGTAGTGGCAAAAATTTTCTGTGTCCTCCACATATGGGACATGCACAATATCCTTTGACACTACAACTGGCTAAATTACCATATGCAGGAAAATCATAACAGGGCACTCCATCATTCCAAAGAATTTTTTTCTTCCAACAAGAACGCAAGGCACCTATTGGTTTCTTCTCTTTTGGCATATCTTCATTGGAACGTTCGTTGTTGGTTATTTTTTCAATAATTTCTTCTCCTGACAATGGTTGTGGAGCCTTTCCAAATTCTTTTTCATTATTGAATGCTTTCATCTGTCTTCTAAATGAATGAGCTAGTGACAATTTTTAAATGCATAGCTGATGTGTGTTCTCCACATATGGGACATGCACAATATCCTTTGACACTATAACCGGTTAAATTACCATATGCAGGAAAATCATAACAGGGCACTCCATCATTCCAAAGAATTTTTAAATCATCTATTAAAGGAGCCAAATACACATCTATGTTGTACCTCGGTTGCTTTGGCCCAGATATTATCATAGTTAACATAAAAAATTTACGTCTCATACATAACCAAGGTGGGAGATTGTATGTTGTCAATATTACAGTGCCAACAAGCTGTATTTTGCTATTCATCTCACTATGAGGATTTATTCCATCAGTTGATAGGGCAAGACGAAGGTTTCTCTCTTCACTTCCAAAATCAGGCCACAAATGATCGATCAATTTCCAAGATGGAGTATCAGCAGGATGTCGTAACTTTCCATCAACTAATCTCTCATTAGCATGCCAAGTTAAATCCTTTGAAATTAACGTGCTATTGAACATCCTTTGAATTCGTGGAATTGGGAGAAAGTACCATATAACTTTAGCAGGGACTCCCTCTTTCACTTCCAACGAATTCTTACGTTTCATCCATCTTGACTCGTTACAGTGAGGACAATTAGATGCATCAATATATTCTTTCCTATATAAGCAACAGTCATTGGGACATGCATAAATTTTTTCATACGTCATTCCCAAAGTGACTAACGTCTTATTTGTTTCATACGTAGATGTCGACAATTCATTCTTTTCAGGTAATATATCTTTCAATAAGGTCAACAACTCTGTAAAGCTAGTATCACTCCACTCAAATTTGGCTTTCAGGTGATACAATCTAACTAATGTACCTAACTTAGTTAATCTACTACATCCTAGATATAGAGGTTTTTCAGCATCTGCAAGCAACTTCTTAAATTTTTTTGGATTTTCATCAAAATGTTGTTGTGCAGTTTCAATCATCTCCACAATGTTGTCATCAGAGTTCTCTTCATATACTTGCTCATTAGTGGTGTAGTTTAAATTTGACTCTACATTGTTTCTAGAATATCTATCAAGGGGTTCTCCGTGCCAAATCCAATTATCATATCTTTGATCGATACCATACGCGCAACTAAGTGGTTCCTAACAACATTAGTGTTGAGAATCTTCAAATTTACACACTTAACACACGGACATCGTATAGAAGGTTTACCACTCGCATGTTCATGTGCAAACTAAATAAAAGTGTCTACACCTTCTTCATACTCTTTAGAGAATCTATCTTTCGACATCCATAATTTGTCCATTATGTTATAACCTAATTAAATGAAGTCAATAGATATTTTTCAATTAATGAAATCAATCTAAGTCCTAAAAAAAGTAGAATAAACTATATATTTATCACATATAATACAATGTACTATTTTAATAGCATGAGGACTATTTCTACCCCTTAAAAGTTAATCGTTAATCATTATCAAATACAACAACATTGATATCAACAACATTTGGGAAATGTTCTAATGCAAAGCATGTTAAACAACCAAACACAACTATCGCATTAAAACAAACTAATTCAGATAAAAAACTACGAGCAAAGAAATAATTGGGTTAAATGGGATCAAATTAAAACCCCTGAAGTCAACAAGTACAAATTATTAGACCATTAAAAAAACCAGCTCAATATAGACACCATCAATATTAAACAATTATTTCTTTGCACGATCAATATCTCCATATATATTAAACAAATATTTAGGAACATTAGAATATTCAACCTTTAGTTCAGTAGAATGCAAGTTCAACCTTCTATGAGTTTAAGACCATAACTTGCTTCTTTCAAATATGATAATCAACAACCCCACTTTAACTTTTTCCTAACTTTTACCCAAATGTAAATTAACAATCAATTAATTCCAATCAAAACTCAATTTATAAACTAATTAATTCCACTATGTTATATCCTAATTAAATTAACAATCAATCAATTTCAAAAATGAGAATCAACAACCCCACCTTATTTTTAATGTTAACCATAAACAAAGCAGAAAAAGCAGAAAATTTTCATCTATAACTCTATATTTTCGATTTGTTGGAGCAATGAAACTTGAAATTAGAGACACCATTAGTAAATAAATATTAAATTGACAGTGAGATGAAACTATTATCATACCTAAATAGAAGAATTTCATGTTTTCTATTATCCCTTACAACCACAACATCAGACAACTTTTTCAAGTATTCAAGCTCAGTTTCAGATAACTAAGCTGCAAATCCTTCTATGGCATTAGAATAATAGTAAAGCAAGCGAGAAGAAGAGTCTTCTTCAGCACGAGGATCTCTTGTCTTTTAAAGAGAGAGACTCACAAATTTGGTCGATGGGAGGGGTAGAAGGCTCAACTATAACGACCCTAAAACTTAGGACGAACCTAATTAGGGAGGTTACTCAGCCACGTCGTTTGCGCTGAAATTTCGACAGCATAACGACGTAACTAGAAGATAACCAAAATTTCTCTAAGACCTGTAAATCCAAACAAATACTCCTTAAGGTACAATAAATGCCCAACCTCCAACAGACTTCAACAAACATTAGGTTGGGCTTCAAAAAAACAGAAACTCAACATGCTTTACACTTACAAACAGGCAGACAACCGAGTTCAACGAAAGTAAAACCTATCAAGCTAAGAGACATCTACAGAAAGCTACAAAGAAAGACTATAGGTTCTGAAACTAACACCTAAACCATCAATACAGAAATAAGAACCACGCCTAGGTTTCAATGATTGCTTAAAGCTTCATGAGAAGTAATTGTGTACTTTAAAAGGATTTCAACTCAAAAAGTTATATGAATTAACATTGGTCTCTCCTTTTTCTCTCTCATATCTTCTTGCTAGTTTCACTTTTGGGAATGATGCATATGCAACTAACATGAATGTAGAAATTATTATATTCGAGAAATGATATGTTTTACATGTTTCAATATCATTAAGTACACAAAAAATTTGCAAGTTACACTACCCGTGCACTCATTACAAGCACTAGAACCATATTCTAGAAGCACATTCCTACAACAAAATTTTAATTCATATATCTGACCATGGGCAAGAACTTGACAGGTAGTTAATTATGGCTTCATAACTTAACATTTTAATCAAGTCAATCATATCTTATTAGCAGTAGGTGAAAATTAGAGAATTGTTTCAGCCAATACCAAAAAACAAAGGGATGCTTGTTTACAAATTTAGAGCAATTGGTAATGTTCTTCCTAAAATAATTGGTTACAACACCAATGGATATCCATTTACGAAATTTAATCAGAAAGAGATGTCAATCTACGAAATATTATGGTAATAATAATACTAAATATAACTTCACATAACCTATTTAAGGATATTGATGAGCAGCTAGAAATATAAAATCACATAACCTACCTAAAATTGATCTCGAAGTTGAGGGAGAGAGACCGTGGCTGAGAAATCAGAGAAAGAGCGTGGTTGATCAGAAAGTCGAGAGACCCCCTGTGAGTGAGAAACAACTAGAGAGACCCCTGTGAGTGAGAAATAACCCGAGAGACCCCTGTCGAAACAACCCGCGCGCCAAGAAAAATAGGTAAAAAAAATAAGGTTCAAATATTAGTTTTTGAACATAGAGTCAATACTCCATTAAAAAACATGAAACAATACAACACTAATAAACAATACAAGATCAAAAACCTTAAATATCAATCTCTTCTTCACTAAATACATTTAAAATAAGTAAAACGGTAAGTTTTACTATTAAAACTGAAAAAAAATTGAAGAAGCCCCAGAGGCGCGTGCCTGGTGCGCCTATGGGCTTCATAGAAGGCGTGTGCGCCTTCCTACAAGGCGCTTAAGGTGGGCCTTGCGCCTAGGCACGCGCCCGAATGGGCTTTTTAAAACACTGGGCTCAATTATAACGACTCTAAAACTTAGGACGAACCTAATTAGGGAGGTTACTCAGCCACGTCGTTTGCGCTGAAATTTCGGCAGCATAACGACGTAACTAGGAGATAACCAAAATTTCTCTAAGACCTGTAAATCCAATCAAACACTCTTTAAGGTACAATAAATGTCCAACCTCCAACAGACTTCAACAAACATTAGGTTGGGCTTCAAAAAAACAGAAACTCAACATGCTTTACACTTACAAACAGGCAGACGACCGAGTTCAATGAAAGTAAAACCTATCAAGCTAAGAGACATCTACAGAATCTACAAAGAAAGACTATAGGTTCTGAAACTAACACCTAAACAATCAATACAGAAATAAGAACCATGCCTAGGTTTCGATGATTGATTAAAGCTTCATGAGAAGTAATGGTAAACTTTAAAAGGATTTGAATTAAAAAAGTTATATGAATTAATATTGGTCTCTCCCTTTTCTCTCTCCTATCTTCTTGCTAGTTTCACTTTTGGGAATGCTGCATTATCGGGGATGGCAAAACGACTTTCTTTTGGCATGATAAATGGATCACCAACACATCTATTCGGGAATCCTTCCCTCTTTTGTACAACTTGACACAAAAGAAACGACATCCATCCATGATTTGCTCGTTGATGATGGTCATCCTGGAACCTTGGCCTTCAGAAAGGATTGAAAGAGAACGAAATTGAAGAATGGGCCAGACTTTCAACCATCCTGGAACCTTAGCCTTCGGGGAGATAAAGAGTTTAGTTGATGAAATGTTGACCAACCAAGTGATCAGACCAAGTAATAGCCCCTACTCCAGTCCAGTTCTTTTAGTAAAGAAGAAAGATGGATGGGGGAAGTTTTGCGTGGATTACAGGGCTCTTAATAACGTGACCATTCCGGATAAGTTCTCAATTCCTCTAGTAGAAGAGTTGTTGGATGAGTTGCACGGGTCTGAAATCTATTCCAAGATCGATCTAAAATCAGGCTACCATCAGATAAGGGTGCATGAGTCTGACATTGAAAAGACAACATTTCAAACCCATGAAGGACCTTACAAATTTGTAGTGATGCCATTTGGAATCACGAACACCCCTTCTACTTTTCAAGCATTGATGAATCGGATATTCTGGCCATTTCTACGTAAGTTCATCTTAGTTTTCTTCGATGATATTTTGATTTACAGTAAGAATTTTGAACAACACTTAGAACATTTATCTGTTGTATTTGAGATACTAAGGGAGAACAAACTATATGCTAATAAGAAGAAATGTCAATTTTTCAAGAACAAAATCGAATACCTCGATCACTGGATATCCAAGGAGGGGGTGGAGGCCGATGGGGAGAAGATCCGTGCTATGTGGGAATGACCAATACCAAAGAATATTGGGAGCTGAGAAGTTTCCTTGGGTTGACAGGTTATTACAGAAGATTTGTGTAGAATTATGGAATCATTGTCGCACCTATGACCAATTTGTTAAAAAAGGGAGCCTATGATTGGAATGAGGAAGCTACAGAGGCCTTTGAGAGACTGAAGAAGGCCATGGTGACCTTACTTGTTTTAGCTCTACCTGATTTCAGCCAAGCGTTTGTAGTAGAGACTGATGCTTCGGGAATGGGTTTAGGGGTTGTCCTATCTCAGGGCAAACGACTAGTGGCTTACAATAGCCACACCTTGTCCTCAAGAGCCCAATTGAAGTCAATCTATGGATGGGAACTGATGGTCATAGTGATGGCAGTTCAGAGGTGCAGGCCATACTTGTTGGGACACAAATTCCTAGTACAAACAGACCAGAAAGCCTTAAAATTTCTGCTCGAGCAAAGGTTAATCCAACCCGAATATCAGAAATGGATCGCAAAACTACTCAGATATGACGTTGAAGTCCAATATAGACCAGGTCTGAAGAATAAGGCAGTAGATGCACTTTCAAGACTTCCCCAGGTAGTTCAGTTGGCACAAATTAAATGACAGTACCTATGATCCTAAACGTCGAAGTGGTTAGAGAAGAAGTGAATAATGACACCAAGCTACAACAAATTGTGGCTCAGTTGCGAGAGGACCCGGATGGGGTGGCACGTTACAACCTGATGCAAGGAACTCTGATGTACAAAGGTAGGTTAGTTTTGTCTAAAAGTTCTAGTCTGAAGCAAGCGATTTTGCATGCTTACCATGATTAAGTTCTTGAGGGTCATTCCTGATTATTGAGGACATATAAGCGGCTGACAGGAGATTTGTATTGGGAAGGCATGAAGCTTGACGTGAAGAAATACGTGGAGGAATGTGTAGTGTGCCAACAGAACAAGTATATGGCAACTTCCCCAGCTGGTCTCTTAACTCCTCTTGAAATACCACAACGAATTTGGGAAGACATTACAATGGACTTTATTAAGAGGCTACCCTTATTCGAAGGATTCAGTGTGATATTGGTTGTGATGGATCGATTGAGTAAAATGGCGCATCTAATAGGCCTAAAGCACCTTTACACAACCAAAACTGTAGCTGAAACATTCATCAAGAATGTAGTCAAGCTCCATGGATTCCCTCAATCCATTGTTTCAGATAGGGACAAATTTTTCCTAAGCCGTTTTTGGAATGAACTTTTCAGATTGAGTGGTACGAAATTGTACAAGAGCACAATGTATCATCCTCAAACGGATGGTCAAACCGAGGTAGTTAACAAATGCATTGAGACTTACTTGCGCTGCTTTTGCAATGAGAAGCCGAGACAATGGTTCCAGTGGCTTTGTTGGGCAGAGTATTAGTATAACACAACATTTCACTCTTCTATAGGAATGACTCTGTTCCAAGCAGTATATGGAAGACCACCACCTCCATTAATCTCTTATGGCGAGCAGATAATGACAAATGAATCAGTGGAAGGGCAATTAAAGGAGAGAGATGTGACTCTTAACAAACTTAAGACACACTTAAGAATGACTCAAGATAGAATGAAGAAATTCGTTGATAAGAAGAGAAGGGAGGTCGAATTTGAAATAGAAGATTGGGTCTTATTGAAGCTCAAACCGTATAGGCAAGCTTCTGTAGCAAAAAGAAGAAATGAGAAGTTATCTGCTAAGTACTTCGTCCCTTACTGTGTTGAGCATAAGGTAAGGTCTGTGGCCTACAAGCTGACTCTCCCTGAAGAGGCTTTAATCCACTCAGTTTTCATGTTTTCCAGCTCAAGAAAGCAGTAGGCAATATCCCAGATGCCCAACCCAAGCTTCCCCAGTTAACAGAGGAATTAGAGTTGAAGGTTGAGCCTAAGGAAGTGTTGGCTTATCGGGAGAATGGTCAACAAGGGAAGGATGAGGTCCTAATTTGTTGGGAAGGCCTTCCGGAGCATAAAACTACTTGAGAAGAGATCGAAAACTTTAAAAGACAGTTCCCAGACTTCAACCTTGAGGACAAGGTTTTGTGGAAGCCGGCGAGTACTGTTAAGACACCAACTATCCAATATTACCAAATGAGGGGCAAAAGGGAAATATTGCACTAGTTAGTTAGAGGTTGAGAATGTGGGAGTGAGTGCCTTTGTGAGTGGTGGGGACCACTGTTTTTTTTTTTTTTGGATTGGGGAGAGTATTAATTCTTGTTGTTCTTATTTTTTAGGGTTGTCGAATATTTTGAGTAAGAATTTGCTTAGCAAATTAGGGCAGGAGAGTCACCAACCTTCTCTAAGTGGCTGGGAGGTCCGTTTGTAGCCATTATTGGCAAGTTTATCCTTGAACCTTAATACCAAGAAGGAAGAAACCTTCCACGGATCACCTAATTAGGGAGGTTACTCAACAACGCCGTCTGCGCTGAAATTTCGGCAGCATAACGACATAACTAGGAGATAACCAAAATTTCTCTGAGACCTGTAAATCCAAACAAACACTCCTTAAGGTACAATAAATACCCAACCTCCAACAGACTTCCACAAACATCAGGTTGGGCTTCAAAAAAACAGAAACTCAACATGCTTTACACTTACAAACAGGCGACAACCGAGTTCAACAAAAGTAAAATCTATCAAGTTAAGAGACATCTACAGAAGCTACAAATAAAGACCATAGGTTCTGAAACTAACCCTAAACAATCAATACAGAAATAAGAACCACGCCTAGGTTTCGATGACTGCTTAAAGCTTCATGAGAAGTATTAATGGTGAACTTTAAAAGGATTTCAATTCAAAAAGTTATATGAATTTTTGTTTGCTAAATAAGAGTATGTGTAAAGAATTTCAAGAAATGTGTAAGGAAAGACTATAAATTTGTTGGGAGTTGGGACATAAAGTAATGTGCTAGGAAGGACTACAATGACAAATGTGCTAGGGGGGACTTTAAATTTGTTGGGAGTTGGGACATAAGAAATGTGCTAGGAAGGACTATAAATTTGTTGTTTGTCCACATTCATATTTTTCTCTCTTTTCCTTTTTTCTTATCCTCTAGCTAGTTTCAAAATTAATAGTGGTCTTTCCTTTTTCTCTCTCCTATCTTCTTGCTAGTTTCACTTTTGGGAATGGTGCATATGTAACTAACATGAATGTATAAATTATTATATCCAAGAAATGATATGTTTTACATGTTTCAATATCATTAAGTACATAGAAAATTTGCAAGTTACACTACCTCTTGCACCCATTACAAGCACTAGAACCATATTATAAAAGCACATTCCTACAAGAAAATTTTAATTCATATATCTGACAATGGGCAAGAACTTGACATGTACTTAATTATGGCTTCATAACTTAACATTTTAATCAAACCAATCATATCTTATGAGCAGTAGGTAAAAATCAGATAATTGTTTCAGCCAATACCAAAAACAAAGAGATGCTCATTTACAAATTTAGAGCAATTATTAATGTTCTTCCTAAAATAATTGGTTTCAACACTCATGGATATCCATTTACGAAATTTAAACAGAAAGAAATGCTCATCTACATAATACTAAAAATAGAAAAGATACCCATCTATGAATTTCACATTTATGAAATTTAAACTTTATGAATTACAAAAGCATATTCTTAATCTATCATACCTAAAGTATTGATTTAAGGATATTGATGAGCAGCAGAAAATAGAAATTCAAAAACCTATCGAAAGAGAGACCCCAGTCGAAATCTTTCTTTTCAGTTTGAAAAGAAAGAAGAGAAGCAACTTTCGAAATTCTTTTTGATTTCAAACAAGAAGCAGAGCAACGACCCACGAACTGTCGAAAACTTGAGCAACCGATGGATTTCTTTTCACAGTTTGCAAAAAAGAATCTGAGCTTGTTGAAACCCAACGGCTTGAGGAAATTAATGGTTGGCGAAGAAGAAGGCTAATGAAACCGACGATGCAAATGGTAATGTTGCCGAAGACGAAATCAGAGATGAAGTCGAGCTGAAGGTTTAAAAATCACAATTAGAGATTAAGATGGAGACGGTGGAGAAATCGAATGGAGTTGAGGGTTTAGAAAATGAAGTCGATCTGAGGGGCGTTTCTTGATCTGAGGATTTTAGAAGAAGGAATCCAAATCGGAGGGGCGTTTCTTGATCTAAGGATTTTAGAAGAAGGAATCCAAATCGGAAAAGGAAGAGAGAATTGGAGAAGGAAGAGAGAGTAAGGTTCGAATCGAAAAGGTCGTTCCTAAAGGAAGAGAGAGTGGGATTCAAATCAGAGAAGGAATCCAAATCGGAGAAGGTCGTTCCTAATCGAAGAAATCGAGTTGTGGGGAGGTACTTCGAATTGGAGAGAGTGAGAGTGTCGTTCGAATCGGAGAGAGTGAGACGAAGGTCGTTGTCGTTTGAATCGGAGAGAGTGAGTTCGAATTGAAGAGAGAGGGTTTTCTTTAATTTCGATAATTTTTTTTAATCATAAATATCCAAAACGATGTCGTCTGCTCTATTCATTTAAAATTACTTTTATTGACGGTTATGAAACGTCACCTATTACTATATGTTGACAGCTGGCGAGTGTCAATTAATCACTTAAAGTTGACGGTCATTGACCGTCAATAATTCTCGTGGGTTTCCTTGACGTTTAGAAACCGTCATCTATTAGAAAACACGAAAATTTCTACTTTTCACGGAACTTTTCGAAAATAAAAAACATTTTTTTACTATTAAAATCCGTCAACTTTTAATAAAAACCCTTTTTTGACTTTTAAAATCCGTCAATATATATAATTTTAAATTAATTATTAATTTTAGAATTAGAATTATCTTTTTATTGATGCTTTTTGGCCTCAACTGTCAACAATTCAAATAAGCCACGCGTCAATAAAAGCCAAAATTGTAGTAGTGCTTTAGTAACATCTCTGTTCTGTACTTCGCATGTGGAAAATATTGCTCCTTCACTAGTGCATTAATTTCCTGTAAAAATTCAAAATTAGCAGTACTAAATACACTAAGTTAAGTGTACCTAAGAGATAACAAGTTCTCTTGTGTACAAGCTCCAAGATGAATCATTTTGAGGAGATAATTTTATCCTCACAAACTCTCAAAATTGGACTCACTCCCTTGACCTCTTCTTTCACTACTTTGTATATTGCTTCCAAATTCTCTTCTTCTAAGGTCCCTACTGTTGGGTCTTTTTCACTTATGTGGAAAAGCCCACATTAAAGGCCCATGTGGGCTTAGGGTTTTCTTTTAGTAAGAAAACTAAAAACCTACAACCACTACTACAAATTTGATATTTATTGACGTATGACTATTTTGTTTAGCTGGCGCTTGCAATAAAAAATTATCAATAAAAATTTCATTTTCACCATAAAATAAATTATTAATTTAAAATACATATCTGGACGGCTGTAAACATCAATAAAGGTTTATATTTAAGTTCACACAATCTACTATCAACTTTGATACATTTATTGACAGTATTTACGCAGTTTTCCGTATATTTCTAGCACCTCCACCTATTTTACATAGTTGACAGTTAAAGACGGTCAATTATACATAGTTTTCATTGATAGCTAATAACTGTCAATAAAGATATTTTTTATTGACGGGCAAAAGTTGTCAATAAAAATAGTTTTATTGAAAGATTTTAAGCATCAATTAATACTATTTAAACTTGATAGTTAAGAACTATCAAGTTATACTCTTTTTCTTAGAGAACTGTTAGACTTATACTCTATCTAACAATTAGATACAAAATCTCCAAACCAGAAAAAACTTAAATTTTGAATTGAGTTCAGATATCAAACCCTAAAATTTTGATTAGCCAATCCAAACCAGAAAAAACTTAACTCGACCTAACGTTTATATTTTGTATTGGGTAGTCGAAATTATTTGAATGGTCACTTGTCAAGTAATTTTTATATCTTTGCACATTAATTACAACTAAATTATGGTCATTTTGCAAGCTAAATTCACGCTGAATATAAGTCAACTTATCAAACAACATGATAATTAAGATCTAACCAAGCTTTCTCCCACTTACGTATACAATTATTCTTAAATTTCCGTTACGTAACTCTCTCTCCGTTTTTATACCCTCTCACTATGTTCCACCTGGCCATATTCATCTCTATTTCATTTTCCCAAACAAGAGAAATCGGAATGCGAGGGGAAAGTCACTTTATTGCAAAAGTGCCAAGTGGCCATTCTTATCCTTTTCAAAACCAAACAATTTCCAACCCTAAAACAAAATAACATTTAATAATTTCTTTTCTCAATTGGTCCACACCTACAACACTATACTAATCAATATCGTGTCTAAAACAAATTTCACTTCCTCTAAATAAAAAATATTAAAAAAAGGTGTCTTAATCACTCTCAAAATTATGAAAACCTTAAATGGTGAGAGTGCGACCAAAGTCCCACATCGGTTAGAGAAGGGGAAGATCATGGGTATATAAGTGAGTGATAGTATTTCCATTGGTATGAGACATTTTGGGTGAAACCAAAAGCAAACTCATGAGGGTTAATGCCCAAAGTGGACAATATTATACTAATGTGGAGAGTTATTTTTTTAAAAAAACAAGGATTAAGACCCCATTTGAATAACATCTGATTTTTAGTTTTAAAAAATTGTAATTGTTTTCCATGATTTCTCTACAATAAATTTTATCTTTCCTACCATGGTTTTGGTATTTCTTAAGAAAATACTTGAATTCTTATTCAAATACAAAAAACAAAGACAAGTTTTTAAAGTTTTTTTTTTTTTTAAAACTTGGTTTTGTTTTAAAAAAACACGCCTAAAAAGTAAGGCAAAAATTATAGAAAACCACTGAAATACTATTTATAAACTTAATTTTTAAAAATTAAAAATAAAAAACTAAATGGATATGAAAAGGTTGCCTAAATCATACCATTTTAAATTTTAGGACGAAATTAAACCAAATTTGTATACCAAAATAATATTTTGAACCATATTTCTATTTCTCTCAATTGGTCCTACAGTAATCAAGATAGGAGTCTACAAGATATTTCACTTTATAAAAAGCATCTTCGCCCTTATTCCCATAAGCTACATGACCATTAGCAACGGCACCAAAAACCAGTCCCAAAATATCAAATCAAAATCCCTAAAAGATGGCCACAGAAAACCCCAAATCCAGCGATTGGAGGACCGGCAATGAAGAAGCCTTCATCTCCTTGGGAAGCGAATACTCCGATCTTCAACAATCCTTTTTCCGCGACCGATTTCATGAACTTTACCCTCCAGAGTTCTCCAGAAAGGTACGGATTCACCAAACTTTTTCTATTTCACTATCGTTAAATTTGAACCGATTGGTTTCTGATCGGTGATTTTTGTGTCCGTGTAGCTTGTGGCGGAAGTGATTGCGACTTATTTGCTTGTGTTTGTGACGTGCGGAGCGGCAGCATTGAGTGCCAGTGATGAGCGGCAAGTGTCGAAGCTTGCTGCGTCGATTGCCGGCGGCCTGATTGTGACGGTGATGATTTACGCCGTCGGACATATCTCCGGCGCACATATGAATCCTGCAGTTACTTTTGCTTTTGCTGCTGTTAGGCGATTTCCATGGAAACAGGTTCTAGTATCTTCTTCCTCTAATGCTCTTTTTTCCCCCAAATTTTGTGTGAATTTCCTATCTTATCCTTTGGCTTTTAGATATTTTACTCTTTTTTTATTTTGTTTTTAATATATATTTTGATTTGGGCCTAAAAGTGATTTTTGAAAAATTGGTAGTGGGGGGTTAAAATTGCTATGAATTATGCAGGGTGCTTTTACCGATTACAAGTTTTCTTTTTTCTTTTTATAATTTTTATCATCAGAAAGAGTAAAAGGCACCCAAATGTTTTTAGAGAGAGCGTTTTTACTAAATTTCATTTGGGTAGATATATTCCAAATGTTTATATTTTTAGATTGATTTGATAACAATCCTTTCCATTTTTTACTACAATGGTTTTCATAGAAAATATTTGGATTCTTAACTAAATTTCAAAAACAAGAATAAATATTTAGAAATTACTTAAACTTAGCTTAATTTTGAAAGCAATTATAAGATATAGGTAGAAGTTATAAGATTAATTTTTAAAAATTAAATGGTTATTAAGACTTTTAAAAAAATAAAAATTATTCAAAATTTGTGTATTAAAATATGGAACACATTATTGCTACCTAAATTGTTGAGGCAGGTATTAATTAGAGGAATATTAGATAACAGAATAATAATAAAGACTATATATATATATATATATTGAGAAGAAAATAGATCAAAATAATTATTTATTTTAAATTCAGGAACTGAAATAAAATAAATTAAAAAAAAAATCTATTATATATTAGTTCAGTCTGTGACTGGTGACTCCCAAAATTCTAAATACTAGTTTAATTGTTTGTGTAAATGGTTTTAATAATTTACTGAATAAAAAATTGACCCTGGATATTTGAAGTTATATGTAAACTATTAATTATTAAAATTTTAAATAACATATTTGAAAGATTGTACACCAACAACAAAGAGTCTGAAGATTTGAATTATCCCTCAATTCTCTTACCTCTTTTTTTTTTTTGAGCACAACTCTACTCTCTTAACGATTAAGAAAAAGGAAAAACTTAATCAATTGATTGATAAAATATACATATATATGTATATTTAGTCTGCCCCCCCAACTTCTAGATCTGTCTATTTTATTGGATGGATGTCGATTAATAATTATTTTTAAATGGAATTTTAGTGGTAATGATGTATGACTTGTGCCACTTCATCAAAAAGAAAAAAGAAAAAGTGTAATTTATGCCACGTAGGAAATGACGTGATGAGGTGTACGTAAGATATTTTCACGAGGGTCCCACAACGATATCAGATATTTATAAAGTTAAAAACTATTGCTAGATACCATACCAGGAAGCAGCCTTGATATTTTCAAATAATTGAGAATAGAGTTTCTTCAGTAAGCATGTTGACTAAGGAATTTATTTTTCTTTCTATTTTATTTTACAAACATATTTTTTTAAATTGTGAATGGAATATTTCTATCTATTAATACTATTTTTACATATTAAGCTTAAGATTTTAAAATGGAAAGAAATAATGATTAGGAAATTCAACACAGCTTGGCAAAGAATCCTAATCGATATTTACAAAGCATTTGTTCCAAAAAGTGAATTATTTTGAAAATTGTTAACAAAAAACAGTCCTGATCTTTAATTCCTTTATTTAAAAGAAAAATAAAAATGACCACTCATGAGGTTAAAATTTAAGATGAATCATTTAAGTCAACTAATATTTATATTAATTCAATCGGACTAATTTACAATTTTTTTTTCTTATTAAAATTATTATTCACAAATTCATTACTTTAGAATGAGTACTTTCATTTTCCTAGAGAAAAACAATTATTCACAAATGATTGACTAAAAATAAACTAATATGAAACTGGTTTCCAACTCAGTTTTCTTTTCCCTTAAAATAAACCATTTAAAATAATTGGTATTTACCATTTGACATATTATTATATGCAAAATCTTCCAATTTAAGTTCACTAAAAACTTTTGATGAAATCTTTGAGAGATACCATATAGATTAATATTAGTGGGATTTCATGAATCAGTAAATCATTTTAATTGCAGGTTCCACTATATGCAACAGCTCAACTAAGTGGAGCTACATCAGCAGCCTTTACATTGCGCATACTATTGGACCCAATTAGAGAAGTAGGTACTACTACCCCTTGTGGACCAGAACTAAAAGCACTTCTCATGGAGATTGTTGTCTCATTCTGTATGATGTTTGTCACTTCTGCCGTGGCCACCGACACCAAAGCGGTACAAACAAAACATGTTTGGAAGTGATTTTAATTAAAATAATTTATTTATACATCAAAATTTATTTTGAATTATTAAAAAACATGTTTGAAAGTGAGGCTAAATTTCATTTCATCTACTAATGAGAACTCATTTTGGCAGATTGGAGAGCTTGCAGGTATAGCGGTGGGTTCAGCTGTTTGTGTCACATCCATCTTTGCTGGGTAAGCAAACATAAAATTTTTTAGTTTGGCCTTTGCCCTTATTTTCAACAGGTGCATAGCCTTGAAGAGACTTTAAATCTCATGACTTGTGTTAACCATGTCTAGGCCTATATCGGGTGGGTCGATGAACCCTGCGAGGTCGATAGGACCTGCGATTGCGAGTTCACATTATGAAGGAATTTGGGTGTACCTAGTCGGGCCAGTTATGGGAACATTGTTGGGGGCATGGTCATATAATTTCATACGAGCGAGTGAAAAACATGGACATCCACTTTCTCTACATTGACATTCACTCGAACTATGACAATAAATCAGATGGTGGAGGATGTTCAAAAGTGAGGATCTTTCGATCAATTCACATCAATGAATTTGTTGTATAAAGGTATATGTTGAAATATGAGTTGTATTTTGAATTTTTTATTTTGTTTTTCTAAAATCACGGTTAGATTTAAGTTTTTTTGTTCTCTGTTTTTACTTTAAACATCCATCATTGATGTTTCTTTTGCAATTTTTTAGTTTCAAAAGAATGGATCTTAAATAGGGGATTCATTTTTGTTATTATACAACTATGAGTTTTGATGTGAGATTTGTACTATAATCAATAAGAAATCGATTTCCTTCTTTTCGGGTTCACTCTATTATATTTTCATTTTTCTTTTTGATTGATGGACTTTGAGAAATATTGAGCTTTGATGGATCATAGATGGTTGAGGCACGTATTTAGTAGAGGAATATTAAATAATAGAATAACAATAATAAATATATATATATATTTTTAAATTCAGAGAAAAGAAATCGTTAAACTAATAATTATTTATTTTAAATTTAGTAACTCAAATAAAATAAATGAAAAAAAAATCAGCTTAATCATTTAAGTCTATTTTATGTTAGTTCCGTTAGATTAGTTGTTATTGTAAATTTTTTAATAAATTACTTGAGAAAAATTGACATTGCATTTGAAGTTATATATAATATAAGGATAAAAAAACTATATTTTGTCAGAGATTTGGATTTATTTTCTATTTAGTTCCTGAGTTTTCAAAAATAGTATTTTTGATCATTGAAATTTGAATTTAGTTTTCAATGATCTTTGAATTTGAATTTCATTTTAAATTGGTTCGTAAAGTTTAAAATTGACTTCTAAATAGTTTTTAAGTAGAATTAATCAGTAGTAGTTGATCTAATAAAATGACGACGTAACCGTTAATAGATTCTCATTAGACTTTACTTCTATATATTTTTTCAAATGAGTTGAATTTGATTTTTTATACTCAAAGTCGAATTAGAATTAATTTTCAAATTTCAAAGAAGAATTAAAACTCAAATTTAAGAGTTGGTTTGATTAGGTTTGAAAATTTTTGTGACATAAAAGCGTCTTATCCTCGATATTTGAAATTTTATACAGCAACAGAAAATCTAAAAATTTGAATTATTACACCTCTCTTACTTAACAATTAAGAAAAAAACTAGATCAACTGATTGATGATGGAAGTATATTCTAATCTATCCCTACTTTTTAGACCAGCCTATTTTATTGGATGGAGGTGGGGTAAAGTAATTACTATTATTAAATGGAAATTTTATGGTAATGATGTATGACTTGTGCCACTTCATCAAAAAGAAAAAGGAAAAACGCGTGACTTGTGCCACGTAAGAAATTACCCAATGAGGTGTACGGAAGATATTTTGACGTGGGTTCCGCCACCACGACAGATATTTATAAAGTTAGGAACTATTGGTAGATACTAGGAATTCCTCATTAATCATAGGGGAAATCCACACTTTGTCTTCCAGCAAGTTAAGGAAGAACCAAAACCATGAACAACATTGGAATCCTCCCTAATCACACATTGAGCAATGAAATGAGCGACAGAGTTTTGCTCTCTCAGACACTTGGTGAAACAACATCACCTAGACGGATCTAGATGTTAATGTTTGGAGCTAATATATTATGTGAATAAATATAATGAAAAAATTATCCAAAAGTTACGTTTTGACACACCCCACATTATATTAATCGAAAAAAAGTTTATTGGTGATAAAAATATATAAGTGTACCGAAAACTTCCTATCTAAATTTTAATAGTTGTAATGTCTTATCAACCAAACTTGATTGAATTTTTAGAAACCCCCATAGATTGGAGAACCCGTTGAATCATGAACAATCCAACCCAAACCTCCTCGATTTTAATCAACACTCTAGGAAGTGTCTGAAAGTGTCAGAATGGAGAGTCTACCGAGTTAAGATCATTGGTGCTCTCCCCCTAATTGGAAGCCTTAGTTGTTCTTTTATATTCCCATGTGTGCTTGGACAAACGGTATAGTTTGAGGCCAGATTTCTATGATGACTTGGAAGTTAACATCATGTTCAATTATATCAACTTGTAAAGATGCCTTGAACCTGTTATCTGTCAGTTCGAATGACTAAGTACAAGGGTGTCATATGTAAACTCTCTAAACTCCTAACTGAAATCCATCTGTTCTCTGTGTAATTTTGTTCTTTGCTCAGTTAATAAAATTACTCTCTCCCTCTGCCCTTGGATGTAGCTAACACAACGTTAGTGAACCACGTAAATACTGTGTGTGATTTTCTTCTGTGACTCTGTTTGTTTATCTACTGCTCTCGTTTTTAACACAACTAATGATCAACTATATTAAAAAATCCTTTTGAAAACCATTTCAAACTCCAGGAACATATTACAAATGAAATACAAATCCAGAGACCGAATTTTGTCACTCATGAAATTTTAAAGACTAATAAAAATTAAATTCCAATATCAATAACAAAAGTGTTGACTTTTGATTCTAAAATGGAGGAACCAAATACAAACTAATTCTAATTCTAATGTAGGAAAAGTGTATTTTAGCCTAAAAAATACTAAAAATACTACTTTACAAAATTTAAAAATCAATATAAAATAGAATACATAAATTATTTATTATAATATGTTAGACAAAATATCACATAAAAATAATCCATATATAAGTAAGTGATTTTTCTTAATTATTATAGTTAGCCAATATAGAATTTTATTATTAAGTATTACAATCAATAACTACCTAAACTAATCATGACTCTCATAATAGAATAAAATTGGTGCCTTTGAAGAACGTTTTTCTTCTCGTTTTTCTTCTCTCGTAATCACGATTTCAACGATCTTTATGATCTCTTCAACGATCTCCCGTTCTCTATCCACGAACAAAGACACCTCCACAAGGGCTTCTCAGTTGTTCTCCGGTGGATGAGGGAGAATTGTGGGATTCCCTTTGGAATTGGGTTTTGAAATAATAGAGAGAATTTGAGAGAGGGGAGTTTGCTCTTTTTGGTGAGAAATCCAAGAAATGGCAAAATAGCTTAAGGAATGCTTCTCCAAGCATTCTTTTATAATAGGATGGGGTGGAGAGAAACTCTCCACCCCACTTTCCATTTATCCACAAACTATATAGTATGCAAATCATATTTGCATAGTATAAGGTATCACATACCTTATAATGCAAATCACATTTCCATAATTTGGGATTAAAATTGAATCATATTCAATTTTACATATCTTTCAAATTAATTTCCCCAACTATGCTTAATTTCATAGTTAGGCTTAATATGAATCTCATTCACATCAAACTATATATTATATCAATTATATCTCATATAATTTACAAAAATACCCTTTATGTGAATTTGAACACTTCAAATTCACTCCAAACTTTATACTCTCGTTAATTCCATAATTGACTCCAAACTTTTAACGTTATCTATTTAAATCACAAACTTAAAGAAATGTATCAATTTACACCCTCGATTAAGTTTCCGTTTCCATCACCATTAGAAAGGTTCTCTACACATGTCCAAAGTCACTCGTTGCTTAGTGATATATACATGTTTGTTATTTTTTTAAAAATTACCTAAAAAAAATTATTAAATCATTCCATATTGGGTTGCTACTATCATGAAAATATGAGTTCGACTCTTGAAAGTAGGACCCACACAAAAACAAATGGACTCTTGTATTTCTCTCATATTTGGTATTGATACAAGTGACGACGAATGTGGAGAAAAATCAGGTGGTGACGTCATTGAAGGCAATAATGGTCATGGTGATTTCGTTGAACTTCGGTGGTGAGGAGTTTCAACACGACTAAAATGCGGAAGAGAACAGAGAAGGTGGTGGTAAATAGAGTGACACCCATGAACACGATGAACTAGTTATAGTCGACCTTGTTAATCTCATTGATAGTTTTATGAAACGATTAAAGTGACATTGATGCTCTAGAACAAGGAAACAAAGATTCTAACGAGGGCGATTTCGAAATCTTTACTTCTATTGCGGCAGATGGAGGACAAATCAAGCTCGAGGCTGACGAGAAATAAAAAAAAAATCAATATTCGACCAATTCAAGAAGGAGCACTTTCCATTGAGAAGAAATCTGATGCAAATAAGTTTTAACCGAAGATGTAAATTGATACACTTATTGAAGATCAATTGAAGTTTAAATGATGAAATTAAAAGTTTATGGTTAAAATTGATACAATCTATCAAGTTTGAGGTTTGAATTGATTAAGTTGAAAATTCAGGGTTAAAATTGATAAAATTGAAAATTTAGGGTTAAAATTGATAGAACCTCCAAAGTTTAGAGGTCAAAAATACTTTTTTTCTTAAAATAAAAACTCAAATGTATTACACGATTCGAACCTAGGATAAAGAAAGAAAATTAAAGAAAAACCAAATGATCTCTTGACAATAATCCAATGAATAAATTCTTGAAATTGAAGGAACGTATTACATAAAAAGAAAAATGAAAGAAACAGAAACTATTCGTAGTTTCTAAAATTCAACCCCAATTTCTCCCGAAATTAGAAATGAGAAACAAGAAACAGGAAGCATGAACATTTATCAACACAAGCTCTAAACAACTACCCAACTATGCACATATACAAGGAAGAACATAAGAAGAAAATTTATACAAGTATACACTATTTACCCTCTAAATTAAAATCAAGCACTTTCTCCAAGATATTAATTAAACTAAAAATATGACAATCACACCAAAGTTGATTGAATTAAGCTTGTCAAAGACTCAACTAAAATAATATTTATAAAATAGACTTCTGAAAGATTGCAACAATAATGGTTAGAATCGATCACAGAGATGGGAGTTCTTAGATAAATTAAGTATCCTAATTAATTAGACCCAATTTTTATTTAGAGAAACAAGACTTTAGAGTGATAAAAAACATAAATAAAATCTAAACTACTATTTACATGGTTGGAGTCCAATTTCTTAGAAACATAATGGTTGATTAATAAAAACACGATTTTGAATATAAAGAATTGATTTCATGCATTTAATCTTAAGCTAATAATTACTAAGTGATCAACATCCTCTCTCGACCTCAATTTTCATTACTAAACATGACATTAGGTTTTCTTTTAAGGCTTCTAGAATTAATCTACTCGCTTTCGTGCAATAAATTAAATCTAGACATTCATCTAATGTTCTAAGGATAAATTCACTCTGTCGAACTAAATCTAGCCTAATATGTAAAACCATGGTCAAAAGTTTAGATAATAATAGCAAGATGCACAAAAAATGTCAACAGTATAAGATTTAATCACAACATAAAAAAAGGTTCCAATACACAACCATTACTTGTCTAAATACAAAGATAAACAACAATTGAGTTCATAACAAAACTCCTAAAATGAAAAGAAAAGCTAGAGAAAGAGATTAGACTAAGGTTGTGTGTCAATACTCGATTTCGACGTGCTTTCTACTATCTCGAGCTCTTAGTTTCCTCCTTAGCTCTCCAAAAATCTCTTCGAAACCTTTAGACAATGTAGAAATTGAGATTAGAGTTTTGGTTTCTAAAAAATGGCTCCTCTTTTCACATATCACAATCTCCTTTATATAGAATTGAACAACGTTACAACACACTCCTTAGCATTTTACAAAAAAGGAAAAAAAATCCTTAGCATTTTATAAGTACCATTGCAAAGTTGTGCCCCGAGTCTTCAAGGTTGATAGGCTTCTCAAATTGTATTGCAACACTATACTCTTGGGTCCAATTGTCTTGTCCTTTCTCTTTGACATATGGATCTTTAAATATAGTCTTAAGTTGCTCAAATTTGTCCAAATTTCTCACAATTCTCTGGTTTTGCTTCACATGCTTGCTTTTTTTGAGAAATATACATAGAAACACATGAAAGCACATATAATCATAGTAAAATTAGCATAAACCTAAACTAAGAATAACACTATTTCACTCACTATCATTAAAATGCTTCCATTTGCATACAATGACAGAGTCCATAGTGAGGGCATTTCCTAAGCAATTCTTTGAACATTTTGCAGGCCTCATTCATGGTCTCATCATCAAATTACTAAAAGGTCACAATCTCATTTCTAAATATAGAATTCCTAGTAGGTGGAAAATATTTTATGAGGAATCTTTTTGTTGGACTATCCAAGTATCCATTGTCCCTGACAATAAAGTATTCAACCAAGCCTTAGTTGAATCTCTAAGGGAATAAGGAAATAAGGTCATTGTAAAATCACTCACTCCCAAAAATGATCTCAAATGCAAATAAGGGTCCTTTGAAGGTAATCCATTGTCGTACTTTTGCCACAATTGAAACCTGATAGGTTTCATTTCAAACCAATGGGCTTAAATTTTACGTCTAGTCATCCCTAGATTTAGCCCAACTACGAAGGGATTGACATTAGCAGGAATTTAAGCCGGACCGAACACTAAAATTGGCTTATTCATTTTAGGAATTTTTACATGGATAACCAATTTAAATATATGTATTTTCATAAATGTACAAAGATTTGAAAATTTGTCATATCTAGATTTAAGGTACAATTTTGGACTATTATACCCTTTTTCTATTTCTCTCCGATTAAAACATATTATAATTCTAATGATTATTTTATAGGCTTTCTAACATCCCACGATTTTAACAAATTGACTCTCATTTTCGTTTCTCTCTTTTCAATTGAAATGTATAATAATTGTTTTATTTTCTTCCAAAACCATACGATTTTTTAGCAAATTAATTATCTCAATTTAACTTAATTTTAGGATTTTAGTTACTCATCTTTGTCAATGTCCAACCAGTAATTTCTGTTGAAAAAAACTCTTCAACTTATCGACTCCCCTTTAATTTTCATTATTCCTGACGACCAATGTTTTCAAAATATAACAAACAAATTCACTGCTTAATAATTATATCATCGATCGCACAACCATCACTAGCTTTGTCAACATTTCGAACAATGGGTATGAAACTCCTATGTGTTTATTTACTACAGATCTCATGTATTTGCTTTATATTTTTTTTGTTATGTGAATATATAATAATGTTTTTTGATGTTTAAATATATCATATAGTTATCATTTATGTACATTTATAACTAGATATACGATGTAATTATCGTTTATGCATGTTGGAACGTATATTCATATAATCTCAAAGATAATGTTGTATATTTAATATATAGTATATTCATATAATATCGAACATGATCATATATACTATCTCATATATATATATATATATATATATATATGTATAGGTAGTTGTGTTGTATCGATGTTATGTGACAAATCTTAGAATGAGACTCATCCAATATGAAACATTCAATTGGTAAATCCAAGAATATTAGAATTCTTTAAAAAATGGAATTTGAGAGATGCATTAAATTGTATAGGTACTTGTACTTTATCTATGTTATATGATAGATTTTGGAATGAGTCGTAATATGTGTATAAAACATGATAATATAACTTAGATTATATATTGTGAGAACCTCATTTTCATTCCGTGTTTTTCTTGCTTTTCGGCTAGAACTACCCACTGTCCTTTGACTTATCCGCATTTTCCCACTTTTTAGTGTCTTTTACTCTACTTATTACCTAATATATATTGTGATATATATATATATTATTGAATATATTCAATGGATAACTACAATCATACTATTGTAAATATACACGAACCTCTAAAATATACATATGTTTATATGATTAGTATAATGTCCATATATATGAAATATATAACTGTTTATGTGTTTCAAGCAGAAAAGTATGAGAAATTGGGAAAATAGAGAATCGATTTGTTTTGGTCCAAAATATTCAATGTCGTTTTCTCCATTTTTTCTTCATCATTTCTTCAATCGTTGGTTCAAATTTTCATAAGGAAAGGAATGTACAAGGATTGATTATTTCATCAAAAAAAATTTCTGAATTTGTTTGGTCAAATCTCATTTCCTTTTTTGAACTTTCTCTTAATTAGGAATTTGAGAAAATTTTATTTTTTCCATATATTGTTTTTATTTTTTTAAAAATAAATGGTGAAATTGAAGTTGAGGGTGTAATAGTAGGTTATTCATGTAGAAACTCCTTCTTTTTATTTTTGTTTAAAAACTCTCAAATAGATGCTTACAACATTTGTGTAAAAAATGAGTCCAATTGTCCATTTGGGTAAAAAATAGTGAATGTGGGTCTATTATGTAAATTGACTCAATTCCTAATAAGGCCATTGTAAAAAATAGACTCAATTTCTAATAAGACAATTGATAAATCGTTGGAGTTTCCATATATTGGTTTTATTTTTATTTAAAAACTGTTAAATGGAAGTTGAGGATATAAAAGTAAAAGACCTACAACATTTGAGTAAAAAATAGGTCAAAATGTCCATTTGTGTAAAAAATAGTGAATGTAGATCTATTATGTAAATTGTACCTCATAAGTAGGCTATTTATGTAGAAAACCCTTCATTTTAACATTTGGTTGTTACCTATTTTAAGGGTTAGGTAATTGCTGTTCCAGAGGAATTATGGGGAGTTGTTGGTTTTCCATAACTATTCTTTGTTCCGTTAATTTCCTTATTCTTTCTATTTATTGATCCACAAGAAACTCTATCTCAGAATATACGTTCATACACAATAATGTCCCTGAAATTAAGAAAATCAACTTTATTCAGTTCTTTCTTAAGCTCATCTTCACTAAAAATCAACTCAAACGAAGTAAAAATCATACTAATCCCTAGCAACATTTGCCAAAAATTTGTTGCCTTTTACTATAGTGCCAGAACATGCAATTAAAACATTCATAATGTAAAAGTATACACTACTTAATGATGAAAGTGATAAGTAAGTTTATCATTTCCGGAGGGATTAGTCCAAGAACTTTACTAAGTTCAAGCTAATTAAGTTTTAATGAACAAATAGGGTAACTGATCCAGGGATTTTCAGATCTGTCAAATGATATTTATAAACTAGACCAACTAATATTTTGCAATACAGGGGATGGAGGCTAGATGGAATTGTTTGGATATTTCTCTCATGTTTGAATTAGATTTTTACACCTTGGGAGAGTGGTTTTGGATACAAATAAAATGTGAGGAAAGATTAAGAATAGAAAACGAAATAACAAAGGTAAAATCACTTACCACAATAGGTTCGAGGCTTCATTCGAGATCCAAATTGTCAGCTTATCACTAATTAACTCGACTTACACCCACTATATTCTAATGCCCAACACAATTAAGCGAAAAAGCTGCCTACTCAAGGTCCCTTAAGAGATTAATTAACCATAATCTTCATTTAATCCTAAATTAACCCTTGGAGTTGGGCATGATAGACCATGCACTTAAGTTAATAGCTAGTTAGCCTAATTAATCTAGGTGTTGATTCTCTATTAAGGCATAAATCTTAAATCAAGAATCCTGAATTCCTCTTTTAAGCAAATATTGACTTATTGCTACTAGGTGCTAAGACACACACATGAAATCCATGAATGTTCTATGCTAGACATACAAAGAAATAAATGCTTCTAAGATCTCAATCAAAAGCATTCAATCAATAATAACCGTAAATCAAGCACAAAACCCATTAAAAGCAAAATATACTATGGAATTAATAGAAAAATCTCAAAATATACATGTTGGAGTCTCGAAATCACTCCCAAACCTACTTAATTGTCTAGCAGAGCATGGAAATTGAGAGCAAATGGCAACAATTAAGTTCACATCGTGAAATCCATACTTGGCGTTGTGGAGCAAATGGGAGCGTCCCCCTTCTGATGGTGTTTGTATGGGTCAAAATCAAAGGGAATTGAGAGAGTACTTATAGTAAGTGGGAGTGAGACTTGTATCAAGGAGACTCACAGTTTCCTCTGTTTGTTTACACCGTGAGACTCTTATGATACGCCTAGATGTTCGCCCTGGAGCAAACTAACCCTTCAGAAGGCCTGATCATAGGAGTCAAACTCCCAAAAGGGATAGAGTTGTCTTTGTTTGTTCTCCAACTTAGTCCTCCCATCGGTGATTTTTTATGGGGACTCTAGAATCTAAAATAAGAGGGCCACACTTACGGCATACATTAAGAGTTAATACATCTAGATCGAAAGATGGTAGCTAAAACCTATAGGAATAAGAGTTGTTTTGGTGATAGAGTTTGGTCTAAATAGTCTCGTCCTAGAGAAGGAATGATTTGATTACCCTTCAGTGATGGGTTATTCTAAACCTTTGGGTCATCATTGCAAATTATTTTGACCTAGGGATTAATATTTAATTTTTATAAAATTGATTGGATTAAACATAATAGCTTTTGCGAATGAAGTTTAACTTTTCTCATTTAATTCTTGCTTTTATTTTCTACACTTTTTTTCTTTTCAATGAGTAGCTAAACTCCTTAGAGGGGTTGTATCCTAGCAGGGTGCATAAGAATTGATAATGAAAATACTTCTAAATTGTGCAAGTGTACCACAGTCTATAGTAGCAAGTGATAAGCATATTTTTATCGTATTATCACGGATTAGTTAAAGGAAATTTTCAATATATGCTTTAGTTAATTTCAGTGAGGTGATAAGTAATCAATAGAAGATTATGCAATTTAACTTAAATAATATAAAGTAAACAAAATGCTGAAAAGTATGATTGAGTAGCAGTAACACAAACTTTAAACTAAAGTAGTGACAAGAGGATTCAATTAGGGGTGGAATTATGCTTCATCGAACTTAATGTTGGAGCTATAAACTTGCTTTAGCACCCAAAATAGCTCAACTCTCATAATCTTTCCAAATTTCTTTGTAAATGGATGATTAATTCCCATTAAACACCCTAAATTAGCTCCTAACTGTAAACACTAGGTAAGTGACTATCTCTAATCTCCCGAATCACCTAAGAGTAAACTCTTAATCAGAACTAGTGTTATGGTTTAAAATCGATTTACTCTTCTATTTCTCAAGATGGAATAAATAATGCTATGATAATGTGACCAAACAAATCTCAACTAAACAGTAGAAATTCAAAGCATAAGAATGAAGAAATTGCAAGAAATTACTCTTTCATTAAACTTGAATCAACATAACATCTCTTAATTCTCACCTAAAAAAAGGAAATGTCTCCCTTTCCCCCAAAAACACATATTTCAAATAATTTGGCAAAGATTTTAGTTCAAGAGTGGGAGAGCCTTTGACCCGCTGATAGAACTTCAGGATCCTAGTCCTTCACATTTTTCTTAGTATGGGCATTTAGAGGATTGTGCTTTAGATGTAAAAGAACTAGAACCTTTTAGCACACACCAATATAGAGTTAGTGAGAGTATGGAAGAAGTCGAGCCTTGTGTTGTTGAGTTAGCCAAGGATGTAGAGTTTGAGGTTTCTGAGTCTATGTCAATTCTATCTTCTGATTTTTCTTTTATTGGTGAGTGTTTTTCTTTCTATTCTCTCTAGTCAGTGTCTTTGTGTGAGTTTGTTTATTTTCCTGTTTTTCCTTCTTTTCTTTTATCAAATAAAAAATTAAAAAATGTTTACTATGTTGTTTTTCCTTATTTTCTTTTAGTATATAAAAAATAAAAAATATATATATGTTCCGAGCTCTCACGAGAAGCTAGTATTCTTGTTAGCTTTGATTTCTTTTGTAGATTCAAGAAAGAGAGGCTCGAAGAAATTGAAGAATTTTTATGTATGTTGACAAGCCCAAGTGTACTACGCCAAATCTAATGACACTAAACGAGCGCTTCTTGGGAGGCAACCCAAGGATTATTCCTTTCGTTTCATTTTTAGTGGTTTTTGCTTTCGTTTTAGTTGAATAAATAACTCATTCCTATTTTGTAGCTCCCTTGGGGTTTGGTGATTGATATGTGCTTTAGTGGAGATTGTTCTCCTTTGCATCTTTATTAGTTGTCTTTAAGCATGATTAAGTGAGTAGTTTATATATTGAGGGCAATGTATGCTTTAAGCATGAGGGGGAGATGTGTTGGTCTGAATCTGATTTCGGGCTTAATTGAAAATTTTTCGATTGATGAGATTGTGTGATGTTAGCGTTTATAGGGTGTTGCATGCCCTTGTGATTATGAAGTTATTTACTTTCTTTAGGACTTCAAAATGATCTTTTTTGACCACCGGATTCCATGTCTAGTTGTTGGTTTTCATGGTCTTCGATATGCATCATGTAGGTAGTTATTTCATTATGTTTAAGCAAGTAATAGGAAAGATGGTTGATGCCTCTTTTATGAATTATTAAGTTTCTACATGTTTATAATGGTAAAAGTGCGTTGTCTTTTGTAGAAACTTGGTAACATCTCTTTGAAAACGAAAAGCTAAGGCTAAATCTTAACGTTAATGAAAAATAAGAGTTGTTGCTTATGTTTGTGGCAAGCGTTTGTTATCTTGTTTGGTGTTTCTCGAGGTCAAGCTTGTCATTAAGGTTATTTAGTGTGCTTATGGTTAGTGTGTCAATCAAACTAGTTAGGATTCAACTCTTAGGCCAAAAAGTTTGAAAGCTAGAAGCCATGATAAGTTAGGTAACCAATACATCTTTTAGAGCGCCCCAAATTAGTAAACTCTAAATTAATGATCATTTCAAGTTTGGGGGAGTTTCTCGACCTCACTAACTCAATGAGGACATTGAATACTCTAAATTTTGGGGAAAGGTAAACTCTCTGTGATGAAAAAAGAAAGGAAGAGTTTGCAAACCTTTCATTTCCCTAAAATTTCATTGGGCTAGACCAAAATCGTGCTACTTATTTTATCATTTAGAGTCAGTTAAGACAACTTGGTGTTTGATGTTAGGGGGTCTGGGCACTAACCATGCTGGCCTCTTGGAGCAAGGGTATCAAGCAGGAAGCCTGTACCCATTGCTTAGGTGCGTTATGTTAACCACGTGTGCCATTCTAATAACTACGAGAGAGTCAAAAATAATAATAAAAAAAAACAAAAGAGAGAAAAAATGAGAAAACAAATCTAGCCCTAAGTAGCGAGTCTTATGGAAATAGGGGGAATAATGTACATACCAGTTTTTAGGAAAAAAATAAAATAAAAAGGAATGATCATAGAATTGTAGTCATACGAGTTTAGGAGTGTGACTTATCTTTAACTATGGGTTGCTTGATTTTAATGATTAGAATTCTAGTGATTGAGATTGAGGGAAGGTGTCGAGTCTTTATTGTTGGGGTTTGTGCCCTAAAACTCATAGTTTGTAATTATGTTCTAATTAATGTAATAAAGTGTTATTATTTCAATAAAGAGTTATTGTTCGTTATTTACGATATTGCCATTGTTTTAACCCTCAATCCAATAAACTAAACATCCAAGGCTGTAAGATGAATCTTTAACTCAATGTAGTGTACATATAAAGGATCTTGGTTCGAGAAACAACCTAAAGGATCTATAATAAGGGGATAAGGTTTGAGTACCTTACCCTGGTAAAACTATGGATGTGGCCCACTTTGTATATGATACAAACACTGTGATCCTAACGTGTTCGTGTAGATGACATGTGAGTGGAGATATCCTATGTAATGAGATTACATAAGATCGGACAACGAAATAGTAACCACTAGATCTAACTTCGTTGACTAGTTAGGTTTCTATTTCACTAGGATGACCTAGACAACTTTATCTCAATCTTGAGCAGGTTACGAAGTCCTGTTTGCGAGGGATTTTCCTTTGACTAATATGGGTGAGAGTGGCCAGATTCGCCAACTTAATATGCCTACCTTCTTGAGGACAAGATCAAGTGAGCGACTGAGAACTTAACTTAGCAAGATGGAATTCACTCCTTCCCGCCTACTAGGGTAAGTAGAGGAATGTTCCCTTAAGTGGTGTCTCGGGGACTTGAACAAAGGGCCCAACCCTCTCATTGGCCCGAGAGGGACTCTATTTGTTGGTAGGACCACAAACAAATTGTTCATTAGAGGACCACTAGTACTTAAGGTACAAGATGTAACCCAGGGGTAAAACGACAATTTGACTCAACTGCTGTTACGAACATTCGTGAAGGATTGACTTGCTGTTAGTGGTCAATATCCATGGACATAGAAATATATCTGCAGTTAGAAGAGTGCAGCTGCGGGACTTTAGTGGAGTATTCCCGCAGTTAACGAATGTTGATTAGGAGGTTAATGAGATTAACCGAGTAATCTCGTATCGTTGGAGCTTATGATCTGTAGGTCCATTAAGTCCACCTTCTAGCTCGTAAAGTGTTCTTAGATCATTTGAATTTGAAATGTTCAAATTCATTAGGGAATAAATTTAATGTATATTGATACGATATAATATATAGTTTTGGAGCTATATATTATAAATTTAATGTGAATATGATTCATATTAAATTATATGAGAGAATTAAATATTTGAAAGAGTTCAAATATTAAATTCAAATGTGAATGTGATTCATATTTGAAAACTATAGGTTAAAATTTAATGTGCATTAGATGTGCATTAAAACTATAGATTAGAGTGATAATTGATTAAATGTGATTTAATCTATATTAAATATATGATATTTAATTAGGATTAATTAAATGTGATTTAATTAATTATATATATTATTATTTAATTCATATTTTTTATTATTTAATTAAATAAAAAAAAGAGGGAACGTGTCTGGAGGACATGTTCCCCATCTCTCCCAACTCCCTAATCGATAGGGAGTGGGGAGATGCCCTCTACATGTTCCTCTTCTCCTGGTGAGAGTAGGATAGGTTGATCGATCATTCCTTGGATTGAATTTTTCAGAAGAAAAATTCTCTCTCTCTCTCTCAATTTTCCCAAACTCTTCCAATTGTTGGAATTCTTTCCCACAAAGGATTTGATCTAAGTAGTACTCAGAGAATAGAGGGTTTTCCTCGTAGTGTTGTCCTGTTGGAGAAAACAGAGAAATTGTTGTGTCGTTGGATTCTCTTGGAGCAAGGAGTTGCTGTGTGAAAAACTACAAAGGTAACCTTTCTTCCTTTTAATTTAATTTTTAATCATAGCATGTTTACATGTAAATTTCCATGTCTAATTAGATTAGAAAGCATGTTTGTCTTTGTTAATTTTCAATGCATTGGTTTTTATTTTTTCAACCAAAAACAATCTTGCAATTACGATTCCAAACTCGTTTACGCTGCTCAAGGAGATCGGATCTCCAACAATAAATGCACGAAACTGGTCCCGAACGACTCTTAACTCGATTACAGACTCGATAATGCACTTAATTGCCCAAAAACACTTGGGCCTTTACAATATAATTGATCAAATCAATGGAAAAACTAAGGCCAAATACTCCTAAACAGTTTTACAGCAAACCAAATGCAATTCCCACCAAATCAATGCAATTTTGTTTCAACCAAAACAAATCAAGCATTGCTCTCATACCAATTGATGGAGATTTGATCTCCTTGAGCAGCGGAAACGAGTTTGGAATCGTAATTGCAAGATTGTTTTGGGTTGAAAAAACAAAAACCAATGCATTGAAAATTAATAGAGACAAACATGCTTTCTAATCTAATTAGACATGGAAATTTACATGAAAACATGCTATGATTAACAATTAAACTAAAAGGAAGAAAGGTTACCTTTGTAGTTTTTCACACAACAACTCCTTTCTCCAAGAGAATCCAGCGACACAACAATCTTCTCTATTTTCTCCAACAAGACAGCACCACGAGGAAAACCCTCTATCCTCTGAGTACTACTTAGATCAAATCCTTTGTGGGATAGAATTCCAACAATTGGAAGAGTTTGGGAAAATTAAGAGAGAGAGAGAATTTTTCTTTTGAAAAATTCAATCCAGAGAATGATCGATCAACCTATCCTACTCTCACCAGGAGAAGAGGAACATGTAGAGGGCATCTCCCCACTCCCTATCGATTAGGGAGTTGGGAGAGATGGGGAATGTGTCCTCCTGACACGGTCCCTCTTTTTTTTATTTAATTAAATAATTAAAAATATGAATTAAATAATAATATATTTAATTAATTAAATCATATTTAATTAATCTTAATTAAATATGATATATTTAATATAGATTAAATCACATTTAATCAATTATCCCTCTAATATATAGTTTTAATGCACATCTAATGCACATTAAATTTTAACCTATAGTTTTCAAATATGAATCACATTCACATTTGAATTTAATATTTGAACTCTTTCAAATATTTAATTCTCTCATATAATTTAATATGAATCATATTCACATTAAATTTATAATATATAGTTCCAAAACTATATATTATATCGTATCTATATACATTAAATTTATTCTCTAATGAATTTTAACATTTCAAATTCAAATGATCTAAGAACCCTATACGAGCTAGAAGGTGGACCTAATGGACCTACAGATTAGAAGCTCCAACGATACAAGATTACTCGGTTAATCTCATTAACCTCTTAATCAACATTCGTTAACTGCGGGAACACTCCACTAATGTCCCGCAGCTGCACTCTTTTCACTGCAGATATATTTTTGTGTCCACGGATATTGACCAATAACAGCAAATCAATCCTTCACGAATGTTCGTAACACCAGGTTGGTCAAATTACCGTTTTACCCCTGGGTTACATCTTGTACCTTAAGTACCAGTGCTCCTCTAATGAACAATTTATTTGTGGTCCTACCAACAAACAGAGTCCCTCTCGGACCAATGAGAGGATCGGGCCCTTTGTTCAAGTTCCGGAGACACCACTTAAGGGAACATTTCTCTACATACCCTAGTAGGTGGGAAAGAGTGAATTCCATCTTGTTAAGTTAGGGCCTGTTTGGTATGCAATCCGGATCCTGTTTTATGTTTTCGGATTCACTGAATTCAGTGAATATGTGTTTGGCAGATGTGTTTTCGAAAACTGTTTTCAATTGCAGGATCCAAATAGTAGAAATTACGAAAACAACATTTTTATGTTTTCATTGTATCAGATTTCGAATTTAAAATTTTAAAATGTGAATTATATTAAACAAAGATAAAAATAATAAATACAATATTTCATGTTATGAATTCAATTTACTTTTGTTAAATTAAAATATGTAGAATATAATATATTATAAATTATAGAATATTATATTATAAAAAGATAATTCTATAAAATTTACAAAATCATTTCCTAAATTAATTAATAATGACTTATATTCAATATAATAATTAGTTTTGCATCTACAACTAATTTCATGATCTATAAATATGTTATAGAGCCTGATTTAAACAACTCATTTAGAATGAAATCAAATTTCTAAATCTGCTACCAAACACATATCTAAAAACATGAAATACAACTCTGTTTTCATTGAATCCCTTGTTTTCAAATTTCTGTTTTCAGATTGCGTACCAAACAGGCCCTTAAGTTCCCAACACTTAGTGGTTTGCTCTTGGTTATTGATGCATAAGTGTAGGTAGGAAACCCCAGGTGAGCAACTTAGAGAGCATTGATTATATGGTGACTTGTAGCTTAGAGCATAAGTTTTCAATCTTTGTTTAATTAACCCGAATGATTTGAGTCTTGAAAGGTTTTTAAAGTATTTAGGGAATAGAACTCATTAAGGACAATGAGCAGTTCAAGTTTGGGGGTTTGATAACTCGACTTAGGGGTAGGAAGGCCATCTTACCCTTATGGTAAAATGTCTAAAATGCTCTTGGAGACTCCTTTAATTTCTATACATCTCCTGCACACAGAAAAATTCCAAATAAATTCATGAAGTAAATTATAAATCAAAGTAAAAATGCAAGGATTTTTGTAGTTAAGAAAAATCTCAAATTCTGGTCATTAATTAATCGTTAGCTTATTTTCCTAAATTTCTTAAATTAAAAAATAAAAAACATCAAAATTTATTCTTTTCGAACCTAATGCTTAAATTCAAGATTTTATGTGTTGAATTGTTGATTGATCTTATGCTTAAGAATGACTATGATGGCTTAGGATGAGATTTAATTGAAATTTTTGTGATTCTGTTGAAACTTGAGAGCATGATATGAATTAGAAACATTTACATTTTTTCTTGAGTTTTTCCTGCAATATGTTGCACATAGCCTATGTTCTTGTAGTTTTGAAAAGCTTAGAACAAAGTCATAAGGTTTAGAAGTTAGATGTCACCTCGATCGGCCTAAGAACTGATTTGTGAGTTAAACTGCAGGATAGGGTGTCACACCCCAACCCGTAGTACCTGCTAACTTAGCCCGGAAGACGCCATGAAGCCAACAGACATTGTTTACCTCTTAACAATACATGTTGACCCTGTTTTACCTTATAAACATACTATACTCGCATATGGAACACTTTTAACATAACACAAAAGAAACTTGACAACTACTAAACATACCTAAGAAGAAACTCTTCTCAAGTCTCTCCATAAAAACTTAAACAACAAAAGCATCAAAACCAAACAAGACAAACCATTGTTTATAGAACCTTTAATGTACACACAACTATAATTACATGATCCTCTCAAAATAAACTACAACACATATGGACTTGCTATACAACACCAACCATGTACAAAATATCAAACTTATGGAGCTTTCAGCAGACTATGGTAGGATGTTAGGCACCGGGAGCTCGATCTCTACCTGAAAAGGTTGAAAACACTGAAAGAATGAGCTATGAACCTTAGTGAGTGACTGAGTTTAAAATCTATAACTCGTAAAACATGTCACCTGAAAACTATGAGCATATGCATTTGTATTCAAGCGTTAAAAGTAAACGTGGAATCATAATAGATTTTCAGAAAACCAGCAAGTATGTCGATAAAATTTTGTAAGGCATACTAATGATTTAAACCCTTTTAAAACATGTCACAATCCACGTTGTGTAGGGAACGCCCAGTACAACCAACGTTTACTCTACGATGTAGTGGGGCCTGCCCAACACTCCACCGTCTTTGTCGTAGTGAGGCCCGCCCAGCACTCACGACAACATTGTTGTCACGGAGTACACTCAACGTCGACAACAGAAAATGAATTGTGTGCACACGGTTCCATATAGCCTCGGGCTCAATGTCTAAGTCATTTACTCATTCAAGTCTCAGAAAAACACATAAAAACATTTGAACATGCCTACTTATCTTTTTTTTCGTAAAACTCAAGCTTACTCAGGCTGTTCATAAAAACTGGAAAGCTTTAAATCATACTTGCTAGTACATACTTGCTCGAAATCATAACATTTTCATAAATTTCAGAAATCAATAAACATATGCTCATGTATAAATTTCATGAGGACGGTTAGGCTCACAACGAGGCCTTGAAATCATTTTTAGGAAAACATGAATACTCATAAATATGTGTTCCAAAAGAAAACATAAAGCATTTACAACATTTCATTCTAGAGAAATCATTGTTTTCTTAAGCATAATTCAAGCATATAAATCTTAAGCATAAATCATATGAAGAAATGAAATTGAGATTCCCAACGAATTTGTTCGAAAATACCTCGAAAGCTTCTTCCCTAAAAACAACATTCTGCTGTTTCCAGATTCGATTTCCTACTGCACCACAAATTTGACCTGATATTGAAAACATCTTCTAGTCATTTTCTACTCACGGTTTCTTCATGAAAGTTGTAGGAAATTAAATAAGCTTTCCAACTATACTTATTAGAGCTTCTGATTCCAACTCTGCTGATCAGCACAACCCAAAAACTAGAGGTTTCTCAGATTTGACAGCAAAATCTGTCATCTGCCTTCCCCTTAACAAAAATAGTAACTTATCTTCAGAATTTGCTCAAGCTTCCTTCACGAATTTTGTTCAAATATGAATTAACTTTCAAGAAAATCAAACCTCAACTCTTACCTCTTCTTGTAAAGCTCGAAATGATCAGAAAATCAGAACAAGGGTGAGTTGATCACCTTGCTGCCATGGAAACTTTTAGTAATCCTTCTCGTTTCTTCCTCAATCTCAAAACCAATACCTTCCTTCTGTTCTCCCCCTCAAAACCCTTCATTTCTTTGATGAAAATGAAAATAAATGGAAGGAAAAAGGTTAAATAAACCTTTAAAAATGTCCTTGGCGGTGGTGGGCTTTTGACCAACATGACACTTTGTTTTTAATCATTTCCATTTACTTCTTTCATTTTCTTCTCTTTTTTTTTTAAAAAAAATAATTTTCTTTTACATTTCTTTTCTTTTCTTTCAAAACAAAACCAAAATATATTAAACTTTCCCTTTGTTTGTTTTTTTTTTTTGTAAAGAAATTCTAAAGAAAGATCTCGGGTTTACAT
This sequence comes from Trichosanthes cucumerina, assembly GCA_036507285.1. Taxonomy (NCBI): domain Eukaryota; kingdom Viridiplantae; phylum Streptophyta; class Magnoliopsida; order Cucurbitales; family Cucurbitaceae; genus Trichosanthes; species Trichosanthes cucumerina. The sequence goes on from CM071841.1 coordinate 48,413,068, forward strand.
ATGGTGAATGAGAATATGAAGTGCATGATCTGTAAAATATGTGCATCTTGTGTAAAAGAGTTTGTCTTCCTGTGTTTAGTTTGTAAAAAAAAAAAAACAAATCATGAGGACAAAAAGAACTACCTTCACTATGATCAGTTAGGCCACTCATTGAGCGAGTGCTCTGGATGAAGGTCCCTGCAGTGGATGTGTGAAAGCTAGTATCCTTGCACAAAAAAAAAAAAAAGAGACAGAAGAAAATAGAAAAAGTGACTTAAAAAAAAGTGATTGGTACTGAATAAAGTTGTTTATTTCTTGAATGTGGGGAAGCTCAAGGATTGCTAATTATGACCAGTGTAGGGGAAAGTTGAATGAAGAACTTAATAATGTTGTTTCGGGCTTAGTAAAGAAGAAAGGAGCGTAGGCTAATCACACACACACACGTAGGAACACTTAGGAAGAGCTTTAAATTGCTTGTTGAAATATCGTGCTTGATTTTTTCCCGTGATTGCTGAAATTTCCTTTTTAAATCTCTGAGGATTGAGTCTGAAGCATGTATAAGAAAAATCTTATGTTTAGTTCTGTTTTTGCTCGGGACTAGCAAATGTTAAGTTTGTGGGTGTTTGATAACACACAAAATGTGTTATCCTAAGGCTTATACATTGCTAGTTTTTTTTTTTATAATTTCATGACTTTTACGTGTTTTAATTATCCAATTTCAGGTTTAGAGATTAAACAGGACATTTAGAGATATTATGGATAACTCAGGTTCAAATTGAGCCTTTTGGGAGCTAAAACTAACATCAAGTGGAAGTGGCGTTGCAACGCCCTGTAGGGCGTCGCAACGCCGTTGTTGCGGACAATTATATTAGAAGACCCATGAAGATAGCGTTGCAATTCTGCTTTGCTGCGTCGCAACGATGTATCGATAAGGTACACGCGCGTTAAGGTAGTGGTGATGCAACGTTGTCCTTAGCGTCACAATGCTGCAGACTTATTTCTATATTTGTTGCCGCCTAGGGAACAACGTTGTAGCGTTGCCCCTAGCATTGCAACACTGTACCGATTTTAATTATGAATAGAACACTTTGTTCCATTTGCAAAGGGAGCCGAATTTGATAGTTTTAGCCCTAATTTCGAAATACACACTCTAAGGAGAGAAAGAAGAGCATTCCTTGGGAGCCAAAGCGTTTGTGGATGCTCGAGATTGTGACAAGAGCTCGGAAACGAGGGACTTACATCGACACATAAGTTTATTTCTCTTTCTTTTAGTTTGTAACTTCGTTTAAAGACGATCCTATGACTTTAGCTTGTTTTTATGGTGATTTTGGAGTAGCTAATTGTTGTAGTTAAGGATTGATTAACGTGTTTTGGATTTATTTGATTATGTATTGAACTTTGTTGTGTTATTTATTTTTGGCAATTCATTCTTAAATTCATTGATCTTGTTTGTTAATTGGACTCGGCTGAAAGAAGCTCAAATTAGAGCAAAGTTGCCAAGACTCTTAGAAATCTGGTACGAGAGTAACCTAGAATTCTTTGGGAAACATATAAATAAGTTGCATAATGTCGTGCATGCTTTTAAAATTCATAAGGAAACTTTAGGATTTATTGTCGTGCACGAGGCTCACCATTGGTCGAGAGAATATTTTGATTATTTTTACTTCTAGTTTATAAATACACAACCATAGTTCATTGCATGTGTTAAATAAGAAATTTACTTCTGAAATAAATTTTCCTACAATTCTATCATATTCGCCTCTCCACTTGTATTTTTATTTTCTTATCTTTGTTTTCTCTTCCTATCAAAGTTTTGTTGCTTTAGCTAAAATTAAGAATAAGTATCTTGGTAATTAATAAATCTAGAAACTTATTCATGAGGACGATACTCTGTACTCAAATAACTATATTAAAACTTGACTGTTACACATGCGGTATTGTAATTTAAATTTTACGCAACAAAAACCGTTAACAGTATAAGACTAATAAATTCGTAGATGACCATTTGTGACTCGTCCTTAATCCTGACAGTGTTACGGACTCATGTTTGCGGGAGTTTTTCCTTTCCCTAGTACGGGTGAGAGTGACCTGAGTTTCTCGCCCAATATGCCTATCTTCTTGGGGACAAAACCACGTGGGGAGCTGGAAACTTAACTACAAAAGGAATTCACTCGTTCCCAAACTAGGGATACTAGAGGGGTTGTTCCCTTAAGTGTTGTCTCCAGGCCTTGAACGAAGGGGCCCCACCTTCTCACTGACCCGAGAAGGATGTTGTTTATGGTTGGGCCATACAACAAAGTTGTTCATTAGAAGAGCAGTGGGAATTAAGGAGCAAGAGGTAGACACAGGGGTAAAACGATAATTTGATCCAGCTGTGACTATGAACAACCTGTGAAAGACTCAAGGACATTTGTTATATCTGTAGGGATTGAATCCCACAACAGAAACAATTGTGAATCACGTGTTCATAATTTCATTACATAGATCTATAACAAGAACTAAATACTAAAGATTAAGCATGCATATCTAATTAGGACAACAAGATAACATACCTTTGAAGAACACTTTCTTCACGTATTCCTTCTCCAATGATCACGATCTCAGCAATACGAACCCAACACGTGTGAAGATCCACAACTAGATCTTCTCCGTTGTTCTCTAGGTGAGGGAGGAATGTGGGTTCCTTTAGGATGAGTTGTGGAGATTTGGGAGATGTGTGTTTGGAACTCGTTCAAACAACACAAATGTGGGACCTCTAGGATTGCACATAATAGCCTTATTCAAGGTTGCATCTTATGGAACTATTTAGAGGAAAATAGGATGGAAATTACCACCCCATCCGTCCTTCATTCTCTCATTAGTATATAGTTAATTTATGAATTTAATTCACATTAAAACTATATATTATATCAATTATATCACATATAATTGATATAACACCTCATATATGAAATTGAACACTTCAATTTCCTTCCAATCTTTATACCCTCAATATTACCATGTTGAGCCAACGGAGGGACCTAATGGACCTACAGTTCATGAGCTCCAATGATGTGAGATTAACAGATCAAACTCTTTAATTTTGTTAATTAATATTCATTAACTACAAGTCACCCCACTATAGACTTGTAGCTACACTCTCCTCACTGTAGATTATATTGTGTCCATTGATATAATCATTAACCATGAGTCGACCCTTCACAGGTTGTTCATAATCACAATTGGGTCAAATTATCGTTTTACCCCTGTGATTACCTCTTTGTTCCTTAAGCACCATTAATCCTCTAATGAATAATAAGTCTATGGTCCTACCATAAACTCAAACCCTCATAAGCTAGTTTAGAGGGTGGGGCCCCGTTGTCCAAGACATTGACTCAATTCTTAAGGGATCAACCTATCTAATTCCTTAGTTTAGGAATGAGTGAATTCCATCTTGCAGAGTTAAGTCCCAAGCTACCTACGAGGTTTTGTCCCTGAGAAGGTAGGCTTATTGAGTCGGCTATAGGCCACTCTCACCCATACTAGTCTAAGGACAAACCCCTATAAGCAGGAGTTCTTAACTTGCTCAGGATTCAGGTCGAGACACTAATGACCATCTATAAATTATCAGTCGTATCTTGTTAACGACGTTATATTGTATAGACTAATAATTTGCAGTTCGCTCTTGTATGAACTCTTCATACAGAAAGGAGAAATAAAACCTTGTTAGACATGGTTCGATCAATGATGTGCTATGCCCAATTGCATGACTCGTTTTGGGGTCATGCACTAGAGATTGCAGTTCAAATCTTGAAGGTCGTTCCATCAAAAAGTGTTTCTGAAACCCCTTTTGAGTTATGGAAGGGGCATAAACCTAGTTTGCATCACTTTGGAATCTGGGGTTGTCCAACACACGTGCTAGTGACAAATCAAAAGAAAGTGGAACCCCGTTCAAGATTTGTTGGGGTTTGTGCCCTAAAACTCGTAGTTTGTACATATCGTTCTAATTAATGTAATAAAAAGTTATTATTTTCAATAAAGAGTTATTGTTCATTATTTACAATATTGACCTTTTTATTAACCCTAAATCCAATAAACTATCATCCAAGGCTGTAAAATATCTTTTGAACTGAATGTAGTGTACATCTAAAGGATCTTAGTTCGAGATACAACCTAAAAGGGCCTATAGTAAGGGGATAAGGCTTGGGTACCTTACCCTAGTAATATTATGGATATGAACCACTTTGTATATGATACAAACATAGTGATCTTAGCGTGTTCGTGTAGACGACATATGAATGGGGAAATCCTATACAAGGAGATTGCATAAGACCGGACCACGAAATAGTAACCACTAGATGTAACTCCGTTGACTAGTTAGGTTTCTATTTCACTAGGATGACCTAGGCAACTTGATCTCAATCCTGAGCAGGTTACGAACTCCCGTTTGCGAGGGATTGTCCTTTGACTAGTATTGGTGAGAGTGGCCAGATTCGCCGACTCAATATGCCTACCTTCTTGGGGACAAGACCGAGTGAGCAATTGGGGACTTAACTTAGCAAGATGGAATTAGGAATAAGATTTAATCATTTGTACATTTGATTAAATGTGCTTTAATCAAATATTAGTATAATTAAATTGGTTAAATTATATTAATTTAATTAATTTAATTGATTAAAAATTAATAAAAAAGGAGGGAGCGTGTCGATGACACGTTCCCCACTACTTCCCCTTCCTTCTCCCTATCGACAAATATACATGGGAGAGGGGATCGATTTATGGTTGATCGATCATTTGATGCAACGGTGAATTGCAATTTTTTGTAAAACTCTCTTAATCAATTTTCCTTCATTCTTCCAATTTGTTGGTTCCTTCCCACTAAGGAATTGGTCTAGGAACTCAGAGAATAGGAGGTTCTCTAAGTGGTTGTTGTCCTATTGGAAAGGAAGTACAGAGGAAAACTTGTTTGTTGTGTTGCTGTGCATTTTGGAGAAAAGAGTTGCTGGATTGAAAACTACAAAGGTAAATTTCTTTCTTTTAGTTTAGGAAATTTGTACAGCATGTTTGTATTCATATTCCATGCTTAATTAAATTAGGATTGCTTATATCTTTATTTTTTTTCCAATGTACTGGTATTTGTAGTAAACAAAAACAAGCAAGTAATCGATCATTAAATCACGTTTCCGCTGCTCACTTGGACCAGATTCCCATCAATTAGTATCAGAGCAATGCTTGTTTTATTTGGTTGAAAAAAATTTGCATTGGTTAGGTAGGAATTGCATTTGGTTTGCTGTAAAACTATTTAGGAAAATTTTGGCCTTAGTTTTAATTGTGATTTGATCAAATTAAATGTAAAGGCCCCTGCATTTTGGGCAATTAAGTGCATAATCGAGTCTGTAAAATTGTTATGAGTCGTTCGTCACAAATTTCAAGTCATTCGGATGAGTATCGGATGAGAAATTTCCATTGGATGCTGCTGTTTTTCGAAGAAGAGAACACTGGCAGAAGCGACAGTGTTGCAACTCTCCCTATGTCGTTGCAACGTTGTTCATCAGCGTCACAAATCTGGAGAATGGCGTTGCAACGTCGATGGCTCCCTATCGATAAGGAATCCAGGGGTTGGCAGCGTTGCAACGCCACCCCGATGCCTGACGCGAGCGCGATAGGAGGCGGCGTTCCAACGCTCTCCTTAGCGTTGCAACGTCGTGGCAGCATCTGGATGAGGCAAACCGGTTCAACGGTGGTTCGAGCAGTTCGGGTTGTGGACCGTCCGGTTCGAGCGGTTATGTTCAGTGGTTTTTGACCATTTTTGTAATAAAGTTAGTGTAATTTTATTATTTTTGCACTTTTGGGGCAAATTTTTTTTCGGTTTTATGGCTATTTTATTTATGAATGTCATTTAGAATTTTTTCTACCTTAGGATAAGCATGTTCATGCATTTTATTTGTATAAGTGTTATATAAATTTTGTAGAAATCCATGATTCAATTTATTTTTCGTGAGTAATTAATTATAAATCTTATAATTAGATTATATGAAAAATAAAAAACATGAAGCATGAAATTACTTAGTTTAAAATAAAGTGTTATTTTATAAAAGTAATTTGCATGATTCAAGCAGTTGAATGTAATTCCAATTAGAAATCGTATGTTGGAGTTATCATATAGTTTGTTGTCATAGGTTAATTTATTAAAATTTATAAAAGTTATAAAAGGGGTTTAGAAACCATAACCTATAACAAAGAACACAATGCAAACATAGGCGCTTGGGTTAAATTAAATTAGTTTTAAATTGTTTAAAATTAATTTAGACCTAAGTTTAATTTCTAATAGGATTAGGGTAAAGTTAGTGTAATTTTATTATTTGATCAATTGAAGGGAATTTGATCCCAGTGAGCAGCGGAAACGTGATTTAAAGATCGATTACTTGCTTGTTTTGGTTTACTACAAATACGAGTACATTGGAAAAAATACAGAGATAAGCAATCCTAGTTTAATTAAGCATGGAATATGCATACAAACATGCTGTACAGACTTAAACTAATAAGGGAATTCGAAATTACCTTTGTTGTTTCAATCCAGTAGAACAACTCCTTGCTCCAATTGCACAACAACACAACAAGCAAAAATTCCTCTCTTCCTCCTTTCCAACAGGACAATACCACTTGGAAAACTCTCTATGTCTCTGAGTTTCCTAGACCAATTCGTTGGTGGGAAGAAACCAACAATTGGAAGGGAAGGGAAATTGAGAGAGAATTTTCTTCTAGCAATTCACAATTGCAAAACAAATGTTCGATCAACGATACACTTATGTCCAACCAGAAGATAAAGAAGGGCACTTCTCCACTCCTATCGATAGGGGGTTTAGTGGGAAAGTAGGGAACGTGCCCTCCTGACACGTTCCCTCTTTATTTTATTTTTATTATATTATTTAATAAATAACTAATTTAATTATTAAATAATATATTTAATTAATTAAATCATTTTTAATTAACTTTAAATCAAATATCATATATTTAATTAATAAATGAATTAAATATCATATATTTAATTTAGATTAAATCATATCTAATCAATTTCCCTCTAACCTATAGCTTTAATGTACATCTTATGCACATTAAATTTTAACCTATAGTTTTTAAATATTAATCTTTCACATTTGAATTAATATTTGAACTCTTTAAAATATTTAATTCTCTCATCTAATTTAATTCTCTCATCTAATTCGCCACTCGCATGTCATCCACATGAATGAGTTGAATTACCTCATTTGTAATAATTACAAAGTGGGTCGCATCAATGGTGTTAACAGAATGAGGTTTCCAACCTCATTCTTATACCATAGACCATTTAGGTTATGAATGAAGGGAATCGAGTTCTGCAGCGGAAGAGATTGTGAATCGCGCGTTCTCAATTTAGTTACAACAATTTCATTCAAGAACGAAAACAACTAGATTAAGAATATATAAGTAGATGGACAACAAGAATTATACCTTTGAAGAACTCTTTCTTCAAGTGTTCCTCCTCTCTCACGATCAAGATCTCAGCAACACGAACCCGAACGATCACGGACACTACCACCGGATCTTCTCCATTATTCTCTTGGTGAGGGAGGAAGGTGGGTTCCCTTTAGGAGAGGTGAGGTGTTTTGTGAGATTGTAGTTGGAACCCTTTCCAACACAATGTGAGAGAGGCTAGGGTTTCACCAAGTGCTTAGCTTCACTTGCATTAACCTAGTTGTATCTCATGCAACTATATATATAAGCAAATAGGGTGGAAATGACCATCCTACCCCTCCTCTATTCTATCATTAGTAGATGGTTTATATGTGAATCTAATTCACATTAAAACTATATATTATATCAATCATATCATATATAATTGATATAACACCTCATATATGAAATTGAACACTTCAACTTCATTCCTAACTTTATACCCTCAATATTTTCATGTTGAGCCAACGGAGGGACCTAATGGACCTACAGTTCATGAGCTCCAATGATGTGAAATTAACTGATCAAACTCTTTGATCCAGTTAATCAATATTCATTAACTACAAGTCAGTCCACTATAGACTTGGAGCTGCACTCTCCTCACAGTAGATTATATTGTGTCTACTGATATAGTCATTACGTATGAGTCGATCCTTCACAGGTTGTTTGTGATCACAGCTGGGTCAAATTACCGTTTTACCCCTGTGATTACCTCTTTGTTCCTTAAGCACCACTGATCCTCTAATGAACAACAAGTCTGAGGTCCTACTATAGACTCATACCCTCATAGAGGGTGGGGCCCCGTTGTTCAAGACCTGGAGTCAGTTCTTAAGGGAATAATCTATCTAATTCCTTAGTACAAGAATGAGTGAATTCCATCTTGCACAGTTAAGTTCCCAGCTACCTACGAGGTTCTGTCATTGAGAAGGTAGGCTTATTGAGTCGGCTACAGGCCACTCTCACCCATACTAGTCTAAGGTCAAACCCCTATAAGCAGGAGTTCTTAACTCGCTCAGGATTCAGGTCGAGTCACTAAGAACCATCTATAAATTACTAGTCTTATCCTGTTAAAGGTGTTATACTGGTTAGACTAATAATTTGCGGTCTGGTCTTGTATGAACTCTTCATACAGGATGCCCCCACTCGCATGTCAACTACATGAATGAGTTGGATTACCTCATTTGTACTAATTACAAAGTGGGCCGCATCCATGGTGTTACGAGAATGAGGTTTCCAACCTTATTTTTATACCATAGACCATTTAGGTTATATTCTTGAACACAATCCAAATAGTGTCCACTACACTGATGTTCAAGATATATATATTATCAAGATATATGTTACAACCTTGGAGCTTAGTTGATTGGATTTATGAAGCAAGACTGTAATTTTATCAAAACAAATAACTCTTTATTTCTTTAATCAAAATTACACAAGTTTTAGGGCATAAATCCCAACAATCTCCCACTTGACCTAAAGCTTGTGGAGGACTATAACATTACAGTAATGTAAATACAATAAACTAGGGCATTTAAACCCTTTGTACAAAATACTCCCACTTGCCCTAGTTGGGGAAGACTTGTAAACCTAGACCTTCTAGGTGACTCTCAAATACTTTAGCCGTAAGAGCCTTTGTAAAAGGATCAACAACGTTGTGCTTTGAGACTATTTTCGTGACAATCACGTCTCCTCTATGCACGATCTCCCGGATAAGATGATACTTTCGCTCTATGTGCTTTCCCCTCTTGTGACTTCGGGGTTCCCTCGAATTTGCCACTGCACCACTATTATCGCAATACAACGTGATGAGCAGAGTTATATTTGGAACAACTTCCAAATTTAGCATAAATTTCCTTAACCAAACGACCTCTTTAGCTGCTTCACAAGCTGCTGCATATTCGACCTCTATGGTGGAATCTGCAATGCATCCTTGCTTGACGCTTCGCCATACTACAACTCCTCCGTTAAGAGTAAATACTGACCCTGATGTAGATTTCCGAGAATCTTTATTAGTCTGAAAGTAAGAATCCATGTATCCTGTAAGGATCAAATCCTTAGCCCCATACACAAGCATGTAATTCCTTGTTCTCCAAAGATACTTAAGGATTGTTTTAACCGTTGTCCAGTGTTCAAGTCCTGGATTGGATTGATACCTACTGACCATTCCAACTACAAAACAGATGTCAGGCCTAGTACACAACATGACGTACATCAGGCTCCCAACAACTGATGCATAAGGAATCCGTCTCATATCCTCAACTCCTTGAGGTGTCTTAGGACACTGTTCCTTAGTCAAATGGACTCCATGTTTAAAAGGCAAGAAGCCCTTTTTGGAGTCTTGCATCTTAAACCTTGACAAAACTTTCTCTATGTAAGATGCTTGAGACAAGGCTAGTGTTTTATTCTTGCAGTTCCGAACAATCTGGATCCCAAGAACAAACTGTGCATCACCCAAGTATTTCATTTGGACTTCCGTAGCTAGCCAATCCTTAATGTCAGTAAGATAACCTACATCATTCCCAATGAGTAGGATATCATCCACATAGAGAATTAGGAATGCGACAGAACTATTGATGATTTTCTTGTAGACACAAGGTTCATCATCATTCTGGTTAAAACCATAAGATTTGATTGACTCATCAAATATTATATTCCAGGACCTAGAGGCTTGTTTCAGTACATAAATTGACCTTTTAAGCCTGCAAACGTTTTGATCTTTTCCTGATTCAATGAACCGTTTGGGTTGGTCCATGTAGATGTTTTCCTCAAGATTGCCAGTCAAAAAGGCTGTCTTGACATTCATTTGCCATACCTCATAGTCATAATATGCGACAATGAAAAGTAGGATACAGATAGACTTTACCATAGCAAAAGGTGAAAAGGTCTCCGCATTGTCGACCCCTTCAATCTGGTATAACCCTTTGCTACTAGTCTAGCTTTGAAGGTTTGCACCTTCCCATCTACACCACGCTTTCTCTTGTAGATCCACTTACAACCTATAGGTTTTACCCCATCAGGCTTATCTACAAGATCCAAAACAGAATTGAAGTACATAAACTCCATTTCTTGGTCCATGGCTATGACCCATTTGTCTTTGTCTTTGTCAACCATCGCTTGATTAAACTCTTGTTGACGTACTAGTGTTTTTAGCAACCTTTGCTATTGTTCCGTCGAACTCACTCAACACTACTTTACTTTTTGGTTTGTGGTCCCTTATGTGGTCCTCCTCTAAGAAAATGACATTTGTCGACACAAAAACCATATCTTCTTAGGATCATAAAATAAACCACCTCTTGTTTCTTTTGGGTAACCTACGAATAGGCACAATTTTGAACGTGAATCCAACTTCTTTGGATTTGTCACAAGCACATGCACTGGACAACCCTAAATTATGAAATGACATAAACTACCTTTACGTCTTTTCCAGAGTTCAAAGGTGTTTCAGAAACACTTTTTGAGGGCACATTATTTAAAATGTATACCACAGTCTCTACTGCGTAACCCTAAAAGGAGCTAGGGAGATGAGCATAACTCATCATTGATCGAACCATGTCCAACAAGGTTCTATTTCTCGTTTCCGATACACCGTTTTGCTGTGGTGTACCAGGAGCTGATAGTTGGGATGTAATTCCATCTTCTATCATATAGTTCTGGAATTTTAAATCCATGTACTCTCCACCTCGATTCGATCGAAGTGTTTTAATAGTTTTACCTAATTGATTTTCAACCTTAGTCTATAATTCCTTGAACTTTTGAAGTGCTTCAGACTTGTGGTGCATTAGGTAAATATGCCAAAATCTAGAATAATCATCTATAAAAGAGATGAAATATTCATATCCTCCCCTGACTTTAACATTAATCGGACCACAAAGGTCTGAATATATAAGCTCAAGAGGTTTTTTGGCTTTATAACCTTTTCCACTAAAAGGTATTTTAGTCATTTTACCTTCTAGGAAGGATTCACATACAGGTAAAGTATTTTCTTCTAACTCATTTAAAAGTCAATTCTTTACCAATCTCTCAATCCTATTGAGATTAATGTGACTCAATCTTAGATGCCAAAGATGAGCATTTTCTTTAGGAGAAATTTTACATTTCTTAGTTTGTGCGTTTACAGTTTTAAATAATTCAGTGTTCAAAACCATTTTGACGGAATTAGGCCTTAAACATACAACCCATTTTCTAATGAAGCTGAACATATTTCCACATCTTTCATCAAAATAAACACTTTATTCATTGAGAAAGAAATAAAAATACATTGTTCTATGAGGCAAGAAATTGAAATAAGGTTTCTAGTAAACCCTGGTATCACTAATATATTATCCAACAACATATATTTCTTGCCAAAATAAAGCTTCATCGTGCCTACTGCTACAGCTGAGACGACTTCTCCATTTCAGACTCAGAGTGTTATCTCACCTTTCTGTAGCTGCTGCCAGGAATCAATTCCCTGAAAAGAAGAGCAAACATGATTAGTAGCGCCTGAATCAAGTATCCAAACAGTTTTATCATTATCCACTAAACAAGTTTTTGGGCAAAGTAAATCATATTTACCTTCCTTCTTCTTTTCTGCAATGTACTTCAGACAGTCTGTTTCCAATGCCCGTCATCGTTGCAGTGGAAACACTTTCATTTGTCAGTAACTTCTTTGACTTTCTTTCCCTTATGGGCGACAGCTTTGTCAGCCTGTTTCCCTTTACCAACCTTCTTCATGTTCTTCTTCTTCGTTTTCAGGTTAGAAAAAGATGAAGCCACTGTTTTTGTCCCAGAGGTCGAACCTCTGTGATAACTCCTACTGGCAACATTTGCTTCACCTTTCGATCTCTGAATTTTCATTAAAGATTGAAAGGTCTGGAGTTCATTCAGAAGGGATGTAAGATTAAAAGTAAGCTTGTTCATAATAGCATTACTTCTAAATTGTAGGAAACTATATGGAAGGGTTTCCAAAATGAAGCTGACCTGGCTCGACTCATCGATGGAAGCACCATTCGACTCCGCGATGTTAAAGTGCACCATCATATCCAGGACATGATCCCGAACAGATGTACCCTTTGGCATCCTTGAGTTAAATATGTACTTTAGGGCATTGTGTCGGGCCTGTGTGGACTGTTGTCCAAACATACCCTACACAGAATCCATGATTTCCTTGGCGGTTATCATGCCCTCATGCTTCTTGGCTAATATGTCAGACATACTTGCCAGCATGTAGTCCTTGGCCTTATTATTGGCCTTGATCCATCGATCATATGCATCACGAACATTTCGTGACGCATTGGAGCCTTGCACTTGAGGACACTCCTCAGTGAACACCAACTTCAGATCATCCACTACCAATATAGGGTTGAGTTTGTTTTTCAAAGTCATCATATTCTCTTCGGTTAAGTTTTCCGCACTCAATAAGGAAATAATAAAGCTAGGCATTTTTGCTGAAAAATTTACAAACGAACTTGTATGAGTTTCTTGCTATAACTCTAACCCAATCATGTTTTAGCTAATTATAAAATGATTCCTAGGCCATTTATAATTTCCAATGATACTCCAAAGGTTTAGAATGTATGATACCGAAGGCTAATCAAAAGCACTCCTCCTCTGGATCAAGACAATCTTGACCAAAACCTAATGCTAGAATAACTTTTATTCCTATAGGCTTTAGTTACCATTTTCGGTCAGGATACATACACAACTTATGTACCCCGTGAGTGTAACCCTCTGTCTTTAGATCCCAGAGTCTTCATCCAATAAAATCCGTCGAAGGAAGAACTAGATTGAAAAACAGATTAAGAAAATGATTATCCCTTTCGGGTGTCTATTGTGTTAGATCCCCAATGATCAAGCCTTCCGAAGGGATTATTTGGTCCAGGCCAAACTAGCAGGCTGAACATAATGGTCTAACGGTTTAAACCGACAAAAGAGACCGTAGGTTTATTTTTTCACTAAACCTGCTCTCACTCACTATAAGTACCCTCTCCATTCACCTTGGTATTGACTCATACAAACATCATCCGAAGGGGGACGCTCCCGTTTGCGCCACGAGGCCAAGTATGAGTCTCACGGTGTGAATTTCTCGGAGATAACGTAGGTTGAAAAATATGTATCATATACATTTTTCCTCCCACTGAATACTTTAAAGTTATAGAAATCTTACTTAGGCTAAAACCCGGCTAATGGTTTTACCTAACTCTATCAATATAACTCTTATATCGATAATCAATATAACTCTTATATTGATTTTATCCTAGGTTTGTTAATATAACTCTTTATATTAAATCTAGGATTTATAGTTTATTAACACCTTGATAAACCCGCTGACGCTACTATAATTTATAAACTCTCTGATTAAATTTCACTCCCGAGTCAGTTCCTAGGTAGGGGTGTTCCGTTTCCGTCAGCTTAAATACCCCAGCCTAGACATAACCTTCCTTAAACAGAGTTGCTCTTTTAATCAAAGCTTATAAATTACTTGGTTCCTAATTATAATCTAATTAGAACTAGATAACCTAAGGTCTATTAGTTCCAAGTTTTAAACATTTTAAAACTAATAATTAGCCTTAGGTGACATGCATACTATGTTATAGTGCTTGATCATTCATCACATGAATAATAAGACATTCATTGCATAATCATCTCATGATATATAATGCATATCAATGATGTCCATAAATTAATATAATAACTTTATATTAATTAATCATGCAAACTATATAATATAACTCTTTACATTATAAATGATGCATGAAAATGATTAACCTAAGGTGGGATTTCTAAAATAAAAGCATACATTATGCATGACAATAATTACACAACAATTGCATAATTTAAATAGCAAAATTAGACAAATTTTGGCACCCTAAAATTAATTTTAATTAATATGATCTAATTATATTAAATAAAATTAAATAAATTAAATAAAAATAAATATAAAACGTTTTTATATTTATTATATATAATAAATACAAAATTCTGCCCGTTGCTCCTTCGCGTGAAACGCCTGTGGCGTTGCAACGCTGATACTAGCGTTGTAACGCTGCAGTTTGTCCTCATCTAATGGTTGAAGCACGCCTCTCGTCTAGCGTTGCAACGCGGAGGGCGGCGTGTAACGCTGCCGCCTCGTCTTATGCGATCGCGCTTTGTCGTTTGTATGCGTTCAAACCCCAATGAACAGCGTTGCAACACCATTCACATAACAACAACAATCTCTATTGTTTTGGCTCATTTTTGCTCCGTTCTTCTTGGAAACCACTTTGCCTCGATCAACACAGACTTACAGACTCGATTTACATAATAAAATGCCCAAAACAATAGGCCCTTACATTGAACAATTCAACGAAATTATGTAAATCTAAGTGCAAAAATTGAAAACGTCTAAATTGCAAACTGTTCATACATCTCATGCAAAACAGTAAATCCCACCTCATTCTTGAAAAATTCAGAACGTAAGTCAAGAATGAAATTGGGCTCTGATACCAATTGAAAGGAATCGAGTCCCGCAGCGGAAGCGATTGTGAATCGCGCGTTCTCAATTTAGTTACAACGATTTATTTCAAGAACGAAAACATCTAGATTAAGCATATAAAAGTAGATGGACAACAAGAATTATACCTTTGAAGAACTCTTTCTTCAATTGCTCCTCTTCTCCCACGATCAAGATCTCAGTAACACGAACCCGAACGATCATGGACACTACCACCGGATTGAAAGGAATGAGAATCCCCGCGCAGCGAAAGAAGATCAAATCGTCATGGTATCATTACGCTACTTGGTTTTGTTAAAACGATCTAACTCTTAGATCTAAGTTAAACATGCTAGAAAGGAAGAAATTTACAACGAGAAGAAGTTTACTTACTTGTTATAGACAAACTTCAAGGATTTCTAGATCGCTTCGTGCTTCTCGATCTCAACAAATGCTCTCCACGAACGGAACTCGAACACTACCACTTGGAGTCTCGGTTGTTCTTCTTTTGGAAAGAAGGAAGTTTGTGGGAACTTTTGGTTTTGGAGAGGGAGGAGAATTGAGAGAGAGTAGAGATAGTTTTAGTTTTTCTCTTTTGTCAAAACCAAAAAATGAGAAAAGCCTATTTTCAATCCCTTCTTGCAAAGGGTTTAAATAGTGGAATGATGAAGTTAAAATCTCAACATTATTACCACTTTACCAAAACCATAGGTTATGCAAATCTCATTGGCCTAATCATATAATATAAGATATCTCATATCTCATATTGCAAATCTCATATCTCATATTGCAAATCTCATTTGCAATAATTGTGGATTAATTAAATTGAATCACATCCAATTTAATTTCTCTCAATTAATTTCTCTAATTAGCCCTAATTGAACAATTAGGCTAACCTATAGTTTATTATGAATCTCATTCACATTAAACTATATATTATATCATCCATATCTCATATAAATGACATAAATGTTCTTAAAGTGAAATTGAACACTCCAATTTCATACCAAAACATTAACCCTTCTTTTAACCTGCATTGAGCCAACCGAGGGACCTAATGGACCTCTGATGGCGGGCTCCAATGATCCGAGATTAATCTCTCAAACTCTTTGACCCGGTTAACCAACATTCATTAGCTACGGTAACACTCCACTATAGCCCGTAGCTGCACTCCCGTCAGTGCAGAATATTACGTGTCCACTGATATAACCAATGCCCATGAGTCGACCCTTCACAGGTTGTTCGTAGACACGACTGGGTAAAATTACCGTTTTACCCCTGTGTCTACCTCTTGTTCCTTAAGTCCCCACTGCTCCTCTAATGAACAACATATTGTGATGGTCCAACCATACACAACACTTTTCTCGGCCCAGTGAGAAGGTGGGTGCCCGTTGTCTAAGCCTTGGAGACAACACTTAAGGGAACAACCCCTCTAGTTTCCCTAAAGGCGGGAACGAGTGAATTCCATCTCGCGTAGTTAAGTTCCCAACTCCCTACTTGGTCCTGTCCCTGAGAAGATAGGCATATTGGGCAAGTAACTTTGACCACCCTCACCCGTACTAGTCAAAGGACAGACCCCCGCAGACAGGAGTCCGTAACACACTTAGAATTCAAAGTTGAGTCACTAATGGTCATCTCACGAATTTATTAGTCTCATCACAGCGGTGTTACAACAAAGAGGTCTAATAATTCACGGTCAGGTCTTGTACAATCTCATTGCACAGGATGCCCCCAATCGCATGTCAACCACATGAACGAGTCAGATCACCTCGTTTGTATCTAATACAAAGCGGCCCGCATCCACAGTGTATGTATCCAGGATTAGGTCTCCAACCCTATCCATATACTGTAGATCGTTTGGGTCATTAACTCAAACGTGATCCTCCCTGTGTGTCCACCACACACCGTTCAAGTTCTAGTTCTATCATAAATTCAATGACCCTGGAGCTTATTTTATTGGAAAAGTTTGTAAATATTGCGGGATACAAAGTGATGAAATGAATAACTCTTATTAATTTGAAACAGTAATTTACAAACACGAGATTAGGACAAAAATCCCAACAAACTCCCACTTGGACTAAGCTAGTAGAGAAAATACATTTCTGAAATGTACACAAATTACAATGAAGTAATACAATAAACTAGGGCATTGAATACCCGTTTACACATCTCCCACTTGTCTTAGTCAGGAAGCTCTCGAAGACCTAGACACTCTAGGTGACCCTCAAACACCTTAGCCGTGAGGGGCTTTGTAAATGGATCAGCTACGTTGTGCTCCGACGCTATCTGCTTGACCGTCACGTCTCAGCGGTGCACAATCTCCCGTTTACACATCTCCCACTTGTCCTAGTCAGGAAGCTCTCGAAGACCTAGACTCCTAGTCAGGAAGCTCTCGAAGACCTAGACTCTCTAGGTGACCCTCAAACACCTTATCGGTCTGAAAATCAGAATCCGTGTATCCCGTAAGGATCAAATCCCTACTACCATACACTAAGCTGTAGTTCCTCGTTCTCCTAAGATACTTGAGGATTGCCTTTACGGCTTTCCAGTGATCTAATCCTGGATTGGACTGATATCTACTGACAATTCCTACTGTATAACAGATGTCGGGCCTAGTACACAACATAGCATACATCAGGCTCCCTACGGTAGGAAGCATATGGAATCCGGCCTCATATCCTCAACATCTTGAGGAGTCTTAGGACACTTGATCCTTGAGACAAGTGAACCCCATGCCCGAAAGGCAGTAAGCCCTTCTTGGAGTTCTGCATCTTATATCTAGACAACATCTTGTCAATATAAGACGCCTGAGACAAGGCTAGCGTTATGTTCTTCCAGTTCCGGACAATCTGGATACCTAGAACGTATTGAGCTTCTCCCAAATCTTTCATTTGGAATTGCGAAGCTAGCCACTTCTTAACGTCAGTAAGAAATTCTATCTCATTCCCAATGAGAAGAATATAGTCCACATACAACACAAAAAATGCGACAGTTTTGTCAACAATTTTCTTGTAAACACAAGGTTCGTCGACATTTTGATCAAAGCCATCAGATTTGATCTCCTCATCAAACCTTATATTCCAAGACCTCGAAGCCTGTTTCAATCCATAAATGGACCTATGAAGCTGACAAACCTTTTGCTTTTGGCCTTGGGCAATGAACCCTTTGGGCTGGTCCATGTAGATGGTCTAATCAAGTTTGCCATTTAAAAATGCTGTCTTGACGTCCATCTGCCATACCTCATAGTCATAATACGTGACAATCGCCAGAAGGATCCTGATCGACTTTACCATGGCAACAGGTGAAAAGACCTCCTCATAGTCAACCCCTTCAACCTGGGTAAAACCCTTTTCCACTAGTCGGGCTTTGAAGGTCTGCACCTTCCCATCTACGCCACATTTACGCTTGTAGATCCATTTGCAACCAATAGGTTTGACCCCATCCGGTTGATCCACAAGCTCCCAGACAGAATTGAAGTACATAGACTCCATTTCCTGGTCCATAGCTTTAATCCATTCGTCTTTATCACCTCAACCATTGCCTGATCATAGGTCAATGGATCCTCACACTCATCATCAGGAGTGACAACTGAGGTTTCAGCTAAACCCATGTAGCGATCATGCTGTCTCACAGTCCTCCCACTACGTTGAGGCATTCCCAACTCTTGGGAACGAATTTGACTAGACGTGCTAGGATCAACAACACTTGTTGACGTACTAGCCTCATCAACAACTCTTGCTGATGTACTGTCCATTTCATTTAACATAATTTTACACCTTGGTAAATGATCCCTGACGTGGTCTTCCTCTAGAAAAGTGGTATTTGTCGACACAAGCACCCAATTTTCCTTAGGAACGTAAAACATGTAAACCCGAGATCTTTCTTTGGAACCTCCTTAATATCAAACAACAAAAGAAAGGAAGAAATGAATGCTTAAAACTTGGTTTTCCTTATTTTAAAAAGAAAAGTAATGAAGTGAAAGGCAAAAGGAAAACAAGGAAGGAAAAACATAAACCATTTTGGTTTGGTTGCTCTAAGAATAATGAAGGAAAGAAAATGAAAGCTATGGTTATTATATTATGTTATGTTTAAAAAAAAAAGAAAACAAAAGAAAACAAGAAAGGAATAGTTTGGTTTGGTTTTTCTTTGAAAACAAAAGCAAAGGAAAGAAAAGTAAAATGAAGAGATAAAGGAAAAGAGAAAAGGAAAAAGAAAAAGAAGAAAAAGACAAAAACAACCGTTTGGGGTTTATTAAACCATTTTCAATTAATTTCCAACCCATTTTGTTATCATTTTCAACCAAGAAAGGGCAGAGCATCGTGGGAGAGGTTTGAGAGAAGAAGAGGGGAGAAAATTTCTGGTTGAGGTTGAAGAAGAAAGGAGAAGAATCATTCAACTTCCATAGAAATTCTTTGATCAACTCAGACAAGTTCTGCTATTTTCTTCATCTCGAGCTCCACAGAAAGAGGTAAGAGTTGAGATTTTGTTTCGTGCAAGTTAACTCATATTGGAACAAAATTCGTGAAGGAAGCTCGAGCAAATTCGGATCTTAAGCTACTGATTTGTGAAGAGGAAGACAGATGACAGATTTTGCTGTCAAATCCGGGAAGCCTCTGATGTTTTGGTTGTTCTGATCTGTATACTTGGAGTTAGAAGCTCTATTAGGTATGGTTGGAAAGCTTATTGAATTTCCTACAACTTTTATGAAGAAATCGTGAATAGAAAATGACGGAAAGATGTTGTAAATAGCAGGTCAAGTTTCGGGTTGCAGCAGAAATTCGACTCTTGAATAGCAGAAGTTAGTTCCTGGGAAAGAAGCTTTCGAGGTATTTCTGAACCAATCTATTGGGAATTTCAATTTCATGTCTTCACATGATTTTTAGAGGATTCAAAAAGGAAGAGTTTGGTATAAATTTCACCCTGTTTGGCTAAGTATTGAAGAAGTTATGGCTGTCTGGAAACAGGGCAGAAATTCTGAAAATGCTGGAATTTTGTTGGAGTGATTTCTTGTAGTTTTAAGGTTAAAAACCATGAGATCGAGGTTCTAAAACATGGTTTTGGTTTGTTTGACAGTCCAAGAGGAGATAGGTCGAGTGTACGGGCCAAGGTTCTAGTTCTAACACGGTGAGTGACAAAACGAACCTTGAAAATGGTTTACAGGCTTGTATTATGCTTATGAAATGCAAGGTTTTCCTAAAACGAAATGGTTTCAATGCTTATTGTTTTCCTTGAACACTTGTTTATGAGCATTCATGATTTCTTATAAATGTTTTAAAGTGTTCATGATGAGCTTAAATGTCTTGATGAAATTTATACACGAGCATATGTTTATTGCATTTCCGAAGTCTATGGAAATGTTATGATTTTGAGCAAGTATGTTTTTAAAGATTTCCAGTTTTATGAACAAGCTAAGTAAGCTTGAGTTTTATGAAAGAAAAGATAAGCGAGGCATGTTCAAATGTTTTCATGTGATTTTTACGAGATATTGAGCAGAGGCTTTGCTTTATGGTACCGTGTGCACACAGTGTCTTATTCTGTTGTCGACGCGTTGAGTGTACTTCGTGACAACAATAATTGCGTCGTGAGTGCTAGGGCGGGCCCCACTACGGCAAAGACAATGGGAGTCTTTGGCGGGCCCCACTACATCGTAGAACAAAGTAGATTGTGACATGTTTTTTTAAAAGAGTTTATATCATTTACATGCCTTACGAGATTTAAACGATATACTTGCGGTTTTTACGAAAAGCTATTATGATTACACGATTACTTTCAACACTTGATTCTGGATGCATATGCTCATAGATGACCGGTGATATGATTTACGAGTTAGTAGTTTCCTTTAAACTCAAGTCACTCATCGAGCTTCATAGCTCATTCTTTCAGATGTTTTTCCACTTTTGGTGTAGAGATCGAGCTCCCGGTGCCTGAGAACCTGCCATAGTCTGCTGAAGCTTCACATGTTTGATACTTTGTACGTGGCTGGTGTTGTATAGCAAGTCCATATGTTTTGTAAATTATTTTGAGAGAACTATGTAGTTATAGTCCTATGTGCTTTAGAGGTTGTGGTTGTTTAATTAGTGGTTTGAATTTGTTTGTGGTTCGATGTTCTTGCTCGTTTTAGTTTCCAAGAGAGACTTAAGAAGAGTTTCTCCTCATGTACGTCTTATAGATGTCCAGTTTCCGCTGTGTTAAGTTTAAAATGTTCCATATGCGAACATAGTTTGTTTTAAGGTAAAGTAGTGTCAGCAGGTATTGTTAAGAGGTAACAATGTCTGTTGGCTTCATGCCGTCTCCCGAGCTAAGTTAGCAAGTGGTTCGGGAGAGGGCGTGACAAAACAGACCACCCCTAGTCTATTTAGGGTAACCTACGAACAGGCACGATTTCGAACGAAGTTCCAACTTTTTCGGGTTTGACACCAACACGTGGGCCGGGCATCCCCAAATTCTGAAGTGATGTAAACTGCCTTTACGTCCACTCCAGAGCTCGAAAGGTGTTTCACAAACACTCTTCGACGGAACATTGTTCAAAATATAGACCGCAGTCTCCACTACGTAACCCCAAAAAGAATCAAGGAGATAGTTTCCTAGAGTTTAGAAGTAATGTTATTATGAACAAACTTAATTTTAATCTTACCTCCCTTTTGAATGAACTCCAGACCTTTCAATCTTTGATGAAAATTCAGGGATCGAAAGGTGAGGCAAATGTTGCTAATAGGAGTTATCATACAGGTTCGACCTCTGGATAAAAATAACCGCTTCATCTTCTTCTAACCTGAAACGGAAGAAGAAGAACATGAAGAAGGTTGGTAAAGGGAAACAAGCTAACAAAGCTGCCGCCCAGAAGGGTAAGAAGGTCAAAGAAGTTGCAGACAAAGGAAAGTGTTTCCACTGCAATGAAGAGGGGCATTGGAAACGAAATTGTCCGAAGTACACTGAAGAAAAGAAGAAGGAAGGTAAATATGATTTACTTTGCTTAGAAGCTTGTTTAGTGGATAATGATAAAACTGCTTAGATACTTGATTCAGGCGCCACTAATCATGTTTGCTCTTCTTTTCAGGGAAATGGTTCCTGGCAGCAGCTTCAAAAAGGAGAGATGATGCTCTGGGTTGGAAATGGAGAAGTCGTCTCAGCTGTAGCAATTGGCACGTTGAAGCTTAATTTTGGCAACAAATATTTGTTGTTAGACAATATATTAGTGATACCAGGGTTTACTAGAAACCTTTATAGAACAATGTATTTCAGTTTCATTTTCTTTGAATAAAGTGTTTATTTTAAAGAAAGGTGTGGAAATATGTCAACTTCATTAGAAAATGGGTTGTATGTTTTAAGGCCTAATTCAGTCCAAATGGTTTTGAACACTGAATTATTTAAAACTGCAAACATACAAACTAAGAAACGTAAAATTTCTCATAAAGAAAATGCTCATCTTTGGCATCTTAGATTGAGTCACATTAACCTCAATAGGATTGAGAGATTTGTAAAGAATGGACTTCTAAATTAGTTTGAAGAAAATACTTTACCTGTATTTGAATCCTGCCTAGAAGGCAAAATGACTAAAAGACCTTTCAGTGGAAAAGGTTATAGAGCCAAAAAACCTCTTGAGCTTATACATTCAAACCTTTATGGTCCGATGAATGTTAAAGCCAGAGGAGGTTATGAATATTTCATCTCTTTCATAGATGATTATTCAAGATTTGGGCATATTTACCTAATGCATCATAAGTCTAAAGCACTTGAAAAGTTCAAGGAATTCAAGACTGAAGTTGAAAATCAATTAGGTAAAACAATTAAAACACTTCGATAAGATCGAGGTGGAGAGTACATGGATTTAAAATTCCAGAACTATATGATAGAACATGATATTACATCCCAACACTCAACACCGGGTACGCTCCAGCAAAATGGTGTATCAGAAAGGAGAAATAGAACCTTGTTGGACATGGTTCAATCAATGGTGAGTTATGCTCATCTCCCTAATTCCTTTTGGGGTTACGTAGTAGAGACTGTGGGATACATTTTGAACAACGTGCCATCAAAGAGTGTTTCTGAAACACCTTTTGAACTCTGGTAAGGACGTAAAGGTAGTTTATGTCATTTCAGAATTTGGGATTGTCCAACACATGTGCTTGTGACAAATCTAAAGAAGTTGGATTCACGTTCAAAATTGTGCCTATTCGTAGGCTACCCATAAGAGACAAGAGGTGGATTATTCTATGATCCTAAGGAAGACAAGGTACTTGTGTCGACAAATGCCACTTTTTTAATGGAGGACCACAACAGGGACCACAAACCAAAAGTAAAGTTATGTTAAGTGAGTTAGACCGAACAATAGCAAAGGTTGCTAAGAAAGCTAGTTTGTCCCCAAAAGTTATTGATACTAGCTTGTCTAGTCATGAGAGTCCATCTCAAGAGTTGAATATGCCTCGACATAGTGGGAGGGTTATAACACAACCTGACCGTTACATAGGCTTATGTGAAACCTAAGTTGTTATACCAGATGATGACTGTGAGGATCCATTGACTTATAACCAAGCAATGGTTGACAAAGACAAAGGCAAATGAGTCATAGGCATGGACCAATAAATGGAGTCTACGTACTTCAATTCTATTTGGGATCTTGTAGATAAACCTGATGGGGTAAAGCCTATAGGATGTAAGTGGATCTACATGAGAAAGCGTGGTGTAGATGGAAAGATGCAAACCTTTAAAACTAGACTAGTAGCCAAGAGTTATACCCAAGTTGAAGGGGACGACTATGAGAAAACCTTTTCGCCTGTTGCTATGGTAAAGTCTATCCCTAGCCTACTTGTCGTTGCTCTATATTATGACTATGAGATATGATAAATGGATGTAAAGACAACATTCTTGAATGACAATCTTTACGAGAACATCTACATGGACTAACCCAAAGGATTCATTGAACCAGGACAAGAGCAAGAAGTTTGTAGGCTAAAAAGGTCAATCTATGGACTGAAACAAGCCTCTAGGTCCTGGAATATAAGATTTTATGAGACAATAAAATCTTTTGGCTTTGATCAGAATGATGATGAACCTTGTGTCTACAAGAAAATCATCAATAGTTATGTCGCATTCCTAGTTCTATATGTGGATGATATCCTACTCATTGGGAATGATGTAGGTTATCTTACCGACATTAAGAATTGGCTAGCTACACAATTCTAAATGAAAGATTTGGGTGAAGCGCAGTTTGTTTTTGGGATCCAGATTGTCCAGAATCGCAAGAATAAAACACTAGCCTTGTCTCAGACATCTTACATCGACAAAGTGTTGTTGAGGTTTAAGATGCAAGACTTCGAAAAGGGTTTATTTCCTTTTAGATATGTAGTTCATTTGCCTAAGGAACAGTGTCCTAAGACACCTCAAGAAGCCTGTTTCTTAGACAAATGGATTCCATGTCTAAAAGGCAACAAGCCCTTTTTGGAATCTTACATCTTAAACCTTGACAACACTTTGTCTATGTAAGATGCTTGAGACAAGGCTAGTGTTTTATTCTTTGCGATTCCGATATCTGGATCCCCAAGAACAAACGACGCATCACCCAAATCTTTCATTTGAATCTGCGTAGCTAGCCATTCCTTGATGTCATGAAGATAATCTACATCATTCCCAATGAGTAGGATATCATCCACATAGAGAATCGAGAATGTGATAGAAGGCTTTGATGATTTTCAGACACAAGGTTCATCATCATTCAAGTCAAAACCATAAGATCTCGATTGCCTCATCAAATCTTATATTCCAGGACCTAGAGGCTTGTTTCAGTCTATAAATTGACCTTTTAAGCCTGCAAACCTTTTGCTCTTGTCCTTTTTTAATGAACCCTTTGGGTTGGTCCATGTAGATGTTTTCCTCAAGATTGCCTTTCAAAAAGACTGTCTTAACATCCATTTGCCATACCTCATAGTCATAATATGCGTCAATGACAAGAAGGATACGGATAGACTTTACCATAGCAACAGGTGAAAAAGTTTCCTCATAGTCAACCCCTTCAACTTAGGTATAGCCCTTTGCTACTAGTCTAGCTTTAAAGGTTTGCACCTTCCCATCTACACTACTCCATCAGGCTTATCTACAATATCCCAAACAGAATTGAAGTACATAGACTCCATTTCTTGGTCCATGGCTATGACCCATTTGTCTTTGTCTTTGTCAACCATTGCTTGGTTATAAGTCAATTGATCCTCGCTGTTGTCATCTGGTATAAAAACTTGGGTTTCAGCTAAACCCATGTAACGGTCAGGCTGTATTACAACCCTCCTACTACGTCGAGGCATACTCAACTCTTGAGATTGACTCTCTTGACTAGACAAACTAGTATCAACAACTCTTGTTGACGTACTAGTGTTCTTATTAGCAACCTTTGTTGTTGTTCCGTCTAACTCACTCAACACTACTTTGCTTTTTGGTTTGTGGTCCCTTATGTGGTCCTCTTCCCAGAAAGTGGCATTTGTCGACACAAAAACCTTATCTTCCTTAGGATCATAGAATAAACCACCTCTTGTTTCTTTTGGGTATCCCACGAATAGACATAACTTTGAGCGTGAATCCAACTTCTTTGGATTTGTCACAAGCACATGTGCTGGACAACCCCATATTCTGAAGTGACATAAACTACCTTTACGTCATTTCCAGAGTTCAAAAGGTGTTTCAGAAACACTTTTTGAGGGCACATTATTCAAAATGTATACTGCAGTCTCCACTGCGTAACCACAAAAGGAACTAAGGAGATGAGCATAACTCATCATTGATCGAACCATGTCCAACATGGTTCTATTTCTCCTTTTCGATACACCGTTTTGCTGTGGTGTGCCGGGAGCTGAGAGTTAGGGCGTAATTCCATGTTCTATCATATAGTTCTGGAATTTTAAATCCATGTACTCTCCACCTCGATCCGATCGAAGTGTTTTAACTGTTTTACCTAATTGATTTTCAACCTCAGTCTTGAATTTCTTGAACTTTTCAAGTGCTTAAGACTTGTGGTGCATTAGGTAAATATGCCCAAATCTAGAATAATCATCTATAAAAGAGATGAAATATTCATATCCTCCCCTTGGTTTAACATTCATCGGACCACAAAGGTCTGAATGTATAAGCTCTAGAGGGTCTTTGGCTCTATAACATTTTCCACTAAAAGGTCTTTTAGTCATTTTACCTTATAGGCAGGATTCACATACTGGCAAAGAATTTTCTTCTAACTCGTTTAGAAGTCCTTTCTTTACCAATCTCTCAATCCCATTGAGATTAATGTGATCCAATCTTAGATGCCAAAGATGAGCATTTTCTTTAGGAGAAATTAGTTTGTGTACTTGCAATTCACTTGTTAAAACTATTTTAACTGAATTAAACCATTTGCAAATAATTGTCAAGAAGAGCAACACATAGTACAATACTTTTCCAATGAAATAAACACTTTATTCAATTGAAAAGAAAAAGTAGTACAATGTTCGCTAAGGCAAGAAATAAGGTTTCTAATAAACCCTTAAGCTACATGATATCAAATAACAGCTTTTCTTTGCCAGGCGATTGTTCTTTATCTCATCCTTTTCCTCTTCTTCTGTATCTTCTTAAGTCCAGAAGTATGGTTGCAGTTCTTAGTCCCAGAGGATGAATCCTCTTGAGAACTTTTGGAATGAGCAAACAAATTTACCTCTCCATTTTGTTGTCTCTTATCATCCATAAGAAACTGATAATTCTGCAGCTCATGTAGCAGAGAAGTCAGATCATACTCTATGTTGTTCATCGCTGCATTGCTACGGAATCGCTGAAAACTCTTTGGAAGAGATTTTAGGATGAACAAAATTTGACATTTCTCATCTATGGCCGCTCCGTTTAATTCCGCTATGTTGAAGTGGGCAATCAGATTGAGAACATGTTCTCTCACTGATGTTCCTTCATTCATACGTGCGTTATAAACGAATTTCAGGGCTTCATGCCGAATTTGTTTTGACGGTTGTCTAGACAAATTTAGCACAAAATTAATGATCTCTCAAGCTGAGACCTTGCCCACCAGCCTCCTGGATAAAACATCAGGTATGCTAGCCAGGATATAGGCTTTTGACTTTTCGTTGGCATTAAGCCACCGGTCATACGAATCCTCAACAGCTTTAGATGCATTTTGAGCAGGAAATTGAGGGCACTCCTCATTGAAAACGAACTTAAGATCATGTGTAACCAAGATTATGTTGAGTCCATCCCTCCAAGCCATTATGTTCTCTCCATTTAACTTTTTCGCACCCAATAAGGAAATTATAGACCTAGACATTTTTGCTGAAAAATTTACAAACAAACTTGTATGAGTTTCTTGCTATAACTCTAATCCAATCATGTTTTAGCTAATTATCAAATGATTCCTAGGCCATTTATAATTTGCAATGATACTCCAAAGGTTTAGAATGTATGACACCGAAGGGTAATAAAAAACACTCAATCTCTAGATCAAGACACTCTTGACCAAAACCTAATACCAGAATAACTCTTATTCCTATACGTTTTAGTTACCATTTTTTGGTCTGAATACATGCACAACTTATGTATCCCGTGAGTGTAACCCTTTTTCTTTACATCCCAGAGTCTCGATCCAATAAAATTCGCCGAAGGGAGGACTAGATTGGAAAATAGTCTAAGGAAATCTTTATCCCTTTCGGGTGTCTACTGTGTTCCATCCCCTATGATCAAGCCCTCCGAAAGGATTGTCTGGTCCAGGGCAAACTAGCAGGCTGACCATAGTGGTCTAACGGTGTAAACCGACAAAAGAGACCGTATGTCACACCCCCTCCCGAACCACCTGCTAACTTAGCCCGGAAAGAGGCATGAAGCCAACAGACATTGCTCACCTCTTAACAATACCTGATGACCCTATTCTACCTGATAAACATACTATGCTCGTATATGATAAACTTTAACATAACACAGCGGAAACTTGATAACTACTAAACATACATAGGGATAAACATTTCTTAAGTCTCTCATTTGAAAACTTAAACGAGCAATAGCATCACTACTCAGAACATGCCAACCCACTGTTTATACAACCTCTTATGCACAAACAACTATAACTACATAACGACTTGCTATACAACACCAGCCACGTACAAACTAACAACTTATGAAACTTCCAGCAGACTATGGCAGGATGTCAGGTACTAGGAGCTCGATCTCTACCTGAAAAGGTTTGAAAACATTGAAAGAATGAGCTAAAAAGCTCAGTGAGTGTCTATCTTTAAAACATTATAAGCTCAAGGTGAATCCTAACAATGGCAGATTATTAAGTAGAAAATAGCTTAACATCTGTTTGTAAACATAAACAAACCATTCTTCCAATTTACAGGTTAAGTCACCACTTTTGCATAGCACACAACTTGATATGTACAATCGTATCGAGGGTAGATAGATAAATAATATAGAAGCTCATAACAATAAAACACATGACATGATACCACATCAAACTATAGAGGTGGTAGAGTTACATTTATACCAATAAGGTTCATACTTCTCTCTCTCTCACGTGCACATGGAATACCTTTGGTCGTTTTGTTTTCCCTAATACCTTCTCTATGTCCTTCAGTATTAAGGTAAAATCATTTACTACCCGAATACCTTCTCATTGTCCTTCAGTATCAAGGTAAAACCATTTACTTCCCGAATACCTTCTCATTGTCCTTCAGTATTAAGGTAAAATCATTTACTTCCCGAATACCTTCTCATTGTCCTTCAGTATCGGGATATCATGATTCTTTCCCCCCCTAAATACCTTCTCGAATGTCCTTCAGTATTAGGGGTTAACCACAAACAAGTGCATACTTTGTTTACCATGGAAATCATGTCTTTAAAACACATATAACAATTTCTTGACATTTTCACATTATCATCTAAACATGTTCCCAAGTGGATTTACATAAAAAATTCTCTAAAGGAAAGCATACTTTCATAATTTAGTTTCCATACTTGGATTTATAGTTACAACTAATTCAAAGCATGCTTAGGTTCCATCATGAACTTTATGTTAGAAACTCCATGAAGCTATACATAAATAGTTCAAACAAGATT
This sequence comes from Trichosanthes cucumerina, assembly GCA_036507285.1. Taxonomy (NCBI): domain Eukaryota; kingdom Viridiplantae; phylum Streptophyta; class Magnoliopsida; order Cucurbitales; family Cucurbitaceae; genus Trichosanthes; species Trichosanthes cucumerina. Next base: position 48,442,037 of record CM071841.1, read on the forward strand.
CAATGATCAACAATTATGTTTTTGAAGAAAAACATAGGCCAAGCATAGTTCTAAGTTCGAGTCACTCACAGTATTAGAATTGGAACCTTGGCTTGTAAACTTGACCTATTTGCTCTTGGCCTGTCAAACAAACCAAATCAACCATTAGAACCTCGAGCTCATGATTTTTGACCTTAAATCTACAAGTAAACACACTTTCAAGTTTCCGGCATTTTTGATTTTTCTCGCCTGCTTTTTGAGACAGCCATAACTTCTTCATTACTTATCCAAAAATAATGTAATTTATACCAAACTCTTCCTTTTGAACCCTATAAAAATCATATGAGGACATGCAATTGAAATTCCAAACGGATTTGTTGAAATACCTCGAAAGCTACTTTCCTCAAAGCAGATCATTGTTCCAGATTCGGATTTCTGTTTGCACAACAAATGTAACTTCGATATTTAGAAAATCTTCTAGACATTTTCTACTCACAATTTCTTCATGATATTTACAAATGTAACAAATGTAACCTGATATTTACAAATGTAACAAATGTAACAAATGTAACCTGATATTTACAAATGTAACAAATGCCAACCCACTGTTTATACAACCTCTTATGCACAAACAACTATAACTACATAACGACTTGCTATACAACACCAGCCACGTACAAACTAACAACTTATGAAACTTCCAGCAGACTATGGCGGGATGTCGGTGCATTGGGAGCTCGATCTCTCACCACGAAAAGGTTTGAAAACATTGAAAGAATGAGCTAAAAAGCTCGGTGAGTGTCTATCTTTAAAACATTATAAGCTCACGGGTGAATCATAATAATGGCAGATTATAAGTAGAAAATAGCTTAACATCTGTTTGTAAACATAAACAAACCATGCTTCCAATTTTACAGGTTTAAGTCACCACTTGTGCATAGCACACAACTCAAAATGTACTAACATATCGAGGGTAGATAGATTAATAATATAGAAGCTCATAACAATAAAACACATGACATGATACCACATCAAATCATAGAGGTCGTAGAGTTACATTTATACCAATAAGGTTCATACCTCTCCTTCTCACGTGCACGTGGAATATCTTTGGTCGTTTGGTTTTCCCTAATACCTTCTCTACGTCCTTCAGTATTAAGGTAAAACCATTTACTACCCGAATACCTTCTCATTGTCCTTCAGTATTAAGGTAAAACCATTTACTTCCCGAATACCTTCTCATTGTCCTTGATGTCGGGATATCATGATTCATTCCCCCCTAAATACCTTCTCGAATGTCCTTGAAGATTGGGGTTAACCACAAACAAGAGCATACTTTGTTTACCATGGAAATCATGTCTTTATAATACATACTTTCATAATTTAGGTTCCATACTTCGATTTATGGTCACAAATTAATTCAAAACATGCTTATGTTCCATCATGAACTTATGTTAGAAAACTATATGAAGCCATGCATAACTAGTTCAAACAGGATGTAATTATCAACACTTATGTTCTTGAAGAAAAACATAGGTCAAGCATAGTTCTAAGATAGAGTCACTCACAGTATTAGAATTAGAACCTTGGCTTGTAAACTTGACCTATTGCTCTTGGCCTGTCAAACAAACCAACTCAACCATTAGAACCTCGAGCTCATGATTTTTGACCTTAAAACTTGCAAGAAAACACACTTTCAAATTTTCCAGCATTTTCAGATTTTCTGCCATGTTTTCAGACAGCCATAACTTCTTCATTACTTATCCAAAAATAATGTAATTTATACCAAACTCTTCCTTTTTGAACCCTCTAAAAAGCATATGAAGACATGAAATTGAAATTCCAAATGAATGTTTTCAGAAATACCTCGAAATCTACTTTCTTCAAAACAGACTTCTGCTGTGTCCAGATTCAGATTTCCTGCTGCACAACAAATGTAGCCTGATATTTAATACATCTGCTAGACATTTTCTACTCATGATTTCTTCACGAAAGTTGTAGGAAATTCAATAAGCTTTCGAACCATACCAATTAGATCTTCTAACTCCAAGTATACAGATCAGAACAACCAAAACACCAAAGACTTCTCGGATTTGACAACAAACTTCTGTCTTCTGCCTTCCTGTTAACAAAACAGTAACTTAACATAAGAATTTGCTCGAGCTTCCTTCATGAACTTTGCTGAAAAATGTGTTAGCGTTCAGGAAAAGCAAACTTCAACACTTACCTCTTCTTGTAGGGCTCGAGAAGATCAAAACATCAGAACTGGTCTGAGTTGATCATCTTGCTGCAATAATAATTTCCTTGAGTTCTTCTCCTTTCTTCTGCAACTCCAGCTCCAAAATCACGAAAATTGCTTTCTTCTACTTCCTTTCTCCTTCTCCCACGAAGCTTCAGCTTTGGTTTGTAAAGACAGAGAAGAAAATGGAGAGAAAATAAAGGTTATAAAAAGTAAACGGTGGAGGAAAAGAAATATTTGTCTTTTTCCCCTTTTGATTTTTCTTTTCTTTTTCCTTTTTTTTAACTTCTCCTTTATCTCTTTCTTTCTTTTCTTTTCTTTTCTTTTCTTTTCAAAACAAAACAAAACACAATATAATATCCATTCCTTTCATTTCTTTTTCTTCATTATTTTTAAAGCAAACCAAACCAAAATGGTTTAAGCTTTTCCTTCCTTGTTTTCCTTTTATCTTTCACTTCATTTCTTTTCTTTTTAAAACATGGAAAACCAAGTTTTAAACATTCTTTTCTTCTTTCTTTTTGTTGTTTGTTAATAAGGAAGTTCCAAAGAGATTGGGTTTACAACTTACCTCCGGTTAAGAAATTTCGTCCTCGAAATTGAGTAGTCTTAAGTGAAAATCATCGGGTACTTCCTCCACATTAGGTCTTCTAATTCCTAGGTTGCCTCCTCCACTCCGTGACGTCTCCAACGAACCTTCACGAGTGAGATCGCCTTGTTTCTCAAAACTTGTTCTTTTCTGTCGAGGATTTGAACTGCATCCTCTATTTAACTCAAGTCTTCTTTCAACTCAACTGGTTTTGGTTGCAACATATGTGTAGGATCTGGAATACACTTCCTCAACATGGACACATGAAAAACATCATGTACTCGAGATAGTTCTGTTGGCAACTCCAGTCTGTAGGCTGCGGGCCCAACTCGTCCCGTTACTGGATAAGGACCAATATATCTAGGGCTTAGTTTACCTTTCTGGCCAAAACGAAGGACACCTCTCCACGGAGATAACTTCAAGAAAACTTGATCTCCAGCCTGGAATTCTAAGTTCTTTCGTCGCTTATCTGCATAACTCTTCTGACGGTCTTGTACTACCTTCAGATTCTCTCTGATTACCTTAATATTGTCTGTCGTAATTTGTACCAACTCAGGACCGATTAGCTTCCGCTCTCCTACTTCATTCCAACATATGGGTGTTCTACACGACCTTCCATATAGAGTCTCAAATGGTGCCATGCCAATACTTGACTAATAGCTGTTATTATAAGCGAATTCCATAAGTGATAGGTGTGTATCACAACTACCCTTAAGTTGAAGGACACGTGCTCTCAACATATCCTCTAGGGTCTGGATGGTCCTTCCTGGCTGACCATCTGTCTGAGGATGGAACGTTGTACTAAAATTCAACTTTGTCCCCATAGCCTTCTGTAAACTAGGCCAAAACTTAGAAGTAAATCTTGGATCCCTATCTGAAACTATGGACACTGGCACGCCGTATTGACTCACAATTCTGTCGACGTATAGCTTAGTTAGCTGATCAAGCGTAGACGTCGCTTTAATCGGTATAAACCGTGCTGTTTTAGTCAGTCTACCCACTATTACCGAAATACCATCATGTCCACTAGAAGTATGTGGTAATCCAAACAGAAAATCCATAGTGATATGCTCCTATTTCCATTCCGGCACTGACAATGGATTAAGGAGTCCTCCTGGTCTCTGTCTAACTGGTTTAACCTGTTAGTAGATCAAACATTATCAATATATTTAGCTATCTCCCGCTTCATCCAAGGCCCTCAATATGCTCCCTTTCAATGTCTTATACATCTTGGTGCTTCCTGGATGCATAACGTAAGGTGAACTGTGAGCTTCTTCTAGAATAGCATCTTTAAGCTCACTAACACTCGGAACACATAGTCTTCCTTGCCTCTCTATGGCTCCATCTGGTCTCATCTTAAATTCTGCCTCAGGGCCCTGTTTGGACTTTCCAAACATATTCTGCAAGTTACTATCATCTGGTTATCTTCTTACAATCTCTGCTACAAGTGAAGACTTGACTTGGAATTGAGCTAAAAGACTCCCTGAATTCTCTGCATTCACAACTGCCTTAGAATCCCATAGAGTACTTAAAAATGTCGCTCGAATACCACACAAGGCGTCCTTAGGAAGTCTTGAATTCCTACTCAATGCATCTGCTACAACATTCGCCTTACTTCGATGGTATTCTATGGTACAATCATAATCTTTATTCAGTTCTAACCATCTTCTTTGTCTCATATTCAACTCCTTCTGATCAAAAATATATTTCAGACTCTTACGATCTGTGTAAATGTGACACCTTTCACCAAACAAGTAATGTCTCCAAATCTTCAGTGTTAAACAACTGCTACTAGCTCGAGATCATGGGTAGGGTAATTACATTCGTGCTTTTTCAATTGTCTTGACGCATAAGTTATTACTTTTCCTTCTTGCATGAGCACAAACCCTAAACCTTGCCTCGAGGCGTCACAATAAATTACATACTCTATTCCTGTTACAGGAAGTGTCAGAATAGGTGTTGTAACTAATCTCTTTTTCTGCTCCTGAAAACTCTGTTCACACTTATCTAACCATTCAGACTTAGCATTCTTCCTTGTTAAAGCTGTTAAGGGTAATGCTAATCGTGAGAAATCCTCAACAAACCATCTGTAGTATCCTGCCAAGCCTAGGAAACTACGTACCTTTGTCATACTGGTTGGTCTCTCCCAGTTGACCACAACTTTCACTTTATGCGGATCCACAACTCCATTTGCTGAAACAACATGCCCCAGAAACACTACCTAATTCAACCAAAACTCACATTTGGTGAATTTAGCATACAACTGCTTATCTTGTAGAGTTTGTAGAATAATCCTCAAATGTTCCTCATGAGCTTTCCTATCAATTGAGTAAACTAGTATATCATCAATAAATACTATCACGAACCGATCCAAATCTTTGGTGGAATATCCTGTTCATGAGGTCCATGGCTCTTTGGTGCATTCGTCAAACCGAACGACATTACTAAAAACTCATAATGCCCGTACCTGGTTCTGAATGTTGTCTTAGGAATATCTGATTCTCTAACCTTTAACTGATGGTATCCTGATCTCAAATCAATCTTAGAAAACACTGATACTCCTCTTAATTAGTCAAACAAGTCATCTATACGGGGTAAAGGATACCATCTTTCTTCTTTTCAAATAACACTGGAGTTCCCCAGGGTGATACACTAGGTCTGATGTATCCTTTATCAACTAGTTCTTGTAACTACGTCTTCAGCTCTTTGAGCTCGCTTGGAGCCATTCCATATGACGCTTGCGAAATAGATGTTATTCCTGGTAGCAATTCAATAGTGAACTCAACTTCCCTATCAGGTGACAACCCTGACAGATCTGTTGGAAAAACATCAAGAAATTCGTTCACCACAAGAACATCTTCTGGTTTTAGCTTTTCTTCCTGCACCTCCACTACGTGTGCAAGAAATGCCATGTAACCTTTCCTCAACAACTTTTCAGCTTTCAATGCTGAAATCAAGCTCGTAGGGATAATCTTCCTTTCACCCCTTAAAACCACTTCAGCTAATCCCGGTTTCTCGAAAACAACTTCCTTTCTATTTAGCACCATTGGTGCCGTCTCCTGCAGCTACTGGAATTCTTGGCTGCTCAACTGTCTGGGACCCAACTCCCTGGTCCCTCTATGTGCCTGCTCTCAGCTGTGGACAATCCCTCTTGAAATGCCCTGGTTGCCCACATTGGTAACACACATTGACACCAACCAGACATTGGCCTCGGTGATTCTTACCACAATTCGTACGTGGAGTTCTCCTTGTTGCACTTACAACAGACTCCTGTATTGTCGGTGGTTTTACTGTGGATCTGGCAGATTGACTAGGTGCTCTTTGGCTCTGCCTCTAATAGGAACCACTAACATGTGTTTGCCTCGATGTCTGGCCGCCAGCTCGACTCTTAAAGTCCTAACGACTTGAAACATTTACTCTAGGTGTGAATCTTCTTTGTTCACAACCCCGAAAACTGCTCGCCGTTGAAGGCCCTCGAATAGGCTCCACTACTAGTTGTGCCTCTGTTATACTCTGCTCCACACGTAGAGCAGTCTCTACCACCAGGGAAAAGTAAGCCCACTTTGCACTGCCTTTGCCTGTGGTTCGTATCTCAGGGCGTAACCCTCTTTCAAATCCCCGACACCTGTCACTCTCAGATGCCACTATAACATCAGCATACCGTAATAGCTCGGGATACCTTCTCTCGTACTCAGCCACTGATTGTGACCCTTGCTTCAATTCTAAAATTTCATCCCTCTTTGCCTCACGATACGTGCTAGGGTAATATTTATCTTCGAAGATGCCTCTGAAAGTTTGCCAATTTAGAGTATGTGCATCACTGCGCCTAGCTCGTATTGACTTCCACCATCCCTCTGCCTCTTTCTCTGGTAGGAATGTGGCTAGCTTGACTTTGCTCCTAAGGGCAACTCATTACATCAAAACATTTTGTAGCATAATCAGCCAAACCTCGGCATCAGCCGGATCTATGGAACCCTCAAATACTGTGACTCTTAATTTCTTCAGACGTTCTATTCTATACGCCTCTTTTTTAGATAACTTGGCCCTACTCTCTCTTGCCTACCTGCCTCCTGTGAGGAACTAACATGTTGCTCTTCTCTGGCCTCAGTCTGGGCTCTCGGGGCACTAGATCCCCTCTCAGATTGGCCTTGGGTAGATCCTGCATCCCGCCCTGATCCTGCCTGCGTCGTCTGCTAGTACGTGATAACATGACACCTATAACATATCAATATATGAGACATACTATGGATATCTAACTCCAATACGCAGTACTAAACTTCTATTCACAATTTATCCCTACTGGACTTACTCTTATCCTTACTTGGACCATACTTTACTAGTTCGATCTCAACTAACTCAATAACTTGTTATGACTTTTTACTTTATTCTCAGAGCTAACTTGCCCTGACTCATTCCCATGGAGCTAACTGCTCTGATACCAAGTTGTCACACCCCCTCCCGAACCACTTGCTAACTTAGCCCGGAAAGAGGCATGAAGCCAACAAACATTGCTCACCTCTTAACAATACCTGATGACCCTGTTCTACCTGATAAACATACTATGCTCGTAGATGGTAAACTTTAACATAACACAACGGAAACTTGATAACTACTAAACATACATAGGGAGAAACATTTCTTAAGTCTCTCATTTGAAAACTTAAACGAGCAATAGCATCACAACTCAGAACATGCCAACCCACTGTTTATACAACCTCTTATGCACAAACAACTATAACTACATAACGACTTGCTATACAACACTAGCCACGTACAAACTAACAACTTATGAAACTTCCAGCAGACTATGGCAGGATGTCAGGTACCAGGAGCTCGATCTCTACCTGAAAAGGTTTGAAAACATTGAAAGAATGAGCTAAAAAGCTCAGTGAGTGTCTATCTTTAAAATATTATAAGATCACAGGTGAATCATAATAATGGCAGATTATAAGTAGAAAATAGCTTAACATCTGTTTGTAAACATAAACAAACCATGCTTCCAATTTACAGGTTTAAGTCACCACTTGTGCATAGCACACAACTCGAAATGTACTAACATATCAAGGGTAGATAGATCAATAATATAGAAGCTCATAACAATAAAACACATGACATGATACCACATCAAACCATAGAGGTCGTAGAGTTACATTTATACCAATAAGGTTCACACCTCTCTTTCTCACGTGCACGTGCAATACTTTTGGTCGTTTGGTTTTCCCTAATACCTTCTCTACGTCCTTTAGTATTAAGGTAAAACCATTTACTACCCGAATACCTTCTCATTGTCCTTCAGTATTAAGGTAAAACCATTTACTTCCCGAATACCTTCTCATCGTCCTTCAGTATCGGGATATCATGATTCATTTCCCCCCCTAAATACCTTCTCGAATGTCCTTCAGTATTAGGGGTTAACAACAAACAAGAGCATACTTTGTTTACCATGGAAATCATGTCTTTATAATACATACTTTCATAATTTAGGTTCCATACTTGGATTTATGGTTACAAATAAATTCAAAACATGCTTATGTTCCATCATGAACTTATGTTAGAAAACTCTATGAAGCCATGCATAACTAGTTCAAACAGGATGTAATTATCAACACTTATGTTCTTGAAGAAAAACATAGGTCAAGCATAGTTCTAAGATAGAGTCACTCACAGTATTAGAATTAGAACCTTGGCTTGTAAACTTGACCTATTGCTCTTGGCCTGTCAAATAAACCAACTCAACCATTAGAACCTCGAGCTCATGATTTTTTACCTTAAAACTTGCAAGAAAACACACTTTCAAATTTTCCAGCATTTTCAGATTTTCTGACCTATTTTCAGACAGCCATAACTTCTTCATTACCTATCCAAAAATAATGTAATTTATACCAAACTCTTCCTTTTTGAACCCTATAAAAATCATATGAAGACATGAAATTGAAATTCCAAACGGATTTGTTCAGAAATTCCTCGAAATCTACTTTCCTCAAAACAGACTTCTGCTGTTTCCAGATTCGGATTTCCTGCAGCACAACAAATTTAACCTAATATGTAATACATCTTCTAGACATTTTCTACTCACGATTTCTTCACAAAAGTTGTAGGAAATTCAATAAGCTTTCAAACCATACAAATTAGAGCTTCTAACTCCACGAATAAAGATCAGAACAACCAAAACACCAAAGACTTCCCGGATTTGACAGCAAACTTTTGTCTTCTGCCTTCCTCTTAACAAAATAGTAACGTAACATATGAATTTGCTCGAGCTTCCTTCATGAACTTTGCTTAAAAATGATTTAGCTTTCAGGAAAAGCAAACTTCAACACTTACCACTTCTTGTAGAGCTCGAGAAGATCAAAACATCAGAACTGGTCTGAGTTGATCACCTTGCTGCAATAATAATTCCCTTGAGTTCTTCTCATTTGTTCTGCAACTCCAGCTCCAAAATCACGAAAATTGCTTTCTTCTACTTCCTTTCTCCTTCTCCCACGAAGCTTCTGCTTTTGTTTGTAAAGATAGAGAAGAAAATGGAGAGAAGATAAAGGTTATAAAACGCAAACGGTGGAGGAAAAGAAATATTTGTCTTTTTCCCCTTTTGCTTTTTCTTTTCTTTTTCCTTTTTTTTAACTTCTCCTTTATCTCTTTCTTTCTTTTCTTTTCTTTTCTTTTCTTTTCTAAACAAAATAAAACACAATATAATATCCATTCCTTTCATTTCTTTTTCTTCATTATTTTTAAAGCATACCAAACCAAAATTGTTTAAGCTTTTCCTTCCTTGTTTTCCTTTTATCTTTCACTTCATTTCTTTTCTTTTTAAAACATGGAAAACCAAGTTTTAAACATTCATTTCTTCTTTCTTTTTGTTGTTTGTTAATAAGGAAGTTCCAAAGAGATTGAGTTTACACCGTAGGTTTTGTTTTCATTGAACCTGCTCCCACTCACTATAAGTACCCTCTCCATTCACCTTGATATTGACTCATACTAACACCATCCGAAGGGGGACGCTCCCGTTTGCGCCACAAGGCCAAGTATGAGTCTCACGGTGTGAACTTCCCGGAGATAGCGTAGGTGAAAAAATATATATCTCATACACTGTTCCTCCCACTGAATACTTTAAAGTTTATAGGAATCTTACTTAGGCTAAAACCTGACTAATGGTTTTACCTAACTCTATCAATATAACTCTTATATCGATAATCAATATAACTCCTGATTTTATCCTAAGTTTGTTAATATAACTCCTAATATTAAACCTAGGATTTCTAGTTTATTATTCCCTTAATAAACACATTGACGACGCCATGTAATTTATAAAACTCTCGATTAAATTTCACTCCCGAGCGGTTCCTGTGTTGGGGTGTTCTGTTTCCGTCTACTTAAATACCCCAACCTTGACAGAACTTTCCTTAGACAGAGTTCCTCTTTTAATCATAGTTTATAAATTACTTGGTTCCTAATTCTAATCTAATTAGAACTAGATAACCTAAGGTCAATTATTTCCAAGTTCTTAACACTTTAAAACTAATAATTAACCTTAGGTGACATGCAAACTATGTTATAGTGCTTGATCATGTTGGGATTTGTGCCCTAAAACTCGTAGTTTGTAATTATGTTCTAATTAATGTAATAAAGTGTTATTATTTCAATAAAGTGTTATTGTTCGTTATCTACGAGTTTGCCTTTATATAAACCCTAAAATCCAATAAGCAAAACATCCAAGGCTGTTAAATGAATCTTTAACTGAATGTAATGTACACAAAAATGATCTCGGTTGGAGATACAGCCTAAAGGGTCTATGGTTAGGGGATAAGGTTTGGGTACCTTACCCTGGTAAAACTATGGGTGTGGCCCACTTTGTATTCGATACAAACACTGTGATCCTAACGTGTTCGTGTAGATGACATGTGAGTGGAGATATCCTATGTAATGAGATTACATAAGACCGGACCGCGAAATAGTAATCTCTAGCTGTAACTCCGTTGACTAGATAGGTTTCTATTTCACTAGGATGACCTAGGCAACTTGATCTCAATCCTGAGCAGGTTACGAACTCCTGTTCGCGAGGGATTGTCCTTTGACTAGTATGGGTAAGAGTGGCCAAATTCGCCGACTCAATATGCCTACCTTCTTGGGGACAAGATCGAGTGAGTGGCTGGGAACTTAACTTAGCAAGATGGAATTCACTCCTTCCCGCCTAATAGGGTAAGTAGAGGAATTTTCCCTTAATTGGTGTCTTCGGGACTTAAACAAAGGGCCTGACCCTCTCACTGGCCCGAGAGGGACTCTGTTTGTTGGTAGGACCAGACACAAATTGTTCATTAGAGGAGCATTGGTACTTAAGGCACAAGATGTAATCCAGCGGTAAAACGATAATTTGACCCAGCTGGTGTTACGAACATTCGTGAAGGATTGACTTGCTGTTATTGGTCAATATTCATGGACACAAAAATATATCTGCAGTGAGAAGAGTGCAGCTGTGGGACTTTAGTGGAGTGTTCCGGCAGTTAACGAATGTTGATTGGGAGGTTAATGAAATTAACCGAACAATCTCGTATTGTTGGAGCTTCTGATCTGTAGGTCCATTAGGTCCACCGTCTAGCTCGTAAAGGGTTCTTAGATCATTTGAATTTGAAATGTTCAAATTCCTTAGGGAATAAATATAATGTATATTGATACGATATAATATATAGTTTTGGAACTACATATTATAAATTTAATGTGGATAGGATTCATATGAAATTACTTGAGAGAATTAAATATTTGAAAGAATTCAAATATTAAATTCAAATATGAATGTGATTCATATTTGAAAACTATAGGTTAAAATTTAATGTGCACTGGATGTATATTAAAACTATAGGTTAAAGGGGTAATGTGATTAAATGAGATTTAATCCAAATTAAATATATGATATTTAATTTGTATTATTTAAATTAATAATTAAATTTGATTTAATTATTATTTAACTATTATTATTATTATTATTATTTTAATAATAAAAATAAAGGAACGTGTCTTCCAGAAACGTTCCCACTATCCCCTTCCTTCTCCCTATCGATAGCTTAACAGGGAGAAGGGGTGTGAAATGATCGAGAGATCAATTGGCGTTCTCACAGATGGAAAAGGCTCTCTCTCTCTCAATCTTCTAATTCCCTTCATCTTCCAAAAGTTGGAACCCTTCCCACAAAGGATTTTGTTCTAAGACCTCAGAGGATAGAAGGTTTTCCTCGTGGTGTTGTCCCATTGAAGAAAACAGAGAAACATCTTGGAAGTTCCTGTGTTGCTTTCTTGTTTGGAGCAAGGAGTTGCTGCAAGTTGAAACTACAAAGGTATTTTTCTTCCCTTTAGTTTAATTGTTAAACTTAACATATGTTTGCATGTTTGCATTTAATCCATGTCTAATAGGATTAAAATTTCCATGCTTGTTCTGTTTTATTTATCAATGTACTGGTTTTTGGTTCAATTAAAACAATCAAGAAATTTACGATCCCAAACACGTTTCCGCTGGTCAAGCAGATCAGATCTCCATCAATTGGTATCGGAGCAATGCTTGTATTGTTTTGTTTTGAAACGAAATTACATTGATTGGGTGGGAAATGCATTGGGTTTGCTGTAAAATTGTTTAGGAGTATTTGGCCATAGTTTACTTCTTTTGATTTGATCAAATTGTATGTAAAGGCCCCTGCATTTTTGGGCATAAAGTACATAATTGAGTCTGTAATTGAGTTACGAATCGTTCGGGACCAGTTTCATTCAATTTGGTTGTGAATCGAAGGAGAAATTGTAAAACGAAGTTGCTGTGTTCGTGGTTTTCTACCACTGCCGAAGCAACAACGTTGTAACGCTACCAGCAGTGTTGCAACGCTAGTGCTCCCTATCGACGCAACATTCAAGGGGTCAAGTGACATTGCGTTGCAAACACTACTAACAGCGGCGTTAACGCAGTGTAAGCATTCCAAAGAAATGCAGACCGGTTCGACTGGTTCAACATTTTTGGTCCGATTTGGTCGGTTCAAGGTCGGTTCAGGGTGTTTTAGACGAGTTTCATGAAATAAATTAATGTAATTTTATTTTTTTGCACTTTAGGGGCCAAATTATTCCGGTTTTACAGCTATTTATCTTTATGAATGTCATTTAGATTTTTCCCACCTTAGGATAAGCATGTTCATGCATTTTATTTATATAAATGTTATGTGAATATGGTTGAAAATGCATGATTAATTTATTTTTCATGAGTAATTAATTATAATTGTTATGATTTGATTATATAAAAAATAAATTGCATGGAGCATGAAATTACTTAGTTTAAAAAAAAATGTTATTTTGTTTAAGTAATTTTATAATTCAATTAGTTGAATTCCTTTTATAATTCCAATTTGAATATTGATTGTTGGATTTATAATATAGTTTCTTTATCATGGGTTAATTATTAAAATATATAAAAGTTATAAATTAAAGGGGTTTTAGAAACCATAACCTATAATAAAGAAATGGATGCAAACATAGGAACTTGGGTTAAAATTTAATTAGTTTTAAATCGTTTAAAATTAATTTAGACCTAAGTTTTAATTTCTAATAGGATTAGAAATTAGTCTTACGTAGTATTTTAAATAGTTTAAAATATAGTAGGACTTTCGGACTTTTGTTATAAGGGATCTCTACCAGTGAAGTTCTGTCTAAGGCTTGGGGTACTTAAGGTGACGGTTAACGGAACACCTCCTACATGGGAACTGACCCGGAACCTGATTTGAATTAACCTTAGTTCTATTTTATATCTAGGTAATTAAAATGTTTATTCACCTTGACATAAGGTTTTAAGACCTAGTTATAATAGTTATAATAGGCATAGACTTAGATAGATTCTTTTAGCCAGAATCCAACTAAGTTAAAACTATACCCTATTTTAGGAATTTCAGTGGGAGACAACGAGATTTTCGCTTCGAGTTTACTCTGACGCCTCAAGGGTTCACACCGTGAGTTCCATGCTCGGCTACGTGGCGTCAATAGGGCGTCCGCCTACGGTATGTGTTTGCATGGTTCAATACGAAGGTGAATGAGGGAAGTATCCATACTAAGTGGGAGCAGGACGCGTGTCAATGTATCCTACGGTCGCACCATGAGATTTCTATAGTCCGCCTGCTAGGGATCGGAACACCGCGAACTCTAGAAATGGATAGGGTCTCTTAGGTTGACTATAGAAATGGATAGGGTCCTTGAACAGCCAAACCCTACGGAGGGCTTGACTATAGGGATCGGAACACCGCGAACTCCAGAAATGGATAGGGTCTCTTAGGTTGTTTTCTAACAGTTGTCTTTCTTAATAGTAGCCTGTTGGCTCGGACCTATTGGATCTAAAAATTGTAGGGTCACATTTACGGGATGAGTTAAGTTAGTTAACAAGTCCTTGACCAAACAAACAGTAGCTAAGGACCATTGGGACATGAGATGTTCTGGTAGTGAGAATTGGCTGAGAAAGTCTCAATTCAAGGGAGGAATGACTGACCGCCCGACGGAGGCTTTTGTTCTAAACCCTTGAAGTATCGTTGCAAAATTAAAGGTTTAGTTTAAACAGTGGGTTTAGTTTAAATACTAGGGTTCTTTAATAATTTTGCTAAATTGGATTGGTTTTTACAATGGGTTAAATGGCATAACTAATTAGAACTATTTTGGATTTTCAGCATGTCGTTCTCAATAATAGCCTTACTTAAAAGCGACTGTTTAACTGGTGAGAATTTTACTACGTGGAAGTCCAATTGTAATACGATTCTCGTTGTTGACGACCTACGGTTTGTACTGTCTGAGGAATGTCCTCAGATCCCTGCTCGTAATGCTCCTCAATCTGCATAAGGAGGCGTCATCACATTGGATCAAGGCCAATGACAAGGCCAAGGTCTACATTTTGCGTAGTGTTTCTGAAGTTCTGGCCAAAAAGCACGAGGGCATGGTCTCAGCTCGTGAGATCATGAGTTCGCTACAGGAAATGTTTGGACAACCGTCTGAACAAATTCGGCACGAATCCCTTAAATACGTTTATAACTCTCGTATGAAGGATGGGTCATCAGCGAGAGAACACGTTCTTGATCTGATGATCCACTTCAACGTTGCTGAGATGAACGGAGCAGTCATTGACGAGCAAAGTCAGGTATCGTTCATCCTGGCGTCTCTTCCGAAGAGTTTCCTGCAATTTCGCAGCAATGCGGTGATGAACAAGGTAGAGTATAACCTGCCTACTCTCCTTAATGAACTACAGACTTTCCAGTCTCTTATGATGAATAAGAGACAGGCTGATGGAGAGGCAAATCTGTTTGCCCATTCCAGAAGGTTCCAGAAGGGTTCATCCTCTGGGACTAAGTCCTGTAGCTCATCTTCTGCTCTTAAGAAGACCCAAAAGAAGAAAATAGGAGGGAAAGGGAAGGCGCCTGCTGCTGACAAAGGCAAGGGAAAAGCCAAGGTTATAGATAAAGGTTTGCTGCAACATGGATTGGCATTGGAAGCGAAACTGCCCAAAATACCTTGCTGAGCTTAAAGAGAAGAAAGTTAAATGAGATTTACTTGTTCTTGAAACGTGTTTAGTGGAAAATGATGATTTTACCTGGATACTTGATTCAGGAGCCACTAATCACGTTTGCTCTTCATTTCAGGAAACTAGTTCCTTCACTGAGCTCGAAGAGGGTGAGATGACACTCAGAGTCAGAACGGGAGACGTCGTCTCAGCTCGTGTAGTGGGAGATGCCAAGCTATTTTTTTCTTTCATTAAAAAATCTGTATTTAGTTGCTAAGCTTAAAAGGAACTTAATTTCTATCTCTTGTTTAATAGAACTTGGATATTGTATTTCTTTTTCAATTAATGAAGCGTTCATTTTGAAAGAAGGTGCCAATACTTGTTCTGCTAAATTGAAAAATGGCTTGTATGTACTGAAACCGAACAAAACCAAAGCAATTTTAAATCATGAGATGTTTAAACATGACACTCAGAATAAAAGGCAAAGAATTTCTCCAAATAATAATACCTATCTATGGCATCTTAGGCTTGATCACATTAATCTCAACCGGATTGAGAGACTTGTTGGGTTTAATGTCCTAAAACTCGTGGTTTTGTAAACTGAATGAATATTCTATTTTGCAATAAAGTTGTTATTGATATTTATTCAGTAAAAGTGTTATTGAATGTTGTGTATTATGTAACCTTAATCCAATATAGAACCTTTGGCTATGGGATGAATACTTGAACTTTATGTGTGACATAAAAGTGGATCAAGTTCAAGTTATAGCTGTGCGAGCAGTCTATAGTATAAGGATAAAGTGGGTACCTTATCACGGGGACACTATGGACGCGACCCACTTTGTAGAGTACAAACGATGTGATCCTAAATCGTTCATGTGGAGACATGTGAGTGGGAGCGCCCTATGCAATGAGTTTGCATAAGATGGACCATGAAATAGTCACTTAGATTTTTAACTCCGCCATTCTTGTCTTAATCGACTATATTCATACGAGACCTAGGTAACTCGATCTTAATTAATCGAGCGTTCTATGGACTCTGTTTATTCGGATTATCCTTAGATTTGCATAGGTGAGAGTGGCTCGAGATCGCCGACTCAATAAGCCTCCCATTTCGGGGATGAAACGGGTAGATAGTGGGAACATAGTTTTGCAAGATGAAATTCATTCTTACCCGCTTTAGGGATTAGTAGAGAGGTTGTTCCCTGAAATCATCGACTCGGGTCTTGAACAATGGGCCCCCCTCTCATTGGCCCGAGAGGGATTCGGTTTCTTTGGTTGGACCACAAACCAATTGTTCATTAGAGGATCGGTGAGACTTAAGTAACAAGAGGTAATTACAGGGTAAAGCGGTAATTTTTACCCGTTTGTAATTCTGAACGACTGTGAAGGATCGACTTACTAATCATGGTTATATCGAGTGGGACGAGAAATATATCTCTGGTGAGGAGAATGAATGCCACCGGGCTTTAGTGGAGTGTCCGGTGGTTAACGAATGTTGATTAGTTAGGCTAATGAGTTTGGTCGGTTAATCTCCTATCGTTGGAGCTCATGATCTGTAGGTCCATTAGGTCCTCCTTACTAGCTCGGACTTAGCCTTATAACATTTTGGGAGAATAGAATTTGAATTGTTCAAATTCGAGTTTGGAAAGAAAGCGTTAATTATATGTGATATATTTAACGAATCATAGTTTAATTAAACTATGATTAATAAGAGGTGGATATATTTAAATATGATTTAAATATCGGATCGGTTTATAGCATGAATAAGGATTCATGTTCGGAATATCGATCGAGATTGGGCAATTTATTTAATTTAATATTTGATATTAAATTAAATTAAAAAATTAATTAATTAAATTAATTTTGAATTATTTAATTAATTATACTAATTTTAATTAAAAATCAATTTAATATTGATTTTTGAATTAAAATTAATTGTAAAATGAGGGATTTTCATGATTTTCAAGTTGACAACTTGCCCAATCTTACTCATCTTCAAAATTCACCAAAATTGGCCACCTCAATCTCAAAGCATCCTCATCACCCTTGAGTTGTCACTCCATTGAAGCTTTTGAAGCTTTATATAATGGTGATTTGAGGTGTTTTGAGAGAATTACATAGAAAATTCAATATTCCTGAATTAGTGACCTTTGAGGTCTTTTCTTCCAAATGCTCTCAACTTAGGATCCCACAATCCGTTCTAAGGCCTGAGGATAGTAGGAAAGACTCTAACGGTTGTCCACAAAGTGTTCGTGCTGAAAACCATCCACCGGGTGAAGAGAATTTGATCTTCAAAGTTGAGTTTTCTATCCCTCTGTTTTTCCAGCTTTGAGCATGTTTTTTATTTTACAAAATTGATCAACTTAGAGTGTTCAAGATCCAAAATTGCTTCCGTTTTCTTAATCTACACTCTTTCAAGACTCTCTAAGGATGGACTTCTAAACAAGTTAGAAGATGATTCTTTACCGCATTGCGAATCTTGCTTGGAAGGTAAAATGAACAAGCAACCTTTTACTGGAAAAGGTTACAGAGCCGTAGAGCCCCTAGAACTTGTGCATTCGGATCTTTGTGGTCTAGTGAATGTCAAAGCTCGAGGAGGTTACGAATATTTCATCTCTTTCATAGATGATTATTCAAGGTATGGTTATCTATACCTAATGCATCACAAGTCTTAAGCTCTTGAAAAGTTCAAAGAGTATAACGCTGAAGTAGAGAATGTATTAGGAAAAACCATTAAAACGCTTCGATCCGATCGAGGTGGAGAGTATATGGATTTGAGATTCCAGGACTATATGATAGAACATGGAATTAAATCTCAACTCTCAGCACCTAATACACCACAACAAAATGGTGTGTCAGAAAGGAGAAATAGAACCTTGTTAGACATGGTTCGTTCTATGATGAGCTATGCTCAGTTGCCTACCTCGTTTTGGGGATACGCAGTAGAGACTGCAGTTCAAATCTTGAACAGTGTTCCATCAAAGAGTGTTTCAGAAACACCTTTTGAACTATAGAAGGGGTCGTAAACCTAGTTTACAACACTTCAGAATTTGGGGTTGTCTGGCACACGTGCTCGTGACAAACCCAAAGAAACTGGAACCTCGATCAAAATTGTGCCAATTTGTTGGCTATCCCAGAGAAACGAGAGGTGGTCTTTTCTACGACCCACAAGAAAACTGAAGGGAATCGAATATCACGCTCTTGATTTAGTTACAATGGAAAATTCAAGAACGTAAAACATAGATTAAACACATATAATAAAATGGACAGCAAGTATTTACCTTTGAAGAACCTTTCTTCAAGTGCTCCTCCTTTCTTCACGATCAAGATCAACGCAACACGAACTCGTACGAACACCAACACCACCACCGGATCTTCTCCGTTGTTCTCTAGGTGAGGGAGGAAGGTGGGTTCCCTTTAGAAGCGGTGAGATATTTTGTGAGAGAGATGTGTGTTTTGGAACTCTTCCAACAACACAACAAGGAGGGTAGGAATTGCATAGAATGATTTCCAAAAATCACTTGACCTAGTTGCATCTCATGCAACCATATATATAGGGAAATAGGATGGAAATGACCATCCTACCCCTCCTTTTATCTCTCTTTAGTATATAGTTTATATATGAATCGAATTCACATTAAAACTATATATTATATCAATTATATCATATATAATTGATATAATTCCTCATGTATAAAATTGAACACTTCAATTTATCTCCTAACTTTATACCCTCAATATTACCATGTTGAGCCAACGGATGGATCTAATGGGCCTACAAATCATGAGCTCCAATGATGTGAGATTAACTGATCAAACTCTTTGATCCAGTTAATCAATATTCATTAACTACAAGTCACTCCACTATAGACTTGTAGCTGCACTCTCCTCACTATAGACATTATTGTGTCCACTGATATAGTCATTACTCATGAGTCGACCCTTCACAGGTTGTTCGTAATCACAACTGGGTCAAATTACCGTTTTACCCCTGTGATTACCTCTTTGCTCTTTAAGCACCACTGATCCTCTAATGAACAACAAGTCTAAGGTCTTACCTTAGTCTCATACCCTCATAGAGGGCAGGGCCCCGTTGTTCAAGCCCTGGAGTCAGTTCTTAAGGGAACAACCTATCTAATTCCTCAGTAGAGGAATGAGTGAATTCCATCTTACATAGTTAAGTTCCCAGCTACCTACGAGGTTCTGTCCCTGAGAAGGTAGGCTTATTGAGTCGGCTATAGCCCACTCTCACCCATACTAGTTTAAGGACAAACCCCTATAAGTAGGAGTTAACTTGCTTAGGATTCAGGTCGAGTCACTAATAACCATCTATAAATTACTAGTCTTATCGTGTTAACGGTGTTATACTCGTTAGACTAATAATTTGCGATCCAGTCTTGTATGAACTCTTCATACAGGATGCCCCCACTCGGATGTCAACTACATGAATGAGTTGGATTACCTCATTTGTACTAATTACAAAGTGGGTCGCATCCATGGTGTTACCAGAATGAGGTTTCCAGCCTTATTCTTACACCATAGACTGCTTAGGTTATAATCTTGAACTCAACCCAAATAGTGTCCACTACACTAATTTCAAGATAAATGTTATAACCTTGGAGCTTAGTTTATTGGATTTCTAAAAGCAAGACTGTAATCTTATCAAAACAAATAACACATTATTTAATTGATCAAAATTACACAAGTTTACAAGCAAACACTATGCATGGCAATAATTACACAACAATTGCATAATTAAAATAGCAAAAATAGACCAATTTTGGCACCTTACTTTAAGTTTAATTAATATAATCTAATTATATTAATCAAAATTAATTAATTAAATATAAATTAAATATAAAACGTTTTTATATTTAATATATAATTAAAAAAATGTTTTCGCAGATTCTTTCGCTTTGCGTGAAACGGCTCAGCGTTGCAACGCGCTTCTTGTCGTCTTGTCAAGCGCAACGCTAGAGGTGCGCTGTGCAATCGTTGCCTCTGTGCGCGCCATCTCCCGCAAGCGCAACGTTGCAACGCCGATGAACAACGTTGCAACGCTGCACACAGACAACATTGAGAATTCTCCAAATCTTGCTTGTTTTCGCTCCGATCTTCTCAGCAACTACTTTGCCTCCATCGACACAGAATTACAGATTCGATTTACAATTAAATTTGCCCAAAACACCGGGCCCTTACATTGAAACGATTCAATTGAATTGTAAACCTATGTGCCAAAATTGAAACCATCTAATTTTGCAAAACCGTTCATACATCTCATGCAAAAACAGTAAATCCTACCTTATTCTTGAAAAGTCCAGAACATAAATCATGAACGCAATTGGGCTCTGATACCAATTGAAGGGAATCATAGTGCCGCAGCGGAAGCGATTGATAATCGTGCGCTCTTGATTTAGTTACAACGATAAATTCAAGAACAAATAAAACTAGATTAAGCATACAAATATAATGGACAACAAGATAATTACCTTTGAAGAACCTTTCTTCAAGTGCTCCACTCTTCCACAATCACGATCTCAGCAACAGGAACTCCAACGTACGAAGACACGACCACCGGATCTTCTCCGTTGTTCTCTAGGTGAGGGAGGAAGGTGGGTTCCCTTTGGTAGAGGTGAGGTATTTTGAGAGAGATGTGTGCTTTGGAACTCTTCCCCTATTTTATTGGAATGGGATGGAAATGACCATAGGTTAGCCTTAACCTAGTTGCATCTCATGCAATCATATATATATTGGAATGGGATAGCCTTAACTCTTCCCCTTAACCTAGTTGCATCTCATGCAATCATATATATATTGGAATGGGATGGAAATGACCATCCTACCCCTATTTTATTCTCTCTTTAGTATATAGTTTATATATGAATCTAATTCCAATTAAAACTATATATTATATCAATTATATCATATATAATTGATATAACACCTCATGTATGAAATTGAATACTTCAATTTCACTCCTAACTTTATACCTCAATATTACCATGTTGAGCCAACGGAGGGATCTAATGGACCTACAGTTCATGAGCCAATGATGTTAGATTAACTGATCAATCTCTTTGATCCAGTTAATCAAAATTCATTAACTACAAGTCACTGCACTATAGACTTGTCGCTTCACTCTCCTCACAATAGATATTATTGTGTCCACTGATATAGTCATTACTCATGAGTCGACCCTTCACAGGTTGTTCGTAATCACAGCTGGGTCAAATTACCATTTTACCCCTATGATTACCTCTTTGCTCCTTAAGCACGACTGATCCTCTAATGAACAACAAGTTTAAGGTCCTACCCTAGACTCATACCCTCATAGAGGGCGGGGCCCCGTTGTTCAAGACCTGGAGTCAGTTCTTAAGGGAAAAACCTATCTAATTCCTTAGTGTAGGAATGAGTGAATTCCATCTTGCACAGTTAAGTTCCCAGCTACCTACGGGGTTCTGTCACTGAGAAGGTAGGCTTATTGAGTCGTCTACAGGCGACTCTCACCATACTAGTCTAAGGACAAACCCCTATAAGCAGGAGTTCTTAACTTGCTTAGAATTCAGGTCGAGTCACTAATTACCATCTATAAATTACTAGTCTCATCCCGTTAACGGTTTTACACTGGTTAGACTAATAATTTGCGATCTCGTCTTGTATGAACTCTTCATACACGATGCCCCCACTCGCATGTCGACTACATGAATTTGTTGGATTACCTCATTTGTACTAATTACTGTTGGGATTTTTGTCCTAATCTCGTGTTTGTATTATATTGTTTGAAATCAATAAGAGTTATTCATTTCATCACTTTGTGTCTTGCAATATTTATAAACTTTTCCAATAAACTAAGCTCCAGGGTCATTGAATTTATGAGAGAACTGGAACTTCAACGGTGTGTAGTGGACACACAGGGAAGATCACGTTCGAGTTAATGACCCGAACGGTCTACATTATATGGATAGGGTTGGAGACCTAATCCTGGATACACTGTGGATGCGACCCGCTTTGTATTAGATACAAACGAGGTGATCTGACTCGTTCATGTAGTTGACATGCGAGTGGGGGCATCCTGTGCAATGAGATTGTACAAGACCGCACCATGAATTATTAGACCTCACCGATGTAACACCGCTGATGTGAAGGGACTAATAACTTCGTGAGATGACCATTAGTGACTCGACACAATCTCGAGCGTGTTACGGACTTTTGTCCTGCGAGGGTGCGTTTCTTTGACTAGTATGCAGTGAGGGTGGTCACGATTACTCGCCCAATATGCTTATCTTCTCGGTGATGAGAACCAAGTAGGGATCTGGGAACTTAACAACGCGAGATGGAATTCACTCGTTCCCGCCTTTAGAGAAACTAGAGGGGGTTGTTCCCTTAAGTGTTGTCTCCAGGGCTTGGACAACGGGCGCCCACCTTCTCATTGGCCCGAGAAGGGTGATGTGTATGGTCGGACCATCACAATATGTTGTTCATTAGAGAAGCAGTGGGAACTTAAGAAACAAGAGGTAGACACAGGGGTAAAACGGTAATTTGACCCAGCCGTGTCTACGAACAACCTGTGGAGGTTCGACTCATGGGCATTGGTTATATCAGTGGACACGTAATATTCTCGTGATCGACGGAGTGCGTGCAAACAGGGTATAGTGAAGGGTTACCGTAGCTAATGAATGTTGGTTAACCGGGTCAAAGAGTTTGACAGATTAATCTCGGATCATTGGAGTCTGTCACTGTAGGTCCATTAGGTCCCTCGGTTGGCTCCATCAGGGTTAAAAGAAGGGTTAATGTTTTGGTATGAAATTGAAGTGTTCAATTTCACTTTAAGGGAATTTATGTCATTTATATGAGATATGAATGATATAATATATAGTTTAATGTGAATGAGATTCATAATAAACTATAGGTTAGCCTAATTGTTGAATTAGGGCTAATTGGAGAAATTGATTGAGATAAATTAAATTGGATGTGATTCAATTTAATTAATCCACAATTATTGCAAATGAGATTTGCAATATGATATATGAGATATCTTATATTATGTGGTTATGCAAATGAAATTTGCATAACCTATGGTTGTGGTAAAGTGGTAATTATGTGGACATTTAAACTCCACCAATTCCACTATATAGACCCTTCTTGTAAGAAGTATTGTAACTCAATCTCTCATTTTTTGATTTTGCATTAAAGAAGAGAAGAGGAATTCTCTCAATTCTCTCTCAAATTCTCCTCCCTCTCCAAAACACAAAAGGTTCCCAAAAACCTCTCTTCTCCAAAAGAGAACAACCGAGAAGGTCTTTTGGTTGTGTTCGAGTTCTTTTCCGTGGGAAGAGTTCGTTGAGTTCGAGGAACACGAAGAGTTCGTGATTTTGAAGAAGAAGTTTTGAAGAAAGTCGATAACAAGTAAGTAAGAATTCTTCTTGCTATAATTTTCTTATTCTTTGAAGCAGGTTTAGCCTAGATCTAGTGTTAGATCGATTTTAATAAAATCATGTTGCATATTGAAACCACGACAATTCAATCGTCTTCCGCTGCGAGGGATTCTCATTCCCTTCAATTGGTATCTGAGCCATCTTGATGGTTCTTCGATTATGCACTGTTTTATTAAAATTTTGTGGGTTTTTGCCATGATTTATGTGATAAATTGTCGGTTTGCATAATGGATGTTTCGGTTTTTGGTATTTTTTTGATCTATTTTCTGTTTGATGAGATCAAATGTAAAGGGCCCGTATTTTTGGGCATTTTAGAAAATAAATCGAGTCTGTAAGTCTGTGTCGTTCGTGGCAAGTGTTGCTGTAGAGAAATCGGAGCGGAAACAGGCGTAAATCGACGAAGAACAGCAAAGGTGTTTGTTGTTCTATCGATGGCGTTGAGACGCTGCCCAACGGCGTCTCAACGCTATCCTTGCGGATGGAGGCCCTGTAGCAGAACAGCGTTGCAACGCTGGGCATAGCGTTGCAACGCCGCTGGGGTTGAGAACACAGCTTGACGCTGGAGGCGACAACGTAGCAACATCGCGCCGCGGCGTTACAGTAACGCCGCACGCGCTGAGCGCTTCGGAGGCGCGGTTCGCGAGGACGTGGGATCAAGACTTAGTGGGGGCAGTTTTTTTTTTCTGAATTTACGTTTTATTTAATTATTTTTAATTTGTAAAATGTATTTTATTTATTTATTTAATTATTTTATTAAATAATATTTATATAAATGTTATATTAATGTTATTTTATTAAATAATTGCCCTAGATGCCAAAAATTGGTCCATTTTTGCTATTTAATTATTTTATGCATGAGATGTATATTTTAATTAATTTCTATTTGCATATTGTATGTCATATAGATTTAAAATCCCACCTTAAGTTAAACATTTCATGCATCATTTTTATATTATAAGAGTTATAATATATAGTATGCATGATAGGATTATATTATAAGAGTTATAATATAATGTTTGCATGATTTAATATAAGTTATATTTTTTAAATTAAAAGCATGCCCATGCATTTAATTCATGTGATGAATTATATTATGTTATAGTATATAGTATTATTCATGTGATGGATGATCAAGCACTATAACATAGAAATGCATGCAACCTAAGTTAATTATTAGTTTTAAAGTGTTTAGAACTTGAATAATTATACTTAGGTTTTCTATTTTTCTAATGAGATTAGAAATTTAGGAAATCAAATATGACCTTTGAATGGTGACTGATAAGTAACTCTGTCTAAGGAAGGTTTTGTCTAAGGCTGGGGTATTTAAGTTGACGCTTGCGGAACACCCCTACCTTGAAACCAACCTGGGAGTGAATTCGGTCCGGAGATTTTTAGGTTATATTCTCGTGAGTGCCGTTAATTAAGTGTTAATTGATTTACTCACATAGACCTAAGTAAATAATGTGATTATAAACTTAGGTTAATACCATATAAGAGTTATAATGGTAGACTTAGGTAAATTTTAGCAGGTTTATCTAGGTCAATCCCTAATAAAATTAAAGTGCTGAGTGGGAGGAAATATAGTGTATGAGATACATTTGAATTTCCAACCACAAATCTCTTTTAAGTCTGCATCGTGAGATCTATACTCGGCCTCATGGCGCAAATGGGAGCGTCCCCCTTCGGATGGCATTTGTATAGATCAATATCATCGTGGATGGAGAGAGTACTTATAGTGAGTGGGAACGAGACTTGTGAAAACGAGACCCACGGTCTCTTCTTTCGATTCACACCGTGAGATCCCTATGATCTGCCTGCTAGTTTGGCCTGGACCAGACAATCCCTTCGGAGGGCTTCATCATGGGAGTCAAACACCGTGAATTCCCGAAAGGGATACAGTTTCCTGGTTGGTTTTCCTTCTTGGTTCACCCTTCGGTGGCAATTGTTTGGACGGATACTTGGAAACTTAAAGATTGAGGGTGACACTTACAGAATTCGTTAAGTGTTAATGAATTCGACCGAACAATGGTAATTTGACGCCTAATGGAATAAGAGTTATTCTGGGATTAGGGTCTGATCGAGAAAGTCTCGTCCTAGAGGAGGAGTGTTCTGTTCACCCTTCGGTGGCGTTCATTCTAAACCTTTAGGGTATCATTGCAAAATTTTGAATGACCTAAGGATCATGAAACATTTTTGCTAAAACATGATTGGATTTCAAAAAGTTTTTTGCGAGACTAATACAAAGTTTTTTCTTATATTTCAGCTAAAAATGTCTAGCGCAATAATAGCTTTATTCGCTTCAGATAAATTAGTGGGAGATAATTACCAAAGTTGGAAAAACAACATGAATACAATTTTGGTACAAGACGACATAAAGTTCGTGCTATATGAGGAGTGTCCTCAGATGCCGGGCTCGACCGCGTCGCGAAGTGTTCGCGACACGTACGATCGCTGGATCAGGACTAATGAAAAGGCCAAGGTCTATAATTGCCAGCTTGTCTGATGTCTTGGAAAAGAAGCATGAGCTGATGGTTTCCGCTAAGGAGATCATGGAGTCCTTGCAGGAAATGTTTGGGACAAAGCGATCCTTCTGAGTTCGGCATGATGACTCGCTCAAATACGTTTTCAACGCACGGATGAAAGAAGGGTCGTCTGTCCGTGAACATGTTCTAACATGATGACCCACATCCATCTGGCCGAGATGAACGGGGCTTCGATCGACGAGTCGAGCCAGGTCAGTTTTATTTTGGAGACTCTTCCGAAGAGTTTCCTTCAGTTTTGTAGCAATGCTGTTATGAACAAGATTAGCTACACTCTGACTACCCTCCTCAATGAGCTACAAAATTTCCAATCCTTGAACAGGATCAAGGAATCTGAAGCAAATGTTGCCTACAGGTCTTATCACAGGGGTTCGACCTGCGGGACGAAACTGTTGCTCCTTCACGCCGGGGAAGGGGAAGAAGAGGATGAAGAGAGGTAAATCGACCGTCTTTGCCGCCCACAAGGGCAAGAAGGTCAAGGAGGTTGCGAGAGAAAGGAAAGTGTTTCCACCGCAATGGGGCGATCCTTTGGAAGAGAAAGCGTCCCAAATTCCTAGCCGAAAGGAAGAATCAAGGTAAATGTGATTTACTTGTGACTGAAACATGTTTAGTGGAGAGTATTGACTCTGCCTGGATATTGGATTCGGGCGCCACTAACCTCGTTTGTTCTTCTTTTCAGGGGATTGATTCCTGGCAGCCGCTGCGAGAGGGAGAGGTGACTCTACGGGTTGGATCCGAGGAGCTTGTCTCTGCTGCAGCGATCGACACGGTGAAGCTAAACTTTGGCGGGAAGTACTTATTGTTGGACAATCTGTACATAGTTCCAGGGTTTACTAGAAACCTTGTTTCAATTTCCTGCTTAATAGAACATTGCATTTCAGTTTCTTTTGAATTTAATAACGCGTTTATTTCTTTCAAAGGGAATGTTATATGTTCAGCTTCACTCGAAAATAATCTGTATGTTTTGAAACACAATTCGGTCAAAAGTGTTTTGGATACTGAATTGTTTAAAACTGCAGAAACACGAACTAAGAAAGTAAAAGTTTCTCCAAAAGAAAATGCCCATCTTTGGCATCTTCGGTTACGCCACATTAATCTCAATAGGATTGAGAAACTAGTGAAGAGTGGACATCTAAACGAGTTGGAAGAAAACTCTTTGTCGGTGTGTGAGTTATGCCTTGAGGGCAAAATGACCAAACGTCCTTTTAGTGCAAAAGGATATAGAGCCAAAGAGCCTCTTGAGTTAGTGCATTCGACCTCGTGGTCAGATGAATGTTAAAGCTCGGGCGGTTATGAGTACTTTGTGTCTTTCATTGACGACAACTCAGATATGGGTATATTTACCTAATGCATAAGAAGTCTGAAACTCTTGAAAAGTTCAAGGAGTACAAGACTGAGGTTAAGAACCTCTTAGGTAAATCACATAAAACACTTCGATCGGATCGAGGTGGAGAGTACATGGACACTGAATTCAAGGACTATATGATAGAACACGGAATTACGTCCCAACTCTCAGCGCCTGGTATGCCATAGAAAAATGGTGTATCGGAGAGGAGAAACAGAACCTTGTTGGACATGGTTCGGTCGATGATGAGCTATGCTCGTCTCCCCGATTCTTTTTGGAAGTGCGCAGTGGAGATGCGGTTTATATTTTGAACAACGTTTCCTCGAAGAGTGTTTGTGAAACACCTTTCGAGCTCGGAGTGGACGTCTGAGCGGTTTACATCACTTCAGGATTTGGAGATGCCCGACCCATGTGTTGGTGTCAAACCCAAAAAAGTTGGAACCCCGTTCGAAATTGTGCCCATTCGTAGGTTACCCTAAAGAGACTAGGGGTGGTCTGTTTTACGATCATAGGGAAAATAGGGTGCTTGTGTCGACAAACGCCACTTTCCTAGAGGAAGACCACGTCAGGGATCATTTACCAAGGAGTAAAATTGTATTAAATGAAATGGATGATTACATCGCCAAAGAGATGCCGATGGGGCTAGTACGTCAACAAATGTTGTTGATCCTAAGCACGTCTAGTCAAATCCGTTCCCAAGAGTTGGGAATGCCTCGACGTAGTGGGAGGGCGTGAGACAACCTGATCGCTACATGGGTTTTAGTGAAACCTCGCTTGTCACTCCCGATGATGATCGCTGTGAGGATCCATTGACCTATGATCGTGCAATGGTTGATGTTGACAAAGACGCAGTGGATTAAAGCTATGGACCAGAAATGGAGTCTATGTACTTCAATTCTCGTATGGGAGCTTGTGGATCAACCGGATGGGGTAAAACCTATTGGTTGCAAATGGATCTACAACCGTAAACGTGGCGTAGATGGGAAGGTGCAGACCTTCAAAGCCCGACTAGTGGCAAAGGTTTTACCCAGTTGAAGGGGTTGACTATGAGGAGACCTTTTCGCTGTTGCCATGGTAAAGTCGATCGGGATCGTTCGCCATTGCCGCGCGTATTATGACTACGAGGTATGGCGGATGGACGCCAAGACAACTTTTCTGAATGGCAAACTTGATGAAACCATCTACATGGACCAGCCCAAAGGGTTCATTGCCCAAGGCCAAGAGCAAAAAGTTTGGCGGCTTCATAGGTCCATTTATGGACTGAAACAGGCTTCAAGGTCTTGAAATATAAGGTTTGATGAGGCAATCAAATCTTATGGCTTTAATCAAAATGTCGACGAGCCTTGTGTCTACAAGAAAATCGTTGACAAAACTGTCGCATTTTTGGTGTTGTACGTGGGATCTATATTCTTCTCATTGGGAATGAGGTAGAATTTCTTCGACGTTAAAAAGTGGCTAGCTTCGCAATTCCAAATGAAAGATTTGGGAGAAACTCGGTATGTTCTAGGTATCAGCATTGTCCGGAACCGGAAGAAGTAACGCTAGCCTTGTCTCATGCGCCTTATATTGACAAGATGTTGTCTAGATATAAGATGCGAGAACTCAAGAAGGGCTTGTCGCCTTTCGGGCATGGGGTTCACTTGTCTAAGGATCGGTGTCCTAAGACTCCTCAAGAAGTTGAGGATATGAGATGATTCCATATGCTTCAAATTGTAGGGAGCCTGATGTATGTCATCTTTGTGTACTAGGCCGAAATCTGTTATGCAAAGAGGAATTGCCGGTGAGATATCACCCAATCCAGATTAGATCATTGGGCAATGGTAAAGGTAATCCTCAAGTATCTTAGGAGAATGAGGAACTACATCTTAGTGTATGGAAGTGGGGATTTGATCTCACAGGATACACACAGATTTTGATTTTCAGACTGATAAAGATTCTAGGAAATTCACCTCGGGGTCAGCCTTCATTTTGAATGGAGGAGCTGTAGTATGACGAAGCATCAAGTAGGGATGCATCGCTGATT
This sequence comes from Trichosanthes cucumerina, assembly GCA_036507285.1. Classification (NCBI taxonomy): domain Eukaryota; kingdom Viridiplantae; phylum Streptophyta; class Magnoliopsida; order Cucurbitales; family Cucurbitaceae; genus Trichosanthes; species Trichosanthes cucumerina. The sequence goes on from CM071841.1 coordinate 48,471,683, forward strand.
CCACCATGGAAGCGGAGTACGTTGCGGCTTGTGAAGCTGCAAAGGAAGCTGTTTGGCTCAGGATGTTCATGACAGATTTGGAAGTTGTTCCAAACATGAACTTGCCGATCACACTATTCTGTGATAACAGTGGTGCAGTAGCCAACTCACGTGAGCCTCGGAGCCATAAGAGAGGCAAACACATTGAGCGCAAGTATCATCTGATACGGGAGATTGTGCAACATGAGACGTGGCGGTCACGCAGATAGCGTCGGAGCACAACGTAGCTGATCCATTTACAAAGCCCCTCACGGCTAAAGTGTTTGAGGGTCACCTAGAGAGTCTAGGTCTTCGAGAGCTTCCTGACTAGGGCAAGTGGGAGATATGTAAATGGGTATTCAATGCCCTAGTTTATTGTATTACTTCGTCGTAATTTATGTACATTTCTAAAATGTATTTTCTCCACTAACTTAGTCCAAGTGGGAGTTTGTTGGGATTTTTGTCCTAATCTCGTGTTTGTAATATATTGTTTGAAATCAATAAGAGTTATTCATTTCATCACTTTGTGTCTGGCAATATTTATAAACTTTTCCAATAAACTAAGCTCCGTGGTCATTGAATTTATGAGAAGCTGGAACTTGAGCGGTGTGTGTAGTGGACACACACAGGAAGATCACGTTCGAGTTAATGACCCGAACGGTCTACGAGATATGGATAGGGTTGGAGACCTAATCTTGGATACACTGTGGATACGGCCCGTTTTGTATTAGATACAAACGAGGTGATCTGACTCGTTCATGTAGTTGACATGCGAGTGGGGGCATCCTATTCAATGAGATTGTACAAGACCGGACCGTGAATTATTAGACCTCATCGATGTAACACCGCTGATGTGAAGGACTAATAACTTCGTAGATGACCATTAGTGAATCGACCTGAATCTTGAGCGTGTTACGGACTCCTCATGAGGGTCCATTCTTTGACTAGTACGGGTGAGGGTGGTCACAGTTACTCGCCCAATATGCTTATCTTCTTAGAGACAGAACCAAGTAGGGAGTTGGGAACTTAACTACGCGAGATTGAATTCACTCGTTCCCGCCTTTAGGGAAACTAGAGGGGTTGTTCCCTTAAATGTTGTCTCCAGGGCTTGGACAACGGGCGCCCAACTTCTCACTGGTCCAAGAAGGGTGTTGTGTATGGTCGGACCATCACAATATGTTGTTCATTAGATGAGCAGTGGGAACATAAGGAACAAGAGGTAGACACAGGGGTAGAACGGTAATTTGACCTAGCCGTGTCTACGAACAACCTGTGAAGGGTCGACTCATGGGCATTGGTTATATTAGTGGACACGTAATATTCTGCACTGACGGGAGTGCAGCTACGGGCTATAGTGGAGTGTTACCGTAGCTAATGAATGTTGGTTATCTGGGTCAAAGAGTTTGACAGATTAATCTCGGATCATTGGAGCCCGTCAGTGTAGGCCCATTAGGTCCCTCGGTTGGCTCCATCTGGGTAAAAAGAAGGGTTAATGTTTTGGTATGAAATTATTCACTTTAAGGGCTTTTATGTCATTTATATGAGATATGAATGATATAATATATAGTTTAATGTGAATGAGATTGATAATAAACTATAGGTTTATCCTAATTGTTAAATTAGGGCTAATTGGAGAAATTGATTGAGAGACATTAAATTGGATGTGATTCAATTTAATTAATCCACAATTATTGCAAATGAGATTTGCAATATGAGATATCTTATATTATGAGGTTATGCAAATGAAATTTGCATAACCTATGGTTGTGGTAAAGTGGTAATTATGTGGACATTTTAACTCCACCAATTCCACTATATAAACCCTTCTTGCAAGAAGGATTGTAACTCAATCTCTCATTTTTTTATTTTGCATTAAAGAAGAGAAGAGGAATTCTCTCAATTCTCTCTCAAATTCTCCTCCCTCTCGAAAACACAAAAGGTTCCCACAAACCTCTCTTCTCCAAAAGAGAACAACCGAGAAGGTCTTTTGGTTGTGTTCGAGTTCTTTTCCGTGGGAAGAGTTCGTTGAGTTCGAGGAACATGAAGAGTTCGTGATTTTGAAGAAGAAGTTTTGAAGAAAGTCTACAACAAGTAAGTAAGAATTCTTCTTGCTGTAATTTTCTTCTTCTTTGAAGCATGTTTAGACTAGATCTAGTGTTAGATCTATTTTAATAAAATCATTTTGCATATTGAAACCACGACGATTCAATCGTCTTCCGCTGCGAGGGATTCTCATTCCCTTCAATTACAAAGTGGGCCGCATCCATGGTGTTACCAGAATGAGGTTTCTAACCTTATTCTTATTCCATACACCATTTAGGTTATATTCTTGAGCTCAACCCAAATAGAGTCCACTACACTGATTTCAAGATAAATGTTATAACCTTGGAGCTTAGTTTATTGGAATTATAAAAGTAAGATTGTAATCTTATCAAAACAAATAACACTTTATTTAATTGATCAAAATTACACAAGTTTAGGGCATAAATCCCAACACTAAGTACCTTATCGAATGTCCTTCAGTATTAGGGGTTAACAACAAACATGGGCATAATTTGTTTACCATGGAAATCATGTTTTAATAGTATCTACAACAATTTCTCAACATTTGCATATTATCTTCTAAACATGTTCCCTAGTGGATTTACACAAGACATTCTCTAGACGAAATCACATTTCCATAATTTAGTTTCCATACTTGGATTTATAGTTACAAACTAATTCAAAACATGCTTAGGTTCCATCAAGAACATTATATTAAAAACTCCATGAAACTATACATAATTAATTCCAACAAGATTCAATGATCAAAATTTATGTTTTTGAAGAAAAACAAAGTTCAAGTATAGTTCTAAAATAGAGTCACTCACAATAATCAAAAGAGATCCAAGGATTATTAGCTATTCCTATCTCCGTTTGCCTTGGTTGTAAAGTATATAGAAATGGAAGAACATCTCCTTCAATCTCTTGCTAGCAGTTTTTCCCTTACACCTCAAATTTCAGGTTCAACTTTTAGCTTGGGTTCCTCAAACTTTATCAACACAACCACCCAATATTTCTTGATAAACCTCAAGTACAACACCTTAGCTTACTTACCTCAAGATTTCAGCTTCTAATTTATCATCATGAGCTAAAAAGAGAATGATCTCCTCACACTGTTCTGCTACCCCAGAACTTTGAACACCTCTCGTTGTTCTGCACTTTTCTCCTTCTTCCTCTTCGTATTTTCACAAAAGCCGACCCGTTTCGTATTCTACACTCAAGTTCTGAAATTTTTACTAAAAAATCATCGAATATGGCTCAGTAAATTAAGAGATATGATCGTTTGAAGATGACCCATTTTCCAGCAGTTTGTTGTTTTCCTACGAATTTGACAGCACCTACTTGATAATTTAACTTTGAGGCTTCACCTCCTTTGGCCAGCTCCTACTACCATGTTTACATCATAATTCCCTTTTTAAAACACCAAAATACGTAAGTAAATAAACCCTAAGTATTTAGCCAACTTATCCTAAGTTTGTGAGGTATAAGATCTTCCATTCAGTACATATTGCACCTAAAATTTCCCCAATTTGCTAATGCTTTTAACTTACTTCAATTCAACTTTTAATATTCTTATTTCAATGGCTTACCTATCTCCTTATGAAGCTTTTAACACATTGTAGCTCCCAATTCAATAGACTCCCAAATTCGATCACGACATCCTTTAGTGCAAGTTATAACATTTTTCATATTTTAAAACATCATGTACGAGTGCAAAATGATAAAAGAAAATAGAGTTTAGGGCTTACAATTTACTACCCCCTTAAGAGGAATTTCGCCCTCGAAATTCAGCACGAGAAAAGTTGTGGGTACTTTTCTTTTATTTGGTCTTCGCTCTCCCATGTTGCTTCCTCGACGTCGTGATTTCTCCACAATACCTTAACCAATGGTATTGACTTATTCCTAAGTACTTGTTCTTTCCGATCCAGTACTTGTAGAGGTTCTTCCTCATAGAATAGATTCTCCTTAAGTTGTATTGGTTCTACCTTGAGCACATGTGATGGGTCAGAAATGTATTTCCTCAACATTAATACGTGGAAAACCTTATGTACCCGAGAAAATTCTATCGGTAAAGCTAATCTGTAAGTTGGTGGCCCTGCATGCTCCAAAATCTCGTAAGGCCCTATATATCTCGGGCTCAGGTTCCCCTTCCTTCCGAACCGTAAAATACCCTTCCACGGGGATAGTCTTAGTAAAACATTGTCTCCGATTTTGAATTCTAAATCTCTTCTTCGTTTGTCAGCGTAGCTCTTTTGTCTATCTTGTGCTGTCTTCAGTCTTTTCCTGATAAATTTAACATTCTCTGAAGTAACTTTGACCAACTCTGGCCCTATCAGCTTCCTTTCTCCTACCTCCCCCCCAACAAATAGGAGTTGTACATTTCCTTCCATATAATGCGTCATACGGTGCCATTCTGATGCTAGAATGATAATTTTTATTGTATGCAAACTCCATCAACGATAGGTGAGTCTCCCAACTTCCTTTATATTGCAATACGCATGCTCGAAGCATGCCTTCGTGGGTCTGGATGGTTCTTTCTGACTGACCATTGGTTTGTGGATGAAATGCGGTACTAATGTGCAACTTTGTTCCTAAGGCCTTTTGGAGACTCGTCAGAATTTGAAGTACATCTCGAATCCCTATCCGACACAATAGATACTGGGGCTCCGTATTGGCTTACAATCCTGTTAACATATAATTTAGCAAGTTTATCCAGAGTAAAAGTTACCTTGATGTGTAAGAATCGAGCAGTCTTAGTCAGTTTGTCTACTATCACCCAAATCCCGTCATAACCACTCGGTGTTGGGGGAAGTCCAAATAAGAAATCAATGGTTACATGCTTCCACTTCCATTCAGGTATTGGGAGTGGATTTAGAAGCCCTCATGGTTTCTGTCATTCAGGTTTCACCTGTTGACAATTTAAACATTTAGAGACATACTCTTTTATTTCTCGTTTCATTCCTGGACACCAATAATGGTTCTTTAGGGTTCGATACATCTTTGTACCTCCTTGATGCATCGCATAGGCTGAACTATGTGTTTCCTCTAGTATCGCATTTCTCAAAGTTTCATCCTTAGGTACACAAAATCTACCACACTTCATCAACGCTCAATCACGCCTTACTTCGTAATCTGCTTTCTGCTTCAAGTTCACCTTTTCTATCAATTTCTTCAGGGTAGGGTCTATAGCTTGACTTGAGAAAACATCATTAATTAAGGTAGGTCTTACTTGAAAATGAGCTAACAAATTCCCTTTGTCACCAACCTACACTTTTGCATTAGAACTCTTGAGTTCCTCAAATAGAGCCACTGTAACAGCATTAAGTGAACCCCTATGTTGCTTCGACTTCCTACTTAGTGCATCAGCTACAACATTAGCCTTCCCTGGGTGGTATTCAATCGTGCAGTCATAATCTTTTATCAATTCAAGCCACCGCCGCTGTCTCAAATTCATCTCTTTCGGTTCGAAGATATATTTTAAACTTTTATGATTTATGTAAATATAACACTTCTCACCAAACAGATAATGCCTCCAAATCTTTAAAGCTAACACAACTGCTGCGAGCTCCAGATCATGAGTAGGATAATTACATTCATGCTTTTTCAACTGTCTTGACGCATAAGCGATCACACTCCCATCCTGCATAAGTACACATCCAAGGCCCTGATGTGAGGCATCACAGTAAACCTCAAACTCTTTTCCCGTGGTGGGTAGAATTAGTACGGGTGCTGTGACAAGTCTGTTCTTTAACTCTTGAAAACTTTTTCCACACTCTTCACTCCACTCGAACTTCGTATTCTTATTTGTCAAACTGGTTAATGGAAGAGCTATCTTCGAAAACCCCTCGAAAAAACGTCGATAGTATCCTGCAAGTCCCAAAAAACTATGGACTTCCATTATTGAAGTGGGTTATTCCCACTTCACTATAGCTATGTCTTCTAAGGATCCACTTGAACTCCAGCTGTTGACACTACGTGTCCCAAAAACACAACCTATTCCAGCCAAAACTCACATTTACTAAATTTAGCATACAACTTCCGATTTCGTAATGTTTGTAGCACTATTTTGAGATGTTCTGCATGCTTCTATTTACTTCTTGAATACACCAAGATGTCATCATAAATACTATCACAAACTGATGAAGGTAAGGATGGAATACCCGATTCATGAGATCCATGAATGCTGCTGGGGCATTTGTTAACCCGAATGGCATTACCAAGAATTCGTAATGCCCATACCTTGTCCTAAAAGTTCTTTTGCTACATCAGAATCATTGATCTTCAGCTGATGGTAACCTAATCGTAAATCAATTTTGGAAAACACTAGGGCATTCTTTAGTTGATCGAACAAGTCATCTATGCGGGGCAAAGGATCTTTGTTACGTATTGTTACCTTATTCAGTTGTCGGTAATCAATACATAATCGTAATGTTCCATCCTTCTTTTTAACAAACAACACAAGTGCTCTCCACGAAGATACGTTTGGTCGAATATAACCCTTATCCACCAACTCCTGCAACTGAGTTTTCAATTCTTTCAATTCCTTCGGTGCCATCCTATACGGGGCTTGAGATATTGGCGTTGTTCCTGGCATCAGGTCTATGGTAAACTCCACCTCTCTACCAGGTGGAAACTCTGTTAGCTCCTTTAGGAAGACATATAAATACTCACATACTACTGGAATGTCTTCAGGTTTCAATTTACTCACTGGTGCACAAACTACATATGCAAGATATGTTGTACAACCTTTCTTCTATAATTTTCTAGCTTTAATAGTTGATATCATACAAGTAGGTAATATCTTCCTATACCCTTTAAACACAACCTTAGTGTCGCCAGGCTTACTCAATACAACTTCCTTTCTATGACAGTCCATTAAGGCATGATACCTAGATAAGAAATCCATCCCCAAGATAACGTCGAACTCTTGAAGATCTAAGGGAATCAATTCAGTTGTCATCGTTATACCATTAAAATCCACCATACAATTCGTATAAACATTATAATCTATCAACATATCACCAATAGAAGTATAAATACACAGCTCCTCAGATAAAGGTTCTAACTTCGCAACAATGCTAGCAACAAACATTTTATAGGTAAAAGAATGCGTAGCTTTTGGATCTAATAATGAATGTGTAGGTTTGCTACAGACAGAAAGTGTACCCGTAACAACTTCTGGTGCATCCTCTGCATCCTACTGTGTCAAGGCGTAAATCTTTCCCTGTTGTCGGGATCGACCTACCTGTCCCTTCTGCTTAGCACTACTAGTTCCTTCTCCTCGAACTACCCCAGTATTTTGCTGCTGGTTCACAGTCTGCGACGTGGTTCTTTGTCCTACCATGCCTTCTTGCATTAGCTGGGGGCATTCCCTGTTGAAGTGACCGCCTTGCCCACAGTTGAAACATACATTTTCGCCACTCAAACATCGACCCCAATGATACTTTCCACAAGTACTGCACAAAGGTTTCCTTGCTGAACTAGCTACTGACTCGATGGGTTGCCCTGTACGGGAGTCCCTTGCTGATCCCATCAGAAAACTTGATCTTTGATGCCTCTGTCTTTCCCCACGTCCACCTGTACGAGTCCTTGGAGTAGACTGCCCACCACGATGGGGTTTAAAGCTCCCTTTTCTAGAAACACCTGGACTGAATCTCCTATTATCTCCTCGTTGGAATCGGTCTCGTGGTAAACTAACAGAATAAGTGGTATGCCCACCACCTACAACTTCTTTTCCCATTCTGTCATCTACTAGGCTTCGCTCTACCCGTAATGTCGTATCCACAAGCTTGGAGAACTCAGCCCACTCCGAACTCTTTGTCCCAGGCGTTCGGATCTCTGTTCGCAGACCATCGTCGTGATGGAGATCTGATCTCCTTGAGCAGCGGAAACGAGTTTGGAATCGTAATATGCAAGTTTGTTTTGGTTGATATGCAAAAACCCATACATTGACAAAATAGAACAGACATCGAATGTATTATGTAATTAGATATGGAGATATACATGCAAACATGTTTAGTTTAAACAATTAAACTAAAAAAGGAGAAGAAGATTACCTTTGTAGTTTTCAATTTCCAGCAACTTCTTGCTTCTATTGCAGCAACACAGCAACACCCAAGAAACTTCTCTATTTTCTTCAGTAGGACAACACCACGAGGAAAACCCTCTATGTCTCTAAGTGCTTAGATCTTTCATGGTGGGAAGGATCCAACAATTGGAGAATTTTTGTGAATGAAAGAGTGAGAGAGAAATCTTGAGTGATAGCAATTCAAAAATTGTTGCATCCATTAGTTGATTTCTCTTCCTCGAAAAGAATATCAGAGGAGTTCTTTCCCCCCAACTCCCTATCGATGGGGAGTTGGTGGGGAAGATGGGAACGTGTCCTCCTGACATGTTTTCATTAATTAATTTAAATAAATTCATTAACAATCAATTATATTAAATTAATTAATTAATTAAATATCATATATTTAATTAATCATAAGATCAAATCACATTTAATCCTTTTATCCTCTGACCTATAGTTTTAATGCACATCTTATGCACATTAAATTTTAACCTATAGTTTTCAAATATGAATCACATTTACATTTGAATTTAATATTTGAACTCTTTCAACTATTTAATTCTCTCATATAATTTAATATGAATCATATTCACATTAAATTTATAATATATAGTTCTAAAACTATATATTATATCGTATCAATATACCTTAAGTTTATTCCCTTATGAATTTGAACATTTCAAATTCAAATGTTGTAAGAACCCTTTACGAGCTAGAAGGTGGACCTAATGGACCTATAGATCAGAAGCTCCAACGATACGAGATTGCTCGGTTAATCTCATTAACCTCTCAATCAACATTCGTTAACTCCTGGAACACTCTACTAAAGACCCGCAGCTGCACTCTTCTCACTGGAGATATATTTCTGTGTCCACGGATATTTACCAATAACAGCAAGTCAAACCTTCACGAATGTTCGTAACACCAACTGGTCAAATTACCATTTTACCCCATGGTTACATCTTGTGCCTTATGTTGGGATTTATGCCCTAAACTTGTGTAATTTTGATCAATTAAATAAAGTGTTATTTGTTTTGATAGAATTACAGTCTTGCTTTATAAATCCAATAAACTAAGCTCCAAGGTTATAACATTTATCTTGAACATCAGTGTAGTTGACACTATTTAGGTTGAGTTCAATAATATAACCTAAATGGTCTATGGTATATCAATAAGGTTGGAAACCTCATTCTGGTAACACAATGGATGTGGCCCACTTTGTAATTAGTACAAATGAGGTAATCCAACTCATTCATGTAGTTGACATGCGAGTGGGGGCATCCTGTATGAAGAGTTCATACAAGACCGGATCGCAAATTATTAGTCTGACTAGTGTAACACCGTTAACATGATAAGACTAGTAATTTATAGATGGTCATTAGTGACTCGACCTGAATACTGAACAAGTTAAGAACTCCTGCTTATAGGGGTTTGTCCTTAGATTATTATGGGTGTGGTGGCACTGTAGTCGACTCAATAAGCCTACCTTCTCGGGATGTGAAACTCGTAGGTAGTGGGAACTTAACTATGCAAGATGGAATTCACTCATTCCTACATTAAGGAATTAGATAGGTTGTTCCCTTAAGAACTGACTCCAGGTCTTGAACAACGGGGCCCCACCCTCTATGAGTGTATGAGTCTAAAGTAGAACCTTAGACTTGTTGTTCATTAGAGGATCAGTGGTGCTTAAGGAGCAAAGAGGTAATCACAGGGTAAAACAGAATTTGACCCAGTAGTGATTACGAACAACTGTGAAGAAGGTCGAGACTCATGGGTAATGACTATATCGGTGGACACAATATTATCTACAATGAGGAGAGTGCAGCTACAAGTCTATAGTGGAGTGACTTGTAGTTAATGAATATTGATTAACTGGATCAAAGAGTTTGATCAGTTAATCTCACATCATTGGAGCTCATGAACTGTAGGTCCATTAGATCCCTTCGTTGGCTTAATATGGTAATAATGAGAGTATAAAGTTAGGAATGAAATTGAAGTGTTCAATTTCATACATGAGGTGTTATATCAATTATATATGATATAATTGATATAATATATACTTTTAATGTGAATTAGATTCATATATAAACTATATACTAAAGAGAGAATAAATGAGGGGTAGGATGGTCATTTCCATCCTATTTCCCTATATATATGGTTGCATGAGATGCAACTAGGTTAAGTGATTCCAAGCTTTTGTTGTGTTGTTGGAAAAGTTTCAAAACACAAACATCTCTCTGACAAAATACCTCACCTCTCCTAAAGGGAACCCACATTCCTCCCTCACTTGAAGAAAGGTTCTTCAAAGGTAATGTTTCGTGTTGTCCATTACATTATATGCTTAATCTAGTTGTATATGTTCTTGAATATAATCGTTGTAACTAAATCAAGAGCGCGCGATTCACAATTGCTTCCGCTGCGGGACTCGTATTCCCTTCAATTGGTATCAGAGCCCAATTGCGTTCTTGATTTACGTTCTGGATTTTTCAAGAACGAGGTGGGATTTACTGTTTTTGCATGTGATGTATGAATTGTTTTTGTAAATTAGATGGTTCAATTTTGGCACTTAGATTTACATTTTTCATTGAATCGTTCAATGTAAGGGCCTATTGTTTTGGGCATTTTATTATGTAAATTGAGTCTGTAAGTCCGTGTCGATCGAGGTAAGGTGGTTGCATAGAAGATCGGAGCAAAAACGAGTTTGGAATAGGTGATTCCATATGTTGTGCGTATGCGACCGCAATATTTGTTCATTAGCGTTGCAACGCAGCGATTTTGCGAAGAAAGCGTTTAGCTGTAACGCCGGGCGTTTCACAATGCGCTCCAACGGCGAAACGACAGATAGCGGCGCTACGCAACGCTACCATTGGCGTTGCAACGCTGGAGGCATTTCTCAGCAGCTTCAAACGGACGAAAAACATTTTTTTAATTATATATTAAATATAATTAGATTATATTATTTAAAATTAATTTTAGGGTGCCAAAATTTGTCTAATTCTGCTATTTCCATTATGCAATTGTTGTGTAATTATTGCTATGCATAATGTATGCTTTTATTTTAGAAGTCCCACCTTAGGTTAAGCATTTTCATGCATCATTTATAATATAAATAGTTATATTATATAGTTTGCATGATTAATTTATATAAAGTTGTTATATTAATTTATGGACAGCATTGACATGAATTATATATCACGAGATGAATATGCTATGAATGTCTTATTATTCATGTGATGAATGATTAAGCACTATAACATAGTATGCATGTCACCTAAGGTTAATTATTAGTTTTAAAGTGTTTCGAACTTGGAAATAATAGACCTTAGGTTATGATTAAAAGAGGAACTCTGTCTAAGGAAAATTCTGTCTATGCTGGGGTATTTAAGCTGACGGAAACAAAACATCCCTACCTGGGAACTGACTTGGGAGTGAAATTTAATCAGAGAGTTTATAAATTACAGTAGCGTCAGCGGATTTATTAAAGGGTTAATAAACTAGAAATCCTAGGTTTAATATAAGGAGTTATATTAACAAACATAGGATAAAATCAATATAAGAGTTATATTGATTATCAATATAAAGAGTTCTATTGATAGAGTTAAGTAAAACCATTAGTCGGGTTTTTAGCCTAAGTAAGATTCCTATAACATTAAAGTATTCAGTGGGAGGAAAAGTGTATGAGATACATATTTTTCCACCTACGCTATCTCCGGGAAGTTCACACCGTGAGACTCATACATGGCCTCGTGGCGCAAACGGGAGCGTTCCCCTTCAGATGGTGTTTGTATGGGTCAATATCAACGTGAATGGAGAGGATACTTATAGTGAGTTGGAGCAGGTTTAGTAAAAACAAAACCTACGGTCTCTTTTGTCGGTTTACACCGTTAGACCACAATGGTCAGCCTGCTAGTTTGGCCTGCACCAGACAATCCCTTCGGAGGGCTTGATCATAGGGGATCGAACAAAGGACATTCGAAAGGGGTAAAGATTTCCTTAGACTATTTTTTATTCTAGTTCTCCCATCGGCAAATTTTATTGGATGGAGACTCAGGGATCTAAAGACAGAGGGTTACACTCACGGGGTACATAACTTGTGTATGTATCCAGACCGAAAAATGGTAACTAAAACCTACAGAAATAAGAGTTATTCTGGTATTAGGTTTTGGTCAAGAGTGTCTTGATCCATAGAAGGAGTGTTTTTTATTACCCTTCGGTGTCATACATTCTAAACCTTTGGAGTATCATTGCAATGTTGGGATTTATGCCCTAAACTTGTGTATTTTTTATCAATTAAATAAAGTGTTATTTGTTTTGATAAGATTACAGTCTTGCTCTAATAAATCCAATAAAATAAGCTCCAAGGTTGTAACATTTATCTTGAAATCAGTGTAGTGGACACTATTTGGGTTGAGTTCAAGATTATTACCTAAATAGTCTATGGTATAAGAATAAGGTTGGAAACCTTATTCTGGTAACACCATGGATGCGGCCCACTTTCTAAATAGTACAAATGAGGTAATCTAACTCATTCATGTAGTTGACATGCGAGTGAGGGCATCCTGTATGAAGAGTTCATACAAGACTGGATATCAAATTATTAGTCTAACCAGTATAACACCATTAACAAGATAAGACTAGTAATTTATAGATGGTCATTAGTGACTCGACCTGAATCCTGAGCAAGTTAAGAACTCCTGCTTATAGGGGTTTGTCCTTAGACTAGTATGGGTGAGGGCGGCGGTGGAGTCGACTCAATAAGCCTACCTTCTCAGGGACAAAACCTCGTAGGTAGCTGGGAACTTAACTGTGTAAGATGGAATTCACTCATTCCTCTACTGAGGAATTAGATAGGTTGTTCCCTTAAGAACTGACTCTAGGTCTTGAACAACGGGGCCCTGCCCTCTATGAGGGTATGAGTCTAAGGTAAGACCTTAGATTTTTGTTCATTAGGGGATCAGTGTTGCTTAAGGAGCAAAGAGGTAATCTCAGGGGTAAAACGGTAATTTGACCCAGCTGTGATTACGAACAACCTGTGAAGGGTCGACTCATGGGTAATGACTATATCGGTGGACACAATATTATCTCTGAGTGAGGAGAGTGCGGCTACAAGTCTATAGTGGAGTGACTTGTAGTTAATGAATATTGATTAACTGGATCAAAGAGTTTGATCAGTTAATCTCACATCATTGGAGCTCATGATCTGTAGGTCCATTAGATCCCTCCGTTGGCTCCATATGATAATATTGAGGGTATAAAGTTAGGAGTGAAATTGAAGTGTTCCAAGACAACAAAAACATCTCTCTCTCAAAAATACCTCACATCTTCTTGACTCATATTTAAAAATGCTCTTTTGTTGTTATTGCTTCCGTTGTGGGGACTTCGATCTTCTTGAAGGCAAAATGACTAAAAGACCTTTTAGTTGAAAAGGTTATAGAGCCAAAGATCCTCTCGAGCTTATACATTCAGACCTTTGTGGTCCGATGAATGTTAAAGCCAAGGGAGGATATGAATATTTTTCTCTTTTATAGATGATTATTCCAGATATGGAAATATTTACCTAATGCACCACAAGTCTAAAGCTCTTTAAAAGTTCAAGGAGTTCAAGACTGAGGTTGAAAATAAACTAGGTCAATAGTTAAAACACTTCGATCGGATCGAGGTGGAGAGTACATGGATTTTAAATTCCAGAACTATATGATAGAACATGGAATTACATCCTAACTCTCTACTCCCGGCACACCACAGCAAAACGGTGTATCGGAAAGGAGAAATAGAACCTTGTTGGACATGGTTCGATCAATGATGAGTTATGCTCATCTCCCTAGTTCCTTTTGGGGTTACGCAGTGGAGACTGCAGTATACATTTTGAATAATGTTCCCTCCAAAAGTGTTTCTGAAACACCTTTGAACTCTGGAAATGACGTAAAGGTAGTTTATGTCACTTAAGAATATGGGGTTATCCAGCACATGTGCTTGTGACAAATCCAAAGAAGTTGGATTCACGTTCAAAGTTGTGCCTATTCGTAGGATACCCAAAAGAAACAAGAGGTGGTTTATTCTATGATCTTAAGGAAGATAAGGTTTTTGTGTCGACAAATGCCACTTTCTTGGAGGAGGACAACATAAGCGACCACAAACCAAAAAGTAAGGTAGTGTTGAGTGCAGACGAAACAATAGCAAAGGTTGCTAATAAGAACACTAGTACGTCAATAAGAGTTGTTGAGACTAGTTGGTCTAGTCAAGAGGGTTCATCTCAAGAGTTGAGTATGCCTCGACGTAGTGGGAGGGTTGTGATACAACCTGACCGTTACATGGGTTTAGCTGAAACCCAAGTTGTTATACCAGATTACAATTGTGAGGATCCATTGACTTACAATCAAGCAATGGTTGACATTGACAAAGACAAATGGGTCATAGCCATGGACCAAGAAATGGAGTCTATGCACTTCAATTCTGTTTGGGATCTTGTAGATAAGCCTGATGGGGTAAAACCTATAGGTTGTAAGTGGATCTACAAGAGAAAACGTGGTGTAGATGGGAAGGTGCAAACCTTTAAAGCTAGAACGTAAAACAGTAGATTAAGTATAAAAGTAAAAGTTTGGACAGCAAGAAGTTACCTTTGAAGAATCTTTCTTCAAGTGCTCCTCTCTCCACGGTCACGATCTCAGCAACAAGAACTCCAATGTGCAAAGACACGACCACCGGATCTTCTCCATTGTTCTCTAGGTGAGGGAGGAATCACTAGAAGAAAATAAGGCTACAATGACGGACGAAAAAATCAAGGGGCGAGAAACAATGACGGACGGGGAAAAGGCGCGCTGGAATTTTTTCGCCGGACATACAATGACGGGCATTGCCCGTCATTGTAAATTATTTTTAATGACGGGCTTTGACCGTCATTATAGGATATATTAATTAAAAAAATATTTTCGAACACCTCACACCCGACAGCTCACTTTCTCTCTTCACGTCTCTCAACACTTCTACCCTCGATCTCATCTCCCCATCTCAGCTCACAGTCTCTCAAAGTATCACCCTCGATCTCATCTCTCCATCTCAGTTCACGACCCATCTCTGACCTCCGCCGACCGTTCGTTTGGGGGAGTGAAAACCGCCATCCACGGAGCACATGTACCCATCTAATTCACTCTGAGTACGACGACCGTTCATTTGGGGGAGTCGAAACCGCCGGCCGTTCGTTTGGCGGAGTCGAAATCGCCGTTCACGACTCATCTCCGACCTTCGCCAGCCGTTCGTTTGTTTGGGGGAGTCGTTCGTCACCGACCATCGATCTCTGTCTTTCTTCACAACCGAGCACCAAACCGCCGCCACGGAGCACCAAATCGCCGTCGACTGCTTCGCCGCCGTCCATTTGGGAGTCGCCGCCATCTTTCTTCTCCGGCATCCATCGCCGCCGACCAGATCTGAAGCGTGCGGTCCAGATCTACACCCTTCGTTTGTAGATCTGCTTTATTGAGGTCTAAATCTGCCCCTTTAATTTGTTTTTATGTCATTTATCTTGAAATGCTCTTGAAATGTTGAAGCTCTTGAAATGTTGAAGGGCACTTGAAATGGAAGTCACATGTTATGGATTATGCAATTTTTATGTAGCCTTAAAAACTTAAAAATATATATAATATGGTTGAGGTTTTAAGAAAATGCGTTCAAAGTTACATGTTGTAAGAAAATGTGTTCAATTTCTACCTAATTTAAGTCTAGTTTAATTAATGACATTAGAAACATTTTTTAAGGATTGATGGGAATTGACATTAGAAATATTAAAAATGTGATGCAAGGGTTGCATCCAAAATTGGAGTTGACCCCATCTTTAGGTAGTTGAAGAAGTCTCGAAAGCCTCAATATTAGTTTCTACAAAATAATCACTCTAACTTAATGAAAATTTACCGACTATCAAACTTACCTCAATATTACAAAGAAGAAATTGAACCATTTGAAACTATATTAGTTACAACTTATGGCATTGATTTTTGTTTTCATAATCGGATATCTCATTTTAATTTAGGTACCATGTTAACTAATCCCACCTTCAAGATACCTAAGTTTTTACTACTATTTTCTTTGATTATGCTATAATTTTTTATGAGTTTAAAATAGATAAGTTTACTTTTATATTGGGGATGGATGGAAGGAGGTTAATAACTTGTATTACATTATTGAGGAAAAAGTGAGAATTTCCTAAATTTTTCTTAATTCTAATTATTTGTTTGTGTTAAGTTTTATGAGTTTAGATTTCATATGTTTAATTTTCTTAATATTAATAGTGATTGAGGAATGGTTGAAAACTTTTGTTTAGCATGTTTGGTTAGGATCATATGTTTAATTTTCTTAATATTAGTAGTGGGTTTGTAGATGAGAGGAAATGGTATTAGTCCAAAATATCATGATGTTGGCTTTTGAATCAATATCATGAAATTCGATGAGTAAGTAGTGAACTCCTCGATAGTTTTATTTTTTCTTCATGACTTCCTAAGGACATAGTAAGTACATAAGTTTAAGTAACTATTATTCTTCTAGTAGATTGAACTTTCAAGACACGGATTTATAGTTATGGATAAGTCGTGGATGTGAAAGAATAGAATGTCATCAGAATATCGTTTAGGAGTTGAGACGTTTATCCAAAATGATATACGACATTCAAATAGGTCAGGTGTCATTTGTTGTCCATGCTTGAAATGTGTGAATGCAAAGTCTCAAAATGCGAATGTCGTAAGAGACCATTTATATATTAATGACATTGATGAAAGCTATAGAACATGGATTTGGCATGGTGAGTCACTACCGAATGAGAAAAAAGAGGAACCTGAAGTTGAGGACGACGATGTTGACGACACAATAGGAATGTTTGAGGCTGCACATAACTATTTTAATGATAAGTCTCCAATATTTGAAGAAGTGTTAGATGTGCCAAGAAACCATTGTACTTAAATTGTAACAATTTTACCAAAATATCTGCATTGATAAAGTTATATAATTTGAAAGCAAAGTTTGGATGGAGCGATAAGAGTTTCACTTAGTTGTTAGCATTGGTTCGTGACATCTTACCAAGTCCAAATGAACTTCCTAACTCTACATATCAAGCCAAAAAAATCTTGTGTACTCTTGGAATGAAGTATGAAAAGATTCATGCATGTAGTAATGATTGTTGTTTGTTTAGAAAAGAGCTTGAAGATGTAGAAGTATGCCGTACATGCGGAACATCAAGATGGAAGCTTTGTAAAAATTCGAAGGATGTGATGAAGAACATTCCGGCGAAAGTCATGTGGTATTTCTCTCCTATCCCAAGATTTGAAAGAATGTTTCGCAGTAAAGAAATATCGAGTTTGTTGACTTGGCATGCTAATGAACGAGTAATTGATGGGTACATACGACATCCTGCGGATACACTATCGTGGAAGCAAGTAGACAATTTGTGGCCAGAGTTTGGTTTAGAACCTAGAAATCTCCGTCTTGCTCTTTCAACTGATGGTGTCAATCCACACGGTGATCTTAGTAGTAGATATAGTTGTTGGCTAGTTATGTTGGTGACATACAATTTACCTCCATGGTTATGCATGAAATGAAAATTTTTATGTTAAATGCATTAATATCAGGGCCTAAACAACCAGGGAATGAAATAGATGTTTATTTAGCTCCATTAGTTGATGATCTGAAAAAACTTTGGAATGATGGAGTTTAGTGTTACGATGTAAATCATGAACAATCTTTCAAACTTAAAGCTATTTTATTGTGGACTATTAATGATTTTCCTGCATATGGCAATTTGTGTGGTTGTGCAGTAAAAGGATATCATGTTTGCCCAATATGTGGGGAAAAAACGTCATCCACTTATTTGCCAAAAGGGAAAAAGATGGCATATCTTGGACATCGAAAACATTTACCCCGTAATCATCCATATAGAAGACAGAAGAAAGCTTTTAATGGTGAACAAGAATTGGAATTTGCTCCTGAACCGTTAAGTGGAGAGAAAATTCTTGCGAAAGTTAGTAGACTTCAATACTCGTTTGGAAAGAAGCCAAGAAAGGAAAAAAATAAAGGAGATCCTTCAAGCACTTATTTGAAGAAGAAGTCTATTTTCTTTGAGTTAGAATATTGGAAACATTTTGACGTGCGACATTTTTTAGATGTGATGCATATTGAGAAGAATATGTGTGCAAATATTATTGGCACGTTACTTGATATTCCCGGCAAGACAAAAGATGGATTAAAAACTCGTCTAGATTTGGTTGAATTGAACATTAGGGAGGAGTTGACCCCTCAATTAGGAGAGAAAGAATCTTCTTACCTCCAGCATGTTATACACTATCACGGATGGAGAAATTGAATTTGTGTAAGACACTATCAGAAATTAAAGTACCTGAAGGTTATTCATCCAATATACAAAGTTTAGTGTCGCTCACAAATTTGAAACTTTATGGGCTTAAATCGCATGACCACCATGTTCTTATGCAACAATTATTACCTGTGGCTATACGTGGTATTTTACCAAAGCATGTTAGATATGCAATTATTCGCCTGTGTTTCTTTTTCAATGCCATATGTAGTAAGGCGATCGACTCATCAAAGTTAAAAGGCTTGCAAGAGGATGTAGTGGTTACGTTGTGCTTGTTAGAGAAATATTTTTCACCGGCATTCTTCACGATAATGGTACATCTTGTGGTCCATCTTGTAAGAGAGATAGAATTTTGTGGACCAGTGTATTTGAGGTGGATGTATCCTTTTGAACGATATATGAAAGTTCTAAAAGGTTATGTGCGAAATAGAAACCGACCGGAAGGATGCATTGGAGAAAATTATATTGTGGAGGAGGGTGTAGAATTTTGTTCTGAATTTCTCTCTGGGGTTGAGTCTATTAGGGTACGTTCAACGACAAGGAAAGAGAAATCAGATTTTGATAGACCATTGTCTGTTGCTCACTATATCAAACCCAGTAAGGAACAATTGAATCAAGCTCATCTTTATGTTCTTCAAAATGTGAATGACGTGCTTCCATACGTAGGGTACGTAAATCTCAATTCTTTCGCATAACTTTCCAACTATGGAATGATGTAATAATTTTCATGTGTTCTATGAATTTAGGCAACACATGGAAACTCTATCTAGACTCAATCCCAGTAGATCAAAAAACAAAAAGTGGCTTCAAGATGAACATAATCACACATTTAGCAGGTGGTTGCATGATCGGGTAATCTTGAGATGAAACTATTGTAATGAGTGAGTTTAATGTTTATTCCTACTTAATTTACAACGTATATTTTCAGGTTCAACTTGCTCTCGAGGTGTCAAACAACTCTATATCACCTTCTTTAAGATGGATAGCTCATGTGCCTTGTCCAGATGTAGCCACCTTTAGTGGTTATGTGGTCAATGGTACTCATTATCATACGAAGAAACGTGATGATATTAGGAATACCCAAAATAGTGGAATTCAAATAATAGCAAACACAATGTAAGTCTCCAGTGCTAAGGATAAAAATCCGGTTATGTCAGACATGACCTTTTATGGTGTAATACAAGAGATTTGGAGATTGATTACCGAAAATTGACATTTATTTTGTTAAAATGTGACTGGGTTGAGAATAATAATGGACTTAAAGTAGATGATCTTGGATTTACAACTATCAACCTTAATCGAATTGGACATAGATCAGACTCATTTATTTTAGCATCTCAAGCCAAACAAGTATTTTATGTGAAAGACCCGCTTGATCTTCGATGGTCGGTGGTTTTAACTGCTCCTCAAAGAATAGTTGAAGAAGAATATTCTGAGGCTGATGTTGATATCGTTCAAGATTAAGGATATGGGGTCCTTGAAAGAATGCCTACTATTGATGCGACCCATGAAATCGACGAAATTTCATCCACATATCTTAGAAATGATTGTGATGGTATATGGATCGATAAATAATGTATTGAATATGGTATGTCATTGTTTAGTTATTGTAATTTTTTATGAGTTCATATGTCTTATGCGCTAATATAACTTATTTTTTTCATGATATTTTTTTTTGCAGATCGTTACAATGAGTGAATCAAGTGACGATGAAGTGAACGTATCGAACCAAATAGAGGCTAGGCATACTAATCGACGTGGTCTCACTACTATGCGTGGTCTGGCACGCGTAAGGACTACAGGAGAACGCTTAGTCATCCAATACAACAATCAAGGCCAGAGTGTTGGGGATAATGCAAACCAAATGCAAAATTATATTGGAGTTTGCGTTAGGCAACAAATTCCATTAAGTTACGAGACTTGGAAAGAAGTTCCCCAAGAACTGAAAGATAAAATTTTTGATTCTGTAGAGGTAAGAATAATAGTATTTTTCCCTACAAACTTCTTAATATATAGAGTTATTTAGCCATTTATAATGTGTTTCCTATGTAGATGTCATTTGTGATCGACCCTCGGTCCAAAAATGCTATTCTTCAATCAGCGGCAAAAATATTTCGAGCATTTCGATACACGTTTTATCAAAAACACATACTTCCATTTAAGGATGAGCCGTCCTTGTTGAGGCATCCTCCACAAAAGTATTCACATATTGATCAAAATCAATGGGAAGCATTTGTGAATGCTAGATTATCGGAAGAATGGGAGGTAAGTACATTATACTTGTTGCTTTTAAAAGTTAGTAAAAAGAGTATTAAAATGATTTAAATTGATTCTATTATGTGATACAGGCACAAAGTCGTGTACAAAAGGAAAGGAGAGAGACATGTAAATATAATCATCACATCTCTCGCAAAGGATATGCCAACTTAGCTGAAGAACTAGTGAGTAACATTATTTCTTATAACTTTCCATAAATGAGATTTAATAACATGTGTGATTATATAGGAATTGGCGGAAGATCCTTCCACTCGTGCCACCTTATGGATCTGAAGCACTAAAAGAAAAAATAATGAATACTTGATGATGAAACCAAACAATGCATTTGGTCGAATCGTAAGTTAATATGTTTTATTTTAACATGATGTAAAAATGATTCGTAGTTTAAATATCTTATGGTTAGTTTCAATGTCAATCTAAATGGTTGTGACAGGACGAACTAGCTATGAAGAATAAAGGTAAAGACATATTGACCGAAGCATTAGGCACGCGCGAGAACACAGAGGCGTGTTAGAGGATTAGGTATATGTCTGTCAAACCATCAACATACTTTAACATTCCTCGAGCGAAGTCAAAATCAAGCAAAGAGTCTGGCAACAAAATGTCGTGCTCACCTTCCAAAAAGTCTGCAAGCATAGGCAGTAATCATCCAAAAGACAAGGAGGTCATTGACGAGGTGGAAGAAATTTTAGAGGTAATTAGGATTTTGTAGAAATTTTTTGATCATATATGATACATTATTCTGACATTCCTTTTTAATTTTTGAAATGAACTCCATGCCATCTAGCAATAGGATCAAAGGATAATGTGGTTGCTGTAGGCACAATGTACACGTCTGACGCTCAATTTTCCACAATCCATGGAGTGCCCTTAGGAGATGAAAATGTTAGAGTGGTAGTGGACATGATCGTAGGTGAAGATGCTCCACTACCAATCCCTATACGGGGAGAAGTAGAGTCCCTGAGTCAATCTATGGGAAATTTTGTGGCATGGCCTCGTGACTTGTCATGTTTAATAAGGGGAAAAGGTATGAAATTCTTCAACTCAATGTTTAAAATTACTAAATTCTTTGTTTACAAATTTAAATGTTGTTTTGTTGTGATAGGTGGCTTCTCCAAACCAAAACATAAGTCGGATGTTTCTCGTACATGTGCCTACTTCACATTCTACAAAGTACACGGATGCTCACGTGACTATTAAACTTACGAATCGTTATGCAATGTTATCGATGCAAGAAGATGATACGATTCAAGTCACGTTGAGTGAGCACATATTCGGGAGGAAAAGTTAATTTATTTACATCGCGATGATATCTGCATGACATTGTGGGATGGTGGAGATAAGGTATCTTTGCATAGTCGCATACATTGCGTAAGTATACAACATCTTTCATTTACAACTATATTGACTACAGTTTTGAATGTTTTATTAAAATAACTTTACTTTTATTTAGGTATCTTTGGACTGTATGTGACTATGAAATAATCGTCAAGTTCTTGTTAGTTGATCAAATAACAATTTCTAATTTTGTTAAAAGTCAAGAAACACGTTGTATAAATCTGGCTAACAGGTTAGAAATGGTTAATTTGGACTTGGATCAACAAGTTTTCATCCCATATAATATTGGGTAAGTTTAAATTACTTCAACTTATTTATATGTTTTTTTGTTCATAAAACAATGATATTAGAATACTCCTAACTTTAATAGATATCATTGGATATTGATCGTTTTCCATTCGCGGGCAAACACCGTTTATGTCTTAAACTCGTTGAGGAGTAAGATCGAAGAAAGTTTTCAAGGAACAATAAATACGTAAGTGTTTCAAACCTTTAGAATGAATTACTTTCTATTAATTTTCTAATGTTTCAAACTCTTTAGATCCTTGAGAATGTGGCAAGCCAAGCACTCACTTCCACAATATCGTTCTTCCATCACTTGAAAACTTGTAAAGGTAAACATAATTAATATATTCGATTGTTTTGACGTTGGAACGATATTTAACTCAAACATGCTATTTTTTAAATTATTATGCATGTAGTGCCCCCGTCAACCGGGTTCTGTAGAGTGCGGGTACTATGTACAGAAGTATTTACAAGAAATCGTATATAATTCTAGTATCCCTATAATGAACCTGGTAAGTACTCTTATTTTATCTAGTTTGTGATTCAAAATATAATTTAGTCTAATGTTATTATATATTATTTCTCTTTGTAGTTTAACACAAAAACTGCATATAAACAAGAAGAAATCGACGAGATTCGAGTACAATGGGCGGATTTTGTTGGCAGATTTGTGTAAGTCATTTGTAGATTTCTGAATTTTTAAGAAGTTAGTTAAGTTAATATGTTGGTTAGGTGTACAATATACTTGTTTATAATAGAAGTGTATTTAGTAGTTTGTGGAGAGGCGGGTGGCCTCATTCTTTTGAATCTGGGATTGGAGTTTGTTGGATGTTGTTTATGAATGAATGTGTTTTTTGATGTATATACTTGTTTGTTGGATGTTCTCTATGGAGAGGCGGGTGGCCTCATGCCCTACACCGTTTTTTTTTTATAGAAGTGTTCTGCAATGTTTCAGGTTATGGTTATCTGATGTTCTGTAGAGGTCATGCCAAAATTTTTACTTATTGGCTTGATTTCGTGTTAGTTTTAGACTAGTTTACGATATACTAGTTTATGGTTTTTGTGATATAGGCGATAAGGTTATGTAGAGATCGTTTCATGTGTATTCTTTATAATGAAATTATGTTCTTCTCGTAAAAGGAATGATTGTTGGATGTTTGTGGATGAATTAGTGATTTCATGTTTTTGTTGGATATAGAAGTGTTCTGCAATGTTTCAGGTTATGGTTAGCTGATGTTCTATAGAGGTCATGCCGAAATTTTTACTTATTGGCTTGATTTCGTGTTAGTTCTAGACTAGTTTATGATATACTAGTTTATGGTTTTTGTGATATAGGCGATAAGGTTATGTAGAGATCGTTTCATGTGTATTCTTTATAATGAAGTTATGTTCTTCTCGTAAAAGGAATGATTGTTGGATGTTTGTGGATGAATTAGTGATTTCATGTTTTTGTTGGATATAGAAGTGTTATGCAATGTTTCAGGTTATGGTTAGTTGATGTTCTGTAGAGGTCATGCCCAAATTTTTACTTATTGGCTTGATTTCGTGTTAGTTTTAGAGTTTATTGTTTTTGTGATATAGGTGTTAAGGTTTGTGATATAGGAGTTATGGTTTTAGAGTTATGATATAGGAGTTTATGATTTTAGAGTTATGGTTAAGGTTTGTGATATATTAGTTTATGGTTAATTAAGGTTTGTGATGGTTTTAGATTTATGGTTAAGGTTTGTGATATAGAAGTTTATTGTTTTAGAGTTATGGTTAAGGTTTTTGATATATGAGTTATGGTTAAGGTTTGTGATATAGGAGTTTATGGTTTGTAATATAGTAGTTTATGGTTTTGGAGTTTTGGATATAAAAGTTTTCTATATGCATTGTTTTGGTTAAAAAAGAATTTTGTTAAATGTTATGGATTAGTGATTTGATGTATGTTTTGGATATAAAAGTGTTTTTGTTGCATGTTTGTAAATTTGTATAGTGATTATGTGTGGTTTCAATATAGAAGTTAATATATTTGCAACATTTCAGGTAATTAGTTGCTAAATATTGTTGGTTAGCAATCGGGCTATTAACCTTTTTTTATTAAATTATGCTAAAAACGATGTCGGGCAATGCCTGTCATAATAAAAAATTATGAACTACAATAATGACGGACATATAATGACGGACAATGGGTTTTTTTTAAAAAAAAAAAATTCCAAATATAAATGACGCGTAATGCCCGTCATTAAAAGTTACTGAGTTTTAATGACGGGAAATGATCGTCATTAAAAATATATGCCCGTCATTAAAAATCACTTTTTATGACAGGCAATGCCCGTCATTAGAAACTGGGTTCCAACCCATGTTACAATGACGGGTGATAACTCACCATAAGGGAGTTATTTTACTAGAATTTTAGTATTTAATCCACTTGAATTGCATTTAATTTAGTGATCCTCA
The DNA here is from genome assembly GCA_036507285.1 of Trichosanthes cucumerina. Lineage (NCBI taxonomy): Eukaryota > Viridiplantae > Streptophyta > Magnoliopsida > Cucurbitales > Cucurbitaceae > Trichosanthes > Trichosanthes cucumerina. Next base: position 48,496,501 of record CM071841.1, read on the forward strand.
TGTTATTTTATCCCTAAATAACATGTGTTAGCTTTGAATCTTGAATTTAAGCATTAGGTGCAAAAAGAATTAATTTTGATATTTTTGTGCTTTAATTCAAGAAATTTAAGGAAACAAGCTAACGGTTGATTAATGACCGAAATTTGAGATTTTTCTTAACTCCAAAAATCCTTGCATATTTAGTTTGATTTATAATTGACTTCATTAATTTATTTGGGATTTTCTGTGTGCAGGAGATGTTTAAAAATTACAAGAGTCTCTAAGGGCATTTTAGACATTTTACCCGAAGGGTAATATGGTCTTTTTACCCTTAAGGGTATTTTTGTAATTTGTAGAGTTAGGGCAACACCATCTTGCATAAGGAGGCTAGGGTTTACAAGTGGGGGGAGAGAAGGAGTAGTCGCAAAAGAGGAAGAGATCGAGAGAGAACGGGCGATTGCTACAGCAAAGGTGTGCATTGGAGAGGAAAATCGTGAAGGTTCCATTGCTGTAGCAATCGTACGAGTGAAGAAAAAATCGAAGCTTCAAGGTGCCATTGTTGTAGCAAAAAAATAGTACAGTTCGATTTTTCACAGACGATGCTCACAAAGTTGTCGTTTTCTGGAGTTTCAACCGTTGGATTGTGCTGCAATTTTGACAGATTGTTCGAGACTCATAGGGCTTTACTTTGAACGGTTGGATCGTCGTTAGGAGCTTCGGTGTACCAGATATTTCTGTCGCATTGGGAGATCAGAGCAGTTCGATTTTCACTGGCGGCGCTCACGAAAGTGTCGTTTGCCAAAGTTTCAACCGTTGGATTTTTCTGAAATTTTGGCCGCTTATTCGAAACTCATAGGGCTTCGTTTTGAACGGTTGGATCGTCGTTCTGAGCTTCGGTTGATGAGATATCGCTGTCGCACAGAACCTGCAAAACTAAAATCTGCTACTATGGTCTGCTAGCTTTGGTGGTATCTCTTCACGTTTTGCTTCGTGTCATTACCACTCCTAATCTCTAATTGTTAATGTTATTTTTCCGCTATTGGACACATATTTAAGACTATTTTTGTTCACTATTTTAGACCAAATTCGTGACTGTTTTTAGGCTAGAATTGTGACTGATTTATGATAAATTTGTGAACATCATTGGGTTGTTTTCTTGAATTCTTTGATGGATAAAAACATGCATCAATTAGAAGTTTGTGAGTTGATTCCTATCATGAACTAATTTGTCTTAGGCAAGGGTTAGGTTGTTTTAATGTAATTTTGGAATAAATTTATAGTTGATGCTATTAATTGAATTTATGAAATTTTATTGAATTTAACATTGCATGAGAATAAAAATTGGCCTCTTTAATTTCTCTAGAATTCACGAACTTGCGAGAGCTAGTGAATTAGAAAACTAAAATTTCATTCTAGGATTATTGAGTTGATTAGAGATGATTAACCCACCTAGAACCTTAAATCATGAGCATAATTTAGATCTTAATTGAGAGATTGTAGGTTTTAAAACTTAGTGATTTTGAAAGAAATCATTTGAATACATGTGTAGGTAAATTCAAGGCATCACTCAAAATTCATTCCAATTGAATACGAAAACTCCAACCTTACCCGAGCCTATATTTTTCATTAAAAAAATCTTATCTCTTGCATCTTCCCTCTTAGTTGCATTCTCCTCTCCCCTCATTTCAATTCAGTTATTTTCTTTTGTCTTATCTTATCTTTCTTACTTATCAATTTATTTATTTACAACAATAATTTGCACACTCATGCATTGCACTAAAATAAGGAAAATTTGTTAGGACACTCACTAATTTAGGTCTAACTAGTCCTCGTGGGATCGATATTTTTAACTTATCACTTGCTGCTCTCGACCGTGTATACTTGCACGTCGTAAAAGTGTCGGGGTTTTATTCTAATTTGCATTAGTTTAGGCCACCCGATATTTTCGCATCAAGTTTTTGGCGCCGTTGCCGGGGACTAGTTTAGATTCTTATTTTGTTTGAGTGGATTTTAGCATTTTATTCTTGTTTTTCTTGTTGGGTGTGTCTTGTTATCTTTGTTTCGTATTTTTATATTTGTTGAGGCTTGGCTATTCTCTCTTGTTGTGTTGGGGCCTATTGTGTTTGTTGAGCCTGTTATAATTGATTTATTATTTTATTATGGCTTGTGATAACTTTGGGTGGTCTTCTGTGCCCAATGAGCAACCACAATATAGTTATTTTTCTTATGATCATCCTTTTGCCAACTCAGAGTCTTTTAGTGAGGATAATGGAGATTATGGCTATCAAATGCCTAATTACTATCATACTGACCCTATGACTTATGGGGATCCCATGCATGATAATAATCATAGCAATTGGGCCTATGAACCATATCCTAGGGGTTTTGAGCCATATCCTTCCCAAATCCAAGAACCCCAGGTAGGAGATGAATCTTCCCTTAAAACTTTGTTATTAGAATACATGAGAACATCAGATGAGAGGAATAGACAAATAGGAGAGTCAATTCAACGCCTAACAAATACACTTGTCTCCCTTAGAGAACAAATGTATTTAGACTCATCTGAGGTTGAACATCCTAGGGAAGAGAGTGAAGGAGGACCCACACCCATAGATAGTTCGGTGAGTCACTTGATCAACGACACATTGATAGACCTTGAGGATCCTAGTCCTTCAAATTTTTACGAGTATGGGCAATTAGAGGATTGTGCTTTAGATGTAAAAGAACTAGAACCTTGTAGTACACACACGGGATGAAGTCAATGAGAGCGTGGAAGAAGTCGAGCTGTTGAGTTAGGTCAGGAGGTAGAGTTTGAGGCTTTTGAGTCTATGACAATTCTATCTTCTGATATTTCTCTTATTGGTGAGTGTTTTTCTTTCTATTCTCTCGACTCAGTGTCTTTGTTTGAGTCAGTGCATTTTCCTGTTCTTCCTTCTTTTCTTTTATCAAATAAAAACAAAAAATGCTTACTTTGTTGTTTTTCCTTCTTTTATTTTATTATATAAAAATCAAAAACATATCCGACTCAAAGCTCTCACGAGAAGCTAGTATTCTTGCTAGCTCTGATTTGTTTTGTAGATTCAAGAAAGAGAGGCCCGAAGAAGTGGGAGAATTTTTACGTACCTTGACGAGCCCACGTATACTACGTCAAGCTAATGACGTTAAATAAGCGCTTCTTGGGAGGCAACCCAAAGTTTATTTCGTTTATTTCGTTTTTAATTTTTTTTAATTTTTTTTAATTTTTTTTCTTTTGTTTCGTTTTTAGTTGTTTTTGTTTTTAAATAAATAACCTTTGCCTACTTTGCAGCTCCCTTAGGGTTTGATGATTGATATGCGCTTTAGTGGAGGTCTCATCGATTCAGGCAATATTGTTCTCCCTTCCATCTTTGTTAGTTGTCCTTAAGCATGCTTAGGTGAGCATTTTTTTTTTTTTTACATTAAGGGCAATGTATGCATTAACCATGAGGGAGACATGTGTTGTTCTGAATCTGATCTTGGGCTTGATTGAAAATTTTCTGTTGATGAGACTGTGTGTTGTTAGCGTTTATAGGGTGTTGCATGTCTTTGTGTTTGTAAAGTTATTTACTTGCTTTAGGACTTCAAAATGATCTATTTTGACTACTGGATTCCATGTTAGTTGTTGGTTTCATGGTTTGTGTTATGCATGATGTAGGTAGTTGATTCATTGTGTTTAAGCAAGTAAAAATAGGAAAAAATGGTTGTTGTCTCTTCTTTAAAAATTAAGTTTCTCATGTGTTTTTAATGGTAAAAAGTGTTATGTCTTTTGTAGAAACTTAGTATGCATCTCCTTGAAAATAAAAAGTTAAGGGCAAATCTCAGGGTTAATGAAAATAAGAGTTGTTGCTTGTGTTTGAGGCAAGAGTATGCTATTGTGTTGGGTGTTTCTCAAGGTCAAGCTTGTCATTAGGGTTCTTTAGTGCGCTTATGCTTAGTGTGTCAATCAGAGTAGTTAGGATTCAACTCCTAGGCCAAAAAGTTTGAAAGCTAGAAGCCATGACAAGTTAGGTAACTCATACATTTTTTTAGAATGCTCCAAAATGAGTAAACTCCAAATTTGTGATCATTTCAAGTTTGGGGGAGTTACCCGACCTCCCTAACTCAATGAGGACATTGAGTACTCTAAGTTTGGGGGGAAAGGTAAATTCTTCATTCATCATTTTTTTTTTTAAAAAAAAAAACAAAAACAAAAAAAGAAAAAAAAGAAAGAAAAAAAGTGAAAGAAAGAAAGAGTGTGCAAACTTTTCAATTCCCTAATACTCTATTGGGCAAGAAAAAAATGTGTTACTTATTTTGTTACTTAGAGTCGATTCGGGCAACTTGGTGCTCGATGTCGAAGTGCAGGCACTTACCATCTTTGCCCTCTTGGAGCGAAGGTATCAAGCAAGAACCTTATTCCCATTGCTTAAGTGCGCTGCGCTAACCACGTGTGCCATTCTAAGAACTACGGGAAATCCCATTGCTTAGGTGTGCTGCGCTAAACACGTGTGCCATTCTAAGAACTACGGGAGACTAAAAAAAAATAAATAAAAATAAAGCAAACAAAAAAAAAAAGTAAAAAAAAACCCTTACTCTTAGCAGTGAGTTTTATGGAAATTGAGGGGAGTAATGCACATATCTATTTAAAAAAAAATAAAAAGAATATATAAAAAAAAATAAAAATGAATGATCATTAAATTGTAGCCATGCGAGTTTTGGAGTCTGACTTATTTTTAACTATGGGTTGCTTGATTTAAATGATTAGGATTCTAGTGGTTGAGCTTGCGGATAGGTGTTGAATCCTGGTTGGTTTGCTCTTGGATATTGATGCATAAGTGTAGTTAGGAAACCCTAGGTGAGCCACTTAGAGAGCATTGAATGAATGGTGACTTGTAGCTTAGAGCATAAGTACTCAATCTTTTTTTAATTAACTCAAATGATTTCAGTCTTTAAAGGACTTTAATATCTTTAGGGAATAGAACTCATTGAGGACAATGAGTAGTTCAAGTTTGGGGGTTTGATAACTCACCATAAGGGAGTTATTTTACTAAAATTTTAGTATTTAATCCACTTGAATTGCATTTAATTTAGTGATCCTCATGTTATTTTATCCCTAAATAACATGTGTTAGCTTTGAATCTTGAATTTAAGCATTAGGTGCAAAAAGAATTAATTTCGATGTTTTTGTGCTTTAATTCAAGAAATTTAAGGAAACAAGCTAACGGTTGATTAATAACCGAAATTTGAGATTTTTCTTAACTCCAAAAATCCTTGCATATTTAGTTTGATTTATAATTGACTTCATTAATTTATTTGGGATTTTCTGTGTGCAGGAGATGTTTAAAAATTACAAGAGTCTCTAAGGGCATTTTAGACATTTTACCCGAAGGGTAATATGGTCTTTTTACCCTTAAGGGTATTTTTGTAATTTGTGGAGTTAGGTCAACACCATCTTGCATAAGGAGGCTAAGGTTTACAAGTGGGGGGAGAGAAGGAGTAGTCGCAAAAGAGGAAGAGATCGAGAGAGAACGGGCGATTGCTACAGCAAAGGTGTGCATTGGAGAGGAAAATCGTGAAGGTTCCATTGCTGTAGCAATCGTACGAGTGAAGAAAAAATCGAAGCTTCAAGGTGCCATTATTGTAGCAAAAAAATAGTACAGTTCGGTTTTTCACAGACGATGCTCACAAAGTTGTCGTGTTCCGGAGTTTCAACCGTTGGATTGTGCTGAAATTTGGACAGATTGTTCGAGACTCATTGGGCTTTACTTTGAACGGTTGGATCGTCGTTAGGAGCTTCGGTGTGCCAGATATTTCTGTCGCATTGGGAGATCAGAGCAGTTCGGTTTTCACTGGCGGCGCTCACGAAAGTGTCGTTTGCCAAAGTTTCAACCGTTGGATTTTTCTGAAATTTTTTGCAGCTTATTCGCAACTCATAGGGCTTCGTTTTGAACGGTTGGATCGTCATTCTGAGCTTCGGTTGATGAGATATCGCTGTCGCACAGAACCTGCAAAACTAAAATCTGCTACTATGGTCTGCTGTCTTTGGTGGTATCTCTTCGTGTTTTGCTTCGTGTCATTACCACTCCTAATCTCTAATTGTTAATGTTATTTTTCCGCTATTGGACACATATTTAAGACTATTTTTGTTCACTATTTTAGACCAAATTCGTGACTGTTTTTAGGCTAGAATTGTGACTGATTTATGATAAATTTGTGAACATCATTGGGTTGTTTTCTTGAATTCTTTGATGGATAAAAACATGCATCAATTAGAAGTTTGTGAGTTGATTCCTATCATGAACTAATTTGTCTTAGGCAAGGGTTAGGTTGTTTTAATGTAATTTTGGAATAAATTTATAGTTGATGCTATTAATTGAATTTATGAAATTTTATTGAATTTAACATTGCATGAGAATAAAAATTGGCCTCTTTAATTTCTCTAGAATTCACGAACTTGCGAGAGCTAGTGAATTAGAAAACTAAAATTTCATTCTAGGATTATTGAGTTGATTAGAGATGATTAACCCACCTAGAACCTTAAATCATGAGCATAATTTAGATCTTAATTGAGAGATTGTAGGTTTTAAAACTTAGTGATTTTGAAAGAAATCATTTGAATACATGTGTAGGTAAATTCAAGGCATCACTCAAAATTCATTCCAATTGAATACGAAAACTCCAACCTTACCCGAGCCTATATTTTTCATTAAAAAAAAATCTTATCTCTTGCATCTTCCCTCTTAGTTGCATTCTCCTCTCCCCTCATTTCAATTCAGTTATTTTCTTTTGTCTTATCTTATCTTTCTTACTTATCAATTTATTTATTTACAACAATAATTTGCACACTCATGCATTGCACTAAAATAAGGAAAATTTGTTAGGACACTCACTAATTTAGGTCTAACTAGTCCTCGTGGGATCGATACTTTTAACTTATCACTTGCTGCTCTCGACCGTGTATACTTGCACGTCGTAAAAGTGTCGGGATTTTATTCTAATTTGCATTAGTTTAGGCCACCCGATATTTTCGCATCAACGGGCTACACTTTTAATGACGGGCATTGTCCGTCATCAAATCTCGTCCGTCATTGTATGTTACAATGACGGGCAGTTTTTGATGACGGGAAATGCCCGTCATTAAAAGTCGTCCGTCATTGTAACATACAATGACACTCGAATAGATGACGGGCGCGCGCGCGTCATTAAAACCCTGTTTTCTACTAGTGAATGTGGGTTCCCTTTAGGAAATGTGAGGTATTTTGGGAGAGATGTGTGTTTTGTAACTCTTCCAACAACACAACAAGGAGGCTAGTGATTTTATGAAAAAACCCTTAACCTAATTGGATCTCATGCAACCATATATATAGAGAATTGGGATGAAAATGACCATCCTACCCCTCATTTAATCTCTCTTTAGTATATTCTAAATCATATCAAAACTATATATTATATCAATTATATCATATATAATTGATATAACTCCTCATGTATGAAATTGAACACTTCAATTTCACTCCTAACTTTATACCCTCTATATTACCATGTTGAGCCAACAGAGGGATCTAATGGACCTACAGATCATGAGCTCCAATGATGTGAAATTAACTGATCAAACTCTTTGATCCAGTTAATCAATATTCATTAACTACAAGTCACTCCACTATATACTTGTAGCTGCAGTCTCCTCACTGTAGATATTATTGTGCCCAATGATATAGTCATTACCCATGATTCGACCCTTCACAGGTTGTTCATAATTACACCTTGGTCAAAGTACCGTTTTACCCCTGTGATTACCTCTTTGCTCCTTAAGCACCACTGATCCTCTAATGAACAACAAGTCTAAGGTCCTACCTTAGACTCATACCCTCATAGAGGGCGGGGCCCCGTTGTTCAAGACCTGGAGTCAGTTCTTAAGGGAACAACCTATATAATTCCTCAGTAGAGGAATGAGTGAATTCCATCTTGCACAGTTAAGTTCCCAGCTACCTATGAGGTTCTTTCCCTGAGAAGGTAGGCTTATTGAGTCGGCTACAGGGCACTCTCACCCATACTAGTCTAAGGACAAACCCCTATAAGCAGGAGTTCTTAACTTGCTCAGGATTCAGGTCGAGTCACTAAGGACCATCTATAAATTACTAGTATTATCCTGTTAACGGTGTTATACTGGTTAGACTAATAATTTACGATCCAGTCTTGTATGAACTCTTCATACAGGATGCCCCCACTCGCATGTCAACTACATGAATGAGTTGGATTACCTCATTTGTACTAATTACAAAGTGGGTCACATCCATGGTGTTACTAGAATGAGGTTTCCAACCTTATTCTTATACCATAGACTATTTAGGTTATAATCTTGAATTCAACCCAATTAGTGTCCACTACACTGATTTCAAGATAAGCGTTATAACCTTGGAGCTTAGTTTATTGGATTTATAAAAGCAAGAATGTAATCTTATCAAAACAAATAACACTTTATTTAATTGATCAAGATAACACAAGTTTAGGGCATAAATCCCAACAATTCAGACATTTGTGGTCTGATGAATGTTAAAGTCAGGGGAGGATGTAAATATTTCATCTCTTTTATAGTTGATTATTCAAGATTTGGGCATATTTACCTAATGCACCACAAATCTGAAGCACTTGAAAAGTTCAAGGAATTCAAGACTGAGGTTGAAAATCAATTAGGTAAAACTATTAAAACACTTCGATCGGATCTAGGTGGAGAGTACATGGATTTAAAATTCCAGAACTATATGATAGAACATGAAATTACATCCCAACTCTCAGCTCCCGGCACACCACTACAAAGCAGTGTATCGGAAAGGAGAAATAGAACACTGTTGGACATGGTTCGATCAATGATGAGTTATGGTCATCTCCCTAGTTCCTTTTGTGGTTATGTAGTGGAGACTACAGTATACATTTTTAATAATGTGCCCTCAAAAAGTATTTTTGAAACACCTTTTGAACTCTGGAAAGGACGTAAAGGTAGTTTATGTCATTTCAGAATTTGGGGCTGTCCAGCATATGTGCTTGTGACAAATCCAAAGAAGTTGGATTCACGTTCAAAGTTATGCTTATTCGTAGGATACCCAAAAGAAACAAGAGGTGGTTTATTCTATGATCCTAAGGAAGATAAGGTTTTTGTGTCGGCAAATGCCATTTTCTTAGAGGAGGACCACATAAGGGACCACAAACCAAAAAGTAGAGTAGTGTTGAGTGAGTTAGACGGAACAATAGCAAAGGTTGCTAACAAGAACACTAGTACATCAACAAGAGTTGTTAATACTAGTTTGTCTAGTCAAGAGAGTCGATCTCAAGAGTTGAGTATGCCTCGACGTAGTGGGAGGGTTGTAATACAGCCTGATTGTTACATGGGTTTAGCTGAAACCGAAGTTGTTACACCAGATGACAACTGCGATGATCCATTGACTTATAATCAAGCAATGGTTGACAAAGACAAAGACAAATTGGTCATATCCATGGACCAAGAAATGGAGTCTATGTACTTCAATTCTGTTTAGGAACTTGTAGATAAGCCTGATGGGGTAAAACCAATAGGTTGTAAGTGGATCTACAAGAGAAACCGTGGTGTAGATGGGAAGGTACAAACATTTAAAGCTAGACTAGTAGCAAAGGGTTATACCCAGGTTGAAGGGGTTGACTATGAGGAGAACTTTTCACCTGTTGCTATGGTAAAGTCTATCCAAATCCTTCTTGCCATTGCCGCATATTATGACGATGAGGTATGGCAAATCGACGTCAAGATAGCCTTTTTGAATTGCAATCTTGAGGAAAACATCTACATGGACAAACCCAAAGGGTTCATTGAACCAGGACAAGAGCAAAAGGTTTGCAGGCTTAAAAGGTCAATTTGAGGACTGAAACAAGCCTCTAGGTCCTGGAATATAAGATTTGACGAGGCAATCAGATCTTATGGCTTTGATCAGAATGATGATGAACCTTGTGTCTACAAGAAAATCATCAATAGTTCTGTTGCGTTTCTAATTCTCTATGTGGATGATATCCTACTCATTGAGAATGATGTAGGTTATCTTACTGACATCAAGGAATGGCTAGCTACGCAGTTCGAAATGAAAGATTTGGGTGATGCGTAGTTTGTTCTTGGGATCCGGATTGTTCGAAACCGTAAGAATAAAATACTAGCCTTGTCTCAAGCATCTTACATAGACAAAGTGTTGTGAAGGTTTAAGATGCAAGATTCCAAAAAGGGCTTGTTGCCTTTCAGACATGGAATCCATTTGTCTAAGGAATAGTGTCCTAAGACACCTCAAGGAGTTGAGGATATGAGACAGATTCCTTATGCATCGGTTGTTGGGAGCCTGATGTACGCCATGTTGTGTACTAGGCCTGACATATGTTTTGCAGTTGGAATGGTCAGTAGGTATCAATCCAATCAAGGACTCAAACACTGGACAACGTTTAAAATAATCCTTATGTATCTTCGAAGAACAAGGAACTACATGCTTGTGTATGGGGCTAAGGATCTGATCCTTACAGGATACACGGTTTCTGATTTTCAGACTGATAAAGATTCTCAGAAATCTACATCAGGGTCAGTATTCACTCTTAACGGAGGAGTTGTAGTATGGCGAAGCGTCAAGCAAGGATGCATCGCTGATTCCACCATGGAGGTCGAATATGTAGCAGCTTGTGAAACAGCTAATGAGGCCGTTTGGTTAAGGAAATTCATGCTAAATTTGGAAGTTGTTCCAAATATGACCTTGCCCATCACGCTGTATTGCGATAACAGTGGTGCAGTGACAAATTCGAGGGAACCCCGAAGTCACAAGAGGGGAAAGCACATAGAGCGGAAGTATCATCTCATCCGGGAGATCGTGCATAGAGGAGACGTGATTGTCACGAATATAGCCTCAGAGCACAACATTGTTGATCCTTTTACAAAGGCTCTCACGGCTAAAGTTTTTAAGAGTCACCTAGAAGGTCTAGGTTTACAAGTCTTCCCCAACTAGGGCAAGTGGGACCTCCTTAATATCAAACAACAAAAGAAAGGAAGAAATGAATGCATAAAACTTGGTTTTCCTTGTTTTAAAAAGAAAAGTAATGAAGTGAAAGGCAAAAGGAAAACAAGGAAGGAAAAACATAAACCATTTTGGTTTGGTTGCTCTAAGAATAATGAATGAAAGAAAATGAAAGCTATGGTTATTATATTATGTTATGTTTTAAAAAAAAAACAAAAGAAAAACAAGAAAGGAATTGTTTGGTTTGGTTTTTCTTTGAAAACAAAAGCAAAGGAAAGAAAAGTAAAATGAAAAGATAAAGGAAAAGAGAAAAGGAAAAAGAAAAAGAAGAAGAAGACAAAAACAACCGTTTGGGCTATATTAAACCATTTCCAATTAATTTCTAACTCATCTTGTTATCATTTTCAACCAAGAAAGGGCAGAGCATCGTGGGAGGGGTTTGAGAGAAGAAGAGGGGAGAAAGTTTCTGGTTGAGGTTGAAGAAGAAAGGAGAAGAATCATTCAACTTCCATGGAAATTCTTTGATCAACTCAGACAAGTTCTTGTATTTTGTTCATCTCGAGCTCCAAAGAAAGAGGTAAGAGTTGAGATTTTGCTTCGTGCAAGTTAACTCATATTGAAACAAAATTTGTGAAGGAAGCTCGAGCAAATTCGGATCTTAAGCTACTGATTTGTGAAGAGGAAGACAGATGACAGATTTTGCTGTCAAATCCGGGAAGCCTCTGATGTTTTGGTTGTTCTGATCTGTATACTTGGAGTTAGAAGCTCTAATAGGTATGGTTGGAAAGCTTATTTCATTTTCTACAACTTTCATGAAGAAATCGTCAATAGAAAATGATTGGAAGATGTTGAAAATATCAGGTCAAGTTTCGGGTTGCAGCAGAAAATCGAATCTGGAATAGCAGAAGTTAGTTCCTGGGAAAGAAGCTTTCGAGTTATTTCTGAACCAATCTATTGGGAATTTCAATTTCATGTCTTCATATGAGTTTTAGAGGATTCAAAAAGGAAGAGTTTGGTATGAAGTTCACCCTGTTTGGCTAAGTAATGAAGAAGTTATGGCTGTCCGAAAACAGGGCAGAAATTCTGAAAATGCTGGAATTTTTGTTGGAGTGTTTTCTTGTAGTTTTAAGGTTAAAAACCATGAGCTCGAGGTTCTAAAACATGGTTTTGGTTTGTTTGGCAGTCCAAGAGGAGATAGGTCGAGTGTACGGGCCAAGGTTCTAGTTCTAACACGGTGAGTGAAAAACGAACCTTGAAAATGGTTTATAGGCTTGTATTATGCTTATGAAATGCAAGGTTTTGCTAAAACAGAATGGTTTCAATGCTTATTGTTTTCCTTGAACACTTGTTTATGAGCATTCATGATTTCTTAGAAATGTTTTAAAGTGTTCATGATGAGCTTAAATGTCTTGATGAAATTTATACACGAGCATATGTTTATTGCATTTCCGAAGTCTATGGAAATGTTATGACTTCGAGCAAGTATGTTTTAGCAAGTATGTTTTTAATGATTTCCAGTTTTATGAACAAGCTAAGTAAGCTTGAGTTTTATGAAAAGAAAAGATAAGCAGGCATGTTCAAATGTTTTCATGTGATTTTCTGAGATATTGAGCCGAGACTTTATGGTACCATGTGCACACAGTCTTATTACATTGTCGACGTTGAGTGTACTACTCGTGATAACAAACATTGTCGTGAGTGTTGGCGTGCCCCACTTCGACAAAAAGACGATGGGAGTCTTTGGGCGGGCCCCACTACATCGTAGAATAAATGTTGGTGTATCTTGGCGTGCCTACACAACGCAGATTGTAACATGTTTTAAAGAAAGAGTTTATATCATTTACATGCCTTACGAGATTTTAATTCCAGATACTTGCTTTGGTTTTCATGAAAAGCTATTATGATTACACGATTACTTTTAACATTTGATTACGGATACATATGCTCATAGATGGCAGGTGATATGATTTACGAGTTAATAGTTTTCTTTTAAACTCAAGTCACTCACCGAGCTTCATAGCTCATTCTTTCGTTGTTTTTCCCACTTTTCAGCAGAGATCGAGCTTCCAGGTGCTCGAAACCCCATATAGTCTGCTTTGAAGCTTCATAAGTTTGATATTTTGTACGTGGTTTGGTGTTGTATAGCAAGTCCATATGTTTTGTAAATTATTTTGAGAGAACTACGTAGTTATAGTCCTATGTGCTTTAGAGGTTGTGGTTGTTTAATTAGTGGTTTGGATTTGTTTGTGGTTACGATGTTCTTGCTCGTTTTAGTTTCCAAGAGAGACTTAAGAAGAGTTTCTCCTCATGTACGTCTTATAGATGTCCAGTTTCATTGTGTTAAGTTTAAAGTGTTCCTTATGCGAACATAGTTTGTTTTCAGTAAAGTAGTGTAGTCAGGTATTGTTAAGAGGTAACAATGTGCATTGGCTTCACGCTATCTTCCGGCCGAAGTTAGCGGGTAGTTCGGGAGAGGGTGTGACAAACTTGGTATCGAGCGATTAGCTCCATGGGAATGAGACAGAGCAAGTTAGCTCTAGAAGAAAGCGAAAAGTAAATAGCAAGTTATTGAGTTAGTTCAATAGAACTAGCAGAGCATGGTCCAAGTAAGGATAAGAGTAAGTCGATCGGGACTAGAATGTGAACACAAGTCTAGAATTGTGCATTTGAGTTGAGTACTCATTACATGTCTAGTATGTTAATATGTTATAGAAGTCATGCCACCACGCACTACAGCACGATGCGAGCAAGATCGGGGCGGACGCGGGATCCTACCCAAGATGAATCCCGGTGGAGATCTAGTGCCCGAGAGTTCAGATACGGGCGTAATTAAGCAAACATGTTAATTCCTCACGTGGGGTAGTGTAAGCCATAGAGAAGCGGGGCTAAGTAATCAAGATAAGACATATAGAATAGATCACCTAAAAGAATTAGGCCCCACAGTGTTTGAGGGTTCCAAAGATCCAATTGAAGTCGAGGTTTGGTGAATAAGCTTGATAAATGTTTTGATGTCATAAGTTGCTCTGAGGAGCGAAATGCTAAGTTGGCCACATTCTTGCTGCTAAAGAAAGCAGAAGGATGATGGAAATCGATGTTAGCCAGTTGTAGTGATGCATGTACTTCACACTGGCAAACTTTCAGAAGTATATTTGAAAATAAATATTACCCTAGCACATACCGAGAGGCAAAGAGGGATGAATTTTTAAAACTAAAACAAGAGACACTTTCAGTGGCTGAGTATGGGAGAAGATATACCGAGTTGTCGCGGTATGTTGATGTGATTGTGGCATCTGAGAGTGACAGTGTCGAAGATTTGAAAGAGGTTTCGACACGAGATACGCACTCCCGCCTGACCATTGCTAAGTGGATTGATTTCTCCCAGCTGGTAGAGACTGCTCTACATGTTGAGCAGAGTTTAGCAGAGGCGCAGTCAGTAGTGAAGCCTAGTTGTGGAGGCTTCGATAACAAGCAGTTTCCAAGGTCGTGAGCAGCGGAGGTTCACACTTGGAGTAAATGTTTCCAAGTCAATATGACTTTAAGGAGCAAGCTAGTAGCCAAGTAGCCAGGCATCGAGGCAGATGATTGTGGGTAGTGCCTATTAGAGGCAGAGTTAAAGAGGACCTAGTTAGTTTGTTTGATTGGCAGCAAGTTGCAGGGAGGGCAAGAGTCTATGCCAGTATAGCAAGGAAAACTCCATGTATGATCTGTTGCAAGAATCATCAAGGTCATTGTCTTGTGAGTGTTGGTACATGCTACCAGTGCTGACAACCAGGACATGTCAAGAGGGATTGTCCACAGCTATGGACAACCACAGAGGGACTAGGGAGTTGAGTCTTGGACAGTTGAGCAACCAAGAGTTTCAGTAGCTGCAAGAGAGGGCACCAGCGGTGTCAGATTAAAGAGAATTGTAGATAGACCTAGGCAACACGGAAAGGTCACGCTATGACCCAGTAAGAAGCAGAAGATGCATCATACGTGATTACTGGTACGATCTTTATTTGTAATGTTCCTGCACGTGTTTTAATAGATCCAGAAGCTACGCATTCCTTTGTTTCCAGTATGTTCCTATCTAAGCTTGATAGGAAGCTAGAGCCTTTATTTGAGGGGTTAATTATATACACTCCAGTTGATGATGCTTTATTAGTCGATGTAATGTTGCGGAATTGTGAGATCTTTGTAGAAGATCTTAATGTGTTAGTGGATCTTCTTCCACTAGACTTGCAGGTGTAAGATGCAATCTTAAGGATGGATTTCATATTTACTCATTATGCTTCCAGAGATTGCCATATAGAGGAAGTTGTTTTCAGGCAACCAGGATTAGTTAAAGTGGTTTCAGGGGTGAAAAGAAGATTATTCCTACGAATATTATTTCAGCATTCAAAGCTCAGAAGTTGTTGAGAAAAGGTTGCACGACGTTTCTTGCACATGTAGTTGAGGTGCAGGAAGAAAAGTTAAAACAAGAAAATGTTCTTGTTGTGAATGAATTTTCTTGTTGTTTTTCTAGGAGATCTATCAGGATTGCCACCTGATAGGGAAGTTGAGTTCACCATTGAACTATTATCATGAATAGCACCTATTTCGCAAGCGTCGTATAGAATAGCTCCAAGTGAGATCAGGGAACTAAAGATGCAGTTACAAGAACTAGTTGGTAAGGGATACATCGGACCTAGTGTATCGCCTTGGAGAGCTCCAGTGTTATCGGTGAAAAAGAAAGATGGTACCCATAGATTATGCGTTGATTATAGACAGTTAAACAAAGTCACGATACATAATAAGTATCCTTTACCCTGAATAGATGACTTGTTTGACTAGTTAAGAGGTGCATCGATGTTTTGTAGGATTAATTTAAGATCAGGATATCATCAGTTAAAGGTCATAGAAACTGCAAACACTACGAGATAAACAGTTGTACGCTAAATTCACCAAAGGTGAGTTTTGGTTGAATCAGGTAGTGTTTGAGGTAAGTTGTTTCAGCAAATGGAGTTAGTGTTGATCCAAATAAAGTAAAAGTTATGGTCAACATAGTGAGACCAGCTAATGCGACAGAGGTACGTAGTTTCCTAAGCTTGGCAGGATACTGCAGATGATTTGTTGAGAATTTCTCACGTTTACCATTACCTTTAATAGCTTAAACAAGAAAGAATGCTAAGTTTGAATGGTCAGATAAGTGTGAACAGAGTTTTCAGGAGTTGAAAAAGAGATTAGTTACAACACCTATTTTGACACTTCCTGTAACGGGAAAAGAGTATGTGGTTTACTGTGATGTCTCGAGGAATGGTTTAGGGTGTGTACTGATGCAAGAAGGAAAAGTAATAGCTTATGCGTCAAGGCAATTGAAAAAGCACGAATGTAATTACCCTACCCATGATCTTGAGTTAGCAGCAATTGTTTTAGCACTGAAGATCTGGAGACATTACTTGCTTGGTGAAAGGTGTCACATTTACACAGATCATAAGAGTCTAAAGTATATTTTTGATCAAGAAAGTTTATTATGAGGAAGAGAAGATAGTTAGAACAGATTAAAGATTATGATTGTACCATATAATACCATCTTGGTAAGGTGAATGTAATAGCAGATGCATTGAGCAGGAAGTCAAGACTTCCTAGGGATGCCTTGTGTGGTATTCGAGTAACATTTTTATGTACTCTAAGGGATTCTAAGGCAGTTGTAACTGCAGAGAATTCAGGGGGTCTTATAGTTTAATTTCAGGTCAGGTCTTCACTCGTAACAGAGATTGTGAGAAAACAACCAGAGATTAGTAACTCGCAAAAGATATTTGGAAAGTCCAAACAGGGCCAAGAAGCAAAATTTAAAATGAGATCAGACGGAGCCATAGAGAAATAGGGAAGACTATGCGTTCCGAGTGTTAGTGAGCTTAAAAATATTATTCTAGAAGAAGCTCACAGTTCAGCTACGCTATGCATCCAGGAAGCACCAAGATGTGTAAAATTTGAATGGGACTTATTGGTGGCCTGGGATGAAGCGGGAGATAGTTGATTATGTTGATAGATGCTTAATCTGTCAGCAAGTTAAACAAGTTAGACAGAAGCAAAAAGGACTCCTTAACCCACTGCTAGTGTCGGAATGGAAATGGGAGCGAATTACTATGGTTTTTCTGTTTAGATTACCACGTACTTTAAATGGACATGTTGGTACTTGGGTAATGGTGGATAGACTTACTAAGACAACACGGTTTGTACCGATTAAAGCGACGTCTACGCTTGATCAGCTAGCTAAGCTATACATCGACAGAATTGTGAGACAATACAGAGTGCCAGTGTCCATAGTATCAGATAGAGACCCGAGATTTACTTCTAAATTTTGGCCTAGCTTACAGAAAGCTATGGGAACAAAGTTGAATTTTAGTCTGAATGTTCCATCCTCATGAGATATAAAATCGAGAGAGGACCATCCAGACCTTAGAGGACATGTTGAGAGCATGTGTCCTTCAATTTAAAGAGAGTTGGGATACACACCTATCACATATGGATTTCGCTTACAATAACAGCTATCAGTCGAGTATTGGTATGGCACCATTTGAGGCTCTGTATGGAAAACCATGTAGAACGCCCATATGTTGGAACAAGTAGAGAGAGGAAGCTTATCGGGTCTGAGTTGGTGCAAGTTACGACAGATAATATTAAGGTAATCAGAGAGAATCTGAAGGTAGCTCAAGACCGTCAGAAGAGTTATGCAGATAAGCAGCGAAAGAACTTGGAATTCCAGATCGGAGATCAAGTTTTCTTGAAGTTATCTCCGTGGAGAGGTGTCCTTCGTTTTGGTAAGGAAGGTAAACTAAACCCTAGATATATTGGTCCTTATCAAGTAACGGGACAAGTTGGGCGTGACCTACTGGACTAGAATTGCCAGCAGAACTATCTCGAGTACATGATGTTTTTCATATGTCCATGTTGAGAAAGTATATTCCAGATCTGACACATGTGCTACAAGCACAACCCGTTGAGCTGAAAAAAGACATGAGTAACGCAGAGGATGCAGTTCAAATCCTCGAAAGAAAAGAACAAGTTTTAAGAAACAAGACGATCCCACTCGTGAAGGTTCGTTGGAGACATCACGGAGTGGAGGAGGCAACCTCAGAGTTAGAAGACTAAATGAGGAGGAAGTATCCGATGATTTTCACCTAAGGACTACTAAATTTCGAGGACGAAATTTCTTAAGGGGAGGTAAGTTGTAAACCCGAGATCTTTCTTTGGAACCTCCTTAATATCAAACAACAAAAGAAAGGAAGAAATGAATGCTTAAAACTTGGTTTTCCTTGTTTTAAAAAGAAAAGTAATGAAGTGAAAGGCAAAAGGAAAACAAGGAAGGAAAAACATAAACCATTTTGGTTTGGTTGCTCTAAGAATAATGAATGAAAGAAAATGAAAGCTATGGTTATTATATTATGTTATGTTTTAAAAAAAAAACAAAAGAAAACAAGAAAGGAATAGTTTGGTTTGGTTTTTCTTTGAAAACAAAAGCAAAGGAAAGAAAAGTAAAATGAAAAGATAAAGGAAAAGAGAAAAGGAAAAAGAAAAAGAAGAAGAAGACAAAAACAACCGTTTGGGCTATATTAAACCATTTCCAATTAATTTCTAACTAATCTTGTTATCATTTTCAACCAAGAAAGGGCAGAGCATCGTGGGAGGGGTTTGAGAGAAGAAGAGGGGAGAAAGTTTCTGGTTGAGGTTGAAGAAGAAAGGAGAAGAATCATTCAACTTCCATGGAAATTCTTTGATCAACTCAGACCAGTTCTGGTATTTTATTCATCTCGAGCTCCAAAGAAAGAGTTAAGAGTTGAGATTTTGTTTCGTGCAAGTTAACTCATATTGGAACAACATTCGTGAAGGAAGCTCGAGTAAATTCGGATCTTAAGCTACTGATTTGTGAAGAGGAAGACAGATGACAGATTTTGCTGTCAAATCCGGGAAGCCTCTGATGTTTTGGTTATTCTGATCTGTATACTTGGAGTTAGAAGCTCTAATAGGTATGGTTGGAAAGCTTATTTAATTTCCTACAACTTTCATGAAGAAATCGTTAATAGACAATGATTGGAAGATGTTGAAAATATCAGGTCAAGTTTCGGGTTGCAGCAGAAAATCGAATCTGGAATAGCAGAAGTTAGTTCCTGGGAAAGAAGCTTTCGAGGTATTTCTGAACCAATCTATTGGGAATTTCAATTTCATGTCTTCATATGATGTTTAGAGGATTCAAAAAGGAATAGTTTGGTATAAAGTTCACCCTGTTTGGTTAAGTAATGAAGAAGTTATGGCTGTCCGAAAACAGGGCAGAAATTCTGAAAATGCTGGAATTTTTGTTGGAGTGTTTTCTTGTAGTTTTAAGGTTAAAAACCATGAGCTCGAGGTTCTAAAACATGGTTTTGGTTTGTTTGGCAGTCCAAGAGGAGATAGGTCGAGTGTACGGGCCAAGGTTCTAGTTCTAACACGGTGAGTGAAAAACGAACCTTGAAAATGGTTTATAGGCTTGTATTATGCTTATGAAATGCAAGGTTTTGCTAAAACAGAATGGTTTCAATGCTTATTGTTTTCCTTGAACACTTGTTTATGAGCATTCATGATTTCTTAGAAATGTTTTAAAGTGTTCATGATGAGCTTAAATGTCTTGATGAAATTTATACACGAGCATATGTTTATTGCATTTCAAGTCTATGGAAATGTTATGACTTCGAGCAAGTATGTTTTAGCAAGTATATTTTTAATGATTTCGAGTTTTATGAACAAGCTAAGTAAGCTTGAGTTTTATGAAAAGAAAAGATAAGCGAGGCATGTTCAAATGTTTTCATGTGATTTTTCGAGATATTGAGCCGAGACTTTGTGGTACAGTGTGCACACAAGTCTTATTCTCGTTGTCGACGTTGAGTGTACTCCGTGTGACAGCTGCGGTGTCGTGAGTCTTTGGCGTGCCCCACTCACGACAAAGACGACGATGAAGAGTTTGGCGGACCCCACTACATCGTAGAATAAATGTTGGTGTATCTTGGCGTGCCCCTACACAACATGATTGTAACATGTTTTAAAGAAAGAGTTTATATCATTTACATGCCTTACGAGATTTTAACGGTATACTTGCTTTGGTTTTCATGAAAAGCTATTATGATTACACGATTACTTTTAACATTTGATTACTGATACATATGCTCATAGATGGCCGGTGATATGATTTACGAGTTAATAGTTTTCTTTTAAACTCAAGTCACTCACTTGAGCTTCATAGCTCATTCTTTCGGTGTTTTTCCCACTTTTGGTAGAGATCGAGCTCCGGTGCACGAAACCCTGCCATAGTCTGTTGAAGCTTCATAAGTTTGATATTTTGTACGTGGCTGGTGTTGTATAGCAAGTCCATATGTTTTGTAAATTATTTTGAGAGAACTACGTAGTTATAGTCTTATGTGCTTTAGATGTTGTGGTTGTTTAATTAGTGGTTTGACTGTGTTTGTGGTTCGATGTTCTTGCTCGTTTTAGTTTCAAGAGAGACTTAAGAAGAGTTTCTCCTCATGTACGTCTTATAGATGTCCAGTTTCCGCTGTGTTAAGTTTAAAGTGTTCCTTATGCGAACATAGTTTGTTTTCAGGTAAAGTAGTGTCAACAGGTATTGCTAAGAGGTAACAATGTCTGTTGGCTTCACGCCATCTTCCGGGTTGAGTTAGCAGGTAGTTCGGGAGGGGGTGTGACACGAACTCTAGAAATTGATAGGGTCTCTTAGGTAATTTTTCAACAGTTATCTTTCTCAATAGTAGCCTGTTGGCTCGGACCTATAGGATCTGAAAATGGTAGGGTCACATTTACGGGATTAGTTAAGATAGTTAATGAGTCCTTGACCAAATGAATGGTAGCTAAAAATCATTGGGATATGAGATGTTCTGGTAATGATAGTTAGCTGAGATAGTCTTAATTCAGGGGAGGAGTGACTGACCACTCGATGGTGGCTTTTATTCTAAATCTTTGAAGTATCGTTGCAAAATTAAGAGGCTTAAGTTTAAGCACTAGAGTTCTTAATAATTTTGCTAAATTAGATTGCTTTTGTAAGGGGGTTAAAAAGGCATAAATAATTAGAACTACCTTTTATTTCAGCATGTCGTCCTCAATTATAGCCTTACTTAAAAGCGAAAGTTTAACTGGGAAAAATTATATTACGTGGAAGTCCAACCTGAATACGATTCTTGTTATGGATGATCTTCGGTTCGTATTAATTGAGGAATGTCCTCAGGTCCCTGCTCGAAACGCGCCTCAAGCTGTTAAGGACGCGTATGACCGCCTGACCAAGGCCAATGAGAAGGCCAAGGTCTACATCCTAGCTAGCCTATCTGATGTTTTGGCCAAGAAACTTGAGGGCAAGGTCTCAGCTTGTGAGATCATGAGTTATCTGCAAAATATGTCTAGACAACCATCAAAACAGATTTGGCACGAATCCCTCAAATACGTTTATAATGCACGCATGAAGGTGGGAACTACAGTGAGAGAACATGTTCTCGATCTGATGGTTCACTTTAACGTGACCAAAATGAATGGGGCGGTCATGGACGAGCAAAATCAGGTGTCGTTCATCCTGGAATCCTTTCCGGAGAGCTTTCTACTGTAAACCCAAGATCTCTCCTTGAAATTTCTTTACAAAAAAAAAGAAAAGAGATAAAAAAAAGAAAAAGAAAAGGAAAAGAAATGTTTTGATAAGTTTTGGTATGTTTATTTAAAAAAAAAAAAAAGAAAGGAAATGGGGAAATGAAAAAAAAAAGAAAAAGAAAGTGGAGCACTCACCACTGCCCAAACTTCACTATTTGTCCATTTGCTTCTCATTCTTTAAGAGAAAACAAAAGCATTCGTGAGAGAGTGTTGAAGGAAGAAGAAGAGAGAGTTTGCTAGAGGTTTGAAGTTGAAGAAGAAAGGGAGAAAACTAAATACAAGCTAGCATGTCAGCTATGTGATCAATTCTACCTAGTATTTATGTTTAAATCGTTTTGAGCCCCACAAGAAGAGTTAAGATGTGAGGTTTGATTTTCCTGAAATTTAACCCATTTGTAAACAAATTTCGTGAAGGACGATCGAGCAAAATATGACTTTAAGTTATTGATTCGTGAACAGGAAGTCAGAGAAGAGAATTTGTTGTCAAATCTGAGAAACCTCTAAAGTTTGAGACATTCTTGTCTGTAGACTTTGAATTAGAAGCTTTGTTAGGTATGGTTGGAAATATTATTTAATTTCCTATAACATTCAAGAAGGAGTCTTGAGTAAAAAAGGATTGGAAGTGACTTTAAACTTCAGGTCAAGTGTGGTGTGTAGCAGAAAAACAATTCTGAAAATTGCAGAAGCTTAATTTTGGGGAAGTATCTTTTGAGATATTTACAGATACATCCTCTTATACTTTCAAATCAATTTCTTCAGATAAGTTTTAGTGGGTTCAAAAAGGAAGAGTCTAGTATAAAGTACATCACTGTTGGCCAAGTAATGAAGAAGCTATGAGTATGTGAAGTTAGGGTATGAAATTTGTAGAATGCTGGAAAATGGATGGAATGATATTTGTAATCTTAAGTTTGAAATTCATGAGATTGAAGTTCTAATGCTTGGTTTTGGTTTGTTTGACAGGCCAAGAGCAAATAGGTCAAGTATATGGGTCGGGTATTTAGTTTTAACGTTGTGAGTGACAAACGGAGTTTCAAAAATGATTTTTATGCTTGAATTTATGCTTATGGAAATACAAGACTTCCTAGGAACTAATTATCTTAAATGCTTTATGTTTTTTAAACACATACTTATGAGCATACATGCTTTCCTAGGAATGATTTCAAATGCTCGTTGTGAGCTTAGATTTTCCCAATGAAATTTACATGTGAGCATATGTTTATTGATTTCCTGAAATTTAGTGGAAATATTATAATTTCAAGCAACCATGTACTAGCAAGTATTGTTTAAAGATTTCCAGTTTTCACGACCAAGTTGAGTAAGCTTGAGTTGTATGAAAAAAAAGAGATAAGCAAGCATGTTCAAGTATTTTCATATGTTTTTCTCATACTCAAATGAGTAAATGACTGAGATATTGAGCTCGAGGTTGTATAGTACCGTGTGCACACAGGTCATTTTCTGTTGTCGACATTGAATGTACTCCATGACAACAATGTTGTCGTGAGTGTTGGGCAGGCCCCACTACGATAAAGTCGATGGGAGTGTTGGGCGGGTCCCACTACATCGTAGAGTAAACGTTGGTTGTATTGGGCGTGCCCTACACAACGTAGATTGTCATATGTTTTTAAATGGTTAATATTCTTTATATGCCTTGCGAGATTTTAATGACATACTTGTTGGATTTCTGAAAAAGCTATTATGATTATACATTTATGTTTAACGCCTAATTACAGATGCTTATGCTCATAGATTATCAGGTGATATGATTTACGAGTAAATAGTTTTAAACTTAGTCACTCACTAAGCTTCATAGCTTATTCTTTCAATGTTTTCCGACTTTTCAGGTAGAGATCGAGCTCCTAGTGACTAAAATCTTGCCATAGTCTACCGAAAGCTCTAAGAGTTTGATATTTTGTACATGGGTGGGGTTGTATAGTAAGTCTGTATATGTTGTAGATATTTAGAAAGGATTGTATAGTTATGTTCGTGTATTTTCTAGAGGTTGTAGTTGTATAAATCATGGTTGGATATGTTTTTGGGTGTAATGCTCCCTATCTGTTTAGTTTTCGAGTGAGGTTTAAATAGAAATGCTCCTTACGTATGTATAGTAATTTTCAAGGTTTCGTTGTGTTTTGTTTATTGTATTTCGTATACAAGTATAGTATGTTTATCAGGTATAACAGGTCAACAGGTATCGTTAGAGAGGTAAACGATGTTTGTTGCCTTCACGTCGTCTTCTGGGCTAAGTTAGCGTGTAGTTCGGGAGGGGGTGTGAGGCCTACAATTCCGCAGCAATGCGGTGATGAATAAGATAGAGTATAACTTGACTTCCCTCCTAAACGAGCTGCAGACTTACCAGTCTCTTATGGAAAATAAGAGATAGGTTGATGGAGAAGCAAATCTATTTGCTCATTTCAAAAGGTTCCAGAAGGGTTCATCCTCTAGGACTAAGTCCTGCAGTCATTCTTCTAGATTTAAGAAGACACAGAAGAAAAGGAAATGAGGAAAGGGGAGGCTTCTGCTACTGCTGACAGAGAGCTCAAAGAGAAGAAAGGTAAATGTGAGTTACTTGTTTTAGAAAGTGGAAAGTGATGACTTAACCTAGATACTTAATTCAGGAGCCACTAACCACATTTGCTCTTCTTTATAGGAAACTAGTTCCTTCAGGGAGCTCGATGAGGATGAGATGACGCTCAGGGTCGGAACGGGAGACGTCATCTCAGCTCTTGCAGTGGGAGATGTCAAGTTGTTTTCTAGAGATAGGTTCTTGTTTTTAGAAAACTTGTATATAGTTCCTAAGATTGAAAGGAACTTATTGTCTATCTCTTGTTTAATTGAACATGGTTATTGTATTACCATTTCAATTAATGAAGCATTCATTTTAAAAAAGGGTGTCAATATTTGTTCAGTTAAATTAAAAAATAATTTATATGTACTAAGACCGAATGAAACTAAAGCAATTTTAAATCATGAGATGTTTAAAACGACAAATGATCAAAGTAAAAGGCAAAAGATCTATCCAAACAAAAATGCCTATCTTTGGAATTTAAGACTAAGTCACATAAATCCCAACCGGATTGAGAGATTAGTAAAGAATGGATTGCCAAATGAGATAGAAGATGATTCCTTACCTCCATGTGAATCATGTCTAGAAGAAAAAATGACTAAACGACCTTTTACTGGAAAAGGTTATAGAGCCAAAGAGCCCTTAGAGCTTATACATTCGGATCTTTGTGGTCCAATGAGTTTAAGAGCTAGAGGAGGGTACGAATATTTCATCTATTTTATAGATGATTATTCAAGGTATGGTTATCTATACCTAATGCATCATAAGTCTGGGGCTCTTGAAAAGTTCAAAGAGTTTGAGGTGAAGTTGAAAAAGCATTAGAGAAAACTATTAAAACCCTTTGATCCGATCGAGGTGGAGAGTATATGGACTTAAGATTCCAGGACTATTTGATAGAACATGGAATCCAATCACAACTCTCAACACCTAATACACCACAGAAGAATGGTGTGTTAGAAAGGAGAAACAGAACCTTGTTATACATGCTTCGATCTATGATGAGCTACGCTCAGTTGCCTAACTCGTTTTGGGGTTATGCAGTAGAGACTACAGTTCAAATCTTGAACAGTGTTCCATCAAAAAGTGTTTCAAAAACACCTTTTGAGTTATGGAAGGGATGTAAACCTAGTTTCTGTCACTTCAGGATTTGGGGTTATCCAACACACGTGCTAGTGTCAAACTCAAAGAAACTGGAACCTCGTTTAAGATTGTGCCTATTTGTAGGTTATCCCAAAGAAACGAGAGGTGGTCTTTTCTACGACCCAGAAGAAAACAAGGTGATTGTATCAAAAAAACGTCACTTTCTTGGAGGAAGACCACATGAGGAACCACAAACCATGTAGTAAGTTAGTGTTAAATGAAGCTACAGAGAAATCAACAAGAGTTGTTGACCAAGTCGGAACTTCATCAAGGGTTGATGAAGAAACTGGCACGTCAAGTCAATCTCGTCCTTTGCAATCGTTGGGAATGCCTCGACGCAGTGAAAGGGTTGTTACTCAACCAGACCGCTACTTAGGTTTAACTGAAACTCAAGTCGTCATACCTGATGATGGCGTAGAGGATCCATTATCTTATAAACAGGCAATGAATGGCGTAGATAAGGACCAATGGATTATACGTTTGTGATTATACGTTTTTATTTAACGTTTGATTACAGATGCATATGCTCATAGATAATCAAGTGGTATGATTTATGAGTTAATAGTTCTAAACTCAGTCACTCACTGAGTTTCATAGCTCATTCTTCTAATGTTTTCCAACTTTTCGGGTAGAGATCGAGCTCCCGGTACAAGAAATCCTGCCATAGTCTGCCAAAAGCTCTCTTTAGTTTGATATTTTGTACATGGATGGGGTTGAATAGCAAGTTCGTATATATTTTGTAGATATTTTGATAGGACTGTATAGTTATTTTCGTGTATGCACTAGAGGTTTTAGTTGTGTAAATCATGGTTGGGTATGTTTTTGGTTGTAGTGCTCTCTACCTGTTTTAGTTTTCGAGTGAGGTTTAAGTAGAGTTGCTTCTTACGTATGTATAGTAATTTTTAAGGTTCTGTTGTGTTGTGTTTAAAGTATTTCATATACAAGTATAACATGGTCAATAGGTATCGTTAGAGAGGTAAATGATATTTGTAGACTTCACGCCATCATTCGGTTAGCAGGTAGTTCGGGAGGGGGTGTGACAACTTGGTATCAGAGAAGTTAGCTCCGTGGGGAATGAGACAGAGCAAGTTAGCTCTAAGAAGAAACTAGGAAGTAAATAGCAAGTTATTGTGTTAGTTCATATAGATCTAGTGGAGCATGGTCCAAGTAAGGATAAGAGTAAGTTCAGTCAGGACTAGAATGTGAATAGAAGTTTAGTATTGTGCATTTGAGTTGAGTATCCATAGCATGTCTAATATATTTATATGTTATAGGAATCATGCCACCACGTACTAGAAGACGATGCAGGCAGGATCAGGGCGGCACGCAGGATCCTACCCAAGGTCAATCTGAGAGGGGATCTAGTGCCCCGAGTGTTCAGACTGGGGCAGGAAACGAGTAGCATGCTAGTTCCTCAAAGGAGGTAGGTAGGCCAGATAGAATAGGGCCAAGTGATCCAGAGAAGACATATGGAATAGAACGCCTGAAGAAACTAGGAGCCACAGTGTTTGACGGTTCCACAGACCCAGCTGACGTCGAGGCTTGGTTGAATATGCTTGGGAAATGCTTTGATGTGATGAGTTGTCCTGAGGAGCGAAAAGTCAGATTGGCCAAATTCTTTTTGCAGAAGGAGGCAAAGGGATGGTGGAAATCAATATTAGCCAGGCGCAGTGATGCACATACTTTAGGCTGGAAAAATTTTAGAAGCATATTTGAAGCTAAGTATTACCCTAGCACATACCGCGAGGAAAAGAGGGATGAATTTTTAGAGTTGAAGAAGGGGTCACTTTCAGTGGTCGAGTACGAGAGGAAGAATATCGAGTTGTTGCGATATGCTGATGTGATTGTGACATCTGAGAGTGACAAATGTCGAAGGTATGAAAGAGGATTACGTTTTGAGATACGTACCCCAGTTACAGTTATTGCTAAGTGGACAGACTTTTCCTAGCTAGTAGAGACTTCCCTACGTGTGGAGCAGAGTATAGAAGAGGAGAAGTCAATAGTGGAGCCTTGTTGTGGGGCTTGGACAACTAGTAATTTCCAAGGTCATGAGCAGCGGAGGTTCAAACCTAGAGTGAGTGTTTCAAGTCATCAGAACTTTAAGAATTGGTCTAGTGGCCAGTCATCGAGGCAGATGAATATGGGTGGTGCCTAATAGAGCACCTAGTCAGTCTGCTAGATTAGCAACAAGACCGCAGATAGGCCAAGAGTTTGTTGCCAATGTAACAAGGAGAACCCCATGTCCGAATTATGGCAAGATTTATCGGGGTCATTGTCTTGTTGGTGTCAGTGTGTGTTACCAATGTGTGTTACCAGTGTGGACAGCCAGGGCATTGCAAGAGGGATTGTCCACTATTGAGAGCAGTCGCACAGAGGGACCAGGTAGTTGAGTCTCAAATAGTTGAGCAGCCGAGAGTTCTAGTAGCTGCAGGAGAGGGCACCAGTTGTGCTAGGCAAAAAGGAGTTATAGGGAGACCTAAGCATTAAGGAAAGGTTTACGCTATGACTCAGCAGGAAGCGGAAGATGCACCGGATATGATTACTGGTACGATTCCTATTTGTAATGTACCGCATGTGTTTTAGTAGAACCAGGTGCTACGCATTCCTTTGTTTATAGTATGTTCCTAACTAAGCTGAATAGGAACCCAAAACCTTTATTTAAGGGGTTAGTTATATACACTTCAGTTGGTGAAGAGATCGGGTTGGGTACCTCATCCTGGTAATACTATGGATATGACCCACTATATATTTGTTACTATGTGATGAGATCGCATAAGATCAGACCACGAAATAGTAACCATTAGATATATGTAACTCCGTTGACTAGTTAGGTTTCTATTTCAATAGGGTGACCTAGGCAACTTGATCTCAATCCTGAGTAGGTTACGAACTCCTATTTGCGAGGGATTGTCCTTTGCCTAGTATGGGTTAGAGTGGCTCGAGACGTCGACTTAATATGCCTACCTTCTTTTGGGATTTTTGTCCTAATCTCGTGTTTGTAATATATTGTTTGAAATTAATAAGAGTTATTCATTTCATCACTTTGTGTCTCATAATATTTATAAACTTTTCCAATAAACTAAGCTCCGTGGTCATTGAATTTATGAGAGAATTAGAATCTGGAATCTCGTGTGTAGTGGACACACAGGGGAGGATCACGTTCGAGTTAATGACCCGAACGGTCACGATGATATGGATAGGGTTGGAGACCTAATCCTGGATACACTATGGATGCGGTCGGCTTTGTATTAGATACAAACGAGGTAATCTGACTCGTTCATGTGGTTGACATGCGAGTGGGGGCATTCTGTGCAATGAGATTGTACAAGACCGGACCGTGAATTATTAGACCTACTGATGTAACACCGTTGACAGTAAGGACTAATAATATCATAGATGACCATTAGTGACTCGACCTGAATCCTGAGCGTGTTACGGACTCCTATCTGCGAGAGTCTGACCTTTGACTAGTATGGGTGAGGGTGGTCACAGTTACTCGCCCAATATGCCTATCTTCTCAGGGACAGGACCAAGTAGGGAGTTGGGAACTTAACTACGCGAGATGGAATTCACTCGTTCCCACCTTTAGGGAAACTAGAGAGGTTGTTCCCGTAAGTGTTGTCGCCAGGGCTTGGACAACGGGCGCCCACTTTCTCACTGGCCCGAGAAGAGTGTTGTGTATGGTTGGACCATCACAATATGTTGTTCATTAGAGGAGCAGTGGGGACTTAAGGAACAAGAAGTAGACACAGGGGTAAAACGATAATTTGACCGAGTCGTGTCTACGAACAACCTGTGAAGGGTCGACTCATGGGCATTGGTTATATCAGTGGACACGTAATATTCTGCACTGGCGGGAGTGCAGCTACGAGCTATAGTGGAGTGTTACCGTAGCTAATGAATGTTGGTTAACCTGGTGAAAGAGTTTGACAGGTTAATCTCGGATCATTGGAGCCCGTCACTGTAGGTCAATTAGGTCCCTCAGTTGGCTCAATCTGGGTTAAAAGAAGGGTTAATGTTTTGGTATGAAATTGAAGTGTTCAATTTCACTTAAAAGCCATTTATGTCATTTATATGAGATATGAATGATATAATATATAGTTTAATGTGAATGAGTTTCATAATAAACTATAGGTTAGCCTAATTGTTGAATTAGGGTTGTTGCGTAAAATTATATTGCAATACCGCAAGTGTACGGGTCAAGTTTTAGTATAGTGATTTATGAGTCCAAGTATCGTCCTCGGGAATGGGTTTCTAGATTAATTAATTATTAAGGTACTAATTCTCAATTTTAGCTAAAGAAACATAACATGGATAGTTGGTTGAAGTAAATACAAACAAACGAACAAACATGTGGAGACACAAATTGATAGAATTAAAGGAAGTGATCTTACAAGTTAAAGACCTAACTAGCACATGCATTGAATCAGTGAGATGAAATTATAAACAAGAAGTGAAATACTCAAGAAAATCTCTCGATTCTTAGTGAGCCTCACACATGCAATAAACTCATAGTCTCCATTTGAACCTACAACATGCATGGCATTAAGCAACTTCTTTATGTGTTTCCCTAAGATTTCTAGGTCACTCTCGTGCCAGACTTCCAAGGGTTTTGACAATTTTGCTCAAATTCAAGCTTTATCTCTCGAGTCCACTTAAATCAACAAATTAAAAAGTAAAGAACGAATTGCCAAAAATAACGACATAACATGCTTCAATACATCACAAGAAAGTCATAACAAGTAATTCAAATCCTAACTACTATGTTTAGCTACTCTAAATCACATGAAAAATAAACTAAACAAGTAGAAAACGTCTTAGAACGCTATTACAAATTGAAAGAAAGAGAAATAAACTTAGGTGTCAATGTCGGTCCTTCGTCTCCGAGCTCCCGTCTTCGATCTCGAACCTCCACGAATGCTTTGGCTCCCAAAATCACTCTTTTCTCTCTTCTTACAAGGTGTATTTCGAGTTTAGGGCAAAACTCTACCAAATTGTGCTATCCTTGTAATGAAAACAACATGTTGTATTTATAGGCATTATCGGCACAGCGTTGCAACGCTAGGGGAGCGTTACGTTGCAACGCCGTGCCCTAAGCGGTTGATATTTAAGGAAGTAATCGATGGCGTTGTAACGGCGAGGCGGCGTTACAACGCCGCTACCCCTAACGCGCGCTCCTTGTCGAAATGGCGTTGCGGACACTGCGCGGCAAAGATTGCAACGCCCATTTATCTTGTTCCTCGTGCATGCCTTCTTATCGAGATAGCGTTGTGATCTAACTCGGATTGGACTTATATCTCATCGACAATTCCTCTTTGCATAATGGATGTCGGGCCTAGTACACAAAGCATGGCATACATCAGCTCCCTACGGTGAAGCATATGGAATCCGTCTCATATCCTCAACATCTTGTGGAGTCTTAGGACACTGATCCTTAGACAAGTGAACCCCATGCCTGAAAGGCAGCAAGCCCTTCTTGGAGTTCTGCATCTTATATCTAGACAACATCTTGTCAATATAAGACGCCTAAGACAAGGCTAGCGTTCTGTTCTTCCGGTTCCGGACTATCTGGATACCTAGAACATACTGAGCTTCTCCCAAATCTTTCATTTGAAATTGCGAAGTTAGCCACTTTTTAACGTTAGTGAGAAATTCTGCCTCATTCCCAATGAGAAGAATATCGTCCACGTACAACACCAAAAATGTGACAATTTTGTCAACGATTTTCTTGTAGACACAAGACTCGTCGACATTTTGATCAAAGCCATAAGATTTGATTGCCTCATCAAACCTTATATTCCAAGACCTCGAAGCCTGTTTCAGTCCATAAATGGACCTATGAAGCCGGCAAACTTTTTGCTCTTGGCCTTGGGCAATGAACTCTTTGGGCGGGTCCATGTAGATAGTTTCATCAAGTTTGCCATTCAGAAAGGCTGTCTTGACGTCCATCTGCCATACCTCGTAGTCATAATACGCGGCAATGGCCAAAAGGATCTGATCGACTTTACCATTGCAACAGCGTAAAAGGTCTCCTCATAGTCAACCCCTTCACACGGGTAAAACCCTTTGCCACTAGTCGGGCTTTGAAGGTGCAGCACCTTCCCATCTACGCCACGTTTACGCTTTGTAGATCCATTTGCAACCAATAGGTTTTACCCCATCCAGGTTGATCCACAAGCTCCCATACAGAATTGAAGTACATAGACTCCATTTCCTGGTCCATAGGTTTAATTCACTCGTCTTTGTCAACATCAACCATTGCCTGATCATTGGTCAATGGATCCTCACAGTCATCATCAGGAGCGACAACTAAGGTTTCAGCTAAACCCATGTAGCGATCAGGCTGTCTCACAGCCCTCCCACTACGTCGAGGCATTTCCAACTCTTGGGAATGGATTTGACTAGACGTGCTAGGATTAACAACACTTGTTGACGTACTAGCCCCATCAAGACTCTCTTGGCGATGTATCGCATCCATTTCATTTAATACAATTTTACTCCTTGGTAAATGATCCCTGATGTGGTCTTCCTCTAGGAAAGTGGCGTTTGTCGACACAAGCACCCTATTTTTAAGCAAACCAAAACATTCATCTCATGAATTATGGCAAAATACCCACCAAATTTTAATAAAACAGTGCATAAATTGAAGAACCATCGAGATGGCTCTAATACCAATTGAAGGGAATGAGAATCTCTCGCAGCGGAAGACGATTGAATCGT
Organism: Trichosanthes cucumerina; assembly: GCA_036507285.1. Taxonomy (NCBI): domain Eukaryota; kingdom Viridiplantae; phylum Streptophyta; class Magnoliopsida; order Cucurbitales; family Cucurbitaceae; genus Trichosanthes; species Trichosanthes cucumerina. The sequence continues at coordinate 48,528,550 of CM071841.1, forward strand.
CGTGGTTGCAATATGCAACATGCTTTTATTAAAAGTGATCTAACACTTAGATCTATGCTAAACATGCTTCAAAGAAGAAGAAATTTACAACAAGAAAAGATCTTACTTACTTGTTGTAGACAAACTCAGCAAATTTCTTCCTCCGGTCACGAACTCTTCGTGCAACTCGATCTCAACGAACTTTTCTACCAAAGTGATCTCGAACACCACCAAGTGATCTTCACGGTTGTTCTCTTTTGGAGAAGGGAAGATGGTGGGATCTTAGTTTTGGAGAGGGAGGAGATTAGAGAGAGTAGAGAGAATTCTCTTTTCTTCTTTTTGGTGAAAAACAAAAAATGAGAGAGTTGATTACCAATCCCTTCTTGCAAAGGGTTTAAATAGTGGAATGAGGGAGTTAATATCTCCTCATTATTACCACTTTACCACAACCATAGGTTATGCAAATCTTATTTGCATAATCACATAATATAAGATATCTCATATCTCATATTGCAAATCTCATTTGCAATAATTGTGGATTAATTAAATTGAATCACATCCAATTTAATTTCTCTCAATCAATTTCTCCAATTAGCCCTAATTCAACAATTAGGCTAACCTATAGTTTATTATGAATCTCATTCATATTAAACTATATATTATATCATTCATATCTCATGTAAATGACATAAATGCCCTTAAAGTGAAATTGAACACTTCAATTTCATACCAAAACATTAACCCTTCTTTTAATCCAGGTGGAGCCAACCGAGGGACCTAATGGACCTACAGTGACGGGCTCTAATGATCCAAGATTAACCTGCCAAACTCTTTGACACGGTTAACCAACATTCATTAGCTACGGTAACACTCCACTATAGCCCGTAGCTGCACTCCGTCGGTGCGAGAATTACGTGTCCACCGATATAACCAATACCCATGAGTCGACCCTTCACAGGTTGTTTGTAGACACGGCTGGGTCAAATTATCGTTTTACCCCTGCGTCTACCTCTTGTTCCTTAAGTCCCCACTGCTCCTCTAATGGACAACATATTGTGATAGTCCGACCATACACAACAACCTTCTCGGGCCAATGAGAATGTGGGCTTGTCACAATCATACTAGAAGAGCGTATGTTTGTGAACCTCACAGTGACAAATCGTGCCATGATGCGATCGAGGAGGGCGGTGCATCATCTAACACACCAAGATAGGTGGGCTCGAAGGCATGTGAGATCGGGGCCACCGTGTGTCGTCGGAGGGGTCGATGTATGGGCGTATGGCTCCTCGCCAAAATGACGTGCAAGGGAGGAAGACCCAATATTTCACATAATATACTATAGGGGGTACCATGGTGTCGACTCTCCACCACCCCTGGGCTTGTGGGCCTAAGTGAGTCACCCCGTGGCACGTTCGCGTGTCATGGTTGGGGCGAGCGTCTCAAGAGAAGTGTCTTGGGCGTTTCCTTTGTAACGGGTTTTCAAGGGACAGTGTCGGACGGCACAGGTGTGCCGACATTGCGCCCCTTCCCATGGGCTGGAGGTTGGCTATAGGCCCGTTAGCGCCAGCCGATCCGAGAATGTCCCGTCAAAGCCAACTCATGGGAAAGACAAGTGCAAGTACGGACGGCGCGGCGTGTACGACCAAGTTATATTCGCCGCTTATTTACTTGATGCTTGGTTGAGGATCAAGAACCTCGCCTAAAGACCAAGCGAGGCCACAAACCGTTGCGATCATAACGATGGGGGGGAGTTCCCTCAAGGTGGCCATGTTCGAGGGATGAATCATCGCGCCGCACGGTCAGAGAGGTGCGACCGTGACACCCGTTGTCCAAGCCACGGAGACAAAGACTTAAGGGAACAACCCTCTAGTTTCCTAAAGCGGGAACGAGTGAATTCCATCTCTCGTAGTTAAGTTCCCGGCTCCCTACTTGGTTCTATCCTCGAGAAGATAGGCATATTGGGCGAGTAAGCGTGACCACCCTCACCCAGCACTAGTCAAAGAAATGGACACTCGCAGATGCGGAGTCCGTAACACGCTCGTAATTGGATTCGAGTCACTAATGGTCATCTACGAAGTTATTAGTCTCACTCATTGCGGTGTTACATCAGTAGGTCTAATAAATCACGGTCCGGTCTTGTACAATCTCATTGCACAGGATGCCCTCACTCGCATGTCAACTACATGAACGAGTCAGATCACCTCGTTTGTATCTAATACAAAGCAGGTCGCATCCACAGTGTATCCAGGATTAGGTCTACCACCCTATCCATATACTGTAGACCGTTCGGGTCATTAACTCGAACGTGATCTTCCCTGTGTGTCCACTACACACCGTTCAAGTTCTAGTTCTCTCATAAATTCAATGACCCTAGAGCTTAGTTTATTGGAAAAGTTTATAAATATTGCGAGACACAAAGTGATGAAATGAATAACTCTTATTGATTTCAAACAATATATTACAAACACGAGATTAGGACAAAAATCCCAACACATTTTTATCGCGGGGAACGGGGGAGGGAGCGGGGAAAAATTTTCCACGTTGGCTAAACGGGGATGGGGACGGGGAATACATTCCCCGACCCCGTCCCCGCCTCGATTAATTTATTTAATTTTAAATATTATATTTTTGTACATCTAATAAACATAAGTCTAAAATTTTATTAAATTTAAATTTATTTTTCTAAAAAAATTGAAAAAATGTCTCTTAACTAGAAATCTCTAAAGATTAATTAACCATTTAAATAAAATTTTCAAAAAAAAAAGAAATTAGTCAATACAATTTAAAAACAATAAAATTATAAACGGGAAATTATTCCCCTCGAGAAACCCGATCCCCGCGAACTTCCTGCGGAGAATCTCCGCCCTGTTCCCCGCGAAATTAAATAGGAAATTTCGTGGGGACGAAAAATGAAATGGGGGGCGGGGATGGGACGGGGAGCCATTCCCCAGCCCCGCCCCGCCCCGTGGACATCTCTAGGTAGAATTGTGGTTGTCTTCTATAGAGAATATTATTCCACTCATGAATTGCCCAGAAGCACACAGAGTATCGTGCGCGGCCTTTATGTTACAGGATGATGTTTATTTGTGGTGGCAGTCCGCATAGAGGACTATGAATGCCAATGGAGGACCTGCGACTTGGGCCCGGCTTAAGGAAGTATTTTGGCGGAAGTTCTATCCTGTAGTCGCCCACTATAGGAAGCAAGAGGAATTTTTGCAATTTCGTCAAAACAAGTGTTGGGATTTATGCCCTAAACTCGTGTATTTGTAATTTTTTGAGGAAATAAATAAAGTTGTTATTTTTCCTTCAAACTTGTATTCTCGCAATTACAAACTTAAATCCAATAAACTAAGCTTCAGGGTTACATTTAGAATGTCACCCAAATAGTCTATAGTAGATGGATTAGGTCGGGAACCTTATCCTGTTAACACTATGGATGCGACCCACTTTGTATTTGATACAAACGAGGCAATCCAGCTAGTTCATGTAGTTGACATGCGAGTGGAGGCATCCTGTGCAAAGAGTTTGTACAAGACTGGACCAAGAATTGTTAAACTAATCTGGTAACACTGTTGATAGGTTAGGGCTAATGATTCAAACGATGACCAATAGTGATTCAACCTGAATCTGGAGCGAGTTGCGAACTTCTGTCTGTCGGGGATTATCCCTTGACTAGTACGGGTGAGAGTGGCCAGAACTGTCGACTCAATATGCCTACCTTTTTAGGGATGAAACCTTGTAGGGAGCTGGGGACAACTTCGCAAGAAGGAATTCACTCGTTCCTCATTCTACGGTAACTAGATAGGTTGTTCCCTTAGGAGCTGTATCCAGGTCTTGAACAACCGGGCCCCCTCCCTCTTGCTAATCCGAGAGGGATAATGTTTATGGTTAGACCATAAACTTGTTGTTCATTAGAGGATCAGTGGTGCTTAAGGTGCAAGAAGTAGTCACAGGGGTAAAACGGTAATTCAACCCAACTGTGACTACGAACGACCTGTGAATGGTTGATTCACGGGGATTGGTTAAATAAAAATGGACACAACTTGTCCTATAGGGAGGAGAGTGCAGCTACGAGTCTTTAGTGGTGTGACTCGTAGTTAACGAATGTTGATTGACGGGATCAATGAGTTTGATTAGTCAATTTTGTATCGTTGGAGCTCATGATCTGTAGGTCCATTAGGTCCCTCGGTTGGCTCAACATGGAATTAAAATAGGGTATAAAGTTTTGGAATAAATTTTAAATGTTCAAGTTCAAATTTAGGGATTATATTAATTATATGTGATGTGATTGATATAATATATGATTCATATATAGTTCGATGTGAATATGATTCATATTCAACTTAATTATGTCTAATTATGGAATTAGGACACAACTAATGGTAGAATTTTGGAGAGATGAAATTGGATTTATTTAAATCCAATTTCTCCATATTATGTGAATATGATTCATATAATAAGGTGTTTGACACCTTATATTATGCATTTATGAGTAATATGTGGAGTTAGTGGCAAAATGGTTGGAGAATTTGTCTTCATCCACATTGCCTATAAAAGCATCATTTTGGATGCATTTTGGTACACTTGAAGCATTTGCTAAGTTTTGGAACTCTAGCAAAACAACATCTCTCTCTCAAAATTTCTCCACTTTCCCTAATTCCAAAAGGAGATCCCACTTCTCTCCCTCTCTTGGAGAACAACCTAGATGTCCTTTTAGTGTTGTTCGTGAATTCGATCATAGAGATGTAGAGATCGCTGACAATGAGGAACTATTTGAAGAATTGGTCTTCAAAGGTAATCTTCTAAATCATTTATGTTTTCAAATTAGCATGCTTAACCTAGTTTTTCTGTTTTTTTTAGCAATTCTATGCCACACGATTAAGTGCAAATGCGATCTTTCGCTTCCACACGGGATTCAATTCCCTTCAACAAGTACTCAGTAGAAAGTTACGAGAGGGAGTATACGCGACTGTCGTGTTTCGCCCCTGAATTGGTAGGCACAAAGGCTATGAATGAAGGGAATGAAAATCCTGCGCAATGGAAGGGCAATCTAATCGTCGTGGTATCGTTGTGAAAATGTTTTCTTAAAATCGAAACTATCTAATGGTAACTAGGTTAAACATGCAATTTAGGAAAAAAAACAGTAAGAACACTTACTTGTTGAAGAACCTTTCTTCACATATTCCTCCTCCAGTCACGAACTCCTCGTGATCACGATCTCAACGAACTCGATCTCCTCGACCATAGGTTTATGCATCCTCCAGTCACGAACTCAATCTTCACGTATTCCTCCTCCAGTCACGAACTATTCGTGATCACGATCTCAACGATCTCAACGAACTCGATTTTACCACAACCATAGGTTATGCAAATCATATTTGCATAACCACATATAAAGATATCTCATATCTCATTATACAAATCAAATTTGTATAATTGTGGAATTTAAAATTGAATCACATTCAATTTAATTTCTCTCAATCCAATTTCTCCAAATTAGCCCTAATTAGACAATTAGGCAACCTATTGTTTATTATGAATCACATTCACATTAAACTATATAATATGTCAATCATATCTCATATAAATGACATAATTACCCTTTAATGAACTTGAACACTTCAAATTCACACCGAAACTGTAAACCCTCTATTAATTCAGTTTGAGCCAACCGAGGGACCAATGGACCTACAGTGATGAGCTCCAATGATCTGAGATTAACCTGTCAAACTCATTAACCCGGTTAATCAACATTTATTAGCTACGATAACACTCCACTAAAGCCCGTAGCTGCACTCCCGTCACTGTAAGACAAGTTTTATCCACATATATAACCAATGCCCGTGAGTCGACCCTTCACAGGTTGTTCGTAGACACTGTTGGGTCAAATTACCATTGTACCCCTGTGTTTACTTCTTGCTCCTTAAGTGTCCCCACTGCTCCTCTAATGAACAACAACGTCGTAATTGTCCAACCATATACAACACCCCTCTCGAGCCAGTAAGAGGGTGGGTGTCCGTTGTCCAAGCCCTGGAGACAGCACTAAGGGAACAACCCCTCTAGTTTCCCTAAAAGCGAGAACGAGTGAATTTCATCTCCCGTAGTTAAGTTCCCAGCTCCCCACGTGGTCCTGCCCCTAAGAAGATAGGCATATTGAGCGAGTAACAGTGACCACCCTCACCTGTATTAGTCAAAGGGCAGACCCCCCACAGACAGGAGTCCGTAACACGCTTAGGATTAAGGTCGAGTCACTAATGGTCATCTACAAAGTTATTAGTCCCATACTGTTAACGGTGTTACATCAGTAGGTCTAATAATTCACGGCCCGGTCTTGTACAATCTCACTGCAAAGGATGCCCCCACTCGCATGTCAACCACATGAACGAGTCAGATCACCTCATTTGTATCTAATACAAAGCGGGTTGCATCCACACGTATCCAGGATTAGGTCTCCAACCCTATATATCCATATACTGTAGACTGTTTGGGTCATTAACTCGAACGTGATCCTCCCTGTGTGTACACTACACACCAAGTTCTAGCTCTCTCATAAATTCAATGACCCTGGAGGTTAGTTTATTGGACAAAGTTTGTAAAATTGCGAGATACAAAGTGATGAAAGAAATAACTCTTATTTATTTCAAATGGTAATATTACAAACAAAACGAGATTAGGACATACATACCAATAAACTCTCACTTGGATTAAGCTAGTGGAGTAAATACATTTCTCAAATGTAGAATAATTACAATAAAGTAATACAATAAACTAGGGCATTGAATACCCTTTACAATACTCCCACTTGCCCTAGTCAGGAAGCACTCGAAGACCTAGACTCTCTAGGTGACCCTCAAATACCTTAGTCGTGAGGGCCTTTGTAAATGGATCAGCAACGTTGTGCTCCGACATTATCTGCGTGACTGTCACTAGTCGTGGTTTGAAGGTCTACACCTTCCCATCTACGCCACGTTTACGCTTGTAGATCCATTTGAAACCAATAGGTTTTACCCCATCCGGTTGATCCAAAAGCTCCGAGACAGAATTGAAGTGCATCGAATCCATTTGTCAACGTCTGCTATTGCCTGATCATAGGTCAATGGATCCTCGCAGTTATCATCAGGATTGACGACTTGGGTTTCAGCTAAACCTTGTAACGTTCAGGCTGTCTCACTGCCCTTTCACTACGTCGAGGCTTTCCCAATTCTTGGAAACGGACTTGACTAGACGTGCTAGGATCAACCACACTTGTTGACGTACTAGCACCATTAGCAACTCTTGCTAATGTACTATCCATTTCATTCAACACGATTTTGCTTCTAGGCAAATGATCCCTGGCGTGGTCTTCCTCAAGGAAAGTGGCATTGTCGACACAAGCACAATATTCTCCTTAGGATCGAAAAATAGACCACCCCTAGTCTCTTTTGGGTAACCTACAAATAGGCACAATTTTGAACGGGGTTCCAACTTTTTTGGGTTTTACACCAACACATGGGTCGGGCATCCCCAAATCCTGAAATGGTGTAAACTACCTTTACGTCCATTCCAGAGTTCGAAAGGTGTTTCACAAACACTCTTCGACGGAACGTTGTTCAAAATATACACCGCAGTCTCCACTACATAACCCCAAAAAGAATCAGGGAGATGAGCATAGCTCATCATCGATCGAACCATGTCCAACAGGGTTCTATTTCTCCTCTCCGATACACCATTCAGCTGTGGCATACCAGGTGCTAAGAGTTGGGACTTAATTCCGTGTTCTATCATATAGTCTTGGAATTCTGTATCCATATACTCTTCATCTCGATCAGATCAAAGTGTTTTAATCGTTTTACCTAACAAGTTCTCAACCTTAGTCCTGTACTCCTTGAACTTTTCAAGAGTTTCAGACTTCCTATGCATTAGGTAAATATACTCATACCTTGAATAGTCATCTATAAAAGATACAAAGTATTCGTAACCACCTCGTGCTTTAACACTCATCGGACCACAGAGGTCAAAATGAATAAGCTCAAGGGGCTCTTTGGCTCTATATCCTTTTCCACTAAAAGGACGTTTGGTCATTTTGCCTTCCAGGCATGACTCACACACCAGTAAAGAGTTTTCTTCCAACTCGCTTAGAAGTCCACTCTTCACTAATCTCTCAATCCTATTGAGATTAATGTGGCCTAACCTTAGATGCCAAAGATGGGCATTTTCTTTAGGAGAAACTTTCACTCTCTTAGTTCGTGTTTCTGCTATTTTAAATAATTCAGTATTCAAAACACTCTTGACCAAATTTGGTTTCAAAACATACAGATTATACTCAAGTGAAGCAGAACACAATAAATTTCAATTTCTAGAAATAAACGCTTTATTGCCAGAAAATTCAACGAAAATACAATGTTCTAATAGGCAGGAAATAGAAACTAGGTTTCTAAGAAACTCTGGAACTATATACAAATTATCTAATAAAATGTAATTCCTGCCAAAATAGGGTTTCACTTTGTCGATCGCTGCACTAGAGACAATCTCCCCTGATCAAACCCGTAGAATCACCTCACCCTCTCGCAGCTGCTGCCAGGAACTAATTCCCTGAAAAGAAGAATAAACATGGTTAGTGGCGCCCGAATCCAATATCCAGGCAGAGTCATTACTCTCAACTAAACAGGTTTCAATTATTAGTAAATCACATTTACCTGTATTCTTCCTGTCGGAAAGGAGCTTGGGACAATTACGCTTCCAGTGGTCGTCCCCATTGCAGTGGAAATACTTTCCTTTCTCTGCAACTTCCTTAACCTTTTTGTTCTTTTCGACGGCAGTGCGGTCAGTTTTGCCTTTCTTCATCTTCTTCTTCTTCCCTTTCGAGTGAGAAGGAGCCACAGATATTGTCCCAGAGGTCGAACCCTTGTGAAAGGACTGTTGGGATTTTTGTCCTAATCTCGTTCAGTTTGTAAATTACTATTTGAAATTAATAAAGAGTTATTTATTTCATCTTTTGTGTCTCGCATTTATTACAAACTTTGTCCAATAAACTAAGCTCCAGGGTCATTGAATTCATGAGAGAACTAAAACTTAAATGGTGTGTAGTGGACACACAGGGAGGATCACGTTCGAGTAAATGACCCGAACGGTCTACAGTATATGGATGGGGTTGGAGACCTAATCCTGGATACACTGTGGATGCGGTCCGCTTTGAATTAAGAAACAAACAAGGTGATCTGACTCGTTCATGTGGTTGACATGCGAGTGGGGGAATCTTGTACAGTGAGATTGTACTAGACCGAACCGTGAATTATTAGACCTACTGATGTAACACCGTTGAAAGTATGGACTAATAACTTCGTAGATGACCATTAATGACTCGACCTGAATCCTGAGCGTGTTACGGACTCCTGTCTGCAGGGGTCTGTCCTTTGACTAGTACGGGTGAGGGTGGTCATAGTTACTCACCCAATATGCCTATCTTCTCAGGGACAGGACCAAGTAGGGAGTTGGGAACTTAACTACGCGAGATGGAATTCACTCGTTCCCGCCTTTAGGGGAACTAGAGGGATTGTTCCCTTAACTGTTCTCTCCAGGGCTTGGACAACGGGCACCCACCCTCTCACTGGAACGAGGGTTGTTGTGTGTGGTTGGACCATTACAACGTTGTTGTTCATTAGAGGAGCAGTGGGGACTTAAGGAGCAAGAAGTAGACACAGGGGTAAAATGGTAATTTGACCCAACAGTGTCTACGAATGATGCGAAAATATCGAGTGCCCTAAACTAATGCAAATTAGAATAAAACCCCGACACTTTTACGACGTGCAAGTATACACGGTCGAGAGCAGCAAGTGATAAGTTAAAAGTATCGATCCCACGAGGACTAGTTAGACCTAAATGGATGAGTGTCCTAACAAATTTTTCCTTATTTTAGTGCAATGCATGGGTGTGCAATTTACTATAGTAGATAAACAGATGTGATAAGTAAGACAAGATAAGACTAGACTCAAGAAAATAAGTAAATTTAAATGCGGGGAGAGGAGAATGCAAACAAGAAGATAGATACAAGAGATGAGATTTGTAATGAAAAATAAGCTCGGGTGAGGTTAGAGTTCTAATGTTCAATTGGAATAAATTTTTAGTGATGCCTTGAATTTACCTATGCATGCATTCAAATGATTCTTTCCAAAATCACTAAGTTTTAAAACCTACAATTTCTCAATTGTGATCTAAATTATGCCCATGATTTTAGGTTCTAGGTGGGTTAATTATCCCTAATCAACTCAATAATCCTAGAATGAAATTTTAGTTTTCTAATTCATTAGCTTTCCCAAGTTTATGAATTATAGAGAAGTTAAAAAGGCCAATTTTAATTCTCATGCAACGTTAAATTCAATAAAATCTCATAAATTCAATCAATGGCATCAACCATAAATTTAATCCAAAATTACATTAAAACAACCTAACCCTTTCTTAAGAAAATTTAGTTCATGTAAATCAACTCACACATCTCTAATTTATGCATGCTTGTGTTGTTTAATAAATTCAAATATGTGTTGTAACAATGTCACAAAACAACCCAAATTAATCACAAATTCAGCCCAAAAACAATCATGAATTTAGCCTAAAACAGTGAGTCAAAAGATGACAATAAACGCTGGAGTAACAACAAGTCGAAATACTTAGGGAATAGGAGAAGTTTACAGGAGGCAATTGACATGTGTTTTGCTTCAACAAAACGCCAAGATCCCACAGAAGGCAGCAAGAAATAGTAGCAGGTTTCGGTATTTTGTAGCTTCTGTCCGATATAAATATCTAATGAACCGGAGCTCTAAATGATGATCCAACCGTTGAAACCTACGGTCTATGAGTCCCAAACACACTGAAAAACTGTCAGCACAATCCAACGGTTCAAACTCCAGAAAACGACAACTTTGTGACTGTCGTCTGTGAAAAACCGAACTGCAGTGGACGTCCAATGTGACAGCGATATCTGACACCACAAAGCTCCAAATGAAGATCCAACCGTTCCAAAGGGAGCTCTATGAGTCCTTAATAGGCTCACAAAATTGTAGCAAAATCCAACGGTTGGATAGCCAGAAATCACAAACTTAGTGAACGACGTCTGTAAAAACCGAACTGCACATGCTCTCGATTTTGCTTCAAAGAAAGATGGGCAAATCACGGCAGTGGACAAACCCCTACTCTCGGCTTTGCTTCAGCAAATATAGGTTGATTCGGCGGATGGCCAACCCTCTACTCCACAGTTTGCTTCAGCAATGCCTCCCTCTCGTGTGATTTCTTCTCGCCCCAATTGCTTCAACAAATAGCGACCTACCGCCAAGTACAACTACACTTTGCTTCAAAGAAAAGGCTTTTTCATGGATGTGTGCGGCAACATTTGCTTTGACAAAGGTGTGAGATTTTTTTCCTTCCAACGCAGGCCCTTTACTTCAGCAATCTCACGAGTTCTTTTTCTCCCTCTTGATATCTTCCTCTTGTCACAACTCCAACTCCCCTCTCATACTTGTAAACCCTAGCTTCCTTATACAAGATGGTGTTGCCCTAACTCCACAAATTACAAAAATACCCTTAAGGGTAAAAAAGACCATATTACCCTTCGGGTAAAATGTCTAAAATGCCCTTAGGAACTCTTGTAATTTTTATAATCTCCTGCACACAGAAAAATCCCAAATAAATATATGAAGTCAATTATAAATCAAAATACGCAAGGATTTTTGGAGTTAAGAAAAATCTCAAATTTTGGTCTTCAATTAACTGTTAGCTTATTTTCCAAAATTTCTTAAATTAAAGCACAAAAACATCAAAATTAATTCTTTTTGCACCTAATGCTTAAATTCAAGATTTTAAAGCTAACACACATAATTTAGGGATAAAATAACATGAGGATCACTAAATTAGATGCAATTCAAGTAGATTAAACACTAAAATTCTAGTAAAATAACTCACTTATGGTGAGTTATCAACGAACAACCTGTGAAGGGTCGACTCATGGGTATTGGTTATATAAGTGGACACGTAATATCTTGCACTGACGGGAGTGCAACTACGAACTTTAGTGGAGTGTTACCGTAGCTAATGAATGTTGATTAACCAGGTCAAAGAGTTTGATAGGTTAATCTCGGATCATTGGAGCTCGTCACTGTAGGTCCATTAGGTCCCTCGGTTGGCTCAAACTGGGTTAAAAGAAGGGTTACTGTTTTGGTGTGAATTGAAGTGTTCAATTTCACTAAAGGGATTTTATGTCATTTTTATGAGATATGAATGATATAATATATAGTTTAATGTGAATGAGATTCATAATAAACTATATGTTAGCCTAATTGTTGAATTAGGGCTAATTTGGAGAAATTAGGTTAAGAGAAAATCATATTTGCATAACCACATATAATAAGATATCACATATCTCATTATACAAATCACATTTGTATAATTGTGGATTTTAAAATTGAATCACATTCAATTTAATTTCTCTCAATCTAATTTCTCCAAATTAGGCTAACCTATAGTTTATTATGAATCACATTCACATTAAACTATATAATATGTCAATCATATCTCATATAAATGACATAATTACCCTTTAATGAACTTGAACATTTCAAATTCACACCAAAACTGTAAACCTCTATTAATCCAGTTTGAGCCAACCGAGGGACCTAATGGACCTACAGTGATGATCTCCAATGATCCGATATTAACCTGTCAAACTCTTTGACCCGGTTAATCAACATTCATTATCTACGGTAACACTCCACTAAAGCTCGTAGGTGCACTCCCGTCACTGTAAGACAAGCTGTGTCCACTGATATAACCAATGCCCGTGAGTCGACCCTTCACAGGCTGTTCGTAGACACTGCTGGGTCAAATTACCGTTTTACCCCTGAGTTTACTTCTTGCTCCTTAAGTCCCCACTGCTTCTCTAATGAGCAACAACGTCGTAATGGTCCAACCATATACAACGCCCCTCTCTGCCAGTGAGAAGGTGGGCGTCCGTTGTCCAAGCCCTGGAGACAGCACTTAAGGGAACAACCCCTCTATTTTCCCTAAAGGCGGAAACAAGTGAATTCCATCTCGCGTAGTTAAGTTCCCAGCTCCCCACTTGGTCCTGCCCCTGAGAAGGTAGGCATATTGGACGAGTAACTGTGACCACCCTCATCTGTACTAGTCAAAGGGCAGACCCCCGCAGATTTATGTCCGTAACACGCTCAGGATTAAGGTCGAGTCACTAATGGTCATCTACGAAGTTATTACTCCTATATTGTTAACGGTGTTACATCAGTAGGTCTAATAATTCACTGTCCGGTCTTGTACAATCTCATTGCACAGGATGTCCCCACTCGCATGTCAACCACATGAACGAGTCAGATCACCTCGTTTGTATCTAATACAAAACAGGTCGCATCCACAGCGTATCCAAGATTAGGTCTCCAACCCTATCCATATTGAAGGGATTTTGAATTCCCGCAGTGGAAGACGTTGTGAAACGTCGTTGATCCGTTGTGTAAAACGTGTCTTAAAATTGAATCTATCTCATAGATCCTAGGCCAAACATGCAAATAGGAGAAGAAAACAGTAAGGAAAAATACTACTTAATTGTTGAAGAACACTTCTTCAATCCTCTTCTTCTCCGGTCACGATCTCTCTCGATCCAACATTCTCCTCGAACTCGATCCTCTATCAGAACAGGGAGACATCTCCAAAACGTCTTCTCGGTTGTTCTCGAAAGGTTGAGGGAGAGTGAGTGAGACTCCCTTTGATTTTGGGTGAGGAGAAAACTTAAAGAGATGAGAGAATTCTAGAGAGAATTGCCTTACTCTCTTTGGATGGAAATCCAAAAAATGGCAAATGGCACACCAAAGACTTCTTCAAAGCCTTTAAATACTATTGTGTGATGGAGTTAAAACCTCCACCAAATCACAATTTTACCACAACCATATAATATACAAATCACATTTGCATATTATATAATATAAGGTATCTCATACCTTATTATACAAATCTCATTTGCATAAATGTGGAATTATAAATTGAATCACATTCAATTTAATTTCTCTCAATTCAATTTCTCCAAATAGCACTAATTAATCAATTAGGCTATACTATAGTTTATTATGAATCTCATTCACATCAAACTATATATTATGTCATCTATACCTCATATAAATGACATAAATACCCAAATAATGAATTTGAACACTTCAAATTCACACCAAACTGTAAACACTCAATTTGTCAAATTTGAGCCAACCAGGGACCTAATGGACCTACACGTGACGAGCTCCAATGATCCGAGACTAACCTGTCAAACTCTTTGACCCAGTTATTCAAGATTCATTAGCTACGGTAACACTCCACTAAAGTCCGTAGCTGTACTCTCATCACTGTAGGACAAGTTGTGTCTATCGATATAACCATTACCCATGAGTCGACCCTTCACAGGTTGTTCGTAGTCACAACTGGGTCAAATTACCATTTTACCCCTGTGTCTACCTCTTGCTCTTTAAGTCCCACTGCTCCTCTAATGAACAACTACGTTGCATGGTCCAACCATAAACAACAACCCTCTCAGGCCAATGAGAGAGAAGGGCCCCGTTGTTCAAGCCACGAGAGCGACTTGAGGAACAACCCCTCTAGTTTTCCTAAGTCGAGAACGAGTGAATTCCTTCTTGCGTAGTCAAGTTTCCAGCTCCCCACGTGGTCCTGCCCCTGAGAAGATAGGCATATTGGGCGAGCAACAGTGGCCACCCTCACCTGTACTAGTCAAACGACAGACTCCCGCAGACAGGAGTCTGTAACACGCTCAAGAGTAAGGTCGAGTCACTAATGGTCATCTACGAATTTATTAGCTCTATACTGTTAACGGTGTTACATCAGTAAGTCTAATAATTCACGGTCCGATCTTGTAAAATCTCATTGCACAGGATGCCCCCACTCGCATGTCAACCACATGAAGGAGTCAGATCACCTCGTTTGTATCTAATACAAAGCGGGTTGCATCCACAGTGTATCCAGGATTAGGTCTCCAACCTTATCCATATACTGTAGACCTTTCAGGTCATTAACTCGAACGCGATCCTCCATGTGTGTCCACTACACACCGTTCAAGTTCTTAGTTCTCTCATAATGCAATGACCCTGGAGCTTAGTTTATTGGATTAAGTTTATGAAAAATGCGAGACACAAAGTTTAAATAAATAACTCTTATTTATTACACAATTTTGAAATAAATAACTCTTATTCATTTACAACTTGGAATATTACAAACTACACGAGATGAGGACATACATCCCAACACATATACTGTAGATCGTTCGGGTCATTAACTCGAACGTTATCCTCCTTTTGTGTCCACTACTACCGTTCAAGTTTTAGCTCTCTCATAAATTCAATGACCCTTGAGCTTAGTTTATTGGACAAAGTTTGTAAAATTGCGAGACACAAAGTGATGAAAGAAATAACTCTTATTTATTTCAAATAGTAATATTACAAACAAAGCGAGATTAGGACATACATCCCAACAATGAAGGCCAAGCATTTAGTCATAGGGTTGGATGCTGATATTAGAGCCTTTGTGCAAGCCTTGACACTTTCTAATTATGTTGTAGCAGTGAGACTCGTTGAGTTCATAGGTGTCCAACAACATGGTAATAATCAGACTATTCCAAATTTAGTATAACCTTCATCCAGCCAATAAAGGAAGTGGAACTGGGGGGCTCTAACTTCCAACACTGTCAACAGTCTTCACGACCATCTAGAAATTTAAGTTTAGCTCCCATTCAGAGACAACCGAATCGATTAGAAAATAATAGTGGTGAGAAATCACAGTGTAATGAATGTGGAAGATGTCATTGGGGCACGTGTTTGGCTCGCTCTGGAGAATGTTTTAGATGCAAGAAGGAGGGGCACAAAGATGAGAATTATCCCAACCAGGGCATTAGTGTTGTTCAACCTCCAAGTTCAGGTGGGACTGGACCTTCCAAGCATGTGACTCAGCAAGGAAGAGCTTATGCAAGCAGTAGTCGAGAAGCCAGTTATGTGGACTCAGGGATTACAAGTACACTTCCAATACTTGGATATTTTGCCTTCGTACTATTTAAATTCAAAGTTTTCCCATTCCCTTACTTTGCCACCCCCATGAGGTTGAGTTTAATAGCCACTATGAAAGTGAAAGCTTGTTAGGTCGTTAGTTTTTATCATGAGTTAGGAGTAAATGTGATAGTTCAGGCATGGATTGACTAGTACAGAATCATGATAGCATTGATTATTTTTTTTAGAAGCGGGTGTTCATGGACCAAAGCAAGCAAGCTATAGGTTCCGGGAAGCTAGAACTAGAATTTTCCCCGCAGTTATCAATGAAAAAAAAGAACTTACTCCAACCTTAAGGTTATGTATACCTGGCGGTATGGAGGCTTAAAGTTTATAATGATCATTCTAGAAAGGGGCTAGACTATGCATTGATACAACATTGAAAGGTACAATTTTATGTTTGGTGTTAAATAAAGAGACATGGGCTAAATTATTTCATTCATAACCTAGAACTCACAATAAAATTGTCGTCGCTTAATGTGATGGTTCGTAATTAGTTAAACGCCAAAATAAATTAAATCAACAGGACCTTATCACAATCTATTGTTTTCCTGTTTTTAAGGGTTTGGGGTTGTAACAGAATGACTATTGGTTGATGTGTACCGATGAGATTTTATTTAATTATCGTTTTGGGTTGTTGAAAATATTGAGTCCTGTGTAATCTTGGATTGGAGTTTGGATGGTTGTCTGAATATCTGGCTTTAGAAGTGCAACTTTTTGTTTAGCATGTACCTGAGAAGTTTGAGTATTGTTGTAGTTACGTCGTTATGCTGCCGAAATTTTTTGAACATTTTGGTTATAAGTTTAGTAGTGTTACCTAGAGTGAAAGGTGACACAATGATTTACAGAATCTTAAACCACCTAACAAGGTTACTAACTCTATCCTTAATGAGGTCACATCTCTGAAAAATGAGAAGACGATTGAGTCGATGATCAGACGGAACGATTGAGTTATGCCTTAAAAGAAATGTTAGGAGCTTGTACAATAGACTTTGAAGGGAGTTTGAGGTTTGACCAGAAAGGAAAGTTGAGTCCACGCTTCTTAGGAATATTGGAGCTTCTAGAGCGCATTGGTCGCATGACTTATAGATTAGGTTGTCGCCATCTCTCTTTACAGTTCATAATGTTTTCATGTCTCCATATTGAGAAAGTAAGATATGAATCCACCGCTTGTGAATTATCTTGAACTCTCCTTCTCGCGAAGGACTAGAAGACCCTCAATAGTCAAGAGATTAATCTAGTCAAGAAGCTATAATGAAATTCTTAGTCGTAAGAAGCTACTTAAATTTGCAGAGAAGAAATTCAGGCTAGATATCCCGACTTATTTAAATATTTAGGGGGCGTTTGGATCACAGAGTTGGGTTGAGTTGAGTTGAGTTGTGTAGAGTTGTTTTGTCAGTGAGTTCTAGAAATCAGTGTTTGGTTTGCAAAGTTGAGTTGAGTTAAGTCACGAAGTCAGTGTTTGGTTTGCAGAGTTGAGTTATTATGTCAGGGGTATCGGTGCAGTTTTTTGTAAAGCTAATAAGTTTGATTTTTTGTGACTTTTTTTTTCTTTACTTTTTTGTTTCCACCAAATCAATTGCAAACATATTTGTCTACAATTCAAAACTTTATTATGAGTTCAATTATAAATTTACAATATATATTATCATTTGCAAGATGTATGGATATTTAGAACAGTATTGGATATTGAGATTGATATCATTTTTTCTTCTCCTCTAAAAATCATTTTTATCTTATGTAAAGTGAAAGGTCTGATTTTTTTATGACTTTTTTTTCCTTACTTTGTTTTCACAGCAAATCAGATACAAACACATTTGTCTACAATTTCAAAACTCAATTATGTGATCAATTATAAAATTACAATATATATTACCATTGGCCAAATGTATGTTAGGGATATTTGCAAAAATAATGGATATTGGGTTTGATATCAATATTTCTTTTCCAATTAAATTCATTATTTAGAACTTTTACTCTTTAATATGAACTTTATTCCTTTTTTTTATGCACATGTTCACCACTACTTTTTTATTTTAATTTAGGTAGGTATTAATTTAGTATTAATATTTTGCATATGAATAGTGTTTATTTAAATTTGTCCAAACACATGCATTGTCTATGGACATCTTTAGAATGGAATAAATAATTTACCTTGTGAAGATGTTAAAAATATGTCAACATACTTAAATATTTTATGTCATATTGAAGTTGCATATCTACAAAATATTAGATATGTCATCAAGGTCCTAGCAGCGCCATTATGTTACCGAAATTTTTGGTGCATGTGGTGTTGCTTAGTAACGTCCCTAGGAAATTTTGAGTTTGAAAAAATAGGGTCGTTACAGTTGGTATCAGAGCATAGGTTTTTAGATTCTGCATACTCGCCTACATGTAGGCAACAATCCTTATAGCCTCTCGCAGGAAGCCACCCCGTTATCTCCAAGTTTGCTTTTATTTTGTAAAGTAGTTAAAGTTATTTGAGTTCCTTGTGTGTTGACACTTGCTATGCTATGCTTTTGACTTCTTTGTTCTTGTGCTAAGGTAGTTTAGAGTTTAAGTTTAGATTATGGCTCGAGGACGTGACCGTTGTAAAATTCTAACAACTTTCGAAGGTGAAAGTTTTTCTTAGATAGGTATATTGTGACGCCCCGTACAATTAGGTCATTTAATTGTATTTGTTTTAAATTTGAATCTTTGGATAATCAGGTCAGGATTAGGAAAAGGTGTTTCAAAGTTTAAAAAAGAATTAGGATTTCTGTTTTAAAAAGGTTTAGGATTTCTTTTTCTAAAAAGATTAGAATTACTTGTTCTAAAAGGATTAGGACTTTTTGGTGTCTATTTAAACTAAGTATTAGCAACTTAAAGACACACTTCAAAACTCTCCTCATCATCTTCTTTTCTCCACTTTCTTCATCTCGCCGGACTGTCATCGGAGAGTCATCGGATCGTCGTTGGACCGTCATTGGAAAGCCATCGAGAATTCGTCGGATTGTCGTCGGAAAGTACCGTACGGTTGAGTTAATAACTCAACTCCATGGGGTTGGGTTATTAAACCACCGGTTAAAATTATTGGTGAACCAAACAAGGAGTTGGGTTATTAACCCAACTCAACCCAACCCAACCCCATAAACCAAACACCCCCTTAGAACTTTCGAGTGCGAAAGTTCTTAAGGAGGGGAGATTGTAACGCTCGAGAATTTTAGATGTCGTTAATTTCTAGTTGATTTAAATTCCTTGAGAAAAACGATTAAGTTGGAATTTAAAATCACATGCCTAATTGAATGTAATTTTGAGAAGAAAATTTGATTAGGAATTAAGTTAGCAGAGTCGCATGAGTCCTCGCCTACAACCACCGAATGCCCAGTCGGTGCACCTCGTCCGCCAAATCATGCCCTTGCCAACTTCATAAGTTGTCGTCGCCCACTCAATCCCCAGTCAGCTGCAAACCGCCGACACCTCCGTTGTGCGACACCGCTGTTGTTCGAGTTGTTTGCCTGAAGCCGCATCAAACCGTTGATAGTACAAGTCGTGAATCGTGAATTTTTTCGATCGATTTTCGTAGTGTTTTCACTCGTTCTGAATAGATCGACCAATGAAGTATCGAAAATAGAGCTCCATGTGCCGCCACTCGCCGAAGTGAGTGAAATCCAGCCATTTCGACTCCCGAACTTGATTTGGATCTCCGTTGTGGTAAATTCGACTAATTATAGCAAGATATTTTCAAGTAATTCATGTATGGACTCTCTAATCGAGAATTTGATCTTGTTAATAGGAAATCAGTGGTACCGAAAGGTGAGTTAGTGGCTTCAAAATATAGTGATACGAGGTAGGGAAGTCTCCGGTCACGAAGGAGTTAAGAATTTAATTCAAGGTAATTAGTCGAAAAATATTAAAAATCTCTAAGTTCTTTAGTTTAAGGAATTAATACTTTAGAAATTTTGGAGGAGGAGATTCAAAAAGGGACCATTGAGAGAGTTAAATTTTTAATTTAGGATTTTTGGACAAGCTATCGGGTTGTGATACTTGGAAGTCATTGTCTTTATTGGGTTATTGAGGGTTAGTTTGTGACGCTAGTTTTGTGAAATTTTCTTGTAATCTCTCAAATTTAGTAGAACCTGCAGTTTCTCAAGTTTGGGGTGGACCAATATAAATTCGGTCTCGTTCTCTTTTCCCTATCTTTTAATTTTATTATTTGTGACTTTGATCTGATTGGCTTATCTTGTGGACATAGATTTAATATAGTAACAATTAATATTGTGATTATTATTATTATTATTATTATTATTATTATTATTATTATTATCCCAACAATTTTTTTGTTATACATTTTATATAATTATTATTTTACAATATCATATAAATTATAATATATTATGTTACACATATTTTAATTTAACAGAAATAAATTGAGTTTATAACATGAAATAATATTTATATTAAAGGGTTTATCTTTTTTAGTAGAATTCTGCATTTTAAATTTTCAAATTCAAAATCTGGATACAACAAAAATATAAAAATGTTGTTTTCAGAATTTTCACTATTTAGATCACATAATTCGAAAATAATTTTTAAAACACATCTATCAAATGCATATTCATTGAACTCAGTGAATCCGAAAACATAAAACTGAATCCAAATCGCATACCAAACAGACTTTGTATTGAATTTGAAAATTTATTATTATAATTCAATTAAAATATCATTAAAAATTAATATATATAGTATTTCATGTTCTAAACTTAACTTATTTTTATTAAATTAAAATATATATAATATAACATATTATAAATTATATGATATTGTAAATAATAATTATACAAAATTTATAACAAAAAAAAACATATTCATATCTAATTAATAATGGTTTATATTCAACCTAATATTAGTATTTAAACTACAACTAATTTCATAGTCTATAAATATATTATAGAGAACACATTTCAATTTTTAAATATAATAACAAACATGTATATGAAAATATGAAATACAACTTTGTTTTTATTGGGTCCATTATTTTCAAAATTTTGTTTACACATTGATTACCAAACAAACCCTTAATTTCTAAGGTTAATAATATTGGAAGTACAATGATAGCAATCTTTGGTAGTAGGAGATGCCCATATGCCCATTTCTGCTTTATTGAGAGAAAATCACTTGAATATACCAAAAATCAGTTTCAACAACAGTTTTTTAATCTTCTTTATAAAATATTCTAGGTTATAGAGTACCCTTTTAACTTTATTTCTTTATTTAAAAAGTACTTCTATTCTTTTAAAAGTTATCCTTCACAAACACTTTACAACTATTTTTGAAGTAAAAATTTAGTTAAACTGTTACACAAAAAGCCAATATGTCAAGTTTTTCTCAACATCCGAACAAATTTTTGTTTCAATAATAGTTTTGAATATGTCAAGTTTTTCTCAACATCCGAACAAATTTTTGTTTCAATAATAGTTTTGAAACCTGTATGATGAGGTTAAGAGTAATATTGTAAGTTGTGAAAGAAGGTACCTTATAATTTAGCCTAAAATATTTAAATTCATTTGATTTTGAGTTTCTCCATCATAATTTATTAAAAAATAAATAATAAATGCTAATATGCTTGGCAGTGGCACCTCCATGTGAGGGTGAAGACAGAGTATTGACTAATTATGATAGTGTCACATGGAAACAGTGAAATAACATTAAAGCCAATAAGATTTGGGATTTAGGATTCTCTGTTTGATGATTGCAATTCTGAAAACCAATAAAACATCACATAATTCACAGCATATATAAATAGAAACAAGATGTTTCATTGCTCATATATTATAAAATAAATAAGCCACTATCACTTAGGAAAAAAGTTTCAAAAAGAAAACTCCCCCTAAAGAGTGACAAATTTCATCTTCCTTTTGAAACAAAAACATAACAGATCCCCATTTTCTTGAAGAGGACAAAAGAGATTGAGTTAGCAGGAAAAAGCAGCAGAGAGAGAGAAATGGAAATGGATGAAAAATGAAGATTGTTCTTTTAAGTTATGTTTTCAAGGGCATTTGGGTCCTCCTTCCTTGGTCTTCCAGTTGTTGTAGCAAGGGCAAACGGCTTTGTTTCCATAGTAACCAGGGGGCACGCATAAGCACTTTCTGCAGCACTTTTGGCAGAAGAACATGCATGGTTTGTGGTACTGTGTCCTCCCGCACCGAGTGGAGCACCGATTTGGGCATTCTGTCAATTTTTAAGATACACACAAATCAACAATCAAAATTACTCAAAATTTATTGAGATTTGGAATTAGGAAGCTACTTACGGTAGATCTTGACACTCCCTGGTCCGTATGGGTTCTGGAAAAGCCAAGAACAATGCACATCAAAATGTCAGTACAATTACAGGGTGTTTGACAAAATGCCGCAATAACAGATGGTTGATTTTAGAGTTCTAAAGCCCGATTTACGTTCACAGAGGACTAGAAGCCCATTTTCAAAGCCACGTCAAAATAAGAGTACAACTACAAGGTGTTCGACAAATTGCCGCAATGGGAAATAAGTGATTCAGGAGTTCAAAACCCTGATTTACACCAAATGAGTGATTTAAAAGCACCGAACCCCATTTTCAAATAAAAAATCGAGCAGATCAAAACGTGAGCAGAAGTGTACAAGTTGTTCGACAAAATGCCGCAACAGCAAAAGAATCCAAGATTATAAAGTTCTAAACTCCGATTTCCGGTAAAAGGGAAGTCAGAAGTAGAAAAGGAGTTTTACCCTGTTGCGACCACCACGTCCATTGCCGGCCGTGACCTGCAGAAACGGATCGAACCACAAAGACAAAAAAAAAGTCAGTTCTCATTCTCTCAAGAATAGTATTAAGGGAACCAAAAGAGGAGTATTAAAGTAGCGGAGCAGAGGGTCTCACAGTGGTTTGAAGCATGGAAAAGGCAATGAGAGCCAAGAGCAAGACAGCAGCGAACTTAGCCATCGCCATTGCTAGGTGGAAATGAAGAAGAAGCTTGAAATGGCGGAGGCGGAGAAACCAGAATGAAGAAGAAAGAAAAGGGAGAGTGGGATTTGAGTTTGGGACTTCTCTGTTTGGGTATAAATAGAAGGGCTGAGGGGGAAATGATGGAAGAAGAAGGTGAGAAATAATCGGGTGTTGTCGCTCATATGGTTTTCGATTTTGGACTGACACATGGCACATGTGCAGGCCCCATCAATCGCGTTGTTTTGGGAAATATCATAAGACGACGGTTCAGGTCTGAGGACAAAAGGGTCTTTAAAAGAAAATGTTAAATTATAAAAATGCATAAATTTGGTCCTGATAGTTAAAAGGTAAATATCAATTTCTGCTTTAATCTAGTCTCCATTATTTGGTTGTTTTTAGTGTCCTAGTATTTAGACTTAATTTCAATTTAGTCTATATAATTTAGTTAAATCTCACTTCTCATCCTTAAAATTAATTTTACTTACTTAAAAAACTATTTTTTTTATTGAATTCTAAACTTTTATTTTTTTACTAAATTATATGGACCAAGTTAAAACTCTTGAAAACCTATTAAGTTGAAATTAAATCTAGATAATAAAGATCAAATTGAAATTAAACACAAGTTAGAGTAACTAAATTGAAACTTTATCCAAATTATATGGGTTATAAAAAAAAAGCTAGATATATTCCATAGTTCCTAATTTTTTAGGTATTTTTTAATTTATTTTTTAACTTTTAAAAATATCAATTTCACCTTTAATTTATTAAAAATCCTTAATTAGTTTGTCCTTATGTGTATATTTGTTATGGGCAAATTTCAGTAGGTCCAATACCAAATGCCCAAGTTATCAAGTAATCTGAAACCTAGTTCAAGTCTATAGGTGGGTTTAGGAATGAGAAAAGACGGATTGGACGGCCAGAGAGACCAATCTTTCTCAAGAGGTTTTGGAGCCCAACCTGAGTGGGTCGGACGGGCCTAATTGGCCAAAGGCCAACATGGTCGACCCTATAGTCTATAGAGTCAGTCAAATCCTATCAAGGCAACCCATGTGGGTCGACCATGACCTAGTTGCCCAGCGCTCATGGATCTGCTGAAGGTTGTTAAGGCCCTTAGAGTCTGATTCATGTGAGTCGAACAAGTATGTGAGAACAGTTTGCGTGAGTCGATCACAGAGTAGAGGAAGATCGATTGAGTTCGTAACGAAAGAATTAGACACGTAACGGACAATCGTTACATGTACGAGCAATTATACGGTAATAATTGTTCGGTAATTGTCAATTACAAACCTGGTTATTATATAAATCGACAAATTAATTCAGAAATGGTAAGTTTTTCGACACACAATAACTACTCTCTAGATTTTCTTGAGTTTATACTAACTTGAGCGTCAGAGTATAAGTGGCTTCGCACCACACCGGTGCTTAGTTTTTTCGTGATTTCAGGTCTATCGTTAGATTTGTTTCACGATGATACAAATTTTACCGTTGACTCGACGATTCAAATTTCGGTATCAAACAATATTATTAAATTAATGTGTTTGTTAACATATTTGAACACATAAATATATCACTTAAGCTTCTTTAATATTGTTTAAAAAAGAAGATTTAGAAGAAGATAATGATACTTTAATACATGAAAGCAACTCACATAAGCAAAATCTATCTCTCACATCAATAAAATTCATTTAACCTATGTGACATACATAAGTACCATGTTCACGTGTTTAAATATGTTAATGAAATAACAATTTAATAGCACACTAGCTTTCTATTAACAAATGTATTGAAAAGACATTAAAATAAATTATAGTAGATTTTATTGATGAAATGACTTAATTGAAAATTTTTATTTATTAATGTCAAATTTATAATTTTTTTAAAAAATGATGTACCAAATCGAGAATTACCTATCAAATCATTACAGATCATTTGAGGTAGTTGGTCTTTATAAAGTTGTTACAATACTATTTTGTATCTCTCAATATGAATAATTGTTCCAACTTCCAAAAATTTGTCAAAAATTTGTTATTAAATTATATTGTTGTAATTTTGTTAGTTGCAAATAAGAAATGCATAATCATACCTGAACTACATATAAAGATTCTTACAACCAAATTTTAAATCACATCTAAACTATGATACTATTGTAAAAAAATTTTAAAAAAAAAACTAATAATAAAACTTATTACAAAATAGTTAAAATAAACTCAACTACTAATGAAGTCATGATAAAAGAGTTTAATTTCAACGATTTCATAATTTTAAAAATTCAACAATGTTTATGGTATTGGTAATAACTCCAAAGTTTATGAGTGTTGTTTTTGTTTTGTTGTGTTTTTTTTTCTTTGTTGTTTTTCAATATATGACAAATAAGGTAAGAAATTATGCAATGGTGATAAAAAAAAAATATTTTGATTCCATTTAATAAAATTCCTTAAAAACTATTTTCAAAGATTTTCATTTATATTTTAAATTTTTCCCACCTCTTAAATATGACTGTTAATAACAAGGTGAGATCCGTGAATAACGACTATGGGTTCATCATCACTGGAAAGAAGTTTGTTTGATTTAATCACTTCATCTGTCAAGAGAGCCCATTAGAGTGATTATTTGTATTTATTAATTAATCTTTTAAATCAGTTTTTCTGTTGAGGATATTAGTTGATATGATAGGTGTCAAACCTTATTTTAATTAGTGTGTTTTTATATAGGCCTTGAGTACTGGTGTTATAACTCAATTTTCGAGGAATGAATTAAAGTGATATCTTTCCCTCTTTCAATATCTCTTTACTGTATAATCTTGTGATCGTATCAGAGCAATTTTGGGTCTCGCGACCAAGAAAAGATCCACAATAGGTTCTTCACCAGAAATGAGTTTTTTTTATCTCTTCAATACCCCCTCAAACTGAGAAGGTAATCAATATAGGCAATAAAATAACAACAATGAAGTTAGAAGAAGAAAATTTCCTTCTATGGAAATTACAGGCCTCAATGACACTTTGAGGGCATGGATTACTCGGATTTGTTAGTGAAGAAAGTGTAATTCCAGAAAGATATGTGAATATTAAAAATCTGACGACTATGGAAGAAGAAAGAAGAGAATACGACGTGTGAACAGTGGGTGAGGCAAGATAGTCTGATCGCGGCTTGGCTTCTAGGGTCAATGTCAAATACCATATTATCAGAGATGCTCGAGTATAAGACAACTAAAGAGATATGGAAGGTATTAAATGCTCGATTTTCCTCGCGAAATTTGGCTAGGGTTCTTGATTTGAAGACAAAGCTTGAAACAATTAAGAAAGGGGTTTGCAATTGGAAGAATATTTCTTGAAGATCAAGAATCTGGTTGATTGTTTATCAGCAACCGGTAGAAATATCTCCCATGAAGATCATATTATGCATATACTAGCCGGATTGGGCACTGAATTTGATCCTATTGTCTCAGTTATAACAGATAAAGATGAATCCTCCTCTCTACATAAAGTTTATTCTCTTTTACTCACTCAAGAAAGTCAGATCGCTCGAAACGTTGAGATAAATTCAGATGGAACCTTGCCATCAGTGAATCTAACAACTTAAACTGTATCGAAGCTCTCAGTGCCCAACTCTCAGAATTCAGTATCGAATGACAGTGATAGCAATCGAAGAGGGAAACATAATCAAGGAGGAAGAGATCGTCGATACGGGAATAACAACAATAAACCACAGTGTCAGGTATGTGAAAAAGGTCATACGACTCTGAAATGCTATTTTCGATTTGAAAGATCCTTTCAAGGTCCAAACGTGGGGCCAAACTCTCAGCACAATCATCATCAATCATCAATGGTGAACACAAACAATTTTCAGCTTCCAACGAATGCATTTATGATTCAACATGACCTTAATCGAGATAATCAATAGTATCCGAACTCAAGAGCATCAAACCATGTGACAAATGACAGGTCGAATATGGTCACAGCAAATGAATACCAAGGAGACAACATGGTGTACGTTGGTAATGGTTCAGGTTTGGAAATTTCCAATATTGGCTCCTCTGTTCTTAAATCTCATATATCCTCTCAGCCTACTATTTTTCATCTTCGAAATTTACTACATGTTCCTCACATAACAAAGAACCTTATAAGTGTTAGTCAATTTGCCAGAGATAACCATGTATTTTTTGAATTTCATCCTTCTTTTGGCTATGTGAAGGATCTGTCCAATGGTCAAATACTTCTCCAATGCAAGTTAACTGATGGATTATATGCATTCAATCTGGAGAAGGCTCAGCCCAACGTCCCAACATCTGCAAATTGTTCATCCTGCACACCTCAAGTACATCATACTGTTCAGACTTACACTAATTCTCTTTGTACTTCTTTTGTTCCATGTACTTTTGACATATGGTACAATAGGATAGGACATCCTGCCAAAAAACTGTTGAAATGATTCTTCATTCTTGTAATATTGTTCATTCTTTGAATAACAAATATACCTTGTGTCATGCTTGTGCAATTGGAAATGCTCATAGTTTACCCTTTGCTAAATCAGAAACTGAATATACTACCCAACTTGAACTTATTGTTGTTGATGTTTGGGGCCCAGCCTTTAAAACTTCTCATAATGGTTTCAAATATTATATAAGGTTTGTTGATGCCTACTCACGATATACTTGGGTATATTTCTTAAATTCAAAATCTGAGGCTTTCCAATCCTTTTTGTTTTTCAAAACCTACATTGACAAATTAACTTGTAAATCCATTCTTCGATTTCAATCTGATAATGGAGGGGAATTTCGGTCCTTCACTCAGTTTCTAAAATCCTAGGGCATAGAGCATAGGTTCACTTGCCCTTATACCTCACAACAAAATGACCTTGTAGAAAGAAAATATCGCCAAATTGTAGATATGGGTCTTACTCTTTTATCTCATGCTTCCCTAGCCTTAGAGTTTTGGGATAATGCCTTTTCCTCTGCGGTTTATTTGATAAATAGACTACCAATAATAGTACATCAGTCAACTCCCTTGGAGAAGTTATTTGGACACAAACCAAACTATCATCTTCTAA
This sequence comes from Trichosanthes cucumerina, assembly GCA_036507285.1. NCBI lineage: Eukaryota > Viridiplantae > Streptophyta > Magnoliopsida > Cucurbitales > Cucurbitaceae > Trichosanthes > Trichosanthes cucumerina. The sequence continues at coordinate 48,556,605 of CM071841.1, forward strand.
AAATCTTTGGTTGTTTACGCTTTCCATCCCTCAGATCCTATAACAACCATAAAATTGAACCAAGATCCTGTTTATGTATCTTTTTGGGTTATAGCTCAGTCCATAAGGGTTATAAGTGTTTAGCTATGTCTGACAAATTATACATATCCAAACATGTGCTTTTTGATGAAACCATATTTCTAACTTCAAAATTTGTCTGCCCGGCTGATCTTCCAAAACATTCCTTGGTTACAAGTGATCTTATTATACCTCATGAGTTGTCACCATCAAGTCAAACTACCAACACCATGTCTAATCAGTCTAGTCACTTGTCCTCTCCTACTTGTTGGAGTTTGTGCCCTAGAACTCGTAGTTTGTAAATATTGTTCTAATTAATGTAATAAAGAGTTATTATTTTCAATAAAGAGTTGTTGTTCATTGTTTGCAATATTGCCCTTTTATTAACCCTAAATCCAATAAACTAACATCCAAGGTTGTAAAATGTCTCTTGAACTGAATGTAGTGTACATATAAATGATCTCAGTTCGAGATACAGCCTAAAGGGTCTATAGTAAGGGGTTAAGGCTTGGGTAATTTACCCTGGTAATACTATGGATATGGTCCACTTTGTATATGATACAAACATAGTGATCCTAACATGTTCGTATAGACGACATGTGAGTGGGGATATCCTATGTAATGAGATTGCATAAGACTGAACCACAAAATATTAACCACTAGGTGTAACTCCGTTGACTACTTAGATTTCTATTTCACTAGGATGACCTAAGCAACTTGATCTCAATCCTGAGCAGGTTACGAACTCTTGTTTGTGAGGGATTGTCCTTTGACTAGCATGGGTGAGAGTGGTCAGATTCGCCGACTCAATAAGCGTACCTTCTTGGGGACAAGACCGAGTGAGCAGTTGGAGACTAAACTTAGCAAGATGGAATTCACTCCTTCTCGCCTATTAGGGTAAGTAGATGAATGTTCCCTTAAGTGGTGTCTCCGAGACTTGAATAAAGGGCCCGACTCTCTCATTGGCCCGAGAGGGACTTCTGTTTGTTGGTAGGACCACAAACAAATTGTTCATTAGAGGAGCACTGATACTTAAGGTAAAAGATGTAACCCAGGGGTAAAATGGTAATTTGACCCAACTGGTGCTACGAACATTCGTGAAGGATTGACTTGATGTTATTGGTCAATATCCGTGGACACATAAATATATCTGCAGTGAGAAGAGTGCAGCTGCGGGACTTTAGTGAGTGTTCTAGCAGTTAACGAATGTTGATTAGGAGGTTAATGAGATTAACCGAATAATCTCGTATCGTTGGAGCTTCTAATCTATAGGTCCATTAAGTCCACCTTCTAGCTCGTAAAAGGTTCTTAGATCATTTGAATTTGAAATGTTCAAATTCAATTAGGGAATAATCATTTATGTATATAGATGCATTATAATATAAAGTTTTGGAACTTTATATTATAAATTTAATGTGAATATGATTCATATTAAATTATGTGAGAGAATTAAGTATTTGAAAGAGTTCAAATATTAAATTTAAATGTGAATGAGATTCATATTTAAAAACTATAGGTTAAAATTTAATGTGCATAAGATGTACATTAAAACTATAGGTTAGAGGAGAAATTGATTAAATATGATTTAATCTTAATTAAATATATGATATTTAAACATTAATTAAATATATGATATTTAATTAATAATTAATTTAATTTAATTTAATTAATTAATTAATTAAAAATAATGGGAACGTGTAAGGAGGACATGTTCCCCACTTTCCCATTAACTCCCTATCGATAGGGAGTGGGGGAAGTACTCATCTTCCTTAACTTCTCAATGTAGAAGAGTTTTGGTTGATCGAGCACTTGGAGAAATTAACAAATTGTTGTGATTTCTCTCACTCTCAACCTAAAAATTCCCTTCTCTTCCTTACCAATTGTTGGCTCCTTCCCACCAAGGAGAGATCTAAGTAGATATCAAGAGACATAGGTGATTTTCCAACGTGGTGTTGTCCTGTTGAAAGTACAGAGGAAAACTTGTTGTTACTGTGTTGTAGAACTCACTGGAAAAGGAAGCAAGGAGTTGCTGGATTGGAAAAACTAAGTTAATTTCGAATTTCCTTTTTAGTTTAAGATTGTACAACATGTTTGTATGCATATTTCATGCCTAATTAGATTAGGATTGCTTATCTCTGTATTTTTCTCAATGTACTGGTATTTGTAGTAAACCAAAACAAACAAGATCGATCTTTAAAACACATTTCTGCTGCTCACGGGGATCAAATTCCTTTCACTATTGTCCCAACTCAGTCCCCTAACCCTGTCCCAAGCACCCCATGTGACCTTTATCCAATGATATCGTCTCCTATTGACCACTCGCACTCTTCCCAACACTCTGGCAATCCTATCTCTCCTATGACTTGTATGCCCGAAGTCACGAACCTAAGTTTTTTTATCTTCTCCTTCACCCAATATTTCGAAAGATCCAAAACGAAAGTCATTACCAACAAGCTCCAATGTTCTTAATAACCACCCAATGATCACAAGAGGGAAAGAGGGTATTTTTAAACCCAAAATATTATCTGCTGAATATATTGAAACAGAGCCCACCTCGGTGAAAGAAGTTATGAAGTGTGATCATTGGGTCACAGCTATGAAGGCAAAGTATGATGCATTGCTTGCCAATGAGACATGGTCTTTAGTTCCACCTCCCTTAGACAAGAAAATAATCGGTTGTAAATGGGTGTTCAAGATTAAAAGGAACTCTGATGGATCGATTGCTAGGTATAAAGCAAGGTTAGTAGCTCAACGTTTTCATCAAGAGGCTGACATCGATTATACAGAAACGTTTAGCCCTGTAGTTAAACTAGTGACCATTCGGGTCTTGTTCACTCTTGCCCTTAGCTCACAACTGGAAACTCCGACAAGTAGATATAAACAATACCTTCCTTCATGATATTCTCAAGGAAGAGATCTTCATGACTCAGCCACCGGGTATGTCATCATCTCCTAATCTAGTGTGCAAATTAAGAAAAGCATTATATGGCCTCAAACAAGCCCCTCGGGCTTGGTTTGAGCGGCTCAGTACATACTTGAAATGCATTGGCTTTGTTCATTCTCGTGTGGATTAATCTCTAATGGTTTATCATAAAGATGACTTATGTTGTTATATGTTGATATATGTGGACGATATTGTCTTAACCGGTAATTATAAAAAAAATGGTGGATGATATTGTTAAGCTATTGCATCAGAAGTTTTCATTAAAAGAATTGGAGGAGTTGAGCTATTTTTTAGGAGTGGAAGTGTCCTATGCAGCCAATGGCAGAATGTTTTTGTCACAGTTTAAATACATTTTTGATTTGTTGAAAAAGACTAATATGCAACAAGCATGAGGTATATCCACTCCAATGGTCAGTGGTCCTGTTCTGTCTGCCTTCCATGGTGAAAAGTTCCTCGACACAAGGTTATATAGGAGCATTGTTGGTGCTCTTCAATACGCCACCTTGACACGCCCTGAAATCACTTACAGTGTGAATAAAGTATGTCAATTCATGCATTCTCCAACCATACTTCATTAGTAAGCAGTAAAACGTATACTTCGATATTTGGCGGGCACTCTTACTCATGGTTTAGTGTTTTGCAAACCACCAAACTTAACTCTACAGGGCTTTGTAGATTTTGATTGGGCTTCTGACCCTGATGATAGGAAATCCACATCAGGTTTTTGTGTTTATTTGGAGGGAACTTGATCTAGTGGGCTGTAAAGAAGCAAAACATTATATCCAGGTCCAACACTAAAGTTGAATACCAGAGCCTTGCCCATGTTCAAGATGTTATTTCATGACCTTAAAATTCGCATATCTAAAATACCAATCATGTGGTGTGACAACCTTAGTGCAGTTCATCTCAGCTCTAATCCAATCTTACATTCCCGCACCAAGCATGTAGAAATTGACATTTACTTTGTATGGGACCTTGTATTGGCAACAACTCTCTACCAGGCATCTTCCAGCCTTTGCTCAAATTGCAGACATAATTACTAAGCCTCTGTCTGCATCCAGATTTACAGACTTAACATCCAAGCTCAAGGTTTCTTCTTCAGCAACCATTGGCTTGAGGGGGGTGTCAAAAGAACCCATTAAAGTGATTATTTGTGTTTATTAATTAGTCTTTTAAATCATATTTTCTGTTGAGGATATTAGTTGATATGACTCAAACCTTCTTTTAACCAGTGTGTCTTTATATAGACCTTGAGTATTGGTGTTATAACTCAATTTTCGAGGAATGAATGAAAGTGATATCTTTCCCTCTTTCAAAATATCTTTTCTGTATAATCTTATGATCATCACATTCCATAAAAGTGAGTAATCTAGGAAACAATATTACAACTGTAAAGTTTGATGAAGAGAATTTTTTACTATGAAAATTACAAATAACTACAGCTTTGTGAGGACTGCTCGAATTCCATGGATTGCTCGAACTCATTAATGAAGATTGTGAAGTTTCCTAAAAAATTTTGAATTTGGAAAGTCCTTCAAGCTCGGGGAGTGAACGAAGTTTAAATCCCGCATATAATCACTTGATGTGAAAAGACATTGTAATCACGACCTAGTTGTTGAGTTCAATGTCGAATTCATTATTATAAAAAATGCTAGAATGCAATATGGCTAGCAGAGTATGGAGAATCTTGAATGCATGATTTTCTTCAAGAAATTTGCCCAGAGTTATGGAGCTGAAATCAAAGTTAGAGACGATCAAGAAAGGAAAACTCAAATTAGAAGAATATTTTACAAAAGTTAAGAATTTCACTAGTTCTCTCTTAGTAACATGAAGAAAAATCACACATGAAGATCATGTTATGCATATTCTGGGTAGATCGAGACCTGAATTTAATGTGATTTTGTCTATAATTATAGAGAAAGAGAAGATGTTAGCATTACAAAAGATTTATTCGTTTCTTCTTACCCAAGAAAATAGAATAGCTCGAAACACTCAGATTAACTCTGATGGAACTTTATCAACTATTAATCTAACTCTTCTCTTCCATACGTGATAACATGCAAAATAGTATTTTTCTTGGCTTAGTTTTATGCTAGTTTTGTTATGAATGTGTGTGCCTACATGTATTTTTATGTATATTTTGTAGAAATCGATCATTTGGAGAAAAACTAGAGAATTGAAGAATATTTGGACGAATTTGGATATATTTGAGGCTATATTTGAGGATTTTAAGAGTTGAAGCAGAAGAACAAGACAAGTGAACTCGAGGTTATAGCGTTGCAACAATATTCATGCAACCTTTCAGCCTTGAAGATCCGAAGGCATAATGTTGCAACACTACTTATAGCGTTGCAACGTTGGCCTAAATAAAAAATTTTCTTTTTTTATAAAATTTGAGAGGCAACGTTGCAACGTTGCCTCGACGCTATAAGGAAAGTTTGTGTTTCGTCCAAAGGAAATCGTTTTGAAAGACCAAATACCCTAATCTCGATTCAAGCACTATCTAAAGATCTAGAGGAGACCCTTGGAGAGCCAAGAAGAGACTCAAAACTTGAAATCGTGGATATTACCTCGGAAATGAGTGTTGGTATGCGACCTAAGTTTATTGTCTACTTCCTTTACTTTTTGTTTAGATTTATGAATTTTGTGGATTGGTCATGTACTATTATTTATGTTTTAGACATGTAAATAATTGTAATGTTGAACAGTGGGTTGAATTATAGTTTAGCTTATATATCGACGTCTTTTATGCATCTCAGTTATTGTTTTAACCTTTAGTCATGATTTTGCTTGTTGAACTAGATTTAACTTTAGAGAGTAAATGTAGTTAAAGAACATTAAATGCATGACTAGAGTTAATCTATTGCATGATATGGAGTAAGTTAATTATCTAGAAGCCTTAAGAGAATAATTTAATGTCATGCTTAGTAATAGAAATAAACTATAAGGTTCATTCGTTCTTTTGCAATAAGTTTAATTGGGTTTGAGAGAGTCAATTGATTACATAAGAAATTCTTGACTTAGGATTGTTGGTTTATACCTTAATTCATTAATCAATCAAAGTTGGGTTTAATTTAATCAATCATTCATGTGTTCTCAAAATTGGACTCCAAGCATCTATATATTAGTCTATATTTTAATTTTCCTTGATTTCAAAGTTTGGTTCTCTAAATAAAATTGAGTAAAAGTAACTATGGTACTAAATTAAGCTCAATAGAAAATTGATCCTTGTAGAGACAATACTCTACACTCTATCACTATATTAAAACTTCACACTGTACACTTGTGGTTATTTGCAAGTACTAAAATACATGCAACAAAACAACACCTTCTTGAAAGAGTCTAGATTAAGAAAGCGGAAACAATTTTGGATCTTGAACACTCTAAGTTGATCAATTTTGTAAAATAAAAAACATGCTCAAAGCTGGAAAAACAGAGGGATAGAAAACTCAACTTTGAAGATCAAATTCTCTTCACCCGGTGGATGGTTTTCAACACGAACACTTCGTGGACAACCGTTAGAGTCTTCCCTACTATCCTCAGGCCTTAGAACGGATTGTGGGATCCTAGATTGAGGGAATTTGAAAGAAAATACCTCAAAAATCACTAACTCGGGAATTCAATTATTTTTTTTTTCAAAATCCTTTCAAAACACCTCATAACACCTTTAAATAAAGCTTCATCAAGCTTCATTTGAGTGACAACTCAAGTATGATGAGGATGGTTTGAGATGGATGTGGCCAATTTTGGTGAATTTGAAGATGAGAGGGACTTGGGCAAGTTGCCAACTTATTTTTCATGAAAAACCATGAAAATTAATTATTTTTCATTTAATTTTAATTCAAAAATCAATATTAAATTAATTTTTAATTAAAATTAATTTAATTAATTAAATGATTAAATAATTAATTTAATTAATTAATTTTTAATTTAATTTAATATCAAATATTAAATTAAACAAATTGCCCGATCCGGATCAATTTTTCGAACATGAATCTTTATTCATGCTATAAACCAATCCAATATTTAAATCATATTTAAATATATTCACCTCCTATTAATCATAGTTTAATACATAATTAAACTATGATTCGTTAAATATATCACATATAATTAACGCTTTCTTCCAAACTCGAATTTGAACAATTCAAATTCTTTTCTCTCAAAATGTTACAAGGCTTAGTCCGAGCTAGTAAGGAGGACCTAATGGACCTACAGATCATGAGCTCCAACGATACGAAATTAACCGGCCAAACTCTTTAACTTAGCTAATCAACATTCGTTAACCACCGGGACACTCCACTAAAGCCCAGTGGTTGCATTCTCCTCACTGTAGATATATTTCTGTCCATTCGATATAACCATAATTAGTAAGTCGATCCTTCACAGGTCGTTCGTAATTACAGCTGGATCAAAATTATCGTTTTACCCCTATAATTACCTTTTGTTCCTTAAGTCTCATTGATCCTCTAATGAACAATTGGTTTGTGGTCCAACCAGCAAACCGTATCCCTCTCGGGCCAATGAGAGGGGTGGGCCCTTTGTTCAAGACCCGGAGTCAACACTTAAGGGAACAACCTCTCTACTAATCCCTAAGGCGGGTAGGAGTGAATTCCATCTTGCAGAACTATGTTCCCAACTATCTACCCAGACTTATCCCTGAAATGGGAGGCTTATTGAGTTGGCAGTCTCGGGCCACTCTCACCCATGCAAATCTAAGGATAATTGGAATAGACAAGAGTTCATAGAACGCTCAGGATTAAGATCGAGTTACCTAGGTCATCGTATGTATATAGTCAGTTAAGACAGTAAACGGAGTTATAAAGTCTAAGTGACTATTTCGCGGTCCAGTCTTATGCAAACTCATTTGCATAGGCGCCCCACTCACATGTCTCCACATGAACGATTTAGGATCACATCGTTTGTACTCTACAAAGTGGGTCGCGTCCATAGTGTCCCTAGGATAAGGTACCCAACCCTATCCTTATACTATAGACTGTTCCGACTATAACTTGAACTTGATCCACTTTTATGTCACACGTAAAGTTCAAGTATTCATCCTATAGCCAAGGGTTCTTAATTGGATTAAGGTTAAGGTTACACAATACACAATTCACTTTATTCAATAACACCTTTACTGAATAAATCTCAATAACAACTTTATTGCAAAATAGAATACACACTCAGTTTACAAAAGCACGAGTTTTAGGACATTAAACCCAACACTTCTGATTCAAATCGACGTGGTATGAATAACCAAGGGGGCTAAATCGATGATTCGGAACAATAATAACCCCTAATGTCGGTCTGTGGGTGTTTTTGGCATAGTGCATTGAAATGTTATTTTTAATTTGAAAGGTCATATCATGGTCCGAATACAAATATTAATGTCTATTCAAAGCCTCAAAGTTCAGTGATTAGAAGTTAGAATTTTTCACAATCTCCGACTAATGCCTTCTTGCTTCAACACGAGCTTAATAGAGACAATCAATAGTATCTAGATTCGAGTGCCTCAAATCATGGACAAATGGCTTCTCCAATATGTTGATTGTTGTTGAATATTTATAGCATACAAAATGTGTTATCCTTAGGCTTAATTATTGCTAGTTTTATGATAATTTTGAAGGGAATGAAAATCCCACGCAGCGGAAGACGATTGAATCGTCGATGTATCAATATGCAACATGATTTTATTAAAATTGATCTAACACTAGATCTAGGCTAAACATGCTTAAAAGAAGAAGACAAATACAACAAGATGAGTTCTTACTTACTTGTTGTAGACTTTCTTCAAAATTTCTTCTTCTATTCACGAACTCTTTGTGCTCCTCGAACTCAACGAACACTCCCCACAAATGGAACCCGAACACAATCAAATGGCCTTCTCGGTTGTTCTCTTTTGGAGAAGGGTAGATGGTGGGATCTTTTGTGTTTTGGAAGGGAGGATAATTGAGAGAGAATTGAGAGAATTCCTCTTCTCTTCTTTGATGAAAAATCAAAAAATGAGAGATTGAGTTACAATCCTTCTTGCAAGAAGGGTTTATATAGTGGAATTGATGGAGTTAAAATCTCCACATAATTACCACTTTACCACAACCATAGGTTATGCAAATCTCATTTGCATAACCACATAATATAAGATATCTCATATCTCATATTGCAAATCTCATTTGCAATAATTGTGGATTAATTAAATTGAATCACATCCAATTTAATTTCTCTCAATCAATTTCTCCAATTAGCCCTAATTCAACAATTAGGCTAACCTTTAGTTTATTATGAATCTCATTCACATTAAACTATATATTATATCATTCATATCTCATATAAATGACATAAATGCCCTTGAAGTGAAATTGAACACTTCAATTTCATACCAAAACATTTAACCCTTCATTTAATCCAGGTGGAGCCAACCGAGGGACCTAATGAACCTACAGTGACGGGCTCCAATGATCCTAGATTAACCTGCCAAACTCTTTGACACGATTAACCAACATTCATTAGCTACGGTAACACTCCACTATTGTCCGTAGCTGCACTCCCGTCAGTGCAGAATATTACGTGTCCACTGATATAACCAATACCCATGAGTCGACCCTTCACAGGTTGTTCGTAGACACGGCTGGGTCAAAATACCGTTTTACCCCTGTGTCTACCTCTTGTTCCTTAACTCCCCACTACTCCTCTAATGAACAACATATTGTGATGGTCCAACCATACACAACACCCTTCTCAAGCCAGTGAGAAGGTGGGCGCCCGTTGTTCAAGCCCTGGAGACAGCATTTAAGGGAACAACCCCTTTAGTTTCCCTAAAGGCGGGAACGAGTGAATTCCATCTCGCGTAGTTAAGTTCCCGGCTCCTACTTGGTTCGTCTCTCGAGAAGATAGGCATATTGGGCGAGTAATTGTGACCACCTCCCGCGTACTAGTCAAAAACGGACCCATGGGCGAGAGTCCGTAACACGCTCGAGATTCGTGTCGAGTCAGCGATGGTCATCTACGAAGTTATTAGTCCTTACTATCAGCGGTGTTACATTAGTAGGTCTAATAATTCACGGTCGGTCTTGTACAATCTCATTGCATGGGATGCCCCACTCGCATGTCAACTACACATGAGCGAGTCGGATCACCTCGTTTGTATCTAATACAAAGCGGGTCGCATCCACGCAGTGTATCGAGATTAGGTCTCCAACCCTATCCATATCGTAGACCGTTCGGGTCATTAACTCGAACGTGATCCTCCTTGTGTGTCCACTACACACCGTTCAAGTTCTAGTTCTCTTATAAATTCAATGACCCTGGAGCTTAGTTTATTGGAAAAGTTTATAAATATTGCGAGACACATAGTGATGAAATGAAGAACTCTTATTAATTTCAAACAATATATTAAAAACATGAGATTAGGACAATAATCCAAACAAACTCCCACTTGGACTAAGCTAGTGGAGAAAATACATTTCAGAAATGTACATAAATTACAACGAAGTAATACAATAAACTAGGGCATTGAATACCCGTTTACACATCTCCCACTTGCCCTAGTCATGAAGCTCTCGAAGACCTAGACTCTCTAGGTGACCCTCAAACACCTTCGCCGTGAGGTGCTTTATAAATGGATCAGCTACGTTGTGCTCCGACGCTATCTGCGTGACCGTCACGTCTCCGCGATGCACAATCTCCCGTATCAGATGATACTTGCGCTCAATGTGTTTGCCTCTTTATGGCTCCGAGGCTCACGCGAGTTGGCTCTATCGCACCTGCTGTTATCACGAGCGATTGTGATCGCCAAGTTCATGTTAGGAACAACTTCCAAATCTGTCATGAACTTCCTAAGCCAGCGACTTCCTTTGCGACTTCACAAGCCGCAACATACTCGCTTCCATAGTGGAATCGATGCATCCTTGCTTGATGCTTCGCCATACTACAACTCCTCCATTCGGAATGAAGGTGACCCCTTCAAGGTGGATTTTCTAGAATCCTTATCGGTGCGAAAATCGAGAATCTGTGCATCCCGTAAGGATCAAATCCCCACTACCATACACTAAGTTTGTAGTTCCTCGTTCTCCTAGATACTTGGGATTGCCTTTACCGTTGTCCCGATGATCTAATCTGGATTGGGTGATATCTCACCGACAATTCCTCTTTGTATAATGGATGTCGGGCCTAGTACACAACATGGCATACATCGGGCTCCCTACGGTGAAGCATATGGAATCCGTCTCATATCCTCAACATCTTGAGAGTCTTAGGACACCGATCCTTAGACAAGTAAACCCCATGCCGAAAGGCGAGCAAGCCCTTCTTGGAGTCTCGCATCTTATATCTAGACAACATCTAGTCAATATAAGGCGTGCCCGAGACAAGCCTCGCGTTTCTGTTCTTCCGGTTTGGACTATCTCGGATACCTAGAACATACTGAGCTTCTCCCAAATCTTTCATTTGGAATTGCGAAGCTAGCCACTTCTTAACGTCAGTAAGAAATTCTACCTCATTCCCAATGAGAAGAATATCGTCCACGTACAACACAAAAAATGCGACAGTTTTGTCAACGATATTCTTGTAGACACAAGGCTCGTCGACAATTTGATCAAAGCCATAAGATTTGATCGCCTCATCAAATCTTATATTCCAAGACCTCGAAGCTGTTTGGTCCATAAATGGACCTATGAAACCAAACAAACTTTTTTTGCTCTTGGCCTTGGGCAATGAACCCTTTGGGTTGGTCCATGTAGATGGTCTCATAAAGTTTGCCATTCAGAAAGGCTGTCTTGACATCCATCTGCCATACCTCGTAGTCATAATACGCGGCAATGGCTAGAAGGATCCTGATCGACTTTACCATGGCAACAGGTGAAAAGGTCTCCTCATAGTCAACCCCTTCAACCTGGGTAAAACCCTTTGCCACAAGTCGGGCTTTGAAGTTCTGCACCTTCCCATCTACGCCACGTTTACGCTTGTAGATTCATTTGCAACCAATAGGTTTTACCCCATCCGGTTGATCCACAAGCTCCCATACAGAATTGAAGTACATAGACTCCATTTCCGGTCCATAGCTTTAATCCACTCGTCTTTGTCAACATCAACCATTGCGGATCATAGGTCAATGGATCCTCACGATCACCATCGGGAGGCGACAAGCGAGGTTTCAGCTAAACCCATGTAGCGATCAGGAACGTCTCACAACCCTCCCACTACGTTGAGGCATTCCCAACGGCAGGAGCGGATTTGACTAAGCGTGCTAGGATCAACAACACTTGTTGACGTACTAGCCCCATCGGCAACTCTTGTTGATGTACTGTCCATTTCATTCAATACAATTTTACTCCTTGGTATATGATCCCTGACGTGGTCTTCCTCTAGAAAAGTGGCGTTTGTCGACACAAGCACCCTATTTTCCCTAGGATCGTAAAGCAGACCACCCCTAGTCTCTTTAGGGTAACCTACGAATAGGCACAATTTGAGCGTGGTTCTAACTTTTTGATTTGACACCAACACATGGGTGGGCATCTCAAATCCGAAGTGAAGTAAAAGCGCTTTACGTCCACTCCGAGCTCGAAAGGTGTTTCACAAACACTCTTGACGGAACGTTGTTCAAAATATAAACCGCGATCTCCACTGCGCGTACCCCCAAAAAGAATCAGGGAAACGAGCATAGCTTATCATCGACTGAACTATGTCCAACAAGGTTCTGTTTCTCCTCTCTGATACACCATTCTGCTGTGGCATACCAGGCGCTGAGAGTTGGGACGTGATTTTGTGTTCTATCATATAGTCCTGGAACTCAGTGTCCATGTACTCTCCACCTCGATCCGATCGAAATGTTTTAAGCGATTTACCTAAGAGGTTCTCAACCTCAGTCTTGTACTCCTTGAACTTTTCAAGAGTTTCAGACTTCTTATGCATTAGGTAAATATACCCATATCTGGAGTAGTCGTCTATGAAAGACACAAAGTACTCATAACCGCCCCGAGCTTTAACATTCATCGGACCACAAAGGTCAGAATGCACTAACTCAAGAGGCTCTTTGGCTCTATATCCTTTTCCACTAAAAGGACGTTTGGTCATTTTGCCCTCAAGGCATGACTCACACACCGACAAAGAGTTTTCTTCCAACTCGTTTAGAAGTCCACTCTTCACTAGTTTCTCAATCCTATTGAGATTAATGTGGCCTAACCGAAGATGCCAAAGATGGGCATTTTCTTTTGGAGAAACTTTTGTTTTCTTAGTTCGTGTTTTCGTAGTTTTAAACAATTCAGTATTCAAAACACTTTTGACCGAATTGGGTTTCAAAACATACAGATTATTTTCAAGTGAAGTTGAACAAATAACATTCCCTTTGAAAGAAATAAACGCTTTATTCAATTCAAAAGAAACTGAAATACATTGTTCTATTAAGCAGGAAATTGAAACAAGGTTTCTAGTAAACCCTGGAACTATGTACAGATTGTCCAACAATAAGTACTTCTCGCCAAAGTTTAGCTTCACCGTGTCGATCGCTGCAGCAGAGACGAGCTCCCCAGATCCAACCCGTAGTGTCACCTTACCCTTTTGCAGCGCCTGCCAGGAATCAATCCCCTGATTGCAGTGGAAACACTTTCCTTTCTCTGCAACCTCCTTGACCTTCTTTCCCTTGTGGGCGGCAGTACGGTCAGTTTTACCCCTCTTCATCCTCTTCTTCCCTTTCGGGGTGAAGGAGCAACAGGTTTCGTCCCAGAGGTCGAACCCCTGTGATAAGACCTGTAGGCAACATTTGCCTCAAATTCCTTGACCCTATTCAAGGATTGGAAATTTTGTAGCTCATTGAGGAGGGTAGTCGAGTGTAGCTAATAATTTGTTCATAACAACAACTATTGCTAAATCAAGGAAACTCTTCGGAAGAGTCTCCAAAATAAAACAGACCTGGCTCGACTCGTCGATCGAAGACCCGTTCATCTCGGCCAGATGGAAGTGGGTCATCATGTCTAGAACATGTTCACGGACGACGGAGACGACCTCTTCATCCGTGCGTTGAAAGCGTATTTGAGCGAGTCATGCGGACTTGAAAGGATCGTTGTCCAAACATTTCTGCGCAGGATTCCATGATCTCCTTAGCGGAAACCATCACTCATGCTTCTTTGCCAAAACATCGGACATCTTTGGCAATTATGTAGACCTTGGCCTTTTCATTGGCCCCGATCCGGTGATAAATGACGCGTCGCGCGAACACTTCGCGACGCGGTTGAGCCCCGCATCTCGAGGACACTCCTCGGATAGCACGAACTTTATGTCGTCTTGTACCAAAATTGTATTAATGTTGTTTTTCCAACTTTGGTAATTATCTCCCACTAACTTATCCAAGCGAGTAAAACTCTTATTGCGCTAGACATTTTTAGTGAAAAATAAGAAAAACCTTTTTATTAGTCTCTTAAAAAACTTTTGAAAATCAATCAAGTTTTAGCAAAATTGTTTCATGATCCCTAGGACATTCAAAATTTTGCAATGATACCCTAAAGGTTTAGAATGACCGCACCCAGAGAAGGGTGAGCAGAGAACACTCCTCCCTAGGGCGAGACTTTCTCGATCGGACCTAATCCAGAATAACTCTTATTCCATTAGGCGTCCAATTACCATTGTTAAATCGAATTCATTAACACTTAACGAATTGCGTGAGTGTCACCCTCAATCTTTAAGTTTCCAAGTATCTGTCCAAACAATAGCCACCGGAAGGGTGAACCAAGAAGGAAAACCAACCAGAAATCAGATCACCTTCGGGAATTCCACGGTGTTCAGACTCCCATGATCTAGCCCTCCGAAGGGATTATGCAGTCCGAGCCAAACTAGCAAGCGGATCATGGGCGTCTCGCGGTGTGAATCGAAAGAAGAGATCGTGGGTCTCGTTTTCACAAGTCCCGCTCCCACTCACTATAAGTACTCTCTCCATCCACGATGATATTGATCTATACAAATGTCATCCGAAGGGGGACGCTCCCATTTGCGCCACGAGGCCGAGTATAGATGTCACGGTGCGGACTTAAAAGAGATTTGTGGTTGGAAATTCAAATGTATCTCATACACTTTATTTCCTCTCACTCAGCACTTTAATTTTATTAGGGATTGACCTAGATAAACCGGCTAAAATTTACCTAAGTCTACCAATATAACTCTTATATGGTATTAACCTAAGTTTATAATCACATTATTAACTTAGGTCTATGTGAGTAAATCAATTACCACTTAATTAACGGCACTCACGAGAATATAACCTAAGAATCTCCGGACCGAATTCACTCCCAGGTCGGTTTCCAGGTAGGGGTGTTCCGCAAGCGTCAACTTAAATACTCCAGCCTTAGACAAAACCTTCCTTAGACAGAGTTACTTATCATTCTCCATTCCAAGGTTATATTTGATTTCCTAAATTTCTAATCTCATTAGAAAATTAGAAAACCTAAGTCTAATTATTCAAGTTCTAAACTCTTTAAAACTAATAATTAACTTAGGTTGCATGCATTTCTATGTTATAGTGTTTAATCATCCATCACATGAATAATACTATATACTATAACATAATATAATTCATCACATGAATAATACTATATACTATAGCATAATATAATTCATCACATGAATTGAGCATGCTTTTAATTTAAAAATATAACACTTATATTAAATAAATTAAAACATGCAAACATTATATTATAACTCTTATAATATAATCCTATCATGCATTGTATATATTATAACTCTTATAATATAAATATGATGCATGAAATGTTTAACCTAAGGTGGGATTTTAAATTTATATGACATACATTATGTACATAGAAATTAATTAAAATATACATCTCATGCATAAAATAATTAAATAGCAAATATGGACCGATTTTTGGCACCTAAGGGCAATTATTTAATTAAATAACATTAATATAACATTTATATCAATATTATTTAATAAAATAATTAAAAAAAATAAATAAAATACATTTTATAAATAAAATAAATTAATAAAATGAAAAAAAAACTGTCCCCACTAAGTGTTGAACCCACGTCCTCATGGCGCCTCAAAGCAACTACCTCACGCGCGTGCGGCAAGGTAGCGTTGTCGCCCTACTGGCGTCGAGCTTGCGTTCTCAACGCCCCGGCGCGTTGCAATCTTTGCTCAAAGATAGCCCCGCCCGCGAAGAAGCGTTGAGACGCCGTTGGGCAGCGTCTCAACGCCATCGACACAACAGCAAACACCTTTGTTGTTCTTCATCGTATTTTTCCTACCACTTGAAGGGAATGAAAATCCCACGCAGCGAAAGACGATTGAATCGTCGAGGTATCAATATGCAACATGATTTTATTAAAATTGATCTAACACTAGATCTAAGCTAAACATGCTTAAAAGAAGAAGAAAAATACAGCAAGATGAGTTCTTACTTACTTGTTCTAGACTTTCTTCAAAATTTCTTCTTCTATTCACGAACTCTTCGTGCTCCTCGAACTCAACGAACACTCCCCACAAATGGAACCCGAACACAACAAAATGGCCTTCTCGGTTATTCTCTTTTGGAGAAGGGAAGATGGTGGGATCTTTTGTGTTTTGGAGATGGAGGAGAATTGAGAGAGAATTGAGAGAATTCCTCTTCTCTTCTTTGATGAAAAATCAAAAAATGAGAGATTGAGTTACAATCCTTCTTGCAAGAAGGGTTTATATAGTGGAATTGATGGAGTTAAAATCTCCACATAATTACCATTTTACCACAACTATAGGGTATGCAAATCTCACTTGCATAACCACATAATATAAGATATCTCATATTGCAAATCTCATTTGCAATAATTGTGGATTAATTAAATTGAATCACATCCAATTTAATTTCTCTCAATCAATTTCTCCAATTAGCCCTAATTCAACAATTAGGCTAACCTATAGTTTATTATGAATCTCATTCACATTAAACTATATATTATATCATTCATATCTCATATAAATGACATAAATGCCCTTAAAGTGAATTTGAACACTTCAATTTCATACCAAAATATTAACCCTTCATTTAATCCAGGTGGAACCAACCAAGGGACCTAATGGACCTACAGTGACGGGCTCCAATGATCCGAGATTAACCTGCCAAACTCTTTGACACGGTTAACCAACAATCATTAGCTACGGTAATACTCCACTATAGCCCGTATTTTGCACTCCGTCGGTCTGAGAATATTACGTGTCCATCGATATAACCAATACCCATGAGTCGACCCTTCACGCGGGTTGTTCGTGAGACACGGTGAGGTCAAAATAATGTTTTACCCTGTCTCTACCTCTGGTTCCTTAAGTCCCCCATTGCTCCTCTAATGAACAACATATTGTGATGGTCAACCATACACAACACCCTTCTCGGGCGGTGAGAAGGTGGGCGCCGTTGTCCAAGCCACGGAGACAAGATTTCAGGGAACAACCCCTCTAGTTTCCTAAAGGCGGGAGCGAGTGAATTCCATCTCGCGTAGTTAAGTTTTCGGCTCCTACTTGGTTCTGTCCCTTAGAAGATAGGCATATTGGGCGAGTGGCGCGTGACCACCCTCACGCGTACTAGTCAAATAACAGACTCCATGAGACGAAGTCCTTAACACTCTCGAGATTGTGTCGAGTCACTAATGGTCATCACGAAGTTAGTAGTCCTACTTGTCAGCGGTGTTACATCGTGAGGTCTAATAATTCACGGTCGGTCTTGTACAATCTCATTGCGCAGGATGCCCCCACTCGCATGTCAACTACATGAGCGAGTCGGACCTAATCACGGATACCTGCGTGGATGCGCCCGCTTTGTATTAGATACAAGCGAGGTGATCGACTCGTTCATGTGGTTGACATGCGAGTGGGGGCATCTGTGCAATGAGATTGTACAAGACCGGACCGTGATTTATTAGACTTGCGATGTAACACCGTTGTGACAAGAAGGACTAATAACTTCGTAGATGACCATTAGTGACTCGACACGAATCTCGAGCGTGTTACGGACTGTCTGCGAGGGTCATTCTTTGACTAGTACGGTGAAGATGGTCGCGATTGCGCCCAATATGTCTATCTTCTCGAGTGACGGAACCAAGTAGGAGCTGGGAACTTAACTACGCTAGATGGAATTCACTCGTTCCGCCTTTAGGGAAACTAGAGGGGTTGTTCCTTGATTTATTGTCTCCGGGGCTTGGACAACAGCGCCCACCTTCTCAGCGCCCGAGAAGGGTGTTGTGTATGGTTGGACCATCACAATATGTTGTTCATTAGAGGAGAAGATGGGGAATTAAGGAACAAGATGTAGACACATGGGTAAAGCGGTAATTTGACGGTGGTGTCTCACGAACAACCCGTGAAGGGTCGACTCATGGGTATTGGTTATATCGATGGACACGTAATATTCTCGCAGCGGCGGGAGTGTAGCTACGTGCTATATAGTGGAGTGTTACCGTAGCTAATGAATGTTGGTTAACCGAAGTCAAAGAGTTTGACAGTTAATCTCAGATCATTGGAGCTCGTCCATCGTGAGGTCCATTAGGTCCCCTCGGTTGGCTCCACTGGATTAAAAGAAGGGTTAATGTATTGGTATGAAATTGAAGTGTTCAATTTCACTTTAAGGGCATTTATGTCATTTATATGAGATATGAATGATATAATATATAGTTTAATGTGAATGAGATTCATAATAAACTATAGGTTAGTCTAATTCTTGAATTAGGACTATTGGAGAATTTGATTGAGAGAAATTAAATTGGATGTGATTCAATTTAATTAATCCACAATTATTTGCAAATGAGATTTGCAATATGAGATATGAGATATCTTATATTATGTAGTTATGCAAATGAGATTTGCATACCTATGGTTGTGGTAAAGTGGTAATAATGAGAGATATTAACTCCTCATTCCACTATTTAAACCCTTTGCAAGAAGAGATTTGTGAGAACTTCTTTCATTTTTTAGATTTTCACAAAAGAGAAGAAGAAAGTTCTTTCTACTTTCTCTCTAATCTCCTCCCTCTCCAAAACACAAAAGGTTCCCACAAACCTCCCTTCTCCAAAAGAGAACAACCGAGAAGGCCAATTGGTGGTGTTCAAGACCATTCGTGGGAAGAGTTCGTTGAGTTCCAGGAACACGAAGAGTTCGTGATTTTGAGGAAGAAACTTTGAAGAAAGTCTTCAACAAGTAAGTGCCTTTATTCTTACTGTTTTTCTTCCTTTTTCCAGCATGTTTAGCCTAGATCTATTGTAGATCATTTTAATAAAACATTGTTGCATATTGATACCACGACGATTCAATCGTCTTCCGCTGCGTGGGATTCTCATTCCCTTCAATTGGTATCAAAGCCAGGTTGATGGTTCTTCAATTTATGCACTGTTTTATTAAAATTTTGTGTGTTTTTGCCATGATTTATGTGATAAATTGTTGGTTTGCATAATGGATGTTTCGGTTTTTGGCACTCTTAGATTTATTTTCTGTTTGATGAGATCAAATGTAAAGGGCCCGTATTTTTGGGCATTTTAGAAAATAAATCGAGTCTGTAAGTCCGTGTCGTTCGTGGCAAGTGTTCTTTGTGAAGAAATCGGAGCGAAAAAGCAGAAAATCGGTGGAAGAAACGACAAAGTGTTTGTTGTTACGCCGATGGCGTTGAGACGGCGCCCAGCGGCGTCTCAGCGTTGTTCTCGCGCGAGAGGCCCCTTTGGAGAGTGGCGTTACCGCGCGTGGCGTTGAGAACGCGGCTCAACGGCTGTAGGCGGCGCTGCAGCGTTGCTTGCATTTGCTCGCGGCGTTACCGCACGCGCTGCAGCGTTGATGGCGATTCTTGGCGTTTTTCGCGAGAAGTGGGCAGTTCATCACTTAGTGGGGCGGTTTATTTCGGTTTTTATTTATTTTATTATTTATAAAATGTATTTTATTTATTTATTTTATTATTGTATTAAATAATATTAATATAAATGTTATATTAATGTTATTTAATTAAATAATTGCCCCTATGTGCCAAAAATCGGTCCATTTTTGCTATTTAATTATTTTATGCATGAGATGTATGATTTAATTATTTCTATGTGCATATTGTATGTCATATAGATTTAAAATCCCACCTTAGGTTAAACATTTCATGCATCATTTTTATATTAAGAGTTATAATATATAGTATGCATAATAGTATTATATTATAAGAGTTATAATATAATGTTTGCATGTTTTAATTTATTTAATATAAGTGTTATATTTTTAAATTAAAAGCATGCTCATGCATTTAATTCATGTGATGAATTATATTATGTTATAGTATATAGTATTATTCATGTGATGGATGATCAAGCACTATAACATAGAAATGCATGCAACCAAGTTAATTATTAGTTTTAAAGTGTTTAGAACTTGAATAATTAGACTTAGGTTTTCTAATTTTCTAATGAGATTAGAAATTTAGGAAATCAAATATAACCTATGAATGGTGACTGATAAGTAACTCTGTCTAAGGAAGGTTTTGTCTAAGGTTGGGGTATTTAAGTTGACGCTTGAACACACTACACCACAGGCGAAACCACGGGAGTGAATTCAGTCAGGAGATTCTTAGGTTATATTCTCGTGAGTGCCGTTAATTAAGTGTTAATTAATTTACTCACATAGACCTAAGTTAATAATGTGATTTTAAACTTAGGTTAATACCATATAAGAGTTATATTGGTAGACTTAGGTAAATTTTAGCCGGTTTATCTAGGTCAATCCCTAATAAAAATTAAAGTGCTGAGTGGGAGGAAATAAAGTGTATGAGATACATTTGAATTTCCAACAACAAATCTCCATTAAGTCCGCACCGTGAGATCTATACTCATCGTGGATGGAGAGAGTACTTATAGTGAGTGGGAGCGGGACTTGTGAAAACGAGACCCACGATCTCTTCTTTCGATTCACAGCGTGAGACGCCTATGATCCGCTCGCTAGTTTGCTGGACCGGACAATCCGCCGGAGGGCTTGATCATAGGAGTCGGAACACCGTGAATTCCTGAAAGGGATATAATTTCCTAGTTGGTTTTCCTTCTTGGTTCACTCTTCGGTGGCTACTGTTTGGACGGATACTTGGAAACTTAAAGATTGAGGGTGACACTCACAGAATTCGTTAAGTGTTAATGAATTCGACCGAATAATGGTAATTTGACGCCTAATGGAATAAGAGTTATTCAGGATTAGGGTCCGATCGATAATGTCTCGTCCTAGAGGAGAGAGTTGTTCTGCTCACCCTTGGTGGTGGCGGTCATTCTAAACCTTTAGGGTATCATTGCAAAATTTTGAATGACCTAGGGATCATGAAACAATTTTGCTAAAACTTGATTGGTTTTCAAAAGTTTTTTGCGAGACTAATACAAAGTTTTTTCTTATTTTTTCAGCTAAAAATGTCTAGCGCAATAATAGTTTTACTTGCTTCGGATAAGTTAGTGGGAGATAATTACCAAAGTTGGAAAAACAACATTAATACAATTTTGGTACAAGACGACATAAAGTTCGTGCTATCTGAGGAGTGTCCTCGGATGCGGGGCTCGACCGCGTCGCGAAGTGTTCGCGACACGCGTCACGATCGCCGGATCGGGGCCAATGAAAAGGCCAATGTCTACATAATTGCCGGCATGTCCGATGTCTTGGCAAAGAAGCATGAGGCGATGGTTTCGCTAAGGAGATCATGGAGTCCTTGCAGAAATGTTTGGACAAAGCGATCCTTTCGGTCGGCATGATGACTCGCTCAAATACGTTTTTACGCGCGACGGATGAAAGAGGTTCGTCGTCCGTGAACATGTTACGGACATGATGACTCACTTCCATCCGGCCGAGATGAACGGGGCTCGATCGACGAGTCGAGCAGTCGATTTTATTTTGAAGACTCTTAGAAGAGTTTCCTTGATTTCGTAGCAATGTTGTTATGAACAAAATTAGCTACACTCGACTACCCTCCTCAATGAGCTCTGATTTCCAATCCTTGAGCAGGTCAAGGAATCGAGGCAAATGTTGCCTCTGTGTCTTATCACAGGGGTTCGACCTCTTGGGATGAAAACTGTTCCTCCTTCACGCCCGAAAGGAAGAAGAGGATGAAGAGGGGTAAAAGCGCGGCGTGTGTTGCCGCCCACAAGGGCAAGAAGGTCAAGGAGGTTGCGAGAGAAAGGAAAGTGTTTCCACCGCAAATGATAGGCGGTCATGGAAGAGAAAGCGTCCCAAATTCTGGCGAGAGGAAGAATCAAGGTAAATGTGATTTACTTGTGGATGAAACATGTTTAGTGGAGAGTAGTGACTCTTCCCGGATATTGGATTCGGGCGCCACTAACCACGTTTGTTCTTCTTTTCATGGGATTGATTCTGGCAATGCATTGAGAGAGGTGAGGTGACTCTACGGGTTGGATCCGGGGAGCTTGTCTCTGCTGCAGCGATCGGCACGATGAAGCTAAACTTTGGCGGGAAGTACTTATTGTTGGACAATCTGTACAT
Organism: Trichosanthes cucumerina; assembly: GCA_036507285.1. Lineage (NCBI taxonomy): Eukaryota > Viridiplantae > Streptophyta > Magnoliopsida > Cucurbitales > Cucurbitaceae > Trichosanthes > Trichosanthes cucumerina. The sequence goes on from CM071841.1 coordinate 48,579,065, forward strand.
AGTTCCAGGGTTTACTAGAAACCTTGTTTCAATTTCCTGCTTAATAGAACAATGTATTTCCGTTTCTTTTGAATTGAATAAAGCGTTTATTTCTTTCAAAGGGAATGTTATTTGTTCAGCTTCACTTAAAAATAATCGGTATGTTTTGAAACCAAATTCGGTCAAAAGTGTTTTGAATACTGAATTGTTTAAAACTGCAGAAACACGAACTAAGAAAGCAAAAGTTTCTCCAAAAGAAAATGTCCATCTTTGGCATCTTTGGTTAGGCCACATTAATCTCAATGGGTGTGAGAAACTAGTGAAGAGTGGACTTCTAAACGAGTTGAAAGAAAACTCTTTGCCGGGGTGTGAGTCATGCCTAGAGGGCAAAATGACCAAACGTCCTTTTAGTGGAAAAGGATATAGAGCCAAAGAGCCTCTTGAGTTAGTACATTCTGACCTATGTGGTCCGATGAATGTTAAAGCTCGGGGCGGTTATGAGTACTTTGTGTCTTTCATAGACGACTACTCCAGATATGGGTATATTTACCTAATGCATAAGAAGTCTGAAACTCTTGAAAAGTTCAAGGAGTACAAGATTGAGGTTGAGAACCTTTTAGGTAAATCGCTTAAAACACATCGATCGGATCGGGGTGGAGAGTACATGGACACTGAATTCCAGGACTTTATGATAGAACACGGAATTACGTCCCAACTCTCAGCGCCTGGTATGCCACAGCAGAATGGTGTATCGGAGAGGAGAAATAGAACCTTGTTAGACATGGTTCGGTCGATGATGAGCTATGCTCGTCTCCCTGATTCTTTTTGCGGGTACGCAGTGAAGACTGTGGTTTATATTTTGAACAACGTTCCCTCGAAGAGTGTTTGTGAAAACCTTTCGAGCTCTGGAGTGGACGTAAAGGCAGTTTACATCACTTCAGGATCTGCGGATGCCTGGCCCATGTGTTGGTGTCAAACCCAAAAAAGTTGGAAACCCGTTCGAAATTGTGCCTATTCGTAGGTTATCCTAAAGAGACTAGGGGTGGTCTGTTTTACGATCCTAGGGAAAATAGGGTGTTTGTGTCGACAAACGCCACTTTCCTAGAGGAAGACCACGTCAGGGATCATTTATCAAGGAGTAAAATTGTATTAAATGAAATGGACAGTACATCAGCAAGAGTTGCTGATGGGGCTAGTACGTCAACAAGTGTTGTTGATCCACGCGTCTAGTCAAATCCGTTCCCAAGAGTTGGGAATGCCTCGGCGTAGTGGGAGGGATGTGAGACGACTTTGATCGCTACATGGGTTTAGTTGAAACCTCAGTTGTCGCTCCTGATGATGACTGTGAGGATCCTTTGACCTATGATCAGGCAATGGTTGATGTTGACAAAGACGAGTGGATTAAAGCTATGGACCAGGAAATGGAGTCTATGTACTTCAATTCTGTATGGGAGCTTGTGGATCAACTGGATGGGGTAAAACCTATTGGTTGCAAATGGATCTACAAGCGTAAACGTGGCGTAGATGGGAAGATGCAGACCTTCAAAGCCCGACTAGTGGCAATGGGTCTTACCCAGGTTGAAGGTGTTGACTATGAGGAGACCTTTTCACCTGTTGCCATGGTAAAGTCGATCAGGATCCTTCTGGCCATTGCTGCATATTATGACTACGAGGTATGGCAGATGCACGTCAAGACAGCCTTTCTGAATGGCAAACTTGATGAGACCATCTACATGGACCAACCCAAAGGGTTCATTGCCCAAGGCCAAGAGCAAAAAGTTTGTCGGCTTCATAGGTCCATTTATGGACTGAAACAGGCTTCAAGGTCTTGGAATATAAGGTTTGATGAGGCGATCAAATCTTATGGCTTTGATCAAAATGTCGACTAGCCTTGTGTCTACAAGAAAATCGTTGACAACACTGTCGCATTTTTGGTGTTGTACGTGGACGATATTCTTCTCATTGGGAATGAGGTAGAGTTTCTTACTGACGTTAAAAAGTGGCTAGCTTCACAATTCCAAATGAAAGATTTGGGAGAAGCTCAGTATGTTCTAGGTATCCAGATAGTCTAGAACCAGAAGAACAGAACGCTAGCCTTTTCTCAGGCGTCTTATATTGACAAGATGTTGTCTAGATATAAGATGCAGAACTCCAAGAAGGGTTTGCTGCCTTTCAGGCATGGGGTTCACTTGTCTAAGGATCAGTGTCCTAAGACTCCTCAAGATGTTGAGGATATGAGACGGATTCCATATGCTTCAGCTGTAGGGAGCCTCATGTATGCCATGTTATGTACTAGGCCCGACATCTGTTATGCAGTAGGAATTGTCAGTAGATATCAGTCCAATCCAGGATTAGATCACTAGACTACCGTAAAGGCAATCCTCAAGTATCTTAGGAGAACGAGGAACTACAACTTAGTGTATGGTAGTGAGGATTTGATCCTTACGGGATACACAGATTCTGATTTTCAGACCGATAAGGATTCTAGAAAATCCACCTCGGGGTCAGCCTTCATTAAGAATGGAAGAGTCAGTAGTATGGCGAAGCATCAGCGAGGATGCATCATCGATTCCACTATGGAAGCGGAGTATGTTGCGGCTTGTGAAGGCGCAAAGCGAAGGCATTTGGCTTAGGAAGTTCATGTGATTTAGAAGTTGTTCCTAACATGAACTTGTCCATCTAATGCTCGTGATAACAGTGGTGCGAGAGCCAACTCACATGAGGCTCGGAGCCATAAAAGAGGCAAACACATTGAGCGCAAGTATCATCGACACGGGAGATTGTGCCGCGAGACGTGGCAGGCCACGCAGATAACGCGTCGAGCACAACGCGTAATGATCCATTTACAAAGCCCCTCACGGCTAAGGTGTTTGAGGGTCACCTAGAGAGTCTAGGTCTTCGAGAGCTTCCGACTAGGGCAAGTGGGAGATGTGTAAACCGGTATTCAATGCCCTAGTTTATTGTATTTACCGTTGTAATTTATGTACATTCTGAAATGTATTTTCTCCACCAACTTAGTCCAAGTGGGAGTTTGTTGGGGTTTTTGTCCTAATCTCGTGTTTGTAATATATTGTTTGAAATCAATAAGAGTTATTCATTTCATCACTTTGTGTCTCATAATATTTATAAAACTTTTCCAATAAACTAAGCTCGGGGTCATTAAATTTATGAGAGAGGCTGAACCTTGAGCGGTGTGTAGTGGACACACAGGGGAGGATCACGTTCGAGTTAATGACCGAAGCGGTCTCTGATATATGGATAGGGTTGGAGACCTAATCTGGATACACCTTGTGGATGCGGCCCGCTTTGTATTAGATACAAACGAGGTGATCGACTCGTTCATGTGGTTGACATGCGAGTGGGGGCATCTGTGCAATGAGATTGTACAAGATCGGATCGTGATTTATTAGACTTCATGCGATGTAACACCGCTGATTGTGATGAGACTAATAACCGTGAGATGACCATTAGTGACTCGACACGAATCCACGAGCATGTTACGGACTCCTGCCTGCGAGGGTCCATTCTTTGACTAATGCAGTGAGGGTGGTCACGATTATTCGCCCAATATGCCTATCTTCTCGGGTGGGACGAGAACCAAGTAGGGAGCTAGGAACTTAACTACGCGAGATGGAATTCACTCGTTCCCGCCTTTAGGGAAACTAGAGGGGTTGTTCCCTTGAGTGTTGTCTCCAGGGCTTGGACAACGGATGCCCACCTTCTCACTGGCCCGAGAAGGGTGTTGTGTATGGTTGGACCATCACAATATGTTGTTCATTAGAGGAGCAGTGGGGACTTAAGGAACAAGAGGTAGACACAGGGGTAAAATGGTAATTTGACCCAGCTGTGTCTACGAACAACTTGTGAAGGGTCGACTCATGGGTATTGGTTATATTAGTGGACACGTAATATTCTGCACTGACGGGAGTGCAGCTACGGGCTATAGTGGAGTGTTACTGTAGCTAATGAATGTTGGTTAACCGAGTCAAAGAGTTTGACAGGTTAATCTCGAATCATTGGAGCCCGTCACTGTAGGTCCATTAGGTCCCTCGGTTGGCTCCACCTGGATTAAAAGAAGGGTTAATGTATTGGTATGAAATTGAAGTGTTCAATTTCACTTTAAGGGCATTTATGTCATTTATATGAGATATGAATGATATAATATATAGTTTAATGTGAATGAGATTCATAATAAACTATAGGTTAGTCTAATTCTTGAATTAGGACTAATTGGAGAATTTGATTGAGAGAAATTAAATTGGATGTGATTCAATTTAATTAATCCACAATTATTTGCAAATGAGATTTGCAATATGAGATATGAGATATCTTATATTATGTAGTTATGCAAATGAGATTTGCATAACCTATGGTTGTGGTAAAGTGGTAATAATGAGGAGATATTAACTCCCTCATTCCACTATTTAAACCCTTTGCAAGAAGGGATTTGTGAGAACTTCTCTCATTTTTTAGATTTTCACAAAAGAGAAGAAGAAAGTTCTCTCTACTTTCTCTCTAATCTCCTCCCTCTCCAAAACACAAAAGGTTCCCACAAACCTCCCTTCTCCAAAAGAGAACAACCGAGAAGGCCAATTGGTGGTGTTCAAGACCATTCGTGAGAAGAGTTCGTTGAGTTCGAGGAACACGAAGAGTTCGTGATTTTGAGGAAGAAACTTTGAAGAAAGTCTTCAACAAGTAAGTGCCTTTATTCTTACTATTTTTCTTCCTTTTTCCAGCATGTTTAGCCTAGATCTATTGTAGATCATTTTAATAAAACATTGTTGCATATTGATACCACGACGATTCAATCGTCTTCCGCTGCGTGGGATTCTCATTCCCTTCACATGAATTATTAGACCTACTAATGTAACACTGTTGACAGTATAGGACTAATAACTTCGTAAATAACTCGACCTTAATCTTGAGCGTATTACGGACTCCTGTCTTCATGGGTCTGTCCTTTGACTAGTATGGGTGAGGGTGGTCACAGTTACTCGCCCAATATGCCTATCTTCTCAGGGACAGGACCACGTGGGGAGCTGGGAACTTGACTATGCGAGATGAAATTCACTAGTTCCCGACTTAGGGAAACTAGAGGGGTTGTTCCCTTAAGTGTTGTCTTCAGGGCTTGGACAACGGGCGCCCACCGTCTCACTGGCCTGAGAGGGATGTTGCTTATGGTAGGACCATGCAACGTTGTTGTTCATTAGAGGAGCAGTGGGGACTTAAGGAGCAAGAAGTAGACACAGGGGTAAAACGGTAATTTGACCCAGCAGTGTCTAAGAACAACCTGTGAAGGGTCGACTCATGGGCATTGGTTATATCAATGGACACAACTTGTCCTACAGTGATGGGAGTGCAACTACGGGGTTTAGTGGAGTGTTACCGTAGCTAATGAATGTTGAATAACCGGGTCAAAAAGTTTGACAGGTTAGTCTCAGATCATTGGAGCTCATCATTTGTAAGTCCATTAGGTCACTCGGTTGGCTAAAACTAGATATATAGAGGGTTTACAGTTTGGTGTGGATTTGAAGTGTTCAAATTCATTAAAAGGGTAATTATGTCATTTATATGAGATATGATTGACATATTATATAGTTTAATGTGAATGAGGTTCATAATAAACTATAGGTTAGCCTAATTGTTTAATTAGTGTTAATTTAGAGAAATTTGATTGAGAGAAATTAAATTGAATGTGATTCAATTTAAAATCCACAATTATACAAATGTGATTTGTATAATAAGGCATGAGATATCTTATTATATGTGGTTATGCAAATATGATTTGCATAACCTAAGGTTGTGGTAAATGGTAAATAGGTAGAGATTTCAACTCCACCTATCACCATTATATAAAGGCTTTGTGAGAAGGCTTTGGTGATCTCACAAATCATTTTTTAGATTTTCCATCCAAGAACTCTCTCAAACTCTCTCAATCTCCCACAAATTCTCTCTATCCCTAAACCAAAGGAGTCCCACTGCTCTCCCTTTACCAAAGGAGAACAACCAAGAAGAACAATTGGAGGTGTCCAATTGTTCGTTGTTCGGAGAGTTCATGATCGTAGAGATCGAGATCGGAGAAGGAATTCTTGGAGAAGCATTCTTCAATAAGTAAGTAGGTTTTCTTACTGTTTTTCCTTCTCTTACAGCATGTTTAGCCTAGGAATTTATGTGATAAATTATGTTTTAAGAAAATATTTTTCACAACGATCACCACGACATTCCAAGTCGTTTCCACTGCGGGAGTTTTATTCCCTTCAATTGGTATCAGAGCCAATCGTTGGTTTCTTCGTTGTGAAAAATGATTTTCTTAAAATTAGGTGGTTTATGCTTTAATTCATGAGATGAATTTTGGTTGTTGCAAATTGGATGTTTCGGTTTTGGCACTTATATTTAGATTTACTTTTCTGTTGATAAGATCAATGTAAAGGCCCATTGTTTTGCGCAATTAGAAAGTAAATCGAGTCTGTAAGTCCGTGTCATTCGTGGCAAGAGTTGTTGCGAAGAAATCAGAGCCGAATCGGGCGAAAAACGATGAGAACAGCAAAGGAGTTTGTTGTTATGTGACGGTTTAGCGTCTCAACGTTGTCCGTCGAGATCCAGTGCCGAAGTGTGCAGTCGGCGTTGCAATGTTGAATGTTGGGTTTGAGGCGCCGAGGCTGTGGCTGGGACAACGTTGCATCTTTGCCGCGTTGCAATCATCGCCACGGCGTTGCAACGCTGCGAGCGTAGAGGGAGAGTTCGCGAGCTTTTCGCACGCAGAGTGGCGAGATGGGAAGTTTCTCATATGTGGGGCGTTATTTTTAATTATTTTATTTATTTTTATTTTGTAAAATGTATTTTTAAATTAGTTTTATTAATTAATATTAATATAAAAGTCATATTAATGTTAATTAATTTAATTAATGTCCCTAGGGTGCCAAAATCGGTCCAATTTTGCTATTTAATTTATTTGATGCATGAGATGTATGAAATTTATTATTTCTATGTGCATAATGTATGTCATATAGATTAAAATCACACCTTAGGTTAAACATTTCATGCATCATGTTTATATTATAAGAGTTATAATATATAGTATGCATGATAGGATTATATTATAAGAGTTATCATATAATGTTTGCATGTTTTAATTTAATTAATATAAGTGTTATATTTTTTGAATTAAAAGCATGCACATGCATTTAATTCATGTGATGAATGTATGTTATATAGTTTATTATTCATGTGATGAATGATCAAGCACTATAACATAGAAATGCTTGTAACTAAGTTAATTATAAGTTTTAAAATGTTTAGAACTTGAATAATTAGACTTAGGTTTTCTAGTTCTAATAAGATTAGAATTAGGAAATCAAATATGATTTATGAATGGAGACTAATTAGTAACTCTGTCTAAGGAAGGTTCTGTCTAAGGCTGGGGTATTTAAGTTGACGCTTTGCGGAACATTCCTACCTGGGAACCGACCTGGGAGTGAACTAGGTCCGGTGATTCATAGGTTATATTATCGTGAGTGTCGTTAATTAAAAGTTAGTTAATTTACTCACATAGACCTAAGTTAATAATGTGATTATAGACTTAGGCTAATCCAATATAAGAGTTATATTGGTAGACTTAGGTAAATATTAGCCGATTTATCTAGGTCAATCCCGATTAATTTAAAGTGTTGAGTCGGAGGAAATAAATTGTATAAGATACATTTGATTTTTCGACCACAAATCTCCGTTAAGTTCACACCGTGAGATCCATACTCAGTCTCGTGGCGCAAATGAGAGCGTCCCCCTTCGGATGGTATTTGTATGGGTTAATATCAACGTGGATGGAGAGAGTACTTATAGTGAGTGGGAGCGGGACCTGTGAAAATGGGACCCACAATCTCTTCTTTGGACTCACACCGTGAGACGCCTATGATCCGCCTGCTAGTTTGGCCTGGACCAGACAATCCCTTCAAATGGCCTTGATCATGGGAGTCGGGACACCGTGAATTCTCAAAAGGGATACAATTTACTTGTTGGTTTTCCTTCGTGGTTCACCCTTCGGTGGCTATTGTTTGGATGGATACTTGGAAATTTAAAGATTGAGGATGACACTCACGGGATTCATTAAGAGTTAATGGATTCAGACTGAAAAATGGTAACTGGATGCCTAATGGAATAAGAGTTATTATGTTATTAGGATCTGGTCGAGAAAGTCTCGTCGCAGAGGAGGAGTGTTTCTGTTCACCCTTCGGTGGCGCTCATTCTAAACCTTTGGGGTATCATTGCAAATTTTAATGACCTAGGGATCATAGGATAATTTTTTTGCTAAAACCTGATTTGATTTTTCAAAATTTTTGCGAGACTAATACAAAGTTTTTACTTGTTTTCAGCAAAAATGTCTAGCTCAATTGTTGCGCTATTAGCTTCCAACAAACTAGTAGGTGATAACCACCAAACGTGAAAAAATAATATCAACACAATACTAGTAACTGACGACCTAAAGTTCGTGCTCACTGAGGAGTGTCCTCAGGTGTCGGGCTCGACCGCATCGCGAAGTGTTCGTGATGCGTACGATCGATGGATTAGGGTCAATGAAAAGGCCAAGGTGTGTATAATTGTCAGCTTATCTAAAGTATTGGCAAAGAAGCATGAGGCGATGATCACCGCCAAGGAGATCATAGAATCCTTGCAGGAAATGTTTGGACAATAGTCCTTTCAGGTCCGGCATGATTCCCTCAAACACGTCTTCAATGCGCGGATGAAAGAAGGGACGTGTTTCCGTGAACATGTTCTGGACATGATGACCCACTTTAATCTGATTGAGATGAACGGGGCTTCGATCGACGAGTCAAGCCAGGTCAGCTTTATTTTGGAGACTTTTCCGAAGAGTTTCCTTCCGTTCGTAACAATGTTGTTATGAACAAAATTAGCTACACTCTGACAACCCTTCTCAATGAACTACAGAACTTCTAGTCCTTGATGAGGATCAGGACACCAGAAGCTGAGGCAAATGTTGCCTTCAGGTCCTTTCACAGGGGTTCAACCTCTGGGACAAAATCTTTAGGTTCTTCATGCCCGAAAGGGAAGAAAAAAAGATGAAGAAGGGTAAAGCTGACCGTGCTGCCGCCCAAAAGGGCAAAAAGGTCAAGAAAGTTGCAGAGAAAGGAAAGTATTTCCACTGCAATTGGGACATACACTAGAAAAGAAACCGTCCCAAGTTCCTTGTCAACAAAAGGAAAGAAGGTAAATGTGATTTACTTGTTACAAAAACTTGTTTAGTGAAGAGTAATGACTCTACCTGGATACTAGATTTGGGCGCCACTAACCATGTTTATTCTTATTTTCAGGGAATTAGTTCCTGGAAACAGCTGCCAGAGGGTGAGATAACACTACGGGTTGGATCCGGGGAGGTTGTCTCTGTTGCAGCAGTCGGCACGGTGAACCTCTATTTTGGTGGGAAGTACTTATTATTGGATAATTTGTACATAGTGCTAGGGTTTATTATAAACCTTGTTTTCATTTCCTGCCTTATTGAACATTGTATTTCAGTTAACTTTGAATTAAAAAAGCGTTTATTTTTTTGAAAGGTAACTTGATTTGTTATGTTTCACTTGAGAATAACTTCTACGTTTTGAAACCTAATTCGGTCAAAAGTGTTTTGAATATTGAATTGTTTAAAACGGCTGAAACACGAACTAAGAGATTAAAGGTTTCTCCTAAAGAAAATGTCCATCTTTGGCATCTAAGGTTAGGCCACATTAATCACAATAGGATTGAGAGACTAGTGAAGAGTAGACTTCTAAGCGAGTTGGAAGAAAACTCTTTACCGGTATGTGAGTCATGCCTTGAAGGAAAAATGACCAAACGCTCTTTTAGTGGAAAAGGATATAGAGCCAAAGAGCCCCTTGAACTTATACATTCTGACCTCTGTGGTCCGATGAGTGTTAAAGCACGAGGAGGTTACGAATACTTTGTATATAGATGACTATTTAAGGTATGGGTATATTTACCTAATGCATAGGAAGTCTGAAACTCTCGAAAAGTTCAAGGAGTACAAGACTGAGGTTAAGAACCTGTTAGGTAAAACTATAAAAACACTTCGATTGGATCGAGGTGGAGAGTATATGGACACTGAATTCCAGGACTATATGATAGAACATGGGATTACATCCCAACTCTCAACACCTGATATGTCACAGCAAAATGGTGTATCGAAGAGGAGAAACAGAACCCTGTTGGACATAGTTCGGTCGATGATGAGCTATGCTCGTCTCCTTGATTCTTTTTGGGGTTACGCAGTGGAGACTGCAGTTTTTATTTTGAACAATGTTCCGTCGAAGAGTGTTTGTGAAACACCTTTCGAACTCTAGAATGGACGTAAAGGTAATTTACACCATTTTAGAATTTGGGGATACCCGACCCATGTGTTGGTATCAAACCCAAAAAAGTTGGAACCCCGTTCAAAATTATGTCTCTTTATAGGTTACCCAAAAGAGACTAGGGGTGGTATGTTTTACGATCCTAAGGAAAATATGGTGCTTGTGTCGACAAACCCAACTTTCCTTGATGAAGACCACATCAGGGATCACTTAGCTAGGAGTAAAATTGTGTTAAACGAAATGGACAATACATCAGCAAGAGTTGTTGATGGGGCTAGTACGTCAACAAGTGTTGTTGATCCTAGCTCGTCTAGTCAAGTCCGTTCTCAAGAGTTGAGAATGCCTCGACGTAGTGGGAGGGTTGTGAGACAGCCTGATCGTTACATGGGTTTAGTTGAAACCCAAGTCGTCACCCCTGATGATGACTGCGAGAATCCATTGACCTATGATCAGGCAATGACAGACGTTGACAAAGACTAATGGATTAAAGCTATGGACCAGGAAATGGAGTCGATGTACTTCAATTCCGTCTGGGAGCTTGTGGATCAACCAGATACGGTAAAACCTATTGGTTACAAATGGATCTACAAGCGTAAACGTGGCGTAGATGGGAAGGTGCAGACCTTCAAAGCACGACTAGTGGCAAAGAGTTTTACCCAGGTTGAAGGGGTTGACTATGAGGAAACCTTTTCACTTGTTGCCATGGTAAAGTTGATCAGGATCCTTCTGGCCATTGCCGCATATTATGACTATGAGGTATGGTAGATGGATGTCAAGACAACCTTTCTGAATGACAAACTTGACGAGACCATCTACATGGACCAACCTAAGGCTTAATTATTGCTAGTTTTATGATCATTTCAGGACTTTTATGTGTGTTAATCATTTTCAGGTCAAGAGCTTAAACAGGACATTTGGAGACATTATGGATCACTCGGGATCGAATCGAGGCTTTTTGGAGCTCAAAATAACATTCATTAGAAGTAAAAGAATCAATCCAAGCTAGTAGACCCAAGGTGATGGCATTGCAATGCTGAGCTTGTTGCTTTTGTTCTTAAAAGAATCATGTCGATAGCGTTGCAACGCTGCCTTAGGGCGTTGCAACGCTATCTCGATAAGGAAGCTAACGTGAAGGGGCTTTGCAACGTTGCTTTGTAGCGTCGCAACGCCAGATCGATAGAGAGGCTCGCGCTTAAGGTAGCAGCGTTGCAACGCTGCCCTCACTCAACATTGCAACGCCATCGATATTTTCCTTATATGTCAGTTGCTTAGGGCACAACGTTGCAACGCTGTGCCGAGAAACATTATAAATAGAACATTGTATCTTCTTGCAAAGGGAGCCGATTTTTATAGTCTTTGCACCCTAATTTCGAAATACACTCTATAAAAAGAGAAAAAAGAGCATTCCTTGGGAGCCAAAACATTCGTGGAGGTTCGAGATCATGACGGGAGCTCGGAGACGAGGGACCGACATCGACACATAAGTTTATTTCCTCTTTCTTTCAGATTGTAACATCGTTCTAAGACGTTTTCTACACTTTTTGTTTGGTTTTATTGTGATTTAGAGTGGCTAAAAGTTGTAGTTAGGATTTGATTTGCTTATTTAAGACTTATTTGCTTATTTATTGAACTGTGTTTTGATATTTATTTTTGGCAATTCGTTCTTCAATTCTTTAATCTTGTTGATTTAAGTGGACTCGAGAGAAAAAGCTTAGATTAGAGCAAAGTTATCAAAACTCTTAGAAGCCTGGCATGAGAATGACCTAGAAGTCTAAGGGAAATACATAAAAATGTTGCTTAATGTCGTGTATGCTTTTAGATTCATATGGGGACTATAGAATTTATTGTATGTGCGAGACTCACTAAGAATCGAGAGATTTTCTTGAGTATCTTACTTCTTGTTTATAAATTCATCATGTTAGTTCATTGCATATGTTAAATACGTTATTAACTTGTGAAGTCAGTCTCCTCTAGTTCAATCATTTTTGTGTCTCTACTTGTTTGTCTATCTTTATCTTTATTTTCACCATCTATCTATGTTATGTTACTTTAGCTAAAATTGAGAATTAGTATCTTGGTAGTTAATTAATCTAGAAATCCATTCCCGAGGACGAAACTTGGAACTCTAAAATCACTATACTAAAACTTGACTCGTACAGTTGCGGTATTGCATTATTAATTTTACGCTACAAATATCAAGAAGAAAATAGGATGCATGTTAGTAATGGCTTATGTTTGAAAATTTTTTGGAAACTCTTTTCTTAAATCTTCTTCTTCATCTACTAACACTGTTTTTAAACTTCAAAATATGCTCCATGTACCCTAAATTACAAAACATCTGATTAGTTAGTCAGTTTGTTAGAGATAATCATGTCCTATTTGAGTTTCATCTTTTCTTTTGTTATGTAAAGGACCTATCAAATGACAAAATATTGCTTTGAGGCGAGTTAACCGGTGAATTATAAGCCTTCAACCTGGAAAAAGCTCACCCCAAGGCTTCTAAATCTGTCATTTCTTTTTTTTTTTCAATAAATTTACAATCTCAAATATATCATATTGGTATTTCTCCTGATATTTTTTCATCTTGTAATACCTCTTGTCCTTCTAATATTTGGCATAATAGGCTAGGTCATCCAACACTTGCTACTATTCAAAATATATTCTCTTCTTGTAATGTTTCTCATTCTTCCAACAAGAAATATCCATTGTGTCATGGTTATTTTATTGAAAAGTCTCATTGTTTACCTTCTTGGGCTCTGAGACTGTGAACTCATTGTTGTTGATGTATGGAAACCATTTCTTAAAACATTTTGGAATAGTATTTGTTATGTAAGTTGTGAATGTCTTTTCCTATTACACATGAATATATTTTATGTCTTCTAACTCTACGACTTTCTAAACGTTTCTGGTTTTGAAAACTTATGTTGAGAAACTTATGAGTCAATCTATTCTTTATTTTCAATTAGATAATGGAGGAGAATTTCGTCCATTCACTCCTTTTCTTAAATCTAACGGTATATAACATATAGAGACTCACATGTTTTTATACTTCTCAACAAAACATAATTGTTGAAAGAAAACACTAACAAATTGTTAACATGGGACTTACTCTATTGTCACATGCTTCTTTATCCTTAGAGTTTTGACATGATGCTTTTTCGATTGTCCCTTACTTAATGAATAGACTTCCAACTATAGTCCATCAATTAGTTCCTCTAGAAAAGTTATTTTAACAACAAACCAAACTATTTTCTTCTTAAAACCTTTGCTTGCTTGTGTTATCACACGCTAAGACCTTATAACAATCGTAAAATTTTAGCTCAACTTTCATCTTAAATCACTACCTATTAATCTACCAAGGATTTCATTTTAAACCTTCAATTAAATAATATATATTTTCAAATCATAATTATATAATAAAAATATCAAGTAATAACCATGTCTAGTAATATATTTTTAAGCTAAATTGAGTCTATTTAATGACAACAAAAAAAATATTTTTTAAGAATCCGTTAAAATTTCATCTAGCCATAGAAAAAAGAATTGTTAGCTATATCAATTATCAACACATTTTTGCATTAAAAAATACAAAAAAAAAAAAAAAAAAAAAAAAAAAAAACTGATTATTCTTCTTTTGAATCTAACATAAAGAGATATACCTTCTTTTTTCCTTTACCTTTTTATCTCATTGGATAAGGGATTCTCTTACTACCTCGACTAACGTTCAAATTATATTTAATTAGAAGTTTCTAAATCAAGTTGGTAATGAATTACTTTTAATTTCCTAGAAGGAATAATGGCAAACATTAAATAAACATTGATTATAAAATCTAACATTAAATTTATGATATTGACAAGCAATTAATTGTGAAATTGAAACAACCAATCAATAAAGCAATATCAAATCTAAGTCCAAATGTTAGATGACTTATACGACAAGACATTATTTAAAAAGTTTTGACCAACATCAATATGATTAATTATTTAAAACATCATGTCACTTAAGTTAGAGGAAAACAACCAGGATACGAAATTTGCACATGTAGCTTAACTTTTGGTGAAAATAATATTATTGGTAGAAAAGAAGAAATTTTATCACATCTAAAATTATCGTGAAAATGAAATGTTAACTCATTCTCAATTTGCATTGACTATAGAGAGAATTAAAATTTGAAAGATCATCTACATTGTCATATATGACTTATCTTTTATTTTTTATTTTCTAGTTCAACAACATTTAAAGTGGAGTGGTTTGAATTTATGATCTCTTGATTATAAGTCCATACTTCATGTTAGTTAAACTATGTTTATGTTGGTCCAACCGTGATAATATACTAGTTACTTACAAATTTCATTAATGTTTTGTAACATTTTGTTTTAATAAGGACCCATTTGATAAATGGTTTTTGATTTTTTGTTTTTGAAATTTAAGCCTATAAATACTATATCTATTTATGAGTTTCTATGTTTTCTTATTCACTTTTTACTTATGTTTTCAAAAATCAAACTAAATTTTGAAAACTCAAAAAAGTAGTTTCAAAATCTTGTTTTTGTTTTTGAAATTTGGCTAAAAACTCAAATGATTCATGTAGAAAGATAGAAACTATCGTAGAGAAAATGGAAAAAAAATTGTAGAAAAACAAACATAATTTTCAAAAACTAAAAACCAAAAATAAATGATTCCTAAATTATTGTATATTATTTGATGGAGGAGTGTGTTGCATATAACTCAGCCGAAAAATTAAATTACCAATATGTATATAGATTTTTCCCTTTTAAATAAATGGTCTTATTTTTATTTGAAATCAAAATTGCTAATTGTCAATGAAAAAATTTGTCAAAATGAGTTTAAAAACACTTTTGATCTCTATATTTTTAATACATTACCCTTTAGAGTTTAATTTGTAATGACATAATACTTGTTAAAATGAAAGTAGTAGATAGCAAAGAGTCACAAAAGCAAAACAACACACACAAAATTTACGTGGTTCACTAACGTTGTGTTAGTTACATCCACGGGCAGAGAGAGAGTAATTTTATTAACGGAAGAAAAACGAGAGAATAAAATTACACAGAAGCAAATAATTTTCAGATAAGAGTTTAGGGGGTTTATATATGGTACCCCTCCTAAACCCTAATACAAAGTCGGCCCAATATAGGCCCAAAATACGAAATATAAACTGACTTAAGGGGTGTTGCCCTCAAACCCCCCACCAGGGCACTTCGCCCCTAGACCCCAACTCGCTGACCAGTTAGCGAGACCCCGTACTTGGTCATTCGAACCGTCAGATAAATAGATTCAATGTATCTTTTACAATACTTTTAAAATGGTAACAAATTAAGTCTCTAACTTTAACATATAATGATTTAGCTCCTATATTTTAAAATTTGTAACAATATAGCTATATTGTAAAAAAATTTCATTAAGATTAAATAATCATTTTTATTATGTAATGATTTAATCTTTATAATTTATAAATACTTTTGATTTCTCATTTGTTTATCACTCTGGATACATAAGATACTCCAATTTAAATCGTAACAATATTTTTAGGATAGAAACGAAATTATTACAAAAGTTAAATTAGAAGGACTAAATTATTACCTATTAAAGTTTGAGGACTAAATATCTACAAATAAAAAGTATTTAATCAAATCCTCAAGGTGTTTGGATTGGAGAGTTGGGAGGAGTTAATAAGATCAGTTTGGTATGCAATCCAGATTTTGTTTTATGTTTTTCGAATTCACTTCAGTGAATATGTGTTTGGTAGATATGTTTTCGAAAAATGTTTTCAGATTTTGTGATCCAAATTATAAGAATTCTGAAAACAACATTTTTATATTTTTATTATATCTAGATTTTGAATTTAAAATTTTAAAATGCAGAATTATATCAAATAAAGATAAAAATCTTAATAAATACAATATTTCATGTTATAAACTCAATTTACTTTTGTTAAATTAAAATAGGTATAATATAGTATATTATAAATTATATAATATTATATTATAAAATTATAACTTTATAAATTTTATAAAAATCATGTTCATAAATTAATTAATAATTTCAATCTAATACTTAGTTTTACAACTACAACTAATTTCATGATCTATAAATATGTTATAAGACACACTTTAAACAATTGTTTAGAATGGTATCAACTTTTTAAATCTTCTACCAAGCACATATCTAAAATATGAAATACAAATCTGTTTTCATTGAATCCTTTATTTTCAAATTTTATTTTTAGAATGCTTACTAAACAGATTCTAACTTTCCCCAACTCTTTGTTTGGCCCAAGGTTGTAGGCCCCACAAACATATTAACTCCTCGCTCATGGTTGAGTGAATATGCATTTGACAGATGTGTTTTCAAAAACTGTTTTTAGATTTTGTGATCTAAAATAGTGGAAACTCTGAAACAACATTTTTATGTTTTCATTGTATCCAAATTTTGAATTTGAAAAATTAAAATGTAGAGTTATACTAGAAAAGATAAAACCTTTAGTATTTTTCTTTAGTACTAATATTAATATTAATAGTATTTCATGTTATAAATTTAATTTATTTGTGTTAAATTAAAATATGGATAATATAATATATTCTAATTTATATGATATTGTAAAATAATAATTATATAAAATGTATAACAAAAAATATGTTCATAAATTAACTAATGATGGTTTAGATTCAACTTAATATTAGTTTTGCAAATACAACTAGTTTCATAGTCTATAAACATATTATAAAACACATTTTGTGTAATTATTTAAATTGAAATCTAATTTCAAAATCTACTACCAAACACATATCTGAAAACATGAAATACAATTCTATTTTCGTTAAATCCCCTATTTTCAAACTTCTGTTTCAGATTACCTACCAAACAAACGCTTATTAACTCAATTCTCAACTTCGCATAATGGGTCCCACAACTTTTTTTATCTTTGTTTTTCATCTCATCTCACTTTTACCTCTCTCTTCTCTTCTCTTTCTATTTTTTACATAATTTTTTTTAATTTCTTAATTTAATTTTTCTTTTATTTTTATATAAATTTTCTTATCATTATTACTAATTACTAATTAAATATAAATATTTAATATTTTTATTTTATCATATAATTTTAATATATTTTTAACAAAAATATTTTTTATTCTATAATTTTATTTTTAAATATAAATTATATAAAAACGTTTTAGTTATTATACTATTATTTAAATTAAAATTCTTAACGTAAATTAGGGTACTATATATAATTTTTTAATTGATAAAATCTCCTTATCTCACTTCCTCCATATGTTATCTACAATTTTTTTAAAAAAAATACTTATAACAAATAACAATCTTATCATTTTTTTTATTATTTATTAATAGTAAAAACTATATATAATTTTATGATTTGAAGATAAGAAAAACATATTTGGAACAAAAGCATATTTTAAACTAACTCATATTACAATTTAAGAAATTAATTAATCATATTTAAAGTAAAAAAATAAATGATTTCTTCTCCCAAACTTAATAAAATAAAATTATATAATAAAAAACATAAACATATAACAATTTGAACAAAAATATATATGATATACATTTTGAGTAGTGTTAAAAAAATATATTCATTTTAAACTTAATTAGTTTAAAATAACCTAAATATTTGATATTTTTTTTGTTTTTTAGTTAATTGTTTGAAACTTTAAATAATATATTCTTTTCAAATTAATCAAACTATAATAATCAATTTCATTGATTAGTTAGAAAAATAAAATCTTAAATTTTACAAAAAAATAAATATTAAACTTAGAAAAAATTAATTAAAATTTTAAAATTGACGAAAACAAGTGTTTAAAGAAATTATAAAATATTCATAAAATAATATAATTTAAAATCTCAATTTTAGGATGGAGGGAAACATGTCCACATATTATTGTGAAAAAACTGTATGATAAAAAAAAATAACTGTTTGCACCTAAAATACAAAAGTTGGAACTCTATATTCTAAACACAGAATTCCTAATTCTCCTGATAAAATAACTCTACATTTCAAATATAGACTTCATAACTACTAATTAACTGTTCAACAAAACAATTTCAAAGATACTAACTCCTATTCTAAACATGTTAACTCCTATTTCAGGTGCTAAACAACCCCTAAAATCTTAAAATACTAAATGGTTCGGCCAATAGAAATACATCCATCCAAAGGGTTTTTAACCCAAAAAAAAATTAAAGGGCAAAATACACTTTTGGTCCCTGAGGTTTGAAGTTGATGTCTATTTGGTCCCTAAAGTTTCAAAATGAACACTTTAGCCCCTGAGGTTTGGAAAATAGTTCTAAATGGTCCCTGAAGTTAGTTGACCGTTAGTTGACTACTTGGAAAAATGATAATGTCAAAATTTATATTTAAGATTATGTAGTTTTTTTAATTTATATTTAAGATTATTTCTTTTCTTTTCTTTTAGGACTTCTCATGTGCATTTTTTTCGGTATTCCATTTCTTACCTATGCATTTTGTTTTTTCTTTTTATCAAACCACAACTCTACATAATAAAAAAAAATAGAACCACAAAAAAAATAAGAATCTTATCGCAAAAATCGAATCAATTAAAGAAAAATTAAGACGTGGGTACTTCAAAGTTGTGGGATGTAAACGCGTTTTTAGGATTAAGAAGGTGGACTGAGTAAGGTGTTGCATCAACACGATGAAAAATGAACACTTTAGTCCTTGAGGTTTGGAAAATAGTTCTAAATAGTCCATGGAGTTAAGTTGACCGTTAGTTGACTAATGGAAAAATGACGTGGCATGTTATTGAATTGATAATTTTTAAATGAGGTGTTAAAATTTATATTATTTCAACATTATGTGGTTATTTTTTAAAAAATATTTTTACTTTTTCTTCATCTTTAGTCTTTTTTTTCTTTTCTTTTCTTACTTTATCTCTATTTCTTCTTGCTTGTCTATTTTTTATTCTCTTTTTATTTCCTTGGCTCCAACACCAATATCGAAAACGACGATGACAATAAAGAATTTTTCATCGCATTGATGCAACGCCTTACTCAGTCCACCTTCTTAATCCTAAAAAAACGTCTCTGTCCACAACTTTGAAGTACCAACGTCTTAATTTTTCTTTAATTGATTTGATTTTTGCGATGAGATTCTTATTTTTTTTGTGGTTCTATTTTTTTTTATTATGTAGAGTTGTGGTTTGATAAGAAGAAAAAACAAAATGCATAGGTAAGAAATGGAATACCGAAAAAAATGCACATGAGAAGTCCCACAAGAAAATAAAAGAAATGATCTTAAATATAAATAAAAAAAACTACATAATCTTAAATATAAATTTTGACACATCATTTTTCCGTTAGTCAACTAACGGTCAACTAACTGCAAGAACCATTTAGAACTATTTTCCAAACCTCAGGGATTAAAGTGTTCATTTTGAAACTTTAGAGACTAAATAGACATCAACTTCAAATTTGAGGGACCAAAAATGTATTTTACCCAAAATTAAACATGGTGAGGGCTAAATTTATAAACAAAATTCCAAGGAATTTTGGGGGATCTGGAAAATTGGGAAAGAAGAGGGACGGGCGGTGCATTGAAGAATGCAAAGGCGAGGTTCGTTAGGTAGTTGGACCTGTGGGTCCCACTAAAAGTATAGGACAGTCAAACTTTCCGCAATTTTCGCTTAAATCCTTTCGTTTCCTTTTCCTTCTCGAGGCGCTCGTTGTATTTCTCCAAGGGAGGGAAACGCGAAATCGATTTTTTTTTTTTACTTTATTATTATGACTAATTTTTTAATTTTTAATTTTTAATTTTTAATTTCTATTTTAAATAGAAATGGTAACTGTGATATTAAATTTTCATCAACATATCTATATTTTTATTATATGAGTTCGACATCGACACCAAATGTGAATTGATATTTCTATTATATCGTATAAAATTGATGAAATATTAAATAAAATAAAAACAAAGTTAAATTACAAGTTTAGTGTTTGAACTTTGAGATTTGTGTCTATTTGGTCCCTTAATTTTCAAAAGTGTCAAATAAGTCCCTGAACTTTCAATGTTGTATCTAATAAGTCCCTGAACTTTAAAAATGTATAATTAATCCTTAAACTTTCAATTTTGTATCTAATAGATCCATAACATACTCATTAATTTTTAAAATTAACCGATCTATTAGATAGAAAATTGAATTTTTTGTCTCATAGAAATCTAAACTTTCAATTTTGTGCCTAGTAACTCTATAAATTTTAAAAAACGTGAACTAGGTCAAGGACCTATTAGACACAAAATTGTAAATTCAGGGACCTATTGGACACAAAATTGAAAATTTGAGAACTTATTAGACACATTTCGAAATATAGAGACCAAATACATAGAAATTTAAAAGTTTAAGGATCTATTAGACACTTTTTAAAGTTTAAAGACCAAATACATACAAACCTCAAAGTTTAGGGACTAAATTTGTAATTTAACCTAGAAACAAAATGTGAATATAATATTATAACAATATTTTAACTCATTTAAAAAGTGTAGAAAGCTTATTTTCTAATTTTAATATAATTTTAATATTTTTTAGAAAGAATTCTAGAAATATCTCTGAACATCTACATTTTATCGACATTTCCATCGACATTTTCATGAAATTGAGACATCGATATTTCCATCGACATCAACTTTTAAACATTGATCTGATGGTAACGTAATTTAGCTAACAAAAGTTTTAATTTTATTTCTATTTGTTTAAGAAAATTTATTTTGGTGTTTTTGTGCTAACCTTTCAAAAGATTTATTTATTTCTCTAAAAAAGATTTATTTTTTTACAGAGTAAGAGTAACCGTTTTTGTCTATAAATTTTTAAAGATCTACTTTAATTTATGAGCTATTTTTGTTTAATTCTTTTAGATTAAAATTATAAATTTAATCTCTATATATAATTTGATAAATTAACTAAGAATTTAGTCTATATAATTTTAAAAATTAGAATGTGGTCTTTATAGTTTGATAAAACCTCATATATGAACTATTTATGAGAGTTTTACCAAACTATATGAACTAGCATGTAAAACTATCGGATTAAATTCTGACTTTCTCCAAATTATAAAAATCAAATTTGTAATTTAACCTAATCCAATAATCCAATATATTGTTTTAGTCCACTTATTTGGTTCTAATGCATTAACCCATATATTTGAAACCATGTTTTCATTTGTTATACAATTAATGGCAAAAAAGAAAAAAAAATCTGTGAATTAAAAATTTTAATTTTATCTTTAAATATAATATCTAAAATATAATAGTCTTAAAAGACGATGGATGAAAATGAGACATTGAAACTTAAACCACTAGTAAATAAACTAAAGCACAAAACTCATCAAACACCATGACAAACCAAAAATGTAACAAACAACTAAAAAAGCTACTTTTACAACAAAATTAATTTGAGACACTTAACATTAAAAGTAAAATGAGATAAACTTTAGGATATAAAAGCAAGAATATCCCCAAATCAAAGGTCCAATAGCACAACAATTTGGAGAATGATATATGCAATCATCAAGATAAGGAAAAAGAAAACTATCATGACTACCACTAATATTATTTGATGTTTCTTACTTTTTCTTTTCTTTTCTTTACATTTCTTTTTTCTAAAAAAGAAAAACTAAATTGTCGAGTAAAATTTTCTTCCTAAACCATTATAATCTCTACAACCAAGATATTAAAGGAAAATTTAGTCAAAATTCTCTCCATAGCAACTCCACATTTTCAGTTCTAACGATAACACTATGACTAGTAAAATTCTTCGAGTTGTATCTATATTATTTTTCAACCATCTATTATAAAACAACTCATCTACAAGTATGACAAGAGAATCACTATAAATGTATTTTAGGCTATTATAACTTATCCAAATAAATACCAATAACTTTGCGTACGTTATTTTATATAATACAAGTAATGTTCCTTCAAACTAACTTATGCACTTCATTAAGATAATTTTGAACATGAATTGTCATTTAACACAATGGCTGATCTTCTAGTATAAAAGTAGGAAAGAAATATTGTTAGGTCTCCCCTAGTTTCACAAGGCCATGTGCAAATGTTTCTAGGTATTTATGACACCCACTACACATAAAATGGAACAATATAATAATTGATATATTTTTTTCATCATAATTCAATTTTTTTCTTGACGAAATGAAATTTTAATCCTTAAATTGTCCTATTTTAATTATTATATTTTTAAATGCTCTTTAATCTTCAACCTTCCATAAATACTACTCATTTTTATTCTTAATTATTTTTTAAGTTTCCATATAATACTTAACAAAAATTTTGAGTTGCTTTTGTTTCCAAATTTGGTGGTAGATCACTCACGCAAAAATGAATCTACATCATGACACAGTGAATTTCTAATATTTTTTTAAAAAATATTTATTAGCAAAAATTAAAACAGAAAGTATTTGAAACTAAAATAGTCCAAATAAAATAAGTATACCTTAGATAAGGATG
This sequence comes from Trichosanthes cucumerina, assembly GCA_036507285.1. NCBI lineage: Eukaryota > Viridiplantae > Streptophyta > Magnoliopsida > Cucurbitales > Cucurbitaceae > Trichosanthes > Trichosanthes cucumerina. The sequence continues at coordinate 48,601,923 of CM071841.1, forward strand.
ATATGTTGAATAAACAAGTAATAATAAATTCTTTTACAACTTTTTTCGCTAAATATTTACTTTTATTCTTATGTTGTGATATTTTCTTAATTTTATTGTCTACTTACATGATTTAAAATGATAATTTTTCTATTAGACTATAAGTTGTTATTTGTATGATAGTATATTTATAAAGAAATATGTCCTTACATGTTGTCATGTAAAATGAGTAGTTTTTATAGGTTAAAATTAATATTCCAGTCTCTATAGTTTGAGATATGAACCAAATTGAAGTTTTTATGAGCTAGCATTATTCTACGTTAAGCTGAAGAAATTAGATGGGTTAGTTTGAGAAAATATTAAATAGACAACAAACTAACTTTTTTTTTTCACCCAAAAAACCTTCCTACAATAATAAAAGTTGTTCTTGTATACTTTGAAATTTCCTCACGTTTAATTCATGCGAGACTCTTTTTGCATTTTCAAATGTAAGCCGAGAAGTCTTAGTGCACAAACCTTAAGCCCCAAATTCATTTATTTTCTTCGCAAGTAGTTTTTTCTTTCCTCGAAAACTTCTCCAATTTCCTCAATTATTTTTAACCAACTCAAACCCTAATAGAGTAAACCATAACCTCAAACTGATAACACATATAATAGTAACATTGTAGAAGATGTAGCCAAATATAAGTTATAACCTGGATTCTTAAAAATAAAATTGTCATATTTAATCAACCTTCTATTTATTTAAATAAAAAATCATGTTTAGTTTTTGTTTTCGTAGGGTAAAAAGATATTGGTCACAAAATGTGGAGCCAACACAAGCACGTGAGAAAAAGCTGCAAAGCCATCAATCTGTTTTGACAGAAGAGCTGAGGGAGCGCTGTAAGCAACCCTTTCCCCTTGCTAGATGTAAATGCCATGGGCCCCAAGTTTTTTTTTTCCTCTTTTTTATTTTCTTTTTCATCTTATACATTCACCGACACGTTTCCTTTTGGTTTTTACCCTTTCCTTATCCTTTCTCAATTATTTTACTTATCTGTAGGGGTATACATAGTTTGGTTCGATTCGATTTTTTAAAATTATGGATCAAATCAAAGTCAATTATTTAGTATAATGAACTGAAAAAAATCAAACATTATCGATTTCGGTTTTGAAATTAGACCGCCCTGATTCGTTTCAGGTTGATTTGGTTCAACTAAATTATGGTATGTTTGGTAAGCCATTTGAAAATAAAATTTGAAAAAAGGAATTCAATAAAAACAGAGTTGTATTTCATGTATTCATATATGTGTTTAGTAGCAGATTTAGAAATTTGATTCTATTCTAAAAGTTGTTTAAACTTATTACATATTTATGGATCATGAAATTAATTGTAGTTGCAAAACTAATTATTAAATTGAATATAAATCATTATTAATTAATTTATGGACATGATTTTTATAAATTTTAATTGTCATTTTATAATATAATATTATATAATTTATAATACATTATATTATATATTTTAATTTAATAAAAATAAATTGAGTTTATAATCCAAAATATTATATTTAGTAGATTTTTATCTTTGTTTAATATAATTCTGCATTTTAAAATTTTAAATTCACAATCTGGATACAATGAAAACATAAAAATGTTGTTTTCAAAATTTCTACTATTTGGATCACAGAATTCGAAAACATTTTTCAAAAGTAATCTGCCAAATACATATTCACTGAATTCAGTAAATTCGAAAACATAAAATAGAATCCGGATTGCATACCAAACAAAGTCCTTAGATTTCTTTTTTTTTTTTTTGTTTAACTTTCACAACCCAACCCACTTTTATCTAACAACTACTAAAATAAAGTTGAAAGAAATTGATAATCCAAAACCAAACAAGTTTATTTTTTTTAAAAAAAGATTGAAGTAAATAGATAAGCTAGAACCAAACAGAATCAGAAACCCACGACCAATGCAACTGTAACGACCCTAAATCTCGAAACAAACCTAAGTTAGGGAAGTTACTTCGCTACACCGTTCGTACCAAAATTTCGACAACCTAACGACATAACAACGAGAAAACCAAAATTTTTCCTAGAACCTATCAAACAGAAAACACTTCAAAGAGTTTCAAAAAATGCCAAACCTCCACCAACTTCAATCAGAAAATGGGTTAGGCTACAACCAGCGTTCCAATACATGATTTCAGACAGATGAACATGCAACGAAAATTAACTAAGACAAAATGAAAACAAACAACTACGACCATGAAACATCACAGATAAAAAGGAATCAAAACTGTCGAGCAGCTAAGTGGAACAAGCTCCAACAAGAACAAACTCAAGAAAAAAAAACTAAGCCTAAAGAAAAGAGACAAGAGGGGTCCACAACCTCGCCAGGTCGTCGTCGTCAACTGCCTCAGGGTTTCGTACCTGCAACCAAAAACATCAAAGTAGACGGGTGAGTATAAAAAATACTCACGTCCAAAACTAGCACTACACACATAGGAATAGGTCAAGCTTGCAACCAAAAACATCTGAAGACTCACGACTAGGCACCACTCGTGCATATCTAATCCCGAGACTCATCGACGATCCAAGAACCTAGGTGGCTACAAACGGGGGACACACCCCAATGCAAAAGAGCGATCACTCTAATACCCAAACATAGATGCAATAGAGCCTCGACTTTAAAGCTCAAACTCTAAAACCCACACAAATCGCACAAGAGAGACCCACCCAAGTGCCCACACAGCTCGCAACAGGGCGCGCTCGACCCAAATGCCCACACAAAGATCACAGAAGGTTGCTCGACCCTATGCCACACAACTCACAGTAGGATGCTTGACCCTATCACCCACACAGCTCGCAGTAGGATGCTCGACCCTACCACCCACACAGCTCGCATTAGGATGCTCGACCCTAATCCCCATACAAAATTGCTAGCCTAGAGGTTCAGTTTTGCCCGGGGTGACTCAATGGGTTTGGTGATGCTAGCTTAGAAGGTCAGTCTCTTGCCACTTCTAAGTCTTCCCCTAAACTCATCTCGTCGTCGTCTTAGGTGCCTTCCTCTAGAGTCCTTAGCTACCAGTCCAACCTAATCAACCACACAACCCAAGCCAAACAACCCTTGGCCCAATCACACAACTATCAACCAAGAACCCTTGGCCTAACCAACCATACAAATTAAACCATTCAACTACTAAGGGTCAAACACACATCTCATACTACCACATACGAACACACACTCAAGTCTCCTAACAAGCAAGCATAATGGTATCTAGGTCTCAACCCAAGACAATAGGACCTCGTGTCCGCACCCGACTCTCCTATCCTCAGTCCTTGGTCTCACAACTTGGGTTAGCGAATGGTAGTGAGAAGAGGTGACACTCACTCACGCCCTAAAAATGGGGATTCACCCCTCAAGTCATGTACTAGATGGAGGGGCACACCCTATGACTCTCAAGCCCGTTTGGAATCACCCCTGAGCTCCCTTGTCGAACAAACACCATGTTGAAGGGATCGAATTCCGCAGCGGAAGCGATTATCAATCGCGTGTTCATGATTTTGTTACATAGATCTAAAATATAAGAACTAAATCTAAGATTAAGCATGCTTTTAAAGATAGGACAACAAGAAATATACCTTTGAAGAATACTTTCTTCACGAGCTCCTTCTCCCACGATCACGATCTCAGCAACACGAACCCGAACGTATGAAGATTCACCACTAGATCTTCTCCGTTGTTCTCTAGGTGAGGGAGGAAGGTGGGTTCCTTTAGGATGAGATGTGGAGGTTTGAGAGAAGTTTTTGTTTGGAACTCTTTCCAACACAAAATGGAACTCTAGGGTTTATGTGTAAAGCCTTAACCCAAAGTTGCATCTCATGCAACTATTTATAGGAAAACAGGATAGAAATTACCATCCTATCCCTCCTTCATTCTCTCATTAGTATATAGTTAATATGTGAATCTAATTCACATTAAAATTATATATTATATCAATTATATCACATATAATTGATATAACACCTCATATATGAAATTGAACACTTCAATCTCATTCCTAATTTTATACCCTCAATATTACCATGTTGAGTCAACGGAGGAACGTAATGAAGGGAATAAGAATCCCCGCGCAGCGGAAGACGATCGAATCGTCGTAGTGATGTTGTGCTACTTAATTTCATTAAAACTAATTATCACATAATTGTACTAAACATGCAAACTAAGGAAAGAAAACAACAAGGTTATGATACTTACTTGTTGAAGACGTTCTTCAAGACTTTCTTTCCGTTCATGAACTCTTCGTGCTTTCCTCGATCTCAATGATCTCGAACTCTTCCCACGAACACCGACCGAACACCAACACTTGGTATCTCGGTTGTTCTTCTTTTGGAAGAAGGAGAATAGTGTGATTCTACTTTGGTTTGGAAGGAGAAATATTTGAGAGAGAATTGAGAGAGGAGGGAACTCTTCTTTTGGTGAGAATTCCAAAAAAGAGAGTAATTCCTTACTACCCTTCTTGCAAAAGGGGTTTATATAATGGAGATAGGTGGAGTTGAAATCTCCACCTATCTACCATTTTACCACAATCATAGGTTATGCAAATCATATTTGCATAACCATATATTATAAGATATCTCATATCTCATTTTACAAATCACATTTGCATTATTGTGGATTTTTAAATTGAATCACATCCAATTTAATATCTCTCAATCTAATTTCTCCAAATTAGCCCTAATTCAACAATTAGGCTAACCTATAGTTTATTATGAATCTCATTCACATTAAACTATATATTATATCATTCATATCTCATATAAATGACATAAATGCCCTTTAGTGAACTTGAACACTTCAATTCACACAAAAAAAAACCTTCTTTTAATCCAGTTTGAGCCAACCGAGGGATCTTATGGACCTACAGTGACGAGCTCCAATGATCCGAGATTAACCTATCAAACTCTTTGACCCGGTTAATCAACATTCATTAGCTACGAAAACACTCCACTAAAGCCCGTAGCTGCACTCCCGTCAGTGCAAGATATTACGTGTCCACTGATATAACCAATGCCCATGAGTCGAACCTTCACAGGTTGTTCGTAGACACTGCTGGGTCAAATTACAGTTTCACCCTTGTATCTACTTCTTGCTCCTTAAGTCCCCACTGCTCCTCTAATGAACGACAACGTTGTAATGGTCCAACCATACACAACAACCCTCTCGTGCCAGTGAGAGGGTGAGTGCCCGTTGTCCAAACCCTGAAGACAACACTTAAGGGAACAACCCCTCTAGTTTCCCTAAAGGCGGGAACGAGTGAATTCCATCTCGCGTAGTTAAGTTCCCAACTCTCTACTTGGTCCTGTCCCTGAGAAGATAGGCATATCAAGCGAGTAACTGTGATCACCCTCACCCGTACTAGTCAAAGTACAGACTCCCGCAGACAGGAGTCCGTAACACAATCAGGATTCAGGTCAAGTCACTAATGGTCATCTACGAAGTTATTAGTGAAGGAAATCGAAGTCCCTGCATCGAAAGCGATTGCGAATTGCGCGCTCTTGATTTAGTTACAATGGAAATTTCAAGAATGTAAAACATGGATTAAGCATAAAATAAGAGTTTGGACAGCAAGAAGTTACCTTTGAAGAACCTTTCTTCAAGTGCTCCTCTCTCCACGATCACGATCTCAGCAACAAGAACTCCAACGTGCGAAGACACGACCACCGGATCTTCTCCATTGTTCTCTAGGTGAGGGAGGAAGGTGGATTCCCTTTAGGAGATGTGAGGTATTTTGAGAGAGAGATTTGTGTTTTGGAACTCTTCCAACAACACAACAAGGAGGCTAGGAATTCTATGGAAAAAACCCTTAACCTAGTTGCATCTCATGCAACCATATATATAGAGAATTGGGATAGAAATGACCATCCTACCCCTCATTTAATCTCTCTTTAGTATATAGTCTAAATCACATTAAAACTATATATTATATCAATTATATCATATATAATTGATATAACTCCTCATGTATGAAATTGAACACTTCAAGTTCACTCCTAACTTTATACCCTCTATATTACCATGTTGAGCCAATGGAGGGATCTAATGGACCTACAGATCATGAGCTCCAATGATGTGAAATTAACTGATCAAACTCTTTCATCTAGTTAATCAATATTCATTAACTACAAGTCACTCCACTATAGACTTGTAGTGCACTCTCTCACTTTGTAGATATTATTGTGTCCATTGATATAGTCATTACCCATGAGTCGACCCTTCACGGGTTATTCGTAATCACGGTGGGTCAAATTACCGTTTTACCTCTGTGATTACCTCTTTGCCCCTTAAGCACCACTGATCCTCTAATGAACAACAAGTCTAAGGTCCCACCTTAGACTCATACCTCATAGAGGCGGGGCCCCGTTGTTCAAGACACGGAGTCGATTCTTAAGGAATAACCTATCTAATTCCTCAAGTAGAGGAATGAGTGAATTCTATCTTGCGATTAAGTTCCGGCTACCTACGAGGTTACGTCACGAGAAGGTAGGCTTATTGAGTCTGGCCACAGGCCACTCTCACCCATACTAGTCTAAGGACAAACCCCATAAGCGGGAGTTCTTAACTTGCTCAGATTTGTGTCGAGTCACTAATGACCATCTATAAATTACTAGTCTTATCTCACATTAGCGGTGTTATCTTTGGTTAGACTAAAAATTTGCGATCCAGTCTTGTATGAACTCTTCATACAGGATGCCCCCACTCGCATTTCAACTACATGAATGAGTTGGATTATCTCATTTGTACTAATGACAAAGTGGGCCGCATCCATGGTGTTACCAGAATGAGGTTTCCAACCTTATTCTTATACCATAGACTATTTAGGTTATAATCTTGAACTCAACCCAAATAGTGTCCACTACACTGATTTCAAGATAAGCGTTATAACCTTGGAGCTTAGTTTATTGGATTTATAAAAGCAAGACTGTAATCTTATAAAAAAACACTTTATTTAATTGATCAAGATTACACAAGTTTAAGGCATAAATCCCAACAATCTCCCACTTGACCTAAAGCTTGTGGAGTACTAAACATTACATTAATGTAAATACAATAAACTAGGGCATTTAAACCCTTTGTACAAAATACTCCCACTTGCCCTAGTTGGGGAAGACTTGTAAACCTAGACCTTCTAGGTGACTCTCAAATACTTTAGCCGTGAGAGCCTTTGTAAAAGGATCAACAATGTTGTGCTCTGAGGCTATCTTCGTGACAATCACGTCTCCTCAGTGCACGATCTCCCGGATGAGATGATACTTCCGCTCTATGTGCTTTCCCCTCTTGTGACTTCGGGGTTCCCTCGAATTTGCCATTGCACCACTGTTATCGTAATACAGAGTGACAGGCAAAGTCATATTTGGAACAACTTCCAAATTTAGCATAAATTTCCTTAACCAAACGACCTCCTTGCCGCTTTCACAGGCAAGCCGCTACATATTCGGCCTCCATGGTGGAATCGATGCATCCTTTCTTGGCGCTTCGCCATACTACGACTCCTCCGTTAAGAGTGAAAACTGACCCTGATGTAGATTTTCGAGAATCTTTATCAGTCTGAAAGTCAGAATCCGTGTATACTGTAAGGATCAAATCCTTAGCCCCATACACAAGCATGTAGTTCCTTGTTCTCCGAAGATACTTATGGATCGTTTTACTCATTTATCCGGTGTTCAAGTCCTGGATTGGATTGATACCTCTCGACCATCCCAAGCGCAAAAGCGGATGTCGGGCCTAGTACACAACATGAGCGTACATCGGGCTCCCAACAAGCGATGCGTAAGGAATCCGTCTCATATCCTCAACTCCTTGAGGTGTCTTAGGACTCTTGTTCCTTAGACAAATGGATTCCATGTCTAAAAGGCAACAAGCCCTTTTTGGAGTCTTGCATCTTAAACCTTGACAACACTTTGTCTATGTATGATGCTTGAGACAAGGCTAGTGTTCTATTCTTGCGGTTCCGGACAATCTGGATCCCAAGAACAAACTACACATCACCCAAATCTTTCATTTAGAATTGCGTTGCTAGCCATTCATTGATGTCAGTAAGATAACCTACATCATTCCCAATGAGTAGGATATCATCCACATAGAGAATTAGGAAAGCGACAGAACTATTGATGATTTTCTTGTAGACACAAGGTTCATCATCATTCTGGTCAAAACCATAAGATCTGATAGCCTCATCAAATCTTATAATCCAGGTCCTAGAGGCTTGTTTCAGTCCATAAATTGACCTTTTAAGCCTGCAAACATTTTGCTCTTGTCCTGGTTCAATGAACCTTTTGGGTAGGTCCATGTAGATGGTTTCCTCAAGATTGCCATTCCAAAAGGCTGTCTTGACATCCATTTGCCATACCTCATAGTCATAATATGTGGCAATGGCAAGAAGGATACAGATAGACTTTACCATAGCAACAGGTGAAAAGGTTTCCTCAAAGTCAACCCCTTCAACCTGGGTATAACCCTTTGCTACTAGTCTAGCTTTAAATGTTTGCACCTTCCCATCTACACCACGTTTTCTCTTGTAGATCCACTTACAACCTATAGGTTTTAGCCCATCAGGCTTATCTAAAAGATCCCAAACATAATTGAAGTACATAGACTCCATTTCTTGGTCCATGGCTATGACCCATTTGTCTTTGTCAATATCAACCATTGCTTGATTATAAGTCAATGGATCCTCGCAGTTGTCATCTGGTATAACAACTTGGGTTTAAGCTAAACCCATGTAATGGTCAGGCTGTATCACAACCCTCCCACTACGTCGAGGCATACTCAACTCTTGAGATGGAACCTCTGGACTAGACAAACTAGTATCAACAACTCTTGTTGACGTACTAGTGTTCTTATCAACAACCTTTGCTATTGTTCCGTCTAACTCACTCAACACTACCTTACTTTTTGGTTTGTGGTCCCTTATGTGGTTCTCTTCCAAGAAAGTGGCATTTGTCGACACAAAGACCTTATCTTCCTTAGGATCATAGAATAAACCACCTCTTGTTTCTTTTGGGTATCCTACGAATAGGCACAACTTTGAACGTGAATCCAACTTCTTTGGATTTGTCACAAGCACATGTCTTTGGACAACCCATATTCTGAAGTGACATAAACTACCTTTACGTCCTTTCCAGAGTTCAAAAAGTGTTTCAGAAACACTTTTGGAGGGCACACTATTCAATATGTATTCTGCAGTCTCCACTGCATAACCCCAAAAGGAACTAGGGAGATGAGCATAACTCATCATTGATCGAACCATGTCCAACAAGGTTCTATTTCTCCTTTCCGATACACCGCTTTCTTTGTGGTGTCTTGGGAGTGAGAGTTGGGATGTATTTCCATGTTCTATCATATAGTTTTGGAATTTTAAATCCATGTACTCTCCACCTCTATCCGATCGAAGTGTTTTAACTCTTTTACCTAATTGATTTTCAACCTAAGCCTTGAATTCCTTGAACTTTTCAAGTGCTTCAGACTTGTGGTGCATTAGGTAAATATGCCCATATCTAGAATAATCATCTATAAAAGAGATGAAATATTCATATCCTCCCCTGGCTTTAACATTCATGGACCACAAAGTGCAGAATGTATAAGCTCTAGAGGATGTTTGGCTCTATAACCTTTTCCACTAAAAGGTCTTTTAGTCATTTTGCCTTCTAGGCGGGATTCACATCTTTGGTAAGGAATTTTCTTCTAACTCGTTTAGAAGTCCGTTCTTTACCAATCTCTCAATCCTATTGAGATTAATGTGACACAATCTTAGATGCCAAAGATGAGCATTTTCTTTAGGAGAAGTTTTACGTTTCTTAGTTTGTGTGTTTTAGTTTTAAATAATTCGAGGTGTTCAAAACAATTTTGATTGAATTAGGCCTTAAAACATACAATCCATTTTCTAATGAAATTTGAACATATTTCTAAACCTTTCTTTAAAATAAACACTTTATTCATAGAAAAGGAAACAAAAATACATTGTTCAATGAGGCAAGAAATGGAAATAAGGTTTCTAGTAAACCACGGTATCACTAATATATTGTCCAACAATACATATTTCTTGCCAAAATAAAGCTTCATTGTGCCTCTCATGCACTGGTGAGACGACTTCTCCATTTCCAACCCGGGCGTTATCTCTCTCTTTGTAGTGTGCCGCCAGAATGAATTCCAAAAAAGAAGAACAAACATGATTAGTGGCGCTGAATCAAGTATCCAAGCTATTTTATCATTATCCACTAAACAAGCTTCTAGGCAAAGTAAATCATATTTACCTTCCTTTTCTTTTTCTCGCAATGTACTTGGACGATTCGTTTCAATGCCCGTCTTCGTTGCGGTGGAAACACTTTCCCTGTCAAAGAACGTCTTTGACTTTCTTGCCCTTTTGGTGGCGGCTTTTGTCGGCTTGTTTCCCTTTACCAACCTTCTTCATGTTCTTCTCCTTACCTCTCAAAGTTAGAAGAAGATGAAGCCATCATTTTGTGAGGCAGGTCGAACCTCCGTGATAACTTCTCTCGGCAACATTTGCCTCATCTTTCGATCCTGAATTTTCATCAAAGATTGAAAGGTCCGGAGTTCATTCAGAAGGGAGGTAAGATTAAAAGTAAGCTTGTTCATAACAACATTACTTCTAAAACTGCAGGAAACTATCTGGAAGGGTTTCCAGAATGAAGCAGACCTGGCTCGACTCATCGATGGAAGCACCATTCGACTCGCGATGTTAAAGTGTACCATCATATCCGAGGACATGATCCCGACGGATGTACCCTCCGGCATCCTCGAGTTGAATATGTACTTTAGGGCATTATGTCGAGCTTGTGTGGACTGTTGTCCAAACATACCCTGCATAGAATCCATGATTTCCTTGGCGGTAATCATGCCCTCATGCTTCTTGGCTAATATGTCAGACATACTTGCCAGCATGTAGACCTTGGCCTTATCATTGGCCTTGATCCATCGATCATATGCATCACGAACATTTTCGTGACGCATTTGAGCACAGCTTTGAGGACACTCCTCGGTTAGCACAAACTTGATTATCCACTACCCAAAAATAGTGTTGAGTTTGTTTTTCCATGTCATCATATTCTCTAGGTTAGCTTTTCCGCACCCAATAAGGAAATTATAGAGCTAGACATTTTTTTGCTGAAAATTTACAAACAAACTTGTATGAGTTTCTTGCTATAACTCTAATCCAATCATGTTTTAGCTAATTATCAAATGATTCCTAGGCCATTTATAATTTGCAATGATACTCAAAGGTTTAGAATGTATGACAGAAGAAGGTAATAAAAAACACTCCTCCTCCGGATCAAGACATTCTTGACCAAAACCTAACACCAGAATAACTCTTATTCCTATAGGTTTTAGTTACCATTTTTCGGTTTGGATACATACACAACTTATGTACCTCGTGAGTGTAACCGTTTGTCTTTAGATCCCAGAGTCTCGATCCAATAAAATCCGCCGAAGGGAGGACTAGGTTGGAAAATAGTCTAAGGAAATCTTTATCCCTTTCGGGTGTTTACTGTGTTAGATCCCCTATGATCAAGCCCTCGGAAGGGATTATGCAGTCCAAGCCGACCATAGTGGTCTAACGGTATAAACCGACAAAAAAGAGATCGTAGGTTTTGTTTTCACTAAAACTCGCTGCTCCCACTCACTATAAGTACCCTCTCCATTCACCTTGGTATTGACTCATACAAACACCATCCAGAAGGGGGACGCTCCGTTTGCGCCACGAGGCCAAGTATGAGTCTCACGGCGTGAACTTCAGGAGATAGCGTAGGTGGAAAAATATGTATCTCATACACTTTTTCCTCCCACTGAATACTTTAAGTCTATAGGAATCTTTCTTAGGCTAAAACCCGGCTAATGGTTTTACCTAACTCTATCAACATAACCCTTATATTGATAATCAATATAACTCTTATATTGATTTTATCCTAAGTTTGTTAATATAACTCCTTATATTAAACCTAGGATTTCTAGTTTATTAACCCTTAATAAACCCATTGACGCATTCTTGTAATTTATAAGACTCTCTGATTAAATTTCACTCCCAGTCGATTCCGGTAGGGGGTGTTAGCTTCCGTCCTTAAATAATACTGACCTAGACAGAACTTTCCTTAGATAGAGTTCCTCTTTTAATCATAGCTTATAAATTACTTGAATCCTAATTCTAATCTAATTAGAACTAGATAACCTAAGGTCTATTAATTTCCAAGTTCTAAACACTTTAAAACTAATAATTAACCTTAGGTGACATGCATACTATGTTATAGTGCTTGATCATTCATCACATGAATAATAAAACATTCATAGCATATTCATCTCATGAAATATAATGCATGTCAATGCTGTCCAAAAATTAATATAATAACCTTATATTAATTAATCATGCAAACTATATAATATAACTCCTTATATTATAAATGATGCATGAAAATGCTTAACCTAAGGTGGGATTTCTAAAATACAAGCATACACTATGCATGACAATAATTACACAACAATTGCATAATTAAAATAGCAAAAATTAGACCAATTTTGGCACCCTAGAAATAATTTTAATTAATATAATCTAATTATATTAATTAAAATTAAAATTATTAAATATATTAATATAAAACGTTTTTATAATTAATATAAATAATTAAATTTTGGTTTCTGCCCGTTGCTCCTCCCGTGAAACGTCATCGGCGTTGCAACGCTGATAGCAGCGTTACAACGCTGCTTTTGTCATTTTCTGCCGAGCGTTGTGCAACGCCACAGCGTTGCAACGCTGTCGTCTTCTCTAGCCGCGCGCGCTGCGCGATGGCGTTGGTAACGCCGGCTTGGCGTTACAACGCCATTCACAGAACAACCATAGGAATCTCCATTCCTTGCTCGTTTTTGCTCCGATCTTCTCAGCAACCGCTTTGCCTCGATCGACATGGACTTACAGACACGATTTACAATTAAATTTGCCCAAAACACCGGACCCTTACATTGAACATTTCAATGAAATTGTAAGTCTAAGTGCCAAAATTGAAAACATCTAATTTCGCAAAAACCGTTCACACATCTCATGCACAAAACAGTAAATCCCGTCAGTGCAAGATATTATGTAAAACCCGTAGCTACGGTAACACTCCACTAAAGCCCGTAGCTGCACTCCCGTCAGTGCAAGATATTACGTGTCCACTGATATAACCAATGCCCATGAGTCGAACCTTCACAGGTTGTTCGTAGACACTGCTGGGTCAAATTACAGTTTCACCCCTGTGTCTACTTCTTGCTCCTTAAGTCCCCACTGCTCCTCTAATGAACGACAACGTTGTAATGGTCCAACCATACACAACAACCCTCTCGTGCCAGTGAGAAGGCGAGTGCCCGTTGTCCAAGCCCTGAAGACAACACTTAAGGGAACAACCCCTCTAGTTTCCCTAATGGCGAGAATGAGTGAATTCCATCTCGCGTAGTTAAGTTCCCAACTCCCTACTTGGTCCTGTCCCTGAGAAGATAGGCATATCAAGCGAGTAACTGTGATCACCCTCTCCCGTACTAGTCAAAGTCTGCACCATGCAGGTGAGTCCGTAATATGATCATGATTCAGGTCAAGTCACTAATGGTCATCTACGAAGTTATTAGTGAAGGGAATCGAAGTCCCCGCATCGGAAGCGATTGCGAATCGCGCGCTCTTGATTTAGTTACAATGGAAATTTCAAGAATGTAAAACATGAATTAAGCATAAAATAAGAGTTTGGACAGCAAAAAGTTACCTTTGAAGAACCTTTCTTCAAGTGCTCCTCTCTCCACGATCACGGTCTCAGCAATAAGAACTCCAACGTGCGAAGACACGACCACCGGATCTTCTCCGTTGTTCTCTAGGTGAGGGAGGAAGGTGGATTCCCTTTAGGAGATATGAGGTATTTTGAGAGAGAGATTTGTGTTTTGGAACTCTTCCAACAACACAACAAGGAGGCTAGGAATTCTATGAAAAAAACCCTTAACCTAGTTGCATCTCATGCAACCATATATAAAGAGAATTGGGATGGAAATGACCATCCTACCCCTGCTTTAATCTCTCTTTAGTATATAGTCTAAATCACATTAAAACTATATATTATATCAATTATATCATATATAATTGATATAACTCATCATGTATGAAATTGAACACTTCAATTTCACTCCTAACTTTATACCCTCTATATTACCATGTTGAGCCAACGGAGGGATCTAATGGACCTACAGATCATGAGCTCCAATGATGTGAAATTAACTGATCAAACTCTTTTATCTAGTTAATCAATATTCATTAACTACAAGTCACTCCACTATAGACTTGTGTTTGCGCACTCTCTCACTTTGTAGATATTATTGTGTCCACTGATATAGTCATTACCCATGAGTCGACCCTTCACAGGTTATTCGTAATCACAGTTGGGTCAAATTACCGTTTTACCCCTGTGATTACCTCTTTGCCCCTTAAGCACCATTGATCCTCTAATGAACAACAAGTCTAAGGTCCCACCTTAGACTCATACCCTCATAGAGGGCGGGGCCCCGTTGTTCAAGACCTGGAGTCAGTTCTTAAGGGAACAACCTATCTAATTCCTCAGTAGAGGAATGAGTGAATTCCATCTTGCACAGTTAAGTTCCCAGCTACCTACGAGGTTATGTCCCTAAGAAGGTAGGCTTATTGAGTCGGCTATAGGCCACTCTCACCCATACTAGTCTAAGGACAAACCCTATAAGCAGGAGTTCTTAACTTGCTCAGAATTCAGGTCGAGTCACTAATGACCATTTATAAATTACTAGTCTTATCCTGTTAACGGTGTTATACTTGTTAGACTAATAATTTGCGATCCAGTCTTGTATGAACTCTTCATACATGATGCCCCCACTCGCATGTCAACTACATGAATGAGTTGGATTACTTCATTTGTACTAATTACAAAGTGGGCCGCATCCATGGTGTTACCAGAATGAGGTTTCCAACCTTCGTCTTTTATCATAGACTATTTAGGTTATAATCTTGAACTCAACCCAAATAGTTTCCACTACACTGATTTCAAGATAAGCGTTATAACCTTGGAGCTTAGTTTATTGGATTTATAAAAGTAAGACTGTAATCTTATCAAAACAAATAACACTTTATTTAATTGATCAAGATTACACAAGTTTAGGGCATAAATCCCAACAATTAGTTCATACTGTTAACGGTGTTACATCAGTAGGTCTAATAATTCACGGTCCGCTCTTGTACAATCTCATTGTACATGATGACCCCACTCGTATGTCAACCACATGAACGAGTCAGATCACCTCATTTGTATTTTAATACAAAGCGGGCCGCATCCACAGTGTATCCAGGATTAGGTCTCCAACCCCATCCTTATACTGTAGATCGTTCGGGTCATTAACTCGAACGTGATCCTCCCTGTGTGTCCACTACACACCGTTCTAGTTCTCTCATGTATTCAATGACCCTAGAGCTTAGTTTATTGGACAAAGTTTGTAATAAATGCGAGGCACAAAATGATGAAATAAATAACCTTTATTAATTTCAAACGTATATTTACAAACTAAAAAAGATTAGGACAAACATCCCAACAGTTCATGAGCTCCAATAATGTGAGATTAACTGATCAAACTCTTTGATCCAGTTAATCAATATTCATTAACTACAAGTCACTCCACTATAGACTTGTAGCTGCACTCTCCTCACTTTAGATTATATTGTGTCCATTGATATAATCATTACCCATGAGTCGACCCTTCACAGGTTGATCGTAATCACAGTTGGGTCAAATTACCGTTTTACCCCTGTGATTACCTCTTTGTTCCTTACTATAAACTCATACCCTCTTAAGCTAGTTTAGAGGATGGGGCCCGGTTGTTCAAGACCTGGACTCAGTTCTTAAGGGAACAACTTATCTAATTCCTTAGTGTAGGAATGAGTGAATTCCATCATGCATAGTTAAGTCTCCAGCTACCTACGAGGTTGAAGAGATCGAATCCCGGAGCGGAAGCGATTGTGAATCGCGTGTTCTTATTTTGTAACATGGATTTCAATCTAGATAAAATATTGACGGAGATCTGATCTCCTTGAGCAGCGGAAACGTGGTTTGGGATCGTAATTCGCTTGATTATTTAAGTTGAATAAAAAACTGATACATTGACAAAAATACAGAACAAGCGTGTTTTTAATCTAATTAAATCATGGAGATACACATGCAAACATACCTAAATTTAACTATTAAATTAAGAAGAGAAAGGAATTATTACTCTTGTAGACTCGCAGGAACACTTTGCTCCAATGTTTATTCTAGGAAGTCAACAACACAGGAACTTCCAAAAGTTCTCTGTTTTTCACCAACAGGAACACAACCAATAGAGTAAACCCTCTATCCTGTGAATGAGTAGATCCTCATTGGTGGGAAGGATTCCAACTTTTGGAAGAAGAAGGGAATGAGAGAGTGAGAGAGAAATTTTTCAGAGTTTCTTTCTAGTCTTGAAAAATTAATCAAACACCTTTCTTCTCTCCAGGAGAAGTTAAACACAGTAGAGGGCATCTCCCACTTCCTATCGAATAGGGAGTTGGGAGAAAGGGGGAACGTGTCTTCCTGACACGTTCCCTATTTAATTAATTAATCATATTAATTAAATAATTAAATTAAATATCTTATATTTAATTTATATTAAATCAAATTTAATGAATTATCCCTCTATCCTATAGTTTTAATGCACATCTAATGTACATTAAATTTAACCTATAGTTTTTAAATATGAATCATATTCACATTTAAATTTAATATTTGAACTCTTTCAAATATTTAATTCTCTCACATAATTTAATATGAATCATATTCACATTAAAATTATAATATATAGTTCGAAGACTATATATAGTATATCGTATCCATATACATTAAATATATTCCCTAATGAATTTGAACATTTCAAATTCAAATGATCTAAGAACCCTTTACGAGCTAGAAGGTGGACCTAATGGACCTATAGATCAGAAGCTCCAACGATACGAGATTGCTCGGTTAATCTCATTAACCTCCCAATCAACATTCGTTAACTGCAGGAACACTCCACTAAAGTCCCACAACTGCACTCTTCTCACTGTAGATATATTTCTGTGTCCACGGATATTGACCAATAACAGCAAGTCAATCCTACACGAATGTTCGTAACACCAGTTGGGTCAAATTACCGTTTTACCCCTGTGTTACATATTGTGCCTTAAGTACCAGTGCTTCTCTAATGAACAATTTGTTTGTGGTCCTACCAAGAAACATAGTCCCTCTCGGGCAATGAGAGGGTCGGGCCCTTTGTTCAAGTCCCGGAGACACCACTTAAGGGAACATTCCTCTACTTACCCTAGTAGGGAGTGAATTCCATCTTGCTAAGTTAAGTTCCCAACCGCTCACTCGGTCTTGTCTCCAAGAAGGTAGGTGTAAGCCCTAAACCCTATTCTCTTTTATCATTGATCACTCGTTCATGATGTTTTGAAATATGCAAAATCGTATAGGTTGCACTAAACGATGTCGTGATCAAATTTGGGAATCTATTGAATTTGGAGCTACAATGTGTCTAAACTTCATAAGGGGATAGGTAAACCATTGAAATAAGCATATTAAGAGTTGCATTGAAGTAAGTTCAAATCATTAGCAAATTGGAGAAGTTTTAGGTGCATCAAGTATTGAATGGAAGATCATATGTCTCACAAACTTAGGATAAGTTGGCTAAATGCTTAGGGTTTACTTACACACTTATTTTGTTGTTTTAAAAAGGTGATTATGATGTAAATACTGAAGTAGGAGCTGGCCAAAGGAGGTGAAGGCTCGAAGTTAAGTTTCGCAAGAAGGTGGTGTCAAATTCTTACTAAGACAGCAAGCAGCTGGAAAATGGTCCAACTTCAATCGATCATATCTCTCTATCTACTGAACCAAATTCGATGATGTTTGTGTCAAAATCTCATAAATTGAGTGTAGAATACGAAACTGGTCGGCTTTACAGAAAATACCAAGAGGACGAAAGAGAAAAGTGCAGAATAGTGAAGGGTGTTCAAGTTTCTCGGGTAGCAGAACAGTATGAGGCGATCAGTCTGTTTTGAGCTCTTGAGGAGGAATTAGAAGCTGAAGTTTTGAGGTAAGTAAGCTAAGATATTGTCCTTGAGTTTTATCAAAAAATATTTGGTGGTTGTGTTGATAAAGTCTGAGGAACTCAAGCTGGAAGTTGAACCTGTAATTTTAGGTGAAAGGAAAAAACTTCTAGCAAGAGATTGAAGGAGATTCTCTTCCATTTCTATTTACCTTACAACCAATTGTGTGTATGGCTATTCTTAATTGAGTTATGAGACTGAATTAGACCTGTTTCTTAGGTGCATAAGGAAAGGAATTGATGTTCTTGTTTAGTTAAGAGAAAAGAGAAAAGAAGTATATGCTGTCAAATCCGGGAAGTCTCTGATGTTTTGGTTGTTCTGATCTGTACACTTGGAGTTAGAAGCTCTAATTGGTATGGTTCGAAAGCTTATTGAATTTCCTACAACTTTCATAAAGAAATCGTGAGTAGAAAATGTCTAGAAGATGTCTTAAATATCAGATTAAATTTGTTGTGCAGCAGGAAATCTGAATCTGAAAACAGCAGAAGTCGGTTTTGAGGAAAGTAGCTTTCGAGGTATTTCTGAACCAATCCGTTTGGAATTTAAATTTCATGTCTTCATATGATTTTTAGAGGATTCACAAAGGAAGAGTTTGGTATAAATTACATTATTTTTGGATAAGTAATGAAGAAGTTATGGCTGTCTGAATACAGGGCAGAAAATCTGAAAATGCTGGAAAATTTAAAAGTGTGTTTTCTTGCGAGTTTTAAGGTTAAAAATCATGAGCTCGAGGTTCTAATGGTTGAGTTGGTTTGTTTGACAGGCCAAGAGCAAATAGGTCAAGTTTACAAGCCAAGGTTCTAATTCTAATACTGTGAGTGACTCTATCTTAGAACTATGCTTGGCCTATGTTTTTCTTAAAAAACATAATTGTTGATCATTGAATCTTGTTTGAACTAATTATGTATAGCTTCATGGAGTTCCTAACATAAAGTTCATGATGGAACCTAAGCATGCTTTGAATTAGTTGTAACTATAAATCCAAGTATGGAAACTAAATTATGAAAGTATGCTTTCCTTTAGAGAATGTTTTGTGTAAATCCACTTGGGAACATGTTTAGATGATAATATGAAATTGTCATGAAATTGTTGTATGTGTTATAAAGACATGATTTCCATGGTAAACAAGTTATGCCCTTGGTCTTGGTTAACCCCTAATCTGAAGGACATTCGAGAAGGTACTTAGGGGAATGAATCATAATTTCCCGATCTTTGAAGGACAATGAGAAGGTATTCGGGTAGTAAATGGTCTTACCTTAATCTTGAAGGACATAGAGAAGGTATTAGGGAAAACCAAAGGGCAAAGGTATTCCACGTGCACGTGAGAGAGGTATGAACCTTATTGGTACAAATGTAACTCTACAACCTCTATGGTTAGAAAGTGGTATCATGCTATGTGTTTTATTGTTATGAGCTTCAATATTATTGATCTATTTACACTCAATATAATACTACATTATGAGTTATGTGCTATGCATAAGTGGTGACTTAAACCTGTAAATTGGAAGCATGGTTTGTTTATGTTAAGTTATTTTCTACTTATAATCTGCCATTATTATGCTTCACCTTTGAGCTTATAATAGACACTCACTGAGCTTCCTAGCTCACGTTTTCTTTATGTCTACTCTTCCCAGGTAGCAGACGAGTTTCCAGTGCTTAGCCTTCACAAGACCTATTTGCCACCACGCCATTTAGCTCCTTGTATATACACTTTCTTGTATATGGTTTGTAGTGAGAACATATTAGATGAGTTGTAATAAACTTGGAAACTTTATGACTATCTATAGAACATAGTAAAGGAAGTGAATGTGTTTCATATATAAGTGTATATCAGTGCTTAACTTTGCTTATTCAAACATGATGTGTTACGTCTATTTTAAGTTAAGTCTTGGGTTAGTCAAGGAAAGCCAACAAGAGGTTTTGTTATCTTTGTCTTTGCATCTCTTCCTAGGTTAGGCAAGTAAGCTGGGACGGGGTGTGACAACTTGGTATCAGAGCAAAAGGTTTTGGGAAGGGAACTAGGTTCATGCATTAAATTAGGAGCTTGTTGTCTTATTTATTTTAATAAGATTGTATAATTTAGGACCATGGCTCGAGGTGGCAAACGAGCCAGGCAAGTGGAGACTGGAACTCAAGAAGCTACTGGTGATAGAGGAAGAGAGGTATCAGAGGGAGAGTCTAGTCATCCTCAGCAAGAGGTGAATATGGAGGAACAGATCTTTACGAGGATAAATCAAAGATTAGCTGAAAGTGTTGGATCAGCACAAGCAGATCTAGAAAAGAAGTATGACATTGAAAGACTGAAAGCCTTAGGTGCAACAACATTTGAAGGCACGATAGATCCCGCTGATGCCGAGGTTTGGTTAAATCTGATTGAGAAGTGCTTAGGGTCATGCGATGCCCTGAAGACAGGAAGGTCGATTTAGCGGCATTCTTACTCCAGAAAGGAGCAGATGATGGGTGGAAGATAACTGAGAGCAGAAAAGGGGATGCTTGGAGCTGGAAAGAGTTTTGAAAGGCCTTTGAAGATAAGTATTACCCGAGCTCATATCGTGATGCGAAGAGGAACGAGTTTCTAGGACTCGTTCAGGGGTCGATGACTATAATAGAATATGAGAAGAAGTTCACAGAGTTATCAAAGTATGCTAGCACTATTGTTGCAAGCAAGATAGATCGATGCAAGAGGTTCGAGGATGGTTTACTGAGCGAGATCCGAACACCGTGACAAACAAGTTACGAGTGGGGTGAGTTCTCCAAGCTTGTGGAGACGATGATGCAGTGAGAGCGAAGCCTAGTAGATGTGTGAATGGGAAAAGGAAGCGTAGGTGGTGGTCATACCACTTATTACGTTGGTTTACCACGAGACCCGATTCCAACGAGGAGATAGTAGAAGATTCACTCCGGTATCTCTGCGGAAAAGGAAGCTTTAAACCCCATCGTGGTGGGCAAACTACTCCAAGGAGTGCAGGTGGACGTGGGGAAAGACAGAGGCGGGAGGGATCAAGTTTTACGATAGGATCGCAAGGACTCCGTCTGAGGCAACCCAGTGAGTCGGTAGCTAGTTCAAAGCAAAGGAAACCTTTGTGCAACACTTGTGGAAAGTATCATTGGGGTCGATGTTTGAGTGGTGGAAATGTATGTTTCAACCTGTGGGCAAGGTGGTCACTTCAAAGGGAATGCCCCAATTAATGCAAGAAGGCATGGTGGGACAGAGAACTACATCGCATACTGATGAGTAGAAATTAATTATACTTATGATATCTAATTTCCTTACATTCTATGTGAATAAAATGTTTAATTGTTGAAATTGTGTCCAATTTAGTTTAGGTGATAAATTATCATTATTTAGTGAAACCAGTCTAAAAAGCACATTTTAGTTTAAATCCGTAAATTGGAATAAAAATTGAAAAATTAGAAAACAAAAGAATGAGACAATTGAAAATAAAAAAAGGAATTAAAGAAATTAGAAAAAAAAAAATATATGAAAAGAAAAAAAAAAAAAGAAAAGCTTATTATCTAATATTTTCTTTTGTTTTTGTTTTTTCTTCTTTGTGTAGGTGGCATACATGCATGGAGTCTTCCTTGAGAAATGCAAGGAGAAATAATCTTGTGGCTTGGCACACATTGTGGAGAAAGAAATGGCACATTTAAGGACCTATTTTTGGTCATTTTCAAGTATAAAAGGAGGGCAATGCATTGAGCAAAGGGAGTGTAGAGTTTGAGTGTTCTCTAGAAAAACAAAAGTTTAGAGAGTGTTTTAGTTCTCTGTTTTTAGTAATTTTTATTTTATGTTTTCTCTCCTTTCTGATTATTCTTGCTTTTCCACCATGTGTGACTAAGCTTTAATTTCGATTCAAGGGTCATTCCATTTCCAATTGTAATTTTTTGTGAGGCTTGAGACCTAATTGAAATTTTGTTCCTAATTCAAGAATTCTTTGTTTCTTGTTTTATTTTTATGATTGATCGTTGCTAATTAAATTGGCGCCTTAATTTAGTTTCAATCAATTTATTGCTATCCATGATTTTGTGATCCGTAATTGTCACAGATGATTGAAAAAATGTAGCAAGGGGTTGGCTTATGTGTGTGTAATTAATGGCTTTTCCATTTTACATAGCTTGCATAATAGACTCTAGGAAACAAAGAAACAAAATTAATTAACTTGTAGTTACCTCAATTAGTTAATTTTGGTTTAGTCCTCTCATTGCTTTTAATGCTATTATTTAATCAATATGGAACGCTATCGTACCCAATGGATTAAATTATAAGTTTTGATTTTGATGCTTGGTTAAGATCAATTAAATTAGGAGAGTTTATATTTATTGCGGCTTTTAAGAGTAAATTGACTAAGCTCTTGAATTAGCAAAGTTAAAATTGATTTCTTTTTTTCCTTTTGAAGCCTATGATCAAGATTACAATTGGATGAAATTTATATCCTTGAATTGGAAGTTCATAAAATTATCTTTTACCTTTTTTTTTTTTTTTTTATTTCATTTTTGTTCGATAATTCAACCCCCTTTATTTTTGTTATCATTATTATTTTTAACTTTGAGAAATTAATTTGATTGGTTCCTTGGGATTCGACACAGTCCACTATTTCTACAAGTTAGATCTAGAAAACCAATAAATATTTTGGAGGGCTTCACAACCCGACTAAAATTTGGCGCCGATTCTTGGGGACCTATTTTAGTTTCTCATTGTTTAATTTGTTTGTTTTTATAGTTTATGAGTCGTTCTTCTCGAAATATTGAATTGCAGTACAATCTCGAAATCGAGAAAACAAAGACGTGAGACTAAGAAAAGAGACTAAAGAAAGAAAACGTCGTCTTTAGGGGAAGCCAATAGAGATTTAGATAGTGGTGACACATATACATTTCAAGATCAACCTCGAGGGAGATGGAAGACAACATGGCAGAGAGAACTCTAAGCGACTTGCAAAGACTGATTTAAATCAACAACCTTTATGCATTACTTTTCCTACTATTGCGGGTGATTTTGAACTTAAGTCGGAGCTTAATCCACTTACTCCCTTCTTTTCGTGGATGTGCGGTGAAGATCCTCATAAACACTTGAAGGAATTCCACATCGTATGCTCGGGATGAAACCTCATGGAGTCACGGAAGAGCAAATCAATCTTAGAGCTTTTCCCTTTTCTTTAAAGGATCAAGCAAAAGATTGGCTCTATTACCTACCTTACAGTTCGATCGAGACGTGGAATGAGATGAAAAGATTGTTCTTGGAAAAATTCTTTCCAGCATCAAGAGCTGCTAACATCAGGAAGGAGATTTATGGTATAACACAGATCACCGGGGAGACGTTATACGAATACTGGGAGAGATTCAATAGATTGTGTGCTAGTTTTCCCCATCACCAAATTTCTGATCAACTCCTAATCCAATACTTTTATGAGGGGTTGTTGCCAATGGATAGGAGCATGATTGATGCAGCAAGTGGTGGAGCATTAGTGAACAAAACACCTGAAGCAGCCAAACAATTAATTTCAAACATGGCAGAGAATTCCCAACAATTTGGGACCAGAGCTAGTGGAAATGTTCAACAAGTCAAAGAGGTTAGTGAACTCAAAAATCAAATTTTCGATCTAAGCGCTTTGGTTCGTCAAATGGCTGTAGGGCAATTGCAAGCGGCAAAGGTGTGTGGAATATGCTCACTTCCAGGACATCCTACAGAAGCATGCTCTCAACAGCAACAAGATTCATTTCAAGAAGTCAATGCCTTAGGAGGATTTCCTGGTCAACCTCAAAGAAAGTACGATCCCTATTCTAACTATTACAATCACTGGATGGAGGACCACCCAGAACTTCAGCTACACGGAAATCAAGGAGGACAACAAAGACAACCTCCTCGAATTTTGGTAGACCATTACAAGCTCCTATGCAAGCCCGAGTTCTAACTCGGTATGTGTTTGGAAGATATTGTTAAGACCCTAGCTAACAATACTCTTCAATTTCAACAGAGACAAGAGTAGGCATGCAAAATTTAGGTAACCAAATTACTCAATTGGCTACGTCGGTCGATGAAGTGGAAGCCCAAAATTCGGAAAGTTGCCTTCACAACCGCAGGTGAATCCAAGGAGAACGTCGGTGCAATAATGCTGCCGAAGCGGGAAAGAAATTCCCTCCGAGTGATTCCACCTAAGGAGGAAAAAAAGAAGAATCTTCTTCTTCCACCAAAGCACCAAAAGGGGTAAATTTTGATTCTTCTCTATCTTTTCCTTCACATACTTCACCTCCCCTTTTCCTAGCAAAAGTTAGCAAAGCCAAAAGAAGATGAACATGAAAAGGAGATCCTCGATACATTTAGGAAAGTAGAGATTAATATCCCGTTATTGGATCTTTGTCAAACAAATTCCAGTATGCAAAGTTCTTGAAAGAATGCTGTGCACAAGGAAGAGGAAAACAAAAGAAAAGGAAAAAGTTGTGGTAAGTAAGAATGTGTCGGCTATCTTACAAAAAATATGCCGAGAAAAGTGTAAGGATCCGGTATGTTTTCGCTTCCTTGTATTATTGGTAATAAGAAAATCGAGTGTGCCATGTTAGATTTAGGGGCTTCCATTAATGTCATGCCATTTTCTATTTATCAAGAATTAAAATTAAATGACTTACAAGAAACTGGTGTAGTAATACAGTTGGTTGATCGTTCTTATATTCACCCTTTAGGAGTTGTTGAAGATGTCTTGGTGCAAGTTAATGAACTCATATTCCCTGTTGACTTTTACATCTTAGAAACGGGTAGTAATTCACAATCAAAATCTGCTTCAATTTTACTAGGCCGACCATTCATGAAAACAGCCAAAACAAAGATTGATGTAGACGAGGGTACTCTCTCAGTAGAGTTTGATGGAGAGATTGTTAAATTTAATATTTTTGATGCCATGAAACATCCAAATGATGAACATTCTCTTTGTCATATTGATGTGATTGATTCCATTGTACAAGATGTATTCATAGAGGAGGAAAGCGTTGAACATGAGCATGAATTAAATACACAATCTAGTTTGGAAGACCTTGATGATATAATCGGTGTAGAAAATTCTTTTTTATCAGAACTAATAGATTCAAATGCCGAAATTTCTACTTCAACTAACAAAATGCTATCTTCTGTCATACAGGCACCAAAACTGGAGTTGAAAGCTTTGCCAAATCACCTTAAATACGTATATTTGGGTGAGGTTGATACATTGTCTGTCATCATCTCGAAAGGTCTCACAATGGAACAAGAAGAGAAGTTGGTGAGAACCTTGAAAGAATACAAGCTTGCAATTGGATGGACTTTGGCTGACATAAAAGGCATTAGTCCATCAATTTGCATGCACGCAATTCTACTTGAGAACAATGCCAAAACATCAAGGGAGCGCAAAGGAGGTTGAATCCAACTATGAATGAAGTGGTAATGAAAGAGATACTCAAGTTGTTGGATGCAGGTATCATCTATCCAATCTCAGATAGTGAGTGGGTAAGTCCAATTCATGTAGTTCCAAAGAAAACCGGAATAACTGTGGTAAGGAATCAAAACAATGAACTTGTACCCATGCGTGCGCAAAATGGTTGGAGAATGTGTATTGATTTTAGGAAACTTAATCATGTAACTAGAAAAGATCATTTTCCTTTACCTTTCATTGATCAGATGGTAGAGCGATTAGCTGGTAAACCCTTTTATTGTTTTCTTGATGGCTTTTCAGGTTTCTATCAAATCCCTATTGCACAAGAAGACCAGGAAAAGACGACATTCACATGTCCATTTGGCACCTATGCTTATAGGCGAATGCCTTTTGGTCTCTGTAATGCCCCAGGAACGTTTCAGAGATGCATGATGAGTATTTTTTCTGAATATATTGAGAAATGCATTGAAGTATTTATGGACGATTTTACTGTATATGGGGATTCATTTGATGTATGCTTGGATAATTTGACCAAGATTATGAAAAGATGCATTGAAACTAACTTGGTTTTAAATTATGAAAAATGTCATTTTATGGCCACTCAAGGCATTGTTTTAGGGCATGTTGTATCTTCTAGGGGTATAGAGGTCGATAAAGCGAAAGTGGATATTATTGCAAACTTACCCTACCCTACCAATGTTAGGGGAGTGCGTTCCTTTCTTGGTCATGCAGATTTTATCGCGGAGTTCATCAAGGACTTTTCAAAAGTTGCTTTGCCAATGACAAATTTACTGCAAAAGGAAGTTCAATTCGAATTTGGAGAAGAATGCAAAGAGGCGTTTGATAAGCTAAAAGAGTTGTTGACAAGTGCACCTATTATTCAACCACCACGATGGGACTTGCCCTTTGAAATTATGTGTGACTCAAGCAACTATGCAATGGGAGCGATTCTAGGTCAACGAGTTGACAAGAAAAGCCACGTCATTTACTATGCTTCAGAACCTTGAATCTTGCTCAATGCAATTATTCCACTACGGAAAAAGAGCTTTTATCAATTGTTTTTGCTTTAGATAAATTTCGATCTTATGTACTTGGTTACAAGTTGTTGTGTTTTCGATCATGCGACTTTGAAGTATCTTTTGGCAAAGAAAGAATCGAAACCAAGGTTGCTTGATGGATTTTGCTTCTTCAAGAGTTCAACTTTGAAAATCAAAGACCAGAAAGGAGTGGAGAATCATTGCTGGACCACTTGAGTAGATTGGTCGAGGAGAAGAAGATGATCTACCATTCGGTGATAATTTTCCGGATGAACATTTGTTCCAACTCAAAGGTATGATTCCTTGGTATCTTTGATATGGTCAATTATTTAGTCACAAAAATCTACCTCATTGTCTTAGTAAGTCTAGGAAAGAAAAATAAAAAGTGAGTCAAAATATTATGTTTGGGATGAGCCTTTCCTATGGAAATTTTGTTCTGATCAAGTGATTAGGAGATGCGTACCCGAAAATGAATTTCAGTCTATTTTAACTTTTTGCCATGATTTTGCATGTGGAGGTCATTTTGGACCTAGACGAACTGCTAGAAAAATCTTAGATAGTGGTTTGTATTGGGAGTCTATGTTTAAAGATGCATATCAATTTTGCAAGAGTTGTGAGAAATGCCAAAAAGTAGGAGCAATAACACGTAAGAATGAAATGCCTCAGGTTCCAATTCTTATTTGTGAAATATTTGATGTCTGGGGCATTGATTTCATGGGCCCTTTGCCTTCTTCTTGTGGTTTTTCGTATATACTTTTGGCTGTAGATTATGTGTCAAAATGGGTGGAAGCAAAAGCCACCAAAACTGATGACTCTCAAGCTGTTGTAGGTTTTATCAAGGTTAACATCTTTAATAGGTTTGGAATTCCAAGAGCCATTATCAGTGATCAAGGAACTCATTTTTGCAATAGAGCAGTTGAAGCTTTGATGAGGAAGTATGGAGTGAATCACCGAGTGGCCACCGCCTACCACCCTCAAACCAATGGGCAGGCTGAAGTTTCCAACAGAGAAGTTAAAACCATTTTGGAGAAAACAGTGAATCCAGGAAGAAAAGATTGGAGCCTTCGTTTAGACGATGCATTGTGGGCTTATCGAACAACCTATAAGACTCCTATAGGGATGTCTCCCTACCGGTTGATTTTTGGTAAGGCATGTCATTTACCTGTGGAAATTGAGCATAAAGCTTATTGGGCGGTTCGACGATGCAACATGGATCTAGACAAAGCTGGAGCTTCAAGGTTACTGCAATTGCAAGAATTGGAGGAGTTGCGGCTTGATGCTTATGAGAATTCGAGGATTTATAAAGAGAAATCCAAGTTGTTTCATGACAACATGCTTATTCGAAAACAATTTGAGATTGGTCAAAAAGTTTTGTTATATAATTCTCGATTGAAGTTTATGCCTGGTAAGTTTCGTTCTCGATGGATTGGCCCGTTTGTTATTACTAATATATTTCCTTATGGTACAGTGGAAATCAAAAGCTTGGATTCAGACAAAATTTTCAAGGTGAATGGTCATAGATTGAAGATTTTCCATGGGGGTGAAATTGTTCCATGTCTCATTAGCTTCCGATTGGATCACCCGACTTATTTGGATGGTCGAGACCTTTCAAGAGTCTCGTCGGGCAAAACGACGTTAAATAATTGCGCTATTGGGAGGCAACCCAATGTT
Source organism: Trichosanthes cucumerina (assembly GCA_036507285.1). NCBI lineage: Eukaryota > Viridiplantae > Streptophyta > Magnoliopsida > Cucurbitales > Cucurbitaceae > Trichosanthes > Trichosanthes cucumerina. Next base: position 48,630,194 of record CM071841.1, read on the forward strand.
TTCTTTACTTTTTCTTCTCTTTATTTTTAGTTTTTTCTTTCTTTCTTTCTTCTTTCAATTTTTCCTAATTCTATTTTTCTTTTTGCAGGGCATTAATTTTTAATAAGGCATGATCACCCATTCTTTCAACACCCTAAACTATACCAATTCAAGTTGTTCACAAATCAGGGGAGTTTAATTTTCTTTCTTTTCTTTTGTGAGCAATATTCTATTTATACATTGAGGACAATGTATAGTTTAGGTGTGGGGGAGGATTTTGTTATACAATTTCGTATCTAAAAAAAATAGGTTTTACTTTGAATTTAGCATGTCCTAATTCGTGCATGTTAATTTTTCTTTTGAAACCTTGAATGTTTATTAATATCTTTTAATCCTTTGTAAGTTAAGGATGCATCTTTAGTTTGAATTTCCAATACATGAGAGAGATGAGCATGAATAGTGTTTTTCTTTAAAAATTATATGATAGTGTCTCATTGATTCATTGATTGAAAAGTGTACAAGACTTGATACAAATTACACACCCAGTGAGTTTTTGAGCCCATGAGCATTTCATTATATTTTGCTCAATTTATTTCTCGTTGAGTGTTATCAAACTTAGTATGCTTATTCTAGAACTTGCTTGTGAATGCATTTTGAGACTACATTTTTTTGGATTGATGCTTTAATATGATAAGGGCAAATTAGGATTAACCGATTTTGGACCTCTAAAAATATCCACCTTTATGTTTTTTCCTCTAGTTAGCCATTTTGAGCCTATTTTTTTTTTCTTGCTTCAAACACATTATATTCAACCTATGACCATTTTTTTTGTTAACCTCAACATTTTTACCTTTTTCAAGACAAGAGAAAATATTGCATGGTAATTAATGTGTTGAAAGTGAAAAAAAAAAAAAAAAATTGTGAAAAAGTAAGGCAAAAAAAAAAAAACAAAAAAAGGCCTTAGCATCAAAAAAAAAAAAAAGAAGAAGAAAAAGAAGAAAAGAAAGAGAAAAAAAAGAGAAAAATTTTTGGAGAAAAATTTGCCAAAAGCATTTATTAAAATGCTACTTCTCCAACATTCTTAGTGCTTGAAATGAGATGTAGCAATAAAGTTCAATGTCTTGGGTAATGTGTGATTGTTAGGTGGCATTGATATCATGAAAAGTATACAACTCTTGGTCTTGATTGTGAAACACCTAAAATTTTCCTCATACCATACCTTTACCTAAGCCCCATTACAACCCTTATTAAGTCCCTTCGATTTTTGCATCCAATTCATCTAAGTGGTAGAGATTTGATTCATTTGCAAGCTTATGGTAATAACATGCTAGGTTTTGATTTTGAGAGTAAAAACACCCTAAATACTTTGAGTGTATTGAGTGAAACCGCGTGAGGGTGTTAAGTCTTGTTGCATGTGATTTTGGTGAATTGATGAGATGCTTGAGTTTTTTATAAAATGTTTCCTATGAGTGCTCATTCTCTTGATTGTCACTACAATTCAACACTGATGTGTAATTGGCTTTATTGGTATTTTTGGATATTGAGAAATATGAAAAGGAGTAAAGAGGAGGTTCATATGTTGAGTTAATGCATGCTTGAGGACAAGCATGGATTAGGTGTGGGGGAATTTGATGAGTAGAAATTAATTATACTTATGATATCTAATTTCCTTACATTCTATGTGAATAAAATGTTTAATTGTTGAAATTGTGTCCAATTTAGTTTAGGTGATAAATTATCATTATTTAGTGAAACCAGTCTAAAAAGCACATTTTAGTTTAAATCCGTAAATTGGAATAAAAATTGAAAAATTAGAAAACAAAAGAATGAGACAATTGAAAATAAAAAAAGGAATTAAAGAAATTAGAAAAAAAAATATATGAAAAAAAAAAGAAAAGCTTATTATCTAATATTTTCTTTTGTTTTTTTTTTTTTCTTTTTGTGTAGGTGGCATACATGCATGGAGTCTTCCTTGAGAAATGCAAGGGAGAAATAATCTTGTGGCTTGGCACACATTGTGGAGAAAGAAATGGCACATTTAAGGACCTATTTTTGGTCATTTTCAAGTATAAAAGGAGGGCAATGCATTGAGCAAAGGGAGTGTAGAGTTTGAGTGTTCTCTAGAAAAACAAAAGTTTAGAGAGTGTTTTAGTTCTCTGTTTTTAGTAATTTTTATTTTATGTTTTCTCTCCTTTACAGTTATTCTTGCTTTTCCACCATGTGTGACTAAGCTTTAATTTCTGATTCAAGGGTCATTCCATTTCCAATTGTAATTTTGTGAGGCTTGAGACCTAATTGAAATTTTGTTCCTAATTCAAGAATTCTTTGTTTCTTGTTTTATTTTTATGATTGATCGTTGCTAATTAAATTGACGCCTTAATTTAGTTTCAATCAATTTATTGCTATCCATGATTTTGTGATCCGTAATTGTCACAGATGATTGAAAAAAATGTAGCAAGGGGTTGGCTTATGTGTGTGTAATTAATGGCTTTTCCATTTTACATAGCTTGCATAATAGACTCTAGGGAAACAAAGAAACAAAATTAATTAACTTGTAGTTACCTCAATTAGTTAATTTTGGTTTAGTCCTCTCATTGCTTTTAATGCTATTATTTAATCAATATGGAACGCTATCGTACCCAATGGATTAAATTATAAGTTTTGATTTTGATGCTTGGTTAAGATCAATTAAATTAGGAGAGTTTATATTTATTGCGGCTTTTCCGAGTAAATTGACTAAGCTCTTGAATTAGCAAAGTTAAAATTGATTTCTTTTTTTTTCCTTTTGAAGCCTATGATCAAGATTACAATTGGATGAAATTTATATCCTTGAATTGGAAGTTCATAAAATTATCTTTTTACCTTTTTTTTTTTTTTATTTCATTTTTTGTTCGATAATTCAACCCCCCCTTTATTTTTGTTATCATTATTATTTTTAACTTTGAGAAATTAATTTGATTGGTTCCCTTGGGATTCGACCTGGTCCACTATTTCTACAAGTTAGATCTAGAAAACCAGTAAATATTTTGGAGGGCTTCGACAACCCGACCACATACTGTGAACCAACAACAAAATACTGGGGCAGCTGGAGGAGAAGGCACTAGTAGTGCTAAGCAAAAGGGGCAGGTGGGTCGACCCCAACAACAGGGAAGATTTACGCCATGACATGACACAGAGGAGGCAGATGATGCACCAGAAGTTGTTACGGGTACACTTTCTATCTGTAGTAAACCTGCACATGCATTACTAGATCCAGGAGCTACACATTCATTTATCTCTAAAATGTTTGCTGCTAGCATTGTTGCGAAGTTAGAACCTTTATCTGAGGAGCTGTGTATTTATACTCCTATTGGTGATATGTCGATAGTTTGTAGTGTTTATACTAATTGTATGGTGGAAGTGAATGGTGTGACCATGAAAATCGAATCGATTCCCTTAGATCTCCAAGAGTTCGACGTTATTTTGGGGATGGATTTCTTATCTAGGTATCATGCCTTAATGGACCGCCATAGGAAGGAAGTTGTGTTGAGGAAATCAAAGCAAGATCGAGGTTGTGTTTAAGGGACATAGGAAGATATTGCCTACTTGTATGATATCAACTATTTAAGGTGGAAATTATTGAAGAAAGGTTGTACAAAGATATCTTGCATATGTAGTTTGTGCACCGAGTGAGTAAATCGAAACACGAAGACATTCCAAGAGTATGTGAGTATTTAGATGTCTTCCCGGAAGAGCTACTGAGGTTACCACGATAGAGAGGTGGAGTTTACCATAGACACGATGCCGGGGAACAACGCCAATATCTCAAGCCCCGTATAGGATGGCATCAAGGAATTGAAGGAATTGAAAACTTAGTTGCGAGGAGTTGGTGGATAAGGGTTATATTCGACCAAGTGTATCTCCGTGGGGAGCACTGTGTTGTTTGTTAAAAAGAAGGATGGGACATTACGATTATGTATTGATTACCGACAACCTGAATAAGGTAACAATACGTAACAAATATCCTTTGCCCGCATAGATGACACTGTTCGATCAACTAAAGGGTGCCTCGGTGTTTTCCAAAATTGATTTACGATCGAGGATATCATCGGTGAAGATCAATGATTACGATGTACCAAAAGCGATTTTTCGGGACAAGGTATGGGCATTATGAATTCTTGGTAATGCCATTCGGGTTAACTAATGCCCCAAGAAAGACATTCATGGATCTCATGAATCGGGTATTTCATCCTTACCTTGATCAGTTTGTGATAGTATTTATTGATGACATCTTGGTGTACTCAGAAAGTAGAGAAAAGCATGCAGAACATCTCGAGAATAGTGCTACGGACATTACGAGATCGGAAGTTGTATGCTAAATTTAGTAAATGTGAGTTTTGTTTGGAGCAGTTGTGTTTTGGGACACGTAGTATCGCAAATTTGGAGTACAAGTGGATCCTCGTAAGACGGAAGCTATAGTTAAGTGGGAACAACCAACTTCAATAACGGAAGTCCGTAGTTTTTGGGCCTTGCAGGATACTATCGACGTTTTGTCGAGGGATTTTGAAGGTAGCTCTTCCATTAACCCGGTTTGACAAAGAAGAATACGAAGTTCGAGTGGAGTGAAAAGTGTGGAAAAAGTTTTCAAGAGTTAAAGAACAGACTTGTCACAGCACCGGTACTAACTCTACCCACCACGGGAAAAGAGTTTGAGGTTTACTGTGATGCCTCACATCAGGGCCTTGGGTGTGTACTTATGCGGGATGGGAAAGTGATTGCTTATGCCTCAAGACGATTTAAAAAACATGAATGTAATTATCCTACTCATGATGTGGAGCTCGCGCAGTAGATTGTGTTAGCTTTAAAAATTTGGAGGCATTATCTGTTTGGTGAGAAGTGTTGTATTTTACAGATCATAAAAGTTTAAAATACATCTTGAACAGAAAGAGTTGAATTTGAGACAACGGCGGTGGCTTGAATTGATAAAAGATTATGATCGCACGATCGAATACCACCGGGGAAGGCTAATGTTGTAGCCGATGCAATCGAGTAGGAAGTCGAAGCAACGTAAGGGTTCACTTAATTTCGTTAGAGTGGCTCTCATTTGAGGAACTCAAGAGTTCTAATGCAAAAGTGTATGTTGGTGACAAAGGGAACTTGTTAGCTCATTTTTGAGTAAGACCTACCTTAATTAATGATGTTATCACAAGTCAAGCTAAAGACCCTACCACTGAAGAAATTGATAGAAGAGGTGAACTTGAATCAGAGAGCGATTACGAAGTAAGGCGTGATGGAGCGTTGATGAAGTATGGTAGATTTTGTGTATCTAAAGATGAAACTTTGAGAAATGCGATACTAGAAGAAGCACATAGTTCAACCTATGCGATGCATCCAGAGGTACAAAGATGTATCGGACCTTAAAGAACCATTATTGGTGGCCGGGAATGAAACGAGAAATAGCAGAGTATGTCTCTAAATGTCTAATTTGTCACAGTGAAACACGAACGGAAGAAACGGGAGGGCTTCTAAATCCACTCCCAATACCGAATGGAAGTGGGAGCATGTAACGATGGATTTCTTATTTGGACTTCCCCAACACCGAGTGGTTATGACGGGATTTGGGTGATAGTAGATGATTGACTAAGATCGCTCGATTTTTACCCGTCAAGGTAACTTTTACTCTGGATAAACTTGCTAAATTATATGTTGACAGGATTGTAAGCCAATCACGGAGCCCCAGTATCTATTATTGTGTCGGATAGGGATTCGAGATTTACATCCAAGTTTCGCCGAGTCTCCAAGAGGCCTTGGGAACTAAGTTGCACTTTAGTACAACATTTCATCCACAAACCGATGGTCATCGAAAGAACCATTCGGACCCTCGAAGACATGCTTCGAGCATGCGCATCTTGCAATATAAAGGAAGTGGGAGACTCACCTATCATTGATGGAGTTTGCATACAATAATAGTTATCATTCTAGCATCGGAATGGCACCGCATCTGAAGCATTATATGGAAGAAAATGTAGAACCCTATTTTCTTTGGGGAGGTAGGAGAAAGGAAGGCGATAGGGCCGAGTTGGTCCAAGTTACCTCGAGAGAATGTTAAACTTATCGGGGAAAGATCGAAGACAACACAAGATAGACAAAAGAGCTACACGACAAACGAAGAAGAGATTTAGAATTCAAATCGGAGACAAAGTTTTTCTGAGACTATCCCCATGGAAGAGTATTTTGCGGTTCGGAAGGAAGGGAAGCTGAGCCCGAGATATATAGGGCCTTACGAGATTACTCGAACGTAGGGCCATCACCACTGATTAGCTTTACCGATAGAATTGTCTCGGTACATAATGTTTTCCATGTATCAATGTTGAGGAAATACATTTACGATCCGTCACATGTGCTCAAGGTAGAACCAATACAACTTAAGGGGAATCTATCATATGAGGAAGAACCTCTACAAGTACTGGATCGGAAAGAACAGGTGCTTAGGAACAAGTCAATACCACTGGTAAAGGTCTTGTGGAGAAATCACGACGTCGAGGAAGCAACATGGGAAAGCGAAGACACAATGAAAGAAAAGTACCCACAACTTTTTCGTCTTTGAATTTCGAGGCGAAATTCCTCTTAAGGGGGTAGTAAATTGTAAGCCCTAAACCCTATTCTCTTTTATCATTGATCACTAAACGATGTCGTGATCGAATTTGGGAATCTATTGAATTTGGAGCTACAATGTGTCTAAACTTCATAAGGGGATAGGTAAACCATTGAAATAAGCATATTAAAAGTTGCATTGAAGTAAGTTCAAATCATTAGCAAATTGGAGAAGTTTTAGGTGCATCAAGTATTGAATGGAAGATCATATGTCTCACAAACTTAGGATAAGTTGGCTAAATGCTTAGGGTTTACTTACACACTTATTTTTTTGTTTTAAAAAGGTGATTATGATGTAAATACTGAAGTAGGAGCTGGCCAAAGGAGGTGAAGGCTCGAAGTTAAGTTTGGCAAGAAGGTGGTGTCAAATTCTTACTAAGACAGCAAGCAGCTGAAAAATGGTCCAAATTCAATCGATCATATCTCTCTATCTACTGAACCAAATTTGATGATTTTTGTGTCAACATCTCATAAATTGAGTGTAGAATACGAAACAGGTCGGCTTTGCAGAAAATACCAAGAGGACGAAAGAGAAAAGTGCAGAATAGTGAAGGGTGTTCAAGTTTCTCGGGTAGCAGAACAGTATGAAGAGATCAGTCTGTTTTGAGCTCTTGAGGAGGAATTAGAAGCTGAAATTTTGAGGTAAGTAAGCTAAGATGTTGTCCTTGAGGTTTATCAAAAAATATTTGGTGGTTGTGTTGATAAATTTTGAGGAACGCAAGCTAGAAGTTGAACCTGTAATTTTAGGTGAAAGGGAAAAACTTCTAGCAAGAGATTGAAGGAGATTCTCTTCCATTTCTATTTACCTTACAACCAATTGTGTGTATGGCTATTCTTAATTGAGTTATGAGACTGAATTAGACCTGTTTCTTAGGTGCATAAGGAAAGGAATTGATGTTACTGTTTAGTTAAGAGAAGGCAGAAAACAGAAGTATGCTATCAAATCCGGGAAGTCTCTGATGTTTTGGTTGTTCTGATCTGTACACTTGGAGTGAGAAGCTCTAATTAGTATGGTTCGAAAGCTTATTGAATTTCCTACAACTTTCGTGAAGAAATCGTGAGTAGAAAATGTCTAGAAGATGTCTTAAATATCAGATTAAATTTGTTGTGCAGCAGGAAATCTGAATCTGAAAACAACAGAAGTCTGTTTTGAGGAAAGTAGCTTTCGAGGTATTTCTGAACCAATCCGTTTGGAGTTTCAATTTCATGTCTTCATATGATTTTTAGAGAGTTCAAAAAGGGAGAGTTTGGTATAAATTACATTATTTTTGGATAAGTAATGAAGAAGTTATGGCTGTCTGAATACAGGGCAGAAAATCTAAAAATGCTGGAAAATTTAAAAGTGTGTTTTCTTGCAAGTTTTAAGGTTAAAAATCATGAGCTCGAGGTTCTAATAGTTGAGTTGGTTTGTTTGACAGGCCAAGAGCAAATAGGTCAAGTTTACAAGCCAAGGTTCTAATTCTAATACTGTGAGTGACTCTATCTTAGAACTATGCTTGGCCTATGTTTTTCTTAAAAAACATAATTGTTGATCATTGAATCTTGTTTGAACTAATTATGTATAGCTTCATGGAGTTCCTAACATAAAGTTCATGATGGAACCTAAGCATGCTTTGAATTAGTTGTAACTATAAATCCAAGTATGGAAACTAAATTATGAAAGTATGCTTTCCTTTAGAGAATGTTTTGTGTAAATCCACTTGGGAACATGTTTAGATAATAATATGAAATTGTCATGAAATTGTTGTATGTGTTATAAAGACATGATTTCCATGGTAAACAAGTTATGCCCTTGGTCTTGGTTAACCCCTAATACTTGAAGGACATTCGAGAAGGTACTTAGGGGAATGAATCATAATTTTCCGATCTTTGAAGGACAATGAGAAGGTATTCGGGTAGTAAATGGTCTTACCTTATCTTTGAAGGACATAGAGAAGGTATTAGGGAAAACCAAAGGGCAAAAGGTATTCCACGTGCACGTGAGAGAGGTATGAACCTTATTGGTACAAATGTAACTCTACAACCTCTATGGTTAGAAAGTGGTATCATGCTATGTGTTTTATTGTTATGAGCTTCTATATTATTGATCTATTTACACTCAATATAATACTACATTATGAGTTATGTGCTATGCATAAGTGGTGACTTAAACCTGTAAATTGGAAGCATGGTTTGTTTATGTTAAGTTATTTTCTACTTATAATCTGCCATTATTATGCTTCACCTTTGAGCTTATAATAGACACTCACCGAGCTTCCTAGCTCACGTTTTCTTTATGTCTACTTTTCCTGTGCAGTGATTTAGAGTTTCCAGTGCTTAGCCTTCACAAGACCTATTTGCCACCACGCCATTTAGCTCCTTGTATATACACTTCCTTTGTATATGGTTTGTAGTGAGAACATATTAGATGGGTTGTAATAAACTTGGAAACTTTATGACTATCTATAGAACATAGTAAAGGAAGTGAATGTGTTTCATATATAAGTGTATATCAGTGCTTAACTTTGCTTATTCAAACATGATGTGTTACGTCTATTTTAAGTTAAGTCTTGGGTTAGTCAAGGAAAGCCAACAAGAGGTTTTGTTATCTTTGTCTTTGCATCTCTTCCTAGGTTAGGCAAGTAAGCTGGGACGGGGTGTGACAGTAGGCATATCGACTCGGCGAATCTGGCCACTCTCCCTCATACTAGTTAAAGGACAATCTCTCGCGAACAGGAGTTCGTAACCTGCTCAGGATTGAGATCAAGTTACCTAGGTCATCCTAGTGAAATAAAAACCTAACTAGTCAACGGAGTTACAGCTAGAGGTTGCTATTTCGTGGTCCGGTCTTATGTAATCTCATTACATATAGATATCCCCACTCATATGTCATCTACACGAACACGTTAGGATCACAGTGTTTGCATCAAATACAAAGTGAGCCACATCCATAGTTTTACTAGGGTAAGGTACCCAAACCTTATCCCCTAACTATAGACTCTTTAGGCTGTATCTCGAACCAAGATCCTTTATATGTACGCTACATTCAGTTAAAGATTCATATAACATCCTTGGATGTTTAGTTTATTGGATTTAGGGTTTAAATAAAGGTAAACTCGCAGATAACGAACAATAACTCTTTATTGAAATAATAACACTTTATTACATTAATTAGAACATAATTACAAAATACGAGTTTTAGGGCACAAATCCCAGCAAACTCCCATTTGAACTAAAACTCTAGTGGGGTACATCATAATCTAAAACAGTGGTTACAAGAGATAGAAATACAATAAACTAGGGCATTCATATACTCCATTACATATCTCCCACTTGCCCTAGATTAGCCTATGTACATATCTCGTAGACCCAGACTTTCCAGATGACCATCGAACACTTTAGCCGTGAGAGTCTTTGTAAGCGGATCAACAATATTGTGCTCCGAAGCGATATTCGTGACTGTCACATCTCCTCGTTGCACTATTCCTCGTATCAGGTGATACCTCCTCTCGATGTGCTTACCTCGCTTATGGCTGCGAGGTTCCTTCGAATTGGCTACCGCACTACTGTTGTCACAGTATAAGGTGATGTGAGATTCCATATTTGGAACAACTTCTAAATTAGTAAGGAATTTTTCTTAACCAAACAACCTCTTTAGCTGCTTCACAAGCAGCGACATACTTAACCTACATCGTGGAGTCGGCGATGCATCCTTTGTTGATGCTTCGCCATACTATAGCTCCCCCGTTAAGGGTGAAAACTGATTCTGATGTGGATTTACGAGAATCCTTATCGGTCTGAAAATCAGAATCAGTGTATCCAATAAGGATCAAATCCTTAGACCCATACACAAGCGTATAGTCCCTCGTTCTCCTAAGATACTTGAGGATATTTTAAACTGTTGTCCAGTGGTCTAACCCTAGATTGGACTGGTACCTACTGACTATTCCCACTGCATAACAAATGTCCGGCCTCGTGCACAACATAACATACATTAAGCTACCTACTGCAGAGGCATAGGGAATATGTCTCATATCCTCAACTTCTTGAGGTGTCTTAGGACACTGTTCCTTAGACAGATGAACTCCATGCCTGAAGGGTAATAAGCCCCTCTTGGAATTCTGCATCGAATATCGGGACAACATTTTGTCGATCTAAGACGCTTGAGACAATGCTAGCGTTCTGTTCTTGCGATTCCTGAAGATCTGAATCCCAAGAACATATTGCGCCTCTCCCAAATCTTTCATTTGGAATTGGGTCGCCAACCAATTCTTTATGTCAGTAAGGTATCCTACATCATTCCCAATGAGTAGGATATCATCCACATAAAGTACTAATAAAGCTACTTTGTCATTGATGATCCTCTTGTAAACACAAGGCTCATCAACGTTTTAGTCAAAACTATAAGATTTGATTGCAGTATCAAATCTTATATTCCAAGATCTGGACGCTTGTTTCAACCCATAAATGGATCGATTGACCTTGCAAACTTTTTGCTCCTAACTTTGGGCTATGAACCATTCGGGCTGAGACATATAGATGTTCTCGTCAAGATTACCATTTAAAAAGGCAGTCTTGACGTCCATTTGCCAGATTTCATAGTCATAATATGCGGCTATGGATAAGAGTATCCTTATAGACTTCAACATAGCAACAAGGGAAAAGGTTTCTTCATAGTCAACCCCTTCCCTTTGGGTAAAACCCTTTGCTACAAGTCTAGCCTTAAAGGTATGTACCTTTCCGACTGCATCTCTCTTTCTCTTATAGATCCATTTACACCCTATGGGTCTAACCCTTCAAAGTTGGTCTACAAGTTCCCATACTGAATTGAAGTCCATTGACTCCATTTCAAGGTCCATGGCTTTGATCCATTGGTCTTTGTCTACGTCATTCATCGCCTGTTTATAAGACAATGGATCTTCTATGCCGTCATCAGGTATGACAACTTGAGTTTCAGCTAAACCCAAGTAGCGGTCAGGTTAGGAAACAACCCTCCCACTGCGTCGAGGCATTCCCAACGATTGAGAAGGACGAGACTGATTTGAGGTGCTGGTACCTCCATCATCAACTCTTGATGAAGGTCCAACATGATCAACAACTCTTGTTGGTTCATCTGTAGCTTCATTAAGTACTAATTTACTACGCGGTTTGTGGTTCCTCATGTGATCTTCCTCCAAGAATGTGGCGTTTGTCGATACAATCACCTTGTTTTCTTGTGGGTCGTAGAAAAGACCACCTATCGTTTCTTTGGGATAGTCAACAAATTGGCACAATCTTGAACGAGGTTCCAGTTTCTTTGGGTTTGTCACGAGCACGTGTGCCGGACAACCCCAGATCCTGAAGTGTTGTAAACTAGGTTTAGGCCCCTTCCATAGTTCAAAAGGTGTTTCTGAAACACTTTTTGATGGAACACTGTTCAAGATTTGAACCGCAGTCTCAACTACGTATCCCTAAAACGAGGACGACAATTGAGCATAACTCATCATAGAACGAACCATGTCCAACAAGGTTCTATTTCTCCTTTCTGACACACAATTTTGCTGTTGTGTATTAGGTGCTGAGAGTTGAGATTTAATTCCATGTTCTATCATATAGTCCTGGAATCTCAAATCCATATACTCTCTACCTCGATCGGATCGAAATGTTTTAATGGTTTTCCCTAATGCATTATCTACTTCAGCCTTATACTCTTTGAACTTTTCAAGAGCCTCAGACTTGTGATGCATTAGATATAGATAACCATACCTCAAATAATCATCTACGAAAGAGATGAAATATTCGTACCCTCCTCGAGCTTTAACATTCACCGGACCACAAAGATCCGAATGTACAAGTTCTAAGGGCTCTATGGCTCTATATCCTTTTCCAGTAAAAGGTCGATTGGTCATTTTACCTTCCAAGCAAGACTCGCAAGACGGTAAATAATCATCTTCTAACTTGTTTAGAAGTCCATTCTTAGAGAGTCTCTTAATCCGATTGACATTAATATGACCAAGTCTAAGATGCTATAGATAGGTATTATTATTTGGAGAAATTCTTTGCCTTTTGCTTTGAGTGTTAGCATTCTTAAACATCTCATGATTTAAAATTGCTTTAGTTTGATTCGGTTTAAGTACATACAAGCCGTTTTCTAACTTAGCACAACAAATATTGACACCTTTCTTTGAAATGAACGCTTCATTAAATGAAAAAGGTAATACAGTAGCCAAGTTCTATTAAACAAGAGATAGAAATTAAGTTCCTCTTAATTTTAGGAACTATATACAGATTTTCTAAAAATAAAAATCTATCTCTAAAAATTAGCTTGGCATCTCCCACTGCACGAGCTGAGACGACGTCTCCCTTTCCGACCCTGAGCGTTATCTCACCCTCTTCGAGCTCTTTGAAAGAACTAGTTTCCTGAAACGAAGAGCAAACGTGATTAATGACTCCTGAATCAAGTATCCAGGTCAAATCATCATTTTCCACTAAACAAGTTTCTAGAATGAGTAAATCTAATTTACCTTTCTTCTCTTTGAGCTTAGCAAGGTATTTTGGCAGTTTTTCTTCCAGTCATCCACGTTGCAGTGGAAACATTTTCCTTTATCTGCAACCTTGGCTTTTCCCTTGCCTTTGTCAGCAGCAGGTGCCTTCCCTTTCCCACCTATCTTCTTCTTTTGGGTCTTCTTAAACCCAGAAGATGAACCGCAGGACTTTGTCCTAGAGGATGAACCCTTCTGGAACCTTCTGGAATGGGCAAACAGATTTGCCTCTCCATCAGTCTATCCCTTATTCTTCATAAGAGACTGGAAAGTTTGTAGTTCATTAAGGAGAGTAGTCAGGTTATACTCTATCTTGTTCATCACCGCATTGCTGCGGAATTGCAGAAAACTCTTCGAAAGAGATTCCAGGATGAACGATACCTGACTTTGCTCGTCAATGACCGCTTCGTTCATCTCAACCACGTAGAAGTGGACCATCAGATCGAGAACGTGTTCTCTCACTGATGACCCCTCCTTCATTCGGGAGTTATAAACGTATTTGAGAGATTCGTGTCGAATCTGTCCAGACGGTTGTCCAAACATTTCCTGCAGCGAATTCATGATCTCACGAGCTGAGACCATGCCCTCATGCTTTTTGGCCAGAACTTCAGAAACACTAGCCAAAATGTAGACCTTGGCCTTATCATTGGCCTTGATCTAACGGTCGTACGCCTCCTTAACAGACTGAGGAACGTTACGAGCAGGGATCTGAGGACATTCCTCAGTCAGTACAAACCATAGGTCGTCAACAACGAGAATCATATTCAAGTTGGACTTTCACGTAGTAAAATTCTCACCAGTTAAACGATCGCTTTTAAGTAAGGCTATTATTGAGGACGACATGCTGAAAATCCAAAATAGTTCTAATTAGTCATGCCTTTTAACCCATCATAAAACCAATCATATTTAACAAAATTATTAAAGAACCCTAGTGTTTAAACTAAACACAATGTTTAAACTAAACACAATGTTTAAATTAAACCTTTAATTTTGCAACGATACTTCAAGGGTTTAGAGCAAAAGCCCCCGTCGGGCGGTCAGTCATTCCTCTCTTGAATTGAGACATTCTCAGCCAATTCTCACTACCAGAACATCTCATGTCCCAATGGTCCTTAGCTACCGTTAGTTTGGTCAAAGACTTGTTAACTAGCTTAACTCGTCCCGTAAATATGACCCTACCATTTTCAGATCCACTAGGTCCGAGCCAACATGCTACTATTAAGAAAGACAACTGTTGGCAAATTACCTAAGAGACCCTATCCATTTCTGGAGTTCGCGGTGTTTCGATCCCTATAGTCAGGCCCTCCGTAGGGTTTGGCTGTTCCAGGATAACCTAGCAGGCGGACTATAGAAATCTCACGTCCTGCTCCCATTTACTATGGATACCATAGGATACGTTGATACGCGTCCTGCTCCCATTTACTATGGATACTTCCCTCATTCACTTTGGTATTGAACCATGCAAACACATACCGTAGGGGGACGGCCTATTGACGCCACGTAGCCGAGCATGGAACTCACGGTGTGAACTTTTGAGGGCGTGAGAGTAAACTCGATGCGAACATCTCGTTTTCTCCCACTGAAGCTCCTAAAATTAGGGTATAGGTTTAACTTAGTTGGATTCCGGCTAAAAGAATCTATCTAAGTCTATGCCTATTATAACTATTATAACTAGGTCTTTTAACCTTATGTCTAGGTGAATAAACATTTTAATTACCTAGAGATAAAATAGAACTAAGGTTAATTCAACTCAGGCTCCGGGTCAGTTCCCAGGTAGGAGGTGTTCTGTTAACCGTCAGCTCAAGTACCTCCAGCCTTAGACAGAACTTCACCGGTAGAGTTCCCTTATAACCAAAATTCTAACATCCTACTAGATTTTAAACTATTTAAAATACTACGTAAGACTAATTTCTAATCCTATTAGAAATTAAAACTTAGGTCTAAATTAATTTTAAACGATTTAAAACTAATTTTAAATTTTAACCCAAGTTCCTATGTTTGCATGCAATTCTTTATTATAGGTTATGGTTTCTAAAATCCCTTTAATTTATAACTTTTATAAATTTAATAATTAACGTATGATAAAGAAGCTATATTATAAATCCAACAATCATGATTCAAATTGGAATTAATAAAAGATTCAACTAATTGAATAATAAAATTACTTAAATAAAATAACATTTATTTTAAACTAAGTAATTTCATGCTCCATGCAATTTATTTTCATATAATATAATTATAACACTTATAAAAGAATTACTCATGAAAAATAAATTAATCATGCATCTAACCATATTCATATAACATTTATACAAATAAAATGCATGAACATGCTTATCCTAAGCTAGGAAAAATCTAAATGACATTCATAAAGATATATAGCTGTAAAACCAGAATAATTTGGCCCTTAAAGTGCAAAAGATAAAATTACATTAATTTTATTTCATTGAAACCGGTCCAAAAACACCCTGAACCGGCCCTGAACCACTCGAACCGGACATAACCAACGAACCAGCTTGAACCGGCCTGCTACTGCTGGATTTGCCTCACGGCGTTGCAACGCCCGCTCTGTCCTATGCGTGGCTGCTATTGGGATGGCGTTGCAACGCTGAGGGGCAGCGTTGTAACGCCGCTGACCCCTTGAGCGCCCACGTCGATATGGGACGCTAACGTTGCGACGCCGTTCTTCAGCGTTGAATTGCTGATGAACGGCGTTGCAACGTTGCTGCTTCGGCAACAACCTTCTTCTTCGAACACAACATCTTCCTTCTTCAATATCTCTTTCGATTCTCAACCGAATTGCTTGAAATTGGTCCCGAACGACTCGTAACTCAATTACAGACTCAATAATGCACTTTTTGCCCAAAAACGTAGGGGCCTTTTACATACAAAATGATCAAATCAAAAGAAGTAAACTAAGGCCAAACACTCCTAAACAGTTTTACAGCAAACCAATGCAATTCCCACCAAATCAATGCAATTTTGTTTCAACAAAAATAAATCAAGCAATGCTCTGATACCTATTGATGGAGATCTGATCTCCTTGAGTAGCGAAAACGTGGTTTGGGATCGTAATTCTCTTGATTGTTTAGGTTGAATCAAAAATCGATACATTGACAAAAATACAGAACAATTGTGTTTTTAATCTAATTAAAACATGGAGATACACATGCAAACATACCTAAATTTAACTATTAAATTAAGAAGAGAAAGGAATTATTACCTTTGTAGACTCGCAGGAACACTTTGCTCCAATGTTTATTCTAGGAAGTCAACAACACAGGAACTTCCAAAAGTTCTCTATTTTTCAGGAACACAACAAATAGAGTAAACCCTCTATCCTCTGAATGCTTAGATCCTCATTGGTGGAAGGATTCCAACTTTTGGAAGAAGAAGGGAATGAGAGAGTGAGAGAGAAATTTTTCAGAGTTTCTTTCTAGTCTTGAAAAATTAATCGAACACCTTTATTATCTCCAGGAGAAGTTAAACACAGTAGAGGGCATCTCCCACTTCCTATCAAATAGGGATTTGAGAGAAAGGGGGAACGTGTCCTCCTGACACGTTCTCTATTTAATTAATTAATCATATTAATTAAATAATTAAATAAAATATCTTATATTTAATTTATATTAAATCACATTTAATGAATTATCCCTCTATTCTATAGTTTTAATACACATCTAATGTACATTAAATTTAACCTATAATTTTTAAATATGAATCATATTCACATTTAAATTTAATATTTGAACTCTTTCAAATATTTAATTCTCTCACATAATTTAATATGAATCTTATTTACATTAAATTTATCATATATAGTTCCAAAACTATATATTATATCGTATCCATATACATTAAATATATTCCCTAATGAATTTGAACATTTCAATTCAAATGATCTAAGAACCCTTTACGAGCTAGAAGGTGGACCTAATGGACCTATAGATCAAAAGTTCCAACGATACGAAATTGCTCGGTTAATCTCATTAACCTCCCAATCAACATTCGTTAACTGCAGGAACACTCCACTAAAGTCCCACAGCTGCACTCTTCTTACTGCAGATATATTTCTGTGTCCACTGATATTGACCAATAACAGCAAGTCAATCCTTCACGAATGTTCGTAACACTAGCTGGGTCAAATTACCGTTTTACCCCTGGGTTACATCTTGTGCCTTAAGTACCAGTGCTCCTCTAATGAACAATTTGTTTGTGGTCCTACCAAGAAACATAGTCCCTCTCGAGCCAATGAGAGGGTCAGACCCTTTGTTCAAGTCCCGGAGACACCACTTAAGGGAACATTCCTCTACTTACCCTAGTAGGCGGGAAGAAGTGAATTCCATCTTGCTAATTAAGTTCCCAACTGCTCACTCGGTCTTGTCTCCAAGAAGGTAGGCATATTGAGTCGGCGAATCTCGCCACTCTCACTCATACTAGTCAAAGGACAATCTCTCGCGAACAGGAGCTCGTTACCTACTCAGGATTGAGATCAAGTTGCCTAGGTCATCCTAGTGAAATAGAAACCTAAATAGTCAACGGAGTTACAGCTAGAGGTTGCTATTTCGTGGTCCGGTCTTATGTAATCTCATTACATAGGATACCCCCACTCACATGTCATCTACACGAACACGTTAGGATGACAGTGTTTGCATCAAATATAAAGTGGGCCACATCCATAGTTTTACCAGGGTAAGGTACCCAAACCTTATCCCCTAACTATAGACCCTTTAGGCTGTATCTCGAACCGAGATCCTTTATATGTACGCTACATTCAGTTAAAGATTCATATAACAGCCTTGGATGTTTAGTTTATTGGATTTAGGGTTTAAATAAAGGTAAACTCATGAGATAAATCTAACAATAACTCTTTATTGAAATAATAACACTTTATTACATTAATTAGAACATAATTACAAACTACGAGTTTTAGGGCAGAAATCCTAGCAAATATAACTAATATTAAGCATGCTATAAGATATTGGCCAGAAAATAATTACCTTTGAAGAATTCTTTCTTCAAGTGCTCATTCTCCCACGATCACGATCTCAGCAACTCGAACCCGAACAAATGAAGACACCACCGCCGGATCTTCTCCGTTGGTCTCTAGGTGAGGGAGGAATGTGGGTTCCTTTAGGATAAGGTGTGGGGTTGTGAGAGAGGTTGTGTTTTTGTGGAACTTTTCCAACAACACAAATAGTTGATAATCTAGGGTTTTCAAAGATTTTTGCTTAGTCACAAAGATGCATCTCATGCAACTATTTATAGGGAAATAGGATGGAAATTACCATCCTATCCCTACTTCATTCTCGAATTAGTATATAGTTTATATATGAATCTAATTCACATAAAAACCATATATTATATCAATTCTATCACATATAACTGATATAACACCTCATATATGAAATTGAACACTTCAATTTCATTCCTAACTTTATATCCTCAATATTACCATGTTGAGCAAATGGAGGGGCCTAATGGACCTACAGTTCATGAGCTCCAATGATGTGAGATTAACTGATCAAACTCTTTGATCCAGTTAATCAATATTCATTAACTACAAATCACTCCACTATAGACTTATAGCTGCACTCTCCTCACTATAGATTATATTGTGTACATTGATATAATCATTACCCATGAGTCGACCCTTCACAGATTGTTCGTAATCACAGCTGGGTCAAATTATCGTTTTACCCCTGTGATTACCTCTTTGTTCCTTAAACACCACTGATCCTCTAATGAACAACAAGTCTAAGGTCCTACCATAGACTCATACCCTCTTAAGTCAGTTTAGAGGGCGGGGCCCCGTTGTTCAAGACCTAGACTCAGTTCTGTTGGGATGTATGTCCTCATCCCGTGTAATTTGTAATATTCCAAGTTGTAAATAAATAAGAGTTATTTATTTGAGCAATGTGTCATAAATAAAAGTTATTTATTTGAACTTTGTGTCTCACATATTTCATAAACTTAATGCAATAAACTAAGCTCCATGATCATTGCATTATGAGAGAACTAAGAACTTGAACGGTGTGTAGTGGACACACAGGGAGGATCACGTTCGAGTAATGACCCGAATGGTCTACAGTATATGGATAGGGTTGGAGACCTAATCCTGGACACACTGTAGATGCAGCCCGCTTTGTATTAGATACAAACGAGGTGATCCAGCTCGTTCATGTGGTTGACATGCGAGTGGGGGCATCCTGTGCAATGAGATTGTACAAGACCGGACCGTTAGTTATTAGACTTACTAATGTAACACCATTAATAGTATAGGGCTAATAATTTCGTAGATGTCTATTAGTGACTCGACCTTAATCCTGAGTGTGTTACGGACTCCTGTTTGCGGGGGTCTATCCTTTGACTAGTACGGGTGAGGGTGGCCGCTGTTACTCACCCAATATGCCTATCTTCTCAGAGACAGAACCACGTGGGGAGCTGGGAACTTGACTACGTAAGAAGGAATTCACTCGTTCCCGACTTTAGGGAAACTAGAGGGGTTGTTCCCTTAAGTGCTGTCTCCAGGGCTTAACAACGGGGCCCCACTCTCTCATTGGCCTGAGAGGGTTGTTGTTTATGGTTGGACCATGCAACGTAGTTGTTCATTAGAGGAGCAGTGGGACTTAAGGAGTAAGAGGTAGACATAGGGGTAAAACAGTAATTTGACCCAGCAGTGTCTACGAACAACCTTTGAAGGGTCGACTCACGGGTATTGGTTATATCGATGGACACAACTTGTCCTACAATGATGAGAGTGCAACTACGGGCTTTAGTGGAGTGTTACCGTAGCTAATGAATGTTGAATAACCGGGTAAAAGAGTTTGACAGGTTACTCTCGGATCAATGGAGCTCATCACGTGTAGGTCCATTAGGTCCCTCGGTTGGCTCAAATTGGACAAATTGAGGGTTTACAGTTTGGTGTGAATTTGAAGTGTTCAAATTCATTATTTGGATATTTATGTCATTTATATGAGATATAGATGATATAATATATAGTTTAATGTGAATGAGATTCATAATAAACTATAGTATAGCCTAATTGATTAATTAGTGCTAAGAGGAGAAATTGATTTGAGAGAAAATTAAATTGAATGTGATTCAATTTAAAATTCCACATTTATGCAAATGTGATTTGTATAATAAGGTATGAGATACTTTATATTATGTGATATGCAAATATGATTTGTATATCATATGGTTGTGGTAAAATTGTGATTTGGTGGAGATTTTTACTCCATCACACAATGGTATTTAAATGTTTTGCAAGAAGCCTTTGGTGGAGCTCTTGCCATTTTTTGGATTTCCATCCAAAGAGAGCAAAGGTATTCTCTCTAGAACTCTCTCATCTCTCTAAATCTCTCCTCACCCAAAACCAAAGTGAGTCCCACACACTCTCCCTCAACCTCCCGAGAACAATCGAGAAGATCCTTTGGAGGTGTCTCCCTATTCGGATCGAGGTTCGTGTTCGAGGAGATCGTTGGTTCGAGAGAGATCGTGACCGGAGGAGAAGAGGATTAAAGAAGTGTTCTTCAACAAGTAAGTGCCGTTTTTCCTTAATGTTTTATTCTCCTATTTGCATGTTTAGCCTATGATCTATGAGATAGGTTCGATTTTAAGATAGAATTACACAACGGATCAACGACGTTTCACAACGTCTTCCGCTGCGGGAATTCCAAATCCCCTCAAGTTCTTAATGGAACAATCTATCTGATTCCTTAGTGTAGGAATGGGTGAATTCCATCTTGTATAGTTAAGTCCCCAGCTACCTACGAGGTTCTGTCCGTGAGAAGGTAGGCTTATTGAGTCGGCTACAGGCCACTCTTACCCATACTAGTCTAAGGACAAACCCCTTTAAGCAGGAGTTCTTAACTTACTCAAGATTCTGGTGAAGTCACTAATGACCATCTATAAATTATCAGTCTTATCTTGTTAACGGTGTTATACTGGTTAGACTAATAATTTGCAGTCCTATGTTGTATGAACTCTTCATACAGGATGCCCCCACTCGCATGTCAAACCACATGAATGAGTTGGATTACCTTATTTGTACTAATTACAAAGTGGACCGCATCCATGGTATTACCAGAATAAGGTTTCCAACCTTATTCTTATACCATAGACCCTTTAGGCTATACTCTTGAACACAATCCAAATAGTGTCTACTACACTGATGTTCAAGATTCATTATAACCTTGGAGCAGAGTTTATTGGATTTATAGAGCAAGAATACAATTTT
Source organism: Trichosanthes cucumerina (assembly GCA_036507285.1). Taxonomy (NCBI): domain Eukaryota; kingdom Viridiplantae; phylum Streptophyta; class Magnoliopsida; order Cucurbitales; family Cucurbitaceae; genus Trichosanthes; species Trichosanthes cucumerina. The sequence continues at coordinate 48,651,548 of CM071841.1, forward strand.
ATCAAAACAAATAACTCTTTATTCATTTGATCAAAATTACATAAGTTTAGGGCACAAATCCCAACAATCTCCCACTTGACCTAAAGCTCGTGGAGTATTAAAACATTATAGTAATGTAAATACAATAAACTAGGGCATTTAAACTCACTATATAATATACTCCCACTTGCCCTAGTTGGGGAAGATTTGTAAACCTAGAACTTCTAGGTGACTCTCAAATACTTTAGCCGTAAGAGCCTTTGTAAAAAGATCAACAATGTTGTGCTCTGAGCCTATCTTCGTGACGATCACGTCTCCTAGATGCATGATCTTCCGAATGAGATGATATTTCCTTTCAATATGCTTTCCCCTCTTGTGACTTTGGGTTCCATTGAATTTGCCACGACACCACTGTTATCACAATACAACGTGATGGGCAAACTCATATTTGGAACAACTTTCAAATTTAACATAAATTTCCTTAACCAAACGACCTCTTTTGCTGCTTCACAAGCCCCTACATATTCGACCTCCATGGTAGAATCAGCGATGCATCCTTGCTTGACGCTTCGCCATACTACAACTCCTCCGTTAAGAGTAAATACTGACCCTGATGTAGATTTCTGAGAATCTTTATCAGTCTGAAAGTCAGAATTCGTGTATCCTGTAAGGATCAAATCCTTAGCCCCATACACAAGCATGTAGTTCTTTGTTCTCCGTAGATACTTAAGGATTGTTTTAACCGCTATCCAGTGTTCAGGTCCTTGATTGGATTGATACCTACTGACCATTCCAACTGCAAAACAGATGTCTGGCTTAGTACACAACATGGCGTACATCAAGCTCCCAACAGCTGATTCATAAGGAATCCGTCTCATATCCTCAACTCCTTGAGGTGTCTTTGGACACTGTTCCTTAGACAAATGAACTCCATATCTAAAAGGCAATAAACCCTTTTTTGAGTCATCTTAAACCTCAACAACACTTTGTCGATATAAGATGTCTGAGACAGGGCTAGTGTTTTATTCTTGCGGTTCCGAACAATCTAGATTCCAAGAACAAACTACGCTTCACCCAAATCTTTCATTTTGAATTGCGTAGCTAGCCAATTCTTAATGTCAGTAAGATATCCTACATCATTCTCAATGAGTAGGATATCATCCACATATAGAACTAGGAACGCGACAGAACTATTGATGATTTTCTTGTAGACACAAGGTTCATCATCATTCTGATCAAAATCAAAAGATTTGATTGACTCATTAAATCTTATATTCCAGGACCTAGAGGCTTGTTTCAGTCCATAGATTGACCTTTTAAGCCTGCAAACCTTTTGCTCTTGTCCTGGTTCAATAAACCCTTTGGGTTGGTCCATGTATATGTTCTCGTCAAGATTGCCATTCAAAAAAGCTGTCTTGACATCAATTTGCCATACCTCATAGTCATAATATGCGACAATGGCAAGTAGAATACGGATAGACTTTACCATAGCAACAGGTGAAAAGGTTTCCTCATAGTCAACCCCTTCAACCTGGGTATAACCCTTTACTACTAGTCTAGCTTTAAAGGTTTGCACCTTCCCATTTACACCACACTTTCTCTTGTAGATCCATTTACAACCTATAGGTTTTACCCCATCAGGTTTATCTACAAGATCCCAAACAGAATTGAAGTACATAGACTCCATTTTTTGGTCCATGGCTATGACCCATTTGTCTTTGTCTTTGTCAACCATCGCTTGATTATAAGTCGATGGATCCTCACAGTCGTCATCTGGTATAACAACTTGGGTTTCAGATAAACCCATGTAACGGGCAGGTTGTGTTATAACCCTCCCACTACGTCGAGGCATACTCAACTCTTGAGATGGACTCTCTTGACTAGACAAGCTAGTATCAAAAACTTTTGTTGACGTACTAGTTTTATTATCAACCTTTGCTACTGTTCTGTCTAACTCACTTAACACAATTTTACTTTTTGGTTTGTGGTCCCTTATGTGGTCCTCCTCTAAGTAAGTGGCATTTTTCGACACAAAAACCTTATCTTCCTTAGGATCATAGAATAAACCACCTCTTGTTTCTTTTGGGTAACCTACCAATAGGCATAATTTTGAACATGAATCTAACTTTTTTGGATTTGTCACAAGCACATGTGCTGGACAACCCCAAATTCTGAAATGACATAAACTACCTTTACGTTCTTTCTAGAGTTCAAAAGGTGTTTTAGATACACTTTTTGATGGCACATTGTTCAAAATGTATCCCGCAGTCTTTACTGCGTTACCCCAAAAAGAATTAGAGAGATGAGCATAACTCATCATTGATCGAACCATGTCCAACAAGTTTCTATTTCTCCTTTCCGATACACCGTTTTGTTGTGGCGTACCGAGAGCCGAGAGTTGGGATGTAATTCCATGTTCTATCATATAGTTCTGGAATTTTAAATCCATGTACTCTCCACCTCGATATGATCGAAGTGTTTTAATTGTTTTACCTAATTGATTTTCTATTTCAGTCTTGAATTTCTTGAACTTTTCAAGTGCTTTAGACTTATGATACATTAGGTAAATATGCCCAAATCTAGAATAATCATCTATAAATGAGATGAAATATTCATAACCTCCTCTGGCTTTAACACTCATCGAACCACAAAGGTCTGAATGTATAAGCTCAAGAGGTTCTTTGGCTCTATAACCTTTTCCACTAAAAGGTCTTTTAGTCATTTTGCCTTCTAGGCAGGATTCACATATAGGTAAAACATTTTCTTCTAACTCATTTAGAAGTTCATTTTTTATCAATCTCTCAATCATATTGAGGTTAATGTGACCCAATCTAAGATGCCAAAGATGAGCATTTTCTTTAGGAGAAATTTTACGTTTCTTAGTTTGTGTGTTTGCAGTTTTAAATAATTCAGTGTTCGAAACCATTTTGACTGAATTAGGCTTTAAAACATACAACCCATTTTCTAATGAAGCTGAACATATTTCCACATCTTTCTTTAAAATAAACACTTTATTCAAAGAAAAAGAAATAGAAATACATTGTTTTATAAGGCAAGAAATTAAAATAAGGTTTCTAGTAAACCCTAGTATCACTAATATATTGTCTAACAACATATATTTCTTGCCAAAATTAAGCTTCATTGTGCCTATTGCTACAACTGAGACGACTTCTCCATTTCCAACCCGAAGCGTTATCTCTCCTTTCTGTAGCCGCTGCCAGGAATCAATTTCCTGAAACGAAGGACAAGCATGATTAGTGCCGCCTGAATCAAGTATCCAAGCAGTTTTATCATTATCCACTAAACAAGCTTCTAAGCAAATTAAATCATATTTACCTTCCTTCTTCTTTTCTGCAATGTACTTCGGACAGTTCCGTTTCTAATGCCCGTCTTCATTGTAGTGGAAACACTTTCCTTTGTCTGCAAATTTTTTGACCTTCTTGCCCTTCTGGGCGGCAGCTTTGTCAGCTCGTTTCCCTTTACCAACCTACTTCATGTTCTTCTTCTTCCCTTTCAGGTTAGAAGAAGATCAAACCACTGTTTTTGATCTAGAGGTCGAACCTCTATGATAACTCCTACTGGCAACATTTGCCTCACCTTTCGATCCCTGAATTTTCATCAAAGATCGAAAGGTCATGAGTTCATTCAGAAGATAGGTAAGATTAAAAGTAAGCTTGTTCATAACAACATTACTTCTAAACTGTAGGAAGCTATCTGGAAGAGTTTCCAGAATGAAGCTGACTTGGCTCGATTCATCGATGGAAGCACCATTCGACTCAGTGATTTTAAAGTGTACCATCATATCTGAGACATGATCTCGAATAGATGTACCCTCTGGCATTCTCGAGTTGAATATATACTTGAGGGCATTGTGTCGGGCCTGTGTAGACTGTTGTCCAAACATACCCTGCACTGAACCATAATTTCCTTAGCGGTCATCATGCCCTCGTGCTTCTTGGCTAATATGTCAGACATACTTGCCAACATATAGACCTTAGCCTTATCATTGGCCTTGATCCATCGATCATATGCATCACGAACATTTCTTGTAACATTCGAGCATGACACTTGAGGACACTCCTTAGTTAGCACAAACTTCAGATCGTCCACTACCAATATTGTGTTGAGTTTATTTTTCCACGTCATCATATTCTCTCCGGTTAATTTTTCCGCACTTAATAAAGGAAATTATAGAGCTAGACATTTTGCTGAAAAATAAAAGAAAACTTGTATAAGCTTTTTTCTATAATTGTCTAATCCAATCATGTTTTAGCTAATTATTAAATGATTCATAGGTCATTTATAATTTGCAATGATACTCCAAAGGTTTAGAATGTATGACACCGAAGGGTAATAAAAAAACACTCCTCCTCTGGATCAAGACTCTCTTGACCAAAAGACCAAAATCTAATGCCAGAATAACTCTTTTCCTATAGGGTTTAGTTACCATTATTCAGTCAGGATACATACACTTCTTATGTACCTTGTGAGTGTGACCCTCTGTCTTTAGACCCTAGAGTCTCCATCCAATAAAATCCGCCGAAGGGAGGACTAGATTGAAAAACAGACTAAGAAAATCTTTATCCCTTTCGGGTGTCTACTGTGTTCGATCCCCTATGATCAAGCCCTTCGAAGGGATTGTCTGGTCCAGGCCAAACTAGCAGGCTGACCATAGAGATTTTACGGTGTAAACCGACAAAAGAGACCATAGGTTTTGTTTTCACTAAACCTGCTCCCACTCACTATAAGTACCCTCTCCGTTCACCTTGATATTGACTCACACAAACACCATCCGAATTGGGGACGCTCCTGTTTGCGCCACGAGGCCAAGTATGAGTCTCAGGTGTGAATTTCTCGGAGATACGTAGGTGGAAAATATGTATCATATACACTTTTCCTCCCACTGGATACTTTAACTCTGTAGGAAATTTACTTAGGCTAAAACCCGGCTAATGGTTTTACCTAAACTTATCAATATAACTCTTATATTGATAATCAATATAATTCTTATATTGACTTTATCCTAAGTTTTCTAATATAACTCTTTATATTAAGCCTAGGATTTCTAATTTATTAACCCCTTAATAAACCCGCTGACGCTACTATAATTTATAAACCTTCTGATTAAAATTCACTCCCAGGTCAGTTCCCAGGTAGGGGTGTTCCATTTCCGTCAGCTTAAATACCCCAGCCTAGACAGAACCTTCCTTAGACAGAGTTTCTCTCTTAATCATTGTTGATAAATTACTTGGTTCCAATTCTAATCTAATTAGAACTAGATAACCTAAGGTCTATTAATTCCAAGTTCTAAACTTTTTTAAAACTAATAATTAACCTTAGGTGACATGCATACTATGTCATAGTGCTTGATCATTCATCTCATGAATAATAAAACATACATAGCATAATCATCTCATGAATTGTAATGCATATCAATGCCGTCCATATATTAATATAACACCTTATATTAATTATTCATGCAAACTATATAATATAACACTTTATATTATAAATGATGCATGGAAATGCTTAACCTAATGTGGGATGTCTAAAATAAAAGCATACATTATGCATGACAATGATTACACAACAATTGCATAATTTAAATAGCAAAATTAGACCAATTTTGGCACCCTAAAAATTAATTTTAATTAATATAATTATATTATATTAATTAAAATTAATAAAATTAAATATAATTAAATATAAAATATTTTTATATTTATTATATATAAATAAAAACGTTTACGCATTTGCTTCTTTCTCGTGAAAGCTTCTGTGGCGTTGCTGGTAACGCCGACCACGTTGCTGCAACGCTGCAACTTCTCCTCTTATGCCTGTTGAAGCGTGCCTCAGCACCAACGTTGTACAACGCCGAGGATAGCATTGCAACGCTGTCGTCTTCTCAGTCGCGCACCTGTCGCAGTGGCGTTGCAACGCCAATGAACAACGTTGCAACGCCATTCACAGAATAGCTACTGTTCTCCGTTTTTCTTGCTCTTGTTTGCTCCGTTCTTCTTAGCAACCACTTTGCCTCGATTGACACGGACTTACAGACTCGATTTACAATCAAAATTTCTCAAAACACCGAGTCCTTACATTGAACGATTCAATGAAAAATTGTAAATCTAAGTGCCAAAATTGAAAACATCTAATTTGCAAACTGTTCATTCATCACATGAAAACAGTAAATCCCACCTTTTATTCTTGAAAAATTCAGAACAAAATCAAGAACACAATTGGACTCTGATACCAAATGAAGGGATCGAATCCCGCAACGAAAGCGATTGTGAATCACGTGTTCTTATTTTGTAACATAGATTTCAATCAAGATCAAATATAACTAATATTAAGCATGCTATAAGATATTGGACAACAAGTAATTACCTTTAAATAACTATTTCTTCAAGTGCTCCTTCTCCCACGATCACGATCTCAGCAACTCGAACCCAAACAAATGAAGACACCACCACCGGATCTTCTCCGTTGTTCTATAGGTGAGGGAGGAATGTGGGTTCCTTTAGGATAAGATGTGGGGTTGTGAGAGAGGTTGTGTTTTTGTGGAACTTTTCCAACAACACAAATAGTTGATAATCTAGGATTTTTGTAGAACTTTATACCCTCAATATTACCATGTTGAGCCAACGGAGAGACCTAATGGACTTACAGTTCATGAACTCCAATGATGTGAGATTAACTGATCAAACTCTTTGATCTAGTTAATCAATATTCATTAACTACAAATCACTCCACTATAGACTTGTAGCTGCACTCTCCTCATTGTAGATTATATTGTGTCCATTGATATAATCATTACCCATGAGTCGACCCTTCACAGGTTGTTTGTAATCACAGCTAGGTCAAATTACCGTTTTACCCCTATGATTACCTCTTTGTTCCTTAAGCACCACTGATCCTGTAATAAACAACAAGTCTAAGATCCTACCATAGACTCATACCCTCTTAAGTCAGTTTAGAGGGCAGGGCCCCGTTGTTCAAGACCAAGACTCAGTTATTAAGGGAACAACCTATCTAATTCCTTAGTGTAGGAATGAGTGAATTCCATCTTGTATAGTTAAGTCTCCAGCTACCTATGAGGTTCTGTCCTTGAGAAGGTAGGCTTATTGAGTGGGCTACAGGCCACTCTCACCCATACTAGTCTAAGGACAAACCCCTATAAGCAAGAGTTCTTAACTTACTCAGGATTCAGGTCGAGTCACTTATGACCATCTATAAATTATCAGTCTTATCCTGTTAACGGTGTTATACTGGTTAGACTAATAATTTTCAGTTCGGTCTTGTATGAACTCTTCATACAGGATGCCCCCATTCACATGTCAAACCACATGAATGAGTTGGATTACCTCATTTGTACTAATTACAAAGTGGGCCGCATGTATGGTGTTACCAGAATAAGGTTTCCAACCTTATTCTTATACCATAGACCCTTTAGGCTATACTCTTGAACACAATCGAAATAGTGTCTACTACACTGATGTTCAAGATTCATTATAACCTTGGAGCTTAGTTTATTGGATTTATAGAGCAAGAATACAATTTTATCAAAACAAATAACTCTTTATTTATTTGATCAAAATTACATAAGTTTAGGACACAAATCCCAACAGAGGTTCTGTCCCTGAGAAGGTAGGCTTATTGAGTCGGCTACAAGCCACTCTCACCTATACTAGTCTAAGGACAAACCCCCTATAAGCAGAAGTTCTTAACTTGCTCAAGATTCAGGTCGAGTCACTAATGACCATCTATAAATTATCAGTCTTATCCTGTCAACGACGTTATACTGGTTAGACTAATAATTTTCAGTCCGGTCTTGTATGAACTCTTCATACAGGATGCCCCCACTCGCATGTCATCCACATGAATGAGTTGGATTACCTCATTTGTACTAACTACAAAGTGGGCCGCATCCATGGTATTACCAGAATAAGGTTTCCAACCTTATTCTTATACCATAGACCATTTAGGTTATACTCTTGAACACAATCCAAATAGTGTCTACTACACTGATGTTCAAGATATATTATAACCTTGGAGCTTAGTTTATTGGATTTATAAAGCGAGAATATAATTTTATCAAAACAAATAACTCTTTATTTATTTGATCAAAATTACATAAGTTTTAGGGCACATATCCCAACAATTCTGGCATTAGGGCCTGGTCGAGAAAGTCTCGTTTGAAAAGAGGAGTGATTTTGTCTACCCTACGGTGGCGACCATTCTAAATCTTTGGGGTATCATTACAATTTTAAAATGACCTAGGGATCATAGGATAAAACTTGCTAAAAAATTATTGGATTTTTTCAAAAGTTTTGCGAGATCTAGTCGAAAGTTTTTCTTTTCGGAAAAATGTCGAGTTCAATAATAGCACTCTTAGCTTCCGACAAACTGGTAGGCGACAATAATCAAACGTGAAAAAATAATATAAACACAATTTTGGTAACTGACGACCTAAAGTTCGCGCTCAGTGAGGAGTGTCCTCAGGTGCCCGACCCGACCGCATCACGAAGTGTTCATGATGTGTACAATCGATGAACCAAGGCTAATGAAAAGGTCAAGGTCTACATAATCGCCAGCTTGTCTGATGTCTTGGCTAAGAAGCACGAGCTCATGGTCACCGCTAAGGAGATCATGGAGTCGTTGCAGAATATGTTTGGACAACGATCCTTTCAGGTTAGGCACGACACTCTTAAACATGTGTTCAATGCTAGGATGAAGGAGGGGACGTCTGAGAACATGTTCTTAACATGATGACCCACTTCAAATTGGCTGAGATGAACGATGCTTCGATCGACGAGTCGAGTCAGGTCAGTTTTATTATGGAGACTCTTCTGAAGAGTTTTCTACAGTTTCGTAGCAATGCTGTTATGAACAAAATTAGTTACATTATGACAACCCTCCTCAATGAAGTACGAACCTTCCAGTCCTTGATGAAAGTCAAGGGATAGGAAGTTGAGGCAAATGTTGCTTTCAGGTTCTTTCACAGGGGTTCGTCCTCTGGGACGAAGTCCGTAGGTTCTTCAGGCCCGAAAGGAAAGAAGAAGAAGTAGAAGAAGGGCAAAGCAGGGGAAGAAGGAAGGTAAATTTGATTTATTTGTTATTGAAACTTGTTTAGTGGAGAGTAGTGACTCTGTTTGGATACTTTATTCAGGCACAACTAACCATGTTTGTTCTTCTTTTCAGGGAATTAGTTTCTGGCAGCGATTGCAGAAGGGTGAGATAACACTCAGGGTTGGATCCGGAGAAGTTGTCTCGGCTGCAGCTGTGGGCACGGTCAAACTTTACTGACACACCCCCTCCCGAACCACCTTCTAGCCCAGAAGATGGTGTGAGACCAACAGACATCGTTTACCTCTCTAACGATACCTGTTGACCCTGTTTTACCTGATAAACATACTATACTTGTATGTGAAATACTTTAAGCACAACACAACGAAACTTTAAAGATTACCATATGTACGTAAGGAGCAGTTCTATTTAAACCTCACTCGAACTAAACAGATAGGGAGCACTACAACCAAAAACATACCCAACCATGATTTACACAACCACAACTCTTAGTGCATACACGAAAATAACTATACTCCCCATTTAAAATATCTACAATATATATGGACTTGCTATACAACCCCATTCACGTACAAAATATCAAACTCTCAGAGCTTTCGACAGACTATGACAGGATTTCAGGCATCAGGAGCTCGATCTCTACCTTAAAAGTTCGAAAACATTGAAAGAACGAACTATGAAGCTCAGTGAGTGACTGAGTTTAAGAACTATTAACTCGTAGATCATATCATCTGATAATCTATGAGCATATGCATCTGTAATCAAGTGTTAAATATAAACGTGTAATCATAATAGGTTTTTCAGATATCCAACAAGTATGTCATTAAAATCTCGCAAGGCATATCAAGAACATTAATCATTTAAAAACATATGACAATCTACGTTGTGTAGGGCACACCCAGTACAACCAATGTTTACTCTACGATGTAGTGGGGCCCACTCAACACTCCCATCGTCTTTGTCGTAGTAGGACCCACCCAACACTCACGACAACATTGTTGTCACGGAGTACACTCAACGTCGACAACAAAACATGACCTGTGGGCACACAGTACTATATAGCCTCGGGCTCAATATCTCAGTCATTTACTCATTCGAGCCTTAGAAAAAAACATGAAAATACTTGAACATGCCTGCTTATCTCTTTTTTTTTCCATAAAACGCAAGCTTACTCAGGTTGTTCGTGAAAACTGGAAATCTTTAAATAATACTTGCTAGTACATGCTTGCTTGAAATTATAACATTTCCACTAAATTTCAGAAAATCAATAAACATATGCTCACATGTAAATTCCATTGGGAAAATCTAGGCTCACAACGAGCACTTGAAATCATTTCTAGAAAACCATGCATGGTCATAAGTATGCGTTCAACAAAAAAAACCATAAAGCATTTAAACTAGTTCATTCTAGAGAAGTCTTGTATTTCCATAAGCATAGATTCAAGAATAGAAATCGTTTCCGAAATTCGTTTTGTCACTCACAGTGTTAGAACTAGATCCTTGGCCCGTATACTCGACCTATTTCCTCTTGGCCTGTCAAACAAATCAATACCAAGCATTAGAACTTCGAACTCATGAATTCCAACCTTCGGATTGCAAAACCTATTCTATCTATTTTCCAACATTCTACAGATTTCATACCATAATCTCATATACTCATAACTTCTTCATTACTTGGCCAAAAATTATGTACTATATACCAAACTCTTCCTTTTTGAACCCTCTAAAACTTAACTGAAGAAACGAAATTGAAATTCCTAAAGGATGTATCCGTAAATACCTCAAAATCTACTTCCCCCAAACTATGTTTCTGAAACTTCCAAAATCGTTTTCCTACTGCACCCTGAATTTGACCTGAATTTTAAAGCACTTTTCAATCATTTTCTTCTCACGACTTCTTCATGAAAATTATAGGAAATTAAATAAGCTTTCTAACCATACCTAATAAAGTTTCTGATTCGAATTCTACAGATCAACATGCCTTACAAACTAGAGGTTTCTCAGATTTGACAGCAAATTCTCTGCTCTGCCTTCCTCTTCATAAATCATTAACATAAAGTTAGATTTCGCCCGAGCTTCCTTCACATAATTTGTTCCAAAATAGGTTAATTTTCAAGGAAATCAAACCTCACCTCTGAATTATTCTTGTGGAGCTCAAAACAATCCAATCATTAGAAGTGGTCAGAGTTGATCACAAAACTTGCGATGGATACTTGTATTGATCTTCCCCCTTTCTTCTTCAACTTCAATCCGACAATTCCCCTTTCTTCTTCCTCTCATCCTTTCCCATGAAACCCTATGCTTTCCTTTGATAAAATGAGAACAAATGAGAAAACAATTGGGTTAAAAATGGGCTTAGGCAGTAGTGGTGCTTCCACATTCATTTTCCACTTCCCTTTTTCCTTTTTTTTTTTAATCACATTTCTTTTCCTTCGTTTTTTACTCAAAACATACCAAATATTTCCATATTTCTTTTTTTTTTTATCTCTTTGTTTTGTTTTTTTAAAGAATTTTCAAAGAGAAATCTCCGGCTTACAACTTACCTCCCTCTTAAGAAATTTAGTAGTCCTTAGGTGAAGAGCATCAGGTAACTCTTCCTCACTTGGTCTTCTAATTCCCAGGTTGCCTCCTCCACCCCGTGATGTCTCCAAAGAATCTTCACGAGTGGGATCGTCTTGTTTCTCAAAACTTGTTCTTTTTTGTCGAGGATTTAAACTGCATCCTCTATGTAACTCAAATCTTCTTTCAGCTCAACTGGTTGCGCTTGCAACACATGTGTCGGATCTGGAATATACTTCCTCAACATGGACACATGGAAAACATCATGTACTCGATATAGTTTTCCTGACAACTCAAGTCCGTAGGATGCTGACCCAACTCGTTTTGTTATCTGATAAGGACCAATATATCTAGGACTCAGCTTACCTTTCCTGCCCAAACCAAGGACACCTCTCCACGGAGATAACTTCACAAAAACTTGATCCCCGACCTGGACTTCTAAGTCTTTTGGTTTCTTATCTGCGTAACTCTTCTGTCGATCCTGAGCTACCTTCAAATTCTCTCGAATCATCTTAATATTGTCCATCGTACCTTGTACCAACTCAGGACCGATTAGCTTCCGCTCTCCCACTTCGTTCCAACACACGGGCGTTCTACATGTCTTCCATACAAAGCCTCAAACGGTTCCATGCCGATACTAGATTGATAGTTGTTATTAAAAGCGAACTCCATAAGTGATAAGTGGGTATCCCAACTTCCCTTAAACTGGAGAAAACATGCTCTCAACTTGTCTTCTAAGGTCTGGATGGTCCTCTCTGATTGACCATCTGTCTAAGGATGGAACGCTGTACTGAAATTCAGCTTTTTTCCCATAGCTTTCTATAAACTAGGCCAAAACATAGATGTAAATCTCGGATCCTTATCGAAACTATGGACACTGGCACTCTGAATATTTTGATGTTTGTGCCATAAAACTCGTAGTTTGTAATTATGTTCTAATTATTGTAATAAAGTGTTATTACTTCAATAAAGAGTTATTGTTCCTTATTTACGATATTGCCATTATTTTAACCCTAAATCCAATAAACTAATCATCTAAGGCTGTAAAATGTATCATTAACTGAATGTAGTGTACAAAAAAAGGATCTCGGTTCAAGATACAACCTAAAGGGTCTATAGTAAGGGGATAAGGTTTGGGTACCTTACCCTGGTAAAACTATGGATGTGGCCCACTTTGTATATGATACAAACACTGTGATCCTAACGTGTTCGTGTAGATGACATGTGAGTGAAGATATCCTATGTAATGAGATTATCTAAGACCGGACCGTGAAATAATAACCACTAGATGTAACTTCGTTGGCTAGCTAGGTTTCTATTTCACTAGAATGACCTAGGAAACTTGATCTCAATCTTGAGCGGGTTACGAACTCCTGTTTGCGAGGGATTGTCCTTTGACTAGTATGGGTGAGAGTGGCCAGATTCGCCGACTCAATATGCCTACCTTCTTGGGGACAAGACCGAGTGAGTAGCTGGGGATTTAGCCTAGCAAGATGGAATTCACTCCTTCCAGCCTACTAGGGTAAGTATATGATTTAATTATTAATTAAATAAATAAATAAATTTATTAAATTAATTAGAGGGAATGTGTCATGATGACACGTTCCCATCTTCCCTCTTCCTCTCCCTATCGACAGTTAAACAGGGAGAGGGTATCTGAGGAATAGATCGATCAATCATTCAGTGTTGTGTAATAGAGATTGCTCTCTCTCACTCAAAAACTCTCTCTGAATTCCTTTCTCATTTTCTCTCCAAAAGTCTGATTCCTTCCCACCAAAGGAATAGATTTAAGTAGATACTCAGAGGATAAGAGGTTTACTGAGTGGTGCTGTCCTGTTGGAGAAAACATAGAAGGAACTCTCCAGTTCTTGTGTTGTTGAGGAAATAGGAAGCAAAGAGTTGCTGCTGGTAATTTGTATCTACAAAGGTAATTGTTACTTTCCTTTTAGTTTAATTACTAAATAGCATGTTTGCGTGACTTATATCCATGCCTAATTAGATTAGGAAATGTATGCTTATCTCTGTATTTTCTCCAATGTATTGGTATTTGTGTTCAACCAAAATAAACTTGCGATTACAATTCCTCTGCTCAAGGGGATCCGATCTCCATCAATTGGTATCAGAGCAATGCTTGTTTTGTTTTGGTTGAAACAAATTTGCATTGGATAGGTGGGAATTTCATTTTGGTTTGCTGTAAAACTGTTTAGGAATTTTTTGGCCTTAGTTTATTTTGATTTGATCAAATTAAATGTAAAAGCCCTTGTGTTTTTGGGCAATTAAGTGCATAATCGAGTTAAGAGTCGTTCGGGGCCAGTTCGTGCAATGTTAATAAGTATCGAAGGAGAAATTGGTATTTGAAGCTGCTGTGTTCGAAGGAATCTGCTGCTGCCGAAGCAACAACGTTGCAACGCTACCAACAGCGTTGCAACGCCGTTCATCAGCGTTGCAACGCTGAGGAACGGCGTTGCAAAATTGAAGCCCTTATCGACATGGAATTTAGAGGGGTCAGCAGCGTTGCAACGCTGCCCCTAAGCGTTGCAACGCTGCCCCGATACTTGACGCGAGCGCAAGAGGAGCCGACGTTGCAATGCTCTCCTCAACGTTGCAACGCCGTGGCAGCTGATGGTTCAAGCAGACCGGTTCACAGGTGGTTCGAGCGGTTTGGGTCGTGGTTGGTCCGGTTCGAGCGGTCTGAGCCCGGTTCCAAGTGTTTTGGACCGGTTTTTGTATTAAAATTAGTGTAATTTTATTAATTTTGCACTTTAGGAGCCAAATTATTCCGGTTTTACAGCTATTTTTCTTTATGAATGTCATTTAGAATTTTTTCCACCTTAGGATAAGCATGTTCATGCATTTTATTTGTATAATTGTTGTATAAATATGGTAGAAATGCATGATCTAATTTATTTTTCATAAGTATTTATTTATAATTGTTATAATTAGATAATATGGAAAATAAATTGCATGGAGCATGAAATTACTTAGTTTAAAATAATTGTTATTTTATTTAAGCAATTTTTAGTTATTCAATTAGTTGAATAATTTTATAATTCCAATTTGGTTTTATAATATAGTTCCTTGTCATAGGTTAGTTATTAAAATTTATAAAAGTTATAAATTAAAGGGGTCTTAGAAACTATAACCTATAACAAAGAATTGCATGCAAACATAGGAACTTAGGTTAAATTAAATTAGTTTTAAATTGTTTAAAATTAATTTAGACCTAAGTTTTAATTTCTAATAGGATTAGAAGTTTGTCTTACATAGTATTTTAAATAGTTTAAAATATGGTAGGACAATAGAACTTTGGTTATAAGGGAACTCTACCGGTGAAGTTCTGTCTAAGGTTGGGAGTACTTAAGCTGACGGTTAACAGAACACTACCTACCTGGGAACTGACATGGAGCTTGAGATGAATTAACCTTAGTCCTGTTTTATATCTAGGTAATTAAAATGTTTACTCACCTAGACATAAGATTAAAAAGACCTAGTTATAATAGTTATAATAGGCATAGACTTAGATAGATTCTTTTAGCCAGAATCCGATTAAGTTAAACCTACACTCTAACCTTAGGAGCTTCAGTGGGAGAAAACGAGATGTTCGCATCAAGTTTACTCTCACGACGTCAAGAGTTCACACAGTGAGTTCCATGCTCGGTTACGTGGCGTCAATAGGGCGCCCCCCTACAGTAAGTGTTTGCATGGTTCTATACCAAGGTGAATGAGGGAAGTATCCATAGTAAATGGAAGCAGGACGCGTGTCAATGTATCTTACGGTCTCATTCATTAGGTCGCACTGTGAGATTTCTATAGTCCGCCTGCTAGGTTTTCCTGGAACAGCCAATCCCTACGGAGGGCCTGATTATAGGGATCGAAACACCGCGAACTCAAGAAATAGATAGGGTCTCTTAGGTTATTTGCCAACAATTTTCTTTCTTAATAGTAGCCTGTTGGCCTGGACCTATTGGATCTGAAAATGGTAGGGTCACATTTACGGGATAAGTTAAGCTAGTTAACAAGTCCTTGACCAAACAAACGAAAGCTAAGGATCATTGGGACATGAGATGTTTTTGTAGTGAGAATTGGCTGAGATAGTCTCAATTCAGGGGAGGAGTGACTGACCACCCGACGATGACTTTTGTTCTAAACCCTTGAAGTATCGTTGCAAAATTAAAGGTTTAATTTAAACACTAGGGTTCTTTAATAATTTTGCTAAATTTGATTGGTTTATAATGGGTTAAAGGCATAACTAATTATAACTACTTTTGAAATTTCAGCATATCGTCTTCAATTATAGCCTTCATCAAAAGCTTAACGCGTTTAATCGGTGAAAACTATACTACGTGGAAGTCCAACCTGAATACGATTCTTGTTGTTGACGACATTCGGTTTGTATTGACTGAGGAATACCCTCAGGTCCCTGCTCGAAACACTCCTCAATCTGTTAAGGATGCGTACAACCGCTGGATCAAGGCCAATGATAAGGCCAAGGTCTACATTTTGGCTAGTGTTTCTGAAGTTCCAGCAAAAAAGCACGAGGGCATGGTCTCAGCTCTTGAGATCATGAGTTCGTTACTGAACATGTTTGGACAACCATTTGGACAGCTTCGGAACGAATCCCTCAAGTACGTTTACAACTCCCGTATGAAGGAGGGGTCGTCGGTGAGAGAACACATTCTCGATCAGATGGTCCACTTCAACGTGGCTGAAATGAACGGCGCGTCATTGACGAGCAAAGTTAGGTCTCTCTTCCGAAGAGTTTCCTGCAATTTTGCAGCAATGCGGTGATGAACAAGATAGAGTATCACCTGACTACTCTCTTAACGAACTACAAACTTTTCAGTCTCTTATGAAGAATAAGAGACAGGTTGATGGAGAGGCAAATCTGTTTGCCCATTCTAGAAGGTTCCAGAAGGGTTCATCCTGTGGGACTAAGTCCTCTAGTTCATCTTCTGGGCTTAAGAAGACCCAAAAGAAGAAGATATGAGGGAAAGGGAATGCACCTGCTGCTGATAAGGGTAAGGAAAAAGCCAGGGTTGCAGACAAAGGAAGGTGTTTCCACTGCAACATGGACGGGCTTTGGAAGCAAAACTGCCCAAAGTACCTTGCTGAGCTCAAAGAGAAGAAAGGTAAATCAGATTTACTTATTCTTGAAACTTGTTTATGAAGGGAGTGAAACTCCCACGCAGCGAAAGGCGATCGAATTGTCGTGGTGAAGTTGTGCAACTATTATTCGTTAAAACAATCTAACACTTAGAACTAGGTTAAACATGCATAAATTGGAAAGAAAAATGCAGCAAGTACTTACTTGTTAAAAACGTGCTTCGAATTTTCCTTTCCAATCAGGACCTCTTCGTGTTCTCCTAACGATCTCGAACTTCTCGAACTCTTCTCTCGATCAAGAACGAACACAACCCTTTGGCTTCTCAGTTGTTCTTCTTTTGGAAGAAGGAAGATAGTGGGATCTTTGTGTTTTGGTTTTGAGAGGAGAAAATGTAGAGAGAATTTGTAAGAGAGAAAGATCTCTTCTTTTGGTGAGAGTTCCAAAAAATGAGAGAATGATTACCTTCCCCTTTTTGCAAAGGGGTTTAAATAATGGAAATGGGTGGAGTTGAAATCTCCACCTATTTACCATTTTACCACAACTATAGATTATGAAAATCATATTTGCATAACCATATATTATAAGATATCTCATATCTCATATCTCATTTTACAAATCACATTTGTATAATTGTGGATTTATTAAATTGAATCATATCCAATTTAATATCTCTCAATCTAATTTCTCCAATTAGCCCTAATTCAACAATTAGGCTAACCTATAGTTTATTGTGAATCTCATTCACATTAAACTATTATATCATTCATATCTCAGATAAATGACATAAATGTACTTTTGTGAAATTGAACACTTCAATTCACACCAAAACAGTAACCCTTCTTTTAACCCAGATTGAGCCAACCGAGGGACCTAATGGACCTACAGTAACGAGCTCCAATGATCCGAGATTAACTTATCAAACTCTTTGACCCGATTAATCGACATTCATTAGCTACAGCAACACTCCACTAAAGCCCGTAGCTGCACTCCCGTTAGTGCAAGATATTACGTGTCCATTGATATAATCAATGCCCATGAGTCGACCCTTCACAGGTTGTTCGTAGACACTCCTGGGTCAAATTACCGTTTTACCCCGTGTGTACTTCTTGTTCCTTAAGTCCCCACTGCTCCTCTAATGAACAACAACGTTGTGATGGTCCAACCGTACACAACAACCCTCTCGTGCCTGTGAGAGGGTGGGCGCCCATTGTCCAAGCCTTGGAGACACACTTAAGGGAACAACCCCTCTAGTTTCCCTAAAGGCGGGAACGAGTGAATTCCATCTCGCGTAGTTAAGTTTCCAGCTCCCTACTTGGTTCTGTCCCTGAGAAGATAGGCATATTGGGCGAGTAACTGTGACCACCCTCACCCGTACTAGTCAAAGGATAGACCCCCGCAGACAGGAGTCCGTAACACGCTCAGGATTCAGGTCGAGTCACTAATGGTCATCTATGAAGTTATTAGCCCTATACTGTTAACGGTGTTACATCAGTAAGTCTAATAATTCACGGTCCGGTCTTGTACAATCTCATTGCAGTGGATGCCCCCACTCGCACGTCAACCACATGAATGATTTGGATCACCTCGTTTGTATCTAGTACAAAGAGAGCCGCATCTACAGTGTATCTAGGATTAGGTGTCCAATCGTATCCGTATATTGTAGATCGTTTAGGTCATTAACTCGAACATGATCCTCCATGTGTGTCCATTACACACCGTTCAAGTTCTATTTCTCTCACTATTCAATGACCCTGGAGCTTGGTTTATTGGATTAAGTTGGTAAATATGCGAGACACAAAGTGATGAAAAAAAACTCTTATTTATTTCAATATGGAATGTTACAAACATATACGAGATTAGGACATACATCCCAACAAACTTCCACTTGGACTAAGCTAGTGGAGTACAAAATACATGTCTCAAATGTACAGTAATAATACAATAAACTAGGGCATTGAATACCCTTTACAATACTCCCACTTGCCCTAGTCAGGAAGCACTCGAATACCTAGACTCTCTAGGTGACCCTCAAACACCTTAGCCGTGAGGGCCTTTGTAAATGGATCAACAACGTTGTGCTTCAGCACTATCTGCGTGACTGTCACGTATCCGCGGTGCACAATCTCCCTTATCAGGTGAAATTTCCACTCAACGTGTTTGCCCCTATTATGACTCCGAGGTTCTCTCGAGTTCGCTACTGCACCACTGTTGTCCCAAAACAGGGCCCTGGAAAGTTCATATTTGGAACAACTTCCAAATCTATCATGAACTTCCTAAGCCAAACAGATTCCTCTGCAGCTTCACAACCCGCAACATACTCGGCTTCCATCGTGGAATCAGTGATGCATCCCTGCTTGATGCTTCGCCACACTACATCTCCTCCATTCAGAATGAAGGCTGACCCCGAAATGGATTTCCTAGAATCCTTATCGGTCTGAAAGTCAGAGTCTGTGTATCCCGTAAGGATAAAATCCCGACTCCCATACACAAGGTTGTAGTTCCTCGTTCTCCTGAGATACTTGAGGATTGCCTTTATGGTTGTCCAGTGATCTAATCCTGGATTGGATTGATACCTACTGACAATCCCAACTGCATAACAGATGTCGGGCCTAGTACATAACATGACATACATTAGGCTCCCAACAACTGAAGCATAAGGGATTTGTCTCATATCCTCAACCTCTTGAGGTGTCTTCTGACATTGATCCTTAGACAAGTGAACCCCATGCCTGAAAGGCAACAAGCCTTTCTTGGAGTTCTGCATCTTATATCTAGACAACATCTTGTCAATATATAATGGCTGAGACATGGCTAGCGTTTTGTTCTTCCGGTTCTGAACTATCTGGATACCTAGAACGTACTGGGCCTCTCCCTAATCTTTCATTTGGAATTGCGAAGCCAACCATTTCTTAATGTCAGTAAGAAATTCTACCTCATTCCCAATGAGAAGGTTATCATCCACATATAATATCAGAAATGCGACAGTATTGTTGACGATTTTCTTGTAGACACAAGGCTCGTGAACATTCTGATCAAAGCCATAAGATTTGATCGCCTCATCAAACCTTATATTCCAAGACCTCGAGGCTTTTTTCAGTCCATAAATAGACCTTCGAAGCTGGCAAACCTTTTGCTCTTGGCCTTGGGTAATGACCCCCTTAGATTGGTCTATGTAGAGGTCTCATCAAGATTGCCTTTAAGAAAGGCTGTCTTGACATTCATCTGCCATACCTCATAGTCATAATATGCGGCAATGGCCAGAAGGATCCTGATAGACTTTACCATGGCAACATAAGAAAAGGATTCCTCATGGTCAACCCCTTCAACCTGGGTAAAACCCTTTGCCACTAGTCTGGCTTTGAAGGTCTACGCCTTCCCATCTACGCCACGTTTACGCTTGTAGATCCACTTGCAACCAAGAGGTTTTACCCCATCCGGTTGGTCTACAAGCTCCCAGACAAAATTGAAGTACATCGACTCCATTTCCTGGTCCATAGCTTTAATCCATTCGTCTTTGTCAACGCCTGCCATTGCTTCATCATAGGTCAATGGATCCTCGCAGTCATCATCATGGGTGACGACTTGGGTTTCAGCCAAACCCATGTAACGTTCAGGCTGTCTCACAACCATCCCACTACGTCGAGGCATTCTCAACTCTTTAGAACGGACTTGACTAGATGAGCTAGAATCAACAACACTTGTTGATGTACTAGCCCCATCAACAACTCTTGCTGATGTACTGTCCATTTCATTTGACACAATCTTACTCCTTGGTAAGTCATCCCTGATGTGGTTTTCCTCAAGGAAAATGGCGTTTGTTGACACAAGCACCCTATTTTCGTTAGGATCGTAAAACAAACCACTCCTAGTCTCTTTTGAGTAACGTACAAATAGGCATAACTTTGAACGGGGTTCCAACTTCTTCGGGTTTGACACCAACACATCGGTCGAGCATCTCCAAATTGTGAAATGGTGTAAACTGCCTTTACGTCCATTCCAGAGTTCGAAAAGAGTTTAAGAAACACTCTTCGACGGAACGTTGTTCAAAATATATATCGTAGTCTCTACTGCGTAACCCCAAAAAGAATCAGGGAGACGAGCATAGCTCCTCATCGACCAAACCATGTCCAACAGGGTTATGTTTCTCTTTTCCGATACACCATTCTACTGTGGCATACCAGGTGCTCAGAGTTGGGATGTAATTCCATGTTCTATCATATAGTCCTGGAATTCAGTGCCCATATACTCTCAACCTCGATCCAATCGAAGTGTTTTAATTGTTTTACCTAACCGGTTCTCAACCTCAGTCTTGTACTCCTTGAACTTTTTAAGAGTTTCAGACTTTCTATGCATTCGGTAAATATACCCATACCTTGAATAGTCATAAATAAAAGATACAAAGTATTTGTAACCTCCTCATGCTTTAACACTTATCGGACCACAGAGGTCAGAATGTATAAGATCAAGAGGCTCCTTGGCTCTATATCCTTTTCCATTAAAAGAACGTTTGGTCATTTTGCCTTCAAGGCATGACTCACAAACTGGTAAAGAGTTTTCTTCCAACTCGCTTAGAAGTCCACTCTTCACTAGTCTCTTAATCCTATTGAGATTTATGTGGCCTAACCTGTTGGGATGTTTGTCCTAATCTCGTTCTGTTTGTAAATTTACATTGGAAATTAATAAAGGTTATTTATTTTCATCATTTTGTGTCTCGTATTTATTACAAACTTTATCCAATAAACTAAGCTCCAGGTTCATTGAATATATGAGAGAACTAGAACTTGAACGGTGTGTAGTGGACACACAGGGAGGATCACGTTCGAGTAAATGATCTGAACGGTCTACAATATATGGATAGAGATGGAGACCTAATCCTGGATACGCTGTGGATGCAGTCCGCTTTGTATTAAGATACAAACGAGGTGATTTGACTCGTTCATGTGGTTGACATGTGAGTGAGGGCATCCTGTACAATGAGATTCTACGAGATCGGACGGTGAATTATTAGACCTACTGATGTAACACCATTGACAATATGGACTAATAACTTCGTAGATGATCACTAGCGACTCGACCTTAATCCTGAGCGTGTTACAGTCCCCTGTCTGCGTGGGTTTGTCCTTTGACTAGTACGGGTGAGGGTGGTCACAGTTACTCACCCAATATGCCTATCTTCTTAGGGACAGAATCAAGTAGGGAGCTGTGAACTTAATTACGCGAGATGGAATTCACTCGTTCCCGCCTTTAGGGAAACTAGAGGGGTTGTTCCCTTAAGTATTGTCTCCAGGGCTTGGACAACGAGCACCCACCCTCTCACTGGCACGAGAGGGTTGTTGTATATGGTTGGACCAGTACAACGTTGTTGTTCATTAGAGGGGCAGTGGGGACTTAAGGAGCAAGAAGTAGACACAGGGGTAAAACGGTAATTTGACCCAACAGTGTCTACGAACAACCTGTGAAGGGTCGACTCATGGGCATTGGTTATATCATTGAACACATCATATCTTATAATATGTGGTTATACAAATATGATTTGCATAACCTATGGTTGTGGTAAAATGGTAAATAGGTGGAGATTTCAACTCTATCTATCTCCATTATTTAAACCCCTTTGCAAGAAGGGTTCTTGACGAATTTTGCTCATTTCTGGAAATTTCACCAAAAGAAGAAAAATGTTTTTCTCTCCAAAAAGCTCTCTTTCACAATCTCTCCTCCTTACACCAAAAAGAAGAGAATCCCACAATTCTCATTCTTCCTAAAGTAGAACAACCGAGAAATCGAGTGGAGGGTGTCTGTTCGTTTGAATTGTTCGAGTAGTTTGAGATCGTTGGGGAGAACACGAAGAGTTCGTGATCATTGGAAGAAGGAACCTTGAAGAATGTCTTCAACAAGTAAGTCTATTTAACTTTTTGTTTTCTTTCTCTAGATTGCATGTTTAACCTAAATTATATGATAATTAGGTTTAGGAAATTAAGTTGCACAACATCACCACGATGATTCGATCGTCTTCCGCTGCGTTGGGACTTTAATTCCCTTCAATTGGTATTAGAGCCAATCGTTGGTTCTTGTTGTTGGACTTAATTTTATTAGAATTAGGTGGGTATTTGCCATTAATCATGAGATGAATGTTGGTTTGCAAAATTGGCGTTTACAGTTTTGGCACTAAGTTTTTAGATTTACTTTTCATGTTGATTTGATCAATGTAAGGGCCCGTGTTTTGGGCAAATTTTAATGTAAATCGAGTCAGTAAGTCCGTGCCGTTCGTGGCATGAGATGTTGTGAAGAAATTGGAGAAAAAACGAGCAAGAAACGACGAAGAACAGCAAGAGGTGCTTGTTGTTCTGTCGACAGCGTTGAGACGCTGTTCATCGGCGTCTTAACGCTGTATATGCGGGTAGAGGCTTTGCTGCAGAGCAGCGTTGCAACGCTAGGCGTGATTGCGATCTGATCTCCTTGAGCAGCGGAAACGTGTTTGGAATCGTAATTGCTTGATTGTTCTTGTTAGAAATGCAAAAACCAGTACATTGACAAAAACAGAACAAACCTGCTTATCTAATCCTAATTAGACATGGAGATATACATGCAAACATGCTGTGAAATTGTTAAACTAAGAGTAAGAAATATTACCTTTGTTGATTTCCACAGGAACAACAACTTCTTGCTCCACGATAAACAACAACTCAGGAACTTCTCTGCTTCTCTACTTTTACAGAACACTACCAATAGAGAGCACCTTCTATATCTCTGAGTGCTTAGATCACCTTAGGTGGGAAGGGTTCCAACAATTGGAAGATTGAGAATTCTAGAGAAAATGAGAGAGAGAGGATCTCTTCTAGAGAGAAATTTTCTCAAAATTACCGTTCGATCGAATTTCTTCTCACCAGGAGAAGAAGCCTCAAGTGAAGAGATCACTTCCCCCACTCCCTATCGATGGCGAGTTGGAGGGAAGTGGGAACGTGCCCTCCTGACACGTTTAATCGACATCTAATACACATTAAATTTAACCTATAGTTTTCAAATATGAATCACATTCACATTTGAATTTAATATTTGAACTCTTTTAAATGTTTAATTCTCTCATGTTATTTAGTATGGATCATATCCACATTAAATATATAGTTCCAAAACTATATATTATATCGTATCAATAAACATTAAGTTTATTCCCTTATGAATTTGAACATTTCAAATTCAAACTATATAAGAACCCTTTACGAGCTAGAAGGTGGACCTATTGGACCTATAGATCAGAAGCTCTAACGATACGAGATTGCTCGGTTATCTCATTAACCTCCCAATCAACATTCGTTAACTGCAGGAACACTCCACTAAAGTCACGCAGTTGCAATCTTCTCACTGCAGATATATTTCTGTGTCCATGGATATTGACCAATAAAAACAAGTCAATCCTTCACGAATGTTCGTAAAACCAGCTGGGTCAAATTACCATTTTACCCCTGGGTTACATCTTGTGCCTTAAGTACCAGTGCTCCTCTAATGAACAATTTGTTTGTGGTCTTACCAACAAACAGAGTCCCTCTCGAGCCAATGAGAGGGTCGGACCCTTTGTTCAAGTCCCGGAGACACCACTTAAGGGAACATTCCTCTACTTACCCTAGTAGGCAGGAAGTAGTGAATTCCATCTTACTAAGTTAAGTTCCCAGCCGCTCACTTGGTCTTGTCCCCAAGAAGGTAGGCATATTAAGTCGGTGAATCTGGCCACTCTCACTCATACTAGTCAAAGGACAATCCCCTTGCGAACAGAAGTTCGTAACCTGCTCAGGATTGAGATCAAGTTGCCTAGGTCAACCTAGTGAAATAGAAACATAATTAGTCAATGGAGTTACATCTAGTGGTTACTATTTCCCGGTCCGATCTTATGTAATCTCATTACATAGGATATCCCCACTCACATGTCATCTACACGAACACGTTAGGATCACAGTGTTTGTATCAAATACAAAGTGTGCCACATCCATAGTTATACCAGGGTAAGGTACCCAAACCTTATCCTCTAACTATAAACCCTTTAGGTTGTATCTCGAACTGAGATCCTTTCTATGTACACTACATTCAGTTAAAGATTCATTTAACAACCTTGGATGTTTAGTTTATTAGATTTAGGGTTTAAATAAAGGCAAACTCGTAGGTAACGAACAATAACTCTTTATTGAAATAATAACACTTTATTACAAATAATTAGAACAGAAATACAAACTACGAGTTTTAGGGCACAAATCCCAACAAACTCCCACTTGAACTAAAACTCTAGTGGGGTACATCATAATCTAAATAAGTGGTTACAAGAGATAAAAATACAATAAACTAGGGCATCCACATACCCCATTACATGTCTCCCACTTGCCCTAGATTAGCCTATGTACATGTCTCGTAGGCCTAGACTCTACAAATGAGCCTCGAACACTTTAGCCGTGAGAGTCTTTGTAAATGGATTAGCAATATTGTGCTCCGAAGCGATCTTCGTGACTATCACATCTCCTCGTTGCACTATTTCTCGAATCAGGTGATACTTCCTCTTGATGTGCTTGCCTCTCTTATGGCTGCGAGGTTCCTTCGAATTGGCTATCGCACCACTGTTGTCACAGTATAAGGTGATGGAAAATTCCATATTTGGAACGCCTTCCAAATCAGTAAGGAATTTCCTTAGCCAAACAACCTCCTTAGCTGCTCACAAGAAACGACATACTCAGCCTCCATCATGGAGTCAACGATGCATCCTTGCTTGATGCTTCACCATACTATAGCGCCCCCGTTAAAGGTGAAAACTGATCCCGATGTAGATTTTCGAGAATCCTTATTGGTCTGAAAATCAGAATCAGTGTATCCAGTAAGGATCAAATCCTTAGTCCCATACATAAGCGTATAGTCCCTCGTTCTCCTAAGATACTTGAGGATATTTTTAACTGCTGTCTAGTGGTCTAACCTTGGATTGAAATGGTACCTACTAACTATTCCCACTGCATAACAAATGTCTGGCCTCATGCACAACATAGCATACATTAACCTACCTACTGCAGAAGCATAGGGAATACGTCTCATATCCTCAACTTCTTGAGGTGTCTTAGGACACTGTTCCTTAGACAGATGAACTTCCTGCCTGTAGGGCAACAAGCCCCTTTTGGAATTCTGCATCGAATATCGGGACAACATTTTGTCGATATAAGACGCTTGAGACAGTGCTAGCGTTCTGTTCATGCGATTCCTGAAGATCTGAATCCCAAGAACATATTGCGCCTCTCCCAAATCTTTCATTTGGAATTGGGTCGCCAACCATTTCTTTATGTCAGTTAGGTATCCTACATCATTCCCAATGAGTAGGATATCATGCACATAAAGTACTAGGAAAGCTACTTTGTCGTTGATGATACTCTTGTAAACACAGGGCTCATCAATGTTTTGGTCAAAGCCATAAGACTTGATCGCAGTATCAAATCTTATATTCCAAGATCTGGATGCTTGTTTCAACCCATAAATGGATCGATTGAGCTTGCAAACTTTTTGCTCGACCTTGGGTTATGAACTTTCATTTGAGACATATAGATGCTCTCGTCAAGATTACCATTAAAAAAGGCAGTCTTGACGTCCATTTGCCAAATTTCATAATCATAAAACGCGGATATGGACAAGAGTATCCTAATAGACTTCAACATAGCAACAAGGGAAAAAGCTTCTTCATAATCAACTCCTTCCCCTTGGGTAAAACCCTTTGCTACATGTCTAGCCTTAAAGGTCTGTACCTTTCCGGCTGCATCTCTCTTTCTCTTATAGAACCATATACACCCTATGGGTCTAACCACTTCAGGTTGGTCTACAAGTTCCCATACTGAATTGAAGTCCATTGACTCCATTTCAAGGTCCATGGCTTTGATCCATTTGTCCTTGTCTACGTCATTCATTGCCTGTTTATAAGACAATGGATCTTCTACGCCGTCATCAGGTATGACGACTTGAGTTTCAGCTAAACCTAAGTAGAGGTCAGGTTGGGAAACAACCCTCCCACTGCGTCGAGGCATTCCCAACGATTGAGAAGGACGAGATTGACTTGAGGTGCTGGCTCCTCCATCAACTCTTGATGAAGGTTCAGCTTGATCAACAACTCTTGTTGGTTTATCTGTAGCTTCATCTAGCACTAATTAACTACGCGGTTTGTGGTTTCTCATGTGATCTTCCTCAAAGAAAGTGGCGTTTTTTGATACAGTCACCTTGTTTTCTTGTGGGTCGTAGAAAAGACCACCTCTCGTTTCTTTGGGATAACCAACAAATTGGCATAATCTTGAACGAGGTTCCAATTTCTTTGGGTTTGTCAATAGCACGTGTGCCGGACAATGCCAAATCCTGAAGTGTTGTAAACTAGGTTTACACCCCTTCCACAATTCAAAAGGTGTTTCTGAAACACTCTTTGATGGAACAGTGTTTAAGATTTGAACTTCAGTCTCTACTGCATATCCCCAAAACGAGGCAGGCAATTGAGCATAGCTCATCATAGAACGAACCATGTCCAACAAGGTTCTATTTCTCCTTTCAGACACACCATTTTGCTGTGGTGTATTAGGTGCTGAGAGTTGAGATTTAATTCCATATTTTATCATATAGTCCTGGAATCTCAAATCCATATACTCTCCACCTCGATCGGATCAAAGTGTTTTAATGGTGTTCCCTAATGCATTCTCTACTTCAGCCTTATACTCTTTGAACTTTTCAAGAGCCTCAGACTTATGATGCATTAGGTATAGATAACCATACCTCTAATAACCATCAATGAAAGAGATGAAATACTCGTACCCTCCTCGAGCTTTAACATTCACCAGAGCACAAAGATCCGAATGTACAAGTTCTAAGGGCTCTATGGCTCTGTAGCCTTTTCCAGTAAAAGGTCGCTTGGTCATTTTACCTTCCAAGCATGATTCGCAAGGAGGTAAAGAATCATCTTCTAACTTGATTAGAAGTCCATTCTTAGATAGTCTCTCAATCCGGTTGAGATTTATATGACCAAGACTAAGATGCCATAGATAGGTATTATTATGAGAAATTCTTTGCCTTTTACTTTGATTTCCTTTGTTGATTTCCACAAGCACAGTAACTCCTTGCTCCACGATAAACAGCAACTCAGAAACTTCTCTGAATCGTAATTGTTTGATTGTTTTGGTTAGAAATGCAAAAACCAGTACATTGACAAAAACAGAACAAACATGTTTATCTAATCCTAATAGACATGGAGATATACATGCAAACATGCTGTGAAATTGTTAAACTAAGAGTAAGAAATATTACCTTTGTTCATTTCCACAAGCACAACAACTCCTTGTTCCACGATAAACATCAACTCAGGAACTTTTCTGCTTCTCTACTTTTACAGAACACTACCAATAGAGAGCACGTTCTATATCTCAGAGTGCTTAGATCACCTTAGGTGGGAAGGGTTCCAACAATTGGAAGATTGAGAATTCTAGAGAAAATGAGAGAGAGAGGATCTCTTCTAGAGAGAAATTTTCTCAAAATTACCGTTCGATCGAATTTCTTCTCACCAGGAGAAGAAGCCTCAAGTGAAGGGATCACTTCCCCCACTCCCTATCGATGGGGAGTTGGAGGGAAGTGGGAACGTGTCCTCCTGACACGTTCCCATTAATTTAATAATAATATTAAATTAATAATAATTAATCTAATTAATTTATTATTTAAATCATATTTAATTAATTAAAATTAAATATGTTATATTTAATTTAGATTAAATCACATTTAATTAATTATCCCTTTATCCTATAGTTTTAATGCACATCTAATGCACATTAAATTTAACCTATAGTTTTCAAATATGAATCACATTCACATTTGAATTTAATATTTGAACTCTTTCAAATATTTAATCCTCTCATGTTATTTAGTATGGATCATATCCACATTAAATATATAGTTCCAAAACTATATATTATATCGTATCAATATACATTAAGTTTATTCCCTTATGAATTTGAACATTTCAAATTCAAACGATCTAAGAACCCTTGACGAGCTAGAAGGTTGACCTAATGGACCTACAGATCAGAAGCTCCAAGGATACGAGATTGCTGAGTTAATCTCATTAACCTCCCAATCAACATTCGTTAACTGCGGGAACACTCCACTAAAGTCCCGAAGTTGCACTCTTCTCACTGCAGAAATATTTCTGTGTCCATGGATATTGACCAATAACAGCAAATCAATCCTTCGCGAATGTTCGTAACACCAGCTGAGTCAAATTACCGTTTTACCCCAGGGTTACATCTTGTGCCTTAAGTACCAGTGCTCCTCTAATGAACAATTTGTTTGTGGTCCTACCAACAAACAGAGTCCAAATGAGAGGGTCGGGCCCTTTGTTCAAGTCCCGGAGACACCACTTAACGGAACATTCCTCTACTTACCCTAGTAGGCGGGAAGGAGTGAATTCAATCTTGATAAGTTAAGTTCCCAGCCACTCACTTGGTCTTGTCCCCAAGAAGGTAGGCATATTGAGTCGGAAAATCTAGCCACTCTTATCCATACTAGTCAAAGGGCAATCCCTTGCGAACAGGAGTTTTTAACCTGCTTAGGATTGAGATCAAATTGCCTAGGTCATCCTAGTGAAATAGTAACCTAATTAGTTAACGGAGTTACATCTAGTGGTTACTATTTCGCGGTCTGGTCTTATGTAATCTCATTACATAGGATATCCCCACTCACAAGTCATCTACACGAAAACGTTAGGATCACAGTGTTTGTATCAAATACAAAGTGGGCCACATCCATAGTTTTACCAGGGTAAGGTACCCAAACCTTATCCCCTTACTATAGACCCTCTAGGTTGTATCTCGAATCGAGATCGTTTCTATGTATACTACATTCAATTAAATATCCATGTAACAGCCTTAGATGTTTAGTTTATTGGATTTAGGGTTTAAATAAAGGCAAACTCGTAGATAACGAACAATAACTCTTTATTGAAATAATAACACTTTATTACAAATAATTAGAACAGAAATACAAACTACGAGTTTTAGGACACAAATCCCAACAAGGCGTAGCATTGCAACGCCGAGGCGTGGAGCACGCAGGGCGTGACGCTGAACGCTGCAACGTTGCAATACTGCCCACGGCGTTGCAACGCTGCGTGCGATAGTGGGGAGTTCGCGAGGCTTATTCGCATGTCGTGGGCGGTTGTGCAGTTTTCAAATTGTGGTCAGTTTATTAAATTCGTTTTATTTAATTATTTAAATGTAAAATGTATTTTATTTATTTATTTTATTTTATTTTATTATTAATGTTAATATAAGTGTCATATTAATATTAATTAATTAAATAAATGTCCCTAAGTGACAAAATCGATCAATTTTTGCTATTTAATTATTTTATGCATGTGATGTATGATTTAATTAAATTCTATGTGCATAGTGTATGTCATATAGATTTAAAATCTCACCTTAGGTTTAACATTTTCATGCATTATTTATATTATAAGTGTTATAATATAATTAAATGCATGTTTTAATTTAATTAAATATAAGTGTTATATTTTTAGATTAAAGTATGCTCATGCATTTAATTTCATGTGATGAATTATTTTGTTATCGTCTATAGTTATTCATGTGATGAATGATCAAGCACTATAACATAGAAATGCATGTAACGCAAGTTAATTATTAGTTTTAAAGTGTTTAGAACTTGAATAATTAGACTTAGGTTTTCTAGTTCTAATAAGATTAGAATTAGGAAATCAAAATGTAATCTTTGAATGGTTACTGATTAGTAACTCTGTCTAAGGAAGGTTTTGTCTAAGGCTGGGGTATTTAAGTTGACGCTTGCGGAACAACCCTACATGGAAACCGACCAGGGAGTGAATTCGGTCCGGAGATTCTTAGATTATATTTTTCGTGAGTGCCGTTAATTAAAAGTTGATTAATTTACTCATATAGACCTAAGTAATAATGTGATTATAAACTTAAGCTAAATACCATGTAAGAGTTATATTGGTAGACTTAGGTAAATTTTAGCCGGTTTATCTAGGTCAATCCCAAAAATTATAAAGTGCTGAGAAGGAGGAAATAAAGTGTATAAGATACATTTAATTTTTCGACCACAAATCTCCGTTAAGTCCGCACCGTGAGATCCATACTCGCCCTCGTGGTGCAAATGGGAGCGTCCCCCTTCGGATGGTATTTGTATGAGTCAATATCAATGTGGATAGAGAGAGTACTTATGGTGACTGGGAGCGGGACCTGTGAAAACGGGACCCACAGTCTCTTCTTTCGATTCACACCGTGAGACCCCTATGATCTGCCTTTTAGTTTGGCCTGGACCAGACAATCCCTTCGGAGGGCCTTGATCATGGGAGTCGGAACACCGTGAATTCTTTAAAGGGATACAGTTTCCTTATTGGTTTTCCTTCGTGGTTCACCCTTCGGTGGCTATTGTTTGAACGGATACTTGGAAACTTAAAGATTGAGGGTGACACTCACAGGATTGGTTAAGTGTTAATGAATTCGACCAAATAATGGTAACTGGACGCCTAATGGAATAAGAGTTATTCTGGGATTAGGGTCTGGTCGAGAAAGTCTCGTCCTAGAGGAGGAGTGTTTCTGTTCACCTTCAGTGGCGGTCATTCTAAACCTTTAAGATATCATTGCAAATTTTAAATGACCTAGGGATCATAAGATTAAATTTTGCTAAAACTTGATTGGTTTTCAAAAAGTTTTTTTGCAAGACTGACACAAAATTTCATTTGATTTTTTTTTAGCAAAAATGTCTAGGTTAATTATCGCTTTACTCGCTTCCGATAAGTTAGTGGGAGATAACTTCCAAACGTGGAAGAATAATATAAATACGATTCTTGTAACCGACGACCTGAAGTTCGTGCTTACGGAGGAGTGTCCTCAGTTGCCGACCTCGACTGCATCACGAAGTGTTCGTGATGCATACAATCGATGGATCAGGGCCAATGAAAAGGCCAAGGTCTATATCATTGCCAGCTTATTTGAAGTCTTGGTAAAGAAGCACGAGTTGATGATCACCGCTAAGGAGATCATGGAGTCGTTGCAGGACATGTTTGGACAACAGTCCTTTTAGGTCAGGCACGATTCGCTCAATCACGTCTTCAACACCCGAATGAAAGAAGGGACGGCTGCCCGTGAACATGTTCTGAACATGATGACCCACTTTAATTTGGCAGAGATGAACGGGGCTTCGATGGATGAGTCGAGCCAGGTCAGCTTTATTTTGGAGACTCTTCCGAAGAGTTTCCTTAAGTTTCGTAGCAATGCTGCTATGAACAAAATTAGCTACACTCTGACTACCCTTCTCAATATGCTACAGAACTTCCAGTCCTTGATGAGGATCAGGACACCAGAAGCTGAGGCAAATGTTGCCTATAGATCATATCATAGGAGTTCGACCTCTAGGACCAAATCTGTTGCTCTTTCTCGCCCGAAAGGGAAGAAGAAAATGAAGAAGGGTAAAGCTGACCGAGCTGCCGTCCAAAAGGGCAAGAAGGTCAAGGAAGTTGCAGATAAAGGAAAGTGTTTCCGCTGCAATGAGGACGACCATTAGAAGAGAAACTGTCCCAAGTTCTTTTCCTAGAGGAAGAATCAAGGTAAATATGATTTACTGGTAACTGAAACTTGTTTAGTGGAGAGTGGTGACTCTGTCCTGGATATTGAATTCGGGCGCCACTAACCACGTTTGTTCTTCTTTTCAGGGAATTTATTCCTGGCAGCAGCTGCGACTGAGTGAGGTGACTCTACGGGTTGGATCTGGGGAGATAGTCTCTGCTGCAGCTATCGGCAAAGTGAAGCTTTTCTTTGGCAGGAATTACATTTTGTTAGACAACATGTATATAGTTTCAGGGTTTACTAGAAACCTCGTTTCTATTTCCTGCCTATTAGAACAATGTATATCCGTTTCTTTTCATGGTAATAAAGTGTTTATTTCCAGAAAGGGTAATCTCATTTGTTCTGCTTCAATTAATTCTAATTTGTATGTTTTAAAGCCTAATTCGGTCAAAAGCGTTTTGAACGCTGAGTTATTTAAAACTGCAGAAACACGAACTAAAAGAGTAAAAGTTTCTCCAAAAGAAAATGCCTATCTTTGGCATCTAAGGTTAGACCACATTAATCTCAATAGGATTGAGAGACTAGTGAATAGTAGACTTCTAAGTCAGTTGGAAGAAAACTCTTTACCGGTTTGTGAGTCATGCCTTGAAGGCAAAATGACCAAACTTTCTTTTAGTGGAAAAGGATATAGAGCCAAAGAGCCCCTTGAGCTTATACATTCTGTCTTCTGTGGTCCGATGAGTGTTAAAGCACGAGGAGGTTACGAATACTTCGTATCTTTCATAGATGATTATTCGAGGTATGAGTATCTTTACCTAATGCATAAGAAGTCTGAAACTCTTTAAATGTTCAACGAGTACAAGACTGAGGTTGAGAACCTGTTAGGTAAAACCATAAAAACAATTCGATCGGATCGAGGTGGAGAGTATATGAACACAAAATTCCAGACTATATGATAGAACATGAAATCACGTCCCAACTCTCAGCACCTGGTATGCCACAGCAGAATGACGTATCGGAGAGGAGAAACCGAACCCTGTTGGACATGGTTCGGTCGCTGATGAGCTATGCTCGTCTCCCTGATTTCTTTTGGGGTTACGCAGTGGAGACTACGGTTTATATTTTGAACAATGTTCCATCGAAGAGTGTTTGTGAAACACCTTTCGAACTCTGGAATGGACGTAAAGGCAGTTTACACCATTTCATTATTTGGGGATGCCCGACCCACGTGTTGGTGTCAAATCCGAAGTTGGAATCCCGCTCAAAATTATGCCTATTCGTAGGTTACTCAAAAGAGACTAGGGGTGGTCTATTTTACGATCATAAGGAAAATAGGGTGCTTGGGTCGACAAACGCCACTTTCCTTGAGGAAGACTACATCAGAGATCATTTGCCTAGGAACAAAATCGTGTTGAATGAAATGGACAGTACATCAGCAGGAGTTGCTGATGGGGCTAGTGCATCAACAAGTGTTGTTTATCCTAGCACGTCAAGTCAAGTCCGTTCCCAAGAGTTTGTGGATCCACTGGATGGGGTAAAACCTATTGGTTGCAAATGGATCTACAAGCGTAAACGTGGCGTAGATGGGAAGGTGTAGACCTTCAAAGCACGACTAGTGGCAAAGGGTTTTACCCAGGTCGAAGGGGTTGACTATGAGGAAACCTTTTCACCTGTTGTCATGGTAAAGTCGATCAGGATCCTTCTGGCCATTGCTGATGGAGATCTGATCTCCTTGAGCAGTGGAAATGTGTTTAGGATCGTAATTTGCTTGATTTTTTTAATTGAAACAAAAACCAGTACATTGACAAAAAACATACAGAACAAGCATGCTTTTAAATCTAATCTAATTAGGCATGGATTAATTGCATACAAACATACATATGTTTAATTATTAAACTAAAGGGGAGAAGAAGAATACCTTTGTAGACTCCCAGCACAGCAACTCCTTGCTCCAAGCTTTACAACAACACAGGTACTTCCAAAAGTTCTCTGTTTTTCACCAACAGAACACCACCAACAGAGAGCACCTTCTATGTCTCTGAGTTCTACTTAGATCTTCCTTGGTGGGAAGGATCCAACAATTGGAAGAATTTTTGGGAATATGAGAGTTTTTTTTTAGAGAGAGAGAATTATCCAGTTAGAAATTTTAATCGCTTGAATTGAATCCTTCATCCAAAAAAACTTCTCACCAAGAGATGAAAGGTATTCTGAGGGAATAACTTCCCCACTCCCTATCGATCGGGAGTGTAAGGGAAGTGGGGAACGTGCCACACATTCCCCTCCTTTTTATTTAATTATTATATTATAAAATAAATAATCAAATGGATTAAAGCTATGGACTAGGGAATGAAGTCGATGTACTTCAATTCTGTCTGCAAAAATTCTTCTCACCAGGAGAAGAAAGGTATGCTGAGGGAATAACTTCCCCACTCCCAATCGATGGAGAGTATGAGGGAACTGGGGAACGTGTCACACGTTCCCCTCCTTTTTTATTTAATTATTATATTATAAAATAAATAATCAAATTATTAATTAAATAATATAACTAATTAATCAAATCATATTTAATTAATTATAAATTAAATATCATATATTTAATTTAGATTAAATCACATTTAATCAGTTCTTCCCTCTAACCTATAGTTTTAATGCACATCTTATGCACATTAAATTTTAACCTATAGTTTTCAAATATGAATCACATTCACATTTGAATTTAATATTTGAACTCTTTCAAATATTTAATTCTCTCACAAAATTTAATATGAATCATATCCACATTAAATTTATAATATATAGTTCCAAAACTATATATTATATCGTATCAATATACATTAAGTTTATTCCCTAATGAATTTGAACATTTCAAATTCTAATGATCTAAGAACCCTTTACGAGCTAAAAGGTGAACCTAATGGACCTACAGATCAGAAGCTCCAATGATACGAGATTGCTCGGTTAATCTCATTAACCTCCCAATCAACATTCGTTAACTGTAGGAAAACTCCACTAAAGTCCCGCAGCTGCACTCTTCTCACTGCAGATATATTTCTGTGTCCATGGATATTGACCTATAACAACAAGTCGATCCTTCACGAATGTTCGTAACACCGGTGGGTAAAATTACTTGCTTTACCCCAGGTTACATCTTGTGCCTTAAGTACCAGTGCTCCTCTAATGAACAATTTATTTGTGGTCCTACCAACAAACAGAGTCCCTCTCGGGCCAATGAGAGGGTCAGGCCCTTTGTTCAAGTCCCAGAGACACCATTTAAGGGAACATTCCTCTACTTACCCTGGTAGGTGGGAAGGAGTGAATTCCATCTTGCTAAGTTAAGTTCCCAGCCGCTCACTCGGTCTTGTCCCCAAGAAGGTAGGCATATTGAGTAAGCGAATCTGGGCACTCTCACCCATACTAGTCAAGTTGCCTAGGTCATCCTAGTGAAATTGAAACCTAACTAGTCAACGGAGTTACAATTGGAGGTTACTATTTCGTGGTCCGGTCTTATGTAATCTCATTACATAGGATATCCCCACTCACATGTCATCTACACAAACACGTTAGGATCACAGTGTTTGTATCAAATACAAAGTGGGCCACATCCATAGTTTTACCAGAGTAAGGTACCCAAACCTTATCCCCTAACTATAGAACCTTTAGGCTGTATCTCGAACCGAGATCCTTTATATGTACACTACATTCAGTTAAAGATTCATATAACAACCTTGGATGTTTAGTTTATTGGATGTAGGGTTTAAATGAAGGCAAACTCGTAGATAACGAACAATAACTCTTTATTGAAATAATAACACTTTATTACAATAATTAGAACATAAATACAAACTACGAGTTTTAGGGCACAAACCCCAACAATTGCCGCGTATATGACTACGAGGTATGGCAGATGGCTGTTAAGACCACCTTTCTGAATGGCAACCTTGACGAAACCATCTACATGGACCAGCCCAAAGGGTTCATAACCCAAGGCCAAGAGCAAAAGGTTTGTCGGCTTCATAGGTCCATTTATGGACTGAAACAAGCCTCGAGGTCTTGGAATATAAGGTTTGATGAGGCAATCAAATCTTATGGCTTTGATTAGAACGTTGACGAGCCTTTTGTCTACAAGAAAATCGTCGACAAAACTGTAGCATTTCTTATATTATATGTGGATGATATCCTTCTCATTAGGAATGAGGTAGGATTTCTTACTGACGTAAAGAAATGGCTAACTTCGCAATTCCAAATGAAAGATTTGGGAGAAGCTCAGTATGTTCTAGGTATCCAGATTGTCCAGAACCGGAAGAACAAAATGCTGGCCATGTCTCAAGCGTCTTATATTGACAAGATGTTGTCCAGATATAAGATGCAGAACTCCAAGAAGGGCTTGCTGCTTTTCAGGCACGACGTTCACTTGTCTAAGGATCAGTGTCCTAAGACTCCTCTAGAGGTTGAGGATTTTAGACGGATCCCCTATGCTTCAGCTGTAGGGAGCCTAATGTATGCCATGTTGTGTACTAGGCTCGACATCTATTATGCAGTAGGGATTGTCAGTAGGTATCAATCTAATCCAGGATCAGATCACTAGACAACCGTTAAGGCAATCCTCAAGTATCATAGGAGAACGAAGAACTACAGCTTAGTGTATGGCGGTGTGGATTTGATCCTTACAGGATACACATATTCTGACTTTCAGGCCGATAAGGATTCTAGGAAATCCACTTTGGGGTCAGCCTTCATTCTGAATGGAGGAGCTGTAGTATGGCGAAACATCAAGTAGGGATGCATCGCTGATTCCACTATGGAAGCGGAGTACGTTGCGGCTTGTGAAGCTGTAAAGGAAGCTATTTGGCTTATGAAGTTCATGACAAATTTGGAAGTGGTTCCAAATATGAACTTGCCAATCACTCTGTTTTGTGACAACAGTGGTGGTGTAGCCAATTCCAGAGAGCCTCGGAGCCATAAGAGAGGCAAACACATTGAGCGGAAGTATCACCTGATACGGGAGATTGTGCATCGCGGTGACGTGACAGTCACACAGATAGTGTCGGAGCTCAATATAGCTGATCCATTTACAAAATCCCTCACGACTAAGGTGTTTGAGGGTCACTTAGAGAGTCTAGGTCTTCGAGTACTTCCTGACTAGGGCAAGTGGGAGATATGTAAACGGGTATTCAATGCCCTAGTTTATTGTATTACTTCATTGTAGTTTATGTACATTTCAGAAATGTATTTGCTCCACTAGCTTAGTCCAAGTGGGAGTTTGTTGGGATGTTTGTCCCAATCTCGTTCTGTTTGTAAATTTACATTGGAAATTAATAAAGGTTATTTATTTCATTATTTTGTGTCTCGCATTTATTACAAACTTTGTCCAATAAACTAAGCTCCAGGGTCATATATGAGAGAACTAGAACTTGAACGATGTGTAGTGGACACACAGGAAGGATCACGTTCGAGTAAATGACCCGAACGGTCTACAGTATATAGATAGGGTTGGAGACCTAATCCTGGATACGCTGTGGATGCGACCCGCTTTGTATTAAGATACAAACGAGGTGATCTGACTCGTTCATGTAGTTGACATGCGAGTGGGGGCATCCTATACAATGAGATTGTACACCGGACCGTGAATTATTAGACCTACTGATGTAACACCATTGACAGTATGAACTAATAACCGTAGATGACCATTAGTGACTCGACACGAATCCCGAGCGTGTTATGGACTCACATGCGCTGGGAGTGCGTCCTTTGACTAAATACGGTGAGGGTGGTCACGAGACTCGCCCAATATGCCTATCTTCTCGGGACGAGGACCAAGTAGGGAGTTGGGTACTTAACTCACGCGAGATGGAATTCACTGCGTCCCCACTTTAGGGAAACTAGAGGGGTTGTTCTCTTAAGTGTTGTCTCGGGGCTTGGACAACGGCGCTACCCTCTCTCACCGCACGCGAGAGGGTTGTTATATATGATTGGACCATTACAACGTTGTTGTTAATTAGAGGAGCAGTGGGGACTTAAGGAGCAAGAAGTAGACACAGGGGTAAAACGATAATTTGACCCAGTAGTGTCTACGAACAACCTGTGAAGGGTCGACTCATGGGCATTGGTTATATCATTGAACATATCATATCTTGCACTGACGGAAATGCAGCTACGGGCTTTAGTGGAATGTTACCATATCTAATGAATGTTGATTAACCGGGTCAAAGAGTTTGATAGGTTAATCTCGAATCATTGAGCTCTAAATCCAACGAGAGGTCCATAAAGGTCCTCGGTTGGCTCAAACTGTATTAAAAGAAGGTTTACAATTTTGGTGTGAATTTGAAGTGTTCGAGTTCACTAAAGCGCATTTCTGTCATTTATATGAGATATGAATGATATATTATATAGTTTAATGTGAATGAGATTCCTAATAAACTATAGTTTAGCCTAATTGTTGAATTAGCACTAACTTGGAGAAATTAAATTGAGAGAAATTAAATTGGATGTGATTCAATTTAAAAATCCACAATAATGCAAATGTGATTTGTAAAATGAGATATGAGATATCTTATAATATGTGGTTATGCAAATATGATTTGCATAACCTATGGTTGTGGTAAAATAGTAAATAGGTGGAGATTTCCCACAATTCTCCTTCTTCCTAAAGTAGAACAACCGAGAACTCGAGTGAAGGGTGTCCGTTCGTTGGAATTGTTCGAGTAGTTCATGATCGTTGGGGAGAACACTAAGAGTTCGTGATCATCGGAGGAAGGAACCTTTAAGAACGTCTTCAACAAGTAAGTCAATTTAACTTGCTGTTTTCTTTCTCTAGATTACATGTTTAGCCTAAATTATATGATAATTAGTTTTACGAAATTAAGTTGCAGAAAATCACCATGACGATTCGATCGTCTGCGCTGGGACTTTAATTCCCTTCATAACCTTAGATGCCAAAGATGGGCATTTTGTTTAGGAAAAAACCTTTATTCTTTTAGTTCGTGTTTCAGCCGTTTTAAACAATTAAGTATTCAAAACACTTTTGACCGAATTAGGTTTCAAAACATATAGATTATTCTCAAGTGAAGTAGAACATAATAAGTTTCCATTTCGGGAAATAAACGCTTTATTACCACTAAAGAAAATAGAAATACAATGTTTTAATAGACAGGAAATAGAAACAAGGTTTCTAGTAAACCCTGAATGTATATACAAATTATTGAATAAAATGTAATTCCTTCCAAAATAAAGCTTCACTCTGCCGACCGCTGCAGCAGAGACAACCTCCCCGAATCCAACCCGTAGTGTTATCTCACCCTCTCGCAGTTGCTGCCAGGAACGAATTCCCTGAAAAGAAGAACAAACATAGTTAGTGGCAAGTGAATCCAGCTAGGCAGAGTCATTACTCTCCACTAAACCGGTTTCAGTAACAAGTAAATCACATTTACCTTCTTTCTTCCTGTCGGCAAGGAACTTGTGACAGTTTCTCTTCTAGTGACCATCCCAGTTGCAGTGGAAACACTTTCATTTCTTCGCAACTTCCTTGACCTTTTTGCCATTCCGAGTGGTAGCACGGTCAACTTTTCCCTTCTTCAACTTCTTCTTCTTCCCTTTCGGGCTTGAAGAACCTACACATTTTATCCCAGAGGTGGAACCTCTATGAAAGGACTTGAAGGCAACGTTTGCCTCAACATCCGGTGTCTTGATCCTCATCAAGTAATGGAAGTTCTGTAGTTCATTGAGAAGGGTGGTCAGAGTGTAGCTAATTTTGTTCATAACAACATTGCTACGAAATGAAGGAAACTCTTCAGAAGAGTCTCCAAGATAAAGCTGACCTGGCTCGACTCGTCAATCGAAGCGCCGTTCATCTCTGCAAGATTAAAGTGGGTCATCATGTCCAGAACGTGCTCACGGACAGACGCCCCCTCCTTCATCCTAGCATTGAAGACGTGTTTGAGGGAATCGTGTCGGACCTGAAAGGACTGTTGTCCAAACATTTCCTGCAGAGATTCCATGATCTCCTGAGCGGTGACCATCACCTGATGATTCTTTGCCAAAACTTAATATTAGCTGGCAATTATGTAGACCTTGGCATTTTCATTGGCCCTGATCCACCGATTGTACGCATCACAAACACTTCGCGATGCGGTCGAGCCCGACACCTGAGGACACTCCTCAGTGAGCACGAACTTTAGGTCGTCAGTTACCAGTATCGTGTTGATATTATTTCCACGTCTGATAATTATCTCCTACGAGTTTGTCAGAAGCTAATAGAGCGACAATTGAACTAGACATTTTGTTTGTTGAAAATAAGAAAAAACTTTGTATTAGTCCCGCAAAAACTTTGAAAATCCAACAAGGTTTTAGCAAATTTTTATCCTATGATCCCTAGGTCATTAAAAAATTACAAAGATACCCCAAAGGTTTAGAATGACCGCCACTGAAGGGTGAACAAAAACACTCCTCCTCTAGGACGAGACTTACTCGACCATACCCTAATACCAGAATAACTCTTATTCCATTAAGCATCCAGTTACCATTATTCGGTCTGAATTCATTAACTCTTAAAAGAGACCATGGGTCCCATTTTCATAGGTCTCGCTCCAACTCACTATAAGTATTTTCTCCATTCAAGTTGATATTGACCCATACAAATACCATCCGAAGGGGGACGCTCCCATTTGCGCCACAAGGCCGAGTATGGATCTCACGGTGTAAACTTAACGAAGATTTGTGGTCGAAAAATTAAATGTATCTCATACACTTTATTTCCTCCCACTCAGCACTTTAAGTTAATCGGGATTGACCTAGATAAATCGGCTAATATTTACCTATGTTTACCAATATAACTCTTATATTGGATTAGCCTAAGTCTATAATCACATTATTAACTTAGGTCTATGTGAGTAATTTAATTAACTTTTAATTAAACGCCACTCATGAGAGTATAAACTATGAATCTCCAGACCGAATTCACTCCTAGGTCGGTTCCCTTCCGCAAAGCGTCAGCTTAAATACCCCAGCCTTAGACAAAACCTTCCTTAGAAAGAGTTACTAATTAGTCACCATTCATAAGTCATATTGATTTCCTAATTATAATCTTATTAGAACTAGAAAACCTATGTCTAATTATTCAAGTTGTAAACAATTTAAAACTAATAATTAACTTAGGTTACATGCATTTCTATGTTATAATGCTTGAACATTCATCACATTAATAAATGCATGTTCATGCTTTTAATCTAAAAATTATAACACTTATATTAATTAAATTAAAACATGCATTATATTATAACACTTATAATATAATTCTATCATGCATACTATATATTATAACTCTTATAATATAAAAATGATGCATGAAATGTTTAACCTAAGGTGGGATTTTCATCTATATGACATACATTATACACATAGAATAATAAATTTCATACATCACATGCATAAAATTAATTAAATAGCAATATTGGACCGGTTTTGGTACCCTAGGGACATTAATTATATTAATTAACATTTATATTAATACTAATTAATAAAATTAATAAAATAAATACATTTTACAAACAAAATTAATTAAAATAAGCATAAACCAAGCACTTGTGTAAAACCGCCCCTTCAACCACTATGCGCGCAATCTTCTCGCGAACTCCCCACTACGCACGCAGCGTTGCAACGTCGTGGCCAACGTTGTACTTTGCGTTTTCAACGCCTACAACGTTACAACGCCGCGCCTGGCGTCGCAACGTTGTGCTTGCAGCGCGCCTGGATCCGCAGGGACAACTTTGAGACGTCGAAGAACATCGTCTCAATGCCATCGATAAAACAACAAACTCCTTTGCTGTTCTTCGTCATTTTTCGCCCGTTTTCGTTTCGATTTCTTCACAGAAACTCTTGCCACGAACGACACGGACTTACAAACTTGATTTACTTTCCAAAATGCCAAAAAACACTAGGCATTTACATCGATCAAATCAACAGAAAAGTAAATCTAATTTAAAGTGCCAAACACCGAAACCATCTAATATGCAAACCATCAATTCAACACTTGAATTAAAGCAAACCCACCTAATTTTAAAAAAAAATAGATTGCCCAACGAAAAGCCAACGATTGGCTCTGATACCAGTTGAAGGGAATGAAACTCCCGCAGTGGAAACAACTTGGAATGTCGTGGTGTTCGTTCTGAAAACTGTTTCTTAAAATCGAACCTATCTCATAGATTCTAGGCTAAACATGCAATTCTAAGAAGGAAAAATAGTAAGGTAAAAGGTACTTACTTGTTGAAGAATGCTTCTTCAAAGTTTCCTTCTCCGGTCACGAACGTCTCTGCAACTACGATCTCTACAAGCACGATCTCTCGAACCAAGAATTTTGACACCTCCAAATTGATCTTCTCGGTTGTTCTCGATCGGTTGAGGGAGAGTGGTGGAACTCGTTTTAGTTTGGGTAGAGAGAAAATCTAGAGAGAATTTGAGACAAAAGAGAGATCCTTTTGGATAGAATTCCAAAAAAATGAGAGATTGCTCACCAAAGCCTTCTTGCAAAGGTCTTTATATAATGGTGAGGGCTGGAGTTAAAATCTCCAACAATTTACCATTTTACCACAACCTTATGTTATGCAAATCATATTTGCATAACACATATAATAAGGTATCTCATACCTTATTATACAAATCACATTTGTATAATTGTGGAATTTTAAATTGAATCACATTCAATTTAATTTCTCTCAATTCAATTTCTCTAAATTCGCACTAATACATCAATTAGGCTAACCTATAGTTTATTATGAATCTCATTCACATTAAACTATATATTATGTCAATCATATCTCATATAAATGACATAAATACCCTTTTAATGAATTTGAACACTTCAAGTCCACACCAAACTGTAAACCCTCAATTTATCCAGTTTGAGCCAACCGAGTGACCTAATGGACCTACAGATCATGAGCTCCAATGATCCGAGATTAACCTCTCAAACTCTTTGACCCGGTTATTCAACATTCATTAGCTACGGTAACATTCCACTAAACCCCGTAGCTGCACTCCCATCACTGTAGGACAAGTTATGTCCATCGATATAACCAATACCCGTGAGTCGACCCTTCACTGGTTGTTCGTGAGCACTGTTGGGTCAAATTACCGTTTTACCCCTGTGTCTACCTCTTGCTCCTTAAGTCCCACTGCTACTCTAATGAATAACAACGTTGTGTTGTCCAACAACAAACAACATCCCTCTCGGGCGAGTGAGAGGGTGGACGCCCGTTGTCCAAGTCTGGAGACAACACTTAAGAGAACATCCCCTCTAGTTTTTCTGATTCGGGAACGAGTGAATTCCATCTCGCGTAGTCAAGTTCCCAGCTCCCCACATGGTCCTGTCCCTGAGAATATAGACATATTCGATGAGTAACTTTGACCACCTTCACCCGTACTAGTAAAAGGACAGACCCTTGCAGATAGGAGTCCTAACACGCTCAGGATTAAGGTCGAGTCACTATTCGTCATCTACGAAGTTATTAGCCTTATACTGTTAACGGTGTTACATCAGTAAATCTAATAATTCACGGTTCGATCTTGTACAATATCATTACACAGGATGCCCCCACTCGTATGTCAACTACATGAACGAGTTGGATCACCTCGTTTGCATCTAATAAAAAGCGGGCCGCATCAACAGTGTATCCAGGATTAGGTCTCCAACTCTATCTGTATACTGTAGACCGTTTTGGTCATTAACTCGAACGTGATCCTCCCGGTGTGTCCATTACACACCATTCAAGTTTTATTTCTCTCACAATTCAATGACCCTGGAGCTTGGTTTATTCGATTATGTTTGTAAATATGCGAGACACAAAGTGATGAAAAAAATAACTCTGATTTATTTCAATAAGGAATGTTACAAACATATACGAGATTAGGACATACATCCCAACACCTATCTAGTTACCCTTGAACGGGAACAAGTGAATTCCTTCTTGCGAAGTTGAGTCCCCAGCTCCCTACAAGGTTTCATCCTTTAGAAGGTAGGCATATTGAGTCGACAACTCTGGCCATTCTCACCCGTACTAGTCAAAGGACAATCCCCGGCAGACAGGAGTTCGCAACTCGCTCAGGATTCAGGTTAAATCATTATTGGTCATCGTTTGAATTATTAGCCCTAACCTATCAACGGTGTTACTGGATTGGTCTAACAATTCTTGGTCCAGTCCTGTACAAACTTTTTGCACAGGATGCCCCCACTCGCATGTCAATTACATGAACGAGTTGGATCGCCTCGTTTGTATCAAATACAAAGTGGGTTGCATCCATAGTGCTAACAGGATGAGGTTCCCAACCTAATCCATCTACTATAGACCATTCGGGTCACATTCTAAATGTGATCGTGGAGCTTAGTTTATTGGATTTAAGTTTGTAATTGCGACAATACAAGTTTGAAGGAAAAATAACAATTTTATTCATTTCCTCAAATAATTATAAAGACATGAGTTTAGGGCATAAATCACAACAAACTCCCACT
Source organism: Trichosanthes cucumerina (assembly GCA_036507285.1). Taxonomy (NCBI): domain Eukaryota; kingdom Viridiplantae; phylum Streptophyta; class Magnoliopsida; order Cucurbitales; family Cucurbitaceae; genus Trichosanthes; species Trichosanthes cucumerina. The sequence goes on from CM071841.1 coordinate 48,696,354, forward strand.
TGTCCTAAAGCTAGTGGAGTACATGAAACATCCTAAGCCATACTGCCTCTTTAGCCGCTTCACAAGTTGCTACATACTCAACCTCCATAGTGGAGTTAGCAATGCATCCTTGCTTGAAGCTTCGCCAGACTACTGCCCCTCCATTAAGAGTAAACACTGGCCCCGAAGTAGATTTCCTAGAATCCTTATCGGTTTGGAAGTCAGAGTCCGTGTATCCTGTAAGAATCAGATCCTCAGCCCCATACATGGACATATAATCCCTCGTTCTCCTAAGATACTTGTGGATTGCTTTTATCGCAATCCAGTGATCTAATCTTGGATTGGATTGATACCTACTGACAATCCCAACTATAACAGATGTCGGGCTGAGTACACAACATGGCGTATAGGAAGCTGCCTACAGCTGATGCATAAAGGATTCGTCTCATATCCTCATTCTCTTGAGGTGTCTTAGGACATTGTTCCTTAGACAAATGAACCCCGTGCTTGAAAGGAAATAAACCCTTCTTGGAGTTCACATCTTATAACGAATCAACATTTTGCGGATGTACGATGCTTGAGACAAGGCTAGTATTTTGTTCTGCGGTTTCGAACAATTTGGATCCCGAGAACGAACTACGCTTCTCCCAAATCTTTCAGTTTGAATTGCGTAGCATGCAAGTTTTTAACGTCAGCGAGGAATCCTACATCATTCCCAATGAATAGGATATCATCCACATACAACACTAGAAAAACGATAGTGTTGTTGAAGGGAATCGAAGTCCCGCAGCGGAAGCGATTGTGAATCGCGCGCTCTTGATTTAGTTACAAAGATTTAATTCAAGAACATATATAACTAGATTAAGCATATGAACCTAATGGACAACAAAAAAGTTACCTTTGAAGAACCTTTCTTCAAGTGCTCCTCCTCTCTCACGATCAAGATCTCAGCAACACGATCTCGTACGAATGCTGACACTACCACCGGATCTTCTCCGTTGTTCTCTAGGGGAGGGAGGATGGTGGGTTCCCTTTAGGAGAGGTGAGGTGTTTTGTGAGAGAGATGTTTGTGTCTTGGAACCTTTCCAACAACACAACAAAAGCTTGGAATCACTTAACCTAGTTGTATCTCATGCAACCATATATATAGGGGAATAGGATGGAAATGACCATCCTACCCCTCCTTTATTCTCTCTTTAGTATATAGTTTATATATGAATCTAATTCACATTAAAACTATATATTATATCAATTATATCATATATAATTGATATAACACCTCATGTATGAAATTGAACACTTCAATTTAATTCCTAACTTTATACCCTCAATATTACCATATTGAGCCAACGGAGGGACCTAATGGACCTACAGTTCATGAGCTCCACTGATGTGAGCTTAACTGACTAAGATCTTTGATCCAGTTAATCAATATTCATTAACTACAAGTCCTTCCACTATAGACTTGTAGCTGCACTCTCCTTACTGTAGATAATATTGTGTCCACTGATATAGTCATTACCCATGAGTCGACCCTTCACAGGTTGTTCGTAATCACAGCTGGGTCAAATTACCGTTTTATCCCTATGATTACCTCTTTGCTCCTTAAGCACCACTGATCCTCTAATGAACAACAAGTCTAAGGTCCTACCTTAGACTCATACCCTCATAGAGGTCGGGCCCCGTTGTTTAAGACCTGGAGTCATTTCTTAAGGGAACAGCCTATCTAATTCCTTAGTGTAGGAATGAGTGAATTCCATCTTACACAGTTAAGTTCTCAGCTACCTACGAGGTTCTGTCCCTGAAAAGGTAGGCTTATTGAGTCGGCTACAGGCCACTCTCACCCATACTAGTCTAAGGACAAACCCCTATAAGTAGGAGTTCTTAACTTGCTCAGGACTCAGGTCGAGTCACCAATGACCATCTATAAATTACTAGTCTTATCCTGTTAACGGTGTTACAATGGTTAGACTAATAATTTGTAATCCAGTCTTGTATGAACTCTTCATAAAGGATGCCCTCACTCGCATGTCAACTACATGAATGAGTTGGATTACCTCATTTGTACTAATTATAAAGTGAGCCGCATCCATGGTGTTACCAGAATGAGGTTTCCAACCTTATTCTTATACCATAGACTATTTAGGTTATATTCTTGAACTCAACCCAAACAGTGTCCACTACACTCATGTTCAAGATAAATGTTATAACCTTGGAGCTTAGTTTATTGGATTTATAAAGAAAGAGTGTAATTCTATCAAAACAAATAACACATTATTTAATTGATCAAAATTACACAAGTTTAGGGCATAAATCCCAACAATCTCCCACTTGACCTAAAGCTTGTGGAGTACTAAAAGATTACAGTAATGTAAATACAATAAACTAGGGCATTTAAACCCCTTTGTACAAAATACTCCCACTTGCCTTAGTTGGGAAAGACTTGTAAACCTAGACCTTCTAGGTGACTCTCAAATACTTTAGCCGTGAGAGCCTTTGTAAAAGGATCAGTAATGTTGTGCTCTGAGGCTATCTTCGTGACAATCACGTCTCCTCTATACACGATCTCTCGGATGAGATGATACTTTCGATCTATGTGTTTTCCCCTCTTGTGACTTCGGGGTTCCCTCTAATTTGCCAACGCACACAATTGTTCTCATGTCTGATGTGATGGGCAAAGTCATATTTGGAACAACTTCCAAATTTAGCATGAATTTCTTAACCAAACGGCCTCCTATGCATTTGCTTCACAAGTCGCTACATATTCGACCTCCATGGTGGAATCGCGATGCATCTTTGCTTGACGCTTCGCCATACTACAACTCCTCCGTTAAGAGTGAATACTGACCCTGATGTAGATTTCCGAGAATCTTTATCAGTCTGAAAGTCAGAATCCGTGTATCCTGTAAGGATCAAATCCTTAGCCCCATACACAAGCATGTAGTTCCTTGTTCTCCGAAGATACTTAAGGATTGTTTTAACCGTTGTCCAGTGTTCAAGTCCGAGATTGGATTGATACCTACTGACCATCCCAACTGCAAAACAGATGTCGGGCCTAGTACACAACGTGGCGTACATCAGGCTCCCAACAGCCGATGCATAAGGAATCCGTCTCATATCCTCAACTCCTTGAGGTGTCTTAGGACACTACTCCTTAGACAAATGGTTTCCATGTCTAAAAGGCAACAAGCCCTTTTTGGAATCTTGCATCTTACACCTTGACAACACTTTGTCTGTGTATGATGCTTGAGACAAGGCTAGTGTTTTATTTTTGGGGTTCCAGACAATCTAGATCTCAAGAACAAACTGCACATCACCCAAATCTTTCATTTGGAACTGCGTAGCTAGCCATTCCTTGATGTCAGTAAGATAACCTACATCATTCCCAATGACTAGGATATCATCCACATAGAGAATTAGGAATGCGACAAAACTATTGATGATTTTCTTGTAGACACAAGGTTCATCATCATTCTGGTCAAAACCATAAGATCTGATTACCTCATCAAATCTTATATTTCAGGACCTAGAGGCTTGTTTCAGTCCATCAATTGACCTTTTAAGCCTGCAAACCTTTTGCTCTTGTCCTGGTTCAATGAACCCTTTGGGTTGGTCCATGTAGATGTTTTTCTCAAGATTGCCATTCAAAAAGGCTGTCTTGACATCCATTTGCCATACCTCATAGTCATTATATGCGGCAATGGCAAGAAGGATACGGATAGACTTTACCATAGCAACAGGTGAAAAGGTTTCCTCATAGTCAACCCCTTCAGCCTAGGTATAACCCTTTGTTACTAGTCTAGCTTTAAAGGTTTGCACCTTTCCATCTACACCACGTTTTCTCTTGTATATCCACTTACAACCTATAGGTTTTACCCCATCAGGCTTATCTACAAGATCCCAAACAGAATTGATGTACATAGACTCCATTTCTTGGTTCATGGCTATAACCCATTTGTCTTTGTTTTTGTCAACCATTGCTTGATTATAAGTCAATGGATCCTCGCAGTTGTCATCTAGTATAACAACTTGGGTTTCAGCTAAATCCATGTAACGGTCAGGCTGTATTACAACCCTCCCACTACGTCGAGGCATACTCAACTCTTGAGATGGACTCTCTTGACTAGACAAACTAGTATCAACAACTCTTGTTGACGTACTAGTGTTTTTATTAGCAACCTTTGTTATTTTTCCGTCTAACTCACTCAACACTACTTTACTTTTTTGTTTGTGGTCCCTTATGTGGTCCTCCTCCAAGAAAATGGCATTTGTCGACACAAAAATCTTATCTTCCTTAGGATCATAGAATAAACCACCTCTTGTTTCTTTTGGGTATCATACGAATAGGCATAACTTTGAACGTGAATCCAACTTCTTTGCATTTGTCACAAGCACATGTGCCGGACAACCCCATATTCTGAAGTGACATAAACTACCTTTACGTCCTTTCCAGAGTTCAAAAGGTGTTTCAGAAACACTTTTGGAGGGCACATTATTCAAAATGTATACTGCAGTCTCCACTGCGTAACCCCAAAAGGAACTAGGGAGTAGAGCATAACTCAACATTGATCGAACCATGTCCAACAAGGTTCTATTTCTCCTTTCCGATACACCGTTTTGCTGTGGTGTGCCGGGCGCTGAGAGTTGGGATGTAATTCCATGTTCTATCATATAGTTCTAGAATTTTAGATCCATGTACTCTCCACCTCGATCCGATCGAAGTGTTTTAATAGTTTTACCTAATTGATTTTCAACCTCAGTCTTGAATTCCTTGAACTTTTCAAGTGCTTCAGACTTGTGGTGCATTAGGTAAATATGCCCAAATCTAGAATAATCATTTATAAAAGAGTTGAAATATTCATATCCTCCACTGGCTTTAACATTCATCGGACCACAAAGGTCTGAATGTATAAGCTCTAGAGGGTATTCGGCTCTATAACCTTTTCCACTAAAAGGTCTTTTAGTGATTTTGCCTTCTAGGCATGATTCACATACTGGTAAAGAATTTTCTTCTAACTCGTTTAGAAGTCCGTTCTTTACCAATCTCTCAATCCTATTGAGATTAGTGTGACCCAATCTTAGATGCCAAAGATGAGCATTTTGTTTAGGAGAAATTAGTTCGTGTACTTGCAATTTTGTAGAATTCACTTGTTAAAACTATTTTAACTGAATTTAACTGTTTGCAAATAATTCTCAAGAAGAGCAACACATAGTACAATACTTTTCCAATGAAATAAACACTTTATTCAATTCAAAAGAAAAAGAAGTACAATGTTCGCTAAGGCAAGAAATTGAAATAAGGTTTCTAATAAACCCTTAAGCTATATGTTATTAAATAACAACTTTTCTTTGCCAGACGACTGCTCTTTATCTGCTCCTTTTCCACTTTTTATGTATCTTCTTAAGTTCAGAAGTATGACTGCAGTTCTTAGTCCTAGAGGATGAATCCTCCTGAGAACTTTTGGAATGGGCAAACAAATTTGCCTCTCCATTTTGTTGTCTCTTATCATTCATAAGAAACTGATAATTCTGTAGTTCATGTAGCAGAGAAGTCAGATCATACTCTATGTTGTTCATCGTTGCATTGGTACGGAAAACCTGACATTTTTCATCTATGACCGCTCCGTTTAATTCCGCTACGTTGAAGTGGGCAATCAGATTGAGAACATCTTCTCTCACTGATGTTCCTTCCTTCACGCGTGCAATGTAAACGAATTTTAGGGCTTCATGCCGAATTTGGTTGGACGGTTGTCTAGACAAAATTAGCACAAAATCCATGATCTCACGAGCTGAGAGCTTGCCCTCCACCCTCCTGGCTAAAACATCAGGTACGCTAGCCAGGATATAGGCTTTTGCCTTTTCGTTGGTATTGATCCAACGGTCATACACATCCTCAACAGTTTGAGATGCGTTTTGAGCAGGAAATTGAGGACACTCCTCATTGAGAACGAACTTAAGATCATGTGTAACAAAGATTATGTTGAGTCCATCCCTCCAAGTCATTATGTTCTCTCCGGTTAACTTTTTCCGTACCCAATAAGGAAATTATAGAGCAATTTACAAACAAACTTGTATGAGTTTCTTGCTATAATTCTAATCCAATCATGTTTTAGCTAATTATCAAATGATTCCTAGGCCATTTATAATTTACAATGATACTCCAAAGGTTTACAATGTATGACACCGAAGGGTAATAAAAAACACTCCTCCTCTGGATCAAGACACTCTTGACCAAAACCTAATACCAGAATAACTCTTATTCCTATATGTTTTAGTTACCATTTTTCGGTCTGGATACATACACAACTTATGTATCCCGTGAGTGTAACCCTCTGTCTTTAGATCCCAGAGTCTCCATGCAATAAAATCCGTCGAAGGGAGGACTAGATTGAAAAATAGTCTAAGGAAATCTTTATCCTTTTCGGGTGTCTACTATGTTCGATCCCTTATGATCAAGCCCTCCGAAGGGATTGTCTGGTCCAGGCCAAACTAGCAGGCTGACCATAGTGGTCTAACGGTGTAAACCGACAAAAGAGACCGTAGGTTTTGTTTTCACTAAACCTGCTCCCACTCACAATAAGTATCCTCTCCATTCACCTTGATATTGACTTATATAAACACCATCCAAAGGGGGACACTCCCGTTTGCGCCACGAGGCCAAGTATGAGTGTCACGGTGTGAACTTCCCGGAGATAGCGTAGGTGGAAAAATATGTATCTCATACACTTTTTCCTCCCACTGAATACTTTAAAGTTTATAGGAATCTTACTTAGGCTAAAACCCGACTAATGGTTTTACCTAACTCTATCAATATAACTTTTATATTGATAATCAATATAACTCTTATATTGATTTTATCATAAGTTTGTTAATATAACTCCTTATGTTAAACCTAGGATTTCTAGTTTATTAACCCCTTAATAAACCCGCTGACGCTACTGTAATTTATAAAACTCTCTGATTAAATTTCACTCCCAGGTCAGTTCCTAGGTAGGTGTGTTTCGTTTCCGTCAGCTTAAATACCCCAGCCTAGACAGAACTTTCCTTAGACAGAGTTCCTCTTTTAATCATAGCTTATAAATTACTTGGTTCCTAATTCTAATCTAATTAGAACTAGATAACCTAAGGTCTATTATTTCCAATTTCTAAAAACTTTAAAACTAATAATTAACCTTAGGTGACATGCATACTATGTTATAGTGCTTGACCATTCATCACATGAATAATAAGACATTCATAGCATATTCATTTCATGATATATAATGCATGTCAATGTTGTCCATAAATTAATATAACAACTTTATATTAATCAATCATGAAAACTGTATAATATAACTCCTTATATTATAAATGATGCATGAAAATACTTAACCTAAGATGGGATTCTAAGATATAAGCATACATTATGCATGGTAATAATTACACAACAATTGCATAATTTAAATAGCAAAAATAGACCAATTTTGGCACCATAGAAATAATTTTAATTAATATAATCTAATTATATTAATTAAAAATTAAAAATTAAATATAAATTAAATATAAAAATAAATATAAAACATTTTTATATTTAATATATATAAAATAAATATTTTCTGCTCGTTGCTGAAATGCGCAAAACGTCTCTGGCGTCTCAACCCTGCTCTTGTTGTCTTCTGCCAGTTGAAACGCGCCTCTCATCAAGCGTTGCGCAACGCCTCAGCGTTGCGCGCCGATGATGACAAAGATTGCAACGTTGTCGCCGTCTCTGCGCGCTCCTCCCGCAAGCGCAGCGTTGCAACACCAATGAAGAGCGTTGCAACTCTGCACACAGACAGCACATGGAATCCGCTATTCCTTGCTCGTTTTCGCTCCGATCTTCTCAACAACCACTTTGCCTCGATCGACACGGACTTACAGACTTGATTTACAATTAAAATTGTCCAAGACATCGGGCTCTTACATTGAACGATTCAATGGAAATTGTAAATCTATGTGTCAAAATTGAAACCATCTAATTTTGCAAAACCGTTCATACATCTCATGCAAAAACAGTAAATCCCACCTTGTTCTTGAAAAATCCAGAACAAAAATCAAGAATCCAATTGGGCTCTGATACCAATTGAAGGGAATCGAAGTGCCCTAGCGGAAGCGATTGTGAATCGCGCGCTCTTGATTTAGTTACAACAATTTAATTTAAGAATATATATAACTAGATTAAGCATATGAACCTAATGGACAACAAGAAAGTTACCTTTGAAGAACCTTTCTTCAAGTGCTCCTCCTCTCTCACGATCAAGATCTCAGCAACACGATCTCGTACGAACGCCGACACTACCACCGAATCTTCTCCGTTGTTCTCTAGGTGAGGGAGGAAGGTGGGTTCCCTTTAGGAGAGGTGAGGTGTTTTGCGAGAGAGATGTTTGTGTCTTGAAACCTTTCCAACAACACAACCAAAGCTTGGAATCACTTAACTTAGTTGCATCTCATGCAACCATATATATAGGGGAATAGGATGGAAGTGACCATCCTACCCCTCCTTTATTCTCTCTTTAGTATATAGTTTATATATGAATCTAATTCACATTAAAACTATATAATATATCAATTACGTCATATTTAATTGATATAACACCTCATGTATGAAATTGAACACTTCAATTTCATTCCTAACTTTATACCCTCAATATTACCATATTGAGCCAACGGAGGGACCTAATGGACCTACAGTTCATGAGCTCCAATGATGTGAGATTAACTGATCAAACTCTTTGATCCAGTTAATCAATATTCATTAACTACAAGTACCTCCATTATACACTTGTAGTTGCACTCTCCTCACTATAGATAATATTGTGTCCACCGATATAGTCATTATCCATGAGTCGACTCTTCAGAGGTTTATCGTAATCACGGCTGGGTCAAATTACCGTTTTACCCCTGGGGCCCCGTTGTTTAAGACCTGGAGTTAGTTCTTAAGGGAACAACCTATCTAATTCCTTAGTGTAGGAATGAGTGAATTTCATCTTGCATGATTAAGTTCTCGACACTACCTCACGAGGTTACGTCCTCACGAGAAGGTAGGCTTATTGAGAGTCTGGCCACAGCCACTCTCACCCATACTAGTCTCAAGGACAAACCCCTATAAGTAGGAGTTCTTAACTTGCTCGAGATTTGTGTGGAGTCACTAATGACCATCTATAAATTACTAGTCTTATCCACATTAACGGTGTTACAATTGGTTAGACTAATAATTTGCGATCCGATCTTGTATGAACTCTTCATCACAGGATGCCCTCACTCGCATGTCAACTACATGAATGAGTTGGATTACCTCATTTGTACTAATTACAAAGTGAGCTGCATCCATGGTATTACCAGAATGAGGTTTCCAACCTTATTCTTATACCATAGACTATTTAGGTTATATTCTTGAACTCAATCCAAATAGTGTCCACTACACTGATGTTCAAGATAAATGTTATAAGCTTGGAGCTTAGTTTATTGGATTTATAAAGCAAGACTGTAATTCTATCAAAACAAATAACACTTTATTTAATTGATCAAAATTACACTAGTTTAGGGCATAAATCCCAACAGTTGTTGATTATCTTCTTGTATACACAAGGTTAATCAACATTTTGATAAAAACCATAAGATTTGATAGCCTCATCAAACCTTATATTTCAAGACCAAGAGGCTTGTTTCAACCCATAAATGGATCGTTTTAGCCTGCAAATCTTTTGCTCATGGCCTTGTTCAATGAACCCTTTGGGTTGGTCCATGTAGATGTTTTCGTCAAGATTGACGTTCAAAAAGGCCGTCTTTACATTCATTTTCTATACTTCATAGTCATAATATGCAACAATGGCAAGAAGGATTTGTGTAAACCCGAGATCTTTCTTTGGATTTTTCTTAAAAAAAACACAAAAAAAAAAGAAGAAAAGGAAATGTTTAAATATTTGGTCATCTTTGTTTTAAAAAGAAAAGAAAAAGAAAAGAAAAGGACAAAAGGGAAAAAAGTGAAAAGGAAAAAGACAAAAAAGAGCCCCCACCACCGTTTAAAACCATTCTCATCCATTTTAACCTCATTTCTTTTCATTTCCTCTTCATTTTTCACAAAATAAGCCAGAGCTTCGTGGGATAGAACTGAAGGAAGAAGAAGGAAAGATGGTTTTGGTTTGAAGCTGAAGAAGAAAGGAGAAAGGTTCAATTGAAGGTTCCATGGAAATTCAATGTTTAACTCAGTCCAGTCCTCATATTTGGATCATTTCGAGCTCGACAAGAAGAGGTAAGAGCTGAGATTTGAATTTCTTGAAATTTAACTCATATTGGAACAAAATTCGTGAAGGAAGCCCGAGCAATATCTTACCATAAGTTATTGATTTGTGAAGAGGAAAGTAGATGACAAAATTTGCTGTCAAATCCAAGAAGTCTCTTGTTTTTGGGTCGTGCTGATCAGTAGGATTCGAATCAGAACCTCTAATAAGTATGGTTAGAAAGCTTATTGAATTTCCTACAACTTTCATGAAGAACTCGTGAGTAGGAATCGAATGGAAGATGTTTAAAATTTCGGGTCAAGTTTGTGGTGCAGCAGGGAAACGAATCTGGAAACAACAGAAGTCTGCTTTTGGGGAAGAAGATTTCGTGGTATTTCCGAACAAATCCGTTGGGAATTTCAATTTCATTTATTCACATGAGTTTTAAAGGGTTCCAAAAGGAAGAATTTGGTATAAAATACATCCTGTTTGGCTAATTAATGAACGAGTTATGAATGTCTGAAATCAGAGTATAAAATCTGTAAAATGCTGGAAAATTAAATGGTGTGTGTTTGTAATTCCAAGGTTGAAATTCATGAGCTCGAGGTTCTAATGCCTAGTTTTGGTTTGTTTGACAGGCCAAGAGGAAATAGGTCGAGTGTACGGGCAAGGGTTCTAGTTCTAACACTGTGAGTGACAAAATGAACCTCGAAAACGGTTTATAGGCTTGTATTATACTTATGAAAATGCAAGGTTTTGCTAAAACGAAATGGTTTTAATGCTGATTGTTTTTCCTTTGAACACTTACTTATGAGCATTCATATTTTCTACAAATGATTTCAAGTGCTCGTTGTGAGTCTATATGTATTATAGGAGGACTATGAAGTTATGTTTGTGTGTACATTCTAGGTTGTCGGTGTGTGTAAACCATGGTTTGATATGTTTTTGGTTGTGATGCCCTTACCCGTTCTAGTTTCAAGAGAGACTTAAGAAGAGTTTCTCCTTACGTATGTTTAGTAGTTGTCTAGTTTCCGCTATTTTATGTTTAAAGTGTTCCATATGCAAATATAGTATGTTTATCAGGTATAACAGGGTCAACAGGTATTGTTAAGAGGTAAACAATGTTTGTTGGTTTCACGCCGTCTTCCGGGCTAAGTTTGCAGGTAGTACGGGAGGGGGTGTGATAATTTGTATAGACTTGATCATGGTAACAGGAGAAAAGGTTTCCTCATAGTCAACCCCTTCTCGTTGGATATAGCCCTTTGCCACGAGTCTAGCTTTGAAGGTTTGTACCTTCCTATCTACACCACGTTTTCTCTTGTAGATCTATTTACAACCTATAGGCTTAACCCTATCAGGTTGATCCACAAGATCCCAAACGAAATTGAAGTACATAGACTCCATTTCCTAGTCCATGGCTTTTATCCATTCGTGTTTGTCAATGTCATCCATTGGTTGATCGTATGACAATGGGTCCTCGCAGTCATCACTAGATTTGACAACTTGGGTTTCAGTTAAATCCATGTAACGGTCAGGCTGTGTAACAACCCTCCCACTACGTCGAGGCTCTCTCAACTGTTGAGGTGGACAACTTTGACTAGACGAGCCAGGGTCAATTACTTTTGTTTGTTTCTTAGCATTGTCAGTAACTTTTATTGACATACTGTCTAACTCTTTTAACACGATTTTACTTTTAGGCTTGTGATCCCTGATGTGGTTTTCCTCAAGAAAAGTGCGTTTGTCGACACAAGCACCCTGTTTTCTTTAGGATCGAAAAATAGATTACCGCTCGTTTCTTTAGGGTAGCCCACAAACAGGCATAATTTTGAACGAGATTCAAATTTCTTCGAATTGTCACTAGCACATGGGTTAGGCATCCCCAAATTCTGAAATGATATAAACTGCCTTTACGTCATTTCCTGATGTCATCAGGTGTTTCAGAAACACTTTTCGAAGGAACATTGTTCAAAATGTATACTGCAGTCTCCACTGCATAACCCCAAAATGAGTTAGGGAGATGAGCATAACTCATCATCGACCGAACCATGTCTAACAGTGTCCTGTTTCTCCTTTCCGATACGCAGTTTTGCGGTGGCATACCAGGTGCTGAGAGTTGGGACGTTATTCCATGTTCTATCATATAGTCCTGGAATTCATGATCCATGTACTCTCCACCTCGATCAGATCAAAGTGTTTTGATGGATTTACCTAAAAGGTTCTCAACCTCGATTTTATATTCCTTTAACTTTTTAAGTGCCTCAAATTTCTGATGTATTAGGTAAATGTATCCATATCTTGAATAATCATCTATAAAAGAGCTAAAGTATGCATACCCACCTCGGGCTTTAACACTCATCGAACCACAAAGGTCTGAGTGTACAAGCTCCAAGGTTTCATTGACTCTATAACCTTTTCTACTAAAAGTTTGTTTGGTCATTTTTCCTTCAAGGCATGATTCACATACAAGAAAAGAACTTTCTTCTAACTCGTTTAGAAGTCCGTTCTTCACTAATCCCTCAATCCTATTGAGGTTTATCTGACCTATGTTGGGATTTGTGCCCTAAAACTCGTAGTTTGTTATTTTGTTATAATTAATGTAATAAAGTGTTATTATTTCAATAAAGTGTTATTGTTCGTTATCTACGAGTTTGCCTTTATTTAAAACCCTAAATCCAATAAACTAAACATCCAAGGCTGTTAAATGAATCTTTAACTGAATATAATGTACATTAAAAGGATCTCGTTTCGAGATAAAGCCTAAAGGGTCTATAGTTAGGGGATAAGGTTTGGGTACCTTACCCTGGTTAAACAATGGATGTGGCCCACTTTGTATTTGATACAAACACTGTGATCCTAACGTGTTCGTGTAGATGACATGTGTGTGAGGATATCCTATGTAATGAGATTACATAAGACCGGACCACGAAATAGTAACCTCTAGCTGAAACTCCGTTGACTAGTTAGGTTTCTATTTCACTAGGATGACCTAGGCATCTTGATCCCAATCCTGAGCAGGTTACGAACTCTTGTTCGCGAGGGATTGTCCTTTGACTAGTATGGGTGAGAGTGGCAAGATTTGCCAACTCAATATGCCTACCTTCTAGGGGACAAGACCGAGTGAGCGGCTGGGGACTTAACTTAGCAAGATGGAATTCACTCCTTCCCGTCTACTAGGGTAAGTAGAGGAATGTTCCCTTAAGTGGTGTCTCCGGGACTTGAATAAAGGGCCCAACCCTCTCATTGGCCCGAGAGGGACTCTGTTTGTTTGTAGGACCACAAACAAATTGTTCATTAGAGGAACAGTGGTACTTAAGGCACAAGATGTAACCCAGGGGTAAAACGGTAATTTGACCCAGTTGGTATTACGAACATTCGTGAAGGATTGACTTGCTGTTATTGGCCAATATCCATGGACACAGAAATACATCTGCAGTGAGAAGAGTGCAGCTGTGGGACTTTAGTGGAGTGTTCCCGCAATTAACGAATGTTGATTGGGAGGTTAATGAGATTAACCGAGCAATCTCGTATCGTTGGAGATTCTGATCTGTAGGTCCATTAGGTCCGCCTTCTAGCTCGTAAAGGGTTCTTAGATCATTTGAATTTGAAATGTTCAAATTCATTAGGGAATATATTTAATGTATTTAGATTCGGTATAATATATAGTTTTGGAACTATATATTATAAATTTAATGTGAATATGATTCATATTAAATTATATGAGAGAATTTAATATTTGAAAGAGTTCAAATATTATATTAAATGTGAATGTGATTCACATTTGCAAACTATAGGATAAAATTTAATGTGCACTGGTTGTACATTAAAACTATAGGTTAAAGGGATAATGTGATTAAATGAGATTTGAACCAAATTAAATATATGATATTTAATTTGTATTATTTAAATATGATTTAAATGAATAATTAAATTTGATTTAATTATATTATTATTATTATTATTATTTTAATAATAAATGAGGGAACGTGTCATCGAGACACGTTCCCCACTACTCTTCCCCTTCTCCCTATCGATAGTTTAACAGGGAGAAGGGGGTTGCTCAATATGATTGATCGATAATTTTTTTGCAATTGAGGAATTGCAACTTCCTGGAATTCTCTCTCTCACTCTCTAATTCCTAAAACTCCAATTGTTGGATCCTTCCCACCAAGGAAGATCTAAGAACTCAGAGATATAGAAGGTGATCTCTGGTGGTTGTGTTCTTTCTGAAAGAAAACAGAGAAGTCACTGGACAATTGATTTGCTGTACAACCTTTGGAGCAACAAGTTGCTGGAGAAAGTCTACAAAGGTATCGCTCTCTTTTATTAGTTTAATCGTTAAACTTGTAGCGTGTTTGTATGCAGTTAATCCATGTCTAATAGGATTAGAATCCATACTTGTTCTGTATTTTTGATCAATGTACTTGTTTTTGTTTTAAGCAAGACAATCAAGTAATTAAGATCCCAAACACATTTTCGCTGCTCAAGGAGATGAGATCTCCATCAATTGGTATCAGAGCAATACTTGATTCGTTTTGTTTTGAAACAAAATTGCATTGATTGTGTGGGAAATGCATTTGGTTTGCTGTAAAACTTGTTTAAGAATGTTTTGGCCTTAGTTTACTTCGTTTTTTGTTCAAATTGAATGTAAAGGCCCCTGCGTTTTTGGGCAAAAAGTACAAAATTGAGTCTATAATTGAGTTACAAGTCGTTCGGGACCAGTTTCATGCAATTCAGTTTAGAATCGAAGGAGAAATTGAAGTTTGAAGCTGTTGTGTTCATGGAAGAAAGCTGCTGTGGAAGCAGCAGCGTTGCAACGTTGAAGAACGGCGTCGCAACGTCATCGCTCTCTATCGACGCGGGCGCTCAAGGGATCAGCGGCGTTGCAACGCTGCCCCTCAGCGTTGCAACGCCATCCCAATACCAGGCGCGCAAGACGACGAAGCGGGCATTGCAACGCTGCCATCAACGTTGCAACGCCGTGGGGCTTTCCAGCAGCAGCAGACCGGTTCAGTTGGTTTAATTATTTTGATCCGGTTCGAGCGGTTCAAGGTCGGTTCAGGGTGTTTTTGGACCGGTTTCATGAGATAAATTAATGTAATTTATTTTTTTTGCACTTTAGGGGCCAAATTATTCTGGTTTTACAGCTATTTATCTTTATAAATGTCATTTAGATTATTCCCACCTTAGGATAAGCATACTCATGCATTTTATTTATATAAATGTTATATGAATATGGTTGAATGGATGACTAATTTATTTTTCATGAGTAATTAATTATAACTGTTATAATTAGATTATATGGAAAATAAATTGCATGGAGCATGAAATTACTTAGTTTAAAATAAATGTTATTTTGTTTAAGTAATATTATAATTCAATTAGTTGAATTCCTTTTATAATTCGAATTTGAATATTGATTGTTGGATTTATAATATAGTTTCTTTATCATAGGTTAATTATTAAAATTTATAAAAGTTATAAATTAAAGGGGTTTTATAAACCATAACCTATAATAAAGAAATGCATGAAAACATAGGGACTTGGGTTAAAAATTTAATTAGTTTTAAATCGTTTAAATTAATTTCGACCTAAGTTTCAATTTCTAATAGGATTAAAAATAAGTCTTACGTAGTATTTTAAATAGTTTAAAATATAGTAGGACTTAGGACTTTAGTTATAAGGGAACTCTACCGGTGAAGTTCTGTCTAAGGCTGGGGGTACTTAGGCTGACGGTTAACGGAACACCTCCAACCTGGGAACTGACCCGGAACCGGAGTTGAATTAACCTTAGTTCTGTTTTATCTCTAGGTAATTAAAATGTTTATTCACCTAGACATAAGGTTTTAAAACCTAGTTATAATAGTTATAATAGGCATAGACTTAGATAGATTCTTTTATCCAGAATCCAGCTAAGTTAAAACTATACCCTAATTTTAGGAACTTCAGTGGGAGAAAACGAGATGTTCGCATCGAGTTTACTCTCACGTCCTCAAGAGTTCACACCGTGAGTTCCATGCTCGACTACGTGGCGTCAATAGGGCGTCCCCCTACGGTATGTATTTGCATGGTTCAATACCAAGGTGAATGAGGGAAGTATCCATAGTAAATGGGAGCAGGACGCGTGTCCACGTATCCTACGGTCTCCTCCATTAGGTCACACCGTGAGATTTCTATAGTCCGCCTGCTAGGTTGTCCTAGAACAGCCAAACCCTACGGAGGGCCTCACTATAGGGATCGGAACACCGCGAACTCCATAAATGGATAGGGTCTCTTAGGTTGTTTGCCAGCAGTTGTCTTTCTTAATAGTAGCCTGTTGACTCGGGCCTATTGGATCTGAAAATGGTAGGGTCACATTTACGGGATGAGTTAAGTTAGTTAACAAATCCTTGACCAAACAAACGGTAGCTAAGGACCATTGGGACATGAGATGTTCTGGTAGTGGAAATTAGCTAAGAAAGTCTCAATTCAAGGGAGGAATGACTGACCGCCCGACGGAGGATTTTGTTCTAAATCCTTGAAGTATCGTTGCAAAATTAAAGGTTTAACTTAAACAGTGGGTTTAGTTTAAACACTAGGGTTCTTTAATGATTTTTCTAAATTTGATTGGTTTTTACAATCGGTTAAAAGGCATAACTAATTAGAACTATTTTTGATTTTCAGCATGTCGTCCTCAATAATAGCCTTACTTAAAAGCGATCGTTTAACTAGTGAGAATTTTACTACGTGGAAGTCAAACTTGAATACAATTCTCGTTGTTGACGACCTACGGTTTGTACTGTCTGAGGAATGTCCTCAGATCCCTGCTCGTAACGCTCCTCAATCTGTTAAGGAGGCGTACGACTGCTGGATCAAGGCCAATGATAAGGACAAGGTCTACATTTTGGCTAGTGTTTCTGAAGTTCTTGCCAAAAAGCACGAGGGCATGGTCTCAGCTCGTGAGATCATGAGTTCGCTGCAGGAAATGTTTGGACAACCGTCTGGACAGATTCGTCATGAATCTCTCAAATACGTTTATAACTCCCGTATGAAGGAGGGGTCATCGGTGAGAGAACACGTTCTTGATCGGATGGTCCACTTCAACGTGGCTGAGATGAACGGAGCGGTCATTGACGAGCAAAGTCAGGTATCATTCATCCTGGAATCTCTTTCGAAGAGTTTCCTGCAATTCCGCAGCAATGCGGTGATGAACAAGATAGAGTATAACCTGACTACTCTCCTTAGTGAACTACAGACTTTCCAGTCTCTTATGAAGAATAAGGGACAGGCTGATGGAGAGGCAAATCTGTTTGCCCATTCCAGAAGGTTCCAGAAGGGTTCATCCTCTAGGACTAAGTCCTGTAGCTCATATTCTGGGCTTAAGAAGACCCAAAAGAAGAAAATAGGAGGGAAAGGGAAGGCACCTGCTGCTGACAAAGGCAAGGGAAAAGCCAAGGTTGCAGATAAAGGAAAATATTTCCACTGAAACGTGGATGGGCATTGGAAGCGAAACTACCCAAAATACCTTGCTGAGCTTAAAATGAAGAAAGGTAAATTAGATTTACTTGTTCTTGAAACATGTTTAGTGGAAAATAATGATTTTACCTAGATACTTGATTCAGGAGCCACTAATCACGTTTGCTCTTTATTTTATGAAACTAGTTCCTTCAAGGAGCTCAAAGAGGGTGAGATGACGCTCAGGGTCGGAACGGGAGACGTCGTCTCAGCTCGTGCAGTGGGAGATGCCAAGTTATTTTTCGGAGATAGATTTCTTTTATTGAAAAATCTGTATATAGTTCCTAAGCTTAAAATGAACTTAATTTCTATCTCTTGTTTAATAGAACTTGGATATTGTATTTCTTTTTCAATAAATGAAACGTTCATTTTAAAAGAAGGTGTTAATATTTGTTCTACTAATTTAAAAAATGGCTTGTATGTACTGAAACCGAACAAAACGAAAGCAATTTTTAAATCATGAGATCTTTAAAAATGCTAACACTCAAAATAAAAGGCAAAGAATTTCTCCAAATAATAATACCTATCTATGGCATCTTAGGCTTGGTCATATTTATCTCAACCAGATTGAGAGACTCTCTAAGAATGGACTTCTAAACAAGTTAGAAGATGATTCTTTACCGCCTTGCGAATCTTGCTTGGAAGGTAAAATGACAGCGACCTTTTCTTGGAAAAGGTTCTGAAAGTAGAGCCCCTAGAACTTGTGCATTCGGATCTTTGTGGTCCAGTGAATGTCAAAGCTCGAGGAGGGTACGAATATTTCATCTCTTTCATAGATGATTATTCAAGGTATGGTTATCTATACCTAATGCATCACAAGTCTGAAGCTCTTGAAAAGTTTAAAGAGTATAAGACAGAAGTGGAGAATGCATTAGGAAAAACTATTAAAACACTTCGATCCGATCGAGGTGGAGAGTATATGGATTTGAGATTTAAGGACTATATGATAGAACATGGAATCAAATCTCAACTCTCAGCACCAAATACACCACAACAAAATGGTGTGTCAGATAGGAGAAATAGAACCTTATTAGACATGGTTCGTTCTGTGATGAGTTATGCTCAGTTGCCTGCCTCGTTTTGGGGATACGCAGTAGAGACTGCAGTTCAAATCTTGAACAGTGTTCCATCAAAAAGTGTTTCAGAAACACCTTTTGAACTTTGGAAGGGGCGTAAACCTAGTTTACAACACTTCAGGATTTGGGGTTGTCCGACACATATGCTCGTGACAAACCCAAAGAAGTTGGAACTTCGTTCAAAATTGTGCCAATTTGTTGGCTATCCCAAAGAAACGAGAGGTGATCTTTCCTACGACCCACAAGAAAACAAGGTGATTGTATCGACAAACGCCACGTTCTTGGAGGAAGATCACATGAGGAATTTCAAATGACAATCAAGCAATTAACGATCCCAAACACGTTTCCGCTGCTCAAGGAGATCAGATCTCCATCACTGACTCCTCCATCAACTCTTGACGAAGGTCCAACTTGATCAACAACTCTTGTTGGTTCATGTGTAGCTTCATTTAGTACTAATTTACTACACGGTTTATGGTTCCTCATGTGATATTCCTCCAAGAACGTGGCGTTTGTCGATACAATCACCTTGTTTTCTTGTGGGTCGTAGAAAAGACCACCTCTCGTTTCTTTGCGATAGCCAACAAATTGGCACAATCTTGAACGCGGTTCCAATTTCTTTGGGTTTGTCACGAGCACGTGTGCCGGACAACCCCAAATCCTGAAGTGCTGTAAACTAGGTTTACGCCCCTTCTAAAGTTCAAAAGGTGTTTCTGAAACACTTTTTGATGGAACACTATTCAAGATTTGAACTGCAGTCTCTACTGCATATCCCCAAAACGAGGTAGGTAATTGAGCATAACTCATCATAGAACGAACCATGTCTAACAAAGTTCTATTTCTCCTTTCTAACACACCATTTTGCTGTGGTGTATTAGGTGTAGAGAGTTGAGATTTAATTCCATGTTCTATCATATAGTCCTAGAATCTAAAATCCATGTACTCTCCACCTCGATCTGATCAAAGTGTTTTAATGGTTTTCCCTAATGCATTTTCTACTTCAGCCTTATACTCTTTGAACTTTTCAAGAGCTTCAGACTTGTGATGCATTAGGTATAGATAACCATACCTCGAATAATCATCTATGAAAGAGATGAAATATTCGTACCCTCCTCGAGCTTTAACATTCACCGGACCACAAAGATCCGAATGCACAAGTTATAGGGGCTCTACGGCTCTATAGCCTTTTCCAATAAAAGGTCGTTTGACAGGTTAATCTCGGATCATTGGAGCCCGTCACTGTAGGTCCATTAGGTCCCTTGGTTGGCTCAATCTGGGTTAAAAGAAGTGTTAATCTTTTGGTATGAAATTGAAGTGTTTAATTTCACTTTAAGGGCCTTTATGTCATTTATATGAGATATGAATGATATAATATATAGGTTAATGTGAATGAGATTCATAATAAACTATAGGTTAGCCTAATTGTTGAATTATGGCTAATTGGAGAAATTAATTGAGAGAAATTAAATTGGATGTGATCCAATTTAATTAATCCATAATTATTGCAAATGAGATTTGTAATATGAGATATGAGATATCTTATATTATGTGGTTATGCAAATGAGATTTTCATAACCTATGGTTGTGGTAAAGTGGTAATTATGTGGAGATTTTAACTCCATCAATTCCACTATATAAACCCTTCTTGCAAGAAAGAATGCATCTCATTCTCTCATCTTTTTGATTTTCATCAAAGAAGAGAAGAAGAACTCTCTCCATTCTCTCTCAATTCTCCTCCCTTTCCAAAACAAAAAATTCCCACCACTTTCCTTCTTCATAAGGAAGAACAACCGAGAAGGTCGTTGGTGGTGTTCGTTTTGTACGAGAGAAGCGATCGTTGAGAAGCGCGAAGGGTTCGTGATTTTCTGGAAAGGAGTTATTGAAGAGGGTCTTCAACAAGTAAGTTGCTTCATCTTACTATTTTTCCTTTTCAGCATGTTTTAGCCTAGATCTAAGAGTTATCGTTTTAATAAGAACAAGTTGCATAATGATACCTTGACGATTCAATCGTCTTCTGCTGCGCGTGGATTTTCATTCCCTTCAATTGGTACCATAGCCATTTCGATGGTTCTTCATTTATGCACTGTTTTTGTTAAAATTAGGTGGGTAAATTGCCTTTAAATTCATGAGATGAATGTTGGTTTGCATAATGGATGTTTTGGGTTTTGGCACTAGAATAGATTTACAATTATGTTGATGAGATCAATGTACCGTTGTTTTTGGGCATTTTGTTGTAAATCGAGTCTGTAAGTCCAGGTCGTTCGTGGCAAGAGTTTCTGTGAAGAAATCGGAGCGGAATCAAACGGAAATTCGATGAAGAACAACAAAGAGTTTGTTGTTCTGTCATGGCGTTGAGACGCTGCACTACGACGTCTCAACGTTGTCCTAGCGGACGGAGGCCCTGCTGCAGAGCAGCATTGCAACGCCGCTGGCGTTGAGAACGCAACTCGACGCTGGAGGCGACAGTGTTGCAACACTGCCCACGACGTTGCAACCCTGCATGCGTTGAGGAGCGATTGCAGCTTCATTTTCGCGAAGACGTGGGCGTGAATTCGTTGAAGTGGGCAGTTATTTTTATTTTAATTTACTTTATGTTTTATAAAATGTAATTTATTTATTAATTTAATTATTTTATAAAATAATATTAATATAAATGTTATATTAATGTTATTTAATTTAATAATTGCCTTTAGGTGCCAAAAACCGATCCATTTTTGCTGTTTAATTATTTTATGCATGAGATGTATATTTTAATTAATTTCTATGTGCATAATGTATGTCATATAGATTTAAAATCCCACCTTAGGTTAAACATTTCATGCATCATTTTTATATTATAAGAGTTATAATATATAATATGCATGATAGGATTATATTATAAGAGTTATAATATAATGTATGCATGTTTTAATTTATTTAAATATAAGTGTTATATTTTTTAAATTAAAAGCATGCTCATGCATTTAATTCATGTGATAAATGTTTGTTATAGTATAGTATTATTCATGTGATGGATGATCAAGCACTATAACATAGAAATGCATGCAACCTAAGTTAATTATTAGTTTTAAAGAGTTTAGAACTTGAATAATTAGACTTAGGTTTTCTATTTTCTAATAAGATTAGAAATTAGTAAATCAAATATAACCTTTGAATGGAGACTGATAAGTAACTCTGTTTAAGGAAGGTTTTGTCTAAGGCTGGGGTATTTAAGTTGACGCTTGCGGAACACCCCTACCTGGAAACCGACCTGCGAGTGAATTCGGTCCTGAGATTCTTAGGTTATATTCTCGTGAGTGCCGTTAATTAAAAGTTAATTAATTTGCTCACATAGACCTAAGTTAATAATGTGATTATAAACTTAGGCTAAATACCATATAAGAGTTATATTGGTAGACTTAGGTAAATTTTAGCCGGTTTATCTAGGTCAATCCCTATTAAACTTAAAGTGCTGAGTGGGAGGAAATATAGTGTATGAGATACATTTGAATTTCCAACCACAAATCTATTTTAAGTCTGCACCGTGAGATCTATACTCGGCCTCGTGGCGCAAATGGGAGCGTTCCCCTTCGGGTGGCATTTGTATAGGTCAATATCATCGTGGATGGAGAGAGTACTTATAGTGAGTGGAAGCGGGACTTGTGAAAACGAGACCCACGGTCTCTTCTTTCGATTCACATTGTGAGACGCCTATGATCCGCACTCGCTAGTTTGGCTGGACCGGACAATCCCTTCGGAGGGCTTGATCATGGGAGTCAGAACACTGTGAATTCCCGAAAGGGATACAGTTTCCTGGTTGGTTTTCCTTCTTGGTTCACCCTTCGGTGGCTATTGTTTGGACGAATACTTGGAAACTTAAAGATTGAGGGTGACACTCACAAAATTCGTTGAGTGTTAATGAATTCGACCGAACAATGGTAATTGGACGCCTAATGGAATGAGAGTTATTCTGGGATTAGGGTCTGATCGAGAAAGTCTCGCCCTAGAGGAGGAGTGTTACATTCACCCTTCTGGTGCTTTGGTCATTCTAAACCTTTAGGGTATCATTGCAAAATTTTGAATGACCTAGGGATCATGAAACAATTTTGCTAAAACTTGATTGGATTTCAAAAAGTTTTTTTTGCGAGACTAATACAAAGTTTTTCTTATTTTTCAGCTAAAAATGTCTAGCACAATAATAGCATTACTCGCATCCGATAAGTTAGTGGGAGATATTTACCAAAGTTGGAAAAACAACACTAACACAATTTTGGTAACTGAAGACATAAAGTCCGTCTTTATCGAGGAGTGTCCTCGAGATCTTAGGCTCGCTCGACCAGCGTCATGAAGTGTTTGCGATGCATACGATCGGTGGATCTGGGCCAATGAAAAGGCCAAGGAATACAAAGTTTTTCTTATTTTTCAGCTAAAAATGTCTAGCACAATAATAGCATTACTCGCATCCGATAAATTAGTGGGAGATATTTACCAAAGTTGGAAAAACAAAACTAACACAATTTTGGTAACTGAAGACATAAAGTTCGTCTTTATCGAGAAGTGTCCTCCTCGATCTGGAGGCTCGACTGCGCGTCATGAAGTGTTTGCGATGCATACGATCGGTGGATCTGGGCCAATGAAAAGGCCAAGGTCTACATAATTGCCAGCATGTCTGATGTCTTGGCAAAGAAGCATGAGCTGATGGTCTCTGCTAAAGAGATCATGGAGTCCTTGCAAGAAATGTTTGGACAACAGTCCTTTCAGGTCCGGCATGACTCGCTCAAATACGTCTTTAACGCACGGATGAAAGAGGGGTCGTCTTTCCGTGAACATGATCTAGACATGATGACCCACTTTAATCTGGCCGAGATGAACAGGGCTTCGATCGACGAGTCGAGCCAAGTCAGTTTTATTTTGGAGACTCTTCCGAAGAGTTTCCTTCAGTTTCGTAGCAATGCTGTTATGAACAAAATTAGCTACACTCTGACTACCCTCCTCAATGAGCTACAAAATTTCCAATCCTTGAATAGGGTCAAGGATTCTAAGGAAAATGTTGCCTACAGGTCTTATCACAGGGGTTCGACCTCTGGGACGAAACCTGTTGCTCCTTCATGCCCGAAAGGGAAGAAGAGGATGAAGAGGGGTAAAACTAACCGAGCTGCCACCCACATAGGCAAGAAGGTCAAGGACGTTGCAGAAAAAGGAAAGTATTTCCACAACAATGGGGGCGGACACTGGAAGAGGAACTGTCCCAAATTCCTGGCGGAGGGGAAGAATCAATGTAAATGTGATTTACTTGTGACAGAAACATGTTTAGTGGAGAGTAGTGACTCTGCCTGGATATTGGATTCGGGCGCCACTAACCATGTTTGTTCTTATTTTCGAGGATTGATTCTGCGGCACGCTGCGAGAGGGTGAGGTGACTCTACGAGTTGGATCCGGGAGCTTTGTCTCGCTGCAATGATAAACACAGTGAAGCTACACTTTGGCGGGAAGTACTTATTGTTGGACAATTTGTACATAGTTCCAGGGTTTACTAGAAACCTTGTTTCCATTTCCTGCTTAATTTAACATTTTATTTCTGTTTCTTTTGAATTGAATAAAGCGTTTATTTCTTTCAAAGGGAATGTTATTTGTTCAGCTTCACTCGAACATAATCTGTATGTTTTGAAACCTAATTCGGTCAAAAGTGTTTTGAATACTGAATTGTTTAAAACTGCAGAAACACGAAATAAGAAAGCAAAAGTTTCTCTAAAAGAAAATGCCCATCTTTGGCATCTACGGTTAGGCCACATTAATCTCAATAGGATTGAGAAACTAGTGAAGAGTGGACTTCTAAACGAGTTGGAAGAAAACTCTTTGTCGGTGTGTGAGTCGTGCCTTGAGGGCAAGATGACCAAACGTCCTTTTAGTGGAAAAGGATATAGAGCCAAAAAGCCTCTTGAGTTAGTACATTCTGACCTCTGTGGTCCGATGAATGTTAAAGCTCGGGGCGGTTATGAGTATTTCGTGTCTTTTATACACGATTACTCCATATATGAGTATATTTACCTAATGCACAAAAAGTCTGAAACTCTTGAAAACTTCAAGGAGTACAAGACTGAGGTTGAGAACCTCTTAGGTAAATCGCTTAAAACACTTCGATCGGATCGAGGTGGAGAGTACATGGATACTGAATTCTAGGACTATATGATAGAACACGGAATTACGTCCCAACTCTCAGCCCTGGTATGCCAAAGCAGAATGGTGTATCGGAGAGGAGAAACAGAACCTTGTTGGACATGGTTCGGTCGATGATGAGCTATGCTCGTCTCCCTGATTCTTTTTGGGGGTACACAGTGGAGACTGCGGTTTATATTTTGAACAATGTTCCGTCGAAGAGTGTTTGTGAAACACCTTTCGAGCTCTGGAGTGGACGTAAAAGCAGTTTACATCACTTCAGAATTTAGGGATGCTCGACCCATGTGTTGGTGTCAAACCCGAAAAAGTTGGAACCTCGTTTGAAATTGTGCCAATTCGTAGGTTATCCTAAAGAGACTAGGGGTGGTCTGTTTTACGATCCTACGGAAAATAGGGTGCTTGTGTCGACAAACGCCACTTTCCTAGAGGAAGACCACGTCAGGGATCATTTACCAAGGAGTAAAATTGTGTTGAATGAAATGGACAGTACATCAGCAAGAGTTGCTGATGGGGCTAGTACGTCAACAAGTGTTGTTGATCCTAGCACGTCTAGTCAAATCCGCTCCCAAGAGTTAGGAATGCCTCGACGTAGTGGGAGGACTGTGAGACAACCCAATCGCTACATGGGTTTAGCTGAAACCTCAGTTGTCGCTCCTGATGATGACTGTGAGGATCCATTGACCTATGATCAGGCAATGGTTGATGTTGACAAAGACGAGTGGATTAAAGCTATGGACCAGGAAATGGAGTCTATGTACTTCAATTCTGTATGGGAGCTTGTGAATCAACCAGATGGGGTAAAACCTATTCGTTGCAAATGTATCTACAAGCGTAAACGTGGCGTAGATGGGAAGGTGCAAACCTTCAAAGCCCGACTAGTGGCAAAGGGTTTTACCCAGGTTGAAGGGGTTGACTATGAGGAGACCTTTTCACCTGTTGCCATGGTAAAGTCGATCAGGATCCTTCTAGCCATTGCCGCGTATTATGACTACGAGGTACGACAGATGGACGTCAAGACAACGTTTCTGAATGGCAAACTTAATGAGACCATCTACATGGACCAACCCAAAGGGTTCATTGCCCAAGGCCAGGAGCAAAAGGTTTGCCGGCTTCATAGGTCCATTTATGGGCTGAAACAAGCTTGGAGGTCTTGGAATATAAGGTTTGATGAGGCGATCAAATCTTATGGCTTTGATCAAAATGTCGACGAGCCTTGTGTCTACAAGAAAATCGTTGACAAAACTGTTGCATTTTTGGTGTTGTATGTGGACGATATTCTTCTCATTGGGAATGAGGTAGAATTTCTTACTGACGTTAGGAAGTGGCTAGCTTCCCAATTCCAAATGAAAGATTTGGGAGAAGCTCAGTATGTTCTAGGTATCCAGATTGTCCGAAACCGGAAGAACAGAACGCTAGCTTTGTCTCAGACGTCTTATATTGACAAGATGTTGTCTAGATATAAGATGCAGAACTCCACGAAGGGCTTGCTGCCTTTCAGGCATGGGGTTCACTTGTCTAAGGATCAGTGCCCTAAGGCTAATTAAGATTTTTAGGATATGAGACAGATTCCATATGCTTCAGCTGTAGGGAGCTTGATGTATGCCATGTTGTGTACTAGGCCCGACATCTGTTATGCAGTAGGAATTGTTAGTAGATATCAGTCCAATCCAGGATTAGATCACTGGACAGCCGTAAAGGCAATCCTTAAGTATCTTAGAAGAACGAGGAACTACAGATTAGTGTATGGCAGTGGGGATTTGATCTCACGGGATACACAGATTTCGATTTTGGGCACCGATAAGGATTATAGGAAATCCACTGGTGGTCACCTTCATTCTGAATGGAGGAGCTGTAGTATGGCGAAGCATCAAGCAGGGATGCATCACTGATTCCACTATGGAAGCGGTGTATGTTGCGGCTTGTGAAGCTCCAAAGGAAGCTGTTTGGCTTAGGAAGTTCATGACAGATTTGGAAGTTGTTCCAAATATGAACTTGTCGATCACATTGTTCTATGATAACAGTGGTGCAGTAGCCAACTTACGTGAGCCTCGGAGCCATAAGAGAGACAAACACATTGAGCGCAAGTATCATCTGATACGGGAGATTGTGCACCGCGAAGACGTGACGGTCACGCAGATAGCGTCGGAGCACAACGTAGTTGATCCATTTATAAAGCCCCTCACGGCTAAGGTGTTTGAGGGTCACCTAGAGAGTCTAGGTATTCGAGAGCTTCCTGACTAGGGCAAGTGGGAGATGTGTAAATGGGTATTCAATGCCCTAGTTTATTGTATTACTTCATTGTAATTTATGTACATTTCAGAAATGTATTTTCTCCACTAGCTTAGTCCAAGTGGGAGTTTGTTGGGATTTTTGTCCTAATCTCGTGTCTGTAATATATCGTTTGAAATTAATAAAGAGTTATTCATTTCATCACTTTGTGTCTCGCAATATTTATAAACTTTTCCAATAAACTAAGCTCCAGGGCCATTGAATTTATGAGAGAACTAGAACTTGAACGGTGTGTAGTGGACAAACAGGGAGGATCACGTTCGAGTTAATGACCGAACGATCTACGAGATATGGATAGGGTTGGAGACCTAATCCTGGATACACTGTGGATGCGGCCCGCTTTGTATTAGATACAAATGAGGTGATCTGACTCGTTCATGTGGTTGACATGCAAGTGGGGGCATCATGTGCAATGAGATTGTACAAGACCAGACCGTGAATTATTAGACCTACTTATGAAACACCGCTTGTGATGGGATTAATAACTTCGTAGATGACCATTAGTGACTCGACACGAATCCCGAGCGTGTTACGGACTCACGTCGGCGAGGTCCGTCCTTTGACTAGTACTGGTGGTGAGGCGGTCACGATTACTCGCCCAATATGCCTCTCTTCTTAGGGACGTAACCAAGTAGGGAGTCGGGAACTTATCTACGCGATATGGAATTCACTCGTTCCCGCCATTAGGGAAACTAGAGAGGGTTGTTCCCTTAAGTCTTTCTCCGTGGCTTGGACAACGCGCGCCACCTTCTCACCGGCCCGAGAAGGGTGTTGTGTATGGTTGGACCATCACAATATGTTGTTCATTAGAGAGAGCGGTGGGGACTTAAGGAACAAGAGGTAGACACAGGGGTAAAATGGTAATTTGACCCGATCGTGTTCACGAACAACCCGTGAAGGGTCGACTCATGGGCATTGGTTATATCGGTGGACACGTAATATTCTGTGATCGACGGGAGTGCATTCACGAGCTATAGTGGAGTGTTACCGTAGCTAATGAATGTTGGTTAACCGGGTCAAAGAGTTTTGTGAGTTAATCTCGGATCATTGGAGCCCGCCATCGTAGGTCCATTAGGTCCCTCGGTTGGCTCAATCCGGGTTAAAAGAAGGGTTAATGTTTTGGTATGAAATTGAAGTGTTCAATTTCACTTTTAAGGGCATTTATGTCATTTATATGAGATATGAATGATATAATATATAGTTTAATGTGAATGAGATTCATAATAAACTATAGGTTAGCCTAATTGTTGAATTAGGGCTAATTGGAGAAATTCATGGAGAGAAATTAAATTGGATGTGATCCAATTTAATTAATCCACAATTATTGCAAATGAGATTTGCAATATGAGATATGAGATATCTTATATTATGTGGTTATGCAAATGAGATTTGCATAACCTATGGTTGTGGTAAAGTGGTAATTATGTGGAGATTTTAACTCCATCAATTCCACTATATAGACCCTTCTTGCAAGAAGGAATGCATCTCATTCTCTCATTTTTTTTTATTTTCATCAAAGAAGAGAAGAAGAACTCTCTCCATTCTCTCTCAATTCTCCTCCCTTTCCAAAATAAAAAAGTCCTACCACTTTCCTTCTTCCAAAGGAAGAACAACCGAGAAGGCCGTTGGTGGTGTTCATTTTGTACGAGCGAAACGATCGTTGCGAAGGGTTCGTGATTTTCTTGAAAGGAGTTCTTGAAGAGGGTCTTCAACAAGTAAGTTGCTTCATCTTACTGTTTTTCCTTTTCAGCATGTTTTAGCCTAGATCTAAGAGTTAGATCATTTTAATAAGAACAAGTTGCATAATGATACCTTGACGATTTGATCGTCTTCCGCTGCACGGGGATTTTCATTCCCTTCACCCTCCTTCATATGGGAGTTATAAACGTATTTGAGGGATTCTTGCCAAATCTTTCCAGACGGTTGTCCAAACATTTCCTGCAGGGAACTCATGATCTCACGAGCTGAGACCATACCCTCGTGCTTTTTGGCCAGAACTTCAGAAACACTAGCCAAAATGTAGACCTTGGCCTTATCATTAGCCTTGATTCAGCGGTCGTACGCCTCCTTAACAGATTGAGGAGCGTTACGAGTAGGGATCTGAGGACATTCCTCAGTTAGTACAAACCGTAGGTCGTTAACAACGAGAATCATATTCAAGTTGGACTTCCACGTAGTAAAATTCTCACAAGTTAAACGGTCGCTTTTAAGTATGGCTATTATTGAGGACGACATGCTGAAAAACCAAAATAGTTCTAATTAGTTATGCCTTTTTAACCCATTGTAAAAAACCAATCTAATTTAGCAAAATTATTAAAGAACCCTAGTGTTTAAACTAAACTCACTGTTTAAGTTAAACCTTTAATTTTGCAACGATACTTCAAGGGTTTTGAACAAAATCCTCCATCGGACGGTCAGTCATTCCTCCCTTGAATTGAGACTTTCTCAGTCAATTCTCACTACCAGAATATCT
This sequence comes from Trichosanthes cucumerina, assembly GCA_036507285.1. NCBI lineage: Eukaryota > Viridiplantae > Streptophyta > Magnoliopsida > Cucurbitales > Cucurbitaceae > Trichosanthes > Trichosanthes cucumerina. The sequence goes on from CM071841.1 coordinate 48,726,056, forward strand.
CATGTCCCAATGGTCCTTAGCTACCGTTTGTTTGGTCAAGGATTTGTTAACTAGCTTAACTCATCCCGTAAATGTGACCCTACCATTTTCAGATCCAATAGGCCCGAGCCAACAGGCTACTATTAAGAAAGACAACTGTTGGCAAACAACCTAAGAGACCCTATCCATTTCTGGAGTTCGCGGTGTTCCAATCCCTATAGTTAGGCCATCCGTAGGGTTTGACTGTTCCAGGACAACCTAGCAGGCAGACTATAGAAATCTCACGGTGCGACCGAATGGAGGAGACCGTAGGATACGTTGACACGCGTCCTGCTCCCATTTAATATGGATACCTCCCTCATTCACCTTGGTATTGAACCATGCAAATACATACCGTAGGGGGACGCCCTATTGACGCCATGTAGCCGAGCATGGAACTCACGGTGTGAACTCTTGAGGACGTGAGAGTAAACTCGATGCGAATATCTCGTTTTCTCCCACTGAAGTTCCTAAAATTAGGGTATAGTTTTAACTTAGTCGGATTCTGGCTAAAAGAATCTATCTAAGTCTATGCCTATTATAACTATTATAACTAGGTCTTAAAACCTTATGTCTAGGTGAATAAACATTTTAGGTAGGAGGTGTTCCGTTAACCGTCAGCTTAAGTACCCCCAGCCTTAGATAGAACTTCACCGGTAGAGTTCCCTTATAACCAAAGTCCTAAAGTCCTACTATATTTTAAACTATTTAAAATACTACGTAAGACTTATTTCTAATCCTATTAGAAATTGAAAATTTAGGTCTACATTAATTTTAAATGATTTAAAACTAATTAAATTTAACCCAAGTGCCTATGTTTGCATGAATTTCTTTATTATAGGTTATGGTTTCTAAAACCCCTTTAATTTATAACTTTTATAAATTTTAATAATTAACCTATGATAAAGAAACTATATTATAAATCCAACAATCAATATTCAAATTGGAATTATAAAAGAAATTCAACTATTTGAATTATAAAATTTCTTAAACAAAATAACATTTATTTTAAACTAAGTAATTTCATGCTCCATGCAATTTATTTTCCATATAATCTAATTATAACACTTATAATTAATTACTCATGAAAAAAATAAATTAGTCATGCATTCAACCATATTCATATAACATTTATATAAATAAAATGCATGAACATGATTATCCTAAGGTGAGAATAATCTAAATGACATTCACATAGATAAATAGCTGTAAAACAAGAATAATTTGGCCCCTAAAGTGCAAAAAAATAAATAAATTAGATTAATTTATTTCATGAAATTGGTCCAAAAACACCCTGAACCGACCTTGAACCGCTCGAACCGGACCAAAACAATTGAACCAACCAAACCGGTCTGCAGCTGCTGGAATGCCCCACGGCGTTGCAACGCCCGCTTCGTCGTCTTGCGCGCCTGGTATCGGGGTGGCGTTGCAACGGTGAAGGGAAAGCGCGCGCAACGCGACCGACCCTTGATCGCCCGCGCCTATACGAACGCCGGTGTTGCGACGTTGTTTCGCCACGTTAACGCCGCTTTGTAGCGTTGCAATGCTGCTGCTTTGGCAATAGCTTTCTTCCACGAACACAGCAGCTACCAAAAGCACTTTCTCCTTCGATTCTCCACCGAATTGCTTGAAATTGGTTGTGAACGACTCGTAACTCAATTACAGACTCAATTTTGCACTTTTGCCCAAAAACGTAGGGGCCTTTACATCTAAATTGATCAAAATCAAAGTAAACTAAGGCCAAAAAATTCCTAAACAAGTTTTACAGCAAACCAATGCAATTCCCACCAAAATCAATGCAATTTTGTTTCAAAACAAAACGAATCAAGCATTGCTCTGATACCAATAGATGGAGATCTGATCTCCTTGAGCAGCGGAAACATGTTTGGGATCTTAATTACTTGATTGTTTTGCTTAAAACAAAAAACCAGTACATTGACAAAAGGAACAGAACAAGCATGCTAATTCTAAACTCATTAGGCATGGACAATAACATACAAACATGCTATGTTTAACCATTAAACTAAGGGGAAGAAGAAGAATTACCTTTGTAGTTTCTAAGTCTCTAGTACAGCAACTCCTTGCTCCAGTGTTTAGCAACACGTCAACACCCAAGAAACTTCTCTGTTTTTCTCTGTGCAACAACACTACCACTTGGATCACCTCCTATATCTCTGAATACTTAGATCCTCCTTGGTGGGAAGGATTCCAACTTTTGGAATCTGAAGGGAATTTGAGAGTGAGAGAGATTTTTTTTTTTTTTCAGTAATTCTCCAATTGCTGGGAATGATCAATCGATACACTTCACTTCTCTCCAGGAGAGGTTAAACCCAGTAGCGGGCATCTCCCACTTCCTATCGAATAGGAAGTTGGGAGAGAGAGGGGGAACGTGTCCTCCTGACACGTTCCTTATTTATTTAATTAATCACATTAATTAAATAATCAAAATGAATTAAATATCTTATATTTAATTTATATTAAAACACATTTAATGAATTATCCCTCTATCCTATAGTTTTAATGCACATCTAATGTACATTAAATTTAACCTATAGTTTTTAAATATGAATCACATTCACATTTAAATTTAATATTTGAACTCTTTCAAATATTTAATTCTCTCACATAATTTAATATGAATCATATTCACATTAAATTTATAATATATAGTTCCAAAACTATATATTATATCGTAACCATATACATAAAACATATTCCCTAATGAATTTGAACATTTCAAATTCAAATGATCTAAGAACCATTTACGAGCTAGAAGGTGGACCTAATGGACCTACAGATCCGAAGCTCCAACGATACGAGATTGCTCGATTAATCTCATTAACCTCCCAATCAACATTCGTTAACTGCAGGAACACTCCACTAAAGTCCCACAGCTGCACTTTTCTCACTACAGATATATTTCTGTGTCCGTGGATATTGACCAATAACAGCAAGTCAATCCTTCACGAATGTTCATAACACTAGCTGGGTCAAATTACCGTTCTACCCCTTGGTTACATCTTGTGCCTTAAGTACAAGTGCTCCTCTAATGAACAATTTGTTTGTGGTCCTACCAACAAACAGAGTCCCTCTCGGGCCAATGAGAGGGTCGGGCACTTTGTTCAAGTCCTGAAGACACCACTTAAGGGAACATTCCTCTACTTACCCTAGTAGGCGGGAAGGAGTGAATTCCGTCTTGCTAAGTTAAGTTCCCAGCCGCTCACTCGGTCTTGTCCCCAAGAAGGTAGGCATATTGAGTCGGCAAATCTGGCCACTCTCACCCATACTAGTCAAAGGACAATCTCTCGCAAACAAGAGTTCGTAACCTGCTCAGGATTGAGATCAAGTTGCCTAGGTCATCCTAGTGAAATAGAAACCTAACTAGTCAACTGAGATTCACCCAGAGGTTACTATTTCGTGGTCCGATCTTATGTAATCTCATTACATAGGATATCCCCGATCACATGTCATCTACACGAACACGTTAGGATCACAAAGTGTTTGTATCAAATACAAAGTGGGCCACATCCATAGTTTAACTGGGGTAAGGTACCCAAACCTTATCCCCTAACTATAGACCCTTTAGGCTGTATCTCGAACCGAGATCCTTTTTATGTACATTACATTCAGTTAAAGATTCATTTAACAACCTTAGATGTTTAGTTTATTGGATTTAGGGTTTAAATAATGGCAAACTCGTAGATAACGAACAATAACACTTTATTGAAATAATAACACTTTATTACATTAATTAGAACATAATTACAAACTACGAGTTTTAGGGCATAAATCCCAACACCAACGATACAAAATTGACTAATCAAACTCATTGATCCCGTCAATCAACATTCGTTAACTATGAGTCACACCACTAAAGACTCGTAGCTGTACTCTCCTCTTTGTAGGATAAGTTTTGTCCATTGATTTAACCAATGCCCCTGAATCAACCTTTCACAGGTCGTTCGTAGTCGAAGCTGGGTCAAATTACCATTTTACCCATGTGACTACTTCTTGCACCTTAAGCAACCTAATCCTCTAATGAACAACAAGTTTATGGTCCAACCATAAATATTATCCCACTCGGGCCAACAAGAGGGAGGTGTCCCGTTGTTCAAGACCTGGATTCAGCTCTTAAGGGAACAACCTATCTAGTTACCCTAAAACGGGAACGAGTGAATTCCTTCTTGCGAAGTTGAGCCCCAGCTCCCTACAACGTTTCATCCCTAAGAAGGTAGGCATATTGAGTCGGCAACTCTGGCCACTCTCACCTGTACTAGTCAAAGGACAATCGCGGCAGACAGGAGTTCGCAACTCGAACAGGATTAAGGTTGAATCACTATTGGTCATCGTTTGAATTATTAACTCTAACCTATCAACGGTGTTACTGGATTAGTCTAACAATTCTTGGTCCAGTCTTGTACAAACGCTTTGCACAGGATGCCCACACTCGCATGTCAACTACATGAACGAGTTGGATCGCCTCGTTTGCATCAAATACAAAGTGAGTCGCATCCATAGTGGTAACAGGATGAGGTTCCCAACCTAATCCATCTACTATAGACCATTCGAGTCACATTCTAAATGTGACCTTGGACCTTAGTTTATTGACTTTAAATTTGTAATTGCGAGAATACAAGTTTAAAGGAAAAATAACAACTTTATTAATTTCCAAAAAGTAATTACAAATACACGAGTTTAGGGCATAAATCCCAACAAACTCCCCAGCTCCCTACAAGGTTTCATTCCAAAATTTTGTACCCTCTATTAATTCCATGTTAAGCATATTCATGCATCATTTTATAGTATAAGTTGTTATATTATATAGTATGTATGCTTAATTAATATAAGAGTTATGTTAATTATTTTTTGAAAGCATAGCCATGCATTTATTTCATGTAATGATTTATGTTATATGTTTTCATTTATTCATGTGATGAATGATCAAACACTATAACATAGAAATGCATGTAACCTAAGTATTAATTAACTAGTTTTAAAATTGTTTTAGAACCTGTTATTAATTAGACTTAGGTTATCTAGTTCTAATAAAATTAGAATTAGGAGATCTAATATGACTTATGAATGGTGACCGATAAGTAACTCTGTCTAAGGAAGGTTCTGGCTAGACTGGGGTATTTAAGCCGACGAAAACGGAACACCCCTACCTAGGAACCTACCTGGTAGTGAATTTGGTCTGGAGATTCATAGGTTATGTTTATTGTGAGCGACGTTTATTAAAATGTTAATGAACCATAGACCTAAGTTTTAATAAATGGTTTATAGACTTAGGTAATTCCAACATAAATGTTATATTGGTAGACTTAGGTAAATTATATACATTAATTTTCACCTATACATCTCCGTTAAGTTCACACTGTGAGATCCATATTTGGCCTCGTAGCGCAAATGGGAGCGTCCTCCTTCGGATGGTGTTTGTATGGGTCAAAAGTAAGGTAAATGGAGAGAGTGCTTATAGTGAGTGGGAGCGAGACTTGTGCAAACAAGTCCCACGGTCTCTTCTAATTGTTTGCGCCATGAGATTCTTATGATCCTCCTGCTTGTTTGGCCTCGGCCAGACAATCCCTTCGGAGGGCCCGATCATAGGAGTCGGAACATAGAAAACTCCCGAAAAGGATAGGGTTACCTTAGCTTGTTTTCCAATTTAGTCCTCCCTTTGGCGGATTTTGTTGGATTGGGATTCTAGGATATAAAGTTAGAGGGTGACACTCACGGGATACATTAAAAGTTAATAATCCAGACCAAAAATGGTAACTAGAACTTATAGGGAATTAGAGTTATTCTGGTAATAAGGTCTAGTCAAGATTGTCTCGTCCCAGAGGAGGAGTGATTCGACTACCCTTCGGTGACGGTCATTCTAAACCTGTGGGGTATCATTGAAAATTAATCAACCTAGGGATCATAGATTAATTATGCTAAAACATGATTGGATTATATATAGGTTTATTGGGAGAAAATAATACAAGGATTTTTTTCTTATATTTTAGCAAATATGTCGAGTTCGATTATTTCTCTTTTGGCTGTCGAAAAACTCATTGGAAACAATTACCAAACATGGAAAAACAACATTAATACGATTTTAGTTGTGGACGACCTGGAGTTTTCGGTGACGCATTCGATAGATGCCAAGCCCGACTGCGACACGAAGTGTTTGGTGACGCATTCGATAGATGGACCAAAGCCAGTGACAAGGCAAAGGTTTATATCTTAGCAAGTATATCTAATATATTGGTTAAGAAGCATGAGAACATGGTCACCACCAAGGAGATCATGGCATCGCTGCAAGACATGTTTGGACAAAAGTCCTTTCAGCTCAAACACGATGCACTCAAGCACATTTTCAATGCCAGAATGAAGGAGGGGACGTCTGTCAGGGAACATGTTCTCGACATGATGGTCCACTTCAACGTGGTAAAGATGAATGGAGCATCTATCGATGAGTCGAGTCAGGTCAGCTACATTTTCGAAACTCTACCAGATAGTTTCCTGCAATTCCGTAGCAACGCTATTATGAAAAAGCTTAGCTACACCTTAACAACTTTGCTCAAAGAGCTACAAACCTTTAAGTCTCTGATTTACGTCAGGCGACAGCAGGGTGATGCAAATGTTGCCCAATGGTCTTTTAACAGAGGTTCGTCCTCGGGGACCAAATTTGTAACCTTATCTTCTTCAGACCTGAAAGGGAAGAAGAAAAATATGAAAATGATGGCCAAAGAAAAACAAAATGACCGCGCTGCCGCCCAGAAGAGCAAGAAGGTCAAGGACGCTGCAGAAAAAGGAAAATGTTTCTACTGCAACGTAGATGGACACCAGAAGCGTAACTGCCCCAAATACCTGATCGATAAGAAGAAAGAAGGTAAATTTGATTTGTTTTGTGTTGAAACATGCTTAGTGGAGAGTGATAACTCTACTTGGATATTGGATTGAGAGGCCCCTAACCACGTTTGCTCTTCTTTTCAGGAAACTAGTTCCTGACAAACACTGCAGGAAGGGGAGATAACATTCAGAGTTGGAAATGGAGATGTTGTCTCAGCTGTAGCAGTGGGCACGGTGGAGCTACTATTTGGCAAGAAAATGTTGTTATTAGATAATGTGTATATAGTTTTAGGGTTTGCTAGAAACCTCATTTCTGTTTCTTGCCTTATTAGTCAATGTATTTCAATTTCGTTTCAATTTAATAAAGCGTTTATTTCATTGAAAGGTTTAGAATTGTGTACAACTCTACTTGAAAATAATTTGTATGTTTTAAGACCTAATAAGTTAAAATTGTTTTAAATATTGAATTATTCAAAATAGCAAATACGCGAACTAATAAAAAGCAAAAAGTATCTCCTAAACAAAATGCCTATCTTTGGCATCTAAGATTAGGTCATATAAACCTCAAAAGGATTGAGGGATTGGTGAAGAACAAACTTCTAAACGAGTTAGAAGAAAGTTCATTACCTGTATGCGAATCATGCCTTGTAGGCAAAATGATCAAACGACCTTTTAGTGAAAAAGGTTATAGAGCCAAGGAAACCTCGGAGCTTATACACTCAGACCTTTGTGGTTTGATGAGTGTTAAAACCCGAGGTGGATATGAATACTTCATCTCTTTTATAGATGATTATTCATGATATGGATACATTTACCTAATGCATTAGAAATCTTAGTCACTTGAAAACTTCAAGGAATATAAAACCGAGGTTAAATCCATCAAAACATTTCGATCTGATCAAGGTGGAGAATACATGGATCATGAATTCCAAGACTATATGATATAACATGGAATAACGTGTCAATTCTCAACACTGGTATGCCACAGCAAAACGGTGTATTGGAAAGGAGAAACAGAACCCTGTTAGACATGGTTCGGTCGATGATGAGTTATGCTCATCTCCCTGACTCGTTTTGGGGTTCTGCAGTGGAGACTGTAGTATACATTTTGAACAATGTTCCTTCGAAAAGTGTTTCTGAAACACCTTACGAACTCTGAAAAGGACGTAAAGGCAGTTTATGTCATTTAAGAATTTAGGGATGTCCAACCCATGTGCTAGTGACAAATCTGAAGAAATTGGAATCTCGTTCAAAATTATGCCTGTTTGTGGGCTACCCTAATGAAACGAGAGGTGATCTATTTTTCGATCCTAAAGAAAACAATGTGCTTGTGTCGACAAACGCCACTTTTCTTGGGAAGACCACATCAGGGATCACAAGCCTAAAAGTAAAATCCGATGGGAATCAGATCCTCTTGAGCAGCGGAAACGTGATTTGAAATCGATTTTGCTTGTTTTTTTTAGGTTAAACACAAATACCAATACATTGGAAAAAATACAGAGATAAGCATAAATTTCTAATCTAATTAGGCATGGAACTAAAACATGCAAACATGTTGTAAATTTAACTCAACTAAAAGTGAATTCGAAAATTACCTTTGCAGATACAAATTTCCAGCAACTCCTTGCTCCCTTTTGAATAGCAACACAACAACAAGATATCTTATTTGTTTTTACAGAACACCACCAATAGGAAAACCTCCTATGACTCTGAGTTCCACTTAGATCAACCCTTTGTGGGAAGGTCTCCAACAATTGGAAGGTGAGGGAAATTGAGAGAGAGAATTTTTTTTGAACAATTCACCAATTGCACACACTAGAATGATTGATCGATCACTCCAACCCGCTATCCAACGAGAAGTTGAATGGGAGAGGAGAACTTCCCCACTCCCTATCGATAGGGAGTGAGGTGGGAAAAGGGAGAACGTGTCCTCCTGACACGTTCCCAATAATTAATTAATTAATCATTAATTAATTATTAAAATAATTAAATCAAAATTAGTTAATTAATTAAATATCATATATTTATTTAATCTTTAAATATCATATATTAAGATCAAATCATATTTAATCTATTTCTTCTCTAACCTATACTTTTAATGCACATCTCATGCACATTAAATTTCATCCTATAGTTTTTAAATATGAATCAAATTCACATTTAAATTAATATTTGACTCTTTCAAATATTTAATTCTCTCATATAATTTAATATGAATCATATTCACATTAAGTTTATAATATATAGTTCCAAAACTTTATATTATATCGTATTTATATACATTAAATTTATTCCCTAATGAATTTGAACATTTTGAATTCAAAAGATCTAAGAACCCTTTACGAGCTAGAAGGTGGACCTAATGGACCTACGGATCAGAAGCTCTAACGATACGAGATTACTCGGTTAATCTCATTAACCTCCTAATCAACATTCGTTAACTGAGGGAACACTCCACTAAAGTCCCGCAACTGCACTCTTCTTACTGCAGATATTTTTCTATGTCCACGGATATTAACCAACAACGACAAGTCAATCCTTCACGAATGTTCGTAACACCAGCTAGGTAAAATTACCATTTTACCCCTGGTTTACATCTTGTACCTTAAGTACCAGGGCTCCTCTAATAAACAATTTGTTTGTGGTCCTACCAACAAACAAAAGTCCCTCTCGAGCAAATGAGAGGGTCAGACCCTTTGTTTATGTCCCAGAGACACCACTTAATGGAATATTCATCCACTTAACCTAGTAAGGGGGAATGAGTGAATTCCTGTTGGGATGTTTGTCCTAATCTCGTTCTGTTTGTAAATTAACATTTGAAATTAATAAAGTTATTTATTTTATCATTTTGTGTCTCGCAATTCTTACAAATTTTGTCCAATAAACTAAGCTACAAACTTTGTCCAATAAACTAAGCTCCAGGGTCATTGAATAAATGAGAGAACTAGAACTTGAACGGTGTGTAGTGGACACACAGGGAGGATCGCGTTCGTTTTAATGACCTGAACGGTCTACAGTATATGGATGGAGTTGGAGACCTAATCCTAGATACACTGTATTAAGATACAAACGAGATGCGTTCATGTGGTTGACATGCGAGTGGGGCATCATGTACAATGAGATTTTACAAGATCGGACCGTGAATTATTAGACCTACTGATATAACACCATTAACAGTATGGAGTAATAACTTCGTAGATGACTATTAGTGACTCGACCTAAATCTTGATCGTGTTACAGACTCCTGTCTATGGAGGGTCATTCCTTTGACTAGTACGGGTGAGGGTGGTCACAGTTACTTGCCCAATATGCCTATCTTCTCAGGGGCAGGACCAAGTAGGGAGTCGGGAACTTAACTACGCGAGATGAAATTCACTTGTTCTCGCCTTTAGGGAAGCTGGAGGGGTTGTTCCCTTAAGTGTTGTCTCCAGGGCTTGGACAACGGGCACCCACTCTTTCACTGACACGAGAGGGGTGTTGTGTATGGTTGGACCATTACAACGTTGTTGTTCATTAGAGGAGCAGTGAGGACTTAAGGAACAAGAAGTAGACACAGGGGTAAAACGGTAATTTGATCCAGTAGTGGCTACGAATAACCAGTAAAGGGTCGACTCATGGGTATTGGTTATATTAGTGGACACATCTTGTCTTACGCTGACGGGAGTGCAGCTACGAGTTTTAGTGGAGTGTTACCGTAGCTAATTAAATGTTGATTAACCGGGTCAAAGAGTTTGATAGGTTAATCTCGAATCATTGGAGCTCGTCATTGTAGGTCCATAAGGTCCCTCGGTTGGCTCAAACTGGATTAATAGAAGGTTTATTATTTTGGTATGAATTTGAAGTGTTCAAGTTCATTAAAGGGCAATTATGTCATTTATATGAGATATGAATAATATATTATATAGTTTAATGTGAATGAGATTCATAATAAATTATAGGTTAGCCTAATTGTTGAATTAGGGCTAACTTGGAGAAATTAAATTGAGAGAAATTAAATTGGATGTGATTAAATTTAAAAATCCACAATTATGCGAATGTGATTTGTAAAATGAGATATAAGATATCTTATTATATGTGGTTATGCAAATATGATTTGCATAACCTATGGTTGTGGTAAAATGGTAAATAGGTGGAGATTTCAACTCCACCTATCCCCATTATATAAACCCCTTTGCAAGAAGGGTTCAATGATGATTTTCTCCTTTTTGGAAATCTCACCAAAAGAAACAAAGTGAATTCCCTTTAAACTCTCTCACAAAATCTCCTCCCAAAACCAAAGAAGGATCCCACAATCCTCCTTCTACCTAAGGAAGAACAACCGAGAAACCAAGTGGTAGTGTCTAGATCGTTGTTTGTGTGAGGAGTTCGAGATCGTGAACAGAAGGAAAGCTTGAAGATTGTCTTCAACAAGTAAGTAGCTTTAAACTTGTTGTTTTTTCTTTCTAGAAAGCATGTTTAATCTATTACTATGTGATAGTTTAATTTTAACAAAATTGAATTGCACAAAAATACCACGATGATTCGATCGTCTTCCGCTGCGCTGGGACTTTCATTCCCTTCAATTCCATCTTGCTAGGCTAAGTCCCCAGCAACTCACTCGGTCTTGTCCCTAAGAAGGTAGACATATTGAGTCGGCGAATCTGGCCACTCTCACCCATACTGGTCAAAGGACAATCCCTCACAAACAGGAGTCCGTAACCTGGATTGAGATCAAGTTGCCTAGGTCATCCTAGTGAAATAGAAACCTAGGTAGTCAACGGAGTTACATCTAGTGGTTACAATTTCGCGGTCCGGTCTTATGTAATCTCATTACATAGAATATCCCCACTCACATGTCATCTACACGAACACGTTAAGATCACAGTGTTTGTATCATATACAAAGTGCGCCACATCCATAGTGTTACCAGGGTAAGGTACCCAAACCTTATCCCCTAACTATAGACCCTTTAGGCTGTATCTCAATCCGAGATCCTTTATATGTACACTACGTTAAGTTCAAGATACATTTTACAACCTTGGATGTTTAGTTTATTGGATTTAATGTTAAAACAAGGGTTGTATTGTAAATAATGAACAATAACTCTTTATTGAAATAATAACACTTTATTACAATAATTAGAACAAAATTACAAACTACGAGTTTTAGGGCACAAACCCCAACAAACTCCCACTTGAACTAATACTCTAGTGGGGTACATCATAATCTAAAACAGTGGTTAAAGAGATACAAATACAATAAACTAGGGCATCCATATACCCATTGCCTATCTCCCATTTGCCCTAGATTAGCCTATGTACATATCTCGTAGACCTAGACTTTCCAGATGAGCTGTGAGAGTCTTTATAAACGGATCAGTTATGTTGTGCTCCGAAGCGATCTTCGTGACTGTCACATCTCCTCGTTGCACAATCTCTCGTATCAGGTGATACTTCCTCTCTATGTGCTTGCCTCGCTTATGGCTGCAAGGTTCCTTCGAATTGGCTACCGCACCACTGTTGTCACAGTATAAGGTGATGGGAAATTCCATATTGCAGAGGCATAGGGAATACGTCTCATATCCTCAACTTCATGAGGTGTCTTAGGACACTGTTTCTTAGACAGATGAACTCCATGCCTGAAGGGTAATAAGCCCCTCTTGGAATTCTGCATCGAATATCGGGCCAACATTTTGTCGATATAAGATGCTTGGACAGAGCAAGCGTTCTGTTCTTGCGATTCCTGAAAATCTGAATCCCAAGAACATACTGCGGCTTTCCCAAATCTTTCATTTGGAATTGGGTCGCCAACCAATTCTTTATGTCAGTTAGGTATCCTACATCCTTCCCAATGAGTAGGATATCATCCACATAAAGTATTAAGAAAGCTACTGTGTCGAAGGCTCATCAACATTTTGGTCAAAACAATAAGACTTGATCGTTGTATCATGGAAGCTTGTTTCAACCCGTAAATGGATCGATTGAGCTTGCAAACTTTTTGCTCCTTACTATGGGTTATGAACCCTTCGGGCTGAGACATATAGATGCTCTCGTCAAGATTACCATTTAAAAAGGCAGTCTTGACGTCCATTTTCCAAATCTCATAATCATAAAATGCGGCTATGGACAAGAGTATCCTTATAGACTTAAGCAAAGCAAAAGGGGAAAAAGTTTCCTCATAGTCAACTCCTTCCCTTTGGGTAAAACCCTTTGCTACAAGTCTAGCCTTAAAGGTCTTTACCTTTCTGGCTGCATCTCTCTTTCTCTTGTAGATCAATTTACACCCTATGGGTCTTACCCCTTCAGGTTGGTCCACAAGTTCCCATACTGAATTGAAGTACATTGACTCCATTTCAAGGTCCATGGCTTTGATCCATTGTTCCTTATCTACGTCATTCATTGCATGTTTATAGGACAATGGATCCTCTACACCGTCATCAGGTATGACAACTTGACTTTCAGCTAAACCCAAGTAGCGGTCAGGTTGGGAAACAACCCTCCCACTACGTCGAGGCATTCCTAACGATTCAGAAGGAAGAGATTGACTTGATGTGCTGGCTTCTTTATCAACCCTTGATGAAGGTCCAACTTTATCAAAAACTTTTGTTGACTCATTTGTAGCTTCCTTTAATACTAACTTACTACGTGGTTTATGGTTCCTCATGTGATCTTCCTCCAAGAAAGTGGAGTTTGTCGATACAATCACCTTATTTTCTTGTGGGTCGTAGAAAAGATCACCTCTCGTTTCTTTAGGATAGCCAACAAATTGGCATAATTTTGAACGAAGTTCCAATTTCTTTGGGGTTGTCACCAGCACGTGTGCCGGACAACCCCAAATTTTGAAGTGTTGTAAACTAGGTTTACGCCCCTTTCATAATTCAAAAGGTGTTTCTGAAACACTCTTTGATGGAACAATGTTCAAGATTTGAACCGCAGTCTGTACTGCGTAACCCCAAAACGAGGCAGGCAATTGAGCATAGCTCATCATAGATCGAACCATGTCTAACAAGGTTATATTTATCCTTTCTGACACAATTTTTTTGAGATGTATTAGGTGCTGAGAGTTGATATTTAATTTCATGTTCCATCAAATTGTCCTAGAATCTCAAATCCATATACTCTCCACCTCGATCGAATTAAAGTGTTTTAATGGTTTTCCCTAATGCATTCTCTACTTCAACCCTATACTCTTTGAACTTTTCAAGAGCCTCAGACTTATGATGCATTAGGTACAGATAACCATAACTCGAATAATCATCTATGAAAGAGATGAAATATTCGTACCCTCCACGAGCTTTAACATTCATCGGACCACAAAGATCCGAATGTATAAGCTCTAAAGGCTCTATGGCTCTATAATTGTTTCTAGTAAAAGGTCGCTTAGTCATTTTGCCTTCCAAGCAAGATTTGCAAGGAGGTAAATAATCATCTTCTAACTTGTTTAGAAGTCCATTCTTAGATAGTCTCTCAATCCCATTGTCATACGATCAACCAATGGATGACATTGACAAAGACGAGTGGATAAAAGCCATGGACCAGGAAATGGAGTCTATGTACTTCAATTTTCGTTTGGGATATTGTGGATCAACCTGATGGGGTTAAGCCCATAGGTAGTAAATGGATCTACAAGAGAAAACACGGTGTAGATGGGAAGGTTCAAACCTTCAAAGCTAGACTCGTGGCAAAGGGCTATACCCAACTAGAAGGGGTTGACTATGAGGAAACCTTTTCTCCTGTTACCATGATCAAGTCTATACGGATCCTTCTTGCCATTGTTGCATATTATGACTATGAAGTATGGCAAATGGATGTAAAGACGACCTTTCTGAACGACAATCTTGACGAAAAAATCTACATGGACCAACCCAAAGGGTTCATTGAACAAGGCCATAAGCAAAAGGTTAGCAGGCTGAAACGATCCATTTATGGGTTGAAACATGCCTCTAGGTCTTGGAACATAAGCTTTGATGAGGCTATCAAATCTTATGGCTTTTATCAAAATGTTGATGAACCTTGTGTATACAAGAAGATAATCAACGCGATCGCTGCTTTTTCTCATTGTTGTATGTGGATGATATCCTACTCATTGGGAATGCTGTAGGATTCCTCACTAACGTTAAAAACTGGCTGGCTACGCAATTCCAAATAAAAGATTTGGGAGAAGCGCAATTCGTTCTCGAGATCCAGATTGTCCGGAACCGCAAGAACAAAATACTTGCCTTGTCTCAAGAATCGTACATCGACAAAATGTCGATTCGATATAAGATGCAGAACTCCAAGAAGGGTTTATTGCCTTTCAGGCACGGGGTTCATTTGTCTAAGGAACAATGCCCTAAGATACCTCAAGAGGTTGAGGATATGAGACGAATCCCTTATCCATCAATTGTAGGCAACCTCATGTATGCCATGCAGTGTACTCGACTCGACATTTGTTATGTAGTTGGAATTGTTAGTAGGTATAAATCCAATCAAGGATTAGATCACCGGACTACGGTAAACGCAATCCTCAAGTATCTTAGGAGAACGAAGGACTATAAGCTCGTGTATGGGGCTAACGATCGATTCCTTACAGGATACACGGACTCTGACTTCCAAACCGATAAGGATTCTAGGAACCTAGAAACTATAGGTTTACACATTAGAACTTGACTAGGGCAAGTGGGAGTATTGTATGAAAGGGTATTCAATGCCCTAGTTTATTGTATTTGCATTATTGTAATGTTCTATGTACTCCACTAGCTTTAGGACAAGTGGGAGTTTGTTGGGATTTATGCCCTTAACTCGTGTATTTGTAATTATTTGAGGAAATGAATAAAGTTGTTATTTTCCTTTAAACTCGTATTCTCGCAATTACAAATTTAAATCCAATAAACTAAGTTCCGAGGTCAGATTTAGAATGTGACCCGAATGGTCTATAGTAGATGGATTAGGTTAGGCACCTCATGTTAACACCATGGATGCGACCCACTTTGTATTTGATGCAAACGAAGCGATCCAACTCGTTCATGTAGTTGACATACGAGTGGGGGCATCCTGTGCAAAGGGTTTGTATAAAACTGGACCAAGAATTGTTAGACTAATCCAGTAACACCGTTGATAGGTTAGGGCTAATAATTCAAACGATGACCAATAGTGATTCAACCTTAATCCTGAGCGAGTTGAGAACTCTTTTCTGTCGGGGATTGTCCTTTGACTAGTACGGATGAGAGTGGCCAGAGTTGCCGTCTCAATATGCCTACCTTCTCAGGGATAAAACCTTGTAGGGAACTGGGTGTCACGGTCGCACCTCTTAGAGGGTCTCGACACGACCGTGCGGCACTTGCTCTCGCTCACAAGCAAGTCAGCCAACTCAAATTCGGATCGCCGGCGGCACACAAGGCCTATATCGCAACCTCCACCCCCGTTCTTGAGAAAACGGTTTTAGAAAACGGGGTCAGAGAGAATTTGTGAAAACATTTAGAAAACGTTTGTGAGAGTTTAGAAAGTTAGTTATACAGCTGATAAGCAATAATAAGAAAGCCACGCTTAACTAGCATATACCTCTTGGTAGGAAGAATTGATGAATGTTCGCATCCCCCTATAGTACATTCTAGGAATTTTGGCTATGACACCCTTACACGTCATTTTGGCGAGGAGTCATATGCCCATCAAAATACAAGGAAATGAAATAACGAAAATGCATTACATGACAATATAATAAAATAGGATGGAGACGACCATGCGGCCATGGGCAACACGCCTTGGACAAGCATGACCGTGACATTCTCCCCCACTTAAATGGTTGACGTCCTCGTCAACCGACACTCTTCGAATAGGATGGCCCTGGGTCAGCAGTCTTCAAGTCTTCCACTCGGTCCCAATGGACTTCTGCTCCCACGACTTCCTTCCACATCTGCAGAACTGCTGCACCTTCTCATATGGGTCAGCATCTGATTCCGTCCCTTCAACTAGGACCTCGAAGGAATTCTTCAATTGGATCGGTGGGCTTGTCACATCGCTCGCCTTCGCACTACCCTGCAATTGTGTCTTCAAAGCCCCAGGGTAGTTCGACCTCGACACTACGGGCTCCGTCGCTTTCGCATCGACTTTAGGAGGGGCATTTCTTTGACTGAGTCCCTCAATTTCGCGCCTCGACGCTCTTCGCGTGCACTCTTACACTTGAACTATTCTTTCATTCCCTCCTCTCGGGGAGGTATACCCTCGACCGCCACTTCTCTCGTTGCGATGATCTGTTACTCGTGGCACCTTGCCACAACATTCACTTGAGCCCGCTCTCAGCTGCAGGGCCGATATTACTCTCGCTCCACTAGGCTGCTTCAACTTCGCAAGCACTACGGCGGGATTTCCTCCTGTGATTACTAAACAACTCGCTAGGGGCACAGGTATGACTTTATGTTGAAGAAGAAACTCCATTCCCAACACAACATCAAAGTCATCCATCCTAACGACGACAAGGTCAACTCGACCACCCCAGTCTCCCATCTTGACCGAGACGCCCTTCGCAATTCCCGAAATAGGTAGGGCCACTGAATTCATAGCTTTCATCCTTCCTGGATCTCGGTTCCACGACAAGTTCAATCGCCTCGCTTCTGTCTCTAAGAAGAAATTATGGGTGGCTCCCGAATCAACCATAGTGCTTTTCGTTGTTTTGTTGTTGACGTATGCGTCAACGTACATGAGGCCCTTATTGGACGGGCCCTTTGTCTCTCCCCCATTCTTCTGGAGAGCTGACAAGAATTTTATGGCGCCAATGCGCGGATTCTCACAATCTTCTTCTCGTACGGACTCGACTTCCGTATCGTCAACTTCTTTTCCTTTCTTTGCCTCATAGGATGCTTGAAGGGCCTTGAGGGCTACTTTACTCGGGCAGTCACTCACTCGGTGAGGCCTGTCGCATAGAAAGAACTTCTGGTAGTAGTTACCGTTGTTTTGTGGCCTCTGCCACGAATTTCCATTCCTCGGTGGGGACTTTCTGCTGTCCCTTCTTGAACTTCTAGGCCTATCCCCTCCCCCAATCTCGGGAGAGTTAGGCTGATAAGATCGACTGTCTCCCCTTAGGGAGGTTTTGCTTGGCCTCGCCTCTTGAGACTGTTCGCTACCATTTTCACCACTCAGGTCAAACAGTCGTTCCGCTGCCGTATATGCCTCGGTCAGGTGTTGCACTCGTTGCTCGTACAACTTGGTCCTGGCCCACGGTTGTAATCCTTCGACAAAGCAGAAGATCTTGTCTTTCTCGGTCATATCTCAGATGTCCAACATCAACCCCGCAAACTGTTTGACATATTCGCGGATGGGTCCTTTATGTCTCAGCTCTCAAAGCTTGCGCCTTGTTATTATCTCAACATTCTCAGGAAAGAATTGTGAGCGCAATTCCTATTTCAGCGTCTCTCATGTGCCAATGGTACATCTTCCTTCTTGGATGCCCATATAACGGGTCCTCCACCACAATTTGGCATCGTCTTCCAGATGCATCGTTGCTAAGGTGACTCTTTCTTCTTCAACCACCATACTTGTCGTTCGAAAATACTGTTCTATATCAAAGATAAAGTTTTCCAGCACTTTGGCATCTCGAACCCCACAGAAGGGTTTTGGTTCGAGAATCTTCTTCTTCCCCGACTTGGTCGTGCCCCCAGGTGGGGCTTGACTTCCCATTGCTACCATGGTGAGATTTAGCTTTGCGGCCATCTCCCCCATTTCGCCCCTACAGACTTTAAGGGCAGCTCTCACATCGTCAGAAAGGTCGGCAACCATCTGACCTAACTCTTTTTGGGAACTGTCCAGACCATCGACACGTTCCTCAATTTGGGCAACAGCGCCCGACGAGCTATCACCACGCTCGAAGCTTCCATATCGGTTTACTCTATCCTCGAGGATCTCAACCCTCCCCATTAATTCTGTAATGGGCATTCCATCGATGCGTCCAGCTATCGCATCATCATGTCGGTCTTGGTTGCAATCTCTTCCAGACGAGATTTCAAGAACCGAATACTGTCAGGGACCTCCACTAAGAAGAGCAGCTGCTCTTCGATCTCGGTCAATCGCTCTTTATCAGATTTATTCAACTGTTTCGCAGGCATGGTTACTATGTCCTGCCTTTCTGTAGCCAACTAGGCTCGGATACCAACTATCACGGTTGCACCTCTTAAAGGGTCTCGACATGACCGTGCGACACTTGCTCTCGCTCACAAGCAAGTCAGCCAACTCAAATTCAAATCGTCGGCGGCACACAAGGCCTATATCGCAACCTCCACCCCCGTTCTTGAGAAAACGGTTTTAGAAAACGGAGTCAGAGAGAATTTGTGAAAACATTTAGAAAACGTTTGTGAGAGTTTAGAAAGTTAGTTATACAGCTGATAAACAGTAATAAGAAAGCCACGCTTAATTAGCATATAACTCTTGGTAGGGAGAATTGATGAATGTTCGCATCCCCCTATAATACATTCTGGAAATTTTGGCTATGACACCCTTGCACGTCATTTTGGCGAGGAGTCATATGCTCATCAAAATACAAGGAAATGAAATAACGATGCTAAACGAAATGCATTACATGACAATATAATAAAATAGGATGGGGACGACCATGCGGTCATGGGCAACACGCCTTGGACAAGCATGACCGTGACACTGGGGACTCAACTCTGCACGAAGGAATTCACTCGTTTCCGTTGTAGGGTAAAAAGATAGGTTGTTCCCTTAAAACTTGAATCCAGGTCTTGAACAACGAGGCCCCTCCCTCTTGGTGGCCCGGGAGGGATCATGTTTATGGTCATACCATAAACTTGTTGTTCATTAGAGAATCAGTGGTGCTTAAGGTGAAAGAAGTAGTCATAGGGGTAAAACGGTAATTTGACCCAGTGTTGACTACGAGCGACTTGTGAAGGGTTGATTCACGAGCATTGGTTAAATCAATGGACACAACTTGTCCTACAGTAAGTAGAGTGTCGCTACAAGTCTTTAGTGGAATGACTCGTAGTTAACGAATGTTGATTGACGGGATCAATGAGTTTGATTAGTAAATCTCGTATCATTGAAGCTCATGATCTGTAGGTCCATTAGGTCCCTCGGTTGACTCAACATGGAATTAATAGAGGGTATAAAGTTTTGGAATAAATTTGAAATGTTCAAGTTCAAATTTTAGGGATTATATCAATTATATGTGTTATGATTGATATAATATATAGTTTAATGTGAATATGATTCATATTTAAATTAATTGTGTTTAATTATGGAATTATGACATAACTAATGGTAGAATTTTGGAGAGATGAAATTGGATTTAATTAAATCCAATTTCTCCACATTATGTGAATATGATTCATATAATAAGGCGTTTGACACCTTATATTATGCATTTATGCATAATATGTGGAGTTAGTGGCAAAATCGGTGGAGAATTTGTCTCCACCCACATTGCCTATAAAAGCATCCTTTTGGATGCATTTTGGTACACTTGAACCATTTGTGTGGTTTTGCATCATAGGCAAACACAAGAGTTCTCTCCAAAATCTCTCTACAAACATCCTTAATCCAAAAGGAGATCCCACCTCTCTCCCTCTCCTAGAGAACAACGGAGAAGGTCTTTTAGCGGTGTTCTAGGATTCGTTCGTAGAGAAGAGGGGTTCGTAGACGACAAGGAACCACGTGAAGAATTGGTCTTCAAAGGTAATCATCTAATCCATATATGCTTTCAAGAAGGATGCTTAGCTAGATTTTCTATTTTTTGAGTATTTCTACATCACACAATTAAGAGCAAATGCGATCAATCGCTTTCGCACGGATTCAATTCCCTTCAATGTTTAACTTTTTATGACCGAAGATATGAAGGGAATATAACTCCCACAGCGGAAAAGCGATTGAATCGTCGTGGTTTCGTTGTGAAAATATTTTCTCAAAACCATTTCTATCCTATAGAAATCAGGCTAAACATGCATAAATGGAAAGGATAAACAGCAAGATATAATACTTACTTGTTGAAGAATCTTTCTTCACGATTTCCTTCTCCGGTCACGAACTCTTCGTGTTATCGGATCTCCACGAACACGAACTCTCTCGAACAAAGAACAATCTGGACACCTCCAAAAATCCTTCTCGGTTGTTCTCCTTAGGTAGAAGGAGAGTGGTAGGACTCCTTTTGTAAAAGGGAAGAGAGATTTTGAGAGAAGAGTTGAGAGAGTTTTTGTAAGAACTCTTGGATGAAATCCAAAAAACGAGTAATGTCTCACCAAAAGCCTTCTTGCAAAGGCTTTAAATAGTGGCGATAGGTGGAGTTAAAATCTCCACCTATTTACCATTTTACCACAACCATAGGTTATGCAAATCATATTTGCATAACCACATAGAATAAGATATCTCATATCTTATAATACAAATCGCATTTGTATATTTGTGGATTTTAAATTGAACCACATTCAATTTAATTTCTCTCAATTAAATTTCTCTTAATTAGCCCTAATTACGCAATCAGGCTAACCTATAGTTTATTATGAATCTCATTCACATAAAACTATATAATATGTCAATCATATCTTATATAAATGGCATAAATACCCTTTTAATGAATTTGAACACTTCAAATCCACACCAAACTGTAAACACTCTATGTATCCAGTTTGAGCCAACCGAGAGACCTAATGGACCTACAGGTGACGAGCTCCAATGATCCGAGACTAACCTGTCAAACTCTTTGACCCAATTCGATCAAAAGTGTTTTGAATACTGAATTTTTTAAAACGGCAGAAACACGAAGTAAAAGACTAAAAGTTTCTCCTAAAGAAAACACCCATCTTTGGCATCTAACGTTAAGCAACATTAATCTCAATAGGATTGAGAGACGAGTGAAGAGTGGACTTCTAAGCGAGTTGAAGAAAACTCTTTACCGATGTGTGAGTCAAGCCTTAATGGCAAAATGATAAAACGTCCTTTTAGTGGAAAAGGATATAGAGCAAAAGAGTCGCTTGAGCTTATACATTCTGACCTCTGTGGTCCGATGAGTGTTAAAACACGAGGTGGTTACAAATACTTTGTACCTTTTATAGATGACTATTCAAAGTATGGGTATATTTACTTAATGCATAGGAAGTCCGAAACTCTTGAAAAGTTCAAGGAGTACAAGACTGAGGTTGAGAACCTGTTAGGTAAAACAATAAAAACACTTCGATTGGATCGAGGTGGAGAGTATATGGACACTGAATTCCAGGACTATATGATAGAACATGGAATTACGTCCCAACTCTCAGCACCTGGTATGCCACAGCAGAATGGTGTATCGAAGAGGAGAAACAAAACTTTGTTGGACATGGTTTGGTCGATGATGAGCTATGCTCGTCTCCGTGATTCTTTTTTAACAACGTTCCGTCGAAAAGTGTTTGTGAAACACCTTTCAAACTCTGGAATGGACGTAAAGGCAATTTACACAATTTCAAATTTGGGGATGCCCGACCCATGTGTTGGTGTCAAACCCAAAAAAGTTGGAACTGATGGAGATCTGATCTCCTTGAGCAGCGGAAACGTGTTTAGAATCGTAATTGCTTGATTATTTTGGTTAGAAATGCAAAAACCATTAGATTGACAGAAATAGAACAAACATGCTTATCTAATCCTAATTAGACATGGTGATATACATGCAAACATGTTGTGAAATTGTTAAACTAAGAGTAAAAAATATTACCGTTGTTGATTCCCACAGGCACAACAACTCCTTGCTCCACGATAAACAGAACCTCAAGAACTTCTCTGCTTCTCTACTTTTATAGAACACTACCAATAGAGAGCACCTTCTATATCTCTGAGTGCTTAGATCACCCTAGGTGGGAAGGGTTCCAACAATTAGAAGATTGGGAATTCTAGAGAAAATGAGAGAGATAAGATTTCTTCTAGAGAGAACTTTTCTCAAAATTACCGTTCGATCGAATTTCTTCTCACCAGGAGAAGAATCCTCAAGTGAAAGGATCACTTCCCCCACTCCCTATCGATGGGGAGTTGGAGGGAAGTGGGAACGTGTCCTCCTGACACGTTCCCATTAATTTAATAATAATATTAAATTAATAATAATTAATCTAATTAATTTATTAATTAAATCATATTTAATTAATTAAAATTAAATATCTTATATTTAATTTAGATTAAATCACATCTAATCAATTATCCCTTTATCCTATAGTTTTAATGCACAACTAATGCACATTAAATTTAACCTATAGTTTTCAAATATGAATCACATTCACATTTGAATTTAATATTTGAACTCTTTCAAATATTTAATTCTCTCATGTTATTTAGTATGGATCATATCCACATTAAATATATAGTTCCAAAACTATATATTATATCGTATCAATATACATTAAGTTTATTCCCTTATGAATTTGAACATTTCAAATTCAAACGTTCTAAGAACCATTTACGAGCTTGAAGGTGGACCTAATGGACCTACAGATTAGAAGCTCAAACGATACGAGATTGCTCGGTTAATCTCATTAACCTCCCAATAAACATTCGTTAACTGCGGGAACACTCCACTAAAGTCCCACAGCTGCACTCTTCTCACTGCAGATATATTTATGTGTCCACGGATATCGACCAATATACAGCAAGTCAATCCTTCACGAATGTTCGTAACACCAGCTGGGTCAAATTACCGTTTTACCCCCTGGGTGACATCTTGTGCCTTAAGTGCCAGTGCGCCTCTAATGAACAGTTTGTTTGTGGTCCTACTAACAAACAGAGTCTCTGTAGGGCCAATGAGAGGGTCGGGCCCTTTGTTCAAGTCCCGGAGAAACCACTTAAGCGAACATTCCTCTACTTACCCTAGTAGGCGGGAAGAAGTGAATTCCATCTTGATAAGTTAAGTTCCCAGTCGCTCACTTGGTCTTGTCCCCAAGAAGATAGGCATATTGAGTCGGCGAATCTGGTCACTCACACCCATACTAGTCAAAGGACAATCCCTTGCGAGTAGGAGTTCATAACCTGCTCATGATTGAGGTCAAGTTGCCTAGGTCATCCTAGTGAAATCGAAATCTAATTAGTCAACGAAGTTACATCTAGTGGTTACTATTTCGCGGTCTGGTGTTATGTAATCTCATTACATAGGATATCCCCACTCATATGTCATCTACACGAACACGTTAGGATCACTGTATTTGTATCAAATACAAAGTGGGCCACATCCATAGTTTTACCAAGGTAAGGTACCCAAACCTTATCCCCTAACTATAGACCCTTTAAGCTGTATCTCGAACCGAGATCCTTTCTATGTACACTACATTCAGTTAAAGATTCATTTAATAGCCTTGGATGTTTAGTTTATTGGATTTAGGGTTTAAATAAAAGCAAACGCGTAGATAACGAACAATAACTCTTTATTGAAATAATAACACTTTATTACAAATAATTAGAACAAAAATACAAACTACAAGTTTTAGGGCACAAATCCTAACAAACTCCCACTTGAACTAAAACTCTAGTGGGGTACATCATAATCTAAAACAGTGGCTACAAGAGATAGAAATACAATAAATTAGGGAATCTACATACCCTATTACATATCTCCCACTTGCACTAGATTAGCCTATGATGGAGATCTGATCTCCTTGAACAGCGGAAACGTGATTGGGATCGTTAATTGCTTGATTGTTTTAATTGAAACAAAAAAAAAGTACATTGATAAATAAAACATACATAACAAGCATGCTAATTCTAATCTAATTAGACATGGAGAAAAGCATACATGCAAACATGTTAAGTTTAACAATTAAACTAAAGGGAAGAAGAATTGATACCTTTGTAGACTTTCTTCAGCAACTTGTTGCTCCAAAGGTTGTACAGCAAAAACAATCGTACAGGGACTTCTCTATTTTCTTCCAGTAAGAACACAACCACCAGAGATCACCTCCTATATCTCTGAGTTCTACTTAGATCCTCCTTGGTGGGAAGGATTCCAACTTTTGGATAGAATTGGGAATGGGAAAGTCAGAGAGAGAATTCTTCTTCTGTAAGAATATCAAAAATTGATCAATCCATCTCTTCTTCTTCTCACCAGGAGAAGAAGAGTCTTCAATGAGCAACTCCCCACTTCCTATCGAGGGGGAGTTGGGGAGTAGTGGGAACGTGTCCTTCTGACACGTTCCCAATTAATATTATATTAATTAATCCAATATTAATTAATTTCATTAAATCAAATCATATTTAATTCAATTATAATATTAAATTGATTAAATCATATTTAATCATTTTACCCTTTAACCTATAGTTTAATGTACATCTCATGAACATTATGTTTTAACCTATAGTTTTCAAATATGAATCACATTCACATTTGAATTTAATATTTGAACTCTTTCAAATATTTAATTCTCTCAAGTAATTTAATATGAATCATATTCACATTAAATTTATAATATATAGTTCCAAAACTATACATTATATCGTATCAATATACATTAAATATATTCCCTAATGAATTTGAACATTTCAAATTCAAATGATCTAAGAACCCTTTACAAGCTAGAAGGTGGACCTAATGGACCTACAGATCAGAAGCTCCAACGATACGAGATTGCTCGGTTAATCTCATTAACCTCCCAATCAACATTCGTTAACTGCAGGAACACTCCACTAAAGTCCCACAGTTGCACTCTTCTCAATGCAGATATATTTCTGTGTCCACGGATATCGACCAATATACAGCAAGTCAATCCTTCACGAATGTTCGTAACACCAGCTGGGTCAAATTATCGTTTTACCCCTGGGTTACATCTTGTGCCTTAAGTACCAGTGCTCCTCTAATGAACAATTTGTTTGTGGTCCAACCAAAAAACAGAGTCCCTCTCGGGCCAATGAGAGGGTCGGGCCCTTTGTTCAAGTCCCGGAGACACAACTTAAGGGAACATTCCTCTACTTACCCTAGTAGGCGGGAAGGAGTGAATTCCATCTTGATAAGTTAAGTTCCCAGCCGCTCACTCGGTCTTGTCTCCAAGAAGGTAGGCATATTGAGTCGGCGAATCTGGCCACTCTCACCCATACTAGTCAAAGGACAATCCCTTGCAAACAGGAGTTCATAACCTGCTCAAGATTGAGATCAAGTTGCCTAGGTCATCCTAGTGAAATAGAAACTTAACTAGTCAACGGAGTTACAGCTAGAGGTTACTATTTCGTTGTCCGGTCTTATGTAATCTCATTACATAGGATATCCCCACTCACATGTCATCTACACGAACACGTTAGGATCACAGTGTTTGTATCAAATACAAAGTGGGCCACATCCATAGTTTAACCAGGGTAAGGTACCCAAACCTTATCCCCTAACTATAGACCCTTTAGGTTGTATCTTGAACCGAGATCCTTTTTATGTACATTACATTCAGATAAAGATTCATTTAACTGCCTTGGATGTTTAGTTTATTGGATTTAGGGATTAAATAAAGGCAAACTCGTAGAAAACGAACAATAACACTTTATTGAAATAATAACACTTTATTACATTAATTAGAACATAATTACAAACTACGAGTTTTAGGGCACAAATCCCAACGATACCTGACTCTGCTCGTTAATGACCGCTCCGTTCATCTCAGCCACGTTGAAGTGGACAATCAGATCAAGAACGTGTTTTCCCACCGATGACCTCGCCTTCATACGGGAGTTATAAACGTATTTGAGGGATTCGTGTCGAATCTGTCCAGAGGTTGTCCAAACATTTCCTGCAGTGACCTCATGATCTCACGAGCTGAGACCATGCCCTCGTCTTTTTGGCCAGAACTTCAGAAACACTAGCCAAAATGTAGACCTTGGCCTTATCATTGGCCTTGATCCAGCAGTCCTACGCCTCTTTAACAGATTGAGGAGCTTTACGAGCAGGAATTTGAGGACATTCCTCAGTTAGTACGAACAGAAGGTCGTCAACAACGAGAATCGTATTAAAGTTGGACTTCCATGTAGTAAAATTCTCACCAGATAAACGGTCGCTTTTAAGTAAGGCTATTATTGAGGATGACATGTTGAAAATCCAAAATAGTTGTAATTAGTTATGCCTTTTAATCCCATTATAAAAACCAATCTAATTTAGCAAAATTATTAAAGAACCCTAGTGTTTAAACTAAAACCCATTATTTAAGTTAAACCTTTAATTTTGCAACGATACTTCAAGGGTTTAGAACAAAAGCCTCAGTCGGGCGGTCAGGCATTCCCCCCTTGAATTGAGACTATCTCAGCCAATTCACACTACTAGAACATCTCATGTCCCAATGGTCCTTAGCTACCGTTTGTTGGGTCAAGGACTTGTTAACTAACTTAACTCATCCCGTAAATGTGACCCTACCATTTTGAGATCCAATAGGCCCGAGCCAACAGGCTACTATTAAGAAAGACAACTGCTGGAAAACAACCTAAGAGACCCTATCCGTTTCTGGAGTTCGCGGTGTTCTGACCCCTATAGTCAGACCCTCCGTAGGGTTTGGCTGTTCCAGGACAACCTAGAAGGCGGACTATAGAAATGTCACGGTGCGACCTGGATACGTTGACACGCGTCTTGCTCCCATTTATTATGGATACTTCCCTCATTCACCTTGGTATTGAACCATGCAAACACATACCGTAGGGGGACGCCCTATTGACGCCGCGTAGCCGAGCATGGAACTCACGGTGTGAACTCTTGAGGACGTGAGAGTAAACTCGATGCGAACACCTCATTTTCTCCCACTGAAGTTCCGGGTATGGATTTAACTTAGTCGGATTCTGGCTAAAAGAATCTATCTAAGTCTATGCCTATTATAACTAGGTCTTAAAACCTTGTGTCTAGGTGAATAAATATTTTAATTACCTAGAGATAATACAGAACTGAGGTTAATTCAACTCAGGTTCCGGTCGCCTCAGGTAGGAGGTGTTAGTTAACTGTCACTTAAGTACCTCAAATTTTGATGTAACTTCACCAGTAGAGTTCCCTTATAACCAAAGTCCTAAAGTCCTACTATATTTTAAAATATTTAAAATATTATGTAAGACTTATATCTAATCCTATTAGAAATTGAAACTTAGGTCTAAATTAATTTTAAATAATTTAAAACTAATTAAATTTAACCCAAGTTCCTATGTTTGCATGCATTTCTTTATTATAGGTTATGGTTTCTAAAACCCCTTTAATTTATAACTTTTATAAATTTTAATAATTAACCTATGATAAAGAAACTATATTATAAATCCAACAATCAATATTCAAATTGGAATTATAAAAGAAATTCAACTATTTGAATTATAAAATTACTTAAATAAAATAACATTTATTTTAAACTAAGTAATTTCATGCTTCATGCAATTTATTTTCCATATAATCTAATTATAACACTAATAATTAATTACTTATGAAAAATCAATCAGTCATGCATTCAACCATATTCATATAACATTTATATAAATAAAATGCATGAACATGCTTATCCTAAGCTGGGAATAATCTAAATGACATTCATATAGATAAATAGCTGTAAAACCGGAATAATTTGGCCCCTAAAGTGCAAAAAAAATAAATTACATTAATTTATTTCATGGAACCGGTCCAAAATCAATGAACCAGCTTGAACCAGTCTGCTACTGCTTGAACCGCCTAACGGTGTTGCAACGCTGATGCTAGCGTTGCAACGCCCGCTTCATCTTCGCCCGCGCCTGCTATCGGGATGGCGTTGTAACGTGAAGCGGCGCGCTGTAACGCCACGACTTCTTTGATCGCTCGCGCGTCGATAGGGAATACTGGCGTTGCGACGCTGTTCTTTAGCGTTGCAACGCCGCTGGTAGCGTTGCAACACTACTGCTTCGACAACAGCCTTCTTCCACGAACACAGCAGATTTAACCTTCGATTTCTTCTTCGATTCTCAACCGAAATCCATGAAATTTGTCTCGAACGACTCGTAACTCAATTACAGACTCAATTTTGCACTTTATGCCCAACAACGCAGGGGCCTTTACATACTAATTGATCAAAATCAAAGTAAACTAAGGCCAAAACATTCCTAAACTAGTTTTACAGCAAACCAAATGCATTTCCCACCAAATCAATGCAATTTTGTTTGAAAACAAAACAATACAAGCATTGCTTTGATACCAATTGATGGAGATCTGATCTTCTTGAGCAACAGAAACGTGATTGGGATCGTTAATTGCTTGATTGTTATAATTAAACAAAAAAAAAGTACATTGATAAATAAAACATACAGAACAAGCATGCTAATTCTAATCTAATTAGACATGGAGAAAAGCATACATGCAAACATGTTAAGTTTAACAATTAAACTAAAGGGAACAAGAATTGATATCTTTGTAGTCTTTCTCCAACAACTTGTTGCTCCAAAAGTTGTACAGCAAAAACAATCGTACAGGGACTTCTCTGTTTTCTTCCACTAAGAACACAACGCCCAGAGATCACCTCCTATATCTCTGAGTTCTACTTAGATCCTCCTTGGTGGGAAGGATTCCAACTTTTGGATAGAATTGGGAATGGGAGAGTCAGAGAGAGAATTCTTCTTCTGTAAGAATATCAAAAATTGATCAATCCATCTCTTCTTCTTCTCACCAGGAGAAGAAGAACCTTCAATGAGCAACTCCCCACTTCCTATCGAGGGAGAGTTGGGCAGTAGTGGGAACGTGTCCTTCTGACACGTTCCCAATTAATATTATATTAATTAATCCAATATTAATTAATTTCATTAAATCAAATCATATTTAATTCAATTATAATATTAAATTGATTAAATAATATTTAATAATTTTACCCTTTAACCTATAGTTTAATGTACATCTCATGAACATTATGTTTTAACTTATAGTTTTCAAATATGAATCACATTCACATTTTAATTTAATATTTGAACTCTTTCAAATATTTAATTCTCTCAAGTAATTTAATATGAATCCTATTCACATTAAATTTATAATATATAGTTCCAAAACTATATATTATATCGTATCAATATACATTAAATATATTCCTAATGAATTTGAACATTTCAAATTCAAATGATCTAAGAACTCTTTACGAGCTAGAAGGTGGACCTAATAGACCTACTGGATCGTAAGCTCCAACGATACGAGATTGCTCTTGTTAATCTCATGAACCTCCCAATCAACATTCGTTAATCTGTGGAACACTCCACTAAAGTCCCACAGTGCACTCTTCTCACCGCAGATATATTTTCGTGTCCACGGATATCGACTCAATATACAAAGCAAGTCAATCCTTCACGAATGTTCAGTATCACCAATGGGTCAAATTACCGCTTTACCCCTAGGTTACATCTTGTGCCTTAAGTACCAAAGTGCTCTCTAATGAACAATTTGTTTGTGGTCCTACCAACAAATAGAATCCCTCTCGGGCCAATGAGAGGGTCGAGCCCTTTGTTCAAGTCCCGGAGACACCACTTAAGGGAACATTCCTCTACTTACCCTAGTAGGCGGGAAGGAGTGAATTCCATCTTGCTAAGTTAAGTTCTCACCGCCACACTCGGTCTTGTCCCCAAGAAGGTAGGCATATTGAGAGTGGCGAATCGACCACTCTCACCCATACTAGTCAAAGGACAATCTCTTGCAAACAGGAGTTCGTAACCCACTCAGGATTGAGATCAAGTTGCCTAGGTCATCCTAGTGAAATAGAAACCTAACTAGTCAACGGAGTTACAGCTAGAGGTTACTATTTCGTGTTTCGGTCTTATGTAATCTCATTACATAGGATATCTCCACTCACATGTCATCTACACGAACACGTTAGGATCACAAAGTGTTTGTATCAAATACAAAGTGGGCCACATCCATAGTTTAACCAGGGTAAGGTACCCAAATCTTATCCCCTAACTATAGACCCTTTAGGCTGTATCTCGAACCGAGATCCTTTTTATGTACATTACATTCAGTTAAAGAATCATTTAACTGCCTTGGATGTTTAGTTTCGTGGATTTAGGATTTAAATAAAGGCAAACTCGTAAAAAACGAACAATAACACTTTATTGAAATAATAACACTTTATTACATTAATTAGAACATAATTACAAACTACGAGTTTTAGGGCACAAATCCCAACAACCTATGTATATGTCTCGTAGGCCTAGACTCTCCAGATGACCCTCGAACACTTTAGCCGTGAGAGTCTTTGTAAATGGATCAGCAATATTGTGCTCCCAAGCGATCTTCGTGACTGTCACATCTCCTCGTTGCACTATTTCTCGTATCATGTGATACTTCCTCTCGATGTGCTTGCCTCGCTTATGGTTGCGAGGTTCCTTCGAATTGGCTATCGCACCCTTTGTTGTCACAAAGATAAGGTGATGGAAAATTCCATATTTGGAACGACTTCCAAATCAGTAAGGAATTTCCTTAGCCAAACAGCCTCCTTAGCTTCTTCACAAGCAGCGACATACTCAGCCTCCATCGTGGAGTCAGCGATGCATCCTTGCTTGATGCTTCGCCATACTATAGCTCTCCCGTTAAAGGTAAAAACTGATCCCGATGTGGATTTCTTAGAACCTTATCGGTCTGAAAATCCGAATCAGTGTATCCAGTAAGGATCAAATCCTTAGTCCCATACACAAGCGTATAGTCCCTCGTTCTCCTAAGATACTTGAAGATATTTTTAACTGTTGTCCAGTGGTCTAACCATGGATTGGACTTGTACCTACTGACTATTCCCACTGCATAACAAATGTCTGGCCTCGTGCACAACATAGCATACATTAAGCTAGCTACTGCAGAGGCATAGGGAATACGTCTCATATCCTCAACTTCTTGAGGTGTCTTCGGACACTATTCCTTAGACAAATGAATCAATGCCTAAAGGGCAGCAAGGCCCTCTTGGAATTCTGCATCGAATATCGGGACAACATTTTATCGATATAAGACACTTGAGACAGTGCTAGCGTTCTATTCTTGCGATTCTTGAAGATCTGAATCCCAAGAACATATTGCGCCTCTCCCAAATCTTTAATTTGGAATTGGGTCGCCAACCATTTCTTTATGTCAGTTAGGTATCCTACATCATTCCCAATGAGTAAGATATCATCCAAATAAAGTACTAGGAAAGTTACTTTGTCGTTCATGATCCTCTTGTAAACACAAGGCTCATCAACGTTTTGGTCAAGGCCATAAGACTTGATCGCAGTATCAAATCTTATATTCCAAGATCTGGATGCTTGTTTCAACCCATAAATGGATCGATTGAGCTTACAAACTTTTTGCTCCTGACCTTGGGTTATGAACCCTTCGAGCTGAGACATATAGATGCTCTCGTCAAGATTACCATTTAAAAAGGCAGTCTTAACGTTGATAACTCACCATAAGGGAGTTATTTTACTAAAATTTTAGTGTTTAATCCACTTGAATTGCATTTAATTTAGTGATCCTCATGTTATTTTATCCCTAAATTATGTGTGTTAGCTTTAAAATCTTGAATTTAAGCATTAGGTGCGAAAAGAATTAATTTTGATGTTTTTGTGCTTTAATTTAAGAAATTTAGGAAAATAAGCTAACGGTTAATTAAAGACCGAAATTTGAGATTTTTGTTAACTCCAAAAATCCTTCGTATTTAGTTTGATTTATAATTGACTTCATAAATTTATTTGGAATTTTTCTGTGTGCAGGAGATGCTTAAAAATTACAAGAGTCCCTAAGGTCATTTTAGACATCTTACTCGAACGGTAATATGGTCTTTTTACCCTTAAGGGTATTTTGTAATTTGTGGAGTTAGGGCAACATCATCTTATATAAGGAGGCTAGGGTTTACAAGTGTGAAAGAGGAGTTGGAGTTGTGACAAGAGGAAAAGACTAAGAGAGAGAAGAGTAACCATCGATTTTGCTACATCAATCAAAGGGAAAAACCGTGAGGATAAACTTAACATTGCTGCAGCAATCGAGGGGGGAAAGCAAAGAGGAGTTATCAGTGCGTTGATGAAGCAATTGCGTGGAAGCTGTGTGTAAAGCAGAATTTGAAGCCTCTTTGCTGAAGCAATCGACGTGCAGTTGAAGGAGAAGCCATCGACATTGCTGAAGCAAAATCGCGTTGTCCACCTGCTCTTATTGCTTGGCAATTGCTGAAGCAATTCGTGAAGCTGCCCCAGTCGTGTTGCCTGCTGTTTTCTGAAGCAATCAGTGGAACCAAGGGGTTGTTATTGTTGTTGCTTGCCTTTGCTGAAGCAATTGGTTGCACTGTTGCTGAAGCCAACCCAAGGGCTTTGCTGAAGCAAAGTGCCCTGCTGTAGACCATCGATAGATGGTTGCTGCTAGGCAATTGCTATAGCAAAAGCTAGGCCACTTGTTTTGTAACCTTTTCCCTATCTCTAAGTTTTATTGCTTGTTGTAAACTACCAATTTAATACTGATTTTTTGGGTTGTTTATATACTTATTTAGACTACTTTTGCTCACTGTTTTAGGCCGAACTCGTGATTGTTTTAGGCTAGAATTGTGGCTGATTTAGGCTATTTCAGTGAATGTTGTTGGTTGTTTTGCATGAACTCATTGATCAATAAAGGCATGCTTAATTTAGAGATGTTTGACTCGATTTTAATCATGAACTAAACTGTCTTAGGCAAAGGTTAGGTTGTTTTAAGGTAATTTTGGATTAAATTTATGGTTGATGTCATTGATTGAATTTATGAAATTTTATTGAATTTAATGTTGCATGAGAATTAAATTGGCCTTTTTAACTTCTCTATAATTCATAAACTTGGGAAAGCTAATGAATTAGAAAACTAAAATTTCATTCTAGGATTATTGAGTTGATTAGGGATAATTAACCCACCTAAAACCTAAAATCATGGGCATAATTTAGATCACAATTGACAAATTTTAGGTTTTAAAACTTAGTGATTTTGGAAAGAATCATTTGAATGCATGTGTAGGTAAATTCAAGGCATCACTGAAAATTTATTCCAATTGAACATTAGAACTCTAACCTAACCCGAGCCTATTTTTCATTACAAATCTCATCTCTTGCATCTTTCCTCATGTTTGCATTCTCCTATCCCCGCATTTAAATTAAGTTATTTTCTTGAGTCTAATCTTGTCTTTGCCCGCTTTTCACATTAATTTATTTATTTACAATAGTAATTTTCACACTTATTCATTGCACTAAAATAAGGAAAATTTGCTAGGACACATTCATTAAGGTCTAGCTAGTCCTCGTGGGATCGATACTTTAACTTATCTCTTGTTGCTCTCGACCGTGTATACTTGCACGTCGTAAAAGTGTCGGAGTCTCATTCTAATTTGCATTAGTTCAGGGCACCCGATATTTTCGCATCAAGTTTTTGGCGCCGTTGTCGGGGACTAGTTTTGATTATTATCTTGTGTGAGTTGATTTTAACATTTTATCATTATTTTTTTTGTTGGGTGTGTCTTGTTGTCTTTGTTTTGTGATTTTATCTTTGTTGAGTCTTGGTTACTCTTTCTGGTTGTGTTGGTGCAAATTGTGTTTGTTGAGCCTGTTATAATTGATTCATTACTTTATTATGGCTTATGATAACTTTGGGTGGTCTTCTGTGCCCAATGAACAAACACAATATAGTCCTTCTTCTTAGGATCATCCCTTTGCCAACTTAGTGTCTACAAGTTCCCATACTGAATTGAAGTCCATTTACTCCATTTCAAGGTTCATGGCTTTGATCCATTGGTCCTTGTCTACGTCATTCATTGCTTGTTTATAAGACAATGGATCTTCTACCCCGTCATCAGGTATGACAACTTGAGTTTCAGCTAAACCTAAGTAGCGGTCAGGTTGGGAAACAACCCTCCCACTGCGTCGAGGCATTCCCAACGATTGAGAAGGACGAGACTGACTTGAGGTGCTGACTCTTCAATCAACTCTTGATGAAGGTCCAGCATGATTAACAACTCTTGTTGGTTCATGTGTAGCTTCATTTAGTACTAATTTACTACGCGGTTTGTGGTTCCTCATGTGATCTTCCTCCAAGAACGTGGCGTTTTTCGATGCAATCACCTTGTTTTCTTGTGGGTCGTAGAAAAGACCACCTCTCATTTCTTTGGGATAGCCAACAAATTGGCACAATCTTGAACGAGGTTCCAGTTTCTTTGGGTTTGTCACGAACACGTGTGCCGGACAGCCCCAAATCCTGATGTGTTGTAAACTAGGTTTACGCCCCTTCCAAAGTTCAAAAGGTGTTTCTGAAACACTTTTTGATGGAACACTGTTCAAGATTTGAACTGCAGTCTCTACTGCGTATCCCCAAAACGAGGCAGGCAATTGAACATACCTCATCATAGAACGAACCATGTCTAACAAGGTTCTATTTCTCCTTTCTGACACGCCATTTTGTTGTGGTGTATTGGTGCTGAGAGTTGAGCTTTGATTCCATGTTCTATCATATAGTCCTGAAATCTCAAATCCATATACTCTCCACCTCGATCGGATCGAAGTGTTTTAATGGTTTTTCCTAATGCATTCTCTACTTCTGCCTTATACTCTTTGAACTTTTCAAGAGCTTCAGACTTTTGATGCATTAGGTATAGATAACCAAACCTCGAATAATCATCTATGAAAGAGATGAAATATTCGTACCCTGCTCGAGCTTTGACATTCATCGACCACAAAGATCCGAATGCATGAGTTCTATGGGCTCTACGGCTCAGTAACCTTTTTCAAGTAAAAGGTCGCTTGGTCTTCTTACCTTCCAAGCAAGATTCGCAAGGTCAGAAAGAATCATCTTCTAACTTGTTTAGAAGTCCATTC
Source organism: Trichosanthes cucumerina (assembly GCA_036507285.1). NCBI lineage: Eukaryota > Viridiplantae > Streptophyta > Magnoliopsida > Cucurbitales > Cucurbitaceae > Trichosanthes > Trichosanthes cucumerina. The sequence continues at coordinate 48,761,602 of CM071841.1, forward strand.
TTAGAGAGTCTCTCAATCTGGTTGAGATAAATATGACCAAGCCTAAGATGCCATAGATAGGTATTATTATTTGGAGAAAGTTTTTGCCTTTTATTTTGAGTGTTAGCATTTTTAAACATCTCATGATTTAAAATTGCTTTCGTTTTTGTTGGTTTCAAAGACATACAAGCCATTTTTAATTTAGCGAGAACAAATATTGACACCTTCTTTCAAAATGAACGCTTCATTAATTGAAAAAGAAATACAATATCCAAGTTCTATTAAACAAGAGATAGAAATTAAGTTCCTTTTAAGCTTAGGAACTATATATAGATTTTTCAATAAAAGAAATCTATCTCCGAAAAATAACTTGGCATCTCCCATTGCACTAGCTGAGACGACGTCTCCCGTTCCGACCCTGAGCGTCATCTCACCCTCTTCGAGCTCCTTGAAGGATCTAGTTTCCTGAAATGAAGAGCAAACGTGATTAGTAGCTCCTGAATCAAGTATCCAGGTAAATCATTATTTTCCACTAAGCATGTTTCAAGAACAAATCTAATTTACCTTTCTTCTCTTTGAGCTCAGCAAGGTATTTTGGGCAGTTTCGCTTCCAATGCCCATCCACGTTGCAGTGGAAACATTTTCCTTTATCTGCAACCTTGGCTTTTCCCTTGCCTTTGTCAGCAGCAGGTGCCTTCCCTTTCCCTCTTATTTTCTTCTTTTGGGTCTTCTTAAGCCCAGAAGATGAGCTACAGGATTTAGTCCCAGAGGATGAACCTTCGGAACCTTTCGGATTGGGCAAGCAGATTTGCCTCTCCATCACCGTCCCCTTATTCTTCATAAGAGACCGGAAAGTAGTACATTAAGGAAAGTAGTCGGGTTATACTCTATCTTTTCATCACCGCATTCTTTGTAAGTGCAGGAAACTCTTCGGAAGAGATTCGGGATGAACGATACCGACTTTGCTCGTCAATGACCGCTCCGTTCATCTCAAACCACGTTGAAGTGGACCATCGGATCAAGAACGTGTTCTCTCACCGATGACCCTCCTTCGCATGCGAGAGTAATAAACGTATTTGAGGGATTCGTGTCGAATCGCCCGCATCGTATGTCCAAACATTTCTCGCAGCCGAACTCATGACTCACGAGGTGAGACCATGCCCTCGTGCTTTTTGGCCAGAAATTCAGAAACAGTAGCCAAAATGTAGACCGTGGCCTTATAATTGGCCTTGATCCAGCGATCGTACGCCTCCTTAACAAATTGAGGAGCGTTACGAGCAGGGATCTGAGGACATTCCTCAGACAGTACAAACCGTAGGTCATCAACAACGAGAATCGCATTCAAGTTAGACTTCCACGTAGTAAAATTCTCACCAGTTAAACGGTCGCTTTTAAGTAAGGCTATTATTGAGGACGACATGCTGAAAATCCAAAAGAGTTCTAATTAGTTATGCCTTTTTAACCCATTGTAAAAAACCAATCTAATTTAGCAAAATTATTAAAGAATCCTAGTGTTTAAACTAAACCCAATGTTTAAATTAAACCTTTAATTTTGCAACGATACTTCAAGGGTTTAGAACAAAAGCCTCCGTCGGGCGGTCAATCATTCCTCCCTTGAATTGAGACTTTCTCAGCCAATTCTCACTACCAGAACATCTCATGTCCCAATGGTCCTTAGCTACCGTTTGTTTGGTCAAGGATTTGTTAACTAACTTAACTCATTCTTTAAATGTGACCCTACCATTTTCAGATCCAATAGGCCCGAGCCAACAGGCTACTATTATGAAAGACAACTGCTGGCAAACAACCTAAGAGACTCTATCCATTTCTGGAGTTCGCGGTGTTCCGATCTCTATAGTCAGGCCCTCCGTAGGGTTTGGTTGTTCCAGGACAATCTAGCAGGCGGACTATAGAAATCTCACGGTGCGATCTAATGGAGGAGACCGTAGGATACGTTGACACGTGTCCTGCTCCCATTTACTATGGATACTTCCCTCATTTACCTTCGTATTGAACAATGCAAACACATACCGTAGGGAGACGCCCTATTGACGCCACGTAGCCGAGCATGGAACTCACGGTGTGAACTCTTGAGGACGTGAGAGTAAACTCGATGCAAACATCTCGTTTTCTCCCACTGATGTTCCTAAAATTAGGGTATAGTTTTAACTTAGCTTGATTCTGGCTAAAAGAATGTATCTAAGTCTATGCCTATTATAACTATTATAACTAGGTCTTAAAACCTTATGTCTAGGTGAATAAACATTTTAATTACCTAGAGATAAAACAGAAGTAAGGTTAATTCAACTCAGGTTCAGGGTCAGTTCCCAGGTAGGAGGTGTTTAGTTAGTAAGTCGGCCTTAAGTACCCCAATAGTTAGACGTAACTTCAGGTAGAGAGTTCGCTTATAACCAAAGTCCTAAAGTCCTACTATATTTTAAACTATTTAAAATACTATGTAAGACTTATTTCTAAGAGAATTTGTAATGGGTAGCAATTATAGTTTTAGTATTTGTAGATATAGCAACATTTTAAAAGAATTGCAAATATGACAAAAATCTTTAATTTTTTTTATAATTCCAATTATACCCTTGGCTTAAACCTATTCCCTTTTTAATTGGCATTTATTTTTTAATTGGTATTTGTTGTTCACGGTATTTGTTCTTCACGGTTACTTAAATATTCCTTGTTATTTTTATATTTTTATATTCAAAACAAACATGATTATGCCCGACATTTATATTTTTGATTATTTTACAATTTTGAGCATTTAAACATTTCAATTTTCTAGATTCTCAAACAGGAATAAATATTTAACTACTTGTAATGCTCTAAATTCACAGCCAAATCAAATGAGATGTATTATAATTGATTTAATATACCTATTTTTTTAGAGAATTTGTAATGGGTAGCAATTATGGTTTTAGTATTTGTATATATAGCAACATTTTAAAAGAATTGTAAATATGGCAAAAAATTTTAATTTTTTTTATAATTCCAATTATACCCTTGGCTTAAACATATTCCCTTTTTAATTGGTATTTGTTTTTCAATTGATATTTGTTCTTCACGGTATTTTTCTTCTTCCGATTTTTGCGACAACATCTTCTTCTTTCCAGTCCAATCTTTCCAAACTCTTCTCGATTCCAGTCCAATCTTCTGTCGAGTCGCAAGTTTGAGTATCTTCTCAAAGTCAATCGGAGTCGCAAGCCTTCACCTATTGATCGGGTATCTTCCAGTTTGATCTGTTGAATTGCAGTCCATGAATTTTCATCGTGTTTGTTTGATTATCTTCTCCAATTCGATCGAAGTCACAAGTTTGTCTGATTATCTTCTCCAATTAGATCGCATTGTAGTATCTTCTTATTCGGTCGAAGTATCTTCCAATTCGATATTTTCGAAGTCCAACGGAGCTTTTTTCGTGGGTATTTGACTTTTTCAATCAACATTTTTCGTGGGTATTTCTTATGTTCATTTTGTTACATCACTGTTTTTCTGCTTTGGAGTCGCAAGTCTTCTTCATTTTTTCTTCTATCAGCAATACTGTTTTCTAGATGATCGACGATAAACGTGACATCAGTGATATCTATCATTGTTTTCTAGATATGATCAATAGATATCAGTTATATCAGTGATCAATAGATAATGATATCAGTGATATCAGTGATATCAGTAATCAATAGATATCAATGATATTAGTGATATTAGTGATATACAAGTGACTATTGTGCTTCCAATTAGTGATATACGATCTTCTGTTGGAGTTTTTTTCGTGGGTATTTATGTTTTTTAATCAACCGGAGCTTTTTTCGTGGGTATTTCTTTTGTTCATTTTGTTATATCACTATTTTTCTGCAATGTTTTGGAGTCGCAAGTCTGATTTTGGTGATTGTTTGGTTTTCTAGATATGCTAGTGAATACACATGACATCAGTGATATCTATCATTGTTTACTAGATATCAATGATATCAGTGATATCATTGATCAATATATATGATATCAGTGATATCAATGATCAGTAGATATCAATGATATCAGTGATATCAGTGATATCTATCACTGTTTTCTAGATATCAATGATATCAGTGATATCATTAATCAATAGATATGCTATCAGTGATCAGTAGATATCAATGATATCAGTGATATCTGTGATCGATAGATATCAATACTATCAGTGATATCATTAATCAATGATATACGAATGACTATTGTGGTGATCGGTTTCTATATTACTTAATGTTGTTAATATTGTTATTACTTTTCATAAGAACTATGATGAAGCTTCCAATAGTTATTTTTTATAGTGGGCAATGGAATGAGAAAAATTTCTATGAGAATTACAAGACCATTAGAATTTTGGTTGATGAGATCATGTGTTTTGATGATTTTATTAATCTGATTGTGAAAGAAGTTCGAATGGATAGTTATATTTCTTCTATAGAATTGTTTATGTTATTAGGTTATGGGATGAATCGTGCTCAGGATGTGGTTAAAATTCAAGAAGATAAAGATGTTGCTTGGTTTTAACTTTAGTGAAAGATCAAAATACAAGATATCCTTTAGTTGCTCATATTAATAATGTTTGTTTTGATGGCTCCTCTTGTGCAATTAGTGATGGGAGTGACAGCTTATGAATGTGTAATCCGCCCAGTTGGGAATCATTCTGAATGGAGTTCGATAGATGTTGACATGAATGCATTGCCTTCAATTGTTAAACGTCAAGCAGGAAGACCCAGAAAGCAAAGGATTCCGTCGATTGGTGAAGCAAGAAGTCACACAAAATGTAATCATTGTCATCGTGTTGGTCACAATCGTAGGACATGTAAATTTCCACCATTTTTACCATGATGTAATTTTTGATAATTGGTTTTAGATATATTTTTTCAAGATAGAACTCAATATTTTTGTTATCATACTATTCATACTATCAATACAAGGTTTATGATTGTTTCAAAAGTTTAATATCAATACTATGAACACAAGAACTTTGGCACCTGATGAGAAAGTTTGAAGACCACACAACAAACAGTAATAGCTAACAGATAGACAACTATCAGTGATAGTGATAGACAACTACCACTGATAGAAGTCTATCACTTCTATCAGTGATAGACATCTATCACTTATAGAAGTCGGATAGAAGAAAGAAGTTAATAATCATGAAGAATAAGAAGTCTAATAGAAAAGTTATGAGTAATAGGTAATAGATAAGTAGAAGTCTATCAAACAACTATCATTGATAGAAACCTATGACTTCTATTAGTGATAGTAGTCTATCACTTCTTTTTCATTAAGTTGTATCAATCATTAACAGGATAGTAGTCTATCACTTTTATCAGTGATAGACAGTGATAGGAGTCGAATAGGAACAAGAAGTCTAATACATAATAGAAAAGTTATGAGTAATAGGTAATAGATAGACAACTGTGGTAGAAGTCTATCAGACAACTATCACTGATAGAAGTGATGACTTCTATCAGTGATAGATATCACAATAGTAGTTTATCAAAATTATAAGAAAAAAATTAGTTATTAAATAAACAGACAAAAAAATTAGTTATTAAATAAACAGACTTCTATCAATGATATCACACTGATAGAATCCTATCAGTGATATTACTGATAGCAGTTACTGGCATGGGGTGTTTTAGTAATTTCAATTACTCTTTTCAAATTTTTGCTATTTTTGCAAATAGATTGAGCCATTTGTTATATTGACAATTATATTGGGCCTTTTTGCTACCAACCCAATTGCCCCTATTTCTAATCCTATTAGAAATTGAAACTTAGGTCTAAATTAATTTGAAACGATTTAAAACTAATTAAGTTTTAACCCAAGTTCCTATGTTTGCATGCATTTCTTTATTATAGGTTATGGTTTCTAAAACCCCTTTAATTTATAACTTTTATAAATTTTAATAATTAACCTATGAGAAAGAAACTATATTATAAATCCAACAATCTATAATCAAATTGGAATTATAAAAGAAATTCAACTATTTGAATTATAAAATTACTTAAATAAAATAACATTTATTTTAAACTAAGTAATTTCATGCTCCATGCAATTTATTTTCCATATAATCTAATTATAACACTTATAATTAATTACTCATGAAAAAATAAATTAGTCATGCATTCAACCATATTCATATAACATTTATATAAATAAAATGCATGAATACGCTTATCCTAAGGTCGGAATAATCTAAATGACATTCATAAAAATAAATAGTTGTAAAACCGGAATAATTTGACCAGTAAAGTGCAAAAAAAAATAAATTACATTAATTAATTTCATGAAACCGGTCCAAAAATACCCTGAACCGGCCTTGAACCGCTCGAAGCGGACCAAAAATAATTGAACTAACCGAACCGGTCTGTAGCTGCTGGAATGCCCCACGGCGTTGCAACGATGAGGCCAGCGTTGCAATGCCCGCTTCGTCGTCTTGCGCGCCTGGTTTCGGGATAGCGTTGCAACGCTGAGGACGCTGCTGACCCCTTGAACGCCCGCGTCGATAGGGAACGCTGGCGTTGCGATGTCGTTCTTCAGCGTTGCAACGCTGCTGCTTCGGCAGCAACTTTCTTCCACAAATACAGCAGCTTCAAACTTCAATTTCTCCTTCGATTCTCAACCGAATTGCATGAAACTGGTCCCGAACCTGGGTAAGGTACCCAAACCTTATCCCCTAACTATAGACCCCTTAGGATGTATCTCGAATCGAGATCCTTTTTATGTATATTACATTCAGTTAGAGATTCATTTAACAGCCTTGGATGTTTAGTTTATTGGATTTAGGGTTTAAATAAAGGCAAACTCGTAGATAACGAACAATAATTAGAACATAATTACAAACTACGAGTTTAAGGGCATAAATCCCAACAGAACGAGGTTCCAATTTCTTTGGGTTTGTCACTAGCACGTGTGCCGGACAACCCCAAATCCAGAAGTGTTGTAAACTAGGTTTACACCCCTTCCACAATTCAAAAGGTGTTTCTGAAACACTCTTTGATGGAATAGTGTTCAAGATTTGAAATGCAGTCTCTACTTCATTTCCCCAAAACGAGGCAGGCAATTGAGCATAGCTCATCATAGAACGAACCATGTCCAACAAGGTTCTATTTCTCCTTTCTGACACACCATTTCGCTGTGGTGTATTAGGTGCTGAGAGTTGAGATTTAATTCCATGTTCTATCAGATAGTCCTGGAATTTCAAATCCATATACTCTCCACCTCTTTCGGATCTATGTGTTTTAATGGTTTTCCCTAATGCATTCTCTACTTCAGCCTTATACTCTTTGTGTTGAGAAGGCCTAATGCACGTCTAGTCAAGTCCGTTCTCAAGAGTTGAGTAGGCCTCGACGTAGTGTGAGGGTTGTGAGACAGCCTGAACGTTACATGGGTTTAGTTGAATCCAAGTCGCCACCCCTGATGATGACTGCGAGGATCCATTGACATATGATCAGGCAATGGCAGACGTTGACAAAGACGAATGGATTAAAACTCTGCAGCCAAGCCAGCGCCCGCAAGGATAGCGTTGAGACGCCGATGAACAGCGTCTCAACGCCATCGAAAGAAAAGCAAACACCTTTGTTGTTCTTCACCGATTTTCGCCTGTTTCCGCTCCGACTTCTTCACAGAAACTCTTGCCACGAACGACTCGGACTTACGACTCGATTTACAACAAAATGCCCAAAAAAAACGGGCCCTTACATTGATCTCATCAACATAAATTGTAAATCTATTCAAGTGCCAAAAATCGAAACATCCATTAAGCAAAACCAACATTCATCTCATGAAATAAGACAATTTACCCACCTATTTTAATAAAAAATAATGCATAACGAAGAACCATTGAAATGGCTCTGATACCAATTGAAGAGAATGAAAATCACCGCGCAGCGGAAGACGATCGAATCGTCATGGTATCATTACGCTACTCGAATTTTGTTAAAATGATCTAACTATTAGATCTAGGCTAAACATGCTAGGAAGGAAGAAATTACAACAAGATAAAAAATACTTACTTGTTGAAGACTCTCTTCAAGGTTTCTTCCTCGGTCACGATCACTTCGTGCTTCTCGATCTAAACGAACGCTTCCCACGAACGGAATCCGAACACTACGACTTGGCGTCTTGGTTGTTCTTCCTTTGGAAAGAAGGAAGATTGTGGGATTTTATGGTTTTGGAGAGGGAGGATAATTGAGAGAGTAGAGAGAATTTTGATCTCTTTTCTTTGATCAAAATCAAAAAATGAGAGAAAAGCTTACCAATCAAAAATGAGAGAAAAGCTTACCAATCCCTTCTTGCAAAGGGTTTAAATAGTGAAATGATGGAGTTAAAATCTCCACATTATTACCACTTTACCACAACCATAGGTTATGCAAATCTCATTTGCATAACCACATAATATAAGATATCTCATATCTCATATTGCAAATCTCATTTGCAACAATTGTGATTTAATTAAATTGAATCACATCCAATTTCATTTCCCTATTTCTCCAATTAGCCCTAATTCAACAATTAGGCTAACCTATAGTTTATTATGAATCTCATTCACATTAAACTATATATTATATCATTCATATCTCATATAAATGACATAAATGCCCTTAATGTAAAATTAAACACTTCAATTTCATACCAAAACATTAACCCTTCTTTTAACCCAGATTGAGCCAACCGAGGGACCTAATGGACCTACAGTGATGGGCTCCAATGATCCGAGATTAACCTGTCAAACTCTTTGACCCGGTTAATCAACATTCATTAGCTACGGTAAGACTCCACTATAGCCCGTAGCTGCACTCCCGTCAGTGCAGAATATTACGTGTCCACTGATATAACCAATGCCCATGAGTCGACCCTTCAATGGTTGTTTGTAGACACGGCTGGGTCAAATTACCATTTTACCCCTGTGTCTACCTCTTATTCCTTAAGTCTCCACTGCTCCTCTAATGAACAACATATTGTGATGGTCCAACCATACACAATACCCTTCTCGGGCCAGTGAGAAAGTGGGCACCCGTTGTCCAAGCCCTGGAGACAACACTTAAGGGAACAACCCCCTCTAGTTTCCCTAAAGGCGGGAACGAGTGAATTCCATCTCGCGTAGTTAAATTCCCACCTCCCTACTTGGTCCTGTCCCTGAGAAGATAGGCATATTGGGCGAGTAACTGTGACCACACCCATACTAGTGAAAGGACTGACCCCCACAGACAGGAGTTCATAACACGCTCAGGATTCAGGTCGAGTAACTAATGGTCATCTACGAAGTTATTAGTCCTTACTGTCAACGGTGTTACATCAGTAGGTCTAATAATACACGGTCCGGTCTTGTACAATCTCATTGCACAGGATGCCCCCACTCGCATGTCAACCACATGAACGAGTCAGATCACCTCGTTTGTATCTAATACAAAGTGGGCCGCATCCATAGTGTATCCAGGATTAGGTCTCCAACCCTATCCATATACTGCAGACCGTTCGGGTCATTAACTCGAACGTGATCCTCCCTGTGTGTCCACTACACATCATTCAAGTTCTAGTTCTCTCATAACTTCAATGACCCTGGAGTTTAGTTTATTGGAAAAGTTTGTAAATATTTTGAGACACACAGTAATGAAATAAATAACTCGTATTAATTTCAAATAGTAATTTACAAACACGAGATTAGGACAAAACTCCCAACAAACTCCCACTTGGACTAAGCTAGTGGAGAAAATACATTTCTGAAATGTACATAAATTACAATGAAGTAATACAATAAACTAGGGCATTGAATACCCGTTTACACATCTCCCACTTGCCCTAGTCAGGAAGCTCTCGAAGACCTAGACTCTCTAGGTGACCCTCAAACACCTTAGCCGTGAGAGGCTTTGTAAATGGATCAGCTACCTTGGTAAATGATCCCTGACGTGGTCTTCCTTTAGGAAAGTGGCGTTTGTCGACACGAGCACCTTATTTTCCTTAGGATCATAAAACAGACCACCCCTAATCTCTTTAGGGTAACCTACGAATAGGCACAATTTCGAACGGGGTTCCAACTTTTTCGGGTTTGACACCAACACGTGGGTCGGGCTAGAAAGGTGTTTCAGAAACACTCTTCGACGGAACATTGTTCAAAATATAGACCGCGGTCTCCACTGCGTAACCCCAAAAAGAATCAGGGAGACGAGCATAGCTCATCATCGACCGAACCATGTCCAACAAGGTTCTGTTTCTCCTCTCCGATACACCATTCTGCTGTGGCATACTAGGCGCTGAGAGTTGGGACGTAATTTCGTGTTCTATCATATAGTCCTGGAATTAAGTGTCCATGTACTCTCCACCTCGATCCGATCGAAGTGTTTTAAGCGATTTACCTAAGAGGTTCTCAACCTCAGTCTTGTACTCCTTGATCTTTTCAAGAGTTTCAGACTTCTTGTGCATTAGGTAAATATACCAATACCTCGAGTAATCGTCTATGAAAGACACGAAGTATTCATAACTGCCCCGAGCTTTAACATTCACCGGACCACAGAGGTCAGAATGTACTAACTCAAGAGACTCTTTGGCTCTATATCCTTTTCCAATAAAAGGACGTTCTGTCATCTTGCCCTCAAGGCATGACTCACACACCGGTAAAGAGTTTTCTTCCAACTCGTTTAGAAGTCCACTCTTCACTAGTTTCTCAATCCTATTGAGATTAATGTGGCCCAACCGTAGATGCCAAAGATGGGCATTTTCCTTAGGAGAAACTTTCGCTTTCTTAGTTCGTGTTTCTGCAGTTTTAAACAATTGAGTATTCAAAACACTTTTGACCGAATTAGGTTTCAAAACATACATATTATGCTCAAGTGAAGCTGAACCAATAACATTGCCTTTGAAAGAAATAAACGCTTTACTTAATTCAAAAGAAACACATATAGATTGTTCAATTAGGCAGGAAATGGAAACAAGGTTTCTAGTAAACCCTGGTACAATGTAGAAATTATCTAATAATAAGTACTTCCCGCCAAAATGTAGCTTCACCGTGCCGATCGCTGCAGCAGAGACAAGCTCCCCGGATCCAACCCGTAGAGTCACCTCACCTCTCTCGCTTTCTTTGCCAGAATCAATCCACGAAAAGAAGAACAAACGTGGTTAGTGGCGCCCGAATCTAATATCTAGGCAGAGTCACTACTCTCCACTAAACAGGTTTCTGTCACAAGTAAATCACATTTACCTTGATTCTTCCTCTCGGCCAGGAATTTGGGACAGTTCTGAAGGGAATCGAAGTCCCCGCAGCGAAAGCGATTGCGAATCGCGCGCTCTTGATTTAGTTACAACGATTAATTCAAGAACATATAACAAAGATTAAGCATAAAATAAGAGTATGAACAACAAGAATTTATCTTTGAAGAACCTTTCTTCAAGTGCTCCTCCTCTCTTTACGATCAACATCAACGCAACACGAACTCGCAAATTAACACCACACAGACACCACCACCGGATCTTCTCCGTTGTTCTCTAGGTGAGGGAGGAAGGTGGGTTCCCTTTAGGAATAATGAGGTGTTTTTGTGAGAGAGATCTTTGTTGTCTTGGAACCTTTGCAACAACAAAAGACTAGGATACACTTAGAATGTCTTGAAAATGTCTTAACCTAGTTGCATCTCATGCAACCATATATATAGGGGAATGGGATGGAAATGACCATCCTACCCCTCCTTTAATCTCTCTTTAGTATATAGTTTATATATTAATCTAATTCATATTAAAACTATATATTATATCAATTACATCATATATAATTGATATAACTCCTCATGTATGAAATTGAACACTTCAATTTCACTCCTAACTTTATACCCTCAATATTACCATATTGAGCCAACGGAGGGATCTAATGGACCTACAGATCATGAGCTCCAATGATGTGAGATCAACTGATCAAACTCTTTGATCCAGTTAATCAATATTCATTAACTACAAGTCACTCCACTATAGACTTGTAGCTGCACTCTCCTCACTGTAGATATTATTGTGTCCACTAATATAGTCATTACCCATGAGTCGACCCTTCACAGGTTGTTCGTAATCACAGCTGGGTCAAATTACCTCTTTGCTCATTAAGCACCACTGATCCTCTAATGAACAATACCCTCATAGAGGGCGGGGCCCCGTTGTTCAAGAACTGGAGTCAGTTCTTAAGGGAACAACCTATCTAATTCTTCAGTACAGGAATGAGTGAATTCCATCTTGCATAGTTAAGTTCCTAGCTACCTACGAGGTTCTGTCCCTGAGAAGGTAGGCTTATTGAGTCGGCTACAGGCCACTCTCACCCATACTAGTCTAAGGACAAACCTCTATAAGCAAGAGTTCTTAACTTGCTCATGATTCAGGTCGAGTCACTAATGACCATCTATAAATTACTAGTCTTATCCTGTTAACGGTGTTATACTGGTTGGACTAATAATATTCGATCCAGTCTTGTATGAACTCTTCATACAGGATGCCCTCACTCGCATGTCAACTACATGAATGAGTTGGATTACCTCATTTGTACTAATTACAAAGTGGGTCGCATCCATAGTGTTACCAGAATGAGGTTTCCAACCTTATTCTTATACCATAGACTATTTAGGTTATAATCTTGAACTCAACCCAAATAGTGTCCACTACACTGATTTCAAGATAAATGTTATAACCTTGGAGCTTAGTTTATTGGATTTATTAAAGCAAGACTGTAATCTTATCAAAACAAATAACACTTTATTTAATTGATCAAAATTACACAAGTTTAGGGCATAATTCCCAACAATTTCCCACTTGACCAAAAGCTTGTGGAGTACTAAACATTACATTAATGTAAATACAATAAACTAGGGCATTTAAACCCCTTTGTACAAAATACTCCCACTTACCCTAGTTGGGAAAGACTTGTAAACCTAGACCTTCTAGGTGACTCTCAAAAACTTTAGGCCAGCGTGCTCCCGTTGCAACGCTACGCCTAGCGTTGCAACGCTGCTCTGCAGCCAAGCCAGCGCCCGCAAGGATAGCGTTGAGACGCCGACGAACAGCGTCTCAACGCCATCGACAGAACAGCAAACACCTTTGTTGTTCTTCACCGATTTTACCTGTTTCGCTCCGATTTCTTCACAAAGAACTCTTGCCACGAACGATCCGGACTTACAGACTCGATTTACAACAAAATGCCCAAAAACAACTGGCCTTTACATTGATCTCATCAACATAAATTGTAAATCTATTCTAGTGCCAAAAACCAAAACACCCATTAAGCAAAACCAACATTCATCTCATGAAATAAGGCAATTTACCCACCTATTTTAACAAAAAACAGTGCATAACGAAGAACCATTGGAATGGCTCTGATACCAATTGAAGGGACTGAAAATCTCCGCGCAACGGAAGACGATCGAATCGTCATGGTATCATTACGCTATTCGAATTTTGTTAAAATGATCTAACTATTAGATCTAGGCTAAACATGCTAGAAAGGAAGAAATTACAGTAAGATAAAAATACTTACTTGTTGAAGACTCTCTTCAAGGTTTCTTCCTCGGTGACGAACACTTCGTGCTTCTCGATCTCAACGAACGCTTCCCACGAACAGAATCCGAACACTACCACTTGGAATCTCGGTTGTTCTTCCTTTGGAAATAAGGAAGATTGTGGGATCTTATGGTTTTGGAGAGGGAGGAGAATTGAGAGAGTAGAGAGAATTTTGATCTCTTCTCTTTGATCAAAATCAAAAAATGAGAGAAAAGCTTACCAATCCCTTCTTGCAAACGGTTTAAATAGTGGAATGATGGAGTTAAAATCTTCACATTATTACCACTTTACCACAACCATAGATTATGCAAATCTCATTTGCATAACCACATAATATAAGATATCTCATATCTCATATTGCAAATCTCATTTGCAACAATTGTGGTTTAATTAAATTGAATCACATCCAATTTAATTTCTCTCAATTAATTTCTCCAATTATCCCTAATTCAACAATTAGGCTAACCTATAGTTTATTATGAATCTCATTCACATTAAACTATATATTATATCATTCATATCTCATATAAATGACATAAATGCCCTTAAAGTGAAATTGAACACTTCAATTTCATACCAAAACATTAACCCTTATTTTAACCCAGATTGAGCCAACCGAGGGACCTAATGGACCTACAGTGACGGGCTCCAATGATCCGAGATTAACCTGTCAAACTCTTTGACCCGGTTAATCAACATTCATTAGTTACGGTAAGACTCCACTATAGGCCGTAGCTGCACTCCCGTCAGTGCAGAATATTACGTGTCCACTGATATAAACCAATGCCCATGAGTCGACCCTTCATAGGTTGTTCGTAGACACGACTGGGTCAAATTATCGATTTACACCTGTGTCTACCTCTTGTTCCTTAAGTCCCCACTGCTCCTCTAATGAACAACATATTGTGATGGTTCAACCATACACAAAACCATTCTCGGGCCAGTGAGAAGGTGGGCGCCCGTTGTCCAAGCCCTGGAGACAATACTTAAGGGAACAACCCCTCTAATTTCTCTAAAGGCAGGAACGAGTGAATTCCATCTCGCGTAGTTAAGTTCCCAGCTCCCTACTTGGTCTTGTCCCCGAGAAGATAGGCATATTGGGCGAGTAATCGTGACCACCCTCACCCGTACTAGTCAAAGGACGCACTTCCATGATGTGGAGTCCGTAACACGCTCGGGATTCAAGTCGAGTCACTAATGGTCATCTACGAAGTTATTAGTCCTTACTGTCAACGGTTTTACATCAGTAGGTCGAATAATTCACGTTCTGGTCTTGTACAATCTCATTGTACAGGATGCCCCCACTCGCATGTCAACCACATGAACGAGTCAGATCACCTCGTTTGTATCTAATACAAAGTGGGTCGCATCCACAGTGTATCCAGGATTAGGTCTCCAACCCTATCCATATCATGTGAGACCGTTTCGGTCATTAACTCGAACGTGATCCTCCCTGTGTGTCTACTACACATCGTTCAAGTTCTAGTTCTCTCATAAATTCAATGACCCTGGAGCTTAGTTTATTGGAAAAGTTTGTAAATATTGCGAGACACAAAGTAATGAAATAAATAACTCTTATTAATTTCAAATAGTAATTTACAAACACGAGATTAGGATAAAAATCCCAACAAGCTACAGTGAGGAGAGTGCAGCTACAAGTCTATAGTGGAGTGACTTGTAGTTAATGAATATTGATTAACATGATCAAAGAGTTTGATCAGTTAATCTCACATCATTGGAGCTCATGAACTGTAGGTCCATTAAATCCCTTCGTTGGCTCAATATGGTAATATTGAGGGTATAAAGTTAGGAATGAAATTGAAGTGTTCAATTTCATACATGAGGTGTTATATCTATTATATATGATATAATTGATATAATATATAGTTTTAATGTGAATTAGATTCATATATATAAACTATGTACTAAAGAAAGAATAAAGGAGGGGTAGGTGAAGAGATTTTGAATTCCCGCAGCGGAAGACGTTGTGAAACGTCGTTGATCCGTTGTGTAAAACGTGTCTTAATATTGAATCTATCTCATAGATCCTAGGCTAAGTATGCAAATAAGAGAAGAAAACAGTAAGGAATTATAAGATACTTACTTGTTGAAGAACTCTTCTTCAACGCTTTTGTCCTCCGGTCACGATCTCTCTCGATCCAACGATCTCCTCGAACACGAACCTCAATCCAAACACGGAGACACTTCCAAAGGGTCTTCTCGGTTGTTCTCGAGAGGTTGAGGGAGAGTAGGTGGGACTCCCTTTGGTTTTGGGTAAGGAGAAGTTTTAGAGAGAATTGAGAGAGAATGAGAGAAAGTCTTTTTGCTCTCTTTGGATGAAAATCCAAAAAATGGCAAAAAGGGCACACCAAAGGCTTCTTGCAAAGCCTTTAAATACTACTGGGTGATGGAGTTAAAACCTCCACTAAATCACAATTTTACCACAACCATATAATATACAAATCACATTTGCATATTATATAATATAAGGTATCTCATACCTTACTATACAAATCTTATTTGCATAAATGTGGGATTATAAATTGAATCACATTCAATTTAATTTCTCTCAATTCAATTTCTCCAAATAGCATTAATTAATCAATTAGGCTATACTATAGTTTATTATGAATCTCATTCACATCAAACTATATATTATGCCATCTACATCTCATATAAACGACATAAATACCCAAATAATGAATTTGAACACTTCAAATTCACACCAAACTGTAAACCCTCAATTTGTCCAATTTGAGCCAACAGAGGGACCTAATGGACAGTGACGAGCTCCAATGATCCGAGACTAACCTATCAAACTCTTTGACCCGGTTATTCAACATTCATTAGCTACGGTAACACACCACTAAAGCCCGTAGCTGCACTCTCATCGCTGTAGGAAAAGTTGTGTCCATCGACATAACCAATACCCATGAGTCAACCCTTCACAGGTAGTTCGTAGTCACAGTTGGGTCAAATTACTGTTTTACCCCTGTTGGGCTCCTTTGTTCAAGCCCTGGAAACAGCACTTAAGGGAACAACCCCTCTAGTTTCCCTAAGTCGGGTACAAGTGAATTCCTTCTTGCGTAGTCAAGTTTCCAGCTCCCCACGTGGTCCTTCCCCTGAGAAGATAGGCATATTGGGCGAGCAACAGTGGCCACCGTTACCCGTACTAGTCAAAGGACAGACCCGCATGAGCGAGTCCGTAACACGCTCGGGATTAAGGTCGAGTCACTAATGGTCATCTACGAATTTATTAGCTCTATATCCGTTAAGCGGTGTTACATCGTGAAGTCTAATAATTCACACGATCCGGTCTTGTACAATCTCATTGCAGGATGCCCCCACTCGCATGCCAACCACATGAGCGAGTCGGATCACCTCGTTTGTATCTAATACAAAGCGGTCGCATCCAAAGTGTATCCGTGGATTAGGTCTCCAACCCTATCCATATACTGTAGACCGTTCGGGTCATTAACTCGAACGTGATCCTCCCTGTGTGTCCACTACACACCGTTCAAGTTCTTAGTTCTCTCATAATACAATGACCCTGGAGCTTAGTTTATTGGATTAAGTTTATGAAAAATGCGAGACACAAAGTTTAAATAAGTAACTCTTATTTATTACACAATGTTGAAATAAATAACTCTTATTCATTTACAACTTGGAATATTACAAACTACACGAGATGAGGACATACATCCCAACAAACTCCCACTTGGACTAAGCTAGTGGAGTACATGATACATTTCTCAAACGTATAGTAAAGTAATACAATAAAGTAATACAATAAACTAGGGCATTGAATACCCCTTTACAATACTCCCACTTGCCCTAGTCAGGAAGCACTCGAAGACCTAGACTCTCTAGGTGACCCTCAAACACCTTAGCCGTGAGGGCCTTTGTAAATGGATCAGCAACGTTGTGCTCCGAAGCTATCTGCGTGACTGTCACGTCTACGCGGTGCACAATCTCCCGTATCAGGTGATATTTACGCTCTATATGCTAGCCCCTTTTATGACTCTGAGGTTTTCTCGAGTTGGCTATTGCACCACTGTTGTCACAAAACAGCGTGATCGGCAAGTTCAAAATCCGTCATGAACTTCCTGAGCCAAACAACTTGCTTTGCAGCCTCACAAGCCGCAACATACTCGGCTTCCATCGTGGAATCAGCGATGCATCCCTGCTTGATGCTTCGCCACACTACAACTCCTCCATTCAGAATGAAGGTTGACCCCGAAGTGGATTTCCTAGAATCCTTATCGGTCTGAAAGTCAGAATCTGTGTATCCCGTAAGGATCAAATCCCCACTCCCATACACAAGGCTGTAGTTCCTCGTTCTCCTAAGATACTTGAGGATTGCCTTTACGGCTGCCCAATGATCTAATCCTAGATTGGATTGATACCTACTGAAAATCCCAACTGCATAACAGATGTCGGGGCTAGTACACAGCATGGCATACATCAGGCTCCCTACAATTGAAGCATAGGGGATTTGTCTCATATCCTCAACATCTTGAGGCGTCTTATTGCGCGTCTGCTATCGGGGTGGCGTTGCAACGCTTAGAGGCAGCGTTGCAACGCCGCTGACCCCTTGAACGCCTGCGTCGATAGGGAACGTTGGCATTGCGACGCCGTTCTTCAGCGTTGCAATGCTGATGAATGGCGTTGCAACACTGCTGGTAGTGTTGTTACGCCGCCGCTTCGCCGACAGCGACTTTCTTCTTGAACACGCAGACTTCCTTCTACAATTTCTCCTTCGATTCTCCACCGAATTGCATGAAACTGGTCCCGAACGACTCGTAACTCAATTACAGACTCATTTATGCACTTTAATTGCCCAAAAATGCAGGGGCCTTTACAATAATTTGATCAAATCAAAAGTAAACTATGGCCAAAAAACTCTCTAAATGCGTTTTATAGCAAACCATATGCAATTCCCACCAAAATCAATGCAATTTTGTTTTAATCAAAACAAATCAAGAATTTCTCTAATACCAATTAATGGAGATCGAATCTCCTTGAGCAGCGGAAACGAATTAGGATCGTAATATGCAAGATTGTTTTGCTTTGAAACAGAAACCAATACATTGACAAAAACAGAACAAGCATGGAAATTCTAATCCTATTAGACATGGATAATAGCATACATGCAAAAATAATAAAGTTTAACAATTAACTAAAGGGAAGAAGAAGAATACCTTTGTAGTTTCTAATTCTCCAGCAACACCTTGCTACTAGCTTTTCAGCAATACAGCAGAACTTCTCTGTTTTTCTCCAAGAAAGACACTACCAACAGGAGAACCTCCTATGTCTCTGAGTTCTACTTAGATCTACCTTGGTGGAAAGGTAATCCAACTCTTGGAAGGTTTTGGGAATGAGAGTGAGAGAGAGAGAATTCTTCTTGCAGAGAGAACCCTTCACAAAGTTGCAGATCGATCAAACTTCTCTCCTCCATTGGAGAGGAATAAAACGAGGGATCACCTCCCCACTCCCTATCCATGGGGAGGGAGGTGGGGAACGTGTCCTTCTGAGACGTTCCCATTAAATTAACATTAAATTAAATTAAACATTAATTAAATCATATTTAATTAATCAAATTAAATATCTTATATTTAATTAAGATTAAATCATATTTAATCATATTCTTCCCTCTAACCTAAAGTTTTAATGCACATCTAATGCACATTAAATTTTAACGTATAGTTTTCAAATGTGAATCACATTCACATTTAATATAATATTTGAACTCTTTCAAATATTCAATTTTCTCATATAATTTAATATGAATCATATTCACATTAAATTTATAATATATAGTTCCAAAACTATATATTATATCGTACCTAAATACATTAAATATATTCCCTAATGAATTTGAACATTTCAAATTCAAATGTTCTAAGAACCCTTTACGAGCTAGAAGGTGGACCTAATGGACATACAGATCAGAAGCTCCAACAATAAGAGATTGCTCGGTTAATCTCATTAACCTCCCAATCAACATTCGTTAACTGCGGGAACACTCCACTAAAGTCCCACAGCTGCACTCTTCTCATTACAGATATATTTATGTGTCCATGGATATTGACCAATAACAGCAAGTCAATCCTTCACGAATGTTCGTAACACCAGCTGGGTAAAGATATCGTTTTACCCCTGGGTTACATCTCGTGCCTTAAGTACCAGTGCTCCTCTAATGAACAATTTGTTTGTGGTCCTACCAACAAACATAGTCCCTCTCGGGCCAATGAGAGGGTCGGGCCCTTTGTTCAAGTCCCGGAGACACCACTTAAGGGAACATTCCTCTACTTACCCTAGTAGGCGGGAAGGAGTGAATTCCATCTTGTTAAGTTAAGTTCCCAGCCGCTCACTCGGTCTTGTCCCCAAGAAGGTAGGCATATTGAGTCGGCGAATCTGGCCACTCTCACCCATACTAGTCAAAGGACAATCCCTCGCGAACAGGAGTTTGTAACCTGCTAAGGATTGAGATCAAGTTGCCTAGGTCATCCTAGTGAAATAGAAACCTAACTAGTCAACGGTGTTACAGCTAGAGATTACTATTTCGTGGTCCGGTCTTATGTAACCTCATTCATAGGATATCCCCACTCACATGTCATCTACACGAACACGTTAGGATCACAGTGTTTGTATCAAATACAAAGTGGGCCACATCCATAGTTTAACCAGAGTAAGGTACCCAAACCTTATCCCCTAACTATAGACCCTTTAGGTTGTATCTCGAACCGAGATCCTTTTTATGTACATTACATTGGTTAAAGATTCATTTAATGACCTTGGATGTTTAATTTATTGGATTTAGGGTTTAAATAAAGGCAAACTCGTAGATAACGAACAATAACACTTTATTGAAATAATAACACTTTATTACATTAATTAGAACATAATTACAAACTACGAGTTTTAGGGCACAAATCCTAACATCAGCACCTAATACACCACAGCAAGATGGTGTGTGAACAAGGAGAAATAGAACCTTGTTGGACATGGTTCGATCTATGATGAGCTATGCTCAATTGCCTGCCTCGTTTTGGGGATACGTAGTAGAGACTGCAGTTCAAATCTTGAACACTGTTCCATCAAAGAGTGTTTCAAAAATACCTTTTGAATTATGGAAGGGGCGTAAACCTAGTTTACAACACTTAAGGATTGGGGGTTGTCCAACACACGTGCTGGTGACAAACCCAAAGAAAGTGGAACCTCGTTCAAGATTATGCCAATTTGTTGGCTATCCCAAAGAAACGAGAGGTGGTCTTTTCTACGATCCACAAGAAAACAAGGTGATTCTATCGACAAACGCCACTTTCTTAGAGGAAGATCACATGAGGAACCATAAATCACGTAGTAAACTAGTTCTAAATGAAGCTACAGATGAACCAACAAGAGTTGTTGATCAAGCTGGACCTTCATCAAGAGTTGATGAAGAAGCCAACACATCAAGTCAGTCTCGTCCTTCTCAATTGTTGGGAATGCCTCGACGCAGTGGGAGGGTTGTTTCCCAACCTGGTCGCTACTTGGGTTTAGTTGAAACTCAAGTCGTCATACCTGATGATGGCGTAGAAGATCCATTGTCTTCAAATAGACAGGAAATGAATGACGTAGACAAGGACCAATGGATCAAAGCCATGGACCTAGAAATGGAGTCAATGTACTTCAATTCAGTATGGAAACTTGTAGACCAACCTGAAGGGGTAAGACCCATAGGGTGTAAATGAATCTATAAGAGAAAGAGAGATGCAGCCGGTAAGGTACAAACCTTTAAGGCTAGACTTGTAGCATAGGGTTTTACCCAAAGGGAAGGAGTTGACTATGAGGAAACTTTTTCCCCTGTTGCTATGCTTAAGTCTATCAGGATACTCTTGTCCATAACCGCATTTTATGATTATGAGATTTGGAAAATAGACGTCAAGACTGTCTTTTTGAATGGTAATCTTGACGAGAGCATCTATATGTCTCAGCCCGAAGGGTTCATAACCCAAGGTTAAGAGCAAAAAGTTTGCAAGCTCAATCAATCCATTTATGGGTTGAAACAAGAATCCATATCTTGGAACATAAGATTTGATACTACGATCAAGTCTTATGGCTTTGACCAAAACGTTGATGAGCCTTGTGTTTACAAGAGGATCATTAACAACAAAGTAGCTTTCTTAGTGCTTTATGTGGATGATATCCTACTCATTGGGAATGATGTAGGATACCTTAATGACATAAAGAATTGGCTGGCGACCGAATTTCAATTGAAAGATTTGGGAGAGACGCAGTATGTTCTTGGGATTCAGATTTTCAGGAATTGCAAGAACAGAACGTTAGCTCTGTCTCAAGCATCTTATATCGACAAAATGTTGGCCCGATATTTGATGCAGAATTCCAAGAGGGGATTATTACCCTTCAGGCATGGAGTTTATCTGTCTAAGGAATAGTGTCCTAAGACACCTCAAGAAGTTGAAGATATAAGACGTATTCCCTATGCCTCTACAGTAGGTAGCTTAATGTATGCTATGTTGTGCACGAGGTCAGACATTTTTTATGCAGTGGGAATAGTCAGTAGGTACCAATCCAATCAAGGGTTAGACCACTGGACCGCAGTCAAAAACATCCTAGAGTATCTTAGGAAAATGAGGGACTATACGCTTGTGTATGGGACTAAGGATTTTATCCTTACTAGATACACTGATTCTGATTTTTCAGACCGATAAGGATTCTAGAAAATCCACATCGGGATCAGTTTTTACCTTTAACGGGGGAGCTATAGTATGGCGAAGCATCAAGCAAGGATGCATCGTTGACTCCACACGATGGAGGCTGAGTATGTCACTACTTGTGAAGCAGCTAAAGAGGTTGTTTGGCTAAGGAAATTCCTTACTGATTTGGAAGTTGTTCCAAAGATGGAATTTCCCATCAACTTATACTATGACAACAGTGGTGTGGTAGCCAATTCGAATGAACCTCGCAGCCATAAGCGAGGCAAGCACATCGAGAGGAAGTATCACCTGATACGAGAAATAGTGCGACGAGGAGATGTGACAGTCACGAAGATCGCTTCGAAGCACAACATTGCTGATCCATTTACAAAGACTCTCACGGCTAAAGTGTTCGAGGGTCATCTGGAAAGTATAGGTCTATGAGATATGTACACAGGCTAATCTAAGGCAAGTGGGAGATATGTAATGGGGTATATGGATGCCCCAGTTTATTGTATTTGTATCTTTGTAACCACTTTTTTAGATTGTAATGTACCCCACTAGAGTTTTAGTTCAAGTGGGAGTTTGTTGGGTTCGTGCCCTAAAACTCGTAGTTTGTAATTATGTTCTTATTATTGTAATAAAGTGTTATTATTTCAATAAAGAGTTATTGTTCGTTATTTAAGATATTGCCATTGTTTTAACCCTAAATCCAATAAACTAAACATCCAAGGCTGTGAAATGTATCTTGAACTGAATGTAGTGTACATATAAAGGATCTCGGTTCGAGATACAACCTAAAGGGTCTATAGTAAAGGGATAAGGTTTGGGTACCTTACCTTGGTAACACTATGGATGTGGCCCACTTTGTATATGATACAAACGTTGTGATCCTAACGTGTTCGTGCAGATGACATGTGAGTGGGGATATCCTATATAATGAGATTACATAAGACCGAACTTACTAGATGTAACTTCGTTGACTAGCTAGGTTTCTATTTCATTAGGATGACCTAGGCAACTTGATCTCAATCTTGAGCGGGTTACGAATTTCGGTTTGCGAGGGGTTGTCCATTGACTAGTATGGGTGAGAGTGGCCAGATTCGTCGACTCAATATGCCTACCTGCTTGGGGACAAGACCGAGTGAGCAGCTGGGGACTTATCCTAGCAAGATGGAATTCACTCCTTACCGCCTACTAGGGTAAGTAGATGAATGTTCCCTTAAGTGGTGTCTCCAGGATTTGAACAAAGGGCCCGACCCTCTCATTGGCCCGAGAGGGACTTCTGTTTGTTGGTAGGATCACAAACAAATTGTTCATTAGAGGAGCACTGGTACTTAAGGTACAAGATGTATCCTAGGGGTAAAACGGTACTTTGACCCAGCTGGTGTTACGAACATTCGTGAAGGATTGACTTGTTGTTATTGATCAATATCCGTGGACACAGAAATATATCTGCAGTGAGAAGAGTGCAACTGCGGGACTTTAGTGGAGTGTTCCCGCAGTTAACGAATGTTGATTAGAAGGTTAATGAGATTAACCGAGTAATTTCCTATCGTTGGAGCTTCTGATCTGTAGGTCCATTAGGTCCACCTTCTAGCTCGTAAAGGGTTCTTAGATCGTTTGAATTTGAAATGTTCAAATTCATAAGAGAATAGATTTAATGTATATAGATACGATATAATATAAAGTTTTGGAACTATATATTATAAATTTAATATGAATATGATTCATATTAAATTATATTAGAGAATTAAATATTTGAAAATGTTCAAATATTAATTTAAATGTGAATGTGATTCATGTTTGAAAACTATAGGTTATAATTTAATGTGCATGAGATGTGCATTAAAATTATAGATTAGATGAGAAATAGATTAAATATGATTTAATCTTATTTAAAGATATGATATTTAATTAAATAATTAATTAAATTAAATTAAATTCATTATTAATTAATTATTAATTAATTAATGGGAATTTGTTAGGAGGACACGTTCCCTTCTTCCCTACTAACTCCCTATCAACAGGGAGTGGGGGAAGAACTCCTTTGGGAATAACCTCTCGAGGAAGAAGGGTTTTGGTTAATCGATGATTGTGCAATTATGAATTGCTCTTCGAAAGTCTCTCTCTCTCAATTCCCTTCTCATTCACCTTCCAAATTGTTGGCTCCTTCCCACAAAGGAGATATCTAAGTAGAATCCAGAGAATAGAATGTTCTCACTTTTGGTGTTGTCCATGTGGTGAAGAAAGAACAGAGGTTTTTCTCTGTGTTGCTAAGTTGCTGTAGAACCTAACTGGAGCAAGGAGTTGCTGCTGGAAATTCGTATCTACAAAGGTAACTAAACTTTTCCTTTTAGTTTAGTTAATTGTACAACATTTTTGCATGTTTAATTTTCATGTCTAATTAGATTAGAAATGTATGCTTATTCTCTGTTTTTTCCCAATGTATTGGTATTTGTTTTGAACCAAAAACAAACTAGTAAAATTGATTTCAAATCACGTTTTCGCTGCTCAAGGAGATCCGATCTCCATCAAAATCATCATGAGAATTACAACGAAGATTGAATCCAACTTTGAAGGAAGTCGTAATAAAAGAAATCATCAAGCTCCTAAAGGTAGGTATTGTCTACCCAATCTCTGACAACAAATGGGTAAGTCCTATTCATGTGGTCCCTAAGAAAACAGGTATGACTGTAGTTAGGAATGATAACAACGAGTTAGTACCCATGCGAGTTCAAAATGGTTAGAGAATGTGCATAGATTATAGAAAACTGAATAAAGAAACTAGGAAAGATCCTTTCCTATTACCCTTTATTAATCAAATGCTTGAAAGATTAGCTTGCAAACCTTATTTCTTTTTTCTCGATGGTTTCTCTAGTTTCTATCAAATAGCTATTGCTTAGAAAGACCAAGAGAAAACTACTTTCACTTGTCCATTTGGTACTTTTTCCTACAGGCGTATGCCCTTTGGTCTGTGTAACGCTCCATGTACATATCAAAGATTCGTGATGAGTATTTTTTCTGATTACATAGAAAAATGCATAGAAGTGTTCATGAATTATTTTACTGCATATGGAGAATCATTTGATGAATGCTTGCATAATTTAACCATGGATATGAAAAGATGCTTTAAAACTAACTTAGTGTTAAATTATAAAAAACGTCATTTCATTGCTAGCCAAGGTATAGTCCTAGGACATGTAGTCTTGTTGCGTAAAATGATATTGCAATACCGCAAGTGTACGGGTCAATTTTTAATATAGTTATTTGAGTACAGAGTATCGTCCTCAGGAATAGGTTTTTAGATTGATTAACTACCAAGACACTTATTCTAAATTTTATCTAAAGCAACAAAACTTTGATAAAAGGTGAGAATAGAGATAAAAAGATAGATACACAAGTGGAGACACGAATATGATAGAATCGTTAGGGGGATTGATTTTACAAATTAGTTCCTTATTTAGCACATGCAAAGAACTATGGTTGTGAGTTTATAAACAAGAAGTTAAGATACTCAAAAGAATCTCTCAATCTTTAGTGATTCTCATGCATAGCAATAAATCCTAAAGTTATCTTATGAATTTTAATAGTGTGCACGACATTAAGCAACTTCTTAAAACGTTTTCCAGAGAACCTAAGTCACTCTCGTGCCAAGATTTACGGAGGATTTTGGCAACTTTGCTCTAATATAAGTCTTTTCTCTCGAATAAACTTAAACTAACAAACATGCTAGACTTGGCGAAAGAAAAACAAGTAACTTAACAACGAATTACCAAAAATAAAGCAACATAAACAAAGTTGAATACATGACTAAATTAAGTTCATAACATGCTACATGAATCCCCTAACTATGGAATTTAGCTACTCATAATCACCATAAAAACACGCTAATGCCATAGAAGAGTCTATAAACTAGCTACAAACTAAAAGAAAGAGAAAGAAAACTCGTATGTGTCGATGTCGGTCTCTCGTTCCCGAGCTCTCGTCACGATCTTGAGCCTCCACTCACGTCTTGGCTCCCAAGGAATGCTCTTCTTCTCCTCTTAGAGTGTGTCTTTAGAAATTTGGTCCAAAAAACTATTCAATTCGGCTCCCCTTGCAAAGGATACAAAGTGTTCTATTTATACACAAAATTGGCACGACGTTGCAATGTTGGGCATGATGTTGCAACGTCGTGCCCTAGGCGGCAAATAAAAAAGGAAATAGGACAACGTTGCAACGCTGCTACCCTAACGTGTGCGTCTGCTTATCGATTCAGCGTTGCGACGCTGCAAAGCAGCGTTACAACACCGTCTTCACGGCTCCTCTAAGCCAAAACTCCGCAACATCGGCGTTACGACACCCTGCATGTCATTGCAACGCCGTCACCTCGGGTCAAAAAGCTAGACTTGTTCCTTCTCCTTCATTTATTGACATTTTAGCTCCAAAAGCCTTGAATTGATCCCGAGTACTCCAAAATATCTCTGAATGGTCTGTAAATGCTCTTAACTTGAAATTTGATGAATTAAATATGTCAAAGTCCTGAAATTATCGTAAAAACTAGAAAATTATAATGCCAAGGATAGCACATTTTGTGTGCTATCAAGTCTTTTCCAAAGGAATAGAAGCAGATAAAGCTAAAATAGATATTATTGCTAACATACTCTACCCCACCAATGTTAAGGAGATACGAGCTTTTCTTGGTCATGCAGGTTTTTATCGTAGGTTCATCAAAGATTTCTCTCAGGTAGCCCTGCCTATGGCCAACTTACTCTAGAAAGATGTTACCTTCGAATTTGGGAAGGAGTGCAGGGAAGCATTTGACCTACTCAAGGAACATCTGACCAGTTCACCAATAATTCATCCACCTCAATGGCACCTTCCCTTCGAAATCATGTGTGATGCTAGCAACTATGTGGTCGGGGAAGTGATAGGGCAGCAAATTGACAAGAACAACCACATCATCTATTATGCCTCTACAACACTAAACTCTGCATAGTGAACTATTCCTCAACAAAAAAAATATATTTGAAGGGATCGAATCCCGCAACAGAAGAGAATTGAATCGCGTGTTCTTGAACTTTGTTACATAGATCAAATCAAAAATCTTAAACTACAACGATTAAGCATATAAGTAGAGATATGGATAGAATATATTACTTTTGTAGATCAAATCTTCTAGTGCTCCTTGCTCCTCAATGGTGGAGTGACTCGTAGTTAATTAATGTTGGTTAACTGGATCAAAGAGTTTGATAGGTTAATCTCGTATTATTAGAGCTCATGAACGGTAGGTCCATTAGTCCCCTCTGTTGGCTCAACTTGGACCTTGTCGAGAGTATAAAGGTTTGGAGCGAATTTGAAATGTTTGAATTCGTAAATGGGAGTTATGTCAATTACATGTGATATAATCGATATAATATATAGTTTAATGTGAATATGATTCATATTAAATTATATTTTATATTTAGATTATTTTCCAAATGATTAATTTAGTGTGAAATAGCCTCATACTAAATAATATTAGAGAGATGTTCATGATTGAATATGATTCAGTTAAAGTATATGATACTTTATAGTATGCATTATGCAAATATGATTTGCATAATGTAAATAAGGTATATGATAACTTACATTATGTAATTATAAAAATATGATTTGCATAATGCATAAATTGTGCAATTAGTGGGTAAATGGGTGGAGGAAGTTACCTCCACCCTCTCACCCTATAAGAGTGCATTGGGATGCATTTTAAGGGGTTGCTTACTCATTTTTTGATTTTGGCATTTTCAAAACACATCTTCTCTCTATAATTTTCTCCCAATTCTAAACGATATCCCATCATCTTCCGTCTCCTTGAGAATAATGGAGAAGACTTTTTGGAGGTGTTCGTGAACAGAACGAGTTTGTGATCGGTGGGAGACCGAGATTGGAGAAGGAATACGTGAAGAAAGAATTCTTCAAAGGTAATTCACATTCTCCCTAAATGCTTAACATGTTTTATGTTTTTGTGTAAATTTGCATAACGTATTTGTGGGCAAAAGAGATTCAAACGCTTCCGCATCCGAATTCGATCCCTTCACCTTCTGGTCATCGCCACATATTATGACTATGAGGTGTGGCAGATGGATGTCAACACAGACTTCTTGAATGGCAATCTTGAAGAAAACATCTACATGGACCAACACAAAGGGATCATTGAACGAGACCAAGAGAAAAAGTTTGCAACCTTAAATGATCCATTTATGGGTTGAAACAGACATCAAGGTCTTTGAATATATATTTTAATGAGGCGATCAAATCTTATAGTTTTAACGAAAGTGTTGATGAACCTTGTGTACACAAGAAATTAATCAACAATACTATCTTCTTCCTAGTGTTGTATGTGACTAGCATCCTCCTCATTGGGAATGATGTAGGATTCATCACTAACATTAAGGAATAGCTATCTACGTGATTCCAAATTAAGGATTTGAGAGAAGTGCAGTATGTTTTTGGTATCCAGATTGTCTGGAACTGTAAGAACAAAACGCTAGTTAGCCTTATCTCCAGCATCGTATATCGACAAGATGTAGATCAAATATTCGATGCAAAACTCCAATACGAGTTTATTACCTTTCAGGCATGGAGTTCATTTCTCTAAGGAACAGTGTCCTAAGACACCTCCAGAAGTTGAGGACATAAGACATATTCCCTATGCATTAGTTGTGGGCGGCTTAATGTACATTATGTTGTGGACTAGGCCCGGCATCTGTTATGTAGTTGGGATATTCAGTAGGTATAAATCCAATCAAGGATATGATTACTGGATTGCGATTAAAGCAATCATCATATATCTCAGGAGAACAAGGAACTACACGCTTGTGTATGGAGCTAAGGATATAGTCCTTACAAGATACGTGGACTTTGACTTACATACCAACAAGGATTCTAGTAAATCCACATCGAGGTCAGTGATTGCTCTAAACAGAGGAGCTGTAGTTCGACAAAGCATCAAGAAAGGATGCATCACAGACTCCACAATGGAAGCGAAATACGTAGCGACTTGTGAAGTAGCTAAAGATGCACTTTGGCTTCGAAAATTCTTGGTTGATTTCGAAGTTGTTCTAAATATAAATTTGTCTATCATTCTTTATTGTGATAATAATGTTGGTCTGGCGAATTCGAAAGATCCTCAAAGTCATAAAAGAGAAAAGAACATCGAGTGGAAGTATCACCTCATACGGGAAATAGTGTATCGAGGGGACGTGATCGTCATGAAGATCGCTTCGGAGCACAACATTGTTGATCCATTTGCAAAGGCTCTCACGGCTAAGGTATTCGAGAGTCATATAGAAAGTCTAGGTCTACGAGACGTACCCTGACTAAGGAAAGTGAGAGTATTTGTAAAAGGGTATTCAATGTTGTATTTATAGACATTATATGTGATGTACTCCACTAGCTTTAAGTCAAATGGGAGTTTATTGGGGTGTATGCCCTAAACTTGTGGGCTTGTAAATGCTTTAACAAATTTAATAAAGTGTTATTTTATTTATTTTTCTTGTACTCGCATTTAAATTTAAATCCAATAAACTAAATTCAATGGTTATATGATTTATGATAACTTAAACAGTATATAGAGGACATACAAGTAGGATCTTGTTCAAGTTATTAATCCAAACAGTCTATAGTACATGGATGAGAATGGGAACCTTATTCTGGTGACACTATGGATGTGACACACTTTGTATTGGATACACAAAGGCGATCTAGCTCGATCATGTTGTAGACATACAAGTGAGGGCATCCTGTGCGATGAGTTTGTACAAGATCGAACCGTCAATTATTAACCATCTGATGTAACACTATTAACAGATTAGGTTTAATAATTCATAGATGACCATTAGTAACTCGATTTTAATACTAAGCGGGTTACAAACTCCTATCTGCGAGGAGTTGTCCTTTGACTAGTATGGGTGAGAGTGACCTAAGTTGTCGACACAATGAGTCTCCCTTCCTAGGGAGAAAACTGTGTGGGGAGATGGGAACTTAACTCCTCATGATGGAATTCACTCATTCCCAAACTTAGGGAAATTAGATGAGTTGTTCTCTTGAGTGTTGACTATGGGACTTGAACAACGGGGCCTCACCCTCTCGCTGGCCGGAGAGGGGCGTTGTTTATGGTAGGACCATGAACATGTTATTCATTAGAGGATTAGTGGTACTTAAGGAGCAAGAAGTACTTCCAAGAGTAAAACGGTAATTTGACCCAACTGTGATTACGAACAACTCGTGAAGGGTCAATTGATGGGTATACGTTATATCGAAGGATAGAACTTGTCCAACAGTGAGGAGAGTGCAGCTACGAGTCTATAGTGGAGTGACTCGCAGTTAATGAATGTTGTTTAACGAGGTCAAAGAGTTTGACCTTGTATCATTGGAGCTCATGATCTGTAGGTCCATTAGGTCCATTTGTTGGCTCAACATGGAATAAATGACGGTAATAATTTTAGAGCGAATTTGAAACGTTCAAATTTTTAAATGGGATTTTTATATCAATTATATGTAATATAATTGATATAAAAATCCTATTTGCAATATTTGGATTAATTTTCAATATTAAATTAATATGAGGTGAGTTCTTATTAAAACTATAGGTTAAAATATTAATATGAGGTGAGTTCTTATTAAAACTATAGGTTAAAATATTTGATTAATATTATTTATTTAATAAATAAATAAATAAACTTATTTGATTAATTAATTGATTTATGTTTAATTAATTAAATAATTAATAAGTAAAAAAAGAGAGAAAAAAAAGAGGAGTTATCGTACAACTCCCCTACATTTTGTAGGGGAGTGGAGTAGTAAAAATGACGGACTTAACTTCCTCATTTCCCTTTAAATGCAAATGAGTTTTCACTTTTGAAGGGTTCCACTATCTTGGAAATCTCTCTCTCACACAAATTGAATAAAGAGTTCTTGATTAGTTTTTGAAAACCCCAATTCCAAAAGGATTCCACAGTCCTCTCTTGCCAAGAGAACAACAAAAAAGTTCTAGTGGAGGTCCAATTTGGTTCGTGAATTTCGTTGGAAGATTGAGAGTTTAGAGAAGAAAAGACTTGTCTACAAAGATTCTACATTCTTTTTCCTCTTCTCTGTATTTTTATTGTACACTTATGGTACACAACATGCTTAATTTAAGAACATGAGGATACTATATTTTGGAATACTATATGTTTCTTTAATCAATTTATGAACATTGTCATGCACAAATTCGAAGAGCGATTCAAGTGTTTCCACACCGAGAATTTGATTTCCTTCATGTACAACTTGTCCCTTTATGGCTTGATCTTGCAAATTTATTTCTTGACACAATTCAACATGTAATTTATGGATTGATGCATCTCAAGAAAATTCTTTAAAAAAATCTTCCAAAATGGATCATCATTATTGTAGGTCCCATGATGTCGTCATCCTTCGTGGTACATGCTATAAAAGAATGTAAAATGACAAGGAATAGATCTCACAATCACTTTCTCACGTTTTTACACTTGGGATTCCTGTGTTATTACACACAATGGTAGACTATTTGGAAAAAAATGGCTAAATGATGAATTTGAGTAGGCTAATATGAATTATTGTAATAGTCTATTCAAGGCAACCAAGAGTCAAGATAAATATGCAATCACTAGAATTTAGAACAAAGAAAACAAAGAGAGCAAAGAAGAATAGAAAAGAAAGTGATGAGACAAACATGACTCTCAACCCAAAGATCCAAGCTTTAATGAAGCATGAACCTTTGAATTAAGAAACTAGCACCTATGATCGGTCGTTACACGCAAGTGCACATGATTGAAGTAATAAAACTAGAATACTTTAGGGTATCGAACCCATAGGGAACGAGTTTCACAAAATTACTCAAGAACACAAGAATTGCAAGTAAAGATACTAGTATGGTAACCGAAGTTGTAAAATTGTTTTGAGGGTTATTTATGCTACTGAAAATTAAGAAAAATTCATTGAATAAAAAGAAGGGAGTTCAAGTTGTTTTTGCCCTTTCGAAGAAAATGTTACCGAAAATGTAGTCGCAATTGTGCCAACAATCCTAAATCTAAGTAAACTAGATTCCACTCCTATTCGGTTTTGCTCCCAAAACTTTTAGGAGACTAAGCAATTAAACCTACATGTTTGTGGTTAATTGAGCTTGGATGGTTCCGTGCACAATCCTCTTGGTTTCGGAATCTCATCCTATGTCTAGGGTCGAAGTTTCAAATCTTATGTCTAAGTCTTTTCCTCCATTGTTTCTATGAGATCTGATGTCCCTTGACTCTTTCACTATCAAGTTCGAGCTTGATGGAAAAGTCCTAGTGATCGGCTAGGATTGCCCAAAATATATTCAATAAAAATAAACTTAGAGTTAGGTGTCGACACAATTACTTTGCTAATTTAAGTTTGTCATCTCTCTTCTAGGGCATTCACAACATGAACCCCTAAAAAGGATTTAGATCATGGGACTTTACTAAGGGAAAATATTATTTTTCTTACTGGAAATACGAAAGACATATTACAAAATAGAAAATAAAATAAAGTGAGGTCGAAACATGATTCAAACTTGAAGGAAATGAGCTCTTGAGGACTTTTTATACAGTTAATGAACTTAAACTGAATATATGTAAGCGTGAGCAGAACTGAACTTGAGTAAAATTCTTCTCTTAAAGATGCAACACGTAAAAAAAAATAAAGAAACCCTAAAGAACTCCTTCGGTAGTCGATTTCAAAACTCCCAAGGAAGTTAAGAATCGTTACCTCCTATACTTTCGTAAGGAGGGATCAACTACGGATTTGTTACATGCTAAGAGAAAAAAATAAAAGCTTGTTGGAAGTATAATACTGAAATAAACTTATTGTATGAATACACAGTACGAAGCAAAATGGAATAAAAGAAATTGAAGAAGAAAAAGATTTCGTAGCCGCCCATTTTGACTCACTGATCGCCTCATTTTCTTTAAGGTTTCTTGTGCATTTATAGGCCTTTTCTTTTAGGGTTTCCTTGTTTGGATTTCCATAAATGGTGGAGAATCAATTAACTCCGAATTTGGGATGTCAACGCTTTCAAAAATGGTGAAAATCTCATGATTCTCACGTCTTTCCGTTTTCTTTAAATTCTCACAATGTTGCCCGTATTTTTGCTCCCATTCTTGTCTGGTCTTGTCTAGACATTTTGCAGGTAACAATGCGACCCAGAATTTCCTTGGCATTTCTCTCTTTTCTATTTTTCCTTCATAAAAACACACCAAGTTAGCTTGTTTTCCACCATTATTCAATCATTTCTTATTTTCATTAATTTTAGAAAGCTTGAACAGTTTTACTCATGAATGATATTTTTAGCTTGCCACAAAATAAATATTTACAATCAAATAGACAAAAATAACCAAGTTTAGGTATAAATAATCCTCATAAATGAGAATTATCAACCTCCTTATACCAATTTTGGTTCTATCAAGAGATAAGACTAGAAATTGATTCCCTCTTAACATGGATGATTTAGAAGCAAGATTGAAAAATCTTGTTCTAGATTGAATCACTCCACAATCTAACCTGATCAAAGTCTGATTGAATGATTCGATTTCATTCTATCATAAGAAATGCTTAGAAGGGTCTCAATCTTGAGAGAACAATTTTCATTCAACTAAATCATGTCTCCAAATGACAAATTACAACCCTATTTTTACAAATTGAAATGTCATCTTGAAAGGACACAACCTTATACCCTTGTGGTCTAAATACATTCTCCAACCATTCAACTCTATACATGAATCTTTGTAAATGCAAATTGTGACGCCCGGTAAATTCAGGTAAGTTATTAGTTCTTTTCAAAGTTAATTCCGGGCTCATGTTGTGTTTTCTTTAAGTTTTGGGCCAAGAAGTTAATTTTTGGACCTTGTAGGGACCCAAATAACTAAACCTCGCCTTTAAATTGGGTGGTCAGCTCCCTTGGCTTTCATATCGTTGGTGTGGGAGAAGGTCTTGAGGTATGTTGCTTTCTAGGGTCTTGAGGTACGTTGCTTTCTAGTTTTCTTTAGGGGTTTTATTTTAGGTTTTCTTTTAAAAGAGAAGGGTTTATAAAAGAAAAATAAAAAGAAAAAAAAAGGGGGGAAACCTTGTGGAGTTGCGCCCCCCCGCCCCATCCTCTCTCCTTCTCCCCCTTCGCCCCCGTCTGCTCCGTGGCCAGCCACTAGCCGAGTCACCAGCCGCCAGCCGCCAGCCGCCGGTCGCGGGTCGTTGTCTCCCCTCTTCGTCGCGATCTCTCTCTCCTTCTCCGGTCGTTTTCTCTCCCAACCCCCCTCTCGACCCGTTGTCCCCCTCTCTCCCTCTCAACTCGCCGCCTTTCTCTCTCTCTCTCACCCTCGGCTTTCTCTCTCTCTTCCTCTCACCCTCGGTTCTGTGCTCTCTTTCTCCCTCGGATCTGAATCAATCTGCGCCTAAGCGTATCGTTCTCACTCTCTGTTTTGTGTCGATTTTGGTGGGCAGGAACAAATCTTTCGGCTAAGGAGTAAACCGTTGGAAGGATCTCAAGCCTGAGAACGACTGGAGAATCGGTTCAGCTATTAACCGTGTGTAAGACTCGCTCTCGACCACTTTTTATCTTAGAGGAACTTTTATTTTGAACTTAGGCAGTTCTTTGTATCTATGAGTTGAACTGTCACTTCTGTTTGTTACTTGTTGGGATTATCGAACTCATGTGGTTGAGCATGTTATTTGGAATTTAGTTTCTTGTTCAACATGCTTGTTTACTTGTTTAACTGTTGTGTAGTGCTTTTGTTGCCTCTATTGTGTTGTCTTGCTGGAGTCCGGCCTGTTATGTTGTAGTTTGGAGGATGTCGTGCATTGGAAGAGTTCTTAGAAGTGTTTCCTGCTTAAATCAGGTTAAGTAAAAATTTTGGATTCATCCGGATAGCGTCGTTATGTTGCCGAAATTTCGGCGCAGTGGGTGCTATCTAGTGACGTCCCTAGTTGGAGTTGGTTTGGAAACTAGAGGCGTTACAATTGGTATGAGAGACAAAGTTTTTTAGATCTTCTATACATGCCTACATCGTAGGTACTGGTCCTCATAACCTCTCGCAGAATGTCGCCTCGTCACCTCCAGGTTTGCTTGTTTTTAATTTGTAAAGTAAGTCGGGTTTAGTAAGTAGCGTGTTCCTGAATGCTTGAGTTTGTGCTTGCCTAAGACCTTAGTGTTGTGATTTAAAGTTTGTTGTGGTTTAACTCGGAGTATGGCTCGTGGGCGAGGACGTGGTAGAGTTGCAGCTGGTGGGCGTGGTCGTGGGGGCCGAAGAGGCTGGGGTCGTGGAGCCCGTGGCCAGGTTCCGGTGGTGGACCCACCATTGGATGAGCACTCCAAGCATCAGGAGGAGCTTTATTAGGATGGCCCAGCTGTCGGGGAGTCGTCAGAGCATGTTGATGAAAACCCTCAGGAGCGAGGGAACGACCAAGCCCCACCGCGAGCTCCCGCAACTTTGGCAGGACTCCAAGAGGTCATGCAGGCAACCCTGGCTAGCCAGACGACACTGCTCAACCAGGTCACCCAAGTCCTAGGAGTGATGGCTACCCAAAATCAGGGGGCATAGAACCAAAACCAGGCAGCTCCGGCTCAGAACGAGGGTGCTCCTGTCCAAGCGCGTGGAGCCACCACTGAGGAGGCCAGATATCTTCGGGACTTCAAGAAGTTCGAGCCACCTCTCTTCGATGGGCAAGGAGTGGACCATGTGGTTGCAGAAGCATGGTTCGGGATGGTGGAAGACATATTTGAGCGCATGTGTTGCCCTGAACGACAAAGGGTCCAGTGCGCAGTCTACGCACTCCGAGGGCGAGCCTATGTATGGTGGAAGTCTGCCTCGCGGTCCATTGATGTCAGTGAAGGGTCGATAACCTGGGCGCAGTTCCAGGAAGCATTCTATGAGAAGTTCTACCCAGCCGCGATGAGAATTGAGAAGCAGGGCGAGTTTCTGCATCTGAAGCAAGGACCGAATCAGTCGGTCGAATAATATGAGCATGAGTTCACCATGTTGTCTCGGTTTGCTGTAGAATTGGTGGACGCAAATAAGAAGAAAATTGAGCGTTTCCTCACAGGGTTGCGCAGGTATACGTGGGTCTGTAGCTGCCCACGATCCGAAGACCTGTGCTGCAGTTGTTCGAGTAGCCACCCTGATTGATGCAAATTTGAAGCAATAAGGGAGTAGTGTTGGCCAGACTTTAGGGGCTGGAAAGAATTCTGGGTCAGGTCAGAAGATGAGGCACGATCAGGCCTTCCCTAGGCCAAATCGACCAGGAGTGCAGGGTCAACAGTGAGCCCAAGGAGCAGGCAGAGGTTCGTGCCCAAACTATGGAGGGCAGCATAATAGAGGAGCTTGCCCGGCAGCCACCACAGTCTGTTTCCATTGCGGCAAGGTTGGTCATATGGCATCGATGTGCAGGTAGAAGAAGAGGCCAGATCTTAGAGTTTGTTATATTTGCCGTAAGGAAGACCATGTGGCCTCCGCGTGCCCGGATAATAGAAATGCTAGAAACCAGGAGGGTCGCCAGAGAGGAGGAGCGTACGCAAATGCTTGTCGAGCCGCGGAGGGTGCTGGTAAAGTCATCACAGGTACCCTACCTATTCTCGGTCATTTAGCTTGTATACTTTTTGATTCTAGTTGTACGCACTCCTTTATTTCTTCATTGTTTGTGGGGCAAGCCCAGCTAGAAGTAGAACCCTTAGGTTTTAGCCTGTCAGTTGCACCCCCAGTAGGGGCAGAGTTAGTCACACGGAAAAAGGTGACGACCGGTCAGGTCTTGGTGGAAGGTCGCTCTTTGGAAGTGACCCTGATCGTCCTGGAGATGAGTGACTTTGATGTAATTCTGGGCATGGATTGGCTAGCAACGAATCATGCCAACATCGATTGTCATCGTAGAGAGGTTGTGTTCAGGCCTCCATCAGAATCGTGCTTCAAGTTTGAGGGAATCGAGTCAAGGACAGTTCCTAAGGTGATTTCAGCACTTAAAGCGAGCAAGTTGGTTGGCCAAGGGGCTTGGGCCTTCTTGGCAAGTGTGACGGACTTGAAAAGCGAGAAAGGAGATGTGTCGTTAGTTCCAGTAGTCAGGGAGTTCGTTGATGTGTTCCCTGAGGATTTCTTCTGTCTACCTGTAGGACCGTATGGCAACACTAGAGAGGGGTGAATCCTCTACCAACTTTTTGATTTATTAAAAAATTAACTTCAACACTTTTTAGGCACTTTTTAACACAATGAGAAATTTAAGAAATTTGCACTCAATCAATTTTAATACAACAAACTTTAAACAAAAAGCAATTCAATGATAGAAAGATTGCAGACAAAACAATTCAAAAAAGCAAATCCTAAATCATGCAATCTAAAAAAAATGCTAGAGCAGAAAGTAAAGTGCAGAAATTAAAAAGTTAAGGAAAAGAGGACACCGAAAATTTTATAGTGGTTCGGCAAATTGCCTACTCCACTCACCAAGCTCCTCTTGGGTATTTCACTAAATTTGTTCCTCTTGCGGGTGAGAACCAAACCGTCACGACCCTCTTTTTCCTAGGCTAAAGAGAAACCCAAATCCTTTTTCTGGTTCAGGATTAAACCAATTGAATTTTCACACAACCCAAGGTGTACCCACACCTTAATACAATATTCCCGAAAGAAAGAAAATTGAACAAAAGAAAAGATTGCTTTAGAAAAGTAAGATTACACAAATTTCGGATCACGCTTTAATTCCAAAATTCTCACAACAATTGCAGGATTTGCCGGTTTAGAGGATGGTGAGAATTCTTGGAGATTAGAGACTTTTTGGAGACTTTTTGATGGCTATTTGGTTGCTGTAAATTTTTCAAAAAAATGAGTGAAAGATGATGTTTTTAGGGTTAAAAAGAATTCTGAACAAATGGAAGATAAGCCATTGGATTTAGGTCAAAAAGGATGGATGGTTGTGATTGAACGGTTGAATTTTGGAAAGATTTAAGTCCATAATTGGAGAGAAGGGAGGAGAGAATATTCTTCTCCAAAATGTCCATGTGTGACATTCTTTCCTTTTTTTTCAATTCATTTGAATTTCAAAAATATGAATTTTTGAAAACTTCTCGCCACATGTACGCTTTTTATTCGTCCACGTATGTCACGTCAATTCACCATCGTCAGCTACCACATCATCGCCACATCAGTCTTCGCCACGTCAGCACAGTGCCACGTGTCAGTGCCTTATTAGTTTCCCTTTTCAAACTTCTTTTGCTCATATCTCCTTCGTTTGAGCTCCGATTTGAGCGATTCAAATTGTCTTGTACTCGTCTCTTCAAGATCTACAAGATAGACCCTTTGAAGTACTAAAAAAGATTAGTACAAAAATTTTAGTTTGTTATCATCAAAATATTTAGTTTGATTGAAGCCTTAAAGCTAACAATCTCCCCCTTTTTGATGATGACAAACCTAAAATAATGCATACATTTTTTAATACATTCTCCCCCTTTTGTTATCACCAAAAAGTCATACCATGAGGTTTCCCCCTTTTTCACATAATAAAAGAGATAAAAAGCTCCCCCTGAATTTAATATTCAATTAAATATATGCTACCTCTATCAATCACAGTGATGTAATTAAATGCGAAGGATACCAAGTGCAAGTCTATTTTTACAAAATGCTTCTTCATTAAGAGCTTTTGTAAAAATATCTGCTACTTGTTTTTCTGTGTGAACATAATTAATGACAATTTGGCCTTTTTGCACATGCTCTCTTAGAAAGTGATGTCTTATATCTATATGTTTTGTCCTAGAGTGTTGAATAGGATTTTTAGTTAAATTAATTGAACTAGTATTATCACAAAAGATAGGTACTTGTTCAAAATTTAAACCAAAATCACGCAAGGTTTGTTTCATCCATAAGACCTGAGAACAACAACTTGCAGTAGCAATATATTCAGCCTCAATAGTGGATAATGCAATAGAGTTTTGCTTTTTGCTATACCAAGAGACTAGTGAGCTACCTAAGAAGTGACATGTTCCACTAGTACTTTTCCTATCAGTTAAACTTCCAGCAAAATCAGCATCAGAATATGCAATTAAATCTAAAGATGCATTCTTAGGATACCACAAACCTAAATCTATAGTTCCAAGTAGATATTTAAAAAAAAATTTACAGCATGCAAA
This sequence comes from Trichosanthes cucumerina, assembly GCA_036507285.1. Taxonomy (NCBI): domain Eukaryota; kingdom Viridiplantae; phylum Streptophyta; class Magnoliopsida; order Cucurbitales; family Cucurbitaceae; genus Trichosanthes; species Trichosanthes cucumerina. The sequence goes on from CM071841.1 coordinate 48,800,975, forward strand.
TGTGATTCTTTAGGACATGATTGAAATCTAGCACACATGCAAACACTAAACATAATATCTGGCTTACTTGCAGTTAAGTAAAGTAGAGATCCGATCATACCACGATAAGGTTTAATATCTACGTTTTTACCTTATTCATTCTTAGCAAGCTTTGTAGTTGTGCTCATTGGGGTCTTTGCTACTTTTGCATTATCGAACTTAAATCGCTTGAGTAGGTCATTTGTATACTTTTCTTGATTTATGAAGATTCCTTCTTCAAGTTGTTTGATTTGAAGCCCGAGAAAGAACTTGAGTTCTCCCATCATGCTCATTTCAAACTCGTTATGCATACATTTAGAAAATTCTTCACAAAGAGAAGGGTTAGTGGCACCAAAAATAATGTCATCAACATAAATTTGTACTAGCAAAATATCCTTTTCTTTGGTTTTAATAAAAAGTGTAGTGTTAATAAGTCCCATTTTAAAACCATTTTCAAGCAAGAATTTACTCAAACGGTCATACCAAGCTCGAGGAGCTTGTTTAAGACCGTAAAGAGCTTTATTTAGTTTGAAAACATGATTTGGATTTTCAAAACTTTCAAAGCCAGAAGGATGTTCAACATAGACTTCCTCCATTATGAAACCATTTAAGAAAGCACTTTTCACATCCATTTGAAATAAGGTTAAATTCTTATGAGATGCAAAAGCAAGTAACATGCGAATTGACTCAAGCCTAGCAACAGGAGCGAATGTTTACTCATAGTCTATTCCTTCTTCCTGATTGTAACCCTGAGCAACTAACCTAGCTTTATTCCTAACAATATTACCATATTCATCCATTTTATTTCTAAATACCCATTTAGTTCCTATAACTGAATGATTAATAGGACCCACAACTAACTCCCACACATTATTTCTTTCAAATTGATTTAATTCTTCTTGCATGGCCACTAACCAGAACTCATCACATTCAGCATCTTTAAAAGATTTTGGTTCAATTTGAGACACAAATGCAAGATTATTTAAAGCATTTAAAGAAGATCGAGTTCTTACTCCTTGAGATACATCACCTATAATTTGCTCTTGAGGATGGTGAATAGAGAATCTCCAATCCTGAGGGAGGGTTTCCTCTTGCTCCTTTTGAGTTGCATTTTCAATTGCTTATGTGTCCTTATCTTGAATATTCAACTCCTCAAACGATATTTCTAAATCATCACTCACGGATGCTTTAATAAATGCAACATGTGTTTCATCAAATACGACATTCATTGAGTCTTCAACAACAAGAGTTCTTTTATTAAAAACTCTATATGCTTTACTACATGCAGAATATCCTAAAAATATGCCAATGTCAGCTTTTGAATCGAACTTTCCAAGTTTCCCTTTGTCTTTCAAAATGAAACACTTGCAACCAAAGACATTGAAATAAATGATATTCGGTGTTTTATTTAACACAGGCCTTATTAAAACTCTATTCATTATATATGATGCAGTATTAACAGCTTCAGCCCAAAAATACTTTGGCAAATTATATTCATTTAGCATGGAGATGACTAATTCTTGTAAAGATCTATTTTTCCTTTCTACAACTCCATTTTGTTGAGGTGTTCTTGGAGAGAAAAAATCATGAGAAATACCATTTTCTTCACAAAAAGTTTCGAAAGAAGCATTTTCAAATTCTCCTCCATGGTCACTTCTAATTTTTGAAATAATAAAACCTTTTTCATTTTGAATTCTTTTTGAAAAACTGATAAAAGATTTTAAAACTTCATCCTTATGAGATAAAAATAAAACCCAAATGAATCTTGAAAAATCATCAACTATAACAAAAGCATAATGTTTTCCACTTAGACTTGCAACTCTAGTAGGTCCAAAAAGATCCATATGTAATAGTTGCAATGGCCTAGAGGTAGAAACCATTTTCTTTGGTTTGAAAGAAGACTTAGTTTGTTTACCCATTTGACAAGCATTACAAACTTTATCTTTTTCAAAATTTAATTTTGGAAGACCTCTAACAAGGGATTTCTTAGAGATATTTGAAATTAAATGCATACTTGCATGTCCTAATCTTCTATGCCACAACCATGGATCGTCATGCAAAGCAGCAGGACATTTATTATCTACTATAGGACAATTCATCGGATCAACAAAGATAAACATTTCTATCTCTATTTCCAACAAATGTAATTTTTCCATCACATGCATTTTCAATTATGCAATTTTTATTATTAAAAACTACCTTATATCCCTTATCACATAATTGGCTAATGCTTAGTAAATCATGCTTTAATCCATCCACTAACAAAACATCTTCAATAAGAAAATTTGAACCATTACCTATGTTACCTTTGCCAATGATCTTACCCTTTTTGTCATCGCCGAAGGTAACATATCCTCCATCTTTCTTTTCTAGGTATGCAAATTTTGTGTGGTCCCTAGTCATGTGTTTTGAACACCCACTGTCCAAGTACCACTTGTTCTTTATTGATCTCAAACATACCTGAAAGAAATTTATTCTCAAGATATAATCTTAGGTACCCACATTTGTTTGGGTCCTTGGGGGTTAGTCAATAAAAACTTAGGAATCCATCTCTTTTTATTTTCATTTATAACGTTGGATTTCCTTAAATTACATGCATAGGCTTTGTGACCCTGTTTTCCACATGCATGACAAACAATAGATGACATGATACTTTCTTTCACAAAATAATTTTCAAATTTCTTTTGCTTTTGATGAGGTTTGTAACCTATACCGCTTTTATCAAAAATTCCTTGTTGTTTACCCACATAATGTCTAGATTTTTCTTCCCATTAGTAAATTTTACTAGGATAGAAGTTAAATCTTCATTTTTAATTTCTAATGTTTTATATTCTTCTATTAAAGTATGCAAATTTGATTCAGACAAGTCAAGATCTTTTCTTAATTTCTCATTATCTTCTTTTATATTTTCTAATATTGTATATTCATCTTTTAACACATGAAAATCTGATTTAGACATATCAAGGCCTTTTCTTAAAGTCTTATTTTCTTCTTTTATATTTTCTAGCTCAATTGATAGGTCATTATTTTCGTGAGCTATTTTAGCATTTTTCTTTCTAAGAGACATGTATTTGCAGCCTAATTTTTCAAATTCATTTTTAATTTCATTAAAGGCTTCTACAAGTTCATCAAAGGAAAGATTTTAAGGAATTACCTCATTGTCATCGTCATCGTCTCCGAATGCCATAAAACAGAGGTTGGCTACTTCTCCTTCATTTTCAGATTCACTCTCATCACTTTCATCCCAAGTGGCTTTCATGGCCTTCTTGCTCTTCTTCAAAGATGACTTCCTTTGTGGACAATCCCACTTCACGTGTCCAGGCTTCTTACATTCAAAACATATAATTGCGTCCCTATTGCTCTTTTCTCCCTTTCCCTCTTGACTGTTACTTTTCTTGGAGAAATTTTTCTTTCTAAGACATCTCTTGAACTTTTTGGCCAAATACGCATATTCATCATCATTTAATTCATTCTCACTTTCAGAACCATTTTGAGCTTAAGTAGACTTTAATGCTAGGTTCTTCTTCTTCTTTACGTCATCCTCCATGTTGCCCTTCATGATTATCTCATGTGTCATGAGAGACCCAATGAGCTCCTCTAAAAGAAGTGTTGGGAGATCTTTGGCTTCTTGAATCGTCGTGACTTTAGCTTCCCAACTTTTGGGCAATGACTTGAGGATCTTCCTAACAATCTCAGAGGTAGAGTAAGTTTTTCCTAATCCTTTCAAGGCATTTACGATATTAGTAAATCGAGTAAACATTTCAGAAATAGACTCATTTGCATCCATTCTAAATAATTCGTAATTATGGACTAACATGCTAATTTTTTATTCTTTTACTTGATTCGTTCCTTCATGAGTTACTTCGAGCATATCCAAAATTTCTTTAGCAGAATTACATGCAGAGACTCGATTCAACTCATCAGGACATAAGGCACAAAACAGACAGTTCATAGCTCTAAAATTAATAGACACTTTCTTTTTATCATCTTCATTTAACTCATTTTCATTTTTGGGCACTTCTTGATTTGCAACAGATTTAGTTGGTACAACAGGACCCTTAGAAACTATTTCCCACAAAATATAATCAATAGATAACAAGTAAATTCTCATCCTAGTCTTCCACCATGCATAATTATTTCCATCAAAGAAAGGTGACCTAGTGGTAGATTGACCCTCTACAAATTCATTTATTCCAGTATTTGCCATAAGCTCGAACAATTATGAGTTTTAGAAAAAAAATTAAAACAAAAAAAATTATTCAATTTTAAAAAATTATTTATTTTCCTTTTTTTTTAATTAAGATAAATTTTAGTGAAGACAAAATTTCAATAAAATTTTAAAACTTATTTAGACTTTTAGAAACAATAAAAAAATGAATTTTAGGAGTCAATTTTCAAGAAAAGATTTTTCTAGTGAAAGAACCCTTTTTAAAAACATAAAAAACAACTTTTTTTTTTTAAATTTTAAAAAAAACCAGATTTAAAAAATATTAAAAAAAAATTAAAATATAAAAAAATTAAAATACTATTCCAGATAAAAAAAAACGAGCTACCCGCTCTGATACCAATTGTAGGACCGTATGGCAACACTAGAGGGGGTGAATAGGGTTGTCTACCAACTTTTTGATTTATTAAAAAATTAACTTCAACACTTTTTAGGCACTTTTTAACACAATGAGAAATTTAAGAAATTTGCACTCAATCAATTTTAATACAACAAACTTTAAACAAAAAGCAATTCAATGATAGAAAGATTGCAGACAAAACAATTCAAAAAAGCAAATCTTAAATCATGCAATCTAAAAAAAAATGCTAGAGCAGAAAGTAAAGTGCAGAAATTAAAAAGTTAAGGAAAATAGGACTACGAAAATTTTATAGTGGTTCGGCAAATTGCCTACTCCACTCCCCATGCTCCTCTTGGGTATTTCACTAAATTCGATCCTCTTGCGGGTGAGAACCAAACCGTCACGACCCTCTTTTTTCTAGGCTAAAGAGAAACCCAAATCCTTTTTCTGGTTCAGGATTAAACCAATTGAATTTTCACACAACCCAAGGTGTACCCACACCTTAATACAATATTCCTGAAAGAAAGAAAATTGAACAAAAGAAAAGATTGCTTCAAAAAAGCAAGATTACACAAATTTCGGATCACGCTTTAATTCCAAAATTCTCACAACAATTGCAGGATTTGTCTGTTAGAGGATGGTTAGAATTCTTGAAAATTAGAGCCTTTTTGGAGACTTTTTGATGGCTATTTGGTTGTTGTAAATTTTTCAAAAAAATGAGTGAAAGATGATGTTTTTAGGGTTAAAAAGAATTTTGAACAAATGGAAGATAAGCCATTGGATTTAGGTCAAAAAGGATGGATGGTTGTGATTGAATGGTTGAATTTTGGAAAGATTTAAGTCCATAATTGGAGAGAAGGGAGGAGAAAATATTCTTCTCCAAAATGTCCATGTGTGACGTTCTTTCCTTTTTTTTTTTAATTCATTTGAATTTCAAAAACTTGAATTTTTGAAAGCTTCTCGCCACATGTACGCTTTTTATTCGTCCACATATATCACGTCAATTCACCATCGTCAGCTACCACGTCATCGCCACGTCAGCATAGTGCCACGTGTCTGTGCCTTATTAGTTTCCTTTTTCAAACTTCTTTTGCTCATATCTCCTTCGTTTGAGCTCCGATTTGAGCGATTCAAATTATCTTGTACTCGTCTTTTCGAGCTCTACAAGATAGACCCTTTGAAATACTAAAAAAGATTAGTACAAAAATTTGAGTTTGTTATCATCAAAATATTTAGTTTGATTGAAGCCTTAAAGCTAACACTACCTCCAGCCAGAGAGGTGGATTTCAGTATTGAGTTAGAGTCAGGCACTACACCGTTATCAAAAACTCCGTACAGAATGGCTTCAGCCGAGTTAAAGGAGCTCAAGGCTCAATTGCAGGAGTTGCTAGACAAGGGTTTCATTCGCCCTAGTGTGTCTCCGTGAGGTGCGCCGGTACTCTTTGTGAAAAAGAAGGACAGGTCGATGCGCCTATGCATTGACTATCGGGAGGTAAATAAGGTGACGGTAAAGAACAAGTACCCGCTCCCTAGAATTGATGATCTGTTTGACTAGTTACAAGTGGCCACTGTGTTCTCTAAGATTGATTTGCGCTCGGGTACCACCAGCTGCGAATAAGAGTGGAAGATATCCCAAAGACGACCTTCAGATCCAGGTATGGACATTACGAGTTTACCGTGATGTCGTTCAGGTTGACAAATTCTCCGGCTGTGTTGGGCTTGATGAATATGGTGTTCAAGGAGTTTCGGGACACTTTCGTGATTGTGTTTATAGACGACATCCTGGTATACTCGAAGACGAGTGAAGATCACGAGAACCACCTGAGGAAAGTCTTGGTTGCCTTGAGAGAAAATCAGTTGTTTGCCAAGTTCTCTAAGTGTGAGTTTTGGTTGTTGCAAGTATCCTTTTTAGGGCACGTAGTATCTAAGGAGGGTGTCTCGATGGACCCGGTGAAGGTGGAACCAGTTTCAGATTGGGCCCGACCCAAGACTGTCACTGAAGTTCGTAGTTTCTTGGGTTTGGCTAGTTATTACCGACGGTTTTTAAAGGATTTCTCCAAGATTGCGACGCCCCTTACTCAGTTAACACGGAAGGGGAATGCCTTCGTGTGGAGTGAGGCGTGCGAGGCAAGTTTTCAGGATTTGAAGCAGAGGTTGATCTCAGCTCCAGTGCTTACAGTGTCGGATGAATCAGGAAACTTCGTGGTTTACAGTGATGCTTCCAAGAAGGGCTTGGGTTGTGTTTTGATGCAGAATGGGAGGGTAATTGCCTATGCCTCCCGTCAGTTGAAAGACTACGAGAAAAACTACCCGACCCATGTCTTGGAGTTAGCGACAGTGGTCTTTGCCTTGAAAATCTGGATACACTATTTGTGTGGTGAGAAGATCCAGATGTATACATACCACAAGAGCTTGAAATACTTGTTTACGCAGAAAGAGTTGAACATGAGACAACGTAGGGTGCTAGAGTTGGTGAAGGATTACGAGATTGAGATCTTGTATCACTCGGGTATGGCAAATGTGATTGTCGATGCCCTTAGTAGAAAGGTAGCTCACACGTCAGCCTTAGTCACGAAGGAATTTCATTTGCGAACCGAGATGGAGCGTGCCGGTATTGCCATGATGGTAGGGCAGGTCATGACTCAGTTTAACCAGTTGTCAGTGCAACCGACTCTGAGACAACGAGTCCTAGACTCCCAACAAGGGGACCCCGGTCTTGTGGATTGGTGGAATCAGGCCAAGTCGGGCCAAGAGAGTGAGTTCTCAGTGTCATCAGATGGGGGTTTGTTGTTCAAAGGCCGGTTGTGCGTTCCATATGTAAATGGCCTCAAGGAAGAAGTCCTAGCCGAGGCTCACAGTTCTCCTTTTTCAGTGCATCCTGGTAGCACTAAAATGTATCATGACCTGAAGCAGTTCTACTGGTGGAGTGGAATGAAGAAAGACGTAGAGGAGTTTGTTAGTAGATGTTTAGTCTGCCAACAAGTTAAAGCCCCGAGGCAGAAGCCGGTAGGGCTGTTGCAACCCTTAGAGGTACCTTAGTGGAAATGCGAAGAGGTTTCGATGGATTTTATTTCAGGTCTACCCCGAACTGTTAAAGGATTCACGGTGGTTTGAGTGATTGTTGATAGGCTGACAAAGTCAGCGCATTTCCTTCCTGGAAAACCGACTTATACGGTGGAGAAGTGGGCGAAGCTATTCATGGAGGAAATTGTCAGGTTACACGGAGTTCCAGTGAAGATCGCCTCTGACAGGGACCCTCGTTTCACATCCAACTTCTGGACGAGTTTCCAGAAGGCTTTAGGAGCGGAGTGCAGTTTCAACACAACATTTCACCCTCAGACACACGGTCAGACTGAGAGGTTGAACTAGATCTTGGAAGATATGCTCCGAGCGTGTGCCCTAGACTTCATCGGGAGTTGGGATACACACCTTCACTTGATGGAGTTTGCCTATAACAACAGTTATCAGGCCACGATTGGGATGGCACCCTTTGAGGCCTTGTATGGGAAGAGATGCAGGTCCCCAGTGTATTGGGGAGAGGTTGGTGAACGTAAGCTTCTGGGACCCGAGCTGGTCCAGATTACAAATGAGGTCGTGCAGAAGATCAGGGTGAGAATTTTAACGGCCTAGAGCAGACAAAAGAGTTATGCTGATGTGAGGCGTAGGGACTTGGAGTTTGCAGTTGGAGAGTACGCGTTCCTAAAAGTTGCACCTATGAAAGGTGTGTTGAGATTTGGCAAGCAAGGGAAGTTGAGCCCTAGGTTCATCGGGCCATTCGAGATCTTGGAGCGTATTGGCCCAATGGCGTATCGTTTAGCCTTGCCACCGTCGCTAGCAGTCGTGCACGACGTGTTTCACGTGTCGATGCTGCGAGGCTACGTGCCAGATGCATCCCACGTGATTGATTACAAACCACTCCAGGTCGATAAGGACTTGAACTACGAGGAGAAACCAGTGGAAATCCTAGCTCGAGAGAATAAGGTGTTGAGGAAAAGAGAAATCGACCTTGTCAAGGTCTTGTGGCAAAACCAGCAGCTTAAAGAAGCTACTTGGGAGCGTGAGGACGAGATGAGAATGAACTACCCGAAGCTGTTTGAGAACAAGCCACTTTCGAGGACGAAAGTTCTTAAGGTGGGGAGGATGTGACGCCCGGTAATTTCAAGTAAGTTATTAGTTCTTTCAAAGTTAATTCCGGGCTCATGTTGTGTTTTCTCTATGTTTTGGGCCAAGAAGTTAATTTTTGGACCTTGTAGGGACCCAAATAACTAAACCTCGCCTTTAAATTGGGTGGTCAACTCCCTTGGTTTTCATATCGTTGGTGTGGGAGAAGGTCTTGAGGTACGTTGCTTTCTTGTTTTCTTTAGGGGTTTTATTTTAGGTTTTCTTTTAAAAGAGAAGGGTTTACACAAGAAAAAGAAAAAAAAAGGGGAAAACCTCGTGGAGCTGCACCCCCCCCCCGGTCCTCTCTCCTTCTCCCCCTTTGCCTCTGTCTGCTCCGTGGCCAGCCACCAGCCGAGTCGCCAGCCGCCGGTCGCCGGTCGTCGCCTCCCCTCTCCACCGCGATCTTTCTCTCCTTCTCCGGTCGTTTTCTCTCCCAGCCCCCCTCTCGACCCGTCGTCCCCCTCTCTCCCTCTCGACTCGTCGCCTTTCTCTTTCTCTCTCACCCTCGACTTTCTCTCTCTCTCTTCCTCTCACCCTCAATTCTGTGCTCTCTTTCTCCCTCGGATCTGAACCGATCTGCCCCTAAGCGAATCATTCTCACTCTCTGTTTTGTGTCGATTTTTGTGGGCAAGAACAAATCTTCCGGCTAAGGAGTAAAGCGTTGGAGGGATCTCGAGCCTGAGAACGAGTGGAGAATCGGTTCAGCTTGTAACCGTGGGTAAGACTCGCTCTCGAATCTTTTGGTTCTAAATTTTTTTAAGCCTAGAATTTGCTGGTTTGGCTGTGAGTTCCTGTTAGATGAGTTAAAGGTATTCGGTTAGCTTGGTTAGGTTCGGTTTCGTATTGTGCCTCAAGGATAGGGCCACGAGGTTGGTTCCTAACTAAACTTGTGCATCGTTTGTGATGTTCTGTAGGTGCTTAGGGTTGTTAGCAGGAGTAAGGACCTCCCTTTTGCGCATTTTATTCGAGGTAAGTAGTCGGTTGGTTTAAGCACCAAACTCGTAAGCGATCGAGTTTGAGCATAGGGTTGTTGTGTTGATTTCGTAACTCGCGTATGAATGTTAGATTGTTGCTTGGTGCATGAGACCATAATTATCCGGTTCATTCTGTGCATATCTTGTACTTGCTTCTGTGTGTTGGGTTTGACTCTTATGCGTGTCATGTTTATGCTTATGAATTGTGCTTGGTTGTGGAGTGAGACTCGAGCCTGTGTGGAAGAGCGTGTTGTGTGATTGACCCCTGAAACTGAGCAGGATAAGTCTTGTGGTGGTTTAGGCCAGGGGTGACTGGTTAGCTTGGTGGTTAGGCCAAAGGTTGGTTGGCGAGCTGTGTGGTTAGCTGGTTAGGTTGATGGTTAGGGACTCGGTTTCAAGACGACCATGGAAGGGTTTAGGGGAAAGCCAGGGAGAGGCATTGGAGTCTGACTTTCTAGGTTAGCATCACCAAACCCACTGAGTGACCTCGAGCGAGACAAAACCTCTAGGCTGGCATCTCTGTGTGGGCATTAGGTTCGAGTGCGCCCTTTTGCGAGCTGTGTGGACATAGGGTCGAGCGCCCTTTGTGATTTCTGTGTGGGCATTAGGGTCGAGTGCGCCCTTTTGCGAGCTGTGTGGGCATTAGGGTCGAGCTACCCTTTTGCAAGATGTGTGGGCACTTGGGTGGGGCGCCCTTGTGCGATCTGTGTGGGCTTTAGAGTCAAGGCTCTATTGCGTTTCTGTGTGGGTATTAGAGTGATTACTCTTTCGCGTTGGGGTACGTCCCCGTCTGTGGCCGCCTAGGTTTTTGGATCGTCGGTGAGTCTCGGGGTGAGGTATGCACGTGAGTGCCTAGTCATGAGTCCCTAAGTTGTTGTGGTTGCGAGCTCGATTTATCTCTGTGTGCGTAGTTGTGCAATTTGTAGCTTGGACGTGAGTGGGCTACTTACTGAGTATTCGCATACTCACCCGTCTACTTTAATGTCTTTGGTTGCAGGTAAGGGCAATAAATGAGTTGGAGGGCAACGGTGGCGACATGACGGGGCTATGAAACTACTTTTTGTCTTAGAGGAACTTTTATTTTGAACTTAGGCAGTTCTTTCTATCTATGAGTTGAACTGTGACTTCTGTTTGTTACTTGTTGGGATTACCGAACTCGTGTGGTTGAGCATGTTATTTGTTCATTTAGTTTCTGGTTCAACATGCTTGTTTACTTGTTTAACTGTTGTGTAGTGCTTCTGTTGCCTCTGTTGTGTTGTCTTGCTGGAGCCCGGCCTATTATGTTGTAGTTTGGAGGAGGTCGGGCATTGGAAGAGTTCTTAGAAATGTTTCCTACTTAAATCAGGTTAAGTAAAATTTTGGATTCATCCGGATAGCGTCGTTATGCTGCCGAAATTTCGGCGCAGTGGGTGTTATCTAGTGACGTCCCTGGTTGGAGTTGGTTTGGAAACTAGGGGCGTTACATAAATACATGAAATTAATAGGTACATAATGCGTTAAAGATGTGAATGATAATGAATTTTTAGATTCATTGTGACTTTTGGATGAAAAGATGTCTTATCAAGCTAGAAATGTTGCAACTTCTCACTATGTGTGGATACTTTGGCTTGGAGGTGAATATTCAATGCTTCTTGAAGTTTCTTAGCTCTAATGATTGGACTTATGGAGTAATGATTGGCTCATCATTGGCTTGAATTTTAATTGACTTTGTTGGCTTTGTTTATGAGCTTTATTTGGGTTTGATTGAGTTTGTTGAGGTTTGGATTCTTCTTTTAGACTTCTCTCATGGTCTCCTTGGTCATTTATTATCTTATCATTTAGTATCAAAGAAGCATGATTGAGAACTCCCCTTATTCAAGATGAACCCCCACAACAATAATAAGATAAATCCCATAACGAATTGATAATGTAACCCCAAGAAAATGAAACAGATTTTTACTTCAAATTTCTAATTGATGATCAAGAAGAAAGGAGAATTCATTCCTATCTTTAAGATTCGAACTCTCCACAATCTAATGAATCAAACTTTATTCAAAGTTCTAAATATTCATTCTAAACACAAGAATACAGGAAAACATAAAGCTTGAGAGATACTAAACTCAATTTTGAGATTTCATTCAACTTTAACTTGTGTTCAAATGATAAGGTTGTAGTCACATCCTTTTACCTATATAGTCTAAATTTAGCCTCCAACCTTTCAACTCCTGACATGAACAAAATTAAATATAAATACATGTCTTTAAATAGGTACATAATATATTAAACATGTCAATGATTTTGGATTTTTAGATTCATTGCCCCCTTTGGATGAATAGGCATCTCTTCAAGTTTGAAAGGATGCAACTTTCCACAATACGTAGATATCTTAATTTGGAAGTAAGCATTGAAGTCTTCTTGTAGTATTTTAGCTCTAATGACCCTTTATAGCATAATGATTGGCTCCTTAATGACTTGAATTTGAGTTGAATCCATTGACTTTGAATATGAGTTTCATTTAAGCTGGTTGAGCTTTGGATTCTTCTTCTAGACTTCGCTCATGGTTTCCTTGTTCATTTATTATCTTATCGTTAAATTCATTGTGACTGTTGAATGAAGAAGTGCCTTATCAAGCTTGAGCGAATGCAACTCTTCACTATATGTAAACACGTTAGCTTGGAGGTGGATATTCAATGCTTCTTGAAGTCTCTTAGTTCTAGCTCTTGTCATTGGGGCTTGTGGCATAATGATTGTGTCATGATTGAGTTGACTTTGAGTTTGAGCTTCAATTGAGCTTGTTTGAGCTAGATGAGCTTGGTGTCAACTTGTGGACTTCTCTGGTCTCCTTGGTCACTTATTTCTTTATAAGTATTTATGTTAGACATAATTCAATCCTGAATTAATTGGGAATTCAAGATTTGAATTAAATTAGGAGTCCAAAACAATTTAGTAATATATATTTCTCAAATTATGAATTCAAAATCTAATCAAATTAAAAGTCCAAATAGCTATTTTTTATCCCGGTTCTTCTATAAAGCTCTGGCTTGCTTCAAAGTGGTCGATCTCTACAAAATAGACAAATACGAGCGTAAACCCATCTGAGCTTTGGGCTTGTTGATACTCAGGAAAAAGAAAAACAGTCTCTAGGTTCTCTTCCTCTCCACACTAATTCAACCATCTAAAGTCAATGATCTCTGCCAACTGGGAGTCATCTTAGATTCTAAGAACCTTCTAAAGGTAGTACATTGTAGCTTCAATAGTAATCTTTATTTTTTTTTGGTGAAGTTTCTTATTTTAAAATATTTTAAAAATTTAAGTTCGGTTTGATAACTATTTAGTTTTTAAAAATTATGCTTGGTTTTCTACAATTTTTTTTCATCTTCTCTACAATGGTTTTAATCTTTGTTGAAGTACTATTTATGTTTCTAACCAAATTTCAAAAGCAAAAATATATTTTTGAAAACTATTTTTTTTAGTTTCGAAACTTAGGTTAGATTTTTGAAAACATAGGTATAAAGTAAATAAGAAAACATTGAAACTCATTGGTTGAAGTAGAATTTTTGGGCTTAATTTTCAAAAACCAAAAATAAAAAACAAAAAACTAATACCTCGTTTGATAACCATTTGATTTTTTATTTTTGGTTTTTGAAAATTGAGCCTATACATACTACTTTTACCCATAGTTTTCCATGTTTTCTTATCTACTTTTTAGATATATTTTTCAAAACTAGGTCAAGTTATGAAAACTAAAAAAATGAGTTTCCAAAAACTTATTTTTATTTTTTGAATTTAGATTAAAATTCAAGTGTTTTATTAAATAATATGAGAACTATTGCAGGGAAGATGAAAATTATTGTCGAGAAATGGTGAGAAAACGAATGCAATTTTCAGAACTAAAAATCAAGAATCAAATGGTTATCAAACGGGACCTAAATAGTTATCAAACAGACCTTTAAATTGTTTTTCCCTTTTCAATTTTTTTTTTTTTTTTTTGAGATTGAGAAGCACTGTTTTATTTGTTTAATGTTTTTTAAACTCATTATTAGTTCGTTTACGTTTGAGTGGTTGAAAGATATGATTAAATGAAGGGGACCATATTACTTGTGAGAAGAGAACATATATATATTTATTGCATTAATTGATAGTGTCGCCACGTACCTGCGACGCGGAGTGGCCGACGTCCTCAAAAATAGGGATATTTAAAGGGAGTCGCCACCAATCTTTTTTATGGTGTGATTGGGCACCAAAATAAAATAATTTTTTTAAAAAAAAGAGAAAAAAAGTGGTATGCAAAAACCAGATTTGGATTCGGGAGTTGTTTGTGTATGGGGAAGGTGTTAGCACCCCACAACACCCGTTAAAAAAAAACGGTGGCCAAATTTTAATCTTGAATTGCAAAAAAAAAAGATTTAAGGAGAGAAGTTTAATTCAAGTAAAAGAATTTAAAAAAAAAAATGTCTTATTTTATCCCTCATTACTCTAATATTGGAGTCATGACCCCATAAAATAAGTGGATTTAAATCCATCAATTTGGCTATATTGAAATAATTCCCAAGATTCTATAAATAACATAACCTCAAGAATATGAGAAAATTTTACAATTTTTTTCAAATCAATCATAGGATAGCCTTCATATAAAACAAAGTTTTTTTAAAAAAATAAAAATATTTTAATTAAAATTCATTTTTTCTTAGGATCAAAATCTCGGACTCCCAAAGATAATGATCTCTCACCTCAAGAATTCTAGAAAATCGGACTCCCAAATATTTCTAGATTCCGTCGTAGGAATTTTTTTTAGAAATAAAAGAAAAAACCTTTTAAAAAAATTCACAAATAAGTTGTAAATAAAATTTAGTTTTTTTTAAAAAAAAAAACTTTATAAACTAAATTTAAAAAAATGAAAATAAGTTTACAAAAAAAAGATTTTGAAATCATGAATGATAATCAAAATAAAATTAATTTTTTTTAAAATAATAAAATACACAATGCAATTTAAAGATAGATCATGCTTAACATAACAAATTGATCATACAGATAAGCAAATAAACGTCATTTACAAATATGCAAATCGAATTTTACGAACAAAATAAGCATATTGAAATCGATCTTGGACTTCCAAAGAGTCGATTTCTCACCTCGGGAAAACTAGAAAATCGGACTCCCAAATATTTCTAGATTCATTAAATCAAGCATATTTTTATATAAAATGATGTAGATTACTAGATCACATAATAATTAGCATACATAAAGCAAAAAGAAAAAAAAATAGGAAATGTAATTTTTAAACATACAAATATAACACAAAGTGAAAAGAGAAAATGACAATAACAATACTAATGATAGTAATACAATTCTTTTAAACTAAACTGAGTACAAAACTTACCACTCTTTTAAAAAAAAAATATACTAATTTAAAAAAAGACTGAATTAGAAAAAAGAAAGAAATAAAAAAGAAAATAAAATAATAAAAAAACTAAAATTTAAAATCTTACCACTTAAGTTTAAAAATAAAATAAAATAAAAAAAATGAAAACTGAGCAAACGAAGGGATGGACAGTCCTTTCAATTCATTTTATTTATATATATATATATATATAATATTAATAATAATAATAAAATAATAAAATTTAATAAAAATATAATATAATATATATATAAATATTGATTTTTTAAAAAAAATAATTAAAAAAAAAAACTGAACTGACGCGTCAATGGCACTGCCACTGACGCAAAAGAAGGGATGGCCGCCCATCAGTCATTTCAATTCTTTTTTTATACATATATATATAATAATTATAATTATAATAATATTTAATAATAATAATAATATAATATATATAATATAAAATTATTATAAAAAAAAAGAAATGGGTCGCTGTTTTGTCGCCCATTAGATTGTTTTTTTTTTTAAATAATAATAATAACAATTTTACTTTTTAAAAAAAAACACATCCAAACCAAACCATTTATCTTCCACCATTTTTTTCAAAAACCCTAATTTCACCTCTCTCTCTACCCAACACATCTTCTTCTCCTTCTCTCTTTTCTCTCTTTTTTTTCAACTTCTCAAACTTAATCACTTCCATTCTAAATGGCTTTTAAGCAACATTCTTCACAGAATAGGAGCCAAACTTACCCCCCACAAAGGTATGTTTTACTTTTAGTTTCACAATACATGATATTTTTTTCTCTGTTTCGTTTTATATTTTTTTTTTTTTTGCTTTGTGACTGTTATTTCTATAGAACAAAAACCCCCAACCTTCACTTTTTGTACTTCTTAAGATCTAAGAACAGAAAAAAAAAAGAAAAAAAAATGAATGGATTGAAAGATAAAGAAGAGTAGTAACACAAATAATAACAATAAAAGAAAGTATCATAAAAAAAAAAGTAGGGGACAAAGGAAACAACAATAAATAGATATTCTCAGTAAAAATGCATTAAGCAATAAAATGAAAAAAAAAAAACAAACT
Organism: Trichosanthes cucumerina; assembly: GCA_036507285.1. NCBI lineage: Eukaryota > Viridiplantae > Streptophyta > Magnoliopsida > Cucurbitales > Cucurbitaceae > Trichosanthes > Trichosanthes cucumerina. Next base: position 48,817,139 of record CM071841.1, read on the forward strand.
TGCAACAAACCCTTACTCAACTACTGTTTTTCAGGGGTGCTCTCAGATGAATATGAAAAATCTAGCAACGGGGGAAGCGTAGAACACCATTGACTCGCTGCTTGAGATGCGGATCCTTGGGTCAAAGACCCTACCAAATGCATCTCGAGTTAAGGTTGTTCTAAAACTTCTTGTTCCTTTTTTTTGTTAAAAAAAAAAGATAGCTCTAAACAGAGGATAAAATCTTACTTTGTAACCAACTTTTTTGTAATGTGGTTGTGATTGAGTTCAAGGTTGAGAAATGGATTGATATTGTTTTTGTAGGTTTTTTTTTGTTCTTGTTGTAGGCCCCTCTATAGGGTTGTGAAAAGATGGATTATAAAGCAAAAACCTCTTCTTCTTTTAGGCAAAAAAACAAAACAAGCAAATTTGTTGTGAAAATGGGCCATTACTTAGAAAGGAAGGACAAGAATTTGATTTTTAAAACCCTCCACTTTTTCCTCATTTTTTCAAAACCCCTAATTTTCACACTTAGCAACAACTAGTAAAAATGTCACAAACAAAGATTATAAGGTTAAAGCTCTAATTTAAATTTAATAATTAAAAATGATAAAATAAGTAAGCCGGACAAAAATATGTGGCTACAGATAGAATTAATATGCAGTTATAAATTTTGGCTGTAATTTATCTTTTCCGTGGGGAAACATACAAAATACATTCAATTATAATTCCCTTTTAAAAAGTGAGTTTAGAATCTTATCTATATTTGGAGAATAGTCCTATTTTTAGATTTTTAAAAAGATTCTCCGTTAGTCTGTGAACTTTTGCATTTTGTATCTTAGGTCTCTCAACTTTAAAATGCATCTGGTTTGTATACTTTTAATTTTGTATTTTAGCTAGGTCTCTCAACTTTAAAAAGAGTCTAATAGATTTCTAAACTTTTAATTTTATATCTTAAATAGGTTATTGAGCTATTTAACATTCTTTTAAATAAAAAATTATGCACTTATAAGACATAAAATTGAAAGTTGATAATTGTATTAGACACAAAAATTTAATTTTATATTTAACAGAACTTTTAAATTTGAAAGATTTTGAATATATAAATGACCTAAAACTTGAAAGTTGAAGTTCCTATTAAACAAAAAATTCATTTTATATCTCATAAATTTGTTATTTTTAAAATGTTAAATGTATATAAGGGTTAGACATAAAAATGGAAAGTTTAGGCCCTGTTTGATAACGTTCTTGTTTCCTGTTTCCTGTTTCTTGTTCCTTGTTCCTTGTTTCTTGTTTCTCATTTTTTAAGAATAAGAAACAAGAATATGTTTGATATTTATTTTTGTTTCTTGTTTCTTTGAAAATAAGAAATAGAAACATAAACTTGTTTTTTATATCTCATAAATTTGTTATTTTTAAAATGTTAAATGTATATAAGGGTTAGACATAAAAATGGAAAGTTTAGGCCCTGTTTGATAACGTTCTTGTTTCCTGTTTCCTGTTTCTTGTTCCTTGTTACTTGTTTCTTGTTTCTCATTTTTTAAGAATAAGAAACAAGAATATGTTTGATAACTATTTTTGTTTCTTGTTTCTTTGAAAATAAGAAATAGAAACATAAACTTGTTTGATAAGCTAACGCATTTTTGTTTCTTGTATACATAAATATACAATTAATTATAACAAATTTATATTATCAAATACCAACAAGTCTCGATACAAAATTAACTAATAATAAAAGTAAATAAATAAAATTGTTTTATCCTTTAAATGTTGTTAAAATTTGAATTGTAATATTATCTCTTACTCGAGTCATTCGTCTTAAATAATGTCGACTCAGATCAAACTCAATTATATTGTTAAATGTAGTGGTTGTAAAATATTAAAATGAGGCTAAAGACATGTTTAAAAAAAAAAAGATTTGTACTCTTTAGGGATCGAACTCAAGATTGGTTTAGGGAAGGAGGTAAAAACTACCAAACACTTTACCAACAAGATAGAGAGTCAATTCAAGAAATTTGGGAACATTTAAAAATGAAAACAAACGGAATAGAAAGGGCCCGTTTGATAACGTTCCCGTTTCCTGTTTCTTGTTTCTGTTTCTCATTTTTTAAGAAACATACTTGTTTGATAATCCATCCCGTTTCTTGTTCCCAAAATTTGAGAAACGTTTCTAAAATTTGGATTAAATTTGAGGAACTTCAAATAGTAGTTTCTTTCTATTTCGTTTCTTTTTATATTAAATGTTTTCCAATTTTTCCATTATTAGCCTCTAGCCTATTGGTGAAATGCATATCAAAACTATACTCCTTTCATTTCAAGCCCAAGTTCGATCCTTGGTTAGTACAATTTTTTTATTTTCTTTTTATATGTATATATGTATTATTTGAATTTTGAGTTTTAATTTTGCAATAAATAAATTTTGTTCACTAAAACATGCCTTTAACCTCATTTTAATATTTTACAAACTACAACATTTATCAATATAATTGAGTTTGATCTAAGTCGACATCATTTAAAACGAATGGTTCGAGTAAGAGATAAGATTGCAGATCAAATTTGAACAACATTTGAAGAATAAAATAATTTTATTTATTTACTTTTATTATTAATTAATTTTGCATCGAGACTTGTTGGTATTTGATAATATAAATTTGTTATAATTAATTATATATTTATATATTTTAATGCATGCTATATATTTTATATCATATAACTAAATTCTTTTTAAACTATAAAAAATGACAAAAAAATGAGTTAAAGAAAACATTTAAGAATAAGAAACAAGAAACGGTTATCAAACAAGTTTATGTTTCTATTTCTTGTTTTCAAAGAAATAAGAAACAAGAAACAGGGAACAAGAAACAGGAACCAAGAAACAGAAACGTTATCAAACGGGGCCAAAGAAACTACTTATGTTGTTTCTAAAATTTAGTCCAAATTTTAGAAACGTTTCTCAAATTTTGGGAACAAGAAACGGGATGGATTATCAAACAAGTCTGTTTCTTAAAAAATGAGAAACAAAAACAAGAAACAGGAAACGGAAGCGTTATCAAACGGGCCCTTAGAGATCTATTAGCACATTTAAAGTTCTAGACTTATTAAATACAAAATTGAACGTATAGAAACTTATTAAACACTTTTTAAAAGTTTAAGAATCTATTAGTGTAATGTCTGAATTTTTATTAAAAAAAAAAAGAAAAAAAAAAGAAAAAAAAGGGGGAAAAAGGGGTTGGGGAGGGCTTTCTTCGCGCGTTGCAGGCGAAGCGGTCAGCGGCCAACGCCTCACCTATTTTTTTTCTTCTTTCTTTCCTCGTTTTCAAAACTCTCACTCTTTTCCCTCTCCGTGGCAAATCTCTTCCGAAGCTCTCCCTCACCGCCTCTCTCTCTCCTGAAGCTCTCCCTCATCGCCGCTTTTTCTCTCACTAACTCTCCCTCTCTCGCCGACAGCTCCCTCTCTCTGACCCTCTTTCTCTCTCTCTCTCCCTCTCTCTCAGTCGTCGCCACCGTCGTGTCAAGATCCATGAGACCCGCCCTTAGTTCGAGGTTGGTTCGGGCAATTTGGCCCCCTTTTGGCCAGATTTTGACACGTTGAGGTTGATTCCTGGTAGATCAGGCCACGAGGAGTCCGAATCTGGTACCTACGCGTCGCCACCAACCGTCGTCGTTGTCATCGGTTGTTAGAACCTGTGCGATCCCTCAAATCTTTCTTCAGCTCGTTTCGGACCTCCGTGGGGTAAATTTGATCCCTGTATGTTTTGTAGGCCTTTGCTTTGTGTTTGAGTTGTTGATTTTTGTATGTGTTCGTCGTTAGGCACTACTTGGAGCACGCTCGCACTTCTTGAGTTGTGCGAAACCTCGAGATCTAGGTAAGTAGTCATTTGGACTACCCTAACCTTAAGAGTAGGGATTAGGGACGAAACTGCATGCAATAGAAAATTAGGAACAGTAATTGGTTGTTTTGGATCATGTGATAGCATGTGTTGCTTGTTACTCTTACGTGCCTGATTTTGAGCTTGCTTGTTTATGCTTGATGTGAATCCTTAATGTGAATTTCAGACTTGTAGTTTCAGTTTGTTCCCTCATGTAGAGGCTTGTTGTTCGGTGATTAGTTTTGTGGTAACCTAGGGAGGTGTTATGTAGCCTTAGGTTCGTAGCTAGCACCACCAATCCTAGTGTAGGTCCAAGACCTCTGTGTAACCCTTAGCAGGTTGAGACTATAGGTTGGTGAGACTGATATGGGATGTGGGGTCAATCCTCCATCTAGTAGATGTGATGAGACATGAGATGTGGGGTCCGTCCTCCATCTAGTTGACGAGATTAAACACGAGATGTGGGGTCCTTCCTCCATTTGGTAGACGAAATTAGATATGGGATGTGGGGTACACCCTCCATTTATAGAGCGACCCAGAGAGTGAGCTCTAGAGTATAGAGAGGGGTTGGATACGATCTTTCACCTTGATTGAGGCCCGGAGAGCGAGTCCCGTTGTCGTGAGCTTGTGGGCGGGAGCACTGCTCTGTTGGCGCCAACTTAGTCTAGGAGCTAAGAGTAGGACAGGAGATAGCGAGTCTGAGAATGTGTCATGATCGAGGGAATGTGGAGTTCTGTAGATCGGGTTGACGAGTCATGTGTTGTTAGGCTTAAGGCTTGACCCTTTTTTTTTTTTTGCTTTGGACGAAGTGGGTTGCTTACAGAGTATTTTTATACTCACCTCTCGTTTTGTGTATTTTTGGTTGCAGGTAGGGTGAAACCCTGAGCTGACCAGTGTCGGCGAGATTCTGCGAGGCTATGGAAGACTTGTTAGGACTTAGTTAGGGTTGACCTTGTTAGGAGTTTGTTTATTTTTTTTATTTTCTCTGATGCACTCTATTCCTCTTAGTTTGGTCCCTTGCACAGTTTCAGTTAGTTGTAACGATTATTCTTGACATGTTTTGTTTTGGAAATCTTTAGTTAAGAACGCACATTCTGACAAACTTGTTAGTTGCCTGAGAACTCTGGGGGACTAGAGCCCAACCTGTGGAATTTGTTGTTTAGAGAAGGTTGGGTACCCTCGTGAGACTTTTTTTGGAAATGCTTTTCGTGTTCAGGTGTTATGAAATTTTTTTTATTGTCCTAGTTGCGTCGTTATGCTGTCGAAATTTCTACACGAGCAATGTAACTAAGAATAAGATCCAAAGTGGAATAGCCCTGTTGGGGTGGGGTGTTACAATTAAACACAACTGTAAAAATTCAGGGCCCGTTTGATAACCATTTTGTTTTGGGTTTTTAGTTTTTGAAATTTAAACCTAAGAATACTACTTCTACCAATGAATTTATAAGTCTTCTTATCTAGTTTGTACTTATGTTTTCAAAAACCAAGCCAACTTTTGAAAACTAAAAAAAGTAGCTTTCAAAAACTTGACTTTGTTTTTAGAATTTGACTAAGAGTTCAAATGCTTACTTAAGGGTTATGATCTCTATTGTAGAGAAATTAGGTGAAAATAAACTTAACTTTCAAAAACTAAAAACAAAAAATAAAATGGTTATCAAATGGGGCCTCAGACACTCAATTTCTAATTTATGATTTTTAAACATTGTTTCATAATAATTTCATTTTAAAAAATTCAAGATTAATAAAAAATACTACCTTTCAAATAAATTTGAAAATATAAATATAAATCTTGGGAATATAAACAATATCTTTAGCTAGAAAATGAAGAGATCTACCCTATATAAGTGAATGACTACATCTTTATTGGTGTGTCAGGGCTTATGTCAAAGTGAACAATATTACATTTTTGTATAAATAAGAAGCAGTTCACCTAATAATAAAAGAAATAAAAATACAGTATATCATAATAGATAAGCTTTAATGGTAAAAATAAAATAAAGAAAATAGCAATATTGAGTTGATTTTTAATCTAAACTTTCAATTCTACCTGATTGAAACTTTGATATGCAAACTTTACTTTTCCTCAGATTTTCAGTCAAATAATTATAAAAAAAAAATATTTTTAAGATAAAAATAGAGACATGCTATAAGTTGATGAGATTTCAGAGAAATGGACGACTAAAGCTATGTTTAGAATGAAATTGATCGGTTCTAATAGATTTAATCCATGAACCATGATGTATATTAATTTGTTAGGGCTTGAATTTCGTATATATTAGTTAAACTTTAGAAGCTACTTTTGTAGTTGAACTAAGTGGGTGATTGTTTCTTATTACAATGTAAAAATAACTATACCACTCATTCAACTTTAATATCTAATTCCATAAAATTTCATGTCTAGGTAAAAACTTATTCACGTGGGTAAATATTAATTTTTTCCATGGAAAAAAAATCTAAAACTAAGATAATTATCAAATCAAAACAATTATCAATCGTCTCAAACATAGTTTAATAGTTAAGACCCAATTTGATGACTATTTGGTTTTTTGATTTTTGTTTTTAAAAGTTATCTTTGTTTGTTCACAATTTCTCTTCATTTTCTCTACTATGATCTCCATTTTTCTTGAGTAATCATTTAAGTTTCTAGCCAAATTTCTAAACTAAAAATCAGTTTTTTAAAACTATTTTTTTTATATTTTTAAACTTAATTTGGTTTTTGAATATATAGATACACAGTAAATGTGAAAGTATAGAAACCTATAGGTAGAAGTGCTATATACTTAATTTTAAAATATCAAAAATAAAAAACTAAAAACCAAATAATTATAAAACGGGATAAGGTATCTCAATCTGATTCAAATCTCTATTGCATTTGCATACCTTAGAGGCTTAGACGCAACGTTTAAAAAAAAATGTTTTTGCTCCGTTAATCTTTTTTCTTATTAGAAAATTGGAAATGGCCCAGATTGTCGGTGACGGCCTCTAGATGAGCTTCAATTATAAGGGAAGAAAGGACAGTGATTATAATAATAATAAATAAAATCACTGGATTTCTTTTCCAAGTGTTTTGCATAAATAATTTAATGTGCAGTTGAAAATAGATCTCACTTATCTGGCATTTCAAACTATAACCATCCACCTGTGTATATAAAAAGAAAAATAAATAAAATATTTTGGCATACATATTTTTAGTAGTACTTTCAAATATCGATATTTAGTTTTCTTACTTTCAAAAAATTTTAAAATTAATCTTTACCGTTGATTAACTGTTGGTTAAGTTTTTTTAAAAAAATTCAACTCTATTAACAATCTCTCTACCTATTTTGAAAAGATATTCAACCAACCATTAAAGCTAGGTTTGAAAGTACAAGAATTAAAAAGAACCAATCCTAAAATACATGATGAAAATGATATTTAAATATATATATATATAAAATAAAATGAAAAGGGGAAAATGGAATACATTATCCAATGTGACAGGAAGACAATTCCATCCAATCAATATCTTTTTTTATGAGAGGTGGAAGCATGTGCTAACCATTACCACAGCTCACATGGAGACAGTCCCTCAAGTAATTGGAGTGGCACTGGCAAGCACCCAACTTGCACAAATCTCTTTTTTTTCATTATCTCACAATAGTTAGTTGTTGCCCTTTCTCATTATCTTTGTTTTCGTTTTTTTTAGTAATCTACAAAAATAAAATAATGGATCAGAATCCTTTACCCAACGATTTAATCGAATCGTTTGTTTTTATGATTTAAATTTGATTTTTTTTTGTCATTCAATCCAAATAAATAAATAAAAATCAAATTATATTCTTAAACTTTAAGTTGTATCACTTTAAACCTTAAATCAATATTTTTATCAATTGAAAATATGAAATTTTATGAGTAGATTTAAACCATACATTTATTTTCTGTTAAATAATTGTTAGTTCACACATGAGAAAAATTATGATCGTATGAATTTAAACCTCTAAACTGTCATACACTCGTAAGTGAACTCATTTATATCTTTTAATTGAAAATTATCCGTGCATCATTATTTTTGCTACTTTAGTAATTTTTAGAGAAAAATAATGTTATTTAGCTGAGAGTATTTTAAATTGGATCAAGTGAAAATTGTTTTATAGAACAATAAAATGTTTGTACAATTTAGATAACTACCACTGATTCAAGTTTGAAAATTTTTATGCTTCTATTTTTGTAATTTATTATTACATTATTTTTTAAGTATTCTATAATTTGGATATGTTTTTTTTTTCAATTATAAGGTAACTTTTTATTTTAAAAAATTCTTTATAATCTTGCAATGTAATCCATGATGCAACTGTTTTTTTTGACTTAACTGGAAAGTGAAACCAAATTAAATTAATGATAATATTGTGAAAGTCTAATTTATGTAGACATCTTATTTAACACGTACAAATTAATTGAACATTATTAAGTTGACCGTATTTATTTTTCTCTAAATAAATAATCGTTTCAAATATTTGAAAAGCAAGCTAATTAATTTATCCTAGTCTCATCCTACACTATTAATTTAGCTAACTTACAATTTACCCACTGGTTAATTAATCTCTTTTCAAACTTAGTCTCACTTGCTATGGGTGAAAAATTAGACGTCAAAATTTAGTTGACTGACAAGTTGAAAGAGACAAATCGAGAGCATGGTTGAATCATCAACCCAATTCGGGAGGCCAACTCCAAGAACTATTGGGCCCAAGTTCACTATTTCCGAGGTCGACACGAGGGACTGACCAAGGAAGGTCGACCTTCCAGATCAATGTGGACTAATTCCGTTGGCCTGAGAGGTCGACCCCACAGATTCATGTACATTAATTATATTGACTAAAATTTTAAGCTTGATTGAAAGTACATTAACTAAAATGAAATAAATATTTAAATGTCAAAAGATCAAAATAGAACAAAATTTAAATTATAGATTCATCAATATAAAATTAATATTGCAATTGTTAAATTAAATATTTGTATGATTTAAGCTCATTTAATTAATCGAGATATTATTTACTTCTCTCATTTAACTTTGAAGGTTAAAATATCCTCTCTTTGTTCACACTAAAAAAAATGAACTTTCACAAGACAAAATATTGAAACGTTTTAAATTAAACTTTTAGAAAGTTTATCTCCCAAATATTGATATAGGATGAAATATTGGTTAATTAGTTTAATTTAATTATTATTAGTTTAGTGTTAATTTTAGATTAATTCGTATTATGTCTTTTTATTGTAATCCTATAAATAGGCATTTTTCAAGTTTGTAATGGAGTTTTTTGAATCACATTTTCAATAGAACATTATAGTTCTTTTGGAGAGTTTCTCTCTTTTGGGATGGATTTCCATTTTTTGGCCATGGATTTGGCTTAATCTCTTAATTTACTGCGTCAATTGGTATCAGAGCCTCGGAAAAACCTCGATGTTCCCGAAAAGCTACAAAATCATGGACGATGGTTGAAGACGACACCAACATCGGTGGACTACACACCAAGAATGTTTTTCTTCATCCAGGTATTTATAAATACCATATTCTTCAACCCCACCATCTTCTTTTCAATATCCATTCAACACACCAACACCATACTCCATCCAAAATTTTCAAAACCCATTCTAAGCCACCCAAACGAAAATTTTAGAATACTTATTCATCAACCTATCATTTTCATTCCGGATCCCTACATTCCAAACCATCCAAACCAAAATTTCAGAAAATAAAATATTGTGAAAATTACACTCAAGTAGTCAATGAACTTGCCTCCAATACAATCAGCAAAACAATGGATAAGGCAAAAAAAAAAAAGATTTATGAATCCTTTACCAAAGCTAACTATGAAGAAATTCGAATAGAAAAAGTTGAAGAAATAAGAAGAAAAGAAGAACTACAAGAAGAAGAAGTTAAGGAGTTTGATGTCTTTAAAAAGAGACCTAAAACACTTGTTGTTTCCATGTTGGAGGAAGCATCGCACGTTGAAGCTTCACCGAATGGTTTCTCCGTGGAATCGTCAAACATAGAAGAACAACTTGACATCAACGACACCATAGTCGACTATGACAGAGCATCTGACAGAGGGGAAACGAGCATAGATAAAGGAGAGAAAGAGGGAGAAAAAAAATCAAAATCGATAGTCATGAGGAAGTAGAAGAAGAGAAAATTGAAGGAGAAATTGTGGCTTCGTTAGAGGAGCCTTTGTTGACCATTGAAACTACATCAGAGGTGGGTTGGTTCACTGTTGAGACACTGGAAATGGTTGTTGGACACCGTGCGTTGGAAACAAACGTGAAAAGAAAATGGAAAAGCAGGTTGGCGACGTGACTTTTGATTAAAGATAAAGAAGGAGAGTTAGGTTTGGGGGTAAACTTGGAATCTGGTTCAAAACCCCTAAACCTACCTAATTGGGCTGCAACACTCACTATATTAATGGGTTAAAGAACATGGGTATTGGGCCTGAAGCATACACAAACTTACAAGGAGATTATTAATGAGTGTTAGGTATTTCCTTTTTATTTTTGAAGATTTTCATGGAGTATTATTCTCATTCCAATTTGGATTTGAAAAATTTTACGTCGGGATTTTTCAATTAGAGTTTATCACACTCACAAGGATCGAGAAAGAAATTTTTTTATCACCTCGACTCGAGGATGAGTCATTTTTTTGAAGTCGAGGTGAATCTGATGTAGGACGAAATGTTGGTTAATTAGTTTAATTTAATTATTATTAGTTTAATGTTAATTTTAGATTAATTTGTATTAGGTTTTTTTTATTGTAAGCCTATAAATAGGCAGTTTTGAGGTTTGTAATGGAATTTTTTAAATCACATTTTGAATAGAACATTATAATTCTTTTGGAGAGTTTCTCTCTTTTGGGATCGATTTCCCTTCTTTAGCCATAGATTTGACCTAATCTCTAAATTCGTTGCGTAAAATATTTTCTCTTTTAATCGAGATTAAAATATACACTTTGTTTCTAATCTTTAATAATTACATCAGTTAGTATGGTAGTCATTAAATTATAAAAGTTTCAATTACATTTACCATGTTTGATTTCTATTTTAAAATTTCCTTCCTATTAATACAATTAATTAGATATTGATGTACTTAGCTGATTTAATTTCGGCCAACATTAGTTGGTTTTAGCATGTTGGTAATAAGGATAATGGACCCCGACAGATCTCCACAATAGTATGATATTGTCCACTATGGGCATAAGCTCTCATGGTTTTGTTTTTGGTTCTTCCAAAACACGTCATACCAATGGAGATTCTTGTCCTCACTTATATACCATGGATCTTTTCCTTTTCTAGCCAATGTGCGACATTGTGAGTATTCGTAACAATCCTCCCCTCGAACAAAATACCATATTTGAACCTCTTCTTGAACAAATCTGTCCACTCCCGACTAAGAGCATGCTCTCTACCTCGAGACACAATCGACAAGGGCACAACCGGTATGAATAGAGCACCAATACAGATCACACTTCCTCTTATCAAGGCGAGTTGGGAGAACACCCAGATAGAGCACAACTAAGGCTCACTAACCTTTGTTCCCCTTTGAAAATTTCTCTACACACATCTAAGTTTTTACACCATGGCTCTAATACCAATTGATAAGGATAACAGATCCCGACAGACTTCCACAATGGTATGTTCTGAATTTGTTGGGTTTTTAGCAATATATTAGATGTGAAATTGACCCACATCTAAAAGGTGCAAGGAAGTGATGAGCTCCTGGCACTATAAAACGAGCCTATGACTTTTGTTTCAAAGCATCCTAGTTAGAAACACTTTAAATTTGGTGTACTAACTCTAGTTAAATTCTCTCTTTATATTCTCTAGTCTGAGAGACATAGTGGAGTTTCTTTCTGTTCGTAGTTTTTTTCTCCGGGTTTGAAATTTTTCCACGTAAAATCTTGTGTCTCTTATTTTGTTGTTTTCTCTTAATTTCTCAGTTATTTATGCTTATTCCTAGTAGTGGGAGGTTTTTTTTCCCAACAAGTGGCAATTTCTTGAATTTCTTAGTATGCTCTGTGGTTGAAACATTGTCTGAGCTTACACATCAGAAAAAATTTCTTGAAACGGGCTATAATTGTTCACTATTTGCAGATTCGCTAGGAGTGAAGCAGATTTCTCAAACTTTATGAGTCCAATAATGATTGATGTGATAGAGCATGTGATGTTAGCGGTTCAACAAGTTTGCACACGAGCATTGGCTTGGCGGTTATGCAAGGTGTGTGGTGGAAGCTATGTAGATGGTTGAAGAACTTTCGAGTGAGTCAAGTAGGTGGAAGTTGCACCATAAATTCAGCAGGGTTTATCGACATGTGACGAAAAAGAAAAGTCTTGGAAGGTGACATTCCAAGTGGTCTACTTTTATGGTGGAGTAGGTTATAATTCCCTGAGTTGAGGATTATGATTTTCGGTAAAGACAATGATGCAGCAAGAGATGTGGATTCATCAAATATCTTGCCAAGGTGGAATTTGTTGGGTTTTTGGCAATATGTTACCAGTGAAATTGTCCCACATCTGAAAGGTGCAAGGAAGTGATGGCCTCTTGGCACTATAAAAGAAGCCTATGATTTTTGTTTCAAAGCATCCCAGTTAGAAACACTTTAAACTTGGTGTACTGTCTCTAGTTAAATTCTCTCTTTATATTCTCTAGTCTGAGTGTGGGAAGAAAGGTGTGAGTGATACAAAGTTTTTAGAGAGTGTTTTTGTAACTGGGGTCGGGGAGAGAATTTTATGTGATTCTAATAATTTTTCACGTAGTTGAGTTTCTTTCTATTCGTGGTTTTTTTCTTCGGATTTGGAATTTTTTCATGCAAATTCTTGTGTTTCTTATTTTGTTGTTGTTTTTTTTTTAATTTCTCAGTTATTTCTGATTATTCCTAGTAGTAGAACGTTTTTTTCCTAAGAGTTAGAGGTTTAGGTGACATAAATAAAGGGGCGAAGAAACAAGTTGATCAACACACCAATTTCATCAACTATTTTTTTCCTACGTCGTAGCCTTTATTTTATTTAATTGACCTACTATTTTTTACTATTTAATTATCCTGTCGTGTGCAAAATCATTTATAATTTTAATCTGTGATATTCTTACGGATGTAATTTAATCAAAATTGAAGTTGAAATTTATACTTAAACTTTTACAACCTATCATTAGGAACTAATTTGATAATTAAATCTTTAATTTTAAAAAAGCCAAAATAGGCTAATGTCCATAATAATAATAAAAAAAGAGACGCCAATAATTTAGAACCAGTACAAAATCTACTGCAATTCAGGGAATAATATCATCTTCCAACAATTTTTTGTTTGGCAATAATTGAAATGCGATTACTAATTGAATTTAAATAATATAAGTTCAGATCGGGATTTTAATAAATTGATGATGAAATTTGTACTCGTTTTCCCCTATTTTGTGAAAGGAATATTGAAAAGGATCTTTTTTTAGTACAATAATATTTGAGAGTGGGGGATTCAAATCCGTAACAGATTATAAGTCCTACTTAAAGTCGGTTAAATTAGGCTGTTTTTAAACCGCAATTAAAAAGGATAGATAAAGTTGAGAATAGAATGAATGATGTACAGCAGCACTTATAAAAGCTTAAAGAAGAAGATTTTGAATTCACGGCAAAGCACGGAAGTGGAAATTAAGACTTGAAGGAGCCATGTTGTTGCATGTGAGTGTGTGTGTGGCTGTCCTTTCAAATTTTCACATGGACACTTGAAATATTTTAGACCATTAATCATTGCTTAAAACAGAAACTGCAGTCCCAAAAGGATAAAACATATCAACAAGATTCTGCAAGACAAGAAATACATAATAATAGTTATTATTATTTGTTTAAATTTGGTCTGGTCGAGACTTTCTAAGGTTCTATCCAATTTAAATTTATAAAACCAAACTGCATACATATTTTTGTGAGATTTTTCAGTGATTAGTGGCGAGAGTTATGTTGGGAGAAAAATAAATAATGATAATAATAATAATAATCACCACAATAAAATTATTACAATATTAAATCTCCCCTTCCACAAGATAAGTCAACCAATAAACTAGAGTCACAAAATATTAAATATAACGAGATAGGGAAAAGAGAACGACACCGGAATTTATACTGGTTCACCCCAATCTTGGGACTACGTCCAGTCTTCTGCAACTGCAGGTTCTACTATAATGGGAGATTACAAAAGAGCTCTCAATTTAGCGCCACAAACTAACCCTCAATAGCCCAACAATGGCTATTGACTTCCAAGTATCACAACCCGATAGCTTGGGATAATCAAGAAAAACCTTCAACCCCACCAGAGAAAAACTTTTTTTCTCTCACAAATGCTATTTTGGTCACACCCAGTTTTTCCCTTGGTGGCTACACACAAAACATCATATATATATATATATATATATATATATATATATATATGTGTGTGTGTGTTTACAAAAACCTAATATCCAAATGGGCCTTGGCCCATTGGCCTTTTATTTTGTCTCCACACAAAACCCAACAATCTCCCACTTGGAGACAAAACTTCAATCATGCCTCATACTGCAACAAACCTTTGAACACCTTGGTAAACTCCAAGGCATAAACTACCACTCCAACTGTTATTTCTGATCTTCTTGGCAAACTCCAAGGCTCAAATAAAAGATGTCTGAAAACACAACAAACCCACAAAAAATAGGCAACCATCAGAATATAAATTGTAGTGCATCTGTGTTTGCCCCGAGGTATGGGCTCACTAAGTGGATCTATCTCCCAGACGAAAAAGACAGACACGTACTCCCACTTCAGCTAAGTGGTACCAACTAACATCTTCTTCAACTCTGAACCTGTAACACCCCGAAAATACGAACACAACAACTCGATGCATTACATTTGTGTTGTACTGTTCGCGCTTGAAAATCCGGTGAAGATAACGGCGCAACCTGGACAAACCGAAAAAAATTCTACAAGTGCCTGAACCTAAACGAGAACACTTCAAAGACTCACGAGGGTACCCAGCCTCCACCAAACTACACAGAACAACAATAGGCTGGGCTCCAGTCCCTCGGAGTTAACAGAATACTCAAACAGCAAAACATACTTTGAGTACGAAAGATAAAAACAGAATATGCTTTGATTCGAGAAATAAACTTAACTGAACATGCTTTAAATTTAAAAGGGCAGAACGATACAATCTAAAATTAACATAACAAATAGTTAAAACGCAATGGAAGGAAAGAAAACGAAAGAACTACTCCTAACGCAACCCCTAAATCCTACAAGTCTTCCATAGCCTCGCAGGGGTCTCGTCGTCGGTGGTCATCTCACTGGTTTGCCTTACCTGCAACGAAAAAGAAATAAAGAAGGGGTGAGTATAAAAATACTCAAGAAGATGCACCACCGGCCCAAGAATAAAGAACATAAGAACGGCCCTAGACTTAGCTAACACAATACCTAGCCCGCCAAACAACCTCAACACGCATCCCCGGCCCTACTCTTGCTCATTTTTCTTAGTTCTGTCCTACCCTTAGCTCCTAGGTGGGTTGGCAAAGACGTGGCCACGAGACTCATTCGGGCACAGGCGAAGGACTCTATCCAACCCCTTGACTCTAAGGATCACACCCGAAGTCGCACAACCTGGATGGGGCGGACCACCACATCCCATAAGTATCAAAGCGGTACTACGCGCGCACAATCGACCTCGGGCTCATTCCCGGCCCGCACTAGGCGAAGGACTCTATCCAACCCCTCGACTCTAAGGATCGTATCCCCGAAGTCGCTAACTGGATGGAGGGCGGACCATCACATCCCATACATCATCTCGCCAACCTCGAGTCTCGCCTACTAAAGGGTTACAGAGACTTAGGACTTGGGCTCGCACTAGGGCTAGTTGTGCTAACTACAATCCTAAGGCTCAACGGAACTTCCCGAGTCACTACAGACTAAGCACGGGACAACTAAGGCACGGGACAAACAGTCATAGCAACTGACACAATCAGAGTTCTCAGCACAAACTACGAGTTCTCAGCACAAACTACGAGTTCTCAGCACAAACTACGAATTCTCAGCACAGACCACGAGTTCTCTATAACTACCATTCACATAGGACTAACAGACAAATAATCCCCTGAACCAACAGGTTCGGGTTTCAGTACAGATATGCAACGAGCATCAATGAACATCAAAAGAGCGTGAGTTAGGCACAATTACACTCCTCATATCCTAACATGCTACTACGACCCAAAACAACTTTCAAACAGGTGAGTACATTTCAAACAGTGAGTACATGCAACGTGCCCCTAAGCCCTACACTTAGGGGTAGATTTGTCCAAACGACTACTTACTTGAAAGCCAACGACAACGAGCGACTTTGAGTATCGTGGCGTGCTCCAAACGTACTTCTACTTTCAAGGCTCCTAACGAAAACACACAAATTAACGAACTAAAACACGATGAATCTAACGCAAGGAAAACTAATTAAGAGGAGCGAAACTCACCCACGAGTGCAAAACGGACTTATGAACGAACGGCGAGGCGGCAAGGCGGAAGGGGCGGTCGCGCTCGCAGCGCGGCGGCGCGTGGGCGGCGTGGAGCGGCGGCGCGGCGGCGGCGCGCGTGGGTGGTGGCGGCGGCGAGTGGGTGATGATGATCTGGAATCCTCACGACCCGATCTACACCGAACCGGACTCGTTTGTCGAAAACCAGAGAAAAGGCTCGAACAACCGGTGAACCGAACGAAGACTTTGCGATCCTTTGCACGCCGGCTTCCAGGTTTCGTCTTCCGGTGGCGTCTGGGCGAGGACGCTGACGACGGCGGCGTGCCAACCCGGGAAGCAGAGAGGTTCGTGAGAGAGAGAGAGAGAGAGAAATCGGGAGAGGATGAGTGAGAGAGAGAGAGAGAGAGAGAGAGGCGGAGAGAGACGGCGAGAGAGAGGAGGAGAGGGAGAGGGACTGCGAGAGAGAGAAGGAGAGGGAGAGAGAGAGAGTGGGGAGAGCTTGGAGAGGGAGGAAGAAGAAGAAAGAAGAGAGAGGAGAGAGAGAGAGGCCGCCGCCAAACGGCCGGCGGCGATCGCTCCGCACGCACGCAGAGGGAGGGGGGGGGGCGAGTCGTTCGCCCCCCCGATTTCGCCCGCACTACTTTTTTTTTTTTTTTTTTTTTTTTTTTTAAAACGGAAAAGGGTTGTAACAGTCTACCCACCTTAGGAACTTTCGTCCTCGAAAGTAGCTAGCTCTCGAACAACTCTGGATAGCTTCCTCGCATCTCCTCCTCGCGTTCCCAGGTGGCTTCCTTGAGATGGTGGTTCTGCCAAAGGACCTTCACAAAACTGATTTCCCTGTTCCTCAGGACTTTGCTATCACGAGCAAGAATCTGCACAGGCTTCTCCTCATAACTCAGATCCTTGTCTAACTTCAACGGCTCAAAGTCGATGACGTGCGAGGCATCTGGCACATACGCTCGCAACATCGACACATGGAACACATCATGGACCGACGCGAGGGACGGCGGTAGGGCCAACCGATAAGCTACTGGTCCAATGCGCTCCAGAATCTCGAAAGGACCAACAAACCTCGGACTTAGCTTTCCTTTCTTACCGAACCTCAGGACACCCCTCATAGGTGCAACTTTCAAGAACACAAGGTCCCCAACGGCAAACTCCAACTCTCGACGTCTGACATCAGCATAACTCTTCTGCCTACACTGTGCCGTTAACATCCTTGCCCTGATCTTCTGTATGGCCTCATTTGTCACTTAGACCAGCTCGGGTCCCAACAACTTTCGTTCACCAACCTCGCCCCAACACACCGGGGTCCTGCACCTTCTCCCATAAAGGGCTTCAAAAGGGGCCATACCAATAGTCGTCTGATAACTATTGTTGTACGCGAATTCCATCGGTGAAGGTGTGAATCCCAACTACTGTGAAGTCCAACGCACATGCCCGAAGCATATCCTCCAGAATCGATTCACCCCTTTCCGTCCGGCCATCATCCCGGGTGAAACGATGTACTAAAGTTACTCACGAGCCCTAGGGCTCTCTCAAAACTCACCCAAAAGTTCGAGGTGAACCGTGGGTCTCTGCTGAGACACAATCTTCACTTTGGGACTCGTGCAACCTTACTATCTCTTCCATGAACAGATGTGCCTTCTTCTCAATCAGTATAGGTAGGCTTACCAGGCAGAAAGTGAGCGGACTTGGTTAGTCTATCCACAATTACCCAGATCACTGTGAATCCTTTCGCTGTTCGGGGCAATCCCGAAATAAAGTCCATGGAGATCTCTTCCCACTTCCACTGGGGTACTTCCGGTGATTTGCAACAACCCCGCTGGTTTTTCGTCTCTGCGCTTTAACTTGCTGGCACACCAAACATCTGCTGACAAACTCTGGCCACATCTCTTTTCATTCCACGCCACCAGAGAATGATTTCAAGTCCTGATACATCTTAGTGCTTCCAGGATGCACTGAAAAAGGAGAGTTATGCGCATCAACCAAAATCTCCTCCTTGAGACCACTCTCAGCCCAGAACACACAGCGCCCCCGAGCAGTAGTCCAGTCTGCCGCACGTTACTGAGAGAATTCACTTTCTCGCCACTTCTTGCTCGACGCCAACAAATCCTCGAGACTAGAGTCTCCTGTTGCGCGCTCAATAACTCACGCCTCAATGTGGCCGTGATCGTGCAACCGATTCGGTGGTCGAGTGAGTGTGACTGACTCAACACAACTGCTATCCCTGCACGTTCCATCTCTGAACGCAAGGGAACTTGTCTCGTGATCAGCGCTGAGGTGTGAGCCACCTTTCTGCTAAGGGCATCAGCAACAACGTTTGCCTTGCCTGGATGGTATAGTATCTCAACCTCATAGTCTTTTACTAACTCCGACCATCTGCGCTGTCTCATGTTCAACTCCTTTTGAGTAAAGAGATACTTGAGGCTTTTGTGGTCCGTGTACATTTGAATCTTTTCCCCATATAAGTAGTGACGCCATATCTTCTGAGCGAAGACCACGGCAGCCAACTCTAAATCATGGGTTGGGTAATTCCGCTCGTAATCTTTCAATTGACGAGAGGCATAAGCTATCACTTTTCCATTCTCGCATCAACACACAACCCAAACCCTTCTTGGAAGCATCATCAGAGACCACGAAACTACGAGCCATCAGCATCGTGCAAGCAGTGCGAGAGACTAACCTATGCTTGAGGTCCCGAAAAACTCGCTTCACAAAGCTTCACACCACACGAACCGATTTCCTTTACGAGTTAATCGAGTCAAGGGTGTGGCTATCTTGGAGAAATCTTAACAAATCTCCCGTAATAACCGGCGGACCAAGAAGCTTCAGACTTCGTAAGCAGCTTTTAGGGCGAGGCAAATCGCCATCGCCTCAATCTTAGCAGGATCCCTTTGTCACACCTTCTTTAGACACCACGTGTCCTAGGAAGGCAACTCATTGCAACGTAACTCACACTTGGAGAACTTTGCATACAATTGGTTGGTCTCAAGAGTATCAACACTTCCTCAAATGTACTTCATGTTCGCTCTCGACTGGAGTACACCAAAATATCGTCGATGAAGACGATCACAAAGGTGTCTAGGAACTCCTTGAATACCTGTTCATTAGCTCCATAAACGCCTTTGGGGCATTCGTGTGCCAAAGGACATCACCGTGAACTCATAGTGTCCGTACGGACACGAAAGCGATTTCGGAATGTCCTCATCCTGATTCTCAATCGATGGTACCACGACCGTAGGTCGATTTTAGAAAACACCGCCGCTCCTTGCGGTTGATCAAACAAGTCATCGATCCTAGGTAAAGGGTATTTGTTCTTCACGGTCACCTTGTTCACTCTCTCGTAGTCAATGCATAAACCGCATTGATCCATCTTTCTTCTTTACAAACAAAGACGGGCGCACCCCTAAGGTGAAACACTTGGACGGATGAACCCCTTGTCTAGAAGTTCCTCAGAATCGAGTCTTAAGCTCCTTCACCTCACTGGCGCCATTGGTAGGGTGCTTTAGACAACGAGTCGTTCGAGCTCAAGCTCATCATCAAGTCTACCTCACGAACCAGGGGTAGACCAGCAACTCTTCAGTGGAACACATCCGCAAACTCTCGGACAAATGAAACCGAGCTCAACTCGCCCTTTGTTCTTTGTATCAAGAACACTTGCCAAGAGAGCCCAAGCTCCTTCACTTAACAACTTCTTTGCCTTAAGAGCTGAAATCATCTTCGGAAACTCTCCAGTCTCAATTCCCTTGAACTTGAAACTGGATTCTGCCGGAGGTCGAAACACCACCTCCCGGCAATGACAGTCGATGTTGGCATGGTTCGCAGACAACCAATCCATGCCCAGAATTACATCAAGTCGCTCATATCCGGGACAACCAACGTCACATCTAGCACGCGACTGTTACCTCTACCCCACTGCACTTAACTCTTTCCCGAGCTACTAACTCTCTACCCACCGGGTAGCTCTGCCAAAGTTAACATCTAAAGGTTCTACTTTAACTGAGCTTGCCTCACAAATACAGCAGAAATAAAAGAGTGCGAGGAACCAGAATCAAACAGAACAAGGGCCAAGTGGCCAAGAACGGGTAGTGTACCTGTCACCACGGCACCGGAACCTCCTGCGTTCCTGTTTGCACTCGCATAAACTCCACCCCTCGGGGCGTTTTCTGACTCGTCTTTCTTCATTTGTGGCGAGCTTTGGCAGTGCCGAAGCTTTCCCAGATTATACGAACTCGATCACGATGATCTCGACTCGCCGCGCACACAATCGACAAGTGTCCCAACTTTCGCGCAGATTATTGCGAGATCTTGTTAGCATTGCATGACGAGTTCCGTTGTCTTTGAACTCCACACCGAGACAGAACCCCTGTTTGGTGCTCTGCTGGAAGTGATGTCCCTGAGTTCCAGGTCTGTTTGGCCTAGCAAAGGCCTGCTCAAACTTCCTCTTACGGTGGTTCAGAACTCGACTGCCACGAACTCGGACCGCTTCGAGCTCGATCAAAACGAACCCATGCGTCTCAGGTCAGATCAATCGGGGATGCCACTCGGATCTTTGCAGCAGACGCCTTGGGATCGTGGAGCGATCGTCGACCCACGCACGCCTCCTCGCAAAACCGTGAGGAAACACTCAACCTTCTTCTTTTCTCGTGTCTACCATATCGTGGGCGAAACCGAGATAATGAGGTAAACTCATGCTCGTACTCTTCAACCGTCTGCAGTTCGGCCCTTGCTTTATTTGCACAAACTCGGCTTTCTTGTCAATTCTAAGCACACCGTAATACTTCTCGTAGAACACTTCTTGAATCGCGCCCAAGTTATCGGTCCTGACCGACATCTATGGACCGCATCTGAAATGACTCGCCACCGCAGAGGAGAGCACTTCCCCTTAACGCATAGATGCGCAGACCGAACTTTTCTCGGTGCTCGGGGCAACCCATTCAACTTAGGATGTCATCCATCGCCGCAAACCATGCTTGGCGGCTACATGGTCTCACCGACCCATCAAAGAAAGGCGGGTCATACTTCTTGAAATCCTTCGGTACCTCGCTTCCTCCGCCGCGTTCTCAACGTAGCGTAAAGGTCGGTGCAACCCCGGATTCTCGCGCATGTGCGCGGCTCGACTACGGGATGCCGGGGCCTCCATGGCTCGAGTGAACATAGCCGTCGATTAGCTTGACTTGCTATGCTCGCTGGATCGATTCTTCGAATGCCCGCCACGAGTTCAAAGAATGGCGACGGTCCCGCACGCGTTTGGTACTTGGACATTTGCCCTTTCTTGGGCTCCTACGTTACGCCCGGTGATTCTTCGACCACCTGGGACATCCTAGTTGAGCCCTCCCGATGCTCTGAGTGCTCAACCTCAGTGCATCGACGGTCTGGTTCGGTCTCGGGCCGCCGACCTCGACCCCTACGACCACCCCGACCTCGACCACCACAGCGGTGCTCTTGCACGACTCTACCACGGGCCATAATCTAAAACGAGAAGCAGAGTACAACATCAACAACAAAGTACAAAAAGTACAAAGACAAAGGAAAGCACCTCAATTTTAACAACGAACCTCTTACCAACTAAGTAAAGCAAACACGTTGACGACCGACGAGTTCCTTGCGAGAGGCTATGAAGGACTAAACACCTACGATGTAGGCGTATACAAGATCTAAAACTACGCTCGATACCAGCGTAACACCCGAAAATACGAACACAACAACTCGAGGCATTACTTCCAGGTTGTACCGTTCGCGCCGAAAATCTGGCAGCATAACGGCGCAACCTGGACAAACCGAAAAAAATTCTACAAGTGCCTGAACCTAAACGAGAACACTTCAAAGACTCACGAGGGTACCCGGCCTCCACCAAACTACAGGCGAAACAAAGAATAGGTGGGCTCCAGTCCCTCGGAGTTAACAGAATACTCAAACAGCAAAACATACTTTGAGTACGAAAGATAAAAACAGAATATGCTTTGATTCGAGAAATAAACTTAACTGAACATGCTTTAAATTTAAAAGGAACAGGAACGATACAATCTAAAATTAACATAACAAATAGTTAAAAGCGCAATGGAAGGAAAGAAAACGAAAGAACTACTCCTAACGCACCCCCTAAATCCTACAAGTCTTCCATAGCCTCGCAGGGTCTCAAGCTGTCTTGGTGGTCATCTCCTTTGGTTTGCCTTACCCGCAACGAAAAAGAAATAAAGAAAGGGTGAGTATAAAAATACTCGAGAAGCATTCCCACTTCGCCGTCAAGAATAAAGAACATAAGAACGGCCCTAGACTTAGCTAACACAATACCTAGCCCGCCAAACAACCTCAACACGCATCCTGGCCCTACTCTTGCTCATTTTTCTTAGTTCTGTCCTACCCTTAGCTCCTAGACTGGGTTGGCAGCACGTGGCCACGAGACTCATTCGGGCACAGGCGAAGGACTCTATCCAACCCCTTGACTCTAAGGATCACACCCCGAGTCGCACAACCTGGATGGGGCGGACCACCACATCCCATAAGTATCAAAGCGGTACTACGCGCACAATCGACCTTCGGCTCATTCAGGGGCTCGCACTAGGGCGAAGGACTCTATCCAACCCTCGACTCTAAGGATCGTATCCCGAGTCGCACAACCTGGATGGAGGGCGGACCATCACATCCCATACATCATCTCGCCAACCTCGAGTCTCAGTCTACTAAGGGTTACACAGATACTTAGGACTTGGGCCTGCACTAGGGCTAGTTGTGCTAACTACAATCCTAAGGCTCAACGGAACTTCCCGAGTCACTACTGAGACTAAGCACGGGACAACTAAGGCACGGGACAAGCGATCGCATATAGCCCGACACAATCGAGTTCTCAAGACAAACTACGAGTTCTCAAAGACAAACTACGAGTTCTCAAAGACAAACTACGAGTTCTCAAAGACAAACTACGAATTCTCAAAGATGGACCACGAGTTCTCTATAACTACCATTCACATAGGACTAACAGACAAATAATCCCTCGAACCAACAGGTTGGGTTTCGATCTGAGATATGCAACGAGCATCAACGAACATCAAAAGAGCGTGAGTTAGGCACAATTACACTCCTCATATCCTAACATGCTACTACGACCCAAAACAACTTTCAAACGGTGAGTACATTTCAAAGCGGTGAGTACATGCAACGTGCCCATAAGCCCTACACTTAGGGGTAGATTTGTCCAAACGACTACTTACTTGAAAGCCAACGACAACGAGCGACTTTGAGTATCGTGGCGTGCTCCAAACGCATTTACTTCTACTTTCAAGGCTCCTAACGAAAACACACAAATTAACGAACTAAAACACGATGAATCTAACGCAAGGAAAACTAATTAAGAGGAGCGAAACTCACCCACGGAGTGCCAAACGGACTTATGAACGAACCGAGGCGGCCGGGCGGAAGGGACGGGCGGTCGCGCAGCTGGCGGCGCGTGGCGGCGCGCGCGGCGGCGCGCGCGCGCGGTGGGCCGGCGGACGCGCGGCGGCGGCGCGTGGGTGATGTGGGCGAGGCGAGTGGGTGACAGATCTCGAATCCTCACACGACCGATCTACACCGACCGGACTCCGTTTGTTTAAAACCGAGAAAAAGGCTGAACCGGTGAACTAAGGCGAAGACTTTGCAGCCTCTGGCACGTCGCGGCGCTTCCGGTTAAATCTTCCGGTGGCATGTCGGGCGAGGACGCGACGGCGGCGGCCAAGCTGGGAAGCAGAGAGGTTCGCGTGAGAGAGAGAGAGAGGAAATCGGAGAGGATGAGTGAGAGAGAGAGAGAGAGAGAGAGAGGCGGAGAGAGACGGCGAGAGAGAGGAGGAGAGGGAGAGGGACTGCGAGAGAGAGAAGGAGAGGGAGAGAGAGAGTGGGGAGAGCTCGGAGAGAGGAGGGGAAGAAGAAGAGAAGAGAGGAGAGAGAGAGAGAGGAGGGGCGGCGCGCCGCCGCCACGCTTGCAGAGGGGAGGGAGGCGAGTCGTTCGCCCCCCGATTTCGCCCGCACTATTTTTTTTTTTTTTTTTTTTTTTTTTTTTTAAAACGGAAAAGGGTTGTAACAGAACCATTGTTCCTGAAGAAGATATACTCTGAGAAGGGCTTGAATCCTCTATTCAAGCTTGCTGCCAAATTAGAGACTTTACCTTTGACCTTAGCAACTGCTTTGGCCTTCCACTTTGATGCCTCCACTCACCTAGGCGACTTCTTCAATTCAATTGTCTGTCTGACAATTGGGGGTTCATGATAACCATCAATTTTCTCTCCTGGACTTCCCAATTGTTCCTAAACTTAAGGATCCTGATCTGAGTGATCAAACGTGGCTATCATTGTTGCTGGCTTAACTGTACCTCTACTATAACCATCTGCAGCTTTAACTGGCATCCATTGTCTCTTCAAACTTTTCTTGGGAACATTTAACCGACATCTGTACCATGTAGATTTCCTGTGGCCAACTGCCACTACCGGGATCGACACTGAGATTACATCGCTTTCGCCAAACTCACGAGATGTAGCCATCATCGCCAACTTTCCGAAGAGAGATAAGATTCATCTTGACTTCGGGCACAAATCGACATCTCGCAGCACTCAAATTATTCCCACATTCTCGTCCCCGGACTAACCTCTCCAATCCCATTGGTCTTGGATATTTCACCATTCCCCATCCTCACTAAACCATGACGACCTCCCGTGAAGGATGTGAACAAACTCCTATCGAAGCTATGTGAACAAGAGTGGCTGCTACTGTCTAAAATCCACTCGGTAAGAACTATTACTACTCTCTGTGTCACTCCCAACACAGCACACATGCATCTAGCACTATATTTGCCTCTTGATTTTGTCTCCTCTCCAGATCCTCTTTCAATTTTCTACACTGACTCTTAAAGTGACCTTTCTTGTGACAGTAAAAACATTCTATCTCTTTATTCCTATTATTCCACTTCTTCCTACTGCTACTCGATGTATTTTCCTCATTAATCTTCTCTTTTCCCTTAGTCACAACCAGAGCAAATCCTATAGTAGACTCCTTACTACTATCTTTTCTACGAATTTCCTCAGCTATGGCTAAATTACAAACACCAGAAAAGTGTAGAGAATTTTCACCTACTGAATTACACACTACTGTCTTCATGGATTCCCAACTATCAGGCAAAGAGGTTAATAACAGAATAGCATTTAGTTCATCAGTGAACTCTATTCTAACTGATTTCAACTGATTTATCAAAGTGGTTACCTCATTTATATAGGAATTCACAGAAGCATCCTCAGCCATACGCATATTGAAAAACTTCCTAAGCAGATAGATCTTATTATTTGTGCAGGGTTTTTCATACCTGTTTGCAAGCGCTTTCATTAACTCAATCGCAGTTGTCTCATTGGCTACCTGACTGGCCACGTCCATCGACAGACACATTCTGATTGCAGCAACTGCTTCTTCATCAAGAATCTCCCAATCTCCATCTCTCATTCCTTCCGGTCTCTTTTTCAAAGCCTTACCCAGCTTTTTAACAGTCAAGTAGTCTTTGACCATCATCTTCCAATATTCAAAATTGTCCCCATTAAACTTCATGACTCCATCAAAACTTGTTGGCTCCACGTATCCCATGACTCCTGAACCAAAAGCTCTGATACCACATGTTGGGAGAAAAATAATGATAATAATAATCACAATAAAATTATTATAATATTAAATCTCTCCTTCCACAGGATAAGCCAACCAATAAACTAGAGTCACAAAATATTAAATATAACGAGATAGGAAAAAGAGAACGACACCGGAATTTATACTGGTTCGCCCCAAACTTGGGACTACGTCCAGTCTTCTGCAACTGCAGGTTCTACTACAATGGGAGATTACAAAAGAGCTCTCAATTCAGCGCCACAAACTAACCCTCAATAGCCCAACAATGGCTATTGACTTCCAAGTATCACAACCCGATAGCTTGGGATATCAAGAAAAACCTTCAACCCCACCAGAGAAAAACTCTTTTTCTCTCACAAATGCTATTTTGGTCACACCCAGTTTTTCCCTCTCTATTTTGGTGGCTACACACAAAACATCATATATATATGTGTGTGTGTTTACAAAAACCTAATATCCAAATGGGCCTTGGCCCATTGGCCTTTTATTTTGTCTCCACACAAAACCCAACAATCTCCCACTTGGAGACAAAACTTCAATCTTGCCTCATACTGCAACAAAGCTTTGATCACCTTGGTAAACTCCAAGGCACAACTCCCACTACAACTGTTATTTCTGATCTTCTTGGCAAACTCCAAGGCTCAAATAAAAGATATCTGAAAACACAATAAACTCACAAAAACCAGACAACCATCAGAATATAAACTGTAGTGCATCTGTGTTTGCCCCGAGGTATGGGCTCACTATGTGGATCTCATCTCCGCAGACGAAAAAGACAGACATACGCACTCACACTTCACTAAGTGGTACCAACTAACATCTTCTTCAACCTCAACCATTGTTCAAGAAGAAGATACACTCGAGAAGGGCTTGAATCCTCTATTCAAGCTTGCACGCCAATTAGAGACTTTACCTTTGACCTTAGCAATCGCTTTGGCCTTCCACTTTGATGCCTCCACTCGCTAGGCGACTTCTTCAATTCAAATCATGCATCATCAATTGGGGGTTCATGATAGCCATCAATTTTTTCTCTCTGGACTTCCCAATTGTTCCTAAATCGAAGGATCTCGATCGATCGATCAAACTTGGCTATCATTCTTCTTTGGTTCAACTGCACCTCTACTATAACTATCTGCGCAGCTTCAATCGGCATCCATTGTCTCTTCAAACTTTTCTTGGCAACATTTAACCGACATCTCGTACAATGTAGATTTTCTGTGGCCAATCGCCACTACTCGAGATCCTCGACTGAGTTTACATCAAGCTCGCCAAACTCACAAACGTAGCCATCATCTGCCAACTTGCCAGTAGAGATAAGATTCATCTTGACACTGGGCATAAATCTGACATCTCGAAGTACCAAATTATTCCCACATTCTGTCTCCAGACTAACCTCTCCAATCCCATTGTTCTTGGATATTTCACCATTCCCCATCCTCACTAAACCATGACGACCTCCTGTGAAGGATGTCAACAAACTCCTATCTGAAGCTATGTGAACAGCAGCTGCGCTGTCTAAAATCCACTCAGATGAACTATTATTACTCTCTGTGTCACTCCCAACACAGACACATGCATCTAGCACTACATTTGCCTCTTGATTTTGTCTCCTCTCCAGATCCTTTTTCAATTTTCTACACTGACTCTTAAAGTGACCTTTCTTGTGACAGTAAAAACATTATATCTCTTTATTCCTATTATTCCACTTCTTCCTACTGCTACTCGATGTATTTTCCTCATTAATCTTCTCTTTTCCCTTAGTCACAACCAAAGCAGATCCTATAGTAGACTCCTTACTACTATCGTTTCTACGAATTTCCTCAACTATGGCTAAATTACAAACACCAGAAAAGTGTAGAGTATTTTCACCTCTTTGAATTACACCTTTCTTTGTCTTCATGGTTTCCCAACTATCAGGCAAATAGGTTAATAACAGAATAACATTTAGTTCATCAGTGAACTCTATTCTAACTGATTTCAACTGATTTATCAAAGTGGTTACCTCATTTATATAGGAATTCACAGAAGCATCCTCAGCCATACACCTATTGAAAAACTTCCTAAGCAGATAGATCTTATTATTTGTGCAGGCTTTTTCATACCTGTTTGCAAGCGCTTTCATTAACTCAATCGCAGTTGTCTCATTGGCTATCTGACTGGCCACGTCCATCGCCAGACGCATTCTGATTGTAGCAACTGCTTCTTCATCAAGAATCTCCTAATCTCCATCTCTCATTCCTTCCAGTCTCTTTTTCAAAGTCTTACCCAGCTTTTTAACAGTCAAGTAGTCTTTGACCATCATCTTCCAATATTCAAAATTGTCCCCATTAAACTTCATGACTCCATCAAAACTTGTTGGCTCCACGTATCCCATGACTCCTGAACCAAAAGCTCTGATACCACTTGTTGGGAGAAAAAATAATGATAATAATAATCACAATAAAATTATTATAATATTAAATCTCCCCTTCCACAGGATAAGCCAACCAATAAACTAGAGTCACAAAATATTAAATATAACGAGATAGGAAAAAGAGAACGACAAGATTTATCTATTGGTTCGCTCTAAACTTGGGACTACGTCCCGGTCTTACGCAGAATCGCAGTTCTACTACAATGGGAGATTACAAAAGAGCTCTCAATTCAGCGCCACAAACTAACCCTCAATAGCCCAACAATGGGTATTGACTTCCAAGTATCACAACCCGATAGCTTGGGATAATCAAGAAAAACCTTCAACCCCACCAGAGAAAAACTCTTTTTCTCTCACAAATGCTATTTTGGTCACACCCAGTTTTTCCCTCTCTATTTTGGTGGCTACACACAAAACATCATATATATATTTGTGTGTTTACAAAAACCTAATATCCAAATGGGCCTTGACCCATTGGCCTTTTATTTTGTCTTCACACAAAACCCAACAATTATTAATAAGGATAACGACCCTCCACATATCTCCACAATGGTATGATATTGTCCACTTTGGGCATCAACCCTCATGGCTTTGCTTTTGGTTCCCCCAAAAGGCCTCATGCCAATGGAGATAATTGTCCTTCCTTATATACCCATGATCAATCCCTTCCTTAGCCAATGTGGGACATTTGTTTGCAACCTAACAATCCTCCCCTCGAACAAATTACCACACTTGAGCCTCCCTTCGAGTCTCCCCTCGAACAAATCCGTCTACTCCAACGGATCGCCACATTGTGTGATATCCCTTGATCCTCCCCTCGAACAAAGATCTACTCCTCTACCAGGCGGCTTGATAGAGTTTACTACTTGGTTGCCGCTCCAAGTACTTTTTGTTCGACTCCGGGGTTCATCCATAGTGTCTACATAAGGCTCATTAATGTTTGTTCCACTTTGAGGATTTCTCCGACACACAGCTAGGTTTTATCATGGCTCTGATACCAATTGATAAGGACAACGACCCTCCACATATCTCCACAATGGTATGATATTGTCCACTTTGGGCATCAACCCTCATGGCTTTGCTTTTGGTTCCCCCAAAAGGCCTCATGCCAATGGAGATAATTGTCCTTCCTTATATACCCATGATCAATTCCTTCCCTAGCCAATGTGGGACATTTGTTTGCAACCTAACAAGTTATTCACATGAACTGAGGTTCTTAATATTAATTATCATAGTTACTTATTGTAACGCACGAGAATTTCAGATATGTTTAATTTAGAGGTTAGGTTAAAGTTATTGGAGGAATGGTTATGTTTGAATCAAATTTCATGTTTGCTGGTTGTAAATTTATGGAATAGAAATCTAGTTAGAATTTAAGTTGATTTGGAGATTTTAGGGTAGGATTGTGGTTTATTAGAAAGAGAGGGGCAAGAGTGGAAATGAGTTGATTAGGGCTTGATAAAGACTTTTTGTCTTATTAAGGGCACAAAAATCGAGGACTCCATCTCCCTCTTCCTCGTTCACTTTCACGAGAAGCTTACCCCCCTTTTGGAGAAGCTTTTGCGGCCGGCCAACTACACAAATTTGAAGCTTGCCGCAAGCTACGCACGCCCCCAGAGCTCCACACATCGCTAGCTATAGTTGCTCGTACCGCTCCGCCCGAAGCAACGTTCACTGCCTACCTTCGCCATCGCGTCATCACACCCTTTTGCCCAACCAGCTCGCGCCGCCGGACCACACTCTCGCACCGGCCCACGTTGCAAGCTCGAATGTCTCGGTTCAGCTACTGTGAATGTCGTCGCGTTGTCGTCCTCCCCCGAAGCTCGCCAGATCTGCCGCCCAGCTCGTCGGAGAACACCTCAAAACTAATCTCCTTTTCGAGTTTGGTTTGGTTTGTTCACCTCAATTCCGACCGATTCTTGCTGCTTCGAGATCGATTTTGGGTTGATTGGCCGATGAGCTTCTCAGATCTGACCTCCACGCTCCGAAACGCACCGCCACCATGCTTCACCGTCAACTGCCGCACGTGCTGCCCACGTTGCCGTTCACTGGAGCTCGCCCGATTCCACTAGTTTCAATCTCCCGAGTCTTTTTAAGCCTTCATAGTGGTAACTTCGATTAGTTATTGTAAGATATTTCAAGGAAAGTCATGTACGGACACTTTAATTGAGAAGTTTTTCTTGTTATTAGGAAATTGAAACAAATTGAGGTTGCGAAAACATTCAAGATCGTTTCACTAAAGAGTTAAGACAAGGTTCAAGGAAGATCGACATCTGAAAGGATAAAATAAAGAGGGAAAGTTTAAGATCTAAAAGTTTGAGGTGAGGGAACCCGCTCCAACTTTAAAATTCAAAATTTAAGTACTTTGTTCGAGAATGTCATGATTGGTTTGAAAAGTCTCTTTTAAATGCCATGAGCTGTTTGAAAAATCGTTTATAAATGTCATGATATGTTTGAGAGGTTTGTTCTAAATGCCATGTTCTTTTTTATTTAATGTTTATTCAAAGGCCATGAATGTCATGTTGTTGTTGGTTTAAAACTGAGCGTCTTGATTTCGATATATGTTCATGCTACGAAACTTTTGAAAGAGTCTAGATTAAGAAAGCGGAAGCAATTTTGGATCTTGAACACTCTAAGTTGATCAATTTTGTAAAATAAAATGCATGCTCAATGCTGGAAAAATAGAGGGATAAAAAACTCAACTTTGAAGATCAAATTCCCTTCACCGGTTGATGGTTTTCAAGATTTAACACTTCGTGGACGCATCGTTAGAGTCTTCCCTACTATCCTCGAGCCTTAGAACGGATTGTGGGATCCTAGGTTGAGAGAATTTTGAAGAAAAGTCCTCAAAGCTCACTAATTCGGGAATATTGAATTTTCTGAAAAATTCTCTCAAAACACCTCAAATCACCATTATATAAAGCTTCAAAAAGCTTCAATGGAGTGACAACTCAAGTGTGATGAGGATGGTTTGAGATGGAGGTGGCTAATTTTGGTGAATTTTGAAAATGAGGAGGATTGGGCAAGTTGGCAACTTGATTTTCATGAAAATCCCTCATTTTGCATTTAATTTTAATTCTAAAATCAATATTAAATTGATTTTTAATTAAAAATAATATAATTAATTAAATAATTTAAAATTAATTTAATTAATTAATTTTTAAATTTAATTTAATATCAAATATTAAATTAAATAAATAACCCGATCCCGATCGATTTTTCGAACATGAATCCTTATTCATGCTATAACCGATCCAATATTTAAATCAAATTTAAATATATCCACCTCTTATTAATCATAGTTTAATTCATAATTAAGCTATGATTCGTTAAATATATCATATATAATTAACGCTTTCTTCCAAACTCGAATTTGAACAATTCAATTTTTTTCTCTCAAAATGTTATAAGGTTAAGTCCGAGCTAGTAAGGAGGACCTAATGGACCTACAGATCATGAGCTCCAACGATACGAGATTAACCGGCCAAACTCTTTAGCCTAGCTAATCAACATTCGTTAACCACGGACACTCCACTAAAGCCCGGTGGCTGCATTCTCCTCCTTTGTAGATATATTTACGTCCATCGATATAACCATGATTAGTAAGTCGATCCTTCACAGTCGCTCAGTAATTACTGGTGGTCAAAATTATCGTTTTACCCTCGTAATTACCTCTTGTTCCTTAAGTCTCACTGATCCTCTAATGAATAATTGGTTTGTGGTCCAACCAGCAAACCGAATCCCTCTCGGGCCAATGAGAGGTGGGCCCATTGTTCAAGACTCTGAGTCAAGATTTTAAGGGAACAACCTCTCTACTAATCCCTAAAGCGGGTAGGAATGAATTCCATCTTGCAGAACTATGTTCCCAGCTATCTACTCGGTTTTATCCCTGAAATGGGAGGCTTATTGAGTCGGCAGTCTCGAGCCACTCTCACCCATGCAAATCTAAGGATAATCCGAATAAATAGGAGTCCATAGAACGCTCAGGATTAAGATCGAGTTACCTAGGTCTCGTATGAATATAGTCAGTTAAGACAGTAAACGGAGTTAAAAAGTCTAAGTGACTATTTCGCGATCCAGTCTTATGCAAACTCATTGCATAGGACGCCCCCACTCACATGTCTCCACATGAACGATTTAGGATCACATCGTTTGTACTCTATAAAGTGGGCCGCGTCCATAGTGTCCCCAGGATAAGGTACCTAACCCTATCCTTATACTATAGACTGTTCTGGCTATAACTTGAACTTGATCCACTTTTATGTCACACATAAAGTTCAAGTATTAATCCTATAGCCAAAGGTTCTTTATTGGATTAAGGTTACACAATACACAATAGTCAATAACACCTTTACTGAATAAATTTCAATAACAACTTTATTGTGATAAAGAATATACATTTTAGTTTACAAAACCACGAGTTTTAGGACAAAGAACCCAACAACTTTTTGTACAAATGTTGTTGCTATTTCATTTGGACCCTAAGCATGTGTTTCTTGAAAATGTTTGTGAAGGTTGTGGTGAAATTTTCCTGATAATATTTATTATATATCTTATGAATGAGTTTGAGTTGACTCGAATTAGAGGCCATGTTCCGAGAGAATTTAATTGTCCATTAAAGGCCGGAGAGAAATTTTACAAAAATAAAGATGCTTACGAATGCCGTGACAATTAGACTTCCAATATATATGTATATACGTATGTACGTATTTAATGTTATATAAGTCATGAAAGACTTAGAGTCGACTCGAACTCAGAGGCCATGACCCAGGAGAAATTAATCGACCACTAAAGGCCGAAGAGAAATTTTATAAAAACAAGAATGTTTACGAAAGCCGTGGTGATTAAACTTCTGACGTATACATGTATGTATTTGTTATTATGCACACCATGAATAACTTAGAGTCAACTTAAATTAAGAGGCCATGAATCAGGAAGCTTTAATTTCCCACCGAAAGCCAAAGAGAAAAGCCATGAAATATATTTTTCCTTTATGTCTGTGTCCCACATAAAGCCATGATTTGCAGCATGTTTTCAAACTCCGGTAGTGAGGTTTCTTACTGAGTATTATCACAATACTCACCCTTTTTTTAAAAATATTTTCAGGTAAAGGCAAGACATACTTGGCGAGTGACAGGGACATGCGATTTGAGTATTTAGTACTTTTGTGTTGACACTAGAGGCCAAATTTTTAAGTTACATGTATTTTAAATTACTTTGTTTTATAGGATCCCGAATAAATCAATTTTTGCTTATCGTCGAAGTTTATTTCTTTTAACGTTTTTGTGGCCTCAAAAAGCATGCATGTCAGTAATGACCCTAGAAAGAAAGTCTTAAAGTTAGGGTCGTTACACTTATACCCCATTTTATTGAGAGAAAACATAACTTGGGTTGGTTTTGAAGACAAATAAAATCTAATCTAATATTTACAAAAGTAGAGTCCAATTTTAGAGATTTTTTTGTTAAATTACTAATCATGAAGCACAACTATGAGATTGATAAACAAATTATGAAACATGCAATAGTCCTAAGCATGAAAGAAAATTTCAGTCGACATGTCGCTCGACATTTCTACCACCTCGACATGTCGTTGAAGGGGAGAATGTCGTTGTCCCCTCCCCTTTCGAGGCCGTTTTTTTTTTTTTAAGAAATTGTCAAATTCATGTCCCTATCACATATGCCATTAATAATAAAATTTTTAACTTAACAAACCTTGATTTATAAAGCCCAACCCAATAGTTTTTGAGATTTTTTTAATTGTGAATGTTAACAAGATGGAGAGTGGTTTTATAGGAGTGAGAATGATTTCATCCTTCAAACATAACTGATGTGGGACAAATCTTCTTTCTCACAAGCCACACATATCATGATGATGGCTACCTCTCCACCATCTCCCTTGCTTTATTATTATTATTTTTTTTATTCTCTCTTTTATTATTTCTTTTTTTTTCTGGGAAGAAAACGTAACTGAAAAAATATATTTTTAAAAAATTTATATTGTCTCTTTTTTTAAAAACAAATGATTATGTATTTTAATTATATTATATTATTAGCTATTTATCTATTTATCAATAATTTTAAATAAATCTTATCCCAATGGGAGAAAATTTTATTGACTATTTTACTCGTTTACCAACTAATAAATTTACAAACATGCCACTAATAATTATAAAATTTATATATTTAATTAAGATTCATAAAGTAGAATTTAAAAAGCTAACATATGAAATAATTCAATAATTTATAGAATTTTTATAGAATTTTTTATTTTTTCTTCAAACTTCTGCTATCATCGATACGTTAATCGATATTTGTATCTAAATATTATATTAATTTTGAAATGTGATGCTTAAAAGTGGTTCATTATAGTCTAATTAACTCACAATCAAAGTTTCATTGGGTAATTCAAATAATTTCCATAGTTTTCGTAAATTTTCTCGAAATTTCCATCGACATTTCCATAAAATCTGAACCTCGACATTTCCATCGATATCGACATTTTAAACCTTGGTCCTAAGTCAAGAACTACTAAGGTATTCAATTGACTCTCTCAATCCCAATTGAACTCATGCAAAGGTGCAAATCAACTCATCGGTCATTTTTTCAATACTAAACATGGCTTTAAAAAATTATCTTCAAAGCTTCTAAACTTAACTTACTCATTCTCATGCAATAGATTAATCTTAGTCATGTATCTATGTTCTTAGTTAAACTTACTTTCTCAAACTAAATTTAACCTAACAAACAAAACTATGGCTAAAAGCTTAGAAGATTAAAACAAAATATACAAAATACATTACAAGAATCAATAATTCATAAATCAACATAGTCTCGAAACAAAAGTATTAAAACAAGGATCTATCATCGTCCATAAAAACATTCTAATACAACCACAAAATCCTAGAATTAAGTAAAGAGAAATAGAAGAAAATTGGGCGCATGCCAACCCTCGTTTTCGACCTGATTTCCACGATCTTGAGCCTCTAGTCTCCTACTTAGCTCTCCAAGATATTTTTCTAGACCTCTAAATAGTGCTTCTATCGAATATAGGGTTTTTGGTCTCTCAAAAATGACTCTACGTACACAAATGTACAAACTATATACATTTATAAATATGGGGCGGTGTTAGAATGTTGTTCCTTCATTCCATATTTACAAAATAATATCGTGATAGCGTTACAACACTATTCTGGTTAGACAACAATGTTTTTTTTTTCTTTCTTTGTTGCTAAATGGCCAAAATCCCCCCCAAAATGCCTTTTTTTTGTTTGCTTTTCTTTTCCTTTGACCAATTTACTCTTGGTTGATTGATTCCTACAAAATAAGCACTTCGATGCATGAATGTTTTCGATATTGCCTTTAAAAGTACCATAAAACATCCTTAAAAAATATCATAAATTACACTCATCACGTGAGTCTTATTTTGGTTAAATTATGAGTTTGGTGCTTGAATTTCGAGGGTTATATTTAATAAGCTTTTAACATGAACAAAATTTGTAATAAACTCAAAGTCTTCAATATTATGTTTTGAAAAGGATGACATGAGCAACCCCAAGAAAATGCAACCTTAGTAAAGACTAGCACATCTTAAATACATACACACCGATCTCTCACACACACAAAGGAACGCAAAAGAGGAAGCAAAAAATATTGATTACAGTTGATGATCAAATGCCTTTAAGAAGAAGGTTGTTTCAAATCTAAGGTCGAAATCACTGCACAAATTTGGTGGCCAACCAAACTTGAACGATTCTTAGGATTTTTGACATTCAAAGCAGGAGAAAAATCTCAAGTTTAAATTTTCATTCAATATCAATATTCTGGCTTACAAATGGACATAAGTTTTGCTTGGACTCATTTCCGAGGACGATACTTGGACTCATAAATCACTATACTAAAACTTGACCCGTACACTGCGGTATTGCAATATCAATATTATTTTACGCAATAAATTTTTGGCGTCGTTGCTGGGGAATGGCGATTATTTAGATTAATTAATATTAGGAGAAAATTTAAAATTTTAGACTAAAGTTTGTTTGTTTGTCTTGCCTTATTTGTTTTTGTGTGTTTGTTAGTTTCCTGTTTTATTTTAGTTTTGTGTGTTTTTGAGTCTTTGTCCCTTGTTTTTGGTTGTGTTGCTATTGTGTAGAAGCCTTGATCTGAATTATTAATTTTTCAAGCATGACTTTGCATGATTTTGATTCTCTATCTTTCTATTGTCCCTCCCAGGACCCTAGGTATAGGCATCATGATTTCTCTGAATTTCATCTGTCTAGTTCTTACCATTCTATACCTGAAATTGATAAACATTCATGTAATGGTAGTTATCTAAGCAGTTGGAACCATAGTTTTTCATACCTTAACCAACCCATAGAAAAATCTTCTCTTATGGACCAATTGGCGGAATATACATTAGAATTGAAATTTAAAAATTTGGTTAATAGTGAATTAGAGACGTTGGATAGGTTAGAAACTGAGGTGGTAGGACTTTGGGAAATAGTACAGGATAGAGATCAACATCTTAACCAGCTAGTAATTTCCCTTAAGGCCTTACAGGAACAATTTCTTATCCATACCACTCAGGAGGTGTCACCTAGGAGGATTTGTTCATATGATAATGAGGATAGTTTGGGCGAGGCTGAGGCACACTGTGATCAGGTTAGTGAGGAAGACATTGGTGATACAATTAGTTCCATAAGGAAGATCTAGGTGATAGAGTTAGAGGCTGAGAAGGCTTCTTTTTTTTTTTTATCCCCAGAAGTTTTCTTTGTTTTTTATAACCATTTGTCCTATACTCACGAGTCTTGTTTTGATTTTAGTTCTTTCATTTCTGTAAACAAAAATACCAAAAATAAGTATCTGTCTGGTGCAGAGGAGAAGCAGAATAGCCTTTTAGACTTAAAGAGCTATATCGATACAAGCAAGAAGGACCCAAAGAAATATGAGCAGTTTTATGTGCCCTGATAAGTCACCTCTAGCTAAAGACGTTAAAGAAAGCACTTCTTGGGAGACAACCCAAGTTTTATATTTCATATATTTATTTTCTGTATTTTTTTCTTTTATGTTTTATTTTCTAGTTCCTTTTGTGTTTTTGTCTAATTTCTTTCTTTTTGTACCTCCAGGTGTATGCCCCAGGGGAGAGCTGCAGACTTGCACCCTTTTGATCCTGAGATCGAGAGGACCTGTAGGAGACTCCTAAGGGAAGGAAGACCAGAACCACAGGAAATGGCTTATTAGGAGATCATACATTACCCTAAACCTATCAGGGAGTATTTCCAACCTGTGTTTAATTCTGAGCAGGCTGGAATAGTCCATGCCCCTATAAATGCTAATAATTTTGAACTTAAGACAGGGTTGATACAAATTGTTAGGGAGGGTGCTTTAAGAGGCTTAGCTACAAAAGATCCTAACTCACACCTTCAAAATTTCTTAGAAATCTGTGGTACATTTAAAATGAATGGTATCTCTGTTGATAGTATTCGCTTACGTCTCTTTTCTTTCTCTTTGCAGGGTAGAGCAAAAGAATGGTTAGAGTCTCTTCCCTCAGGTAGTATCACTTCCTGGGAGGAGTTGGCCCAAGCCTTCATGACACAATTCTTTCCACTTGTGAAAGCTGCAATGTTACGGACGCAGATAGGAACATTCAGGCAACAAGAGGGAGAAAAACTATTTGAGGTATGGGAAAGGTATAAGGACATGCTCAGGAGGTGCCCACAACATGGCTACCCAGATTGGCTCCAGGTACAACTGTTTTATAATGGACTGAAAGGTAAGACAAGAATAATTTTGGATGCGACTGCTGGAGGAGCTTTCAAGGCGAAGACAGTGCCAGAAGCACATGCCCTCCTAGAGGAAGTGTCAACTATGAGCTACGAGTGGCCTACAAAAATTGACAAATCTAAGCTAGTAGCTGGACTATATCAACTGGATGAGGTAACCTCCCTTAGATCTCATATGGCATCTCTCACTCATGCTCTGAATAATTTTGCAGGATCACCACAGACAGGGATGTCCTCTTAATGCTCCCAGCCTAATGGAGAATCCACTATGGAGTAATTGCACTACCTGGACAACAGATGCAACTGTTGGGATTTATGCCCTAAACTTGTGTAATTTTGATCAATTAAATAAAGGGTTATTTGTTTTGATAGAATTACAGTCTTTCTTTATAAATCCAATAAACTAAGCTCCAAGGTTATAACTTATATATCTTGAACATCAGTTTAGTGGATACTAGTTGGATTGTGTTCAAGAATATAACCTAAACGGTCTATGGTATAAGAATAAGGTTGGAAACCTCGTTCTGGTAACACCATGGATACGATCCACTTTGTAATTAGTACAAATGAGGTAATCCAACTCATTCATGTAGTTGACATGCGAGTGGGGGCATCCTGTATGAAGAGTTCATACATGACCAGACCGCAAATCATTATTCTAACAAGTGTAACACCGTTAACAGGATAAGAATAAGAATTTATAGATGGTCATTAGTGACTCGACCTGAATCCTGAGCAAGTTAAGAACTCCTGCTTATAGGAGTTTGTCCTTACACTAGTATGGGTGAGAGTGGCCTGTAGCCGACTCAATAAGCCTACCTTCTCAGGGACAGAACCTCGTAGGTAGTTGGGAACTTAATTGTGCAAGATGGAATTCACTCATTCCTACACTAAGGAATTAGATAGGTTGTTCCCTTAAGAACTGACTCTAGGTCTGAACAACGGGGCCCCAACCTCTATGAGGGTATGAGTCTAAGGTAGAACCTTAGACTTGTTGTTCATTAGAGGATCAGTGGTGCTTAAGGAGCAAAAAGGTAATCAAAGGGGTAAAATGGTAATTTGACGCAGTCGTGATTACGAACAACCTGTGAAGGGTCGACTCATGGGTAATGACTATATCAGTGGACATAATATTATCTACAGTGAGGAAAGTGCAGCTACATGTCTATAATGGAGTGACTTGTAGTTAATGAATATTGATTAACTGGATCAAAGAGTTTGATAAGTTAATCTCACATCATTGGAGCTCATGAACTGTAGGTCCATTAGGTCCCTCCGATGGCTCAACATGGTAATATTGAGGGTATAAAGTTAGGAATGAAATTGAAGTGTTCAATTTCATACATGAGGTGTTATATCAATTATATATGATATAATTAATAAAATATATAGTTTTAATGTGAATTAGATTAACATATAAACCATATACTAAAGAGAGAATAAAGGAGGGGTAGGATGGTCATTTCCATCCTATTTCCTTATGTATATATGGTTGCATGAGATGCAACTAAGGTAAAGTGATTCCAAGCTTTTGTTGTGTTGTTGGAAAAGATCCAAAACACAAACATCTCTCTCACAAAATACCTCACCTCTCCCAAAGGGAACCCACATTCCTCCCTCACCTAGAGAACAACGGAGAAGATCTAGGAACCCACATTCATCCATTCGTGTTCCTGTTGCTGAGATCGTGATCTTGGGAGAGAGCAACACTTGAAGAAAGGTTCTTCAAAGGTAATAATTCTTGTTGTCCATTATGTTTATATGCTAAATCTAGTTGTATATGTTCTTGAATAAAATCGTTGTAACTAAATCAAGAGCGAGCGATTCACAATCGCTTCCGCTGCGAGACTCGATTCCCTTCAGTAACAACTATGGAGGAAACCAGACTCAGAATAACCTCCCAGCACATTACAATCCAGGTTTGAGGTATCATGAGAATTTCTCTTATGCTAACAACAAAAATGTGTTGTATCCTCATACAGGGCATGCTTCTACATCAGTGAGGAAACCATCGCTGGAAGAGACATTGCCCTCCTTCATAGATGAATCCAGAAGTCGGTCCAAAAAGCTGGAGAATGCAGTCACCAGTCTATCTGGTATTGTTACTAGTCATGGAGCTGCAATAAAGAATATAGAGACCCAGATTGGCCAAATGAACACATCACTCCAGGCATTGCAAGCAAGAAAGGAAACACCATGAGGGAGTACAGTCTAGCTAAAAACGTTAAACAAAACGCTTCTTGGGAGGCAACCCAAGCTTTACTTACTTTTGTTTTTCTGTCTTTAGCTTGCTTTAGTTTGTTTTTAGTTGTTTTTCAATTCTTAGTTTATTTACTAGTTGTTGTTTTGCTTTGTAGATTTTGACGATGCCTTTCTTCGTTGAAATCCATGCTCCCATTCTGAGGAACTCCAACACATATGCTTTGGCTATCAGACCAACTAAGAAACATCTCCATAACTCAGGACAATATTGTTCACTCTTACCCTTATACTTAATATGTGCTTATTTCTTCAAACATTGGAGACAATGTTTAGTTTAAGTTTGGGGGTGGGATGTTGTTTATCTGTTGTGACTATCCTGAGTATGTGTTGATTTGTTGATTGATCTTTTACATAAGTATGATCATGATAGCCTAGGATGAGATTTAATTGAAATCTTTGTGATTCTGCTGAAACTTGAGAGCATGACATGAATTCGAGTTAATTTAAAATTTTTCTTAAGCTTTTCCTGCACTATTATGCACATAGTCTGTGTTCCTGTAGTTTTGAAATGCATAGAACAAAGTTATTAGGGTTAGAAGTTTGATGTCACCGTGATAGGTCTAAGAACTGGTTTGAGAGTTAAACTGCAGGATAAGGTCAATAACAATATGAAGTGCATGACTTGTATAGTATGTGAATTAGTTGGTGTTTGTTGTTTGTTTAGTAACGAAAAAAATTTGTGAGGGCAAAAAGAGCTACCTTCATTGTGATCAGTTAGGTCACTCATTGAGCGAGTGCTCTAGGTAAGGGTCCCTGCAGTGGATGTGTGAAAGCTAGTGTCTTTGCACAAAAAAAAAAGAAAGAAGAAAGTAGAAAAAATGAAAAAAAAAAGTGAGTAAGTACTGAGTAGAGTTATTTAATTCTTGAATGTAGGGAGGCTCAAAGATTAGTAATTAAGACCAGTGTAGGGAGAAGTTTAATGGAGAGCCTAGTAAAGTTGATCCGGGCTTAGTTAAAATAAAGGGAATATAGGCTAATCACACACACACACGTAGGAACACTTAGGAAAAGTTTTAAATTGCTTGCTGAAGTGTTATATTTGAATATTTCCTGTGGTTACTAGATTTTCTCTTAAATTTTTTAGGCTTGAATCAAATGTATGTTTAAGAATAATCTAATGTATAACTTTGTTTTTGCTCAGGACTAGCAAAAGTTTAAGTTTTGGGGTGTTTGATAGCACACAAAATGTGCTATCCTTAGGCTTAATTATTGCTAGTTTTATGACATTTTCAGGGCTTTTACATGTTTAAATCACTCAATTTCAGGATAAGAGCTTGAACAGGACATTTGGAGACAATTCAGATGACTCGGGATCGAAACGAGGCTATTTGGAGCTAAAAATAACATCAATGGGAAGTAGAAGAATCAATCCAAGCATGATGACTCGAAGTGATGGCGTTGCAACGACAAGCGTGTTGTTTAAAGGTGTTGAAGACCACTGCCGATAGCATTGCAACGCTGCAGTCGCAACGCTATCTCGATAAGAAACCATATATGAAGGACCGCACATAGGGCATTGCAACGCTTCCTTGCAGTGCCGTAAGGCCACTTCGATAAGAGGCGCGTGCGTTAGGATAGCGGCGTTGCAATGCTGCCCTCAGCGTTGCAACGCCATCGAGACATTCCATATCTGCCAGTCGCCTAGGGTACAACATTGCAACGCTGTCCCTAGCGTTGTAATGCTGCACCGATTGAGCCTATAAATACAACATTATTTCTTCTTGCAAAGAGAGCCGAATTTGGTAGATTTTCCACCCTAATTTTGAAATACACTTTGTAAGAAGAGAGAAAAGAGCGTTTTTGGGAGCCAAAGCATCCGTGGAAGTTCGAGATCGAAGGCGGGAGCTTAGAGACGAAGGACCGACATCGACACATAAGTTTAATTTCCTTTTCTTTCAGATTGTAACTCTGTTTGAGACGTTTTCTACATCTTTAGTTTGATTTTCATGTGATTTAGAGTAGTTAAACATTGTAGTTAGGAATTGATTTACTTGTTAAGACTTTTTTACCATGAATTGAAACATGTTTTGTTCTTATTTTTGGCAATTCGTTCTTTACTTCTTAATCTGTTGGTTTAAGTGGACTCGAGAGATAAAGCTTGAATTAGAGAAAAATTGTCAAAACCATTAGAAATTTGGCATGAGAATGACCTAGAAATCTTAGGGAAACGCATAAAGAAGTTGCTTAATGCCATGCATGCTGTAGTTTCATATGGAGACTATGGAGTTTATTGCATGTGTGAGGCTCACTAAGAATCGAGAGGTTTTCTTGAGTATTTTACTTCTTGTTTATAATTTCATCTCTTTGGTTCATTGCATGTGTTAATTGAGTCATTAACTTGTATAATCACTTCCCTCAATTTCATCAATTCGTGTCTCCACATGTTTGTTTCTTGCTTGTCTTTACTTTCAACAAACTATCCATGTTATGCTTCTTTAGCTAAAATTGAGAATTAGTACCTTAATAATTAATTAATCTAAAAACCCATTCCCCAGGACGATACTTGGACTCATAAATCACTATACTAAAACTTGACCCGTACACTGCGGTATTGCAATATCAATATTATTTTATGCAACAATGACCTAAGGATCATAGATAAAAATTTGCTAAAACTAGATTGGATTTACAAAAGTTTTTTGCGAGACTAATACAAAGTTTTCCTTTTTCAGAAAAAACAAAAAAAGTCAAACGCTTTAATAGCCCTGTTAGCTTCCGATAAGTTAGTCGACGATAATTTTCAAACATGAAAAAACAATATTGACACGATTTCGATAACTTACGACCTAAAGTCCGCGCTCACTGAGGAGTGTCCTCAGGTGCCCGATCCAACAATCCTACTAAACAATCTACAAACCTTTCAATCCTTTGTGAAAGTCAAAGGACAGGAAGCTGACCA
The DNA here is from genome assembly GCA_036507285.1 of Trichosanthes cucumerina. Taxonomy (NCBI): domain Eukaryota; kingdom Viridiplantae; phylum Streptophyta; class Magnoliopsida; order Cucurbitales; family Cucurbitaceae; genus Trichosanthes; species Trichosanthes cucumerina. The sequence continues at coordinate 48,860,474 of CM071841.1, forward strand.
TGTTTGTTTGTTTGGATATTGGATACAGGCGCCACTAACCATGTTTGCTCTTCTTTTAAAGGGTTATGTTCCTGGCATCGATTGCAAGAGGGTGAGTTAACGCTCAGGGTTGGATCCGGTGAAGTTGTCTCAACTGCAACAATTCGCACAGTGAAGATGTTTTTTTCAGGAAGTACTTATTATTAGATAATATGTACATAGTTCGAAGGTTTACTAGAAACCTAGTTTCTATTTCCTACCTATTAGAACAAAATATTTTCGTTTCTTTCATGAGTAATAAAACGTTTATTTCTCGAAATGAAAATTTATTATGTTTTGCTTCGCTTGAGAGTTATTTGTATGTTTTAAAGCCTAATTTGGTGAAAAGTATTTTGAATACTAAATTGTTTAAAACAGAAGAAACGTGATCTAAGAGATTAAAAGTTTCTCCAAAAGAAAGTGCCCATCTTTGGCATCTAAGGTTAGGCCACATAAACCTCAATAGGATTGAGAGACTAGTGAAGAGCGGACTTCTAAGCGAGTTGAAAGAAAACTCTTTACCTATTTGCGAGTCATGCCTCGAAGGCAAAATGACCAAACACCCTTTTAGTGGAAAAGGATATAGAGCAAAAGAGCCTCTTGAGCTTATACATTCTGGCCTCTATGGTCTGATGAATGTTAAAGCACGAGGAGGTTACGAATACTTTGTATCTTTCATAGATGACTAGTCAAGGTATGGGTACGTTTACCTAATGCATCGAAAGTCTAAAACTCTTGAAAGTTCAAGACTGAGGTTGAGAACCTGTTAGGTAAAACGATTAAAACACTTCGATCGGATCGAAGTGGAGAGTACATGAACACTGAATTCTAAGACTATATGATAGAACATGGAATTTCATCCCAACTCTTAGCACCCAATATGCCACAACAGAATGGTGTATCAGAGAGGAGAAACAAAACCCTGTTGGACATCGTTCGGTCGATGAGTAGCTATGTTCATCTCTTGATTTTTTTTGGGTTAATGTAGTGGAGACTTCGGTATATAATTTTTAATACAATTTCGTCGAAAAGTGTTTGTGAAACACCTTTCAAACTCTTGCATGGTCGTAAAACTAGTTTACGACATTTCAGTATTTGGGGATGCCCGACCCATGTGTTGGTGTCAAACCCAAAGAAGTTGGAACCTTGTTCAATGTTGTGCCTCTTTGTAAGATATCCAAAAGACACTAGGGGTGGTTTGTTTTACGATCTTAAGGAAAATAGGGTGCTTGGGTCGTTAAACGCAACATTCCTTGAGGACGACCACATCAATGATTGCTTACCAAGGAGTAAGATTGTGTTAAATGAAATGGAAAGTTCATCAGCAAGAGTTGTTGATGGTGCTAGTACATCAGCAAGTGTTGTTGATCCTAGCTCATCTAGTCAAGTCCGTTCTCAAGAGTTGAGAATGCCTCGACGTAGTGGGAGGGTTGTGAGACAACCAGAACGTTACATGGGTTTGGCTGAAACCCAAGTCGTCACCCCTTAGGATGACTGCGAGGATTCATTGACCTATGATTAGGCAATGGCAGATGTTGACAAAGACAAATGGATTAAAGCTATGGACAAGGAAATGGAGTCGATGTACTTCAATTTCGTCTGGGAGCTTGTGGACCAACCAGATAGGGTTAAACCTATTGGTTACAAGTGGATCTACAAGCGTAAACGTGACGTATATGGGAAGGTGCAGACCTTCAAAGCCAGACTAGTGGCAAAGGGTTTGACCCAGGTTGAAGGGTTGACTATGAGGAAACCTTTTCTCCTGTTTCCATGGTAAAGTCTATCAGGATCCTTCTAGCCATTGCCGCATATTATGACTATGAGGTATGACAGAGGGATGTCAAGATGACCTTTTTGAATGGCTTATAGCACACAAAATGTGTTATCCTTAGGCTTAATTATTGTTAGTTTTATGTTAAGTTTCGAGCTTTGATGTATTTAAATCACTTAATTTCAGGTAAAGAGCTTAAACGAGACATTTTGAGACATTATGAATCAATCGGGATTGAATCAAGGCTTTTTGGAGCGTAAAATAATATCAATTGGAAGTAGAAATACCTTTCCAAGCTAGTAGTCCCGAGGTGATGGCGTTGCATCGCCAAATCGATAAAGACGCGCGCACGCAAGGGTTGCGGCGTTGCAACGTTGTCCCTAGCATTGCAATGTCGCCGACACTTTCCATATCTGATACCTACCTAGGGCACAACGTTGCAACGTTGTCCCTACCGTTGCAATGCTGTGTCGATTTCATAATAAATACAACATGTTGCCAACCTTGCAAATGGGAGTCGAATTTGATAGTTTTTTCACCGTAATTTCAAAATACACTCTGCAAGAAGAGAAAGAAGAGCATTATTTGGGAACCAACGCATTCGTGGAGGTTCGAGATCGTGACGAGAGCTCAAGGACGAGGGACCGATATCCACACATAAGTTTATTTTCGCTTTCATTTTGATTGTAACTCCGTTTAAGGACGTTTTCTATAACTTTAGCTTTGTTTTATTGTGATTTAGAGTGGTTAAACGTTGTAGCTAGGATTTGATTTGCATGTTTAATACTTATTTGCTTGTGTATTGAACTATGTTTTGTTATTTATTTTTTGCAATTCATTCTTCAATTCTTTGATATTGTTGGTTTAAGTTGACTCGAGAGAAAGAAACTTAGATTAGAACAAAGTTGTCAGAACTCTTAGAAGTCTTGCATAAGAATGACCTAGAAGTCTAAGGGAACCACATAAAGAAATTGCTTAATGTCGTGCATGTTGTTAAAATTCATAAGGAAACTTTAGGATTTATTGTGTGTGCTAGACTCATTATGAATCGATAGATTTTCTTGAGTATCTTCACTTCTTGTTTATAAATTAATTATGTTAGTTCATTGCATGTGTTAAATAAGAAATTAACTTGTGAATTCATCTTCCTTCAATTCTATCATATTTGTGTCTCCACTTGTGTATTTCACCTATCTATCAAAGTTGTGTTATTTTAGCTAAAATTGAGAATAAGTATCTTAGTAATTAATTAATCTAGAAACCCATTCCCGAGGACGATACTTGGAACTCTAAAATCACTATACTAAAACTTGACCCGTACGTTTGTGGTATTGCAATATAATTTTACGCAACAAGTTTTTGACGCCGTTGCCGAGGAATGACTATTATTTAGATTAATTGATATTAGGAGAAAATTCAAGATTTTAGACTGAAGTGTTTGTGTTTTTTTTTCCCTCTTTGTGTTTTTTTTTCGTATTTGTTTTCTTTCTTTTCTATGTTTTCTTTCCGTTTCTAGTTTTCTGTCTGATTCTTTGTTCTTTTTGGTACTTTAAGGTGTATGCTCAAGGATAGAGCTGTAGACTTGCACCTTTTTGATCCTGAGATTGAGAGGACCTGTAGGAGACTCCTAAGGCAAGGAGAGTTGAAAATTAAGACAATGGCAGATTAAGAGCTAATAAACACCCCTAAACCCATCAAGGAGTATTTCCAACATATGTTTAACTCTTAGCAGGCTGGAATTGTCCATGCCACTTTAAATACTAATAATTTTTAACAGAAAACTAGGCTTATTTAGATGGTTAGAGAAGGTGCTTTTAGAGGACAAGCCACAGAAGACCCTAATTGACATTTGCAATTTTTTATAGAAATCTGTGGTACAATTAAATTAAATTGTATTTCTACTGATAGTATTCGCTTACGTCTCTTTCCTTTCTCCATGCAGAGTAGGGCTAAGAAATGACTAGAGTCCCTCCAACCAAGAAGTATCACTTATTGGGAGGAGTTAGCCAAAGCTTTCATGACGAAATTCTTTCCATCTATAAAAGTTGCAAAGCTAAGGACTGAGATAGGAACATTCGGGCAGTAGGAGGGAGAGCAACTATTTGAGGCCTGGAACCGTTATAAGGACATGCTCAGGAGATGTCGAGAACATGGTTACCCATATTTGCTCAAGGTACAATTATTCTATAATGTACTTGTAGGTAAGACCAAGACCATTATGGATGCCACTATTGGATTGGCTTTCATGGCGAAAACTATGCCAGAACCACGTGCCCTCTTAGAGCAAGTGTCAAATGCTAGCTACCAGCGGTCCACAAACAACGACAAATCTAAACTAGTAGCTGAATTGTATCAATTGGATGAGGTAACTTCCCTTAAATCTCATATGGAATCCCTCACTCATTCTTTGAATAACTTTGAAGGATCCCCCCAAATAGTGGTACCCTCTCAATGCTCCCTACCCAATGGAGAATCTACTATGGAGAAAATACATTATTTGAACAATAGAAGCAACACTTATGGAGGAAACCAGATTCAAAATACACTTCCAACACATTATAATCCAGGTTTGAGGTCTTACAAAAATTTCTCTCATGCTAACAATAAAAATGTGTTGAATCTTCCTATAGGGTATGCTTCTACATCTGAGAAGAAGCCATCTCTTGAAGAAACCGTGCACTCCTTTATTGTTGAATCCAGAAATAGGTCTAACAAGCTGGAGAATGCAACCCCAAGTCTAACTGGAGTAGTAACAAGTCATGGAGTTGCCATAAAGAATATCGACACGCAGATCAACCACATGAATGTATCAATTCGAGCTCTGTATGAAAGGAAAGAGGCACCTCGAGGGAGTATAGTCTAGCTAAAGATGTTAAAGAAAATACTTCTAGGGAGGCACCCCAAGTTTTGAGTTCTTGTCTTTTGTTCTTTTTAGTTATTTGTTTACTTACTAGTTTGTTTGTTTTGTTTTGTTAGGTTGTCGTTGATGCTAACCCTCATTGAAATCCATGCTCCCGTTTAATGGAACTTCAACTCACGTGTTTTGGCTATCCAAGGAACTCAAAATTGAAGATCTCCAGTACTCAGGACAGTATTGTTCATTCTTACACCTCTTACTATTTGAGCTTATTTTGCAAACATTGGGGACAATGTTTAGTTTAAGTTTGGGGGTGGGATGTTGTTGATCTGTGGTGACTGTCCTGAGTATGTGTTGAATTGCTGATTGATCTTATGCATAAGTATGATTATGATAGCCTAGGATGAGATTTAATTCAATTTTTTTTGATTCTGCTGAAACTTGAGAGCATGATATGGATTTGCGTTAATTTAAAATTATATTCAGTTTTTCCTACACTGTTATGCACATAGCCTGTGTTCCCGTAGTTTTGAAATGCTTAGAACAAAGTTATTAGGCTTAGAAGTCTGATGTCACCTCGATAGGTCTAAAAGCTAATTTGAGAGTTAAACTGCAGGATAAGGTGAATGGGAATATGAAGTCCATGATCTGTAAAATATGTGCATTATGTGAAAAAGTTTTTTTTGTTGCTTTTGTTTTGTTGATAAAAAAAATGGGGAGGACAAAAAGAGCTACATTCACTGTAATCAGTTAGGCCACTCATTGAGCGAGTGCTCTGGGTAAGGATCCCTGAAGTGGATGTATGAAAGTTAGTGTCCTTGCACACAAGAAAAAAAAAATAGAAAATAGAAAAGGTGATAAAAAGTAATTAAGTGCTGAGTAGAGTTATTTATTTCTTGAATGTGGGGAGGCTCAAAGATTAATAATTATGATTAGTGTAGGGGGAAGTTGAATGGAGAGCCTAATAAAGTTGATCTGGGCTTAGTAAAAATGAAAGGAACATAGGCTAATCACACACACACGTAGGAAAACTTAGGAAGAGTTTCAAATTGCTAAATGAAGTACTATGTTTGAGTGTTTCCTGTGATTGACAAAATTTCCTTTTAAATCTCTGAGGCTTGAGTCAGATGTATGTGTAAGGACAATCTCATTGTTAATTCTGTTTTTGCTCGGGACTAGCAAAAGTTTATGTTTGGGGGTGTTTGATAGCACACAAAATGTGCTATCCTTAGGCTTAATTATTGCTACTTTTATGTTAATTTTAGAGTTTTATTCTATTTAAATCACTTAATTTCAGGTAAAGAGCTTAAACGAGATATTTGGAGACATTATGAATCAATCAGGATCGAATCAAGGCATTTTGGAGCTTAAAATAATATCAATTGGAAGTAGAAAGACCATTCCAAGCTAGCAGTCCCGAGGTGATGGCGTTGCAACGCTGTCCCTAGCATCGCAATGCCACCGACACTTTCAATTTCTGATACCCACCTAGGGCACAACGTTGCAACGTTCTTCCGATTTCACTATAAATACAACATGTTGCCAATCTTGCAAATGGGAGCAGAATTTGATAGTGTTAGCACCCTAATTTCGAAATACATGATGGGATTTTTGTCCTAATCTCGTGTTTGTAATATATTGTTTGAAATTAATAAGAGTTATTATTTAATCACTTTGTGTCTCGCAATATTTATAAACTTTTGCAATAAACTAAGCTCCAGGGTCATTGAATTTATGAGAGAACTAGAACTTGAACGGTGTGTAGTGGACACACAGGAAGGATCACGTTCGAGTTAATGACCCGAACGGTCTACAGTATATGGATAGGGTTGTAGACCTAATCCAGGACACACTGTGTATGCAGCCCGCATTGTATTAGATACAAACGAGGTGATCTGACTCGTTCATGTGGTTGACATGCGAGTGGGGGCATCCTGTGCAATGAGATTGTACAAAACTGGACCGTGAATTATTAGACCTACTAATGTAACACCGTTGACAATATGGACTAATAACTTCGTAGATTACCATTAGTGACTTGACACAATCTCGAGCGTGTTACGGACTCTCGCATGCGAGGGTCATTCTTTGACTAGTACAGGTGAGAGTGGTCATCGTTACTCGCCCAATAGGCCTATCTTCTCGTGGGATGAGAACCAAGCAATGCGGTCGGGAACTTAACTACGCGAGATGGAATTCACTCGTTCCCGCCTTTAGGGAAACTAGAGGGTTGTTCCTTGAGTCTTTGTCTCGTGGCTTGGACAACGGCGCCCACCTTCTCACCGGCCCGAGAAGGGTGTTGTGTATGGTCGGACCATCACAATATGTTGTTCATTAGTGGAGGCGGTGGGGACTTAAGGAACAAGAGGTAGACGCAGGGTAAAGCGGTAATTTGACCCGGTAGTGTCTCACGAACAACCTGTGAAGGGTCGAATCACGGGTATTGGTTATATCAATGGACACGTAATGTTCTGCACTGACGGGAGTGTAGCTACGGGCTATAGTGGAGTGTTACCGTAGCTAATGAGTTTGTTAACCGTGTCAAAGAGTTTGACAGGTTAATCTCGGATCATTGGAGCCCGACACTGTAGGTCCATTAGGTCCCTCGGTTGGCTCCACCTTGATTAAAAGAAGGGTTAATGTTTTGGTATGAAATTTAAGTGTTCAATTTCACTTTAAGGGCATTTATGTCATTTATATGTGATATGAATGATATAATATATAGTTTTATGTGAATGAGATTCATAATAAACTATAGGTTAGCCTAATTGTTGAATTAGGGGTAATTGGAGAAATTTATTGAGAGAAATTAAATTGGATGTGATTCTATTTAATTAATCCACAATTATTGCAAATGAGATTTGCAATATGAGATATGAGATATCTTATATTATGTGGTTATGCAAATGAGATTTGCATAACCTATGGTTGTGGTAAAGTGGTAATTATGTGGACATTTTAACTCCACCAATCCCACTATATAAGCCCTTCTTGCAAGCAGGATTGAATCTCATTCTCTCATTTTTTGATTTTCATCAAAGAAGAGAAGAACAACTCTCTCAATTCTCCGTCAAATCTCCTCCCTCTCAAAACTCAAAAAGATCCCACCATCTTCCCTTCTCCAAAAGAGAACAACCGAGAAGGCATTTTGGTTGTGTTCGAGATCCTTTTTTGTGGGAGTGTTCGTTGAGTTCGAGGAGCACGAAGAGTTCGTGAATTGAAGAAGAAGTTTTGAAGAAAGTCTACAACAAGTTAGTAAGAACTCATCTTGCTGTAATTTTCTTCTTCTTTTAAGCATGTTTAGCCTAGATCTAGTGTTAGATCAATTTTAATAAAATCATGTTGCATATTGATACCTCGACGATTCAATCGTCTTCCGCTGCGTGGGATTCTCATTCCCTTCAATTGGTATCAGAGCCAGGTTGATGGTTTTTCTTTTATGCACTGTTTTGTTAAAATTAGGTGGGTATTTTGCCATAATTTCATGTGATGATTTCTTGGTTTGCATTATGGATGTTTTTGGTTTTTGGCACTAGATTAGATTTACAATTATGTTGATGAGATCAATGTAAGGGCTCGTTGTTTTTGGGCATTTTGTTGTAAATCGAGTCTGTAAGTCCGGGTCGTTCGTGACAAGAGTTGCTGTGAAGAAATCGGAGCGGAAACAGGCGGAAATCAATGGAAGAACAACAAAGTGTTTGTTCTTCTGTCGATAGCGTTGAGACGCTGCCCAACGGCGTCTCAACGCTGTTCTTGCGGACGGAGGCCCTGCAGCAGATCAGCGTTCCAACGCCGATGGCGTTAAGAACGCGGCTCAACGCTGTAGGCGACAGTGCATGCGTTGAGGGGCGGTTGCTGACGGTTTTTTTGCGAGAAGTGGGAAGTTTTTTCACTTCATGGGCGGTTAGCAGTTGCTGGCGGTTTTTTCGCGAGAAGTGGGAAGTTTTTTCACTTCATGGGCGGTTAGCAGTTGCTGGCGGTTTTTTCGCGAGAAGTGGGAGGTTTTTTCACATCATGAGCAGTTATTTTGTAATTTTTTATTTAATTTAATTATTTTATTAAATAATATTAATATAAATATTATATTAATGTTATTTAATTAAATAATTGCACATAGGTGCCAAAAACCGGTCAATTTTTGCTATTTAATTATTTTATGCATGAGATGTATATTTTAATTAAATTCTATGTGCATAATGTATGTCATATAAATTTAAAATCCCACCTTAGGTTAAACATTTCATTCATCATATTTATATTATAAGAGTTATAATATATAGCATGCATGATAAGATTATATTATAAGAGTTATAATATAATGTATGCATGTTTTAATTTAATTAAATATAATTATTATATTTTTTTTTTATTAAAAGCATGCTCATGCATTTAATTCATGTGATGAATGTATGTTATGGTATAGTATTATTCATGTGATGGATGATCAATGACTATAACATAAAAATGCATGTAACCTAAGTTAATTATTAGTTTTAAAGTGTTTAGAACTTGAATAATTAGACTTAGGTTTTCTAATTTTCTAATAAGATTAGAAATTTACGAAATCAAATATAACTTTTGAATGGAGACTGGTAAGTAACTCTGTCTAAGGAAGGTTTTGTCTAAGGCTGGGGTATTTAAGTTGACGCCATGAAACACCCCTACACTGAAACCGACACGGGAGTGAATTCGGTCCGGAGATTCTTAGGTTATATTCTCGTGAGTGCCGTTAATTAAGTGTTAATTAATTTACTCACATAGACCTAAGATAATAATGTGATTATAAACTTAGGTTAATACCATATAAGAGTTATATTGGTAGACTTAGGTAAATTTTAGCCGGTTTATCTAGGTCAATCCCCAATAAAAATTAAAGTGCTGAGTGGGAGGAAATATAGTGTATGAGATACATTTGAATTTCCAACCACAGATCTTCTTTAAGTCTGCACCGTGAGATCTATACTCGGCCTCGTGGCGCAAATGGGAGCGTCCCCCTTCGGATGGCATTTGTATAGGTCAATATCATCGTGGATGGAGAGAGTACTTATAGTGAGTGGAGGCGGGACTTGGAAACGAGACCCACGGTCTCTTCTTTCGATTCACACCGTGAGACGCCTAGGATCTGCCTGCTAGTTTGGCCTGGACCAGACAATCCCTTCGGAGGGCTTGATCATGGGAGTCGGAACACCGTGAATTCCCGAAAGGGATACAGTTTCCTGGTTGGTTTTCCTTCTTGGTTCACCCTTCGGTGGCTGTTGTTTGGACGGATACATGGAAACTTAAAGATTGAGGGTGACACTCACAGAATTTGTTAAGTGTTAATGAATTCGACCGAATAGTGGTAATTGGACGCCTAATGGAATAAGAGTTATTCTGGGATTAGGGTCTGATCGAGAAAGTCTCGTCCTAGAGGAGGAGTGTTATGTTCACCCTTCGGTGGCGGTCATTCTAAACCTTTAGGGAATCATTGCAAAATTTTGAATGAACTAGGGATCATGAAACAATTTTGCTAAAACTTAATTGGATTTCAAAAGTTTTTTGCGAGAGTAAAACAAAGTTTTCTTAATTTCAGCTAAAAATGTCTAGCGCAATTAGAGCTCTACTCGCATCCGGTAAATTAGTGGGAGATAATTTTCAAAGTTGGAAAAACAACATTAATACAATTTTTGTGAATGACGACCAAGAGTTCGCGCTCACTGAGGAGGGTCCTCAGGTGCACGGTTCAACAGTCCTATTCAACGAACTACAAACCTTCCAGTCCTTGGTGCAAACTAGGGGACAGGAAGCTGAGGCAAGTGTTGCCTTAAGACCTTTTCACAGGGGTTTGACCTCTGGGATAAAGTTTGTAGACTCTTCAGGCCCTAAAGGGAAGAAGGAGAAGTTGAAGGAAATTAACGTTGACCGCGCTGTCGCCCTAAAAGGCAAAGAAATCAAGGATGTTGCAAGAAAGTGTTTCTACAGCAACGGTGACGGACACCTGAAAAGGAGTTGTCCCAAGTTCCTTGATGAAAAGAAAATGACAGGTAAATGTGATTTACTTGTCACAGAAACTTGTTTAGTGGAGAGTAATGACTCTACTTGGATGTTGGATTCAGGCGCCACTAACAATGTTTCCCCTTATTTTCAAGGATTACGTTCCTAGCAGCGGCTGCAAGAGGGTGAGATAACACTCAGGGTTGGATCCGGAGAAGTTGTCTCAAATTTGCGACAGAATAGGCCTGATGAAGTTGTTCTTTGGCGGGAAGTACTTATTATTGGATAATATGTACATAGTTTCTGGGTTTACGAGAAACCTAGTTTCTATTTCCTGCCTATTAGAACAAAATATTTCTGTTTCATTCAAGAGTAATAAAGCGTTTATTTCTCGAAATGGAAATTTCATTTGTTCTGCTTCGCTTGAGAGCAATCTATATGTTTTGAACCCAAATTCGGTCAAAAGTGTTTTGAACACCGAATTGTTTAAAACAGCTTAAACGCGAACTAAGAAAGCAAAAGTTTCTCCAAAAGAAAATGCCCATCTTTGGCATCTACGGTTAGGCCACATTAATCTCAATAGGATTGAGAAACTAGTGAAGAGTGGACTTCTAAACGAGTTGGAAGAAAACTCTTTGTCAGTGTGTGAGTCATGCCTTGAGGGCAAGATGACCAAACGTCCTTTTAGTGGAAAAGGATATAGAGCCAAAGAGCCTCTTGAGTTAGTACATTCTGACCTTCGTGGTCCGATGAATGTTAAAGCTCGAGGCGGTTATGAGTACTTTGTGTCTTTCATAGACGACTACTCCAGATATGGGTACATTTACCTTATGCATAAGAAGTCTGAAACTCTTGAAAAGTTCAAGGAGTACAAGACTAAGGTTGAGAACCTCTTAGGTAAATCGCTTAAAACACTTCGATCGGATCGAGGTGGAGAGTACATGGACACTGAGTTCCAGGACTATATGATAGAACACGGAATCACGTCCCAACTCTCAGCACCTGGTATGCCACAGCAGAATGGTGTATCGGAGAGGAGAAACAAAACCTTGTTGGACATGGTTCGGTCGATGATGAGCTATGCTCGTCTCCCTGATTCTTTTTGGGGGTACGCAGTGGAGACTGCGGTTTATATTTTTAACAACGTTCCGTCGAGAGTGTTCGTGGAACACCTTTTGAGCTCTGGAGTGGACGTAAAGGCAGTTTACATCACTTCAATATTTGGGGATGCCCGACCCACGTGTTGGTGTCAAACCCGAAAAAGTTGGAACCCCGTTCGAAATTGTGCCTATTCGTAGGTTACCCTAAAGAGACTAGGGGTGGTCTGTTTTACGATCCTAGGGAAAATAGGGTGCTTGTGTCGACAAACGCCACTTTCCTAGAGGAAGACCACGTCAGGGATCATTTACCAAGGAGTAAAATTGTATTAAATGAAATGGACAGTACATCAGCAAGAGTTACTGATGGGGCTAGTACGTCAACAAGTGTTGTTGATCATAGCACGTCTAGTCAAATCCGTTCCCAAGAGTTGGGAATGCCTCGACGTAGTGGGAGGGTCGTGAGACGACACCGATCGCTACATGGGTTTAGCTGAAACCTCAGTTGTCGCTCATGATGATGACTGTGAGGATCCATTGACCTATGATCAGGTAATGGTTGATGTTGACAAAGACGGGTGGATTAAAGCTATGGACCAGGAAATGGAGTCTATGTACTTCAATTCTGTATGGGAGCTTGTGGATCAACCGGATGGGGTAAAACCTATTGGTTGCAAATGGATCTACAAGCGTAAGCGTGGCGTAGATGGGAAGGTGCGGACCTTCAAAGCCCGACTAGTGGCAAAGGGTTTTACCGGGTTGAAGGGGTTGACTATGAGGAGACCTTTTCACTGCTGCCATGGTAAAGTCAATCAGGATCCTTCTGGCCATTGCCGCGTATTATGACTACGAGGTATGGCAGATGGACGTCAAGACAACCTTTCTGAATGGCAAACTTGATGAGACCATTTACATGGACCAGCCCAAAGGGTTTATTACCCAAGGCCAAGAGCAAAAAGTTTGCCGGCTTCATAGGTCCATTTATGGACTGAAACAGGTTTCGAGGTCTTGGAATATAAGGTTTGATGAGGAGATCAAATCTTATGGCTTTGATCAAAATGTCGACGAGCCTTGTGTCTACAGGGACAGAACCAAGTAGGGAGCTGGGAACTTAACTACGCGAGATGGAATTCACTCGTTCCCGCCTTTAGGGAAACTAGAGGGGTTGTTCCCTTGAGTGTTGTCTCCAGGGCTTGGACAACGGGCGCCCACCTTCTCACTGGCCCGAGAAGGGTGTTGTGTATGGTCAGACCATCACAATATATTGTTCATTAGAGGAGCAGTGGGGACTTAAGGAACTAGAGGTAGACACAGGGGTAAAACGGCAATTTGACCTAGCCGTGTCTACGAACAACCTGTGAAGGGTCGACTCATGGGTATTGGTTATATCAGTGGACACGTAATAATCTGCACTGACGGGAGTGCACCTATGGGCTATAGTGGAGTGTTACCGTAGCTAATGAATGTTGGTTAACCGTGTCAAAACGTTTGGCAGGTTAATATCAGATCATTGGAGCCCGTCACTGTAGGTCCATTAGGTCCCTCGGTTGGCTCCACCTGGATTAAAAGAAGGGTTAATGTTTTGGTATGAAATTGAAGTGTTCAATTTCACTTTAACGGCATTTATGTCATTTATATGAGATATGAATGATATAATATATAGTTTTATGTGAATGAGATTCATAATAAACTACAAGTTAGCCTAATTGTTGAATTATGGGTAATTGGAGAAATTTATTGAGAGAAATTAAATTGGATGTGATTCAATTTAAGTAATCCATAATTATTGCAAATGAGATTTGCAATATGAGATATGAGATATTTTATATTATGTGGTTATGCAAATGAGATTTGCATAACCTATGGTTGTGGTAAAGTGGTAATTATGTGGACATTTTAACTCCACCAATCCCACTATATAAACCCTTCTTGCAAGAAGGATTGAATCTCATTCTCTCATTTTTTGATTTTCATCAAAGAAGAGAAGAACAACTCTCTCAATTCTCATTCAAATCTCCTCCCTCTTCAAAACTCAAAAAGATCCCACCATTTTCCCTTCTCCAAAAGAGAACAACCGAGAAGGCATTTTGGTTGTGTTCGAGTTTCTTTTTTGTGGGAGTGTTCGTTGAGTTCGAGGAGAACGAAGAGTTCGTGAATTGAAGAAGAAGTTTTGAAGAAAGTCTACAACAAGTAAGTAAGAACTCATCTTGCTGTAATTTTCTTCTTCTTTTAAGCATGTTTAGCCTAGATCTAGTGTTAGATCAATTTTAATAAAATCATGTTGCATATTGATACCTCGACGATTCAATCGTCTTCCGTTGCGTGGGATTCTCATTCCCTTCAATACACTCTTGAGGAAGAGAAATAAGAGCATTCGTTGGGAACCAACACATTCGTTGAGGTTCAAGATCGTGACGGGAGCTCAGAGACGGGGGACCGACATCGACACAAAAGTTTATTTTTACTTTATTTTAGATTGTAACTCTGTTTATTATGATTTAGAGTTACTAAATGTTGTAGCTAGGATTTGATTTGTATGTTTAAGACTTATTTGCTTATGTATTGAACTATGTTTTATTATTTATTTTTGGCAATTCGTTTCTCAATTCTTTGATCTTGTTGGTTTAAGTGGACTCGAGAGAAACAAACTTAGATTAGAGCAAAGTTGTCAGAACTCTTAGAAGTCTTGCATGAGAATGACCTAGAAGTCTAAGGAAAACACATAAAGAAGTTACTTAATGTCGTGCATGGTTTTAAAATTCATAAGGAAACTTTAGAATTTATTGTGTGTGCGAGTCTCATTATGAATCGTGAGATTTTCTTGAGTGTCTTCACTTCTTGTTTATAAATTCTCTATGTTAGTTCATTGCATGTAGTAAATATGGAATTACCTTGTGAATTCATCTTCCTTCAATTCTATCATATTCGTGTCTCCACTTGTTTATTTACTTTTCTTTGTTTATTTCACCTATCTATCAAATATGTGTTACTTTAACTAACATTGAGAATAAGTATCTTAGTAATTAATTAATCTAGAAATCCATTCTCGAGGACGATACTTGGAACTCTAAAATAACTATACTAAAACTTGACCCGTACACTTTCGATATTGCAATATAATTTTACACAACAATGACAACCTTGACGAGATCATCTACATGGACCAACCCAAGGGGTTCATTGCCCAAGCCCAAGTGAACAAGCCTCGAGGTCTTGTAATATAAGGTTTGATGAGGCGATCAAATCTTATGGCTTTAATTAGAATGTTGATGAGCCTTGTGTTTACAAGAAAATCATCAACAATACTGTTGCATTTCTGATATTGTATGTGGATGATATCGTGCTCATTGGGAATGAAGTAAGATTTCTTACTAACATTAGGAATGGTTGGCTTCACAATTCCAAATGCAAGATTTGGGAGAAGCTCAGTATGTTCTAGGTATCCAGATTTTCTGGAACCAGAAGAATAGAACGCTAGTATGTCTCAAGCATCTTACATTGACAAGATGTTGTCTAGGTATAAGATGAAAAACTCCAAGAAGGGATTGCTACCTTTAAGGCATGGGGTTCACCTATCTAAGGATCAATGTCCTAAGACGCCTTAAGAAGTTGAGGATATGAGACAGATCCAATATGCTTCAGTTGTAGGGAGTCTGATGTACGCCATGTTGTGTACTAGGCCCAACATCTGTTATGGAGTTGGGATTGTTAGTAGGTATCAATCCAATCAAGGATTAGATCATTGGACAACCGTGAAGGCAATCCTCAAGTATCTTAGGAGAACGAGGAACTACAACCTTGTGTATGAAAGTGGGGATACACAAATTCTTACTTCCAGACCGTTAAGGATTCTAGAAAATCCACTTCAGGGGCAGCGTTCATTCTGAACGGAGGAGCTGTAGTGTGGCGAAGCATGAAGCAGGGATGCATCGCTGATGTAGTATAGGGATAGAACTTGGTACCTTATCTTGGGGACACTATGGACGCGACCCACTTTGTAAAGTACAAACGATGTGATCCTAAATCGTTGATGTGGAGACATGCGAGTGGGGGCGTCCTATGCAATGAGTTTGCATAAGACTGGACCGAGAAATAGTCACTTAGACTTTATAACCCTGTTTACTGTCATAACTGACTATATTCATACGATGACCTAGGTAACTCGATCTTAATCCTGAACGTGCCATGAACTCCTGTTTATTCGGATTATCCTTAAATTTGTATGAGTGAGACTGACCTGAGATTGGCGACTCAATAAGCCTCCCATTTCAGGGATAAGACCGGGTAGATAGTTGGGAACATAGTTCTACAAGATGCAATTCACTCCTACCCGTTTTAGGGATTAGTAGAGAGGTTGTTCCCTTAAGTGCTGACTCCGGGTCTTGAACAAAGGGCCCACCCCTCTCATTGGCCTGGGAGGGATTCGGTTTGTTGGTTGAACCACAAACCAATTGTTCATTAGAGGATCAGTGGGACTTAAGGAACAAGAAGTAATTACAGGGGTAAAAACGGTAATTTTGACCCAGCTGTTATTAAGAACGACCTATGTAGGATCGACTTACTAATCATGGTTATATCGAGTGGACAAGAATATATCTACAATGAGGAGAGTGCAACCACTGGGCTTTAGTGAAGTGTCCCGATAGTTAACGAATGTTGATTAGCTAGGCAAAAGAGTTTGGCCGATTAATCTCGTATCGTTGGAGTTCATGATCAGTAGGTCCATTAGGACCCCTTACTAGCTCGGACTAAGCCTTGTAACATTTTGAGAGAAAAGAATCTGAATTGTTCAAATTCGATTTTGGGAGAAAACATTAATTATATGTGATATACTTAACGTGTCACAATTTAATTATCAATTAAACTATAATAAAGTAGAGATGGAAATGTTTAAATATGATTTAAATAATTGTTCGGTTTATAACATGAATAGGGATTCATGTTCGAACGGTTGATTTAAGAAATCGGGATTGGTCTAATCATTTAATTTGATATTTAATATTAAATTAAATATTTAATAAAAAATTAATTAATTAAATTAATTAATTAAATTAATAAATTGATTTTAATTTAAAAATAATTATATATTAATTTTGAATTAAAATTAAATGAAAATTCAAAATTGAATTTGGAGTTTCAATTGAACCAAAGAACAAAGTGTGAATCATCATTTCACTTTTTCAAATTCACACAAATTGAGCACCTTCTTTTTGCTAAATCCTCAGCGTCCTCATGTTGTCATCTTCTCCTAGCTTGAAGAACCTTTGGGCTTGCTTTAATTGAAGAAGAAACACATCGATTTACAAGGATTTATCAGAATTTTTATGATTCAAGTTTTACAGACCTTTCTCCCATCTCTCTTCAAATTCTCTCTATCAAAGATTCCACAATCTGTTCCAAGTCCGGAGGATAGTAGGGAAGACATTAGAGGTTGTCCACAAAGTATTTTTGACAAGAAATTGCCTACGGATTAGGAGAATTTTGATCTACAAAGGTATGAGTTCTTATTCTCTATTTTTCCAGATTTGAGCATGCTTTTTGTTTTGTAAAATTTATCAACTTAGAATGTTCAAGATCCAAAATTGTTTCCGTTTTCTTAATCTACACTCTTTCATATTAAGTACTTCATTAGCTTAGTTTGTAATATTCCAAGTTGAAATAAATAAGAGTTATTTTTTCAACACTTTGTGTCTCGCATATTTTATAAACTTAATCAAATAAACTAAGCTCCAGAGTCATTGTATTCTGAGAGAACTAGAACTTGAACGGTGTGTCGTGGACATATGGGAGGATCACGTTCGAGTTAATGACTCGAACGGTGTACAATATACGGATAGGGTTGGAGACCTAATCATTGATACGCTTTGGATGCGACCCGCTTTGTATTAGATACAAACGTGGTGATCTAGCTCGTTCATGTTTTTGACATGCGAGTGGTGGCATCCTGTGCAAAGAGATTGTACAAGACCAGACCGTGAATTATTAGACTTACTGATGTAATACCGTTGACAGTATAGGACTAATGAATTTTTAGATGACCATTAGTGACTTGACCTTAATCCTGAGCGTGTTACAAACTCCGTTCTGCCGGTGTCTGTCCTTTGACTAGTACAGGTGAGGGTTGTCACAGTTACTCGCCCAATATACCTATCTTCTCAGGGGCAGGACCACGTGGGGAGCTGGGAACTTGAGCATGCAAGATGGAATTCACTCGCTCCTGATTTAGGAAAACTAGAGGGGTTGTTCCCTTAATTGTTGTCTCAACAACAGGGCCCCACCCTTGAACGGATCGAATCTCACAGCGGAAACGATTGTGAATCGCGTGTTCTTAATTTAGTTACATGGATCACAATCAAGAACTAATCTAACTAAGATTACGCATGCATTTCTACAAGATGGGCAACAAGAAATTACCTTTGAAGAACTCTTTCTTCAAGTGCTCCTTCTCCCATGTTCACGATCTCAGCAACTCGAACCCGAACGATCACGGACACTACCACCGGATCTTCTCTGTGGTTCTCTAGGTCAGGGAGGAAGCTGGGTTCCTTTTAGGTGAGGTGAGATGATCTCATCAAATTGTAGTTGGAACTCTTTCCAACATAATATGAGAGAATGCTCTAGGGTTTCTCCAAGAGATTGCTTTGCTTAACCTTCAAATTGCATCTCATGCAACCTTTTATAAGGAAATAGGATAGAAATTACCATCCTATCCTTCCTTCATTCTCTCATTAGTATATAGTTTATATGTGAATCTAATTCACATTAAAACTATATATTATATCAATTATATCATATATAACTGATATAACACCTCATATATGAAATTGAACACTTCAATTTCATTCCTAACTTTATACCCTTAATATTACCATGTTGAGCCAACGGAGAGAGCTAATGGACCTAAAATTCATGAGCTCCAATGATGGGAGATTTAACTGATCAAACTCTTTGATCCAGTTAATCAATATTCATTAACTACAAGTCACTCCACTATAGACTTGTAGCTGCATCTCCTCACTGTAGATTATAATGTGTCCATTGATATAATCATTACCCATGAGTCGACCCTTCAAATGTTGTTCGTAATCACGGCTGGGTCAAATTACCGTTTTACCCCTATGATTACCTCTTTGTTCCTTAAGCACCACTGATCCTCTAATGAACAACAAGCCTATGGTCCTACCATAGACTCATACCCTCTTAGATGAATTGGTGGAGATTTTAACTCCACGATACACCATTGTAAAAGGGTGCATTCAAAGGCCTCTCATGAGACACTTTTCCATTTTTTCGATTTTCACCCAAAGCAAGTGTAATTCTCTCTCAAGAGTTCTCTCTCAATTCCTCTAGATTTCTCCCCAAACCCAAAAGCAAAAGGAGTTCCACAACTCTCCCTCAACCTCCTGAGAACAATCGAGAAGACCCTTTGTAAGTGTCTTGTTGTTCGATTCGACGATCGAGTTCGTAGAAATCGTTGGTTCGAGAGGAATTGAGATCGAGAAGGTGAAAATGTTGAAGAAGAGATCTTCAAGTGTTTGGTACGTTTTCCTACTGTTTTCTTCTAAATATTATGCATGTTTAGCCTAGAATTTATGTGATAAGTTCAATTTTCAGAAATAAATTGTAGAACGAAACAACGGCGTTTCACAACGTTTTCTGCTGCGGGAATTCCAATCCCTTCAAATTTATTATCATGTTTGTACATAATGCTCATTTGCTTTTTTTTTAGCATTTACATTTTATTTTTGAATTTGATTTATTTTGATTACCATCCATGCGTTGATATATTTTTCTTAATTTTTTTTTTCATTGCAAATTTATTTCTAAATCTTTAACATTGTTTATTTTTTTTCAAGTTTATAAATGTTTTATAACTCAAATGTTATTTCAAATTTTAATTTTATTTCTTAGAAGTATTTTTCAAAGTCGTTTTCTTTAAACCAATTCATACGGCGAAATCTAGAAATATTTGGGAGTCCGATTTTCTAGAATTCTTTAGGTAGAGATCATTATCTTTGAAAGTCCCAGATTTATATCCCAAGAAAATATGAATTTGATAAAAAAAATCTTTCTTTTTTTAAAAAAATAAACTTTTTTCATAAAAGGCGATCCTATGATGGATTTGAAAAATCGTAAAATTTTCTCAAGTTCTTGAGGTGATATTATTTCTAAAATCTTGGAAATAATTTCAATGTAGTCACATTGATAGATTTTCATCCACTTAGAAATGAGGGGTAAAATAAGACATTGTTTATTTTTTTTTAATCAAAATAATTTGTTTTCCTTAAACCTTTTTTTGAAATTCAAGATGAAATCTGGCCATCGTTTTAAATGGGTGTTGTGGGGTGTTAACACCTTTCCCATATACAAACAACTCCCGAATCCAAATCTGGTTTTCACATACAATTTTTGTCTTCTTTTGTTTTTAAAAGTTTTTTTATTCTATTTTGGTGCCCAATCACACCATAAAAAAGATTGGTATACGACTCCTTTTAAGTATTCCCTTTTCGAGGATGTCGATCGCTTCGTGTCGCAGGTACGTGGCGACAATGAGTATGGGTGAGAGTGGACTGTAGCCGACTCAATATGTCTACCTTCTAAGAGACCGAACCTCATAGGTAGCTGGGAACTTAACTCGACAAGATGAAATTCACTCATTCGTAGACCAAGGAATTAGATAGGTTTTTCCCTCAAGAACGGAGTCCAAGTCTTGAACAACAGGGCCCCACCTTCTGAACTAGCTTAAGAAGGTTTGAGTTTATGGTAAGACCATAGACTTGTTGTTCATTAGAGGATCAGTAGTGCTTAATGAGTAAGAAGTAATCACAGGGGTAAAACGGTAATTTGACCAAACTGATTACGAACAACCTCTAAAGGGTCGACTCATGGGTAATGATTATATCGATGGACACCATATAATCTACACTGAGGAGAGTGCAACTGCAAGTCTATAGTGGAGTGACTTGTAGTTCATGAATATTGATTAATTGGATCAAAGAGCTTGATTAGTTAATCTCACATCATTGGAGCTGATGAACTGTAGGTCCATTAGGTCCCTGCGTTGGCTTAGCATGATTATATTTATGGTATAAAGTTAGGAATGAAATTGAAGTGTTCAATTTCATATAAGAGGTGATATATCAATTATATGTGATATAATTGATATAATATATTGTTTTAATGTGAATTAGATTCACAAATTAACTATATACTTATGAGAGAATGAATGAGGGATAGGATGGTAATTTCCATCCTATTTTCCTATAAATAGTTGCATGGGATGCAACTTAGAGCTAAGCCATTTTGGAATAATACTAACGTTCACTCGAGATTGTTGATGGAAAAGTTCCTAGACAACTCTTTCACACTCTCTACACCTCATCCTAAAGGAGCACACCTTCCTCCCTCACCTAGAGAACAATAGAGAAGATGTAGTGGTAGATCTTTGTACTTGTCGGGTTCTGATCGTTGAGATCGTGAGATCGTGAGCAACACGTTGGAGAAGGAATACAAGAAGAAGATCGTTCTTCAAAGGTAAAATTATGTTATCCTAAACTTTTTTTGCATTCTTAATCTTAGATTTTATGATCTTGATATGAATCTGTGTAATAAAATTAAGAACACGCGATTCGAAATCGTTTCCGCTGCGGGATTCGATCCCTTCAACAGTTATCAGAGCGCCAATTGTGTTATTGAACTTGTTATAGATTCATCAAGAAAAGAGGTGAGATTTACTGATTTCATGAGATGAATGTTTAGTTTGCAAATTACATGGTTTCATTTTTGGCACCATAGATTAACATATTTTCTTCGTTGAATTGTTCAATGTAAGGGCTGAAGGGATTGGAATTCTCGCAGCGGAAACGACATGAAACGTCGTGGTGTTTGTTGTGAAATCCTTTTCTTAAAATTGAATTAAACTACTTATTTCTAAGCTTAAAATGCATAAAAATTAGAAGAAAATAGTAAGTAAACGTACTAACATCTTGAATAACTCTTCTTCAAGATTTTCTCCTTTTTCGGTCACGATCCCTCTCGAATCAACGATCTCCACAAACTCGATCCACGAACCGAACGGTAACACACTTCCAAAGGGTCTTCTCGATTGTTCTCCGGATGTTGAGGGAGAGTGTGTGGCACCCCATTTTGTTTTGGGTTTGGAGAAGTGGTAGAGAGAATTGAGAGAGATTGAGAGAAATAGACTTGCTCTCTTGGATGAAAATCCAAAAAATGGCAAAAAGTCTTGTGAAATACCTTTGAATGCATCTATTTATAATGGTGTGTGGTGGAGTTAAAATCTCCACCAATTCATCATTTTACCAGAACTATATGACAAGCAAATCATATTAGCATATCACATAATATAACATATCTCATACCTTATTATACAAATCTCATTTGCATAATTGTGGAATTTTAAATTAAATCACATTCAATTTAATTTCTCTCAATTCAATTTCTCCAAATAGTACTAATTAATCAATTAGGCAGTACTATAGTTTATTATGAATCTCATTCACATCAAACTA
Source organism: Trichosanthes cucumerina (assembly GCA_036507285.1). NCBI lineage: Eukaryota > Viridiplantae > Streptophyta > Magnoliopsida > Cucurbitales > Cucurbitaceae > Trichosanthes > Trichosanthes cucumerina. The sequence goes on from CM071841.1 coordinate 48,882,719, forward strand.
TATGTTGCGTCATCTATATCACATATAAATGACATAAATATCCAAATAATGAATTTGAACACTTCAAATTCACACCAACTTGTAAACCCTCAATTTATACCGTTTTAGCCAACCAAGGGACCTAATAGACCTACAGATGATAAGCTCAAATGATTCGATATTAACCTGCCAAACTCTTTGACCCGGTTATTAAACATACATTAGCTACGGTAATACTCCACTAAAGCCCGTAGCCGCACTCTCATCACTATAGGACAAGTTGTGTCCATCGATATAACCACTGTCCGTGAGTCGACCCTTCATGGGTTGTTCGTAGTCACATCTGGGTCAAATTATCATTTCACCCCTATGTCTACCTCTTGCTCCTAAAGTCCCACTGCTCCTCTAATGACCATCTATGTTGCACGATCCGACCATAAACAACAACCCTCTCGGGCAAGTGAGATGATAGGGACCTGTTGTTCAAGCCCTAGAGACAACACTTAAGGGAAAAACTCCTTTAGTTTCCATAATTCAGGAACGAGTGAATTCCATCTCACGTAATCAAGTTTCCAGCTCTGCACGTGGACCTGTCCGTGAGAAGATAGGCATATTGGGTGAGCAACTATGGCCACCCTCACCCGTACTAGTGAAAGGACAAACCCCCGCAGGCAGGAGTCTGTAACACGCTCAGGATTAAGGTCGACTCACAAATGGTCATCTAAAAATTTATTAGTCCTATACTGTGAACGGTGTTACATCAGTATGTCTAATAATTCACGGTTTGGTCTTGTACGATCTAATTGCACAGGATGCCCCCACTCGCATGCCAACCACATGAACGAGTTGGATCACCTCGTTTGTATCTAATACAAAGCGGGCCACATCCATAGTGTATCCACGATTAGGTCTCAAACTCTATCAGTATACTGTAAACTGTTTGGGTCATTTAACTCGAACGTGATCCTCCATTTGTTGTTGTGATTTGTGCCCTAAAACTCGTAGTTTGTAATTATGTTCTAATTAATGTAATAAAGTGTTATTATTTCAATAAAGTGTTATTGTTCGTTATCTACGAGTTTGCCTTTATTTAAACCCTAAATGCAATAAACTAAACATTCAAGGCTGTTAAATGAATCTTTAACTGAATGTAATGTGCATAGAAAGGATCTCGGTTCGAGATACAACCTAAAGGGTCTATAGTTAGAGGATAAGGTTTGGGTACCTTACTCTGGTTAAACTATTGATGTGGCCCACATTGTATTTGATACAAACACTGTGATCCTAACGTGTTCGTGTAGATGACATGTGAGTAGAGATATCCTATGTAATGAGATTACATAAGACCGGACAACGAAATAGTAATCTCTAGCTGTAACTCCGTTGACTAGTTAGGTTTCTATTTCACTAGGATGACCTAGGCAACTTGATCTCAATCCTGAGCAGGTTACGAACTCCTGTTCGCGAGGGATTGTCCTTTGACTAGTATGGGTGAGAAGTGGCTAGATTCGTCGACTCAATAAGTCTACCCTATTAGGGACAAGACCGACTGAACGGCTGGAAACTTAACTTAGCAAGATGAAATTCACTTCTTCTTGCCTACTAGGGTAAGTAGAGGAATGTTCCCTTAAGTGGTGTCTCCGAGACTTGAACAAAGGGCCCGACCCTTTCATTGGTCCGAGAGGGACTCTGTTTGTTGGTAGGACCACAAACAAATTGTTCATTAGAGGAGAACTAGTACTTAAGGCACAAGATGTAACCAAGGGGTAAAACGGTAATTTGACCCAGCTGGTGTTACGAACAATCGTGAAGGATTGACTTGTTGTTATTGGTCAATATCCATGGACACAGAAATATATCTGCAGTGAGAAGAATGCAGCTGTGGGACTTTAGTGGAGTGTTCCCGCAATTAACGAATGTTTATTGGGAGGTTAATGAGATTAACCGATGAATCTCGTATCGTTGGAGCTTCTAATTGTTGGGATTTTTGTCCTAATCTCATTTTTGTAAATTACTGCTTGAAATTAATAAGAGTTATTTATTTCATTACTTTGTGTCTCGCAATATTTACAAACTTTTCCAATAAACTAAGCTCCAGGGTCATTGAATTTATGAGAGAACTAGAACTTGAACGGTGTGTAGTGGACACGGGGAGGATCACGTTCGAGTTAATGACCGAACGGTCTACGATGTATGGATATGGTTGGAGACCTAACTCGGATACACTTTGTGGATGCGACCCCGCTTTGTATTAGATACAAACGAGGTGATCGAGACTCGTTCATGTGGTTGACATGCGAGTGGGGGCATCCTGTGCAATGAGATTGTACAAGACCGGACCGTGAATTATTAGACCTACTGATGTAACAGCGTTGTCAGTAAGGACTAATAACTTCGTAGATGACCATTAGTTACTCGACTTGAATCCTGAGCATGTTACGGACTCCTGTCTGCGGGGATCAGTCCTTTGACTAGTACGGGTAATGGTGGTCACAATTACTCGCTCAATATGTCTATCTTCTCAAGGACAGGACCAAGTAGGTAGCTGGGAACTTAACTACGCGAGATTGAGAGAATTAGACTTGCTCTCTTTGATGAAAATCCAAAAAATGGCAAATAGTCTTGTGAGATGCCTTTAAATGTATCTATTTATAATGGTGTGTGGTGGAGTTAAAATGTCTACCAATTCAGCATTTTATCACCACTATATGATATGCAAATCATATTTTCATATCACATAATATAAGGTATCTCATACCTTATTATACAAATTGCATTTGCATAATTGTGGAATTTTAAATTGAATCGCATTCAATTTAATTTCCCTCAATTGAATTTCTCCAAATAATACTAATTAATCAATTATATTATACTATAGTTTATTATGAATCTCATTCACATCAAACTATATGTTATGTCATCTATATCACATATAAATGACATAAATACCCAAATAATGAATTTGAACACTTCAAATTCACACCAAAATGTAAACCCTCAATTTATCCAGTTTAGCCAACTGAGGGACCTAATGTAACTACAAATAACGAGCTCCAATGATCCTAGATTAACCTGCGAAACTCTTTGACCCGGTTATTCAACATTCATTAGCTATGGCAACAGTCCACTATAGCCCGTAGATGCACTCCCATCACTGTAGGGTAAGTTATTGAAGGGAATGAAACTCCAATGCAGTGGAAGACGATCAAATCATCGTGGTGAAGTTGTATAACTATTATTCGTTAAAATCAATCTAACTATTACAACTAGGTTAAACATAAATTGGAAAGAAAAAACAGCAAGTACTTACTTGTTGATGACGTGCTTCAAATTTTCCTTTCCAATCACGAACACTTCGTGTTCTCCCAACGATCTCGAACTCTTCTCTCGAACGAAGACCAAACACCACCGCTTGGCTTCTCGGTTGTTATTCTTTTGGAAAAAAGATGATGGTGGGATCTTTGTGTTTTGGTTTTGAGAGGAGAAATATAGAGAGAATTTGTGAGGAGATCTCTTCTTTTGGTGAGATTTCCAAAAATGAGAGAATTCTTACCTTCCCCTTCTTGCAAAGGGGTTTAAATAATGGAGATAGGTGGAGTTGAAATCTCCACCTATCTACCATTTTACCACAACTATAGGTTATGCAAATAATATTTACATAACCACATATTATAAGATATCTCATATCTCAGATTACAAATCACATTTGCAATATTGTGGATTTATAAATTGAATCACATCCAATTTAATATCTCTCAATCTAATTTCTCCAAATTAGCCCTAATTCAACAATTAGGTTAACCTATAGTTTATTATGAATCCCATTCACATTAAACTATATATTATATCATTCATATCTCATATAAATGACATAAATACCCTTTAGTGAACTTGAACACTTCAACTCTTACAAAAATAGTAAACCCTTCTTTTAACCCAGTTTGATCCAACTGAGGGACCTTATGGACCTACAGTGACGAGCTCCAATGATCCGAGATTAACCTATCAAACTCTTTGACCTGGTTAATCAACATTCATTAGCTACAGTAACACTCCACTAAAGCCGGTAGCTGCACTCCCGTCAGTGCAAAATATTACGGGTCCACTGATATAACCAATGCCCATGAGTCGACCCTTCACAGGTTGTTCGTAGACACTGCTGGGTCAAATTACCGTTTTACCCCTGTGTCTACTTCTTGCTCCTTAAGTCCCCACTGCTCCTCTAATGAACAACAACGTTGTAATGGTCCAACCATACACAACAACTCTCTCGTGCCAGTGAGAGAGTGGGTGCTCGTTGTCCAGGCCCTAGAGACAACACTTAAGGGAACAACCCCTCTAGTTTCCCTAAAGGCGGGAACGAGTGAATTTAATCTCACGTAGTTATGTTCCCAGCTCCCTACTTGGTCCTGTCTCTAAGAAGATAGGCATATTGAGCGAGTAACTGTGACCACCCTCACCCGTACTAGTAAAAGGACAGATCCCCGCAGACAGGAGTCCGTAACACGCTTAGGATTCAAGTCGAGTCACTAATGGTGTTTTACGAAGTTATTAGTCCTTACTGTCAACGGTGATACATCAGTAGGTCTAATAATTCACGATCCGATCTTCTACAATCTCTTTGCACAACATGCCCCCACTCGTATGTCAACCACATGAACGAGTCATATCATCTCGTTTGTATTTTAACACAAAGCGGGCCGCATCCACAATGTATCCTGGATTATGTCTCCAACCCCATCCATATACTGTAGACCGTTCGGGTCATTTACTCGAACGTGATCCTCCCTGTGTGTCCACTACACACCGTTCAAGTTCTAGTTCTCTCATATATTCAATGACCCTAGAGGTTAGTTTATTGGTCAAAGTTTATATAAAATGTGAGACACAAAATGGTGAAATGAATAACTCTTTGTTAATTTCAAATGTATATTTACAAACACAATCGATATTAGGATAAACATCCCAACAGTTGTGTCCATCGACATAACCAATGCCCGTGAGTCAACCCTTCACAGGTTGTTTGTAGCCATAGCTGGGTCAAATTATCGTTTTACCCCTATGTCTACCTCTTTCTCCTTAAGTCCCACTGCTCCTCTCATGAAAAACTATTTGCATGGTTTGACCATAAACAAAAACTCTCTCAGGCCAGTTAGATGGTGGGGCCACGTTGTTCAAGCTTTGGAGACAACTCTTAATGGAACAACTCCTCTAGTTTCCCTAATTCGTGGACGAGTGAATTCCATCTCGCGTAGTCAAGTTTCCAGCTCCGCACGTGGACCTGTCCCTGAGAAGATATATATATTGGGTGAGCAACTGTGGCCACCCTCACCCGTACTAGTCAAAGGACATACCCCCACAGGCGGGAGTTCGTAACATGCTCAGGATTAAGGTCGAGTCACTAATGGTCATCTACGAATTTATTAGTCCTATATTTTCAATGGTGTTACATCAGTAAGTCAAATAATTCACGGGTCGGTCTTGTACAACCTAATTGCACAAGATGCCCCCACTCGCATGTCAACCACATGAACGAGTTGGATCACCTCGTTTGTATCTAATACAAATCGGGTCGCATACACAACCTATCCAGGATTAAGTCTCCAACCCTATCCGTATACTGTATACCGTTCGGGTCTTTTAACTCGATATTGATCCTTCTTGTGTGTCCACTGCACATCGTTAAAGTTCTTAGTTCTCTCATGATGCAATGACCTTGGAGCTTAGTTTATTGGATTAAGTTTATAAAATATGTGGGACACAAATTTCAGATAAATAACTCTTATTTGCAACAATGAATATTACAAACTACACGAGAGTAGAGCATACACCTCAACAAGGGCCTATTGTTTTGGGCATATAGTTATGTAAATCGAGTCTGTAAGTCCGTGTCGATCGAAGCAAAGAAGTTTCTAAGAAGAATGGAGCAAAAAACGAGATGAAAAACAGAACATCCTATTCCATCCAGTGCACGATTTTGCAAGGCTATTCATCGGGGTTGCAACGCCGCGCTTGCGTTTCAAGGCGTGCGAAAGAGGCAGCGTTGCAACGTTGGAATCAGCGATGCAACTCGATGGCGATTCCCGAGGTTCTCCAACATGCGACGACGGCAGCGTTGCAACACCGATGGCATTTCCTGAGCCTCTCCAACGGACGGAAACGATTATTTTTAATATTATTTATTATATAAAATGTTTATTATATTAATTTTATTAATTTTAATTAATTTTTAATTAATATAATTATATTATATTAAATTTTAGTTAATTTTAGGGTGCAAAAAATAGTCTAATTTTGCTATTTAATTTATGCAATTGGTGTATAATTATTATCATGCATAATTTATGCTTTTATTTAGATATCTGACCTTAGGTTAAGCACTTACATGCATCATTTAGAATATAAAGTGTTATATTATATAGTTTGGATGAATAATTAGTATAAGACGTTATATTAATTTTGGACAACATTTACATGCATATTATTCATGAGTTGAATATGTTATGTATGTTTAATTATTTATGTGATGAATGATCAAGCACAATAACATAGAATTGCATGTCACCTAAGGTTAATTCATTAGTTTTAAAATGTTTAGAACATGAAATTAATAGACCATAGGTTATCTAGTTATAATTAGATTAGAATAAGGAACCATGTAATTTATAAACAAAGATTAAAAGAGGACCTCTGTCTAAGGAAGGTTATATCTAGGTTGGGGTATTTAAGCTGATGGAAACGAAACACCCCTACATAGAAACTGACCTGCGAGTGAATTTTAATCAGAGGATTTATAAATTATAGTAGTGTCAGCGGGTTTATTAAGGGGTTAATAAAATAGAAATCCTAGATATAATATAAAGAGTTATATTAATAAACTTAGGATGACATCAATATAAGAGTTATATTGACTATCGACATAAGAGTTATATTGATAAGTTTAGGTAAAACTATTAACCGAGTTTAACCTAAATTAATATCCTATAGAGATAAAGTATCTAGTGGGAGAAAAAAATGTATATGATACATATATTTCCATCCACATCTCTCTGGGGAAGTTCACACAATGAGACTCATACTTGGCCTCGTGGCGCAAACGGGAGCGTCCCCCTTCGGATAGTGTTTGTATGAGTCAATATCAAGGTGAATGGAGAGGGTACTTAGACTATGGCTTGAGCCGGTTCCGAGTTCGTCCCTTGCTGCTACTCCTTCTAAGCCTCCATCGGCATCGCACTCATAATCCCTATCGGGAACAAGGGGCAAAGAATCGCATTCACGATCCACAGACTCACCAAGAACAGAAAGGGACTCGAATCGACCGAACCGAATCAAACAACCACGTATTATGCTCTTTGCATGGTGAAAGGTAGGTGGTCTACTAGCGGCATCACCGCCTTGGCATCTCACTGGGGTGGGATTTCCGCATCCGATACTAGAGCTCCTTCTCTTTCAAACCGATACTATAGAACCCGTAGTTGATGATTCCCTTGATTCTCGGGATGCCATTTCGATAGAGAGAGAGTTCTTGGAGATGTCCTTTCTTCTAGGGATTCCTTGTCCGGGTCCTGGGAGTTTTTCTTTGTTCTTGTTTATGATGGCATGGCGATTCGACTATGTTACTCTTCCCGTTGATGGAGTTTTGTTCTTGGGGAAGGAGTGTAACGAGGGGAGCCCTAGGCCACCCGCCTACTTTGACAATTAAAGCGGCCACTTTATACGGGAGCTGCAATGGAAAACTCGAAGGAAAGAATTTACAGGACTTTCTCGCTAGAGCAAAACACGGAAGACTAGAGCTTACCTTGATGATTCCCGGGACTAATTCGCGGCTTTTCCTTCCCACTCTTGGCCAACTACCTTAGCAACCTTCTAAGGACCTCTACCGCTACGTGAGATCTCATTCATCACTTCCCTCGCTCGTCGTGTGGACGAAGTCTTCCTTAGTGAGAGCTAAGGGACTTTCTTTAACTCACTCGCTATTACGGCTCCACGGCTAAGCAGCAGACGGGAGTTTATCGGAGTTTATGAGTACCACGGGCGGTCTTACATAGATGATGGGTGTGACCTTCCATGATTAGTGTCCCTTCCAGCGCCAATAGAAGAACGAACTCCGAGCTAAGGTTTTTCCCCATGGCCTTTACGCCAACTCACTATCCGGCTTCCTTTACCCCGAATTGCGCTAGTAATTTACCCGAGTCGATCCCCGAGAAAGACTCCGCTTTTGGCCATCTCGTTGCAGTCCACGCTCTACTCACTCCCACCGGTCCTAGCTACGACCCTTCGCCTCTACGTTCTCTAACTCTCCTCGGAAATAGCGTACCATTTCGGTGCCTTTACCTTCCTTCTTCAAGGGCGATTGCGTCATCATTTCCTTGACTTTCTTCTCATCTTTATGAGTCCAATGGCGATGGAGGGAAAGATATCACTTGAATTGGTTCACCGCAACTATAGAATGACCGAGATTAGATCCCCTTTCAACAAGTGCAACTATGGTAATTTCATCCCTTACAAGTTCTATATGGCTATTTCTCTTTCTAGTTAAAGATCATTCGTGCATCCGAAGCAGGGGTTTAGTCAACTAAGTATACCTCATTATCGCGACGCTTTCGATATCTCTGCGTCTCCCATCGTAGGTCCGCGGTGAGAGTCTCGTCAACCATTCCTTTTACATAGAGGAAATAGTTGCTCAAGTCTCGGAAACCGTTCCCAACCTCATCCGTAAGAAGAGCGCACTATGGTGCTTAATCTGCCCATGTGGGCAAGCAAGTTGTAACGAATGGGAATCCGCTATATTTGTTCCGCATTCATTGGCGTAGATCACACTCTCGTTGACTACCGCTTCTAGTGCGCGAGAGAATGCAAGCAAAGAGAGAGCCTTTCCTTTAATGGTTGGGGCCTTATCCGAACTTGGCTTACTTCTTACTTGAAATGCCGACTTAGAGTTATCCCACTCGGGGGTGAGCTCTTAGCGATTAGTCGATTCGATTTTTCGACGGGGACAAGGGAAGGGCTAAGCCTCATGCTAGTCTATCTTCACAGTTGAACTCATGACGTACCAATGGTGTTACAACATGAAATGAGTCAGTAATTACTTAGCTTTGTGGCATTAGGGATCTTGGGAGTACTTTTTCTTAGAAAGTCGGTGGTTGGCAATCGTAAGATCGTGCCAAAATCGACGATTCTAGACTGGGTTGAGAATGATTATCGGTCAATGTGGATTTCTTGCCGGAGAATTGAACCTTATCTTATGGGACACTAATACCGATGCGGATTCCCTCAATTACGGGCTACTTCTTAGAGCCCAACCGTAACAAATACCAAGTAGGGGATGCGAATTATCATTGAAGTGAATTTGGATCGTCGGTCGGACCGATTTAAAGGTGAACAAAGTTGAGTTAGATACATGATCGATTTAATTAAGCGATCACATGACCTAAGATTCGACTTTGATAAGTCTTAGGAGAGTGAGGGTGATTCTTGGGAACAAGCAAGCAACCGCTCTCTTGAGGGCTCTGACGGGAACCACCCCGCCATGCAGTAATTAGCCCCGAGCACTAAGTAGATCCCATTCTCCCTTTTCCAAAGATTAGAAGGAACTTGTGGAGACTAGTACCTCGTAGTGGTGGAGCGAGAGAAAAAGGAAGCCGCTTACGAGCGACTTTCTCTCATACGTCATGATATTCGAGAGCGGGGAAGGGAGAAGTAGATAAGGTCTAATCTGTCAGTAACTAAGGAGATACCTTTTTATTTTATCCGTTCCACAAAGAAAAGAGATCACCTAATGCAAGCCGTGCAATACGGAGTTATAAGCGCCTTGTGATATAGCATTGAGGAGATGGTAGGCATCTAAATATGCCACCGCCTCTCTCTCTCAACTGCACTCATTCATGCTCTCGGTATAGGAAGCATCTATCTTAGTCTTTCCGCATGCACGCGTTAAGCAAGTCGATCAGTTCAATGTCATATTAGGGGTTGGAGCTCGGTAGCTGGCGAAGTGGGTCAAAGCAGTGGGAGAACGCGAACAGATTCAAACCAAGAGTTTGTTCTCTAGAATAGCGTTAGGAACGAATGCTTCCCTTAATAGAAGTACGAGCGGGCGACCCTCACCTCAATCTTTGTTTGAGTGTGCGAGCTTCTATCGCTTTTTTCTTGTGTAGCCTATGCGAAGCAAGCCAAGACTGGCTCACCTATATCCTATTCCTCTTGTAGCCAAATGTGATTATATCAACTATTTCTTTCTCAACTCATAATAAGGCAGAGAGATCTCAATGCCAGGAATCGTGGAAAATGATGTCAAAGCACCTCCCCTCGCTCCACTAGCTAGGTAACTCCTTTTCTAATCAAGCAAAGAAATCCTTTAAGCCGCTAATAGGCTCTCTTCCCCTCCCCATTTCTTTTAGATAGTCTTTCAAGTAGTCAAGATGCCGGTGCCTATTCTCTTGCCCTTCCTTCTATTCTCACAGGGCGTGTGATCGATTGGAAAGATCCTTCCCCCTGTTTGCGCCTAAAAAAAGAGGGTCGGTCTCAAAGCGCTTGATTTGATGCTCGGAGAAAGAGAGAGTCAACGCCGTGAGCGGAGAGGATTAGCCTAGGCTCTTCAAGACCTTACTCCGCTTTCAGGCGCACTCCATTCCTTCGTTGCACAGTGGAACTCTTCCTCCTTCGTCGTAAGCCTTACGCCTGAGCCTTCGTTCGTGGGTGGAATCATTGACCCTTCTTTTCTTTTTTTTTTTAACATACGAGAAAAGGAACCTTGAAAGTACCACTTTCACGTTAATCGGCATAGCACATGCTTTTGGCATTTGCAATGGGAACAGTGGGCGGGACGGGGAAGAATGGAGAACGAGGATTCCTCGCTTTGATTCCTTGTAAAGGCCGGTTGGGGCGCGGCTACCTCTTCCGGTTGGTTGCCGGAGATATTATTAGAAGGGCTTTCCGAGGTGGACGTAGATGTATCTATTCGGGTCGAAACCCTCATTATTGATCATCTTGGGAAGGATCGAGTGGAATTTACTGGAACCATGGACCATTACCATCGCTCCCGGGGTCTTCTTACCATCACCGATCGGTTCGTGCGCCTATTCAGGGACGTTCAAAGCATGAAAGCGAACCCACGTAGCAGGTCGTGCCCTTGGAAATGTCGGATCGTTCCTTCCCACCGCCATTTCCGCTTTCCTACCACCCACTTCATTCTTGTTTCGAGAGGATGCTTTCGCATCTACAACCCATAAAGAAAGATCTTGATTCCCCCTAAAAAGCGCTTAGTTGGCCTCATGGATGATCGGAATGAGGGGGTTCTACTCCTTGTTGGCGAGCCACTCCATCTAACTATCGCCCGACCCATCAAGAATAGGAAGAGTTGCTCTGGAAAACCAGCCTCCTCTGGCCTACACTTCCGGCGGGAAAAGGCCGAGTAGTGCTTCTCATAGCATGGGGTGAGACATAAAGAAGTACTTTTAATATACCCTAACCAAACTTTTTGAAACCCTATGTTCTTATTCTTGCTTCGCTCGGCCCAATGCCTTAGCCTTGAGTCATTCCGCTATCATTCGAAATGGTCTATGTCGGAGAAGGTTAAATTATGATATTACATCTGTTAGTCCAAATCTGTAGAAGTGGTGCATTTCTTTTTGAGGGAAACAGCAGCCCTCTCATGATGCACTCGTATAAGGCCTAAAACCGATGAATCAAAGCCTATCATCTCGGCCTTTCCATTTGCCTAATCCGATAAGCCTTCCAATGGTCCAAGGAGTTCTAATGTGAAGCCTTGACTTTGCCGCTAACTCCAGTAGAAGCGAGTTTACATAATATGGGCTCCGCTCTTTCATTTGATGTCGGGATTGACTATGAATTCTTCTAGTGAGTTGTTGTGGTTATTATTTATAGTACGGTTTGAAGAAGGACAAAGTTGAGCCGATTATGCGAGACCAAGAGCTCTTCAAGAATGACCAAAGAAAAGCAGAGCCCAACACTTGATCGATCGTGACATGTGTTGGCTCTGCACAGAGAGTCAATACATAGAGCGCAGCGCATTTCATTTCGTTACGGACTTTTCCTATTCTATTCTCATTACGAGATGAGCGGGTTGGACCTAGCCTGCCTACATCGGCATTCTTGAAGGTTTTTTGAAAACAAACCTATGGTCTCTTCTGTCGGTTCACACCGTGAGATCACTATGGTCAGCCTGCTAGTTTTGTCTGGACCAGACAATTCCTTTGGAGGGCTTGATCATAGTAGATCGGAAGATAGTGGAAACCCGAAAGTGATAAAGATTACCTTAGTCTATTTTTCAACCTAGTCCTCCCTTCGAAAAAATTTGTTGTTTAGGGACTCTGGGGTCTAAAGATAGAGGGTTACCCTCACAAGGTGCATGAGGAGTGTATGTATCCTGACCAAATAACGGTAACTAAAACCTATATGAATAAGAGTTATTCCGGGATTAGGTTTTGGTCAAGAATGTCTTGACCTAGTGGAAGAGTGTTTTTTATTACCCTTCGGTGTCATACTCTCTAAACCTTTGGAGTATCATTGCAAATTATTAATAACCTAGTAATCATTAGATAATTAGCTAAAACTTTATTGGATAAGATAGTTTTTAGCGAGAAACTAATACAAGTAATTATTTATTTCAGCAATACGTCTAGCTCAATTATTTCCTTATTGGGTGCAGAAAAGTTAACCGAAGAGAATATAATTACTTGGAGGAACAAATTCAACACTATGTTGGAAGTGGACGATCTTAAGTTTGTGTTAACCAAGTAGTGTCCTCAGGTGCCAGGCTCGGATGAAACACGAAATATTCGTGATGTATATAATCGATGGATCAAGGCCAATGATAAGGCGAAAGTCTATATGCTCACAAGTATGTCAGAAAAAACTAGCCAAGAAGTGTTGGGTTTTGTGCCCTAAAACTCGTAGTTTGTAATTTTTTTTCTAATTAAGGTAATAAATTGTTATTACTTCAATAAAGTGTTGCGAAATTGCCTTTATTCTAACCCTATATCCAATAAACTAAACATCGAAGGCTGTTAAATGTATCTTTAACTGAATGTAGTGTAGATATAAAGGATCTTGGTTCGAGATACATCCTATAGGGTCTATAGTAAGGGGATAAAGTTTGGGTTCCTTACCCTTGTAGAACTATGGATGTGGCCCACTTTGTATATGATACAAACACATTGATCCTAATATGTTCGTGTAGATGACATGTGAGTCGGGATATCCTATGTAATGAGATTACATAAGACCGGACCACGAAATAGTAACCTCTAGATGTAACTCCGTTAACTAGTTAGGTTTATATTTCACTAGGATTACCTAGGCAACTTGATCTCAATCCTGAGTAGGTTACGAACTCCTGTTTGCGAGGGATTGTCCTTTGACTAGTATGGGTGAGAGTGGCCATATTCGCCGACTCAATATGCCTACCTTCTTGGAGACAAGACCGAGTGAGCAGCTGGGGACTTAGCCTAGCAAGATGGAATTCACTCCTTCCCGCCTACTAGGGTAAGTAGAGGAATGTTCCCTTAAGTTGTGTCTCTAGGACTTTAACAAAGGGCTCGACCCTCTCATTGGCCCGAGAGGGACTCTTTTTGTGGATAGGACCACAAAAAAATTGTTCATTAGAGGTGCACTGGTACTTAAGGTACAAGATGTAACCCAGGGGTAAAACGATGATTTTACACAGCTGGTGTTACGAACATTCGTGAAGGATTGACTTGTTGTTATTGGTCAATATCCGTGGACACAGAAATATATCTGCACTGAGAAGAGTGCAGCTGCGGGACTTTAGTGGAGTGTTCCCACAGTTAACGAATGTTGATTAGTAGGTTAATGAGATTAACCGATTAATCTCGTATCGTTGGAGTTTCTGATCTGTAGGTCCATTAGGTCCACCTTCTAGCTCGTAAAGGGTTCTTAGATCATTTGAATTTGAAATGTTCAAATTCATTAGGGAATAAATTTAATATATATAGATGCGATATAATATATAGTTTTGGAACTATATATTATAAATTTAATGTGAATATGATTCATATTAAATTATATGAGAGAATTGAATATTTGAAAGAGTTCAAATATTAAATTCAAATGTGAATGTGATTCATATTTGAAAACTATAGGTTAAATTTTAATGTGCATTAAAACTATAGGTTATAGGGATAATTGTTTAAATGTGATTTAATCTATATTAAATCTATATTTAATTATGATTAATTAAATGTGATTTAATTAATTATAATATTTTTATTTAATTCATAATTTTTATTATTTAATTAAATAAAAATAAAAAAGAGGGAACGTGTGAGGAGGACATGTTCCCCATCTCTCCCAACTCCCTAATCGATAGGGAGTGGGGAGATGCCCTCTACATGTTCCTCTTCTCCATGTGAGAGGAGGTGATGTCGATCGATCAATTGATTTTTTTATTGAACTAGCTGTAGAATTCAATCTATCTTTGAATTCCAAAAAAATAGTCCAATTGTTGGATCCTTCCCACCTAAGGAAGATTTAAGTAGAAACTCAGAGTCATATGAGGTTTTCTTACTGGTTGTGTCCTGTTGGAGAAAACAGAGACGTTCTTTTGTGTTCATGTGCTGTTGTACATCTTGGAAGCAAGGAGTTGCTGGGAGACTAAGACTACAAAGATTATATTTCTTCATTTCGTTTAATTGTTAAACACAACATGTTTGCATGATTTATATCCATGCCTAATTAGATTAGAAGTGCATGTTTATCTCTGTTATTTTCAATGCATTTGCTTTTGCTTTTCAACCAAAATAAGCTTTCAATTACGATTCCAAACTCGTTTCCACTGCTCAAGGGGATTAGATCTCCATCAAGAAGCACAAGGGCATGATGACTGTTAAGGTAATCATGGATTCGTTGCAGGGCATGTTTGGACAATAGTATACACACCCCCGACACAATGCCCTCAAGTATATATTCAACTCAAGGATGCCGGAGGGTTCATCAGTTTTGGATCATGTCCTAGACATGATGGTGCACTTCAACATCGCGAAATTGAAAGGTGCTTCGATCGATTAATCGAGTCAGATCAGCTTCATTTTGGAAACTTTACCTGATAGTTTCCTACAGCTTAGAAGTAATGTTGTTATAAACAAGCTTACTTTTAACCATACCTCCCTTCTGAATGAACCCCAGACCTTTCAACCTTTGATGAAAATTCAGGGACCAGAAAGTGAGGCAAATATTTCCAGTAGAAGTTATCACAGAGGTTCGACCTCTGCAACAAAACTAGTGGCTTCCTCTTCTTCTAACCTGAAAGGGAAGAAGAAGAACATGAAGAAGGTTGGTAAAGGAAAACATACTGACAAAGCTGCCTCCCAAAAGGGCAAGAAGGCCAAGGAAGTTGGTGCAAAAAATGTTTTCATTGCAACGAGAACGACCACTGGAAACAACATTGTCCAAAATACCTGACGGAGAAGAAGAAAGAAGGTAAATATGATTTACTTTGTATAGACGCTAGTTTAGTGGATAATGATAAACCTGGTTGGATACTAGATTCAGGCGCCACTAATCATGTATATTATTCTTTTCAGGGAGTTGATTCTTGGAAGCAACTACATAATAGAGAAACAACACTCTGAGTTAGAACTGAAGATATTGTCTAAGCTGTAGCGACTGACATGATGAAGCTTTTGTTCAACAAGAAATCTACGTTGTTAGACAATGTATTAGTGATACCAGGGTTTACTAGAAACCTTATTAAAATTTCATGCCTAATAGAACAATGTATTTCTGTTTGCTTTTCTTTCAAAAAAGTGTTTATTTCAAAGAAAGTTGTCGAAATATGTACAACTTCATTACAAAATGGTTTGCATGTTTTTAGACAAAATTCATTAAAAACTGTTTTGAACACTGAACTATTTTAAGATAGCAAACACCCAAACTAAGAAACATAAAATTTCTCCTAATGAAAATGTTCATCTTTGGCATCTTAGGTTAGATCACATTAATCTCAATAGGATTGAGAGGTTGGTAAAGAGAGGATTTCTAAATGAGTTAGAAGAAAGTATAATATCTATATGTGAGTCATGCGTAGAAGGAAAAATGACTAAAGGACCTTTTAGTGGAAAAGGTGATAGAGCCAAAGAGCCTGTTGAGCTTATACATTCACACCTTTGCGGTTCGATGAATGTTAAAGCTCAAGGGAATTAGAGTCCCCCCGCAGCGGAAGACGATCGAATCGTCGTGGTGAAGTTTGTTGGGATTCATGCCCTAAACTTGTGTAATTTTGATCAATTAAATAAAGTGTTATTTGTTTTGATAAGATTACAGTCTTGCTTTTATAAATCCAATAAACTAAGCTCCAAGGTTATAACGTTTATCTTGAAATCAGTGTAGTGGACACTATTTGGGTTGACTTCAAGATTATAACCTAAATAGTCTATGGTATAAGAATAAGGTTGGAAACCTTATTCTGGTAACACCATGGATGCGGCCCACTTTGAAATTAGTACAAATGAGGTAATTCAACTCATTCATGTAGTTGACATGCGAGTGGGGGCATCCTGTATGAAGTGTTCATACAAGACTGGATCGCAAATTATTAGTCTAACCAGTATAACACAGGTAACAGGATAAGACTAGTAATTTATAGATGGTCATTAGTGACTCGACCTGAATCCTGAGCAAGTTAAGTCTAATATGGGTAAGAGTGGCATGTAGCCGACTCAATAAGCCTACCTTCTCAGGGACAGAACCTCGTAGGTAGCTGGGAACTTAACTGTGCAAGATGGAATTCACTCATTCCTCTATTGAGGAATTAGATAGGTTGTTCCCTTCAGAACTGACTCCAGGTCTTGAACAACAGGGCCTTGCCCTCTATGAGGGTATGAGTCCAAGGTAGGACCTTAGACTCGTTGTTCATTAGAGAATCAGTGGTGCTTAAGGAACAAAGAGGTAATCACAGGGGTAAAACGGTAATTTGACCCAACTGTGATTACGAACAACCTGTGAAGGGTCGACTCATGGGTAATGACTATATCAGTGGACACAATAATATCTACAGTGAGGAGAGTGCAGCTACAAGTCTATAGTGGAGTTTGATCAATTAATCTCACATCATTGGAGCTCATGATCTGTAGGTCCATTAGATCTCTCCGTTGGCTCAATTTGGCAATATTGAGGGTATAAAGTTAAGAGTGAAATTGAAGTGTTCAATTTCATACATGAGGAGTTATATCAATTATATATGATATAATTTATATGATATATAGTTTTAATGTGAATTAGATTCATATATAAACTATGTACTAAAGAGACAATAAAGGAGCGATAGGATGGTCATTTCCATTCCAATCCCCTATATATATGGTTGCATGAGATGCAATTAGGTGAAGTGGTTTTCATAGAATTACAAGCCCTCTCTTTGTTAGTTGTTGGAAGTGTTCCAAAACACACATCTCTCACAAAAACCTCACCTCTCCTAAAGGGAACCCACATTTCTCCCTCACCTAGAGAACAACGGAGAAGATCCGGTGGTCGTGTCTTCATACGTTGGAATTCTTATTGCTGAGATCGTGATCGTGGGAGAGAGGAGCACTAGAAGAAACGTTCTTCAAAGGTAATTTCTTGTTGTTCATTCTATTATATATGCTTAATCTTGTTATTTGGGTTCTTGAATAAATCGTTGTAACTAAATCAAGAGCGCGCGATTCGCAATCGCTTCCGCTGCGGGGACTTCGATTCCCTTCAATCGGTATCAGAGCCCAATTACGTTCTTTATTTATGTTTTGGATTTTTCAAGAACAAGGTGAGATTTACTGTTTTTGCATGAGATGTATGAACTGTTTTGCAAAATTAGATGTTTTTCAATTTTGACACTTAGATTTACAATTTCCATTGAAATGTTCAATGTAAGGTCTCGGTGTTTTGGGCAAATTTAATTGTAAATCGAGTCTGTAAGTCCGTGTCGATCGAGGCAAAGCGGTTGCTGAGAAGATCGGAGCAAAAACGAGCAAGGAATGGTGATTCCATGTGATGGTTGTGTGCAACATTGCAACGTTGCGCTTGTGGGAGAAAGCTCGCGACAGAGGGCGTTACAGTAACGCACCTCAAGAGGCGCTTTCGCGAATTTCAAAGAATCGCGTAAAATGAATTTTTATTATATATTAATTATAAAAACGTTTTATATTTAATATATTTAATTTTAATTAATATAATTAGATTATATTAATTAAAATTGTTTCCATGGTGCCAAAATTGGTCTAATTTTTGTTATTTTAATTATGCAATTGTTGTGTAATTATTGCCATGCATAGTGTATGCTTGTATTTAAGAAATCCCACCTTAGGTTAAGCATTTTCATGCATCATTTATAATATAAGGAGTTATATTATATAGTTTGCATGATTAATTAATATAAGGTTGTTATATTAATTTTTGGACAACATTGACATGCATTACTTTTCATGAGATGAACATGCTATGAATGTCTTATTATTCATGTGATGAATGATCAAGCACTATAACATAGTATGCATGTCACCTAAGGTTAATTATTAGTTTTAAAATGTTTAGAACCTGGTAATAATAGACCTTAGGTTATCTAGTTCTAATTAAATTAGAACTAGGAACCAAGTAATTTATAAGCTATGATTAAAAAAGGAACTCTATCTAAGGAAAGTTCTGTCTAGGCTGGGGTATTTAAGCTGACGGAAACGGAACACCCTTACCTCGGAACTGACCTGGGAGTGAATTTTAATCAGAGACTTATTTATTACAGTAGCTTCAGCGGGTTTATTAAGGGGTTAATAAACTAGAAATCCTAGGTTTAATATAAGGAGTTATATTAACAAACTTAGGATAAAATCAATATAAGAGTTATATTGATTATCAATGTAAGAGTTATGTTGATAGAGTAAGGTAAAACCATTAGTCGGGTTTTAGCCGAAGAAAGATTCCTATAAACTTAAAGTATTCAGTTGGAGGAAAAAGTGTATGAGATACATATTTTTCTACCTACGCAATCTCCGGGAAGTTAACACCGTGAGACTCATACTTGGCCTCGTGGCGCAAACGGGAGCGTCCCCCTTCGGATGGTGTTTGTATGAGTCAATATAAAGGTGAATGGAGAGGGTACTTATAGTGAGTGGGAGCAGGTTTAGTGAAAACAAAACCTACGGTCTCTTTTGTCGGTTTACACCGTTGGACCTAATACAGTAGACACCCAAAAGGGATAAAGATTTCCTTAGACTATTTTCCAATCTAGTCCTCCCTTCGACGGATTTTATTGGATCGAGACTCTGGGATCTAAAGACAAAGGGTTACACTCACGGGGTACATAAGTTGTGTATGTATCCAGACCGAAAAATGGTAACTAAAACCTATTGGAATAAGAGTTATTCTGGTATTAGGTTCTGGTCAAGAGTGTCTTGATCAAGAGGAGGAGTGTTTTTTATTACCCTTTGGTGTCATACATTCTAAACCTTTGGAGTATCATTGCAAATTAGAAATAGCCTAGGAATCATTTGATAATTATCTAAAACATGATTGGATTAAAGTTATAGCAAGAAACGCATACAAGTTTGTTTGTAAATTTTCAGCAAAAATGTCTAGCTCTATAATTTCCTTATTGGGTGCGGAAAAGTTAACCGAATATGGTGACATGGAAAAATAAACTCAACACTATTTTGGTAGTGGATGATCTGAAGTTTGTGCTAACTGAGGAGTGTCCTCAGGTGCCAGGCTCGAATGCGTCATGAAATGTTCGTGATGCATATGATCGATGGATCAAGGCCAATGATAAGGCCAAGGTCTACATGTTGACAAGCATGTCTGACATATTAGCCAAGAAGCATGAGGGCATGATTACCGCCAAGGAGATCATGGATTCTGTGCAGGGCATGTTTGGACAACAGTCCACACAAGCCCGACATAATGCCCTAAAGTACATATACAACTCGAGGAAGCCAGAGGGTACATCTGTTCGGGATCATGTCCTGGATATGATGGTGCACTTTAACATCGTGGAGTCGAATGGTGCTTCAATCGATGAGTCGAGCCAAGTCAACTTCATTCTGGAAACCCTTACAGATAGTTTCAAACAGTTTAGAAGTAATGTTGTTATGAACAAGCTTACTTTTAATCTTACCTTCATTCTGAATGAACTACAGACCTTTCAGTCTTTTATGAAAATTTAGGGATCGAAAGGTGAGGCAAATGTTACAAGTAGGAGTTATCACAGCGGTTCGAACTCTAGAACAAAAACTGTGGCTTCATCTTCTTCTAACTTGAGAGGTAAGAAGAAGAACATGAAGAAGGTTGGTAAAGGGAAACAGGCTGACAAAGTTTCTGCCAAGAAGAGCAAGAAAGTCAAAGACGTGCTGATAAAGGAAAGTGTTTCCACTGCAACGAAGATAGGCATTGGAAACGGAGTTGTCCGAAGTACATTGCAGAAAAGAAGAAGGAAGGTAAATATGGTTTACGTTGCCTAGATGCTTGTTTAGTGGATAATGATAAAAGAACTTGGATACTTGATTCATGCGCCACTAATCATGTTTGCTCTTCTTTTCAGGAAATTGATTCCTGGCAGAAGCTACAACAAGGAGTGATAACGCTCCAGGTTGGAAATGGAGACGTCGTCTCAGTTGTAGCAGTACGCACAATGAAGCTTTATTTTGGCAAGAAATATGTATTGTTGGACAATATATTAGTGATAGCAAGGTTTACAAGAAACCTTATTTCCATTTCTTGCCTTATTGAACAATGTATTTCTGTTTGCTTTTCTATGAATAAAGTGGTTATTTTGAAGAAAGGTTTAGAAATATGTTCAGCTTCATTAGAAAATGGATTGTATGTTTTAAGGCCTAATTCAGTCAAAATGGTTTTGAACACTGAATTATTTAAAACTGCAAACGCACAAACTAAGAAACGTAAAATTCCTCCTAAAGAAAATGCTCATCTTTGGCATCTAAGATTGAGTCACATTAATCTCAATAGGATTGAGAGATTGGTAAAGAACAGATTTCTAAACGAGTTAGAAGAAAATTTCTTGCCAGTATGTGAATCCTACCTAGAAGGCAAAATGACTAAAAGACCTTTTAGTGGAAAAGGTTATAGAGCCAAAGATCCTCTAGAGCTTATACATTCAGTCCTTTGTGGTCCGATGAATGTTAAAGCCAGGGGAGGATATGAATATTTCATCTCTTTTATAGATGATTATTCTAGATATCGACATATTTACCTAATGCAGCACAAGTCTGAAGCACTTGAAAAGTTCAAGGAATTCCAGAATAAGGTTGAAAATCAATTAGGTAAAAGAGTTAAAACACTTCGATCAGATCTTGGTGGAGAGTACATGGATTTAAAATTCCAGAACTATATGATAGAAAATGGAATTACATCCCAACTCTCAGCTCCCGGCAAACTACAGCAAAACGGTGTATCGAAAAGGAGAAATAGAACATTGTTGGACATGGTTCGATCAATGATGAGTTATGCTCATCTCCCTAGTTCCTTTTGGGGTTATGCAGTAGAGACTGTAGTATACATTTTGAATAGTGTGCCCTCCAAAAGTGTTTCTTAAACACCTTTTGAACTCTAGAAAGGACGTAAAGGTAGTTTATTTCACTTCAGAATATGGGGCTGTCCAGCACATGTGCTTGTGACAAATCCAAAGAAGTTGGATTCACGTTCAAAGTTGTGCCTATTCGTAGGATACCAAAAAGAAACAAGAGGTGGTTTATTCTATGATCCTAAGGAAGATAAGGTCTGTGTGTCGACAAATGCCACTTTCTTGAAGGAGGACCACATAAGGGACCACAAACCAAAAAGTAAGGTAGTGTTGAGTGAATTAGACGGAACATTAGCAAAGGTTGCTAATAAGAATACTAGTACGTCAACAAGAGTTGTTGATACTAGTTTGTCTAGTCAAGAGAGTCCATCTCAAGAGTTGAGTATCCCTCGACGTAGTGGGAGGGTTGTGATACAACCTGACCGTTACATGGGTTTAGCTGAAACCCAAGTTGTTATACCAGATGACAACTACGAGGATCCATTGACTTATAATCAAGCAATGGTTGACAAAGACAAAGACAAATGGGTCATAACCATGGACAAAGAAATGGAGTCTATGTACTTCAATTCTGTTTGGGATCATGTAGATAAGCCTGATGGGGTAAAACCTATAGGTTCTAAGTGGATCTACAAGAGAAAATGTGGTGTAGATTGGAAGGTGCAAACCTTTAAAGCTAGACTAGTAGCAAAGGGTTATACCCAGGTTTAAGGGGTTGACTATGTGGAGACCTCTTCACCTGTTGCTTTGGTAAAGTCTATTCGTATCCTTCTTGCCATTGTCGCATATTATGACTATGAGGTATGGCAAATGGATGTCAAACAACCTTTTTGAATGGAAATCTTGAAGAAACCATCTACATGGACCAACCCAAAGGGTTCATTAAACCATGAAAAGAGCAAAAGGTTTGCAGGCTTAAAAGGTCCATTTATGGACTGAAACAAGCCTCTAGGTCCTAAAATATAAGATTTGATGAGGCTATCAGATCTTATGGTTTTGACCATAATGATGATGAACCTTGTGTCTACAAGAAAATCATCAATAGTTCTGTCATTTTTCTAATTCCTTATGTGGATGATATCCTACTCATTGGGAATCATGTAGGTTTTCTTACTGACATCAAGGAATGGCTAGCTACGCAGTTCCAAATGAAAGATTTGGGTGATGCGCAGTTTGTTCTTAGGATCCAGATTGTCCGGAACCGCAAGAATAAAACAGTAGCCTTGTCTCAAGCATCATACATAGACAAAGTGTTGTCAAGGATTAAGATGCAAGATTCCAAAAAGGGCTTGTTGCCTTTTAGTCATGAAATCCATTTGTCTAAGGAACAGTGTCCTAAGACACCTCCAGGAGTTGAGGATATGAGATGGATCCCTTATGCATCGGTTGTTGGGAGCCTGATGTACGCCATGTTGTGTACTAGGCCTGACATGTGTTTTGCAGTTGGGATGGTCAGTAGGTATCAATCTAATCCAGGACTTGAACACTGGATAGCGGTTAAAACAATCCTTAAGTATCTTCGGAGGACAAGGAACTACATGCTTGTGTTTGGGGCTAAGGATTTGATCTTTACAGGATACACGGATACTGACTTTCAGACTGATAAAGATTCTCGAAAATCTACATCAGGGTCAGTTTTCACTCCTGGTATCAGTTTTCACTTTTAACGGAGGAGCTGTAGTATGGCGAAGAGTCAAGCAAGGATGCATCGCTGATTCCACCATGGAGGTCGTATATGTAGCAGCTTGTGAAGCAGCTAAGGGGGTCGTTTGGTTAAGAAAATTCATGCTAAATTTGGAAGTTGTTCCAAATATGACTTTTCCCATCACGTTTTATTGTGATAGTAGTGCTGCAGTGGCAAATTCGAGGGAACCCTGAAGTCACAAGAGGGGAAAGCACATAGAGCGAAAGTATCATCTCATCCGGGAGATCGTGCATATAGGAGACATGATTGTTACGAAGATAGCCTCAGAGCACAAAATTGTTGATCCTTTTACAAAGGCTCTCACGGCTAAAGTATTTGAGATTCACCTAGAAGGTCTAGTTTTACAAGTATTCCCCAACTAGGGCATGTGGGAGTATTTTTGTACAAAGGGGTTTAAATGCTCTAGTTTATTGTATTTACATTACTGTAATGTTTAGTACTTCACAAGCTTTAGGTCAAGTCGAAGATTGTTGAGATTTATGCCCTAAACTTGTCTAATTTTGATCAATTAAATAAAGTGTTACTTATTTTGATAAGATTACAGTATTTCTTTTATAAATCCAATAAACTAAGCTCCAAGGTTATAACATTTATCTTGAAATCAGTGTAGTGGACACTGTTTTGGTTGACTTCAAGATTATAACCTAAATGGTCTATGGTATAAGAATAAGGTTGGAAACCTTATTCTGGTAACACCATGGATGCGACACACTTTGTAATTAGTACAAATGAGGCAATCCAACTCATTTGTGTAGTTGACATGCGACTGGAGGAATCCTGTATGAAGAGTTCATACAAGACCGGATCGCAAATTATTAGTCTAACCAGTGTAACACCGTTAACAGGATAAGACTAGTAATTTATTGATGGTCATTAGTGACTCGACCTGAATCCTGAGCAAGTTAAGAACCCTTGCTTATAGGGGTTTGTCCTTAGACTAGTATCGGTGAGAGTGGCTTGTAGCCGACTCAATAAGCCCACATTCTCAGGGACAAAACCTTGTAGGTAGCTGGGAACTTAACTGTGCAAGATGAAATTCACTCATTCCTCTACTGAGGAATTAGATAGGTTGTTCCCTTAAGAACTGACTCTAGGTCTTGAACAACGGGGCCCCGCCCTCTATGAGGGTATGAGTCTAAGGTAGGACCTTAGACTTGTTGTTCATTAGAGGATCAGTGGTGCTTAAGGAACAAAGAGGTAATCACAGGGGTAAAACGGTAATTTGATCCAACTGTGATTACGAACAACCTATGAAGGGTGGACTCATGGGTAATGACTATATCAGTGGACAGAATAATATCTACAGTGAGGAGAGTGCAGCTACGAGTCTATAGTGGAGTGACTTGTCGTTAATGAATATTGATTAACTGGATAAAAGAGTTTGATCAGTTAATCTCACATCATTGGAGCTCATGATCTGTAGGTCCATTAGATCCCTCTGTTGGCTCAATATGGTAATATTAAGGGTATAAAGTTAGGAGTGAAATTGAAGTGTTCAAGTTCATACATGAGGAGTTATATCAATTATATATGATATAATTGATATAGTATATAGTTTTAATGTGTGTTAGATTCATATATAAACTATGTACTAAAGGGAGAATAAAGAAGGGGTAGGGTGGTCATTTCCATCCCAATCCCCTATATATAGGATTGCATGAGATGCAACTAGGTGAAGTGGTTTTCATAGAATTACAAGCCCTCTCTTGTTGAGTTGTTGGAAGAGTTCCAAAACACACATCTCTCACAAAAATCTCAACTCTCCTAAAGGGAACCCACATTCCTCCCTCACCTAGTGAACAACGGAGAAGATCTGATGGTCGTGTCTTTGTACGTTGGAATTCCTATTGCTGAGATCGTGATCGTGGGAGATAGGAGCACTCGAGGAAAGGTTCTTCAAAAGTAATTTCTTGCTGTCCATTCTATTATATATGCTTAATCTTGTTATTTGGGTTCTTGAATAAATCGTTGTAAATAAATCAAGAGCGCGCGATTCGAAATCGCTTCCGCTGCGGCGATTCCCTTCAAAGTTGTGCTACTTAATTTTGTTAAAATTAAACTATCATATAGTTAAAGAATAAACATACATTCTTAGGAAGAAAAATAGTAAGTTAAAGATAATACTTACTTGTTGAAGGCTTTCTTCAAGATTCCTTCCTCCGATGATCACGAACTCTTCGAGTTCTCCCAATGATCTCGAATTACTCGAACAATCCCAACGAACAGATACCCTCCACTCGATTTCTCGGTTGTTCTTCTTTTGAAAGAAGGAGAATAGTGGGATTCTAGGTTTTTGGTTTAGGGAGAAGAACTTTTGAGAAAAAAATTGAGAGAGGAGAGAACTCTTCTTTTGGTGAGATTTCCAAAAATAAGAGTAAGAGTCCACAACCCTTCTTGCAAAAGAGGTTTATATAATGGTGATAAGTGGAGTTGAAATCTCCACAAATTTACCATTTTACCACAACTATAGGTTATGCACATCATATTTGCATAATCACATATTATAAGATATCTCATATCTTATTTTACAAATTATATTTGCATTATTGTGGTTTTTTAAATTGAATCACACCCAATTTAATATCTCTCAATCTTGTTTCTCCTAATTAGCCCTAACTCAACAATTAGGCTAACCTATAGTTTATTATGAATCTCATTCACATTAAACAATATATATATCATTCATATCTCATAGAAATGATATAAATACCCTTTAGTGAATTTGAACACTTCAATTCACACCAAAAATGTAAACCTTCTTTTCATCTAGTTTGAGCCAACCGAGGGACCTTATGGACCTACAGTTACGAGCTCCAATGATCCGAGATTAACCTATCAAACTCTTTGACCCGGTTAATCAACATTCATTAGCTACGGTAACACTCCACTAAAGCCCGTAGCTGCACTCTCGTCAGTGCAAGATATTACGTGTCCACTAATATAACCAATGCCCATGAGTCGACCCTTCACAGGTTGTTCGTAGACACTGTTTGGTCAAATTTCCATTTTACCCCTATGTCTACTTCTTGCTCCTTAAGTCTCCACTGCTCCTCTAATGAACAACAACATTGTAATGGTCCAACCATACACAACAACCCTCTCGTGCTAGTGAGAGGGTGGGCACCCGTTGTCCAAGCCTTAGAGACAACACTTAAGGGAACAACCCCTCTAGTTTCCCTAAAGGTGGGAACGAGTGAATTCCATCTCGTGTAGTTGAGTTCCCAGCTCGTTACTTGGTCCTGTCCCTGAGAAGATAGACATATTGGGCGAGTAACTGTGACCACCCTCGCCCGTACTTGTCAAATAATATACCCCTGCAGACAAGAGTCCTTAACACGCTTAGGATTTAGGTCGAGTCACTAATGGTTATCTACGAAGTTATTAGTCCATACTGTTAACAGTGTTACATCAGTAGATTTAATAATTTACGGTCCGGTCTTGTGCAATCTCATTGTACAGGATGCCCCCACTTGCATGTCAACCACATGAACGAGTCAGATCACCTCGTTTGTATCTTAATACAAAGTTGGTTGCATACACAGTGTATCCATGATTAGGTCTCCAACCCCATACATATACTGTAGACCGTTTGGGTCATTAAATCGAAACGTGATCCTCCCTGTGTGTTCACTACACACCGTTCAAGTTCTAGTTCTCTCATATATTCAATTACCCTGGAGCTTAGTTTATTGGACAAAGTTTGTAATAAATGCGAGACACAAAATGATGAAATAAATAACCTTTATTAATTTCAAATATAAATTTACAAACTGAACGAGATTAGGACACACATCCCAACAAAAGCAAGAGGAGGTTATCTTTTTCATATATGATTATTCAAGATGTGGGCATATTTACCTAATGCATCATAAGTCTAAAGCACTTGAAAAGTTCAAGGAATTTAAGGCTGAAGTTGAAAATCAATTAGGTAGAACAATTAAAACACTTTGATCAGATCGAGGTGGAGAGTACATGGATTTAAAATTCAAGAGCTATATGATAGAATATGGAATTACATCCCAACTCTCAGCACTCGGTATGCCTCAACAAAATGATGTATTGGAAAGGAGAAATAGAACCTTTTTGGACATGGTTCGACCAATGATGATTTATGCTCATCTCCCTAACTCTTTTTGGGGTTATGCAGTAGTGACTGCGGTATATATTTTAAACAACGTGAGTGTTTCTGAAACACCTTTTGAACTCTTCAAAGGGCGTAAAGGTAGTTTATGTCAATTTAGAATTTTGGGTTATCCAGCACATGTGCTTGTGACGAACCCGAAGAAATTGAATTCACGTTCAAAATTATGCCTATTTGTAGGCTAACCAAAAGAGACAATAGGTAGATTATTCTATGATCCTAAGGAAGACAAGGTACTCGTGTCGACAAATGCAACATTCATATTGGAGAACCACATCAGGGACAACAAACTAAGAAGTAAAATTGTGTCAAGTGAGTTAGACGGAACAACAACAAAGGTTGGTAATGGTGCTTGTACGTCAACAAGAGTTGTTGATACTAGATTGTCTAGTCAAGAGCGTCCATCTCAAGAGTTGAGAGAGTCTCGACGTAGTGGGAGGGTTATCACACAACCTAACCGTTACATGGGTTTATCTGAAACCAAGTTGTCATACCAAATGACGATTGTGAGGATCCATTGACTTATAATCAAGCAAAGGTTGACAAAGACAAAGACAAGTGGGTCACAGCTATGGACCAAGAAATAGAGTCTATGCTCTTCAATTTAGTTTGGGTTCTTGTAGACAAATTTGATGGGGAAAAACCTACAGGTTGTAAGTTGATCTACAAAAGAAAATGTTGTGTAGATGGAAAGGTGAAAACCTTTAAAGCAAGACTAGTAGCAAAGGGTTATACCAAGTAGAAGGGGTGAACTAGGAGGAAACCTTTTCACCTGTTCCGATGGTAAAGTCTATAAGAATTCTACTTCCCATTGTCTCATATTATGACTATGAGGTATGGCAAATAGATGTTAAGACAACATTGTTAAATGAAAATCTTGACGAGAACATCTACATGGACCAACCCGAAGGATTCATTGAGCCAAGACAAGAGCAAAAGGTTTGCAGGCTTAAAAGGCCAATCTATGGAATGAAACAAGCTTCTAGGTTCTGGAATATAAGATTTGATGAGGCAATCAAATCTTTTGGCTTTGACCAGAATGATGATGAACCTTGTGTGTACAAGAAGATCATCAATAGTTCTGTCGCAGTCCTAGTTCTATACGTGGATGATATCCTACTCATTGGGAATGATGTAGGTTATCTTACTGACATTAAGAATTGGTTAGCTACGCAATTCCAAATGAAAGATTTGGGAGAAGCGCAGTTTGTTCTTTGGATCTAGATTGTCTGGAACTGCAAGAATAAAACTCTAGATTTATCTCAAACATCTTACATCAACAAAGTGATGTTGAGTGATAGCACACAAAATGTGCTATCCTTAGGCTTAATTATTGCTAGTTTTATGATAATTTTAGGGCTTTGATGTGTTTAAATCATTGAATTATAGGTAAAGAGCTGAAACAAGACAATTGAAGACATTTTAGATCACTCGGGATCGAAACGAGGCTATTTGGAGCTAAAAATAACATCAATTGGAAGTAGAAAGATCAATCCAAGCTTGAAGACCCGAGGTGATGGGGCGTTGCAACGCCGTGATTGCAGCTTTGAGGCGTTGAAAGATCACTAATGATAGCATTGGAACGCTGCTTTGCAGCGTCGCAACGCTCTCTCGATAAGAGAAAACGCTAAAGACCCGTGCAGGTAGCGTTGCAACGCTGCCTTGCAGCGTCACAACGCTACTTTGATAGAGAAGCGTGCGCGTTAGGGTAGCGGCTTTGCAACATTGCCCTCAGCGTTGCAACGCCATTGATAATTTCCATATATACCACACGGTTAGGGTACAATGTTGCAACGCTGTTCCTAGCGTTGCAATGCTGTACCGATTGGGTCTATAAATACAACCTTATATTTTCTTGGAAAGGGAGCCGGATTGGATAGACTTTTGACCCTAATTTCGAAATACCCTCTGTAAGACGAGAAAAGAGAGCATTCTTGGGAGCCAAAGCGTTCCTAGAGGTTCGAGATCGAAGACGGGAGCTCGGAGACGAAGGACCGACATCGACACATAAGTTTAATTTCCTTTTCTTTCAGATTTTAACTTCGTTTTAAGACGTTTTCTGCACTTTTAGTTTGGTTTTCTTGTGATTTAGAGTAGCTAAATGTTATAGTTAGGATTTGATTTGCATGTTATGACTTATTTCCTATGAATTGAATTATATTTTGACATTTATTTTTGGCGATTTGTTCTTTAACTTTTGATATTGTTTGTTTAAGTGAACTCGAGAGATAAAACTTAGATTCGAGCAAACTTGGCAAAATTCTTATAAGTCTGGCATGAGAATGACCTAGAATTCTAAGGGAACCACATAAAGAAGTTGCTTAATGTCGTGCATGCTTTAGATTTTTTAAGGAGACTTAGAATTTATTGTTTGTGTGAGGCTCACTATGAATCGAGAGATTTTTTTGAGTATTCTACTTCTTTTTTATAAATTTATCACATTAGTTCATTGCATGTGTTAATTAAGTTATTAACATGTGAAGTCAATTTCCTCTGAATCTATCAATTTGTGTCTGCAGTTGTTTGTTTGTTGTTTGTCTTTACTTTCAATCACCTATGCATGTTATGTTACTTTAGCTAAAATTGGGAATTAGTATACTTGTAATTAATTAATCGAGAAACCCATTCCTGAGGATGATACTTGGACCCTTAAATCACTATACTAGAACTTGACCCGTACACTTGCGGTAGTGCATCATTAAAATTATAGCAACAAGTTTTTGGCGCCGTTGTCAGGGAATGACGATTATTTAGATTGATTAATATTGGGAGAAAATTCGAGATTTTAGACGAAAGTTTTTTTTTCCTTTGTGTTTCTTCCCATATTAGTTTTTCCCTTATTTATTTTTCTTTTATTTTTTCCCGTATTTGTTGTTTTTCTTTTTTTCTATTGTTCGTGTTTCCTCTTTTGTTTCTTTTCTTTGTTTTCCTTATTTGTTTTTTTCCTTACTTTCTTTTTTTTCTTATTTGTTTTCTTTCCTTTTGTGTTTTTTTCCTTACTTGTTTGTTTTTCTTTTTTTTTCTTTATTTGTTATTTTTTTTTCCTTATTTTTTTTTCCTTATTTCTTGTTTTTCTTCTTTTTCCCTATTTTGTTTTCTTCTTTTTTTTTCCTTATTTCTTTCCTTGTTTATTTTTTCCTTATTTATTTATTTTTTTCTCATTTGTTGTTTTCCTTATTTATTTCTTTCTTTTTTTATTTTTTTCTCCATATTTGTTTGTTTATTTTTCTTTTTTGTTCTTAATTTAGTCTTATGTGTTGTTCGAGTCTTTGTCTCTTGTTTTTGTTGTGTTGATTTTGTGTAAATGTTTAGATTTGAATTGTCGTGATTTAAAATATGACTTTTCATGACCATAATTCTTCGCCAATGTATTATCCTTCTCAGGATCCTAGGTATGTGAATCATGATTTCTCTAGATACCAAATGTCTAATCCTTACTATTCCTAATCTATGATTTATGAAAATTCTTTTCATGGTAATCATATACGTATTTGGAACCAAATTTTTTCCTACCCCAACCAATCTATACAAAACTCTTCTCTTGTGGATTTATTAATGGAATATACTTTTGAGTTGAGGATAAAAAAAATGTTTCATGCTGAATTAGAAAGGTTGGAGAGGTTAGAAGCTAAAGTGGTAGAACTTTGGGAAATAGTACAGGAAAGAGATCATTATCATAATCAACTAGTAATTTCACTTAAGGCCTTACAGGTACAATTTCTTATCCTTACCACTAAGAACGTGCCACCTAGGAGGACTTATTCATACGATACTGAGGATAGTTTGGAGGAGACTGAGATACACCATAATCAGGTTTGTGAGATAGACAATGGTGAGACAATCAGTTCCACGGAGGAAAGTCAGGTGATAGAGTTCGAGGATGAGAAGTTTCCCCCCTTTTATCTCCAGAAATTTCCTTTAATCTTGATAACCATGTGTCCTATACTCACGAGTCTTGTTTTTATTTTTGTTCTTTTATTTTAATACACAAAAATACCAAAAATAATTCTCTCTCTGGTGCCCAGGAAAGCAGGATAGCCTTTTAGACTTAGAAGGCTATATCGATTCGAGCATGAATGACCCAAATAAATATGAGCAATTTTACGTGTCCTAATTAATCACCGTCTAGCGAAAGACGTTAAAGAAAGCGCTTCTTGGGAGACAACCAAAGTTTTATGTTTTAGTTCTCTGTTTTATTTTCTTTTAGTGTTTGCTTTCTTTTTATGTTTTATTTCCTTTCCTAGTTTTTGTGTTTTTGTCTAATTTCTTTCTTTTTTTTTTTACCTCAAGGTGTATGCCCAAGGGGAGGGCTGCAGACTTGCACTCTTTTGATCCTTAGATCGAGAGGACCTGTAGGAGAATCCTAAGTGAAGGAAGAGTAGAACCTCAGACAATGGTTGATCGGGAGTTAATTAATAACCCTAAACCAATCAGGTAGTATTTCGAACCTGTGTTTAATTCTTAGCACGGTGGAATAGTCCATGCCCCCATAAATGCTAACAATTTTGAACTTAAAACATGACTTCTACAGATGGTTAGGGAAGGTGCTTTTAGAGGACTAGCCACAGAAGACCCATTCACACTTGCAAAATTTCTGAGAAATCTGTAGTACAATTAAATTAAATGGTACTTCTGCTGATAGTATTCAGTTACGTCTCTTTCCTTTCTCTATGCAGGGTAGAGCTAAAGAATGGCTAGGGTCACTCCCACAAGGAAGCATCACTTCCTGGGAGGAGCTGACCCAAGCCATCATAACCAAATTCTTTCCACCTATGAAAGCTAGAAAGTGAAGGACTGAGATAGGAACATTCAGGTAACATGAGGGAGAACAACTATTTGAGACCTTGGAACGGTATAATGACATGCTCAGGAGATGGCCACAACATGGCTACCCAGATTGGCTCAAGGTACGACTATTCTATAATGGACTGGAAGGTAAGACCAGGACCATTCTGGATGCCACTGCTGGAGGGGCTTTTATGGCAAAAACTGTACCAGAAGCACGTGCCCTCCTCGAAGAAGTGTCAACTACCAGCTACCTGCGACCTATAGAAAATGACTGATCTAAGCCAGTAGCTGGATTGTATCAAGTTGATAAGGTAACCTCCCTTAGATCTCATATGGCATCCCTCACTCATGCTCTGAATAATTTTGCAGGATCACCCCAAACAGTGATACCCTCTCAATGCTCCCAACCCAATGGAGAATTCACTTTGGAGCAGTTACATTATATGAACAATAGAAGCAACACTTATGAAGGAAATCAGACTCACAATACCCATCCAACACATTATAATCCAGGTTTGAGGTATCATGAAAATTTCTTTCATGCTAACAATAAAAATGTGTTGAATCCTCCTACACAGTATGCTTCTACATCTGAGAGGAAACCATCTCTGGAAGAGACAGTGCACTCCTTCATACCTGAATCCAGAAGTAGGTCCAACTAGCTGGAGAATGCAGTCACCAGTCTATCTTGTATAGTGACTAGTCTGGAGTTGCAATAAAGAACATTGAGACCCAGATCCGTGAGATGAACACATCATTCCGAGCGTTGTAAGATAGAAAAGAACCACCTTGAGGGAGTACAGTCTAGCTAAAGACGTTAAAAAAAGTGGTTTTTAGGAGGCAACCCAAGCTTTACATTTTTGTCATTTCCCGACTTTAGTTAGTTGTAGTTGTCTTGTTTTATGTTTTCTTACTAGTTTGTTTGGTTTTGTTAGGTTGTGATGATGTCTTCCCTCATTTAAAATCCATGCTCTCGTTCTGAGGAACTCTAGCGCACATGTTTTGGCTATCCAAGGAAATCAGAAAATAATAAAGATCTCCATAACTAAGGACAATATTGTTCACTCTTACCTTTATACTTGTTTTGTGTTGGGGTTTGTGTCCTAAAACTCGTAGTTTGTAATTATGTTCTAATTAATGTAATAAAGTGTTATTATTATTAATAAAGTTGTTCGTTATCTACGAGTTTGCTTTTATCTAAACCCCAAATCCAAACAACTGAACATCCAAGGCTGTTAAATGAATCTTTAATTGAATGTAGTGTACATAAAGAGGATCTCGGTTCAAGATATAGCCTAAAAGGTCTATAGTTAGGGGATGAGGGTTGGGTACCTTACCCTAGTAAAACTATAGATGTGGCCCACATTGTATTTGATACAAACACTATGATCCTAACGTGTTCGTGTAGATGACATGTGAGTGGAGATATCCTATGTAATGAGATTACATAAGATCGGACCACGAAATAACAACATCTAGCTCTAACTCCGTTAACAAGTTAGGTTTCTATTTCACTAGGATGACCACGCCAACTTGATCTCAATCCTGAGCAGGTTACGAACTCCTGTTCGCGAGGGATTGTCCTTTGACTAGTATGGGTGAGAGTGTCCAGATTCGTCGACTCAATATGCCTACCTTCTTAGGGACATGACCGAGTGAGCGGCTGGAAAATTAACTTAGCAAGATGGAATTCACTCCTTCCCGCCTACTAGGGTAAGTAGAGAAATGTCCCTTAAGTGGTGTCTCCATGACTTGAACAAAGGGCCCGACCCTCTCATTGGCCCGAGAGGGACTCTGTTTGTTGGTAGGACCACAAACAAATCGTTCATCAGAGGAGTAGTGGTACTTAAGGAACAAGATGTAAACCAGGGGTAAAAGGGTAATTTGACCCAGCTGGTGTTACGAACATTCGTGAATGATTGACTTGATGTTATTGGTCAATATCCGTGGACATACAAATATATCTGTAGTGAGAAGAGTGTAGCTGCGGGACTTTTGTGGAGTGTTCCCGCAGTTAACGAATGTTGATTGGGAGGTTAATGAGATTAACCGAGCAATCTCGTATCGTTGGAGCTTCTGATCTGTATGTACATTAGGTCCACCTTCTAGCTCGTAAATGGTTCTTAGATCATTTGAATTTGAAATGTTCAAATTCATAAGGGAATAAACTTAATGTATATTGATACGATATAATATATAGTTTTGGAACTATATATTATTAAATTTAATGTGAATATGATTCATATTAAATTACATGAGAGAATTAAATATTTGAAAGAGTTCAAATATTAAATTTAAATGTTAATGTGATTCATATTTGAAAACTATAGGTTAAAATTTAATGTGCATTAGATGTACATTAAACTATAGATTAAAGGGGTAAAATGATTAAATAAGATTTAATCATTTAATATAATATAGTATTTAATTAAGTTTTATTTAATTAAATAAATTGATTAATTTTTAATTAATTAATTAGGGAACGTGTCATGACGACACGTTGCCACTACTCCCCAACCCTCCCTCGATAGGGAGTGGGGAGTTACCCTGTGAAGTCCTTCTCGTGGTGTGAAGGACAATCTAAATTCACAGATTTCAGTCGATTGATTGTCACAGAGGAAAGAATTCTCTCTCTCTCTAACAATTCAAACTTCTTCCAATTGTTGGTTCCTTGCCAACAAAGGAAAAGGTCTAGAAAAAACTCAGAGGATAGAGGGTTATCCAAGTGGTAGTGCCGTGTTGTAGAAGCAAAAAATACAGAGGAGTTCCTGGGTTGCTGAGTTACTGGAATTTGCTTGGAGCAAGAAGTTGCTGGAACAACTACAAAGGTATTCCTTTTTTCCTCATTAGTTTAATAGTTAAACTTTAGCATGTTTGTATGCAATTAATCCATGCCTAATTAGATTAGATTTCCATGTTTGTTATGTTTTATCAATGTATGGGTTTTTGTATTTCAAGCAAAACAAAACTTGCAAATTACGATTCCAAACTCGTTTCCGCAGCTCAAGGGATCCGATCTCCATTAGTTTTGTGCTTATTTTTGCAAACATTGAAGACAATGTTTAGTTTAAGTTTGGGGGTTGGATGTTATTAATACGTTGTGACTGTCCTGGGTATATGCTGAATTGTTTATTGATCTTTTGTATAAGTATGATTATGATAGCCTAGGATGAGAATTAATTGAAATTTTTTGTAATTCTACTTAAATTTGAAAGCATGATATGAATTTGAGTTAATTTAAAAATTTTCTTGAGTTTTTCCTGCACTATTAGACACATAGCCCATGTTCCTGTAGTTTTGAAATGCTTAGAACAAAGTTATAAGACTTAGAAGTTTAATGTCACCTCGATAGGTCTAAGAGCTGATTTGAAAGTTAAATTGCACGATAGGGTGAATGACAATATGAGGTGCATGATCTGTATACTATGTGAAGTAGTTTGTTTTTTGTTGTTTGTTTGTTTAAGAAAAAAATTCGTGAGGGCAAAAATGAAGGGAATGAGAATCCCCGTGCAGCGGAAGACGATCGAATCGTCGTGGTATCGTTATGAAATTTATTTTCTTAAATTTAAACTATCTAATAGTATCAGGCTAAACATGCTATTTATAATGAAGAAAACAGAAGGAAGAATCACTTACTAGTTGAAGAACGTCTTCAAATTTTCTTTCATTCGATCACGAACTCTTCGTGTTCTTCTCAACGATCTCGAACTCCTCAAACAATCCAATGAATGGCCACTTCCACTCGATTACTCGGTTGTTCTACGTTTGGTAGAAGGAGAATGGTGGGATT
This sequence comes from Trichosanthes cucumerina, assembly GCA_036507285.1. Lineage (NCBI taxonomy): Eukaryota > Viridiplantae > Streptophyta > Magnoliopsida > Cucurbitales > Cucurbitaceae > Trichosanthes > Trichosanthes cucumerina. The sequence continues at coordinate 48,918,660 of CM071841.1, forward strand.
CTCTATTTGGTGAGAGGGGAGGAGAGATTGAGAGAGAGTTGAGAGAATTCTAGTTTTCTTTTGGTGTGAAATAAAAAAAATGAAAACTTAGTTTATGAAATCCTTCTTGCAAAGGGTTTATATAATGGAGATAGGTGGAGTTCAAATCTCCACCTATTTACCAGTTTACCACAGCCATATGTTATGCAAATCATATTTGCATAACCATATAATATAAGATATCTCATATCACATATTACAAATAACATTTGAAATATTGTGGATTTTTAAATTAAATCACATCCAATTTAATTTCTCTCAATCTAATTTATGCTAATTAGCCCTAATTCAACAATTAGGCTAACCGATAGTTTATTATGAATCTCATTCACATTAAACTATATATTTTATCATTCATATCTAATATGAATGACATAAATGCCCTTTAGTGAACTTGAACACTTCAATTCACACCAAAACAATAAACCTTCTTTTCATCAAGTTTGAGCCAACCAAGGGTCCTTATGGACCTACAGTGACGAGCTCCAATGATTCGAGATTAACCTGTCAAACTCTTTGACCCGGTTAATCAACATTCATTAGCTACGGTAACACACCACTAAAGCCCGTAGCTGGACTCCCGTAAGTATTAGACAAGATGTGTCCACTGATATAACCAATACCCATGAGTTGACACTTCACAGGTTGTTCGTAGACACTGCTGGGTCAAATTACCGTTTTACCCCTTTGTCTACTTCTTGCTCCTTATGTCCCCACTGCTCCTCTAATAAACAACAACGTTGTAATGGTCCAACTATACACAACACCCCTCTCGTGGCAGTGAGAGGGTGGGTGCCCGTTGTCCAAGCCCTGTAGAAAACACTTAAGGGAACAACCCCTCTAGTTTCCCTAAATGCGGGAACGAGTGAATTCCATCTCGCGTAGTTATGTTCCCAGCTCCCTACTTGATCCTGTCCCTGAGAAAATAGGCATATTGGGCGAGTAACTGTGACCACCCTCACCAGTACTAGTCAAAGGACAGACCCCCACACACAGGTGTCCGTAACACGCTCAGGATTCAAGTCGACTCACTAATGGTCATCTACAAAGTTTTTAGTCCATATTATTAACGGTGTTACATCAGTAGGTCTAATAATTCACGTTCTGGTCTTGTACAATCTCATTGTACATGATGCCCCCACTCGCATGTCAACCACATGAACGAGTCAAATCACCTCATTTGTATCATAATACAAAGCGGGTCGCATCCACAGCGTATCCAGGATTAGGTATCCAACCCTATCCATATACTGTAGACCGTTCGAGTCATTAACTCGAACGTGATCCTCCCAGTGTGTCCACTACACATCGTTCAAGTTCTAGTTCTCTCATAAATTTAATGACCCTGGAGCTTAGTTTATTGGATACAATTTGTAAAATTTGTGAGACACAAACTGATGAATTAAATAACTCTTATTAATTTAAAATGTTAAATTTACAAACAAAACAAGATTAGGGCATACATCACAACAAACTCCCACTTGGACTAAGCTAGTGGAGCAAATACATTTCTGAAATGTACAATAAATTACAATGAAGTAATACAATAAACTAGGGCATTGAATACCCGTTTACAATTCTCCCACTTGCCCTAGTCAGGAAGCACTCGAAGACCTAGACTCTCTAGGTGACCCTCAAACACCTTAGTCGTGAGGGGCTTTGTAAATGGATTAGCAACATTGTGCTTCGACGCTATCTGCGTGACTTCGCCGCGGTGCACAATCTCCCGTATCAGGTGATACTCCCACTGTGTTTGCCTCTCTTATGGCTCTGAGACACTCTGGAGTTGGCTACAACACCACTATTGTCATAAAACAACGTGATCGATAAGTTCATATTTGGAACAACTTCCAAATCTGTCATGAACTTCCTAAGCCAAACAATTTCCTTGTAGCTTGAAAAGTCGTAACGTACTCAGCATCCATAGTGTCATTAGTGATACATCCCTGCTTGATGCTTCACCATACTACAACTCCTCCATTCAGAATGAAGGCTAACCCCGAAGTGGATTTCCCATAATCCAAATAAATTGGAAAGTCAGAAATATTCTATCCCGTAAGGATCAAATCCCCATTGTCATACACTAAGCTGTAGTTTCTCGTTTTCCTAAGATACTTGAGGATTGCCTTTACGGTTGTCCAATGATCTAATCCTAGATTTGATTGATACCTACTGACAAAACCTACTGCAGAACAAATGTCGGGCCTAGTACACAACATGGCATACATGAGTCTCCCTACAGCTGAAGCATAGGGGATCCGTCTCATATCCTCAACCTCTTGAAGAGTCTTAGGACATTGATCCTTAGACAAAAGAACCCCGTGCCTGAAAGGCAGCAAGCCCTTCTTGGAGTTCTGCATCTTATATCTAGACAACATCTTGTCAATATAAGACGTTTTAGACATGACCAACGTTCTGTTCTTTCGGTTCCGGACTATCTGGATACCTAGAACTGTTGGGATTTATGCCCTATACTTTTGTAATTTTGATCAATTAAATAAAGTGTTATTTGTTTTGATAAGATTACAGCCTTGCTTTTATAAATCCAATAAAATAAGCTCCAAGGTTATAACGTTTATCATGAAATCAATGTAGTGGACACTATTTGGGTTGACTTCAAGAATATAACCTAAACAGTCTATGGTATGAGAATAAGGTTGAAAACATCATTCTGGTAACACCATGGATGCGACCCACTTTGTAATTAGTACAAATGACGTAATCCAACTCATTCATGTAGTTGACATGCGAGAGGGGGCATCCTATATGAAGAGTTCATACAAGATGGATCGCAAATTATTAGTCTAACCAAAGATAACACCCAGAATGAGGATAAGACTAGTAATTTATAGATGGTCATTAGTGACTTAACCTGAATCCTGAGCATGTTAAGAACTACTGCTTATAGGGGTTTGTCCTTAGGCTAGTATGGGTGAGAGTGACCTGTAGCCGACTCAATAAGCCTACCTTCTAAGGGACAGAACCTCGTAGGTAGATAGGAACTTAACTATGCAAGATGGAATTCACTCATTACTCTACTGAGGAATCAGATAGGTTGTTCCCTTAAGAACTGACTCCAGGTCTTGAACAACGGGACCCCACCCTCTATGAGGGTATGAGTCTAAGGTAGGACCTTAGACTTGTTGTTCATTAGAGGATCAGTGGTGCTTAAGGCGCAAAGAGCTAATCACAGGGGTAAAACGGTAATTTGACCCAGCTATGATTACGAACAACCTATGAAGGTCGACTCATGGGTAATGACTATATTAAGTGATACAATAATATCTACAGTGAGGATAGTGCAACTACAAGTCTATAGTGGAATGACTTGTACTTAATGAATATTGATTAACTGGATCAAAGAGTTTGATCATTTAATCTCACATCATTGGAGCTCATGATCTATAGGTCCATTAGATCCCTCTGTTGGCTCCACATGGTAATATTGAGGGTATAAAGTTAGGAGTGAAATTGAAGTGTTCAATTTCATACATGAGGAGTTATATCAATTATATATGATGTAATTGATATAATATATAGTTTTAATGTGAATTAGATTCACATCTAAACTATATACTAAAGATAGATTAAAGGAGGGGTAGAATGGTCATTTCCATACCATTCTCCTGTATATATAGTTGCATGAGATGCAGCTGGGTTAAGCTTTTAAAAAGACTTTGAGAACGTTTTTACAAGCCTCCTTGATGTGTTGTTGGAAGTGTTCAAAAACACAAATCGCTCTCACAAAATACCTCACCACTCCTAAAGGGAACCCACCTTTCTCCCTCACCTAGTGAACAACGGAGAAGATCCGGTGGTGGTGTCGGTGTTCGTACGAATTCTTCTTGCTATCCATTTCACTTCTATGCTTAATCTATTGTTTTACGTTCTTGCATTTTCCGTTGTAACTAAACCAATAGCGCGCGATTCGCTATCGCTTCCGCTGCGGGGACTTCGATTCCCTTCAATTGGTATCAAAGCCCAATTGCGTTCTTGATTTATGTTCTGGATTTTTCAAGAACAAGGTGGGATTTACTGTTTTGTGCATGAGAAATATGAACGGTTTTTGTGAAATTAGATGTTTTCGATTTTGGCACATAGAGTTACAATTTTTCATTGAAATGTTCAATGTAAAGACCCGGTGTTTTGAGAAAATTTTATTGTAAATCGACTTTGTAAGTCCGTGTCGATAGAGGCAAAGCGGTTGCTGAGAAGATCGGAGCGAAAACGAGCAAAGAATGGAGATTCCTATGGTTGTTCTGTGAATGGCGTCGCAACGCTGCCCTCAGTGTTGCAACGCCACTACGCAGGCGCGCGGCTGGAGAAGGCTACAGCTTTGCAACGCTGCCCTCAGCGTTGCAACGCTCGATAGAAAACGACAAAGGCAGCGTTGCAACGCTGCTATAAAGGGGTTAATAAACTAGAAATCCTCGGTTTAATATAAGGAGTTATATTAACAAACTTAGGATAAAATCAATATAAGAGTTATATTTATTATCAATATAAGAGTTATGTTAATAGATATAGGTAAAACCATTAGCCGGGTTTTAGCCTAAGAAAGATTCCTATAGACTTAAAGTATTCAGTGGGAGGAAAAAGTGTATGATATACATATTTTTCCACCTACGCTATCTCCAGAAAGTTCACACCATGAGACTCATACTTGGCCTCGTGGCGCAAACGGGATCATCCCCCTTCGGATGGTGTTTGTATGAGTCAATACCAAGGTGAATGGAGAGGATACTTATAGTGAGGAGGAGCAGGTTTAGTGAAAACAAAACCTACGGTCTCTTTTGTCGGTTTACACCGTTCGACCACTTTGGTCAGCATGCTAGTTTTGCTTGGACCAGACAATCCCTTCGGAGGGCTTGATCATAGGGGATCTAACACAGTAGACACCCGAAAGGGATAAAGATTTTCGTAGACTATTTTCCAATATAGTCCTCCCTTCGGCGGATTTTATTAGATCGAGACTCTGGGATCTAAAGACAAAGGGTTACACTCACGGGATACATAAGTTGTGTATGTATTCAGACTGGTAACTAAAACCTATAGGAAAAAGAGTTATTCTGGTGTTAGGTTTTGGTCAAGAATGTCTTGATCCAGAGGAGGAGTGTTTTTTATTACCCTTCGGTGTCATACTTTCTAAACCTCTTGAGTATCATTGCAAATTATAAATGCCTAGGAATCATTTGATAATCAGCTAAAACATGATTGGATTAGAGTTATAGCAAGAAACTCATACAAGTTTGTTTGTAAATTTTTCAGCAAAAATGTCTAGCTCTATAATTTCCTTATTGGGTGCGGAAAAGTTAACCAGAGAGAATATGATGACATGGAAAAACAAACTCAACACTATTTTGGTAGTGGATGATCTGAAGTTTGTGCTAACTGATGAGTGTCCTTAGGTGCCAGGCTCGAATGCGTCACGAAATGTTCATGATGCATATGATCGATGGATCAAAGCCAAGGTCTACATGCTGGCAAGTATGTCTGACATATTAGCCAAGAAGCATGAGGGCATGATTACCGCCAAGGAAAACATGGATTCTGTGCAGGGTATGTTTGGACAAAAGTCCACACAAGACCGACATAATGCCCTAAAGTACATATTCAACTCGAGGATGCCAGAGGGTACATCTGTTCGAGATCATGTCCTGGATATGACGGAACACTTTAACATCGCGGAGTCGAATGGTGCTTCCATCGATGAGTCAAGCCAGGTCAGCTTCATTCTGGAAACCCTTCCAGATAGTTTCCTACAGTTTAGAAGTAATGTTGTTATGAAAAAGCTTACTTTTAATCTTACCTCCCTTCTGAATGAACTCCAGACCTTTCAATCTTTGATGAAAATTCAGGGATCAAAAGGTGAGGTAAATGTTGCTAGTAGGTATTATCACAGAGGTTCGACCTCTGGGACAAAAACAGTGGCTTCATCTTCTTCTAACGTGAGAGGTAAGAAGAAGAACACGAAGAAGGTTGGTAAAGCGAAACGGGCTGATAAAGCTGCCGCTTAGAAGGGCAAGAAAGTCAAAGACGTTGCTGACAAACGAAAGTGTTTCCACTGCAACGAAGACGGACATTGGAAACGAAACTGCCTAAAGTACATTGCAGAAAAGAAAAAGGAAGGTAAATATGATTTACTTTGCCTATAACCTTGTTTAGTGGATAATGCTAAAACAACTTGGATACTTGATTCAGGCGCCACTAATCATGTTTGTTCTTCTTTTCAGGGAATTGATTCCTTGCAGCAGCTACGACAAGGAGAGATAACACTCCGGGTTGGAAATGGAGAAGTCGTCTCTCATTGTGAGTGATGAGGCACAATGAAGCTTTATTTTGGCAAGAAATATGTATTGTTGGACAATATATTAGTGATACCAGGGTTTACTAGAAACCTTATTTCCATTTCTTGCCTTATTGAACAATGTATTTCTGTTTCCTTTTCTATGAATAAAGTGTTTATTTTTAAGAAAGGTTTAGAAATATGTTCTGCTTCATTAGAAAATGGATTGTATGTTTTAAGGCCTAATTCAGTCAAAATGGTTTTGAACACTGAATTATTTAAAACTGCAAACACACAAACTATGCAACGAAAAATTTCTCCTAAAGAAAATGCTCATCTTTTGCATCTAAGAATGGGTCACATTAATTTCAATAGGATTGAGAGATTGGTAAAGAACGGACTTCTAAAAGAGTTAGAAGAAAATTCCTTACCAGTATGTGAATCCTGCCTAGAAGGCAAGATGACTAAAAGACCTTTTAGTGGAAAAGGTTATTGAGCCAAAGATCCTCTAGAGCTTATACATTCAGACCTTTGTGGTCCGATGAATGTTAAAGCCAGGGGAGGATATGAATATTTCATCTCTTTTATAGATGATTATTCCAAATATGGGCATATTTACCTAATGCACCACAAGTCTGAAGCACTTGAAAAGTTCAAGGAATTCAAGGTTGAGGTTGAAAATCAATTATGTAAAAGTGTTAAATTACATCGATTTGATCGAGGTGGAGAGTACATGGATTTAAAATTCCAGAACTATATGATAGAACATGGAATTACGTCCCAACTCTCAGCTCCCAGCACACAGAAGAAAAACGGTGTATCAGAAAGGAGAAATAGAACCTTGTTGGACATGGTTCGATCAATGATGAGATATGCTCATCTCCCTAGTTCTTTTTGGGGTTATGCAGTGGAGACTGCAGTATACATTTTGAATAGTGTGCCCTCCAAAAGTGTTTTTGAAACACCTTTTGAACTTTGGAAAGGACGTAAAGGTAGTTTATGTCACTTCAGAATAAGGGGTTGTCCAGCACATGTGCTTGTGACAAATCCAAAGAAGTTGGATTCACGTTCAAAGTTGTGCATATTCGTAGGATACCCAAAAGAAGCAAGAGGTGGTTTATTCTATGATCCTAAGGAAGATAAGGTCTTTGTGTCCACAAATGCCACTTTCTTGGAGGAGGACCACATAAGGGACCACAAACCAAAAAGTACGGTAGTGTTGAGTGAGTTAGAGGCTAAGCAGAGCAAAGGTTGCTAATAAGAACACTAGTACATCAACAAGAGTTGTTGATACTAGTTTGTCTAGTCAAGAGGGTCCATCTCAAGAGTTGAGTATGCCTCCACGTAGTGGAAGGGTTGTGATATGGCCTGACCGTTACATGGGTTTAGTTGAAACCCTAGTTTTTATACCAGATGACAACTGCGAGGATCCATTGACTTAAAATCAAGCAATGGTTTACATCGACAAAGACAAATGGGTCATAGCCATGGACCAAGAAATGGAGTCTATGCACTTCAATTCTGTTTGGGATCTTGTAGATAAGCCTGATGGGGTAAAACCTATAGGTTGTAAATGGATCTACAAGAGAAAACGAGGTGTAGATGGGAAGGTGCAAACCATTAATGCTAGACTAGTAGCAAAGGGTTATACCTAGGTTGAAGGGGTTGACTTTGAGGAAACCTTTTCACCTGTTGCTATGGTAAAGTATATCCGTATCCTTCTTTTCATTGTCGCATATTATGACTATGAGGTATGGCAAATGGATGTCAAGACAACCTTTTTGAATGGCAATCTTTAGGAAATCATCTACATGGACCAACCCAAAAGGTTCATTGAACCAGGACAAGAGCAAAAGGTTTTCAGGCTTAAAAGGTCGATTTATGGACTGAAACAAACCTCTAGGTCCTGGAATATAAGATTTGATGAGGCTATCAAATCTTATGGTTTTGACCAGAATGATGATGAACCTTGTGTCTACAAGAAAATCATCAATAGTTCTGTCGCTTTCCTAATTCTCTATGTGGATAATATCCTACTCATTGGGAATGATGTAGGTTATCTTACTGACATCAATGATTGGCTAACTACGCAATACCAAATGAAATATTTGGGTGATGCGCAGTTTGTTCTTGGGATCCAGATTTTCCGGAACCGCAAGAATAAAAGACTAGCCTTGTCTCAAGCATCATACATAGACAAAGTGTTGTCAAGGTTTAAGATGCAAGATTCCAAAAAGGGCTTGTTGCCTTTTAGACATAAAATCCATTTGTCTAAGGAACAGTGTCCTAAGACACCTCATAGAGTTGAGGATATGAGACGGATTCCTTACGCATCAGCTGTTGGGAGCCTCATGTACGCCATGTTGTGTACTAGGCCAGACATCTGTTTTGCAGTTGGGATGGTCAGTAGGTATCAATCCAATCCAGGACTTGAACACTGGACAACGGCTAAAACGATCCTTAAGTATCTTTGGAGAACAAGGAACTACATGCTTGTGTATGGGGCTAGGGATTTGATCCTTACAGGATACACGAATTCTTACTTTCAGACTAATAAAGATTCTCGGAAATCTACATCAGGGTCAGTTTTCACTCTTAACGGAGGAGTTGTAGTATGGCGAAGGGTCAAGCAAGGATGCAGCGTTGATTCCACCATGGAGGTTTAATATATAGAAGCTTGTGAAACAGCTAAGGAGGTCGTTTGGTTAAGGAAATTTGTGCTAAATTTGGAAGTTGTTCCAAATATGACTTTCTCCGTCACACTGTATTGCGATAACAGTGGTGCAGTGGCAAATTCGAGGGAACCCCGTAGTCACAAGAGGGGAAAGCACATAGAGCGGAAGTATCATCTCATCTGGGAGATCGTGCATAGAGGAGACGTGATTGTCACGAAGATAGCCTCAGAGCACAACATTGTTGATCCTTTTACAAAGGCTCTCACGACTAAATTATTTGAGAGTCACCTAGAACGTCTAGGTTTACAAGTCTTCCCCACCTAGGGCAAGTGGGAGTATTTTGTACAAAGGGGTTTAAATGCCCTAGTTTATTGTATTTACATTATTGTAATGTTTAGTACTCCACAAGCTTTAGGTCAAGTGGGAGATTGTTGGGATTTATGCCCTATACTTGTGTAATTTTGATCAATGAAATAAAGTGTTATTTGTTTTGATATGATTACAGTCTTGCTTTTATAAATCCAATAAACTAAGCTCAAAGGTTATAACATTTATCTTGAAATCAGTGTAGTGGACACTATTTGGGTTGACTTCAAGATTATAAACTAAACAGTCTATGACATAAGAATAAGGTTGGAAACCTCATTCTGGTAACACCATGGATGCGACCCACTTTGTAATTAGTACAAATGAGGTAATCCAACTCATTCATGTAGTTGACATGCGAGTGGGGGCATCCTGTATGAAGAGTTCATACAAGACTGGATCGCAAATTATTAGTTTTACCAGTATAACACCGTTAACATGATAAGACTAGTAATTTATAGATGGTTATTATTGACTTGAAACGAATCCTGAGCAAGTTAAGAACTCCTGCTTATAGGGGTTTTTCCTTAGACTAGTATGGATGAGAGTGGCCTGTATCCGACTCAATAAGCCTACCTTCTCAGGGACAGAACCTCGTAGGTAGCTGGGAACTTAACTGTGCAAGATGGAATTCACTCATTCCTCTACTGGGGAATCAGATATGTTGTTCCGTTAAGAACTGACTCCAGGTCTTGAACAACGGGACCACGCACTTTATGAGGGTAAGAGTCTAAGGTAGGACCTTAGACTTGTTGTTCATTAGAGGATCAGTGGTGCTTAAGGAGCAAAGAGGTAATCACAGGGGTAAAATGGTAATTTGACCTAACTATGATTACGAACAACCTGTGAAGGGTCGACTCATGGGTAATGACTATATCAGTGGACACAATAATATCTAAAGTGAGGAGAGTGTAGCTACAAGTTTATAGTGGAGTTACTTGTAGTTAATGAATATTGATTAACTAGATCAAAGAGTTTGATCAGTTAATCTCACATCATTGGAGCTCATGATCTGTAGGTCCATTAGATCCCCCCGTTAGCTCAACATGGCAATATTGAGGGTATAAAGTTACGAGTGAAATTGAAGTGTTCAATTTCATACATGAGGAGTTATATCAATTATATGTGATGTAATTGATATAATATATAGTTTTAATGTGAATAGATTCATATCTATACTATATACTAAAGAGAGATTAAAGGAGGGGTAGAATGGTCATTTTCATATAATTCTCCTATATATATAGTTGCATGAGAAGCAACTACGTTAAGCTTTTGAAAAGACTGTGAGAAAGTTTTTACAAGCCTCCTTGTTGTGTTGTTGGAAGTGTTCCAAAACACAAATCTCTCTCACAAAATACCTCACCACTCCTAAAGGGAACCCACATTCCTCCCTCACCTAGAGAACAACGGAGAAGATCCGATGGTGGTGTCGGTGTTCATACGAATTCTTGTTGCTGAGATCGTGAACGTGGAGGGAGGAGCACTTGAAGAAAGGTTCTTCAAAGGTAAACTTCTTGTTGTCCATTTTACTTTTATGCTTAATCTATTATTTTACGTTCTTGCATTTTCCGTTCTAACTAAATCAAGAGCGCGCGATTCGCAATCGCTTCCGCTGCGGGGACTTCGATTCCCTTAAAGAACATACTGAGCTTCTCCCAAATCTTTCATAGCCATTTCTTTACGTCAGTAAGAATTCCTACATCATTCCCAATGAGAAGGATATCATCCACGTACAATATTAGAAATGCGATAGTTTTGTCGACGATTTTCTTGTACACACAAGGCTCGTCAACATTCTGATCAAAGCCATAAGATTTGATAGCCTTATCAAACCTTAAGGGGCTGTTTGGGGCGCAGGTTCGGAATCAGAATCCTGGGAATCAGAAGCCTGGAGGGTTTGTCCTGAGGGTTCTGAAGCCTGGGAATCAGAAAACTGTGTTTGGGGTGCAGTGTTCTGAAGCCTGGGAATCAGAAACCTGTGTTTGGGGTGCAGTGTTCTGAAGCCTGGGAATCAGAGAGCTGTGTCTTGGGTGCAGTTTTCTGTACTCTAGGTTTGGTACAGTTTTGTTTCACCTTTTTTCTTTTAGCTATTTTATTCCTTTCAAATTTTTGTAATTGATCTTATGTAAATTGTAGAAGTTAATGTCTAACATGGATCAATCTTTTAAGTAACTTTTCCATGAAACTTTCAATTTAGGTAGTTTTTTTAACACCCCTACCACGAGTTTACACATACAAATACATCGTCCAAAAGTGTTGCAACTAACACGAAACAAAAGAACATAAAGCGCCTTTGTGCGAAAGAAAAAAAATATTTCATTTTTTCTAACTTTTAAAAAAGAAATTACAAAATTGAGTCATTTGAGTGTACATTAAAAAAAAATACCAAGTTGTTTTTATTTTTTTAAATAAAAATTTCACAAAATTCAAACGTGTTGAGAATAGCATAAAAAAATGTTTATTAGCCATTTTTAGTTTTATTTTAACCTTTAAAAAATTGACTCGATTGTCGGATTGTTGGAGTGGTCAAGTTGATGAGGTGGTGGGATTGTCGAGGTGGTCGTTGGATTTTTGGTTGTTGGTGGTCATCGGTCGTCGGAGTTGTTGTTGAAAAGGTCGTTGAGGCAACCATCGTGGTGGCTAGTCGCGGAGTTGTTGAAGAGGAAATGGAAAATCAAGTGTTTTTCAGAGGCAGTCATGATCAGCGCTAGTCGTGGTGTGGTCGTCGGAGTTATCGTTGTCGATGGTGTCGGGTGGTCGCCAGAGTTGTCGCCGGAGTTGTTGGCAAAGTGGTCGCCGGTATGGTCGTCGGAATTGTCGTTGTCGGTGGTTGTTGAGTGGTTGTCGGAGTTATCACCGGAGTTGTTGCCAAAGTGGTCGCCTGTGCGGTCGTCGGAGTTTTTATCGGAGTTGTCGTTGTCGGTGGTCGCCGGAATTTTTACCGGAGTTGTCGTTATCGGTGGTCGTCGGTGGTCGCCGGAGTTTTTATCGGAGTTGTCGAATTAGTCGACAAATGGATGAGAAAAACATGGAACAAATTCCATGAGATTACACTATTGTAACCCATGGGGTTGTATTGTTGTAACCCATGGGAATGAGTTTCAAAACCAAGGATTTGGAACACCTTGCTCCAAACATGAGTTTGGATTTGGATGCCAAACCCATCCAAATCCAAACCCATGGGCCAAACACACCCTAAATTCCAAGACCTCGAGGCTTGTTTCAGTCCATAAATGGACCTATGACGCTGAAAAACCTTTCACTCTTGGCCTCGAGTTATGAACCCCTTGCGCTAGTCCATGTAGATGGTTTCGTCAAGATTACCATTCAGAAAGGCGGTCTTGACATCCATCTGCCATACCTCATAGTCCTAATATGCGACAATGGCCAGAAGAATCCTGATCGACTTTACCATGGCAACAAGTGAAAAAGTTTCCTCATAGTCCACCCCTTCAACCTGTGTAACACCCTTTGCCACGAGTCGTACTTTGAAGGTCTGCACCTTCCCATCCACAACACGTTTATGCTTATAGATCCATTTGCAACCAATAGGTTTTACCCCATCTGGTTGATCCACAAGCTCCCAGACAGAATTGAAGTACATCAACTTCATTTCTTGGTCTATAGCTTTATCTATTCGTCCTTGTCAACGTCTGTCATTGCCTAATCATAGGTTAATGGATCCTCGCAGTCATCATCAAGGGTGACGACTTGGGTTTCAGCTAAACCCATGTAACGTTCGGGTTGTCTCAGAGTCTTTCCACTACGTCAAGGCATTCTCAATTCTTGGGAACGGACTAGACTTGACGTGATAGGATGAACAACACTTGTTGACGTACTAGCCCCATCAGCATCTCTTGCTGATGTACTGTCCATTTCATTTAACATGATTTTGCTCCTAGGAAAATGATCCCTAGTCTCTTTTGGGTAACCTACAAATCGGCACAATTTTGAACAGGGTTCCAACTTCTTCGGGTTTGACACCAACACGTGGGTCGGGCACCCCCAAATCCTGAAATGGTGTAAACTATCTTTACGTCCATTCCAGAGTTCGAAGGGGGTTTCGCAAACACTCTTCGACGGAACGTTGTTCAAAATATACACCGTAGTCTCCACTACGTAACCTCAAAATGAATCAGGGAGACGAGCATAGCTCATCATCGACCGAACCATATCCAACAGGGTTCGGTTTCTCCTTTTCGATACACCATTCTGCGGTGGCATACCCGGTGTTGAGAGTTGGGACGTAATTCCGTGTTCTATCATATAGTCCTTGAATTCAATGTTCATATACTATCCACCTCGATCCGATCGAAGTGTTTTTATCGTTTTATCTAACAGGTTCTCAACCTCAGTCTTGTACTCGTTGAACTTTTCAAGAGTTTCAGACTTCCTATGCATTAGGTAAATATACCCATACCTTTAATAGTCATCTATAAAAGATACAATGTATTTGTAACCACCTCGTGCTTTAACACTCATCGGACCACAGAGGTCAGAATGTATAAGCTAAAGGGGTGAAGGGAATGAAACTCCCCGCACAGCAGAAGACGATCGAATCGTCGTGGTGATGTTGTGCAACTAAGATTCGTTAAAACAATCTAACACTTAAATTAAGGATAAACATGCATATTTAGGAAAGAAAACAACAAGTATTTACTCTTCGTGTTCTCCTCGATCACGAACTCTTCGTGTTCTCCTCGATCTCGACTTTCTCGAACTCTACTCACGAACGTAAACCGAAACCACCACTTGGCTTCTCGGTTGTTATTCTTTTGGAAGAAGGAAGATGGTGGGATCTTAATTTGGTAAAGGGAGGAGAAGATGAGAGAATTTTGAGAGAAGAGAGAATCCTTCTTTTGGTGAGAATTCCAAAAATGAGGATTTGCTTAATGAACCATTCTTGCAAAGGAGTTTATATAATGGAGATAGGTGGAGTTGAAATCTCCCCCTATTTTCCATTTACCACAACCATAGGTTATGCAAATCATATTTGCATAAGCATATATTATAAGATATCTCATATCACATATTACAAATCACATTTTTAATATTGTAGATTTTTAAATTGAATCACATCCAATTTAATTTCTCTCAATCTAATTTATGTTAATTAGCCCTAATTGAACAATTAGGCTAACCTATAGTTTATTATGAATCTCATTCACATTAAACTATATATTATATCATTCATATCTCATATAAATGACATAAATGCCCTTTAGTGAACTTGAACATTTCAATTCACACCAAAACAATAAACCTTCTTTTCATCCAGTTTGAGCAAACCGAGGGACCTTATGGACCTAAACTGACGAGCTCCAATGATCCGAGATTAACCTATCAAACTCTTTGACCCCGTTAATCACCATTCATTAGCTATGGTAAAACTCCACTAAAGCCCGTATTTGCACTCCCGATAGTGTAAGACATTACGTGTCCACAGATATAACCAATGCTCATGAGTCGACCCTTCACAGGTTGTACGTAGACACTGTTGGGTAAAATTACCGTTTACCCCTGTGTCTACTTCCTGCTCCTTAAGTCTTCACTGCTCCTCTAATGAACAACAACGTTGTAATGGTCCAACCATACACAACAAGCCTCTCGTGCCAGTGAGAGGGTCGACGCCCGTTGTCGAAGCCTTGGAGACAACACTTAAGGAAACAACCCCTCTAGATTTCCTAAAGGCGGGAACGAGTGAATTCCAACTTTCGTAGTAAAGTTTTCAGCTCCTTACTTGGTATTGTCCATAAGAAGATAGGCATATTGGGTGAGTAATTGTGACAACCCTCACCTCTAATAGTCAAAGGATCGACCTCGCAGCAGATGTGGAGTCCGCAACACGCTCGTGGATTGTGTCGAGTCACTAATGGTCATTCACGGTTATTAGTCCATACTGTTAATGGTGTTACATCAGTAGGTCTAATAATTCACGATCCGGTCTTGTACAATCTCAATGTACAGGATGCCCCCACTCGCATGTAAACCACATGAACGAGTCAGTTCACCTCGTTTGTATCTTAAGACAAAGTTGGCCGCATCCACAACGTATCCAGGATTAGGTCTCAAATCCCATCCATATACTGTAGATCGTTCGGGTCATTAACTCGAACGTGATCCTCCCTGTGTGTCCACTACACACCGTTCAAGTTATTTTTCTCTCATATATTCAATGAACCTGGAGATTAGTTTATTGGACAAAGTTTGTATAAATTGCGAGACACAAAATGATGAAATAAATAACTCTTTATTAATTTCAAATACTAGTTAACAACTAAACGAGATTAGGACAAAAATCCAAACAAACTCCCACGTTTACTAAGTTAGTGGAGCAAATACATTTCTAAAAAGTACATAAATTACAATGAAGTAATACAATAAACTAGGGCATTGAATACTCGTTACATATCGCCCACTTGCCCTAGGCAGGAAGTACTCG
Organism: Trichosanthes cucumerina; assembly: GCA_036507285.1. Lineage (NCBI taxonomy): Eukaryota > Viridiplantae > Streptophyta > Magnoliopsida > Cucurbitales > Cucurbitaceae > Trichosanthes > Trichosanthes cucumerina. Next base: position 48,934,471 of record CM071841.1, read on the forward strand.
AAGACCTAGACTCACTAGGTGACCCTCAAACACCTTAGTCGTGAGGGGCTTTGTAAATGGATCAGCTACGTTGTGCTCCAATGCTATCTGCGTGACTGTGACGTCGTCGCGGTGCACAATCTCCCGTATTAGATGATACTTCCGCTTACTGTGTTTTCCTCTCTTATGGCTCCGAGGCTCTCTGGAGTTGGCTACTGCACCAGTGTTGTCACAAAACAGTGTGATCGACAAGTTCATATTTGGAACGACTTCCAAATCTTTCATAAACTTCCTAAGCCAATAAGCTTCCTTTGCAGCTTCACAAGCCGCAACGTACTCCGCTTCCATAGTGAAATCAACGATGCATCCCTGTTTGATGCTTCGCCATACTACAGCTCCTCCATTCAAAATGAAGGTTGGCCCCGAAGTGGATTTCCTAGAATCCTTATCGGTCTGAAATTTAGAATCTTTGTATCCTATGAGGATCAAATCCCCACCGCCATACACTAAGTTTTAGTTCCTCGTTCTCCTAAGATACTCGCGGATTGCCGTTACGGTTGTCCAGTGATCTAGTCCTGGATTGGATTAATACCTACAGACTATCCCTACTACATAACGGACGTCGGGCCTAGTACACAACATGGCATACATGAGGCTCCCTACAGCTAAAGCATAAGGGATCCGTTTCATATCCTCTACCTCTTGATGAGTCTTAGGACACTGATCCTTAGACAGGTGAACCCCGTGCCTGAAAGGCACCAAGTCCTTCTTGGGGTCCTGCATCTTATATCTAGACAGGATCTTGTGAATATAAGACGCTTGAGACATGGCTAGTGTTCTGTTCTTCTGGTTCCGGACAATCTGGATACCAAGAACATACTGAGCTTCTCCCAAATCTTTAATTTTGAATTGCGAAGCTAGCCATTTCTTTACGTTAGTAAGAAATCCTACCTCATTCCCAATGAGAAGGATATCATCCACGTATAATATCAGAAATGCGACAGTTTTGTCGACGATTTTCTTGTAGACACAAGGCTCGTCAACATTCCGATCGAAGCCATAAGATTTGATTGAAACATCAAACCTTATATTCCAAGACCTCGAGGCTTGTTTTAGTCCATAAATAGACCTACGAAGTCGGCAAACCTTTTTGCTCTTGGCCTTGGGTTATGAACCCTTTGGGCTTGTCCATGTAGATGGTTTCGTCAAGGTTGTCATTCAAAAAGGCGGTCTTCACATCCATCTTCCATACCTCTGTTGGGATTTTTGCCCTAATCTCGTGTTTGTAATATATTGTATTATATTAATTCCAATAAACTAAGCTCCAGGGTCATTGAATTTATGAGAGAGCTAGAACTTGAACGGTGTGTAGTGGACACACAGGGAGGATCACGTTAGAGTTAATGACCCGAACGGTCTACAGTATATGGATAGGGTTGGAGACCTAATCCTTGATACACTGTGGATGCGGCGCGCTTTGTATTAGATACAAACAAGGTGATCTGACTCGTTCATATGGTTGACATGCGAGTGGGGGCATCCTGTGCAATGAGATTGTACAAGACCAGACGGTGAATTATTAGACCTACTGATGTAACACCATTGACAAGAAGGACTAATAACTTTGTAGATGACCATTAGTGACTCGACACGAATCTCCGAGCGTGTTACGGACTCCGTCTCATGGGGTCCGTCCTTTGACTAGTATGTGGGTGAGGGTTGTCATAGTTACTCGCCCAATATGCCTATCTTAGGGGTGACGAGAACCAAGTAGGAGTCGGGAACTTAACTACGCGAGATGGAATTCACTTTTTAGGAAACTAGAGGGGTTGTTCCCTTAAGTGTCGTCTCCGTGGCTTGGAGAACGGGCGCCCACAATCTCACTCGCCCGAGAAGGGTGTTGTGTATTGTTGGACCATCACAATATGTTGTTCATTAGAGTAGCAAGTGGGGACTTAAGGAACAAGAAGTAGACATGTGGGTAAAGCGGTATTTTGACCGGTAGTGTCTCACGAACAACCCGTGAAGGGTCGACTCATGGGCATTGGTTATATCGGTGACACGTAATATTCTAAGATCGACGGAGTGCAGCTACGGGCTATAGTGGAGTGTTACCGTAGCTAATGAATGTTGATTAACCGGGTCAAAGAGTTTGACAGGTTAATTTCGGATCATTGGAGCCCGTCACTGTAGGTCCATTAGGTCCCTCGGTTCGCTCCGCCTAGGTTAAAAGAAGGGTTAATGTTTTGGTATGAAATTGAAGTGTTCAATTTCACTTTAAGGGCATTTATGTCATATGAATGATATAATATATAGTTTAATGTGAATGAGATTCATAATAAACTATAGGTTAGTCTAATTGTTGAATTAGGACTAATTGGAGAATTTGATTGAGAGAAAGTAAATTGGATGTGATTCAATTTAATTAATCCACAATTATTGCAAATGAGATTTGCAATATGAGATATGAGATATCTTATATTATGTGGTTATGCAAATGAGATTTGATTAACCTATGGTTGTGGTAAAGTGGTAACAATGAGGAGATATTAACTCCCTCATTCCACTATTTAAACCCTTTGCAAGAAGGGTTTGGTGATCAATCTTCTAATTTTTTATTTTTCACCAAAGAGAAGAAAAGAGAATTCTCTCTACTCTCTCAATTCTCCTCCCTCTCCAAAACACTTACAAGTTCCCACCAACTTCCCTTCTCCAAAAGAGAACAACCTAGAAGATCGCTTGGTGGTGTTCAAGATCGTTTTGTGGGAAGAATCCGTAGAGATCGAGTAGCACGAAGAGTTCGTGACCCGAAGAAGAATTTAATAAGATCTCTTCTTGTTGTAATTTTCTTCTTCTTTAAGCATGCTTAGCCTAGGTCTAATTGTTAGATCAATTTTAATAAAATCATGTTGCATAATGATACCTCGATGATTCAAACGTCTTCCGCTGCGCGCGGATTTCATTCCCTTCAACATCGTAGTCATAATACGCGGCAATGGCCAGAAGGATCCTGATCGACTTTACCATGGCAACTTGTGAAAAGGTTTACTCACGGTCAACCCCTTCGGCCTGGATAAAACCCTTTGCCATTAGTCGTGCTTTGAAGGTCTGCACCTTCCCATCTACGCCACGTTTACGCTTGTAGATCCATTTACAACCTATAGGTTTTACCCTATAAGGTTGATCCACAAGCTCCCAGACAAAATTAAAGTACATCGACTCTATTTCCTAGTCCATAGCTTAAATCCATTCGTCCTTGTCAACATCAGCCATTGCCTGATCTTAGGTCAATCGATCGTCGTAATCATCATCAGGATTGACGACTTGGATTTCAGCTAAACCCATGTAACGTTCAGGCTGTCTAACAACCCTCCCACTACGTCGAGGCATTCGCAACTCTCGGGAACGGACTTGACTTGACGTGCTAGGACCAACAACACTTGCTGATGTACTAGCCCCATCAGCAACTCTTGCTGACGTACTGTCTATTTCATTCAACACGATTTTGCTGCTAGGCAAATGATCCCCGATATGGTCTTCCTCAAGGAAAGTGACGTTTGTTGACACAATCACCATATTTTCCTTAGGATCATAAAATAGACCACCTCTGGTCTCTTTTGGGTAACCTATGAATAGGCACAATTTTGAACGGTGTTCCAATTTCTTCGGGATTGACACCAACACGTGGGTCGGGCATCCCCAAATTCTGAAATGGTGTAAACTACCTTTACGGCCATTCCAGAGTTCGAAATGTGTTTCACAAACACTCTTCAACGGAACATTGTTCAAAATATACACCGCCGTCTCCACAGCGTAACCCCAAAAAAAATCAGGGAGACGAGCATAGCTCATCATCGACCGAACCATGTCCAACAGGATTCTGTTTCTCCTCTCCGATACACCATTCTGGTGTGGCATACCAGGTGCTGAGTGCTGGGACGTAATTCCGTGTTCTATCATATATTCCTGGAATTCAGTGTCCATATACTTTCAACCTCGATCCGATCGAAGTGTTTTTATGGTTTTACCTGACAGGTTCTCAACCTCAGACTTGTACTCCTTGAACTTTTCAAGCGTTTCAGACTTCCTATGCATTAGGTATATATACCCATACCTCGAATAGTCATCTATGAAAGATACGAAATATTCATAGCCATCTCGTGCTTTAACACTAATCGGACCACAAAGGTCAGAATGTATAAGCTCAAGGGGCTCCTTAGCTCTATATCCATTTCCACTAAAAGGATGTTGTGTCATTTTGCCTTTGAGGCATGACTTGATGGAGATCTAATCCCGTTGAGCAGCGGAAACGTGTTTGGAATCATAATTGCTTGATAGTTTTGGTTAGAAAAAAACGAGTACATTGCCAAAATAACGGAGATAAACATGTTACACTAATCTAATTAGGCATGGAGATATACATGCAAACATGTTGAGTTTAACTAAAGGAAACTAAAGGAGAAGTCATAATTACCTTTGTAGTTTTCCTCACCAGCAACTCCTTGCTTTAAATCGTACAACAACTCATCAAGACCAAAACTTCTCTTTTTTTCTCCAATAGAACATTACCAAAAGAGAAAACCTTCTATATCTTTGAGTTCTACTTAGATCTAGGTTTTGGTGGAAAACCTCTAACGAATTGGTCGAATGGGAATTCTAGAGAGTGAGAGAGAGAGAGAGACAATTCTTCTGGTTGATACAATCAAATGAAAATCATCGATCCCAATTTCTTCCCACCAGGAGAAGAAAACTGTCCTAAGGGAATAACTTCCCCCACTCCCTATCAATGGGGAGTAGGAGGGAAGTGGGGAACATGCCACACGTTCCCCTTTTTTTATTTAATTGTATTATAAAATAAATAATCAAATTATTAATTAAATAATATAATAAATTAATTATAAATTGAATATCATATATTTAATTTGGATTAAAATACATTTAATCAGTTTTCCCTATAACCTATAGTTTTAATGTACATCTAATGCACATTAAATTTTAAACTATAGTTTTCAAATATGAATCACATTCACATTTGAATTTAATATTTGAACTCTTTCAAACATTCAATTCTATCATATTCACATTAAATTTATAATATATAGTTCCAAAACTATATATTATATTGTATCTATATACATTAAATCTATTCCCTTATGAATTTGAACATTTCAAATTCAAATGATCTAAGAACGCTTTACAAGCTAGAATGTGGACCTAGTGGACCTAAAGATCAGAAGCTCCAACGATACGAGATTGCTCGGTTAATCTCATTAACCTCCTAATCAACATTCATTAACTGCGAGAACACTCCACTAAAGTCCCACAGCTGCAATCTTCTAACTGCATATATATTTCTGTGTCAATGGATATTGACCAATAACAGCAAGTCAATCCTTCATTTAATGTTCGTAACGCTTGGTTAGGTCAAATTCATCATTTTACCCTCGGGTTACATCTTGTGCCTGAAGAACCAGTGTTTCTCTAATGAACAATTTGTTTGTTGTCCTACCAATAAACAGATTCCCTCTCCGACCAATAAGAGGGTCGAGCCCTTTGTTCTAATAGGCGGGAAGGAGTGAATTTCATCTTGCTAAGTTAAGTTTCCAGCCGCTCACTTGGTCTTGTCCCCAAGAAGGTTGGCATATTTAGTCGGCGAATCTGGCCACTCTCACCCATACTAGTCAAAGGACAATCCCTCGCGAACAGGAGTTCGTAAACTGCTTAGGATTGAGATCAAGTTGCCTAGGTCATCCTAGTTAAATATAAACCTAACTAGTCAACGGAGTTACAGCTAGAGGTTACTATTTCGTGGACCAGTCTTATGTAATCTCATTACATAGGATATCCCCACTCACATGTCATCTACACGAACGCGTTAGGATCACTGTGTTTGTATCATATACAAAGTGGGCCACATCCATAGTTTTACCAGGGTAAGGTACCCAAAACCTTATCCCCTAACTATAGACCCTTTAGGTTGTATCTCGAACCGAGATCCTTTATATGTACACTACATTCAGTTAAAGATACATTTAACAACCTTGGATGTTTAGTTTATTGGATTTAGGGTTTATACAAAGGTAAATTCGTAAATAACGTAATAATAACTCTTTATTGAAGTAATAACAATTTATTACAATAATTAGAACAAAATTACAAACTACGAGGTTTAGGGCACAAACCCCAACAAACTCCCACTTGAACTAAAACTCTAGTAGGGTACATCAAAATCTAAAACAATGGTTACAGAGAAAGAAATACAATAAACTAGGGCATCCATATACCCCATTGCATATGTCCCACTTGCCCTAAATTAGCCTATGTTCATATCTCGTAGACCTAGACTTTCCAGATTACCCTCGAACACTTTAGTCGTGAGAGTCTTCATAAACGGATCAACAATATTATGCTCTGAAGCGATCTTCGTGACTGTCACATCTCCTCGTTGCACTATTTCTCGTATCAGGTGATACTTCGTCTCGATGTGCTTGCCTCTCTTATGGCAGCGAGGTTCCTTCGAATTGGCTACCGCACCACTGTTGTCTCAGTATAAGGTGATGGGAAATTCCATATTTGGAAAAACTTCCAAAATAGTAAGGATTTTTCTTAGCCAAACAACCTCTTTAGCTGCTTCTCAAGTAGCGACATACTCAACCTCCATCGTGGAGTCAGCAATGCATTCTTGTAAGGATCAAATCCTTAGTCCCATACACAAGCGTTAGTCCCTCGTTCTCCTAAGATACTTGAGGATATTTTTAACTGTTGTCCAGTGGTCTAACCATGGATTCGACTGGTACCTACTTACTATTCCCACTGCATAATAAATGTTTGGCCTCGTGCACATCATAGCATACATTATGCTAACTACTGGAGAGGCATAGGGAATACGACTCATATCCTCAACTTCTTGAGGTGACTTAGGACACTGTTCCTTAGACAGATAAACTCAATGCCTGAAGGGTAACAAGCCCCTCTTGGAATTCTGGAGCGAATATCGGGAAAACATTTTGTCGATATAAGACGCTTGAAATAGAGCTAACGATTTGTTATCGTGATTCCTTAAGATCTGAATCCCAAGAACATATTGCGCCTCTCCCAAATCTTTCATTTGGAATTGGGTCGCCAACCAATTCTTTATGTCAGTTAGATATCCTACATCATTACCAATGAGTAGGATATAATCCACATAAAGTACTAAGAAAGCTACTTTGTCGTTGATGATCCTCTTATAAACACAAGGCTCATCAACGTTTTGGTCAAAGTCATAAGACTTGATCGCGCAATATCAAATCTTATATTCCAAGATCTGGATGCTTGTTTCAACACATAAATGGATCGATTGAGCTTGCCAACTTTTTGCTCCTAACCTTGGGTTATAAACCCTTCGGGCTGAGACATATAGATGGTTTCGTCAAGATTACCATTCAAAAAGGTTGTCTTCACGTGCATTTTCCAGATTTCATAATCATAAAACGTAGCTATGGACAAGAGAATCCTTATAGACTTCAACATAGCAATAGGGGAAAAAGTTTTTTCATATTCAAATCCTTCCCTTTGGGAAAAACCCTTTGCTACAAGTCTAGCCTTAAAGGTCTGTACCTTTCCAGTTGCATCTCTCTTTCTCTTATAGATCCATTTACATCCTATGGGTCTAACCCCTTCAGGTTGGTCTACAAGTTCCCACACTGAATTGAAGTCCATTGACTCCATTTCAAGGACCATGGCTTTGATCCATTGGTCCTCGTCTACGTCATTCATTGCCTGTTTATAAGACAATGGATCTTCTACGCCGTCATCAGGTATGACGACTTGAATTTCAGTTAAATCCAAGTAGCGGTCAGGTTGGGAAACAAGCCTCCCACTGCATCGAGGCATTCTCAACGATTGAGAAGGACGGACTGACTTGTGGTGCTGGCATCTCCATCAACTCTTGATGAAGGTCCAGCTTGATCAACAACTCTTGTTGGTTCATCTGTAGCTTCATTTAGCACTAGTTTACTACGCGATTTATGGTTCCTCATGTGATCTTCCTCTAAGAAAGTGGCGTTTGTCGATACAATCACCTTTTTTTCTTGTGGGTCGTAGAAAAGAACACCTCTCGTTTCTTTGGGATAGCCAACAAATTGGCATAATCTTGAACGAGGTTCCGGTTTCTTTGGCTTTGTCACTAGCACGTGTGTCGGACAACCCCAAATCCTGAAGTGTTGTAAACTAGGTTTACGCCCCTACCACTATTTCAAAGGTGTTTCTGAAACACTCTTTGATGGAACAGTGTTCAAGATTTGACTTGCAGTCTCTACTGCGTATCCACAAAACGAGGCAGGCAATTGAGCATAGTTCATCATAGAACGAACCATGTCCAACAATGTTCTATTTCTCCTTTCTGACACACCATTTTGCTGTGGTGTATTAGGTGGTGAGAGTTGAGATTTAATTCCATGTTCTATCATATAGTCCTGGAATCTCAAATCCATATACTCTCCACCTCGATCGAATCGAAGTGTTTTAATGGTTTTCTCTAATGCATTCTCTACTTCAGCCTTATGCTTTTTCAACTTTTCAAGAGCCTCAGACTTATGATGCATTAGGCATAGATAACCATACCTCGAATAATAATCTATGAAAGAGATGAAATATTCGTACCCTCCTCGACCATTAACATTCACCAGACCACAAAGATCCGAATGTACAAGTTCTAAGGTCTCTATGGGTCAGTAACCTTTTCGAGTAAAAGGTCGCTTAGTCATTTTACCCTTCAAGCATGATTCGCAAGGAGGTAAAGAATTATCTTCAGACTTGTTTAGAAGTCCATTCTTAGATAATCTCTCAATCTGTTTGACAGTTATATGATCAAGTCTAAGATGCAATAGATAGGTATTATTATGAGAACTTCTTTGCCTTTTACTTTGAGTATTTCCAGTTCTAAATATCTCATTATTTAAAATTACTTTAGTTTGATTCGTTTAAGTACATACAATTCGTTTTTCAATTTAGCAGAACAAATATTGACACCCTCTTTTAAAATGAACGCTTCATTTAATGAAAAGAAAATACAATATCAAAGTTCTATTAGATAAGAGATAGAAATTAAGTTCCTTTTAATCTTATGAACTATATATAGTTTTTTGAATAAAATAAATCTATCTCTGAGAAACAGCTTGGCATCTCCCACTGCACGAGTTGAGACGACGTCTCCCGTTTCGACCCTAAGCGTCATCTCACCCTCTTCGAGCTCCTTGAAGGAACTAGTTTCCTAGAACGAAGAGCAAACATGATTAGTGGTTCCTAAATCAAGTATCCAGGTAAAATCATCATTTTCCACTAAGCAAGTTTCAAGAACAAGTAAATCTAATTTACCTTTCTTGTCTTTGAGCTCAATATCTGCAGTGGCAGAAGCTTTCCCTTTTCCTTCTTTCCTCTTCTTCCGAGTCTTCTTAATCCCAGAAGAAGAACCACAGGGCTTGGTTCTAGGGGATGAACCCATCTGGAATCTTTTGGAATAGGCAAACTGATTTGCCTTTCCATCTACCTGTCCCTTATTTTCCATAAGAGACTGGTAAGTCTGCAATTCATTTAGGAGGGAAGTCAGGTTATACTCCTTTTTGTTTATCTTCGCATTGCTACGGAATGACAGGAAACTCTTCGAAAGAGATTCCAAGATTAAGAATACCTGACTTTTATAATCTAAAACCGTTCCATTCATTTCGACCACGTTGAAGTGAACTATAAGATCGAGAACATGTTCTAACACTGAAGTTCACACCTTCATGCGCGCGTTATAAACGTACATGAGGGATTCGTGCCGAATTTGTTCAAACGGTCTACAAATTCTACAGATAACCCATGATCTCAGGAGCTGAGACCATACCTTCAAACTTCCTGGCTAAAACATTAGATATGCCAGCCAGGATATAGACCTTGGCCTTTTCATTTGCCTTGGACCAGCGGTGAAATGCATCCTTAACAGATTTAGGTGCGTTTTCAGCAGGGACCTGAGGACATTCCTCAGTCAGTACGAACCGAAGGTCGTCAAAAACAAAAATCGCATCCAGGTTGGACTTCCACGTAGTAAAATTTTCACCTGTTAAACGTTCTCGTTTGATTAAGGCTATATACGAGGACGACATGCTAAAAATCCAAAATAGTTCTAATGAGTTATGCCTTTTAACCCATTATAAAACAAATCAAATTTAGAAAAATTATTAAAGAACCCTAATGTTTAAACTAAACCCAATGTTTAAATTAAACCTTTAATTTTGCAACGATATTTCAAGGGTTTAGAACAAAAGCTTTTGTCAGGCGGTCAGTCATTCCTCCCTTGAATTGAGACTTTCTCAGCCAATTCTCTCTACCAGAACATCTCATGTCCCAATGGTCCTTAGCTACCGTTTGTTTGGTCAAGGACTTGTTAATGACATAGACAATGACCAATGGATCAAAGCCATGGACCTTGAAATGGAGTCAATGGACTTCAATTCAGTATGGGAACTTGTAGACAAACCTGAAGGGGTTAGACCCATATGGTGTAAATGGATCTATAAGAGAAAAAGAGATGCAGCTGGAAAGGTACATACCTTTAAAGCTAGACTGGTAGCAAAGGGTTTTACCGTGTTATGAAGAAAATTTTTCCCCTGTTGCTATGTTGAAGTCTATTAGGATACTCTTGTCCATAGCCGCGTTTTATGATTATGAAATTTGGCAAATAGACGTCAAGACAGCCTATTTGAATGGTAATCTTGACGAAAGCATCTATATGTCTCAACCCGAAGGGTTCATAGCCCAAGGTCAGGAGCAAAAAGTTTGCAAGCTCAATCGATCCATTTATGGGTTGAAACAAGCATCCAGATCTTGGAATATAAGATTTGATACTACGATCAAGTCTTATGGCTTTGACCAAAACGTTGATGAGCCTTGTGTTTACTAGAGGATCATCAACGACAAAGTAGCTTTATTAGTACTTTATGTGAATGATATCATACTCATTAGGAATGATGTAGGATACCTCATTGACATAAAGAATTGGCTGGCGACCCAATTCCAAATGAATGATTTGGGATAGGCGCAATATGTTCTTGGGATTCAGATCTTCAGGAATCGCAAGAATAGAACGTTAGCACTGTCTCAAGCGTCTTATGTCGATAAAATGTTGTCCCGATATTCGATGCAGAATTCCAAGAGGGGCTTGTTACCCTTCAGGCATGAAGTTCATCTGTCTAAGGAACAGTGTCCTAAGACACCTCAAGAAGTTGAGGATATGAGACATGATAGCACACAAAATGTGCTATCCTTAGGTTTAATTATTGCTAGTTTTATGATGATTTCAGGGCTTTTACGTTGTTAATTTATTCAATTTCAGGTTAAGAGCATAAACGGAGCTATTGAAGACAATTTGGATCACTCAGGATCAAAACGAGGCTATTTGGAGCTAAAGATAACATCATTGGAAGAAAATGAACCAATCCAAGCATGATGACCCGAGGTGATGGCATTGCAACGCCATGCAGAGCGTTGCAACGCCATGCTTGCTGTTTAAAGGCTTTAAATACTCCAGGCGATAGCGTTGCAACGCTGCCTTAGGGCGTTGCAACGGTATCTCGATAAGAAGCCACGCGTGAGAAGCCACACATAGGGCGTTGCAACGCTGCCTTGCACTGTCGCAACACCATTTCGACAAGGAGCGCGCGCGTTAGGGTAGCGGCGTTGCAACACCATCGATTATTTCCTTAATTGCCAGCCGCCTAGGGGACAGCGTTGCAACGCTGTCCCTAGCGTTGCAACGCTGTGCCAATAATGCCTATAAATATAACAATATACAATTGTGTATGGGGAGACGGATTTGGTAGAGTTTTGCCCTAATTTCGAAATACACTTTGTAAGAAGAGAGAAAATAGTGATTTTGGGAGCCAAAGCATTCGTGGAGGTTCGAGATCAAAGACGAGAGCTCAAAGACGAAGGACCGACATCGACACCTAAGTTTAATTTCCTTTTCTTTCAATTTGTAATAGCGTTCTAAGACGTTTTCTACTTGTTTAGTTTGATTTTCATGTGATTTAGAGTAGCTAAACATTGTAGTTATGATTTGATTTGCTTGTTATGACTTTGTTACAATGTATTGATGCATGTTTTGTCCTTATTTTTGACAATTCGTTCTTGACTTCTTAATTTGTTGATTTAAGTGGACTCGAGAGATAACGCTTGAATTTGAGCAAAATTGTCAAAACCCTTAGAATTCTGACATGAGAATGACTTAGAAATCTTAGGGAAACACATAAAGAAGTTGCTTAATGCCATGCATGTTGTAGGTTCATATGGAGACTATGAATTTATTGCATGTGTGAGGATCACTAAGAATCGAGAGATTTTCTTGAGTATTTTACTTCTTGTTTATAATTTCATCTCATTGGTTTAATGCATGTGTTAATTGAGTCATTAACTTGTAAAATCACTTCCCACGATTCTATAAATTCGTGTCTCCACATGTTTGTTTGTTTGCTTGATTTTACTTTCAATTCAACTATCCATGTTATGTTTCTTTAGCTAAAATTGAGAATTAGTACCTTAGTAATTAATTAATCTACAAACCCATTCCCGAGGACGATACTTGGACTCATAAATCACTATACTAAAACTTGACTCGTACATTGCGGTATTGCAATATCATATAAATTTTTGCAAACAACAAGTTTTTTGCGCGCGTTCTTAGGGAATGACGATTATTTAGATTAATTAATATTAGGAGAAAATTTGAAATTCTAGACTAAAGTTGTTTGTTTGTCTTTCCTTATTTGTTTTTGTGTGTTTGTTTATTACCTTATTTGTTTTATTTTAGTTTTTTGTGTTTTTGAGTCTTTGTCCATTGTTTCTAGGTTGTGTTGCTATTGTGTAGAAGTCTTGTTGTGAATTAGTAATTTTTCAAGCATGACTTTGCATGATTTTTCTCCATCATTCTATTACTCCTCTCCGGACCCTAGTTTTGTGCATCATGATTTTTCTGAATAGCATGTGTCTAATTTTTACCATTCTGTACCTGACATATATGAAAATTCACATGAGGGTAGTTATTTAGGCACTTGAAACCATAGTTTTTCGGACCTTAACCAACCCATAGAAAAATTTTCTCTTATGGACAAATTGGCAGAATATACCTTAGAATTGAAATTTAAAAATTTGGTTCATAGTGAATTAGAGAGGTTGGATATGTTAGAAACTGAGGTGGTAGGACTTTGGGAAATAGTACAGGATAGAGCTCAATATCTTAACTAGCTAGTAGTTTCCGTTAATGCCTTACAGGAATAATTTCTTATCCTTTCCACTCAGGAGATGCCACCTAGGAGGGTTTGTTTAGATGTTAGTGAGGATAGTTTGCGGGAGACTGAGGCACACCATTATCAGGTTAGTGAGGAGGACACTGGTGATACACATAGTTCCATAGGAGAGATTCAAGTGATAGAGTTAGAGGCTGAGAAGTCTTCTTTTATTTTATCCCCAGAAATTTCCTTTATTTTTTATATCCATTTGTCTTACACTCACGAGTCTCCTTTTGATTTCAGTTCTTTTCTTTTGATAAATAAAAATTCCAAAAATAATTTTCTGTCTGGGGTTGAAGAAAAACAGGATAGCCTTTTAGACTTAGAAGGCTACATCGATTCGAGCAGGAAGGGCCCGAAGAAATATGAGCAATTTTATGTGCCCTGATAAGTCACTGTCTAGCTAAAGACGTTAAAGAAAGCGCTTCTTGGGAGGCAACCCAAGTTTTATGTTTTATGTCTTTATTTTTTGTTTTATTTTCTAGTTGTTTGGGTTTTTCTTTTTAATCTAAATTCTTTCTTTTTGTTCCTCCAGGTGTATGCCCAAGGGGAGAGCTGCAGATTTGCACCCTTTTGATCCTGAGATCGAGAGGACCTATAGGAGACTCCTAAGGGAAGGAAGAGCAGAACCTCAGGAAAATGCTGATCAGGATCTCATCAATAACCCTAAACCTATCAGGGAGTATTTCCAACCTGTGTTTAATTCTGAGCAGGCGGGAATAGTCCATGCCCCTATCAGTGCTAATTCAGAGGCTTAGCCACAGAAGATCCTAACTCTCATCTTCAAAATTTCATAGAAATCTGTGGTACATTTAAAATGAATGGTACTCTGCTGATAGTATTCGCTTACGTCTCTTTCCTTTTTCTTTGCAGGGTAAGGCCAAAGAATGGCTAAGATTCCTTCCCTCAGGAAGTATCACTTCTTGGGAGGAGTTGGCCCAAGCCTTCATGACCAAATTTTTTCCACCTGTAAAGGCTGCAAAGTTAAGGACTGAGATTGGAACATTCAGGCAGCAGGAGGGAGAGCAGTTATTCGAGGCATGGGAAAGGTACAAAGACATGCTCAGGAGGTGCCCAAAACATGGCTACCCAGATTGGCTCCAGGTACAATTGTTCTATAATGGACTGGAAGGTAAGACCAGGACCATTCTAGACGCCACTACTGGAGGAGCTTTCATGGCGAAGACTGTGCCAGAAGCACGTGCTCTCCTGGAGGAAGTGTCCACTGCAAGCTACCAGTGGCCTATAGAAAATGACAGATCTAAACCAGTAGCTGGATTATATAAACTGGATGAGGTAACATCTCTTAGATCTCATATGGCATCTCTCACTCATGCGTTGAATAATTTTGCAGGATCACCACAGACAGGGATGTCCTCTCAATGCTCCCAGCCCAATGGAGAATCCACTATGGAGCAATTGCACTACCTGAATAACAGTAGCAACACCTATGGAGGAAATCAAACTCGGAATAACCTACCAACACATTACAATCTAGGTTTGAGGTATCATGAGAATTTCTCTTATGCTAATAACAAAAATGTGTTGAATCCTCCTATAGGGCATGCTTCTACATTAGAGAGGAAATCATCTCTGGAAGACACATTGCACTCCTTCATAGATGAATCCAGAAGTCGGTCCAACCAGCTGGAAAATGCAGTCACCAGTCCATCTGGTATAGTGACCAGTCATGGAGCTGCAACAAAGAATATAGAGACCCAGATTGGCCAAATGAACACATCACTCCAGGCACTTCGAGCAAGGAAGGAAACACCTTGAGGGAGTACAGTCTAGCTAAAGACGTTAAACAAAGCGCTTCTTGGGAGGCAACCCAAGCTTTACTTACTTTTGTTTTTCTGTCTTTAGCTTGCTTTAGTTTGTTGTTTGTCAATTCTTAGTTAGTTGTTGTTTTACTTCTAGGTTGTGACGATGCATTTCTTCGTTGAAATCCATGCTCCCATTTTGAGGGAACTCCAACACACATGCTTTGGCTATCCAAGGAACTCAGAAAGAGCTCCGCAAACCAGGACATTATTATTCACTCTTACCCTGATACTTAATTTGTCCTTAATTCTGCAAAAATTGGGGACAATGTTTAGTTTAAGTTTGGGGGTGAGACGTGTTTATTTGTTGTGACTGTCCTAAGTATGTGCTGAATTGTTGATTGATCTTTTACATAAGTATGTGTATGATAGCCTAGGATGAGATATAATTGGAAATCTTTGTGAATCTGCTGAAACCTGAGAGCATGACATGAATTTAAGTTAATTTAAAAAAATTTCTTGAGTATCTCCTGCATTATTTTGCACATAGCATGTGTTCCTATAGTTTTGAAATGCTTAGAACAAAGTTATTAGGCTTAGAAGTTTGATATCACCTCGATAGGTCTGAAAACTGATTTAAGAGTTAAAATGCAAGATAGGGTGAATGACAATATAAAGTCCATGATCTGTATAAAATGTGCAATATGTGAAAAAGTTTATTTTTTTGTTTGTTTGTTAAAAAAAATCGTGAGGACAAAAAGAGCTACCTTCACTGTGATCAGTTAGGCCACACATTGAGCGAGTGCTCTGGGTAAGGCTCCCTGCAGGGGATGCATGAAAGCTAGTGTCCTTGCACAAAAAAAAAAGAAGAAAATAGAAAAAGTGGCATCAAAAGAGTGATTAAGTGCTGAGTAAAGTTATTTATTTCTTGAATGTGGAGAGGCTCAAGGATTAATAATTAAGACCACTGTAGGGGGAAGTTGAATGGAGAACCTAATAAAGTTGATCCGGGCTTAGTAAAAATGAAGGGAACATAGGCTAATAACACACACACGTAGGAACACTTAAGAAAAGTTTTAAATTACTTGTTGAAGTGTTATGTTTAAGTGTTTTCTGTGATTGCAAAATTTTCTCTTAAATCTTTGAGGCTTGAATCAAATGTATGTTTAAGAACAATCTAATGTTTAACTCTGTTTTTGCTTGGGACTAGCAAAAGTTTAAGTTTGGGGGTGTTTGATAACACACAAAATGTGCTATCCTTAAGCTTAATTATTGCTAGTTTTATGATGATTTCAGGGCTTTTACCTGGTTAATTTATTCAATTTCAGGTTAAGAGCTTAAACGGAGCTATTGGAGTCAATTTGGATCACTCGAGATCAAAACGAGGTTATTTGGAGCTAAAGATAACATCAATTGTAAGAAAAAGAACCAATCCAAGCATGACGACCCGAGGTGATGGCGTTGCAACGCCATGCTTGCTGTTTCAAGGCTTTAAAGACTCAAGGCGATAGCGTTGCAACGTTGCCTTAGGGCGTTCCAACGCTATCTCGATAAGAAGGCACGCGTGAGAAGCCGCACATAGGGTGTTGCAACGCTGCCTTGCAGCGTCGCAACGCTACTTCGACAAGGAGCGCGCGCGTTAGGGTAGTGGCGTTGCAACGCTGCCCTCAGCGTTAACGCCATCGATTATTTCCTTAATTACCAGCCGCCTAGGGCACAGCGTTGCAACGCTGTCCCTAACGTTGCAACGCTGTGCCGATAATGCCTATAAATATAACATTATACAATTGTGTAAGGGGAGCCGAATTTGGTAGAGTTTTGCCCTAATTTCGAAATACACTTTCTAAGAAGAGAGAAAATAGTGATTTTGGGAGCCAAAGCATTCGTGGAGGTTCGAGATCAAAGACGGGAGCTCGGAGACGAAGGACCGACATCGACACCTAAGTTTAATTTCCTTTTCTTTCAATTTGTAATAGCGTTCTAAGACGTTTTCTACTTGTTTAGTTTGATTTTCATGTGATTTAGAGTAGCTAAACATTGTAGTTAGGATTTGATTTGCTTGTTATGACTTTGTTACAATGTATTGAAGAATGTTTTGTCCTTATTTTCGACAATTCGTTCTTGACTTCTTAATTTGTTGATTTAAGTGGACTCGAGAGATAAAGCTTAAATTAGATCAAAATTGTCAAAACCCTTAGAATTCTGACATGAGAATGACATAGAAATCTTTGGGAAACACATAAAGAAGTCGCTTAATGCCATGCATGTCGTAGGTTCATATGGAGACTATGAATTTATTGCATGTGTGAGGGTCACTAAGAATCGAAAGATTTTCTTGAGTATTTTACTTCTTGTTTATAATTTCATCTCATTGGTTTAATGCATGTGTTAATTGAGTCATTAACTTGTAAAATCACTTCCCACAATTCTATCAATTCGTGTCTCCACATGTTTGTTTGTTTGCTTGTTTTTACTTTCAATTCAACTATCCATGTTATGTTTCTTTAGCTAAAATTGAGAATTAGTACATTGTATTTAATTAATCTAGAAACCCATTCCCGAGGACGATACTTGGACTCATAAATCACTATACTAAAACTTGACCTGTACACTGCGGTATTGCAATATCATATAAGTTTTGCAGCAACAAGTTTTTGGCGCCGTTGCCGGGGAATGACGATTATTTAGATTAATTAATATTAGGAGAAAATATGCAATTCTAGACTAAAGTTGTTTGTTTGTCTTTCCTTATTTGTTTTTGTGTGTTTGTTTGTTACCTTATTTGTTTTATTTTAGTTTTTTGTGTTTTTGAGTCTTTGTCCCTTGTTTCTAGGTTGTGTTGCTATTGTGTAGAAGTCTTGTTCTGAATTAGTAATTTTTCAAGCATGACTTTGCATGATTTTTCTCCATCATTCTATTACTCCTCTCAGGACCCTAATTTTGTGCATCATGATTTTTTTGAATACCATGTGTCTAATTTTTACCATTCTGTACCTGACATATATGAAAATTCACATAAGGGTAGTTATTTAGGCACTTGGAACCATAGTTTGTTGACCTTAACCAACCCCTAGAAAAATCTTCTCTTATGGACCAATTGGCAGAATATACCTTAGAATTGAAATTTAAAAATTGGGTTCATAGTGAATTAGAGAGGTTGGATAGGTTAGAAACTAAGGTGGTAGGACTTTGGGAAATAGTACTGGATAGAGCTCAATATCTCAACTAGCTAGTAGTTTCCCTTAATGCCTTACAGGAACAATTTCTTATCCTTACCACTTAGGAGATGCCACCTGGAGGGTTTGTTTAAATGTTAGTGAGGATAGTTTGGGAGAGACTGAGGCACACCATGATCAGGTTAGTGAGGAGGACACTGGTGATACACTAAGTTCCACAGGAGAGATCCAGGTGATAGAGTTAGAGGCCGAGAAGTCTTCTTTTATTTTATACCCAGAAATTTCCTTTATTTTTTATAACCATTTGTCTTACATTCACGAGTCTTGCTTTGATTTCAGTTCTTTTCTTTTGATAAATAAAAATTCCAAAAATAATTTTCTGTCTGAGGATGAACTCCAAAAATAAGGAGTTTCTGGTATGCTTTGGCAAGAATAGAACGTTAGCATTGTCTCAAGCGTCTTATGTCGACAAAATGTTGTCTCGATATTCGATGCAAAATTCCAAGAGGGGCTTGTTACCCTTCAGGCATGGAGTTCACCTGTCTAGGGAATAGTGTCCTAAGACACCTCAAGAAGGTTAGGATATGAGACATATTCCCTATGCCTCTACAGTAGGTAGCTTAATGTATGCTATGTTGTGCACGAGGCCGAACATTTGTTATGCAGTGGAAATAGTCAGTAGGTACCAGTCTGATCCAAGGTTAGACCACTGGACAACAGTTAAAAATGTCCTCAAGTATCTGAGGAGAATGAGGAACTATATGCTAGTGTATGGATCTAAGGAATTGATTCTTACTAGATACACTAATTCTGATTTTCAGACCGATAAGGATTCTCGAAAATCCACATCGGGATCAGTTTTCACCCTTAACGGGGGAGCTATATTATAGTGAAGCATCAAGCAAGGATGCATCGCTGACTCCACGATGGAGGCTGAGTATGTCGCTGCTTGTGAAGCAACTAAGGAGGCTGTTTGGTTAAGGAAATTCCTTACTGATTTGGAAGTTGTCCCAAATATGGAATCTCCCATCACCTTATACTGTGACAACATTGGTGCAGTAGCCAATTCGAAGGAACCGCGTAGCCATAAGCGAGGCAAGCACATCGAGAGGAAGTATCACCTAATACGAGAAATAGTACATCGACGAGATGTGACAGTCACGAAGATCGCTTCAGAGCTCAACATTGTTGATCCGTTTACAAAGACTCTCATGACTAAAGTGTTCGAGGGTCATCTGGAAAGTCTGGGTCTACAAGATATGTACATAGGCTAATCTAGGGCAAGTGGGAGATATGTAAAACCCTAAATCTAATAAACTAAACATCCAAGGCTGTTATATGAATCTTTAACTGAATTTAGTGTACATATAAAGGATCTCGGTTCGAGATACAGCCTAAAGGGTCTATAGTTAGGGGATAAGGTTTGGGTACCATACCCTGGTAACACTATGGATGTGGCCCACTTTGTATTCGATACGAACACTGTGATCCTAACGTGTTCATGTAGATGCAATGAGATTACATAAGACCAGACCACGAAATAGTAACCTCTAGTTGTAACTCCGTTGACTAGTTAGGTTTCTATTTCACTAGGATTACCTAGGCAACGTGATCTCAATCCTGAGCAGGTTACGAACTTCTGTTCGCGAGGGATTATCCTTTGACTAGTATGGGTGAGAGTGGCCAAATGCACTGACTCAATATGCCTACCTTCTTGGGGACAAGACCGAGTGAGCGGCTCGGAACATAACTTAGCAAGATGGAATTCACTCTAGGGTAAGTAGAGAATGTTCCCTTAAGTTATGTCTCTGGGGCTTGAACAAAGGGCCCGACCCTCTCATTGGCCCGATAGAGACTCTGTTTGTTGGTAGGACCACAAACAGATTGTTCATTAGAGGAGCACTTGTACTTAAGGCACAAGATGTAACCCAGTGGAAAACGGTAATTTGACCCAGCTGGTGTTACGAACATTCGTGAAGGATTGACTTGCTGTTATTTGTCAATATCCGTGGACATAGAAATATATCTCCAGTGAGAAGAGTGCATCTGCGGGACTTTAGTGGAGTGTTCCTGCAGTTAACGAATGTTGATTGGGAGGTTAATGAGATTAACCGAGCAATCTCGTATCCTTAGAGCTTCTGATCAGTAGGTCCATTAGGTCGACCTTCTAGCTCGTAAAGGGTTATTAGATCATTAGAATTTGAAATGTTCGAATTCCTTAGGGAATATATTTAATGTATATTGATACGATATAATATATAGTTTTGGAACTATATATTATAAATTTAATGTGAATATGATTCATATTAAATTATATGAGAGAATTAAATATTTGAAAGAGTTCAAATATTGAATTCAAGTGTGAATGTGATTCATATTTGAAAACTATAGGTTAAAATTTAATGTGCATAAGATGTACATTAAAACTATAGTTTAAAGGGGTAATATGATTAAATGAGATTTAATCCAAATTAAATATATGATATTTATTTTATTTTATTTAAATATGATTTAAATTAATAATTTAATTTGATTTAATTATTATTATTTTATTATTATTATTATTTTAATAATAAAATAAGGGAACGTGTCACCCAGACACGTTTCCACTACCCCCCTTCTTCTCCCTATCGATAGTTTAACAGGGAGAAGGTGGTTGAGGTATCACGGTAATCGATCGATCAATCGATTGGATTTCTGACTGACAAAATCTCTCTCTCTCACTCTCAAATTCCCAAATTTCCAATTGTTGGATTACCTTCCCACCAAGGTAGATCTAAGTGGAATCCAAAGAATTGGAGGTTTGCCATTTTGGTTGTGTCCTGTTGCTGGAAGAAAACAGAGAAGTTTAGTTCATGTGTTGCTGAAAAGCCAGGAGTAAGGAGTTGCTGGAGAATTAGAAACTACAAAGGTAATTCTTCTTTCTCCCCTTTAGTTTAATAATTAAACAAATGTATGTTTGTATGTAATTAATCCATGCCTAATTAGATTAGATTTAAAATCATACTTGTTCTGTATATTTTTATCAATGTACTGGTATTTTGTTCAATTAAAACAATCAAGCAAATTACGATCCCAAAACACGTTTTCGCTGCTCAAGGAGATTAGATCTCCATCACTTACATCGAGAAAGTCTTGTTGAGATTTAAGATGCACGACTCCAAAAAGGGTTTATTGCCTTTTAGATATGGAGTTCATTTGTCTAAGGAACAGTGTCCTAAGACACCTCAAGGAGTTTAGGATATTAGATGGATGCCTTATGCGTCAGCTGTTGGGAGCCTTATGTACGCTATGTTGTGTACTCCATCAGACATCTATTTTCCAGTTGGAATGGTCAGTAGGTATCAATCCAATCCAGGTCCTGAACACTGGACAGCGGTTGAAACAATCCTTAAGTATCTACGGAGAACAAGGAACTACATGCTTGTGTGTGGGGCTAAGGATTTGTTCCTTATAGGATACACGGATTCTGACTTTCAAACATATTAAAGATTCTCGGAAATCTACATCAGTGTCAGTATTGACTCTTAACGGAGGAGTTGTAGTATGGAGAAGCGTCAAGCAAGGATTCATCATTGATTCCACCATGGAGGTCGAATATGTAGCAGCATGTGAAGCAGCTAAAGAGACCATTTGGTTAAGGAAAATTCATGTTTGATTTAGAAGTTGTTCCAAATATGAATTTGCCCATCATGTTGTATTGTGATAACAGTGGGGTTGTGGCAAATTCAAGTGAACTCCGAAGTCACAAGACGGAAAATCATATTGAGAGAAAATATCATCTCATCCGGGTGATCGTGCATCGAGGAGACGTGATTGTCACGAAGATAGACTCAGAGCACAAAATTGTTGATCCTTTTACAAAGGCTCTCATGGCTAAAGTATTTGAGAGTCACCTAGAAGTTCTAGGTCTACAAGTCTTCCCCAACTAGGGCAAGTGGGAGTATATTGTACAAAGGGTTTAAATGCCCTAGGTTATTGTATTTACATTAATGTAATGCTTTAGTAGTCCACAAGCTTTAGGTCAAGTGAGAGATTATTGGGATTTGTGCCCTAAATTTATGTAATTTTGATCAAATAAATAAAGAGTTATTTGTTTTGATAAAATTATATTCTTGGTTTATAAATCCAATAAATTAAGCTCCAATGTTAGAATGTATCTTGAACATCAATGTCGTAGACACGATTTGGATTGTGTTCATGAGTATAACCTAAATTGTCTATGGTATAAGAATAAGGTTTGAAACCTTATTCTGGTAACACCATGGATACGGTCCACTTTGTAATTCGTACAAATGAGGTAATCCAACTCATTCATGTGGTTGACATGCGAATGGGGGCATCCTGTATGAAGAGCTCATACAAGAACGGACTACAAATTATTAGTCTATCCAGTATTACGCTATTAACAGGATAAGACAGATAATTTATAGATGGTTATTAGTGACTCGACCTGAATCCGGAGCAAGTTAAGAACTCCTACTTGTAGGGGTTTGTCCTTATACTAGTATGGGTGAGAGTGGCCTGTAGCCGACTCAATAAGCCTACCTTCTCTAGAATAGAACCTCGGTTGGGATGTATGCCCTAAACTTGTGTAGTTTTGATCAAAGAAATAAAGTGTTATTTGTTTTGATAAAATTACAACCTTGCTTTATAAATCAAATAAACTAAGCTCCAAGGTTATAATATATATCTTGAACATCAGTGTAGTGGACACTATTTGGATTGTGTTCAAGAATATAACTTAAATGGTCTAAGGTATAAGAATAAGGTTGCAAACCTCATTTTGGTAACACCATGGATGCGATCCACTTTGTAATTAGTACAAATGAGGTAATCGAACTCATTCATGTAGTTGATATGCGAGTGGGGGCATCCTGTATGAAGAGTTCATACATGACCAGACCGCAAATCATTAGTGTAACCAGTGTAACACCGTTAACAGGATAAGACTAGACCTGAATCCTGAGCGAGTTAAGAACTCCTGCTTATAGTTAGCCTTGTATGGGTGAGAGTGACCTGTAGCCGACTCAATAAGCCTACCTTATCAGGGACAGAACCTCGTAGGTAGCTGGGAACTTAATTGTGCAAGATGGAATTCACTCATTCCTACACTGAGGAATTAGATAGGTTGTTCCCTTAAGAACTGACTCTAAGTCTTGAACAACGGAGCCCTGCCCTCTATGAGGGTATGAGTCTATGGTAGGACCGTAGACTTGTTGTTCATTAGAGGATCAGTGGTGCTTAAGGAACAAAGAAGTAATCACAGGGGTAAAACGATAATTTGATCCAACTGTGATCACGAACAACCTGTGAAGGGTCGACTCATGGGTAATAACTATATCAGTTTGCACAATACAATCTACAGTGAGGAGAGTGCAGCTACAAGTCTATAGTGGAGTGACTTGTTGTTAATGAATATTGATTAACTGGATCAAAGAGTTTAATCAGTTAATCTCACATCATTGGAGCTCATGCACTGTAGGTCCATTAAGTCCCTCCATTGGCTCAACATGGTAAGGTTGAGGGTATAAAGTTAGGAATGAAATTGAAGTTTCAATTTCATATATGAGATGTCATATCAGTTGTATGTGATATAATTGATATAATATATAGTTTTAATGTGAATTAGATTCGCATATCAACTATATACTAAAGAGAGAATGAAAGAGGGATAGGATGGTAATTTCCATCCTATTTCCCTATGTATATTGTTGCATGATATGCAACTAGGTTAAGATAATCCAAGCTCTTGTGTGTTGTTGGAAAGGTTCCACAAACACATTCTATCACAACATCTCATCTCACCTAAAGGGAACCCACCTTCCTCCCTCACCTAGAGAACAAGGAGAAGTTTCGGTGGGAGTGTTCATCCGTTCTTGGGTTCGTGTTGCTGAGATCGTGGTCGTGGGAGAAGGAGCACTCGAAGAAAGGTTCTTCAAAGGTATATTTCTTGCTGTCCATATTCTTTTTTATGCTTAATCTAGATTACTTAGTTCTTGAATGTAATCGTAGTAACGAAATCAAGAGCGCGCGATTCACAATCGCTTCTGCTGCGGGACTCGATGCCCTTCAATTGGTATCAGAGCCCAATTGCGTTCTGGATTTACGTTCTGGATTTTTCAAGAACAAGGTGGGATTTATTGTTTTGCATGAGATGTATGAACAGTTTTGCAAATTAGATGTTTTCGATTTTGGCACTTAGATTTACAATTTTCATTGAATCGTTCAATGTAAGGGCTCGGTGTTTTGGGCAATTTTAATTATAAATCGAGTCTGTAAGTTCGTGTCGATCAAGGTAAGGTGGTTGCTGAAAAGATCGGAGCGAAAACGAACAAAGAATAGGAGATTCCATGTGTTGTCTGTGTGCAGCGTTGCAACGCTGTTCAATGGCGTTGCAACGCTACGCTTCCGGGAGGAGGCGTGCATCAGAGGCAGCGTTGCAACACGCTCCAACGGGCAGAAACAGACAACTTACAGCGTTGCATCGCCGAAGGCGTTTCAGCGAGCATCAACGGGTGGAAACGTTTTTTGTATTATTTTATATATTAATTATAAAAATGTTTTATATTTAATATATTTATTTAATTAATTTTTTATTAATATAATTTGATTATATTAATTAAAACTAATTTAAGGGTGCCAAAATTGGTCAAATTTTGCTATTTAAATTATGCAATTGTTGTGTAATTATTTCCATGCATAATGTATGCTTTTAATTTTAGAAATCCTACCTTATGTTAAGCATTTTCATGCATCATTTATAATATAAAGAGTTATATTATATAGTTTGCATGAGTAATTAATATAAAGTTGTTATATTAATTTATGGACAACATTGACATGCATTATATATCATGAGATGATTATGCTATGACTGTCTTATTATTCATGTGATGAATGATCAAACACTATAACATAGTATGCATGTCACTTAAGGTTAATTATTAGTTTTAAAATGTTTAGAACATGGAAATAATAGACATTAGGTTATCTAGTTCTAATTAGATTAGGATTAGGAACCATGTAATTTATAAGCTATGATTTAAAGAGGAACTCTGTCTAAGGAAGGTTTTGTCTAGGCTGGGGTATTTAAGTTGACGAGAACGGAACACCCCTACCTGGGAACTTATCTGTGAGTGAAATTTAATCAGAGAGTTTATAAGTTACAGTAGCGTCAGCGGGTTTATTAATGGGTTAATAAATTAGAAATCCTAGGTTTAATATAAAGAGTTATATTAACAAACTTAGGATAAAATCAATATAAGAGTTATATTGATTATTGATATAAGAGTTATATTGATAGAGTTAGGTAAAACCATTTGCCGAGTTTTAGCCTAAGTAAGATTCCTATAACTTTAAAGTTTTCAGAGCGAGGAAAAGTGTATATGATACATATTTTTCCACCTACGTTATCTCCGGGAAGTTCACACAGTGAGACTCATACTAGGTCTCGTGGCGCAAACGGGAGCGTCCCCCTTCGGATGGTGTTTGTATGAGTCAATATCAAGGTGAATGGGGAGGATATTTATAGTTAGTGGGAGCAGGTTTAGTGAAAAAGAAAACCTACGGTCTCTTTTGTCGGTTTACACCGTTAGACCACTATGGTCAGCCTGCTAGTTTGGCCTGGACCAGACAATCCCTTCAGAGGGGTTGATCATAGGGGATTGAACACAGTAGACACCCGAAAGGGATAAAGATTTCCTTAGTCTGTTTTTCAATCTAGTCCTCCCTTCAGCGGATTTTATTGGATGGAGTCTCTGGGATCTAAAGACAGAGGGTTACACTCACGGGGTACATAAGTTGTGTATGTATCCTGACCGAAAAATGGTAACTAAAGCCTATAGGAATAAGAGTTATTCTAGCATTATGTTTTGGTCAAGAGTGTCTTGATCTAGAGGAGGAGTGTTTTAATTACCCTTTGGTGTCATACATTCTAAACCTTTGGAGTATCATTGCAAATTATAAATGGCCTAGGAATCATTTGATAATTAGCTACAACATGATTGGATTAGAGTTATAGCAAGAAACTCATACAAGTTCGTTTGTAAATTTTTCAGCAAAAATGTCTAGCTCTATTATTTCCTTATTGGGTGCGGAAAAGTTAACCGGAGAGGATATGATGACTTGGAAAAACAAACTCAACACTATATTGGTAGTGGATAATCTGAAGTTCGGGCTCACTGAGGAGTGTCCTCAAGTGCTAGGCTCGAATGCGTCATGGAATGTTCGTGATGCATATGATCGATGGATCAAGGCAAATGATAAGGCCATGGTCTACATGCAGGTAAGTATGTCTGACATATTAGCCAAGAAGCATGAGGGCATGATGACTGCCAAGGAAATTATGGATTCTATGCAAGGTATGTTTGGACAACAGTCCACACAGGCCCGACACAATGCCCTAAAGTACATATTTAACTCAAGAATGTCAGAGGGTACATCTGTTCGGGATCATGTCCTGGATATGATGGTGTACTTTAACATCGCGGAGTCCAATAGTGCTTCCACCGATGAGTTGAGCCAGGTCAGCTTCATTTTGGCAACCCTTCCAGATAGTTTGCTACAGATTAGAAGTAATGTTGTTATGAACTAGCTTACTTTTAATCTTACCTCCCTTCTGAATGAACTTCAGAACTTTCAATCTTTGATGAAAATTCAGGGATTGAAAGGTGAGGAAAATGTTGCCACTAGGAGTTTGTTGGGATGTATGTCCTCATCTCGTGTAGTTTGTAATATTCCAAGTTGTAAATGAATAAGAGTTATTTATTTCAACATTGTGTAATAAATAAGAGTTATTTATTTAAACTTTGTGTCTCGCATTTTTCATGAACTTAATCCAATACACTAAGCTCCAGGGTCATTTCATTATGAGATAACTAAGAACTTGAACAGTGTGTAGTGGACACACAGGGAGGATCACGTTCGAGTTAATGACCTGAACGGTCTATAGTATATGGATAGGGTTCGAGACCTAATCATGGATACACTGTGGATGCAGCCCGCTTTGTATTAGATACAGACGAGGTGATATGACTCGTTCTCGTGGTTGACATGCGAGTGAGGGCATCCTGTGCAATGAGATTGTACAAGACCGGACCGTGAATTATTAGACTTACTGATGTAACACCGTTAACAATATAGAGCTAATAAATTTGTAGATGACCATTAGTGACTCGACCTTAATCCTGAGCGTGTCATGGACTCTTGTCTGCGGGGGTCTGTCCTTTGACTAGTACGTGTGAGGGTGGCCACTGTTGCTCGCCCAATATGCCTATCTTCTCAGGGGCAGGACCACGTGGGGAGTTGTTCCCTTAAGTGCTTTCTCCAGGGCTTGAACAACGGGGCTCCACTCTCTTATTGGCCTGAGAGGTTTGTTGTTTATGGTTGGACCACGCAACGTAGTTGTTCATTAGAGGAGCAGTGGGACTTAAGGAGCAAAAGGTAGACACAGGGGTAAAACGGTAATTTGACCCAACAGTGACTACGACCAACCTGTGAAGGGTTGACTCATGGGTATTGGTTATATCAATGGACACAACTTGTCCTACAGTGATGAGAGTGCAGCTACGGACTTTAGTGGAGTGTTACCGTAGCTAATGAATGTTGAATAACCGGGACAAAGAGTTAGACAGGTTAGTCTCGGATCATTGGAGCTCGTTACGTGTAGGTCCATTAGGTCCCTCGGTTGGATCAAATTGGACAAATTGAGGGTTTACAGTTTGGTTTGAATTTGAAGTGTTCAAATTCATTATTTGGGTATTTATGTCATTTATATGAGATATAGATGACATAATATATAGTTTGATGTGAATGAGATTCATAATAAACTATAGTATAGCCTAATTGATTAATTAGTGCTATTTCGAGAAATTGAATTGAGAGAAGTTAAATTGAATGTGATTCAATTTATAATTCCACATTTATGCAAATGAGATTTGTATAATAAGGTATGAGATACCTTATATTATATAATATGCAAAAGTGATTTTTATATTATATGGTTGTGGTAAATTTGTGATTTGGTGGAGGTTTTAACTCCAACACACAATAGTACTTAAAGGCTTTGCAAAAAGCCTTTGGTATTCCATCTTGCCATTTTTTGGATTTCCATCCAAAGAGAGCAAGAGATTCTCTCTCAAATTCTCTCTCAATTCTCCAAAATTATCTCCTCACCCAAAACCAATGGGAGTCCCACTCACTCTCCCTCAACCTCCTGAGAACTACCGAGAAGACGTTTTGGAGGTGTCTCACTGTTCGGATCGAGGATCGAGTTCAAGGAGTTCGTTGGTACGATAGAGATCGTGACCGGAGAAGGAGAAAACGTTGAAGAAGAGTTCTTCAAGAGGTTAGTACCTTTTACTTACTGTTTTCTTCTTCTTCTTTGCATGTTTAGCCTAGGATCTATGAGATAGATTCAATTTTAAGATAAGAATTACACAACGGATCAGCGACGTTTCACGTCTTCCGCTGCGGGAATTACACAACGTATCAGAGCCAATTGTTGCTCTTCGTTGTGTATTCTATGGATTCTTAAAATTAGGTCGGTAGCATTAATTTTCATGAGATGAATGTTAATGGTTTGCAATTTTGGATGTTTTCAATTTTTGGCACTAGTTTAGATTTACATTAAAGTTGATGAGATCAATGTAAGGGCCCGTTGTTATGGGTATTTTTAATGTAAATCGAGTCGTAAGTCCGTGTCGTTCGTGACAAGAGTTGTCGTGAAGAAAACGGAGCAAAAATGGGCGATTTCGGTGAAAAACAAAGCAAAAGTTGTTTCTTTGGAAGTTCATCGGCGTTGCGACGCCATCCTTGTCGGGCCGAGGTCTTCGCGATGCAGCGTTGCAACGCTAGCGGTGGCGTTGCAACGCCACAGCGTTGAGAATGCTAGGCGGGACGCTATACCTTACAGCGTTGCAACTCAATAACAACGTTGTAACGCCGTGGCGTAATGGTGCGTGGACCGCGATTTTTCCGTGGACGTGGCACGTGGTCAACGGTTTGAGCCTGGGGTTGTGCAACTGCCGTTTCATTTTTTTATTATTTATTTATTTGTAAAATTTGATTTTATAAATGTATTTTATTTAATTATTTTAATTAATATTAATATAAGAGTTATATTAATGTTAATTAATTTAATTCTGTCCCTAGGGTGCCAAAAATCGGTCCAATATTGTTATTTAATTATATTATGCATCAGATGTATGATTTAATTATTTCTATGTGCATAGAGTATGCCATATAGATTTAAAATCCCATCTTAGGTTAAACATTTCATGCATCATATTTATATTATAAGAGTTATAATATATAGTATGCATGATAGGATTATATTATAAAGTTATAATATAATGTTTGCATGATTTAATTTATTTAATATAAGTGTTATATTTTAAATTAAAAGATGTTCGTGCATTTAATTCATGTGATGAATGTATGTTATAGTATAGTATTATTCATGTGATGAATGATCAAGCACTATAACATAGAAATGCATGTAACCTAAGTTAATTATTAGTTTTAAATTGTTTAGTACTGAAATAATTAGACTTAGGTTTTCTAGTTCTAATAAGATTAGAATTAGGAAATCAAATATAACATTTGAATGGAGACTGATAAGTAACTCTGTCTAAGGAAGGTTTTGTCTAAGGCTGGGGTATTTAAGTTGACGCTTGAACACCCCTACCGAAACCGCACACGGGAGTGAATTCGGTCCTGAGATTCTTAGGTTATATTCTCGTGAGTGTCGTTAATTAAAAGTTAATTAATTTACTCACATAGACCTAAGTTAATAATGTGATTATAGACTTAGGCTAACCCAATATAAGAGTTATATTAGTAGACTTAGGTAAATTTTAGCTGGTTTATCTAGGTCAATCCCGAATATTTTAAAGTGCTCAGTGGGAGGAAATAAAGTGTATGAGATACATTTAATTTTCCATCCACAAATCTCCGTTAAAGTTCGCACCATGAGATCCATGCTCGGCCTCGTGGCGCAAATGGGAGTGTCCCCCTACAGGTGGCATTTGTATGGGTCAATATCAACGTGAATGGAGAGAGTAATTATAGTGAGTTGGAGCAGGACATGTGAAAACGAGGCCCACGGTCTCTTCTTTCGATTCACACCGTGAGACGCCTATGATCCGCCTGCTAGTTTGGCCTAGACCAGATAATCCCTACATAAGGCCTTGATCATGAGAGTCGGAACACTGTGAATTTCCTAAAGGGATACGATTTCCTTGTTGGTTTTCCTTCTTAGTCCTCCCAACGGCGGCTATTGCTTGGACGGATACTTGGAAATTTAAAGATTGAGGGTGACACTCACAGGATTCATTAAGAGTTAATGGATTCTGACCGAAAAATGGTAACTAGATGCCTAATGAAATAAGAGTTATTCTGGTATTAGGGTCTAGTCGAGAGAGTCTCTTCCTAGAGGAGGAGTGGGTTTGTCTACCCTACGGTGGCGGTCATTCTAAACCTTTAGGGTATCATTACAAATTTTTGAATGACCTAGAGATCATAGGATAAAAATGTGCTAAAACTCGATTGGATTTTCAAACGTTTTTGCGAGACTAATACAAAGTTTTTCATTTTATTTCAACAACAAAATGTCAATCGCTTTTAACGCCCCTTTAGCTTCCGTTACGTTAGTCGACAGTAGTATTTCGTGGAAAAATAATATAGACACGATTTTGGTAAATGAAGACCAAGAGTTTGCACTCACTGAGGAGGGTCCTCAGGTGCTCGGTTCAACAGTCATATTCGACAATCTACAAACCTTTCAGTCCTTGGTGCAAACTAGGGGACAGGAAGTTGAGGCAAGTGTTGCCTTAAGACCTTTTCACAAGGGTTCGACCTTTAGGATAAAGTTTGTAGACTCTTCAGGTCCTAAGGGGAAGAAGGAGAAGTTGAAGGAAGTTAAGGTTGACCGCGCTGCCGCCCTAAAAGGCAAAGAAATCAAGGATGTTGCAAGAAAGTGTTTCTACTGCAATGAGGGCGAACACCTGAAAAGGAGTTTCCCAAGTTCCTTGATGAAAAGAAGATGACAGGTATATGTGATTTACTTGTCACAGAAACTTGTTTAGTGGAGAGTAATGACTCAGCTTGGATATTGGATTCATGCGCCACTAACCATGTTTGCTCTTCTTTTCAAGGATTGAGTTCCTGACAGCGGCTGCAAGAAGGTGAGATAACACTCAGGGTTGGATCCGGAGAAGTTGTCTCGACTGCAGCAATAGGCACGGTGAAGCTGTTCTTTGGCAGGAAGTACATATTATTGGATAATATGTACATAGTTCCTAGGTTTACGAGAAACCTAGTTTATATTTCCTGCCTATTAGAACAAAATATTTCCGTTTCTTTCAAGAGTAATAAAGTGTTTATTCCTCGAAATGGAAATTTTATTTGTTCTGCTTCGCTTGAGAGTAATTTATATGTTTTGAACCCTAATTCGGTCAAAAGTGTTTTGAACATCTTTGGCATCTTCGGTTAGGCCACATTAATCTCAATAGGATTGAGAAACTAGTCAAGAGTGGACTTCTAAGCGAGTTGGAAGAAAACTCTTTACTGGTATGTGAGTCATGCCTTGAAGGCAAAATGACCATACGTCCTTTTAGTGGAAAAGGATATAGAGCCAATGAGCCCCTTGAGCTTATACATTATGATCTTTGTGGTCCGATGAATGTTAAAGCACGAGGTGGTTACGAATACTTCATATCTTTCATAGATGACTATTCGAGTTATGGGTACATTTACCTAATGCATGAGAAGTCTGAAACATTTGAAAAGTTCAAGGAGTTCAAGACTGAGGTTGAGAACCTGTTAGGTAAAACGATTAAAACACTTCGATCCGATCGAGGTGGAGAGTATATGGACACTGAATTCCAGGACTATATGATAGAACATGGAATTACGTTCCAACTCTCAGCACCTGGTATGCCACAGCAGAATGGTGTATCGAAGAGGAGAAACAGAACCTTGTTAGACATGGTTCGGTCAATGATGAGCTATGCTCGTCTCCCTGATTCCTTTTGGGGTTACGCAATGGAGACTGCGGTTTGCATTTTGAACACAGTTCTGTCGAAAAGTGTTTGTGAAAGACCTTTCGAACTCTGGCATGGTCGTAAAACTAGTTTACGTCATTTCAGATTTGGGGATGTCCGACCCATGTGTTGGTGTCAAACCCGAAGAAAAAGGAAGCTGGAACCCCGTTCAAAGTTGTGCCTCTTTGTAAGTTACCCAAAAGAGACTAGAGGTGGTTACTTTTATGATCCTAAGGATAATAGGGTGATTGTGTCCACAAATGTCACTTTCTTTGAGGAAGACCACATCAGGGATCACTTACCAAGGAGTAAGATTGTGTTAAATGAAATGGACGGTACATCAACAAGAGTCGCTGATGGTGCTAGTACGTCAACAAGTGTTGTTGATCCTAGCTCGTCTAGTCAAGTCCGTTCCCAAGAGTTGAGAATGCCTCGACGTAGTGGGAGGGTTGTGAGACAGCCTGAACGTTACATGGGTTTAGCTGAAACCCAAGTTGTCACTGTTGATGATGAATGTGAGGATCCATTGACCTATGTCAGGCAATGGCAGACGTTGACAAAGACAAATGGATTACAGCCATGGACCAGGAAATGGAGTCGATGTACTTCAATTCCGTCTAGAAGCTTGTGGACCAGTCGGATGGGGTTAAACCTAATGGTTGTAAATGGATCTACAAGCGTAAACGTGGCGTAGATGGGAAGGTGCAGACCTTCAAAGCTCGACTAGTGGCAATGGGTTTTACCCAGGAGGAAGGGGTTGACTATGAGGAAACCTTTTCACCTATTGCCATGGTAAAGTCGATTTGAATCCTTCTGGTCATTGCCGCATATTATGACTATGAGGTATGACAGATGGATGTCAAGACTGCCTTTCTAAATGGCAACCTTGACGAGATCATCTACATGGACCAGCCCAAGGGGTTCATTGCCCAAGGCCAAGACCAAAGAGTTTGCCAGCTTCAAAGGTCTATTTATGGACTAAAACAAGCCTCGAGGTCTTGGAATATAAGGTTTGATGAGGCGATCAAATCTTATGGTTTTGATCAAAATGTTTGGCGAGCCTAGTGTTTACAAGAAAATCGTTAACAGTACTATCGCGTTTCTTATATTGTAGTATGTGGATGATATCCTTCTCATTAGGAATGAGGTAGGATTTCTTACTGACATTAAGGAATGGCTAGCTTCGCAATTCCAAATGAAAGATTTGGGAGAGGCACAGTATGTTCTAGGTATCCAGATTGTCTGGAACCGAAAGAATAGAACGCTAGCCATGTCTCAAGCGTCTTATATTGACAAGATGTTGTCTAGATATAAGATGTGGAACTCCAAGAAGGCCTTGCTGCCTTTCAGGCATGGGGTTCACCTGTCTAAGGATCAATGTCCTAAGACGCCTCAAGAGGTTGAGGATATGAGACGAATCCCCTATGCTTCAGTTGTAGGGAGCCTGATGTATGCCATGTTGTGTACTAGGCCCGACATCTGTTATGCAGTTGGGATTGTCAGTAGGTATCAATCAAATCCAGGATTAGATCACTGGACAACCGTAAAGGCAATCCTCAAGTATCTTAGGATAACGAGGAACTACAGCCTTGTGTATGGGAGTGGGGATTTGATCCTTACGGCATACACAGATTCTGACTTTCAGACCGATAAGGATTCTAGGAAATCCACTTCGGAGTCAGCCTTCATTCTAAATGGAGGAGTTGTAGTGTGGCGAAGCATCAAGTAGGGATGCATCGCTGATTCCACGATGGAAGCCGAATATGTTGCGGCTTGTGAAGCTGTAAAGGAAGTTGTTTGGCTCAGGAAGTTCATGACGGATTTTGAAGTTGTTCCAAATATGAACTTGCCAATCACACTGTTTTGTGAGAACAATGGTGCAGTAGCCAACTCGAGAGAACCTCGGAGTCATAAAAGGGGCAAGCATATAGAGCGTAAGTATCACCTGATACGGGAGATTGTGCACCACGGAGACGTGACAATCACGCAGATAGCTTCGGAGCACAACGTTGCTGATCCATTTACAAAGGCCCTCACGGCTAAGGTTTTTGAGGGTCACCTAGAGAGTCTAGGTCTTCGAGTGCTTCCTAACTAGGGCAAGTGGGAGTATTGTAAAGGGGTATTCAATGCCCTAGTTTATTGTATTACTTTACTGTACATTTGAGAAATGTATCATGTACTCCACTAGCTTAGTCCAAGTGGAAGTTTGATGGGATGTATGCCCTAATCTCGTCTAGTTTGTAATATTCCAAGTTGTAAATGAAGAAGAGTTATTTATTTCAACATTGTGTAATAAATAAGACTTATTTATTTAAACTTTGTGTCTCACATTTTTCATAAACTTAATCCAATAAACTAAGCTCCAGGGTCATTGCATTATGAGAGAACTAAGAACTTGAGCGGTGTGTAGTGGACACATAGGGAGGATCACGTTCGATTAATGACACCGAACGGTCTACAAAGATATGGATAGGATTGGAGACCTAACTCGGATACACTTTGTGGATGCGACCTGTTTGTATTAGATACTGACGACGAGGTGATCGACTCGTTCATGTGGTTGACATGCGAGTGGGGGCATCTGTGCAATGAGATTGTACAAGACGACCGTGAATTATTAAACTTACCGATGTAACAATTACTTGAGATATAGAGCTAGTAAATTCGTAAATGACCATTAGTGACTCGACCTTAATCACGAGCGTGTCACGGACTCCGTCTCATGAGGTTTGTCCTTTGACTAGTACGGGTGAGGGTGGCCACTATTGCTCGCCCAATATGCCTATCTTCTCGGGCGAGGACCACGTGGGGAGCCGGGAACTTGACTATGCAAGAAGGAATTCACTCGTTCCCGACTTAGGGAAACTAGAGGGGTTGTTCCCTTAAGTGTTGTCTCCAGGGCTTGAACAACGGGGCCCCACTCTCTCATTGGTCTGGGAGGGTTGTTGTTTATGGTTGGACCATGCAACGTAGTTGTTCATTAGAGGAGCAGTGGGACTTAAGAAGCAAGAGGTAGACACAGGGGTAAAACGGTAATTTGACCCATCTGTGACTACGAACAACCTGTGAAGGGTCGACTCAAGGATATTGGTTATATCGAAGAACACAACTTGTCCTACAGTGATGAGAGTGCAGCTACGGGCCTTAGTGGAGTTTTACCGTAGCTAATGAATGTTGAATAACCGGGTCAAAGAGTTTGACAGGTTAGTCTCGGATCATTGGAGCTCGTCACATGTAGGTCCATTAGGTCCCTTGGTTGGCTCAAATTGGACAAATTGAGGGTTTACAGTTTGGTGTGAATTTGAAGTGTTCAAATTCATTATTTGGGTATTTATGTCATTTATATGAGATATAGATGACATAATATATAGTTTGATGTGAATGAGATTCATAATAAACTATAATATAGTCTAATTGATTAATTAGTGTTATTTCGAGAAATTGAATTGAGAGAAATTAAATTGAGTGTGATTCAATTTATAATTCCACATTTATGCAAATGAGATTTGTATAATAAGGTATGAGATACCTTATATTATATAATATGCAAAAGTGATTTGTATATTACATGGTTGTGGTAAAATTGTGATTTGGTGGGCGTTTTAACTCCATCACACAATAGTATTTAAAATTCTCTCCTCACCCAAAACCAAAGGGAGTCCCACTCACTCTCCCTCAACCTCCCGAGAACAACTGAGAAGTCGTTTTTGAGGTGTCTCATTGTTCGGATTGAGGATCGAGTTCGAGGAGTTCGTTGGTACGAGAGAGATCGTGACCGTAGAAGGAGAAAACGTTGAAGAAGAGTTCTTGAAGAGGTTAGTACCTTTTACTTACTGTTTTCTTCTTCTTTTTTGCATGTTTAGCCTAGGATCTATGAGATAGATTTAATTTTAAGATAAGAATTACACAACGGATCAACGACGTTTCACAACCTCTTCCGCTGCGGGAATTCAAAATCCCTTCAGAGTTATCACAGAGGTTCGACCTTTGGGACAAAAACAATTGGTTCATCTTCTTCTAACCTGAAAAGGAAGAAGAAGAACATGAAGAAGGTTGGTAAAAGGAAACAAGCTGACAAAGTTGCCGCCCAGAAGGGCAAGAAAGTCAAAGAAGTTGCTGACAAAGGAAAGTGTTTCCACTGCAACGAAAACGGGCATTGAAAACGGAATATTCCGAAGTACATTGCATAAAAGAAGAAGGAAGATAAATATGATTTACTTTGCGAAGAAGCTTGTTTAGTGGATAATGATAAAACTGCTTGGATACTTGATTCAGGTGCAACTAATCATGTTTGCTCTTCTTTTTAGGAAATTGATTCCTGGCAACAGTTACAAAAAGGAGAGATAACGCTCCGGGTTGGAAATGGAGAATTCATCTCAGCTGTAGCAGTAGGCACGATGAAGCTTTATTTTGGCAAGAAATATGTATTGTTGGACAATATATTAGTGATACCAACGTTTACTAGAAACCTTATTTCCATTTCTTACCTCATAGAACAATGTATTTTTGTTTCTTTCTCAATGAATAAATTGTTTATTTTGAAGAAAGGTGTGGAAATATGTTCAGCTTCATTAGAAAATAGATTGTATGTTTTAAGGCCTAATTCTTTCAAAATGGTTTTGAACACTGAATTATTTAAAACTGCAAACGTACAAACTAAGAAACGTAAAATTTGTCCTAAAGAAAATGCTCATCTTTGGCATCTAAGATTGGGTCACATTAATCTCCATAGGATTGAGAGATTGGTAAATAATGGACTTCTGTATGAGTTAGAAGAAAATTCTTTACCTGTATGCGAATCCTGCCTAGAAGGCAAAATGACTAAAAGACCTTTTAGTGGAAAAGGTTATAGAGCCAAAGAACCTCTTGAGCTTATACATTCAAACCTTTGTGGTCCGATGAATGTTAAAGTCAGGGGAGGATGTGAATATTTCATCACTTTTATAGGTTATTCTAGATTTGGGCATATTTACCTAATGCACCACAAGTCTGAAGCACTTGAAAAGTTCAAAGAATTCAAGACTGAGGTTGAAAATCAATTAGGTAAAACTATTAAAACACTTCGATCGGATCGAGGTGGAGAGTACATGGATTTAAAATTCCAAAACTATATGATAGAAAATGGAATCACGTCCCAACTCTCTGTTCCCGGTACACCACAGCAAAACGGTGTATCGAAAAGGAGAAATAGAACCTTGTTGGACATGGTTCAATCTATTGGAATTTTTGTCCTAATCTCGTGTTTGTAATATATTGTTTGAAATTAATAAGAGTTATCCATTTCATCACTTTGCGTCTCGCAATTTTTATAAGCTTTTTCAATAAACTAAGCTCCAGGTTCATTGAATTTATGAGAGAATTAGAACTTGAACGATGTGTAATGGACACACAGAGAGGATCACGTTCGAGTTAATGACCCGAACGGTCTACAGTATATGGATAGGGTTGGAGACCTAATCCTGGATACACTGTGGATGCGACCCGCTTTGTATTAGATACAAACGAGGTGATCTGACTCGTTCATGTGGTTGACATGCGAGTGGGGGCATCCTGTGCAATGAGATTGTACAAGACCGGACCGTGAATTATTAGACCTACTGATGTAACACCGTTGACCGTAAGAACTAATAACTTCGTAGATGACCATTAGTGACTCGACCTGAATCCAGAGCGTGTTACGGACTCCGTCTCTCATGGTCCGCCCTTTGACTAATACGGGTGAGGGTGGTCACGATTACTCGCCCAACATGCCTATCTTCTCTCGAGGATGAGAACCAAGTAGGAAGTCGGGAACTTAACTACGCGAGATGGAATTCACTCTGCTCCCGCATTTAGGGAAACTAGAGGGTTGTTCCCTTAAGTGTTGTCTCTAGGGCTTGGACAACGGCGCCCACCTTCTCACCGCCCGAGAAGGGTGTTCTGTATGGTTGGACAATCACAATATGTTGTTCATAAGAGGAGCAGTGGGGACTTAAGGAACAAGAAGTAGACACAGGGGTAAAACGGTATTTTGACCCAGCCGTGTCTATGAACAACCTGTGAAGGGTCAACTCATGGGCATTGGTTATATCAGTGGACACGTAATATTCTGCACTACGGGAGTGTAGCTACGGGCTATAGTGGAGTGTTACCGTAGCTAATGAATGTTGATTAACCGGATCAAATAGTTTGACAGGTTAATCTCGGATCATTGGAGCCCGTCACTGTAGGTCCATTAGGTCCCTCGGTTGGCTCTACCTTGGTTAAAAGAAGGGTTAATGTTTTGGTATGAAATTAAAGTGTTCAATTTCACTTTGAGGGCATTTATGTTATTTATATGAGATATGAATGATATAATATATAGTTTAATGTGAATGAGATTCATAATAAACTATAGGTTAGTCTAATTTTTGAATTATAAGTAATTGGAGAATTTGATTGAGAGAAATTAAATTGGATGTGATTCAATTTAATTAATCCGCAATTATTGCAAATGAGATTTGCAATATGAGATATGAGATATCTTATATAATGTGGTTATGCAAGTGTGATTTGCATAACCTATGGTTGTGGTAAAGTGGTAATAATGAGGAGATATTAACTCCCTCATTCCACTATTTAAACCCTTTGCAAGAAGGGTTTGGTGATCTATCTTCTCATTTTTTGTTTTTCACCAAAGAGAAGAAAAGTGAATTCTCTCTACTCTCTCAATTCTCCTCCCTCTCCAAAACACTTACAAGTTCCCACCAACTTCCCTTCTCCAAAAGAGAACAACCGAGAAGATCGCTTGGTGGTGTTCAAGATCGTTTTGTGGGATGAATCCGTAGAGATCGAGTAGCACGAAGTGTTCGTGACCCGAAGAAGAAATTGTTGTAATTGTCTACAACAAGTAAGCAAGATCTCTTCTTGCTCTAATTTTCTTCTTCTTTCAGCATGTTTAGCTTAGGTCTAATTGTTAGATCAATTTTAATAAAATCATGTTGCATAATGATACCTCGACGATTCAATCGTCTTCCGCTGCGCGGGGATTTCATTCCCTTCAATTTGTATCAGAGACAGGTTGATGGTTCTTCATTTATGCACTGATTTGTTAAAATTAGGTGGGTATTTTGCCGTAATTTCATGAGATGAATGCTCGGTTTGCATCATGGATGTTTTCGATTTTTGGCACTATATTAGATTTACAATTATGTTGATGAGATCAATGTAAGGGCCCGTTGTTTTTGGGCGTTCATAATTATGCCTATTCGTAGGATACCCAAAGGAAACAAGAGGTGGTTTATTCTATGATCCTAAGGAAAATAAGGCTTTTGTGTTGACAACCACCACTTTCTTAGAGGAGGACCACATGAGGGACCATAAGCCAAGAAGTAAAATTGTGTTGAGTGAGTTAGACGAAACAATAACAAAGGTTGCTAATAAAACTAGTTCGTCAACAAGAGTTGTTGATACTAGTTTGTCCGGTCAAGATAGTCCATCTCAAGAGTCGAGCATGCTTCGACGTTGTGGGAGGGTTATAACACAATCTGACCGTTACATGGGTTTATCTGAAACCCAAGTTTTTATACCAGGTGACAACTGCGAGGATCCATTGACTTATAATCAAGCAATGGTTGACAAAGACAAATACAAATGGGTCATAGCCATGGACCAAGAAATGGAGTCTATGTACTTCAATTTTATTTGGGATCTTGTAGATAAGCCAGATGAGGTAAAACCTATAGGTTGTAAGTAGATCTACAAGAGAAAGCGTGGTGTAGATGGGAAGGTGCAAACCTTCAAAGCTAGACTAGTAGTAAAGGGTTATACCGAGGTTGAAGGGGTTGACTATGAGGAAACCTTTTCACCTGTTGCTATGGTAAAGTCTATCCGTATCCTACTTGCAATTGTCGCATATTATGAGTATGAGGTATGGCAAATGGATGTCAAGACAGTTTTTTTAAATGACAATCTTGAGGGAAACATCTACATGGACCAACCCAAAGGGTTCATTGAACTAGGACAAGAGCAAAAGGTTTGCAGGCTTAAAAGGTCAATTTATGGACAGAAACAAGCCTCTAGGTCGCATTTGATCTTATCGTTTTGACCAGAATGATGATAAACCTTGTGTCGACAAGAAAATCATTAATAGTTCTTTCGCATTTCTAATTCTCTATGTGGATGATATCCTACTCATTGGGAATGATGTAGGATATCTTACTGACATTAAGGATTGGCTAGCTACGCAGTTCCAAATGAAAGATTTGGGTGATGCGTAGTTTGTTCTTGGGATCCAGATTGTCCGGAACCGCAAGAATAAAACACTAGCCTTGTCTCAAACATCTTACATACACAAAGTGTTATCAAGGTTTAAGATGCAAGACTCCAAAAAGGGCTTGTTGCCTTTTAGACATGGAGTCCATTTGTCTAAGGAACGGTGTCCTAAGGCACCTAAAGGAGTTGAGGATATGAGACAGATTCCTTATGCATCAGCTGTTGGGACCCTGATGTACGCCATGTTGTGTACTAGGCCTGACGTCTGTTTTACAGTTGGAATGGTAAGTAGGTATCAATCCAATATAGGACTTGAACACTGGACAATGGTTAAAACAATCCTTAAGTATCTTCGGAGAACAAGGAACTACATGCTTGTGTATGGGGCTAAGGATTTTATCCTTACACGATACACGGATTCTGACTTTCAGACTGATAAAGATTCTCAGAAATCTACATCATGGTCAGTATTTACACTTAACGGAGGAGCTGTAGTATGGTGAAACGTCAAGCAAGGATCCATCGCAGATTCCACCATGGAGGTCAAATATGTAGCAGCTTGTGAAGCAGCTAAAGAGGTCGTTTGGTTAAGGAAATTCATGCTAAATTTGGAAGTTTTTCCAAATATGACTTTTCCCATCACGCTGGTGCAGTGGCGAATTCGAGGGAACCCCGAAGTCACAAGAGAGGAAAGCATATCGAACGGAAGTATCATCTCATCCGGGAGACCGTGCATAGAGGAGACGCTATTGTCACGAATATAGCCTCAGAGTACAACGTTCTTGATCATTTTACAAAGTCTCTCACGGCTAAAGTATTTGAGAGTCACCTAGAAGGTCTAGGTTTACAAGTCTTCCCCAACTAGGGCAAGTGGGAGTATTTTTGTACAAAGGGTTTAAATTCCCTAGTTTATTGTATTTAGTGTAATAGTACTCCACAAGCTTTAGGTCAAGTGGGAGATTGTTGGGATGTATGCCCTAAACTTGTGTAATTTAAATCAAAGAAATAAAGAGTTATTTGTTTTGATAAAATTACAGTCTTGCTTTATAAATCGAATAAACTAAGCTCCAAGGTTATAATATATATCATGAACATCAGTGTTGTGGACACTATTTTGATTGTGTTCAAGAATATAACCTAAATGGTCTATGGTATAAGAATAAGGTTGGAAACCTCATCCTGGTAACAGTATGGATGCGGCCCACTTTTTAATTAGTACAAATGAGGTAATCCAACTCATTCATGTAATTGACATGCGAGTGGGGGCATCCTGTATGAAGAGTTCATACAAGACCGGACCACAAATCATTAGTCTAACCAGTGTAACACCGTTAAGAGGATAAGAGTAGTAATTTATAGATGGTCATTAGTGACTCGACATGAATCCTTAGCGAGTTAAGAACTCCTGCTTATAGGGGTTTGTTCTTAGACTAGTATGGGTGAGAGTGGCTTGTAGCTGACTCAATAAGTCTACCTTCTAAGGGACAGAACCTCGTAGGTAGCTGGGAACTTTACTGTGCAAGATGAAATTCACTCATTCCTACACTAAGGAATTAGATAGGTTGTTCCCTTAAGAACTGACTCCAGGTCTTGAACAACGGGGCCCCACCCTCTATGAGGGTGTGAGTCTATGGTCGGACCGTAGACTTGTTGTACATTAGAGGATCAATGGTGCTTAAGGAACGAAGAGGTAATCATATGGGTAAAATGATAATTTTACCCAACTGTGATCACGAACAGCTTGTGAAGGGTAGACTCATAGGTAATGACTATATCAGTGGACACAATAAATCTACAGCGAGGAGAGTGCAGCTACAAGTCTATAGTGGAGTGACTTGTAGTTAATGAATATTGATTAACTGGATCAAAGAGTTTGATAAGTTAATCTCACAACATTTGAGCTCATGAACTGTAGGTCCATTAGGTCCATCCGTTGGCCCAACATGGTAATATTGAGGGTATAAAGTTAGGAATGAAATTGAAGTGTTCAATTTCATATATGAGATGTCATATCAGTTATAAGTGATATAATTGATATAATATATAGTTTTAATATGAATTAGATTCACATATCAATTATATACTAAAGAGAGAATGAAAGAGGGATATGATGATAATTTTCATCCTATTTCCCTATATATATAGTTGCATGAGATGCAACTAGGTTAAGATAATCCAAGCTTTTGTGTGTTGTTGGAAAGGTTCCACAAACACATTCTCTCACAACATCTCATTTAACCTAAAGGGAACCCACCTTCCTCCCTCACCTAGAGAAC
The DNA here is from genome assembly GCA_036507285.1 of Trichosanthes cucumerina. NCBI lineage: Eukaryota > Viridiplantae > Streptophyta > Magnoliopsida > Cucurbitales > Cucurbitaceae > Trichosanthes > Trichosanthes cucumerina. The sequence continues at coordinate 48,977,249 of CM071841.1, forward strand.
AAGGAGTAGATTCGGTGGGAGTGTTCATCCGTTCTTGGGTTCGTGTTTGTGAGATCGTGGTCGTGGGAGAAGGAGCACTCGAAGAAAGGTTCTTCAAAGGTATATTTCTTACTGTCCATATTTTGTTTTATGCTTAATCTAGATTATTTAGTTCTTGAATGTAATCGTAGTAATGAAACCAAGAGCACGATTCACAATCGCTTCTGCTGCGGGACTCGATTCCCTTCAACCTCATAGGTAGCTGGGGACTTAACTATGAAAGATGGAATTCACCCATTCTTACACTGAGAAATTTGATAGGTTGTTCCTTTAAGAATTGAGTACAGGTCTTGAACAATGGGGCCCCACCCTCTAAACTGACATAAAAGGGTATGAGTCTATGGTAGGACCACAAACTTGTTGTTCATTAGAGGATCAATGGTGTTTATGGAACAAAGAGGTAATCACATGGGTAAAACGGTAATTTGACCAATCTGCGATTACGAACAACATGTGAAGGGTGACTCATGGGTAATGATTATATCAATGGACATTATATAATCTACAGTGAGGAGAGTGCAGCTACATGTCTATAATTGCGTGACTTGTAGTTAATGAATATTGATTAACTGGATCAAAGAGTTTGATCAGTTAATCTCACATCATTTGAGCTCATGAACTGTAGGTCCATTAGGTCCCTCCGTTGGCTGAACATGGTAATATTGAGGGGATAAAGTTAGGAAAGAAATTGAAGTGTTCAATTTCATATATGAGGTGTTATATCAATTATATGTGATATAATTGATATAATATATAGTTTTAATGTGAATTAGATTCACATATTAACTATATACTAATGATAGAATGTAAGAGGTATAGGATGGTAATTTCCATCCTATTTCCCTATAAGTAGTTGCATGAGATGCAATTTTAGGGTTATGGTTTTTTGACAAAACCCTAGTATTCTCTCAAATTGTGTTGGAAAGAGTACCAAACACAATTCCATAAGATCACCTCACCTCTTCCTAAAGGAACCCACCTTCCTCCTTCACCTAGAAAACAACGGAGAAGATCTGGTGGTGGAACTTCACTAAGTTCGAGTTGTTGCTGAGATCGTGATCTATTGAGGAGGGATTCGTTAAGAAAGTAATCCTCAAAGGTAATTTTATTGTTGTCCTATGTAGAATTAGCATGCTTAATCTTATATATATCGTTCTTGATTGAAATCGGTGTAATAAAATTAAGAACACGCGATTCACAATCGCTTTCACTGCGGGATTCGATCCCTTTCACTTGGGACAATTCGTCTTCAAGTGACTATCTCCATTGCAGTGGAAACACTTTCCTTTCTCTGCAACCTCTTTGACCTTTTCGTTCTAATGGGCGGCAGCGCGGTTAGCTTTACCCTTCTTTAACTTCTTCTTTTTCTCTTTCTTGCATAAAGAACCTACAGATTTAGTCCTAGAGGTTGAACCCCTGTGATAGGACCTGACGACAACATTTGCCACAACTTTCGATCCCCTAACTCTTATCAAGGATTGCAAGTTCTGTAGTTCATTGAGTAAGGTGGTCAGAGTGTAGCTAATCTTGTTCATAACAACGTTGCTATGAAACTGAAGGAAACTCTTCGGAAGAGTTTCCGCCAGGTTGAAATGGGTCATCATTGCCAGAACATGTCCACGGGCAGACGTCCTCTCCTTCATCCTTGCATTGAACATGTGTTTGAGGGCATCGTGCCGAACTTGGAAGGACTGTTGTCTAAACATGTTCTACAACGATTCCATGATCTCCTTCGCGGTGACCATAACCTCATGCTTCTTTGCAAAAATTTCAGACAAGCTGGCGATGATATAGACCTTTGTTTCGTCATTAGCCCTGATCAATCGATCGTATGCATCACGAACACTTCGCGATGCGATCGAGCTTCGCACCTGAGGACATTCCTTAGTGAGCGTGAACTTAAGGTCGTCAGTTACCAAAATTGTGTTAATATTATTTTTCCACGTTTGGTAATTATCGCCTACTTGTTTATCTGAAGCTAAAAGAGCAGTAATTGAACTCGACATTTTGTTTGCTGAAAAGAAAAAACTTTGTGTTAGGTCTTGCAAAAACTTTGAAAAATCCAATCATTTTTAGCAAATTTTATTCTATGATCCCTAGGTCATTAAAAATTGCAATGATACCCCAAAGGTTTAGCATGACTGCCACCAAAGAGTAGACAAAATCAATTCTCCTCTAGGACGAGACTTTCTCGACCAGACCCTAATACCAGAATAACTCTTACTCCATTAGGCATCATGTTGCCATTTTTTTGGTCTGAATCCATTAACTCTTATTGTATCTCGTGATTGTTACTCTCTATCTTTAAATTTCCAAGTATTCGTCCAAACAATAGCCGCCAATGGGAGGACTACGAAGGAAAACCAACAAGAAAATCGTATCCCTTTCAGAAATTCACGATGTTCCGACTCCCATGATCAAGGCCCTCCGAAGGGATTGTCTGGTCCAGGACAAACTAGCAGGCAGATCATAGGCGTCTCACGGTGTGAATCGATAGAAGAGACCGTGGTCCCCTTTTCCTAGGTCCCGCTCCCACTCACTATAAGCACTCTCTCCATTCACGTTGAATATTGACCCATACAAATACCATATGAAGGGGGACACTCCAATTTGTGCCATGATGTCGAGTATCGATCTCACGGTGTGAACTTTATGGAGATTTGTGGATGGAAAAATTAAATGTATATCATACACTTTATTTCCTCCCACTTAGCACTTTAAATTAATCAGGATGACCTAGATAAACTGCCTATTATTTACCTAAGTCAACCAATATAACACTTATATTTGATTAGCCTAAATCTATAATCACATTATTCACTTAGGTCTATGTGAGTAAATTAATTAACTCTTAATTAACGACACTAACGAAAATATAACCTATGAATCTCCGGAAATAACTCACTCGGAGGTCAGTTCCCAGGTATGGGTGTTCCGCAAAGCGTCAGCTTAAATACCTCAGTTTTAGACAGAGTTACTAATTAGTCACCATTCATAAGTCATATTCATTTCCTAATTCTAATCTTATTAGAACTAGAAAACCTAAGTCTAATTATTCAAGTTCTAAACCATTTAAAACTAATAATTAACATAGGTTACATGCATTTCTATGTTATTGTGCTTGATCATTCATCACATGAATAATTAAACTATATAACAATACATACATCGCATGTATAAATGCATGTCAATGTTTTAATCTAAGTAATATAACTCTTATATTAATTAAAATAAAACATACATTATATTATAACTCTTATAATATAATCATATCATGCATACTATACATTAAAACTCTTATAATATAAAATGATGCATGAAATGTTTAACATAAGATGAGATTTTAAATCTATATGACATACATTATGCACATAGAATATCATACAACACTTGCATAATATTTAAATAGCAATATTGGACCGGTTTTGGAACCCTAGGGACATTAATTTAATTATTCAACATTAATATAAAAATTATATTCATATTAAATAATAAAATCAATTTAAATAAATTAAATTAACTAAAATTCAGCTGCAACCGCCCCACAATGCCCCCATGAAGCCACTTTGCACGAAATGCTCGCTGGAAAATGCCCACTACGTGACAGTGTTGCAATGTCGTGTCCAGTGGTGCAACGCCTTGGCAACGTGCATAACGCCTACAACGTTTCAACGTCCTGCCTGGCGTTGGAACGCTATGCCTGCAGCGCCCGTTCTTCTGCTTTGACGGCGTTGCAACACTGTCCTCTGTCCAGTAGCATTGTTTTGCCATTTTCGCCTGTTTTCACTCCATTTCTTCACATCACCTCATGCCACGAACGACACGGACATACAAACTCGATTTACATACAATAATGCCCAAAACAACAGGTCCTTGCATTGATCTCATCAGCATTAATGTAAATCTATTCTAATTGCCAAAAACCGAAACATCCAACATGCAAACCACAAAATCATCTCATTAAATTAAGACTACCCGCCTAATTTTAAGAAATCACAGAATGCACAACATAGAGCAACAATTGGCTCTGATACCAATTCGAGGGAATGGATTTCCCACAGCGGAAGATGTTGTGAAATGTTGTTGATTCTTTGTGTTGCGATTTTCTTAAAATCGAACATATCACTTACATTCTAACTTAAACATGTTGTAAAGAGAAGGAAAAAATAGAAAGTAAATGTTACTAACTTCTTGAAGAACACTTCTTCGACGTTTTCTCCTCCGGTCACGATTTCACTCGAACCACTGATCTCTACAAACTCGATCCTCGAATCAAACAACAAGACACTTCCAAAGGGTCTTCTCAGTTGTTCTCGGGAGGTTGAGGGAGAGTAGTGAAACTCCCTTTGGTTTTAGGTTTTGATAGAAAATATGAGAATTTTAGAGAGCGTTTTTTTTAGAGAAAGCTTTTGCAATTGGATCAAAATCTAAAAAATGAAAAATTGAGTGTATAAAATGTCTTTGAATGCATCTAGTTATAATGGTGTGTGGTGGAGTTAAAATCTCCACTAATTCACCATTTTACCACAACCATATGATATGCAAATCATTTTGCATATCATATAATATAAGGTATCTCATACCTTATTCTACAAATCTCATTTGCATAATTGTGGAATTTTAAAATGAATCACATTTAATTTAATTTCTCTCAATTCAATTTCTCCAATTAGCACTAATTAATCAATTAAGCTATACTATAGTTTATTATGAATCTAATTCACATCAAACTATATATTATGTCAACTATATCACATATAAACGACATAATTACCCAATTAATGAATTTGAAGGCTTCAAATTCACACCAAATTGTAAACCCTCAATTTGTCCAATTTGAACCAACCGAGGGACCTACAGATGACGAGCTCCAATGATACGAGATTAACCTGTCAAACTTTTCGACCTTATTATTCAACATTCATTTGCTACGGTAACACTCCACTAAAACCCGTACCTGCACTCCCATCACTGTAGCACAAGTTGTGTCCATCGATATAACCAGTACCCGTGTGTCGTTCCTTCACAGGTTGTTCGTAGTCATAGTGGGTCAAAATACCGTTTATCCCTGTGTCGACCTCTTGCTCCTTAAGTCCCACTGCTCCTCTGATGAACAACTACATTGCATGGCCCAACCATAAACAACATCCCTCTCATGCCAATGAGAGGGTGGGCGCCCGTTGTCCAAGCCCTGGAGACAACACTTAAGGGAACAACCTCTCTAGTTTCCCTCAGTCGGAAAAAAGTGAATTTCTTCTGGCGTAATTAAGTTCCCAGCTCCCCAAGTGGTCCTGTCCCCAAGAAGGTATGCATATTAGGCGAGCAACTGTGGCCACCCTCACCTGTACTAGTAAAAGAACATACCCCCACAAACCGGAATCCGTAACACGCTCAGGATTAAGGACGATTCACTAATGGTCATCTACGAAGTTATTAGTCCTATACTGTTAACATTGTTACATTAGTAGGTCTAATAGTTCACGATCCGGTCTTGTATAATCTCATTGCACAGGATGCTCCCACTCGCATATCAAAAACATGAACGAGTTGGATCACCTCGCTTTTATCTAATACAAAGCGAGTCGCATCCACTGTGTAACAAAGATAAGGTTTCCAACCCTATCCATATACTGTAGACCAGTCGGTTCATTAACTCAAACGTAATCCTCTCTATGTGTCCACTACACATCATTCAAGTTCTAGTTCTCTCATAATACAATGACCCTTGGGCACACCCCCTCCCAGCTTACTTACTTAACCTAGGAAGAGATGCAAAGACAGAGATAACCAACTCTCTTACAGGCTCTCACTGACTTAACCTAGAATTAAACGCAACACAACACAACACGTTTGAACAAGTAAGATTGAACACTAAATACACATATAAGCACGACACATTCACTTCCAGTACTATGTTCTTTAGCTAATCATAAAGCTTTCAAGTTTATTACAACCCAACTAATATGTTTTCACTACAAAATATATACATAAGAAAGTGCATGTACTAGGAGCTAAAACGGCGTGGTGGCAAACAGGTCTCATAAAGGTTATGCACCGGGAGCTCGTCTGCTACCTGGGAAGAGTAAACATATTGAAAACGTGAGTTGGGAAGCCAGCGAGTGTCAATTATTAAAACATTATAAGCTCAAAGGTGAAGCATAATATTGGACAACCTATAAGTAGAAAATAACTTAACACTAGATTGTAAACATAATCAAGCCATGTTATCAATTTACAGGTTTAAGTCACCACTTATGTATACCATAAAAACTCTTAATGTAGTGCTATGATGAGGAATAAACAGATCCATAGCGTAGAACCTCATAACAATAAAACTCATTGCATGATACCGCTTTCGAACCTTACCGGTGGTAAAGTTATCTTTATACCAACAACGTTCATACCTCTCTAACGTGCACGTGGAATGCAATTGGGCACTTTGGTTTTCCCTAATACCTTCTTTATGTCCTACAGTATTAGGATAAGACCATTTACTACCCGAATACCTTCTCATTGTCCTTCAGTATCAGGAAAACAGGATTTCTCCCTCCCAAGTACCTTCTTGATGTCCTTTAGTACTTGGGGTTAACAACATATAGGGGCATACTTTGTTTACCATGGAATTCATGTTTTCAACACACATACAACAATTTCTCAACATTTTCATATTACTTTCCTAAACATGTTTCCAAGTGAACTTACACAAGGCATTCTCTAGAGGAAATCATACTTCCATAACTAGTTTCCATACTTGAATATATAGTTACCCACTAATTCAAAACATGCTTAAGTTCCCTAAAGAACATTCTATCAAAAACACCATGAAACTATACAAAATTAATTCAAGCATGATTCAATGATCAACATTTATGCTTTTGAAGAAAAACAAGGTCATGTATAGTTCTAAAATAGAGTCACTCACAATCACCAAAAGGGTTCCAAGGATTATAAGCTATTCCTATCTCCGTTTGCCCTGAAAGTGAAATTAGTAACATTAATTCATTTCCTTATGCACCTTAATAACATATCTAATTCAATCTCATAACTCAGTTCAAAATAACTATACACACTTGGTTGTAAGGTATATAGAAATGGAAGAACATCTCCTTCAATCTCTTGCTAGTAGTTTTTTCCTTACACCTAAAATTTCAGGTTCAACTTTCAGCTTGGGTTCCTCACACTTTATCAACACATCCACCCAATATTTTTGATAAACCTCAAGTACAACATCTTAGCTTACCTACCTCAAAATTTCAGCTTCTAATTCCTCCTCATGAGCTCAAAAGAGACTGATCTCCTCACACTGTTCTACTACCCGAGAACTTTGAACACCTCTCAGTCTTCTTCACTTGTCTCCTTCTTCCTCTTCGTATTTTAACAAATGCCAACCCGTTTCGTATTCTACACTCAATTTTTACGATTTTTACTCAAAAATCATCGAAATTGGTTTAGTAAATTAAGAGATATGGTCGTTTGAAGTTCACCCATTTTTCAGAAGCTTACTGTTTTTCTATAAATTTGACAGCACCTACTTGATAATTTAACTTCGAGGCTTCACCTCCTTTGGCCAGCTACTACTACCATATTTACATCACAATCACCTTTTTAAAACACCAAAATAAGCAAGTAAATAAACCCTAAGCATTTAACCAACTTATCTTATGTTCGTGAGATATAAGATCTTTCATTCAATACGTATTGCACCTAAAATTTTCCCAATTAGCTAATGATTTTAACTTACTTCAATTCAACTTTTAATATGCTTATTTCAATGGCTTACCTATCTCCTTATGAAGCTTTAAAAAAATTGTAGCCCCCAATTCAATAGATTCCCAAATCCAATCACGAGATTCTTTAGTGCAAAACCTATATCATTTTGCATATTGAAAACATCATGTACGAGTGAAAAATGATAAAAGAAAATTAAGTTTAGGGCTTACAGTAACCTGATCGTAAATCAATTTTGGAAAATACTGAGGCACCCTTTAGTTGATCGAATAGGTCATCTATGAGGGGAAAAGGATATTTGTTACGTATTGTTATCTTATTTAGTTGTCGGTAATCAACACATAATCGTAATGTCCCATCCTTCTTTTTCACAAACAACACACGTGCTCCCCAAGGAGATACACTTGGTCGAATATAAACCTTATCCACCAACTCCTGCAACTGAGTTTTCAAATCCTTCAATTCCTTTGGTGCCATCCTATACGAGACATGAGATATTGTCGTCGTTCCTGCCATCAAGTCTATAGTAAACTCCACCTCTCTATCAGGTGGCGACCTTGTTAGCTCCTCTGAGAAGACATCTAAATACTCACATACTACTGGAATGTCTTCAGGTTTAAAATTACTCACCGGTGCACAAACTACATATGTGAGATATGTTGTACAACCTTTATTCAATAATTTTCTAGTTTTAATAGTTGATATCATACAAGTAGGTAATATCTTCCTATAGCCCTTAAACACAACCTTAGTGTCGCATGGCTTCTGTAAACCCGAGATCTTTCTTTGGAACCTCCTTATTATCAAACAACAAAAGAAAGGAAGAAATGAATGCTTAAAACTTGGTTTTCCTTGTTTTAAAAAGAAAAGTAATGAAGTGAAAGGCAAAAGGAAAACAAGGAAGGAAAAACATAAACCATTTTGGTTTGGTTGCTCTAGGAATAATGAAGGAAAGAAAAATGAAACAAATGAAATCATGTTAAGTTTTGTTTTGAAAAGAAAAGAAAAGAAAAGAAAAGAAAGGAAAAGGAAAAGAATGAAAAGGAAAAATGAAAAAGGGGAAAAGGGAAGTGGATGGTGGGACCCCACCAAAATTTCTTTTTTAAAACCATGTATCCTTCGATCTTCTTCTTCATTTATCAAAAGAAAAGCAAGGATTTTCATGAGAGAAGCAGAAAGGAAGAGGAAGAAGGGGTTTTTGGTGCTGGAATTGAAGAAGAGAGGGAGGAGAACTCAAAGATTACTTGTGTAGCAGCAAGGTGAACAACTCAGACCAGTTCTGCTATTTTGTTCATCACGAGCTCCACAGAAAGAGGTAAGAGTTGAAATTTTGATTCATGAAGGTTAACTCATATTGGAAAAAAATTCGTGAAGGAAGCTCGAGCAAATTCGGATCTGAAGCTACTGATTTGTGAAGAGGAAGACAGAAGACAGAATTTGCTGTCAAATCCGAGAAGTCTCTGGTGTTTTGGTTGTACTGGTCTGTAGAGTTGTAATCAGAAGCTCTATTAGGTATGGTTGGAAATCTGATTTAATTTCCTACAACTTTCATGAAGAAATCGTGAATAGAAAATGATTGGAAGATGTTGTAAATAGCAGGTCAAGTTTCGGGTTGCAGCAGAAAATCGAATCTGGAATAGCAGAAGTTAGTTCCTGGGAAAGAAGCTTTCGAGGTATTTCTGAACCAATCTATTGGGAATTTCAATTTCATGTCTTCACATGATTTTTAGAGGATTCAAAATGGAAGAGTTTGGTATAAATTTCACCCTGTTTGGCTAAGTATTGAAAAAGTTATGGCTATCTGAAAACAGGGCAGAAATTCTGAAAATGCTGGAATTTTTGTTGGAGTGTTTTCTTGTAGTTTTAAGGTTAAAAATGATGAGCTCGAGGTTCTAAAACATGGTTTTGGTTTGTTTGGCAGTCCAAGAGGAGATAGGTCGAGTGTACGGGCCAAGGTTCTAGTTCTAACACGGTGAGTGACAAAACAAACTTCGAAAATGAACCAAATGCTTGAAATATGCTTATATGCTTTAAGAAATGCAAGTTTTGTTAGAATGAGATGTTTCAAAGCTTTGTGTTTTATTTTTGAACACATGTCTATGAGCATTCTTGTTTTCCTAGAAATGTTTCAAGTGTTCATTGTGACCCTAAAAGTCTTTATAAAGTTTATACATGAGCATATGTCCAATGGTTGCCAAAATTTATGGAAATGTTATGATTTCAAGCAAGCATGTACTAGCAAGTATGTTTTAAAGATTTCCAATTTTATGAACAAGCTGAGTAAGCTCTAGTTTTATGAAAGAAAAGATAAGCGAGGCATGTTCAAATGTTTTCATATGATTTTTACGAGATATTGAGCCCGAGGCTTTTGGTAGTGCAGTGTGCACACAGTCTTATTCTGTTGTCGACGTTGAGTGTACTCGTGATAACGGTACTTATTTGAGTGTGAGTCTTTGGCGGGCCCCACTACGACAAAGACGATGGGAGTGTTGGGCGGGCCCCACTACATCGTAGAATAAACGTTGGTGTAGTGGGCGTGCCTACCCTGCGCGTAGACTCGTGACATGTTTTAAAAGAGTTTATATCATTTACATGCCTTACGAGATTTTAATGGTATACTTCTTTGGTTTTCATGAAAAGCTATTATGATTACAATCTTATTACTTTTAACATTTGATTACTGGATGCATATGCTCATAGATGGGCAGGTGATATGATTTACGAGTTAATAGCTTTCTTTGAAACTCAAGTCACTCACTGAGCTTCATAGCTCATTCTTTCAGTGTTTTTCCCACTTTTCAGGTAGAGATCGAGCTCCCGGTGCCTGAGAACCTGCCATAGTCTGCTGAAGCTTCACATGTTTGACATTTTGTACGTGGCTGGTGTTGTATAGCAAGTCCATATGTTTTGTAAGTTATTTTGAGAGAACTATGTAGTTATAGTCCTATGTGCTTTAGAGGTTGTGGTTGTTTAATTAGTGGTTTGGGTGTTTGTGGTTACGATGTTCTTGCTCGTTTTAGTTTCCAAGAGAGACTTAAGAAGAGTTTTTTTCCTCATGTACGTCTTATAGATGTCCAGTCTCATTGTGTTAAGTTTAAAGTGTTCCATATGCGAACATAGTTTGTTTTCGAGATAAAGTAGTGTCGTGAGATATTGTTAAGGGGTAACAATATGTCATTGGTTTCATCTTAGAATCTCCGGGCTTAGTTAGCAAGTGGTTCGAGAGGGGGTGTGACAACTTGTATCGTATCGAGCGATTAGCTCCATGGGAATGAGACAGAGCAAGTCAGCTCTAGAAGAAACTCAAAGGTAAATAGTAAGTTATTGAGTTAGTTCAATAGAACTAGCAGAGCATGGTCCAAGTAAGGACAAGAGTAAGTCCAGTCAGGACTAGAATGTGAACACAAGTCTAGAATTGTACATTTGAGTTGAGTACTCATTACATGTCTAGTATATTAATATGTTATAGAAGTCATGCCACCCGTACTAGCGGACGATGCGAGGCAAGATCGGGGCGGACGCGAGGATCCTACCCAAGATCAATCCCGGTGGAGATCTAGTGCCCCGAGCGTTCAGATAGGGGCCAGAATTAAGCAGCATGCTAATTCCTCACAGGAGGTAGGTAAGCAATAGGGAGCAGGGCTAAGTAATCCAGATAAGACATATAGAATAGATCACCTAAAAGAATTAGGAGCCACAGTGTTTGAGGTTCCAAAGATCGATTGAAGTTGAGATTTGGTGAATAAGCTTAATAAATGTTTTGATGTTATGAGTTGCTACGAGGAGCGAAATGTTAAGTTGGCCACATTCTTGCTACTAAAGAAAGCGGAAGGATGGAAATCGATGTTAGCTTGATTGTAGTGATGCACGTTCTTCACTGCGCAAACTTTTAGAAGTATATTTGAAAATAAATATTACCGTAAAGTACGTACGTCTGAGTGGCAAAGAGGATGAATTTTTAGAACTAAAACAAGAGACACTTTCGGTGGTTGAGTATGAGAGAAGATATCACGAGTTGTCGCGGTATGTTGATGTGATTGTGGCATCTAAGAGTGACAGGTATCGAAGATTTGAAAAAGGGTTACGACCTGAGATACGTACCCCAGTTATAACCATTGCTAAGTGGATTGATTTTTCCCAGCTGGTAGAGGTTGCTCTACGTGTTGAGCTGAGTATAGCAAAGGCGCAGTTAGTAGTGAAGCCTAGTTGTGGAGGCTTCGACAATAAAGCGATTTCAAGGTCGTGAGCAGCGGAGGTTCACACTTGGAGTAAATGTTTCCAAGTCAATATGACTTTAAGGAGCAAGCTAGTAGCCAAGTAGCCAGGCATCGAGGCAGATGATTGTGGGTAGTGCCTATCAGAGGCAGAGTCAAAAAGGAATTAGTTAGTTTGTTTGATTGGCAGCAAGTTGCAGGGAGGGCAAGAGTCTATTGCCAGTATAGCAAGTAAAACTCCATGTGTGATCTGTTGCAAGAATCATCAAGGTCATTGTCTTGTGAGTGTTGGTACATGCTACCAGTGCTGACAACCCGGACATGTCAAGAGGGATTGTCCACTGACTATGGACAACCGCATGCAGGGACTAGGAGTTGAGTCCGACAGTAGAGAGTACCAGAGAGTTTGATGAGTGCAAAGAGAGGCACCAGTGGTGTTAGACTAAAGAGAGTTGTAGGGAGGCACAGGCAACACGGAAAGGTCTATGCTATGACTCAGTAAGAAGCAGAAGATGCATCATAAGTCATTACTGGTATGATTACTATTTGTAATGTACCTGCACCTGTTTTAATAGAACAAGGTGCTACACATTTCCTTGTTTTTAGTATGTTCTTGACTAAGTTGAATGGGAAGCTAGAACCTTTATGTAAAAGGTTAGTTATATACACTCTAGTTGGTGATGTGTTACTAGTCAATGCAGTGTTGCGGGACTGTGAGATCTTTGTAGAAGGTCTTATTATGTTAGTGGATCCTCTTCCACTAGACTTGCAGGTGTGAGATGCAATCTTAAGGATGGATTTCGTATTTACTCATTATGCTTCCAGAGATTGCCATATAAAGGAAATTGTTTTCAAGAAACAAGGATTAGCTGAAGTGGTTTTATGGGATGAAAGAAAGATTATCCCTACGAGTTTGATTTCAACATTAAAAGCTTAAAAGTTATTGAGGAAAGGTTGCACGACGTTTCTTGCACATGTGGTTGAGGTGCAGTGAGAAAAGCTAAAACAAGAAAATGTTCTTGTTGTGAATAAAATTTCTTGTTGTTTTTCTAGCAGATCTATCAGGATTGCCACCTGATAGGGAAGTTGAGTTCACCATTGAACTGTTACCATGAATAACACCTATTTCGCAAGCGCCGTATAGGATGGTTCCAAGTGAGATCAGGGAGCTAAAGATGCAGTTACAAGGACTAGTTGATAAGGGATACATCAGACCTAGTGTATCGCCTTGGAGAACTCCAGTATTATCTGTGAAAAAGAAAGATGGTACCCGTAGATTATGCATTGATTATAGACAGTTAAACAAAGTCACGATACGTAATAAGTATCCTTTACCCTGAATAGATGACTTGTTTGACCAGTTAAGAGGTGCATCGATGTTTTGTAAGATTAATTTAAGATCAGGATATCATCAGTTAAAGGTCAGAGAATCAGACATTCCTAAGACATTATTCATGATGAGGTACGAGCATTATGAGTGTTTAGTAATGCCATTCGATTTAACAATGCACTAGCAGTTTTCATGGACCCCATGGACAGGTTTTCCACCAGTATTTGGATAACTTTGTAATAGTGATTATTGATGATATACTAAACTACTCGGTTGACGGGGAAAGCCTACGAGGAACACATGAGTATTATTCTCGCAAACACTACGAGATAAGCGATTTAGACGCTAAATTCACCAAATATGAGTTTTGGTTGAACCAGGTAGTGTTTTTGGGGCATGTTTTCTCAGCAAATGGTGTTAGTGTGGATCCAAATAAAGTTAAAGCTGTAGTCAACTGGGAGAGACCAGTTAGTACGACAGAGGCACGTAGTTTCCTAGGCTTGGCGGGGACACTACGAGACGGTTTGTTGAGGATTTCTCACAATTAGCATTACCCCCTTAAGCGCTTTGACAAGGAAGAATGCTAAGTTTGAGTGGTCAGATAAGTGTGAACAGAGTTTTCAGGAGCTGAAAAAGAGATTAGTTACAACACCTATTCTGACACTCCCAGTAACGGAAAAAGAGTATGTGATTTACTTTGATGCCTCGAGACAAGGTTTAGGGTGTGTACTGATGCAAGAAGGAAAAGTAATAGCTTATGCGTCAAGGCAATTGAAAAAGCACGAATGTAATTACCCTACCCATGATCTTGAGTTAATAGCAGTTGTTCTAGCATTGAAGATCTGGAGACATTACCTGTTGGGTGAGAGGTGTCATATTTTTACAAATCATAAGATTCTGAAGTATATCTTTGATCAAAGAATGTTTATTATGAGGCAGAGAAGATAGTTAGAACAGATTAAAGATTATGATTGTACCATATAATACCATCCTGGTAAGGTGAATGTAATAGCTGATGCATTGAGCAGAAGTCAAGACTTCCTAGGGATGCCCCGTGGGGTATTCGAGCAACATTTTTTTAAGTACTCTAAGGGATTCTAAAGTGAAATTTGTGGTTGCAAAGAATTGAGAAGTCTCTTAGTTGAATTCGAGATCAGTCTTCACTGTGAATGAGATTGTGAGAAAACAACGAGAGATTAGTAGCTCATGAGAAAATGTTTGGAATGTCCAAACAGGGCCGGAGAGGTATAATCTAGAATGAGAACAGATGAAACCATAGTTAAGCGAGAGAAAACTATGTGTCCCAGTAGTATTAGTGAGCTTAAGATGCTATTCTAGAGGAAGCTCATAATTCAATCTACGCTATGCATCCGAGAAACACCAAGATGTGTAAAAGCGTGAAAGGGACTTATTGGTGGCACGGGATGAAGCGGGAGATAGTTGATTATGTTGATAGATGTTTAACTGCCGACCAAGTTGAATCGATTAGACAAAGACTGGGAGGACTCCTTAACCCACTACTCGTGTCGGAGTGGAAATAAGAGCATATCGCTATGGATTTCCTGTTGCTTGTACATCATACTCCCAGTGGACATTATGGTATATGATAATGGTCGATAGACTCACTAAGACAACAAGGTTTATACTGATTAAGTTCGACGTCTACACTAGATCAGCTTGTTAAGCTATACGTCGACAAAATTGTGAGTCAATACGGAGTGCCAGTGTCCATACTTCCAGATAGAGATCCGAGATTTACTTCTATATTTTGGCCTAGCTTACAAAAAACTATGGGGAAAAAGCTGAGTTTTAGTACAGCGTTTCATGTTCAGACAGATGGGCAGTTAGAGAGGACCATCCAGACCCTAGAAGACATGTTGCAAGCATGTGTCCTTCAAGTTAAGGGAAGTTGAGATACACATCTATCACTTATGGAATTTGCTTACAATAACAATTACCAGTCTAGTTTTGACATGGCACCATTTGAGGCTCTAGATAAAAGACCGTGTAGAACGCTCGTATATTGGAATGAACTAGAAGAACGGATGCTAATCGGTCCTGAGTTGGTGCAAGTTATGACAAACAATATTAAGGTAATCAGAGAGAATCTGAAGGTAGCACAAGACCGTCAGAAGAGTTATGCAGATAAGCGACGAAAGGACTTGGAATTCCAGATTGGAGATCAAGTTTTCTTGAAGTTATCTCCGTGGAGAGGTGTCCTTCGTTTTGGTAAGAAAGGTAAACTAAGCCCTAGATATATTGGTCCTCATCAAGTAACGGGACAAGTTGGGCTAGCAGCCTACAGACTAGAATTGCAAGCAGAACTATCTTGAGTACATGATGTTTTTCATGTGTCCATGTTGAGAAAGTATATTCGGATCGACACATGTTCTACAAGCACAACCCGTTGAGTGAAAAAGACATGAGTTACGCAGAGGATGCAGTTCAAATCCTCGACAGAAAAGAACAAGTGTTAAGAAACAAGAAGATCCCACTCGTGAAGGTTCTATGGAGACATCACGGAGTGGAGGAGGCAACCTGAGAGTTAGAAGACTAAATAAGGAGGAAGTATCCGATGATTTTCACCTAAGGACTACTAAATTTCGAGGACGAAATTTCTTAAGGGGATGTAAGTTGTAAACCCGAGATCTTTCTTTGGAACCTCCTTATTATCAAACAACAAAAGAAAGGAAGAAATGAATGCTTAAAACTTAGTTTTCCTTGTTTTAAAAAGAAAAGTAATGAAGTGAAAGGCAAAAGGAAAACAAGGAAGGAAAAACATAAACCATTTTGGTTTGGTTGCTCTAGGAATAATGAAGGAAAGAAAATGAAACAAATGAAATCATGTTAAGTTTTGTTTTGAAAAGAAAAGAAAAGAAAAGAAAAGAAAGGAAAAGGAAAAGAATGAAAAGGAAAAATGAAAAAGGGGAAAAGGGAAGTGGATGGTGGGACCCCACCTAAATTTCTTTTTTAAAACCATGTATCCTTCGATCTTCTTCTTCATTTATCAAAAGGAAAGCAAGGGTTTTCATGAGAGAAGCAGAAAGGAAGAGGAAGAAGGGGTTTTTGGTGCTGGAATTGCAGAAGAGAGGGAGGAGAACGCAAAGATTACTTGTGTAGCAGCAAGGTGAACAACTCAGACCAGTTCTGCTATTTTGTTCATCACGAGCTCCACAGAAAGAGGTAAGAGTTGAAATTTTGTTTCATGAAATGTATCTCATATTGGAACAAAATTCGTGAAGGAAGCTCGAGCAAATTCGGTTCTTAAGCTACTGATTTGTGAAGAGGAAGACAGAAGACAGAATTTGCTGTCAAATCCGAGAAGTCTCTGGTGTTTTGGTTGTACTGGTCTGTAGAGTTGTAATCAGAAGCTCTATTAGGTATGGTTGGAAATCTGATTTAATTTCCTACAACTTTCATGAAGAAATCGTGAATAGAAAATGATTAGAAGATGTTGTAAATAGCATGTCAAGTTTCGGGTTGCAGCAGAAAATCGAATCTGGAATAGCAGAAGTTAGTTCCTGGGAAAAACGCTTTCGAGGTATTTCTGAACCAATCTATTGGGAATTTCAATTTCATGTCTTCACATGATTTTTAGAGGATTCAAAAAGGAAGAGTTTGGTATAAATTTCACCCTGTTTGGCTAAGTATTGAAAACGTTATGGCTGTATGAAATCAGGGCAGAAATTCTGAAAATGCTGGAATTTTTGTTGGAGTGTTTTCTTGTAGTTTTAAGGTTAAAAATCATGAGCTCGAGGTTCTAAAACATGGTTTTGGTTTGTTTTGCAGTCCAAGAGGAGATAGGTCGAGTGTACGGGCCAAGGTTCTAGTTCTAACAAGGTGAGTGACAAAACAAACTTCGAAAATGAACCAAATGCTTGAAATATGCTTATATGCTTTAAGAAATGCAAGTTTTGTTAGAATGAGATGTTTCAAAGCTTTGTGTTTTATTTTTGAACACATGTCTATGAGTATTCTTGTTTTCCTATAAATGTTTCAAGTGTTCATTGTGACCCTAAAAGTCTTTATAAAGTTTATACATGAGCATATGTCCAATGGTTGCCAAAATTTATGGAAATGTTATGATTTCAATCAAGCATGTACTAGCAAGTATGTTTTAAAGATTTCCAATTTTATGAACAAGCTGAGTAAGCTCTAGTTTTATGAAAGAAAAGATAAGCAGGCATGTTCAAATGTTTTCATATGATTTTTTGAGATATTGAGCCCGAGGCTTTATGGTACCGTGTGCACACAGGTCTTATTCTGTTGTCGACGTTGAGTGTACTCGTGATACAGCGGTTGTTGTCGTGAGTCTTTGGCGGGCCCCACTACGACAAAGACGATTGGAGTGTTAGGCGGGCCCCACTACATCGTAGAATAAACGTTGGTGTAGTGGGCGTGCCCTACACAACGTAGACTGTGACATGTTTTAAAAGAGTTTATATCATTTACATGCCTTACGAGATTTTAATGGTATACTTGCTGGTTTTCATGAAAAGCTATTATGATTACACTGTTACTTTTAACATTTGATTACAGATGCATATGCTCATAGATGGCAAGGTGATATGATTTACGAGTTAATAGCTTTCTTTGAAACTCAAGTCACTCACTGAGCTTCATAGCTCATTCTTTCGGTGTTTTCCCACTTTTGGTAGAGATCGAGCTCCGGTGCTTGAGAACTGCGCCATAACTCTTTGAAGCTTCACATGTTTGACATTTTATGCGTGGTATTTGGTGTTGTATAGCAAGTCCATATGTTTTGTAAATTATTTTGAGAGAACTATGTAGTTATAGTCCTATGTGCTTTAGAGGTTGTGGTTGTTTAATTAGTGGTTTGATTTGTTTGTGGTTACGATGTTCTTGCTCGTTTTAGTTTCAAGAGAGACTTAAGAAAAGTTTTTCCTCATGTACGTCTTATAGATGTCCAGTCTCCGCTGTGTTAAGTTTAAAGTGTTCCATATGCGAACATAGTTTGTTTTCAGATAAAGTAGTGTCAGCAGATATTGTTAAGGGGTAACAATGTCTGTTGGCTTCATGCCGTCTCCCGGGCTTAGTTAGCAAGTGGTTCGAGAGGGGGTGTGACAGCTTCCTCAACCAAAATTCCTTCCTATGACAGTCCATTAAGGCATGATACCGAGATAAGAAATTCATCCCCAAGATAACGTCGAACTCTTGAAGATCTAAGGGAATCAGTTCAGTTGTCATAGTATATCATTCACTTCCACCATACAATTAGTATAAACACTACAAACTATCGACATATCACCAATAGGAGTATAAATACACAGCTCCTCAGATAAAGGTTCTAACTTCGCAACAATGCTAGCAACAAACTACTTAGAGATAGTGGAATGCGTAGCTCCAGGATCTAATAATGCATGTGCAGGTTTACCACAGATAGAAAGTTTACCCGTAACAACTTCTGGTGCATCCTCTACCTCCTGCTGTGTCATGGCGTAAATCTTCCCCTGTTGTCGTGGTCGACCTACCTGTCCCTTCTGCTTAGCACTACTAGTGCCTTCTCCTCCAGCTACCCCAGTATTTTGTTGTTGGTTCACGGTCTGCGACGTGGTTCTCTATTCTACCATGCCTTCTTCCATTAGTTGGGGACATTCCCTTTTGAAGTGACCTCCTTGCCCACAGTTAAAACATACATTTTCACCACTCAAACATCGACCCCAATGATACTTTTCACAAGTGTTGCAAAAAGGTTTCCTTGCTGAACTAGCTACTGACTGACTTGGGTTGCCCTGTACGGAAGTCCCTTGCTGATCCTATTAGAAAATTTGATCCATGTTGCCTCTGTCTTTCCCCACATCCAATTATACCAGTCCTTGAAGTATGTTACCCACGACGATGGGGTTTAAAGCTCCCCTTTCCATAAACACCTGGAGTGAATCTCTAATTATCTCCTCGTTGGAATCGGTCTCGTGATAAACAAACAGAATATGTTGTATGACCACCACCTACAACTCCTTTTACCATTCTTTCATCTACTAGGCTTCACTCCACCCGTAATGTCGTCTTCACAAGCTTCGAGAACTCAACCCACTTCGAACTTGTTGTTACAGGTGTTTGGATCTCTGTTCGTAGACCATCCTCGAACCTCTTGCATTGATCTATCTCGCTTGCAACAATAGTGCTAGCATACTTTGATAACTCTGTGGACTTCTTCTCATATTTTGTTACTGTCATCGATCCCTAAACGAGTCCTAGAAACTCGTTCCTCTTCGCATCACGATTAGAGCTCGGATAATACTTATCTTCAATGGTCTTCCGAAACTCTTTCCAACTCTAAGCTTCTCCTTTTCTGCTCTCTGTTATCTTCCACCAATCATCTCCTTCTTTCTGGAGCAAGAATGTTGCTAAATCGACCTTCCTGTCTTTAACACATCGCATGACCCTAAAACACATCTCAATCAGATTTAACCAAACCTCAACATCAGCAGGATCTGTCGTGCCTTCAAATGTTGTTGCACCTAAGACCTTCAGTCTTTTAATGGCATACTTCTTTTCTGGATCTGCTTGTGCTTACCCAACACTTTCAGCTAATCTTTGAGTTATCCTCGTAAAGATTTGTTCCTCCATGTCCCCTCTTGCTGAGGATGACTAGACTCTCCGTCTGATACCTTTCTTCCTCTATCCTCAGTAGGTTCTTGAGTTTCGACCTTCACTTGCCTGCCTCGTTTGCCACCTCGAGCCAGGGTCCTAAAGTATACAGTCTTATTAAAATAGTTAAAACAACAAGCTCCTAGTTTAATGCATGAACCTAGTTCCCTTCCCAAAACCTTTTGCTCTGATACCAAGTTGTTTTTGGGTTTTATGTCCTAAAACTCGTGAGTTATTCTATTTTGCAATAAAGTTGTTATTGAGATTTATTCAGTAAAGGTGTTATTGAATAAAGTGAATTGTATATTTTGAAACCCTAATCCAATATAGAACCCATGGTTATAGGATGTATGCTTCAACTTTATGTGTGACATAAAAGTGGATCTGGTTCAAGTTATAGCCACAACGGTCTATAGTATAGGGATAGGGTTGGGTACCTTATCCTTGTGACACTATGGACGCGACCCACTTTGTAAAGTACAAACGATGTGATCCTGAATAGGTCATGTGGAGACATCCGAGTGGGGGCATCCTATGCAATGAGTTTGCATAAGACTGGACCGAGAAATATTCACTTAGACTTTATAACTATGTTTACTGTATTAACTGACTATATTCAAACGATGACCTAGGTAACTTGATCTTAATCCTGAGCGTCCCATGAACTCCTGTTTATTCGGATTATCCTTAGATTTGCATGGGTGAGAGTGGCCTGAGATTGCTGACTCAATAAGCCTCCCATTTCAGGGATAAGACCGCGTAGATAGTTGGGAACATAGTTCTGCAAAATGGAATTCACTCCTACTCGCTTCAGGGATTAGTAGAGAGGTTGGTCCCTTAAGTGGTGACTCCGGGTCTTGAACAAAGGGCCCACCCCTCTCATTGGCCCGAGAGGGATTCGGTTTGTTGGTTGGACCACAAACCAATTGTTCATTAGAGGATCAGTGGGACTTAAGGAACAAGAAGTAATTATAGGGGTAAAACGGTATTTTTGACCCAATTGTAATTACGAACGACCTGTGAAGGATCGACTTACTAATCATGGTTATATCGGGTGGACAGAAATATATCTACAGTGAGGAGAGTGCAACCACTGGACTTTAGTGGAGTGTCCCGGTGGTTAACGATTGTTGATTAGCTAGCCTAAAGAGTTTGATCGGTTAATCTCGTATCGTTGGAGCTCATGATTTGTAGCTCCATTAGGTCCCCTTACTAGCTCGGACTAACCTTGTAACATTTTGAGAGAAAAGAATTTGAATTGTTCAAATTCGGTTTTGGGAGAAAACGTTAATGATATGTGATATCTTAACGTGTCACAGTTTAATTATGAATTAAACTACAATAATGAAGAGGTGGAAATGTTTAAATATGATTTAAATATTTGTTTGGTTTATAACATGAATAGGGTTTCATTTTCGAACGGTCGATTTAAGAAATCGGGATTGGTCCAATTATTTAATTTGATATTTGATTTTAAATTAGATGAATTATTTAAAATTAATTAATTAATAAATTGATTTTAATTTAAAATTAATTTTATATTAATTTTGAATTGAAAAATAAATGAAAATTCAAAATTTAATTTTTGTTTTCAATTGGACCAAAATCATAAGTGTGATTCACCATTCTTGTTTTTCAAATTCACACAAATTAAGCACCTCCTTCTTGCTAAATCCCCATCATCTTCATGTTGTCATCTTCTCCTAGCTTGAAGAAGCTTTTAGTTTGCTTTAATTGAAGAAGAAACACATGGATTTTGAAGGATTTATCATAATTTTTTGGATTCACGTTTTTCTGACCGTTCTCTCATCTCTCTTCAAATTCTCTCTATCAAAGATCCCACAATCTGTTCCAAGACATAAGAATAGTAGGGAAGATACTAAAGGTTGTCCACAAAGTTTTTGTGACAAGAAATTGCCCACGGATTAGGAGAATTTTGAACAACAAAGGTATGCGTTCATACTCTCTGTTTTTCAAGATTTGAGCATGCTTTTTATTTTGTAAAATTGATCAACTTAGAGTGTTCAAGATCTAAGATTGCTTTCGCTTTCTTAATCTACACTCTTTCAGTTGTCACATTCCCTCCCAGCTTACTTGCTTAACCTAGGAAGAGATGCAAAGACAGAGATAACAACCTCTCTTACTGGCTCTCCCTGACTAACCCAAGACTTAACCTAAAATTAAAAGCAACACAACACGTTTGAACAAGCAAGATTGAACACATAATACACATATAAGCACGACACATTCGCTTCCAGTACTATGTTCTTTAGCTAGTCATAAAGTTTTCAAGTTTATTTCAACCCAACTAATATGTTTTCACTACAAACCGTATCCATAAGAAAATGTATATACAAGGAGCTAAAACGACGTGGTGGCAAACAGGTCTCGTCAAGGTTAATCATCGGGAACTCGTCTGCTACCTGGCAAGAGTAAACATATTGAAAACGTGAGCTGTGAAGCCAAGTGTCTATTTTTAAAACATTATAAGCTCAAAGGTGAAGCATAATATTGGACAGGCTATAAGTAGAAAATAACTTAACACTTGATTGAAAACGTAATCAAGTCATGTTATCAATTTACAGGTTTATGTCACCACTTATGTATAACATAAAAACTCTTAATGTAGTGCTATAATGAAGAATAAACATATTCATAGCGTAGAAGCTCATAACAATAAAACTCATGGCATGATACCGCTTTCGAACCTTAGCGGTGGTAGAGTTATTTTTATACCAACAACATTCATACCTCTCTTACGTGCACGTAGAATGCCATTGGACACTTTGGTTTTCCCTAATAGCTTCTCTATGTCCTTCAGTATTAGGATAAGACCATTAACTACTCGAATACCTTCTCATTGTCCTTTAGTATCAGGAAAACACGATTCTTCCCTCCCAAGTACCTTCTCGATGTCCTTCAGTACTTGGGGTTAACAACATATAGGGCATACTTTGTTCCTAAACATGTTTCCAAGTGAACTTACACAAGGAATTCTCTAGAGGAAATCATACTTCCATAACTAGTTTCCATACTTGAATAAATAGTTACCCACTAATTCAAAACATGCTTAAGTTCCCTAAAAAATATTATGTCAAAAACTCCATGAAACTATACAAAATTAATTCAAGTATGATTCAATGATCAACATTAATGCTTTTCAAGAAAATAAAAGGTCAAGTATAGTTCTAAAATAGAGTCACTCACAATCAACAAAAGGGTTCCAAGGATTATAAGTTATTCCTACTCTGTTTGCCCTGAAAATTAAATTAATAACATTAATTCCTTTCCTTATGCACCTTAAAAACTGATCTAATTCAGTCTCATAACTCAATTCATAATAACCATACACACTTGGTTGCAAGGTATATAGAAATAGAAGCACATCTCCTCCAATCTCTTGCTAGCATTTTTTCCCTGCACCTCAACATTTCAGGTTCAACTTTTAGCTTGGGTTTCTCAAAATTTATCAAATCAACCACCCAATCTCTTTTGATAAACCTCAAGTACAACATCTTAGCTTACTTACCTCAAAATTTCAGCTTCTCATTCCTTCTCAAGAGCTCAAAAGAGACTAATGTCCTCACACTCTTCTACTACGCAAGAACTGTGAACGCCTCTCAGTGTTCTGCACTTTTCTCCTTCTTCCTCTTCGTATTTTCTGAAAAGCTAACCTGTTTCGTATTCTACACTCAATATATGAGATTGTGACTCACAAATCATTGAATTTGGCTTAGTAAACTAAGAGATATTGTCGTTTGAAGTTGACCCATTTTCCAGCAACTTCTTATTTTTCTAGAAATTTTACAGCACCTACTAGAAAAATTTAACTCTGAGGCTTCACCTCCTTTTGCCAGCTCCTACTTTAATATTTACATTATAATCCTCTTTTTAAAATACCAAAATAAATACGTAAATCAACCTAGAGCATTTGGCCAACTTTACCTATATTTGTGAGAAATAAGAGCCTTTCATTCAATACATGATGCACTTAAAATTTACCCAATTTGCTAATGATCTTAACTTACTTCAATTTAACATTTAATATGCTTATTTCAATAGCTTACCTAGCTCCTGATGAAGTTTTAAATGCATTATAGTCCCTAATTCAATAGATTCCTAAATCCGATCACCACATCCTTTAGTGTAACCTATATAATTTTGCATATGTCAAAACATCATGTATGAGTGCAAAATGATTTAAAAAAATAGACTTTAGTGCTTACACCCGGGAGCTTAGTTTATTGGACTAAGTTTAGAAATAAGTGAGACACAAAGTTTGAATAAATAACTCTTGTTTATTTCAACAGTAAATATTACAAACTACACGAGATTATTGAGACACCCCAACAGAATGTTCGCTTAAGTGGTGTCTTCGGGACTTTTAACAAAGGGTCCGACCCTCTCATTGGTCTGAAAGGGACTTCTGCTTGCTGGTAGGACCACAAACAAGTTGTTCATTAGAGGAGCACTGGGACATAAGGTAAAAGATTTAACGAACATTCGTGAAGGATTGACTTGTTGTTATTGGTCAATATCCGTGGATACAAAAATATATCTACAGTGAGAAGAGTGCAACTGCGGGACTTTAATGGAGTGTTCCTGCAGTTAACGAATATTGATTAGGAGGTTAGTGAAATTAACTGAATAATCTCGTATCATTGGAGCTTCTGATCTGTAGGTTCATTAGGTCCACCTTCTAGCTTGTAAAGGGTTCTTAGATCGTTTGAACTGGGAATGCTCAAATTCAATTATGAAATAAACATTAATGTATAAAGATACATTATAACATAAAGTTTAAGAACTTTATATTATAAATTTAATTTGAATATAATTCCTATTAAATTATATGAGAGAATTGAATATTTGAAAGAGTTCAAACATTAATTAAATGTGAATGAGATTCATATTTAAAAACTATAGGTTAAAATTTAATGTGCATAAGATGTGCATTAAAACTATAGGATAAAAGGGAGTGTGATTAAATATGATTTAATCATATATATAACTTAAATGAAATATAAGATATTTGGATTAATTAATTAAGAATTAATTAATTGATTAAATTTAATTAAATTAATAGGTTATATGTATAAATATATTAATTATACTATTATTTATTTAATTATTAAATAAATTAAAAGGGAACGTGTAGATGACACGTTCCCACTTCCTTGTTCTGTCTCCACTCCCAATCATTAAGTATAAGGAGTTGGGAGATGTAGAAAGGGATCAATGAAAATTTTTGAGCAATTAGTGAATTGTTGTAGAAATTCTCTCTCAAAACACAAAAATTCCCTCTTGTTGTTTTTCAATTGTTGGAACTCCTTCCCACCAAGGAGAGATCAAAAGAACTTATAGGATAAAACGTTCTTCTGTTGGTAGTGTCATGTACAGAGGAATGGAAGGTTGTTGTACACTATGGTGTTGTGTGAATTTCAAGGCAAGGAGTTGATGGAAATTGATAACTACAAAGGTAATATTGTCTTCTTTCCTTTTGGTATAGAATACAACATGTTCATTTAATAACTACAAAGGAGTTTTAATTTCCTTATCTCTGTGTGTTTTACCAATGTATGGGGTTTCGGAGTAAACCAAAACAATCAAGCAATTACGTTCCAATTACATGTTTTCATTGCTCATGGGGATTTTATTCCCTTCACGGACAACCGTTTCGACAGCTTCGACATGAATCTCTCAAGTACGTTATAACTCCCGTATGAAAGAGGAAACATTGGTGAGAGAACACGTTCTTGATCTGATGGTCCACATCAACGTGGCACAAATGAAGGGTGTGCTCATCGACGAGCAAAGTCAGGTGTCGTTTATCCTAGAATCTCTTCCGAAGAGTTTCCTATAATTTCGCAGTAATGCGATGATGAAAAAGATAGAGTACAACCTGACTACTCTCTTGAACGAGTTGTAGACTTTCTAGTCTCTTATGAAGAATAAGGGATAGGCTGATGAAGAGGCAAATCTATTTGCCCATATCAGAAAGTTCCAAAAGGGTTCATCCTTTGGGACTAACTCTTGCAGTCCTTCTTTTGGACTTAAGAAGACTCAGAAGAAGAAGAGAGGAGGGAAGGAGAAAGCACCTGCCACTGCGGATAAGGACAAAGGAAAGGGCAAAGTTACAAACAAAGGAAAGTGTTTGCACTGCAACACAGATGTGCACTGAAAGCGAAACTTCCCAAAGTACCTTGCTGAGCTCAAAGAGAAGAAAGGTAAATACGATTTACTTGTTCTTGAAACATGTTTTGTGGAAAGTGATGACTTTACCTAGATACTTAATTCAAGAGCCACTAACCACGTTTGCTCTTCTTTACACAAAACTAGTTCCTTCAAGGAGCTCGATGAGGGTGATATTATGCTCAGGGTCGGAACGGGAGACGTCGTCTCAACTTGTGCAGTGGGAGATGTGAAGCTGATTTTTAGAGATATGTTTTTATTTTTAGAAAAATTGTATATAGTTCCTTGAATTAAGATAAACTTAATATCTATCTCTTGTTTAATTGAATGTTAATATTCTATTTTCTTTTCTAGTAATGAAGCGTTCATTTTGAAAAATGGTGTCAATATTTGTTCTGCTAAATTAGAAAACGGCTTGTATGTACTAATACTGAACCAAACAAAACAATTTTAAATCATGAGATGTTTAAAACTGAAAATACTCAAAGTAAAAGGCAAAAGATTTCGCCAAATAATAATACCTATCTTTGGCATCTAAGACTTGGACACATAAATCTCAACCGGATTGAGAGATTCACTAAGAATAGACTTCTAAACAAGTTAGAAGATGATTCTTTACCTCCTTGTGATTCCTTCTTAACAGGAAAAATGACTAAGCGATCTTTTACTGGAAAAGGTTATAGAGCCAAACAACCCTTAGAGCTTATACATTCGAATCTTTGTGGTCCGGTGAATGTTAATGCCCGAGAAGGGTACGAATATTTCATCTCATTCATAGATGAATATTCAATGTATGGCTTTCTATTCTTAATGCATAGTAAGTCCGAGGCTCTTGAAAAGTTTAGAGAGTTTAAGGGTGAGGTAGAGAATGCATTAGGAAAAAACATTAAAACACTTCGATCTGATCGAAGTGGAGAGTATATGGACTTGAGATTCCAAGACTATTTGATAGAACATGAAATCCAGTCACAACTCTCAGCACAAAATACACAAATACTAATGGTGTATCTGAACTGAGAAATAGAACCTTGTTAGACATGGTTCGATCTATGATGAGTTATGCTCAATTGCCTGACTCTTCTAGGATTGTGAAGTAGAAACTGCAGTTCAAATCTTGAACACAGTTCCTTCAAAGAGTGTTTTACAAAGACCTTTTGAGTTGTGGAAGGGACATAAACCTAGTTTACAACACTTCAGGATTTGGGGTCGTCCGACACACGTGCTAGTGACAAACCCGAAGAAATTAGAACCTCGTTCAAGATTATGCCTATTTGTAGGTTATCCCAAGGAAACAAGAGGTGGTCTTTTCTACGACCAACAAGAAAACAAGGTGTTTGTATCGACAAAGGCCACTTTCTTGGAGGAAGATCACATGAGGAACCACAAACCACGTAGTAAGTTAGTATTAAATGAAGCTACAGTGGAGTCAACAAGAGTTGTTGACTAGGTCTGACCTTCATCAAGAGTTGGTAAAGAAGTCAGCACATCGAGTCAGTCTCATCCTTCTCAATCGATCCATTTATGGGTTGAAGCAAGCATCCAGATCTTGGAACATAAGGTTTGATACTGTGATCAAATCTTATGGCTTTGACCAAAACGTTGGTGATCCTTATGTTTACAAGACGATCATTAACGATAAAATAGTTTTCTTAGTACTATATGTGGATGATATCCTACTCATTGGGAATGATGTAGGATACATCACTGACATAAAGAACTGGCTAGCGTCCCAATTCCAAATGAAAGATTTTGGAGAGGCGCAATATGTTCTTTGGATTCGAATATTCAAGAATCACAAGGACAGAATGCTAGCTCTGTCTTAAGCGTCTAATATCGACAAAATGTTGACCCAACATTCGATGAAGAATTTCAAAAGGGGTTTATTACCTTTTGGGAATGGAATTCATATGTCTAAGGAAAAGTGTCCTAAGAAACCTCAAGAAGTTGAGGATATGAGATGTATTCCCTATGCCTCAACAGTGGGTAGCTTAATGTATGTTATGCTATGCACAAGGCTAGACATTTGTTATGCAGTGGGAATAGTCAGTAGGTATCAGTCCAATCCAGGGTTAGACCACTGGGTCGCAGTTAAAAATATCCTCAAGTATCTCAGGAGAACGAGTGACTAAACGCTTGTGTATGTGTCTACGGATTTGATCCTTACATGATACACTGATTCTGATTTTCAGACCGATAAGGATTCTAGGAAATCCACGTAGGGATAAGTTTTGGCCCTTAACGGGGGAGCTATAGTAGCATCAAGCAAGGATGTATCGCCGACTCCACCATGGAGGCAGAGTATGTAGTTGCTTGTGAACCAACTAAAGAGGTTGTTTGGATAAGGAAATTTCTAACTAATTTGGAAGTTGTTCCAAATATGGAATTTCTCATCACCTTATTGTTGGGATTTTTGTCCTAATCACGTGTTTGTAATATATTGTTTGAAATTAATAAGAGTTATTCATTTCATCACTTTGTGTCTCGCAATATTTATAAACTTTTCCTATAAACTAAGCTGCAGGGTCATTGATTTTATGAGAGAACTAGAACTTGAATGGTGTGTAGTGGACACACAGGGAGGATCACGTTCGAGTTAATGACCTGAACAGTCTACAATATATGGATAGGGTTGGAGACCTAATCCTGGATACACTGTGGATGCGGCCCGCTTTGTATTAGATACAAACGAGGTGATCTGACTTGTTCATGTGGTTGACATCCGAGTGGGGGCATCCATTGCAATGAGATTGTACAAGACCGGACCGTGAATTATTAGACCTACTGATGTAACACCATTGATAGTAAGGACTAATAACTTTGTAGATGACCATTAGTGACTCGACCTGAATCCTGAGCGTGTTACGGACTCCTGTCTGCGAGGGTCTGTTCTTTGACTAGTACGGGTGAGGGTGGTCACGATTACTCGCCCAATATGCCTATCTTCTCGGGTGACAGAACCAAGTAGGAGCGGGAACTTAACTACGCGAGATGGAATTCACTCGTTCCAGCCTTTAGGAAAACTAGAGGGGTTGTTCCCTTAAGTGTTGTCTCCAGGGCTTGGACAACGGGCGCCCACCTTCTCACTGGCCCGAGAAGGGTGTTGTGTATGGTTGGACCATTACAATATGTTGTTCATTAGGGGAGCACTGGGGACTTAAGGAACAAGAGGTAGACACAGGGGTAAAACGGTAATTTGACCCAGCCGTGTCTACGAACAACCTATGAAGGGTCGACTCACGGGTATTGGTTAAATCAGTGGACACGTAATTTTCTGCACTGACGGGAGTGCAGCTACGGACTATAGTGGAGTGTTACTGTAGCTAATGAATGTTGGTTAACCGTGTCAAAGAGTTTGGCAGGTTAATTTAGTATCATTGGAGTCCGTCACTGTAGGTCCATTAGGTCCCTCGGTTGGCTCCACTTGGGTTAAAGAAGGGTTAATGTTGTGGTATGAAATTGAAGTGTTCAATTTCACTTTAAGGGCATTTATGTCATTTATATGAGATATGAATGATATAATATATAGTTTAATGTGAATGAAATTCATAATAAACTATAGGTTAGCCTAATTGTTGAATTAGGGCTAATTGGAGAAATTGATTGAGAAAAATTAAATTGGGTGTGATTCAATTTAATTAATCCACAATTATTGCAAATGAGATTTGCAATATGAGATATGAGATATCTTATATTATGTGGTTATGCAAATGAGATTTGCATAACCTATGGTTAATGGTAAAGTGGTAATTATGTGGACATTTTAACTCCACCAATTCCACTATATAAAACCTTCTTGCAAGAAGGATTGTGATCACTTCTCTCATTTTTTAGATTTTCACAAAGAAGAGAAGAGAAATTCTCTCAATTCTCTCTCATTTCTCCTCCCTCTCCAAAACTCACAAGATCCCACAATCTTCCCTTCTCCAAAAGAGAACAACCGAGAAGGCATTTTGGTGGTGTTCAAGACCTTTCGTTGGAGGTGTTCGTTGAGTACGAGGAGCACGAAGAGTTCGTGATTTGAAGAACAATTCTTGAAGAAAGTCTTCAACGAGTAAGTAAATTCTACTTGCTGTATTTTTCTTCTTCTTACAAGCATGTTAAGCCTAGATCTAGTGTTAGATCAATTTTAATGAAACTAAGTAGCATATTGATACATCGACGATTCAATCATCTTCTGCTGCATGAGATTCCCATTCCCTTCAGTTGGTATCAGAGCCATCTCGATGGTTCTTCGATTATGCACTGTTTTATTAAAATTTGGTGGGTTTTTGCCATGATTTATGTGATAAATTGTTGGTTTGCATAATGGATGTTTCGGTTTTTGGCACTTTTAGATTTATTTTCTGTTGATGAGATCAAATGTAAAGGGCCCGTGTTTTTGGGCAATTTAGAAAATAAATCGAGTTTGTAAGTCCGTGACGTTCGTGGCAAGTGTTGCTGTGAAGAAATCGGAGCGTAAACAGACGTAAATCGACGAAGAACAGCAAAGGTGTTTGGTGTTATGTCGATGGCGTTGAGACGCTGCCCAACGACGTCTCAACGCTATCCTTGCGGATGGAGGCCCTGCAGCAGAACAGCGTTGCAACGCTGGGCGTAGCGTTGCAACACCGTTGGCGTTGAGAACGCAGCTTGACGCTGGAGACGACAGCGTTGCAACGCTGCCCACGGTGTTGCAACGCTGCATGCGTTGAGGAGCAGTTTCGCGAGGACGTGGGTTCAAGCCTTAACGTGGGCAGTTATTTTTGGTTTTATTTATTTTTAATTTGTAAAATGTATTTTTTTTATTTATTTAATTATTTTATTAAATAATATTAATATAATTGATATATTAATGTTATTTAATTAAATAATTGCCCCTAGGTGCCAAAAATCGGTATATTTTTGCTATTTAATTATTTTATGCATGAGATGTATATTTTAATTAATTTCTATGTCCATATTGTATGTCATATAGATTTAAAATCCCACTTTAGGTTAAACATTTCATTCATCATATTTGAGTTATAATATATAGTATGCATGATAGGATTATATTATAAGAGTTATAATATAATTTATGCATGTTTTAATTTATTTAAATATAAGTGTTATATTTTAAATTAAAAGCATGCTCATTTAATTCATGTGATGAATTATATTATGTTATAGTATATAGTATTATTCATGTGATGGATGATCAAGCACTATAACATAGAAATGCATGCAACCTAAGTTAATTATTAGTTTTAAAGTGTTTAGAACTTGAATAATTAGACTTAGGTTTTCTATTATTCTAATGAGATTAGAAATTTAGGAAATCAAATATAACCTTTGAATGGAGACTGATAAGTAACTCTGTCTAAGGAAGGTTTTGTCTAAGGCTGGAGTATTAAAGTTGACGCTTGCGGAAAACCCCTACCTGGAAACCGACCTGGGAGTGAATTTGGTCCGGAGATTCTTAGGTTATATTCTCGTGAGTTCCGTTAATTAAGTGTTAATTAATTTACTCACATAGACCTAAGTTAATAATGTTATTATAAACTTAGGTTAATACCATATAAGAGTTATATTGGTAGACTTAGGTAAATTTTAGTCGGTTTATCTAGGTCAATCCCTAATAAAATTAAAGTGCTGAGTGGGAGGAAATAAAATGTATGAGATACATTTGAATTTCCAACCACAAATCTCCTTTAAGGCCGCACCGTGAGATCTATACTCGGCCTCATGGCGCAAATGGGAGCGTCCCCCTTCGGATGGCATTTGTATAGGTCAATATCATCGTGGATGGAGAAAGTACTTATAGTGAGTGGGAGCAGGACTTGTGATAACGAGACCCAC
This sequence comes from Trichosanthes cucumerina, assembly GCA_036507285.1. Classification (NCBI taxonomy): domain Eukaryota; kingdom Viridiplantae; phylum Streptophyta; class Magnoliopsida; order Cucurbitales; family Cucurbitaceae; genus Trichosanthes; species Trichosanthes cucumerina. The sequence goes on from CM071841.1 coordinate 49,009,178, forward strand.
GGTCTCTTCTTTCGATTCACACCATGAGACGCCTATGATCTGCCTGCTAGTTTGGCCTGGACCAGACAATCCCTTCGGAGGGCTTGATCATGGGAGTCGGAACACCGTGAATTCCTGAAAGGGATACAGTTTCCTGGTTGGTTTTCCTTCTTGGTTCACCCTTCGATGGCTATTGTTTGGACTGATACTTGGAAACTTAAAGATTGAGGGTGACACTCACAGACTTCGTTAAGTGTTAATGAATTCGACCGAACAATGGTAATTGGACGCCTAATGGAATAAGAGTTATTCTGGGATTAGGGTCTGATCGAGAAAGTCTCGTCCTAGAGGAGGAGTGTTCTGTTCACCCTTCGATGGCGGTCATTCTAAACCTTTAGGATATCATTGCAAAATTTTAAATGACCTACGGATCATGAAACAATTTTTCGAAAACTTGATTGGATTTCAAAAGTTTTTTGCGAGACTAATACAAAGGTTTTTCTTATTTTTCAGCTAAAAATGTCTAGCGCAATAATAGCGTTACTCGCTTCAGATAAATTAGTGAGAGATAATTACCAAAGCTGGAAAAACAACATTAATACTATTTTGGTTCAAGACGACATAAAGTTTGTGTTATCTAAGGAGTGTCCTCAGATGTCGGGCTCGACCGCGTCGCGAAGTGTTCGCGACACGTATGATCGTTGGATCAGGGCCAATGAAAAGGCCAAGGTCTACATAATTGCCAGCATGTCTGATGTCTTGGCAAAGAAGCATGAGCTGATGGTTTCCGCCAAGGAGATCATGGAGTCCTTGCAGGAAATGTTTGAATAGCAGTCCTTTCAGGTCTTGCATGACTCGCTCAAATACGTTTTCAACGCACGGATGAAAGAGGGGTCGTCTGTCCGTGAACATGTTCTAGACATGATGACCCACTTCCATCTGGCCGAGATGAACGGGGCTTCGATCGATGAGTCGAGCCAGGTCAGTTTTATTTTGGAGACTCTTCCGAAGAGTTTCCTTCAGTTTCGTAGCAATGATGTTTTGAACAAAATTAGCTACACTCTGACTACCCTCCTCAATGAGCTACAGAATTTCCAATCCTTGAATAGGGACAAGGAATCTGAGGCAAATGTTGCCTACAGGTCTTATCACAGGGGTTCGACCTTTGAGACCAAACCTTTTGCTACTTCACGCCCGAAAGGGAATAAGAGGATGAAGAGGGATAAAACTGATCGTGTTGCCGCCCACAAGGGCAAGAAGGTCAAGGAGATTGCAGAGAAAGGAAAGTGTTTCCACTGCAATGGGGCGGTCCTTTGGAAGAGAAAGCGTCCCCAAATTCTGGCCGAGAGGAAGAATCAAGGTAAATGTGATTTACTTGTAACTGAAACATATTTAGTGGAGAGTAGTCACTCTGCCTGGGTATTGGATTCGGGCGCAACTAACCACATTTGTTCTTCTTTCGAGGATTGATTCCCCGCAGCACCATTTGCGAGAGGGTGAGGTGACTCTACGGGTTGGATCCGGGGAGCTTGTCTCCGCTGCAGCGATCGGCACGGTGAAGCTAAACTTTGGCGAGAAGTACTTATTGTTGGACAATCTGTACATAGTTCCAGGGTTTACTAGAAACCTTGTTTCAATTTCCTGCCTAATAGAACAATGTATTTCACTTTCTTTTGAATGGAATAAAGCGTTTATTTCTTTCAAAGGGAATGTGATTTATTCAGCTTCACTTGAAAATAATCTGTATGTTTTGAAACCCAATTCGGTCAAAAGTGTTTTGAATAGTGAATTGTTTAAAACTACAAAAACTCGAACTAAGAAGGCAAAGTTTCTCCAACAGAAAATGCCCATCTTTGGCATCTTTGGTTAGGCCACATTAATCTCAATAGGATTGAGAAACTAGTGAAGAGTGGACTTCTAAACGAGTTGGAAGAAAACTCTTTGCCGGTGTGTGTCATGCCTTGAGGGCAAAATGACCAAACGTCCTTTTAGTGGAAAAGGATATAGAGCCAAAGAGCCTCTTGAATTAGTACATTCTGACCTCTGTGGTCCGATGAATGTTAAACCTCGGGGCGGTTATGAGTACTTTGTGTCTTTCATAGACGACTACTCCAGATATGGGTATATTTACCTAATGCTTAAGAAGTCTGAAACTCTTGAAAAGTTCAAGGAGTATAAGACTAAGGTTGAGAACCTCTGAGGTAAATCGCTTAAAACACTTCGATCGGATCGAGGTGGAGAGTACATGGACACTGAATTCCAGGACTATATGATAGAACACGGAATTACGTCCCAACTCTCAGCACCTGGTATGCCACAACAGAATGGTGTATCGGAAAGGAGAAACAGAACCTTGTTGGACTTGGTTTTCCTTGTTTTAAAAAGAAAAGTAATGAAGTGAAAGGCAAAAGGAAAACAAGGAAAGAAAGTTTAAACCATTTTGGTTTGGTTTGCTTTTAAAGACAAAAGAAGAAAAGGAAATGAAACAAATGTTTTATTTGTTAAGTTATTTTGGTTTTGCTAAGAAAAGAAAAGAAAAGAAAAGAAAAGAAAGAAAGAAGATAAAGGAAATAAAAGAAAAGGAAAAAGAAATGGAAAATGAAAAGAAAACAAAAGTGCAAAAAGACAAAACATTATCTTCCACCGATTGTTTTGTTTTAAAAAGTGTTTTCTCTTCAATTTCTTCTCTTTCATCACAAACCAAGCTGAAATTTCGTGGGAGAAGGAGAAAGGAAGAAGAAGGAAGCCATTTTCCATAAATTTGGAGCTATAGTTGCAGAAGAAAAGAGAAGAACTCAAGAGGATTCTTTATTGCAGCAAGGAAATCAACTCAGACAAGCTCTGATTTTCTGTTCATCTCGAGCTCCACAAGAAGAGGTAAGAGTTGAGCTTTTGTTTCATGAAAGTTAACTCATATTGGAACAAAATTCGTGAAGGAAGCTCGAGCCAATTCTGATGTTAAGTTGCTGTTTTGTTAAGAGGAAGGCAGAAGACAGAATTTTGCTGTCAAATCCGAGAAGTCTCTGATGTTTTGGTTGTTCTGATCTGTATACTTGGAGTTAGAAGCTCTAATTGGTATGGTTCGAAAGCTTATTCAATTTCCTACACGTTTTGTGAAGGAATCGTGAGAAGAAAATGATTGGAAGATGTTGTAATCTTCAGGTAAAGTTTCGGGTTGCAGCAGGAAGTGAAATCTGGAACAGCAGCAGAATCATTTTAGGGGTTACGCTACTGAGGTACTTTCTAACCAATACGTTAGGAATCTCATTTTTATGTCTTCATAAGAGTTTTAGAGGGTTCAAAAAGGAAGAGTTTGGTATAAAGTACATTCTTTTTGGATAAGTAATGAAGAAGTTATGGCTGTCTGAAAACAGGGCAGAAAATCTGAAAATGCTGAAATTTTGAAAGTGTGTTTTCTTGCAAGTTTTAAGGTCAAAAATCATGAGCTCGAGGTTCTAATGATTGATTTGGCTTGTTTGACAGGCCAAGAGCAAATAGGTCAAGTTTACAAGCCAAGGTTCCAATTCTAATACGGTGAGTGACTCTATCTTAGAACTATGTTTGACCTATGTTTTTCTTCATGAACATAAGTGTTGATAATTACATCTTGATTGAACTAGTTGTGAATGGCTTCATAGAGTTTTCTAACATAAAGTCATGATGGAACCTAAGCATGCTTTGAATTAGTTGTAACTATAAATCTAGGTATGGAAACTAAATTATGAAAGTATGCTTTCCTTTAGAGAATGTTTTGTGTAAATCCACTTGGGAACATGTATAAATGACAATGTGAAAATGTCAAGAAATCATTGTATGTGTTATAAAGACATGATTTCCATGGTACACAAATTATGCCCTTGTTTGGGGTTCACCCCTAATACTGAAGGACATTCGAGAAGGTACTTAGGGGGGGGAATGAATCATGATATCCCGATACTGAAGGACAATGAGAAGGTATCCGGGAAGTAAATGGTTTTACCTAAATACTGAAGGACAATGAGAAGGTATTCGGGTAGTAAATGGTTTTACCTTAATACTGAAGGACATAGAGAAGGTATTAGGGAAACCAAACGACCAAAGGTAATCCACGTGCACGTGAGAGAGAGAGAGAGAGAGATATGAACCTTACTGGTATAAATGTAACTCTACCACCTCTATGGTTTGATGTGGTGTCATGTCATGTGTTTTATTGTTATGAGCTTCTATATTATTGATCTATCTACCCTCGATATGTTAGTACATTTCGAGTTGTGTGTTATGCACAAGTGGTGACTTAAACCTGTAAATTGGAAGCATGGTATGTTTATGTTTACAAACAGATGTTAAGCTATTTTCTACTTATAATCTGCCATTACTATGTTTCACCTGTGAGCTTATAATGTTTTAAAGATAGACACTCACTGAGCTTTTTAGCTCATTCTTCCAATGTTTTCTAACCTTTTCAGGTAGAGATCGAGCTCCTTGTACCTGACATCCTGCCATAGTCTGCTGGAAGTTTCATAAGTTGTTAGTTTGTACGTGGCTGGTGTTGTATAGCAAGTCGTTATGTAGTTATAGAAGTTTTGTACATTAGTGGTTGTATAAACATTGAGTTGTCTTGTGTGTTGTTTTGATGCACTTGACCTTTAGTTTCCAAGAGAGACTTATGAAGGGTTTCTCCTTGTTTATGTTTAATAGTTGTCCAGATTCTGTTGTGTTATGTTAAAATGTTCCAAATGCGAACATAGTATGTTTATCAGGAGAACAGGATCAGCAGATATTGTTAAGAGGTAAACAATGTCTGTTGGTTTCACGCCGCCTTTCGGGCTAAGTAGCAGGTAGTTCGGGAGGGGGTGTGACATTTTGTATTGCTTGAAATGAAAAAACCCATACATTGATAAAACAGAATAAACATGGATTTCTAATCCTATTAGACATGGATTAATTGCATACAAACATACATGTGTTTAACAATTAAACTAAAAGAAGAGGAATACCTTTGTAGTTTTGCAGAACAGGAACTCCTTGCTCCAATGTTCAGCAACACAGCAACACCAAAGAAATTTCTCTATTTTCTTCTAGCAGGAACACTACCACGAGGAAACACCCTCTATGTCTCTAAGTGCTTAAATCTTCCTTAGTTTGAAGGATCCAACAATTGGAACCCTCTATGTCTCTATGTGCTTAACTTCCCCCACTCCCTATCGATAGGGAGTTGGAGGGAAGTGGGGAACGTGTCCTCCTGACACGTTGCCATTAATTTAATAATAATATTCAATAATAATAATTAATCTAATTAACTAATATAAATATATTAATTAAATCATATTTAATTAATCAAATTAAATATCATATATTTAATTAAGATTAAATAATATTTAATCATATCTTTCCCTCTAACCTATAGTTTTAATGCACATCTAATGCACAATAAATTTAACCTATAGTTTACAAATATGAATCACATTCACATTTGAATTTAATATTTGAACTATTTCAAATATTTAATTATCTCATGTAATTTTAATATGAATCATATTCACATTAAATTTATAATATATAGTTCCAAAACTATATATTATATCGTACCAATATACCTTAAGTTTATTCCCTTGTGAATTTCAACGTTTCAAATTCAAATGATTTAAGAACCCTTTACGAGCTAGAAGGTGATCTAATGGACCTACAGATAAGAAGCTCCAACGATACGAGATTGCTCGGTTAATCTCATTAACCTCCCATTCAACATTCGTTAACTGCGGGAACACTCCACTAAAGTCCCGCAGCTGCACTCTTCTCACTGCAGATATATTTTTGTGTCCAGCAGTTGGGTCAAATTACCATTTTACCCCTGGGTTACATCTTGTGCCTTAAGTACCAGTGCTCCTCGATGAACAATTTGTTTGTGGTCCTACCAACAAGCGAGAGTCCTCTCTCAGCAAATGAGAGGGTGGGCCTTTGTTCAAGTCCCAGGAGACACCTTTAAAGGAACATTCCTCTACTTACCTAGTGGGCGGGAAGGAGTGAATTCCATCCTGCAAGTTAAGTTCCCAGTAGCTCACTCGGTCTTGTCCCCAAGAAGGTAGGCATATTGAGTCGGCGAATCTGCCTCTCTCACCCATACTAGTCAATGGACAATCCCTCACAGAGTTCAGTAACCCACTCAGGATTGAGATCAAGTTGCCTAGGTCATCCTAGTGAAATAGAAACCTAACTAGTCAGCGGAGTTACAGGTAGAGGTTATTATTTCGTGGTCCGATCTTATGTAATCTCATTACATATGATATCTCCACTCACAGGTCATCTACACGATCACCTTAGGATCATAGTGTTTGTATCAAATACAAAGTGGCCCACATCCATAGTTTTACCAGGGTAAGGTACCCAAACCTTATCCCCTAACTATAGACCTTTCAGGTTGTATCTCGAACCGAGATCCTCTTTATGTACACTACATTCAGTTAAAGATTCATTTAACAGCCTTGGATGTTTAGTTTATTTGATTTAGGATTTAAATAAAGGCAATGTGATAGCTAACGAGCAATAACTCTTTATTGATAATAATTTTATTACATTAATTAGAACATAATTACAAACTACGAGTTTTAGGACACAAACCCCAACAAGTATCACCTTATACGGAAGATAGTGCAAGAAGGAGATGTGACGGTGACGAAGATCTCTTCGGAGCACAACATAGCTAATCTGTTTACAGAGACTCTCACAGCTAAAGTGTTCGAGGGTCATCTGGAAAGTCTAGTTATACGAGACATGTATATAGGATAATCTAGGGCAAGTGGGAGATATGTAAATGGGTATATGGATGACCTGGTTTATTGTATTTTGTATCTATGTAACAACTTTTTAGATTGTAATGTACCCCACTAGAGTTTTAGTTCAAGTGGGAGTTTGTTGGGTTTTATGTCCTAAAACTCGTAGTTTGTAAGTAATGTCCTAATTAAATCAATAAAGAGTTATTTTTGTCAATAAAGAGTTATTGTTCATTATTTACTATATTGCCTTATATTAACCCTAAATCTAATAAACTAACATCCAAGGTTGTAATATGTTTCTTGAACTCAATGTAGTGGACATATAAGGATCTTAGTTCGAGATACAACCTAAAGGGTCTAGAGTTAGGGGATAAGGCTTGGGTATCTTACCATGGTAAAACTATGGATATGACCAAGTTTGTATTTGATACAAACACAGTGATCCAAATGTGTTCGTGTAGACGACATGTGAGTGAGAATATCATATATAATGAGATTGCATAAGACCGGACCGCAAATTAGTAACCAGCAGATGTAACTCTGTTGACTAGCTAGGTTTCTAATTCAATAGGATGACCTAGACAACTTGATCTCAATCCTTAGCAGGTTATGAACTTCTATTTGCGAGAGATTGTCTTATTACTAGTATGGGTGAGAGTGGCCAGATTCGCCGACTCAATAAGCCTACCTTCTTGGGGACAAGACCGAGCAGGCAGTTGGGGACATAACCTAGCAAGATGAAATTCACTCCTTCCGGCCTATTAGGGTAAGTAGATGAATGTTCCCTTAAGTGTGTCTCTGAGACTTGAACAAATGGCCCAACCCTCTCATTGGTCCGAGAGGGACTTCTGTTTGTTGGTAGGACCACAAATAGGGTTTTCACTAAAGGAGCAGTGAAACTAAGATGCAACAAAAGTGAAAGATGCAACATAGGGTAAAACGGTAATTGAACCCATCTGGTGCTACGAACATTCGTGAAGGATTGACTTGTTGTTATTGGTCAATATCCATGGACACAAAAATATATCTGCAGTGAGAAGAGTGCAACTGTGGGATTTTAGTGGAGTGTTCCTGCAGTTAACGAATGTTAATTAGGAGGTTAATGAGAAGAACCGAATAATCTCGTATCGTTGGAGCTTTTGATCGGAAGGTCCATTACGTTCACCTTCTAGCTCGTAAAGGGTTCTTAGATCATTTGAATTCGAAATGTTCAAATTCAATAAGAGAATAACATTAATGTATACAGATACATTATAATATAAAGTTTTAGAACTTTATATTATAAATTTTATTCATATTAAATTATACGAGAGAATTAAATTTTTGAATGAGTTCAAATATTAATTTAAATTTGAATAAGATTCATAATTACAACTATAGGTTAGAATTTAATGTGCATAAAATGTGCATTAAAACTATAGGTTACAGGGAAATATGATTAAATGTGATTTAATCCTAATTAAATATAAGATATTTAATTTATTAATTAAATGTGATTTAATTAATATAATAATTAATTAGATTAATTATTATTCAATAATAATAAATAAATGGGAACGTGTCAGGAAGACATGTTCTCCACTTTCCCCCTAATTCTCTATCGATAGAGAGTTGGGGAAGTGGCCCTCTGGTTATCTTCTTCTCGATGGAGAGAAGAAGACGATGATGGATGCTTCTTGCAATTGAGAATTGCTACAGAAATTTTCTCTCAATTCAACAAATCTCTCTTCCAATAGATAGAGGCTTCCCACCAAGCCTTGGTCTAAGAATTCAGAGGATAAAAGGTTAACTCTGTTGGGGTTTGTGGCCTTTAAATCATAGTTTGTAATTTTTGTTATAATTAATGTAATAAAGAGTTATTATTTTCATTAAAGCATTATTGTTCATTAATTACAGTATTGCCCTTGTTTTAACTCTAAATCCAATAAAGTAACACCCAAGGCTGTAAAATGTCTCTTGAACTGAATGTAGTGTACATATAAACGATCTCAGTTCGAGATACAAACTAAAGGGTCTATAGTAAGGGGATAAGGTTTGGGTACCTTACCATGGTAATGCTATGGATATGGCCGACTTTGTATATGATATAAACACAGTGATCCTAGCGTGTTCGTGTAGACGACATGTGAGTGGGGATATCCTATGTGATGAGATGGCATAAGACTAGACTGCGAAATAGTAACTGCTAGATGTAACTCCGTTGACTAGTTAGGTTTCTTTTTCACTAGGATGATCGAGGCAACTTGATCTCAATCTTGAGCAGGTTACGAACTCCTGTTTGCGAGGGATTGTCCTTTGACTAGTATGTGTCAGAGTGGTCAGATTCGCCAACTCAATATGCCTACCTACTTGAGGACAAACCCGAGTGAGCGGCTGAGGACTTAATTTAGCAAGATGGAATTCACTACTTCCCGCCTATTACGGTAAGTAGATGAATGTTCCCTTAAGTGGTGTCTCAAGGATTTGAACAAAGTGCCTGACCCTCTCATTGGCCCGAGAGGGACTTCTATTTGTTGGTAGGACCACAAACAAATTGTTCATTTGAGGAGCACTTGTACTTAGGGTAAAAGATGTAACCTAGGGGTAAAATGGTAATTTGACCTAGCTGGTGTTACGAACATTTGTGAAGGATTAACTTGCTGTTATTGATCAATATCCGTGAACACAGAAATATATGTGTAGTGAGAAGAGTGCAGTTCTGGGACTTTAGTGGAGTGTTCCCGCAGTTAACGAATGGTGATTAGGAGGTTAATGACATTAACCGAATAATCTCGTATCGTTGGAGCTTCTGATCTGTAGGTCCATTAGGTCCACCTTCTAGCTCGTAAAGCGTTCTTAGATCGTTTGAATTTGAAATGTTCAATTTCAATTAGGGAATAAATATGAATGTATATAGATACATTATAATATAATGTTTTGGAACTTTATATTATAAATTTAGTGTGAATATGATTCATATTAAATTTTATGAGTGAATTAAATAATTGAAAGAGTTCAAATATTAATTTAAATGTGAATGTTATTCATATTTAAAAACTATAGGTTAAATTTTAATGTGCATAAGATGTGCATTAAAACTATAGGTTAGAGTAAAAAATTTAATTAAATATATGATATTTAATTTATTAAATATTAATTAATTAATATATATAATAATTAGTTAGATTAATAATTATTATTATTCTTTATTTAATTATTTAATATTAAATAAATGGGAACATGCCAGGAGGGCACGTTCCCCACTTCCCTCCAACTCCCTATCGATAGGCAGTGAAGGAAGTTATCCCTCTATGTACTCCTTCTCGACTGGTGGAGGAGTATCATCGATGGTTGAGCAATTGTGAATTGCTAAGAAAACACCCTCTCAATTTCCCTTCCTCCTTCCAAACTAGTTGGAATCCTTCCCACCAAGGATTGGATCCAAGTAGAAACTCAAAGAATAGAAGGTTTGCTGAATGGTTGTGTCTTGTTGAGAATACAGGGAAAACTAACTGTGTTTTTGTATGTTTGGAGCAAGGAAGTTGTTGTGTTTGTGAAAACTACAAAGGTAATTAATACTTCTTTCCTTTTAGTTTTAGAACTTATACAACATATTTGCATGTTTAGAATCCATGCCTAATTAGATTAGATTTATTGCTTATCTCTCTGTTTTTACCCAATGTATTGGTATTTGGAATAAACCAAAACAACCAAGTAATTTATCGATTAAACCACGTTTTCGCTACTTACGCGGATCAAATCTCCATCAAACTCTTGTGGTAGTGTCCTGTTGGAAGAAGAGAGTTGTTGTGCTTTACATTTTGGAGAAGCAAGGAGTTGCAGTTCATAGCGTGACTACAAAGGTAATATGGTTTCTCCCTTTAGTTTAGAATGTACAACATCTTAATTTATGCTTTAATCCATGCTTTAGAATTTCTTATCTCTGTTTATTTGTCAATGTATGGGTTTTTGGAGTAAAGCAAGAAAATCAAGCAAATTACGATTTTTAAACTACGTTTCTGTTGCTCAAGGGGATTTGATTCCCTTCATGTAATACTTGATGATTTAAATGAATAAAAGTTATTTATTTTTCAAACTTTGTATCTCGCATTTTATAAACTTAATCAAACAAACTAAGCTACAGAGTCATATTATTTGAGAGAACTAGAACTTGGTGGACACACGGGGACGATCACGTTCGAGTTAATAACCCAAACGGTCTATATGGATAGGGTTGGAAACCTCATCCTGGTGACACTGTAGATGCGACCCGCTTTGTATTAGATACAAATATGGTGATCTAGCTCATTCATGTGGTTGAAATACGAGTGGGGGCATCCTGTGCAATGAGATTATACGACACCGGACCGTGAATTATAAGACCTATTGATGTAACACCATTAACAGTGTAGGACTAATAACTTCGTAGATGACCATTAGTGACTCGTCCGTAATCTTGAGCGTGTTAAGAACTCCTATCTGCGGGGCTGTGTCCTTTTACTAGTACAGGTGAGGGTGACCTAAGTCGCTCGACCAATATGCCTATCTTCATGAGGGAAGGACCACATGGGGAGCTGGGAACTTAACTACGCAAGAAGTGATGGAGATCTGATCTCCTTGAGGAGCGGAAACGTGTTTAGAATCGTAATGTGGAAGTTTATTTTGGTTTAAATGCAAAAAAACAGTACATAGACAAAACAGAACAAACATGCCTATCTAATCCTAATTAGATATGGAGATATACATGCAATCATGTTTGGTTAAAAACAATTAAACTAAAAAGGAGAAAGGGATTACCTTTGTAGTTTTTCCTCAGCACAGCAACTCCTTGCTCCACGAGATTTCAGCAACACAGGAACTTCTCTGCTTTTCTGCTTCTACAACAGGACACTACCAACAGGAGAACCCTCTATCCTCTTAGTACAACTTAAATCAAAATCCTCTGTGAGAAGGATTCCAACAGTTGGAATAACTTTGGGAAATTGGGAGAGTGAGAGAGAGAGAGAATTCTTACAGAGTTTCTTTCAATTCAATTGAATGATCGATGGAATGGTCTCTTCTCACCAGGAGAAGAAACCTCGGTAGAGGGCATCTCCCACTCCCAATTGATCAGAGAGTTGGGAGAGATCTGACACGTTCCCTATTTTTATTTTTAAATAAAAAAATAATCGTATTATTTAATAATCAATTAAATCTTATTTAATTAATTAAAATAAAATATCTTATATTTAATTTAGATTAAATCACATTTAATAAATTATCTCTCTATCATATAGTTTTAATGCACATCTAATGCACATTAAATTTAACCTATAGTTTTCAAATATGAATCACACATTTTGAATTTAATATTTGAACTCTTTCAAATATTTAATTCTCTCATGTAATTTAGTATGGATCATATCCACATTAAAATTAATATATAGTTCCAAAACTATATATTATATCGTATCAAATTACATTAAGTTCCCTTATGAATTTGAACATTTCAAATTCAAATGATCTAAGAACTCTTTACGAGCTAGAAGGTGGACCTAATGGACCTACAGATCAGAAGCTCCAACGATACGAGATTGCTCGGTTAATCTCATTAACCTTCCAATCCACATTCGTTAACTGCAGAAAGACTCCAATAAAGTCTCACAGCTGCACTCTTCTCACTGCAGATATATTTCTGTGTCCACGGATATTGACCAATAATAGCAAGTCAATCCTTCACGAATGTTCGTAACACCAGCTGGGTCAAATTACCGTTTTACCCCTGGGTTACATCTTGTGTCTTAAGTACCAGTGCTCCTGTAATGAACATTTTGTTTGTGGTTCTACAAATAAACAGAGTCACTCTCGAGCCAATGAGAGAGTCGGGTCGTTTGTTCAAGTCCCGGAGACACCACTTAAGGGAACATTCCTCTAATAACCCTAGTAGGAGGGAAGGAGTGAATTCCATCTTGTCAAGTTAAGTTCTCAACTGCTCACTCGGTCTTGTACCCAAAAAGGTAAGCATATTGAGTCGGCGGATCTGGCCACTATCATCCATACTAGTCAAAGGACAATCCCTCGCGAACAGTAGTTGTTAATCTGCTAAGGATTGAGATCAAGTTGCCTAGGTCATCCTAGTGAAATAGAAAACTAACTTGTCAACGGAGTTACAGATAGAGGTTACTATTTCGTGATCCGGTCTTATGCAATCACATTACATAGGATATCCCCACTCACATGCCATCTACACGAACACGTTAGGATCACAGTGTTTGTATCAAATACAAAGTGAGCCACATCCATAGTTTTACCAGGGTAAGGTACCCAAACCTTGTCCCCTAACTATAGACCCTTTAGGCTGTATCTCGAACTGAGATTCTTTATATGTACACTACATTCAGTTAAAGACACATTTAACAACCTTGGATGTTTAGTTTATTGGATTTAGGGTTTAAATTAAGGCAAACTCGTAGATAACGAACAATAACTCTTTATTGAAATAATAACACTTTATTACATTAATTAGAACATAATTACAAACTACGAGTAATAGGGCACAAACCCCAACAAACTCCCACTTGAACTCTCACTGACTCCGCAATGGAGGCTGAGTATGTCGCTTCTTGTGAAGCAGCTAAGGAGGTTGTTTGGCTAAGGAAATTCCTTACTGATTTGGAAGTTGTTCCAAGTATGGAATCTCCCATCACCTTATACTATGACAACAATGAGTGCAAAGAGCCAATTCAAGGAACCTCATGACCATAAGCGAGGAAAGCACATCGAGAGGAAGTATCACCTGATACGAGAAATAGTGCAACGAGGAGATGTGACAGTCACGAAGATCGCTTCGGAGCACAATATTGTTGATCCATTTAGAAAGACTCTCACGGCTAAAGTGTTCGAGGGTCATCTGGAAATTCTGGGTCTACGAGATATGTACATAAGCTAATCTAGGGCAAGTGGGAGATATGTAATGGGGTATATGGATGCCCTAGTTTATTGTATTTTTATCTCTTGTAACAACTGTTTTAGATTATGATGTACACCACTAGAGTTTTAGTTGAAGTGGGAGTTTGTTGGGATTTGTACCCTAGAACTCGTAGTTTGTAATTATGTTCTAATTAATATAATAAAGTGTTATTATTTCAATAAAGTGTTATTGTTCGTTATCTACTAGTTTGCCTTTATTTAAACCCTAAATCCAATAAACTAAACATCCAAGGCTGTTAAATGAATCTTTAACTGAATGTAATGTACATAAAAAGGATCTCGGTTCGAGATACAGCCTAAAGGGTCTATAGTTAGGGGATAAGGTTTGGGTACCTTACCCTGGTAAAACTATAGATGTGGCCCACTTTGTATTTGATACAAACATTGTAATCCTAACGTGTTCGTGTAGATGACATCTGAGTGGGGATATCCTATGTAATGAGATTACATAAGATCGGACTACGAAATAGTAATCTCTAGCTGTAACTTCGTTGACTAGTTAGATTTCTATTTCACTAGGATGACCTAGGCAACTTGATCTCAATCTCGAAAGGCAAAGTTACTAACTCCTCGTCGCGAGGGATTGTCCTTTGACTAGAATGGGTGAGAGTAGCCAGATTCGCCGACTCAATAAGCCTACCTTCTTGGGAACAAGACCGAGTGAGCGGCTGGGAACTTGACTTAGCAAGATGGAATTCACTCCTTCCCGCCTACTAGGGTAAGTAGAGGAATGTTCCCTTAAGTGGTGTCTCCGGGACTTGAACAACGGGCCCGACCCTCTCATTGGCCCAAGAGGGACTCTGTTTGTTGGTAGGACAACAAACAAATTGTTCATTAGAGGAGCACTGGTACTTAAGGCACAAGATGTAACCTAGGGGTAAAACGGTAATTTGACCAAGATGGTGTTACGAACATTCGTGAAGGATTGACTTGCTGTTATTGGTCAATATCCGTGGACACAGAGTGTTCCCGCAGTTAACGAATGTTGATTGAGAGGTTAATGAGATTAACCGAGTAATCTCGTATCGTTGGAACTTCTGATCTGTAGGCCCATTAGGTCCATCTTCTAGCTCGTAAAGGGTTCTTAGATCATTTGAATTTGAAATGTTCAAATTCATTAGGGAATATATTTAATGTATATTGATACGATATAATATATAGTTTTGGAACTATATATTAAAAATTTAATGTTAATATGATTCATATTAAATTATATGAGAGAATTGAATATTTGAAAGAGTTCAAATATTATATTAAATGTGAATGTGATTCACATTTGCAAACTATAGGATAAAATTTAATGTGCACTGGTTGTACATTAAACTACAGGTTAAAGAGTAAAATTAATCAATTTAATTAATATTGAATTAAATATGATTTGATTTAATTAATTAATATTTGATTAATTAATATAATATTAATTGGAAACGTGTCAGGAGGACACGTTCCCACTATCCCCCAACTCCCCCTCGATAGGGAGTGGGGAGTTGCCCACTAAAGCTTCTTCTTCTCCTGGTGAGAAGAAGAAAGTGATTGATCTGCAAAATTTTGGAGAAGTGTCTCTGAAGGAATTCTCTCTCTCACACATTCTAATTCCCAAAATTTTTTCAATTGTTGGAATCCTTCCCACAAATGAGAGATCTAAGCACTCAGAGACATAGAAGGTTTTCCAAGTGGTAGTGTTCCTGCTTGAAAAACAGAGAGTTGTTGTGTTGCTGATGTTGGGTTTTATGTCCTAAAACTCGTGGTTTTGTAAACTGAATGTATATTCTATATCACAATAAAGTTGTTATTGAAATTTATTCAGTAAAGGTGTTATTGACTATTGTGTATTGTGTAACCTTAATCTAATAAAGAACCCTTGGCTATAGGATGAATTCTTGAACTTTATGTGTGACATAAAAGTGGATCAAGTTCAAGTTATAGCCAAAGCAGTTCTATAGTATAAGGATAGGGTTGGGGACCTTATCCTCGGGGACACTATGGACGCGCCCACTTTGTAGAGAACAAACGATGTGATCCTAAATCGTTCATGTGGAGACATGTGAGTGGGGCGCCTATGCAATGAGTTTGCATAAGATCGATCGCGTAATAGTCACTTAGACTTTATAACTCCGCCATCGCCTTAATCGACTATATTCATCCGATGACCTAGGTAACTCGATCTTAATCCCGAGCGTTCTATGGACTCCTGTTTATTCGAATTATCCTTAGATTTGCATGGGTGAGAGTGGCTCGAGACCGCCGACTCAATAAGCCCGCCATTTCGTGGATAAAATCGGGTAGATAGTTGGGAACATAGTTCGCAAGATGGAATTCACTCCTACCCGCTTTACGGATTAGTAGAGAGGTTGTTCCCTTGGCATCGACTCGGGTCTTGAACAATGGGCCCACCCTCTCATTGGCCCGAGAGTGATTCGGTTTCTTTGGTTGGACCACAAACCAATTGTTCATTAAAGGATCGGTGGGACTTAAGGAACAAGAGGTAATTACTGAGGGTAAAGCGGTAATCTTGACCCAAACCAGAATTACGAACGACTGTGAAGGATCGACTTATTAATCATGGTTATATCAAGTGGGACGTAAATATATCTACGGTGAGGAGAATGCAACCCACCGGGCTTTAGTGGAGTGTCCCGATGGTTAACGAATGTTGATTAGCTAGGCTAAAGAGTTTGGCTTAGGTTATTCTCGTATCGTTGAAGCTCATGATCCTGTAGGTCCATTAGGTCCTCCTTACTAGCTTGGACTAAGCCTTGTAACATTTTGAGAGAAAAGAATTTGAATTGTTCAAATTGAGTTTGGAAAAGAAAGCGTTAATTATATGTGATATATTTAACTAATCATAGCTTAATTATGAATTAAACTATGATTAAAAAGAGGTGGATATATTTAAATATGATTTAAATATTGGATCGGTTTATTGCATGAATAAAGATTCATGTTCGGAAAAACGATCGGGATTGGACAATTTATTTAATTTAATATTTAATATTAAATTAAATTAAAAATTAATTAATTAAATTAATTTTTGAATTATTTAATTAATTAAATTAATTTTAATTTAAAATCAATTTAATATTGATTTTTGAATTAAAATTAAATGAAAATTAGAGATTTTTCTTGGATTTTCATAAAATCCAAATTACAACTTGCCCAAATCCCTCTCATCATCAAATTCACCAAAATTGGCCACCTCCATCTCAAACCATCCTCATCACACTTGAGTTGTCACTCAAATGAAGCTTAATGAAGCTTTATTTAATGGTGATTTGAGGTGTTTTGAGTGAATTTTGCAGAAATTAAAAGAATTCACGTTTTGTGACCTTTAAGGACTTTTCTTCCAAATTCTCTCAACCTAGGATCCCACAATCCGTTCTAAGGCCTGAGGATAGTAGGGAAGACTCTAAACTGTTGTCCAGAAGTGTTCGTGTTGAAATCCATTCACCGGGTGAAGAGAATTTGATCTTCAAAGTTGAGTTTTCTATTCCTCTGTTTTTCCAGCTTTGAGCATGCATTTTATTTTATAAAATTGATCAACTTAGAGTGTTCAAGATCCAAAATTGCTTCCGCTTTCTTAATCTAGACTCTTTCAATTGGTATCAGAGCAATTTTGAGCACTCAATTTGATCAATTGTGTTATGTGGTGGGTGTTTTATGAAATACAATTTTTCTAGGTATCTAAAGTGTTCTTCTGACTTTGGCATTTAAATTGAGCATCTATTTGTGCTTTATTTTCAAATTGCTCAAGTGTGTTTGAGCATTAATAATGCGTAGAATAAGTGTAAAAATTTCAAGTTGATTGGAGTTCGGGAAGGCCTTCAATTTGAAGAAATAAGCTCGGAAGGTCACAAAACTCGGAAACAGAGAGGTTGCTGTAAATTTTTTTTTTTTTTCTCTCAAATCTGCAGCTCCAGCCCGTGTTTTCCAAATTCATGAAGAAGAAGTTGACTTTGACTGGACCGTTGACCATTGACCGGTTTAGTTGACTTTGACCGGTTCAATGGTTTTTGGACCGGTTTGGCTCGATTTTGGTCCGGTTCGGTTGGTTTTAGACCGGTTCTGACTATTTCGAGGCCGGTTTTTCCATTTTGGACGTCCGTTTCACCAATTGGAGGCCCGGTTCATCCTTTTACAGCCTGATTTAACCTTATGAAGGTCTGGTTCACACATTTGCAAGCTGGTTCGACCCAAATTTGAAGTGTTTGAAGTGGTTCGATATCAATTCTAGATTATTATTGTAATAATTTAGTAATTTGCTTGCATTAGATGCCAAAACCAGTCCACTTTAGTGTGTTTAATTAATTATGCATTGTGAATGTATGTTTTAATTAAATTCTCTAATTATATGTGCATAAAGTATGCCATATAGATTTTAAAATCCCACCATAGGAAGCATGCTCCATGCATTAAAAGTATGTTATAAGTGTTATAATATATTGTATGCATGTTAATTGGGTTTCATGAGAATTAATATAAGAGTTATATTAATTTATGAAATAAATATTATATGTTTTAATTATAATTAATATAAGGGTTATATTAATTAAAAATTAAACATATAATTGCTATGCATTTATTCATGTGATGAATTTGTTATAAATGTATGTTTATTCATGTGATGAATGATGAAATAATTTATAACATAGAAATGCATGTAACCTAAGGTTAATTAATTAGTTTTAAAATGGTTTTAGAATCTGAAATTAATTAGATCTAAGGTTATCTAGTTCTAATAAGATTAGAATTAGGAAACTAATAATTTATAAACTTTGATTAAAGAGGACTCGACTAAGGAAGGTTTACAGCTAGGTTGGGGTACTTAAGTCGACTGGAAACGGAACACCCCTACAGGAACCGACTGGGAGTGAATTTAATCCATAGGTTTATAAATTATCTTTCGTGAGTGGCGTTTATTAAAAGTTAATAAATTAAACTCATAGACCTAGGTTTATTAAAAGGTTAATAGACTTAGGTAATTCAAAGATAATTGTTATATTGGTAGACTTAGGTGATATTGTTTTAGGAATATGCCTAAGTAAAAGTATACCCAAACCTATTTAAAATACTTAGTGGGAGTGAAAAGGTATATATGATATATCAATTTCCTCTTACGCTCTCCACGAAGTTCACACCGTGAGATTTATGCTCGGCCTCGTGATGTCAATAGGACATCCCCATTCGGATGGTGTTTGCATAAATCAAGAGCAAGGTGAATGGAGAAAGTATTTATAGTAAGTGAGTGAAGAAAGTGTGTCAACACATCCTACGGTCTCCTCCATTAGGTTGGACCGTGAGATTCCCATGTTACGCTGCAGTTACCCAAGTAGCACCATACATTCGGAGGGATGTAACATGGATTTGGAACAACTCAAACTCGAGAAATGGATAGGGTCTCTTAGGTCCATTCCTGCTTTGTCTCTCCGGTTTGGTAACATTGTTGGGGCCGACCTCCGAGGTCCGAAAATGGCGGGTCACACATACAAGAATTGCTAATCTGTTAGTAAGTTCTTGTCCAAAGTAGCGATAACTAGAATGTTATAGGAATAAGAGTTATTCCAGTATTAGCATTTAGTCAAGAATGTCTTGGTTCGGTGAAGGAGTGATTGATCGCTCTCAGTAGCGGTTGCTCGACTCACTGAGTATCGTTGCAAAAACAATAATGAGTTTATGGGTACATTATTACTTTTGCTAAATTCTTAAATTGGATAGGTTACAAACAATTCACTAATAGAATTCATTCTTTTTCAAAGATGTCGAACTCTTTTATCCAATTACTCGCCTTCAATAAACTTAGCGGCGATAACTATGGAACCTCGGAAGTCAAACTTGAATACGATTCTTGTTCTTGATGATCCGAGGTTCGCCTTAACGGAGGAATGTCCTCCCCCCTCCCAGCTGATCGCAAACCGAATGGTTCGGGATGCTTATGAAAGATGGATTAGGGCTAATGAGAAGGCCCGAGTCTATATCTTAGCCAAAGATATCCGATGTGTTGTCTAAGAAACATGAGACCATGGTCACCGCAAAGGAGATCATGGGATCATTACAGCGATGTTTGGACAACCGCCCCTCATCGGTCCATTATGATGTCACAACACGTTTACAACTCCCGTATGAAGGAGGGCCTCATAGGAACATGTCCTTGACATGATGACCCACTTCAACGTGGTCAAGTAAATGGGACAATCATAGATGAGAGAAGTCGTAACTTTTATTATGGAATCTCTTTAGAAAAGTTTCGCCATGCCATTCGCACAAATGCGGTAATGAATAAAATAGAGTATAACCCGACTACTCTCCTCAACGAGCTCTGACTTTTGAGTCCCTCATGAAATCAAAAGGAAAAGAGAAGGAGGCAAATGTTGTCACTTCAAGAAGTTCCTTAGAGGATCGTCCTCCGGGACCAGTCTAGTCCTTCTTTTCTAAAAATAAGGGTATTCGAAAAAGAAGAAGAAGGACAAAGGGAAGGGACAGCTCCACACACACAAGGCCAAAGCCACAGGAAAATGTTTCCACTGTGGTGCAGACGGGCACTGGAAGAGGAACTGTCCGAAATACCTTGCAGAAAAGAAAGTTGAGAAAGAAAAACAAGGTAAATATGATTTACTCGTTTTTGAAACATGTTTAGTGGAACATGATGATTCCGCTGGATATTAGATTCAGGAGCCACTAACCATGTTTGTTCTTCTTTTCAGAAACTAGTTCTGGCAGCACTTGGTGATGGGGAGATATCTCTCGTGGTTGGAACGGAGAGAGGTTGTCTCAAACCAAAGCAAGTGGGGCTTGAAGTGAAGTCGTTGTTTAGAGATAGATTTGTTTTATTAGAAAATGTACTTTTTGGTTCCCGGAATCAAAAGAAATCTTATATATATCTCTTGTTTGCTTGAACATATGTATAAAGTATCTTTTGATCATAATGAAGCGTTCATTTGCAAAAAGAGGTGTACGAATATGTTCTCGCTAAACTTGAAAACAAACTTATATGTGTTAAGACCAACAGAGTAAAAGTTGCTTTTAAACACCGAGATGTTTAAAACAAATTGATACTCAAAATAAAAGGCGTAAACTTTCTCCTAGTACCTATCTTTGGCACTTGAGACTAGGTCACATTAATCTCAATAGGATTGGGAGATTGGTCAAGAGTGGTCTCCTAAGTCGGTTAGAGGACAACTCTTTACCACCATGTGAGTCCTGTCTCGAAGGAAAATGACTAAAAGACCTTTTTAAAAAAGGTTATAGAGCCAAAGAGTTCTTGGAACTCGTGCATTGGACCTCTCCGTGGTCCTATGAATGTCAAGGCACGAGGAGGGTATGAATACTTCATCGATTATATTGATGATTATTCTAGGTATGGTTATCTTTACCTAATGCATCATAAGTCCAAAACCCTTGAAAAGTTCAAGGAATATAAGGCGTAAGTTGAGAATACATTAGGTAAAACGATTAAAACACTTCGATCAGATCGAGGTGGAGAGTATATGGATTTGAGATTCCAAGACTATATGATAGAACATGGAATCGTATCCCAACTCTCAAAGACTCCTGCATACACCTCAAATGTAATGGTGTATCCGAGAGGGGAAATAGAACCCCTGTTAGACATGGTTCGATCCATGATGAGCTACGCCACCGCCTAGTTCGTTTTGGGGATATGCAGTGAGAAGTGCCAGATATATTTTGAACATGGTTCCTCTAAAAGTGTTTGAAACACCCTATGAGTTATGGAAAGGGCGTAAAGGGAGTTTACGCCACTTTAGGATTTGGGGATGTCCGACACATGTGTTGGTGTCCAATCCAAAGAAACTGGAACATCGTTCAAAATTATGCCTATTCGTAGGATACTCCAAGGAAACGAAAGGTGGTCTGTTTTATGATCCTCAAGAGGACAAGGTGCTTGTGTCGACAAACGCCACGTTCTTAGAGGAAGACCACATGAGAGATCATCGCCTCGTAGAGAGTAATTGTCTTAAGTGAAATTTCCGGGAAGTTACGGATAAATCAACAAGAGTTGTTGATAAAGTCGGTCCTTCTCAAGAGTTGAGAATGCCTCGACGTAGTGGGAGAGATGTTAGACAACCCGACCGCTACATGGGTTTGACAGAAACCCAAGTCGTCATACCGATGATGGCATTGAGGATCCATTGACCTATAAACAGGCAATGAATGATATAGATAGGGGACGAGTGGATTAAAGCCATGGACCTTGAAATGGAGTCAATGTACTTCAACATACTGATGCCGAAACTTGTAGATCAACCGGATGGTGAAAGACCCATCGGTTGCAAGTGGATCTACAAGAGGAAACGAGATCAAGCTTCGTAAGGTGCAAACCTTTAAGGCTCGACTTGTGGCAAAGGGTTATACCCAAAGGGAAGGGTGGACTATGAAGAAACCTTCTCCCCTGTTGCCATGCTTAAATCCATTAGAATACTTCTTGTCCATTGCCACATTTTATGACTATGAAATTTGGCAAATGGATGTCAAGACGACCTTTCTAAATGGCAATCTTGAAGAGAGTATCTATATGGATCAACCGTAATGGTTCATAGTTCAGAGGTCAAGAGCAAAAAGGTTTGCAAGCTTAAACGATCCATCTATGGATTGAAACAAGCTTCTAGATCTCGAATATAAGATTTGATCTGCGATCAAATCTTATGGCTTTGAACAGAATATTGACGAGCCTTGTGTTTACAAGAAGATAGTCAATACCATCGTAGCTTTCTTAGTTCTATACGTAGAGACGATATCTTGCTCATTGGGAATAATGCAGATTCTCGATCGGCGTTAAGCAATGGCTAATGACCCAATTCCAAATGAAAGATTTGGGAGAGGCTCGATTTGTTCTTGGAATCCAAATTGTTCGGAATCGCAAGAACAAAACGCTAGCATTATCTCTGCATCTTATATTGACAAGATGTTGGTTAGATATAAGATGCGAGAATTCCAAGAAGGGTTCATTACCTTTCGCATGGAATTCATTTGTCTAGGAACAATGTCCTAAGACACCTCAAGAAGTAGAGGATATGAGACGCATTCCCTATGCATCCGCCGCCGGTAGTCCGATGTATGCCATGCTATGTACTCGACCCGACATATGCTATGCAAATGGGAATAGTCAGAGATATCGCCTAATCCGTGATATGATCACCGGATCGCCGTTAAGAACATCCTCAAATATCTTAGGAGAACGAGGACTATATGCTTGTGTATGGTGCAAAGGATTTGATCCTTGCAGATATACACCGACTCGATGATGATCGATGTGGATTCGAGGAAATCCACATCGGATCGATGTTCACTCTTAACGGAGGAGCTATAGTATGGAGGAGTATAAAACAAGGTTGTATTGTCGACTCTCACAATGGAGGTCGAGTACGTCGCGACTGCGAAAGCGTGAAGGAGGTCGTATGGCTTAGAAAGTTCTTGACCGATTTGGAAGTTGTTCCAAATATGAATTTGCCTATCACCCTTTATTGTGATAATAGTGGTGCGTGGCAAATTCTAAAGAACCTAGAAGCCATAAGCGCTTGAAAGCACATAGAGCGCAAATACCATCTCATCAGGGAGATTGTGCAACGAGGAGACGTGATTGTCACGCAGATTGCTTCGGAGCACAACATTGCTGATCCGTTTACAAAGCCCCTCACGGCTAAAGTGTTTGAGGGTCACCTAGAGAGTCTAGGACTACGGGTTGTACAGTAGGGCAATTTTTCTTTGCTCAAAGATGTTTTACCCCACACGACGTTTTAGTCCAAGTGGGAGATTGTTGGGTTTTATGTCCTAAAACTCGTGGTTTTGTAAACCGAATGTATATTCTATATCACAATAAAGTTTTTATTGAAATTATTGACTCATCTGTGTATTGTGTAACCTTAATCCAATAAAGAACCCTTGGCTATAGGATGAATAGTTGAACTTTATGTGTGACATAAAAGTGGATCAAGTTCAAGTTATAGTCAGAACAGTCTATAGTATAAGGATAGGGTTGGGGACCTTATCCTGGGGACACTATGGACGCGACCCACTTTGTAGAGAACAAACGATGTGATCCTAAATCGCTCATGTGGAGACATGTGAGTGGGGCGCCCTATGCAATGAGTTTGCATAAGATCGATCGCGCAATAGTCACTTAGACTTTATAACTCGTTCATCGCCTTAATCGACTATACTCATCCGATGACCTAGGTAACTCGATCTTAATCCGAGCGTTCTATGGACTCTGTTTATTCGAATTATCCTTAGATTTGCATAGGTGAGAGTGGTTTCGAGACCGCCGACTCAATAAGTCCGCCATTTCAGGATAAAACCGGGTAGATAGTCTGGGAACATAGTTCAAAGAAGATGGAATTCATTCCTACCCGCTTTAGGGATTAGTAGAAAGGTTGTTCCCTTGGCATCGACTCGGTCTTGAACATGGGCCCATCCTCTCATTGGCCCGAGAGGGATTTGGTTTTTGGTTGGACCACAAACCAATTGTTCATTAGAGGATCGGTGGAACTTAAGGAACAAGAGGTAATTACTGAGGATAAAACGGTAATTTTGACCCAGCTGTAATTACGAATGACCTGTGAAGGATCGACTTACTAATCATGGTTATATCGAGTGGACATAAATATATCTACAGTGAGGAGAGTGCAGCCACTGGACTTTAGTGGAGTGTCCCGATGGTTAACGAATGTTGATTAGCTAGGCTAAAGAGTTTGGCCGGCTAATCTCGTATCGTTGGAGCTCATGATCTGTAGGTCCATTAGGTCCTCCTTACTAGCTTGGACTAAGCCTTGTAACATTTTGAGAGAAAAGAATTTGAATTGTTCAAATTCGAGTTTGAAAGAAAGCGTTAATTATATGTGATATATTTAACGAATCATAGCTTAATTATGAATTAAACTATGATTAAAAAGAGGTGGATATATTTAAATATGATTTAAATATTGGATCGGTTTATTGCATGAATAAAGATTCATGTTCGGAAAAACGATCGGGATTGGACAATTTATTTAATTTAATATTTAATATTAAATTAAATTAAAAATTAATTAATTAAATTAATTTTTGAATTATTTAATTAATTAAATTAATTTTAATTTAAAATCAATTTAATATTGATTTTTGAATTAAAATTAAATGAAAATTAGAGATTTTTCTTGGATTTTCATAAAATCCAAATTACAACTTGCCCAAATCCCTCTCATCATCAAATTCACCAAAATTGGCCACCTCCATCTCAAACCATCCTCATCACACTTGAGTTGTCACTCAAATGAAGCTTAATGAAGCTTTATTTAATGGTGATTTGAGGTGTTTTGAGTGAATTTTGCAGAAATTAAAAGAATTCACGTTTTGTGACCTTTAAGGACTTTTCTTCCAAATTCTCTCAACCTAGGATCCCACAATCCGTTCTAAGGCCTGAGGATAGTAGGGAAGACTCTAACGGTTGTCCACGAAGTGTTCGTGTTGAAATCCATTTACCGGGTGAAGAGAATTTGATCTTCAAAGTTGAGTTTTCTATTCCTCTGTTTTTCCAGCTTTGAGCATGCATTTTATTTTACAAAATTGATCAACTTAGAGTGTTCAAGATCCAAAATTGCTTCCGCTTTCTTAATCTAGACTCTTTCAGCTGATTTACTAGATTTTGCTTGGAGCAAGGAGTTGCTGCGAGTCTACAAAGGTAAACGTTTATTCCTCTTCCTTCTTAGTTTAATTGTTAAACTTAGTATGTTTGTATGCAATTAATCCATGCCTAATTGGATTAGAAATAATTTTCATGCTTGTTCTGTTTTATTTATCAATGTACTGATTTTTGATTCAATGAAAACAATCAAGCAATTACGATCCCAATCACGTTTCCGCTGCTCATGGAGATCAGATCTCCATCAATGGTAACACTCCACTAAATCCCGTAGCTGCACTCCCATCAATGTAGGACAAATTGTGCTCATCGATAACCAATGCCCGTGAGTCGTCCCTTCACAGGTTGTTCGTAGTCACTACTGGGTCAAATTACTATTTTACCCTTGTGTCTACTTCTTGTTCCTTAAGTCTCACTGCTCCTCTAATGCACAATTTTGTTGTATAGTCAATCCATAAACAACGTCCCTCTCGTGCAAGTGAGAGGGTGATCGCCCGTTGATCAATCCCTAGAGACAACACTAAAGGGAACAACCCCTCTGGTTTTCCTAGCTCGGAAACGACTGAATTCCTTCGTGCGTAGTTAATTTCTCAGCTCCCCACGAGGTCCTATCCCCAAGAAGATAGGCATATTGGGCGTATTCAGACAACCCTCACCCGTACTAGTCAAAGGACGACCCTCGCAGACAGGAGTCCGTAACACACTCACGATTAAGGACGAGTCAATAATAGTCATCTTAAGAAGTTATTAGTCATATACTGTTAACGGTGTTACATTAGTAGGTCTAATAATTCACGGTCCGGTCTTGTACAATCTCATTGCACAAGATGCCCCCACCCGCATGTCAACCACATGAACAAGTTGGATCACCATGTTTGTATTTAATACAAAGCGGGCCACATCCATAGTGTCACCAGGATAAGGTTTCCAGCCCTATCTGTATACTGTAGATCGTGGTCATTAACTCGAACATGATCCTCTCCGTGTGTCAACTGCACACCGTTCAAGTTTTAATTCTCTAGAAGGATATGACTTTGGAGCTTAGTTTATTGGATTAAGTTTATAAAAAATGCGAGACACAAAGTTTGAATAATAAACAACCTTTATTTATTAAACCAATGAATATTACAAACTTCACGAGATTAGGGCATACACCCCAACATGGACAACGGGCGCCCACCCTCTCACTGGTCCGAGAGGGATGTTGTTTATGGTTGTACCATGCAACAAAGTTGTTCATTAGAGGGGCAGTGGGACTTAATGAACAAGAGGTAGACACAGGGGTAAAACGATAATTTGACCCAGCTGTGACTACGAACAACCTGTGAAGGATCGACTCACAGGCATTGGTTATATCGATAGACACAACTTGTCCTACAGTGAGGAAAGTGTAGCTACAGGCTTTAGTGGAGTGTTACCGTACTTAATGAATGTTGATTAACCGGGTCAAAGAGTTTGATCGGTTAATCTCGTATCATTGGAGTTCATCATTTGTAGGTCCATTAGGTCACTCGGTTGGCTCAAATTGGACTAAATGAGAGTTTACAGTTTTGAGTGGGTTTGAAGTGTTCAAATTCATTAAAATGGTATTTATGTCTTTTATATGTGATATGATTGACATAATATATAGATTAATGTGATTGAGATTCATAATAAACTATAGTGTAGCCTAATTAATTAATTAGGGCTAAGTTAGAGAAATTGGATTGAGAGAAATTAAATTGAATGTGATCCAATTTAAAATTCCATAATTATGCAAATGTGATTTGTATAATAAGGTATGAGATACCTTATATTATGTGATATGCAAATATGATTTGCATATTATATAATTGTGGTATTTTGGTGAATTGGTGGAGATTTTACCTCCACCATACACCATTATAAATACATGCTTCAAGAAGCATTTCTTACAACAAGTGCTCATTTTTTGAATTTCATCCCAAAGAGCAATTGAAATTCTCTTTAGCTTCTCTCTCAATCTCGAAAACAGTCTCCACCAGAAATCCAAAGGGAGTCCCACCACTCTCCCTCTACCTTCCGAGAATAATCGAGAAGAACAAGTGGAAGTGTCTGGCTTGATTTGTTCGTGGTCAGTGTTCGAGAGATCGTTGGATCGTTGAGATCGTGATCGAAGGTAGAAACACAAAGAAGGGTTCTTTAAGAGGTTAGTAACGAAAACCTTTCTGTTTTCTTCTAGTTTAGCATGCTTAATCTAGTTAGAAATTCATTTATTTCAATTTTAAGAAAATTAGAACAACAACGAAACAACGACAATTCACGTCGCAATTCCGCTACGGGAAATCCATTCTCTTCAGTCATTACCTAAAATTAATGGAAAAGTTATTTATTTAATTAGTAATTAATTAAAATTTTAAAATATCACTAAATTAAATTAAGTAAATTTCATATTATGTAATTGGGTTATATGAAATTTGGATCAATTCTTGAAAAAATCTCAAATGGGGACCCAAATCCAACAAAATCTTAGCCCAAAGGGCTAGGTCCAAGTCAATTGGTGTTGGACTAGTTTGCAGGGGTCAAGCCTAGAGACAACTATAGGCCCAGTCCAATGATCAGACCCAAGCCCACGTAGAAGACCCTTTGCTTTTATGGATATCAAACACTTCCTAAACGAAAATTCTACCTCAAAGATCAAGAACGCTTCTTCGAGATTTATTGCACTTCACACTCGAGACACAAGCTAAAAAGCACTCGAGAAAAATTTACCTTCGAGAACAAGCTAAAAAGCCCTGAAAACAAATTTACATTTGAGAATAACTGCAAATCCCTCAACTATTTAAAGATGGAGAACAAGCTGTAAAAGCACTCAAACAACTTGATGATCGATAACAAGCTGCAAAGGCCCTTGAACAACTCGAAGATCGAGTCAAGCTTATGGTCCTCAAAAGAAATCCACATTCAAGAACAAGCTGCGAAGCTCTCGAAACCAATTCACATTCGAGAAAAAGTTGGAAAAGGCCTCAGACAAATTTACAGCCGAGATACAAGCCGAAGACTTTCAACAAGCTACAAGCAAAAAACCTTCAACAAGCTACAAGCTGAAGACCATCAATAAGTTACAAGTCGAAGATCTTCATCAAGCTGCTAGCCAAAGATCTTCAACAAGCTACAAGTCGAAGAACTTCAACATGCTTCAAATCCCCCATATGCATTACACTTGAGAGAGAAAAAGAAATCAGAGGATCAAATTAGAGATTGTAATTCACTACATTCAAATTAATACAAATTAAGGTTCATTACATGTGTCTCATTTCTATTGTTTTGTTGAAATCACGTAATGAACACACATCTATAAAGTTTAGAAAACATGAAAAGCCATACGAGAAAATAATATTTATAGGGTTAATTTTTAAAAACAAAAAAAAAATCAAATGGTTATCAAGTGAAATCTTAGTTATTGATTTGGCTATGGTCAAAATATAACCATTGTAGGCTACTTTATACTATATTTGTAATTATTTTTAATTAGCTACTATTTTCTAATATTTATATCAAATATATTAACCCACTTAAAGTAATTCAACTAGTTAAAGATATTATAATTTTAACCAAAAGATGAGTGGTTGCCATTATACTCAACACGTTGAACTAAAACCAAGCAAATTATACTAGTTTTTCATCTACTTTTATTCCTCAGCGAATATTGAACATGGGCCTGGGCCTAGTTAGTTATTGGTTTGGGCTAATTTTTTTGGAAGCATGGGCTACGATAAGACAGCTCATTTTTAGCAGAAGACGGAAAGCCCGAAAGGCTTGTCATCTCTATGGGCCTAACTGAATGGGCTGATTGATGTACTATAAAGCGTCTTCAAAATAAGAGAAATTATGCTTGTAACCATTCTTGTTTGAGTTTTAATTTTTTGAATGTTTAAGAGTGATGATTGAATTATTGATTTTGGAAAAAGAAATTTAGTTACCATTTATTTTGTAAAATTGATTCTCATAAAATCATTTTAATGGTTAGTGCCAAACTTCTCAGAGTAGTTTTTATATTATAAAAAGTCATTTTGATAGATTATGTTTGATTTAAAAAGTGATTTTAACCCATTAAATGACTAAAAAATGATTAATTTAGAAAACTATTTGACTCTATCCTAATCAATTAAGCTAAGAAAAAAATTTAGTTAGATTTATTATAATTTATACCATTGGAATTATTTTAATATTTTAAAATACTTATTTTTATTAATTTATTTTTTATTTTCTTTATTTTTTAATTTTTTTAAAAATTACGAGAAATAATTATTGATGCCAAATGGAAGCATTTAAAAAGCTAGCGTTTGAGTAAGGAAAAAAAAAATGAATTTTCGCACCTTTTCGTTAAGCAGGAAAGCAAATTCACGCAAAATTTTGATGGTTAGCAAATCGAGCCAACAACACGAAATTGTAATTTTAAAATTATGTCTTTGTTCTATATATTTAAAAAACAGAAGATGATTGTTATTTTTTTAATGTGATTTTTAGTCAATCACTCAAACATTGATTGTTGATTGTGAATCAGGATAAAAATAATTTTGTATTTTTGTAAAATTAATTATGTATCTTGCCAAATGTAATTTAAAATTAAATTGAAGTAATTTCGATCATGTTAAAGTTACTCTCAAACCTACCTTTTATAGGCATTTAAAAGTGATGGGGAGAAACCAAAATCAATATAACTAATATGGTGGGAAGTTTAAATTCACATTCTCCACCTTTCTTGTAGAAAGACAAAATGATTATGAGATAATTTTTTCAATTACATTGATTTATAAAATCAAGTAAAGGACAGTATTTGAGACTGACTAGCTTCTTCACATATCTTTCACCAACTTTCAAAATTTTCATATTTAAATTTGGAAATTACCGTAATTTATTTCACATTATAACTAATATTTTTTATATTTTAAATAATTGTAAGGTAAATTGCACAAACCACTCGCAAAATATTGTGTTGCAACAACCATTTTAGTTTTTAAGAGTTTGTTTTTTTATAATTTTTCTACAATATTTTTAATCATCTCAGTTCCCACCTTTTTTTAAGGAAATATTTGAATTTCTAGCTAAATTTCAAAATGAAAACAAGTTTTTAAAAATTATGGTCCATAACCCTTTGGTTTTTGAAATAACTTGTTCTTTTTCTTAATTTCTCTACAATGATTTTAATTGCTTTTAAGAAAACATTTGAATTCTTAGCCAAATTCTTAAAATAATTTTTTTAATTTTCAAAGATTGAGTTTGATTTTTGTAAATATCTACAAAAAGTAATAAGAAGACAAGTTAATCTATAAATAATAGTGTTATAGGCTTAATTTTAAAAACTAAAAACACTAAAACCGCCTAAACCTCCAAGTTTCAAGTGAAGAAATTGTATCCAACATTGTAGGGTTTTTAAACCCTCAAAAGTATCGTAAAGATAAAAATTAAATCCATTTTACACTATTTTCTTTCTCACATTTCATCTTCTCTGCTCCCTTCCTCTAGGCTCTAAGGGTTGTCATATTATGTATTACTCGTACTACTTGTATTAGTTAACTTGTTATAGTTTCTGGTTTGTTATAGTCAGTTTGTTATTCTCTCTATTTAAAGAGGAGGTATTGTAATATGACTTCAGGGGAATTAATTCCAGATAAATAAAATATCCTTCTTCCTCGATTGTGCACGTCTTACGGTATCAGAGTAGAGATTCCCCATAAACCAAATTGAGGAATTAGTTTTCATAGAGTTCCTCATTCCTCTACTTTCTTCTTCCCCTTTTTCTTTTTGATGGCCGACTCTTCCATGGATTCATCTGCTATCGAAGCACAGTTGAATTCATACTTGTTGCATGATTCTATCGCACCGAATTCAGTACTGGTGACTCATGTTTTTACTGGAGAAAACAACTATACCTCGTGGAGTAAGGCAATGGTGATCGCTCTCTCTGGGAAGAATAAACTAGGGTTTATCAATGGTGATATCAAGAAGTCGTCTGGAGCGTTGTTGACTGCCTAGTAGTGTAATGACGATATAGTGACTTCTTCGATACTCAATTCGGTCCCGAAGGATATTGCTAGTAGCATTATCTACATTGGTTGCACCAAAAATGTGTGGGGTGAACTAAATGAGCGATTTTAGGCAGACTAATGGACCTCAAATCTACAACTAAGGAAAAAATTAGTTACTGCTTCACAGGGCATGTTATTTGTTGAAGCCTATTACACGAAGATCAAGACTCTGTGGTAGGATCTTACCGATTATAGGCCAGTTGATGATTGTTCTTGCGGGGGAATCAAGTCTTTACTCATGTACCTTGATTCTGAATATGTGATGATCTTTCTCATTGGTCTGAATGAGTCGTTTGCCGCTATCCGCGCTCAAATCTTTCTAATGGAGCCTCTACCTATAATCAACAAGGTGTTCTCCTTAGTTCTACAAGAAGAACATCAGAGAAATGTTGGTGATACCGATAAAATAGCAGAGACAATTAGTCTACTTGCTGCGACTAGAACTTTGAGGAAGGTAACCAATGATCGAACACATCAGTGCAAGGATGAACGTTCCAAACGCAAGGATAACTGTGGCGGGAAATATATTTTGCAATATCGCATGTGTACGAGTCAAGTTTTAATATAGTGATTTAAGTTACGAGTATCGTCCTCTGGAATTGTTTTCTAGATTAATTAACTACCAAGATACTAATTTTTAATTTTATCTAAAGCAACAAAACTTTAATAAAAGGTGAAAACAAAGATAGAAAAGTAAATATACAAGTGGAGACACGAATATGCAAGAATTGTTAGGGGAATTAATTTCACAAATTATTTCCTTATTTAGCACATGCAATTGACTATGGTTGTGAGATTATAAACAAGAAGTAAAGATATTCAAAAGAGTCTCTCGATCTCTAATGATTCTCATGCATAGCTATAAACCCTAAAGTTACCTTATGAATTTTAAAAGCATGCATAGCATTAAACAACTTCTTAAAATGTTTTCCAAAGAACCCGAGTCACTTTCGTACCCAGAATTACTAAGAGTTTTGGCAACTTTGATCTAATCTAAGTCTATTCTATCGAATCAACTTAAACCAATAAATCATGCTAAACTTCGACAAAGAAAAGCAAGTAATTTAAGAAAGAATTGCCAAAAATAAAGGAACACAAATATAAGTTCATTAAAAACTTAAGTAAGTTCAAAACATGTTAATCAATCCGCTAACTAGGACAATTAGCTACTCATAATCACTATCAAAACAAACTAATGTCATACTAGAGTCTATAACAAAACTACAAACGAAAAGGAGGAAGAAAAATGCTGGGATTTATGCCCTAAACTTGTGTAATTTTGATCAATTAAATAAAGAGTTATTTGTTTTGATAGAATTACAGTCTTGCTTTATAAATCCAATAAACTAAGCTCCAACGTTATAACATATATCTTAAACATCAGTGTAGTGGACACTATTTTGATTGTGTTCAAGAATATAACCTAAATGGTCTATGGTATAAGAATAAGGTTGGAAACCTCATTCTGGAAACATCCATCGATGCGGCGCATTTTGTAATTAGTACAAATGAGGTAATCCAACTCATTCATGTAGTTGACATGCGAGTGGGGGCATCCTGTATGAATAGTTCATACAAGACCGGACCACAAATTATTAGTCTAACCGATTGTAAACATCAATTAATGAGGATAAGATTAGTAATTTATAGATGGTCATTAGTGACTCGATCTGAATCCTGAGCAAGTTAAGAACTCCTACTTATAGGGGTTTGTCCTTAGACTAGTATAGGTGAGAGTGGCCTGTAGCCTACTCAATAAGCCTACCTTCTAAGGGACAGAACCTCGTAGGTAGCTGGGAACTTAACTGTGCAAGATGGAATTCACTCATTCCTACACTAAGGAACTAGATAGGTTGTTCCCTTAAGAACTGACTCAAGGTCTTGAACAACGGGGCCCCGCCCTCTCTTAGGGTATGAGTCTAAGGTAGGACCTTAGAGTTGTTGTTCATTAGAGGATCAGTGGTGCTTAAGGTACAAAGAGGTAATCACAGGGGTAAAATAGTAATTTGACCTAGCTGTACTTACGAACGACCTGTGAAGGGTCGACTCATGGGTAATGACTATATCAGTGGACACAGTATTATCTACAGTGAGGAGAGTGCAACTACAAGTCTATAGTGGAGTGACTTGTAGTTAATGAATATTGATTAACTGGATCAAAGAGTTTGGTCAGTTAATTTCATATCATTGGAGCTCATGAACTGTAGGTCCATTAGATCCCTCCGTTGGCTCAACATGGTTATATTGAGGGTATAAAGTTAGGAATGAAATTAAAGTTCTCAAATTTCACACATGAGGTGTTATATCAATTGTATATGATATAATTGATATAATATATAGTTTTAATGTGAATTAGATTCACATATAAACCATATACTAATGAGAGAATAAAGGAAGGGTAGGATGGTCATTTTCATCCTATTTCCTTATATATATGGTTGCATGAGATGCAACTAGAGAAGTGATATTGTATGCCGTTTGGTTGTGTTGTTCGAAAGGTTCCAAGGATCACAATCTCTCTCTCTCACAACATCTCATCTTACCTAAAGGGAACCCACATTCCTCCCTCACCTAGAGAACAACGAAGAAGATCCAGTGGTCGTGTCTTAGTCCGTTCGTGGTTCGTGTTGCTGAGATCTTGATCGTGAGAGAAGAGGAGCACTTGAAGAAAGGTTCTTCAAAGGTACAATTTCTTGTTGTCCATCCAGTTTTATATGCTTAATCTAGTTGTTTTCGTTCTTGAATGAAATCGTTGTAACTAAATCAAGAGCGCGCGATTCACAATCGGTTCTGCTGCGGGATTCGATTCCCTTCAAAAGAAAACTCGTCGGTGAAGATGTCGGTCCCTTATTCCCGAGCTCCCGTCACGATCTCTAGCCTCCTCTCACGTGCATGGCCTCCGAAGAATAGTATTCTGCTCTTTTTTGAGTGTAAGAGTCGAAAATAGGTCTAAAATTCTAAACAATTTGGCTCCCTTTCGAATGGGCTAATAAGGATGTATATATAGGAAATCGGCACAATGTTGCAACCCCATGGGCGGCGTTGCAACGCTGCCCTTGCTGCCAGACATCCCATTACAACTATTTTTGTCATATCTTTTCGCTCGGGTGTCCGAATAACCTCCAGTTTCATGCATTTGAATCGTGATTCGATTTAGAATCTCCCAGAATATTTTGTATATTCAAAATACATCTTTATTTTTCGTGGGTCTCCAATTAAGAAAACACATGCTCGAAATTACACCAAAATAGTCTCAAACATTCTATTTTTGCTTCTCAAGCTCAATTTCCTGAAATTAACCATAAAATGCCATGAAAGCCCATGCTTTAAGTATACAAACTAGCTAAAATATAAGAAATAAGATAGCATATTTGTATGCTATCAAATACCCCACACTTAAGCTTTTGTCAGTCCCGAGCAAAACATAATTAAACTATAAGATCTTTCTTTTGTCATAGATTTAAAAGAAAATTTCAGCAATCACAGGAAATAATCAAACATGATGCTTCAACAAGCAGTTTTCCTATGTGTTCCTACATGTGTGCGAGATTAGCCTTCGTTCCTTTCATCTCTACTAAGCCCGGAACAAATTTATTAGGTTCTCCATTCAACTTCCCCCTACACTGGTCATAATCCTTGAGTCTCCCCATATTCAAGAAATAAACATCTTTCCTTAACACTTAATCACTTTTTTATCATTTTTTTCTTTTTTTTTTTTTTTGTGTAAGGACACTAGCTTTCACATATACACTTCAGGGACCCTTATCCAGAGCATTCACTCAATGAGTGGCCTAACTGATCAAAGTGAAGGTAGCTCTTTTTGTCCTCACAATTTTTTTCTTCAACAAATAAAACAATAGAAACAAAACAGACAAACTTTTTTACATAATGCACATATTTTACAAATCATGGACTTCATATTGTCATTCACTCTATCTTGCAGTTTAACTCTCAAATAAGTCCTTATACCTATTGAGGTGACATCAATCTTCTAAACCTAATAACTTTGTTCTAAGCATTCAAAACTACAGGAAGACAGGCTATGTGCATAATATTGCAGGAAAAACTCAACAAATTTTTTTAAATTAACTCAGATTCATATCATGCTATCAGGTTTCTACAAGACAACAAAATTTTCAATTAAATCTCATCCTAGGTCATCCTAATCATACTTATGCATAAGATCAATCAACAATCCAACACATACTCAGGATAGTCATAACAAATAAACAACACATCCCACCTTCAAACTTAAACTAAACATGGTGCCCAATGTATGAAAAATAAGCTCAAAGAAAGTAAGAAGGATAAGAGTGAACTATCCTGACTAATGGAGATCTTCATTTTTCTTTTTGAATTCCTTGTGAAGGGAATCGAAGTCCCCGCAGCGGAAGCGATTGCGAATCGCGCGCTCTTGATTTAATTACAACGATTAATTCAAGAACATAAAACATAGATTAAGCATGTAAAACAGAATGGGCAGCAAGTATTTACCTTTGAAGAACCTTTCTTCGAGTGATCCTCTCTCCCACGGTAACGATCTCAGTAACACGAACTCGTACGAACACCAACACTACCACCGGATCTTCTCCGTTGTTCTCTAGGTGAGGGAGGAAGGTGGGTTCCCTTTAGGAATAGTGAGGTGTTTTGTGAGAGAGATATTTGTTGTCTTGGAACTTTTCCAACAACAACAAAAAGCTAGGAATCACTTAGAATGAGCTAGAATGGCTTTTTTTTTAGTTGCATCTCATGCAACCATATATATAGGGGAATGGGGTAGAAATGACAATCATATCCCTCCTTTATTCTCTCTTTAGTATATAGTTTATATATGAATCTAATTCACATTAAAACTATATATTATATCAATTATATCATATATAATAGATATAACACCTCATGTATGACATTGAACACTTCAATTTCACTCCTAACTTTATACCCTCAATATTACCATATTGAGCCAACGGAGGGATCTAATGGACCTACAGATCATGAGCTCCAATGATGTGAGATTAACTGATCAAACTCTTTGATCCAGTTAATCAATTCAATAACTACAAGTCACTCTACTATAGACATGTAGTTGCACTCTCCTCACTGTAGATATTATTGTGTCCACTGATATAGTCATTACCCATGAGTCGACCCTTCACAGGTTGTTCGTAATCACAGCTGGGTCAAATTACCGTTTTACCCCGATGATTACCTCTTTGCTCCTTAAGCACCACTGATCCTCTAATGGACAACAAGTCTAAGGTCCTACCTTAGACTTATACCCTCAAAGAGGGCGCGACCCCGTTGTTCAAGACCTTGAGTCAGTTCTTAAGGGAACAACCTATCTAATTCCTCAGTAGAGGAATGAGTGAATTCCATCTTGCACAGTTAAATTCCCAGCTACCTACGAGGTTCTGTCCCGTAGAAGGTAGGCTTATTGAGTCGGCTACAGGCCACTCTCACCCATACTAGTCTAAGGACAAACCCCTATAAGCAGGAGTTCTTAACTTGGTCAGGATTCAAGTCGTAGTCACTAATGACCATCTATAAATTAGTAGTCTTATCCTGTTAACGGTGTTACACTGGTTAGACTAATAATTTGCGATCCAGTCTTGTATGAACTCTTCATACAGGATGCCCCCACTCGCATGTCAACTACATGAATGAGTTGGATTATCTCATTTGTACTAATGACAAAGTGGGCCGCATCCATTGTGTTACCAGAATAAGGTTTCCAACCTTATTCTAATACCATAGACTATTTAGGTTATAATCTTGAAGTCAACCCAAATAGTGTCCACTACACTGATTTCAAGATAAACGTTATAACCTTGGAGCTTAGTTTATTGGATTTATAAAAGCAAGACTGTAATCTTATCAAAACAAATAACACTTTATTTAATTGATCAAAATTACACAAGTTTAGGGCATAAATTCCAACAATCTCCCACTTGACCTAAAGCTTGTGGAGTACTAAACATTACAGTAATGTAAATATAATAAACTAGGGCATTTAAACCCTTTTGTACAAAAATACTCCCACTTGCCCTAGTTGGGGAAGACTTGTAAACCTAGACCTTCTAGGTAACTCTCAAATACTTTAGCCGTGAGAGCCTTTCTAAAAGGATCAACAATGTTGTGCTCTGAGGCTATCTTCGTGACAATCACGTCTCCTCTATGCACGATCTCCCGGATTAGATGATACTTCCGCTCTATGTGCTTTCCCCTCTTGTGACTTCGAGGCTCCCTCGAATTTGCCACTACTCCACTGTTATCGCAATATAGCGTGATGGGCAAAGTAATATTTGGAACAACTTCCAAATTTAGCATGAATTTCCTTAACCAAACGACCTTCTTAGCTGCTTC
Organism: Trichosanthes cucumerina; assembly: GCA_036507285.1. Lineage (NCBI taxonomy): Eukaryota > Viridiplantae > Streptophyta > Magnoliopsida > Cucurbitales > Cucurbitaceae > Trichosanthes > Trichosanthes cucumerina. Next base: position 49,046,902 of record CM071841.1, read on the forward strand.
CCAAGCTGCTACATATTCGACCTTCATGGTGGAATCAACGATGCATCCTTGCTTGACGCTTCGCCATACTACAACTCCTCCGTTAAGAGTGGCGTACGATGTAGATTTCCGAGAATCTTTATCAGTCTAAAAGTCAGAATCCGTGTATCCTGTAAGGATCAAATCCTTAGCACCATACACAAGCATGTAGTTCCTTGTTATCCGAAGATACTTAAGGATTGTTTTAACCGCTGTCCAGTGTTCAAGTCCTGGACTAGATTGATACCTACTGACTATCCCAACTGCAAAACAGATGTCAGACCTAGTACACAACATGGCGTACATCAGGCTCCCAACAATCGATGCATAAGGGATCCGTCTCATATCCTCAACTCCTTGAGGTGTCTTAGGACACTGTTCCTTAGACAAATGGATTCCATGTCTAAAAGGCAACAAGCCCTTTTTGTAATCTTGCATCTTAAACCTTGACAACACTTTGTCTATGTATGATGCTTGAGACAAGGCTAGTGTTTTATTCTTGCGGTCCGGACAACGGATCCCAAGAACAAACTACGCATCACCCAAATCTTTCATTTGGAACTGCGTAGCTAGCCATTCCTTGATGTCAGTAAGATAACCTACATCATTCCTAATGAGTAGGATATCATCTACATAGAGAATTAGGAAAGCGACAGAACTATTGATGATTTTCTTGTAGACACAAGGTTCATCATCATTCTGGTCAAAACCATAAGATCTGATAGCCACATCAAATCTTATATTCCATGTCTAGAGGCTTGTTTCAGTCCATAAATCGATCTTTTAAGCCTGCAAACCTTTTGCTCTTGTCCTGGTTTAATGAACCCTTTTGGTTGGTCCATGCAGATGCTTTCCTCAAGATTGCCATTCAAAAATGCTGTCCTGACATCCATTTGCCATACCTCATAGTCATAATATGCGACAATGGCAAGAAGGATACGAATATACTTTACCATAACAACAGGTGAAAAGGTCTCCTCACGATCAACCCTTCAACACAGGTATAACCCCTTTGCTACTAGTCTAGCTTTAAAGGTTTTCACCTTCCCATCTACACCACATTTTCTCTTGTAGATCCACTTACAACCTATAGGTTTTACCCCATCAGGCTTATCTCCAAGATCCCAAAAAGAATTGAAGTACATAGACTCTATTTCTTGGTCCATGGCTATGACCCATTTGTCTTTGTCTTTGTCAACCATTGCTTGATTATAAGTCAATGGATCCTCGCAGTTGTCATCTGGTCTAACAACTTGAGTTTCAGCTAAACCCATGTAACGGTCAGGCTGTATCACAACCCTCCCACTACGTCGAGGCATACTCAACTCTTGAGATGGACTCTCTTGACTAGACAAACTAGTATCAACAACTCTTGTTGACGTACTAGTATTCTTATTAGCAACCTTTGCTAATGTTCCGTCTAACACACTCAACACTACCTTACTTTTTGGTTTGTGGTCCCTTATGTGGTCCTCCTCCAAGAAAGTGGCATTTGTCGACACAAAAACCTTATCTTCCTTAGGATCATAGAATAAACCACCTCTTGTTTCTGTTGGGTATCCTACGAATAGACACAACTTTGAGCGTGAATCCAACTTCTTTGGATTTGTCACAAGCACGTGTGCTGGACAACCCCATATTCTGAAGTGACGTAAACTACGTTTACGTCCTTTCCAGAGTTCAAAAGGTGTTTCAAAAACACTTTTGGAGGGCACAATATTCAAAATGTATACTGCAGTCTCTACTGCATAATGGGTTTATGTATGCCATTACTACACCCTCCTATTTTTCTAACTCGTTTTGTCAAGTTCCTTTGCCAGGTCATCTTCTTTTGTTTGTTCATGGAAATGATCAATTTGAATTGCCTCTACTAGCTCTATTCCTTAACTTTCTTCCAATTCCCCAGGATATTTGAGTGCTTTTAGGACATTAAATGTTATCTGTTGATCATTGACCCTCATTGTGATTTCGTCCTTTTGCACATCAATCCTCGATCTGCTTCAAGAATTTAACACAGTAAGACAAATCCTAGGTTAAACATTATTTGGGTATTTATATCATTTATATGTGATATAGTTGACATAATATATAGTTTGATGTGAATGAGATTCATAATATACTATAGGTTAGCCTAATACATTAATAAGTGCTAATTTAGAGCAATTCAATTGATTGAAATTAAATTGAATGTGATTCAATTTAAAATTCCACAATTATACAAATGAGATTTGTGTAATAAGGTATGAGATACCTTATTATATGTAATATGCAAATATGATTTGCATATTATAAGCTTGTGGTAAAATGGTGATTTGGTGCAGATTTCAACTTCATCTCTCACCATTATATAGAGGCTTTGCAAGAAGCCTTTGGTAAGTGATTGATTCATTTTTTTGAAATTCCATCCAAAGAGCTATCTTCTCTCAATTTCTCTCACAAAATTTCTCCTCACCCACAAACCAAAGGGAGTACGAGAACTCAACCTCAACCGATCGAGAACAACCGAGAAGACTCTTTGGAAGTGTCACTGTTTTTTGGTTCGAGAGATCGTGTGTAGAAATCGAAAGCACGAAGAGTTCGTGATCGAGGAAGAAAACCTCGAAATATTGTTCTTCAACAAGTAAGTATTTCAATTTACTTTCCATTGTCTTCTTCTAATCAACATGTTTAGCCTAAAATTTAAGAGTTAAGTTCGGTTTTAAGAAATCAACAGCATAACCAAAACCACGACGTTTCATGTCGTTTTCCGCTCCGGGATTTTCATTCCCTTCATCTGGTCCATGAATGGTAATGGGAAATGACCTTTTCTTGTTGCTTTATTTAACTGCCTGTAGTCCACGCATATTCTCCAACCTTTTATTGTTCAGGTGGGAATGAGCTGATTTTCCTCATTCTTGACTATCGTCATTCCTACTTTCTTTGGTACGCACTGAACTGGGCTTACCCACTTGCTACCCGCAATAGGATAAATTATTTCTACGTCCATCTATTTCAATATCTCCTTTCTCACCACATCTTTCATGGTTGGGTTTAATCTTCGCTGACCCTCGATTGAATTCTTTGCTCCTTCCACTAGTTAAATCTTATGCATGCAGAACATAGGATCGATCCCTCAAATGTCCGCAATCGTCCATCTTATCGCTTTTTTGTCGCGAGACAAGACCTGCAAAAGAGAACATTCATCCTGATCGGTAAGATTAGATGAAATAATCACTGGTAAGGTGTCTTTATCTCCAAAAAATTTATATTTCAAATGGGTTGGTAGTCGTTTGAGCTCGAACTCTAGTGGATACTCAATGGATGGCTTGATCTATAACGTCTTGTCTCCCAGATTTCTTAATGGGTTTATGTATGCCATTACTGCACCCTCCTATTTTTCTAACTCGTTGTTGTCAAGTTCCTCTGCCAGGTCATCTTCTTTTGTTTGTTCTTGGAAATGTTCAATTTGAATTGCCTCTACTAACTCTATTCTTGAACTTTCTTCCAATTTCCCAGGATATTTGAGTGCTTTTAGGACATTAAATGTTATCTATTGATCATTGACCCTCATTGTGAGTTCGTCCTTTTGCACATCAATCAAGGTGTGACCTGTGGCAAGAAAGGGCCTTCCAAGGATGATGTGGATTTCTCGATCTGCTTCACAGTCCAGAATTATAAATTCTGTTGGAAATACAAACTTGTCTACTTTCACCAGGACATCTTCAATCTTTCCTGTTGGTCTGGCGATTGATCGATCTGCTAGCTGTAATGTAATCGTTGTTGGACGAGTTTTTTCAATTCCTAGTTTCTCAAATACTGACATGGCCATTAAGTTAATGCTTGCCTCAAGATCACATAGTGCTCTCCTTACATCCGTGTTTCCAATTACGCACGGGATTGTGAAACTTGTTAGGTCGTGCAGTTTTGGTCGCACCTTGCTTGTTAGAAGGGCGCTGCAGTTTTCTATCAAGGCCACCATTTCAAATTCACTTAACCGATGCTTTTTGGTCAGTATATCTTTCAAGAATTTAACATAGTTCGATATTTGTTCAAGTGCCTCCACTAATGAATGTTGATGTGGAGTTACTTGAGGATGTCCAAGAACTTGTTGAATTGCACGTCCTGATTTTTCTTTTTCAAGCGTTGCGGAAAAGGTGGTGGTGGTCTATACTTCGACGTAGTATCCTTGCTTACTGTCTCATTGTCAGTCCCTGCTTGTTTTTCTTCTTTCTCTCCTTCACCTGACATTCCTTTCGGAGCTTCCCCCTTGTTTGCTGACCCAAGTCCCTCTGGCTTCTTCGTAGTGTTGGTGTCTTCATAATTACGACCACTCCTTAGTATTATTGCTTTACAGTATTCTTTCCTTCTCTATGGGATACTTCAGTGGTACTTTGCAGCATCCCCGTGGTCTATCTTTCAGCTCGTTTGCTAATTGCCCCGTTTGAATTTCTAGATTCCTAATGGATGCAACTTGGCCCTGAATGATTGTTTTATTTTTTGTGATAAATTCCTTCATCAAATTCTCTAATGATACTGTTGGTGGCGCATGACTCTGTTGCCCTTGGTTAACATTCCTTGGGGCGTAGTGTGATTGTGTCTTGTTATTGAATCTACGAGGCATTCCATGTTTTGTAAACTGTGCCTGCGTTGAGTTTCCATGGTTCTGCCCTCCCCAAGAGAAATTTGGGTGTTGCCGCAAACCTGGGTTGTATGATTGGAGTACGGGTTTGACCTGTTCTACCCTACATGACAAACAAAAGCTGGATTGTGCGGACAATTTTCATATTTATGATTCTCCTGACAGTATGCACATATAGCATTTGGGGTTTGATTGATTGCTGCAATTGAAGCTTGATTTCCTACTGCCATGTTTTTCAACATATTGCTCATTGTCGCCACTTGAGCATTTAGACTTGCAATTGCATCAACTTCATGCACACCTGCGGATCCTCATACATGACTTGCATCCTCTTCATGCACACCTGCGGATCCTCATACATGACTTGCATCCTCTTCATCCTACTCACAGTTTTGGTTAATAAAGATCCATTTGCTGAAGCGTTCACTAGTGTGTTCGAGGCTTGGGCTAATCCATTATAAAAATTTTCTATAAGGAGGCAAGCTGGGAGTCCATGGTGCGGGCATTTCCCAACTAACTTCTTAAATCTTCCCATGTTGTATCAAAGCCTTCATGTACTCCTTGTTTTAAGGTAATTATTTCGCCTTGAATTTGTGCATTCTTTGTGGGTGGGAAGTATTTCAACAAAAAAATTTCCACTAACTCTTCCCAAGTCCTGATAGAGTCCGGAGGAAATGAGTCCAACCATGCTTCGGTGTTTCCCTACAGCGGGAAAGGAAATAATTTTAATCGTAGATTTTCCTTAGAAATCCCATTTATAATGAACGAATTGCATATTCCTAAAAATGACTTAATATGCTTATGGGGATCTTCGTTGGGTAGCCCTGGAAATTGACCCATGCTATTCAACATTTGGAACATCATTGGCTTGAGCTCCAAATGATTTGGTTCTATGTTGGGCTCCATGATTCCAATATTCAAGTTTTGAAATGTAGTGGTTGGGTAATCTCGTATAACTCGATTCCTTTCATCTGCAATGAAAATAAGATTGGCCTGTTGTTGATGAATATTATATGCATTTTGGTCGTTCACATGGTGGTTCCATCTCTCGATTTTCATGTAATTTCTTCTTTTGCTGCCTTCGATGTTGGTGGAAAGTTCTTTCTATCTCCGGATCTAGCTCCAAGAAAAAAGTTTTCTTTCGCATACACTAACCCTAACTTGCAACAGCCTGCAACTTGCTAACAACCTGCGTATTTCAAAATAATGACATTATTGAAAAGTGTCTTTCCCCGACAACGATACCAAAAACTTGATAGCTAGAAACGTGCAAGCGCACGTGATCGAAATAATAAGAATCTAGAAGTATTCAAGAGTATTGTACCCAAGGGAACGGTTTTCTATCAGTTTAAGAAAACACAAGTCAATGAACAAATTGCAATTATAAAGGTGAGTGTAAATAAAAATGTCTTTTTGAGTGTTTAAGGGTGAACTAATATTGAGTAAAATAATGGAAATGGCAAGGGATTCAAGAATGTGTATGCCACCAAGTTAAACAGACAACGCAATGAAGGGAATCAAGTCCCGCAGCGGAAGTGATTGTGAATCGCGCGCTCTTGATTTAGTTACAACGATTTAATTCAAGAACTAAAACAACTAGATTAAGCATATAAACATAATGGACAACTAGAAATATTACCTTTGAAGAACCTTTCTTCAAGTGCTCCTCTCTCCCACGATCAGGATCTCAGCAACACGAACCACGAACGGACTAAGACACGACCACTGGGTCTTCTCCGTTGTTCTCTAGGTGAGGGAGGAATGTGGGTTCCCTTTAGGTGAGATGAGATGTTGTGAGAAAGATGTTTATGTTTTGGAACCTTTCCAACAACACAACAAAGGCTTGGAATCACTTAACCTAGTTGCATCTCATGCAACCATATATATAGGGAAATAGGATGGAAATGATCATCCTACCCCTCCTTTAATCTCTCTTTAGTATATGGTTTATATGTGAATCTAATTCACATTAAAACTATATATTATATTAATTATATCATATATAATTGATATAACACCTCATGTATGAAATTGAACACTTCAATTTCATTCCTAACTTTATACCCTCAATATTACCATGTTGAGCCAACGGAGGGACCTAATGGACCTACAGTTCATGAGCTCCAATGATATGAGATTAACTGATCAAACTCTTTGATCCAGTTAATCAATATTCATTAACTACAAGTCACTCCACTATAGACTTGTAGCTGCACTCTCCTCACTGTAGATAATATTGTATCCACTGATATAGTCATTACCCATGAGTCGACCCTTCACAGGTTGTCCGTAATTACAGCTGGGTCAAATTACCGTTTTACCCCTGTGATTACCTCTTTCTTCCTTAAGCACCACTAATCCTCTAATGAACAACAAGTCTAAGGTCCTACCTTAGACTCATGGCCTCTTAGAGTGCGGGGCCCCGTTGTTCAAGACCTGGAGTCAGTTCTTTAGGGAACAACCTATCTAATTCCTTAGTGTAGGAATGAGTGAATTCCATCGTGCACAGTTAAGTTCCCAGCTACCTACGAGGTTTTGTCCCTGAGATGGTAGGCTTATTGAGTCGGCTACAGGCCACTCTCACCCATACTAGTCTATGGACAAACCCCTATAAGTAGGAGTTCTTAACTTGCTTAGGATTCAGGTCGAGTCACTAATGCCATCTATAAATTACCAGTCTTATCTTGTTAACGGTGTTACACTGGTTAGACTAATAATTTGCGGTCCAGTCTTGTATGAACTCTTCATACAGGATGCCCCCACTCGCATGTCAACTACATGAATGAGTTAGATTACCTCATTTGTACTAATTACAAAATGGGTAGCATCCATGGTGTTTCCAAAATGAGGTTTCCAACCTTATTCTTATACCATAGACCATTTAGGTTATATTCTTGAACACAATCAAAATAGTGTCCACTACACTAATGTTCAAGATATATGTTATAACCTTGGAGCTTAGTTTAATGGATTTATAAAGCAAGACTGTAATTCTATGAGAACAAATAACCCTTTATTTAATTGATAAAAAATACACAAGTTTAGGGCATAAATCTCAACACGCAACTCCTTCGCAATTACCTTAAACTACAAGTATACCCCCACTGCGTGGTGCGGTGGTACCTTGCACTTACATAAATTTTCTTGGCAACGCAATTGCGAGGCGCTCATAGTATCTATCTGCGCTCAGTGCTGCAGATGTAGTGCCATCGTGTATCACGACGCTACCCTTGTGATGAAATTGCGTAACACAATCCACTTGCAACGTAGCTGTGTAACGCTACCACCTGCAATGCAACTGTGCAACGCTGCCACTTGCAACGCAATTCCGTGATACGACAGTGGCGGTGCAGCTTCAATTTCATTGTAATCCGATTCACTATGAATTGAGATAACTCGAGTTCCACTCCATTCAACCTTTTATGAAGTGTCTTTAGAAGACTAAGTGATTAAACCTATATTTCGATTGTTAAATCTATCCAAGATAATAATGCATACAACTCTATGGGTTTGGATGAAGGGAATGAGAATCCCCGTGCAGCGGAAGAAGATGGAATCGTCATGGTATCATTACGCTACTCGAGTTTTGTTAAAACGATCTAACCATTAGATCTAGGCTAAACATGCAAAATGGAAGGGAAAAACAGTAAGATGAAGTAACATACTTGTTGAAGACCCTCTTCAAGAACTCCTTTCCAAAAGAACACGAACCTTTTGTGAAAAACCTGATCTCAACGAACTCGTTCTCTTTTCACGATCAAGAACCGAACACAACCACTAAAAGCTTCTCGATTGTTCTTCCTTTGGAAATAAGGAAGTTTGTGGGAACTTCTTGATTTTGGAGAGGGAGGAGAGTTGAGAGAAATCTTTTCTTCTCTTTGATGAAAATAAAAAAATGAAAAAGTGAGCTTTCAATCCTTTCTTGCAAAGGGTTCAAATAGTGGAATTGATGGAGTTAAAATCTCCACATAATTACCACTTTACCACAACCATAGGTTATGCAAATCTCATTTACATAACCACATAATATAAGATATCTCATATCTCATATTGCAAATCTCATTTGCAATAAATGTGGATTAATTAAATTGAATCATATCCAATTTGATTTCTCTCAATTAATTTCTCCAATTAGCCCTAATTCAACAATTAGGCTAACCTATAGTTTATTATGAATCTCATTCACATTAAACTATATATTATATCATTCATATCTCATATAAATGACATAAATGCCCTTTAAGTGAAATTGAACACTTCAATTTCAGACAAAACATTAACCCTTCTTTTAACCCAGATTGAGCCAACCGAGGGACCTAATGTACCTACACTAACGGGCTCCAATGATCCGAGATTAACCTATCAAACTCTTTGACCCGGTTAATCAACGTTCATTAGCTACGGTAACACTCCATTATAGCCCATAGCTGCACTCCCGTCAGTGTAGAATATTACGTGTCCATTGATATAACCAATGCCCATGAGTCGACCCTTCACAGGTTGTTCGTCGACACGGCTAGGTCAAATTACCGTTTTACCCCTATGTCTATCTCTTGTTCCTTAAGTCACCACTGCTCCTCCGATGAACAACATATTGTGATGGTCCAAGCATACACAACACCCTTCTCGGGCCAGTGAGAAGGTAGGGTCGTTAGGTATGAATATGTTAGATACCTGTGACTCGATTGGTGAAATAGTATCTCTCTCCAAAAAAACATGTTTTTTTTACCACCGCACAAAGAAAATATTTTGTTGCGAATGAACAAGATATTGAGGAAATGTCCATACGTAAAATCGCCCGTTGTCCAAGCCACGGAGAAGACTTAAGGGAACAACCCTCTAGTTTCCTAAAGCGGAAAGCAGTGAATTCCATCTCGCGTAGTTAAGTTCCCAGCTCCCTACTTGGTCCTGTCCTTGAGAAGATAGGCATATTGGGCGAGTAACTGTGAACACCCTCACCCGTACTAGTCAAAGGACAGACCCCCGTAGACAGGAGTCCGTAACACGCACAGGATTCAGGTCGAGTCACTAATGGTCATCTACGAAGTTATTAGTCCTTCATCAGAACGGTGTTACATCGAGAGGTCTAATAATTCACGGTCGATCTTGTACAATCTCATTGCACAGGATGCCCCCACTCGCATGCAGTCAACCACATGAGCGAGTGAGCACCTCGTTTGTATCTAATAGAAAGCGGGTCGCATCCACAGTGTATCCAGGATTAGGTCTCCAACCCTATCCATATACTGTAGACCGTTCGGGTCATTTACTTGAACGTGATCCTCGTTGTGTGTCCACTACACACCATTCAAGTTCTGGTTCTCTCATAAATTCAATGACCCTGGAGCTTAGTTTATTGGAAAAGTTTATAAATATTGCGAGACACAAAGTGATGAAATGAATAACTCTTATTAATTTCAAACAGTAATTTACAAACACGAGATTAGGACAAAAATCCCAACAAACACGAGTCATGCTTCTTTGCCAATACAACAGACATGCTGACAACAAACACGAGTCATGCTTCTTTGCCAATACATCAGGTATTGCTTCAATTTCATGAGATGAATTTGTTGGTTTGCGAAATTGGATGTTTTACGGTTTTGGAACTAGTTTTAGGTTTATTTTCCTTGATTTGATCGATGTAAAGGCCCATGTTTTGGGGGCATTTAGAAAATAAATCGAGTCTGTAAGTTTGTGTCTTCGTCGGTAAGAGTTGTTGTGAAGAAATCGGAGCGAAAACGGGTGAAAAATCGAAGAAAACAGCAAAGGTGTTTGCTGTCCAATAGATGGCGTTGAGACGTTGTTCTTCTGCGTCTCAACGCCGTCCGCGCGGGTGGAGGCTTAGCTACAGAGCAGTGTTGCAACACTAGGCGTATTGTTGGAACGCCCTGGCATGAAGCACGCGGCGTGCGACGCTGAGTGCTACACCGTTGCAAAGCTGCATACATTGAGGAGCAATTCGCGAGGCGTGCGCGCGAGACGTGGGTGTGGAGGCTGATGCTTCAACATGGGGGCAGTTATTTGTTTTTTAATTACTTTAATTTATTTGTAAAATGTATTTTATTTTTATTAAATTAAATTAATTAATGAATATTAATATAAATGTTATATTAATGTTAACTAATTCATTTAATGTCCTCTAAGTGCCAAAATTGGTCCAATTTTTTCTATTTAATTATTTTATGCATGAGATGTATGAAATTTTTAATTTTATGTGCATAATGTATGTCATATAGATTTAGAATCCCACCTTAGGTTAAAAATTTCATGCATCATATTTATATTATTAGTGTTATAATATATAGTATGCATGATAGGTTCTATTATAAGTGTCATAATATAATGTATGCATGTTTTAATTTATTTAAATATAAGTATTATATTTTTTGATTAAAAGCATGCTCATGCATTTAATTTATGTGATGAATGTATGTTATAGTTTAATATTATTCATGTGATGAATGATCAAGCACTATAACATAGGAATGCATGTAACCTAAGTTAATTATTAGTTTAAAAATGTTTAGAACTTGAATAATTAGACTTAGGTTTTCTAGTTCTAATAAGATTAGAATTAGGAAATCAAATATGACCTTTGAATGGTGATTGATTAGTAGCTTTGTCTAAGGCTGGGGTATTTGAGTTGACGCTTTACAGAACACCCCTACCTGGGAACCGATCTGGGAGTGAATTCGGTCTGGAGATTCTTAGGTTATATTTTGGTGAGTAGTGTTAATTAAAAATTGATTAATTTACTCACATAAACCTAAGTTAATAATGTGATTATAAAAATAGGTTAAATCAATATAAGAGTTATATTGGTAGACTTAGGTTATTAGCAGATTTATCTAGGTCAATCCCGAATAATATAAAGTGTTGAGTGGGAGGAAATAAAGTGTATAAGATACATTTGAATTTCCGATCACAAATCTTTGTTAAAGTCCGCACCATGAGATCCATACTCGACCTCGTAGCGCAAATGGGACCGTCCCCCTTCTGATGGTATTTGTATAGGTCAATATGAAAGGGGATGGAGAGAGTACTCATAGTGAGTTGGAGCGGGACCTGTGAAAACAAGACCCACGGTCTCTTCTTTCGATTCACACCGTGAGACCCCTATGATCTGCCTGCTAGTTTGGCTTGGACCAGACAATCCCTTCGGAGAGCCTTGATCATGGGAGTCGGAACACCATGAATTCCCGAAAGGGATACAGTTTCCCTTTTTGTTTTCCTTCTTTGTTCACCCTTCGGTGGCTATTGTTTGGACGGATACTTGGAAACTTAAAGATTGAGGGTGACACTCACGGGATTCATTAAGAGTTAATGCATTCTAACTGAAAAAAGGTAACTGGACGCCTAATGGAATAAAAGTTATTCTGGGATTAGCGTCGTGTCGAGATAGTCTCGTCCTAAAGGAGGAGTATTTCTGTTCACCCTTCGGTGGCGGTCATTCTAAACATTTGGGATATCATTGCAAACTTTTTAATGACCTAGGGATCATAGGATAAATTTTTTGCTAAAACTTGATTGGATTTCAAAAAGTTTTTTATGAGACTGACACAAAGTATTTTATTTATTTTTTCAGCAAAATGTCTAGCTCAATAATAGCATTACTAGCATCCGACAGATTAGTGGGAGATGATTTCCAAACATGGAAAAACAATATAGACACGATTCTAGTAACTGACGACCTTAAGTTCGTGCTCGCTAAGGAGTGTCCTCAGTTGCCGAGCTCGACTGCGTCACGAAATGTTCGTGATGCGTACGATTGGTGGATCAGGGCCAATGAAAAGGACAAGGTCTACATAATTGCCAACTTGTCTAAAGTCTTGGCAAAGAAGCATGAGTTGATGATCACCGCTAAGTGTGGGATGTATGTTCTAATCTCGTTTGGTTTGTAAATTACCATTTGAAATTAATAAGAGTTATTTATTTCATCATTTTGTGTCTCGGATTTCTTACAAACGTTGTCCAATAAACTAAGATACAAGGTCATTGAATATATGAGTGAACTAGAACTTGAACGGTATGTAGGGGACACACAGGGAGGATCACGTTCGAGTTAATGACCCGAACGGTCTACAGTATATGAATAGGGTTGGAGACCTAATCCTGGATACGCTGTGGATACGACCCGCTTTGTATTAAGATACAAACGAGGTGATCTGACTCGTTCATGTCGTTGACATGCGAGAGGGGCATCCTTTACAATGAGATTGTACAAGACCGAACCGTTAATTATTATACATTGTTAACAGTATGGACTAATAGCTTCGTAGATGACCATTAGTGACATGAACTGAATCCTGAGCGTTTTACGGACTCGTGTCTGCGGGGGTCTGTCCTTTGACTAGTACGGGTGAGGGTGGTGTTGCGTGATATTTATGATATTGCAATACAGCAGTGTACGGGTCAAGTTTTAGTATAGTGATTTATGAGTCCAAGTATCGTCCTCGGGAATGGGTTTCTAGATTAATTAATTACTAAGGTACTAATTCTCAATTTTAGCTAAAGAAACATAACATGGATAGTTGAATTGAAAATAAAAACAAGCAAACAAACAAACATGTGGAGACACAAATTGATAGAATGGTGGGAAGTGATTTTACAAGTTAAAGACCTAACTAACACATGCATTGAACAAATGAGATGAAATTATAAACAAAAAGTAAAATACTGAAGAAAATCTCTCGATTCTTAGTGAGCCTCACACATGCAATAAACTCCATAGTCTCCATATGAACCTACAACATGCATGGCATTAAGCAACTTCTTTATGTGTTTCCCTAAGATTTCTAAGTCATACTCATGCAAGAATTCTAAGAGTTTTGACAATTTTGCTCTAATTCAAGCTTTATCTTTTGAGTCCACTTAAATCAACAAATTAAGAAGTCAAGAACTAATTGTCAAAAATAAGAACAAAACATGCTTCAATACATTGTAATAAAGTCATAACAAGCAAATCAAATCCTAACTACATTGTTTAGCTACTCTAAATCACATGAAAATCAAACTAAACAAGTAGAAAACGTCTTAGAACGCTATTACAAATTGAAAGAGAAGGAAATTAAACTTAGGTGTCGATGTCGGTCCTTCGTCTCCGAGCTCCCGTCTTCGATCTCGAACATCCACGAATGCTTTGGCTCCCAAAATCACTCTTTTCTCTCTTCTTACAAAGTGTATTTCGAAATTAGGGCAAAACTCTACAAAATTCGGGTCCCTTTGCTCAAATGCATCATGTTGTATTTATTGGCATGATTGGTAGGGACAACGTTGCAACGTTGTGCCCTAAACGGGTGGCAAATAAGGAAACAATCGATGGTGTTGCAACGTTGAGGGCAGCGTTGCAACACTACTACCCTAAGCGTGCGCCCCTTATCGATCTGGCGTTGTGACGCTACAAGGCAGCGTTGCAACGCCCTCTGTGGGGCTTCTCATGCGTGCGTCCTTATTGAGATAACGTTGCTACGATGATGCAAGCGGCGCAACGCGCTATCGCAGCGATGGTCTTCAATGCTCTCAAACAGCAAGCATGGCGTTGCAACGCTCTGCATGGCATTGCAACGCCATCACCTCGGGTCATCATGCTTCGATTAACCTTTCTCTCCCAAATGATATTATTTTTAGCTCCAAATAGCCTCGTTTTGATCCCGAGTGATCCAAATTGTCTCCAATAGCTCTGTTTAAACACTTAACCTGAAATTGAATGAATTAAACACGTAAAAGCCCTGAAATTATTATAAAACTAGCAATAATTAAGCCTAAGGATAGCACATTTTGTGTGCTATCAAATACCCCCAAACTTAAACTTTTGCTAGTCCCGAACAAAAATAGAATTAAACATTAGGCTCTCCATTCAACTTCCCCCTACACTGGTCATAATTACTAATCCTTGAGCCTCCCCACATTCAAGAAATAAATAACTCTACTCAGTACTTAATCACTTTTTTTTATGTCATTTTTTCTATTTTTTTTTTTTGTGCAAGGATACTAGCTTTCACACATCCACTTCAGGGACCCTTACCTAGAGCACTCACTCAATGAGTGCCCTAACTGATCACAGTGAAGATAGCTCTTTTTGCCCTCACGATTTTTTTTTTCTTTAGCAAACAAAAAACAAAAAACAAACTATTTCATATATTATACAGATCATGCACTTCATATTGTTATTCACCCTATCCTACAGTTTAACTTTCAAATCAGTTCTCAGACCTATCGAGGTGACATCAAACTTCTAAACCTAATAACTTTGTTCTAAGCATTTCAAAACTACAGGAACACAGGCTATGTGCGTAATAGCGCACGAAGAACTCAAGAAAATTTTTAAATTAACTCAAATTCATGTCATGCTCTCAGGTTTCAGCAGAATCACAAGGATTTCCAATTATATCTCATCCTAGGCTATCATACTCATACTTATGTAAAAGATCAATCAACAATTTAGCACATACTCAGGACAGTCACAACAAATAAACACAAATAAACACATCCCACCCCCAAACATAAACTAAACATTGTCCCCAATGTTTGCAGAATTAAGCATAAATTAAGTATAAGGGTAAGAGTGAACAATACTGTCCTGGGTAATGGAGATCTTTCTGAGATTCTTGGATAGCCAAAGCATGTGTGTTGGAGTTCTTCTGAACGGGAGCATGGATTTCAACGAAGAAATGCATCGTCACAACCTACAAAGGAAAACAACAATTAACTAAGAATTGAAAAACAACAAAAAACAAACTAAAGCAAAAAAAAGAAAAAATTGAAAAGGCTTGGGTTGCCTCCCAAGAAGCGTTTTCTTTAACGTCTTTAGCTAGACTGTACTCCCTCAAGATTCGCGTCAAGGCACGTAAAACTGCTAATATTTCTTCGGACCCTTCTTGCTCGAATCAATATTGTCTTCTAAGTCTAAAAGGCTATCCTGATTTTTGTGGGCACTAGAGAGAGAATTATTTTTGGTATTTTTGTTTAATGAAATGAAAGAACTGAAATCAAAACCAGACTCGTGAGTAGAAGACAAATGGTTATAAAAATTAAAGGAAATTTATGGGTATAAAAGGAGAGAAGACTTCTCAGCCTCTAAGTCTATCACTTGAATCTCCCATGTGGAACTAAGTGTATCACCAATGTCTTTCTCACTAACCTAATCATGGTGTGCCTCAGTCTCCCCCAGACTATCCTCATTATCATAAGAACAAATCCTCCTAGGTGGCGCCTCCTGAGTGGTAAGGATAAGAAATTGTTCCTGTAAGGCCTTAAGGGAAATTACTAGCTGATTAAGATACTGGGCTCTATCCTGTACTATTTCCCAAAGCCTTACCACCTCATCTTCTAACCTATTCAACCTTTCGAATTCACTATGAACCAAAATTTTAAATTTCAATTCTAAGGTGTATTCTGCCAATTGGTCCATAAGAGAAGATTTGTCTATGGGTTGGTTAAGGTAGGAAAAACTATGGTTCCAACTGCTTAGATAACTACCATTACATGAATGTTTATCAATTTCAGGTACAGAATGGTAAAAATTGGACAGTTGAAATTGAGAGAAATCATGATGCACATACCTAGGGTCTTGAGAGGGACAATAGAATGGTGGAGAATCAAAATCATGCAAAGTCATGCTTGAAAAATTAATAATTCAGATCAAGACTTTTACACAATAGCAACACAACTAAAACAGGAGACAAAGACTAAAAAACAAACAAAACTAGAATAAAACAAATAAGTAAACAAACAAACACACAAAGAACAAATAAGAAAAGGCACACAAACAATCTCTAGTCTAAAACCTCAAATTTTCTCCTAATATTAATTAATCTAAATAACCGCCACTCCCCGACAACGGCGCCAAAAACTTGTTGCGTGATATTTATGATATTGCAATACCGCAGTGTACGGGTCAAGTTTTAGTATAGTGATTTATGAGTCCAAGTATCGTCCTCGGGAATGGGTTTCTAGATTAATTAATTACTAAGGTACTAATTCTCAATTTTAGCTAAATAAACATAACATGGATAGTTGAATTGAAAGTAAAAACAAGCAAACAAACAAATATGTGGAGACACGAATTGATAGAATGGTGGGAAGTGGTTTTACAAGTTACAGACCTAACTAACACATGCATTGAACCAATGAGATGAAATTTTAAACAAGAAGTAAAATACTCAAGAAAATCTCTCGATTCTTAGTGAGCCTCACACATGCAATAAACTCCATAGTCTCCATATGAACCAACATGCATGGCATTAAGCAACTTCTTTATGTGTTTCCCTAAGATTTCAAAGTCATTCTCATGCAAGAATTCTAAGGGTTTTGACAATTTTGCTCTAGTTCAAGCTTTATCTCTCGATTCCACTTAAATCAACAAATTAAGATGTCAAGAACTAATTGTCAAAAATAAGAACAAAACATGCTTCAATACATTGTAATAAAGTCATAACAAGCAAATCAAATCCTAACTACATTGTTTAGCTACTCTAAATCACATGAAAATTAAACTAAACAAGTAGAAAACGTCTTAGAACGCTATTACAAATTGAAAGAAAAGGAAATTAAACTTAGGTGTCGATGTCGGTCCTTCGTCTCCGAGCTCCCGTCTTCGATCTCGAACCTCCACGAATGCTTTGGATCCCAAAATCACTCTTTTCTCTCTTCTTACAAAGTGTATTTCGAAATTAGGGCAAAACTCTACCAAACTCGGCTCCTTTTGCTCAAATGCATCATGTTGTATTTATAGGCATGATTGGCACAACGTTGCAACGGTGTGCCCTAAACGAGTGGCAAATAAGGAAAGAATCGATGGCGTTGCAACACTGAGGGCAGCGTTGCAACGTTGCTACCCTAGCCGCGCGCCTTATCGATGGCGGCGTTGTGACGCGCAAAGCGGCGTTGGTAACGCCTCTATCGCGCGACTTCTCATGCGTGCGTCCTTATCGATATAGCGTTGCGGACGCTGCAAAGCAGCGTTGAAACGCTATCGGCAGTGGTCTTCAACGCTCTCAAACAACAAGCATGGCGTTGCAACGCTCTACATGGCGTTGCAACGCCATCACCTCGGGTCATCATGCTTGGATTGATCCTTTCTCTCCCAAATGGTATTATTTTTAGCTCTAAATGGCCTCGTTTTGATCCCGAGTGATCCAAATTGTCTCCAATAGCTCTGTTTAAGCTCTTAACCTAAAATTGAATGAATTAAACACGTAAAAGCCCTGAAATTATCATAAAACTAGCAATAATTAAGCTTAAGGATAACACATTTTGTGTGCTATCAGGTGGTCACAGTTACTCGCCCAATATGCTCATCTTTTTAGGGACAGGACCAAGTAGGGAGCTGGAAACTTAACTACGCGTGATGAAATTCACTCGTTCCCACCTTTAGGGAAACTAGAGAGGTTGTTCCCTTAAGTGTTGTCTCCAGGGCTTCGACAACGGGCACCCACCCTCTAACTCGAACGAGAGGGTTATTGTGTATGGTTGGACCATTACAACGTTGTTGTTCATTAGAGGAGCAGCGTGGACTTAAGGAACAAGAAGTAGACACAAGGGTAAAACGATAAATTGACCCAGCTGTGTCTACGAACAACCTGTGAAGGGACTACTCATGGGCATTGGATATATCAGTGGACACAACTTGTCTTACACTGACTGGGGTGCAACTACGGGCTTTAGTGTAGTATTAGCGTAGCTAATGACTGTTGATTAACCGGGTCAAAGAGTTTAATAGGTTAATCTCAGATCATTGGAGCTCGTCACTGTAGGTCCATAAGGTCCCTCGGTTGGCCCAAACTTGATTAATAGAAGGTTTATATTTTTAGTGTGAATTTGATGTGTTCAAGTTCACTAAAGGGTAATTATGTAAATTTATATGAGACATGAATGATATATTATATAGTTTAATGTGAATGAGATTCATAATAAAGTATAGGTTAGCCTAATTGTTGAATTAGGGCTAATTTGGAGAAATTAGATTGAGAGATATTAAATTGGATGTGATTTAATTTAAAAATCCACAATTATACAAATGTGATTTGTAAAATGAGATATGAGATATCTTATTATATGTGGTTATGCAAATATGATTTGTATAAACCTATGGTTGTGGTAAAATGGTAAATAGGTGGAGATTTCAACTCCTCCTATCACCATTAAATAAACCCCTTTGGAAGAAGGGTTCATTGATCTTGGCTCATTTTTTGGAAATCTCACCAAAAGAAGCATTTTCCTCTCCTAAAATTCTCTCAAAACTTCTCCCCCTAAAACAAAAAAGGATCCCACAGTCCTTCTTCTACCTAAGGAAGAACAACCGAGAAACCAAGTGGAAGTGTTCGATTCGGTGTTCATGTGAGGAGTTCGAGATCGTTGAGAACAAGGAGAGCACAAAGAGTTTGGGATCAGAAGAAGGATTTTGAAGACGGTCTTCAACAAGTAAGTAACTACAACTTGTTGTTTTTCCTTCTTAGAAAGCATGTTTAATCTATACTATGGGATAGTTAATTTTAACAAAATTGAATTGAACAACAATACCACGACGATTCGATCGTCTTCTGTTGCGCAGGGATTTTCATTCCCTTCAATTGGTATTAGAGCCAAGTTTTTGGCTTCTCGTTGTGCACTTAATTTTGTTAAAATTAGGTGGGTTTATGCTTTAATTGAGGAGATAATTTATGGTTTGCGAAATGGATGTTTTCGGTTTTGGCATTGTTTTTTATATTTACATTTATGTTGATGTGATCAATGTAAAGGCCCGTTGTTTTGGGCAATTTTAATATAAATCAAGTAAAGGCCCGTTCGTGGCATAAGATGCTGTGAAGAAATCGGAGCGGAAACGAGGGAGAAACGACGAAGAACAACAAGAGGAGCTTGTTGTCCTGTCGACAGCATTGCAATTGCGGGAGCATGGCGGGCTGCAGGACAACGTTGCAACATTGCTGGCGTTGGGAACGCTAGCACAACACTGGACGCTGCAGCGTTGCAACGCTACCCACGACGTTGCAATGCTGCGAGCGTTAGTGGGCAGTTCGCGAGGCTGATTCACAAGACGTGGGGCGTGGAGCTTTTAGCAAACGTGGGCATTTATTCTAGTTTTTTTTTTATTTTGTATTTACAAAATGTAATTTTAATTTATTTTATCAAATAATATTAATATAAATGGTATATTATTTAATTAAATAAATGCTTCCTAAGGGCCAAAACCGGTCCATTTTTGCTATTTAATTATTTTATACCCGAGATGTATGATTTAATTAAATTCTATGTGCATAATGTATGTCATATAGATTTAAAATCTCATCTTAGGTTAAACACTTCATGCATCATTTATTCATTTATATTATAAGTGTTATAATATAGAGTTTGCATGATAGGTTATATTATAAGTGTTATAATATAATTAAATGCATGTTTTAATTTAATTAAATATAAGTGTTATATTTTCTAGATTAAAGTATGCTCATGCATTTTATTTCATGTGATGAATTTTGTTATAGTCTATAGTTATTCATGTGATGAATGATCAAACACTATAACATAGAAATGCACGTAACCTAAGTTAATTATTAGTTTTAAAGTGTTTAGAACTTGAATAATTAGACTTAGGTTTTCTAGTTCTAACAAGATTAGAATTAGGAAATCAAAATGTAATCTTTGAATGGTGACTGATTAGTAACTCTTTCTAAGGAAGGTTTTGTTTAAGATTGGGGTATTTAAGTTGACGCTTGTAGAACACCCTTACCTGAAAACTGACCTGGGAGTGAATTCAGTCCGGAGATTCTTAGGTTATATTTTTCGTGAGTGCCGTTAATTAAAAGTTTATTAATTTACTCACATAGACCTAAGTAATAATGTGATTATAAACTTAGGCCTAATACAATATAAGAGTTATATTGGTAGACTTTGGTAAATTTTAGCCGTTTTATCTAGGTCAATCCCGAAATACTTAAATTGCTGGGTGGGAGGAAATAAAGTGTATAAGATACATTTGATTTTCCGACCACAAATCTCCGTTAAGTCCGCACCGTGAGATCCATACTCGGCCTCGTGGCACAAATGGGAGCGTCCCCCTTCGGATGGTATTTGTATGGGTCAATATCAACGTGGATGGAGTGAGTACTTATAGTGAGTGGGAGCGGGACCTGTGAAAATGGGACCCACAGTCTCTTTTTTCGATTCACACCGTGAGACCCCTATGATCCGCCTGCTAGTTTGGCCTGGACGAGACAATCCCTTCGGAGGGCTTTGATCATGGGAGTATGAACAGTTTCCTTGTTTATTTTCCTTCGTCGTTCACCCTTCGATGGCTATTGTTTGGACGGATACTTGGAAACTAAAAGATTGAGAGTGACACTCACGTTATTCGTTAAGTGTTAATGAATTCGACCAAATAATTGTAACACGACGCCTAATGGAATAAGAGTTATTCTGGGATTAGGGTATGGTCGAGAATGTCTCGTCCTAGGGGAGGAGTGTTTTTGTTCACCCTTCGATGGCGGTCATTCTAAACCTTTAGGATATCATTGCAAATTTTAAATGACCTAGGGATCATAGGATTAATCTCTGCTAAAACTTGATTGGACTTCAAAAGTTTTTGCGAGACTGACACAAAATTTTAATTTGATTTTTTTTAGAAAAATGTCTAGCTCGATAATCGCTTTACTCGTTTCAGATAAGTTAGTGGGAGATAACTTCCAAACGTGGAAGAACAATATTAACACGATTCTTTTCACCGACGACCTAATGTTCGTGCTTACTGAGGAGTGTCCTTAGTTGTCGACCTCAACTACATCACGAAGTGTTCGTGATGCATGCGATCGATGGATCAGGGCCAATGAAAACACCAAGGTCTATATCATTGCCATCTTATCTGATGTCTTGGCAAAGAAGCACGAGTTGATGATCACCGCTAAGGAGATCATGGAGTCGTTGCAGGACATGTTTGGACAACAGTCCTTTCAAGTAAGCATGACTCGCTCAAACACGTCTTCAACGCCCAAATGAAAGAAGGGACGTTTGTCCGTGAACATGTTCTGGACATAATGACCTACTTTAATTTTGCGGCAATGAACGAGGCTTCAAACGATGGGTCGAGCAAGGTTAGCTTTATCTTGGAGACTCTTTCAAAGAGTTTCTTTCAGTTTCGAAGCAACGCTGTTATTAAAAAGATAAGCTAGACTCTGACCACCCTTCTGAACGAGCTACAGAACTTTCATTCCTTGACGAAGATCAGGACACCGGAAGCTGAGGCAAATGTTGCCTACAGATCATATCACAGGGGTCGACCTCTAGGTTTAAATCTGTTGCTCTCTCTCGCCCGAAAGGGAAGAAGAAGATGAAGAAGGGTAAAACTGACCGAGCAACCGCTCAAAAGAGAAAGAAGGTCAAGGATGTTTCAGAGAAAGGAAAGTGTTTCCACTGCAATGGGGATGGTCACTGGAAGCGTAACTGTCCCAAGTTCCTTGTCGAGAGGAAGAATCAAGGTAAATGTGATTTACTTGTGACTGAAACTTGTTTAGTGGAGAGTAGTGACTCTGCCTGGATTTTGGATTCGGGCGCCACTAACCACGTTAGTTCTTTTTTTTCAGGGAATTGATTCCTGGCAGCAACTGCCAGAGGATGAGGTGACTCTACGGGTTGGATCCGAGGAGATTGTCTCTGCTACAACAATCGGCAAAGTGATGCTTTATTTTGCTAGGAATTACATTTTGTTACACAATATGTACATAGTTCCAGGGTTTACTAGAAACCTCATTTCTATTTCCTGTCTTCTAGAACAACGTGTATCTGTTTCTTTCAATGGCAATAAAGTGTTTATTTCAAGAAATGGTAACTTCATTTGTTCTGCTTAACTTAAGTAAAATTTGTATGTTTTAAAACCCAATTCGGTCAAAAGCGTTTTGAACACTGAATCATTTAAAACTGCAGAACCACGAACTAAATGAGTTACAGCTTCTCAAAAAGAAAATGCCCATCTTTGGCATCTACGGTTAGGCCACATTAATCTCAATAGGATTGAGAGACTAGTGAAGAGTGGACTTCTAAACGACTTGGAAGAAAACTCTGTACTGGTGTGTGAGTCATGCCTCGAAGGCAAAATGACAAAACGTCCTTTGAGTGGAAAAGGATATAGACCCAAGGAGCCCCTTGAGCTTATACATTTTCACCTCCGTGGTCCGATGAGTGTTGAAGCACGAGGAGGCTATGAATACTTCGTGTCTTTCATAGATGACTATTCGAGGTATGGGTACATTTACCTAATGCATAGGAAGTCTGAAACTCTGGAAAAGTTCAAGGAGTACAAGACTGAGGTTGAGAACCTATTAGGTAAAACGATAAAAACACTTTGATCGTATCGAGGTGGAGAGTATATGGACACTGAATTCCAGGACTATATTATAGAACACAGAATTACGTCCCAACTCTCAGCACCTGGTATGCCACAAAAGAATTGTGTATCGGAGAGGAGAAACAGAACCCTGTTAGACATGGTTCGGTCGATGATGAGTTATGTTCGTCTCCCTGATTCTTTTTAGGGTTACGCAGTGGAGACTGCGGTGTATATTTTGAACAACGTTCCGTCGAAGAGTGTTTGTGAAACACCTTTCGAACTCTGGAATAGGCGTAAAGGCAGTTTACACCATTTCATAATTTGGGGATGCCCGACCCACGTGTTGGTGTCAAACCCGAAGAAGTTGGAACCCCGTTCAAAATTGTGCCTATTGGTATGTTACCAAAAAGAGACTAGGGGTGGTGTATTTTACGATCCTAAGGAAAATAGGGTACTTGTGTCGACAAACGCCATTTTTCTTGAGGAAGACCACGTCAGGGATCATTTGCCTATGAGCAAAATCGTGTTGAATGAAATGGATATTACATTAGCAAGAGTTGCTGATAGGGCTAGTACGTGAACAAGTGTTGTTCATCCTAGCACGTCAAGTCAAGTTCGTTCACAAGAGTTGGGAATGCCTCGACGTAGTGGGAGGGTTGTGAGACAGCCTGAACGTTACATGGGTTTAGCTAAAACCCAAGTCCTCACTCTTGATGATGACTGTGAGGAACCATTGACCTATGATCAGACAATGGATAATGTTGACAAGGACGAATAGATTAAAGCTATAGACTAGGAATTTGAGTCGATGTACTTCAATTCTGTTTCGGAGCTTATGGATAACCGAGATGGGGTAAAACCTATAGGTTGCAAATGGATCTACAAGCGTAAACGTGAGATAGATGGGAAGGTGCAGACCTTCAAAGCACGACTAGTGGCAAAGGGTTTTACCAAGGTCGAAGGGGTTGACTATGAGGAAACCTTTTCACCTGTTGCCATGGTAAAGTCGATCAGGATCCTTCTGGCCATTGCCGCGTATTATGATTACGAGGTATGGCAAATGGACGTCAAGACAACCTTTTTGAATGGCAAACTTGATGAGACCATCTACATGGACCAGCCCAAAGGGTTCATTGCCAAAGGCCAAGAGCAAAAGGTTTGCCGGCTTCATAGGTCTATTTATGGATCGAAACAAGCCTCGAGGTCGTGGAATATAAGATTTGATGAGGCGATCAAATCTTATGACTTTGATCAGAACGTTGACGAGCCTTGTGTCTACAAGTAAATCGTTGACAAAACTGTCGCATTTCTAATATTGTACGTGGATGATATCATACTCATTTGGAATGAGGTAGGATTTCTTACGACATAAAGAAATGGCTAGCTTTGCAATTTAAAATTGATGGAACACGAGACATACTAGTGGAATAAGGATCTAATGACACTCTAATTGCATCTAACTTAATAGAAATTAACATGCAAACATACAAACAAAAAATAAACTAAAAAAGGGAAGAAAATACAACCTTTGTAGCTAAAGTTTTTCATGATCTCCTTGCCAAAACACAAATCGATCACAATCGGACCACCACTAGAGCTTCTCCGATATCCTCTGGACTCAGAACCGAGTTGTGGGACCCGGTGAATGAAGGATTGAAAAGGAAGAATGGGAGTTCAAAGTATTAAGTGAGGAAAGGAGAAGAAATATGTTTTGGTGCGACTTCTTTTGAAAAAACTCAAAATTCAGCAAAAGGAACTCTTTGTTTTGAAACAAACCTATTGATAAAGAAATTACATGCATCAAATGCATGCCAAGGCTCACCAAAATGCAACACCTCACAAAACACTAACTAAAGTGGGCTATGTGTCATTCTATAATGTTTACACATAATCCACTTAAGTTAGTGGGATTGTCCAACAAAAACATAGATAATTTCACAAACTTTAGTCAAGGGTAAAATAGTCTTTTTCATTTGGTCAAAGTCAAACTTTGACTTTTTTCCAGCAAAAAAGTCAACCCTTTGACTTTTTACGATTTTTACCCTCTCAACTAATTTTGACCTCTCGAACATGAATCCACATTTATATATTTTAAATTCAAATCACATTTGAATATATTGTGTCATAAAAAATTGATAGCTATATCACATATATTTGTCGGTTTAAGACTCCTTACCTAATTCGAACAATTCGAATTAATCCAACATATTGTTCTAAGTTTAATCCATATGAGTTAGCACGGGGGCCTAATGGACCTACAGATCATGGGCTCCAACAATCCGAGATTAATCGGTCAAACTCTTTAACCTAATTAATCAACATTTGTTAACTAACGGGTCATTCCACTAAAGTCCCGTAGTTGCACTCCCCTCACCGTTGATATATTTACGTCCACCGATATAACCGTAACAGTGAAGTCAATCCTTCACACAGTTGTTGTTCTCGTGGTCTCGGCTGAGTCAAAATACTGTTTTACCCCCGAGAACACTTCTTATTCCGTAAGTCCCACTTAACCTCTATAGAACAATTGATTTGTGGTCCAACCAACAATTCTAGTACCTCTAAGCCTAGTTAGAGGGTGGGGCCCCTTGTTCTTGTTCCAAAGTCAGCACTTAGGGAACAACCTATCTACTATACCTAGAGTCGGGTAGGAGTGAATTCCGTCTTACACTCTATGTCCCCACCTATCTACCCGGTCTTACCCCTGAAATGGGAGTCTTATTGACTCAGCGCTGTTGAGCTGCTCTCACCCATGTAGATCTAAGGATAATCCCGAATAAACAGGAGTTCATAGTTAGCTCAGGATTGTGATCGAGATACCTAGGTCATCAAATTTGAATTAGTCAGTTTTATACAGTAAACGGTGTTATAAAGCAAAAGTGACTAAGTCGTGGTCCAGTCTTATACAAACTCATTGAATAGGATGCCCCCACTTACATATCTCTATATGAACAATTCAGGATCACATCGTTAGTACTAACTACACAGTAGGACGCATCCATAGTGTCCCCAGAATAAGGCGCCCAACCTTATCCCTATACTATAGACCATTTTAGGCTATATACTCTAACTTGATCCATGTTTTATGTCATCACATAAAGTTCAAGTCTACATTAAATAGCCCCAGGACTTTAGTTATTGGATTCAAGATTATGGTATACTAATCAATAACAATTTTATCGAAGACGAAACACGAAAAATATTTATCAATTACAAACTACGAGTTTTAGGACATAAAATCCAACAAACTCCCACTTGGACTAAAACTCCTAGTGGAATATCACAATATTGAATTTAAGTGAGAAACATATGAGTACAATAAGAATATGAATATAATGAACTATGGCATATACCCAAAAGTTCTCCCACTCGTCCTAGTTTACTAACTTCGTAGACCTAGAGACTATAGGTGACCTTCAAACATTTTAGCCGTGAGGGTCTTTGTAAAAGGATCGGCAATGTCAGCTTCTTGGTTCTCTTGAATTTGCAACTTCACCACTATTATAACAATATAGGGTGATAGACAAATGAATATTTGGAACGACTTCCAAATCTTTTAAGAATTTCCTCAACTATACTGCTTTCTTTGTTGCTTTATATGCAACTACGTATTCAACTTTCATTGTGGAGTCTGCAATAAGTTTTGCTTCACACTTCTCCACACTACTGCTCCGATGTGGATTTTCTTGCATCTTTATCGTTCTGGAATCAGAGTTAGTGATCCTTCTTCCAACACAAATGAATGATTTGGGAGAAGTATAGTACATTCTAGGTATCCAGATTGTCCAGAACCGGAAGAAAATAACGTTGGGCATGTCTCAAGCGTCTTATATTGACAAGATGTTGCCCAGATATAAGATGCAGAACTCCAAGAAGGGCTTGTTGCCTTTCAGGCACGAGGTTCACTTGCCTAAGGATCAATGTCCAAGACTCTTCAAGAGGTTGAGGATATGAGACAGATCCCCTATGCTTCAGCCGTAGGGAGCTTGATGTATGTCATGCTGTGTACTAGGCCCGACATCTGTTATTCAGTAGGGATTGTAAGTTGGTATCAATCCAATCCAGGATTAGATCACTGGACAGTCGTAAAGGCAATCCTCAAGTATCTTAGGAGAACGAGGAACTACAACATGGTGTATGGCGGTGGGGATTTGATCCTTACGGGATACACAGATTCTGACTTTCAGACCGATGAGGATTCTAGGAAATTCACTTTGGGGTCAACCTTCATCTTGAATGGCGGGAGCTGTAGTATGGCGAAGGTGAAGGGAATCGAATCCCGCAGCGGAAGCGATGGTGAATCACGCGTTCTTAATTTCATTAAATGGATTACATTCAAGAACTAACTTAACTAGATTAAGCATATATTAACAATATGGACAACGAGAGATTACCTTTGAAGAACTTTTCTTCGAGTGCTCCTTTCTCCTACGATCACGATCTCAGCAACTGGAACCCAAACGTATGAAGACCCTACCACCGGATCTTCTCCGTTGTTCTCTAGGTGAGGGAGGAATGTGGGTTCCCTTTAGGTGCGATGAGATGTTTTTGAGAGAGTGTGTGTTTTGGAACCTTTCCAACAACACAACAAAGCCTTAGGTTATCTTGAATCACTTGACCTAGTTGCATCTTATGCAACTATATATATAAGGAGATAGGGATGTAAATTACCATCCTATCCCTCTTTCATTCTCTCTTTAGTATATAGTTTAAAATGTGAATCTAATTCACATTAAAACTATATATTATATCCATTATATCATATATAACAGATATGACATCTCATATATGAAATTCAACACTTCAATTTCATTCCTAACTTTATAACCTCAATATAACTATGTTGAGTCAACGGAGGGACCTAATGGACCTACAGTTCATGAGCTCCAATGATGTGAGATTAACTGATCAAACTCTTTGATTCTGTTAATCAATATTCATGAACTACAAGTCACTCCACTATAGACTTGTAGTTGCACTCTCCTCACTGTAGATTATATTGTGTCCACTGATATATAATCATTACCCATGAGTCGACCCCTCACAGGTTGTTCGTAATCACTGTTGGGTCAAATTATCGTTTTACCCCTGTGATTACCTCTTTGTTCCTTAAGCACCACTGATCCTCTAATGAACAACAAGTCTAAGGTCCTACCATAGACTCATACCCTCATAGAGAGCGGGGCCATGTTGTTGAAGACCTGGAGTCAGTTTTTAAGGGAACAACCTATCTAATTCTTTAGTGTAGGAATGAGTGAATTCCATCTTGCACAGTTAAGTCCCCAACTACCTACGAGCTCTATCCCTGAGAAGGTAGGCTTATTGAGTCGGCTACAGGCCACTTTCATCCATACTAATCTAAGGACAATCCCCTATAAGAAGGAGTTCTTAACTTGCTCAAGATTCAGGTTGAGTCACTAATGACCATCTATAAATTATCAGTCTTACCCTGTTAACGGTGTTATACTGGTTAGACTAATAATTTGAGTCCGATCTTGTATGAACTCTTGATACAGGATGCCACCACTCGCATGTCAATTACATGAATGAGTTGGATTACCTCATTTGTACTAATTACAAAGTGGGCCTCATCCATGGTGTTACCAGAATAAGGTTTACAACCTTATTCTTCTACGATAGACCATTTAGGTTATATTCTTGAACACAATCCAAATAGTGTCCACTACACTAATGTTCAAGATATATTATAACCTTGGAGCTTAGTTTATTGGATTTATAAAGTAAGAATTATAATTTCATTAAAACAAATAACCCTTTCCCTATTTGATCAAAATTACACAAGTTTAGGGCATAAAGCACTACAATCTCTAACTTGACCTAATGTTTGTGGAGTAATTAAAACATTACAGTAACATAAATACAATAAACTAGGGAATTTAAACCCTTTGTACAAAATACTCCCACTTGCCCTAGTTGGGGAAGACTTGTAAACCTAGACCTTCTAGGTGAATCTCAAATACTTTAGCCGTGAGAGCCTTTGTAAAAGGATCAACAACGTTGTGCTCTGAGGCTATCTTTGTGACAATCACGTCTCCTCTATGCATGATCTCCCAGATGAGATGATACTTCCGCTCAATTGTTGGGTTTTATGTCCTAAAACTCGTGGTTTTGTAAACTGAATGTATATTCTATATCACAATAAAGTTGTTATTGAAATTATTGACTACTGTGTATTGTGTAACCTTAATCCAATAAAGAACCCTTGGCTATAGGATGAATACTTGAACTTTATGTGTGACATAAAAGTGGATCAAGTTCAAGTTATAGTCAGAACAGTCTATAGTATAAGGATAGGGTTGGGGACCTTATCCTGGGGACACTATGGACGCGACCCACTTTGTAGAGAACAAACGATGTGATCCTAAATCGTTCATGTGGAGACATGTGAGTGGGGGCGCCCTATGCAATGAGTTTGCATAAGACTGGACCGCGCAATAGTCACTTAGACTTTATAACTCCGTTCTTGTCTTAGCGACTATACTCATCCGATGACCTAGGTAACTCGATCTTAATCCTGAGCGTTCTATGGACTCCTGTTTATTCGAATTATCCTTAGATTTGCATAGGTGAGAGTGGCTCGAGACTGCCGACTCAATAAGCCTGCCATTTCAGGGATAAAACCGGGTAGATAGCTGGGAACATAGTTCAGCAAGATGGAATTCATTCCTACCCGCTTTAGGGATTAGTAGAAAGGTTGTTCCCCCTTAAATCATCGACTCGGGTCTTGAACAATGGGCCCATCCTCTCATTGGCCGAGAGGATTTGGTTTCTTTGGTTGGACCACAAACCAATTGTTCATTAGAGGATCGGTGGAACTTAAGGAACAGAGAGGTAATTACAGAGGTAAAGCGGTAATTTTGACCCCGGTGTAATTACGAATGACTGTGAAGGATCGACTTACTAATCATGGTTATATCAGTGGACATAAATATATCTCTCTGATGAGGAGAGTGCAGCCACTTTGGACTTTAGTGGAGTGTCCGGTGGTTAACGAATGTTGATTAGCTAGGCTAAAGAGTTTGGTCGGCTAATCTCGTATCGTTGGAGCTCATGATCTGTAGGTCCATTAGGTCCTCCTTACTAGCTCGGACTTAGCCTTATAACTTTTTGAGAGAAAACAATTTGAATTGTTCAAATTCAAGTTTGGGAGAAAGCGTTATTTATATGTGACATATTTAACGAATCATAGCTTAATTATGAATTAAACTATGATTAATATGAGGTGGATATATTTAAATATGATTTAAATATCGGGATCGGTTTATAGCATGAATAAAGATTCATGTTGAAAAATCGATCGAGATTGGGCAATTTATTTAATTTAATATTTGATATTAAATTAAATTAAAAAAATAATAATTAATTAAATTAATTTTGAATTATTTAATTAATTATATTAATTTTAATTAAAAATCAATTTAATATTGATTTTTGAAATAAAATTAAATGTAAAATGAGGATTTTCATGAAAAACAAGTTGCCAACTTGCCCAATCTTACTCATCTTCAAAATTCACCAAAATTGGCCACCTCCATCTCAAAGCATCCTCATCATCCTTGAGTTGTCACTCCATTGAAGCTTTTGAAGCTTTATATAATGGTGATTTGGGGTGTTTTGAGAGAATTACATGAGAAAATTCAATATTCCCGAATTAGTGACCTTTGAGGTCTTTTCTTCCAAATTCTCTCAATCTAGGATCCCACAATCCGTTCTAAGGCCTGAGGGTAGTAGGGAAGACTCTAACGGTTGTCCACGAAGTGTTCGTGTTTGAAAACCATCAACCGGGTGAAGAGAATTTTATCTTCAAAGTTGAGTTTTCTATCCTCTGCTTTTTCGACTTTGAGCATGTTTTTATTTTACAAAATTGATCAACTTAGAGTGTTCAAGATCCAAAATTGCTTCCGCTTTCTTAATCTAGACTCTAATAATTGGTATCAGAGAAATTTTGAGCACTCAATTTGATCAATTGTGTTATGTGGTGGGTGTTTTATGAAATACAATTTTTTTAGGTATCTAAAGTGTTCTTTGACTTTGGCATTTAAATTGAGCATCTATTTGTGCTTTATTTTCAAATTGCTCAAGTGTGTTTGAGCATTAATGATGTGTAGAATAAGTGTAAAAATTTCAAGTTGATTGGAGTTCAAGAAGGCCTTCAATTTGAAGAAATAAGCTCGGAAGGTCACAAAAGCGGAAACAGAGGTTCTTTGTAATTTTTTTCTCTCAAATCTGCAGCTCCAGCCCGTGTTTTCCAAATTCATGAAGAAGAAGTTGACTTTGACTGGACCGTTGACCATTGACCGGTTGATTGACTTTGACCAGTTCAATGGTTTTGGACCGGTTTGGCTCGATTTTGGTCCGGTTCGGTTGGTTTTAGACCGGTTTCGACTATTTCGAGGCGGGGTTTCCATTTTGGAGGTCCGTTTCACCAATTGGAGGCCCGGTTCATCCTTTTACAATGCTCGGTTTAACCTTATGAAGGTCTGGTTCACACATTTGCAAATTTGGTTCGACCCAAATTTGAAGTGTTGAAGTGGTTCGATATCAATTCTAGATTATTATTGTAATAATTTAGTAGTTTACTTGCATTAGATGCCAAAACCAGTCCACTTTAGTGTGTTTAATTAATTATGCATTGTGAATGTATGTTTTAATTAAATTCTCTAATTATATGTGCATAAAGTATGCCATATAGATTTTAAAATCCCACCATAGGAAGCATGCTCCATGCATTGAAAGTATGTTATAAGTGTTATAATATATTGTATGCATGTTAATTGGGTTTCATGAGAATTAATATAAGAGTTATATTAATTTATGAAATAAATATTATATGTTTTAATTATAATTAATATAAGGGTTATATTAATTAAAAATTAAACATATAATTGCTATGCATTTATTCATGTGATGAATTTGTTATAAATGTATGTTTATTCATGTGATGAATGATGAAATAATTTATAACATAGAAATGCATGTAACCTAAGGTTAATTAATTAGTTTTAAAATGGTTTTAGAAGCTGAAATTAATTAGATCTAAGGTTATCTAGTTCTAATAAGATTAGAATTAGGAAACTAATAATTTATAAACTTTGATTAAAGAGGGACTCGACTAAGGAAGGTTACGGCTAGGGTCAGTACTTGTCGAGGTTTGAAACGGAACACCCCTACACGGAACCGACACGGGAGTGAATTTAATCCATAGGTTTATAAATTATCTTCGAGTGGCGTTTATTAAAAGTTAATAAATTAAACTCATAGACCTAGGTTTATTAAAAGGTTAATAGACTTAGGTAATTCGATATAATTGTTATATTGGTAAACTTAGGTGATATTGTTTTAGCGGAATATGCCTAAGTAAAAGTATACCCAAACTATTTAAAATACTTAGTGGGAGTGAAAAGGTATATATGATATATCAATTTCCTCTTACGCTCTCCACGAAGAAGTTCACACCGTGAGATTTATGCTCGGCCTCGTGATGTCAATCGGGCATCCCCATTCGGATGGTGTTTGCATAAATCAAGAGCAAGGTGAATGGAGAAAGTATTTATAGTAAGTGAGTGAAGAAAGTGTGTCAACACATCCTACGGTCTCCTCCATTAGGGTGGGACCGTGAGATTCTCATGTTACGCTGCCGCAGTTGCCGAAGTAGCACCATCCATTCGGAGGATGTAACATGGGATTCGGAACAACTCAAACTCCGAGAAATGGATAGGGTCTCTTAGGTCCATTCCCAACTTTGTCTCTCCGGTTTGGTAACATTGTTGGGGCCCGACCTCCGAGGTCCGAAAATGGCGGGTCACACTTACAAGAATTGCTAAGTGTTAGTAAGTTCTTGACCAAAGTAGCGATAACTAGAATGTTATAGGAATAAGAGTTATTAGGTATTAGCATTTAGTCAAGAATGTCTTGGTTCGGTGAAGGAGTGATTGATCGCCTTGCGGTAGTGGTTGCTCGACTCACTGAAGTATCGTTGCAAAAACAATAATGAGTTTATCGGTACATTATTACTTTTGCTAAATTCTTAAATTGGATAGGTTACAAACAATTCACTAATAGAATTCATTCTTTTCAAAGCATGTCGAACTCTTTTATCCGAGTTACTCGCCTTCAATAAACTTAGCGGCGATAACTATGGAACTGGAAGTCAAACTTGAATACAATTCTTGTTCTTGATGATCCGAGGTTCGTCTTAACGAGGAATGTCCTCCCCTCCCAAAGCTCAACCGCAAACCAAATGGTTCGGGATGCTTATGAAAGATGGATTAGGGCTAATGAGAAGGCCCGAGTCTATATCTTAGCCGGCATATCGATGTGTTGTCTAAGAAACATGAGACCATGGTCACAAAGAAAGGAGATCATGGAATCATTACAGCGATGTTTGGACAACCGTCCTCATCGGTCCATTATGATCTTTGTCAAATACGTTTACAACTCCCGTATGAAGGAGGAGCCTCTGTTAGGAACATGTCCTTGACATGATGACCCACTTCAACGTGGTTTGAAGTAAATGGGGCGATCATAGATGAGAGAAGTCGGGTAACTTTTATTATGGAATCTCTTAGAAGAGTTTCTGCCATTCCGCACAAATGCGGTAATGAATAAAATAGAGTATAACCGACTACTCTCCTCAACGAGCTATGACTTTTGAGTCCTCATGAAATCAAAAGGAAAAGAGAAGGAGGCAAATTTTGTCACTTGAAGAAGTTCCTTAGAGGATCGTCCCTGCGGGACAAATCTGGTCCTTCTTTTCTAAAAATAAGGGTATTGAGAAAAAGAAGAAGAAGGACAAAGGGAAGGGACAGCTCCCACACATGAGGCCAAAGCCACGGGAAAATGTTTTCCTGCAGTGTGGGGCGGCACCTTTGGAAGAGGAAGGCGCCCAAAATACCTTGCGAGAAAAGAAAGTGAGAAAGAAAAACAAGGTAAATATGATTTACTCGTTTTTGAAACATGTTTAGTGGAACATGATGATTCCGCTGGATATTAGATTCAGGAGCCACTAACCATGATTGTTCTTCTTTTCAGAAACTAGTTCTGGCAAAGCGGCTTGCGAGATGGGGAGATATCTCTCGGGGTTGGAGCAGGAGAGGTTGTCTCGCCCAAAGCGATGGGAGCTGTGAAGTTGTTGTTTAGAGATAGATTTATTTTATTAGAAAATATACTTTTGGTTCTGGAATCAAAAGAAATCTTATATCTATCTCTTGTTTACTTGAACATATGTATAAAGTGTCTTTTGATCATAATGAAGCGTTCATTTGCAAAAAGAGGTGTACGAATATGTTCTCGCTAAACTTGAAAACAACTTATACGTGTTAAGACCAAGCGATGTAAAAGCTATTTTGAACAACAAATGTTTAAAGCAAATTGATACTCAAAATAAAAGCGTAAACTTTCTCCTAGTACCTATCTTTGGCACTTGAGACTAGGCCACATTAATCTCAATAGGATTGGGGACCGGTCAAGAGTGGTCTCCTAAGTCAGTTAGAGGACAACTCTTTACCACCATGTGAGTCCTGTCTCGAAGGAAAAATGACTAAAAGACCTTTTTCTGAAAAAGGTTATAGAGCCAAAGAGCCCTTGGAACTCGTGCATACGGACCTTTGTGGTCCTATGAATGTCAAGGCACGAGGAGGGTATGAATACTTCATCAGTTTTATTGATGATTATTCTAGGTATGGTTATCTTTACCTAATGCACCATAAGTCTGAAACCCTTGAAAAGTTCAAGGAATATAAGGCAGAAGTTGAGAATACATTAGGTAAAACGATTAAAACACTTCGATCAGATCGAGGTGGAGAGTATATGGATTTGAGATTCCAAGACTATATGATAGAACATGGAATCGTATCCCAACTCTCAAGACCGGTACACCTCAAATGAGAATGGTGTATCGAGAGGAGAAATAGAACCCGTTAGACATGGTTCGATCCATGATGAGCTACGCTCATTTGCCTAGTTCGTTTTGGGGATATGCGATGAGAAGGCTGCTGTATATATTTTGAACATGGTTCCTCTAAAAGTGTTTCAGAAACACCCTATGAGTTATGGAAAGGGCGTAAAGGGAGTTTACGCCACTTCAAGATTTGGGGATGTCCGACACATGTGTTGGTGTCCAATCCAAAGAAACTGGAACATCGTTCAAAATTATGCCTATTCGTAGGATACTCCAAGGAAACGAAAGGTGGTCATTTTATGATCCTCAAGAGGACAAGGTGCTTGTGTCGACAAACGCCACGTTCTTAGAGGAAGACCACATGAGAGATCATCAACCTCGTAGTAGGATTGTCTTAAGTGAAATTTCCAAGGAAGCTACAGATAAATCAACAAGAGTTGTTGATAAAGCTGGTCCTTCTCAAGAGTTGAGAATGCCTCGACGTAGTGGGAGGGATGTTAGACAACTTTGACGTTACATGGGTTTGGCCTGAAACCCAAGTCGTCATACACGATAATGGCGTTGAGGATCCATTGACCTATAAGCAGCAATGAATGATATAGATAGGGACGAGTGGATTAAAGCCATGGACCTTGAAATGGAGTCAATGTACTTCAATTCGATCCGAAACTTGTAGATCAACCGGTGGTGAGAAACCTATCGGTTGCAAGTGGATCTACAAGAGGAAACGAGATCAAGCCGGTAAGGTGCAAACCTTTAAGGCTCGACTTGTGGCAAAGAGTTATACCCAAAGGGAAGGGGTGGACTATGAAGAAACCTTCTCCCCTGTTGCCATGCTTAAGTCCATTAGAATACTCTTGTCCATTGCCACGTTTTATGACTATGAAATTTGGCAAATGGATGTCAAGACAGCCTTTCTAAATGGCAATCTTGAAGAGAGTATCTATATGGATTAACCAGAAGGGTTCATAGTTCAGGGTCAAGAGCAAAAGGTTTGCAAGCTTAAACGATCCATCTATGGATTGAAACAAGCTTCTAGATCTCGGAATATAAGATTTGATCTGCGATCAAATCTTATGGCTTTAAACGAGAATATTGACGAGCCTTGTGTTTACAAAAGATAGTCAATACCATCGTAGCTTTCTTAGTTCTATATGTAGACGATATCTTGCTCATTGGGAATAATGCGGGATTTCGTGGCGTTAAGCAATGGCTAGCGACCCAATTCCAAATGAAAGATTTGGGAGAGGCTCGATTTGTTCTTGGAATCCAAATTGTTGGAATCGCAAGAACAAAACGCTAGCATCGTATCCGCAGCATCTTATATTGACAAGATGTTGGTTAGATATAAGATGCGAGAATTCCAAGAAAGGTTCATTACCTTTCGGGCATGGAATTCATTTGTCTAGGAAGCAGTGTCCTAAGACACCTCAAGAAGTTGAGGATATGAGAGACGCATTCCCTATGCATCTGCTTTGTCGTGTAGTCCGATGTATGCCATGTTATGTACTCGACCCGACATATGCTATGCAAAGTGGGAATAGAGAAGCAAATATCAGTCTAATCCGAGGATATGATCACCGGATCGCCAAGTTAAGAACATCCTCAAATATCTTAGGAGAACGAGGGACTATATGCTTGTGTATGGTGCAAAGGATTTGATCCTTGCGAGGATACACTCGACTCGACGATTTGATGGATGTGGATTCGAGAAATCCACATCGGGATAAGTGTTCACTCTTAACGGAGGAGCTATAGTATGGAGAGTATAAAACAAGGTTGTATTTGTCGACTCCACAATGGAGGTTGAGCACGTCGCACTTGCATGCAAAATGAAGGAGGTCAGTATGGCTTAGAAAGTTCTTGGTCGATTTGGAAGTTGTTCCAAATATGAATTTGCCTATCACCCTTTATTGTGATAATAGTGGTGCAAATGGCAAATTCTAAAGAACCTAGAAGCCATAAGCGCGGAAAGCACATAGAGCGCAAATACCATCTCATCAGGGAGATTGTGCAACGAGGAGACGTGATTGTCACGCAGATCGCTTCGGAGCACAACATTGCTGATCCGTTTACAAAGCCCCTCACGGCTAAAGTGTTTGAGGGTCACCTAGAGAGTCTAGGACTACGGGTTGTACAGTAGGGCAATTTTTCTTTGCTCAAAGATGTTTTACCCACCAGACGTTTTAGTCCAAGTGGGAGATTGTTGGGTTTTATGTCCTAAAACTCGTGGTTTTGTAAACCGAATGTATATTCTATATCACAATAAAGTTGTTATTGAAATTATTGACTCATTGTGTATTGTGTAACCTTAATCCAATAAAGAACCCTTGGCTATAGGATGAATACTTGAACTTTATGTGTGACATAAAAGTGGATCAAGTTCAAGTTATAGTCAGAACAGTCTATAGTATAAGGATAGGGTTGGGGACCTTATCCTGGGGACACTATGGACGCGGCCCACTTTGTAGAGAACAAACGATGTGATCCTAAATCGTTCATGTGGAGACATGTGAGTGGGGGCGCCCTATGCAATGAGTTTGCATAAGACTGGACCGCGCAATAGTCACTTAGACTTTATAACTCCGTTTACTGTCTTAACTGACTATACTCATCCGATGACCTAGGTAACTCGATCTTAATCCTGAGCGTTCTATGGACTCCTGTTTATTCGAATTATCCTTAGATTTGCATAGGTGAGAGTGGCTCGAGGCCGCCGACTCAATAAGCTCCTGCCATTTCGAGGATAAAGCAGGGTAGATAGTCGGGAACATAGTTCAAAGAAGATGGAATTCATTCTACCCGCTTTAGGGATTAGTAGAAAGGTTGTTCCCTTAAGTCATCGACTCGGGTCTTGAACAATGGGCCCATCCTCTCATTGGCCCGAGAGGGATTTGGTTTTCTTTGGTTGGACCACAAACCAATTGTTCATTAGAGGATCGGTGGAACTTAAGGAACAAGAGGTAATTACTGAGGGTAAAGCGGTAATTTTGACCCATTGTAATTACGAATGACCCGTGAAGGATCGACTTACTAATCATGGTTATATCGAGTGGACATAAATATATCTACAAAGTGAGGAGAGTGCACGACCCACACTGGACTTTAGTGGAGTGTCCGGTGGTTAACGAATGTTGATTAGCTAGGCTAAAAGAGTTTGGTGGCTAATCTCGTATCGTTGGAGCTCATGATCTGTAGGTCCATTAGGTCCTCCTTACTAGCTCGGACTTAGCCTTATAACTTTTTGAGAGAAAACAATTTGAATTGTTCAAATTCAAGTTTGGGAGAAAGCGTTATTTATATGTGATATATTTAACGAATCATAGCTTAATTATGAATTAAACTATGATTAATATGAGGTGGATATATTTAAATATGATTTAAATATCGGGATCGGTTTATAGCATGAATAAAGATTCATGTTCGAAAAATCGATCGAGATTGGGCAATTTATTTAATTTAATATTTGATATTAAATTAAATTAAAAAAATAATAATTAATTAAATTAATTTTGAATTATTTAATTAATTATATTAATTTTAATTAAAAATCAATTTAATATTGATTTTTGAAATAAAATTAAATGTAAAATGAGGGATTTTCATGAAAAACAAGTTGCCAACTTGCCCAATCTTACTCATCTTCAAAATTCACCAAAATTTGCCACCTCCATCTCAAAGCATCCTCATCATCCTTGAGTTGTCACTCCATTGAAGCTTTTTGAAGCTTTATATAATGGTGATTTGGGGTGTTTTGAGAGAATTACACAGAAAATTCAATATTCCCGAATTAGTGACCTTTGAGGTCTTTTCTTTCAAATTCTCTCAATCTAGGATCCCACAATCCGTTCTAAGGCCTGAGGGTAGTAGGGAAGACTCTAACTGGTTGTCCACGAAGTGTTCGTCTTTGAAAACCATCAACCGGGTGAAGAGAATTTTATCTTCAAAGTTGAGTTTTCTATCCCCTCTTTTTCCGACTTTGAGCATGTTTTTATTTTACAAAATTGATCAACTTAGAGTGTTCAAGATCCAAAATTGCTTCCGCTTTCTTAATCTAGACTCTTTCATCAATGTGCTTTCCTCTCTTGTGACTTCGGGATTCCCTCGAATTTGCCACTTCACCACTGTTATCGCAATACAGCGTGATGGGCAAAGTCATATTTGGAACAACTTCAAAATTTAGCATGAATTTCCTTAACCAAAGACCTTTTTAGCTGCTTCACAAGTTGCTACATATTCAGCTTCCATGGTGGAATCAACGATGCATCCTTGCTTGATGCTTCGCCATACTAGAACTCCTCCGTTAAGAGTAAATATTTACCCTGATGTACATTTCTGAGAATCTTTATCGACCAGAAGTCATAATCTGTGTATCCTGTAAGGATCAAATCCTTAGCCCAATACACAAGCACGTAGTTCCTTGTTCTCTGAAGATACTTAAGGATTGGTTTAACCGTTGTCCAGTGTTCAAGTCCGGATTGGATTGATACTCTCGACCATTCCAAGCTGCAAAAGCATTTATCGTGCCTAGTACACAACATGGCGTACATCAGGCTCCCAACAGGTTATGCATAAGCAATCCGTCTCATATCCTCAACTCCTTGAGGTGTCTTAGGACACTATTCCTTAGACAAATGGACTCCATGTCTAAAAGGCAATAAGCCCGTTTTGGAGTCTTGCATCTTAAACCTTGACAACACTTTGTCTATGTACGATGTTTGAGACAAGGCTAGTGTTTTATTCTTGCGGTTACGGACAATCTGGATCCCAAGAAAAAACTGTGCATCACCCAAATCTTTCATTTGGAATTGATTAGCTAGCCAGTTTTTAATGTTAGTAAGATATCCTACATCATTCCCAATGAGTAGGATATCATCCATATATAGAACTAGGAATGCGACAAAACTATTGATGATTTTCTTGTAGACACAAGGTTCATCATCATTCTGGTCAAGACCATAAGATTTGATTGCCTCATAAAATCTTATATTCCAGGACCTAGAGGCTTGTTTCAGTCCATAAATTGACCTTTTAAGCTTGCCAACCTTTTGCTCTTGTCCTGGTTCAATGAACCCTTTGGGTTGGTCCATGTAGATGTTTCCCTCAAGATTGCCTTTAAAAAAGGTTGTCTTGACATCCATTTGCCATACCTCATAGTCATAATATGCGGCAATGGCAAGTAGGATACGGATAGACTTTACCATAGCTGTTGGGATTTTTGTCCTAATCTCGTGTTTGTAATATTTTGCTTGAAATTAATAACAGTTATTCATTTCATCACTTTGTGTCTCGCAATATTTATAAACTTTTCCAATAAACTAAGCTCCAGGGTCACTGTTTTTATGAGAGAACTAGAACTTGAACGGTGTGTAGTGGACAAATAGGGAGGATCACGTTCGAGTTAATGACCCGAACGGTCTATGGTTTATGGATAGGGTTGGAGACCTAATCCTGGATACACTGTGGATGCGACCCGCTTTGTATTAGATACAAACGAGGTGATCTGACTCGTTCATGTAGTTGACATGTGAGTGGGGGCATCTGCATACAATGAGATTGTACAAGACCAGGACCATGAATTATTAGACCCAGTGATGTAACACCGCTGATGTGATGGGACTAATAACATCGTAGATGACCATTAGTGACTCGACACGAATCACGAGCGTGTTCACGAACTCCTCGTCTCTGGGGTCCGTCCTTTGACTAGTACGGGTGAGGGTGGTCACGATTACTCTCCCAATATGCCTATCTTCTCGAGGGAGAAACCGTAGAGGAGCTGGGAACTTAACTACGCGAGATGGAATTCACTCGTTCCCGCCTTTAGGGAAACTATAGGGGTTGTTCCCTTAAGTCTTCGTCGCCTGTGGCTTGGACAACGGCGCCCACCTTCTCACCGCCCGAGAAGGGTGTTGTGTATGGTTGGACCATCGAATATGTTGTTCATTAGAGGAGCGGTGGGGACTTAAGGAACAAGAGGTAGACACTGTGGGTAGAAGCGGTAATTTGACCCAGTGTGTCTCACGAACAACCCGTGAAGGGTTGACTCATGGGCATTGGTTATATCGGTGGACACGTAATATTCTACATCGACGGGAGTGCGGCTACGGGCTATAATGGAGTGTTACCAGTAGCTAATGAATGTTGATTAACCGGGTCAAAGAGTTTGATAGATTAATCTCGGATCATTGGAGCCCGTCACTGTAGGTCCATTAGGTCCCTCGGTTGGCTCCACCTGGGTTAAAAGAAGGGTTAATGTTTTGGTATGAAATTGAAATGTTCAATTTCACTATAAGGGCATTTATGTCATTTATATGAGATATGAATAATATAATATATATTTGATGTGAATGAGATTCATAATTAACTATAGGTTAGTCTAATTGTTGAATTAGGACTAATTGGAGAATTTGATTGAGAGAAATTAAATTGGATGTGATTCAATTTAATTAATCCACAATTATTGCAAATGAGATTTGCAATATGAGATATGAGATATCTTATATTATGTGGTTATGCAAATGAGATTTGCATAACTTATGGTTCTGGTAAAGTGGTAATAATGAGGAGATATTAACTCCATCATTCCACTATTTAAACCCTTTGCAAGAAGGGTTTGGTGAACTCACTTCTCATTTTTTGTTTTTTCACCAAAGAGAACAAAAGAGAATTCTCTCAATTCTCTCAATTCTCCTCCCTCTCCAAAACTCTTACAAGTTCCCACCAACTTCCTTTCTCCAAAAGAGAACAATCGAGAAGATCACTTGGTGGTGTACGAGATCGTTTTGTGGGAAGATTTCGTAGAGATCGAGTAGCACGAAGAGTTCGTGACCTGAAGAAGAAACTGCTGTAATTGTCTACAACAAGTAAGTAAGATCTCTTCTTGCTGTAATTTTTCTTCTTCTTTGAGCATGTTTAGCCTAGGTCTAATTGTTAGATCAATTTTAACAAAATCACGTTGCACAAAATCGGTCCATTTTTGCTGATTTAATTATTTTATGCATGAGATGTATATTTTAATTAAATTCTATGTGCATAATGTATGTCATATAGATTTAAAATTCCACCTTAGGTTAAATATTTCATGCATCATTTTTATATTATAAGAGTTATAATATATAGTATGCATGATAGGATTATAGTATAAGAGTTATAATATAATGTATGCATGTTTTAATTTTTTTTAAATATAAGTGTTATATTTTTTAAATTAAAAGCATGCTCATGCATTTAATTCTGTGATGAATGTATGTTATAGTATAGTATTATTCATGTGATGAATGATCAAGCACTATAACATAGAAATGCATGCAACCTAAGTTGATTATTAGTTTTAATGTGTTTAGAACTTGAATAATTAGACTTAGGTTTTCTAATTTTCTAATAAGATTAGAAATTTAGGAAATCAAATATAACCTTTGAATGGAGACTGATAAGTAACTCTGTCTAAGGAAGGTTTTGTCGAAGGCTGGGTATTTAAGTTGACGCTTGCGGAACACCCCTACCTGGAAACCGACCTGGGAGTGGATTTGGTCCAGAGATTCTTCGGTTGTATTCTCGTGAGTGCCGTTAATTAAGTGTTAATTAATTTACTCACATAGACCTAAGTTAATAATGTGATTATAAACTTAGGTTAATACCATATAAGAGTTATATTGGCAAACTTAGGTAAATTTTAGCCGGTTTATCTAGGTCAATCCCTAATAAAATTAAAGTGCTGAGTGGGAGGAAATAAAGTGTATGAGATACATTTGAATTTCCAACCACAAATCTCCGTTAAGTCCGCACCGTGAGATTTATACTCGGCCTCGTGGTGCAAATGGGAGCGTCCCTTTTCGAGTGGCATTTGTATAGGTCAAAATCATCGTGGATGGAGAGAGTACTTATAGTGAGTGGGAGCGGGACTTGTGAAAACGAGACCCACGGTCTCTTCTTTCGATTCACACCATGAGACGCCTATGATCTGCCTGCTAGTTTGGCCTAGACCAGACAATCCCTTCGGAGGGCTTGATCATGGGAGTCGGAACATCGTGAATTCCCGAAAGGGATACAGTTTCCTGGTTGGTTTTCCTTCTTGGTTCACCCTTCGGTGGCTATTGTTTGGACGAATACTTCAAAACTTAAAGATTGAGGGTGACACTCACAGAATTCGTTAAGTGTTAATGAATTCGACCGAACAATGGTAGTTGGATGCCTAATGGAATAAGAGTTATTCTGGGATTAGGGTCTGATTGAGAAAGTCTCGCCCTAGAGGAGGAGTGTTCTGTTCACCCTTCGGTGTCGGTCATTCTAACCCTTTAGGATATCATTGAAAAATTTTGAATGACCTAGGGATCATGAAAAATTTTTGCTAAAACTTGATTGGATTTAAAATTTTTGCGAGACTAATACAAAGTTTTTTCTTATATTTCAGCTAAAAATGTCTAGCGCTATCATAGTTTTACTCGCTTCAGATAAATTAGTGGGAGATAATTACCAAAGTTGGAAAAACAACATCAATACAATTTTGGTACAGGACGACATAAAGTTCGTGCTATCTGAGGAGTTTCCTCATATGACGGGCTCGACCGCGTCGCGAAGTGTTCGCGATGCGTATGATCGGTGGATCAGGGCCAATGAAAAGGCCAAGGTCTACATAATTGCCAGCATGTCTGATGTCTTGGCAAAGAAGCATGATGATCGATCGTTTCGCTAAGGAGATCATGGTGTCCTTGCAGGAAATGTTTGGACAGCAGTCCTTTCAGGTCCGGCATGACTCGCTCAAATACGTTTTCAATGCACGGATGAAAGAAGGGTCCTCTGTCCGTGAACACGTTCTAGACATGATGACCCACTTCCATCTGGCCGAGATGAACGGGGCTTCGATCGACGAGTCGAGCCAAGTCAGTTTTATTTTGGAGACTCTTCCGAAGAGTTTCCTTCAGTTTCGTAGCAATTCTGTTATGAACAAAATTAGCTACACTCTGACTACCCTCCGCAATGAGCTACAAAATTTTCAATCCTTGAACATGGTCAAGGAATCTGAGGCAAATGTTGCCTACAGATCTTATCACAGGGGTTCGACCTCTAGGACGAAACCTGTTGCTCCTTCACGTCCGAAAGGGAAGAAGAGGATGAAGAGGGGTAAAACTGACCGAGCTGTCGCCCACAAGGGCAAAAAGGTCAAGGAGGTTGCAGAGAAAGGAAAGTGTTTTCACTGCAATGGGGGCGGACACTGGAAGAGAAACTGTCCCAAATTCTTGGCCGAGAGGAAGAATCAAGGTAAATGTGATTTACTTGTGACAGAAACATGTTTAGTGGAGAGCAGTGACTCTGCCTGGATATTGGATTCGGGCGCCACTAACCACGTTTGTCCTTCTTTTTAGGGGATTGATTC
Source organism: Trichosanthes cucumerina (assembly GCA_036507285.1). Classification (NCBI taxonomy): domain Eukaryota; kingdom Viridiplantae; phylum Streptophyta; class Magnoliopsida; order Cucurbitales; family Cucurbitaceae; genus Trichosanthes; species Trichosanthes cucumerina. The sequence goes on from CM071841.1 coordinate 49,091,153, forward strand.
CTGGCAGCCGCTGCGAGAGGGTGAGGTGACTCTACGGGTTGGATCCGGGGAGCTTGTCTCTACTGCAGCGATCGACGGTGAAGCTGCATTTTGGCGGGAAGTACTTATTGTTGGACAATCTGTACATAGTTCCAGGGTTTACTAGAAACCTTGTTTCAATTTCCTGCCTAATTGAACATTGTATTTCAGTTTATGTTGAACTTAATAAAGCGTTTATTTCTTTCAAAGGGACCGTCATATGTTCAGCTTCACTTGAAAATAATCTGTATGTTTTGAAACCCAATTCGGTCAAAAGTGTTTTCAATACTGAGTTGTTTAAAACTGCAGAAACACGAACTAAGAAAGCAAAAGTTTCTCCAAAAGAAAATGCCCATCTTTGGCATCTTCGGTTAGGCCACATTAATCTCAATAGGATTGAGAAACTAGTGAAGAGTGGACTTCTAAACGAGTTGGAAGAAAACTCTTTGCCAGTGTGTGAGTCGTGCCTTGAGGGCAAGATGACCAAACGTCCTTTTAGTTTAAAAGGATATAGAGCCAAAGAGCCTCTCGAGTTAGTACATTCTGACCTCTGTGGTCCGATGAATGTTAATGCTCGGGGCGATTATGAGTACTTCGTGTCTTTTATAGACGATTACTCCAGATATGGGTATATTTACCTAATGCATAAGAAGCCTGAAACTCTTGAAAAGTTCAAGGAGTACAAGACTGAGGTTGAGAACCTCTTAGGTAAATCACTTAAAACACTTCGATCGGATCGAGGTGGAGAGTACATGGACACTGAGTTCCAGGACTATATGATAGAACACGGAATCACGTCCCAACTCTCAGCACTTGGTATGCCATAGCAGAATGGTGTATCGGAGAGGAGAAACAAAACCTTGTTGGACATGGTTCGGTCGATGATGAGCTATGCTCGTCTCCCTGATTCTTTTTAGGGGTACGCACTAGAGACTGCAGTTTATATTTTGAACAACGTTCCATCGAAGAGTGTTTGTGAAACACCTTTCGAACTCTGGAGTGGACGTAAAAGTTGACCCACGTGTTGGTGTCAAACCCGAAAAAGTTGGAACCCTGTTCGAAATTATGCCTATTCGTAGGTTCCCCGAAAGAAACTAGGGGTGGTCTGTTTTACGATCCTAAGGAAAATAGGGTGCTTGTGTCGACAAACGCCACTTTCCTAGAGGAAGACCACATCAGGGATCACTTACCTAGGAGTAAAATTGTATTAAATGAAATGGACAGTTCATCAGCAAGAGTTGCTGATGGGGCTAGTACGTCAACAAGTGTTGTTGATCCTAGCACGTCTAGTCAAATCCGTTCCCAAGAGTTTGGAATGCCTCGACGTAGTGGGAGGGCTGTGAGACAGCCTGATCGCTACATGGGTTTAGCTGAAACCTCAACTGTCACTCCTGATGATGACAGTGAGGATCCATTGACCTATGATCAGGCAATGATTGATGTTGACAAAGACGAGTGGATTAAAGCTATGGACCAAGAAATGGAGTCTATGTACTTCAATTCTGTATGGGAGCTTGTGGATCAACCGGATGGGGTAAAACCTATTGGTTGCAAATGGATCTACAAGCGCAAACGTGGCGTAGATGGGAGGGTGCAGACCTTCAAAGCCCGACTAGTGGCAAAGGGTTTTACCCAGGTTGAAGGGGTTGACTATGAGGAGACCTTTTCACTTGTTGCCATGGTAAAGTCGATCAGGATCCTTCTGGCCATTGCCGCGTATTATGATTACGAGGTATGGCAGATGTACGTCAAGACAACCTTTTTGAATGGCAAACTTGATGAGACCATCTACATGGACCAGCTCAAAGGGTTCATTGCCCAAGGCCAAGAGCAAAAAGTTTGCCGGCTTCATAGGTCCATTTATGGGTCAAACAGAGCCGAGGTCTTGGAATATAAGATTTAATGAGGCGATCAAATCTTATGGCTTTGATCAAAATGTCGACGAGCCTTGTGTCTACAAGAAAATCGTTGACAAAACTGTCGAATTTTTGGTGTTGTACGTGGACGATATTCTTCTCATTGGGAATGAGATAGAATTTCTCACTGATGTTAAAAAGTGGCTAGCTTCGCAATTCCAAATGAAAGATTTGGGAGAAGCTCAGTATGTTCTAGGTATCCAGATAGTCGAATCCTAAGCGAGTAACGCTAGCCTTGTCTCAAAGCGTCTTATATTGACAAGATGTTGTATAGATATAAGATACCGAACTCCAAGAAGGGCTTGCTGCCTTTCAGGCATGGGGTTCACTTGTCTAAGGATCAATGTCCTATGAATCCTCAAGATGTTGAGGATATGAGACGGATTCCATATGCTTCAGCTCTAGGGAGCCTGATGTATGCCATGTTGTGTACTAGGCCCGACATCTGTTATGCAGTAGGAATTGTTAGTAGATACCAGTCCAATCCAGGATAAGATCACCGGGACGGTAGTAAAGGCAATCCTCAAGTATCTTAGGAGAACGAGGAACTACGACTTAGTGTATGGTAGTGGGGATTTGATCCTTACGGATACACAGATTACGATTTCGGACCGATAAGGATTCTAGGAAATCCACTTTGGGGTCAGCCTTTATTCTGAATGGAGAAGCTGTAGTATGGCGAAGCATCAAGCAGGGATGCATCGTTGATTCCACAATGGAAGCAGAGTATGTTGCGGCTTGTGAAGCTGCAAATGAAGTTGTTTGGCTCAGGAAGTTCATGACAGATTTGGAAGTTGTTCCAAACATGAACTTGCCGATCACAATCGCTCGTGATAACGGTGGTGCAAAGAGCCAACTCACGTGAGCCTCGGAGCCATAAGAGAGGCAAACACATTGAGCGCAAGTATCATCTGATACGGGAGATTGTGCACCGCGGAGACGTGACGGTCAAGCAGATAGCGTCGGAGTACAACGTAGCTTATCCATTTACAAAGCCCCTCACGGCTAAGGTGTTTGAGGGCCACCTAGAGAGTCTAGGTCTTCGAGAGCTTCCTGACTAGGGTAAGTGGAAGATGTGTAAACGGGTATTCAATGCCCTAGTTTATTGTATTACTTCGTTGTAATTTATGTACATTTCAGAAATGTATTTTCTCCACTAGCTTAGTCAAAGTGGGAGTTTGTTCGGATTTTTGTCCTAATCTCGTGTTTGTAATATTTTGTTTGAAATTAATAAGAGTTATTCATTTCATCACTTTGTGTCTCGCAATATTTATAAACTTTTCCAATAAACTAAGCTCTAGGGTCATTGTTTTTATGAGGGAACTAGAACTTGAACGGTGTGTAGTGGACACACAGGGAGGATCACGTTCGAGTTAGTGACCCGAACGGTCTACAGTATATGGATAGGATTGGAGACCTAATCCACGGATACACTTGTGGATGCGCCCGCTTTGTATTAGATACAAACGAGGTGATCGACTCGTTCATGTAGTTGACATGTGAGTGGGGCATCTGCACAATGAGATTGTACAAGACCGGATCAGAAATTATTAGTCCTACTAATGTAACATCATTGTGATGAGGACTAATAACCGTGAGTAGATAACCATTAGTGACTCGACCGAATCACAGGCGTGTTACGGACTCACATCTGCGGGGTCCGTCCTTTGACTAGTACGGGTGAGGGTGGTCACGATTACTCGCCCAATATGCCTATCTTCTCAGGGACAGAACCAAGTAGGGAGTTGGGAACTTAACTACGCGAGAAGGGTTTGGTGAACTCACTTCTCATTTTTTATTTTTTCACCAAAGAGAACAAAAGAGAATTCTCTCCATTCTCTCAATTCTGCTCCCTCTCCAAAACTCTTACAAGTTCCCACCAACTTCCTTTCTCCAAAAGAGAACAACCGAGAAGATCACTTGGTGGTGTTCGAGATCGTTTTGTGGGAAGATTTCATAGAGATCGAGTAGCACGAAGGGTTCGTGACTCGAAGAAGAAACTGTTGTAATTGTCTACAACAAGTAAGTAAGATCTCTTCTTGGTGTAATTTTTCTTCTTCTTTCAGCATGTATAGCCTAGGTCTAATTGTTAGATCAATTTTAACAAAATCACGTTGCATAATGATACCTCGACGATTCAATCGTCTTCCGCTGTGCTGGGACTTCACTCCCTACAATAGCAACGGGTGAAAAGGTTTCCTCATAGTCAACCCCTACAACCGGGCTATAACCCTTTCTAATAATTCACGGTCCGGTCTTGTACAATCTCATTGTACATGATGTCCCCACTCGCATGTCGACCACATGGATGAGTCAGATCACCTCGTTTGTATCTAAAACCAAGTCGGCCGCATCCACAGCGTATCAAGGATTATATCTCAAACTCTATCCATATATTGTAGACCGTTCGGGTCATTAACTCGAACGTGATCCTCCCTTTATGTCCACTACACACCGTTCAAGTTCTAGTTCTCTCATATATTCAATGACCTTGGAGCTTAGTTTATTGGATAAAGTTTTTAAGAAATGCGAGACACAAAATGATGAAATTAATAACTCTTATTAATTTCAAATGGTAAGCACCACTGATCCTTTAATGAACAACAAGTCTAAGGTCCTACCATAGACTCATACCCTCATAGAGAGCGGGGCCCCGTTGTTTAAGACCTGGAGTTCGTTCTTAAGGGAACAACCTATGTTATTCCTTAGTGTAGGAATGAGTGAATTCCATCTTGCACAGTTAAGTCCCCAGCTAGCTACGAGGTTCTGTCCCTGAGAATGTAGGCTTAGTGAGTCAGCTACAGGCCACTCCCACCTATATTAGTCTAAGGACAAACCTCTATAAGAAAGAGTTCTTAACTTGCTCTGGATCCAGGTCGAGTCACTAATGACCATCTATAAATTATCAGTCTTACCCTGTTAACGGTGTTATACTGGTTAGACTAATAATTTGCAGTTCGGTCTTGTATGAACTCTTCATACAGGATGCCCCCACTCGCATGTCAACTACATGAATGAGTTGGATTACCTCATTTGTACTAATTAGAAAGTGGGACGCATCTATAGTGTTACCAGAATAAGGTTTCCAACCTTATTCTTATACCATAGACCATTTAGGTTATATTCTTGAACAGAATCCAAATAGCGTCCACTACACTGATGTTCACGATATATTATAACCTTGGAGCTTAGTTTATTGGATTTATAAAGTAAGAATTATAATTTCATCAAAACAAATAACCCTTTTATTTATTTGATCAAAATTACACAAGTTTAGGGCATAAATACGAACAGAAGCATCAAGCAGAGATGCATCGCTAATTCTACTATGGAAGCGGAGCACGTTGCGACTTGTGAGGGTGCAAAGGAAGCTGTTTGGCTTAGGAAGTTCATGACTGATTTGGAAGTTGTTCCCAATATGAACTTGCCGATCACGCTGTTTTGTGACAACAATGGTGCAGTAGCAAACTCCAGAGAGCCTCAGAGCCATAAGAGAGGCAAACACATTAAGCAGAAGTATTACCTGATACGGGAGATTGTGAATCGCGACGACGTGACAGTCACTCAGATAGCGTCGAAGCCCAATGTTGTTGATCCATTTCCAAAGCCCTTACGGCTAAGGGGTTTGACGGTCATCTAGAGAGTCTAGGTCTTCGAGTGCTTCCTTGCTAGGGCAAGTGGGAGATATGTAAACGGGCATTAAATGCCCTAGTTTATTGTATTACATCATTTTAATTTATGTACATTTTAGAAATGTATTTGCTCCACTAGCTTGGTCCAACTGGGAGTTTGTTGGGATGTATGTCCTAATCTCGTTTAGTTTGTAAATTACCATTTGAAATTAATAAGAGTTATTTATTTCATCATTTTGTATCTCGTATTTTTTAAAAACTTTGTCCAATAAACTAAGCTCCAAGGTCATTGAATATATGAGAGAACTAGAACTTGAACGGTGTGTAGTGGACACACAGGGAGGATCACGTTCGAGTTAATGACCCGAACGATCTACAGTATATGGATAGAGTTGGAGACCTAATCCTGGATACGCTGTGGATTCGACCCGCTTTGTATTAAGATACAAACGAGGTGATCTGACTCGTTCATGTGGTTGACATGCGAGTGGGGGCATCCTGTACAATGAGATTGTACAAGACCGAACCGTGAATTATTAGACCTACTGATGTAACACCGTTAACAGTATGGACTAATAACTTCGTAGATGACCATTAGTGACTCGACCTGAATCTTGAGCGTGTTACGGACTTCTTTCTGTGTGGGTCTGTCCTTTGACTAGTACGGGTGAGGATGGTCACAGTTACTCGCCCAATATGCCTCTTTTCTCAGGGACAGGACCAAGTAGGGAGCAAGGAACTTAACTACGCGAGATGGAATTCACTCGTTCCCACCTTTAGGAAACTAGAGAGGTTCTTCCCTTCAGTGCTGTCTCCAGGGCATGGACAACGAGCACCCACCCTCTAACTGGAACGAGAGGGTTATTGTGTATGGTTGGACCATTCAACCCCGTGTCTCCTCTGATCAGAACAAGTTTCTTAATGAACCCTTCACGAGAGTTGAGATTGATAGAGCCTTAAAGTTGATTAGTCCAACAAAAGGCCCTGGTCCTGACGGCGCCCACGCTCTTTTCTTCCAAAGATATTGGGGCATTATTGGGGAAGAGGTGTCCCGAAAATGCCTGGACATTCTTAACAAACTATAGATGCTCTAAATACCACCTACATTGTGCTAATCCCAAAGAAGTCCCACCCTAACCAAATTTCGGATTTCAGACCAATTGGTTTGTGTAACGTGGTTTACAAATTGGTGGGAAAAGAATTAGCAAACCAGTTGAAAGGAATCCTCGAAAAATCATATCCCCCAACCAAGCGGCCTCCGTCCTGAAAAGACTTATCTCCGATAATGTGGTGGTGGGTTTAGAATTCATCCACACGATAAAAAACTAAAAGACAGGGCAACTCTTGTAAACCCGAGATCATTCTTTGGAACTTTCTTATTATCAAACAACAAAAAGAAAGAAGAAATGAATGTTTAAAACTTGGTTTCCCATGTTTAAAAAGAAAATTAATGAAGTGAAAGACAAAAGGAAAGCAAGGAAGAAAAAGTTTAAACCATTTTGGTTTGGTTTGCTTTAAAGACAAAAGAAGAAAAGGAAATGAAACAAATGTTTTATATTAAGTTATTTTGGTTTTGTTAAGAAAAGAAAAGAAAAGAAAAGAAAGGAAAGAAAGAAGATAAAGGAAAGAAAAGAAAATGAAAAAGAAATAGAAAAAGAAAATAACAAAAGTACAAAAAGACAAATGAATGCCTCTTCCACCGTTTGACTTTTATTAAAAAGAGTTTCTCTCCATTTTCTTCTCTTTCATCACAAACCAAGCTGAAATTTCGTGGTTGAAGGAGAAAGGAAGAAGAAGGAGGCCATTTTTGGTGATTTTGAAATGGAGTTGCAGAAGGAAAGAGGAAAACTCAAGGGAATTCATTATTGCGTGTAGGGGAATCAACTCAGGCAAGCTCTCGATTTTCTGTTCATCTCGAGCTCCACAAGAAGAGGTAAGAGTTGAGCTTTTGTTTCATGAACGTTAACTCATATTGGAACAAAATTCGTGAAGGAAGCTCGAGCCAATTCTGATGTTAAGTTGCTGTTTTGTTAAGAGGAAGGGAGAAGACAGAAATTTGTTGTCAAATCCGAGAGGTCTCTCGATGTTTTGGTTGTTCGGATCTGTATACTTGGAGTTAGAACCTCTAATTGGTATGGTTCGAAAGCTTATTCCATTTCCTACAAGTTTTATGACGGAATCGTGAGAAGAAAATGATTGGAAGATGTTGTAATCTTGAGGTTACGTTTCGAGTTGCTGTGAGGAAGTGAAATCTGGAACAAGCAGAGAATCAATTTAGGGGTTAAGCTTCCGAGGTAATTTCTAACCAATACGTTAGGAATCTCATTTCCATGTCTTCATAAGAGTTTTCGAGGGTTCAAAAAGGAAGAGTTTGGTATAAAGTACATTCTTTTGGATAAGAAATGAATAAGTTATGGCTATCTGAAAAAGCAGGCGAGAAAATCTGAAAATGCTGGAATTTTTGAAAGTGTGTTTTCTTGTAGTTTTAGGGTTAAAACCATGAGCTCGAGGTTCTAATACATGAATTTGGTTTGTTTGTGAGGCCAAGAGAAAATAGGTCAAGTGTACGGGCTAAGATTCTAGTTCAAGCAACTTTGTGAGTGATAAAAGGAACTTCAAAAGTGTATATATGTTTGAATTATGTTCAAGAAATGCAAGTTTTGCTAGAATAAAGTTTTCAATGCATTATGCTTTCTTTTGAGTACATGTTTATGACTATTCATGTTTTCCTAGAAATGTTTCAAGTGTTCATTGTGACCCTAAAAGTCTTTATAAAGTTTATACATGAGCATATGTCCAATGGTTGCAAAATTTATGGTAATGTTATGAATTCAAGCAAGCATGTACTAGCAAGTATGTTTTAAAGATTTCCGTTTTATGAACAAAGTGAGTAAGCTTGAGTTTTATGAAAGAAAAGATAAGTAGGCATGTTCAAATGTTTTCATGTGAATTTACGAGATATTGAGCCCGATGCTTTATGGTACCGTGTGCACACAGGTCTTATTCTCGTTGTCGGCGTTGAGTGTACTCGTGACAACGCCATTGTCGTGAGTCTTTGGGCGGGCCACCACTACGACAAAGGCGATGGGAGTCTTTGGCGGGCCCCACTACATCGTGAGAGTAAACGTGGTTTATCTTGGCGTGCCCTACACAACGTGGATTGTGAAATGTTTTTAAAAGAGTTTATTTCATTTACATGCCTTACGAGATTTTGATGATATACTTGTTGGTTTTTCGAAAGTCTATTATGATTCCACGTTTACTTTCAATGCTTGAATACAAATGCATATGCTCATAGTTTTGAGTCACGTGTTTTACAAATTTGAGATATTTAACACAGATCACTCACTTGAGCTTCATAGCTCATTCCTTCTATGTTTTCAAACTTTTTGGTAGAGATCGAGCTCCTGGCTTTGAGTTCTTGCCATAGTCCGCTAAAGCTTCATAAGTTAAATACTTTGTACGTGGTTGGTTTTGTCTAGCAAGTCTCTATGTTTGTAAATTAGTTTGAGAGGACTTTGGGGTTATAGTTGTTGTACATTAGAGGTTGTATAAACTTTGGTTTGTCTTGTGTTGTTTTCGATGCACTAGACTTTTAGTTTCAAGAGAGACTTGTGAATGGTTTCTCCTTGTATATGTTTAATAGTTGTCCATTTCCGCTATGTCATGTTTAAGTGTTCCATTTTCGAACATAGTATGTTTATCAGGTGAATCGGGGTCAATGGTATTGTTAAGAGCTAAACAATGTCTGTTGGCTTCACGCCGCTTCGTCTTTGAGTTAGCGGAGTAGTTCGGGAGGGGTGTGACAACTTGGTATCGAGAGATTAGCTCCATGGGAATGAGACAGGGCAAGTTAGCTCACGAGAATTAAGCGAAAGTCATAGCATGTTATTGAGTTAGTTCGGATCGAACTAGTAGAGTATGGTTCAAGTAAGGGTAAGAGCAAGTCCAGTTAGGGCTAAAATATGAATAGAAGTTTAGTAGTGTGTATTTGAGTTAAGTATCCATAGCATGTCTAATATTTTGATATGTTATAGGAGTCATGCCACCACGCACTACTAGCAGGCAGCGACGCAGCGGGGATCGGGCGGAGACACGGATCCTACCCAAGGCCAATCTGAGAGAGGATCTAGTGCCCCGAGAGTCCAAAGCGAGGCCGAGATCGCGAGCATGCCATTTCCCTCACGAGAGAGGTAGGCGGGCGAGAGAAGCGAGGCCAAGTGATCCGAAAAGGCGTATGGAATAGAACGCGTCCCGAAGAAATTGGGAGCCCACGGTGTTTGAGGTTCCACAGATCCAATCCGGTGATGCCGAGGTGTGGGTGAATAAACTTGAGAAATGTTTTGACGTGATGAGCCGCGCACTGAAGAGCGTAAAGTCAAGCTAGCCACATTCTGCTAGAGAAAGAAGCAGAGGATGGTGGAAGTCAATTTTAGCGAGCGGAGTGATGCACGCACTATAGGTGGCAAACTTTTAGAGGAATATTTGAAGATAAATATTACCTGGCACATACCGCCGGAAGCGAGAGAGATGAATTTTTAGAATTAAAGCAAGGGTCACTATCAGTGGCTGAATACGAGAGAAGGTATACCGAGCTGTCACGGTATCGCTGAAGTAATTGTGGCATCTGAGAGTGACAGGTGTCGACGATTTGAAAGAAAGAGGTTACGACACGAGATCGTACCCGATTCTGACCATTGCTAAGTGGGTGACTTCTCTCGGTGGTAGAGACCGCGCCTACGTGTTGAGCAGAGTATAGCAGAGGCGCAGTCAGTAGTGGAGCCTACTCGTGGGCCTTCAACGATGAGTAGTTTTCGGGGTCGCGAACAGCGAAGATTCACACCTAGGGTGAATGTTTCAAGTCGTCAGGACTTTAAGAATCGAGCTGACGGCCAGATGTCGAGGCAGATGAATGTTAGTGGTGCCTATCGAGGCGAGTCAAAGAGCACCTAGTCAATCCGCGGATCCACGGCAAGACCACAGACAATGCAGAGTGCATTGCGGTCAGCAAGGAGAACTCCATGTGCAAATTGTGGCAAGAATCATCGAGGCCAATGTCTTGTTTGTGTCGGTGTGTGTTACCAGTGTGGTCACCGGGGCATTTCAAGAGGATTGTCCACGGCTTAGAGCGCGCCGCTGAGAGGACCGAGGAGTTGGGTCCCGATAGCAGTTGAGCGGTAGAGAGTTCCGAAAGAGCTGCGAGGAGAGGGCACCGAGTGGTGCAAAAGCAGAGAAGGAGTTGTGTAGGAGACCTAGACAACGAGGGAAAGGTCTACGCTATGACTCAAAGAGAAGCAGAGGATGCACGGATGTGATTACTGAGTACGATTTCTATTTGTAATGTACCGCTTGTGTTTTGATAGATCCAGTGCACGCATTCCTTTGTTTCAGTTTATTCCTAACTAAGCTTAGTAGGAAGCTAGAGCCTTTATTTGAGGAGTTAGTTATATACACTCAGGTTGGTGATGCTTTACTAGTCAATTCGGTGTTGCGAGACCGTGAGGTCTTAGTAGAAGGTCTCAATATGTTAGTGGATCTTCTTCCACTAGAGTTGCAGATGTTAGATGCAATCTTAGGGATGAATTTCTTATTCACTCATTATGCTTCCATGGATTGCCATAGAAAGGAAGTTGTTTTTAGAAAACCGGGGTTGGTGAAGTAGTTTTCGGGGTGAAAAGAAGATTATTCCTACGAGTTTGATTTGACATTCAAAGCTCGAAGTTGTTGAGAAAGGGATGCACGGCGTTTCTTGCTCACGTAATGGAGTGCAGGAAGTAAAGTTAAAACCGAGAAGATGTTCTTGTTGTGAGCGAATTTCTAGATGTTTTCAGCAGATCACATCGGGGTTGCCACGACGATAGGAGGTAGAGTTCACTATTGAATTGCTACCGAGGAAGCCTACACCTATTTCACGGTAGCCGTATAGAATGGCTCCAAGTGAGCTCAAAGAGTGAAGATGCAATTACAAGAACTAGTTGATAAGGGATACATCGGACCTAGTGTATCCCCACGGGAGCTCGGTGTTATTTGTAAAGAAGAAAGATGGTACCCTTAGGTTATGCATTGATTACGCGATTAAACAAAGTCACGATCGTAACAAGTATCCTTTACCCCGTATTGATGACTTGTTTGACCAGTTACGAGGAGCATCAGTGTTTTCTAAGATTGATTTGAGATCAGGATACCATCAGTTAAAGGTAAGGGAATCAGACATTCCTAAGACAGCATTCAGAACTAGGTACGGGCATTATGAGTTTCTAGTAATGCCATTCGGTTTGACGAATGCACTAGCAGTTTTCATGGACCTCATGAACAGGATATTCCACCAGTATTTGGATCAGTTCGTGATAGTATTTATTGATGATATACTAGTTTACTCAATTGACAGGAAAGCTCATGAAGAACATCTAAGGATTATTCTGCAAACACTACGAGATAAACAGTTGTGCGCTAAATTCACCAAATGTGAGTTTTGGTTGAATCAGGTAGTGTTTTTGGGGCATGTTGTCTCAACAAATGGAGTTTGTGTGGATCCAAATAAAATTAAAGCTGTAGTCAACTGGGAAAGACCAGTCAGTGCGACAGAGGTACGTAGTTTCCTAGGCTTGGCAGGATACTACAGGCGGTTTGTTGAGGATTTCTCACGATTAGCATTACCCTTAACAGCTTTGACAAGAAAGAATGCTAAGTTTGAGTGGTCGGATAAGTGTGAAGCGAGTTTTCGGGAGTGAAAAAGAGATTAGTTCTGACACCTATTCGACACTTCCCATATTGGAAAAGAGTATGTGATTTCTTGTGATGCCTCGAGACAAGGTTTAGGGTGTGTTACGATGCAAGAAGGAAAAGTAATAGCTTATGCATCAAGGCAATTGAAAAAGCATGAAAGTAATTACCCTACCCACGATCTTGAGTTAGCGCCCAGTTGTTCTAGCAATGAAGATCCGGAGACATTACTTGTTTGGTGAAAGGTGTCACATCTACACAGATCATAAGAGTCCAAGTATATCTTTGATCGGAGGGAGTTGAATATGAGACAGAGAAGATGGTTAGAGAAGCGATTAAAAATTATGATTGTACTATAGAATACCATCCTGGTAAGGCGAATGTGGTAGCAGATGCATTGAAAGCGGGAAGTCAAGACTTCCTAGGGATGCCTTGTGTGGTATTCGAGCAACATTTTTAAGAACTCTAAGGGATTCTAAGGCGGTTGTGAATGCAGAGAGTTCAGTGGAGTCTTTTAGCTCGAGTTCAGTCAGTCTTCACTCTGAATGAGAGGTTGTGAGAAGACAACCAGAGGATAGTAACTTGCGAGAAAATGTTTGGAAAGTCCAAACAAGGCCCTGAAGCGAGTTTAAGATGAGATCGAGCAGGGGCCATAGAAAGGCAAGGAAGACTATGTGTTCCAAATTTTAGTGAGCTTAAAGATGCTATTCTAGAGGAAGCTCACGATTTGACTTACGCTATGCATCCAGGAAGCACCAAGATGTACAAAACTTTGAAGGGAGCGTATTGGTGGCACCGGGATGAAACGAGAGATAGCCGATTATGTTGATAGATGTTTGATCCGCCAGCGAGTTAAACCGATTAGACAGAGGCGGGAGGACTCCTTAACCCATCTTGCCGGTGCGAGTGGAAATGGGAGCATATCACTATGGATTTTCTGTTTGGATTACCACGTACTTCAAGTGGGCATGATGGTATATGGGTAATAGTGGATAGACTCACTAAAGCAAGCACGGTTTTGTACCGATTTAAGCGGCGTCTCACGCTTGATCGACTTGCTAAGCTATCGTCGCATTGAATTGTGAGTCGATGACGAGTACCAGTGTCTCATCGTTTTTGATAGAGATCCAAGATTTACTTCTAAGTTTTGGCCTAGTTTACGTGAAAGCTTTGGGAACAAAGTGAAGTTTAGTCTGACATTCCATCCTCGAGACGGATGGGCGATCGAGAGAGGACCATCCGGACCTTAGAGGACATGTTGAGAGCATGTGTCCTTGGTTTAAAGGAGTTGGGATACACACCTATCGCTTATGGAATTTGCTTACAATAAATGACTACCGATCGAGTATTGGTATGGCACCATTTGAGGCTCTGTATGGAAGACCATGTAGACGCCCGTATGTTGGAATGAAGTTGGAGAGCGGAAGCTTATCGGTCCTGAATTGGTGCAAGTTACAACAGAGATAATGTTAAGTTAATCGGGGAGAATCTAAAGGTAGCTCAAGACCGTCGGAAGAGTTCTGTGAGATAAGCGACGAAAGGACTTAGAATTCCAAGTTGGAGATCAAGTTTTCTTGAAGTTATCTCCATGGAGAGGTGTCCTTCGTTTTGGTAAGAAGGGTAAACTAAGCCCTAGATATATTGGTCCTTATCCAATAACAGGAACTATCTCGAGTACATGATGTTTTTCATGTGTCCATGTTAAGGAAGTATATTCCAGATCCGACACATGTTTTGCAAGCACAACCAGTTGAGCTGAAAGAAGACATGAGTTATGTAGAGGATGCAGTTCAAATCCTCGACAGGAAAGAACAAGTTTTGAGGAACAAGACAATCCCACTCGTGAAGGTTCGTTGGAGACATCACGGAGTGGAGGAGGCAACCTGGGAGTTAGAGGATCTAATGAGGAAGAAGTACCCAATGATTTTAACTTAAAGACTACTCAATTTCGAGGACGAAATTTCTTAAGGGGGAGGTAAGTTGTAAACCCGAGATCATTCTTTGGAACTTTCTTATTATCAAACAACAAAAAGAAAGAAGAAATGAATGTTTAAAACTTGGTTTCCCATGTTTAAAAGAAAAGTAATGAAGTGAAAGACAAAAAGGAAAGCAAGGAAGAAAAAGTTTAAACCATTTTGGTTTTGGTTTGCTTTAAAGACAAAAGAAGAAAAGGAAATGAAACAAATGTTTTATATTAAGTTATTTTGGTTTTGTTAAGAAAAGAAAAGAAAAGAAAAGAAAGGAAAGAAAGAAGATAAAGGAAAGAAAAGAAAAGGAAAAAGAAATAGAAAAAGAAAATAACAAAAGTACAAAAAGACAAATGAATGCCTCTTCCACCGTTTGACTTTTATTAAAAAGAGTTTCTCTCCATTTTCTTCTCTTTCATCACAAACCAAGCTGAAATTTCGTGGATGAAGGAGAAAGGAAGAAGAAGGAGGCCAGTTTTGGTGATTTTGGGCTGGAGTTGCAGAAGGAAAGAGGAAAACTCAAGGGAATTCATTATTGCAGCAGGGGAATCAACTCAGGCAAGCTCTGATTTTCTGTTCATCTCGAGCTCCACAAGAAGAGGTAAGCGTTGAGCTTTTGTTTCATGAAAGTTAACTCATATTGGAACAAAATTTGTGAAGGAAGCTCGAGCCAATTCTGATGTTAAGTTGCTGTTTTGTTAAGAGGAAGGCAGAAGACAGAAATTTGCTGTCAAATCCGAGAGGTCTCTGATGTTTTGGTTGTGCTGATCTGTATACTTGGAGTTAGAACCTCTAATTGGTATGGTTCGAAAGCTTATTCAATTTCCTACAAGTTTTATGAAGGAATCGTGAGAAGAAAATGATTGGAAGATGTTGTAATCGTCAGGTTAAGTTTCGGGTTGCAGCAGGAAGTGAAATCTGGAACAGCAGCAGAATCAATTTAGGGGTTAAGATTCTGAGGTAATTTCTAACCAATACGTTAGGAATCTCATTTTCATGTCTTCCTAAGAGTTTTAGAGGGTTCCAAAAGGAAGAGTTTGGTATAAAGTACATTCTTTTTGGATAAGAAATGAATAAGTTATGGCTGTCTGAAAATAGGGCAGAAAATCTGAAAATGCTGGAATTTTTGAAAGTGTGTTTTCTTGTAGTTTTAGGGTTAAAAACCATGAGCTCGAGGTTCTAATACATGAATTTGGTTTGTTTGACAGGCCAAGAGCAAATAGGTCAAGTGTACGGGCTAAGATTCTAGTTCAAGCACTGTGAGTGATAAAAGGAACTTCAAAAGTGTATATATGTTTGAATTATGTTCAAGAAATGCAAGTTTTGCTAGAATAAAGTTTTCAATGCATTATGCTTTCTTTTGAGTACATGTTTATGACTATTCATGTTTTCCTAGAAATGTTTCAAGTGTTCATTGTGACCCTAAAAGTCTTTATAAAGTTTATACATGAGCATATGTCCAATGGTTGCAAAATTTATGGTAATGTTATGAATTCAAGCAAGCATGTACTAGCAAGTATGTTTTAAAGATTTCCCGTTTATGAACAAGTCGAGTAAGCTTGAGTTTTATGAAAGAAAAGATAAGTAGGCATGTTCAAATGTTTTCATGTGAATTTACGAGATATTGAGCCCGAGGCTTTATGGTACCGTGTGTGCACACGAGGTCTTATTACTCGTTGTCGGCGTTGAGTGTACTCGTGACAACTTGTTGCCATCGCGTGTCTTTGGGTGGGCCCCACTCGACAAAAGACGATGGGAGTCCGGGCGGGCCCCACTACATCGTGAGAGTAAACGTGGTTGTCTTGGGCGTGCCCTACACAACGTGGATTGTGAAATGTTTTTAAAAGAGTTTATTTCATTTACATGCCTTACGAGATTTTGATGATATACTTGTTGGTTTTACGAAAGTCTATTATGATTCCACGTTTACTTTCAATGCTTGAATACAAATGCATATGCTCATAGTTTTCGAGTCACGTGTTTTACAAGTTTACAGATATTTAACATGATCACTCACCGAGCTTCATAGCTCATTCCTTCTATGTTTTCAAACTTTTGGTAGAGATCGAGCTCTCTGGCTTTGAGTTCTTGCCATAGTCTGCTAAAGCTTCATAAGTTAAATACTTTGTACGTGGCTGGTTTTGTCTAGCAAGTCTCTATGTTTGTAAATTAGTTTGAGAGGACTTTGGGGTTATAGTTGTTGTACATTAGAGGTTGTATAAACACTTTGGTTTGTCTTGTGTTGTTTCGATGCACTAGACTTTTAGTTTCAAGAGAGACTTGTGAATGGTTTCTCCTTGTATATGTTTAATAGTTGTCCAGTTTCCGCTATGTCATGTTTAAGTGTTCCATTTTCGAACATAGTATGTTTATCAGGTGAATCAGGGTCAACAGGTATTGTTAAGAGCTAAACAATGTCTGTTGGCTTCACGCCGCCTTTCGTGCTGAGTTAGCAGGTAGTTCGGGAGGGGGTGTGACAACTCTGGCCATATAGCCATGAAACTAGATATGGGCAAAGCCTACAATAGAGTGGAATGTCCTTACATTTGGAATATCATGGAAAGACTAGGGTTCAACACGGAGTGGATTACAAAGATCAAGAGTTGCGTCGAAACGATAGACTACTCTATTTTGCTGAACGGAGTCCCAAACAAGTCCTTCAAACCCTCTAGAGGATTACGTCAGGGAGATCCCTTTTCTCCTTACCTCTTTATCATTTGTGCTGAGGGCTTATCCGGCTTAATCAACAGGGAAGATTCTATCCACTCTATTCATGGTATAAAAATTAGCAAAAACAGTCCCCCTCTGACGCATCTTTGTTTTGCAGATGACAGCCTCCTGTTTTTCAGGGCAACGGAAAAGGAATGCACTGTTATAAAGAAGGTTCTTAATGAGTATGAAAAGGCCTCGGGACACACCATCAATCTGGATAAGTCGGTGATGATGACCAGCAAAAACATAATGACCACGAAAAAAAAAGGAGTTTAGTAGGATCCTGGATGTTGAAACTAAAGATTCTATGGGATCTTACTTGGGTATGCCTTCCCATTCCAGCAGAGACAAGTCCAAAGTGTTTGGAAAACTCAAAGAGAGAGTTTGGAGGGTCCTTCAGAATTGGAAGGAGCGTTTGTTTTCAGCAGGAGGAAAGGAGATTCTGATTAAAGCAATAGCCCAAGTAATTCCTAATTATACCATGAGTTGTTTTAAAATCCCAAATAACATTTGTGATGACATTAACAAAATCTGTGCTAGGTTTTGGTGGGGTAGCAGGGGAGGAAAAAACAAAGCCAGCTGGGTAAGTTGGAAAAAAATGTGCACCAACAAGGAGGAAGGGGGTATGGGCTTCAGGGACTTAAAGCTTTTCAACAAGGCCATTTTGTCCAAATTAAGCTGGAGAATTTAAAAAAACTCTGATGACCTCCTTACAAAGGTCCTCAAAGGGAAGTACTTTAAGGATGGTGGCTTTTTAAATGCGACTTTAGGATCCAATTCGTCCTTAACTTCGCGTAGCATAATGTGGGGAAGGGACCTCTTCAAACAAGGCTACCGTTGGAAAGTTGGGAACGACCACCATATCAAAGTCGATTTTGATCCGTGGATTGACCATACAGGACCGTGTACCCCTCTCTTCATGAAAGATGATTTAAAAGGAAAAAGTCTTAAGGACTTGATAGGCGATGGGGTGGAAGAGGGTCTTCTGAGAGAGAAATTTTCACCTTTAGACGTGGAAGATATTCTCAGCATGATGCCGGGAGGAGCAAATGGCGAGGATGAAATAATCTGGAATTTAGATCCAAAAGGAAAATTCACGTTAAAGAGTGCTTATTATTTAGCCACACAAAAAGCAAGCAGACACAACCCTTCAGCCTCCCTCAGCAATGCTACGCAACATCCTAATCACTGGAAAGAAGTTTGGAAGGCTAAGGTTTTACCAAAGGCTAAAATATGTGCTTGGAAAATTCTTAAAAATGCCATCCATAACAAGGTCAATATACGATCTAGAGGAATCGATACTAATGTCTTATGTACTTTTTGCAGGAAGCACGAGGAGAGCTCTCAACACATTATTTGGGATTGCAAATTCAGTATGTCAATTTGGTTAAATGTAATCCCTAATTTACACAATCTTTACGTTTGTTGCAGGGAAGGTTGGAAACCAATGGACTATTGGAACTGGATAGTTAATTATAGGAATGCAGATCACAGAGCTAAGGTGATAACAACAATGTGGGGCATTTGGACCTACAGAAATGAAATTCTGGCGAATAACAAAAAGACTGA
The DNA here is from genome assembly GCA_036507285.1 of Trichosanthes cucumerina. Classification (NCBI taxonomy): domain Eukaryota; kingdom Viridiplantae; phylum Streptophyta; class Magnoliopsida; order Cucurbitales; family Cucurbitaceae; genus Trichosanthes; species Trichosanthes cucumerina. The sequence continues at coordinate 49,109,690 of CM071841.1, forward strand.
CTTTTTAAAGCTAATCAAATTCATCAAAAAATTTATGACTGACAATTCAACAAATCATGTTCAAGCGAAAGAAGGAACTCACCCATCTGACGGTAGATCAGAGAGCCAAACGAGTCATGATCTCTGGATCCCTCCTCCGATGAATAACTTGAAACTAAACTCTGATGCTTCTTGGTGCGAAGAAAAGAAGACCGGAGGTCTGGGATGGTTTTTTCGTAACTCGCTCGGATCTTTGATTTATGGGGGAATCCTCACTGTTAAATAGAGATGGTCTATCAAATCTATGGAAGCAAAAGCTATGCTTGAAGGGTTGAAGTCTCTCAAGAGAATGAACCTACCGCGGACCCCTGTGGTGGTCGAATCTGACTCCTTAGAGATTATTAACCTAGTGAGAAAAGAAGATGAAGACTTCTCTAAAATTGGAAATGTGATCAACGAAATCAGAGTTACCTCCGCAAATTCGGAGGTGGTGGCTTTCAACCATTATCCTCGAAAAGAAATGAGGCGACAAACTCTCTAGCTCGATGGGCAGCAGGTTTCCGTTTGCATGCAGCGGTTGCCGAGGAAGAAAGAAACTCTCTATTAACGGGTGTTGCATAAACTTAAAGGTTTTTTTTGGATGGGAATGTCCCAAGTCTTTTCGCTTCTCTCATTAATAAGGAGAGAAGAGGTTGTTTGGGTTAGTTGGCTGGTTAAATGCACTTGTTTCAAAAAAAGAAAATTGTAGATTTATTAAATTGAATCACATTCAATTTAATTTCTCTCAATTAATTTGTCCAATTAGTACTAATTCAACAATTAGGCTAACCTATAGTTTATTATGAATCTCATTCACATTAAACTATATATTATATCATTCATATCTCATATAAATGACATAAATGCACTTTTAGTGAAATTGAACACTTCAATTCACACCAAAACATTAACCCTTCTTTTAACCCAGTTTGAGCCAACCGAGGGACCTAATGGACCTACAGTGACGAGCTCCAATGATCCGAGATTAACCTATCAAACTCTTTGACCTGGTTAATCAACCTTCATTAGCTACGGTAACACTCCACTAAAGCCCGTAGCTACACTCCTCTCAGTGCATAATATTACGTGTCCACTGATATAACCAATAACCATGAGTCGACCCTTCACAGGTTGTTCGTAGATACTGCTGGGTCAAATTACCATTTTACCACTGTGTCTACTTCTTGCTCCTTAAGTCCCCACTGCTCCTCTAATGAACAACAACGTTGTAATGGTCCGACCATACACAACAACTCTCTCGTGCCAGTGAGAGAGTGGGTGTCCGTTGTCCAAGCCCTGGAGACAGCACTTAAGGGAACAACCCATCTAGTTTCCCTAAAGGCGGGAACGAGTGAATTTCATCTCGCGTAGTTAAGTTCCCAGCTCCCTACGTGGTCCTGTCCCTAAGAAGATAGGCATAACGGGTGAGTAACTGTGACCAGCCTCACCCGTACTAGTCAAGGTACAAACCCCCACCGGCAGGAGTCCGTTATACGCTCAGGATTCAAGTTGAGCCACTAATGGTCATCTACGAATTTATTAGTCCTTACTGTCAACGGTGGTACATTAGTAGGTCTAATAATTCACGGTCCGGTCTTGTACAATCTCATTGCACAGGATGCCCCCACTCACATGTCAACCACATGAACGATTCATATCACCTCGTTTGTATCTTAATACAAAGCGGGTCGCATCCACAGTGTATCCAGGATTAGGTCTCCAACCCTATCCATATACTGCAGACCGTTCGGGTCATTTACTTGAACTTGATCGTCCCTGTGTGTCCACTACACACCGTTCAAGTTCTAGTTCTCTCATATATTCAATGACCCTGTAGCTTAGTTTATTGGTCAAAGTTGTATAAAATGCGAGACACAAAATGAAGAAATAAATAACTCTTTATTAATTTCAAATAGAATATTTACAAACACGAGATTAGGACAAAAATCCCAACAGGATGGTGGGTGCATTTCTTCAGGTTTATAACAGATTTGGATCCCCTACTTTTCATTATTGTCTTGTCTTTTAGTTTCCTTTAGTTTTATTGCACCAAACCCTCCAAAAACATCGTATTTACTTGGTTGCCTTAAGTTGCAATTTGATAGTAGTTGTGTTGTTAACAGGAGAACTTTGTTAACTGTTCTCTTGGGTTCGATACTTGGAATACTTCCATGGACAACTTGTACTTCTGCTCTTTTGTATTAGCAGTCATAACCATGCCGAGACATTTTTCGTATCACTAGCCACTAGCGGGCTCTATATTGGAACCTTCGACTCATACGAAGGGACATAATATCTACACACTTGTGCCATACGACACTCATCTTGCAACACTTGCCCACGCCATGACACACTTATGTGCCATGGGGTGACTCACTTAGGCTATGAGGCCTAGGGGTGGTGGAGAGCCAACATCATGCTACCCCTTATAATATATTATGAGGATTTTAAGATAACACACCCATGCACGTTAACTTTGCGAGGGATCATACGCTAGCGTGGAGCGTCCATGTGGACTCCGATTGACACCAAATTTTGGGATCTTACATCTAGCTCACATACAGACGTAACTCCAGAGCCGCTCGTCAAAACTTGCTACAAAATTAAGACTTCTGAGGCTACGACCCAAGGCCCAATCTGACCCCTACTAGGCTTGTCGTTGACACCTGCGACGACACTGATGCTTCCAATCTTCATGCCCTCGACTAGTCATTCATAGCCACCCATCTTTAGTGTGTTAGATGATGCACTGTCCTCCTCGATCGCATCATGACACTTGTCTTCTCTGGGTTTCAAAACATACACTCTTCTCATACGGTTGTGACACTTTCCCCCCTTAAATGAGTCATCATCCTCGATGACTCACTTGGTGGCACAATCCACACCATCACACAAAGTACTTAAATTCAACATTATTTTATCAATGATAATCTAAACTTTGATTGATTGCTTACGAACCTGTTGGAACATCGCACCTAAGAAACGAATACATAAACTACACATTACTTATGCACTGTACCACCTAAAGGACCTTTCCACATCCAACTTTAGAACTTGGCGACCAGAAACATGAGTACAACAAACAACAACTACCACTCATTGGGTGCTACCCCTGACGAGGCCTTCTTGCACCCCACTTTAGGACTTGGCCTGGGAATCACCAAATAAACCACAACAAAGCTTCAACATTTTCTTGCCTAGCTAAGGGGAGCGCTCCCCAAAAAACACTGCCCACTTTGGCCTCTCCAAAACACATATTCTATAAGCAACATATATTGTTGCAAAGTCGAAAAACACTCCGACACAACATTGTCTCTGTTAGCACTCCCCTTCAACCAACTCGCGACTGATCACCTTCTATGGCAATCACAGGGAAACACCAATGTTCTCGAGTTTCCTCCCTTTTTGCTAGCACTCCTCGCCACGATTCGTCTACTCTCGAGACTTCATTCCTCATACGTGTACCGCTTGCACTTTTTGGAGCACACTTGACCCACATAACTCCTATCGATGGCAACACGCCAACCTACACTACATGGCTTCTCTTGGACGTCATGTCTTTTGTTTATAACTCTGATTGTCCTCATATATCATGTTATTGCCCATACTACTTGGCATAAGATTTCTCTTGCTGACACTCACTCAATTCGGCTTCAACTCGAATTTTGGAGACTCACACAAACATCACCCATGGTCTTCCTCGAAAGTGATTCTCTTGAATCGTCATGTTTTAAAGGACATCCCCAGGGATCTTCCTCGAAAATGACTATCGTTAATTATTATACAAAAACTCCCTATTCAAGCATATGAAATTGTTGGTTTATTAGTAGACAAGGTCAATCCCATGAGGATTAAATAGTGCAAATTTTGTAAACTGGAGTATCACTAATTTTAATTCTAAAGCACTTAAGTAACATAAAATTAACAAGAACATACTCAACACAAGGAAATTAAATTCTAACAATAATTAAATTCTAACAATCTAAGGGAGAAAAAAACTAAAATTGATAACAAACAAGTCAAGAATCAAATGACTGAGATGCTAAAATTTATGAAAATTCACTTATACTTTTAGCTCCCTTATCCTATGTGAGGCTATAGCATTGTGCAACATTACATCACTCTGTAGTGATGTGAAATTTGGAAAATAAATTTAAAACAATTCATTCTAATCCTTCAACTATTGTTCAAAAGAAAAGTTTATATGTCTGGGAAAACCCAACCTTTAAATACATGGATAGCCCAATTTACATAAGTTTACAATAAAAAAGTATATGTTTATACCATTGAATTCATCCTGAATTCAAGACATGAATCTGCTTGCATTGCCTATGCCATTTTCATTTATTTTATCCTTTCACAGTTAAAAACTTGACTCTTAATTAAACTCAACAAGAAACTTACTCGATGCACGGATTTGATCCTTACGGGATACACGGACTCTGACTTTTAAACCGATAAGGATTCTAAGAAATCTGCATCGAGGTCAGTGTTTACTCTTAACGGAGGAGTTGTAGTTTGGTGAAGCATTAAGCAAGGATGCATCGCAAAATCCACAATGAAGTTCGAATACGTAGCAGCATGTGAAATAGCTAAGGAGGCAGTTTGGGTAAGGAAGTTCATGGTGGATTTCGAAGTTGTTCCAAATATGAACTTTCCAGTCACCGTCTATTTTTATAATAGTGGTGCAGTAGCCAACTCGAGGGAACCTCGAAATCACAAGAGGGAAAACCATATCGAGCCGAAATATCACTTGATACGGGAAATTGTGCATCGAGGGGGCGCGATTGTCACAAAGATACCTTCATAGCACAACGTTATTGATCCATTTTCAAAGGCCTTCACGACTAAGGATTTTGAGGGTCTCCTAGAAAGTCTAGGTCTACGAGTGATATCCTGACTAGGGAAAATGGGAGTAGATTGTACAAAGGGTATTCAATGCCCTAGTTTATTCTATTTATATTAATGTAATGTTATTGGTACTCCACTAGCTTTAGGTCAAGTGGGAGTTTTTTGGGGTCTATGCCTTAAACTCGTGTAGTTTGTATTATTTGATGTTCATAAATAAAAGTGTTTTTTTTTCCTCAAACCTTGTAATATTGCAATTAGAGCTTAAATCCAATATACTAGGTTCTAGGGTCATATGTTTGAGATCTTCAACAGTGTGTAGTGGACAAACAGGTAGGACCATGTTCAAGTAAATGACCCAAATGGTCTACAGCATGGATAAGGTTGGTAACCTTATCCAGGTAACACTATGGATGCGACCCACTTTGTATTTGATACAAACGAGGCAATCCAACTCGTTCATGTAGTTGACATGCGAGTGGGGGCATCATGTGCGATGAGATTTTACAAGAGTGGAGCATGAATTATTAGACTAATGTAGTAACACTGTTGAAATATTAGGTCTAATAATTCGTAGATGACCATTAGTCACTCGACCTTAATCCTGAGCGAGTTACGGACTCCTGTCTGCGGGGGTTTGTCCTTAAAGTAGTACGGGTGAGAGTGGTCAGAGTTGCCGACTCAATATGCCTACCTTCTAAGGGACAGAACCTCGTAGATAGCTTGAAACTTAACTCTGCAAAAAGGAATACACTTGTTCTCGAGCGAGGAAATTTAAGTAGGTTGAATTCAGATCTTGAACAACGTGTTGGGATGTATGTCCTAAACTCGTCCATGTTTGTAATATTACTTATTGAAATGAATAAACGTTATTTTTTTCATCACTTTGTGTCTCGCATATTTACAAACTTTTTCCAATAAACTAACCTCCAAGGTCATTGAATTATGAGAGAACTAGAACATGAATGGTGTGTAGTGGACACACAGGGAGGATCACGTTCGAGTTAATGATCCGAACGGTTTACAGTATACGGATAGGGTTGGAGACCTAATCTTGGATACGTTGTGGATGTGGCTCGCTTTGTATTAGATACAAACGAGGTGACCCAACTCGTTCATGTGGTTGACATGCCAATGAGGGCATCCTATGCAATAAGATTGTACAAGACCGGACCGTGAATTATTAGACTTACTGATGTAACACCGTTAACAGTATAGGACTAATAAATTTGTAGATGACCATTAGTGACTCGACCTTAATCCTGAGCGTGTTACGGACTCCTTTCTGCGGGGGCCTGTCCTTTGACTAGTACCGGTGAGGGTGGTAACAGTTACTCACCCAATATGCCTATCTTCTAAGGGATAGGACCACGTGGGGAGCTGGGAACTTGACTACGCGAGATAGAATTCACTCATTCCCGACTTAGGGAAACTAGAGGGGTTGTTCCCTTAAGTGTTGTCTCCAAGCCTTGGACAACGGGCGCCCGCCCTCTCCTTGGGTCGAGAGGGGTGTTGTTTATGGTTGGACCATACAACGTTGTTGTTCATTAGAGGAGCAATGGGGACTTAAGGAGCAAGAGGTAGACACAAGAGTAAAATGGTAATTTGACCCAGCAGTGTCTACGAACAACCTGTGAAGTATATGGATGGGGTTGGAGACCTAATCCTGAATACACTGTGGATGCGACCCGCTTTGTATTAAGATAGAAACGAGGTGATCTGACTCGTTCATGTGGTTGACATGTGAGTGGGGGCATCCTGTACAATGACATTGTACAAGACCGGACCGTAAATTATTAGACCTACTGATGTAACACCGCGCTGGTTGTGAATGGGACTAATAACTTCGTAGATGATCATTAGTGACTCGACTGAATCACGAGCGTGTTACGGACTGTCATGAGGGTCCGTCCTTTAACTAGTACGGGTAAGGGTGGTCACAGTTACTCGCCCAATATGCCTATCTTCTCAGGGTCAGAACCAAGTAGGGAGCTGGGAACTTAACTACGCGAGATGGAATTCACTCGTTCCCGCCTTTAGGAAAACTAGAGTGGTTGTTCCCTTAAGTGCTGTCTCCAGGGCTTGTACAACGGGTGCACGCTCTCTCACTGGCACGAGATAGTTGTTGTGTATGGTCAGACTATTAAAACGTTGTTGTTCATTAGAGGACCAGTGGGGACTTAAGGAGCAGGAAGTAGACACAGGGGTAAAACGGTAATTTGATCCAGAAGTGTATACGAACAACCTGTGAAGGGTCGAGTCATGTGCATTGGTTACATTAGTGGACACGTAATATTCTGCACTAACGGGAGTGCAGCTACGGCTTTAGTGGAGTGTTCCCGTAGCTAATGAATGTTGATTAACTGGGTCAAAGAGTTTGATAGGTTAATCTCGGATCATTGGAGCTCGTCACTGTAGGTCCATTAGGTCGCTCGGTTTGCTCAAACTGGGTTAAATGAAGGGTTAATGTTTTGGTGTGAATTGAAGTGTTCAATTTCACTCAAAGGGCATTTATGTCATTTATATGAGATATGAATGATATAATATATAGTTTAATGTGAATGAGATTCATAATAAACTATAGGTTAGCCTAATTGTTTAATTAGGGCTAATTGGAGAAATTAATTGAGACAAAATTAAATTGAATGTGATTCAATTTAATAAATCCACATTATTGCAAATGTGATTTGTAATATGAGATATGAGATATCTTAGAATATATGGTTGTGCAAATATGATTTGCATAACCTATAGTTGTGGTAAAATGGTAATAATGTGGAGATTTTAACTCCATCATTTTCCACTATTTAAACCCTTATTGTAATAAGGAAAGTGATACATTCTCTCATTTTTTGGATTTTTACGAAAGAGAAGAGATTACTATTCTCTCAATGCTCTCTCATTTTCTCCTCCGTTCTCCAAAACACCATAGTCCCACAACTTTTCTTCTTCCAAAAGAAGAACAACCGAGACCCATATTTGTTGTGTTCGATCTTTGTTCAAGAGAAGAGTAGAGAAGTTCGGGATCGTTGGGAGAACACGAAGAGTTCGTGAACGGAAAGGAAAAATCGAAGCACGTCTTCAACAAGTAACTACATACTGATTTTTCTTTCCATTTATGCATGTTTTGCCTAGTTCTAAGAGTTAGAATTATTTTAACAAAATCGAGTAGCATAATGATACAACGACGATTCGATTGTCTTCCGTTGCGCTGAGATTCTCACTCCCTTCAATAGGTATCAGAGCCACTCGTTGGTTCTTTGTTGTTGCACTTAATTTTGTTATAATTAGGTGGGTAAAGCCTTTATTTATGTGATTAATTGTTGGTTTGCAAAAATTGGATGTTTTCGATTTTGGCATTTTTAGATTTATTTCCTGTTTAATGAGATCAAATGTAAGGGCCCGTGTTTTTTTGAACAATTTCGAAAATAAATTGAGTCTGTAAGTCCGTGTCGTTCGTGGCAAGAGTTTCTGTAAAGAAATCAGAGCGGAAACAGGCGAGAATCGACGAAGAACAGCCAGAAAAGCTTGTTGTTCTATCGACAGCGTTGAGACGCTATTCATCGGCGTCTCAACGCTGCAATTCCGGGCGGAGGCTTGGTTGCAGAGCAGCGTTGCAATGCTAGGCGTTGCGTTGCAACGCCGAGGCGTGGAGCTCGTTGAGCGCAACGCTGTGCACGACAGTGTTGCAACGCTGCCCACGGCGTTGCAACGCTACGTGCGTTGAGGGCAGTTCCAGCGACATTTCTACGAGCATCATGGGAGTTATGAAGCAGTTCATTTTGTGGTTTTTTAATTGTTTTATTTTATTTTATTTATAAAATGTAATTCATTATTTATTTATTTATTTCATTAATTAATATTAATATAAAAGTTATATTAATGTTATTTAATTAAATAAATGCCCCTAAGTGCCAAAACTAGTTTATTTTTGCTATTTAATTATTTTATGCTTGTGATGTATGATTTAATTAATTAATATGTGCATAATGTATGTCATATAGATTTAAAATCCCACCTTAGGTTAAACATTTCATGCATCATTTATATTATAAGAGTTATAATATATAGTTTGCATGATAGGTTATATTATTAGAGTTATAATGTAATTAAATGCATGTTTTAATTTAATTAATATAAGTATTATATTTTTTAGATTAAAGTATGCTCATGCATTTATATTCATGTGATGAATTATTTTGTTATAGTATAAAGTTATTCATGTGATGAATGATCAAACACTATAACATAAAAATGCATGTAATCTAAGTTAATTATTAGTTTTAAAGTGTTTAGAATTTGAATAATTAGACTTAGGTTTTCATGTTCTAATAAGAATAGAATTAGGAAATCAAAGTATAGTCTATGAATGGTGACTGATTAGTAACTCTGTCTAAGGAAGGTTTTGTCTAAGGCTGGGGTATTTAAGTTGACGCTTGCGGAACACCCCTACCTGGAAACCGACCTGGGAGTGAATTCGATCTGGAGATTCTTAGATTATACTTATCGTGATTGTCGTTAAGTAAAAGTGTTTGAATTTACTCACATATACCTAAGTAATAATGTGATTATAAATTTAGGCTAAATACCACATAAGAGTTATATTGGTAGACTTAGGTAAATTTTAGCCGGTTTATCTAGGTCAATCTCGAAAATTATAAAGTGCTTAGTGGGAGGAAATATAGTGTATAAGATACATTTAATTTTCGACCACAAATCTCTGTTAAGTCCGCACTATGGGATCCATACTCGGCCTCGTGGCGCAAATGGGAGTGTCCCCCTTCGGATGGTATTTGTATGGGTCATTATCAATATGGATGGAGAGAGTACTTATAGTGAGTGGGAGCGGGACCTGTGAAAATGGGACCCAGGGTCTCTTCTTTCGATTCACACCGTGAGACCCCTATGATCAGCCTGCTAGTTTGGCCTGGACGAGACACTCCCTTCCGAGGGCCTTGATCATGGGAGTCGGAACACCGTGAATTCTCGAAAGGGATACAGTTTTCTTGTTGGTTTTCCTTCGTAGTTCACCCTTGGGTGGCTATTATTTGGACGGATACTTGGAAACTTAAAGATTGAGGGTGATACTCACAGAATTCGTTAAGTGTTAATGAATTCGACCAAATAATGGTAACTGGACGCCTAATGGAATAAGAGTTATTCTTGTTTTAGGGTCTGGTCGAGAAAGTCTCGTCCTAGAGGAGGAGTGTTTCAGTTCAACCTTCAATGGCGGTCATTCTAAACCTTTAAGATATCATTGCAATTTTTATATGACCTAGGGATCATATGATTAATTTTTGCTAAAACTTGATTGATTTTCAAAAAGTTTATGCGAGACTGACAGAAAGTTTATTTGATTTTTTCAGCTAAAAACATGTCTAGCTCAATAATAGCTTTACTTGCTTACGACAAATTAGTGGGAGATAACTTCAAAACTTGGAAGAATAATATCAAGTTCGTGCTTACTAAGTAATGTCCTCAGTTGTCGAGCTGGACTGCATCATGAAGTGTTCATGATGCTTACGATCGATGGATCAGGGCCAATGAAAAGGCCAAGGTCTACATCATTGCCAGCTTATCTGAAGTTTTGGCAAAGAAGCATGAGTTGATGGTCACCGCAAAGGAGATCAGGATTCGTTGCAAGACATGTTTGAACAACAGTCCTTTCATGTCAGGCACGATTCGCTCAAACACGTCTTCAACGCCCGGATGAAAGAAGGGTCGTCTGTCCGTGAAGATGTTCTAGACATGATGACCCACTTTAATCTGGCGGTGATGAACGGGGCTTCGATCGACGAGTCGAGCCAGGTTAGCTTTATACTAGAGACTCTTTCGAAGAGTTTCCTTCAGTTTCGTAGCAACGCTGTTATGAACAAGATTAGCTACACACTGACTACCTTCCTCAATGAGCTACAGAATTTGCAGTACTTGATGAGGATCAAGGCACCAGAATCTGAGGCAAATGTTGCCTACAGGTCTTATCAAAGGGGTTCGACCTCTAGGACTAAACCTGTTGCTCCTTCATGCCCGAAAGGGAAGAAGAGGATGAAGAGGGGTAAAGCTTACCGAGCTGCCGCCCAAAAGGGCAAGAAGGTCAAGGAAGTTACAGAAAAAGGAAAGAGTTTTCACTGCAATGGGGACGACCACTGGAAGAGAAACTGTCCCAAATTCCTTGCCGAGAGGAAGAATCAAGGTAAATTCGATTTACTGGTAACTGAAACTTGCTTAGTTGAGAGTATTGGCTCTCCCTGGATTTTAGATTCGGGCGCCACTAACCACGTTTGTTCTTCTTTTCAGGGAATTAATTTTTGGTAGCCACTGCGAGAGGGTGAGGTGACTCTACGGGTTGGATCCGGGGAGATAGTCTCTGTTGCAGCGATCGGCAAAGTGAAGCTCTATTTCAGCAGGAATTACATATTCTTAGATAATTTGTATATAGTTCCAAGGTTTACTAGAAACCTTGTTTCTACTTCCTGCTTATTAGAACAATGTATATCCATTTCATTTAATGGTAATAAAGCGTTTATTTCCAGAAATGGTAATCTTATTTGTTCTGCTTCACTTAAGTCTAACTTGTATGTTTTAAAACAAAATTCAGTCAAAAGCGTATTGAACACTGAGTTATTTAAAACTGCAGAAACACGAACTAAGAGAGTTAAGGTTTCTCCGAAAGAAAATGCCCATCTTTGGCATCTAAGGTTAGGCCACATTAATCTCAATCGGATTGAGAGACTAGTGAAGAGTGGACTTCTAAGTCAGTTAGAAGAAAACTCTTTACCGGTGTGTGAGTCATGCCTTGAAGGCAAAATGACAAAACGTCATTTTAGTGAAAAAGGATATAGAGCCAAGGAGACCCTTGAGCTTATACATTCTGACCTCTGTGGTCCGATGAGTGTTAAAGCACGGGGTGGTTACGAATATTTCGTTTCTTTCATTGATGATTATTCGAGTTATGGGTATGTTTACCTAATGCATAGAAAGTCTAAAACTCCTGAAAAGTTGAAAGAGTAGAAGACTGAGGTTGAGAACCTGTTAGGTAAAACGATAAAAACACTTCGATCGGATCGAGGGGGAGAGTATATGCACACTGAATTCAAGGACTATATGATAGAACACAGAATTATGTCCCAACTCTCAGCACCTGGTATGCCACAGCAGAATGGTGTATCGGAGAGGAGAAACAAAACCCTGTTGGACATGGTTCGGTCGATGATGACTGCAGTTTATATTTTGAACAACGTTCCATAGAAGAGTGTTTGTCAAACACCTTTCGAACTCAGGAATGGTCGTAAAGGTAGTTTACACCATTTCAAAATTTGGGGATGCCTGGCCCATGTGTTGGTGTCAAACCCGAAGAAACTGGAACTCCGTTCAAAATTGTGCCTATTCGTAGGTTACCCAAAAGAGACAAGAGGTGGTCTGTTTTTCGATCAAGTGGGAGATTGTTGGGATTGATGCCCTAAACTTGTGTAATTTTGATCAAATAAATAAAGGGTTATTTGTTTTGATAGAATTACAGTCTTGCTTTATAAATCCAATAAACTAAGCTCCTAGGTTATAACATATATCTTGAACATCGGTGTAGTGGACACTATTTGGATTATGTTCAAGAATATAACCTAAATGGTCTATGGTATAAGAATAAGGTTGGAAACCTCATTCTGGAAACACCATGGATGCGACCCATTTTGTAATTAGTACAAATGAGATAATCCAACTCATTCATGTAGTTGACATGCGAATGGAGGCATCCTGTATGAAGAGTTCATACAAGACCGGACCGCAAATTATTAGTCTAACCAGTGTAACACCGTTAACAGGATAAGACTAGTAATTTATAGATGGCCATTAGTGACTCGACCTAAATCCTAAGCAAGTTAAGAACTCCTGCTTATAGTGGTTTGTCCTTAGACTAGTATGTGTGACACTGGCCTGTAGCCGACTCAATATGCCTACCTTCTCAGGGACAGAACCTCGTAGGTAGCAGGGAACTTAACTATGCAAGATGGAATTCACACATTCTTGCACTAAGGAATTAGATAGGTTGTTCCCTTAAGAACTGACTCTAGGTCTTGAACAACGGGGCCTCGCCCTCTATGAGGGTATGAGTCTAAGGTAGGACCTTAGACTTGTTGTTCATTAGAGGATTAGTGGTGCTTAAGGAACAAAGAGGTAATCACAGGGGTAAAACGGTAATTTGACCAAGTTGTGATTACGAACAACCTATGAAGGGCCGACTCATAGGTAATGACTATATAAGTGGACACAATACTATCTACAGTGAGGAGAGTGCAGCTACAAGTCTATAGCGGAGTGACTTATAGATAATGAATATTGATTAACTGGATCAAAGAGTTTGGTCAGTTAATATCATATCATTGGAGCTCATGAACTGTATGTCCATTAGGTCCCTCCGTTGGCTCAACATGGTTATATTGAGGGTATAAAGTTAGGAATGAAATCGAAGTATTCAATTTCATACATGAGGTGTTATATCAATTATATATGATACAATTGATATAATATATAGTTTTAATATGAATTAGATTCACATATAAACCATATACTAATGAGAGAATAAGGGAAGGGTAGGATGGTCATTTCCATCGTATTTCCCAATATATATGGTTGCATGAGATGCAACTAGAAAAAAAAAAAAAACCAAGCCTTTGTTGTGTTGTTGGAAAGGTTCCAAGAACACAATCCTCTCTCTCACAATATCTCATCTTACCTAAGGGGAACCCACTTTCCTCCCTCACCTAGAGAACAACGAAAAAGATCAGGTGGTAGTGTTCGTAATCTGTTGGGTTCGTGTTGCTGAGATAATAGCAGTGGGAGAAGGAGCACTTGAAGAAAGGTTCTTCAAAGGTATATTTCTTGTTGTCCATATTGTGTTTATATGCTTAATCTAGTTAGTTTCGTTCTTGAATGAAATCGTTGTAACTAAATCGAGAGCGCACGATTCACAATCGCTTCCACTGCGGGGTTCGATTCCCTTCAATTTCTCCTTTCTGACACACAATTTTGTTATGGTGTATTAAGTGCTGAGAGTTGAGATTTAATTCCATGTTCTATCAAATAGTCCTGGAATCTCAATTCCATATACTTTCCACCTCGATCGGATCGAAGTATTTTAATGGTTTTCCCTAATGCATTCTGTATTTCAGCCTTATACTCTTTGAACTTTTCAAGAGCCTCGGACTTATGATGCATTAGGTATAAATAACCATACCTCGAATAATCATCTATGAAAGAGATGAAATATTCGTACTCTCCTCGAGCTTTTACATCCACCAGACCACAAAGATCTGAATGTATAAGTTCTAAGGGCTCTGTGGCTCTGTAACCTTATCCAGTAAAAGGTCGCTTAGTAATTTTACCTTCCAAGCACGATTCGCAAGGAGGTAAAGAATCATCTTCTAACTTGTTTAGGAGTCCATTATTAGAGAGTCTTTTAATCTGGTTGAGATTTATATGACCAAGCCTAAGATGCTAAAGATAGGTATTATTATGAGAAATTTTTTGCCTTTTATTTTGAGTATTAGCAGTTTTAAACATCTCATGATTTAAAATTGTTTTAGTTCGATTCGGTTTAAGTACATATAATCTGTTTTCGAATTTAGCAGAACAAATATTGACACCCTTTTTCGAAATGAACACTTCATTATGGAAAAAGAAATACAATATCCATGTTCTATTAAACAAGAGATAGAGATTAAGTTCCTCTTAATTTTAGGAACTATATACAAATTTTCTAAAAATAAAAATCAATCCCTAAACAACAGCTTGGCATCGTCCACTTCACGAGCTAAGACGACGTCTCCCATTCAGACCCTGAGCGTCATCTCACCCTCTTCGAGCTCCTCGGAGGAACTAGTTTCCTCAAAAGAAGAGCAAACGTGATTAGTAACTCCTGAATCAAGTATCCAGGTAAAATCATCATTTTCCACTAAGCAAGTTTCAAGAATAAGTAAATTGAATTTACCTTTCTTCTCTTCGAGCTCAATGTCTTCAGTAGCAGAAGCTTTCCCTTTTCCTCCTTTTCTCTTCTTCCGAGTCTTCTAAATCCCAGAATAAGAACCGCAGAACTTGGTACAAGAGGATGAACTGTTGGGATGTATGTCCTCATCTCGTGTAGTTCGTAATATTCAAAGTTGTAAATAAATAAAAGTTATTTATTTGAACTTTGTGTGATAAATAAGAGTTATTTATTTAAACTTTATGTCTCGCATATTTCATAAACTTAATCCAATAAACTAAGCTCTAGGGTCATTGCATTATGAGAGAACTAAGAACTTTAACGGTGTGTAGTGGACACACAGGAAGGATCGCGTTCGAGTTAATGACCCGAACGGTCTACAGTATATGGATAGGGCTGGAGACCTAATCCTAGATACATTGTGGATGCGACCCGCTTTGTATTAGATACAAACGAGGTGATCTGACTCGTTCATGTGGTTGACATGCGAGTGGGGGCATCCTGTGCAATGAGATTATACATGACCAGACCGTGAATTATTAGACTTATTGATGTAACACCGTTAACAGTATAGGGCTAATAATTTCGTAGATGACCATTAGTGACTCCACCTTAATCCTGAGCGTGTCACGGACTCCTGTCTGTAGGAGTCTGTCCATTGACTAGTACGGGTGAGAGTGTCCACTGTTGCTCGCCCAATATGCCTATCTTCTAAGGGACAGGACTACGTGGGGAATTGGGAACTTGACTACGCAAGAAGGTCACTCGTTCCCGACTTTAGGGAAAGTAGAGGGGTTGTTCCCTTATGTGCTATCTCCAAGGCTTGAACAACGGGGCTCCACACTCTCATTGGCCTGAGAGGGTTGTTGTTTATGGTTGGACCATGCAACGAAGTTGTTCATTAGAGGAGCAGTGGGACTTCAGGAGCAAGAGGTAGACACAGGGGTATAACGGTAATTTGACCTAATAGTGTATACGAACAACCTGTCAAGGGTTGACTCATGGGTATTGGTTATATCGATGGACACAACTTGTCCTACAGTGATGAGAGTGCAGCTAAAGGCTTTAGTGGAGTGTTACCGTAGCTATTGAATGTTGAATAACCGAGTCAAAGAGTTTGACAGGTTAGTCTCGGATCATTGGAGCTCGTCACGTGTAGGTCCATTAGGTCACTCGGTTGGCTCAAATTGGACAAATTGACGGTTTACAGTTTGGTGTGAATTTGAAGTATTCAAATTCATTATTTGGGTATTTATGTCATTTATATGAGATATAGATGACATAATATATAATTTGATGTGAATGAGATTCATAACAAACTATAGTATAACCTAATTGATTAATTAGTGCTATTTGGAGAAATTGAATTGAGAGAAATTAAATTGAATGTGATTCAATTTATGATTCCACATTTATGCAAATGAGATTTGTATAATAAGGTATGAGATAGGGTATCAAATATAATATGCAAATATCATTTGTATATTATATAGTTGTGGTAAAAATATGATTCGGTGGAGATGTTAACTCCACATCTCACCATTATTTAAAGGCTTTGCAAGAAGCTTTTGGCGACCTACTTGCCATTTTTTGTATTTCCATCCAAAGAGAGAAAGTGTTTTTCTCTCTAGAATTCTCTCAATTCTCCGAATTCTCTCCTCACCCAAAAACCAAAGGGAGTCCCACACACTTTCCCTCAACCTCCCGAGAACAACCGAGAAGACGTTTTTGGAAGTGTCTTGTTGTTGGATCAAGGTTTGTGTTTGAGGAGAATGTTGGACCAAGAGAGATCGTGACCGGAGGAGGAAAGCGTTGGAGAAGAGTTCTTCAACAAGTAAGTAGCTTTTTCCTTACTCTTTTCTTCTCTTTATTCCATGTTTAGCCTAGGATTAATGTAGATTAATTCAATTGTAAAATAAGATTTACACAACGGATCAACGACGTTTCACAATGTCTTCCGCTGTGGGAATTCCAAATTCCTTCAATTGGTATCAGAGTCAATCAATACTCTTCGTTGTGTATTCTGTGAATTCTTAAAATTAGGTGGGTAGCATTAATTTTCATGAGATGAATGTTAATGGTTTGCGTTTTGGATGTTTTCGGCTTTTGGCATGTCACACCCCCTTCCGAACTACCTGAAAACTAGGCTCGAAAGGCGGCGTGAAGCCAACAAACATTGTTTATCTCTTTACAATACCTGTTGACCCTGTACTCCTGATAAACATACTATGTTCGCATATGGAACATTTTAACATAACACAGCTGAAACTGGACAACTATTAAACATACACAAGGAGAAACCCTTCATAAGTCTCTCTTGGAAACTAAAAGTCAAGTGCATCAAAACAACACAAGACAACTCAATGTTTATACAACCACTAATGTACAAAACTTCTATAACCACATAACGACTTGCTATACAACACCAACCACGTACAAACTAACAACTTATGAAACTTCCAGCAGACTATGGCAGAATGTCAGGTACAAGGAGCTCGATCTCTACCTGAAAATGTTTGAAAATATTGAAAGAATGAGCTAAAAAGCTCAGTGAGTGTCTATCTTTAAAACATTATAAGCTCACAGGTGAATCATAATAATGGAAGATTATAAGTACAAAATAGCTTAACATCTGTTTGTAAACATTAACAAACCATGCTTCCAATTTACATGTTTTAAGTCACCACTTGTGCATAGCACACAACTCGAAATGTACTAACTTTTCGAGGGTAGCTAGATCAATAATATAAAAGCTCATAACAATAAAGCACATGACATGACTCCACATCAAACCATAGAGGTGGTAGAGCTACATTTATTCCAATAAGGTTCATACCTCTCTCTCTCTCTCACGTGCACGTGGAATACCTTTGGTCGTTTGGTTTTCCCTAATACCTTCTCTATGTCCTTCAGTATTAAGGTAAAACCATTTACTACCCGAATACTTTCTCATTGTCCTTTGATATTTAGGTAAAACCATTTACTTCCGGATACCTTCTCATTGTCCTTCAAGATCGGGATATCATGACTCATTCCCCTAAGTACCTTCTCGAATGTCCTTGGTATTAGGGGTTAACCCCAAACAAGGGCATAATTTGTGTACCATGGAAATCATATCTTTATAACTCATACAACAATTTCTTGACATTTTCACATTATCATCTAAACATGTTCCCAAGTGGATTTACACAAAACATTCTCTAAAGGAAAGCATACTTTCATAACTTAGTTTCCATACTTGGATTTATAGTTACAACTAATTCAAAGCATGCTTAGGTTCCATCATGACTTTATGTTAGAAAACTCTATGAAGCCATTCACAACTAGTTCAATCAAGATGTAATTATCAACACTTATGTTCATGAAGAAAAACATAGGTCAAACATAGTTCTAAGATAGAGTCACTCACCGTATTTGAATTGGAACCTTGGCTTGTAAACTTGACCAATTTGCTCTTGGCCTGTCAAACAAGCCAAATCAATCATTAGAACCTCGAGCTCATGATTTTTTACCTTAAAACTTGCAAGGAAACACACTTTCAAAATTCCAGCATTTTTGAGTTTTACGCCTGTTTTCAGACAGCCATAACTTCTTCATTACTTATCCAAAAATAATGAAATTTATACCAAACGCTTCCTTTTTGAACCCTCTAAATATCATATGAATACATGAAATTGAAATTCCAAACGTATTGGTTAGAAAATACCTCAGAAGCTTAACCCCTAAAATGATTCTCACTCTTTGTTCCAGATTTCACTTTCTGCTTTGCAACCCGAAACCTAACCTTAAGATTACAACATCTTCCAATCATTTTCTTCTCACGATTCCTTCACGAAACTTGTAGAAAATTGAATAAGCTTTCGAACCATACAAATTAGAGCTTCTAACTCCAAGTATACAGATCAGAACAACCAAAACATCAGAGACCTCTCGGATTTTGACAGCAAATTTCATCTTCTCGCCTTCCTCTTAACAAAACAAACAACTTAACATCGATTTGGCTCGAGCTTCCTTCACGAATTTTGTTCCAATATGAGTTAACTTTCATGAAACAAAAGCCATACCAAGACTCGACTGGTAGCTGTTATTGTAAACAAATTCCATAAGCGATAGGTGTGTATCCCAACTTCCTTTAAATTGAAGGACACATGCTCTCAACATGTCCTCTAAGGTCCGGATGGTCCTTTCTCGATCGCCCATCTGTCTCGAGGATGGAAGCAGTTGTACTAAAATTCAACTTTGTTCCCATAGCCTTACGTAAGCTAGGCCAAAACTTAGAAGTAAATCTTGGATCTCTATCTCAAACGATAGACACCGGCACTCCGTATTGACTCACAATTGCCGACGATAGCTTAGCTGGTGATCAAGCGTGAGACGTCGCTTTAATCGGTACAAACCATGCTTTGTTTTAGTGAGTCTATCCACTATTACCCAAATACCATCATGCCCACTTGAAGTGCGTGGTAATCCAAACAGAAAATCCATAGTGATATGCTCCCATTTCCACTTCTGACCGCAATGGATTAAGGAGTCCTCCTGGTCTCTGTCTAACTGGTTTAACCTGTTAGCAGATCAAACATTATCAACATATTCAGCTATCTCTCGCTTCATCCCAGGCCACCAATACGTTCCCTTTCAATGTCTTATACATCTTTGTGCTTCCTGGATATATAGCGTAAGCTGAACTGTGAGTTTCTTCTAGAATCGCATCTTTAAGCTCACTAACACTCGGAACACATAGACTTCCTTGTCTCTCTATGGCTCCATCTGATCTCATTTTAAATTGCGCGCTTTGGGCCTCGTTTGGACTTTCCAAACATTCTCTGCGCAAGTTACTATCCTCTGGTTGTCTTCTCACAACCTTTGCTATGAGTGAAGACTGACTGGAATTGAGCTAAAAGATTCCTGAACTCTCTGCATTCACAAGCGCCTTAGAATCCAGATAGAGTACTTAAAAATGTCGCTCGAATACTACACAAGGCGTCCTTGGGAAGTCTTGACTTCCTACTCAATGCATCTGCTACTACATTCGTCTTACCTGGATGGTTTTACGTAGTACAATCATAATCTTTAATCGATTCTAACCATCTTCTTTGTCTCATATTCAACTCCTTACGATCAAAGATATATTTGAGACTCTTATGATGCTGTGTAAATGTGACACCTTTCACCAAATAAGTAATGTCTCCAAATCTTGATTGCTAAAACAACAATTGCTAGCTCGAGATCATGGGTAGGGTAATTACATTCATGCTTTTTCAATTGTCTTGGCGCATAAGCTATTACTTTTCCTTCTTGCATGTAACACACCCTAAACCTTGTCTCGAGGCATCACAAGTAAATCACATACTCTTTTCCAGTTCTGGGGAAGTGTCGAGAATAGGTGTTTGTAACTAATCTCTTTTTCACTCCCGAAAACTCATTCGCACTTGTCCGACCATTCAAACTTAGCATTCTTCTTTGTCAAAGTGTTAAGGGTAATGTTAATCGTGAGAAATCCTCAACAAACCGCTTTGTAGTATCCCCGCCAAGCCTAGGAAACTACGTACCTTTGTCGTGACCGGCCGTCTCTCCGATTGACTACAACTTTAACTTTATTTGGATCCACACTAACACCATTTCTTTGAGACAACATACCCCAAAAACACTACGATTCAACCAAAACTCACATTTGATGAATTTATCATATAAGCTATTTATCTTGTAGTGTTTGCAGAATAATCCTCGGATGTTCCTCATGAGCTTTCTGTCAAACCGAGTAAACTAGTATATCATCAATAAATACTATCACGAATCGATCCAAATATCTGGTGGAATATCCTGTTCATGAGGTCCATGCTCTTTGGTGCATTCGTCAAAAACCGAACGACATTACTAGAAACTCATAATGCCCCTACCTAGTTACGAATGTTTTTGTCTTAGGAATGTCGATTCCCTTACCTTAAGCGATGGTATCTCGATCTCAAATCAATCTTAGAAAACACCGATGCCTCAGAATGGCGGGTCAAACAAGTTATCAATACGGGGTAAAGGATACTTGTTACGTATCGTGACTTTGTTTAGCCGTCGTAATCAATGCATAATCTAAGGGTACCATCTTTCTTCTTTACAAATAACACTTGAGCTCCCCAGGGTGATACACTAGGTCTGGTGTATCCTTTATCAACTAGTTCTTGTAACTGCGTCTTCAGCTCTTTGAGCTCGCTTGGAGCCATTCCATACGACGCTTACGAAATAGGTGTTGTTCCTGGTAGTAATTCAATAGTGAACTCAACTTTCCTATCAGGTGGCAACCCTGACAAATCTGCTGGAAAAACATTAAGAAACTCGTTCACAACAAGAACATCTTCTAGTTTTTATATTTTCTTTCTGCACCTCAACTACATGTGCAAGAAACGTCGTGCAACCTTTCCTCAATAACTTCTGAGCTTTGAATGCTGAAAACAAACTCGTAGGGATAATCTTTCTTTCATCCCATAAAACCACTTCAGCTAATCCTGGTTTCTTGAAAACAACTTCCTTTATATGGCAATCTCTGGAAGCATAATGAGTAAATACGAAATCCATCCTTAAGATTGCATCTCACACCTGCAAGTCTAGTGGAAGAAGATCCACTAACATATTAAGATCTTCTACAAAGATCTCACGATTCGCAACACTACATCGACTAAAATAACATCACCAACTAGAGTGTATATAACTAACCTTTTACATAAAGGTTCTAGCTTCCCATTCAACTTAGTCAAGAACATACTAAAAACAAAGAAATGTGTAGCACCTGGTTCTATTAAAACAGGTGCAGGTACATTTCAAATAGTAATCGTACCAGTAATCACATCTGGTGCATCCTCAGCTTCTTGTTGAGTCATAACGTAGACCTTTCCGTGTTGCCTAGGCCTCCCTACAACTCTGTTTAGTCTAACACCACCTGGTGCCTCTCTTGCAGCCTCATCGAAACTCTTGGTCGCTCAACCGCCCGGGACCCAACTCCTGGTCATTGTGCAGGCGCTGCTCTAGTTGTGGACAATCCCTCTTGAAATGCCCCCGCCGCCCACATCTGGTAACACACACCGACACCAACAAGGCGTTGGCCTCGATGATTCTTGCCACAATTTGCACATGGAGTTCTCCTTGCTGCACCGGCAATGAACTCTGCATTGTGCGTCGTGGTCTTGCTATGGATCCGCGATTGACTAGGTGCTCTTTGACTCTGCCTCTGATAGGCACCACTAACATTCATCTGCCTCGACATCTCGCCGCCATCTCGATTCTTAAAGTCCTGACGACCCAAAACATTCACACAAGGTGTGAATCGTCGCTGCTCACGACCATGAAAACTGCTCGTCGTTGAAGGCCCTCGAGTAGGTTCCACCATCGTTTGTGCCTCTGTTATACTACGCCCAACACGTAGAGCACTCTCTACAAGCAGGAAAAGTCACCCACTTTGCAATGCTCGTGGCGGGGTTCGTATCTCGGGGCGTAACCCTCTTTCAAATCTCCGACACCTATCACTCTCGGATGCCATAATCACACCAAAGATACCGTGTGTATTTCGGTATACCATCATCATACTCAACCACCGAAAGTGGGCCTTGCTTCTGCTTCGATTCTAAAAATTCATCCCTTTTTGCCTCGCGGTATGTGCCAGGTAATATTTATCTTCGAATATGCCTCGAATGATTGCCAATCCAGTACGTGCATCACTCCGTCAGCTAAAATCGATTTCCACCATCCTCTGCTTCTTTCTCTAATAGGAATGTGGCTAGCTTGACTTTGCTCCTCAGAGCAACTCATTACATCGAAACATTTCTCAAGTTTATTTAGCCACACCTCGGCGTCAGCTGGATCTGTGGAACCCTCAAACACTGCTCCCAATTTCTTCAGACGTTCTATTCCATACGCCTTTTCTGGATCACTTGGCCCTGCTCTCTCTGGCCTGCCTACCTCCTGTGAGGAAATGGCATGCTGCTAATCTTTGGCCTCAGTTTGGACTCTCGGGGCACTAGATCCCCTCTCAGATTGGCCTTGGGTAGGATCCTGCGTCCTGCCCTGATCCTGCCTGCGTCGTCTGCTAGTACGTGGTGGCATGACTCCTATAACATATCAAAATATTAGACATGCTATGGATACTTAACTCAAATACACAATACTAAACTTCTATTCATATTTTAGCCCTAACTGGACTTGCTCTTACCCTTACTTGAACCATACTCTACTAGTTCGATCTGAACTAACTCAATAACTTACTATGACTTTCACTTAATTCTCAGAGCTAACTTGCCCTGTCTCATTCCCATGGAGCTAACTGCTCTGATACCAAGTTGTCACACCCCCTTCCGAACTACCTGAAAACTAGGCTCGAAAGGCGGCGTGAAGCCAACAGACATTGTTTATCTCTTTACAATACCTGTTGACCCTGTACTCCTGATAAACATACTATGTTCGCATATGGAACATTTTAACATAACATGCCAGTAAACTGGACAACTATTAAACATACACAAGGAGAAACCCTTCATAAGTCTCTCTTGGAAACTAAAAGTCAAGTGCATCAAAACAACACAAGACAACTCAATGTTTATACAACCACTAATGTACAAAACTTCTATAACCACATAACGACTTGCTATACAACAACACCGATACGCATACAAACTAACAACTTATGAAACTTCCACAGACTATGGCGGGATGTAAGTACAAGGAGCTCGATCTCTACACGAAAATGTTTGAAAATATTGAAAGAATGAGCTAAAAAGCTCGGTGAGTGTCTATCTTTAAAACATTATAAGCTCACAGTGATCATAATAATGGCAGATTATAAGTACAAAATAGCTTAACATCTGTTTGTAAACATTAACAAACCATGCTTCCAATTTACTGAGTTTTAAGTCACCACTTGTGCATAGCACACAACTCGAAATGTACTAACTTTTCGAGGGTAGCTAGATCAATAATATAAAAGCTCATAACAATAAAGCACATGACATGACTCCACATCAAACCATAGAGGTGGTAGAGCTACATTTATTCCAATAAGGTTCATACCTCTCTCTCTCTCTCACGTGCACGTGGAATACCTTTGGTCGTTTGGTTTTCCCTAATACCTTCTCTATGTTCTTCAGTATTAAGGTAAAACCATTTACTACCCGAATACCTTCTCATTGTCCTTGAAGATTTAGGTAAAACCATTTACTTCCGGATACCTTCTCATTGTCCTTGAGATCGGGATATCATGACTCATTCCCCTAAGTACCTTCTCGAATGTCCTTGATATTAGGGTTAACCCCAAACAAGGGCATAATTTGTGTACCATGGAAATCATATCTTTATAACTCATACAACAATTTCTTGACATTTTCACATTATCATCTAAACATGTTCCCAAGTGGATTTACACAAAACATTCTCTAAAGGAAAGCATACTTTCATAACTTAGTTTCCATACTTGGATTTATAGTTACAACTAATTCAAAGCATGCTTAGGTTCCATCATGACTTTATGTTAGAAAACTCTATGAAGCCATTCACAACTAGTTCAATCAAGATGTAATTATCAACACTTATGTTCATGAAGAAAAACATAGGTCAAACATAGTTCTAAGATAGAGTCACTCACCGTATTAGAATTGGAACCTTGGCTTGTAAACTTGACCAATTTGCTCTTGGCCTGTCAAACAAGCCAAATCAATCATTAGAACCTCGAGCTCATCATTTTTGACCTTAAAACTTGCAAGAAAACACACTTTCAAAATTCTAGCATTTTCAGAGTTTCTGCCCTGTTTTCAGACAGCCATAACGTCTTCATTACTTATCCAAAAATAATGAAATTTATACCAAACTCTTCCTTTTTGAACCCTCTAAATATCATATGAAGACATGAAATTGAAATTCCAAACGTATTGGTTAGAAAATACCTCAGTAGCTTAACCCCTAAAATGATTCTCGCTCTTTGTTCCAGATTTCACTTCCGCTATTTTGCAACCCGAAACGTAACCTGAAGATTACAACATCGTCCAATCATTGTCTTCTCACGATGCCTTCACGACACTTGTAGGAAATTGAATAAGCTTTCGAACCATACCAATTAGAGCTTCTAACGCCAAGTATACAGATCAGAACAACCAAAACATCAGAGACCTCTCGGATTTGACAGCAAATTTCTGTCTTCTGCCTTCCTCTTAACAAAACAGCAACTTAACATCAGAATTGGCTCGAGCGTCTTTCACGAATTTTGTTCCAATATGAGTTAACTTTCATGAAACAAAAGCTCAACTCTTACCGCTTCTTGTGGAGCTCGAGATGAACAAAATAACAGAACTGGTCTGAGTTGATCAATGAATTTCCATGGGAGTTGAATGATTCTTCTCCTTTCTTCTTCAACCTCAACAAGAAACTTTCTCCCCTCTTCTTCTCTCAAACCTCTCCCACGATGCTCTGCCCTTTCTTGGTTGAAAATGATAACAAAATGAGTTGGAAATTAATTGGAAATGGTTTAATAAAAGCCCAAACGGTTGTTTTTGTCTTTTTCTTCTTTTTCTTTTTCCTTTTCTCTTTTCCTTTATCTCTTCATTTTACTTTTCTTTCCTTTGCTTTTGTTTTCAAAGAGAAACCAAACCAAACTATTCCTTTCTTGTTTTCTTTTGTTTTCTTTTTTTTTTAAACATAACATAATATAATAACCATAGCTTTCATTTTCTTTCCTTCATTATTCTTAGAGCAACCAAACCAAAATGGTTTATGTTTTTCCTTCCTTGTTTTCCTTTTGCCTTTCACTTCATTACTTTTCTTTTTAAAACAAGGAAAACCAAGTTTTAAACATTCAT
Organism: Trichosanthes cucumerina; assembly: GCA_036507285.1. Classification (NCBI taxonomy): domain Eukaryota; kingdom Viridiplantae; phylum Streptophyta; class Magnoliopsida; order Cucurbitales; family Cucurbitaceae; genus Trichosanthes; species Trichosanthes cucumerina. Next base: position 49,135,361 of record CM071841.1, read on the forward strand.
TTCTTCTTTCTTTTTGTTGTTTGTTAATAAGGAAGTTCCAAAGAGGTTGGGCTTACATGGCACTTAATTTATATTTGCATTAAAGTTGATCAGATCAATGTAAAGGCCTAGTGTTTTGGGCATTTTTTTAAAGTAAATCGAGTCTCTAAGTCCGTGTCGTTCGTGGTATGAGATGTCGTGAAGAATCGGAGCGGAAATGAGCGAAAATTCGACGAAGAACGAGCAAGGAGTTGTTGTTCTGTCGACAGCGTTGAGACGTTGTTCATCGGCGTCTCAACGTTGTCCATGCTAATCAAGGCGTTGCTGCAGGTCAGCATTGCAACGTTGGGTGTAGCGTTGCAATGCTGCCCACAACAGCGTTACAACGCTATCGCGTAGTGGGACGTTTCCAGCAGTTGCGCGAGATCGTACGTGGAGTGGGAGTAGAGACTTCCAGGTCAGTGGTTCGAGCCCAGGGACGTGCAACCGTGTATTTCCTTAATTATTTATTTATTTTAATGTAAATTTTGTTTTATTAAATGTATTTTTTAATTTTTTAATTTTTTAATTAATATTAATATAATTGTGATATTAATGTTAATTAATTTAATTTTATGTCCCTAGGGTGCCAAAAATCGGTCCAATAATGCTATTTAATTATTTTATGCATGAGATGTATGATTTATTTATTTCTATGTGCATAGTGTTTGCCATATATATTTAAAATCCCACCTTAGGTTAAACATTTCATGCATCATATTTATATTATAAGAGTTATAATATATAGTATGCATGATAGGATTATATTATAAGAGTTATAATATAATGTATGCATGATTTAATTTATTTAATATAAGTGTTATATTTCTTAGATTAAAAGCATGCTCATGCATTTAATTCATGTGATGAATGATCAAGCCCTATAACATAGAAATGCATGTAACCTAAGTTAATTATTAGTTTTAAAATGTTTAGAACTTGAATAATTAGACTTAGGTATTCTAGTTCTAATAAGATTAGAATTAGGAAATCAAATATGTCCTTTTAATGGAGGCTGATAAGTAACTCTTTCTAAGGAAGGTTTTGTCTAAGGCTGGGGTATTTAAGTTGACGCTTTGCGGAACACCCCTACCTGGAAACCGACCTGGGAGTGAATTCGGTCCGGAGATTCTTAGGTTATATTCTCGTGAGTGCCGTTAATTAAGAGTTAATTAATTTACTCCCATAGACCTAAGTTAATAATGTGATTATAGACTTAGGCTAATCCAATATAAGAGTTATATTGGTAGACATAGGTATATTTGAGCCAGTTTATTTTGGTCAATCTCGATTTTTTTAAAGTGCTGAGTGGGAGGAAATAAAGTGTATGAGATACATTTAATTTTCCATCCACAAATCTCCGTTAAGTTCGCACCGTCAGATCCATGCTCGGCCTCGTGGCGCAAATGGGAGCGTCCCCCTACGAGTGGCATTTGTATGGGTCAATATCAACGTGAATGGAGAGAGTACTTATAGTGAGTGGGAGCGGGACCTGTGAAAACGGGACTCACGGTCTCATCTTTCGATTCACACAGTGAGACGCCTGTGATGATCCCGCTAGTTTGGCTCGGGACTGGACAATCCCCTACGGAGGGCCTTGATCATGGGAGTCGGAACACCTTGAATTCTCGAAAGAGATACAATTTCTTTGTTGGTTTTCCTTCTTAGTCCTCCCTACGACGGCTATTGTTTGGACGGATACTTGGAAATTTAAAGATTAAGGGTGACACTCACAGGATTCATTAAGAGTTAATGGATTCATACCGAAAAATGGTAACTGGACGCCTAATGGAATTAGAGTTATTCTTGTACTAGGGTTTCATCGAGAAAGTCTCGTCCTAGAGGAGGAGTGGGTTTGTCTACCCTACGGTGGCGGTCATTCTAAACCTTTAGGGTATCATTGCAAATTTTTGAATGTCCTAGGGATCATAGGATAAAATTTGCTAAAACCCGATTTGATTTTCAAAAGTTTTGCGAGAATAATACAAAGTTTTTTTCATTTTTTTAGCAACAAAAATGTCAAAGTCTTTTAACGCTCCTTTAGCTTCCGTTAAGTTAGTCGGCGATAGTATTTAGTGGAAAAACAATATAGCCACAATTTTTGTAAATGACGACCAAGAGTTCGCGCTCACTGAGGAGGGTCCTTAGGTGCACAGTCCAACAGTATTATTCAACGATCTACAAACCTTCCAGTCCTTGGTACAAACAAGAGGACAGGAAGCTGAGGCAAGTGTTGTCTTAAGACCTTTTCACGGGGGTATGACCTCTAGGACAAAGTTTATAGACTCTTCAGGCCTTAAAGGGAAGAAGGAGAAGTTGAAAGAGGTTGTTGTTGTTCGCGTTGCCGCCCCTAAAAGGCAAAGAAATCAAGGATGTTGCCAAAGAAATCAAGGATGTTGCCAGAAAGTGTTTCTATTGCAACGGGGACGAACACTTGAAAAGGAGTTGTCCCAAGTTCCTTGATAAAAAGAAGATGATAGGTAAATGTGATTTACTTGTCACAAAAACTTGTTTAGTGGAGAGTAATGACTCTGCTTGGATATTCGATTCAGGCGCCACTAACCATGTTTGCTCTTATTTTCAAGGATTGAGTTCCTAGCAGCGGCTGCAAGAGGGTGAGATAACACTCAGGGTTGGATCCGGAGAAGTTGTCTCAGCTGTAGCAATAGGCACAGTGAAGTTGATATTTGGCAGGAAGTACTTATTATTGGAGATATTTGTACGAAAGACCCCTTTTTATTATCATTAATGTTGAATGACCTAGTGCTCAGAAATAATGAAAACTGTCCTATTCTGACGTGGCAACATGCGCAAAATTACGCCGAAGGGTAGCTTCTCACCTCGCAGGAACGCGCACGCCTTCTCGAAGGAACGCGCACGCCACGCCTTCTCGAAGGAACGCTCACGGTTACTCGTAGGAACGCTCCCACTTCCTCGTAGGAACGCTCATGCTTACTCGTAGGAACGCTCACGCGTTCTCGAAACGGTGACTCGCTCATGCATACATATAGTAACGCTCACGTTGTTCGCTCACAGTTACCTTCAGAAACGCTAAGAAATACGCGTTGTACGATAAGACACTGCATGAAATGACATGCCAATTTATTAGCCGAATACTCTGGCAAAGGAATGATGATTATAAAATTGTAAAATAATATAATACGTACAAAACTCCATTGTGTGTTCGATAATTACTACTATTGTTCCCATTAAGCTTATGATACGTGTTCTATACTCTTCTCTAATTCTTCTTCGTCGAAGCCTTCTCGTAAAACCCTACATTGCTACAGTTTCTCGTTCGTAATAGGTACGTTACAATGTTAATGGGTGCATACTTTATTCCCTTATACGTTTCAGTCGGAATGAAAACATCCATAGGATCACACCGTTGTTTTCGAAAAATTTAATTGTAAAAAATAGTAAATGAAAGTGTTTGAAGCTTGAAGCATTGAGTGATGACATTGTTAGTAATGTGCGGAGGTTATTATGGGGTTACTGAACGTGATAGCGAGAGCGTGAAGCGAGAAGTAGTAACAAATAGTAAAGGTGCGTGAGCGAGTGAGCGAGTGTGCTGCGAGAGCGAGACGACGTGAGCGTTTACCGAGAGCGATAGTGACACCCAATTTCCAGTATATCTAGGTTCATTCTTGTCGTTTATTAATGTCGTTGGCACTGAATTACCGTCTATTCCAACTTATTTTATTGCAGGATGGAGAAGAAATCTCTATTCATAAGATATGGTGGATGTTGGGATGAAATTCAAAATTGTTACATTGGAGGTTGCCTAACCGGTGTTGTTGTGTCCGACACCATTAGGTTATTTGAGTTGAAAAACCTTATATATGATGTTACAGGAACTAGCCAGACGATGGTGGACATTATAATAAGGGTGAAGATGTCGTTGTTCGAGGAAGCACCTCCAATGTACATAAGGACTGACCGGGACCTTGAGTTTCTTCTACTTCAGGAAAATGTCTCTAGGATGCAACTATTTATATCGACAGTAAACAGAAATGATGGTAATGTACTTTCGAATGAGGTCGTCCCCCATACGAGTCATGTGGTTCACCAATCATTAGATGTTGACACACTCAATATACCACGAGTAGAGGTGGATATGACACCCAACGAGATGGGAGTATCATTAGTGAACGATGATGTGAACCCTTGGGAGTCAGAACATGGTCACGATATTTTTGGACAATATGAGATGGATAGTTGTGAAGCATGGTCGATTCCAAATCCCACTCCAAATCCAACACTAACTCCAACTCCAACTCCAAATAGAAATCCAAATCATTCACCCAATCCAACTCCAACTCCAACGCCAACTCCAACTCCCACCCCCATTCCCATTCCCACTCCTACTCCTACTCATACTCCAATTCTTTGTCCCACTCCGAATCCAAATCCAAATCCAACATCCAATCCAACTCCATCTATAAATCCAACTCCATCTATAAATCCAACTCCAACTCCAACTCCAACTCCAAATCCAATTCCAACCTCAACCTTAACTCTGACTGGACAATCTTCATCTGTTAATAACTGTAATGAAGATGTTGGGGTTGGTCAATTGTTTGTAAATAAGAAAGAGTTGAAGAAGCGATCATCCATCTTTGGCAATGAATAATAATTTTGAATTTAGGTTAAAAATCTCTGAAGGATTTGTACACGATTGGTTGTTTGGAGAAGACTTGCACATGGAGGTTACGTATGAGTCAGATGGAAGGAACAAACTTGTTTAGAATAAACAAGTATGTCGGCCAACACTCATGCTCAGTTGAATTGTTGAATCATGATCATAGGCAAGCAAGTGCGGAAGTCATAGGTCATTTAATAAGAAGCAAGTTTGAGGGAGTTGGTCGAATTTACAAGCCGAAGCACATCATCGAGGATGTTAGACAACAATATGGTGTGAACATTAGTTATGACAAAGCATGACGTGCTAGGGAGATGGCACATGCATTAGCCAAAGGTACTCCAGAGGAGTCATATGCCATGCTCCATGCATATGGCGAAGCCCTTAAAATTGTCAACCCGGGCACTATTTTTGATATAAAGGTTGAAGATGAAAACAATTTTAAATATGCATTTATGGCACTGGGGGCATGCATACGAGGCTTTTCACGCATGCGGGATGTTGTCATTGTTGATGGCTCACACCTGAAGGGGAAATATAAAGGTTGTATGTTGGTTGCAGTGGGGAGGGTTGGGAACAATCAAATTTATCCACTGGCCTATGCGATAGTGGATGGTGAGAATGATCGGTCATGGACATGGTTCATGATGAAATTAAAAAACTTTGTGAGTGATTCCGATACTTTGGTGGTTGTATCCGATCGCAATGCAAGCATAGCCAACAGTGTTAAGACTGTATTCCCACATGCATTCCATGGAGTGTGTACTTATCACTTGGAGCTAAACGTCATGAATAATTTCAAGGATAAGGTCGCAGTCGAATTATTTAAGAGTGTCGCGTGGGCAGTCACCAGTCTTAATTTAGAAGGTATTGGGATCAACTTGTTCTATTGCGTGGAGGTGCAGTAGCCCGATATCTAGAGGCCATAGGTATGGAGCGTTGGACAACATGTTTTAAGGTAAACAAACGATATGACAACATGACGTCCAACAGCGCTGAGTGTTTCAATTCACTCACGGTTGAGGCACAATTGCTCCCAATTCTTGCGTTATTTGATTTTGTGCGAGAACACCTACAAGGATGGTTTTACGAACGAGGTAATTATTGGTGTATGCGCACAACCTTGCTCAGACTACGCAGAGAAACGACTTGCCGCTGTGTGTGAGAAAGGTAGACGTTACCGTGTTGACCCTATTGATTGTTACAATTATCACGTGAGGGATGGTCATTTAGGGGTTATCGTCAATCTTCAAACACGTCAGTGTACATGCAGGGAGTGGGATTTGTATGAGATACCTTGTGCACATGCTATCATGGCGGCTAGGGAGCACAACATTGCTCCATCAACCCTTTGCAACCAGTACTATTTTGTGGAAGCGCTCCAAGCGGTATATGAAGAACCAATTTTCCCACTTGGTCATATATCTGAATGGCCGAAACCACTTGGTTTTGTGGATGTCCGGATACAACCGCCGAAACGTGTTGTAAGGGTTGGTCGAAGATGTGTACAACGGATCCCATCGGGTGGAGAGCATAGGCGTGGTAGAAAATGTGGTCGATGTGGTTATGTCGGACACAATCGACAATCATGTAATCAACCCCTGAATCGATGAACATGTATGAAATCTGAGTGTAATTGTACAATGTGTTATTAGTATCACATCTTAATTTGCATACTGTGTTGCCTTGCAGGAACTGAATCCACTAGGTGTATGACGCTCGTTTTATCGCGCTCGCAGGAACAAAGTTGATGGATCGCTCTCGTTGGATCGCTCACGTTTGATTGCTCACGTTGGACCGCTCACGTTTGATTGCTCTCGTTGGATCGCTCTCGATGGATCGCACTCGTTGGATCGCTCACGTTGAATCGCTCGCGTTGGATCGCTCTCGTTGGATTGCTCATGTTGGATCGCTCACACTGTGGACCATTATATCTCCTAATTAACTCCCCTTCACAGTATATGCATTGTACAGAACATTCGTTTATATGAACTATATACAATTAATCAATGAATCAATGTTTTACAGATGGTCAGATATACATAAAATAGATATACAGAAAACAGATATACATCAATGAATCAATAAACTGTATGTGAAAATGAGAATTAGTGTAAAAAAAATTCATTCCCAGACCATAACTGACAAGCGTAGTGTGTCCTGAAGTCTGTCATTCGGATGAACTGTGATTTGTCCGCGCCATTGACGAGGTATTCAATCCACTTCGCGCAAAATATGCCGCAATCAAGTGAATTCCGTTGCAGTTGTGCAGTCTTCGAACGTAATAATTTCCACCTATCCGTTTGTATCCCAGCCTTGTGACGTTGGACATCGCAGTAATAAACCAAAGACGGCAGAGTATACGTCAATGGCTCTAAGAACCTGTCCACTTCTTGGGGCTTGAGATACGATGGATAGGAGTCAAATATCATTATGCAACCTCTGTTAATGTCCAAACATAATAGAAACCAATGCTCCTTCATGTTTGTTAGACAGAAAACGAAATCCACCTCATGCCAGCCCCGTTTGTATGCATCGTGCTCACCTCGCACGCATTCGCGCACGTGTCTTCTCAGACTCCAAACCATGGCTGATTTGATTTTCGGCTTGCCTTTGATCCTCTGGAAGAGACTATCCTTCCCTCGTGCATTTAGGTGAGACTGTATAGGGTACATAATAGTAAGACATAGTGAGTGGAAAACCGTAAATAACTTATATAATTAACTCACCAATATCCCAGTTGGAAGCACCGTGAACTTGTTTATGCACATCTCTGGTCGTGTAGACAACTTGTTCTTCATGAACATGCACAACGTGTTCATAGTCTATGAACAACAACATTGAAAACATATTAAGGTGTACATTAATTTAAAAAAAAAAATCGTTAGCAGATGTAAATAAGGGACGAATGAAGTAACACTTACGTCACACTCGACCCATGAGCTAGGTGTAAGGAGATCGATGAAAAACTTTTTCCCCATCGGGCCTGACGTCGTCCCCAACCCTTGCCTAACATCTCCCGCTGTGGAGGGATCCTGAATCCATGACATCATCGCCTCGAACACCTCCTTATCAACGCCATGTGCAGGATTGTACTTCACGGCCGGGTTATGAAGTATAGTTACCCTACCGGGAATAGGATATTTGGCCTTCTTACGCTCTGGGAGTGCTCGCCCTCGACATATTCTATGATAGTCTTACCGCTAGGAGAGTAACGAACTAATGGTACTCTCTTGCGACTACCTTTCCGCAAACCCTCTTGTTCGTCGGGTTGTTGGACCGCGAGTGGGACGGTGACGTCAATATCTTTGATCTCCAACGTCGGGTTTTGAGTTCCTCCAGCCAAGGGGGGCAGAGATGGCATTTTCCTCAAACTATCCAATGTTGTGGCTGCATCTGCAACGATATTAGATAGGATATCCTCCCCGACTACTGTTAAATCAGATTGGATGGGATGGGAGACATTTGTCAATGGCGATAGTGTCAGTCGGGTTGTGGAAGGGTCCGCAGGCTCGTCAGGGATGGAAGTGTCAGATGCAATGGGAGATGGCTCGGATGGAGTGTGGATGGTGGACGGCTCGGGTTGAACAGAAGGGTCGGATGGAGTGAGAGTGGTAGATATCTCGGGTGGCTCATTAGGAATGAGTGTGGGAGTGGGGGTTGGTGGGGTTGGTGGGGGTGTGGTGGATAGCTCGGATGGCTCATGGGGAATGATAGTGGGTGTGTCGGTGGTGGATGGATCAGGGAGGAGAGTGGGTGTGTGGGTGGTGGATGTGGTGGACGTCGTGGGTGGAATGGGAGTATGTGATGGCTCGGGTGGAACGGAAGGGTCGGACGGAGTGAGAGTGGTAGATGACTCGGGTGGGTCATTAGGAATGTGAGTGGGAGTGGGGGTGGGGGTGGTGGATAGCTCGGATGGCTCATGGGGAATGATATTCGGTGTGTGGATGGTGGATAGCTCGGATGGCTCATGGGGAATGATATTCGGTGTGTGGATGGTGGATGGATCGGGAATGAGAGTGGGGGTGGGAGATGGCACATGTGAAGTGGGAGATGGCTCGGGTGCAGGATGGCTTGTTGTGCAATCATCGTCCTGCAATGTATGGAATCCATGTAAGACACACTATTTCCAAATAAGGATGACAGGAAGCAAGATACTACAGTATGTAACTTACCTTCATCATCCTAAACATGAACCCGCGCAGCCATAGCAGATGTGTTTTAACCTCCCCTATTTTCGTTCTCATTTCTTTCTTCATGTCCAGTATGTCTGTTTTCAGACTGTTAACAGACATCTCAACGCCTTCAATGCGCATTTCTATACCCCGAATGTAGTCAACACTGGTTGATGTGGTTGGCATATCAATGGGTTGATCGTGTGAAGGTTGGACAATAGGGGTCGTGGATCGGACCGGTGATCGGATGGGGGATCGGATGGGGGATCGGCCAAGAGACCTGATATGCGAACGAATCGGGGATCGGTCAGGTGTTCCGAGTCTCTCACTAATGTTCTCCCGATCCTCGACCGCGACATCCTCAACATCGACATCCATGTGCTGGACCTCGTCAAACAAATCGTCGTCTTCCGCAGATCCCAACTCATCTTCTTCATCATCGGACGCCGTTAAGAGTCTATCATGTACAGGTCTGGCACGATACTGCATTTCCGATTCTGATGGGATAAGGTTCGCGACGATGACCAACTAATGACAAGGAATGCACAAACACATAGAGTGAGTATGTAAGATGAGTCATGCATACACATTAACGTGAATCATATCATATTAGAGGTTATAAACCTTTTTTGACGCGAAGACATCTCGTTCCAAGGCCTTGTATGTAACAGAGTGTGTGGACGACCATCTACGAATACGTGGCACCGCGTCGTCACCGACGCGAGTAGCTATCCGATCTGCCACTGGTAGTAAAGTCTCGTATGCCCACACCTATTAGATATTCATTAGCTTCGTAGCAGTTCTAGAATATGATAATAAGTACATTTTACAACATGTATTACCTGAAAAGCAGGAGGGAATCCAGGAAGGTTATACTTGAAAGTATAACGTTTGTTAGTCTTTGACTTCATTTTATATGTTTCGAGCTTCCCCTGCAAGGCGGCCTTCAAGCCACGTATGGTCCTTTCCCATATTCTAGAACCCCAATCAATACTGTTGAAGTATTCGAGGTCCTCCACGTCTCCAAACAAAGAACTGTCGACGACGGTTTTCGACTTGTTCTTCCCCATCATTACTGCCTCACAGTAATATATAAGAGACACCTTAACCGCATCTTCGTCGGTGTCAAATTTTAGCGTCTTGTAGGCGGACTCAAAAGCATCGGCATGGATGTCCGTCCCCATGCCATCGAAATACTTCTCAGAAGAGCAAAGGGAGGCGATTGGTCGTTCACGTGGATCGTGGGAATTGCCACAATCCTGTCATTAGAATGAACTCATCCTTACCAAACTTGGTTATTGTTCCATTGATAGAGAACAACATCGATTCATTGCCTTCGCCTCCATCCCCTCCACTCACCTCTCTGAGAAGGATGTGATGGACTAATGGACTGTTGAATACGAGGTCCACATCAACGAACGGACCGAATACTGTCCGCATGAATATTCCAAGTTGTGTAGATGTCAGCTTCTGTTTCAATATTTTGTTAGCACTGGTGATGTGTGCTAAACTAGATGCTTGACACGAAACCATCTTTTTCTGCGCTATCTTGAGCGCTTGTCATTCTAAACTGTGCATAATAGTTGAACATCATTTTAACAAAATGCACGAACACCGATATATTAAAAAGCGATGTGTATCTGATCGATATATACAAAATGAAATCGATCAATCGCTCCCGTCAACTCGCTCACGCCCACTCGCTCCCGCTGACTCGCTCCCATTCACTCGCACACGCCCAATCGCTCACGTACTCTCGTCATCTCCGTCCTTGCGGTCAGTAACGTCTCTCCGTCCTTGCGGTCAGTAACGTCACAACCCCAAACTAGACAGATATAACTTAAACCCTAGCAACCTATTGTCGATTTCCAAATAAAACTAGACAGATATAGTACATGCACCCTTTCGACCGCTCGACGGTAACAATCACATATCGCAGTTACGAATATAAAAAAACAATAAAGTGAAACCTGTCGGCGGTGGAATATCAACGACTAACAGCAGTTGAAGGTCGACGCAAAACCCCAGTGGACTGTCGACGACAAGCGGCGATGGAACGGAGTGCGACCGAACGCGTGGGAACTGAAGAGACTAGAGAGAGTGATAGTGTCGAGAACTTAGAGATAGAGTAAGAACTTGTTAGTGAGATGTAGAAATGAAAAACCCTTTTTATATGAAATGAAAAAAAAAAACGTTTGCTCGCTCTCGCAGGCTCGCTCTCGTTGGATCGCTCTCGTAGATAGGCTCTCGCTTTCTTGCTATCGTTTTTATGCTCTCGCGTTATTGCTCCCGTTGAAGTGCTCTTGATTGCTCGCTCTCGCTTACTCCTCTCGCTCTCGATAACTCGCTCTCGCGTACTCGCTCTCGCACTCGGTTACTCGCTGGCGTCGACACGCCGATCGAGTATTTTCATGATTACAAAAACAGTGAAGTAATTGCTAATTGGAGAAACAAATAGACGCATTAATTAGTGATCAGGCGTCTTTAAGTTCGACCGTTGAGTTTTTTAGTATTAATAAAGGGTGTGGCTTATACAAATTTCATCCTAAACCACAGTTAACCTCTATTCATCTTCTTCACCCTTTCATATTCTTCTCTTCAAAATGAATTCAAACACAGCTGAGTACAGTTCAGACAACACGATTTCTGACACTGAAGAGGTAGAGAAGCCGTTTTCTACCTCCACACCACAATCATCAGAGGATAGTTTTTTCAACTATCCTGGACAGCCACCGAGCAAGTCCTCGGATGAATCCTCTGAGGAGGAATCCGATGAGTCCTCAGAGGAGTCCACTGAGGACCCCATTGAGGCAACCGACGCCACGGTTGCTGATTCTGACATCCCTCCCCGCGCAACCGACGCGCCTTCTGAATGTTTCGTTAACATTCCTACTGAGAGCCCCAAGAAAGAGGGCGGACGGCCGGCCTCTGGCCGTGTCGACTCCTCAAGTGAGTCAGATTAGGAGATGCAGGCTTCCTTCCCCTTCCTTATTATGTGTTTTTTATTTTTCTTAATGTACTTTTTTTGTGACATGTGAATGAATATATTATGGTTGTTTAGATATTTCCATCTTCTGTTTCCAATTTCCAAAGCGAGAGCGAGTCTAAGCGTGAGCGTTCCTACGAGTAAGCGTGAGCGATCCTGCGAGTAAGCGTGAGCGTTCTTCGAGAACGCAGCGTGGCGTTCCCTACGAGTAAGCATGGCGTTCCCTACGAGTAAAGCGGAGCGTTCTGCGAGTAACCGTGAGCGTTCCTACGAGTAAGGCGTGCGCGTTCCTTCGAGAAGGCGTGCACGTTCCTGCGAGGCCAGAAGCTACCCTTCAGCGTAATTTTGCGCATGTTGCCACGTCAGAATAGGTCAGTTTTCATTATTTCTGAGCGCCAGGTCATTCAACATTAATGATAACAAAAAGGGGTCTTCCGTACAAATATCCCTTATTATTGGATAATATGTACATAGTTTCTGGGTTTACGAGAAATCTAGTTTCTATATCCTGCCTATTAGAACAAAATATTTCCGTCTCTTTCAAGAGTAATAAAGCGTTTATTTCTCGAAATGGAAATTTGATTTGTTCGGCTTCGCTTGAGAGAAATTTATATGTTTTGAACCCTAATTCAGTAAAAAGTGTTTTGAACACCGAATTGTTTAAAACAGCTGAAACGCGAACTAAGAGATTAAATGTTTCTCCAAAAGAAAGTGCCCATCTTTGGCATCTTCGGTTAGGCCACATTAATCTCAATAGGATTTAGAGACTAGTGAAGAGATGACTTCTAAGTGAGTTGGAAGAAAACTCTTTACCGGTATGTGAGTCATGCCTTGAAGGCAAAATGACCAAACGTCCTTTTAGTGGAAAAGAATATAGAGCCAAGGTGTCCCTTGAGCTTATACATTCTGACCCTTTTGGTCCGATGAATGTTCAAGCACGAGGTGGTTACGAATACTTCGTATCTTTTATAGACGACTATTCGAGGTATGGGTACATTTACCTAATGCATAGGAAGTTTGAGACACTTGAAACGTTCAAGGAGTTCAAGAGTGAGGTTGAGAACCTGTTAGGTAAAACCATAAAAACGCTTCGATCGGATCGAGATGGAGAGTAAATGGACACTGAATTCCAAGACTATATGATAGAACATGGAATTACGTCCCAACTCTCTGCACCCGGTATGCCACAGCAGAATGGTGCATCGGAGAGGAGAAACAGAACCTTGTTGGACATGGGTCGTTCGATGAAGAGCTATGCTCTTCTCCCTGATTCTTTTTGGGGTTACGCAGTGGAGACTGTGGTTTACATTTTGAACAAAGTTCCGTTGAAAAGTGTTTGTGAAACACATTTCGAACTCTGGCATGGTTGTAAAACCAAATTACGTCATTTAAGAATTTGTGGATGCCCGACCCATGTGTTGGTGTCAAACTCGAAAAAGTTGGAACCCCTTTCAAAGTTGTGCCTCTTTGTAGGTTACCAAAAAGAGACTAGAGGTGATTTCTTTTACGATCCTAAGGATAATAGGGTGCTTGTGTCGACAAACGCCACTTTCCTTGAGGAAGACCACATCAGGGAACACTTACCAAGGAGTAAGATTGTGTTTAATGAAATGGACAGTTCATCAACAAGAGTTGCTGATGATGCTAGTACGTCAACAAGTGTTGTTGATCCTAGCTCACGTAGTCAAGTCCGTTCCCAAGAGTTGGTTATGCCTCGACATAGTGGGAGGGTTGTGAGACAACCTGAACGTTACATGGGTTTAGCTGAAACCCAGGACGTAACTCCTGATGATGACTGTGAGGATCCATTGACCTATGATTTGGCAATGGCAGACGTTGACAAGAACGAATGGATCAAAGCTATGGACCAGGAAATGGAGTCGATGTACTTCAATTCCGTCTGGGAGCTTGGACCAACCGGATGGGGTTAAATCTATTGGTTGGAAGTGGATCTACAAGCATAAACGTGGCGTTGATGGGAAGGTGCAGACCTTCAAAGCTCGACTAGTGGCAAAGGGTTTTACCCAGGTGGAAGGGGTTGACTATAAGGAAACCTTTTCACCTGTTGCCATGGTAAAGTCGATAAGAATCCTTATGGCCATTGCTGCATATTATGACTATGAGGTATGGCACATGGATGTCAAGACCGCCTTTCTGAATGACTACCTTGACGAGACCATCTACATGGACTAGCCCAAGGGGTTCATTGCCCAAGGCCAAAAGCAAAAGGTTTGTCGGCTTCAAAGGTCTATTTATGGACTGAAACAAACCTCGAGGTCTTGGAATATAAGGTTTGATGAGACGATCAAATCTTATAGCTTTGATCAAAATGTTGACGAGCCTTGTGTTTACAAGAAAATCGTTAACAATACTATCGTGTTTCTTATATTGTATGTGGATGATATCCTTCTCATTGGGAATGAGGTAGGATTTCATACTAACATTAAGGAATGGTTGGCTTCGCAATTCCAAATGAAAGATTTGGGAGAGGGACAGTATGTTCTAGGTATCCACATAGTCTGGAACCGGAAGAACAAAACGCTAGCCATGTCTCAAGCGTCTTATATTGGCAAGATGTTGTCTAGATATAAGATGCATAACTCCAAGAATAGGTTGTTGCCTTTCAGGCATGGGGTTCACCTGTCTAAGGATCAGTGCCCTAAGACTCCTCAAGAGATTGAGGATATGAGACGAATCCCCTATGCTTCAGCTATAGGGAGCTTGATGTATGTCATGTTGTGTACTAGGCCCGATGTTATGTAGTTTGGATTGTTAGTAGGTATCAATCCAATCCAGGATTAGATCAATGGACAACCGTAAAGGCAATCCTCAAGTATCTTAGGAGAATGAGGAACTATAGTCTTGTGTATGGGAGTGAGGATTTGATCCTTACGGGATACACAGAATCTGACTTTCAGACCTATAAACATTCTAGGAAATCCACTTCGAGGTCAGCCTTCATTCTGAATGGAGGAGCTGTAGTGTGTCGAAGCATCAAGCAGGGATGCATCGCTGATTCCACGATGGAAGCCGAGTATGTTGCGGCTTGTGAAGCTACAAAGGAAGCTGTTTGGCTCAGGAAGTTCATGGTGGATTTGGAAGTTGTTCCAAATATGAACTTGTCGATCACGTTGTTCTGTGACAACTCGAGAGAACCTCGAAGTCATAAAAAGGGCAAGCACATAGAGCGTAAGTATCACCTGATACGGGAGATTGTGCACCGGGGAGACGTGACGGTCACGTAGATAGATTCCGAGCACAACGTTGTTGATCCATTTACAAAGGCCCTCACGACTAAGGTGTTTGAGGGTCACCTAGAGAGTCTAGGTCTTCGAGTGCTTCCTTACTAGGGCAAGTGGGAGTATTGTAAAAGAGTATTCAATGCCCTACTTTATTGTATTACATTTTGTATTACTTTACTGTACATTTGAGAAATGTATCATGTACTCCACTAGCTTAGTCCAAGTGGGAGTTTGTTGGGATGTATGTGATAACTCGCCATGGGAGAGTTATTTTACTATAATTTTTTAGTGCTTAATGTACTTGAATTGCATAGAATTTATTGAGTCTCATGTTATTTTATCCCTAAATTATGTGTGTTAGCTTTAAAATCTTGAATTTAAGCATTAGGTTCGAAAAGAATTAATTTTGATTTTTTTTTTTATGCTTTAATTGAAGAAATTTGGGAAATAAGCTAACGGTTAATTAAAGACCAAAAGACGATATTTTTAACTCCAAAAATTCTTGCATATTTAGTTTGATTTTTAATTGACTTCATGATTTTATTTGAGATTTTTCTGTGTGCAGGAGATGTATAAAAATTACAGGAGTCCCTAAGGGCATTTTAGGCATTTTATCCGAAGGGTAAGATGGTCTTTCTACCCCTAAGGGTATTTTTGTAATTTGTGGAGTTAGGGCAACATCATCTTATATAAGGAAGTTAGGGTTCACAAGTGCCAAAAGGAGTTGGAGTTGTGACAAAAGGAAGAGATCGAGAGGGAGAAAAAGAACTCGTGAGATTGCTGAAGCAAAAGGCCTGCGTTGGAAGGAAAAAATCTACAGCCCTTTGCTTAACCAATTGTTGCTGCACACAACCATGAAGAAGCCCTTTTGCTAAAGCAAAGTGTAGCTGTACTTGGCGGTAGGCTGCTATGTGTTGAAGCAATTGGATGAAAGAAGAAGAAATCACGAGAGGGAGGCATTGCTGAAGCAAACCGTTGAGTAGAGGGTTGGCCATCTGCTGGAATCAACCTACATTTGCTGAAGCAAACCAGAGAGTAGAGGTTTGTCCACCTGCTGTGATTTGCCCATCTTTGCTGAAGCAAAATCAAGAGCATCAGTGCAGTTCAGTTTTCACAGACATCGTTCACGAAGTTTCTGATTTACGGTTATCCAACCGTTAGATTTTGCTACAAGTTTGTCAGCCTGTTAAGGACTCATATAGCTCAATTTTGAACGGTTAGATCGTCGTTTGGAGCTTCGCTGTCTCAGATATCGCTGTCATATTGGGCGTCTACTGCAGTTCGGTTTTTCAAAGATGACACTCACAAAGTTGTCGTTTGCTGGAGTTTGAACCGTTAGATTGTGCTGAAACTTTGTCAGCCTGTTGGGGACTCATAGAGCGTAGTTTTCAACGGTTGGATCATCGTTCGGAGTCCCGATTCATCAGATATTGCTATCGGACAGAACCTAAAGAACACAGAAACCTGCTGCTATTGCTTGCTGCCTTCGGTGGGATCTTTGGCGTTTTGCTGAAGGAAAACATATGTCAATTGCCTCGTGTAAACTACTCCTATTCCCTAATTATTTTTGCTTGTTGTCACTCCAATTTTGATCATTTATTGTGCTTTTTTTACTCATTGTTTTAGGCTAAATTCATGACTGTTTTTTGTCTTAATTTGTGATTAATTTGAGTTGTTTTGTGATACTGTTACAGCACATATTTGAATTTATCAAACAACACAAACATGCATAAATTAGAGATTTGTGAGTTGATTTACATGAACTAAATTTTCTTAAGCAAGGGTTAGGTTGTTTTAATGTAATTTTGGATTAAATTTATGGTTGATGCCATTGATCGAATTTATGAAATTTTATTAAATTTAACGTTGCATGAGAATTAAAATTGGCCTTTTTAACTTCTCTATAATTCATAAACTTGGGAAAGCTAATGAATTTAGAAAACTAAAATTTCATTCTAGGATTATTGAGTTGATTAGGGATAATTAACCCACCTAGAACCTAAAATCATGGGCATAATTTAGATCACAATTGGGAAATTGTAGGTTTTAAAACTTAGTGATTTTGGAAAGAATCATTTGAATGCATGTGTACATTCGAGGCATCACTTAAAATTTATTCCAGTTGAACATTAGAACTCTAACCTAACCCGAGCCTATTTTTCATTACAAATCTCATCTCTTGTATCTGTCTTCTTGTTTGCATTCTCCTCTCCCTGCATTTAAATTCAGTTATTTTCTTTTGTCTTATCTTATCTTTCTTACTTATCAATTTATTTATTTACAACAATAATTTGCACACTCATGCATTGCACTAAAATAAGAAAAATTTGCTAGGACACTCACTAAATTAGGTCGAACTAGTCCTCGTGGGATCGATACTATTAACTTATCACTTGCTGCTCTTGACCGTGTATACTTGCACGTCGTAAAAGTGTCAGGGTTTTATTCTAATTTGCATTAGTTTAGGGCACCCGATATTTTTGCATCAGTATGTCCTCATCTCGCGTAGTTTGTAATATTCCAAGTTGTAAATAAATAAAAATTATTTATTTGAACTTTGTGTGATAAATAAGAGTTATTTATTTAAACTTTATGTCTCACATATTTCATAAATTTAATCCAATAAACTAAGCTCTAGGGTCATTGCATTATGAGAGAACTAAGAACTTTAACGGTGTGTAGTGGACACACGGGAAGGATCACGTTCGAGTTAATGACCCGAACGGTCTACAGTATATGGATAGGGCTGGAGACCTAATCCTAGATACACTGTGGATGCGGTCTGCTTTGTATTAGATACAAACGAGGTGATCTGACTCGTTCATGTGGTTGACATGCGAGTGGGGGCATCCTGTGCAATGAGATTATACATGACCGGACCGTGAATTATTAGACTTACTGATGTAACACCGTTAACAGTATAGGGCTAATAATTTAGTAGATGACCATTAGTGACTCCACCTTAATCCTGAGTGTGTCACAGACTCCTGTCTGCGGGGATCTGTCCTTTGACTAGTACGGGTGAGGGCGGTCGCTGTTGCTCGCTCAATATGCCTATCTTCTAAGGGACAAGACTACATGGGGAGCTGGGAACTTGACTACGCAAGAAGGAATTCACTCGTTCCTAACTTTAGGGAAAGTAGAGTGGTTGTTCCCTTAAGTGTTGTCCCCAGGGCTTGAACAACAGGGCCCCACTCTCTCATTGGCCTAAGAGGGTTGTTGTTTATGGTTGGACCATGCAACGTAGTTGTTCATTAGAGGAGCAGTGGGACGTAAGGAGCAAGAGATAGACACAGGGGTAAAACGATAATTTGACCTAACAGTGTCTACGAACAACTTGTGAAGGGTCCACTCATGGGTATTGGTTATATCGATGGACACAACTTGTCCTACAGTGATGAGAGTACAGCTACGGGCTTTAGTGGAGTGTTACAGTAGCTAATGAATGTTGAATAACAAGGTCAGAGACTTTGACTGGTTAGTCTCGGATCATTGGAGCTCGTCACGTGTATGTCCATTAGGTCCCTCGATTGGCTCAAATTGGATAAATTGAGGGTTGTGAATTTGAAGTGTTCAAATTCATTATTTGGGTATTTATGTCATTTATATGAGATATAGATGACTTAATATATAGTTTGATGTGAATGAGATTCATAATAAACTATAGTATAGCCTAATTGATTAATTAGTGCTATTTGGAGAAATTGAATTGAGAGAAATTAAATTGAATGTGATTCAATTTATGATTCCACGATTATGCAAATGAGATTTGTATAATAAGGTATGAGATACTTATATTATATAATATGCAAATATGATTTGTATATTATATAGTTGTGGTAAAATGGTGATTTGGTGGAGATGTTAACTCCACATCTCACCATTATTTAAACGCTTTGCAAGAAGCTTTTGGTGACCTGCTTGCCATTTTTTGGATTTCCATCCAAAGATAGCAAATGTTTTTCTCTCTAGAATTCTCTCAATTCTCCAAATTTTCTTCTCACCCAAAAACCAAAGGGAGTCCCACACACTCTCCCTCAACATACCGAGAACAACCGAGAAGACGTTTTTAGAAGTTTCTTGTTGTTCGGATCGAGGTTTGTGTTCACGGAGAACGTTGGATAGAGAGAGATCGTGTGTAATGCCCTAGAATTTTCTAAATACCCTTAAGTGATGCCTTGAGCTTATTTTAGTGAGGATTAGTTAAGTTGGACCTTTAAAATAGATAAATGGATTTAATACTCTTGTGCAAGTTAAAGAAACTAGGCAAATAAAGGTTTTAATTAGGGTTTGGGGCATTTTTGTAGTTAGAAGTTTAGAGAAGGGCAATTTGGTAATTTGTTAAAAGAATGAAACTAGGGTTTCTAGTTTAAGGCACGGTTTTCGAGGGTAGTTTTCAGCCCAGCCTCCTTTTCGTCTTCTTCATCGCGAACAGCCAACTCCCCATCCTCCTTCCGACCACTTCTTTCGGTAAACGCCACGCGCTTACGCCGCGTCGCTGCGACCACGGCGACACGCGAGCCACCATTATCGGCCGGGCGTTGCCCTTCGCGCGCCGTCGTCGGTTGTCCTTCGCCGTCGGCATCACGGCGATCGCCGCCCGTTGAGAGATCGAGTGCGGAACTCGCTTCACACGGCCGCCGCGACGCGCGCCACCGACATTGGAGTCGAACCCGAGCCATGGTGAGGCTGCCGCCGAACTCTAAGGATGTCGAAGGTTATGGCTGCAACCACCTACCTTCAGCCGCCGATCTACGGATGGGTTTTGGTTGGTTCAAGCGGTTCGTCGAATTTTAGATCGGTTTTGAGGGTGAGTGTGCTGGGTTCGAATAGATCGGTGAGTGGGCATCTCGAGATCGACCTCAACGCCTCGAACGCGCGCGCCGCGCGCCGCCGCGCCACACGCCGCCGCCGCTCGCCGGAGCTGCTCCGATTCACCTATTTTGACCTCCCGAGTTCGTTTTAAGCGTCCGTTTGTGGTAATTTAGCCTAACGATGATTGGATTCAAAATAAGTGTTTAATTATGTAAGTTAATTAAAGAATTGATGAATGTGATTTAGGGGATTTGACTATCGAGCATGACTAAGCGAAACTTTGAGCTAGGAGCGGAATGTAAAGAGTTTCGAGCTAAGGTAAGGGATTTTCTACAAACGATCTTAAAAAGGGAAGTGAATACGATTTCCTGAAATATGTATTTGTTTTAAAGGATGAAAATTGAAGAATTATTTCAGAAGGTGAATTTCCAAAACTCATGCTTAGGGCTTGAATTTAGAAACGAATATTTCAAAGGGTTTCTCGAGAATCTCGAGTGAATGATTTTCAAAAGGTTTAGTAAGGGACCTCGTGCCGAACTTTTAATGGGAGTAACTGAAAATGATTTTCATGATTTTATGCGAAATAGTTCATATTTTTCACATGAAAATCCACAGATATTATTTTGAGAATATGTGATATTTTATGTGCAAATACTTCGATGTATTATGTGAAAATGAATCATTATTTTATGTGAAAGTATTCTCGTATGTTATGTGAAAGGATCCCATTATTTCATGTGAGAATAGGACAGTAGTGTGTATGAGAATGTTTCATGTTTATTACAAAAGTATGATCTTTCACCCTGTCCATGAGGAAGTATGAATGATGTGTTTATGATGATGTTTGTGATATGTACACCATGATTATGAGACTGAAGGGACCTTATGCATGTTTTGTATGTCACGAAATGAATTAACGAATAGTGTGGACATTGGTTATCCCGAGATCATTTGAAATGACTTAGGATGACGATCGGCCCTCACAATTAAATATCTGACCATGGATTAAAGACACGGCAATTATCTCGAAACGACCATGGATTAAAGACCTGGCAATTATACGAACAGCCATGGATTAAAGACCTGGCAATTATCTGAACAGCCATGGATTAAAGACCTGGCAATTATATGACAGCCATGGATTAAAGACACGGCAATTAAATGACGACCATGGATTAAAGACACGGCAATTATATGAACGACCATGGATTAAAAGACGGCAATTATATGAGCGACCATGGATTAAAGACCTTGCAACTGAATAAGCAGTCATGGATTAAAGGCCTGACAATTAAATATGCAGCCATGGATTAAAGACCTGGCAACTCTAGAAAGTTTTAGATCCCATCTATGTATGTAACGAATGAGTTTAGAGATCATGATTGTATGTGTATGCATATCCCAGGCCCCACTTATCTGGGTATTTTATAATACTCATCCTCTACCTTTGTTGTGTCTTTCTTTGTTTTAAAATGTTTTGGGTAGAGGCGAGAGCATACCAGGCGAGTGGCATGGATGCGCTCTGAAGCCATGGGAACCAAGTCATGAATTCCGCATCCGTGATTTAGAAAGAATTTTAAAAGATTATGGTCTTCCGCTTATGTAGTATGCTGAGTTTTGAAACTAGAGGCCGAATTTAATTATATTTCTTGTAAACGTTTTGTATTTCTATGGGATCCCAAATTAAATTGATCTTTATTTATCAACTTTTATTTGTTTTAAGCTCAGTTAAGGCCTCGAATGCATGCATGAGTAGTAATGTCCCTAGGAATTTATGTTGTAAAAGTAGAGGCGTTCTGAGTTGGTATGAGCCCAAGGTTATAGGTCTTGTAGACTCGCCACACGAGTAAGCAACAAGTATCCCATGGCAAAGTAGCAACTCCGGTCACCGCTGTGTATGCCTTCGAACTAAAAGTTTTATTTGTTCACGAAAAGAGAATTTAGTAGTCTATGAGAAAATATTTTATATAAAAATCGAGTTTGATGAACTTCCAAACTAAGAAAGAATGAGAATGTATGAGCTAAATTATATGTCTATGAAAAGGAAATGCATAAATGAAATGCTTATATGTGAATCTATACGCGTATATGTCATAGAGTTGACGTAATCTTACGCAGAAAGGAAAGAGAACACATGTGATCCCTACTATTGATGATAGAAAGGAAAATGTTTTAGTTAAGAATGTTTACGCTAAAAATGAAGTTTTATAGCCATAAAACACGTGTTGAGAATCATTAAAAGGTCCGCTTTGACCAAGGGAGAAAAAAGTAAGACTTAAGAGGTTAGGGTGTTAAAGGTTGCTAAGAAACTAGATTACTTAAGTATAGCTTCCATTAATAAAAGTTAAAGACTACTCATGAGAAGTTCAAAGTTTGAATGTGTTCTAGGTAAAAGGTTAGCGGCCTCATTCATTTTAATAAGAAACAAATGGATGAAAAGTTATGAGATCTAGTAAACGTACCACTTTGGAGTTTTCGACTTTGTTGATTCTGAACAAAGCCCTTCACCTTCAAGTGAATACGTAACTATGGTGTTCAAGGAGTTCAAAAATAAAGAGAGCAAAGATGTTTTAAAATAGACTCGAGCTTTAAAGGGAAGGATAGATTGTTATTGTTGGGCGAAAACTTAATTCTTCAAAATACGAAACACTTGATTTTATTTAGACCATTGCTCGAGAGGAAAAACCACGGGGATATACACAATTCTTGTGTTACTACAGAGATAGGCATGATACGAAGTTTCAAAAGCGATACCACAAGTTAAATAAGCGTAATAAAGACCCGGTATAAAGAAGAAAAGTAGGGAGTTAGGGTTTTAGTTTGAGAACACAAAGGAATTGATTGTTGGGACTCCAGAAACTGGTGCACGAGTAGACATTCATATGATCACTGGTGTGTTCACGCTTGTGGAATGTGTATAAGGAACCTTGCCACTAAATTCTACCTGTGGGGCGAGATATACGTGTACAACTTGAAAGAGATAACATGAAGTGTTACCCTTGAACTCTTATGTAGTAAAGTTTCCTCTTCCCCAATCAAAGGGTTAGGGAAAGAGGATTCGGTTAATAGAGGAAAGTGCTTTTAATCTCATCTTCGCTATATAGCAGTCAAGCTGAGGAACTTCTTTCAATTAGTAAAGTGTATAGGGGCAGTGGTCGAGCGACCATTAGAAACATGGAACTGTAAGGTTCCTTGGTAAAGGCCAGAGTGATGGGCCCTTAAGAAAGGTTGTTAATGAATTTGACCTTATGAACAATTAGTACAGAGAGTTGAGAAAGTCCTTAATCTTACTAAAAGAACAAAGTCAAGTTTAAGGAGCGTAAGCACGAGGATCAATGCGTTAGTATTAGATAAGGAAAGTTTAATCTTTAAAGTTACCCCTAACACAAGAGACAGACTGAAGTATGGAATTAAAAGTAGAGAGTGACAGTAATTTCTAATACTCCTTACAGAGTGCCCCAGCAAAGTAAAAGAACTCAAGTCACAGGTACGTAACCTCCTTCATATGAGTTAATAGTAGTTTATCGCCATAAGAAGTATTAGTGTGATGCATAAAGGAGAAAGTGGTATACTTATGCGTGTACATAAGAGATGAGAAGTGGAGGCGGTTGTTGCTAAGGATAAATCTCTTTCGTTTTGAATGAACGACCTATTCCACGATCACGAGGAGCATAGTGTTCCTTAAGATGATTTTGGAGTCAAGATTAGCGCCGTCATAAACCAAGGATTAGATATTCGAAACGACTTTCAAATCACTTTTGAACATCATGAAAATTATAGAGATTCGACTTAAGTAACCCTAATGTTGATAGACTTGATGGATTTAGCGCTCAAGAAAAGAGTAAAACAACTGTAGTACATAAGTTACTAGAAATGTTTGGTTTAGCCCGAGTCTAAGAAGGGATATAGAAAGTACTTTAGAACGATTAGTTTAGGCATAAGGAGGAAGAGTAAGCCATAACGGTGAAAGTAGTCGAAAGGTCACTAAAGAGTTAAGGGCTTAAGTAAACTTGGAA
Organism: Trichosanthes cucumerina; assembly: GCA_036507285.1. NCBI lineage: Eukaryota > Viridiplantae > Streptophyta > Magnoliopsida > Cucurbitales > Cucurbitaceae > Trichosanthes > Trichosanthes cucumerina. The sequence goes on from CM071841.1 coordinate 49,159,255, forward strand.
GAGAAGCATAATAAAAGTTGTTAAGCTAAGAAAAGACGGGTATGTGACCTCGGTGTTCGATGTTAGAAAGGAAATGTCCGAGTTCGGGATGTAAGGCTTAAAGGAAACTTTGTCAGGATAAGACTCACTTATAGCGTTATCAAAAGGGGTAATTGGGACAAAAGAAGGAAAGAGTAGACATAACGAGGTGAAAGTCTTTCAAGAAATCTTGAACAACTAAGTTCATGAGTAGAACCTTATGAGAGGAATATTGTAGTTCTTGAAAAGTTCAAAGTCTAGAGTATTGAATGAACTCTTCGTATTCGAAGTTGAGCGTTAGGGGTCATGACAAAAGAAAGTGGAGCAGTTAAGAAGTGTAGAGGATACTCTTAGAAAGTATCCGACCACCGTTAGTGTTAAGAAAATTTCATTATATTGAACGATCACACTGAACATGATATATAAGGAGTTGGAAGGTAATGGGTGAATGAGCTTTAAAAGACTAGATTCATGTTCGCGAGATCGCTTAGTATCGAAATTGTTATCGGTAGAGTTATATTAGGAGGGTGATACGAATGACTGTTCCGTTGTGCCATAGACCGAGAAAAGGTTAAAAGAGATAGAATATGAGTTGTACCTTGAATAACTTGCTTTAAAAGGTTCATTCTAATTCCTAGAATTTGCGATGAAAATTTTGCCACTTAATGCGATAATCTATAATTATTTAGACTTTAAAGTAAGGTGAGTCAAGAGGACTTCGTTACACCCTTTTAAAGTTTGTTTTAAAGTTGATGTCGCAATCGGATTGTTGGATCCCCTTGTCTTTAAAGAATCATCACTTACAATTAAAGAATTTAGTTTCACTTATATTGGATTGTTCAACATATATGTGTATAGTGTGTTTATGAGCCCTGAGTAATCTGAGATGAAGTTTGGAGGCATGATTGGTTTGTTTTACGATTTTAGAAGTACAATTTTCTATTTATCAGTGTGAGAGAAAATTCGGCATTGTTGTAATTCTGTAGTTATCTTTCTTAGAAATTTTGGGGCATCCTTGTAATAAGAATGTCGAGTTTATGCAGAACATTTCATGTGTCACGACAACCAAATAAGACCTAGGTTTGAGTTACTTCCGCCATGGCCTAAGACTTCCAACGAGTTATTGATTGCAATAGAAAGTCCAAAAGTTAACTAAGTACGCATTGAGATCGTCGCTGCAGCGTTTACTAAAAGGTCGTTGAGAGTAGCGAAAGGTTAACCATTAAATGTGAAGAGTCTCGAGCAACCGAACAAAGTTGTTAACTATATCCTCGAAGTCACATCTCTTAGAAAGGTGTTAAAGTTATGGAAACGATGGTCAGTCGGAATGATCTAGTCATGTCTTGAAATGAATGCTAGTAGTGCAGTGCGTGAAACCTTAAAGAGGATTTTGATACTCAACAACAATGTAATGGTTTTAGCAAAGAGCTCCTTTCTGAAGTCACAAAACAGAAGAAACTAATTAAAGGACTAGAGAAGGAATTACGAGCTAAATATTCCAAAGTTACCTTAGAATTGAAAGTGGGACTTTCCAAATGTGGAATCGAGTCAAGGGCATCGGTTATGTAGGCTTCGGTAGAAGAATTCTTGTGAAGAGAATGAGCTCAAGTTAAAGTTACGAGACCGTAGGGTAATAAGCTTACACCAAGGCGTGATACTTGAGAAGCAGCTAGTGCTGATTCTAGCATAAGGACCGAAGACTCATCGTAGCTGAGTGGAGCAGGTGTGAACAAGCTTTCCCAAAGTATTACTAGATTAGAAACTTTCGAGGACGAAAGTTCTTAAGGAGGGAAGATTGTAATGCCCTAGAATTTTCTAAATACCCTTAAGTGATGCCTTGAGCTTATTTTAGTGAGGATTAGTTAAGTTGGACCTTTAAAATAGATAAATGGATTTAATACTCTTGTGCAAGTTAAAGAAACTAGGCAAATAAAGGTTTTAATTAGGGTTTGGGGCATTTTTGTAGTTAGAAGTTTAGAGAAGGGCAATTTGGTAATTTGTTAAAAGAATGAAACTAGGGTTTCTAGTTTAAGGCACGGTTTTCGAGGGTAGTTTTCAGCCCAGCCTCCTTTTCGTCTTCTTCATCGCGAACAGCCAACTCCCCATCCTCCTTCCGACCACTTCTTTCCAGCCGAACGCCACCGCCTTACGCCGTCGCCTGCGACCACGACGACACGCGAGGAGCCACCATCGGCGGGCGCGTTGCCTTCTCGCGCGCCGTCGCATCGGTTTGTCTTCGCCGTCGGCATCGAGCGATCGCCCGCCGTTGAGAGATCGAGCTGCCGGAACTCGCTTCCACCTGAAGCCGTCGCACGCGCCAGCCGACATTGGAGTCGAACCCGAGCCATGGTGAGGCTGCCGCCGAACTCTAAGGATGTCGAAGGTTATGGCTGCAACCACCTACCTTCAGCCGCCGATCTACGGATGGGTTTTGGTTGGTTCAAGCGGTTCGTCGAATTTTAGATCGGTTTTGAGGGTGAGTGTGCCGGTTCTGAATAGATCGGTGAGTGGGCATCTCAGATCTGACCTCAACGCCTCGAACGCAGCGCCGCGCGCCGCCGCGCGCCGCCGCGCCGTGCTCGCCACACGCGCGCGCCGCCGAGGAGTCGCTCGATTCACCTATTTTGACCTCCCGAGTTCGTTTTAAGCGTCCGTTTGTGGTAATTTAGCCTAACGATGATTGGATTCAAAATAAGTGTTTAATTATGTAAGTTAATTAAAGAATTGATGAATGTGATTTAGGGATTTGACTATCGAGCATGACTAAGCGAAACTTTGAGCTAGGAGCGGAATGTAAAGAGTTTTCGAGCTAAGGTAAGGGATTTTCTACAAACGATCTTAAAAGGGAAGTGAATACGATTTCTGAAATATGTATTTGTTTTAAAGGATGAAAATTGAAGAATTATTTCAGAAGGTGAATTTCCAAAACTCATGCTTAGGGCTTGAATTTAGAAACGAATATTTCAAAGGGTTTCTCGAGAATCTCGAGTGAATGATTTTCAAAAGGTTTAGTAAGGGACCTCGTGTAGAACTTTTAATGGGAAGTAATGAAAATGATTTTCATGATTTTATGCGAAATAGTTCATATTTTTCACATGAAAATCCATGAGATATTATTTTGAGAATATGTGATATTTTATGTGCAAATACTTCGATGTATTATGTGAAAATGAATCATTATTTTATGTGAAAGTATTCTCGTATGTTATGTGAAAGGATCCCATTATTTCATGTGAGAATAGGGACATGAGTGTGTATGAGAATGTTTCATGTTTATTACAAAAGTATGATCTTTCACCCTGTCCATGAGGAAGTATGAATGATGTGTTTATGATGATGTTTGTGATATGTACACCATGATTATGAGACTGAAGGGACCTTATGCATGTTTTGTATGTCACGAAATGAATTAACGAATAGTGTGGACATTGGTTATCACGAGATCATTTGAAATGACTTAGGATGACGATCGGCCTCACAATTAAATATCTGACCATGGATTAAAGACTGCAATTATCACGAGCGACCATGGATTAAAGACCTGGCAATTATCTGAACAGCCATGGATTAAAGACCTGGCAATTATACGAACAGCCATGGATTAAAGACCTGGCAATTATATGACAGCCATGGATTAAAGACCTGGCAATTAAATGAACAGCCATGGATTAAAGACCTGGCAATTATATGAACAGCCATGGATTAAAGACCTGGCAATTATATGAGCAGCCATGGATTAAAGACGGCAAGCTGAATAGCGATCATGGATTAAAGGCGACAATTAAATATGCGACCATGGATTAAAGACACGGCAACTCTAGAAAGTTTTAGATCCCATCTATGTATGTAACGAATGAGTTTAGAGATCATGATTGTATGTGTATGCATATCAGACCCCCACTTTACTGGGTATTTTATAATACTCATCCTCTACCTTTGTTGTGTCTTTCTTTGTTTTAAAATGTTTTCGGTAGAGACGAGAGCATACCAGCGAGTGGCATGGATGCGCTCTGAAGCCATGGGAACCAAGTCATGAATTTCGCATCAAGTGATTTAGAAAGAATTTTAAAAGATTATGGTCTTCCGCTTATGTAGTCTGAGTTTTGAAACTAGAGGCCGAATTTAATTATATTTCTTGTAAACGTTTTGTATTTCTATGGGATCCCAAATTAAATTGATCTTTATTTATCAACTTTTATTTGTTTTAAGCTCAGTTAAGGCCTCGAATGCATGCATGAGTAGTAATGTCCCTAGGAATTTATGTTGTAAAAGTAGAGGCGTTACATCGTGACTGGAGGAGGAAAGCGTTTAAGAAGAGTTCTTCAACAAGTAGCTTTTTCCTTACTGTTTTCTTCTCTTTATTGCATGTTTAGCCTAGGATTAATGTAGATTAATTCAATTTTAAGATAAGAATTACACAACGGATCAACGACGTTTCACAACGTCTTCCGCTGCGGGAATTCCAAATCCTTTCATGAACCCATCTGGGCCCTTTTGGAATGGGCAAACTGTTTTGCCTCTCCATCAACCTGTCCCTTATTAACTATAATAGACTGGTAAGTCTGCAATTCATTTAGGAGGAAAGTCAGGTTATACTCCTTTTTGTGCATCTCCACATTGCTACGGAATGGCTGGAAACTCTTCAGAAGAGATTCCAGGATGAAGAATACCTGACTTTGCTCATCCAAGACCACTGCGTTCATTTCGGCCACGTTGAAGTGAACTATAAGATTGAGAACATGTTCTCTCACTGAAGTCCCCTCCTTCATGTGCGCGTTATAAACGTAATTGAGGGATTCGTGTCGAATTTGTTTAGATAGCCCATGATCTCATGAGCTGAGACCATACCCTCCAACTTCCTGGCCAAAACGTCAGATATATCAGCCAGGATATAGGCCTTGGCTTTTTTATTTGCCTTGGACCAGCGGTCAAACGCATCCTTAACTAATTGAGGTGTGTTTTGAGCAGGGATCTGAGGACATTCCTCAGCCAGTAAAAATCGTAGGTCGTCAACAACAAGAATCGCATCCAGGTTGGACTTCCACGTAGGAAAGTTTTCACCAGTTAAACCTTCACTTTTGAGTAAGGCTATAAATGAGGACGACATGCTAAAATTCCAAAAAAAAGTTCTAATTAGTTATGCCTTTATTCCATTATAAACCAATCAAATTTACCAAAATTATTAAAGAACCCTAGTGTTTAAACTTAACCCAATGTTTAAATTAAATCTTTAATTTTGCAACGATACTTCAAGGGTTTAGAACAAAAGCCACCGTCGGGTGATCAGTCACTCCTCTCCTAAATTGAGACTTTCTCAGCCAATTCTCACCACTAGAAAATCTCATGTCCCAATGATCCTTAGCTACCATTTGTTTGGTCAAGGACTTGTTAACTAGCTTAACTTATCCCGTAAATGTGACCCTACCACTTTCAAATCCAATAGGTTCGAGCCAAAAGACTACTATTAAGAAAGACAACTGTTGGCAAGTTACCTAAGAGACCTTATCCATTTATAGAGTTCGCGGTGTTCCGATCCCTATAATCAGGCCCTCCATAGGGTTTGGTTGTTCCAGGACAACCTAGCAGGCGGACTATAAAAATCTCACGGTGCGACCTAATGGAGGAGACCGTAGGATACGTTGACACACGTCATGTTCCCATTTACTATGGATACTTCCCTCATTCACCTTGGTATTGAATAATGCAAACATTTACCGTAGGAGGATGCCCTATTGACGCCACATAGCCGAACATGGAACTCACGGTGTAAACTCTTGAGGACGTGAGAGTAAACTCGATACAAACATCTCGTTTTCTCCCACTGAAGCTCCTAAGGTTAGGGTATAGGTTTAACTTAGTCGCATTCTGGCTAAAAGAATCTATCTAAGTCTATGTCTATTATAACTATTACAACTAGGTCTTTCAATCTTATGTCTAGGTTAATAAACATTTTAATTATCTTGATATAAATTAGAACTAAGGTTAATTCAACTCAGGCTCTAGGTCAGTTCTCAGGTAGGAGGTGTTCTGTTAACCGTCAGCTTAAGTACCCCCAACCTAAGACAGAACTTCACCAGTAGAGTTCCCTTATAACCAAAGTTCTAATGTCCTACTAAATTTTAAACTATTTTAAAATACTATGTAAGACAAAATTTCTAATCCTATTATAAATTAAAACTTAAGTCTAAATTAATTTTAAACAATTTAAAACTAATTTAATTTTAACCCAAGTTCCTATGTTTGCATGTAATTCTTTGTTATAGGTTATGGTTTCTAAAACCCCTTTAAATTTATAACACTTATAAATTTTAAAAATTAAGCTATGACAAGGAACTATATTATAAAACCAAAAATCAATTTCAAATTGGAATTATAAAATTATTCAACTAATTGAATAATTAAAGTACTTAAATAAAATAACAATTATTTTAAACTAAGTAATTTCATGGTCCATACAATTTATTTTCCACATTTATCTAATTATAACAATTATAAATAAATACTTCTGAAAAATAAATTAGATCATGCATTTCTACCATATTTATATAACAATTATACAAATAAAATTCATGAACATGCTTATCCTAAGGTGGAAAAAATTCTAAATGACATCCATAAAGAAAAATAGCTGTAAAATCAAAATAATTTGGCCCCTAAAGTGCAAAAATAATAAAATTACTCTAATTTAATTACAAAACCCGGTCCAATACACCCTGAATCGGGCTCGAACCAGACCAAAAAACAAGCAAACCCCCCAGACCGGTCTGCAGCATCAGTTTTGGCATCATAGTGTTACAACGCTGATGGGAGCGTTGCAACGCTAACTTCGTCCGCGCCGCGCCTGGCATCGTGGTAACGTTGCAATGCTGAGGGGCAGCGTTACAACGCTGCTGACCCCCTGGAGATCCCGCGTCGATAGGGAAGCCTGGCATTGCGACGCCATTCCTCAGTGTTGGAACGCTGATGAACGACGTTGCAACGCTGCTAGTGGCGTTGCAACGCTGTTGCTTCGCCATCAACTTTTTTCCTTCGAACACAACAGCTTAAAACGTTGAATTCTTCTTCGATACTAATCAAAATTGCACGAAACTTGTCTCGAACGACTCTTAACTCGATTACAAACTCGATTATGCACTTAATTGCCCAAAAACACAGGGGCCTTTACATTTAATTTGATTAAATCAAAAGAAAACTAAGGCCAAAAATTCCTAAACAATTTTACAGCAAACCAAATGCAATTCCCACATAATCCAAAGCAATTTTGTTTCAACCAAAACAAGACAAGCATCGCTCTGACACCAGTTGATGGAGATCTGATCCCCTTGAGAAGCGAAAATGTGTTTTTGGAATCGTAATTGCAAGATTATTTTTGGTTGAAAAGCAAAAACCAGTACATTGGGAAAAACATAACAAGCATACATTTCTTTTCTAATTAGACATGAAAATAATAATGCAAACATGTTTTAGAAATTAACTAAACTAAAAGGGAATTCATAATTACCTTTATTGTTTTTATTCAGCAACTCTTTGCTCCAAATTGTGCAGCAACACAACAACTACAATATTCTTCTATGTTTTCTGCAACAGGACAACACCACGAGGAAAACCTCCTATCCTTTGAGTACTACTTAGGTCAATTCCTTTGGTGGGAAAGAATTTCATCTTTTGGAAGATAAGAAGAAAAAAAGGAATTGAGAGAGAGAGAATCCTTTTGGTACTACAATTCACAATTGCACAGCAAGCATCATTCTTTTCTTCTCTCAATTGAGAGGAAAAAGAAAGCCACGGGAAAACTTCCCACTTCCTTACGATAAGGAAATGGTGGGGAGTGGGGACGTGTCCTTCTGACACGTTCCCACATTAACAATAATAATTAAATAATAATAATTAATGCAATTAATTTTTATATTAAATCAAATTTAAATATCTTATATTTAAATAATATTAAATCATATTTAATCAGATTTCCTTTTAAACTATAGTTTTAATGTACATCTAATGCACATTAAATTTTAACCTATATTTTCAAATATGAATCACATTCACATTTAAATTTAATATTTGAACTCTTTCAAACATTTGATTCTCTCATATAATTTAATATGAATCATATTCACATTAAATTTATAATATATAGTTCCAAAACTATGAATGTGAATGTGATTCATATTTGAAAACTATAAGGTATAATTTAATGTGCATAAGATATGCATTAAAACTATAGGTTAGTGGGTAAATTGATTAAATGTGATTTAATCTAAATTAAATAATGATATTTAATTTACTTGAATTGAATGAGATTTACTTGATTATTAATAATTAATATGATTAAGTATTAAATATTAAATAAATAAAAAGGAACGTGTTAGGAGGACACGTTCCCCATGTCTCCAAACTCACTAAAAAAGAGCAAGTTAGCTCTAGAAGAAACTAAAAAGTAAATAGCAAGTTATTGAGTTAATTCAATAGAATTAGCAGAGCGTGGTTCAAGTAAGTATAAGAGTAAGTCCAGTCAAGACTAGAATGTGAATACAAGTCTAGAATTGTGCATTTCAGTTAAGTATTCATTACATGTCTAGTATGTTGATATGTTATAGAAGTCATGCCACCACGTACTAGCAGACAATGCAAGCAGGATCAGGATGGGACGCAGGATCCTACCCAAGCCCAATTTCAGTGGGGATCTAGTGCCCAGACAGTCCAGAAGGGGCCAGAATTAAGCAGCATGCTAACTCCTCACAGGAGGTAGGTAAGCCATTGAGACCAGAGCTAAGTGATCCAGACAAGACATATAGAATAGATCACCTAAAAGAATTAGAAGCCACAGTGTTTGAGGGTTCCAAAGATCCAGTTTACGCCAAGGTTTGGCTGAATATGCTTGAGAAATGTTTTGATGTGATGAGTTTTCTTAAGAAGCGGAAAGTCAAGTTGGCCACATTCTTGCTGTTGAAGGAGGCAGAAGGATGATGGAAATCAATATTATCCAAGTGTAATAATGCACGTACTTTTGACTAGAAAACTTTTAAAAGCATATTCGAAGAAATGTATTACCCTAGCACGTACTGCGAGGCAAAGAGGGATGAATTTTTAGAATTGAAGCAAGGGTTACTTTCACTGTCACAGTATGCTGATGTGATTGTGGCATCTGAGAGTGATAGGTGTCACAGGTTTGAACGAGGATTACATCCTGAGATACATACCCAATCACAACTATTTCTAAGTGGGCTGACTTTTTCTCATCTAGTAGAGACTGCCCTACAAGTTGAGCAGACTATAGTAGAGGAGAAGTCAGTAGTGAAGCCTAGTTGTGTGGCTTCGACAACAAGCAGTTTCCAAGGTCGTGAGCAGTGGAGGTTCACACCTGGAGTAAATGTTTCCAAGTCAATAAGACTTTAAGAATCGAGCTAGTAGTCGGGCATCGAGGTAGATGAATGTGGGTAGTGCCTATCAGAGGCAGAGTTAAAGAGGACCTAGTTAGCCTGTTTGATCAACAAGAAGATTGCAGAGAGGGTAAGAGTCTATTGCCAGTATAGCAAGGAAAACTCCATGTGTGATTTGTTGCAAGAATCATCGAGGTCATTGTCTTGTGAGTGTTGGTAAAAGCTACCAGTGCGGACAACCAGGACATGTAAAGAGGGATTGTCCACAGCTGTGGACAGCCGCACAGAGGGACTAGGGAGTTGAGTCCTAGACAGTTGAGCAGCCGAGAGTTCCAGTAGCTGCAAGAGAGGGCACCAACGGTGTTAGAGTAAAGAGAGTTGTAGGGAGACCTAGGCAACACGGAAAGGTCTATGCTATGACTCAGTAAGAAGCAGAAGATGCACCAGATGTCATTACTGGTACGATTACTATTTGTAATGTACCTGCACGTGTTTGAATAGATACAGGTGCTACACATTTCTTTGTTTTCAGTATGTTCTTAACTAAGTTGAATGGGAAGCTAGAACCTTTATGTAAAAGGTTAGTTATATACACTCCAGTTTGTGAAGTGGTTTTCAGGGGTGAAAGGAAGATTATTCCTACAAGTGTGATTTAAGCATTAAAAGCCGAAAAGTTGTTGAGGAAAGGTTGCACGACATGTTTTTTTGAACTCGTAGTGGAGATGCAAGAGGAAAAACTAAAACCAAAAAATGTTCTTGTTGTGAATAAATTTCTTGATGTTTTTCCAGCTGATTTGTCAGGGTTGCCACTTGATAGGAAAGTTCAGTTCACTATTAAATTGTTACCAGGGACAGCACCTGTTCCGCAAGTGGCGTCTAGAATGGCTCCAAGTGAGCTCAGGGAGCTGAAGATGCAATTACAAGAACTAGTTGATAAGGGATACAACAAACCTAGTGTATCTGCTTAGGGAGCTCAAGTGTTATTTGTAAAACAGAAAGATAGTACCCTTAGATTATGTATTTGTTACACACAGTTAAATAAAGTCACGATATGCAACAAGTATCCTTTACCCCGAATAGATGATTTGTCTAACTAGCTACGAGGAGCATCAGTGTTTTCTAAGATAGATTTAAGATCAAGATACCATCAGTTAAAAGTAAGGGAATCAGATATTCCTAAGACAACATTCAGAACGAGGTACGGGCATTATGAGTTTTTAGTAATGCCATTCGATTTGACTAATGCACCAGCAGTTTTCATGGACCTCATGAACAGGATTTTCCATCAGTATTTGGATCAGTTTATGATAGTATTTATTTATGACATATTAGTTTACTCAGTTGAAAGGAAAGCTCATGAGGAACATTTAAGGATTATCTTACAAACACTACGCGATAAACAGTTGTACACTAAACTCACCAAATGTGAGTTTTGATTGAATCAGGTAGTGTTTGGGGTAAGTTGTTTCAGCAAATGGAGTTGGTATGGATCCGCATAAAGTAAAAGCTATGGTCAACTTAGAGAGACCAGCTAATGCGACAGAGGTACGTAGTTTCCTAGGCTTGGCAGGATACTACAGATGATTTATTGAGGATTTCTCACGATTAGCATTACCCTTAACAACTTTAACAAGAAAGAATGCTAAGTTTGAATGGTCGGATAAGTGTGAACAGAGTTTTCAGGAGCTGAAAAAGAGATTAGTTACAGCACCTATTGTAACACTTCCTGTAATGGGAAAAGAATACATGATTTACTGTGACGCTTCGAGGCAAGGTTTGGGATGTGTGCTCATGCAAGAGGGAAAAGTAATAGCTTATGCATCAAGGAAATTGAAAAAGCACGAATGTAATTACCCTACCCATGATCTTGAGCTAGCAACAGTTGTTTTAGCATTAAAGATCTGGAGGAATTATTTATTTGGTGAGAGGTGTCACACTTTTACAGATTATAAGAGTTTGAAATATATCTTTGATCAGAGGGAGTTGAATATGAGACAAAGAAGATGGTTAGAACTGATTAAAGATTATGATTGTACCATAGAATACCATCACGGTAAGGCGAAATGTAGTAACAGATGCATTGAAGCAGGAAGTCAAGACTTCCTAGGGATGCCTTGTGTGGTATTTGAGCAACATTTTTAAGTACTCTAAGGGATTCTAAGGCAGTTGTGACTGTAGAGAATTCAGGGGGTCATTTAGTTCAATTTCAGATCAGGTCTTCACTCGTAGCAGAGTTTGTGAGAAGACAACCAGAGAATAGTAACTTGCTGAAAATGTTTGGAATGTCCAAACAGAGCCTAGAGGCATAATTTGGAATGAGAACAGACGGAACAATAGTTAAGCAAAGAAGACTATGTGTCCCGAGTATTAGTGAGCTTAAAGATACTATTCTAGAGGAAGCTCACAATTCAGCATACGCTATGCATCTAGTAAGCACCAAGATGAATAAAACTGTGAAGGGGACTTATTGGTGGCCTAGGATGAAGCGGGAGATAGCTGACTATGTTGATAGATGTTTTATCTGCCAACAGGTTAACCCAATTAGACAGAAGCAAGAAGGACTCCTTAACCCATTGCCAGTGTCGGAATGGAAATAGGAGCATATCACTATGGATTCTCTGTTTAGATTACCACGTACTTCAAGGAGACATTATGGTATTTGGTAATGGAGGATAGACTCACTAAGACAACACGGGTTATACCGATTAAATCGACGTCTACACTTCATCAGCTTGCTAAGTTATACGTCGATAAAATGGTGAGTCAATACGGAGTGGCAGTGTCCATAATTTCTGATAGGGACCCGAGATTTACTTCTATGTTTTGGCCTAGCTTACAGAAAACTATGGGGACAAAGCTGAGTTTTAGTACAACATTTCATCCTCACACAGATGGTTAGTTAGAGAGGACCATCCAAACCCTAGAAGACATGTTGAGAGCATGTGTCCTTCAAGTTAAGGGAAGTTGGGATACACACCTATCACTTATGGAATTCGCTTACAATAACAACTTTCAGTCTAGTGTTGACATGGCACCATTTGAGGCTCTAGATAAAAGACCGTGTAGAGCGCTCGTATGTTGAAACGAACTAGGAGAACATAAACTAATCGGTCCTGAGTTGGTGCAAATTACGACGGATAACATTAAGGTAATCAGAATGAATTTGAAGATAACTCAAGATCGTCAAAGAATTATGCAGATAAGCAACGAAAGGGCTTAGAATTCCAGGTCGGAGAACATGTTTTCTTGAAAATATCTCCGTGGAGAGGTGTCTTTCGTTTCGGAAAGAAAGGTAAGCTAAGTCCTAGATATATTGATCCTTATCAAGTAATGGGACGAGTTGGTCCAGCAGCCTACTAACTTGAGTTGCCAATAGAACTATCTCGAGTACATGATGTTTGCATGTGTTCATGTCGAGGAAATATATTCCAGATCTAACACATGTGTCACAAGTACAACCAGTTGAGTTGAAAGTTGACATGAGTTACTTAGAGAATCCAGTTCAATCCTCGACAGAAAAGAACAAGTTTTGAGATACAAGACGATCCCACTTGTGAAGGTTCGTTGGAGACATCACGGAGTAGGGGAGGCAACCTGGAAATTAGAGAACCAAATGAGGAAGAAGTATCCGATGATTTTCACTTAAGTACTACTAAATTTCGAGGACGAAATTTATTAAGGGGGAGGTAAGTTGTAAACCGGAGATCTCTCTTTGGAATTTCGTTACAAAAAAAAGAGAAAATAAAAGAAAACAAGAAAGGAATATATTTTCGTTTTGTTTTGAAAATAAAAGAAAAGAAAAGAAAAGAAAAGGAAGAATAAGATAAAGGAAAAGAACAAAGAAAAAAAGAAAGAGCAAAAATGAAAAGGACAAAAAAGCTTTTCCACCGCCAAGCATTTCTAAAAGGATTTAATTCACCTTCTTTCCATTTCCTTGTAATTTTATCAAGTAAAACCAGAGAGCATCGTGAGAGGAACTTAAAGGAAGGAGAAGAAAGTGATTTTTGGTTTGAAGTTGAAGAAGAAAGGGAGAAATTCAATCCAACCTCCCATTGCAGCAAGATGAACAATTCAACCATGTTCTGATGTTTTAATCATTTCGAGCTCAACAAGAAGAGGTAAGAGTTGAAGTTTTGTTTTCTCGAAAGCCAATTCATTTTTGAACAAATTTCGTGAAGGATGCTCGAGCCAATTCTGACCTTAAGTTGTTGTTTTGTGAAGAGGAAGGCATAAGACAAAATTTGTTGTCAAATCCGAGAAGCCTCTGGTTTCCTGGTTGTCCTGATCTGTAGGGTTTGTATCAGAAGCTCTAATAGGTATGGTTGGAAAGCTTATTGAATTTCCTACAACTTTCGTGAACAAATCATGAGTATAAATTGTCTGGAAGATTTTTTAAATATCAGCTCAATTTTGTTGTGCAGCAGGAAAATGAAACTAGAATAGCAGAAGTTTGTTCCTGGTGAAGATAATTTCGAGGTATTTTCGAACAAATACATTGGGAATCTCAATTTTATTTCATCATATGATTTTTAGAAGGTTCAAAAAGGAAGAGTTTGGTATAAATTACATCCTATTTGGCTAAGTAATGAAGGACTTATGGATGTCTGAAGTCAGGATATGGAATCGGTAAAATTCTTGAAAATTTGATGGTGTGATTTTTTTAATTTTAAGGTTGAAATTCATGAGCTCGAGGTTCTAATGCTTGGATTTGGTTTGTTTGACACGCCAAGAGAAAATAGTTCGAGTGTACGGGCCAAGGATCTCGTTCTAACACTGTGAGTGACAAAACGAACCTCGAAAATTGTTTATAGGCTTGTATTATGCTTATGAAAATGCAAGGTTTTGCTAAAACGAAATGGTTTCAATGCTTATTGTTTTCCTTTGAACACATGTTTATGAGTATCCATATTTTCTAAGAAACGATTTCAAGTGCTCGTTGTGAGCCTAAATATCTTGATGAAATTTGTATGTGAGCATATGTTCTTCATTGTCGAAATTTATGAAAATGTTATGATTTCAAGCAAGTATGTACTAGCAAGTATGATTTAAAGATTTCCAGTTTTAATGAACAAGCTAAGTAAGCTTGAGTTTTATGAAAGGAAAGATAAGAATGCATGTTTAAATGTTTTTATGTGTATTTCTGAGTCTTGAATGAGTAAATGACTGAGACATTGAGCCCGAGGCTATATGGTACCGTGTGCACACATGTCATTTTTCTGTTGTCGACGTTGAGTGTACTCCGTGACAACAATGCTATTGTGAGTGTTGGGCGGGCCTCACTACGACAAAGACGATGGGAGTGTTGGGCGGGTCGCACTACATCGTAGAATAAATGTTGGTTGTATTGAGTGTGTCCTATACAACGTAGATTGTCATACGTTTTTAAATTGTTAGTAGTATCGATATGCCTTGCGAGATTTTAATGACGTACTTGCTGGATTTCTTAAAAGCTATTATGATTACATGTGTATTTTTAACGCTTGATTACAGATACATATGCTCATAAGTTTCCAAGTGATATGATTTATGAGTTATAGATTTTTAACTCAGTCACTCATTGGGCTTCATAGCTCATTCTTTTAGTGTTTTCAAACTTTTCAGGTAGAGATCGACCTCCCGGAGCCTGATAACCTACCATAGTCTGCTGGAAGCTCCACAAGTTTGATTTGTTGTACGTGGGTGGAGTTGTATAGAAAGTCTATTTGTATAGTAGAAGGACTATGAAGTTATGTTTATGTGTACATTCTAGGTTGTGGTTGTGTAAACCATGGATGTGTACGTTTTTGGTTGTGATGTTCACATCCGTATTACTTTTCCAGAGAGTCTTAAGTAGGGTTACTCCTTACGTAGGTTACGTAAATGTCAATATTCCGCTGTGTTATGTTTAAGGTGTTTCTTATACAAGTATAGTATGCTTATCAGGTAAAGCAGGGTCAACAGGCATCGTTAGAGAGGTGAACGATGACTGTTGGCTTCACGCCGTCTGCCGGGCCATGTTAAGCAGGTAGTTCTGGACGGGGTGTGACATAACCAATGCCCATGAGTCGACCCTTCACAGGTTGTTCGTAGACATGGCTTGGTCAAATTACCGTTTTACCCCTGTGTCTACCTCTTGTTCCTTAAGTCCCCACTGCTCCTCTAATGAACAACATATTGTGATGGTCCAACCATACACAACACCCTTCTCGGGCAAGTGAGAAGGTGGGCGCACGTTGTCCAAGCCCTAAAGACAGCACTTAAGGGAACAACCCCTCTAGCTTCCCTAAAGGCGTGAACGAGTGAATTTCATCTCGCGTAGTTAAGTTCCCAGCTCCCTACTTGGTCCTGTCCCTGAGAAAATAGGCATATTAGGCGAGTAACTATGACCACCCTCACCCGTACTAGTCAAAGGGCGGACCGCATGAGGCGAGTCAAAGTAATACAATTGGGATTCAGGTCGAGTCACTAATGGTCATCTACGAAGTTATTAGTCCTTACTGTCAACGGTGTTACATCAGTAGGTCTAATAATTCATGGTACGGTCTTGTACAATCTCATTGCACAGGTGCTCCCACTAGCATGTCAACCACATGAACGAGTCAGATCACCTCGTTTGTATCTAATACAAAGCGGGCCGCATCCAACGTGTATCCAGGATTAGGTCTCCAACCCTATCCATATACTGTAGACCGTTCGGGGCATTAACTCGAACGTGATCCTCCCTGTGTGTCCACTACACACCGTTCAAGTTCTAGTTCTCTCATAAATTCAATGACCCTGGAGCTTAGTTTATTGGAAAAGTTTATAAATATTGCGAGACACAAAGTAATACAAACACGAGATTAGGACAAAAATCCCAACAAACTCCCACTTGGACAAAGCTAGTGTGGAAAATACATTTCTGAAATGTACATAAAGTACAATGAAGTAATACAATAAACTAGGGCATTGAATACCCGTTTACACATTTTCCACTTGCTCTAGTAAGGAAGCTCTCGAAGACCTAGACTCTCTTGGTGACCCTCAAACACCTTAGCCATGAGGGGCTTTGAAAATGGATCAGCTACGTTGTGCTCCGACGCTATCTGTGTGACTGTCACGCCTCCGCGGTCCACAATCTCCCGTATCATATGATACTTGCGCTCAATGTGTATGCCTCTCTTATGGCTCCGAGGCGCACGTGAGTTGCCTATTGCACCACTGTTATCACAGAACAGTGTGATCGGTAAGTTCATATTTGGAACAACTTCCAAATCTGTCATGAACTTCCTAAGCCAAACAACTTCCTTTGCAGCTTCACAAGTCGCAACATACTCCGCTTCCATAGTGGAATTAGCGATGCATCCCTGCTTGATGCTTCGCCATACTACAGCTCCTCCATTCAGAATGAAGGCTGACCCCGAAGTGGATTTCCTAGAATCCTTATCGGTCTGAAAGTCAGAATCTGTGTAACCCGTAAGAATCAAATCCCCACTGCCATACACTAAGTTGTAGTTCCTCGTTCTCCTAAGATACTTGAGGATTGCCTTTACGGCTGTCCAGTGATCTAATCTGGATTGGGTGATATCTCTACCGACAATTCCCCTCTTGCATAAGAGATGTCGGGCCTAGTACACAACATGACATACATCAGGCTCCCTAGAACCGAAGCATATGGAATCTGTCTCATATCCTCAACATCTTGAGGAGTCTTAGGACACTGATCCTTAGACAAGTGAACCCCATGCCAGAAAGGCAGCAAGCCCTTCTTGGAGTTCTGCATCTTATATCTAGACAACATCTTGTCAATATAAGACGCTTGAGACAAGGCTAGCGTTCTATTCTTCCGGTTCCGGACAATCTGGATACCTAGAACATATTGAGCTTCTCCCAAATCTTTCATTTGGAACTGCGAAGCTAGCCATTTCTTACCGTCAGTAAGAAATTCTACCTCATTCCCAATGAGAATAATATCGTCCACATACAACACCAAAAATGCGACAGTTTTGTCAACGATTTTCTTGTAGACACAAGGCTCGTCGACATTTTGATCAAAGCCATAAGATTTGATCGCCTCATCAAACCTTATATTCCAAGACCTCGAAGCTTGTTTCAGTCCATAAATGGACCTATGAAGCCGACAAACCTTTTGCTCTTGGCCTTGGGCAATGAACCCTTTGGGCTGGTCCATGTAGATGGTCTTATCAAGTTTGCCATTAAAAAAGGTTGTCTTGACATCAATCTGCTATATCTCGTAGTCATAATACGCGACAATGGGCAGAAGGATCTTGATCGACTTTACCATGGCAATAGGTGAAAAGGTCTCCTCATAGTCAACCCCTTCAACCTGGGTAAAACCCTTTCCCACTAGTCGGGCTTTGAAGGTCTGCACCTTCCCATCTACGCCACGTTTACGCTTGTAGATCAACTTGCAACCAATAGGTTTTACCCCATCCGGTTTATCCACAAGCTCCTAGACATAATTGAAGTACATAGATTCCATTTCCTGGTCCATAACTTTAATCCATTCGTCTTTTTCAACATCAACCGTTGCCTGATCATAGGTCAATGGATCCTCACAGTCATCATCAGGAGCGACAACTGAGGTTTCAGCTAAATCCTTGTACCGATCAGGCTGTCTCACAACCCTCCCACTACGTCGAGGCATTCCCAACTCTTGGGAACGGATTTGACTAGACGCGCTAGGATCAACAACACTTGTTGACTTACTAGCCCCATCAGCAACTCTTGCTGATGTACTGTCCATTTCATTTAACACAATTTTACTCCTTGGTAAATGATCCCTGACGTGGTCTTCCTCTAGGAAAGTGGCGTTTGTCGACACAAGCACCCTATTTTCCTTAGGATCGTAAAACAGACCACCCCTAGTCTCTTTCGGGTAACCTACGAATAGGCACAATTTCGAACGGGGTTCCAACTTTTTCGGGTTTCACACCAACACGTGGGCCGGGCATCCCCAAATTCTAAAGTGATGTAAACTGCCCACTAAGAAGCTTTTAACTGCCCACGTCTGGAACTGCCTCGCGAACTGCCCCTCAACGCGATTTACCTAAGAGGTTCTCAACCTTAGTCATGTACTCCTTGAACTTTTCAAGAGTTTCAGACTTCCTGTGCATTAGGTAAATATACCCATACCTCGAGTAATCGTCTATGAAAGACACGAAGTACTCATAACCGCCCCGAGGTTTAACATTCATCGGACCACAGAGGTCAGAATGTACTAACTCAAGAGGCTCTTTGGCTCTATATCCTTTTCCACTAAAAGGACGTTTGGTCATTTTGCCCTCAAGGCACGACTCACACACCGGTAAAGAGTTTTCTTCCAACTCGTTTAGAAGCCCACTCTTCACTAGTTTCTCAATCCTATTGAGATTAATGTGGCCTAACCATAGATGCCTAAGATTGGCATTTTCCTTAGGAGAAACTTTCGCTTTCTTAGTTCGTGTTTCTGCAGTTTTAAACAATTCACTATTCAAAACACTTTTGACCGAATTAGGTTTCAAAACATACAGATTATGCTCGAGTGAAGCTGAACAAATAACATTGCCTTTGAAAGAAATAAACGCTTTATTTAATTAAAAAGAAACACAAATAGATTGTTCAATTAGGCAGGAAATGGAAACAAGGTTTCTAGTAAACCTAGGTACAATGTACAAATTATCTAATAATAAGTACTTCCTGCCAAAGTGTAGTTTCACCATGTCGATCGCTGCAGCAGAGGCAAGCTCCCCAGATCTAACCCGTAGAGTCACCTCACCCTCTCGCAGCGGCTGCCAGGAATTAATCACCTGAAAAGAAGAACCAACATGGTTAGTGGCGCCCGAATCCAAAATCCAGGCAGAGTCACTACTCTCCACTAAACAAGTTTCTGTCACAAGTAAATCACATTTACCTTGATTCTTCCACTCGATAGGGAATTTGGGACAGTTCCTCTTCAAGTGTCTGCCCCCATTGCAGTGGAAACACTTTCCTTTCTCTGCAACATCCTTCACCTTCTTGCCTTTATGGGCGGCAGCTCGGTCAGTTTTACCCCTCTTCATCGTCTTCTTCCCTTTCGGGCGTAAGGAGCAACAGGGTTCGTTCCCGAGGTCGAACCCCTGTGATAAAACCTGTAGGCAACATTTGCCTCAGATTCTGATGCCTTGACCCTGTTCAAGGACTGGAAATTCTGTTGCTCATTGAGGAGGGTAGTCAGAGTGTAGCTAATTTTGTTCATAACAACATTGCTACGAAACTAAAGAAAACTCTTCGGAAGAGTCTCCAGAATAAAACTGACTTGGCTCGACTCATCGATCGAAGCCCTGTTCATCTCAGTCAGATTAAAATGGGTCATCATGTCTAGAACATGTTCACGGACAAACGATCCCTCTTTCATTCGTGCGTTGAAGACGTATTTGAGCGAGTCATGCTGGACCTGAAAGGACTGTTGTCTAAACATTTCCTGCAACGACTCCATGATCTCCTTGGCGGTGACCATCAACTCATGCTTCTTTGCCAAAAGATCATACATGCTGGCAATGATGTAGACCTTGGACTTTTCATTGGCCCTTATCCATCGATCGTATGCATCGCGAACACTACGCGACGCAGTCGAGCACGACATCTGAGGACACTCCTCAGACAGCACGAACTTAATGTCGTCAATTACAAAAATGTGTTAATGTTGTTTTTCCAACTTTGGTAATTATCTCCAACTAATTTATCAGTCGCGTGTAGAGCTATAATTGCGCTAGACATGTTTTAAGCTGAAAAATTAAGAAAACTTTGTGTTAGTCTCGCAAAACACTTTTGAAATCCAATCATGTTTAGCAAAATTGTTTCATGATCCCTAGGTCATTTAAATTTTTTTTGCAATGATACCCTAAAGGTTTAGAATGAACGCCATCGAAGGGTGAACAGAACACTCCTCCTCTAGGACGAGACTTTCTC
The DNA here is from genome assembly GCA_036507285.1 of Trichosanthes cucumerina. NCBI lineage: Eukaryota > Viridiplantae > Streptophyta > Magnoliopsida > Cucurbitales > Cucurbitaceae > Trichosanthes > Trichosanthes cucumerina. The sequence goes on from CM071841.1 coordinate 49,179,561, forward strand.
GATCCGACCCTAATCCCAGAATAACACTTGTTCCATTAGGCGTCCAACTACCATTGTTCGGTCGAATTCATTAACACTTAACGAATTCTGTGAGTGTCACCCTCAATCTTTAAGTTTCCACGCATCCGTCCAAACAATAGCCACCGAAGGGTGAACCAAGAAGGAAAACCAACCAGGAAACTGTATCCCTTTTGGGAATTCACGGCTTTCCGACTCCCATGATGATCAGGCCCCTCGGAGGGATTGTGCAGTCGAGCCAAACTAGCAGGTGGATCATAGGCGTCTCACGGTATGAATCGAAAGAAGAGACTGTGGGTCTCGTTTTCACAAGTCCCGCTCCCACTCACTATAAGTACTCTCTCTATCCACGATGATATTGACCTATACAAATGTCACCCAAAGGGGAACGCTCCCATTTGCGCCACGAGGCCGAGTATAGATCTCACGGTGCGGACTTAAAGGAGATTTGTGGTTGGAAAAACAAAATGTATCTCATACACTTTATTTCCTCCCACTCAACACTTTGATTTAATAGGAATTGACCTAGATAAATCGGGTAAAATTTACCTAAGTCTACCAACATAACTCTTTTATTGTATTAACCTAAGTCTATAATCACATTATAACTTAGGTCTATGTGAAATGAAAACACTTTTAATTACCGGCACTCACGATAAGTATATTCTAAGAATCTCCGGACCGAATTCACTCCCAGGTCGGTTTCCAGGTAGTGGTGTTCCGCAAGCGTCAACTTAAATACCCCAGCCTTAGACAAAACCTTCCTTAGACAGAGTTACTAATCAGTCTCCATTCATAGACTAAACTTTGATTTCCTAATTTCTAATCTCATTAGAAAAACGAAAAACTAAGTCTAATTATTTAAGTTCTAAACTCTTTAAAACTAATAATTAACTTAGGTTGCATGCATTTCTATGTTATAGTGCTTGATCATTCATCACATGAATAGCTATATACTATAACATAATATAATTCATCACATGAATATAAATGCATGAGCATACTTTAATCTAAAAAATATAACAATTATATTAATTAAATTAAACATGCATTTAATTATATTATAACTCTTATAATATAACCTATCATGCAAACTATATATTATAACTCTTATAATATAAATGATGCATGAAAATGTTTAACCTAAGGTGAGATTTTAAATCTATATGACATACATTATGCACATAGAATTTAATTAAATCATACATCTCATGCATAAAATAATTAGATAGCAAAAATGGATCGGTTTTGGCACCTAAGGGAAATTATTTAATTAAATAACATTAATATAACACTTATATTAATATTATTTAACAAAATAATTAAATAAATCAAATAAATACATTTTACAAAATAATAATTAAAAAAACAAATTAATTTCGGTAAAATAAACTGCCCACTATGAAGGTTTTAACTGGCCACTCTGGAACTGTCTCGCGAACTGCCCGTCAACGCGTGCAGCGTTGCAACGCTGTCGCTTCCAGCGTGGACACAGCGTTCTCAACGCCAGCGGCATTGCAACGCTATCCTGCAGCACGCCTTGCTCCCGCTGGCACAGCGTTGAGACGCCAAGGAACAACGTCTCAACGCCGTCACCTGTACAACAAACTCATTTGCTGTTTGTGGTTCGAAATTCGCCCGTTTCTGCTCCGATTTCTTTACAGCAACTCTTGCTACTAAAGACTCAGACTTTACATTCTCGATTTATACCAAAATGCCCAAAAACAATGGGCCCTTATATTGATCTCATCAACATATGCAAATCTAAACTAGTGCCAAAATCGAAAACATCCAAATTCGCAAACCAACATTCATCTCATGAACTTACAGTAAATTACCTACGTATTTTAAGAAAAAAAACAGTGCATAATGAAGAACCATCGAAATGGCTCTGATACCAATTGAAGGGAATGAAAATCCCCGCGCAGCGGAAGACGATCGAATCGTCATGGTATCATTACACTACTTGAATTTTGTCAAAATGATCTAACTATTAGATATAGGCTAAACATACAAAAGAGGAAGAATTTACAGTGAGAAGAACGTACTTACTTGTTGTAGACAGATCTTCTAAAATCCTTCCTTGATCACGAATACTCCGTGCTTCTTGAACTCAACAAAACCTTCTCTCGAACGAAACTCAAACACAACCACTTGGAGTCTCAGTTGTTCTTCCCTTGGAAAGGAGGAGAGTTGTGGGACTCTAGAGTTTTGGAGAGGGAGGAGAGTTGAGAGAACAGAGAGAATTTGGATTTCTTCTCTTTGATCAAAATAAAAAAATGAGAGACTTGCTTACCAATCCCTTCTTGCAAAGGGTTTAAATAGTGGGAATGATGGAGTTAAAATCTTCACATTATTACCACTTTACCACAACCATAGGTTATGCAAATCTCATTTGCATAATCATCTAATATAAGATATCTCATATCTCATATTGCAAATCTCATTTGCAATAATTGTGGATTAATTAAATTGAATCACATCAAATTTAATTTCTCTCAATTAATTTCTCCAATTAGCCCTAATTCAACAATTAGGCTAACCTATAGTTTATTATGAATCTCATTCACATTAAACTATATATTATATCATTCATATCTCATATAAATGACATAAATGCCCTTAAAGTGAAATTGAACACTTCAATTTCATACCAAAACATTAACCCCTCTGTTTAAGCCAGATTTAGCCAACCGAGGGACCTAATGGACCTACAGTAACAGGCTCCAATGATCCGAGATTAACCTGTCAAACTCTTTGACCCGGTTAATCAACATTCATTAGCTACGGTAACACTCCACTATAGCCCGTAGTTGCACTTCCGCCAGTGCAGAATATTACGTGTCCACTGATAAAACCAATGCCCATGAGTCGACCCTTCACAGGTTGTTCGTAGACACGGTTGGGTCAAATTACCGTTTTAGCCCTGTGTCTACCTCTTATTCCTTAAGTCCCCACTGCTCCTCTAATGAACAACATATTGTGATGGTCCAACCATACACAACACCCTTCTCGTGCCAGTGAGAAGGTTGGCGCCCGTTGTCCAAGCCCTGGAGACAACACTTAAGGGAACAACCCTTCTAATTTCCCTAAAGGCGGGAACGAGTGAATTCCATCTCGCGTAGTTAAGTTCCTAGCTCCCTGCTTGGTCCTACCCCTGAGAAGATAGGCATATTGGGCGAGTAACTGTGACCACCCTCACCCGTACTAGTCAAAGGACAGACCCCCGCAGACAGGAGTCTGTAACACGATCAGGATTCAGGTCGAGTCACTAATGGTTATCTACGAACTTATTAGTCCTTACTGTCAACGGTGTTACATCAATAGGTCTAATAATTCACGGTCCGGTCTTGTACAATCTGATTGCACAGGATGCCCTCGCTCGCATGTCAACCACATGAACGAGTCAGAGCGAGCCGCATCCAAAGTGTATCCAGGAATAGGTCTCCAACCCTATCCATATACTGTAGACCGTTCGGGTCATTAACTCGAACGTGATCCTATCTGTGTGTCCACTACACACCGTTCAAGTTCTAGTTCTCTCATAAATTCAATGACCCTAGAGCTTAGTTTATTGGAAAAATTTATAAATATTGCGAGACACAAAGTAATGAAATAAATAACTCTTATTAATTTCAAATATAATTTACAAACACGAGATTAAGACAAAAGTCCCAACATTATGAATGTTTTATTATTCATCAGATGAATAATCAAGCACTATACTATAGAAATGCATGTAACCTAAGTTTATTAATTAGTTTTAAAATGGTTTTAGAACTTGAATTAATTGGACTTAGGTTTTTAGTTCTAATAAGATTAGAATTAGGAAACCAATATGGTTTATAAATGGTAATTAAAGAGAAACTCTATATAAGGAAGGTTCTGGCTAGGCTGGGGTATTTAAGCTGACGAAAACAGAACACTCCTACCTGGGAACCAACCTAGGAGTGAATTTAATTCAGAGATTTATAAATCATATTTCGTGAGTCGCATTGATTAAGAGTTAATAAACAAACTCATATAGACGTAAGTTTAATAAGGAGTTATAGACTTAGGTTAATCCAATATAAAAGTTATATTGGTAGACTTAAGTTAACATTAGCTGGTTTATCTAGGTCAATTCCGTTAATTTAAAGTACTTAGTGAGAGGAAATGAAGTGTATATGATACATTGAATTTCCAGTTATGCATCACCTTCAGTTCACATCATGAGATCCATACTCGACCTCGTGGCGCAAATGAGATTGCCCCCCTTCGAGTTGTGTTTGTATGGGTCAAAATAAAGGTGAATTGACAGAGTACTTATAGTGAGTGAGAGGGGGACTTGTGTCAACGGGTCCCACGAACTCTTCTATCGATTCACACAGTGAGACACCTATGATCTACTTGCTAGTTTGGCATGGACCAGAGAATCCCTTCGGAGGACCTGATCATGGGGGGTCGAAACACCGTAAATTCCCGAAAGGGATAGGGTTGCCTTAGTTTTTCTTTCAACTTAGTCCTCCCTTCGACGAATTTTGTTGGATGGGTGTTGCGTAAATGATATTACAATACCGCAGGTGTACGGGTCAAGTTTAATATAGTGATTTGAGTTCCAAGTATCGTCTTTAGGAATGATTTTCTAAATTGATTAAGTACTAAGATACTAATTCTAAACTTTATCTAAAACAAAAAAAAAAAACTTTGATAGGAAGTGAAAACAAAGATAGAAAATAAACATACAATTCCTTATTTAAACATACAATGAACTATGGTTATGAATTTATAAACAAAAAGTGAAAATACTCAAAAGAATCTCCCGACCCATGGTGAGCCTCGTGCACAGCGATAAATCCTAAAGTTTCCTTATGAATTTTAAAACCATTCACGACATTAAGCAATTTCTATATGTGTTTCCCAAAGAATCTGAGTTACTCTCGTACCAGATTTACTAAAGAGTTTGACAACTTTGCTCTAATCTAAGATTCTTTCTCTCGAGTCCGCTTAAACAACCAAGATCAATGAATTTAAGAATGAATTGCCAAAAATAAATAACAAAACAAAGGTCAATACATAAATCAAATAAATCCAAAATATGCTAATCAAAACCCAACTACAACATTTAGGTACTCAAAATCACCGTAAAAACAAGATAAAGTCATACGATCGCCTTTAAACAGAGTTACTAACTAAAAGAAAGAGAAATAAACTTATGTGTCGATGTTGGTCCCTCGTTCTCGAGCTCCCGTTACGATCTCGAGCCTCCACAAACGTTTTGGCTCCCAAGAAATGCTCTTCTTTCTCTCCTTAAAGTGTGTATTTCGAAAATAGGGCTAAACTCTATCAATTTCGGCTCCCTTTACATTGGGAGAAAAGTATTCTATTTGTGATGAAAATCGGCATAGCGTTGCAATGCTAGGGAAAACGTTGCAACACTGTGCCCTAGGCGACAACAAATATGGAAATAACTTTGCGACGTTGCGACACTAAGGCCAACGTTGCAGCGCCGCTACCTTAACACGCCTTTTCTTATCGATATAGCGTTGCGACGCTGCAAAGCAGCTTTGCAATGCTACCTTCACGGGTCTTCAACGCACAAAAGCAGCAACAACGACCCTGCGACGTCCTGCAGCGCTTTGCAACGCCTTCACCTCGAATCCATAAGCTTGGTTTGCTCATTCTTCTTCTACTTGAAATTATTTTAACCTCCAAAAAGCTTCAATTTGAACCTTAGTGATCCATGATGTCTCCAAATGAACTGTTTAAGGTCTAAACCTGAAATTAAATTATTTAAACACATAAAAACTCTAAAATTATCATAAAATCAAGCAATGAATAAGCCTAAGGATATTACATTTTGTATGCTATCAAACAGCCCCAAACTTTAACTTTTGCTAGTCTCGAGAAAAAACAGAATTAGACATGAGATTGTTCTTATACATACATTTGACTCAGGCCTCAAAATTTTAAAAGGAAATTTTAGCAATTGCAGGAATCAATCAAACATGATACTTCAACAAGCAATTTAAAAACTTTTCATAAGTGCTCCTACGTGTGTGTGTTATTGGCCTCAGTTCCTTTAATCTCTACTAAGCACATAACAAATTTATTAGGTTCTCCATTCAACTTCCCCCTACACTGGTCATAATTACTAATCCTTGAGCCTCCCCACATTCAAGAAATAAATAACTCTACTCAGTACTTAATCACTTTTTTTTATGTCATTTTTTCTATTTTCTTTTTTTTTTTTGTGCAAGGACACTAGCTTTCACGCATCCACTTCAGGGACCCTTAGCTCAAACTTCTAAACCCAATAGATTTGTTCTAAGCATTTCAAAACTATAGGAACACATGTTATGTGCATAAATGTGCAGGAAAACTCAAAAAAAAATTTAAACTAACTCAAATTTATATCATGCTCTCAAATTTTGACAGAATAAAAAAAAAATCAATTAAATCTCATCCTAGGCCATCTTAATCATACTTATGCCTAAGATCAATCAACAATTCAACAGATACTCAGGACAGTCACAACAGATAGCAACATCCCATCCCCAAACTTAAACTAAACATTGTCCTCAATGTTTGCAAAATAAGCTCAAAGAAAGTAAGAAGGGTAAGAGTGAACAATACTGTCCTAAGTAATGGAGATCTTTATTTTTTTATGAATTCCTTGGATGACCAAATTAGGTCAGATGAAGTTCTGCAGAATAGGAGCATGGGTTTCACGAGGGAACACATCGGCCACAACCTAACAAAACAGAACAAAACAAAGCAAATTAAGAAATGAACAAAGAAATAAACAAAGTAAACTAAAAATAGAAAACAGAAATAAAAGAAAAGTAAAGCTTGGATTGTCTCCCAAGAAGCGCTTTCTTTAATCTTTTTAGCTAGTCTGGAGCCATGGTTGTCATTAAGGCACGTAAAATTTCTCATATTTCTTCGGACCCTTCTTGCTTGAGTCGATATAACCTTCTAAGTCTAAAAGGCTATCTTGTTTTTCTTGGGCACCTGAAAGATAAGTATTTTTGTTATTTTTGTTTATCGAAATAAAAGAATGAAATTCAAAACAAGACTCTTGAGTATAGGGAAAATGGTTATCAAGATTAAAAGAAGTTTTTGGAGATAAAAGGAGCGGAGACTTTTCAGCCTCAAACTCTATCCCCTGAATTTCTTCAGTGGAAGTGATTACATTACCATTCTTTATCTCACAAACCTGTTTTTAGTGTGTTTCAGTCTCCTACAACTCTCCCACACTATCATATGTATAAGTCCTCCTAGGCTGCTCTTCTTCAGTGGCAAGAATAAGAATTTTTTCATGTATGGCCTTAAGGGATTCTACTAGTTGATTAAGAAGATAAGTCCTTCCATGTATTATTGCCCCAAGTTCTACCACTTTAGCTTCTAACCTATCCAACCTTTTGAATTTAACAAGAAAAAAAAATTTAACCCTCACTGGTAAAGTATATTCCATTAATAAATCCACAAGAGAAGAGTTTTCTATAGATTGGTCGGGGTAGGAGAAATTTTGGTTCCAAGCAACTATATGATCACCATCAAAGAATTTTCATAAATCATACATTCATAATGGTAAAGATTAGACATTTGGTATTCAGAAAAATCATGATTCACATACCTAGGGTCCTGAGGAGGATAGTACATTGGTGAAGAATTAAAATCATGAAAAGTCATACTTTAAATCACAACAATTTAAATTTAGACTTTTACACAAAAAATCAACTCAACAAAAAAAGGAGACAAAGACACGAAAAAACAAACAAAACTAAATTAAGAACAATTAAGGAAACAAAAACAAATACAAAAACAAATAAGGAAAGAAAATGAAAAAGGAAAGAAAAGCTTTAGTCTAAAATTTCGAATTTTCTCCCAATATTAATAAATCTAAATAATCACCATTTCCCATCAACGACGTCAATAACTTGTTGCTAAAATGATATTGCAATACCACAAGTGCACGAGTCTAGTTTTAATATAGTGATTTGAGTTCCAAGTATCGTCCTCAGGAATGGTTTTCTAGATTGATTAAATACCAAGATACTAATTGTAAATTTTATCTAAAAAAAAAAAAAAAAAAAAAAAAAAACTTTGATAGGAAGTGAAAAGAAAGGTAGAAAATAAATATACAATTGGAGACACAAACATGATAGAATTGATGAGAAATTACTTTCACAATTTAATTCCTTATTTAAACATGCAATGAACTATGGTTATGAATTTATAAACAAGAAGTGAAAATACTCAAAAGAATCTCTCGACCCATGGTGAGCCTCGTGCAGAGCGTTAAATCGTAAAGTTTCCTTATGAATTTTAAAACCATGCACGATATTAAGCAACTTCTTTATGTGTTTTCCAAAGAATCTAAGTTAGACTCGTACCAGATTTATTAAAGATTTTGGCAACTTTGCTCTAGTCTAAGCTTCTTTCTCTTGAGTCCACTTAAACCAACAAGATCAATGAATTTAAGAACGAATTGCCACAAATAAATAACACAACAAAGTTCAATACATAAATCAAATAAATCCAAAATATGCTAATCAAAACCCAACTACAACATTTAGCTACTCAAAATCACCATAAAAAAAAGCTAAAGTCATAGCATCGTCTTTAAACGGAGTTACAAACTAAAAGAAAGAGAAATAAACTTATGTGTCGATGTCGGTCCCTCGTTCTCGAGCTCCCGTTATGATCTCGAGCCTCCACAAATGCTTTGGCTGCCAGGAATGCTCTTCTTTCTCTCCTTAAAGTGTGTATTTCAAACATAGGGCTAAACTCTATCAATTTCTGCTCCCTTTACATTGGTGCAAAGCGTTCTATTTATAATGAAAATCGACACAACGTTGCAATGCTAGGGACAGCGTTGCAACGTTCTGCCCTAGGCGACAGCAAATATGGAAATAACTCTGCGGCATTGCGACGCTAACGCCAGCATTGCAACACTGCTACCTTAGCGCGCACCTTTTCTTATCGATATAGCGTTCCAACGCTACCTTCACGGGTCTTCAACGCACAAAAGCAGTAGCAGCGGTGTTGCGACACCCTGCAGGGTGTTGCAATGCCTTCACCTCGGATCCATAAGCTTGGTTTCGTCATTCTTCTTCTACTTAACATTATTTTAAGCTCCAAAAAGCCTCAATTTGAACCCGAGTGATCCATGATGTCTCTAAATGAACTATTTAAGCTCTAAGCCTGAAATTAAATGATTTAAACACATAAAAGCTATGAAATTATCATTAAAACTAGTAATGAATACGCTTAAGGATAGCACATTTTGTGTGCTATCAATGGGAACTCTAGAATCTAAAGATAGAGGGTTACACTCACGGGATCCATTAAGAGTTAATGAATTCATACCGAAAAATGGTAACTAGAGGCCTATAGGAATAAAAGTTATTCTGGAATTAAGGTCTGGTCAAGATAGTCTCGTGCTAGAGGAGGAGTGATTCGACTACCCTTCGATGGTGGTCATTCTAAAGCTTTGGGGTATCATTGCAATTTTAAATGACCTAGGGATCATAGATTAATCTTGCAAAAACCTGATTGGATTTCTAACAAAATTTTTTCGAGAAACTAATACAAGTATTTTATATTTTCAGCAAAAATGTCGAGTTTCGTTATAGCTCTCTTAGCCTTCGAAAAATTAACTGGTGAAAACTACCAAACATGGAAAAACAATATAAACACAATTTTTGTAGTCGACGATTTGAAGTTCGCGTTCACTGAGGAGAGTCCTCAAGTGTCGAGCTTGTTGGGATTTATGCCCTAAGCTTGTGTAATTTTGATCAAATAAATAAAGGGTTATTTTTTTTTATAAAATTATATTCTTGCTTTATAAATCCAATAAACTAAGCTCCAAGGTTATACTATATCTTGAACATCAGTGTAGTGGGCTCTATTTGGATTGTGTTCAAGAATATAACCTAAATGGTCTATGGTATAAGAATAAGGTTTGAAACCTCATTCTGGTAACACCATGGATGCGACCCACTTTGTAATTAGTACAAATGAGGTAATCAAACTCATTCATATGGTTGACATGCGATTGGGGGCATCCTGTATGAAGAGTTCATACAATACCGAACTGCAAATTATTAGTCTAACCAGTGTAACATCGTTAATAGGATAAGACTGATAATTTATAGATGGTCATTAGTGACTCGACCTGAATACTGAGCAAGTTAAGAACTCCTGCTTATAGGGGTGTGTCCTTAGTCTAGTATGGGTGAGAGTGGCATGTAGCCGATTCAATAAGCCTACCTTCTCAGGGACAGAACCTCGTAGGTAGCTGGTGACTTAATTGTGCAAGATGGAATTCACTCATTCCTACACTAAGGAATTAGATAGGTTGTTCCCTTGAGAACTGACTCCAGGTCTTGAACAACGGGGGCCCGCTCTCTATGAGGGTATGAGTCTATGGTAGGATCTTAGACTTGTTGTTCATTAGAGGTTCAGTGGTGCTTAAGGAACAAAGAGGTAATCACAGGGGTAAAACAGTAATTTGACCCAGCCGTGATTACGAACAACCTGTGAAGGGTCGACTCATGGGTAATGATTATATCAGTGGACACAATACAATATACATTGAGGAGAGTGCAACTACAAGTCTATAGTGGAGTGACTTGTAGTTAATGAATATTGATTAACTGGATCAAAGAGTTTGATCAGTTAATCTCACATCATTGGAGCTCATGAACTGTAGGTCCATTAGGTCCGTCCGTTGGCTTAACATGGTTATATTGAGGGTATAAAGTTAGGAATGAAATTGAAGTGTTCAATTTCATATATGAGATGTCATATCAGTTATATGTGATATAATTGATATAATATAAAATTTTAATGTGAATTAGATTCACATATTAACTATATACTAAAGAGAGAATGAAAAAGCGATAGGATGGTAATTTCCATCCCTATTTCCCTATATATATAGTTGCATGAGATGCAACAAGGTTAAGTTAAGCAAGTAAGCCAAACCTAAGCTTTTGCTGTGTGGTTGGAAAAGTTCCAAAACACAAATTCTCTCACAACATCTCATCACACCTAAAGGGAACCCACATTCCTCCCTCACCTAGAGATTAATGGAGAAGATCCGGTGGTAGTTTCGGTGAACGTTCGGGTTCGTATTGCTGAGATCGTGGTCGTGGGAGAAGGAGCACTTGAAGAAAGGTTCTTCAAAGGTAATATCTCGTTGTCCATATTGTTATTATATGCTTAGTCTAGATAGAATTGTTCTTGAATGTAATCTTTGTTACGAAATTAAGAACGCGTGATTCATAATCGGTTCCGTTGCGGGATTCGATTCCCTTCCATTGGTATCAGAGCCCAATTGCGTTCGTAATTAACGTTCTGGATTTTTCAAGAACGAGGTGGGAATTACTGTTTTGGATGAGATGTATGAACGGTTTTGCAATTTAGACGTTTTCAATTTTGGTACTTAGATTTACAATTTTTCATTGAATCAATCAATGTAAGGGCCCAGTATTTTGGGCAATTTTAATTGTAAATCGAGTCTGTAAGTCCGTGTCGATCGAGGCAAGGTGGTTGCTGAGAAGATCAGAGCGAAAAAGAACAAAGAATGGAGATTCCACATGTTGTCTGTGTGCAGCGTTGCGACGTTGTTCATTGGGTTGCAACACTGCGCTTGCGGAAGGAGGCGCGCATCAGAGGCAACGTTGCAACGCGCTCCAACGGGTAGAAACGGACAAGGCGCAGCGTTGCAACACCGAAGGCGCTTCAACAAGCGCTTCAACGGGCGTTTATTTTATTTTAATTCATTTAATTTTAATTAATATAATTAGATTATATTAATTAAAATTTAATTTAGGGTGCCAAAATTGGTCTAATTTTGCTATTTAAATTATGCAATTGTTGTGTAATTATTGTCATGCATAATGTATGCTTTTAATTTAGAAATCCCACCTTAGGTTAAGCATTTTCATGCATCATTTATAATATAAAGAGTTATATTATACAGTTTGCATGATTAATTAATATAAAATTGTTATATTAATTTATGGACAACATTGACATGCATTATATATCATGAGATAATTATGCTATGTATGTCTTATTATTCATGAGATGAATGATCAAGAACTATAACATAGTATGCATGTCTCCTAAGGTTAATTATTAGTTTTAAAATGTTTAGAACTTGGAAATAATATACCTTAGGTTATCTAGTTATAATTAGATTAGAATTAGGAACCAAGTGATTTATAAACAATGATTAAAAGAGGAACTCTGTCTAAGGAAAGTTCTGTCTAGGCTGGGGTATTAAAGCTGACGGAAACGGAACACCCCTATCTGAGAATTGACCTGGGAGTGAAATTTAATTAGAGGGTTTATAAATCACAGTAGCGTCAGCGGGTTTATTGAGGGGTTAATAAACTAGAAATCCTAGGCTTAATATAAAAGTTATGTTAGCAAACTTAGGATAAAATCTGTATAAGAGTTATATTGATACCTTTAGGTAAAACCATTAGTCGGGTTTAGCCTAAGTAAGATTCCTATAGATTTAAAGTATCCAGTGGGAGGAAAAGTGTATATGATACATATTTTTTCACCTACGTATCTCCGAGAAGTTCAGACTGTGAGACTCATACTTGGCCTCATGGCGCAAACGGGAGCGTCCCCTTTCGGATGGTGTTTGTATGAGTCAATATCAAGGTGAATGGAGAGGTTACTTAGAGTTAGTGGGAGCAGGTTTAGTGAAAACAAAACCTATGGTCTCTTTAAACAGTTTACACCGTAAGATCACTATGGTCAGCCTGCTAGTTTTGTTTGGATCAGACAATCCCTTCGGAGGGCCTTATCATAGGGGATCGAACACAGTAGAAACTCGAAAGGGATAAAGATTTCCTTAGTCTGTTTTTCAATCTAGTCCTCCCTTCGCCGGATTTTATTGGATGGGGACTCTTGGATCTAAAGACAGAGGGTTACAGTCACAATGTACATAAGATGTTTATGTATCTTGACCGAACAATGGTAACTAAAGTCCACAGGAATAAGAGTTATTCTCGCATTAGGTTTTGGTCAAGAGTATCTTGATCTAGAGGAGGAGTGTTTTTTATTACCCTTCGGTGTCATACATTCTAAACCTTTTGAGTATCATTGCAAATTATAAATGACCTAGGAATCATTTGATAATTAGCTAAAACATGATTGGATTAGAGTTATAGCAAGAAACTCATACAAGTTTGTTTGTAAATTTTTAGCAAAATGTCTAGCTCAATTATTTCCTTACTGGGTGTGGAAAAATTAACCGGAGAAAACATATTGACTTGGAGGAATAGACTCAACATAATCTTGGTTGCACATGATCTTTAGTTCGTTCTCAATGAGGAGTGTCCTCAATTCCCTGCTCAAAACACATCTCAATCTGTTGAGGATGTGTATGACCGCTGGATTAATGCCAATGAAAAGGCAAAAGCCTATATCCTGGCTAGCATACCTGATGTTTTAGCCAGGAGGCTTGAGGGCAAGGTCTCAGCTCGTGAGATCATGGATTTTGTGCTAAATTTGTCCAGACAACCGTCCAAACAAATTCGACATGAAACCCTAAAGTACGTTTATAATGCGCACATGGAGGAGGGAATGTTATTAAGAGAACATGTTCTCAATCTGATTACTCACTTCAACATGGCGGAATTAAACGGAACGGTCGTAGATGAGAAAAGTCAAATTATGTTCATCCTAGAATCTCTTTCGAAGAGTTTTCTGCAATTCCGCAGCAATGCATCGATGAACAACATAGAGTATGATCTGACTTCATCTACTAATCGAGCTGCAGAATTATCAGTTTCTTATGGATGATAAGAGACAACAGAATGGAGAGGAAAATTTGTTTGCCCATTCCAAAAGTTCTAAGAAAGGTTCAACCTCTGGAACTAAGAACTGCAGTCATAGTTCGGAACTTAAGAATATATAGAAGAAAAAGAGAGGGAACAGATAAAGAGTAGTTGTCTTGCAAGAAAAGCTGTTATTTGATAACATGTATGTAGCTTCCAGGATTTATTAGAAACCTTATTTCATGCCTTAGCGAAAACTGTACTTCAATTTCTTTTCAATTGGATAAAGTGTTTATTTCTTTGTAAAAGTTTTGAACTATGTATTGCTCTTCTTGAGAATTATTTGCAATGGTTTAATTCAATTAAAATGGTTTTAAACACTAAATTATAGCAAATATACGAACTGATTTCTCCTAAAGAAAATGCTTATCTTTGGCATCTTCGATTTGATCACATTAATCTCAATAGGATTGAGAGATTGGTAAAGAATGAACTTCTAAATGAGTTAGAAGAAAATACTTTACCTGTATGTGAATCCTGCCTATAAGGCAAAATGACTAAAAGACCATTTAGTGGAAAAGGTTATAGAGCCAAAAAACCTCTTGAGCTTATACATTCAGACCTTTGGGGTCCGATGAGTGTTAATGCCAGAGAAGGTTATTAATATTTCATCTCCTTTGTAGATGACTATTCAGAATTTGGGCATATTTACCTAATACAACATAAGTCTGAAACACTTGAAAAGTTCAAGGAATTCAAGACTGAGGTTGAAAATCAATTGTGTAAAACAATTAAAACGCTTCGATCAGATCGAGGTGGAGAGTACATCCATTTAAAATTCCAGAATTGTTGGAATTTTTATCCTAATCACGTGTTCGTAAATTACTGTTTGAAATTAAACAGTTATTTATTTCATTACTTTGTGTCTCGTAATATTTACAAACTTTTCCAATAAACTAAGCTCCAGGGTCATTGAACTTATGAGAGAACTAGAACTTGAACGGTGTGTAGTGGACACACAGGGAGGATCACGTTCGAGTTAATGACCCGAACGGTCTACAGTATATGGATGGGGTTGGAGGCCTAATCCTGGATATACTGTTGATGCGACGCGCCTTGTATTAGATACAAACGAGGTGATCTGACTCGTTCATGTGGTTGACATGCGAGTGGGGGCATTTTATGCAATGAGATTGTACAAGACCGGACCGTGAATTATTAGACCTACTGGTGTAACACCGTTGACAGTAAGGACTAATAAATTTTAGATGACCATTAGTGACTCAACCTGAATCCTGAGCGTGTTACGGACTCCTTTTTAAGGGGGTTTGTCCTTTGACTAGTACGGGTGAGGGTGGTCACAATTACTCGCCCAATATGCCTATCTTCTCAGGGGTAGGACCAAGCAGGGAGCTGGGAACTTTACTACGTGAGATGGAATTCACTCGTTCCCGCCTTTAGGGAAACTAGAGGGGTTGTTCCCTTAAGTGCTGTCTCCAGGCTTGGACAATGGGCGCCCACCTTTTCACTAGCCTGAGAAGGGTGTTGTTTATGGTTGGACCATCACAATATGTTGTTCATTAGAGGAGCAGTGGGGACTTAAGGAACAAGAGGTAGACACAGGGGTAAAACAATAATTTCACCCAGCCGTGTCTACGAACAACCTGTGAAGGGTCGACTAATGGGCATTAGTTATATCAGTGGACATGTAATATTCTGCACTGACGGGAGTGCAGTTACGGGCTATGGTGGAGTGTTACCGTAGCTAATGAATGTTGATTAACCAGGTCAAAAAGTTTGATAGGTTAATCTCGGATTATTGGAGCCCGTCACTGTAGGTCCATTAGGTCTCTCGGTTGGCTCCATCTGGGTTAAAAGAAAGGTTAGAGTTTTGGTATGAAATTGAAGTGTTCAATTTCATTTATAGGCATTTATGTCATTTATATGAGATATGAATGATATAATGTATAGTTTAATGTGAATGAGATTCATAATAAACTATAGGTTAGCCTAATTGTTGAATTAGGGCTAGTTGGAGAAATTAATTGAGAGAAATTAAATTGGATGTGATTCAATTTAATAAATCCACAATTATTGCAAATATGATTTGCAATATGAGATATTAGATATCTTATATTATATGGTTATGCAAATATGATTTGCATAACCTATGGTTGTGGTAAAATGGTGATAATGTGGAGATTTTAACTCCACTATTTAATCCCTTCTTGCAAGAAGGAAATTATCCATCACACTCTCATTTTTGGATTTCACCAAAGAGAAGAGTCTCATTTTCTCTCTAATTCTCTCCTCACCAAAACACAAAAGAATCACACCATTCTCCTTCTTTCAAAAAGAAGAACAATCGAGATTCCGACTGGTGATGTTCGTGCTTGATCAAGAGTTCGAGAAGTTCGAGATTCGCGAAGTGTTCATGACCAATCGGAAGAAACTTTGAAGAGAGTCTTCAACAAGTAAGTATAGTTTTTCTTACTGTTTTTTCTTCCATAGAATTGTATGTTTAACTTAAATTTAAGTGTTAGATGATTTTAATGAAACTATAGTTGCACATTTTCACCACGACAATTCAATCGTCTTCCGTTGCGTGGGACTTTTATTCCCTTCAATTGGTATCCGAGCCAAGTCGTAGGCTCCATTATGTGCACTGTTTTTTAATTAAAATGGGTGGGTATTTTACCTTATTTCATGAGATGAATGTTGGTTTGCGAATTTGGATGTTTTCGGTTTTGGTATTTTAGATTTACAATTTTATGTTTATGAGATCAATGTAAGGGCTTGTTATTTTTTGGGCATTTTGTTGTAAACCGAGTCTGTAAGTCCGAGTCTTTAGTAGCAAGTGTTGCTATGAAGAAATCGGAGCGAAAACGGGCGAAAAACGACGAAGAACAACAAAGGAGTTTGTTGTTCTGTCGATGGCGTTGAGACGCTGTTCATCTGCGTCTCAACGCTATCCTTGCGGGTGATAACTCGATATAGGAGAGTTATTTCACTGGAATTTTAGTGCCTAGTTGACTTGAATTGCATAGAATTCATTGAGCCTCGTGCTATTTTATCCCTAGAATTTGAATGTTAGTTAGAAATCTTGAACTTAAGTGGTAGGCTGTAAAAATAATTAATGTTGATAATTCTTTTACTTTAAATTAGGAAATTTGGAAGAAACTAGCTAACAAGTAATTAAAGACCGGAATTGGAGATATCATTTAACTACTTCATGTTTAATGTAATTTATAATTGATAATGATATAAGGAATATTTTGCATGCAGGAAATGGATAAAAAATTACAGGGGCTCCTAAGGGCATTTTAGACATTTTACCGAAAGGGAAAATGGTCTTTTTACCCTTAAGGGTACTTTTGTAATTTTGAATCTAGGCATCACTTTTTTTTGTGGAAGAGGAGACACCATCACATCCATTTTCGGCTGAAGCATTGAGGGGGCGTTCTTTGGCGAGGAAGAGAGCTCTCGTTTTTGCTGTAGCAAAAAGGGGCGGAAGAAATCGTTGGCGACGTTGCTACAGCAAGACCGAGTGAGAGGGTTCGAGAGGGCCAGGGGAGAAGCTAATCGATAAAGGTTTGCTGCAGCAACTAGGAAATCGTGGTTGTCTTTTGTTGAAGCAAACATTCGGGAGAGCCAACCTACCGCCTTTCAGCAGTCGGAGGAAGGCGCTGAGATTTGTTGTAGCAATTGCGAGGGACGACATCGAGAGAGTTGGCCCATCGATTTGCTGAAGCAATCGCGTGAGGTTTGGCGTCGGATCTGTGAGAGATGTTCTTTGAAGAAATTGTTGGGAGGCTGCGATAACTCACCATAAAGGAGTTATTTTACTAGAATTTTAGTATTTAATCCACTTGAATTGCATTTAATTTAGTGATCCTCATGTTATTTTATCCCTAAATAACGTGTGTTAGCTTTGAATCGAATTTAAGCATTAGGTGCAAAAAGAATTAATTTTGATGTTTTTGTGCTTTAATTCAAGAAATTTAAGGAAACAAGCTAACGGTTGATTAATGACCGAAATTTGAGATTTTTCTTAACTCCAAAATCCTTGCATATTTAGTTTGATTTATAATTGACTTCATTAATTTATTTGGGATTTTTCGTGTGCAGGAGATGTTTAAAATTACAAAAGTCCCTAAGGGCATTTTAGACATTTTACCGAGAAGGGTAATATGGTCTTTTACCCTTAAGGGTATTTTTGTAATTTGTGGAGTTAGAGCAACACCATCTTGCATAAGAAGGCTAGGGTTTACAAGTGTGGGGAGAAGGAGTAGTCGCAAAAAAAAAAAGGAAGAGACCGAGAGAGAGCGGGCGATTGCTACAGCAAAGGTGTGCATTGGAGAGGAAAATCGTGAAGGTTCCATTGCTGTAGCAATCGTGACGAGTGAGGAAAAAATTGAAGATTCGGGTGTTGTCTCTTTGCAGCAAAACCGAGAGGCCATTGTTGTAACAAAATTGAGAGTGCAGTTCGATTTTCACAGACGTCATTCACGAAATTTGTGATTACCGGCGATCCAACCGTTGGATTTTACTAAAACTTTGTCAGCCTGTTGAGGACTCATAGAGCTCCCATTTGAACGGTTGGATCGTGGTTTCGAGCTTTCCTGTGTCAGATATCGCAGTCACATTGGGCGACAACAGCAGTTCGGTTTTTCACAGACGATGCTCACAAAGTTGTCGTTTGCCGGAGTTTCAACCGTTAGATCGTGCTGAAACTTTTCCAGATTATGCAAGACTCATAGGGCTTTAGTTTGAACGGTTGGATCGTCGTTCTGAGCTTCGGTGGATGAGATATCGCTGTCGCACAGAACCTGCAAAACTAAAATCTGCTACTATGGTCTGCTGTCTTTGGTGGTATCTTTTGCTTCATGTCATTACCTCTCCTAATCTCTAATTGTTAATGTTGTTTTTCCGCTATTGGACACATATTTAAGACTATTTTTGTTCACTATTTTAGACCGAATTCGTGACTGTTTTTAGGCTAGAATTGTGACTGATTATGATAAATTTGTGAACATCATTGGGTTGTTTTCTTGAATTCTTTGATGGATAAAAACATACATCAATTAGAAGTTTATGAGTTAATTTCCATCATGAACTGAATTTCTTTAGGCAAGGGTTAGGTTGTTTTAATGTAATTTTGGATTAAATTTATGGTTGATGCCATTAATTGAATTTATGAAATTTTATTAAATTTAACGGTGCATGAGAATTAAAATTGGCCTTTTTAACTTCTCTATAATTCATAAACTTGGGAAAGCTAATGAATTAGAAAACTAAAATTTCATTCTAGGATTATTGAGTTGATTAGGGATAATCAACCCACCTAGAACCTAAAATCATGGGCATAATTTAGATCACAATTGGGAAATTGTAGGTTTTAAAACTTAGTGATTTTGGAAGAATCATTTGAATGCATGTGTAGGTAAATTCAAGGCATCACTCAAAATTTATTCAAATCGAACATTAGAACTCTAACCTAACCCGAGCCTATTTTTCATTACAAATCTCATCTCTTGTATCTCCCCTCTTGTTTGCATTCTCCTCTCCCCTCATTTAAATTTACTTATTTTCTTGAGTCTAGTCTTATCTTGTCTTACTTATCACATCTGTTTATCTACTATAGGAAATTGCACACTCATGCATTGCACTAAAATAAGGAAAATTTGCTAGGACACTCACTAATTTAGGTCTAACTAGTCCTCGTGGGATCGATACTTTTAACTTATCACTTGCTGCTCTCGACCGTGTATACTTGCCCGTCGTAAAAGTGTCGGGGTTTGATTCTAATTTGCATTAGTTTAGGGCATCCGATATTTTCGCATCACCCGAGAGCGGTTTCTTTGAAACAATTGTGCAATTCTTTGTGAAGGAGGCACCCGATAGGCCTTTTGCTGGAGCAATTGGCTGATCTGTGTTGGGAAGAACTAGAGCTATTGCTGAAGTAAAGTGCCTAACTTTCTACCGAAATCTGAGGTGTTTTGCTAGGCATTTGCTGAATTAATTTTAGCCTATTTCCTGTGTAATTTGACATCCTTTCCTCTAGCACTTACTCTAATATTGTGCCAAATATCACTGCTTTTATTGGGCTTTGTCATACACTAATTGTAGGTTAATTGCCTTACTGTTCTAAGCAATTTGTGTGACTGTTTTGGATTGTTTTTGCATATAAATTTCTTGATTAGTGTAAGCATGACCAATTTAAAGAAGTGTGATTTGATTCTTGCCATGAACTAATTTATCTTAGGCAAAGGTTGGGTTGTGGTCAAATGCAAATTTTGGAATAAAATTATGATTAATGCCATTGACTGAGTTTATGAAATTTTAGTAATTTTAAACATTGCATGAGAATTGAAATTGGGTTTTTAATTTCTCTAGAATTCACGAACTCGAGAGAGCTAGTGAATTAGAAAACTAAAACTTCATTCTAGGGTTTGAGTTGATTAGAGATAATTGACACACCTAGAACCTAAAATTCATGATCATAATTTAGATCTCAATTGAGAGATTGTTGATTTTAAAACTTAATGAATTTGAAAGAAATCATTTGAACACATGAATAGGTGAACTTGAGGAATTAATCACATCTTTATTCCAATTAAAGCATGAGAGTTACAACCTAACCCAAGCCTACATTTTCAATTATAGAATCACAACTTTTACTTCTTGCCTCTTGTTTGAATGATCTTATCTTCATATTTAATTTAATTGGTTTAGTGCATATTGTTTCGAGTACTTTACTTCTCTGCAACGCTAAGTGCATGTTTAGATTATTTTCTAATCGCATACATTGTGTCAAAAGTATAAAGAATAATTTCAAGGACACTCACTTACTTAGATTCTGCTAGTCCTTGTGGGATCGATACTCTTATCTTATCACTTGCTGCACTGACCGTGTATACTTGCACGTCAAAGAAGAGTCAGAGTCTCATCCTAAGTTACACTAGTTTAGGACACTGATATTTTCTGCATCAGCGGGCGCTGGTTTGGCTGCAGAGCAGCGTTGCAACGCCACGACATGGAGCACGCTGAGCACAACACTGGATGCGGTAGCGTTGCAACGCTGCCCACGACATTGCAACGCCGCACGTGTTAAGGGGCAGTTCGCGAGTAGTTGCAAGACGTGGGCGGTTTTCAAAGGAAGTGGGGTAATTTACACGTTTTTATTTTATTATTTTAAATGTAAAAGTATTTTTATTTTATTATTTATTTACTTTATTAAATAATATTAATATAAATGTTATATTAATGTTATTTAATTAAATAATTTCCCCTAGGTGCCAAAATCGGTCCATTTTTTTATTTAATTATTTTATGCATGTGATGTATGATTTAATTAAATTTTTATGTGCATAATGTATGTCATATAGATTTAAAATCCCACCTTAGGTTAAACATATTCATGCATCATTTATATTATAAGAGTTATAATATATAGTTTGCTTGATAGGTTATATTATAAGAGTTATAATATAATTAAATGCATGTTTAATTTAATTAATATAAGTGTTTTTTTTTTAGATTAAAGTATGCTCATGCATTTATATTCATGCGATGAATTATATTATGTTATAGTATATAGTTATTCATGTGATGAATGATCAAGCACTATAACATAGAAATGCATGCAACCTACGTTAATTATTAGTTTTAATGAGTTTAGAACTTGAATAATTAGACTTATGTTTTCTATGTTCTAATAAGATTAGAAATTAGGACTATACTTTAGAAATGCACGCAAATGGGAGCGTCCCCCTTCGGGTGTCATTTGTATAGATCAATATCATCGTGGATGGAGAGAGAACATATAGTGAGTGGGAGTGGGAATTGTGAATACAGGACGCACGGTCTCTTCTTTCGATTCACACCGTGAGACGCCTATGATCTGCCTGCTAGTTTGGCCTAGACCAGACAATCCCTTCGGAGGGCCTGATCATGGGAGTCAAAACACCGTGAATTCCCGAAAGAGATACAGTTTCCTGGTTGGTTTTCCTTCTTGGTTCACCCTTCGGTGGCTATTGTTTGGACAGATGCTTGGAAACTTAATGATTGAGGGTGACACTCACAGAATTCTTTAAGAGTTAATGAACTCGACCAAACAATGGTAATTAGACGCCTAATGGAATAAGAGTTATTCTGGTATTAGGGTCTGATCGAGAAAGTCTCGTCCTAGAAGAGGAGTGTTCTGTTCACCCTTCGGTGGTGGTCATTCTAAACCTTTAGGATATCATTGCAAATTTTGAATGACCTAGGGATCATAAAACATTTCTTGCAAAAACTTAATTGGATTTCAAAAGTTTATTGCGAGACTAACACAAAGTTTTCTTAATTTTTCAGCTTAAAACATGTCTAGCTCAATAATAGCTCTACTCGCGTCTGATAAACTAGTGGAAGATAATTACCAAACATGGAAAAACAACATAAACACAATTTTGGTAACTGACGACATTAAGTTCGTGCTCTCTGAGGAGTGTCCTAAGATGATGGGCTCGACTTCATCGCGAAGTGTTTGTGATTCATACGATCGATGGATCAGGGCAAATGAAAAGGCCAAGGTCTATATCATTGCCAGCATGTCTGATGTTTTGGCAAAGAAGCATGAGCTGATGGTCACCGCTAAGGAGATCATGGAGTCCTTGCAGGAAATGTTTGGACAACAATCCTTTCAAGTCCGACATGACTCACTCAAACATGTCTTCAACGCACGGATGAAAGAGGGGTCGTCTGTCCGTGAACATGTTCTAGACATGATGACCCACTTTAATCTAGAGGAGATAAACGAGACTTCGATCGACGAGTCGAGCCAGGTCAGTTTTAGCTTGGAGACTCTTTCGAAGAGTTTCCTTCAGTTTCGTAGCAATGTTGTTTTGAACAAAATTAGCTACACTCTGACTACCCTCCTCAATGAGCTATAGAATTTCCAGTTCTTGATGAGGGTCAGGGCACCGGAATCTGAGGCAAATGTTGCCTACAGGTCTTATCACAGGGTTCGACCTCTGGGACTAAACATGTTGCTCCTTCACACCCGAAGGGGAAGAAGAAGATGAAGAGGGGTAACACTGACCGAGTTACCGCCCAAAAGGGCAAGATGGTCAAGGAAGTTGCAGATAAAGGAAAGTGTTTCTATTGCAATGGGGACGACCACTGGAAGATAAACTGTCCCAAGTTCCTAGCCGAGAGAAAGAATCAAGGTAAATGTGATTTACTAGTGACTGGAACCTGTTTAGTGGAGAGTAGTGACTCTGTCTTGATATTGGATTCGGGTGCCACTAACTATGTTTGTTCTTCTTTTCGCTGCGAGAGGGTGAGGTGACTCTACGGGTTGGATCCAGGGAGATAGTCTCTGCTGCAGCGATCAACAAAGTAAAGCTCCATTTCGGCCGAAAGTACCTATTATTAGACAATTTGTACATTGTACCAGGGATTACCAGAAACCTTGTTTCCATTTCCTGCCTTATTGAACAATGTATATTTGTTTCCTTTGAATCCAATAAAGCGTTTATTTCTTTCAAAGGCAATCTTATTTATTCAGCTTCACTTGAGTCTAATCTGTATGTTTTGAAACCTAAGTTATTTAAGACTA
The DNA here is from genome assembly GCA_036507285.1 of Trichosanthes cucumerina. Lineage (NCBI taxonomy): Eukaryota > Viridiplantae > Streptophyta > Magnoliopsida > Cucurbitales > Cucurbitaceae > Trichosanthes > Trichosanthes cucumerina. Next base: position 49,202,970 of record CM071841.1, read on the forward strand.
AGTTATTTAAGACTGCAGAACACGAACTAAAAGAGAAAAAGTTTCTCCTAAGGAAAATGCCCATCTTTGGCACCTAAGGTTAGCCACATTAATCTCAATAGGATTGAGAGACTAGTGAAGAGTGGACTTCTAAACGAGTCAGAAGAAAACTCTTTACCAGTGTGTGAGTCATGCCTTGAGGGCAAAATGACGAAACGTCCTTTTAGTGGAGAGGGATATAGAGCCAAAGAGCCCCTTGAGTTAGTACATTATGACCTTTGTGGTCCGATGAATGTTAAAAATCGAGGTGGTTATGAATACTTCGTGTCTTTAATAGATGATTACTCGAGGTATGGGGATATTTACCTAATGCACAAGAAGTCTGAAAATCTTGAAAAGTTCAAGGAGTACAAGACTGAGGTTGAGAACCTGTTAGATAAATCGCTTAAAACACTTCGATCGGATCGAGGTGGAGAGTACATGGACATTGAATTCCAGGACTATATGATAGAACACAGAATTACGTCCCAACTCTCAGCACCTGGTATGCCACAGCAGAATGGTGTATCTGAAAGGAGAAACAGAACCTTGTTGGAAATGGTTCGATCGATGATGAGCTATGCTCGTCTCCCTGATTCTTTTGGGGGTTATGCAGTGGGGACTGCGCTCTATATTTTGAATAATGTTTCGTCGAAGAGTGTTTGTAAAACACCATTCGAACTCTGGAGTGGACGTAAAGGCAGTTTACCTCACTTCAGATTTTGGGGATGCGCGGCTGACGTGTTGGTGTAAAACCCGAAAAAATTGGAACCCTGTTCGAAATTTTGTCTATTCGTAGGTTACCCTAAAGAGACTAGGGGTGGTCTATTTTTCGATCATAAGGAAAATAGGGTGCTTGTGTCGACAAACGTCACTTTCCTAGAGGAAGACCACGTCAGGGTTCATTTACCATGGAGTAAAATTGTGTTAAATGAAATGGACAGTACATCAGCTAGAGTTGCTGATGGGGCTAGTACGTCAACAAGCATTGTTGATCCTAGCACTTCTAGTCAAATCTGTTCCCAAGAGGTCGGAATGCCTCGACGTAGTGGGAGGGTAGTGCGACAACCTGATCGTTACATGGGTTTAGTTGAAACCTCAGTTGTCACTCCTGATGATGACTGTGAGGATCCATTGACCTATGATCAGACAATGGTTGATGTTGACAGAGACGAATGGATTAAAGCTATGGACCAGGAAATGGAGTCGATGTACTTCAATTCTTTCTGGGAGCCTGTGGATCAACAAAATGGGGTAAAATATATTGGTTGCAAATGGATCTAAAAGCGTAAACGTGGCGTAGATGGGAAGGTGCAGACCTTCAAAGCCCGACTAGTGGCAACGTGTTTTACCAAGGTCGAAGGGGTTGACTACCCTCCTCAATGAGCTATAGAATTTACAGTCTTTGATGAGGGTCAGGGCACCGGAATCTGAGGCAAATGTTGCCTACACGTCTTATCACAGGGTTGGACCTCTGGGACTAAACATGTTGCTCCTTCACACCCGAAGGAGAAGAAGAAGATGAAAAGGGGTAAAACTGACCGAGCTGCCGCCCCAAAGGGCAAGATGGTCAAGGAAGTTGCAGATAAGGAAAGTGTTTCCATTGCAATGGGGACACCCACTTGAAGATAAACTGTCCCAAGTTCCTAGCCGAGAGGAAGAATCAAGGTAAATGTGATTTACTTGTGACTGAAACCTGTTTAGTGGAGAGTAGTGACTCTGTCTGGATATTGGATTCGGGGGCCACTAACTATGTTTGTTCTTCTTTTCTGGGAATTGATTCCTGGCAGCCGCTGCGACAGGGTGAGGTGACTCTACGGGTTGGATCTAGGGAGATAGTCTCTGCTGCAGCGATCGACAAAGTGAAGCTCCATTTCGGCAGAAAGTACCTATTATTAGATAATTTGTACATTGTACCAGGGATTACAAGAAACCTTGTTTCCATTTCATGCCTTATTGAACAATGTATATTTGTTTCCTTTGAGTCCAATAAAGCGTTTATTTCTTTCAAAGGCAATCTTATTTGTTCAGCTTCACTTGAGTCTAATCTGTATGTTTTGAAACCTAATTCAGTCAAAAGCGTTTTGAACACTAAGTTATTTAAGACTGCAAAACACGAACTAAAAGAGCAAAAGTTTCTCCTAAGGAAAATGCCCATCTTTGGCATCTAAGGTTAGGCCACATTAATCTCAATAAGATTGAGAGACTAGTGAAGAGTGGACTTCTAAACGAGTCGGAAGAAAACTCTTTACCATTGTATGAGTCATGCCTTGAGGGCAAAATGACGAAACGTCCTTTTAGTGGAAAAGGATATAGAGCCAAAGAGCCCCTTGAGTTAGTACATTCTGACCTTTGTGGTCCGATGAATGTTAAAGCTCGAGGTGGTTATGAATACTTCGTGTCTTTCATAGATGATTACTCGAGGTATGGGGATATTTACCTAATGCACAAGAAGTCTGAAAATCTTGAAAAGTTTAAGGAGTACAAGACTGAGGTTGAGAACCTGTTAGATAAATCGCTTAAAACACTTCGACCGGATCGAGGTGGAGAGTACATGGACATTGAATTCCAGAACTATGTGATAGAACACGAAATTACGCCCCAACTCTCAGCACCTGGTATGCCACAACAGAATGGTGTCGGAAAGGAGAAACAGAACCTTGTTGGACATGGTTCGATCGATGATGAGCTATGCTCGTCTACCTGATTCTTTTGGGAGTTATGCAGTGGAGACTGCAGTCTATATTTTGAATAATGTTCCGTCGAAGAGTGTTTGTGAAACACCTTTCGAACTCTTGAGTGGAGGTAAAGGCAGTTTACATCACTTCAGAATTTGGGGATGCGCAGCTCACGTGTTGGTGTAAAACTCGAAAAAATTTGAACCCCGTTCCAAATTTTCCCTATTCGTAGGTTACCCTAAAGAGACTAGGGGTGGTCTATTTATCGATCTTAAGGAAAATAGGGTGCTTGTGTCGACAAACACCACTTTCCTAGAGGAAGAGCACGTCAGGGATCATTTACCAAGGAGTAAAATTGTGTTAAATGAAAGGGGCTAGTACGTCAACAAGCATTGTTGATCCTAACACGTCTAGACAAATCCGTTCCCAAGAGTTCGGAATGCCTCGACCTAGTGGGAGGGTAGTGCGACAACCTGATCGTTACATGGGTTTAGTTGAAACCTCAGTTGTCACTCCTGATGATGACTGCGAGGATCCATTGACCTATGATCAGGCAATGGTTGATGTTGACAGAGACGAATGGATTAAAGCTATGGACCATGAAATGGAGTCGATGTACTTCAATTCTGTCTGGGAGCCTGTGGATCAACCAGATGGGGTAAAATCTATTGGCTGCAAATGGATCTACAAGCGTAAACGTGGCGTAGATGGGAAGGTGCAGACCTTCAAAGTTCGACTAGTGGCAAAGGGTTTTACCAAGGTCGAAGGGGTTGACGATGAGGAAACCTTTTCACCTGTTGCCATGGTAAAGTCGATCAGGATCCTTCTTGCCACTGCCGCGTATTATGACTACGAGGTATGGCAGATGGACGCCAAGACAGCCTTTATGAATGGCAAACATGATGAAACCATCTACATGGACAAACCCAAAGGGTTCATTGCCCAAGGCCAAGAGCAAGAGGTTTGTCGGCTTCATAGGTCCATTTATGGACTGAAACAAGCTTCGAGGTCTTGGAATATAAGGTTTGATGAGGCGATCAAATCTTATGGCTTTAATCAAAATTCGACGAGCCTTGTGTCTACATGAAAATCGTTGACAAAACTGTCGCAATTTTAGTGTTGTATGAGGATGGTATTCTCCTCATTGGGAATGAGGTAGAATTTCTTATTGACGTTAAGAAGTGGCTAGCTTCGCAATTCCAAATGAAAGATTTGGGAGAAGCTTAGTATGTTCTAGATATCCAGATAGTCCGGAACCGGAATAACAGAACGCTAGCCATGTCTCAAGCATGGGGTTCACTTGATACCTAGAACATACTGAGCTTCTCCCAAATCTTTCATTTGGAATTGCGAAGCTAGCCACTTCTTAACGTCAGTAAGAAATTCTACCTCATTCCCAATGAGAAGAATATCGTCCACATACAACACCAAAAATGCGACAGTTTTGTCAACGATTTTCTTGTAGACACAAGGCTCGTCGACATCTGGATCAAAGCCATAAGATTTGATCGCCTCATCAAACCTTATATTCCAAGACCTCGAAGTTTGTTTCAGCCCATAAATAGACCTATGAACCCGACAAACCTTTTGCACTTGGCCTTGGGCAATGAACCCTTTGGGCTGGTCTCATCAAGTGTGTCATTCAAAAAGGTTGTCTTGACATCCATCTGCCATACCTCGTAGTCATAATACGCGGCAATGGCCAGAAGGATCCTGATCGACTTTACCATGGCAACAGGTGAAAAGGTCTCCTCATAGTCAATCCCTTCAACCTGGGTAAAACCCTTTGCCACTAGTCGAGCTTTGAAGGTCTGCACCTTCCCATCTACGCCACGCTTATGCTTGTAGATCCACTAGAAACCAATAGGTTTTACCCCATCCGGTTGATCCACAAGCTCCCAGACAGAATTGAAGTACATAGACTCCATTTCTTGGTTCATAGCTTTAATCCATTCGACTTTGTCAACATCAACCATTGCCTGATCATAGGTCAATGGATCCTCACAGTCATCATCAGGAGTGACAACTGAGGTTTCAGCTAAACCCATGTAGTGATCAAGCTGTCTCACAACCCTCGCACTACGTCGAGGCATTACCAACTATTGGAAACGGATTTGACTAGACGTGCTAGGATCAACAACACTTGTTGACGTACTAGTCCCATCAGCAACTCTTGCTGATGTACTCTCCATTTAATTTAACACCATTCTACTCCTTGGTAAATGATCCCTGACGTGGTCTTCCTCTAGGAAAATGGCGTTTGTCGACACAAGCACCCTATTTTCCTTAGGATTGTGAAACAAACCACCCCTAGTCTTTTTGGGTAACCTACGAATAGGCACAATTTCGAATCGGGTTCCAACTTTTTCGGGTTTGACACCAAAACGTGGGTCGGGCATCCCCAAATTCTGAAGTGATGTAAACTGCCTTTACATCTACTCCAGAGTTAGAAAGGTGTTTCACAAACACTCTTGGACGGAACGTTGTTCAAAATATAAACCGCAGTCTCCACTGCGTATCCCCAAAAAGAATCAGGGAGACGAGCATAGCTCATCATCGACCGAACCATGTCCAACAAGGTTCTGTTTCTCCTCTCCGATACACCATTCTGTTGTGGCATACCAGGTGCTGAGAGTTGGGACGTAATTTCGTGTTCTATCATATAGTCCTGGAATTCAGAGTCCATGTACTCTCCACCTCGATCCGATCGAAGTGTTTTCAGCGATTTACCTAAGAGGTTCTCAACCTTAGTCTTGTACTCCTTGAACTTTTCAAGAGTTTCAGACTTCCTGTGCATCAGGTAAATATACCCATATCTGGAGTAATCGTCTATGAATGACACGAAGTACTCATAACCGCCCCGAGCTTTAACATTCATCGGACCACAGAGGTCAGAATGTACTAACTCAAGAGGCTCTTTGGATCTATATCCTTTTCCACTAAAAAGACGTTTGGTCATCTTGCCCTCAAGGCATGACTCACACACTGACAAAGAGTTTTCTTCCAACTCGTTTAGAAGTCCACTCTTCACTAGTTTCGCAATCATATTGAGATTAATGTGGCCTAACCTTAGATGCCAAACATGGGCATTTTCTTTAGGATAAACTTTCACTTTCTTAGTTCGTGTTTCTGCAGTTTTAAACAATTCAGTATTCAAAACACTTTTGACCGAATTAGGTTTCGAAACATACAGATTATGCTCGAGTGAAGCAGAACAAATAAGATTGCCTTTGAAAGAAATAAACGCTTTACTAGATTCAAAGGAAACAGATATACATTGTTCAATTCGGCAGGAAATGAAAACATGATTTCTAGTAAACCCTGGTACAATGTACAAATTATCTAATAATAAGTACTTCCGGCCAAAGTGTAGCTTCACTGTGCGCGATTCTTTCATGGAGAGACAAGCTTCCGGATCCAACCCGTGCGGTCACCTCTCACCTCTGCGGCAATTTGCGGAATAAATCACAAAAGAAGAACAAGCGTGGTTAGTGGCGCCCGAATCCAATATCCAGGCAGAGTCACTACTCTCCACTAAAAAGGTTTCTGTCACAAGTAAATCACATTTACCTTGATTCTTCCTCTCGACCAGGAATTTGGGACAATTTCTCTTCCAGTGTCCGCCCCTATTGCAGTGGAAAAACTTTCCTTTCTCTGCAACGTCCTTGACCTTCTTGCCCTTGTGGGCGGCAGCTCGGTCAGTTTTACCCCTCTTCTTCCCTTTCGGGGGTGAAGGAGAAACTGGTTTCGTCCCAGAGGTCGAACCCCTATGATAAGACCAATAGGCAACATTTGCCTCAGATTCCTTGACCCTGTTCAAGGTTTGGAAATTCTGTAGCTCATTGAGGAGGGTAGTCAGAGTGTAACTAATTTTGTTCATAACAGCATTGCTACGAAACTGAAGGAAACTCTTCGGAAGAGTCTCCAAAATAAAACTGAGTTGGCTCGACTCATCGAACAAAGTCCCGTTCATCTCAGCCAGATAAAAGTGGGTCATCATGTCTAGAACATGTTCACGGATATACGACCCCTCTTTCATCCGTGCGTTGAAGACGTATTTGAGCGAGTCATGTCGGACCTGAAAGGACTGTTGTCCAAACATTTCCTGCAAGGACTCCATGATCTCCTTGGCGGAGACCATCAGCTCATACTTCTTTGCCAATACATCAGACATGCTGGCAATGATGTAGACCTTGGCCTTTTCATTGGCCCTGATCCACCGATCGTATGCATCGCGAACACTTCGCGACGCTGTCGAGCCCGGCATCTGAGGACACTCTTCAGACACGACGAACTTAATGTCGTCAGTTACCAAAATTGTTTTAATGTTGTTTTTCCAACTTTGGTAATTATCTCCCACTAATTTATCGGAGGCGAGTAGAGCTATTACTGCGCTAGACATGTTTTAAGCTGAAAAATTAAGAAAACTTTGTGTTTGTCTCGCAAAAAACTTTTGAAATCCAATCAACTTTTAGCAAAATTGTTTCATGATACCTAGGTCATTCAAAATTTTGCAATGATACCCTAAAGATTTAGAATGACCGCCACCGAAGGATGAACAAAACACTCCTCCTCTAGGATGAGACTTTTTCGATCAGACCCTAATACCAGAATAAATCTTATTCCATTAGGCGTCCAATTACCATTATTCGGTATAATTCATTAACACTTAACGAATTCTGTGAGTGCACCCTCAATCTTGAAGTTTCCAAGCATCCGTCAAAACAATAGCAACCGAAGGGTGAACCAAGAACGAATACCAACCAGGAACTGTATCCCTTTCGGGAATTCACGGTGTTCCGACTCCCATGATCAGGGCCTCCGAAGGGATTGTCTAGTCCAGGTAAAACTAGCAGGCGGTTCATAGGCGTCTCACGGTGTGAATCGAAAGAAGAGACCGTGGGTCTCATTTTCACAAGTCCCGTGAAAGAGTGTAGATTAAGAAAGTGGAAGCAATTTTGGATCTTGAACACTCTAAGTTGATCAATTTTACAAAACAAAAAGCATGCTCAAATCTGGAAAAACAGAGAGTATGAACACATACCTTTGTAGTTCAAAATTCTCCTAATCTGTGGGCAATTTCTTATCATAAACACTTTGTGGACAACCTCTAGTGTCCTCCCTACTATCCTCAGCCCTTGGAACAGATTGTTGGATCTTTGATAGAGAGAATTTGAAGAGAGATGGGAGAAAGGTCTGAAAACGTGAATTATATCAATTCTGAAAAATCCTACTTAATCTAATGGTTTCTTCTTGAATTAAAGAAACCAAAAGCTTCTTCAAGCTAGGAGAAGATGACAGCAAGAAGATGAGAACACTACAACAAATCTTCCTTTTAATGACGGTCTTGGAAATTCACGAAGAAGAAATAATGACAGACAATGTAAAATCCCGTGGAAGAAGCTGATTTTCTAAAATAAGGTTATAAATGACCATAAAATAATAATAAAAAGTAAATTATGCTCTTTTCCCCTCACAAAAACATCTTTCTATTTGGTAAACCCTAATTCTCTCTCACAACCCCTCGTTCTCTCTCACACGGCTTCACGAACTTGGATGATGCCGACCGAAGAGATGCCTCTATGCTTCACGAATACTTCACAAAATCAACGACAACATTGACAAGATTTGTGGCTCGCTCAGCAGATATACCGGATTAACGCACCGTCGTTCGGGTTCCAGTTATCAATGTGCAAAGCGTGGAGTACGGCTGGCGTTCGACTTCATAATGTGGATGCACTAGGCAGAGGTCGTGGGTAGCGATTGTTTAGGTTTAGATCTGCTATTTCCTTTATTTTCCTTTTGCTTTATGACCTCGAGATCTTATGTGAAACCACTTTGATTCAAGTTTGATGTTAATTTAATTCCTATAATCTTAAGATTTTTTTTTTTTTTTGTACAATACAATTCCTCCTCTGCTTAGTTAGATTTTCCAGAGTATTTTGACTTTTGAAGTAATCGAAGGCTCATGTTTTCCACCGCTCTTGTTAGGTGTTCATGGGTCTTGCTCAAGTTGTTGCCATTATTGCAATTCTTGCATTTTATCAAATTTACTCTATTTCTATCAAGCATTTTGAAGCTTATAATTTTCTTATTTTCAACCCCTTTTAGCTTGTTAGAGAAGGTTTATTAGATTGTGGGAGAAGAACATAGAGTGGTTGAGTTTAGGAGAAGACGAAAAAATGGAGTCAATTCATTGTTCATATGTTGTTTGATGAAATGCCTAATGATTCAGGACAGTGAAGGAGATATAGACTTTTAGAAATTGAGTCCAAGAAAATCGATGAATTAAAAACAAATTAGTTGAGGATTTGGAGTTGAAAATTGATGATCCAGAGAAGAATGAGATGAACTACGATAATGTCGAGAATAGTGTTAAAGAATCACATTAAGGAAGTGAATGATAGTAAAAGCGAGTATGTTTATGAATCAAAACCCACAATGAAACTAGAAACATTGGATGCTGACACTGAAGGGGACAAGAATGAAATGGACATGGAGAAAATTTTAGTTCAAGCTGGAGATGATGATCAAGTCCATGGAGCTCCCTAAAAATGTTCTTAAAATTTGGTTGATGTCAAGATCGAATGGCAAATAGAAAATGCTCCTAAAAGACATAAATCTTGACTCGTCAATCCAACTATGTTATGATTTACGTGTAACCATTTTATGCTTGTAGGGATGGTGTGGGTGAGGGTCAATTCTATCAGGTTCTACTGCACGAACTCGATGCCATATGAAAGGTCTGTTATAAAGCTTGCAATCACTCGCTTTGTTTGTTGTTGTCATAAGAAAGTAAGGTGAATGTCTTTTAATTTAAATTTTGACGAATGTATAGGCTCGTGCTTCACTAGAACCAAGTTACCAATCTCCAGTAACTTTTATCATTGTCCAAAAGTGACACCATACCAGACTTTTTGCATCCAATCACAATGATAGGAGTAGCATTGACAAGAGTGATAATATTTCACCAGGTAATACATTTGCAAGCAAGATATAGCAGAACACCCAATATGATTTTGTCCAGAGAAAGGTGCTCCTCTGAACTTTTAGATTCAAAATTTTTAACATCTGTCTTAATTTGTAGGTACGGTCATGGATTCAAAGATATGTCATCCGAATGAGTTCAACTTTTATCTATGCAGTCACGTATGAATCTAGGTATGGTGTAAGAGAACAATCATAATGGACAAAACATGACACTCGAAACATCATGCAAGTCTAGTTAATATTCTGAATGTTGTTGTCTATAGGTGGACTCCTTCGAAAACACTAAGTGCATAATTTTAAGCGACAAGTACACCGGGATGCTAAGTATTTTCATACATGTGCTTATACCAAAGGTTTGAATTGAAACTGGAAATTTATTTTTGCTTTGATATCTGCATATGTGGTTAGCTGGTTACTATATTTCAATGCAATTATTGGTATGAGTGACAAAATTGTTGCTCAAGCAAAAAGGAGCATTTCTGATAAATATCAAGAAACAAACTGTGGGTTGGATGTTGAGTTTTCTTTTCGTTGTTAGCTTTGTTGGACTATTCTCTATTGTGCCTCTTAGAAAGGTCAGTAGTGCAAGCAATTAAAAACCCTTTTTCAAATGCATTGTTTGGTTTTAGTTTGTTTTTTCTTTTTTGGTCTTGTGTTATCTTAGTTATAATTGATTTGATATATATAGAATCATATTTTTGTTTATTTTAGACCACATCTAATTTAGGATATATGAAATGTTGGACTTTCAAATAGGTTTAAATTTTTGTTCAATGATTGATGGTGAAGAATAAAATAGTTTTTAAGTATAAAAATAGAACATAACATTGGACCAAAAGGAAACGAGTAAAGAGGTATGAGACCAAAATAAATTAAAACCTTATTATTTATTTTTAGTCTTTCGAGATGAGTTTGAGTTTTTACAAGTTTACTCTGAAGGAGGATGTTGTCTTTTTCTTCCTTAATATCAATCCATGGTTAAGGATTTTTAGGATTGATTGATGGTGAAGAATAAGATGTTCGCAACCCATCATTTCCGAAGCCTTTTCCTTTAGACCATCTTTTGGGTTGTGTTGTTTATTTTTCATTAGATTGGACGAGTATTTGTTTACCATAGAGACTTATCTTGAAGTAAGTTACAATTGGATAATGAAATTGTCGTAGGACACAACTTACAAATCGTACTAAATATTTTTCTTTTAGATTCTCAAATACCTTTGAAATTTAAAGTGTTGGTTGTACTTTTCTTGACGTGTTTCTTTTGATTTGTTTTCCTACTTAAACAGGAGGGCTTAGGAGATCATTTATTTAAACTGTTTGATTATTATTTTGTAATATTGATACTTTATAATATGTTTGGAGTTTATTGGATAGGGTTCTATGGCTATCCTGCAATTATGCTAGCTAATAAATGATTTTAAGTGTAGGTTGGTGCTTAGAGATCATTCATAAGTTTTGTTAAGTTTAGTTCCAAATTGTTTAAGTTATGTTAAGTTTATTTTAAGTTTAGTTAACTTTTGAGCTTGAGTTTTGAGTATTTTGAGTAGTTTCAATGCTTCTAAATTAGTTTATTTTGAATACGAGGATGGAAGAGAAGGACTACCTCTCTAGTTTGAGCATGAAGATCAATCGATTGATGATGAGAGGAAGAAGAGCATGAAGTAGAAGTTGGGTTCTTTATTTTATTTAGCAATTTTTCTTATCTTTGTAAAGTAAATGTAGTTTGTATAGATATTTTTCTGATATGTAATACACTTCTTTTAATACATACTTTATATTTTATTAATTAAAGTTAAGTTGGTAAGATTACTTGTGTAAAAATATATTATTATTGAGATTTTTTTGTACAAAATTTGTGAAATATTAATATTTTTTGTTAGAGTCATTGAGGCAAACAATAATTTTTTTTTCTTAAATTATGAACAAAACAATGACGGGCAATGCCCGTCATTAAAAGTGTCTGTCATTATAGGTTATAATGACAGACACTTTTAATGACGGTCAAAATCTTTAATGACGGGCATTGCCCGTCATTAAAAATGTCTGTCATTATATGTTACAATGACGGTCGCTTTTTAATGACGGGCAATGCCCGTCATTAAAAATCGCCCGTCATTGTAACATACAATGACACTCGCATAGATGACGGACGCGCGCCCGTCATCAAAACCCTTTAATGACGGGCAATGCCCGTCATTAAAACTCTTTTTTCTTCTAGTGGAAGGATTTAGCAAGAAGGAGGTGCTCAATTTGAGTTAATTTGAAAAAGTAGTAAGCTTGCTAATGCTTTTTCATTTTGTCCAATTGAAATTCAAAATCAAATTTGAATTTTCATTTAATTTTAATTCAAAATTAATATAAAATTAATTTTAAATTAAAAATAAATTTATTAATTTTATTAATTAAATAATTTAATTAATTAATTTAATTATTAATTTTAAATAATTTATTTAATTTAATATCAAATATTAAATTAAATAATTGGACCAATCCCGATTTCTTAAATCGATCGTTTAAACATGAATCCCTATTCATGTTATAAACTGAACAAATATTTAAATCACATTTAAATATTTCCACCTCTTCTTTATTATAGTTTAATTCATAATTAAACTGTGACACGTTAAGTATATCATATATAATTAACGTTTTCTCCCAAAACTGAATTTGAACAATTCAAATTCTTTTCTCTCAAAATGTTACAAGGCTTAGTCCGAGCTAGTAAGGGGACCTAATGGACCTACAGATGATGAGCTCCAACGATACAAGATTAACCGGTCAAACTCATTAGCCTAGCTAATCAACATTCGTTAACCACTGGGACACTCCACTAAAGCCCAGTGGTTGAACTCTCCTCACCGTAGATATATTTATGTTCACTCGATATAACCATGATTAGTAAGTCGATCCTTCACAGGTCATTCGTATGTACAGCTGGGTCAAAATTACCGTTTTACCCCTGTAATTACTTCTTGTTCCTTAAGTCCCACTCATCCTCTAATGAACAATTGGTTTGTGGTCCAACCAACAAACCGAATCCCTCTCGGGTAAATGAGAGGGGTGGGCCCTTTGTTCAAGACTCGGAGTCAGCACTTAAGGGAACAACCTCTCTACTAATCCCTAAAGCGGATAGGAGTGAATTCCATCTTGCAAAACTATGTTCCCAGCTATCTACCCGGTCTTATCCCTGAAATGGGAGGCTTATTGAGTGGGCAACCTCAGGCCACTCTCACCCATGCAAATCTAAGGATAATCCGAATAAACAGGAGTTCATGGCACGCTCAGGATTAAGATCGAGTTACCTAGGTCGTCGTATGAATATAGTCAGTGATCCGCGTGACGATCACGTCTCCTCGTTGCACAATTTCCCTGATGAGATGATATTTGCGCTCTATGTGCTTTCCGCGCTTATGGCTTCTAGGTTCTTTCGAATTTGCCACTGCACCACTATTATCACAATAAAGAGTGATGGGCAAATTCATATTTGGAACAACTTCCAAATCATTAAAGAATTTTCTAAGCCATACAACCTCCTTCGCTGCTTCGCAATCTGCGACATACTCAGCTTCCATGGTGGAGTCAGCAATACAACCTTACTTTATACTCCTCCATACTATAGCTCCTCCGTTAAGAGTGAAGACTGATCCTCATGTGGATTTCCTCGAATCTACATCAGTTTGAAAATCAGAGTCAGTGTATCCTGCAAGGATCAAATATTTTGCGCCATACACAAGCATATAGTCTCTCGTTCTCCTAAGATACTTGAGGATATTCTTAACGGAAATCCAATGATCATATCCAGGATTGGACTGATACCTGCTAACAATTCCCACTGCATAGCATATGTCGGGTCGAGTACATAGCATGGCATACATCAGACTACCAACAACTAATGCATAGGGAATGCGTCTCATATCCTCAACTTCTTTAGGTGTCTTAGGACATTGTTCCATAGACAGATGAATTCCATGCCTGAAAGGTAATAAACCCTTCTTGGAATTCTGCATCTTATATCTAATCAACATTTTGTCAATATAAGATGCCTGAGACAGCGCTAGCGTTTTGCTCTTGCGATTCTAAACAATTTGGATTCCAAGGACAAACTGAGCTTCTCCCAAATCTTTCATTTGGAATTGGGTCGCTAGCCATTGCTTAACGCCAGTCAGGAATCCTGCATCATTGCCAATGAGCAGGATATCGTCTACGTATAAGACTAAGAAAGCTACAGTAATATTGACTATCTTCTTATAGACACAAGGCTCGTCAATATTCGGTTCAAAGCCATAAGATTTGATCGCAGTATCAAATCTTATATTCCAGGATCTAGATGCTTGTTTCAATCCATAAATGGACCGCTTAAGCTTGCAAACCTTTTGCTCCTGACCCTGAACTTTGAACCCCTCTGGTTGATCCATATAGATACTCTCTTCAAGGTTGCCATTCAAAAAGGTTGTCTTGACATCCATTTGCCAAATTTCGTAATCATAAAACGTTGCAATGGATAAGAGTATTCTAATTGACTTAAGCATGGCAACAGGGGAGAAGGTTTCTTCATAGTCCACCCCTTCCCGCTGGGTATAACCCTTTGCCACAAGTCGAGCCTTAAAGGTTTGCACCTTACCAGCTTGATCTCGTTTCCTCTTGTAGATCCACTTGCAACCGATAGCTCTTTCACCATCTGGTTGATCTATAAGTTCCCAAACTGAATTGAAGTACATTGACTCCATTTCGAGGTCCATGGCTTTAATCCACTGGTCTCTGTCTATATGATTCATTGCATGTTTATAGGTCAATAGATCCTCTATGCCATCATCAAGTATGACGACCTGGGTTTTAGTTAAACCCATGTAACGGTCGGGTTGTCTAACATCCCTCCCACTACGTCGAGGCATTCTCAACTCTTGAGAAGGACAAGCTTGATCAACAACTTTTGTTGATTTATCTATAGCTTCCTCGGAAATTTCGCCCAAGACAATTCTGCTATGAGGTCGATGATCTCTCATGTGGTCTTCCTCTAAGAACGTGGCATTTGTCGACACAAGCACTTTGTTCTCTTGAGGATCATAAAACAAACCACCTTTCGTTTCTTTAGAGTATCCTACGAATAGGCATAATTTTGAACAATGTTCCAGTTTCTTTGGTTTGGACACTAGCACATGTGTCGGACATCCCGAAATTCTGAAGTGACGTGAACTACCTTTACGCCATTTTCATAACTCATAGTGTGTTTTTGAAACACTCTTAGAGGGAACCATGTTCAAAATATATGCAGCAACTTCTACTGCATATCCCGAAAATGAATTAGGCAGTTGAGCATAGCTCATCATAGATCGAACCATGTCAAACAGGGTTCTATTTCTCCTTTCAGATACACTGCGGTGAGAGTTAAGATACAATTCCATGTTCTATCATATAGTCTTGGAATCTTAAACCCATATACTCTCCACCTCGATCTGATCAAAGTGTTTTAATCGTTTTACCTAACGAATTCTCAACCTCTGCCTTATATTCCTTGAACTTTTCAAGGGTTTGGGACTTATGATGCATTAGGTAAAGATAGCCATACCTAGAATAATCATCAATGAAACTGATGAAAGATTCATACCCTCCTCGTGCCTTAACATTCATTGGACCCCAAAGATCTGAATGCACGAGTTCCAAGGGTTCTTTGGCCCTATAACCTTTTTCAGAAAAATGTCGTTTAGTCATTTTTCCCTCAAGACAGGACTCACATGGTGGTAAGGAGTTGTCCTCTAACTGACTTAGGAGACCACTCTTAACCAATCTCTCAATCCTATTGAGATTAATGTGACCTAGTCTCAAGTGCCAAAGATAGGTACTTGGAGAAAGCTTTTGCCTTTTATTTTGAGTATCAGCTGTTTTAAACATCTCGGTGTTCAAAATAGCTTTTATCTCTGTTGGTCTTAACATATATAAGTTGTTTTCAAGTTTAGCAGAACATATTCGTACACCTCTTTTGCAAATGAACGCTTCATTATAATCAAAAGACACTTTATACATATGTTCAAGTAAACAAGAGATAGATACAAGATTTCTTTTGATTCCAGGAACCAAAAGTACATTTTCTAATAAAACGAATCTATCTCTAAATAACAACTTCATTGCTCCCACTGCTGTAGCTAAGACAACCTCTCCTGTTCCAACCCTGAGAGTTATCTCACTATCAGCAAGCTGCCTCCAGGAACTAGTTTCCTGAAAAGAAGAACATACATGGTTAGTGGCTTCTGAATCTAGTATCTAGGCAAAATCATCATGGTCCACTAAACATGCTTCAACAACGAGTAAATCATATTTACCTTGTTTTTCTTTCTCAACTTTCTTTTCTGCAAGGTACTTCGGGCAGTTCCTCTTCCAATGCCCATCTTCGCCACAATAGAAACATTTTCCTGTGGCTTTACCCTTGTGAATGGGAGCTTTTTCCTTCCCTTTATCCTTCTTCTTCTTCTAAATACCTTTATTCTTAGAAAAAGAAGTACCAGACTTAGTCCCTGAGGATGATCCATTCAGGAACTTCCTTGAAGTGATAACGTTTGCCTCCTTCTCTTTTCCCTTTGATTTCATCAGGTACTCAAATGTCTGGAGCTCGTTAAGTGGAGTAGTCAGGTTATACTCTATCTTGTTCATCACCGAGTTGGTGCGGAACTGGAGGAAACTCTTCGGAAGAGATTCCATTATAAAGCTAACCTAACTGTTCTCATCAATGACAGCCTCGTTTACCTCTGCCACGTTGAAATGGACCATCATATTAAGGACATGTTCCCTAACAGATGTTCCCTCCTTCATCCAGGAGTTGTAAACGTACTTGAGAGCATCATAATGGACCGATGAGAACGGTTGTCCAAACATGGCCTGTAATGATCCCATTATCTCTTTTGCGGTGATCATGCCCTCATGTTTCTTAGACAATACATCAGATATGCTGGCTAAGATGTAGACCCGGGCTTTATCATTAGCCCTAGTCCATTTGTCAAATGCATCCCGAACTATTCGGGTTGCAGACGAGCTGGGAGGGGGAGGACATTCCTCCGTCAAGACGAACCTTAGATCATCAATTACAAGAATCGTATTCAAGATTGATTTCCAAGTTCCAAAGTTATCGTCGTTAAGTTTGTCGGAGGCGAGTAATTGAATAAAAGAGCTCCACATGCTGAAAATAGAACATATTCTATTAGTGAATTGCTTTTAACCCATAACATGCATCCAATTAAGAATTTAGCAAAAGTAATAATGTACCCATAATCTCATTATTTGTTTTTGCAACGATACTTCAGTGAGTCAGAGCAACTGATAACGAAGGGCAGTCAATCACTCCTTCACTGAACCAAGACATTTTTGACTAAATGCCAACACCGGAATAACTCTTATTCCTATAGCATTCTAGTTATCGCTACTTTGGTCAAGAATTCACTAACACTTGACGATTCTTGTAAGTGTGACCTGCCATTTTCATGTCTAAAAGGTCGGCCTCAACAATGCTACCGATTTGGACAGTCAAGGTTGGGAATGGACCTAGGAGACCCTATCCATTTCTGGAGTTTGAGTTGTTCTGAATTCCATGTTACATCCCTCCGAATGGATGGTGCTACTACGGGCAACCTGCAGGCGCAAAATGGGAATCTCACGGTCTAACCTAAAGGAGGAGCCCATAGGATGTGTTGACACACTTCCTTCTCCCACTTACTATAAATACTTTCTCCATTCACCTTGCTCTTGATTTATGCAAACACCATCCGAATGGGGATGCCCTATTGACATCACGAGGCCAAGCATAAATCTCACGGTGTGAACTTCGCGAAGAGCGTAAAATGAAATTGATATATCATATATACCTTTTCACTCCCACTAAGTATTTTAAATAGTTTGGGTATACTTTTACTTAGGCATATTTCGGCTAAAATAATATGACCTAAGTCTACCAATATAACTATTATACTGGAATTACCTAAGTCTATTAACTTTTTAATAAACCTAGGTCTATGAGTTTAATTTATTAACTTTTAATAAACGCCACTCATGAGAATAATTTATAAACCTCTGGATTAAATTCACTCCCTGGTTAGTTCCCAGGTAAGGGTGTTCCGTTAAAGTCACTTAAGTACTGACCCTAGCAGTAACCTTTCTTAGACAGAGTCCCTCTTTAATCACAGTTTATAAATTATTGGTTGCCTAATTCTAATCTTATTAGAACTAGATAACCTTAGATCTAATTAATTTCCAGTTCTAAAACCATTTTAAAACTAATTAATTAACCTTAAGTTACATGCATTTTTATGTTATAAATTGCTTGATCATTCATCATATGAATATACATACATTTATAACAAATTCATCACATGAATAAATGCATTAAAAATTATATGTTTAATTTTTAATTAATATAACTCTTATATTCATTATAATTAAAACATATAATATATTTGTTTCATAAATTAATATAACACTTATATTAATTCCAATGAAACACTAATTCATGCATACTATATATTATAACACTTATAACATACTTTCAAATGCATGGAGCATGCTTCCTATGGTGGGATTTTAAAATCTATATGGCATACTTTATGCACATACTATCAGGGATTTTAATTAAAACATACATTCACAATGCATAATTAATTAAACACACTAAAGTGGACTTGTTTTGGCATCTAATGCAAGCAAACAACTAAATTATTACAATAATAATCTAGAATTAAAATCGAACCACTTCGAACCAGCTTGCATATGTGTGAACCAGACCTTCAAAAGGTTGAACCGGGCTGTAAAAGATTGAATCGAGCCTCCAAATGGTAAAACGAACCTCCAAAAAGGAAAAACCAGCCTCAAATTAGTCAGAACCGGTCTAAAACCACCTGAACCGGACCAAAATCGACTCGAACCGGTCCAAAATCATTGAACTGGTCAAAGTCAACATCCCACGGTCAAAGTCAACGAATTGAATATTAAACAACTGCCGACGTCATCATGACATCACCCATCTTCCTCATTTTGAAATTAAAAAAATGCGGGCATGTTGTACTCGAGCATAATGATATTAAAAAAAAATCCAGCAGCTCTCTGTTTTGATATTTCAGTGACCTCTGAGGCTTCTTTCTTCAAATTGAAGGTCTTCTCGAACTCCAATCAACTTGAAATTTTTAGAGCTTATTCTACACACAATAATGCTCAAACACACTTGAGCAATTTGAAAATAAAGCACAAATAGATGCTCAATTTAAATGCCAAATTTAGAAGAACACTTTAGATGCCCAAAAAAATTATATTTAAAAAAAAACACCCACCACAGAATACAATTGATCAAATTGAGTGCTCAAAATTGCTCTGATACCAATTGAAAGAGTGTAGATTAAGAACGCAGAAGCAATTTTGGATCTTGAACACTCTAAGTTGATCAATTTTACAAAACAAAAAGCATGCTCAAATATGGAAAAACAGAGAGTATGAACACATACCTTTGTAGTTCAAAATTCTCCTAATCCGTGGGCAATTTCTTGTCATAAACACTTTGTGGACAACCTCTAGTGTGTTTCCTACTATCCTCAGCCCTTGGAACAGATTGTGGGATCTTTGATAGAGAGAATTTGAAGAGAGATGAGAGAAAGGTCTGAAAACGTGAATTATATCAATTCTGAAAAATCCTACTTAATCTAATTGTTTCTTCTTCAATTAAAGAAACCAAAAGCTTCTTCAAGCTAGGAGAAAATGACAGCAAGAAGATGAGAAGGATTTAGCAAGAAGGAGGTGCTCAATTTGAGTGAATTTGAAAAAGTAGCAAGCTTGCTCATGCTTTTTCATTTGGTCCAATTGAAATTCAAAATCAAATTTGAATTTTCATTTAATTTTAATTCAAAATTAATATAAAATTAATTTTAAATTAAAAATTAATTCATTAATTTTAAATTAAAAATTAATTTATTAATGTAATTTAATTAATTAATTTTAAATAATTTATTTAATTTCATATCAAATATTAAATTAAATAATTGGACCAATCCCGATTTCTTAAACATGAATCCCTATTCATATTATAAACCGAACAAATATTTAAATCACATTTAAATATTTTCACCTCTTCTTTATCATAGTTTAATTCATAATTAAACTGTGACACGTTAATTATATCATATATAATTAACGTTTTCTCCCAAAACCGAATTTAAATAATTCAAATTCTTTTCTCTCAAAATGTTACAAGGCTTCGTCCGAGCTAGTAAGGGGACCTAATGGACCTACATATCATGAGCTCCAACGATACAAGATTAACCAGCAAAACTCTTTAGCCTAGCTAATCAACATTTGTTAACCACCGGGACACTCCACTAAAGCCCAGTGGCTGCACTCTCCTCACCGTACATATATTTTTGTCCACTCGATATAACCATGATTAGTAAGTCGATCCTTCACAGGTCGTTCGTATTTACAGCTGGGTCAAAATTACCGTTTTACCGCTGTAATTACTTCTTGTTCCTTAAGTCCCACTGATCCTCTAATGAACAATTGGTTTGTGGTCCAACCAACAAACCGAATCCCTCTCGAGCCAATGAGAGGGGTGGGCCCTTTGTTCAAGACCCGGAGTCAGCACTTAAGGGAACAACCTCTCTACTAACCCTTAAAGTGGGTAGGAGTGAATTTCATCTTGCAGAACTATGTTCCCAACTATCTACCCGGTCTTATCCCTGAAATGGAAGGCTTATTGAGTCGGAAATCTCAGGCCACTCTCACCCATGCAAATCTAAGGATAATCCGAATAAACAGGAGTTAATGGCACGCTCAGGATTAAGATCGAGTTACCTAGGTCATCGTATGAATATAGTCATTTAAGACAGTAAACGGAGTTATAAAGTCTAAGTGGCTATTTCTCGGTTCAGTCTTATGCAAACTCATTGCATAGGACGCCCCCACTCGCATGTCTCCAAATTAACGATTCAGGATCACATC
The DNA here is from genome assembly GCA_036507285.1 of Trichosanthes cucumerina. Taxonomy (NCBI): domain Eukaryota; kingdom Viridiplantae; phylum Streptophyta; class Magnoliopsida; order Cucurbitales; family Cucurbitaceae; genus Trichosanthes; species Trichosanthes cucumerina. The sequence goes on from CM071841.1 coordinate 49,223,618, forward strand.
GTTTGTACTTTACAAAGTGGGTCGCGTCCATAGTGTCTCCAGGATAAGGTACCCAGTCCTATCCCTATACTATAGACCGTTCTGGCTATAACTTGAACTTGATCCACTTTTACGTCACACATAAAGTTCAAGTATACATACTATAGACATGGGATCTATATTGGATTAGGGTTTCAAAATATAGAATTCACTTTATTCAATAACACCTTTACTGAATAAATCTCAATAATAACTTTATTGCAAAATAGAATATACATTCAATTTACAAACTCACGAGTTTTAGGACATAAAACCCAACATCCCCCTCCCACTCACTATAAGTACTCTCTCCATCCACGATGATATTGACCTATACAATTGCCATCCCAAGGGGGACACTCCCATTTGTGCCACGAGGCCGAGTATAGATCTCACGGTGCGGACTTAAAGGAGATTTGTGGTTGGAAAATCAAATGTATCTCATACACTTTATTTCCTCCCATTCAGTACTTTAATTTTAATAGGGATTGGCCTAGATAAACCGGCTAAAATTTACCTAAGTCTACCAATATAACTCTTATATGGTATTAACCTAAGTCTATAATCACATTATAACTTAGGTCTATGTGAGTAATTAAAACACTTTTAATTAGCGGCACTCACGATAAGTATAATCTAAGAATCTCTGGACCGAATTCGCTCCCAGGTCGGTTTCCAGGTAGGGGTGTTCCGCAAGCGTCACTTTAAATACTCCAGCCTTAGACAAAACCTTCCTTAGACAGAGTTACTAATTAGTCTCCATTCATAGAGTAAACTTTGATTTCCTAATTTCTAATCTCATTAGAAAATAGAAAACCTAAGTCTAATTATTCAAGTTTTAAACTCTTTAAAACTAATAATTTACTTAGGTTGCATGCATTTCTATGTTATAGTGTTTGATCATTCATCACATGAATAACTATATACTATAACATAATATAATTCATCACATGAATATAAATGCATGAGCATACTTTAATTTAAAAATATTACACTTATATTAATTAAATTAAACATGCATGTTAATTATATTATAACTCTTATAATATAACTTATCATGCAAACTATATATTATAACTCTTATAATATAAATGATGCATGAAATGTTTAACCTAAGGTGGGATTTTAAATCTATATGACATACATTATGCACATAGAAATTAATTAAAATATACATCTCATGCATAAAATAATTAAACAGCAAAAAATGGATCGGGTTTTGGCACCTAGGGGCAATTATTTAATTAAATAACATTAATATAACACTTATATTAATATCATTTAATAAAATAATTAAATAATAAAATAAGAAATACATTTTACAAAAGTAAAAATAAAATACAAAATAAAATTGGGTGAAAAACGCCCCACCAACACAACTTTGCAACTCCCCATGTCTGGAACTGCCCGCGAACTGCTCCTCAACGCGTGCAGCGTTGCAACGTTGTGGCTTCCAACGTCGACCCAGCGTTCTCAACGCCACCGCATTGCAACGCTACGCCCAGCGTTGCAACGCTGTCCTGCAGCGCGCCTTTCTCCCGCTGGCACAGCGTTGAGTTGCTAAGGAACAGCGTCTCAACGCCATTGCCTGTACAACAAACTCCTTTGCTATTTTGTGATTCGAAAGACGCTCGTTTCCGCTCAGATTTCTTCACAGCAACACTTGCTACGAACGACACGGACATACGAACTCGATTTATTTTCTAAATTGCCCAAAAACACGGGCCCTTTACATTTGATCTCATCAAACAGAAAATAAATCTAAAAGTGCCAAAAATCGAAAACATCCAAATTCGCAAACCAACATTCATCTCATGAATTCAAAGTAAATTACCCACCCATTTTAACAAAAACAGTGCATAATGAAGAACCATTGAAATGGCTCTGATACCAATTGAAGGGAATGAGAATCCCCGCGCAGCGGAAGACGATGGAATCGTCATGGTATCATTACGCTACTCGATTTTTGTTAAAATGTTCTAACTCTTAGATCTAGGCTAAACATGCAAAAGATGAAGAAAAACAGTAAGGAGAAGTTTACTTACTTGTTGTAGACAAAAACTTCAAGGATTCCTCCTCGGTCACGAACACTTCGTGATTCTTGATCTCAACGAATGTTCCCCACGAACGAAACTCGAACACTACCACTTGGAGTCTCGGTTGTTCTTCCTTTGGAAAGAAGGAAGATTGTGGTATTTTATGCTTTTGGAGAGGGAGGAGAATTGAGAGAGTAGAGAGAATTTTAATCTCTTCTCTTTTATCAAAATCAAAAAATGAGAGAGTGAAATTACAATCCCTTCTTGCAAAGGGTTTAAATAGTGGAATTGATGGAGTTAAAATCTCCACATAATTACCACTTTACCACAACCATAGGTTATGCAAATCTCATTTGCATAACCACATAATATAAGATATCTCATATCACATATTGCAAATCTCATTTGCAATAAATGTGGATTAATTAAATTGAATCACATCCAATTTAATTTCTCTTAATTAATTTCTCCAATTAGCCAAATTCAACAATTAGGTTAACCTATAGTTTATAATGAATCTCATTCACATTAAACTATATATTATATCATTCATATCTCATATAAATGACATAAATGCCCTTTAAGTGAAATTTAACACTTCAATTTCATACCAAAACATTAACCCTTCTTTTAACCAGATTGAGCCAAGCGGGGACCTAATGGACCTCTGGTGGCGGGCTCCAATGATCCGAGATTACCTGTCAAACTCTTTGACCCAGTTAATCAACATTCATTAGCTACGGTAACACTCCACTATAGCCCGTAGCTGCACTCCCGTCAGTGTAGAATATTACGTGTCCACTGATATAACCAATGCCCATGAGTCGACCCTTCACAGGTTGTTCGTAGACACGACTGGGTCAAATTATCATTTTACCCCTATGTCTACCTCTTGTTCCTTAAGTCTCCACTGCTCCTGTAATAAACAACATATTGTGATGGTCCAACCATACACAACACCCTTCTCGGCCAGTGAGAAGGTGGGCGCCCGTTGTTCAAGCCCTGGAGACAACACTTAAGGGAACAACCACTCTAGTTTTCGTAAAGGCGGGAACGAGTGAATTCCATCTCCCGTAGTTAAGTTCCCAGCTCCGTACTTGGTCTTGTCCCTGAGAAGATAGGCATATTGGGTGAGTAACTGTTACCATCCTCACCCATACTAGTCAAAGGACAGACCCCCGCAGACAGGAGTCCGTAACACGCTCAGGATTCAGGTCGAGTCACTAATGGTCATCTACGAAGTTATTAGTCCTTAGTGTCAACGGTGTTACATTAGTAGGTCTAATAATTCACGGTCCGGTCTTGTACAATCTCATTGCACAGGATGCCTCCACTCGCATGTCAACCACATGAACGAGTCAGATCACCTCGTTTATATCTAATACAAAGCGGGCCGCATCCACAGTGTATCCAGGATTAGGTCTCAACCCTATCCATATACTGTAGACCGTTCGGGTCATTTACTCGAACGTGATCCTCCCTGTGTGTCCACTACACACCGTTCAAGTTCTAGTTCTCTAGTAAATTCAATGATCCTGGAGCTTAGTTTATTGGAAAAGTTTATAAATATTGTGAGACACAAAGTAATGAAATAAATAACTCTTATTAATTTCAAACAATAATTTACAAATACGAGATTAGGACAAAAATCCCAACAAACATAAGGAACAAGAGGTAGACACTGGGATAAAACAATAATTTGACCCAGCCATGTCTACGAACAACCTGTGAAGGGTTGACTCATGGGCATTGGTTATATCATTGGGCACGTAATATTCTGCACTAACGGGAGTGCAACTACGGGCTATAGTGGAGTGTTACCGTAGCTAATGAATGTTGATTAACCGGATTAAAGAGTTTGATAGGTTAATCTCGGATCATTGGAGCCTGTCACTTTAGGTCCATTAGGTCCTTCGGTTGGCTCCATCTGGGTTAAAGAAGGGTTAGAGTTTTGGTATGAAATTGACGTGTTCAATTTCATTTAGAGGCATTTATGTCATTTATATGAGATATGAATGATATAATATATAGTTTAATGTGAATGAGATTCATAATAAACTATAGGTTAGCCTAATTGCTGAATTAGGGCTAATTGGAGAAATTAATTGAGAGAAATTAAATTGGATGTGATTCAATTTAATAAATCCACAATTATTGCAAATATGATTTGCAATATGAGATATGAGGTATCTTATATTATATGGTTATGCAAATATGATTTGCATAACCTATGGTTGTGGTAAAATGGTGATAATGTCGAGATTTTAACTCCACTATTTAATCCCTTCTTGCAAGAAGGAAATTATCAATCACACTCTCATTTTTGGATTTCACCAAAGAGAAGAGTTTCATTTTCTCTCTAATTCTCTCCTCACCAAAACACAAAAGAATCCCACCATTCTCCTTCATCCAAAAGAAGAACAACTGAGATTTCGACTCGTGATGTTCGTGCTTGATTGAGAGTTCGAGAAGTTCGAGATTCGCGAAGTGTTGGTGACCAATTGGAAGAAACTTTGAAGAGAGTCTTCAACAAGTAAGTATAGTTTTTCTTACTGTTTTTTCTTCCATAGAATTGTATGTTTAACTTTGATTTAAGTGTTAGATCATTTTAATGAAACTATAGTTGCACATTTTCACCACGACGATTCAATCGTCTTCCGCTGCGTGGGACTTTTATTCCCTTCAAGAACTATATGATAGAACATGGAATTACATCCCAACTCTCGGCTCCCGATACACCACAACAAAACGGTGTATCAGAAATGACAAATAGAACCTTGTTGGACATTGTTCGATCAATGATGAGTTAATTTTGGGGTTACGCCGTAGAGACAGCGGTATACATTTTGAATAATGTGCCCTCAAAAAGTGATTCTGAAACACCTTTTGAACTCTGGAAAGGACGTAAAGGCAGTTTATGTTATTTCAGAATATGGGGTTGTCCAGCACGTGTGCTTATGACAAATCCAAAGAAGTTGGATTCACGTTCAAAATTGTATCTATTCGTAGGCTACCCAAAAGAAACAAGAGGTGGCTTATTCTATGATCCTAAAGAAGATAAGGTTTTTGTGTCGACAAATGTCATTTTCTTAGAGGAGGATCATATAAGGAACCACAAACCAAGAAGTAAAATTGTGTTGAGTGAGTTAGACGGAACAATAACAAAGGTTGCTAATAAAACTAGTATGTCAACAAAAGTTGTTGATACTAGCTTGTCTAGTCAAGAGAGTCCATCTCAAGAGTTGAGTATGCCTCGACGTAGCGGGAGGGTTATAACATAACCTGACCGTTACATGGGTTTATATGAAATCTAAGTTGTTATACCGGATGACAACTGCGAGGATCCGTTGACTTATAACAAAGCGATGGTTGACAAAGACAAAGACAAATGGGTCATAGCCATGGACCAAGAAATGGAGTCTATGTACTTCAATTTTGTTTGGGATCTTGTACATAAACCTGATGGGGTAAAACCTATAGGTTGTAAGTGGATCTACAAGAGAAAACGTGGTGTAGATGGAAAGGTGCAAACCTTTAAAGCTAGACTAGTAGCAAAGGGTTATACCCAAGTTGAAGGGGTTGATTATGAGGAAACCTTTTCACCTGTTGTTATGGTAAAGTCTATTCGTATCCTACTTGCCATTGCCGCATATTATGACTATGAGGTATGGAAAATGGATGTCAAGACAACCTTTTTGAATGGCAATCTTAAGGAAAACATTTGCATGGACCAACCCAAAGGGTTCATTGAACCAGAACAAGAGCAAAAGGTTTGCAGGCTTAAAAGGTCAATTTATGGACAGAAACAAGCCTCTCGGTCCTGGAATATAAGATTTGATGAGAAAATCAAATCTTATTGTATTTACCTTAATGATGATGAACCTTGTGTCTGCAAGAAAATCATCAATAGTTCTGTCGCATTCCTAGTTCTATATGTGGATGATATCCTACTCATTGGGAATGATGTAGGATATCTTAATGACATTAAAAATTGGCTAGCTACGCAATTCCAAATGAATGATTTGGGTGATGCACAGTTTGTTCTTGGGATTCAGATTATCCGGAACGACAAGAATAAAACACTAGCCTCGTCTCAAACATCTTACATAGACAAAGTGTTGTCAAGGTTTAAGATGCAAGACTCCAAAAAGGGCTTATTGCCTTTTAGACATGGGGTCTATTTGTCTAAGGAACAGTGTCCTAAGACACCTCAAGGAGTTGAGGATATGAGACAGATTCCTTGCATCAGCTGTTGGGAGCCTGATGTACGCCATGTTGTGTACTAGGTCGGACATCAGTTTTGCAGTTGGAATGGTCACTAGGTATCAATCCAATCTAGGACTTGAACACTGGACAACGGTTAAAACAATCCTTAAGTATCTACGGAGAACAAGGAACTACATGCTTGTGTATGGGGCTAAGGATTTGATCCTTACAGGATACACGGATTCTGACTTTCAGACTGATAAAGATTCTTAGAAATCTACATCGAGGTCAGTATTTACTCTTAACAAAGGAGTTGTAGTATGACGAAGCGTCAAGCAAGGATGCATCACAGATTCCATCATGGAGGCCGAATATGTAGCAGCTTGTGAAGCAGCTAAAAAGGTCGTTTGGTTAAGAAAATTCATGCTAAATTTGGAAGTTGTTCCAAAGATGACTTTTCCCATCACACTGTATTTCGATAACAGTGGTGTAGTGGCAAATTCGAGGGAACCCCGAAGTCACAAGAGGGAAAAGCACATTGAGCGGAAATATCAACTCATCCGGGAGATCGTGCATAGAGGAGACGTGATTGTCACGTAGATAGCCTCCCACACAACGTTGCTGATCCTTTTACAAAGGCTCTCACGGCTAAAGTATTTGAGAGTCACCTAGAAGGTCTAGGTTTACAAGTCTTCCCCAACAAGGGCAAATGGGAGTATTTTGTACAAAGGGTTTAAATGCCCTAGTTTATTGTATTTACATTACTGTAATATTTTAGTACTCCAAAAGCATTAGGTCAAGTGGGAGATTGTTGGGATTTATGCCCTAAACTTGTGTAATTTTGATCAAATAAATAAAGGGTTATTTGTTTTGATAAAATTATATTCTTGCTTTATAAATCATCAATAAACTAAGCTCCAAGGTTATAATATATCTTCAACATCAGTGTAGTGGATACTATTTGGATTGTGTTCAAGAATATAACCTAAATGGTCTATGGTATAAGAAATAAGGTTGGAAACCTTATTCTGGTAACACCATGAATGTGGCCCACTTTGTAATTAGTACAAATGAGGTAATCCAACTCATTCATGTGGTTGACACGCGAGTGGGGGCATATGTATGAAGAGTTCATACAAGACCGGACTGCAAATTATTAGTCTAACCAGTGTAACACCGTTAACAGGATAACACTGATGATTTATAGATGGTCATTAGTGACTCGACAAGAATTCTGAGCAAGTTAAGAACTCCTGCTTATAGGGGGAGTAAGCCTACCTTCTCATGGACAGAACACCGTAGGTAGTTGGGGACTTAACTGTGCAAGATGAAATTCACTCATTCCTACACTAAGGAATTAGATAGGTTGTTCCCTTAAGAACTGACTCCAGGTCTTGAACAACGGGGCCCCACTCTCTATGAGGATATGAGTCTATGGTAGGACCTTAGACTTGTTGTTCATTAGAGGATCAGTGGTGCTTAAGGAACAAAGAGGTAATCACATGGGAAAAAGGGTAATTTGACCCAGCCTTGATTACGAACAACCTGTAAAGGGTCGACTCATGGGTAATGATTATATCAGTGGACACAATATAATCAACAGTGAGGAGAGTGCAACTACAAGTCTATAGTGGGGTGACTTGTAGTTAATGAATATTGATTAACTGGATCAAATAGTCTGATCAGTTAATCTCACATCATTGGAGCTCATGAACTGTGGGTCCATTATGTCCCTCTGTTGGCTCAACATGGTTATATTTAGGGTATAAAGTTAAGAATGAAATTGAAGTGTTCAATTTCATATATGAGATGTCATATCAGTTATATGTGATATAATTGATATAATATATAGTTTTAATGTTAATTAGATTCAGATATTAACTATTTACTAAAGAGAGAATGAAAGAGGGATAGGATGGTAATTTCCATCCCTATTTCCCTATATATACATAGTTACATGAGATTCAACTAGGTTAATTTAAGCAAGTAAGCCAAACCTAAGCTTTTGTTGTGTGGTTGGAAAAGTTCCAAAACATAAACTCTCTCATAACATCTCATCACACCTAAAGGGATCCCACAATCCTCCCTCACCTAGAGAACAACGGAGAAGATCCAATGGTAGTGTCGGTGAACGTTCGGGTTCGTGTTGCTGAGATCGTGGTCGTGGGAGAAGGAGCACTCGAAGAAAGGTTCTTCAAAGGTAATATCTCGCTGTCCATATTGTTATTATATGCTTAATCTCGATAGAATTGTTCTTGAATGTAATCATTGTAACGAAATTAAGAACGTGCGATTAACAATCGCTTCCGTTGCAGGTTTCGATTCCCTTCAGAGCACAACAGTGACACGAAGTGTTTGTGATGCATATAATAGGTGGATCAAGCCGAATAACAAGGCCAAGGTCTATATCTTAGCCAGTTTATCTGAATATTTGGCTAAGAAACACGAGAGCATGGTCAACGCCAAGAAGATCATGGATTCGTTGCAGAACATGTTTAGACAACTTTCAGGTCCGACACAATGCTCTCAAACACATATTCAACGCTAGGATGAGAGAGGGAACGTCTGTCCAGGAAGATGTTCTCGACATGATTGTCCACTTTAATCTGGAAGAGATGAATGAGGCTTCTATCGATGAATCGAGCCAGGTCAACTCTATCCTGAAACTCTTTCGAAGAGTTTTCTACAGTTAGGTATCAATGCTGTTAAGAATAAAATTAGTTACAACTTGACCACCCTTCTAAACAAGCTACATGCCTTCTAGTCTCTGCTCAGACCCAAGGGACAAAAGGGTGAGGCAAATGTTGCCTACAGGTCGTTCCATAAGGGTTCGACCTCTGGGACCAAATCTGGTGCATCATCCTCTTCAGGCCCGAAAGGGAAGAAGATAAAAATGAAAAAGGTTGGTAAGGTGAAACAAGCTGACCACGTTGCTGCCCAGAAGGGCAAGAAGGTCTAGGAAGTTGTAGATGAAGGAAGGTGTTTCTACTACAACAATGACGGACACTGGAAACGCAACTGCCCTAAATTTCTGGCTGACAAGAAGAATGAAGGTAAATGCGATTTACTTATAGTTGAAACCTTTTTAGTGGAGAGTAGTGAGTCTGTCTGGATACTGGATTCAGGCGCCACTAACCCCGTTTGTTTTTCTTTTCAAGGAATTAGTTCCTAGCTGCAACTGCAGGAAGGGGAGATAACACTCGCAGTCGATGTCTTTGGGAGGTTGTCTCGGTAGTAGCATGGGCATGATAGAGTTGTTGTTTGTCTGGAAATGCTTGTTATTAGATAACTTGTATATAGTTCTAGGGTTTGCAAGAAACCTAGTTTTTGTTTCTTGTTTAATTAAACAGTGTATTTCAATTTCCTTCAACATGAATAAAGCATTTATTTCTATAAAAGGTGTTGAAATTTATTCAGCTTCACTTGAGAACAATTTGTATGTTTTGAGGGCTAATTCAGTTAACATGGTTCTAAACACTGAGTCATTTAAAACGGAAAAAACGTGAACTAAAAGACAAAAAGTTTCCCCTAAAGAAAATGCCCATCATTTTGGCATCTAAAGTTAGGTAAAATTCATCTCAATAGGATTTAGAAACTTGTGAATAATGGACTTCTAAGCGAGTTAGAAAAAGGTCCTTTGCCAGTGTGTGAATCATGCCTCGAAGGCAAAATGACCAAAAGACCTTTTAGTGGAAAAGGTTGTAGAGCCAAAGAGCATTTGGAGCTTATACACTCTGACCATTGTGGTCCGATGAGTGTTAAAGCCAGAGGAGGCTATAAATATTTCATCTTTTTTATAGAAGATTATTCTAGATATGGGTATGTTTACCTAATGCACCGTAAGTCTGATGCACTTGAAAAGTTCAAGGAGTTTAAGACTGAGGTTGAGTACCAATTAGGTAAATCAATCAAAACACTTTGTTCTTATCGAGGTGGAGAGTACATGGATCTTGAATTCAAAGAGTATATGATAGAACATTGAATTACGTCCCAACTCTCAGCACCTGGTATGCCACATCAAAATGGTGTATCGGAGTGGAGAAACAGAACCCTGTTGGACATGGTTCAGTCGATGATGAGTTATGCTCATCTCTCTGACTTGTTTTGGGGTTATGTAGTGAAAACAGTAGTATACAATTTGAACAATGTTCCGTCGAAGAGTGTTTCTTAAAAACCTTTTGAACTCTGGAAATGGCATAAAGGTAGTTTACGTTATTTAAGAATTTGGAGATGTCCAACCGATGTGCTAGGGACAAACCCGAAGAATTATGCCTTTTTGTATGTTACCCTAAGGAAACAAAAGGTAGTTTGTTTTACGATCCTAGGGAAAACAGGGTGTTTAAGTCAACAAACGCAACTGTCCTTGAGGAGGATCGCATCAGGGATCACAAATCAAAGAGCAAAATCGTGTTAAATGAAATGGGCAGTTCATCAGCAAGGGTTGTTGATGGTGCTAGTGATGGAGATCAGATCCCCTTGAGCAGCAGAAACGTGATTTGAAATCGATTTTGCTTGTTTGTTTTTGGGTAAATACAAATACCAATACATTGGTAAAATACAGAGAATAAGCATACATTTCTAATCTAATTAGGCATGGATATTAAACATGTAAACCTGTTGTGAATAATATAAATTAAAAGAAAAGGTTTAGTTACCTTTGTAGTTTTTCCAACAGCAACTCCTTGCTCCAATTTGATTCTACAGCAACACAACAACAAGTTTCCTATGTTCTTCCAACAGGACACAACCACTGTGTAAACCTCCTATCCTCTAAGTACTACTTAGATCTCCCTAGGTGGGAAAGGATCCAAGAGAGAAATGAGAAGGGAACTAGAGAGAGAATTATTGGCAATTCACCAATTGCTCAATTTTCATCATCTCGATCGATTCACTCCTTCTCACAAAAGAGAAGAAGCAATCTCTCGAGGAATAACTTCCCCATGCCCTATCGATAGGGAGGTTGAGGGAAGTGGGGAACGTGTCATCCTAACACGTTCCCATTAATTTAATAATAATATTACATAACAATAATAATTAATCCAATTAATTATTATATATATTAATTAAATCATATTTAATTAATCAAATTAAATATCATATATTTAATTGAGATTAAATCATATTTAATCATATTTTTCTCTGTAACCTATAGTTTTAATGTACATGTTATGCACATTAAATTATAACCTATAGTTTTCCAATATGAATCATATTCACATTTAAATTTAACATTTGAACTCTTTCAAATATATAATTCTATCATATAGTTTAATATGAATCATATTCACATTATGTTTATAATATAAAGTTCCAAAACTTTATATTATATCGTATCTATATACATTAAATTTATTCCCTAATGAATTTGAACATTTCAAATTCAAACGATCTAAGAACCCTTTACGAGCTATAAGGTGGATCTAATGGACCAACGATACGAGATTACTCGGTTAATCTCATTAACCTCCCAATCACCATTCGTTAACTGCAGAAACACTCCACTAAAGTCACACAATTGATGGAGATCTGATCTCCTTGAGCAGCGGAAACATATTTTGGTATCGTAATTTGCTTGATTGTTTTAATTGAAACAAAAACCAGTACATTGACAAAAACATACAGAACAAGCATGCTTTTAAATCTAGTCTAATTAGGCAATGATTACTTACATAGAAACATACATATGATTAACTATTAATCTAAAGGGGAGAAATAAGAATTACCTTTCTAGTTTCTAATTCTCCAGCAACACCTTGCTTCTAGCTTTTCTCCAACACAGGAACTAAACTTCTCTATTTTCTTTCAGCAACAGGACACCACCAAAATGGCAAACTTCCTATTCTCTGGATTCCACTTAGATCAACCTTGGTGGGAAGGTAATCTAACAATTGGAAAATCTGGGAATTTGAGAGTGAGAGAGAATTTTGACAGCAATTCTCCAATTGCCAGTTCACACGGTTAATTGATCGATCACCATAATACATCAACCCCCCTTCTCCCTGTTAAACTATCGATAGGGAGAAGAAGGGGGATAGTGGGAACGTGTCTGGATGACACGTTCCCTTATTTTATTATTTTAATAATAATAATAATTAAATCAAATTTAATTATTAATTTAAATCATATTTAAATAAAATAAATTAAATAACATATATTTAATTTGGATTAAATCTCATTTAATCATATTACCCCTTTAACCTATAGTTTGAATTTACATCTGTTGCACGTTAAATTTTAACCTATAGTTTTCAAATATGAATCACATTCGCATTTGAATTTAATATTTGAACTCTTTCAAATATTTAATTCTCTCATATAATTTAATATGAATCATATTCACATTAAATTTATAATATATAGTTCCAAAACTATATATTATATCGTATCAATATACATTAAATATATTCCCTAATGAATTTGAATAATTCAAAATCAAATGATCTAAGAACCCTTTACAAGCTAGAAGGTGGACCTAATGGGCCTACAGATCAGAACCTCCAACGATACGCTCGGTTAATCTCATTTACCTCCCAATGAACATTCATTAACTGCAGGAACACTCCACTAAAGTCCCGCGGCTGCACTCTTCTCACTGCAGATATATTTCTGTGTCCACGGATATTGACCAATAGCAGCAAGTCAATCCTTCACGAATGTTCATAACACCAGCTGGGTCAAATTACCGTTTTACCCCTAGGTTACATCTTGTGCCTTAAGTACCAGTGCTCCTCTAATGAACAATTTGTTTGTGGTCCTACCAACAAACAGAGTCCCTCTCGGGCAATTGAGAGGTTCGAGCCCTTTGTTCAAGTTCCGGAGACACCACTTAAGGGAACATTCCTCTACTTACCCTAGTAGGCGGGAAGGAGTGAATTCAATCTTGATAAGTTAAGTTCCCATCCGCTCACTCGGTCTTGTCTCCAAGAAGGTAGGCATATTGAGTCGGCGAATCTGGTCACTCTCACCCATACTAGTCAAAGGACAATCCCTCGCGAACAGGAGTTCGTAACCTGCTCAGTATTGAGATCAAGCTGCCTAGGTCATCCTAGTGAAATAGAAACCTAACTAGTCAACAGAGTTACAACTGGAGGTTACTATTTCGTCGTCCGGTCTTATAATCTCATTACATAGGATATCCCCACTCACATGTCATCTACACGAATACGTTAGGATCACAGTGTTTGTATCAAATACAAAGTGGGCCACATCCATAGTTTTACCAGTGTAAGGTACCCAAACCTTATACCCCTAACTATAGACCCTTTAGGTTGTATCTCGAACCGAGATCCTTTATATGTACAATACATTTAGCTAAAAATTCATATAACAGCTTGGATGTTTAGTTTATTGGATTTAGGGTTTAAATAAAAGCAAACTCGTAGATAACGAACAATAACTCTTTATTGAAGTAATAACACTTTATTACATTAATTAGGACATAAATACAAACTACGAGTTTTAGGGCACAAACCCCAACCAACTCCCACTTGAACTAAAACACTAGTGAGGTACATCATAATCTAAAACAGTGGTTACAAGAGATAGAAATACAATAAACTAAGGCATCCATATACCCCATTACATATCTCCCACTTGCCCTAGATTAACCTATGTACATATCTCGTAGACCCAGACTTTCCAGATGAGCCTCGAACACTTTAGCCGTGAGAGTCTTTGTAAACGGATCAGCAATATTGTAATCCGAAGCGATCTTCGTGACTGTCACATCTCCTCTGTCACGCCCCCTCCCGAACCACTTGCTAACTTAGCCCAGGAGACGGCATGAAGCCAACAGACATTGTTACCTCTTAACAATACTGCGACACTACTTTACACGAAAACAAACTATGTTCGCATATGGAACACTTAAACTTAACTCAGTGAGCTGGACATCTATAAGACGTACATGAGGAGAAACTCTTCTTAAGTCTCTCTTGGAAACTAAGATGAGCAAGAACATCGAGAACCACAAACAATCCAAACCACTAATTAAACAACCACAACCTCTAAAGCACATACGACTATAACTACATAGTTCTCTTAAAATAATTTACTGAGACATATGGACTTGCTAAACCACACCAACCACGTACAACATATCAACATGAGAAGCCTCCAGCAGACTATGGCAAGTTATCGTGCACCGGAGACTCGATCTCTACAAAAAAGTGGAAAAACATGGAAGAATGAGCTATAAAGCTCGGTGAGTGACTTGAGTTTAAAAGAAAGCTATTAACTCGTAAATCATATCACCGCCATCTATGAGCATATGCATCCGTAATCAAGCGTTAAAAGTAATCGTGTAATCATTATAGCTTTTCATGAAAACAAGCAAGACACCGTTAAAATCTCGTAAGGCATGTAAATGATATAAACTCTTTCTAAAACATGTGACAATCACGTTTGTGTAGGCACGCCCAAAGACACCAACGTTTATTCTACGATGTAGTGGGGCCCGCCCAAAGACTCCCATCGTCTTTGTCGTGAGTGGGGCCCGCCAAAGACTCACGCAAATGGCTGTTGTCACGAGTACACTCAAGCGTCGACAACGAGAATAAGACACTGTGTGCACACGGTACTACATAGCCTCGGGCTCAATATCTCGAAGTTCACATGAAAACATTTGAACATGCCAGCTTATCTTTTCCTTTCATAAAACTCAAGCTTATTTAGCTTGTTCATAAAACTAGAAATCTTTAAAACATACTTGCTAGTACATGCTTGCTTGAAATCATCACATTTTCATAAGTTTTGGCAACCATTGGACATATGCTCATGTATAAACTTTATAAAGACTTTTAGGCTCATCATGAACACTTTAAAACATTTCTATGAAATCATGAATGCTCATAAACAAGTGTTCAAGAAAACAATAAACATCTAAACCATTTCGTTTTAGCAAAACCTTGCATTTCATAAGCATAATACAAGCCTATAAACCATTTTCAAGGTTCGTTTTGTCACTCACACAGTGTTAGAACTAGAGTCTTGACCCGTACACTCGACTTATTTGCTCTTGGCCTGTCAAACAAACCAAATTCAACCATTAGAACCTCGAGCTCATGCTTTTTAACCTTAAACTTACAAGAAAACACACTTTCAAAAATTCCAGCATTTAACAGATTTTATGCCCTGTATTCAGATGCTCATAACTTTTTCATTACTTATCCAAAAATAATGTACTTTATACCAAACTCTTCCTTTTTGAACCCTCTAAAACTCTTATGAAGACATGAAAATGAGATTCCCAATAGATTGGTTCAGAAATACCTCGAAAGCTCCTTTCCCCGGAACCAACTTCTGCTATTCCAGATTCGAATTTCTGCTGCAACCCGAAACTTTACCTGCTCTTTACAACATCTTCCAGTCATTTTCTATTCACGATTTCTTCATGCAAGTTGTAGGAAATTCAATAAGCTTTCCAACCATACCTAATAGAGCTTCTGATTCCAATTCTACAGGTCAGTACAACCAAAACATCAGAGACTTCTCGGATTTGACAGTAAATTCTGTGTTCTGACTTCCTCTTCATAAATCAGTGGCTTAGGGTCCGAATTTGCTCGAGCATCCTTCACGAATTTTGTTCCAATATGAGTTAACTTGCACGAAACAAAATTTCAGCTCTTACCTCTTTCTGTGGAGCTCGAGATGAACCAAATAGCAGAACATGGCAGAGTGATTACCTTGCTGTCATACTAATTTGCTTGAGTTCTCTCCCTCTCTTCTTCAATTTCCAGCTGAAACCCTCTTCTTCTTCTTCCTTTAAGCTTCTCCCACGAAAACCCTTGCCTTCCATTTGATAAAATGAAGAAGAAGATCGATAGAAGCTTGTTTTAAAGAAGAACTTAGGTGGGGTCCCACCACCCACCATCCTTTCTTTTCTTTTCTTTCTTTTCCTTTTCTTTTCTTTTCCTTTCTTTTCTTTTCTTTCCTTTTCTTTCCTTTTCTTTTCTAAACATAACAAACTTAGTATATTAAACATTGTTTCATTTCCTTTCCTTCTTTTGTCTTAAAAGCAATCCAAACCAAAATGGTTTAAACTTTCCTTCCTTGTTTTCCTTTTGCCTTTCACCTCATTTCTTTCCTTTGTAAAACAAGGAAAACCAAGTTTTAAGCATTCATTTCTTCCTTTCTTTTGTTGTTTGATAATAAGGAGGTTCCAAAGAAAGATCTCGGGTTTACAACTTACCTCCCCCTTATGAAATTTCGTCCTCGAAATTTAGTAGTTCTTAGGTGAAAATCGTCGGATACTTCCTCCTCATTTAGTCTTCTAACTCTCAGGTTCCCTTCTCTACTCCGTGATGTCTCCAACGAACCTTCACGAGTGGGATCGTCTTGTTTCTTAAAACTTGTTCTTTTCTGTCGAGGATTTGAATTGCATCCTCTGCGTAACTCATGTCTTTTTCAGCTCAACGGGTTGTGCTTGTAGCACATGTGTCAGATCTGAAATATATTTCTCAACATGAACACATGAAAAACATCATGTACTCAAGATAGTTTTGCTAGCAATTCTAGTCTGTAGGCTGCTAGCCCAACTTGTCCCGTTACTTGATAAGGACCAATATATCTGGAACTTAGCTTACCTTTCTTTCCAACACTTGATCTCCAACTTGGAATTCTAAGTCTTTTCGCTGCTTAACTGCATAACTCTTCTGACGGTCTTTTGCTACCTTCAAATTCTCCTTGATTACCTTAATACTATCTATCGTAACTTGTACCAACTTAGGACCGATTAGCTTCCGCTCTCCTAGTTCATTCCAATATACGAGCGTTCTACATGCTCTTTTATCCAGAGCCTCAAATGGTGCCATACCAATACTCGACTGATAGCTGTTATTGTAAGCAAGTTCCATAAGCGATAGGTGTGTATCCCACTCCCCTTAACTTGAAGAACACATGCTTTCAACATGTCTTTTAGGGTCTGGATGGTCCTCTCTCGATCGACCATCATCTGGGAATGGAGCGTTGTACTAAAACTCAACTTTGTCCCCATAGCCTTCTTTAAACTAGGCCCAAAACTTAGAAGTAAATCTCGGATCCCTATCTCAAACTATGGACACAGCACTCGTATTGTTTCAGTGCAATACGACGACGCATAGCTTAGCTAGTTGATTAAGTGTAGACATCATTTGTGTCGGTACAAACCGTGTTGTCTTAGTGAGTCTATCCACCATTACCCAAGTACCATCATGTCCATTTGAAGTACGTGGTAATCTAAACAGAAAACCATAATAATACGCTCCCATTCCATTCCGACACTAGCAATGGGTTAAGGAGTCCTTTTTGCTTCGTCTAATCTGGTTTAACTTGCTCGCCAGATTAAACATCTATCACATAATCAACTATCTCCCGCTTCATCCTGAGTCACCAATAAGTCTCATTCAAGGTTTTACACATCTTGGTGCTTCCTGGATGCATAACGTAGCTGAACTGTGAGCTTCTTCTAGAATAGCATTCTTAAGCTCACTAACACTCGGAACGCATAGTCTTCCTTGTTTCTCTATGGTTCCGTTTGATCTCATTTTAAATTTTGCTTCTTGGCTTTATTTGGACTTTCTAAACA
The DNA here is from genome assembly GCA_036507285.1 of Trichosanthes cucumerina. Classification (NCBI taxonomy): domain Eukaryota; kingdom Viridiplantae; phylum Streptophyta; class Magnoliopsida; order Cucurbitales; family Cucurbitaceae; genus Trichosanthes; species Trichosanthes cucumerina. Next base: position 49,241,441 of record CM071841.1, read on the forward strand.
TCTTTTGCAAGTTACTATTCTCTCGATTGTCTTCTCACAATCTCTATTATGAGTGAAGGCCGATCCAAATTAAACTAAAAGACCCTCTCGAATTCTCTGCAGTTACAACTGCCTTAGAATCCCTTAGAGTACTTAAAAAAATGTTGCTCGAATACCACACAAGGTATCCCTAGGAAGTCTTCACTTCCTGCTCAATGCATCTGCTACCACATTCACCTTACCAGGATGGTATTCTATGGTACAACCGTAATCTTTAATCTGTTCTAACTATCTTCTATGCCTCATAATAAACTTTCTTTGATCAAATATATACTTCAGACTCTTATGGTCTGTAAAAATATGACACCTCTCACCAAACAAGTAATGTTTCTAGATCTTGATGCTAGAACAATTTCTTTGCTAACTCAATATCGTGGGTAGGGTAATTACACTCATGTTTTTTTTCAATTGCCTTAATGCATAAGCTATTACTTTACCCTCTTGCATGAGCACACAACCCAAACCCCGCCTCAAGCATCACGAAGAAATTACATACTCTTTCCCCATTATGTGAAGTGTCAGAATAAGTGTTGTAACTAATCTCTTTTCAACTCCTTAAAACTCTGTTCATACTTATCTGACCATTAAAACTTAGCATTCTTCCTTGTCAAAGTTGTTAAGGGTAATGTTAATTGTGAGAAATCCTCAACAAACCGTCTGTAGTATCCTGCCAAGCCTAGGAAACTACGTACCTCTGTCGTACTAGTTGGTCTTTCCCAGTTGACTACTGCTTTCACTTTATTTGGAATCACACAAACTTCTTTTCCTGAGACAACATGTCCCAAAAACACTACCTGATTCAACCAAAACTCACATTTGGTGAGTTTAGCGTACAACTGTTTATCTCGTAGTGTTTGCAGAGTAATCCTCAAATGTTCCTCATGAGCTTTCTGTCACAATCGAGTAACAAGTATATCATCAATAAATACTATCACGAACTGATCCAAATACTGGTGGAAAATCCTGTTCATGAGGTCCATGAGAACTGCTGGTGCATTCGTCAAACCGAACGACATTACTAGAAACTCATAATGCTCGTACCTGGTTCTGAATGCTGTCTTAAGAATAGCTGATTCCCTTACCTTTAACTAATGGTATCCTGATCTTAAATTAATCTTAGAAAACACTGATGCTCCTCGTAACTGGTCAAACAAGTCATCAATACGGGGTAAAGGATACTTGTTACGTATCGTGACTTTGTTCAACTGTCTGTAATCAATGCATAATCTACGGGTACCATCTTTCTTTTTCACAGATAACACTGGAGCTCTCCAAGGCGATACACTAGGTCTGATGTATCCCTTATCAACTAGTCCTTGTAACTGCATCTTTAGCTCCCTGATCTCACTTGGAGCCATTCTATACGGCGCTTGCGATACAGAGGTTGTTTTTGGTAGCAATTCAATAATGAACTCAACTTCCCTATCAGGTGGCAAACCTGACAGTTCTACTGGAAAAACATCAAGAAGTTCGTTCATAACAAGAACATTGTCTGGTTTTAGCTTTTCCTCCCGCACTCTACTACATGTGCAAGAAACGTCATGCAACCTTTCCTCAATAACCTCGAGCTTTGCATGTTTGAAAACAAACTTGTAGGGATAATCTTTCTTTCATCCCATAAATCCACTTCAGCTAATCCTGGTTTCTTGAAAACAACTTCCTTTATATGGCAATCTCTGGAAGCATAATGAGTAAATAGGAAATCCATCTTTAAGATTGCATCTCAAACACCGCAACTCTAGGAAAGAAGATCCACTAACAAATTGAGACCTTTTACTAAGACCTCACAATTCCGCATCTTTGAATTGACTAATAAAGCATCACCAATCTGAGTGTATATAACTAACCTTTTACATAAAGGTTCTAGCTTCCCATTCAACTTAATCAAGAACATACTAAAAACAAAGAAATGTGTAGCACCTTGTTCTATTAAAACAGGTGCAGGTACATTTCAAATAATAATCGTACCAATAATCATATCTGGTGCATCCTCGAACTTCTTCTTTGAGTCATAACCTAGACCTTTCGTGTTGCCTAGGCCTTCCTACAACTCTCTTTAGTCTAACACCACTGGTGCCCTCTCTTGCAGCCTACCATGAAACTCTCTGGCCGCTTCACTGTCTCGGGACTCAACTCCCTAGTTCCTCCGTGTGCGTTGTCCATAGTTGTGGACAATCCCTCTTGACATGTCTCGGTTGTCAAGATCGGTAGCATGTACCAACACTCACAAGACAATGATCTTGATGATTCTTGCAATGAGATCACACATGGAGTTTTCCTTGTTATACTGGCATAGACTCTTGCCCTCTTTGCAGTCTTGCTGCTAATCAAACAAACTAATTAGGTTCTTTTTAACTCGCCTCACATGGGCACTACCCACAATCACCGCCTCGATGCCCGGCTACTTGACTACTAGCTTGCTCCTTAAAGTCATATTGACTTGAAACATTTACTCCAAGTGTGAACCTCATTGCTCACGACCTTGAAAGCGCTTGTTGTCGAAGCCTTCACAACTAGGCTTCACTCATCGACTTCTCTTCTCGCTATACTCGCTCAACACGTAGAGCGGTCTCTACCAGTGAGAGAAGTCGGTCCACTTAGCAATGGTCATGAATCGAGGTACGTATCTCGTGTCGTAACCCTCTTTCAATTCAATCGACACACACACCGCGCTCTTGGATGCCACAATCACATCAACATACCGCGACAACTCTCGGTATATCTTTTCTCATACTCACCACCGAAAGTGTCTCTTGTTTTAGTTCTAAGAATTCATCCTCTTTGCCTCTCGGTACGTGCTAGGGTAATATTTATTTTCAAATATACTTCTGAAAGTTTGCCAGTGTGAAGTACGTGCATCACTACAACTGGCTAACATCGATTTCCATCATTCTTCTACCTTCTTTAGCAGCAAGAATGTGGCCAACTTAACATTTCGCTCCTCAGAGCAACTCATAACATCAAAACATTTATCAAGCTTAATCAGCCAAACCTCACTTGGTGGATCTTTGGAACCCTCGAACACCTGTGGCTCCTAATTCTTTTGGTAATCTATTATATATGTCTTATCTGGATTACTTAGCCCTGCTACCTATGGCTTATCTACCTCCTGTGAGGAATTAGCATGCTGCTTAATTCTGGCCCTCATCTGAACTCTCGGGGCACTAGATCTCCACTGAGATTGATCTTGGGTAGGATTCTGCGTCCCCGCCCCGATCTTGCCTGCATCGATGCGCTAGTACGTGGTGGCATGACTTCTATAACATATTAACATACTAGACATGTAATGAGTACTTAACTCAAATGCACAATTCTAGACTTGTGTTCACATTCTAGTCCCTGATTTGGACTTACTCTTGTCCTTACTTGGACCATGCTCTACTAGTTCTATTGAACTAACTCAATAACTTGCTATTTACTTTTCAATTCCTTCTAGAGCTAACTTGCTCTGTCTCATTCCCATGGAAGCTAAGCGCTCTCGATACAAGTTGTCACGCCTCCCGAACCACTTGCTAACTTAGCCCGAGAGGCGGCATGAAGCCAGCGAGACATTGTTACCTCTTAACAATACCCTGCCGACACTACTTTACTTGAAAACAAACTATGTTCGCATATGGAACACTTAAACTTAACTCGTGAGCCCGGACATCTATAAGACGTACATGAGGAGAAACTCTTCTTAAGTCTCTCTTGGAAACTAAGATGAGCAAGAACATCAGAACCACAAACAATCCAAACCACTAATTAAACAACCACAACCTCTAAAGCACATACGACTATAACTACATAGTTCTCTTAAAATAATTTACAGACATATGGACTTGCTAAACCACACCAACCACGTACAACATATCAACATGAGAAGCCTCCAGCAGACTATGGCAAGTTATCGTGCACCGGAGACTCGATCTCTCACCGAAAAGTGGGAAAAACAACTTTGGAAGAATGAGCTATAAAGCTCAGTGAGTGACTTGAGTTTAAAAGAAAGCTATTAACTCGTAAATCATATCACCTGGCCATCTATGAGCATATGCATCTGTAATCAAGCGTTAAAAGTAATCGTGTAATCATTATAGCTTTTCATGAAAACAAGCAAGACACCGTTAAAATCTCGTAAGGCATGTAAATGATATAAACTCTTTCTAAAACATGTGACACCCACGCGTTGTGTAGGCACGCGCCAAGATACACCAACGTTTATTCTCGATGTAGTGGGGCCCGCCCAAAGACTCCCATCGTCTTTGTCGTAGTGGGGCCCGCCCAAAGACTCACGACAGCCACGTTGTCACGAGTACACTCAACGCCGACAACAGAATAAGACTGTGTGCACACTGCGGCACTACATAGCCTCGGGCTCAATATCTCGAAGTTCACATGAAAACATTTGAACATGCCGACTTATCTTTTCCTTTCATAAAACTCAAGCTTATTTAGCTTGTTCATAAAACTAGAAATCTTTAAAACATACTTGCTAGTACATGCTTGCTTGAAATCATCACATTTTCATAAGTTTTGGCAACCATTGGACATATGCTCATGTATAAACTTTATAAAGACTTTTAGGCTCATCATGAACACTTTAAAACATTTCTATGAAATCATGAATGCTCATAAACAAGTGTTCAAGAAAACAATAAACATCTAAACCATTTCGTTTTAGCAAAACCTTGCATTTCATAAGCATAATACAAGCCTATAAACCATTTTCAAGGTTCGTTTTGTCACTCACAGTGTTAGAACTAGAGTCTTGACCCGTACACTCGACTTATTTGCTCTTGGCCTGTCAAACAAACCAAATTCAACCATTAGAACCTCGAGCTCATGCTTTTAACCTTAAACTTACAAGAAAACACACTTTCAAAAATTCCAGCATTTAACAGATTTTATGCCCTGTATTCAGATGCTCATAACTTTTTCATTACTTATCCAAAAATAATGTACTTTATACCAAACTCTTCCTTTTTGAACCCTCTAAAACTCTTATGAAGACATGAAAATGAGATTCCCAATAGATTGGTTCAGAAATACCTCGAAAGCTCCTTTCCCGGAACCAACTTCTGCTATTCCAGATTGAATTTCTGCTGCAACCTGAAACTTTACCTGCTCTTTACAACATCTTCCAGTCATTTTCTATTCACGATTTCTTCATGCAAGTTGTAGGAAATTCAATAAGCTTTCCAACCATACCTAATAGAGCTTCTGATTCCAATTCTACAGGTCAGTACAACCAAAACATCAGAGACTTCTCGGATTTGACAGTAAATTCTGTGTTCTGACTTCCTCTTCATAAATCAGTGGCTTAGGGTCCGAATTTGCTCGAGCATCCTTCACGAATTTTGTTCCAATATGAGTTAACTTGCACGAAACAAAATTTCAGCTCTTACCTCTTTCTGTGGAGCTCGAGATGAACCAAATAGCAGAACATGGCAGAGTGATTACCTTGCTGTCATACTAATTTGCTTGAGTTCTCTCCTCTCTTCTTCAATTTCCAGCTGAAACCCTCTTCTTCTTCTTCCTTTAAGCTTCTCCCACGAAAAAACCCTTGCCTTCCATTTGATAAAATGAAGAAGAAGATCGATAGAAGCTTGTTTTAAAGAAGAACTTAGGTGGGGTCCCACCACCCACCATCCTTTCTTTTCTTTTCTTTCTTTTTCTTTTCTTTTCTTTTCCTTTCTTTTCTTTTCTTTCCTTTTCTTTCCTTTTCTTTTCTAAACATAACAAACTTAGTATATTAAACATTGTTTCATTTCCTTTCCTTCTTTTGTCTTAAAAGCAATCCAAACCAAAATGGTTTAAACTTTCCTTCCTTGTTTTCCTTTTGCCTTTCACCTCATTTCTTTCCTTTGTAAAACAAAGAAAACCAAGTTTTAAGCATTCATTTCTTCCTTTCTTTTGTTGTTTGATAATAAGGAGGTTCCAAAGAAAGATCTCGGGTTTACAACTTACCTCCCCCTTATGAAATTTCGTCCTCTCGAAATTTAGTAGTTCTTAGGTGAAAATCGTTGGATACTTCCTCCTCATTTAGTCTTCTAACTCTCGGGTTCCCTCTCTACTCCGTGATGTCTCCAAACGAACCTTCACGAGTGGGATCGTCTTGTTTCTTAAAACTTGTTCTTTCTCGTCGAGGATTTGAATTGCATCCTCTGCGTAACTCATGTCTTTTTTTCACTCAACGGGTTGTGCTTGTAGCACATGTGTCGGATCTCAAATATATTTCTCAACATGAACACATGAAAAACATCATGTACTCAAGATAGTTTTGCTAGCAATTCTAGTCTCAGAGGTCGCTAGCCCAACTTGTCCGTTACTTGATAAGGACCAATATATCCGGAACTTAGCTTACCTTTCTTTCCAACACTTGATCTCCAACTTGGAATTCTAAGTCTTTTCACGCTTAATCGCATAACTCTTCCGACGGTCTTTTGCTACCTTCAAATTCTCCTTGATTACCTTAATACTATCTATCGTAAATTTGTACCAACTTAGGACCGATTAGCTTCCGCTCTCCTAGTTCATTCCAATATACGAGCGTTTACATGCATGCTCTTTTATCGAGCCTCAAATGGTGCCATACCAATACTCGACTGTAGTTGTGTTATTGTAAGCAAGTTCCATAAGCGATAGGTGTGTATCCCACCCCTTAACTTGAAGAACACATGCTTTCAACATGTCTTTTAGGTCTGGATGGTCTCTCTCGAGTGACCATCATGTCTGCGGGAATGGAGCGTTGTACTAAAACTCAACTTTGTCCCCATAGCCTTCTTTAAACTAGGCCCAAAACTTAGAAGTAAATCTCGGATCCCTATCTCAAACTATGGACACAGCACTCCGTATTGTTTCACAATTTGCCGACGACGCATAGCTTAGCTAGTTGATTAAGTGTAGACATCATTGTATGTCGGTACAAACCGTGTTGTCTTAGTGAGTCTATCCACCATTACCCAAGTACCATCATGTCCATTTGAAGTACGTGGTAATCTAAACAAAAACCATAGTAATACGCTCCCATTCCATTCCGACACTAGCAATGGGTTAAGGAGTCCTTTTTGCTTCGTCTAAGCTGGTTTAACTTGGCGGTGATTAAACATCTATCACATAATCAACTATCTCCGCTTCATCCTGTGTCACCAATAAGTCTCATTCAAGGTTTTACACATCTTGGTGCTTCACGGATGCATAACGATTTGAAGCTGTGAGCTTCTTCTAGAATAGCATTCTTAAGCTCACTAACACTCTAACGCATAGTCTTCCTTGTTTCTCTATGGTTCCGTTTGATCTCATTTTAAATTTTGCTTCTTGGCTTTATTTGGACTTTCTAAACATCTTTTGCAAGTTACTATTCTCTGATTGTCTTCTCACAATCTCTATTATGAGTGAAGGCCTGATCTGAAATTAAACTAAAAGACCCTCTGAATTCTCTGTAGATTACAACCGCCTTAGAATCCTTAGAGTACTTAAAAATGTTGCTCGAATACCACACAAGGTATCCTAGGAAGTCTTCACTTCTCGCTCAATGCATCTGCTACCACATTCACCTTACCGGGATGGTATTCTATGGTACAAACAGTAATCTTTAAACTGTTCTAACTATCTTCTATGCCTCATAATAAACTTTCTTTGATCAAATATATACTTCTTAGACTCTTATGGTCCTGTAAAAATATGACACCTCTCACCAAACAAGTAATGTTTCTAGATCTTGATGCTAGAACAATTCTTTGCTAACTCAATATCGTGGGTAGGGTAATTACACTCATGTTTTTTTTCAATTGCCTTAATGCATAAGCTATTACTTTACCCTCTTGCATGAGCACACAACCCAAACCCCGCCTCAAGCATCACAAGAAATTACATACTCTTTTTCATTAGGAGAAGAAGTGTCGAATAAGTGTTGTAACTAATCTCTTTTCAACTCCTTAAAACTCTGTTCATACTTATCGACCATTAAAACTTAGCATTCTTCCTTGTCAAAGTTGTTAAGGGTAATGTTAATTGTGAGAAATCCTCAACACAAACCGTCTGTAGTATCCCGCCAAGCCTAGGAAACTACGTACCTCTGTCGTACTAGTTGGTCTTTCCCGGTTGACTCTGCTTTCACTTTATTTGGAATCACACAAACTTCTTTTTCCGAGACAACATGTCCCAAAAACACTACCGATTCAACCAAAACTCACATTTGGTGAGTTTAGCGCATAACCGTTTTTATCTCGTAGTGTTTGCAGAGTAATCCTCAAATGTTCCTCATGAGCTTTCTGTCAACCGAGTAACAAGTATATCATCAATAAATACTATCACGAATCGATCCAAATATGGTGGAAAATCTGTTCATGAGGTCCATGAGAAGCTCTTTGGTGCATTCGTCAAACCGAACGACATTACTAGAAACTCATAATGCTCGTGCACAGTTACGAATCTTTGTCTTAAGAATAATTGATTCCCTTACCTTTAACTAATGGTATCCGATCTTAAATTAATCTTAGAAAACACCGATGCTCCTCGTAATGGTCAAACAAGTCATCAATACGGGTAAAGGATACTTGTTACGTATCGTGACTTTGTTCAACCGCTCGTAATCAATGCATAATCTCGGGTACCATCTTTCTTTTTCACAGATAACACTGGAGCTCTCCAAGGCGATACACTAGGTCGATGTATCCCTTATCAACTAGTCCTTGTAATCGCATCTTTAGCTCCTCGATCTCACTTGGAGCCATTCTATACTGGCGCCATGCGATCTGAGAGGTTGTTTTTGGTAGCAATTCAATAATGAACTCAACTTCCCTATCGGTGGCAACCCGACAGCTTCTCTTGGAAAAACATCAAGAAGTTCGTTCATAACAAGAACATTATGCGGTTTTAGCTTTTCCTCCCGCACTCTACTACATGTGCAAGAAACGTCATGCAACCTTTCCTCAATAACCACGAGCTTTGCATGTCGAAAACAAACTTGTAGGGATAATCTTTCTTTCATCCCATAAATCCACTTTGACTAATCCTGGTTTCTTGAAAACAACTTCCTTTATATGGCAATCTCTGGAAGCATAATGAGTAAATAGGAAATCCATCTTTAAGATTGCATCTCAAACTCTGCAACTCTAGGGAAAGAAGATCCACTAACAAATTGAGACCTTTTACTAAGACCTCACAATTCCGCATCACCGAATTGACTAATAAAGCATCACCAAGCTGGAGTGTATATAACTAACCTTTTACATAAAGGTTCTAGCTTCCCATTCAACTTAATCAAGAACATACTAAAAACAAAGAAATGTGTAGCACCTTGTTCTATTAAAGCAGTGTGTACATTTCAAATAATAATCGTACCAATAATCATATCGGTGCATCCTCGACTTCTTCTTTGAGTCATAACCTAGACCTTTTCGTGTTGCCTAGGCCTTCCTACAACTCTCTTTAGTCTAACACCACTGGTGCCCTCTCTTGCAGCCTCATTGAAACTCTCTCACGTTTGCTCTCATCATGCTGGGACTCAACTCCCTAGTTCCTCTCGTGTGGTGCACATCCATCCAGTTGTGGACAATCCCTCTTGACATGTCCTGGTTGTCAAGATGGTAGCATGTACCAACACTCACAAGACAATGATCTTGATGATTCTTGCAATGAGATCACACATGGAGTTTTCCTTGTTATAATCGCAGACTCTTGCCTCTTTGCGGTCTTCACGCTAATCAAACAAACTAATTAGGTTCTTTTAACTCTGCCTCGACAGCACTACCCACAATCACCGCCTCGATGCGGCTACTTGACTACTAGCTTGCTCCTTAAAGTCATATTGACTTGAAACATTTACTCCAAGTGTGAACCTCGCCGCTCACGACCTTGAAATCGCTTGTTGTCGAAGCCTTCACAACTAGGCTTCACTCATCGACTTCTCTTCGCTATACTCGCTCAACACGTAGAGCGGTCTCTACCAGTGAGAGAAGTCGGTCCACTTAGCAATGGTCAGAATCGAGGTACGCGTATCTCGGTCGTAACCCTCTTTCAATTAAATGCGACACTGCCGCTCTTGGATGCCACAATCACATCAACATACCGCGACAACTCGGTATATCTTTTCTCATACTCACCACTTTGAAAGTGTCTCTTGTTTTAGTTCTAAGAATTCATCCTCTTTGCCTCTCAGATGCGTGCTAGGGTAATATTTATTTTCAAATATACTTCAAAGTTTGCCGAGGTGTGAAGTACGTGCATCACTACAATCAAGCTAACATCGATTTCCATCATTCTTCTACTACCTTCTTTAGCAGCAAGAATGTGGCCAACTTAACATTTCGCTCCTCAGAGCAACTCATAACATCAAAACATTTATCAAGCTTAATCAGCCAAACCTCAGCTTCAGCTGGATCTTTGGAACCCTCGAACACTGTGGCTCCTAATTCTTTTTGGTAATCTATTATATATGTCTTATCTGGATTACTTAGCCCTGCTACCTATGGCTTATCTACCTCCTGTGAGGAATTAGCATGCTGCTTAATTCTGGCCCTCATCTGAACTCTCGGGGCACTAGATCTCCACTGAGATTGATCTTGGGTAGGATTCTGCGTCCCGCCCCGATCTTGCATCGCATCATGCGCTAGTACGTGGTGGCATGACTTCTATAACATATTAACATACTAGACATGTAATGAGTACTTAACTCAAATGCACAATTCTAGACTTGTGTTCACATTCTAGTCCCGATTTGGACTTACTCTTGTCCTTACTTGGACCATGCTCTACTAGTTCTATTGAACTAACTCAATAACTTGCTATTTACTTTTCAATTCCTTCTAGAGCTAACTTGCTCTGTCTCATTCCCATGGAAGCTAATCGCTCGACGATACCAAGTTGTCACGCCTCCCGAACCACTTGCTAACTTAGCCGGAGGCGGCATGAAGCCAATGGACATTGTTACCTCTTAACAATACCTGCTGACACTACTTTACCTGAAAACAAACTATGTTCGCATATGGAACACTTAAACTTAACTCAGCGGAAACTGGACATCTATAAGACGTACATGAGGAGAAACTCTTCTTAAGTCTCTCTTGGAAACTAAGATGAGCAAGAACATCAGAACCACAAACAATCCAAACCACTAATTAAACAACCACAACCTCTAAAGCACATACGACTATAACTACATAGTTCTCTTAAAATAATTTACAGACATATGGACTTGCTAAACCACACCAACCACGTACAACATATCAACATGAGAAGCCTCCAGCAGACTATGGCAAGTTATCAGGCACCGGGAGACTCGATCTCTACCTGAAAAGTGGGAAAAACACTGGAAGAATGAGCTATAAAGCTCAGTGAGTGACTTGAGTTTAAAAGAAAGCTATTAACTCGTAAATCATATCACCTGGCCATCTATGAGCATATGCATCTGTAATCAAGCGTTAAAAGTAATCGTGTAATCATTATAGCTTTTCATGAAAACAAGCAAGACACCGTTAAAATCTCGTAAGGCATGTAAATGATATAAACTCTTTCTAAAACATGTGACAATCTACGTTGTGTAGGGCACGCCCAGTACACCAACGTTTATTCTACGATGTAGTGGGCCCGCCAAAGACTCCCATCGTCTTTGTAAAGTAGTGGGGCCGCCCGACACTCACACGAGCAGTAGCTGTTGTCACGGAGTACACTCAACGTCGACAATGAGAATAAGACTGTGTACTGCGGTACTACATAGCCTCGGGCTCAATATCTCAGAAGTTCACATGAAAACATTTGAACATGCCAGCTTATCTTTTCCTTTCATAAAACTCAAGCTTATTTAGCTTGTTCATAAAACTAGAAATCTTTAAAACATACTTGCTAGTACATGCTTGCTTGAAATCATCACATTTTCATAAGTTTTGGCAACCATTGGACATATGCTCATGTATAAACTTTATAAAGACTTTTAGGCTCATCATGAACACTTTAAAACATTTCTATGAAATCATGAATGCTCATAAACAAGTGTTCAAGAAAACAATAAACATCTAAACCATTTCGTTTTAGCAAAACCTTGCATTTCATAAGCATAATACAAGCCTATAAACCATTTTCAAGGTTCGTTTTGTCACTCACAGTGTTAGAACTAGAGTCTTGACCCGTACACTCGACTTATTTGCTCTTGGCCTGTCAAACAAACCAAATTCAACCATTAGAACCTCGAGCTCATGCTTTTAACCTTAAACTTACAAGAAAACACACTTTCAAAAATTCCAGCATTTAACAGATTTTATGCCCTGTATTCAGATGCTCATAACTTTTTCATTACTTATCCAAAATAATGTACTTTATACCAAACTCTTCCTTTTGAACCCTCTAAAACTCTTATGAAGACATGAAAATGAGATTCCCAATAGATTGGTTCAGAAATACCTCGAAAGCTCCTTTCCCCAGAACCAACTTCTGCTATTCCAGATTCGAATTTCTGCTGCAACCCGAAACTTTACCTGCTCTTTACAACATCTTCCAGTCATTTTCTATTCACGATTTCTTCATGCAAGTTGTAGGAAATTCAATAAGCTTTCCAACCATACCTAATAGAGCTTCTGATTCCAATTCTACAGGTCAGTACAACCAAAACATCAGAGACTTCTCGGATTTGACAGTAAATTCTGTGTTCTGACTTCCTCTTCATAAATCAGTGGCTTAGGGTCCGAATTTGCTCGAGCATCCTTCACGAATTTTGTTCCAATATGAGTTAACTTGCACGAAACAAAATTTCAGCTCTTACCTCTTTCTGTGGAGCTCGAGATGAACCAAATAGCAGAACATGGCAGAGTGATTACCTTGCTGTCATACTAATTTGCTTGAGTTCTCTCTCCTCTCTTCTTCAATTTCCAGCTGAAACCCTCTTCTTCTTCTTCCTTTAAGCTTCTCCCACGAAAACCCTTGCCTTCCATTTGATAAAATGAAGAAGAAGATCGATAGAAGCTTGTTTTAAAGAAGAACTTAGGTGGGGTCCACCACCCACCATCCTTTCTTTTCTTTTCTTTCTTTTTCCTTTTCTTTTCTTTTCCTTTCTTTTCTTTTCTTTCCTTTTCTTTCCTTTTCTTTTCTAAACATAACAAACTTAGTATATTAAACATTGTTTCATTTCCTTTCCTTCTTTTGTCTTAAAAGCAATCCAAACCAAAATGGTTTAAACTTTCCTTCCTTGTTTTCCTTTTGCCTTTCACCTCATTTCTTTCCTTTGTAAAACAAGGAAAACCAAGTTTTAAGCATTCATTTCTTCCTTTCTTTTGTTGTTTGATAATAAGGAGGTTCCAAAGAAAGATCTCGGGTTTACATCCTCGTTGCACTATTTCTCGTATCAGGTGATACTTCCTCTCGATGTGCTTGCCTAGCTTATGGTTGCGAGATTCCTTCGAATTGGCTACCGCACCACTGTTGTCACAGTATAAGGTGATGGGAAATTCCATATTTGGAATGACATCCAAATCAGTAAGGAATTTCCTTAGCCAAACAGCCTCCTTAGTTACTTCACAAGCAGCGACATACTCAACCTCCATCGTGGAGTCGGCGATGCATCCTTGCATGATGCTTCACCATACTATAGCTCCACCGTTAAGGGTGAAAACTGATCCCGATGTGGATTTCCGAGAATCCTTATCGGTCTGAAAATCAGAATCAGTGTATCCAGTAAGGATCAAATCCTTAGACCCATACACAAGCGTATAGTCCCTCGTTCTCCTAAGATACTTTAGGATATTTTTAATTATTGTATAGTGGTCTAACCCTTGATTGGACTGGTACCTACTGACTATTCCCACTTGTAAACACAAGGCTCGTTAACGTTTTGGTCAAAACCGTAAGATTTGATTGCAGTATCAAATCTTATATTCAAAGATCTGGATGCTTGTTTCAACCCATAAATGGATCGATTGAGCTTGTAAATTTTTTCTCCTGACCTTGGGCTATGAACCCTTCGGGTTGAGACATATAGATGCTCTAGTCAAGATTACCATTCAAAAAGGCAGTCTTGACGTCCATTTTCCAGATTTCATAATCATAAAATGCGACAACGGACAAGAGTATCCTAATAGAGTTCAGCATAGCAACAGAGGAAAAGGTTTCTTCACACTCAACTCCTTCACTTTGGGTAAAACCCTTTGCTACGACTCTAGCCTGACGGGTCTGTACCTTTCCGACTGCATCTCTCTTTCTCTTATAGATCAATTTACACCCTATGGGTTTAACCCCTTCAGGTTGGTCTACAAGTTCCCATACTTAATTGAAGTCCATTGACTCTATTTCAAGGTTCATGGCTATGATCCATTGGTCCTTATCTACGTCATTCATCGCCTGTTTATAAGACAATGGATCTTCTACGTCGTCATCAGGTATGAAAACTTGGGTTTTAGCTAAACCCAATTAGCGGTCAGGTTGGGAAACAACCCTCCCACTGCGTCGAGGCATTCCCAACGATTGAGAAGGACGATACTGACTTGAGGTGCTGGCTTTTCCATCAACTCTTGATGAAGGTCCAGCTTGATCATGAAAGTGTCTAGATTAAGAAAGCGGAAGCAATTTTGGATCTTGAACACTCTAAGTTGATCAATTTTGTAAAATAAAATGCATGCTCAAAGCTGGAAAAACGGAGGGATAGAAAACTCTACTTTGAAGATTAAATTCTCTTCACCCGGTGGATGGTTTTCAACACGAACACTTCGTGGACAACCGTTAGAGTCTTCCCTACTATCCTCAGGCCTTAGAACGGATTGTGGGATCCTAGGTTGAGAGAATTTGGAAGAAAAGACCTCAAAGGTCACTAATTCGAGAATATTGAATGTTCTGTGTAATTCACACAAAACACCTGAAATCACCATTATATAAAGCTTCATTAAGCTTTATTAGAGTGACAATTCAAGTGTGATGAGGATGGTTTGAGATGGAGGTGGCTAATTTTGGTGAATTTTAAAAATGAGGAGGATTGGGCAAGTTGGCAACTTGATTTTCATGAAAATCATGAAAATCCCTCATTTTACATTTATTTTTAATTCTAAAATCAATATTAAATTGATTTTTAATTAAATATAATATAACTAATTAAATAATTCAAAATTAATTAAATTAATTAGTTTTTAATTTTAATTTAATATCAAATATTAAATTAAATAAATAACTCGATCCCGATCGATTTTCCGAACATGAATCCTTATTCATGCTATAAATCGATCCAATATTTAAATTAAATTTAAATATATCCATCTCCTGATAATCATAGTTTAATTAATAATTAAGCTATGATTTGTTAAATATATCGCATATAATTAACCCTTCTTCCAAACTCGAATTTGAAGAATTCAAATTCTTTTCTCTCAAAATGTTGTAAGGCTAAGTCCGAGCTAGTAAGGGAGGACCTAATGGACCTACAGATCATGAGCTCCAACGATACGAGATTAATCGGCCAAACTCTTTAGCCTAACTAATCAACATTCGTTAACAACCGGGACACTCCACTAAAGCCCGGTGGTGGTGCATTCTCCTCCTTTGTAGATATATTTTCGTCATTTTCGATATAACCATGATTACTAAGTCGATCCTTCACAGGTCGTTCGTAATTACAGCTGGGTCAAAATTACCTTTTTACCCCTGTAATTACCTCTTGTTACTTAAGTTCCACTGATCCTCTAATGAACAATTGGTTTGTGGTCCAACCAGCAAACCGATTCCCTCTCGGGCCAATGAGAGGGGTGCGCCCATTGTTCATGACCCGGAGTCAGCACTTAAGGGAACAACCTCTCTACTAATCCCTAAAACGGGTAGGAGTGAATTCCAACTTGCATAACTATGTTCCCATCTATCTACCCGATTTTATCCCTGAAATGGGAGGCTTATTGAGTTGGCAGTCTTGAGCAACTCTCACCCATGCAAATTTAAGGATAATCCGAATAAACAGGAGTCCATAGAACGCTCAGGATTAAGATCGAGTTACCTAGGTCATCGTATGAATATAGTTAGTTAAGACAGTAAACGGAGTTAAAAACTCTAAGTGACTATCTCGCGGTCTAGTCTTATGCAAACTCATTGCATAGGGCGCACTCACTCACATGTCTCCACATGAACGATTTAGGATCACATCGTTTGTTCTCTACAAAGTGGGTCGCGTCCATAGTGTCCCCAGGATAAGGTACCCAGTCGTATCCTTATACTATAGACTGTTCTGCCTATAACTTGAACTTGATCAACTTTTATGTCACACATAAAGTTCAAGTATTCATCCTATAGCCAAGGGTTCTTTATTGGATTAAAGTTACACAATATACAAAAGTCAATAACACCTTTACTGAATAAATTTCAATAACAACTTTATTGTGAAATAGAATATACATTCAGTTTACAAAACCACGAGTTTTAGGACATAAAACCCAACAGATTAACAACTATTGTTGGTTCTTGTGTAGCTTCATTTAGTACTAATTTACTACACGGTTTGTGGTTCCTCATGTGATCTTCCTCCAAGAACGTGGCGTTTGTCGATACAATCACCTTGTTTTCTTGTGGGTCGTAGAAAAGACGACCTCTGTTTCTTTGGGATAGCCAACAAATTAGCACAATCTTGAACGAGGTTCCAGTTTCTTTGGGTTTGTCACCAGCACGTGTGTCGGACAACTCCAAATCCTGAAGTGATGTAAACTAGGTTTACGACCCTTCCAAAGCTTAAAAGGTGTTTCTGAAACATTCTTTGATGGAACAGTGTTCAAGATTTGAACTGTAGTCTCTACTGCGTATCCCCAAAACGAGGCAGGCAATTGAGCATAGCTCATCATAGAACGAACCATATCCAACAAGGTTGTATTTCTCCTTTCTGATACACCATTTTGTTGTGGTGTATTAGGTGCTGAGAGTTGAGATTTAATTCCATGTTCTATCATATAGTCTTGGAATCTCAAATCTATATGCTCTCCACCTCGATCGGATCGAAGCGTTTTAATGGGTTTCACTAATGCATTATCTACTTCCGCCTTATACTCTTTGAACTTTTCAAGAGCCTCAGACTTGTGATGCATTAGATATAGATAATCATACCTCGAATAATCATCTATGAAGGAGATGAAATATTCGTACCCTCCTCGAGGTTTAACATTCACAGGACCACAAAGATCCGAATGCACAAGTTCTAAGGGCTCTATGGCTCTATAACTTTTTCCAGTAAAAGGTCGCTTGGTCATTTTACCTTCAAAGCAAGACTCGCAAGGGGGTAAAGAATCATCTTCTAACTTGTTTAGAAGTCCATTCTTAGAGAGTCTCTCAATCCGGTTGAGATTAATATGACCAAGTCTAAGATGCCATAGATAGGTATTATTATTTGGAGAATTTTTTTGCCTTTTACTTTGAGTGTTAGCATTCTTAAACATCTCATGATTTAAAATTGCTTTAGTTTGATTCGATTTAAGTACATACAAGTCGTTTTCTAACGTAGCACAACAAATATTGACACCTTTCTTTGAAATGAACGGTTCATTAAATGAAAAGGTAATACAGTAGCCAAGTTCAATTAAACGAGAGATAGAAATTAAGTTTCTCTTAATTTTATGAACTATATACAAATTTTCTAAAAATAAAAATCTATCTCTAAAAAATAGCTTGGCATCTTCGACTACACGAGCAGAGACGAAGTCTCCCGTTCTGACCCTGAGTGTCATCTCACCCTCTTCGAGCTCCTTGAAGAAACCAATTTCCTTCAATGAAGAGCAAACATGATTAATGACTCCTGAATCATGTATCCAGGTAAAATCATTATTTTCCACTAAACAAGTTTCAAGAATGAGTAAATCTAATTTACTTTTCTTCTCTTTGACCTCAGCAAGGTATTTTGGGCAGTTTCGCTTCCAGTGTCCATCCACGTTGCGGTGGAAACATTTTCCTTTATAGAAATCTAGCGGTGCGACCTAATAGAGGAGGTCGTAGGATACGTTGACATGCGTTCTGCTCCCATTTACTATGGATACTTCCCTCATTCACCTTGTATTGAACCATGCAAACACATATCGTAGGGGGATGCACTATTGACGCCACGTAGCCGACCATGGAACTCAGGGTGTGAACTCTTGAGGACGTGAGAGTAAACTCGATGTGAACATCTCGTTTTCTCCCAATGAAGCTCCTAAAATTAGGGTATACTTTTAACTTAGTTTGATTCTGGCTAAAATAATCTATCTAAGTCTATGCCTATTATAACTAGGTCTTTTAACCTTATGTCCATGTGAATAAACATTTTAATTACCTAGAGATGAAATAGAACTAAGGTTAATTCAACTCAAGTTCCCGGTCAAGATATCGGTAGGAGGTGTTCCTGCTAACTCAAAGTCACTTAAGTACCTCAACCTTAGACATGAACTTCACCCAAAGAGAGTTTCCTTATAACCAAAGTCCTAATGTCTTACTATATTTTAAACTATTTAAAATGCTATGTAAGACAAATTTCTAATCCTATTAGAAATTAAAACTTAGGTCTAAATTAATTTTAAACAATTTAAAACTAATTTAAATTTTAACCCAAGTTCCTATGTTTGCATGCATTTCTTTATTATAGGTTATGGTTTCTAAAACCCTTTTAATTTATAATTTTTATAAATTTAATAATTAACCTTTGATAAAGAAACTATATTATGAATCCAACAATTAAAATTCAAATTGGAATTATAAAATATTCAACTAAATGAATAATAAAATTACTTAAATAAAATAACATTTTTTTTAAACTAAGTAATTTCATGCTCCATGCAATTCATATTCATATAATCTAATTATAACACTAATAATTAATTACTCATGAAATATAAATCGATCATGCATTTTCAACCATATTCATTTAACATTTATACAAATAAAATGCATGAACATGCTTATCCTAAGGTGGGAATGATCTAAATGACATTCATAAATACATAAACCTGTAAAACCGAAATAATATGGCCCCTAAAGTGAAAAAGAAATAAAATTACATTAATTTTATTACATAAAGCCGGTCCAAAACACCTTGAACCGAGCTTGAACTGTTTGAACCGGACAGAAAATGAACCAAAACCGCTCAACGGGTTTGCGGTGCTAGAATGCTCCACGGCGTTGTAACGCGATGCGGCGTTAGTAACGCCCACTTCGTCCCTTATGCACGCTCGCTATCGGGGTGGCGTTGCAACGCTGAGGGGCAGCGTTGCAACGCCGCTGACCCCTCGAGCGCCCGCGTCGATAGGAGACGTTGGCGTTGCGACGTCGTTCTTAAGCATTGCAACGCTGATGAACGGCGCTGCAACGCTGCTGGTTGCATTGCAACGTTGCTGTCTTCGAACACAACAACTTCCAACTTCAATATCTCCTTCGATTCTCAACCGAATTGCTTAAAACTTGTCCCGAATGACTCGTGACTCAAATACAGACTCAATAATGTACTTTATGCCCAAAAAATGCTGGGGCCTTTACATACAAATTGATCAAATCAAAGTAAACTAAGGCCAAAATATTACTAAACAAGTTTTACAGCAAACCAAATGTATTTCTCACCAAATCAATGCAATTTTGTTTCAAAACAAAACAATACAAGCATTGCTCTGATACAAACTGATGGAGATCTGATCTCCCTGAGCAGCGGAAACATGTTTTGTGATCGTAATTTGCTTGATTGTTTTAATTGAAACAAAAACCAGTACATTGACAAAAACATACAGAACAAGCATGCTTTTAAATCTAATCTAATTAGGCATGGATTAGTTACATACAAACATACATATGATTAACTATTAAACTAAAGGGGAGAAATAAGAATTACTTTTCTAGTTTCTAATTCTCTAGCAACACCTTGCTCCTAGCTTTTCAACAACACAGAAACTAAACTTCTCTTTTTTCTTTCAGCAACAGGACACCACCAAAAGGGCAGACCTCCTATTCTCTGGATTCCACTTAGATCAACCTTGGTGGGAAGGTAGTCCAACAATCGGAAAATCTGGGAATTTAAGAGTGAGAGAGAATTTTGACAGCAATTCTCCAATTGTCAGTTCACACAGTTGATTGATCGATCACAATAATACATCAACCCCCCCCCCCTCCCTGTTAAACTATGGATAGGGAGAAGAAGGGGGGTAGTGGGATATTAAAATAATAATAATAATTAAATTAAATTTAATTATTAATTTAAAACATATTTAAATAAAACAAATTAAATATCATATATTTAATTTGGATTAAATCTCATTTAATCATATTATCCCTTTAACCTATAGTTTGAATGTACATCCGATGCACATTAAATTTTAACCTATAGTTTTCAAATATGAATCACATTCGCATTTGAATTTAATATTTCAACTCTTTCAAATATTTAATTCTCTCATATAATTTAATATGAATCATATTCACATTAAATTTATAATATATTGTTCCAAAACTATATATTATATCGTATCAATATACATTAAATATATTCCCTAATGAATTTGAATATTTCAAATTCAAATGATCTAAGAACCCTCTACGAGCTATAAGGTGGACCTAATGGACCTACAGATCTGAAGCTCCAACGATACAAGATTGCTCGGTTAATCTCATTAACCTCCCAATCAACATTCGTTACATCTTGTGCCTTATGTACTAGTGCTCGTCTAATGAACAATTTATTTCTGGTCCTACCAACAAACAGAGTCCCTCTCGGGCCAATGAGAGGGTCGGGCCCTTTGTTCAAGTCCCGGAGACACCACTTAAGGGAACATTCCTCTACTTACCCTAGAAGGCGGGAAGGAGTGAATTCCATCTTGCTAAGTTAAGTTTCCAGTCGCTCAGTTGGTCTTGCCCCCAAGAAGGTAGGGCATATTGAGTCGGCAAATTTGGCTACTCTCACCCATACTAGTCAAAGGACAATCCCTCGCGAACAGGAGTTCGTAGCCTGCTCAGGATTGAGATCATGTTGCCTAGGTCATCCTAGTGAAATAGAAACCTAACTTGTCAACAGAGTTATACCTAGTGGTTACTATTTCGCGGTCCGGTCTTATGTAATCTCAGTACATAGGATATCCCCATTCACATGTCATCTACACGAACACGTTAGGATCAAAGTGTTTGTATCATATATAAAGTGAGCCCCATCCATATTGTTACCAGGGTAGGGTACCCAAACCTTATCCCCTTACTATAGACCGTTTAGGTTGTATCTCGAACAAATATCCTTTATATCTACACTACATTCAGTTTAAGATACATTTTACAACCTTTGATGTTAAGTTTATTGGATTTAGGGTTAAAACAAGGGAAATATCGTACGTAACGAACAATTAATCTTTATTGAAATAATAACAATTTATTACAATAATTAGAACATAATTACAAAATATGAGTTTTAGAGCACAAACCCCAACAACTAGTACGTAAATGAGAGTCGTTGATCCTAAATTGTCACGATAAGTACGTCCTTCTCAAGAGTTGAGAATTCCTCGACATAGTGGGAGGGTTGTCAACCAGCCTGTCCATTACATGGGATTGACTGAAGCACAAGTTGTCATACCTAATGATGACTGTGAGAATCTATTGACATATGATGAAGCAATGGACGATGTTGACAAAGACGAATGGATTAAAGCCATGGACCAGAAAATGGAGTATATGTGTTTGGTTTTATGTCCTAAAACTCGTGGTTTTGTAAAATGAATGCACATTCTATAATGCAATAAAGATGCGTTATTGAGGTTTATTTAGTAAATGTATTATTGAGTAATGTGAATCGTGTATTTTGTAACCCTAATCAATTAAAGAATGCTTGTCTATAGGATGAATACTTGAACTTTATGTGTGACATAAAAGTGGATCAAGTTCAAGTTATAGCTAGAACGGTCTATAATTTAAACATAGGGTTGGGTACCTTATCTTTGGGACACTATGGGTGCGACCCACTTTGTAGAGTACACCACGATGTGATCCTAAATCTTTCATGTGGAGACATGCGAGCGGGGGTGTCCTATGCAATGAGTTTCATAAGACTGGACCACAAAATAGTCACTTAAACTTTATAACTCCGTTTACTGTCTTAACTGACTATATTCATACAATGACCTAGGTAACTCGATCTTAATCCTGAGCGTGCTATGAACTCCTATTTATTCGGATTGTCTTTAGATTTCCATGGGTGAGAGTGGTTGGAGATTGCCAACTCAATAAGCCTCCCATTTTAGGGATAAGACCCGGTAGATAGCTGGGAACATAGTTCTGCATGATGGAATTCACTCCTACCCGCTTTAGGGACTAGTAGAGAGGTTGTTCCTTAAGTGCTGACTCTAGTTCTTGAACAAAGGGCCCACCCCTCTCATTGCCCCGAAAGGGATTCGTTTTGTTGGTTGGACCACAAATCAATTGTTCATTAGAGGATCAGTGGGACTTAAGGAACAACAAGTAATTACAGGGGTAAAACGGTAAATTTTACCCAGTTGTAATTATGAATGTCCTGTGAAGGATAGGCTTACAAATCATGGTTATATCAAGTGAGCAATAATATATATGCAGTGAGGAGAGTGCATTCACCTGGACTTTAGTGGAGTGTCCGTGTAGTAAGCGAATGTTGATTAGCTAGGATAAAGAGTTTGGTCGGTTAATCTTGTATCGTTGGAGCTCATGATCTGTAGGTCCATTAGGTCCTTCTTACTAGCTCGGACTAAGCCTTGTAACATTTCGAGAGAAAAGAATTTAAATTGTTCAAATTCGATTTTAGGAGAAATCGTTAATCATATTGAAAGAATCTAGATTAAGAAAGCGGAAGCAATTTTGGATCTTGAACACTCTAAGTTGATCAATTTTGTAAAATAAAATGCATGCTCAAAGCTGGAAAATCAGAAAGATAGAAAACTCAACTTTGAAGATTAAATTCTCTTCACCCGATAGATGGTTTTCAACACGAACACTTCGTGGACAACCGTTAGAGTCTTCCCTACTATACTCAGGCCTTGGAGCGGATTGTGGGATCCTAGATTGAGAGAATTTGGAAGAAAAGACCTCAAAGGTCACTAATTTGGGAATTTAGAATTTTCTGTAAAATTCTCTCAAAAATACACCTCAAATCACCATTATATAAAGCTTCAATAAGCTTTAATGGAGTGACAACTCAAGGGTGATGAGGATGCTTTGAGATGGAGGTGGCCAATTTTGGTGAATTTTGAAGATGAGAGGGATTGGGCAAGTTGCACTTTGGATTTTATTGAAAATCCATGAAAATCCACTAATTTTAATTTAAAATCAATATTAAATTGATTTTTAATTAAAATTAATTTAATTAATTAATTTTTTAAATCAATTTAATATCAAATATTAAATTAAATAAATTGCGCGATCTCGATCGATTTTCCGAACATGAATATTTATTCATGCTATAAACCGATCCAATATTTGAATCATATTTAAATATATACACCTCCTTTTAATCATAGTTTAATTCATAATTAAGCTATGATTAGATTAAATATATCACATATAATTAACGCTTTCTCCCAAACTCGAATTTGAACAATTCAAGTTCTTTTCTCTCAAAATGTTCCAAGGCTTACTCCGAGCTAGTAAGGATAACCTAATGGACCTACAGATCATGAGCTCCAACGATACGTGATTAACCGGTCAAACTCTTTAACCTAGCTAATCAACATTCGTTAACCACCGAGACACTCCACTAAAGCCCAGTGGTTGCACTCTCCTCACCGTAGATATATTTCTGTCCACTCGATATAACCATGATTAGTAAGTCGATCCTTCACACAGTCGTTCAGAATCTGATTTGGGTCAAAATTATCGTTTTACCCCTGTAATTATCTTTTGTTCCTTAAGTCCCATTGATCCTGTAATGAACAATTGATTTGTGGTCTAACCAGCAAACCGAATCCCTCTCAGGCCAATGAGAGGGGTGGGTCCTTTGTTCAAGACCCAGAGTCAGCATTTAAGGGAACAACCTCTCTACTAATCCCTAAAGCGGGTAGGAGTGAATTCCATCTTGCAGAACTATGTTCCCAGCTATCCACTCGGACTTATCCCTGAAATGGGAGGCTTATTGAGTCGGCAATCTCAGGCCACTCTCACCCATGCAAATCTAAGGATAATCCGAATAAACAGGAGTTCATGGCACGCTCAGGATTAAGATCGAGTTACCTAGGTCATCGTATGAATATAGTCAGTTAAGACAGTAAACGGAGTTGTGAAGTCTAAGTGACTACTTTACAAAGTGGGTTGCGTCCATAGTGTCCCCAGGATAAGGTACCCAGTTCTATCTCTATATTATAGACCGTTCTGGCTATAACTTGAACATGATCCACTTTTATGTCACACAGAAAGTTCAAGTATACATTTTATAGCCAATGGTTCTTTATTGGATTAGGGTTTCAAAATATACAATTCACTTTATTCAATAACACCTTTACTGAATAAATCTCAATAAGAACTTTATTGCAAAATAGAATATACATTCAATTTACAAACTCACGAGTTTTAGGACATAAAACCCAACACATATGCGATACATTTAACATGTCATAGCTTAATAATGAATTAAACTATGATTAAAAAGAGGTGGGCATATTCAAATATGATTTAAATATTGGATCGGTTTATAGCATGAATAAGGATTCATGTTTGAAAAATCGATCGGGATTGGACAATTTATTTAATTTAATATTTGATATTAAATTAAATTAAAAATTAATTAATTAAATTAATTATTTAAAATTATTTAATAAATTAAATTAATTTTAATTTGAAATCAATTTGATATTCATTTTTGAATTTAAATAAAAGGAAAGAAAAGGGGGTTTTCATGTTTTTCATGAAAAACATCTTGCCCACTTGCCCAAGGTGAGTCAATCTCAAAATTGGCAAAAATTAGCCACCTCCATCTCAAGTTATCCTCATCACTCTTGAGTTGTCACTTTGGTAGAGCTTATTGAAGCTTTATTTAAAGGTCATTTGGGGTGATTTGCAAGAATTTTGCATAAATTCTTTGAAATCTTGATTATTGACCTTTGAGGACTCTTCTTCAAAATTCTCTTAATCTAGGATCTCACAATCCGTATCCAAGGCCTGAAGATAGTAGGGAAGACACTAGAGGTGGTTCACGAAGTGTTCGTGTTACAAATCGTCCACCGGGTGAAGAGAATTTGATCTTCAAAGGTGAGTTTCTTAACTCCCTATTTTTTCAGCTTTGAGCATGCATTTTATTTTGCAAAATTGATCAACTTAGAGTGTTCAAGATCCTAAATTGTTTCTGCTTTCTTAATATGGACTCTTTCAATTGGTATCAGTGTATTTTAAGCACTCAATTTGATCGATTTTGTGTTGTGTTGGGTGTAGTTTGAATTCCAATTTTTCTGGGTGTCTAAAGTTATATTTTAGATTTGGCATTTAAATTGATCATCAATTTGTACTTGATTTTCAAATTTCTCAAGATTGTTTGAGCATTACTGTCTGTAGAAGAGTCTGTAAAAGTCTCGGGTCCATCGGAATTCGGGAAGGCCTTCAATTTGAAGAGAGAATCTCAAGAGGTCACAAAAACACAAATCAGAACTGTGTTTATTTCAATTCTGCTACAGTATTTTATCCCACAGTCACGCGAAATTTTTTTTCAAAAGGGAAG